>CAWLCW010000016.1:0-10000000 GCA_963856015.1 Helicoverpa assulta
AACCTAACCTTAACCTAACCTAACCTAACCTAACCTAACCTAACCTAACCTAACCTAACCTAACCTAACCTAACCTAACCTAACCTAACCTAACCTAACCTAACCTAACCTAACCTAACCTAACCTAACCTAACCTAACCTAACCTAACCTAACCTAACCTAACCTAACCTAACCTAACCTAACCTAACCTAACCTAACCTAACCTAACCTAACCTAACCTAACCTAACCTACCCTAACCTAACCTAACCTAACCTAACCTAACCTAACCTAACCTAACCTAACCTAACCTAACCTAACCTAACCTAACCTAACCTAACCTAACCTAACCTAACCTAACCTAACCTAACCTAACCTAACCTAACCTAACCTAACCTAACCTAACCTAACCTAACCTAACCTAACCTAACCTAACCTAACCTAACCTAACCTAACCTAACCTAACCTAACCTAACCTAACCTAACCTAACCTAACCTAACCTAACCTAACCTAACCTAACCTAACCTAACCTAACCTAACCTAACCTAACCTAACCTAACCTAACCTAACCTAACCTAACCTAACCTAACCTAACCTAACCTAACCTAACCTAACCTAACCTAACCTAACCTAACCTAACCTAACCTAACCTAACCTAACCTAACCTAACCTAACCTAACCTAACCTAACCTAACCTAACCTAACCTAACCTAACCTAACCTAACCTAACCTAACCTAACCTAACCTAACCTAACCTAACCTAACCTAACCTAACCTAACCTAACCTAACCTAACCTAACCTAACCTAACCTAACCTAACCTAACCTAACCTAACCTAACCTAACCTAACCTAACCTAACCTAACCTAACCTAACCTAACCTAACCTAACCTAACCTAACCTAACCTAACCTAACCTAACCTAACCTAACCTAACCTAACCTAACCTAACCTAACCTAACCTAACCTAACCTAACCTAACCTAACCTAACCTAACCTAACCTAACCTAACCTAACCTAACCTAACCTAACCTAACCTAACCTAACCTAACCTAACCTAACCTAACCTAACCTAACCTAACCTAACCTAACCTAACCTAACCTAACCTAACCTAACCTAACCTAACCTAACCTAACCTAACCTAACCTAACCTAACCTAACCTAACCTAACCTAACCTAACCTAACCTAACCTAACCTAACCTAACCTAACCTAACCTAACCTAACCTAACCTAACCTAACCTAACCTAACCTAACCTAACCTAACCTAACCTAACCTAACCTAACCTAACCTAACCTAACCTAACCTAACCTAACCTAACCTAACCTAACCTAACCTAACCTAACCTAACCTAACCTAACCTAACCTAACCTAACCTAACCTAACCTAACCTAACCTAACCTAACCTAACCTAACCTAACCTAACCTAACCTAACCTAACCTAACCTAACCTAACCTAACCTAACCTAACCTAACCTAACCTAACCTAACCTAACCTAACCTAACCTAACCTAACCTAACCTAACCTAACCTAACCTAACCTAACCTAACCTAACCTAACCTAACCTAACCTAACCTAACCTAACCTAACCTAACCTAACCTAACCTAACCTAACCTAACCTAACCTAACCTAACCTAACCTAACCTAACCTAACCTAACCTAACCTAACCTAACCTAACCTAACCTAACCTAACCTAACCTAACCTAACCTAACCTAACCTAACCTAACCTAACCTAACCTAACCTAACCTAACCTAACCTAACCTAACCTAACCTAACCTAACCTAACCTAACCTAACCTAACCTAACCTAACCTAACCTAACCTAACCTAACCTAACCTAACCTAACCTAACCTAACCTAACCTAACCTAACCTAACCTAACCTAACCTAACCTAACCTAACCTAACCTAACCTAACCTAACCTAACCAAGACACGTTTGGAAAAAACCTCGTATTTCTGCGTTGTTTTCGCTTCTAATCATCTTACCTTGGCTCTGTCCAACCCCTAGACACGTTATATACTGTCTAGGTGCGAAATAAATACACTTTTATATCCTTACATACCCTATATAAACGTTATTTTTGATTAAATAGTTTTACCATTGTTTAGCGCTAATTAGCTTCACTTATTAGCGATCCAACTTTGCTTACCTGTCGGGGCTGGTGTCTAGACCGCTTTGTGCGCCTAGAATCCACCAGTTTCGCCATAGAAATTGTAATTCTGCATAATTTGTTGTAAATTTAGTACTAAAAAACCTGTTTTTTGACCATAATTTTGAAAAATTCTACTACACTTACCTTTCATATGCACACCGTTAGATAGCTCTCGCCGAGGCGCTTCTAACGACACCACTCACGTGCGGATAGCTCTTACCAAACGTGAGAAATTGCCTTATCATCGATTTTCATACTCACCAAAAGTTTACCTGTACTGAACAAAACCGCCATACATCTGAAGACACGTTTGGAAAAAACCTCGTATTTCTGCGTTGTTTTCGCTTCTAATCATCTTACCTTGGCTCTGTCCAACCCCTAGACACGTTATATACTGTCTAGGTGCGAAATAAATACACTTTTATATCCTTACATACCCTATATAAACGTTATTTTTGATTAAATAGTTTTACCATTGTTTAGCGCTAATTAGCTTCACTTATTAGCGATCCAACTTTGCTTACCTGTCGGGGCTGGTGTCTAGACCGCTTTGTGCGCCTAGAATCCACCAGTTTCGCCATAGAAATTGTAATTCTGCATAATTTGTTGTAAATTTAGTACTAAAAAACCTGTTTTTTGACCATAATTTTGAAAAATTCTACTACACTTACCTTTCATATGCACACCGTTAGATAGCTCTCGCCGAGGCGCTTCTAACGACACCACTCACGTGCGGATAGCTCTTACCAAACGTGAGAAATTGCCTTATCATCGATTTTCATACTCACCAAAAGTTTACCTGTACTGAACAAAACCGCCATACATCTGAAGACACGTTTGGAAAAAACCTCGTATTTCTGCGTTGTTTTCGCTTCTAATCATCTTACCTTGGCTCTGTCCAACCCCTAGACACGTTATATACTGTCTAGGTGCGAAATAAATACACTTTTATATCCTTACATACCCTATATAAACGTTATTTTTGATTAAATAGTTTTACCATTGTTTAGCGCTAATTAGCTTCACTTATTAGCGATCCAACTTTGCTTACCTGTCGGGGCTGGTGTCTAGACCGCTTTGTGCGCCTAGAATCCACCAGTTTCGCCATAGAAATTGTAATTCTGCATAATTTGTTGTAAATTTAGTACTAAAAAACCTGTTTTTTGACCATAATTTTGAAAAATTCTACTACACTTACCTTTCATATGCACACCGTTAGATAGCTCTCGCCGAGGCGCTTCTAACGACACCACTCACGTGCGGATAGCTCTTACCAAACGTGAGAAATTGCCTTATCATCGATTTTCATACTCACCAAAAGTTTACCTGTACTGAACAAAACCGCCATACATCTGAAGACACGTTTGGAAAAAACCTCGTATTTCTGCGTTGTTTTCGCTTCTAATCATCTTACCTTGGCTCTGTCCAACCCCTAGACACGTTATATACTGTCTAGGTGCGAAATAAATACACTTTTATATCCTTACATACCCTATATAAACGTTATTTTTGATTAAATAGTTTTACCATTGTTTAGCGCTAATTAGCTTCACTTATTAGCGATCCAACTTTGCTTACCTGTCGGGGCTGGTGTCTAGACCGCTTTGTGCGCCTAGAATCCACCAGTTTCGCCATAGAAATTGTAATTCTGCATAATTTGTTGTAAATTTAGTACTAAAAAACCTGTTTTTTGACCATAATTTTGAAAAATTCTACTACACTTACCTTTCATATGCACACCGTTAGATAGCTCTCGCCGAGGCGCTTCTAACGACACCACTCACGTGCGGATAGCTCTTACCAAACGTGAGAAATTGCCTTATCATCGATTTTCATACTCACCAAAAGTTTACCTGTACTGAACAAAACCGCCATACATCTGAAGACACGTTTGGAAAAAACCTCGTATTTCTGCGTTGTTTTCGCTTCTAATCATCTTACCTTGGCTCTGTCCAACCCCTAGACACGTTATATACTGTCTAGGTGCGAAATAAATACACTTTTATATCCTTACATACCCTATATAAACGTTATTTTTGATTAAATAGTTTTACCATTGTTTAGCGCTAATTAGCTTCACTTATTAGCGATCCAACTTTGCTTACCTGTCGGGGCTGGTGTCTAGACCGCTTTGTGCGCCTAGAATCCACCAGTTTCGCCATAGAAATTGTAATTCTGCATAATTTGTTGTAAATTTAGTACTAAAAAACCTGTTTTTTGACCATAATTTTGAAAAATTCTACTACACTTACCTTTCATATGCACACCGTTAGATAGCTCTCGCCGAGGCGCTTCTAACGACACCACTCACGTGCGGATAGCTCTTACCAAACGTGAGAAATTGCCTTATCATCGATTTTCATACTCACCAAAAGTTTACCTGTACTGAACAAAACCGCCATACATCTGAAGACACGTTTGGAAAAAACCTCGTATTTCTGCGTTGTTTTCGCTTCTAATCATCTTACCTTGGCTCTGTCCAACCCCTAGACACGTTATATACTGTCTAGGTGCGAAATAAATACACTTTTATATCCTTACATACCCTATATAAACGTTATTTTTGATTAAATAGTTTTACCATTGTTTAGCGCTAATTAGCTTCACTTATTAGCGATCCAACTTTGCTTACCTGTCGGGGCTGGTGTCTAGACCGCTTTGTGCGCCTAGAATCCACCAGTTTCGCCATAGAAATTGTAATTCTGCATAATTTGTTGTAAATTTAGTACTAAAAAACCTGTTTTTTGACCATAATTTTGAAAAATTCTACTACACTTACCTTTCATATGCACACCGTTAGATAGCTCTCGCCGAGGCGCTTCTAACGACACCACTCACGTGCGGATAGCTCTTACCAAACGTGAGAAATTGCCTTATCATCGATTTTCATACTCACCAAAAGTTTACCTGTACTGAACAAAACCGCCATACATCTGAAGACACGTTTGGAAAAAACCTCGTATTTCTGCGTTGTTTTCGCTTCTAATCATCTTACCTTGGCTCTGTCCAACCCCTAGACACGTTATATACTGTCTAGGTGCGAAATAAATACACTTTTATATCCTTACATACCCTATATAAACGTTATTTTTGATTAAATAGTTTTAACATTGTTTAGCGCTAATTAGCTTCACTTATTAGCGATCCAACTTTGCTTACCTGTCGGGGCTGGTGTCTAGACCGCTTTGTGCGCCTAGAATCCACCAGTTTCGCCATAGAAATTGTAATTCTGCATAATTTGTTGTAAATTTAGTACTAAAAAACCTGTTTTTTGACCATAATTTTGAAAAATTCTACTACACTTACCTTTCATATGCACACCGTTAGATAGCTCTCGCCGAGGCGCTTCTAACGACACCACTCACGTGCGGATAGCTCTTACCAAACGTGAGAAATTGCCTTATCATCGATTTTCATACTCACCAAAAGTTTACCTGTACTGAACAAAACCGCCATACATCTGAAGACACGTTTGGAAAAAACCTCGTATTTCTGCGTTGTTTTCGCTTCTAATCATCTTACCTTGGCTCTGTCCAACCCCTAGACACGTTATATACTGTCTAGGTGCGAAATAAATACACTTTTATATCCTTACATACCCTATATAAACGTTATTTTTGATTAAATAGTTTTACCATTGTTTAGCGCTAATTAGCTTCACTTATTAGCGATCCAACTTTGCTTACCTGTCGGGGCTGGTGTCTAGACCGCTTTGTGCGCCTAGAATCCACCAGTTTCGCCATAGAAATTGTAATTCTGCATAATTTGTTGTAAATTTAGTACTAAAAAACCTGTTTTTTGACCATAATTTTGAAAAATTCTACTACACTTACCTTTCATATGCACACCGTTAGATAGCTCTCGCCGAGGCGCTTCTAACGACACCACTCACGTGCGGATAGCTCTTACCAAACGTGAGAAATTGCCTTATCATCGATTTTCATACTCACCAAAAGTTTACCTGTACTGAACAAAACCGCCATACATCTGAAGACACGTTTGGAAAAAACCTCGTATTTCTGCGTTGTTTTCGCTTCTAATCATCTTACCTTGGCTCTGTCCAACCCCTAGACACGTTATATACTGTCTAGGTGCGAAATAAATACACTTTTATATCCTTACATACCCTATATAAACGTTATTTTTGATTAAATAGTTTTACCATTGTTTAGCGCTAATTAGCTTCACTTATTAGCGATCCAACTTTGCTTACCTGTCGGGGCTGGTGTCTAGACCGCTTTGTGCGCCTAGAATCCACCAGTTTCGCCATAGAAATTGTAATTCTGCATAATTTGTTGTAAATTTAGTACTAAAAAACCTGTTTTTTGACCATAATTTTGAAAAATTCTACTACACTTACCTTTCATATGCACACCGTTAGATAGCTCTCGCCGAGGCGCTTCTAACGACACCACTCACGTGCGGATAGCTCTTACCAAACGTGAGAAATTGCCTTATCATCGATTTTCATACTCACCAAAAGTTTACCTGTACTGAACAAAACCGCCATACATCTGAAGACACGTTTGGAAAAAACCTCGTATTTCTGCGTTGTTTTCGCTTCTAATCATCTTACCTTGGCTCTGTCCAACCCCTAGACACGTTATATACTGTCTAGGTGCGAAATAAATACACTTTTATATCCTTACATACCCTATATAAACGTTATTTTTGATTAAATAGTTTTACCATTGTTTAGCGCTAATTAGCTTCACTTATTAGCGATCCAACTTTGCTTACCTGTCGGGGCTGGTGTCTAGACCGCTTTGTGCGCCTAGAATCCACCAGTTTCGCCATAGAAATTGTAATTCTGCATAATTTGTTGTAAATTTAGTACTAAAAAACCTGTTTTTTGACCATAATTTTGAAAAATTCTACTACACTTACCTTTCATATGCACACCGTTAGATAGCTCTCGCCGAGGCGCTTCTAACGACACCACTCACGTGCGGATAGCTCTTACCAAACGTGAGAAATTGCCTTATCATCGATTTTCATACTCACCAAAAGTTTACCTGTACTGAACAAAACCGCCATACATCTGAAGACACGTTTGGAAAAAACCTCGTATTTCTGCGTTGTTTTCGCTTCTAATCATCTTACCTTGGCTCTGTCCAACCCCTAGACACGTTATATACTGTCTAGGTGCGAAATAAATACACTTTTATATCCTTACATACCCTATATAAACGTTATTTTTGATTAAATAGTTTTAACATTGTTTAGCGCTAATTAGCTTCACTTATTAGCGATCCAACTTTGCTTACCTGTCGGGGCTGGTGTCTAGACCGCTTTGTGCGCCTAGAATCCACCAGTTTCGCCATAGAAATTGTAATTCTGCATAATTTGTTGTAAATTTAGTACTAAAAAACCTGTTTTTTGACCATAATTTTGAAAAATTCTACTACACTTACCTTTCATATGCACACCGTTAGATAGCTCTCGCCGAGGCGCTTCTAACGACACCACTCACGTGCGGATAGCTCTTACCAAACGTGAGAAATTGCCTTATCATCGATTTTCATACTCACCAAAAGTTTACCTGTACTGAACAAAACCGCCATACATCTGAAGACACGTTTGGAAAAAACCTCGTATTTCTGCGTTGTTTTCGCTTCTAATCATCTTACCTTGGCTCTGTCCAACCCCTAGACACGTTATATACTGTCTAGGTGCGAAATAAATACACTTTTATATCCTTACATACCCTATATAAACGTTATTTTTGATTAAATAGTTTTACCATTGTTTAGCGCTAATTAGCTTCACTTATTAGCGATCCAACTTTGCTTACCTGTCGGGGCTGGTGTCTAGACCGCTTTGTGCGCCTAGAATCCACCAGTTTCGCCATAGAAATTGTAATTCTGCATAATTTGTTGTAAATTTAGTACTAAAAAACCTGTTTTTTGACCATAATTTTGAAAAATTCTACTACACTTACCTTTCATATGCACACCGTTAGATAGCTCTCGCCGAGGCGCTTCTAACGACACCACTCACGTGCGGATAGCTCTTACCAAACGTGAGAAATTGCCTTATCATCGATTTTCATACTCACCAAAAGTTTACCTGTACTGAACAAAACCGCCATACATCTGAAGACACGTTTGGAAAAAACCTCGTATTTCTGCGTTGTTTTCGCTTCTAATCATCTTACCTTGGCTCTGTCCAACCCCTAGACACGTTATATACTGTCTAGGTGCGAAATAAATACACTTTTATATCCTTACATACCCTATATAAACGTTATTTTTGATTAAATAGTTTTACCATTGTTTAGCGCTAATTAGCTTCACTTATTAGCGATCCAACTTTGCTTACCTGTCGGGGCTGGTGTCTAGACCGCTTTGTGCGCCTAGAATCCACCAGTTTCGCCATAGAAATTGTAATTCTGCATAATTTGTTGTAAATTTAGTACTAAAAAACCTGTTTTTTGACCATAATTTTGAAAAATTCTACTACACTTACCTTTCATATGCACACCGTTAGATAGCTCTCGCCGAGGCGCTTCTAACGACACCACTCACGTGCGGATAGCTCTTACCAAACGTGAGAAATTGCCTTATCATCGATTTTCATACTCACCAAAAGTTTACCTGTACTGAACAAAACCGCCATACATCTGAAGACACGTTTGGAAAAAACCTCGTATTTCTGCGTTGTTTTCGCTTCTAATCATCTTACCTTGGCTCTGTCCAACCCCTAGACACGTTATATACTGTCTAGGTGCGAAATAAATACACTTTTATATCCTTACATACCCTATATAAACGTTATTTTTGATTAAATAGTTTTACCATTGTTTAGCGCTAATTAGCTTCACTTATTAGCGATCCAACTTTGCTTACCTGTCGGGGCTGGTGTCTAGACCGCTTTGTGCGCCTAGAATCCACCAGTTTCGCCATAGAAATTGTAATTCTGCATAATTTGTTGTAAATTTAGTACTAAAAAACCTGTTTTTTGACCATAATTTTGAAAAATTCTACTACACTTACCTTTCATATGCACACCGTTAGATAGCTCTCGCCGAGGCGCTTCTAACGACACCACTCACGTGCGGATAGCTCTTACCAAACGTGAGAAATTGCCTTATCATCGATTTTCATACTCACCAAAAGTTTACCTGTACTGAACAAAACCGCCATACATCTGAAGACACGTTTGGAAAAAACCTCGTATTTCTGCGTTGTTTTCGCTTCTAATCATCTTACCTTGGCTCTGTCCAACCCCTAGACACGTTATATACTGTCTAGGTGCGAAATAAATACACTTTTATATCCTTACATACCCTATATAAACGTTATTTTTGATTAAATAGTTTTAACATTGTTTAGCGCTAATTAGCTTCACTTATTAGCGATCCAACTTTGCTTACCTGTCGGGGCTGGTGTCTAGACCGCTTTGTGCGCCTAGAATCCACCAGTTTCGCCATAGAAATTGTAATTCTGCATAATTTGTTGTAAATTTAGTACTA
Organism: Helicoverpa assulta; assembly: GCA_963856015.1. Taxonomy (NCBI): domain Eukaryota; kingdom Metazoa; phylum Arthropoda; class Insecta; order Lepidoptera; family Noctuidae; genus Helicoverpa; species Helicoverpa assulta. The sequence continues at coordinate 9,611 of CAWLCW010000016.1, forward strand.
AAAAACCTGTTTTTTGACCATAATTTTGAAAAATTCTACTACACTTACCTTTCATATGCACACCGTTAGATAGCTCTCGCCGAGGCGCTTCTAACGACACCACTCACGTGCGGATAGCTCTTACCAAACGTGAGAAATTGCCTTATCATCGATTTTCATACTCACCAAAAGTTTACCTGTACTGAACAAAACCGCCATACATCTGAAGACACGTTTGGAAAAAACCTCGTATTTCTGCGTTGTTTTCGCTTCTAATCATCTTACCTTGGCTCTGTCCAACCCCTAGACACGTTATATACTGTCTAGGTGCGAAATAAATACACTTTTATATCCTTACATACCCTATATAAACGTTATTTTTGATTAAATAGTTTTACCATTGTTTAGCGCTAATTAGCTTCACTTATTAGCGATCCAACTTTGCTTACCTGTCGGGGCTGGTGTCTAGACCGCTTTGTGCGCCTAGAATCCACCAGTTTCGCCATAGAAATTGTAATTCTGCATAATTTGTTGTAAATTTAGTACTAAAAAACCTGTTTTTTGACCATAATTTTGAAAAATTCTACTACACTTACCTTTCATATGCACACCGTTAGATAGCTCTCGCCGAGGCGCTTCTAACGACACCACTCACGTGCGGATAGCTCTTACCAAACGTGAGAAATTGCCTTATCATCGATTTTCATACTCACCAAAAGTTTACCTGTACTGAACAAAACCGCCATACATCTGAAGACACGTTTGGAAAAAACCTCGTATTTCTGCGTTGTTTTCGCTTCTAATCATCTTACCTTGGCTCTGTCCAACCCCTAGACACGTTATATACTGTCTAGGTGCGAAATAAATACACTTTTATATCCTTACATACCCTATATAAACGTTATTTTTGATTAAATAGTTTTACCATTGTTTAGCGCTAATTAGCTTCACTTATTAGCGATCCAACTTTGCTTACCTGTCGGGGCTGGTGTCTAGACCGCTTTGTGCGCCTAGAATCCACCAGTTTCGCCATAGAAATTGTAATTCTGCATAATTTGTTGTAAATTTAGTACTAAAAAACCTGTTTTTTGACCATAATTTTGAAAAATTCTACTACACTTACCTTTCATATGCACACCGTTAGATAGCTCTCGCCGAGGCGCTTCTAACGACACCACTCACGTGCGGATAGCTCTTACCAAACGTGAGAAATTGCCTTATCATCGATTTTCATACTCACCAAAAGTTTACCTGTACTGAACAAAACCGCCATACATCTGAAGACACGTTTGGAAAAAACCTCGTATTTCTGCGTTGTTTTCGCTTCTAATCATCTTACCTTGGCTCTGTCCAACCCCTAGACACGTTATATACTGTCTAGGTGCGAAATAAATACACTTTTATATCCTTACATACCCTATATAAACGTTATTTTTGATTAAATAGTTTTACCATTGTTTAGCGCTAATTAGCTTCACTTATTAGCGATCCAACTTTGCTTACCTGTCGGGGCTGGTGTCTAGACCGCTTTGTGCGCCTAGAATCCACCAGTTTCGCCATAGAAATTGTAATTCTGCATAATTTGTTGTAAATTTAGTACTAAAAAACCTGTTTTTTGACCATAATTTTGAAAAATTCTACTACACTTACCTTTCATATGCACACCGTTAGATAGCTCTCGCCGAGGCGCTTCTAACGACACCACTCACGTGCGGATAGCTCTTACCAAACGTGAGAAATTGCCTTATCATCGATTTTCATACTCACCAAAAGTTTACCTGTACTGAACAAAACCGCCATACATCTGAAGACACGTTTGGAAAAAACCTCGTATTTCTGCGTTGTTTTCGCTTCTAATCATCTTACCTTGGCTCTGTCCAACCCCTAGACACGTTATATACTGTCTAGGTGCGAAATAAATACACTTTTATATCCTTACATACCCTATATAAACGTTATTTTTGATTAAATAGTTTTACCATTGTTTAGCGCTAATTAGCTTCACTTATTAGCGATCCAACTTTGCTTACCTGTCGGGGCTGGTGTCTAGACCGCTTTGTGCGCCTAGAATCCACCAGTTTCGCCATAGAAATTGTAATTCTGCATAATTTGTTGTAAATTTAGTACTAAAAAACCTGTTTTTTGACCATAATTTTGAAAAATTCTACTACACTTACCTTTCATATGCACACCGTTAGATAGCTCTCGCCGAGGCGCTTCTAACGACACCACTCACGTGCGGATAGCTCTTACCAAACGTGAGAAATTGCCTTATCATCGATTTTCATACTCACCAAAAGTTTACCTGTACTGAACAAAACCGCCATACATCTGAAGACACGTTTGGAAAAAACCTCGTATTTCTGCGTTGTTTTCGCTTCTAATCATCTTACCTTGGCTCTGTCCAACCCCTAGACACGTTATATACTGTCTAGGTGCGAAATAAATACACTTTTATATCCTTACATACCCTATATAAACGTTATTTTTGATTAAATAGTTTTACCATTGTTTAGCGCTAATTAGCTTCACTTATTAGCGATCCAACTTTGCTTACCTGTCGGGGCTGGTGTCTAGACCGCTTTGTGCGCCTAGAATCCACCAGTTTCGCCATAGAAATTGTAATTCTGCATAATTTGTTGTAAATTTAGTACTAAAAAACCTGTTTTTTGACCATAATTTTGAAAAATTCTACTACACTTACCTTTCATATGCACACCGTTAGATAGCTCTCGCCGAGGCGCTTCTAACGACACCACTCACGTGCGGATAGCTCTTACCAAACGTGAGAAATTGCCTTATCATCGATTTTCATACTCACCAAAAGTTTACCTGTACTGAACAAAACCGCCATACATCTGAAGACACGTTTGGAAAAAACCTCGTATTTCTGCGTTGTTTTCGCTTCTAATCATCTTACCTTGGCTCTGTCCAACCCCTAGACACGTTATATACTGTCTAGGTGCGAAATAAATACACTTTTATATCCTTACATACCCTATATAAACGTTATTTTTGATTAAATAGTTTTACCATTGTTTAGCGCTAATTAGCTTCACTTATTAGCGATCCAACTTTGCTTACCTGTCGGGGCTGGTGTCTAGACCGCTTTGTGCGCCTAGAATCCACCAGTTTCGCCATAGAAATTGTAATTCTGCATAATTTGTTGTAAATTTAGTACTAAAAAACCTGTTTTTTGACCATAATTTTGAAAAATTCTACTACACTTACCTTTCATATGCACACCGTTAGATAGCTCTCGCCGAGGCGCTTCTAACGACACCACTCACGTGCGGATAGCTCTTACCAAACGTGAGAAATTGCCTTATCATCGATTTTCATACTCACCAAAAGTTTACCTGTACTGAACAAAACCGCCATACATCTGAAGACACGTTTGGAAAAAACCTCGTATTTCTGCGTTGTTTTCGCTTCTAATCATCTTACCTTGGCTCTGTCCAACCCCTAGACACGTTATATACTGTCTAGGTGCGAAATAAATACACTTTTATATCCTTACATACCCTATATAAACGTTATTTTTGATTAAATAGTTTTACCATTGTTTAGCGCTAATTAGCTTCACTTATTAGCGATCCAACTTTGCTTACCTGTCGGGGCTGGTGTCTAGACCGCTTTGTGCGCCTAGAATCCACCAGTTTCGCCATAGAAATTGTAATTCTGCATAATTTGTTGTAAATTTAGTACTAAAAAACCTGTTTTTTGACCATAATTTTGAAAAATTCTACTACACTTACCTTTCATATGCACACCGTTAGATAGCTCTCGCCGAGGCGCTTCTAACGACACCACTCACGTGCGGATAGCTCTTACCAAACGTGAGAAATTGCCTTATCATCGATTTTCATACTCACCAAAAGTTTACCTGTACTGAACAAAACCGCCATACATCTGAAGACACGTTTGGAAAAAACCTCGTATTTCTGCGTTGTTTTCGCTTCTAATCATCTTACCTTGGCTCTGTCCAACCCCTAGACACGTTATATACTGTCTAGGTGCGAAATAAATACACTTTTATATCCTTACATACCCTATATAAACGTTATTTTTGATTAAATAGTTTTACCATTGTTTAGCGCTAATTAGCTTCACTTATTAGCGATCCAACTTTGCTTACCTGTCGGGGCTGGTGTCTAGACCGCTTTGTGCGCCTAGAATCCACCAGTTTCGCCATAGAAATTGTAATTCTGCATAATTTGTTGTAAATTTAGTACTAAAAAACCTGTTTTTTGACCATAATTTTGAAAAATTCTACTACACTTACCTTTCATATGCACACCGTTAGATAGCTCTCGCCGAGGCGCTTCTAACGACACCACTCACGTGCGGATAGCTCTTACCAAACGTGAGAAATTGCCTTATCATCGATTTTCATACTCACCAAAAGTTTACCTGTACTGAACAAAACCGCCATACATCTGAAGACACGTTTGGAAAAAACCTCGTATTTCTGCGTTGTTTTCGCTTCTAATCATCTTACCTTGGCTCTGTCCAACCCCTAGACACGTTATATACTGTCTAGGTGCGAAATAAATACACTTTTATATCCTTACATACCCTATATAAACGTTATTTTTGATTAAATAGTTTTACCATTGTTTAGCGCTAATTAGCTTCACTTATTAGCGATCCAACTTTGCTTACCTGTCGGGGCTGGTGTCTAGACCGCTTTGTGCGCCTAGAATCCACCAGTTTCGCCATAGAAATTGTAATTCTGCATAATTTGTTGTAAATTTAGTACTAAAAAACCTGTTTTTTGACCATAATTTTGAAAAATTCTACTACACTTACCTTTCATATGCACACCGTTAGATAGCTCTCGCCGAGGCGCTTCTAACGACACCACTCACGTGCGGATAGCTCTTACCAAACGTGAGAAATTGCCTTATCATCGATTTTCATACTCACCAAAAGTTTACCTGTACTGAACAAAACCGCCATACATCTGAAGACACGTTTGGAAAAAACCTCGTATTTCTGCGTTGTTTTCGCTTCTAATCATCTTACCTTGGCTCTGTCCAACCCCTAGACACGTTATATACTGTCTAGGTGCGAAATAAATACACTTTTATATCCTTACATACCCTATATAAACGTTATTTTTGATTAAATAGTTTTACCATTGTTTAGCGCTAATTAGCTTCACTTATTAGCGATCCAACTTTGCTTACCTGTCGGGGCTGGTGTCTAGACCGCTTTGTGCGCCTAGAATCCACCAGTTTCGCCATAGAAATTGTAATTCTGCATAATTTGTTGTAAATTTAGTACTAAAAAACCTGTTTTTTGACCATAATTTTGAAAAATTCTACTACACTTACCTTTCATATGCACACCGTTAGATAGCTCTCGCCGAGGCGCTTCTAACGACACCACTCACGTGCGGATAGCTCTTACCAAACGTGAGAAATTGCCTTATCATCGATTTTCATACTCACCAAAAGTTTACCTGTACTGAACAAAACCGCCATACATCTGAAGACACGTTTGGAAAAAACCTCGTATTTCTGCGTTGTTTTCGCTTCTAATCATCTTACCTTGGCTCTGTCCAACCCCTAGACACGTTATATACTGTCTAGGTGCGAAATAAATACACTTTTATATCCTTACATACCCTATATAAACGTTATTTTTGATTAAATAGTTTTACCATTGTTTAGCGCTAATTAGCTTCACTTATTAGCGATCCAACTTTGCTTACCTGTCGGGGCTGGTGTCTAGACCGCTTTGTGCGCCTAGAATCCACCAGTTTCGCCATAGAAATTGTAATTCTGCATAATTTGTTGTAAATTTAGTACTAAAAAACCTGTTTTTTGACCATAATTTTGAAAAATTCTACTACACTTACCTTTCATATGCACACCGTTAGATAGCTCTCGCCGAGGCGCTTCTAACGACACCACTCACGTGCGGATAGCTCTTACCAAACGTGAGAAATTGCCTTATCATCGATTTTCATACTCACCAAAAGTTTACCTGTACTGAACAAAACCGCCATACATCTGAAGACACGTTTGGAAAAAACCTCGTATTTCTGCGTTGTTTTCGCTTCTAATCATCTTACCTTGGCTCTGTCCAACCCCTAGACACGTTATATACTGTCTAGGTGCGAAATAAATACACTTTTATATCCTTACATACCCTATATAAACGTTATTTTTGATTAAATAGTTTTACCATTGTTTAGCGCTAATTAGCTTCACTTATTAGCGATCCAACTTTGCTTACCTGTCGGGGCTGGTGTCTAGACCGCTTTGTGCGCCTAGAATCCACCAGTTTCGCCATAGAAATTGTAATTCTGCATAATTTGTTGTAAATTTAGTACTAAAAAACCTGTTTTTTGACCATAATTTTGAAAAATTCTACTACACTTACCTTTCATATGCACACCGTTAGATAGCTCTCGCCGAGGCGCTTCTAACGACACCACTCACGTGCGGATAGCTCTTACCAAACGTGAGAAATTGCCTTATCATCGATTTTCATACTCACCAAAAGTTTACCTGTACTGAACAAAACCGCCATACATCTGAAGACACGTTTGGAAAAAACCTCGTATTTCTGCGTTGTTTTCGCTTCTAATCATCTTACCTTGGCTCTGTCCAACCCCTAGACACGTTATATACTGTCTAGGTGCGAAATAAATACACTTTTATATCCTTACATACCCTATATAAACGTTATTTTTGATTAAATAGTTTTACCATTGTTTAGCGCTAATTAGCTTCACTTATTAGCGATCCAACTTTGCTTACCTGTCGGGGCTGGTGTCTAGACCGCTTTGTGCGCCTAGAATCCACCAGTTTCGCCATAGAAATTGTAATTCTGCATAATTTGTTGTAAATTTAGTACTAAAAAACCTGTTTTTTGACCATAATTTTGAAAAATTCTACTACACTTACCTTTCATATGCACACCGTTAGATAGCTCTCGCCGAGGCGCTTCTAACGACACCACTCACGTGCGGATAGCTCTTACCAAACGTGAGAAATTGCCTTATCATCGATTTTCATACTCACCAAAAGTTTACCTGTACTGAACAAAACCGCCATACATCTGAAGACACGTTTGGAAAAAACCTCGTATTTCTGCGTTGTTTTCGCTTCTAATCATCTTACCTTGGCTCTGTCCAACCCCTAGACACGTTATATACTGTCTAGGTGCGAAATAAATACACTTTTATATCCTTACATATCCTATATAAACGTTATTTTTGATTAAATAGTTTTACCATTGTTTAGCGCTAATTAGCTTCACTTATTAGCGATCCAACTTTGCTTACCTGTCGGGGCTGGTGTCTAGACCGCTTTGTGCGCCTAGAATCCACCAGTTTCGCCATAGAAATTGTAATTCTGCATAATTTGTTGTAAATTTAGTACTAAAAAACCTGTTTTTTGACCATAATTTTGAAAAATTCTACTACACTTACCTTTCATATGCACACCGTTAGATAGCTCTCGCCGAGGCGCTTCTAACGACACCACTCACGTGCGGATAGCTCTTACCAAACGTCAAAAAATTGCCCACCCACCCACCCGCCCTTTAGGCAGATTTAAGCTGTGTATAGGAAAAGGGGAGCACTTTCGGTCCCATTTCTTAAAATTTTTTTATTACGGAAATATAATCCCTGGAGTGTCCTGGTGCCAGAGCTATAAATTTTGCCCTCACCGGCGTAATTTTACTCGACTAGAAACCTTCTCAACCTTCAAAATAGCGTTAATTTTTTCTTACTTTATATTATTCTGAATAATTTCTGTTCTACCGTGCAAACATTTTCTCGTCTATAAAATCCCTTGTATTCGGTCCCGCCCAGAGTTCCACAGCGCGTGAACCGGTGAAAACTCTTGTGGATACCACAATGGCACCGTCTAGCGGTGAGGTCTTGTCTCTTCCGGCAACGGCAGCAGATGCCACTAGCACCGAGTCGTGCATAAGCACGTTAAACAAACTCGCGGAGTGCATTGCGGCTGCTATTGCCGAAGGGAAAAGCGTCACGACCGCCAACAAGCGACTCATAAGTTCTGCGGCAAATGAGATTCGGTGCGTGGCCGCTAAAATACCCACCTTTTCCGCCCCGCAGGAAATCTGCGCGACCCAAGACGGAAACCTGCGACAGGAAATTGCTACATGCGTGCGCGAAGAGCTTAGCAAGCACCTCGCCACGATCGCGACACCACTCACTCCCGCACCGTTGCCCAGAAGTTACGCGCAGGCAGCTAGCGCCCCGGCTCCTCGTCCAGTCTCTAAACCACCTCCGCCTAACAAACCTGCTCTCATCGTTGCGCCGCAGGGCGACAGCACGTCCCAAACACGTCAGGACGTAGTGCAGTCGTTCAAAAACGCAGTCAGTTTCCGCACCACTTCGTACGCACCGTCTAGAATACAGGCCGTGTCTAATAATAAGTTACGAGTGGAGTTCGAGACTGAGCAACAGCGCGATGAAACTCTCAAAAAACTCGAAAAGTCCTCACAACTCACTGCTGAACCGGCCAAGCTACTGAGGCCAATGATTATTCTCAAGGGAATATCATTGGACACGCCACCGGAAGAGCTGGTCGACGTCATCCGCGGCCAAAATGAAGAGCTGACTGCCCTCGCTGTTGACAGCAATGACCTGCGGCTTGCATTCAAGCGAAATAACCGCAACCCTAAATTGTACAACGCCGTCCTTATCGCCAAGCCCGCCATATGGCGCAAAATTATAGACATGGGGCGCGTCTGCGTGGACTACCAACGGGTACACGCAGAAGACTTCTCCACATTCCTCCAATGCAGGAAATGCCTGCAGTTCGGACACATTAAAACAAAATGTACCGCGACACAGGCACCCTGCTCTTACTGTTCGGAAGAGGGGCACGTTACCAGCAGCTGCCCTCTGCGCGAGAAGAAAGGCGCACCCAAGTGCTACAACTGCTTACAGCACAATACCAAATTTAAAACTACCCATGACGTCGGACACATGGCCACCTCCAACAACTGCCCTCGAGTGAAATCAGTCAAAAACAAAATTATTAACCGTACTGATTATGGACAATAAACTCATTAAAATATTACAGTGTAACATTGATCGATCTAAAAATAGTCTTCACGAATTTTTCACATATTTTTATAATGGCCAATACGACATCGCCTTGCTGTCCGAGCCCTATATAGGCTCTGGCAAAGAGGTGAAGTCGATCTCTGGAATTGACATCTACCAGTACTCGAGAGGGTCTAATGTAAAGGCGTGCATTCTTGTTAAGCAGGGGCGCGCTGTGGTTTTGGGGGAGTCCAGCTTATCGACTGCTAATCTATGCGTCATCCAACTCAAGACCGGTCATCAAAAGCTGTACCTGGGATCTGCTTATGTGGAACCAAATGACGACACATCGTCCACGCTAGAGGCCATCGACTACTTCCTCAAGGCCACATCGCGTTACAAGTGCATACTTGGAGGTGACTTCAACGGCTGGCACCCAGCATGGGGAAGCACCAGATCAAACCCGAGAGGCAACGACCTAATGGAATTAGCACAAACAAATGATATGTACATCTGCAACATTGGTGACACTCCGACATTCGAGACGGTGACGCACGGGCGCGATCGATCGTCTATCATAGACCTGACATTAGCGTCCGGCCAAGCCTTCGACATGGTCGGGGAGTGGAGGGTCAACCTTGAGTGCTGCGCCACGTCACAGCATAATGCCATAGAGTTTAACATAAACACAAGAAAACCAATACCATCCGGTACAGGCAACACGTCAACTTTTATGTTCAACACCGAGAAAGCGGACTGGGCAGCATTCAGGGATGCCGTGCTGCAAGAAGTTGCACTCTCCGACATACTTGACAGCGATGTAAGCAGCCTAAACAAACAAGAACTCGAGGATCTCATCAGTCGCATAACATCTTTGATACGAAACTGCTGCAAGGAAACCATGCCCATCAGAAGTGGAAAAGCCAAGCAGAAGCCTCCTTGGTGGAGCGATACACTGCAGCGGCTCAAGGGGGAAGTTATAAGCCTTCACCGGCAAATCCACTCGGCAAAACTATCTGGCCAACCCCTTGATGCCCTACTTGAGGAGCAGGTCACAAAAAAGAAGCAATATAGCGAAGAAATGAAACGCGCGTCTACCGAAAATTTCCGTAAGTTTTGCGAGCTGCAAACCAAAGAGAACGTCTGGTCCCTCACCAATCGCCTCCTCAAGGAAGCAGCACCAAAAAGACCTCCCACCACACTAAAAATAGGAGACAGATATACTACTGATGCAGAAGAGACTGCAAGCGCCTTGCTCAAGCACTTCTACCCCGATGACTCTCCGGACCAAACGCCGGAGCAGAGACAGTTACGCACCCACTTCAACAATTATTCCATGAACACCTTGGATGATCTCCCCTTCACGGAGGAAGAGGTGCTTGAGCAACTTAGCTCCATAAGTCCGAAAAAAGCTCCCGGATTGGACAACCTAACATCAGATATTTGCCAAAAGTTCACAAAGATATACCCCCGTCTCATGACAGATATTTTAAATAGATGTCTCTCACTCCAGTACTTTCCTGGAGCGTGGAAGGAGGCCTACGTAAAGATCATTCCCAAACCGGGCAAAGACGACCACACGGACCTTAAATCCTTCCGCCCCATAGGCCTGCTTCCGGTCTTCGGGAAGCTACTGGAGAAATTATTTATCAAAAGGGTCGTCCATAAAGCGGAGTCAGAGAATAAACTCAACAACAACCAGTTTGGCTTTCGGCAACAGAGAAATACGACGCTAGCCGTTCACACCGCTCTGGACTTCATTCGCCTCGCAAAAGAGAGTAAAAAACTTGTAATCGCGGTCTCTTTGGATATCAGGGCGGCGTTTGACAATGCTTGGTGGCCCGCACTCTTCCAACGTCTCGCCAAACTTGGTGTGCCCAATAACATCTACGGGCTCATCAAGGATTACGTCAGGGATCGAGTAGTCACTTTGGATCACGCCGGAGTGCGCGCGCGTAAAACACTCACAAAGGGGTGCATACAGGGGTCTGCATGTGGCCCCGTTCTGTGGAACATGATCTTGGATGAACTCCTAGACATGCAGCTGCCAGCGGGATGCCACATGCAGGCCTTTGCGGATGATGTTTTCCTCGTAGTCACCGCTGACAATACTGAAGAACTCCAGGTGGTGTCAAACACCATCCTGACAAAAATTAGCCATTGGGGAACAAACGTTAAACTTAGTTTTGGACCAGCTAAAACACAAATTATTGCTTTCACGCCGAAGGCCAAGTCTGTGCAGCTCCACATGGACGGCGCAGACTTGGCATTTGTGCCTGAAATTAAATTGCTCGGCATCGTGATAGACGAAAAGCTCAAATTCAAGCGACACCTCAAATACGTGCTGGGTAAGGCCTCGCGTATCTACAACAAACTGTGCATTTACGCGAGGCCAACCTGGGGCACACACCCTGAAAATTCGCGAACCATCTACTTGCATGTTATTGAGCCGATCATCACCTACGCTGCGGGAATATGGGGCCAAGTGGCAATGCAAAAGAGTGCACGAAAAGATCTTGCCAGCCTGCAACGCGGCTTCGCACTAAAGGCCATTCGCGCCTTCAGGACAGTGTCCACTAATGCTGCCCTGGCGCTCGCGCAACTCATTCCACTTGACCTCAGAATCCTCGAGGTGCATCAAATCGAGCAAACGCGCCTTACCAACACCACTCCCTTTTTGCCGGAGGACGTTACGCTAGAGCGACCCACACCTGTACGCGAACTACTGCACCCAGCTTTGAGAATCACTAAATCTCATCTAGACCACGAAGAAACGGACGAAACGCACCAAATATACACCGACGGCAGCAAGCTGGACAGTGGCGCTGTGGGAGCTGCTTTTGTGTGCTTTGACCCAGGTGGCTCAGAACAACCGACCATAACCAAAAAGCTCAAATTACACGACTCTTGCACGGTCTTCCAGGCTGAGCTCTTCGCCATCCTGGAGGCCTGCAAATGGGCGACTCGCAAATATGAAAAGACTGTCATCTACACAGACTCCCAATCTTCACTACTAGCAATAGCAGACAGAAGCAACACACATCCACTCGTCACACAGATACACAAAATCATACACACGCATCGCGACACAAAACAGATCACATTAAAATGGGTCAAGGCACACAGGGGCAATGTTGGCAACGAGGCTGCCGACGCCGCGGCAAAACTGGCGACTCAGCTTCACAAAACACCTGACTACAGCTCGTTCCCAATCTCGTATGTAAAACATAAGCTCCGCACGCAAAGCCTGGACCTTTGGCAGGCACGTTATTCATCCAGCGAACAAGGACAGTACACCAAAAATATTTTCCCACATCTTACCGACATTAAACAGTTCCGAAAACACACAGACATTCACTTCCACACAACACAAATACTCACCAACCACGGCTTCCATAAAACGTACCTACGTCGATTCCACATCACTCCGGACGACTGCTGTCCCTGCAATCCCAATACACCCCAGACAGTGATGCACCTGCTGACAGATTGTCCAAGGTTCGCTGCGGGGCGAGTGCGCCATGAGTCGCTGTGCGCGTACTATGACATTGACCCGTATAGCTTGCCAGAACTACTTAAGAAAGAGGAAGCGCTGGCAAGTTATACGGAGTTCGTGCGTCACATATATACGGGTCTTAAAGCCTACAATGGAACTTAAAATTATATATTATATATAATTATTTGTATATTTATTTTCTTTATCTATTAATATCCTATTTATAACAAAAATCCTACATTTATCCTTTTTGCATACAAATCACAAAACAAATTGCGACATCTTGGGTTACGACAGCAAGCGTATCAAATCGCGCGAGCTGCCGTCACCAACCACAATGTGAAAAAACATCTAAATTTACTGAAAACAAAGTTCAATAAAAAAAAAAAAAAAAAACCTAACCTAACCGAAGACACGTTTGGAAAAAACCTCGTATTTCTGCGTTGTTTTCGCTTCTAATCATCTTACCTTGGCTCTGTCCAACCCCTAGACACGTTATATACTGTCTAGGTGCGAAATAAATACACTTTTATATCCTTACATATCCTATATAAACGTTATTTTTGATTAAATAGTTTTACCATTGTTTAGCGCTAATTAGCTTCACTTATTAGCGATCCAACTTTGCTTACCTGTCGGGGCTGGTGTCTAGACCGCTTTGTGCGCCTAGAATCCACCAGTTTCGCCATAGAAATTGTAATTCTGCATAATTTGTTGTAAATTTAGTACTAAAAAACCTGTTTTTTGACCATAATTTTGAAAAATTCTACTACACTTACCTTTCATATGCACACCGTTAGATAGCTCTCGCCGAGGCGCTTCTAACGACACCACTCACGTGCGGATAGCTCTTACCAAACGTGAGAAATTGCCTTATCATCGATTTTCATACTCACCAAAAGTTTACCTGTACTGAACAAAACCGCCATACATCTGAAGACACGTTTGGAAAAAACCTCGTATTTCTGCGTTGTTTTCGCTTCTAATCATCTTACCTTGGCTCTGTCCAACCCCTAGACACGTTATATACTGTCTAGGTGCGAAATAAATACACTTTTATATCCTTACATATCCTATATAAACGTTATTTTTGATTAAATAGTTTTACCATTGTTTAGCGCTAATTAGCTTCACTTATTAGCGATCCAACTTTGCTTACCTGTCGGGGCTGGTGTCTAGACCGCTTTGTGCGCCTAGAATCCACCAGTTTCGCCATAGAAATTGTAATTCTGCATAATTTGTTGTAAATTTAGTACTAAAAAACCTGTTTTTTGACCATAATTTTGAAAAATTCTACTACACTTACCTTTCATATGCACACCGTTAGATAGCTCTCGCCGAGGCGCTTCTAACGACACCACTCACGTGCGGATAGCTCTTACCAAACGTGAGAAATTGCCTTATCATCGATTTTCATACTCACCAAAAGTTTACCTGTACTGAACAAAACCGCCATACATCTGAAGACACGTTTGGAAAAAACCTCGTATTTCTGCGTTGTTTTCGCTTCTAATCATCTTACCTTGGCTCTGTCCAACCCCTAGACACGTTATATACTGTCTAGGTGCGAAATAAATACACTTTTATATCCTTACATATCCTATATAAACGTTATTTTTGATTAAATAGTTTTACCATTGTTTAGCGCTAATTAGCTTCACTTATTAGCGATCCAACTTTGCTTACCTGTCGGGGCTGGTGTCTAGACCGCTTTGTGCGCCTAGAATCCACCAGTTTCGCCATAGAAATTGTAATTCTGCATAATTTGTTGTAAATTTAGTACTAAAAAACCTGTTTTTTGACCATAATTTTGAAAAATTCTACTACACTTACCTTTCATATGCACACCGTTAGATAGCTCTCGCCGAGGCGCTTCTAACGACACCACTCACGTGCGGATAGCTCTTACCAAACGTCAAAAAATTGCCCACCCACCCACCCGCCCTTTAGGCAGATTTAAGCTGTGTATAGGAAAAGGGGAGCACTTTCGGTCCCATTTCTTAAAATTTTTTTATTACGGAAATATAATCCCTGGAGTGTCCTGGTGCCAGAGCTATAAATTTTGCCCTCACCGGCGTAATTTTACTCGACTAGAAACCTTCTCAACCTTCAAAATAGCGTTAATTTTTTCTTACTTTATATTATTCTGAATAATTTCTGTTCTACCGTGCAAACATTTTCTCGTCTATAAAATCCCTTGTATTCGGTCCCGCCCAGAGTTCCACAGCGCGTGAACCGGTGAAAACTCTTGTGGATACCACAATGGCACCGTCTAGCGGTGAGGTCTTGTCTCTTCCGGCAACGGCAGCAGATGCCACTAGCACCGAGTCGTGCATAAGCACGTTAAACAAACTCGCGGAGTGCATTGCGGCTGCTATTGCCGAAGGGAAAAGCGTCACGACCGCCAACAAGCGACTCATAAGTTCTGCGGCAAATGAGATTCGGTGCGTGGCCGCTAAAATACCCACCTTTTCCGCCCCGCAGGAAATCTGCGCGACCCAAGACGGAAACCTGCGACAGGAAATTGCTACATGCGTGCGCGAAGAGCTTAGCAAGCACCTCGCCACGATCGCGACACCACTCACTCCCGCACCGTTGCCCAGAAGTTACGCGCAGGCAGCTAGCGCCCCGGCTCCTCGTCCAGTCTCTAAACCACCTCCGCCTAACAAACCTGCTCTCATCGTTGCGCCGCAGGGCGACAGCACGTCCCAAACACGTCAGGACGTAGTGCAGTCGTTCAAAAACGCAGTCAGTTTCCGCACCACTTCGTACGCACCGTCTAGAATACAGGCCGTGTCTAATAATAAGTTACGAGTGGAGTTCGAGACTGAGCAACAGCGCGATGAAACTCTCAAAAAACTCGAAAAGTCCTCACAACTCACTGCTGAACCGGCCAAGCTACTGAGGCCAATGATTATTCTCAAGGGAATATCATTGGACACGCCACCGGAAGAGCTGGTCGACGTCATCCGCGGCCAAAATGAAGAGCTGACTGCCCTCGCTGTTGACAGCAATGACCTGCGGCTTGCATTCAAGCGAAATAACCGCAACCCTAAATTGTACAACGCCGTCCTTATCGCCAAGCCCGCCATATGGCGCAAAATTATAGACATGGGGCGCGTCTGCGTGGACTACCAACGGGTACACGCAGAAGACTTCTCCACATTCCTCCAATGCAGGAAATGCCTGCAGTTCGGACACATTAAAACAAAATGTACCGCGACACAGGCACCCTGCTCTTACTGTTCGGAAGAGGGGCACGTTACCAGCAGCTGCCCTCTGCGCGAGAAGAAAGGCGCACCCAAGTGCTACAACTGCTTACAGCACAATACCAAATTTAAAACTACCCATGACGTCGGACACATGGCCACCTCCAACAACTGCCCTCGAGTGAAATCAGTCAAAAACAAAATTATTAACCGTACTGATTATGGACAATAAACTCATTAAAATATTACAGTGTAACATTGATCGATCTAAAAATAGTCTCCACGAATTTTTCACATATTTTTATAATGGCCAATACGACATCGCCTTGCTGTCCGAGCCCTATATAGGCTCTGGCAAAGAGGTGAAGTCGATCTCTGGAATTGACATCTACCAGTACTCGAGAGGGTCTAATGTAAAGGCGTGCATTCTTGTTAAGCAGGGGCGCGCTGTGGTTTTGGGGGAGTCCAGCTTATCGACTGCTAATCTATGCGTCATCCAACTCAAGACCGGTCATCAAAAGCTGTACCTGGGATCTGCTTATGTGGAACCAAATGACGACACATCGTCCACGCTAGAGGCCATCGACTACTTCCTCAAGGCCACATCGCGTTACAAGTGCATACTTGGAGGTGACTTCAACGGCTGGCACCCAGCATGGGGAAGCACCAGATCAAACCCGAGAGGCAACGACCTAATGGAATTAGCACAAACAAATGATATGTACATCTGCAACATTGGTGACACTCCGACATTCGAGACGGTGACGCACGGGCGCGATCGATCGTCTATCATAGACCTGACATTAGCGTCCGGCCAAGCCTTCGACATGGTCGGGGAGTGGAGGGTCAACCTTGAGTGCTGCGCCACGTCACAGCATAATGCCATAGAGTTTAACATAAACACAAGAAAACCAATACCATCCGGTACAGGCAACACGTCAACTTTTATGTTCAACACCGAGAAAGCGGACTGGGCAGCATTCAGGGATGCCGTGCTGCAAGAAGTTGCACTCTCCGACATACTTGACAGCGATGTAAGCAGCCTAAACAAACAAGAACTCGAGGATCTCATCAGTCGCATAACATCTTTGATACGAAACTGCTGCAAGGAAACCATGCCCATCAGAAGTGGAAAAGCCAAGCAGAAGCCTCCTTGGTGGAGCGATACACTGCAGCGGCTCAAGGGGGAAGTTATAAGCCTTCACCGGCAAATCCACTCGGCAAAACTATCTGGCCAACCCCTTGATGCCCTACTTGAGGAGCAGGTCACAAAAAAGAAGCAATATAGCGAAGAAATGAAACGCGCGTCTACCGAAAATTTCCGTAAGTTTTGCGAGCTGCAAACCAAAGAGAACGTCTGGTCCCTCACCAATCGCCTCCTCAAGGAAGCAGCACCAAAAAGACCTCCCACCACACTAAAAATAGGAGACAGATATACTACTGATGCAGAAGAGACTGCAAGCGCCTTGCTCAAGCACTTCTACCCCGATGACTCTCCGGACCAAACGCCGGAGCAGAGACAGTTACGCACCCACTTCAACAATTATTCCATGAACACCTTGGATGATCTCCCCTTCACGGAGGAAGAGGTGCTTGAGCAACTTAGCTCCATAAGTCCGAAAAAAGCTCCCGGATTGGACAACCTAACATCAGATATTTGCCAAAAGTTCACAAAGATATACCCCCGTCTCATGACAGATATTTTAAATAGATGTCTCTCACTCCAGTACTTTCCTGGAGCGTGGAAGGAGGCCTACGTAAAGATCATTCCCAAACCGGGCAAAGACGACCACACGGACCTTAAATCCTTCCGCCCCATAGGCCTGCTTCCGGTCTTCGGGAAGCTACTGGAGAAATTATTTATCAAAAGGGTCGTCCATAAAGCGGAGTCAGAGAATAAACTCAACAACAACCAGTTTGGCTTTCGGCAACAGAGAAATACGACGCTAGCCGTTCACACCGCTCTGGACTTCATTCGCCTCGCAAAAGAGAGTAAAAAACTTGTAATCGCGGTCTCTTTGGATATCAGGGCGGCGTTTGACAATGCTTGGTGGCCCGCACTCTTCCAACGTCTCGCCAAACTTGGTGTGCCCAATAACATCTACGGGCTCATCAAGGATTACGTCAGGGATCGAGTAGTCACTTTGGATCACGCCGGAGTGCGCGCGCGTAAAACACTCACAAAGGGGTGCATACAGGGGTCTGCATGTGGCCCCGTTCTGTGGAACATGATCTTGGATGAACTCCTAGACATGCAGCTGCCAGCGGGATGCCACATGCAGGCCTTTGCGGATGATGTTTTCCTCGTAGTCACCGCTGACAATACTGAAGAACTCCAGGTGGTGTCAAACACCATCCTGACAAAAATTAGCCATTGGGGAACAAACGTTAAACTTAGTTTTGGACCAGCTAAAACACAAATTATTGCTTTCACGCCGAAGGCCAAGTCTGTGCAGCTCCACATGGACGGCGCAGACTTGGCATTTGTGCCTGAAATTAAATTGCTCGGCATCGTGATAGACGAAAAGCTCAAATTCAAGCGACACCTCAAATACGTGCTGGGTAAGGCCTCGCGTATCTACAACAAACTGTGCATTTACGCGAGGCCAACCTGGGGCACACACCCTGAAAATTCGCGAACCATCTACTTGCATGTTATTGAGCCGATCATCACCTACGCTGCGGGAATATGGGGCCAAGTGGCAATGCAAAAGAGTGCACGAAAAGATCTTGCCAGCCTGCAACGCGGCTTCGCACTAAAGGCCATTCGCGCCTTCAGGACAGTGTCCACTAATGCTGCCCTGGCGCTCGCGCAACTCATTCCACTTGACCTCAGAATCCTCGAGGTGCATCAAATCGAGCAAACGCGCCTTACCAACACCACTCCCTTTTTGCCGGAGGACGTTACGCTAGAGCGACCCACACCTGTACGCGAACTACTGCACCCAGCTTTGAGAATCACTAAATCTCATCTAGACCACGAAGAAACGGACGAAACGCACCAAATATACACCGACGGCAGCAAGCTGGACAGTGGCGCTGTGGGAGCTGCTTTTGTGTGCTTTGACCCAGGTGGCTCAGAACAACCGACCATAACCAAAAAGCTCAAATTACACGACTCTTGCACGGTCTTCCAGGCTGAGCTCTTCGCCATCCTGGAGGCCTGCAAATGGGCGACTCGCAAATATGAAAAGACTGTCATCTACACAGACTCCCAATCTTCACTACTAGCAATAGCAGACAGAAGCAACACACATCCACTCGTCACACAGATACACAAAATCATACACACGCATCGCGACACAAAACAGATCACATTAAAATGGGTCAAGGCACACAGGGGCAATGTTGGCAACGAGGCTGCCGACGCCGCGGCAAAACTGGCGACTCAGCTTCACAAAACACCTGACTACAGCTCGTTCCCAATCTCGTATGTAAAACATAAGCTCCGCACGCAAAGCCTGGACCTTTGGCAGGCACGTTATTCATCCAGCGAACAAGGACAGTACACCAAAAATATTTTCCCACATCTTACCGACATTAAACAGTTCCGAAAACACACAGACATTCACTTCCACACAACACAAATACTCACCAACCACGGCTTCCATAAAACGTACCTACGTCGATTCCACATCACTCCGGACGACTGCTGTCCCTGCAATCCCAATACACCCCAGACAGTGATGCACCTGCTGACAGATTGTCCAAGGTTCGCTGCGGGGCGAGTGCGCCATGAGTCGCTGTGCGCGTACTATGACATTGACCCGTATAGCTTGCCAGAACTACTTAAGAAAGAGGAAGCGCTGGCAAGTTATACGGAGTTCGTGCGTCACATATATACGGGTCTTAAAGCCTACAATGGAACTTAAAATTATATATTATATATAATTATTTGTATATTTATTTTCTTTATCTATTAATATCCTATTTATAACAAAAATCCTACATTTATCCTTTTTGCATACAAATCACAAAACAAATTGCGACATCTTGGGTTACGACAGCAAGCGTATCAAATCGCGCGAGCTGCCGTCACCAACCACAATGTGAAAAAACATCTAAATTTACTGAAAACAAAGTTCAATAAAAAAAAAAAAAAAAAACCTAACCTAACCGAAGACACGTTTGGAAAAAACCTCGTATTTCTGCGTTGTTTTCGCTTCTAATCATCTTACCTTGGCTCTGTCCAACCCCTAGACACGTTATATACTGTCTAGGTGCGAAATAAATACACTTTTATATCCTTACATATCCTATATAAACGTTATTTTTGATTAAATAGTTTTACCATTGTTTAGCGCTAATTAGCTTCACTTATTAGCGATCCAACTTTGCTTACCTGTCGGGGCTGGTGTCTAGACCGCTTTGTGCGCCTAGAATCCACCAGTTTCGCCATAGAAATTGTAATTCTGCATAATTTGTTGTAAATTTAGTACTAAAAAACCTGTTTTTTGACCATAATTTTGAAAAATTCTACTACACTTACCTTTCATATGCACACCGTTAGATAGCTCTCGCCGAGGCGCTTCTAACGACACCACTCACGTGCGGATAGCTCTTACCAAACGTGAGAAATTGCCTTATCATCGATTTTCATACTCACCAAAAGTTTACCTGTACTGAACAAAACCGCCATACATCTGAAGACACGTTTGGAAAAAACCTCGTATTTCTGCGTTGTTTTCGCTTCTAATCATCTTACCTTGGCTCTGTCCAACCCCTAGACACGTTATATACTGTCTAGGTGCGAAATAAATACACTTTTATATCCTTACATATCCTATATAAACGTTATTTTTGATTAAATAGTTTTACCATTGTTTAGCGCTAATTAGCTTCACTTATTAGCGATCCAACTTTGCTTACCTGTCGGGGCTGGTGTCTAGACCGCTTTGTGCGCCTAGAATCCACCAGTTTCGCCATAGAAATTGTAATTCTGCATAATTTGTTGTAAATTTAGTACTAAAAAACCTGTTTTTTGACCATAATTTTGAAAAATTCTACTACACTTACCTTTCATATGCACACCGTTAGATAGCTCTCGCCGAGGCGCTTCTAACGACACCACTCACGTGCGGATAGCTCTTACCAAACGTGAGAAATTGCCTTATCATCGATTTTCATACTCACCAAAAGTTTACCTGTACTGAACAAAACCGCCATACATCTGAAGACACGTTTGGAAAAAACCTCGTATTTCTGCGTTGTTTTCGCTTCTAATCATCTTACCTTGGCTCTGTCCAACCCCTAGACACGTTATATACTGTCTAGGTGCGAAATAAATACACTTTTATATCCTTACATATCCTATATAAACGTTATTTTTGATTAAATAGTTTTACCATTGTTTAGCGCTAATTAGCTTCACTTATTAGCGATCCAACTTTGCTTACCTGTCGGGGCTGGTGTCTAGACCGCTTTGTGCGCCTAGAATCCACCAGTTTCGCCATAGAAATTGTAATTCTGCATAATTTGTTGTAAATTTAGTACTAAAAAACCTGTTTTTTGACCATAATTTTGAAAAATTCTACTACACTTACCTTTCATATGCACACCGTTAGATAGCTCTCGCCGAGGCGCTTCTAACGACACCACTCACGTGCGGATAGCTCTTACCAAACGTCAAAAAATTGCCCACCCACCCACCCGCCCTTTAGGCAGATTTAAGCTGTGTATAGGAAAAGGGGAGCACTTTCGGTCCCATTTCTTAAAATTTTTTTATTACGGAAATATAATCCCTGGAGTGTCCTGGTGCCAGAGCTATAAATTTTGCCCTCACCGGCGTAATTTTACTCGACTAGAAACCTTCTCAACCTTCAAAATAGCGTTAATTTTTTCTTACTTTATATTATTCTGAATAATTTCTGTTCTACCGTGCAAACATTTTCTCGTCTATAAAATCCCTTGTATTC
This sequence comes from Helicoverpa assulta, assembly GCA_963856015.1. Classification (NCBI taxonomy): domain Eukaryota; kingdom Metazoa; phylum Arthropoda; class Insecta; order Lepidoptera; family Noctuidae; genus Helicoverpa; species Helicoverpa assulta. Next base: position 31,247 of record CAWLCW010000016.1, read on the forward strand.
GGTCCCGCCCAGAGTTCCACAGCGCGTGAACCGGTGAAAACTCTTGTGGATACCACAATGGCACCGTCTAGCGGTGAGGTCTTGTCTCTTCCGGCAACGGCAGCAGATGCCACTAGCACCGAGTCGTGCATAAGCACGTTAAACAAACTCGCGGAGTGCATTGCGGCTGCTATTGCCGAAGGGAAAAGCGTCACGACCGCCAACAAGCGACTCATAAGTTCTGCGGCAAATGAGATTCGGTGCGTGGCCGCTAAAATACCCACCTTTTCCGCCCCGCAGGAAATCTGCGCGACCCAAGACGGAAACCTGCGACAGGAAATTGCTACATGCGTGCGCGAAGAGCTTAGCAAGCACCTCGCCACGATCGCGACACCACTCACTCCCGCACCGTTGCCCAGAAGTTACGCGCAGGCAGCTAGCGCCCCGGCTCCTCGTCCAGTCTCTAAACCACCTCCGCCTAACAAACCTGCTCTCATCGTTGCGCCGCAGGGCGACAGCACGTCCCAAACACGTCAGGACGTAGTGCAGTCGTTCAAAAACGCAGTCAGTTTCCGCACCACTTCGTACGCACCGTCTAGAATACAGGCCGTGTCTAATAATAAGTTACGAGTGGAGTTCGAGACTGAGCAACAGCGCGATGAAACTCTCAAAAAACTCGAAAAGTCCTCACAACTCACTGCTGAACCGGCCAAGCTACTGAGGCCAATGATTATTCTCAAGGGAATATCATTGGACACGCCACCGGAAGAGCTGGTCGACGTCATCCGCGGCCAAAATGAAGAGCTGACTGCCCTCGCTGTTGACAGCAATGACCTGCGGCTTGCATTCAAGCGAAATAACCGCAACCCTAAATTGTACAACGCCGTCCTTATCGCCAAGCCCGCCATATGGCGCAAAATTATAGACATGGGGCGCGTCTGCGTGGACTACCAACGGGTACACGCAGAAGACTTCTCCACATTCCTCCAATGCAGGAAATGCCTGCAGTTCGGACACATTAAAACAAAATGTACCGCGACACAGGCACCCTGCTCTTACTGTTCGGAAGAGGGGCACGTTACCAGCAGCTGCCCTCTGCGCGAGAAGAAAGGCGCACCCAAGTGCTACAACTGCTTACAGCACAATACCAAATTTAAAACTACCCATGACGTCGGACACATGGCCACCTCCAACAACTGCCCTCGAGTGAAATCAGTCAAAAACAAAATTATTAACCGTACTGATTATGGACAATAAACTCATTAAAATATTACAGTGTAACATTGATCGATCTAAAAATAGTCTCCACGAATTTTTCACATATTTTTATAATGGCCAATACGACATCGCCTTGCTGTCCGAGCCCTATATAGGCTCTGGCAAAGAGGTGAAGTCGATCTCTGGAATTGACATCTACCAGTACTCGAGAGGGTCTAATGTAAAGGCGTGCATTCTTGTTAAGCAGGGGCGCGCTGTGGTTTTGGGGGAGTCCAGCTTATCGACTGCTAATCTATGCGTCATCCAACTCAAGACCGGTCATCAAAAGCTGTACCTGGGATCTGCTTATGTGGAACCAAATGACGACACATCGTCCACGCTAGAGGCCATCGACTACTTCCTCAAGGCCACATCGCGTTACAAGTGCATACTTGGAGGTGACTTCAACGGCTGGCACCCAGCATGGGGAAGCACCAGATCAAACCCGAGAGGCAACGACCTAATGGAATTAGCACAAACAAATGATATGTACATCTGCAACATTGGTGACACTCCGACATTCGAGACGGTGACGCACGGGCGCGATCGATCGTCTATCATAGACCTGACATTAGCGTCCGGCCAAGCCTTCGACATGGTCGGGGAGTGGAGGGTCAACCTTGAGTGCTGCGCCACGTCACAGCATAATGCCATAGAGTTTAACATAAACACAAGAAAACCAATACCATCCGGTACAGGCAACACGTCAACTTTTATGTTCAACACCGAGAAAGCGGACTGGGCAGCATTCAGGGATGCCGTGCTGCAAGAAGTTGCACTCTCCGACATACTTGACAGCGATGTAAGCAGCCTAAACAAACAAGAACTCGAGGATCTCATCAGTCGCATAACATCTTTGATACGAAACTGCTGCAAGGAAACCATGCCCATCAGAAGTGGAAAAGCCAAGCAGAAGCCTCCTTGGTGGAGCGATACACTGCAGCGGCTCAAGGGGGAAGTTATAAGCCTTCACCGGCAAATCCACTCGGCAAAACTATCTGGCCAACCCCTTGATGCCCTACTTGAGGAGCAGGTCACAAAAAAGAAGCAATATAGCGAAGAAATGAAACGCGCGTCTACCGAAAATTTCCGTAAGTTTTGCGAGCTGCAAACCAAAGAGAACGTCTGGTCCCTCACCAATCGCCTCCTCAAGGAAGCAGCACCAAAAAGACCTCCCACCACACTAAAAATAGGAGACAGATATACTACTGATGCAGAAGAGACTGCAAGCGCCTTGCTCAAGCACTTCTACCCCGATGACTCTCCGGACCAAACGCCGGAGCAGAGACAGTTACGCACCCACTTCAACAATTATTCCATGAACACCTTGGATGATCTCCCCTTCACGGAGGAAGAGGTGCTTGAGCAACTTAGCTCCATAAGTCCGAAAAAAGCTCCCGGATTGGACAACCTAACATCAGATATTTGCCAAAAGTTCACAAAGATATACCCCCGTCTCATGACAGATATTTTAAATAGATGTCTCTCACTCCAGTACTTTCCTGGAGCGTGGAAGGAGGCCTACGTAAAGATCATTCCCAAACCGGGCAAAGACGACCACACGGACCTTAAATCCTTCCGCCCCATAGGCCTGCTTCCGGTCTTCGGGAAGCTACTGGAGAAATTATTTATCAAAAGGGTCGTCCATAAAGCGGAGTCAGAGAATAAACTCAACAACAACCAGTTTGGCTTTCGGCAACAGAGAAATACGACGCTAGCCGTTCACACCGCTCTGGACTTCATTCGCCTCGCAAAAGAGAGTAAAAAACTTGTAATCGCGGTCTCTTTGGATATCAGGGCGGCGTTTGACAATGCTTGGTGGCCCGCACTCTTCCAACGTCTCGCCAAACTTGGTGTGCCCAATAACATCTACGGGCTCATCAAGGATTACGTCAGGGATCGAGTAGTCACTTTGGATCACGCCGGAGTGCGCGCGCGTAAAACACTCACAAAGGGGTGCATACAGGGGTCTGCATGTGGCCCCGTTCTGTGGAACATGATCTTGGATGAACTCCTAGACATGCAGCTGCCAGCGGGATGCCACATGCAGGCCTTTGCGGATGATGTTTTCCTCGTAGTCACCGCTGACAATACTGAAGAACTCCAGGTGGTGTCAAACACCATCCTGACAAAAATTAGCCATTGGGGAACAAACGTTAAACTTAGTTTTGGACCAGCTAAAACACAAATTATTGCTTTCACGCCGAAGGCCAAGTCTGTGCAGCTCCACATGGACGGCGCAGACTTGGCATTTGTGCCTGAAATTAAATTGCTCGGCATCGTGATAGACGAAAAGCTCAAATTCAAGCGACACCTCAAATACGTGCTGGGTAAGGCCTCGCGTATCTACAACAAACTGTGCATTTACGCGAGGCCAACCTGGGGCACACACCCTGAAAATTCGCGAACCATCTACTTGCATGTTATTGAGCCGATCATCACCTACGCTGCGGGAATATGGGGCCAAGTGGCAATGCAAAAGAGTGCACGAAAAGATCTTGCCAGCCTGCAACGCGGCTTCGCACTAAAGGCCATTCGCGCCTTCAGGACAGTGTCCACTAATGCTGCCCTGGCGCTCGCGCAACTCATTCCACTTGACCTCAGAATCCTCGAGGTGCATCAAATCGAGCAAACGCGCCTTACCAACACCACTCCCTTTTTGCCGGAGGACGTTACGCTAGAGCGACCCACACCTGTACGCGAACTACTGCACCCAGCTTTGAGAATCACTAAATCTCATCTAGACCACGAAGAAACGGACGAAACGCACCAAATATACACCGACGGCAGCAAGCTGGACAGTGGCGCTGTGGGAGCTGCTTTTGTGTGCTTTGACCCAGGTGGCTCAGAACAACCGACCATAACCAAAAAGCTCAAATTACACGACTCTTGCACGGTCTTCCAGGCTGAGCTCTTCGCCATCCTGGAGGCCTGCAAATGGGCGACTCGCAAATATGAAAAGACTGTCATCTACACAGACTCCCAATCTTCACTACTAGCAATAGCAGACAGAAGCAACACACATCCACTCGTCACACAGATACACAAAATCATACACACGCATCGCGACACAAAACAGATCACATTAAAATGGGTCAAGGCACACAGGGGCAATGTTGGCAACGAGGCTGCCGACGCCGCGGCAAAACTGGCGACTCAGCTTCACAAAACACCTGACTACAGCTCGTTCCCAATCTCGTATGTAAAACATAAGCTCCGCACGCAAAGCCTGGACCTTTGGCAGGCACGTTATTCATCCAGCGAACAAGGACAGTACACCAAAAATATTTTCCCACATCTTACCGACATTAAACAGTTCCGAAAACACACAGACATTCACTTCCACACAACACAAATACTCACCAACCACGGCTTCCATAAAACGTACCTACGTCGATTCCACATCACTCCGGACGACTGCTGTCCCTGCAATCCCAATACACCCCAGACAGTGATGCACCTGCTGACAGATTGTCCAAGGTTCGCTGCGGGGCGAGTGCGCCATGAGTCGCTGTGCGCGTACTATGACATTGACCCGTATAGCTTGCCAGAACTACTTAAGAAAGAGGAAGCGCTGGCAAGTTATACGGAGTTCGTGCGTCACATATATACGGGTCTTAAAGCCTACAATGGAACTTAAAATTATATATTATATATAATTATTTGTATATTTATTTTCTTTATCTATTAATATCCTATTTATAACAAAAATCCTACATTTATCCTTTTTGCATACAAATCACAAAACAAATTGCGACATCTTGGGTTACGACAGCAAGCGTATCAAATCGCGCGAGCTGCCGTCACCAACCACAATGTGAAAAAACATCTAAATTTACTGAAAACAAAGTTCAATAAAAAAAAAAAAAAAAAACCTAACCTAACCGAAGACACGTTTGGAAAAAACCTCGTATTTCTGCGTTGTTTTCGCTTCTAATCATCTTACCTTGGCTCTGTCCAACCCCTAGACACGTTATATACTGTCTAGGTGCGAAATAAATACACTTTTATATCCTTACATATCCTATATAAACGTTATTTTTGATTAAATAGTTTTACCATTGTTTAGCGCTAATTAGCTTCACTTATTAGCGATCCAACTTTGCTTACCTGTCGGGGCTGGTGTCTAGACCGCTTTGTGCGCCTAGAATCCACCAGTTTCGCCATAGAAATTGTAATTCTGCATAATTTGTTGTAAATTTAGTACTAAAAAACCTGTTTTTTGACCATAATTTTGAAAAATTCTACTACACTTACCTTTCATATGCACACCGTTAGATAGCTCTCGCCGAGGCGCTTCTAACGACACCACTCACGTGCGGATAGCTCTTACCAAACGTGAGAAATTGCCTTATCATCGATTTTCATACTCACCAAAAGTTTACCTGTACTGAACAAAACCGCCATACATCTGAAGACACGTTTGGAAAAAACCTCGTATTTCTGCGTTGTTTTCGCTTCTAATCATCTTACCTTGGCTCTGTCCAACCCCTAGACACGTTATATACTGTCTAGGTGCGAAATAAATACACTTTTATATCCTTACATATCCTATATAAACGTTATTTTTGATTAAATAGTTTTACCATTGTTTAGCGCTAATTAGCTTCACTTATTAGCGATCCAACTTTGCTTACCTGTCGGGGCTGGTGTCTAGACCGCTTTGTGCGCCTAGAATCCACCAGTTTCGCCATAGAAATTGTAATTCTGCATAATTTGTTGTAAATTTAGTACTAAAAAACCTGTTTTTTGACCATAATTTTGAAAAATTCTACTACACTTACCTTTCATATGCACACCGTTAGATAGCTCTCGCCGAGGCGCTTCTAACGACACCACTCACGTGCGGATAGCTCTTACCAAACGTGAGAAATTGCCTTATCATCGATTTTCATACTCACCAAAAGTTTACCTGTACTGAACAAAACCGCCATACATCTGAAGACACGTTTGGAAAAAACCTCGTATTTCTGCGTTGTTTTCGCTTCTAATCATCTTACCTTGGCTCTGTCCAACCCCTAGACACGTTATATACTGTCTAGGTGCGAAATAAATACACTTTTATATCCTTACATATCCTATATAAACGTTATTTTTGATTAAATAGTTTTACCATTGTTTAGCGCTAATTAGCTTCACTTATTAGCGATCCAACTTTGCTTACCTGTCGGGGCTGGTGTCTAGACCGCTTTGTGCGCCTAGAATCCACCAGTTTCGCCATAGAAATTGTAATTCTGCATAATTTGTTGTAAATTTAGTACTAAAAAACCTGTTTTTTGACCATAATTTTGAAAAATTCTACTACACTTACCTTTCATATGCACACCGTTAGATAGCTCTCGCCGAGGCGCTTCTAACGACACCACTCACGTGCGGATAGCTCTTACCAAACGTCAAAAAATTGCCCACCCACCCACCCGCCCTTTAGGCAGATTTAAGCTGTGTATAGGAAAAGGGGAGCACTTTCGGTCCCATTTCTTAAAATTTTTTTATTACGGAAATATAATCCCTGGAGTGTCCTGGTGCCAGAGCTATAAATTTTGCCCTCACCGGCGTAATTTTACTCGACTAGAAACCTTCTCAACCTTCAAAATAGCGTTAATTTTTTCTTACTTTATATTATTCTGAATAATTTCTGTTCTACCGTGCAAACATTTTCTCGTCTATAAAATCCCTTGTATTCGGTCCCGCCCAGAGTTCCACAGCGCGTGAACCGGTGAAAACTCTTGTGGATACCACAATGGCACCGTCTAGCGGTGAGGTCTTGTCTCTTCCGGCAACGGCAGCAGATGCCACTAGCACCGAGTCGTGCATAAGCACGTTAAACAAACTCGCGGAGTGCATTGCGGCTGCTATTGCCGAAGGGAAAAGCGTCACGACCGCCAACAAGCGACTCATAAGTTCTGCGGCAAATGAGATTCGGTGCGTGGCCGCTAAAATACCCACCTTTTCCGCCCCGCAGGAAATCTGCGCGACCCAAGACGGAAACCTGCGACAGGAAATTGCTACATGCGTGCGCGAAGAGCTTAGCAAGCACCTCGCCACGATCGCGACACCACTCACTCCCGCACCGTTGCCCAGAAGTTACGCGCAGGCAGCTAGCGCCCCGGCTCCTCGTCCAGTCTCTAAACCACCTCCGCCTAACAAACCTGCTCTCATCGTTGCGCCGCAGGGCGACAGCACGTCCCAAACACGTCAGGACGTAGTGCAGTCGTTCAAAAACGCAGTCAGTTTCCGCACCACTTCGTACGCACCGTCTAGAATACAGGCCGTGTCTAATAATAAGTTACGAGTGGAGTTCGAGACTGAGCAACAGCGCGATGAAACTCTCAAAAAACTCGAAAAGTCCTCACAACTCACTGCTGAACCGGCCAAGCTACTGAGGCCAATGATTATTCTCAAGGGAATATCATTGGACACGCCACCGGAAGAGCTGGTCGACGTCATCCGCGGCCAAAATGAAGAGCTGACTGCCCTCGCTGTTGACAGCAATGACCTGCGGCTTGCATTCAAGCGAAATAACCGCAACCCTAAATTGTACAACGCCGTCCTTATCGCCAAGCCCGCCATATGGCGCAAAATTATAGACATGGGGCGCGTCTGCGTGGACTACCAACGGGTACACGCAGAAGACTTCTCCACATTCCTCCAATGCAGGAAATGCCTGCAGTTCGGACACATTAAAACAAAATGTACCGCGACACAGGCACCCTGCTCTTACTGTTCGGAAGAGGGGCACGTTACCAGCAGCTGCCCTCTGCGCGAGAAGAAAGGCGCACCCAAGTGCTACAACTGCTTACAGCACAATACCAAATTTAAAACTACCCATGACGTCGGACACATGGCCACCTCCAACAACTGCCCTCGAGTGAAATCAGTCAAAAACAAAATTATTAACCGTACTGATTATGGACAATAAACTCATTAAAATATTACAGTGTAACATTGATCGATCTAAAAATAGTCTCCACGAATTTTTCACATATTTTTATAATGGCCAATACGACATCGCCTTGCTGTCCGAGCCCTATATAGGCTCTGGCAAAGAGGTGAAGTCGATCTCTGGAATTGACATCTACCAGTACTCGAGAGGGTCTAATGTAAAGGCGTGCATTCTTGTTAAGCAGGGGCGCGCTGTGGTTTTGGGGGAGTCCAGCTTATCGACTGCTAATCTATGCGTCATCCAACTCAAGACCGGTCATCAAAAGCTGTACCTGGGATCTGCTTATGTGGAACCAAATGACGACACATCGTCCACGCCACACTCCCGCACCGTTGCCCAGAAGTTACGCGCAGGCAGCTAGCGCCCCGGCTCCTCGTCCAGTCTCTAAACCACCTCCGCCTAACAAACCTGCTCTCATCGTTGCGCCGCAGGGCGACAGCACGTCCCAAACACGTCAGGACGTAGTGCAGTCGTTCAAAAACGCAGTCAGTTTCCGCACCACTTCGTACGCACCGTCTAGAATACAGGCCGTGTCTAATAATAAGTTACGAGTGGAGTTCGAGACTGAGCAACAGCGCGATGAAACTCTCAAAAAACTCGAAAAGTCCTCACAACTCACTGCTGAACCGGCCAAGCTATTGAGGCCAATGATTATTCTCAAGGGAATATATTGATCCTGGCCGATTTCGGCCACAGCGACTTGGATCTGCGCTTAATTTTGAGAGCTTCGCTGGTGTGCTCTCCAGTGACTGACAAAGCCAATTTTTGCAGTGAATGTCCGTCCACATTCACTGCAAGTCAGCACTCCTCCGCTATAGGTGTATTGTATGGCCGCGGGTGGTCGGGCCTTCAGCTCATCTCGCCTAGCGTCGAGCTGTTCTCTCCGCCGGCTCTCAAACTCGCACACCTTGTCCTTAATAGTCCGCCTCCATTTGGTCCTATCTGCCGCCATAGCCTCCCAGTGTGACGGATCTAAGTCACATCTCTTCATGTGGCGTTTCAGCACATCTTTGTACCGCAGACGTTGACCACCCTGCTTACGCTTGCCAGTCTCCAGCTCTGAGTAGAAGACGCGCTTTGCTACTCGGGCATCTGACATCCGGGAGACATGACCAGCCCAGCGCAGCTGTCGACGCATTAGATAGGCCTCAATACCGCTGACATTAGCGCGTCTAAGTACTTCCGTGTTACGAACACGGTCCGACCACTGGATGCACATAATGTCACGTAGGCATTTTAGATGGAATCTATCTAATGTCCGAATATGCTCGCGGTATAGACACCAAGTCTCAGAGGCATATAGGAGATTTGGCAGAACTATTGCCATGTACACAGCTACTTTTGTAGAGAGCTTTATGTCATGTGAGCGGAACACCTTGGCACGAAGTCTACCAAAAGCTGCAGCAGCTGCTCCTATTCGGCTGTTGACTTCGTTATCAAGGAGACACCTGGATGTTATGGTGCTGCCAAGATATTTGAATTGGTTTACTTGCTTAAGCGAGACATCTCCGAGTCTAATGTCAACTGGGGCACTGTTCACAGTATCAAGTGCCATGACTTCGGTTTTCTTGACATTTATCTTCAGGCCAAATCTGCTGCATGCCTGCAGTAGTCTCGACATAAGCCTCTGCAGCCCATCTGGGGATTCCGCCACAAAACATAAGTCATCTGCATACATCATCTCAGTGACAGTCGCGCGAGACACTCTTGTGCGAGCCTTGAGTCTATTTAGGTTGAAGACACCACCGCCATCGGTACGAAAACAAATACGGATACCTTCGGACAGAGTCTGCAAGGCTTCCCGAACGACAACTGCAAAGTACAGGGCAAAGAGAGTTGGAGCGAGCACGCAGCCCTGTTTCACACCGCAGCTCACTTTAAAGAACTCCGAGTCCTCGCCCTGCACACTGACACAACAGCGCATGTCATCATGCAGAAGTCGTATCATTCTTATAAACTTGTCCGTGCATCCAAGTTTCGCTAGTACCACCCATAAGGCTTTGCGCGGCACCGAGTCGAAAGCTTTCTCCAAGTCAACAAAGCAAAGAAACAATGGTTGACTCTGCTCACGACTCTTCTCTAGAAGTTGACGGATAGAGAAGATGGCCTCACACGTACCTCGATTCGGCCGGAAGCCAAATTGGGTTTCAGGCAGTATGTCTTCAGACAAGGGCATCAAGCGGTTCAGTAAAATTCGTGCAAAGGTTTTGCCTGGAGAGGTCAGGAGAGAGATACCTCTATAGGAGTTGCAGTCAGATTTGTCGCCTTTGTTCTTGTACAAGGAGCACACCCGAGAGACTCGAAACTCATCAGGTACTCGCTCCTCGTTCCACATCTTTGCAAAGAGTTTCCAAATGGTCTCATGCAACTCCGCACCCCCATATTTCAGCAACTCTCCAGGAACATTATCAATGCCGACCGCTTTTTTGTTCTGTTGTTGTTGAACGGCAACGATGACCTCACGCAGGGTCAGTGGATCGTCTAGCTGCTTGACAGTGGGCAGTGATGCCATCGAGCAGATAAACGACATGTCCACAGCTCTATCGACATTGAGCAAGTCGTTGAAATGCTCTGCCCATCTCTTAAGTACGTCCTGCTTGTTGGTCATTAGCTGTGTGCCGTCATGAGATCTTAAGGGTACTCTTGTACGACTGGTTTTACCGACCAGTTTGCGAACCTCATCATAAAACGCACCTAGCTGTTTCGTGTCAGAGAGCCACTGCATACGTTCGGCCTTTTGACGCCACCACTTGTCTTTTATTTCCCGTACATATCTCCGCAACTCGGCTCCACTTTGCTTAACACGCTCCGCTTGTTGATCGTCCCTAAATTGACGTAGTATGGAGCGGTGATTCTGGATAGCTTTTGTTAGTATTTTATCATTTTCATCAAACCAGTCTTCGTGTCTACCAGGTTTGACACCCAGTGTCTGCGAAGCACTAGCGATTAATCCGGTCGAGAGGGTATGCCAGTTAGCTACAGAATCACCATGCTCAACGTCTATTAGCTGGATCGCATCACTAATTGCCTGTATATAGTTGTCGCGTACCTCCAAACTTTGAAATTTTTCCAAATCTAGGCACTTAGGCTTCACTCCATGAGATCTGCGAGGAGGATATAAACGAAGCTTCATCTTGGTGACAACAAGACGGTGGTCCGTGGAGCACATTGCATTAGCATCACGCATAACACGTGTAATCTGTACTTGGGAAATGTCTCTTTGCCGAACGATTATGAAATCAATCAGGTGCCAATGCTTTGATCTCGGATGCATCCAGGTAGTTTTATATTTAGCCGGGAGTCTGAACATGGTGTTGGTGATGGCCAGTTCGAATTCGGCACAGAGAGATAGCAGGAGTTGTCCATTACTATTCATGTTACCGACACCATGTCTTCCCAAGACCTTTGGCCAAGCTTCAAAGTCACGTCCGACTCGCGAATTGAAGTCACCCATCAGAAGTATCTGTTCCCTTTGGGGAATTTTTGATAGGGTTTGCGTAACTTCTTCGTAAAACTTGGCCTTGGTTTCATCATCCTTGTCGAGCGTTGGTGCATAAACACTGATGATATTAAGGTGATTGCCATTATCGAGGTGTAGGCGCAGCGTGGTGACGCGGTCCGAGATGTGGATAGGATACTCCTCTAATTTAGCTGCTATATGGTTGCTGATCGCGAATCCAACCCCGGATCTTCTAGGCTCTGAGGATGGAGTACCTTTCCAAAAGAAAGTATATCCGCCCAAGCGCTCCAATCTCTCCCCCTCGTCTGCCAAGTGAGTCTCACTAAGAGCAGCGATGTGCACACCGTAGCGTCGGAGTTCTCTCGATACGAGAGCGGTTTTACGAGGAGGACACAGGCTACTTTCGCGATCAAGGAGGGTTCGCACATTCCACGCTGCAAAGGTCATATTATTAATTTTAACGGGTTTCCGTCTGAGATTATTATGTATCTTTCGACCACGAGTTATTGATGCAGAGACAGCCGTGGTTACTCTCTCTTTTTATACAGGGTTAAGCCTTTTTTAGGACACCTTTTCTAGTCCCCTCCCCGGATTGGGGGAAGCAGGGCCTCTCTAAATAGAGCTGCTTCGTCACCCAGGGAGCTGCCGAATTGCACTGTTAACCCAATGCAGTGCAAAGCGACCATCTACCCTAGGTCGCCTGCGTGTAGACATCAGACAAAGCCAAGTTGGCATCACAACCGGACCTCTCTACCTCTGCCCATCGCCGCAGGGCTAAATCGGAGTCCATTTGGCAGACCAAGTCAATTGCGCAGGAGATATTAAAGTGCACGAAACGTAGCAACGACAGTGTGTGCGCATACACAGGTGCACTCTTATCTCTACCTCCCTGTATCCAATGGAACGGTAAACCGCCACAATTGGAGAAAGGTAGAGGAATATCATTGGACACGCCACCGGAAGAGCTGGTCGACGTCATCCGCGGCCAAAATGAAGAGCTGACTGCCCTCGCTGTTGACAGCGATGACCTGCGGCTTGCATTCAAGCGAAATAACCGCAACCCTAAATTGTACAACGCCGTCCTTATCGCCAAGCCCGCCATATGGCGCAAAATTATAGACATGGGGCGCGTCTGCGTGGACTACCAACGGGTACACGCAGAAGACTTCTCCACATTCCTCCAATGCAGGAAATGCCTGCAGTTCGGACACATTAAAACAAAATGTACCGCGACACAGGCACCCTGCTCTTACTGTTCGGAAGAGGGGCACGTTACCAGCAGCTGCCCTCTGCGCGAGAAGAAAGGCGCACCCAAGTGCTACAACTGCTTACAGCACAATACCAAATTTAAAACTACCCATGACGTCGGACACATGGCCACCTCCAACAACTGCCCTCGAGTGAAATCAGTCAAAAACAAAATTATTAACCGTACTGATTATGGACAATAAACTCATTAAAATATTACAGTGTAACATTGATCGATCTAAAAATAGTCTCCACGAATTTTTCACATATTTTTATAATGGCCAATACGACATCGCCTTGCTGTCCGAGCCCTATATAGGCTCTGGCAAAGAGGTGAAGTCGATCTCTGGAATTGACATCTACCAGTACTCGAGAGGGTCTAATGTAAAGGCGTGCATTCTTGTTAAGCAGGGGCGCGCTGTGGTTTTGGGGGAGTCCAGCTTATCGACTGCTAATCTATGCGTCATCCAACTCAAGACCGGTCATCAAAAGCTGTACCTGGGATCTGCTTATGTGGAACCAAATGACGACACATCGTCCACGCTAGAGGCCATCGACTACTTCCTCAAGGCCACATCGCGTTACAAGTGCATACTTGGAGGTGACTTCAATGGCTGGCACCCAGCATGGGGAAGCACCAGATCAAACCCGAGAGGCAACGACCTAATGGAATTAGCACAAACAAATGATATGTACGTCTGCAACATTGGTGACACTCCGACATTCGAGACGGTGACGCACGGGCGCGATCGATCGTCTATCATAGACCTGACATTAGCGTCCGGCCAAGCCTTCGACATGGTCGGGGAGTGGAGGGTCAACCTTGAGTGCTGCGCCACGTCACAGCATAATGCCATAGAGTTTAACATAAACACAAGAAAACCAATACCATCCGGTACAGGCAACACGTCAACTTTTATGTTCAACACCGAGAAAGCGGACTGGGCAGCATTCAGGGATGCCGTGCTGCAAGAAGTTGCACTCTCCGACATACTCGACAGCGATGTAAGCAGCCTAAACAAACAAGAACTCGAGGATCTCATCAGTCGCATAACATCTTTGATAAGAAACTGCTGCAAGGAAACCATGCCCATCAGAAGTGGAAAAGCCAAGCAGAAGCCTCCTTGGTGGAGCGATACACTGCAGCGGCTCAAGGGGGAAGTTATAAGCCTTCACCGGCAAATCCACTCGGCAAAACTATCTGGCCAACCCCTTGATGCCCTACTTGAGGAGCAGGTCACAAAAAAGAAGCAATATAGCGAAGAAATGAAACGCGCATCTACCGAAAATTTCCGTAAGTTTTGCGAGCTGCAAACCAAAGAGAACGTCTGGTCCCTCACCAATCGCCTCCTCAAGGAAGCAGCACCAAAAAGACCTCCCACCACACTAAAAATAGGAGACAGATATACTACTGATGCAGAAGAGACTGCAAGCGCCTTGCTCAAGCACTTCTACCCCGATGACTCTCCGGACCAAACGCCGGAGCAGAGACAGTTACGCAATCACTTCAACAATTATTCCATGAACACCTCGGATGATCTCCCCTTCACGGAGGAAGAGGTGCTTGAGCAACTTAGCTCCATAAGTCCGAAAAAAGCTCCCGGATTGGACAACCTAACATCAGATATTTGCCAAATGTTCACAAAGATATACCCCCGTCTCATGACAGATATTTTAAATAGATGTCTCTCACTCCAGTACTTTCCTGGAGCGTGGAAGGAGGCCTACGTAAAGATCATTCCCAAACCGGGCAAAGACGACCACACGGATCTTAAATCTTTCCGCCCCATAGGCCTGCTTCCGGTCTTCGGGAAGCTACTGGAGAAATTATTTATCAAAAGGGTCGTCCATAAAGCGGAGTCAGAGAAAAAACTCAACAACAACCAGTTTGGCTTTCGGCAACAGAGAAATACGACGCTAGCCGTTCACACCGCTCTGGACTTCATTCGCCTCTCAAAAGAGAGTAAAAAACTTGTAATCGCGGTCTCTTTGGATATCAGGGCGGCGTTTGACAATGCTTGGTGGCCCGCACTTTTCCAACGTCTCGCCAAACTTGGTGTGCCCAATAACATCTACGGGCTCATCAAGGATTACGTCAGGGATCGAGTAGTCACTTTGGATCACGCCGGAGTGCGCGCGCGTAAAACACTCACAAAGGGGTGCATACAGGGGTCTGCATGTGGCCCCGTTCTGTGGAACATGATCTTGGATGAACTCCTAGACATGCAGCTGCCAGCGGGATGCCACATGCAGGCCTTTGCGGATGATGTTTTCCTCGTAGTCACCGCTGACAATACTGAAGAACTCCAGGTGGTGTCAAACACCATCCTGACAAAAATTAGCCATTGGGGAACAAGCGTTAAACTTAGTTTTGGACCAGCTAAAACACAAATTATTGCTTTCACGCCGAAGGCCAAGTCTGTGCAGCTCCACATGGACGGCGCAAACTTGGCATTCGTGCCTGAAATTAAATTGCTCGGCATTGTGATAGACGAAAAGCTCAAATTCAAGCGACACCTCAAATACGTGCTGGGTAAGGCCTCGCGTATCTACAACAAACTGTGCATTTACGCGAGGCCAACCTGGGGCACACACCCTGAAAATTCGCGAACCATCTACTTGCATGTTATTGAGCCGATCATCACCTACGCTGCGGGAATATGGGGCCAAGTGGCAATGCAAAAGAGCGCACGAAAAGATCTTGCCAGCCTGCAACGCGGATTCGCACTAAAGGCCATTCGCGCCTTCAGGACAGTGTCCACTAATGCTGCCCTGGCGCTCGCGCAACTCATTCCACTTGACCTCAGAATCCTCGAGGTGCATCAAATCGAGCAAACGCGCCTTACCAACACCACTCCCTTTTTGCCGGAGGACGTTACGCTAGAGCGACCCACACCTGTACGCGAACTACTGCACCCAGCTTTGAGAATCACTAAATCTCATCTAGACCACGAAGAAACGGACGAAACGCACCAAATATACACCGACGGCAGCAAGCTGGACAGTGGCGCTGTGGGAGCTGCTTTTGTGTGCTTTGACCCAGGTGGCTCAGAACAACCGACCATAACCAAAAAGCTCAAATTACACGACTCTTGCACGGTCTTCCAGGCTGAGCTCTTCGCCATCCTGGAGGCCTGCAAATGGGCGAATCGCAAATATCAAAAGACTGTCATCTACACAGACTCCCAATCTTCACTACTAGCAATAGCAGACAGAAGCAACACACATCCACTCGTCACACAGATACACAAAATCATACACACGCATCGCGACACAAAACAGATCACATTAAAATGGGTCAAGGCACACAGGGGCAATGTTGGCAACGAGGCTGCCGACGCCGCGGCAAAACTGGCGACTCAGCTTCACAAAACACCTGACTACAGCTCGTTCCCAATCTCGTATGTAAAACATAAGCTCCGCACGCAAAGCCTGGACCTTTGGCAGGCACGTTATTCATCCAGCGAACAAGGACAGTACACCAAAAATATTTTCCCACATCTTACCGACATTAAACAATTCCGAAAACACACAGACATTCACTTCCACACAACACAAATACTCACCAACCACGGCTTCCATAAAACGTACCTACGTCGATTCCACATCACTCCGGACGACTGCTGTCCCTGCAATCCCAATACACCCCAGACAGTGCTGCACCTGCTGACAGATTGTCCGAGGTTCGCTGCGGGGCGAGTGCGCCATGAGTCGCTGTGCGCGTACTATGACATTGACCCGTATAGCTTGCCAGAACTACTTAAGAAAGAGGAAGCGCTGGCAAGTTATACGGAGTTCGTGCGTCACATATATTCGGGTCTTAAAGCCTACAATGGAACTTAAAATTATATATTATATATAATTATTTGTATATTTATTTTCTTTATCTATTAATATCCTATTTATAACAAAAATTCTACATTTATCCTTTTTGCATACAAATCACAAAACAAACTGCGACATCTTGGGTTACGGCAGCAAGCGTATCAAATCGCGCGAGCTGCCGTCACCAACCACAATGTGAAAAAACATCTAAATTAACTGAAAACAAAGTTCAATAAAAAAAAAAAAAAAAAAAAAAAAACCTAACCTAACCTAACCTAACCTTTTTTTTTTTTTTTTTTTTTTTCCTCGGGGGGAAATCCTCATGGACTTCCTCCGCCTGGGGAGAGGCGGAGGGGTGTGCCGGACTCTTACCGGCTAAAACCCCCCTGTGTCCTCCTTACACGTGGGCGCGGGGCCGCGGGAATCCAAATTCTTCCGCAGCCCCGCACTGGTGCTGGCCCGCCTTGCGGGCCTCGCCTCGGGCACGGGGGGGTGAGGTGTTAAACTCCCCCGTGCAACGCCTCAGAGGCGCGCGTCGACACCCGCGCGCGCCTCCGCCTCGGGTCCGTTGAATAGGGGGCGGGGACTTCCCCAAGTCCTTCGCCCCTGGACCCGTTCATGGGGGGCGGAAGAGGGCGTTGTCTGCCCTCCTCCGGCGCCCGGAGCGCCTGCTGCGGGCGGGATCGGCAGTTGAAATCTCCCTCTCCCGTTCCGCAGCTTCCTTCTGCGACATCACGTCCTCGCAGAAGGACACCACTGCGTCCCACGACTCTGCGCTGCCGACCATCTTCCGTACCACGGCCGGCAGCGACAGATCGCCTCCTACTTCATTTGTGAGGACACGGCGCTGCTCCTCCCAAGCAACACACTGAACGAACGTGTGTTGCGCCGTGTCCTCCCCGCCATGGACGCAGTGGTGGCACCGAGCGTCCGGCTCCCTGCCTATGCGACACAGGTACTTGCCGAAGCAGCCGTGCCCCGACAGCACCTGCGTCACCCTGAACGACAGGGAGCCGTGCCTTCTCCCGAGCCAGTCGTCGAGCACTGGCCGGATCGCCTCGACGGTGGCGAGGCCGGCGGTAGGGCGCAGAAGCCTCTGCCGCCATTCCGCCACCAAGACCTGACGGAGCTCTGCTCGGCGCTGCGCTATCTGCCGCTGCACCGGCCTCGAGTCCCGTGCCCGCTCTTCCTCGCGCCACCGATACAGCGACGCGAGTACTTTAGCCTCTAGGTCCCAGGGCGGGGATCCGGCCAGGACGCAAGCCGCCTCGTAGGAAATCGTGCGATACCCGCGGACGACTCTGACGGCCATCGCCCTCTGCGGTCTGCGCAGAATGGCTAGAGTGCTGGCCGCCAGGTCCATCGCCCACACAGGGGCCCCATATAGGGCCATGGACCGCACGATTCCCACGTACAACCGCCTACAGGCGGCGCTCGGGCCCCCCATGTTAGGAAGCAACGTTGACAGCGCGCCCGCTGCACCCATCAGCTTGGGCACCAGCCGCCGGAAAACCTAACCTAACCTAACCTAACCTAACCTAACCTAACCTTTTTTTTTACTCGGGGGGAAATCCTCATGGACTTCCTCCGCCTGGGGAGAGGCGGAGGGGTGTGCCGGACTCTTACCGGCTAAAACCCCCCTGTGTCCTCCTTACACGTGGGCGCGGGGCCGCGGGAATCCAAATTCTTCCGCAGCCCCGCACTGGTGCTGGCCCGCCTTGCGGGCCTCGCCTCGGGCACGGGGGGGTGAGGTGTTAAACTCCCCCGTGCAACGCCTCAGAGGCGCGCGTCGACACCCGCGCGCGCCTCCGCCTCGGGTCCGTTGAATAGGGGGCGGGGACTTCCCCAAGTCCTTCGCCCCTGGACCCGTTCATGGGGGGCGGAAGAGGGCGTTGTCTGCCCTCCTCCGGCGCCCGGAGCGCCTGCTGCGGGCGGGATCGGCAGTTGAAATCTCCCTCTCCCGTTCCGCAGCTTCCTTCTGCGACATCACGTCCTCGCAGAAGGACACCACTGCGTCCCACGACTCTGCGCTGCCGACCATCTTCCGTACCACGGCCGGCAGCGACAGATCGCCTCCTACTTCATTTGTGAGGACACGGCGCTGCTCCTCCCAAGCAACACACTGAACGAACGTGTGTTGCGCCGTGTCCTCCCCGCCATGGACGCAGTGGTGGCACCGAGCGTCCGGCTCCCTGCCTATGCGACACAGGTACTTGCCGAAGCAGCCGTGCCCCGACAGCACCTGCGTCACCCTGAACGACAGGGAGCCGTGCCTTCTCCCGAGCCAGTCGTCGAGCACTGGCCGGATCGCCTCGACGGTGGCGAGGCCGGCGGTAGGGCGCAGAAGCCTCTGCCGCCATTCCGCCACCAAGACCTGACGGAGCTCTGCTCGGCGCTGCGCTATCTGCCGCTGCACCGGCCTCGAGTCCCGTGCCCGCTCTTCCTCGCGCCACCGATACAGCGACGCGAGTACTTTAGCCTCTAGGTCCCAGGGCGGGGATCCGGCCAGGACGCAAGCCGCCTCGTAGGAAATCGTGCGATACCCGCGGACGACTCTGACGGCCATCGCCCTCTGCGGTCTGCGCAGAATGGCTAGAGTGCTGGCCGCCAGGTCCATCGCCCACACAGGGGCCCCATATAGGGCCATGGACCGCACGATTCCCACGTACAACCGCCTACAGGCGGCGCTCGGGCCCCCCATGTTAGGAAGCAACGTTGACAGCGCGCCCGCTGCACCCATCAGCTTGGGCACCAGCCGCCGGAAGTGGGGGCCGAATTCCCATCGGCTGTCGAGCACCAATCCCAGATACTTCATGGTGGACTCGACAGCTATCCGGGCTCCACCGACCACGATGTGTGATCCCGACGGCGGCGCGCGTCGGGGGCCATGAAACACCATGGCCTCCGACTTGTTGAGGGCCACCTCCAGGCCCAGGCGCCGGATGCGGTTCACCACCTGTGACACCGCAGCCGTGGCTATCAACGCTGCTTCCCTGTGCGAGCTCCCCCGGGCAGTGACAAGCGTGTCGTCCGCATAACACGTCAAGTCGGCGCCCGACGGGAGTTCGCCTCTCAGCACCCAATCGTAACCGATGTTCCACAGGAGCGGCCCCAGCACCGATCCCTGTGGAACACCGCACGTCATGAGGTGCCGACCGGCACCGTCATGTCCCCGATATGTGACGCATCTACCTTCTAGGTAGGCCCCTACTGTGCGACGGAGGTAGGGAGGCACGCGGTGATATCTCAGTGCCTCCCGAATACAGCTCCAGGGCAGGGTGTTGAACGCGTTGGAGATGTCTAAAGACACCGCCAACACCACCCCACCCTGGGACACCGTCTCCTCCGCCAGGGCTCTCACGCGCATTATGGCGTCTACGGTGGAGCGCCCGCGACGAAAACCAAACTGGTTGTCGTCCAGGTCCGGCCCCTCTCTGCACAAGTGGCTGACGAGGCGATCTGCGATGACACGCTCAAAGAGTTTGCCCGCCTCGTCGAGCAGCACTATGGGCCGGTACGCGGACGGCGAGTCCGCGGGGCGCCCCTCCTTCCTGAGCAGGACCAGCCTCCCCTCCTTCCACACACTGGGAAACTGACCCTGCTCGAGACATGCCGTGAAGAGCCCTCTCAGCTGGGGCTCTAGCTCCTTCAGAGCCAGGACGAGAGCTCGGCCAGGAACTCCGTCGGGTCCGGGCGCCGTGTTCTTAGCCCGGAGCCGCGACACGGCCGCTCTCGTCTCTGCTTGCGTCACCTCGGGGACATCGGTGCTCTCCTCTTCGGGAGAGTCTGTGGCCGAGGGTGAAGCCATCGTCGGGGGAACGTGTCCCGCTCGCTCAGGGAAGAGCGCCAATACGACCGCCCCTAGCAGCTGGGGCTGCATGCTCTGCACCAGTGGAGGCGCCCATGCACGCAGCTTGCCCCGTACCCAACGGTAGGGGCGGCCCCACGGATCCCGATCCAGGGACCCCAGCAGCTCCTCCCTGGCACGCGACTTAGAATCGCCGATGGCCAGCCACAGAGTCTCCTTGGACGCGCTGTACACCTCATACAGCGCGTCCTCCTCGGCGGAAACCCGTCGACGTCGTCTCCGGTATCGTGTGTACTGGCGGCGAGCCGCAACGCACGCGATGCGCAACTGCGCAATCTCGGCGGTCCACCAGTACACCTGGCGCCTTGCGGACTGTTGGCGGACGCGGGGCATGGACGCGTCGCAGATCTGCGTCATCGCCCCGCGAAACCGCAGCGCCACCGCTTCGACGTCGACGGGGCCGTCCGTCGCCGACTCCCAAATCCAGGACTGGACTAAGGCAGCTTCCTCGAGCAGTTCCTTGTCGATGCACTTAAGCGCCCAGCGCGGGCCGTCGTTGATCGGGGCTGTTGGATGGCGGCCGCTCGCGGTCTGGGCAGAGACGTCGAACCGGATATACCTGTGGTCCGACAGCGTCTCCACCTCCACGGCGACACGCCAGTCGCGGACTCGGCTGGCGACAGAGGGGCTAGCGAACGAGACGTCCACTATCGACCCGCCCCGCTGCCGCACGCACGTGTATTCCGAGCCCCGATTCAGGACGACCAGACCGGTCGTCACCGCCCACTCTTCCAGCACCTCGCCCCGAGGGTCAGTGACCGGAGATCCCCACGCCGATGACTTGGCGTTGAGATCCCCGAGCACCAGAACGGGGCGAGGGTGATGGCGGCCTACGACGGCGCCCAACTCGACAAGGAAACCCTCGAAGTCGGCGAGACTCTTGTTGGGGGAGAAATACGCCCCCACAATGACGATGCCGCCCGAGACCGCAGCAACCCAGCCACGGCCCCGAGACGGGTCGGTCAGAGTCCCGCCAATAATGGCCACCAAACCGTCAGCGCACCCCAGCCAGTTGTCACGGGCGGGGATGAAGTACGGCTCGGCGACCACAGCCACGTCAATCGACCACTCTGCCATGCTCTGGAGGAGAAGATCCTGAGCTCTGGCACAGTGGTTGATGTTGCCCTGGAGGAAACGGAGGTGCCCTATTATTGACACTCCATTCCCTCGGCAACGGTCCTGGGCCGGGAGTCGGCCGCGGAGCTACTGGCCTGCGGGGGTGGCGAGGTTTCCCCGGCAGGCTTAGAGCTCCTCTTCTTTTTCTTGGCCTTGCTGGCAGGCGCGCCACAGGCCCCTCCGCCCACTTTGTGTCCCGCTGGCTTCCCCACAGCCGAACACAAGCAGCAGTTTGGCGCCGCGGAACACTGGGCCGCCTTGTGGCCGGGCTGACCGCAACGATAACAGAGGTCGCTGCGGTCAATCTCGGCGGTGCATTTTGCCCGGACGTGCCCCTTCTCCAGGCACCGGAAGCACCGCAAAGCCCGGGGCTGCAGGAGTTTCACCCTCGCTGCAACCCAGCCAACCAGCAATCTGCCACTATCGGCGATCTTTTTCGCCGACGCTACAGGGCACCGAACCCAGACTACGCCGAGTCCGGTAGCGTCAACGCGTATGTCGCCGGCCCGCACCTTGTCCGGCGGACACTCTCCGCCACGAGCAACGGCCGCCGCCACCTCCTCAGAGGTCACGGAGTCGTCCAGGCCAGCAATCCGCACTTCTGCGGTTTTCATTGGCCTGGAGACCCGGACGTCCTCTGGGTTGAGGACCTCCTTCATTTTGGCGGCCAGAGCGTCCGCCTTCTCGACGCTGTCGCTCGCAGCACCAGCCACCTCAAACAGCCGCGCACCCGTGGCAGCCTGCCTGAGGGTGACGGACTGGAGGCCAAGATCTGCCAATTTTATCTTGGCCTTGGCCTCGGCAATCACCGACTGGTACGTAACGCCGCGCTCCGCAGCTCCGGGCTGGAGCGTTAGCGTAACAGCCTCAGAACGAGGCGCACGTATCGCCGGCGCATTGCGACCGCCGGTCTTTTTGGCAGTCCGTCGCGCAGGCTGCGCAACTGCGGCGCGCGCTGCTGCTGGTGCCGCGGCCTTTTTGGCGGCTTTGCGGGCCTTCTTGCGGCCCACGACTTTCGCCCAGGTCTCACCCTTGGACCCGGCAGTCGTGGGCTGAACACTCGACGGGGTTCCCTCCACGGGCTTTTCAACACCCTCCGCGGGCTTCCCCTTTTGAGGCGCAGGTCTCGGCGGCTCCTCCGTCCTCCGTTTGTCCGCCGCTAATGTCGGCCGGAGGATTGGCTCCTGCGGAAGGCGCCGAGAGATGGCCTCGATGCGAGCGTTCATCATGCTCCCGCACTGGAGCATGCAGAGCCGAACAATGCGCTCGACCTCATCGTCGGTGTGCGCGCTTGTCGGTCCCGGTGCGGGAGTGGGAGTCGCCATGGGCGGAGTGGCGACGGCGGCAGATTGTGGCTGCTGCTGCTCGCTCAGCGCAGCCACTTGCCGCCGGAGATCCTCCAGATCTCTTCGGAGGCGGCTGTTCTCCTCCTGCAACTTAGTGACCTCGTCTGAGGCCGTTCGGTTGAGGAGGTCTCCAACCGCCTCCTTGATGTCGGCGGCTGCCTCCTTGAGGGCGCGGGTGAATGTGCCCTTCAGGTTGCCGGACTGCGTGGCAACCTTCAGGACGACATCCACGCCGCCCAACACTTGTTGGCTTAACGCCACCGCCGACATCTCCCCTGAAGCCGCCAAAGCGGCACGTCGCTCGCGAGCGCGTCGGGCCATCTCTGTCACCTCATCGACCGCGACCGCCCTCCGCTGCTCTCTTTTGGCGGCGTTGAGCTCTGCTTTCGTGCTTCCTAGGGAAACACAGCTCACGCCGCCAGGGTCCTCGCTCCTGACCCCAACATCACTCTCTTCGCTGGCCGCCGGAGTAGCGGAGCGCAGAAACCGCCCCCGCGAATCCCTCGGCGGCCGCAAAGAGGCCCCCCCTCCTGTTGGTGCCGGTTTTCGGCCCCGCCGAGCTGTCGGCACTTTTGGGGCCGATAGGTCCTCCTCGCTTGAGGATAGGCCTATCGACCCATCTCGGTCCGAGACTTCATCGCGCGGACGCTTCCTCCAAAATCTGGAGGCAGTTCCGCGCGACTCCCCGTCGGACAGGACCACACTGCACGGTCTGCAGCCCCCCTGGCTCAAGACCGTGCCAAGATTGGTGCTTCCAGTAGCACTATCAGCAGCAGGGGCCTGGTCGCCTACCCCTGCGCGTCCGTCGGTCGCCAATTTCACACTCACAGGCCCGGATACCTGTGAGCGCCGGTTGTCAGCCGGGTCACATGACATAGAATCGGTGCTTCCAGTAGCCACATCCGCTACAGGGGCCTGGTCGCCTACCCCTGCGCGTCCTTCGGTAACCAATTTAACACTCGCAGGCCCGGATACCTGCGAGCGCCGGGCGTCAGCCGGATCGCAAGACAAGACACACTCTATATCTGACATTTCCATTTACGATATGGGTGGTACACACATCGCTTCCCCAAGGCGATGCGGCCACTCTTTTTGGGAGGGTATTTAGTCCCCCCGAGGCCAGCGGATGCCTCCGGTGCAGGATACACCGCCCGCTGCTCGGTATCTACAACTAGGACACTAACCTAAGACTAAACCTAATATATTTTTGTATTTTTTTGTTATTTTGTAATTTTCTCTTTGGTTTTTTTTTTTTTTTTTTTTTTTTTTTTTTTTTTTTTTTTTTTTTTTTTTTTTTTTTTTTTTTTTTTTTTTTTTTTTTTTTTTTTTTTTTTTTTTTTTTTTTTTTTTTTTAACTTACGGCTAACTTAAAACTAACTTAACCTACTTGGCACCGTGGCTCAGCACCTCGCCACGGATGCCCCAATACCGCAGGTTGAGGAGCAACCTGCGGCCTTCCCCACCTCGGTCACCACGACGAGCACGCCGCGGAGACCCGTAGACCGCGGACTGTACAACGGCCCGCGATCTACCCCACCTCGCTCCCTAGTCGTGCACTCTGCTGCTGCAGAGTGCAGATAGGGAGCCCTCGGGAGCGACTCCTCCGCTCCTGTCGAAATTAGCCACGGACAACAATCTCCTCTATCCCACCCCCCGCGAAGAGATTATTGTCCGTGCCCAGGGTGCACCGGCCCGGTGACTGCTCTTCCCTTAGGACGTGTCCACAGGGACCAGCAGTTGCCGAGCACACGGGGAGGTTTTCTGACAGGCACCCCAACCTAACCTAACCTAACCTAACCTTTTTTTTTTTTTTTTTTTTTACTCGGGGGGAAATCCTCATGGACTTCCTCCGCCTGGGGAGAGGCGGAGGGGTGTGCCGGACTCTTACCGGCTAAAACCCCCCTGTGTCCTCCTTACACGTGGGCGCGGGGCCGCGGGAATCCAAATTCTTCCGCAGCCCCGCACTGGTGCTGGCCCGCCTTGCGGGCCTCGCCTCGGGCACGGGGGGGTGAGGTGTTAAACTCCCCCGTGCAACGCCTCAGAGGCGCGCGTCGACACCCGCGCGCGCCTCCGCCTCGGGTCCGTTGAATAGGGGGCGGGGACTTCCCCAAGTCCTTCGAACCTAACCTAACCTAACCTTTTTTTTTTTTTTTTTTACTCGGGGGGAAATCCTCATGGACTTCCTCCGCCTGGGGAGAGGCGGAGGGGTGTGCCGGACTCTTACCGGCTAAAACCCCCCTGTGTCCTCCTTACACGTGGGCGCGGGGCCGCGGGAATCCAAATTCTTCCGCAGCCCCGCACTGGTGCTGGCCCGCCTTGCGGGCCTCGCCTCGGGCACGGGGGGGTGAGGTGTTAAACTCTCCCGTGCAACGCCTCAGAGGCGCGCGTCGACACCCGCGCGCGCCTCCGCCTCGGGTCCGTTGAATAGGGGGCGGGGACTTCCCCAAGTCCTTCGCCCCTGGACCCGTTCATGGGGGGCGGAAGAGGGCGTTGTCTGCCCTCCTCCGGCGCCCGGAGCGCCTGCTGCGGGCGGGATCGGCAGTTGAAATCTCCCTCTCCCGTTCCGCAGCTTCCTTCTGCGACATCACGTCCTCGCAGAAGGACACCACTGCGTCCCACGACTCTGCGCTGCCGACCATCTTCCGTACCACGGCCGGCAGCGACAGATCGCCTCCTACTTCATTTGTGAGGACACGGCGCTGCTCCTCCCAAGCAACACACTGAGCGAACGTGTGTTGCGCCGTGTCCTCCCCGCCATGGACGCAGTGGTGGCACCGAGCGTCCGGCTCCCTGCCTATGCGACACAGGTACTTGCCGAAGCAGCCGTGCCCCGACAGCACCTGCGTCACCCTGAACGACAGGGAGCCGTGCCCTCTCCCGAGCCAGTCGTCGAGCACTGGCCGGATCGCCTCGACGGTGGCGAGGCCGGCGGTAGGGCGCAGAAGCCTCTGCCGCCATTCCGCCACCAAGACCTGACGGAGCTCTGCTCGGCGCTGCGCTATCTGCCGCTGCACCGGCCTCGAGTCCCGTGCCCGCTCTTCCTCGCGCCACCGATACAGCGACGCGAGTACTTTAGCCTCTAGGTCCCAGGGCGGGGATCCGGCCAGGACGCAAGCCGCCTCGTAGGAAATCGTGCGATACCCGCGGACGACTCTGACGGCCATCGCCCTCTGCGGTCTGCGCAGAAACCTAACCTAACCTAACCTAACCGAAGACACGTTTGGAAAAAACCTCGTATTTCTGCGTTGTTTTCGCTTCTAATCATCTTACCTTGGCTCTGTCCAACCCCTAGACACGTTATATACTGTCTAGGTGCGAAATAAATACACTTTTATATCCTTACATACCCTATATAAACGTTATTTTTGATTAAATAGTTTTACCATTGTTTAGCGCTAATTAGCTTCACTTATTAGCGATCCAACTTTGCTTACCTGTCGGGGCTGGTGTCTAGACCGCTTTGTGCGCCTAGAATCCACCAGTTTCGCCATAGAAATTGTAATTCTGCATAATTTGTTGTAAATTTAGTACTAAAAAACCTGTTTTTTGACCATAATTTTGAAAAATTCTACTACACTTACCTTTCATATGCACACCGTTAGATAGCTCTCGCCGAGGCGCTTCTAACGACACCACTCACGTGCGGATAGCTCTTACCAAACGTGAGAAATTGCCTTATCATCGATTTTCATACTCACCAAAAGTTTACCTGTACTGAACAAAACCGCCATACATCTGAAGACACGTTTGGAAAAAACCTCGTATTTCTGCGTTGTTTTCGCTTCTAATCATCTTACCTTGGCTCTGTCCAACCCCTAGACACGTTATATACTGTCTAGGTGCGAAATAAATACACTTTTATATCCTTACATACCCTATATAAACGTTATTTTTGATTAAATAGTTTTACCATTGTTTAGCGCTAATTAGCTTCACTTATTAGCGATCCAACTTTGCTTACCTGTCGGGGCTGGTGTCTAGACCGCTTTGTGCGCCTAGAATCCACCAGTTTCGCCATAGAAATTGTAATTCTGCATAATTTGTTGTAAATTTAGTACTAAAAAACCTGTTTTTTGACCATAATTTTGAAAAATTCTACTACACTTACCTTTCATATGCACACCGTTAGATAGCTCTCGCCGAGGCGCTTCTAACGACACCACTCACGTGCGGATAGCTCTTACCAAACGTGAGAAATTGCCTTATCATCGATTTTCATACTCACCAAAAGTTTACCTGTACTGAACAAAACCGCCATACATCTGAAGACACGTTTGGAAAAAACCTCGTATTTCTGCGTTGTTTTCGCTTCTAATCATCTTACCTTGGCTCTGTCCAACCCCTAGACACGTTATATACTGTCTAGGTGCGAAATAAATACACTTTTATATCCTTACATACCCTATATAAACGTTATTTTTGATTAAATAGTTTTACCATTGTTTAGCGCTAATTAGCTTCACTTATTAGCGATCCAACTTTGCTTACCTGTCGGGGCTGGTGTCTAGACCGCTTTGTGCGCCTAGAATCCACCAGTTTCGCCATAGAAATTGTAATTCTGCATAATTTGTTGTAAATTTAGTACTAAAAAACCTGTTTTTTGACCATAATTTTGAAAAATTCTACTACACTTACCTTTCATATGCACACCGTTAGATAGCTCTCGCCGAGGCGCTTCTAACGACACCACTCACGTGCGGATAGCTCTTACCAAACGTGAGAAATTGCCTTATCATCGATTTTCATACTCACCAAAAGTTTACCTGTACTGAACAAAACCGCCATACATCTGAAGACACGTTTGGAAAAAACCTCGTATTTCTGCGTTGTTTTCGCTTCTAATCATCTTACCTTGGCTCTGTCCAACCCCTAGACACGTTATATACTGTCTAGGTGCGAAATAAATACACTTTTATATCCTTACATACCCTATATAAACGTTATTTTTGATTAAATAGTTTTACCATTGTTTAGCGCTAATTAGCTTCACTTATTAGCGATCCAACTTTGCTTACCTGTCGGGGCTGGTGTCTAGACCGCTTTGTGCGCCTAGAATCCACCAGTTTCGCCATAGAAATTGTAATTCTGCATAATTTGTTGTAAATTTAGTACTAAAAAACCTGTTTTTTGACCATAATTTTGAAAAATTCTACTACACTTACCTTTCATATGCACACCGTTAGATAGCTCTCGCCGAGGCGCTTCTAACGACACCACTCACGTGCGGATAGCTCTTACCAAACGTGAGAAATTGCCTTATCATCGATTTTCATACTCACCAAAAGTTTACCTGTACTGAACAAAACCGCCATACATCTGAAGACACGTTTGGAAAAAACCTCGTATTTCTGCGTTGTTTTCGCTTCTAATCATCTTACCTTGGCTCTGTCCAACCCCTAGACACGTTATATACTGTCTAGGTGCGAAATAAATACACTTTTATATCCTTACATACCCTATATAAACGTTATTTTTGATTAAATAGTTTTACCATTGTTTAGCGCTAATTAGCTTCACTTATTAGCGATCCAACTTTGCTTACCTGTCGGGGCTGGTGTCTAGACCGCTTTGTGCGCCTAGAATCCACCAGTTTCGCCATAGAAATTGTAATTCTGCATAATTTGTTGTAAATTTAGTACTAAAAAACCTGTTTTTTGACCATAATTTTGAAAAATTCTACTACACTTACCTTTCATATGCACACCGTTAGATAGCTCTCGCCGAGGCGCTTCTAACGACACCACTCACGTGCGGATAGCTCTTACCAAACGTGAGAAATTGCCTTATCATCGATTTTCATACTCACCAAAAGTTTACCTGTACTGAACAAAACCGCCATACATCTGAAGACACGTTTGGAAAAAACCTCGTATTTCTGCGTTGTTTTCGCTTCTAATCATCTTACCTTGGCTCTGTCCAACCCCTAGACACGTTATATACTGTCTAGGTGCGAAATAAATACACTTTTATATCCTTACATACCCTATATAAACGTTATTTTTGATTAAATAGTTTTACCATTGTTTAGCGCTAATTAGCTTCACTTATTAGCGATCCAACTTTGCTTACCTGTCGGGGCTGGTGTCTAGACCGCTTTGTGCGCCTAGAATCCACCAGTTTCGCCATAGAAATTGTAATTCTGCATAATTTGTTGTAAATTTAGTACTAAAAAACCTGTTTTTTGACCATAATTTTGAAAAATTCTACTACACTTACCTTTCATATGCACACCGTTAGATAGCTCTCGCCGAGGCGCTTCTAACGACACCACTCACGTGCGGATAGCTCTTACCAAACGTGAGAAATTGCCTTATCATCGATTTTCATACTCACCAAAAGTTTACCTGTACTGAACAAAACCGCCATACATCTGAAGACACGTTTGGAAAAAACCTCGTATTTCTGCGTTGTTTTCGCTTCTAATCATCTTACCTTGGCTCTGTCCAACCCCTAGACACGTTATATACTGTCTAGGTGCGAAATAAATACACTTTTATATCCTTACATACCCTATATAAACGTTATTTTTGATTAAATAGTTTTACCATTGTTTAGCGCTAATTAGCTTCACTTATTAGCAATCCAACTTTGCTTACCTGTCGGGGCTGGTGTCTAGACCGCTTTGTGCGCCTAGAATCCACCAGTTTCGCCATAGAAATTGTAATTCTGCATAATTTGTTGTAAATTTAGTACTAAAAAACCTGTTTTTTGACCATAATTTTGAAAAATTCTACTACACTTACCTTTCATATGCACACCGTTAGATAGCTCTCGCCGAGGCGCTTCTAACGACACCACTCACGTGCGGATAGCTCTTACCAAACGTGAGAAATTGCCTTATCATCGATTTTCATACTCACCAAAAGTTTACCTGTACTGAACAAAACCGCCATACATCTGAAGACACGTTTGGAAAAAACCTCGTATTTCTGCGTTGTTTTCGCTTCTAATCATCTTACCTTGGCTCTGTCCAACCCCTAGACACGTTATATACTGTCTAGGTGCGAAATAAATACACTTTTATATCCTTACATACCCTATATAAACGTTATTTTTGATTAAATAGTTTTACCATTGTTTAGCGCTAATTAGCTTCACTTATTAGCGATCCAACTTTGCTTACCTGTCGGGGCTGGTGTCTAGACCGCTTTGTGCGCCTAGAATCCACCAGTTTCGCCATAGAAATTGTAATTCTGCATAATTTGTTGTAAATTTAGTACTAAAAAACCTGTTTTTTGACCATAATTTTGAAAAATTCTACTACACTTACCTTTCATATGCACACCGTTAGATAGCTCTCGCCGAGGCGCTTCTAACGACACCACTCACGTGCGGATAGCTCTTACCAAACGTGAGAAATTGCCTTATCATCGATTTTCATACTCACCAAAAGTTTACCTGTACTGAACAAAACCGCCATACATCTGAAGACACGTTTGGAAAAAACCTCGTATTTCTGCGTTGTTTTCGCTTCTAATCATCTTACCTTGGCTCTGTCCAACCCCTAGACACGTTATATACTGTCTAGGTGCGAAATAAATACACTTTTATATCCTTACATACCCTATATAAACGTTATTTTTGATTAAATAGTTTTACCATTGTTTAGCGCTAATTAGCTTCACTTATTAGCGATCCAACTTTGCTTACCTGTCGGGGCTGGTGTCTAGACCGCTTTGTGCGCCTAGAATCCACCAGTTTCGCCATAGAAATTGTAATTCTGCATAATTTGTTGTAAATTTAGTACTAAAAAACCTGTTTTTTGACCATAATTTTGAAAAATTCTACTACACTTACCTTTCATATGCACACCGTTAGATAGCTCTCGCCGAGGCGCTTCTAACGACACCACTCACGTGCGGATAGCTCTTACCAAACGTGAGAAATTGCCTTATCATCGATTTTCATACTCACCAAAAGTTTACCTGTACTGAACAAAACCGCCATACATCTGAAGACACGTTTGGAAAAAACCTCGTATTTCTGCGTTGTTTTCGCTTCTAATCATCTTACCTTGGCTCTGTCCAACCCCTAGACACGTTATATACTGTCTAGGTGCGAAATAAATACACTTTTATATCCTTACATACCCTATATAAACGTTATTTTTGATTAAATAGTTTTACCATTGTTTAGCGCTAATTAGCTTCACTTATTAGCGATCCAACTTTGCTTACCTGTCGGGGCTGGTGTCTAGACCGCTTTGTGCGCCTAGAATCCACCAGTTTCGCCATAGAAATTGTAATTCTGCATAATTTGTTGTAAATTTAGTACTAAAAAACCTGTTTTTTGACCATAATTTTGAAAAATTCTACTACACTTACCTTTCATATGCACACCGTTAGATAGCTCTCGCCGAGGCGCTTCTAACGACACCACTCACGTGCGGATAGCTCTTACCAAACGTGAGAAATTGCCTTATCATCGATTTTCATACTCACCAAAAGTTTACCTGTACTGAACAAAACCGCCATACATCTGAAGACACGTTTGGAAAAAACCTCGTATTTCTGCGTTGTTTTCGCTTCTAATCATCTTACCTTGGCTCTGTCCAACCCCTAGACACGTTATATACTGTCTAGGTGCGAAATAAATACACTTTTATATCCTTACATACCCTATATAAACGTTATTTTTGATTAAATAGTTTTACCATTGTTTAGCGCTAATTAGCTTCACTTATTAGCGATCCAACTTTGCTTACCTGTCGGGGCTGGTGTCTAGACCGCTTTGTGCGCCTAGAATCCACCAGTTTCGCCATAGAAATTGTAATTCTGCATAATTTGTTGTAAATTTAGTACTAAAAAACCTGTTTTTTGACCATAATTTTGAAAAATTCTACTACACTTACCTTTCATATGCACACCGTTAGATAGCTCTCGCCGAGGCGCTTCTAACGACACCACTCACGTGCGGATAGCTCTTACCAAACGTGAGAAATTGCCTTATCATCGATTTTCATACTCACCAAAAGTTTACCTGTACTGAACAAAACCGCCATACATCTGAAGACACGTTTGGAAAAAACCTCGTATTTCTGCGTTGTTTTCGCTTCTAATCATCTTACCTTGGCTCTGTCCAACCCCTAGACACGTTATATACTGTCTAGGTGCGAAATAAATACACTTTTATATCCTTACATACCCTATATAAACGTTATTTTTGATTAAATAGTTTTACCATTGTTTAGCGCTAATTAGCTTCACTTATTAGCGATCCAACTTTGCTTACCTGTCGGGGCTGGTGTCTAGACCGCTTTGTGCGCCTAGAATCCACCAGTTTCGCCATAGAAATTGTAATTCTGCATAATTTGTTGTAAATTTAGTACTAAAAAACCTGTTTTTTGACCATAATTTTGAAAAATTCTACTACACTTACCTTTCATATGCACACCGTTAGATAGCTCTCGCCGAGGCGCTTCTAACGACACCACTCACGTGCGGATAGCTCTTACCAAACGTGAGAAATTGCCTTATCATCGATTTTCATACTCACCAAAAGTTTACCTGTACTGAACAAAACCGCCATACATCTGAAGACACGTTTGGAAAAAACCTCGTATTTCTGCGTTGTTTTCGCTTCTAATCATCTTACCTTGGCTCTGTCCAACCCCTAGACACGTTATATACTGTCTAGGTGCGAAATAAATACACTTTTATATCCTTACATACCCTATATAAACGTTATTTTTGATTAAATAGTTTTACCATTGTTTAGCGCTAATTAGCTTCACTTATTAGCGATCCAACTTTGCTTACCTGTCGGGGCTGGTGTCTAGACCGCTTTGTGCGCCTAGAATCCACCAGTTTCGCCATAGAAATTGTAATTCTGCATAATTTGTTGTAAATTTAGTACTAAAAAACCTGTTTTTTGACCATAATTTTGAAAAATTCTACTACACTTACCTTTCATATGCACACCGTTAGATAGCTCTCGCCGAGGCGCTTCTAACGACACCACTCACGTGCGGATAGCTCTTACCAAACGTGAGAAATTGCCTTATCATCGATTTTCATACTCACCAAAAGTTTACCTGTACTGAACAAAACCGCCATACATCTGAAGACACGTTTGGAAAAAACCTCGTATTTCTGCGTTGTTTTCGCTTCTAATCATCTTACCTTGGCTCTGTCCAACCCCTAGACACGTTATATACTGTCTAGGTGCGAAATAAATACACTTTTATATCCTTACATACCCTATATAAACGTTATTTTTGATTAAATAGTTTTACCATTGTTTAGCGCTAATTAGCTTCACTTATTAGCGATCCAACTTTGCTTACCTGTCGGGGCTGGTGTCTAGACCGCTTTGTGCGCCTAGAATCCACCAGTTTCGCCATAGAAATTGTAATTCTGCATAATTTGTTGTAAATTTAGTACTAAAAAACCTGTTTTTTGACCATAATTTTGAAAAATTCTACTACACTTACCTTTCATATGCACACCGTTAGATAGCTCTCGCCGAGGCGCTTCTAACGACACCACTCACGTGCGGATAGCTCTTACCAAACGTGAGAAATTGCCTTATCATCGATTTTCATACTCACCAAAAGTTTACCTGTACTGAACAAAACCGCCATACATCTGAAGACACGTTTGGAAAAAACCTCGTATTTCTGCGTTGTTTTCGCTTCTAATCATCTTACCTTGGCTCTGTCCAACCCCTAGACACGTTATATACTGTCTAGGTGCGAAATAAATACACTTTTATATCCTTACATACCCTATATAAACGTTATTTTTGATTAAATAGTTTTACCATTGTTTAGCGCTAATTAGCTTCACTTATTAGCGATCCAACTTTGCTTACCTGTCGGGGCTGGTGTCTAGACCGCTTTGTGCGCCTAGAATCCACCAGTTTCGCCATAGAAATTGTAATTCTGCATAATTTGTTGTAAATTTAGTACTAAAAAACCTGTTTTTTGACCATAATTTTGAAAAATTCTACTACACTTACCTTTCATATGCACACCGTTAGATAGCTCTCGCCGAGGCGCTTCTAACGACACCACTCACGTGCGGATAGCTCTTACCAAACGTGAGAAATTGCCTTATCATCGATTTTCATACTCACCAAAAGTTTACCTGTACTGAACAAAACCGCCATACATCTGAAGACACGTTTGGAAAAAACCTCGTATTTCTGCGTTGTTTTCGCTTCTAATCATCTTACCTTGGCTCTGTCCAACCCCTAGACACGTTATATACTGTCTAGGTGCGAAATAAATACACTTTTATATCCTTACATACCCTATATAAACGTTATTTTTGATTAAATAGTTTTACCATTGTTTAGCGCTAATTAGCTTCACTTATTAGCGATCCAACTTTGCTTACCTGTCGGGGCTGGTGTCTAGACCGCTTTGTGCGCCTAGAATCCACCAGTTTCGCCATAGAAATTGTAATTCTGCATAATTTGTTGTAAATTTAGTACTAAAAAACCTGTTTTTTGACCATAATTTTGAAAAATTCTACTACACTTACCTTTCATATGCACACCGTTAGATAGCTCTCGCCGAGGCGCTTCTAACGACACCACTCACGTGCGGATAGCTCTTACCAAACGTGAGAAATTGCCTTATCATCGATTTTCATACTCACCAAAAGTTTACCTGTACTGAACAAAACCGCCATACATCTGAAGACACGTTTGGAAAAAACCTCGTATTTCTGCGTTGTTTTCGCTTCTAATCATCTTACCTTGGCTCTGTCCAACCCCTAGACACGTTATATACTGTCTAGGTGCGAAATAAATACACTTTTATATCCTTACATACCCTATATAAACGTTATTTTTGATTAAATAGTTTTACCATTGTTTAGCGCTAATTAGCTTCACTTATTAGCGATCCAACTTTGCTTACCTGTCGGGGCTGGTGTCTAGACCGCTTTGTGCGCCTAGAATCCACCAGTTTCGCCATAGAAATTGTAATTCTGCATAATTTGTTGTAAATTTAGTACTAAAAAACCTGTTTTTTGACCATAATTTTGAAAAATTCTACTACACTTACCTTTCATATGCACACCGTTAGATAGCTCTCGCCGAGGCGCTTCTAACGACACCACTCACGTGCGGATAGCTCTTACCAAACGTGAGAAATTGCCTTATCATCGATTTTCATACTCACCAAAAGTTTACCTGTACTGAACAAAACCGCCATACATCTGAAGACACGTTTGGAAAAAACCTCGTATTTCTGCGTTGTTTTCGCTTCTAATCATCTTACCTTGGCTCTGTCCAACCCCTAGACACGTTATATACTGTCTAGGTGCGAAATAAATACACTTTTATATCCTTACATACCCTATATAAACGTTATTTTTGATTAAATAGTTTTACCATTGTTTAGCGCTAATTAGCTTCACTTATTAGCGATCCAACTTTGCTTACCTGTCGGGGCTGGTGTCTAGACCGCTTTGTGCGCCTAGAATCCACCAGTTTCGCCATAGAAATTGTAATTCTGCATAATTTGTTGTAAATTTAGTACTAAAAAACCTGTTTTTTGACCATAATTTTGAAAAATTCTACTACACTTACCTTTCATATGCACACCGTTAGATAGCTCTCGCCGAGGCGCTTCTAACGACACCACTCACGTGCGGATAGCTCTTACCAAACGTGAGAAATTGCCTTATCATCGATTTTCATACTCACCAAAAGTTTACCTGTACTGAACAAAACCGCCATACATCTGAAGACACGTTTGGAAAAAACCTCGTATTTCTGCGTTGTTTTCGCTTCTAATCATCTTACCTTGGCTCTGTCCAACCCCTAGACACGTTATATACTGTCTAGGTGCGAAATAAATACACTTTTATATCCTTACATACCCTATATAAACGTTATTTTTGATTAAATAGTTTTACCATTGTTTAGCGCTAATTAGCTTCACTTATTAGCGATCCAACTTTGCTTACCTGTCGGGGCTGGTGTCTAGACCGCTTTGTGCGCCTAGAATCCACCAGTTTCGCCATAGAAATTGTAATTCTGCATAATTTGTTGTAAATTTAGTACTAAAAAACCTGTTTTTTGACCATAATTTTGAAAAATTCTACTACACTTACCTTTCATATGCACACCGTTAGATAGCTCTCGCCGAGGCGCTTCTAACGACACCACTCACGTGCGGATAGCTCTTACCAAACGTGAGAAATTGCCTTATCATCGATTTTCATACTCACCAAAAGTTTACCTGTACTGAACAAAACCGCCATACATCTGAAGACACGTTTGGAAAAAACCTCGTATTTCTGCGTTGTTTTCGCTTCTAATCATCTTACCTTGGCTCTGTCCAACCCCTAGACACGTTATATACTGTCTAGGTGCGAAATAAATACACTTTTATATCCTTACATACCCTATATAAACGTTATTTTTGATTAAATAGTTTTACCATTGTTTAGCGCTAATTAGCTTCACTTATTAGCGATCCAACTTTGCTTACCTGTCGGGGCTGGTGTCTAGACCGCTTTGTGCGCCTAGAATCCACCAGTTTCGCCATAGAAATTGTAATTCTGCATAATTTGTTGTAAATTTAGTACTAAAAAACCTGTTTTTTGACCATAATTTTGAAAAATTCTACTACACTTACCTTTCATATGCACACCGTTAGATAGCTCTCGCCGAGGCGCTTCTAACGACACCACTCACGTGCGGATAGCTCTTACCAAACGTGAGAAATTGCCTTATCATCGATTTTCATACTCACCAAAAGTTTACCTGTACTGAACAAAACCGCCATACATCTGAAGACACGTTTGGAAAAAACCTCGTATTTCTGCGTTGTTTTCGCTTCTAATCATCTTACCTTGGCTCTGTCCAACCCCTAGACACGTTATATACTGTCTAGGTGCGAAATAAATACACTTTTATATCCTTACATACCCTATATAAACGTTATTTTTGATTAAATAGTTTTACCATTGTTTAGCGCTAATTAGCTTCACTTATTAGCGATCCAACTTTGCTTAAGGTAAACGTCCCAGTAACCGTTAAGTTTTGAACTTCACCAACTTTGCTGGTATGCTATGCTAACACTAGAAGTCTTACAAAAAAAATAATTCCATGACTAGAGAGACAATTTAAGCTAGTTTTATTGTAATATGCTTTTTGAATTTTATTTTGAATTTTCTTTAACAAAGATAGAAAAATAATAAAAAAAGGGCTAGTTGTACCAGTACCCGGTAGATTTGTACTAGTAAACGTTAAATTGTCCCAGAACCCGGTAATTTTCAACGCAAATTTGAACTCTACTGGCTTACGATAAGGTTCACAGAAATACGATTTTTGCGTTTCTGTGTAAAATATATAAAGAAGGGCAAAGAAAAAAACTATTTATTTTTTAATGTAATTAGATAAATAAAATTATAAGTAATAGTTGACATCACGAATTTGTTTCTATTTGAAGAAAACAATAATTTTGGTTTCACCTTTAGATGTAACCGTTACAATGGAGCAGTCTATAGAATAGCGGCCCCGTAATTTATCATCTAAGTTTATCAACTTATCGACGACCGTGGGATACCGTACTGCCTGGTTGTCGCTGAAATGGAGACACTGCCTCCGTGGTAAAGGCCACGAAGATATGGTCTTCTGCCTATCAGTTATGGCTGTCTGAAAAAAAAAAACTTCTAAATTCATATCAATAGGAAATCCCACTGTGGATTAGCAGCGGCGAGGGAGTGTCTGACTTTTCCTTCGCAGGCCTTTTATGTACCAGGGCCGCGGTAACTCTTTCGAACAATCAGCCCCGGCAGGCCTTGGACCTGCTGGGCCCCGCTGGGGTTTGCTGACGTCAGGTACTTCATCACTCGCTGAACGCCGACGGGAACCCCTTCCACCGTGACGACAGTGAAGGGGAAGGTGGCCCATCCCGAGACCCATGAAAGCATATGGCCTCGGACTTGTGCAAGGTCACCTCTAGTCCCAGCCGCTGGATCCTTTCGATGGCTATCGCAAGCCCGCGCATCATTTTGTCGACCGCCTCCTGGTGCGATCTCTTTTATGCCAGTACCAACGTGTCGTCAGCATACTACACTGACGCTTCTTGGGAAGTCGGCGCGCAGCACCCAGTCGTAGCCGATGTTCCACAAGAGCGGCCCCAGAACCGATCCCTAGATCCCGCCAAGACGACCACCCCCCCCCCTCCCGGGAAACATCGTCCCCCGTCGTAAGAGCGCTCACGTGCATGATGGCATCCATCGTTGAGAGCCCCTTGCGGAAACCATGTTGGTGGACCACTAACATGGTTGGTGGACACCAGCAAGGTTCGGCCCTGTCCCCCCAAGAAGTTTTACGAGGCGAATTGCAACGACTCTCAAATAGCTTGCCCATCTCGTCGAGCAGCACAATGGGCCGGTATGCGGACGGAGAGTCCGCAGGGCGCCCCGGCTTCCGAAAGAAGACCAATTTCCCTGTCTTCCAACTAAGTGGGAACTGGCCCCTCTCCAAACATGCGCTGACCAGGCAAGCCATCAGGCGTTGGGGCGATATTTTTGGTTTTCAGCCTGGCTACCGCCACTCTCAGGTCCACCCCAGTCACCTCGGGGATATCGTCGTCTTCGGGTGTGTGGTCCAGTGTTCCCCGCACGATTGAACAGAGCGCTAACCTCCTGCTCCACCATCTAAGGCCGAAGACTCTAAGTCGGCGGGGGGCCCATGGGTGGAGCTTGCCCCGCACCATTTTGTATGGGCGCCCCCACGGATCTCTGTCCAGAATACCCAGCAACTCCGCATTGGCCAACTCCTTAGCCTGGATGATGGCCAGTTGGAGGGCGGTGTTCGCAGCTCTACATCCCTCGTACAGCTCTATATCCCTCGTACAGCTCTACTTCCCTGGCCTCCGCATCCGGAGGGCGGATGCGAACGACGAACGCCTCTCGAAGAGACGCCAGCTCGCTAGACCACCAGTACATCTGGCGTCGGGCGCGTCCTGGCAGGACTCGGGGCATGGCCATGTCGCAGATCGGCCATCGGCCATCCGCTATGCGAGCAATATGGCCTGCCCATTGCCACTTCAACTTGCTAATCCGGTGGGCTATATCGGAAACTTTAGTT
Organism: Helicoverpa assulta; assembly: GCA_963856015.1. Taxonomy (NCBI): domain Eukaryota; kingdom Metazoa; phylum Arthropoda; class Insecta; order Lepidoptera; family Noctuidae; genus Helicoverpa; species Helicoverpa assulta. The sequence goes on from CAWLCW010000016.1 coordinate 70,348, forward strand.
CGTCTACTGATCTCCTCATTTCGGATTCGATCACGTAGAGAAACCCCGAGCATAGCCCTCTCCATAGCTCGTTGAGCGACTTTGAGCTTTGAGATGAGGCCGATAGTGAGAGACCACGTTTCGGTGCCGTAAGTCATCACTGGTAACACACACTGATTGAAGACTTTCGTCTTGAGGCACTGAGGTATGTCGGACGAAAAGATATTGCGTAGTTTCCGAACGCTGCCCAGCCAAGTTGGATTCGGCGGTTGACCTCTTTCTCGAAGTTGGACCTACCTAATTGGACTACTTGTCCTAGATAGATATATGAGTCAACAACTTCAAGTACCGAGCTTCCAACAGAGACTGGGGTGGGCTCATCATGGACATTTGACAATTTTCGTCTTGTCCATGTTCATTTTCAGGCCCACCTGTTGTGAAACTCGGTCGAGGCCATCGAGCATCATACTGAGTTCCTCCATCGACTTTGCCATGACTACGATGTCATCGGCAAACCGAAGGCTTTCCATTCCAGGAGCTTGAAGGCGTCTTCCATTGCGGCGGTAAACAGTTTCGGGGAGATGACGTCCCCCGTCTTACGCCTCTTCTCAATGGAATCGGCTTCGTGCTATGCTCCTGTACTTGGACCGACATGGTGGCGTTATTATACAAACACTTCAACACCTCGATGTACCGATAGTCAATATGGCATCGTTGGAGTGACTCAAGTACCGCCCATGTTTCCACCGAATCGAAGGCTTTCTCATAGTCCACAAACGCTAAGCATAATGGCAAGTTATACTCCTCGGTCTTCTGTATAGCTTGCCGCAGCGTATGGATGTGGTCTATGGTACTATAGCCTCTTCGGAAACCGCCTTGTTCGGGAGGCTGGAAGTCATCAAGCCTGTGTTCGAGACGGTTCGTGATAACCCTTGAAAACAGCTTATAAACATGGCTTAGAAGTGTGATGGGTCTGTAGTTCTTCAATAGGCTGTCATATAAATACTTACTTTAAAAATATTTCTTGTGACTGCAACCGGTGAAATAGGTAATTAATAAATAAAATATAATACTGAAATTTGTATACATATATGTATAATATTTACACAATACACAAGATACTTACTATAGAATTACAAGTGTGAAAGAAACTGACAACTTTCGATTTCAATGTTTTGTCGCCTGAAACCTGAAGAAACGTGAGGTATGCCATGGATTTCTGACTCTGAGGGTCCGTTAGGGCAGTATAATCAAAAATAATGCCTCAAATGTCGGAAACACGGTGATAAATTACTAAATCAAGAGTTTATATGATAGAAATTACACATACAAACAAAATTGTAGTGAATCGAAGGAAAAGAGAACTTAACAAAAGGCAATAAGGACGATATCGGGTTTTGCATGCAACTTATAATGCAAGTCCCAATATCCGGCATTATATTCGACGGTTCCAAAGGAAAATGAGACTTATTTCAAGGTATTAAGTACACAATAACGGGTTTCGGTACAATGTCTGCTACCGGGTTCATCGTGTACCAATAACCGGTAAAAAAACTACGATTTTAACGGGTATTGGGTCAAGTAGGGGTTTGTTGGTACCAATAGATGTGAACGGCAAAAAAAAATATTTCTCAGTTAGATTCAGCACAATTTATAGGTTACATCGAAAAATAATATATTCAAATATTTGCAAAAATTAACACTCTTACTTTAAACTTATCCGTCTCAGAATGGCTAGCTCATCAATGCGACGTGGTAGCTTCGGAGTTCACTATCAGAACTTTAATTTTTCATATAACAAACTTTTGTCACCGTATATTTTCGAAGATATTAAACTTATTGGACAATATTGCCTTTATAATAGTACAAAATATTACTGAAAAGGTAATGCCATACGCAAACTTTACTTAATTGTTGGTAGAAAAATGCAATAAGCAAAAAACTGACTTTTAACGGGTACTGGTACCTTAACGGAAATAGGTGCTTTTCCCTTACCTGTCGGGGCTGGTGTCTAGACCGCTTTGTGCGCCTAGAATCCACCAGTTTCGCCATAGAAATTGTAATTCTGCATAATTTGTTGTAAATTTAGTACTAAAAAACCTGTTTTTTGACCATAATTTTGAAAAATTCTACTACACTTACCTTTCATATGCACACCGTTAGATAGCTCTCGCCGAGGCGCTTCTAACGACACCACTCACGTGCGGATAGCTCTTACCAAACGTGAGAAATTGCCTTATCATCGATTTTCATACTCACCAAAAGTTTACCTGTACTGAACAAAACCGCCATACATCTGAAGACACGTTTGGAAAAAACCTCGTATTTCTGCGTTGTTTTCGCTTCTAATCATCTTACCTTGGCTCTGTCCAACCCCTAGACACGTTATATACTGTCTAGGTGCGAAATAAATACACTTTTATATCCTTACATACCCTATATAAACGTTATTTTTGATTAAATAGTTTTACCATTGTTTAGCGCTAATTAGCTTCACTTATTAGCGATCCAACTTTGCTTACCTGTCGGGGCTGGTGTCTAGACCGCTTTGTGCGCCTAGAATCCACCAGTTTCGCCATAGAAATTGTAATTCTGCATAATTTGTTGTAAATTTAGTACTAAAAAACCTGTTTTTTGACCATAATTTTGAAAAATTCTACTACACTTACCTTTCATATGCACACCGTTAGATAGCTCTCGCCGAGGCGCTTCTAACGACACCACTCACGTGCGGATAGCTCTTACCAAACGTGAGAAATTGCCTTATCATCGATTTTCATACTCACCAAAAGTTTACCTGTACTGAACAAAACCGCCATACATCTGAAGACACGTTTGGAAAAAACCTCGTATTTCTGCGTTGTTTTCGCTTCTAATCATCTTACCTTGGCTCTGTCCAACCCCTAGACACGTTATATACTGTCTAGGTGCGAAATAAATACACTTTTATATCCTTACATACCCTATATAAACGTTATTTTTGATTAAATAGTTTTACCATTGTTTAGCGCTAATTAGCTTCACTTATTAGCGATCCAACTTTGCTTACCTGTCGGGGCTGGTGTCTAGACCGCTTTGTGCGCCTAGAATCCACCAGTTTCGCCATAGAAATTGTAATTCTGCATAATTTGTTGTAAATTTAGTACTAAAAAACCTGTTTTTTGACCATAATTTTGAAAAATTCTACTACACTTACCTTTCATATGCACACCGTTAGATAGCTCTCGCCGAGGCGCTTCTAACGACACCACTCACGTGCGGATAGCTCTTACCAAACGTGAGAAATTGCCTTATCATCGATTTTCATACTCACCAAAAGTTTACCTGTACTGAACAAAACCGCCATACATCTGAAGACACGTTTGGAAAAAACCTCGTATTTCTGCGTTGTTTTCGCTTCTAATCATCTTACCTTGGCTCTGTCCAACCCCTAGACACGTTATATACTGTCTAGGTGCGAAATAAATACACTTTTATATCCTTACATACCCTATATAAACGTTATTTTTGATTAAATAGTTTTACCATTGTTTAGCGCTAATTAGCTTCACTTATTAGCGATCCAACTTTGCTTACCTGTCGGGGCTGGTGTCTAGACCGCTTTGTGCGCCTAGAATCCACCAGTTTCGCCATAGAAATTGTAATTCTGCATAATTTGTTGTAAATTTAGTACTAAAAAACCTGTTTTTTGACCATAATTTTGAAAAATTCTACTACACTTACCTTTCATATGCACACCGTTAGATAGCTCTCGCCGAGGCGCTTCTAACGACACCACTCACGTGCGGATAGCTCTTACCAAACGTGAGAAATTGCCTTATCATCGATTTTCATACTCACCAAAAGTTTACCTGTACTGAACAAAACCGCCATACATCTGAAGACACGTTTGGAAAAAACCTCGTATTTCTGCGTTGTTTTCGCTTCTAATCATCTTACCTTGGCTCTGTCCAACCCCTAGACACGTTATATACTGTCTAGGTGCGAAATAAATACACTTTTATATCCTTACATACCCTATATAAACGTTATTTTTGATTAAATAGTTTTACCATTGTTTAGCGCTAATTAGCTTCACTTATTAGCGATCCAACTTTGCTTACCTGTCGGGGCTGGTGTCTAGACCGCTTTGTGCGCCTAGAATCCACCAGTTTCGCCATAGAAATTGTAATTCTGCATAATTTGTTGTAAATTTAGTACTAAAAAACCTGTTTTTTGACCATAATTTTGAAAAATTCTACTACACTTACCTTTCATATGCACACCGTTAGATAGCTCTCGCCGAGGCGCTTCTAACGACACCACTCACGTGCGGATAGCTCTTACCAAACGTGAGAAATTGCCTTATCATCGATTTTCATACTCACCAAAAGTTTACCTGTACTGAACAAAACCGCCATACATCTGAAGACACGTTTGGAAAAAACCTCGTATTTCTGCGTTGTTTTCGCTTCTAATCATCTTACCTTGGCTCTGTCCAACCCCTAGACACGTTATATACTGTCTAGGTGCGAAATAAATACACTTTTATATCCTTACATACCCTATATAAACGTTATTTTTGATTAAATAGTTTTACCATTGTTTAGCGCTAATTAGCTTCACTTATTAGCGATCCAACTTTGCTTACCTGTCGGGGCTGGTGTCTAGACCGCTTTGTGCGCCTAGAATCCACCAGTTTCGCCATAGAAATTGTAATTCTGCATAATTTGTTGTAAATTTAGTACTAAAAAACCTGTTTTTTGACCATAATTTTGAAAAATTCTACTACACTTACCTTTCATATGCACACCGTTAGATAGCTCTCGCCGAGGCGCTTCTAACGACACCACTCACGTGCGGATAGCTCTTACCAAACGTGAGAAATTGCCTTATCATCGATTTTCATACTCACCAAAAGTTTACCTGTACTGAACAAAACCGCCATACATCTGAAGACACGTTTGGAAAAAACCTCGTATTTCTGCGTTGTTTTCGCTTCTAATCATCTTACCTTGGCTCTGTCCAACCCCTAGACACGTTATATACTGTCTAGGTGCGAAATAAATACACTTTTATATCCTTACATACCCTATATAAACGTTATTTTTGATTAAATAGTTTTACCATTGTTTAGCGCTAATTAGCTTCACTTATTAGCGATCCAACTTTGCTTACCTGTCGGGGCTGGTGTCTAGACCGCTTTGTGCGCCTAGAATCCACCAGTTTCGCCATAGAAATTGTAATTCTGCATAATTTGTTGTAAATTTAGTACTAAAAAACCTGTTTTTTGACCATAATTTTGAAAAATTCTACTACACTTACCTTTCATATGCACACCGTTAGATAGCTCTCGCCGAGGCGCTTCTAACGACACCACTCACGTGCGGATAGCTCTTACCAAACGTGAGAAATTGCCTTATCATCGATTTTCATACTCACCAAAAGTTTACCTGTACTGAACAAAACCGCCATACATCTGAAGACACGTTTGGAAAAAACCTCGTATTTCTGCGTTGTTTTCGCTTCTAATCATCTTACCTTGGCTCTGTCCAACCCCTAGACACGTTATATACTGTCTAGGTGCGAAATAAATACACTTTTATATCCTTACATACCCTATATAAACGTTATTTTTGATTAAATAGTTTTACCATTGTTTAGCGCTAATTAGCTTCACTTATTAGCGATCCAACTTTGCTTACCTGTCGGGGCTGGTGTCTAGACCGCTTTGTGCGCCTAGAATCCACCAGTTTCGCCATAGAAATTGTAATTCTGCATAATTTGTTGTAAATTTAGTACTAAAAAACCTGTTTTTTGACCATAATTTTGAAAAATTCTACTACACTTACCTTTCATATGCACACCGTTAGATAGCTCTCGCCGAGGCGCTTCTAACGACACCACTCACGTGCGGATAGCTCTTACCAAACGTGAGAAATTGCCTTATCATCGATTTTCATACTCACCAAAAGTTTACCTGTACTGAACAAAACCGCCATACATCTGAAGACACGTTTGGAAAAAACCTCGTATTTCTGCGTTGTTTTCGCTTCTAATCATCTTACCTTGGCTCTGTCCAACCCCTAGACACGTTATATACTGTCTAGGTGCGAAATAAATACACTTTTATATCCTTACATACCCTATATAAACGTTATTTTTGATTAAATAGTTTTACCATTGTTTAGCGCTAATTAGCTTCACTTATTAGCGATCCAACTTTGCTTACCTGTCGGGGCTGGTGTCTAGACCGCTTTGTGCGCCTAGAATCCACCAGTTTCGCCATAGAAATTGTAATTCTGCATAATTTGTTGTAAATTTAGTACTAAAAAACCTGTTTTTTGACCATAATTTTGAAAAATTCTACTACACTTACCTTTCATATGCACACCGTTAGATAGCTCTCGCCGAGGCGCTTCTAACGACACCACTCACGTGCGGATAGCTCTTACCAAACGTGAGAAATTGCCTTATCATCGATTTTCATACTCACCAAAAGTTTACCTGTACTGAACAAAACCGCCATACATCTGAAGACACGTTTGGAAAAAACCTCGTATTTCTGCGTTGTTTTCGCTTCTAATCATCTTACCTTGGCTCTGTCCAACCCCTAGACACGTTATATACTGTCTAGGTGCGAAATAAATACACTTTTATATCCTTACATACCCTATATAAACGTTATTTTTGATTAAATAGTTTTACCATTGTTTAGCGCTAATTAGCTTCACTTATTAGCGATCCAACTTTGCTTACCTGTCGGGGCTGGTGTCTAGACCGCTTTGTGCGCCTAGAATCCACCAGTTTCGCCATAGAAATTGTAATTCTGCATAATTTGTTGTAAATTTAGTACTAAAAAACCTGTTTTTTGACCATAATTTTGAAAAATTCTACTACACTTACCTTTCATATGCACACCGTTAGATAGCTCTCGCCGAGGCGCTTCTAACGACACCACTCACGTGCGGATAGCTCTTACCAAACGTGAGAAATTGCCTTATCATCGATTTTCATACTCACCAAAAGTTTACCTGTACTGAACAAAACCGCCATACATCTGAAGACACGTTTGGAAAAAACCTCGTATTTCTGCGTTGTTTTCGCTTCTAATCATCTTACCTTGGCTCTGTCCAACCCCTAGACACGTTATATACTGTCTAGGTGCGAAATAAATACACTTTTATATCCTTACATACCCTATATAAACGTTATTTTTGATTAAATAGTTTTACCATTGTTTAGCGCTAATTAGCTTCACTTATTAGCGATCCAACTTTGCTTACCTGTCGGGGCTGGTGTCTAGACCGCTTTGTGCGCCTAGAATCCACCAGTTTCGCCATAGAAATTGTAATTCTGCATAATTTGTTGTAAATTTAGTACTAAAAAACCTGTTTTTTGACCATAATTTTGAAAAATTCTACTACACTTACCTTTCATATGCACACCGTTAGATAGCTCTCGCCGAGGCGCTTCTAACGACACCACTCACGTGCGGATAGCTCTTACCAAACGTGAGAAATTGCCTTATCATCGATTTTCATACTCACCAAAAGTTTACCTGTACTGAACAAAACCGCCATACATCTGAAGACACGTTTGGAAAAAACCTCGTATTTCTGCGTTGTTTTCGCTTCTAATCATCTTACCTTGGCTCTGTCCAACCCCTAGACACGTTATATACTGTCTAGGTGCGAAATAAATACACTTTTATATCCTTACATACCCTATATAAACGTTATTTTTGATTAAATAGTTTTACCATTGTTTAGCGCTAATTAGCTTCACTTATTAGCGATCCAACTTTGCTTACCTGTCGGGGCTGGTGTCTAGACCGCTTTGTGCGCCTAGAATCCACCAGTTTCGCCATAGAAATTGTAATTCTGCATAATTTGTTGTAAATTTAGTACTAAAAAACCTGTTTTTTGACCATAATTTTGAAAAATTCTACTACACTTACCTTTCATATGCACACCGTTAGATAGCTCTCGCCGAGGCGCTTCTAACGACACCACTCACGTGCGGATAGCTCTTACCAAACGTCAAAAAATTGCCCACCCACCCACCCGCCCTTTAGGCAGATTTAAGCTGTGTATAGGAAAAGGGGAGCACTTTCGGTCCCATTTCTTAAAATTTTTTTATTACGGAAATATAATCCCTGGAGTGTCCTGGTGCCAGAGCTATAAATTTTGCCCTCACCGGCGTAATTTTACTCGACTAGAAACCTTCTCAACCTTCAAAATAGCGTAAATTTTTTCTTACTTTATATCATTCTGAATAATTTCTGTTCTACCGTGCAAACATTTTCTCGTCTATAAAATCCCTTGTATTCGGTCCCGCCCAGAGTTCCACAGCGCGTGAACCGGTGAAAACTCTTGTGGACACCACAATGGCGCCGTCTAGCGGCGAGGTCTTGTCTCTTCCGGCAACGGCAGCAGATGCCACTAGCACCGAGTCGTGCATAAGCACGTTAAACAAACTCGCGGAGTGCATCGCGGCTGCTATTGCCGAAGGGAAAAGCGTCACGACCGCCAACAAGCGACTCATAAGTTCTGCGGCAAATGAGATTCGGTGCGTGGCCGCTAAAATACCCACTTTTTCCGCCCCGCAGGAAATTTGCGCGACCCAAGACGGAAACCTGCGACAGGAAATTGCTACATGCGTGCGCGAGGAGCTTAGCAAGCACCTTGCCACGATCGCGACACCACTCACTCCCGCGCCGTTGCCCAGGAGTTACGCGCAGGCGGCTGGTGCCCCGGCTCCTCGTCCGGTCACTAAACCGCCTCTGCCTAACAAACCTGCGCTCATCGTTGCGCCGCAGGGCGACAGCACGTCCCAAACACGTCAGGATGTAGTGCAGTCGTTCAAGAACGCAGTCAGTTTCCGCACCACTTCGTACGCACCGTCTAGAATACAGGCCGTGTCTAATAATAAGTTACGAGTGGAGTTCGAGACTGAGCAACAGCGCGATGAAACTCTCAAAAAACTTGAAAAGTCCTCACAACTCACTGCTGAACCGGCCAAGCTATTGAGGCCAATGATTATTCTCAAGGGAATATCATTGGACACGCCACCGGAAGAGCTGGTCGACGTCATCCGCGGCCAAAATGAAGAGCTGACTGCCCTCGCTGTTGACAGCGATGACCTGCGGCTTGCATTCAAGCGAAATAACCGCAACCCTAAATTGTACAACGCCGTCCTTATCGCCAAGCCCGCCACATGGCGCAAAATTATAGACATGGGGCGCGTCTGCGTGGACTACCAACGGGTACACGCAGAAGACTTCTCCACATTCCTCCAATGCAGGAAATGCCTGCAGTTCGGACACATTAAAACAAAATGTACCGCGACACAGGCACCCTGCTCTTACTGTTCGGAAGAGGGGCACGTTACCAGCAGCTGCCCTCTGCGCGAGAAGAAAGGCGCACCCAAGTGCTACAACTGCTTACAGCACAATACCAAATTTAAAACTACCCATGACGTCGGACACATGGCCACCTCCAACAACTGCCCTCGAGTGAAATCAGTCAAAAACAAAATTATTAACCGTACTGATTATGGACAATAAACTCATTAAAATATTACAGTGTAACATTGATCGATCTAAAAATAGTCTTCACGAATTTTTCACATATTTTTATAATGGCCAATACGACATCGCCTTGCTGTCCGAGCCCTATATAGGCTCTGGCAAAGAGGTGAAGTCGATCTCTGGAATTGACATCTACCAGTACTCGAGAGGGTCTAATGTAAAGGCGTGCATTCTTGTTAAGCAGGGGCGCGCTGTGGTTTTGGGGGAGTCCAGCTTATCGACTGCTAATCTATGCGTCATCCAACTCAAGACCGGTCATCAAAAGCTGTACCTGGGATCTGCTTATGTGGAACCAAATGACGACACATCGTCCACGCTAGAGGCCATCGACTACTTCCTCAAGGCCACATCGCGTTACAAGTGCATACTTGGAGGTGACTTCAATGGCTGGCACCCAGCATGGGGAAGCACCAGATCAAACCCGAGAGGCAACGACCTAATGGAATTAGCACAAACAAATGATATGTACGTCTGCAACATTGGTGACACTCCGACATTCGAGACGGTGACGCACGGGCGCGATCGATCGTCTATCATAGACGTGACATTAGCGTCCGGCCAAGCCTTCGACATGGTCGGGGAGTGGAGGGTCAACCTTGAGTGCTGCGCCACGTCACAGCATAATGCCATAGAGTTTAACATAAACACAAGAAAACCAATACCATCCGGTACAGGCAACACGTCAACTTTTATGTTCAACACCGAGAAAGCGGACTGGGCAGCATTCAGGGATGCCGTGCTGCAAGAAGTTGCACTCTCCGACATACTCGACAGCGATGTAAGCAGCCTAAACAAACAAGAACTCGAGGATCTCATCAGTCGCATAACATCTTTGATAAGAAACTGCTGCAAGGAAACTATGCCCATCAGAAGTGGAAAAGCCAAGCAGAAGCCTCCTTGGTGGAGCGATACACTGCAGCGGCTCAAGGGGGAAGTTATAAGCCTTCACCGGCAAATCCACTCGGCAAAACTATCTGGCCAACCCCTTGATGCCCTACTTGAGGAGCAGGTCACAAAAAAGAAGCAATATAGCGAAGAAATGAAACGCGCATCTACCGAAAATTTCCGTAAGTTTTGCGAGCTGCAAACCAAAGAAAACGTCTGGTCCCTCACCAATCGCCTCCTCAAGGAAGCAGCACCAAAAAGACCTCCCACCACACTAAAAATAGGAGACAGATATACTACTGATGCAGAAGAGACTGCAAGCGCCTTGCTCAAGCACTTCTACCCCGATGACTCTCCGGACCAAACGCCGGAGCAGAGACAGTTACGCAATCACTTCAACAATTATTCCATGAACACCTCGGATGATCTCCCCTTCACGGAGGAAGAGGTGCTTGAGCAACTTAGCTCCATAAGTCCGAAAAAAGCTCCCGGATTTGACAACCTAACATCAGATATTTGCCAAAAGTTCACAAAGATATACCCTCGTCTCATGACAGATATTTTAAATAGATGTCTCTCACTCCAGTACTTTCCTGGAGCGTGGAAGGAGGCCTACGTAAAGATCATTCCCAAACCGGGCAAAGACGACCACACGGATCTTAAATCCTTCCGCCCCATAGGCCTGCTTCCGGTCTTCGGGAAGCTACTGGAGAAATTATTTATCAAAAGGGTCGTCCATAAAGCGGAGTCAGAGAATAAACTCAACAACAACCAGTTTGGCTTTCGGCAACAGAGAAATACGACGCTAGCCGTTCACACCGCTCTGGACTTCATTCGCCTCGCAAAAGAGAGTAAAAAACTTGTAATCGCGGTCTCTTTGGATATCAGGGCGGCGTTTGACAATGCTTGGTGGCCCGCACTTTTCCAACGTCTCGCCAAACTTGGTGTGCCCAATAACATCTACGGGCTCATCAAGGATTACGTCAGGGATCGAGTAGTCACTTTGGATCACGCTGGAGTGCGCGCGCGTAAAACACTCACAAAGGGGTGCATACAGGGGTCTGCATGTGGCCCCGTTCTGTGGAACATGATCTTGGATGAACTCCTAGACATGCAGCTGCCAGCGGGATGCCACATGCAGGCCTTTGCGGATGATGTTTTCCTCGTAGTCACCGCTGACAATACTGAAGAACTCCAGGTGGTGTCAAACACCATCCTGACAAAAATTAGCAATTGGGGAACAAACGTTAAACTTAGTTTTGGACCAGCTAAAACACAAATTATTGCTTTCACGCCGAAGGCCAAGTCTGTGCAGCTCCACATGGACGGCGCAAACTTGGCATTCGTGCCTGAAATTAAATTGCTCGGCATTGTGATAGACGAAAAGCTCAAATTCAAGCGACACCTCAAATACGTGCTGGGTAAGGCCTCGCGTATCTACAACAAACTGTGCATTTACGCGAGGCCAACCTGGGGCACACACCCTGAAAATTCGCGAACCATCTACTTGCATGTTATTGAGCCGATCATCACCTACGCTGCGGGAATATGGGGCCAAGTAGCAATGCAAAAGAGCGCACGAAAAGATCTTGCCAGCCTGCAACGCGGATTCGCACTAAAGGCCATTCGCGCCTTCAGGACAGTGTCCACTAATGCTGCCCTGGCGCTCGCGCAACTCATTCCACTTGACCTCAGAATCCTCGAGGTGCATCAAATCGAGCAAACGCGCCTTACCAACACCACTCCCTTTTTGCCGGAGGACGTTACGCTAGAGCGACCCACACCTGTACGCGAACTACTGCACCCAGCTTTGAGAATCACCAAATCTCATCTAGACCACGAAGAAACGGACGAAACGCACCAAATATACACCGACGGCAGCAAGCTGGACAGTGGCGCTGTGGGAGCTGCTTTTGTGTGCTTTGACCCAGGTGGCTCAGAACAACCGACCATAACCAAAAAGCTCAAATTACACGACTCTTGCACGGTCTTCCAGGCTGAGCTCTTCGCCATCCTGGAGGCCTGCAAATGGGCGACTCGCAAATATCAAAAGACTGTCATCTACACAGACTCCCAATCTTCACTACTAGCAATAGCAGACAGAAGCAACACACATCCACTCGTCACACAGATACACAAAATCATACATACGCATCGCGACACAAAACAGATCACATTAAAATGGGTCAAGGCACACAGGGGCAATGTTGGCAACGAGGCTGCCGACGCCGCGGCAAAACTGGCGACTCAGCTTCACAAAACACCTGACTACAGCTCGTTCCCAATCTCGTATGTAAAACATAAGCTCCGCACGCAAAGCCTGGACCTTTGGCAGGCACGTTATTCATCCAGCGAACAAGGACAGTACACCAAAAATATTTTCCCACATCTTACCGACATTAAACAATTCCGAAAACACACAGACATTCACTTCCACACAACACAAATACTCACCAACCACGGCTTCCATAAAACGTACCTACGTCGATTCCACATCACTCCGGACGACTGCTGTCCCTGCAATCCCAATACACCCCAGACAGTGCTGCACCTGCTGACAGATTGTCCGAGGTTCGCTGCGGGGCGAGCGCGCCATGAGTCGCTGTGCGCGTACTATGACATTGACCCGTATAGCTTGCCAGAACTACTTAAGAAAGAGGAAGCGCTGGCAAGTTATACGGAGTTCGTGCGTCACATATATTTGGGTCTTAAAGCCTACAATGGAACTTAAAATTATATATTATACATAATTATTTGTATATTTATTTTCTTTATCTATTAATATCCTATTTATAACAAAAATTCTACATTTATCCTTTTTGCATACAAATCACAAAACAAATTGCGACATCTTGGGTTACGGCAGCAAGCGTATCAAATCGCGCGAGCTGCCGTCACCAACCACAATGTGAAAAAACATCTAAATTAACTGAAAACAAAGCTCAATAAAAAAAAAAAAAAAAAAAAAAAAAAACCTAACCTAACCTAACCTAACCTAACCTAACCTAACCTAACCTAACCTAACCTAACCTAACCTAACCTAACCCGAGTCTGCGTCCAGCCACCGCCGCGAACACCACGTTTTTGTAACGCTCCGCACTTAAAAAATCGTAAAAGTGGTAAATCTCGCGAGTACAGTCAAGTGTTATACACCAAAAGACGCGGTTTTGTGCAACGCATGTGATGGTGTAAAGTGCTTTAGCCGGAAAAGTCAAACAAAAGTTTTCTTAGTGAAAAACTTAAAAACACGTGCTACTGGAGACAGTTTTTGTGAGTTATTTCCAAAACTAGATCGATGACCCCCCAATATTATTTGACAATATGATTGGGCACAACAAGGCGCGTGCAACGACTCCTCACCGCTGAAAATTGGATCATCCGCTGCGAAGATATTAAGAAAATACTACAAAATTTTTCCTCACCACGTGGCACGTGGTCATAGAAGCAGAAGTGGTAGGACGCTGGCGTTCATAGGACATCTTAAGAGTCACCATTGAAGACTCCTGACGTTTTCAGAAAATTTTTACATAGCCTGAAAACGAAGATATTCGTTAACAAAGTTGACAACTTCAGGAGCCGATACAACAAAAACTTCAGGCAGGACCCCAATTTTTTACACCGGTTCCAGCTGCGCGCTGCTTCGCTGAAGACTTAGGTTGTAAGCTTAGATTTTTAAGACCCAAAATAGCTTAGTTTTACTACTTTTTCTGAAAATTTCACATTTTTTAAATCTTTATTCTGAAAATTTTCAAAAATTTTCAGTATTTTTATCTCATTAGAAAGCCATTAAATTAACACATTTTTTACAGTTTTTTCCGAATTTTTATGTTCAACGGTTCCTGAAATATTTATTTTTTATTGATTTTTCCTAATTAATAGGAAATAAATAGTTTTAAAATTATTTTGACAGCAGGACTGTGTCTGGGACACCTATTCGACATAGTTTGAGCCCGAACTCGCGCCCAATAACTTCAAAAACAACGGAATTAGCCTTTTTCCGCCATTTTGGTTGTGCCGGTTACAGCGGAAAACACATAATATCTCTGGAGTTATTGGACGTAGAGAACCCGGATTTTTTATAGACGTCTTATCTTTTGTCGGGCTTTTAAGAAAAAATTGTTTCAGGCGTTTTTCAGGACTGAAAATTTTCAGCACCGAAAGCGTTTCAGGACAATAGCGGAGGCCAAGCTGATTACATTATTCGAAGCCGCATCTTTCTGCGATCTATGGTTGCGGAGATATAGCCGGGCAAAGTCAGCATTTGACAGCTGGGCGGCCATCTTGGCAAACTTTGACTGGGCATAGCTCCGCACTCCGGGGTCGTAGAGAGCTGGGGTTTTCGTGGCTGAGCTCGAGGAGACAACCTGCGTCAGACCTCCTACGTTTCAGGCAATTTGCCGCTGAAAATTTTCAGGAGCCTGAAGGGCACATTAATGGATAGAGTGGATCAGGACAAGCCTAACAAGTCCAAACACGGCATTTCTGCGACCACTGTAAGGTAAGTTATACCGGGTCGGAGATTGCTTTTGACAGTTCTCGAACTGTCAAACAAATTTTTGGACACGGATAACTTCCGATCTAAGGGTCGTAGAGGGTTCTGGTTTTCTTACTGGACATAGGCGACATCTTCCCCACTGCTTCCATACGGTTTCAGGAGTTTTCAGGAGCTGAAATTTTTAACGTCTGAAACCCTAGCGACGAGATGGAGCTCGTTGAGCCCAGTCAGGAGACCCCAAGCACGGTAGTATTCGGACGAACGGTTCCGGAGAAGACCACTGTTAACTGAATTCTGGCCGCCATCTTGTTTTGGTAACCAGAATTTTGGACCGGATTTTCTCGGGAACCCTTTGAGCTAGGGTAGCCGTGTTTGGGTTCAAACGAAAGGGCTCGATGAGATCTAACACGTTGACTACCTAGACCGACTCTAGGTAGAGTCAAAAACAAAAAAATATTTTTCCATTTGTGAACGCAACGAGGTAGAGCCAGACTATATATTATAGGACTCTATAATTTATTCTATTAGCAGCTTTGACTCTACACACTGATATTGACCCCCCTATACAGAGTCAATTCAGGACATAATTTAAAGACACGGACAACATTCCCCGTTCTGATCCCACCATTCAGACATAACATTTACAGTTACGTCACAGCATGTATCGTACGCCAACGACATCTGGCGCTAGCCAAAAACCCGCCACCCCCCCTCCCTCTGCTTCAACCGCAACAGTGCAAGACGCTGCAAAGACTTTTATAAGAAGACCAAACACAAAGAGGAGATCACTCGACAATATGGACCTCTACAAAAGGCAGCAACACAACTACGCTGCCCTACCGAGTGAACAGCTCCTCCAGGAAATTATGAAGACTTTCGAGGATATACCCTCGAAAGTACATGACTACCCTCAGATGAGGAAAGACATTAAGAATTTCCTAGAGGTGCAATCAGACAAGGGTATCCGAGCTATCTTCGAGCTCAGCAGACGTATACAAAGTCTTGAAGCAGCGGCCCCTAAAACACGGACGCCTAACAAAACGCTGTCGTCCGACGGGGAAGTAAACATTCTAAATAGGTTGGGAGAGCTGGAGGCCAAATTGACCACTCGGCTAACCGAAATAGAGACCAGCCTAAAACACGGGTTCGTAGAGCTAAACGACGGCAACAACGACCGAGGCTCCGACATGATTGACAAGATCATCGATCGGATCGACGAGACTGCAATGCCCAATGGAAAATTGACCGAGGAAGTCAAAGTCATTGGGCAGAAACAGTCTCTTCTACAGGATCTGATCGGCAATATTGCCAGTGATGTCGTGGTCACCAGGGAAAAATTAGAAAAGGTCACAACAGCAAGTGGGAGCGATGACCAGCCTACCATGAGGACGTACGCAAGTGTCGCGGCCAAACCAGGGCGCCGACCGGCTCTTCACTCGTTGGCGGTAACCCTCGAAGGCAATCTGGAGACTGCCGACCAGGTGCTCGCCAGAGTGAAAAAGGCGGTCGACGCCAAGGGTACTGGCCTCAAAATAAATAAAGTGCGTAAGGCCAAAAACAGCACTGTCATACTGGGCTGTGATACGGAAGAAGAACAAAACAGGATAAAAGAAAGGATAGAAAGCCGGGGAGAGGGACTAATCGTAGCGCCCATGAAGAATAAGGACCCACTCGTCGTCCTAAAAGATGTCTTTTTGGACAGTGAAGACGACGAGATGGTTAAAGCACTCTACGCGCAGAACACCGAAATCTTCATGGGCCTACCAGAAGAAGAAACTCAAATTGACATTAAGTATAAGAAAAGGACCAGAAATCCCAAAACCACGCATGTTGTGATCCAGGTCAGGCCCAAGGTATGGCAGAGAATGACGGAAGCTGGAGCCCTCTACCTAGACCTCCAGCGGGTCAGAGTGGAGGACCAGTCTCCGCTCATCCAGTGCACAAAGTGTCTAGCCTTCGGTCACGGCCGAAAATTCTGCACCGAGAGTGTGGACAGATGTAGCCACTGTGGAGGCCCGCACCTGCGCGAGAAATGCGCAGATTTCGCCGCCGGAATTGAACCGCAGTGCTGCAATTGCACACACTCTAAATTGCAGAAGGCGGATCACAACGCATTTAGTGCAGAATGCCCCATCCGGAAGAAATGGGACTACCTGGCTCGAACGAACACAGCGTACCTTTGACTCCCCCACACAGCGGAACACTATACACAACAAACAAAACACAGATATAAAGGTATATAATGAGTATATATTGATATATCTATAACACACACATCAACACTGAACACGCACAGAAACAACAAGCTAAGCTTAAGAAACATATACGCAACAAGAACTGGCAATAACTATATATAACATAGTATATATATCTTATTGACAAAAGACACGGAAAATGATACAAAATGCAAAGAAACACTAATGAGTCAAAGAGAAATTAATAAAGTTACCGACCAATGCAACAAAAGCAAAAGTAAAATTTATAATAGCTAACAGAAACAGAATTCATTCCTAAATATTACTTAAGAAATCTCTAAGTAAGTACTTCAAATAAATGTAAAGATAACACAGCTAAATCGTTGTTAAGTTTGTTAATTGCCTTTAAGTAAATTAAGACCTAACACCGTAAGAACATATCAAGCTCTGCTAGGATAGTTTAACTTAGATATTATAAGAAGATAGAATTGTCACGTAGAATAAGAAACGAAATTGTAGACCTAAGAAATAAGTATAAGCACAGATTACTGTATAAGTATAAAGAAACACTAGTACTGTCTAAAGTAGAAATTGTTAATAGAAAAATGAATGTAATAGTCAACCCTAGTAGTTAATTTGTAAAGCAAAAATTTATTTATAAGAGAAATTAAACTGTAACTGTATTGTAAGAATAAATTTTAGAAGTAAAAAGATCATAGACTAACGTAGAATAAGAAATGTAAAGCACATTAAAAAAGAATGTAAAACATATGTAAACGATGAAACAGAAACAATAAAACCGCAATTGTGTTAATAAATACTACCCCGAAAAATAAAACAATACATAGGAAGAGTAGCGGGAGTCCCACCCGGCTAAGAAAGAAAGATGATGAATGAAAGAAAGATACAGTATGAAGCATGTAAGTGCGAGAGGCATACAAGTGAGAACTGGAATGAATGAGAAACATAGATAAATAAGGTCCCGTTGAGCCCATGAACGGGGAAAAGCAGAGAGAAAAAAAAAAAAAAAAAAAAAAAAAAAAAAAAAAAAAAAAAAAAAACCTAACCTAACCTAACCTAACCTTTTTTTTTTTTTTTTTTTTATTTTTTTTTTTTTTACTCGGGGGGAAATCCTCATGGACTTCCTCCGCCTGGGGAGAGGCGGAGGGGTGTGCCGGACTCTTACCGGCTAAAACCCCCCTGTGTCCTCCTTACACGTGGGCGCGGGGCCGCGGGAATCCAAATTCTTCCGCAGCCCCGCACTGGTGCTGGCCCGCCTTGCGGGCCTCGCCTCGGGCACGGGGGGGTGAGGTGTTAAACTCCCCCGTGCAACGCCTCAGAGGCGCGCGTCGACACCCGCGCGCGCCTCCGCCTCGGGTCCGTTGAATAGGGGGCGGGGACTTCCCCAAGTCCTTCGCCCCTGGACCCGTTCATGGGGGGCGGAAGAGGGCGTTGTCTGCCCTCCTCCGGCGCCCGGAGCGCCTGCTGCGGGCGGGATCGGCAGTTGAAATCTCCCTCTCCCGTTCCGCAGCTTCCTTCTGCGACATCACGTCCTCGCAGAAGGACACCACTGCGTCCCACGACTCTGCGCTGCCGACCATCTTCCGTACCACGGCCGGCAGCGACAGATCGCCTCCTACTTCATTTGTGAGGACACGGCGCTGCTCCTCCCAAGCAACACACTGAACGAACGTGTGTTGCGCCGTGTCCTCCCCGCCATGGACGCAGTGGTGGCACCGAGCGTCCGGTTCCCTGCCTATGCGACACAGGTACTTGCCGAAGCAGCCGTGCCCCGACAGCACCTGCGTCACCCTGAACGACAGGGAGCCGTGCCTTCTCCCGAGCCAGTCGTCGAGCACTGGCCGGATCGCCTCGACGGTGGCGAGGCCGGCGGTAGGGCGCAGAAGCCTCTGCCGCCATTCCGCCACCAAGACCTGACGGAGCTCTGCTCGGCGCTGCGCTATCTGCCGCTGCACCGGCCTCGAGTCCCGTGCCCGCTCTTCCTCGCGCCACCGATACAGCGACGCGAGTACTTTAGCCTCTAGGTCCCAGGGCGGGGATCCGGCCAGGACGCAAGCCGCCTCGTAGGAAATCGTGCGATACCCGCGGACGACTCTGACGGCCATCGCCCTCTGCGGTCTGCGCAGAATGGCTAGAGTGCTGGCCGCCAGGTCCATCGCCCACACAGGGGCCCCATATAGGGCCATGGACCGCACGATTCCCACGTACAACCGCCTACAGGCGGCGCTCGGGCCCCCCATGTTAGGAAGCAACGTTGACAGCGCGCCCGCTGCACCCATCAGCTTGGGCACCAGCCGCCGGAAGTGGGGGCCGAATTCCCATCGGCTGTCGAGCACCAATCCCAGATACTTCATGGTGGACTCGACAGCTATCCGGGCTCCACCGACCACGATGTGTGATCCCGACGGCGGCGCGCGTCGGGGGCCATGAAACACCATGGCCTCCGACTTGTTGAGGGCCACCTCCAGGCCCAGGCGCCGGATGCGGTTCACCACCTGTGACACCGCAGCCGTGGCTATCAACGCTGCTTCCCTGTGCGAGCTCCCCCGGGCAGTGACAAGCGTGTCGTCCGCATAACACGTCAAGTCGGCGCCCGACGGGAGTTCGCCTCTCAGCACCCAATCGTAACCGATGTTCCACAGGAGCGGCCCCAGCACCGATCCCTGTGGAACACCGCACGTCATGAGGTGCCGACCGGCACCGTCATGTCCCCGATATGTGACGCATCTACCTTCTAGGTAGGCCCCTACTGTGCGACGGAGGTAGGGAGGCACGCGGTGATATCTCAGTGCCTCCCGAATACAGCTCCAGGGCAGGGTGTTGAACGCGTTGGAGATGTCTAAAGACACCGCCAACACCACCCCACCCCGGGACACCGTCTCCTCCGCCAGGGCTCTCACGCGCATTATGGCGTCTACGGTGGAGCGCCCGCGACGAAAACCAAACTGGTTGTCGTCCAGGTCCGGCCCCTCTCTGCACAAGTGGCTGACGAGGCGATCTGCGATGACACGCTCAAAGAGTTTGCCCGCCTCGTCGAGCAGCACTATGGGCCGGTACGCGGACGGCGAGTCCGCGGGGCGCCCCTCCTTCCTGAGCAGGACCAGCCTCCCCTCCTTCCACACACTGGGAAACTGACCCTGCTCGAGACATGCCGTGAAGAGCCCTCTCAGCTGGGGCTCTAGCTCCTTCAGAGCCAGGACGAGAGCTCGGCCAGGAACTCCGTCGGGTCCGGGCGCCGTGTTCTTAGCCCGGAGCCGCGACACGGCCGCTCTCGTCTCTGCTTGCGTCACCTCGGGGACATCGGTGCTCTCCTCTTCGGGAGAGTCTGTGGCCGAGGGTGAAGCCATCGTCGGGGGAACGTGTCCCGCTCGCTCAGGGAAGAGCGCCAATACGACCGCCCCTAGCAGCTGGGGCTGCATGCTCTGCACCAGTGGAGGCGCCCATGCACGCAGCTTGCCCCGTACCCAACGGTAGGGGCGGCCCCACGGATCCCGATCCAGGGACCCCAGCAGCTCCTCCCTGGCAACCTAACCTAACCTAACCTAACCTTTTTTTTTTTTTTTTTTTACTCGGGGGGAAATCCTCATGGACTTCCTCCGCCTGGGGAGAGGCGGAGGGGTGTGCCGGACTCTTACCGGCTAAAACCCCCCTGTGTCCTCCTTACACGTGGGCGCGGGGCCGCGGGAATCCAAATTCTTCCGCAGCCCCGCACTGGTGCTGGCCCGCCTTGCGGGCCTCGCCTCGGGCACGGGGGGGTGAGGTGTTAAACTCCCCCGTGCAACGCCTCAGAGGCGCGCGTCGACACCCGCGCGCGCCTCCGCCTCGGGTCCGTTGAATAGGGGGCGGGGACTTCCCCAAGTCCTTCGCCCCTGGACCCGTTCATGGGGGGCGGAAGAGGGCGTTGTCTGCCCTCCTCCGGCGCCCGGAGCGCCTGCTGCGGGCGGGATCGGCAGTTGAAATCTCCCTCTCCCGTTCCGCAGCTTCCTTCTGCGACATCACGTCCTCGCAGAAGGACACCACTGCGTCCCACGACTCTGCGCTGCCGACCATCTTCCGTACCACGGCCGGCAGCGACAGATCGCCTCCTACTTCATTTGTGAGGACACGGCGCTGCTCCTCCCAAGCAACACACTGAACGAACGTGTGTTGCGCCGTGTCCTCCCCGCCATGGACGCAGTGGTGGCACCGAGCGTCCGGCTCCCTGCCTATGCGACACAGGTACTTGCCGAAGCAGCCGTGCCCCGACAGCACCTGCGTCACCCTGAACGACAGGGAGCCGTGCCTTCTCCCGAGCCAGTCGTCGAGCACTGGCCGGATCGCCTCGACGGTGGCGAGGCCGGCGGTAGGGCGCAGAAGCCTCTGCCGCCATTCCGCCACCAAGACCTGACGGAGCTCTGCTCGGCGCTGCGCTATCTGCCGCTGCACCGGCCTCGAGTCCCGTGCCCGCTCTTCCTCGCGCCACCGATACAGCGACGCGAGTACTTTAGCCTCTAGGTCCCAGGGCGGGGATCCGGCCAGGACGCAAGCCGCCTCGTAGGAAATCGTGCGATACCCGCGGACGACTCTGACGGCCATCGCCCTCTGCGGTCTGCGCAGAATGGCTAGAGTGCTGGCCGTCAGGTCCATCGCCCACACAGGGGCCCCATATAGGGCCATGGACCGCACGATTCCCACGTACAACCGCCTACAGGCGGCGCTCGGGCCCCCCATGTTAGGAAGCAACGTTGACAGCGCGCCCGCTGCACCCATCAGCTTGGGCACCAGCCGCCGGAAGTGGGGGCCGAATTCCCATCGGCTGTCGAGCACCAATCCCAGATACTTCATGGTGGACTCGACAGCTATCCGGGCTCCACCGACCACGATGTGTGATCCCGACGGCGGCGCGCGTCGGGGGCCATGAAACACCATGGCCTCCGACTTGTTGAGGGCCACCTCCAGGCCCAGGCGCCGGATGCGGTTCACCACCTGTGACACCGCAGCCGTGGCTATCAACGCTGCTTCCCTGTGCGAGCTCCCCCGGGCAGTGACAAGCGTGTCGTCCGCATAACACGTCAAGTCGGCGCCCGACGGGAGTTCGCCTCTCAGCACCCAATCGTAACCGATGTTCCACAGGAGCGGCCCCAGCACCGATCCCTGTGGAACACCGCACGTCATGAGGTGCCGACCGGCACCGTCATGTCCCCGATATGTGACGCATCTACCTTCTAGGTAGGCCCCTACTGTGCGACGGAGGTAGGGAGGCACGCGGTGATATCTCAGTGCCTCCCGAATACAGCTCCAGGGCAGGGTGTTGAACGCGTTGGAGATGTCTAAAGACACCGCCAACACCACCCCACCCTGGGACACCGTCTCCTCCGCCAGGGCTCTCACGCGCATTATGGCGTCTACGGTGGAGCGCCCGCGACGAAAACCAAACTGGTTGTCGTCCAGGTCCGGCCCCTCTCTGCACAAGTGGCTGACGAGGCGATCTGCGATGACACGCTCAAAGAGTTTGCCCGCCTCGTCGAGCAGCACTATGGGCCGGTACGCGGACGGCGAGTCCGCGGGGCGCCCCTCCTTCCTGAGCAGGACCAGCCTCCCCTCCTT
The DNA here is from genome assembly GCA_963856015.1 of Helicoverpa assulta. Lineage (NCBI taxonomy): Eukaryota > Metazoa > Arthropoda > Insecta > Lepidoptera > Noctuidae > Helicoverpa > Helicoverpa assulta. The sequence continues at coordinate 93,080 of CAWLCW010000016.1, forward strand.
CCACACACTGGGAAACTGACCCTGCTCGAGACATGCCGTGAAGAGCCCTCTCAGCTGGGGCTCTAGCTCCTTCAGAGCCAGGACGAGAGCTCGGCCAGGAACTCCGTCGGGTCCGGGCGCCGTGTTCTTAGCCCGGAGCCGCGACACGGCCGCTCTCGTCTCTGCTTGCGTCACCTCGGGGACATCGGTGCTCTCCTCTTCGGGAGAGTCTGTGGCCGAGGGTGAAGCCATCGTCGGGGGAACGTGTCCCGCTCGCTCAGGGAAGAGCGCCAATACGACCGCCCCTAGCAGCTGGGGCTGCATGCTCTGCACCAGTGGAGGCGCCCATGCACGCAGCTTGCCCCGTACCCAACGGTAGGGGCGGCCCCACGGATCCCGATCCAGGGACCCCAGCAGCTCCTCCCTGGCACGCGACTTAGAATCGCCGATGGCCAGCCACAGAGTCTCCTTGGACGCGCTGTACACCTCATACAGCGCGTCCTCCTCGGCGGAAACCCGTCGACGTCGTCTCCGGTATCGTGTGTACTGGCGGCGAGCCGCAACGCACGCGATGCGCAACTGCGCAATCTCGGCGGTCCACCAGTACACCTGGCGCCTTGCGGACTGTTGGCGGACGCGGGGCATGGACGCGTCGCAGATCTGCGTCATCGCCCCGCGAAACCGCAGCGCCACCGCTTCGACGTCGACGGGGCCGTCCGTCGCCGACTCCCAAATCCAGGACTGGACTAAGGCAGCTTCCTCGAGCAGTTCCTTGTCGATGCACTTAAGCGCCCAGCGCGGGCCGTCGTTGATCGGGGCTGTTGGATGGCGGCCGCTCGCGGTCTGGGCAGAGACGTCGAACCGGATATACCTGTGGTCCGACAGCGTCTCCACCTCCACGGCGACACGCCAGTCGCGGACTCGGCTGGCGACAGAGGGGCTAGCGAACGAGACGTCCACTATCGACCCGCCCCGCTGCCGCACGCACGTGTATTCCGAGCCCCGATTCAGGACGACCAGACCGGTCGTCACCGCCCACTCTTCCAGCACCTCGCCCCGAGGGTCAGTGACCGGAGATCCCCACGCCGATGACTTGGCGTTGAGATCCCCGAGCACCAGAACGGGGCGAGGGTGATGGCGGCCTACGACGGCGCCCAACTCGACAAGGAAACCCTCGAAGTCGGCGAGACTCTTGTTGGGGGAGAAATACGCCCCCACAATGACGATGCCGCCCGAGACCGCAGCAACCCAGCCACGGCCCCGAGACGGGTCGGTCAGAGTCCCGCCAATAATGGCCACCAAACCGTCAGCGCACCCCAGCCAGTTGTCACGGGCGGGGATGAAGTACGGCTCGGCGACCACAGCCACGTCAATCGACCACTCTGCCATGCTCTGGAGGAGAAGATCCTGAGCTCTGGCACAGTGGTTGATGTTGCCCTGGAGGAAATGGAGGTGCCCTATTATTGACACTCCATTCCCTCGGCAACGGTCCTGGGCCGGGAGTCGGCCGCGGAGCTACTGGCCTGCGGGGGTGGCGAGGTTTCCCCGGCAGGCTTAGAGCTCCTCTTCTTTTTCTTGGCCTTGCTGGCAGGCGCGCCACAGGCCCCTCCGCCCACTTTGTGTCCCGCTGGCTTCCCCACAGCCGAACACAAGCAGCAGTTTGGCGCCGCGGAACACTGGGCCGCCTTGTGGCCGGGCTGACCGCAACGATAACAGAGGTCGCTGCGGTCAATCTCGGCGGTGCATTTTGCCCGGACGTGCCCCTTCTCCAGGCACCGGAAGCACCGCAAAGCCCGGGGCTGCAGGAGTTTCACCCTCGCTGCAACCCAGCCAACCAGCAATCTGCCACTATCGGCGATCTTTTTCGCCGACGCTACAGGGCACCGAACCCAGACTACGCCGAGTCCGGTAGCGTCAACGCGTATGTCGCCGGCCCGCACCTTGTCCGGCGGACACTCTCCGCCACGAGCAACGGCCGCCGCCACCTCCTCAGAGGTCACGGAGTCGTCCAGGCCAGCAATCCGCACTTCTGCGGTTTTCATTGGCCTGGAGACCCGGACGTCCTCTGGGTTGAGGACCTCCTTCATTTTGGCGGCCAGAGCGTCCGCCTTCTCGACGCTGTCGCTCGCAGCACCAGCCACCTCAAACAGCCGCGCACCCGTGGCAGCCTGCCTGAGGGTGACGGACTGGAGGCCAAGATCTGCCAATTTTATCTTGGCCTTGGCCTCGGCAATCACCGACTGGTACGTAACGCCGCGCTCAACCTAACCTAACCTAACCTAACCTTTTTTTTTTTTTTTTTTACTCGGGGGGAAATCCTCATGGACTTCCTCCGCCTGGGGAGAGGCGGAGGGGTGTGCCGGACTCTTACCGGCTAAAACCCCCCTGTGTCCTCCTTACACGTGGGCGCGGGGCCGCGGGAATCCAAATTCTTCCGCAGCCCCGCACTGGTGCTGGCCCGCCTTGCGGGCCTCGCCTCGGGCACGGGGGGGTGAGGTGTTAAACTCCCCCGTGCAACGCCTCAGAGGCGCGCGTCGACACCCGCGCGCGCCTCCGCCTCGGGTCCGTTGAATAGGGGGCGGGGACTTCCCCAAGTCCTTCGCCCCTGGACCCGTTCATGGGGGGCGGAAGAGGGCGTTGTCTGCCCTCCTCCGGCGCCCGGAGCGCCTGCTGCGGGCGGGATCGGCAGTTGAAATCTCCCTCTCCCGTTCCGCAGCTTCCTTCTGCGACATCACGTCCTCGCAGAAGGACACCACTGCGTCCCACGACTCTGCGCTGCCGACCATCTTCCGTACCACGGCCGGCAGCGACAGATCGCCTCCTACTTCATTTGTGAGGACACGGCGCTGCTCCTCCCAAGCAACACACTGAACGAACGTGTGTTGCGCCGTGTCCTCCCCGCCATGGACGCAGTGGTGGCACCGAGCGTCCGGCTCCCTGCCTATGCGACACAGGTACTTGCCGAAGCAGCCGTGCCCCGACAGCACCTGCGTCACCCTGAACGACAGGGAGCCGTGCCTTCTCCCGAGCCAGTCGTCGAGCACTGGCCGGATCGCCTCGACGGTGGCGAGGCCGGCGGTAGGGCGCAGAAGCCTCTGCCGCCATTCCGCCACCAAGACCTGACGGAGCTCTGCTCGGCGCTGCGCTATCTGCCGCTGCACCGGCCTCGAGTCCCGTGCCCGCTCTTCCTCGCGCCACCGATACAGCGACGCGAGTACTTTAGCCTCTAGGTCCCAGGGCGGGGATCCGGCCAGGACGCAAGCCGCCTCGTAGGAAATCGTGCGATACCCGCGGACGACTCTGACGGCCATCGCCCTCTGCGGTCTGCGCAGAATGGCTAGAGTGCTGGCCGTCAGGTCCATCGCCCACACAGGGGCCCCATATAGGGCCATGGACCGCACGATTCCCACGTACAACCGCCTACAGGCGGCGCTCGGGCCCCCCATGTTAGGAAGCAACGTTGACAGCGCGCCCGCTGCACCCATCAGCTTGGGCACCAGCCGCCGGAAGTGGGGGCCGAATTCCCATCGGCTGTCGAGCACCAATCCCAGATACTTCATGGTGGACTCGACAGCTATCCGGGCTCCACCGACCACGATGTGTGATCCCGACGGCGGCGCGCGTCGGGGGCCATGAAACACCATGGCCTCCGACTTGTTGAGGGCCACCTCCAGGCCCAGGCGCCGGATGCGGTTCACCACCTGTGACACCGCAGCCGTGGCTATCAACGCTGCTTCCCTGTGCGAGCTCCCCCGGGCAGTGACAAGCGTGTCGTCCGCATAACACGTCAAGTCGGCGCCCGACGGGAGTTCGCCTCTCAGCACCCAATCGTAACCGATGTTCCACAGGAGCGGCCCCAGCACCGATCCCTGTGGAACACCGCACGTCATGAGGTGCCGACCGGCACCGTCATGTCCCCGATATGTGACGCATCTACCTTCTAGGTAGGCCCCTACTGTGCGACGGAGGTAGGGAGGCACGCGGTGATATCTCAGTGCCTCCCGAATACAGCTCCAGGGCAGGGTGTTGAACGCGTTGGAGATGTCTAAAGACACCGCCAACACCACCCCACCCTGGGACACCGTCTCCTCCGCCAGGGCTCTCACGCGCATTATGGCGTCTACGGTGGAGCGCCCGCGACGAAAACCAAACTGGTTGTCGTCCAGGTCCGGCCCCTCTCTGCACAAGTGGCTGACGAGGCGATCTGCGATGACACGCTCAAAGAGTTTGCCCGCCTCGTCGAGCAGCACTATGGGCCGGTACGCGGACGGCGAGTCCGCGGGGCGCCCCTCCTTCCTGAGCAGGACCAGCCTCCCCTCCTTCCACACACTGGGAAACTGACCCTGCTCGAGACATGCCGTGAAGAGCCCTCTCAGCTGGGGCTCTAGCTCCTTCAGAGCCAGGACGAGAGCTCGGCCAGGAACTCCGTCGGGTCCGGGCGCCGTGTTCTTAGCCCGGAGCCGCGACACGGCCGCTCTCGTCTCTGCTTGCGTCACCTCGGGGACATCGGTGCTCTCCTCTTCGGGAGAGTCTGTGGCCGAGGGTGAAGCCATCGTCGGGGGAACGTGTCCCGCTCGCTCAGGGAAGAGCGCCAATACGACCGCCCCTAGCAGCTGGGGCTGCATGCTCTGCACCAGTGGAGGCGCCCATGCACGCAGCTTGCCCCGTACCCAACGGTAGGGGCGGCCCCACGGATCCCGATCCAGGGACCCCAGCAGCTCCTCCCTGGCACGCGACTTAGAATCGCCGATGGCCAGCCACAGAGTCTCCTTGGACGCGCTGTACGCCTCATACAGCGCGTCCTCCTCGGCGGAAACCCGTCGACGTCGTCTCCGGTATCGTGTGTACTGGCGGCGAGCCGCAACGCACGCGATGCGCAACTGCGCAATCTCGGCGGTCCACCAGTACACCTGGCGCCTTGCGGACTGTTGGCGGACGCGGGGCATGGACGCGTCGCAGATCTGCGTCATCGCCCCGCGAAACCGCAGCGCCACCGCTTCGACGTCGACGGGGCCGTCCGTCGCCGACTCCCAAATCCAGGACTGGACTAAGGCAGCTTCCTCGAGCAGTTCCTTGTCGATGCACTTAAGCGCCCAGCGCGGGCCGTCGTTGATCGGGGCTGTTGGATGGCGGCCGCTCGCGGTCTGGGCAGAGACGTCGAACCGGATATACCTGTGGTCCGACAGCGTCTCCACCTCCACGGCGACACGCCAGTCGCGGACTCGGCTGGCGACAGAGGGGCTAGCGAACGAGACGTCCACTATCGACCCGCCCCGCTGCCGCACGCACGTGTATTCCGAGCCCCGATTCAGGACGACCAGACCGGTCGTCACCGCCCACTCTTCCAGCACCTCGCCCCGAGGGTCAGTGACCGGAGATCCCCACGCCGATGACTTGGCGTTGAGATCCCCGAGCACCAGAACGGGGCGAGGGTGATGGCGGCCTACGACGGCGCCCAACTCGACAAGGAAACCCTCGAAGTCGGCGAGACTCTTGTTGGGGGAGAAATACGCCCCCACAATGACGATGCCGCCCGAGACCGCAGCAACCCAGCCACGGCCCCGAGACGGGTCGGTCAGAGTCCCGCCAATAATGGCCACCAAACCGTCAGCGCACCCCAGCCAGTTGTCACGGGCGGGGATGAAGTACGGCTCGGCGACCACAGCCACGTCAATCGACCACTCTGCCATGCTCTGGAGGAGAAGATCCTGAGCTCTGGCACAGTGGTTGATGTTGCCCTGGAGGAAATGGAGGTGCCCTATTATTGACACTCCATTCCCACGGCAACGGTCCTGGGCCGGGAGTCGGCCGCGGAGCTACTGGCCTGCGGGGGTGGTGAGGTTTCCCCGGCAGGCTTAGAGCTCCTCTTCTTTTTTTTCTTGGCCTTGCTGGCAGGCGCGCCACAGGCCCCTCCGCCCACTTTGTGTCCCGCTGGCTTCCCCACAGCCGAACACAAGCAGCAGTTTGGCGCCGCGGAACACTGGGCCGCCTTGTGGCCGGGCTGACCGCAACGATAACAGAGGTCGCTGCGGTCAATCTCGGCGGTGCATTTTGCCCGGACGTGCCCCTTCTCCAGGCACCGGAAGCACCGCAAAGCCCGGGGCTGCAGGAGTTTCACCCTCGCTGCAACCCAGCCAACCAGCAATCTGCCACTATCGGCGATCTTTTTCGCCGACGCTACAGGGCACCGAACCCAGACTACGCCGAGTCCGGTAGCGTCAACGCGTATGTCGCCGGCCCGCACCTTGTCCGGCGGACACTCTCCGCCACGAGCAACGGCCGCCGCCACCTCCTCAGAGGTCACGGAGTCGTCCAGGCCAGCAATCCGCACTTCTGCGGTTTTCATTGGCCTGGAGACCCGGACGTCCTCTGGGTTGAGGACCTCCTTCATTTTGGCGGCCAGAGCGTCCGCCTTCTCGACGCTGTCGCTCGCAGCACCAGCCACCTCAAACAGCCGCGCACCCGTGGCAGCCTGCCTGAGGGTGACGGACTGGAGGCCAAGATCTGCCAATTTTATCTTGGCCTTGGCCTCGGCAATCACCGACTGGTACGTAACGCCGCGCTCCGCAGCTCCGGGCTGGAGCGTTAGCGTAACAGCCTCAGAACGAGGCGCACGTATCGCCGGCGCATTGCGACCGCCGGTCTTTTTGGCAGTCCGTCGCGCAGGCTGCGCAACTGCGGCGCGCGCTGCTGCTGGTGCCGCGGCCTTTTTGGCGGCTTTGCGGGCCTTCTTGCGGCCCACGACTTTCGCCCAGGTCTCACCCTTGGACCCGGCAGTCGTGGGCTGAACACTCGACGGGGTTCCCTCCACGGGCTTTTCAACACCCTCCGCGGGCTTCCCCTTTTGAGGCGCAGGTCTCGGCGGCTCCTCCGTCCTCCGTTTGTCCGTCGCTAATGTCGGCCGGAGGATTGGCTCCTGCGGAAGGCGCCGAGAGATGGCCTCGATGCGAGCGTTCATCATGCTCCCGCACTGGAGCATGCAGAGCCGAACAATGCGCTCGACCTCATCGTCGGTGTGCGCGCTTGTCGGTCCCGGTGCGGGAGTGGGAGTCGCCATGGGCGGAGTGGCGACGGCGGCAGATTGTGGCTGCTGCTGCTCGCTCAGCGCAGCCACTTGCCGCCGGAGATCCTCCAGATCTCTTCGGAGGCGGCTGTTCTCCTCCTGCAACTTAGTGACCTCGTCTGAGGCCGTTCGGTTGAGGAGGTCTCCAACCGCCTCCTTGATGTCGGCGGCTGCCTCCTTGAGGGCGCGGGTGAATGTGCCCTTCAGGTTGCCGGACTGCGTGGCAACCTTCAGGACGACATCCACGCCGCCCAACACTTGTTGGCTTAACGCCACCGCCGACATCTCCCCTGAAGCCGCCAAAGCGGCACGTCGCTCGCGAGCGCGTCGGGCCATCTCTGTCACCTCATCGACCGCGACCGCCCTCCGCTGCTCTCTTTTGGCGGCGTTGAGCTCTGCTTTCGTGCTTCCTAGGGAAACACAGCTCACGCCGCCAGGGTCCTCGCTCCTGACCCCAAAACCTAACCTAACCTTTTTTTTTTTTTTTTTTTACTCGGGGGGAAATCCTCATGGACTTCCTCCGCCTGGGGAGAGGCGGAGGGGTGTGCCGGACTCTTACCGGCTAAAACCCCCCTGTGTCCTCCTTACACGTGGGCGCGGGGCCGCGGGAATCCAAATTCTTCCGCAGCCCCGCACTGGTGCTGGCCCGCCTTGCGGGCCTCGCCTCGGGCACGGGGGGGTGAGGTGTTAAACTCCCCCGTGCAACGCCTCAGAGGCGCGCGTCGACACCCGCGCGCGCCTCCGCCTCGGGTCCGTTGAATAGGGGGCGGGGACTTCCCCAAGTCCTTCGCCCCTGGACCCGTTCATGGGGGGCGGAAGAGGGCGTTGTCTGCCCTCCTCCGGCGCCCGGAGCGCCTGCTGCGGGCGGGATCGGCAGTTGAAATCTCCCTCTCCCGTTCCGCAGCTTCCTTCTGCGACATCACGTCCTCGCAGAAGGACACCACTGCGTCCCACGACTCTGCGCTGCCGACCATCTTCCGTACCACGGCCGGCAGCGACAGATCGCCTCCTACTTCATTTGTGAGGACACGGCGCTGCTCCTCCCAAGCAACACACTGAACGAACGTGTGTTGCGCCGTGTCCTCCCCGCCATGGACGCAGTGGTGGCACCGAGCGTCCGGCTCCCTGCCTATGCGACACAGGTACTTGCCGAAGCAGCCGTGCCCCGACAGCACCTGCGTCACCCTGAACGACAGGGAGCCGTGCCTTCTCCCGAGCCAGTCGTCGAGCACTGGCCGGATCGCCTCGACGGTGGCGAGGCCGGCGGTAGGGCGCAGAAGCCTCTGCCGCCATTCCGCCACCAAGACCTGACGGAGCTCTGCTCGGCGCTGCGCTATCTGCCGCTGCACCGGCCTCGAGTCCCGTGCCCGCTCTTCCTCGCGCCACCGATACAGCGACGCGAGTACTTTAGCCTCTAGGTCCCAGGGCGGGGATCCGGCCAGGACGCAAGCCGCCTCGTAGGAAATCGTGCGATACCCGCGGACGACTCTGACGGCCATCGCCCTCTGCGGTCTGCGCAGAATGGCTAGAGTGCTGGCCGCCAGGTCCATCGCCCACACAGGGGCCCCATATAGGGCCATGGACCGCACGATTCCCAAACCTAACCTAACCTAACCTAACCAGTCACGCGGACACCCCCCGCCGCGAGAACACGTGTACAGGCGAAGCTCCGCGCAAAAATTTCCTTTAAAAATTCGCCAAAGTGGTATTTTTGTCGCAAATCATATCGAGTTGCATATCAAATTGTGCGCAAAAATAAGACCTATACGCGGGTGAAAGTGTTTTGTGAATCGGTGCAGTGATAGAAGAATAAAGTGAGAAATAGTGAAAAATTCGGAAAAATTTCACCTTCAAAAAATCACGCTGCCCGTTTTACCGCGGTGACGTATACTTTTTATAGTGTCATCTTAAAGGCCGCGACAAACCCTACATTAAACACTATAATTTTGATTTTTTCCGCCCACGTGCGTGAAATCAAAGCCAAAAAAACAAGTGCCACGTGGTCATCGAGTCACGCATCCCGTGGATTTTCGAGGCAACTAACCATCCAGCCTTGAGGACCTTGCTGAGAGACTACTCCTGCCGTTTGAAGCTTGAAAAAAGGTGCACTAGTTTTTAAGTTATCAAATTTTGAAAAATTTGCTGATTTTCAAAAAATCATAACTTCTTTTTTGTCGCGACGACCCCTTATTTTTAAAATTGTTTTAGATAGAATATAGTTTTATCTATTATAATACCAAATTTCAATTTTTTCTGTTGGTAAACTTTTGTACAGTTAATTTTTTAAAATTAAGGGATGAACTGAGAGGGGTTAAATATTAACCCCAGGAGTTTTCCATACATTGTAAAAAATAACTTCAACCATACTTAACACTTCAGACTTTTTTCCATATTTTTTAAACTTATATTTTTATTTTTTATCAGCTTTTTTGTAAATTTTTAGTAATTATTTCGAATATTAAATCGAGGGGGGTAGATTTTTAGTATTAGTCAATATTTTCAGACAGGTCTTAAAAAGACCTATCCAATGAGCCCAAACTCGGGTAATTTAGGTCTATTTTTAATGAAATTGGACTTATCGAGTGACAGCAGTGACGCCATCTTGGTTTTTTGACGAAAAATAAAATCTGACATAACTTCGTACTGGATCATCCTAGAAAGTTGCGGTTTGAAATGCAGGTATTGACATAGATTTTTCTATCATTTCACGTAGATTATTTCGACTTAGAGAACCAGTATTTTTTAGTGTTTTTTCGGTTAGATATAGACAGTCCTTGCTGCGGCAAGACGGATGAGCCCTCACACGGCACTCTGCGACGTCTTGTTCCTAAGATATTGAGGTTTTAATTTTGGCGGCCATTTTGTTCCGCCATATTGTAAAACTTCAATCGATCATAACTCGAGAACCAGGCGTCGCACAGACTTGTGGTTTTCAAGTCTCACATCGCCTGGACCCTCTCTTACAGTAGAGACTATTTACATCTCTACATAGAGACAAATAATAGAGCAAAAATTGTATACCCAAATCAAATTTTAAAGTAACCTTCCGGGCATGAACTACATCTAATAGACCTTTTAAATTGACGGTTGCCTTTTGGCCACTATTTAAATAACGCTAAACTAACTCTACATTGAGTCAAAATAAATATTATTCTAACGTTTTGCATGGACAAAACCTCTTGGTTGTTTTACACTTATTTGGTTAATTGTTTTTACACATATTTTTTACACTATTATACAACTTTGATAGCTGTAATTATACATAATATAATTAAATACTATTAGATTGACGCATACCTCCAAAAATGTTTAGAACACCAAAGGCATCCGGTAATGCCGAGCAGAACAAATCCCCTCCCAAAACAGTGACAATCGCCTCAAAGGCAAGATTAAGTAAAGGGGAATTGGAAGCGGAAGCCATTGATCTGGCTGCAACTTCCCCATTGACATCAAGAACGGAGCAGGCAGGACCTGCACAAATCAAAGCGAGAAGAGTGATGTCTCAGGATAGTGCTCTAGTTAATAAGTCACCATCCGAGACCACTGGTGCAAAAAAGACATACTCAAATAAGACTACAGAGGCGAAAGCTTGTCTCAGCAAGGCCAAGCAACTCTTGAGCCAGTCCAAAAACCTGAGAGCTGACATCAAGACCGGGGTCTTTGAGGCAATCGATCGCCTCTATCAGATGGTTAAAGAGTCGGAATTAGCATCAGGAGGTATTGCAGGTATCACGACAAACAATAAGGTGAAGGTGCATCCGGAAAATAGCACGGATACCCCTGAAACTCAAAGCGCAGCCCTGCTCTCTCAATTACAGGAAACCTCAAAACAAATTGAGACAAACAACAAGAAGATGGAAGAGCTAAAGGAAATCCTGGAGTCCCAACAGCAAAGTATAAATAGCCAAAGGACATACTCAGAAGTGACATCTGGTGAAACGAGACATCCTTTATCGGCTAAAGGGTCTCTACATACAATAGTTGTGTCCTCTGAAGATGAGAAGGAAACAGGAGAAGCTGTCTTAGAGAAGGTGAGAGAGGCCATGGATGCAAAGGAGGGGTGGATCAAAGTTGAAAAAGTAAGAAAAGCAAAGGATAGAAAGATTATCATGAGCTGCCGCACGGAAGAGGAAAGGACAAAGATAAAGGAAAAACTAGAAAATGCTGGGACGCGACTTGTATGCCAAGAAGTTAAAAATAAAGACCCACTCCTAATTATGAAAGATGTGCTGCTTATACATAGCGATGAAGACATCTTAAAGGCCTTTAGGAATCAAAATCGCAACATAGTGGAAAACCTAGACGATAAGGAAAATCGCGTTGTCATAAAATATAGACGGAAAGCTAGAAATCCACTGACGGGGCACATCGTGCTGAGTACATCACCAATCATATGGAAAAGGGCGATTAACGCTGGAACGGTTCATATTGACTTACAAAGAATTAGAATAGAAGATCAATCGCCCTTGGTTCAATGTACAAGATGTCTTGGTTACGGCCATGGCAAAAAATACTGCACCGAAACCACTGACTTGTGCAGTCATTGCGGTGGGCCACACTTAAGAACAGAGTGCCAGGATTGGTTGGTGGGTACAGCTCCAGTCTGTAAAAATTGCTTGGTAGCTAAAATGGGAAACACTGAACACAACGCGTTCAATCAGAGCTGCCCAGTTCGAAAGAGATGGGATACGCTAGCTAGATCAACCATAGCGTATTGCTAAAGGCACCCAATGCAGAAAATCATCGTACCTCATCCTTCAAGCAAATTTACAAAGAAAAAAGCTCGCAACGGATGAGATTATAATGGAAGCAGTGAATCGCGATGCATCCATGGCACTCTTGCAGGAACCCTACGTTGGTGCGATTGGGAGAGTGAGAGACTACAGTGGAGTCAGGATCTTTCAGAGCACTAAGGAAGGCACGGTGAAAACAGCAATAGCTGTTTTCGACCCAGACATCCATATCACACAGTGCCCCCAACTCAGCACACCTAATATCACTGTAGTGCAAGCACAAACAGATGCCTGGAAGATCACCCTTGTCTCCTTTTATTTCGAACCGAACCAGCCTTTAGGACCATACTTAGGGCACCTGAAGGGAATTGGAAATGCGTTGGGCAACAAATGGACTGTTATAGGAGGGGATACCAATGCCAAAAGTATATGGTGGGGAGAATCAAATATAGACCAAAGAGGTGAAGACATGATGGGCCTTATAGACGAAATGGGGTATCAGCTGCTGAATACAGGTGAAAAGCCTACTTTCGATACCATAAGGGGTGGTAGAAGATTCTGCAGCAAAGTCGATATAACAGCGTGCACGACTGATCTCCTCGATAGGGTGGAAGAATGGGTGGTCGACGAGACTATGATAAGTTCCGATCACAATGGCATCTCTCTCAGATTAGGATTAAGAAAGTCTAAAAGCACCTGCATTTCCGGAACAACACGCATTTTTAACACCAAAAAAGCCAATTGGCCGACATTTTGTAAAAAATTAAGTCAATTTAAACGAGAACGCCTCATTGATCCGGAAATGGTAGGAGCCATAGATGGAACAGAAGCACTTGAGAAAATGGTGACTGACTATACTAACGCTATAGTAGACGCCTGTAAAGAAGCCATACCTAAAAAGAAAAACAAAGTCACGCCAAATTTACCATGGTGGTCGGAACGGATCGACAAACTGAAGAAAGAGGTGGCCACCCTAAAAAACAGGATCAAACGGGCAGCATCATGCCGTCGAGACAAAGTGGTGCAAGACTATGTGCAGAAGAAAGAAGAGTATGAGACGGAAGCAAAGCAGGCTCAGATCAGTAGCTGGAAGGAGTTCTGTGGGAAGCAGGACAGGGAGAGTATTTGGGATGGGATATACAGAGTCATCGGTAGAACCAAGAAAAGAGAGGAAGATATCCCGCTAGAGAAGGACGGCCTTACTCTCGATGGCAGAAGCTCGGCAAAGTACCTAGCGGAAACTTTTTATCCAGAAGATAAGGAAGAAGACGACACCGAGGAACATCGAGAAGTTAGAGTTTCTGCTGATCGAATTAACACACGCGATGAAGATGAGGAAGAAAGGGACCCGCCATTTACCCTCTCAGAACTGCGATGGGCAGTTAACTCCTTCAACCCCAAGAAGGCTCCTGGCCTAGATGGGTTAACAGCTGACATATGTTGCCATGCCATCAGTGATGAACCTAACCTTTTCTTGGGAATAGTAAACCAGTGCTTGGAACTCAAATACTTCCCAAAGATCTGGAAGCAGGCCACTGTCGTCGTGCTTAGGAAACCTGGCAAGGACAGCTATAGCGCTCCGAAATCATACCGACCTATAGGACTACTACCAGTACTTGGTAAAATCCTTGAGAAGTTGTTGATGGCTCGAATTAAATACCACTTGATTCCAAAGATGAGTACTCGCCAGTACGGGTTCATGCCACAGCGCAGCACCGAGGACTCCCTCTACGACCTAATGAAGCACATTAAAGATAAACTAGACCAGAAGAAAATAATCACAATGGTATCACTGGACATAGAGGGAGCCTTCGACAGTGCGTGGTGGCCTAAAATACGAGTACGTCTGGCTGAGGAAAAGTGTCCAAGGAATCTAAGGCAAACCGTCGACAGCTACTTAAGCGATAGAAGTGTAGAGGTTCGGTATGCTGGAGAAAAATACTGCAAGAACACAAATAAGGGCTGCGTCCAAGGCTCGATAGGAGGTCCAATCTTATGGAATTTGCTGCTGGACCCTTTGCTGAAAGGTCTACATAGTCGGGGAGACTACGTCCAAGCCTTTGCAGACGACGTAGTTCTGATATTTGTGGGGGATACAGCACAGGAGATACAAGCTCGAGCAAATGGCACTCTCGCGTATGTACGGGGATGGGGTGTCGCAAATAAATTAAAGTTTGCGCCACATAAAACTCATGCTATGGTAATAACGAGGAAACTTAAATGCGACACACCACACCTAACCATGGGCGGGACTGCAATTTGCATGAAAAAAGAGATCAAACTCCTAGGAGTGACTATTGACAACGGGCTTACTTTCAACTCTCACATTAAAAACGTCTGCAAGAAGGCAGCCGCCGCTTACAAGCAACTGAGTAGAGCGGCAAAAATAAGTTGGGGTCTACACCCGGAAGTGGTGAGAACCATTTACACGGCGACAGTTGAGCCTATCATTTTATACGCAGCAAGCGCATGGGCACCAGCAGCCACCAAGAAATGCACGCAGAAATTACTGGACTCTACCCAACGAGGCTTCTTGCAGAAGATATGTAGAGCTTACCGTACGGTCTCACTAAACTCCACATTGATTCTGACCGGTATACTCCCTCTTGATTTAAGAATTCTCGAAGCCGCATCCCTATATGAGGCCAAGAGGGGTGTACCCCAACCGGAGCTCGGAGATAGAGAGGTGGAGTGTAGGACGCCCGCAACCGAAACACCACACCCGGCAACACAAGTGAGCATAGCGTTCGGAACCCTGGAGGATCAACAACAGCTAGATGACAACAGCAATTATGACATCCGTATTTTCACTGATGGCAGCAAGATTGACGGCAAGGTGGGGGCCTCACTATCCGTGTGGAAATGCGAGGCCGAAACCAAGGCCGTCAAACTCAGTCTGTCATCATATTGTACGGTATATCAGGCGGAGCTCCTTGCCATCTGCCATTCCACTAGGGAAATCCTCCGAAGAAAGGAGAAAACTTACGCGGTATACAGTGATTCCATGGCAGCTCTCCAGACCATAGCCAACCTAACATCCCTACATCCTCTGGCCGTAGAAACACGCGCAAACCTGAGAACCTTATCACAGGACAACAAAACTGTCGTTTTGTACTGGATTAAGGCTCACGTTGGCCTAGAGGGGAACGAGCGAGCGGATTACTTGGCAAAAGAAGCGGCCTTGAAGTCCAAAAAGAGTGCCAATTATGACAAGTGTCCCGTTTCATTCGTTAAGCGATGCATGCGAATGCGATCGCTTGGCGAATGGAATAAGAGATACAAGAACGGCGATACCGCGAGCATTACAAAAATCTTCTTTCCAGACGCAGTTACAGCTCACAGGGTAGTCAGGAAGATACAACCAAGTGGAGTCATAACGCAGGTAATGACGGGGCACGGTGGTTTCTCAGAGTATCTTCACCGATTTAGATGCAAAGAGAACCCATCGTGCATTTGCGAACCTGGTAGAGCCGAAACTGTCCCACATCTCTTATTAGAATGTCCCATTTTCTCGATGGAAAGATTCGACATTGAAAATAAAACTGAAACCAAGATGGAGTCATCCAACATAGCTAATTTAATGCTAGGTAAATACAGACCTGTCTTCTTAGAATACTGTAAAAACATAGCTGATAAAGTAATTAAGAGAAATAAATAAGTAAATAAATTATGTTCACAAAATATTTTGAAAATATTTTAGTTAACATATAAAACCAATAGAATAAGAATATAGAATAAGAAAAATGTATTGTAAGAAATATCTGTAGAAAAAATAATAATGTATAAGTTTGTATAGAAAATACCTAGATGTAAGTAAAAAACTATGTAAAAGTAGAAATAGATGTTATAACTAAGAAATTGTGAAATAGAATTAAGATTATCAATAAGTTTAATAAAAATAAAAATGGTAGGAATAGAAAACTGGGAACCCCACCCAATTTATGAGCAAGAGAAATTGAGCGAGAGTGTATGTTATATTTATAAAGAAATTGGCATGAAAGGAAATAAATGTAGATACAGTCTGCAGCATTACCGCTGGAGGTAGGAGCAACAATGCCCTGTGATGACGGGTGCATTTATTAAAAAAAAAAAAAAAAAAAAAAAAAAAAAAACCTAACCTAACCTATCCTAACCTAACCTTTTTTTTTTTTTTTTTTTCCTCGGGGGGAAATCCTCATGGACTTCCTCCGCCTGGGGAGAGGCGGAGGGGTGTGCCGGACTCTTACCGGCTAAAACCCCCCTGTGTCCTCCTTACACGTGGGCGCGGGGCCGCGGGAATCCAAATTCTTCCGCAGCCCCGCACTGGTGCTGGCCCGCCTTGCGGGCCTCGCCTCGGGCACGGGGGGGTGAGGTGTTAAACTCCCCCGTGCAACGCCTCAGAGGCGCGCGTCGACACCCGCGCGCGCCTCCGCCTCGGGTCCGTTGAATAGGGGGCGGGGACTTCCCCAAGTCCTTCGCCCCTGGACCCGTTCATGGGGGGCGGAAGAGGGCGTTGTCTGCCCTCCTCCGGCGCCCGGAGCGCCTGCTGCGGGCGGGATCGGCAGTTGAAATCTCCCTCTCCCGTTCCGCAGCTTCCTTCTGCGACATCACGTCCTCGCAGAAGGACACCACTGCGTCCCACGACTCTGCGCTGCCGACCATCTTCCGTACCACGGCCGGCAGCGACAGATCGCCTCCTACTTCATTTGTGAGGACACGGCGCTGCTCCTCCCAAGCAACACACTGAACGAACGTGTGTTGCGCCGTGTCCTCCCCGCCATGGACGCAGTGGTGGCACCGAGCGTCCGGCTCCCTGCCTATGCGACACAGGTACTTGCCGAAGCAGCCGTGCCCCGACAGCACCTGCGTCACCCTGAACGACAGGGAGCCGTGCCTTCTCCCGAGCCAGTCGTCGAGCACTGGCCGGATCGCCTCGACGGTGGCGAGGCCGGCGGTAGGGCGCAGAAGCCTCTGCCGCCATTCCGCCACCAAGACCTGACGGAGCTCTGCTCGGCGCTGCGCTATCTGCCGCTGCACCGGCCTCGAGTCCCGTGCCCGCTCTTCCTCGCGCCACCGATACAGCGACGCGAGTACTTTAGCCTCTAGGTCCCAGGGCGGGGATCCGGCCAGGACGCAAGCCGCCTCGTAGGAAATCGTGCGATACCCGCGGACGACTCTGACGGCCATCGCCCTCTGCGGTCTGCGCAGAATGGCTAGAGTGCTGGCCGCCAGGTCCATCGCCCACACAGGGGCCCCATATAGGGCCATGGACCGCACGATTCCCACGTACAACCGCCTACAGGCGGCGCTCGGGCCCCCCATGTTAGGAAGCAACGTTGACAGCGCGCCCGCTGCACCCATCAGCTTGGGCACCAGCCGCCGGAAGTGGGGGCCGAATTCCCATCGGCTGTCGAGCACCAATCCCAGATACTTCATGGTGGACTCGACAGCTATCCGGGCTCCACCGACCACGATGTGTGATCCCGACGGCGGCGCGCGTCGGGGGCCATGAAACACCATGGCCTCCGACTTGTTGAGGGCCACCTCCAGGCCCAGACGCCGGATGCGGTTCACCACCTGTGACACCGCAGCCGTGGCTATCAACGCTGCTTCCCTGTGCGAGCTCCCCCGGGCAGTGACAAGCGTGTCGTCCGCATAACACGTCAAGTCGGCGCCCGACGGGAGTTCGCCTCTCAGCACCCAATCGTAACCGATGTTCCACAGGAGCGGCCCCAGCACCGATCCCTGTGGAACACCGCACGTCATGAGGTGCCGACCGGCACCGTCATGTCCCCGATATGTGACGCATCTACCTTCTAGGTAGGCCCCTACTGTGCGACGGAGGTAGGGAGGCACGCGGTGATATCTCAGTGCCTCCCGAATACAGCTCCAGGGCAGGGTGTTGAACGCGTTGGAGATGTCTAAAGACACCGCCAACACCACCCCACCCCGGGACACCGTCTCCTCCGCCAGGGCTCTCACGCGCATTATGGCGTCTACGGTGGAGCGCCCGCGACGAAAACCAAACTGGTTGTCGTCCAGGTCCGGCCCCTCTCTGCACAAGTGGCTGACGAGGCGATCTGCGATGACACGCTCAAAGAGTTTGCCCGCCTCGTCGAGCAGCACTATGGGCCGGTACGCGGACGGCGAGTCCGCGGGGCGCCCCTCCTTCCTGAGCAGGACCAGCCTCCCCTCCTTCCACACACTGGGAAACTGACCCTGCTCGAGACATGCCGTGAAGAGCCCTCTCAGCTGGGGCTCTAGCTCCTTCAGAGCCAGGACGAGAGCTCGGCCAGGAACTCCGTCGGGTCCGGGCGCCGTGTTCTTAGCCCGGAGCCGCGACACGGCCGCTCTCGTCTCTGCTTGCGTCACCTCGGGGACATCGGTGCTCTCCTCTTCGGGAGAGTCTGTGGCCGAGGGTGAAGCCATCGTCGGGGGAACGTGTCCCGCTCGCTCAGGGAAGAGCGCCAATACGACCGCCCCTAGCAGCTGGGGCTGCATGCTCTGCACCAGTGGAGGCGCCCATGCACGCAGCTTGCCCCGTACCCAACGGTAGGGGCGGCCCCACGGATCCCGATCCAGGGACCCCAGCAGCTCCTCCCTGGCACGCGACTTAGAATCGCCGATGGCCAGCCACAGAGTCTCCTTGGACGCGCTGTACACCTCATACAGCGCGCCCTCCTCGGCGGAAACCCGTCGACGTCGTCTCCGGTATCGTGTGTACTGGCGGCGAGCCGCAACGCACGCGATGCGCAACTGCGCAATCTCGGCGGTCCACCAGTACACCTGGCGCCTTGCGGACTGTTGGCGGACGCGGGGCATGGACGCGTCGCAGATCTGCGTCATCGCCCCGCGAAACCGCAGCGCCACCGCTTCGACGTCGACGGGGCCGTCCGTCGCCGACTCCCAAATCCAGGACTGGACTAAGGCAGCTTCCTCGAGCAGTTCCTTGTCGATGCACTTAAGCGCCCAGCGCGGGCCGTCGTTGATCGGGGCTGTTGGATGGCGGCCGCTCGCGGTCTGGGCAGAGACGTCGAACCGGATATACCTGTGGTCCGACAGCGTCTCCACCTCCACGGCGACACGCCAGTCGCGGACTCGGCTGGCGACAGAGGGGCTAGCGAACGAGACGTCCACTATCGACCCGCCCCGCTGCCGCACGCACGTGTATTCCGAGCCCCGATTCAGGACGACCAGACCGGTCGTCACCGCCCACTCTTCCAGCACCTCGCCCCGAGGGTCAGTGACCGGAGATCCCCACGCCGATGACTTGGCGTTGAGATCCCCGAGCACCAGAACGGGGCGAGGGTGATGGCGGCCTACGACGGCGCCCAACTCGACAAGGAAACCCTCGAAGTCGGCGAGACTCTTGTTGGGGGAGAAATACGCCCCCACAATGACGATGCCGCCCGAGACCGCAGCAACCCAGCCACGGCCCCGAGACGGGTCGGTCAGAGTCCCGCCAATAATGGCCACCAAACCGTCAGCGCACCCCAGCCAGTTGTCACGGGCGGGGATGAAGTACGGCTCGGCGACCACAGCCACGTCAATCGACCACTCTGCCATGCTCTGGAGGAGAAGATCCTGAGCTCTGGCACAGTGGTTGATGTTGCCCTGGAGGAAATGGAGGTGCCCTATTATTGACACTCCATTCCCTCGGCAACGGTCCTGGGCCGGGAGTCGGCCGCGGAGCTACTGGCCTGCGGGGGTGGCGAGGTTTCCCCGGCAGGCTTAGAGCTCCTCTTCTTTTTCTTGGCCTTGCTGGCAGGCGCGCCACAGGCCCCTCCGCCCACTTTGTGTCCCGCTGGCTTCCCCACAGCCGAACACAAGCAGCAGTTTGGCGCCGCGGAACACTGGGCCGCCTTGTGGCCGGGCTGACCGCAACGATAACAGAGGTCGCTGCGGTCAATCTCGGCGGTGCATTTTGCCCGGACGTGCCCCTTCTCCAGGCACCGGAAGCACCGCAAAGCCCGGGGCTGCAGGAGTTTCACCCTCGCTGCAACCCAGCCAACCAGCAATCTGCCACTATCGGCGATCTTTTTCGCCGACGCTACAGGGCACCGAACCCAGACTACGCCGAGTCCGGTAGCGTCAACGCGTATGTCGCCGGCCCGCACCTTGTCCGGCGGACACTCTCCGCCACGAGCAACGGCCGCCGCCACCTCCTCAGAGGTCACGGAGTCGTCCAGGCCAGCAATCCGCACTTCTGCGGTTTTCATTGGCCTGGAGACCCGGACGTCCTCTGGGTTGAGGACCTCCTTCATTTTGGCGGCCAGAGCGTCCGCCTTCTCGACGCTGTCGCTCGCAGCACCAGCCACCTCAAACAGCCGCGCACCCGTGGCAGCCTGCCTGAGGGTGACGGACTGGAGGCCAAGATCTGCCAATTTTATCTTGGCCTTGGCCTCGGCAATCACCGACTGGTACGTAACGCCGCGCTCCGCAGCTCCGGGCTGGAGCGTTAGCGTAACAGCCTCAGAACGAGGCGCACGTATCGCCGGCGCATTGCGACCGCCGGTCTTTTTGGCAGTCCGTCGCGCAGGCTGCGCAACTGCGGCGCGCGCTGCTGCTGGTGCCGCGGCCTTTTTGGCGGCTTTGCGGGCCTTCTTGCGGCCCACGACTTTCGCCCAGGTCTCACCCTTGGACCCGGCAGTCGTGGGCTGAACACTCGACGGGGTTCCCTCCACGGGCTTTTCAACACCCTCCGCGGGCTTCCCCTTTTGAGGCGCAGGTCTCGGCGGCTCCTCCGTCCTCCGTTTGTCCGTCGCTAATGTCGGCCGGAGGATTGGCTCCTGCGGAAGGCGCCGAGAGATGGCCTCGATGCGAGCGTTCATCATGCTCCCGCACTGGAGCATGCAGAGCCGAACAATGCGCTCGACCTCATCGTCGGTGTGCGCGCTTGTCGGTCCCGGTGCGGGAGTGGGAGTCGCCATGGGCGGAGTGGCGACGGCGGCAGATTGTGGCTGCTGCTGCTCGCTCAGCGCAGCCACTTGCCGCCGGAGATCCTCCAGATCTCTTCGGAGGCGGCTGTTCTCCTCCTGCAACTTAGTGACCTCGTCTGAGGCCGTTCGGTTGAGGAGGTCTCCAACCGCCTCCTTGATGTCGGCGGCTGCCTCCTTGAGGGCGCGGGTGAATGTGCCCTTCAGGTTGCCGGACTGCGTGGCAACCTTCAGGACGACATCCACGCCGCCCAACACTTGTTGGCTTAACGCCACCGCCGACATCTCCCCTGAAGCCGCCAAAGCGGCACGTCGCTCGCGAGCGCGTCGGGCCATCTCTGTCACCTCATCGACCGCGACCGCCCTCCGCTGCTCTCTTTTGGCGGCGTTGAGCTCTGCTTTCGTGCTTCCTAGGGAAACACAGCTCACGCCGCCAGGGTCCTCGCTCCTGACCCCAAAACCTAACCTAACCTTTTTTTTTTTTTTTTTTTTTTTTTTTTTACTCGGGGGGAAATCCTCATGGACTTCCTCCGCCTGGGGAGAGGCGGAGGGGTGTGCCGGACTCTTACCGGCTAAAACCCCCCTGTGTCCTCCTTACACGTGGGCGCGGGGCCGCGGGAATCCAAATTCTTCCGCAGCCCCGCACTGGTGCTGGCCCGCCTTGCGGGCCTCGCCTCGGGCACGGGGGGGTGAGGTGTTAAACTCCCCCGTGCAACGCCTCAGAGGCGCGCGTCGACACCCGCGCGCGCCTCCGCCTCGGGTCCGTTGAATAGGGGGCGGGGACTTCCCCAAGTCCTTCGCCCCTGGACCCGTTCATGGGGGGCGGAAGAGGGCGTTGTCTGCCCTCCTCCGGCGCCCGGAGCGCCTGCTGCGGGCGGGATCGGCAGTTGAAATCTCCCTCTCCCGTTCCGCAGCTTCCTTCTGCGACATCACGTCCTCGCAGAAGGACACCACTGCGTCCCACGACTCTGCGCTGCCGACCATCTTCCGTACCACGGCCGGCAGCGACAGATCGCCTCCTACTTCATTTGTGAGGACACGGCGCTGCTCCTCCCAAGCAACACACTGAACGAACGTGTGTTGCGCCGTGTCCTCCCCGCCATGGACGCAGTGGTGGCACCGAGCGTCCGGCTCCCTGCCTATGCGACACAGGTACTTGCCGAAGCAGCCGTGCCCCGACAGCACCTGCGTCACCCTGAACGACAGGGAGCCGTGCCTTCTCCCGAGCCAGTCGTCGAGCACTGGCCGGATCGCCTCGACGGTGGCGAGGCCGGCGGTAGGGCGCAGAAGCCTCTGCCGCCATTCCGCCACCAAGACCTGACGGAGCTCTGCTCGGCGCTGCGCTATCTGCCGCTGCACCGGCCTCGAGTCCCGTGCCCGCTCTTCCTCGCGCCACCGATACAGCGACGCGAGTACTTTAGCCTCTAGGTCCCAGGGCGGGGATCCGGCCAGGACGCAAGCCGCCTCGTAGGAAATCGTGCGATACCCGCGGACGACTCTGACGGCCATCGCCCTCTGCGGTCTGCGCAGAATGGCTAGAGTGCTGGCCGCCAGGTCCATCGCCCACACAGGGGCCCCATATAGGGCCATGGACCGCACGATTCCCAAACCTAACCTAACCTTTTTTTTTTTTTTTTTTTTTACTCGGGGGGAAATCCTCATGGACTTCCTCCGCCTGGGGAGAGGCGGAGGGGTGTGCCGGACTCTTACCGGCTAAAACCCCCCTGTGTCCTCCTTACACGTGGGCGCGGGGCCGCGGGAATCCAAATTCTTCCGCAGCCCCGCACTGGTGCTGGCCCGCCTTGCGGGCCTCGCCTCGGGCACGGGGGGGTGAGGTGTTAAACTCCCCCGTGCAACGCCTCAGAGGCGCGCGTCGACACCCGCGCGCGCCTCCGCCTCGGGTCCGTTGAATAGGGGGCGGGGACTTCCCCAAGTCCTTCGCCCCTGGACCCGTTCATGGGGGGCGGAAGAGGGCGTTGTCTGCCCTCCTCCGGCGCCCGGAGCGCCTGCTGCGGGCGGGATCGGCAGTTGAAATCTCCCTCTCCCGTTCCGCAGCTTCCTTCTGCGACATCACGTCCTCGCAGAAGGACACCACTGCGTCCCACGACTCTGCGCTGCCGACCATCTTCCGTACCACGGCCGGCAGCGACAGATCGCCTCCTACTTCATTTGTGAGGACACGGCGCTGCTCCTCCCAAGCAACACACTGAACGAACGTGTGTTGCGCCGTGTCCTCCCCGCCATGGACGCAGTGGTGGCACCGAGCGTCCGGCTCCCTGCCTATGCGACACAGGTACTTGCCGAAGCAGCCGTGCCCCGACAGCACCTGCGTCACCCTGAACGACAGGGAGCCGTGCCTTCTCCCGAGCCAGTCGTCGAGCACTGGCCGGATCGCCTCGACGGTGGCGAGGCCGGCGGTAGGGCGCAGAAGCCTCTGCCGCCATTCCGCCACCAAGACCTGACGGAGCTCTGCTCGGCGCTGCGCTATCTGCCGCTGCACCGGCCTCGAGTCCCGTGCCCGCTCTTCCTCGCGCCACCGATACAGCGACGCGAGTACTTTAGCCTCTAGGTCCCAGGGCGGGGATCCGGCCAGGACGCAAGCCGCCTCGTAGGAAATCGTGCGATACCCGCGGACGACTCTGACGGCCATCGCCCTCTGCGGTCTGCGCAGAATGGCTAGAGTGCTGGCCGCCAGGTCCATCGCCCACACAGGGGCCCCATATAGGGCCATGGACCGCACGATTCCCACGTACAACCGCCTACAGGCGGCGCTCGGGCCCCCCATGTTAGGAAGCAACGTTGACAGCGCGCCCGCTGCACCCATCAGCTTGGGCACCAGCCGCCGGAAGTGGGGGCCGAATTCCCATCGGCTGTCGAGCACCAATCCCAGATACTTCATGGTGGACTCGACAGCTATCCGGGCTCCACCGACCACGATGTGTGATCCCGACGGCGGCGCGCGTCGGGGGCCATGAAACACCATGGCCTCCGACTTGTTGAGGGCCACCTCCAGGCCCAGGCGCCGGATGCGGTTCACCACCTGTGACACCGCAGCCGTGGCTATCAACGCTGCTTCCCTGTGCGAGCTCCCCCGGGCAGTGACAAGCGTGTCGTCCGCATAACACGTCAAGTCGGCGCCCGACGGGAGTTCGCCTCTCAGCACCCAATCGTAACCGATGTTCCACAGGAGCGGCCCCAGCACCGATCCCTGTGGAACACCGCACGTCATGAGGTGCCGACCGGCACCGTCATGTCCCCGATATGTGACGCATCTACCTTCTAGGTAGGCCCCTACTGTGCGACGGAGGTAGGGAGGCACGCGGTGATATCTCAGTGCCTCCCGAATACAGCTCCAGGGCAGGGTGTTGAACGCGTTGGAGATGTCTAAAGACACCGCCAACACCACCCCACCCTGGGACACCGTCTCCTCCGCCAGGGCTCTCACGCGCATTATGGCGTCTACGGTGGAGCGCCCGCGACGAAAACCAAACTGGTTGTCGTCCAGGTCCGGCCCCTCTCTGCACAAGTGGCTGACGAGGCGATCTGCGATGACACGCTCAAAGAGTTTGCCCGCCTCGTCGAGCAGCACTATGGGCCGGTACGCGGACGGCGAGTCCGCGGGGCGCCCCTCCTTCCTGAGCAGGACCAGCCTCCCCTCCTTCCACACACTGGGAAACTGACCCTGCTCGAGACATGCCGTGAAGAGCCCTCTCAGCTGGGGCTCTAGCTCCTTCAGAGCCAGGACGAGAGCTCGGCCAGGAACTCCGTCGGGTCCGGGCGCCGTGTTCTTAGCCCGGAGCCGCGACACGGCCGCTCTCGTCTCTGCTTGCGTCACCTCGGGGACATCGGTGCCCTCCTCTTCGGGAGAGTCTGTGGCCGAGGGTGAAGCCATCGTCGGGGGAACGTGTCCCGCTCGCTCAGGGAAGAGCGCCAATACGACCGCCCCTAGCAGCTGGGGCTGCATGCTCTGCACCAGTGGAGGCGCCCATGCACGCAGCTTGCCCCGTACCCAACGGTAGGGGCGGCCCCACGGATCCCGATCCAGGGACCCCAGCAGCTCCTCCCTGGCACGCGACTTAGAATCGCCGATGGCCAGCCACAGAGTCTCCTTGGACGCGCTGTACACCTCATACAGCGCGTCCTCCTCGGCGGAAACCCGTCGACGTCGTCTCCGGTATCGTGTGTACTGGCGGCGAGCCGCAACGCACGCGATGCGCAACTGCGCAATCTCGGCGGTCCACCAGTACACCTGGCGCCTTGCGGACTGTTGGCGGACGCGGGGCATGGACGCGTCGCAGATCTGCGTCATCGCCCCGCGAAACCGCAGCGCCACCGCTTCGACGTCGACGGGGCCGTCCGTCGCCGACTCCCAAATCCAGGACTGGACTAAGGCAGCTTCCTCGAGCAGTTCCTTGTCGATGCACTTAAGCGCCCAGCGCGGGCCGTCGTTGATCGGGGCTGTTGGATGGCGGCCGCTCGCGGTCTGGGCAGAGACGTCGAACCGGATATACCTGTGGTCCGACAGCGTCTCCACCTCCACGGCGACACGCCAGTCGCGGACTCGGCTGGCGACAGAGGGGCTAGCGAACGAGACGTCCACTATCGACCCGCCCCGCTGCCGCACGCACGTGTATTCCGAGCCCCGATTCAGGACGACCAGACCGGTCGTCACCGCCCACTCTTCCAGCACCTCGCCCCGAGGGTCAGTGACCGGAGATCCCCACGCCGATGACTTGGCGTTGAGATCCCCGAGCACCAGAACGGGGCGAGGGTGATGGCGGCCTACGACGGCGCCCAACTCGACAAGGAAACCCTCGAAGTCGGCGAGACTCTTGTTGGGGGAGAAATACGCCCCCACAATGACGATGCCGCCCGAGACCGCAGCAACCCAGCCACGGCCCCGAGACGGGTCGGTCAGAGTCCCGCCAATAATGGCCACCAAACCGTCAGCGCACCCCAGCCAGTTGTCACGGGCGGGGATGAAGTACGGCTCGGCGACCACAGCCACGTCAATCGACCACTCTGCCATGCTCTGGAGGAGAAGATCCTGAGCTCTGGCACAGTGGTTGATGTTGCCCTGGAGGAAATGGAGGTGCCCTATTATTGACACTCCATTCCCACGGCAACGGTCCTGGGCCGGGAGTCGGCCGCGGAGCTACTGGCCTGCGGGGGTGGTGAGGTTTCCCCGGCAGGCTTAGAGCTCCTCTTCTTTTTCTTGGCCTTGCTGGCAGGCGCGCCACAGGCCCCTCCGCCCACTTTGTGTCCCGCTGGCTTCCCCACAGCCGAACACAAGCAGCAGTTTGGCGCCGCGGAACACTGGGCCGCCTTGTGGCCGGGCTGACCGCAACGATAACAGAGGTCGCTGCGGTCAATCTCGGCGGTGCATTTTGCCCGGACGTGCCCCTTCTCCAGGCACCGGAAGCACCGCAAAGCCCGGGGCTGCAGGAGTTTCACCCTCGCTGCAACCCAGCCAACCAGCAATCTGCCACTATCGGCGATCTTTTTCGCCGACGCTACAGGGCACCGAACCCAGACTACGCCGAGTCCGGTAGCGTCAACGCGTATGTCGCCGGCCCGCACCTTGTCCGGCGGACACTCTCCGCCACGAGCAACGGCCGCCGCCACCTCCTCAGAGGTCACGGAGTCGTCCAGGCCAGCAATCCGCACTTCTGCGGTTTTCATTGGCCTGGAGACCCGGACGTCCTCTGGGTTGAGGACCTCCTTCATTTTGGCGGCCAGAGCGTCCGCCTTCTCGACGCTGTCGCTCGCAGCACCAGCCACCTCAAACAGCCGCGCACCCGTGGCAGCCTGCCTGAGGGTGACGGACTGGAGGCCAAGATCTGCCAATTTTATCTTGGCCTTGGCCTCGGCAATCACCGACTGGTACGTAACGCCGCGCTCCGCAGCTCCGGGCTGGAGCGTTAGCGTAACAGCCTCAGAACGAGGCGCACGTATCGCCGGCGCATTGCGACCGCCGGTCTTTTTGGCAGTCCGTCGCGCAGGCTGCGCAACTGCGGCGCGCGCTGCTGCTGGCGCCGCGGCCTTTTTGGCGGCTTTGCGGGCCTTCTTGCGGCCCACGACTTTCGCCCAGGTCTCACCCTTGGACCCGGCAGTCGTGGGCTGAACACTCGACGGGGTTCCCTCCACGGGCTTTTCAACACCCTCCGCGGGCTTCCCCTTTTGAGGCGCAGGTCTCGGCGGCTCCTCCGTCCTCCGTTTGTCCGCCGCTAATGTCGGCCGGAGGATTGGCTCCTGCGGAAGGCGCCGAGAGATGGCCTCGATGCGAGCGTTCATCATGCTCCCGCACTGGAGCATGCAGAGCCGAACAATGCGCTCGACCTCATCGTCGGTGTGCGCGCTTGTCGGTCCCGGTGCGGGAGTGGGAGTCGCCATGGGCGGAGTGGCGACGGCGGCAGATTGTGGCTGCTGCTGCTCGCTCAGCGCAGCCACTTGCCGCCGGAGATCCTCCAGATCTCTTCGGAGGCGGCTGTTCTCCTCCTGCAACTTAGTGACCTCGTCTGAGGCCGTTCGGTTGAGGAGGTCTCCAACCGCCTCCTTGATGTCGGCGGCTGCCTCCTTGAGGGCGCGGGTGAATGTGCCCTTCAGGTTGCCGGACTGCGTGGCAACCTTCAGGACGACATCCACGCCGCCCAACACTTGTTGGCTTAACGCCACCGCCGACATCTCCCCTGAAGCCGCCAAAGCGGCACGTCGCTCGCGGGCGCGTCGGGCCATCTCTGTCACCTCGTCGACCGCGACCGCCCTCCGCTGCTCTCTTTTGGCGGCGTTGAGCTCTGCTTTCGTGCTTCCTAGGGAAACACAGCTCACGCCGCCAGGGTCCTCGCTCCTGACCCCAACATCACTCTCTTCGCTGGCCGCCGGAGTAGCGGAGCGCAGAAACCGCCCCCGCGAATCCCTCGGCGGCCGCAAAGAGGCCCCCCCTCCTGTTGGTGCCGGTTTTCGGCCCCGCCGAGCTGTCGGCACTTTTGGGGCCGATAGGTCCTCCTCGCTTGAGGATAGGCCTATCGACCCATCTCGGTCCGAGACTTCATCGCGCGGACGCTTCCTCCAAAATCTGGAGGCAGTTCCGCGCGACTCCCCGTCGGACAGGACCACACTGCACGGTCTGCAGCCCCCCTGGCTCAAGACCGTGCCAAGATTGGTGCTTCCAGTAGCACTATCAGCAGCAGGGGCCTGGTCGCCTACCCCTGCGCGTCCGTCGGTCGCCAATTTCACACTCACAGGCCCGGATACCTGTGAGCGCCGGTTGTCAGCCGGGTCACATGACATAGAATCGGTGCTTCCAGTAGCCACATCCGCTACAGGGGCCTGGTCGCCTACCCCTGCGCGTCCTTCGGTAACCAATTTAACACTCGCAGGCCCGGATACCTGCGAGCGCCGGGCGTCAGCCGGATCGCAAGACAAGACACACTCTATATCTGACATTTCCATTTACGATATGGGTGGTACACACATCGCTTCCCCAAGGCGATGCGGCCACTCTTTTTGGGAGGGTATTTAGTCCCCCCGAGGCCAGCGGATGCCTCCGGTGCAGGATACACCGCCCGCTGCTCGGTATCTACAACTAGGACACTAACCTAAGACTAAACCTAATATATTTTTTTTTTTTTTTTTTTTTTTTTTTTTTTTTTTTTTTTTTTTTTTTTTTTTTTTTTTTTTTTTTTTTTTTTTTTTTTTTTTTTTTTTTTTTTTTTTTTTTTTTTTTTTTTTAAACTAACTTAAAACTAACTTAACCTACTTGGCACCGTGGCTCAGCACCTCGCCACGGATGCCCCAATACCGCAGGTTGAGGAGCAACCTGCGGCCTTCCCCACCTCGGTCACCACGACGAGCACGCCGCGGAGACCCGTAGACCGCGGACTGTACAACGGCCCGCGATCTACCCCACCTCGCTCCCTAGTCGTGCACTCTGCTGCTGCAGAGTGCAGATAGGGAGCCCTCGGGAGCGACTCCTCCGCTCCTGTCGAAATTAGCCACGGACAACAATCTCCTCTATCCCACCCCCCGCGAAGAGATTATTGTCCGTGCCCAGGGTGCACCGGCCCGGTGACTGCTCTTCCCCTAGGACGTGTCCACAGGGACCAGCAGTTCAAACCTAACCTAACCTAACCTAACCAGTCACGCGGACACCCCCCGCCGCGAGAACACGTGTACAGGCGAAGCTCCGCGCAAAAATTTCCTTTAAAAATTCGCCAAAGTGGTATTTTTGTCGCAAATCATATCGAGTTGCATATCAAATTGTGCGCAAAAATAAGACCTATACGCGGGTGAAAGTGTTTTGTGAATCGGTGCAGTGATAGAAGAATAAAGTGAGAAATAGTGAAAAATTCGGAAAAATTTCACCTTCAAAAAATCACGCTGCCCGTTTTACCGCGGTGACGTATACTTTTTATAGTGTCATCTTAAAGGCCGCGACAAACCCTACATTAAACACTATAATTTTGATTTTTTCCGCCCACGTGCGTGAAATCAAAGCCAAAAAAACAAGTGCCACGTGGTCATCGAGTCACGCATCCCGTGGATTTTCGAGGCAACTAACCATCCAGCCTTGAGGACCTTGCTGAGAGACTACTCCTGCCGTTTGAAGCTTGAAAAAAGGTGCACTAGTTTTTAAGTTATCAAATTTTGAAAAATTTGCTGATTTTCAAAAAATCATAACTTCTTTTTTGTCGCGACGACCCCTTATTTTTAAAATTGTTTTAGATAGAATATAGTTTTATCTATTATAATACCAAATTTCAATTTTTTCTGTTGGTAAACTTTTGTACAGTTAATTTTTTAAAATTAAGGGATGAACTGAGAGGGGTTAAATATTAACCCCAGGAGTTTTCCATACATTGTAAAAAATAACTTCAACCATACTTAACACTTCAGACTTTTTTCCATATTTTTTAAACTTATATTTTTATTTTTTATCAGCTTTTTTGTAAATTTTTAGTAATTATTTCGAATATTAAATCGAGGGGGGTAGATTTTTAGTATTAGTCAATATTTTCAGACAGGTCTTAAAAAGACCTATCCAATGAGCCCAAACTCGGGTAATTTAGGTCTATTTTTAATGAAATTGGACTTATCGAGTGACAGCAGTGACGCCATCTTGGTTTTTTGACGAAAAATAAAATCTGACATAACTTCGTACTGGATCATCCTAGAAAGTTGCGGTTTGAAATGCAGGTATTGACATAGATTTTTCTATCATTTCACGTAGATTATTTCGACTTAGAGAACCAGTATTTTTTAGTGTTTTTTCGGTTAGATATAGACAGTCCTTGCTGCGGCAAGACGGATGAGCCCTCACACGGCACTCTGCGACGTCTTGTTCCTAAGATATTGAGGTTTTAATTTTGGCGGCCATTTTGTTCCGCCATATTGTAAAACTTCAATCGATCATAACTCGAGAACCAGGCGTCGCACAGACTTGTGGTTTTCAAGTCTCACATCGCCTGGACCCTCTCTTACAGTAGAGACTATTTACATCTCTACATAGAGACAAATAATAGAGCAAAAATTGTATACCCAAATCAAATTTTAAAGTAACCTTCCGGGCATGAACTACATCTAATAGACCTTTTAAATTGACGGTTGCCTTTTGGCCACTATTTAAATAACGCTAAACTAACTCTACATTGAGTCAAAATAAATATTATTCTAACGTTTTGCATGGACAAAACCTCTTGGTTGTTTTACACTTATTTGGTTAATTGTTTTTACACATATTTTTTACACTATTATACAACTTTGATAGCTGTAATTATACATAATATAATTAAATACTATTAGATTGACGCATACCTCCAAAAATGTTTAGAACACCAAAGGCATCCGGTAATGCCGAGCAGAACAAATCCCCTCCCAAAACAGTGACAATCGCCTCAAAGGCAAGATTAAGTAAAGGGGAATTGGAAGCGGAAGCCATTGATCTGGCTGCAACTTCCCCATTGACATCAAGAACGGAGCAGGCAGGACCTGCACAAATCAAAGCGAGAAGAGTGATGTCTCAGGATAGTGCTCTAGTTAATAAGTCACCATCCGAGACCACTGGTGCAAAAAAGACATACTCAAATAAGACTACAGAGGCGAAAGCTTGTCTCAGCAAGGCCAAGCAACTCTTGAGCCAGTCCAAAAACCTGAGAGCTGACATCAAGACCGGGGTCTTTGAGGCAATCGATCGCCTCTATCAGATGGTTAAAGAGTCGGAATTAGCATCAGGAGGTATTGCAGGTATCACGACAAACAATAAGGTGAAGGTGCATCCGGAAAATAGCACGGATACCCCTGAAACTCAAAGCGCAGCCCTGCTCTCTCAATTACAGGAAACCTCAAAACAAATTGAGACAAACAACAAGAAGATGGAAGAGCTAAAGGAAATCCTGGAGTCCCAACAGCAAAGTATAAATAGCCAAAGGACATACTCAGAAGTGACATCTGGTGAAACGAGACATCCTTTATCGGCTAAAGGGTCTCTACATACAATAGTTGTGTCCTCTGAAGATGAGAAGGAAACAGGAGAAGCTGTCTTAGAGAAGGTGAGAGAGGCCATGGATGCAAAGGAGGGGTGGATCAAAGTTGAAAAAGTAAGAAAAGCAAAGGATAGAAAGATTATCATGAGCTGCCGCACGGAAGAGGAAAGGACAAAGATAAAGGAAAAACTAGAAAATGCTGGGACGCGACTTGTATGCCAAGAAGTTAAAAATAAAGACCCACTCCTAATTATGAAAGATGTGCTGCTTATACATAGCGATGAAGACATCTTAAAGGCCTTTAGGAATCAAAATCGCAACATAGTGGAAAACCTAGACGATAAGGAAAATCGCGTTGTCATAAAATATAGACGGAAAGCTAGAAATCCACTGACGGGGCACATCGTGCTGAGTACATCACCAATCATATGGAAAAGGGCGATTAACGCTGGAACGGTTCATATTGACTTACAAAGAATTAGAATAGAAGATCAATCGCCCTTGGTTCAATGTACAAGATGTCTTGGTTACGGCCATGGCAAAAAATACTGCACCGAAACCACTGACTTGTGCAGTCATTGCGGTGGGCCACACTTAAGAACAGAGTGCCAGGATTGGTTGGTGGGTACAGCTCCAGTCTGTAAAAATTGCTTGGTAGCTAAAATGGGAAACACTGAACACAACGCGTTCAATCAGAGCTGCCCAGTTCGAAAGAGATGGGATACGCTAGCTAGATCAACCATAGCGTATTGCTAAAGGCACCCAATGCAGAAAATCATCGTACCTCATCCTTCAAGCAAATTTACAAAGAAAAAAGCTCGCAACGGATGAGATTATAATGGAAGCAGTGAATCGCGATGCATCCATGGCACTCTTGCAGGAACCCTACGTTGGTGCGATTGGGAGAGTGAGAGACTACAGTGGAGTCAGGATCTTTCAGAGCACTAAGGAAGGCACGGTGAAAACAGCAATAGCTGTTTTCGACCCAGACATCCATATCACACAGTGCCCCCAACTCAGCACACCTAATATCACTGTAGTGCAAGCACAAACAGATGCCTGGAAGATCACCCTTGTCTCCTTTTATTTCGAACCGAACCAGCCTTTAGGACCATACTTAGGGCACCTGAAGGGAATTGGAAATGCGTTGGGCAACAAATGGACTGTTATAGGAGGGGATACCAATGCCAAAAGTATATGGTGGGGAGAATCAAATATAGACCAAAGAGGTGAAGACATGATGGGCCTTATAGACGAAATGGGGTATCAGCTGCTGAATACAGGTGAAAAGCCTACTTTCGATACCATAAGGGGTGGTAGAAGATTCTGCAGCAAAGTCGATATAACAGCGTGCACGACTGATCTCCTCGATAGGGTGGAAGAATGGGTGGTCGACGAGACTATGATAAGTTCCGATCACAATGGCATCTCTCTCAGATTAGGATTAAGAAAGTCTAAAAGCACCTGCATTTCCGGAACAACACGCATTTTTAACACCAAAAAAGCCAATTGGCCGACATTTTGTAAAAAATTAAGTCAATTTAAACGAGAACGCCTCATTGATCCGGAAATGGTAGGAGCCATAGATGGAACAGAAGCACTTGAGAAAATGGTGACTGACTATACTAACGCTATAGTAGACGCCTGTAAAGAAGCCATACCTAAAAAGAAAAACAAAGTCACGCCAAATTTACCATGGTGGTCGGAACGGATCGACAAACTGAAGAAAGAGGTGGCCACCCTAAAAAACAGGATCAAACGGGCAGCATCATGCCGTCGAGACAAAGTGGTGCAAGACTATGTGCAGAAGAAAGAAGAGTATGAGACGGAAGCAAAGCAGGCTCAGATCAGTAGCTGGAAGGAGTTCTGTGGGAAGCAGGACAGGGAGAGTATTTGGGATGGGATATACAGAGTCATCGGTAGAACCAAGAAAAGAGAGGAAGATATCCCGCTAGAGAAGGACGGCCTTACTCTCGATGGCAGAAGCTCGGCAAAGTACCTAGCGGAAACTTTTTATCCAGAAGATAAGGAAGAAGACGACACCGAGGAACATCGAGAAGTTAGAGTTTCTGCTGATCGAATTAACACACGCGATGAAGATGAGGAAGAAAGGGACCCGCCATTTACCCTCTCAGAACTGCGATGGGCAGTTAACTCCTTCAACCCCAAGAAGGCTCCTGGCCTAGATGGGTTAACAGCTGACATATGTTGCCATGCCATCAGTGATGAACCTAACCTTTTCTTGGGAATAGTAAACCAGTGCTTGGAACTCAAATACTTCCCAAAGATCTGGAAGCAGGCCACTGTCGTCGTGCTTAGGAAACCTGGCAAGGACAGCTATAGCGCTCCGAAATCATACCGACCTATAGGACTACTACCAGTACTTGGTAAAATCCTTGAGAAGTTGTTGATGGCTCGAATTAAATACCACTTGATTCCAAAGATGAGTACTCGCCAGTACGGGTTCATGCCACAGCGCAGCACCGAGGACTCCCTCTACGACCTAATGAAGCACATTAAAGATAAACTAGACCAGAAGAAAATAATCACAATGGTATCACTGGACATAGAGGGAGCCTTCGACAGTGCGTGGTGGCCTAAAATACGAGTACGTCTGGCTGAGGAAAAGTGTCCAAGGAATCTAAGGCAAACCGTCGACAGCTACTTAAGCGATAGAAGTGTAGAGGTTCGGTATGCTGGAGAAAAATACTGCAAGAACACAAATAAGGGCTGCGTCCAAGGCTCGATAGGAGGTCCAATCTTATGGAATTTGCTGCTGGACCCTTTGCTGAAAGGTCTACATAGTCGGGGAGACTACGTCCAAGCCTTTGCAGACGACGTAGTTCTGATATTTGTGGGGGATACAGCACAGGAGATACAAGCTCGAGCAAATGGCACTCTCGCGTATGTACGGGGATGGGGTGTCGCAAATAAATTAAAGTTTGCGCCACATAAAACTCATGCTATGGTAATAACGAGGAAACTTAAATGCGACACACCACACCTAACCATGGGCGGGACTGCAATTTGCATGAAAAAAGAGATCAAACTCCTAGGAGTGACTATTGACAACGGGCTTACTTTCAACTCTCACATTAAAAACGTCTGCAAGAAGGCAGCCGCCGCTTACAAGCAACTGAGTAGAGCGGCAAAAATAAGTTGGGGTCTACACCCGGAAGTGGTGAGAACCATTTACACGGCGACAGTTGAGCCTATCATTTTATACGCAGCAAGCGCATGGGCACCAGCAGCCACCAAGAAATGCACGCAGAAATTACTGGACTCTACCCAACGAGGCTTCTTGCAGAAGATATGTAGAGCTTACCGTACGGTCTCACTAAACTCCACATTGATTCTGACCGGTATACTCCCTCTTGATTTAAGAATTCTCGAAGCCGCATCCCTATATGAGGCCAAGAGGGGTGTACCCCAACCGGAGCTCGGAGATAGAGAGGTGGAGTGTAGGACGCCCGCAACCGAAACACCACACCCGGCAACACAAGTGAGCATAGCGTTCGGAACCCTGGAGGATCAACAACAGCTAGATGACAACAGCAATTATGACATCCGTATTTTCACTGATGGCAGCAAGATTGACGGCAAGGTGGGGGCCTCACTATCCGTGTGGAAATGCGAGGCCGAAACCAAGGCCGTCAAACTCAGTCTGTCATCATATTGTACGGTATATCAGGCGGAGCTCCTTGCCATCTGCCATTCCACTAGGGAAATCCTCCGAAGAAAGGAGAAAACTTACGCGGTATACAGTGATTCCATGGCAGCTCTCCAGACCATAGCCAACCTAACATCCCTACATCCTCTGGCCGTAGAAACACGCGCAAACCTGAGAACCTTATCACAGGACAACAAAACTGTCGTTTTGTACTGGATTAAGGCTCACGTTGGCCTAGAGGGGAACGAGCGAGCGGATTACTTGGCAAAAGAAGCGGCCTTGAAGTCCAAAAAGAGTGCCAATTATGACAAGTGTCCCGTTTCATTCGTTAAGCGATGCATGCGAATGCGATCGCTTGGCGAATGGAATAAGAGATACAAGAACGGCGATACCGCGAGCATTACAAAAATCTTCTTTCCAGACGCAGTTACAGCTCACAGGGTAGTCAGGAAGATACAACCAAGTGGAGTCATAACGCAGGTAATGACGGGGCACGGTGGTTTCTCAGAGTATCTTCACCGATTTAGATGCAAAGAGAACCCATCGTGCATTTGCGAACCTGGTAGAGCCGAAACTGTCCCACATCTCTTATTAGAATGTCCCATTTTCTCGATGGAAAGATTCGACATTGAAAATAAAACTGAAACCAAGATGGAGTCATCCAACATAGCTAATTTAATGCTAGGTAAATACAGACCTGTCTTCTTAGAATACTGTAAAAACATAGCTGATAAAGTAATTAAGAGAAATAAATAAGTAAATAAATTATGTTCACAAAATATTTTGAAAATATTTTAGTTAACATATAAAACCAATAGAATAAGAATATAGAATAAGAAAAATGTATTGTAAGAAATATCTGTAGAAAAAATAATAATGTATAAGTTTGTATAGAAAATACCTAGATGTAAGTAAAAAACTATGTAAAAGTAGAAATAGATGTTATAACTAAGAAATTGTGAAATAGAATTAAGATTATCAATAAGTTTAATAAAAATAAAAATGGTAGGAATAGAAAACTGGGAACCCCACCCAATTTATGAGCAAGAGAAATTGAGCGAGAGTGTATGTTATATTTATAAAGAAATTGGCATGAAAGGAAATAAATGTAGATACAGTCTGCAGCATTACCGCTGGAGGTAGGAGCAACAATGCCCTGTGATGACGGGTGCATTTATTAAAAAAAAAAAAAAAAAAAAAAAAAAAAAAACCTAACCTAACCTTTTTTTTTTTTTTTTACTCGGGGGGAAATCCTCATGGACTTCCTCCGCCTGGGGAGAGGCGGAGGGGTGTGCCGGACTCTTACCGGCTAAAACCCCCCTGTGTCCTCCTTACACGTGGGCGCGGGGCCGCGGGAATCCAAATTCTTCCGCAGCCCCGCACTGGTGCTGGCCCGCCTTGCGGGCCTCGCCTCGGGCACGGGGGGGTGAGGTGTTAAACTCCCCCGTGCAACGCCTCAGAGGCGCGCGTCGACACCCGCGCGCGCCTCCGCCTCGGGTCCGTTGAATAGGGGGCGGGGACTTCCCCAAGTCCTTCGCCCCTGGACCCGTTCATGGGGGGCGGAAGAGGGCGTTGTCTGCCCTCCTCCGGCGCCCGGAGCGCCTGCTGCGGGCGGGATCGGCAGTTGAAATCTCCCTCTCCCGTTCCGCAGCTTCCTTCTGCGACATCACGTCCTCGCAGAAGGACACCACTGCGTCCCACGACTCTGCGCTGCCGACCATCTTCCGTACCACGGCCGGCAGCGACAGATCGCCTCCTACTTCATTTGTGAGGACACGGCGCTGCTCCTCCCAAGCAACACACTGAACGAACGTGTGTTGCGCCGTGTCCTCCCCGCCATGGACGCAGTGGTGGCACCGAGCGTCCGGCTCCCTGCCTATGCGACACAGGTACTTGCCGAAGCAGCCGTGCCCCGACAGCACCTGCGTCACCCTGAACGACAGGGAGCCGTGCCTTCTCCCGAGCCAGTCGTCGAGCACTGGCCGGATCGCCTCGACGGTGGCGAGGCCGGCGGTAGGGCGCAGAAGCCTCTGCCGCCATTCCGCCACCAAGACCTGACGGAGCTCTGCTCGGCGCTGCGCTATCTGCCGCTGCACCGGCCTCGAGTCCCGTGCCCGCTCTTCCTCGCGCCACCGATACAGCGACGCGAGTACTTTAGCCTCTAGGTCCCAGGGCGGGGATCCGGCCAGGACGCAAGCCGCCTCGTAGGAAATCGTGCGATACCCGCGGACGACTCTGACGGCCATCGCCCTCTGCGGTCTGCGCAGAATGGCTAGAGTGCTGGCCGCCAGGTCCATCGCCCACACAGGGGCCCCATATAGGGCCATGGACCGCACGATTCCCAAACCTAACCTAACCTAACCTAACCAGTCACGCGGACACCCCCCGCCGCGAGAACACGTGTACAGGCGAAGCTCCGCGCAAAAATTTCCTTTAAAAATTCGCCAAAGTGGTATTTTTGTCGCAAATCATATCGAGTTGCATATCAAATTGTGCGCAAAAATAAGACCTATACGCGGGTGAAAGTGTTTTGTGAATCGGTGCAGTGATAGAAGAATAAAGTGAGAAATAGTGAAAAATTCGGAAAAATTTCACCTTCAAAAAATCACGCTGCCCGTTTTACCGCGGTGACGTATACTTTTTATAGTGTCATCTTAAAGGCCGCGACAAACCCTACATTAAACACTATAATTTTGATTTTTTCCGCCCACGTGCGTGAAATCAAAGCCAAAAAAACAAGTGCCACGTGGTCATCGAGTCACGCATCCCGTGGATTTTCGAGGCAACTAACCATCCAGCCTTGAGGACCTTGCTGAGAGACTACTCCTGCCGTTTGAAGCTTGAAAAAAGGTGCACTAGTTTTTAAGTTATCAAATTTTGAAAAATTTGCTGATTTTCAAAAAATCATAACTTCTTTTTTGTCGCGACGACCCCTTATTTTTAAAATTGTTTTAGATAGAATATAGTTTTATCTATTATAATACCAAATTTCAATTTTTTCTGTTGGTAAACTTTTGTACAGTTAATTTTTTAAAATTAAGGGATGAACTGAGAGGGGTTAAATATTAACCCCAGGAGTTTTCCATACATTGTAAAAAATAACTTCAACCATACTTAACACTTCAGACTTTTTTCCATATTTTTTAAACTTATATTTTTATTTTTTATCAGCTTTTTTGTAAATTTTTAGTAATTATTTCGAATATTAAATCGAGGGGGGTAGATTTTTAGTATTAGTCAATATTTTCAGACAGGTCTTAAAAAGACCTATCCAATGAGCCCAAACTCGGGTAATTTAGGTCTATTTTTAATGAAATTGGACTTATCGAGTGACAGCAGTGACGCCATCTTGGTTTTTTGACGAAAAATAAAATCTGACATAACTTCGTACTGGATCATCCTAGAAAGTTGCGGTTTGAAATGCAGGTATTGACATAGATTTTTCTATCATTTCACGTAGATTATTTCGACTTAGAGAACCAGTATTTTTTAGTGTTTTTTCGGTTAGATATAGACAGTCCTTGCTGCGGCAAGACGGATGAGCCCTCACACGGCACTCTGCGACGTCTTGTTCCTAAGATATTGAGGTTTTAATTTTGGCGGCCATTTTGTTCCGCCATATTGTAAAACTTCAATCGATCATAACTCGAGAACCAGGCGTCGCACAGACTTGTGGTTTTCAAGTCTCACATCGCCTGGACCCTCTCTTACAGTAGAGACTATTTACATCTCTACATAGAGACAAATAATAGAGCAAAAATTGTATACCCAAATCAAATTTTAAAGTAACCTTCCGGGCATGAACTACATCTAATAGACCTTTTAAATTGACGGTTGCCTTTTGGC
Organism: Helicoverpa assulta; assembly: GCA_963856015.1. Taxonomy (NCBI): domain Eukaryota; kingdom Metazoa; phylum Arthropoda; class Insecta; order Lepidoptera; family Noctuidae; genus Helicoverpa; species Helicoverpa assulta. The sequence goes on from CAWLCW010000016.1 coordinate 131,767, forward strand.
CACTATTTAAATAACGCTAAACTAACTCTACATTGAGTCAAAATAAATATTATTCTAACGTTTTGCATGGACAAAACCTCTTGGTTGTTTTACACTTATTTGGTTAATTGTTTTTACACATATTTTTTACACTATTATACAACTTTGATAGCTGTAATTATACATAATATAATTAAATACTATTAGATTGACGCATACCTCCAAAAATGTTTAGAACACCAAAGGCATCCGGTAATGCCGAGCAGAACAAATCCCCTCCCAAAACAGTGACAATCGCCTCAAAGGCAAGATTAAGTAAAGGGGAATTGGAAGCGGAAGCCATTGATCTGGCTGCAACTTCCCCATTGACATCAAGAACGGAGCAGGCAGGACCTGCACAAATCAAAGCGAGAAGAGTGATGTCTCAGGATAGTGCTCTAGTTAATAAGTCACCATCCGAGACCACTGGTGCAAAAAAGACATACTCAAATAAGACTACAGAGGCGAAAGCTTGTCTCAGCAAGGCCAAGCAACTCTTGAGCCAGTCCAAAAACCTGAGAGCTGACATCAAGACCGGGGTCTTTGAGGCAATCGATCGCCTCTATCAGATGGTTAAAGAGTCGGAATTAGCATCAGGAGGTATTGCAGGTATCACGACAAACAATAAGGTGAAGGTGCATCCGGAAAATAGCACGGATACCCCTGAAACTCAAAGCGCAGCCCTGCTCTCTCAATTACAGGAAACCTCAAAACAAATTGAGACAAACAACAAGAAGATGGAAGAGCTAAAGGAAATCCTGGAGTCCCAACAGCAAAGTATAAATAGCCAAAGGACATACTCAGAAGTGACATCTGGTGAAACGAGACATCCTTTATCGGCTAAAGGGTCTCTACATACAATAGTTGTGTCCTCTGAAGATGAGAAGGAAACAGGAGAAGCTGTCTTAGAGAAGGTGAGAGAGGCCATGGATGCAAAGGAGGGGTGGATCAAAGTTGAAAAAGTAAGAAAAGCAAAGGATAGAAAGATTATCATGAGCTGCCGCACGGAAGAGGAAAGGACAAAGATAAAGGAAAAACTAGAAAATGCTGGGACGCGACTTGTATGCCAAGAAGTTAAAAATAAAGACCCACTCCTAATTATGAAAGATGTGCTGCTTATACATAGCGATGAAGACATCTTAAAGGCCTTTAGGAATCAAAATCGCAACATAGTGGAAAACCTAGACGATAAGGAAAATCGCGTTGTCATAAAATATAGACGGAAAGCTAGAAATCCACTGACGGGGCACATCGTGCTGAGTACATCACCAATCATATGGAAAAGGGCGATTAACGCTGGAACGGTTCATATTGACTTACAAAGAATTAGAATAGAAGATCAATCGCCCTTGGTTCAATGTACAAGATGTCTTGGTTACGGCCATGGCAAAAAATACTGCACCGAAACCACTGACTTGTGCAGTCATTGCGGTGGGCCACACTTAAGAACAGAGTGCCAGGATTGGTTGGTGGGTACAGCTCCAGTCTGTAAAAATTGCTTGGTAGCTAAAATGGGAAACACTGAACACAACGCGTTCAATCAGAGCTGCCCAGTTCGAAAGAGATGGGATACGCTAGCTAGATCAACCATAGCGTATTGCTAAAGGCACCCAATGCAGAAAATCATCGTACCTCATCCTTCAAGCAAATTTACAAAGAAAAAAGCTCGCAACGGATGAGATTATAATGGAAGCAGTGAATCGCGATGCATCCATGGCACTCTTGCAGGAACCCTACGTTGGTGCGATTGGGAGAGTGAGAGACTACAGTGGAGTCAGGATCTTTCAGAGCACTAAGGAAGGCACGGTGAAAACAGCAATAGCTGTTTTCGACCCAGACATCCATATCACACAGTGCCCCCAACTCAGCACACCTAATATCACTGTAGTGCAAGCACAAACAGATGCCTGGAAGATCACCCTTGTCTCCTTTTATTTCGAACCGAACCAGCCTTTAGGACCATACTTAGGGCACCTGAAGGGAATTGGAAATGCGTTGGGCAACAAATGGACTGTTATAGGAGGGGATACCAATGCCAAAAGTATATGGTGGGGAGAATCAAATATAGACCAAAGAGGTGAAGACATGATGGGCCTTATAGACGAAATGGGGTATCAGCTGCTGAATACAGGTGAAAAGCCTACTTTCGATACCATAAGGGGTGGTAGAAGATTCTGCAGCAAAGTCGATATAACAGCGTGCACGACTGATCTCCTCGATAGGGTGGAAGAATGGGTGGTCGACGAGACTATGATAAGTTCCGATCACAATGGCATCTCTCTCAGATTAGGATTAAGAAAGTCTAAAAGCACCTGCATTTCCGGAACAACACGCATTTTTAACACCAAAAAAGCCAATTGGCCGACATTTTGTAAAAAATTAAGTCAATTTAAACGAGAACGCCTCATTGATCCGGAAATGGTAGGAGCCATAGATGGAACAGAAGCACTTGAGAAAATGGTGACTGACTATACTAACGCTATAGTAGACGCCTGTAAAGAAGCCATACCTAAAAAGAAAAACAAAGTCACGCCAAATTTACCATGGTGGTCGGAACGGATCGACAAACTGAAGAAAGAGGTGGCCACCCTAAAAAACAGGATCAAACGGGCAGCATCATGCCGTCGAGACAAAGTGGTGCAAGACTATGTGCAGAAGAAAGAAGAGTATGAGACGGAAGCAAAGCAGGCTCAGATCAGTAGCTGGAAGGAGTTCTGTGGGAAGCAGGACAGGGAGAGTATTTGGGATGGGATATACAGAGTCATCGGTAGAACCAAGAAAAGAGAGGAAGATATCCCGCTAGAGAAGGACGGCCTTACTCTCGATGGCAGAAGCTCGGCAAAGTACCTAGCGGAAACTTTTTATCCAGAAGATAAGGAAGAAGACGACACCGAGGAACATCGAGAAGTTAGAGTTTCTGCTGATCGAATTAACACACGCGATGAAGATGAGGAAGAAAGGGACCCGCCATTTACCCTCTCAGAACTGCGATGGGCAGTTAACTCCTTCAACCCCAAGAAGGCTCCTGGCCTAGATGGGTTAACAGCTGACATATGTTGCCATGCCATCAGTGATGAACCTAACCTTTTCTTGGGAATAGTAAACCAGTGCTTGGAACTCAAATACTTCCCAAAGATCTGGAAGCAGGCCACTGTCGTCGTGCTTAGGAAACCTGGCAAGGACAGCTATAGCGCTCCGAAATCATACCGACCTATAGGACTACTACCAGTACTTGGTAAAATCCTTGAGAAGTTGTTGATGGCTCGAATTAAATACCACTTGATTCCAAAGATGAGTACTCGCCAGTACGGGTTCATGCCACAGCGCAGCACCGAGGACTCCCTCTACGACCTAATGAAGCACATTAAAGATAAACTAGACCAGAAGAAAATAATCACAATGGTATCACTGGACATAGAGGGAGCCTTCGACAGTGCGTGGTGGCCTAAAATACGAGTACGTCTGGCTGAGGAAAAGTGTCCAAGGAATCTAAGGCAAACCGTCGACAGCTACTTAAGCGATAGAAGTGTAGAGGTTCGGTATGCTGGAGAAAAATACTGCAAGAACACAAATAAGGGCTGCGTCCAAGGCTCGATAGGAGGTCCAATCTTATGGAATTTGCTGCTGGACCCTTTGCTGAAAGGTCTACATAGTCGGGGAGACTACGTCCAAGCCTTTGCAGACGACGTAGTTCTGATATTTGTGGGGGATACAGCACAGGAGATACAAGCTCGAGCAAATGGCACTCTCGCGTATGTACGGGGATGGGGTGTCGCAAATAAATTAAAGTTTGCGCCACATAAAACTCATGCTATGGTAATAACGAGGAAACTTAAATGCGACACACCACACCTAACCATGGGCGGGACTGCAATTTGCATGAAAAAAGAGATCAAACTCCTAGGAGTGACTATTGACAACGGGCTTACTTTCAACTCTCACATTAAAAACGTCTGCAAGAAGGCAGCCGCCGCTTACAAGCAACTGAGTAGAGCGGCAAAAATAAGTTGGGGTCTACACCCGGAAGTGGTGAGAACCATTTACACGGCGACAGTTGAGCCTATCATTTTATACGCAGCAAGCGCATGGGCACCAGCAGCCACCAAGAAATGCACGCAGAAATTACTGGACTCTACCCAACGAGGCTTCTTGCAGAAGATATGTAGAGCTTACCGTACGGTCTCACTAAACTCCACATTGATTCTGACCGGTATACTCCCTCTTGATTTAAGAATTCTCGAAGCCGCATCCCTATATGAGGCCAAGAGGGGTGTACCCCAACCGGAGCTCGGAGATAGAGAGGTGGAGTGTAGGACGCCCGCAACCGAAACACCACACCCGGCAACACAAGTGAGCATAGCGTTCGGAACCCTGGAGGATCAACAACAGCTAGATGACAACAGCAATTATGACATCCGTATTTTCACTGATGGCAGCAAGATTGACGGCAAGGTGGGGGCCTCACTATCCGTGTGGAAATGCGAGGCCGAAACCAAGGCCGTCAAACTCAGTCTGTCATCATATTGTACGGTATATCAGGCGGAGCTCCTTGCCATCTGCCATTCCACTAGGGAAATCCTCCGAAGAAAGGAGAAAACTTACGCGGTATACAGTGATTCCATGGCAGCTCTCCAGACCATAGCCAACCTAACATCCCTACATCCTCTGGCCGTAGAAACACGCGCAAACCTGAGAACCTTATCACAGGACAACAAAACTGTCGTTTTGTACTGGATTAAGGCTCACGTTGGCCTAGAGGGGAACGAGCGAGCGGATTACTTGGCAAAAGAAGCGGCCTTGAAGTCCAAAAAGAGTGCCAATTATGACAAGTGTCCCGTTTCATTCGTTAAGCGATGCATGCGAATGCGATCGCTTGGCGAATGGAATAAGAGATACAAGAACGGCGATACCGCGAGCATTACAAAAATCTTCTTTCCAGACGCAGTTACAGCTCACAGGGTAGTCAGGAAGATACAACCAAGTGGAGTCATAACGCAGGTAATGACGGGGCACGGTGGTTTCTCAGAGTATCTTCACCGATTTAGATGCAAAGAGAACCCATCGTGCATTTGCGAACCTGGTAGAGCCGAAACTGTCCCACATCTCTTATTAGAATGTCCCATTTTCTCGATGGAAAGATTCGACATTGAAAATAAAACTGAAACCAAGATGGAGTCATCCAACATAGCTAATTTAATGCTAGGTAAATACAGACCTGTCTTCTTAGAATACTGTAAAAACATAGCTGATAAAGTAATTAAGAGAAATAAATAAGTAAATAAATTATGTTCACAAAATATTTTGAAAATATTTTAGTTAACATATAAAACCAATAGAATAAGAATATAGAATAAGAAAAATGTATTGTAAGAAATATCTGTAGAAAAAATAATAATGTATAAGTTTGTATAGAAAATACCTAGATGTAAGTAAAAAACTATGTAAAAGTAGAAATAGATGTTATAACTAAGAAATTGTGAAATAGAATTAAGATTATCAATAAGTTTAATAAAAATAAAAATGGTAGGAATAGAAAACTGGGAACCCCACCCAATTTATGAGCAAGAGAAATTGAGCGAGAGTGTATGTTATATTTATAAAGAAATTGGCATGAAAGGAAATAAATGTAGATACAGTCTGCAGCATTACCGCTGGAGGTAGGAGCAACAATGCCCTGTGATGACGGGTGCATTTATTAAAAAAAAAAAAAAAAAAAAAAAAAAAAAAACCTAACCTAACCTATCCTAACCTTTTTTTTTTTTTTTTTTTTTTTTTATTTTTTTTTTTACTCGGGGGGAAATCCTCATGGACTTCCTCCGCCTGGGGAGAGGCGGAGGGGTGTGCCGGACTCTTACCGGCTAAAACCCCCCTGTGTCCTCCTTACACGTGGGCGCGGGGCCGCGGGAATCCAAATTCTTCCGCAGCCCCGCACTGGTGCTGGCCCGCCTTGCGGGCCTCGCCTCGGGCACGGGGGGGTGAGGTGTTAAACTCCCCCGTGCAACGCCTCAGAGGCGCGCGTCGACACCCGCGCGCGCCTCCGCCTCGGGTCCGTTGAATAGGGGGCGGGGACTTCCCCAAGTCCTTCGCCCCTGGACCCGTTCATGGGGGGCGGAAGAGGGCGTTGTCTGCCCTCCTCCGGCGCCCGGAGCGCCTGCTGCGGGCGGGATCGGCAGTTGAAATCTCCCTCTCCCGTTCCGCAGCTTCCTTCTGCGACATCACGTCCTCGCAGAAGGACACCACTGCGTCCCACGACTCTGCGCTGCCGACCATCTTCCGTACCACGGCCGGCAGCGACAGATCGCCTCCTACTTCATTTGTGAGGACACGGCGCTGCTCCTCCCAAGCAACACACTGAACGAACGTGTGTTGCGCCGTGTCCTCCCCGCCATGGACGCAGTGGTGGCACCGAGCGTCCGGCTCCCTGCCTATGCGACACAGGTACTTGCCGAAGCAGCCGTGCCCCGACAGCACCTGCGTCACCCTGAACGACAGGGAGCCGTGCCTTCTCCCGAGCCAGTCGTCGAGCACTGGCCGGATCGCCTCGACGGTGGCGAGGCCGGCGGTAGGGCGCAGAAGCCTCTGCCGCCATTCCGCCACCAAGACCTGACGGAGCTCTGCTCGGCGCTGCGCTATCTGCCGCTGCACCGGCCTCGAGTCCCGTGCCCGCTCTTCCTCGCGCCACCGATACAGCGACGCGAGTACTTTAGCCTCTAGGTCCCAGGGCGGGGATCCGGCCAGGACGCAAGCCGCCTCGTAGGAAATCGTGCGATACCCGCGGACGACTCTGACGGCCATCGCCCTCTGCGGTCTGCGCAGAATGGCTAGAGTGCTGGCCGCCAGGTCCATCGCCCACACAGGGGCCCCATATAGGGCCATGGACCGCACGATTCCCACGTACAACCGCCTACAGGCGGCGCTCGGGCCCCCCATGTTAGGAAGCAACGTTGACAGCGCGCCCGCTGCACCCATCAGCTTGGGCACCAGCCGCCGGAAGTGGGGGCCGAATTCCCATCGGCTGTCGAGCACCAATCCCAGATACTTCATGGTGGACTCGACAGCTATCCGGGCTCCACCGACCACGATGTGTGATCCCGACGGCGGCGCGCGTCGGGGGCCATGAAACACCATGGCCTCCGACTTGTTGAGGGCCACCTCCAGGCCCAGGCGCCGGATGCGGTTCACCACCTGTGACACCGCAGCCGTGGCTATCAACGCTGCTTCCCTGTGCGAGCTCCCCCGGGCAGTGACAAGCGTGTCGTCCGCATAACACGTCAAGTCGGCGCCCGACGGGAGTTCGCCTCTCAGCACCCAATCGTAACCGATGTTCCACAGGAGCGGCCCCAGCACCGATCCCTGTGGAACACCGCACGTCATGAGGTGCCGACCGGCACCGTCATGTCCCCGATATGTGACGCATCTACCTTCTAGGTAGGCCCCTACTGTGCGACGGAGGTAGGGAGGCACGCGGTGATATCTCAGTGCCTCCCGAATACAGCTCCAGGGCAGGGTGTTGAACGCGTTGGAGATGTCTAAAGACACCGCCAACACCACCCCACCCTGGGACACCGTCTCCTCCGCCAGGGCTCTCACGCGCATTATGGCGTCTACGGTGGAGCGCCCGCGACGAAAACCAAACTGGTTGTCGTCCAGGTCCGGCCCCTCTCTGCACAAGTGGCTGACGAGGCGATCTGCGATGACACGCTCAAAGAGTTTGCCCGCCTCGTCGAGCAGCACTATGGGCCGGTACGCGGACGGCGAGTCCGCGGGGCGCCCCTCCTTCCTGAGCAGGACCAGCCTCCCCTCCTTCCACACACTGGGAAACTGACCCTGCTCGAGACATGCCGTGAAGAGCCCTCTCAGCTGGGGCTCTAGCTCCTTCAGAGCCAGGACGAGAGCTCGGCCAGGAACTCCGTCGGGTCCGGGCGCCGTGTTCTTAGCCCGGAGCCGCGACACGGCCGCTCTCGTCTCTGCTTGCGTCACCTCGGGGACATCGGTGCTCTCCTCTTCGGGAGAGTCTGTGGCCGAGGGTGAAGCCATCGTCGGGGGAACGTGTCCCGCTCGCTCAGGGAAGAGCGCCAATACGACCGCCCCTAGCAGCTGGGGCTGCATGCTCTGCACCAGTGGAGGCGCCCATGCACGCAGCTTGCCCCGTACCCAACGGTAGGGGCGGCCCCACGGATCCCGATCCAGGGACCCCAGCAGCTCCTCCCTGGCACGCGACTTAGAATCGCCGATGGCCAGCCACAGAGTCTCCTTGGACGCGCTGTACGCCTCATACAGCGCGTCCTCCTCGGCGGAAACCCGTCGACGTCGTCTCCGGTATCGTGTGTACTGGCGGCGAGCCGCAACGCACGCGATGCGCAACTGCGCAATCTCGGCGGTCCACCAGTACACCTGGCGCCTTGCGGACTGTTGGCGGACGCGGGGCATGGACGCGTCGCAGATCTGCGTCATCGCCCCGCGAAACCGCAGCGCCACCGCTTCGACGTCGACGGGGCCGTCCGTCGCCGACTCCCAAATCCAGGACTGGACTAAGGCAGCTTCCTCGAGCAGTTCCTTGTCGATGCACTTAAGCGCCCAGCGCGGGCCGTCGTTGATCGGGGCTGTTGGATGGCGGCCGCTCGCGGTCTGGGCAGAGACGTCGAACCGGATATACCTGTGGTCCGACAGCGTCTCCACCTCCACGGCGACACGCCAGTCGCGGACTCGGCTGGCGACAGAGGGGCTAGCGAACGAGACGTCCACTATCGACCCGCCCCGCTGCCGCACGCACGTGTATTCCGAGCCCCGATTCAGGACGACCAGACCGGTCGTCACCGCCCACTCTTCCAGCACCTCGCCCCGAGGGTCAGTGACCGGAGATCCCCACGCCGATGACTTGGCGTTGAGATCCCCGAGCACCAGAACGGGGCGAGGGTGATGGCGGCCTACGACGGCGCCCAACTCGACAAGGAAACCCTCGAAGTCGGCGAGACTCTTGTTGGGGGAGAAATACGCCCCCACAATGACGATGCCGCCCGAGACCGCAGCAACCCAGCCACGGCCCCGAGACGGGTCGGTCAGAGTCCCGCCAATAATGGCCACCAAACCGTCAGCGCACCCCAGCCAGTTGTCACGGGCGGGGATGAAGTACGGCTCGGCGACCACAGCCACGTCAATCGACCACTCTGCCATGCTCTGGAGGAGAAGATCCTGAGCTCTGGCACAGTGGTTGATGTTGCCCTGGAGGAAATGGAGGTGCCCTATTATTGACACTCCATTCCCACGGCAACGGTCCTGGGCCGGGAGTCGGCCGCGGAGCTACTGGCCTGCGGGGGTGGTGAGGTTTCCCCGGCAGGCTTAGAGCTCCTCTTCTTTTTTTTCTTGGCCTTGCTGGCAGGCGCGCCACAGGCCCCTCCGCCCACTTTGTGTCCCGCTGGCTTCCCCACAGCCGAACACAAGCAGCAGTTTGGCGCCGCGGAACACTGGGCCGCCTTGTGGCCGGGCTGACCGCAACGATAACAGAGGTCGCTGCGGTCAATCTCGGCGGTGCATTTTGCCCGGACGTGCCCCTTCTCCAGGCACCGGAAGCACCGCAAAGCCCGGGGCTGCAGGAGTTTCACCCTCGCTGCAACCCAGCCAACCAGCAATCTGCCACTATCGGCGATCTTTTTCGCCGACGCTACAGGGCACCGAACCCAGACTACGCCGAGTCCGGTAGCGTCAACGCGTATGTCGCCGGCCCGCACCTTGTCCGGCGGACACTCTCCGCCACGAGCAACGGCCGCCGCCACCTCCTCAGAGGTCACGGAGTCGTCCAGGCCAGCAATCCGCACTTCTGCGGTTTTCATTGGCCTGGAGACCCGGACGTCCTCTGGGTTGAGGACCTCCTTCATTTTGGCGGCCAGAGCGTCCGCCTTCTCGACGCTGTCGCTCGCAGCACCAGCCACCTCAAACAGCCGCGCACCCGTGGCAGCCTGCCTGAGGGTGACGGACTGGAGGCCAAGATCTGCCAATTTTATCTTGGCCTTGGCCTCGGCAATCACCGACTGGTACGTAACGCCGCGCTCCGCAGCTCCGGGCTGGAGCGTTAGCGTAACAGCCTCAGAACGAGGCGCACGTATCGCCGGCGCATTGCGACCGCCGGTCTTTTTGGCAGTCCGTCGCGCAGGCTGCGCAACTGCGGCGCGCGCTGCTGCTGGCGCCGCGGCCTTTTTGGCGGCTTTGCGGGCCTTCTTGCGGCCCACGACTTTCGCCCAGGTCTCACCCTTGGACCCGGCAGTCGTGGGCTGAACACTCGACGGGGTTCCCTCCACGGGCTTTTCAACACCCTCCGCGGGCTTCCCCTTTTGAGGCGCAGGTCTCGGCGGCTCCTCCGTCCTCCGTTTGTCCGCCGCTAATGTCGGCCGGAGGATTGGCTCCTGCGGAAGGCGCCGAGAGATGGCCTCGATGCGAGCGTTCATCATGCTCCCGCACTGGAGCATGCAGAGCCGAACAATGCGCTCGACCTCATCGTCGGTGTGCGCGCTTGTCGGTCCCGGTGCGGGAGTGGGAGTCGCCATGGGCGGAGTGGCGACGGCGGCAGATTGTGGCTGCTGCTGCTCGCTCAGCGCAGCCACTTGCCGCCGGAGATCCTCCAGATCTCTTCGGAGGCGGCTGTTCTCCTCCTGCAACTTAGTGACCTCGTCTGAGGCCGTTCGGTTGAGGAGGTCTCCAACCGCCTCCTTGATGTCGGCGGCTGCCTCCTTGAGGGCGCGGGTGAATGTGCCCTTCAGGTTGCCGGACTGCGTGGCAACCTTCAGGACGACATCCACGCCGCCCAACACTTGTTGGCTTAACGCCACCGCCGACATCTCCCCTGAAGCCGCCAAAGCGGCACGTCGCTCGCGGGCGCGTCGGGCCATCTCTGTCACCTCGTCGACCGCGACCGCCCTCCGCTGCTCTCTTTTGGCGGCGTTGAGCTCTGCTTTCGTGCTTCCTAGGGAAACACAGCTCACGCCGCCAGGGTCCTCGCTCCTGACCCCAACATCACTCTCTTCGCTGGCCGCCGGAGTAGCGGAGCGCAGAAACCGCCCCCGCGAATCCCTCGGCGGCCGCAAAGAGGCCCCCCCTCCTGTTGGTGCCGGTTTTCGGCCCCGCCGAGCTGTCGGCACTTTTGGGGCCGATAGGTCCTCCTCGCTTGAGGATAGGCCTATCGACCCATCTCGGTCCGAGACTTCATCGCGCGGACGCTTCCTCCAAAATCTGGAGGCAGTTCCGCGCGACTCCCCGTCGGACAGGACCACACTGCACGGTCTGCAGCCCCCCTGGCTCAAGACCGTGCCAAGATTGGTGCTTCCAGTAGCACTATCAGCAGCAGGGGCCTGGTCGCCTACCCCTGCGCGTCCGTCGGTCGCCAATTTCACACTCACAGGCCCGGATACCTGTGAGCGCCGGTTGTCAGCCGGGTCACATGACATAGAATCGGTGCTTCCAGTAGCCACATCCGCTACAGGGGCCTGGTCGCCTACCCCTGCGCGTCCTTCGGTAACCAATTTAACACTCGCAGGCCCGGATACCTGCGAGCGCCGGGCGTCAGCCGGATCGCAAGACAAGACACACTCTATATCTGACATTTCCATTTACGATATGGGTGGTACACACATCGCTTCCCCAAGGCGATGCGGCCACTCTTTTTGGGAGGGTATTTAGTCCCCCCGAGGCCAGCGGATGCCTCCGGTGCAGGATACACCGCCCGCTGCTCGGTATCTACAACTAGGACACTAACCTAAGACTAAACCTAATATATTTTTGTATTTTTTGTTATTTTGTAATTTTCTCTTTGGTTTTTTTTTTTTTTTTTTTTTTTTTTTTTTTTTTTTTTTTTTTTTTTTTTTTTTTTTTTTTTTTTTTTTTTTTTTTTTTTTTTTTTTTTTTATTAAACTAACTTAAAACTAACTTAACCTACTTGGCACCGTGGCTCAGCACCTCGCCACGGATGCCCCAATACCGCAGGTTGAGGAGCAACCTGCGGCCTTCCCCACCTCGGTCACCACGACGAGCACGCCGCGGAGACCCGTAGACCGCGGACTGTACAACGGCCCGCGATCTACCCCACCGATCGCTCCCTAGTCGTGCACTCTGCTGCTGCAGAGTGCAGATAGGGAGCCCTCGGGAGCGACTCCTCCGCTCCTGTCGAAATTAGCCACGGACAACAATCTCCTCTATCCCACCCCCCGCGAAGAGATTATTGTCCGTGCCCAGGGTGCACCGGCCCGGTGACTGCTCTTCCCCTAGGACGTATCCACAGGGACCAGCAGTTGCCGAGCACACGGGGAGGTTTTCTGGCAGGCACCCCAAAAAAAAAAAAAAAAAAAAAAAAAAAAAAAAAAAAAAAAAAAAAAAAAAAAAAAAAAAAAAATGTGGAACGCTTCACGATTTTGCGTGTCATCCTTGCGCAGGGGCCATGCTAATCTTCTCTGTATCGTTCCAATTTTAGTATATGTACTGCCGAAGCAAGTACAACCTATCCTAACCTAACCTTTTTTTTTTTTTTTTTTACTCGGGGGGAAATCCTCATGGACTTCCTCCGCCTGGGGAGAGGCGGAGGGGTGTGCCGGACTCTTACCGGCTAAAACCCCCCTGTGTCCTCCTTACACGTGGGCGCGGGGCCGCGGGAATCCAAATTCTTCCGCAGCCCCGCACTGGTGCTGGCCCGCCTTGCGGGCCTCGCCTCGGGCACGGGGGGGTGAGGTGTTAAACTCCCCCGTGCAACGCCTCAGAGGCGCGCGTCGACACCCGCGCGCGCCTCCGCCTCGGGTCCGTTGAATAGGGGGCGGGGACTTCCCCAAGTCCTTCGCCCCTGGACCCGTTCATGGGGGGCGGAAGAGGGCGTTGTCTGCCCTCCTCCGGCGCCCGGAGCGCCTGCTGCGGGCGGGATCGGCAGTTGAAATCTCCCTCTCCCGTTCCGCAGCTTCCTTCTGCGACATCACGTCCTCGCAGAAGGACACCACTGCGTCCCACGACTCTGCGCTGCCGACCATCTTCCGTACCACGGCCGGCAGCGACAGATCGCCTCCTACTTCATTTGTGAGGACACGGCGCTGCTCCTCCCAAGCAACACACTGAACGAACGTGTGTTGCGCCGTGTCCTCCCCGCCATGGACGCAGTGGTGGCACCGAGCGTCCGGCTCCCTGCCTATGCGACACAGGTACTTGCCGAAGCAGCCGTGCCCCGACAGCACCTGCGTCACCCTGAACGACAGGGAGCCGTGCCTTCTCCCGAGCCAGTCGTCGAGCACTGGCCGGATCGCCTCGACGGTGGCGAGGCCGGCGGTAGGGCGCAGAAGCCTCTGCCGCCATTCCGCCACCAAGACCTGACGGAGCTCTGCTCGGCGCTGCGCTATCTGCCGCTGCACCGGCCTCGAGTCCCGTGCCCGCTCTTCCTCGCGCCACCGATACAGCGACGCGAGTACTTTAGCCTCTAGGTCCCAGGGCGGGGATCCGGCCAGGACGCAAGCCGCCTCGTAGGAAATCGTGCGATACCCGCGGACGACTCTGACGGCCATCGCCCTCTGCGGTCTGCGCAGAATGGCTAGAGTGCTGGCCGCCAGGTCCATCGCCCACACAGGGGCCCCATATAGGGCCATGGACCGCACGATTCCCACGTACAACCGCCTACAGGCGGCGCTCGGGCCCCCCATGTTAGGAAGCAACGTTGACAGCGCGCCCGCTGCACCCATCAGCTTGGGCACCAGCCGCCGGAAGTGGGGGCCGAATTCCCATCGGCTGTCGAGCACCAATCCCAGATACTTCATGGTGGACTCGACAGCTATCCGGGCTCCACCGACCACGATGTGTGATCCCGACGGCGGCGCGCGTCGGGGGCCATGAAACACCATGGCCTCCGACTTGTTGAGGGCCACCTCCAGGCCCAGGCGCCGGATGCGGTTCACCACCTGTGACACCGCAGCCGTGGCTATCAACGCTGCCTCCCTGTGCGAGCTCCCCCGGGCAGTGACAAGCGTGTCGTCCGCATAACACGTCAAGTCGGCGCCCGACGGGAGTTCGCCTCTCAGCACCCAATCGTAACCGATGTTCCACAGGAGCGGCCCCAGCACCGATCCCTGTGGAACACCGCACGTCATGAGGTGCCGACCGGCACCGTCATGTCCCCGATATGTGACGCATCTACCTTCTAGGTAGGCCCCTACTGTGCGACGGAGGTAGGGAGGCACGCGGTGATATCTCAGTGCCTCCCGAATACAGCTCCAGGGCAGGGTGTTGAACGCGTTGGAGATGTCTAAAGACACCGCCAACACCACCCCACCCTGGGACACCGTCTCCTCCGCCAGGGCTCTCACGCGCATTATGGCGTCTACGGTGGAGCGCCCGCGACGAAAACCAAACTGGTTGTCGTCCAGGTCCGGCCCCTCTCTGCACAAGTGGCTGACGAGGCGATCTGCGATGACACGCTCAAAGAGTTTGCCCGCCTCGTCGAGCAGCACTATGGGCCGGTACGCGGACGGCGAGTCCGCGGGGCGCCCCTCCTTCCTGAGCAGGACCAGCCTCCCCTCCTTCCACACACTGGGAAACTGACCCTGCTCGAGACATGCCGTGAAGAGCCCTCTCAGCTGGGGCTCTAGCTCCTTCAGAGCCAGGACGAGAGCTCGGCCAGGAACTCCGTCGGGTCCGGGCGCCGTGTTCTTAGCCCGGAGCCGCGACACGGCCGCTCTCGTCTCTGCTTGCGTCACCTCGGGGACATCGGTGCTCTCCTCTTCGGGAGAGTCTGTGGCCGAGGGTGAAGCCATCGTCGGGGGAACGTGTCCCGCTCGCTCAGGGAAGAGCGCCAATACGACCGCCCCTAGCAGCTGGGGCTGCATGCTCTGCACCAGTGGAGGCGCCCATGCACGCAGCTTGCCCCGTACCCAACGGTAGGGGCGGCCCCACGGATCCCGATCCAGGGACCCCAGCAGCTCCTCCCTGGCACGCGACTTAGAATCGCCGATGGCCAGCCACAGAGTCTCCTTGGACGCGCTGTACACCTCATACAGCGCGTCCTCCTCGGCGGAAACCCGTCGACGTCGTCTCCGGTATCGTGTGTACTGGCGGCGAGCCGCAACGCACGCGATGCGCAACTGCGCAATCTCGGCGGTCCACCAGTACACCTGGCGCCTTGCGGACTGTTGGCGGACGCGGGGCATGGACGCGTCGCAGATCTGCGTCATCGCCCCGCGAAACCGCAGCGCCACCGCTTCGACGTCGACGGGGCCGTCCGTCGCCGACTCCCAAATCCAGGACTGGACTAAGGCAGCTTCCTCGAGCAGTTCCTTGTCGATGCACTTAAGCGCCCAGCGCGGGCCGTCGTTGATCGGGGCTGTTGGATGGCGGCCGCTCGCGGTCTGGGCAGAGACGTCGAACCGGATATACCTGTGGTCCGACAGCGTCTCCACCTCCACGGCGACACGCCAGTCGCGGACTCGGCTGGCGACAGAGGGGCTAGCGAACGAGACGTCCACTATCGACCCGCCCCGCTGCCGCACGCACGTGTATTCCGAGCCCCGATTCAGGACGACCAGACCGGTCGTCACCGCCCACTCTTCCAGCACCTCGCCCCGAGGGTCAGTGACCGGAGATCCCCACGCCGATGACTTGGCGTTGAGATCCCCGAGCACCAGAACGGGGCGAGGGTGATGGCGGCCTACGACGGCGCCCAACTCGACAAGGAAACCCTCGAAGTCGGCGAGACTCTTGTTGGGGGAGAAATACGCCCCCACAATGACGATGCCGCCCGAGACCGCAGCAACCCAGCCACGGCCCCGAGACGGGTCGGTCAGAGTCCCGCCAATAATGGCCACCAAACCGTCAGCGCACCCCAGCCAGTTGTCACGGGCGGGGATGAAGTACGGCTCGGCGACCACAGCCACGTCAATCGACCACTCTGCCATGCTCTGGAGGAGAAGATCCTGAGCTCTGGCACAGTGGTTGATGTTGCCCTGGAGGAAATGGAGGTGCCCTATTATTGACACTCCATTCCCTCGGCAACGGTCCTGGGCCGGGAGTCGGCCGCGGAGCTACTGGCCTGCGGGGGTGGCGAGGTTTCCCCGGCAGGCTTAGAGCTCCTCTTCTTTTTCTTGGCCTTGCTGGCAGGCGCGCCACAGGCCCCTCCGCCCACTTTGTGTCCCGCTGGCTTCCCCACAGCCGAACACAAGCAGCAGTTTGGCGCCGCGGAACACTGGGCCGCCTTGTGGCCGGGCTGACCGCAACGATAACAGAGGTCGCTGCGGTCAATCTCGGCGGTGCATTTTGCCCGGACGTGCCCCTTCTCCAGGCACCGGAAGCACCGCAAAGCCCGGGGCTGCAGGAGTTTCACCCTCGCTGCAACCCAGCCAACCAGCAATCTGCCACTATCGGCGATCTTTTTCGCCGACGCTACAGGGCACCGAACCCAGACTACGCCGAGTCCGGTAGCGTCAACGCGTATGTCGCCGGCCCGCACCTTGTCCGGCGGACACTCTCCGCCACGAGCAACGGCCGCCGCCACCTCCTCAGAGGTCACGGAGTCGTCCAGGCCAGCAATCCGCACTTCTGCGGTTTTCATTGGCCTGGAGACCCGGACGTCCTCTGGGTTGAGGACCTCCTTCATTTTGGCGGCCAGAGCGTCCGCCTTCTCGACGCTGTCGCTCGCAGCACCAGCCACCTCAAACAGCCGCGCACCCGTGGCAGCCTGCCTGAGGGTGACGGACTGGAGGCCAAGATCTGCCAATTTTATCTTGGCCTTGGCCTCGGCAATCACCGACTGGTACGTAACGCCGCGCTCCGCAGCTCCGGGCTGGAGCGTTAGCGTAACAGCCTCAGAACGAGGCGCACGTATCGCCGGCGCATTGCGACCGCCGGTCTTTTTGGCAGTCCGTCGCGCAGGCTGCGCAACTGCGGCGCGCGCTGCTGCTGGTGCCGCGGCCTTTTTGGCGGCTTTGCGGGCCTTCTTGCGGCCCACGACTTTCGCCCAGGTCTCACCCTTGGACCCGGCAGTCGTGGGCTGAACACTCGACGGGGTTCCCTCCACGGGCTTTTCAACACCCTCCGCGGGCTTCCCCTTTTGAGGCGCAGGTCTCGGCGGCTCCTCCGTCCTCCGTTTGTCCGCCGCTAATGTCGGCCGGAGGATTGGCTCCTGCGGAAGGCGCCGAGAGATGGCCTCGATGCGAGCGTTCATCATGCTCCCGCACTGGAGCATGCAGAGCCGAACAATGCGCTCGACCTCATCGTCGGTGTGCGCGCTTGTCGGTCCCGGTGCGGGAGTGGGAGTCGCCATGGGCGGAGTGGCGACGGCGGCAGATTGTGGCTGCTGCTGCTCGCTCAGCGCAGCCACTTGCCGCCGGAGATCCTCCAGATCTCTTCGGAGGCGGCTGTTCTCCTCCTGCAACTTAGTGACCTCGTCTGAGGCCGTTCGGTTGAGGAGGTCTCCAACCGCCTCCTTGATGTCGGCGGCTGCCTCCTTGAGGGCGCGGGTGAATGTGCCCTTCAGGTTGCCGGACTGCGTGGCAACCTTCAGGACGACATCCACGCCGCCCAACACTTGTTGGCTTAACGCCACCGCCGACATCTCCCCTGAAGCCGCCAAAGCGGCACGTCGCTCGCGAGCGCGTCGGGCCATCTCTGTCACCTCATCGACCGCGACCGCCCTCCGCTGCTCTCTTTTGGCGGCGTTGAGCTCTGCTTTCGTGCTTCCTAGGGAAACACAGCTCACGCCGCCAGGGTCCTCGCTCCTGACCCCAACATCACTCTCTTCGCTGGCCGCCGGAGTAGCGGAGCGCAGAAACCGCCCCCGCGAATCCCTCGGCGGCCGCAAAGAGGCCCCCCCTCCTGTTGGTGCCGGTTTTCGGCCCCGCCGAGCTGTCGGCACTTTTGGGGCCGATAGGTCCTCCTCGCTTGAGGATAGGCCTATCGACCCATCTCGGTCCGAGACTTCATCGCGCGGACGCTTCCTCCAAAATCTGGAGGCAGTTCCGCGCGACTCCCCGTCGGACAGGACCACACTGCACGGTCTGCAGCCCCCCTGGCTCAAGACCGTGCCAAGATTGGTGCTTCCAGTAGCACTATCAGCAGCAGGGGCCTGGTCGCCTACCCCTGCGCGTCCGTCGGTCGCCAATTTCACACTCACAGGCCCGGATACCTGTGAGCGCCGGTTGTCAGCCGGGTCACATGACATAGAATCGGTGCTTCCAGTAGCCACATCCGCTACAGGGGCCTGGTCGCCTACCCCTGCGCGTCCTTCGGTAACCAATTTAACACTCGCAGGCCCGGATACCTGCGAGCGCCGGGCGTCAGCCGGATCGCAAGACAAGACACACTCTATATCTGACATTTCCATTTACGATATGGGTGGTACACACATCGCTTCCCCAAGGCGATGCGGCCACTCTTTTTGGGAGGGTATTTAGTCCCCCCGAGGCCAGCGGATGCCTCCGGTGCAGGATACACCGCCCGCTGCTCGGTATCTACAACTAGGACACTAACCTAAGACTAAACCTAATAATTTTTTTTTTTTTTTTTTTTTTTTTTTTTTTTTTTTTTTTTTTTTTTTTTTTTTTTTTTTTTTTTTTTTTTTTTTTTTTTTTTTTTTTTTTTTTTTTTTAAAAACTAACTTAAAACTAACTTAACCTACTTGGCACCGTGGCTCAGCACCTCGCCACGGATGCCCCAATACCGCAGGTTGAGGAGCAACCTGCGGCCTTCCCCACCTCGGTCACCACGACGAGCACGCCGCGGAGACCCGTAGACCGCGGACTGTACAACGGCCCGCGATCTACCCCACCTCGCTCCCTAGTCGTGCACTCTGCTGCTGCAGAGTGCAGATAGGGAGCCCTCGGGAGCGACTCCTCCGCTCCTGTCGAAATTAGCCACGGACAACAATCTCCTCTATCCCACCCCCCGCGAAGAGATTATTGTCCGTGCCCAGGGTGCACCGGCCCGGTGACTGCTCTTCCCTTAGGACGTGTCCACAGGGACCAGCAGTTGCCGAGCACACGGGGAGGTTTTCTATGAAGTACGGCTCGGCGACCACAGCCACGTCAATCGACCACTCTGCCATGCTCTGGAGGAGAAGATCCTGAGCTCTGGCACAGTGGTTGATGTTGCCCTGGAGGAAATGGAGGTGCCCTATTATTGACACTCCATTCCCTCGGCAACGGTCCTGGGCCGGGAGTCGGCCGCGGAGCTACTGGCCTGCGGGGGTGGCGAGGTTTCCCCGGCAGGCTTAGAGCTCCTCTTCTTTTTCTTGGCCTTGCTGGCAGGCGCGCCACAGGCCCCTCCGCCCACTTTGTGTCCCGCTGGCTTCCCCACAGCCGAACACAAGCAGCAGTTTGGCGCCGCGGAACACTGGGCCGCCTTGTGGCCGGGCTGACCGCAACGATAACAGAGGTCGCTGCGGTCAATCTCGGCGGTGCATTTTGCCCGGACGTGCCCCTTCTCCAGGCACCGGAAGCACCGCAGAGCCCGGGGCTGCAGGAGTTTCACCCTCGCTGCAACCCAGCCAACCAGCAATCTGCCACTATCGGCGATCTTTTTCGCCGACGCTACAGGGCACCGAACCCAGACTACGCCGAGTCCGGTAGCGTCAACGCGTATGTCGCCGGCCCGCACCTTGTCCGGCGGACACTCTCCGCCACGAGCAACGGCCGCCGAACCTAACCTAACCTTTTTTTTTTTTTTTACTCGGGGGGAAATCCTCATGGACTTCCTCCGCCTGGGGAGAGGCGGAGGGGTGTGCCGGACTCTTACCGGCTAAAACCCCCCTGTGTCCTCCTTACACGTGGGCGCGGGGCCGCGGGAATCCAAATTCTTCCGCAGCCCCGCACTGGTGCTGGCCCGCCTTGCGGGCCTCGCCTCGGGCACGGGGGGGTGAGGTGTTAAACTCCCCCGTGCAACGCCTCAGAGGCGCGCGTCGACACCCGCGCGCGCCTCCGCCTCGGGTCCGTTGAATAGGGGGCGGGGACTTCCCCAAGTCCTTCGCCCCTGGACCCGTTCATGGGGGGCGGAAGAGGGCGTTGTCTGCCCTCCTCCGGCGCCCGGAGCGCCTGCTGCGGGCGGGATCGGCAGTTGAAATCTCCCTCTCCCGTTCCGCAGCTTCCTTCTGCGACATCACGTCCTCGCAGAAGGACACCACTGCGTCCCACGACTCTGCGCTGCCGACCATCTTCCGTACCACGGCCGGCAGCGACAGATCGCCTCCTACTTCATTTGTGAGGACACGGCGCTGCTCCTCCCAAGCAACACACTGAACGAACGTGTGTTGCGCCGTGTCCTCCCCGCCATGGACGCAGTGGTGGCACCGAGCGTCCGGCTCCCTGCCTATGCGACACAGGTACTTGCCGAAGCAGCCGTGCCCCGACAGCACCTGCGTCACCCTGAACGACAGGGAGCCGTGCCTTCTCCCGAGCCAGTCGTCGAGCACTGGCCGGATCGCCTCGACGGTGGCGAGGCCGGCGGTAGGGCGCAGAAGCCTCTGCCGCCATTCCGCCACCAAGACCTGACGGAGCTCTGCTCGGCGCTGCGCTATCTGCCGCTGCACCGGCCTCGAGTCCCGTGCCCGCTCTTCCTCGCGCCACCGATACAGCGACGCGAGTACTTTAGCCTCTAGGTCCCAGGGCGGGGATCCGGCCAGGACGCAAGCCGCCTCGTAGGAAATCGTGCGATACCCGCGGACGACTCTGACGGCCATCGCCCTCTGCGGTCTGCGCAGAATGGCTAGAGTGCTGGCCGCCAGGTCCATCGCCCACACAGGGGCCCCATATAGGGCCATGGACCGCACGATTCCCACGTACAACCGCCTACAGGCGGCGCTCGGGCCCCCCATGTTAGGAAGCAACGTTGACAGCGCGCCCGCTGCACCCATCAGCTTGGGCACCAGCCGCCGGAAGTGGGGGCCGAATTCCCATCGGCTGTCGAGCACCAATCCCAGATACTTCATGGTGGACTCGACAGCTATCCGGGCTCCACCGACCACGATGTGTGATCCCGACGGCGGCGCGCGTCGGGGGCCATGAAACACCATGGCCTCCGACTTGTTGAGGGCCACCTCCAGGCCCAGGCGCCGGATGCGGTTCACCACCTGTGACACCGCAGCCGTGGCTATCAACGCTGCTTCCCTGTGCGAGCTCCCCCGGGCAGTGACAAGCGTGTCGTCCGCATAACACGTCAAGTCGGCGCCCGACGGGAGTTCGCCTCTCAGCACCCAATCGTAACCGATGTTCCACAGGAGCGGCCCCAGCACCGATCCCTGTGGAACACCGCACGTCATGAGGTGCCGACCGGCACCGTCATGTCCCCGATATGTGACGCATCTACCTTCTAGGTAGGCCCCTACTGTGCGACGGAGGTAGGGAGGCACGCGGTGATATCTCAGTGCCTCCCGAATACAGCTCCAGGGCAGGGTGTTGAACGCGTTGGAGATGTCTAAAGACACCGCCAACACCACCCCACCCCGGGACACCGTCTCCTCCGCCAGGGCTCTCACGCGCATTATGGCGTCTACGGTGGAGCGCCCGCGACGAAAACCAAACTGGTTGTCGTCCAGGTCCGGCCCCTCTCTGCACAAGTGGCTGACGAGGCGATCTGCGATGACACGCTCAAAGAGTTTGCCCGCCTCGTCGAGCAGCACTATGGGCCGGTACGCGGACGGCGAGTCCGCGGGGCGCCCCTCCTTCCTGAGCAGGACCAGCCTCCCCTCCTTCCACACACTGGGAAACTGACCCTGCTCGAGACATGCCGTGAAGAGCCCTCTCAGCTGGGGCTCTAGCTCCTTCAGAGCCAGGACGAGAGCTCGGCCAGGAACTCCGTCGGGTCCGGGCGCCGTGTTCTTAGCCCGGAGCCGCGACACGGCCGCTCTCGTCTCTGCTTGCGTCACCTCGGGGACATCGGTGCTCTCCTCTTCGGGAGAGTCTGTGGCCGAGGGTGAAGCCATCGTCGGGGGAACGTGTCCCGCTCGCTCAGGGAAGAGCGCCAATACGACCGCCCCTAGCAGCTGGGGCTGCATGCTCTGCACCAGTGGAGGCGCCCATGCACGCAGCTTGCCCCGTACCCAACGGTAGGGGCGGCCCCACGGATCCCGATCCAGGGACCCCAGCAGCTCCTCCCTGGCACGCGACTTAGAATCGCCGATGGCCAGCCACAGAGTCTCCTTGGACGCGCTGTACACCTCATACAGCGCGTCCTCCTCGGCGGAAACCCGTCGACGTCGTCTCCGGTATCGTGTGTACTGGCGGCGAGCCGCAACGCACGCGATGCGCAACTGCGCAATCTCGGCGGTCCACCAGTACACCTGGCGCCTTGCGGACTGTTGGCGGACGCGGGGCATGGACGCGTCGCAGATCTGCGTCATCGCCCCGCGAAACCGCAGCGCCACCGCTTCGACGTCGACGGGGCCGTCCGTCGCCGACTCCCAAATCCAGGACTGGACTAAGGCAGCTTCCTCGAGCAGTTCCTTGTCGATGCACTTAAGCGCCCAGCGCGGGCCGTCGTTGATCGGGGCTGTTGGATGGCGGCCGCTCGCGGTCTGGGCAGAGACGTCGAACCGGATATACCTGTGGTCCGACAGCGTCTCCACCTCCACGGCGACACGCCAGTCGCGGACTCGGCTGGCGACAGAGGGGCTAGCGAACGAGACGTCCACTATCGACCCGCCCCGCTGCCGCACGCACGTGTATTCCGAGCCCCGATTCAGGACGACCAGACCGGTCGTCACCGCCCACTCTTCCAGCACCTCGCCCCGAGGGTCAGTGACCGGAGATCCCCACGCCGATGACTTGGCGTTGAGATCCCCGAGCACCAGAACGGGGCGAGGGTGATGGCGGCCTACGACGGCGCCCAACTCGACAAGGAAACCCTCGAAGTCGGCGAGACTCTTGTTGGGGGAGAAATACGCCCCCACAATGACGATGCCGCCCGAGACCGCAGCAACCCAGCCACGGCCCCGAGACGGGTCGGTCAGAGTCCCGCCAATAATGGCCACCAAACCGTCAGCGCACCCCAGCCAGTTGTCACGGGCGGGGATGAAGTACGGCTCGGCGACCACAGCCACGTCAATCGACCACTCTGCCATGCTCTGGAGGAGAAGATCCTGAGCTCTGGCACAGTGGTTGATGTTGCCCTGGAGGAAATGGAGGTGCCCTATTATTGACACTCCATTCCCTCGGCAACGGTCCTGGGCCGGGAGTCGGCCGCGGAGCTACTGGCCTGCGGGGGTGGCGAGGTTTCCCCGGCAGGCTTAGAGCTCCTCTTCTTTTTCTTGGCCTTGCTGGCAGGCGCGCCACAGGCCCCTCCGCCCACTTTGTGTCCCGCTGGCTTCCCCACAGCCGAACACAAGCAGCAGTTTGGCGCCGCGGAACACTGGGCCGCCTTGTGGCCGGGCTGACCGCAACGATAACAGAGGTCGCTGCGGTCAATCTCGGCGGTGCATTTTGCCCGGACGTGCCCCTTCTCCAGGCACCGGAAGCACCGCAAAGCCCGGGGCTGCAGGAGTTTCACCCTCGCTGCAACCCAGCCAACCAGCAATCTGCCACTATCGGCGATCTTTTTCGCCGACGCTACAGGGCACCGAACCCAGACTACGCCGAGTCCGGTAGCGTCAACGCGTATGTCGCCGGCCCGCACCTTGTCCGGCGGACACTCTCCGCCACGAGCAACGGCCGCCGCCACCTCCTCAGAGGTCACGGAGTCGTCCAGGCCAGCAATCCGCACTTCTGCGGTTTTCATTGGCCTGGAGACCCGGACGTCCTCTGGGTTGAGGACCTCCTTCATTTTGGCGGCCAGAGCGTCCGCCTTCTCGACGCTGTCGCTCGCAGCACCAGCCACCTCAAACAGCCGCGCACCCGTGGCAGCCTGCCTGAGGGTGACGGACTGGAGGCCAAGATCTGCCAATTTTATCTTGGCCTTGGCCTCGGCAATCACCGACTGGTACGTAACGCCGCGCTCCGCAGCTCCGGGCTGGAGCGTTAGCGTAACAGCCTCAGAACGAGGCGCACGTATCGCCGGCGCATTGCGACCGCCGGTCTTTTTGGCAGTCCGTCGCGCAGGCTGCGCAACTGCGGCGCGCGCTGCTGCTGGTGCCGCGGCCTTTTTGGCGGCTTTGCGGGCCTTCTTGCGGCCCACGACTTTCGCCCAGGTCTCACCCTTGGACCCGGCAGTCGTGGGCTGAACACTCGACGGGGTTCCCTCCACGGGCTTTTCAACACCCTCCGCGGGCTTCCCCTTTTGAGGCGCAGGTCTCGGCGGCTCCTCCGTCCTCCGTTTGTCCGCCGCTAATGTCGGCCGGAGGATTGGCTCCTGCGGAAGGCGCCGAGAGATGGCCTCGATGCGAGCGTTCATCATGCTCCCGCACTGGAGCATGCAGAGCCGAACAATGCGCTCGACCTCATCGTCGGTGTGCGCGCTTGTCGGTCCCGGTGCGGGAGTGGGAGTCGCCATGGGCGGAGTGGCGACGGCGGCAGATTGTGGCTGCTGCTGCTCGCTCAGCGCAGCCACTTGCCGCCGGAGATCCTCCAGATCTCTTCGGAGGCGGCTGTTCTCCTCCTGCAACTTAGTGACCTCGTCTGAGGCCGTTCGGTTGAGGAGGTCTCCAACCGCCTCCTTGATGTCGGCGGCTGCCTCCTTGAGGGCGCGGGTGAATGTGCCCTTCAGGTTGCCGGACTGCGTGGCAACCTTCAGGACGACATCCACGCCGCCCAACACTTGTTGGCTTAACGCCACCGCCGACATCTCCCCTGAAGCCGCCAAAGCGGCACGTCGCTCGCGAGCGCGTCGGGCCATCTCTGTCACCTCATCGACCGCGACCGCCCTCCGCTGCTCTCTTTTGGCGGCGTTGAGCTCTGCTTTCGTGCTTCCTAGGGAAACACAGCTCACGCCGCCAGGGTCCTCGCTCCTGACCCCAACATCACTCTCTTCGCTGGCCGCCGGAGTAGCGGAGCGCAGAAACCGCCCCCGCGAATCCCTCGGCGGCCGCAAAGAGGCCCCCCCTCCTGTTGGTGCCGGTTTTCGGCCCCGCCGAGCTGTCGGCACTTTTGGGGCCGATAGGTCCTCCTCGCTTGAGGATAGGCCTATCGACCCATCTCGGTCCGAGACTTCATCGCGCGGACGCTTCCTCCAAAATCTGGAGGCAGTTCCGCGCGACTCCCCGTCGGACAGGACCACACTGCACGGTCTGCAGCCCCCCTGGCTCAAGACCGTGCCAAGATTGGTGCTTCTAGTAGCACTATCAGCAGCAGGGGCCTGGTCGCCTACCCCTGCGCGTCCGTCGGTCGCCAATTTCACACTCACAGGCCCGGATACCTGTGAGCGCCGGTTGTCAGCCGGGTCACATGACATAGAATCGGTGCTTCCAGTAGCCACATCCGCTACAGGGGCCTGGTCGCCTACCCCTGCGCGTCCTTCGGTAACCAATTTAACACTCGCAGGCCCGGATACCTGCGAGCGCCGGGCGTCAGCCGGATCGCAAGACAAGACACACTCTATATCTGACATTTCCATTTACGATATGGGTGGTACACACATCGCTTCCCCAAGGCGATGCGGCCACTCTTTTTGGGAGGGTATTTAGTCCCCCCGAGGCCAGCGGATGCCTCCGGTGCAGGATACACCGCCCGCTGCTCGGTATCTACAACTAGGACACTAACCTAAGACTAAACCTAATATATTTTTGTATTTTTTGTTATTTTGTAATTTTCTCTTTGGTTTTTTTTTTTTTTTTTTTTTTTTTTTTTTTTTTTTTTTTTTTTTTTTTTTTTTTTTTTTTTTTTTTTTTTTTTTTTTTTTTTTTTTTTTTTTTTTTTTTTTTTAACTTACGGCTAACTTAAAACTAACTTAACCTACTTGGCACCGTGGCTCAGCACCTCGCCACGGATGCCCCAATACCGCAGGTTGAGGAGCAACCTGCGGCCTTCCCCACCTCGGTCACCACGACGAGCACGCCGCGGAGACCCGTAGACCGCGGACTGTACAACGGCCCGCGATCTACCCCACCTCGCTCCCTAGTCGTGCACTCTGCTGCTGCAGAGTGCAGATAGGGAGCCCTCGGGAGCGACTCCTCCGCTCCTGTCGAAATTAGCCACGGACAACAATCTCCTCTATCCCACCCCCCGCGAAGAGATTATTGTCCGTGCCCAGGGTGCACCGGCCCGGTGACTGCTCTTCCCTTAGGACGTGTCCACAGGGACCAGCAGTTGCCGAGCACACGGGGAGGTTTTCTGACAGGCACCCCAACCTAACCTTTTTTTTTTTTTTTACTCGGGGGGAAATCCTCATGGACTTCCTCCGCCTGGGGAGAGGCGGAGGGGTGTGCCGGACTCTTACCGGCTAAAACCCCCCTGTGTCCTCCTTACACGTGGGCGCGGGGCCGCGGGAATCCAAATTCTTCCGCAGCCCCGCACTGGTGCTGGCCCGCCTTGCGGGCCTCGCCTCGGGCACGGGGGGGTGAGGTGTTAAACTCCCCCGTGCAACGCCTCAGAGGCGCGCGTCGACACCCGCGCGCGCCTCCGCCTCGGGTCCGTTGAATAGGGGGCGGGGACTTCCCCAAGTCCTTCGCCCCTGGACCCGTTCATGGGGGGCGGAAGAGGGCGTTGTCTGCCCTCCTCCGGCGCCCGGAGCGCCTGCTGCGGGCGGGATCGGCAGTTGAAATCTCCCTCTCCCGTTCCGCAGCTTCCTTCTGCGACATCACGTCCTCGCAGAAGGACACCACTGCGTCCCACGACTCTGCGCTGCCGACCATCTTCCGTACCACGGCCGGCAGCGACAGATCGCCTCCTACTTCATTTGTGAGGACACGGCGCTGCTCCTCCCAAGCAACACACTGAACGAACGTGTGTTGCGCCGTGTCCTCCCCGCCATGGACGCAGTGGTGGCACCGAGCGTCCGGCTCCCTGCCTATGCGACACAGGTACTTGCCGAAGCAGCCGTGCCCCGACAGCACCTGCGTCACCCTGAACGACAGGGAGCCGTGCCTTCTCCCGAGCCAGTCGTCGAGCACTGGCCGGATCGCCTCGACGGTGGCGAGGCCGGCGGTAGGGCGCAGAAGCCTCTGCCGCCATTCCGCCACCAAGACCTGACGGAGCTCTGCTCGGCGCTGCGCTATCTGCCGCTGCACCGGCCTCGAGTCCCGTGCCCGCTCTTCCTCGCGCCACCGATACAGCGACGCGAGTACTTTAGCCTCTAGGTCCCAGGGCGGGGATCCGGCCAGGACGCAAGCCGCCTCGTAGGAAATCGTGCGATACCCGCGGACGACTCTGACGGCCATCGCCCTCTGCGGTCTGCGCAGAATGGCTAGAGTGCTGGCCGCCAGGTCCATCGCCCACACAGGGGCCCCATATAGGGCCATGGACCGCACGATTCCCACGTACAACCGCCTACAGGCGGCGCTCGGGCCCCCCATGTTAGGAAGCAACGTTGACAGCGCGCCCGCTGCACCCATCAGCTTGGGCACCAGCCGCCGGAAGTGGGGGCCGAATTCCCATCGGCTGTCGAGCACCAATCCCAGATACTTCATGGTGGACTCGACAGCTATCCGGGCTCCACCGACCACGATGTGTGATCCCGACGGCGGCGCGCGTCGGGGGCCATGAAACACCATGGCCTCCGACTTGTTGAGGGCCACCTCCAGGCCCAGGCGCCGGATGCGGTTCACCACCTGTGACACCGCAGCCGTGGCTATCAACGCTGCTTCCCTGTGCGAGCTCCCCCGGGCAGTGACAAGCGTGTCGTCCGCATAACACGTCAAGTCGGCGCCCGACGGGAGTTCGCCTCTCAGCACCCAATCGTAACCGATGTTCCACAGGAGCGGCCCCAGCACCGATCCCTGTGGAACACCGCACGTCATGAGGTGCCGACCGGCACCGTCATGTCCCCGATATGTGACGCATCTACCTTCTAGGTAGGCCCCTACTGTGCGACGGAGGTAGGGAGGCACGCGGTGATATCTCAGTGCCTCCCGAATACAGCTCCAGGGCAGGGTGTTGAACGCGTTGGAGATGTCTAAAGACACCGCCAACACCACCCCACCCCGGGACACCGTCTCCTCCGCCAGGGCTCTCACGCGCATTATGGCGTCTACGGTGGAGCGCCCGCGACGAAAACCAAACTGGTTGTCGTCCAGGTCCGGCCCCTCTCTGCACAAGTGGCTGACGAGGCGATCTGCGATGACACGCTCAAAGAGTTTGCCCGCCTCGTCGAGCAGCACTATGGGCCGGTACGCGGACGGCGAGTCCGCGGGGCGCCCCTCCTTCCTGAGCAGGACCAGCCTCCCCTCCTTCCACACACTGGGAAACTGACCCTGCTCGAGACATGCCGTGAAGAGCCCTCTCAGCTGGGGCTCTAGCTCCTTCAGAGCCAGGACGAGAGCTCGGCCAGGAACTCCGTCGGGTCCGGGCGCCGTGTTCTTAGCCCGGAGCCGCGACACGGCCGCTCTCGTCTCTGCTTGCGTCACCTCGGGGACATCGGTGCTCTCCTCTTCGGGAGAGTCTGTGGCCGAGGGTGAAGCCATCGTCGGGGGAACGTGTCCCGCTCGCTCAGGGAAGAGCGCCAATACGACCGCCCCTAGCAGCTGGGGCTGCATGCTCTGCACCAGTGGAGGCGCCCATGCACGCAGCTTGCCCCGTACCCAACGGTAGGGGCGGCCCCACGGATCCCGATCCAGGGACCCCAGCAGCTCCTCCCTGGCACGCGACTTAGAATCGCCGATGGCCAGCCACAGAGTCTCCTTGGACGCGCTGTACACCTCATACAGCGCGTCCTCCTCGGCGGAAACCCGTCGACGTCGTCTCCGGTATCGTGTGTACTGGCGGCGAGCCGCAACGCACGCGATGCGCAACTGCGCAATCTCGGCGGTCCACCAGTACACCTGGCGCCTTGCGGACTGTTGGCGGACGCGGGGCATGGACGCGTCGCAGATCTGCGTCATCGCCCCGCGAAACCGCAGCGCCACCGCTTCGACGTCGACGGGGCCGTCCGTCGCCGACTCCCAAATCCAGGACTGGACTAAGGCAGCTTCCTCGAGCAGTTCCTTGTCGATGCACTTAAGCGCCCAGCGCGGGCCGTCGTTGATCACCCCAACCTAACCTAACCTAACCTAACCTTTTTTTTTTTTTTTTTTTTTTTGGGAGGGGGAAATCCTCATGGACTTCCTCCGCCTGGGGAGAGGCGGAGGGGTATGCCGGACTCTTACCGGCTAAAACCCCCTTGTGTCCTCCTTGCACGTGTGCGCGGGACCGCGGGAATCCAGATTCTTCCGCAGCCCCACACTAGTGCTGGCCCTCGCACGGGCCTCGTCTCTTGCACGGGGTAGTGAGGTGTTCGCCTACCCCGTGCATCGCCTCAGGGGCACGCGCCGACACATGCGCGTGCCACCGCCTCGGGTCCACTGAGTAGGGGCGGGAACTTCCCCAAGTCCCTCGCCCTTGAACCCATTCATGGGGGGCGGAAGAAGGCGTTGTCCGCCCTTCTCCTGCGCCCGGTGCGCCTTCTGCGACCGGGGAAGGGAGTCAAAATCTCCCTCTCCCGTTCCGCAGATTCCTTCTGCGACATCACGTCCTCGCAAAAGGAAACCACCGCGTCCCACGACTCTGCACTGCCGACCATCCTCCGCACCACAGCCGGCAGCGACAGATCGTCTCCGATTTCGTTTGTGAGGACACGGCGCTGCTCCTCCCAAGCTACACACTCAGCGAGCGTGTGTTGCGCCGTGTCCTCCCCGCAATGGACGCAGTGGTGACACCGAGCGTCCGGCTCCCTGTCTAAGCGACACAGGAACTTGCCGAAGCACCCATGCCCCGACAGCACCTGCGTCACCCTGAATGACAGGGAGCCGTGCCCTCTCCCGAGCCAGTCATCGAGTACTGGCCGGATCGCCTCGACGGTAGCAAGGCCGGCGGTAGGGCGCATCAGCCTTTGCCGCCATTCCGCCACTAGGACTCGACGGAGCTCCTCTCGGCGCAGCTCGATCTCCCGCTGCACCGGCCTCGAGCCCCGTATCCGCTCTTCCTCGCGCCATCGGTATAATGACGCGAGTACTTTCGCCTCTAGGTCCCAGGGCGGGGATCCGGCCAGGACACAAGCCGCCTCGTAGGAAATCGTGCGGTACCCTCGGATGACTCTGACGGCCATCGCCCTCTGCGGTTTGCGCAGGATGGCGAGCGTGCCGGCCGTCATGTCCATCGCCCACACGGGGGCCCCATATAGGGCCATGGACCGCACGATTCCCACGTACAACCGCCTACAGGCGGCGCTCGGTCCCCCCAAGTTGGGAAGCAACGATGACAGCGCGCCCGCAGCGCCCATCAGCTTGGGCGTCAGCCGCCGGAAGTGAGGCCCGAATTCCCATCGGCTGTCGAGCACCAAGCCCAGGTACTTCATGGTGGGGCCGACAGCGATCCGGGCCCCGCTGACCACGATGTGTGATCCCGGCGGCGGCGCACGTCGGGGACCATGGAACACGATGGCCTCCGACTTGTTTAGGGCCACCTCCAGGCCCAGGCGCCGGATGCGGTTCACCACCTGTGATACCGCAGCTGTGGCTATCAACGTCGCTTCCCTGTGCGAGCTCCCCCGGGCAGTGACAAGCGTGTCGTCCGCATAACACGTCATGTCAGCGCCCGGTGTGAGCTCACCCCTTAGCACCCAGTCGTAGCCGATGTTCCACAGGAGGGGTCCCAAGACCGATCCCTGCGGAACACCGCACGACATAAGGTGCCGACCGGCACCGTCACGTCCCCGATAACTGACGCATCTGCCCTCCAGGTAGGCCCCTACTATACGGCGGAGGTAGGGTGGAACTCGATGGTATTTGAGAGCCTCCCGAATGCAACTCCAGGGAAGGGTGTTAAATGCGTTGGAGATGTCTAAGGACACCGCCAGCACCACCCCACCCCGGGACACAGTCTCCTCCGCCAGGGCCCTCACGCGCATGATGGCGTCTATGGTGGAGCGCCCCCGACGAAAACCGAATTGGTTGTCGTCCAGATCCGGCCCCTCTCTGCACAAGTGGCTGACGAGGCGATCTGCTATGATGCGCTCAAAGAGTTTTCCCGCCTCGTCGAGCAGCACTATGGGCCGATACGCGGACGGCGAGTCTGCGGGGCGTCCCTCCTTCCTGAGCAGCACCAGCCTCCCCTCCTTCCACACATTGGGAAACTGACCCTGCTCGAGACAAGCCGTGAAGAGCCCCCTCAGCTGGGGCTCCAGCTCCTTCAGGGCCAGGACGAGAGCTCGACCAGGAACTCCGTCGGGTCCCGGCGCTGTGTTCTTAGCCCGAAGTCGCGACACGGCCGCTCTCGTCTCTGCTTGCGTCACCTCGGGAACATCGGTGTTCTCCTCTTCTGAAGAACCTGTAGCTGGGGGCGACGCCATCGCCGGGGGAACGTGTTCCGCTCTCTCAGGGAAGAGGGCCGATACCACCGCCTCTAGCAACTGGGGTTGCATACTTTGTACCAGTGGAGGCGCCCAGGGCCGTAGCTTGCCGCGTACCCATCGGTAGGGGCGCCCCCACGGGTCCCGGTCTAGGGACCCCAGCAGCTCCTCCCTGGCACGCGACTTAGAGTCGCCGATGGCCAGCCACAGAGTCTCCTTGGACGCGCGGTACACCTCATACAGCGCGTCTTCTTCGACGGGATTCCTTCGACGTCGTCTCCGGTATCGTGTGTACTGGCGGCGAGCTGCAACGCACTCGACACGCAGCCGTGCGATTTCATCAGTCCACCAGTACACCTGGCGCCTTGCGGACTGTTGGCGGGCACGGGGCATGGAAGCGTCGCAGATCTGCGTCATCGCCCCGCGAAACCGCAGCGCCACCGCGTCGACGTCGATGGGGCCGTCCGTCGTCGACTCCCAAATCCAGGACTGGACTAAGGCAGCTTCCTCGAGTAGTTCCTTGTCGATTCGCTTAAGCGCCCAACGCGGGCCGTCGCTAATCGGGGTTGTTGGATGGCGGCCGTTTACGGTCTGGGCAGAGACGTCGAACCGGATATACCGATGGTCCGACAGCGTCTCCACCTCCACGGCGACATGCCAGTCGCGGACTCGGCTGGCGACTGAGGGGCTCGCAAACGAGACATCCACTATCGACCCGCCCCGCTGCCGCACGCACGTGTATTCTGAACCCCGATTCAGGACGACCAGACCAGTCGTCACCGCCCACTCTTCTAGAACCTCGCCCCGAGGGTCAGTGACCGGAGATCCCCATGCCGATGACTTGGCGTTGAAATCCCCGAGCACCAGTGCGGGACGCGGGTGATAGCGGCCTACGACGGCGCCCAACTCGACAAGGAAACCCTCAAAGTCGGCGAGACTCTTGTTGGGGGAGAAATACGCCCCCACAATGACGATGCCACCCGAGACCGCAGCAACCCAGCCGCGGCCCCGAGACGGGTCGCTCAGAGTCTCACCAATAATGGCCACCAAACCGTCAACGCATCCCAGCCAGTTATCTCGAGCGGGGATGAAGTATGGCTCGGCGACCACAGCCACGTGAATCGACCACTCTGCCATGCTCTGGAGGAGAAGATCCTGAGCTCTGGCACAGTGGTTGATGTTGCCCTGGAGGAAATGGAATTGAGCCATTATTGACATTCCATTCCCTCGGCAACAGTCCTGGGCCGGGAGTCGGCCGCGGAGCAACTAGCCTGCGGGGGCGGCGAGGTTTCCCCGGCAGGTTTAGAGCTCTTCTTTTTCTTCTTGGCCTTGCTGGCAGGTGCGCCGCAGGCTCCTCCACCCAATTTGTGTCCCGCTGGCTTCCCTGCAGCCGAACACACGCTGCAGTTGAGCGGCGCGGAACACTGGGCCGCCTTGTGGCCGGGCTGACCGCAGCGATAGCAAAGGTCACTACGGTCAACTTCAGCAGTGCACTTTGCTCGGACGTGCCCCTTCTCCAGGCACCGGAAGCACCGCAAAGCCCGGGGCTGCAGGAGCTTAACTCTCGCTGCTACCCAGCCCACCAGCAATCTGCCGTTATCGGCTATCTTCTTTGCCGACGCAACAGGACACCGAACCCATAATACGCCGAGTCCGGTGGCGTCGGCGCGTATATCGCCGGCACGTACCTTTTCTGGCAGACACTCACCGCTTCGGGCAACGGCCGCCACCACCTCTTCAGAGGTCACGGAGTCGTCCAGACCAGCAATTCGCACCTCTGCGGTTTTTACTGGCCTGGAGACCCGAACGTCCTCAGGGTTGAGGACCTCCCTCATCTTGGCGGCAAGAGCGTCCGCCTTTTTGGCACTGTCGCTTCCAGCACCAGCCACCTCAAATAGCCGTGCACCCGTGGCAGCTTGCCTGAGGGTAACGGACTGCAGGCCAAGATCTGATAATTTGATCTTGGCCTTGGCCTCGGCAATAACCGACTGGTACGTCACGCCCCGTTCCACAGCTCCGGGCTGTAACGTGAGCGTCACAGCTTCGGATCGCGGAGCACGTACAGCCGGCACTTTGCGACCATCTTTGGTAGACCGTCGTGCAGATTGGGCCCCCTTTGCAGTTACGCTGGTGGCGCGCGCTACTGCTGACGCCTTTTTAGCGGCTTTGCGGGCCTTTTTACGGCCAACCACTTTCGCCCAAGTCTCACCCTTAGACCCAGTGGTTCCTGACTCGTCTTTCGGGGGGGCTCCCTCCGCGGGCTTTCCAGTGTCCTCCACGGGCTTCCCCACAGGTCTCGGCGGCTCTTCAGCCCTTCGAGAGTCGGCTGCTAGGGGTGGACGGAGGATTTCCGCAGGAAGACGCTGGGAAATTGCCTCCAGTCGAGCATTGACCATGCTCCCGCACTGGAGCATGCAGAGTCGGACAATACGTTCGACTTCCTCAACCCTTTGAGGGCTTGCCGGTCGCGCTGGGGGAGACGGTGCTACTGCGTCTGTGCTTTCGACGGACTTGTGTCGCTGGTGTTGCTCGCTCAGCAAGGCGACTTGCTGTCGCAGGTCTTCCAGGTCTCTTCGGAGACGGCCGTTCTCCTCCTGCAATTTCGTGACTTCGTCAGAGGCCGTCCTATTGAGAAGGAGGCCAATAGCCTCCTTGATGTCACCTGCGGCCTCTTTCAAGCCACGGGTGAAAGTACCTTTCAGGCTGCCAGATTTGGTAGCAACCTTCAGGACTAAGTCCACCCCGTCCAAGGCCAGTTGGCTCAGAACCAACGCCGATGGCTCACCCCCTTCTGCTGCCAGAGCAGCACGTCGCTCACGTGCGCGACTAGACATTAGCGACACTTCGTCGGCTGCGACGACCTTCCGCTGCTCCCTTTTGGCGGCGTTAAGTTCCGCTTTGGTGCTCCCTAGCGAGGTGCAACTCTCGACCCCGGGGTCCTCACTAGAGACCCCCATTTCGTAGTCTGTCCCGCTGGCCACCGAGTTCTTGGAGCGCAGGAACCTTCCATGCGCATCCCTCTGCGGCTGCGAACCAGTTGCCTTTCTCGAGGCCGCCGTTGCCGACGTCCTCTTGGGGGCTGGCAGGCCTTCCTCATCGGAGGACAAGCCTGCTGACCCAGCCTCCAGAGCAGGGTCGCGTGGGCGTTTCTCACGCGTCCTCCCGCCTCCACTTTTCTTTTTACCGCTGCCAGTAACATTATCGGCAACAGGGGCCTGGTCGCCTACCCCTGCGCGTCCATCGGTAACCAATTTAACACTCGCAGGCCCGGATACCTGCGAGCGCCGGGCGTCAGCCGGGTCGCATGACAAAACACATTCAATATCGGACATTTTCATATTACGATTTGGGTGATTACGCACATCACTTCCCCAAGGTCTTCTTCTTTCGTGTCGATGACATGTCTTATAGTGAGACTACACTTTGTCAGCCCAATATGCCGCCACAGCGAGAGTGATGCGGCCGTTCTTTTCGGGAGGGTATTTGGTCCTCCCGAGGCCAACGGGTGCCCCTGGTGCAGGATATACCGCCCGCTGTTCGGTGACACTAAAAGCTACTTAAACCTAAATTTTTTTTTTTTTTTTAGAATTTTTTAATTTTTTTTTTTGTATTTTTTTTTTTTTTTTTAATTTTTTTATTTTTTATTTTTTTTTTTTTTCTAAATCTACCTTATGTCTACCTTATACCTAACTTAGCCTAAGCACCCCCTCGGGCACGACTGCCCCCACAGACAGCAAGTTGAGGAGCAACTTGCTGTCTTACCACCTCGGACTACGTGGCGTAGCAACACGCCACGGCGTCCCCTAGACCGCGGATTGTACGACGCTCCGCGGCCTACACCTCCTCGCGCCCTATGTGCACTCTGCAGCTGCAGAGCGTCTATAGGGAGCCCTCGGGAGCGACTCCTCCGCTCCTGCCGAAATTAGCCACGGACAACAATCTCCTCTATCCCACCCCCCGCGAAGAGATTATTGTCCGTGCCCAGGGTGCACCGGCCCGGTGACTGCTCTTCCCCTAGGACGTATCCACAGGGACCAGCAGTTGCCGAGCACACGGGGAGGTTTTCTGGCAGGCACCCCAACCTAACCTTTTTTTTTTTTTTTTTTTTTCCTCGGGGGGAAATCCTCATGGACTTCCTCCGCCTGGGGAGAGGCGGAGGGGTGTGCCGGACTCTTACCGGCTAAAACCCCCCTGTGTCCTCCTTACACGTGGGCGCGGGGCCGCGGGAATCCAAATTCTTCCGCAGCCCCGCACTGGTGCTGGCCCGCCTTGCGGGCCTCGCCTCGGGCACGGGGGGGTGAGGTGTTAAACTCCCCCGTGCAACGCCTCAGAGGCGCGCGTCGACACCCGCGCGCGCCTCCGCCTCGGGTCCGTTGAATAGGGGGCGGGGACTTCCCCAAGTCCTTCGCCCCTGGACCCGTTCATGGGGGGCGGAAGAGGGCGTTGTCTGCCCTCCTCCGGCGCCCGGAGCGCCTGCTGCGGGCGGGATCGGCAGTTGAAATCTCCCTCTCCCGTTCCGCAGCTTCCTTCTGCGACATCACGTCCTCGCAGAAGGACACCACTGCGTCCCACGACTCTGCGCTGCCGACCATCTTCCGTACCACGGCCGGCAGCGACAGATCGCCTCCTACTTCATTTGTGAGGACACGGCGCTGCTCCTCCCAAGCAACACACTGAACGAACGTGTGTTGCGCCGTGTCCTCCCCGCCATGGACGCAGTGGTGGCACCGAGCGTCCGGCTCCCTGCCTATGCGACACAGGTACTTGCCGAAGCAGCCGTGCCCCGACAGCACCTGCGTCACCCTGAACGACAGGGAGCCGTGCCTTCTCCCGAGCCAGTCGTCGAGCACTGGCCGGATCGCCTCGACGGTGGCGAGGCCGGCGGTAGGGCGCAGAAGCCTCTGCCGCCATTCCGCCACCAAGACCTGACGGAGCTCTGCTCGGCGCTGCGCTATCTGCCGCTGCACCGGCCTCGAGTCCCGTGCCCGCTCTTCCTCGCGCCACCGATACAGCGACGCGAGTACTTTAGCCTCTAGGTCCCAGGGCGGGGATCCGGCCAGGACGCAAGCCGCCTCGTAGGAAATCGTGCGATACCCGCGGACGACTCTGACGGCCATCGCCCTCTGCGGTCTGCGCAGAATGGCTAGAGTGCTGGCCGTCAGGTCCATCGCCCACACAGGGGCCCCATATAGGGCCATGGACCGCACGATTCCCACGTACAACCGCCTACAGGCGGCGCTCGGGCCCCCCATGTTAGGAAGCAACGTTGACAGCGCGCCCGCTGCACCCATCAGCTTGGGCACCAGCCGCCGGAAGTGGGGGCCGAATTCCCATCGGCTGTCGAGCACCAATCCCAGATACTTCATGGTGGACTCGACAGCTATCCGGGCTCCACCGACCACGATGTGTGATCCCGACGGCGGCGCGCGTCGGGGGCCATGAAACACCATGGCCTCCGACTTGTTGAGGGCCACCTCCAGGCCCAGGCGCCGGATGCGGTTCACCACCTGTGACACCGCAGCCGTGGCTATCAACGCTGCTTCCCTGTGCGAGCTCCCCCGGGCAGTGACAAGCGTGTCGTCCGCATAACACGTCAAGTCGGCGCCCGACGGGAGTTCGCCTCTCAGCACCCAATCGTAACCGATGTTCCACAGGAGCGGCCCCAGCACCGATCCCTGTGGAACACCGCACGTCATGAGGTGCCGACCGGCACCGTCATGTCCCCGATATGTGACGCATCTACCTTCTAGGTAGGCCCCTACTGTGCGACGGAGGTAGGGAGGCACGCGGTGATATCTCAGTGCCTCCCGAATACAGCTCCAGGGCAGGGTGTTGAACGCGTTGGAGATGTCTAAAGACACCGCCAACACCACCCCACCCTGGGACACCGTCTCCTCCGCCAGGGCTCTCACGCGCATTATGGCGTCTACGGTGGAGCGCCCGCGACGAAAACCAAACT
The DNA here is from genome assembly GCA_963856015.1 of Helicoverpa assulta. Lineage (NCBI taxonomy): Eukaryota > Metazoa > Arthropoda > Insecta > Lepidoptera > Noctuidae > Helicoverpa > Helicoverpa assulta. Next base: position 169,088 of record CAWLCW010000016.1, read on the forward strand.
GGTTGTCGTCCAGGTCCGGCCCCTCTCTGCACAAGTGGCTGACGAGGCGATCTGCGATGACACGCTCAAAGAGTTTGCCCGCCTCGTCGAGCAGCACTATGGGCCGGTACGCGGACGGCGAGTCCGCGGGGCGCCCCTCCTTCCTGAGCAGGACCAGCCTCCCCTCCTTCCACACACTGGGAAACTGACCCTGCTCGAGACATGCCGTGAAGAGCCCTCTCAGCTGGGGCTCTAGCTCCTTCAGAGCCAGGACGAGAGCTCGGCCAGGAACTCCGTCGGGTCCGGGCGCCGTGTTCTTAGCCCGGAGCCGCGACACGGCCGCTCTCGTCTCTGCTTGCGTCACCTCGGGGACATCGGTGCTCTCCTCTTCGGGAGAGTCTGTGGCCGAGGGTGAAGCCATCGTCGGGGGAACGTGTCCCGCTCGCTCAGGGAAGAGCGCCAATACGACCGCCCCTAGCAGCTGGGGCTGCATGCTCTGCACCAGTGGAGGCGCCCATGCACGCAGCTTGCCCCGTACCCAACGGTAGGGGCGGCCCCACGGATCCCGATCCAGGGACCCCAGCAGCTCCTCCCTGGCACGCGACTTAGAATCGCCGATGGCCAGCCACAGAGTCTCCTTGGACGCGCTGTACACCTCATACAGCGCGTCCTCCTCGGCGGAAACCCGTCGACGTCGTCTCCGGTATCGTGTGTACTGGCGGCGAGCCGCAACGCACGCGATGCGCAACTGCGCAATCTCGGCGGTCCACCAGTACACCTGGCGCCTTGCGGACTGTTGGCGGACGCGGGGCATGGACGCGTCGCAGATCTGCGTCATCGCCCCGCGAAACCGCAGCGCCACCGCTTCGACGTCGACGGGGCCGTCCGTCGCCGACTCCCAAATCCAGGACTGGACTAAGGCAGCTTCCTCGAGCAGTTCCTTGTCGATGCACTTAAGCGCCCAGCGCGGGCCGTCGTTGATCACCCCAACCTAACCTAACCTAACCTAACCTTTTTTTTTTTTTTTTTTTTTTTTGGGAGGGGGAAATCCTCATGGACTTCCTCCGCCTGGGGAGAGGCGGAGGGGTATGCCGGACTCTTACCGGCTAAAACCCCCTTGTGTCCTCCTTGCACGTGTGCGCGGGACCGCGGGAATCCAGATTCTTCCGCAGCCCCACACTAGTGCTGGCCCTCGCACGGGCCTCGTCTCTTGCACGGGGTAGTGAGGTGTTCGCCTACCCCGTGCATCGCCTCAGGGGCACGCGCCGACACATGCGCGTGCCACCGCCTCGGGTCCACTGAGTAGGGGCGGGAACTTCCCCAAGTCCCTCGCCCTTGAACCCATTCATGGGGGGCGGAAGAAGGCGTTGTCCGCCCTTCTCCTGCGCCCGGTGCGCCTTCTGCGACCGGGGAAGGGAGTCAAAATCTCCCTCTCCCGTTCCGCAGATTCCTTCTGCGACATCACGTCCTCGCAAAAGGAAACCACCGCGTCCCACGACTCTGCACTGCCGACCATCCTCCGCACCACAGCCGGCAGCGACAGATCGTCTCCGATTTCGTTTGTGAGGACACGGCGCTGCTCCTCCCAAGCTACACACTCAGCGAGCGTGTGTTGCGCCGTGTCCTCCCCGCAATGGACGCAGTGGTGACACCGAGCGTCCGGCTCCCTGTCTAAGCGACACAGGAACTTGCCGAAGCACCCATGCCCCGACAGCACCTGCGTCACCCTGAATGACAGGGAGCCGTGCCCTCTCCCGAGCCAGTCATCGAGTACTGGCCGGATCGCCTCGACGGTAGCAAGGCCGGCGGTAGGGCGCATCAGCCTTTGCCGCCATTCCGCCACTAGGACTCGACGGAGCTCCTCTCGGCGCAGCTCGATCTCCCGCTGCACCGGCCTCGAGCCCCGTATCCGCTCTTCCTCGCGCCATCGGTATAATGACGCGAGTACTTTCGCCTCTAGGTCCCAGGGCGGGGATCCGGCCAGGACACAAGCCGCCTCGTAGGAAATCGTGCGGTACCCTCGGATGACTCTGACGGCCATCGCCCTCTGCGGTTTGCGCAGGATGGCGAGCGTGCCGGCCGTCATGTCCATCGCCCACACGGGGGCCCCATATAGGGCCATGGACCGCACGATTCCCACGTACAACCGCCTACAGGCGGCGCTCGGTCCCCCCAAGTTGGGAAGCAACGATGACAGCGCGCCCGCAGCGCCCATCAGCTTGGGCGTCAGCCGCCGGAAGTGAGGCCCGAATTCCCATCGGCTGTCGAGCACCAAGCCCAGGTACTTCATGGTGGGGCCGACAGCGATCCGGGCCCCGCTGACCACGATGTGTGATCCCGGCGGCGGCGCACGTCGGGGACCATGGAACACGATGGCCTCCGACTTGTTTAGGGCCACCTCCAGGCCCAGGCGCCGGATGCGGTTCACCACCTGTGATACCGCAGCTGTGGCTATCAACGTCGCTTCCCTGTGCGAGCTCCCCCGGGCAGTGACAAGCGTGTCGTCCGCATAACACGTCATGTCAGCGCCCGGTGTGAGCTCACCCCTTAGCACCCAGTCGTAGCCGATGTTCCACAGGAGGGGTCCCAAGACCGATCCCTGCGGAACACCGCACGACATAAGGTGCCGACCGGCACCGTCACGTCCCCGATAACTGACGCATCTGCCCTCCAGGTAGGCCCCTACTATACGGCGGAGGTAGGGTGGAACTCGATGGTATTTGAGAGCCTCCCGAATGCAACTCCAGGGAAGGGTGTTAAATGCGTTGGAGATGTCTAAGGACACCGCCAGCACCACCCCACCCCGGGACACAGTCTCCTCCGCCAGGGCCCTCACGCGCATGATGGCGTCTATGGTGGAGCGCCCCCGACGAAAACCGAATTGGTTGTCGTCCAGATCCGGCCCCTCTCTGCACAAGTGGCTGACGAGGCGATCTGCTATGATGCGCTCAAAGAGTTTTCCCGCCTCGTCGAGCAGCACTATGGGCCGATACGCGGACGGCGAGTCTGCGGGGCGTCCCTCCTTCCTGAGCAGCACCAGCCTCCCCTCCTTCCACACATTGGGAAACTGACCCTGCTCGAGACAAGCCGTGAAGAGCCCCCTCAGCTGGGGCTCCAGCTCCTTCAGGGCCAGGACGAGAGCTCGACCAGGAACTCCGTCGGGTCCCGGCGCTGTGTTCTTAGCCCGAAGTCGCGACACGGCCGCTCTCGTCTCTGCTTGCGTCACCTCGGGAACATCGGTGTTCTCCTCTTCTGAAGAACCTGTAGCTGGGGGCGACGCCATCGCCGGGGGAACGTGTTCCGCTCTCTCAGGGAAGAGGGCCGATACCACCGCCTCTAGCAACTGGGGTTGCATACTTTGTACCAGTGGAGGCGCCCAGGGCCGTAGCTTGCCGCGTACCCATCGGTAGGGGCGCCCCCACGGGTCCCGGTCTAGGGACCCCAGCAGCTCCTCCCTGGCACGCGACTTAGAGTCGCCGATGGCCAGCCACAGAGTCTCCTTGGACGCGCGGTACACCTCATACAGCGCGTCTTCTTCGACGGGATTCCTTCGACGTCGTCTCCGGTATCGTGTGTACTGGCGGCGAGCTGCAACGCACTCGACACGCAGCCGTGCGATTTCATCAGTCCACCAGTACACCTGGCGCCTTGCGGACTGTTGGCGGGCACGGGGCATGGAAGCGTCGCAGATCTGCGTCATCGCCCCGCGAAACCGCAGCGCCACCGCGTCGACGTCGATGGGGCCGTCCGTCGTCGACTCCCAAATCCAGGACTGGACTAAGGCAGCTTCCTCGAGTAGTTCCTTGTCGATTCGCTTAAGCGCCCAACGCGGGCCGTCGCTAATCGGGGTTGTTGGATGGCGGCCGTTTACGGTCTGGGCAGAGACGTCGAACCGGATATACCGATGGTCCGACAGCGTCTCCACCTCCACGGCGACATGCCAGTCGCGGACTCGGCTGGCGACTGAGGGGCTCGCAAACGAGACATCCACTATCGACCCGCCCCGCTGCCGCACGCACGTGTATTCTGAACCCCGATTCAGGACGACCAGACCAGTCGTCACCGCCCACTCTTCTAGAACCTCGCCCCGAGGGTCAGTGACCGGAGATCCCCATGCCGATGACTTGGCGTTGAAATCCCCGAGCACCAGTGCGGGACGCGGGTGATAGCGGCCTACGACGGCGCCCAACTCGACAAGGAAACCCTCAAAGTCGGCGAGACTCTTGTTGGGGGAGAAATACGCCCCCACAATGACGATGCCACCCGAGACCGCAGCAACCCAGCCGCGGCCCCGAGACGGGTCGCTCAGAGTCTCACCAATAATGGCCACCAAACCGTCAACGCATCCCAGCCAGTTATCTCGAGCGGGGATGAAGTATGGCTCGGCGACCACAGCCACGTGAATCGACCACTCTGCCATGCTCTGGAGGAGAAGATCCTGAGCTCTGGCACAGTGGTTGATGTTGCCCTGGAGGAAATGGAATTGAGCCATTATTGACATTCCATTCCCTCGGCAACAGTCCTGGGCCGGGAGTCGGCCGCGGAGCAACTAGCCTGCGGGGGCGGCGAGGTTTCCCCGGCAGGTTTAGAGCTCTTCTTTTTCTTCTTGGCCTTGCTGGCAGGTGCGCCGCAGGCTCCTCCACCCAATTTGTGTCCCGCTGGCTTCCCTGCAGCCGAACACACGCTGCAGTTGAGCGGCGCGGAACACTGGGCCGCCTTGTGGCCGGGCTGACCGCAGCGATAGCAAAGGTCACTACGGTCAACTTCAGCAGTGCACTTTGCTCGGACGTGCCCCTTCTCCAGGCACCGGAAGCACCGCAAAGCCCGGGGCTGCAGGAGCTTAACTCTCGCTGCTACCCAGCCCACCAGCAATCTGCCGTTATCGGCTATCTTCTTTGCCGACGCAACAGGACACCGAACCCATAATACGCCGAGTCCGGTGGCGTCGGCGCGTATATCGCCGGCACGTACCTTTTCTGGCAGACACTCACCGCTTCGGGCAACGGCCGCCACCACCTCTTCAGAGGTCACGGAGTCGTCCAGACCAGCAATTCGCACCTCTGCGGTTTTTACTGGCCTGGAGACCCGAACGTCCTCAGGGTTGAGGACCTCCCTCATCTTGGCGGCAAGAGCGTCCGCCTTTTTGGCACTGTCGCTTCCAGCACCAGCCACCTCAAATAGCCGTGCACCCGTGGCAGCTTGCCTGAGGGTAACGGACTGCAGGCCAAGATCTGATAATTTGATCTTGGCCTTGGCCTCGGCAATAACCGACTGGTACGTCACGCCCCGTTCCACAGCTCCGGGCTGTAACGTGAGCGTCACAGCTTCGGATCGCGGAGCACGTACAGCCGGCACTTTGCGACCATCTTTGGTAGACCGTCGTGCAGATTGGGCCCCCTTTGCAGTTACGCTGGTGGCGCGCGCTACTGCTGACGCCTTTTTAGCGGCTTTGCGGGCCTTTTTACGGCCAACCACTTTCGCCCAAGTCTCACCCTTAGACCCAGTGGTTCCTGACTCGTCTTTCGGGGGGGCTCCCTCCGCGGGCTTTCCAGTGTCCTCCACGGGCTTCCCCACAGGTCTCGGCGGCTCTTCAGCCCTTCGAGAGTCGGCTGCTAGGGGTGGACGGAGGATTTCCGCAGGAAGACGCTGGGAAATTGCCTCCAGTCGAGCATTGACCATGCTCCCGCACTGGAGCATGCAGAGTCGGACAATACGTTCGACTTCCTCAACCCTTTGAGGGCTTGCCGGTCGCGCTGGGGGAGACGGTGCTACTGCGTCTGTGCTTTCGACGGACTTGTGTCGCTGGTGTTGCTCGCTCAGCAAGGCGACTTGCTGTCGCAGGTCTTCCAGGTCTCTTCGGAGACGGCCGTTCTCCTCCTGCAATTTCGTGACTTCGTCAGAGGCCGTCCTATTGAGAAGGAGGCCAATAGCCTCCTTGATGTCACCTGCGGCCTCTTTCAAGCCACGGGTGAAAGTACCTTTCAGGCTGCCAGATTTGGTAGCAACCTTCAGGACTAAGTCCACCCCGTCCAAGGCCAGTTGGCTCAGAACCAACGCCGATGGCTCACCCCCTTCTGCTGCCAGAGCAGCACGTCGCTCACGTGCGCGACTAGACATTAGCGACACTTCGTCGGCTGCGACGACCTTCCGCTGCTCCCTTTTGGCGGCGTTAAGTTCCGCTTTGGTGCTCCCTAGCGAGGTGCAACTCTCGACCCCGGGGTCCTCACTAGAGACCCCCATTTCGTAGTCTGTCCCGCTGGCCACCGAGTTCTTGGAGCGCAGGAACCTTCCATGCGCATCCCTCTGCGGCTGCGAACCAGTTGCCTTTCTCGAGGCCGCCGTTGCCGACGTCCTCTTGGGGGCTGGCAGGCCTTCCTCATCGGAGGACAAGCCTGCTGACCCAGCCTCCAGAGCAGGGTCGCGTGGGCGTTTCTCACGCGTCCTCCCGCCTCCACTTTTCTTTTTACCGCTGCCAGTAACATTATCGGCAACAGGGGCCTGGTCGCCTACCCCTGCGCGTCCATCGGTAACCAATTTAACACTCGCAGGCCCGGATACCTGCGAGCGCCGGGCGTCAGCCGGGTCGCATGACAAAACACATTCAATATCGGACATTTTCATATTACGATTTGGGTGATTACGCACATCACTTCCCCAAGGTCTTCTTCTTTCGTGTCGATGACATGTCTTATAGTGAGACTACACTTTGTCAGCCCAATATGCCGCCACAGCGAGAGTGATGCGGCCGTTCTTTTCGGGAGGGTATTTGGTCCTCCCGAGGCCAACGGGTGCCCCTGGTGCAGGATATACCGCCCGCTGTTCGGTGACACTAAAAGCTACTTAAACCTAAATTTTTTTTTTTTTTTTAGAATTTTTAATTTTTTTTTTTGTATTTTTTTTTTTTTTTTTAATTTTTTTATTTTTTATTTTTTTTTTTTTTCTAAATCTACCTTATGTCTACCTTATACCTAACTTAGCCTAAGCACCCCCTCGGGCACGACTGCCCCCACAGACAGCAAGTTGAGGAGCAACTTGCTGTCTTACCACCTCGGACTACGTGGCGTAGCAACACGCCACGGCGTCCCCTAGACCGCGGATTGTACGACGCTCCGCGGCCTACACCTCCTCGCGCCCTATGTGCACTCTGCAGCTGCAGAGCGTCTATAGGGAGCCCTCGGGAGCGACTCCTCCGCTCCTGCCGAAATTAGCCACGGACAACAATCTCCTCTATCCCACCCCCCGCGAAGAGATTATTGTCCGTGCCCAGGGTGCACCGGCCCGGTGACTGCTCTTCCCCTAGGACGTATCCACAGGGACCAGCAGTTGCCGAGCACACGGGGAGGTTTTCTGGCAGGCACCCCAACCTAACCTAACCTAACCTTTTTTTTTTTTTTTTTTTTTTTTTGGGAGGGGGAAATCCTCATGGACTTCCTCCGCCTGGGGAGAGGCGGAGGGGGTTGCCGGACTCTTACCGGCTAAAACCCCCCTTGTGTCCTCCTTGCACGTGTGCGCGGGGCCGCGGGAATCCAGATTCTTCCGCAGCCCCACACTAGTGCTGGCCCTCGCACGGGCCTCGTCTCTTGCACGGAGCAGTGAGGTGTTCGCCTACCCCGTGCATCGCCTCAGGGGCACGCGCTGACACACGCGCGTGCCACCGCCTCGGGTCCACTGAGTAGGGGCGGGAACTTCCCCAAGTCCCTCGCCCTTGAACCCATTCATGGGGGGCGGAAGAGGGCGTTGTCCGCCCTTCTCCTGCGCCCGGTGCGCCTTCTGCGACCGGGGAAGGGAGTCAAAATCTCCCTCTCCCGTTCCGCAGATTCCTTCCGCGACATCACGTCCTCGCAAAAGGAAACCACCGCGTCCCACGACTCTGCACTGCCGACCATCCTCCGCACCACAGCCGGCAGCGACAGATCGTCTCCGATTTCGTTTGTGAGGACACGGCGCTGCTCCTCCCAAGCTACACACTCAGCGAGCGTGTGTTGCGCCGTGTCCTCCCCGCAATGGACGCAGTGGTGACACCGAGCGTCCGGCTCCCTGTCTAAGCGACACAGGAACTTGCCGAAGCACCCATGCCCCGACAGCACCTGCGTCACCCTGAATGACAGGGAGCCGTGCCCTCTCCCGAGCCAGTCGTCGAGAACTGGCCGGATCGCCTCGACGGTAGCAAGGCCGGCGGTAGGGCGCATCAGCCTTTGCCGCCATTCCGCCACTAGGACTCGGCGGAGCTCCTCTCGGCGCAGCTCGATCTCCCGCTGCACCGGCCTCGAGCCCCGTACCCGCTCTTCCTCGCGCCATCGGTATAATGACGCGAGTACTTTCGCCTCTAGGTCCCAGGGCGGGGATCCGGCCAGGACACAAGCCGCCTCGTAGGAAATCGTGCGGTACCCTCGGATGACTCTGACGGCCATCGCCCTCTGCGGTTTGCGCAGGATGGCGAGCGTACCGGCCGTCATGTCCATCGCCCACACGGGGGCCCCATACAGGGCCATGGACCGCACGATTCCCACGTACAACCGCCTACAGGCGGCGCTCGGTCCCCCCAAGTTGGGAAGCAACGATGATAGCGCGCCCGCAGCGCCCATCAGCTTGGGCGTCAGCCGCCGGAAGTGAGGCCCGAATTCCCATCGGCTGTCGAGCACCAAGCCCAGGTACTTCATGGTGGGGCCGACAGCGATCCGGGCCCCGCTGACCACGATGTGTGATCCCGGCGGCGGCGCACGTCGGGGACCATGGAATACGATGGCCTCCGACTTGTTTAGGGCCACCTCCAGGCCCAGGCGCCGGATGCGGTTCACCACCTGAGATACCGCAGCTGTGGCTATCAACGTCGCTTCCCTGTGCGAGCTCCCCCGGGCAGTGACAAGCGTGTCGTCCGCATAACACGTCATGTCGGCGCCCGGTGTGAGCTCACCCCTTAGCACCCAGTCGTAGCCGATGTTCCACAGGAGGGGTCCCAAGACCGATCCCTGCGGAACACCGCACGACATAAGGTGCCGACCGGCACCAACCTAACCTAACCTAACCTAAGGTCGTAGTCGTCAGTACAAACAGTTTGTATCCTAACAGTACCGTCAGATTTATACCTGAGATTGTCATCACGGATATTTCCGTACAAACTTGTGTTGAAATTTAAATGCGCCCTGAGGCGCCGTCTAATGGCGATATATCGACTACAACACTATTAAACAGTAAAACACAAGTTTCCAGTATAATGAATATATTGTAATACCTATAACTTTAAATGCATATAAATATATTTCAACGGTCCACACATAAATGGTAACTGCAAAAGCAGTAGTTTACAGGAGAGCTATATTAAGTTTCCATTTTTTTGTTACTAGCTTCGATCAGCGGTTTCACCCGCAACCCGCGGGAATTTCCGCAAAACACGTATAAGACAAACCTATAGTCTTCCTCGATTAATGGGCTATCTAACACTGAAAGAATTTTCCAAATCGGACCAGTACTTCCTGATATTAGCACGTTCAAACAAACAAACAAACTCTTTAGCTTTATAATATTAAGTATAGATTAAGTATTGGTTAATTTCTACCCTGAGTGAATAGGTAGATAAGTAGTTTAGCTGAAAAAAACTTTTTTACAAAAAAATTAAACCGACTTCCAAAAACACTAAAAAGCAAAAAAAAACTAATTTTAGGTGCATCGGCCTAGAAGTCGGTGTCTAATGGATGTTACTAAGTTAATTTTGCCACCGACTTGTAGGCCGATGCACCTAAAATTAGTTTTTTTTTGCTTTTTAGTGTTTTTGGAAGTCGGTTTAATTTTATTGTAAAAAAGTTTTTTATTTACTGCTTTTCAGTGATACGAATAGTTGTCACTATCCATATAAGTGGAAAGTTTCATCAATACAAAGAATATAAGCCCAAATACGAGGTATGTATTTTACATATTCAGTTGTCGAGTCCCCTCGACCTTCTCTGGTCTCCATCATCAGGTCAGCTCCAAACCTTCACTGTTGCAAAAGTCTCGTCAATACAAATAATATAAGCCCAAACACGAGGTAGTTTACATATTCAGTTGTCGAGTTCCCTCGCCCCTCGCTGGTCTCCATCATCAGGTCAGCTCCAAACCTTCACTGTTGAATAGTACTTTCAGGCATACACCTGAGTGTCAAGTTTTTGCCCTATGTATGCCTACAACTTTCGAAGGTTGCCCTCGATTACTCAGGGTTTCCATCATCAGATCCTGACCTGATGACTATGGGACCAACTGGCAGCTATTCCACGTCGAACAAAAAAATAATCACGTAAATCGGTCTATAAACCTGGGAATAATCGATGTACATACATAGAAAAAAAAAAAAAAAAAACATACCGGCCGAATTGAGAACCTCCTCCTTTTTGGGAAGTCGGTTAAAAAGGACAATGCTCATGAAGTATGAAAATAAAACCCAGGCCCGGCGCAAAAGAAATGTAACTCAAAATATAGGTAAAAATAAGTAATTAAATATTACATAGTGGGGCATCATCGAAATCAGTGGCTATATGTGTGAAATTGCTATTCGATTTTTAACATCTGCGCCGCATTGCTACTCGAGATTCTAGAGGTAACATAATGTATTAGTAATAAAAGGAACAGTAAACAGATACAGTTGTTGTTTAAGAGTGTACGTAATGACATATTTATGGCAACTTCTCCACTATTCTACCTGCTTTTACAAGATAATAGGATGATAGAACTAAAACACAATATGAATGTACTTTTCATTTTAAAGCTTGTTGGCCCTGGTCTGGGTGTTTCAATATGTATATATAATGTAGCTATATGTAGTTTAGTCAAAGTCAAAGTCAAAAACGTTTATTGAAAATAGGCTAGTTTTTAGCACTTTTTCACATCAAATAATACAAAAGGACAGCACCCCCAAAACGCCCCCCTTTCACCACTTCCTAGTGTTCAACAAACAAACTTCCCAGCAACACAGCTGTCTATTACAATTTAATTATAATCTGTTGGATATGGGTGCAGGTGAGACAAAGAAAACACATGTAACCTGGACGACTGTTATATTTCGAATGAAAGAATGTACGATTGAAGTGAACATTGAATGAATGAATGTTTGACGAATGATTGAAGTAGATATGCTTTATATAATCTTGGATATTTGTAAAGGAGGTATTATACGTACATCATGCGTGTATTCCAACAGCCCCCCTCAAATGTACAAGCATTTTATCCAATCATAAGTCAAAAATCGTTTATTCAAACTTGGCTGCAAAACAGCACCTTTTGAACGTCAGGAATTTATAAAAGACAGCTCCCAAAACGCCCACCTTTCACCACTTCCTATGTGTTTTTACTGGGAAGAAGAAGTGGCGCAACAAACTCCCCAGCAACACATGTCTGTCTGTAGGTTAGAAGAACCTTAAACATTGTTTGATATATACAGTATAATTCAATTTGTAGGTAGGTATATTACAGTATAGGACAATATGCTATATTGACATACAATTTATACAATCATAAATAGTACCTACTGCATATCAAATTTCAATAACTTAGATTATTTGTTGTAGCCAAAACATAATAGCATTCTAAATAAAATCATTTAACTGAAATTATTGAAAAGTTTACATTAAGTTCAATTTAATTCTAAAAACTTTGCAACATGTACCATTTTCAAAGTCAAATCATTTACTTCATTTAGGCACATTAATAATTTCTACACTAATAATTTCTTTACAAGCACTTATGAAAGTCAAAAACATAAATAAGTTTGATTCTAGTTGCTCATTCCAACAATAGCTTCCTATGGAGAAGAAGAGGCAAGTAACTCCATGGTTACTCTTTTAAAAAAAAAAAATACATAGTATGGGATTACTGTTTATATGTATTGATACATACAATAACAGCATGCGAAGGTCATGCAGAATCACAAACAAAAACATATGAGAATGAAATGACCATTAAAATGCTTCATGCTTCAAATTTTCATGTTTCATGAAAATGCATGAGTCAAATACCATTTATAAAGATAATTATTAAACGTGATATGAATATTTTAATGTACTTTGTAACTTATCTTGTAATAAGTATAAACATTCACATTCATTAATCCTTTTATATGTATTTTGTCACCAGACAAATAGTCAAAGGAAAAATACAATTTTACTAGCTGGTGTAATTTTAATTTGGTTATTAATTAGATATTGTTATGTCCTATGGAGCAGGACCACCACATTTCTAAGCATTTTTTATCTTGAACTTAATGTTCTAATTAATAATATGCTTTCTTACAAAGTGTGGCTTTTATATATGAGTTTTAAACCTCATGTCATTCAGTTCCAGACTGTTGCCTGGTTGTCTGGTATTTTGTTATTACATTTACTTATTTATTTACATATACAATCTTACATCTACCCTTACAGGACGTGCCTAATGCGGCAGATGGGTTCTTATTAATTCTAAACTTAACTAAAAACACATAAATAACACATCACATCACATCACACAAATCAACGCATACAAACTTAACTAAATTCGTCACAATATCGTTTGTGATTTGTAGGATTATTAGCGATGCTAATACAACTGTTATTAACTTCATATATCATCATTGGCTGTTTTATCAGAATAGAACTATGTTATAATGATTTGATCCAAAAAGCTTCTCTTATAGCTTCAAATAAGCATATATTTAGCTTCTGTTGAGGTACCAGCGACTATTTTGTTTCCGTGTATTCCATGAAATCGTACAATTATCAAACACTTTAAATTTGTGATCTGTTGTACTTTTGCGGTCAATAACGTCGCCTCAACGAATCAGAATCTGCATACCCTGCCATCAGTTGTTTGTAATCACATTTCACATAGGTCAGCTTTAATTTAACAGTTCCTTTTATCTCAAAAGATGCTTTAACCATTTCCTTAAAATACCTCTAGCAGCACAAATATCTGGTCTAATATTTACTAAGCATTACGTGCATAAGGCACTTCCATATAGATATATATCTTCCTTAAGAATGCCTTTCAAAACGGCGGTTTTTACGTCCATAAGATGGGCATGTAAATCAAACTGATTTGCAAGAGTTAAAATAAATTGGAAAGTTTATATTTGAGCTACTAGAGTAAACGTTTCGCTATATTCTTGTAAGTATTGTTGAGTGACACCACGAGCTACTAATCGGGCTTTATACCATGTAGGTTTACCCAACTCGTTGTTTTTAATTGTACATACCCATTTTGAGCTTTTTATGTCTCATTTAGGTATTTTACGTATTTTTAGGTCTTGCTACGATAGTCCAAGTACTATGATTAGACTCTATTTCACTTTCTGTGGTTTTCAACATAAACTAGAATCATCCCTATTAAAATGTCACAATAGGTGCATGGTAGTGATTGAACAGTTGTGAGCGATAAGCAAAAATGGGTCATCAATCCCTTTATAATCTATTGGGGTACTTTGAGAATTATTTTTATTACGTCTCAGTTTGCTAGATGAAGGTCCAGCTTCAGAGCTATTATCAGGGGAATGATTATGTTTGTGTTTGTTGCCTATTAACTTTGCCGATTATCGTTGTTATCGGGCTTGTTAATTTTGGCGGGAATTATTTAAAATTCAACTCCTCAAATACAACATCCCTCGCAATAAGGAAGTGATTATTTTCTGTATTAAATAATTTGTAACCATTTTGGTCGTAACCAACTAATATGGCTTTAAATGACTCTTCGTCAAATTTCGAGTCTTTGGTTTTATCATGAACATGTCGAACCGAATCATCATCATTATTTTAAATGTCTTGAATGACTTATTTTCGGTTTCGTATTTTTGGTATTGATTGTGTGTATGGTGTTTTATTATTCGAGAGCGCTTTTGTGGGTAGTCTATTTGTTAAATATGTATATTAATATTAATATAGCTTCACCCCAGAATATTTTATATAATTTCGCACTTGTAACCAATGGTCGAGCCATTTCGGTTAACGTACGATTCATACGCTCCGCGACACCATTTTGTTGTGGCTATTCGATACCGTTAAACAGTATCTACCTAAGTTATTCCTTACAAACACAATAAAATTCATTAGAAAGATATTCTTGCCCACTATCGCAATATAAATTAGTTTACTTTATGGTTAAATAAGTTTTCACTTTTAGCAACAAAATTTTGAAAACATTTCACAGCACTTCTGACTTGGCGTACATCAAATATGTAACAGTTAATATTACACTGTAATGTATAAAATTGTCTATAAAAGTAACAAAATAGAACAGTTCTTATCATCTACAGTACATGGTTTTTACCAAGTAGGTATGCAAGGTTCAGATAATTCATCAGAATTACCAAATTATCAAATAAAAACATTATTTTCATCAACTACATATTTGAACATTTAATTTTTCTGTTTATTTAAGTGATCTAGTGTACAATGCCGTTATATATACTCTATTGCACAGTCTTGGTGATTCTCTTAAACTAAATTTAAATTACTCAGAGAATTATTACTGTTTAAAAGTAATCATAAAAACATTATTGATTGATGTTCTCACCTGTCATAAAACATTTATTATTTTTACCATAAATGTTGAAAAATTTACCGACATACCAGTCTTTTGGCATATTATAACGTACCTCCGGTGAATATAAAACATCATCAATTGATCCTTGAATTTAAAATTTGTTGTTACCTCGATTTACCCTTTACCAAACTCCAGGATTGAAACTCCTTTCCTAGCAACACCGATCTTCAATGGTGTGGATAATTCGACGTACGAGGTTAAAACCTTTTTACATTGTCAATTTTTTAATTTTTTTTTTTTGATTTGTCAATATGATATGCCATCATGATCTGTCACACCAGAATCTAAAAGAAAATAAACAGTATTATTTTCTACATAATTAGCAGACAATTTACGTTATGAAATCATAAAACGAAACTGTCCTGGTCATTGTTGCAGTATTCAATGTTATTGGCAGACTTTTGAAGTTCACCCATTGATTATTTTGCTGCTGGTCCTTTAAGTAACGGCAGTCCTTTTTGAAATGATTCCGACGTCCGCAATGATCACAATACATTTTTGATATTTTATGCATTGAATTTCCAGATTGATAATTATTTTTCCTTTTGAGTGTGGGTCTCATTATTATTATAAAATTCATAACCGAGTAGGCGTAGTCTTCACAGAAACCATATTGAGTTGCTCATCACCTAGCAACGCAGTAATAACACCGTCATAAGATGTGATATTTTGTTCATTGTTAATGCAATTTTTATTTACACTCTTTCACTGAATTTAAAATTTAGTTGTATTACTTTTAACTACAAAAAACGGCCTGGGCCCATAACCTGTTGGATATGGGTGCAGGTGAGACAAAGAAAACACATGTAACCTGGACGACTGTTATATTTCGAATGAAAGAATGTACGATTGAAGTGAACATTGAATGAATGAATGTTTGACGAATGATTGAAGTAGATATGCTTTATATAATCTTGGATATTTGTAAAGGAGGTATTATACGTACATCATGCGTGTATTCCAACATAATCAAATTACAATTATACAATTCAATATCGTTTTTCGATAAAAAGTGTGCATAACAAGTTCCACTTTACGCTATACTAAGATTGTAATAATGTAAGTCAAGTTTTAAATAGTGTCTTAAAATCAGGTTTATATGTTGGTAGAGGTGATGCAGCCTAAATAACAAGTTTCTTCAGTGCGTGAACAATTAGAATAAGATCTTTTTGTATTCCAAGTGTATTTTTATGTGAAAATAAAGACATTTTAAAACAAACAAAACAAACAATATCGTTTCAAATTATAGTCACAAAAAATATATATATAAAAAACACTTGTTGTCCACTTCAGAGCTGCCATCTGCGTGTATCTGTGAAATAGTCATTAATGTTATAATAAGCCTTTTTAATCAGAATATCCTTAATTTTGATTGAACTTTCTGAGATGTAGCAAACGTCGCACAAGATGATAAGATAAACTATTTGATGTCAAACAATATTTCTACGAATGATTAAATCATTTGTTTACTGACCTTGTTTCCTTTTGTCGTGTAATATAGTTATTTGTTTCTCAACTGTTATTCTTGTTGCCTAAAAAAGTACCACCCCTCCCGCTGTGGGTTAGCAGCGGTGAGGGAGTGTCAGACTCTTACTGACTAAAAACCGTCGTGTTCCGTCATAGGCCTTTTATGTACCAGGGCCGCGGTATCTCTTTCGAACAACCTGCAGCCCCGGCAGGCCTTGGCCCTGCTGGGCCCCGCTGGGGTTGCTGACATCTCTTTGAGGAGCGCGTGGAACAACGCGCGCCGTCGACACGGGTCTGTCGTCTAAAAAGACAGAGGGACGATGAGCCACCCGAACTCACCGCCCACAGACCCACGCCTACGGTGGCCGGGAGTCACCTCGCGACACCCGGCGCCCGTGGTGTCTACCTGGTCCAGCACGGCGGCCGGGATGAGAGGTGCGAACTCTCTGGCGTTCCGCCTCCTCCTTCTCGAGCATGACTGCTTCGCAGAAGGAGGCGACGGCATCCCATTCCCTCTCGCCCCGGACCATGGCCTGGATCAGGGCCGGACGCGAGAGGTCGTCGCCGCCTAATGGTCGCTGCACACAGCGGGCGGGGCGCGACGGGACGGGACGGCGACGCGACGCTGAGCAGTTGTAATGTACTAGATATTACGGACGACATCACACAGAGCCGTCCCGCTCGGCGCGACGCGACGCGACGATCTAGTACATTGCGTCGCGTCGCCGTCCCGTCCCGCCGCGCCGCGCCCGCTGTGTGCAGAGACCATAAAGCCTCGACGAGGACCCGGCGGTGCCCTTCCCATGTAGGGCACACCTGGACTGTGTGGTCCACAGTGTCCTCGGGGCTGTCCGCACAGTGGTGACACCTGGACGCCTCCTCACGACCGATTCGGTGCAGGTACCTCCCGAAACAACCGTGTCCGGTGAGGACCTGCGTCGACCGACTCCTCCCGAGCCACTCCTCAAAGAGGGGACTCACCGCCACGATGGTGGCGTGCCCTGCACTGGGTTGCGACAGTCGCTCCCTCCAGGCCACCATGAGATCGCGCCGGAGATCCGCCCGCTGCGCGACAACTTGCCGCGGCAGCGGAGTTTCCCCCCGGCGCAGTGTCTCCTCGCGCCAGTCGTACAGGCGCAAGAAGACTCTCGCCTTCAGATCCCACGGTGGCAGTCCAGCAAGTAGGCCAGCTGCTTCGCGGGAGATCGTGCGGTACCCCCGGATTAGCCTAATGGCTATAACCTTTTGGGGCACGTTCAGGTAGTGTACAGCCCGCGGCCGTACCGAACGTGCCCATACCGGGGCCCCGTAAAGGGCCATGGACCGCATGACCCCCGCGTAGAGTTTCCGGCAGGGGGCGTTTGGGCCTCCCAGAATGGGCAGGAGCCGTTTGAAGGCAGCACCTGCCTTCTCCAGTTTGGGGCCCAAACGTCGGAAATGCTCGACGTAGTTCCACCGGCTGTCGAGGACGAGTCCTAGGTACTTCATCGCCCTCTCGACGCCGATGGAACCACCCCCCAACGTGACTTGGGAGCCTGAAGGTGGCGCGTTCCGAAGCCCATGAAAGCACATGGCCTCGGATTTGTGCAAGGTCACCTCCAGGCCCAGCAGCTAGATCCTCTCGATGACCGTCACAACCCCGCGTGTCATTATGTCGCCCGCCTCCTGGTGCCAGAACCAGCGTGTCGTCAGCGTAGCAGACCACGCTGACGCCGCTAGGGAGGTCGGCGCGCACCTAGTTGTAGCCGATGTTCCACAAGAGCGGCTCCAGAACCGACCCCTGCGGAACACCGCACGACATCTCTCGCCGGGCGAAATCTTATCTTAAAGATCGATGAATTACATTTGGTTAGCTTCGATGATTCTAAAACGTAGTTTTATAGAATAAAGAAAGAAAAAACGTTTATTTCTAATAAATTTTATATAAGTACTAAAAAAAAACGATTCTGACGTTGCTGACAATAAATGACAATAAGTGACCGGTCAAATTGGATAAATGTTCTATGCTCGGTCAGATTAATCGGTCACATATAACGTGACGGTCACTTTACATCTCTAATGATACCGGTTTCGGTCCCTGGTTCAGGGTTACATTTCCTATCTTCGTGCCCTAACAGCAGACTAGCTCAGTGGTTCCAGAAGACATTAGTGTTTCAAATTTCAAATCTATACTAATATTATAAAGCTGTAGAGTTTGTTTGTTTGTTTGTTTGTTTGAACGCGCTAATCTCAGGAACTACTGGTCCGATTTGAAAAATTCTTTCAGTGTTAGATAGCCCATTTATCGAGGAAGGCTATAGGCTACTTTTTATCCGGGTCCGTGCCGAGGTTCCCACGGGATGCGGGTGAAACCGCTGGCAGAAGCTATCCCTCATATGCTTGCAAGTAAACTGAGCGTGTAACATTCCTATCACACCTAACAAACGAGCTGATGACCTTGAAGACCTAAACCGATTTCCACCAAACATAGCTAAGAACACTCCCGACTGACATTCCTTTTAAACAAAAAAAACCGCATCACAATCGGATCATCCGTTTGGGAGCTACGATGCCATATACACACACACACACACACACAGACACGTCAAACTTATAACACCCCGTCGTTATTGCGTCGGGGGTTAAAAAACAAAAAAATCTAACCTTTTTTTTTCTTTTTTTGGGGAGTGGAAATCTTCAAGGACCTCCTCCGCCTGGGGAGAAGCGAAGAGTATGCCGGTCTCTAAACCCCCTGTGTCCTCCTTGCACGTGGGCGCGGGGCCGCGGGAATCCAAATTCTTCCGCAGCTCCACACTAGTGCTGACCCTCGATCGGGCCCCATCTTTTGCACCGGGTAGTGAGGTGTTCACCTACCCCGTGCATCGCCCCAGGGGCACGCGCCAGCACACACGCGCGGCACTGCCTCGGGTCCATTGAGTATGGGCGGGAACTTTCCCAAGTCCTTCGACCTTGGATCCATTCATGGAGGGCGGAAAAGGGCGTTGTCCACCTTTCTCCTACGCCCGGTGCGCCTTTTGTGGCCGGGGAAGGGAATCGAAATCTCCCTCTCCCGCTCCGCAGTTTCGTGTGTGGCGGCTGAAGCATATTGTTCGCGAGCGCTGCGTTCCGTTCTGACTATCCAAATGAACGGAGAAAATTTCGAAACGGATGCCGTTCGGAAAAAGTAAAAAAGTGTGCGCAACTTGTAAGAAAAAAGAGCATTTCGGTTTCCCAATCTAAATTCCTGATCAGGAAACCTAATCTGGAAACCGAATGTGTGCATCCGCCCTTGCCTGGGTGACCTACAACGTGAGTATTATTTAATGAAAATGTCAAAGTTGTTTTAGTTAGTCTTTATTGGTCGTGTCAAAATTTACACAACGATTCAATAATTTACTTTTATTTTATAAACCTTTCTTTATAAAAAAAGATACAGATAATCCGTCGACGGCCGCGCGAGCGCCAGCAGGCCGCGCGGAACATCCGCGCGGACGCCGCAGTCGCGCGGCCGCGGCCGGCGGCGAGCACCCGCCACTCTCTTTGTACATATAAAAATAGATCACTTATTTTAAACTAATCTAGGAGGAGAACGCATCGGCTACTCGACTTTTTAAATGCACAGTTTAAAGTATGATATGAAACTACAATTGGAGCACCATTTGATGAACGCGTCCGCGCGTGTCGCATTCCAATATCCTATCTACAGCACTCGGGCGCCGGGACGCGCCTCTCCGATATCGTCTCGTCATAAATATATTTTCATAATTTGCTTGTTCCCGGCGTAGCTCGTCACATCATCGAGAAAAAGGAGAGTAACAAAAAGTAACGATATCACTTTCATACAGATATTTACAACATGATCTATCTAATACTTAATTAACATTATTTTATTGTACATAGTACAAGTCTTTCAATACCTCTGCGTAACCTCTGCTCGCACCACTGAGAACAATGAGTGTTTCACAATACGTTACAGATACACTTTGAATGCTTATTATGATACAAATTATGTACGAACGTATATTAGTCTCGAGTGTTTTAACTATTCATTCACAACGTCTCTTTAGTTACTTCTTGGACCGACCATCAAATTATAAACTCAATATTATTCGAATTTGAACACATAATACTTCATGTAGCGCATATACAACACATCATACTATGAACACAGACATACCGGTCGTGGGCTATTAATTTGTTGCTCGATCCATAGGAGTCGACATATTCCAAAGGAACATGAGAATCCAACATGCCAGTATTAATACTACCAAACACAATGTTGGTTAGTTTACGGTGACGCAAAAGTTTTAACAATAAATTCGTTCTAAGTCCAAACATAACGGAGAGCTCGCAGTCCGGTGTTACAGGCCGCGCGGTCGGGTGTGCGGGCGGGTGAGCGGGCGGGTGTGCAGGCCGGGGTGCGGGCGGGTGTGCGGGCGGGTGAGCGGGCCGGGGTGCGGGCGGGGCGGCGCGGCGGCCGCGCGCCGGCGTCACACGTCGGTGTGGCGCGGCACGGCGCGCGCCGGCTCGCTCTCCGCGTCTGACTCCTCGATCTCGCACAGGTTGGCCGACAGCTCGCTGCCGGAGCCATCGTCCTCGTCGCCCAGCAGCGAGTTCCGCTCCTCTGTGAACAACAAACAGCGTCACGGCGGAGGCGGAGGGCGGCGGGCGGGCGGCGGCGCGACACTCACCCAGCATGGTGATGAGGCTGGCGGCGTCGGGCTCGCGCAGCGTGCGGGCGCGCAGCGGCTCGTCGTCGCTGAGGCGCGCGTCGGGCAGCAGGCGCGCGTCGGGCGCGGGCGGCTCGCTGTCGGCGGAGGCGGGGCGGCGGGCGCGGGCGGCGCGGCGGCGAGGCGCAGGCGAGGCGGCGGGCGAGGCGGGCGAGGCGGGCGAGGAGGAGTCGGGGCGCTCGGAGCCCGCCACCTCGCTGATGCCGGGCAGCGCGCCGCCGCCGCCGCACCAGTCGGAGCAGTCCCAGTGGTAGCCGCCCACCAGGTGCGGCTCCACCGGCCCCATGGGGCCCATCGCTCGTCGAGCGCAGCCCGGTGATCGTGCCCTGATACGACTCTTACATCCTTTCAAATCTGCAAAATAGCATAAAGTATTTAGTTTTATGCGAAAATATTTCTTTTAGTGACTCGTAATACTCTTCGATAGGTAATAATGATCAGTGCAAGTGTAATGTAAGTTTTGTCAGTGGCTAAAACACAACACGATGCAAACTTGACTTGACTGATCGATCATTACCTGAAATGATGGGTGGAAAAATAAATTTACCATTATATATTTTGTTATCGACAAAAGTATGCAGATGCATCTGCTCGGACCAGGGCTTGCGGTCGGCGACGTCGATGTTGAGGTTGCGGCGGTAGTCGGGCGGGATGCCCTCGAGCTCGTCGCCGGCCGAGCCGTAGCTGCGCAGCGTGTCGACGTTGTTGAGCGGCGGCGGGTCGGCGCAGGAGGCGGGCCGCTCGCGCCGCACGGCCTCCAGGTTGGACAGCTTGGAGGCGCGCGGCGCCAGCTTGTCCACGCAGCTGTTGAGCGGCTCGTCGCGCGGCTTGCGGCGGGCGCGGCGCCGCAGCGCCAGCGGCAGCGCGGCCGCCAGCAGCAGCAGCAGCAGCGCCGCCGCCGCCGCGCCCAGCGGCCAGCGCGCCTCGCAGGCCCAGCGCCACGCCGCCCGCAGCGCCGCCGCCGGGCCCGCGCCCGCGCCGCCCGCCACCACCGCGTCCGAGTACAGCGGGTTGCCGCAGTTCATACCTGCACGAGAGGCACCCGATTATTCTCGCGCCTCATTTCGCTTAAATATCACTCAATTCTGATGATGTCTTTATAGCAGGTACTCATACGCACACAACGTAAATACTTTTCAAATTATCGCACCTACTATGCAAGTTAACCCGCATCGGAAACAAAAGCCTATAAACCATTACATAGTGGAGTAGCCGAAATCTCAAACTGTGCAAAAGTAAATATTTAAGTAAGGTAACGACTCCCGTCATTACCAGTCTTGTCCGGCGGGCAGAGACAGCGGAAGGAGCCGGGCTCGTTGACGCACGTGGCGCCGTTCAGGCAGGGCTCGCCCGCGCACTCGTCCACGTCGTACTGGCAGCGCGGGCCGTAGTAGCCGCGGCAGCGACACGACGGGCCCCACTCGCCCTCCTCGCACGCGCCGCCGTGCGCACACACGCCGTCCCCGCACCAGCGCCCGCGCTCGCAGCGCTCGCCCGCCAGCCCCGCCGCGCAGGCGCAGCGCCAGCCGCGCGCGTCGGCCGCGCACGAGCCGCCGTGCAGGCACGGCTGCGACGCGCACGGGTCGCCGTCCAGCTCGCAGCGCCGCCCCGAGAAGCGCGCGTGGCACGTGCACGCGTAGCCCTCGTCGCCGCCCGCCTCGCCCTCCAGCAGCTCGGCCACGTCGCGGCACGAGCCGCCGTTGAGGCAGGGGTAGGAGGCGCAGGGCGTGGGCGGCGGTAGCGCCTCGCACGCGCTGCCCACGCGCACGCGCACGCGCCGCAGCAGCTGTGCGCGCCCGTCGCTCGACGTGCCGCCCTCCTCCAGCGGCAGCGCCGCGCCGCCCAGCTTCAGCTCCGATATGCAGCCGTGGAAGCCGTACGTCACCTGCCAACGAGAACCACCGTCACGATCGATTCGCGCCCCGCGTCCGCCGCTGTCGGAGCCGGCGCTGACCTGCTCGGCGGCGAAGGCGTGCGCGTGCCGCTGCAGCGCCGCGCCCACCACGAGGCGGTCGGCGCGCACGTCCAGCACGGCGGCCGGCGGCGGCGTCTGCGCCTGCGCGCTGCGCCGGTCCACGGTGAGGCGCATGCTGGCGCCGCGCCGCTCCAGCCGCGCCTCGTGCCACAGCCCGTCGGCCACGGGCACGGCGGCGCGCACCTGCGCCGGGCCCGAGCCCAGCTCCATGCGGAACTGCAGGTAGCCCTCGGCCACCTCGAGCGCGGCGTAGTCGACGCGGCCCTGCGCCTGCAGCAGCGTGCCGCGCTCGCGCCGCGTGCGGAAGCGCAGCGACAGCGCCAGCTCGTCGTCCAGCAGGCGCGCGCCCTGCACGGCGCCGCGCTCCAGGCGCAGCAGCAGGTAGCCGTCGCCCGCCAGCTGCGCCACGGGCGGCGCGCGGCAGTCGGCGCAGGCGGGCGCGGCGCAGCGCGGGCCGCCGTAGCCGGGCGCGCAGGCGCAGTGCGCGCGCAGGCGGTGCGGCGGCGCCACGAGCGCGAACACCTCGCAGGCGGCGGCGCGCGGCGCGGGCAGCAGCGCCACGCGCTCGGCGCAGGCGCCGTGCTCGCAGGCGGCGCAGGGCGCGCGGCGCAGCTCCTCCACCACGAGGCGCGCGCGCTCCTCCAGGCGCTCCAGGTGCGCGTGCAGGCGGCGGCGCAGCGCGTCGGCCGGCAGGAAGGCGGCACCGGCGCGCACGGCCACGGCCACGTCCAGGTCCTGCGCCACCTGGCGCCGCGGCCGGGCCGGCCCGAGCTCGTCCGACTCGGCCGATTCGCCGGCCGGTTGCACGCTCACTATGACCACGTCGCCGGGCTCGCAGTCTGTGGCTTCGCCGATTGCTCGAATGAAGCCCTTGCGATGGCTCAGGATGAAATCGCGATCGGTGACCTCTCGAAACCTTACGACGATCGTTTGCGCTAGCATCTCGTCAGAGATGAGTATAACTGAGACCTTGATTATTGCAAAGCCAAGGAACTTGCCGTCGTCGACGGTGACGTTCAACCGGTATTCGCCCACATCCAGGCGCGGAGCAGCTTTCAGTGTGCCGTCGGCCGGATCGATCTCAAACAGGTCTGTAGGAGGATAAGGCGCGCCGTCGATTGGTACGATCGAGTATGAAAGCGTGTCGTAGGCGTCGCGATCGGAAGCGAACACTCGGCCGATGATGCCTCCTGGGAATTCGTCTAAATAAGAGTTAACGACCACTTCCAATGGCGTCACGACCGGTGGATACTGGGATTCTTCTATCACTCTTATATAGACCCACGCGTCTGAGTATAACGGCGGCGTGCCATTGTCGAATACGCGTATTTGCAACACGTATCGGTCCTTGATGCGATGATTAAACCGAGTCGCCGATCGCAGGTAACCGTCCTGTTCCAAGCGAAAAGCGCCCATTTCGTTGCCAGATTGGAAGTCAAACGTGTAAGGTGCCCCATTCGGCGGAGCGTCGGCGTCTTCTACGACAAACTTCAAGATAGTATGTCCGAGCGGGCGATCTTCTTGCACGACCGCGGTGTAGTTGGACTGCGCGAAGAGCGGCGGGTTGTCGTTGGCGTCCAGCACTTCGATGTTGACGCTGACGCTGGCCTCGAGCGCGGGCAGGCCGTGGTCGCGCGCGCGGACCGTCAGCACGTGCGCCGGCGCCGCCTCGCGGTCCAGCGGCGCCGCCACCGACAGGTAGCCCGTGTCGGCGTCCAGCGCGAAGCGGCCGTCGCGGTCGCCGCGCGCCACCGAGTACGTGACGCGGCCGTTGGCGCCCGAGTCGGCGTCGTCGGCCACCAGCTGCAGCACGCGCGTGCCGGGCGCCGCGTCCTCGCGCACGCGCGCCGAGTAGGCCGCCTGCGCGAACTGCGGCGCGTTGTCGTTGCCGTCGCCCACGGTGATGTTGAGCGTGGCCAGGTCGCTGAGCGGCGGCGTGCCCCCGTCCACGGCCTGCACGGTGAGCAGGTACTGCTGGCGGCGCTCGTAGTCCAGCGGCCGCGCCACGCTGACGACGCCCGAGGCGCGGTCCACGGCGAAGTCGTCGCGGTCGTCGCCGCCCACCAGCGAGTAGTAGACGTCGGCGTTGACGCCGGCGTCGCGCGAGGTGGCGCGCACGCGCAGCACCTGCGTGCCGGGCGCGTCCAGCTCGGGCACGGCGGCGCGGTACTGGTGGAACTCGAACTCGGGCGGGTTGTCGTTGACGTCGGCGACGGTGAGGCGCAGCGTGGCGGTGGCGGAGCGCGGCGGGTTGCCGGCGTCGGTGGCGCGGACCAGCAGGCGGTGCTCGGCCTGCGTCTCGCGGTCCAGCGGCGCGCGCAGGGTGACGATGCCGCTGTCGGCCGCCAGCTCGAAGGCGCCGCTCGGCTCCTCCACGAACGAGTACCGCACGAGCCGGTTCTCGCCGAGGTCGGGGTCTGTCGCGTGTACCTGCCGGAGCGAGTATCGACATGAGCAAGCCTCTCCCAGACACTATAAACACGACATAGCTTGTAACACCGACTTCTATTCTAAGGCACCAAAATTTGCGCATTCGAAAAGTTTGTCGGACTCATCGTAAGGAAGGCACTCACAGAGTCTTAAATTTGTATGTATCAAAAAAAAATTTGTTCGCCGGCCTGGGGACTATAAATAGAATAAAAATATGCGAAAATTAGAATATCATTAAGTATATGCGATAGGATTTAATGTGATTGTGAACGACGCACTCTGTTTATGTTGGGTTTTCGGTGGTAATTTTGGATTGCGTGAACCGGTTTTAATATACAACATGTAACTTAATTAACGCACATCCTGAAATTAGTTTGTTCAGAATCGTTTACTGAATCGATTTATATCATTTTTAATATAGGTAATTTTTTATCCCAAAAATAATTAAAAGCGCGGCGCGATATTTGCGACTGTGTGCGTTGCGAGCGTAGTAGGTAGTGTAGTGTACTGTATTATCACCGATATCTGTCGTCTCGTTGTCGCATAGACGCGGAGAGTGCACACTATACTCTATGGCCAGTTGGCGGGAAACGGGGAGAGTGTGTGGCACGGGGGTAAGACGTTATGTGGGCAAGCGAGCCGATATCCTAATTATCGGATGGTAATTACAGAGACACAGGTAGGGCGAACACTACATTTGGCGACGAGTGAAAATATTATATTGGCGGCGTGTCTGTAAGTAGCGAACATTATTTCTTTTGAATTGAAAAGAAAGGAAGGGGCAGGTATGGTAAGTTCAGTTTGCGGATTCGAAGTCCCCCTAAACAGCCGAAATCTGAACAAATTGGCCGTCTGTCCAAAGAACGTGCAAGTTAAAGTATCTAGTAAGGATGCTAGTATGGTATCCAGTCACCGACCAGACAAATTATTGTATGAGACTTTAAAGAATTGTCACACCAGTGCTCATGTCTAGGTTTTACTTGGAAAGTTTAATTGTGTGTTCTTTGAAGCATATAAGTAAGTTTTACGTTAGTAATTGTACTGTATATTCATCACATAAGGGTTTTCCAGAAAGCCTGTATCATAATATCGCATTATGAAATTCATGTATTTTTCACCAATTGAACATAGAACATTCATTTGTTTTAAGATTGGTGCGAATCAGTAAATCGTTTTAATGCTGTGATGCTACATGATGGCTATGATTACAGCATACAGCCAAACATCTGTCGTGGGAGTAATTTCCTTTATGAAAGATAAATTAATTTGTGTTCCTAGTTCCTATCATAAAGTAAATAATCTTTGGTTCCCATTGACTATAAAAGTGTGAAAAGTAATAACTGGGAATGCAATTATGACTGAAAGTTTCAAATTAATTTGTAACTTGTAATATAGTGAAATATTTGGTGAACTGAGTGCATAATATTATAAGTACCTTGAGTTTGTAAGCGACTCGCTACTACAATAATTAAGTAGTTATTTCTACTAAATAATCTGTTTTGAATTGAGTAATTTTAAGTATTTGAAAGTTAATCTGGACGAGTACCTTCTTTAAATCTTGATTAATTTCAGATTTTCTGTGCCGGTGGTTTGGATAATATAAGCTTCCAAACCTAGCTTCCCTTCCAGAGTCTAGTTAACTACTTACTTGCTATATTGTTCTGGTACCAACTTACTTCAAGAGACTTGCTTACAATATAGTGGATATTACAAGAACAAACTGGTGGTTTTGTACCTTTAGTCAACTGTTCTATAAATGACAAACATGTGCTAGGTATTTAGTTAAACAAATAGCACATTGAAGGACCATTGTAAGTTGGACTATGTATGTTGAAGTACTTACCCAGCTATACTGGTATGTATGCACATATGCACAACATTCCAACCTTCAGTGGGTTGCCTATCTAGTTAATGTTAATTATAACGGTTGCTCAGTCACCCTGAATATAATTCTAATCCTTTTAATTTAGTTTGTTTTGCAGTATTAAAGAGGTTGTTATGTTACAACAGAGATATCTCAGAAGATGCAGAACAGGAAAACAGTACCAAACAGCAATATTAGATGGAAAATGTGGATCAAAACTTTTGGTATTCAATAGATAGAATCTTTGGTAAACATCCTAACTCATAATCCTAATTTGAGTATTTTAGGTGAATATGAAACTCTTAGACCAAAAGTTTAAGGAACTAAGCAATGGAGCATTTTTGTACTTTAATTAATTCCCATTAAGATTTGTTGGGACAATGCTGCTTTATTTACCTAACTGGGGTTTCACATCTGTGACAAAATCTTATAAGAATGAAACATGGAAGGAGTTTCAATATAGATACTTACTCTGGGTACTGTCTAATGATTTAGATTTCATAATTTGGTGATTGCTTGTGCTTCTAAAATATAACCTTCAAGATTCAGGCTTGAGTGGATTTTAATTGGTATCACAATTGACTGACATTGGGGCAGTTTAACAGAGTAGTCCTCATTGTAATATTGCTATTTATTTGTAAATTATACTTTACAGTATTGCAGTGAGCAACAAGAATTATAAGTGTAAACTAAATAAACTTACATAGAAAGTTGTTGGGAGAATAACATAACCAAGACATGAAATAGAATCCATTTATTGATTTGAGATTAATACATCTATCTTTTTGAAGTAGGTACATAGGTACTTAATGTTTATCTATGTGTAGCCTTCTCAGTTGTTGGCTACAAATGTTCTTGGCGACTGATTGTTGTTGTTGCTTTGCCACCCACTTGTGAAACCTGGAGATGCCTGCTGACCGAACAGTTTCTTGAAATTTTCAAAGCAGCGGCACCGAGCTGCCTGGGTCCTGTGGCACCTGCAGTTTATCTGCGGCGCTTGGTTGTTCACTAAGTAGGTACCTACTTCATAGGTTCTAGGTTTCTATTCGGCGTTGGTGGGCGCATGAATTTGGAATCCTGCGGCCAATCTATAGGTGGACGGACGCTGTAGAGGGGTCGGCGATCGTTTCTACAGGGGGAAATGTGCATCGACGGGAGCGCTGCTTGTGAGTTGCTGTTCACTTTGATGAAAGGAGGAGGAACAGTAGTCGAGAGTCTCTATTGATGGATTCTATTCTATGTTAAGGTGTTTGTTTGTGTTTTGTAGTTTCACCATAGTTTCACTGAATGTCACAGCTACAGATTACAAAGCTGATGACACCTGTC
Source organism: Helicoverpa assulta (assembly GCA_963856015.1). Classification (NCBI taxonomy): domain Eukaryota; kingdom Metazoa; phylum Arthropoda; class Insecta; order Lepidoptera; family Noctuidae; genus Helicoverpa; species Helicoverpa assulta. The sequence continues at coordinate 197,379 of CAWLCW010000016.1, forward strand.
AAAGCGCGTTTCGTTGCACGACGTAGTTGTTAACTAAAATCCTAAAATCTGATAAGTTAAACGTAACTATAAAGCAACGGCTTTATAGGTGCCTACGTTATAATCGTAACGTACACATAGCACTAAAGTAAAATTTGTAGAATTGCGCCCCTGGACACTCATTGATGTAGAACGCTCGAAGCTTAGGTAGGTATATCAGAATTCTTTTAGAGAGTGTATCTGCGCTGATCCATACGGTTGAAAACCAGATTACTTGTTGCAATGCTGAGATAAGGAATTAAGCTTTGATATATTCCACTCTCAATTAATAAAAGGAAACTGTTACCAAAATTAGTTGAGTTTGATTCATATTATGTTTTAAGCATTTGCTATTAATTTCATTTGTAATAATTTAAATAATTTTGCAATGGGGTGTCAAATTAGATGTGAACGGTGGTTGGTCCAAGCGATCTGTAACTATGTAAACATGATTGCTAGGTAGGTTGGTTCCGAGTCTAATAGGATTAAGTACCTACCTTTACTTAACACATTAGTAGTGCACTAAACTGTTAGTGCTCTGTTGTCATCGAGATTAAATGTAATTCCCCTAGTAGTACAATTTTTAGAATAGTTAACGATACAACATGAGTAGGTAAACGAGATATCTTTTCCGTCAGGAGAGCTGCGTTTCGACCGTTTAAGTTTTAAACATTGTATAATAGGTATACTGGCACCTAGACACGTTGAAAAGCAGATTGGAAATACAAAGGTATTTCATTTGTAGACACAATTTACCACTTAGGTACAACCGTATAAATTATTGTGTTATGTTGTTATCAATAAAAAAACTTCTGAACTATAATTCTACTTTTAGTCATTATGTATGTGTCTGTACTGGCAGAAATCTGCTAGTTCACGGGCCCACTGCGGAAGTCAACCGGGTACGTACGTTTATGTGATCATAATTACTATGTATTTATGTACATGTTTGAAAAACTAGAGATCGTACGGCAGTACTAAATAGTAGAACTATTATATTTGTATTCGTAAAGCTTTGCGAGGCACGTTCCACTGTTGCTAACAGTAAGGTCCGTGAGAAATCGTAAAGTTGCGCGAAAGTATTAAATAGTAGAACTATTATATTTATATTCGTAAAGTTTTGCGAGGCACGTTCCACTGTTGCTAACAGTAAGGTCCGTAAGAAATCGTAAGGTTGCGCGAAAGTATTAAATAGTAGAACTATTATATTTGTATTCGTAAAGCTTTGCGAGGCACGTTCCACTGTTGCTAACAGTAAGGTCCGTGAGAAATCGTAAGGTTGCGCGAAAGTATTAGATAGTAGAACTATCATATGTACCTATATACCTATATGCCTGAGAGGCGAGAACTTGTACAGCTTTACGAGGTGCGACCAGCAAGGTTCGCGAGGATTCGTATATGTTGTGTGCAAGTCTTGTACAGCTTTACGAGGTGCGACCAGCAAGGTTCGCGAGGATTCGTATATGTTGTGTGCAAGTCTTGTACAGCTTTACGAGGTGTGAACAGCAAGGTTCGCGAGGATTCGTATATGTTGTGTGCAAGTCTTGTACAGCTTTACGAGGTGTGAACAGCAAGGTTCGCGAGGATTCGTATATGTTGTGTGCAAGTCTTGTACAGCTTTACGAGGTGTGAACAGCAAGGTTCGCGAGGATTCGTATATGTTGTGTGCAAGTCTTGTACAGCTTTACGAGGTGCGAACAGCAAGGTTCGCGAGGATTCGTATATGTTGTGTGCAAGTCTTGTACAGCTTTACGAGGTGTGAACAGCAAGGTTCGCGAGGATTCGTATATGTTGTGTGCAAGTCTTGTACAGCTTTACGAGGTGCGAACAGCAAGGTTCGCGAGGATTCGTATATGTTGTGTGCAAGTATAAAATGGCAGGGCCTGGCATGGACTTGAAAGTCACGTTCCACTGTCGTGGAGTCCTTGAGTAACACTCAAAGGTTTGCTTTAAACGGCGCGGCGGTAACTTGTTGGTAAGGTTATTGAAAGTGGTAATGGTAAGGTAATGTGTGAGTAAAAGGTAAAGGTAATAATTTCCATAAATCGTCAGTGTAAAACGATTCGACTGTAGTGACATTTCAAAGTTGTCCGGTTGTTTATAAAACACTAGCAAACGCTACGCTAGTAAAGTAAAAGTCATTACGGGGCTTTAATCGCAAGTACGAAGCGTCAGGAAAAACTTCATTTCATCATTATTGTTTCAACTCTGAAGCTAGAAATAAAATTCTTACATTGGGACAATGCATTCTGAAACTGTTTTTCAAGTAAGTGAAGTAAAATTATTCAGTCAAAGCCCGACAAGGGCAAAGGCAATACTTGGTCATTTGAAGGAAAAGGGAAAGGAGTAGGTAGCTAGAGTAAAATGTAAGGAAACCACTGGGAGTATGAAGATTTATTATATTCCATTAATAGGCAGGTACAGTTTGGTTTTATCTATTTTTATATTCATTTTGATTTTGCCGCTAGTGGATCTTAAGTGTTCGTAATTGTTTCGAGCATGAGATACCTACCTGAATATGTCATTGCCTAGATATATAAGTAGATGATTTCGATAATATACTGATTGAATCGGACCAAGCAAGATGAGTGCTCGTTGGCTGAACGTACAGCAATATTGAGACTGTTTGATTCCACATGGACTAACAGGCGGGATATCGGTGTCCATCGACTGATCACCAGACTGGTTATTGATGTCGGCAAAGTGACGGAGTTTAATTTGTTTTTACTAAACAAAGGAAGGGATGTAGTGTACTGTATTATCACCGATATCTGTCGTCTCGTTGTCGCATAGACGCGGAGAGTGCACACTATACTCTATGGCCAGTTGGCGGGAAACGGGGAGAGTGTGTGGCACGGGGGTAAGACGTTATGTGGGCAAGCGAGCCGATATCCTAATTATCGGATGGTAATTACAGAGACACAGGTAGGGCGAACACTACAGGTAGTATGACCAAAAAGTTCTCCAAGAATTGGTATAACTAATTTAGTAAATAACAATGCATATATACCTACATGTTAAATTAAAAATTCAGTGTATGTATTATGATTATAACATAATATTCTAATTAGGGTGTTTGAGGGTGTGCGTTAATTACGTTACATGTTGTATATATTTTTTATTTCAAAGAAGATACGTTAAAGATTATAAATATGTAAAGAAAGTAAAAAAAAAATGCAAATACGGTTGAACAACAAACTGAGTTCAGAAATTATTTTGTTGAATTTTTCAAAAACTGTTAAATCAATCGAGTTCAAAATAATTTTCCTAGAAAGTTTATATAAAGTTCTGCAATTTATATTTTTAAAACTTATGGTTCAAAATTTAGACGGGGAGGGGGGGCGGACATTTGGAACCATAAATTAAATAACGGTTATTCCCGAAAATATTAATATCATCAAAAACTTAGTAAACCCCTATTCATTTTTATATCCTTATATTCAACGACAGGGTTGGATTGAAAAAAAATCACGCCTTTTACGTGTCCTACCCTTACCCTAATTTTTATTTTCACTTTTTATTTTTTGTTGGCGCGATTGATATTACCCATTGGTACCAAATTTCAGCTCGGTAGTGCTAACGGTCACTGAAATTAAGCGAGGACGGACGGACTGACGGACAGACGTGGTGAAACTATAAGGGTTAGTTTACTACGGAACCCTGAAACCTTGTCGCCGTAATTAATATACGTATTGGTACCAAAGAGCTCTCTAGTGCAAAACACGATTGACTCCAATATTAATGACCATAAAGTACATAGATGTTTTATTTAATCAATAAAATAATTAAGAAATGAACGCTATCGAATTCATAAGGAATGGTGATCTGAAGTTCGCTAAGCGATTCGCTACTCGCGGTACCTTGGCGACGAGCGTGCCGAGGTCGGCGTCCTCGGGCAGCGTGACGCTGTAGAGCGGCGCGGAGAAGGCGGGCGCGTTGTCGTTGACGTCGGCGAGCGCCACGCGCAGCTCGGAGCTGCACTCCCAGTCGGCGCGCTCGCGGTCCTGCGCATGCGCGCGCAGGCGGTACTCGGCGCGGCGCTCGCGGTCCAGCGCCGCCGCCACGCGCACCTCGCCCGACTCCCGCGCGATGCTGAAGTGGTGCGCGGCGTCGCCCGACAGGTAGTAGCGCAGGCTGGCGGCGCCCGGCGTGTCGGCGTCGCCCGTCTCCAGGCGCATGACTAGCGTGCCGTTGGCCGCATCCTCCGGCAGCCGCGCCCAGTAGCGGTGCCGCAGGCAGTACGGCGGGTTGTCTGCGCAGTCCACACTCCACTCACTTACGTTTTATCTCAATAAAATGATATAATAATTAATGAAATCGCACATTTTTACTCTAGTACTTTGTTCGAATTAGTAAGTTGGTTATGTCACCGGAAAATAACAAGATCCGTAAGTTTATCAATTTACTAGGAAGTTATAAACTTATATAAACTTTCGTAAGATTCTAAACGGGAGATAAATTGTAATATTTTACATCCACATTTTCGTTAATTTATCAATTTCCGACGTCGTACGGTAAATTTATAAACTAACGAATATCTATTCGTAAGATTTTATATGGTTCGTCCAATCACCGAAACTCTTTTAAATATACGATCTTTAAAATACGTAAAATAACACACTGCTCTCTGATTGGTCAATGTTCATAGTGGCAATGCTTAGGAAGGAGAAGTGACACGTGACAGCCAACCAATCAGATCGCGCGTAGCGTTTGGTTACTGCTTACTTATATTTTACGAGTGAGTTTAGTAAGTTTATCAATTTACGAAAATGTGGACGTAAAATATTACAATTTATCTCCCGTTTAGAATCTTACGAAAGTTTATAAACTTCCTAGTAAATTGATAAACTTACGGATCTTGTTATTTTCCGGTGACATATATACCACTTTCCTACACATTTTATTCATAATAGCTGGTCCAAGTTAGCCAAAGTAATAAATATGGTATAACTGTCACCGGAAAATAACAAGACTCGTAAGTTGATTAATTTTCTAGGTCGTTAATCAACTCTCGGAAAATAATAAACGTCAACGGCAACTTACGATACCTAGCCGTAATTTAATAATTAACTATATTGCTACAAGTAAAATCATCCACGAATGGGCCAATCGTTACCCAGTGTACTATTTGACGGTACACTATTATCCGTCACTTAGTATACTTTTCTCTGATTGGTCGACAGCATTCATTATAAGCATTTGGCAAGTGAAAGCACGTGAGTCTTTTGACCAATCAACGTACACCTCGCCTTTGTCGGATCATTTAACGGCAAGATGCCGTAAATTAATCAACTTACATATTTATCACTTTCAAATTGAAATGAAATGAAATCGTTTATTTTGCAAGTTGGACATTACATCACTTTTACACGTCATTATAAGAACGCTGAGGTCGGTATTTCCTAACTGACTGATCCCTGAGAAGAAACGCCGAAACAAACTCAAGGGTCATAGTCTCTTTTAAAGTCCAAACATGTTATAAATCAAATAATATTATGTATGAGTGTCACCATGTACGCGGTCTGGAATGGCCTTTTGAGGAAAGAGCCACATCAGGCTGGAGCTGAGTCAGTCCCAACAGACGGCACGCATACATCAATCGTCGTGTAGCTCAAACCATATCTTAGGGAGCTCAACGACCTGTCACACGACGATACCTACCAGATCTGCAGAACATTTGCGTAGGCCAGGGATGGCGCGTGCCCGTGGTGGCACGCAGCTAAACAATTTGGGCACGCCATTATTTTGCAAGTTTTCAATTGAAATTTTGTACCATAACCACATACTATTAAATGTTTTTCGTGGATTCTTCCCATATTCAGAATAGAGCCTATTTTTACCCACGACGGAACGGAGCAGGTATATGCGTTTAGGGTGAGAGATGTGCGTTTGTGTGTTTGTGTGTGCGTTTGTGCAAAGTAATGTTCCCACATATCTTCTAAACTAATGATCTGATTTTGATGCGGTTTTCAATAAAGGGTTTGTGTTTGATGAGTTCATGTTCTTAGACAGGTGTCATTGCTGTAACTCACTAGGGGGCGCCACAATATTAGTCCAAACAGCAAAGGAATGTTCCCACCTACCTTCTAAGCTAATGATCCGATTTTGATGCGGTTTTCAATAACGTTTTTGTGTTCAATGAGTTCATGTTCTTAGATAGGTGTCATGGCTGTAACTCACTAGGGGGCGCCACAATATTAGTGCAAAAGAGCAAAGTAATGTTCCCACCTACCTTCTAAACTAATGATCCGATTTTGATGCGGTTTTCAATAACGGTTTTGTGTTCGATGAGTTCATGTTCTTAGATAGGTGTCATGGCTATTAATCACTAGGGGGCGCCACAATATTAGTGCCAAACAATGTTACAATATAATCAAAACGTCCGATTACAATTCTGTTTTCATCAGCAATGTGTACGTGCTTAATGCATGTTCCCAAATAATAAAAATTACGCCTGTAACTCACTAGAGGGCGCTACAATATCGGTGCAAAATAATATTGCAATAACATATTATATAGACTATAATTCGTATATGTTCTCTAAAAAGTCTGAAATAAAATTAAGCAAAATTAAAAATTTTGAAAAAACCCCCGACGGTAAAAATCTTATTGAAAAATAATAAAATAACTCAAAACCCCCGACTTAACCCAATTATATAGGAATAACCGTCGGGGGCTGCCTTTTCTATATGAAATTTCAACAATTAATTGAGTGTATTTTATGTCATCGTTAAACATCTACAATTCTTCAATAATTGTATTCACGACACTAGAATCCTTTAGCTGGTTTAATGGCAGCTCCCGACGGATATTCCTTTAAAATTGGGTTAAGTCGGGGGTTTTGAGTTATTTTATTATTTTTCAATAAGATTTTTACCGTCGGGGGTTTTTTCAAAATTTTTTACCCACGACGGAACGGAGCAGGTATATGCGTTTAGGGTGAGAGATGTGCGTTTGTGTGTTTGTGTGTGCGTTTGTGCAAAGTAATGTTCCCACATATCTTCTAAACTAATGATCTGATTTTGATGCGGTTTTCAATAAAGGGTTTGTGTTTGATGAGTTCATGTTCTTAGATAGGTGTCATGGCTGTAACTCACTAGGGGGCGCCACAATATTAGTCCAAACAGCAAAGGAATGTTCCCACCTACCTTCTAAGCTAATGATCCGATTTTGATGCGGTTTTCAATAACGTTTTCGTGTTCAATGAGTTCATGTTCTTAGATAGGTGTCATGGCTGTAACTCACTAGGGGGCGCCACAATATTAGTGCAAAAGAGCAAAGTAATGTTCCCACCTACCTTCTAAACTAATGATCCGATTTTGATGCGGTTTTCAATAACGGTTTTGTGTTCGATGAGTTCATGTTCTTAGATAGGTGTCATGGCTATTAATCACTAGGGGGCGCCACAATATTAGTGCCAAACAATGTTACAATATAATCAAAACGTCCGATTACAATTCTGTTTTCATCAGCAATGTGTACGTGCTTAATGCATGTTCCCAAATAATAAAAATTACGCCTGTAACTCACTAGAGGGCGCTACAATATCGGTGCAAAATAATATTGCAATAACATAGTATATAGACTATAATTCGTATATGTTCTCTAAAAAGTCTGAAATAAAATTAAGCAAAATTAAAAATTTTGAAAAAACCCCCGACGGTAAAAATCTTATTGAAAAATAATAAAATAACTCAAAACCCCCGACTTAACCCAATTATATAGGAATAACCGTCGGGGGCTGCCTTTTCTATATGAAATTTCAACAATTAATTGAGTGTATTTTATGTCATCGTCAAACATCTACAATTCTTCAATAATAGGGTTGTTTCCAATTTTCGAAAATCTATTCAAATAGCTTCTAAATAATTTAAAGATCACCCCTCCTATAATTTTGCGTCTTAAATCTCTTTACTTTTTATGTATTCGATTTTTTTCTATTTTTCTTAAAACATTGCCCAGAAAACGCTCGATCACGTGACTGTGACGTCAACATGTACTATGTGTTCCTTTACACTTTAACGCACATCTAAAGAGAAGTAACTAGTTAGAAAGAACTCGTTGATTTTTAATTTTTAATGCTTTCTTATAATATAGATACAAAAACAAATATTTTAAACATTTAAATTGTTTTTAAACATTGGGCACAAAAGAAAATACCAGTAATGTTTTGAGTTGTGTACGCGGTAAAATAAAACTGTGCAAAGGAACGTAAAGTTTGTGTTTTTTATTGAGGTTATGTTTGTGTCATCTTGGTTATTAGCAAAGAATTGAGCGACAATAAAACTATCAGCTTTCATAAATCCTTTCTCCATAGTTATTTTCTAACTTTTTTTCGCTCAAATACAAATAAAAACTGAAGAAAACAACACATCAATTCTCAGGTTATACCTGTCATAGACTGTCACTGTCAAATACTTGTCATTGTCAATGTAAAGTGACGACATCGGACTCGATTCGCCGTTTTCAAGGGCGTGACGTAATAAACGATAACTTTAAAATTCATAAATTATTTAAAAATTATGTGGTCAGTTATAAATAATATAATATAGTTTATCGTGTTTCTAGTTTTGTGAACTTTCGGTGCATATACCTATTTTTAATTGTCTGAATACTAGGAATGTTAGGGAAGTAGAAGAATCCAATTATCAAATAAGTTTGTATTATAGGTATTGAACCTTCCAGATGTAATTGTCATTTTGTCATTTAAAGAAAAGAAATAAAATGTAAGTCAGTCTCAACAATAAATCCATACAAGCAAGTTCACCTTTAATTTCAACCAAGTTCCTTTACGAAACATTGTGGTCAACATCGAGCCGGATACTAAAAAAACATCTATTTGGAAAACTATGCGTGCAAAATAAGAAATTATATCAAAATATTTGAAAATTTTCGAAACAAAATTTTGGGCAAGTCCATTTTTGACAACATGACGACAGTCGAACAATTAATGAATATTCTAGATGATACGTCAATGTTATTAAGAAAAACGGAAATTAATATCAAAAAATGTCCCAAGCAGCGATTAACGAAGGGATATTTGGAAGCAAGAATCAAAAACATCGAAGAATATTGGGCAACGTACAAAAACGCGCATATTGAGTTGGTGAAATGTGTGCCGAAGGCGAGTCGAAATAACATTCCATATTTTACAAAGGAGGAGTACGTGGCTCAGGAAGAAGTATACATATGCTTATTAGCCGACCTAACTGATTTACTCAGTGAGCATAGGTCATCGCCGCCGTCACCTGCGCAAGCTGTCCACGACAACGGTCAATCTATGGAAGTACAAGTGAAGTTACCGAGGATACAACTTCCTACCTTCTCAGGTATTTACGATGAGTGGCCTGCTTTTCAAGACTTATTTACATCGTTAGTGCACGATAACCGAACATTGTCTAGAGTACAGAAGTTGCACTATTTAAAAAGCAGTCTCACGGGAGAAGCTCTATCGCTCTTGAAGCATGTGCAAGTTACGGAAGCCAATTATGAAGAATCGTTCGGCATGCTCAAGGCGCGGTTTGGCAACAAACGCATTATTATCAATTCAATTCTGAGAAGATTATTTATGCAAAAGAAGTTACCTGTACAAACTGCAAATAATATCAAGTCATTATTGGATACGACTACAGAATGTCTGAACGCATTGAATAACCTAAAAGTGTCAACGACCTCTTGGGATCCACTCATTATATTCTTGGTTGTACAAAAATTGGACGCAGACACACATCGCGAATGGGAAGAAATTGCGTACAACGATAATGACGAAGAGTTGCCTAAATGGGATGCCCTCTGCAAGTTTTTAAACTCTAAGTTCCGCACGCTTGAGCTTATCACGCCTCCGACAAGAGAAAAAACTGTACCAAAAGTAAAGGAATACGCTGCTCACGTATCAACATCAAGTGCTGCACCCTCTAGACCAAGAAGCTGCATTATGTGCAAAGAGGACCACACCTTAAGCCATTGTGAGAGCTTCAGCAAGATGAACCCAACAGAGAGGTGTGAGTACATTAAGGAAAATGAGCTTTGCTACAATTGTCTGGCTCCTGGACACTCAGCGTATAGATGTCGTCTGAAGATGTCCTGTCGTATATGTCACAAGCGACATCATACTCTTACGCATCAGTCACCAAGTCAGCCAATCAGCCAGACAACACCAACAAGAGACATGAATAAGGAGATTGAAACATCAAAGGATTCTATAGAATCAGCTGAGACCGGAGTTACCATTTCATCGCACGTCGCTGCCAACGTGTCCACTGCATTACTGGCCACAGCACTTGTACCAGTAAGGAAAGACGAAACAGGACAAGTGTTAGTGTTCCGTGCTTTGATCGACCACGGCTCACAAGCTACATTTATGAGTGAAAGAGCAGCCCAGATGTTACGAGTAAAGAGGAAGCCTATCAATGGCACCATCACTGGACTTGGCTCAACCAAAACGAACGTTAAACATTCTGCAGAAATCGAAATATTATCAAGACACGACGCTAGTTTCAATCTGAAAATCAAAACATATATCATGTCTACGAGACTCACTGCCAACTTACCGTCACGAACCATCTCCACCAACACCTGGCCGCATCTGCAAGGACTTGTTTTAGCAGATCCAAGCTTTAACAAATCGGAACAAGTGGATTTGTTACTAGGTGTTGACGTATGCGCCCAAATAATGAAAGGAGAAGTAATCAAGGGTCCTCCAGGAACACCATGTGCACAAAATACGAGCCTAGGATGGATTCTGTTTGGGAATGTAGAAACCAATCAACGTGGAGAAGAAATCATTGTCATGCACCTCAATCTTGATCTAAACGATATGCTAAAACGAATGTGGGAACAAGATACGTACGATAAGCTAGAACCCACACCTGAGGAACGCAAGTGCGAGGAAATCTATGAAAAGACAACAACAAGGACTAAAGATGGACGGTATATTGTGACGCTACCAAAGAAATCAAACATGCTATTATCAACACAAGGAGATACGAGAACAATAGCATTAAAGAGATTATATCAATTAGAACAAAGATTCAAGAATAACCCAAAACTCAAGAACGATTACGCTACAGTTATGGAAGATTTCAAAACTAATTACACGGAGGAAGTACCAAAAGAAGAAATTAACAATCCAGCTGTGTACCTACCGCACCATGCTGTTGTTAAAGAGGAGAGAGAAACAACCAAAGTTAGAACGGTTTTCAACGCATCACAAAAAGGAACAAACAACATATCACTCAATGATGAATTGATGGTCGGACCGCAGTTTCAAGAAGACAATGTAAAGGATTCTATGAAGATAGTCAAGGAAATAGACACCATACTGCAGAAAGGCGGGTTCAAACTGAAAAAGTGGTGTTCGAACGATCCAGACTTTCTTAAAGCGTTTGAAGAATCTGAAAGAAGCGTAAACGTCAAATTAGACATAACGTTAGATGGAATAACACGAGCGTTAGGACTACACTGGAATATGGGCAAGGATAGTTTTCAATACAGTCTGAACTTACCTGGTACGATGAAGGCCATTACGAAAAGAACTATCCTGGCTGATCTACAGCGATTGTTCGATCCACTAGGCTGGATAGCACCTTCTGTGTTGCCTGCAAAACTCCTTATTCAAAGATTATGGATGAAAGGATTAACATGGGATGAAGAAGTAGACGAGGACACTGCCGCAGAATGGAATAAATTACGCGAAGGTTTTCAGCGATACTTACCTGATATCGAATTAGACAGATGGCTTCATACTACTGAAACGAAAATGAATAATGTCACTATCCACGGCTTCTGTGATGCATCATCTCAAGCTTACGCTGCAGTTGCTTATCTAAGAGTACGTACTGCTACGGGTGACGTGAAGACGTCAATCATCGCAGCTAAGACAAAGGTAGCACCAACGAAACCTCAGTCCTTACCTCGTCTGGAACTCAGTGGAGCTGTTCTGCTCGCAAGACTCCTGAAACAGATAAAGCAAGCACTGAATATACCTAACGATCAAATATTCGCATGGACCGACTCTACAATTGTGCTTTCCTGGTTGTTCGGTGACCCTACAAGGTGGAACACGTATGTTAGAAACAGAGTAGTGGACATATTGGATAACATTGGCAACCATAATTGGTACCATGTCAAGTCACCAGAGAATCCGGCTGATGTCGCGTCGCGAGGAACATGCTTACTGGACCTGAAAGATGACGAGAATTGGTGGAAGGGGCCAGACTGGCTAAGAAACGGAGAAATCCCGTACAGCAGACCAAAGGCGATGGTAACAAATCTGGAAAGAAAGGAAACGTTACAGGTTAATCTAAACCTTGAGATTGAGAAAGGTATAGCTGCAAGATTTGATCATTGTGAAACTATGCAGGAACTGCTTAAAGCGGTAGTGTACTGCAAAAGATTCTTAAAAGGAAGAAAGTTAGAAAACAAGGAGTTTCCTATAAGCACGAATGAAGTAGACGAAGCCTTAAAGGCTTGCATCAGAATTGCACAAAGAGAAAAGTTTCAAGAGGAAATTACTTACTTAAGCAAAGGAAAGGAAGTGAAAGGAGACAGCAAATTGAAATTACTAAAACCGTACCTGGACTGCGATAATATTCTCAGGGTGGGCGGTAGATTGCGCCACGCTGACATCTCGGAGGACACTAAACATCCAATTATATTGGATAACCACTGCAATCTATCAATACTACTTGTGAAGGATGCTCACCTCAAGACATTGCACGGGGGCATTCAGATGATGATGTCCTATCTAAGAACTAGATACTGGATAATAAGGGCAAAGAACATGGTAAAACACAGAATCCGTATATGCATAGTATGTGCCAGACATAGCGCTGCAACTAAAAATCAACTTATGGGGGACTTACCGAAGGTCAGAGTTACTCCGGCCAAACCATTCTTGAACAGTGGAGTGGACTTTGCTGGACCATATCAAGTTTTAGCTTCAAAGGGTAGAGGTGTCAGAACGCGTAAGGCTTATATCGCTGTGTTTGTTTGTATGTCCACCAAAGCCATTCATCTAGAGTTGGTCGGTGACCTCACCGCTGAGTCGTTCATTGGGGCTTTCAAGAGATTTATCGCCAGACGTGGACGATGCTCACATATTTGGAGTGACCAGGGCAGAAATTTTGTTGGAGCAAATAATGAACTATCGGCAGCATGGAAAGAGGCAAAATTTCAATTCAAAGGACAAATAGCAGACACTCTTGCACAGGACGGAACGAAATGGCACTTCATACCAGCGTACAGCCCTCAGGTGGTCTATGGGAGGCAGGTGTGAAGTCCATGAAATATCACATGAAACGGATCCTGACTAATCACCTGACATTCGAAGAAATGAGCACACTACTTTGCCAAATTGAAGCGTGCTTAAACTCAAGGCCATTAAGCCCAATAGATGACGGAGATACAGATACTATCACAGTTTTGACACCAGGGCATTTTTTAATTGGCGAAGCACCCATCACTGTACCACAACCCAATCTTGAGGACGTTCCGGTTAGTCACTTGTCACGTTGGAGGCACATGCAGAAGTTGCTTGGAGACTTTTGGCATAAGTGGCAAGCAGAGTACTTGACCAGTCTACAACAGCGACCCAAATGGCTTAAAAAACGCAAAGAGCTTGATATTGGAAACATCGTTCTTATCAAGGATGATCAGCTTCCTCCAGGAAAATGGGCTTTGGGTCGGATTGTCGCCAAGTACCCCGGCGAAGATGGGGTCACACGTGTTTATGGTGTTAGAAGTAACAAGTGTGAAACAAAGCGTAGTTTTAATAAATTAAGTCTTTTGCCTATAGATAAGGATTAGAAGTTAGGGATTGTAATATTATTTAATGTGTTATGTAATTTTATTAAGCCCGTTAGGCTTGGTGGGCGGTATGTTAGGGAAGTAGAAGAATCCAATTATCAAATAAGTTTGTATTATAGGTATTGAACCTTCCAGATGTAATTGTCATTTTGTCATTTAAAGAAAAGAAATAAAATGTAAGTCAGTCTCAACAATAAATCCATACAAGCAAGTTCACCTTTAATTTCAACCAAGTTCCTTTACGAAACAAGGAAACAACCCTATTGTATTCACGGCACTAGAATCCTTTAGCTGGTTTAATGGCAGCTCTCGATGGATATTCCTATATAATTGGGTTAAGTCGGGGGTTTTGAGTTATTTTATTATTTTTCAATAAGATTTTTACCGTCGGGGGTTTTTTCAAAATTTTTAATTTTGCTTAATTTTTTATCATTTAAATAATCAGATATTTTGTAATATCCTTTTTTCAAAAGTTTGGATTTTATATGATTTTTAAATTTCTTGATAGGCAAATCACGAACCGCTTTGGGAAGTTTATTGTAAAAGCGTATGCATTGACCAATGAACGAGTTGCTTACTCTGTGGAGGCGAGTAGCATGTACAGCATTATTATGTTTATTCCTAGTATTTATGCTATTAACATCAGACATTTGAACAAAATCAGATATGTTTTTACGATTAATCAGCAACATAAGTTAAATAGTACATATTAAATGCCATTTAATGATCGAGGAAAATCTGTGAGGCACAATAGAGAAGACGGATGTAGGAATTGTGAGCACAAACAGGAAGTGGTATGACGAATAAGGAGGCGAAAATGTATTTTATGCAATGATGTCTCATGTATAAAATTGTTCTGACTGTTTTGAGACAAATAGACATTTTTTCATTCTCATGCAAAAATGCAAAAGAATGATTAATAAATACTTTATTTTGTCGATAGATAGGTAAGGAGCGATGCGATCTAGCAGCGGGCGCGAGCCACTCACCGTTGACATCGAGCACGTCGATGTGCAGGTCGGTCTGCGCGGTGAACTTGCCGTCGCTGGCGGCCAGCACGAGGTCGTAGCTGGGCGCCAGCTCGCGGTCGAGCGGACGCGCCACCAGCAGCTCGCCCGACGCGCGCAGCTGGAAGCGCGCGCGCGGGTCGCCGCCCGCCACGAAGAAGCTGAGCGGCGCCGCCACCGCGTCCGCGTCGCGCACCTCCAGCCGCGCCACCACCGTGCCCGGCGCCGCGTCCTCGCGCACGGCGGCCGGCGCGGGCGCGCGCAGCTCGGGCGGGCAGTCGTTGTAGTCCAGCAGGCGCAGCACCAGCGTGCCGCGCGCCACGCGCCGCGGGCTGCCCGCGTCGCTGGCCAGCAGCGCCACGCGGTGCTCGGCGCGCGCCTCGCGGTCCAGCGGCGCCAGCGTGCTCACCCAGCCCGTGTACGGGTCCACGGCGAACAGCGCGCTGGCCGCCTCCGCGCCCTCGCCGTCCGGCGCCAGCGAGTAGCGCACCTCGCCGTTGCTGCCGGCGTCCGGGTCGTCCGCCATCACTGCAAGTGCGGAGGGTGAGCGCGGGTGCGGCGGGGTGCGGGGGGAGGCAGGTGGGCGGTACTCACGCTGCACGAGGCTGGAGTGCGGCGGCGTGTTCTCGGCCACGTGCACGACGTAGGGCTGTGAGTGGAAGGAGGGCGCGTGCTCGTTGACGTCGAGCACGTGCAGGCACGTGGTCACCATGGTCGCCGGCGCCGGGCTACCCGCTCCTTCTGCTATAATGCCTATAAAGACCACACTCTTCCATTAAACGTCTTCGTACATAATTTTTCAACAGTTAGTTAAACAGGACTGTGTCCTTTTTTTCAGGTAAGTACGTCAGTACCACGGCCGAAGAAAAGATGAGCGATGGGTAAGGTTTCACCTGCAACCCGGGGAAACTTCATCCCGCACCCGGATAAAACGTAGCCCATGTTCAGCACAAGTAGGTACTGTAGCTTCCTGACTTCCAAAAAATTTCAAAACGGTTTAATAATTCCGGACCCAATTCGATTCAAACAAACAAAGTTATAGTACAGATAAAATAAACCTTCAAAACCACAACGGTGGCCACAAAACATATTTCCTGTTTATTGTATTAGTATAGAAGTATATCTATAATAATACGTGAAAGGCCAATTTCGGCCACGGCGGCTGTTCTCATATAAGGAGATCAGCCAACAGCGCAGGACATATTATTATTATGCACAAGTATTTGCGCAGACACAAGTGCACTCATTATTCTTCACTCTCATAGCACGATGATGGGACGGTAATCCGACACGACTGGAGAGATCGGCGCAGGGATATTAACGTGCTTTCCGATGCATGGGTATACGGGTATACCTGATGATCGAGATATACATATGTGAGGTATACAAGAAAATTACCAATTATATGTTCTGATGCAGACTCCCGGTCTAGCTGTCCAGCGAGCACGAGTCGGCCAGCGTCGTCGATGGCGAACAGGTCGCGCGGCCACAGCGCAGGCGCCAGCCGCCAGCGCGGCGCCGGGCCGCCCGCCTCCGCGCGCAGCTCGGCGATGAGCGTGCCGGGCGCCGCGTCCTCGCGCAGGAACAGGTCGGCGGGCGGCGGCGCCACGCGCGGCGCCTCGTCGCCCGCGCCCAGCACGAACACGGACACGGGCGCCTCGGCCGCCAGCCCGCCCGCGTCCCGCGCGCGCACCCACACCTGCACGCTGCGCGACGCGAACTCGGCCGCGTCGCGCGCGAAGGCCAGCGCGCCCGAGTGCGGGTCCACGGCGAACAGGCCGGCCGCGCCGCCGCGCTCGCCCTCGTACACGGAGTAGCGCAGGCGCGCGTTGTCGCCCGCGTCGGCGTCGGCGGCCGCCAGCGTGAGGAAGGGCAGGCCGGGCGCGCGGTCGGCGCGGGCGGCGGCGCGGTACTCGCGCAGCGGGAAGGCGGGCGCGTTGTCGTTGAGGTCGGCCACGCGCACGCGCACCACGGTGTGGCGCAGCAGGCCGCCGCCGTCGCTGGCGGTGACGGGCACCTCCCACTCGGCGCGGCGCTCGCGGTCCAGCGGCACGCGGCTGGTGAGCGCGCCGCTGCTGGCGTCGATGGCGAACGTCTCGCGCAGCCGCGCCGACGGGATGGAGTACGTCACCGTGCCGTACTCGCCCGCGTCGTCGTCGTACGCCTTCACCTGCAATAAATGCTCGATCGTGTTATACTTGTAGCACATTTTTTTAAAATTAATATTTACATTGGGGAGAAAGGGTAACACTAATGGTATGTCTGCGCCTTTCTCCTGACTTTTCTCCCAGTATGGACAGTAGTTACTACGGGACTCTTGTGAAAAAGCAGGAAAACTGGTAATTGACAATATTTTTTTTAAGTATCGGAATTGAAAGTTAACATTAAAAAAAGGCCTCTTTTATAAATAATTCCCCACTTATATCCAAAAGTTGCGAAAGCAATATGTAAAGACATGAGTACCGTGGTGAGCAGCAGCGGCGGCGGCTGGTTCTCGAGCGCGCGCGCCTCGTGCACGACGTGCGGGAAGCGCGGCGCCGCGCGGTTGGCGGGCGCCAGCGACAGCTTGACACGCGCGAAGGCCGCGTGCGCGCCGTCCGACACCGACACGTTGAGCGAGCGCAGCCCCGCCGCCGCCGCCGCCGCCCACGCGCGCGGGCTGGCCAGCCACAGCACGCCCGTGCGCGCCTGCACGCCGAACGCGCGCTGCGCCGCGCCCTCCAGCGCGAAGTGCAGCCGCTCCGCGTCGCGCGCGTCCGGGTCCCACGCCGCCGCCCGCGCCAGCAGCGTGCCGCGCGCCGCCTCGCCCGACACCAGCGCCGGCACCACGCCGCGCTCCATGCGCGGCGGGCTGTCGTTCACGTCCTCCACTGCAACACAACGCGCGTCACGCGGCGTCCGACGGCCTCGGCGACCGCACGGCGCCGCACTCACCCGTCACGAACAGGTGCGCCGTGGTCAGCAGCGCCGGCCGCCCGCCGTCCGTGGCCGTCACCAGCAGGTGATACTGCGCGCGAGTCTCTCGGTCGAGCGGAGCGGCCACCCGCACCGCGCCCGTGTCGGGGTCGATGGCGAAGGCGCCTTCGGCGGCCGAACCCATTTCGGAAAGCGAATACGTCACTCGGCCGTTGTCACCTAAAAAAATAAAAATATTCGGTTCGATGTGACAGGAGGTAAGAGTCGGGCGGCGCTCGGAGGGGTGGCGGCACATACCGGTGTCGTTGTCGGCGGCGCTGAGCGCGAGCACGAGCGTGCCGGGCGGCGCGGCCTCGGACACGGCGGCGCGGTACAGGTCCTGCGGGAAGGCGGGCGCGCAGTCGTTGGCGTCGAGCACGCTGAGCGTGAGCGCGGCGTCGGCGTAGGCGCCCGTCACGCCGTCCGTGGCGCGCAGCACGAGGCGGTGCTCGCGCGCGGCCTCGTAGTCCAGCGCCGCGCGCGCCACCAGCACACCTGCACACGCAGCTCTCCGCTACACTCGCATGTTTCATGTTACAGCGTATACTTCGACAATCACTATATATAACACCGGTGAAGCGATAGCGTTATATACCAAAAAAAGCAAGCCAGACAACAGTTAACAATATTTTGTCATGCTCCAAGATGACAAAAGCACCAAACTTTCGCGGTCCATCGACAAGCTCTGAACATTTGTTGCTAAACCTTCGAAACGACTGGGTACCTGGGATGTCCATTATGATGAAAAATGCAAATAATGTGAACAAGAAAACAAAATTCATTTTTGCAACGTTATACTTAGTTGTACGTTGTTTCTGATACCTATTTATTTTATTCGTGAACGCGTGACATAGGGCACGTAGGTTCATGTGAGGTTTGATGACCGAATATGAATGGGATTTGACGTAAAAATAAATCAAGAAGCGTGGACGCATTGCGAGCGGTGCGCGCAGGTCGCGTGGAGGGGTGAGCTTCATGCCGCTGATACTCACATGGACTATTGCCTCTGTCGGGTGCTGCGGATAAAATGAACATGTTAGTAACCCGCCAGTACTCCACCACCTGCCGCGACATCACACTCATCCCTGCTACTTGTAACGCTTATTAAAACAAATTCAATCTGAACACAATCATTGTAATGCCATAACATCTACAAATATTTATCAAACCTAAAAGGCAGAGAATATTCGAATCTTCGAATAATCGGGAACACCAGAGAATATGTTAACTTTCGAGAAAATCTGATGCTCATAGCTCCAGCATCATCATTGTTACTAACCACCGAGAGAGCCCAGTGAGCAGTTCTTAAAGTATCTACATTTCGCCCTTTCCTTTACCCCAACAAAAAGCTTTGCCAGAGCGAGTAGCGCTAGCCTAGTGATAGTGCCGCACACCTGTCAGCTCTCGCTTCCACGATGTTTCTATATTTATCATGTTTATCTGAACTGAATAGGTATTGAAGCTAAATTCTGTCCTCTCAGCACACATCATTATACATTATAGCAGTGCATACATGGATACTTCATCGATTGATTTAGATATTGAAAACTTGGCAAAAATAGCGCAATATTTTTTTGTGTCACTTATAAATATCGTTAAAAAAAGACAGGAGTAGAACTAAGGGGGAATTTTATTGTTACTTTGCAGACTTAAAAAATGTTATGTATCAATTATGAATTATTAACATGTGTAAATAGCTCGTGGCCAAGATACATTAGGTATAGCAGGCGCGGTGCGGGAGGGGTGCCGGGGCGGGGCTGTCTCATGAAAACCCATCATGAAACGGTGATGCTTTAAAAACAACAATTAATTAAAGGAATACACTTGAGGGGCCCGATTCTCCTAATTTTACTTAAGCGCCATTCGATTCACGTTCGATTCGATTCGACTGAGATCCAATCCCGACTCGATTACGATTGAAGCGTATGTGGCATTCCACTATTTTTTCTTTGAAATAAACGTTTTTATCCTTTTCTATCATTCAATGATGAATCATTTTGTCTGCAAATGATTTACGATTGCAAAATGATTGTACAGAAAACTACCGTATAGACCAAAATCACCAAAATAGCAGACCAATCGCACACCAATCAAATGTCAATCAAATACGATTGGTCTTTTATTAGTAGCGGAATGCCCGATATGGTTAATGGTCTCTGCACACAGCGGGCGCGGCGCGGCGGGACGGGACGGCTCTGTGTGATGTCGTCCGTAATATCTAGTACATTACAACTGCTCAGCGTCGCGTCACGGTAAAGATATGGACAGTATGGAAACTAAGCCTGTTTGCGGACATAACTACCTACGCTCCGTTGAAGCAATAGGGTTGTCACTTTTAATGATATTGGTGATGTTTTTTTTTTACTTTTTTGTTCTGTAGTGATCAATCATCGAATTTAATTAACTACCTAACTAGCATACAATACAATTTAAATAGGTAATTTCATGGCTTTGGTTAATCTCAGCAAAAAACGATAGTTTGAACACGAAAAACATATAATATTTACACAACAACTTGTTATTACTAAATTATAGCTTTATATTAGATCTGTAACTTTTATAATTACGGTGGCGTAACCTTTGCAAGTTTTGGCGGGAGTAAGCGAGCCGAGTTTGGACGAAAATGTTTCGGGCGTTAGTTGGAGCGGGCGCGCGGTTGTCGCCGCACCACCTCGCGCGCGATGGCGCGCAGACAAGGCTCAAGGACTTTTTACACAAATAGGTACATAATTATCAAACAAATAAACTACTGCTTAAAATAATCTTCCAATTGATTAAGTAATTGTTGTTATTGTATTTACACTTATTTTTAGCTGTTCTTTATTCATAAACTGAGTTTTTTAGATTAAAAGTCTTTAGATAACTACCTAAAAACCTGGAGTAGGTATAATAATTAAAAACCCATTACATAAAAAAAAAACCTATTGTTCATTTATATCTACAACATATTAACAGAAAAATATTTTCGTCTGCTACGGCACGTTCGAAATTCTTTGTTTGTTTATTATTAAATTTTGACTGCACTATCGTTTTAAGCACCCTCAAAAACCAGGAAAATAATACCCATGACGAAAAAAATTATAACTGTTGCAGCCGCCATCTTGGATTCATGTTTTGACTGCACTATCGTTTTTAGAACCCTCAAATACCATGAAAATGACACCCATGACGAAAAACTGATACCTGTTAGGGTGCGTCCACATCTGGCGAATGCGCCGCGAATGCGCAGCACGCGAGCCGATCGCGAGCTGTCCGCGAGCTGCGCGCTTGCAGTCACTGCAATAGTTCGGTGCGCCTCTTTAGCGCAACTCACGCAAGGCTCGTATAGAGCGCGCGAGCGGCGCGCGATCTGCGCGCAATCAGTTCTCTCCCTTACAGTTCCGTATATTGGCTCAGTACTATCGAAGATGGCAGACGTCGCGCGCCGCCTGCGCGCCGCTCGCGTGCGGCGCTTAGGTCGCGCGCGAGCTGCGCGCGGGCGGCGCAGAAGCGGCGCACGAACAAAAATGCACGCGCGCAGCTCGCGGACAGCTCGCGATCGGCTCGCGTGCTGCACATTCGCGGCGCATTCGCCAGATGTGGACGCACCCTTACAGCCGCCATTTTGGTTTTACGTTTTGACTGCACTATCGTTTTAAGCACCCTCGAATATCTTGAAAATGGGTGATGGGTGTCCTATGACGAAAAAAATTAACGTATTTCGGCCGCCATCTTTGATTTACATTTTCTACAACTATTACACTATCAGCTTTAAATATCCTCATAACCGCCGCATCACAGTTAAAATATAATTATTTCGAACAACCCGCAGCAGTATAACAATAACAATAAATAAATCGTTCGCTAGCGGCATTTTCGGAAAAAAAAAATTAAACGCGACCACTCGTCTTGACACGCGTTACTGAGAGCACCGCGAGATCCCCCCGGAGCCTCGTCGGTGTGCCATGATTGTGTGAGTGAGCCGTTTCGAACGTTTGTTCGTAGTTTCCGAACTGCTCTACATATATTTAAACTGTGGTCGCGTCGCCGTCCCGTCCCGTCGCGCCGCGCCCGCTGTGTGCAGCGACCATAAAACTGCTATTACGATGATATTGCGATTCCATTTCTATTCGATTTTGACATTATTAACTTAGGAGAATCGGGCCCCAGGTTACTTTATCCTACATTTAAGATTTCTGTGTTTTAATTCTTTGTGTAAATAAATAAACAATATTATATATGTATGCCTATTGCGTAAACAATATCTGTCCATAATACGAGGAGCACAGTGTCCCTAGAGAGCCAGTTCCGCCACCACGAAGCAGAATACAGCTCTGCCAGCCCCCAGCTGGTTTTATTGAAATGCCCTTCAGAGCCGTGTGTTCCCAGTTTATTTAAATACATATATGTACTGAACTATAGTCTGTTTTTTAATCTCGTAGACTAAACTGACATTACGAGTGTTGTCAGTTTATTGCAAATTCTTAAATAGTGATGTGGTACCGAAACTTATCGTTAATAAAATCAAGTAGGTATTGTTTTTAAACGGTTTTATTTAGCTCACCCCGTTTTTTTACAATAAGTCATCCTGAAATAATGGGCTTATTCTTGATGATTACGTATGGCGTTGCGTGGTCAGATATCCCTGGCAGTTTGTAGCACATCGTGCAGCCATGTTTATTATAAAAAATTAATTAATATAAAAAAATACTAAATACTAGATTTGCTATATCTGAGCCGCGCGCCGCGAGCCGTGCGCCGAAACCGGTTTCCGTCACCCGTCAACGGCGCACGGCTCGCGGCGCGCGGCTCAGATATAGCAAATCTAGTATTTAGTATTTTTTTATATTAAAATATAACGTACAACGTTACAGTACGTACGTAAATTGTAAATATAAATCTTTGAATGATTATTAAATTCGTCTATTATAGGTATGTAGAAAAAAGTTACGATTCAACAAACCGGTACCTATCGTAAGTACAACACTGCACAAAAAAGCTAGCAACATTATTTGTAAGTTTGACATTTTGCAAGTGTCAATTTAGTGTACGAGATTAAAAACAGACTTGAATTGCTTTCTCACGCTTTTACTCGCGTCCCGGGGATTTTCCTCCCGTGCCCAGACAAAATACCTATAGCTTATGTTACTCGGGGATAGTCTAGCTACTGAAAAGTCAAAGAATTTTTCAAATCGGTAAACAAAAATTATATAAGTTTATTGTATTCATACTTGGTGTAGGTAAAGAAATGTGGATAACCAGAAATCTAAAAATTGCGCACTAATTAGAACCCTATTTACTATTTTTGCCAAGGAGTATTCAGCTCCGACTGGAAGCGGGAAATTGGATATACAAGAGTTTTTTGATGTTATCCGATTCACTATTACATTTCACATAAAAAAAGACAGACAGACATAAAGAAAGACATCGGACATTACTTTGAAGCATATAATAAATAACTAACTACAAAGATAAGATCACAGATCGATCGAATTCTCTTGGAAACGCGATATAACCGAACTCAACGCGGGCGAAGCCGCTGGCGGAAACTAGTCATACATAAACGCAACAACGTAATAGATGTTTTGACATCTTGGTGTTTTTTTTAAACACTTGCGCAATTTCTTCACTCTGGGAAAAGTGACAGCCATATCAGACTCTATGTATGTCGAGGGATCTATGAGGAGTGACAGCGATTTTGACGATCACCGCATATCGAATGCGAGGTAAAACATCAAAAACACATTTTATATTTGAATTTCTCACCACCAGTCTAAGCATCATCATTATCTCCCCAGCCTTTTCCCAATTAAGTTGTAGAGATGATGATGATGCTTAGACTGGTGGTGAGAAATTCAAATATAAAATGTGTTACTGGCTTCTGACTACCCGTAACGATTGCCAAGCACGCAGCCGGGACCTATAGTTTAACATATATAGTTTAAGTGCCATCCGAAACAGTCATTGGTATTCAAGATATACTTAGAAATCGATCTCCTTAATACTTCAACGATACGTACACTTCTGAGTATTCCCTTCATGCGAACATTTGCACAGATTAATTTAGTAGTTAGTATTCGTGCAATAAACCAGCGGCCAAGTGTGTGCGTGCAGCGAGGCGGGCCCGCACTCACCCGTGTCGAAGTTGATCTCGAAGAGTCCGGCGTCGTCCTCCAGCAGCGTGTAGATGAGCTGCCGGTTGAGCGGCGACGTGGCGAGCAGCGGCGGCGCCAGCGCGCTGCCGACCGCCGCGTCCTCGCGCACCGCCAGCGCCACGTGCGCGCGCGGCCAGGCCGGCGCCGCGCCGCCCGCCCACACGCGCACCGTCACGTCCGCCTCCGCGCCGCATGCCGGCACGCCGCCGTCGAAGGCCGCGATCACCAGCGAGTACAGCTGGTTGTGCGCGTCCACCGTCTGCTTCAGCGAGATCTGCCCCGTGCGCCGGTCCACGCGGAACAGCTCGCCGTGGCCGCGCTTCATCTCGTAGCGCACCTCGCCGTTGTCGTTGGCGTCGGCGTCCACGGCGCGGACGCGCAGCACGGCGGCGCCAGGCTCGGCGCCCGCCAGCACGGCCGCCACGTAGGGCCGCTCCACGAACACGGGGCAGTTGTCGTTGACGTCGGTGACGGCCACGTGCAGGCGGGCGCGGGCCACGCGCGGCGCGGGCGCGGCGGAGCGGGCCTGCAGCAGCAGCGTGTAGTTGTCGCGGCGCTCGCGGTCCAGCGCGAGCCCGGTGCTGCGCACGGCGCCCGACGTGGCACCCACCTGCACGCCGCCACATTCGCACGTTAATCAAATTCAGCTTGAGGAAATTCAGCATGAAGGATTTTCATACAAGTTCATGGAAGACAATTAGAATATATTTAAATAATAATAAATCTTTATTAGTACCTCAAATTACAAGTTGCAAAAATAACAGTGAAACCACACTAGGTAGAGCCTGAATCGTGGCTTACAAACAAAAACGTTTACACTAAATAGTTATTTGTTATACGAGAGTGCAAAGTTGCTTTTTACCGCGAGCTCAATTTCGATGACCGAGCAAGCGAAGGATTCTAAAATTGAAGCACGAGCGTAGCGAGTGTTACAATAATAAATTAGAATCCTGAGCGATAGCGGGGGAATCAAAAGAGCACAAGGTGAAAAATCTATGCACTCGAGTGCAACACGTAACTTTTCATCCTACCTCATCGAGGAAATTTCTAAACTCAAAAAAAAAGAAAATGGCACGCACGTCACACATGGCAAATTAAAAAGATCATCCTCCGAGCTTTTTTCCCAATCCTGTTGGGGTCGGCTTCCAGTCTAACCGGATTCAGCTGAGTACCAGTGCTTTACAAGAAGCGACTGCCTATCTGACCTCCTCAACCCAGTTCCCCGGGCAACCCGATACCCCTTGGTTAGACTGGTGTCAGACTTACTGGCTTCTGACTACCCGTAACGACTGTCAAGGATGTTCAATGACAGCCGGGACCTACAGTTTAACGTGCCATCCGAAACACAGTCAATGGTGTCTAAGATATACTTAGAAAGTACATACAAACTTAGAAAAGTTGCATTGGTACTTGCCTGACCTGGGATCGAACCCGCGCCCTCATACTTGAGAGGTTGGTCCTCTACCCACTAGGCCACCACGACTTGGCAAATTAAAAAGATGTACCTATTAAAATTTATTTATGCAAAAACTCAGTTTAATAATGTAATGAGGTTTAAAATCGACCTCAAAACAATAAAAAATAAAAATTTCATCCCACTTCATCGAGGAAAATACTAAACGCAAAAAAAACAAAATGGCGCGCACATCATCCTCCGAGCCTTTTCCCAACTATGTTGGGGTCGGCTTCCAGTCTAACCGGATTCAGCTGAGTACCAGTGCTTTACAAGAAGCGACTGCCTATCTGACCTCCTCAACCCAGTTACCCGGGCAACCCGATACCCTTTGGTTAGACTGGTGTCAGACTTACTGGCTTCTGACTACCCGTAACGACTGCCAAGGATGTTCAATGACAGCCGGGACCTACAGTTTAACGTGCCATCCGAAACACAGTCATTGGTGTCTAAGATATACTTAGAAAGTACATACAAACTTAGAAAAGTTGCATTGGTACTTGCCTGACCTGGATTCGAACCCGCGCCCTCATACTCGAGAGGTTGGTTCTTTGCCCACTAGGCCACCACGAATTTTAAATTATTCTTAATTGATAAAAATAATCTCAAGTCATTATTAGTTCGCTGGCACGGTCTTGTAAATTCGTGCGTGGAATAATAGCTTTAGTACGTAGTATAGCAAATTCTATAGAGGAGGGGATTATAATCATATAATTACACGAACCTTGGCACAAAGACGTGCCAATGGAATACCATCATGACGTCACGAAGCACATGACATTACCATATGCAGCAAACATTCGGACAAAAACAACTGCGTATACAAAACATGAAAACAGTCTTTGTATTCATTGATATACGAAAATTGACGAATCGTCAAAAACACAAAAAGCAAGTTGAAACTATGAAATATAGCAATATTAATTGGTCATTTGAAAACTAATCTCCATATCCATGTTTTATATCTCCTTTAACATTTGATGTTACCTATGTTAGTTTGGTTTTGGATAATGCATTTGGTAATTTCAAAATGAACCCAAAGAGTACAAAGAAGTCTATAGACGAAAAATATAAAGTTGAATATCATATGAATTGTCTATTACTATCAATCGAAACTAGAACTCATTATCATTAAAAAAATCACCTTGTTGAACTTCATAGACCAGATTAGAAAGATGACCAGAGATTAAAAATGTAATGAGGTTTAAAATCGACCTCAAAACAATAAAAAATAATAATTTCAACCCACTTCATCGAGGAAATTACTAAATGCTAAAAAACAAAATGGCGCGCACATATGAATACCTATGCTCGATGATACCTATCAAATTAAAAAGAAGTACCTATTAAAGTTCATTTATTTGAAAACTCAGTTTAAAAATGAAACGAGGTTAAAATCTATCTAAAAACAATAATAAAAATTACTTAATTAATTGAATAATTATTTTAAGCATTATTTTATTTGTTTAATATGTATTTGTTTGAAAAGTCTTATCAAGATTGTCACAAATGGAGTATTGCACACGATGTTCTAAATTCAAATCACTTTACCGCTCTAGAGAATAAAAACCGGCCAAGTGCGAGTCGGACTCGTGCACGAAGGGTTCCGTAAATTACAGTTAAATCAACCTATCTCAAAAACTATAAGAGATACTTTGATCAAACCAAAAATCGTTGAAAGAGTTAATTAGCATGCATCACCTCTATTTTTTTTAGAATTTTATACCCCGTAGTTATAAAAATAGAGGGGGGGGGACATACTTTTTACTACTTTGAGAGCTGATATCTCAAAAACCGTTCACTTTAAGAAAAATGTTTTTTAGAAAACTTTATATCATTTTAAAAGACCTTTCCATTGATACCCCACACGGGTATGTACATCGAAAAAAAAAATTTCATCCCTCAGTTACATGTATGGGGGGCCCCACCCCCAATTCTTTTTTTTACTATTTAGTGTCATATTTTTGTAGCGGTTCATACAACACATATTCCCATCAAATTTCATCACTGTAGTACTTATAGTTTCCGAGTAAATCGGCTGTGACAGACGGACAGACGGACAGACGGACATGACGAAACTATAAGGGTTCCGTTTTTGCCATTTTGGCTACGGAACCCTAAAAACGGCTTTTGCCTTCAGATATCAAAGGGTAAAACTACTCTTTCCGAGATGGTGGGATGAAATAGTTATTTGTTATACAAGAGTGCAAAGTTGCTTTTTAACCACGGGCTCAATTTTGATGACCAAGCAAGCGAAGGATTCTAAAATTGAAACACTCGCTACGCTCGTGTAATATAATAATAATAATAATATTTTGAAAACAGCGAAGACCTCCTTGATACACACTCAATTATGTATAGCGCGGCGGTTGCTGCATGTCGTGTGGCTAATGTCAAATTCCCTGACAGTAACAGAGCCACACGACCAAAAGCAGCGGTACCAGCCTGGCAATGCAGGATTGAGCGTCGTATCGAGGGGGCCAGAGTACTCATTGGCAAACTATATTGCTTCAGGGAGGGTAAAACCCGACCTCGGGTGATGCGCTTTGTGAGGCGTGCATTCGTGGGGACTGGACTCAGTCCTCATGAATATATGTCGCGTATCACGGAGCGCATCGACTTCCTGAGGCAAAAAGTCTGTGCATGGGCGAGCCGTATTCGAAGGTATAAACGACGGGTAGAACGTTACACCCAGAATCGTATGTTCCAGAGTGACCAAAGGTGGGTATATAGAACTTGGGAGCAACCTGAGCAAAGCGTGATGAACGAGTGTCGACCGGATGACGATGCCACAAACATGTTTTGGCGCAACCTCTGGTCGACGCCCGTCTGTCACGAGGAGGGTGACTGGACACGTGATGTTGAACGGGAGTGTGAACAAATACCAGAAATGGAAGAGGTTAATATTACCTCCTCCGACGTAGCCTATGCAGTCCGTTCGATGCAGAATTGGAAATCACCAGGGCCGGACGGACTGCACAATTTCTGGTTAAAGTGGCTGCAAAGTTCGCACCCCTGTTTAGCATCGCAGTTTCAGTCATCCTTAGAAGCCGGGTCGCTCCCACAGTTTCTAACAACAGGAATTACCCACCTGCTCCATAAATCAGGTAGTGCCGCGGAACCCAAAAATTATAGACCGATCACTTGTTTACCGACGGTCTATAAACTTCTTACATATCTATTTTGAGATTAAAAATAAATTAACATATTGGAAAATATTCAATTATGTCAGCTTCTCAAAATGGATGTAAGAAGGGGTCCCGTGCTACTAAGGAGCTGCTCCTCACTGATATGGTCATCAGCCAACAGGTTCGACGATCCCGAAAGAATTTGTCGACATGTTGGATAGACTACAAGAAGGCCTACGACACCGTCCCCCATACATGGCTTCGGAGAGTACTGGAGTTGTATAAAATAAATACTATTTTGGAACCGTGCAATTAATTTGACGTTTCATAAGAGCCTGCAAAGGCCTATTTGAAATAACTACAAATATTATAAATGCGAAAGTAACTCTGTCTGTCTGTCTGTCTGTCTGTCTGTCGTTTCTTCACGCTTAAACTACTGAACCGATTTGTGTGAAATTTGGTACAGACATAGTTTGGAGCTTGAGAAAGGACATAGGATAGTTTTTATTACAAAAAAAATTGAAAATAAAAAATAAAATGTATTCCGGACATATAGCGCCATCTATTGGTCAAACCAAAAATCTGCCGGAAGTCACTATTCCACGCGAACGAAGTCGCGGGCAAAAGCTAGTTTGATTTTGATTTTTTTGATTTTGAACTCTACGCGCCTTTCTTGCGTCATGTATGGAGCAATGGAGAACGGTTCTTCACTATGCAGAATGTCGAGAAATTGAAGGGACCGGCGATCCTATTAAGATCGAGCGGGGAATATTCCAGGGTGACAGTTTGAGTCCACTTTGGTTTTGCCTGGCCTTGAACCCTTTGAGCACATTGCTTGAGGGTTCGGGGTTGGGCTATCCTTTGCGGAGAGGAGGTCAGGGTTATATCCCATTTGCTTTACATGGATGATCTGAAACTGTTTGCCACCACAGAATCGCACCTGATGAAGCTACTGAAGGTCACTAAAACTTTCAGTAGTTGCATCAGGATGGAATTTGGTGTGGACAAATGTGCAGTCATGCATGTAAAGCGAGGGGGAATTGTGGAATCTGAGGTAGTACAACTCTCAGATTCTATAAACCTGAGATCACTCTCCGCAAACGATACATATAAATACCTAGGTATGGCGGAGGGGTTAGGCATCAATGTGGCTGTCATGAAACAATCATTACGGGAGCGTTTCTTTGGCCGCCTCAATAAGGTTCTAAAAAGTTCCTTATCGGGCGGCAATAAGGTTCGCGCCTTTAATGGTTGGGTCATGCCAGTCCTGATGTACTCCTTCGGCATACTCAAATGGACTCAAGCTGAATTGGATGCCCTGGATAGGAGAGTCCGCACACTGCTGACCGCAGAACGAATGCATCACCCACGATCGTCGGTGATGAGACTGTACATCCCACGGAAATGTGGAGGTCGAGGCTTTTTAAATGCAAAGACGCTCCACAACCGCGAGGTGTGCAGTCTCAGAGAATATTTTCTCAAAAGCGACGTGGGTATGCACCATGATGTGGTAGCAGTGGACAGAGGACTCACCCCGCTATCGTTGGCAAATGAGAACTGGCGCAAACCTGTGGTACTTACTACCCATGATCGCAAGGAGGTATGGCAGAGCAAACAGCTACACGGACGCTTCTTCGGGGCGCTTCATGGCCCCGATGTAGACTTCAATGCGTCCGTAGCTTGGCTACGCTTCGGTGACCTATTTGGAGAAACCGAAGGGTTTGTATGTGCAATTATGGACGAAGTTATCCTGACGAATAACTACCGGAGGTATATTATGAAAGACGGGACGGTTGACATATGTCGGGCATGTCACCATCCGGGTGAGTCTATCAGACATATTATATCTGGTTGTTCTCGTTTGGCTAACGGTGAATATTTGCACAGACATAACCAAGTGGCCAAGATCATACACCAGCAGCTTGCTCTGCAATACAAACTTGTAGATCTTGAGGTACCGTACTATAAGTATGCGCCCGACCCAGTTCTCGAAAAGGACCATATTACGTTGTACTGGGATCGATTTATCATCACTGACAGGACTATTGCAGCCAATAAGCCTGATATAGTGGTGATAGATCGATTAGATAGTCGACGCGGCTATCATTGTGCCGATTGTCGTTACGGCCAATGGTCTAATAGCCAAGAGCCTCGACCAACACCTCATGAGGCTCTCGTTAGGCAGCTGGATCAAGGGATTGATTCAGAAGGCGGTACTCCTTGATACGGCGCGTATTGTGAGGAGGTTTCTGTCTCTGGGACCCTAACCACCGGTACCTTGGACCCTGTGCCCGATATCGGTGGCAACCTATTTTTTATATTTTTAAATGTTTTTTATTTTTATATTTAATATTTAAAAATGTAAAATGTATGTTTAAAAATAAATAAATGACAATAATATTATTTTCATCCCACCATCTCGGAAAGAGTAGTTTTACCCTTTGATATCTGAGCGTAAAAGCCGTTTTTATTCTCTAGAGCGGCAAAGTGATTTGAATTTAGAACATCGTGTGCAATATCCATTTGTGACAATCTTGATAAGACTTTTCAAACAAATACATGTTAAACAAATAAAATACTGCTTAAAATAATTATTCAATTAATTAAGTAATTTTTATTATTGTTTTTACATAGATTTTTAACCTCGTTTCATTTTTAAACTGAGTTTTCAAATAAATGAACTTTAATAGGTATTTCTTTTTAATTTGATAGGTATTCATATGTGCGCGCCATTTTGTTTTTTGGCATTTAGTAATTTCCTCGATGAAGTGGGATGAAATTATTATTTTTTATTGTTTTGAAGTCGATTTTATACCTCATTACATTTTTAAACTGAGTTTTTGCAAAAATCAATTTTAATAGGTACATCTTTTTAATTTGCCATATGTGACGTGCGTGCCAATTTCTTTTTTTGAGTTTAAAAATTTCCTCGATGAGGTGGGATGAAAAGTTACGTGTTGCACTCGAGTGCAAAGATTTTTGACCTTGTGCTCTTTTGATTCCCTCGCTATCGCTCAGGATTCTAATTATTGAAACACTCGCTACGCTCGTGTTTCAATTTTAGAATCCTTCGCTTGCTCGGTCATCAAAATTGAGCCCGCGGTTAAAAAGCAACTTTGCACTCTTGTATAACAAATAACTATTATACATATATAGTATTGCACACGATGTTCTAAATTCAGATCACTTTGCCGCTCTAGAGGATAAAAACGGCTTTTGCGCTCAGACATCAAAGGGTAAAACTACTCTTTCCGAGATGGTGGGATGAAAAAGTTATCTTTTGCTTTTTATAGGGTTTAGCGTTTTTAACCTTTTGTCATAATAATTGCGTACCTACTTTTTTTGGTCGGGGTTTTTTTTTGATAATCATTCCCTAAGGAGGTTAAACGGTACCGTGTCAGAATGGATGTCACTCCTCACCAATCCCCTCGAAATACATGGAGTTGCTACCTAATTGCTACCAGGGTAGCAGGACGAGGGTAGCAGTTGGTAGTAACTGATGGTAGTCATCGTGCAATAAACCAGCCTACCATCGACCTATATCTAACCTGACTACCATCAGTAACTACCAACTGCTACCCTCGTCGTTTTGAAGATATGGTTGCCACTTTCTTCAGTGTGAAGAAACTGCGCAAAAGCAATAAAGATATTTTATTTGTAAAACATGAGTATACAAGGTATAATAAATAAGAATCTTCATGTTTTGCCGTTATTAAACAGCGTCCAAATATTATTGTAACAATGCAATTAGAATCGATAAAAAATGTCAGAATATTAGGTGTTTAGGAAGTCTGTCAAGCTATAGTAGCATCTCTCAATTAAATATTTTTTCAAATGTATTTTAAATAGTTTTAAAGTCTTTATTTCTTTTGGTATTTTATTATAGATAACTGGGGCCAAACATAAAATGCTATTGTGCATTAGTGTTGTGTTTGATCGAACTACACATAGTGAGTGAGCAATGAGTTATTTTTTAAATTTAATATTGGAAGCAATTCGGTAGCAACGCTCTATATTTATTTCTAATTGATCGGTGAGGAGAGACAGCGATTTTGACGGTCACGGTAAAACGAGGGTGCAGGTTAGTATAAACATTGCGTTTTGAAGTTTTCAACCGACTTCAAAAAAGGAGGAGGTTCTCAATTCTGATCTGATGATGGAGACGACAGAGGATCGAGGGAACTCCTAAACGGCACATCTTAACTACCTCGTGTTTGGGCTTATATTATTTGTATTGATGATACCTTTACAACAGTGAAGGTTTAGAGCTGACCTGATGATGTAGACCAGAGAGTCTGCATATGTAAACTACCTCGTGTTTGGGCTTATATTATTTGTATTGACAAGACCTTTGCAACAGTGAAGGTTTGAAGCTGACCTGATGATGGAGACCAGAGAAGGTCGAGGGAACTCGACAACTGAATATGTAAAATACCTCGCATTTGGGCTTATATTCTTTGTATTGATGAGAGCTTTCCACTTATATGGATAGTGACAACTATTTGTATCACTGAAAAGCTGTAAATAAAAAACTTTTTTACAAAAAATCGACCTAGAAGTCGGTGTCTAATGGATATTATTAAAGTTAATTTTGCCACCGACTTCTAGGCCGGTGCACCTAAAATTTGTTTTTTTTGCTTTTTAGTGTTTTTGGAAGTCGGTTTAATTTTTTTGTAAAAAAGTTTTTCAAAAGCATTTCTGTGTGAAGGTTCTTAAGGAAAGGTCCAAAGGCTCCCTGTCCCGGCTTCTCATATTTTTTTAATTTATTCGACTTTTTGTTTCTAACGCGAATGTTGTTTTAAGATAAAATTAAAAGTCAATAATTCAAAGTAGGTTGAAAATCAGCACCTTTTAAAGGGCAAATTTATAAAAGACAGTCCCAAAACGTCCGCCCTTCACCACTTCCTATGTGTTTTTGCTGAGAAGAAGAAATGGTGACAAACTCCCCAGTTTATAATTCAGATAACAAATATAATATTCTAACCTCGAACCCATCCACAGGGTTAAGTATTTGGAATTCGATATGTTCATTGAGCGCCGCCCCGAGCACGTTGAGGACCGCGATGGTCGTGGGCTTGGTGGAGTTCTCTACCACGGAGCCGTAGTAGTCGGGCTTCTGGAAGGCCAGGCCCGAGTTGTCGGCCTCGCGCACCAGCACGTCCACGCGCGCCGTGGCCGAGTACAGCCCGTCCGACACCCGCACCCGCAGCCGGTACGCCGCCTGCAGCGCCGTGGCCCGCGCCACCGACACCGCGCCGCTCCTAGACAGCGCGAAGGCACCGCCCTCGTCGCCGTCGATGATGTCGTACTTGAGCGCGGCGCCGGCCGGCAGGTCGGGGTCGCTGGCCGCCAGCGTCAGCACCGTCACGCCCGGCGCCGTGGGCAGCAGCAGCGTGGCCTCGTACGCCGCCTGCGAGAACGCGGGCGGGCAGTCGTTCACGTCCGTCACCTCCACGGTGACCGTGGCCGCGCTGTCGGACGGCAGCCTCGGCGTGCCCATGTCTATCACCTGCGAAGCGGTCGGAAGTGAGTGAGTATAGTAGTAGTGAGTGACAGCAGAAGGGCGCGGGGGCGGAGCGGCGTACCCGCACGGTGAAGGTGTGCAGGCGCTGGCGCTCGTAGTCGAGCGCGGCCAGCAGGTGCAGCGCGCCGGTGGTGGCGTCCACGCGGAACAGCGCGGCGGCGGCGGGCTGCAGGATCTCGTAGGCGCGCTGGCGGTGCGCGGGCGAGTCGGCGTCGTCGGTGAGCAGCACGAGCGGCGCGGCGTCGGGCGCGGCGGCGTCGGGCACTAGGGCGCCGGGTGGAGCGGACTCGGCCACGCGGCCGCGGTAGGCGCGGCGCCGCAGCGCGGGCGCGAACTCGTTACGGTCCAGCACGTGCACGTGCACGCGCGCGCTGCTCGTGCCGCCGCCCTGCATGCCCACGTTCATATATGATTATTATGTTATAGTTGTGCTCACATACAATCTACGAAAAATATATCCTACAGGATGTGTAATACCTACATCAAAAAAGAGGCACCACGAAAAGTGTCGCGCGGTAGGCGGGGCTTATTCTAGGTGGCACCTAGAATAACGGCAACCATGGTAACTGTTCGTCAGCTGTCACATCGTAAATTGTAAATATGGCTCCGTGTGTGCTCAAGTGGTGTAGAAGCCGTACATATATGACAAAATCAAAAAAATCTCAATCATTCACCCTGACATTTTATACACTATTCAAAATTATATTTATGCAACTCGAAGTCTTTTTGAACCTATTGTTTTCTTATGTAAGTTTTTTGTATGTGACTGTTTGTTTCCTAAATAAGATAAAATAAATAAAAAATATTATAAGAACAATGATAATTATACCATATTGATGGCAGTAACGGTCAAATTGTAGAAATTCTGCGTCTCGTAGTCTAGCGGCGCGGCCGTGGCCAGCAGGCCGGCGGCGGGATTGAGGCGGAACAGGCCCGCGCCGCCCTCCAGCGAGAACCACGGCGCACTGGCACTGCGCACCTCCAGCGCCAGCAGCACCGTGCCCGCCGGCTCGTTCTCGAACACCTCGCACGCCAGCTCCGGCGCCGCGAAGCGCGGCGGCGCGCCGTCCGGCTCCACCACCGTCACGTGCAGCGGCAGCAGCGCCGCGCGGGCCCCCGGCGCCGCGCCCGCCGCGCGCACCGACAGCGCGTACTCGCGCGGGCCCGTCGCCGGCAGCGCGCGCGCCAGCCGCACGTCGCCCAGCGCCGCGTCCACGGCGAACAGGCCGGCCGCGTCGCCGCCCGCCAGCGCGTACACCACGCCGCCGCCCGCCGCGTCGGGGTCGGCGGCGCGCAGCGCGGCCACGAGCGCGCCGGCCGGGGCCCCGCGCGGCACCCGCGCCTCGGCCAGGCGCCGGCCCCAGGCGGGCGCGTGCTCGTCGGCGTCGTGCACGCGCACGGAGACGCGCGCGAAGGCCCGCGACGCGCGCGGCGCCTGGTCGCGCGCCCACACCGTCAGCTCGTGCACGGCCGCACTCTCTCTGCGGACGGAAGTCTCGGTAGTACGCGTTGCTCGTTTTACACGAATCATGTACTGTATAATATAAACTGCTTCATACAAAATGTATGTAACGTTTCACATCCGTGTCCCGTACGAGCCACGTACACGGCACGCCCCGGACACGGCCCGGCCTAATATAAATCATCCCTAAGATCGACTGAATCGTTTACTTGGGGGTTCGGAATACCACACAAGTGGATTACCATATGTAGAATAGAAAAGAATAGATAGAATCATTGATTTGCCATAGGACTGACAAAACGTAGGAACTTAAAAAAATACAGTGGATATCTTAGGTACATACTGTAGTCTTATGACAACGGTTGTTGGATTCTAAAACTATAACTTATTCCCTTATAATATAGAATCAGAATAAGAAGCAGAACCCAACTAGCAAAATTCTCCTATAGCAATTGACTAATAAGATTACACGCCTTGTAGGAATCTAGTAGACACATTAACTTAGGCCACTGATCCTGCTAAAGCATCTTCTAAGATGATTTGCACTACAAGTACTTTCGACCCTATAGTTTAGTTTTATAAATGTCAATAGGATTATTTTACACGACTCTTACTAGAGCAGTCAGTCAGGATCAGTCTTATAAATGCAAGCTATAAAAGTTATTAGCAAAGTGTGACTTTTGATCCGATAATCGCATCTAGTAAGATTGTTTTATCTTGTTAACGTCTTGTTTCATTCTTCTATAAGACATGCACTTCCTATAAATGCCACAGATAAAGCTGCTAGAGGTAAAGATATTATAGAACAATTTTATCTTAGTCGTGACCCTTAACGGATTTTTAGCAGCAAGCTAGCATAGCCTCTGATTTTTATAAGTAAGGAACCTTGAAACTTAAATATGGTGGCGTAGGTATGTCATGTAAGCGTCTTTACTTAGATTAAAAAGTCATATAAAGGTTCTGATAAATGCAATGTAATGGCACCCTATGTCGGACAGGTATTTATTAATTTATTACTGAATTAACAAATAATGAAAATGTTAAATTTTGAAAATGTTGAAGATATGTTTATTATCTTCTAACATTTCCTCAATAAAATTATTTTCGCAAGTTGTGTAGGCACTCTTTATGAAACAGACACACGGCAAATCCTTACTAATATTATAAATCGGAAAGTGAGTTTGTTTGTTTGTTTGTTTGTTCCGCTTTCACGCCGTAACTACTGAACCGATTGCTTTGAAATTTTGCAGACGTAAAGTTAGAAGTCCGGATTAAATAATAGGGTACTTTTTATCCCGAAAAAAATAGATATTCCCGAGGGAAAACAAAAATATTGTTTGCTTGATGGATAGATTGTAGATGGCGCTGTGTGTCGTTTAAATAACGAAATTTCGATGCAACTGCTCACCAGGGTAGCATAACTTATATGAGTATACCAACACCAAGTGTAGACGCTACTGCTCACCATGTACCAGGGCGGCAAAAAATGCATCGGGACGCGGGTAAAACCGCGGGGAACGGCTAGTGTTACATAATGACAAACCTTATTATAATGTGACTTTACTTATCTTTTGAAAATAAAAGAGGATTCAATGTCATGCACCAGCACAGTACAATGAATTAACGAAAAAAGAACGAATGATCGACTGAATGAATCTACTAATGATATTACGCTGATCACTGTAGGACCAATTACTCTAGTAGCGGCACGCGCCAGATCATAAAAGGACCAATCGCTCTTTTTGGATGCATTTACCGGATTTTTATAGAACAAATATATTTTGTTAAAGCAGTTGATAAGGTAATTATAAAATCAAATAGCACTTTACCGGATTATAATAAAGCGACTATAGGGCGAAATAGTCCAATAAACTGCGCCCAAATGCAGCTATATTATCGTTTACAGGATTTCTATAGGATAAAAAAATACGTGCTCCTAGGATAATTATAGGGCTACATTTTGCTACTTGGGAATGCTTTATTTGTAAACATAGGTCAAAATACAGCAATGTGAGATGTTACAAGTAGGATTTAGTGTCTCTATGTTTTACCCAAAGGCGTACAAATATATTTATTTAACATATTTGTAAATTATAATTATATCCTTATAAGCGGAAAAGGAGACGACACATTATGAGAGTAGGTCGGGCGCGTTGAGACGTGTTGAGGAAGGTGTTACATATAGTGGGTACCTGTCGAGCGGGTTCGCCAGCTCCAGCACGCCGCTGAGCTCGTGCAGGCGGAACAGCCGCGCGGACGCGGGCGCCCGCGCCGCGTGCAGCCCGTACAGCAGCCGCCCCGCCCCGCCGCCCGCCCGCAGCGCCACCAGCGCCTCGCCCACGCGCGTCGCCTCCGACGTCTCCACCACGTACTCCTCTTGTGAGAACGACACTCCGCCCTCGTTGGCATCGTTGATAACGGTTATATTTACCTGCAAAACGCGACACTACATCATTACACTAAATAATGTGGGACGTAGTGACCGTGTAAGGGGCAAATGGAGGTACTTTGGTTTCAATAAAAACACTGAGTTCCTTACTGGCGCGTAAACCACGTGAAGACCATCGGTGACGGAAATGTTGAGACAGTATTGTGACTGGCGCTCCCAGAGCAGGCGGCGAGCCAGCACGAGGCTGCCGTCCTCCCGCCCGATGTAGAACTCCTGCCGCGGGTCGCCGTCTGCCGGAGACCACATTGTTATACCAATGCAACATGATTTACATACGTTTAACTTCCCACCAGATATGTACAACCAAAACAAAAATGTGAAAGGCTGCCAAGTTCGATAATATGGGAATGCTTCGCCTATAAAAGAAGTGAGATCTGAATAAGTACCAAGTTACACATACCTCAGTTAAAAATAGTTACTTTTTAATGATGTCCGATTTTTCGAGGTACTGTGCATGTAGTGAACCGAATTTGAAACAAATCCTTTACACACGCTAAAACTCTTAAAATATTATACTGCACCTATGTCAGGAGTAACCTGGAGTACGCATCACAAATATGGAATCCACGATACATCAAATACATAGACCGTATTGAGAGAATACAAAAACGCTTCATTAAGTACCTTTGTTTTCATCAAAAGATCCCATATCAGTCAGTAAATTATTATAATCTTTGCAGGAAATTCCACCTATTACCACTTTTTCAACGCAGAGAAATTGCAGACTATATTTATTTGTTAAAAATAATTAATAATGACATCGACAGTCCGGAACTCTTATCAAAATTTTTCTTTAACATCCCATTTAAATCAGTTCATTTTAATCCACCACTACGTATACCGAATGCGTCTTCCAATTACAGACAAAATAGTTACATTGTGCGAGCAAGCCGTTGCTTTAACAACCTGTGTAGGCAGCATGATTTCGATCCATTTCAAACCAGTGTTGTGTCGGCGAGAAGGTGTCTTAGCCTTAGCTTTTTCAGAAGATAGATTAGTTTTCTTATATCTTGTTTTGTTTCTACCATTGTATATATTATTTTTATATTTTTACTTTATGTTAGTTTAACTTTTTCCTGTTTTTTTTAGCCACTTACTGGTTGGCAATTAGTTACATATTTTATTTTATTTTTTATTACAGAATTAAGGGTAAGTATCGAATGATTTCATGGTCATTATATTGACGTGAAATTTTCAAATATTAAAGACAGTGAAAGTACCCGCTATGGTATAGTAGAGAGTATCAGCGTCGGGGTCTGTGGCCTGCAGCACGGCTAGCAGGAAGCCGGGCGCGTCGAGCTCGGCCACCTGCAGCGGCGGCGGCGCGGGCAGCACGGGCGGGCCGCCCGCGCCACGCGCCACGCCGCGCACCGCCGCGCGCGCCACGCTGCAGCGCGGCCGCGGCGCCGCGTCGCACGCGCGCA
Organism: Helicoverpa assulta; assembly: GCA_963856015.1. Classification (NCBI taxonomy): domain Eukaryota; kingdom Metazoa; phylum Arthropoda; class Insecta; order Lepidoptera; family Noctuidae; genus Helicoverpa; species Helicoverpa assulta. The sequence goes on from CAWLCW010000016.1 coordinate 236,739, forward strand.
GCGTCACGTCGTACGCGGCGCCCGGCGCCAGCGCCAGCCGCGGCGCCGCGAACACGCGCCCGCTGCTGGCGTGCACGCGCAGCAGGCCTCTCGCCGCGCCGCGCGCCCGCGCCCAGTAGCGCACGGTGCCGTTGGCGCCCTCGTCCGGGTCGAAGGCCACCACCTGCGGAGCACTCGGGTCAGGCGGGCTCGGCGCGGCAGCTCGCGCGGCGGCATGCGGCTCACCGTGGCGACGTAGAGGCCGAACGGCGCGGGCTCGTCGTACAGGTCCCAGGGCGCGCGGGCGCCCGAGCCCTCGTCGTCGTCGTCGGCGTCCCACTCGGCGCTGCTGTCGTCGGCGCGCGGCGACTCGTCGGCAGCCGCGTCGCCCTGCAATGTGCCCGAGCCGCTACACACTACCACTCCACACACAATATTGTTGACTCGCCCGAGCTCGTTCCTTCTCGAGGCAATGCTGCAGTTTCTGACTGCGTACATTAAGGAATTCACTCCACACATCAATAAGTAAAACACATGCACGGTACAGTTCGTGTCATCAACTTTGCTGATCGAATACAAAATGTTGGCCTTTCGAAGCTTCGCACATGCTTTGCTGGTGTTTTTTTTTACGTGAAGACAAGTAACTAACTTCGGGTATCACCTGTATCCTGTATCCAATTTTTACTTTTCTTTAAAATTCAGAAGCAGGTAAAGCCGGCTCCAGACAAGTGTAGCGAGTATTGTGGGTACGGGTTTAATGTCAAAAAAAAATATTTATGATTTTTTTAAATCTATGAATTTACTTTATCATCAGCCTAGCCATTTCCCAACAATGTTAGGATCAGCTTCCAGTCTGACCAGATACAGCTGACAAACAGTGTTCTACAAGGAGCGGCTGCCTATCTGACCTCCTCAACCTAGTTACTTACACGGGCAACCCAACAGTCTAGTCTTATCAAGAAGACTGACTTTCTGCCTTCTGACTACCCGCTACGACTGCCAAAGATGTTAAAATGATAGTCGAAACCTTCAGGTTATCGTGCTTCCTGAAACACGGAAGGACTCGCTATGACAAGATCCCCCATCCATCCGCAGTCCAACCGCTCCAAGCGTTGCTTCACTTCAAGATTGATCGATTGACCTCCCTACATATAACAATACGCATAGATAACAGTTGTTTTATGGAAAACGGATGATTATGTCGTCGGTGAACTTGGGCCTTGCTTTGTCACTTTCATACCATTAGGTGTATGGCCCGATTTAGCATCATCGTCTACCACACACACACAACACACACACACAACACACACACACACGTGCGTGTACGTTTATATAGTTATCGGCACGAATCTTGAGCTCTGACCTGCACCTGCGCAGAAGTAATTTATTGGGTCCCTTTTGTGGTATGAAGTGAGACGCGGGGGCGGGCTAAAGCGGTGATTGGCCCGCAGTGCATCGCATCATAGCCGTCACTCGGGATTGGTTCTTTGCTAATAAATCACTTCTGCGCAGATGTAGGTCAGAGCTCAAGATTCGTGCCGATAACTATAGTAAGGACGTGTCAGTGTGGTGCAGGGGAGCGCGCACATACCTGTGGCAGGGCGTCGGGCAGGGCGGGCGCGGGGGGCGCGGGCACGCGGATCTCGTAGAAGCGCTGCGCGAACACGGGCGCGTGGTCGTTCACGTCGAGCAGCCGCACGGCCACGCGCGCCGTGCTGGCCAGCGTGCCGTCCGACGCCTGCACCTCCAGCGCGTGGCTGGCGGCCGCCTCGCGGTCCAGCGCGCGCCCCGTCGTCACTATCTCGCCTGCCCACCGAACACTATCAACTCAAACACCTATTTCACATCAAAACGAGGACGAGGACAACATCAAACATCTTAAATTTTACCGGTGAGTTCGTCTATTGAGAAGAGCCCGTCCGGGTTGCCAGCAACGATGGAGTAGGTGATGTTAGCGGGCGCGGGCGAGGCGTCGGCGTCGAAGGCTTGGACGCGGGTGACGCGCGTGCCGGCGGCGCAGTGCTCGGGCACGGCGGCCGCGTACGCCGCGCGCTCCGGCCACGGCACCATGTCGTTCACGTCCTCCACTTCGATGAACACCTGCACACAAGTACACGTGAGGCAGCGACCGACGCGGCGCCGCGTCTCGTCGCCGCCGCACCTACCTGCACGCACGAGTGTCGCGGCACCAGCCCGTGGTCCTGCGCGCACAGCGTCAGCCAATAGTGCGGAATCGACTCGCGGTCTAGCGGAGTTAAAGTCCGGATTACACCTTATGTGGGACAGAACAAAAAACATTACATGAGTGGTCATATATGTATATTTGAAAAAAAAAAGTTCTCTGTAAAGCACTGTAAAGTCGCTTTACGGGCGGGAGTTTGACGTGACAACGTCATGAGTATTTATTATATGAGCCGACCACTCGATCCGATCGTGCCTCTCTATCGTTCGTGCCGCGCCTCGCTTGCGGAACGGGACAACTTTTTCGTGCATGCAGTTCATAATATCGAGTTATTAGACATTGTCACGTCCAAAAATGATGCTAGATGTGTGCAGCATACCTGCGTCGTCGACGGAGAAGTGCGCCATGCCGGACCCGGCGATGATATAGTAGGCGAGGCGCGAGTCCCGGCCCGGCGGGTCGGCGTCGAGCGCGGCGGCCGTCAGCACCACGGTGCCGCGCTCGCTGTCCTCGCGCACGCTGCCCGTCAGCACGGCGTGGTCGCTGAACGCCGGCGCGTGCATGTTCTCGTCCACGTCCACCACCTGCGCGACGACACTCCCTTACTATATACTTCTACCATTACACTTATGTACGCACTGTCATATTATGTTTACCTACCTCAACGATGACAGTCGCTTCAGACCACAGTGCTGGCTGACCGCCGTCCGTGGCTCGCACTGTTACGCCATACACCTATACAGTATATAATGTTAAATAGGTTTTCTTTTAGTGTGACTTACTGAGTTCAAATGTTCTGCGGACCGACCTGTCTCTCCTCGAAGTCTAAGAGCTTAGCCGTGCGCAGAGTACCGGACGTGGCGTCGACGGTGAAGACGACGTCGTCAGGCGATTGGTCGGGCAGCGAGTAGGTGACGGCGCCGCCCGCGCCCAGGTCGGGGTCGAAGGCGTCCACCACGGCCACCAGCGTGCCGGCCGGCACGTCCTCGCGCGCGCGCGCCGCGTACGTGCTGAGCGCGAAGCGCGGCGCGTTGTCGTTGACGTCGTCGACGCTGACGCGCACGAGCGCGTCGGCGCTGAGGCCGCCGCCGTCCGTGGCGCGCAGCGTGAGCTCGTAGAGCGCGCGGCGCTCGCGGTCCAGCGCCGCGCACACCGTCAGCACGCCGCTGTCGCGCTCCACGCAGAAGTCGCCGTCCGCGCCGCTCACGCTGTACGTCACGCGGGCGAACTCACCCGCGTCGCGATCCGTTGCGTTGGCTCGGAATATGGCGGTACCGTTTAATGCATTTTCAGTCACTCGGAAACTCGCCAAAGTTTTTTCAAAACGTGGTTTATTGTCGTTAACGTCTAAAACTGTGACGGGCAAAAGGCGAGATACGGAGTGTTGCGGGGTACCGAGATCGTAAACTGTGATGTTAAGATAATATTCGCTCTCTCGCTCACGGTCTAAGTAACCGATTACTTGAAGCTCACCGGTATCGGGATCTATGCGAAATGCTGAATCGGCGTCACCACCGGATATGCCGTAGACGAGCAGTCCGTTGTAGCCGAGATCACGGTCGCGCGCTCTTAGCTTCACGAGAGATGTGCCAAGGGCGACAGACTCGTTAACCTTAACCTCAACCGGAAAATCGAGAAATTCAGGAGCGTGAAGATTTTCGCCATACCGGGAAGGAGCTAGAGAAAACTCATCGGCGAGGTCGAGCGGCGCATTGCTGCGCTCGGCGGCCGCCAGCAGGTCCGTGAGGCGACGCGCCACGGCCGTGTCGCGGCACTCCAGTGCGCCCGGGTCGGCGCCGCCGCTCACCAGGTGCAGCGTTAGCGACGTCGCATCCGCGAAGTGGGTGCCGTCCGTCGCAGTCACGTTCAGCAGCCGCGAGTCGGCGCGCACGTCGCTCAAGTCGCACGACAGACTCATGACGCCGGTGCCCGCGTCCAGAGCGAAACAGTTATCCTCGTTACCGCCGATGATGCGGTAAGACACAACGTCTCCCGCATCGAAGTCGATCGCAGAGAGCGTGACTATCTCGGAGCCGATGGCGAGCCGGCGCGGCAGATAGCCGACGCAGTCGACGCGCTCGAACTGCGGCCGGTTGTCGTTGACGTCGCGCAGACGCACCACGAGCCGCATCTCGGCCTGGCGCCGGTAGGGCACGCCCCAGTCGCTGGCGCGGATGCGCAGCGTGTACTCGCGCCGCATGCTTTCGTAGTCCAGCAGCCGCGTCGTGCGCACGGCTCCGGAGAAGTGGTCCACGTCGAACGGCACTGGCTGTAGGTTGGCGATACTATACGAAATATATGCGTTATCCCCCGAATCGGCATCTCTGGCAACGACGCGCGCAACTACGGCGCCGCTGGGCCCATTTTCTTGGACCGTCACCTCTGTCACTTCTCGTTCAAAGACAGGGTCATTGTCATTGGAATCCAGAATGGTGATTTTAACTTTAGCAGAAGATTGCTTCCGTGTGCCGGCATTTCCTTGATCTATAGCAGAAACCGTAAGAGTATAAAGTGCTTTTTCTTCTGCATCGAGCGCTATCGCGGTGTACAAAACTCCTGTGTCCGGGTTAACATAGAATTCTTCACCTTCATTGCCACCGACAACTTCGATGTAAACACGTGCATTTCGTCCCTCGTCACGATCGCTCACTTTGAGCCTGATGACGGGCGTGTTGGGCGGGACGGTCTCCGGCACGCTGGCCTCGTACACCTCGCGGCTGAAGACGGGCGCGTTGTCGTTGGCGTCGACCAGCGCCACGGGCAGCGTGAGGTAGGCGGCGCGCGGCGGCCGGCCCGCGTCCCGCGCCCGCAGCGTCAGGTTGTAGCCGGCCGGCGCCGCCTCGCGGTCCAGCAGCGCGTGCACCAGCACGTCGAACTCGCCCGCCTGCGCCGACGCGCGCACTCGGAAGTGCCCGTCGGGATCGCCGTCCACGATCTCGAGACTGGCGATGCGCCCGTGTTCTCCGGGGTCTTCGTCGCTCACTTCTACGATGGCATAGATTTCCGCAGTGGAATTTTCTACTACTTCTGGCATACGTCGGACATGAAGCTCGGGGGCGTGTAAGTTGACTCGTTTGACTCGCACTGTAACTGAGGCTCGCGCAGCCGGGGCTTTCTCACCCCGCGCGAGCAGCGAGGCGCGATCACGAGCTAAAACTGTAAACTTGTGATGTGTACTTTCTGCTGCCGACAGCAAGCGCGTGATTGTAATGACGCCTGTGGTCGGATGGATGGCAAAGCGGTCGGTGGACTCTGCTAAGCTGTAGTAGATCTCGCCGTTGATGCCGAGGTCGGCGTCTTCGGCCGTGACCCTCGCGATGCTGGAGTGCAGCGGTGCATCTTCCGGCACCAGCGCCTCGTACTCGGTCGGGTAGAACAACGGGCTGAGGTCGTTCTCGTCGGCCACCGAGACGGCCAGCACGGCGTCGGCTTCGAGCTGGCGGCCGCCGGGCAGCTGCGCGGTGGCGCGCACGTCGAGGCGGTAGGCGTCGCGGCGCTCGCGGTTGAGCACGTCGGGGTGGCCGGCGCGCGTGCGGATGGAGAGGAAGCAGAAGTCGCCGACGGTGCGCTCCTCTGCTTTGAAGAACTTGTCTTTGTCGCCGTGGCGAATGCGGAAGCGAACGCGCGCGTCGGGCGCGGGCAGGCGCACGCCCAGCGGCTCGGCGGCGGGCGGCTGCAGCGCGTACGTGCGCGCCGGGCTGTTCTCGGGGATGCTCAGGTTGTAGAGCGCGCGGGTGAAGCTGAGCGCGGGGGGCGCGGCGGGCGCGGGGGGCGGGCCGGGGCCGCCGCTCGCGCGCCACACGAGCCCCCACAGCGCCGCCAGCGCCAGCCACGCGCGCACGCCACGCATCGCGCTACACACCGCGCTGACCAACTGACAAACAGATATCACAGTTACTTCATTACAGGTAGTTACACAAATTATTGTGTGTAGTTTGATTCGAACTTTTCTTACTTACCTCATAAAGTATGTGTGTGTGCGTGAGGAATTGCGCGGCGCGCGCGCAGCACTGGTCACGCAATCGGTGGTGACGTCACGCGCATCCCTGCGCACCTGTAACATTTAGGCCAGGCTAAGTAAAAATATATAATAATTGAAAATGCATCGATAGAATAATTGTTATTATCTATTTGTAACAGAGGAGTAAAACAATATGGCTTATGTTTAACTGACCACCAGATATAGTAACAAATAGCAGACAAAAATAGTTAATGATCACCAAAACGAAACTCGCATTTTAATGTAAAATTATAGCCAAGGTTTTAACACTTTGCTATCCTATTTAAGTAAAATTACTCCAAGTAAATCATGAGTAAGCCAAAAATAGTAAATGATCACCAAAATTAAACCAACATTTTAAAGTAAAATTATAACCAGTTTTCAAATTCTGCTATCCTATTTAAGCAAAATGAGTCCAAATAAATCATTGTTATCCCAAACTTGATATGCCTATATGTTAGCAGGCATGCAGCATGGAAGCAAACATGCAACATGCAGCAAGCATGGCTTCTGTCACGGCTCCGGCGCTGCGGGGCTCCGGCGGTCCCATGCGAGCTTATCGTCGCAGATGGTTTTCACGCTCAAAACTACCTGCGCCTCAGCTCGCAGGCCGCCTCGCCCCTCCGCGCCTACGCGGTTTTGAATTGCACCCTAGGGGTAGGGCAAACAAGATTACCTACGTGGAGTCTATATACACATAACTTAATATGGCATCATAATACTTTATTTAATAATAAGCCTACATTTTATGGCAATCACAGTGATTTATTTAGGCAAAAATAATACATTAATTTGGTCGTCAAGATTTGGTGATCATTTATTAAATTTGGTGGTCGAATACAATTTAAAGTGGAGTCGTGACTAAAATAGCTGGTACTATTATATTCTTTAGACTTTATTTTTCTGGTGTTAATTAGATATTTTTGGTTACAAAACTAAGGGTATCAAAGCATTTTATGGTGGTCATTACATTTATCCCAAAACATATATCTGTTACCGGCCAAACCAGATTTCAGGACAAACTTGTTTTGCCTAGGCTAAACTAGTTCTTCCTATACGCGATAGGATTAACCAGTTTAGGATAGACCAAACTAGTTGATCCTGATATAAATCTAGGATAAACTAATATGGCCTAGTCTAAACAGTAAAATTTGCCGAGTCGAAAGTAGGTCAAATCTGACCCATTTGGTCGTTAAAATTCACCATTGTTGTTACAGCCTTTGTATCGTCCCACTGCTGGGCACAGGCCTCCTCTCACGTGGAGAAGGATTGAGCATTAATCACCACGCTTGCTCAATGCGGGTTGGAAAATTCACCATTGAAATGGGAAAAATATTTGATGTTTAAACTTGATTTTCTCTAGATTCCCATGGCTGACATTGATGCGACTAATGGTGTGCGTTCGCGCAGCGGAATGTTGTTGAATTTAAAGATTTTAATTATGCAGATAATTAGTGTATGACGTCCTATAATTGTGTATGGTAAATAAAAATTTGTGTATGCAGCCATTGTGGAGAAATTCACGAAAAACAGATTCCGCTGGGCGAACGTTGGCGAACGTTGTCCTGGCGGAACTTTTTTTAATCCATAGACTTTAGAAGAAAAGAGATGTGTCCAAAAATTAGTGTGTATTTGTGTATAATTGATTATGTATGAATGAAATCAGTGCATGCATAAACTTCGGAGAAATTCAAGTTTCCGCTACGCGAACGTTTGGCCATTAGCTAGTTTTCATATAAAGCGCTTACATAGAGAGCTGTAGATTTTTACATACGTTGTTTTGAATTTGTTTATATTTGTTTAAAAAACAGATTTAGAAAAAGTCGTAGGGTTTAAAAGATAAAAATATAAACGTAAAATACACTTATTAGGTCTTAGTTCTTAAAGTATGCCGTTTGGGGTCTAGATTTTCACGTTTACACAAACCTTGTAAGAGTCTCCAACATGTTGCCAAGTATCAATGATGTTCCGTTAGTAATTAAAAAGTTATAGGATATTTTACCATGAATAGATCACTGTTTACAAAGCAGTCGAATATCACGAAATTCTAAAGGAATTGCATGGTAAAATGTATGCCAATAATTAGTTTAATCATTCAACTATTCACTTGCAAAATTTCATGTCATTAAATTCAGTAATTAAAGAAAGACAATTATAATACTGACGGAGCATCGAAAACCTACACAAAAAAGCGACCGTGCCATATGTCTAAGAAACGTTCTTAACTTGGAAGGTTAGTATTTATTAATATGGTACAGTTGCGTACACAAGCGTTAGAAAAAAATATATGGTACAGTTGCGTACACAAGCGTTAGAAAAAAATAAAACAATTGTATTTCTTGATTGAAAAATATTTTTTTAATAATAATGCCACTATCTACGATAAAAATAAATCTTCAATTAACAAGTACTTCTCTATTTAAATATCCGTGTACAAAAATATTTTTATTATCATTACTTACATAAATTACTTAACTACGTGATTAAAAATAACGTTAATAAACGTTACGTATTTTAACTAAAATGTCGTAGATAGTGGCGTTATTATTAAAAAAATATTTTTCATTCAAGAAATGCAATTGTTTTATTTTTTCCTAACGCTTGTGTACGCAACTGTACCATATTAATAATTATACTAACCTTCCAAGTTAAGAACGTTTCTTAGACATATGGCACAGCCGCTTTTTTGTAGCTATCCGAACTTGGTCGGATTATGTAGGTTTTCGATGCTCCGTCAGTATTATAATTGTCTTTCTTTAATTACTGAATCTAATGACATGAAATATTGCAAGTGAATAGTTGAATGATTAAACTAATTATTGGCATACATACCATGCAATTCCTTTAGAACGTCGTGATATTCGACTGCTTTGTAAACAGTGATCTATTCATGGTAAAATATCCTATAACTTTTTAATTACTAACAGAACATCATTGATACTTGGCAACATGTTGGAGACTCTTACAAGGTTTGTGTAAACGTGAAAATCTAGACCCCAAACGGCATACTTTAAGAACTAAGACCTAATAAGTGTATTTTACGTTTATATTTTTATCTTTTAAACCCTACGACTTTTTCTAAATCTGTTTTTTAAACAAATATAAACAAATTCAAAACAACGTATGTAAAAATCTACAGCTCTCTATGTAAGCGCTTTATATGAAAACTAGCTAATGGCCAAACGTTCGCGTAGCGGAAACTTGAATTTCTCCGAAGTTTATGCATGCACTGATTTCATTCATACATATTCAATTATACACAAATACACACTAATTTTTAGACACATCTCTTTTCTTCTAAAGTCTATGGATTAAAAAAAGTTCCGCCAGGACAACGTTCGCCAACGTTCGCCCAGCGGAATCTGTTTTTCGTGAATTTCTCCACAATGGCTGCATACACAAATTTTTATTTACCATACACAATTATAGGACGTCATACACTAATTATCTGCATAATTAAAATCTTTAAATTCAACAACATTCCGCTGCGCGAACGCACACCGACTAATGCCGTAGTAAAATAAGAGCCTTCTATAATTACTAGCTTCCGCTCGCGGCTTCGCCCGCGTAGAGTTCGGTTATATCGCGTTTCCAAGAGAATTCTTCTAAAGTCCGGGATAAACACTATCCTATGTTCTTTCTCAAGGTCAACTCCATCTATGTACCAAATTTTATTAAAATCAGTTCAGTGAAATCAATCCACCAGAAACATTTAGCAGTACGTGGTTATGGTACATAATTTCAATTGAAAACTTTGCCCGCGACTTTGTTCGCGTGGAATAGTGACTTTTTTTTTTTTTTTTTCGACGTTAAAAACCATCAAATGACCCCTCCCGCTGTGGGTTAGCAGCGGTGAGGGAGTGTCAGACTCTTACTGACTAAAAACCGTCGTGTTCCGTCATAGGCCTCACCAGGGCCGCGGTATCTCTTTCGAACAACCCGCAGCCCCGGCAGGCCTTGGCCCTGCCGGGCCCCGCTGGGGTTGCTGACATCTCTTTGAGGAGCGCGTGGAACAACGCGCGCCGTCGACACGGGTCTGTCGTCTAAGCCAGCGGTTCCCAAATGGGGTTCCGCGGAACCCTGAGGTTCCGTGACAGGCCCTCAGGGGTTCCGTGGAAAATTCAAGATTTCCATATGGTAAATCGTTTCACTTTTGACAATATTAAATTATTATTCATTTTCAATTAAATTGTTTTAAATATTGCATTCCAAAATTCCATTTAGGTACCATGTAGGTGGGTACCACTCGGGAGTGTGAGTACGAGTTCGCGACAAGTGGCGGGGGAAGGCCACGGCAGCAGTCAATTTAATTCCGTTTTTTACAAATTGTAGATTAACTTAATAACTCCAGGTCTTCGGCAATCGGCAAAAGTAGGTAGCGAGTCGGCTAAAAATCACCACATTTTTTGGGCTTATTTCATCGCCAGGATTATACGTTTTCATACATTTGACAGGACATGAAATGACACGGCATACGAGTATTTCCAGTGGCTATTTTTACCATGAATCAAAAAGTGACATTATTTCCAATTTTTGCACCTCCGCGAATCCGAAAATTTTCCGAAAAACGCTACGAGTCGTACCTAAGTGTATTTACGTCTTTAGTTTACTTCTTACTTAAGCTAAGGTTCCGCCGAAAAATGGTGAAACGAAAAGGGTTCCGAAGCCAAAAGAATTCGGGAACCGCTGGTCTAAGCAGACAGAGGGACGATGAGCCACCCAAACTCACCGCCCACAGACCCACGCCTACGGTGGCCGGGAGTCATCACGCGACACCCGGCGCCCATGGTGTCTACCTGGTCCAGTGCGGCGGCCGGGATGAGAGGTGCGAACTCTCTGGCGTTCCGCCTCCTCCTTCTCGAGCATGACCGCTTCGCAGAAGGAGGCGACGGCATCCCATTCCCTCTCGCCCCGGACCATGGCCTGAACCAGGGCTGGACGCGAGAGGTCGCCGCCGCCCAAAGCCTCGACGAGGAGTGGAATAGTGACTTCCAGCAGATTTTTGGTTTGACCAATAGATGGCGCTATATGTCCGAAATAAATTTTATTTTTTGTAATAAAAACTATCCTATGTCCTTTCTCAAGTTCCAAACCATGTCTGTACCAAATTTCACACAAATCGGTTCAGTAGTTTAGGCGTGAAGAAAAGACAGACAGAGTTACTTTCGCATTTATAATAGGTATTACCTAGGTAGTTAGAATTATAACTGCCTCGTTGGTCTAGCTGTCGCAAGCGCGGCTGCTGAGCACGAGGTCTCGGGTTCGATTCCCGGGTCGGGCCGAAATCCTCGTGTCTTCTTTCAAATAAAAAAAGGATCATGTATTGAAATAAGTTCATACAAACCAAAATTACCACCGAAAACCATACATAACCAGTCTAGTTTTGACTAATTATTTTTTCAGTAATTTGTAATATAATATGTCGATTTAAAAAAAAAGGTATTTGTTGAGTTTTAAATTGGTTCTCATTTTGGGCTTTTCTACGTGCACTAGATCTTCTGTATGTGTGTGTTTATACTGCCTCGTTGGTCTAGTGGTCGCATGCGTGGCTGCTGTGCTCGAGGTCTCGGGTTCGATTCCCGGGTCAGGCCGAAATCGCTTTGTGGGTTTTCTTAAACTTTCACAAAGCAGCCCGTAGTCTGGAAGTTGCATCGTGCATCGGAGAGCACGTAAATGTCGGTCCTGCGCCTGATCTCTCTCCGGTCGTGTCGGATTGCCGTCCCATCGGATTATGAGAGTGAAGGAATAGTGAGTGCACCTGTGTCTGCGCAAATGCTTGTGCACTATAATATGTCCTGCGCAGCTGGCTGATCTCCTTAAATGAGAACAGCCGCCGTGGCCGAAATCGGCCGTGGACGCCATTATTATTATTAGATCTTCTGGGTGATAAGTTCCACACTCTAACTCTGTGTAGGTATAGTTACCGGCACGGATATTGAGCTCTGGGCGGAAGAGTGGGGATCGCTTTGCGCACTGTACACATAAGGCAATAAACCAATAAATCGCTTCTGCGCAGGTGAAGGTCATGGCTCGATATCCGTGCCGATAACTTTACCTATCCTCGTTGAGTCATAAATTCACTTAAAGGGGTACCGAATGTTTTGTGCAGGTTCCTACAGACAGCAACTCTGGTCTATCCAATAACTCAATAGATTAATTATATTCATATCGCCAGGTTTTGAAACCGACGATTTTAGCGAGCGACGTTATAGTTTTAACAATTAGTAGGTACATTGAGTTTGATCTAATCGTACTGATTAATTTGTAGGTAGGTACAGTGACCCGGCGCCGCCAATGCTTCGCTGCCTTGTGTTAAGATAAAGCAACTGTTTAGCTCATAGCCTGTTGTGATAAAAAAACTTAGGTAGGTAGGTACCTACTGCTTATCGTAAACCGTGAAAACAAAATACTATTTTCATCCCACCATCTCGGAAAGAGTAGTTTTACTCTTTGATATCTGAGCGCAAAAGCCGTTTTTATCCTCTAGAGCGGCAAAGTGATTTGAATTTAGAACATCGTGTGCAATACTCCATTTGTGACAATCTTGATAAGACTTTTCAAACAAATACATATTAAACAAATAAAATACTGCTTAAAATAATTATTCAATTAAATAAGTAATTTTTATTATTGCTTTTACATAGATTTTTAACCTCGTTTCACTTTTAAACTAAGTTTTCAAATAAATGAACTTTAATAGGTACTTCTTTTTAATTTGATATTCATATGTGCGCGCCATTTTGTTTTTTGCATTTAGTAATTTCCTCGATGAAGTGGGATGAAATTATTATTTTTTATTGTTTTGAGGTCGATTTTAAACCTCGTTACATTTTTAAACTGAGTTTTTGCATAAATAAATTTTAATAGGTCTTTTTAATTGCCATGTGTGACGTGCGTGCCATTTTCTTTTTTTGAGTTTAGAATTTTCCTCGATGAGGTGGAATGAAAAGTTACGTGTTGCACTCGAGTGCAAAGATTTTTCACCTTGTGCTCTTTTGATTCCCTCGCTATCGCTCAGGATTCTAATGATTGAAACACTCGCTACGCTCGTGTTTCAATTTTAGAATCCTTCGCTTGCTCGGTCATCAAAATTGAGCCCGCGGTTAAAAAGCAACTTTGCACTCTTGTATAACAAATAACTATTTCATCCCACCATCTCGGAAAGAGTAGTTTTACCCTTTGATATCTGAGCGCAAAAGCCGTTTTTATTCTCTAGAGCGGCAAAGTGATTTGAATTTAGAACATCGTGTGCAATACTCCATTTGTGACAATCTTGATAAGACTTTTCAAACAAATAAAATACTGCTTAAAATAATTATTCAATTAAATAAGGATTTTTTTTGATTGTTTTTACATAGATTTTTAACCTCGTTTTATTTTTAAACTGAGTTTTCAAATAAATGAACTTTAATAGGTACTTCTTTATAATTTGATACTTATATGTGCGCGCCATTTTGTTTTTTTTTTTGCATTTAGTAATTTCCTCGATGAAGTGGGATGAAATTATTATTTTTTATTGTTTTGAGGTCGATTTTAAACCTCATTACATTTTTAAACTGAGTTTTTGCATAAATAAATTTTAATAGGTACTTACATCTTTTTAATTTGCCATGTGTGACGTGCGTGCCATTTTCTTTTTTTGAGTTTAGAAATTTCCTCGATGAGGTGGGATGAAAAGTTACGTGTTGCACTCGAGTGCAAAGATTTTTCACCTTGTGCTCTTTTGATTCCCTCGCTATCGCTCAGGACACGTTAAAATTTAGTTTACGTAGTGTTAAAAGTTATTTTTTGCTTTTTATAGGGTTTAGCGTTTTTAACCTTTTGTCATAATTATTGCGCACTTTTTTTGGGTCGGGGGTTTTTTTAAATTTATAATTTAATTTTATTTCATGCTTTTTAAAGGAGCTCCTTAATTTTTCCTTCTTTCATTTAATTTATTTTATCTTAAGATGGGGTCGCTATATGCGATCTCGGCCAAAGGAAGCTATTTAACAATCCTCATGACAAACTGGCTCTGGGAGAATTGCACAGATTGAGAAACAATAAAGATTAACCTTTGGACATTCTAGATTTTCAGCAAAAATATAAATCGGTTTATCTGTTTCATTCCGGCATTCCAGGGTTTCATCCGCCACATCCCATTTCCAGCATCAGGTTCTCGTCAATCAGAAACATGAAGAGAACTCGTCAAGACAAATTCAACGAGCCCAAACTCGATCGGTTTACTAAAAGGCAGTTCAGGGTTACGACTCCTACCTTCGTGCCCTAACAGCAGACCAGCTCAGTGGTTCCAAAAGACATTAGTGTTTCAAATTTCAGATCCCACATATACTTGCAAGTAAACTGAGCGTGTAACATTCCTATCACATCTAGCAAACGAGCTGATGACCTTGAAGATCTGAACCAATTTCCACCAAACATAGCTAAGAACACTCCCGACTGACATACCTTTTAAACAAAAAAAACCGCATTACAATCGGATCATCCGTTTGGGAGCTACGATGCCACATACACACACACACACACACACACACACACACACAGACACGTCAAACTTATAACACCCAGTCGTTTTTGCGTCGGGGGTTAAAAACGGGCAAATGCTAGTCGGAGTCGCACAAAGGGTTCCGAACCATTTATCTAGGAGACCTAGACTAGGAGAGTGTTGGCTACGTGCGCACGTTCGCCTTCGACTAGTCCGGGACTCCTATGTAGTTCCGTGTGCATGCCATGGCAGACATTATTTTGTGTGGACGATTTTATCGGAATATGTGCACCATCCCCTAAAAGTACTTCTGCTTTGTTAGCGAGTTGTTTCCGTGTGCTTAGACATTACCAAAGATCTTCTAGGGATCTAGGGCATAGTCACTCAGGGATAGAGGTGTAATTCAGCAGTTTTAGCTTGTGTTGATCTAACTACGACTGAATATCAATGTATAGTAAGGTTCCGAAACTACCTACTGAACCGGTTTAAAAAAACTTTCAGTATTGGATGGCAGCTAGACTATCCCCGAGTAATATAATGTTTTGTCCGGCAATGTGAAAGTCCCCCGGGGTACGCGGGGGTAAAACCCATGCAAAAGTGGTATTTTAAAACTGCCCTTTCGAGGCTTTCAGGCTTACCTAATGTTCACTTACCGCAATTTCTCAATCTTAACACCATACTTTGATGAAATGGATCCGAATGAAGTTTAAAATCGGTCAGTTCAGTCAAGTTCTTAAATCAAGTGTTTCGGGTAAAGTATAATCAATAGCCTTATCACTTGCTTTGTCAAACAATATGAACTTTACAGCACCAACGAAAGTCAAAGCTGTTGGGACTTTTTACAACGTAGTCACTTTGGATTTCTGATATTACCTACTTAAATTAATTCCTAGTCATTAAAATCTCTGACCTATATATTAATGGGATTTTAGACATTTTCACACCTGGTCAATTTGCAGGAAGTAGGTACCCAATCCAGGTAATTTTTAAACAACCCGTCGGTACAAGGTATTCGTTAAGTAACCGACGGAAGCTTACGCCTCCCTGGTCTACAATCGCGTAACCCTCGGTTTTGTAATGCGTTCCTCTAATCTTGCATTACTGACCGACAACGCTATTGTCGGCGTGTGAGCGCACGCGCTCGCGTGCTGCCCTACTTCTTGGGTCGCACGATAGATAGCAATAAGTGCCGGCTGTTTACATCGATCTATTCATTTTGATATTCCCAATGCGACAACTGCGACAAGTACTTAGGTACTGAGCTGGCATTACCTGCACGTGTGCGTTATTCCCTGCACTGCATGGCCAGTAGTTTCGCAATAGAACCGACTGCACAAACAAGTACCGTGGAACCGGCCATCATTGCCCGCTTTTTTCCTTGTTTTTGAGATAATAAAACACCGGAAACGTGTATGAAGTCGACTGTAGTAGCAATTACTATTAAAGGCTTTAAATTGCAAAATGTGGTGCTTCTAACTATAACAGAATCTTAGAAAAAGGCGCTTAAATAGCCGGGCAAAATTATACGCACAACCGTCCAACATTGCTCACCTTCATTTTCTCTAAAACTTTCAGTTCTAATGCTTTGGCAATAAGATATGTTTTAGTGAATTATGCAATGTTGCCATCTCTTTTGATCAATATGTCAAACACGCTTATTTTTTTATGTTTCTGAGGTGGGCAATGTTACAATACACACCAGCTACTTTTTCATACAAACTAAAACGGTGGGTTAGGGTTGATACACATTTATGTGATAAATAATTATCTCTTTGTCAACTTGTCTAGACTGAAATACAGAAATATTATCATTTTTCTGCCCTTATCCCAATTTATGAGGTCAGCGCAGCATGTCTTCTTCCAAAACTCGGTATCAACTATCATTTTAGTATTTACTCCCTTTCTATTTTAGTCATAAATACATATTATAATCATTTGCACAATCCCTCCATTGGTTATTTGATATTTTCTTACCTGCTCATATAGCCATCCGCATTTATACTCATGCCTACTTAGAACTTTGGCCGTAACATGTTTCTCAGTCCTCTGTACCAAATGCTCATATATTATGATAACCAATTTCTAATTAATTAGGTACCTAGGTAGGAGTATAAATTTTTAATTTAAAAATACTATAATGGGTGCCAACCCTAACACTGTTTTCGCAGTGGGCAATGTTGTCACTCCTATATTCACGCAAGTTCGGGAATCATTGCCCACCTCATTATCTTGAAGATTTGATGTTCTAATGATCTCAAAATAGCAAAGAAATGTAACATGATACTTATTATTACTCTAATATTGAAATAACTTACCTGAGTGATGTCGTACGCTGACAATGTGTAAAAACGTAAAACAAGATTTTGGCACCACCTCATACTAGTCTTGCTTCTATCATGTCTCGCCGACGACTGAGTGAACTTAACAACGAAACTAATATTTAGTGTTACCAGAAAAATGTTCAAGTTTACCCTAAAGATTAAAAAATGTTGTCAGCTTTATACATTTATTTAAAATTCATGATTTTAGTTATTTTTCGTGTTCGGGCAAAGATATCCGCTAAGGGCAATGTTGGCCGGTTTCACGGTACGATTTTTCTAGTTTAGTGTGCGCAACACTGAAGTAATCGGAGGTGGCAAGTTGTAATGAGAATAAAGTGGCATCGGCGAGTGTCGCGGGTCGGGTGCGGCGTCACGGTCGCCGTGTGTCACGTCAGCGCTGAGTCACGCCGCCTGGCGCCGCCGGCGCTCAGCTGCCAGGGCCTTCCTTTGTGCACGTTACGCGGCTGCTAACACATTCAAACAAAATCTAAAACATACTTCTATCATTACAGTTGTAACTTTTTGTTCTACTTATCTCGTTGTTTATTAGATGCCGCCCCTAAGACGACCCACTGATCGATGTGGTGTCTCCTAATCGGACGTATTATATATATTAATTATTTGGACGTGGGATATATCAACAAAATGTTGGAAGCTGTGATGATGTTAGAGGTTAGTAATTTCAGGTCATTGGCCTAATCTCAACAGTGTCTATAATCTGCCATGAATAGAAATAAATGTCCTACTGTTTTCTGCTTGCCTTTGCTTACCTAAGTATGTAATCTGGTTTCCTTTCAAGATCACCATCATGCCGCTTGATGGATTCATAATGGGATTTTAATTGATTTAGCAAATAACTTACAGTATGTAGATAAGAAACTATCCAAAACAAATTATTTTTTTACAAAAAAACGGATACCTACCTATGAGAATCTTGGTGTTCTGGACTTTGTGTGTCTATTTTAAAAGGGTTGAATGAATGGAATATGTTACTAGGTGTATGCCTAGTTTGATCAAAATCCGTTTAGCTGTTTAATCGTAAAGAAGTAGCTTTACGTACACAGCCGCAAATTTTCGCCTCTAAAGACGAAAGATTGTTAGTGTGATAAAATTATGGTGCATCGAGAAAAAATAAGTTGAAAATCCAGTTAATATGAACAACTAGATTAAACTGCAGTTTAAGTGCAATACCAACTTATCTACTTAATAATATATAATTCCTCTAAAAAGATTAGTTCAAGTTGAAACTTGAACTAATATTTTTACTTTAACAAAGAAGGTACCAAGGCCGCCAGGTAGCTACATTTTTGAAGTAACGTCTCGACCAGGTAAAGCAAGCAACCGTGAGCAAGCAGCTTCAGAAGGGCGAATTTGGTTCCGAGGCAACTCAGGTACGGCAACATCCCGCAGGCAGTGGCGAACAATACGAGCCGGCACGGTGGGCGGAGCGGGGCGCGGGGCGCGGGGGACGGCGCCGGCAGCTGCGCGCACGCACACCGCGCCGCCGTGTTTACTAACACGCGAGCACGTGTGTGCGTGCGGGCCCCGCCACCACGCCTTGTCGTGCCACAAACTTGCCTCTATGCGTCGCACTTCAAATTCTTAACCAGTAATATTTCCATAAAACAAAGTTTTGAATGGCCACTCTACAAGCCTATACGATTGCAATGTAGTGCAAGGCAATCTCTCGGAATCCTGGTTTGGAGAACAGAATGTCTCATTCAAATTCAGTGACTAAATATAGATGGATGCAACTGGTTGGCTTAGTAGCCTAGCTTACTTATGCTTGCTGTTCCTACGCTACTGATTGTGGCATGATGGTTAATGTAGCAGTTAAAGTTTAACCACTATGCCGGCACTACATCTTAATACAAAGTTCGCAGTGTGGCACCGTGGAGTGCGGTGAGGGGCCGGGGGCGGCAGACTGCGGGGGCCGGGGGCCGGGCGCTCGGCCGCTGTCCGCGTTTGTTTATTAACAGGCGGCCGATGAACTTAACATAAATCGTCTCCTCCACGTACACGCACACACGCAGCCGCACGATGCGATAAGCTGCATCTTACGCAACCGACTCCGTATCACTTGTCTGCTTCGAAAGCTGGACACTGCGCGTGGCACACGGATATATTCTTGTGTTCCACACAGAGACCACCCGTCTATACCAGATTGCATACCAAGTCGACAGAAAATGCTCGGATGGAAACCGAGCTCAGGTCTGGTGGGGTCTACGATGACATTCGATTAAGATTATTTAAATAATATGTAGGACTAACAACTAAAAAACACAGACAGGGTATAGTAAGTTAATCTGAGAGCGAATAACAGGTCCTCACTGATGGTGATGATGGGGTACAGGACAATACTAAATTCTATGGACACTTAAGTACAGACTAAGGAATACTTGCTAAATAATCAACCATATAAGTTGAAAGCTAAATGAAAAAGTTTCGTCATTCTGACCGAGGACACTGTAGTAAGAAATGGATTTATATCATGCTGTTTACACAATCTGTTAAAATTTCTGTTGCACGCACAATGTATGACTTCTGTCTATAATTTGTTGAAGATAATGGCACACGCAAAGGTGGATTAAACCTTCTAGACTTCTTAGGAGCATTAAAATTAAAGGGAAACTGGCAAGTTGTATGGGATTTGTTTGGTACCCACTCTAACAGTAAAATACGATATATCATTAGAAAGGTATTTACGTGTAGAATAATAAAAACGATGGAGCTTGGGGCTTGCCTCAATTAGCAAAGGTTATAATAGTCTATTCTATGGAGTCATACTAAGGCAATACAACCATCATATGATTTGAAAAAACTTTTTTATTCGTCTTTTTTAAAGAGAAATTCTTCAATATCTCTCAGCACCTCTTCAGGAGAGGTGTTCGAGTCGTAATAAACGTACTAAGTTACGTCATTTACGAATCTTCAGTTACCCATTCTGTTCCAAGGTCGTTTTGTCTCCTGACTTATCAACCTCAATGATAAGACTGATGCTGGATGCTAAAATGGTGGATGTTAATAATACAATACACGACAAGTTTCTCTACCAGTTTTTGTTGACACAGTTGGATTTAAGAACTACATCTACGTTGATGATTTATGAACATTCCACATTCTATTCGTCGTTGTCACGCGAAATGAACAAGGATTTGGGACTAGTCGTCATAGTATTTTTTTTTTGCCTTGCCAAGACCTATGCAATGGTACTATAATCAACACTGTTGGACAGGGTACCAAGTAATCGCGCGGCGATTAACTAGCCAGAGGAATAAATAGATGCAATAAATGATTTTTTTTTACAGAATTTGAGATAGTTTTCAGACTGATACGTTACTTTTTGATGGTAACACAAATACATAATAAATCTTATACTTAATATTTGTATTTTTTCCGCTTATTTCTAAAATCAAGTGCTAAAAGTGTTAAGTCAGATTACATAGGTAAACTTAAAAACATGGTAGCAGAAGTTAGCGGCGGCATCTTCGTCTTATAACAATCTCCTAGATATGAATGAATGCAGACGTTCAGACCCTAGCAAACATGTGAATTTGTCAGGTTATTTATACTTATTTAAAGGGAAATTATATTTGTTTGTACGCTAAATGCTTCATAACTACTAAACCGTTTTGAAAAAGTCTCACTGTTGGAAACCTACACTATTCCCGAGTAACATAGGCTATATTTTATACGGGTATGAGCAAAAGTTCCCACAGCACGTGGGTGAAGCCGTCGGAAAGCAGCTAGTTACTACTAAAGGAAGAGCTAATAATATGAAAGTCTAAAATCTCAGATACAAGCGTGGCTAACAAAATAACAAGCAAGGCGCGTGCATTGCTTGCTTTGTGTGCTGATCACCTGCGACATCAGTTTAAATGTGCATGACATTAGCCATCCCCGGACAACCACTGGGGATTCATTTCATTGCTTTTCAGTTGTAACTTAAAACTCAAATTCTAATTTTAAACGGTCTACATAGGTAATATCAAAATAAGTTTTAAATAGAAAATTCGTTACTGAATGTAAGCATCCCTATTCAGAATGACCACCTACTCACCCACAAAGTGCAGGTTAAGCAAATCTCGAAGGCTGCGGAAGTGTTTCAAAGAGTTATTGTTTGAAGTTTTAGTTCTAGTCTGTAAATGTACGCTGGTCACACAGCAGGAGGAGTCAGAAGTGGTAAAAAACTGAATTACTATATACAAGTCAATTTTGTCGTGATGTAAATCTGGCAACAGGTCAGGCAATTAGTGTGTTTCATTACGGAGAATATCATGCATGTTCACAAATATGATTATTAAGAAAAAAAACATTCACACAGTAGAAGCTTAGACTGGACGTACATCGTGTAATACTCTTCGATTATGTAAAGAACGCATTCAGTAATGATGGACGACATTTAGTAGAATTAGGTGAGAGGTCAAGTGGTTGTCAGGGGGCGCTCCGGCAGTCGGCGCGCGGCGACGCGACGCGACGAATGTTGATACACATTAGTTAAAAATTAATGTCAAAGTTAGTACAATTATATCAAACATGTCAAACAATTATATTAAACAAACAAATAGGTACATAATTATGTCAAAGATTTAACTAAAATTACAATACATAGTCATTGATTAATACCATCTCCACAATATGACATAAATTCTTTGAGATCATAAAAACATTTTTCTTGTAACCACTGCGTCAACTTTTTTTTAAATTTGATTAAAGGTAATTCTTTAAAGACTTTTGGTAATTTATTAGAGGTATACACCTTGATCGCATTTATATAAGAGTTTCTTTTGTATAATTCTAGCTTGAATTGTGGTATACATATTTTTTACTTATTTCTGGGAGCTGCATTTCTTTTCGTTACATCCTTGAACTTAATAAATAATTCCGGATGTTGTTGTACAAAAAGGCACAATTCTTTGATGTACATACAAGGTAGTGGTAAAATATTGTACTTTTTAAACAAGGGTTGACAACTATCTGTGTTCGAGGCTCCACAGATTGCACGCATATATTTTTTTTGTACTCTAAACGCTTTTATAATATCTACAGAATTTCCCCATAATAAAAGACCATATGAGAGTACGGACGAAACGTATCCGTGATGTGTGCGTTACCCTGGCCAGATGTTGTCGAAAATGGTCATTTTAATCTTATAGATAATTAGTTGTGCGGCTTCTGTAATTGTTGCGCACATTTTTAAATTTGTTGCGCTTATAGTTTTTTAATTATTTCACAAAAACATTTCCTGCTGGAGTAACGTTACCCCAGCCAGACCTTTTTCTTTCTGATGGGAATATTTAAATAAATATTACCTATAAAATTAGTTGTCTAGATAAAGTAAATGTTGTGCCATATTTTGTATTTGTTCTTTCTTCGGTTGCGAAGTTATTCGAGATTTTGCTGGGGTAACGTTTTCGGTTTTGCTAGATCTTTGAAATGGTTAAGCGGATTCTTATCAAATTTTGTACATGACTTCCTAGGAATTAGTTTAAATTTGTTCGGCAATAATAAAACCAAAATAATGCATATCTTAAAGGTTATTTCATTAAATGGAAAAACGTTTCAATTGGTCCCAGCACCCTCAATAAGAAGTCTAAAGACTTACTTTAAACGTTATTTTAAAGCTTGTAACTGCCTTCAAATGTATATGAAGTTTCATTAGCATCCTGTAAGTATTTAACAAGTTATGATGATATTCAGTTTTTCACGAGCACGGTCTTGATGCGCGCGGTGTTATTTGGCGACAGGATTGGATATATGAACTGAATGTTATCTCAATAATTAGTTATATAGATCAGGTGTATGTCAGTAAAATTTCAGCTCAGTACATTGGATAATTAATGAGATAATACGATTAAAGTCATTAGGAAGTGAATGACCGTGGTAACCCGACCAAGTTAAGGTGGTTACGAAAAAGCGAAAACGCAGAACATAATGGTACCTTCTAAAATATGTAGTATAGTATTACAAATTTAGTACAGACGTGTACAAAAGTAAAAAAAAAACTACATGATTTTTAAAGATTTTTTATTGGCAGGTAAAATAATCATTTCAATTGAACTTTTAAAGTATATTATACTTAAAAACAATCACAGATAAAAATTACAGATGGTAATTTTGCTTTTTTTTAATTTTCTTTTATTTTTTACTTAAATTATAGATTTCAGTATGCACAGTACACAGTTACAGTTTTTATTTAAATATACACATATTGGAATGTGTAATGATCACAGACAATAAATAATATACAATGTTTTTTTCAGTTAACAATAAACTTACGTATGTCTTATTTAACAGTGTATATTTAACAGTGTACGCGTCTGTACCGAAATTGTAAGGTGTATTATACTAAACATTTCAAAAGATAGTATAATGTTCTGCGTTTTCGCTTTTTCGTAACCACCTAAACTTGGTCGGGTTACCACGGTCATTCACTTCCTAATGACTTTAATCGCATTATCTCATTAATTATCCAATGTACTGAGCTGAAATTTTACTGACATACACCTGATCTATATAACTAATTATTGAGATAACATTCAGTTCATATATCCAATCCTGTGGCCAAATAACACCGCGCGCATCAAGACCGTGCTCGTGAAAAACTGAATATCATTATAACTTGTTAAATACTTACAGGATGCTAATGAAACTTCGTATACATTTGAAGGCAGTTACAAGCTCTAAAATAACGTTTAAAGTAAGTCTTTAGACTTCTTATTGAGGGTGCTGGGACCAATTGAAACGTTTTTCCATTTAATGAAATAACCTTTAAGATATGCATTATTTTGGTTTTATTATTGCCGAACAAATTTAAACTAATTCCTAGGAAGTCATGTACAAAATTTGATAAGAATCCGCTTAACCATTTCAAAGATCTAGCAAAACCGAAAACGTTACCCCAGCAAAATCTCGAATAACTTCGCAACCGAAGAAAGAACAAATACAAAATATGGCACAACATTTACTTTATCTAGACAACTAATTTTATAGGTAATATTTATTTAAATATTCCCATCAGAAAGAAAAAGGTCTGGCTGGGGTAACGTTACTCCAGCAGGAAATGTTTTTGTGAAATAATTAAAAAACTATAAGCGCAACAAATTTAAAAATGTGCGCAACAATTACAGAAGCCGCACAACTAATTATCTATAAGATTAAAATGACCATTTTCGACAACATCTGGCCAGGGTAACGCACACATCCGTGATATGCACACAAAGCAGCTTCTGTAGATACCGTGACTCAGCCTTTTTATAGCATACACAAATCTGTCTAGTTTGTCATAAACGTAAGCTACATGTGCTTTCCAGTTGCAATTCTTATCTAGCATTATACCCAGAAATTTTGTAGTTGCACCTTCTTCAACAATCGTTTTATTATAATTTACATTTAATGTCAATGGTTTTCTTGTATATGTATGAAATTGTATCATTTTTGTCTTCTCTATGTTAATTTGTAAATTATTAGAATTCAGCCAACATATTATGTTGTTTAATGCTTTATTTATTTCTGATTCATACATGTTGGCGTTCTTACCTTTTACAATAAGGGTTGTGTCATCGGCAAACAAGATTGACTTGTGGCAAACAACATTTGGGAGATCATTAATGTACATGAGGAATAGGAATGGTCCCAATATACTGCCTTGAGGCACTTCAAAATTATTTTGCTTAAAGGCACTTCTGTATACCACTCTTTTATCATTTTTATGGGTTTTAGAGATTTCGACACATTGTTGTCTGTCAGTCAAGTAGTTTCTGAACCAGTCGTTCGCTTTACCTCTTATTCCATACCTATCTAATTTCTGTAAGAGCAATTTGTGGTCCACAAAATCAAATGCCTTGCTCATGTCTAGGAAGATTGCCGCGACTGGTGAGCCATCATTTATAGCTTGGGTGACTATTTTCATCAAATTGTAACATGCCAGTGAAGTGTTACTATTTTGTCTAAACCCAAATTGCTCATCTTTAAGTAACCCGTGACGTGTCGTAAATTCTTGAAGCCTTCTCAGCATTATTTTTTCGAAAATTTTTGACATAATTGAGATCAGCGTTACTGGCCTATAGTTATTCATGTCTGCGGTGTCGCCTTTTTTATGCAGTGGTTTAATTATTGATTTTTTCAGTCCATTTGGAAAAGCACCTTCCTCAAAAGATAAATTTATTAAGTAACACAGCGGCTGACATATGTATGGTGCACATAATTTAATTACTTTGCTGTTTATGTCATCTACTCCCACTGCGTTTTTATTATTAAGATTTTTAATTATTCTCAATATTTCCATGGGGTCTGTAGGTTTGAGAAATATTGTATGTTCATTATTAATATCTATAGTTTGGTTAACCTCGTCAGCATTATATTTAAAATTATTAAAGTTAGTCAATTGTATGTAAAAATCATTAAATATGTCACTTATTTCTTCAGAATCTTCATATGTCCGATTATCTAAAACTATTTTGTCAATTTGCATACTCTCGGTTTGGCCATTACTGGTTTCGTTAACTATTGCCCATGTGGCTTTACATTTATTTTTGTTATTGTCTATATATTTCTTGTTTTGCAGTTGCTTGGATTTATATATACACTTTTTAGGCATTTTGCTGTATGATTTATATTTTTTATCTAGTATTTTTCTATTAGTGTTGTTGTATTGTAGGGATAAGTAAAGATATCTCTTTCTTACACAGGACCCTCTGATAACCTTTGTTGTTTTTTTTTTACTTTTTTATGGTATGTATCGGGAAACAAAGATCATAAAATAATTTAAAAAGGTCATGAAATTCTGTAAACGCATCCTGTATTTTTTTTTATCTCATATACGTTAGAGAAAGTAAGAGACGACAGGCAACCACAAAAAGCTTTCATATTTTCTTCACTATAATCTCTAATAGACTCATACCAACTGGTTATTTTATAGCAGTGGTTCTTAACCTTTTTGTCATGAGGGACCACTTTACCAAAATTTGTCTTGCCGGGGACCACGCCATTGGTTTGCCTAAATTGAGATTTTAATTTAATGAGATTTTTGTGACTGTATTCTCTTTACTAACTTCTGAATTCTTGGTTCAGTACTACTCAAAGCTAAACGCGAGTCCACTAGGTAAAAACAAAAAAAACAGATTTAGCTCCGACTAAATCTTTCACTTACAAACGCAATGTTCAGCGTTTACAAAACGCAAGTACTCTATTCTTTTGTAGGTAAGTAAATGTAAAGAAAGACACACATGCCTACACATGCATGCACACAGTTACAAATGCGCGAGCGAAGCGAGCGCGGAATTTTTTTCGGACTCAAATGAATCCCAAACGTACTTCATTTTTTGATGGTTGACAAATGCAAAAACGAGGGCATATAGTTTCTGAATACGCGAGCAAAACGAGCGGGAAATTTTGATTATTTATTAAAAGACTCAGTACCAAAATTACGTAAAATGTAGCCCAAACGTACTTAACTTTTTGTTTGTTGACAAATGCAAAAACGAGGGCATATAGTTTCTGCATACGCGAGCGAAGCGAGCGGGAAATTTTAATTATTTTTTAAGACTCGTAACCAAAATTACGTACAATGTAGCCCAAACGTACTTTTACTTCTTGTTTGTTGACAAATGTAAAAACGAGGGCATATAGTTTCTGAATACGCGAGCGAAGCGAGCGGGAAATTTTAATTATTTTTTAAGACTCAGAACCAAAATTACGTAAAAGGGCTACATTTCAAACCTTAATTTTTTTCTGTTGGACAAGTAAGATGGATAGCAACGTCGCGAAGCAAAGCTTCGCGGACCACTTGGAATGCCTCCAGGGACCACCAGTGGTCCGCGGACCACCGGTTAAGAACCACTGTTTTATAGGATTTTGTAGTTTTAAGCGATAGTTTCGTGGTCAGATAGTCCAAGGTGATGAATCTTCGCTTTAACTTGTTTAATATTGCTTGCTAATTGGTCCAAACATGATAATTTCCTTGTTGGTGTTTTAATGTGCAATTCAATGTTAAAGTTTTTTAATATACTTTTCAGCTGATGTCCAAGTTCCAGTCGCCACAAAGAACAATTTTTTTATGTTTTCTAGTCAGCCTTTCTAATAATATGACAAGTTTTTTGAGAAAAATTTGCGGGTTACTATTAGGCGTTCTATATAAGCAAATAATCATGATTTTATCTATTTCTACACCGCAGCATTCAAAATTAAATTGACATGTTAAATCATTAATATTGGTCAGCATTTTATATTTTATGCTGCTGTTTATCAGTATGCATACCCCCCCCTCGTTTGGAGTCACGAGAATATGAAGCAACTAACTTGAAGCCAGGAATTTTTAAAAGGATTTCTGTACCTTTTTTAATAAAAGTTTCCGTCAAACATACGACATCTATTCTTGGACTTGTTTGTGATAGCTCGCGGATTGCAAATGTTAACTCTTCCTTTTTGTTTATAGCACCAGCAATATTCTGGTGAAGTATTTTAAAATTAAACTTAGACTTGACGACGAAAACAATTCTTCGCTTGTGACGGCGACAGTGCATCAGATTGTCTACTTTATCCCGGTGTAATTTCCTTAAAATAATAAGGTATGGTTCCTACCTTGTATATTTTATTGTTTAGTACCTGTTGTTTGCTAAGAAAGGCATTAGTAGTCTTAACCTCTCGATAGTTATCCTCTGAATTTACATTCTTGCTAGAATTAAAATAAAACGGAATTGTGCCTCTTTTAGGAATACACTCTGTGTTAACTTTGTTCAACAATAACATATTTTGTCTGTGGAATGTTCTTTGCTGACTGTATGTTCTAAGTTTCTACAGGGCCTTGAGGGCGAAAATAGGTAACCATCGAAGCAGAAACAAAAATAAAAATAAAGCAGCATGAATCATGTTGTGAGGAAGACGATGAGTATGATTGTGGACGGATATAGTGGAAGATGAATTGTGTGAAAGTAGATATGGTAAGCAAGAATGCTACTTGTGAGATGACGGCAGATCGAAGAGTATGGAAGGAGAAAACATGCTGCGGCGACCCCAAATGAAATTGGGATAAGGGCAGGAGGATGATGATGATTTTAAGTCACTCCCATACCGGACTGTGGTTGCATGTATACTTCCATTCATCCATACCGATTTATGAGCCTTAACCAACTATCGTCCAAGAAAAAGTTTATAGGTAGTGTACGCGTGCTCTTAATGTTCAAGTTAACCATTATCAGATTATCAAGAAATGTCAGTGTTGAAATTAAAATATACGTGCTTTCAACTTTCAAAACACTTTCATTCATTGGGTTCCTATCCAATGTTTGATCAAGATCTGACCAGTATATTTGGTTAGCATGGTCTACGTGGACGACATGTTTATTAAAATTTTATGGCATTTTCAAAAACGCGACATCAGAATAAACATATATCTATATTATGAGATATTGGTACTTAATACTCGTAATAATTTGCAGACGTCTTTTGAAGTGCATACATGTGCTTCTACAAACTGTCAACAATCAAAATTTACTGAATTGTGTCCCCACTACTATGTAAAATTCGTAAAAATTTACCACTGGTAAAGATATACCTCACCGCTGATTAAGGATTGAAAGGGACAACGGGTGTGAAATAAGAACATATTTGTATAAGAAGTTTAATTCTTGTAAGGATCAAATTGCCATCTATAATGTAGCATTCCTCGAAGACTCATCAAGCACTAAGCACGTACACGACAAGACACTTATCCTGAACACAGGTGCATGTTTGTTTGTCATTCTAAGTCTTCACAATTAACATTACTGGGCAATTTGTATATTTCGATAATGTTTTCTTACTGTAAATTTATTTTTTTACTCTAAAAAATTACTTTCATTGGAAGGATCACCTGCTCCGCCAAGAGCGATCCATGGAAAACAAATCGACGACAGCGCATAAGACTGATAAAGAAATTAAATACGATAACTTTGATGAGATCACCACTGTCTCTAACATACTTGGAGGCCTACTCCGCCCAACGAATAGCATCGTTTACTGAGTTATCGCAATTTAGCAAACGATACCTCCTTGCGATATTTCGACTGTAAACAAATTGTTTGATCTTACATCATCTGGACATCTTTTGAAGGTCCAAAAATTCTAAAGTCATAATCGAAAATTCATTTAATTGACTATCGTTTCTGACTTTTGAGTCAAGGTAGACCCTCGACGGTTCGGCATCTCGTCACTGATGATGAAGAAATGTTATTAGTTTGACTGCTTCTTGGAACTCAGTTGTTATTAGGATTATTTTGAGCGTGTGCACGCTCAAAAAAAGGATTCGATTCCAGGTCAGGCAAGTACCAACCAATGCAACTTTTCTAAGTTTGTATGTACTTTCTAAGTATATCTTGGACACCAATGACTGTGTTTCGGATGGCACGTTAAACTGTAGGTCCCGGCTGTCATTGAATATCCTGGTTACGGGCAGTCAGAAGCCAGTAAGTCTGACACCAGTCTACCTCGGGGGTACCGGGTTGCCGGGGTAACTGGGTTGAGGTCAGATAGGCAGGCGCTCCTTGTAAAAACACTGGTACTCAGCCGCATCCGGTTAGACTGGAAGCCGACCCCAACATAGTTGGGAAAAGGCTCAGGAGATGATGATGATGGCTTATGTTCTAGTAGTTAATGAGCACTGGCGACTAAATGTGCTCAGTTTCTGAGTTTGAAAAAGACGTGGTGCAAACAGGTTTGTAAAATAAATACCTATCGTATTCGAGGCCAGTAATTAATGTAACCAGACTAAAACACAAAATAATCATCATCATCATCATGTCAGCCATAGGACGTCCACTGCAGACTACCCGTAACGACTGCCACACACTATTCTACGAATGACGCCCTTTCGTAATTCGGAGGAAGTCGTTGTGTATTACAGAGTCACCAACCATGGAACGTTACGTTGCCTAACGTTATGATCTACACATGGCACTGTATACTTTTTCTCGTCGTCATCTTCACTTTTAGGCACATTATCTTTCCAGTTCCGGGTACAAGCCTGTTCGCATACAAAAAGGATTGAGTATAATCAGCATGCTAGCTCAGAGCTCAATTACAGACTCAAGATGTTTTCTTTCGCCTTTTCCTTCATTGGTGTCCAAGATAAACTTATACACATAACTTAAAAAGTTTTTTTTTTGTACTTGTCTGACCTAAAACAAAACCCGCACACTCGTACTCGAGAGGCTAATCACGTCATCATGTGAATAGGTGGCTCCTCAGTTTTCTATCGAAGTTTCAGAGTACCTACCTCCATCCTCCGAGCCTGTTTTCCGGAGGATGGAGGTAGGTACATCGGTACGTATGTACCACTAAATACGAGTGGAGCTCTATTTAATCACTACAATTTCTTGATCTTGGGATTACTAAGCAATTTGGTATAACCTAAGTTTTATATTATTAAATCTTGGCTGTATACTTTCTTGTAATGAAATTCATCTTTTGAATAACTCTTTGATTGATGTTTACATATTGTGGAGGTACTGAGAAGCACATTCCACCTTTACGTTTGCGTTTTGGTGGCGTCTTGTTGTATTCCGAAGGTCGGATGTGTGTGGGAGCCACTTGTGGTTGGACTGGACCAATGTGCCCACTTGACATTCAGTTACGTTCACATCTTCAGATAACAACTTTTTCGATCTGAATTCGATTCTACAAAATTATGACTTACGAAGGTTGAAAATTAGGTACGATTTCACAGAATACTTATATTGTATATCGCACCAATGGTACGTGCGAATAAGTATCTTTTATAATTTGTGTATTGTTTTCTTTAGGTATAAGTCAAGGGCAACACAGTAATCCCGGTGAACAGGAGCTGCTGAATTGTAACAGTGTAACGGTTTGTTATTGAGTGGCCAGTGAAACACACGACACAGACGATGTTAATGTTTAGTGGCGGCTGATCTACGACCAACCGAACACTACACGCAAATGTTGCCTATTGCCTAGTCGCGAGAAGGCTAACTAGAAGCAATGTTAATAGGCTTTGCACGTTAATATATTCGTCATCGATTAGATGTTTCACACATATATTATTCGTATTCTGTGGTGGAGTCCCACTATACTCACTAGTCACTGCTCACCTTTTAAGTAGTTTTATGTGAAATCCGTGTATCGCACAGAATGCACACCGTGTCGGTGTGTCGGGACTCGTTTAGAAAGCACTAAGCCTCACAGACACTGTCGGTACTCACACTGGCCCGCACACGAGGTGAACCGGCTCCTGCACTATGCACTGCACACTGGTAACACTCAGATCGCACACATGTTCTTCACCAACACTCAGCCACTGATGATTTGTTTCAAGTTTCACAAGTAAATGGTCGGGGCGAGTCGCGCGACTGTACGTAGAGGTGTGCGGGGGAGGGGCGCGGAGCGGGCGACACGTGCACAGTGCGGCGCCGTCGTCGGCTGACTGGCCGGCCTGCATCGCGAGCTGTCGGAAAGACCGGTTGGCGGCCGGGCGCGTAGGGCGCGGGGGGCGGCGCGGCGCGGGGCGCGGGGGCGACAGGCGCTCTCTCCGCACGCAGCTTGCCCTATAAACTTGCTTTCTGCCTGCTCTCATATCGTGAGTAGGCTGGCTGACGGGCTTCTCGTGCACTTTTGTGAAAGGCAAATTATTTGCATCGCCGAGGTTGCATTTCGATACCTATACTTATAATACCTATCTGTAGACTACGGCATGGCGGGCCATACTACTATAGCCCGCCTACGAATCATGTCGAGTGGCTTGCCGAACTAGCTCTATTTACAATACTCACCATCACCACGGTAAGAGTACTTAGTCGTTATCCATGCCTGATGCACCTATTTTTAAACAAGTAAAAAATTGCTTATTTGCTTCACTAGGTACCAGTGCAGTGTAGAGTGCATGAGATAGGTACTTACCTACTTTATATAGGATAGTTAAAGTACTAACATTAGTACCTACTTAGTTACCGATGAATTTACCTTCCAGGTTGTAGTATTCCCTCTGTCCGTGAAGCTGTAGGCGGGCGCGCAGCAGCGCTCGCTGCACCGACTGTCAACCTCTTCAAAGCTCATTGCCCCTTTAATGACACACTTTAGTAAATCAAGTTTAGGCTATTTTTATTTTCAAAGGTTGGATTATAAATATAGGTAGGTGCCTAGAACTAATGTGAGCTACATACTTACGTAAGTTAGTGAGTAGGAAACATGTGGTAGGTATGTGATGTGAGCGACGAAAAAAACTTTTAAGTAAAACGGTTTTATCTTGTGTGCACTGAAAACTAGAAAATAAAAAAAAATTGTTACTTACCTATCAACCTACGTAGGGGGTCCCGCCGTCCTGATCATATTAAGACTAAAATTATAAATTTAAAAAAACCCCCGACCCAAAAAAAGTACGCAATAATTATGACAAAAGGTTAAAAACGCTAAACCTTATAAAAAGCAAAAAATAACTTTTAACACTACGTAAACTAAATTTTGTCGTGTCGGGGGACCGCTCTAATTCATTACTTTAGATACGTGTTTTTTTTTTAAACGAATGTTGTAATTAGGTAGGTATCATTTGATTTATGTAAGTATTTATGAAGGTAAAAAGCGGTCCCCCGACACGTCAAAATTTAGTTTACGTAGTGTTAAAAGTTATTTTTTGCTTTTTATAAGGTTTAGCGTTTTTAACCTTTTGTCATAATTATTGCGTACTTTTTTTGGGTCGGGGGTTTTTTTAAATTTATAATTTAATTTTATTTCATGCTTTTTAAAGGAGCTCCTTAATTTTTCCTTCTTTCATTTAATTTATTTTATCTTAAGATGGGGTCGCTATATGCGATCTCGGCCAAAGGAAGCTGTTAAACAATCCTCATGACAAACTGGCTCTGGGAGAATTGCACAGATTGAGAAACAATAAAGATTAACCTTTGGACATTCTAGATTTTCAGCAAAAATATAAATCGGTTTATCCATTTCATTCCGGCATTCCAGGGTTTCATCCGCCACATCCCATTTCCAGCATCAGGTTCTCGTCAATCAGAAACATGAAGAGAACTCGTCAAGACAAATTCCACGAGCCCAAACTCGATGGGTTTACTAAAAGGCAGTTCAGGGTTACGTCTCCTATCTTCGTGCCCTAACAGCAGACCAGCTCAGTGGTTCCAAAAGACATTAGTGTTTCAAATTTCAGATCCCACATATACTTGCAAGTAAACTGAGCGTGTAACATTCCTATCACATCTAGCAAACGAGCTGATGACCTTGAAGACCTGAACCGATTTCCACCAAACATAGCTAAGAACACTCCCGACTAACATACCTTTTAAACAAAAAAAACCGCATTACAATCGGATCATCCGATTGGGAGCTACGATGCCACATACACACACACACACACACACACACACAGACACGTCAAACTTATAACACCCCGTCGTTTTTGCGTCGGGGGTTAAAAATAAAAAGTTCCCTTCGCGTTAGATAGTGTGGTACCCCCGGATTAGCCTGATGAAATAAGTAGGTATAGTGAAATATACGGATAGCTTTGTGAAAGTTCCTTAGAAAACCCACAAAGCGATTTCGGCCGAGACCTCGGGTACAACAGCCGCGCTTGCGACCACTAGACCAACGAGGCAGGCACGTGTACCATGCTGTGAAAGAAGGTAGGTAGGTACCATGTAGTTACAGGTTATGGGAATACCTAAATAACCCAGGCCTTTCTAAATAAGTTCTAAGTAAGTAAGAACCGAATAATATAATTGGTACCTAAATAGGTTTATAACTTTACCTACGTCTACGTAGCAGGACTACCTACTTATTAATTTAAGAATCCATTGATTAAAGATCGGGTGCTAATTAAACAGGCTTCTTTTTAATATCATTATTCGCCCCCAAAAATGTATGTTGCCTTCTAAATTACTAAGTCAGCCACAATTAACGAGCATCTAAATAATACTATTTTAGCCACTAGTTAGGTATCTTCTAAGTAAGCCACTCTAAATACAACTCGGCTTGATGGTTATTTTTTAGCATCTAAATTTGTAGCATGCATTCTAACAATAACCTTCTAAAATACTATTAAATGACATCATAAAATATATTTAATTAGCTTCTAATTTTTTAACTCAGTACGTTTAAAATGTAAGCAAGCAACATGCAGCAAGCATCGCTTCTGTCACGGCTCCGGTGCTCCGTGGCTCCGGCGGTCCCATGCGAGCTTATCGTCGCAGATGGTTTTCACGCTCACCGCCGCAGCTTCGGCTTCGCAGGCCGCCTCGCCCCTCCGCACCTACGCGGTTTTGAATTGCACTCTAGGGGTAGGGCAGACAAGACTACGTGGAGTCAGTTTTGCAGCGATTCGTTTTCGTCACTAACTTCAATTTTTAATACAACGTTTTTAATTGAAGGTTATAAATGGCAATATAAAAACGTGGCCGAGTTAGTAAATTAGATGACAATGTATAAATAGGAAGGACAAGTCACAATAATTGATGATCTTTACTTGAAGCTTTCTATAGAATATTTATTTGGCGTTGTAAAAAAGACGAATTAGTTTATTAGAGGCTATGTCATTTCCCCGTTGCTTAGTTATAAAATTAGAAGTTTAATCATGTGTCCAATAACTATTTTTGTGGCTGCACTTATAATTTCCCTTAAAGATCATCAGTTATAAACCTATTTACCTACATACCAAAATTTTCTACCAATCTCAAAAAGGTTACAATCTTAAAATGAGAGTTAGTGGAATGAAATTCTAGAATTTACTTGCAGCTCGGTACGTGATCACCCGTGGCATCATCAGGTGCCTTATGAAACAGGGTGGAACTCAGTTAAAACATAGATTGTCACCTATCAACGGACATACTGCGTCAAAGGATTCTTACTTAGGGTTGATTTATATAAGGCCGGGCCGTGCCGTGCCGTGCTTTTACGAAATTCTAAAGAGATCATGCACTGTGTAATATAAACTGCTTCATACAAAATGTATGTAACGTTTCACATCCGTGTCCCGTACGAGCCACGTACACGGCACGCCCCGGACACGGCCCGGCCTAATATAAATCATCCCTTAATTAACCTTATAATCAATCCAGCCATGCAAGTGCGAATTCTTCAGAGCGTGATACTTCGTTGATGATAATGATGATTTCCTCCTAGCCGATTGTCGGCCACGGTACCTGTTTATTTATTACTAGCTTCTGCCAGCGGTTTCACCCGCATCCCGTGGGAACTACTTCCCGTACCGGGATAAAAAGTAGCCTATAGCCTTCCTCGATAAATGGGCTATCTAACACTGAAAGAAATTTTCAAATCGGACCAGTAGTTCCTGAGATTAGCGCGTTCAAACAAACAAACAAATAAACTCTTCAGCTTTATAATATTAGTATAGATTATCAACTTACGACTATTATTACAGGAACTTATCCTAATGCAATAGCGTAGATAAATTATAACTAACATTCTAAAAAACTAATCACTGTTCTCTTATAAGGTGCTCAGTAAGCTGCGTAGCATAATGATTTGTGCAGATACAGGTGTTCTTTCTATTCCTTCGTTCTCATAGCCCGATGGGACGGCAATCCGACACGACCGGAGAGAGATCAGGCACAGGACTGACACCAACGTGCTCTCCGATGCACGGGTGTAGCAATCACCAACTTCCAGAATCCGGGTTGCTTTGTGGAAGTTTCTAAGACCCACATAGCGATTTCTGCCCGACCCGGAATCAAACCCGAGACTGACTTGGTGCTCAGCAGCCGAGCTAGCAACATCTAGACCAACGAGGCAGTTAAATAAGACTTAGTTATGTAGGCATATTAAATGGATAAATGAATATTGGATGCATAAATACAATAAAGTGGTTGTGTGGGTGCCAGGTTGCACAAGCGCGGAGGCGCGGGGGCGTCACAGACAGCCTTCATGCCGCAACACTTGACTCATTAGTGTCGCCTCAGTTAGTGTCTCCTTTCAAAACTGCAAAGATCTACGTTCTCCTTCTGCACTATAAACCATAATTAGAAGGACAAAAGAGGTTGCATGTTTTCTTTCGCTAACGGCGGCTGTTCTCAAAAGATATCGTTCAGCAGACACACATACTTTATTGCAATAATATGAAGCACTAGCCGTTATCCCGAGGTTTCGCCCGCGTCCCGTAGGAAGTGCTGCCCTTACCGGGATAAAATATAGGTTACCTTACTCCTGAAGAATGTAGCTTTCTAACAGGGGAACAATTTTTAAAATCTGTCCAGTAGTTTTGTCTCGAATTATGGCTGTACAGCTAAGTACTTACACTGATTACGAAAGCAGTGAATATTGAAACAAATTCAATAAAGTTGGAATGCCCGTGAGCGACAAGTGAGTCACGACTCGAGTGGAGCATCAAGCTTTACTTTAATTAGACAACGGTCCGAGAGCGCGGTGCCGCCACCGCGAGGAACCGACTCCAGTGAGTGTGGACGGAGATGCGTCACCACTTTCTGCTAATTCTCTACACGTAATGTATTACTTTACTGCGACAGCGTTGCACGGCTAAATGCAGTGCAGATTAGAAGATGAGTTGGCAGCGCGTTGTAGCAGCGTTACTGAGCCGTCGCACGTGGGATACCTACTGCCGATGCCGGAGACATGTGTCATGTTCGCTTTATCAATTTAGTGCTAATCTTTTTGACTCACCCAACACCACGTTAGGCAGCTCGTGACAATTGAAGAAGTTGTGTGTGGGCCAGTAAGGCATTGCTGAGACTATTGCAGTCAATTGGTCACCTTTAAAGGTTGTGTTATGTACCTACCACATCAATGTTGAGTAATCAAGTAAGGATCAAAATTGAAACATAAATTGAAATGCCAACTCGAAGAAGAACAAAGTCTACCCTTATCTGAGCATGTAGAAGAAGTGTAGAACAGTGGTGAACACCTATGAACAGAGGTA
Source organism: Helicoverpa assulta (assembly GCA_963856015.1). NCBI lineage: Eukaryota > Metazoa > Arthropoda > Insecta > Lepidoptera > Noctuidae > Helicoverpa > Helicoverpa assulta. Next base: position 273,597 of record CAWLCW010000016.1, read on the forward strand.
TATAAACTGAGTATGAACGTGGCGTGGTGACGTCACTCCCGCACACCACACAGTATCGAGTGTTGTGCGCCGTGCTCTCTGCCTTCCAGGAAGCGACTTAATCAATTTATTTAAAATCCACTCGCGGCTGTCAGACAGAGTTCCTATTAGATACAGCACTCAATTTAATTTAGGTTGTTTGCTAGCCGTTCGCCAGCCCAAGAACTTCTCGTATGAAGAAAAGGTAGGTATGTATGTTATACCTCTATTACCTACTAATTCTGTAATTATGTGTTCCTAACACAATCTATAGTGATATTGAAAGCATTGAATTGTTTAAGTAGGTACGCAAGACGTATGCGGCAAGAGACGCACTATTGATATAGCTGGTGACACGTGCGCCGCGTACGATGTGGAAGCAAGGGGCAACCAGCGGCGGGGAGGGGGAGGATATATTTAGGAAGTACAATCTGTGATCAGAAATAAAGTGTCGCGCGAGACTGCGTGCGCTTCTGTGTGACGTCACGGGACTCGGTGCCAAGTGCAGCGCTCACGCTGAGTCTACTCCGAGCGGCCTGCACCGGCCACTTCCCGTGCTCCAACAGCAAATGAATGCTGTATTGCAGCTGCGGCATGCGGCGCCAAAATATCAGTTGGTTGAACTTAGATTTTCCTCTCTTACGTCACAAAAGTCACGTCGCGTCGTTTAGCAGAAACACCTACGTATGGCTAACCTATGCCTATTTTGCACCCGTGTAAAGGAATATTATAACAAGGAACTCTATAACTTAAACTAGTTAGTTACAGACTCAGACGATTACAATTACTCAAGCCTGTTGATAACGTTTCCGGTGTAAACGTTTTATGGCACACTGCTGCGCAAGCCGGCGACGGGACACGAGACGGCCTCTTAGAATCAACCTGCAATAGAAAGAAGAAACATGTATTTTTTTTTTCCAACAAATATTTAGGGAATGCTTACTGGTAGATATCTACTTACCGACATTAGTTTAACTTTCTTCTTTCTTTTCTTCAACGAAAGCAATAAACTCTTCGAGTGTTGTGATCAGGTCTAACCCGATGTTCTGGCAAGGAAGCATACTTAGAGGATAGTCTTTGGTTGGAATCTTCCGACAGAGTAAAGCTAACGATGACTCGACGTCGACGCCGGTGACGACAACGATGATTGACCGTGCCAGCACCAATCGAACACATGCACTATACTTACTTATATTTTTATTTTAGAGGTATACAAGCTGTTTGGCTGCGGATTTACCCTCGTCCGGTGGGAACTACTACACGTACCGTGATAAAATATAGCCAATATATAATATTATATTAGTAAGAGGTTAAGACTGTATAAGAGGGCCGCGATAATTTCGCTACAGGCCCATCGTTTCCTTAATCCGGCATTGCTGACTATCAATGCGCATTGCACATGAAGGGAGTGTGTCTGCTCTGTGTGGCGATGATCATAATCAGGTTCATAACAGCACCGCTTGAGTCCAGGGTCGGCAACAAGCACGGACATCTTAACTTTCACCCGAAACGTGTCGAAATCATGTCACAGCGCATGACAATGGGCTCGTCGGTCCGGCCTCACCCGGCGTAGTGGAACGCGACGTTCGGGGAACTGTCATTACGGACGAAAATGGTGTAACAACAACCCGCAGCCGAGACGAGGGTTGAACAAAGACATGACAGTAAACACTGCAAATAATTTACAAAAGGCAAACACTTTTCAGAGTCGGAGCTGCCCTCGTATTGTCAGACGTGAACGGTATCTCTAGCATCAATTAAGAAGTTTGTCGAAGTGGCCGTTACTGCCACATATTCATTGATTAGATACATTTAACTTACTTACTGGGTACGAAACATCTTCCTATGTAGGAATTGTTTTCAAGGGTTAGCAAGACTAACACGTACGGTCTGACTTAGTACGCGGATCAGTACGTGTACACAAAGACGTGACACTATTTATGCACCTGTAAATATCTGTACCTACCTAAGTACCTGTTTTGGCCTGGACTTTGACTAACCGAAACTACTAGATTTTTTTTTTTTTTTTTTAATAATTATAAGGACTTTTACACATTGTGCATACCAGTCCCATTATACCCTAATCACACCTGATTGCAATTAATTTACAGGTAAGTACTTAAAATTAAATAGATACTAAAACAAAACTACTTTGATGCCATTAATTCAAAAAGGCACTTTGCCACTTTAGAATTGGGTTGACTAAGAATCGCATTGTATGTACCCACGTCCAGTCTGTTTAATTTAAAGGCATTTGCTAGCCAGGTTCTCCCAGCCTCAAATCGAACACATTCCAGCAATAAATGATATAGATCCTCACAAATGCCACAATTATCACAATTTGGTGACTCAGTCTTCCTCATCATAAAATTAAATTTATTGCATGGTATGTGTCCAGATCTGAGTCTGTGAGCTGTAACAGTCAGTTTTCTATTCAAATCAGTGTTTGCGCACCAGGGTACATTAAGGGGCTGACACTGGATGGTTTTATACCATATACCTTTTTCTACTGAGCGTTTATTGAAATACTCTTTCCAGTTCTCAAAACATTTTTCTTTATATTTAGGTATGAATTCTGAATAATCTGGTACAATATTTAGTTGTCTACCAGAAGTCGCTGCAAGTTTAGCTAAAGTGTCAGCCTCTTCATTGCCCCTCAATCCAGTGTGAGAAGGAACCCATTGCAACCTCAGAAGCACGCCCCGTTCTGCAAGTTCATCCATCTTACGTAAGATAACATAAGCTATCGATGCACCTCTGGAACCAGAGGCGCATCGAGCTATGTGTTGAAGTGAACTTTTGCTGTCAGTCAAAATGACCACCTTCCTATGTACACCAGCATTACCGACATAAGACAATGCTTCTGATATCGCAACAAGCTCCACGGTCATAATACAAACCTTCTCATCAATTTTAAAGCAATTATTAAGTTGAGGCATTGGTGCATTTGGTACATAAAATGCTGCTCCTTGACCATTAACATTCTTAGCACCATCCGTAAATATGGGAAACCAATCCTTATATTTTAAATGTAATTCATTAATAATTGATTGACTTAAGAAACTGTTTTCATAGGATTTCTTTGATTTTGTAACACAGTCTAAGTTTAAGAAACTACTAGATTTATCTGATATACAAATATTTATTAACACAATTTTCGAGGAGTACGTTAGTACTTAGATAAACTTCAGCCAGACTCATCGGCCACAACATGTTGTTGATAGAAGGAGCTGAGCTGTTACTGTGCCTTAACTCCATCCATTAGCACAATTAAAGCGGTATCAACGGAAGAAAGAATATAGGATGTTTGTAAATAACGTGTTGCGACTGACACGTTATTAGAATATTGTCGTTTGAGCAGGCTCGTCGCGTCGGCGCGGCGAGGCGTCGCAGTGACTCGGCGTACGATTGATATTGTATCGCATGAGATCGCCGATAGCGCGGCCCGGTGTCACTGCTAACTATTCCATATCATTGGAAACCAACTAAACACTGATATCATACCTACTTTCACAAGTAAACAACGACTGATTACGCAAATGTAATCGTTACCTTATCTCTTCTTTGACATATTTTGATAAGTACTTAAATATGAAAGAAAATAGGAACAGGTAAGTTTTTATTCATAGAGCTATCAGCACTAAATAAGCAGTCGAATGATGGTTTCTGTGAATATAATTCAAATTCAAATTCAAAATCTTTATTGCGAACTAAGTGGCATAAAAGGATCTTATAACTAGGTACGTACTTAGGACTTAGTTGCCCGTTAAGGCATTGCAATGATGGTGGTTTCGTTTACTTCGTGTCCTCATCTGGTTAATGACCGCAGAGCACTCATAACATGCGTGTAGCAGTGTCACGGAAGGATTAGAGGGGCAGACAGGAATTGTACGGGTTGGTGCCGTTGGTGGCGCCGCCAGCTCATTCACGCAATCGATTCAAGTATCCTTCACGATGGCCCACGATGTCACACCATCTACTGCAATATTATGTCTGTGCAGCTCAGCCACTGCTTACCTTTACATAACGAGCTGCGTTGATTGATCTCTGTTCAGCATTAACAGACAAGCGTTACCATTACCTACCTACCAAGTGATGCATAGCATGCTTGGCATTTTTAATCGCTATTTAGGCACTAGGCAGGTAAGCAGGTAGTAGGACCTACTAAATAGGTAATCTGAAACAATATTAACTTTAATAAATTAACCGTCTTCCAAAAAACGGAGGAGATTCTCGATTTGTAAGATGTTTGTTGAATACCAATATGATTGTTATTAAGGGGAACAAATATAATGACCACCATAAAATGCTTTGATACCCTTAGTTTTGTAACCAGAAATATCTACTGAACACCAGAAAACTGAAGTCTAAAAATGTAATAGTACCAGCTATTTTAGCCACGACTTCACTTTAAATTGTATTCGACCACCAAATTTAGTAAATGATCACCAACTCTTGACGACCAAATTAATGTATTATTTTTGCCTAAATAAGTCACTGTGATTGCCATAAAATGTAGGCTTATTACCAAATAAAGTATTATGATGCCGTAATAAGTTATGTGTCCAGCATGCGTGAGTGTCAGTATGACGAGTGACAGGGGAAAATGGAAGAAAATGACATATTGCGCCGACCCCAAGTAAAATTGGGAACAGGGCAGGAGAAAGAAGAAGAAGAATGTGTTTCTCAATACACTCCCTCGAAAACACATTCTGATCGCACTGTTTAGAGGCATGCAATAGACAATTTTCCATCCTAGTGCAGGAAAAGGGTCCCCATAATGTTATTACATTTATTGTATCGGCCGATCGAGGCCGATGCACCTAAAATTAGTTTTTTTTTTGCTTTTTAGCGTTTTTGGAAGTCGGTTTAATTTTTTTGCTTAAATAGGATAGCAGAATTTAAAAACTTTGGTTATAATCTTACTTTAAAATGGTGGTTTAATTTTGGTGATCATTTACTATTTTTGGCTTACGCATGATTTATTTTGGAGTAATTTCACTTAAATAGGATAGCAAAGTGTTAAAACTTTGGTTATAGTTTTACATTAAAATGCGAGTTTCATTTTGGTGATCATTTACTATTTTTGTCTGCTATTTGTTACTATATCTGGTGATCAGTTAAACATAAGCCGTTATTAAGTATGTGTGACTTATCGCGAGGGTGTGACTGCACACGAGTGTCCCACGTGACCGATATCCTTGTTGACGTTCCGGGAGTTGCCGGGACCTGCGGCCGCGCCGCTATATATAGCTCCGCTGCGAGCGTTGACTTGCTCGAGCCGTTTCATGTCAAGCCGGTAACGTTTTAGGGCGCCCTTTACCTTTTTAACCGACTTCCCAAAAAGGAGGAGGTTCTCAATTCGGCCGGTATGTTTTTTTTTTTCTATGTATGTACATCGATTACTCCGAGGTTTATAGACCGATTTACGTGATTCTTTTTTTGTTCGACGCGGAATAGCTGCCAGTTGGTCCCATAGTCATCAGGTCAGGATCTGATGATGGAAACTCTGAGAAATCGAGGGCAACCTTCAAAAGTTGTAGGCATACATAGGGTAAAAACTTGACAATCAGAAGAATGCCTAAAAGCACTATTCAACAGTGAAGTTTTGGAGCTGACCTGATGATGGAGACCAGAGAGGGTCGAGGGAACTCGACAACTGAATATGTAAACTACTTACCTCGTGTTTGAGCTTATATTATTTGTATTGACGAGACCTTTGCAACAGTGAAGGTTTGGAGCTGACCTGATGATGGAGACCAAAGAAGGTCGAGAGAACTCGACAACTGAATATGTAAAATACCTCGTATTTGGGCTTATATTCTTTGCATTGATGAGAACTTTCCACTTATATGGATAATGACAACTATTCGTATCACTGAAAAGCTGTACCTAAAAAATATTTTTTACAAAAAAATTTAACCGACTTCCAAAAACACTAAAAAGCAAAAAAAAAAAACTAATTTTAGGTGCATCGGCCTAGAAGTCGGTGGCAAAATTAACTTAGTAACATCCTTTAGACACCGCCCAAGCAGCAAAATAGTCGAGTAAGAATTTGTTTACTCAGCCTTTAATTGTATAAGAGCCGAGTAACCGTTCTTAAAATACTTATTTATCGTATAAGAGCGGTAATCTCGACTATTTGGCAATATTTGCTAATGTGTGCTTTATGGACGTCGAATAAACGTTTACAGCACTGTGTTTTAGCACTTTTACTCCACCTTTTAGCAGATGCTGAATTAAAGTGTCTAAAATACTCGTTACTCGATCGTTTGATCTATAACAGTCGTATAATAGCTGCAAAATAGCTGATTCGCTGAATTGGGTGCTTTTATAAAGCCACTACTCAGCTCTCTTTTATGTTTCTATAACAGCTCTATAAACGTTATCAAAATGCTGATGGCAAGATTGCTGCTGTTTCTGCACACTTATAGATTAACTCGTATAAAAGCTTTTATACGGTATTTACTCAGCTTAAAGTAGTATTGTAGAGTTCTGAGAAACAGTAACACCACAAGTCCGTCCATTGTGAATTTCCAAGCGCGAGTCCGAGTATTTTAAGTGGTTCCGTAGACTCAAGTAACACAATAATTTACAATGTAAATAATGACGGACGACATTGAGAACTAGGGCCGAGTCATACAAGTGATGTTGGAATAAGTTCAGATATTGAATGTTCTGAAATCAGTTCTGATTCAGAAAGCAGTGAAAAAAACAGTGTCGAAGATAATAATTTTCAGATGAATTTAAGAGAATGGGCTCTTCAATTAAATATATCTCATGCTGCATTTAGACACCTGGCAACTGTTTTAAATAAACGCCTGCCACATGTTCTCTCTAAAGATCCACAAACCTTATTGACTGATTTTCTTCAGTTTGACTTATCGTTTGTGCTAAGGCCACATCCGTTACATTTATCTGATAAATGAGTTTCCTTCCAAGCCCGTCCCAAATTTTCAAAAAAATAATCTTAATTAAAATGATTTTTATGGTCTCGTATCAATAAGCGAACCCTAAATCCTGTTATCATGGCGACACCTTGTGCTATAAATGTGGTGACCAGCACTCTTACTTGACTTTTAATCGAATAAGTTCGCTGTAATTACAACTGGATTACCAATATGGCCACAATTTTTAATATAATTAATTAAAATATATTTAATTTAATAAATTAGTCTTGGTGTGCCTAAATAAATAAATAAATAAATAAATAGTCGTCCAAATTTAAGAAAATAGACAGCGCATGAATGTTTATGTAAAAATGCCTTTGGGTTTAACAATAAAGCTTGTTGCGCATGATGTTTTGAAGTAGCTACACGAACAGTAAAAATAAACATATTGCAAAAACTTAATATAAATGTAATATTTTAATCCTTTTTCTTAACCTTTGAAATGTAGTTTACTTTACAAATAATGAGTTGAAATTTTTAATATAATTAGCCTCCGTAAGATCATTTACTGCACTTATTAGTCGAGTAAAAGCATTCTATCTGCTGTTATAGAACTAAAATGGCGAATAAAAGCAATTCGGCTTCGCTATTATAGCACAATTTACCTGTATAATAGCAAATCGATTGCGTTTATTGAACTAAATTTCCTATATACGCATTTTGGTTGCTCTTAAAGCACTCCTAGTGTTTTCTACCACTTTTACTCAAATCTTACAGCATGTTTTAGTTGCTTACTCAGCGCTTATTCCACTTTAATAGGACTTTAGTCTGAATAATTTGCGCCTTTTTCGCGTTGAGTAAACGTTTCGAGCACTTTTACTCGACTGTTTTTAGGACTTTTATTGAACTTAAAGGCGAAAACAGAACGTGCTCTCGACCATTATAGCACGTCTATTTGCTGCTTGGGCGACTTCTAGGCCGATGCACCTAAAATTAGTTTTTTTTTTTGCTTTTTAGTGTTTTTGGAAGTCGGTTTTATAATTATGTATTCAGTTTTGTGGACAACTATTATTATTGTAACTTTGTTAATATGTAGAATACATGTGTAATACCAAAGCTTTGGTATAAATTCTTTCACTGTTGGGTCGCTATACCATTCCCTGAGTAGCATAATAAGCCATATTTTGTTGTGTACTTGTGTCCATTTCGACCGCGCGGCCAACTCATAATATTTGATGAAACTTTGCCAGGAATTAGTTGTAATTTGTTAGGTAGTCGACCGCCACTTGCCGTAGTCATCGCCCGTGATTACACAGAAACTATACAATGCAGATAGACGAATGATACATCAAAAGAAAGGTCTTAATTTGTTTAATTTGTTACAAAAATAAAAAAAAGACAAAACGTAGATAAACAAAAAGTTATACAATGTTTAGTTTTCAGGTTATTAGTATGTAGGTATATCACCATAGGTATCAAATTAATAGAAGCTATGTGTATAGACAATTGGTCTTTAATTTGTTACAGCGAAAAAAGACAAAAAATACTAGAAAGTAGGTTCAATAATATGTTAGAGTCGATTTTAGTTGGCCGCTCGGACGGCAATATGCCTAAAATACAATTTCGTTTATCTCGTTATTAAAAGTAGGTTTTAGCTTAATTAGAGTACTAATCGATGGGTAACGTAACCTAGTTTGAATAAATATAGCGAATATAACTGCAGCATTCATATTTTAGAAGATATTTACAAAAACACAGTGGTATGAAACTGTTTGAGAGTAGGGTGTCCATGCATTTTCACATATTCGAAATTTTCGATATTCACATCTTATTTTTTTAGGGAGATTGCATACTAGTAGACTAACCACTGCAAATAATACCATTGAAATTACATTAAAATGTACCAGAGACTTCATGAATTTCATGTCATTTTATATATCGATGTTAATATTATACTTAATAATTATAAGGTCATCATAAAATGGTTAAAAATAAACTGGAGTCGAAATGGACACATTTTGTTCAGATACGGACGGTAGCTCCCAAAGCCCGCGAGTGAAACCGCGGGAAGACAGAAAATGAATATTTTTTTGTTTCTTTGTAGGTACCCTAGAAGCTCCGAGACCATTGAACCGATTTGAGAAGTTGTACGCGCGATATTGGCGCGGTGCGGGCCGCGTCGCGCCGGTGATGCGTCCAAGCTGCCTAACGCACATCACCGCACCAAATGAACAGCCGTACATGTTTAGCTTATTTTTCGGTATTATTGCTAAATCGATAAACATATTTGCCTTGTCCTACTTATTTATTTTTTCTTGATAATGTCTATCTGTTGGGGTTGTTCTCTGGCGCATTTTCTGCTCGATTTTTCAAGCGGAAAACTCGCGAGAGCGAAAGCCCTGTAAAGCGAATAATTAAGTATTATGTACTGGTTAGCACTGCATGAGGAGTACTAGCCAGTAAAGAACCTAATTGGTAGGCACGAGTACCTCTATGTAGAGGTTAGGTCGCGAGCCGCGGCCGCTGGAAGCCGCACGAGTGCCGCGCCGGCCGCGCTCACTGCACACGTGCGCCGCGCACCTGTCCTCTTACAACTGCATACATCTGCATGTCTGCCTAATACATATGTAGTTACATTTTATTACATACCGAGCCAGCTATCAACTACATAGCATTCGATTGTAGTCCAAGTCTTCTGAAACTACTTATGTGATAATGTGATACATAGTAGTGACTCGTCTAACTCAAACACATTTCCATCTACAGTTAAGCACATCATTATATGATAATGTTACTCCAGTCTAGGGCTGCCATTTCGAATTTCGCCAAACCCGGACAAACATTAAAAAAAACCCGGACATTTGGCGTAAATAGCATCTTTTCCCCGGACGAGTCCAATTTTTTTTTTAAAAACAAAACAAGATCTAATTTTTAATATTGCCATATACTTAAATTCAATGAGGTGCTTCCTTACATGAAAAGTCAGGGCCGTCTCTAGCGTAGAAGTATTGAAAGATTGTGACTTAATGTATTTCAAATGTCATAAATAAGAAAGCTCATATGGAAACTAGGAGTTATCTTCTTGTTTGTAATAGGACTTTAAAACGGCGCTACCTTTTTGATAGGTTAGACAAAAAAATGTTGAAAAATACAAAAAACTGAAAAGTAAAAACCGAAAATTTTAGAGTTTTGGGTCACTAACGCACCTAAACTTGCATAATAAAAAAATTCGTAAAGCGAAGAAGCCGCGAGCGAAGCGAGCGCGAAAATTTTTGAGTTTTGGGACACTTCGACGTCGGCAGCAAATGCTTGTCTATTTGTAATTTTAAAAGGTTAAACTTCCATACAAGGCAAGCAATCTCATGTATATTATGTTTTCAACTCGTAGTTGATGAAGGCGAGGCAGGCTAGGAATTGGCTTGGTTGGTGGATTTAACGATTCTTATTGAAAAACCTGTTTGACTTCTTATCCTCTCAAATCGAGTGATCGTCCTCTGAAATCTGCTGGCCCAAGGCCTGTATGGCGGTGGCGTGGGCGCTCTGCGGCGCCTCTGAGCCCGCGGCGCCTGGGTTATTCGCATACCCTGCACCATAGGTTAAGACGGCCCTGTGAAAAATGTCCGGGTTTTCCCCGGACACTTCTTGAAACCCCGCCCGGACGGCCCCCGGACGGCCTCCAAACGAGGACAAATCCGCGGAAACCCGGACGGATGGCAGCCCTACTCGAGTCCAGTTTCACAACATATTCGTCACATAGCTGTTTGTGCTGCGTCGGCGCGCTGGTGCGGTGCTTGCTGGCTGCTGACGAGATGGAGGCCGCAAATGGCACACAAATGGATGTTTGAACGAAAACCATCAAATTGCGATTCCCGTCGTATATCTTCGTGTTAGCGACAATACCTAATATCATTAGGATTTGAATAAATCAAGTAGAAGCAGGCTCCCCGCAAGTATCGGTACAACGCAGGTGCTGCGATGATTGTCGATGCGTCACATTGCATTTATTTGATCTGCTTCGTATCTTTGCTGATCTTTCGAATATACAATTTTGAATTCTTTTTGAACTAATAGGGAAGTCAAACGGGATCATTTTACTCTAAAATGTACAAAATACATAACGTCAAATTCTTCGAATAGTTGGCTGGACGCAAGCGACTACATTTGGTTGCGTAACCTGCACTAGCTGAGTAGCTGAACTAATTTTGTTTAGAACTAGCCCAAATACATTGAACATAATTATACTAGAACTAGCCCAAGGTTTGTGATATTTTTGTGTAGTATTTTATCAAGCAATTTAGTAACCTAGGCAGATCCTTATAAGGCTTCTCAAAGTCTTTCATGTCCCCCCAGCTCTGCCAAATTGCCAAACTTATAAACTAACTTTTAGACATTTTAAGGGTTTTCAAGCTCGTAAATGGGAACCTTCGTAAAAGCAATTTGATTAAATTCAGAGACCGCCTTATTCGAGCTTCATCGTCCGTCGGTAAAAACTTCTTATTACCAACACAAACTTACATCTGTCTGGAAGTATAGGTACTAATTATACTGTATATGACTTATTTGAAATTGACTCTATTAGCCTTTTCCCAACTATTTCCACCTTAGCTAGTATTTGAGTACCGGGGTTTTTACATGGAGCGACTGCCTCCGCAACAGCAAATCTGTACCCCGGGGTTAATTTACGTGGGCAACCCGAAACCCGAAACCGTGAGACTGATTGTCAGACTTTCTAGCTTCTGACTATCGGTATGGACTTAAAATATGTTCTCTCGAAACGTGGAAGAACTCGTCATGTCACCCATAATGGACCGAGCGTTGCTTAACCTTATGATTAATTAACAGAATACGTTCTTTTATGTTAGTTGAATATGCTTGCTTGCTTAATTATGTTGATTATAGGTAAGCATCAAAGTTACCTATCAAAAATGGTTCTAGTTCCGGCCTTATTTCATGTCACCAGCCTTGGTTCAGTGAGCGGCAGTGAGTCGCAGCACGCGGATGGCGCGGAAGTGGCAGATTGTCGTCGCGGTGATTTCCTCGGGGGCGCCCCTTCCCCCCGCCGCCGCCGTCCCGTACCACGCCACTCTTTACCGTCACGTGGTCACGAGATCATTGTAAACAGGATGTGAAAACATAATACTTAATGATAATGATACATGAAATGATTAAAACAATAATGGCAACAGACTCTCATACATCATCATTTGACCAACATTTTCCCAACTATGTTGGGGTCGGGTCAGTTTCCAGTAAAACCGGATGGAGCTGAGTACCAATGTTTTACTAGGAGCGTCTGCTTATCTGACCTCCTCAACTCAGTTACCCGGGCAACCTAACACCTCTTGGTAAGACTGGTTGTCAGACTTACAGGCTTCTAATTACCCGCAACGACTGATAGAGATGTAACAGTTTATTGTGCCCTTCGGAACACGTTCATTGGTGTCCAAGATATACAGATGTACTTAGAAAGTACTTACTAACTTTAAAAGACGCATAGGTACTTGTCTAACCTGGAATCGAACGTACACTCATATTTGAGAGATTGGTTCTTTACCCGCTAGGATACTCCGACTTTTTACTTTGGTAAGTACCTATTGTAACTATGTATGTTATCACATTTGGGGTAGTTATGAATAAGTTGATGGTTGATCATGGTGGGTGACGTGAGCTCGCATGCTTCGTCAACGCGTACAAAAGCTACTTATTGCCCGCTCGTTTGGCACAGATAATTGCTGTCGCGAGTCGCCCTTATTGCAAAAGCTCAAGGTTAAAGTTGCAGTGGCGGCGTGTGACGCGGCCGCAGCTACGTCCATCACACGCCTCTCCGACGACAACAGATTACGATTCAATTTTGCAATTAAACTAGAGAATGGCACACAGGCCAACGGCAGAAGGTTTGCTCCGAGGTGTGCCTGAGATCGCACACAGCTCTTACAACTTTGAACTGTTCAAATTGCTGTGCGACTGCTAAGGTAAATGGTGTGTCAATTTGGGTAAGTATGTTCTACTAAGGTAACTTGATTCGATGTTCAGCTGTGGTCAACTGTGTTACTGCTACGAGGTTGGATGGTTTTGTGGGATGGAGCGCGTGGCGGCTCCCCGCACCCATTTGGCACCGCAGAGTGCCCTGGACAGTAATTTTACGTACGAGTATAACTTCATTTCAATCTTCTCGAACGCTAACAACAGACTATATCACGTATTCACTCCACCAGCTACGATCATAGACCCTCAGTAGGTTGTTTTTCAAAGTAATTGAAGCACGAAAGGCCCTTTTAAGAAGGCAAATGAAACATATTTTCTCCACCCAGGCGCAGAAGTAGTATCTAGTGTCAAGAATTTTATATAATGTAGTGCAGCCATTGACTTCGATAATTATTAATAATAGATATAAAAGAAAGTCGTGTTAGTTACTCCACTTATAACTCAAGAACGGCTGAACTGATTTAGCTAAAAACTGGCAGGGAGGTAGTTTAGAGCCAGGAGAAGGACATAGGATAGTTTTTATTACAAGAAAATGAAAATAAAAAATACAATTTATTCCGGACATACAGCGCCATCTATTGTTCAAATCAAAAATCTGCCGGGTGCCCTATTCCACGCGAACGAAGTCGCGGGCAAAAGCTAGTTATTAATAGATATTCCAGCGAGCCTGACTAGGTATTCTATCGGGAATCATCTAATTTCTCGCTGGCTAATTTAGATGAAGCATTTATGATGCAGTGTTAGGCATAATAGTTAGCATATAACAGTCGTTCGCTAGGGATGGTGGAGAGGGTAGGGGAGGGGGGATGGTGTATTGAAGTTAATGCCGGTTCATTTGGCACGCAGCGCGCGGTGCTGCGGCTGCGCCACGCTGCAGCCACTGCAGAAGCACAGCTCGCCACCACCACACACACAAGCTCCACAAACATTTCGCCCATTATAATATTATACACTAGCGATGACCCAGCCACGCTACGACACAAACGCCTGCATAAACCTTAGAGAAATATGCTACCCAAGAAAATCCCATTCAGCAGTTTTTGACGTCATCAAGAAGTCTTTTTCTTACCGTAGTACCTAGACCGTAGCGGGGGATTTTACTGAATTTAAAATAGTTTATTAAATTGCATAGTTCTGATTCTTCAAGCGTATATTTGGTTGAAGCATATTAAAATGAAAATTAGATTAATATAGGGACATACATATAGGTAATATATGTATTATAGTTATCGGCACGGATATTGAGCCCTGACCTTCACCTGCGCAGAAGCGATTTATTGGTTTATTGCCTTATGTGTGCAGTGCGCAAAGCGATCCCCACTCTTCCGCCGAGAGCCCAATATCCGTGCCGATAACTATACACTGTATGTAGTGTGTTGCCCTTCTCACCGCGCTGCCTGCACTGTGTGTATTCGCTTCGGATGTATGGATTCGGTCGGTGCCAAACGGCGACATCTTAACAATACATTCGGATAATGTTATTCGCGTTACAGATGGCCAACCTCGTACGTTGACCAATCTATTCGCTTTGTCTGCGACCGACCGCGCACATGTCATCATCTCACGAAGCTCTCCTAAGTATGTTGGAGTCGGCTTCCAGTCTAACCGGATACAGCTGAGTACCAGTGCTTTGCAACTTTGACCTCAACTCAGTTACCCGGGCAACTCAGTACCCCATGTTAAGACTGGTTGTCAGACTTACTGGCTTCTGACTATCTGTTACCAATGATATTCAATGACAGCCGGGACCTACAGTTTAACGTGCCATCCGAAACACCGTCATTGGTGTCCAAGATATACTTAAAAAAGTTGCATTGGTACTTGTCTGACATGGAATCGAAATTTTACTCATATTTGAGAAGTTGTTTTTTACGCAATAGGCTACCACGGCAGCACGTCAAAGGGACGACGAAGTAACATTTCCTTACGTGACACGTTTCAAAAGAGGACTGTTCGCGTTACTTGTGTGCACTGTGGCGCGGAATGTGCTCTCATATTTACCGCAAGTTCATTAAGCGCTGGCGCCGGTGCGCGATGCTCATGGCCAATTTGCTATTCTTTGAAAATTCGCTAAACGTAATGTGTCATCAAATTCAATAAACATTTATTGATAAATAGGATGCCAACGTTACGACTACGCTGTGCCGTTGGTACCGTACCTTATCTCCAGACCAGAGTAACAACAAACTGGACTCTCGCTCTTGTAATGCCTACAACTGCATTACATTGAGTTCAGTTTGATCAACAACTCTGCGGTAAGAAGATCTCTTACACGACTAGTGCGGCTTTAGATTGATCTAGCAGTGGTAAAATAATAACCGCGATTTTCCCATGCAGGTATTTGAGATTAAATTTAAATATTCGTGAGTTTGATCTCTGATCTCTGGAAGAAAATCTAAAACTTTATCTAAATTTAAATTATATTCTTAGAAAATAGGAAAGATTAGGTTTTTTACATGAGATTATCAATTGCCAATGAGCCCAATAAATATACAAGTTTAAAGTCCAAAAAGATTTTTATTTTAGTAAATCCCCAAGGATCCTGGTACCCGACCGCGCTACAAATAAATCTGACGCATGAAGTAGAAGTATGTATACTCTCTATTAGAATTCGTTCAATTTATGAGCACAAAAGCTAATTGAAACAAAGCTGAAAAAAATTAGAGCTGAAAAGATTAGCGAGATTTAAGTACCTACCTACTCGTATTTACTTTCTTAGTAAAATCGCGACAAGCTTTTAAAACATAAATTGTGTCAAATATGTTAAATTTGAAATGTCGTTATAAGTTGACAGTAAAGTTACAGTAAAAGTTTATTTTTTTCTTTTTAGCGCATTTAAATAAAAGCTTGTTTTTAAAGATTTTTTACCTCAATTTATTTCAACTTTTTAGTTTTGATTTGGTAAAGTGCACTTTATTCTACTTGTCAAGCCCTGTCATTGGATAACCATATGGATGGGATTGAAAAAAAAATCTTTAAAAACAAGCTTTTATTTAAATGCGCTAAAAAGAAAAAAAATAAACTTTTACTGTAACTTTACTGTCAACTTATAACGACATTTCAAATTTAACATATTTGACACAATTTATATGTTTTAAAAGCTTGTTGCGATTTTACTAAGTAAATACGAGTACTTACTTAAATCTCGCGACAAGCTTTTAAAACGTATAAATTGTGTCAAATATGTTAAATTTGAAATGTCGTTATAAGTTGACAGTAAAGTTACAGTAAAAGTTTATTTTTTTCTTTTTAGCGCATTTAAATAAAAGCTTGTTTTTAAAGATTTTTTTACCTCAATTTATTTTATACTTTTTAGTTTTCACCTGGTAAGTTCCTAAGTCTAAATTCTGTAGCGGCGGTCATCTTAGATTTTTTTTTTTTTTTTTTTTTCTTAATTTATTTAAGGGACATTTATAATCGCATTGCGTATGTCAGTCCCATCGTAACCTAAATACACATCACTCAAATCTGGGCCATGAACATAAACAGACTCTTCGCATATCTTAGATTTTGATTTGGTAAAGTGCACTTTATTCTACTTGTCAAGCCCTGTTATTGGATACCCATATGGATGGGATTGAAAAAAATAGATTATTCACCGTTTTGTAGCGGCGGCCATCTTGGATTTTCA
Source organism: Helicoverpa assulta (assembly GCA_963856015.1). Lineage (NCBI taxonomy): Eukaryota > Metazoa > Arthropoda > Insecta > Lepidoptera > Noctuidae > Helicoverpa > Helicoverpa assulta. The sequence goes on from CAWLCW010000016.1 coordinate 290,121, forward strand.
TTTCGTAAAGTGCAATGTATTCTACTTGTCAATCCCTTTCATTTGATACCCATATTGTATAGGTACCTTAAAAGTAACTAGTCCGCCATCTTGTATATTTAGCCATGTTGGATTTAGGATGACGTCACATAGCATGCATTGTCATCCAAACTAAACATGCATGCAAAATTTCAGCTCAATCGGTTGCGGGCAAGTGCCTTAAAATTGAGTTGTAAAATTTCACCCGAACACACATAGTCACATACATACATACATTTCAAGTTAAATAAAAGCTTGTAAAAAGCGGTCCCCCGACACGTCAAAATTTAGTTTGGTCTGACATGCTTTAGTTGGTACTTACGTAGTGTTCAAAGTTATTTTTAACCCCCGACGCAAAAACGACGGGGTGTTATAAGTTTGACGTGTCTGCGTGTGTTTACTAAAAGGCAGTTCAGGGTTACGTCTCCTATTTTCGTGCCCTAACAGCAGACCAGCTCAGTGGTTCCAGAAGACATTAGTGTTTCAAATTTCAGATCCCACATGTGCTTGCAAGTAAACTGAGCGTGTAACATTCCTATCACACTTAACAAACGTGCTGATGACCTTGAAGACCTGAACCGATTTCCACCAAACATAGCTAAGAACACTTCCGACTGACATTTCTTTTAAACAAAAAAAACCGCATTACAATCGGATCATCCGTTTGCGACGCGTCATCCGACGCGCGCAGGAGTACTGCGAAGGGCTGCACCAGCCTAGCACAAGCTATCCAAACAATATGGGCTTATTGCAATTTCAGGACTTGACAAGTGACAGGATTCTTACACAGCGCTCAAAACAACTCTTTATGTCTCTGCGCTAACTCTTCTAGGCATAAGTCTCACTTGCTGTAGTTACACACCTCATGAAGTACGGATGATAGATTCTTCCATTATGGACCATTCTCCCATGTCTACAATGGAAGACGGTCTCAAATGATGAGTTCTGTTATAAGCTCCTTTAGTTCGGTAGGCAATTTTGATGCCCTAAATATCGTAAACGCATGACTGAGTAAAGTTACCGCTGCCGTTGTTTGAACATGAAACAAAGACGCCGCTTGGTACATTACAGACTGAATGTTCTACTTTGTACTTTGAATTACCTACGTAGCAACTTTAAAATATGGTTAAAACAGCACAACAACAAGTTGTGTGCACGTTTCTTCGCACAGGAGTGCGCACATGAGGTGGAGGCCACCGACACGCGCACCAAGTGAAGCCTTAGAGTACATTTGCCCTGATCACCCGAGACGGCCGGGGCCGCGCAGTGTTAGTTTTCAACTCATTCTTCAATACTAGTTTTATGTTTAACCCCCGACGCAAAAACGACGGGGTGTTATAAGTTTGACGTGTCTGTGTGTCTGTGTGTGTGTGTGTGTGTATGTGGCATCGTAGCTCCCAAACGGATGATCCGATTGTAATGCAGTTTTTTTTGTTTAAAAGGAATCTATGTCGAGAGTGTTCTTAGCTATGTTTCGTGGAAATCGGTTCAGGTCTTCAAGGTCATCAGTTCGTTTGTTAGGTGTGATAGGAATGTTACACACTCTGTTAACTTGCAAGCATATGTGGGATCTGAAATTTGAAACACTAATGTCTTCTGGAACCAATGTTCGTTCGTTCATAAGAACTAACGTAGGAGTGATGACAAAACCCATGCCTGTCACAGAAGGGGTTCATCAAGGTTTGGTTTTGAGCCCATTCTTATTCAGCCTCGTGCTGGACACGCTCACCAGAAAGGATGCTCAACAGAAAGCATCGTGGACTTTTGTGTACGCGGATGATGTAGCAATCAACGACTCGTGAGGCTCTGGAAGACGCTCTGGAGGCATGGAAGAGACAGTTGCAGGCAGGTGGCCTAGTTCTGAGCGTTTCGAAGACCCAGTATATGGAGTGCAACGTGCCTATCCCCCGTACTGACCCTATAGTGGTTGATGGACAAGTAGTTCAACAGTGCGAAGAGTATAAATACCTGGGTAGCATAATTGCCAAATCCGGAAGCCTGGAAAATAACATTCAGAACCGAATATCAGCCGCCTGGCTTAAGTGGCGCGAGCTTACAGGAGTTACCTGCGACAGTCGAATGCCCATTAAACTGAAAGGGATTATTTACAAGTCAGTCATAAGACCAGTTCTCATTTATGGAAGCGAGACGTGGGCCGTAACAAAAAAGCATGTCAGTACCATCCAAGTTGCCGAGATGAAGATGTTGCGGTGGATGTGCGGAGTAACGAGGCTCGATAAGATCCGTAACGAGTACGTACGCGGTAGCCTTGGAGTACGCGATGTCGCCGACAAACTACAAGAAAAACGGCTGCGATGGTACGGACATGTTAAAAGGAGACCACCTGAGTACATCGGCAATGCGACACTCAATCTCGATATACCCGGTCAAAGGCGCAGAGGCAGGCCAAAACTGCGGTGGTTGAGTGTCGTTAAGAAAGATAATTATGATAAGCTGCGAACTCGAAGAGGAAGATGTCCAGGATAGAGCGAAGTGGAGGAAAAAGATACGGAAAGCGGACCCCGTCACAAGACGGGATAAACGCTAAGAAGAAGAAGAATGTCTTCTGGAACCACTGAGCTGGTCTGCTGTTAGGGCACGAAGATAGGAGACGTAACCCTGAACTGCCTTTTAGTAAATCCATCGAGTTTGGGCTCGTTGAATTTGTCTTAACTAGTTCTCTTCATGTTTCTCGGGAACCTGATGCTGGAAATGGGATGTGGCGGATGAAACCCTGGTATGCCTGGAATGAAACGGATCAACCGATTTATATTTTTGCTGAAAATCTAGAATGACCAAAAATTAATCTTTATTGTTTCTCAATCTGTGCAATTCTCCCAGGGCCAGTTTGTCATGATTGTTAAACAGCTTCCGTTGGCCGAGATCGCATATAGCTACCCCATCTTAAAATAAAAGAAATTAAATGAAAGAAGTAAAAATTAAGGAGCCCCTTCAAAAAGCATGAAATAAAATCCTACTTATCCTACTTCCTACTTATATTATAAATGTGAAAGTTTGTGAGAATGTTTGGATGTATGTTTGTTATTCAATCACGCAAAAACGGCTGGACCGATTTGATTGAAATTTGGTATGTAGATAGGTGATAACCTGGATTAACACATAGGCTACTTTTTATCAACATACCACGCGGGCGAAGCCGCTGGCGGAAGCTAGTTAAATTATAAATTAAAAAAAAACCCCGATCCAAAAAAAGTACGCAATTATTATGACAAATGGTTAAAAACGCTAAACGCTACAAAAAGCTAAAAATAACTTTTAACACTACGTAATTACCAACTAAAGCATGTCAGACTAAACTAAATTTTGACGTGTCGGGGGACCGCTTTTTTTAAACACATAATATAAGTAATAAATACATACCTACCTAATTATAAGTAATATACAACAAAAGTACTACAAGTGGTGGTGTATCAGGGCCAGCCGTAGACTCACCCCGACTCTAATTGCTTTGATGCCATCTTCATGAATTTAAATGATTTACCGAACATTCCTATGTTCGGTGTCACTTCACAGAGTTATGCATATTTAAATTGATCTGTTGCCGAGCGACAGACTCTAGATCACTAAGTGAATATTTGTAATTTTTTCTACTTAAATGTTGTCGCTATGGAGGGATTAGGACGGCCCCGATGCAGGGTGTACAGGTGACAGCCGTTGGGAGTGTCTACTGATGATGTTGACATGTGACAAAGTGTACTTGTTGACATTTTGTCTCTCGTAATAGGTGCCGCTACAAAAAAAAAACAAAAAAGTTAAATGAGAAAAATTCACTTTCTCAAGATAGCCCAACTGCCTGTTTAAATATGTAGCATAATAGATAATTAGGCGAGCTTGTCGTTTGTAATATGAGCGCGGGGTTGCTCGAGCTCTCATTGCCTCTTGTGCGCGATATGGGAAGTGTTTCTGAGGAGAGGCGCGGGCTCCCCCCTCGACTCCCGGCCTCGTGGCACAAGGTCAGACGGACAATGCGCGCAGTCCGCACAGATGGCTGCAGCTGTCGGGATCGGGATAGTGTCGTTGCAGGCGAGGGGTGCACTTGTCCGCATGTAAGCGTGGACATTTGTGCGACACTGCTCTCTGGGAGCGGGGAAGTGGTGAAGAACGCAACACGGGTCACGACACTCCATAATAATTTTCACATATCTACCTGCATGAAGCTTAATAGGAAAGAAAAGCTACCTTCTAACGTAACTGCAATGAAGGGTTAATTGCAAGTTTGTTTTACACACACACCTAAACATACGTCACTAATCACCGTATCTATTGGTGGAAATAATTTGGAAATTATTAACTACCTAACTGACTTGACTCTCACTTTTATATCTCGTGTACCTATTAGGTAGGTACACGAAATATTGTTTTGTGAATTGGTATTAAATATAGAAAATAGCACACGCCGCTACATCATAAGTACTATTTACAACGAAGAATTCATCTGCCCTTATCGTACATTGAGTTGTCGACGCTGCTCGTGTCTCGCCCCTGCAGTACAGCGAGATTGTCCAAAAATAGGGGCGCGTGACCTTGACCCCGGCGGAGGGTGCGCGCCCCTCGAGCCGCTCGGAACACTACGAGCTGCCCCGGCCCTAGCACTGCTCCTGTTCGACAATACGCACCCAAAATATGCTTTTTTATTTACAGACATTAATAAAATACATATATTTACAGGAACATATCTATACTAATATTATAAAGCTAAAGAGTTTGTTTGTTTGTTTGTTTGAACGCGCTAATCTCAGGAACTACTGGTCCGATTTGAAAAATTCTTTCAGTGTTAGATAGCCCATTTATCGAGGAAGGCTATAGGCTACTTTTTATCCATGTCTTCCATCTTTTATCCATATCATGTCTTCTTTCTTGCGTCATGTATGGAGCAATGGAGAACGGTTCTTCACTATCCAGGATGTAGACAAATTGAAGGGACCGGCGATCCTATTAAGATCGAGCGGGGAATTTTCCAGGGTGACAGTTTGAGTCCACTTTGGTTTTGCCTGGCCTTGAACCCTTTAAGCACATTGCTAGAGGGTTCGGGGCTGGGCTATCCTTTGCGGAGAGGGGGTCAGGTTATATCCCATTTGCTTTATATGGATGATCTGAAATTATTTGCCACCACAGAACTGCAGCTGATGAAGCTACTGAAGATCACTGAAAATTTCAGTAGTTGCATCAGGATGGAGTTCGGTGTGGACAAATGTGCAGTCATGCATGTAAAGCGAGGGGGAATTGTGGAATCTGAGGGAGTACAACTCTCAGATTCTACAAACCTGAGATCACTCTCCGCAAACGATACATATAAATACTTGGGTATGGCGGAGGGGTTAGGCATCAATGTGGCTGTCATGAAACAGTCATTACGGGAGCGTTTCTTTGGCCGCCTGAATAAGGTTCTAAAAAGTTCCTTATCAGGCGGCAACAAGGTTCGCGCCTATAATGGTTGGGTCATGCCAGTCCTGATGTACTCCTTCGGCATACTCAAATGGACCCAAACTGAATTGGATGCCCTGGATAGGAGAGTCCGCACACTGCTGACCGCAAAACGAATGCATCACCCACGATCGTCGGTGATGAGACTGTACATCCCACGGAAATGTGGAGGCCGAGGCTTTTTAAATGCAAAGACGCTCCACAACCGTGAGGTGTGCAGTCTCAGAGAATATCTTCTCAAAAGCGACGTGGGTATGCATCGTGATATGGTAGCAGTGGACAAAGGACTCACCCCGCTATCGTTGGCAAATGAGAACTGGCGCAGACCTGTGGTACTAACTACCCATGATCGCAAGGGGGTATGGCAGAGCAAACAGCTACACGGACGCTTCTTCGGGGCGCTTCATGGCCCCGATGTAGACTTCAATGCGTCCGTAGCTTGGCTATGCTTCGGTGACCTATTTGGAGAAACCGAAGGGTTTGTATGTGCAATTATGGACGAAGTTATCCTGACGAATAACTACCGGAGGTATATTATGAAAGACGGGACGGTTGACATATGTCGGGCATGTCACCATCCGGGTGAGTCTATCAGACATATTATATCTGGTTGTTCTCGTTTGGCTAACGGTGAATATTTGCACAGGCATAACCAAGTGGCCAAGATCATCTACCAGCAGCTTGCTCTGCAATACAAACTTGTAGATCTTGAGGTACCGTACTACAGGTATGCGCCCGACCCAGTTCTCGAAAAAGACCATATCACGTTGTACTGGGATCGATCTATCATCACTGACAGGACTATTGCAGCCAATAAGCCTGATATAGTGGTGATAGATCGATTAGCGCGCCGCGCGATGATAGTCGATGTCACCGTCCCGCATGACGAGAACCTAGTGAAAGCTGAGAAAGAGAAACAAATAAAATATCTTGACTTAGCGCACGAGGTTGTCGCCATGTGGGATGTCGACACGGCTGTTATTGTGCCGATTGTCATTACGGCCAATGGTCTAATAGCCAAGAGCCTCGACCAACACCTCAGGAGGCTCTCGTTGGGCGGCTGGATCAAGGGATTGATTCAGAAGGCAGTACTCCTTGATACGGCGCGTATTGTGAGGAGGTTTCTGTCTCTGGGACCCTAACCACCGGTAGCTTGGACCCTGTGCCCGATATCGGTGGCCATCTATTTTTTGTATTTTTAAATGTTTTTTTATATCTTTTTTTTATAATCTAATATTTAAAAATATAAATAATATGTTGAAAGACAAATAAATGCACAAATCTAGCTTCTGCCAGCGGTTTCACCCGCATCCCGTGGGAACTACTTCCCGTACCGGGATAAAAAGTAGCCTATAGCCTTCCTCAATAAATGGGCTATCTAACACTGAAAGAAATTTTCAAATCGGACCAGTAGTTCCTGAGATTAGCGCCTTCAAACAAACAAACAAACAAACTCTTCAGCTTTATAATATTAGTATAGATTATGCACATGTAAACCGAAATTCATTAAAAACGACAATATTGCACGATGGCCATTTGGCCATGTATATCGATTTTATGACGGGTATCGTGACCGGCTTGCGTAACCAACCGCTGTGGAACCGGCTCTCAACCGCCAGCAGCACGCGAGCTCACATAGGTGCACCACCCACTACCACCGCGGCCGACTGCTCACGACGCGGCGGCGCTCCGATAGCATCATCTTGTTAACAACACGCCCAGCAGATCACTTAAAGCGAGGGCCAAAAGTCATTACTGGCAGTAGGTAGCTATTTATATTGTATCCGAAGTGTCTTTCTTACAGCCAACACTAGGATCCCGGGTGGCGTGACACTTAGATGCAAAAACACCCATTCAAGTATTAAGTATATCAACTTTAGACTGTACACTAGTTGGGAACACGAGGGAGAAAATAATGACATACATAAGAGAGAATAAAAATACAGCGGTAGTTGTGTGGAAATGATCGAGCAACACGTGACGTTCTTAGGAGAGTCTCACTCTATAGTAATTTGGCCGTAGACCCAGCACTAGAGTTTTCACTCTCAAAGCTCCAGAGAGGCTGTATAGCTGTATGATGCATAACGTACTGCATGACTGCATGTACGGTGCCACGCTAAAGCTTAGCGCCGGCTTCTGGCCTCGTGCTCGCTGCACCATTATTAAACCACTAGAGCCAAGTTCTTCCCCACGACGTAGTTAGCGCACGTACTCGCGTATAACTTTCTGTCCGCCTTACATCGGTCCCGAACTCACCGGACCAACACCTCGACAAATAAAAAAGTGAATTCTACAGCTCTCGTCTGCTGCATTACAATGACCGTTTGACTAAGTTGGTCCGAAGTTGTCGCTCGGCGTTAGGGGCGAGCACATGACGGCTCGCTCCATTTAACTGTTCGAGCTTCTGAGATGCACGCTTACTTCGACACCTCTTGTTCAGAGGCAAGTTTTCGATGATGTGTGTTTGATCGTCGTCCGTGACGTTGTCGCAGCAGCTCGCGGATGTTCACTATGTGCGCGTGCGAGACACGGCAGGCGCGGAGACTGCCGCCCCGCATGCTTGGCGGCTCGCATGTCGCCGAACAGTAAATCTAAATAAACGGGATTAAGTATCTATATAAACGGAGTATATGTAATGTGTACGAAAGCGGAATGTTTTCAAATAATGCAAAGATCGTGAAACACAGCCACAGCTGCATCGAATATCAGACAACAGACTTGATAAGGGAATCTGTCGTAGTCGTAGTGTAGCGGTACAATGTGTAGTCCGTGTGTGTCACCATTAAGCACCTCTTATGGTCGCTGCACACAGCGGGCGGCGCGACGGGACGGGACGGCGACGCAACGCTGAGCAGTTGTAATGTACTAGATATTACGGACGACATCACACAGAGCCGTCCCGCTCGGCGCGACGCGACGCGACGATCTAGTACATTGCGTCGCGTCGCCGTCCCGTCCCGCCGCGCCGCACCCGCTGTGTGCAGAGACCATTAAGTACAGGGAAGCAGTGTAGCGCGACGTATCATGAGTTCTCTATATGTATGTTACAGCCATAGTGATTAAATATATATTATACATAATCACTGGTCATTACATATTGCCCCAATTGACTTGACAATGTGATAAATTAATTACTTTATCTGGATATTATTCATAATAGCTGGTCAAAGTTAGCCAAAGTAATAAATATGGTAGGTATAACCAACTTGGTACTGACTAATTCTTAAAAACGGTTTAAGTTATTGTCGACTTTTAACCCGCTGTGGTTTAGCAGCGTGAAGGAGTGTTAGACTGTTAGTGACTTAAACCCACTGGGGTTTGCTGAATCTCTTCGAGGAGCGCGTGGAACAACGCGCGCTGCCAAGACGGGCCCGTGTCTTTTAAGAGACGGAAGGACGATGAGCCAACCGAAACTCACCGCCCACAAACCCACGCCTACGATGGCCGGGAGACGTCCCTCGACACCCGGCGCCCGTGGTGTCTTCCACGTCCATGGCAGCAGCTGGGATGAGAGGTGTGAACTTCTCTAGCGTCTGCATGAGACGACGACATCCCATTACCTCTCACCCCGGACCATGGCTTGAACCAGGGCCGAGCACGAGAGGTCACCGTTGCCACACTTCAAGGAGGGGACTTTTCGCTACTAGCCTTTTTCGAATTATATTAAGGTCAGCTACCAGACACTTTAGTTAGTTAACATGGAATAATAACTACTTGTTTTATTACATTATCTAAGTCTATGGAGATATTATATAAAATTGCTAGTTAATGTGATTAATTCTGTGTCAATTATCACTTTATCCAAATTGAGTAGATATTATAAATAATAGCTAGATAATATGTATAATATGCAGATTTATTACTTTGGCCATAGTGATTAAATATATGTAGGATCAGGAGAGCCGAGCGATAAACCATCAGGGTTTGGAGTCCCCATTTTATTGGGATAGACAAGGCTTGAATACAAAATAACAATGTTTAATTACACAAAATAATAATCCACACAGTATGCACAGTTTAAAACAATAAATTAGGTAGACCGCAAACAGACCTTACGGTCACAGTTCGTACAGTGGCGTAGGCCACCCTCATACACAGTATGTTGTAACTAATATGGCGACACGAACAGACTTTACAGTCACAGTTCGTACAGCGGCGTAAGCCACCCACATACAAAGTATGTTTGTAAATAATATGGCGAAACGAACAGACCTTATGGTCACAGTCCGTACAGCGGCGTAAGCCACCCAAGTACAAAGTGTATCGTATGCCAATACAGCTATGTGAATATACAGCAAGGCTGTACCAAGGAAACCGACAGTTTTGTCGGGAGCAGGAGCTCTATAATGAGTCTAATCCGAAGATAGACTGATTTCGTCATCAAATGCATGTCCTTTTATAGGACGTTCAAACAATGACCCTCTCCACAACAACTCTGTCCAAAGCGCGCGAAAGCGCGCCATGCGTTTACTTGATACAACATTATTAAAATTTAGCTTAATCTAAGTAGATTCTTACAAGGCTTTTACATTGCAAAGTTGTTAAAATATCCAAGAATGATTATTGTAATTAGACAATCGCATTTAAACGTGAAAATAATCAAAATAGCATGTTATTGTTGATATTGACAAAATCCAATTAGTTTCTGTTATTGTAATAGGTAGTCCAGAATTCAATTCACATGTTTACTGAGTACTTTATAAATCTAGTTTTGATTTATTAGACAATAAATTGGCAAGATTACTCAATAATAATCGATAATAAAAGAATCAAAACATTCATTTGGATATTACTTTTGTTCACGAGACAGGACGCGAACCCATTTTAAATCTATGGTCATACATTGTTGTTTTTTTTTTTTTTTGTTTGGATACAGACAATGGTGATTGACATTGACATCTATCTGTCACATTTTTGTTCGGATATCCACAGTGGTAATTGATCTATCTCCGACACGGCCAGAACTGACATTCTACACGACCTCGTGTGATTATGTAACAATAAAAATTTCTAGGAGGATATCGTTCGGCCTTTCTGACAAACAAAAGTCAACCTTTCTGACAAACAAAAGTCAAACAAAGTAATCAACACTGGGTAAATTAAGAAAAATCCTGAATTGGTCATAAAAAAATCTTCACAGAAATTGATTCGGAAATCATTCGTAATGTCTATTCTGTTACTGACCATACAAAAGCTCAACAAAAGTAGGGACATAGTCCCCCAGCCGAAATCACACATTCGACAAGTAATTTGGAATCAAATAGACAACACGCACAGGCGTCAACATAGACAGCCCGCATGCGTCAAGTTCGATATCCAAATCCAGGAGTCAACATAGACATCCAACCAGGCGTCAACATAGACAACCAAAACACAGGAGTCAACATAGACATCCAACCAGGCGTCAACATAGACAACCAAAACACAGGAGTCAACATAGACATCCAACCAGGCGTCAACATAGACAACCCAAACAAGAGTCAACATAGACATCTTGCAAACTCGGCTATTGTATGTCGGTAGCAGTAGAATCAACGTCAATATCATCATTAAAAGTAACTGGACATTCAGGCATTTCTCGCAACCTATCGTGTGCGTATTTGTAAGTTCTATTGTAACTCAAAGATTAACAATTATTGATCACCATCTTATAAACTTAGGGTCTAATTGCTAGTCAGACTTTCAACTCGTAAATTACAGCAACCATTACAACTACGGTTGTCATTCACAACAACGCCTTTTTACTCGACAGGCTTTGCATCATTAGTGTGTCCCATGACCGAGAGCAATCAGCCCATCCTGGCCTTCCAGGGTACACAACCACAATCCTCAGTGACATGACACCAACAGTACCGCAGACATTACACAGGTCTCTTCCTGGTCACCCCGATGCCATAACATAGGTCAACGGGTCTTTTCCAAGTCACCCCGATACCCATCATTAGTACTGCTTAACGAAATAATCAAGTAGACATAACACCTTACCACCAAATCTATAGTCTGACTCACAATTGAAATCATACTAACAATAAAGTAGGTAAACTATCAACAATAACAACATAAAACTGGATTGATCTCACCAGATCTATCATTCAACATAGCGTCTCGATTGCTTTCACGCTGAAAACCGGGCCGCAGTAGAAGCCAGGCGTCGTGCTTGCGGACACCACAGCTCGCGCTCTCGAGCACCACAGCGATGATCTAGCAGGGACTCCTTCCACTCGAAGCAGGAGAGTGCTCACGGGATTATCACATGGAAAAGAAATCGCAAATCGGTTAATGTTACCACAACACCAATATCAGACAGAGTTGTAATATCAACACGTTTCTGTTCTATATACTTTGTAAATTTATTTGTGGAAGAAATAAAAGCAAGAAAAAAGGGGGTATTACATAATGTCAAGTACTCGAGGAGTAAAACTTTATGGAATTTACAAGCTGTTACAACAGTAAATTAATGTCTTTGCAAGTATAGATGAAAATGTTTTACTGCATTAACTACGGCAAAGTTTCTTATTCATAGGAATGATATTTACTTTCAGTTGCAGTTCTGTTACAATACACGCAACTTGTTATCTAACTTTTTGAAAAAGAATGGCACCGTAAACAGCTGCACTAGCAACAGTATGTAATTCCATAGGATATTCTGGGTTGTAAATCATCAAAACTGCCATACTAATTGTCTCACGTTTAAGGCATGAGAGTATTTTTGAAGGAGTTCAAGTAACTGACTCTTTTATTGAGGTGGAATATCAGTATCAATATTCATTAAAATTTGGAGTCTCAGGAATAGAGCATTGATCAACATTCTTAATAAAACCTTTGTGATGGTAAGACTAATTTTTAGTTAACATGACCGAAACAGCAAAACCCAATTTTAATATCTCACGATCTATAATGATATTATGACTTACATAGGCATTAGGTATTACATAAAGAGTAACTAAAGGGTAGCTGTCTATTTCTACTTCATTCGAATTTCCTATTCCATTATATTGACAACACAACCAATACGTTTGCAATAATGCATTTTTTTTTTTTTTTGCGATAATTTTCGCAAAAGTTTCAGCAATAAGACAACATTGTCAAACAACAAAATGAATACTTCTCACCAGAGCTTCAACTCGCTTCTTGGATGAATGGCTGCGCCTGACTCTCAGCACCTTCGCTTGAACCTCCCGGCCGCTTTCCGGTTGTCTTTGGGCAGCGTGGCGCGACGTGACCAGCCTCGCTACAGCGGTAGCAGACGACATTCTTTGCGAGCGATGACTTAGCTGGGAAAGCTAATTGCATCCTGGACCAGGATGTTTGGTTTTGTCGGCCTTCTTCCGACAGTTGATAGCTCTATGCCCTGCTATGCCACAGTAGTGACAAACTATTGTACTTGGCTTAAACCTTTTAGGTTCAGTGGAGACATGGTCAGTGGAGAACTGAGGTTTCCTCTTAAGATGTGACAAGACACTTAGTTCCTGTTGAAGTTTATGCGCTACCAGGCATACTTAGACATACTTCGGTAGTAAAAGCTAACCGATGGGCACGAATATCAAATTTAGAAACATGGGTCAGTATAGTGGATACAGTAATTTGTTCGACACTCAGGCTATTCTGACGTCAGCGAAGTGACGTGTCTACTAGAATATGAGCCTAAAGATTCACCTTCTTTTGGTTGACTGTTATGAAGGTTAATAGGGGGTAGCGTAACGATAGTTTCTGACACATCGTAACGGAAAGATACTGACTAGGTAATGCATGCACGGCATACGATACTTGGGAAAGCCATACGGAAGCACTGCCTTTCAAGGCTTTACTAAGGGCAATAATAAGTGGGGGCGGTCCACTGAAGGGGATTTTCAGATAGGCAAACATCAACAGTTGTACTCCAAGATCGAGCATTGGAATCGGGTGAATCGGGATCAAAATCGGGCAAGCGAATTGCATTAGACGGTGTGGTGGGAGTCGTCATTGCATCAATTAGCTGAGCCATATTACGGCCCTGAAGTTCTAACATTGCTCGCCATGGATCACCAACCCCATCCGATTCCCGGGCTTCACCTAATCCCACTTCTGATGTAGGATCAGGCGATAGCCGAGCGATAAACCATCAGGGTTTGGAGTCCCCATTTTATTGGGATAGACAAGGCTTGAATACAAAATAACAATGTTTAATTACACAAAATAATAATCCACACAGTATGCACAGTTTAAAACAATAAATTAGGTAGACCGCAAACAGACCTTACGGTCACAGTTCGTACAGTGGCGTAGGCCACCCTCATACACAGTATGTTGTAACTAATATGGCGACACGAACAGACTTTACAGTCACAGTTCGTACAGCGGCGTAAGCCACCCACATACAAAGTATGTTTGTAAATAATATGGCGAAACGAACAGACCTTATGGTCACAGTCCGTACAGCGGCGTAAGCCACCCAAGTACAAAGTGTATCGTATGCCAATACAGCTATGTGAATATACAGCGAGGCTGTACCAAGGAAACCGACAGTTTTGTCGGGAGCAGGAGCTCTATAATGAGTCTAATCCGAAGATAGACTGATTTCGTCATCAAATGCATGTCCTTTTATAGGACGTTCAAACAATGACCCTCTCCACAACAACTCTGTCCAAAGCGCGCGAAAGCGCGCCATGCGTTTACTTGATACAACATTATTAAAATTTAGCTTAATCTAAGTAGATTCTTACAAGGCTTTTACATTGCAAAGTTGTTAAAATATCCAAGAATGATTATTGTAATTAGACAATCGCATTTAAACGTGAAAATAATCAAAATAGCATGTTATTGTTGATATTGACAAAATCCAATTAGCTTCTGTTATTGTAATAGGTAGTCCAGAATTCAATTCACATGTTTACTGAGTACTTTATAAATCTAGTTTTGATTTATTAGACAATAAATTGGCAAGATTACTCAATAATAATCGATAATAAAAGAATCAAAACATTCATTTGGATATTACTTTTGTTCACGAGACAGGACGCGAACCCATTTTAAATCTATGGTCATACATTGTTGTTTTTTTTTTTTTTTTGTTTGGATACAGACAATGGTGATTGACATTGACATCTATCTGTCACATTTTTGTTCGGATATCCACAGTGGTAATTGATCTATCTCCGACATATATATTATACATAATCACTGGTCATGTTATACAATACCCAAATTGACTTGACAATGTGATAAATTAATCACTTTATCTGGAGATTATTCACAATAGCTGGTCAAAGTTAGCCAGAGTAATAAATATGGTATAACCAACCTACTACTGATTAACTCCTGACTTTTTTATGTTAAATCATCAACAGATTCCTCCCGCTGTGGGTTAGCAGTGTCAGACTGTTAATGACTTAAACCCACTGGGGTTTGCTGAATCTCTTCGAGGAGCGCGTGGAACTACGCGCGCTGCCGTGACGGGCTCGTGTCTAATAAGAGACGGAAGGACGACGAGCCACCCGAAACTCACCGCCCACAGACCCACGCCTACGATGGCCGGGAGACGTCACTCGACATCCGGCACCCGTGGTGTCTTCCACGTCCATGACAGCAGCTGGGATGAAAGTTGTGAACTTTCTCTAGCGTCTGCATGAGACGACGACATCCCATTACCTCTCACCCCGGACCATGGCTTGAACCAGGGCCGGGTGCGAGAGGTCGCCGCTGCCTATTGCCTCGACGAGGACAAGGTGGTGCCCTTCCCAGGCAGGGCACACCTAAGGCCCGATTCTCCAAGTTTATAATGTCAAAATTGAATAGAAATTGAATCGCAATAGCAGTTTTAACCATATCGGGCATTCTGCTACTAATATAAGACCAATCGTATTCCAACGACATTCGATTGGTCTGCCATTTTAGTGATTTCGGTCTATACTGTAGTTTGCTCTACAATCTTATTGAAAGAAAAAAAGAAGAAAGAAAGAAAAACCATTTATTTAACACACAAATGGCGCAGAAAACAAACACACACAAATACAAACAAATAAAACTATGGACAAAACAAACAGTGAAACAAAAAAAGAAAAGCGCTGCAGCTGCGTCACTTATGCGTGAAAAGGCAATCGTAAATCATTTGCAGACAAAATGATTCATTATTAAATGACAGAAAAGGATAAAAACGTTTATTTCAAAGAAAAAATTGCGGAATGCCACATACGCTTTAATCGTAATTGAGTCGGGATTGGATCTCAGTCGAATGTGAATCGTATGTCGCCAATTAAGTAAAATTAGGAGAATCGGACCCCTGCACTGGGCTAACTAGCCTTTTTCGAATTATATTAAGGTCAGCTTCCAGACACTTTTGTTAGTTAACATGAAATTATAATCTTTACCTACTTGTTTTATTACATTATCCAAGTCTATGGAGATATTATATAAAATTGCTAGTTAATGTGATTATTCTGTGTCAATCATATATCACTTTATCCAAATTGAGTAGATATTTATTTATTTATTTATTTATTTATTACCTACAGGGTTTACCAACAGCTTCTGTGTAGATTAAGCTAAGAGTACAATTTCTGTTATTAGGTACTAGGACTTACACAGTCGCCAATTACAGGTTAACCAACATACGCTAAGTAATGATAGAATTTGAAAGTAGAAAATTATACAAAACAAAAAACAAAAACAAAAAAACACTTCGTATTAAAATTAAAATTAAAGTAAAACTAAACTTGTTGCAATAAATAACACATAAACTTATGAGAACAATAACGACTGTCTTAGAAATACTTACAACTTATAAAACTATATTTTGTGAGAACATCATGAGATCAAAACTTAGGGTAACTAAAAATGTAAAAAATATAAATTAAAGTAGAGCAATAGAATAACATAAAAACATAACATTTTACGTAACATTTTGTCGATGTTGCAATTTTTGGGATTCCAGTAATTGGGCCTTAAAGGTATTAATCGAGACATTGTAAATGTCAAGATCTGGAGCTGATTTAATCACTGAGTTATTATAAATAATAGATATTATAAATAATAGCTAGATAATATATATAATATGCAGAAATGAAATGAAATGGAATGAAATGAAATGAGAACGCACGTGGCGCGAAGGTGAGCCGCGTGCGGGGCGGAGTGGAGACGCGGGGCGAGGGGGGGCTGCTATCGCGCGCAACTCAAAAGTCGTTGAATTAACTGTAAATCTATACTAATATTATAAAGCTGAAGAGTTTGTTTGTTTGTTTGAACGCGCTAATCTCAGGAACTACTGGTCCGATTTGAAAATTTCTTTCAGTGTTAGATAGCCCATTTATCGAGGAAGGCTATAGGCTACTTTTTATCCCGGCACGGGATGTAGTTCTCACGGGATGCGGGTGAAACCGCTGGCAGAAGCTAGTCTTTAATAAAAACTTGTGAAACTCACCTAGTTACAATGAAATTGAATTTAAATTGGCCCGCGAGCGGCCGGCGCTCGCTCTCTTCCGCAAAAAGTTCAAAGATAGCGGCCGGAGTGGGTGGTGGGGGGGTAGGCTTTGAATTATTTAGTCTTTGGCGTATGTAAGAGATAACGCTAATTTAGTAAGTTAGAAAGGCTTCCGAACAAGGTTAATCTAAAGTTTACAAAGGAGGTTCGTCGCCGGTGAGACGGCTGCGCTCTGTTGGCGCACTGAGCAGCTGGCGACATCAAACAAGCTGTTATGGGAAATACACGAAATTATTCCAATGGAAATCGATGATTGTTTTTGAAACAAAGCTACAAAACACACTACTAATCTCAATTTTCCTTGTGAAAAAAGTCGTTTAGTGCGAAGTTATATGTCTGTAAAGGAGCAGTAGGTATTTGCAGTTCGCGCCAAGTTCGCCGACAACGCTTGAGTTCAGATCTGAGCGCTGCTCTCCTCACTGCTTACATATTTGTATAGCTTTCTCAAGTTTTGTACTACTTAGTTTTACAGCCGCCCGTCACAAGTCTAGATTTGTAAATGTTTATTTCGTATCTACAGCTTTATTTCAAATACGAATGCGAATTTTGAATTAAATATCTATCTATACATTATATACCCGTAGATCTTGTAAGACAATAGGTACCTATAGTGTGCGCTCGCGCAGTACCGAAGTGCATGGCGCCGCGGCTACTGATGTATCCAACAAATTGATCAATTAATTGCTACAATTCTAACTAATTCTTAGTCGTAAACGTTCTGCCCGCTGGCCATGTCCTTCAACGAATTTACACTCCATTGGCATTGCTGAGTTTTACATGCGTGTGTCTAGGAGGAGCACGGTTCGAGGAGTTGGAGAAGCCAGCAAGAAACTCTACGGACACTGTTTACAATAGTAAACAGTAATACTTTGAACTTCCTTTGCAATAGTTAAGTAATCCCACACGTCGCGAGTGAAACCGCGGAACAACGGTTAGTAACAAACAAGGCAATTACTATGTAATCTTGACACTTTTTTGATGATTACTGACTTTGTACAGCTACACTTACAGTTCATCAGCGTGGGCTTGCCCAGTGTTACGCACAGAGTCGGCACTCGACAGTTTAAATTAGGCAGTATTGTGTTTGTGAACATCGACATAACAACATATCGACTCGTAGGTGGTATCGTCGCCGGGCGTCAATCAGCCATTCATTATGGAGTGCCTATATCATTGTAGAGTCGCAACAAGTAAACAAGAACAATGCTCTCATTACACAGATATGGACACAATATAATTAATGATTTATCTCGAAATGCACCTACATATTGTTATATGGTCGATATAAATACCTCTGAATTGATGAAATGTGTTCATGAACTCAAACAAATCTATAGACCAATACAGAGGTCAACTGTAGGACGCGTGCTTGTCGCCTGACGCCTCATGGAAATACTCTGATGAATAATTGCTCTAGATGTATGACGGTACATACTCGTACCTAGAGGTACATACTCAATACTTGTAAGGTAATTCACGCCATAGCATAGATATGACTTTGTTCAACCTTTTTAAGGATTCCGTAGTCAACTAAGAACCCATATTTTATAATCCTGAATGTAGTAGAGGTTTCTTCTTTCAAATAAAAAATCAATTATTAAAATCGGTTCAAGTACTTAATCCAAAATTACCACCATGGATTACCACCGAAAACCCAAAATACATAACCCATGAAGTTTTCACAGAGACTGTACTGTAATTTTGCTGTACTTTAGGCTAGTTCACGCTGTTGAGATTTTTTTGAATATATAGGGTCGGGATTGCTTTGAGCTATAATCGGGTAATGGAACCCTACACTGAGCGTGGCCCGGCACGCGCTTGGCTGGTTTTTAACCCTCGACGCAAAAACGACGAGGTGTTATAAGTTTGACGTGTGTGTGTGTGTTTGTGTATGTGGCATCGTAGCTCCTAAACGGATGATCCGATTGTAATGCAGTTTTTTTTGTTTAAAAGGAATCTATGTCGAGAGTGTTCTTAGCTATGTTTCGTGGAAATCGGTTCAGGTCTTCAAGGTCATCAGTTCGTTTGTTAGGTGTGATAGGAATTTTACACACTGTTAAGTAAGCATATGTGGGATCTGAAATTTGAAATACTAATGTCTTCTGGAACCACTGAGCTGGTCTGCTGTTAGGGCACGAAGATAGGAGACGTAACCCTGAACTGCCTTTTAGTAAACCCATCGAGTTTGGGCTCGTTGAATTTGTCTTGACGAGTTCTCTTCATGTTTCTAATTGACGAGAACCTGATGCTGGAAATGGGATGTGGCGGTTGAAACCCTGGAATGCCGGAATGAAACGGATAAACCGATTTATATTTTTGCTGAAAATTTAGAATCACCAAAGGTTAATCTTTATTGTTTCTCAATCTGTGCAATTCTCACAGAGCCAGTTTGTCATGAGGATTGTTAAACAGCTTCCTTTGGCCGAGATCGCATAATTATGGCGACCCCATCTTAAAATAAAAAATTGGTTGCCTGTAAAGTCGGTATACGGGCGAAAGTTTTAGGGATGATTTATATTAGGCCGGGCCGTGTCCGGGGCGTGCCGTGTACGTGGCTCGTACGGGGCACGGATGTGAAACGTTACATACATTTTGTATGAAGCTGTTTATATTACACCGTGCATGATCCGTGGCCCGTCCGGGCCACGTACGACGCTCGTCTTTAGAATTTCGTAAAAGCCCGGACGCGGCACGGCACGGCCCGGCCTAATATAAATCAACCCTTACGTGACAACGACTTTGAGTCTCTCTCGCTCTGTCTCTCTCGCTCTTAGGCGGGCTAACTGTGCTCGAGTGGAAGGGACGCGTGCCTTTCACTTTTTATGTCTGTCTCTCTCGCTCTTAGGCGGGCTAACCATGCCCGAGTGGAAGGGACGCGTGCCTCTCACTCGCTCTCATTGTGAGCGCATAACGTGAGCGGAGCGTAACGCAGTTTCTTGAAGTGTCACCCGGCAAACCAATTTATAAGACGTTGTCACGTCAAAATAAATTAAATGAAGGAAAAATTAAGGAGCTCCTTCAAAAAGCATGAAAAAAAAAAAAAATTATAAATTAAAAAAAACCCCCGACCCAAAAAAAGTAGGTATGTAATTCAATCAAAATCAAATCAAAATCAAAAGTCATTTATTCAAACTTGGCTGCAAAACAGCACTTTTCGAACGTCAAAAAATAAATTTACAAAAGACAGCCCCCAAAACGCCCACCCTTCACCACTTCCTATGTGTTTTTGCTGGGAAGAAGAAGTGGCGCAACAAACTCCCCAGCAACACATGTCTGTCTGTTAGGTTAGAAGAACCTTAAACATTGTTTGATATGTACATTTGTATACAATTTAATTTGTATATTTCAATAGACGACAATACAGTAAAAATAATTTATACACCACATGCTAGCTAGCACTCACCCTACATACCTTAACTAACTCAAGCATTGAATATGTTTGATGAACAGAAAATTATAGCCTCCAATTACCTCTAGAATATCAGGGAGTGCCCACCTACATGTGCTATTCTTTTGTAAACTAGTAAATTAGTAAATTAGACCGCTCAGCCAGAACATATGTAAAATAAAAAGAGTTTACAAATAAAAAACAAAAAAAAAAAAAACTAATATGTAGTCAGTAAGACGACCTGGCACCACAAGCAGCACCCGTTCACGAGCATAACGCGAGGATCAGCCATCGCCCCCCTCGCACATTTTTGAGGGAGGGAGGCAACCCGACCGCCGACGCTACCGCAAGCAGTGCCGTCTAAGGGAGCATGACGTACTCACTGCTACACTACTCAATATCAAGATTAAATTATCAGTTCCCGCTAAGTAGTATTATTTACTAAAATCCAAAACAGAAAATTAATACAAAGAATGTATCTTGTCAATAATGTAAAAACATTAAAAAATAATAAATAAAAATAAAATAAATGTCATTGAGTCAAGAGATTGAATCGGAGAAACTTAAATTATCTAAATAATATAACTAATATAGCTGTCTTGCGTTCATCATGGCGACCAACTATTTTTATCATTCAAATAATCATTGATGGTGTAATATGCCTTTTTTATAAGAACAGCCTTAATTTGTTCTTTGAATTTATTAAACGGCAGTTCTTGTAAGGTCAAAGGAAGCTTATTATAAAAACGAATACCTAAACCCAAAAATGTGTCATGCACTTTATGAAGCCGGTGATAGGGTACACACAGTTTATGCTTATTTCTAGTATTAATGCTATGGACTTCACTTTTTTTGGTATATAAATGTAGGTTCTGTCTAATATACATAATGTTGGCAAAGATGAACTGTGATGCTACAGTGAGAATACCAATTTCTTTAAACAACTCTCTGAGGGAAGTTCTGGTACCAATTATTATGACAAAAGGTTAAAAACGCTAAACCCTATAAAAATCAAAAATTAACTTTTAACACTACGTAAGTACCAACTAAAGCATGTCCGACTAAACTA
This sequence comes from Helicoverpa assulta, assembly GCA_963856015.1. Lineage (NCBI taxonomy): Eukaryota > Metazoa > Arthropoda > Insecta > Lepidoptera > Noctuidae > Helicoverpa > Helicoverpa assulta. The sequence continues at coordinate 311,496 of CAWLCW010000016.1, forward strand.
AATTTTGACCTGTCGGGGGACCGCTTTTTCAACCGACTTCAACAAAAGGAGGAGATTCTCAATTCGGCTGTATTTTTTTTATTTTTTTTTTATGTTTGTTACTCGATTTCTCAAAGACGCCTGGACCGGTTTCAAAAATTCTTTTTTTATTTGAAAGGATATGCTTGTCATTTGGTCCCATCGTCATCAGATCAGGATCTGATGGTGGAAACCCTGAGAAATCGAGGGCATCTCTTGAAAATTGTAGGCGAGCATGGGGTAAAAACTTGACACTCAGGTGTATGCCTGAAAGCACTATTCAACAATGAAGGTTTGGAGCTGACCTGATGATGGCGACCAGAGAGGGTCGAGGGAACTCAACAACTGAATATGTAAACTACCTCGTGTTTGGGCTTATATTATTTGTATTGACGAGACCTTTGCAACAGTGAAGGTTTGGAGCTGACCTGATGATGGAGACCAAAGAGGATCGAGGGAACTCGACAACTGAATATGTAAACTACCTCGTGTTTGGGCTTACATTATTTGTATTGACGATACCTTTGTAACAGTGAAGGTTTGGAGCTGACCTGATGATGGAGACCAGAGAGGGTCAAGGGAACTCGACAACTGAATATGTAAACTACCTCGTGTTTGGGCTTATATTATTTGTATTGACGAGACCTTTGCAACAGTGAAGGTTTAGAGCTGACCTGATGATGGCGACCAGAGAGGGTCGGGGGAACTCGACAACTGAATATGTAAACTACCTCGTGTTTGGGCTTATATTATTTGTATTGACGAGACCTTTGCAACAAAGAAGGTTTGGAGCTGACCTGATGATGGAGACAAGAGAAGGTCGAGGGAACTCGACAACTGAATATGTAAAATACCTCGTATTTGGGCTTATATTCTTTGTATTGATGAGAACTTTCACTTATATGGACAGTGACAACTATTCGTATCACTGAAAAGCTGTAAATAAAAAACTTTTTTACAAAAAAATTAAACCGACTTCCAAAAACACTAAAAAGCAAAAAAGATACAAATAGGTGCATCGGCCTAGAAGTCGGTGGCAAAATTAACTTAATTACATCCGTTAGACACCGACTTCTAGGCCGATGCACCTAAAATTCGTTTTTTTTTTGGCTCTTTAGTGTTTTTGGAAGTCGGTTTTACCTTCAAAAATACTTACATAAATGAAATGATAGGTACCTACCTAATTACAACATTCGTATATAAAAAAACACGAATCTTAATTAGATAATTAGAGCGGTCCCCCGACACGACAAAATTTTGTTTAGTCTGACATGCTTTAGTTGGTACTTACGTAGTGTTAAAAGTTATTTTTTGCTTTTTATAGGGTTAAGCGTTTTTAACCTTTTGTCATAATAATTACATACTTTTTTTGGGTCGGGGGTTTTTTTAAATTTATAATTTAATTTTTAGTTCAGGTGCATTCGTGTCAAGATGTTCTTAATAAACTATTTTTGGAACACTAAAATATCCTAAAAAGTAATTAGTTTTGTAAAAAATACGTTATTATTTTTACATTATAATGTGAGCTGTCAGTGCTATGTATGAGTATTTATACTACACGGCGAGAAGCGTAGTATGTATTTGTAGACGCGTGCTGAAGTGCTTGCCGTAGCAGTTGACGGCTTGCTGGCTGTTGACTGGCTGCTGTAGCAGCGTAGCGGCGCGCTACGGGGTGGTCGCGTAGCGCGGCGCGCTATGGGGTGGTCGCGTAGCGCGCCGCTGCGGGTTGCTCCCACACAACCAATTACGTAGTGTAAGGGATTGTCATTGCCGGCGGCGCGTCGCGTCGTCAATACTGGTGTCACACTCGCGCACAATTGTGTCGTTAACTGTTGTTTATTCGACGACGTCATCACATCGTATTGCTTCGCGCCGGTGCTACTGTGCCGATTCACTGCTAGATTCGACCTATGTCGTACTATAAACAAATGACGACTATCACCCAACAACTTTCCATGCAGTTAAGTGGAACATTATGTAACAGTATCCTGGCACATTTCACTTGTACGATATGCGACGGTAATGGAGCTCGCTGACAGAGCTCACACGGTTCTGGCACAGTTTCAACAACAGATGAGTTGCGGAGACAAGCCGCTGACATGGGCTCACATTGTTTTCTTTTTATTCAACAGTTCTATGTTTTATATCCGTCAAGTACACTATAACACTACTACAGAGACCATAACAACCTTATCCTGTTATGTAACAAACAAGACGATACACTGAGTATTAAAAATGTTCAGTACGCTTTCATGGTTGCTTAACCGATTGAGATGAGGCGGAGTGGATTTAGCCGAGTCTTTAATGTATATGTTTTACTACTCTGTAAAAGAAATTCCTATAAGCTTATAATAGTGGACTATAGTTGATATATTTCCTGGTGGTCGTTCCATGTGCACGGAGATAATAAATCCCGCAGCACTCGCCGAACCATGTCGTCACTGCGCTTCTCATTGTACCGACAACTTACTACCTATGTTATTTTCTATGTTGTAATGACTGCGATTCATAAATTATTTTCAAACTTATTAGCTATTTAGAGTAAATATTAGAGTCTGTTCGTTAATAACTTAGTATGTTAAGTTAAAAATGTCGATTGGTAAATAATAAACACCTTCGTTGTTGTTTTCGTTGTGTCGGATGGCACGTTAAACTGTAGGTCCCGGCTGTTATTGAGCATCCTCGGCAGTCGTTACTGGTAGTCAAAAGTCTAAGTCTGACGCCAAGGGGTATTCTTCCTCAAACATTTCGTGTTTGTAGCTGCGTATGCAGCGTGTGTGTGTAGGTAAGGTTCGGAGCCGGGACCGAACCTTATTCACACTATGAACTTGAGATGAAGGACGCGATTGGAAAGTCACCCAAGAAATATATTTTTTTAACGAGAGTCCTTTACATGAGTGTGAAGTGTAGAGTGACATCATCGTCGCTTATCGGTGCAGCGGTAAGGCTCAGTCGGGTTGAGCACAAGGTCAAGTAGGACACGAGGACTATTTATATTTCTCAGGCGGTGCGCTCTCCGCCCGATGCGTACTTAACCCCGGCCGGACTGAATAATGACGCCATGATGCTCACCAGCCGCCCAGAACGACGCGAGTAATAACAGCTCACGAAGACTTGTACTGAACAAGTCGATAACACAACTTCAATTGAAACACAAATCGATAAAACCACTTAGTGTAGGAACTTTCGTATTTTTTCTTGTAATTAAAGTACTTAACTTACAGTCCCCTGAGTAGCATTAGTACATTGCCTGCATAAACGTGATGAATTTAAAGAACACAGCAATGCACTTAAGAACACCAGTTTGGAAAATTAATCTAATTGTTCTTGCGAGTTAATTGCTAAAGTTGAGTCACCTTGGAAGACAAGCTGAAGTCGGACTTAGTAAACGTTGCACATCACTTACAATACAAGGGAACTGCACTGCGTCTGCGTGTTTTCTTATTCAAACTAAGCAACATTGTGTCGTACAAGAGTTCAACACGGGCAGTGTACAGCCGCTAGCAAGCGTGTCACTTGACGTCCTAGTCTGCTAATCATAGTATAGCTACTTTCTAATGACACTACGAATAGGTTTGTTTCCTAGTATTCAGTCAATTAAAAATAGGTATATGCACCGAAAGTTCACAAAATTAGAATCATGATAAGCTATATTATATTATTTATAACTGACCACATAACTTTTAAATAATTGATGAAATTTAAATTTATCGTCGATTACGTCACGCCCTTGAAAACGGCGAATAGAGTCCGATGTCGTCACTTTACTCACTTTACATTTGACAATGACAAGTATTTGACAGTGACAGTCTATGATAGGAAAAACCTGAAAATTGATATGTGTTGTTTACTTCAGTTTTTATTTGTATTTGAGCGATACAAAGTTAGAAAAGAATTATGGAGAAAGGATTTATGAGAGCTGATAGTCTTATGGTCGCTCAATTCTTTGCTAATAACCAAGATGACACAAACATAACCTCAATAACAAACAAACTTTACGTTCCTTTGCACAGTGTTATTTTACCGCGTACACAACTTAAAACATTTGAGGTATTTTCTTTTGTGCTAAATGTTTAAAATATTTGTTTTTGTATCTATATTATAAGAATACATTATTAAAATTTAAAAATCAATAAGTTCTTTCTTCTTAGTTTCTTCTCGTTAGATGTGCGTTAAACTGTAGAGGAACACATAGTATACTGACGTCATAGTCACGTGATCAAGCGTTTTCTGGGCAATGTTTTAAGAAAAATAGAAAGAAATCGAATACATAAAAAATAAAGAGATTTAAGACGAAAAATTACAGGAGGGGTGATCTTTAAATTATTTAAAAGCTATTTAAATAGATTTTCGAAAATTGGAAACAACCCTATTAGTGCGATTATTAATTACGTGAGTAGTTTGACATGAGAGCATACCCTGAGCTCCTGGATGTTCCCAGCGAGCGTGGAGGGGGGGGGGGGACGAGGTCGGAGCTAATGCGCGTCATGTGTTGACACGTCGCGCGACTGATACATCCTGCGACACGTAGTGCCGGTGCCACGGTCTTGTCTCACCACCGACACCTGATTCCAGTACACCAGTAGGTACCTGTACGAACATGTATTTGGGTGTAACGGTATTAGTCTTACTTATGTATTATAGCCCGATAATGAAATGTAACAAAAAAGTGAAACAGCGGGTTCGTTCAGGGCTGTGATCTCATTGACACGTGCGTGAAGTGAAGCATGGCGCCATTACGCGTGGGTCGCGGGTTCAAGGCCGCCGTCACTGCTCACAACAAATTGTTCGCCACAATCAGTCAGCCGCGCGTTTCCCTCGCACTTCCGACTCGAGGCTTTTAGCAAATGTGTGGATTTCAACCGAGCACATTGGCCTAAATGAATACTTATCCGCTATGTAGGTAGGTACCTGTAGCTAAGTACTAACTGTAGAGGATTTACATGATGATGAAGTCCTCAGCTCACTGTCTGCGTAACGGTAGTGTCGTATCCACGGAAGTAGTAACAGTTTGTCACTTAACAGCTCGTAGCAGACGAGGCGAGCTGGAGTCGCGAGTGCCGCGTGACGTCACACCTGCAACAGAATGGAGTGGTTGATATAAGCGCGCCATATAACCATCAATAAGTACATCATCCTCCAAGACTTTTTCCCAACTATGTTGGGGTTGGCTTCCAGTCTAACCGGATGTAGCTGAGTACCAGTGCTTTACAAGGAGCGACTGCTCGTTACCCGGGCAACCCAGTGCCCCTTGGTTAGACTGGTGGCAGACTTACTGGCTTCTGACTACCCGTAATGACTGCCAAGGATGTTCAATGAGAGCCGGGACCTACAGTTTAACGTGTCATCTGAAACTCAGTCATTGGTGTCTGAGATATACTTAGAAAGTACATACAAACTTAGAAAAGTTGCATTGGTACTTGCCTGACCTGGAATCGAACCCGCGCCCTCATACTCGAGAGGTTGGTTCTTTGCCCATTAGGCCACCACGACTTCCGTCACATGACCGTCACAAGCACGTCGGGATATAATGTGCGGCGTCAGGTCAGGTAAAGCGACGCAAGCTGTACACTCGCTCGAGTCACATTACTGCTTACTTACACTCGCAGCTGATACTATGTATTATAAGCTAATTATTTATTAATGCTAGCTTGACATGTACCTGAGCGGAATGAAAATCTCAAACACACTGTCACGACAAACAAATCAATTAGCTCTACTAGCTACTTTGTTAGATTTACTTAATAGTTACTTTGTCACTACTGGCTAGTTACTCAGTTTTTCTTTTTTTACACAAAGTTGAGTTGGTTATTTGAAATGATGTATTAGTATGTGATAATAACTGCCAAGTATTTAGTTCGTTATGTTCATTTGTCATATTTGTAGGAGATATCGAGCATGCAGAAAAGCAAAACGTGTCGTTCGTACAAATTGCTACAGGTAAATGTCCAGTCATGCGGACTCATTGTGCGTTATGATGACATCATTTGCAGTTGTGTTTGTACGTGATATATGTTAGCAGCCGTGCTGCATCCAGCCGGGGCGAGCGGCGCCTCTGTCCGCGCTGACTGGACGATGAAACTATAATGTGGCGCTTGAGAGGACCTACTAGCTACAGGGGGTGTCGCTGTAAATATAGTGCGCTCCTACATAACAGTTTACTGTATTATTCGCTGGTGCTGCTACATACTTACTACTACATTACCTGATTGCGTGTAACACTACCTGTCCCGGGCACCTACGATGTTAAAACATAACATGCTCAGTGCAATAGTAAGAATGTTCCCGCAGCAAGTGTCACCGCACAGGTGTGTCACGTTGCTGTATGCTTGCACTGTGAAGCAGCTGCACCAATTTACCACGATAATGATAAGCAGTGTTTTCATCAGGCTAGTTTGTCTATTTAATATAATTATATTGAATTAAATATTCTTTATTTTCAGGTCACTCATAACATACACTAGATACAGACTAACATAAACACAAACATAAAAATAACAACATTAAAAACTTAACTTATATGAAATTAAAAGTACTAAAAGTCTTTCATCTCTCGTTTTAGATGGACGTTATGAAAAACAGAGGACAAAATTTTTGCTGATATTCAGAGCTACTCTGCTGTAGAATGACATCCTCAGCTTCTGCACTAGACCTGCAAAATGAATGCATCACTACTACATCTGATATCTATTAATTGTAACACTTTTTAAAAGTTTATTTTAGGGCATAACAACAAACAATGATTTAAAAGGTAATGGTAAATGGTTCTTTATTTTAAAAAGTGCATTCATTTAATCATTTTCCACAATCTGACGTATTTCACGAACTGGAAAACTTTGAGTGCCATTTAAGAAGAAGGCTTTCTTAATACCGAACCAAGAAAGTTTTATTAACGTTTGTAGGTAATTTATTCTTATGTCGGGCAATGTTCAATAATATGAAGCTAATGTGGAGAGCGAGTGTGCGGAAGCCATCGCTCTGAAGGGACATAATTAAGACAAAATGGCCGCCGTGTGACACCGGCGAGTAAAAGCAAACAGGTTTGTAGTTAGGAGGCGAACCGCGCTGCGTCTACTATGTAGAGGAACGTTTAGCGGCTCGGCCCTATCTGCATACATAAGTGTAATCACGGTATCAGTAATTACAACTGTTATTACTGCGCTAGAAATATGAAGCCTTAGAACAGCTTGCTACAGGAAAGTGAACCTTTTGCTATGAAGTCACGGCTTACAGTCGCTGAGCGAATGCACCGAGTGCCCGATGTTTGAGTGCGCGGATTTCGTCCAAGTTCCCCGATGTTTGGGTAAAGTTGTGCTTCACCTACGCGCCCGCGGCTGTATGTTACAACTTGTGTAGTAGGTACGGGAATAGATTTGGTGATAACTCAGCCAGTATTCATAAATTAGTTGAAATCACTTATTCGTCTCACTTAGGTATGTTGTCAGTCATGTTGAACATTTATTATTTCAGTAAAGCTCTGATTTCCCGTAACTATATAAATTCACGTTACTCCAAAGCTTTGCTAAGCAAATGCAGCGATACTTAGCTCTTTCCTAGTTATCTATAACGAAATCCGTCAAAGTGATTTACAACCACAAAGATTAACATTATCGCTTTGCCTCATCTGGGAGAGTCCTTTGGAAACTTACTCGGTGTGAAATTGCTTGAACATTTTCTGTCAGACTGGTCAACTTTTGACATTTTGAATTCCTATTGACGTGTAACAAATTCGTGTCGCTTCACACCAAGACCCCTCGGGTGCACTTACAGATGCCGAGGACACTACTGTGTTTTAGGTAGATGCATTTCATCAGTAGCGCGAAAACAGCAACTAAGTGACTAAATAGACTGACATGTTTCCCGATTTAATTAGTTTTGAGTGAGAAGCGGCAGCTGCGTGCGTCAGGCTGCGGGCCGGGCGCGGGCGGCTCATCGCGCGCACACACAATGGGACCGCTTGCTCAGACCCACATAGCCGTGCTTCCAAACTTTGTTAAAGTTTAATGAAATACTTTGTTGAACAGCACACAATAACAAACGAATCAGATCCGCGTGCGGTTACCTCCGCCCCGCTCGTGACGTGTATTACACTCTGACTCGTCACGTCACAGGCTACATCTAATGAGCTTCTGTGTGGTTTGCTTTTATGTATTATTATTTTAATTTAGTTATGACAAAATATTCAGCGTGTTGTTCTCCCTATCCAATAGAAGATAAGTAGTAACAATTAGATAGATGGTAAGGCATACCGAGTGGCGTTTGGTACAGGAGAGCGATGTCACAGTGGCACGTTGAGCGATCACGGCCATTACATGCGATATTGAACGAAGTATTATGGCGATCGTGGCGGTCACGCGCGCACAATGCATAATGCAATAATATGAGTATTAGCGGCTCCCGAGCGGCTCCCGAGCGGCTCCCGAGCGACCCCGAGCGACCCCGAGCGACTCCATGCGGCTCGGCACCAGTGCGATGCGGCGCGGCGCGATTTACATGTCAAAGCTCGCCTCGCCTCACCGTTAACGCGATTATGCTAAGAAACAACGCGTTGTACGTGGTAGCTATTAAATTGGAACTTGACTACATACCAGTAGAATGTGTCATGTTAATTGTTGTATGCATGTATACATATATGCTTTATATATTCGGAAGCATTGTGTTGTGGCTTGTTATAGTGTTGTGGCTTGTCTACGGTGCTGTGACTAAAATTAATATTGAATAGGCGTCTCATTAACTTGCAAATAATTTCAATGTAGGTACTGATGATGGTAGGAGGCGAGAACAGCCTAGTGTTGAATGGCGGCCAGCACTTGTCGTACCTATATACATATAACTAGGTATTTGATCATAGTGCGACGGCGGCGGCGCCAGGGTGAGCACTGTCGGAGTACTCGCGGAGAGGGCTCCAGTGCTCTACACTCACTGATTAATGATCAGACTATCAACCTGAAGTGTCACGCGATACACACAAAATTCCTTTAAAGTTAATTCGATCGAAATTAGGAATAGGTTAAGTAGCCAAATATGTTCTCAGAGAAATCTAATATATGTAGGTACTTATGTATATCATCACATCTTAATCATAATTTGGTCTCCTGCTCCTTAAAACGAGATATCTTAGACGAATAAATAAATCTGCATTTAGCTTAGATTGCTTTCCGTTTCCTATGTCAGACTTAAGTAACAGAGTTTAAACAAAAGGTTATTTCAAACACTTTGTTTGCTCTAGAATATAAGTGATTTTGACTTGGTCAGTTGAGCAGAAGGTGCAGCGTACGCGGTGAGAGCGCGTGACGCGTGCTCGCACAGCGCCGTGTGGCCTCACAGGGCTTTACGCAAGTCACTATTACAGTAATCTGTGGCTTTCCGGCTTAGCCGCACACTGATATTGAACGGAAAGTAATGATCAACTCCCAGAGAGATGTCTTTGAGAGCTTTTGTTAGAGATCTCGTTACAATGGAGCCTTTCAGTTCGATTCGATGGCTTAGCTACAATAAGCACAGATCTGGGGTAAGTCTCAGTGCGGATTGTCCTTTTCATATTTATGTATTCACCGTAATGTAGGTCATATCCATCGATCTGTGAGGCTGAGCCGAGCCCTGCGCCTACGCATCGCATACTGGTACCTCCACGATGATAGTCACAGCTGGTTTACTAACTTTTCATTACTAACATCATCAGGAACGAAAACACGGAACACGAATACAGGGACTCCTGGTACTAATATAATGATACCTTCGAGTATTAGAAGGTCAAAGTTCGTGTCATTTGTAACAACATTAATGCTGTCCCGGTTTATGTTCGCCGCAGTTAGTGTAGTATTCAGTCATTAAACCTTAGTTTAAGTGGTTAACATGTGGCGGGTAATGTTGGGCGCAGTTATCCCTCACGTCGCGTGTGACATTAGAACCGTATCAGACGTTCCGCTAACAGCAATAATACGCCATACGCTGTTCACTCATTTAGAATTACTTACCGACAACGCACTTATGTGTTAAATAGCTTTCAAAGAACATGACAATAGACAGCAGTTTCCGGAAACTAGCCCTTACACACGTTGGCATAGGGGCGCGTGAGGCTACATGTGTGGAGAGGCATCGCTCGCACACTGGGCGAGAGCGGGCGCGGTGTCGCCACTTTGTGTCGCTCTGTAACGACGTCTTCTGCTCCATATCACATACATATTTCATTACTTATGACTAGATCTACTTATCCGATTTCCTTATCTATGAACACATTATTAGAAATCAGATTTCAGCCTATTTGCTGTACGCATTACTTTGTATTTAATCTATGTACATACAGTACACTAATATAATTAAGTAAAAGAAAAACTGTTTGTTTGGTCGTTTGTAGGCTCCGAAACTACTTAATCAAGTTTATTTCAGGCATCGGACTGAAATGTACCTACTTCTGGCACACCACATTAACCACCTTGAAACCATCCATTGATATAGGTATTATTAAAAAATACAACAGTTTCCTTTAACATCTGCATATTTATCTTTCACTTAGTAAATATAGGCTAAATAAACCTGACAGACTGAACCTGTGTATAACCGTAACCTACCATAGTAAAATACGTATTAACAGCTATGAAATAATTAACTTCAGTGTAGTGTGTTTATGTTCCACCGAGTTTAATGAAACGTATGTTCATGAAACTGGAAGTCAAACAAAATATCAGAGTGTTCATTTATATCATGCCTTCATGACGTCATTATGTGCTGTACACATGGCGTGGTAAGTGCTGTACTGCAGGAACATCACACGGCGCTTGTACGTCGATGTGTACTTGCGGGTGCGGGGGTACCGACACACTCGATGTTTACTAATTGTGTTTGTATTACTCGGGAAAGCGTTGTAAAGGCACGCGCCATGAGTGAAGTCAGACCAGCAACCGTTGCATGTTTTGTTATACTTAACATCAATCAACAAACCGAACGGTTTCAGAAAATGTGCTATTGATGTAAAAGATAATAATAGAATTGATACCTACCAGTCGAAATCGAAATATTTGAACGGTTCGCGAAGCCTCATCAAAGACCATGAAGCGATGTATTTCTCGCATGACTTCGAGCAGGCGAGAGGGCACAGTCGCGGCCGCGGGTAACAGCCAGCTCGCGTGCTAGTCAATCAGCCGTCGATCCGGCCGCCCCGAGACGCTCGATGAGGAGAACAATCAGAAGGTTTGTATATATACCTCTTAAAAAAAAATCTTACATTTTTAGCTCAATAATTGTAGCCAATATGTGTGACACACATGTATGCCAATACTACTGATTGACGATGAGGATCTTGATGTCGGAGGTGCATACACGGTCGTACATGTGGAGCTTCTTCGATAACCAAAACCTGAATGTTACAATAATTCATACTATCACGATTGAAGACAAGGAGTACCCGCACACTGCACACTAAACAATCGGCTGACAGTTGACCTGACGGTAAGGTTTTTTTTATTAAGAAAATCTTGATTCCAATAATAAAGTTTCAGTCAGTCTGATACTGGCAAAATTCTCGATCTTTGTAATGTGTGTACTATAATACATCTTCATACAGATTTCTGCACCCCAACAAAGTATCGGTCGATTAAAAGTTTGTTGTGTGCGGGTATTCTTGGCTTAGCTAATGGGAATTGGAGTGAGGTTCTAGTTGGCAAAAGCTTGCCACCGGATATGAAGACATTATGAAGATAAATTGTAAGATGCTTATCAGTAAAGAACTTGTTTCCAGAGTGCGGGCTGAACAAACGCCGGCGATACACATGCGTCATCATTTAACTTGGAAACACTACGGAAACTTACGCTGTTATCTGATAACTTATAACTCCGCTCTCTTATACTTTATCTTATCTTTTAGTTTAGGAGCTACAACGTGTTTACTTGAATGCTAAGCTTTATTTTACAAATGTTGTAGTAACATAGAATCGTTATGACAGCCTATGATTGCGCGTACTTGTGCTATTCCACTGAATGTTCATAATAATTGTGTAGTCCTGTTGGCGATCCAAATAAATATTTACCTGAAAATTTGGGATATCGTTGTACCATTACAATATCCTCCGAGCCTACTTAAAGAAAATAACTTTTTGTAGGTAGGTATTATGTGATTCCAATGACTTAAAAGTTAGTCATGTGAAGGATCTGTTTACACTACGCCAGTGTGTGTAGGTGCAGTGTGTACTGTTTAGAGTCGGCGATGTGTATGTGCGCGAGGTACGACACAACTTCGTATTCAAATTCAAATATTTTATTTCGGATTTCTCCATATCTATAGTGTTAACTATAGTATAACTTATATACACGCACATATGAGACGCAGAGGTGTTCACCGCGCCGCCAGGAGACAAGCCTGATGGAGGCCACGGCGAGTCAACCAGCACGCTTTCCACACGCGACGCTAGTTAATGGTTTCTGTCGTCTAAAAGCGATCATATTCCAAGCCTGCAATTACAGTATGATTGATTCAACCGAACGATAGTTCGCTCCAGAATAAAGTGGTTGACGCCCTCACCAGCCAATGAATCACGAGCTCACTATTTCAGTATTTATACTACTTCTTTCAGTTTCGTATGAACTGTAAATTGTAATGTGACGATGTATGTAAGTGAGTGTATTGAATGATTCACGATATCCGATAGGAGAGGGGGACGCGGCTGATGGCGGCCGGTAATACAATGTGCTTTATTAATATTGATACGGGATTGAAACAAGACAGACTCGGGGGGAGCGACCGACCAACTTATTTGTTTCATTCGGATTTAGTTCAAAATATGGCTATTTTAATCAGTCGTGTGTGAACACCACTGGTTAATGGGTATGATGAGAAAACAAAACTAAGCAGGCGTCTAGTAGCAGCAGCAGTGGTGAATCTACTGCTGTGGGCGCTGGTGGCATGCTCACAGTCCTCATTTACTTGTCACTTATTTGTTCCTTATGTACCTACTTCCCCTATCAGTCCCTTACACCTCCGACGTTTTCATCCGCATATAGAGGTACTCTTGTAGTCTCTTGTAGTTATGTAGTCTCTTGTGTACTCCTATATGTACAACTTACATGTACCCTCCTACTTACTTTCTTAACTATTGTCCTATATTTATTATCTCTTATGTTCCTATATACGTACTCCATTACGTACTCCCCTATGAACATTATTATAGGTGCTATGCTTTCCCTAAATACCTACACCTACCTATGCACTTACGTAAGAAATTTCATATAAATTCTGTTACTTACTTCCTTTTGCACACACACTGCCCACAAGCTTTTTTAAGGTCTGCTGGATCGACCGCTGTTAAAAAGCAAGTTCATAAGACACAATAGTTCTCAATAGATATTAGTCGGGTGTCTACAGGCTTATTTATTTTTATTTAAACCTTTATTATGAGGTCTAGCGAGGCGAGATGTGAAAACTTAGTATCGTGATGACGATCTGGCAGTGGCCGGCGGCTACGAGGCAATAGCCTCGGCTGACTTGCAACCATTTCTTTTACTTTACGGTAGGTATAAGTCATTGGAAACAACTGGCCTTGTTCTACAGTTAACAAACAATAACACATAAATGATTAAGTATATTATGCATAACTAAGCATGCCCTATCTACATAGGTACTGTGCCTACGTGCTCACTAGTAGATAATGCTCCGGAACTATGTTTAATAATAAAGTATGGCATGGTTAGATAAGCCATGTAGTGTACCACTTTAATGCACACATCCAGTGGTTTATCAGGGAGCAAATATTGTCTGTTTGCATTACACAAGTGTGGAGAAATTAAACAGAATTAAGAAGTAGTTTAGGTCATTGATACGCGCCGCGACGCGACGGACGGAGCTCACCGGCGCGCCGGTGAGCTCCGTCGATAGATTAGCGCTCGCGCAAACACCGCTATCGGACACGTCGTGTTTGAACTTCCTTGCGATAACATCATAAAATAATTGACTCTCGGTTGAAGTTCCTAATTTAGGTAATGTCAATATGGGTAGTTACTTATCGAGCAATAAAGTTATTGGAAGAATAAAGCAACTATGTACAAGCAAATAAAAATATGAGCCAAAATTGTATGCTTACGGCGACAGGGCGTGTCGTCTATGTTTATTCAAACGTTTTAGTAATGGCGTCACCTTGCCACGTACGCAACAATGAATAGTAACATGGCAGTCCGCTATCGCACGTGACATGGGCCCACCACACAACAGCGTGCGCCGCGCGCACTGCAGCCGCCGAGACCGACGCACATACTATATACATACTATGCCACTCCATCACACCTTCCGAACGATCACACACCAAGCATAAACTTAATTGATGCTGAAACACATTTTTACTCACGTGCTACTCAAGTAATTCACTAACATTGCCACATTGCCAAACTTTAATTGTAATTCTTTTTGATGAATAAATAATTTTTAATTTTGAATCTCATCCCTAGATCTCCCTCTACTTGGCAATCTGTATATCTCACATCTGTATATCAAAAAGATCATATCCAAAAATGGGTTTCATATAAACACTATGGGATGGTCTGACGAAATTCGTAAGTTTTCATAATTTAAAAAAATTGTAGCACTAGCAGAACGTGAAATGGCTCAACAAAAATTACATAATTTTCATTGTAGAGAGATAGATACTTCCTGAAATGTGCAGTCATTAAAACCAGCTGTGGCTTGTCTGAGTAGACACATCGTTAGTCTCTAGACATGCGGAACGTGTGATCTTTTAGACAAACGCGTGACTTGAACAGTACACGCACTTGCCCAAGCAGCGAGTTATTGCCCAAAATACTACCTCATGGGTACATGACTTCAAATGAAAGATAAAGTAGGTCAATGTAGCAAGAAGTGATTCTAACATCTTGTAACTAAACACATCCGCATCCCTTCGATTTCTCTTTGCCTTTCCTAGTCTGCTGCTAAATGGTGTGTAGTCTTGTTGGACTAATCGTTACTTTAAATAATTGTCCAAGGCACTGGAACGCTATGGGCTGTGCACGCATGTGTCAATATTGTGAGAGGCACGTGGTGAGATGCCGCGGGGCGACGACCCGTCCGTCTGCCGGGCGGTCTAATTCCACGGCGGCTGTGAGCTGCAGCAGTTATGAATGACAGCGCTCGTAAACAACGCGCTTTATGACGTCATTGAGCTTTGATCGCGACGGACGAGCGCACGCGCCGCACAGCTGCCGTCGCTACAATCATGCGGTGACATTGCCCCAACAGCCTCGTCATTAAAATTATTGTTTCAAACTCCATTTTATTTGATGAGCAGCTGATCTTGTTGAGCTATACCCCTATTACAATGACCTCGTTAAAGACAATGTACCTATCCCCACTTTATACTGAGCTGCTTTTGCTAAACAAACGGTTAAGGAATGAATTGTCAACACATAACGTAGTGCAGGTCACTTAATGCTAGTTATTTCCTACGAGTTGATTTGTAGCTCCGCCTTCCGAGAACGAACTAAATCGGTCAGGATAATTATAGGAAACAATAAATATTGCGTGTGGAGCGCCACGAGCCGCCCGCGCTCACGCCTCACTCGAGAGCCGGCACGAGTACCTACTACTCACACGAAATCTGAGGGCACGGCAGTGCCCCAGCCAAGACTCGAGCAAAGCGGGCACGGCCGTACCATCTTTTCTCGAAGCGTTTCGCGGCTATTTCAGCCCCCTGTATCTTCCATGTGAACAAAGCTAGGAGTTTAGGTTTTCGATGACCAAGAGTAAGTATTAGAACAAGCTCAGTCTCAGAATTACAAGACATTTGAATAAATAGTTTACGAGTTATGAGCGATCAAAGTTACACCATTTTGTCACTGACTCACTGACCGATCATCAAAAGTCTAAGGTACTTCTAGCAAACTTAGAACCTTCAAATTTGGCACCAAGATAGGTTATTAGCTACATATAAAGGGAAAATTATAAAAACCTTAAAACTTAATAAAAAATAGGAAACAAATTTATATTTGCGGTTTTTCAAGAACATTGTGTATGAATTTTGACTGCATTGATAACTTTGTTATTTATTTATGTACAATATATTATGTTACTATTTGTTTTATTGTTACGGAGTGTGGTATATTGTTATTATGTATTAAATATACATACATATGAATAAAAAAGCTAGGTTAAAATGAAATGAATAATGATAAAATCTTTCATATTAATGCAGTGCGATAAATACTGCATGTTCGCTCGATAGATGGCGTTGTCCTGGTCTAAATCGCGCTATGGTTTCGTTACATGGCTTAGTATAAGTAGTACTTTAAAAAAATCCTATAATTTCAGGTGATAGCGCCATCTACCTCTGAAATAAATCTCTTTTATTCTAAAAGATATTCGATTCAAAAATTCAACAATTTCGATTTTTTTTAGTTTATTTAAAAATAAAAAATCGGTAAAAAAACTTTTAAGTTAAACGGTTTTATCTTATGTGCACTGAAAACTAGAAAATAAAAAAAACTGTTACTTACCTATAAACCTACGTAGGTGGTCCCGGTCATATTAGACTAAAATAAAAACGTGGGGCCCTCTGAAATCCTACCTATGGCAAAGCATATCTTTATACTTTGGTAGATCGTGAGCTCGGCGTTCGCTGGTGAAGCCGCTACGTCTGATTATTGATTGTCAAAATCTCCAGTTACGATTATAGTAAGTCGATGCAATCCACACCTATTATACATCTAGAAGAAAGTATTACAGCAATAGTTAGGTAATGGGCCCCACGTTTTTATTTTAGTCTAATATGACCGGGACCACCTACGTAGGTTTATAGGTAAGTAACAGTTTTTTTTATTTTCTAGTTTTCAGTGCACATAAGATAAAACCGTTTAACTTAAAAGTTTTTTTACCGATTTTTTATTTTCTAGTTTTTAGTATTTAATGAAAATGCCTACCGAATATTCCTCAATCTATTTATGGGTCAGCAGCGGTGAGGGAATGCCAGACTCTTACTGACTAAAAACCGTTGTGTTTCGTCGTAGGCCTTTTATGTACCAGGACCACGGTAACTCTTTCGAACAATCCCGCAGCCCAGGCAGGCCTTGGCCCTGTTGGGCCCCGCTGAGGTTGCTGACAGTATTCTACTTGAGTAGCCCTTTCATTTGATACCCATATTGAGGGGGTTGTGGAAAAAATATGTAATCCGACATTTTGTACCGGCGGCCATCTTGGATTAACAATGTTATTGAATTTACTATATTGTATTGTCATCGGAATTGAAGGTGTGTACCAAATTTCAGATCAATCTGACAACAGGAAGGTACTTAAATATGAATTACTAAATTTGACCCAAGAATAAATAATAAAACAAACAGGGTGAGCTAAATAAAACCGTTTAAAAAGTTGTTTACGTGCTACTTTAGGTGTACATATTTAGTTTGTTATATATTTAGTTAATTGCATGTAAGTTAATTTAATTTGTTATATACTTAGAGAAAAAAGATACCTACAAAAAATAAATGAGATCCCACCAAAAACATTAAATGTAAAAAAAAAGCCAATCCTCTACGCAATTCCTCCACCGTAAAAAGTTTTGAGATCGCATAGAAGCCAAGTCCTGTTCAACTTTATTTGTAATAATAAATCAATATTTTGTGACAATATCAATAGTTGTATTCACATTACAATAATATTGTCTTGGCCATGAGCACAAGTTAAAAGTCGCTCCTTGAAATAATGTGTAAATACCATTGAATTGATAAATTCTATATGGACATGATTTTACGATTGGACTGATTGGAATTTGAGATCACCATGGACTAAACATGCGCCATAGTACATGTGCAGTTCATTGATGTTGGATGATACTGACTGTCGGTCATTTACCTAGTAACAATTGAATAAACTAAAAGTAATTAATTCTGTGATATTAAACTTCATGTTTGACTTTCACCTCTCCAAGATATGCTGTATTATATTTGTAGTTTATTGTGCTCATGGCCAAGTCAATTTTATTGTAATGTGAATAAAACTATTGATATAGTCACAAAATATTGATTTATTATTACAAATAAAGTTGAACAGGACTTGGCTTCTATGCGATCTCAAAACTTTTTACGGTGGAGGAATTGCGTAGAGGATTGGCTTTTTTTTTACATTTAATGTTTTTGGTGGGATGTATATTATCACAAAAGCCATTGTTGAAACTGTCACATCGAACTGTGGATAAATGTGTCTCCAGAGGAAATCAAACGAATTATAAAAAACAAACACAACCACTGGACATTCTAAAAGGCATGTGTTTAAACGCCGCCCAAAAAAGTACCTAAGTATTTCGCAACCAAAAAAATTCTATACGGTTACCAAAATGGATTAATGGTCACCAAATAACGTTTTCATCCCACCATCTCGGAAAGAGTAGTTTTACCCTTTGATATCTGAGCGCAAAAGCCGTTTTTATCCTCTAGAGCGGCAAAGTGATTTGAATTTAGAACATCGTGTGCAATGTAGGTACCTACTCCATTTGTGACAATCTTGATAAGACTTTTCAAACAAATACATATTAAACAAATAAAATACTGCTTAAAATAATTATTCAATTAATTAAGTAATTTTTATGATTGTTTTTACATAGATTTTTAACCTCGTTTCATTTTTAAACTTAGTTTTCAAATAAATGAACTTTAATAGGTACTTCTTTTTAATTTGATAAGGATAATCATATGTGCGCGCCATTTTGTTTTTTTTTGCATTTAGTAATTTCCTCGATGAAGTGGGATGTAATGATTATTTTTTATTGTTTTGAGGTCGATTTTAAACCTCATTACATTTTAAACTGAGTTTTTGCATAAATAAATTTTAATAGGCACATCTTTTTAATTTGCCATTTGTGACGTGCGTGCCATTTTCTTTTTTTGAGTTTAGAAATTTCCTCGATGAGGTGGGATGAAAAGTTACGTGTTGCACTCGAGTGCAAAGATTTTTCACCTTGTGCTCTTTTGAAAATTGAGCCCGCGGTTAAAAAGCAACTTTGCACTCTTGTATAACAAATAACTATTCCTAAAATATTATGAAATAAATCCATTTTTTCCTATTATTTTCTGTCATAAAAATATATGGACGGCTTAAAAATAATATTAGTATAGAATCACAAATATTTTTAATACACCCTACTTTTATAATAAGATTATATTTAAACACCCTTTAACAAAATGATCTTATTATAGGGAAATATTAAAACTAGGTATCAAAATATTCATCCGCATCGCTGTCAGCTGGGATCGTGCCCAAAAGGCTGGCTGCATTGCCACGCTGGATGGCAATGCATATCCTTTGACCGAAGTATAGGCCAGCCCTTTGGTCACGAGTGGACTCCACTAATCGCTTACTAATTTCTTGAAAGAGTCTGTGGGCACTTGGGCCCCATGGTCCCAGGGTTTCAACCCCAAACGGCTCAAAAATGCAATTGCCGGTGAGGTTTACATATTTGTGCCGCTTGAGGTTTTCCGCGGCTGCAGCAGCTGCACCGACACAGCTCGCCGTACTGGGAAGGTGGGAAGGTGCAAGGGTGTCGACGCAGGTTGCGTCCCACACCAAAGACCTTCCCATCTTCCAAGGCATTATAGACATCCCGTCTGGTCTCTTGCCATCGTCGCGTGCCAAGCCTCTGGGTTCTAAAATGGCTGGCACTCCGGCGGTGACAAGAGCACGACGGATAATGTCATTTATGCTGGCGTGTCGTGCCATGCGACCAGCACTTTTGCTACAGGAAAGACCATGGTGCCCAAGGCGGTCCACAGATTCACCGCACTGGCAGCGATGCGGAGCCGCAGTGGGAGCGCCGAGGCGTAGGCATGTAGCGAGCCGGAATGTAGTGTCACCCAACATGGTCCCAACGCTGGGTGACGGCAGTGCTTAAAAATACACTTTAGACTAAATCTATACTTATAATAAATCTGTAGAGAGGTCAATTCTGTACATGAAATATATTTCCAAAATATCTATCAGGGGGTGCTTAGTGATCGGTACTGATGCCAAAAATGCAATCAGAAAAATTTTTGTCTGTCTGTCTTTCTGTCTGTTCGTTATGGAAACAAAAACTACTCGACGGATTTTAATGAAACTTGGCACAAACATTCCTCATACTCCTGGGCAGGTTATAAGATACATTTCATCACGTTGCGATCAATAGGAGCAGAGCAGTGATGGGAAATGTTGGGAAAACGAGAGAAGTTACTCAATTTTTGAAGCTTCCGCCGCGTGTGCAGCTTTAGTTGTTAAAGCTAAGTAAGTAGTAAAGTAGTAGGCTAGGTACGCATAGATTTGAATAATTGGATAGGCTGGTGATTATTATTTCTTCATCTCTTTGCACAAAGTCCCAATCTAACGCGGACGAAGTCGCTGTCAGAAGCTAGTAATTTATATTGTCACTACTTAGCTGTTACCAATTATGTAATACCATATTTTGTAATTTTTACTAGGCTAAAAATCGCTAGAATGTTTCCCAAAAACTAATTAATATACTGGGGTTCCCAAACGTATGTCGCTTATTTATTGTTATATTAATTTGGGTGTAACTCAGTACGTTTAAAATGTAAGCATGCAACATGCAGCAAGCATGGCTTCTGTCACGGCTCCGACGCTTCGGGGCTCCGGCGCACAGTAGATCGATGTAACAGCGACAACATCCGATTCTTTCACAAATGTTGTGATGAATGAATGTGTAATAACAAATTACCAAAAATTAACAAATTATCTCATTAGTAGTATATAATTATTTCCAGAGATTATATTATCGGTGCACCAATGAGTTATGGCCTGACCATATCAGTGAGTCACCACTGAAGTGAGATTCAGAGATAAAATATGTGAAACTTATAAATAAATATGTAGATGATATTGCAAAAATCGGTCTATACTTGTATCTTAAAACGGGCACATTTATCGCACCATGTTTGTTTGAAGAAAATGTGCCAAATATATGTCTTATTACCATATAAAAAAATCAAGTCGAAAGGCGAAGGGAATCTCGAGATACATCAGTTTTTAAGTCACTTCCCATACATTTAAATCACATTTTGCGCTATAGCTCTCGATGTAAGAGTCCAATCAGAAAATGCTAGTAACATTTTTAACAGCTAATAAGAAGACAAATACGATGGCATAACTCGTTTTTCAAAAATTGACATTTGGATATTTAAATATCCTATGTCCCAACGCTTGTATGGCGTCGATCTACTGTGCGGCGGTCCCATGCGAGCTTATCGTCGCAGATGGTTTTCACGCTCACCACCGCAGCTTCGGCTTGCGCCTCAGCCGCGGCGGCGATCGCTGAAACTACCTGCGCCTCAGCTCGCAGGCCGCCTCGCCCCTCCGCGCCTACGCGGTTTTGGATTGCACTCTAGGGGTAGGGCAGACAAGACTACGTGGAGTCGGTTTTGCAGCGATTCGTTTTCGTCACTAACTTTGATTTTTGGTAGTTATATAAATCTTTGAGTTGGATCGAATTTGGTGACCTTTGATCCATTTTAGGAAACAAATTAATATTTGTGCAAGGTTTGTGATTTTTCTGATGTTATTTCATTTATTTTGGATCATAATATTATATAGTTTAGGGCCCTCATTATAAAGTCAATTGATTTTTTTTTGGAGTTGTTTATTTTATTTGGTGCCTAGGCTTAGAGTCTTAAAAATATTTTTGGTGGCCGTCTAAATTATACCCATTCTAAAAGTAATGTTAATGACGAGCTCGAGGCGCCCGTAATGACACATTGACACGTCACTCAGTACGAGTTGCAAGCGACAACCTACAGCGTATTCATCTAGTTGAAACAAGTTAGTTATTTTGTCAGGCATCAAAGAAATCAATTGTAGGTTTAGTACTGTAAATCTTCCAGCAAGGATAACACTAAATAAAATACCCTGTGGTCAAATGTATGGATAAAGTGTCCTGTGGTGCCGCAGCGTGGGTGCGCGGTGTGGCTCTGAAGTGGCACATTAAAAGAATATTAGCTGTAAGCAGCAGTTCGCGTGCGACAGCGGCGCCGCATGCAACCTGCTCGCGGCAGGACTTACACCAGTACCTATTGCTATTACTATAGACACACATATACCGTGACATATAGAAAGTGACCCCAGTCAGTGGTGCTACAAGCCAAGTTCTGACGTCGCGATGTTATAAGTCGCGTGTCTCCTCTGCGTCGCATGCACTGAAACGACGACGCCTCAAATCGAGCATTCGCTAAACTTTAATCATATTGGCTAAATATAGAGCGCAGTGGGTCCTACAATTTATGGAGACAGACGGGCGAAGTTTCTAGACTAATTCCGAGCCCGGTAAAAACAAACCTTATTTAAATTTTATGACAACAGAATATAAGTTTTAATCTGTTTTGTGGAACGCTTAAAAGTTTTGTGTCGGTAATCTGGCGGGTTGTGTGTTATTAGTGAGCCGGCGGCGGAGGACACGCGCGGGTGTCGGCGCGGCCCGGCGGTGCTCTCGTTACGAGCGCTGCTCGTCTCTGTCTGACGTGAAACATTGCTTTATGATAGCATCTTCTGAAACTACTTACGGATAAATCTCAGCTTATAACGGCGCAGACTGATTGATGAGCTATTGATGTTCTTGCAGCACAAGACAGGTGATCTACAATCACATAGAGCGTCTGGCTTTGTATTTACTAGAAAACGAGACTAGATCAAAAATAGCTAGAAAAAAAGCAAATTACTGTTCTACTCTGGAGTTAAATTGAAATTCTTTTCCGGTCCAAATTCAAAATAAAGATAGTGATAGTTTTGGGAATTTAGGCGGAAGTGCGCAAGAAGTCCGGCCTCATTATAAGTTAGTGGGGCGAAGGTCTGGGACAAAAAGCATGCTTACCCGCCGTCACGTCCTGAACATATGCCGAACAAACGCTTCTCAAATAAAACTTGGATCGATTCACTCTAGCCAGTTACAGCCGACAGTCACAACAAATGAAACGATATCAAACTGTGGTAATTGCTCTAGTGGAAAGGTAAAAATAATTGTTTTAATAGCGTTCTGTCGATGACTGGTGTCTTTAACAAAGAATAAGCTTGAAGCTATGTGACAACTTACGCAATGATCATGATGGTACTCAACAGAGTAGGCGTGCCATATCGTTTGCTTATGTTTCTGTTTTACGCAAAGGGAAAATTGTGAAAATAGCTAGTAAAAATATTCGCCGGATAGCATAACGCGAAATTGTTCTTACCGTGTAATTATGACTAATTTAGTAGTAGTGCGAGAGCTTAGGTAAGCAAGCTGCGGCCACATCCGTCACACAAATAGTGGCGCTGCAGACACAACATCCGCCGACACGCGGCTCCTCGACGTGGGCGCCGCGTCACACCGGCATGCGGCAATACACACCGCACACGTGACATGCGCGGGTGCACTACTTACTGCTCACTTCATAAGCACTAGTTGACTAGTGTGCTCATGGGGTTCATTCAGCGCCAATACTTGCGCTGGAATGTGATCGCGTTATGTTGTGCAAACGCGTTCACTTGTTTGTTTGACAAAACTATTGACTATAAAAACATTGTTCCAATGTTAGAGTCATGCAAACACACACACATGCACTCTAGCACACGTACATATACGTAGCCAGATGTGTGGTAGTGTTCATGTAGGTCCATTTATTTTAAAGGCTGCAGTGCACTGCGGTGTAATTACACGAATGCAAAAATTACAGAGATTGTACAATAAATTCAGTGCATTTTATGATGTTTAGTGACCAGGGCTAATATGAGAAATAATCACGACGACAACTTACGGTGTGCATTACAGAAAAAGAACTCTTACGCAGGCTTTATCCTAAGCAAGAAGTTCTCACCAACTTCTATCATTCAGTTTACTTACGTAAAAGTACAAACGAGAAAAACGCCGCTCTAAGAGTATGTGTGTGAAGTGAAAGAAAGTACAAAGTTGAAAGAATCCTCGACAATGTGGCGGTACTTATAGTGAAACCTTGCGCAAAGAGAATATTTTACCATTCATTATGTGCTCTGTATTTGTGTCGCTCCTACTCTGACGTGTCATGGGATTCTTCTTTTGAATTTCAATCAACAAAGTTTCTATGTACTTATATTTACCTGAAAAAGAAACTGAAAAGAATAAAAGTGTAACATACTTAACAAGCCCTACACAATCCAACTTCATTTTCATTTATTTATTCCACACTTTTGCCGAGAAATTACTGTCTGTTTACCCTCGTCGTAGTATACCGCTTACAGGCGGATATCGATACATGTAATGTGTGCTAATCCTTACAATAACAATCTAAGCTAAATTCAGTGTAATGTAAAATAGATAGCGGTTTATTTAGTGTATATGTTATGGACCATGTGATTAATTCGGGCATTATTTATAATGCCCGAGCATTATGAATAATGTCTAGCTTTATCGGGCCAAGTGATTAATAACTATCTTAACTTCATTATTTATCACATTGCACGGGCATTATTATATTGCTACATGACAGTTGGGCAATTTGATAATAAAGCTATATTTTATGCGGTACGAGGGTGGCAGTTGTTCTAATAAATAAATTTTGTTACTTGCTACATATGTTATTTTTTAATGGGAAATTTTAAGTCTAACCATAAAATTATTTATTGGACAATTGTCATCTAATTTACTTACTCGGCAATCGGCATCGTTTTTCTTGATCTCATTTTTCTTGGCTCGTTTTTTTTTATGGCAGAATTTAATTTGGATTCAAAACATTGTATTAAAAATTGAAGTCAGTGACGAAAACGAATCGCTGCAAACCCGACTCCACGTAGTCTTGTCTGCCCTACCCCTAGAGTGCAATTCAAAACCACGTATGCGCGGAGGGTCAAGCTCGCCGCCGCGGCTGAGGCTGGCCGGCTCCGCCGGCCAGCAAGCCGAAGCTGCGGTGGTGAGCGTGAAAACCATCTGCGACGATAAGCTCGTATGGGACCGCCGGAGCCCCGCAGCGCCGGAGCCGTGACAGAAGCCATGCTTGCTGCATGTTGCATGCTATTAATATTTAGTTTAAGTTAAATGTCAATAACAATAAAAAAAATGAAATTAAATATGTTTATATTACTTTGCCCAAAAGGTCACGGGCAATATGTATAGTGCCCGGTCAATTTGATTATTTGAATAATTATTATCAAATTGCACTCTCATATTGGGCATTTTTCATAATGACCGGGCATTATGTATAATGCCCAATTTATCACTTGGTCCATAACATATATTTACAGGCGCGCGTGCGGCGGCCAGTGTGGACTGCACCTATTTGTGGCTATACGTGAACTCACACATATTTAAGGAAAACTTACATTAGCGAGATAGATATAGGTAATAACACAACATTTAATGAAACAACTTGAAAGTCTAGCTTGAGACTAATAAAAATGCAACTCAGAATTCAAATCACTTTGAAAGTTGAAACAAACCCTGTAAAGTGTGTCCCCTGAAGGGTCGAGGGGTTGTCGACCGATTACACGCGTGTGCGTGCCAACGCTCGTGACATCACCGTACTGTACACTCGCGCTGCAGTCAACCCGGCCGCATCAGTTCCTAATCTTACTATTAATAATATGCATAATATAGTTGAATATAGCAGCGCTCGATGTTACTGTTGAACTGTTCTGAGCTGTTGCAAGTAATCTAGCTCAACTAATCTTCGACATTTATAAATGGATTTGTTTCTTATGAAGATTGGTGTAAGTACATAAGAAAGCATAATCTAACTAAAATATTATGTACGTGCAGTGTGGTCGCGAGTAACTCCTGTAGCAGTGCTATGTTCACGTATAGCCGTGCGTGTGTGTGAGTGTGCCACGTGCTGCTGTACACTGTACATCCCGAGAGAACTCGTTCGCATGAACTCGTAAAACACAAATCCTTTTCCAGGGAAGCGTTTATCGCGTACGCAAGTGCAAGCTGCCCCTACGATAACCTCCACGTCTAGCGATGAATAGACAAGTGTCGCCCGTAACGTAACGTAAAGTTTGTTCATCAATCTCGACATATTGCCTGAAGATTTTCCCGCTCGATGCGTTCAGTTAATTCAGTTTTTAGCAGCGCTCAATATCGTTGGCATGTGTGTCAATGTCGTGGCAAGTATGGTAATATTCCCAAACTTTGCCAATAAAGAGGAGCGGCCGGGGGTGAGCGAGCGGTGGCGGGGGGGGGCACCCTCGGGACCGTGTGTTTGTCCACGGGCTTACTGCGGCATCGGAAGGACGCCGTAGACAAAATCTTGGAATAAAGACTGGCTTGCCTTGAGAGAAGATGTTAGTTAAGTCCATAATAAAGAAGCCAAGTTTGTTGATTCGTGTTAATAAATGTAAGGCTTCATTATGTTTTCTTACGTACAACGTGTCGTGTCGTGTCGTGGTGGCCTAGTGGGCAAAGAACCAACCTCTCGAGTATGAGGGCGCGGGTTCGATTCCAGGTCAGGCAAGTACCAATGCAACTTTTCTAAGTTTGTATGTACTTTCTAAGTATATCTTAGACACCAATGACTGTGTTTCGGATGGCACGTTAAACTGTAGGTCCCGGCTGTCATTGAACATCCTTGGCAGTCGTTACGGGTAGTCAGAAGCCAGTAAGTCTGACACCAGTCTAACCAAGGGGTATCGGGTTGCCCGGGTAACTGGGTTGAGGAGGTCAGATAGGCAGTCGCTTCTTGTAAAGCACTGGTACTCAGCTGAATCCGGTTAGACTGGAAGCCGACCCCAACATAGTTGGGAAAAAGGCTCGGAGGATGTACGTACAACGTCGGAGGTTTTAGATCTAGACGTAAATAACAAAGTAGGAAAGCTTCTTTAATTATGAATTATTTAATGATGACGATACGCGTCGGTTAATGTCTGGATAATACTTGGATAATACTACCGCGCCCCTGCAGTTCCCGTATCGTTCCTTGAATGGAGATACATGACAATCCTCTGGTCGAGCAATACCAGTGGGAGTGAAACTTTTAAATGTAAAAGTTATACATCTCTGATCGGGTTGGCACTATTTGCGGCAAATATTCCCATTACGTACAATTTCAATATTTGCTGCGAGTGCTGTACGGTATGGAGTGCAGGAGCGCGAGGTATTATGATAATGCTCCCGATCTCGCTTGTGTTATTGTATTCAATTTACTTAGTTCACTTTGGGACAATCGCTCGTCGCTATTTTGACATGTCGCGTTTCGGGATTCATTCCAATCGCTTAACCACTAAATTAAATGTTGACTGTTATTTCCTGAACAACTTATATTTCCAGCAGTACTTTCAAAGTAAATGTGAAATAATAATAGCGATGCTGCATCCGAAACTAACTTAGAAGCTGTTGTAGACAAGTTTAGTCGTGGTGGCCTAGTGGGTAAAGAACCAACCTCTCGAGTATGAGGGCGGGGGTTCGATTCCAGTTCAGGCAAGTACCAATGCAACTTTTCTAAGTTTGTATGTACTTTGTAAGTATATCTTGGACACCAATGGCTGATAAAAAGGTGAAGGAAAACATCTTGAGGAAACCTGGACTATAAAGTCTGAAATCACCAACCCGCATTGAGCAAGCGTGGTGATTAATGCTCAATCCTTCTCCGTGTGAGAGGAGGCCTGTGCCCAGCAGTGGGACGATAAAAAAAAAAGGCTGTAACAGATAACAGAACAGTTGTAGACAATAAAAGTGTTTTCACGGCAAAGCTTTTTATAGTATCAAAAAACACGGGAGACAAAATAACAGTAGTTTTATACTAACAGGAAAGTAACGGACACGTTTTCTCAACGGGGGACACAAAAGAATACTTCACGAAAAGTTATAATACTACTAACAATACTACTAACAATACTAGGTACAGTCAACTTCAGGTCAGTGGTAACAGTTTTATAGGAAAATCGTACTTATTACTATTGAGTTAAGGTGCATGACAGTTACCACTGATGTGCAGTCTACTGTACAAAGTGAAACATTCAGTGTCGGTATTCAGATGAATGTGGAAAATAAGAGTTGGAGGTACTTGTTTTGAAAATATTGGAGAAGTAACAGGTTACTTATGATGTACGACGTAATTGAATCATTTGTAGCTCGAATCATAGCACATGTGTAACTTCTACAATTCATAGCGAAGTTAACTTTTGGCTGCTGGATCGATGAAAGAAAAATTCGAGAGCTTGACAGAAGATTTTGTAGGATCTTCGAGTATTATAAATTCGTTGATGTTTTTGAAACGCAGATAGAAAGCAAAATGTACAACAAAACTAAGCGTATACCGGATGAATTCAAGCTAGAACAAATAAATAACTCAAAACCGGTTGAAAATAACTCACAGACGCGCCGTGTAAACACTCTGGCCAGGAATAACACACTCCACAGTTTGCGACCAGAGCTGGTGCAGTCAGGACTACTCCATACCTGCACATTTACACCTTATTAAAAAAGAAGACGGATCACAATCCATACAAAATTGCCCCACGTCCTATAACAATGTGACGTATCTCAAAAAAAAAGATAAAAATGTTTAAAAAAATATGGCATACTCTCTAATTTTTTTTTTTTTACACCTTCATACGAAAAAACTGCTTTAAAAATTGTTCAGGCGCTGTTATGAAAACATCGTTCATATGACTATTTTATTAAATTATTTTTCTGTTTGGTAGGGTATACCTCACAGGTGGTCCCATAATCATCAGGACAGGATCTGATGATGGAAACCCTGAGAAATCCAGGGCAACTTTTGAAAGTTGTAGGCATGCGCAGGATAAAAACTTGACTATAAGGTGTATGTCTTATAACACAATGCAACAGTGAAGATTTAAAGCTGACCTGATGATGGAGACGAAAGAAGGTCGAGGGAACTCGACAACTGAATATGTAAACTACCTCGTGTTTGGGCTTATATTATTTGTATTGAATAGACCTTTGCAACAGTGAAGGTTTGGAGCTGACCCGATGATGGAGACCAGAGAAGGTCGAGGGAACTCGACAACAAAATATGAAGTCGGTGTCTAATGGATGTACCTAAGTTTATTTCCCCCTTTTCAGTGTTTTTGGGAGTCGGTTTTATTTTATTGTCAAAAGTTTTTTTTTTTTCGCTTTTCGTGACAAGCACAGTTGTTACTATCCGCATAAGTGGAAAGTTCTTATCAATACGAATAATATAAGCACAAACACAAGGTAGTTCACATATTCAGTTGTCGAGTTCCCTCGCCCTTCTCTGGTCTCCATCATCAAGTCAGCTTCAAACCTTCACTGTTGCAAAGGTCTATTCAATACAAATAATATAAGCCCAAACACGAGGTAGTTTACATATTCGGTTGTCGAGTTCCCTCGACCTTCTTTCGTCTCCATCATCAGGTCAGCTCCAAACCTTCACTATTGCATATTGTTATAAGACATACACCTTATAGTCAAGTTTTTATCCTACGCATGCCTACAACTTTCAAAAGTTGCCCTGGATTTCTCAGGGTTTCCATCATCAGATCCTGACCTGATGATTATGGGACCACCTGTGAGGTATACCCTATCAAACAGAAAAATAATTTAATAAAATAGTCCACAAATAGTCCTATGAACGATGTTTTCATAACAGTGCCTGAACAATTTTTAAAGCAGTTTTTTCGTATGAAGGTGTAAAAAAAATAAATTAGAGAGTATGCCATATTTTTTTTGACATTTTTATCTTTTTTTTGAGATACGTCACATTGTTATAGGACGTGGGGCAATTTTGATCCATCTTCTTTAAAAAAACCCCCGACCCAAAAAAAGCACGCAATTATTATGACAAAAGGTTAAAAACGCTAAACCCTATAAAAAGCAAAAAATAACTCGGAAAGAGTAGTTTTACCCTTTGATATCTGAGCGCAAAAGCCGTTTTTATCCTCTAGAGCGGCAAAGTGTTTTGAATTTAGAACATCGTGTGCAATACTCCATTTGTGACAATCTTGATAAGACTTTTCAAACAAATACATATTAAACAAATAAAATACTGCTTAAAATAATTATTCAATTAATTAAGTAATTTTTTATTATTGTTTTTACATAGATTTTTAACCTCGTTTCATTTTTAAACTGAGTTTTCAAATAAATGAACTTTAATAGGTACTTCTTTTAATTTGATACTTATATGTGCGCGCCATTTTGTTTTTTTTTTTACATTTAGTAATTTCCTTGATGAAGTGGGATGAAATTATTATTTTTTATTGTTTTGAGGTCGATTTTAAACCTCATTACATTTTTAAACTGAGTTTTTGCATAAATAAATTTTAATAGGTACATCTTTTTAATTTACCATGTGTGACGTGCGTGCCATTGTCTTTTTTTGAGTTCTAGACACACGGCAGTGTGTCCGCCAAGTTCGAGCAAAAAAAGCGACACACCGGCCGTGGGTTATATTACACGAACCATTTCGGGCCAAATTCGACCCCCATATAACTAAAAATCTATTTTATTTACACATATCAAATTTCTAGTACTTGTTGAGACCCCCTCACTTATCTAAAATACAAAATTTCATTAATATACCTATTGTAGGTCTTGAGATATTGACGTCAGAAAATCGCTATTTTTACTATACACTCACTGACTGACTGACTCACTCACTCATCAAAAACCTAGACCACTTCCAATGGTCGTATTGACTTGAAATTTGGCATGGAGGTAGGTCTTTATGTCAAGGTAAAGGAAAAAATCTGAAAATGGCCAAGTGTGAGTCGGTTTTAAAATAATGAAGGTGTATACCCCTAAGGAACTAAAACGAACTAAATTTATCTAATAATAGGTATATCTTCGAATGGTCGTACCGATCTGAAATTCGTTACAAAGGTTTGTATTTAGTCAAAGTAAAGTAAAAATCTGAAAACGGCCAAGTGTGAGTCACTTTCGAAAATAACGAATGTGTAACTTTGATCCACGAACATAATATATGATAACATGTCATGTCAGTCAGTTGGTAAATCTAGCCCATTTAGTTATTTTAGTTCATTTCTTTGTAAGAAGCATAGTGAATATTCAAAAATCTGAAAGATAGTATAAATGAGACATTTTCTTAACTAACTTAATTATAAGCAAAAAATAAAATAAACAACCTTACAAAAATAAATGAAATCCCACCCAAAACAAAAATTTGAAAGACTGCCAAGTTCGATAATATGGGAATGCTTCGCCTATAAAAGAAGTGATATCTGAATAAGTACCAAGTTCCATACACATACCTCAGTTAAAAATAGTTACTTTTTAATGATGTTACTTGGCAAGTTTTAATAGAAAATTAAATACTTGATTCCCTGCGTTTAGTTGGTTTTTTAACAAGGTGTGTGAAAACTTGCCAAGTAACACCAACGTAAGTACCAACTAAAGCATGTCAGACTAAACTAAATTTTGTCGTGTCGAGGGGCGCGTTTAGCGTTTTTAACCTTTTGTCATAATAATTGCGTGCTTTTTTGGGTCGGAGGTTTTTTTTAATTTATTATTTAATTTTATTTTATGCTTTTTGAAGGAGCTCCTTAATTTTTCCTTCTTTCATTTAATTTCTTTTATTTTAAGATGGGGTCGCTATATGCGATCTCGGCCAAAGGAAGCTGTTTAATAATCCTCATGACAAACTGGCTCTGGGAGAATTGCACAGATTGAGAAACAATAAACCTAACAAACGAGCTGATGACCTTGAAGACCTAAACCGATTTCCACCAAACATAGCTAAGAACACTCCCGACTGACATTCCTTTCAAACAAAAAAAATCGTATTACAATCGGATCATCCGTTTGGGAGCTACGATGCCACATACACACACACATAAACACACACACATACACACACACACACACACACATACACACACTGAGACACGTCAAACTTATAACACCCCGTCGTTTTTGCGTCGGGGGTTAAAAAATACAAAAATACTATATGAAATCTGAATAATAGAGTGCTCAGCGAGTAGACCAACCTGGACCAACGCTAACGCGGATCACGCCGATATTGCGCTCTCGATATTTTGCTAGTCCGTGCTTGTTGCCATAATATGGCAATTAAACCATTCCTAGTAAATTGTTTACTTCGTATCAATTTCAGCGTTGGATTAAAGGCTTAGTTCAAAAGTTGTGCTGTCAAGAATATTCAGAGTCTAGTCTGACAGCTTTTCAAACCTAACCCATAGGGCTTGCGAGATAGACTTTGAGAACGCTATAGTTAGTGGTCGTAGTCGTGACAGCATTCACAGACACCAGCCGCTTAATCCTGTAGCTGATATATTTCATTATATCAAAACTTTCGGCATATTGCGGCGAGAATTTAATTAAGTACAATATTTCAGCTCAAGAGAATTTCAGTGTTGGTGGCATTAGGTATTTTACGGATCATCACATAAAAATAAATATTCGTAGACTTTTTAGCAGTTAAGATCCAGTTTAATGCGGAGTCTGTGGAGGTGCTTAGTAGCGCGACGCGACACGTCCGAATGTCTTCATCGTCGTTGTATAAAATGTTAAGGAACCTTTAGTTGTTTTATGAATTTGAGAAAATGGAAAAAATTGCTTTTTTACTTTGGTAAAGAGCTCGTTCCGCTAACTCCCTAGTTAAATATAGTGGTCTCATCATTTAGGTTGAGTTACGAGGCGACTTCCCATTTGCTTTTCCATTTATGCCGTAAGAGGGCGCGCCGAGGCGTTATGTATTGCGGTCAGCGAGCCTCCTGACTATCCTGCTATTATGTCAATAGTTCCCAAAGATTGGCGTTATGGCGGTCCATGGGAGAGGTCAATGTTCACGGCCACCGCTCTAGAGTTCAGTTACAATAATGATACAACTATTATGTCAAATCGGACGTGTAATGGGATAACTTACTTATCATAGTAAAAGTTTTGCAACAACTTTATTTACATCGAGGTTTTCATTCAGCGAGGGATATACAAACAAGTAGTTTTTGTGATATTATTGTGAAATATTATTGCAACTAGTTTTTAGATAAATTGTTGAAGTAGCTGAAGTGCGACCTGTTGCCATCACCGTAGTCATTTTTCAATATAAATGCCGCTATTTGTTATACAGCTGATAAATGATTTATGTAAGTATTTATTTATTAAGTCACAATTATAATGTAAATAAATAACTTTATTATCCTTTTGTTTATTTTATTTATTTATTTATTTTTTTTATTTATTCCTTTAATTCAGGCAACTAGGGCCCATAGAACATACAATACACAAATAACAATTAACATAAAAAATAATTATAAACTAATACATACAAAAATAACAACAATCGTCAAGTCTATTTGTTGACACGAATAGGCGGTGTCGTGTTGCACTGCGTGGTGTCGCGTAGCCTCCCGCGGAATCGCCGGAAAACGACACCTTTCGGCCAAAACTGTTCTTGGAACATGTCGAGATGCTGAGTCGGCACACGTACCACAAACGATTTGAAATTTGTATTGTGTCTCGGCTCCAACTTCTCGACTCTTAAGGTCCAGTTCGTCTTGACTCGTATATACTCCACGATCTCCTCGACCTTCGTGGAGTGATGTAAACGCGAAACATACAGCTGCGTCGTCGGTATTGCGGGGCGCAGCAGCATGTTCGGACCAGTCAAGGCAGTTCCGCATTGATTTCTGCTAGATGGCTTCTTCTTCCTTCTCTCCACCTTGACGAAACCATCTGCATCAGCTTTCCCTTTACATGGTACAGTTTGTACCGTACCTCGGGTTCCTTCGGGCTGATTTTGTATCGCCACAGTAGCTTTGGGTGGCCGTTGGACGGGATCTCGCTTTACGGCATCCGAGTAAACACGTCCAAGCCTAGACGTGCTTACATTCATCGGCGTCCCGAAGGCAGGGGACGCGGGGAGGGCGGGGCACGGTGACGCATCACTAGTAGTGGCGACGGTAGGCGACGAGTGCAATTTTGCTGACTCGGCGCGCTGCGGCGATGCGTTGACCTGTCCGTGGCGTGAGTTGTCGCTGTTGGCATGCGCGTGTGACCTACATACAGAGTTTCGCAATTCTGCTACCTCGCTACGTAGATCAAAGATGGTGGATTGTGATGCCTCCAGCTTCAATTGCAGCTCGACCAGGCTGGACCTCATACTCGTGATGTCCTTTAACAGCCTGGTGACGTCGACGTGATCGAAAGTGACCGGGGGCAGCTTCCGCAACTCCTTAGCCACAAGCGTTGGCACGTCGTCCGGGTCGGTCTCCTTCAACAGCCTTATATTGTCTTGGAGACTCCTCTCTCCCTTTTCATCTCGCCTGCGGGTCGGCATTTGGTCTGCCATTTGCAGCGACTCGTACAACAGCTTCTTTGCGCTGCGTATCTCCTCCTCGGTGAAGTTCGAGGTGCAAATCTGGGTCACACTGACCTCATCCATGGCGTCCAGCTGGTACTGCAGGAACGCCCTCGTTCGCCACGAGTTCTTCCGAACGCATGGTATCGACTTAGCGGCGGCTGACGCTGCGCTCGGCACGAAATTAAAATAATTTCTGCGAACAGTGCAAACGCGTCCGATGTCAACGAATGAACGCGATAAGTCTAGTTAAGAATTAAACAGTATATATAGAGGTATATGTTGTGTTGAGATGGTTTTAAGTTAATTTGCTGCGCCCTAACAGGGTAATGTAACCTAGGATAAGGATGTATGTCTGTAACTGTATACATTTTTGCAATAAATAAATAACTAAGTAAATCATTTTATGGGGTTCTGTTTTCATGTATATGTTGTCGCCGTCGTTCTTAGTAAAGTTTGCCCATTTACTTAGAAAGTACACACAAACTTAGAAAAGTTGCATTGGTACTTGCCTGACCTGGAATCGAACCTACGCCCTCATACTTGCTGGCACGCGCCGTTCGCACGCTTAATGCCATAGGCAACCAGCTGGATTTATTTACGTACTCGCTGAATGACTTCACTGTAGTCGCTTATAGGGTGGTAAGCTACGAATCTAGTTAAGTTTGTATGTGTTGATTTGTTATGTATGTGTTTTGTATGTGTTTTTAGTTTAGTCTAGAATTAATAAGAACCCATCTGCCGCATTAGGCAAGTCCTGTAAGGGTAGATGTAAGGTTGTGTGTGTATAAATAAATAAATAAATACTTGAGAGGTTGGTTCTTTACCCACTAGGCCACCACGACTTAATAATATGCAATCTGTATCTATGATAAAGATGAAACCATACGCATTTAATTAATTGCATTACTTTACTGAGGCTTCTCTAATAAATAACCACCAAACTAGAAGATTTAAATAATGGTTTTTATAATTGAGCCGCTCTGCAGAGTAATACGGAAAAATCTCATTGATACGTCAGTGCGGGTCAGCGCTGAAAACCAGCGCTGTTGTCTCGTGCCTGCGTGCGCGAGGCAC
The DNA here is from genome assembly GCA_963856015.1 of Helicoverpa assulta. Lineage (NCBI taxonomy): Eukaryota > Metazoa > Arthropoda > Insecta > Lepidoptera > Noctuidae > Helicoverpa > Helicoverpa assulta. Next base: position 346,803 of record CAWLCW010000016.1, read on the forward strand.
AGCATTTATGCTGAGCGCTGTCCCTTTTTCGCAAGGTGGCGCAAATGCAGCGTATTAAAATGTTTGTTTGTTCTGTAATTAGTTTTATTTGTTTTATTGTATTTGCGTCGTTTGCGATAATAAATGGATTTTCTTTCTTTCTTCTTTCTTTCTATACGTCAATTACTTCTGCAGAGCGAGCACGCCTACTGGCTGTGGGTGAATGGGAGTCAGGTCTTTGGCTTCACGCATTTCCGTCGGCAAACATAGGCACCATGTTTGACGACACCACTTTCAGACTCGCTGTCTGCCTGCGTCTGGGTGCTTCGTGCTGCACTCCTCACCGCTGCCACTGTGGGGAAGCTGTCAACAGCCTCGGTCACCACGGCCTGTCGTGCAGTCGGAGTGCGGGTCGCATACCACGACATGCGAATATCGACGACGTGATCCGTCGGGCTCTTGTTGCCGTCGGCGTGCCAGCCGTACTTGAACCAAATGGTTTGGCACGCGACGATGGCAAGAGACCAGACGGCATGTCGCTATTTCCGTGGAAGATGGGTAGGACTTTAGTGTGGGACGCGACCTGCGTCGACACTCTTGCGCCATCCCATCTTCCTAGAACTGCGTGTTGTGTTGGCTTCGCCGCTTCACAAGCAGAGGACCTCAAACGGCGCAAATATAGTAGCCTTATCGGGAATTACATGTTTGAGCCGTTTGGGGTTGAAACTCTCGGGCCGTGGGGTCCGAGTGCTCACGCGCTTGCGAAGGAAATTTCTAAGCGCCTTGTTGACACTTCTCGTGACTCAAGGGCTGGCTTTTATTTCGCACAGAGGTTGAGCATTGCCATCCAACGTGGCAATGCCGCCAGCCTTTTGGGTACAGCGATACCCGGTGACAGCGATGAGGAGCAATTTTTTGATGCACTGTATTAGTTTTTAGTTGTATATATAAGTTTATTTTTAATTTTTAAAAATAAATATCTTTGTTTGAATTAATTTTATAATTGTTTCTAGATTAAAAAAAGCTTCAAAAATATGCCAGTTGTTCCTCACACATTAGTTCCACACAAAAGGCTACGTCACGCTGAGCTCGCTCGCGACATTCGTCCGGCCTCCCAAATTTTTAAACCAAAAGGTTTTAATAGCAGAAACTCGACCTCGATGGCGCAATGGTCACCATGCCGGACTGCCGAACCTGAGGTCCCGGGTTCGATTCCCGGTTCGGTCGACATTTGTGTGATGAGCATGCTTGTTGGCCGTGGTCTGGGTGTTACAATATGTATTTATAAATATGTATATGTGTAGCTATATGTAGTTTATCAGTTGTGTTAGCGCCCATAACACAAGTTAATTAATAGATAACTTAGCATGGGTCTAACCGACCGCGTGTGGAAAGGTGTCCTAACTGCCAGATAATACCTACTGGCACGTCCGAATGTTTGACCACTATAACTTTTGTTCTGTTTAAAATTACCTCTGATCCCTTGAGCGACGATTTAATAGATTGAGGGACGATAAAAAAATCTCGTTAATATATATTATACTCTTGGTCCACCAACCCAGTGATAGGTAGTACTGTTTTGCGCTTCTAGAAAAAATATTTTCATGTTTTGCATACTACCTACTACATAACATGAGTTTCCAAGTCGGCACACAGCGACCACACGGTGGGCTACCAAATGTACAAAGCTACTACTGAAAGCTATATATATATATGTATATAGGTATTGCCATACAAGGTTTTTTGTGTTCCCCCCATTTGCCAAAAAGTAGGCTGGGTATAACTAACGGCTCATAATAACCGTCGAGTTTTGTTCGCGAGCTCGCGGGATGCACGCCGCGCCCGCTGCCGACGACGACAAAGTTTTTATTCATGGAATGAGCCCAGCCTTTGTACGGAAATAAAAATAAATAATAGAACAATATTATGTTATATCCCCACTGAGTTACGCCGAACGAATGATTTGACAAAAGCTTTTGTATTTATAAGCTTTGTTATGTTTTGACGCAGCGATGTATTGTGAACTCATGTTACACGATGATGCTTGTTCCATAATACTAAAACAACATACGGTTCAACGAGTTCCATAAAATGAAAATCTATTAATTATGTATCGACTCTATTGAATTGCTTCCCAATTTGAATGAAACGTGTAATTTTAATTAAAAAATATTAATTTTATTTATAAAAAATCTTTTGTCTGTAGCTACAGCTGTGTATAAAGCATAAATCGATAGTGTCAATAACAATATGAGCGTGGACAAGACACCGGCGGGTGTAGCTGCGCCGCTCCCGGGGGACTGCGCTAAAAGCAAAGTTAGTCGCGATCTCACGCTGCACGTTCACGCTCAGAAGTACAGAACACACCGGTATACAGAACATACAAGAACGTATGAATACTTGAGATTTGTACAAACTAGCAACTGCTGTTCTTTCCTGAAAGACATTCATGCATCCGAGAAAGGGCTTCTCTTTTAAGAACAAAGGGAAAGTTATGTCGATCAAGAGTAGCAGAAGATAAGCACTTTGTTATTATTTCTTAGATAACATTACAACGAGGGGATTACGGCAGCACAATAATGTCAGCTAGTGTTGCAGTTTGTTCCGAGTGTATCCTCGGCACGTATCCGCCGCGTGTAGCCACGCGATGAGGCGATCAGTATCAGTACACTGCAGAAACTTGCAAACTTTTTAATGGATTGTATTTTTTTGCTTCAGTTCTGAAAATACAAATAATGGAGCGGAATTTAGCTGTCCCGACTGACCTGCTTCAAAACAATCTTCGGTAATGTTCAATGAGTTTATGAATTCCATTCGAAATATGTAACACAAGCGGCGGCGGCTGACCGACGCAAGTTCCCAACTCGCCCATGGGCTGCACTGAAGTTACGTGCACTGTATAAGTGTGAGTGCAACTTTGAACTTATAATACATATCGAACATTATTTAGAGGTATGTTGCAATGTCAACAGGTAATAAGTGTCTTTATTATATCCTCATGAGGTTGCCTGGCAACAGCCTAATATACCGTCATCATCAGCCTATCGCAGTCCACTGCTGGACATAGGCCTCTCCAAGTGCACGCCACTGAGATCGATTTTCGGCTGCTCGCATCCAGCTCCTGCCAGCCGTCTTGCGCAAGTCATCACTCCACCGTGCCTGAGGACGTCCTACACTACGTTTGCCGAGGCGTGGTCTCCACTCTAGAACTCGTTTACCCCAACGGTTATCGGTTCTTCGGCTAATATGGCCAGCCCACTGCCACTTCAGCTTGCTGATTCGGTAGGCTATGTCGATGACCTTGGTTCTCTGACGGATTACCTTATTTCTGATGCGATCCCTCAGAGAAACGCCGAGCATAGCTCTTTCCATAGCCCGCTGAGCGACTTTAAACTTGTGGACCAGCCGTACCGTCAGTGTCCACGTTTCGGCTCCGTAAGTCATGACAGGTAGGACGCACTGATTGAAGACTTTTGTCTTTAGGCACTGTGGGATCGACGATGTTAAGACTCGACGTAGCTTCCCAAATGCAGCCCAACCCAACTGAATTCTCCTATTCACCTCGTCCTCAAAGTTGTTTCTACCCAACTGCAATGTCTGCCCGAGGTATACATATTTCCGAACAACTTCGAGAACGGCGCCGTGTATCGCAATCGGTTCCGGTAGAACATGTTCATTGAACATGACCTTGGTTTTGTCCAATTTCATCCGTAGGCCGATGCGTAGAGAAGATTCAGCCAGGTCGTTCAGCATCTGTTGTAGGTCCTGCAGCGTTTCCGCCATGATGACGATATCGTCAGCAAATCGCAAGTGAGAGATGTGTTCGCCATTGATGTTGATGCCACGTCCTTTCCAGTTCAGCGTCTTGAACATATCCTCCATTGCATTAGTGAACAGTTTCGGGGAAACAACATCCCCTTGTCTCACTCCTCGATGCAACGGTATGGGCCTTGTTTGCTGATTCTGTACTTGGATGGACATTGTAGCGGCTTCGCAGAGACATCTCATCACTTGGATGTATCGCCAATCTACTTGACAACGCTGCAGGGACTCCAGAACAGACCAGATTTCAACCGAGTCAAAGGCCTACTCATAGTCCACAAATGCTAGACACAGGGGCTGATTATACTCTTCGGTCTTCTGTATAATCTGCCGCACTGTGTGGATGTGGTCTATGTTGCCGTATCCGCTCCGAAACCCAGCCTGCTCCGGTGGTTGGAATTCGTCGAGTCTTCGCGCAAGTCGGTTCGTGATCACTCTTGAGAACAGCTTATATGCGTGGCTTAGGAGGGAAATGGGTCGATAGTTCTTCAGCTGGGTTTTGTCTCCCTTTTTGAAGAACAGGACGACAACACTCCTACTCCACGCCTCTGGAGTTCTCCCTTCAAACAGGACGGCATTAAAAAGCTTCTGGAGTTGTAATGCCATCCTCGCCAGGGGCTTTTCCATTTTTGAGCTGTCTCAGAGCGATCTCGATTTCGCTACTGCTGACTTCTGGCAGGTCTTCGGTGAAATGGCGTGCTAATGTGGCTCTAGAATCCTCATTTCCGGGATCAGGTCGAGATGCATGCGATGCGTTTAACCGGCCATAGAAATTTTCCACTTCCGAAAGGACTGCCGGCACCGAAGAAACGACTTCTCCACTAGTTGAGGTCAGCTTCGTCAAGTGGCTTCTTCCAAGAGATTGTACGAACACCTTTGACCCCCGATTCAGCTCAATTGCTCTTTCAATGTCAAGAGTATTGGAGCACCGGAGGTCGCGTCGTACGGCTTGTTGATCTCTTGGTTTAGAGCCCGCTTAGCTGACGAAGTAACAGGCGGGTTTTCACGTCGTTTCTTCTGTTACAGAATCTCGAACCTTCCTCGCTGAGGATCCGAACCACATATTCGTGGTTCTGGTTAACGTCTGTTGTGGTTTCCACGGCGGCAAATCGGTTCTCCAAATTTGACTGGAACGTTTCAGATCCTGTCATGGTTTGGAGCAGTGTTGGTCGGAGCCTGGCCTTTATCAGACGGAAACGTTCGGCCTTGAAGTTGATATTCAGAGAGCCTCGGACAAGTCGGTGATCGCTACCGGTATTAAACCTATTGATCACGGAGAAGTCTCTGAATATGTGCTTCTTGTTCGTCATGATGAAGTCAATCTCATTTTTAGTCATAGTGTCGGGGCTTTGCCACGTCCACTTCCTTTGGGGCTGCTTTTTGAAAAGAGTTCATCAAAAAGAGCCCCTCGCGTTCGAGGAAGTTGACGAGCATTTGCCCCCTATGATTCCTGCTTCCAAATCCATGGGATCCTACTGCCGATTCGCCGCAAATCTGTACTCCCACTTTAGCGTTAAAGTCCCCCATGAGAACGGTGTAATAGTAAAATATTAAAGTAAAATATTTTGTCGGTACAGTACATCGTCTTGTTGAGATACACAGTTCGACCTTATGTTTCGAGGATCAGTAAGTGAAATACATCGCGTGGTGTAAATTCGCGTAACCTCAGCCGGGATACATGCCACGGTCCATCGATTGCTACGACTGTACGCCGTAGCGTCACTCTTGTCTTGTACAACTTACTTGTGCTAAATCTTAGTCGCTTCCTGGAGTACCGTCTGATGCCATAACCGCTGCATATATCTTACTGTATAGGTTTTGTTTATTGTGACTGTGGTATTACATACAAGTGGGAGATTTTTTCCAGTGGTTTCTGAATGAACATTATTTTTGTTGACTGATGGGTAACATCACACAAAAATAATTACAAGGCAGCAGCGTGTTGAACAAGACACCTGCGCTGAATAAATTGTATCTCGTTGTAAACTAAATACTTTGTGTTCCCTCATAATACGAGAAGCAAGCAGTGTGTACGTAACTGGAATATTATGATTAGAGTCGTTAATATCGCCAGTGTGAGCGGCTCGTGGAATATATTCGCGCATTTCGTCTAGCTCTACAAACGTTTCATATTTGTTCGTCTGCCGAGTAATGTTTCAGATTGTTTTCGTGCTCCGAATACTTCGCGATACATTACCACAAATTACTACTAAACTAGTATTGCCTTGATGATATCATTTATTGTCTCTCTACAATTGCCTCTAGATATATGTGATGCGAAATTAATGACAATCTAAAACTATTATCGTTATTTTGGTATGTAGCACACACGATATATAGGTACTTATACACATACATAACATAGGTAGTATATAGTAAGTACATGTGTGATTCGAGTTCCGCTGAACCGTAATTAGCTAAAACGAAGGCGTACATTGGGAACGCGAAAGAAATGCGACATTAATTTATGTTCCATTATATTTTGGCCATCAAACAAACATTAGGATCAACCTTTAATCATCAGATCTGTAATATTATGTTTTCGTTTACTGCTTTGTGTGTTTTGTACAACTGGATAACAACAATAATGATTCCGTCAAGAAAATTCTAAGGAGTTGAGAAAGATATAATAAGTATTTCTGGTATGCTGAGCATCCGCTGCAACGTGCGAGTACTTCCAATAACAAACGTTCGTTAGCCGCGAGCTGTGACATCGTCCCCGGCAGCCGAACAGCGCTGCGCAGCGCTGAGCGCGAGACAATGAGAGCCGCAGGTGAGATGTGTAATGTAATTGGTGTTTTTGCGACAGCCGCTGTACGAGCACCACATATTCAGCGCCGCGGTCACAGACGCGCTGCTTTGTACCCTCGCTGTTTGTTAATATGTCAACATTCATATTTGTGTCACAATGTAAGAATAGAACCAACTCGCGGAAACTCTTCCGAAAGCTAAGAGAATAATACAAGTGCTCGTTTTTTTACGTGCAATTGTAACAATAAAGGAGCGATCTTATGTGGTAAATTCTTTGAGAAACTAAACTTAAAGCTCTTGGCAAGATATTGAAGTAGTGCAGACGGATATAATGAAGAGACTCTTGTACCAGTCTCTATTACTTACGAAATACCAAAATCAAATCAAAATCAAATCCATTTATTGTTTGTCACAGGTAAAATATTTGTGTCTTGAGTAACGTACATCTTACATTGACGCTTATTCCTTCTCCATGTGAGTTGATGTGAGAGAGAACGCTTGTGCTCAGCAGTGGGACGATGAAAAGGTTGAAGATGATAACGACATACATTTTGATTATGCACCACGTGTAATGCTCTCTATGATATGTTTACTTCTTGTTTGGAGTATCGTGCTTTTTAAGACTGTCTTCATCAATTCATAAAGTTTAAATCTATAGCATGTAATGAGAGAGCGTGGCGGACGGTCGCCTCGTGGTCACCGCGTGGTCACCCGTGATGATCCCCGCAATTTGTCAAGTTACCCTCTCCTTAGACAAATGAGGCGAATTAGCGAGCCGATACCGGCGACAGCTCACGTCTGAGTAATGGATGTCTCCGAGTGCTGGCATCATTACCGCGGCTGCTAACTACCGCAGTCATTACCGCCAGCTTATGTATACAGATACTACACGCTCATTTTAACACCTGATCATTATGAAAAACTATCTGCTGCTCTTGTAAATTCTACTTTCTAATAACAATGTTTATGACTAGGTATAGCTAGGAGCAAGGTGTGTCATCGTCGAAGGTGTTCATACGCTTGATGTGCAATATCTGAGATAATGGATAAATGGATAAGCAAATGAGCGGGATGTATTGTGGTATTATTGGAACTAATGGAGCATGGCTGGGCCTCAACGGGCCGCACAGGCGGGCCCCGCGGACTATGCTATGTTAACTACATGTAATTGTTTGTTTGTGCGGCAGGCCGTGGCCGCCCGCTGCGCGCTGTCGTCGCAACTGACTTAATTACCGACCTGACGAGATGACATCACCACTGACCTTCCTTACATCTAGCACATCGACACACATGCACACACACCACTAGACTAGAATTATAGGACCAATTGTGCATATGTAGGTGCAAGTCACGGACAGAAGCTTGACTTGAGTTTATTGCAATGTCTCCATCGTGATTGCTTGAAACATGTAAAGATGTTAATGTACGGAAGGCGCCTATATAACCTGCAAACATGGGCCCCCCCATCACGAAATCTTTCTGTTAGGAAGGGCTCACCTTCTACAATTAATAATTTATTCTGTGCAGCAGATATCTTTAATGCTTTCAGGATTTCTGTCTGTGTAAACAGTAGGTACCATTATGTCTTCGATCAAGAATCTAAGTTCTTGTGTGTATTGTTAGCGGTGAATATTTGATGATATTGTGTCTTCTAAGTGGTTTCATTCTGTTGCTAATATAAGTTTATATTTGCCGCATGGAATATCTTTATCGCTTTTGAAATTGTAAAAAAGATTTAAAATAAAAACAACAACCCCGATTTGAGTATGTAGCTAATGTAAGCTAGTTACTTGAAATAGAGTAAATATACATAGACAGTTACCGTCTTACCACAAAAACTTTTAAACGTCAGTTTAACACTTGTCTAAAAAATTGATAGATTATGACGTTGAAATAAGGTCCATTTTGCAGCCACAGTTTTTTTTGGACAAGTGTTTGACACATGTTTAAGTTTTTGTAGTAAGACCACTTGCAGTTTAGTTTATCCAGCTTCGTAGTGTAATAACATTCGTAGCAGAAGTGGTTGTGATCCAGCAACAAGTTCAGCAATATCAACATGGAGTTGTAAAAACTTGTGTGTTGTTAGGCGAGCGTGTAATATTACAATAAGTCAATAACAAGTCCCGCGGCGCCGCGCAGCTTCTCTTATTATGTTTGAATGAACATTTACAAACAACTTATGTCTGACTCGTACATGTTTGTTTGTTTGTTTTGCTATAAGCTCCGCAATCTGTTGAGGCGGGGCACAAATACTCGGCTACTAAACAAATCGACAATGATACGAGAGTACGGGTTACATACTTACTCCAGCATAACATTTATTAACAGGCTTTGTCTACTTGTCTAGCCCACATGCATGCGTTGATATGCGATTTGGTTCTCACAAATCCTGAGTGACGGTACGGTAGTGTAGTGATTGCATGTGCTACGTGAAAGACATTCCATTCTGGTCGGTCCTCAAACAAGTACAGGAGACCTCGCTGACCGTTCGGGCCACAAGCTCCTTCCCAGAAATGAGATAGTGACGTTTAGTGGCACCCACATGACCCACATTACTTTTTACTTTATATTCGGGGATCGCCATTATGTAATACAGGCTGTTGTTAGCCTCCTGTAAGCTTTTACGTGCAAAGAAAGCTTATAATAACAGTTTGCAACAAGAGCCGTAATTCCTTCCGCTTTAAATAATATTTGCGCAGGTGTAGGACGGAACAATGGCCGGCGCCTTGCTTTAATCTTACACAGTTTCGTGTCGCTCGAGCTGCTCGGTAAATACTCGAATACTTTCAGGTGTTGTGATAAGTCATCCGAAACCTCTCGTTGAGATATTATCGTGTAAGACATAAAACGTAGTGTTTTAATAGTGAGCACATATCGGTACGGAATAACCCTTAAGTAATCTGTGATGTTACGCATATTTCTGGTCTGAAATAGCATCTAACATTAGTTGAGTGTATCGTTTATTAAAATTCAGTTTATATTTCATTAATCTGTTATTTTATTTTTGACAACTATTGCGTATTGTATTGCATCAGTAGGTATCGACCAAGTTAAAATATATTTATTGTAAAAGTATATTTTTTTACCTGCGAACACAAACTCTGGTTCTTGCGAAATTACACTACAAATGGTTCAGGAAATTGTTGCGTGAAGCAGTTAAAGTTTTTCCAAACATTGTCACAACAACCTGAATAGTTTAGTTTGGTCTCCGTGGCTTAAATAAGTAAAATAGCAAAAGGAAAACAATACTAGGAAGCCGACGTGTGTGGTGTGTGCGCGCGTCGCGATGGCGCTCGCACACAGACGCAACCTACCTAAAGGTGTACGGTTATCTCGTACCTGTTGGTATTCTATGTATAAAGATATTATAATAACTTTGTCACAGTATTGTTAATTCTTAGCTAAGTACATATTTTTAATAGCTAATGTAACTTTCTATGATGAAGTCGTACAAGGTTCACGGCAGCTCTTTGATTAAGGCAATTTAAATAATGTTTATGCTGTCAAAGATATTCGTGCTACAACATGCCAAGAAATGAACTTAAGCTAGGTCAGTCAATGACAATGACCAGAAATACAGGTAAACTAAAAATATGTAAATGTAGCAATAAAACCGCGAGGCTAGCGCAATGTGCTCCACGCACATTACTCACCGGCATGAATGCGATGCTGCAAACACTTCACTATCAAACACTAACCTAATTACTATTTAAATTAATTCTTTTGAAGGTCGTCTGCACGTAAATATTACAGTAATACGGATAGTTAATTTTATACGCTCCTTAATTGTATAAAATTATGCTTCAGATGTAACGGTGGAAGGTCGCCGGTACTTAAGTAAGTCCGGTAAGTCCCCTCTTTGAGGAGTGGCTCGGGAGGAGTCATGGCGCCCTCACGTACCGCATGACGCAGGTCCTCACCGGACACGGTTGTTTCGGGAGGTACCTGCACCGAATCTGTCGTGAGGAGGCGCCCGGGTGTCACTATTGTGTGGACAGCCCCGAGGACACGGTGGACCACACAGTCCAGGTGTGCCCCGCATGGGAAGGGCACCGCCGGGTCCTCGTCGAGGCTTTAGGCGGCGGCGACCTCTCGCGTCCAGCCCTGATCCAGGCCATGGTCCGGGGCGAGAGGGAATGGGATGCCGTCGCCTCCTTCTGCGAAGCAGTCATGTCGAGAAGGAGGAGGCGGAACGCCAGAGAGTTCGCACCTCTCATCCCGGCCGCCGTGCTGGACCAGGTAGACACCACGGGCGCCGGGTGTCGCGAGATGACTCCCGGCCACCGTAGGCGTGGGTCTGTGGGCGGTGAGTTCGGGTGGCTCATCGTCCCTCTGTCTTTTTAGACGACAGACCCGTGTCGACGGCGCGCGTTGTTCCACGCGCTCCTCAAAGAGATGTCAGCAACCCCAGCGGGGCCCAGCAGGGCCAAGGCCTGCCGGGGCTGCGGGTTGTTCGAAAGAGATACCGCGGCCCTGGTACATAAAAGGCCTATGCCGGAACACGACGGTTTTTAGTCAGTAAGAGTCTGACACTCCCTCACCGCTGCTAACCCACAGCGGGAGGGGTGGTACTTTTTTAGGCAACAAGAATAACAGTTGAGAAACAAATAACTATATTACACGACAAAAGGAAACAAGGTCAGTAAACAAATGATTTAATCATTCGTAGAAATATTGTTTGACATCAAATAGTTTATCTTATCATCTTGTGCGATTATGTTTGCTACATCTCAGAAATAAAACTAATCGTTCAGGCAATATAAGAAGTCAGGTAATTTCTTTAAGTAGTATATTCTACAAGTAGATACAGTATCTTGCAAAAAATACAATCGACAAAAACAGTTTTGGGCGTCATCTAGATTGTATAGGTACTGAAATAAAAATGTTTTTCAGGATTTTAACGCAGTCTTTTGCCGCTCGACTCTTGTCATCTCGTAACACTATGCTGCAATGTTAGAAAACATTTAAACTACAACTTATATTCCGATGGAAAATAATAATGTGTTATATTTCAGTGACGTTTCATTAGCGTAGTGCTGGTCACGAACTGCAATTCAGAACGTTTCAGCCTTTTGTTACTCCATTTACGTTTTTAATTGACTTGAAACTCACTCGGTAGAGTAGTATTTACTTTTTGTATGCGTGACCCCTCTACTATAGTATTATTTCATGCCTGGTACTAATACAGATTTTAGATAGGAAAAACATAACACTTTCAATTCCTTCGTGTGACTGTGGATTGATCCTTGTGGCGGTTGGTCTACACCTGGGCACCTTGTGCGGAGACGATACATCAAGCATCACAATAAGCGCGTATGTGTTCGCGACTTCGCTAAATGATAGTTTGAACAGTAAACAGAGTGCGCGACAATAGTGTGCTCGCTGGAAGTTCGCTAATTACTCCGCGCCGCAATTTGGTGCCAAAGTGGCTCATCGCAGGGCTGCGTCCTACGCGCACTGCAGACGCGATACCACGCGAATCCCGACTGAAACCAAGCATTTCAAATTTAAAGGTAGGTATTTCATACAAAACAATTTAACCAATATAGATGCATTTCAACATCATTTAAAGTCAGTTGATGTTACTCGGCGTCATAATATTTTTTTCCTTTGCCCTTATCTGAAGCGTTATTTTATTGCGTGGTTTCAGGATTGACTAAGGTTTTTGGCGCTTGATACCTTTTTTGGGTTATGTAGAACAATGGATGTTAATCGTTAGGAAGTAGGTCTCCCGGCTAAGTAAGGTGGAGTGTAAATCACGTGTGTACGGACACACGGAGCTGGTCTAGCGAGCCAGTGTCTTGTTATGCGATGCGCTGCGTTCGCTTTGTAGTGCTGCCAAGTGTCAATACAAAAATGTTCTGTTCTGTTCACCTGCACGTTGTTAGTGCAGGCAATAAGTATGTTTTACAAGTTACTGTGTTAATTACGTAAACAACATCTACTCTACAGTCGCTAAATGAATGGACGAATGCAGTTGTTCTCGTCTGAGCAGAGCATTGAGCAGGCACATCAATTAGGTGTTGCCTTCTGCGCGTCCCTAGCGACTAACTGTGGAGTATCCTCTAGTCCCCACACAGTGTATAGTTTCATGAAGTTTGCGGAGTTAGTTGGCAAGCGCCGGGTAGAAACCGCCTGCTGTCACAGAATACTTTGTCATCGTTACGAGGAGCCTGATTTATTTCTGCTCGAAACCTAGACTGCTAAATGTATTTGAAATTCCGCGTACTTGATTTTTTATGTATTGAGGTCTGAGTGATTTGACAAATTGGGTCGGCCTTACCGTCTGCCGCTCGTTATAGCTTACCAAATATAACATCTCATTATTTACTGTATTATCTACATCGATATGACCTATTTGTCAAAGGCAAAAGCTTATATTTCTTGACACAATAGTTAGAAAGCAAGTTTGCTTTTTGCTGCTTTAGTGTCGGTACACACATAATGCGTGATCGTGAAACAATACGGTGTCGACATGCAGTGCTGTGAGCAACTGTTGCACTCGGAGCACGATACGCTAACGAACGTGCCGACAAGTGCTTGTGGGGCTAATTACCAGCCGCCGACGAACTTTGTACTTGTGCTCCAGTTGTGACGCACTGACGACACCCAGCGGCACTGGACCCACTAACTACCAGCTACTAAATGTCTAAGGCACTTTGTTTTCTCAAGACGAGTTTTTCTAAAACGACATTTGAGTCAATTTTTATCAAGTTTTCTTGAACACACGATTGTTATTGAGTTCCGCGATCAGACCTAGTTGTTTAAAGATAGCAAGCATTGTCTCTACTATGCTGCAATCATTACATTAGGCGCGCGTGTCAGGCCAGCCGACACTGGAGCTCAGATTAATAATATACATACTTAGTAAGTAAAGATTCTCACACATAGTCACATATTACATTGCCAGCAAAATTACCAGGCTTACCACTTATGACTGCTTGCTACTTACTAATTACATGTATCTGAATATTAAATGAAGCATTTGCAATATTAGGTGCCATTCTCCTCTTACGTAGTAGAAGCTTTAATCGTCATTTAGTGTCATTCTATCCATACAAGGTAACCTCTCTGTCGCTAGCATTCATAAAGTTATATTTGACAGGGGCTAACGCAGTTAAGTTTGTAAATGTTGAAGCGTGCATCCTGGTATATTTATAATCAGTCTATCTCGAGGCTCATAAGTCAGTTCACTTGGCTGCGGGGCGCGAGGCGCGGGCCGCGGGGCGAGCGGGGCGGGGAGGGAGCTAACGTATTACACGCATTTGTTAGGGTGATGTCATGCCGACGGCGAGCCACGGGGTCTGATCGACAGGGAGACATATTTTGAATAAACAGCCGCACTACTTCCTATATTTTGTCTCTCGGTCACACACAACTGCAGGGTCATTAATCACGGGATTCTTCGTGGATTTGAGGCATCCTTCATGATGCACAGTTAGAGTTGTCAGAAGCATTGCTTGTGTGTGTGACTGCAGTAGACTGTACTGAGTCAGCTGAAGTTCGCCTGTGACCTTCGCGGTATCGCGTCGTTGTATTAATATCGTGTTCGTCGAACTGCACCGATCTGATTGGGAGTGTTTATTGTTTTATCGGAACTCTTTGATCTGGCTCAGTAGAATGTACGAGTTTTGATTAATGCTTTTATTTTGTTATATTACGAGTCTGGATTTCATCTCACGGTGCGCTTATAGAAAAGCTCGTTCAGAAATAGTCGCGACCAACGAAATTTACTTTCGAGAGATCGAATCTGAAATAAGGTGATTGGACAGGGAACGAAAGTAATTAATTGACACACCTATCAGATGGGAAAGGAAACTGATGTGATGTATTAGCCATATTAACCGAAGGAGCCCGTTCGGCTGTGAGATGTGGTCTTGACCGGACACCACAAATCGCCTCATTACGTTCACCTTATATTCGACTTTGCTGAACGCAGCTCATTGAGACTGACGGACGATCCATTTAGATAGCGTTGAGCCAATAAAATAAGATTAAGCACTAGTTTCGTTCCTAAAACTGTATTAGCTCTTTGCAGGAGTATCTACCTATAGGACGCTTAACTGTATGTATGGCTGACTAAGAGCTCCTTACCTTAGACGTCAGTCAGTAGAATATCTGAGGCGTGATACATAATGTTCGCTGTATCATCAACAAGGGCACGTTAGCGACATAACTCATCGCTATCCGGTTTTCCGGATGATCCGTCAATGTGTCGCCGGGATACAGCTCGGGAGCCGCGAGCCGCGCTGCCGAGCGTCGCGGGGCGCAAGTAGTGGGAGGTGGAGGCGGGTTCTGTGCCAGGTGACTCCGCTTACAATATCGAGCCACGACGCGCCCGCGATTTCCCAGCTATTGCGCTATTTGCCTTAATACAAGCTGCTTGCTACAACAAAGCTCGACATTTTATATTGCAAACATTTTAGTTTTGTCTTAAAACTTTAAACATCTTTTGGTATTATAAAATTATAAAGGATTGTAATAACACGCTCTAGCATACTGATGTTCGCTTAGGTCTAGGGAGTTTAGTTATTGTTTAATTGTCTTACACACGATTGGTTTCGCTAGGATTCCTGTTCCTGGTAAAGTGTATAGACAATTGTTTACAAACATTTAGTTTAGCATTAGAAAGTGAGTGGTTGGCGCCGCACCAGTGTCGGTGTCGTAAGTGTCGGTATGTTGTAGGTGTCACTCAGCGGAATGCTAATGTCGGCGTGACGTCATTAGTGCACGCTGCACGTCACGTGGCACACCTCACCCTGGAATACATTAGCCTCGGGACTTACACTCTAGTATTTACTAAACACTGGAAGGTGCTTAGCTTTTTATTGAGTATTTTTTAAATAAATCTCGAAATGGAAAAGTAAATATGTTGTTTTCCTTTCAAGTCTGTTAATGCTGCAAGTGAATAAAATGAAGCACGTTCTAGAAATAATAAAACGTAGCTAAACAAACTATTGTCAATTGATGTCAACAATACGCGAAGCTTGAACAATTGAAGGCTGGGCACAGTTCAATTATTTGTCGAGTTACATCTACAATGTGTTCTCGGCGAAATAATTGAACGAGCTGTAACAATGTGCATCATTGTAGTGCGCCCCCGCCCCCCGTGCCGCATCCCCGCCGGAGCCCGGGCGGACCGCTCAAGTGCGTGTGGACCTCTCGTCAATGAGAGCTCGGAGCAGCTGAGATTCTATTGTGCTGGAATACCAAACAAACTTGTTTATGCTTTCATTGAAGGACTTCTATTTAGCTTGTGCACCACATTATTCTAGTTGTTAGCAAATTCTTCAAAATCTAGTTAAGTATAGAAAATAAAACTTGACTGAAATACCTAGTTGACAAGATTTTTAGAGTTGCGGCGCCGCTGCGCAACGAGAGTATTCTAAAAACACAATTCTACGATAAGTTTTTACAAACTTATGAATTGAACTGATAGAATATTATTGAATTTGCGTAGGGTAGTGCTTGTACAGAACATAGTTGCGAGCTGCGAGTTCTGGCGAGCTGCGAGTTCTGGCGAGCATGTTGTACCTCTACACAGTGACCGCGCGTCTGCGGCTGCACTCGAGTGGTCGCCGCGGTCGCGTCCACACTCACTGGAAATTGGAAAATTTTCTATCTGTTGTGTAATCGTATTCTAAAGTAGATACAAAATAATTGTGTCGCTAACGAATTGTTAACGTTCTTACTTTGTAATCTTTTGGTAACTATGTTCCTTTGAAAATGAACACAAGCAACTTTTCTGAGAAATATGACATTTAAGATGACAAAGAAATAGAGATGTTATTTAGTGTGTGGTTTATAAATATTTTATATACTCTATATTCAATCTTTTTCAGCCTCAGTATTTTTTTGGAATAATCGAGTTCAGAAGTATTTCATGTTTGCATTACTGCCAACAAACACTCACAATAGATAATAGACTGTTTCATGAAGCAAGTAGGTACTCATGTATGGTCTAATAAATAACAGTGATTGTGACCTACAGAAACTAAAGTAACCAATTCTCTAGCTATTCTTTTGTCTGCCCTTTATCCTTTACCGAATGAGAAATAAATAAAGAGTATTGTTATACACAATAGTTTGGTACATTCGGCGCGTAATACGAACAAATCGATTTCGTAATAAAGGTTCGGCCGAGTTAACGAATTGTTAGATTGGTATCGAGCAAGAACGAGTGAGTGTTCGGAGCAGTGTGGTCTGCACAAGTGTACACTACACTTCGTAACCACTACACATGTTGTTTTACTGCAGTTGAATTACTTATGAGAACAAACTTGATAAGTTTTTATAGTGCAATAAAAATTATCTTCGAAAAGTAATTTATGTAGCTAGAAATCTTACGACATACATATGTATAAAAATTAGGACATTTGGGCAATTGTGAGGTCCGCTATGATGACGTCACATAGGCTGGTATCGCAGTTATGTGAGTACCAATTGTGACACAATACGGAGATGGCGGAAAGCCATTGTGTCTAATGGATGTCCCTGAGTTAATTTTGCCACCGACTTCTAGGCCGATGCACCTAAAATTAGTTTTTTTTTGCTTTTTAGTGTTTTGGGAAGTCGGTTATATTTTTTTGTAAAAAAGTTTTTTATTTTCAGCTTTTCAGTGAAACGAATAAGGTCACTATCCACATAACTGGAAAGTTCTCATTGATACGAAGAATATAAGCCCAAACACGAGGTAGTTTTCATTTTCAGTTGTCGAGCTCCCTCGACCTTCTCTGGTCTCCATCATCAGGTCAGCTCCAAACCTTCACTGTTGCAAAGGTCTCGTCAATACGAATAATATAAGCCCAAACACGAGTTAGTTTACAGACTCAGTTGTCGAGTTTCCTCGACCTTCTTTGGTCTCCATCATCAGGTCAGCTCCAAACCTTCACTGTTGAATAGTGCTATCAGACATACATGTGAGTGTCAAGGTTTAACCCTATGTATGCTTACAACTTTCGAAAGTTGCCCTCGATTTCTCAGGGTTTCCAACATCAGATCCCTGACATAATGACTATGGGACCAACTGGCAGCTATTCCGCGTCGAACAAAAAAAGAATCACGTAAATCGGTCTATAAACCTCGGCGTAATCGATGTACATACATAGAAAAAAAAAAAAACATACCGGCCGAATTGAGAACCTCCTCCTTTTTGGGAAGTCGGTTAAAAATTAGCAAACTTTTGATAACCTCGGCGAATCCCGGGATAAGCCGGTCCCCTCCTGTTTGTGGTACTTATACACAAAAGTTAAGGAATCCTTAATGGCCTTCTATAATTCAAACTTAATTTACTAAGGAAAGTTTCCGCATCGCCACTTATCAGGAAAAACGGCACGCGGCAGCCTTGTGTTAACATTGTTTCTGAGAAATATGTAAGTTTGTATGAAAATAGTGCGTTGAAACCGACCCACCCAAAACAAAAATGTGAAAGACTGCCAAGTTCGATAATATGGAAATCCTTCGCCTATAAAAGAAGTGAGATCTGAATAAGTACCAAGTTCCATACACATACCTCAGTTAAAAATAGTTACTTTTTAATGATGTTACTTGGCAAGTTTTCACACACCTTGTTATAAACCTACTAAACGCAATGAATCAAGTATTTAATTTTCTATTAAAACTTGCCAAGTAACATTATTAAAAAGTAACTATTTTTAACTGAGGTATGTGTATGGAACTTGGTACTTATTCAGATCTCACTTCTTTTATAGGCGAAGGATTTCCATATTATCGAACTTGGCAGTCTTTCACATTTTTGTTTTGGGTGGGATTTCATTTATTTTTGTAAGGTTGAATATTTTATTTTTTTCTTATGATTAAGTTAGTTAAGGAAATGTCTCATTTATACTATCTTTCAGATTTTTGAATATGTACTATGCTTCTTACAAAGACATGAACTAGATTAACTAAATGGACTAGATTTACCAACTGATTGACATGACATGTTATCATATATTATGTTCGTGGATCAAAGTTACACATTCGTTATTTTCGAAAGTGACTCACACTTGGCCGTTTTCAGAATTTTACTTTGACTATACTCCGCGCGGCGAATCATGATCCGTATGACGTTTCAACTGACAGTAGTAATAGTGATGCGAAACTTCGATAAAATTCTGTTAGGCAAAGGTCATGTCACTCAGCCAGGTCATTCAACGGCTTTATTATATTTTATTTTAGTGTACATTAATTTTTATTAAAATTGCACAATTTAAAGAGAAGAATTTTTAGAATTCTTTTTGAATTTAATTTTAAAGAATTCATAATTTCCAGCTTTATGGAAAAATATTTAAAAGGAGGCCACAGACCTACCGCTTTTTTTTAAATTCAGTCATGTCAGATTCAGATTGATTAAATAAAATACAAATATACTGTGTTTTTTTTTACTCAAAGCATTTGTAAATTTTTTCCTACAAATTATCGATATATTGTTTATCGATGTGTCCCTTTTTTTCGATAACAGCTTGGCGACGTAACTTTTGCAGCACGTACCATGTACATTTGCATTGAGTTTTTTTCCATTATTTTCGAACATTACGTAATAATTTCTTAATATTCATTTTTATTATTAAAAAATGTACACAATTATGATTTTTTTGAATTTTTAATGGGCCTGTAAAGGATTTGTTGTGACAGGACGTCACTACAATGTTAAGTGCATAGATAATACATATAATACTGGTATAGATGCGCCACTGACAGAACAGTTTTATTTCAACTACACGTCCTCCCCGCTAGTTGGCGCCAGCGTCTACGCGAAAGCATGTTATATATAGTTATAGCTATGTAGGCGCCATCTACGTACCTATAGGTATATTGGTGACCATACTTAACATGTTTTATTTTTTTCCGTGTAAAGAAATGAACCAAGGTGAAAAACCGTAGAGGGTCTTGGTTTTTCACCATAGTACATTTTTTACACGGATACGATAAAGACATATGAAAAGGGAAATAATACAACGAAAATAGATATACATATGTAATTTATTTTATTTATTACAACTCCAGAGAATTCATACAAATTATTATTTAACGACTATAATGTATTGAAATAAAACCACTTTTACTGTGATATTTTGTTTTACTATTACAATTTCCTAATAAATTATTTTAGCACTATTAAATTAATTATTTACTCCGTGTAAATGGCTACTGAAAAGTAAGTATAAGTATATATAAGTGATACAAAATAAAATTATAAACATGACATTGAGGCTGCATGTCCATGTCCGATAATCAGTGACCGATTTTTTTGCACACATCCTACAAAAAGTCAGTCAGAAAACAGAACAATGTTATAGTTACCGGCACGGATATTGAGCTCTCGGCGGAAGAGTGGGGATCGCATTGCGCACTGTACACATAAGGCAATAAACCAATAAATCGCTTCTAGGTGGTGAAGGTGAAGGTCAGGGCTCAATATCCATGCCGATAACTATACAAATATACAAAATTGGCCCAATTATCTGTCCTACAACAAGTCTGACATGGGTGGGCAAGGTTAGTGCAAAGTTCGGACTATAATTTATTTGTATATATTTTTGTTTACCTGATAATAACCCCGTAATATACAAGGTTGGCACTGCATTTCTGGTCAAGCACTTGCTTGGAGATATGTAATAATCTTCAAAATGTTTATTACATAATCTTAATTGGTTATAAATGTATGCATCTCCTTTTATTTTGATGTCATCGTCCAACACTTCTGTCCAGGCATTAAACCTTTCCCTATCACGGTCTGGCTTAGGAAAGTGATGCAATGGACCTAAAATTTGATAGAATGAATTCATTACAGGTTGTTCAATTTATGTTTGCGTTTCGTGTTTTGTTTGTGCATTAGTTCGGTAAAAATGTTATAATAATGTAAAATTATTGTTAGAACAAGTTGAAGAATTAAACTTTGGTGGGGATCTTTCATAAAATAGGATCACATATTATATCGTCAATTGTTATCTTACCTCCTTCTTCACATCCAAAATAGCAATGAGTGCGAGGATTTTTCGGTAATCTCGCCATCGTAATCCAAAAACGTAGCCAAATTTGATCACAATAAACATACACGTCGTAGTCCATAAAACGATGCCGGGGTCAAGCGAAGTAAGTGTATTCGTCGGTATCCGTTTACGAAAAGCCAAGTAACTGTGTGAAAGAAGCACTCTCGGGGTCCAGGAAACACGCGATGGTCAATAAAAAAGAGAAATTACACTGAAAACTCGGGAAACTCACGGCACACACAAACACAACGAACGTTGGTGAAAAGTTTTGAAAACTTTTATTTACCCGTAATGGCCGTAATGTTACCAGTGTTGCCATTGGAAAAATAAGTAATAAGTATATAAAAAAAATGTTATGGACTTTTTTAAGCCCGATAACGAATCGCAAAAAATGTAAAATTATTCTTAAGTTTCTATTATTAATTCAAATTTGATCAATTATTTAAAAAAATGCATTTTAAGAAAGAGGTCATCTAAGGCGACATCTAGTAGTATTTAAGGGAATATTTCTGCCTTAGTTGACACGTCCTCCCCGCTAGACAGCACCACTTTCCATACATTTTCTTTTTTCGACCTCAAAGTACTGTAGTGTCATCCCCATGGTTAAGTGCTACCGAACTGTCATAGGGATCATCATTGGCCGCGCGGGGTATAAATACAAATCTTTGTAACGAATTTCAGATCGGTACGACCTTTCGAAGATATATTATATAAATATAGATAAATTTAGTTCGTTTTAGTTCCTTAGGGGTATAAATTTACACCGGGTATAAAACACCTTCATTATTTTGAAACCGACTCACACTTGGCCATTTTCAGATTTTTCCCTTTACCTTGACATAAAGACCTACCTCCATGCCAAATTTCAAGTCAATACGACCATTGGAAGTGGTCTAGGTTTTTGATGAGTGAGTCAGTCAGTCAGTCAGTGAGTGTATAGTAAAAATAGCGATTTTCTGACGTCAATATCTCAAGACCTACAATAGGTATATTAATGAAATTTTGTATTTTAGATAAGTGAGGGGGTCTCAACAGATACTAGAAATTTGATATGCGTAAATAAAATAGATTTTGAGTTATAGGGGGGTCGAATTTGGCCCGAAATGGTTCGTGTAATATAACCCACGGCCGGTGTGTCGCTTTTTTTGCTCGAACTTGGCGGACACACTGCCGTGTGTCTAGATATAATCCACTTCTATATAAACTCTTTTGCAAAAAAAGCGGGCACCTATGCGAAATCTTGGTTTTAGGGACTTTACGTGTATTTCAAAGGGTTTTAATAACTGTAAGATGTTACTAGCATCAAAAGGGCTAGCCAGGCATGCGCGAGAATGTATTCTAAATTTGAATTTTGGAGAAATGCTAAGAAACTGGTTAAACCTTGCTTGGGACTAATTCCTGGTAGAAAGTTCGTCGGCGTTTTGAAAAGTTTTTGACGTGATTTTCAGAAAACTGATAATGCAGTTTTTATTAATGATTATTGAACCTTTCTTTTACATCAAAACATTTTTTAAGAACTATGCGTCTTTGATAAAATTGTCACCTGCTCTAAATGGTCTGTAATGATGGTTGATGGCAATGTTAAGAGTTTCGGTATTTTTGTGTAAAGCGTTCTATTGTTTAGCTATTGTATCCATGCAGTTTAAAATATCCCTTTCTCATAAATAAACACACTTTAGAGGAGTCTCAGTACTTTGTGCTGCGACAAAACCAATTTAAAGTTAGCAGTGCCGATCACAATTCATCTCCTATCAGACTTCTATATATATAAAAGAAAGTCGTGTTAGTTACTCCACTTATAACTCAAGAACGGCTGAACCGATTTAGCTGAAAACTGGCAGGGAGGTAGTTTAGAGCCAGGAGAAGGACACAGAATATAGTTTTTGTCACCATCCGGCTACGGGAAACAGTCATACCGGAACGCGGGTGAAACCGCGGGCAGAAGCTAGTTTATAGATAAGTCGAACTTTGAACAAAAATTCATTTACCTACGTTTCGTGGTTTCAATAACTTCCGCACCGACTATGGACGCCAAATGTGATAAGTTACAGCCCTTTCACACGGCAGTCCAGTTTTGCGGGACCGACATTTTACTGTATCCTGCAAAACTGAACTACGTGTGAACACAGCGTCCGTTTTTGCAGGATTCCCGCTTCTAACTGGACGAACGATCTAGTGTCAAGTGACAAAACCGAATCGCACAAATCGACGGGAACAGCATTTTGCAGGATCCTGCGTGCGGTTTGCTCGTGTGAACACTAGCATATAATATCTTTTGCGATCAAACGGGATCCTGCAAAAAACGGTATCCTGCAAAAAAAGTCCAGTAAATGAATTTTTGTTCAAAGTTCGACTTATCTATAAACTAGCTTCTGCCCGCGGTTTCACCCGCGTTCCGGTATGACTGTTTCCCGTAGCCGGATGGTGACAAAAACTATATTCTATGTCCTTCTCCTGGCTCTAAACTACCTCCCTGCCAGTTTTCAGCTAAATCGGTTCAGCCGTTCTTGAGTTATAAGTGGAGTAACTAACACGACTTTCTTTTATATATATAGAAGTCTGATAGGAGATGAATTGTGATCGGCACTGCTAACTTTAAATTGGTTTTGTCGCAGGACAAAGTACTGAGACTCCTCTAAAGTGTGTTTATTTATGAGAAAGGGATATTTTAAACTGCATGGATACAATAGCTAAACAATAGAACGCTTTACACAAAAATACCGAAACTCTTAACATTGCCATCAACCATCATTACAGACCATTTAGAGCAGGTGACAATTTTATCAAAGACGCATAGTTCTTAAAAAATGTTTTGATGTAAAAGAAAGGTTCAATAATCATTAATAAAAACTGCATTATCAGTTTTCTGAAAATCACGTCAAAAACTTTTCAAAACGCCGACGAACTTTCTACCAGGAATTAGTCCCAAGCAAGGTTTAACCAGTTTCTTAGCATTTCTCCAAAATTCAAATTTAGAATACATCCTCGCGCATGCCTGGCTAGCCCTTTTGATGCTAGTAACATCTTACAGTTATTAAAACCCTTTGAAATACACGTAAAGTCCCTAAAACCAAGATTTCGCATAGGTGCTCGCTTTTTTTGCAAAAGAGTTTATATAGAAGTGGATTATATCGGTTTCAACGCACTATTTTCATACAAACTTACATATTTCTCAGAAACAATGTTAACACAAGGCTGCCGCGTGCCGTTTTTCCTGATAAGTGGCGATGCGGAAACTTTAAAATATCCCTAGTGTTCACACGAGCAAACCGCATGCAGGATCCTGCAAAATGCAGGATCAAAAAGCGGGATCCCGTTTAATAACACATATATTTCTATAGCAGTGTTCACACGGCTTCCTGCGTACGGTTTTTTGCTGGACACTGTTTTTTGCGGGAAAGTGATTTACAAAAATACCTAAAGTAGAGTGTTGTGTCACGATAGGATGAACCCAGAATCTTCTATTTCGCTGCCGACGACGTCGATAATACTAATATACTAGCAAAGTATTCACATCCATTTCGCCTGATCACTAGCGTAGGAATGGTCAAAAAACAGGATCAGGCCTTTCACACGGCAGTCCAGTTGTGTGGGACCGGCCTTCCTGCAAAACTGAACTACGTGTGAACACAGCGTCCGTTTTTGCAGGATACAGTAAAATGCCGGTCCCGCAAAACTGGACTGCCGTGTGAAAGGGCTGTTAGTGTACGGGTAGAGCTCTAGACTGTCATCTGTCAACAATGTTACCTTCAGGTTTTTTAACGTTTGCAGCTATTTTGTGCACGGTTCATTTCAGTGTAATATAATTTGTGTTTAATTGCGTGTGGAACCTTTGCTGCATGATAGTAGGACTACATCCTGCATCCAAGTCTCGATTAACAGTTATTATCAGTTAATATTCAGTTATTATTTTCGTTGAAAACTGCACTCAAATAAAACACGTATCTTCCTTACGACAACCATATTATTAACTCGCTGAAATAATGAAGTGTTCCCTTCTTTGTAACAAGGTATTAATTGTCGGAAATTATTAATATTTATAACGTTTCATATGAACTTTAATTAAAAATGCGGTAGGTTATATCAGATCTTATTACCATCCATATTTCCATAGAAATTCGAGAAGCATCTGTTAATGTTTTATTGACCGCGTTTGCAGCAAACACAAAATGATGCACAGTTTAAATGAAGGGGC
Source organism: Helicoverpa assulta (assembly GCA_963856015.1). Lineage (NCBI taxonomy): Eukaryota > Metazoa > Arthropoda > Insecta > Lepidoptera > Noctuidae > Helicoverpa > Helicoverpa assulta. The sequence continues at coordinate 371,544 of CAWLCW010000016.1, forward strand.
AGTTGTATGAAGTCAGTGTTTCATAGACAACGCACCCGCGGGACAGCGCAGGCGAGCGGCGATCTGCTGCGATTACGCAGCGGACACACTCCCCAGTCTCCCCAGTCTACATTGCCTACGGCCAGCCACAACGGCTTCTATGCATAAAGAAGCCCTTCTGTCGCGTGTCAGCTATAATAGTTTAGTATTAGTAGTAATTTGTTAAGTATACAAGAGAGCAAAGTTGCTTTTTAACCGCGTGCTCAATTTTGATGACCGAGCAATCGAAGGATTCTAAAATTGAAACACGAGCTTAGCGAGTGTTTCAATAATAATATAGAATCCTGAGCGATAGCGAGGGAATCAAAAGAGCATAAGGTGCAAAATCTTTGCACTCGAGTGCAACACGTAACTTTTCATCCCACCTCATCGAGGAAATTTCTAAACTCAAAAAAAGAAAATGGCACGCACGTCACAAATGGCAAATTAAAAAGATGACCTATTAAAAAAACTCAGTTTAAAAATGTAATGAGGTTTAAAATCGACCTCAAAACAATAAAAAATAATAATTTCATCCCACTTCATCGAGGAAATTACATGGAAATTACTAAATGCAAAAAAACAAAATGGCGCGCACATATGAGCATCAAATTAAAAAGAAGTACTTACTTACCTATTAAAGATCATTTATTTGAAAACTCAATTTAAAACTGAAACGAGGTTAAAAATCTATGTAAAAACAATAATAAAAATTACTTAATTAATTGAATAATTATTTTAAGCAGTATTTTATATGTTTAATATGTATTTGTTTGAAAAGTCTTATCAAGATTGTCACAAATGGAGTACTGCACACGATCTTCTAAATTCAAATCACTTTGCCGCTCTAGAGGATAAAAACGGCTTTTGCGCTCAGATATCAAAGGGCAAAACTACTCTATCCGAGATGGTGGGATGAAAACATTTTTTTTTGAAAAGTGCCACCTTTTGGATTACAGGAAGTGTTCCTATATTTATAGAGTAGTCAACACCGTCAATCCCCGACGTGGGTCTACTAGTGGTGACGGTGCCGCGACCTCCCTCTCCCCCCGCATGACTCACCCCCGCGCCGCGTGTTCGCTTCCTGTCGCGGAGTAGTTTTTAACACAGTTCCGCAGCAATTGGAAAGCTATTTACTGTTAATGTTCCCTTGCGTTTGGTTCACTGGGGTACCAGGTTATCATGTTACGCAGGAAGCTATCGACTGAACGCCTCCTGTTTTATACCTCTTGGCAAACTGATTCCGTTCTCATTTTTTGGTGGCAGTACTTATGTGATGTTTGTTATGTTGGAAAATCTTTTCGCAAACACATTGTTATATTTTGGCAGTATTTTGTTCCATTGTGTAAAACAAGAAAACGTAAATATTTAAAACACTTTTATGCAGGTTACAATGTTGAATGCGTATTTTTTCTTCTTTTATGAGATTTTGGGAGCGGAATTTATTAATTTGTGACATTAATTTTTGGTCACACTAATGGCACTTCTGTATTTAGAGCTCCTCATCAACAACCGAGCGATCTATGGCATGGGCTCTCGCGAATCTCTTAGAGAATTCTTTAAGGAATATTTATACTTACATTACCTTCCTTGTATATGTACCGTCGGCTTAGTTATAGTTATGATATTTGTAAGGTGGTGGGTAGATTGTAACAACTATTAAATAAACCAGTTAGCTGCTAACCCTCGCCTTTCATTGACGCTGCATTAGGATAAATTACGATCTAGTTGATTAATTACGCGTGTGAAATCGTTGATTCTTATTCCAAGATGCCAATCGGGAAGTTAGAACCGTTTAATTTAAGTTCTAAACAATGGCCGGCGTACATACGCCGAGTTAATCAGTATATTTTACTAAATGACGTCAAGGATAACCTTAAAGTGCCCATGCTCATAACCGTCGTGGGGGAAGCAACATATGCACTGATGTGTGACCTATGTTCCCCGGACTTTCCTGAGAAAAAAACCTACGAGGAATTAGTGAAGTTGGTTACGGATCATTTGGAGCCACAGCGATCGGAGATCGCTGAGCGTCACGTGTTCAGACTGCGGCGACAGCGTGAGGGTGAACCTCTGGCGGAGTATCTACAAGCACTCAAACATCTGGCAACAACTTGCAATTTTGGCAAATGTAAACAGTGTTCTACTCTGGAGGAAAATCGGTGCGGGAGAGCGCATCGCGCAGATAGGTGCCGTTATGCGAATTATAATTGTGATGAGTGTAAGCAAAGAGGTCATTTGAGAGTGATGTGTAGGTCAGTGAAAAATAGTGAAAATTTTCGGCAAAATTATTTGAGTGACGATGATTCGGATGATATATTTAAGATCGTGATGACGGGAGGTAAGGACAATAAACCGTACTATATTCTTGTAAACATAGACAACTTTGAAATGAAGTGTGAAATTGATACCGGCAGCCGAATTTCGGCTATTAATGAGGAAACTTATAAACGTCAATTTAGTCACAAGATTATTAAAGCGGATAATTTAATGTTGCGTAGTTATTCCGGTTCACGCATCGAATCACTCGGCTATATTGAAGTGCACGTACGATTACGGGATAGAGAAGTGAAATCGTTGCCTCTTTACGTCATTAAAAACGGAGCATGCCCTTTGCTGGGAAGGGATTGGTTGCGTGCCCTTAAGGTCTCACAAATTAATCTCTTTAAGATAACTGACGATGGATTCGTGAACCGATTATGCGCGGAATATCCCGAAGTGTTTACAGATAAGTTAGGTACATGTAAGCGAGCCATTCGACTACAGCTGATCGATAAGGAACCGGTTTACGTTCGCGCGAGGCCCGTGCCTTTGGCGATGCGCGCGCGCGTCGAGCGCGAACTGGCTCGGCTTGAGTCTGACGGCACTATTTACCGCGTCGATTATTCAGATTATGGCACACCTATTGTACCAGTGGTTAAGAAAAATGGGGATATACGGATATGTGGGGATTATAAGATTACGATTAATCCTAAACTCAAGCGTGATTATTACCCCTTGCCGCGTATTGATGAGTTATTTGCGAAATTAAGTGGGGGAGAAAAATTTACAAAAGTCGATCTCACCCACGCTTATGAACAGTGTATTTTAACAAAAGAGTCTCAACCCTTCACCGCCATAACTACTCACCTTGGAACATATGCGTACCGTCGGACGCCATACGGTTTAGCTTGTATTCCCGAAAAGTTTCAAAAGTTAATGGAAGAAACACTACGGGGCATTCCAGGTTGTGTAGTTTTTCTTGATGATATTTGTATAACAGGTAGCAATGATAAAGAACACATCAGTAATGTGCGGGCTGTTCTCGAAAGGTTGCGCGAGGCGGGACTTACCGTTAAACTAAGTAAATGTAGTTTTTTACAAGAAAGTGTTAAATACTTAGGTTATATTATTGATAAGGCGGGACTGCGACCCGATACTAGCAAATTAGATGCTATTTCCAGCGCACCTAGACCGGAAAATATAACCCAGCTAAAAAGTTTCCTGGGCATGTTAAATTATTATGGAAAATTTATAAGCAATTTGAGTACGCTATTACATCCATTACACAATTTATTAAAAAAAGACGTGCGCTGGAAATGGGACCATTGTTGTGAGCGAGCATTTAATGAAGCCAAGCGAGTTCTCCTGGGCGATCGAGTGTTAGCACACTACGAGGAGGGGCGGCCACTCGTACTGTCGGTGGACAGCAGCGCGTACGGGCTCGGCGCTGTGCTTTCTCACCGCTACTCGGACGGCAGCGAGCGCCCTATTAGCTGTGTGTCTCGCACGCTTAACGCGGCGGAGCGAAATTATAGTCAACTCGATAAGGAGGCGCTCGCAATATTGTTTGGTGTAACAAAACACCATCAATACTTGTTTGGTAGAAGTTTTATATTACGCACAGATCATCAGCCGCTGACGCACATATTTGGCGCTAAGGGTGGCATCCCACAAACAGCGGCCAGTCGGTTACAGCGATGGGCGGCACGCTTGGCCGCATACGCGTTCACTACGGAATTCGTTCGCTCGGCTGACAATGGACCGGCCGATGCTTTATCGCGGTTACCCCTACCCCAGGAGGCTCGGCTGGTGGATTCAATTAATTATATTAACTTGATAGAGGAATCTTTTCCTATAAGTTTTAAGGATGTTGCCAGGGAGACTGAAAAGGATTCAGTATTATGTAAAATAAAAGGTTACGTAACCTTTGGTTGGCCGTTAACAGTGACGGATGTTGAGAAACCATATGCTGCAAGGAAACAGGATTTATCTGTTGAACTAGGTTGTCTCGTTTATAGATATAGGGTTGTAATACCGAGTTCACTACAGAAACAGGTTTTAGCGGAAATACACGATGGGCACCTGGGTATTAATAAAATGAAAAATTTGTCACGAAATTATGTGTATTGGCCTAATTTAGATAGGGACATAGAGGATGTATGCCGCGGGTGCACGGCGTGTGGCGCAGTGCGCGACGCGCCGCCGCATGCGCCGCTGCACCCGTGGGAGTTTCCACTACATCCATGGCACCGGGTACATGCGGATTTTGCGGATTGCGGGGGTACACGGTATTTAATAATGGTTGACGCCTATTCAAAATGGATAGAAGCTATTGCCATGCGAAAAACGGATGCGCAGGCAACTATCTCAGCAATGAGAGGCATTTTTTCTCGTTTCGGGTTACCGTCATTACTCGTCACTGATAACGGACCTCCATTTACCTCGCAGGAGTTTAAAATATTTTGTAAGAAAAATTGTATGAAACATGTGACCACAGCTCCTTATAGACCGCAGGGAAATGGAGCAGCAGAAAACGCGGTTAAAACCGTAAAAAAAGCAATCAAACGTGCCTTGTGCGAGGGCGAGAACGTTGCCACGGCCCTAGATAAATTTTTGTTTAAGTACCGTAATTGTCAACATGCAACGACGGGCGTGTCGCCTGCGGTGGCTTTGCAAGGACGTAGGCTACGCGGGCGTCTCGACGCGTTGCGACCAGATGTGTCGGCCGTAGTGCGCAGCGCACAAGAGCGGCAAGTGGCCGCTGCAGGCGGCACGCCGCGTACGCTGGCGCCTAATGACACTGTGCTGGCCCGGGACTATAGCGCGAGGGGAGGTAAGTGGTTACAGGGCACAGTACTCGAACAGACGGGACCGGTCTCGTACAAGGTAGACGTTGGGCGCGGAGATTGCTGGCGAAGACATGTTGATCAAATTGTACCTATATACAACAAGAATCGCCACTCGTTATCTCGAACAAGCATTGTTTCCGCCAGTAAAGATATATCATCAGACCGGGAGGTTCCCCCGGTCCGTGAGGAGACTGAGGACACATTCGAGGACGCTTCTGACGATGTCGGTGAGAATTCACAAAAGACTGATACTGAAGCGGCGTCAGAGCCGGTAACCACACCACCACCACCGCCAGGAGCGTCTGCTCGTGCTCTGCGAGCTTATAATCGGGCCCGTCTTCATTCATAGGACTGTATTTAGAGATAAGTAGATATTTAGAGATTATAGATAAGACTTGCTTAAGGGGGAGAAATATGTACCGTCGGCTTAGTTATAGTTATGATATTTGTAAGGTGGTGGGTAGATTGTAACAACTATTAAATAAACCAGTTAGCTGCTAACCCTCGCCTTTCATTGACGCTGCAGTATATTTTTGAAAATATTATGTTTGTTCGCAAAAACCTCCATAAATTCACAGTTAAAAGCGACATTCATCAGATAAATACACGTAACAAACATAAATTAGTGGTTCTCAAGTTTAGGCTAACAAAAACAAATAAGTCGTTCTTAGGGAATTGTGTACGTTTTTATAACAAGCTACCTAAATGTATCCTTGATCTCACTGATAAAAAGTTTAAGAATGTAGTTAAAAACATTTTTGATTAAAAAGGCATATTATAAAATTCAGGATAACATTGATGACAGTGATGCCTGGCGGTAAATTAATATTGTTTTTTTTTCTTTTTCTCTGCACATATGGCTTCCCCGGCGACCACGGGCACGGGAGTTCCTCCGCCCAGACGAGACCAGCCAAGCAGACCCCAAGTTGCATTATGGGATTAAAAACTTGGTTACCCACTATACTTTTTCTTTGAATTGTATAAATTATTTTTCTAGTAACTATTGCACTTAAATTATTTTGTATAATTTATTAATACATTTTTAGCTCAATTTGGATTGTATAACATTCTCAGGACTAGATAGAAAACTATATGAAACTTGTAAATAATTTTATTTTCTTTTAAAAAGAGTGTCCATGGAGTTTCTTGCCGATTCTTCTCCATAAGACCAACTCTTTGGAACCGTGCACCTAACTTTGACGTTTTGAAAGAGCTTTCATAGGCCTATTTGAAATAAAAAAAAATGAGTTTTTGAGTTTTGAGCCGTGTTCACATTCTCCCCCCGGTGTGTTTGATCACAGCCCGGCCGACGGAAATATTTTAAGAACCAAATATGTCTAAAGATAGTCGGAGTGTACGTCCGCTGCATATTCTGTGAATTCATTCGGAACTAAATGATTTGTCGGTAGTGTAACGTTGTTGTCTGGTATGTCGCTGTGTATCGCGGGGCTCGCTCCTACATTCTTCTTAATACCGTCCGCGTGGCGGAGCTGTATGTTTATTCTATTTAACTAGGATTTGTGGAAGATATTTATTTATACAAACCTTAAACCTTATTTATATATTAAATAAAATAAGCAAGTGCTGATTTTGTGTTCTCACTTGCATAGTTCTTTTAGAGAGATCAATGAAAGACTGCTCTCTATCTCTTTTCATTAAAAGAATTTGATTCGCAAAGAATTCCAAAGTCTTGCGCTCTTGTTCTGATAAATTAGCAGTTATTTTTCATTTATTTTTGGTTAGAGCACGTTTAGAGACAGCACAATCATCACAAATCATGCATTTACCTACTATTGCAATTATGATACTTTTGTCATCAAAACTGTGATTGGTTTAATGGTTCTCCTTGTTAAAGTTGGAGTCACAAGGAGATCAACGAATGCCGTCAAACGAAGTATGTGGGAAATCCTCTTACGTTCGACTGTCGGTATCTATCGAGCCGAGTGAAAGCCTCTCACTCGACATGTATCGCACAACTCCCAGCTTTTTCCTGTCTGTATCAACTGTTTGTTTGCCTCTTAGTTAGCTTCGTTTACACTTTTGTTCCTTTTTGATACAGAACTATCGAGTGGCGTAACTGTAATCCATAGCAAAAAAATCTAGTAATCTTTGTCCTACAAGTTACTTTACCTGCTACTTAGAGCATCTTCCCACACACACATTATCACCGTGTATCGTATAGTACTAGACGTGACATTACTCACGTCACAACCAAACTCTTACATGATAATGGCAGCTATTTAGCGGACAATTACTGACGCGCCTGGCTTACACTCAGCAGTTGCCCTGAGGAGTTCTATCTATCGGAGCTCGGACTTATTAGCAGAATCCAAGTGTATGTCAACAATTTATGGCAGAAGTTGCTTGAGCCTTTCATTTAATGTCTTGGAATGCCGGGAAGGTAAGTTATATGTATTAGTTATTTCAGAAAGATTCGTTCTATTTGATAGTAAAATTTATCATTACTTTACCGTAGCTGAAGCCATTCTAAAAAAAAATAAGAAAGCACATAATTTTCAAAAATGCCATTACGTCACGTAATGTCATTTACGTCAGTATCCCGTGCCACGTGGTCGCTACCTCACCCGGCTGCCGGGTGTCCCGGGCGGGGTGTCGTGACTGACGGGCGCTGCACGCGATTTACATCACAATACCGGCATCTCACGGGTAATTACCGGATAACCGGCCCCATGGAACTACCCGCTATTTGTTGCTCATTTACAACACACTACGAATAGCTTTACTGAAATACAGTCGGATAGAGACTTCGATTAGATAGGGGTAAGGGTTTCACATTAACATTTCACTACACATTTCACCGATAAATGGGTATTGATAAAAATTGTTATCAGAGTCACCTGAATAATGAATACTGTGGAACTTTTTTAGAATATATGTATTATCTACTAATTCAGTTCAAAGCTAAATTGTTTAGCGGAGATTTGTGATCAAATCCAAGTAATTTGGCAGTTATTGAAGAAAGCTTATCTCGCATAATCTGTATTGATATTAATCTCTCACTACTCCGGAGTAATAACTGGATTAAGCCACTTGGATCATAGACGCCTCGCAACCACGGCGTGGTGTGTGTGTGTGCACGGCGTGGTGTGTGTGTGTGCACGCACGTGAGGCGGATCAGCTTATAGATTGGAATATACTGTTCTATGTAATGATTTGTGTTGACATTCATTTTATTCACATAATTGTCTCGGTTTCCGGTAAATAGATGAAATTATGTTCCAAACATTACATGAACTGTGCGTATTTACAACATTCGCTCTCTGTTCAAACAGCAGCGTTGAGTCCGTCTGTTTGTCGTCCACTATTTATATCCATTTCCATGTAAATTAATATTGTATTGCATGCATTTGTATGGAAACATTGGTGTTCTAACAACGCGAGTGCTAACTGTAATAGTGTTAACGAATATAAATTGGTTTTGTTCCGGCGCGGTACACTAACAGCTTTCCAAAGAATCGGGTTAAAGGTTAGCGCTATTTATAATTGAAACTGAAGCCTTTATAGTTATGTGTACCTAGTACTCTTACCATCCCGTAGAAGCAATTACTTTAATACGAACCTAATTCAGTAGAGAAGGTATTAGTGTTTCGACAGTTTTGTATCCACGGATTGGATTTTGGTCGACTTCTCAAGACAATTGATAACTGAAATTAAGGAGTATACTGCGTTTTTCACTGAAAAAAAAAAATATTGAAATTTTTTACGTGTTTCCTCTGTCTGCAATAACTACTGGGTTATTTGTATCCGTTGACAAGTGGCCTGACACAGGTAACAACTAATCTTATTTATATATTTGGACGTGCTGTCGCTGTAACTGACGTCTCTTATAACGTATAGGCCGCGAGCACGCCCCCTGCTTCATGACAACATCATTAAAAATACTTCCCAAAGCAAACTGCCTAATTAATAAACAAGGACTTGCTCGCTCAACATAACCAAAACACGTTACCTAATTTTGAACTTTTAGTCTTTAACGTAAAGTACATTGTGGCTTGTGAAATGCGGTAGGAAACGTTTACCATTTAACAGTGATATCACGCACATCGAATAGTGAGCTTAAAAGCAGTTTAATGAACAATCTTCTTCGTATAATACAACGTTGTTCAGTTTCTACAAGGAGCTGGTAATTTCACTTCACGTTCATAATGTTCTGTTCCGAGAATATTCTGAATTGTTTGCTTCTTTTGATAATGTTGTTCTAAGTTGTTTCTGTAAAGCTAATCAACAATTAAACGGCCTTGTACGTCGATCCTCTCAGGGTTGGGTAGTTAAAGTGAAATATGTATATTTTAATTATTTTGTTTCAATATATACGATTTTCAGGAGTAATTCAACGTCACAAGTTTTTTTTTGATATCTATTCCCATCGTGTGGTTGGTTACTATACTCATAGAATATTTAATGCTGCATTTATTAATCACCGGCTATTAGCTTAAAGTGTTAATATTTAATGAAATAAACGCTTAAACTAGTTTACTATTCGCGGAATACATTTGTGTCAGAATAAACGAAGGTCCAAAAATGGAGCCCTGAGGTACTCCTGACTCAGGACTGATAACAATTATTACAATCACATAACGGGTGTTTCCTGTACATTCTGTAGTGTGCGTTAGTTCAGCATTATAAAATACTTTTCATTATTAAAATAGCAGTATGAACAGAGTGAACGAGTTTTTATAATGTCGTAGTAAAGCTATGAAGTAAGTCCCGCGCACTCGGCGTGGCGGCGACATCAGAAGCCAGTTTGTTGTTTAACGACTACTTAATAGAAAAATTACTTTCTCATAGTTTCCCATTAGACGTTCAGGAGACCATTAATTCAGTCATTAAAGCATTCAGTTTGAATGGCGGGATCAAAGTTGTCTGGCTTAGTTTATCGTCGACTGTTCGTAGTTATTATAACTGGATTTACTTGAAGTGGTTCATTAAAGTGAGTAGATAATATAATATTTTCGCGGCACGAGCTGGTGGGCGGCCATCAATCATCCGCGCTAGTTTGTAGTGAGGGTACCTCACGTCATGTATCGTGCTTTGAACACGAAGACTAAATGCTGCTAAACTATGTACTTTCCCTGCTATTTGATTCTCTGCTACAGATAGTAAGTGGGTTTTCACAAGAATAAACAACAGTTTTCGCATAATATAACAATTGATTTACGAACCATGACAGCACCAAAACGTATCGTGTGCGAATAAGATGAAACAACACAAACACTCGGATGTAACAAGTTGGTCACGTTCCGACAACTCTTTCCAGTGGTGCGGTGTGTAGGCGGCGCGTCTGATTGAATCGCGCCATGATTCGCTAATACCCGCCGTGATTGATCGCCGCTAATTAATTGCAGCCGCCGGTGGACCGGAGCCTCAGGGATTGCTACCACTGGAGCCCCTAATAGCCTCGCCCCTGGTCACTGTAGCGTCCGGACACGGTACCATATTAACTATTGATCACACATCTTGCTGACGGCATAACGGGAATAATTTATAGAATTCCTGGTAGTCACGTTAGTCGCCTGATATTTGGAATCTAGGGAAATAGCAGCTGGAACTGATAGAGGCCGTATGATAAAACTTAGTAGGTTGACGATAAAATACAATTATACTTTAGATCCGTGGTCGTCAAACTGCGGCCAGCGGTCCGCATGCGGCCCGCGCGCGTTATTTGTGCGGCCCGCGTTAAAGTAGATTTCTTTAATTACTTAATAGTCAAATCTATACTAATACAAGGTGTTAAAATACAATTTTCACGAAAATCACCACTATAATCACTAAATCTTATGATAATAATGAACGTTGAATGACATCTCTCAAAATGAGTCTATCGATTATTCATTAATTGGAAATTGAATAGCCTTATTCTTCATCAACTGTCTTTATAGAACAATAGTCAATAGTTCATTATACTTCTAGTATACGTTTATACTATTTACGCGACAACTGTATCGTTTTCTTTTATCCATTGTTTGCCTTATTTGTCACCCAGACTAAATATACAAAATTGTCGAAATCTAGACTCACTTCAATGCATTTTTTAAACTTAAAGAAAATTTAAACGCCTTCCATAACATACCGAAAACTTTCTCCTAAATCTGAAAAATGCTATGCTGAAAACTTAATTAAAGTTGGTTCAGCTAATCAGAAGATAGACGCGGTCAAACGTACATATTTAGGTACATACCTACATACAGGTCAAACTTTGAGCCTCTTTTCTTAAGTCAGTAAAAATATTATTTATAGCTTTTGCCCGCGACTTCGTTCGCGTGGAATAGTGACTTCCGGCAGATTTTTGGTTTGACCAATAGAAGGCGCTATACATATGTCCGGAATAAATTTTATTTTTATATTTTATTGTAATAAAAGTTATCTTATGTCCTTTCTCAAGTTCCAAACTATGTCTGTACCAAATTTCACACAAATCGGTTCAGTAGTTTAGGCGTGAAGAAAAGACAGACAGACAGAGTTACTTTCACATTTATAATATTAGTTAGGATTATAAAGCTGAAGAGTTTGTTTGTTTGTTTGTTTGAACGCGCTAATCTCAGGAACTACTGGTCCGATTTGAAAATTTCTTTCAGTGTTAGATAGCCCATTTATCGAGGAAGGCTATAGGCTACTTTTTATCCCGGTACGGGAAGTAGTTCCCACGGGATGCGGGTGAAACCGCTGGCAGAAGCTAGTACTACATATACCTATACTACCGATAGGTACTTATGGCATAATCATGAACAAAATCAAAATCCAACTTTGTGCTTGAATCCGGAGACGATTACTAACGATACGATACGAGCATTTATATCAGTGGTTCTTAAACGGTGGTCCCTGGAGGTATTCCAAGTGGTCCGCGAAACATTGCTATACGTTATTTAACTTTATTTTTATCGACTTATATATGTATGTGAGCAGGGGCTTTCGCATGGACGTATATAAGTTAAGTTTCGGGGTCCGGACCCCCCCATTCATATCCATCTTACTTGTCCAACAGAAAAAAAATGTGTATGTTTGGGCTACATTTTACGTAATTTTAATTTTGAGTCTTAAAAAAAAACGCGCTCGCTTCGCTCGCATATTCAGAAACTATGTGCCCTTACTCTTGCATTTGTCAACAAACAAAAAGTTAAGTATGTACGTTTGGGCTACATTTTACGTACCTATTTGAAACTGAAAAAAAAATTCGCGCTCGCTTCGCTCGGGCATTTAGAAACTACATAAGCGTATGATTGTTTTTCTTTGCATTTGCTTACCTACAAAAGAATAGAGAGGAATTCAGAAGTTATTAAAGAGAATGCAGTCACAAAAATCTCATTAAATTAAAATGAAACTTTTCGTTTTTTTGCTAAATAATAAAGAAATGAGTGCTAATTATAAATTGTGTTTGTATTCTTTATCAAAGAACCCTCAATTTAGGTAAATCAATAGGGTGGTCCCCGGCAAGACTTTTGGTAAATTGGTCCCTCATGACGAAAAGGTTAAGAACCACTGATTTAAATGAATAGATAAGTATGCAAAAGCTCTTGAAACGCCTTCGCATATACTGCGGCCCGGGCCCTGGTGCTCACATTGTTATGTGTGGCCCTTGGCCAGTAAAGTGTGACGACCGCTGCTTTAGATAATATTCTAAATTTTGGGATTGCGATGATCATTAAATACGATAGAGCGCCTTGTCCCGGCTGGCTGTGCCAATTCAACACAGGCTCTAGTCATACATACCGAATTTGTTTCCATTACATTTGTGGGACCGTCCCGCTGTCCCGGCCCGACCCGACCCTCCTGCTTCATGTATTATTTTTCTATCAAAGTAAGTATTTGTAGAACATTGGCACGTAGGTCGCCACAGTTGGCCTATTGTTTCCAACTGCTTCATATCTGCAGGGTGATCCAAAATTCCAGCGGATTTAGAATCGAAGGAAAACTTGTAACAGCTGCTTATCTTGCCGTTCAATTTCAAGAAGGGTTCGGAGTAAAGAGGATAACCACAGAAGGTCTACATGTATTGTACTCTGGCCAGTTAAAGGACTCAACAAACTTGGAACATTGTATTGATTGCCTAAGCTCACACTACAGCAACATCGAGCTGAAGTTCTTAACTTTTATCTATCTCATTTTGAGTTCGACTTGAAATTATAATTGAAAGTGAAACTTCTGTTTATCTTCATATATTTAGCACGTTCGGGTTCAGATGGCGCCCAAAAACTGTTACAATTTAGGGCACTATCATTAAACCAAAGACGTGTTTGGAGTGAAGGCCGGGAACATCTCGTTATAGCCAGTTGGGCTCTGTTTAGAGCACGCTGCTTGACTGATAGACTCGTCGGAAGGGTTTTATGTCTAGTCCCGAGCGATTTCCAACACCAAACACTTTCTGCAAGACTTTAGAGTCCCGTTGATGGCTCTATTGGATGCAAATATTTAGGCAAAATATTTATATGTGGTTTTTGACTGATGACCGATCGAATCTCAGAAAACTGTATGAAAAAGTAAGATGTTGTTATCTACTAGATATATAGCTAGGTAGGTACTTATGCAGCAGTAGTGACCGCAGCAGACAAGTGTAGTATTAGTTGCGGTGCGGCAGGAGAGCTGCGCGGGACGGACTGTGTATCACGAAGCTTGATTAATTGCACGTAATGCCACTAGCCCCGACATGAGCGCGGCTTGCGGCGGCTCACCGCATCTAATTATCGACATTCAATTAACTTTTGCGTGATCCAATCAGCTGACTCAATCACGGATTTAATTAGCCTCTCCGGGGCGATTCCAAGGAGGATTCAATCCAACTTCAAATAGAAAGTAGATGGGAACATTCGGATACGTAATTAAATCGAATTATTCGAGATCACAAAACCGTAGCGAGGTGTTGTCATGAACTTACACAATTAGACACAACTACGTGTTAGGATTAGATTATGAAGGTTTTCCGAAGTACGAATTCACAAAGTTAGGTCCAGTGAAGGAGGCTTGAGTCACACATAGTGTTGTAGTGTTAGTCTTTCATTCCCGCAGGATCACGAGTGTTTGAATAATTTGAAAAGGATATTTTTAGTAGCGGCGCGCCATTTTCTGATCCACTCAGAAGATTAAAAGAAAATCTATGTATGTCTAGGTTTCTCCCTGAGATTTTTTTTCGTAGCCGAGTTAGGAGTGCTATAAAAATAGTCTAAATGGCTACGAGGCGCGAGCGGAGCCAACGCGGCCTTGACCCGGCGGAGCGGGGTGGCGCTACAGACCTACCCTTGTATGGAACGTTTACACTTCCCACTGCACGTAGGGCTGCCATCCGTCCGGGTTTCCCCGGATTTGTCCTCGTTTGGAGGCCGTCCGGGGGCCGTCCGGGCGGGGTTTCAAGAAGTGTCCGGGGAAAACCCGGACATTTTTCACAGGGCCGTCTTAACCTATGGTGCAGGGTATGCGAATAACCCAGGCGCCGCGGGCTCAGAGGCGCCGCAGAGCGCCCACGCCACCGCCATACAGGCCTAGGGCCAGCAGATTTCAGAGGACGATCACTCGATTTGAGAGGATAAGAAGTCAAACAGGTTTTTCAATAAGAATCGTTAAATCCACCAACCAAGCCAATTCCTAGCCTGCCTCGCCTTCATCGACTACGAGTTGAAAACATAATATACATAAGATTGCTTGCCTTGTATGGAAGTTTAACCTTTTAAAATTACAAATAGACAAGCATTTGCTGCCGACGTCGAAGTGTCCCAAAACTCAAAAATTTTCGCGCTCGCTTCGCTCGCGGCTTCTTCACTTTACGGATTTTTTTGTTATACAAGTTTAGGTGCTTTAGTGACCCAAATCTCAAAAATTTTCGCGCTCGCTTCGCTCGCGGCTTCTTCACTTTGCGGATTTTTTGATTATACAAGTTTAGATGCTTTAGTGACCCAACACTCAAAAATTTTCGCGCTCGCTACGCTCGCGGCAACTTCACTTTTCAGTTTTCTTTATTTTTCAACATTTTTTTGTCTAACCTATCAAAAAGGTAGCGCCGTTTTAAAGTCAAGATAACTCCTAGTTTCCATATGAGCTTTCTTATTTATGACATTTGAAATACATTAAGTCACAATCTTTCAATACTTCTACTACATGAGCTACATACGGCCCTGACTTTTCATGTAAGGAAGCACCTCATTGAATTTAAGTATATGGTAATATTAAAAATTAGATCTTGTTTTGTTTTAAAAAAAAAATTGGACTCGTCCGGGGAAAAAATGGTATTTACGCCAAATGTCCGGGTTTTTTTAATGTTTGTCCGGGTTTGGCGAAATTCGAAATGGCAGCCCTAACTGCACGGAGCTTCACGAAAATCATATATTAATATACGTTTCTATGTAAGGTTTTAGCACCGTATATAATTGAAGTTTGATGTTGAGTATTGGTTTGAATAGTAAGGTCAGTTGGTTTTTCTGCTGAACTTAGCTTATTCGCGATTTTGGGAGGTTTGCCTGATCGACGAAAAACCCTGTTACAAATATGACACAAGTAGATATTATTGTTATCTCAGAAATACGTTGCTTAAGATCTTGTCTGTAATAAACAGATACAAACACAAAAGAAGATCATTCCTGAAAACTCGACTCATATACGCGTATGTAGTACGCGTACGTTTCATTTTACAATGAAAATAGAATGTACAGTGTGTTGTACAAAAATCTGAAAAACACGTACACAAAGCAAACGTTAATACATTAATATCTCATTCGCCGCGGTGTAATACGTGCATGTGGAATTAGGGTGTCTCTGGCGTCACGCGACGGACGTGCTGACGCGGGTGACCACGCGCGCGGCGGGACTCGAGGGGACGGCAAACTCACTGACACTGTACTGCTATTTGCTAAAAACTCTAACTTGCATCCCACGTCGTTGGAGCGTCTAGTTTATTTTGATGTACTCAAATTTTCGCTTGTGCTAGAGTGTGCTTCAGATGAATTTCGTTTTTATGACTCAAAGGGTTCGGGAGTAAAAGCTTCAGTGTTTTTTTCTTAGTTTGTAACGAAATGTTTGTTTGTTGGTTTGGACGGAAGTGCGCTGTTTGGGAAGTTTGCAGTAAATGTTTATTCATTCGGTCGTGACTTTGAGTGAAAAGAACATAGTATCCTTATTTATTCGCATAGTATAACTTAGGTACATATATGTTACAGCCATAGTGATTAAAATATATTATACATAATCACTGGTCATTATATATATTACCCAAATTGACTTGACAATGTGATAAATTAATTACTTTATTATTCATAATAGCTGGTCAAAGTTAGCCAAAGTAATAAATATGGTAGGTATAACCAACTTGGTACTGACTAATTCTTAAAAACGGTTTAAGTTATTGTCGACTTTTTTTATGTTAAATCATCAAATGATTCCTCCCGCTGTGGTCTAGCAGCGTCGTGAAGGAGGGTCAGTCTGTTAGTGACTTAAACCCACTGGGGTTTGCTGAATCTCTTCGAGGAGCGCGTGGAACAACGCGCGCTGCCAAGACGGGCCCGTGTCTTCTAAGAGACGGAAGGACGATGAGCCAACCGAAGCTCACCGCCCACAAACCCACGCCTACAATGGCCGGGAGACACCCGGCGCTCGTGGTGTCTTCTACGTCCATGGCAGCAGCTGGGATGAGAGCTGTGAACTTCTCTAGTGTCTGCATGAGACGACGGCATCCCATTACCTCTCACCCCGGACCATGGCTTGAACCAGGGCCAAGCACGAGAGGTCACCGTTGCCTATTGCCTCGACGAGGACACGGCGGTGCCCTTCCCAGGCAGGGCACACCAGGACTGTGAGGTTCACCGTGTCCTCCGAGCCGTCCATATAGTGGCCCGAGCCACACCTCAAAGAGGGGACTTGCTGACTGTGCTAACTAGCCTTTTTCGAATTATATTAAGGTCAGCTACCAGACACTTTAGTTAGTTAACATGAAATAATAATCTTTACCTACTTGTTTTATTACATTATCTAAGTCTATGGAGATATTATATAAAATTGCTAGTTAATGTGATTAATTCTGTGTCAATTACCACTTTATCCAAATTGAGTAGATATTATAAATAATAGCTAGATAATATGTATAATATGCAGATTTATTACTTTGGCTGTAACATATACATCAGAAAATCTTTAAATAAAATGTAGTTATTTCAATAAAATTAGATAAGACGTCTGTTTCACTAGTAATAATATGGACTCAATTCCAATCTGCAAAAAATCATTCGAAGCTTTCCAATAAAGTGGAGAGGTGCTTCAATCACAAAAGTTAAATTGGCGTCGCCGACAATAAGAGCAGCCGAACCCCGCTCACAACGACACGAGTGACGAGGAGGCGGGCACGCGCCGGACACTAGTCTCACAGGCGTGCGGCGGCGTGGTCACACGAGTGTAACACGGCGTATTCATGAAAAGCTCGACGGTTCCTGAACTAGGCTAAATTCAAACGTTAATGACTCTGTTTAATATTTGAGTATTTATTCTCCGAAGATTGCGATTTCACATCCAGCAATCGATTATAATTAAATTATTATATAGTTATATAACTAGCTTTCGCCCGCGGTTTCACCCGCGTCCCGTAGCCGAATGGTGACAAAAACTATCATAAAACCTTCTCCCGGATCTAAGTTACATCCCCTCTAATTTTCAGCCAAATCGGTCAAGCCGTTTTCATGTTATGGCGTGACAACGGAAAGCGGGTTTCATTTTTATATATATAGATATTATATATTATATATAATATATATAATAATTAAATATGTAAGATAATAGGAGTGGCTTTTCCGACTTTCTTGGTTTAAAACGGGTAGGTATATAACTTGACAGAGCTATTAACATGGTACGTGTGCCAGTACATTAATTAAACCTATTTGAAGTTCCGTCGCTAATCACAGTGGAGCATATAATACCTACAACAAAGAAAACAAAGGTCGTCTGTGTGTGCACGGAGACGTTGTCCCGCCATTACTTAGATTGCGAGATGCACTTGCACTTTAAAGCAACGGCAGTTTTCTTTGCGTCCTGTAATAAACACACATGACCAGAATTATGAGTACCTACACAAAGTTTTACGTAATTATTTCATCGAGTTAATTATGACCAGTGATGGAAAATAAGTTTGCTCTCTTGGCTGATAATAATATCTAGACACACGGCAGTGTGTCCGCCAAGTTCGAGCAAAAAAGCGACACACCGGCCGTGGGTTATATTACACGAACCATTTCGGGCCAAATTCGACCCCCCTATAACTCAAAATCTATTTTATTTACGCATATCAAATTTCTAGTATCTGTTGAGACCCCCTCACTTATCTAAAATACAAAATTTCATTAATATACCTATTGTAGGTCTTGAGATATTGACATCAGAAAATCGCTATTTTTACTATACACTCACTGACTGACTGACTGACTGACTGACTCACTCATCAAAAACCTAGACCACTTCCAATGGTCGTATTGACTTGAAATTTGGCATGGAGGTAGGTCTTTATGTCAAGGTAAAGGAAAAAATCTGAAAATGGCCAAGTGTGAGTCGGTTTCAAAATAATGAAGGTGTAAAATACTCAGTGTAAATTTATACCCCTAAGGAACTAAAACGAACTAAATTTATCTATATTTATATAATATATCTTCGAATGGTCGTACCGATCTGAAATTCGTTACAAAGGTTTGTATTTAGTCAAAGTAAAAATCTGAAAACGGCCAAGTGTGAGTCACTTTCGAAAATAACGAATGTGTAACTTTGATCCACGAACATAATATATGATAACATGTCATGTCAGTCAATTGGTAAATCTAATCCATTTAGTTAATCTAGTTCATTTCTTTGTAAGAAGCATAGTGCATATTCAAAAATCTGAAAGATAGTATAAATGAGACATTTCCTTAACTAACTTAATCATAAGAAAAAAATAAAATAAACAACCTTACAAAAATAAATGAAATCCCACCCAAAACAAAAATGTGAAAGGGTGCCAAGTTCGATAATATGGAAATCCTTCGCCTATAAAAGAAGTGAGATCTGAATAAGTACCAAGTTCCATACACATACCTCAGTTAAAAATAGTTACTTTTTAATAATGTTACTTGGCAAGTTTTAATAGAAAATTAAATACTTGATTCATTGCGTTTAGTAGGTTTATAACAAGGTGTGTGAAAACTTGCCAAGTAACATCATTAAAAAGTAACTATTTTTAACTGAGGTATGTGTATGGAACTTGGTACTTATTCAGATCTCACTTCTTTTATAGGCGAAGGATTTCCATATTATCGAACTTGGCACCCTTTCACATTTTTGTTTTGGGTGGGATAATTTTTACAAAATAAATGTCAGTTTTTCTTTTATAAAGGTTGAAGTAAAACTCAAAGGATTCCTCTCATCAAAAGAAAACATTCCAGTTAGAGAGTAAAGATGTTATCTTTTAAAAGACACGTGAAAAATGCAAAGCTTTGTCTTTCGGAGTTTATTTGAATAAAAAGTTGTTAGTTCAGGAGCGACGGCACCGCGGCACCACGCGCTCTGCTCGCTCTCGCACATTGCTTAAATGCATTTTGTTTTCTCGACACATTGGGAAAGAGATTCCCAGATATTGTCTTAAAGGAAATAAACCTAAATGAAATGTCTAATGGTACAGGGCTTTTTAATAAGTTGCAAGGAGAAAGAGGTCTAGTCAGGTATTCCTGTAGAACTACATATGTTCACCCTTAGTGTAGCTGAAATAAAAATAAGTAGGATAGTGGAAGTTTAAAGTGTATCTGCCAGATTTATTCACAGTTCACTTCTTACACAGATCTTGTTCATACGGGTCAATATCAACGGATGTTAACGCTTTAGTAAACTGAAGTGTGATCATTTATGTTTCAACTGTAATCATGTCCCGAACAATAATAGCAAGGTAAGACAGTAGGCTATAAAACAAATCGTTAGTGATGTCAATGTTCGGGAAGGTGACTCACATGACAGAAACTATTTTCGAGCTCCAGTTTCTAAAGGATTTACGTGTTCTCTTTCTTTGGAGAGCCTCCAAAGGTAATCTAACATCTTTAGACCTACACGAAGATTGTAATCTTATGCTGAAAAACAGCGCCTAATGGTAATGTGAATATCAGGACTCGAACTAAGATGAAAGTGTAAAATAGACTTATATGTACGAATGAGACCGCATTTGCATGAGGATCCAATTTGCTTTACTAGGATTTGGATTGAAAAAGTTTAACTTTTTGGTAACCAAAACATGAATACATCCATTTTTTAATCATACTATTATTCCGTTTTTAAGACAAATTATATTGTTTAATACATATTTTTAATTCAATATGCTTTTAACTAATTGGGACGTAGTTGACGAAGAGGTGCTATAATAACATCAACAAGGGATCGCAGGCGGCACTCACAATAATGACGGAGGTATGAAAACGCGGACACTCGTTATTCTGAGCCGACAATTATCACGATTACCAATCCTCAGGCTTACATTCAAAGTCGGCCCAACTATCTCCAATTGCCATGTTACGACATGCACCTGGGCTCTACCCTAGTGCGTCGTCATAAGGTTGGTTTCAGGTGAGGGCAGCAGCGGGAGGTTGTAATCGTCAGTATTTGTTTTTGCAGGGCCGGCCGCGAACAAAGGTCCGTGCTAATGAACACCGGCCGCGACGCCCGCCGCTATTTACAACGCCCTCAATAGGCGGCCCCATTCACTCTTGTCTACGACCTAAGTGTTGCTTTTAAAGAGGCTGCATTCTCTTCCATTTATCAAAGCCAGTGTCGAAGGGTTCATGAAAATTAGCTGAGTTTAGCACTTTTTGTGTAATGCTTTGTGGAAGCACAAAGATGCCTGGAATATTGTTGAACATTACCTAAATATGTATATAGGAACGAACCTATTGAAGTACAAATATAAATATTATGTACGGTTGTGGCTTTTGTCACGCAATACTATACAATTATATGAATTGATTATTTACTGAAGTGTTAATTTGTATAATGTTCGTGTAGTAGGCACACGAGGTCGTGGACACGAGGCGGCCTTCAACCTCGCCTCGCCGTGAACTAGCCTCGGCAAGAATTTGTGCTTCAATTGCGCCTATACATAAGTAAATACTTGTTACTTAGTGCTGATATGCGCTCCGTCATAAACTTGTATTTATTGTGAACTGAAGGCTGCATCGTGGCCTTATGGAGTAAGACTAAAAATTCTATTATGCAAGTTTGTTAGTAAAGCCAGCCATGTCATAGCTAGTCCCATGACACAGGGGATTATGTCACCCCCGTGCACTAGTTTAGACTGCAGGCTGTCAAGTTGTGAGAAAACAATGGAAGTACCTAGCTAGTGAGCTCGAACGGGATATCGAATATAGGAGTAGCTTTAAGCAGGTTGAAGCTGTATACAAAAATCAAATAAAGTTCCCTCTGAAGACATCACCACTCGCACATAATGTATTTATGAAATAGTTATGAAAAATCCATTTTGTTTTGTTCTCTCAAAAATTGCGTTGATCCCATTCGTTGTGTTCTTTGTCAATATTAGGTCTCGTTACGCAGACAAAGTCAAAGTGCAGCGAGAATGCACAACGCTGCAGTCGGAGGTGTTTGCGGGGCGCGTGAACACGACGCACCTCGCGATTCAATATTCTTTGAACGTTCCATCCACATTTTCAGATGCTTTGGGCTGAATCTGTGTGCTCTTTGTCCCCGACCTACTTCGCAAATCAGATCATCAGAATTGCACTCAATCTTCGATAGTCTTGTCAACTTCGCAGTGATAGATTAGTTTTTGACGCGTTTTGTTGTTTACCTAGTAGCTCGGCGACCGGCACGACGCATCGCGCGCGATCAGTTGCCAACGCGTTACTAACTGGTTAGTGACTAGTCGCGTCGTGTGCGAACCTGTATGGCAAAGTATGGGCGGTGACGCTCAAAAAACTCGTTAGTAATGTGAGTTTGTGATTAGTTCCTTTTCAGTAGCTCCATGTGCGGAGGGCCTAACAGCTGAACAAGCATGATCCCAACCTTACAAGACTACTCAACCCAATATTACAAAGATTGCAAATTTTCTGCTCTCCAATCTGATTGAGACACATGTAGCAGCAGTAAAGATCAGTAGAATGTGTATCGTTTGTAAGCACTTTAACGTCCCATACCCAGCAGAATGTACGTGTGTAAAGGTTTTTATTTTTGCTTCCCCAGCGGCGTGCGTGACCTATACAAGTAAAATATGAGTGACACGTATGTACGCCCAGCAGGCAATGTATTCGGAGGTCGTACAAAAATCCAATTTAGATTTGCAGCACAAGCTCGTAGGAGTGGGGTGAGTAGCGTGACGCGTCGCGTTTGAATCAGGCGGCGGCGGTGAACGAGCCCGATCTGGCCGGCCGACGGGTTAATTGAAGATGTAACAGGCCCGCGCTATGAATAATTCACGGCAGCAGCGCGCTGGCGGCGAGCCAGCCGCGTTTAAGGGTTGAGAGCGATCGGAGCGGAGCGGAATGCTCAGGTAATGTGGGCCAGCCAGCGCCGATCTAGGTTAGCGGGAAATTGTGCTGCCCTGAGATACTCCGCGACTGGCGTAGATTGATGACGCTCTTCACTACAACGCTGCTGGGGTGGACAGCTGAAGGCAGTCAAGCTTTTTGTACTAAAGCATACCAGATATCAGACGACAACCGTAATTAAACACGACACTATGGTGGTTGTAAACCATATTCTGCTGCATTATTTAATACCAACCAACAAATAAAAGTACTCACAAAATGAAAACACCTCGACTGAACAATACAACCTCGTGTAATATTTATTTTAAAATGTTTTTCATATCTCCCACAGCAGACGTGCGAATTAACTAGCATTTGATCGTAACGGCACAGTGAGCAGGGAACCACGTATTTCCTAGGAAAACATTCCTCGTCTTTTTGTTCCACGCCCATCTCGCCTCGTAATAAGATCTGTAAAATACACACTGTATTTTTCAGCGAGCACCTGAATGTGTGCGAGATTACGTTTGTAATATAATGCTGATACACTACAATCACATACAAGTTAACTTGGTAATTAAATATGATAGCATGCAATTTATTATTGTTTATTTCGATGATGGTGTAATAGTAATAATATTCATTGGGCACTTAATAATGCCCAATGAATAATAATATTAAGGTAATTGTAAAAAACTTTTTACCAAAAAAGTAAAACCGACTCCCAAAAACACTGAAAAGCAAAAAAAACTATTCTTAGGTGCATCGGCCTAGAATTCGGTGTCTATTGGATGATGATATGTTTATTTCGCCACCGACTTCTAGGCCGATGCACCTAAGAATAGTTTTTTTTGCTTTTCAGTGTTTTTGGGAGTCGGTTTTACTTTTTTGTAAAAAGTTTTTTATTTTTGGCTTTTTAGTGACAAGTATAGTTGTCACTATCCGCATTAGTAAAAAGTTCTTATCAATACGAATAATATAAGCCCAAACACAAGGTAGTTTACATATTTATTTGACGAGTTCTCTCGACCTTCCCTGGTCTCCATCATCAGGTCAGCTCCAAACCTTCACTGTTACAAAGGTGTCGTCAATACAAAGAATATAAGCCCAAACACGAGGTAGTTTACATATTCAGTTGTCGAGTTCTCTCGTCTCCATCATCAGGTCAGCTCCAAACCTTCACTGTTGCATAATGTTATCAGAGGTACACTTTATTGTCACGTTTTTAACCTACGCATGCCTACAATTTTCGAAAGTTGCTCTCGATTTCTCAGGGTTTCCATCATCAGATCCTGACCTGACGATTATGGGACCACCTGTGAGGTATACCCTATCAAACAAAAAAGAATTTTGCAAATCGGTCTAGGCGTCTTCGAGTAATCGGTGAACATACATAAAAAAAAGAGATCCCGACGAATTGAGAACCTCCTCCTTTTTGGGAAGTCGGTTAAAAAATTACAAAGAAAAATGAATGCTTAGTTTCGTCTGTTGACGTCTCAGTGGGCAGCTTGCTTATCGTCAGTAGTGCAGTGATAGAGACTTGGCGATAATCCTTACAAAAGCGACGCGCTCACAAATTAAGAGCACCACTTACAATTCCAACGATACCCCGTAAGTTATGGAACAATATTATCCAGGAATATTACGCGCTTTGTGTTAAAACAGACGCGGTTTTTCCGGATAAAAAGTAGCCACGATGCTGTCCCATAAACTGCAAGTCTCTCTCTAAAACAAGAGAGCTCGCAGCATGAACAAAAGACTAACGAACATAGTACACGTAGCTACTCAATTTGTACAATACTTCTTCAATGCATTTTCAAGTCACGCTTCCCTACGCAAGCGACACTTGACACCAGTTCATTTATTAGAAAGCTTTCGTGTAGTTTTACTAAAAGTGTGCTTTCTATGGATAACTTTTCAAATTCAGTATTCTTTTGAGCACATTTCTTCTTATATTAATAAGTACGGCACTCGAGAGCAGTTCTGAAAAACAGTCATGACGTCTAAATATTTTAATTAAGCTACAGCTGTTATCTTTATGAAACATAAAAAGTCTTTGAGAAGATTCCTGTTGCTGTGACTTGTAGCTCGCGGCTATTCGGCCGACTGAATGTCTTGTATGCTTTCAGATTTTATAAAGGTTCATTTCAAAGTTAATTAATATTCGTATTTCTTTCGTTTTAATTCCAAGACCATTAAAGAAAAGTGAATAAAAGATAAACACAAACAAGAAATTCCACCCGGCTATCAGAGCCCGATTAGACGACGACTGGGCTCCCGGTTTCCAATAGCTGAACTAATAAAGCCGTCAACTGCAGGTGATCACGAGACTCCGTCTAACTGTGACGTCACAGACCCACAGACCTGATATCAATCAACTTAGTCCAGACGGTCACGCAGCAGCCAGTTTCAGAAAGCCAAAACTGTTTTTTAAAGACTTGTGAAGTCGAGTGAAGTGAAGTGTAGAGGATGTTATGAGCTAAATATCATGATGTCACTTCTGGACAAAGGTCTCCCTCTAGGTACGCCACTTTGCTCGATCTCCAGAAACCTGCATCCATCTTATTCGTGGTCGCCACTCCAGAATCTTCCCGCCCCATCGGCCATCTGTTCCACGGGCTGTGTCCTGCCCATTGACACTTTAGCTTTGCCATTCATCGGTGCATCACGTCGGTGAGTGGTTCTTCTGCATATTTGCTCATTTCTGATTCAATCTCGCAGAGAAACTCCTAGCATAGCCCTCTCCACGGCTCTCTCAGTGACTTTAAGCTGTTGCTTATTTTGGTGGAATTAAGATAGCTTCTTGATGGAGGGATTAAGGTTTTTTCCGTACCTTTATATGTTTAAGGGATTTATTTTCATTTTAACGAAATGGGCCTTCTGCAAGTCATAAGTCTAGTGGTGCAACTAAAGTGTTGGCGAGTTGTTGTAATGACTCAACTTGGCTCCGTCTAGTTCGCAACTCCGCTAATTGGATTAATAGTCCTTGTTATAGATTTGGGGCGGTAATGAGCCGGTAACACCGTATTATAGTAAGTTCAACTCAGTCGTGCGCGCGACCTTATGTGTGGGTAAACCTTGTACATATACAGTGACTTTGTGTGCGTGACAAGAGGTACAGTCGGGTACAATACAGTTATTTAGGGGTTGTATACGGGTGTTTAAAGAAAAACAGTTATTACGTAATTTAATGTTTATTTATGTTGGTATAAAACAAAAATTAATTTTGTATATTGTCTCTGGTAATGTTTAACATGGCAACACCAAATACTTTTAGTATAAAAGCCGTGAACGGTTATTATTTCGCCCCTTTTTCTTTTCATCTGTGTTAGGAGGCAGACATTATACCTTCCTTGAAGAAATATTAATTACAGGTACGATTTCTGAAATTGTATTTTTCTTTGCGCCCATATCCTATTCCCAATAGGTTATGGGCCCAGCCATACTGCTTGTTTGAAATAGGTATTGTGCTGTTGTTCCAATATTTATCATGGACCACCTTAAAACGAAGAGAAACATCCAGCCATTCAACGGGGAAAAATACAGCGTGTGGAAGTTCCGAATTCGAGCGCTGCTAACCGAGTTAGACGTCATCAGGGTCGTCGATGAGGTACCTGTGATACGGCTCGAGGCTTGGGAGAAGCAAAACCGAACTGCGAAGAGTGTGATCGTCGAGTATTTGGCAGACTCCTTTCTTAGTTTTGCTAAAGAAGAACTGACCGCCAGAGAAATCTTCCAGAACCTCGACGCTTTGTACGAGAGAAAAAGTTTAGCAACGCAGTTGGC
This sequence comes from Helicoverpa assulta, assembly GCA_963856015.1. Classification (NCBI taxonomy): domain Eukaryota; kingdom Metazoa; phylum Arthropoda; class Insecta; order Lepidoptera; family Noctuidae; genus Helicoverpa; species Helicoverpa assulta. The sequence goes on from CAWLCW010000016.1 coordinate 397,930, forward strand.
GATACGAAAGAAGTTGCTGAGCTTGAAGCTGCAAGGTGACACTCCACTAGTCAAACACTTCACGATTTTCGACGACTTAATGACGGAGTTATTGTCTGCTGGAGCGAAGCTCGAAGAAACTGACAAGGTTTCTCATTTACTTCTTTCCCTCCCAACTTCATACGATGGCGTCATCACGGCAATCGAAACATTATCAGAGGATAATTTAACGTTGAGTTTTGTGAAAACAAGATTGTTGGATCATGAAGTAAAACTTAAAAATGAGGGTAGTGACACCTCGTCAAAAGTACTTCACGCCCGCACCGAATTCAATGGAAGGCGATTCGATACGAGATCAAACCAGCAGAGTTTTAAGGATACGAAGAAGCTTTCCAAGTGCCACCACTGTGGGCGAAAGGGCCACCTCAAGAGGGACTGTTTTTACTTCAAGCGCCGTAACTACCAACATAAATTTGACCAGACGAATCAACCTAACCTACAGCGAAAACCGGCGGACCGGCCCCGAACTATTCAAGCGGTAGAGCTGACTGAGGGGGCATCCAACTCAAGTGAAGCCACCGGTTTTGCATTCATGTCTGGTAATCATGAAACGAACGACGATGTGAGACAAATAACATTCCTATTGGATTCCGGAGCATCCGACCACATCGTTAACAGGGAAGATCTTTTCAGTAATTATACGACTTTACCCACACCGTTTAAGATTTCAATTGCTAAACACGGTGAATTTATTTCAGCCACCAAACGTGGAACACTGGAAGTGATGAGCGACACAGGCATCCAGGGCACTTTGGAGGACGTGTTGTTCTGTCCCGAGGCGCCACACAACCTGCTATCGGTGTCGAGGATGCAACGTGCTGGGCTGACCATCACCTTCGATCAGCGTGGAACGTATATCAGTAAGGACGATAAAATACTGATGCGAGGTAAGGCAATTAATAAGTTAATATCGATAGATTTTAAAATTTGTGTCAATCGGTCTATTTCCCAGTTGTGTAATAGTGATAAAAATAATTACGACTTGTGGCATCAAAGATTAGGTCACATTAGTAAACAAAAGTTTTTAGAATTAAGAAATAATTGTATGACTGACGATGGTAACCTAATTGAATCTGTGACACCTGACGCAACACTATGCGAATCATGCATAAATGGGAAACAAAGTCGGTTGCCATTTAACTCGTGCAAGGATAAAAGGCATATTAAACGACCCTTATTTATTGTGCATACTGATGTTTGTGGGCCAATCACTCCTTCTACAATTGATAATAAGAATTATTTTGTGTTATTTGTGGATCAATTTACTCACTACTGTGTTGTATACCCGATAGCCTATAAATCTGATGTGTTTTCTGCTTTTAAAGATTTTGTTGCAAAGAGTGAGGCAAAATTCAATTTGAAATTGGTTAACTTGTATTGTGATAATGGTCGGGAGTATTTGTCTAGTGAAATGAAAGAGTATTGTGCGTCTCGAGGAATTTCATACCACTTTACTGTGCCGAGAACTCCGCAACAAAATGGAGTTTCGGAACGCATGGTTCGAACAATAGTAGAAAAAGCCCGCGCAATGGTTAGTGGTGCAAAATTACCTAAATGTTTTTGGGGTGACGCGGTATTAACCGCTGTATATTTGATAAATATAACGCCTACCCGCGCATTGCAACAAAATAAAACTCCCTATGAAATGTGGCATGATAAAAAGCCTGCTATTAAACATTTAAAGGTTTTTGGTGCTACCGTCTATGTGCATAATAAAATCAGAAAAACTAAGTTTGATGAGAAATCATGGAAGGGTGTTCTTTTAGGATATGTACCGAATGGCTATAGGGTATGGAACGCAGAACATGTAAAATATGAAATAGTGAGGGATGTTATAGTGGATGAAATTAATTTTTTGAAATCTAGGCCTCTGTTGAGACTCGAAGGGAATGAAGTGGAACATTTCCAAAATACTGAACTGACATCAAAGTCAGGGTCAATAACGCCTCAAGGTTGTGAGAGTTCGAAACCTGATAGTGTAAAATCAGGTAGTTTAAAATCAGATACATTGAAATCTGATGAGTCTGTTCCCGGTTGGAAGAATCGTAAGTTAAACGATTCAAATGATATGGTTGAGGCAAATGTTGACAATCAAGCAAGTTCGACTAAAACTTGTAGTACTGAAGTAGATACCGAAAATTCTTGTAAATTGAGAAGGAGTGAGAGGCTAAAAGGTCGTATACCAGTATCTTATAACGAAATTGACGAAGTTTTGTTGTGTGCACAGTCAGTCAGCTGCGAATTACCTACTTCATATAATGATATTAAAAATAGGCATGATAGGCTTCAATGGGAAGGTGCAATAAAAGATGAATTAGATTCACTATTTGATAATAATACTTGGACGCTAGTGCCTAAGCCTGATAATAAAAACATAGTTGACAGCAAATGGGTTTTTAATATTAAAAGGGATGAGTTTGGTAATCCATTAAAATATAAGGCACGTCTTGTTGCCAGGGGCTTTAGTCAGGAATACTTGAGTGATTACAATGAAACTTTTGCCCCAGTTGCTCGTATAGCCAGTTTTAGATTTATGATTAGTTTTGCAAATCAATTTAATTTATTAATACATCATATGGATGTTAAAACAGCATTTTTAAATGGAATTTTGAAGGAAGAAATTTATATGAAAGTACCAGATGGTATTGTTAGTAAAGAAGGTTATGTGTGTAAATTAAATAAAGCTTTATACGGGCTTAAACAGGCTGCCAGGTGTTGGTTTGAATTATTTGACCAATGTCTGAAAGAAAAAGGTTTCGTTAACTCATCGGTAGATAGGTGTATTTATATTTTAAATAACGGTGATATTAATAGGAATATATATGTGCTTTTGTATGTCGACGATTTGGTCCTAGCTTGTGCAGATAGGTCACTACTAGACAGTTTTAAGAGTTATTTAAAGAGTAGATTTAAAATGGTTGACTTTAATGAGATTAAACTATTTCTTGGTATTAAAATAACTCGAAGTAATGACACTATAACTTTAGATCAGAGCTCATATATAAAAACCATTTTAGAGAAATTCGGCATGACTGACTGTAATGAAATCGGCACACCTATGGAGAATAAACCTAACTATGACGCTCTTAACATAGATAGTGAATATAATGCACCTTGCCGTAACCTGATTGGTTGTCTAATGTATGTTATGTTGTGTACACGCCCTGATTTGAGTATTAGTGTTAATATATTGAGCAGATACACTAACAAAAATAATAAGGAGTTGTGGCAAAGTCTTAAAAGAGTGCTTAGGTATTTGAAAGGTACTTTAGAATTAAAACTAACGTATGTAAGGTGTAATAATTTTGAACATGTTTTGTGTGGATATGTAGATTCAGACTGGGGTGGTAACGATGTTAATGATAGAAAAAGTACCTCAGGCTACTTATTTAAATTGTTTGAAAGCTGTACAGTAACCTGGAATACAAAAAGACAATTAACTGTGGCGGCTTCTTCAACTGAGGCCGAGTATATGGCATTGTTTGAAGCTGTAAAAGAGGCATTATGGTTGAAGTCTCTAATAATTAGTTTTAAAATTAATATTGTCAGTCCTATACCTATTTTTGAAGACAATAATGGTTGTATCAGTATAGCAAACAATCCCACAAGCCACAAGAGGTCTAAGCACATTGACATTAAGTACCATTTTTCTAGAGAACAAGTACAAAACAATGTTATTAAATTGTTGTATCTCTCCACAGGTGAACAGATAGCCGATGTATTAACCAAGCCACTGCCTGCTGTTGTTTTTAGACAGTTCAGAGATAAGATGGGTTTATGTTAATAATGTTTTTTTTTTGAGTTATTGTTGAATTGTTGTGTTGTATTTTATGTTGAATTTATGCTTATAATGTTTTTGAGTTATTGTTGTATTTTTGTGTTGTATTTTATGTTGAATTCATGTTATTTTATTTTGATATTTATGATTGATTATTTTATGGTCTGATTAGGTTTTACTGGGTTTTCCTAATCCTTGCAACGAATGTTGGACCATGATTTGATGTAATTTTTCCCAGGCAATACTTGGAAGGTTTTAATGTTCTGGTTAGTCGGAAAACTATGATTGTAAATAGTTTGTAAGTAATTAATTTTTGAGGGGGCGTGTTGGTATAAAACAAAAATTAATTTTGTATATTGTCTCTGGTAATGTTTAACATGGCAACACCAAATACTTTTAGTATAAAAGCCGTGAACGGTTATTATTTCGCCCCTTTTTCTTTTCATCTGTGTTAGGAGGCAGACATTATACCTTCCTTGAAGAAATATTAATTACAGGTACGATTTCTGAAATTGTATTTTTCTTTGCGCCCATATCCTATTCCCAATAATTTATTTATAATGATTATGAATCGCTACTTGAAAAATCAAATGATGAATTTTCGGATTCGCTACTCTCCAAAGTGAATTATAAATTCTGTCTCCATGTCAAAATGTCTATAGTATTCTTCTTTTTTCTTTTGTACATATCGACAAGTATTACCCCACATCCCTTCATCAATTTGACTTAAACGTATTGCACGGCATGCCAGCATTAACGACATTATCCGTCGTGCTCTTTCCACCGCCGGCGTACCAGCCGTGTTAGAGCCTAATGGACTGGTACGTGACGATGGAAAGAGGCCAGATGGTATGACGTTGTTGCCATGGAAGATGGGTAGGCCCTTGGTGTGGGACGCAACATGCGTCGACACCTTGGCGCCATCACATCTTCCTAGCACGGCAGGCTGTGCTGGAGCGGCTGCAGCTTCTGCAGAGACCACCAAGCGGCGCAAATATAATAACCTTATTGGAAATTATAATTTTGAGCCGTTTGGGGTCGAAACGCTCGGACCATGGGGCCCGAGTTCGCGGTTACTTTACAAGGACATCGCGAAAAGGCTTGTCGACGCTTCACGTGACCAGAGGGCTGGCTTATTCTTTGGACAAAGAATTAGCATTGCCATTCAACGTGGCAATGCAGCCAGTCTTCTGGGCACGTTTCCGGAGGACAGTGATGCGGAGGAATACTTCGACGCCTGATCGATGTTCTTTTATATATGTTTTATGTTTGTATATATTTTGTATATAGTATTTTATTTTTAGATTTGTATAAAGATAAGTAGTTTAAGTTTGTATATATAGTGTGTACCTCTACATTACATAAAATATATTTTCTTAATATAAAAAAAAAAAAAAACTTAAACGTTCATTTATGAGTTTCATTATTTCCGTCATATTTTGGTCGACACTATGCGAAGCAATATAATTTTTTAAAATTCCCCACACATTTTGTTTACATTATTATACTAGATTATACCTCTTTTTAGAGGTACATTCTTAGTCCACACTTTTATTTATTGTGTGCGTACCCCGAGCTAGAAAATATGTAAGGAGAATTTTTTTTATTATTATTATTATGGCATTCACATCTCTTTAAGGAGTATTTAATTCATCTTAGATATTTCACCTTATTTATTTCTTAGATACTGTCAATGTCAATTTGAAAAGACTTATGAGAAAATAATGAAAAACTATATTTAATAATAAAAAGCTTTGAATGTTGTTTCATTTTTTGAAACCTAGTATTTTCGTAAACGACTGTACCCATAACAAAAAGCGATAAGAACACGTCATCCTCGGAAGACGTCACTGTCACACGAATGAAAGTTGTATATTTACAAGCCGACGCACACATAGGGCCGCGCGCAAACCTGAGTTGAACTATCTTATAGCAAGAACAACTCTAAGACATCGCTGTGTTGCCTCGTGATGCTGTTGGCTGCGTTAGCCATTTTAGCTTTGTGTGTAACAAAAGGACAGCTTCAATCTTTGTATTTTTGGTAATTTTAAGACAATGCAATAAAAAAAATTATCTCTCTTTGGCATATCAGTTGTTTCCCTATTTTGAACTTCCTGGTGAATGAAGTGCGACATATCCTGTAGAATCTCATAATTAGAACAGCCATCAATCAAGACCTAAAAGTACAGAGTAACGTGCCCCATAAACTAATGAGGCGCTTCCTCTGTGCGCCAGTAGTGGTGGTGAGCACGTTGTGGGGGTCACCCGGCGACCCGCGCTGACCCGCAGCGCGCTCCGACACGCATTAATATTAATTCGGCACATAACCAGCTGCTCGCACTACTGCTCGCATTCCGGATGTAGGGGACCAGGGGAGCGGGGGTCTCTCACTACAAGTATTACAGAGCTATTTGACATGCCATCATATCTGCTGATGTGCGAGAGTACCTACTGTTTCCAGTGACTTTAAAATAAAAAAATCGAAACTAATTTACTTAGTGAAGTTTGAATTGAAACATTCTCAAGCTGAGATAGGTTGAAGCAGTTAAAGAATAGAATCTTTCAGGCACAATATTATAATTGAACTATAGGTTTGTAGTGCTATTTCGAAAGCAGATTTTCTCTCTGTTAAAGCAAACAAAGTACAAAATTGATCATCAATTAGGGAGTACAGTAGCGTGCAGGTCTATTGGGAAGCGCATGTTTAGTTCACACTGGCACACGGAATTAGGCCGGCGCTAATTCCATGTAGTTGAATACTTGAGGGAGCCGTCCGGGCCGGGTTCGGGCCGGGTCCGGCGTCCGGCGGCCGTATGTTAGTGTTACATGCGCGTTTGTAACGCTAACGCGCTCGCGTGTCCGGCCATCAGTCCGGCTTCGACAGGTTTATGTGCGCTCGACGCAATCACGGGGAAAGTGTTTACAATTCAGCTTCAGCTTTACCAACTGTGTGCAATCGTGTACATCAAGGTAAATGCTTTGTTCCGATTAACAGAACATTTTACACTTTAGGTACCTACATCCTTAATGTGTTGTTAGTTTAGCGGTAGGCGTAAAAATATTTTGAAGTAAATTTTGAAACCAAATAAAAGAAATAAACTTAACAAACCAAAAAAACAACAACACAATAAGTATGTATTGAGTATCAAATGTGCACCTACACCTATTTATAGTTGTTTCGGCTACTGGCGGTTGAGCGGATCATCTGGTCAATGTTTACACAGAATGTCTGCCTTATGTTCAAAACATTAAGAATCAGGCAATTTGATTTATTTTAATAACCGTGGTGTAATTTAACATCAACAATGAGTGCAATCTTAATAAACTAATACTTTTAAACATTTTTGAGATTATATAAACCACACCAAGTTAGTATACGTAAGAACATGTAAAGTAAACAGAATGTGTCAGATTTGTGAAACTATTCGATGGTGCTATGTTAATTTTTTATCGAGTGTAGTGACTCACTCATAATAAATTGTATAAAGCGTACCTACATTGATTAAAATACTTCTCAATTATGAGTTTGCGATATTAAAAGGATAACATCCAGATCTTTAAAATCTGAAATCTTAAATCCGCTAGGTGATTAGCACTTATAAAGCGGCCTGTGCCCCGCAGAGGGACAGTTAAAGACTGTTTAAGGTAGGTACAGAAAATGATTGTCAAATCTGAAAGTTATAAGCGGCGAAGATGGATTGAAGGTCAAGGAAATGTTGTACATCAACACTTTCTCATTGGAACATTTTTCCATCAGTTAAAGCCCCCGTGGCGACCGTCAGGTGGGAGCAGGTCGCTACAATGGCGGCTACACAAAGCGCGCCAATTGGCCGCATTATACGCACTGTAGCACGTGCGCGCACTCGCCGGCTATTCTTCACATTGTCCGCGATATGAACATCACAGCTACGGCGCTACGATATTGATTTCGAATTAAAACCGGCTATTGTGTGATCTGTGCTGATATTTCTGACAAAATGATTCCTTCTCACATGGACGCGTTGCAGAATGTAGCTAAACTGTAAGATAGAGTTGTTTATTACCCGGTTTAGAAGATGAATAATAATAGAACATGATACTGAGAAGCTATGTATAGCACTCCTGTATTGTCAAGATCTCAATATCAATTATTCGGTGATTAAGTACAATCGCTCGCAATAAAAGCTACAAAGCCGCCGTCAGTTGGAGCACAGCGCGAATCCCTACGAGAATTCAATTAAGCCAATTAGGAAGTAAATATACTGAACCCTGACGAACAATAAGCCGAACATTCGTTTTATAATTACTAATTTTCCTAAAAGGGTTTATTTAGGTAGTCTGTCGAGAAGTAGTTTGATGTATAGCGTGAGTAAGCAATAGCAATTATACCCAGAGGTGACATATCGTATACTATGGAATTAACATTGTACCAAACAATCTAAAACTATAGCGTATCTAACATTTATCAGCTTATAAAATAAAGTACACACAAGCCGCTACCGAAATAATGTAATAAAGATAACCAAACCATTTTGGAATTAAGGTTCCAAATTAATAGTCCAATTTGGGAAAACATGAAAATATTTCATTGATTTAAAATTACGATATGGCGGCAAACTACCGACTCGATATCGTTATAGCCAGACGGAATCCGGAATGAATGTGGTTCGCTTAAAATTGAGTTTTTGAACACAAGCATTTTGAAATTAATCAAAGCTAGCATGAGTACCGACGTCATAAAAGCCCCTCGTTAAACCTGTGTTCGCTCGCATTGAACATAGATTTTTATAGGCTGGCCATTCATCTCGCTCTGTAGCAGCCCTCGTGTACATAGACTAAGTTTGTAGCATCACATCCACCGCCACAGCATGTAAATTAATCCGTGTGTGAGTGTTTGTGCCTAAATACCGCAAGCCTCAAGGATGCAATAAGGCAGTGTCGCCGCCGTCTAAGTGGGGCATTAGAGTGGCGACACGTCGTTAATATGCAGCTCGGTGGCGCGAGCGCGGGGGTGTGCGGAGCGGGGCGCGGGAGGGTGATGCTTGGATAATGCGAACAGGTGGGTAATAGTGGTAATGTCAGAACATCGGCTACTAATGTGCCGTGATGCTGGGAGATCAGCCTGCGGTCTACACGCGGAGCTTAACGTTCACACGCAAATATACTGCTTTATATTCAAGCTCTTTATTGAATTACCGTTAACAGGATATCGGAAAAGACAGAAATTTTATTACGATATAAAATCTGTTACAGCCATATGCCATTTCGAGTATGATGTAGGTAGTTTTATTTTATAAAACCTATCGGTACATGTATTTCCATCCACCAATACCGGTACCAATACCACTAGATTTTTAACCTGCAGTAAAAAAATCCTTCTATTTATCTGTAGGGCAAAATGGGGCACACTATATGATTGACAGAATTAATATAAAATATTTTACCAAACAACGAAAAAATACTTACATGGCTTTGCTAACAAGCCCGTGGACTGTGCATTGTGTCACCATCACACACATATTGATACTTAACCTGTCACATATAATAACTGAGCTCATAATGAACAACTAATTGCTCTCTAAATTGGGCTATAAACGGTCGCATCCTACACAAATGACTTACAAAAGTTTCACCAACAAATATTACCTACGTTTAGATTTAGGTGGACAGAGGAATAAATATTAACTTGATTTTGGAAGATTTCGACTCAGACACGGAGGATGAGGTTTAACAACGCATCGATTTATCGATAGTTAGGGATGACTAATAACATTCTTTGTAGCGAACATCACTATGACACAGTATTTTATCGAGTGACACCAGTAACGTAGACACCTAAGTATCGTATAGCTTTTGCCCTGAATGGGTCTACTAAATATGTTGAACAGTGACTCCGCTCGATGAACGGCGGTCATTACGCGTAATAACCGAGGAGTTGCGGAACTTGCGATACCGAGCGCTCGTTCAACAGCTTAAAATTCCTCAACGTCATACAAACTATTTACCGACGACCATTATTGTCTGATAGGGAGGTAATTGCCGTTCTTTATTTATGTCACTCTTTAGATTTAATCTCAGAGATTTTAACTCCATATACGGCACCTCTATTTTCATTAGCCAATAAATGTATGAGGTGTTTTATGAATCAGTACTTTTATAGAATACTAGCCGTTTTCCCGCGGTTTCACCCGCGTCCCGTGGGAGCTACTGCCCGCACCGGGATAAATATAGCCTATGTTACTCGAAGATAATATAGCTTTCTAATGGTGAAAGAATATTTAAAATCGGTCCAGTAGTTATTGAGTTTATCCATTACAACCAAACAAACAAACAAACAAACAAAGTTTTCCTCTTTATAATATTAGTATAGACTAATAACAACAAAGAGTAATTCAACAATACTTATACAATTAGCGACTGTCCCAAAAAGCAATTAAAAACGCTTCTATCAGCCGTGAGTCAGTCTTGATCAAAAAGGTCACAAACACGTCATAGACAACCAAACGAGCGAACAGCGAGTGACATCACACGCGCTGAAATAGCGTCGCATCCTGACTAGCCGGCTAGCCGGCCATTTGTCAACGCAGCGGTTAAAATCTGGGACGAACCGCATGACGAATGAACGCCTGCGACTAATTAATGTGCTAATAATCTTCGGAGACCAGCTCGGAAATATTCCCTCATCAATCTACATTATGAGCTAGATTCGCGTGACGGAGCTGCAGATCAACGGGATCTTTCTTTCATTTATATTGCTGGTAAGTGAATAAGTGAGCGGCGCCTTTCAACTTAGCAATTGTTTGATTGACATGAGAGCGGTAAAACTGCTTTTGTTTAATTAGTTTAGGGATAAGCCACTATGTAATTATGATTCTTAATACACAATACATAAAAGCTTAATCTAAGTTTAGTATAATAATAAAGGGTAGTATTATGTTCGTGTATGCTCAAGTGTAACGTAATTCTATGATTGAAGCGGCAGCTGTCCGATATACGGCACGTCTGAGCGGCCGGTCGTCGTCGGTCGGGTTTCACAGCGAACGTGTCTTCGCTCCACTACATAGCTAACAGCTACAAGCCACGTATTACCTAGTTCCAGCTAAACCATTCAGCCCTGATTGAATATTAATATTGACGAATATTGTATGCGCCCGACGATGTTCATATTACATTTGCAATAACAACTTGGGATAGCCTCAATGTGTATTGTTAATGTGTTGTTCAGCTGTTATGTTCAGCTTCAGAATATACATTTAGATATAGCGTGTGTTTATGTTTCTACCGTAGTTGTATTTACAAGCAAAAGCTAACAAATAGGCGAACTTTGAAATCCACTGGTAATGCAGTAATGAGCCGCATGAGCAGTTGTGACGTACAAAGCGTGTGAGTGATCTCCTCGTTCCCCCATTTCCTCCAGGCTGCAGTAATTAATGCGATTGCGGTCTCAATGCTGAAACATTGCTTCATTTATCAGCGCTGAGACTTCATAATTGCCCTTAGAGTCGTCCGGATCGACCTTCAAACGGTATTAGTGGGTACGGAAACTGCTGCAAGTTTTCGCTTTAAAATTAATGGTTCGAAAGTTTTGTGGAATGGCGCGTGTTTCATGTAATCACTTTGTCTGTAATAGAACTATCAGTTTTGTTATAGCTCTGGAGCTATCCATGCATGGATTAAACTTAAAGGGATGGTTCCAAAGTATTCCAAATTAATTGTGATTTCTCTGAAACACTAATCTTTTAATTAATTTATAATTTAACTTGCGCAATCAGACGATTACAAATCTAAACTGCAGAAACCCAGTTGTTCTAAATGGAACAAGGTTGGTTCTAATCTCCGTTTAACTCGTTAATCAAAGGTTAGGAAAGGGCGCAATTAACCAGTCGGCCACATGCTTTTGATTAATCGGCGTTAAATAACCGTGGGGCAGGCCAGCTGTTGCATCGATGCAACTTATTAACAAAGTTCCTTCATTCATCAAAAGCACTTGGAGTTACGGTTCTTCGTTCAAAGTCACTAACGTTATGTCGGACTCGGATTAAAAGACGATCTACGTATTTTAAAAGTTCCATTTCAGCCCTTACCTCAATAAATAATTTACAAGAACATACGCATCTGAGCAACACATGCAATGAAACCCAACGGTCCTCTTCAATCATTTCTCCATATTTTATCTGTCGTCCACAATATTCGGTCCCCAGTTGATCGTTAATCCATCCTCCATCCTTACCCGATGTCCTCAGTCTATATCCTTCCCGTCAATCACCCGGCCTCCACATTTTGACATAATCAACGCTACGACAGCCATAAAACGGACGAGTTCTCCGTCGGGGACGCACATTTCTTGCGATGTTTTTCCGCATTTCTATTAAGCACGTTAAAGATTCGAGCATGACATTAAACAGCGCTTTGTTGTCTCATCAACGTCACAGAGGCGCACGGGCGCGCGGGCGCGGGGGTGCGAGGGCGCGGGGGCGATGTCTCGCGCACAAAAGGGACAAGCGCCACACGTTTTCTTTTGTTTCAGAGACACACTCGGATCTGCGCTTGACGCATGTAAACATCCTTTATAAGAGTATTTTGATAAGGAACAAACACGTGACGCGGAATCTTATGGCACGTGTAAGTATGTGTTGCCTGTTCTCGGTCACAGAATAATTCAGCAAGAGAAGAAGTACCTAATACGGGCATGTGTGGCAGATAAAAAATGTATCGCACCTAGATTTGCCCAAGAATCGTAATGAGTATCGTAGCCCTGCCTTTACGCTCTAGTTAAGAGGTATTGTCTCATACATAAATAGCTCTGAGTCTTAAGCTGGAGGTATATCCCAGCGTAATCCTAGAAGCTGTGTGTACCTTGATTCATGATGAAGACAAGAAGCCTGTATTACCTTAAATCTTTTAAGTAGGAAAATAAATGCGAGCTCTCAAAGGTGCATCGTGTAACCAAAGTGAGTTATTTAACAGTGGTGGCGGAGTGTGTGTGACGTGTGGTCGTAAAGTGTCTGTGTGAGCTAATTCCAGCTTAATGTGTGAAGTAAATACACGTCGGCGGCAGTCGGCACGAGCAGGCGAGCCACTGTCTCTGGCAGCGCCATGGGATATCTAATACACTCTATTGAACCTTAAGTACCTACTAATGTTAAAGCACCTCCAAGTATAGTATGTAGTATAATTAGCTACTAAATCACACCTATATGCAAACCATAGCTGTAGCCAAGTGCAAATTATGAAAACCTTATTAAAGCGTTTCACCATTTTTTTTCTTTTGATAAAACCTCAAAGTTCATACAGGAATAGTAAGGAAGAGCGCAGTAGTTAGGCGTGTATGTTGCATGATAATGTTGTTCGAGGTCCTTGGCGTCCGTCCCGCAGCCAGTAACGTAATCTGCGCCACACCTGTCCGGCAGCCCGCCGGGAGCACCGCACGGACCACCACCCTACATGAGCTTTATTACCTACCAACACCATTCCGACATTGTATGAATCTAAAATGAACAGAAGCTTACAAGTGTGGCACGATACTGAGCTTGGATTGTAATTTCGGATTGGTTGGATTTTCTGTAAAGCCTAATACACTATTTCTAATATGTATACTTTAATGATCTAGAAAATAAGATACAGATGAAATAGATTTCAAACAATTATAAAATTCAGCTTGAAATAATCAGCTTCCATTTCGCAGAAACACAACACAAGAGTGTAAGAGCTGAAGGCGGAAGATGTCTTGCGTAACAACCGCCGTATCATGCTGTGCTTGTAGTGCTAATGTGCACGACAGCGGTGTAAGCAGTAGTGAGGAGACTGATCCATTATGCACGCAATTTGCTTCGAAGTGCGGGTAACTAATGTTAGTTTCTGTCGACATTGACGAGGTGTTCCGGGAATAAGCGCTACGTGCTCTACAATCTGCAACACGTTCGGAACATGAACGTCTTACAGAGTTATAGAGAGATGCATTCAATAAGTTTGGGGTATAATACAAATCTGTTGGCGCGGCATGTGAGCCGCTATCCGCCGCCGCCGCCGCTCAGAGGGAAGTTCGGCCGCGCAGTGAATATGTAACGGGTAAAGTCTGCGCTGAAGCATCAGCTCACTAAACTTTGCAGACGTGTTTAATTCGACATCGATTTAGTGAGCGAGCAGTCGACACTTGTTTATTTGTCGGAAACTAAGTTCTCTTGAAACTCTGTTGGATTTACGTGATTCACAAACAGAAGAAGACTCCAAGCTAACACACTATCTGGAAGCCATGCTTACATTCCGAAAACTGAATCACACGCATAACCAATTATATTATCGGTGTCGACATGATAAATAAATACACTTTCATACATCAACAGTTTCGCTGCATACTTACTGTAAAAGGCAAATCTGATTCGAGATTTTCGTTTTCAACGATAAAATCAGAGCGAATAATAAAGTCGTATCATTGCTTTAAATCAGAGACTGACATATTTTCATGTAACAGAGAGAATAAATTACATTTTTACAAAGGATATGAAAGGCTAACAAAGAATACAAAACCGCATCGTTCTAGATTGTGCTCCGTGCTGTTCCACGAAAAAAACAATTTGATATTCGAGCCGGAGCACTCGTTTGTCCAACTCGTCTGTTATAATGTAATTCTTTATTGTAACTGATGCTGATGGTCGCGCCGAGGGGATACCTCCATTTTGTATGCATATTATTATTGTGGTAATCAAACTGAGATTTACGATACACAACACATAAAAACACCTTACCATTACCATTCTGTTTCTACAAGTCGTGCTAGTATTTCACAGAAATGGAGTCATTTTAATCCAGAAGTGATGAATTTACATTTGAAGTGTGCTAGTTAGCTGTTTCTGCAAAGTAATTAACCTTTTTACAGGTTCGTGTATTCGGCAGCGGTCGATCATCGAGTTCTTATTTTAGTTTCGCACAGTTTGAGTTTTGGCGAACTTTTGTTATTATTCGGCATTTAATTAACATTTTGCTTGTTCGTTTAATGTTTTCTTTTGTTTGGTAACCAGTTTAAATTCGGGTATCTGAAATTCACAAAAACTTCGTTGATGTTATCGCGAATATCAACTTTAACAGGATGAGTAACAGATACAGGCGTCAAAGCATAATAGTTAATGTTTATATTTTTTCTGGTTGCTTTCAGTTTCACGACGAAATTGAGACTGTAAACTACAGTTTGTTGGTTTAGGCCAAGACTAGACGAATTAACTCAAGTTTATGTGAAAGTAACCACATGTGTACATGTGGCAGGTAGTTTGGTGGGTCGCCATGAATGTTACATGTGCTGTCCCGACTTGCTAGTGAGCTAATAGACTTTACTTTTAGTGTCGCGCGCGCACGTGACGGCTCCTCAGCGTTATTACTCTGTCAGGCTAAATCTCACGTCCACTACTAATTTATGACGACGCCAGCAATGTTGCCAAATTAAACGGGGCTTCTTACTCGTTATGAGAGGACGTGAGGAACTGCTTCTTATTTTAAAAAGTAGAAAATTATCTTATAAATTATGATCAGGGCAATCACTGAATAGTAACAAATTCATACGATCAGTTGATGTTGAATATGACTTGTCTTAACGATTTTGGGTATAAGTTGACTACTTCAACTACTTTCACCCTTTCGAGTAGTTCCGGCATGAGGCAAAGTTACGCAACACAAGTCAGTGTAGTTGGTCACAACTTCTGTACAAAAATAATTATATTTCTTTGTCTTCGAGTAAACCATTATTTATGTGTGTGAGTGCAGGTTCATTTGTTTTCCAGTGCGAATTGAACTTACCCCGACCGGTGGCAATGCAAGATGCATTGTAGTGCCTGCAACCACGTACCAAAGCAATTTGTTGCTGTAAGGACCACACGAATATATTACTCTACGTAGTTATGTGTTTGCCTTCAAATTGTGATAAACTATTTTATTTTAGCACACCTGAGGGAATCGTGGCTCGTGACTACATAATTGAAAGCAGCAATGATCGAGTGAGCTGAATGTAAGCCACGCCCTACGTCGCACTGTTCACAGATGGGTGAATAACAACATGCCACTACAATGCCTGTGACAGTAGCAGCCATGGCAGTGCCTACTTTTATTCCATAACTTTGTATATACATAAATATTTTTCAACACTGCTATAAACTTTAGACACTCTTATCTAACTACATTTCCGACGAAGTGGACGTGGATTTTTCTCTTACTTTTTTGTATGGTAACATAACAAGGTCCAGTCGATCCCAGCTTTTTTTAATAATTATACTACACGACTGATTATTGTGTGTAGTTTCATTTAAATTTATAAGAACTGTACTACAGTACAGTAACATACCCTAGTATTTACCTATACAAGGTTTTTATTAATAGATATTTGTTTGTGCAAATGTCACGTGTGTCAGAGAGCTAATCCCGATCCCCGGAGTGCTCTCCAATACATATGAAAACGTTAATTAATTTTCACGTGCTTATTCAAATACAAAATTAATTTCGTTATGCTCAAGTTTGCTTTGATATTTTTCATGCGATAAAATTAAAAAAATATTGGTAGCTTTCGGCAAAGTAAATGTGTATAGTATCTAGATGTGTATAATGTGTATAGTATCTAGATGTGTATAATGTGTATAGTATCTAGATGTGTATAATGGTATTGCTGCCTGACAAAGGCTTTGAATTGATGCTTTATTTTGTTCTGCAATGAGTTACTGCATTTTCCAGGTACAGTAATGCAATTCGAATTTTAAAGAATTTGCGAGGGAACTGCATCAAGTTATTAAAATTCCCGGCAAGCCGCACGGCCGGCGCGTGTTTGCCGACACGCGACTAATGCCGTTATTTCACAGGAATTTCAGTGGAGCACGCACTCTATAAATTTAACCCTTTTGTTCGTTTTCAAATTATCTTCCGAGTATGAGATACTGAGAGCTACCTTTTTGATATATCGTGTGCTGATACAGATCGGCCGTATTCCGGAGTTGTGTGCTGCGTGGGTAGCTGTGCTGGCGGCATAGGGGCGCCCGGATTTGTTCGCTTTGTCACAACTTACACAAATATTATTGTATGCGATACTCTTGAGGGCTGAAGGGCCTGTACCGTTCTCTCAGCAGCTGATAACCGGAACGATGCGGTTATAAGTTATATATATATATAAACTGGTTATAAGTATATATATAAACTAAGTCACAAATCAAACTTAAAACATTTCAGTTCCAGGAATGCCAGATGTGAGAAATCCGTTCGTAAGAAAAGTGATATATATGTTTTTCATATTTTTAGATCAAAGAACACAACCATCATATGTTTAATTGAGCAGCTGTCATAACTCGTCTCTCGTCGTGATCAACATCAGTTGGAATAGAATTCAATCTGCTGCAGTTTGTTGTTCCGAAGTGACAGTTTAATCACAGCTGCGACTCTGCACAGCACGTGTGTGCGCCGACGGATCACAACTACATTAGCATCATATTGAGGACGAGACCACAGACTCGTATTAAAAATACAAACCTCACAATGTTTGGTTTGATTACAGCTAACATTAATTCCCACGTTATTTCTCTTAAAAAAACAAAGATAGATTTTCTGCGTTGTTGATTCAGAGTCTCCAAGGAAATCAGCACGTTTAAATAGTGCGGCCTAGTGTAAATAGAATAAACAAGGACAGGTAATGTTAAGTCGTAAATAGTCTCTCCCGGCCTGACGGGCGATAACCGAGTGAAACTTATTACGTCACCAACTAATAAAGGGATTATCTGAAGTCGCGAGGGTTACCCTGCTCCCTGCGATAATGCAGCTGTTGTGGCCCTCACATGGGAGCCACGCTACTGTCTCAACGGCAGATTGTTGTTCACGCTACCAACGTAGTCTGTGAGAGAAAAGTCTTCATTTACTTATATTTTGGAATGAAGTAAAAAACTCCTATTCACATATCCAATTGAAGTAGTAATATTGATATAACGTAAGTGAGGAGCACTTAAGTTTAAACTTGTATTCAGCCAGCAAGACTCACCACTAAGTAACATTAGAAGTAGAACAAACAAAACACTCGAACGAAATGAAATAAATCTACTTTTCCATTACCCTAAGTACGTGTAACACATAGATCTCACGAAATACTGAGCCGACGAACAGAAGCCGCATCAGCTCCAAATAACACACATTACCGAGCATTAAGTAAATAAATCGATTCCTTCTCGATCACATTAGAAACATCGTTTACTTCGCAAATTGAATACAAAACCTCTCGCAGCCGCTCATTAGGAAGGACATATTTGCCGACGCAGACAACAGCTATAAACGAAACTTATTTGTGTGTCACGTCCCAATAATGTTGTTTTGTAGCAAAACTACTAATCCAATCTACTCGGCTGTTTACTGACAACAATGGTCTGCCGGTGGCGCGTACATTGCTCGTTGCTGACCAGCGCACTGTTGCCACGTCCTAATTGCGCAGACAATGGACGTAATAATTGGATGTTTGGATAATCAATATAGTCCGGGTGTATTTACGTCCGACGTGAGGCATACATTATCGTTTATTGTTTGTTTGCTGATCTGCAAGTGGAACCAATAATTGCCACCAAACTATTAGCTCGACACACTATTTGTGGGAGATAGGAAATCCTAGTTCATATTTCACTTTTATTATACGTTGCGTTGTGTTGTTAAGGTTTTTAGATGTTTCGCATTACAGTAAGGATTAAATGTCGTCAACAAGTCTAACATAATTGTGGTTATTCTATAGCAGACCGGCACTAACATTTCTAACTTTGTTTTCACCAAAAGTTTCGTTTGACCTTTCGCAGAAAAATAATACACCGAGGTAAAATCTTTTAGGGAACATGACAATAATAATAAAGCTCATCCTAACTAGACCACTAACAATATAGTTTGGTTATTTCTGGGCAGCGCTCGGGTGCGCTCGGGTGCGCTCGGGTGGCGGGCGGCAGCGGCGTGCGCTGGCGTCGCGATTATCACGCAGTTGTACACAAACGAAGCACTTCGCTCAGTTTATTGTTTATATTAAGGATGGAACGAAGTACGTCGGTATGGGACCGCTTATTGTTATGGGAGGGTCAAAGTGGCGAGTTTCCTGTTATGCCACGTGTGCTAAGTACTTAAACCGTGTTGTTATGTACCTATGAGAGAAAATACTTTTCTATTTTGGTTTGCGAATGTTGGTGCTTCGAGACGTAAGCAGAGGATATCAAAACAACTATTTAGAATATGTTAATGTTTGTTACACTTGTGTTTAGCTCTAAGTACTCCATGTTTGTACATAGTTTACCCACATAAAAGATTTGCGTGCCTTTGTTTTTCCGCATCGTAGTTACATATTGAGCAGCAGGGCTGGTCGCATGCCCTTCATTAAGTATACAGGGGCGACATAAGAGACGCCACTGCTACCACGCACTGAATACTTGACGACAGCACTGCCGTCACGTGATGAAAATACAGATATCATTGTTAACTGTCGAATCTTCGATTTTACAATCGCTAAAATAGAGCCGAAGAATTGCACTCTCTGTGTGTGACAATTTGAAGATGCAACGGAAACGATTAGTCCATTAATTTAATTAAAGCAATAGAATTTTGGAACAATGGTATCCTTGTCTTAACATTAACATAATTCACGTTCCAATTTGTGTTAGTTGAGCAATTCCTCAAAGCGTATTGTAGCAATCTAATTCAAATTGAAGGTGAAGCCGCCTGTTGGAGACCAATATCTATAATACCTGTCCGAAATAATTACTTCAGAGGGATGGCCAGTCTGACAGCACATTCCCAGGATACCAGATACAACTAGATCGGTATTTATTTGAGATGCCACACAGACGCTATTTCATAACAATTTACTATTTGCTACATGAAATATTGTTTCAACCTTTGTGATAGGAAAAGGGAAAAGAATTTGACGAAAATCGTGGAGGGCCGAGCTGTGGGCCACTGGGACTGAAAATAATGGGCTAGCCAAACCGTCACTTTGGGGTCCCGCCGGACACCTCTCAAACTCATCAATTGTTCGTTTGCGAGGGTCCCTTACAAAGGGCTCCGTATCCGCGCGCATGAAGGGATCGCTTCTCGTCGCAAAAACAACTGAACCCTGACTGTCCCGATCAATATTGATAGCGATCACAGCTGATGTTACATATTTTCGGAACTTATTCAGAAAACATTATGTTAAGCTTTTTCACAATCACGACGGTCAGCAATATGTTCATAGTTTAATATTACAAAATGAAATTATGGATATTTTTTATTAAGAAGGTAATTAAATAACGTATAATTGAAAATGTTACCATGTTTAAATGGAGGAGCCTATACGTATACCACAATTGAATGTTTAGGAATAAACCACCAGGTATTAAATTACGTTCCAATGCTGTAAGTATATTTACGTACCAGTATCAAGTACAACAACACCAGTGAACTCTCACTAAGTATTCGCCGCTGAAAGCTTCAGCACTTCATTATCTCACACGCCGAGTATAATGATGCACTCGTTTCGATGAGCGTGAGCCTTGTTATATCTATGTTATCAGATTTGTATCAAAGCTAAAGTTCCTAGACCACATTATTATATACATTATAGAAAAAGCAAAACTATACTAAACATAATAACAAAATAATGTGCTAAGCTACTAAGTGCTAAGCTAACAGCAAGTTATGGAGCGTACCACAAATCAGCAAGAATCCAGTTCTTGTAAAAGTTAACAACAAAATGAAACTTGAAACTACATTTACACATAATTATGTTGGGTAAGCGCAAACAGCAGCTAGCTAACTCGCCTTTCCTAAGTTTAATTTTACAGTATTATAAACCTGCGGGAATACTGAATTGCTGTGCATATAGAACGGAAATAAAACGGGATACGAATAAAAGCAAGTGCTGTACAAAAACGAAACGTTGTGTTTTGTGCGTCGTTTTGGCGGCAAGTGCGCGTTTTTACTGCGTGTTGCGAGCGGGCGTAGTGCGACCCGACACGTTCGGAATTGCTCTTTATTAGAAATGATAGGTCGTGCTGGGTCGTGCTCGCCGCGCTATCTCTAGTGCCCCTCTGTTACACTCACTTTCAACGTTTTCGAGAGACCGCGCGCTATCCTATCACAAACTAACAACCATTGTTTTTTAAAGTCAGCTTTACAGTGACTATTGGCGATCTGACTCCTCGTTCGATTTTTTAAATCATTCAGTTCTTTTTGTGAAATCTAAGCGCGTGTGACTGACATTTAGTTCAATGTATGGACGGAAATGAGCTACCGCTCATTATTTATTGTAGTAGGAGTACAATAAAGTTTTCAACATAATAATTATACATCCTTTTATGCGAATTATAGGACGACACCAAAGAACCAAAGAAGTCTAGACATTTCCGATTTATTTTCAAAAGCTAGACACCTAATCACTGGTACTGAAACTACTAAAAGCTTCCCTATCCCTACATAGTATATCCAATAGTGTCAGATTAAGCCAGGCATATCAGTCGCAAACGCGATAGCAACACTCGAATAATAAAATTTCACTGACTGACTATTGTATCCGAATCTCAGTGAACTGGAAAAAGGCAAAAAAAATTAAAACCGCGTTTGCAATTTTTGCGAATGAAAAATTGCGATACGAGGGTGTACGATAGGACGCGACCTCCCGGCTTTGAGTTATTGAGCCTTCGCCAAAATCATTGTGTACCTGTGAACTGTCGCTCAGAGAATAACATGTGTGTGGCAAATCTGAGGTCAGCTGCTTTGTCAATCATATTGCAAGTATTTTACAATAATTTCCTTTCTATTCTCAAAAGTTAAACGAACTCGTATTTCATTTTGGTTACGGATACCTAGACTTCCTGAATTTTGATGGCTGTTACTATCATCATCTTACTGGTCAACAACCAAACCAAGAACCGGAGATTGTTGATCATACAATAACAATTACCTTTAACATACCTAAAGCGAATTGTGTAAATATATAATACCTTTTTTACATTCCCACACATTCACAATTTTTCTCACGTACAGTATTTTTTGTAGTAGCTACGGCAACCGCGGTGGCCTCAATTTTGGTGAGTTTAATTTCTCTGTGTTTAGGAATACAGCTGCTGTTAGCTTTGAGTTGGTCCTAACTCGCTCTTTGGCGGTGCAGCCATTCCGTTTTGTCGTTGTTGTGACTATTTCACTGGGACTTTTAGTTTCAACGGAAATCTGGATTGTTTCATGAAAAGAATTCACGCAACCCTAACATACTACGTATTCTGCAGCATTTCTATCTAATTTCGATGCGAGAACTGATAGCTACCAATAGTAATTTCGAACGAGCCCAAAATAAAACATCTATTTAACGGCATACTAAAATAAAAATACCGACATTTATAGCTACAGCGTGAGTTAAAGTGAAATGATCAGTGGACGCTGGATGCAGGTCGCCTCCAACAGGTATCTGTGGAGATCTGAGGGAGAGGCCTACATATGTTCAGCAGTGGACGTCCTATGGCTGAGATGATGATGATGATGATGAAGGCACTCAGTGCTTCAGAGAGTGCTGAATGAATGGTTCACGGCTTATTGCACGAGCGGCCCGTCGTCACGCGACACGTGCGCGCCACGACGCCGGCCCGGGGTCGCCGCGACGACCAGTTATTAAATTTCCCATACGTAAATCTAGCGTGACACCAAGACACGGCCTTTGTGTGCACAGAATATTAAACATTCTAGATTTTTACTTGGGAGTCGGACAGTAAACAACCATTTTATAAAGGTATCTTTGTTGGTGAACGCACAAACTGTGAAGGCAGGTAAACCGCTTCTAACTTTCGCGCAACCCTTTTACGCGTCGCAGTTTATCAAATTATACGTTTTTATTTACCAACGGGGGTAAATAATTCCGGCCGCTGCTTGTTCGTCAGGTAAAAGTAATTTTTTGCCTGTCTAACTTACACTCAGAGTTTATTTCGTGAAAAATAAAATTGTGTCCTTCAGTCCGCGGCACCGTTACTTTGAATTAATTGCAAACTTTGTGAACTATTACGATTGAACGTTGACGTGGGAGTTACACGAATTTTTGTGTGTGAACCGTTTAATATTCTGCGCAAGTCGTAAAAGTCAACAGATGGAAATAGAATTATTACAGTAACCTTTTAACTATATCAGATAAATATATTACTTCGTAACGCGCGTTTAGTCGTATAATGCCTAATTCGCAAAATGGCAAACAGTCGCAAAAAGGCCAATTCGTGAATGGACTAATTCTCAAAAGGACTAATTCGCGAAATGGCTAATTCTCAAAAAGACTAAGTAGTAAAATGCCTAATTCGTAAAAGGACTCATTCGTAAAAGGACTAATTCGTAAAATGGCTAATTCTTCAAATGGCCAACTTTTACCAACTCATTCCATGAGTTAAATGACATGAGATGAAAAATTATGAGCAAGGCTTTCAGGTACAGACACATCTTTGAGTGTATGAAAAGTCAGTTTTTCGACATTTAAAAATGTTTTCCTTGCTTTATATAAAGTGTCCTTTTTAGGGTTCCGTAGCCAAAATGGCAAAAACGGAACCCTTATAGTTTCGTCATGTCCGTCTGTCCGTCTGTCCGTCTGTCCGTCTGTCACAGCCGATTTACTCGGAAACTATAAGTACTACAGTGATGAAATTTGATGGGAATATGTGTTGTATGAACCGCTACAAAAATATGACACTAAATAGTAAAAAAAAGAATTGGGGGTGGGGCCCCCCATACATGTAACTGAGGGATGAAATTTTTTTTTTCGATGTACATACCCGTGTGGGGTATCAATGGAAAGGTCTTTTAAAATGATATAAAGTTTTCTAAAAAACATTTTTCTTAAAGTGAACGGTTTTTGAGATATCAGCTCTCAAAGTCGTAAAAAGTATGTCCCCCCCCCTCTATTTTTATAACTACGGGGTATAAAATTCTAAAAAAAATAGAGGTGATGCATGCTAATTAACTCTTTCAACGATTTTTGGTTTGATCAAAGTATCTCTTATAGTTTTTGAGATAGGTTGATTTAACTGTAATTTACGGAACCCTTCGTGCACGAGTCCGACTCGCACTTGGCCGGTTTTTTCATGAAAAGTTGGTAATGATTTGCTAGACATATTCTTTGTGTCAAATGCTTTTTCAAATAGCCCCTTTATAGGCTTCAAATTCTTGCACACTTGTTTTTTCAATTTGTTCACTGTTAAACAGTATATCGTTTTTTTCCAGATGAGGTAAACATTTATGCTGAGATTTTCTCAATATATTCTTCAACTGTTTGTCCACCGTAACCGAGCCACTACACTCGTTTTTGTTGACACATCGCCAGAACGAACTTCCGTTTTTGTTTAATCGCTTAGTTTTGTTAAATCTATGCCCATCGTACAATAAAGTATCATTACCTCTTTGATTCTTAGTAATCATAATGTGTTCTTCCATTTTTCTCATAAAATAACCTACTTCTTCTATAAACAGAAACTTATGAACGAAGATATAAATGACGGTGAATTTAACAAATAGATTATTATCCACTCACAACTACCCGCACTTATAAAAAATATTACTCGGCGTTCCGTTTTATGCTTTAGTTGCATAAATTATTGTTATCACCACGATAATTAAAAACTATTTTTAAAATAATAATAGGTAAGGTTATTTCATGAGAAAAATGGAAGAACGCATTATAATTACTAAGAATAATTTCGTTTTGGCGATGTGTCAATAAAAACGAGTGTATGGGGTCGGTTACTGTGGATAAACAGTTGAAGAAAATATTGAGGAAATCTCAGCATAAATGTTTAAACTGTATGTATGCATGTAATTTAACTCATGGAGTTGGTAAAAGTTGGCCATTTGAAGAATTAGCCATTTTACGAATTAGTCCTTTTACGAATGAGTCCATTTACGAATTAGGCATTTTACTACTTAGTCTTTTTGAGAATTAGCCATTTCGCGAATTAGTTCTTTTGAGAACTAGTCCATTCACGAATTGGCCCTTTTAAGAATCGGGTGCCATTTTGCGAATTAGGCATTATACGACTAAACGGTAACGCGTACCTTTTGAGATACGTTGTGGGTTTATATTTTATGTTTAGCTAAATTTGCTGGAGGTTATTGGCTCTACAGGGTAAATACATAAATATACAGGTTAATAACAGCCAACACACTTTTATCCATCTACACAAAATCTTCTCGAGGAAACGGGTTTTTCGAACTGAGATAATATTTTAAAACTATGTCAGGAAAGAAATATACATTAGTAGTATTAGTAATACGTGTTGTTATTATAATACTTTAGAAAGGTCCGCGTCAGCCGGCCAGCAGTCCTCGCGGAGTCTTAATCTCATTAGCATCGCGCATCACATAGCATAGACATAGTTTTAATAGGTCACAACACTTGCCAGGCTGTGTGTGATTCGGACTTTTGATTCTTTGCTATAATCAAGTCTTAAGCTATCGCTTAATAACTGATACTTAACTGCTATGAGCAGGGTTTCTTAAAAGCTGAGTTGGCGTTGCATTACACTACACACGAAGATTGACAGTTTGTTCTTTGAAAAATTAATTACATGGCTAGTCATCTCCTAGACCAGAATGTTTGGGAAATCTAGTGACTTGATGTCTACTTTTCTGTATAATTATGAAAAAGTAAGCGAAATCGTCATTCAAAAGCGTCAAACAAAATCTGTAATGAGCAGGATTTCCAAGACGTTTCACTTTGGTTTGTTTTCTTTTTCAATCATAGCTCTTGAAACTTTATATCAATGTGGAGTATACATTTTACAGTAAGGTACAAATAAAAGAGGAATCCCGAATATAAAGGAAGCGAAACACTCAAAGAGCTTGACGGTGGGACAAACGGGGGACAAGCGGGGACAACCGGGATAGCCGGGGACAAGCGGGACAATCCGGAGGATCTTTGAAGTACGCCGCGTTTTGTTCCTTTGTTTATGACTTGTGGAAAATTGAGGAGGTGTATTGTGGACGAGGTTTAATGGCCAGCTAATGACTTCTGAATATTAAAAATCGACTTTTGAAAATAAGTAGGTACTAATTTCAAAAAGAAAAGCACTTTTACCGAAGACACGTTGACGTGAAAGTACATAAAGTTGCCTACCGTTACCCTTCTGAAAAAAATTGCGGATCGTTACAGACACTTAACAAGTAGGGAGAACTTAGTTTGTTTCCCAATAAATTGTTCTAAATTTGACACGAAACAGACGTTTATGAACGAACAACAACTTTTATTTCCCAATACACGTAACGATTGTCGCTATAATATCATAAAATCTGGCGACGGTCACGGAAGGGCGTGAGCTGCACGCCAAAACGGACTTTATTGCTTTACAGAAAAGATTGAAAATTGCTCGTAGTTGTGGGCAGGCTGACGTTTTGAAAGCCGTCCTGTGACAAGGTGAAGGCGTTGCAGTGAAATGTAACCGTTAGAGCGATGTGCCGACAGGAATGGCGCGATACCTACAAAAAGACGATACTTTACGCTTATTAGGCCGTTTGTGGTCGCCGTCAGCGGTTAGTGGGCGAGAGGAAACTTGAACGACATCGGTAATGCGAACATAACAACTTACTTTTACAGTACAGTGCTGTAATAATGTGTGGAGCTTCTCTTTTAGCTTATGATGTCCAGTCAGTTTTGTTTTGTTAACCATAGATACTTTGTCTGATAAGGATAAGAGTTAACAAGCTTAATCATTATGATGAACCTCGTTCTATTTATTATCGGTCTACATAAAACCTGTGTACGGTTGGTCTCCCGCGAGTGGGTGGTGCTCGAGGCTTCCTCAATGTTTTCCTCTTGGCGGGTATGTTTTATTGGTTTCGTCATAAATCACCAATGTCTGCCGTTATTTATTGGCGGTTTTATTAATGGCCCTTAAGTATTTAGGAATACCTTTGTTATCTGTATTACAAGGTATTTTCCCACAAATATTTTCCTCCTGAATAATGTGAGATATTCTCAGGTGATCTTTTATCTTTAGCATTTCTAAAAGTGCTCCTATATTCGTGGAAATAGTTTCATTAGGTGCCCAATATTTGTGTGACACGTGAGCGCTCGCAGGTTAGTATTTGCGTACTGGTATGTAGTGCGTGAAATTGGATATAGATACGTATCAAATCCTTCTCGTTTGATGTCACGCTTTGTAAATTCTAAAAAAAGGACAGCTTTCTAGTAGATTTACTAGGTTTTATTCGCAATGGGTACTGAACCAAGAATCTTTTTTAATTAATAATTAATCCATACATATTATAACACACACCAACAATATGTATGATAGAAAGGTTTTTACACACTAAGCTGACTGTACTATTAACACTAGAAAATGTGTCAAATTAAGTAGCATTTAAGTCTACCAGACCATTACTTAAAACATCTGTTGTTAAGCATATTTGTACAGAAAACCTGATACGTTTAAAATAGGTGAATGATTAAACATTCCCATTTGAGTGAGTTCATCGGATCGTTAATTGATACGGTTACAAATAAATAATTTATTTGCTGGTATAATTACACGAGGCAAATAGGTAATCCAAATAAAGTGCGGGAACAAACACGGGGCTGTTTGATGTGCCCTGTCAATTCGGGAGCACGGGACGCGGCGCGGCGCGGTGCAGTGCGGCGCGGCGCGGGTGACGGCTGTACACGTCATCAGTTGTATATCATGTACGTGATGCTAATTTGTATCAAACTGTTGCTGCTAAATTACAACATTGATAGACTTCGATTTCAAACAGAAACAGATGTACGTGACATATGAATGCACTCACAAAACGCACGGGCACCATCGCTCTCACACTGGCGAATTTTGTGCTCTGAACAAATAAACAAAAATTTGAGTTTCCTGAAGATTCTCCTTTATAAGAATAGATTCCGCTGGTGTTTAAATAAATGGAGATGAATATTGATTCAATTTTTCCAAGTTAAGCGCTTATTACACTTGACTAAATTCAGTCGTCTAATTAGGTTTGTCTAGTTAGGTTTCTAAATTTTAATGAAACCTACCTTCTAAAGGATTTAATGAAACCTACCTTCCTAAATGCGATTATAGAGGTATTTGTCTGAATTTAGTGACTGAATCATTTAGACGACTGAATTTAGTCAAGTATAAGCCCTTTAAATATCGTATCGTCGCCGCACGTGCACAAAAACATGTGCTTATTAACTCAGCACGTCATCGAAGAACTGTCACCTCTCATGACGTTGACAAAGACGGAATGACGTTTTAAATAAGTTAACGATAATTGTATCAAATGAGGCGGCATCGTGTTGCATGCCTCAGCTTACAAACAGGAAATGTTATTCAAATCGAATTAATTCTTTGACAAGGCGTCTTCATTTATTTTATCATTCACATACATATTTGGTATATTTTGATAGCGAACTTGCACATATGAAGTATTTTTTCAAATAAAGAATCATGTTGAGTATATTTACGTTGGTGTTTTATACGGCGAGTGCGAGCGTTGAGTATCACAGTTGAGTGTAGCAGGCATCTGCTGTGTGTTACACGTGAAATGTTTCGCGCTAGTATTTGTGGACTGCACGCAATTCAGACCACACACTACGTTCGTATTTAAACACTGATTTATAGAACCGGCGATATGAAAAAAACATGGTTAGCAAAAGCTATTTGAAAGAAAAAAGTATCACTGAAATAATGGGGAATGGAAATAAATTATACAAAAAATATAGCCACGAATATTGTCAACTCAGAAAAATGCCCAAAGAGTACGTACAATAAGTGAACTGAGCCGTGAGTTGGTGCGGTCCACATAATATACCTGTGCGTCGGATTATATCCCCGTGATTGGCCCGGGTGGCCGGGTACCCGGGCGGCCGGGTACCCGCGTGCCCGGGTGATCCGAGCGGAACAAGATGAATATCGAAGCTTTGAATAAATTTACAAGGAAATACTCTTACAAATAGCTCGGCTCATTACAGTATTATGTGATACTGATGAAATAACCCCGAGGTCTTCTCCTAATTGAAACGTTGGCTATATTCAAAGTACCGCCGGTCCATCTGTCCTATTAGATCCCATGGGACGTATTTTGATATTCTTTGAAGGCTCGGATAAAATTCTTATACTAAGTAAGATAATATTATATTGCCATATCTAATAAGGATTTGCCTACCTTTTTGAACATTTGACGTACCTGACTAAATCCTGCGAATGGACTGATAAAATAAAATCCAATGTTTTCTTTTGTAACAGAGTCTCAGTGTTTATAAATGGGAGTGAGTAGATTTTAATAGTACGCATAGTGACTTCCGCTTCAAAAGCTTTTAAAAGAACAATAACTTTTTCCTATAAGACAACGATGGTTTTATTACTTTTACTCTGCTTTAGTTTTCGGATCAAGTTTCTTAATCTTTAACCATTTGTGAACCGTTTCGCCGACAATATATATTATAAAGCTACGGAGTTTTAGCTTCAACAAACATTTGAAAACATTGTTGTACACGTTTATCGAATGATCGAGTTAGAAGGAAAGTTTGTCAGTCTAACCACGTATAGTGAGTAGGTCAGAAAGTTATGACAGTGCACAGCAAGTTAGACGGGTCAGTGGGTCAGTTGGGAGAATGCATAAATAGTCACCTTGAGGTGTCACTCGTGTGTCAAGTCAGAACTAGTAGAGAGTCTTTCAGAAGCTGTCTCTTCCCGACTTTGTGTCTCGTACAGCAGGTATGCTGAAAGCTAAGCGTAGCTGATTTTAATAATTGACATGGAGTAACGGCGTGCCTGACACAGCCTGTCTAGGATAATCAGAACTTTGATCTTTATTCTACAATATTCTATTTTCCTACAATTTTTGTACAGTGCTCAGTAAAACTCTTGCAAAAATCTCAGCTACTTGAATACAAAAATTAAATCCGAACTTTTCAAACGTTTCATAAAAGAATAAATATGAAATCAGCGACAAACACTAAATCCTAAGCAAGTGAAAGCGCGCGACAGTATCTGCGTTGCATTATTCATTGGCGCTCACTACATCATAAAGAAATAGCCCAATAAAATATCCTGAGACACTCTACACTCACAATATTTTTAAATTCAATTCTTATATCAATTTATCGGGTGTCGACTGTGGTCCCGCCGGATAGTTGCATCAGGATCGCATTAATAGCGTCGTGTTTGAACCTTGCTGCGTCGCAATAAGGATCATATTCGCGTGCGTCTGGCTTAGAGGAGGTGTGTTGAGTGGGCTATGCAGTTAGTTGTCAGTTGATATCTCTATACGTTGAAGTATAGCCCCCGAGGGGAACCCGGGGAAAATGGGACATTCAATATCTCTCATCGAGTTATCAGTTAGTGAGTAACCGACGAGCTTGTGGATATACCGGCTCTATTACACGCCGCCATTTGTGTGCAATCATATGATCGCAACCACTGAGATATGATACAAAAGTACGGATTGATACGTCTTAAAAAATATCATGAATGAGAAAACGTAGAATTTGTCTAAGATAGTGAATAAGATATTATTATTCAGCTTCTCATAAACAGGCTTGTTGTTGTATGACGAAAAAAAGAGAATAAAATATTCAAATCGCAATATCACTTATTAACTTAAAAATTAAAAACATACCTATAAGATTATCCTA
Organism: Helicoverpa assulta; assembly: GCA_963856015.1. Classification (NCBI taxonomy): domain Eukaryota; kingdom Metazoa; phylum Arthropoda; class Insecta; order Lepidoptera; family Noctuidae; genus Helicoverpa; species Helicoverpa assulta. The sequence goes on from CAWLCW010000016.1 coordinate 428,328, forward strand.
ACGCAAAAATACTATAATTAATATTATGTTCTAACTAATCAAGTATGTATTTATGTACTACAAAAAGATACTTCACTGAATGAATACAGCTCTTACGTATAATAAACCTGACGAGTGGCTGTAAGACCTAGATTTTATTTCATTTTGAAAGAGATTATAGTTGGTCTACGTAATTAATTGTAATACTATAGAGGGCCACCAACAATTTGTTTTGTTGAAACAAATTAAGTGCTCTCTCATTTAGTTGAGAGCTCGACTCATTTATTATTTACTTTATATTTTTGTGGCTCTTCAACCGTGCAATGTATAATAATAATCCTATTATATTAAAAAAATATCCTTATTATTGTCATTACAAAAGAGAGTAATTCATGGAGCTTGTAAATTATTTTTATGAAACTTTAAGTTCAGTAATCTAGAAGACACTCAAACCAATTTTAACGAGGACACCGAAGTGAAATGAACTTGATAGTTTTAAATGCAATTATAGAATGGTACTCCGTCTGTAATAGTTTAGGAATAATTTATACCCGCCGAGCAGACACCGCGTGAAGCAATAGTTCGCGCTCAAGGAATTCTTTAATTAAATTATAATACAATAGCGAGACGGACGTCTTATTGTGTTTCTTGCCAAGAACAGCAAGAATAAGATTGTTTTCTTTTATTTGAATATTTTTGATGATTTTTCTACCAGACGTCAGCATGAAAACGTACCGAATCGTTGCGTGCACTGTAGACATTTAGGTACCTGAAAAAACAAACCAATCGTTTACAAAATATGGAAACTAAAGCAAAACATAATTCAGGAGCAGCTATTTACCAGCACAATTCGGAGCACTCGAGAAGGAGTTAGACGTCAGGCTAACATTTGTAAGGCAGCGCGCGGTCGGGCGACCTCTATTTCCGCAGCTGCAAAGATTCTCTAAAACGCCATTTAAGTTGAATAGAGCGGCCCCACTTACGCGTGTCGAACCAATAGCCGCCTTGTGCGACCCACTAATATTTCACAATTATTGCACGATGCAATCCTCTCAAGTACCAACAAGATTTTGCCCACATTTTTAATAGCTCCACTACGTTCAGTACGTATGTAAAGGTCCATTTTAAAAGCAAAATGTAACTAAAGTTTCGAGTGCAAAATTGAAGCAATTTTCTTTAGAGGCTTCCGTCGCTTGTAAGTTTAAGCGAAATAAGCAGAATATCTGCTTGATATTTCTCACTTTTGGTAGCGGTTCGTAGAATACTCGAGCTTGTTTTTGCGGCGAGTGATTAATATTAGGGATTAAGGAGCAGTTCTATCTGCCGTCCCTCTGTGCAAGATGTATGAGCTCAGTTATAGCGTATGAGTTGAATAAAACTAACAATCTTCTTGTGGAGGAAATCACTCAGCTGACAACTAATGTTTACTTTATGTGATAATAGAATTTCGTAGCGTGCGATTTTCTTTAGTGTCGTCACATCCATTCTCATATGGCTACTTTGGGCAGCTAACATTAATTTAACATGTTTCATTAGAATATTTTTTAATAATTCGTCGTGCTGGCAGATTACTCACACAGACAAATAAATGTCGTAATTTATTCACCAGAGCGGCTAGCTACTAAATGTTTTACGTCCATAATATTAACATGAATTTTTACTCATTCACAAATGGTTCGTTACAAAAATGTACCAATTTATATTCAGCATTTAGTTGGTACTTATTTGTAATAAATTGGACATCTTTTTTGTTTTATGATGTTTTTATTGTATTTTTAAAGGGTGTTTTGGTAAAATAGTATTGGTGATATGGCCTATATTTTCCATTAAAATTAATAAAGAGAACTTTCAGACTTCCATGAAATTTCCAGATTCTAAGTATTAGCCACGTATGTATGTATATTGTAACTTGGAACTGGTGGGTGGTGGGAACACATCGGTTTATAGAATGTCTCTTCTTCCAGGAATTTGGATGAGTATCAGTAGTCCGGACAACAGTTGTGAGCAGCCATCAGCTTGAGGGCGCCATCGAACTCACTCGCCGACCGGTCCGCATATCCAGTTCTACGTTACAATATTCCCAAAAATGTACAACAGAAGATTTATAAAAAAGGAAATATAAAACTTCAAAGTATAACCATTTAATTTCATTTTATATTTCCGTTACTGTAGATTATTAAGAAAAAATAATAATAATATTATTCGTTCGTTTGCATACCTATAGCAAATAAAATAAAGACTTAGGTACTGCAGCATCAACACAACAAGTGGAACTTGTTCTTATCGAGTGAGCTGCACTTTAATCATCATAAGCGTGACGGTCTCTGACGTGGAATTGTAGCAACGACTGTTACAGAGTAGAATTCGGGGACGCCGGCATTGTTCCTAAGTCTTTTGTTATAATTACCTTTACACTTTCCAAAACGGAGGAGGTTCTTTGGACCGCGTCGTTGTGCACTCCAGTAATTTTTGGTCCGATTCAGTGCGGTTTATTTGCATCGAAATGGAACTAAATCTTTATTCTATGGATTTCACAGAGCAGAGTATCGTTTCATGATTGTTTTAAACGACTTTTTTTGTCTTTTTTGCCGAAGTACATTAGTTTTAGGTTTGCGGGCTTTTGTATAATAATGCTGATGTATTTAATAATCATTTGTAAATAAATTGAACGAACGTTGTAATGCTTTGTGCTAAATATGTTAATTTTAATTTCACTGTTGGTTTATTAATCCCACTTTCAATTAACAAATTCTGTGATTGTAACAAGCATCATAATTTAATTAACTGCTCAAAGCTAATCGCATAGCCGATTAATGTGGATTTATAAATATAATCAACAAGTAGAATCACTCTGAATTTATTTTCGCTTTGTTGTAAGAGAATACATACATTTGAATGTTTAAATACATATTATCCCTACTAATACTCTAAAGCCGAAGAGAAGAACGGTCTTTTCGCCTTCATTCTGAATCATATTTTTATTTAAGTGAACCATTGCTCAGCAATTCTCTCTAAGACATTATTTAGTTGACCCGTAAGGCACCCTATTATGTGTGAATAAAAGCTGTCTTACGGAACTAACTAGCTGACCGCCGCTACACAGTATTAGCATATAAATGCGTCAAGACCGAGCTGCGCGGGACATTAGCTCAACTGCTAATGTACTAATTATACCACAAATTCACGTCAAACTATAGATTTTGTGTTTGCGAAATACAGTTAGGGAGAAATGTTTTTTGTTAACAGTCCATTATGTTACTTCAAATACAACTTACGTTTATTACAATACAGCGACATTGACGACTAAACATGGGTTGCTTATAAACCATTATGCGGTTCATTTTTGTGAAACTTGTATAAAAACAGCACTGCAGGGTTCTGATAGTAGAATACATTCACTAATTAATTTGGACAGTAACAACGAAACATTTCGCAACAAATACGTTTTTATTATAAAACTGGAAAACATTACATCCATTATTTGTCGAATATATTCGAGTACTTACAAAGAGAACCCTTTTTAAGTGCGTACTCAGTTACATAATGTACTGATATTGTCCGAATTTTATTTGCTTTTGTATATAACAAAGGGAAAAGGGTTTTCACTTTAGAATGTTTACCTGTTGAGCAAGAGATGTTATCTCAAACACATTTGTAGAAAAATGAACAAACAATAAGGCAACAGATGTATTGTACGACACAAGGGGATCAGCACGCCCGATGCCCGGGCGACACACAGGCCGAGACATACATACCTACATACTTTATAAACATAACTTACTATGTAATATACACAGAATTATTTAAGAAATATTTTCTGTTATTCAATAAGCGATGGTTATGAGTGTCGGGTAAGCGTCTCTGTGGATATTAATTTGACATAATTCGGACAAACTTCTTCCTAAATGCCAGGTAAGACATTTTGTTTGTATAACTATTTTCTATGAAATGTCCTTTTCAAATAGCAGCCTAGTAAAAATATTGATAAACTTTATTCTTAGTAACATTCAAATGCAAAAGTAACTGTTTTGTATTGTATTTATTTGTATTTTGTTCAAGGATAGTCTAGACTAGAGCATGAGGAAGTTTCGTTTCCTAGTTTCCTCGGGATGCATGTGGAACCGCGGAAAACCATAAGTCTTGATATATGATGTGAAATCATGAACTACATACGATCAATAAATACATACGATCCTCAACCCGAAATCAGTACATAAACAATTGAAGTCGCAGTAAAAGGAGGGTCCTTTCCATTCTAAAACGAGAGACAAGTTTTCAGCCAAGTGTAGTACAATATGTACAAAGGCTTTGTTCTGTTTATTTTGAGAACGAAGGCAAGTAATTATGTGTCGGCTGCAGGAATAGCCGCCTCACTGTCACACTTTTATTTTTGTCTCCGATGACGTCATATGTGTCGTTTTACCAGGTTATCGTTTTAGGGAAATATATTTTCTATTTCACGTGAACAGATCAACCAATGTTCCCGGTACATATCACACAAAGGACTCGTTTTGAAACACTAGATAGTTCGAAATAGGCTAAATAAAACTATGCTTTGACAAATAGCTACGTTTTTGTTCGGATTTAGTTTTCCAGTGATCGGATTATTAAACAAAGCAGTTTTACGAATTGATTATATACCTAACTATGTCAGCATTTGTCAGTGTGATACGCTCACGGTGTGTGGCCACAAAATGGGCGGACATGATTCAGGTGTATTCGCACGTGTGACCGCGACTACGTAGTTAGTGGATGTTATAAATCTGCGATAACGAGCGCGGCCGGGCGGCGTGCGCTAGCGAGCGTGACCACCAGGGGCTCGATTCCGCTAATTCTACTTAAGCGACATACGATTCACATCCGACTGAGAGCCAATCACCAAACCAATGAAATGTCATTGGAATACGATTGGTCTTATACAAGCTGTTGATTTGCATCCGTGCCATATTCAGGGACGTAATTATGCTAATGATTCTCGACCCAAATCAACAAAAAAATTTGGTACGTAATTATTTTTTCGGAATTCCGTCAATGTCATCTAGCCATATTTAAACTTGGCGCGTGTGTTACTGGCCTTAAAACCGTACTGCACCCTCACACAAACGCAAACACAAAGCATACGCAACGATCATTCATAATTTTCATTCATAAAATTGGATTACTTCTGAAATACTACGACATTACAATGACAAAAAAACCAGTGCATATTAGCTATTTCCCGTCTACTGTATTTCCAATCAATTATTTACGTATTTTATGACCTCCTCCTGAAATATGGCACAAATGCAAATCAACACCTTGTATTAGTAGCGGCATGCCCACTTAGGTTAAAACTGCTAATGCGATTCAATTTTTATTCAATTTTGACATTATTAACTTCGCGGAATCAGGCCCCAGTCATGCGGTCGTGTTTGTTATTATATACCTGAGGTTTGTGTCATCACTACAACGTGTTGTTTGTTCTACAATAACATTAATGTTCGAATGTATAAAGTGTTTTTTTTAGTTCCTGGTATGTATTTACTCTGTGCTTTGTTTAGTAGAACGAATTAGTTCTGTGTACCGAATATAGTTTCCAGCTATTTCATTATTGGAATAGAATGAAGTAGATTTTGATTAATAATAGAGGTAGAACTTGTGTTTCGAGTGGGTCCCCCCTTTATGGCAGAACTTTTTATGGCATAATCTTATTTTGCATACCAACAGTTGGCATAATCTTCATTTCGCAGAAAATCATGTGGCATACTCTCATTTAGCATACATTAAAAACGCATAATTTTGGCAAGCAGAATCATCTTTAGGCATAAACTTCATATTCATAATATTTAAATAGTAGAAACATTATTTCGCAGAAAGTTACCAGTCAGTATTTCCTTTTGGCATACATTTCATATAAGTAGTCATTAAAAGGCAGAACTATCATATTTATAGTCAGAATCATCTTTTGGCATAGTTTTGGATTTTTTATTTTCCTGTAAGAAGCATGCAAACAAGCCTGAAGCATGGAAGCATGCAAGCAGGCATGCAGCAAGTATGGCTTCTGTCACGGCTCCGGCGCTGCGTGGCTCCGGCGGTCCCATGCGAGCTTATCGTCGCAGATGGTTTTCACGCTTACCACCGCAGCTTCGGCTTACTGGCCGGCAGAGCCGGCCAGCCTCAGCCGCGGCGGCGAGCGTTAAAACTACCTGCGCCTCAGCTCGCAGGCCGCCTCGCCCCTCCGCGCCTACGCGGTTTTGAATTGCACTCTAGGGGTAGGGCAAACAAGTCTACGTGGAGTCGGTTTTGCAGCGATTCGTTTTCGTTACTAGCTTCAATTTTTAATACAATGTTTTTTAATTGAAGGTTATAAATAGCAATATGCTTAATAAATTGAATCTAAATAAAATTCTACCATCTTCATAGTACGCCAAATGAGATTATACCAAATAATAGTTTCTCAAAATATACATTATGCTAACTAAACGAAATAATGCGAAACTCTAATTATGCCAAAAGCAATTATGCGAAATAAAATTCTGCCATCTTAAAAGTATGCAACTGTAAATTCGGGCATATAAATATTCGGTGAAACAATAATTATGCTAAATATTTTTTATGCCTTAAAAACATTCGTTGAAATAAAATTATGCCAAGTGTGTTATGCCAAATAAAATTCGGCCAAATAAAATTCTGCCAGATAGAAGGAACCCGTTTCGAGTACATGCATTGCTTCAGTGAACCCCATATAACTCAACTTGATACTGAATATTGTATGGACATTTGACGCACTACAAAATTATAGTTCAGTTTAATATTTGTGAAGAAGTAACTCAAAATAAAAAAGAATACATTAATGTAAGTTAGTTTCGTGATATTTATGTCAAACGTTTCCCTGGTAACGTGAAGAGGCTGCATCATTAAATGACTTTATTATAAAAGTTAGTTTATCGTCTCAGTACTCACAAAGGCTTTCGGGGAAAAGTGCGAAAGAATATTTACTCATATTCTGAGAACATAACAAACTTGAACATATCACTAAGCGTTTCATAAGTATTTAAATTCATACCAATTCAATTCCAAAAAATTCAATTCCAAATGTTGTTCTCAGAATCACCCCTGGAGTGCCATACACACACAGACACACACACATGTACGTGTGTGTGTAAGCAGGTATAAGGCACACGTTAGGTTTGCGTGTACGTTACAGATTGTATATAACGATAGTGGAGGGCAGCCTCTCAAATTTACATAATAGAGGCATACAAGGCGAATTGCTGGCGTCCTCGCCCAGAAGGCTGTATGTTACTTTGATGTAAGCACGCGGAAATCGCTATTTTATGTTTCAGGTTGTCTTAACATTGGACTTTCTCATGCATATTTTATGAAGTTTATGGTGTACCTTGGCTTATCCTTTTGTGTAAAAAATAACCTTTCCCTTATAATTAATGGGAGTTCAGATTCCTGAATATTTCTGCAAGAGTCGCAGTATAATACAATTATACGATGAAGTTAGAGCCTTTAGCGTATCACTTTAGATTGGCTACGCTCGACTTTGCCCCGGCTTGCGGTTACGTAGAACAGTGTAGCGCTACGCCGCTACGCCGCTACGGCGTAGTACACGTAGCACGATAATGCGCTCCTCATTAAGGCAACTGCATCTTGTGGCTGAATATACTTAAAACGGTTTGAATAAATTTTAATGAGTTCTTACATAATATAACGAGATTTAAGTTAACTTCGAAGTTATGAATGTGAATGTGAGTTAATTTGTTGGTTTTGCTTTCAAAGTAAATAGGCTGTATTATTTAAATGGTTTGGTTTGGGTCAGGTGTGTGAACTTCTTCTCTCAGAATATAGCACAATTTAATAGAACTGCTACTATTAGACATGTTTTGGATCTATCGATTTTCCGCTGTGCTTCAGAAATGTTTATTACATACGCATCTACATCGATATCAAAGTAAGTAACCGTAGTTTAGGTTAGACAATAAAATGACAGTTTCCAGGTGGTCAGTGTCCCACGTGCGACGTAACAGCAGTAAAACAAGACGGATCGCGATGGACGTCAGTTTATTCCGATCGGCGCGGCGTGAGTGAGCTTTATTGAAGAACATCATAGTAATAGCCCGGACGACTACGCGTGTATTTTCAACGGTTTTTGCCAGTACCTATATTAATCATTTCTGTAATACGGTAATCATAAATAAAAAATCGGTAAAAAAACTTTTAAGTTAAACGGTTTTATCTTATGTGCACTGAAATCTAGAAAAAAAAAATGTTACTTACCTATTAACCTACGTAGGTGGTCCCGGTCATATTAGACTAAAATAAAAACGTGGGGCCCATTAACTATTGCTGTAATAGTTTCTTCTAGAGGTATAATATTCTATTTCTAGAGGTATTCTATAGGTGTGGATTGCATCGACTTACTATAATCGTAGCGGCTTCATCAGCGAACGCCGAGCTCAGGATCTACCAAAGTATAAAGATATGCTTTGCCGTAGGTAGGATTTCACAGGGGCCCCACGTTTTCATTTTAGTCTAATATGACCGGGACCACCTACGTAGGTTAATAGGTAAGTAACATTTTTTTTTTTCTAGATTTCAGTGCACATAAGATAAAACCGTTTAACTTAAAAGTTTTTTTACCGATTTTTTATTTTCTAGTTTTTAGTATTTAATGAAAATGCCTACCGAATATTCCCTATTCTATCTAATTCATTTAGTGCATCATTATTACATGGTCTCTTACCTGATAATTTATTACAATCTAATTCCTCAATACATGATCAAAAAATCAAAAGTCATTTACTGACTAAAAACCGTTGTGTTCCGTCGTAGGCCTTTTATGTACCTGGGCCACGGTAACTCTGCCGAACAATCCCGCAGCCCAGGCAGGCCTTGGCCCTGTTAGGGCTGCTGACAGTGTAATACTTGTGTACCCCTTTCATTTGATACCCATATTGAGGGGGTAGTGGAAAAATATGTAATCCGCCATTTTGCACCGGCGACCATCTTGGATTTACAATGTTATTGATATTACTATATTGTATTGTAATCGGAATTAAAGGTGTGTACCAAATTTCAAATCAATCTGACAACAGGAAGGTACTTAAATTTTAATTTTTAATTTTGACCCAAACAAACAAACAAATAAATACCGTACGGGTCGAGCTAAATAAAACCGTTTAAAAAGCTGAATAGCCCATTTTCTAAGACTGTGTCTAGACTTAAAATTAAAACTATAGCATAATACAAAAATCTATTCCAAAGTTTAAGATGCATGTTGAATTAGTTTAGAAATATGATAAAAATAGACTAAACATAGTTACGATATCTATGTCTAAGTAAAATCTGTAGTCTGTAACAAACGGCTCAAAGCATGAAGGTCTTAAATATCTAAAGAGCCGTGAAAGTTTCATAAGCCAGTCTCAAATATGTGCGACACGAGAGCTCGAAGCTTTGCTCAAGTGCGGGACATATGAGTTTAGCTTCAGACCAACTTAGTTCTCAGCACCGCATATTTTTACTGACACAGATAGTTCGATAAGAAACTTTCCGCACATCTTTATATGTAGAATTCTGCAGAAAAGCGGGGTTTCAAGAACTGAACTTAATTTCTATTTCGCTGTGTAAAGTGAACTGAAACACAAATATGAGACGTAACCTAGAACAACATATTGTTAAAGCATTGTTGTGATACAAACATTTGGGCGGACGGTGCAGGTCACATTGTTGTTGAGTGTTTCGCGCTTGTTAGGACTTCGCAAACTCTCTAACGAGCCAACATTAACGAGTTGAAGCGAAGTGAGGCGAGGTCAGGCGAACCCGCGCGGCGCACTAAGCGGTCCCGACGCAGCTCCCAGCCGCGTCGGGTTACTAAGTGCGTCGGATCGCGTCACATACACCACACAACATATTAATAGTGTGAATGGAGAGTGGGTGTAACATGTTGCCATGGAAACGGTTCATCCCGGACCCGTGACGTATTTACATCCATTTAGGAAGTGGGCGAGGCTATCACCTTTCCTCAATCACGACGGAGCCCTAAAAATAATTTGCTTTGTGTTGTTACTTTTGTCACTCACGCATAAATATGTGTGTGTGTTACTAAATAGCTACAATATCAATTATCTGTTTGTAAATCCTAATTCTGATTGTCAAGTTACCGTAAAAGCTGTAAGTACGTATAATACGCGATATAAAAGATAACAATTCCATGAATTGAAGTGACATAAAGCGCGGGTACCGGAGCGACATAATGATCGCTTCAGACTGTAATGACGACGTAAGTACGTTAATTAGCAGAATATCGTCGTAATGAAGTACATACACGTCACTGCGTATTGAGATTATGAGACGCAAGTGTGCTCTACGCTTATTTTATTTGTCCAATTACGACATGCTCTATAATTAACATTTCATTTTGCTTTCGCCTTTAAAATTATAAAGCTGTATTTGTTCGTTATATAGATAATACTGCCGAGACCTTTATACCAAGTAAATCTGTTATATGGTGATTAATTCGACTTATTTAGGCACTTTATTCTATAACTTTATGTTTACTTGTTTACAATGCGAAGATTGTAGTGGTTATGTCTGTAAAGTTTAAGCGTAATAAGCTACGAAGATTTAAAATTATAATTGAGAAAAACATTTATTATTTATTTGTATAAGTAATGAAAATAACTCAAAATAAAACCTTATGTGTAGCCTACTCCATGTTTACTGCTTACAAAAATACAATTTTCCCGTATCACTCATCTTGAGATTCTCATAAAACCATTTCTGTATTTGGGGCAATTCCATAACATAAAGCGAGCGTACCCGCGAGGCATACGTAGTGTTTCACATAAATCATTCATAGCTGACAGTGCGCACATCTCCGATCTTTGGGAAATAATAAAAAAGCCGGCGAGCCGTGAAGTCGATCGTGACGAGGGTGCAAGGTGCCGGGTTCGATGCCCAGCTGAATTTATAATACCCCACACTTGAAACTTTACACTCAAGGTATGGCTTTCTGATAGGTTCTATCACTTTGCCGATTTTCCTTTAGAAGAAATACGCGAGGTAATACCTAGTTTGAATTTTGCTGATGTAGGTGAAAAGTGAGTAACGTATTTTTTTTTTGTTTGGGCACGTTTATTTAAACCAGTGTAATTATAGCCAGGTGATTCGTCATCATTCTTCTGTCCATAATCCCAGATTAAAATAAAAAAATGCTGTATAAAAAACTGTAATTCATTTCATTGTAACTTTCACAAAAACGAGTACTGGCAGCTGTACAGAGCAACATTTATGTAAAAGCACATTCATTGGAGCACGCTAGGATTAGCGGGCATCGGCTCACAACGTTAATAGCTATTAAAAAACGCAGGCGGTCGCTCACGACACCACAGCACGAGCAAAACATTGTTGACATTCAGGAGAGCGAAAAAAGCGGAGACAAAGCCTCGCGTTGCCATTATCGCTCGGAGCGAACGAGCGAGCGGAGCGCCGGACAGGCTTTGAGGCTTACAATTACACGTTTTACGAATGACACACGAGGCGACGTTTTAGACGAAATATGTTGAGGAAACCCCGCTTTAATTTTGTGGCCGGTAATATGGGCTTATTTTGATTCGAGCTTTTTTATCGTGTACTTGTAAAAATATGTGCAAAAAAGTTTCTGGCAAAACTCTGTTTTTTCTATGGTAGGTAAACTCACGCAAATATTGTTATTGCTGAAGCTTTGAGGCAAATTCTGACATCAAAAGCACTTAAAATTACTTTTTCCAGAAATCTAGACTTATCTAGAAGGATAAGTCTATTGGACTAGCTCAAATAATATATTTTTTTCTTTGTGATTATGATTTCAAAAAGCCATTTCAGGAGGAAAGCGGAGCAAGAAGTAAGAATTTGCTCACACAACGCGCCGAGGAGCGCTCAGCTCACCAGAACAAGAATAATATTTCACGAGTGTTTTTATAAAGGATATGAGTAAGTAAATGTGATGACAAGGGAGCCGTTTTTGTGCGAAATTGAAAATTATTTGAAGCCCTTTTGGGTGAGATTGATAGCACGGCCTTTAATATTATATTACATCGATGAGGTATATTTTTCTGTTGCCGTACTTGCCGAAATTATTTTCCTTAAAGCGTACCTTTGTATAGATAAGCTGATTATAGTATATACATATCATACATGCTGAATTATTGTATAAAATTATTTTCGGGTTGTAAAAAATTCATATTTATTTTGAAATCCGTTACAAAAGCCGAATTAAACAACTTTTTTCAACATGATAATTTCACATAAGAAAACTCAATCAAACAATAATCATCGCAGTAAAAAATAGTGAGTGCGTGATACAATAAAGCATGCGGCAGAGTGGAGACGAGCGCGCGCGGCGTGCGGCGCGCAGTGGAGCGAGAACACGCGTAACTGACCATACACACACGCGCTCCGACTGATCACACGCACGACATGTTGTGACATATATTTAGTGCAGGTTCAGAATAATGGGAAATGAAGTTTGTGTACTTATTTGAAGGATTGAACGCCTAATTCATTTAAAGTTGTAGACTGGCTGTAGTTGTGTACTGGCATTGGGTTATTTTGTGTGACATTATGTAAGTTGTAGCTCTTTCTTAATTTGCTTCTGTTTAATACGTACATCTCATCTGACACTTAGACATCTTGCGAGGAACTTTGACTACCAAAATCTGATTATGAAACCTATTTATATGGCTAAAGTTCTACCAAAACCCCTTCAGAGATAACCAGTAACTAAGCCATGAATGTACAATTTTATGTGCAATCAAAAGCTTCGCACTAAGTCATATTGTCATAGTACCGATGCCAGAGAGTATGAAGTGTTATTGCGCTCAGTTTGATAGAACATAGTTTATGACACCAGTATGTGATGTTCGGAGTTAACTGGTCACTTTAATAAGCCATAACGTTATAATGACGTCATCACTGAGTCGGTTCTTGCTGGATTGATTGCTTGCAGCTTAAGCAAGCAAAGTGGAATTCCATTTTTATTCGTGTTCACTTAATACATTAGAAAATATATTGTTAGCTGGTGTTGTATAAAACATGGTCAAAAGAAAAAAAACAGTTTAGTCGATATTTACAAAGTAAAGTAGATGAAGAGTTTACCGCCACTAAAAGCCAAAAAATATCAACAAAAATATCGTTAAATATAATAGGAAAACTTTTATTCTGAAATCCATATTATCATAGTTCTAATAAATAAAATCTCCGCGTTGTATTCATAAATATTTCTCAGCAAATAATATTATCCTTGCCCCAGTTATAGTGTCAGAATCTAATGATTGTAGAGGTAGATAACTGTTCTACACAAATAGTTCACTACACTCGGGTACCAAGACTAACATGTTGCCAAACTGTCATTTGTTTACATTTGCCTAGTGCTAAGATATAGTAACTGCCTTTAATATTGTTTGACATACATACCTAACTATAACTAAGAAAACAGAAATGTCATATATTTTGTAGTTATCAAGATATAGAGACAAAAATCAGATACACACAGAACAGCAAAACCGGTACCACATTTATCAAAGCCACGTTTTCGCACTTAGTATATAATGTAGCTCTTACTATTCTGTTTACATTCGTGAGCTTAGTAATTTAACATTTTCATCGAAATAAAATGACCGGTTAGAATGTCCGGTGTGTTTTATCGCCGCGGGCAGTTCACCTGGCGCCGGACGCCGGACGCCGGACAAGTGGCTGCGTAGCCGCAGATAAAACGTTAAAGCCGCATACCGGGTTTTCTGTCACAACAAATAAAAGACCTTCGGCGCCAAGTGTTACAACATATTTAATTACGATATTTTTATACGAGCTGAGAATATTTAATTAGGTCGGTGTTTGTTGTTTTATGTTTAATGGGATGTCTGTATTACGAATAACCTTATTAATTATATATTTTTATTAAGATAAAGGAGTTAAGTTCAGAGACAATACTATTGCAAGTCGGTCATTGCGAGTCAAGTCCCAGCGGGCGGTTCCAACAGAGAAAGTTGCCTCACGTGTCTTCAATAAACCTTTTTAAGTATTTACATGTAAGAGTAGCTGCTCCAAAGGCTCAGTTAGAGCTGAGCTGTCGTTTATTTAAATGGCTATTAGTGTATTTAAATGTCATATTTATAGATGCAGTAAATCACTAATAAAGGAATAGAAATTACTCCAGCAGCTCACAATCGACATTTCAAATAAATTCGTTATACTTAGTACACACCATAAAATGATGTCTATATAATATTCGAAAGAATATTTGTTCAAAGTTCCACTATTGAAATAGTAGAGCATTTACATTATACATACATAATTTTATCTGGTTTTTAAGGAAATCATAGCAGTGAGCGCTAGCCGCCAGCCGCCGCCAGCCTACCAGTCCCGCGGCGACGGAGATGAGAACGTAATGTATTCGCGGCTTGCAAGACAGCCCGCGTACTGTCGCTAATATAATATGTACCACAAATTACCTACTGCCTTTCCCAACGCACAATTTTCATCAAACATAAAAAAAACGCTTTTACTTAATTTTCTAGAAAATAAACCGTTTATTTTAATAATATATCAGTATTGAAGACGCTAAAATGTTCTAAGAAACTTAACAATCGCTACGGCGTAGCACGAGTTACTAGGAAAGCGGCGATTACAAAGGCAAGTTTTCATAAGCATTTTGTATTCAGGAACACGTTTTTTGCACTGCCAACATTGGTTGCGTGAATATTTTCCTTTCCTTTATGAAATCTCGGCGTCAGCTTACCATAAGTAAATAACATGAAATGGTTTATTGAGTCGACCTACATCCACCTCAGTGGACCGCTGTCGGCGACACGATCCGTTTTCTCCAATTGTTTGTTCACAAACGTACTTAATGCAATCAGATTATTTTTACGTATAAATAAATCATTAGATAGTATTTTTTATACATTTTGCAAATGAAAGTGATTATTAGCAAGAACACAATTTGGTTCTGGCATCAAACGAAGCTATTTCTAGTAAACCTCTCAGAATTTACTGTTCGCGGTACATGTTTCCACGAATTCAATGAAATAATGTAAATTGCTAATAATATAACGGTTTAATTTTGTGGAAATACTTGGAAAATCTTCTTATAATCCGCCTCCCTGATGAGTCATTGTACTGAAGACCTTCAAACATTTAAAATGAGTAGGTATTCAACTTGAACATCAGACGCTAACTTCAATAGATCTATTTCAGTTTCATTCTCGTATCTGGTGTAAAAAAAATAATGATGGAGATGAACTCACCCACACTGCACACAAGTATTTGGTATCGAAGCGAGTACCTGTGGGTACACACAGAGAGTACATAATTACAGTGAGTTTGCCGAGTGCGGGGGGGAGGATCGGCAAATACGGGCCGCGCAAACTACCTGATTGATGATTTGATCACGCCGCGCGATCAATTGTCACGCCGCACCGCGTCGCGCCGCTGTTGTACTGCGAGCTCAGATTTGTGATAAATCTGTCATTTTGTTTCGTTTTGTGCTCTGAGTGATTATTGGTTTATTCCAAGATATATTGCCTAGTGATAGATATTACATTTGTTTTGTAACAATACTGTCTCTATACTCTATTCACGGAGGCATGAGCTAAAAGATAAACAAAGAATGAAACTTTTTCAAGATGGCGGTATAACCCGACCGATGACAAAACGTCACATGTTTGTGTAAAATGTTCGCAGTATCTGTGGTCTACAATTTAGTAGGGTTCTATTTATGACAGTCAATTCTTTTAGGTTCTTTTATATGTAAACGATTTAATACACATTTAATTAAAATTAAGAAAATAATTTACGGCATTTATTATATTTGATTTCAAATAAGTCTGAAAGGATTACATAAGTTCTACAGACATCGTTCTAAAATATAATTTCTAATGTTGTCAGTGTATTACTTCTGTAGTTATTTTTATAAAATATGTTCACTACTTCAATCGCGACTTATAAATAACCCTTTCTATGGTTTGTTTACCTTTTAGCTCTTGCCTCCGTGAATAGGGTATAGATTAAATCAATCAGATATAATATATGAAGATCTCAGGAATTTATCATCACATGAATAGCTATCCAGATAATTTAATGTAAACACGAACAAAAAGTGATAGAAATCTTTTGCAAACAGTAATTATTTTGTAATTAGCGCTGCAAAAACCGACATAGATCAAAATAATCTGTACAATATATCTTCAATAATTATTCGTAGGTCAATTCGAGCAATTAGTCTTGTTGGAAGATTAATTAGTGGTATTTATAGCTGTCCCTTTCTTTATTTAGGCGTCGTTTGTCACCGGCCGCAGCTGTAATTGTCGATGCTACATTCGTTTACCCGTGGAGAAGGCAATTGTTTCTGATCGCTGCGTCTCCAAAATCAGCCCAAGGCCGATGGTTTTTTATTTAACTTCGGGCGCTCTAGAGTTTCAGCTGCGTGTACTAACGTATACAAAACAGTGAAATTATTATTATTTTGCTTTATAATCATAGTTATATAGTAACACTAGCTTTTGCCCGCGACTTCGTTCGCGTGGAATAGTGGCATCCGGCAGATTTTCGGTTTGAACAATAGATGGCGCTGTATGTCCGGAATAAATTGTATTTTTTTTTTATTTTTTGTAATAAAAACTATCCTGTGTCCTTCTCCTGGCTCTAAACTACCTCCCTGCCAATTTTCAGCTAAATCGGTTCAGCTGTTCTTGAGTTATAAGTGGAGTAACTAACACGACTTTCTTTTATATATATAGATTTTTAAAATATTTTACATACGAACTTACGTTAGGACACACTCAACAATATTTAACATACACTCCAAAATAGTGCCTACACTTATCGAGTTTGACACTTCAAACGTTGAAAAACATTAAAAGCGTTGTTTTTTCGTCCATTTCAGAAAAATGGTGGAAAATATGTGCCTAGCAATATTCCGCGTACGCACAAACAAGCGGGTGGCGATTCAATATTATTTTTATCAATATTTTCGTTGAATTTCCTGCGAACTGTACCTATGCGAAGAAATATTTTTTTCTAACTTAGCGCTAACGTTGTTAATTCCAGAATTTTACCTAGTTGTAAAAGGTACCCGAAACAATCTGAACAAAACCTACAAAAAAAAAATATACATTATGAAGTTACCTAATGAATACAAAAACATGATTACTCGAATGCAGCATAAAAAAACATAGCGCTACTAATGAACGAACGAACGAAACGTGTCGTAATGGATACCGTATCCATTACTGTTCAATTACAATTACTTTTTCCGATAGCACTATTCAATTTTTTCGTTTCTATTGATTATTACGGACAAACACACAGACATTAATGTGCAAGTATAACCTTCAATAAATGTCGGCACAAATTATTTTCCGCTTATACACGTGAAGCACCTAAACCGCTCTATTGTACTTACTGCCGTTAAATGGTCTGCTAACTTTGTGAATGGAAATTACTGTATTTGTGTCCGCACTTTGCAATTTTAATTTTGTAATCAGCAAAAAGAGACAACTAGGTATGTCTTGTTACAACAAGTTGTGCATTGTATGTATAATAATAAAGTAGAGAATAATAATTTTGTAATATTAAAAATATGTGTCGACGTCCTATAATTTCACGAGCCTAATTTCACCACATAAAAAAAAAAAAACAGTGTTATTACATAAAACATATCCCTCGTGTATAGGCAATATATCGTGATACCGCGAATATAAAGACAAGATCTCACAATACGGCTTTATTGCCGATGTATTGACCACAAAAACGTTCGCGCGATAACCCGCCATGACGCATTGCCGCACTGACAGTTATTGCGCCACAGATTATATTTCAAGATGGCGGCGATACGTCACTGCGACACTAGCGCCACGATATACACACTTTACAAGTAATTAAAGATAAGCGAATGTATCACTATCAGTGAGAAGATCGCTTAGGAAATGGGAGCGTACATTACCTTAAATCTGTTTCGTTGAGAGTATGAAGTAAAGCACTAGCGTTAAATGTAGGCATAAATAACAGAGGAACGAAATACGTAAATAATACCTCATTTCAAATGTCATACCTCATGTAATCTAGACACACGGCAGTGTGTCCGCCAAGTTCGAGCAAAAAAAGCGACACACCGGCCGTGGGTTATATTACACGAACCATTTCGGGCCAAATTCGACCCCCCTGTAACTCAAAATCTATTTTATTTACGCATATCAAATTTCTAGTATCTGTTGAGACCCCCTCACTTATCTAAAATACAAAATTTCATTAAAATACCTATTGTAGGTCTTGAGATATTGACGTCAGAAAATCGCTATTTTTACTATACACTGATTCACTGATTCACTGACTCACTCATCAAAAACCTAGACCACTTCCAATGGTCGTATTGACTTGAAATTTGGCATGGAGGTAGGTCTTTATGTCAAGGTAAAGGAAAAAATCTGAAAATGGCCAAGTGTGAGTCGGTTTCAAAATAATGAAGGTGTTTTATACCAGGTTTAAATGTATACCCCTAAGGAACTAAAGCGACCTAAATTTATCTATATTTATATAATATATCTTCGAATGGTACAAAGGTTTGTATTTAGTCAAAGTAAAGTAAAAATCTGAAAACGGCCAAGTGTGTCACTTTCGAAAATAACGAATGTGTAACTTTGATCCACGAACATAATATATGATAACATGTCATGTCAGTCAGTTGGTAAATCTAGTCCATTTAGTTAATCTAGTAAAAAAAAAAAAAGTCATGGTGGCCTACTGGGTAAAGGACCAACCTCTCAAGTACAAGGGCGCGGGTTCGATCCCAGGTCAGGCAAGTACTAATGCAACTTTTCTAAGTTTGTATGTACTTTCTAAGTATATCTTAGACACCGTTGGCTGTGTTTCGGATGGCACGTTAAACTGTAGGTCCCGGCTGTCATTGAACATCCTTGGCAGTCGTTACGGGTAGTTAGAAGCCAGTAAGTCTGACACCAGTCTAACCAAGGGGTATCGGGTTGCCCGGGTAACTGGGTTGAGGAGGTCAGATAGGCAGTCGCTTCTTGTAAAGCACTGGTACTCAGCTGAATCCGGTTAGACTGGAAGCCGACCCCAACATTGTTGGGAAAAAGGCTCGGAGGATGATTAGTTAATCTAGTTCATTTCTTTGTAAGAAACATAGTGCATATTAAAAAATCTAAAAGATAGTATAAATGAGACATTTCTTTAACTAACTTCATCATAAGAAAAAAATAAAATAAACAACCTTACAAAAATAAATGAAATCCCACCCAAAACAAAAATGTGAAAGACTGCCAAGTTCGATAATATGGGAATGCTTCGCCTATAAAAGAAGTGAGATCTGAATAAGTACCAAGTTCCATACACATACCTCAGTTAAAAATAGTTACTTTTTAATGATGTTACTTGGCAAGTTTTAATAGAAAATTAAATACTTGATTCATTGCGTTTAGTAGGTTTATAACAAGGTGTATGAAAACTTGCCAAGTGACATCATTAAAAAGTAACTATTTTTAACTGAGGTATGTGTATGGAACTTGGTACTTATTCAGATCTCACTTCTTTTATAGGCGAAGCATTCCCATATTATCGAACTTGGCAGTCTTTCACATTTTTGTTTTGGGTGGGATACCTCATTTCAAATGTCCTCTAAATATAAATACAGGCGTTAAATCATTACAGTTATGAAGTTGATTTCATAACAGAGCGGTCGGTGTTGGTTATTATCCGCATCACCCGTTGTTAGTCAAAAGCCACGCTCATTAAAGTTATTTCGCGTAATGGCCGGCGATTGTGAGTTGATCACAACATCAGTCCACAACATTTGTTTTAAAAGCAAGATTAATATACATCGTAACAGTGGTTTCAGCCTTTTGTGCGGGAGAGAGAAACACTCTGGTAATAGAGTGAAAGGAGTAGAGTTGTACAAAGGACTCGTCTCGCATTATTTCATAAGAACGGACAACACAATATAACTTTTATGCGTCCCTGTCTCCGCAGTTTTAATTTAGTGACGTCATAACTTAAAGTATAAGCTAGGAAATTATTTTGTTCATGCATGGTGCTTGCAGTTCTTTTCTATGAGAATTCTCTTTTATTTCAACACTCCGAGCCTCTATTCATTGTTTTTTGGATGGTAGAACGTAATGCACATAATGTACATACGAATATTTTTTCACAATCTGTCACTTTCCCACGAATGGTCAAAGTCAATGGTGCAATCGTAACAGTATAACATAATCATCATAAATATAACAAGTCCCCTCGTCCAGGGGCTCCTATTGATGACTGTTCTCAGCAGGAGGCCTCTTGATAGAAATGCTATTACTGTGTGTTATTGAGCCGGTGACGTGTCGCCGACGTGTAGTTGTGTACATGTGTAATGGCTCCGTTGAGCACTGCACTCGAGGGAGTTGCGGCTGATCTTGGGCTCAATTTATGGATGTGATATAATTGTATTGATATTATTATATTGGGGAGAACTCAACACTTACTTGGGGTGTAATAACTGTAATTCCTTTTTTTTGTAGAAAATGTATTCTACATAATGTAGTTTAAATAATTGTTCCAACATATTCTCTCCGTTGGCTTACAGTTAATTCGATACTTAATTATAATAATTGAAAAAAAAAAAAAAAAACTTCATTATTGAAAAAAAAAACAAAGGCGTACGATAAGCATAAGCTGCCTTAATAAGCCGAGTGTGTGTTACAAAAATTCTCGGCAATGAGACATGAGTAAAAACAGTGAAACAGACATAATATGGACATCCCTTGATTGATTGCACCGTCTGCGAACAATATTCACAAAGCGTGTTAATGTTGTACAAAAAGTCGATGACAGCTGTTATTACGGAGCGCAATCACAAATATTTAATGAACATTCATAACGAAGCATGCAAGCCTCCCTGTATGTTCCACGCCCATAAAAATAACAGCTTTTGCGAAAGTACACACCGTTCCATTTAAACGGACGATTCGCATCACAGTTAAAATTTAAAGCGCTTCAAACTATCGCCCGATCGCTGCAGCGCTGCAAACTGCTGATTTTAGTACGCATTCAGTGAAAGGACAATGGGCACTTTGTATGGGATTTGGTACCCGCTCCAACAGTAACGCATGATATATCATTAGAAAGGTATTTACGTAAAGAATAATAAAAACTATGGGGCTTGCCTCAATTAGCTGTCCGATCCGAGTAACGATAAAAATTGAATCGACATACAAGTATGTCATCCATATAAGCAAATTCATTAAGAGGCATACTTATGTCGTCAGTGTAATAATTTTAAACTCAGTTAATAGACATCTTACATTGTTTGAGATACACTTTATTATAATGTAAAGGTTGTAATAGTCTATGGAGTCATACTACGGAAACACAATCATCAACATCAACACATCTGATTTGACAAAAGTTCAAAACATTTCTATTCATCTTTTTTTAAGAAGAAATTCATCATTATCTCAGCACCTCTTGAGGAGCAAGATTGAGTCGTAATATGTACTATGTTAACATCGTCTCCTGACTTTTCAACCTTAATGATAAGACTGGTGCTGGCTGCTAATATAGTGGATGTTAATAATAAACCACACGACAAGAAAAAGAAACATATTATTAACAAAACTAAAGAAAAACTAAAGAAAAATATGTCTCCCTAAAACTGATTAAGTCTAGTTTACAACGGATTTTCCATCAGAAGATCATTTTATAGTTATCAAAAATTACGTACGATAAGGACCTCGGCGATGATGTTGTGATGATTTTCCATTGTGTTCAAAATATTTGTGACAATCTTCACTTCGAGTCCTTTATTTTGACAATTTATTTGAACGTGCGGCAAAAACATTGTTTTTACGACTTGAAGGAGTCCATACACGTTCCTGATTCATATCCGAAGCATAATGGAGACAAAATATATAAATAAATGAAAGTCCGTCTAAGACGCTCACCCACGCGTGCCCAGCGCGGTGTCTATAGGCAAATCCCCCCCTGCTTGGGGTAGGTAGCAGACTATCAGTGGACATATTTCGGCTGTTACGACGACGATGGTGACGACGACGTCCGTCTTTGTAAAAGAACATGGTATCCATTATAAAAAAATATCGTCTTCTTTGTATCTAGGCCTCCAGGCTTGCAATAGTATTTAACTGGGCTACAAACTCAAAGTACTACTTTACCAATGTCACATATCCGAGCAGAATTGTGAGATTTTGAGGTGTTCCAGCTAATACATTCCGTACCGGGACTATATACATTCTCAGCCTAAAATAGTCTAAAAAATACACTGTATAAAAACCGGAACAGTGGTTGTTTTGATCAGGATAATAATATGCTTTTTCAGAATCGACAGTAAGTTTTTCGTGAAGAATTATAGAAAGTGCATTCCTCTTTTTTCATTCAAATATCTCTGAACTGAGATCTTGCCTTCTATGGGAAGCTTTAATGTGGTTCAAAACAGACTAGGTATATCTTTTTTATCATACAATTATGGCCAGTGATTGTTGTCGAGTGTTTAGTCGAATGATAACTAAATCATTTCTGAAAACACAACTAATCATTTTACATACTATCTTTAAACATTCTGGCTTCCATGTACCTACACATTATATGAAATAAGAAAACCTGTTATAAAAACACGACGACGAAAGTCTTTCAGTATTTACAATCAATTAATATTTAAAATCTTTAAACTTTCATCAAAAAGTGTGAAAGACTTTCATCAAATACATAAGCTAGTTCTGCGTGAACTGCAAAGGTTTGCACAGTCTTTTTTTAAAGCAGTCGGTAGGCAAACATTCTAAGAAGGCCAAATTCCTGTTTTTTTGTTACTTCACCAGTTTTTATTCAATACAGTTGGATTTAAGAACTACATCTACGTTGATGATTTATGAACATTACACATTATATTAGTCGATGTCACGCGAAATGGACAAGGATTTGGGACTAGTCGTCATAGTAAACATTTTTTGCCTTGCCAAGACCTACGCAATGGTACTAGAATCAACACTGTTGGACAGGGTACCAAAACGCCCATTGTCCTTTGGTTAATAGTTGAATGCAGTAAATGGGATTCTATCTAAAAGCATTTTATTAATCAAACGATTTTTTACTGGAAAAAACTATCCACAAGTTTTAGTCGTATACATTTTTTAAAACATAACTTTATATAAATTATAGTTGGAAGTTGACTTCACATTAATTCTAAGTCTAACATATCTAATCACATTTGAGTAAAATTAAATTATTATAAAGAAAAGAACAAACCACAGTACAACCGAATCAATGCGAAATATATCGGATAATATTTTCATATCACTCCTACACACGATCACTGATGAGCAAGTTGCAAGCAGTCCATATTGCAGCAAAGAGCTGCACTCGGAAAATATTTACGCCGCCAGCGCTGCATCGCTGCGACGTTGCACCGCACGGAAAATCTTGCAAGATTGCACCGGACCGAAAGCGGGAAGCGAAAATTAACTCTTTTAACTTAGAAGCTTCTGCGAATTGGATAATCTGGAAACACATGTATTTAGGAATCGTGGTTTTAACTTCAACTGTTACACTTTACATTTGTTTGCAACAAAAACGTATTAGGTATATGTATGCAGTGATTTATTTTTAAAGTAGGTGACTGGTTAAGATTATATTGTTGCAACTCCAAGGATGTAACCGCAGGCAACATTATTAGAATGAACGTCTTATTCTGTCCAGGTCAGCCGCTCCAACAAACACTACAATCTAGGAGAACATAACTCTGCCCTGCTCCACATCTGAGCTATTTACATAATAATCAAAGTAGCAATCCGGCGGCTGTCCAAACGCCGGCATTACGTTAAACTCGTGTGACAGCAGTTTACAGATGTCTTCAAACCCGAGTTATTTGCTGAGTAAACTACAAGATACGAGTATCTTGGCTGTGGCCTGATTTGTGCGGCACATGTGGACTTTACAAGTGAGGGTACAACTAAGTTTGTATCTGCGAGTGGACGCCCGAAGAATACTTATTCGTTCGGCTTGAAGACAGTTCGTTACTCGCCTAACTTCCGTAGGCTATGGTCGGACTGAGTTAGTGCTCGCACTACCAGTTCCGATCTGAATTGTTGCAGAGTTCAACGGCCGACTTAGTTGCGCTTAAAACTTACTTTTAATTCACTATTTAGACTGGTATTGTGCACAGTCACGTCCCTAGTTAGTGATAAAGTAAAAAGTTTTTATTGAGTAAAACATTAATTGTGACCGAAATGAAAACTTTAAGCTTTAAACCCGCTATATTTATTTAACAAGGACACACAACTAAATCCATACAGAACTTAATTTAAACTTAGCCCATGAGCGAGTTAACAATTAATTCAGTATACTTGGTTATCGGTGCGGTTAAGTGACGTTTTAATTTGTGTAATTTAGTCGGTGGGTCTCGGTAAACAAAGCCAAGTTCCGCGCCGACAGTTTTTGTTCGGCGCGAGATAAACGCGTCAACTCAGATGGTGCAAGTTACAAGATTGTATCTTAACTGTTGGGAAATTAATAAAACTTGCTCAGTTGGGGAGTTGATCTTTTTGTTATTTTTTCGCTTAATTACAGTTAAATTGCTTTCAGAACCTTAAAGTTTTCAAAACAGCTTTTGGGTTTTCATATTGTATATTGTTCCACAAAGAACTTACGGTACGTCTCGTGAAGAACTTAAATAAGCAAAAATCAATTTTAATATTGAAGAATTCAGTCCCAATAAGATACAAGTAAGTTACTGTTACTCGAAACTCTAAGGAACACCGAGACACCTCTCTGTATCATTCGCAAACTTTATTCCCGGGAACATACATTGCCACGTAAACAGGTAAGCTCTTATATCGTCAAGTTGGCAACTCGTGGCTGTAAGTATGTGCAAGTTTTAGTTTAGGCGGGCAACGAGCCGTGTTATTTATTTACCGCAGGCTACAGTAACGTGGGGCCGGCGCCCGTGAGCCACCGCCCTAATGTCGCGCTCATAAACAACAGCCCCGCGCTTTTTGTTTACCCTCAGCCTTACCCAGGATTTCGCAGCTTTGTACCTATTTACCCTTAAGTTTGATTCCTTAAAACAACTGTTATGATTCCAATTTATCTTTGCTATCAGAAAGTTCAAGGAACAAGATAAATAAAAGATGCTTCGCAAAGGTATATCTCCGACTTTTGTTTTACTGTGGCAAGTTTTCAGTTGTATAACCGTGACAGCGCTAAGCTTAGCCAAAGTCATTTATTTCTAACTTTAGATAGATGTACAATCAAATTATTTTACTCGGTAAACTTGAACTAAGCTGAACTGAATTCTATCTCAAGTAATGTCGGATGCGGAAGCAAGGGTTTAATTTGCGTAGGCGAAGAAGTTATTTTATAAGTTGTTGTATTCTGCGGCAGAAGATGAGACCAGTTTATTGCTCGAGATGTGAACTGAGGAAGCTAGATGGGAACATAAATACCAAATAATAGTCAATATCAGATGGATGTGCAGAGACCTGCTCCAAATATTTAAGTATAAGGTAAAATATAGAGACCATTTTACAAAACAATCCAATAAAACGAAAATGCAAGTTGAATGTATAAAATATAGGACAGGCAATCACGAAAGTCAGCAATCTTTTAGAGGAATCCGCGCGGCCAGTCCACTCCACCTGTGTCATATGAAAGCAAACTGTCCTGTTTCCCTTTTAGAGGAATCCGCGCGGTCAGTCCACTCCACCTGTGTCATATGAAAGCAAACTGTCCTGTTTCCCTTTTAGAGGAATCCGCGCGGTCAGTCCACTCCACCTGTGTCATATGAAAGCAAACTGTCCTGTTTCCCTTTTAGAGGAATCCGCGCGGTCAGTCCACTCCACCTGTGTCATATGAAAGCAAACTGTCCTGTTTCCCTTTTAGAGGAATCCGCGCGGCCAGTCCACTCCACCTGTGTCATATGAAAGCAAACTGTCCTGTTTCCCTTTTAGAGGAATCCGCGCGGCCAGTCCACTCCACCTGTGTCATATGAAAGCAAACTGTCCTGTTTCCCTTTTAGAGGAATCCGCGCGGTCAGTCCACTCCACCTGTGTCATATGAAAGCAAACTGTCCTGTTTCCCTTTTAGAGGAATCCGCGCGGTCAGTCCACTCCACCTGTGTCATATGAAAGCAAACTGTCCTGTTTCCCTTTTAGAGGAATCCGCGCGGTCAGTCCACTCCACCTGTGTCATATGAAAGCAAACTGTCCTGTTTCCCTTTTAGAGGAATCCGCGCGGTCAGTCCACTCCACCTGTGTCATATGAAAGCAAACTGTCCTGTTTCCCTTTTAGAGGAATCCGCGCGGTCAGTCCACTCCACCTGTGTCATATGAAAGCAAACTGTCCTGTTTCCCTTTTAGAGGAATCCGCGCGGTCAGTCCACTCCACCTGTGTCATATGAAAGCAAACTGTCCTGTTTCCCTTTTAGAGGAATCCGCGCGGTCAGTCCACTCCACCTGTGTCATATGAAAGCAAACTGTCCTGTTTCCCTTTTCCCTGAAGAACATAAGCTGTAGACACACTTCATAAATCACTGTCACGTAATAAACGTCACGATAAATGTATATTTGTCGCCCGTCAAACGGTGGGAATCAAGAGGAAATGCGTGAAAAACCCATACACTAGGAAAAAACTTAATCACACAAAAACGTACCCTAAACTAAAGCAATAAAGTACAATATTCAGTTGAGGTGGTAAATAGTGAATATCGAATAAGGCCGGATCGGTGATTGATATCACTTTTCATGCCACATATATAGTAATATTGGGATTTGGGCGTTCACGTATAGTTACCTATATTATATTCGGTCTAGTAAACATAAATAAAAGAGGATCGCGATACTAAGTCGAGCGCGGACGTCGAGTGGATCATCCTATGTGCTCAAATATATCGATACAGTGATACTCGACTTTCATCTCAGGATAAAGATACCTCAAATACTAGTAGTTTGTATACGAATATATTCCTCAAATACATACGACTTTACGTTTGAGGTAAACTATTCCAGTGAGGTACCGTCCAAACAACGTCTTACAAATTGTAGCAGATAGCCGTATCTTTGTAATTACACGCCAATCAGATACGTCATAGTGAACTAGGTTGGCTGCACAATCAGGGATCAATCCAGAATTGCATCCGTCCGATGCCGCAGCTGCTGCGACAAACAGCGACGTCTTGTCGATACCACCACTATTGCACCAGAGAAGCAAGATGTGAACCTTAAGATGTTAGACATAAAGGTGATGGTAACTGCAAGTGTAGTCGGTCCCGGGTAATGTGGACGTAATTGTGTGTCAGAGCCACACATATCCATTACTGATCCACGTAAACTGTAGGGATTAGTTTTTGATATAGACACGATAGTAAATCGAGGCCAGCGCCGGACGGGCTCTAAACGTTATTGAATGTTCACGATACATTGTGATTGTTATTGGAAATGAGATAGACGTTACGTGACAGATAGTTTATAGATGTCTGTTATTTTTAGAAATGAATTGTGGTAATAACAGTCAAATATAGAAATGTGTCAAGATATTGTTTATTTATCTCTACATGAGATCGTCTTTTACTGAGATTTCAAGTCCTAAAAATGGAACACCCAATTACAGCTGAAGTATTTAGCTTGGGATGTGTAGTGCGCCAGTCCAAGATATCGACCAGGATATCGGACTAAAATATCTCGTTCCGTTTGCGTCGAGTCGGACAATGTCGGCTACCTGCAACCACAAAGCACTTGTCAAATTCACAAGTCTATGCAAGACCATTGTCCGCGCACTTCAACTGATTATCCTAATCTAATTACTTGTATTATGCTCGGAACATAGAAATGAGTGGATGAGTGAAGTGGATTGACAAGTTTAGTGTCTACTTAATCTGGAATTAACTAATTTAAGTTAGGGAGTGGGGATAAAGTTATACATTAATCTTTGTATAGTAAGCTTGTTGTGGATCAATTTGCGAGAGGCCTATGTCCAGCCTGCGGGAGGCTCACTTAATTGATTGATTGAAACTAAGGTCGTTACTCTATGACGTACATAACTACCAGACGAATTTAGTTTGGAGCATAAGTAATTTTGTTGCCGTATGTCGAGAATAGAATGATGAAGACCTTAGTAAAAATAGAAGGTGTAATAATTTACTATCGAAGTCTGATACCATCCGTAAGGAAACTCACTCACATGTCAGACCTAACATTATAATTTATTCAGGTAGTATTAGGTCTCAAATCTAAGTAAGTACCTCTTTGACCTCACGAGGGCGAGTGCTGGCCGTAAATTAAACATGGCCTACCATTACTCAATTTGTCTGAACCGAGAGAGCAGAGGGGCCCTTATTAAACTTTTTACGATTCAACTTGGCTGGAACATTAAATATATTGGCCGGGCTCGGCAGGAAGGGTGCTGTTATGAAACCTTGTCTGTTCGGAAGGGTGGCGCGAAGGGTTAGGTCTTAGCGCAGCACAAATATCTACTTTATTATCCCGTAACCAATTGAGGGGGTGGCAACTTGATCTGTTATTTATTTTCTTTTATTTGTATCGTCAGTTCATCGTACTGGACTGTTATAGTGTTTTGCTATTATTAGGCTTCGCGAAATACTGTGAAGAGACTTATAATAAGAAATGTCTGCTACAAACATAAATCTATTTCAGACATGTTAGACATGTTAGGCTGTACATGTTACATAAGCTTCTATGTTATTTTATCTTGCGAAGTGTTATGTTATGTTATATACATTTAGGTATGAGTACGGTTGTCTTGAAATAACATATTGTTGTTACATGTTAAAATAACGAATACATACAATATTCATATACAAGTACATTGTTTTCCTTAAAGATATTATAGAGGTGAGTCTATTACGATATAAGTTACTAGTACTGTATTTGCGGAACTAAGTCCAGAGGAAATATACTACCAAACATGGGTATCTGCAGAATATCCTCATAAATATAGAGCTAGACTAATAATATAATTTCAATTATTTACAACTAATAAAGCTCAGTAAGAAAACAAATGGTCTCGAACGACAGTTATAAATAAAACAGTACGTATTATTGGGGGATGGTAAAAATGTGCAAAACAACGTGGAAGTACAACAAAGGAGTCGTGTCACGGCCAGGCAGGTTGTTACTGTCCCAGGGCTGGCCAACGACTTTGTTTTGCACAAACGTTTTTTGTCCACCAGCTAGTTTTTATTCCAGGATTGACGTATATAGTAGTTTATGGTGACTATGTTTTTGAAAGCAAGCCATATCAAACGGATTGCGCAGAGAGCTACACGTAAAGTTTGTTTAACTGTGTCTGTAATAATATGGTTAATAGTTGAAGTTGTTTTCGAAGACGTGTATTTGTGATTTCATTGTTATTGGTTTGTGTCTTCTAGAAGAATAAAGGTATAAATAAGAAGCGGATTTATTTTATTTGTAAACTACAGCATATGAATGAATGAACTCTGAATAAAACAATCGATGTAGGTACTTTTAATCTCGATAAATCATATTTTATCTACTTCAAAAACATACGATTTATCGAGACACGTTTTGCTGCTATCACAGAAAAGTCACGTCTTACAAATATTATCTATATTTGAGACATAAAAAAGCGATATAATATGAAAAAGAAAAGATTATAAAATGATCTGTTCATCTCAGTTCTCAGATATATGATAAAATCTTTTTTTAAACTCATCAATTATTTCAATGCTTTTGTTTTGTGTAACTAAGCAAAAGGATTTTTTTTAATTTTAAATAATGGAAAGTTATTAGATTACACAGTATATTTTCTTTATCATTATTTAGGTAACAATATTATTTTATATTTACGATACCTCTTTGAATTTATTTTTTAGATACATTTAGATTTCAACATTTTCATTCGATAGTTCCAAAATCTTTTCATATTTTTAACTTGGTCATAAGATAGTTTTATATAAAAAAAAGAAACTTTTTACGCGCCATTGCACGATTATGAATTTTGTTAAAAGGAAAGGAAATACTCAAAAACCATCGCAAAACCTGTATCGATGCAGTTCACAAGTAACATCTTCCCCGGGCAGCCCTACAGTGACAGCGGGGGTCGCGGGTTGTTTCCCCTGCAGGATTTATCAATGAGTGAGGTCTTAGTCTACTGGAGCTGTCTACTACAGGGGCCCGATGACGTCAGCTAAATACAAGTCACAAGCACTATTGCAAGTTCTTACAAAAGGTACTGAAGTTTGTATTGCCTTGTAAAAGGTATTTTTTGTCTTTTACTAGGATTTGTACTAAAAAATAATTTCATGTTTAATTTTATATTTGAGCATCAATTAAACTACGAAACAACTAATGCAATATATTGAACTTCGGATCAAATATTTAAAATCGCTTTAGAATAAGATGCAAAATATTAATGCCATAAATAAATTACATACTTATCTACGTAAAAAGTCACGTACTCTATTTATCTTACTTTAAACTTCGTCATAAAAATTCAGCCACGATCTCAATGAGCATGTTAGGTTCGCAATAAGTTAGTTGGCACATCGCATACAGAGCAAGTAGCGTCTCATACATTTTACATGGACAAACGGCTTAACTCGCATCTCAGCCACTGCTACGCTCTTAACAATGAATATCACCAACACCGGTCTAACTTCGCAACGCCTCGGGCGAACTCCACAAAGGTGCAATACCTATTCACAACTACCTACACACATAATATCCCAACTGAACTATCTAACTCAGTAGAATTTCAACCTTAGTACTTATACTCAAGGTTGACTATCAATAGGGGTGGCGGCAAAAGTGGAATGTTCTAGAATGTTTCCAAAAGGTTTTGAAAGCGCGGTCTCCTGGCAGGCATGTTTACGTTGGCTCTCTGCGGCTGATGTAAGAATGACCTCAATAACCGCCGGATTTGCTTCTTGTGCTGCACTTTGCTAAAGTTTATTAGCACCTACTGGTGACGTCACGCCTGCATGTGCTATGATGGACGCGGTGATGTGAGCGCTACAGTAAACATTACTGTTTGGATACATAATGTGCGCGTTTGGCTTGCTGTGCTGCGTCGATAAGTTTTAATTATTCAGCGTTTGTGGTTGTTTAGTCTTTAATGACCGAAGTTTAGTTTATTAACGATCATTTCAACGCACATACACAATGCTCGTCACTGGTTTATTATGTATGGGAATAACTAGTTATACCGTGACTTCGATTAAGGCAAAAGTAGCCTTTATCCATTTACATGATACCTACAGTAATGCATGTTTCCACCATTTAACTTAATCAACAATTTTGTAGATTACCCACTGTGTATGAACTCTACCTCGTTGTAATCATAATTAAGCTCAGATATAGATTGTTAGAATTATGGAATAACACCATTAAAAACACTTACGTGTAGGCTCGACATGACACGCAACACGCCATTTAATTCGCTTCACATTATAACCTTTTACGGCCTATCGAAATTTAATACAATATCCAGAGTCATAAACCTTATCGGCTTGGTATCAAATTGTGTCGTAAACGGCCGGGGGCTAATGATGCCGTAAAGCGGGCTGGAGCAGATCCGCGCACATCTGATGGAGATGCGCGATTGTTTCAAGTGAGCAGATTAGATGCGGGTTACGGTATCTGTGATCCAGGTGAGGATAACGAAAGCTGTTATTTTAATACCACCTCATATTATGATGATAGACGGAAATCCTTTGTACCATAAATTTTATTAATCAGTTGAACACGTTGAAAACATTTAAAAGTTTTTCTATTGCGATGAGGACCATAGCCAATACCTCAAAATAGTAGTAGTTTGGACTACTCGTATAAGTCAAAAAGAAACTTAAATTGAGTGAGGTGGACTCTGCAAGCTGACAGTTATTTTACACGAAAAACGTCGAAATAATATTTCCTTATTCTATGATATTATTGAATTTATTGTGGTATGAGTAGGCGCCTGATCTCTTTCCGGTCGTGTCGGATTGCCGTCCCATCGGGTTATGAGAGTGAAGGAATAGGGAGTGCACTTGTGTCTGCGCAAATGCTTGTGCACTATAATATGTCCTGCGCAGCTGGCTGATCTCCTTAAATGAGAACAGCCGCCGTGGCCGAAATCGGCCGTGGACGCCATTATGAGTAGGCAATTCAAGTGCTTCGAAGTAATCTAATTTCGTCGAGTATTTGTCTAGTCCAGTTTTGAAGTACTCTCAAACATGTTTATTTACTTACGTCACTTAATTTAAAACTGATGTTGCATCTCTACTGGATCAACATATGCAGCAAATAATATGATCCCATGCCTGTCCTTGTGACGGTTTCATACACCAATCTTTCCCTTATGTAGCAAAATTGAGACTAGGTTTACAATTGAAGACTTAAAAGTAAATGTAGACAAAATAAAAGTAAAATATGAAGGAAAAATCAAAATCTTAATCTTAGTTATTGAGTAGCAGCAGCTTTTTGTGTTTAAAGTGATTGTGTGTGTGTGTGTGCGTGTGTGAGTGATAATTATGATTAGGTACTGATTGTTTAACTTCCTTTAGTTTTCTCTAAACAAACAATATTATGACGAACTGTAAACAGTAAAGTCCCGTCAGTCAAGTGACACTCAAAATTATTATTATCGGTACATACTTGAGTTCCGTTTAATTACGTATAAAATACTGCTGTCTGCGGTCTTTCCGTACTTTCTATCAGTGTGTGACACGATGAAAGCTGTGGTGCTGTTAGTTTGTCTGTTGGGGCTGGTGGTGGGTGAGGATGTGGTGGCGAGGTACCACCGGCAGGTGGGGATACCGGCCGCAGCCAGGATGATGGCGCAGGAGTCCATGAGAATAGTCGGAGGCCTCAGCTCTTTTAAAGGGGAACATCCTTTTCTAGTGAGTACCAATTTTTTTTTGCGTTTAATGAATCCATCCAATTTTAATTATTAAATGTGAGGCAATACTAATATAAATGACCTGAAATGAACTGACATAAGTAGAGTCATCACTTGTAATTATTTTAGACATTTTCTTGTATCAGGCAGGGCTGGTAATCACTCTGAAGACAGGTGAGACATCAGTATGCAGCGGGTCTCTGCTAAACCACTACTACGTTGTGTCTGCCGCTCAGTGTTGGTATGATGGAGAATCCGAAGGCAAGGAAGTGCAGGTTAGTGAAGAGTAGACTTGTTGATCCACCCGGCTTGCTGAATCATCTTGTACCCGCGAATCCCTAAATGTATTATGTTTTATGTATTTTTTCATTGTAGGCAGTATTAGGGTCAGTGAGCCTGTTCTCCGGCGGGACCAGGGTGTATGCGAGGACGGTGACGTTACATCCGGAATACGACGCCAACAAAATCCTCAACGACATCGCAATGATGGAGTTCTCTTACATTTCATTCAACAGTAAGTACAATAATTCATGGTATTTCAAATACTCTGAATTTGACTCAGCCTTACATAATTATTTATATTTGAATGAAAACTCCTCTATTTCAGGTTACGTAAGTCCGATAACTCTGCCTGTTTCGTACTTCAGCTCACTGGCGGGCTACAGGGCCCAGATCATTGGCTTCGGCAGAACATCCACTGGTAAAGCATTTTCTCTTCAAGCGTTATTCATTGATTATCTCATTTTTTTATTCCACACACATTTGTATTTGTTTCAGATGGTGCATTAAATGAAAACGCGAGCCTTCGTGATGTATACGTGACGGTGATAAACAACACTCAGTGCCAGGAGGTGTACGGCTCATACGTGACCGCTGCTACCATATGCACCAGTGGCGAGGGCGGCAAGAACGCCTGCGGGGGAGACGGGGGCGGTCCTCTGATCTTGCGCCGATTCATCGGAGCCGCTGGCAAGGACCTGTTGGTAAGACAAGACCTGTTACATACCTTTGTTATCTTTGATCATTGTCTTGAACTGCCGAAGTTGGAAAGACCTGGATAGAAGGCCGCTTTATCGAATAAAACTTAACGGTATAATATTTTCAGGTGGGTGTGGTGTCGTTTACGTCTATCCACGGCTGCGAGGCGGGCTACCCGACGGGACACACGCGTGTCACCTCCTACCTGCGCTGGATCAATAGCTTCTTGTAAGAGGAGCATCTACTACCGACCTACTTATACTGGCTAAACTATATAATTGATGGATTAAAAGAACCATGTACTTAATTAACTAAATTTGAATTTATTAAACCGGAATGGTGACGAATTATTAAAATATTAAAAAAAATGTTTCACTCTTGATTGATAAGTCACCGTTTTAACCAGGAAGGGTAACGTAGGTGGGCTCTAGTTGTTGAATGTGACACTTTCCTATTCCCCAGAACTTACAATGAACCTGCCCCAGTGGATATTAGATGAACACTTTTAGAATCAATTGTTTTCAAGATCCTTTCTTTCGGGGCGATGGGCTATATCAAGAGAAAACCTAAAGACTCAGGTCTGCTATCACTTGATGTCAAAAAATAAATCAGCAAACTTATAAAATCAACACAATTTAAAGATAAGGTCGTAAAGGAAGAAATAATCTATTCTTGATTTTTTATTGACGTAGAATCACGAATTAACCCTCTGCAGCTGACGTGGTAGTCCCACAGACACCGCAAAATACAAAATCAAGTTTTTTACCGTCATTTTTCAAATTCGTGTGCCAGCTCTTCGAGTACCTTCCTATAGAGGGCTCGCGCGTCGTTCAGTGTGCTGGGGGCGGTCGCAGTGAGCTTACTTTAGCGTGGAGGAAGGAAAGTGTCCACGAGACTACCACGTCAGTGTCAAGGTAAGTTTCCACGAGACTACCACCTCAGTCAAATGGTTATATCTTCATAGTGTCTCCTAAACTACCACGTCAGTAAACTAGTTTAAATGATTCATTATTTCGTGTTATTTTCCAATTTTCATAAACTATTACATTAATACTTTAATTACTAATCAATTAACTTGAATACCAAGCTAACTAGTGTTAAGTACCTAACAAGGTTTTAGATGGACATCTCAAGCAACAACCCTAAACCAGGGACTTCTGCTTGTAAAAGAACATCGGCTGGAACTCTCCAGAGTCATGAAGGGGAAATATTGAACTAACTGTAACAGGAAAGTTACGATGCCTTTAGTGTTAGGTATTGATGATAAAGATGGAGATCCAAGTATCGAGCCTGAAACCGAACGCGATGAAGATGACGCCATTTCACGTGAAGAAGAGTTTTAGGCATGGATGGGGGGTCCCTCCATCTCCGGTAGTTCGATTTGTTCCACTGAGTGACGAAACATTTAGTTATATTTTTCCAATTTAAATAAAAAGACAAACAAAGTATCGTTGCTGTGATTGTTCGATGCCAATTTGCCTTCAGTTCTCTAAGCCACTGTGTGATAATTGCCAAAAAAAGGTGTGACTTTGAATCACTCTAGTTTATAATTTGACCAACGAATGTATCTCATTTTTCCAACACTGATTCATATTATTGTGAACTTTTAAAATATGTAATGTAAAATTTGAAAAAGTTAATTTTGTTACTTTTTTTAGTTCATGAATGATTAAGTAGAATTTTTCAGACTGATTTGACATAAGTAAATAAAAGTTGTTTAATTTTGAAAGTTCATTTTGTTTTTTTTATTCCAAGTTAATTTAACATTTAAAATAGGCTATTATTCTAATAAATATCAATAAGTTAGGTGTATAGTTTAAATTTACAAAAATATTTGCAGTTGAAGTGGTGTCTCGTGTACTACCACGTCAGTTGAATTGTAAAAATTTGACCACGTCAGTTGCAGAGGGTTAAATGAACCTATTGAAAAGTATGAATGAGTATTCCTAGTCAAAAAGACATCGACACAGTTGGTAATTACACTGATAATGCCGAGTGTGGTTGCTTGATTCGTTGTATAATGCAAACATTTCAAACCTTGAAGCTTTCGGTGCCGCTAGGAGAAAAAACCCATCATATGAAAGGCAAATAGACTAGATTCTCCTCCTAAGTTGGTTCTATTTCTCTTGTTGATATTTAGATGTGACGTTTCAATTAATGTGACGTTTCATAGGTGCCAGCAAAGGCCTATGTGAAATAAAAAGATTTTGATTTAGATGAATACTAGCTCAGTACGCACTTAGCTCAGGTGCCTGCCTAATTTACTCCAAGTTCCCTCAAAACGATTAGAATGTAGTCAAGCCTACAAATAAAAGTAACGTTTGCCATATGATGTAACTCACTAATATTATACGCTTATTCATCCAAAAAGTTTAGAACGAATTTTGATTTTGACAAAAAAAGCTTATTTTTATCTAGGTAACATAGCGCCCCTTAGGCGCCTTAGAAAATTGGCGGTTTTCACATTTAAATGCCTTTGGATAGATTCGCTCACTGCGCGTCTAACCATTGGTCACATGATATAAATTTCGACCAATCAGATGCCGTAATTCGAAAAGTAGTGACAGCGCGCAAGTCGGTTGGCCTTTAAAAAATACACAGTTTTTTTCGTCTCCTGTAAAGTTGTTAAAAATGACTTATGCGGTGTTGTTAGCTAAGGGACGATAGATATAATTAAATAATTTTATAAATTATATAATTTTATCATAATAAAATGGAAATACCCATAATTAAAATTCTTTTCTAAACTTTTATACACGTTTTATAGCTTTTTAGGGTTCCGTACCCAAAGGGTAAAACGGGACCCTATTGTTTTCGCTCCTCTGTCCGTCCGTCCGTCCGTCTGTCACCAGGCTGTATTGCAGGAGTGTTGAAATTTTCACAGATGATGTATTTCTATTGCCGCTATAACAACAAATACTGAAAACTAGAATCAAATAAATATTTTGGGGGACTCCCATACAACAAACGTGATTTTTTGCTCATTTTTGCTCGATTTCGATAGTACCATCCAAACTAATATTATAAAATATATATATATATAAATATATAAATATATATATATATAAAATATTAGTTTGGATGGTACGGAACCCTTCGTGCGCGAGTCAGACTCGCACTTGGCCAGTTTTTTATAATGTAATTTAAGCTGTCTGCTAAATTATGTTGTCATTGTAAAGTATTTCTAAAGATCAATTCACAAAGCCCATATTTGAACTATTTTCTTTTTGTAGGGAGAAAACAGAATACTGTAAGTGGGCTGTAAGCTTATCCAATTCAGAATTTATTTATATCATTGTGTCACGTGCAGGTGCACCTGAATCGAATCGGACCAAACAAATAGATGACGAATCGCTTATATTGTACAAAAGTCCCTTCAATAAGTGATTCTCAAAATTATCATTCGAGTGCTTCAACTTACGTTGTTATAAAATTAGTTGTGTTTACATCTCTTGACTACTTTCTGTCAGTGTGCGATACGATGAAGGTTGTGGTGGTGTTGGTTTGTCTGTTGGGGCTGGTGGTGGGTGAGGATGTGGTGGCGAGGTACCACCGGCAGGTGGGGATACCGGCGGCAGCCAGGATGAGGCTGCGGGAGTCCATGAGGATAGCTGGTGGGCTTAATTCATATAACGGAGAACATCCATATCTCGTGAGTACCTATTTTTTACGTTTTTTAGACTTCATTGTTTTCTTGCCAGGCTTATACAAGTGAAAGTTTCATCTGCGTCTCATTGTTTGCTTTGCAAGTTATAATGTCCCTTTGCCTTTTATAAATATACTAAATACAAGGCATGGTCTGTAACAGGCAGGGCTGGTGATCACTCTGAAGACAGATGAGACGTCAGTATGCACCGGGTCTCTGCTGAACCACTACTACATCGTCTCTGCCGCTCAGTGCTGGTATGACGGAGAAGGCGAGGGCAAGGAAATGCAGGTAAATGATAAACATTATAGTACCTATCTACCAATATAGTGTATACAAATGTGATAGCCCCAACATGCAGGATAATAAACCCAGTTTGTAACCAGATAATCACAGGGTTTATTTTGTGAATTTGCGGTCCCATCTTATCTGATGCGTATTTCAGATCTTTAGAAATATTTTCTAAAATGGTTACTGTTATGCGGGTCATCAATAAAATAGGAATATTTACAGCCAATTTCTTCATCAAAAGTTAAAGCCAAAGTAAAAGTCAAAGTAATGTCTAAAGTAAAAGTAACGGTTAAATTCAAATTTTCTATGAATTTTGCTGTCACTTTAGCCTTGAAAAAACGAATTTGACCGTTACTTTAACTTTAGACATTACTTTAACTTTAACTTTTGATGAAGAAACTGGCCGTTAGTGTTCTTAATTTTAGGTAGTACTGGGTACATCGAAGCTGTTCTATGGAGGAAAAAGGGTGTTTGCCCAATCGGTGACGTTACATCCTTACTATGACATGGACACACTGGAGAACAACATCGCGATGATCCAAGTTCCTTACATTTCATTCAACAGTAAGAATATAATATTATTTCCTTAATGCAATTTGCAAAATAATCCTGACGCTTAAAAAAAAGTTTCTTGATTCACAGTTACATTAATTAATTACTTTTAAGGTAAATTAGTACAAATGTTTGCTGTAACGTTTCACGGGAGACATTTTTATAGGTTCTGTGGTCTCCAAACTAGGCGCTATCTGTATCTTGGGGACCTAAAAATAACCTTGTAAATCTTCTCCGTGGGATTTTGCGATTTTAAAGACAGGTAGTAGTTTTAGTTATTTTTCTTTACTTCGCAGTGTCAGTTTTTACTAATTTTGTTTCAGGTTATATAAGTCCGATTACTCTGCCTGTCGCGTACTTCAGCTCACTTGAGGGCTACAAAGCACAAATCATAGGTTTCGGAAAAACATACTCCGGTAAGATATTTTTAGGAGTTACATTCATAGCATCATTCGGATCATTTGATTGGCTCTATTGATTTATCTTTTTACATGTCTTCTTTTCAGGTGGTCCACTAGATGGAAGTACGAGTCTTCGTGATGTGAATGTGACAGTTATGAGTAATAGCCAATGTCAGGAGACATACAAGTCTTTTGTCACCAATGATATCGTCTGCAGCAGTGGTGAGGGGGGCAGGGGCGCCTGCGGTGGAGACCAAGGTGGTCCTTTGGTCCTGCGCCGAAACTTTCTAGCCAATGGCAACGACCTGTTGGTAAGTCTTATTTTATATTGATCACGGTAATTTTGGTAGTATTATAATAGTCATTTTATCACCCTCAGTCTATAGGCCCTGCCTCTTCCTGAATTGTATAATATTTTCAGGTGGGTGTAGTGTCGTTCACGTCTATCCACGGCTGCGAGGCGGGCTACCCGACGGGACACACGCGTGTCACCTCCTACCTGCGCTGGATCAATAGCTTCTTGTAAGAGGAGCAGCTGCTGCAGCCTGCATCTACTACCGACCTACTTATACTGGCTAAACTATGATTGATGGATTAAAAGAACCATGTAATTAACAAAATTTGAATTTATTAAACTGAAATGGTCATGAATTATTAAAATGATTACATTTCCATTTAATTTAATATCCCATATCTCAAAAGTCCAAGTGTTTAGCGAAATACCGGGTATGCAAATTTAGATAGTACGTACAGCAGCATGAAATTTCACATAAATAATGGTGTAATAACTGAAGCAAATAGTGGTTCCGTAGATAACGCCGAGTGGGGTATAAATTACTCGCTGTGACGTAAACACTTGAGAGCCTCGTGGACTAACTCAGGACTTGGAGTGCCGAGGTCGGAGTAACGGCCTCCGCGACTGGTTAATGGCATGTTGTAGTGATTGAGATGTCACTGCCGACAAGGAATGAGGCTATGTGTCTTGTATAGGTTTCTCTACCTTGTGGATATCGTGATGTATGCTCAGGGGATTGGTGCACTGAGCCAGAAAATAACAAAGTGAATAACAGTGTCACCTTTATACGTTTTATAAAAGAAAGTATTTTGCAAGACAGACGGAGTGGCACCTAACACTTAGCCTTTTATAATTAAATAAGGTGTCCAAGTTTCCGCACAGTCGCCCCGGCGACTCAGGTGCAGGTGACAGAAATATTAGAACAGTGCTGCTAAGACACCCTACCTTGTAACATTACTTGAGAGTACAACGTAAGCAAGGAATCGTTATTTATTACCCGATATTTTATTGGACTTTGAAAACCAATTCCACATTGCCAACGTCAGCAAAAGTGTTATGTCAATACTTTTTGGTGGTAGACACGATCAGTGTACGTACACACTTAAGGTATTATATTTAACAAACTGTATGGTAGGACAGTTAAAAATAAAAGATGTAGGGGAATTGAGTACCGTTATTAATATGTACGTTATAAATGTGTCTGTCTACTGGATAAAGGACGCAATCAGATGTTTAACCTATTTCAATGAACCGGAAAATTGTTAGCTTTCATTTCACGGAATCCGATAAAATTACCAAATTCACTTCTCGATATTTATGTACAGTTAAAATAATGGAATTAATTCATCAATTTGCAGTCATTTAAAACTTGAAATTTAATTGATTACACTGGGCTCTTGTTACTGAGTCAGAATAGCCGGCACTTACAGTCGTCGCCGAGTGCGTCGCAGGTCGGAGGACTTTCAGCTAAGCGCCTCTGAAGAGGGTCCTCGTCAGAGATTTACTCTTCATAGTGTACCGACGAATGACATTTAGATATGCTTCGTTTTTATTTTGTAAGTAAATAAGTGGCAGTATGTTTGTATATGACAGGTTTATTTTCGTCATAATGTTAACAGCTTTTCGTACCTGGTCTTCTTGACATGTGAGTCGCCATTTTGAATTCTGCCATTCTTTTGTTCTGATAAAAATAAAACTAGTTGGTTTCGAACAAAGAAGTTTTCTGACAAAGATGGTTTTTCTTTAGCCAATATATACTTAAAGAGATGTACCTATTAGTACAACGGAACTTCTAACAATGAAAACGTCTACCGGAAAATTGCCTGCGAAACCAAATTAACCTTTTTGTCTTCATCGCTCTTAACAAGTTGTTGTACCAGAAAAGCTGAAGATAAACAGGGTTTTGTGTTTACTTTGGGATCAGCTTGAATAGCTGAAGTCCTGATTCTTTAGAGCCATGAATATAGATTAGTTACTTATGTACAAGTTAATCTCTGTTGGTCACGTTGTGTTGCTGCCATGACCGAGGGGAGGTGTACTAGTGTTTCAATGCGTACATCGCAGTCGACCAAGCTATATCAACTTGTTACAGTTTAATACTAACTTTTTCACTTTTGAAAAAAAATTAAGTTATTATTTTTGGTTTCCATTTTCACAGACTTTTTCTCCGAAATGTTATATACAATACTAGCCGCACCGGGATAAAATATAGCCTATGATACTCGCAGATAATATAGCTTTCTAATGGTGAAAGAATATTTAAAATCGGTCCAGTAGTTTTTGAGTTTATCCATTACAGCCAAACAAACAAACAAAGTTTTCCTCTTTATAATATTAGTAAAGATAATTATGACAGTTCACTCGTCATACAATATAATTAATTATGACAATTCACTCGTCATATTTTCTAAAACAAAAACAAATGTTAAAAAAAGCGCTGTATTTATTGACGTTCGCTATAAACAATACAATAGCGGGTAGACAGTTCAACAATATATGTAAGCAGTATGACTTTGATCCCTTTGCGACTAGCGTGGCGTCGGCCAGAAGACGCATTAGCCTAAAGTTTTTTAAGTAGCATTTTGATTGTTTCCCTAGTTTTTAGAAATGTTTATAATATTTTTATTATTTAGTACTTTTTGTTTGTAAAGGTTTCTAGTTAATACTAATTGATCCTTGCAATTAACTTATTTAATAAGCTGTAATGACTGTGTAAATATTGATATGCTCACTTCTTAATTGTAAGTCTGTTGCTATACGTGAGGACTTGTAATTGGCTTTCCGTAGTTTAGGTTGGCTTCTATTTTTAGTTAGTTTAAGCTGTAAGTCCTCCAGAGTGTAATAAATAAATAAAATAAATAAATAACTGTCTGTCATCGGCGGTGAGCGAATATATTTATTTGTCGTTGTTTGTGCGTTGATCAATCAGCCGGCGGATCTCTTGTTTGTCAAGCTATCTAAAGGGAATCCACTGCCGGAGAATTCTTTGTGATATTCATGTTATGTTCATTATAATTACCTAAATTAATTTATTTGTTATCAGTTGAATAGATTGTATTATCGGCCCATGGTAAAATTATTATAGAAAGTTTTATAATGTATTGTTATCTAGAATTAACTTATGGATGCAAAGTCCATTAATGAATGTGGGTGTGTTTTTATCATCCATTATGCTTCCAACTTCGACACGCTGGCTGTTCATCCGTATAATAACACAATAAAACTTTATAATTACAACATACTTCTAGAACATTCCACCTTTCAAATTGCTGAATTCTAGGATTCAAATGTTCGCCAAACTTTAAGTTACGCATTAAGAAACTTGGACATTCTGAAGAAACCATTTTCATAATAAATCTTGGAAACTTTTCAGCATATTGTCACCGAGAGCGATAAAATAAAGCGTCCGAATCAAATCTAGCGTACTCTCTCCGACCAACTAAATGTTTACTGTATTAACTTTACTGAAACATGTCTTGAATTTGAGGTCGGAAATAGCGAAGTCTTTTTCAGCTTATTTATTGTGAACATAAAACCTTTTACCTTAACTTAAGAATAGCCTCAAGGACTTTTATCAAAATCAATTTAATAAAGAGCCTAGACATGATACAGATAATCCCTTTAACATGGACAAAACTTATAAATAACTATGCGAGTCATTATATGTATGTAATATAACTAGGATAGTTAGGTAATCTTTAGTCACCATTCATCAAAGTTGACATTGAACGAAAATATCTCATTATATAAATAATCGGGGAGGGCTGTTCCAACCTCCTTTCACCCATTCCTTGTAATACTTACAAATTATACGAGTAAGCATGTCAATAATAAATGATTCAAATAATGATGTGTGTATTTTGTAAATATTGTGGTGTATTACAAATTACAAATTTATCATCAGTTTCCCATTATAAAAAAAGGAGAGTCTCTTCAGCATAACACGGTCTACTTCTATTTTAAGCCCGTGCGACACTGTGCCGCACAAAGACTTTCATAGACCGTTCGTCCTATTTTCGTGCCCATTTTACACTTTACGATCTTCAATATTTTCATGACAAAGTTTTTACGTGCTTGCCAAGCAGACAACGTGATATGGAAGAGCACTCGGTCATGAAGGTTTAACAATGACATTTACCTGTAATAAACACCCTTCAAATGTCAAAGAGCTTGTGACATAAATAAATGATTAGATAACCAGTGAGGTTCCTAGAATGTATAGTGCGGTTGCATGCACTACACCAAAGTCAGTCAAAACTAGCGACTAAACAATTCAACCTTTCAAAAGTAGGCGATGCTGGCATTATTATTACTATTACGGTCGCGTACAATCGACCGCGCAATAAGTTAATAATGAACCGAAATGAAGTAATCGCGATGTGGCCGACCGCAGCGCACGGACGTCCAGCTGACAACGGTAGTTCATATTAAATTTTATTAAAATGGCCCCTTGGGTATTGCAATGCAGTTGGAAATGCGAAAATATAATGTTTTTCAGTTTTCAGCGTGAAATCTGAAGTGACGTTTTCATAAAGAATGAAGTTGCAATGGTATCTTGCACTACCAACTTTCATGTTGGTATACTGTCAG
This sequence comes from Helicoverpa assulta, assembly GCA_963856015.1. Taxonomy (NCBI): domain Eukaryota; kingdom Metazoa; phylum Arthropoda; class Insecta; order Lepidoptera; family Noctuidae; genus Helicoverpa; species Helicoverpa assulta. The sequence goes on from CAWLCW010000016.1 coordinate 471,937, forward strand.
TTCCGTCGACATTAAACATCAGAACTTTAGCGTATTTTAGGTTTTACGAAGTAGCACACTTAGAATATTGCAAAATGTATGGAAACTGAAGTAAATACAGGCACATGAAACCGGAATAGAAGCCATTAACGTCTCCCACTTCCAGACAGAAATAAAAACCCTCAACATAGGTATTGAATTGATTCCATTATAAGGCAGTAGCGTTCATTAACACCAGTAATGCTCAATGGGTCGGACAGGCCCGCCCCGCTCGATCCCGCACGCCTCGTTAACGACAACCTTTCATCTGATTAACTGCTAGCCTTTTAAATACCCCTCTGTTTCCCAGTTTTATTGCTCGGATTCCTTCCGCGCGACGTGACTCGTCATGTGAGGGATGCGAATTAAACAGCTTTATTGCATACCTAGTGCTGTCCTGATTACAACCCCCGGATCATAATTACACGCATAAAAATCAATGGATGTATGAATAATGATCGTTTCAAATTGAGGTTTGTGTTTCGGTAATGCGTGTCCATTGTGGAAATGAATGGTTGTTAGCAGCTAATTGGATTGACTTTCGTTACTAAATTAAAACATTCCAAACAATTCTGACTAAATGAAAATGCTTTTCATTCGATGTTATCTATGAGCACGCGTTGGACAGAAAATGTATTGGTGCCTAGTTAGGGCACATAAAACTAACTGGTACATAAAACTGACAGGCTTATATTAATAAAAGTGAATGTAGTATCAAGAATTTATTGCTTTGAATACAGAAACAATTTTACGAATGAAAAAGTGATGTTTATACGGTGAGGTATCTTTTATACCCTTTACTTTCTTAAGGGTTATATAGCTTTTTACGATCAGCATTTAATCCAAAAAACGTAGAAATAAGAAAATGTATTTCACAGTAAAATGGCATGTCTATGAAACTTGTAATTTCGGCTAAAAAGGTGTTAAACATTTATCTAACGACTGACTTTCGCAAGAACTAAAGACGAGATTTTTGCTACTAATGTCGCTATTATCACGCACAATGTAATGAACATATAAAACACCTTATAAACTAGAGCTTTGCACACTAAATTACACCGTAAATTGAACGTAATAGGATGTAATTTGGCTTGACACTGAGGGCCGGTTATTGAATTTTTTCTGGTCAATGGGTCGGCTGACGTCGTTGTTTTCACATAGTTTGTGAGCATGTTTCCAAAGCTAATGTATACTTGTTAGGCGAACTAATTACGACGTGAACATAACTGATTAATATCTAATACATTGAAATAGATACATAGCTAAGGTCATGTTTTTATTGAATTTTGCGTCCCATCTTCAAAAAAACGTGTTGAGAATTGAAATATTTCGAGCGATTTGTTTCTGGGAAATTCGTTTATCAAAGCTTAAGCTTATTTGATACTAAATAGAATAGCACACTAAACCGTCATGATCCAGTACTTCCAGAATAAAAATGCAAATAGTCGTAACTCGTCAATGAGAAGTACGGTAATGACCGACAGTGGCAGGAGCACATGGAACGGGTCACGTACAGTATAACGCGAGTCGTGTCGAACTGTAGTACAGTGCGCCCCACTGATCGTATCGCCTGATTGCCGCTCAAACTAATAGCGCTTTTCAAATTGTTGTTGTTCTCCATTATATGAGTGGACGTAATAGAATTTTGACATGAATTCGTTACTGTTTGTTTGTTTTGAATTAAATTAAGTTTTACAAAAAAGATATTTATAGACAATGCTATAAAGAATTTAGGCATATAAGAAATTTGATTGCCTTGAACTGTTTTTCATGTGATTTTCACCAAAATGTAGAAGAATTATTGTGGGAAGTTAAGATATTGTATTCACGCACAAAACCGGAGTAAGTCGTTTGTACTACATTACAATTTGTCAATAAATGGGTTATGGAAAATTATAACTTGGAGCCCACATGTTCGATATATATAACTTTAAATAACACAAAATAACTTTCAATTTGGCCTTTTAATTCAATAAATAAAACTTAATTAGATTTACAAAATTAACAGTGCGCAGCTGACATTCAGATCACGTTTTCAACTGCTATCACAAACAAAGTGAATTTGTGCGGGACGGACGTAGCTCAGAAGCAGGAACTATGGGTGGCTTCGAGACGTTGACGCCCCGTCGGTCGCTGGTTCGTGGACGGCTGGGCGAGTGGACTGTATTTTCGATGTGGCGAGAAACAGGAATATAAGAAACAGGAGTATGAGAAACAAGAATACGTTTAGACGGGTTTTAGTACTCTCTGCTACTGTGGGTTCAGGAATGCCGGCGAAATAATAAGTCTTCATATATTTTTCAGGAGTCTTGAAGGGACGAGCTTCGACGCACTACTGTTTACTATTTCACTATTTACTTTTTCACTATTTACTATTTTGCACTGTTAAAATTCTATACCGATGACTAACGATTGTACGGCGGAGCTTGCGCACCGAATGTGTTCGAAACTTTACCTTAACGAGCGCCTCGATTCCTCGTCCCTCCCACCAACCTCAGTTTATTTGACATTTCAATTTTACAGCGATATTACAGGTCTATGGTACATGAGAGCGTTATGGGACGCACGGTGCCAGACCCCCCATGAAGTGCGCTACCGGACTATACTATACTCACACTGAATTTCTTCAGGACTGAAACACTATAACCGAATAAACTATGAAAACTATGTGAAATCAGCCCTTGTATGAACATTATCTCGAGATAAAAAACAAACTATGGGGGCTATCTCGATACGGAAAGCAGTGTGTGTTAGGGCATTTCATGGGCTATCTGGCGATAGTAATCCTATCGATGTGACCTAAGCCCTAGTATTGACAATTTGCATGTAAAATGAAAGACAAAACACAGACATTATTTATTGTTCTGTAACTTAAACTATTAACAATATTCCTATAAAGTGAGTAATTTTCTATATACTGAGACCTAGGCTTTCAGTTAAACACTATTTCACTAATGAAAGTTTAGGATTTTTTCTATCGAGAAATGTTTACATAGGCAAATCAGGCCGTAAACGGCAGAACTATATGTTTATTATACACAACTATGTAGGTTTTAAGCTACCACTATAAACTATTACAATTTTACTATTAAAAAACACTATAATTTACAAATCAAAACACTATCAAAACTGAATACAATTCTATACTTATTTAGAAGGAGGGTGCACGTGAAAAACACACATCGGCGCGGCTCACGGCACTTTTTTCTCGTTACCCGCATCACAAATTGTTAGAGTATAAATAGTAACGCGCATACACGAACACTTAGGCATTATGATTTTGCACTCGCGGCGCACGGATGCGTCTGTCGCGAACATCTCTCCCGCCGTGCGGCAGAGTGTAGGCACTATCACTTTCACTTTCACTATCACTATTTAGTCTATTAAACGATGAATGATGACACGATGACACGAGGTGGAGACTCGAAGCGTTGACCCGTAGCGATGACCCGTAGCTCTGGCTCGCAGCGATGCCGCATCTCCGGTGAGCGACGGCGCGGTGATAGCGCGAGGGCGCCGCGACGCCGGTGACGCCGCACTGCCCGGTTACTTAGGCAGCGGCACGAGTTTCTTCGTCGGACGCTTTAGTATGCCACCTGCGGTGCGCACATCAGCGGTCCGAACTTCACCATCAGCGCCCGGGTAGACGGCCACAATCCGGCCTCGCGGCCAGGTGTTGCGAGGCAGGTTGCCGTCGGCGATGAGGACGGGGTCGCCCAGCTGCAGCGCGGGGCCGCGGGCGTGCGGCTCCCGCCGGTATTGCAGCTCGGGCAGGTACTAGCGCACCCAGCGGCGCCAGAACATGTCGGCGAGTATCTGGGCGCGCCGCCAGTGCTTCTTGCTGTCGATGTCTCGCTCGTCGAATGTGCCGGGGCTCGGCAGGCGTGCCGAGCCGCCCAGCAGGAAATGGTTTGGTGTGATGGACTCGTCGTCATCGCCGCTCACAGATACGTGGGTGAGCGGCCGGCTGTTGACGACGTACTCAACCTCGCAGAGCAGCGTCGCGAGGACCTCCTCGCGTGGGTGTCGTTCGTGCAGCGTGGCGCCTAGCGCGGTCTTAACGCACCGCACTAAGCGCTCCCAGGCGCCTCCCATGAAAGGCGCGGAAGGCGTGATGAAGCGCCAGGCGATGCCGCGTCGGCTGGCCTCCTCCTGGCAGGCCTCACGCAGCTCACGGTCAGCACCGTGCATGTTGGTGCCGTTGTCGGAGTAAATTTCGGTGGGACAGCCGCGTCGCGCTGCGAACCTGCGCAGCGCCAACACAGCTGAGTCCGCGCTGAGGCTGTGCGCGATCTCGAGATGAACTGCCCTCGTTGTGAGACACGTGAACAGCGCCACGTATCGCTTGTGATGCTGACGACCGACGGTGACTGACAGCGGGCCGAAATAATCAAGCCCGGTGTATGTGAACGGCCTGCGGTGATGAGCTAGGCGTGTCTTCGGGTGGTCGCCGGTTGCCGGCGTCGGCGCGCGCGCGCGACGTATGCGGCAGTGCAGGCAGCGCGCGATGACTTGCTTGACTGTCGGGCGCAGGCGCACAATCCAGTAGTGCTGTCTGACCTCATTCACGACGAGCTCGGTGCCGCTGTGTTGTAGGCTACGGTGTGTCCAGTCTATATATAGCTGTGTAATGCGGTGATCGCCGTCTAACACAGGTGGACTCTTCACGCTTTTAGCGACTTTGTCTACAGCGGCTATGCGGCTTCGCAGTACTATAACTCCGTCGTTTAGTTCTATGCGCAGCGGGTGCAGCCGGCTACTACTTGCGACTGTCTTGTTGCTCTCGAGACTGGCTATTTCTTGTGTAAAGGCTTCTTGTTGCACCACACGAACTAGCAGCTTCTCTGCTCTTCGAATGTATGTCGCGTCCAATGTAATAAGCTTGCGTGTGTTTATTTGGGCGCGCGCAGCTTCGGCAGGCGTGCGTGGCGCTCGCACTGCCTTCGACCAATCAGGATCGTTTTCCTTATTTTTCCTTGTTCGCTTGTAGAACGTTTTTTCTGTACGTTGTTTTCTACACAACGATATAAACTGTAGTACTCTGGCTGTGGCGCGCAGCAATCGCTCCCACTTTGAAAATCGAGCGGGGTCGGGAACGGCGTCTATGAGGTTTGCTGCGCCCGCTTGTATGAGCGTGATTGTTTTTTCCTCTACAGGATTCTTGTCGAGTTTTTTCTCTATTGATACGAGTCTATTCATCGCAGTCGCGTAGCTGTCCGGCATCTGTATCTCGTCACTCTTCCATAGCAACGCAGTCTGAAGACGTCCATCTTCCAACTGTACTATACTGCGTTGTAATATATCTTCCGCCCTCTTCTCCGGGTCAGAAGCTGGTCGGCACGGGTTGATGATGAGTGACTCGAGTGCGAAGTATTCACGAAGTTGCTTGTCTATGTTTTCCTCGGCGCTATTCAGTTGATTGACGTAGTGCACTTGCTGTCCCAGCGTCCTAGTGCGGGCACCGTGCAGCACCCAGCCCAAAGGAGTTAACGATGCTATCGGCTGATGCTGGGGCCCTCTTCTTATGTCTGTTGCTAGGAGCAGATGCCAGTTGTCTTGCCCGATAATAATCTTCGGCGTCCCTGCGTTGTACGTCAGCTGATCTGCCAGGTCAAATAGGTGCTTGCAGTCAGCGATGTCATCCTTGCTGATTGACTGCGGCGACAGGTGCAGGCGTGGTAGGGTGCGCGCCCTGAAGGGTATCTTCTTCCTATGGCAGGTCGATAGCGTGAGGTCAACTCTCTTCGACGTGGGCGTGTCGATAGTCACGTCGCTGATGGCGCCTATTTTCATCGGCTCGACTGGTCCCTCTGCACCGATCATGTCTGCTAGCTCTTCGTCAATCAGTGACACGGTTGAGCCGTCATCCAGCAGTGCGTATGTGCGCACTTCTCCCGCCGGTCCGGACAGTTGCACCGGAACAATTTTCAGGAACGCTTGATTTGCGTGGTTGCGTGAACTTGCGACTATTTCTTGCGCTTCTTGTGCGACTTCAGTAGTGCTCGCCTTCTTCTTGTAGTGAAGCAGATGATGGTGTGATGCAGTGCAGCCCTCGATTCCACATCTCTTCTTTTGACATCTGTGTCCGTGCTGACGATGGCGGAGGCAGCGGAAGCACAGGTTGTGCTGCTTGGCAAGTTCCCACTTCTTGTCTGCAGAAGCCTTCACGAACTTGTGGCAGTCTAGCGATCTGTGTCCGTCCATATCGCAGATGCGGCACTTCGATGCTGGCTTCTTGTCTATAGTGGTGTGTGTTCTCTGCGTCACACGTCTAAGTCCAGTAGCTTCACTGATGTTTTCAGGCGGTGCAAAAGCGCTGCAGTAGCGAGCTTGTTCGGTGATGAAGTCACTGAAGAGACCCAAGTCCGGCGTTGACTGGTGCTTCTCAGTATATGTCTTGTACCACTGTACACGTAGCGAGTTCGGCAGCTTCTCTGTGAGGATGCGCATAAGCTCGGCGTTCATGAGATAGTGTTCCTTTTTCAGCGCTCGCAGTGTGACGATGCCACTTCGTACACGGCTGGCGAAAGTGCAGATGTCCTTCGGTGCTTCTCCGCAGCGTGGCAGCCCGCGCAGTCTGTCTGTCTCCGCTTGCGCTATTGAGTCGGGGCGGCCAAACTGAAGCTCCAACTCCTTCATGATGTCATCCGGCCTGGCGTTGCCGATAAGCTCGGAACTAACTGTATCAAGCGCTCTTCCTCGCAGGCTTCTTCTCAGCCTCGCCGTATTTTCCACATCGTTGAAATATGGTCGCGTTGTCTCATAGATGGCGCGGAACGATAGCCATTCTGTATGCAATCCACTAAAGTTCGGCAGCGTCATGATGACTTTCGATGCAGCAGGGTTGTGGTACACCGGTTTCTCTTCGCTTCTATTGCCGGCTAGCGATGCGATGGCGGAGGTGAGCTCCGTGATAAACGGACGGAGCCCTTCACCCCCTGCGGTATCTTCAACTGGTTTCTTCATTGATGAAAGGGCTTCAATATCGATGGTCTTCGAGGGGGGGGGCTCTGGATTGTCCAGGGTACCCGGCGGTCTATGTCCTCCCTCGGCGGCGACGTCCCTTCCAGGAGCAGTACTTATTCCACGCAGGACCGGATTCACTATAACCGCGGAGGGGGGGGGCTCGGGCAGGTCCAGGGTACCTGGTGGTCTATGTCCTCCCTCAGCGGCGGCGTCCTGCGGGTCTGGTTCCGGAGCTTCCTCCAACCAGGAACGGATGTACTCTTCATTCGAAATTCTATCTTCCATATAATCGTCGTCCGATTCTTCCTCGGCTCGCTGAAGTGCTATTTGCGCTAGCTCCAACTTAATTTTCAGTAAGTCTTCACGCGCTTTTCTAATTTTTCTATTTGATGCCGTCGATCTGTGCGACGGTGCCTTATGTTCGGTACGGGCGTCACCCCGGGTAGTCATCGGTACAGCTCGGTTGTATGTCTTGTCGCAAGCCTTCAGTGTTTCTCCTGAACTATATTCTTCAGCACTGGTTCCAGGCGGCCTCAGTGATGACGACGCCTCAGTCTGCATCAACGACGACGGCGCTGGTCGCTCTTCACCCCCTCGCGGGGTAGGGGGGCGCGGTCGGTCTTCACCCCCCCGCGCGGCGGGGGAACACGGTCGGTCTTCACCCCCTCGCGGGGCAGGGGGGCAGGGTGGCGCCTCACTTCCCCTCTCAGCTGCGGGGCAGGGTAGGTCTTCACCCCCCCTCGGGGGAGGGGGGAGCTGCTCACTCCCCTCGGTGGTGGTTGGAGAGAACGGCGGCTGGCGGTGCACGATGGGGGGCGTGCGGCGTCCCGGTCCGGCGTCGATGATCCAGGCTTGAGCGGCTCTTCCTTGCGATCTTGTCACAGGCATACTCGTTGTTTACAACTCTTCAGTATAAGCTGCGAATCTTCAGCTGAAGTTCCTGGCTCGCTCCCCAGTCGATCCGGGTCGCAAGGACCAAACAGATGTGCGGGACGGACGTAGCTCAGAAGCAGGAACTATGGGTGGCTTCGAGACGTTGACGCCCCGTCGGTCGCTGGTTCGTGGACGGCTGGGCGAGTGGACTGTATTTTCGATGTGGCGAGAAACAGGAATATAAGAAACAGGAGTATGAGAAACAAGAATACGTTTAGACGGGTTTTAGTACTCTCTGCTACTGTGGGTTCAGGAATGCCGGCGAAATAATAAGTCTTCATATATTTTTCAGGAGTCTTGAAGGGACGAGCTTCGACGCACTACTGTTTACTATTTCACTATTTACTTTTTCACTATTTACTATTTTGCACTGTTAAAATTCTATACCGATGACTAACGATTGTACGGCGGAGCTTGCGCACCGAATGTGTTCGAAACTTTACCTTAACGAGCGCCTCGATTCCTCGTCCCTCCCACCAACCTCAGTTTATTTGACATTTCAATTTTACAGCGATATTACAGGTCTATGGTACATGAGAGCGTTATGGGACGCACGGTGCCAGACCCCCCATGAAGTGCGCTACCGGACTATACTATACTCACACTGAATTTCTTCAGGACTGAAACACTATAACCGAATAAACTATGAAAACTATGTGAAATCAGCCCTTGTATGAACATTATCTCGAGATAAAAAACAAACTATGGGGGCTATCTCGATACGGAAAGCAGTGTGTGTTAGGGCATTTCATGGGCTATCTGGCGATAGTAATCCTATCGATGTGACCTAAGCCCTAGTATTGACAATTTGCATGTAAAATGAAAGACAAAACACAGACATTATTTATTGTTCTGTAACTTAAACTATTAACAATATTCCTATAAAGTGAGTAATTTTCTATATACTGAGACCTAGGCTTTCAGTTAAACACTATTTCACTAATGAAAGTTTAGGATTTTTTCTATCGAGAAATGTTTACATAGGCAAATCAGGCCGTAAACGGCAGAACTATATGTTTATTATACACAACTATGTAGGTTTTAAGCTACCACTATAAACTATTACAATTTTACTATTAAAAAACACTATAATTTACAAATCAAAACACTATCAAAACTGAATACAATTCTATACTTATTTAGAAGGAGGGTGCACGTGAAAAACACACATCGGCGCGGCTCACGGCACTTTTTTCTCGTTACCCGCATCACAAATTGTTAGAGTATAAATAGTAACGCGCATACACGAACACTTAGGCGCGCCTAGCGCGCTATCTTATTACCGATAACGGCTCAACAAAAGAGGCCGGCGCAGCTGTGTCGCGCCCCATTGTTGAGCCTTTAATTATCGCTTCGGGGAAAACCGCCGCATTAGCGGAATCGGTAATCCCCAAAACAATGGTCGATGCCCAGCTGCACTCGACCATTGTTCCTAATTCCTTTGTCTCACAGACAATGGAAATAACTCAGGCGAGTGCACCTGCGTCCAACGTCGACGCCGAATGCATGGACACCTCGTCCTCCCGCTCTGCCTCACCCGTCCCAGAGGATGCTCAATCCTCCGAGCCCTCTGACTCCTCTTCCTCCGAAGACGACTTCACCGTCGTACAGGGAGGTAAGAGGAAAAAGAATAAAAACAATGACAAGGCGCGCAAGACCATCGCCCTTGCCGCATCCCCTCTCCCTAGCCCGCCCGCTGTGTCTACAGCATCCCCCGCCCCGTCACCCTCGACCTCGCAGGTCGCTTCCTCCCAAGGTGCCGCTAAGCCCAAAAGCGCACCTAAAAGCAAACCTCCGCCGCCTGTATACTTACAGGACAAGGCGAAATGGACCGAAGTGTCCAAGCTGTGTGTTGATCGTAAGATCAACTACAGATCGGCCTCCAATACCGGCAACGGTATAAAAATCGTCCTCCCTACGTCAGACGACTATAGGGAAATAACTAAAGCGCTAAGAGCGAGGAACATTTCGTTCCATACATACTCCCTCCCTGAGGAAAAACCTCTCCGGGTCGTCATTACCCGTATTCCGAAGGAAATCCCTTCGGATGACATTTTAAGTGACCTTAAGTCACAAAACATCCCGGCGACGCAAGTCCATAGGATGCACCGCGCCCGCAGCGGCCACGCCTTCGACATGGTGCTCGTAGTATGCGAGCCATCCCCTTCTAAAATCCACCCGATTTTTAACATCAAATCGGTGTGTAATTTAACCGGCATCTCAATCGAGAAGCCAAATAGATCTGGCATTGTATCACAATGCCACCGTTGCCAACTGTGGGGTCACTCACAGCGCAACTGTTTCGCCCAGCCTAGGTGCGTGAAATGCCTAGGCCAACATGGTACCTCCGACTGCCCGCGACCCAAGGACCGCACTCTGTGCACCGAGCCTCCGAGCTGTGTACTCTGCGGCGCCTCAGGCCATCCCGCCAACTACCGCGGCTGCCCAAAGGCCCCAAAAACGTCTCCCAAGCTGGCCAAGCGTGCAAACGCCCGCCAGCTAAGGGAAAGCCCATCAGCAAGGCTACCTACCGCTCAACTTCCCGAGCGTCTCAGCCCACAACGGCCCTCCCCATGGAACCCTCTTAACCATCAGAGAGCCTTTCCAACCCTGAGGCCAACTCAGCCCCATCCAACTCCCGCCCCGGTGAATAATTCCACCGCGGCGCCCGCGAGCTTACCTCGCGTCCCTCCCGTCCCTCCCTCCGCGCCCTCCGCGCCCTCCGCGGCTCCTATAGCCGCCAAGCCCGCGCAAGCGCAAGCGATCGCGCCCTCTTCTAGCCCAGTATCAGCGCTCAGTTCTATGAACGTTATACTGAGCACGTTCAGTGTATTCACGAGCGACAGAGCTCAACAACTTTCGAGGGAGATAGTCGCCAGCAACGGCGACCTTATCAAACTCTACTCCGTTATGCAGGAGTATTCAGACGTCGCCCAGGCAGTTCAAAACCTGCCTCACTTTAGGAAATAGAAATGGATAATACATCCAAAATTAAACCCCATTCCCTTAGGCTTGGCTATTATAATGCCAACGGTATTCTCGGCCAACGCGACGAGATTTCCGCCTTCCTACAATCCCATAAGATAGACATTCTTCTCGTACAAGAGACCTTCCTAAAGCCGCGCGTACGCGGCCCTAATATAGCTAACTATAAGTTAATTAGAAATGACAGGATCACACGCCACAAAGGCGGCACGCTTATCTATTATAAAAGATCGCTACATTGTGTAGAGATCACTCCCCCCGACTTAAGCTGCATTGAAGCCTCGATCTGTCGACTAGCCATGTCCCATCACCAGTCGATCACTCTCGTATCGGCCTACTGCCCTCCCACGTCCTCATCCTTTCAGTCCTACGACCCGATCCTTTTCACGAACGATCTCAGAGCCTTACTAGGCCTGAGCGACTCTGTAATAATAGCAGGCGATCTAAACGCCAAACATCCCGCCTGGAATAGCAACACTACTTCTCCAAGAGGCAGGTTGCTATTCAATCAGTGTGAATCCCTCAACTTCGATGTCATCGCTCCGATGCATCCCACTCACTTTCCTAATATAGTCGACCACCTTCCCGACGTTCTCGATGTAGCGCTCCTCAAGAACGTAAACCTACGTTTACATTCGATCGAGGTACTACACGAGCTCACCTCCGACCACAGACCGGTTCTAGTGGAACTAGCCTCGCGCTCAGGCCCACTCGACCCGGATCGCCCTCCTCCCACCCAGATTGTCACGGACTGGAGAATGCTAAGCGAAAGCTTGAAATCCTCCTCCGCCCAGTTAGAATCAATTCCCGATGAAATCAACTCAGTCGCTGACATGACGGGCGCGATCGGCTCGTTCACCGAGCACGTACAATCCACCGTGGACAAGTGTTCACGTAGAGTTGAAGCGACGAGCTTTCATCGCTTCAAGCTCCCGGATGACGTGCGTGCTCTGGTGACCGAGAAGAACGCGGCTGTCCGTGCCTACAGTACTTTTCCCTGCGACGCTAACAAGTCTCACATGCGTAACTTACAGCGTGCTGTAAAGGAACGCCTTGCTGACATGCGTCAAACGCGCTGGGACAAGACGCTGAGCGAACTCGAGCCGACTCATCAAGCCTTCTGGCAGCTTCAAAGGAAACTCAAATCCGATGAAGTAGCTTCCACCCCGCCGATTAAACGCCCCGACAATTCCCTCGCCTTCGAGGACGATGAAAAAGCGGAATGTCTGGCCGACAGCCTCGAGGCTCAATGCTCGCCTAGTACCCAACCGGTCGACCCGGCTCACCTACTAAAGGTCGAAGCCGAGGTCGAGCGCAGATCCTCCCTACCACCGCAAGAAGACCCCGACGATCCCTTGCCTCCCGTCACTCCAGACGAAGTGGCAGAGATCATCAAACGTCTCAAACCCCGTAAAGCTCCGGGCCCAGATAGAATAACCAATAAAGTTTTCAAAATCCTACCCGCTTCCCTCGTAATGCTCATGACCGCGATCTTCAATTGCGCCATGACCCATAACCTGTTCCCACAGGCATGGAAAGAGGCAACCGTAATCGGTATTCCCAAACCCGGTAAACCAAAATCAGACCCGTCCAGCTATCGCCCTATCAGTTTACTCAATGTGTTCGGCAAGATCTACGAGATACTTATCTATAAGCGTCTCAAAGATTACGTCGAAGCAAAGAGTCTTATTCCATTAGAACAGTTTGGTTTTCGAACCCATCACTCTTGTGTCCAACAAGTCCACCGCATCGTGGAAGGTGTGAGCCACGGATTCCAACGTGGCCAACTCACCGGTACGATTCTCTTCGATATAGCAAAGGCATTCGACAAAGTCTGGCACAAAGGCTTGATTTACAAGCTTTACCAACTCGGTGTCCCAGACCGTCTCGTCGTCATCTTACGAGACTTTTTGTCGAACCGCACCTTTCGCTATCGCATAGACGGCACTCTTTCTTCGGCCCACCCTATAAAAGCTGGCGTCCCACAAGGCTCGGTACTCTCCCCCATCCTCTTCACGCTATACACTAGCGATATTCCTAAGAACAAGCATGTTCAATTAGCCCTATTCGCCGACGACACGGCAATCTACTACTCAGGCCGCAGCCCAGCCGCCATAGTGAGAAATCTCCAAGCCTATTGCAACACCCTAGGTGTCTGGACTAGGCTATGGAGAATCGAACTCCACCCCGACAAAAGCCAGGCCATACTCTTTTCGAGCCCTCGCCGTAGGCTTCCTCCCGCGCCCCCGTCAGTCACCATGTTTGGTAGGCCGATTCCTTGGAAGGAGCATGCCAAATATCTAGGTGTAATCTTAGACCAGCGCCTCTCATTCGCCGAGCACATAAGTAAGGTGCGCTCTAGAGCAGCCTTTGTGTACGGCAGATTGCACTTCTTGCTCAATTCAAAGAGCAAATTATCTCTCAAATGCAAGTTACGCCTCTACGTATCGTGCATACGCCCCATCATGATGTATGCTTGCCCTGTGTTCGCACAAGCAAGTCATCGCCGCCTTCACAGAATGCAGGCCCTTCAAAACCGTGCTTTACGGAAAATCACAGGAGCTCCCTATTATGTTCGAAATGAGATTCTTCATCTCGACTTAAAAATCCCTACCATCCGCCAGTATATGAAGCGTGCCGCCATACGGTACTTCGAACGCGCTGAGAAACACGATAACTCACTTATCGTGTCAGCCAGTAACTATACTCCCTCCCGCATCAGTAGGATTCGCCGCCCTAGGCATGCCCTCCTAGAACCTGACGATGAGATAACTGTCCTCCAAGAGAGTAGTAAACTCACTAGCACTCTACACAAACACAAACCGCGTTCGTACAAACCTCGCCGCCGAGGTCCGCCGCGACGTCCCGTTCTCTGTCCTCCCGACCCTTGCTCATCGAGCCAGCCCGCGAGCTGAGCCAGTAGCTTTAAATTCCCCATTTAATAATAATGATCATATGATCCAGCCTGTCCTCTTGCTGCCTCTCCAGCGACGCCCTAAGCCGAGGTTCGACCCCACAGGGGGTACCCTTAGCGCAGTCGCTTAGTCTATAAGTTGTTTTACGCCCCTGGCTGGAGGCCTTAAATTCTAGGCATCCACAGGGAAAAGTCCGGTTAAGCAGTACACGGCCTCCTAGGCTGAACTGCGAGATGCCATACCAAAAAAAAAAAAAAAAAAAAAACGAACACTTAGGCATTATGATTTTGCACTCGCGGCGCACGGATGCGTCTGTCGCGAACAGAATTATTTTAACTAATTGGATGAAAAAACAATATGTTGTATTTGCATTACTCTCAGTCATTAAAACTTCACATCCAAACGAAATAACAAACGAATTTCATGAATCAATTTAAGATATTTTCAAATATTTAAACATTGAAAAGGGTCTTTTTATGCGTAACATCAGCTAGTAGGGCGACGCAAATTGAATTGAATTTCAGATAATTTTTTTAAAACCCTCATCAATGGAGTCCATTTGATCGGGATGAGCAGGTCCTTGAAAAACGCGTAGAAATAGGGAATTGTAGGCTAAGTGAGTAATGGATTATATTGACGACATTATGTGGGGAGGGATTTACGAACACCGCCTCGGGTCGCCAGGGTAAGGCTTTCGGGATTGCCCTAAATTGTTTAGAGAAATTCCCAGTCTTGTTCATTTGCGAAGGCTCGGATGTTCTATTTAATATTTATTGATAAGTACTAATTTAAGGTTTGCTTTCTGATCCTTGACCTTAATATCAAGATTGTGTTGGTATGATCACAGAACCGGAGTACGCATTAATGATTCATAGAATAAGATCAATAGAGTATTTTAAGGAGAGTCTGTTTAGATGAAGACTATTTACAGCCGCTGAAGTGATGGCGCCTAAAAAGGCATTATATTCTTACTGGCTATACCTACTGACACTAAAACCTGGCTTTTCGCGTTTAAACTCGGCATTACAAACAGTTGGTTACACAATCATAACAATATGAAATCTAAGCTGTTATTTGATATATGAATTAATATCTCGAAACTCAACCACTTCTGTTTCTAAACACGGAACCTAAATAAATTAATACTGACGGAACATGTCAATAACAAATCAGAGCGAAAACGGGAAAACTTCCAAAAATGCTTGTTTAATGCAAACGTTCGCATGAGGGATGTCCGTCCGTCACATCCGATCGCAATAAATCGTATCGTGTCGCATCCGTCACGCTGACGTGCCGTCGTCGCCGCCCGGCTATTATTTATGTGCGACAACGACGCTAATTGTGTTATGGAAACCCACTCGTGTCACAACTTCATATAAATTGTACCATCTGAGCGAGTGAGAAAAATATTAAGCCTCGCGATATGTACGACTGCCATTGTGTAATTTGTTACATTTCAGTTAAGCCTGTAAGCCGGTTTACGTTGGTAAAATAAATTTTCAAATTTCGACACGATGACTTTAAAATGTATTGACAAAGGTAATCTCGTATTAATTATTGGGTTATTTCAATAGTACAAATAACACATTACATTAATGAATGCGGAACGGCTGACACAAAAGATTCCGCTCTGTTACCCTGTAAATATTTTGTTAACACGATAATTTAATTTTTTAACGTGAGGCTAATTACATTATATTATTATTCATTTCCGTCATTGGTGAATAATTGAATTAATTACTTTCAAAGGTTTTTGACTTAAATTGACTGTTGACAATGCGGAGAAGGTTTCCAACCACCTTATCTACGCTGTGCAAACGAAGTCACGAGCAACAGCTAGTGCGGCAGGAACTGTGCACGTGTGCTTAGCAACAATGAAACCAATTAAACTTGAAGTTTCATGGAAATCACCAAGTTTGATAGTATCTGTTTGTTATTTGAAGCGCGGCTCGGAGCGGCCGACAAGCTTGTTGGTATGTATGTTACTTCATACGATGAGTATGGAAACTGGAGAGGGGTATGTGGGAACGTCTTTACCGGGGGGTAAAGACGTTCCCGGTATACCCACTAAAAAAGCCCAGCGGCACGCCGACCTCACCTGAGTGGAGGGGGTCTGGGAATGGCGTCCAGTCCCCCACCGGCGATAACCACTTTAACCTACACTTAAGGAATATTAGTCAGGAATTCCACATGATTCTATCCCCTACATATTTTAAAGCCTCCAATTAGTTAACATGCTGCTATAATTAAAGTCTATTCAAATAAAACATCCACCTAGTCCACACACACGCGACCTGGCGGAACTTAATAACAGATTTTGGTCTAAATTACTAGATGAAAGGTTCACTGTTCGGCGACAATAAGGCCTCCACGACCCCGACCAACTTTATTACAATACAAAATTAGACGAATATGACCCTTAAGACGTTGAAAATAAAGTTGAGACGAGTGGTAAGTATTAGTTGGCGGGTCATTAGTTTCAGGATAGTGATATTTCGCCAGCCATGCATCACGCTGATATATGACATAATGAGGATAGGACTTTAGTGTCATAAAAGAGCTTACTCGGACATTATTACACAGACATTCGAGCCGTGTTTTGTTCCGAGCTATTTTAATATCCTACTTCTAACAAAGTGTAATGAGAATGTTAGTTCAACGGAATTTAATTGCATTTTAAACGCGTTCTTTGTGCTACAAATGAGAATTTGTTATTTTTATTTTTCATATTTATAAAAACTATTAAAATGGGCATGTTTATTTTAGTTTCATACTCAGGTTTCATAGATACATAAGATTGGTTCTACTTCAAAAGATTGTAAGAACATTTTTAAAACTGAATTTCACTTTTGCTTGCTCGTGAATTTTCCTCACTTCTTTAACTTTGTGCAATATCGTGTGACGTGGGAGTCAGCAGAACGTGTAGAATTTAAAATTGCCAGCGCCCGGTATTAGGTCAACTATGTCCCCCGAGGTGATGTAAGCAAACTGGCTGATTTGCTTACTGACAAAAGCTGCATTACTTGCATGGATTTATGGAAATTATCTTATGTACTAAAACTTAAAATACCATCGTAATAATGTACTTAGAAAATGAAGGATAGGCCATGGATATCAATATGTCAAGACTAGAAATGACATAAAGCCGTCCAACATTACCATTCACGCTGCGCCAGCCTGAGCGTACCTCGCTGAATGCGAGGACTTTTTAATAAAGAGCCCGCAGACGATATGCATGCCGTGCGAGCTTGCGTACTACGCCACCCATTTATACGCATAAATGCACTGACAATATTATCGAAGAATGAGTTAATACACGTGAATAAAAACTTGTTCAAGAAAATTGGTACTTACTTCAGCGTTGACTAAATATAGAAGTTTAAAGTCGGCTTGTGTTTAAACACCACCCAAAAAAGGACCTATTTTACTACCAAAAAAATTCTAAACGGTTACCAAAATGGATAAATGGTCACCAAATAACGTTTCCTAAAATATTATTAAATAAAACCATTTTTTCGTATTATTGACTACTAAAAAAATATATGGACGCCTTTAAAATACACTTTAGACCAAATATTATACAGGATGTCCAGTAAATAGCACGACATACTGCAGGGGGTGATAGCTTGGGTCACTACCTATCAATACAACACAATATATGTTCAGCAAAATCTTACGGATTTACAGTTTTACAAAATTTTCCGAAATACCGAAAAATCTCTACCTTGAAAGAGATTTTTAAGCATCTCGTAATGAAAAAATCCTTTTCTAGTACTTTTTTTACATCAAATTATTCGTGAATGGTTACTTTACTCATTAATAAGTCTTTTTTCTATCAAAAACAAGAATGTATTCAAGAAATACAATTTTTTGTTTAAATTTGCACAGAACTAATTTCTTATCACTTAAGTTTAACCTACAGTGGTGAAAAAAAAATGTATGGGGCAGTTTTGTACAACAAACTTAAAAAATTGCTTGTTTAATGGTGATTTTGGAAATATACAATACTAGTGCATTTTCATTTAAAAAATAAAAAAAAATGCTATTTTAGTTCCAGAGAAGCTGATTTTGTTGAAAATGTAACTAACGTAATTTTGACAAAAAACACTATGAGAATAAGTAGTAGCTGCACATTTATGCGAATTATTATAAAACTAGTTGTGACACGTAAAATGCGACATGCAAGCATTACACAGATTGTGGGTCCCGTCGAGCTTCCACCTACATTAAATGCCAATAATTACTTTTTACAAGAAACCCTACCCACGCTCCTTGAAAATGTTCCGAGTGAGCTAAGAGATGTGATGTGGCTTCAAAATGATGGGTGCCCTGCTCATTATGTGCGGGAAGTAAGAGCCTACTTAGATGAAGCATATCCAGGCAGGTGGATTGGGCGACTGGGACCGATATTATGGCCACCTAGGTCTCCGGACCTAAACCCCTGGATTTTTTTATTGGGGTGCCATGAAGGACAAAGTCTATGAAAAACCGATCTAAAATGACAATGAATTGAGACCAAGGGTTAACATTGCAGCAAGAAAAATATCGGAAATAAGCTTGAGGAGACTCAAAAGCTCATTTTTAAGAAGATGCCGAGCGTGTATTAGGGCACAAGGGAAACGTTTGTTTTTGATAGATAAAAGACTTATTAATGAGTAAAGTAACCATTCACGAATAATTTTGGTGAGGCGTGTAAATAGCCTCATCATGGAAAAATAATAAAAAATTAATTAATGTAATTGGGAGAAATTTAAAAGGTTGAATGAAGAAAGAAAAGAGAAATGCGGGAGCGGTGATTTCAAATCTTGAAAATCGAATGCGGGGAAAACAATATGGCGGTGAAACCTAAATCGTATTTCAATTAAATCCCTGCTGATGATATTCCGTTAGACACCAATACCCACTACAACTATTTGCAGCAATAAAGCCCACGTACCTTGTGAATCCAGGGACCTCACTTAGAACCAGCGAGATGTGAAGATGCCTCGTTCCAGGGCGCGTGGTCGCGGTAAGGGCTGCCGGCCGGCGAGCTAAATCTAGGTTCATCCACCGGTGGACTGGTTAAAACTCGTGAAATCAGCACTGCACTATGAGTCCGCAATGTCTTCTAGCAGCAGGTTCAATTATTACACGAGAATCTTCAGGAAATCACATATAGGGAAATAATGACGCGGAGCGGTGTGTATTCGACACAATGGCGGCGGGAGAAGTACTACGTGCGTCCTTGGCGGTGGCCAGACGCAACTGCTAGCTCGATGCGAGCATCTTCTAGAACACTCGATACGAACCAATGGGCGCTGCGGTAGCTAGTATTGTCGTTCGGATATCATCATCAGAGACTCAATTGGGTTATTATAAATATGAAAATAATCGAAATAAAGTTTTAAGTTGCGGGAAAAATAACTTATATTTAATTTATTATTGAATAAATATTTGCATTGAAAAAAGACCTTGACGCTTCACCATGCTCCCCGCCTTGGAAGGACGCAAGTTCTTTCAAAGGGAAAGGTGAAAATTATAAAGATCTACTAACGTAAGTCATGATCAGCCTAAGTCTTATGACTGAACGCGGAGAAGAAATGAAAATATTTAAAAGAGACTAATCCTAATCCTTAAACTATGAGTATTCGTTAACATAAATTTTATTGCGTTGGGATAGGATATAGTTTCGTGACGGAGCGTTTAAAATTACCGAACTTCGTCCTCACCATTGCAACGCGAATGACATTGTCGGCACCTTTATAAACCTCAGTTATAACTCCTAATGGCCAACTCAATGGAGGAGAATTATCCTGTCCCACGAGCACGACAGTTCCTACTTCTACGGGCTTGGCCGCGGTTGCCCACTTTTGCCTAACTTGCAGCGTATGCAGGTACTCTAAGTGCCATTTCTTCCAGAAAGATTGGACCATACTATCTAACAACTGTTTACGTTGGGAAAGATTTAAGCGCTGACCAGACAAATCGGCTGCCGGCAAGTACTGCAATGGGGTGGACATCAAAAAATGAGCGGTAGTTATAACTTCCGGATGCGGATCAGACGACAACACGCTCAGAGGGCGTGAGTTCATAATGCACTCTATTTGAATGAGTACAGTCTGTAACTCTTCATAGGTAAGAAGTTGATCTCCAATCACACGATAGAGATGCGTTTTTAATGTTTTTATGTTCGCTTCCCACATGCCGCCAAAATGTGGGGAGCGTGGTGGAATCATCTTCCACTTAATGCGGCGGGTTAATAACTCGTTTAAAAGAGATGAATTGAGGTTTGACTTCATTAAGAAATTATAAAGTTCGTCTAGTTGGGCTTTAGCACCAACGAAGTTGGTAGCGTTATCCGAATAAAGACACGATACTGGCCCTCGACGTGAGATACAACGTTTAAATGCGGCTAAAAAGGCGTCGGTAGTAAGTTCAGAGACTAACTCTACATGTATCGCTTTGGTTACCAAACACACAAACAAACAGACGTAAGCCTTCTGAGCGTGCTGACCTCTGCGACGAGTGAGAGTTATGCGGATGGGACCAGCATAATCCACCCCAGTATGGACAAATGCCTTTGATTCCGAGACACGGTATTCAGGAAGGTCCGCCATCACTGGAGTAGGATGCGTCGGACTAACCCTAAAGCATGTGTTGCATTGTCTTAACTTAGACCTAATGACAGTCCTGGCATCTAGTATCCAAAATCGCTGCCGTAAAATAGACATAAGTAGCCCTGGTCCAGTGTGACAATTCATCACATGGTAATGATGAATTATCAGATCTACAATCGGATCATGTTTAGGAAGTAAAAAAGGATGCTTGGCATCATAAGGAAGGTATGACTTTGAAAGTCTTCCCCCAATGCGTAATATACCTTCTTCATCGAAGAAGACAGACAAACTTCTAAGTTTCTTGGGTAAAAGTTTACCACATTTAATGAGCTTAATGTCATCTGCGAAATGGACAGATTGCACGGCACGGATTATAACTTTTTCCGCGTCTGCCAACCCCTGCGGTGACCGAGGTTCACAATGAACCTTTGGTCTAGCGAATTTAAGTATATACGGACTGTCCGAGGCCAGCTGTCGCACAGTGCGCATAGCTATGAAAGGACTCGACTTAAGTCCGAAAGGTAAGCGGTTAAAAGCGTATGTTAACAAATGTTCGTTCTCATTGAATCGAAACGAGATGCGTAGGTATTTACGCTGCGCAACAGGTACGCAGATTCGTAAATACATCTGCCTAATATCAGAATTTATAGCGATAGGAAATAATCTAAAATTGATTAAAAGAAGAAACAAATCCGTTTGTAAATTTGGACCAATATGGAGTACATCATTTAAAGATAAACCAGTATGCGTCCTCGCGCTCGCATCCAATACAATGCGCGGCATCGGTTTGTCTGGCCGAACGACAGCGTGATGAGGGATGTAGTACCCGTCATCCGAAATGTCTGACTCATCGACTTGACTTAAGTATCCATTATCTATGTACTCTTGGATCACTGCGTTATAGTTTTCCCTCAACGTCGGTGATTGGCGGAGTTTTTTCTCCAGCGCAACCAGTCGACGGTACGCGGCGGTGCGGGAGTTACCTAACTCAGAGGGATCCTTACTGAAAGGTAACGCGACAGTGTACCGGCCCGAATCGTCACGTGACACGGTCGAGGAAAAAATATTCTCACATTCGGTTTCCTCAGGAGATAAAAAGCGTTTACCTTCAACCTCTTCCATTTCCCAGAACCTTTGTAATAAATTATCAAGGGCTAACGTTGTGTAAGAAAAGCTAGGTAGATTTAAATTATCTTTACTATGCGGAAAATCACCCATAAGGACATACCCGAATGTCGTTAACAATGCGGGAGGCGCATGTGAACCTAAGTCTACCCTATTCCCCAAATAAATATACGGAAACAGTTGAGCGCCTAACACTATGTCAATATCGCCTGGAATATTCCAGCTTAAATCAGCGAGCGGTAGCGAGTGGGAGTCCAATGAAGAATCCCACTTAATATGGTGCGAAGGTAGCTGGTCCGTAATGCACTCAACTACTAACGCGCGAATATTATATTTTTGATGCGGGTCTACGCGAGACTCGATTTCTAAGTTCACATAACCTATTATCGGCCGCGATACAGAACCAACACCTTTGACAAAAGAATTACTCAAAGGAATTATTATTAAATTGAGTTTTCTACAACAAGCGGTGGTTATTAAATTACTTTGCGAGCCATTGTCAATTAAACACCTAACTATTGTTTTATAACCCGACCTATTATTACTAGCTCGCGCGTAAACCTGCGCGGTTGATAACAGAATTGTCGACTCAGCCTTCGTATCAGCTGCTAATAACGCGGCCGTATTATGATTCGGAAATGTTTTAGTAACATCACCCGAGCCACACACGGTTACCGGCGCGGGAATATCGACCTTATCGCTATAAGAATAAGAGCAAGACACAGCGGCGTGAGTCGGCGCAAGCGAAGACGCCGCGCGGGGCGAGGGGTGCGCGGAAGGCGCGACGGACAGCGGCGCCGCCAGAGCAGGCGCGCCGACTACATTGCAATTCACCGATCTAACATCAGCAGTTTGCAGCGGGGGATTATTATTTTTATCAAAATGTAATAAAGTATGATGACGTTTTTTACATACTTTACAAACCGAGGTCGACTTGCATTTACTCAAACCGTGCGAAGTGCTCAGACAATTTGCGCATCCATCTTTGGATTTAATAAACTCAAACCTAGCTCTAGGAGTTAACGTGGATTGAAACTTCGCGCAGTTATACAAATTAACATGAGCGTTATCATTACAATACGCGCAACTCGAGACCGAAGTCGCTGTAGGAGCGGAACAATTAATCGATTCACTCACAACAAACGATTTCGTTTGCGTACGAGGATCGCGAGATGCGGAACCATGCGGTTTATTATAGTTATTTTTCGCGTTCGCATTCAAATGAGATAAATTCAAGCGAGCTAATATTTTTGCCTGATCCTGAACAAAACTAATTAACAATTTAGTTGTAGGTATTTCAATATCGCGAATGGAAAGTTCAAACGATTGACCAGTCTGTGAATCTATTTTTCTCATAGCGCAATGCAAGAGAATAAAATCAGCAAGATCCGGAATACCCAGTTGTTTCAGGGCAGAAATACTTGCATTAAATGTTTCAATGAAAGAATCGAGACTATTTGCGTTATAAGAACAACATTTTAAATCAAATATATTATTCAAATAGTGTGTACCTAATGTGCGTTTATCCTGGTATTTACTAACTAAGCTGTTCCATAAGAACTGGTAGGTATCACCCGTAGGTACGATACCGGCTGTAACCTTCAACGCGTTATGTGTAAGTTTACCTACTAAGTACTGCACACGCTGCGAGTCAGTCAGCTGATCGTTGTCGTGAATATTTGACTTAAACGACTCGTAGAAAACAGGCCAATTCTCTGGTTTCCCATCGAAAGAAGGCAGTGCGATCGGGGGCAACTTTATTTTTAGCGGTTCAAAAAGCGTTTTCGCATTACTACTATGTGATAACGGAGATTGACTACTATTGACTTTATTTCTAATACGCTTGATGTGGATAAACAAATCTTCAAAGGATTCTAAAGAAGCATAGTCGGGACTCGAACCAGGTTTCAAATTCATGTTTATTTGGTTAATTCGATCGACATAAGATTCGAATTTGTCTCGAATGTCGTCAATAGTTTCCGATTCAGTCATAAAACTTTCATTCTTTCTCGAATCGAACGACGAAATATTTTTTGATAAATCATATAATCGATTAATACGTTTGAATAATAATCCTTTCTTCTCATGAAGGATCGTTAGTAAATCTTCCGGTTTTAGTTGTTTGTCAGCCATTTTGTGAAGCTAATCTTCAAAAACAGTATAAAGAAATGCGGTAAACAAGTTACAAGGCGGTTTGCAATAGTAAAACTATCTGTAGGTATTAGAATAAAAATGACTCATACGCACAAAACCGAAATGATATGTAACTACCTCCTATTGTAGGTATGTATTTGTTACAAAGGCGAAATTATAAATAAACAAAGAATGAACTTTACCAATTAATACGTAACACGTTCTATTCTGTGAGACAAATTGACAGATTTACCAAATACTTACGTAAATCTATTGTCAAATATGTTCATACTTATTAAAGCGGAGCGATTTGTAGGCAGGTATAATTCACCAAAGTTTACGTAAATTACCTATACCTATTGTGCAATGTTACTTTATGATTTTCACCAATTATTACGTAAAAATCTAACTAATAGCGGTTCAAGATCCGGCTCGAAGGACCAAAACTATGATGAGGCGTGTAAATAGCCTCATCATGGAAAAATAATAAAAAATTAATTAATGTAATTGGGAGAAATTTAAAAGGTTGAATGAAGAAAGAAAAGAGAAATGCGGGAGCGGTGATTTCAAATCTTGAAAATCGAATGCGGGGAAAACAATATGGCGGTGAAACCTAAATCGTATTTCAATTAAATCCCTGCTGATGATATTCCGTTAGACACCAATACCCACTACAACTATTTGCAGCAATAAAGCCCACGTACCTTGTGAATCCAGGGACCTCACTTAGAACCAGCGAGATGTGAAGATGCCTCGTTCCAGGGCGCGTGGTCGCGGTAAGGGCTGCCGGCCGGCGAGCTAAATCTAGGTTCATCCACCGGTGGACTGGTTAAAACTCGTGAAATCAGCACTGCACTATGAGTCCGCAATGTCTTCTAGCAGCAGGTTCAATTATTACACGAGAATCTTCAGGAAATCACATATAGGGAAATAATGACGCGGAGCGGTGTGTATTCGACACAATGGCGGCGGGAGAAGTACTACGTGCGTCCTTGGCGGTGGCCAGACGCAACTGCTAGCTCGATGCGAGCATCTTCTAGAACACTCGATACGAACCAATGGGCGCTGCGGTAGCTAGTATTGTCGTTCGGATATCATCATCAGAGACTCAATTGGGTTATTATAAATATGAAAATAATCGAAATAAAGTTTTAAGTTGCGGGAAAAATAACTTATATTTAATTTATTATTGAATAAATATTTGCATTGAAAAAAGACCTTGACGCTTCACCAAATTTGATGTAAAAAAAAGTACTAGAAAAGGATTTTTTCATTACGAGATGCTTAAAAATCTCTTTCAAGGTAGAGATTTTTCGGTATTTCGGAAAATTTTGTAAAACTGTAAATCCGTAAGATTTTGCTGAACATATATTGTGTTGTATTGATAGGTAGTGACCCAAGCTATCACCCCCTGCAGTATGTCGTGCTATTTACTGGACACCCTGTATATTGTCACTACTAACAGCCAGTTTCTTCATCAAAAGTAAAAGTCAAAGTAATGTCTAAAGTAAAAGTAACGGTCAAATTCGTTTTTTCAAGGCTAAAGTAACAGCAAAACTAATAGAAAAAAAACGAATTTGACCGTTACTTTTACTTTAGACATTTCTTTGACTTTTACTTTGGCTTTTACTTTTGATGAAGAAACTGGCCGTTAGATGTTACCAATTATGTAATACCATGACTTCTAATTTGGTCATTTTTGTTAGACTAAAAAAGCTAACGATCGCTAGAATATTTCCCAAATACCAATTAATATACTGGGGTTCCCAAACGTACGTCGCTTATTTATTGTTATATTAATTTGGGTGTAACTCAGTACGTTTAAAATGTAAGCATGCAACATGCAGCAAGTATGGCTTCTGTCACGGCTCCGGCGCTGCGGGGCTCCGGCGGTCCCATGCGAGCTTATCGTCGCAGATGGTTTTCATGCTCACCACCGCAGCTTCGGCTTGCTGGCCGGCAGCCGGCCAGCCTCAGCCGCAGCGGCGATCGCTGAAACTACCTGCACCTCAGCTCGCAGGCCGCCTCGCCCCTCCGCGCCTACGCGGTTTTGAATTGCACTCTAGGGGTAGGGCAGACAAGACTAGGGGTAGGAGTCGGTTTTGCAGCGATTCGTTTTCGTCACTAACTTTGATTTTTGGTAGTAATATTAATCTTTGAGTTGGATAGAATTTGGTGACCATTAATCCATTTTGGGAACCAAAAATAATATTTGTGCGAGATTTGCGATTTTTCTGATGTTATTTTATTTTTTTTGGATCATAATATTATATACTTTAGTGCCCTTTTAATAAAGTCAATTTATTTTTTTTGGAGTTGTTTATTTTATTTGGTGCCTCAGCTTAGAGTCTTAAAAATATTTTTGGTGACCGCCTAAATTATACCCTTTAAAGTCACTTTCAGTTTATATAAGGTCTACGTAAACTGATATTTTGAGAGCGACATAATCTGTACGTGGGTAGAGAAGTAGATATGAATCACGATAAAGAATGTAATGTGCTTATTTCTGATTAGCTACGTTATAAGTTATCTTTCAAAGACGTTAATAAGATACAAGCTGCTTGATCGCAATTTCTCGACAATTCAGAAATTCATGAAACAAAAACTCATTCACATTGTTTATCTATGCAAAATAGTTCTTTAATGGGACGCAGGTGAAAAAAAACTCTGGCCTAATATAACTATCATTAGATTTCTTAACATTAATTAATAACGAGTACTTAATTTAGTAAATCTTCATCAAATCCACAATAAGCAACAAGAACGTATCAATAATCGGAACCAACATCTCATAGCACAACCTCAGAGGGTAACTACTAAACGTTTCCTTCAAACAGTCGTAAGCACACTAATCAGGCTTCATTGCTGAGAGCTCGAGAGGAACCAGCGTTAAGAGCGTATACGCTCGGCGCGCGATGTCAACTTTAGGTAATTCAACGCAAAAAATCACGCAGACTAGCGTCGCGGCCACTCGCGGCTGTGTGCGTGCCTATCATACTTCACGTATAGTCACACAAACCATTTTGATCCTTTCGAGTGAAATTAGTACAGCAAAAAATATATTATTTAGTAAATAGTTATTAGCGAGAAAATAGTGTAAATCTATGGACGACTTAAATATGAAAGCATGAAAATAAGTTGTTAAGAGCGTGTACGTTCGGCGCGCGATGTCAAGTATAGGTAATTCAACGCAAGAAATGCGGTACATTAGCATCTTGGTTGTGTGCGTGCGTGTCATACTTCACGTATATATATATATGTAGTCAAGCAACCAATTTTAGTCCTCGAGTGCACTTATTTATTTATTTATAAATTGTTACAAAAATTAAGTAAATAAATGACACAGTTTTATTTTTTTGTGAAACCACGTTGTTTTAAATGTATAAATTTATTTTGAAATTATATAAAAACAAAAATAAAATAAAAAAGTTCGGAATCTTAAAAATTAGTACCTAGTGTCTCTTAGTGCCATTGACCTGGATTTGCGTGGGTCTACTATCTCAGGCAGCAAACACAGGTTATAGTAATTTACCAGACGAGTTTGCATTTGGCCTTGCCAAAATTGCCACTATGTTGGATTTAAATTGACATTACAAAGATAATCGTGCATTGTCACCCAAACCGAACATCGAAACAAAGTTATGTTTTGATTGCTTAAGTATATTTGCTTCAAAATTAATTTCAAGCTTAAAAAGTCTGCCATATTTGAATGAGAGTGATCTTACATTTTTTTCGAGTTATTCAATACAAGTTCTCTCATTTGATACCCTTATTGTGGAATGCATATTAAAAAGAATTGCTCCTCCATCTTGGATATTCCGCCATATTGGATTTTAAGAAGGAAGTTACATAGTGAATCATGCATTGTCATCCAAACTGAACGTGCATACAAAATTTTAGATCAATCGGTTAAAGAAATATTCTTCAAAATTGAAACGTAAGATTAACCCACATATTACTTACATACCTATGATACATACATACACGCAAACCTTAATCAAACACAAAAAAAAATAAATATAAAAAAAAACTAAACTATAAAAAAAATATACTCCCCAACGTATCAAGATGTATCGGTCGCGCTCAAAATATCCACTATTCTCGGTATCCACGGCAAAGGTCATTCACCCTACGCGATGCTACGGAGCGACACGTCCTCTCTCTGTGAAGCCGCGCGGCGGTCTGGTTTGAGTTGTTTTTTTTTTTTTTTTTTTTTTTTTTTTTTTTTTTTTTTTTTTTTTTTTTTTTGGTATGGCATCTCGCAGTTCAGCCTAGGAGGCCGTGTACTGCTTAACCGGACTTTTCCCTGTGGATGCCTAGAATTTAAGGCCTCCAGCCAGGGGCGTAAACAACTTATAAACTAAGCGACTGCGCTAAGGGTACCCCCTATGGGGTCGAACCTCGGCTTAGGGCGTCGCTGGGGAGGCAGCAAGAGGACAGGCTGGATCATATGATCATTATTATTAAATGGGGAATTTAAAGCTACTGGCTCAGCTCGCGGGCTGGCTCGATGAGCAAGGGTCGGGAGGACAGAGAACGGGACGTCGCGGCGGACCTCGGCGGCGAGGTTTGTACGAACGCGGTTTGTGTTTGTGTAGGGTGCTAGTGAGTTTACTACTCTCTTGGAGGACAGTTATCTCATCGTCAGGTTCTAGAAGGGCATGCCTAGGGCGGCGAATCCTACTGATGCGGGAGGGAGTATAATTACTGGCTGACACGATAAGTGAGTTATCGTGTTTCTCAGCGCGTTCGAAGTACCGTATGGCGGCACGCTTCATATACTGGCGGATGGTAGGGATTTTTAAGTCGAGATGAAGAATCTCATTTCGAACATAATAGGGAGCTCCTGTGATTTTCCGTAAAGCACGGTTTTGAAGGGCCTGCATTCTGTGAAGGCGGCGATGGCTTGCCTGTGCGAACACAGGGCAAGCATACATCATGATGGGGCGTATGCACGATACGTAGAGGCGTAACTTGCATTTAAGAGATAATTTGCTCTTTGAATTGAGCAAGAAGTGCAATCTACCGTACACAAAGGCTGCTCTAGAGCGCACCTTATTTATGTGCTCGGCGAATGAGAGGCGCTGGTCTAAGATTACACCTAGATATTTGGCATGCTCCTTCCAAGGAATCGGCCTACCAAACATGGTGACTGACGGGGGCGCGGGAGGAAGCCTACGGCGAGGGCTCGAAAAGAGTATGGCCTGGCTTTTGTCGGGGTGGAGTTCGATTCTCCATAGCCTAGTCCAGACACCTAGGGTGTTGCAATAGGCTTGGAGATGTCTCACTATGGCGGCTGGGCTGCGGCCTGAGCAGTAGATTGCCGTGTCGTCGGCGAATAGGGCTAATTGAACATGCTTGTTCTTAGGAATATCGCTAGTGTATAGCGTGAAGAGGATGGGGGAGAGTACCGAGCCTTGTGGGACGCCAGCTTTTATAGGGTGGGCCGAAGAAAGAGTGCCGTCTATGCGATAGCGAAAGGTGCGATTCGACAAAAAGTCTCGTAAGATGACGACGAGACGGTCTGGGACACCGAGTTGGTAAAGCTTGTAAATCAAGCCTTTGTGCCAGACTTTGTCGAATGCCTTTGCTATATCGAAGAGAATCGTACCGGTGAGTTGGCCACGTTGGAATCCGTGGCTCACACCTTCCACGATGCGGTGGACTTGTTGGACACAAGAGTGATGGGTTCGAAAACCAAACTGTTCTAATGGAATAAGACTCTTTGCTTCGACGTAATCTTTGAGACGCTTATAGATAAGTATCTCGTAGATCTTGCCGAATACATTGAGTAAACTGATAGGGCGATAGCTGGACGGGTCTGATTTTGGTTTACCGGGTTTGGGAATACCGATTACGGTTGCCTCTTTCCATGCCTGTGGGAACAGGTTATGGGTCATGGCGCAATTGAAGATCGCGGTCATGAGCATTACGAGGGAAGCGGGTAGGATTTTAAAAACTTTATTGGTTATTCTATCTGGGCCCGGAGCTTTACGGGGTTTGAGACGTTTGATGATCTCTGCCACTTCGTCTGGAGTGACGGGAGGCAAGGGATCGTCGGGGTCTTCTTGCGGTGGTAGGGAGGATCTGCGCTCGACCTCGGCTTCGACCTTTAGTAGGTGAGCCGGGTCGACCGGTTGGGTACTAGGCGAGCATTGAGCCTCGAGGCTTTCGGCCAGACATTCCGCTTTTTCATCGTCCTCGAAGGCGATGGAATTGTCGGGGCGTTTGATCGGCGGGGTGGAAGCTACTTCATCGGATTTGAGTTTCCTTTGAAGCTGCCAGAAGGCTTGATGAGTCGGCTCGAGTTCGCTCAGCGTCTTGTCCCAGCGCGTTTGACGCATCTCAGCAAGGCGTTCCTTTACAGCACGCTGTAAGTTACGCATGTGAGACTTGTTAGCGTCGCAGGGAAAAGTACTGTAGGCACGGACAGCCGCGTTCTTCTCGGTCACCAGAGCACGCACGTCATCCGGGAGCTTGAAGCGATGAAAGCTCGTCGCTCCAACTCTACGTGAACACTTGTCCACGGTGGATTGTACGTGCTCGGTGAACGAGCCGATCGCGCCCGTCATGTCAGCGACTGAGTTGATTTCATCGGGAATTGATTCTAACTGGGCGGAGGAGGATTTCAAGCTTTCGCTTAGCATTCTCCAGTCCGTAACAATCTGGGTGGGAGGAGGACGATCCGGGTCGAGTGGGCCTGTGCGCGAGGCTAGTTCCACAAGAACCGGTCTGTGGTCGGAGGTGAGCTCGTGTAGTACCTCGATCGAATGTAAACGTAAGTTTACGTTCTTGAGGAGCGCTACATCGAGAACGTCGGGAAGGTGGTCGACTATATTAGGAAAGTGAGTGGGATGCATCGGAGCGATGACATCGAAGTTGAGGGATTCACACTGATTGAATAGCAACCTGCCTCTTGGAGAAGTAGTGTTGCTATTCCAGGCGGGATGTTTGGCGTTTAGATCGCCTGCTATTATTACAGAGTCGCTCAGGCCTAGTAAGGCTCTGAGATCGTTCGTGAAAAGGATCGGGTCGTAGGACTGAAAGGATGAGGACGTGGGAGGGCAGTAGGCCGATACGAGAGTGATCGACTGGTGATGGGACATGGCTAGTCGACAGATCGAGGCTTCAATGCAGCTTAAGTCGGGGGGAGGTTTGAGTTGACTCGCGTGCAGCGTTTTATAGTAGGTTTTAAATAATTTATAAAAAAATAATAACGAAAGATTAATTTATGAAATAAAGTTTATATTTTAAAGAAAGAGTTATATTAATATAATAAATAATTGTTATATTAAATTAAGTAAGATAGGCAGGTGAAAAAAGCATTTGAAATTCACAATATTTGACATTGTTAAAATATTTTTTTCTGAAAGATAGGGACCTGAATTAAAAAATGTTTTCAATTAACTATATTCAGGGGGATTTTGTCCATGAGTAAAAAATTTTTTATGATAAGATTTGGCACTTTTTTCACATCAATTTGAGCTTCGAAATAGACGCTGAACGGGAATTTTATAAAACATATATTACGTTACAGGGGATTTAAGTATTTAAACTACACAAATCGAAATTTTTGTTCAATTAACTATACAGACAGTGAAATTACCTTGCGTTACTAAAAATTAACATAGTTATAGGATAAGTAGTTACTGAGAAACAGTGGTTTGAAAAGTACCATTTTAGGCCAAATGGCGCGCGGCTGACGTACACGCTCTTAATAACTGCCTCTAAGGGTGCGTCCTGCGTGGGTAAAACAATACGAACGCGATGCGAAGCGAATTCAAAAATGTATGCCATACCATGTCATGTCATTTATGTCACATCAAAAGGAAATATAGGTACTTACTGCTTGTTGATTTCCCGACGCACTGCGCCGCTTAGCGTTCACATCCAGATCGCTCACATAGGGCGCAGAGTTACCGTATTCCCGGAGGCGAGCCGGCGAGTTGCGTACTATTGTGATACTATAGTATAGCATAGCTCACGATGACTGACACTCGATTATCTCACAAAGCCCCGGGGATTAGCGTCATTAGACGTACTTTACTTATTAGATAACCCGGTTACCGCCACCGCAGCCCCACAACAGATACTCTAATGGAGTATTGCTAATATTCCTGTTTATAATTATTACTTAGTAAGTAGGTACATAATTAAGTAGATAAACAAGCCATGTGTTGTCTATGTGTACACATACATGGATTACTGACAAATTAGATTCGACTATGCAATTTTTTCCCATCACTAATCTTTTAAGTTCACAAATATTTTTGCGGTACAACGCATGAAAAAATATTGGTCAGAGCACACAAGCAGAAAATATTTAAGAAGCAAAAAACTAGAAATATACAATGTTTGGCTAGGGAGCCGTTGGTGAAGAGTCTTGTCCTATATAATGTCCCTCAAATATTGACGTAGGGGCCCTTGACTCAAACATTATTCTTTCATCGAGTCGATGTTTGTTCACTTTCCTAGCTAAACAAACTCGCCAATGTTTTTCAATGTCCTTTACTAAATCTGGTGATGTATGATGCGTGAAACTGTTCCTAAAAATAATATAAACATTTCGGTGTAAGGTAAACGAAAGGATTAAACGGTTTGTTTACTATTCAGTCCGGTGCTGTTATAAGAAATAGCGCTTAGTGAGGACAAACACAGATTTCGGTATTTGTGATTTCAGTGAGTTGTTGGAAAAATGGGACGCCGGTAAAAAGAGAATGGTGGAATCGGAATACGCTGAAATATTTCAAAAACTGGTGCAACGTGAGGAAGCGCGGAAAAGATAAATGTCAAAGAATTCACGTGTGACGCGATATCGTGTGTCGCGCGCGTGTAGCTCCGCACAACCCTTTGATCTCGCTTCCTCAGAAATGTGGAGCGAATTCAATAACGTTTAACGGCAATTTGATTTCTATTAACTCAAATGTTTATTTTGTTGGTACACTGATTTTATTTCATCCGGACACGTGTTCTATTGCATTGATTAATAAAATAAAGCCATTCTAATTTGTCTGTTGAGATACAGTTACATGTTAATTTATCACATTTATCGTTTGTAGGTACTTGTTGATGAAGCAATCGAAAAGCGATTCATCAACTAAGGCACGTAGATTCCATTTCAGGAATTTCCGATTCTCGTCGCCAGCCGTACATCAAACGCGTATTTCCCAATTTCAAATCCACTTTACATTTTAATACAGCACGCAGCTTGTGAACAGCCGGGCGGCGCGGGCGCGTGGGCGCTTTGTGCCACCAATAAATTCGTAAAGCGTTATGTTTGGCGACGATCAATCACGGAGGTATTAACACGAGCCCGGAGCTCCTTTTATTTCATCAATATCGTGTAGCGAAATGAACTCCAGCCATTTGAAATTTAAACCCTCTGCTCTCAGCTTTAAATATGAAATTCGGTTAAAGTTCCGGTTAATTTGGTGGCTGTATGAGAAGTTTGGGAGAAGCGAAGTTTGTGCTCGAAAGAGATAAACTGCTATCGGACCGGGAAATGTTCAGCTGCGGTTCCAACACGTATTATGAGCAACAAGTTACGTGTCCGCAATTACCGAGTTAGCTATTAGATCTCTGAATGTCGTTTGGATGATATTGGTGGTTCAAAAGATAACTTCACCCAAACGTTGATGAACAGCATTCATTGCGAACTTATGAATCGTATATATGCTTTGCCTTATTATGGAAGAAATTAACTACAACTTATTTCGGACATATTCTTTTTGGCTATAGTAATTTTATTTACAAAGGTCACAAATTCCTTCACAAATAATAAGTTTACCCTCGAACTACCAATAAAATCCATAGTTGTACAACACATAAAAAGGGAAACAAAACCCTCATCACGGCGTGTACAACAAACTACATTGTATCACATTGGGGTACAATATGAGTGGTTGTACAGAAGTAGGCGATCATTACACGGCACTAAGAGTTAGATCAAACTGCTGACCTGTCGTTAAGCCCGGGTCACGCCGAGCGCTCGTTAAAACTTCGCTCTGACCTACACGACGATACTCACTAATATTGTCAAATATTTTGTACACATTTTTTACAGTGTTAAGGGTATTTTAAAATATTATTTTCCATATTTGAGTATCTGTTTTCTGACTAGGTAGATAAACCATTTAAGTTAGGATTCAATGGTGAGTATAGGTACTTATGGTATATTGATATAGCTTTTACCTACTGTTTGACATCATTTTACTGTAGGTAATGAAAATAATAAAAACTTTAATGAGACTGGTATGGTTCAAAATGGGAGAAATGACGATTGTGGGATATTTAACCGATTGCCAAAAGTACTTCTTCAATACGTAGGTGAAGCCATGAGTAAGAGATCATTAAAAAAAAACTCAAGCAACCCAACTCTAACCAGTCTACTTGGATACAGCTGAGTACCAGCCAATCCAGTTACCATTAAAGGTACGTAAATACAGTTAGATATTGCGACGTTTACGTATAGATAAAACGATTTATTTTCCAACATTTATTTTACGTCGAAAGTAATATTCGCACTCAGGTACAGTTTTGGATCAAAATTCCTTGAAGTCATTTTCCAAAGAACAAAGTATTTTTAATATTTGGAACTCTTGCATTAAAAATTATTATCCATGCTAAACTTAATATTGTTTAGTAGAGTTTATGTTCAATATTAATTTATTTTCTTTTGATATACCTCAACAAAATGTTGTCTGTGTCGTTGCGATTATTTCTGCGAACAGTGAACTATCTATTTGAGTTTTAGTTAACTTCATGTATCGTATTTTCATAGAGAGTAAAATTTTGGATAGGATGTAGTTGTGCGAGCCTCACGTAACCCACACAAGAAGATGTCAGAATGTCAGGGAGAATAGCTACGGGGAGTGTGCTTGTCAATAATATACGTCAGTACGAGCTGAATGCCTTTAATGCACTGTCATAACATAACTAATACATATAGGAATTAGGTCAGTTTCGTAATCCGACCCGACAATGACAAAAAATACTTAATGCTAAATTACATATTTAAATAATGGCTTGCACATATTGCCAACAACAACAAAAGACTATGCATATGAAAAAATAAAATAAAAATAAAACTTGTAAAAAGAGATTATATCAGTAAATCAAAAACGTTTTTAAATAGACAGTTGTATGAAATTTTAAATAGTTCACTACGGTTTTGGTAAGGCGTCAAACTTAATTGTCCTGTTTAATGCAGGGGACGTGGCCCTGTCCACACTGAATCTTGAATCACTGATTTCGCGAGATATTGACATAGTAGTGTGTCGCGCACTCACACCACTTTCACTCACTGCATCACTCACAACACTATCACGACTCCGACTGAGTTTCAAGTCGGAACCCTGGGCTCGCTGTTGTTGCTGCTGCTGCGCCCTGTTGACATGCCGTCTTGTCAGCCATTTTCTCCCGAATCGGAATATGGCATAAGCCAGGAGAAACAGTACCACCAGGATCAAAGTTGAATAGATAATTGTGTAATGCGTAGTATCACTCATCACATCAATTTGTTGCAAGTTTTGATTTTTCAATTCTTCTAGTTGCTGTTTTATAGATTTATACATGTCATCATGATTTTCCGTCTGATACTCTAGAGGAATCGGTACAAAAGAAGAATTTATGATATCATTCATCGCAGACGTGGATCCTGCTTTAGGAATCTCAATATGTGGTTGCAGAAATAGTCTATTGCTATAATCATGCTCCGCTTGTATGGTAAATGTGTCTCCTTTAACCATGCAACCTTGACCTATATCCATCAAGCCACTGCCCTGCAATTGTTTTGTATTAAGACCAGCTGGACACAAAATGCGAACTTTGCATTCCCGGCAACATGAGTATAGCCACGCGCCGGGCGATTGTAATTTAATCCAGTTATCGGTACATTGTCGGAGCTTCGTCCGACAAAAGGTGTCATTATTATTGTTGTATAAACTCATTGTACATATTGACTTGTCAAAGTGGACATTAATCATGGGAATACTTTCGTAGCATATCAACTTCTCAATCTGACATCTCTTACATGTATTTATGTCGTTTTCCGTCATTGGTATAATCACATCTTTTTTCATGTTCACTGCAATGTAGGGAGTTATGGGAATGTTGTAGATGGTTTTGTCACTAATTATTACTGGCAAAGATATAATTTTACTAAGTTCGAATTGATTCGGACTAAGTAATGGAATTCTAATTTCTGTAATTAGAAAAGCTTTTGTTACTTTGGCACGCATTTGTATCAATTGATATAATTCTCTTCCAATAGTAGTGGGTACTATCAATTCACCCTGTAGTCGTCCCGAGATGAGATTGAGCTGATTTTGTAATTCATTCGGCGATATTAGGTGTATGTCAATTCGCCCTTGGTGGATGTTTGTAATAGTGTCAACTAACGTTTCTTGAACTCTTCTTAAGTTAGACAATATAACATCGACAGACACCGCCGTTGTTAAAATAGAAAAAGCTTGCATTTGATGATTTGTTACCTGACGCACTTCGTTAAGAGCCGCTGTCATATTCTTTAGGTGTTTGTTAATGTACTGGAAGTGACTGTTCATTATATCTTCATTGCGTTTCAGGATGTTATTTTCGGCTTCCAAAATCGATGTTTGATTTCGTATCATATTCAATAAATGCCCTTCATTATTTTTAATTGAAGTTATATCGCTTTCGTATTTTTCTGCAAACTTGTCATCTAGAACACCGAATAAAGAGTTAGCGATATTTCCTATGCCATTTATTAGTCCTCTTTTTACCCGTGGCGGACTCTTAGCTTGCAATAATTCATTGTAATAGTTAATTTCATTTAATTCGTGTTCAAACTGTGAAATTATTGGTTTAAATATCACTTCGTCCTTACTTAAATCTTTAAAATGATTAACATAATTTTGAATGTCAGCCATGTTCTGCCAATATTTTGTCATATTGTAATAAACGACCATCTTCCATTGATCTTGGACGATTCTCATCATCATCATCATCATCATCAGCCTATCGCAGTCCACTGCTGGACATAGGCCTCTCCAAGTGCACGCCACTGAGATCGATTTTCGGCTTCTCGCATCCAGCTCCTGCCAGCCGTCTTGCGCAAGTCATCACTCCACCGTGCCTGAGGACGTCCTACACTACGCTTGCCGAGGCGCGGTCTCCACTCTAGAACTCGTTTACCCCAACGGTTATCGGTTCTTCGGCTAATATGGCCAGCCCACTGCCACTTCAGCTTGCTGATTCGGTGGGCTATGTCGATGACCTTGGTTCTCTGACGGATTACCTCATTTCTGATGCGATCCCTCAGAGAAATGCCGAGCATAGCCCTTTCCATAGCCCGCTGAGCGACTTTAAACTTGTGAACCAGCCGTACCGACAGTGTCCACGTTTCGGCTCCGTAAGTCATGACAGGTAGGACGCACTGATTGAAGACTTTTGTCTTTAGGCACTGTGGGATCGACGATGTTAGGACTCGACGTAGCTTCCCAAATGCAGCCCAACCCAACTGAATTCTCCTATTCACCTCGTCCTCAAAGTTGTTTCTACCTAACTGCAATGTCTGCCCGAGGTATACATATTTCCGAACAACTTCGAGAACGGCGCCGTGTATCGCAATCGGTTCCGGTAGAACATGTTCATTGAACATGACCTTGGTTTTGTCCAAGTTCATCCGTAGGCCGATGCGTAGAGAAGATTCAGCCAGGTCGTTCAGCATCTGTTGTAGGTCCTGCAGCGTTTCCGCCATGATGACGATATCGTCAGCAAATCGCAAGTGAGAGATGTGTTCGCCATTGATGTTGATGCCGCGTCCTTTCCAGTTCAGCGTCTTGAACATATCCTCAATTGCATTAGTGAACAGTTTCGGGGAAATAACATCCCCTTGTCTCACTCCTCGATGCAACGGTATGGGCCTTGTTTGCTGATTCTGTACTTGGACGGACATTGTAGCGGCTTCGTAGAGACATCTCATCACTTGGATGTATCGCCAATCTACTTGACAACGCTGCAGGGACTCCAGAACAGACCAGATTTCAACCGAGTCAAAGGCCTTCTCATAGTCCACAAATGCTAGACACAGGGGCTGATTATACTCTTCGGTCTTCTGTATAATCTGCCGCACTGTGTGGATGTGGTCTATGGTGCCGTATCCGCTCCGAAACCCGGCCTGCTCCGGTGGTTGGAATTCGTCGAGTCTTCGCGCAAGTCGGTTCGTGATCACTCTTGAGAACAGCTTATAGACGTGGCTTAGGAGGGAAATGGGTCGATAGTTCTTCA
This sequence comes from Helicoverpa assulta, assembly GCA_963856015.1. NCBI lineage: Eukaryota > Metazoa > Arthropoda > Insecta > Lepidoptera > Noctuidae > Helicoverpa > Helicoverpa assulta. Next base: position 509,876 of record CAWLCW010000016.1, read on the forward strand.
GCTGGGTTTTGTCTCCCTTCTTGAAGAACAGGACGACAACACTCCTACTCCACGCCTCTGGAGTTCTCCCTTCAAACAGGACGGCATTAAAAAGCCTCTGGAGCTCCCCCAGTACGGGCTTTCCTCCTGCTTTTAAAAGCTCTGTTGTAATGCCATCCTCGCCAGGGGCTTTTCCATTTTTGAGCTGTCTCAGAGCGATCTCGATTTCGCCACTGCTGACTTCTGGCAGGTCTTCGGTGAAATGGCGTGTTAATGTGGCTCTAGAATCCTCATTTCCGGGATCAGGTCGAGATGCATGCGATGCGTATAGCCGGCCATAGAAATTTTCCACTTCCGAAAGGACTGCCGGCACCGAAGAAACGACTTCTCCACTTGTTGTGGTCAACTTCGTCAAGTGGCTTCTTCCAAGAGATTGTACGAACACCTTTGACCCCCGATTCAGCTCAATTGCTCTTTCAATGGCAAGAGTATTGGAGCACCGGAGGTCGCGTCGTACGTGCTTGTTGATCTCTTGGTTTAGAGCCCGCTTAGCTGACGAAGTGACAGGCGGGTTTTCACGTCGTTTCTTCATAAGCCCTAATGTCCCTTCCGAAAGCTTTGATTTCTTGCCCTTACGCTGCATGTTACAGAATCTTGAACCTTCCTCCCTGAGGATCCGAACCACATATTCGTGGTTCTGGTTAACGTCTGTTGTGGTTTCCACGGCGGCAAATCGGTTCTCCAAATTTGATTGGAACGTTTCAGATCCTGTCATGGTTTGGAGCAGTGTTGGTCGGAGCCTGGCCTTCATCAGACGGAAACGTTCGGCCTTGAAGTTGATATTCAGAGAGCCTCGGACAAGTCGGTGATCGCTACCGGTATTAAACCTATTGATCACGGAGACGTCTCTGAATATGTGCTTCTTGTTCGTCATGATGAAGTCAATCTCATTTTTAGTCATAGTGTCGGGGCTTTGCCAAGTCCACTTCCTTTGGGGCTGCTTTTTGAAAAAAGAGTTCATCAAAAAGAGCCCCTCGCGTTCGAGGAAGTTGACGAGCATTTGCCCCCTATGATTCCTGCTTCCAAATCCATGGGATCCTACTGCCGATTCGCCGCAAATCTGTACTCCCACTTTAGCGTTAAAGTCCCCCATGACAACGGTGTAATGGGTCTTTGTAGTGAAGTGGAGGGCCCTTGATATATCATCAAACATATCCTCCACTTCATCGTCTGAATGTGTCGAGGTCGGTGCGTACACTTGCACTACCTTGAGGCTATACCTGTCGGTGAGCTTTAAGATAAGGTACGCTACCCTGTTCGACACACTAGACACCTCCACAACGTTATCAGCTAGGGACTTATTAACCAGAAACCCAACGCCACCTTGGGATTGTTGGTCTCCCTCTCGGAAGTACATTAGGTGACCTGATTCGAGGGTTATGGTGTCCTCCCCCTCTCTTCGAACTTCACATAACCCTAATATGTGCCACCTAATCTTCCCAAGTTCCACCTCGAGTTGCGCCAGATGCGAGTCAAGCCGTAGCGTGCGGCCGTTGTACGTCGCAAGAGTCAGTTTAGTTTGGTGGCCTCCCGTAACCCGGAGATTCTTCGCACCCCCTGTCCCGCCGTAACCACGGTCGCCACCGTGACCGGGAATAGCGGGACTGCCGGGAACTAGGGGCCGTGGCTTTTTTGTGCTGCTCATGAAGGTATTTAGCCTACTGCTATCACGCTGGCCAGACGGGTTGATAGAGGGTTTTTTTTCGAGTTTTCCTTCTCTTGCACTGGTGTTCGGTGCATTTTTTTCCATTAGTCGACTTCTACGACACCCACTGGAAGAAGGGGTAGCGACACATGTATTCTTAAGCCGTCGCTACACGGACGATTCTCATGTCAGCGATTTTGTCAAAATAAAGCGTGTTTGTATTGGTAAACATAGTGATATTGAAGCTTTGTTGCATAGAAGGAACTATCAGCGTCAGGAGCAAGGTTAACATAGCTACGAAATACGAGCGACTTGTTTGTTTTCTATTCCTAGTGCTACGATTGGATATTTCAGTAGGCGTGTTGTCATTTTTCTCTTCTTCATGTTTTCGAATGACGTCACTATCTTCTGGGCACACGGGTAAGGGTGTTAGTTTTATAATAGGTCGTTTTAAGTATCCGTTCTTGGTTTTTAATGTCACTACACGAACACATCCATCTTTTCCTGTATGTAGTTCCGTTATCTTCCCCGTTGCCCATTTCGACGGTGGCATATTCTCTTCGTTAACCAAGACAATGTCATTCACTTGTACGTTTGGTTTACCCTGATGCCATTTACTGCGAGTTTGCAAACGGTGTAGGTACTCTTTAGACCATTTGTTCCAAAATGATATATGCATTTTTTGCACTAACTGCCAACGAGTATGTGGGTGATGAGGTTCTTCCGGATCTTCTAGAGGCGTTGATAGCAATGGACCCCCTACCAAAAAATGCCCAGGTGTCAAAACCTCTTCTTCCATATTCTCTGTCAAAGCATACAGTGGTCTTGAATTGACGCAAGCTTCTATTTGTGTTAACAATGTGTAAAACTCATCAAATGTCAATTTTTGTTCTCCGATAACGCGTTTAAGATGGTGTTTGACACTTTTTACAGCGGCCTCCCAAAGACCCCCAGCACTTGGCCATGCTGGCGCATTGAAATGCCAAGTGACACCCATACTGCTGATGTCATCTAAGAAATCGGTGTTGATGCTGTCCAAAGCCTCTTTATACTGTTTGTTTAGAATTTTTGCTGCACCAACAAAATTGGTACCATTGTCAGAATAAACATGTTTAGGTACTCCACGGCGTCCACACATTCGTTTAAAAGCAGCTAAAAATGATGCACTGCTCAAATCAGTCACTAACTCTAAATGCATAGCTTTTGTAGAGAAGCAGACAAATACGGCTATATAGCCTTTTAAGGTTTTTATGCCCCTGCCTTTACTTGCTTTTATATCCACAAATCCCGTGAAATCCACGCCGGTGTGTGTAAATGGGCGTGATGGTGTCACTCTGGGCTCTGGAAGGTTACCCATGATTTGCTGTGGACTTCGTGGATTATGTCGCATGCATTGGACACATTGACGAATTCTTTTCTTGACAGTTCTGTTTCCAGATATAATCCAATAATGGTAGCGTGTATACGCTAGCGTAAGAGTGGCACCTCCATGAAGAGTTCCTTTGTGAGCCTCGTCAATGATGAGGCGTGTCAAATGAGAGTCTTTTGGCAATAGAATGGGATGTTTTCTGTCATATGTCAAGTTAGAATGTTTCAATCTCCCACCGACTCTCAAAATCCCATCTTTATCTAAAAACGGATTTAATGTCAACAGCGAACTTTTGGATGAAACAGGTTTATTCTTCATAATATTATTTATAGTCTCGCTAAAGTGTTGTGCTTGGACTGCTTTAATTATTCTTTGTAAAGCTGATTTAATTTCGTTTGCAGTTAAGTAATTATTTAATGCAAAGTTATTTCGTCGCGTGCGCTGTATGAAACGTGATATCCAACAAATAATCCTCACTACTCGTGTCACGTTACTGTGTTTGTTTAATATTTCAATTATAATAGACGGTGTAATTATTTGTGTTACACATGATGATCTGGCGTTTTTGATCTCTAAATTGGGAGGTTCAATTATTGGTAGTTCTGCATTGATATCATTCTTGAGCCACGAAGGTCCATTCCACCACAACTTGTTGTCCAATAGTTGCGAGGGATTTAAGCCCCTGGTAGCGCAATCTGCTGCATTTTCCTCCGACTTCACGTGCCTCCATCGTGACGCAGGTATTATGTCAACAATTTCACGTACCCGATTCGCAACAAAAGTTTTCCACCTTGATGGGTCGCCTTGAAGCCACCCCAGTACCACCATGGAATCTGTCCATCCAAAAATCTCTGCTGTCACGTGTTCTGGCAATGATGTTTTTATCTTATTTATTAGTTTTGTCAATAAAACGGCAGCGCAAAGTTCTAAACGCGGTAGAGTAGCAGGCTTTTTGGCGGGCGCGAGTTTTATTTTTGCAGCCAATAATGTCATTAAAATTTGACCATTCTCATCGATTGTTCTAGTGTAAACCGCACATGCCTTCCCGGCCTTCTCCGAAGCGTCAGAGAATCCGTGCAACTGAATAGGTTTTTCAGTATTTCCTATCCATCTAGGTATGTCAAATTGCTCTTTAATCCGTAAATCGTCCCGGATCTTGATCCATTCTTGTTTGATGTCTTCAGGAATTGGATCATCCCATGTAGTCCCTGTGTACCACAGCTTTTGAAATAAGATTTTTGTTTTTATGGTAATAGGTACTAACCAACCTAGTGGATCAAATAACTTAGACATATCCGATAGCATCATGCGTTTTGTGTATTTGTCAGCTGTCTTATAATTTATTTTATTCTCAAATGTAAAGGAGTCCGACGTTGGTTCCCACTTAAGTCCAAGAGTTTTTGTCGATTGTGCACATTTAAAATCGATGCTTGTCATGCCTAATTGATTTGGATTTAACCTTTAAGTACCGACGTGCATTTTTTGTAACGTTAGTACCGATGTGAGGCCTGAGAGGCCGCGTATATTATCTTGTTTTTTAAAGAAAGTGATGAATTAAATTATTTGTCCTTGCATTATGACGACAAATGAAGGGTTTTGAAAATAAATAAATATAGAAAAGTAATCAACTTTATTATTTTTTTGAATATAAGACTACAATAATATTTGGCTTGAATTTTAGGGGAAAATCAGACTATTCGTTATAAAAAACCAAAACATAAAAAATACTCCTCTCAGAATAACAAAAAATAGTATTTCTCACTTACGACTAATATAACTCTTACAAAAAAAGTTGGTAAGAACATAAACCTTCTGAAAAAAAAAATGTCCACAGTCCAACTACACCTTCAATTCTAAGCACAGTCAGGGCATACTTGTTTCGCGCACTGCAAACAAACGTGTTTTTTGCACGAATAGCATTTATAAGTCGATTTTCTTTTCAATTTACGTGGACATGAAAGACATGTCTTTCGTGTCTTGACTTCCTCAGCTCCATCTTCACATATAGGCCAGCGTCTTGATCGGCGGCTGCAAGTATACACAGAGTACTTCTTATCAATTTCATCTACTCCGCCTTTCGTAGAATTATAAAACTGTATAATTTCTGGCTTCCCTGAGTCCGTGTTTGTTCCTTCATTACCTATAACAAAAATCTTAGCTCCGGACAAAAATCTTCGCCAACGTCGTCTACCTCTGATCCGCTAGAATCCTCATCCGCCAGGCAGCTCTCAATCAGATAAATACATATCCGAGATCTCTTTGATTGTTGTAAATCTGTCGCACAACTATTTCGCTTATTAGCGGATTCCCTGTTGTATCCATAGTTCATAATATCCGTGAAAATAACAGTTTACTATAACAAAAAAATAAAACAAAAAACTTACGTAAGTACCGACGTGAGGCCTGAGAGGCCGCGTCGGAATTTCAAAACGTAATTACTCACCAAATACGCATGTGACAACAACATTGCCTGTTCCAACGTCAACGTGGGCACTAAACTTACAGCTACTTAAAAGCGGGGATTGGTATTGTGCGGGGGAAATGGTAAACTAACAAGTCGACTAACCTGCCGGGGCCTCTCAGACCGCACGTCGGTACTTAAAGGTTAAGTGATTTAGAAGTTCAGGTGTGTTGCTGGACCATTTACGCAAATTGATGCCTGCACCTTTTAACATGTCAATTAGTTCAGTTTGCGTTCGTTTTGCAATGTCAGCATTATTATTTCCTGCCAGCAAATCGTCGACGTATGCATTTCTTAATACGATGTTCGCCGCTAAAGGATACCTATTTTTCTCGTCTTCCGCAATTTGTTTTAAGGTTCTTAAGGCTAAAAAAGGTGCTGCTTTTGTGCCATATGTTAACGTGCATAACTGATATTCCTCTATACTCTTCTTGTTCCTCCATACGATTTTCTGCAGATGCTGGTCGGTTTCATGGACCAATATCATTCTATACATCTTCTCGCAGTCTGCGACATAGACATATCTAAAGGTTCGCCAATTGATCAATAGTCCCTGGATGTCATTATGCAACTTTGGGCCACACTCCATCAAGTCATTGAGGCTATAACCTGACTTCGTTTTGGCTGACGCATTGAATACTACACGCAATTTTGTTGTAGTGGAATCTTCTTTATGAATGTCATGGTGGGGCAAGAAACATTGTGGGTTCTTTTCCTCCAAGCATTTCTTCATGTGCCCGAGTGTTATATACTCGTCAATGAATTTGCGATAGTCATCATGCAATTTGTCATTCTTGGCTAATCTAGTTTCCAAGTGCTTCAGCTGTGCAATGGCTTTTGGTTTCGATGGACCTAAATACGTTTCGAAGTTCTCTCTCATCGGGTAGCGTACGACATATTTCCCGTTGGGCAATCTTTGGGTAGTCGATGAATAAAAGTCTTCACACCACTGCTCTCTTTCTGTCAATGCATTTTTTTCAATGACCTCTTCCATTTCCCAGAACCTCGATACGTCGTCTTCCTTATTCAACACTACATGACAGTTAAAACTTGAACAATTAATGTTTCCCGACAAAATCCTACCAATTCTGGTTTGCTGAGCGATCGGCTGTTGCGCTGACCCCCGCAATAGTCCATTCATAATTATCTCGGAGTAAACTTTCACGTCAAGTAAAATGTCAATGGGACTCGATATATGATACTCGGGATCAGCTAATTTTATATTTTGTAAATGAGGATAAGTTTTCTTTGCAAATGATGCATTTGGTAAGTTATTAATAACTTTTGTCATGATAATTGCTTCAGTTACAAACTCGAAATCCTCGTAAATAGACTTGCAACAAAGTGTCATTTTGCCCTTTCCCTTCGTAGGGGCGACGCCTACCCCACACACTGCTGCATTAATGTGTTGGCGACGAAGACCTAGTAGTTGTGCGGCATTTTCTGTAATAAGGGTTATCTGTGACCCCTGATCCAGAAGAGCACGGAACGTCCTGTAGGTGCCGTCTGCTGCTTTTACCTGAATTTTCACGGTTGTCAATAATATTTCATCACTATCGCTGTCAACATGGTTTGCATTCTTGTTTACGTTGCGCGAAAATGAACTGGAGGTCGATGGCATCACCTCATGGTCACTAAGTGCGTCATGCAATAATGAATTATGTGCTTTATTGCACATTTTGCAGCGTTTGGTAGAATTGCAAATACCTTTTTCATGTCGATACAAACAATTCTGGCAAATGTCATGTTTTGTAATCGATTTTAATTTCATTTCCGGCGGCATACTTGCAAATTGTCTGCACTGATGTAGCGCGTGATCAAAATTGCACACTGGACACTTGTCACGTTTGAAATTGGTATAATATGCCCTGGAAAAACCAAGCTTTTGAGATGCATTTCGATCTTTTCTGTCCGTTTTGTCATATTGTGTCAATGGTTTTCGAAATTTTTGTAATGTCAAGTCTTCTCTCTTGCGAATTGGTTCTAACGCTGTGAATTTAACTTCTAAAAATGAGAGGAAATCTTCTATTTTTGCCAACTCACGCGGGCTTTTCCTCTGCTCTTGGTAGTCTTGATAGGTGTCGGTATCAAGCTTCTTAGACAGTAAATGCACTAAAAGTGGACCCCATGTCGACGTTTCCACTCCTAAATTTTGTATGGCATGTAAACATTCCTTACTTACGTCATGCAATTTCTTTATTTCGTAGGCTGTTTGTTTTTGGACATTTGGCTGATTGAGGAAAACTTCTACTTGTTTCGTGAACAACAGTTGTTTATTGTTATATCGTTGGCATAGAATATCCCATGCGGTATCGTAGTTATCCGCTGAGATATGGAGATGTTGAATGAGCCTCTCTGCTTCACCTTTCAGCTTACTCTTCAAATGCTGCATCTTTTGGGACTTAGACAATGTAGGATTTTGATGAATTGTTTCCTTGTAAAGGTCTATGAATGTTGGCCAATCAGTGTAATTCCCGGAAAATATCGGAATTTGCATTTTTGGTGTCGAGTCCTTAAGGTGCGCTGTAGATGCCAATTTTCGATTTAATATCCTCTTGATCTCTCTGTATTTAATTTCATGCTCATTGTACTCATCTTCATATGCCAAGTCTGGCTCGTCCAACAAGTTATCTATTTGCCAGTGCAGTTTGTCAATACATTCCCAACGTGTTTGTATGCTACGAAGTTCGTCTTCTAACTCCCATTTTTCCTCTATTCCATCTACATTACAATATTGAAGCTGCCTACTAAATGCTTTAAAATTCGTTCTCTGTTGGCTTATTAAAGTATTCAATTTACCTTCTGCTGCTTCTTCTCCAATTTCCTTGGCTTCATACGGTCTAGGCACCTTGAATGACGCAATCATGCGTCTAGTGGCTTCATAATATTTTAATGTTTCATCATATATATCTCTCACAAAATATTCATGTGATTCGTCTTTAAATGTCAACAGTTGGTTATGGTTGAACTGGAAATCTTCCCAGAGTTTATCCAATCTCTCTAACCTCTTGACAATGTACTCTGAAGTCTTCCTACCAGACGGATCTTTCTTAAAATTTGTATTCTCACGTTCAAGGTTCTTGATGATCGACTGTTGGTTGTTGAAAATGGCTTCCATGTTGACTATGAGAAAAGATAATGAAACAGTCTTACTTGAGTGCAGCTGTCGTCACCTCTGGTCTCGGACGAACACGCCAGGCTCTGCTCTGTCACGGTGCAATGTCAAAAGCTGTAGAAACTAGTCGAAGCTTTTCTCCCTGTCGTCGTTGTACCGTAAATATATGTCACGAATTTGTCAAATGTTTGTCACTGTAACTAGCTGTTCTGCTAAAATGTTCAGAAAATGTCACTCAACTTGTATTAAATTATTGCACTAATGTCACTTTATTATAATGTCAATTATACACTCATTTGCCGCGTGGCACTCCGCTATGCAAAAATGAGCAATGTACTATAGTTCACTGTCACTGGTAACCTGACCCTAAACCAATCGAACTACGCGACGGAAGGTCCAGGACCGCGCGAAGGACCAAACTGTGCGAGCCTCACGTAACCCACACAAGAAGATGTCAGAATGTCAGGGAGAATAGCTACGGGGAGTGTGCTTGTCAATAATATACGTCAGTACGAGCTGAATGCCTTTAATGCACTGTCATAACATAACTAATACATATAGGAATTAGGTCAGTTTCGTAATCCGACCCGACAATGACAAAAAATACTTAATGCTAAATTACATATTTAAATAATGGCTTGCACAGTAGTTAAAATATAAACGTACGAAAAATGTACTGTAAAGGTTACTTTCAAAAGATTTAACTATTCAGTTGAATGTTAATAACTAACTTGTACAGACAAGAAAAATGTGATGAGAATTGCTTCAGAGAACTTGTTCTCGTTACAAAAATCTCGCAAAATCTCATACATGTTTAAGTGAGCCAGTTGAATGCTTCTCTTCATCACAACGTTTGAATGTTTTATACAGACAGATAATTTAATTCGTCGTTGCTGCGAATTATTCAAGGTAACGCCAGAAAAGATTGTTGCTTCCAGCCCTTGTTCTGCCGGGATTATTGTTTTAATCCGGATGTTAAGTCCGTGTACTCCGGATAATGCCGGATTCGGAGTCGGGTTTGGCATCAGGCATATATTGTGCATGTATCGTTCACATTAATTATGTAATTTATTCTCTGGATGTGTATCGTATGAAGCAGGTAGTCGCTTGAACAATAATTAGACAATGATGGTGCCTTGCCCTATCTGATAGCGCGCGCCTATAGCCTGGCGCCGCTCCAAGCTAATAATTGACGATATTTTGCTGTTTTGCCAAATTCTTGATACTAAAGTTCCCAGAAGCTACCTTTTATTCCGTTTGGGATACAGCTCTACCCAGTTTTTTCGTAAGGATATATGCGAGTGTTTCAGTTCGTGTTTTTATCGAACATTTCGATTGTAAGAAGACTATAACAAGCACGATTATATTCCGTAGATACTTGGGAAACTTCGACAAGAAGGCGTGTTTCGGCAAAGTCAGGTGCCAACCGGTCATCATATTCGCTAACGAAAACTCCGCACAAAAACTTTGCCATTAGGGTCCGAACAAAGGAACGAAGAACAATACCAATTATAACTCTTAATCCATTTTCAGAAGGTCTATTTTCTTTTGTGCACATAAACCTGCGTAAAGCAATCATCTTTTAATTTGTTCTGTAAGTTGTTTGAAACTGTACAATGGATGAATCGAATTTATTCGAAGTGTTTCAATTAAAAACGGATAAAGCTAAGAAAACCTGCTGGAGCTGAATCAATCTCGAAAGTATTATTATTCCGAAATCAGCCCTTTGATATTCATTGGACAAATTGGCTCCTTCCGCGTGCTACTTACGTTCTGTGTGTCAATCACTCGGCGGCGCCCCGCGGTCGCAATCATTCCGTTTCTTTGATGTAGACAAAGCGTTCGTATTGTTCGTTTGTATTTTACTCCAAACTATATTTTATTACAGATCGAAGATTGTGCCTGTCGGCTCAGCTACAATGCGGTACAAACACATCGCATGACACAGAGCCTCCGCTACGAGTTTCAGCTACAATATGATTTAAATATTGCAATAGTGCACAAGTAAAAGCTTTCCGCCCGACTTTACGAGCGGACTGACCTATTTCCCTTTGCCGCCAACAAACAGCTGATCACAGACATGTTTTTTCCTTTCAAAATCAACAACAATTCAAACAAATAAGAATAATGTTAGATTAGTGTATCATCATGAACACTTGATATTTGATTACGTGGAGTTTGAAGGAAGTAATAAAACGAAGTTGTCCCTGAGGCTAGTTTAGTGTCGCCTTCAATAATTCTCACAAATAAACAACTTAGTGACAAACTCGTCGGCCAGTTGGTAACTTTCTTCAGGAATATTTGATGTGTTTTGATTACGTGGGACAGAGCTAATGAGCCGAGTTTTTCGGCTCGTTTGTATTTGCTTGTGATTAATTCGTGAACAGAACAAACTTCACGTGGGCGCGCACAACTCATTTGTTTTCCTTATAATTCTGAGTTACCTGTTTCAGTTGGCACGTAATTGGGGCGGTTATCCGCAACACACAATTCACGGAAGTCTTTCCGTGGCTGAGCATGACAGAAAACACGATGCGTGATCGTTACACTGAACGTGAACAATGCTCCAAACAAGTTTCGCTAGTGCTAAGCGTCAGTAAGTTGGCACACGTGAACGACGCGATATGAACAACCTGTGCTCTGCATTGTATCACTTAACATCGGAACTAGTTCGCGCCGTGTGAACAGTTCGGGCTAATTAATACGGCAGACAATCACAACTTGTGAACTTCGCTGGAGCTGCTTCATATTGAATATTTGTCACACACATACACGAACACCAAGTTTGCTACTGTAGCGAAGTTTCAATTAAACACTGAAAATGTTTATTCATCAGTAACTACGTGTGTTTGTTGGTTCTAATTGCAAAACTATCAAACGCCCTTATGCTATGTAAACGTGTTCTAAGTTAGGATATTATCACGCGAACAAGCACGTACGCAGCAAGAAATTACACTTATTCGGCGCTTGTAACTGAAGAAAGAACAACAATACTAAAAAACTTAGCGAAGAACAATAATGTTATCTCGTAAGTCGAAACAGGAGCGGTTTCACTATGACATATAAACACAGTGTAGGAGTTATTGCCTAGTAAGTCGTGGTGGCCTAGTGGGCAAAGAACCAACCTCTCGAGTATGAGGGCGCGGGTTCGATTCCAGGTCAGGCAAGTACCAATGCAACTTTTCTAAGTTTGTATGTACTTTCTAAGTATATCTTAGACACCAATGACTGTGTTTCGGATGGCACGTTAAACTGTAGGTCCCGGCTGTCATTGAACATCCTTGGCAGTCGTTACGGGTAGTCAGAAGCCAGTAAGTCTGACACCAGTCTAACCAAAGAGAATTGGGTTGCCCGGTTAACTGGGTTGAGGGGGTCAGATAGGGCAGTCACTCCTTGTAAAGCACTGGTACTCAGCTACATCCGGTTAGACTGGAAGCCGACCCCAACATAGTTGGGAAAAAGGCTCGGAGGATGGAGGAGGTATTTCTACGAAAGCACAATTAATTGACATTATTTACTTTCTTGCGTAGAAGAAGCATTAGTAAGTCAAGTGAATATACACGCGGTATGTACATTCGAGCACACTCAAAGCCGCAATAGTACAACGATGCATTTATGCAAATGGCGGCCGCAAATCTGATGAGCCACGCTTACACTGACGGGTAATCGCTTTCGGCGCGACTGTACGGAAAATTTGCAATTTCATTAAATAAGCTGAAAAGTCTTTAAATGTTCGGCTTGTTCGGGAGTTGCCAGTTGACGGGGAGTCACGTAATCACGTTGGAAGTAAGCTAGTGGCTGCCACTACCAGGCATATTGTTTAAGCACCTTAATTACAGGATTTAAATTATGAAGTTCAAAAATCAACTGAGACAAAATTTCACCTCTGTGTTTGTCAGCCAGATTAAACCACGCGAACAAAACTGAAATGGATCTTTATCTTTACCTACTACATAAAAACCATTTAAAAATATAACTTCATACATTAAAGGGTATTTCGATTTCGAGCTTTATTCATAGGCAGAATATCATATGAATACTTGAGGTGTTCAGTGAGCTAAGTCTTCATACTTTAACTTGAATAGCAAACGCGAGCAGATTTATTGAAAGCAAAGTAAATAAGTAATGGTTTTCCGATACCTGTGTTATTCACAATCTGGATTATACTTCTGCTGTGCTTGATAAATTGTGATCTTCTACAAGCATTTCGAAACAGAATTTATCTATTCCTCTATTAATGTTATGTTTGTGGATTATTTAAGTTCACCTGGTACATGCAGTGCCGATGCATTTTAGCAATTAAAATAACTACATCCTCATTACTAAAGTGAAAACTTCATGAATGAGTTATTTATCGACTGTAGAAAGTAAGATTTTACCTACATTGTTATTGTTTCTAATCCCGAATAAAATCTAGTTGTATTACATGAATGAAATACTTTTCTGTTTTATGCTTATGTAAAACAAGACTTTTACAGGATTTTCATCGCTTGCTTGCAACCTGATAACATATTTTACACTCCAATATTTTTAGTGCGGTTATCTGATATTATTTGAAACTAGTTCCTTGCTTCGATATCGTTCCCGTATATCTCTTTTGTTTGAATCATTAGCACATCTATCAAGAATTGAATTCAAATTACCAAATCACCTTATGCAAGAATGTGTAAGGCAGTGAATGGCTATAGTGATGTTGTTGATTTACACTTTGACTCTGTTTATAAACTGAAATCTACACTCAGTCGTTTACCAAGTGTCTTCACCTATAAGTTATTGTTACACTGCAATAGTTAAGCATGTGTTTTTTTATTGAAATTATGTAAACATTGTTGGTGAACCTATTATAATAAATAAATAAATTATGTTGCAAGTTCTACGTTTTATGAAGAGAATTTTACCAAGCCTGTTATTTATTGATAAACAGAGCTGTGAAAGCAACCTGTCAATTTTACTTGCGATACTGATATTTGAAGTAAAAACAAAACCACAAAGAGCAGCTTCCCCGTACAACAGAGAACGTAAAAGTGCAGGAAATCGGATTGCGGTCAGTTGCGGTTGCTCCCGGAAATAAACAGGGAGCGATACGGACGGCTCACTTTCAACATCAATTCTATTTCGCTTTATATTTTAAAATTTTTGTTAAGGTTTATATTATGTATATGAAGCCTTTTGTGTTAAATATTAGCGGTAAGTCATTGGTGATGCAAGTATAACGTACATGCATCAACCTCATCAAAAATGTGCTAAAAGCTTTACAGCTGCGAATGTGTGTGCAAAACACACACTCTTAAACGCGGAAGTGTTCACGTTAAAGTGTCGTACACGAGTTGTATCATATCTTAATAAGGTACTAACTTGACTTCATAAACTGTGCGAGTTGTAAAATTTTACGTCGGCGCCGTAAGCAACAGAGTTGCCAGTAACTGTTAGTGCTTACTATAAAAACGTACTGAACGTCAGTTCATTGCCACTAAAATAATATTTAATACGTATCTGTGTGGTCCAGGCTGTGACCATCACATCATTTCCCAGGGTGATAGGAATATATAGCCATGAAGCTTAGTGTTATCCTAACAACTATTTAGTAGGTTTACAATATCTCCAATAAGAGGTCTTCGACAGCGAATTGGCTCAGCAATCAGCATAAAGACACGTAAGTATTGTTGGCATTCAAATTCAAAAATTCAAAGGAAAAGGCAAAAATATAATATAATTATATATATTTTTTTAAGGTAATTTACACATGTACTTCGGCCTAATACTTATTTTCTTATATATTATGTACGATATATGTACACACGTATGATATAATTTGCGTACAAATCGCGGTGTTCCCCGTCACTTCGCCTCACATATCAAGTTCACGAGATGAATGCGAACATTGTTGCCTACTACCCCTATTTGGATGCTGGAATTATGTAGATTGCCCTCAGCCCGGCCTCTCACCTTCGTGACGGTTAGCGATGGGGTAAGGTTGTATGGTGCAGGTTTTAAAAAGGAGTGTAAAAATATATGAAACTAAATCTTAATTCCCCTTTTCTCAGCTTTTTTTTTATAATTTTGTTAGCATCTAGCTAAAATCTAGATGGCATATAATTTATACTTTACAATTACAGTAAATACTTGTAGTTCCTGAAAAAAATACGGTAAACTTCAATTTGGTAGATATCATTTCCTCAAATCTTTTCTCAAGAGATGATTGTAGATCGGGTAGTCGGGAAAAGATTGTCAGTTTGCAGCCATCGTTTTTTCCTTAACATAAAATATTTTGCGCCATCATTAGCGTATCGAACATAACCCCATTGTTCGCCGCATCGGAGGAAAACAAAAGCACTCAAAAACAAGTAAAAAATCCGCCCTCATCGGGAAGAGGGTTGCTATCGAAATTATATTACGGAGTTTGAAATAAAATTATGTGAATTGGAATTTGATACAGGAAAGTGAAAAGAGATTATCATAATTAGAATAACTACACTAATAGATAGAATCTGTCTCATGATAATATTTGATTTAACGTTTTAGCAACAACGGCTTTAAAAACTGGTTAAAGAAACATGGCGAACTGAAGTGTTGGTACTTAACATCAAAAACAATCTCACAACAGTCCCTAACCAAATTATTCCAGGAAATTAAAGAGCGTGGGAGCAAAAGAAGCCCAAAAGCTATTAAAACAAGAAAATGCTCAAATGGTTGCACAATTGTTGAGATAAAGTGTTGTGTGCAAGGGAGCGCGCCCGAGCGTCCTGCCTCCGACACAATTAAACTTATATTAGTCACGCAAATCTCTGAGGCATCCGTCCGGTGATAAATCACTATTAGTAAAGGGGCTTACGGTAATTAATTGTTTTCTTTTAAATAATGGCTGGTTAAAACATGCCTTTATATTTGTATAAATATTATCTGGTTCTACTCAAGTGTTTTTTTAAGAAACACAACATAAACTTGTTCTATTAAAGAGTACGTTTGCGAAACTTTGTAGAAAATTACCTAAACCCAAGTGAAGTTCCGATCGACGGTAAAAAGGCAAAAGGGGTCAAGCGCCACATTTTGCGATTTTAACTTTTTTATTGACCCCAACTCCACTATTTTTTCTCTTTCGAATGGTCGTAGTATCGTTTTCCTAGCATGAAAAAAAGTCGCTTGCACCAAAGAATTATTTGTACTGAAGTGCCAAATCGATACTTACCAAAAGTGCTCAAGCGACACCAACTTTACGTTTTTGTATCGCCTTGTCATTTGGCATAATTTTAAAAACAATATTAGAAGTAAATATGTCGTTTGTATCCATTTTTCTTTTATTTGTTTAATAACTATAACGTCGCTTACACCAATAGTAAAAATTGTCAACGAAACATAAATTGGCGCTTGGCCCCTTTCTTAAATAATTTTATTTTCATTACGTTGCATTTGATCCACTCCGCACGCGCGACAGCGCCCTTGCAAATGGGTGTATGTCTCGTGTAGGTACGTGAAAGCAAGTTCACGCGTGTTTGAAACGCGATCGCAGTTGTTAACACAGATTAAAATTTTATATAAAACATGTCTGCAACTCCCGAAAACGTGAAATTGCGAAGTGTTTTAGGCCGAAAAAGACTTGCTAGTACCAAGAAGGTTAGGTATTTGATTATAATGATAGCAATAGAGGGGTCGAAGAAATTTAAGATGCCGTGATTCCCCTACTATCATCGGTAAATTCAACCTCATTTTATTTATTTTATAAAAATAAGTTTAACGTTTCTTAGGATAGTTTTTAGGGTTCCGTATCCAAAGGGTAAAACGGGACCCTAATGTTTTTGCTCCTCTGTCCGTCCGTCCGTCCGTCTGTCATCAGGCTGTATCTCATGAGCCGTGATAGTTAGAGAGTTGAAATTTTCACAGATGGTGTATTTCTGTTGCCGCTATAACAACAAATACTGAAAACTAGAATCAAATAAATATTTTGGGGGGCTCCCATACAAAAAACGTTATTTTTTTAAGAACTGGTAATAGGTAGTAGGTACGCGTTTCATAGGTACATGTTGGATAATTTTATTACGAGAGCAACTTGAAAATGTGTTTATTGAGATATCTTAACGATATTGGTGTAATTATTGGTATTA
Organism: Helicoverpa assulta; assembly: GCA_963856015.1. Taxonomy (NCBI): domain Eukaryota; kingdom Metazoa; phylum Arthropoda; class Insecta; order Lepidoptera; family Noctuidae; genus Helicoverpa; species Helicoverpa assulta. The sequence continues at coordinate 526,604 of CAWLCW010000016.1, forward strand.
TTAATTTTTGTATAACCATTTTATCCGTTTTTGAATCATGTAAATCGGTTCACACGTTTAGGAAATCATTAAAAATGTAAACAATCATAATTTTTACCAAGTTATTGTGGTTTATTTACTCAAATAATGTGATAACATGCTGTTGTATGTACTATCAGTTAGGTAACTGCTGTTTTTTGGATCTCAGTTTTGTTCCTTGTATTGTTTTAGTTTAATACATAATCCATAGTTCTATTACCTACCTGCTGTGCCAAATATAAAATAATACTGTTAATTAAGATATTTTAACTTAAGCCAAAATCTGACTTAGTTCTATGATCTGTTGTGCCAAATAAAATAAAATACTTTACTACTTTATATACATGGAGCTTAGGCCAAAATCTAAATATTCCAACATTCAATATTGGTGTTTGATCCCCTCGCAAATGCGATAAACCTGGTAAAAACCTGGGGTCAAGCGACATCTATCTTTGAAACTATTGATCTCAGGCTTATTTTGATGTAAAATTATTAAAGAACATTGTATTTAAGTAAACTTTTCTGAAGATTGTGATGTGATTCAATAAAGCAATAAAGAGATATTATTTTTTTAAACTTTCTTTTTACTCTCCTGAACAATTTGATCTGTGGTGCTTGACCCCTTTTGCCTTTTACCCGTCGCGATGTAAAATAAAGTCTCTTATACTCAGGCGATGTAACGCTACATAATGCTCAGTGATCTAGTTCGACTACAAACATGTGAACCTTTCCTCCCCGTTGTTATCTCTGACTGAGATAGATCGCTCGCCTGCCTCGTCACAACCAATCCGAATACTGATGAGCTACATAATACACGACTGATCAATCCCAATGCAATTACAATATCAACCATTAAATAATCTCCTCCGATACGATCCAACAGTTAATTCAGCGCAGAAATTAATTTATTCTCCAAAATGCTTTTGAAACATTCATCGGGAAACTTAATTAAACCTATATTAAGATATGCAGCGGTAGGATTAAATCAATACATAATATTTCATTGCAGACATCATTCAGTAAAGTAAATTAAAATCAATTTGATGAAACCCGATAATTTATTTTTCCGCAATTCGGAGATCATTGGACGAATTCTGTTTAATATTGAAAGTACACAGCTTTCTCGAAGCGTATTAATGTTTTCTCAATCAGAATCGGCGCAGGCTTGTCTGATATAATATCCAATTTGCATGTTCGTGTTGTTGAATTAAATTACAATTTTGGGTTGATTCAACCAAGATGTTTGGTTCCCATCGTCATTTTTATTGATTTGATTAATCTGTGATTGGAAATATAATTAGTTTTCCCGTCAATTATTTATTCGGCGTGCCATTTCGTTCGTGACCACGAGTGCCCAAAGGTGCTTAAAACGTGGGAAAACGCGAAAGATTAAATAAAACGTGATGCTTGTGAAAGTTAACGCAAGACGACCAATAAATAGAACAATTTGTTAATTCATCATCATCATCATCATCTCAGCCATAGGACGTCCACTGCTGAACATAGGCCTCCACCACAGATACCTGTTGGAGGCGACCTGCATCCAGCGTCTTCCGGCGACCTTTATAAGGTCGTCTGTCCACCTTGTTGGTGGACGTCCTACGCTGCACTTGCTAGTCCGTGGTCTCTAGCATTTTTCGACCCTATCAGCCATCCGCTCTGCGAGCAATATGGCCTGCCCATTGCCACTTCAACTTGCTAATCCGGTGGGCTATATCGGTGACTTTGGTTCGTCTACGGATCTCCTCATTTCGGATTCGATCACGTAGAGAAACACCGAGCATAGCCCTCAGCCATAGCTCGTTGAGCGACTTTGAGCTTTGAGATCAGGCAGATAGTGAGAGATCACGTTTCGTTAATTATATTCGAATATATGTACTTGTTTTTTTTTTTACCGATTTGAATTGATATAATTACCTAATCGAAAGTGAGTCTAATTATCTCTGAAAGGCATTTCTCAGAGACCAATAAATATTCCATATCAAAATTGAAAAGCTAAAACGATCGGTTATGGCTTCGAATGAATTCCATTGGCATTTAATAAAAACTTCGTTGACTGGTAACAAAAATCCGTCGTGTTAGTCGGAGCGTCCAATTGGTTCGCTCACTCATGCCTTTGTCAAAGTAATTGGTACAGTGTTTATAATTGACAGTTTAGACTGCACGTTATGAGTCCTAATAATGTTTAAGCCATTTCGTGTTAATAACGTATGGGTTTTGTGTTTTGTGTGTTACACAATATGGCATAGTTAACACATTTAATCTTCTTTCACGATTAGGTTTATTTTGAGTGTCATCTACACAAATAAATATTATAAAGAGGAAAACTTTGTTTGTTTGGTTTTAATGGATAAACTCAAAAACTACTGGACCGATTTTTAATATTCTTTCACCATTAGAAAGCTATATTATTTGCGTGTTACATAGGCTACATTTTATCCCGGTGCGGGCAGTACCTCCCACGGGACGCGGGTGAAACCGCGGGAAAACGGCTAGCTTGTTATATTATAATGCTACTTAAAACATTTCTATTTTTGTATTCTAACTTAACTTTGTATTAACTTCATCCACTTTAGTGATCTAGTACGGTTCAGCGCACACTTTATCTTAGAGCTTTCATTCATCTTGAGTAACGTCAGAACTGTTCTATGATTACCTGCGATGCTGTTATTTGAATTTATATTAAAATGGCGTATTATAATCCAGGTGCCTTCTAATTTAGATCACAAAAACTGTTACGCAGAAGGCTTTCGGAGGTTATCTGAAGTACGTGACTCCTGCCGCCATTATGGATAAAGTTTTAGGTATCGCACAAAATATTAAAGTGAAAACAGAACACGTAGACGTTTGCAAGAATTTAAATTATAATACCTAAAGATGTATTCTCTGTGATCAAGTCAGTGGTATTGAGGCCTTCTATAAAAATAGGCTTATTCTTGAACTTAGAAAAAACACTTTTTGATATTTTATTCAAGTTTTTCTTGTAATATTCCCAGGCTTTAGAAGATATATTTCACATTACAATCGCTTTAATACCTCCTTTGAATTCAGGGTACTCGTTATTTTTAAATTAATTATAAATGTTCCTGATCTGCGCAGATGCGCAAGAAAACAATTATCTTGCCCCATTATTCCAAAACCAACATAAATTTCGCGAACCGCGCAACGAAGCGTCTTGAGATGCCTCGAGACAATTCAGCTAACAATAAAACATTCTCTAATGTACGATAACCACATGAGGAAAACGTTGAAGCACATAAACTTGCCAAACAAACAGACAGCGCCTACTTAACATACTTTTTGTGCACAATTTGGAGCACTTCAATCACCTTTATGGAAATAAAAGTGCAGCTCGCGAGTTCGAGAAGTCTCCTGTCGGAAGTAAAGGCGGATACATACAGAGCAACATGTAGCTGCGTCGTGTTCGAAGCGGCCGCGGTGCGCCGCAATATTGCAAGAATTCACCGCGGTGTGGAGCTGCCATTATAATGGATCTTCTTATCCGTACTGAATAATGTCGTCGGATATCCCGTAATGGGGGTTTTGGATTCGGTTTATGGTGGAAGGAGACAGGTTGATTTGGTTTCCTACGATATCGGGAATTATACGCAGTATTGTTTTCGTCTGTGTAATGATGATCGTGTTTAAAAATTAAAGCTTTTTCAATAAAGTTACTTTAGCCTATTAATCTAATAGAGTTTGTCATCGGCTCCATTGACAGTATTTCTCAATATATTTTTAAGCGAATAGTCTTGTTAGTCAATTTATTTTGATTGAATTTGGGTGAAATTGTATTAAGCGAGCGCCATTCGCGCCCCTCACTTGTACTAACACGTATAAGGAAAATTGAAATAGAATCGATCTAAAGAAATACAACAGAATACATTCGAGCTATGTACAGAGTGATTACAAAGGAACCTTTTCTATTTCCAAATTACATTAATGATTAACTAAACATAAATATAAGGTAAGTGAGATTCCTTAAATTGGTCCGGAATATTCAATTATGAATTTCACTTAGCGACATGGAACACATTGCTTGCAACGGATTGCATCACGATTATCTGAGAGAAAATCTCTTGTTTCAGAAGCAGTAGGGACTTTAACGCTAGGTTGGGCAAGAAAAGCGGTGATGAGTTGAGAGTGGGGCAATTTGGATATGGGCAACGAAACCCTAGGGGACAGAGGCTGGCCGACTTTCTGGAGAAAGAGGAACTCTTCATGATGAACTCTTTCTTCCAGAAGCCGCCTCACAGGAAATGGACCTGGTTGAGCCCCGATGGTTTCACGAGAAACGAGATAGACTTCTTCATGACTGACAAGAAACGGATATTCAGTGATGTCTCTGTGATCAACAGGGTAAAAACCGGTAGCGATCACCGAATCGTAAGAGCCTCGCTGAATATCAATGTTAAACTTGAAAGGTCCAGTCTGATGAAGTCTACGCTCCGACCTACTCGGTCCCATATTCAAAACCCGGAAAGCTTTCAACTCGAGCTCTCTAATCGCTTTGCTTGCCTCGAGAACTTAGTGTCAGTGGACGAGATCAACGACGGACTAGTGGAAACTGTCCGCACGGTAGGGTCTAAGTTTTTTAGACCCTGCCGTAAAGATAGACCTCAAAAACTAACCGATCAAACCTTAAACCTCATGGCTGAACGACGCTTGCTACAGTTGCAGTCTTCCCACGATGCGAAGTCATATAGGCAGCTCAATAGACGAATATCCAAGTCCTTGCGACACGATCTGCGTCTCTTTAATACGAATCGTGTTAAAGAGACCATACAGCGAAACCAAGGCTCCAAAGTGTTCGCAAAGGACAAGTCTATTGGGCAAAGCCAGATGACTAAGCTGAAACGGGAGGATGGCAGCATAGCGTCGACCAAGGCAGAGGTTTTAGGCGAGATCGAGAGGTTCTATGGACAGTTATACACTTCGGTCGCAAAGTCCGTTGACAACTTGGCAGGAGATCCAAGAGCCAAGCTGTCCCGACATTATACCGAAGATATCCCGGACATCAGTCTGTACGAGATTAGGATGGCCCTGAAGCAGCTTAAGAACAACAAGGCGCCGGGTGAGGACGGAATCACTTCAGAGCTTCTGAGAGCGGGTGGAACACCGGTACTTAAAGTCCTCCAAAAGCTCTTTAACTCCGTCCTGTCCGAGGGCAAAACGCCTGAAGCATGGAGCAGGGGTGGGGTGGTGTTGTTCTTCAAAAAAGGTGACAACAGCCTATTGAAGAACTACAGACCCATCACACTTCTAAGCCATGTTTATAAGCTGTTTTCAAGGGTTATCACGAACCGTCTCGAACACAGGCTTGATGACTTCCAGCCTCCCGAACAAGCCGGTTTCCGAAGAGGCTTTAGTACCATAGACCACATCCATACGCTGCGGCAAGTTATACAGAAGACCGAGGAGTATAACTTGCCATTATGCTTAGCGTTTGTGGACTATGAGAAAGCCTTCGATTCGGTGGAAACATGGGCGGTACTTGAGTCACTCCAACGATGCCATATTGACTATCGGTACATCGAGGTGTTGAAGTGTTTGTATGATAACGCCACCATGTCGGTCCGAGTACAGGAGCATAGCACGAAGCCGATTCCATTGAGAAGAGGCGTAAGACAGGGGGACGTTATCTCCCCGAAACTGTTTACCGCCGCAATGGAAGACGCCTTCAAGCTCCTGGAATGGCAAGGACTTGGCATCAACATCAACGGCGAATACATCACTCACCTTCGGTTTGCCGACGACATCGTAGTCATGGCAAAGTCGATGGAGGAACTCAGTATGATGCTCGAGGGCCTCGACCGAGTTTCACAACGGGTGGGCCTGAAAATGAACATGGACAAGACGAAAATTATGTCAAATGTCCATGTTGAGCCCACCCCAGTCTCTGTTGGAAGCTCGGTACTCGAAGTTGTTGACTCATATATCTACCTAGGACAAGTAGTCCAATTAGGTAGGTCCAACTTCGAGAAAGAGGTCAACCGCCGAATCCAACTCGGCTGGGCAGCGTTCGGGAAACTACGCAATGTCTTTTCGTCCGACATACCTCAGTGCCTCAAGACGAAAGTCTTCAACCAATGTGTGTTACCAGTGATGACTTACGGCACCGAAACGTGGTCTCTCACTATCGGCCTCATCTCAAAGCTCAAAGTCGCTCAACGAGCTATGGAGAGGGCTATGCTCGGTGTTTCTCTACGTGATCGAATCCGAAACGAGGAGATCCGTAGACGAACCAAAGTCACCGATATAGCCCACCAGATTAGCAAGTTGAAGTGGCAATGGGCAGGCCATATTGCTCGCAGAGCAGATGGCCGATGGGGCCGAAAAGTGCTGGAGTGGAGACCACGGACTAGCAAGCGCAGCGTAGGACGTCCACCAGCGAGGTGGACAGACGACCTTATAAAGGTCGCCGGAAGACGCTGGATGCAGGTCGCTTCCAACAGGTATCTGTGGAGATCAAAGGGGGAGGCCTATGTTCAGCAGTGGACGTCCTATGGCTGAGATGATGATGATGATGAGAAGCAGTAGAAATGGGTCGTCTGGAACCGCAAACATGGCCATTACCCGACGCGGCTCATATTGTAGCACGTATGTATGTGTCTTTGATCCGAGCGCGGATGTAATACCCAGCTCCAAATATTTGAACGATATCATCCGAACATTATATAATACTATCGATATGTTTGTGTGTGTGTGCGACGGAGTATGATGTCTGTAATGTATACTCGTGGGAGGTTCACCTTCTGTACTGAAGATCTAATTAATACTAGTTTGTCATTTGCTGAAGGCTTAAGCAGTAGGTATCTATTTGATAAAATTAATACCTAGCAGAAGGATTAAAATTCAATAACGATCTCTGGAAATAAAAACTACGTTGAGGAAATTCGTTGAAGTTTGTTTGAAAACGTTGTATAAATAAAAACCACATCCCGTGACGCATAATTTAAGGCAGGACATAAACAAGTTATAAAAGGCTCAGTTTACAAGACCCGCAGCGGACTCAAAAACTAAGTGGCCGTGTTGCCCTAACGAGAATTATAAATAGCATATTTGACAATACACACTTAGGGCAAAATTGCCAAGGCCTCATTTTTGTACCGTGATTTATGTCTGGCCCGGGACGGCAACCCGCCCAAATTTATCGCCCTCTACGAACACTTTATTTCTCCGCATTATTACCAACAGTCTGTTTCGTACAGATTATCACATACATAACAATATCTTGTGACTTCTGGCTTCATGAATAATGTATTTCTTACTTTTTATTAATTATTTTAATGGTTTCGATCTACGATTCAGTGGACTGTTAATTGATTAAGATAACATTAGTCGATTAAACTAGTGTTAAAACTCTCCATAAACTAAAACTATTTATCACCATTCATTACCCACCACAACTGTTGAAACCTAATGTGTAGAACTGCTATACCATGGTGACTGGCAAATATTTAACACGATATGAGGTTTCCTTGTATAGTAAATAGAAAATCGGGAAAAAAATTAGCGCAATTTCATTATTAATTATAGAATACAGTACTGAACATTCGATTTTGTCAGTGTAATAATGTTCTTGTACTGTTTGATGATTATTTTACATCACTTATGATTGCTAATTCCCAACAGCCCATCAAGTCTCGTATTTGAAGTTTTAGAGAAAGGTCGTAAAAATGTCCATCTATCAAAGTGAAAGATAAAGCGGTTCACGAGTTTGGACAGTTTAACGAGCACATAGAACTACTGAGCGCGAATGATGAGCCGCGGTACACAGCCGTCGCGGCCGACGACTTTACTGCACCCGATGACGCTAAGCTTTATGTATTGGCCATTTTCGTTATGACATGGCTTGTTTATATGTCCCGGTTTTTTGATATACGAAATTCGAGTCACATTCCCCTTAATTTTTTTGGTTTAAAAGAATTGAGGATCCTATTATAAAGTTTAATGACGGCCAATTAAATTATCTCCACAATAAACCCAATTGAGAGGTGTGTTGGAAATTTTATCGAGAGCTGTGATAAATTTTGCTAGGTGTGAAATATTTAACGTAATAAAAGGTAGAACATTTTATAAAATACTCTGATACTATCAAAAATATTCCATTTATTCACGAGTTTGATACTTCGTTGAGGAAGTTATTTAAACATAAAATCTATCCTTTGTACATTCCAAAATATCATATTTATATACACACCAATATTGCTAAATAAAAATAAAAATTTGTCATAATGAATGCTTTGTAGTAGGATTAAATCCCAAAGACCGTCACTAATAGACTTCTTTTTCTACGTCTTTAGCAACTTCTCCCGCTAATTCCCTCTCTATCTGCTCCACAGTCTTCCCTTTGGTCTCTGGCATGATCACCAGGGCGACCACAGTGCCCAAGATGTTGAGGCCCACAAAGATGAAGAAGCCCACGTGAGCTCCGTAGCTGCTGGTGAGGACTCCAAACGCGAGGAGTTGGATGAAACTCATGAACCACGCAAGCATTACCAGGTAGCCAATCAGTTTTGCGCGAATCTGTAAGAAAATCATAGAGATTACTGTAAATGTCAGATATAATTTTGAATCTAAGAGGAGTCTCATCAAAAGTCGGGACTAATATAAGAACACTTAGTTACGCAAGGGTGCTTCGAGATGCAATGCAAAAATAAAATAATAATCCATCTGCATACCTGAAAATTGAATATTTCAGGCATCACAATGAACGGTATCGGAGAGACGCCACCGCCGTAGCAACAGACACAGATCATCAGCATTGTGACGTTGATCCACCCGGGAGTCGAATACCCGAACCTCTTCAGTAGTATTGACGTCGCAATAGAGGCAAATGCTACTGCTGACGTGCTGAACGCTATTCCAAGGATCGGCTGTGGGCAGAAATGGGAACATATATTATTTATTATCCCAAAAACGAATTAATCCTCTTTAGAACACCATTATTATAGTCAGATTCTTGTTATTAGAATCTAGGAAATACACAAGAATAACTAACCTTTCTGCCAAGCCGATCAATCGTCGCCATGGTCATCAGCGAACCCACTATCATACATATAGGAATGCTTAGTGACTGCAGCTCAGGACCGATTGTCACTCCTGAGTCTGACAGCAGGATCGAAGCGTAGTTCAAGATAGAATACCCTCCGTTTGTGGCGTGAACCAGGATCACCATAACCATGATGAGGAAAGCTTTCCGCCATGCTTTTGTTTTGACTGAAAAACAAGAGCTTAGATTAAAGCTGATTGTTTAATCTTACTTATTTCATAAGCATAATAAAATGGAATGATGGTCTAAGTTATATAACAGTTTAATACTTACACACTGTAATAATAGAAATGTTAGGAATAGATTTGAAATATTCATCGTCTCTTTTGATATCGTCGAGTTCTTTTTGTACTTCCTTGTCTTCGGCATCCATACCCCTCAACAGAGCGAGAGTCGCGGCTGCTTCCTACAATTTAGAGAATACTCACAATATGCACAATATTAGCAATCTGTAATCAACAACAAAAAGAAAACGTTTAGAATAATTTTCAAGGCAGCACAAAGTCAAAGGTCTCAAATATTCAAATAAATATATATGTATTAAAAGTATGAAATAAAAGGACATCAATGTGTTTCAACTTACATCAGTTTTTCCCACCGACACTAAGTAGGAAGGAGATTCAGGAGCTTTACAGAAAAGACCCAACGTCAGAATTGGGATTCCTACAACGATCCAGAGAACGGTGTAGTAATCTAGAAATCCTCCCATCGCGTACATCATGAAGATCCCCGCACTTTGCGCCAACACGAATATGGATGCCAGAGTGCCACGGATGCTGTCCTGGGCAATCTCCTTGATATACATAGGAACGATGTGGAAGCAGCCTCCTCCAGCAAGCCCACAAAATACTCTGGCTACTATGAGGCTGGAGGTACTAGCGGGCATCAGTTTGATTATCCAAACAAACTGAAAGAAACAGTAGTCAAACTTATGTCTTTGCAAAACTCGAATAATTTTATGAACACTTAGCTTTAAATTCCAATACTCACAGCTTGAAGGAAGTTCATGATTATGATGCTAAGTTTCCTGCCGTATCTGTCCACAAATGGTAGGAACAGCACTACTCCGGCCACTCCAGCTAGGGCTGGTGCACTGGCTATCCAAGATATTTCTGTATCAGTCAGTGGTCTCCCAGTGGGAGATTCTTGTGACTGCAGAATTTTTGTCATGGGCGATACCCAGCCGCATTGCAGGCCGTATGTAAGGAGTGACATGTTGCCTAAAAAATTAGCAAAACATATTTAATTGTAACCGTCTTCACAAAACAAAACTTACAAATTAATTAATAAACACTTTACGCTTGTGGTACTAAAAATTTAATGTGGACTGGGTATCATTTTAATAAAATGACACTAAAAACACTCAACTTACACAAAATTGTGACCGCCCATTGCACTCTTGTATGTCCTTTAGACTCTGAGAATCCACTAACTGTCATATTGACTATTCACTTTTATTAACTGCTAACCGAGAGATAGAATGTATTTATTTATGTAGTGGAAGAAATTGCAGTTAAAATTGTATTGTGAACCCAGATATCTACATATTCGCGCGCGGCTCTCTGAGATCGAGCGAGTCAGACTGGTGCTGATAATTTAGCTGAAGTGCTTTTATTTCAAACATAAGTTTACATTAATTAGGGTGTGTTCCGAAATTCATGCGACTGTTGTTGGCTCATGCAAATATTTAAACAGAATATTTGACTTAGATTCGAATGAAATACTTTTCTGAACTGCGTGACATGGGATTTACTTGCGAAGATAATTTATGACGTATTCTTTGTAATTTATGACTTTCAGTCGCGCCAGATGATCTCGATCACGCTTTTTACAAAAGTAAATAAAGTGATAGGAATTTCCTTTTTGGCATGCATTCAGTTGAAATCAGGGCTGTCATCATATCTAGTCAACTAGTATCGTTGATATTGTTAATTAATTATCACTTAGTTGTGGGAAATGGCCCAGAAATACGAGTATACATTTATTTACCAAATCCCGATCTCAATTTCCAATATCAATTGACATTTATCTACTCCTGCAACTATGTACCTTGCAGAAAGCTCTCCCCTCTTCATTGTTAACCGACTTCCCAAAAAGGAGGAGGTTCTCAATTCGGCCGGTATGTTTTTTTTTTTTTCTATGTATGTACATCGATTACGCCGAGGTTTATAAACCGATTTACGTGATTCTTTTTTTGTTCGACGCGGAATAGCTGCCAATTGGTCCCATAGTCATCAGGTCAGGATCTGATGATGGAAACCCTGAGAAATCGAGGGCAACTTTTGAAAGTTGTAGGCATACATAGGGTTAAACCTTGACACTCATATGTATGCCTGATAGCACTATTCAACAGTGAAGGTTTGGAGCTGACCTGATGATGGAGACCAAAGAAGGTCGAGGGAACTCGACAGCTGAATAGGTAAACTACTTCGTGTTTGGGCTTATATTATTCGTATTGACGAGACCTTTGCAACAGTGAAGGTTTGGAGCTGACCTGATGATGGAGACCAGAGAAGGTCGAGGGAGCTCGACAACTGAAAATGAAAACTACTGTTTGGGCTTATTTAATTCGTATTAATTTTATTATCACTTATCGTTTGTTATCACTAAAAAGCTGAAAATAAAAAACTTTTTTACAAAAAAATATAACCGACTTCCAAAAACAATAAAAAGCAAAAAAAAAAACTAATTTTAGGAGCATCGGTCTAGAAGTCGGTGGCAAAATTAACATAGGGACATCCATTAGACACCGACTTCTAGGCCGATGCTCCTAAAATTAGTTTTTTTTTTTTTGCTTTTTATTGTTTTTGTTACCATGAATTTTCTGCCCATTCACATCATCTTCTCGACTGACTTGTGATTGATAATTTTAGAATTTCACAGTGATTATTTTGAATTCTGCACAAACACGTGGGTAATATTTATATTTTGATTGCAATACTGCCAACCTTAAACGAAAATAGAACTAAGATAGTCCAAATATTGATATAATAACAACACCTGATACATCCATAGATAAATAGCGTAGAACAAATAGCTCTGTTTGTGTTTACATTTACATAATAGGTAATTTTATTGCGTTATCTGTGTGTGTTTGGCCAACAGTCGTCAGATATCACGCGGAAACTGTTACCAGCTAGTCTCTCACTAATAAAATTGTCTAATTGTGTATTTCTTGCGGGATGGAATATTTGGCTTAGATTCTTACGCAAGAATTATCGCCATCTTCATGTGTATGGCATCATTTCCTAAGAGCCCGAGCACACTGCAAACTTTTAGTCGGCCGATAGTTCGATCGGGTTCATAAATTAGTGTGGAGATGCATGATAGTGCGCACATTATTACAATCAGGTATTCACCCTATATCAGACCGATATAATAGTTTGATTGAATTCACGCATGACCAAATGAACGGACGACTGTCAACCAACCAATGGGCCAGCCGTCGGCCGACAGTTTAGTCTCCAGTATATAAAGGCTCTTAATTTTTATCTAATCTGCTAATGAAAACATTTAGGAAAGCAAAAAGCTAATTAACAATCGTGCTGTACCACCGATCACAGGTGGATGGGTAACCATAGGACAGCAAGTTCTACCACACGTGTTAAGCCGTACCCATGGGTCCCGACTGACATTTTCATATATGTACACACATATGTACATCTTCGACAATACTTAGTAGTGCGAAGCCGTAAAGCCAGAGAACCAGTCGAATAAGTAAAGTCTGAATAAGGCGTATTGGGTAAGCAGACTAGCCACTCAAAATTCGGAAATTTTACTAAGAACGTTACTGCAAAGTTTACATAAACCACATTATATTAACACTTAGATAATCTTACAGTTTTATTCTAATTTCTATGATTTTAATAATCTTTTTCAAGAGTATTTCTTTTGCGTTACAAACTCCTGGTCAAGGCATGTATTAAATATGATCTTCCTATGAAGTCTCATTGAGATTTTAACATATTTTAATTGATACATTTACTTTAAAAACTTCTAACATATACAAAGTTGTAGAACGTTTGATAGTTAGTGAAACAAATGGGTGGAGTACAGGCGAGGAGTCCTATCGACTGCAAGAAATACGAATTAAATGTTCAGTAAGTGCTCTCGGCGAGTGCTTTCTTGTACCGAAGTGGATTAGTATTGATCGTCACTTTACATCCGGACAACTTCCAGGCTTCATTTGTTACAGGCTCTACGGACTATTGCCTTTTTGCTTTATTTATTTGGTTTGTGGATACAAGGTAATTTTTTATTTTATTTAGCGCAGGTTATAGTTTTTTGGTATAAAAATCTTAATGTTACGTCGATGGCAGCAAAGTATAAGCGGACATCTACATTTTTTCGAAAATGTTTTTATTACAAAAATGAGCCTAAATTAATCTTTTCTACAAGTCTGTATTAATTTTTTTACAAAATTGAAAATAATATAGAAAAAGACCATGCCCATATTAGTATGGAGTCAAAAGTCAGTAACGCCATGCAATACCCAAATTCCAGTTCTATGTCATACGATAGCTTTATAGCCATATTTGTAAGATATCTAGATTTAATATTATATAAAGCACCGATTTAAAAGATATTGGACATTAAACATGATAACTTCCTACTGGTTTTTATACATTTTATCGTTTATAGACAGCATTGCTATTAGTTTTTCACTAGGAACTTCATGATCATCATGAATTCATGACTTAATTGTATGTTATCAGATTATTTAGACCCGAAATGAAACAGATGTATTATGACGACGTATACGATACGTGTTGCAAATAGGGACCAAAGTTCCTTTGGAGCGATCAACGGGAAAAAAAGGACAAAAGTCACTAAATAGCATACGAGCGTCCCTGGCTTTTGTTATCAACGTAACTGGGCCATATTTTTACGTTATGACGATTATTTTAAATCATATTTTTATTTGGTTTTGTTATAAAGCAGTATATTATTATTCGATTATTTAGTAATCACTTTTACGACTAATATTAATCATGTCGAATTATATTTTGCCAATTGCATCAATAATATATGCAAATAAGAACGCAACACTATAACAATAGGCATTCAATAACATTGATAACAAAACTGTTACAACAAATGAATAATATACATGGGCCAAAGGACGAGATTCCAGACCGTAATAAATAAAGCATGATTGAAACGATGTCATGTACTGCAATTTCAACAAGAATGTTTTATTTTTTTTATTTTTTAACCGGTGCTTTTTAAGACTTCAAATTATCATCATAATTCTAGTTTTTATTTATTAGGGCTATCTTGTAATTACTTTCTCTGGGCGTTACTGGGGCACAGATGGGCATGGTTCTTTGACACGTAAATGAAGACTTCTACACTGCATTTTTTAAAAACTTCGCAGTGGAAACGGACATTTGAATTTGCCCGCCTTTACTTTGGAGCTTTGACAGATGAATGAAACGTCAACATAGACATCAGTCAGTTGTCACATTCTAGCGCGTACCGGGTGTGTTATCGTGCGCTTTTATTGAAATGAAATGGTATAACGCACTCTACCTTAAATTAATAATTAAAATATCAGTTATTTATTTTGAGGTTACAGTTCGACGTAAACAAGGACATTTGCCACTTGTTCGTTGTTACGTCGAACTTTTTGTATAAGTCTCAATCTATGAATGTATGATTTCTTGTTTTTTTATAAGAAGACTAGCTGATCCCGCAAACTTCATATCGTTCAAACCTTCCCTGGACCTCTACAAACATTTTAAAACCAAAATCAGCTCAATAGGCCCAGCCGTTCTCGAGTTTTAATCAGACTAACGAACAACAATTCATTTTTATTTATATAGATTAAGATAGAAAAGAAAGATAAGAAGACATATTTTTCTTTAGTTAATATACTACTTATTACGTACATTTTTGTTTAATCATTTTTTTCAGAGTTTGACTAAAAAAATGAATTAATTTAGCTAAGTGATCTACAAGCAGAGAAGTACGGCAAAATGGGCACTTTCATATTACAACGTATAAACGGTTATCAAGCAGATGTCTTCTTCTACGTCAAAGTTTTTTCAGAGTAAAAAAAGACATCTACATTATATCAGTTAAACAATAATATAGCGATAAAACCTATTACACAATTCATAAAGGAAGTTATTTTAAAGCATCATGGAAAATTTCAGGTTAATCGGTCCATAACTTTCAAAATAACCACTCTTTTAAAGTAAATCTGCTCTCCTGTAAAGTTGCGATTTTGTAGATGTCCGTTTCTACTTTGCTGCCATCGACGTGTTATCAGATGTCGGAGTTGTCCGAATAATTAATCGGATTTTGTCATTCAAATACTTAGACGCAACAGCCGAAAGGCGAAAGGTGCTGGACAAGGGCCTTAACCGACTCGATCTTCAGCAAAACGCATCTGTTAACCGGAGACATTCGCCACGTCTCGATCATAAATGCACAGCAAGAAAAATATAGAAAAGTGCAGTGAAATTGTAATACAAATTAAACGGTAAACCTAGGTTACATAGTTTAAAATAAAACCCATTAACAAAATAACATCATTAAATAATAAGTAAAGTCATAAAAAATGATAAGAAAAGAAAACCAGTTAAGGTTTTAATTAAAATAACTGTTGGTTTAGTGCTAAAGTTGTTACTGTTTAGCAAACAAAGGTATTGTTTCTTCAATACACCTATCAGCCAGGTAAGAAATGTTCAAAGAAATTGTTTGTTTAGACAACAGGTTTCATTCAGTTTTCTTTAATACTTTTATAGATGTGGCTCTTCTAGGTAAACTTTGCGGGAGTCTGAATAAACTGATTGTTACCATTTATGCAATTTTACGATTATAATGGCAGCTATTTTGTAACAGTTTAATTTACTATTTTTTACTATGTTGGGGTCGGCTTCCTGACTAACCGATTGCAATACCAGTGTTTTACATGATTGATTAAATAAACTATCAATATAAATATAAGAAGAAATCTACAATAAAACAACTACTTAATATATGAGTCTTCAAATAGAAAACCATACTGTGTATGTGTGCATCAATAAGAAATAATAATAAATGAGGAGATTTGTCAAGTGTTGCCGTTACAAGGTAATCATAAACTAGAACCAAACAAAACAATGCGTGTAAACATTGTAGTGTTGTAAACAAGTTGCTATATCACCCCGCCTGGCTTACAATCCTATCTGGTGAACTTGTGGCAAATAATGAAAACGCCAACGTTTGATAACCTCACAAGGAGAGATAATTACGATTTGTTTGCTGCCGGGGCTTCGGAAAACTTTCCAGTCGTTCCGTCGTGACGTAAATACTCGTATTTAAACGATGTATTTAAATGTATGTACACATGACATGGCGGGAGCTCTGTCAACACTATTGTAGTCACGCATTACTTCTGCGGAGTCGAGCAAACATAACGCCGTAAGTCAGGAGATTAATGTGCTGTAAATCAAGCTCTCAGAAGTATTAATTCGCACGAAAGCTACGGATGAAGCAGCGGAATATTTCAAGATATTTTTACTACAACAAATGCACAAAAAAGTAACTGCGAGAAAAAAAATCCAATATTTAAAGTTCAAAAATGCTTTTTATACTTCTTAGTTTTTAATTTAAAACTACATCATGGCGTGGGTAGTTTTACAAGTAATAAAAATAAAAGCTTTTAGCTAGTCGTTAAGTATTAATTCGCAGCTCATTCGGGCGCACGTAACCATTCATAATTCATGGGTGGTCCGGCGCTAATTATAATTTCATCATCCATCGCAGCGTGTGCGTGCAGCGAGCGCATATGTGCCGGTGTGCCGCCGCCAATATCCTGGCTGCTGGCGATTTCCCTCATAATTTCCGGAGCTCCGGAGTCACATATTGCAGACGTGTGCCGGATATCATGAGCGTCGCGTGCTGCTGGAGCCACTTGCCATGTAAACGCTGAACTTCCTTCACAAAGGTCAAGGGTGAACTTCAGGTATCGACGCACAAGTTACTTAGTTATTTAGGGCTGCACGAATAAAAGGCGGAGTTAGACAAGTGCCTTTATAAAACCTAGTTGCTGAATAGAATGATAAATGGATGGTATTGACATTTAGGTAGTTCGTGAGCCTAAATTACGTGATATTTTGGAGGTAATGTCGATTTCAGGCATTTAGTATTATGTAAAATTTAATTTTCTTTCTACGTAAGCGCCATTTGATAGCCGTGTCAACAAAACTTATGTAGTTCAATATTACCCTAACATACATAATATGTAAATTAATCAACAACTGTTGTGACCAACAAATATTCGTATAAAACGTCGATTGTTTCTCCAAATCCGTGGCTATTTCCCGCAGTATAATAATACCGAGGAATCGTCGGAAGCAGGAAGTTTGGAAATTGACTAAATTAATAGGGATTAAGTTGTGGGCCGCGGGCGATGGCTCGTAATAACTGCATTGCGACAATATTCCACAGACATCGAACCTACAATGGCTTTTCAAACTTAAACTTAACTTCACAATTTAATGCTTTTGACAATATTTTGAAACAAAAATAGAATTGAGTTTATTGGATTAATGTTTATAGGATTTGAGTTTGCTTTGATGTTTATTTTGATAATCATTTTCAGTTTCATGTTTTCTTATCTTCTAGGAATTATAAGGTTCAGTGAAAATGTTAAATTACAGATATTTTCATCATCCGTATAAAATCTAAATGTAGTTAGTAAGATAAATAGAAAATACCTAGCTAAATATACGTACATAGTCTGACAAAATAATAATGTTTGAAACTATTTAAGTGCAATTTCAGCATCAGACTGGCGACATCGCAAATTGCTTACTTAGACTCGTGTTTCTGTTGAAATCTTAAATAAATATCAATTAAAACTTCTTGCTTTTGATAATTAACAAGCTTTCAGAACCTTTTAGTTTTATTAGTGTGAAGATATGTTTTCGTTTATTCTGATCGAAAGCACTTACAAGTCTGTAGGTATACTACTTTTAAACTACTATTTGATTGCCCTTTGGTTATACATATCTGCTTGTTTAAACAAACACAAGAGTCAGTTACGGAGTCGGAGACTCTCTAAAACCCTTCGCTGATCGACACACGAGGTCACAAAGGTCTCCAACACGTAACATAACTCCAGTATCGCGGTACAATCGCGCGCACACTCTGCATTGTTATCAAATATCATACATACCGGTAATCTGATTGATTTTATTAGCGTTTCGCACGGAACTGTACACAACCGCGCTAATCTGAGGCTTTTATTTAAAACTATGTCCGACGCGGGTTACTTTAGTGCACTTTCAAATAAAATTTAAGGCTTTTCGGATTACCTTTATTTATTGAATGTAAATGAATTTATTTTGTGAGTGATTTTATGTGACAAAATTAAAATTTTTAGCTACAGTTATCAGCTGTTTCTAAATATAAAAAGATGGTTATAAAAATTCTTACACAGCCAACACGGTAATAAAAGAGTGAGAATAATTTAGTGGAGAACGCGACGCAACAATAATGTAAGATCCTGTGTATAAAAGTCGGCAATTAGAACAACAGCCGGAAGGGTCAACATCTCGCTTAGAGCTGAGCCCTCGATTAGTGGCCCCTAGCGAGAGGCCCGCACTATACCACACACTATACCATGGAAACAATAAAATCTTCTGTTTGTGAAGAAATTATTGTAAAGATATGTTTGTAAATGAACCAGATTTTGCATTTTTCTGATCTACATCTATACTAATATCATCAAGCTGGAGACTTCACTGATTTGAAAAATTCTTTCAATATTAGTCGCGCGCGAAGAACTTCAAACTCGAGTGAAACGGCTGGTGAAAGTAAGTTTACTTTATACCAGTTCATAGCAATAAAATGAAGTTGAGTATCAAGCAAAAGTAAAGTAAACTTGCAAAGAACAGCACCTAATTAGGTCCAACTATACTAGTGCATAGTTTCATCTAGGTACACAAAAATAGTGTAAAAACTATTTAAGTATAGTTAAGCAACAAGTTGTTACCCCAAGATTTGAACCGCGAGTATTACAGCACGCTGCAGTATTTACACTGCTCGGACGACAAGCAGCTGATAAGTTATATTACTACCACTTTACAACTAAACATGACAACCTCACACGAACTCGCTTTATTTTAGGTTTGTCCACTTTTGAAATATTATTTTAGAAAACTGCCCGAATAGTCATACGTATAAAAACAACAATAATATCTTCTTAACCTTATCTTATCAAAGATTTTGGCAAATTATATCTTCAGTATTCTACCTTCCACTGGTCTCCAAGCCTAAAACTACAGTGTCACAACATTAGGTCAGTAATGTTCCCGATTCCCTGACTGGAATACTTGGCTGTTACAACCCTGACCCGGCCTGGTCGCATCCTTCAGCAATCCATACACATTAACAAAACTATTCCAACTATTCCAGAAGTGCTCTAACCACAGAATATTCAGTCCCTCAAAAGCCAGAAACTTATGACAATGGTGTAAAGAAAGTGCTAGAAAATATCCAAGTGTAAAGAGATGAAAAGACCGTAAGCTGAATTCTGAGGCGCAGATAAATATAGTCGCAGAAAGCTGTTGACACCTCGATGCGCTTCAATAAAACTATCGCAAATGGACAGAAATCGAGATGTCTATTTGTGTTCCGACAACATGAAATGGAGCACAAATGAAAATGGAACTATCACAAAGCGAAGAAATGTAAAGAATATCAATACTGGTATTTTTTTTTAAAGATGTTTATTCACTTTAGAACGAACCGCGATACTAAAAGAAATCGAATGAGGATTATTTCCCAAATTACATTCCACACACGGGATTTAATTTCCAGTTTATTCCATTGAATTTAGCGTGAAATTAGATTAAATGGAATGCCCATAGAAACCGGGTTAATGGGAAAAAGAAAGAATAATTGAAGTAAACACAAATAGAAGGGATAGCGACACCTAATCCTTTTACATCTTCAGAATAAGATTTCCCCTATAAACGTCTTTAGGGAATGAAACAGCTTTGCTTTTGATTGAATTTTAGAGGAGCGAGTTGTTTTTGACGTACTCTGGCTATCCTAGGCTATGAATTATGGATTTTCAGGTACAGAGTGTTTTAGTGAATTGCGAAAAAATATGTAAAAGGTTTGATCTAGTAGGGGTCTACTCATTTAGGACACTTATCATAAACTTAAAACTCAGTTAAAAATGTGGTAATTTTTGTAAAAAAAGACAACTACTTTTATTGATACCCTAGTTAGTATTTCTACTACGTGATGTGTAGAATGAGCTCTAAGAACAACTTTGTGCATAGCTCGGGGAGCGAAGTTTATCTGTTCGCCGCGTCGAAATGGTAACGTAATTCAATCTCATATTTTGACGATACGCTTATTACATTACTTACCCTTTATACATTAGGAACGGAACTCTTAAAATAAAAATTACGGATGTGTGTTAATAGTAAAACATAACCCTCAAAACACGTGACCACACCACCTTTGAAACTTAACACAAACTTCCTAACCGACCGCAGCGGAAGCTCCCTTCCACCACGACACCACCAGGACCGATGTAAATCACTCTCACCTGATGCCTCAGGAACTCGTATAAAAACCGGTTTTACTGTCGGAGGTGATAAAACGTTAATTAAGTCTATTGTCGGAGGAGGCTCGTAAAAATTTGTGGTATCCTTTGTACAGCTACCGTTTGATGTGGGCCCGTGTTGATACAAGTGTCGAGTTCCCTACTAGAGCCTGTACGTAAAGGATTGTTATATTGAGCAGACGTATCAAATGAATTGATGCTCCTTTGTTTTGTTGCTGTTGAATTTTTGATTGTACATCAAGCCGTGTCGAGTTATTCAGTAGACGTTCAAATAAAAGCCGTTACTTTTCAGAAAATTGTAAAAGCAAAATCAGTACTGAGAAATACTGAATTGATTTATTGTTCCATTGATGTAATTGAAGGTGTTCAAAAGCCTCTTGAGCAGGCTTAAAATTACCTGTGATAGGTCCTTAACTCTTTATTCAATTAGTACATTAATTATTCGGAAATGTCTGGGCTTCTCGATCAATTAGTTATGTATAGAATACCTATAGTATTACAAATACAGTTGTAGTTTAGGACCCTGATACCAACTTTGTAAAGGGTTAGAAGTCTATCTAGACACACGGCAGTGTGTCCGCCAAGTTCGAGCAAAAAAAAAGCGACACACCGGCCGTGGGTTATATTACACGAACCATTTCGGGCCAAATTCGACCCTCCTATAACTCAAAATCTATTTTATTTACGCATATCAAATTTCTAGTATCTGTTGAGACCCCCTCACTTATCTAAAATACAAAATTTCATTAATATGACTATTGTAGGTCTTGAGATATTGACGTCAGAAAATCGCTATTTTTACTATACACTCACTGACTGACTGATTCACTGACTCACTCATCAAAAACCTAGACCACTTCCAATAGTCGTATTGACTTGAAATTTGGCATGGAGGTAGGTCTTTATGTCAAGGTAAAGGAAAAAATCAGAAAATGGCCAAGTGTGAGTAGGTTTCAAAATAATGAAGGTGTAAATTTATACCCCTAAGGAACTAAAACGAACTAAATTTATCTATATTTATATAATATATCTTCGAATGGTCGTACCGATCTGAAATTCGTTACAAAGGTTTGTATTTAGTCAAAGTAAAAATCTGAAAACGGCCAAGTGTGAGTCACTTTCGAAAATAACGAATGTGTAACTTTGATCCACGAACATAATATATGATAACATGTCATGTCAGTCAGTTGGTAAATCTGTTAATCTAGTTCATTTCTTTGTAAGAAGCATAGTGCATATTTAAAAATCTGAAAGATAGTATAAATGAGACATTTCCTTAACTAACTTAATCATAAGAAAAAAATAAAATAAACAACCTTACAAAAATAAATGAAATCCCACCCAAAACAAAAATGTGAAAGACTGCCAAGTTCGATAATATGGGAATGCTTCGCCTAACAAAACTAAAAAAAGTAACTATTTTTAACTGAGGTATGTGTATGGAACTTGGTACTTATTCAGATCTCACTTCTTTTATAGGCGAAGCATTCCCATATTATCGAACTTGGCAGTCTTTCACATTTTTGTTTTGGGTTCCATATCACAATAACAAAGTGTTTGACCTCCCAAGGCCAACAGTTTCACAGTTCACGCAGACAATCCAGGGCGATACAATGAAGAACCAATACGTATACATTTCACGTTGGAATCGCGACCCTCCTCACCAGACATTGAATTATTTAGACAGATACCGCCTCAAAGACCCTCAAATATACATACAAAAGGTCAGAGCAACAAAGAGGCGATTGTACGAGCTGATTACGTCACCATGTCCGAACAATGGCGCTGTGAGACGAGTGCTCGATAAGGACCAGATACCAATGAATTGAAGGGAAGCTGAATGGTCAAGTGGATCCTTAATTAACACCTACTTTTTATTGTGGATAGTAAAACCTTTTTGTTTATCTTTACTGAGGTCTTGCGGTTTATTGCAGTGTGCTCCGCGGTAGGCTCGGACCTTCTGTTCGGCGTCGTAAAAAGGAAAGTCAGTGCTTAAGAACAGATAAGGTGTTGCTAGCCTTTGTTTGTAGGCTGTAAGCTGCAGGTATATTACGGATTTGAATTATGTTAATAAAACCGCTACTAAAAAAATCTCTTCCCTTTGTCAAAATTATTTGTTTTCATAGATATTATTTTTTTATCTGTGTTGTTAATAAAATCTTATCAAAACATTGAATAAAGACGTATAATTAAAACATTTATAAACCTTTTTAAATACTCGCTATTAAAATCCAATAAAGTTCGTTATAAAAAAGCAAGTAACATAATGAGTGTTACATAAGTTTCCGTGTCGGGAGCTCGTCATAACTCTGCCGGGTTGCGCACGAAATGTCACGGAACCTAAATTAAGCTAATTAATTGATTTAGAGATTGCTGTAATTGAATAAAGTTCTCGTGTTTCATTAAAATAAAGGCAGCCATCTGAAGTGAAAATATTTACGACACTTTTTTACCCTTATTAACAATTCTTAATCTTTGATCTCGTAATTGGCATTATAGGGATCTACTTCATTACACGAACATTGATTTTTATTTTCTCTTTTATAAAAGTAGCCATGTCTAAAATACCAGCAGCGAAGTAACAGTAATTGTACGAGTTGACAGAATATAATAGATCCGCATCTTCATCATCCTCATCATAACTGGGAAAAGTTTGTGAATGTGTGAACATATAATAATTTCCAAAAACCATTTCAAATAAACAAGCCAACGTAACACGCGCATAGCTGTACATATTTAATATAAGTACAATACTTGCAAACCCCTACGCATAGTACGCGTGCATCAAAGAGGCACAAAGTCAAAAAAAGTAAATAAACTATTAGTTTGTGAGGCAGCTTGAGTGACGAGGTCAAAGGCAAGGCACAAGGCATCAATAAACCCGCCACGATCAATGGCTACTCGTATATTTCAGCAGAATCAATGGGATCCAACCGGACCTATGGTGAGCCAAATGCTTTCTTTCACCAAATTGAATTTCGGTGTTTCTACGGAATTTGATCATTTGTCTTTCGAGGAAAAATCACCTAAAAGCTGCGAGTAAGTTATGAATATGTATGGGCAATATATTTCCAAATTACAACGTAATTACATCATCTCACACAATTTATCATTAAAACGCAGACTCTACTTCATTAAATAAAATTTAAATGAGAACGCATTACAAACAGCACAATCCAATAAAACATCTCTCCATAAGACACCTTCACTTTAAAAACTGAAAAGGTCCTCAGTATTAAACTTCTACTTACATCAGACATTAGTAGGAGTGCAATAATGCTAGCCTACCTACATTACGTGCATAATGTCCATAATGCCCTATAACGTCGGAGCGCCCCACGGGCTCTCCACTCGTATTTACTCAGTCTCCCTCGTCTAGACGCGCCTCTTCACTTTACACCAGATATTAATTTCTCACGAACACCGGAAAAAGGGAAATAATTTTCCGCTCTTATGAAAGTTTAAAGTTTACTCCGGATGCTGCAGAGTTAGTTGAATATGGTTCAGACGTGTTAGTGATGTTGTAAAGAACTAAGTTTTGTTTGGAAAATAAGACGTCTAAATTGCCTCTGCTACGCTAGTCTTTGCGAGGATTCTACGAATCGAGAGAAAATTACCGAAATCTAAGAAGCTGATTTTCGACGCGGGATTTGTTTTCTAGGAACGCTGAAGATAGGTTTTTCTAGAATTGTCGATCCGTTCCGAGTAATAATTATAATATTTCGAATAATTTTGATAATTATACAAAATAGGTAGCTGTTTCAAAACAAATTAAACTAAAATTAAATTTCAAACGGGTGTTTTTCGAAGCATTCAGATTTTCATTATATTCAACAAAAAAAAATTGTTAACAGTAATCAAGGTTTAGATTAATGAACTCAACGAGTAAATACATGATGCATGTAACGCAAATAAATATTAGAAAACAAATAAAATGTAATTCAAATTTTTTGAAAACAGCAAACAAATAAGAGTGTATTTATTACCCGTGACTCAGAATATTTTCT
Source organism: Helicoverpa assulta (assembly GCA_963856015.1). NCBI lineage: Eukaryota > Metazoa > Arthropoda > Insecta > Lepidoptera > Noctuidae > Helicoverpa > Helicoverpa assulta. Next base: position 551,259 of record CAWLCW010000016.1, read on the forward strand.
CCATTAAAACCTAAATTAAAACTAATATTTAATCAGTCACATGCATTAATAGATAAGAAACATTTATTTACTTTCCCAAACGATCACTATCAGCGCAGCAAACACATTATCTCGTGGAAATTAATTAAACAAATACAAGAAAATTGTAACGCCTAGATAGGAACGTAGTAACATTATCTATCGCTGTTTCACTTACGTAATATTGTAAAAATAAAGAATTGAATAAATATTTGATAACAGAGGAAATATTTTTTGCGTTTCGGATAAGAATCTAAATTAATAAAACAGATAAAACGCGCAAAAAGGAGCATTGTGCTCGAAAAATATTTGTTTAATTTTTACTACATTTTTAAACTTTGGACTTTTAACCCTAATAATACATAATGTGCTATTTACGTATAAGTCTCTGTATCCGCAAGCTCAAAGAGAATACTTAACTTTTTTATTGCCCCTTGAGCCCGTAATTTCTTCAAATGCTTTTATGAAAGAGTCAACACGATGTTTTATACAAACCCATTGTTATAAAGATAATAACATGAACCTATTGCAGAGGGAAAATAAACATTATGTCAACGTCTTCTAGAAATTCCGGGATTTAACTGATCAGAACTGTAAACATTGTGCAATATTTTTAAATACATTTTAATCGGTGGTTTATTAGCCGTTAGGGGTTTATTGACTATTTATTTTTTAATTGATATAATTTGTTCGCATAAAGTACCTATATCTTACGCACTTATACCGACATAATGAGTGCTGTAACTAGTCCAGTTTACCGGTAGTCATCGACCTCTTTAGAACTTTTCACTCAATACAAGTTAACAAGACGATTTCAACAAGATTGAATCGAAACTCAAATACAAAAACTTTTTATTGACGTCTGAGTAGTTGGACCTTTGAAGGTCTGCCAAAGGTATAAATGCTTGAAATCTTTTCTTTGTGGAAACTTTCATAATATGGACTCTGTTTACTTTCTGATGCTGTTATTTGTGGATCGAATGGGTTCAAATTGTACGAATGTTGTTTTCAATTGTTTTTTTTTGCAAAGAAATTGACTGTCAAGTCACAAGTTTAGGCAATTTTGGTTTTTGAAATAAGAATACTTTTATTATTTTTATATTGCTGAAAAAAGGTATTGCTTCGGTAAGTATTTTACTTGTTGATGAAAAGAAAAACCTCAAACTAATTTTGAAATTGGAACTTCAATCAAATCATCGCCCTATCTAACCAGTATCAAACGAAATTCAAATACGCTTCGGAACAGAACTTTCGAAAAACAAATCCTCGTCCTAGAATCCAGGATACCATCAAAGTAAGCTGCGATCGGCTGTCCAAACATGGCGCGCATAAGGATAGTTACGAATTCAAACAGGTCGGGATGTGTGCCGAAGTTAGCCGAAACTGCACGAAAGCCTGGAGTAGCTTGTATTTAAACGAGATTTGGAACTAAAAACTCTATGTACACTGAAGGTGCACAAGGTTTTGGGATGTGTGAACATAGCTGAGGTAAATGTTTCTAGAAATGAAAGTTGGTTTTAATTGGAGTATTTAATGCTTAGTTTATCTTACACCTATTTTATACAAAACTAAAAGACAAAAATTAATGCAATTTTCTGTTTGAACTATCAGTACTTAATTAAAGACGTTTCACCGTGTGAAGATTTTTTAACAAACTGTACCATTTAAAATCAGTTTCAAACGTTACTCAGCCAAATTGCTGGAACAATAACTAAAATGCTTAGTAAGCCATTCGATTGTAGAAGAAACGGATAGTTTTACACTGAAGAAATGAAAAATCTCTAGAGAAATAATACTCGTTAAGTTGAGCTGTAAAGTTTCTACAAAACTATTGATACACGAGAGAAAATAACATTGCTGAGTTCGATTCTTGTAACAAGTTTACAACTATAGCTATTTTTACTCTTTGTACACATAATAAATTATTTATGTTCTGTGTACTTCCTAGCTTTACCTTTTTATAGTAAAATCTTGAAAGAAAATAACGTGAAGGGTTTTAATAGCAATAGACTGATAAATGACTAGCCACTCAGGAAACCAGACTAATAAATCTCCAGCTTAAAACTTCAAAACAATTTTTGAAGAACTTAATTGTAGGGTCTTTACACCTTTTATTGTTGATAGGTTGATTAATACGCAAAGAATACGTAAAAATAGAATTTAATTGAATGATAATGAGTGCACGCGATTTGAGTGATAATTGTGTACTAAAGTATAGAGCGCGCGTAGCTAGTAAAGTGCTGACACGATGATGTCAAATTTGTGCGTGCTTGCACTGTACATGCTCCGGGCCCCAGAGAATGTGAATGAGATGAAGGATAATGATTGACAAGGTGATAGTTAACAATTTTGCTTACAAACTTAAATAAACTAAGCTTAAGATATTTCATTGAATTGAGTCCTGACGGATGGCGAAGACCCTCTGTTGGCTCTGGTGATGGTGGGCCGCCCCGCAGCGGTGGCAACGGGAGCTACATAGCTCACGCTAGCTTCTGCCTGCTCCGTGGTTGTCTCTACTTGCTCAGCTGCCGGAGGTGCGAGCGCCGAACGCGACTGGCACGCTCGCATGCGTTGCCATGCGTACAGGATGATGCAAACCACGATGACCCCAACCAAAGTGTAGATGGCGACATAATGGTGAATGTCATGGGATGTCACTTGATCTGCCAGTTCCTGATTGGATTTCATTTCTTTGAGTGTCCTTTCAATCGCCTTTATGTCTTCCTGTTGGCTGATGATATCGTCTGTCTCATTCAGTGGAGCGATGAGAGGTATAGACAGATTAATTATGTTGTTTATTGGTGGAATTTCTACGTTCATGACATCGATCTTTGTTTTTATTGTATTTGATAACGATCTGTGTGCATAAATCGTAAACATTCTGTTTTTGATGACGCAACTGTCTCCAATAGTAATGACACCTGATTTGCTGAGTTGCTCTATCGTAATATTGTTATCGCATATGACTCGTACACTGCATTGTCCACAACAAAAGTACAGATATGAATTAATTAAATTCAAATCAGTCCAGGAATCCTGACATTCTTTTGTCTCAGTCTGACATTGATTAGAGGCTTGATGTTTCAAACATAGGTTTTTGTCCGACGTCATTTGAAAGACAGGCCTTTTCAGTGGGCAAATGTACTCGTCGGCGTTGTAAGGAACGCATTTTTGTAAGTCGCTTGTAGACACCGGAATGTAAGCATCTTTATGTGTATTGATAGCCAGGTATTTTGCTACAGGTACTATAATGACCATGCTCGTGTTGGCTTGTTGTGGAATCGGTATTATGAGGTCCTTGACACACCCTGCATTTTGATACAGAACGGCATGATTTATCTTTGTGATCAACCAGGCAATTTTCACACAAGTTGAACCTTTGCACTGTGTTTCTCTTTTCTGCTGACCCCAATTCTAAAAATGGCTTGCAGTAGAAAAGTCCGTGGCTATCGTCATTGCATAGTGGGCAATATTGTGTCCTCGTTGCACAACTTTTAAAAGTCGAACTACGTAAAAATGGTTTATTAGAGTCAATTTTATTGAAATTATTCGATTTTGATTGATTCTTTTTGTTTACTTGATGTTCAGAATCTTTGTTTCTACTCGGAGATGACGACGATGATGATTTGGATGAATAATGCTTTCGCCGTGTCGACTCGAGAGCGGTATACTTGTTTTCCAAAAACTTAAGGAAGTCTGTTAGAACAGGCAAGGCTCTTGGATTGTCTAATGATTGAGTGTATTCACTAAGCGTTTGAGTATCCAGCTTCAGTGTGAGTAAATGCACCACCATCGGTCCAATGGCGACTATATCTATCCCAAGATTTTTTAAGGAGTTCATGCATTCATTAATGGTGTCGAACATGTTCTTGATCTGTGTGTCAACTTGGTTTTGCATTGTAGGTATTGACAGCAGTATGTTTATGTGAGAGGTGAAAATTAATCTGTCATTGTTATACCTATGATTCAATATGTCCCAGCAAACTTTGTAATTTTCTGAACTGATATTGAGGTGCTGGATGATCCTTTCCGCTTCGCCTTTCAGTTTAGTTTTTAATAACTGCATCTTCTGGGCGTTTGGGATGGATTTGTTGTTGTGGACTGCTTCTTGGAACAAGTCCTTGAATGATATCCATTTTTGATAGTTCCCTGAGAAGGTAGGAATATCTATTTTCGGTGTAAAACTTTCCCGATATGAAACGGAATACATCTTGCTATTGACCAACTTTTTGATGTTAATGTACAGTTGTTCGTGGTTGCTATATTCCTGTTCATACTCCTCATCTTCCGAGTACATCTCACTATCGATTTCCCAGTGTAGGGAATCTATAGTTGACCATTTTACTTGAATGGTTTTGAGTACATCTTCGAATTCCCATTTTTCGGAGAGGCTCTCTATATCCACGTTTCTGATTGCTCGTGATAAAGCCTTGAAGTTACTCTTTTGCTTGCGGAGTATTTCTTCTAATTTACTGGCGTTACCTCGAGAGACAATCTTCTTGAACAATGATGTGGATGGGGTTCCAATTGGCTTGATATTTGGTTTATCTGGATCTACCGATAACATGTTCGTTTGCTGTCGCTCACCTGCAGCTTCTTGATTGCGAGTATCAGATATATGAATTGATGAAGTGCTAGGCGACTTACCCCCCTTATCCACACTAGTAGGCGGCTTGTAGTTTTGAATAATATCCTGAGCTTCATTGTAGAGAATTCTTGCTTTATCGTACATGTTCTCTGAAAAGTAGGCATACCCACGATCTTCAAATTCATACAGTTTAGCATGATTCTCTTGAAACTCCCTCCAGTATGAATCCAGGATTTGCAAACGTTTTTGGATGTTGGCCGGAGTTTTGCGATCCGCGGAATCCTTCTTGAAATTCCGCAGTAGCTGCTCCATGGCTTGAATGATCTGATCTTGATTGGCCAAAATGTTTTCCATGGTGGCGCTCATGATTGTTGTTGTATGATAGATTTGCTTACGCTTTCAACGGTTTGCTGTATTGTCCTCTCCGCGATTCGTCCTCACGGAAAGAGGGTTGTTGCAGCAGACGGACGTTACTCTGTCCACAAGTCGTAGTCGCAGGAGCTGTACTTCCGTGCCGACAGCTTAATCACACTGTTACGAACGCGAAAGAGTCCCGCATATACGGATGCTCGAAGGACCAAAAAGATGTAGGGTCTTTACACCTTTTATTGTTGATAGGTTGATTAATACGCAAAGAATACGTAAAAATAGAATTTAATTGAATGATAATGAGTGCACGCGATTTGAGTGATAATTGTGTACTAAAGTATAGAGCGCGCGTAGCTAGTAAAGTGCTGACACGATGATGTCAAATTTGTGCGTGCTTGCACTGTACATTAATTACATCCCAGAATAGAAGTTTCTTCAAATAGCTGGGAATGTTGTGAGAAAATAAATGAGTTGGCGTCACCCGGCTAATGTTCTCCATTAAACGCTGGAGTGTCATGGCGACACCTAGCGGGTGAATGACACCAGTTTGGGAGCAAACGACTTTGTAAACTAGCTGTTAACTGTAGATGTTCGAAACTTTTACCTTATACTGGATGCTTCATACTTGATGATGATGATGATTTATTGAATGGCTTTTTCATATAGGTACTCAGCTACTTTTAAACAACAAAAGGTATGGTCTTGTTCATGTTAATGTTGCTCACCTTTCTTATCGGATAGGCACCAAGTTACTATTGACCTACTCTCATTATAGAGATTCGCCTCGGGAATCGAACTGATAGAGGCGCTTGCCACGAAGCCGGTCGGCAGTAAAGCGGTGATCATTAAGGCAGCATGATGCACTGCCCCCACACGAGTCTCATCCCCACACGGATATTAGTATTCCGAGGAGGCTTGCAGATACTTTATCCGGCATAGCGCCAATTCTTCACGTAAGCGTTGCTTTTATTACTCATATTTATGATTGTCGTAAAACAAATAAGATATATTTGAGACTACGCTTCGGAACATAAATGGGTATTTATAAAACACTTGTATCCTTCTCGAATCGTCAAGAGAATTTTGTAAGGAATTGTTAGTAGGCATGAAAGCCTTTGAGAAATGAGAAAATAGCTCTTTATTTATTTGTTATGGTGCAAACATTTACACTCATGGAGAGAGTCAAAGGAGTCGAGATAATGGTTAAGATATTAAACATTTTGTTTGATAACATAAAACATTGCTTAGTTCAGTTTATTACAATTTTACTTGAAATACTCTCATGTTTAATCCTGTACTTTTTATACTGAGTATTGTTGTTTTCATAAAAAGTATATACTATTAAAGAAGTAGGTAAGTAGGTCCCTCTTAAAACTGATAAAATATACGTTGTTTCCATTTGATAAGAAATAATATAGTAGCCTCATTATTTACCTCCCACTTCCCAGCAGGTTTTTCATTTCCATTTTCTTATTAATCAATCTACCTTCACAAACAAGACGGTTCTATTTTTCAATTTCAATCAAAACGCGAGTGAATACAACAAAATAACCACGTCACATACCGAAAATCCATTTTGATCCACAAAACACGACACAAATACATTGGGTAGCTGCTGCTAATACCCATCGCGCGATCCGCCGGGATTACAATTTGGTCCCGTTCCTTCATTCCTTCATGATAAAAATAAATAAGGCCAATGTATGAAGCGACGAGCGGGAATTTCATAATAGGGTTATCATTCCGTTTTTATTGTATCAGTAATGGAATGGCGGTAATCTTAATTGAAATCTCACGGAATGGACGGCCGTTGACGAGAGCTGCCGTCATGTGCGAGCCGGTTAGGCGTTTGTCTTATGCTTTGTTAAGCTGACTATTGTGCTCCGTAACACTGAACGTCTTGAACATTTTATTAGCCTCTTCGGGTACCGTAATCAGCTTAGTGAATTACAGTAATTGGTATTTATGGGTTGTAAGCCTGGGGTGTGCTCGTGTGCGTATTACATGATACTTAATGGTCTTAGCTGTACTTATTTAATGATTAAAACCAGATACACTGAGGGAGATGTAATAGTTACAATAACAATTATATTAAGCTCAAACTACAATCTCTAATGAAAACACACCAAAAACATAGTCAACATACAAAAAACATCATATTTCAGTCAAATCCGATAACACAAAACACAAACTATTCAAGAACAGGACGGCTTATACATATATTCATATCTTGCTTTCCCGGTACAGATTCAAATCACGAACGAGTAATCAGAGGCAAGCATGCGATGCCGTCCGATCGGCGCGATTAGACGCGGGACCGGACGGCATCGGACGGCACCGGACGGCACTGAACGGCATACTTTAGTGCCCCGGAACCGGCATGCACAATTGAGTAGCCGTGCAGTTTTGATTGCACGAAATATAAATGAGCTATGAACGGAATGGGGGTCGTACATGGCACTATTAATAAATTAAACTGCACGATAGAGGGTTGTACAGTAATATATCACGCTTGTTTTCCGGAGGGTTGGCTACAGTAACTATGCCACTACACACTACTGTGGGGGACTTTAATGGCGTCAACGTGGACAAATCTAAAGTAGGGTGTAGTAAGACATGAAAAATTCCATTAATCCGCAGTCCAACTTGGGAATCGAACCCAGCATGTGGCAGCCAATTTCAAAAATGTATGGGGAATGTATGTATGGGGAAGCATATACTCATTTTCCTAAGCATTTTATTTATATAGGCCAAAGCTGTAAATATGTAAAACTATGTCAATAAAATATTCTAGAATATACTTATGCGAAGGAAATGAACTTACGAGCAGTTGTAGATGGTAACAAATACACTTCACGAGCCGAGTCCTCTCGAGCGAGTATATATATGACATGACAGGTACAGAAAGGTTACAAAGGGTAAATACTTATTCCCCTAATGAAGAGCGGACCTTTTCACCTGGTTACTCTTTGAACTCATTATTTTCGGGATGTGAGGACCACGATAAATAAAGAAACATTCTTTTAGAACTTCAAGAGTTCCACTTAGATAACAAATGGGTTCGGAATTCGTTTGTGAAGGAATGTTTCCCCTTTTAACGAACGAAGGCGAACGAGAAATACCTTCGAACATAATGTGCCAAATTCCTTATCATCAATTTTTCCTTAATTTTGGAGCGGTGAATTAATTTGCGGAGGTTTTATTTTTGCGTCGAACTTGAGACCTCTCGTGGAAATTGTTCAATGTTTTTGAATTTCATGCAATTGTTCTTGTTTCTATGCTATTCATATTTTAAATGTTATATTGTAAATGTTTCATCTGCGCCACAGCAATGTGTGAATATTTGGCAGTAACGCGGCTATGAATATTAAAATATTATCAAAAACTGGCAGCACACATAGAAATAGCTATTTCCCTGACTGAAACAAATCGTGTAAAATGGGAATCATTTTACACGATTTGTTTCATACAGCTAGAAAACAAAACCTTTTGTACGAAACCATGTCAGAAGGAAGTGGTACCTCGGTACAATAGTAGTAAAGTTAGAGTTCATTTGCAACAGTGGCATAATACGCAGATTACGTCGGCACGGCGGGCGGCGCCGCGGGTTTTCATTAGCGGACGACTTTCGGAGGATTACCGACGAGTGCATTGTTCGCCGCACAAAGACGCCTCCAAGACGTACACAGTCACGTCTATACAGTAGGACAGGTTATTTGTGATCATCTCGTTTTGAAATATACAGATAAAAATTGATAATATTCCCGAATTCCGGCATCATATTGTTGAAGAACTAAGAGTGACTAAATTATATACAGACTATTATTAGAAGTTACTATTAGAAGCGATAAAGCTAAATATGTAATTTAAAAATGTTGTAAAGTACTCCTTCTCTCTGTCTTACTGTAGGATAATCAGTTGTTATAACGCCTGTATAGATTGAAATCCTGAAATTATTAATCAAAACAACTGTTTAAATAATTAATGTGGCATGAATTATTCGTGTGCAAGTTATAAGCCAGGGCTCACAATAATTAACGACGGAAATGCCGACCGGGCCCCACTGCCTACCTGTTTGGGCATTGAAAACAAATCTCAAGTATTTTGTTATAAAATTACGTAAAATTATAAACCCATTTATATGGAAAACTAGCTTTTGCCCGCGACTTCGTTCGCGTGGAATAGTGGCATCCGGCAGATTTTTGGTTTGAACAATAGATGGCGCTGTATGTCCGGAATAAATTGTATTTTTAATTTTAATTTTTTGTAATAAAAACTATCCTATGTCCTTCTCCTGGCTCTAAACTACCTCCCTGCCAGTTTTCAGCTAAATCGGTTCAGCCGTTCTTGAGTTATAAGTGGAGTAACTAACACGACTTTCTTTTATATACATGACCTGATTACATATTAATGGCATTCACATGTGTGGCTCACATAACTATTTAAATGGGCTATCATAAGTACAGGAAACTGCAAATAAACACAATTTATTTCACAAGTATTTACAGCAGCATATTTTTCTAGCCATTCATCTTCAGCATTTGCTTTGAACAGAGTAATTTTGTCGCCGCTATAAATCTGCATGAGCTCTCCATATTTCAAAGACGGGTTGCAGTAAGCTTACTGGTGGCACTGCACTGTGGTGTCACTGCTACTTGCAATTACATTTTGTCTCAGTTGACTGCGCCTCTGAATCAGCTCCAGTTAAAACTTTAATTTTATGACTGGATCGTTAAGAAGGTTCGAGTTCACTGTTACCAACTTCCCCACTAATTGAAATTACTTTGTTTGCTGTTCAGAAGGTAGTACTACTAGGCGAAAATGTAATAGAATTGCACTGAGGTATAGTTTGATACTCTCATTATTTTTGTAGCCCATGCTCGGATTTTAATAAAAAAATTTAGACGTTATTTCCATATTAATAATTTAATTTGGTTTTGGCGCAACATGTCCTCTTCTTCCATTCGACTCTAGAACATTTTCCAAATTTGTAATAGATTAATTTATTAAAGTCACAGCCAGTCGTCCATCAATCCTTGACGACAAATTACCTTCAACATACATAGCTTAAGCCATTGCTAAGCCCGCGGAGGTTCTCTATCATTATTCACGCGAGACCTTAATCCGCGCCAAATGAACCACTCGCGAAAGTAACTCGTCCTAACTACTGTTATACATACATACAAGCTGTTGATTTGCATCCGTGCCATAGTCAAGGACGTAATTATACTAATGATTCTCAACCCAAATCAATAAGAAAATTGGTACAAAATTTTTTGATTTTAATTTTTTTTCGGAAATCCGTCAATGTCATCTAGCCGTATTTAAACTTGGCGCGTGTGTTACTGGCCTTAAAACCGTGCTGCGCCCTCACACAAACGCAAACACAAAGCATACGCAACGATTATTCATAAATTTCATTCATAAAATTGGATTACTTCTGAAATACTATGACATTACAATGACAAAAAAAAGCAGTGCATATTAACTATTTCCCGTCTACTGTAATTCCAATCGATTATTTACGTATTTTATGTCCTCCTCCTGAAGTATGGCACAAATGCAAATCAACACCTTGTATAAGTACATCTATGTGAAAGTGAGATTACTCATTCGCTTTCATTGCAATATGTAGATAGTATAATTGAATATGAAACTTATAAATAATGGAAAAACTGTCTAGCCTTTTCCCAATTAGGTTGGGGCCGGCTTTCAGTCTAACCAGATGCAGTTTACTACCAGCGTTTTACATGGAGCGACTGTCTATCTCTAGTTACCTGGACCACTAGTTTTCTTCAGTATTGCCAAGGGGTCGGTTGGAATTAGGTAGAATTGCAAAGACGAAGGAAGAAGTTCCCCTAAATCGCTGTTTATAAAGCATGTAACAGCCAGTATTTTACATTACAAAATCAATTGGCTTCGCCCCCGTTATTAATCAAAGTTCTATTGTGTAACACTTTCCTGAACTAATGAGGCAGTATTATTCACGCGGCGGTGCTGGCTATTAGTACGTTATCGACGTCCTGCTATGTAATATGGAAATCTAGGATTTTATTCCACGCCAATATCCCGGTTATATTTCAATATTGAACCAACGATTGTTGGTTGAATTTTGTTATCTTTTCAAGACTTCTTTTCAAAGTAGATGTAATTATTTTTACTGTGTTTCTATTCTCAGCTTTTTCGTTAATACAGGTGTTTCATTTCTATTGGTGGTGAGAGAAACGTAAATCTTTCGCGTTGCATATATTTGTGTTGATAATAAAATGCACAAAATGGTTTTTACTATAATACTCGTAGCTTACTATGTTAGCGTTATTGGTCCTTGTCTAACTCTTTACTTTATACCACTGGAACATAAACTGTAATAGACACATATTATTTGTGTAGCGGCGCGCTGTTTGCTACTTAGTTGTAATATTGTTGGTACAAGTTTACAACGCTCTTTAGCTCTTAGTTCAACTTTATTTACAAGTCTCAGCTACCCACGAATGTTATTAATAGTAGTTATTTTACAGGTTACCATTTAGTAGTATTGTAAATGAGAAAGTTACTTTGTCCATGTGTGACACAATCATACCAACAAGCCTATCTCAATTGATGCATCAATCGAGATAGGCAGATAATTGTATGTGCTACCATATGATACTTCTTATCCAGGCGAAAAGAGCAGTTATACTAGCTACCGCCAGTTTCGCATTTGAATTATACCAATTAAGATATTAATAATAATTTTATTACTGTAAGAATTCCTTACAGCTGAAAAATAATTCGTTTACTTTGTGTTCTTAATTAGTGAGTTCTGAGATCAGCTTCCCTTAATATTTGTTGAGCGACGGCCGGAGAGGTTTCACCGATTTCGAAATTTTGTTCCCAAAAAGACGATTAATTAATGGAAATTATATAATTAATATCAAAATTAACGGTTACAGAATTGTTAAATAAATATTGTTACTTTATATATTATATAGCAATGAAATCTTTTGAAATTAATGTTTGTGTATGTAAAAAAGCCGACCTCAACTTGAAAGAGATTGAATGCATAGAGAGGATTTTAAAAATGAAAGACACCACTCATTTTTTTAAATAAAAAAAATATACATTTTATAGTTTATATTTATTTGAATATTAGTGGTATTTGTCAGACGGTAAGTCACACAGAATCACTAATAAAAACAAAATACTAAAATATCTGCGCAATAAATCAGTCGCGGGATTTATATTTTATCTTGGCGAGTCCTTATCGAGTAGATTTATTGTGGCTCAAGCACAGCTTCCCGAATAAACTTTTATTTTCGCGCATCAATTAAAAGCTTAGCTGAGATTAATCTGAGACACTCCATTCTGTTATTATCTTGATAATGGGAATCTCCAGAAAGTCAGTAAAAGGATAATAAAGAATTATATTTAAAATTGTGAGCTGTGAATTATCAAAAATTAAGTATCTCAAATCATAGAAAAAAAAACAACAAAATATTATACTAAAATAATTGCAACAATATTTCACAACAAATTAAGCAAACATTGCATCGAGTATAAACAGCTAATTTAAAAGCAAACAATTATTATTTTAATTTCAGCAATATAAACATTATCAAGCAAGATATCATGACAGTTCCACAAAAAGTAAATAATCAAACAAACACAAATATAACATTAATTTTAGTTTAATCAGTTGCAATGTTTGCTTTCCATCAAAATGTAAAGAGTGTGAAACATTCGCGGAATAAATGCAAACAAATATGAAAATGTACATAAACATCAAGTATTATAATTGCTAGCACATAACTTATATACATTTAATGATACAAATTTATTCACGTGACTCATTGAAACAAACATTTTTAGAATTGGGTATTGTAATCCCAAGGGTTTAATAATTTACATAAGGTTTGTTAAAGGTCCTACAAACGTCATCTCCTTTACATTATAATTAAGCCAGGAAAACAAAATATCTTTTGAGAATAATTCAATTTTCTAAATAAAATTAAAGCATATTACAATCACTACTACTAAACTAAAAGGCAGTATTTTCTGGTTCCAACCAGACATTATTATCAGCTGAAAGTACAGAAACACGTTGACCAAATTATTTTAGTATACTTCCTTGAGAAATCAAATATTTAGTTGTAATGACGTCAAAAAGATGTCTACAGACTGATAACCATCGCAGATAGCGCTTAAATAGCTCAAATTGTTAAAATGCTCGTCAGGCCTGACAAGGGGTAAACAGCCACAAAACAATAATATTTTAATGATTAATGTTATTACGTAAAGTCGCAACGATCTATCTTTATTCATATTCCCATTAAAAACGGTCCCTTTCAATTAATGAAAGGAATTTTCATCACGTCTTAGGATGGTCACACAATGCCACAGAGGACGGAAGATGAATAACATCTCTCCGCCATTGTAACCCAAATTGTGTGCCTACGGCGCTACGGGGCTACGCCATGCCGCTACGACGCCTACGACGCTACGGTCACCAGCACCTGACCACTCACAAGTTAGAATTATAACTTTATTTACATTGTAATAAAGTAGCTTTTTTATTTTCCTGCTACATAAAGAGGGTTTCTGCAAAGGTAGACCCTTATAACGACGCTTGAATGATTCCATTTATCTTTCTTGTGTTATTATTTTAGCGTGATACCAGCGATTATGGCGCTTATATGTAATACTTTAGAGACTAAATTAATGTGTAACCTGATTTACCCAACGTAATGGTGTTACTGGATCTGGGTTGCAGAAAATTATGTAAATAATTGTGTTAAATTGTTGAGTTTTAACAAAAATATCGCATGTTTGTCGGAACGTTTGTGTGAAACGCTACATTTATTGTGTGAGACCTGAAGAACTTGTACTATCACAAGAATCTAATGAATACGTAAAGAAATATTGTATAAACGTCGGTATATAAATCCCGAATTTGTGATACTTTGTATTGGTATGTAAAATTCTTTCAAAAACTTTTTTTTAGAATCGATTTTTCATGTACTACAAGCAGCTTCTTGAAAACGTCGGTAAACACAAACCAAACAACACATTATGGCACTTTTTAGGTTTTGGATGACTTAATGGAAAATAAAATATCTCGTTTGATTAAAAATACTCATTACAGAAACTGAATATCAATTCAATACACGTTATAGAATATATTATGTCACCCAAACATGTCCTTGAGCTACAATCTATTGATTCCAGTAAATCATTTGCTAAAGGCGAGCTATTCACTAATAAGCTACTGATTCCGTGTACTGTTAAGACTTTACATGCATACAACAGAAGCAAAGCTGTCATCTGCAGACGAGTCTTAGCAACGACACATCAATACATAGTATAAAACAAAGTCGCTTTCGCTGTATGTCCGTATGTATGCTTAGATCTTTAAAACTACGCAACGGATTTTGATGCGGTTTTTTTTAATAGATAGAGTGATTCTTAAGGAAGGTTTGTATGTATAATACATGTAAGTACCACGGGCGAAGCCGGGGCGGGCAGCTAGTCTACAATAATCTACATTAGCTTCACATAATGTCACAACCACGGATAACAAAATTACTTGCGGAGATGTCATAACGCAAAATCTCCCAAAAAAATAATGCGCCAAAATGCAGGTGTTCGAGGGACGACGAATGTTACTAGCTCTGCTTTGATTTTTGAAAACCAAATCACCAATTAATTTGACAGATATTCGTCTTGATTTGACATTGAACCCGAACGCATGACCTAAGAAGGCGCCGCGCCTGAACTCGTAATGCATCTCCGCTCATCTTTCCTTCCTCCGTGCTCCTAACACACACACTCACAGGTTGCTAGACAAGCGTGTGGGCGTGTCGTACAGCCGATAATTGCCTGTTGATTCAATTAATTGGCTGACAGTTCACAGCAAGCGCCTCAAAGCGTATTATTGCTTCTATGGCGAGCAAGCGACCGCTTACAGTTATGATATACTCCGCAATTAGCAATAGTTGCTGCCAATTGTCGCTTACAGCCTAGCGTTGATGGGGATAATTGGAGGTCTACTTGCCGCTTTGTACAATTTTTCGTTAAAGTTAGTTTTTTAGCAATATATCTGGTACTGATTAACATCAGTAATGATTGACGAAATCCAAGTACTCAGTCTTATTCTTTTCGAGCTAGTTACAAGTAAAAAATTAAGAAAAACCCAAACCATGTAATTTAAGAGCTACGATACCAACTTGCATTAGCGGCACAACTTTTCGATTTTTATTTTATGGAGCTCACAATTCCAAAAGTAGATAAATCATTCGAAAGAATAAATTCCTAAATGCAATCAAAACATGCCTATGTCACAATACAACAGCACATAAAACAAGTCAGGACACAACGTGACATTGTTTGTAATTGACTTTCCCAAAGACCAACTGCGCTGCATAATATCACGAGCATTTAGTACGAAATATGAATTAGTGCGAGCTCCGACGTTCCGTTGCACGGAGCCCTAAAGCAATTTGCATGAAAAATAACGCACCCTTTACACGAGATGAGTTTCGGTCGGCGCTGCAGAATTCTTATTTGTTCTCTGGTGCCGCCAAGTCCGTGTCAATATTTTGAGAGCTCGTTGAGGTTTCAACTTGTGGAGTGAATGTTAATCCTTTTTGCCTGAGACTTTTTCAGGCTTTTGTTTTTGCGTTAATGTGGCTTCAGCTACGCAGTTCGTTTTGTTTACTTTGTTAGGCAAAGAGCATGATGCCGCTTTTTTCGCTCTCAGCTTTTGGTGTTGGTCATTTCTCGGGTAGCATGTGTTTCCATTCGGCCCGTGGTTTTTTACCTCAGTGCATGAAGAGGTAGGAAAGGTTTGGTTATATGAGTCTAATTCAATGCTTTAATTTTTAAAACTAACGTAATCAGACGGAGCAGAATCTTTGAGAGTTTAGTAGATTCTAGATTAGATACAGTGTTAGTAACATTTATTTTCAAGACAAATAAAAAAGGAATTGTCAAATTATGATTTCAGTCACGAATATTTGCTCCAATACATAGTCAACAAAAATAACATAAAACTCAGCAGAAAATTAACTGAAATAAAATATATATTCGCTGTCGATCCGTAATTCTAGTGTCCGAAAGCCGAATAAAAATCAAGTGCTCGCCGAAAAACTGGCAGGATTCGGATCAATGGCCGTCCGGTACATTTAGTTGGATCTCGTTGGCCATTCAGCTTTGTTTATAGGGGTGGTACGTAATATAAATTAATTATCTACGACGGCACTTCGCCGACAACCCACCCAAAATATCACGTGAATAAAGAGCCGAGTATTAATTTGGGATATCGTTAAAAGCAGAATAAAACGTTAATTGCATATACGTTTTGTGGCTTTTGTTGATGTTCTAGAAGGCGTACCGTGTGGGGAAACATCGCTTTGTTCACTTATTTATATTCATTTAAGAGATGAATGGAATTTGTGATGCGATTAGCGATTGCCTTAATCATTGTTGTTATCTGATGATACGCTTACTGTGGCTGTTTGTGAATACATTTTCAGGATATTATCAGCATTATACTAAGCTGCTATGAAAATAACAATGTTGGCAAGTTGATTGTTTAAATTAGTTCCACGAATAGTTTTGGTTACATGCCATTATTAACTTAAAGATGTTAATTAAATATTCAAAAAACCCTAATACATAGAGTACATGGCTTATCAATGCCGTAAAGCTATGCAACACGATTGTTTGAAACAAACAAAATAAGCTCCAATTTCGATTGGTTGTTTTCCTTTTGTTGGGAACTCGATGTAAAGTTTTATTATTTCATCATTAACTTCGCGTTTGAGTTGGTGTTCGTTAATAATATATTTACAGACGTTGTATACGCGGAGGCTTTGTTTCACTTTTAAGTATCGTTGTGAAATTATTTATTCAATGGAACATTGCGATTGACAACTTAAAACGGACGTAGATAAAAGTAACTTTATTTTATAGATTTTTTGCTTTCCTCAATGTTGAAAAAATAAATATCTATTGAAGACGAGTCTTCTGTAATTTACCTCAAACTTCTTTTGTTTTCAATTTCTAGGCCACCATTTAAAATAATTCAAAATACACTGTATTTTGAATTATTTTATTTATTATTTTATTATTTTCCCAGGTATCGACAGCAACTGACTGCTATAGCTCACAAAAGTCTGTCGAGTTTCGTCTGTCTGCGGCGAACATTGAGACAGACAGTATCTACTCGAGCTATTGTTTATTTGTTTGTTTGTAACGGGTGATTGACATTATTCCAGAAGTACCAATGTTTGTACATTTTGTATTGATTCTGAAAGTTCAAGGTTGAATTAATTTAAATAATAGTTTAATAGTCGTACTATTTCTTGATAGTTTAAACAAAAGATGTTAGTGTACTAATACCACTTTATTAACATCGTTAATTGTACCTAAGTCTCTTAACTCTTAATGGGTAAATTCAACAAAAGTTAAAGTAAAGTGTAACCATAATTCTATTGTTGTAAAGTTTGTGAGGCAACAGTTTATTTGTAGGTAATCCTTTATCACGAAGTTTATTGAAAGTCTTGAAACTTTTCAGTCGAGTAATTTCCCAGGATTATAAAACAAGCCTCTGTAAATAATTTCTGGTGTTATAATAAATTCTTAAACGTGTTCATTTTAATAAGCTTTGTGAATAATTTAGTGTAGTTAGAAAGTCTCGTACCTGTTTTATTAGAGAACATGCGGAGCTTTTAAGAAACATTCCTTCCGTTATAAAATATCAGCATAAAAACTAGAACTATCTTCAATTTTACGTCGAAATATAACCCGAATCGTTTACCATGCTAGTTCGTCAGAGTCATGAAAACTTGTGAAGTCTGTTCACAGTTGATACAGTTGGAGCTGACTAAACGATGACGTCACGCGCTCGGCTGCCGGTAACGACTTGACAACTTTCCTCATCTGGGTAATGAACACGGAGTACACGGTGACACGCGTGCTGTAACTGAGTTACACTTGTGATGATATTTACTCACTTTTACTAGTTCTTGTCAATTTGTTGCGAGTTAATTTCGGAAGATATTTCATCACGGTTGAATTACGCCTAGTTGTGTATCTAGTAAGTTTGTATACACTTTGGTTATATATCATAAGATCCCGGTTGTTTTTACTAAACTTATTCAGGCAGGTCCGTATCATCCGGAATTTAATGTACTTGTAGGCACAAGCTTAAGTAAGCAGCCTATAAACTACGTAAAAAATAATGTACAAATAAAGAAATAGGTTTCAAAACCTAAAACAATCGTAGAAAATTTGAAACAATCTCAAAATCTAATTTCCTAAAACCCCAGTGTCATAAGCTGTATCTCATAATGTCAGACGGTCAGACCCGAGTGCTCACATTGTCAGGATTAGCGCTCATAGCGAGTTTGTCGCACGACTCATAAACTGTTTGTCGCCACTACTTGTTGACTCATATTACGAATATTACTGGACGTCGGTGTCTCCTAATTTCTGTGACAATGTAGAATTTTGTAATAATGTTGATTTTATTGCGAATCTGGGTATTGAAGCTGTAGAACGTAAACTTCAATCAATCTTAAAGCTGCCTAACGTTATTATTTCAACACATCCCTACACAGAAAGTAAAACAAAAGTCAATACAGTGGAGCAGTAGGCCGGCGCGTATAAGTGACTTAGCGTGTAAGCCGCGAGCCTGGGCCCCTGGGCCCCAGGGCTAACAAAACTACCCCGCATGAATCCTTTGGGCCCCGGGGATGTAATGGAGTTTTTCTATTTGTTACATTACTATCGGATTCTGAATATATCATTATTTGTCGGCCAGATGTGTGGCTGAAATGTGATGTGTTTGGATTATGCTTTGATGATTCAATTATACTCAGCAGCCTTTTTTTGTCGATAGGCTCATGGCCAAAAATTCTTTTTGTTTTTATTTGTAAATGCGATATGGATACTAAAAGCTTTTGAAGTGAAACAGAGCTAGAAAAATAAAAGTTAATGGCTTCTAATATCATCAAAGTTTAATAAGGCACAATTGCAATACAGACGATAATACGCCAGTACATTTTTACAGTCATGTCAGAAGCAAACTGATAAAGTTTTAAATAACCTTCATATACGCGTCTGAAATAAATACTTTACAAATCACGAATACTCCTTGAGCATACGTAACAAATTCCGCGCCATCCTTATAAAATATTTCCATCGCCATAATATTGTTATTCATAATCATACCTCGTTCGGGAAAAATCTACAAAGGAGTCCTCACAAAAAGAAACATTATTTTCAAACAGAGATTGTCACTCCTTTGTATGCGGCACTCGTGACCAACTCAAACAAAACTCAAGAAATGCTTAGAATCGTAAAAAGCTTTGTTCGACGTCAGGCTAATTATCTGCTGACCCCCGTGCTCGACAAGCGTTATAAGATTTTATATTTATGAGCCAAACGTAATTGAATTGAACGACGCCGATGTTTTTTTGTTTACATCGGCGCGGTTTGGGATAGAATTAATATTTGCTGTTTACTTTCTAGACCCAAATATTGTTAGGTGATGATTTATGTTCATAAATGTGAGTACTTACTAAGCTTTATAACACACGTACCTACCTACTCGTAAGATGTTCTGATGAGTATTAAAGCACGCCAAAACAATTTATAGTACATAAATAATTTATTACATAATACACAGTACGTGGGAAGTCACGTCTTTTCTTAAAGTAAAATATCGTACATTTCTGTACCTAGAATTTGTAGTAAACAGTTTCTTTTATTATGGCAACAATGTGTTAGGATAACAAGCTGGCTCGTAATTCCTTTTAAGTTATTATTTTGGCACATAAAATGCTAACAAGCAACAAGTTGGGCTGTTTAGTGAACATCAAAGCCTTTAACCTTACCCTTTGTTATATTAGACCTTTTCAATTTATATTTCTGACATTTATATTCACAATAATGAACATTATGAAAACTTCGAGTCATAAAATAATATAAGGCTATTTATATTCGTGGTCCAACTATTTGCGTAACTGAAATAGAACAGATGGTCTGGTTACATCTGGAGAATTATGATACTTATTGGCCTTTTGTCTATACTGAAAACAAAGAAATAAAGTCATTCTCTTAAACCAGAAAAATACTGTCACCACACACATTCATCCATTTCCATTCACAAATGAGAATCACGACAATGTTACAGAAAAAAATATGTGTACATTTGTTACATTCTATCACATGGAATGAAATTTGGGGAAAGCTTAAAAGATTGATGCAGTATTTCACTACAGCATCAATCTCTTCGACTAAATTGAGCAAACCAATGGCTTAAAAAAGCCATGGCTTTCTGTTTGGCTAAACTGGCGAAGACATTCATTTGTTTTCTGACTGGGGAAAGATGTAAATGATAACTAGATGAGCTGACACTATTGTTATATGCATTGTATAAACCTAATTTAGTGTAAGCTTAGTAGGTACAGATTACTTTATTCTATGCGGACCCTTTTTATTTTGACTTTCGGATAATCACAATTTAGTTGAGATTTTTATGAAAGAAATGAGTTTTATAAAGTTGGAAGAAATTAAAGTTTTTGTGAACTTGTCTCATTTGACGCAAAAATCAAAAGAGCCTTTGCCAAAAGTAAATTGTAGTTGTGAAAAGTTATGTCGTTAGCCGAATTGTTCTTGATTTATATTTCTTAATGTTTGTGCTGACATCTTTCGTGATTGCTTTAATTTTTTCGACAAATTGAAATATTGAATTTTATAAAAAAGTTTTGTTTTAGGCGCAAATATTCAATTATTCCTAGAGTTACGTAAATCGTTGTTAGAGTTTAAAATGGCTGGTGAAAAATAATACAAATTTTGTTATTTGATTTATCGTTTCAAGCTACGAATTTCTTCTGAGGCAGTTTATAAAGCTCTGACTGTAATATACAATAAACCTTACCTTGCCATTATTGACTTAAAGTTATTTATCTCATAGGAAAAAACATTTTATTCTATAACCATTTCGAGTAAGGATCAGGAACTGACGTGAAAAACTCTTTTATAATTCTGAGGAATTGCTATTGACGTCACCTTCGCCATTCATCACGGGATCTACATACGAACACACCCGCACATTCGAGTCATTTTTCATCGTCATACCGGGAACTTACGAGTGCTTCTTTTTATATTCGACTAGTCAATTTTTGCGATTTCAGCCATATCCCGAGGGAAGTACTCTCCGTACGCGGATAAATATATAATGACACAAACAACATAGACTTCTGTTGTTGAGAGAATTTAAAAATCTGTTCAGCAGATCTATAGATCAATGACACAAAAATAAAATGTTGACTTTATAATTATTCGGTTTTACCCGCGTCCCGTAGAACTATTCTGCACACCCGGATACAAAGCAACCTGTATTCTTCCTCAATTATTATTAACAGACTATCTAACATTGAAACAATTTTTCAAATTGGTCCAATAGGTCCTGAGTTAGATTCAAGCCAACAAACAAATTCCTCAGTTTTATAATATTAGTATAGCTCTTCTACGTTCAGTATGCAGGCAGTATGGTGAGTACACGTGTAAGGACTTACCCGTCCTCGAGGAAGGACGATTGAGCTCGTCCTGATGTATTATCCCATAAAAGGATCATTTCCAAATCTCCTCGCCGATAAGATGACGTGCGATGTGATTGAAAACATTTTGTGAATGATGCTGTGGTAAGGGTCTTATGAGTGAAGTAGGCAGACAAATTAGATCAATCAATGAAAAGTTGGCTAAAGATGGTATTGAATAAAATGTCGTTGTATATCGTACGGATGACTGAACAGTTAATTAAACAACAACAATTAGTGGAATTGAGCAAGCGTGGTGATTAATGCTCAACCTTCTCCGTGTGAGAGGAGGCCTGTGCCCAGCAGTGGGATGATAAAAAAAAAAAAGGCTGTAACAATTAGTGGAACAGTTCTTTGGCCCCTTGAACTTATCTGATAACTGAAATTGTAACAAAGACTATAGGTAGCCAAATGAATATAAAATTAATTGCATTGATTAAAACTATGGAGGTTTGCTATTTACGTAGCAGTAAACAAGTAAGTTAATATTATGAAGCTCTTGTTTCGCAAGCGACTACTTGAATCTAAAATTAGATAAATTGAAGTTTCATAACAAACATAAAAGTCAAAGTAATGTCTAAAGTAAAAGTAACGGTCAAATTCGTTTTTTCAAGGCTAAAGTGACAGCAAAACTAATAGAAAAAGCGAATTTGACCGTTACTTTTACTTTAGACATTACTTTGATTTTTACTTTGGATTTTACTTTTGATGAAGAAATTGGCTGTAAGAGATTTCAGATAAAACTAACACGAGTTTATTAAAACAACGCGTAGATTATTATCCTCAATACTCTAATAAATGCTGACGAAAGACATTATTATCATTAAAGAAGGTGTTATCTTGATATGTAAAACGCTTACATGAGAGATTTTCTGTACAAAGTTTGTGACCTCTAAATGAGGTATGACATTTTATTGAATAAATAATTATATGTTAACTATTTTAATCATCTCTTTTTTACTTATTATCCTAGCGCTATTAGAGAAAAGGCTGATAGCTGAAATTATACATTCCACAGTTAAACCGTGTACAAATATTATAATATCAGCACTTCTGTCATGGCTGTCAGACAACAGACTCGCATTGTTGGAAGCTCATACACATAACGCGATTGTAAGGAATATTGAGGTCAGCTCTCTTTGAGCGGAGCGAGGAAACTGAATAACGTTTACTTCGATGCTCAATTCTTTTATCAATACTTATCACATTTATACACATACACATACATTATCATATCGTGGCAAAAGTTTTAATTCTCACCTAACTAATATTTTTTGGGAGAGTAAAAAAAATATAAATATACACTAGAACATTTTGAATTCGGTATCTATTTGTATTAAGTATCTACGAGTATTTCAGCTGGCAAAGAAACCTGGCCCTACACCTTGTGCGATGTATCCACCTATAATACTTGTCGACTGACGATTGAACCTACATATCTCTATCAAATATATTCAAGTTAAACCTCGCCTCTCATATTTATATGATATGCTACGATTTCGTCTGGCGATACTAAAAATATTTTTTTTGTTCCTTTCCATTTTACTGTTGGGAATATAGCTCTGCATCCTAGTATCATGTTCAGAATTTAGGGCAACATACATGTATGTATTTACATCATCATCTGCTTAGCCTTCTCCGAAATGTCGGAGTCGGCTCAAAGTCTAACCAGATGCAGCGGAGTACAAATCTTTTACATAGGTACATTAAAATAACAAAGTATTAGCATAATCATATTCTAGTTATACCTTGGAAGTTTTATATAAAACCAATTAAAGCTCAATACTGAAACTCGTATTTATTTTGTTTGGTTATTTCCTAGTAATATTTTGTGTAATCGTTTCAATTATATCGCTAATAACATAGTATTTCAGCGCTCGGCTGCGGTCACAAGCTTCTTAGTAAATAGTCACATTGTGTTGCAATGCGGTTATTATTAAAATAATAGCTCTTATTGAAAGGTATTTAACTTGCAGTTGCTGGAGGAAAGTCAATAGTTTCTTTATTAAATATACAGACAGAAAGTTATTTTCACAATCTTGTTAAAGCGCATTACAACTTAAGTTAGTCTTTGTCTGTATCAACTTTTTCATTTCAATAATAACAGTTTTCATTATAGAGGTACTTAATTTATAATATTAAGTCGACAATAAGCACGGCAATAAGCTGAGGTACTTGAGCAATATTTAAAACTCAGAAAGAATTCAACATCTGTGAGAGCTCAAAAATAATACAAATTCATATTTCAACCATTCAAGCGTTATAAAAGTCAAGTCTCTGTACAAGTGCACAACAACTTTGAGCAGTAGCAGTAATATTTCCGCGGATAGTTCCCGCGGTCCGGCATTCCGGGCTCGTGCGGGACAACCTCACGACACACAAATAAATTACACCATGCCCGGGGACAGATAAATCGCCGCAACAAGATTTAACTATAAAAAGCTGCCATTCCCAACTCTTTCATGTTTTATTTAGTGAAAACTCTGAAGAGTCAAAGTTTTCAGTTTTTATAGCAGTTTGTCAAAGTTTGAAGTAGTTAGTTGCAGGTAACTAGAAGTTAGCGCCGGATCATTAGGGAATAGCCTTTTGTATTCCTTGTGAAAAAAATATATTAAGCTCAACTTTTTGCTTTTATCTCGGTTTATTAAAATAAATAAAATTTGCCGCATTTTATTTAGAATGGCGTAAACAAGAGTTAAATACCCTGTGTAATCTACTTAAGTTAAGTAAATTTTTAAAAACAATATTAATAAACATTATTAATTTAATCTTATTTTACAAACAAACATCACATTGAAAACACCTAAATATTTTACCTAAATACTTGTTCATCGTGGAATTGACTCGATAATACACTTCCCTAATTTATCGAGTTTGTCCAATTTTTCTTCGTTTCTGAGATTAGGAATTTTCCAAGTCGTTAATATTTTATTTCATCAAAGCCGGTGCTGACATAAATTTAAGTAATGAATCGGGCCGCGGATTCAGCTCTTAGCCGACAATAGATCAACGAACGAAGGATTTATTGTACTTGCTTCAAATTGTGCTGTTTATTCGCAAATTTCCGCTCTAATGGAAAATTCTACAGCTACCTATATTTTAACGTACAAAAGTATTTCTTGACTATTTCACGATAATTGGACCAAGGATATAATTTAAACATGGTCTGTGTAATAAAAGTTGTAGCCTATTCGGGAATTACTGTTCAAAATTATAATTTGAGATCGCTATTAAAAATATCATCAAATTACACACTCTACACAACTTAGTTGAAATAAAAGATAAAAGAAATCCAAGTTTGCTGTCGTTATAAACTTTAAATAAATTCACCCAATTTTAAAAATACATCTGAACCCTCAATATAAACAGCTTTCAATCCGATGATATAGCGAAGCCAAACATTTTAAAGCAAACACATTTATTCAAAAGTGGTTTACTCGGTATAATACGTTTCTTTATACTACATTCTTTCAGTTAAACGAAAATAAATAGGACTGTAATGTAGGACTAATTAGCATAGCTAGGCTATACAGTTGCTTATACAACGATAAAGAAATTTAGAGCTCTGAATAACTAATTTATGGAGGTTTAACCTGGCATAGTTTATTTATTACGACGTTCAGAATTTGAATTAATTAAGTTCGTTTTAATTTCCTTTGTAGGGAATATTTTAATATTTTACGGTATCATATTGCTGGCTGTCGGCACGCTATGGCTTATCATAGTGAATGCTGTTGCTTATTATGAAACTTGATTTTCAAGACGCGGTGAACAGGTCTCGACGTGTTTATTTTAATATCAATGACGGGAACTGAATGGCGTTTTATTTACTTTCCTCTTTATTTATAACTTATTAATCATATTTTAACTTGTTGAAGGTTTTGTAATGAATTGGCTTTCTTAAAGTTCAAGTAGAGTTGTTTTTATTCAATATTTGAAACTCAACTTATTAATTTTGTTATTGAATTATTTTGGGTTACCATTTGTTTTTTGTAAAACTTATACTAATGTTTACATAACAAATATAGACATCTCATCGTCATCTCACTAATAACATTCCTACTGTTCTTAACAAGATCACAAATAGAACCATCTCCAAACTGATAGTCAGCAATCAGTGCTGGATGGCAGGCAATGAGGGTCAGCGTCACAATTGATGGCCATCCAACTAACGTACTTGTTGCTGCGGTCAACTAATTGCCTAGCCCTAATGTAATCAATAACGGCGTCTAATGAGCTACACTTGCCAACACGAGGTTACACAGGTATGTGTTAAGTAGCTTGTGATTTCTCGTGCCCGGGTATTTTTTAATATGCAGATAACCCGATAAAAGTAGAAGTTTTAAAAATTAGGATCGTGAAGAGATGACCTCTATATATTGAAAGAAAAAACTATCATGCTTTCTTACACATCAAACAGTATTTCTTTCTTCAATTAATGATTTAAAAATCTCATAAATGGTTCCAAATAACAAAAGGAACTGACTGGCAAGTTTTCTTTGCTTATTCATCTACATAGCGCTTCTGTGAGCGAAACAATATAATTTTACTCCATCGTGAAAAACCAGATTAAAGAATATCACTCGCCTTCAAACATAACAAATATTGAAGTTGTAAAGTTAAAAGCTACCTATCTGTTTTCAACTGAAACTAAAAACCAAACGAAAGCATTTGTAATGTGTTTTTAAAAGCTATTAAGTTTTAAGAGAACGTTGTTATTTTTTCAACGACTTCTTAGTTTATCGCCGGCAATCATAGACTTTATGAGCAATTCAGTTTGTGATTTTAAAAAGCGAGCGTAAAACATCTGTTTGAGCCAGACTATTAATATTTCAATAAAAATCGTTTTATACTCAGATGCAGGGCTTTTTTATTAAGAACTAGCTTTTGCCCGCGACTTCGTTCGCGTGGAATAGTGACTTCCGGCAGATTTTTGGTTTTACCAACATAGTTCCCGATCTCGCGGGATTTTTGAGACGTTCCCGCTCCCGCAGGATTTTTGGGATAAAAACTATCCTATGTCCTTTCTCGAGTTCCAAACTATGTCTGTACCAAATCGACAAATACAAC
This sequence comes from Helicoverpa assulta, assembly GCA_963856015.1. NCBI lineage: Eukaryota > Metazoa > Arthropoda > Insecta > Lepidoptera > Noctuidae > Helicoverpa > Helicoverpa assulta. The sequence continues at coordinate 577,887 of CAWLCW010000016.1, forward strand.
GGAACCAAATTAGAATTTACGAAACAGGACCGATCCACGTAAACGACCATACAACCGACAATACAATTTTTCCACGACGGTACCGAAGCGCTCGGCCGATACCCAACCAAATGCGTGTAACGAAACCATAGCGCGATCTATTTCGATCCCAACGCCATCTATCGAGCATAGTGACAACTCGGATTATTTATCTATACTCCGTTCGGGCATTTTCTTTGTACTAAAAGTAGTATTATATTGTTATTATTTTTTTCATACCTTTTTACTATTTATTTACTTTTTTCCGATGAATTAAAACAACATGAACCGAACTCGTGTAACGATCGACACAATTGCGCGTAGTACTAATAGAATTATCTATACTCCGTTAGAGCATTTTCTTTGTAGTAAAACTTTTATTATATTTATATCAATTTTTTTACACCTTTTTACTGTTTATTTACATTTTTCTGATGGATTTTCCGATGAATTAAAACAATAACATGAACCGAACACGTGTAATGACACCATTGCGCGATTAACGCCATCTATCTACGGAGCATAGGAACAGCATTTCGACATTTGACCAATAGATGGCACTGTATGTCCGTAATAAATTTTATTTTTTGTAATAAAAACTATCCTATGTCCTTTCTCAAGTTTCAAACTATGTCTGTACCAAATTTCACACAAATCGGTTCAGTAGTTTAGGCGTGAAGAAAAGACAGACAGACAGACAGAAAGACAGACAGACAGACAGACAGACAGACAGAGTTACTTTCGCATTTATAATATTAGTTTGGATGTAATTTAAGTTGTGAAGCTTTAATGGTTACGATTAATCATTATTTAATGTTTAGGTTATTAAGTTTGCGATTACTTTTCATTTAGTTTTAATTTATTTTTAATACATTCTTTCTTATAAGTACTGGCTTTTCTTATTTATTTATATCCAAAAATACGAATAAAACGGATATTAATTAATCTGTGTACTTAACAAGTTTTAGATTATTATATTTTCATAACAAACAATATAGTTTGCAAACAAGGACTGTAATAATATAGAGGTAATCTGGAACAAAATCCCCACTACTAAAGTACTTATTCGAATCTGATGTATCGAATTAAAATAGAAATTACGACCTTATAACAAACGGGCGTCGAACCTACGACACAGTAGTGAATAGGTCACGTGTCACTCCAATTAATCTCGCTTTATGAAGAAATTCTTCAAATTGTCCACATTGCTCGACTTCTCCACATTCCTCAGCAGACTGTATCAGATTGCGTGATGGAATGCTGCAGTACTTAGGACTGTGCATTTTAAAGACCTACACAAGTTTTAATAAAGAACAAACGGGTTATGTACTGAATATATAATTTTTCATCGTTTGATGGAGTTTTTCTGGGGCAGTTGGGTGATTTAAATAATAGTTCAGTTTATTATGAATAGTGTCACGAGAGTAAAAGCATTAATGTCATGAAGTATATACCTACTTCATTTGTAAGGAAAATGCCACAAACTCTGCCGGCAAACTATTAGGATAATAAAAAACATATCTTCTCTCTATTTCATTATGAAGTAGCCAATTACTTTCAATAAACGTAATACATAATCAATGCCTTATTTATTTAGTTTTACTCATTGAACAAAAATAATAACGTAACCTACTATCGAGATAGCGTTCTATTTTTATAACAAGATTACATAAAAATAATGTAGTTAAGATCCACGTGCGAGATTATCGCAGTGTTGCATAAACACGGCGGTGAGAACTCAAATATTATGAGCTCAAATAATAACAATACACATACATTTGTGTACTGTTGTATATTGTTACTAATATAACGCGACTCGTGTCGGCAACGTCACGGTTTTAAGTAATGACTGAGACAAATGACTGCCGCGTTGGTATAGTTGGGAAATAAACCACTGTTGAGAAAGAGAACCTGAATTCGATGCTAAGCTGAGTCAAGTACACCGCAAATATTTCATCCTTAACTCCAGTTCTGAGCATGGAAATCAAATCAATCAAATAAACTCCAATGATTAGCTTACCTAATGATCCTCCTGATTTTATGTTGTTATAATTGACTTACTCCTATTTCAGCAGCCTCCACAATCTGAAAAGAACGTAATTTATCACAAACATACACCAGTAAATAAGCGAGCCACTTGTATATGTACACACGAGCGCTGCATCCCGAGGTCTGGTTGGGCCAATGTTTGCAGTACAAACGTAGACGGACTGCACCACGCAGTTTCATCAATTTACATTCAGCAATATTTGCACAAATGTTGGATGTTTGGATGCAGCGGTTAAGGGGTTTTGTGTATGGATATATTTTTGTTGTGTGTTAAAGTTGGTTAGCATCCCAATCAACAGGAAAATATTTGTTAAAGGACTACGAGTTGAGTCGAGTACGAAATAACTAAAAATTCGAATTGGGTTTATTCGAACTTCAATCTACCGACCCAAATTCTACATCGACACTAAAATAACATTGACAAAGAGAGAAAATTTTGTAGATTACATAATCCTACAAAGCACTATACAAAGGATTTAAAGGAATAAGAAAACGTCTGAATTCAAGAAACGTGCAGATTTTGCCGCTCGTTGCATCCTCTCAGACTTACATTTGCATTGGCAGGTAACCTGCTTAGAACCGCTTTACAGATTTATGTTCCAAGTGTTCTTACGAGCTTACTTGTAAATAAAACTAAGTAGGAACATTAAAACTAGCTGTTATGGCACGCACTGGCGACGTTTAGGTACCGTTTATTTTTAATGGACGCGGAGGAACTATTCAACATTTACATTAGGTAATATTTGTTCATATTGAACGTGTCCTGGAAGTTTTTATAATCATATCTTTATCCGAATAGACTTAAATAACTTTTCATAAAAAAACACTTTAAAACGAAGGCTGGCTTAATCTGAGAGTTAAGACAAAGATGTGCTCTGCAGTAGCGCTATTTTTACGCTAATGAGATCGGAAAAGTTCCCAATGTTGTGAGAAAGGGTTATAAACGTAACAGTTCCTCGAAACTCCATCATACAAAAACATGTAGCTTATAATGGATATTTCATAACATATTTCGACGAACTATGTTTATTTGAACAGTACCAAGAAGAACATTTACCCGCTCGTATTCATATAGAATAAACATAAAATCATAGAGCAAGAGATCTAAACAATAACCGCGGAAGCAGTGAACAAAGTTGGTTTCATTTGAAAGTTTCCCGTTTTTCAAGCATACAGCACACATCCCAAGTGGGGTGACCTACTCTCTTGAATTCGTGATACGGAACTTTTTTCATCAATAGGTTCCGCGACGAGGCGAGACTGAAAATACTCCAGTTGACGCACTACAATATTCTCTCTTGGATTATGTCACACATATTTACTTTACGGGTTTGATTTTCAATCTGAAATGTTAAGACGATATTTATAGCTAGAATTATAGAAGATTAGAAAATACATAATTCAGAATTTTGACCTGTATCCATTATTCAGGAATGCGGCTAAAACCCGGAATAACTAATTGACACGCAAAGTTTTAAGGGCTTTCAAAATTATAACATTGGTTTGATTGCAAGGTTTCAAATAGAACGCCTTCAATTTAAGATGTTTAATTACTTACGATTGATCCATTATTTCAATGGTTATCCTCTGAATTAAAAAAAAGCTATTCCCGGTTTTGGATGCAATAATATTTATAAGCCTACGAAGTACAAAATCACCGTGAAACCAGATAAAAGTGTACGTAAATACTTTAAATAATCTCATGTAAGGATTTCTTTGAGCGGGTGCTCGGAAAAGCCAAACTTACGTAATCTTTAGTCAAATATTGATGTTATTACTTAAGATATCCGCCCGAAAACACCAAAAAATTCACAAGAAAAATACCTTTCTGAGGTTTTAAGAGCCCTCAGCATCAGCTGACGCAAAAAGTGTGTTCTTACCTTTTGAAGTTTTTTCTCCTGGTCGTTATGTTTTCGAAAGATAAGTCGGGATATTAATAATGAATTTGGTAGAAGGCGGCGCGGATAACCAGATTATAATGATGGTCCCTTTGGAATGAAAAAGGCCCCATTCAACAATATTAAAACATAAAATAAAAAGATAGGAAAGTTTTTCGACTAAAAGTACTTTTCGCTGAGCGCCGTTCGTGTCAGAATATATTTCAGTCGTCAAACTAGATACGTTGAGTTTAGGGATTTAAAAGTTATTGTAGGTTATCTTCTTCTCCTATAAATATCCTTATTAAATTGTAAGTAAGTTGTCACCAATTAAAATTCAAAACCTGTCCCAGATTCCCAAAATATCCGCAAAACATACGACGCAAAATATCTCCTGCTTTAATACAAAATGTTTTAAAAGGACAACCCCTAGGGCTGCACGTGAAAATAAAATAATTGTATCATCAACTTTTTCAGGGTTCTGATGGGGCTGCCGCGATTCTGTAGTGCATCGGGGATGTTTGCTGAACATCGCGTCGACTGCTTTTACGCTACAATGCGTAAAAGATGCGCATCCCTGGTGCATAGACTACGTGGCAGCGCCAACAGCATCCTTAGCATGATCGCTAGTCGGTTAGATTGTACTTACGTCAATCATTGCAGCGCCATTTGTCATGGAATGGCGCTGCAATGATTGACTTTTGTGAGAGGAGTCTCTTTTTAATTTGATTTTGGTTTTCTGGTAGTTTGTAAGCATTACTAACACTAGTGTATAAGAATATTGTTACTAACAAAATGGACACCATGGTCTGAAATAAAGAAATTTATTTATTATTATTATTATAAACGTATAATAGAGGAGACGGGCGTGTAATTAATGGGGCTTGTAATATAAATTGATATAAATTGTGTCTCCACGGACGCCGGAACCACTACGATATGAATACGGAATTATGTGGGTTCCAGTGAAGTTTGATCGAGATAACCCTCGATGAAACGGTTTAGCGCAAGTAAATTATTATGGTCAGCGAAATTATTTTGCTGTGGAATTAAAGGATTTTTCTTTGTATTTTGGGTAAGTTATCTATGTAGTCTTATAAGTTTAATTGCGTTCAGTTTGCATAATAAAAATTACACACATTCCTGTTTTACTAGAGGATTTGGACCATAAAATATAGTAGTCCAGAGACAAGATACCCAAATATTAACTATTGTCATAACCGCAGCGTTGCCGTCTTTGCATCTTAACATAGCCAAATATAAAGGCGGAACAATTAACAAATGACCAAATCATTTTCTTTCTACCAATTACACTAATGGTTTTGCTTATTTATAAATCTGACAGTTATCAAAGCGCACTTTAGCCAAAATTCTGTTTTAAATAAATAAATTACATAATCCGAAGTGTCAACCAAAGACACCAGTTGATAAAATTTTATTTCATTTTGACCACTTCCGAGTAGATACCTAGGTATTTCAATTCAGTATTGTCATATACATACATTTATGTACAATTAGGTGAGATGCCCAAGTGAATCGTTTAGCTAAAACAATTCGTAAGCAACTATTAATATTCATTAAGACATGGCAGCGCTTCGGTCTATTAATTCAAACGGTAGTTCGATCTACTTCAGAGCTTTTGTTTCTATTGTGGGGGGTTCCACTAGTCTATTAGAGGTTTAAGGAGAGGTTTCACTGGACCAATGATTAATAGATACGGGGATGTTAGTGAGTGATTAATGAACTGAGGAAACTGAGTTGTGGTAGTCTTTTATTCGTTTGAAAATGGTTTTAGAACAATTAAAAATTCTGTTTGGGTTAGTTTTTTCGCAAAATAACGGTATTTGTTGTTTTCATCAAGAATTCAAGACAAAATGATTTTAGAAAGAGTTAGCGAACACAGTAGGTTCGTTTATGAACATGAACAATAGATGGTTATTAGACATTTCTATAAAATGTTTGCTCATCGGTTATGAGTCAACAAGTCTTATTGTTGAGTAACCATATAAATGGACCGCATTATTATCCAAGCTACATCGCTTTGATGCTTAGTTATTATCATAATTATAATCAAAAGCCCTTAATATTAACTACATATAGGACACGACCTCGGTTTATTATTTGGTATTTGATACTACATAATTGGATTATTTGAAACTCCGATTAAGTACCTGAGACTTAACCTAAATAAATTCTATGGTAATCATGTGCGATTATCGTTGGATACTAGATACCCAGATAATTTTACTTGTACTAAACTAACTGTTACCCGCAGCTCCACTTGTTGTATCCTTTATCTAGACTATCTAGACTATCTATTCATAGAACAACAATTGACATTATTTGCAGATTATAGCACCGTTACTATACCGTGTAATAATTTAGAAACGTATGAATATGATATAAATAATGCATTAAAATCTGTTGTAAACTGGCTAGATAAAAACAATTTAAAGATTAACTTAAGTAAAACGAAATTGATACATTTTAAACAACGGATACCTAATAAAAATGTAAACGTACAATACGATAGTAATATTATAGAAGCAGTTGAAAATACTAAATTCCTAGGGCTTGAGATAGATATGAAACTTAATTGGAAAGCTCATATTGAGATCTTATGCAAAAAACTCAGCAAATCTGCATACGCCCTATACACTTTGTCGTCAATTATATATACAGATGCACTACTTACAGCTTATTACGGCATAGTTGAATGCCACTTACGTTATGGCATAATATTTTGGGGCAATGCAACCGATAAGGAAACAGTATTCAAGGCACAAAAAAGATGTGTAAGGGCAATGTTTAAACTTCAAACGACCGATAGCTGCGTACCTTATTTTAAGAAATATAAAATCTTAACGTTACCCTGTTTGTATATATTAGAAGTGGCTGTGTTTGTAAAGTCGAACCCGAGTCGTTTTAAACGACTTGCCGATACTGTTCCACGAAACAGACGCGACAATAGCCGACTATATGTCTCCATACTGCTAAGACTACTTTAATGCGCAAAAGTGTCTTCTGCATGGCTCCGATCATTTACAATAATATTCCTAAGTCATGGAAAGAATTACCTACTAAAATGTTTAAAAATAAGTTAAAGCAATATTTAGTTACTAAAGCATACTATAATATAGGAGAATTTCTATCTGACAAAGACATTAAACTAGTCGCTAAGTAGTCTAAGTAGGTACCTATTTAATTGTATACTGTTAAGCATTATTTTTTAATTTATTTATATTATGTTTAGAGTTTCATCTAGTTTTCTTTAATGCTACTTATTTGTATAATTTAATTGCTTAGTTTTGATGTATAATTTAGTGTGTATAATTTAGATTGTAATAACAACAACTTGTAAATGTTTGCACGCCGAATGGCAAAATATGGCAGAACTTGTTTATTTTATAACACCATTTACTTGTACCCATATTTGCAAAATAAATATATCTTTATCTTTATCTTTATCTGTGTACCAAAAACCATTCATTTGCATCACGACACGACAGAATGTGTTCTCTTTGATGATTTTTCTGAAACTCTGACACCTAGTGGGTTTACCACGAACTGCAAATAAAAACTGAGAGTGGTAGGTATTTGTGTGCCAAACCTAGCGATCGATTTTCTTTGTAAAAATGTTGCTAGTAATATCAAGTATTTGGGTATACTATATTAATAAACAGCAAAGTCTTATTTTAGTCATTTTCCTAAAGGGTGAGTTATTTTTAGAACTGAACTGAACCTATCGAGTCTACCTCTACAGTAATCACCCATCCCTAAACACTAGTAACCAGTCCACTATATAAAACTTTCACGAAAGTCTAACTCCTAATCCCAAAATACATACAAAACCTATCCTAGATGATCGTGTCTCGGACAAACTTGCAAGGGTACATAAAACTTTACTTTTAGGACTCTGTATCTATCTCACTTACGTAAGTATGACACCAAACAAAGTGGCGCATGAAATATCTTCCCGGCTTCTCATAACGCTGTAGTGGCTCGTTAATAATTCAGCCAAACTTTCCTACACTCATCAGGAATAACATTACCTTACCAAGGAATAGTTTTAGCCAAAAGCTGGAAATAGGGAAAATCGTTGAGGCTTCTTGAATTTGGAAATGACAAAAAAATAATCGGGTGGAAAAGTTTTCAGACTCTTTTATTAAAATTCAGTTTCGTTCAAATTGTCTAGATCATTTTTAAATCGTCTGTTTCAAATCAGGTGGTAAATTATCTTTAGATTTCATTTGAATCTTTGCAATCTCTATCTATACCTAATTTCTAATATTAAGTAACTGCATTTTGAGTATACCTTTTTTTATATTAGCCCACAAACAGTCTTAAATAGAAGTGAGTTGTTACTGCTTATTACTTGGGATTTGGCACTGGCGCGCCAAACGTTACGCCAAATACGGTTTAAAGGAGGCATAACGTGCCCGTTTGTCATGTTATTATCAGTCGAGTGTCCACTACTGGGACACACACTGTCCGACGGTCATTGGCGGACATTGTCGTTATTATTAGGGGTCATTGTTCATGGTACGTTAGATTCATAATACGTAATGAACGCTTATTTTACTGTGCTTTGGAAGTGTCGCTATTAAACTTTATTTATTGTCTGACATACGTTATATTATGAGGTTGGCGTCGACGCGACAGATTCTAAAACAATTCAAATAAAAATATGTATCATAAAAATCAGGATGAAAATATATGTATAAAGTGTTTCACAAGGAGTTTAAGAGGCACTGAAATCATTAAATAAATCTCGGAAAATAGCTGGATTGGAATTATCATTTTCTTTGGACTTTGGTAACTGATTTATGAAAGCCCAACCAACAAAAAACTTGAAGTACAGGCATTGTAATGCGAACAAAAATCGTCGTACAAAATCCTCGCTGTTCCAAAACATTTCTCGAGCATAAAGGTAGACAAAGCGTCAATAGATCCATTATCAGGACGTCTGTACGGCGAACAAGAATTCATAAAACTCCGGCTAAATTCCGGGCAATTGTCCGCGCCGTGACCTCATTGTTACACAATAAAGTGCCTCAGGTTGTCAGCGATATTTTCTTGTAAATCGTCACAGTTTTGTTAGCAGTCCAACCGGCGTTTTGTACACTTAGCAGACAAATGGGGCGTCAAGTGCTCGTGCATTCAGCGAAAAAAGATGCACTGCGTTTCGGGATAAATCGAGCTTGAAACACTCTTGCGTTGCTACAAAAGATGGACGAGTGCTCCAAAATAGAACAGTGATTATAGATTTTGCTGCAGTTTGTGTTGTGTATTATGTTACCTTTTCTTTTGAACTTTAGTGCAAGTTCAGTTTTCGTTTACACATTTTCGTTCAATACAAAAGGCGATGTTGACACAAAATCAGGCACCTTTTATATCCATGGTATTTGTATATTTATCAGGATCTACGTCATTACTATTGCAATAATGTTGCTATCCTTTCTGCTTCCTAGTTCCTGTCAACGATATTTTCTCTATATTGCTTGTGCTGCGCTTGTATGACTATTTATTGCATTTACGTTAGGGAAACGAAATTACATTGTGTATTATGTCAGAGGGAATCGAAGCTACAAGAAATAACGAGTTTAGGTGTTTTCAGAGAAGAAAGCTTCAGCATGTTTTCTTTGAGATTCTGTTATTTAATGGAGCAACAGCAATGTGAAAAGAGGAAATGAAAAATTCACAATTTTAGTGGAACAAAATATCCAAGTTGAGTATAAAGTGTGGTAGTTCCGCGCAATTGATTCCTTTTACAGATATTACGGCAATATTTTACAAAGTTTTATTTACATTTGGTGTGGCCTAACATCTCAATACAGTCCGCGTTTTAGTTTCCACAAAGTTTCATTTGATTTGCGACCACCAAGCCTCGTGCCAAGCGAGAGATCTGTTTTGGCAGTTACCAACGAAACTTGCTATATTTCAAAGTTTTCAAACATACAACTTTGTTACATTTGGAGTAGGAACAACTTTCGGCCAGGAATACTTGGCGAACTTTTCAGGTGGGTTTTTTGCCCCCGAGAGCCGAAATTTTTGCGCTAATCGAAATATACATATCGCTTTGTGTTTTCAGGAGTTTGAAAGAATTGCTTTTGTTGAAGGTGAGAAATGAAAAGGAATTGAAAAGTAGCTTCGAAAAATAATCTATTTTATGTAAAAACGGAGGAAAAACTTTGTCTACTGACTTCGGGGTTGGAAAGACAGAAGACAAACTAAAGTCAACATGTAAAGACTGGGAGTATAAGAGGAACATTGTAAAACAGGACATTTCAGCGAGGCGTTACTTATTCAGGCGGTTTGTTGGAGAGGTAGTGCCGCTCAAATATTCAATGCCGCCATCTTGTGCTTGTGTTAAGCTGCGGGTTAACTGCTGCCGCAAATGACGTCACCAGAATGCTAAATGTGAATAAAGTGCGTCTGTGTAGTTATGCCAAGACACATGTGAGACAGTCTTAATTACTATGGATATAACTTTAAATTTTAATCAACAGGAATATCAGTTCTCCAAAGAAAATACCTCTCTCTCTCTCCATTAAGATATTTTTTTTTGAGAATAATAAAATATGACATGATAAGACAACATCGTGAGCTTAGATTGAAAGACATGATTGATGGTATCGAGTTTTTGGATAAAGTTGAGTTTCATACTTGAGTATCACTCAAGAACCTTGTTCTAAAAGCAAAGGAAACCAATAAAATGTTTCCACCTGGCAACCAATAGAGTTTCTATTGTTTTTCTACACGATGTAAGTGGCAGCCTAAAACAATTTTTATTTACAGCTCAATTCCCATATTTTATTTGTTTACACTCGAGGGGAAAGTGAATGAAAGATTTTACGGCAAATATAAAGCGGAGCGAACTTTAGATAAGAAAGTGGAGTGTCGTATTTTTATCGTTAAACCTCTCTGGTAATGTATTCGGTACAGTTCGATATGTTCGCCATGTTTCAGTCGGAGTGGCAAGTTTCTACAAACTTCCACCGACTTAGTATTTGCAATACACTCGAATTGGTCCCGTAATGCATTTCCACGCACACCTGTTCCGATGGATTATTTTTTGCCGGTTTTCAATGGAGAATTTAATAAAATTGCTGCCAACTGTTTCCACCTCAGTGGTTTTTGGACAGACCACTGTTGTAAATAAAATATTTTTTGTCCTTTAACGTGTATGATGAAAATGTATGAGATCCAGCATTCATTTTTAAATTTAAAAAAACACACAAAAAAACACTATCACTATCTCATAAACGTTTCGTTAAAATTACGTAAAATATTTTAAAGAGCTAATTATGAAAACCGATTAAAGTGTCGATCAAACCTAATAAATGTTAGTCACACTTTCATAATAAGATGTCAATCATGATAACATAGTAATACTCGTTCTTACAGCTTTTCAAATATTATAATATATTAAACTGATAGAGGGATTTGCTAAATCTTTATTTATGTTCTTTTAATCAAAGCCTGATTAGTTGGATTTATTGTAATGTATTTAAGTGATTACCTTTTACTATTTAACTAAAGAATATAGCTAATTAATGTGATGAACTTGTTATTTAAATAGGCATATTTACCAATAATAAAATTATAGTTACATGTATGATCGTGTACAAAATATCCTGAATATGTAAATACTACAAAGTTTATTCCATTTAAGAGATATTGGCGCAGCAATAAAACATAGTCATGAACGGCGCATAATCGCACAGTTTTCGATATAAAACGGCACTTTGTGAGAATTCCCCGGCATTCGCTCGTCGCCGTCGCTTCAAGCTGCGATATGAATATTATTACATTCTTCTCTCCTATATTTATTGAGAAATTTCTGTCAATAGCTGTCTACGTTGTTTGTAAGTCTGTGCTCTACTATTTTTTGGGATTGGTTGTAGTCACGCTATGCGTTTTATTGGTCTTAAAATGGCATCTGAATTGCAATAAGTTGGATTTGAAAAAAGTTCACAGTTCAAAAGCAGTTTTTTGTTCGACTGTACCATGTAACATTTCAAAAATATTCTCAACTTTTAGCGAATTTAACCATCTAATCAAAAACTGATAACACAAAACAGCCAACAAATCAGCTACATCAGGTTTACCATAGCAGTTCATTGTTGAGCTCGTCGGCTGATAAACGCCGGCTTGGCTGATTTACCGGCCGAAGCCCGCCATTAACGGCATTACGCTAACACCGGGGGTTAGCAGGACTCAAGCCTGATTTGCAACTTGTGCTCCGATGTCTTTGGCTATATCTATATGTAGGCATCCGTATATATGAGTAGGTTTGTTGTGCCTTACTGATATGTGTGATTAGTGAAGGGTTATTTTGATGTAGGTATGTACGTATTTTAAAATATCATTGGATAGGGATACTATGAATTGTTATTATTTCCTAAAATCAATTTAACCTTGATAAGTTGGTAAGCAGCGCGGTTGAATCAATAAAAAAAAAACTGTGATTAAAAAAAATAGCTTTTTGTAGATATGTTATACATAATTCAGTTGAATCGGTACATTTGTTGCCTTTCAAACTAACGCAATTGTCTAAACGATAAAGCAATATTAATATCAAAACTTTTCTTTTAAGATGGCTTTATTAATTTAAAACAATTCAAGAACCCTTACAAATCCGATTACAGAACCAGACAGCCATTTGATGAAAAATAAAACGTGATCTAATAAAGAAGTTTCTCAACTATGCCCTGTCAATTTATGCTGACTTACTTACATAAAACTCGTCAAAATCAAATACAAGTAATCTCGTAAATTGGATACAAACAATATACACTACTTAGGAATGTTGAAAAAATAATCCGTAGTCTCAAAGGCGGAGTACTAATAAATAATACATAGCAAAAGTTCCCGGGTCGGCTCATACAGAAGATTGATCCGCGCATTCCGAATACATTTACATGTGGGAATAAATCATAACAGAACGCGCGTCGATGTTCCTCAACATCAACCTTATTTATATTGTTTGTACGCGAGGAGCCGATACTCTCCACTCATGTTCTGTATTCCGATATTTTTTTAATTTCGAATCAAATCGACATATTCGAGCAACTAATGCAGTTATTGGTCTGGACGTTGAACAGTTTGTTAAAAGTTTCATATTTTTTCTGACGTCGAGATTGAGTGCCGAAAATAACTTTAAAATCGTCCCTCACAGCTCTTTATTATGCATGCTAGGTCAATATAGGATATCATAAATCACGCCCCTTTTTACCCCACATAATAACAATTGGTAAATCTTAGTACTAAAAGCCTTATATAAAAGTACGTTTTGAAGAATGATTTAGCGTATTTTTTACCGCAACGAACCGAGAGCAAGAATATTGCTCCCAACTTTTTACTATATCTGGGAAAACTTGTTAAATGTGGAATATGGCCTGATTGAAACAATACATTCGAAGCAATACTTCAAAAACTTCGACATAAAACATTGATGTTGGAATCTAGTGAAAAAGTTTTTAGGTCTCGGTATAAGGAAAATAACATTATTTTTGCAAAGCTACCCGAGATTTTAGTGGTTTCAGCAAAAAAATGAATTCATTGGAGTGATAAAGGAAGAGAATAAGTGGATACCTAATATGTTTTTGTACATTTTATTGTCTTCCTTGACCTAATAATATAACTTAACTGTTTTGCTCTGGTTTATAACAAATCTTCGTGTACATTTCAATTAGGTATATATTTAACCTTCTCTAGTGACTTTATAAAAGCAATTACTCGCATACTCGAATATTAGATAAATATAGGTGTTAACTAGTCTAATCATTTAATTCGTAAAACATAATTGGTATTTAAGAGATGTCAGCAAAACACTTTGAACAAATTAATTGCTTCAGTGATAAAAGGCGAGGTTTGAAAAAGTTATGATGACTTAAAAATGAGTGAGACCGTAAAACCTAAAATCTTGCTTAAAATATAGAACAGTTTCTCGCTCCATTTAAAATACCTAATTAAAAATATAGTTGAGCTAAAAATAAATCCGCACCTCGAACTCTTTTATTCGCAGTTTTTAGTTTTAAAAAGCTTTTGTTTAATGACTGCGCTGTGACTAATTTACTATGGTCGGTGGAAGTAGTGGGTGGCGCCAGTTAGCACAGAATAAAACTCTAGATTCCATTAACGCAGCGAGTTGTTAAACTGTTATTTTATCAAGTCACACAATTGGAAACATACTTTACTATGTTTTAAATGAAACGCCTGGCACTATTTTTATTCTAGTTTTTTTAAACTTTAGTTCTGTTCGAGTTTTTATCAATAAGCCTAGTGTCCCGAATTTGCCACGATGAAAAAACATACCTGCTTAACCGTAACCTACAACACAGAATGTTCTATTACTTTATCACTGTTTGAATATTAAGGAAAACTGATGTCATGTTTTATTGTGACAAAGTTAAAGTTTTTGCAAGTAGCTTTTACGTACCTACTAAAAAACTTCCAAATTGAACTTATCCAACCTGCGACATAGTCACACGTGACTTGCCGTGCCCGTTCGACACGATCTACCGTAAGTTTTCACCAAAACATTTATTTAACGCGAGTCGTCTTATATTTTTCCGTCTTTATCTCAAGTCCGGAGTAAACCACTTGGATTACATTATTCGCTTTGCAGCGTTAAAATGAATGCCTTCGTGATTCATTCCAACCGTTTACCCCTGAAACATTGACAATGCTGTTTATTACCAACATTAACTCAATTATTATAAAGACTCCGATTTTGAGAAAGATTGAAGGCCGTTAAATGTAATAGTAGATTTATTTGGTGGTTTGTATTGATTAAGCAATAATTAAGTTGCTACTTCTGATACTTTTTTATGTTCACTACATATTCATATTATGAAATTACTTCCTAGAGATATAACAACAATGCCTTTACTTCTCTATTAACTCATTTCTTATGCACAAGCAACTACAAAACGGGTTTCTTGAACGTTATATATTACAAAACTTTACAAACTCCGCAACACGAGCCACATACAAATCTTTGCAAAACAAGAAACTCCTCAGTCCCGGGTTTCTCATTCTTCAGCCAGAAAAAAGGTTAGTCTACAGTAATCCTATGCGTGTCTTCATTACCCGGCATTAAGGCGATGACTCGACTTGATGAGCTCCTTTGTACCCCGTCCCTCCCCCCTACTCCCCCTACCACTCCTCTCTTTATGCCTCGTGACGTCACCACGTGAAACATTTTACGCAAATTGTATAGATGTTGTTCTTTCATTTCGTTCGTAGGTGTAAAATGTAATTTGGTGAAATAAATTAGGACTTTCATGATAAATAGGTGAGGTCTGGGCTGAGGTAACTGATGTTTATCTAGAGGAGATATGGTCGATATTATTGAAAAAGCATGAAAAGCTTTATATTCAGATAAGAGAACGAAGACCTTGTGAAAAACCTTTCAAAGGAGCTTTAATATAAACCTTATTTATTTTGACGTGAATGACTGCTAATTTTAGCCACGGATGTTGTGATATCGAAAATATATTTTGTATACAACTAATTTTAGCTGGAAGTTCCACAACACAGGTGCCACACTAATCAAGTAGAGAATCCTATCTATTCGTCGGCGTCTCCCATGCGTGCGCACAAACTAGAAAACCGGATTACCCGGCTCAGTCGCCGGATTACACAACTTGTAATCGTTGTTCCTCCTCCGGTTATTTGTATCACCAACAATTGAAACTTCCAACGTTTGCCGCAGATAAATGGGGAACTGCCATTTTTGTACTAACTTTATGAATAGAATGAGTTGGGATATCGACGAATCGTTTTGGGTTGTTTCGTGGTCTGTTTCAACAGTTATTTTTGATTTGGTTATCCATATCCATACTAAGCTGAAGAGTTTAGTTATTTGTTTGTATGCTTGAACGCGCTCATCTCAGGAACTGACCAAGTTGAATTTTTGCAGCGTTAGATAGCCCCTTTATCGAGGGAGGCTACCCTTTATTTTTGCACATGCAATAAATAGTTCTGACGCGGATAAAACCGCTGGTAAAAGTTTGGTTTAAAATTATTTCATGATCATGTAATGACGGCATGACATAAAAATTTTACATTTCGAAATGATTTGTAAGTAGATACTCAAAATAAATAAGTCAATAAAATGGTTATACCAGTAATTCTTAGCACTAGTTATTTGAAACATAATACAAGTGATTACATAAGTGGCACTATAATACAAAGTTTCGCAATGCAGCACAGTGGAGCACAATTACGTACAAGTCGTCGCGTGTCGAACAAACACAAATAGTTTATTATGCTAATGGATGTTTTTCAATTTGAATGCAAATACTACGACTAACAAGGAATGGAGACGTTTGAGCTAAGTAACAACATTTACGAATTTTATGTTCGTTTCATTTGCGAATACTTGTTGGTTTCGTTTGGGGAAGCTGCGTAGAGTTTAGGTTATTACGGGTAGTGTATCTATTACTTCAGTGCCTCTTATATTCAGTTTTTCAGGGATTTTTAAACGATACTGAAAGGATGATGTTTTTTTTGCATGGGGATAATAAATATAAATATGTAAAAACTGTGAATTTATTTCAGATTGTTTCAGTATTTCATCCCGGTTGTCATTAGCTTTTTATGAAATTATAAGGTGATTGATAAAAATTTGACAATCGAATGTAGCAGTTTTACAAACCATAGTTAACAATCAAGGTAGTTAACATTCTCTGGGAAACTAATAACGATGTCTCTCAAACGTTGCATACCCAAACATTGTATAGCGTATTAATGGAATAGTTCGCGTTAATAATCTGTCTTTAATTAATATCGATGACTTCAATCAAATCGATCGGAATCCTCTTACAGACGGCTTGGATTCCGATTATTATTGCAGTTATATTCGATACAGTACCGCAGGAATTCAAATTAAATTTAAAATGAATGCGATACTTTTGGCGCATTCCAATTATACTGTTAATTGGCCTACTGGTGTTCATGTTTAATTGCTGTTACAAAGAATCCTTTTTAATGTAAGGAAAGTGGACCGTGAAGCTTCGGTTTAATTACGTTTTATTACTTGTATGGATGCACTTCCCTTTTCTGAGTACGTAATTGTTACGTGACCTATAAAACATGTATTTTATAAGGATATGTGATTGTTTTCCGAGAAAGGTCTGTAGATATTGTACCTGTAAGTAAACGCGCAAATTACTTTTCCAGGTAGTAAGCTAAGAGCGAATCGCATTTTCTCTTTACTTTGTAGTAATTATTTGTGAATTCCGTCTGTTATGATTTAGTGAAAACTAAATTCTTATTACACATATCTAACATTCTAGTTATATTTAAAGTATTCGGTTAGTATTCTGTTACGATAATTCAATTTTCATTTTATGATAAAAAGGAATAATACGTATTCCTTAACTATTCATTGTTCGTTCCATACAGATATATTTTTGAAATAAAGCGGTCAAATCTCTACTTATTCGTTTCGCAATATACAATGGCATGCTTGCACAAAATAAACTCTTTGTACATTTAGCTTATGTGTGTAAGGATTCGGTCACAGAGCTGTTTTTTATACTTTCGCATTTTATAACTTAACAGTAAATATAACCATCATGAACCTACTACTGACGATATAATGTCCAACACGATCGCGAGAGAACTTTCTAGACGTAGTTAGTGTACGAAGTTTTTCCAGCTCTCATGTACTCAGAATGTGTTAAAAGCTCGCTGCTATTAGACTCGCTATAACATTTATTCACTCATTTTTAAGGTACTGTAAGAAATGAACTTTGATAACATAATATATTGTAGTACCTAGAAGTAGGTCCCGTAATTACTTAATTTTGAAAGTGAAAACAGAAATATGAGAATATGCTATGTATACGAGTATGTATGTGGCGATAATGAAAATTAAATAAAAAATTGTAGCTGTCCAAAAACAACGGATTAGTTTTCATAGACTCAATACGATCAAAACAATACTATTAATAGAAAAACTGAAAAATAAATTGCAAACAGCATAAAGCTAAAACATTCTCTTAAACAATACAAACGGAACAAAATGTAAAAACTTGAATATTTCCCAGCCAGCCGCAAACCGCGGCCGAGTCTTTCGATTGATTTTAAAATATACGTTCGTTCGTACCGAAATCAAATTGAACAACTCGATTTAAAAATCGAGTATTTCGCACATCAATGACCAGCACTGGTTCACTTTGTTCCAGAATGTTCGATATAAAGGTTATTGAATAAATTAATACTACCTACAGCGTTTTTGTTCAAATATACATTTATAATGGAGGCTGTACTGAAGTTAGGAATTATGCAGTAGCCGGAAAAATTTTCGAATTTCAGTGACTACAATCTACAAACTTCTAAACTATCTAAAATACTTCGTTTAAACGGTGAGCTTTTATGAAATTCTAAGGCATTGTTAAGATTTTATCGTGAGAAGCTCGAGGTTAGCCACGAGATGGTGCATGCACCTAAGATTTGGACTAGTTAGTTAGAATCTTACATAAGATTCAGCTACGTTTAGCGTGGTCGGTCCGTTATTTGGTGATTATATTTTCATCACGAGTTTTGTAAGACATGCCCAGTTGGTTGGTTGGTTCCCAGCTGTCGTAACGGTCAGTAGTCAAAAAGTCTGATAACCGATCTTATCGAGGGGTCAACCTATGGGGTTGACCACGCCCAGGTAACTGAGCTGAGGT
Organism: Helicoverpa assulta; assembly: GCA_963856015.1. Lineage (NCBI taxonomy): Eukaryota > Metazoa > Arthropoda > Insecta > Lepidoptera > Noctuidae > Helicoverpa > Helicoverpa assulta. The sequence goes on from CAWLCW010000016.1 coordinate 596,521, forward strand.
GGTAATACAGGATAGGCAGTCGAGTCCGTGTGACACAGTCAGCCGCATCAGGTTAGACTGGAATTCAACGATGTTGATGTATTTCTATCTTAAAGGTCCATCATATCAGTACATTAGAAGTGTAACAGTATGCACGAGCAAGTTTTTCACCTTATAAGTATGCAAGTTTTAGTAGCTGGCGTGTTCTGGCACGCTCAGCATTACACCTCACGAGATTTGGCACGGAGCGTGTTGGCAACCATTCTCATACGTTAAGCCGAAACACTGGCCTGTACCCACTGTGTTGTCTTGCGCTAAGGTAAAATATTCAAATTCAATCTTATCTTGGGATAATCGACTGAAATTAAAGCGCTTCAACAGTTTTCCGCGAGTTTACTGTATCTTTAGTAAACTATTTTGAACATCCGAATATTTTGTAAACTTTCTCGGGCGTATTTTCTGTCTGCCTCCATTCCTATCGTCTTAAATGTTATAATAAATTAACATACTTTCTCATTTAGGTAAGTGCAGTAACTCGTGTTTATAGGTACCAATATACTCTACTACTAATCTTAACCAAATGGGTACCTATGTGAGTTTATTATTTAATACTAAATGAGCTCTCTTCGTTAACATTTCAATTTTTAAAACGAACACCAACATCCTGATAGAAAAACAACCAACCTACTTTAAACCCAAGTCGCGATCACCATAATATTTTGTTGCATAATTTTAACAGACATTTTACGCCTAAAATATGGGTCAGCAGAACTGGTGGGTAAATTGTCACGCGCCGGCCGTGTTTGTCGTGACTGTTGGCGGTGGTGTAATTATATGATGCGGCACGTAGGTGCCTGACAGAATGCTCAGCTGATTTGTGGTTACTAAACTTTTATTAGCTATGTTTTCTGTAGTAAAGGTATATACAGGGTGTTAGTGTGAACACCGTTATCCTTGAAACCATAGGTAGTTGACTTGATTATAATTTTATTTATCTGAATTTAAAAATAAATGAACGTTTCTTTCATTTAAAATTTGTAATAAGTTTCTTTCCGACACTGTCCGTAAATTTATGGATACTATGCGCGCGAGTTAAAGGGCGGTGACCTGCAGCACTCCGTTTAAAACACATACAAATAACCTGTGATGTAACATCCCTTCATATTTTTTCTGGCTTAGGACAGGCAAAAACACCTACTACTGTAGCTTGACGAGTGAAAATTTAAATTATTTTTCTTTGCCTTAATTTAAGTTAATTTACGTTCTATAAGTGAAACCAAACCTCTGGGCGACGGCGAAAACGAGCCTTCTCAAAAGGAGTCTGAAAACTCAAAATAATGTTGAGCTAATCTTGTAGCTAGTGTGTTGTCAAAAAACTGTATCATTGGTTTTAATATTCATGTTGGTGTCTTTATTTGTTTTACGTAATTTCGTTGTTCTTCATAAATATTTGTTTGACCTCGGGAGTGTCGGAGTGTCCGCTCCAGAACGCAAATGATTCCGAATTTTGTTTACAAGAAGTTGATAAAATTCCTTATTTTTGTGTCGCTTACATTTCTAAAAGTACACAATTTCCCTTGCCGCTGTCAGGTTCCGTGATAAATTCTTTTTTATCTGTTCTAAATTGTACTTTTATCTGTCTTCTATTTAAAACGAAAATAGATAACGAAGTAAACTTTTTGTTTGGGCTACTTTTTAACTGTATTTTTATGTTGTTAATTTTGTTCTACTTTTTGGTCATTACAACATAGATTATTTTTTAAGCTTAATTAATGGGAATATAAACTGTCCGTATTTATGCAAAATGGAACCACACAGCAAACACACACTTTTGAGATATCAAAGGGTTTACAAAAACATGTGCAGCACTGTTAAATGAAGTAAAATGACTATTTCTTTTATTTAAATATGTTGATAAATTACTAAATTTAGTATGTGTATATAAATTTTTGTTGATTACTGGTAAACCTTCAAAATAATTAAGAAATCGTGCATGTGGTTCCTTTAAACATTAAGTAATTAATAGGTTTTCTCATATACAAAAAAGAACCATAATCTAGGGATTTGTTGATATAAATGAAACAATGTGATTTATAATCGGGATAAAGGTGCTCTCCCTATATTAACGTCTACAGCATTACCAAAGAAGTCTGTTTTAAAATAAATTGAGTTTGGTGAGTCTCTTTCTATGTATATTTCCCGCAGTTATATATGGTGACTTAGTTAGTATAGTTGATGCATTTTTAACCCTGATACATTTTACCTTACTTTTCGATCGTATTGTTTTAAATTTGAATTCAGAATACCATACGACATGGAGCTACGCCTAACAAGTCGGATATGCGCCTTGTTAAAGGCAATTGATTTTTGAATAAAAAACATGTTTTATCAAATAAAGGTTTAATTTAATAACGCGTGTTGCCTCCATGGGCATCTACCACAGCTCTCATACGATTAGGCATAGAGTTTATCAACCGCTCTATGAAATTTTAAGGGATCATCTCCCATTCCTCCTCTATGGCAGTTTTCAACTCCTGCATCGTCTTTTTAGCTCGTCCTACATGTGCTCAATAGGGTTCATGTCTGGGCTTCTGGCTGGCCAGTCCATAACTGTGATGTTCACATCCCGAAGATATTCCCTGACGATGCCGGCCGCATGGGCTCTTGCATTATCATGCATAAAAAGGTAATTTTTGCCCACATAGTCCGCGTATGGTATCACGTGAGGTTCTAAGCACTCACGAATATACCTTTCAGCATTTAATGTTGGCAGCCGTGGTCCTGTAACAACCTCAAGTTGAATTTTGCCGCTCGCGGATATACCGCCCCAGACAGTCCATGAGCCACCGACATAAGGAACCCTCTCTTCAAAGCAGCATTGTGCGAAACGCTCTCCCTTACGTCGGTAGACCTTCTTCCTTCCATCATTGCCATGTAACACAATTTTAGACTCATCGGAAAAGAGTACACGGCTCCAATCTTGCTGTGTCCAATTTAAATGATGGCGTGCGAAATGAAAGCGCGCTGTTCGGTGGGCTCGCGTTAGTTTGGGCCCATTAGCTGGCTTGTGTGGTACCATATCGCGTTCTTTTAACACACAGATACTCCGTGGAAGTTGGTTTTGTATCTCAATGGAGGTAAGGTGACGATTTCTCAAGCTGGTCGTCAGGATGAATCGATCCTGCCTTTCAGTTGTGACCCGAGATCGTGGCCTTCCTTGGCGACGAACAAAACCGCCAGTCTCTAGGTACCTCCGATAAACATCGACTTAAATTAAGTTGAGCACTCACGTTTCTTTGGCTGTGTCCGGCCTGAATAAGTGCCACAGCTTGGGCGGCGACTTCAGGTGAAGTATCCATTGATTATTGATAGAACCTCACCTTAATGTTAAGAATAAGTAATGTTTGTTGCAAAACCAAAGATATCAATAATTTTTTTCAAGAATTAAAGCCAAGTAAACCAATAAAACCAAGTTTTCTTAGTGTTCGTTTGTTTGATATCAACAAACAGGCTCCAAATTGTCTTTTGTTTCTATAAATTCTGTGTTCTAAATTAAAAAAAAGACTATGAAATTGTGAATGTGCCAGGTTCAAAACTGCATAAAAACGTTTTGCTCGACCTAATATACAATTTTAGCTAGGACCAAACGAAACTAAAAATTCAAGGTGGGCCAATAGATGTGTCCAGAAGATTTATATCGTTGAATGTCGCCTATTTTTACAGATGACGTTTGACGTTTTACTTTGAAACTGCACTTTGTGTCATACCATCAATGAAATAAAGTAAATATTTCGTTGTTTAAAACGAGAAATATTAAATCAATCATGTCATTTTTGTACCTTTGAGTGGAATCACATGCTAGTGGTTCTACTGTTTAACAATATTTATTTATACATGATAGAACCGAATGTTTGTGGTTCCCTTTTGCAAAACAATATTAGCAAATAAATAATAAAAAAATATTTTACGCATAACGATACCACAGAAATTTGGTTCTATTTTGTGTATTAAAAATAATCGTTAATAATAGAAATATGTTTGATGTATAACGGTACCAAGTATTCGTGGATCTTTTTTGTATAAAATTACATGATAGTACTATCGTTTATTTGTTTGATCAATAGAGTCATATTGTGCCGTGGTTCCGTTTTGCTGTACAAGTAACGTTTGTTATTGCTGTTGGTTCTGTTCTGCTTTTAATATACCTTCTTTCCAAGGGGAAAATCATGTGGTTCTTTTTTGTATAAGAATTTAGACCACTTTTACATTAGTATTCTTCAAAAAAAGTAAAAAACGAAATTTGTCGAGTGGTTCCATTTTGCATAAATACGGACAACTTTTGTAATTATTTTGGAATTAATAAATGGCCCTCAACTTGTTCCAGTGAAAGCGATAGAGTAAGTATAGAATGCTGGTTTAGACATCTTGTAGCAAACGTAAAACAATTGAAATTTCTTCCTGTGACTAAACTACTGTGTATAAAAATACATAATTCGTCAAACGGCTTCGTTATGAAGAATGAGAACGTGTAGAGGTGTTCCAAGTTTAATTAATCGTTGCATTATAATTCTCATCTATATATATAAAAGAAAGTCGTGTAATATCTTGAGTTATAAGTAGTTACTCCACTTATAACTCAAGAACGGCTGAACCTACTTAGCTGAAAATTGGCAGGGAGGTAGTTTAGAGCCAGGAGAAGGACATAGGATAGTTTTTGTCACCATCCGGCTACGGGAAGCAGTTATCTCGGGACGCGGGTGAAACCGCGGGCGGAAAGCTAGTTTTACATAATAGATACTAATACAAACCATACTGTTATTGTTTACGTTATTAATAAAAACAACAAAATGGCATCGAGCGCTCATAAAAAACCCCGAAAAACTCACAGAGACCCTTCGAGAGATTTATGTTTCCGACTTAAAATAACTTAGTTCCTGAATAGTTGCTGTTTACCTTTCAAGGGTTGCGTCCCAACTTACACAATAACAATTTGGAATAGAATTCCACAACCGTTTGAGAGGTAAACAGCCTCATTCTCAACAAAAGTGCATGTTCAGAATATTTGGAAAGTGAATACCAATTTCTTTTATTCCCTAGAACCTGTAAAAATTATAAAACTTTTTTAATTAAAATATTTATGTTAGCTGATTTTCATTTATTAGAGGTATCTCATTTAATTGACCCAGTTAGAAAACAGCAATCACCTAGTTTGTATGCTTTCCATAATAATCAGTCATAATATTTGATTTCCTAAACTAATCTATGTCGATAATTAAGTTGGTTCACTCTAAAATTCAAATGGAAACATTAATCTATATAAATTAGAAACATGACACATTACGTTACATAATTTAAATATTTTGTGTTAATTACAAACATAGCTTATAATTATAATATTTTCTATGAAATAGCGTAGACATTTAGAACGAAATTTTATAAATTCAAATGAATACTTTAAAACTATTTAAGGCTGCTCAAACAACGAAACTAAAACAATACGACTTTAATCTGTAAGTTAAAATGTTATTTCAGAGCCTTCGGATTACAGTTTTAACCGCAGCCTAAAACTTGCAGCTTGACTTAATCCATGATTATCCATAACACTGACACTAGGATCCACATTAGCCATTCAATGCTAATCCGGCGTCTAGTCAGAATCACTTCAATGAGAATGCTAATACTGGGAGGATTTAACCCGCTGAATGACACTGGTAATTTCTCAACCCTCTGTGTCCGAGATTAGTTCGCGACATAAACTTCCCAGCTGCCATGAAGAGGATACGTTTTGATTAATATAATTTGTTGATCCTAATTAATGATCCTTCTCAATTTTAGGGCAATTTAGAATTTTGTTTGATGTCTCTCAAAACTAATGTAACTAAATCATTGCTTGGTAAATTTTTAATTAGCTGTAATTTGTATGATTCGGTCTGGTTTATAATGTCTTCTACCTTTAATCCATAGAAAGTTTATTAGGAGATACCTTTCTTTATTTTTCCCTGCAAATTACTTAGTTCATCATTTTAACTTTAGCTGTTTACATCTGGCTATTCAATTTCTGCATTAAACATGGTGCCAAACCTTCGGCAGAAATACTTATTCACAAAGACTGATCTTCTTAACCGGCTTCATATGCCGCACCACAGAAGTCATAAGGTTCTTCTAATGGTAAACTGTAGCAAGAGTTTAGAATTGAATACAGTCACCAAGTCAATTACGTAATAATGAAGCCCAATGTCGACTGCCCATAATTATGACCAAACTTATTCCTCTAGGAATTTCTCTAATAAACGTCAAAGTTCGAAAATTCTGTGGAATAGTTAGAGGAGTAGTTATTTGAGCTGTATCTGCCCGGTGCACACTCAAATACTGTTTGAGTATTGTTCGTTAGCTCAATGTACTTTTGGTTAATATACCTTCCTACATAACTGAAGTTAGTTCTAATTACAACATAGGTACTCACTGTTGTGACAATCTTATCTCAAAAATTACAAATTCATTCGTCACTTCACGCACATGGTGCATCTGTGTCTGATGCTTGCTGCCTTTATTCTAAGTGTAGTTTTTTAAGTCCATAATCCTTCAAATTGATAAATGACAAAAGTCTACATAAAATAAACTTTCTTTTGATGTATCAGCATTTTTCATAGATCGATCATTCGTCTGTAAATTGTAAAGTATAAAAAATTAAATTAAATATTGTGTTATAGTTAACGTTGTTTCAGCAAGAGGCCACAAAATTTGTTTGATAACAAAGTTTTAAGGGCCGCGGTCGAGACTACACAATGTACAGACTTTATTTTATTCCAGTCTAAGTTAATTCTCCTTAGAAAATGTAACGAAGTCAAGCTCAAAACTTTGCTTTTCAATAGCAGTTTAACTACGTAATGGAGTGTGTCGACTGTACTTTAAAAAGCAAAACCACAGGCTTATCTCCAAGTAATTACAGTTAAACCTAATCCAGTTTTACCCGGATCACGCGAGTTTTTAACCCACTTTCCGAGAAAAATATTCATCAAGATTGTGTGTGAATGTATGGTGTGAATTAAATGTAACAGTTCCTAGTATAGTTAAGGTCTAAAATACAATAGAGGTAGTGCGATGTAGTAACGATAAGATAGAATCGCCGAGGTGCCTAATGAAAGCCCGGCGAACGTAGCGGAAGAATCTATGTGGGATGTTACTGTAAAGGTTGGGTTAGTACTAGAGATTAACACTGATAGGGAACTTAGTAGTCCGACTGTAATTAAAATGCTGATTTAACTAAATTACAAATGTTAACGAGTTGTTGTGGAAATGTCTGCTGAAATTCATTGTTCTGCTTTTTGTTTAGTTGCGCTCATTAAATAAATGATTTAAATAAACAAATCTAATGAGTGTGCATGCCAAAACGTTGGAATTTGTGATTTTCGGATAAATTAAAAGGAACCATCACACTGGAGTATTTTCAGGCTTATTCATTAAATCACAAAATAATATTTTACAAATAATCACAACTCTATTCTAATATATGCTGTATAATTAATTGGATATACTTCAAAAGCATACCTACAGTAATTCATTTGTGAAGAGAGAAATTAATCAAAGCCAATGGTCATCAAAGAGGATCTCGTAAACACTCGTAACGAAGCTCTGATTTAGATTGTAAAGCAGCTCTCGATATTTGCAATCGAAGCGATAGTTATACAATAAACAAAGTAAACCAAGCGTCCGCTTTGTTGCAAACAGAATCGATTTAAATACATCTCATCAGACATTCAAATATTTATCGATGTAACTTTCCTGAATCTAAATTTTGAGTCATTGAAGTAAAGCGAGTTCGCCAACGCGAGGAGAATCATAGTGCAAAGTTATAATTCTAACCTCTTCAAGCGTTTTATTAGCTCCAAAATATTTTCGCTTCCCCAAGGAATTCTGAATGTTTAATTAAAACTTTGTTTTGTGTAATAAAAGCTGTCGGTATCAAGGTACAATCTGTCAAAGTTGCTTATTAGCTCGAAGCGCCTTGGCTACTAGCATGAAGTTCGCTACCTGTAAATTGTTCGCTCCGGGATTTCTTCGAACGTGAATTGCTGCTGTGATTATGAGTGCAGAACTTATACCTCATTAACTAAAACGACGTTACATTACACGTCTTCCTTTTTTGTGTCATCGAAGCTAAATGATGATAAAGTGGTTGCCCAAAAGCGAACAATAATTTAATACGTGTTGCTTCCAACTCTAATACATGTATTGACAATATAATCCGGGCTCTTACCGCACAAATTGAAAGGACCCTTTACCCACTGTTTTCAGCTGATGCTTCAAATTGGAACGCGCTATTGTTTGAACAAGAGGTTATTTGCAAAATTAATTCATATCGCTCTCATATAAATATTCATTAGGACCGCAAGTAAATTTTATTCAAAGTCAATCCACCCTTTCGGATTATAATAGACGATTCGTTAGCAAAAACTGGTGTTGTTCGAACTGAAACCTAAACAAATGAGTACAAGTTGTGTACTGCTCTTCACTTTATGATCGTCTTATCGCACTATTTCAGCTGTGTCTGTGCTCCATATTGTGAAAGATTCACTGCTTGTTTTAAGTTTTAGTGGCCATTTACTGTTAATGGATATGATATAAGTGTATATCTAAAAATTAAATTATAAATTTAAAAAAACCCCCGACCCAAAAAAAGTACGCAATAATTATGACAAAAGGTTAAAAACGCTAAACCCTATAAAAAGCAAAAAATAACTTTTAACACTACGTAAACTAAATTTTGTCGTGTCGGGGGACCGCTCTAATTCATTACTTTAGATACGTGTTTTTTTTTAAACGAATGTTGTAATTAGGTAGGTATCATTTGATTTATGTAAGTATTTATGAAGGTAAAAAGCGGTCCCCCGACACGTCAAAATTTAGTTTACGTAGTGTTAAAAGTTATTTTTTGCTTTTTATAGGGTTTAGCGTTTTTAACCTTTTGTCATAATTATTGCGTACTTTTTTTGGGTCGGGGGTTTTTTTAAATTTATAATTTAATTTTATTTCATGCTTTTTAAAGGAGCTCCTTAATTTTTCCTTCTTTCATTTAATTTATTTTATCTTAAGATGGGGTCGCTATATGCGATCTCGGCTAAAGGAAGCTGTTTAACAATCCTCATGACAAACTGGCTCTGGGAGAATTGCACAGATTGAGAAACAATAAAGATTAACAAAGGTTAATGTCCAAAGGGACATTCTAGATTTTCAGCAAAAATATAAATCGGTTTATCCATTTCATTCCTGCATTCCAGGGTTTCATCCGCCACATCCCATTTCCAGCATCAGGTTCTCGTCAATCAGAAACATGAAGAGAACTCTTCAAGACAAATTCAACGAGCCCAAACTCGATGGGTTTACTAAAAGGCAGTTCAGGGTTACGTCTCCTACCTTCGTGCCCTAACAGCAGACCAGCTCAGTGGTTCCAAAAGACATTAGTGTTTCAAATTTCAGATCCCACATATACTTGCAAGTAAACTGAGCGTGTAACATTCCTATCACATCTAGCAAACGAGCTGATGACCTTGAAGACCTGAACCGATTTCCACCAAACATAGCTAAGAACACTCCCGACTGGCATACCTTTTAAACAAAAAAAACCGCATTACAATCGGATCATCCGTTTGGGAGCTACGATGCCACATACACACACACACACACACACACACACACACAGACACGTCAAACTTATAACACCCCGTCGTTTTTGCGTCGGGGGTTAAAAAGCGCTTAAAATAAATTGATGTCATTAAGAATGAAATTACATTTTAATTTGATATTGGTCACATTTGCCATGATGGATTTTAGGTCAAAAATAAAATGCTATGTGGTTGTAACTTTTATTAATGACTAATTAAATAAACAACAGACAAATCTTCGCTAAGGCCATAACTCTAGTGTGCGTCACGGTGTCTGCAATAACTGGGTAATCCTGTTGTCACCGGGGTCAACATATAAATTGTCGGTACCTTCCCCGTAATACCGCACCACCTGGACTGGTTTAATTTATTCCATGAATTAATAAGGCGTCACCGCGTGCTCGCAATTGATAGTTACATAGTTATTGCTGGACTGTATCAAAGTTACATGACTGCGGATTGTAATTTGGAAACATAATGTGAGGGTACGGCTTTATAGATGATGGTTGTAGGATAGAATGGTCATCACACAACGTACTTGACATAAGAAGTTTGTATATAGGTTACAAACCGCTTGAGCAGTTTCATGGTTTTAAAGTAATGTATGGTAATTCAGTTGAAAAAAATATCATATTTGTTAAATGAAATGGTAAGCTAAAAGTTCCGAAATCATTGTGGATCTACAGTTTGTACCCTAAGCAGGTACATGGAGCAAAGCAAAACACGATAGAGCTTTTTAGGCCGAAATTATTTAGCGCAAGCGAGTTTAATGCCCTGTACAATTACAGTAACAAGAAAATGCTGCTAAATTATAACGAAATGTGAACTAATATAAATACGGTTTGTAACCAACAATAGGTTGTTAGCAAACTCGTTATACCGCAGAAACATTTACTTCATGTTCTTATTAGCAAGGAAAATGAAATAAATAACACTTTTCTCACAAGAGTGGACGAGTGTAAAGAAAAGTAAGCACTTATTACTGCCCTCAAGTGTATGTTAATGTAAACGTTCTCGGCCGTATGAAAACATTTACGGTGGAAATTATTTATAGTAGGGCCGCCGCCATTTTTCATCGCGGCCATTTTTGTCCCGGACATTTGCGGACTAATTCGCCGTGGCCCTTTGTCCCATTGTGTTGTCGAATTAAATTATTATTTTCTATAGGATTTGGGGTAAATTATTTTGTTGTTTCAAAGGGTTGCCCGTCTTTATTAATACTTTTTGTATTGGATGATTAGGTTAATTAGACTGACTTTAAGTTGTTATTTTAAAGTCATTAATGTAGGTATGGTATAAAAGGAAATTTTATTAAATACGAGTTAACAGTTTGTAGGGTACGAACGATACAAATACGCCGACACACAACAAAACAAAGGAGTGTCCTTTATAGAAAGAAAGAAAAATAAAGAAGTGCAACATTTTCAAAACGTGCGTACAGTTTCCAAATACAAAAAAAGACCACACAAATTAAAAAAAACCGTACGTACCTAAAAAAATATACGACAAAATGTTAAAGCATTTTCATTGTGGACATTCTAACTAGACAATAAAAATAAACGCTAACAAAGCACGCTAACGAAATGGAGAAAACTATTGTATTTGCGAAGGTTTCACAAAAAGACAATTTAGATTTTGTTGCAAGTGACACCCATCCACGAAAACGGGGAAAAAACTGAAAATAAACACGTATCGGTACGTTGGCCAACTTTTATGTTAAATGAACAAATATTTGTTGTTATACAGGCAACAATGTTGCCTGTATAACAACAAATATTTGTTCATTTATGAGTACTATGTCATAGTACTCATAGTAGTGTTTACTCTGCCAGTCTGTAGGTATGTCAGTGGCTCTCAATATGTTTGCCAAAACTTTTAAGGGTCACTGATCTATATGGAGCTTCAACAACTTTCGCCAATAGAGGTGTTTGGTTGTTATGTGACAATTTTCGAACATTCGGTACTTATAATTCAAGAATATTATCATCATCAACCTTTCCTAGTATCTACAGGACACAAGCCTCTTCTCATACAGTGAAAACATGAACGTTTTTTACCAAACTTGCTCAAGACGGATTGGTGATTTCACACTTTACCGTTCATGTTTCCTACAAGATGCTATTCTTCACCTTTTCTTAGTCATTAGTATTCAAGGCATACTTAGTAAGTACATACCTATAACTTACAAAAGTTAAATTGAATTAATACAAGGTACCTGTGCCTTTTGCCCTTCAATTGTTTTAATGATAAAGTTCGTTATGAAGCAGCCTATGAAGTTTTTACGCCTGCCATTAATTTCCCAGCTCCTGTATTACCGCTAAACTAATTACAAGCCATGTTACTTTGCCATTAAAATTCTCTTGCCATACAAAATGTATACGTCGTTAGAATTTAACAGTTCCCTATAATTATAGGAAAGATCAGCGAGTCTGTAAGGGCTGGAACTCTGCTAAGTCCTTAATGTAAGGGATGGGACGTGAGCGTGTTACATACAGTTATTTTGTTCGTGGTTTTAAAACTGGAAGCCCTTTTAATGGGGAAATGATAATATTATATAAGTTGATGATAAAATTGTAATGGTCTAATAAATGGTCCAAAAATTACATGATAGGGGAATATGCCAATTCAAAAAACATGTTGATAAAAGACCTAGAATACCAATTTTTGGCAGTATCAACAAGGCAGTTGCGAGGAAAATGCATATTTTAGGGTAGAAACAGCAGGTAGTTCTTTTATTTCGTGTAGTTTTTTTTTTTAATTTTCCCCTTACAAAGTTTTTGTGATAAAATTTTCAACTGCTATTATATTTGGTACATTTCCTGGAAATCATCGATAGTAAAATATTCATCTATTTACATTAAACGAGGAATTCTTTGCAATCACTAAAAGCCAATTAAAACAGTTTCGGTCGCGCTGTCTCTGAAATTGTACAAACAGTGTTAAAAAAAGCGAGTTGTCAGCGCTTCACATTTGCATACGGATTGCAAATAGTTCGCTATGTTTTGCCTATAAGCTTCACTGGCAATAACAAGGTACAGCTCTGATGAATATTTAAACCGGTAAAAGTTAAGCTAATTTCGTACAAAATAAATTGATTCATTTTCCTTTTTAATTTTAGTTTTATGGGATTAACAATAACATTGGCTATTTGGCCTACACATTTATTTTTAAAATTTTAGTAGTATCTGAATTAAAAATAAATAGATTAGTAATATTTTATAAAATAATATTTTAATTTACAAATGATAAAGAGGCAAATGTCTCCATTTTATCAAAATTACCAGCACACTGTTTTTACGAGTGTATTAACAGTACAGCGATTCGAATATATTCGCCAATAGGCAGTCATAAGTCGCGCCGAAGCAAGCCAGGTCACATTAGACGGAACTATCTTCGGCCGACATTTGCCAAAAAAGCGCAATAAGGGGAAGTCGGTGCCAAAAGTACTGATAGCGATCTCATTACCCGGCAAAAAGTCGGCTTAACATAATCTTTAGGCTTATTTGCAGCCGAGATAAGTCCCCTAATAAATGTTGAGGATATTTTCGTCACCTTTTTATCAAATAATGAGGTCCAGAGCATCAACTTTGATACAATTATTTACGCCTAGATTACGAAGGGTTGTAACGGACTTCAAAATATAAGAAAATTTTATTTGCGTCATTTTTTTGTGTAACAATATTGACTTACAAGCTTATAACGTTTTTAAGGGATAAAGAAGTATTGTTTTAAAATAAAGTTTTCTTCAATAGTCCAGCCTTTGACAACTTTACGTTCTTTGAGTTATTTATTAAAAAATCACGCACGAGTAACGTTTACAAAAACAAGAGGAGATATTAAAAAAGAACTTTGGATATAAAAGTCTATCTTTCTGTTTTTATCAAGAGTCAAAATATGTTTTTCTTCATTTAGTATCTAAAGTGGACAAACTGAATATTTTGAGCATTAGGCTTAAGTTAGGCACCCAAATGGGACTTGACCCACTGCCGGCTCTCACTTTCCCTTTTCATTACAAGATTTACATAATATCATAAAAACCTTTTAAAATTTTTAATTTAAATAATCTGTTCTACGGACAGCCTACTACCTACTAAAAATGATTTCATTTTTCTGTTGTAATTACAAAGCTTTTTTGCCGAGATTAGATTTGTGCGGGCGAGTGGTCCTCTGGTTAATGAGAATTTAAATAGATATACGTATAAATGATCATAATTATTATACAGAAATGAATGTTATTAACTTAATAAACTGTGAGCTACATTTTAAGTCCAATAAAATACAATGCTTATCTCGGGTCGTAAAATTTCAGCATCATAAAATAAATACTGGCGCATTATGTTCATTAAGGTGGTAAATAATAATGAGTAATAATGATCTCTTTCCATCGCTGCGTTTGTATTAAGCCAGCGCGCAGTCGCGGTAAGCCCACGGTCACTGGGGAGGGAATACAGTAACCATATCGCTATGATTTCCCGGGATATGCAATGTTACGTTATGAATATTTCCGAGGATATTGTTGAATATTTTAGTGTTTAGGAGGGAATTTAATGGCCAAACTGTGTATAATTAAAAGCTTTATGGAATTATTATGAAGTATCTGGGGTTAGAGAGCTATTATTTCTATTCTGTACCTACTGATTTAAATTGTTATGTAAGCTTGTTTAATAGGCACGTGTACGTCTCAAATCAGTACTAATAGAGTAAAATAGATGGGCACCCCAATTAACGTGTATAACCGAGTTAATGCAAATGTATGTTACAGATACTAATATTGATATTAATACCTCCGCACAAGGTGGTTAGCCAGGCCTAAGATACATTAATCTACATGAATATTAAATGATCAGACTATAAAACATTGTCAGACACGGTGTTATGTAATGTATTAGAGTAAAAATGTTTATATCGTGACTTAAGTATGAAATATGAAGTGATAGCTTTCATGGCAGTTTTTGAAATACGCGTTTATTAAACACAAGATAGAGAATGACACATAAAAAATAGACACTTGCATTATTAGAACTTGAATTTGTTTGTAGTTTATTTATGTATTATTCTTAAAATGTGCATGATGCTAGACGTTAAACAAAATAATTTCCACAATAGGAGCAGAAGAACAAAGAACCACACTCCCAACACAATCTAGCTGACATAGCACAAATAATAAGAAACGTCAGTAGTACTGCTACAGATCTCGTCCAGCGCCGCAGTAAGCCAATATCCGCGGTGGACGAGACCTACTCATTTCCGTGCCGACTGTGCCGACTAGTTACAGTGTAGGGAAATGCAGAAGCTTCACTTTATATGCACATCAAGGGTTATTGCTCCTTCATGCAAAACATTAAGGAGCAATAATGTGAGCTGTTCACCAAAAACTAGTAGGAAATGATGAGAGGCGTGCATTTTGAAACTTTTAAAATTATCGACTTTCAGCTTACTTGTAATAAATAACTCTTGACCTTAGTTCTTATCGTCCGTAAATAGTTAAAATGTTTAAAATTACTTACACATAGAATAATTGAAGTGAGTGTGTTTAAATGTTTCATGACAAAATGTTTTCTGAGTCAATTTAACCTCAATAACTGCTGAGGGCATTTTATGCGTAGAAGTTGATGATTTAAATATAATGGTTGTACCTTATTGATTGTAACCCAATTCTTCGAAGAAAATATGTTTTTTCTGATGCAGACCTGGAAATAAAATTGTAGCTTCTCAGCCTTCTGATGTTATCTCAGTAGTGTCATCACAAGAGAGGCTTAGGTTTCTCATACAGGTGACGTGGAAATAGAGGAAGTCTTTTGTTACATCAACGTTGAATACATATCACGGATATACTACGTCTCTTGTTTTGACACACAGTCTACCAACAATTCTATATGTTTTGTACAATATACAAACGAAACCATTCTGAGCTCTATTACATTTGCCTTCGTGATGTATTTCTTGTTTTACTCACATTATATTAAAAAACAACGTGTGTGCAAAATAATATTTTGATTGAGAATGAAAACAATATCATAGTTTCACCTACTTGTTTGTCATATTAAAACTAAATTAATATAGTAACTATAGTTGTGAAATTCGTCTAACTAATCTCAAACAGACATACAACAGTTTGATCCATATTTAGTAAACAAGACACGGCTCAAAGTTTAATTAAGAATTTAATATTCTGCCAGGAAACACCTTGATAGACTTAACTTTAGTTTGAACCTTATTATAACAATTTCCTTTATCCACTTCCTTGTATTTCAGGCATTTCAACCAGATCATGACCGCTTTGTAAGAAAATACGTTTTACTCTAACTTTTCTTCCCATACATAAAACATTACATGGTTAAAGCTTGAAATTGAAAACTCATTCTAGGAAAAGATGATTTTATTCATAACCGTGTTAGAGTTTTCATGTAACAAATTACAAATATGTAAGTATATTGTAATAGCCTAGAATACCGAAAATAGGTATTTAATGTATACCGGGGCGTAGGCGTTCCACTGAACCTAATATAAGGGTAGTAATATAGTGGCTATATTGCTGGTTTATTTCGTACCGTACTAACACAGCTCACGAGGAAAAATCATCTTTTCTCTTCTGTACAAGCCTTACTCTATCTTAACCCACCTTATACATAAATATACTACGTATTATGAAAAGGATATACCTTGTCATTTTCGTGATTAATTAGTAAAATTTCATTCAATAGTTTTTTTTTTATATGTACTCTTGTCAGTATTAATTATAGAATAATTCTCAAGACAAAGTTTACCGAACTCTATAACAGTTTAATTGATCTAAATATCAACAGAGGGTCGTTATTAGATTAGCAAATTGACATTGTATCCTAAGAGCCAACATAGCTAGGATCGTCACGGTCAAACAGTTTTGTAACCGCTTCTCCCGTCAATGTGAGCAGACCTCTACAAATATAATATCATTAATATTCATTAGACGTTAGGAGTCGAAGTCAGAACGACGTCTGCCACGACTGCTGATCATTGTTGCGTTCACCCTACTTGTTCTAATCCCATGGTAATCTATGGAGCGATATTTCTACCGCATTGCTTTACAAGACACTGAACATTTGCGAATATATTTTAGACGAGGACTTTGAAAAATGCGGTTTTTTTAATAATATCCCAATGAAAAATGATTTTCAGAATTCAGAATATGATACATTGAGAGTAAGACTATTACAAGTTTAAAGCTGTTTATGTTTTAAGTACTTTGACATTTTGATCTTGTCCTTGCTAAGATGACTGGGCTAGAGGGACCCAGTAGCGTAACACAAAGTTAAAGTTTCGCACTTTGAAATCTACATTAATTTTATGCAGATACAGCGCCCTTAATATCCATCGATTCCTTTTATAGTACGTGTTAAAGCACTTTGGCAACTTAGAAACCTACTTAGAATGTCTTAGAGAATTTCACGGCAGACACTGATTCAGCATAAATTGCCTGAAATATATGAAACCCACACAAAATACCTGATTCACTGGCGTATATTAGACGAATAAAAATATACGATCTAGCGGGCCGGTCACAAAAACTCCCGCGCCCAACTTCATCATAAAAATGTAGGAGTTTTTTGGCCTAAATTAAAAACTGAAACAATTTCGTTATGAGCTCTTTGTAATTACTAGCTTCTGAACAAACAGTGCTAGTAGATAGACGGCAAAACATTGTTTTTATTACTCTGCGTGACTGAAAGAGAAAGATAAATTCGCTTGTTTTTCTGATTAAATAAATTATAAGAGTATTTTTTTGTCTTTTTTCTACTTCACGCTAGCTGTAGTGTATTCATTGAAGATGTTATTATTTTTTGTGGAGTAAGACTCCTTGAACAGTTAATAAGATGACTGGTTCTGTAAGAAATTACCAAACACTGTATAAGTTGTAGTGATCTTTAAACAAATAAAACCAAAACAAACATTCAATTATTTATTTAGTTTTTATAGGAGAATCAAAAAGCATATTTTATACGTGCGAACGGAACATTGAAAGATTCGTGTGGTTCCTGCACCGCGAGTACGATCATTAACAACTAACCACCTCCGCTCCTTGACATTTTATAATTAGTTTCTACTGAAAATACATTCATTGTATAGCACTTGCTTTTCACCACGTAGTTAATGAATATTGTTTTTAGATATCTTCTCTCATATTTTTGGTAGCTGTAGAAACATTTAAAAATTTATAAATAGGTCATAGGAACGTAATATTCCACTAAGTAAGGTCTTTCCTCAAAATCTCAAAGAAACTCGGAGTTTAAACGCTGAAAAGTAATCCATGTTTCACATTTTCCTTTTATAGCTGTTAAAATTCAGTATTTTGATAGACATAAAACGTGCAGGATCCATCTTCATTCTCATTCTGCGTACATTCAAGGTTTTATTATGAATCCGTGCTGTACCCACTGTAGGCTTTTTACGATGCCAATTCGCCAAGACATATGTAAACGGTGCTGCTCGTAAAAATTATACAAACTTACTTGTACATCTACGAAGTTAAAAATAGACCTTATGTGCTAAGATATACGGTTGGATGGAGGTATAAAGCAAAAGTTTGTAAGCTGAAGAATATTATTCGCGTTAGCTAAAGGAAGGATTACCGATGGAAGAAAACCGTTAATATCTCGGGCACGGCTTTCTTTGAATAAAATTTGGGAGTCTCGTGTTAGTTCTCCGAGTTAAGACTCGTTACACGTTTATGTGGTAGTTGAATACTCGTGAGCAACGCTTTGCTTCCTAAAGTGCGGGAATAAGTGGCTTCGGTTAATATTAGTTTTATACGGTTTCTTGAGATTTTTCTTTAAAAAAAAAAATTGTTTATGATATTTTTAGATTACAGTGAATGAATAAGCTATTCATTTTATAAAGTTGGATGCTTTTATTTAGACCGAATGCTATGATCGAATTGAGGCAGACTTTTTTATTAGTTTTAATTATATTACCAATCATCCTTGTTCCTTTGTCTGAAATGACTAATATTCTTAGGCTACTCGAGTAGCGCGGAGTAGCGCGGCGGTCACCGCCGGCGCCGGACGTGTGCGCCAGCAGGCTCTCCACAGTGCCTGGCGTGTCCGCTGGAGGGCGCCACAGTGTCGAGCACGGCGGCGAGTGCCGTCGGTAGCGCGGTGGTCGGTAGTAGTAGTGCTGCGGATACCTGCCGCTTTATACGTAGAATCTGCCCCGGCGAAGATGGCACACCAACGCTGATAGGCAACCGGTAGTGGCGGATTCGGCGGGGCAGTGAAGTCTTGTGATAGGCTTAGGGCGACGACAGAGGTCAAAAGTGCTCGTCGGCCATTCACTGCATCCGAAACCTTCTCCAGTCGTGGCGGCTCTCCGTTCCACTGGGAATAGAGGGTGGAGGACGAGAGAGTGCGTCTGTGTCTGCGCAAACACTTACGCACTTAAATATTTCACGCGCAACTGACTGCTTCTGGTTAACGGATCCTGATAAAAGACCTGCGGCGATGGGCTGAAGTAGAGAGGTTGGGTGGTGGTGCACACCCGGCTTTGTCTGAAGCCTGCACGTATGGCAGCCTAAGGAGAGTGGTCGTTTCTGCACTGCACTTGGGACAACAGTGTGGATTGGGCAGCACCTTAGGTGATGAAGCAGCCCTATTTAGGGAGGCACTGCTTCCCCCGCTCAGCCGGGGAGGGGGCTAGAAAAGGTGTCCTAAAAAAATGCTTGTCCCGTCAAATTGGGGGAGTAGCAACCGCGGCTGCTTAGGCACCCCATTACTCGCGGTCGACGTAACAAGAAAAATAAGATAAAAACATCATTTATGACATTTGGCGCATGGAACGTGCGTACATTAATCGATAATGACGGAAACCTTTGCCCGGAGCGTAAAACTGCTGTCGTAGCACGTGAACTTGCTCGATACAATGTAGACGTGGCAGCTTTAAGCGAAACACGCTTAGCTGACCAAGGCGAACTTGAGGAAATCGGCGGTGGTTATACATTCTTCTGGAAAGGAAGACCCCAAAGTGAACGAAGGTTAGCTGGCGTAGGGTTTGCCATCAAATCCACCATCGTAAAAAAGCTGCCAGAATGTCCACAATACATCTCGGACCGCATTATCACATTACGCCTTCACCTACCAAACGACAACTACCTGAATGTGATAAGCGTATACGCACCAACAATGAGTAACGAGGACAGTGTCAAAGATCAGTTTTATGAAGAACTTTGCCAATGCCTTACCAGCATACGTTCAAGCGAACAAATACTGCTGCTAGGCGATTTCAACGCGAGGGTTGGCAGAGATTCTGAGTCGTGGCCGGGCGTGATTGGAAATAATGGTGTGGGCAATATGAATAGTAATGGACAATTACTACTCACACTCTGTGCCCAATTCGACCTCACCATCACAAACACTCTGTTTAGGCTTCGCGACAAATTCAAAACCACCTGGATGCACCCGCGTTCTAAACACTGGCACCTCCTCGATTACGCAATAACGCGACGAAGGGACATCTCCCAGGTGCATATCACACGCGTTATGCGCGGCGCGCACTGCTGGACAGACCACAGGCTTTTGGTAACTAAGTTGAGACTCCGCCTTCGTGAACCACGAAGACCCTGCAGGGCTAAACCAATATCTCTCAACTTAGATCGACTGGATTGTAAAGATCTTCAAGAAAAATACCAGAAAGGCCTAACAGATGCGCTAGATGTGTTTGATGCCCAGCAAGGTGACTTAATATCAAAATGGAAACAGATCTCATCCACCGTACTGACTGTGGCTACGGAAACCATAGGATACAAAAAACGAAACAACGAGGACTGGTTTGACCAGAATGATAGGGCCCTAACTGAAGCATTCAAACAGCATCGTGTACTCATAAAGCGTAATGAAGGAAATCATAAATCCAGTCAAGAAGTCCGAAGTAGTGGTGATTCCTTAAGGAAATTAACGAGGACGATGAAAGATAGATGGTGGCTTGAAAAGGCAAAAAAGATACAGTGGCTTGCAGATACCCACCAACTAGGCGCTTTCTATGAAGAAATGCGTAAGTTGATTGGCGTTTCCATAAAAAACTGCACTCCGTTAAGATCCCTAGATGGTTCCCAAAAGCTCACTGCTAAGCAGGATATACTTGATCGTTGGGCAGAGCACTTTAACCACCTGCTCAATGTAGATCGATCAGCAGATCTTGAGCATATAAGGCGTATCCATCCTCTGCCGCCGAATGAGTCGCTTGCTGAGCCACTAACTTTTGCTGAAGTTGTTCAAGCCATCAAAGAGCAGAAAAATAAAAAAGCAGTTGGCGTTGACAACATCGCCGGAGAACTGCTGAAATACGGAGGGGAGCAACTTCATACATACATCTGGCAAATTTTTGATCGCATTTGGAACGAGGAAACAATACCACCTGAATTTAAAATATCCCGTATACAGACACTGTATAAAAACAAAGGAGACCGTTCCGACTGCAACTCCTACCGGGGTATATCGCTCCTCTCTGTCCCTGGGAAGATATTTGCCAGAGTTCTTCTCAACCGGCTTTTACCAGTCTCCGAAGCCATATTGCCAGAAACTCAGTTTGGGTTTCGACCTAACAGGGGCACCGGCGAAGCCATCTTTTCCATCAGGCAACTCCAGGAAAAAAGCCGAGAACAAGGCCAACCTTTGTGTATGTGCTTCGTGGACTTAGAAAAAGCTTTTGACTGCGTGCCGAGGGAAGCCCTCTGGACTTTACTGGCAAAATTAGGTTGTCCTGAGAAGTTTGTGAGAATGATTCGCCTTCTGCACGACGAGATGACTTGCTGTGTTACCTATAATGGTGACCAGTCAGAGTTCTTTCCTGTCACCTGTGGGGTCAAACAAGGTTGTGTGCTTGCGCCAACACTGTTTGCTCTCTACTTTTCTGTCGTTGTCAGTGAAGCACTCAAACAAACTTCTGCTGGAATCAAAATACGTTTCAGGACTGATGGGGGACTTTTCAACCTGGCCAGATTAAAAGCATATACTAAAGTATCTCATGCTCTTATAACGGAGATCATGTACGCTGATGATCTGTGTTTTGTTACCAACTCTGCACAAGAGCTCCAGAACCTGATGACTAACCTTCAGGAAGTCTGTTGTCGTTTCGGTCTAAAAATCAGTGTTAAGAAAACTGAGGTAATGGCAAGCGACTCTCAAGGAGCTACAGAACCTATCAAGGTAAACATTGGCGATACTGAGCTGAAGCAAGTGAATACCTTCAAATATCTGGGCAGCACAATTACATCCAAGTGTGACCTTGATACCGAAATAAACCATCGCATTGGCGCTGCATCAGCTGCTTTCGGTAAATTACGAGCCAAGGTCTTACACACACATGATTTGAAGCTTTCGACAAAAATCTCCGTTTACAAGGCCATAGTCCTCCCAAATCTTTTATACTCGGCTGAAACATGGGTCCTCTATCGGAAACATATACGGGCGCTGGACCGATTTCATCTAAAGTGCATAAGAGACATTCTGAAAATCAAATGGTCGGATCGGATTAGAAATACCGAAGTGCTACGACGCGCGAATGTCTGCGGCATAGAAGCGTACCTGATGCGGCGACAGCTCAGATGGTGCGGTCATGTTTTACGCATGGATGATAATAGGGTGGCCAAACGCATCTTCTTTTCTGAACTCCAGAACGGCAGACGGAAACAAGGTGGCCAGTTCTTACGCTTCAAGGATGTTCAGAAAAGACACATGAAAAGGTGCAACATTGATCCTCAGAACTGGGAGACAAAAGCCATTTGCCGCCCTGAATGGAGAGGCCTACTTAAAAATGCGATCAAAGATTTCGAAGAGCAAAGGAAATCCGCACTAGATGCGAAGCGTGATGCTCTTAAGGCTAAAACACCAGTAGCCATTCATTATAACTACGTGGACGGTATCCTAACGTGCAGCCAATGCTCGCGCACGTTTACACATAAAATAGGGTACTGCAGCCATCAAAGGGCGCATAGAAGAGCTGATCATCCTAGTTCTTCTCTCAATGGTAACTGAAAGCAGTCACCATAGCCGAAATCGGCAGGGAAGTATATAAAAAAAAAAAAAAAAAAAAAAAAAAATCTTAGGCACAGAAGATAGTCTCAAAAATCAATTTTCTTAAACAAAATACACTCGACCTACTTCCGAGTAAAAACTTCCGCTGTGAAAATCTACCATTCTAATTCAGCGTTGTTTTCCCACAATACCGTGTCTGCAATTTCCCATAATTACGTGTCCGAAGGCGTTCGGTGGTTGTAACTCAGCGTAGTTAGTGCTGGCGAGGTGCGCAGAGGCAGCGTGACGTCACTACGTAGTGTTGGACTCGCCCTGACCGGTAGCGGTTGACTTATGTCATAAGCTGGAGCGGGGTGGTGTTGGCGTCTTGAATTTTGTCATGTGGTTTTGGATTTTTTTTTTTTGGATGTATGGTATATAATAAGCTCAGTTGTAGTAGGTGGTGGCCTAGTGGGTAAAGGACCAACCTCTCAAGTATGAGGACGCAGGTTCGATTCCAGGTCAGGCAAGTACCAATGCAACTTTTCTAAGATTGTATGTACTTTCTAAGTATATCTTAGACACCATTGACTGTGTTTCGGATGGCACGTTAAACTGTAGGTCCCGACTGTCATTGAACATCCTTGGCAGTCGTTACGGGTAGTCAGAAGCCAGTAAGTCTGACACCAGTCTAACCAAGGGGTATCGGGTTGCCCGGGTAACTGGGTTGAGGAGGTCAGATAGGCAGTCGCTTCTTGTAAAGCACTGGTACTCAGCTGAATCCGGTTAGACTGGAAGCCGACCCCAACATAGTTGGGAAAAAGGCTCGGAGGATGATGATGTATATAATAAGCTCAGTTTTGTCAGATTCTGAAATGGAAGGCGACGTTGCAAGGTACAGAATATTATTTTACATTAATTAGATTAAGTAGGTTACATCGTCTTTAACTGTATAGGATACTAAATCGCTATCGCTTATTACTCAGTACGGTATCTAGCCTTAATTTTATAGCTAGTTTAGGCAAGCGAGTTCCGGTGATGCATAGCCGACAAGCAATTTTGTAAAATAGTGCGCCTAATTTTTAGCGAAACCAACGATTTACCGAGGTTCAAGTAATTTCACTGCAAGTCGCTGATGCATAACTCTGCATACATTTCGGTAAACGGCCGTAGTAATTGTAGGCCCGATGTTTTCCAATGTAAAACATTTTTGGAACATGTTTCTGGTTTAATATTTTTGGTTGTTTTCTTTGTCGTAATTACGGTAACTAATGTTGTAAACGTTGCATAAAACACAAAAAAGCTTTATATTCCACAAAATATGAAGCTACATTCCCAGCTCATTTACGTTTTGCAAATCCTGCCAAAATTATTTAGAGCTTTTTGCCAGGATTTGCAAAATTTTATAGCCATAAATTATAGATTGGCATAATGGCATATGGGTTTCTAAGTAGGTAATTATACCTACTTAGAAACGTAGGTAATTATACCTACTGCTCTCTGAGTTTATTACTTAAAATAATTTAATTCATAAAGAACACCGCATCATCTTTGACGAGACACATTAAACGCTTCCTCTCGTATGATGAAAAGCCTGCCAGGTAAACCAGTTCAGTAATTAACTTAGCTAAAGTTGTGAATGCACAGCGCCGGCGGTTGCCTGAAGACCGACCCCTTCATTACGAGATGTTCACTGAGAGACTTGTTTGACTTGACGCGCAAACAAACTTAAAAGATAAACTTATTAAGGTTTTTATTTAAAATTTTGTCATTTAGTTTCATAATAAAATAACGTGAAGAAAAAAATGGTAGAATCGATTTTTTAGACTGCTGGTGACTGATATGATACTCATTATTTGTGATGTCGTATCTTCAGCATAAATAAATCTTTCTATTTTATGTTAATAATGATATAACATGACAAATAAAAATAAAACCTCAAACAATGAATATACTTACGTCTCATTTAAAATATAAAAACACAAGTTCTTTCAAAACTTTCCTCATCCAATTTATATTTTTCTGCATATGTACGAAGGAACTTCTTAAAACAACGGTTCTTGTTTAACAAATGGCTTGAAATAAACTAGTTGTGTACTACGACGTTACTTTACTTGTACACATGTATATGATGATAGAGACTGGTGGGGCTTGGCTAATAAATAGTCATGACGTCTGAGTGCGACTCACCTCGGAAACTCTTTACGTGAGAGGTGCAATAAAATGTACAGTTGGTTTGTTTGTTTTGTGTTGAGACAAAACAAAGATGTTTATGTAACGAACTTTTAAATGAAAGAAACTAAGTAAACAAATGACATCAATTTCTTTTATCCATAGAAGTTGCAGAACCAGCCAAAGCCTATTAAAAAAAATTAACTTAGCAGAAGTATGATATGCTAAATTGCTAAAGGTTTGCTAAGGCAGCCTACTGTTCGAAATAAAAGTTGTTAGTCAACGAGTATCATATCTATTGACTCCGTTTTCCAAACATGATACTCAAGAAAATTTGTGCAAATAGAAAGGGTTATCTATATTCTTAACCAACAGTATATCACTAAGCAAAATAATTACGAGACAGGCTAACAACAAACGCTGTATATTGTTAGATTTTTTGCGGCGACTCGGGGCGGGTCTTGATTTATTAATCTGGCAAAACAAAAGCTATCAGGCTTAATGGGCGAAATACCCCGCTGCGTATTATCAACGTTTAACAGCGTTTAATATCCTGTGATTGTGCGTAAATCTTTGAATACCATTAATATCAATAAAGGTTCTGTTATTAAATTTCGGGTGCGGTTTAATATGAACGTGTTGAGGTAGGTTTACAGTTATGTTAGTTTGTTGCGGGTTTACTTGTAAAGCTGTTAAGTCTTAGCTATTTATTAGATTGGTTGTAGTTACCCGTATAATACCCACGTCACATTAAATGGCATGAATATATCTCGTTATGACAAAGCTAACATTACACCAGTTTCCATATTCTGATAACACAGTTCGCTAAAGAAGTTATGATAGGTATATGATTAATACTACTAGAATGATTTATAAAATCTTATAAAATACGTTGCTAAACCACCTCAGACAACCTGATCAAAAAATATACCTGAAAAATCCCCGTATTTTCTGGTCTCATCTTCATAAATAAGCGTTAATCCAGCAACAAGGATTGACGCTTTCTTAAAGCGACTTGAAAACATTAGTATAATAAATTCCTGGCGGCAGAAACTTGGTAAATCCGTCATTTGCTACAAATCCCGCTAATGATGCCGCGGCCTGACCGCCGACGTGACTAGATTACTCGCTTTCTTACCAGAAGAGAGATATTTCAATGTTTATGTTTTTTTAATCTGTTTCTATTATGGCTTGTTTTGGTTTTTGGAAGGACCTGTTCTTATAAGTTAATCTTGACTTTGTGATGATTCAGAAAATAATATGATTTTATTTTTAATCTTTATCTTTTGGCATCTAAGCTTCTAGCTGTAGTATATCGTTTTGAATTAACAAATACATAAAAGTTTTAAAGATTGAACTCTATGAAATTGTATAAAAGTATGGCATACATGTGAATATGATGTAAGTCATAATTATTACTCCAAAAATATGAAGGCGTAAAAACAAAAACATCTCGACTAAAACACAATCTCAGACACCGAAAATTAAAGACATCTTGAACTAATGTATGCATAAAAAACCACATATGTACACTGCACACAGATAAACATTGCACATGTGTGCTATGGATGTTTTAATGTGATTACGGCATCAGACTTATGCAGGAACACATTCGCAGTTGGAGTTAGTTTCGCGCTAAAAGCATCGTCGGAAAGTCTTATGCAAATGGACTGTGTGGTCTAAGTCACAGAAAAGATATTTTAAAGGACATAGCTGTAGGGGATGTCATCTTCATAGTTCGTAGTCGGCTACGAAATTTTGCTACGAGTGCTACGAATTTGCTACGACGTGTTTATGCTTTTGACATCGTAAATGACTTGGCAGAATTAATTATTTAAGTACTTTTTAGTGCAGTTAAGAGCTCGAACCTAATAAATAACAGAGTAGTAAGTCTTGTTTACTATTTATTTATGTTCTTAAGAAATAGGTAAATCATTAATGAAAAGACCAAAAAAAATGTTTTGGTCTTTTTCTCGCGACCTGCTGTGATTTGGACCACAGGACCTAGTTTAGATGTAGCTCACGAAAGTGCGACCAAGAAGTTTTATTTACAATATTATCATGATCACATTTACTGCTTGCTATTTTCACACCTTTTGATTTTGTAGGTCATACTTATCTAAAGTCTGTTATGAAATAAAGTCTAAATACTGTATTTATTAGGTTAGAAATAAAAAACAGATTGTATATCTGCCTCCCTCTTTTAATATTGGCTCATCCTGCTTTAAAATAAGTGGTCATATTATGTACTGTATTCTCAAATGAGGGTCCAATTCCAATGAACTAGTCAATCCTGGCAACTGGCCAAAGCAAAGCTATGATTACAAAGAAATCTCGATTCTCGATCTAATTTACAACTTTTACGGGAATTTAACAACCTTTATATAAATATTTGTTTCGTCGGATTGTTGCCCCTGTAATCATAGAAAATTGAACGTTTGGCTACTTGGACTTGCTTACTTTGGGCTACATCACAGAATCAATTTTACCTGCAAAGTTCTGCGTTTATAAATGCATTTCAATATTTATTATGTCGTGTGTCTATTATGATAGCAAAATTAACAAAACAATAAAATGTTAACAAATAAATACCTAATTGAAGATATTACAATACTTCATACCACAAATAATCCGCTTTATTGGATGTCGGTACGGAAAAATCATTTCATTATAATTCTGTGTAACCGGATTATCTATCTTTGTTGTTCATGGATAGATATTAAATACTCTTATGCGATAAGTAGCGAGGCGATGGTGTGTGATGATATAAAGATCGTATATATGTTTGTATGAGCCTTGAGGTCTGAAATGAATGGATAAATAAATAAATAGCCGCGTTGACTATATAAGTCTAGCCTCCATATTACCGGTATTAGCCTTTAACAACACGATCTTAAATAGTAAAATGTCTTAAATAAAGCCAACGATACTTTTTTATACACTGCTGTACTTAGTCTTTGAATCAAACATTTAAATTTACTTTTCTGATTGGAACTATCTTTCCAAAAGTCCACACAGAAATGCCAATAATTGGAATTTTAAACTCGACCACAAAAATAAAATTACTACTGGCCCAACGAAACCAATATTCAATTTATGCAGAGCTACTATTTCGGACTTCAATTAAAAGTTCATACCAAGTCCCGTCAATATGCCATGATTGCAAAATAACCAATTTTCTCGAAGCACGCTCAACTTTCCACCGCTTCTCAAAGTGAATCGTTAAAATACCCACGTAAATAACAACACAAAAGTATTCCCAACTCTCCCATTCCTTTTTACATACAAAAATAATGTTCCAAATCACTTTGAGAATAAAACTACGCGTTAAATTAAACTCCTTTAACTGAATCCGGAGTTTTCAACAAAAAACGAATTACAGAATATAAAGCTTTAAGTGTACTTCTATTTTATACGAAAGCACCTCATTAGGACGATACTGCACGAATGCAACCACCCACTGCCAGGGAATAAACAAATCTATGGTGATAGCACTGTAGTTGATATTACATTGCAGTAATGGACTAACATTGCCAAGTTTGTGACTAAAGGAAGTAATTTAATATCGATATGTTTTGTGGTTCAAAACTGAAAGCATAGAATAATATGTTTGTATGTATTTTCAGTTTTTTCTTAAATTTAATATACCTAACTCAAAAACATTTTCTAAGCTTCTAGTAAGTAATGTTGAGCCATTCAAAACACGGTAGCACTTTACAATGCGAAACAACTGAGGGCAACAATATAGTGCCTTCACAATGACGTGTACGACTGAGAGTTTTCTTTGTACTCACATTATATAAGCTGCTCCTTACCAAGAACTCTTTCATAGAAAATATAGAGTGGAACACATTTAACACGCAGCACCTTTGTACAGTAACATATAAACCATTCCATTCTTCCATACCTTTGCATTCAACTTTGTTACCAGCAATAAAACTGAGAAGAAAGAAATACGTCTCAGATTTTCTTTTGCCACTACAATACTAAGACTTTCCTCCCACTAGTCTTAAACCGGTCTCATTAGATGTCCACCTACACCTTAAAAAAAGAACTGAAGTAAAAAAAGAGGAAGACAGACATATTAATGGCGCTGTTGTTAGAAAGAGCCAGTGTCACGTGACAACAGAAATAAACGGGCGAGTTCGCCTGAAATAATGCTCAGTGTCAACAGAGATGCAGTTGCACATTGTTTAGAAATGTTTTCAAACTACTGAGGTTTACTTTTTTACTGTGAAACGATATTTTTTACCCCGCACTACATTGAGGGTAACAAAGGAAAATGTTCACGAAGGAAATATTGTACACAAGAGACGCCGGGAGCAGAAGCTAGTTAACAATAATGAAAGAAACGATACCCAATGTTTATTCAGTATCGTGTTATATAACCTTGTGTTGAACGACAGTGAATATTTAACTCCATGTAAATTGTATCGGTGTGTCTAGCTCTAAGTAGTAAATACAGTAAATACCTACTCGTCTGAATAACTATTGTCGAACAAAGTCTTTGATACCGTTGTTTTGTTAAACAGTGTTTTGTCTCTTTTAACTTGATACTTTCAACCGCAATTGTTTTTCATTTAGAAACGTGTTCAGGTATTTAATACTTTTTATTTTTAATGAACAGACACAAAACAGCTTAAGACTTTAACTAAAATGATAAATATATTTTAAAATTAAAAAAATATATATTTTATTACATTGTACTTAGTTTAAATCTTCCAAGATCTTCATTCAAAATGTTGATAGGGTCGCTAAACTGTGACAGACGGTCTACTAGAATTTAAAATCTTTTCTAACACGCCAAGAAAAAAGTGTGTCGGATTATGCAAAGATTTCACTCGACTGATCGGATTTAGCCGAGTGCAGGAGTTTACTCGAGTAATCAGATTTATTACACTGCAAGAGCAAGTCTCTACGAGCAAGTGTAAGAACTGTAGAATATTTTTTAAAGGTTTTCAATAATTTATTGCTTGACTTATTTTTGTAAAGAATCCCTAGTTAATACCAAGATAAACGCACTCCATGCGCATACTATCGGCAGTTGACGATAGATAACACATTGAAATGAATTAACTTTATAAAAACAAGACAGTTGGCTTTAATATACTTTATGCTGAACACTTACCTCAGAATTCCGCCACATATGCCATCTGAAAACAAAATAAAACTCTACTCTACACGTGAGGCTCAATAAAACGGTTTCCGTTTAAGTTGTTCGTTTCAAGATTTACAGTAACGTAAACCGTTTTACAGGTAATAACTGTTCCTATGGATTCACTCGGCGAACATATTTTAGTGGCGCGTAAATTTTTATCACTTGCAATACGCTGGCAGTAAAGTGAACAAAGCTATGAGCCTACCTCCGCCGTATGAAATTAACAATTTATATCTGTTGATGGAACTGCCGAGTTTCATTTATTTGGTCACAGAATATTGTGTACTCATCCTTTTCAAGTTATTGCTTTAAGTTTGTATTTACGATAGTTATGAAAACTTATTTATCCGATTAAAATTCTTACTATGAATGGATGTTTGTTCTTCTTTCACAAAAACGCCTGAATGGATTTTAATGACCCTTAGCAGTAATACAGCTTATAGGCTACTTTGTATCCATGGGCGAAAAGTAGATCGGGATGCAGATGGAACCGCTAGTCAAAACTAGTAATAACATAAATTCTAATAATGTAGCATCTACCAAAAATTTTACCACATTGTTCGTCAGATGAATTACAAGTACGTACGATCCAAAACGTTAGAAGTACTTAAACTGCCTTTCACGAACCAATTAGTGGATTAAATGTGAAGTCCCCATTACGTTGCAGAGCGAGTAAAAAGAAATTGATGATACTCGCCCTCATCCATCTTTGAAAAGGACTCATTTCAACGATTTTAATGAGAGTTCTTAGTTCACAAGGTTTTTTTATAGAAATAAAATCTATTACTTAGTAGTAATAACGCGATCTCTCATTTCGTTTTAAATAGAAAATCTTTTACGTGGTTTTAGATCAAGAATATCTGTTTCGTGTTGCAACTGCGCTCGAAGCTTCTCACCGCGAGACAATATTGTTAAGCAATGGCAGCTTTGATTACAGATATCTCATTAAAATAACTCGTTGGAATTTTATTTAGGGTTTGTGAAAATATTGAAATAAATATAAACAACATCAATTCATAGTTTCAAGATTATATGGTAGGTTTTCAACCAAAATTATCACGAGTTTCACTTAAAGCTGACCTTAATGTTAACAGCAAATAAAGTCTGAATGTCCGCCATTTTGATGTGTGACGTCACAAATTATACTTGGTTACAGCCGGGCGGCGCTCGCTCGCCGATACTCATTAATTCATCTGCCAATGATTTCTCCCCATCAATATGTATGGCCTTCTGATTTCCCATCGAAACATCCTTTATCTGTATTGACAATTTGTCCAGTCCAGTTTTTGCATGATAAATTACTGTTGCTCTAGAAAAAATATTGTTTTTTCCGCCTAATAAATACAGAGCTACTTCTCGCGACGTCAAGCGCTTTTAGAACAATAACGCTCATCTTTGCAACTTTACAACTTAATTAAGACTTGCTCGTTGTTCTAAAGTCTTATATAAATAATGTCTTAAGGGTATACAAATAAAGTTACAAATTAAATAAAACATTTGTTAAAGTTTCAGTTAAAACGCCTATAAATAAACAGTTGTATAAATTCTGGAAGTTTTAAGTACCCATGCGTCTGGGCTGCCGGCAAATTGAATTGCCTACATTTTGCGAATGCCGCACAATTTGCATTAAGATATTGGCATCGCGACGACGCGACGCGACGCGGCGCGACGTGCTGTCACGAACATGAGACGAGATATTACCAACATACTCAACGAGTGTGAGCATTTTGGGTAATTTACTATGCCTAGTAATCCTATTTCATGGAATCATGAATCATCATGGAATACAATGTTGCATAAAAACAATATACGAAATAAAGAAACATTTGCATATAACACACAAATACTAACGATAAAAAAAAATACGACACCATCAATACATCATGTAATTTACCACTACTTACCTGGCAGTGTATAAAATTACCCATATTTAATAGAACGTTACGTGGCAATATCTATTATATTTCAGAGCTCGGCGATGAGCCCAAAAGACTATATTTGACGCGAACGTGTAACCACGTTCATTATAATGTCCCTCGCGATCGAATTATATAATAAAGTGAATTCATTACACGTTACGCCAAAATTCACTTTAAATTAATTTTCACGTAAATGCACGTACATATGGTTTAAATTCTCTCTTTATTGAAATCAAAAGTACTTTGTTCAATGTTGGCGCTTTTTGTAATGAAAACGCCTAATTAAAATCATTTATCAATCAGTGTCTTCATCTTTAAAGACACGAAAAATCTAACCTCCTTTTTCATGTAAGTTAGCTAACCTCTTTAACATTAGTTCGGTCATTTCATCCTAAACGGCCAAGAAGGCAGAAAACTTACTTTTTACTTCAGCCTGAAGAAAATCTTGAACAAAAAATACGGCTTCGTGTAATATCATTCGCATCAAGGTATTGATGTCCATTCATAAAAAAAGATTCTCCCAAAGATATTAGAACGTTGATAATCTTGAACAATGAAACCAATACATTTCCAGATCAAAAAGAAATACGACTGGTCCTCGCAATACTCGAACAATTTTGATACTTTAATTTCAGTTTCGATTTTTCTATCTGGAGATTTATACGGTTATTCTTGAGCTACGTTTTAATCTTAAAGTGACAGTCGGGGGTCGGTTCGATCTGACAGAGGACGAGCCCTTATCACGCGAAACATCGACACACATTATGCCTACGCACTTGATACTTGGGACTTTACATCGTGGCTGTGAGTTTGTCATTAAAAGTGTCAGAGTTAAAAATGTTAATGGGTTTTTCGTAAATTAGCTACAATGAGTGATTTAGGCCGAAATGTTCTCCAAATACTTACGTATAGCGTTTCATTAAAATACTTTTACGAAGAATCGTTTCAATAGACACTTTACAAATTGAGCTTTAGCATTAAATTACACATGTGTTGAAAACCCACTGCTTACATTGTATAAATACCTAACATAAGTCTTATTTACGAATTTAGTTATATCAAAATTAAATGACCTGCGTAATAATACGTATTTACTATATTTTTTATTTTTCAGTAAAAAACATTCAGCAAGTTATGAAATTGAATTAAACAAATTGATCAAATTCTAGACCAAATTGAAATTGCTCCTTTCAACTTTCAATAGATAAATACTTTTATTGAAAATCCAAAATTCGAATAGAATCAATAGAAATTGTTGAAATGTTCTCAAGGCGGCATTATTCTCACAAAAAAATGTTCAAGAGGTGAAACAGTTTAAGATAACGAAATGAATCGCGTCGTATTGTGAACGTATAATTAGTTCTCAGAGAACAAGTTTCTAAATTAAATTCTCAGACGTTTTGTGAGATATTTCGACGCTCAACGGCTCGCGACTGAAATATACGGGCAGTCATTTGGATGCGGATAAAAAAAAAGTAGAGGATTAGGATTATAGGTCAATATAAAATAAAGAATAATTTGGGCACACACTTTTAAACAAATGACACAAATGTCGAGGGTTGGTTCTCTTCATTGCCTGACACAAATCTAGTCATTGAAATTGAATCTAGTACCTAAAATAGATAGATAGGTATTTTATCAGACGGTTCAAGAAGTGAATGAGCACAAAGTAACGTGAAAAGTACAGGTATTCATCCGTATATTTTGAATCACAGAACTCGGTCATTTGGACGTATATTAATTAGTGTACAATTTGCAAATGCTAACTTCCAAAGTTTATCAGTTTTCTGCCCAATTGTTTTGCTGGTGTTCACTGAATATTTATGAATGTCTGTTATTTAATAGACTCCGGATATAATTATGTTGCTTAATCTTAAGTAACTACCAGAAAATCTGTTCTGTAACTTATGAAGGAGTATAGAAACATGATTTATTTTTCATTTGTTAAAAACTCCATCATTCGATGATACAAATAAAGTTACAAATTTGAATTTGGCGAAAAAATTTGAATAAATATTTTCGGCCAAAGTTATTGAAAAAGGGCAAAAAAATAGGGTATTTAGTAAGATACACATCGCCAAGCAATTAGTTAACGTCAACTTATTAATTGTTTTATGCAGCTAGACAAATGACCCGGCGGGCTGCACTCGATCTATTATAAATTTTAATCTGGCTTCAATATCGACGGACGTTGCTATTGGCATGCAATAAGTATTGCACTTTAGTGCACAAAGTGAATAAACGTGACTTTTATATTGAAGCTGTAGCTTGCAGTTAATTATTTAATTTAAGTACATAATTATATCAGAGATCAGCCATATTATTGCACTTTACTATAGGTACTTAAATATATTTTTGCAATCAGTTCATAGATTTTTACGGGAACTTAATTAAAACTATTCGTATTATAGCTAAAAAGAATTTTCTCTTTAAAACGCTTGACCTGTAGCAAAGTGAATAAATCAGAATTCAATAAGATTGTAGTGCGGAGCTGTGAGCGCTTTTTATTCGTGTTGATAAAAAACCCTGCGTTGAATATTCCTTGTAAATTGAAAAGTTTCCTCGAAACAGGACGCGCTCTGTCCATTGTCTGCTCGTGTGGGGCCACGAAACTAGCCGTTCATTTAATTTATTTTTAAAAGGTCTCTACCCTAAAAAACAACAGAGTAATAGAAAAATAAAATAATATATAGCCATTGTAACATTTGTATTATTTTATAAAATTCATTTATTCATTCATTGTAGCGATTTATATGGACGTGATTTTTATTCTAAACATACGAATCGTTTTATATTCGTTATTTCCAGGTTATAGTGATGGTCCAGTTGTAAAAATATCTCATCCTCCGAGCCTTTTTCCCAACCATGTTGGGGTCGGCTTCCAGTCTAACCGGATTCAGCTGACTACCAGTGCTATACAAGAGGCGACTGCCTATCTGACCTCCTCAACCCAGTTACCCGGGCAACCCGATACCCTTTGGTTAGACTGGTGTCAGACTTACTGGCTTCTGACTACCCGTAACGACTGCCAAGGATGTTCAATGACAGCCGGAACCTACAGTTAAACGTGCCATCCGAAACACAGTCAATGGTGTCTAAGATATACTTAAAAAGTACATACATAGAAAAGTTGCATTGGTACTTGCCTGATCGAACCCGCGCGCTCATACTTGAGAGGCCGGTCCTTTACCCACTAGGCCACCACGACTTTTTTGAGAATGAGTTGTAAAAATATCTACTTCCTAAATAATACTTGCGCGCGTTAACTAGCAACTAACGCAGCGTTCATAAAAACATCACATTTATATTCTTCAAATCGCCTTTTTCCAAACTCCACAAGAAGGTAAGCACCGGCTTACGGATTCAACCAGGCTATAAAATTGTAACGGGAACTTGCCTCGAAACTCGTCCTTACACATAATTGCATGCGATTTACATGCCCCGCCGATACGCCGACCGACTTAACTGAACAGAAAATGGAAAATACTTGACTATGTAGAAAGAAGAAAGAGAGTAGAAACATCTGTATCGCTGCAGGTGTCACTAATACTACTTGGTTCGGAGATATTCTCAGGAACTTTTAGAAACTATCGTTGGAAAATGTGAACTCGACTTGGTTTACCAAACTCTGTCTTGCTCGAACGAATGATATTCTGTTTACATTTTAGAGGTATATATTATTATGTAGCACATACATCAACATTTTCTACGTCTTTATAATTAATCATGTCATAGTATTGTTACCTAAAGATACTGTTCAACCAACAACCTTTTATTGGATGCAGCAGAAAATATGTAATTTTTTTACACATACTGCAAATTACAATATTTTATCCAAATTTTATATTTTTATTGTCCTGAATATGTACATTGAAACAATGGTCCTCTCAAAATACGTGTTACTGAGCCTCTACTTCCCCCCATTCTTCATGCCAAGTCCGGATCTATTGAAAAACTATCTGCAGAAGTTTCCACATCGTTTGAGGGTAATGAGAGTTGAGAATACAAATTAATCTTGCGTTTAAGAACGTCTGGCTGTAATTGGTTAAGTTCGTTCGTTTAAGTGGCACTTGAAAAATTGTATCGGCTTCTCTAGGGGATTATTTAGATAGCAGCTTTTAAACTTTGTAATGGTTTTAAACACCTTTCCTATAGAACTTTTATTAAACGATTTGCTCACTTCTTTCTTGTCGACTCATAAATTACCTGTAGCTATAAGCTAACATACAAAAGATATAGAATGAAAGTAAACATGACAAATAAAACCGTATGCAAGGGGTCGAGTTTTTAATCTGCGAGTACCCCAATTTCTATCTGACCCAAACCGTAGCAATTTTTTTGTCCCGCATTCGTCCACCTCTGTACCTACTTGGTACACCTGGTGTCGTCAAGTTAGTGCTACTACAGTCGCTGCGTTTTTACAACGCTGATTGTCCATTGTTCGGCGACTGTGAGTCATTTCGAGTACTCGGTAGAAGCACTAATATTGCACCTGCATGTGGTGAAATTTGATGAGTGGGGAAGACATAAAAATGCTTAAATTAAAGGTTTAATGTTTCTCAATGTGACTTATTGATTATAATATACATTTTTGTTACTTATTGACGTCATAAAAAGAAGTTAAACTTCAGGCCACTATGACTCATTAATCTCCATAGAAAATGACATAAACACCATCTTTACATTGTCACTTGAGATATACGAGAAAAAATCGACCTTACTCCGAGTTCCCTATTTCATATTATCCTCAACAGAATCCAGCCGCCTGCCGTCAAAGTAATAACATTTCTCTTCTTTGAATAGCACGGCAATGTTAACATTGTGCGGCGCAGACTGTTGCCTCTCGACATATCTTTAAACTTAACCATTTCACCGTGTTCCACTTCCCGCACTTCCAAGTTTAGATAACATAGCGAGGAAGAAAAACTCTTTTTTTCCAAAGTCTCGCTCCTTGCTTGTTCTCGGAAACAGAAAACATTTGAAAGCTTTTCATTTTGAAATGCAGTCGGATTAGATGGCACGAGTATGTCTAGCAAACACTATTATTTTGTACAGATTAAATTTTCAAGTATTTCAAAGGAGTACTTACGAGATTGAGAAACGTGGAGGAATGTGTGCCAAGGAAAAAGTGCGAAGATTAAAAACGGGAGAAAACCTTCTAGCTATGCGAAGTTTTACATGCTCAGTGTTAACACTTGCCTAAAACGATAATTTATTAGTGGGTAGAAATATAGAAAGTATGACTTAAATTGGCAAGGTTTAAATGTTCAAACTAGATATATAGAAATTCTGAGCTCTTCGCGCAATTCTAAAGAGTCTATCTAGTTTTTCGTTCACAAATAAACTCATAATCTGGGGGCAATTCACGTAATGGTAAATAGCCCTCTGGTTAGGTCCCTTCTGTCATTTCAAATCAAGCACCGTGCATGCAGTTTTACAGCAGGGAAAGTGGGTCTTAGTTTTATTGCAAGCTATAATGCTGCACTCAGATTTATGCACCATTTGCATCAGTTTATGGCATGCTCCGCCCTGAGCGAACACTTGAGGATGCACTTGTAATATACTTCATAAATATTGGTATATTGAGCATTCCTTTGTAATAACTAATAACTGTATCAACTTAAAAACATTTAAAATTGACTTTGAAGTTAAGTGGACGGTCTTTGGTCTTCTAATATTCAAAGGCTTTTTAACTTTTGAAGTATATAGCTGTATTTTTTAGGTAAACTAAGTAGGTATTACAAGGCATTTCGTGACTAGACTGTTAAATACGAGTTTAAACTATTTTGACTAAAACAAATCTGGGTTCAGAATTTGCAAACTTGTTTATTCAACCTTAAGCTACGAATGTATATTCCATATACTTAACCACAAACATAAATTAACGTACTTCAAATTACATAATCCTTTAACAAGTTCAAATGACATACGTACGTAACATCCAAAAGCCATTTAACGCAGGAACTTTCATAGCCGACATTAATTTCCTATTTAATGAAAGGCAAACAATTTGCGTGCCCTGTGTTTACCGGGAATCTCTCAGAGATTACATTCCACATACTTCATACAGGTTGAAAGACAACATTTTCCGCGAAGTAACGCAACCCCATATATTTTAATTAGCGAAGTTTAATTAGAGCTGTTATCAATATCGTACCCCAGGTGTTCCCGGGTGCCGTGTTGTGGTCAAGCCTGAGTTGTTTGTTAATTTCTATGTAAATATTTGGAATTTGTTACTGATTAAAAATTGTTTCTCTAAAATGCTCTTCATTTATCATCATTCTTGTTGTACGTGCTTTCAAATTTTCGCTTAAAAATATACCTTATTTATTGTAGTCTATATGCTGACTCACTACGCTTATTAATTCTCATTAACAAACACTTTATTATATGTAAAATAACTAGCAATACTTATAAAACTTCTAAAACTGAGTACATTCAGTGGCAACGCAATGTAATCTCCCACACGGGAACTTAGCCGAAACTAGAAGCGAGTAAGATGAATGACGTCACAACACAACATATAAATTGTCTTTCGGTTCCGTGAGTTATGGCTTTTGTTTATAATTTATGTGTTTTTGTTTGTAAGTAGGTGAAACATTAGTTTTTCTATTTGGTTCAATGTTTTGAGTTTTCTTCGCAGGTAACTTTTTTCGTTAACCTGTCATGCTATCTTTGTTGACCGGCCAGTTTCTTCGTCAAAAGTTAAAGTTAAAGTAATGTCTAAAGTTAAAGTAACGGTCAAATTCGTTTTTTCAAGGCTAAAGTGACAGCAAAATTCATAGAAAATTTTAATTTAACCGTTACTTTTACTTTAGACATTACTTTGACTTTTACTTTGGCTTTAACTTTTGATGAAGAAACTGGCTGTTAATTTTAAAAAAATGTGTCAATGAACCAGAAATTTATTTCAGCGATCAGTAATGCAATTTCAAATAATTCCATCTAATTTATTTACCCAAAACAAATTCTACAAAATAACAATAGAACAACTCCTCAGCATTTACAAAAACACAAACAAAGCTGAAAGTTACACACGTTTAACAATACCTACCCGCAACCATTTAAGTGGAAAAGTTACCGGATACACGAAGGAGGGAGCATCTAAAACAATACGGTTGCAAATAAAAAGGGTTGCTTTGGAAAAGCCCGCGCATTGTGGCACTTCCACAGTCCTCCCAGCAAACAGACACCTTCATAAATTTGTAGACTGTTAGAAGCATGTTCTGCTAAATTGAACAAGTATTTTGGTAGTTTCGTATAATTTCTGCTCAAGACTCAGTCGGGTGAGGTGATGTTTCGAGAAGAACATGGAATCTGCAAGATTGTTCAAGGATCAACGGTATATTATTACTTATCTTAAGAATAAGAGCGCTATCATACTAGCATATTTGTAGCGTGTTTGATTATAGTTTTCAATTGTTTGATGTACGACGACAACACCTGATGTCGTACGGAAAAACCAAGCGAAATTATAGGAATTTCCTAACCGCATCCACTTCATTTTAACTCTTTTCTAAAGGGATATTCTCGCTTAAAAGAAACACTTTACACAAACTACTTCTTTAACAATCCTGCCATTCTTAGGTATCTTTTTATCTAGATTTTATCATTTTATCCAATACCTACGTTAAGTTATAACCTGTGACGTCACAAGTACAAGTTAGCCCCTAAACTGGGATAGAGCGCTCGTTAATCTTTTTCGCAGACATAAAGAGAATTTATGATTTTAATATTAGTTGGACCAGATTCCAGTGATTACTTAATAATGGCAGATAAGTCGGGATGGGCTTTGATATTCGACTGTTAAGAATTTTAAATACATTTCTTATTGCTAAGTTGTACTTAGTAATGTTATTTTCAGGGCACGACAATATTAAAAGTTTGATAAGTTACCATATTTACATCAATTAACGCTACGATTTCAATAAGTTTTGAATCACGCAGCAGCATGAAACCAACCGTGTTAGAATATCATAGGTTTATGACATTCAAACACATTGCTAACTTCAAATACCGCCCCATAAAAGAAAATTCACTATAAAGAAATCATTCAACCATAAAACTAAAGTAAAAATACACCTCAGGTGCACCGTATTAATCTCAAAGGAAAAATCTTTAAAAATACAGGAACAACAGCACGATTTTCCTTTACATTATGAGGCGGAAGAATCACATGTTACGTACATAAAGTGGCTAGATCGCCCCCCTCGCCCCACCTTGCCCCACCCCGCCCCGCGCCGCCCCGCACCAAATTGCACCTATTATGAAAATGCAACGTTCACTTTGCGAAACACCCTCACTTTGATAACGATACTTTATTAGCCATATTATGTTACGATATTTTGTAAATTTTCGGCTGTTTTAAACGTAGCTGGGAAACGGTGTGTTTTACGTTTTTATTAGGTGTAATATTTTATGGAACTTGTTATAATATTTGGAACGAGAGCGACCGCAGACCTTTGACGCTCGACTTTACGAAGATGGAAAAATTAGTACGCATTTTCCTTATAGTGACTTATGTACATTTAGTCATGATGGTTTAAATAACAGAATTTATTAGGCTAAATATACAAAGATTATTTACTCTATCTGAAGCTGTGTTCTTTACGTTGGTACCTACCTATTGCTTCATTCAAAATATTTTAGCAGAATAATATCTGGTACACTTTGCAGATAATATTAAAACACAGATATGTCCCTAGTTTGTATGGCCTCGTTTTCCTTACACAATGATATATTAGGAGGAAGTTATATTCGCCGCCAGAAATGATATATTTGGAGTGGTTTCATTATATTTTTTGTTTTTGTGGAAGGAAGCAGGAATTATAGGGATGTGCCCTTGTTGAGCCCGTGCGGTATCGATACAGATGTGTTGCGAGATAAATTGATATCTGATATTGAGAAAGGAAGTCAGATATTAACGTGAGCTTCGGTAATATATCGAAGTAATTTATTTGTGGCTCGTTTAAGTGGGAAGGGGTATTTAGCGGCACATAACGAGTAGGAACGTGTTTGTCTGACTGAAATCAAGAACTTGAGCATAGTTATTTTACTTATCTTTCTCAATCTTGATTTGTCACTCTGTATATTATAAAATCTAAACAAAGCCAAGTTTAATTAATGTTAAGTGATTTAACTGGCAGCAAAATGTCACGTGCTCTATAAAA
Source organism: Helicoverpa assulta (assembly GCA_963856015.1). Classification (NCBI taxonomy): domain Eukaryota; kingdom Metazoa; phylum Arthropoda; class Insecta; order Lepidoptera; family Noctuidae; genus Helicoverpa; species Helicoverpa assulta. The sequence continues at coordinate 637,564 of CAWLCW010000016.1, forward strand.
AATATTTTTGAAACCCTGTTACCTATTAGTTTTAGAAAATGGCGTTCGTTAAAGTTTTAATTTAATACACAAGAAGTAGCAACGCTTGCCAACGGAAGCTTGTGTTAGAAGCTGCACTTTGTGTTCAAGATGGCCGCTCACAAAGCAAACTAAGTTTTTGCCTTACTAACGATAACTCTGTTATTAGTAGTTGAATATACAGCGCTCATTTTACCCCTTGTTTGCGGGAGTTTCATTTTTGAAAGTTTAGCTTTAGATATACTTGCTCACTTGTGCTCAATAAGATCTGTATGATGTTGTCCTTTGAGTTTTTTCCTACTTTATAAGTAGATCAAATTGTAGGGATGTAGCAGCAATAAAAAAAATTTAAATACTCCAAAAAACTTTTTAAACTATGATTTAGGTATTAAATGAAAAAAAAAGCACAAAAACTGCTACTTAGACTTTGACAAATGTTTTATGGCTTCCCATAGAAAATATTCCAAGTCGATTAAAACGTCTTCTGACTTGAGCAAACCTTTTTACTATCAGCCTTAATATTTAAAGGATAGCGAGTTTTTCCAGTAAGTCACGTTTTTCTTAGACTTAGTCACAGTAAGAGAACCTGAGAAAAATCAACTTCCATTAACGGAGCTATAAAAATTCAACTAGAGCTCGGAGCTTACCTTTGCACAATCCAACTTAAGAGCAGAATAAAATAATAAAATGAGGGTAGTATGAAACAAGTGGTCGCGAGGAGTTTTTGCGCGATGTTCGTGATTTTCCTCCGGCCGCCCGGCTCTCTTTGTTATCATTTTGCACCTCTTTTTTTATTTTTTTCTTGAACTGTGTGTTGATTTTTAGTTTAGTTTTTATTTTTAGCTGGCTATTTTTCTGATGATATTTCTAGACTTTTCATTGTACTTTACCCTATTTAAAGCACTAAAAACACACTCGAATCTATGAATTAAATGTCCAAACGTTTACACTCAATAATATTTTCTAAAATACTTTAATTACAATTATGAGCGTGTCATTTACAATAAAACATTATGACTAACATTTTAAAACTAACGCTATAAATTAAACTAATATTTTATTCAACTGTTAAGTTTTGTTGGCTTTTATTAATAGGTAAATAAATAAAAACTATCGGAGCCTTTTATAATAATACAAGTTAATAAAGTATGTACTGAAATATTACTTTACATTATATTTTTTACTCTCTTTTTACAATCGTCATTTATTTATGAAACAAAAATTATTCACATTTTCATTTGAAAGGTTATTTGACAGTATAGTTTTAAAACTAAGCTTTTACTTCATCAAATGGTCCAATATTATTTTTGCCATTTTAATAAATAAGTAATGCTCTGTGACTTTCAGCGAAATGTATTATTTATGAATTAAGTATTAAATAAATATTGCTTACGTTAGCATGTAAAATCGATTTATCTACCCACATTAATAATATAGTAGACTTTTTTATTCTTAGAGCCCTAGTTTTACTTTCATAGGGCATTACTGAGAATTCATTATATTTTTTCATTCGCAAAGTCAAAATTTTTGCCACTTTTTTTAAACAAAACAATAACGGCAGACGATACACGCAGAAATTCATTCACGAATCAACTCATTACATTACTAGCGTGCTACTTGATTACATACAACACAGCATTGAATGTCCACCATTGTCGCTCCATACTCATTCGAGCCCAGCCGATCAGGCGGCAAACGAAGCCAATCAGAAAGCGCGCACAATAAGCAGGCGCCTGTACTCATTCAGGTACAACGCCAACTTTTGCTGAACAAAGCGCTCCTGAACAATGAGCGTTGAACAAACGCCTGCAACTGTGTTCCAGGATACGCTTGGTCCGCCTTTAACTAGCCCTTGTGCGGGTGGCCTGAGGTTTAAGCGGTAGCGGGTTGTAATGTGTAATACTATTGATATTAAAGCTGTTGAAACTGCGATTACATCTAATGGCGAGATTGCACAATGTGTACGCATGAGCACGAGTCTGCAGCTAGCATGTATTGGCACATAAAGGTTGAATTTTAGAGATACTTTTGAAACACCGGTGGAATCCTGCCATACCTATTATTGAATGTATGTTAAGATGAATAGTTGTTGTAGTTGTATTAAAACTTTCCTAGAGCATACAACTTAAAGACGGATACTGTAAATGTCGTCATAGTCATTATATCCACAGGCTAGCAAAGTTGCCTATTGTCTAGGTTATCGCTCAATCCTCTAACTTAGGCCACATAAAAACTATGTGCAGGAATGGAATCGCGCGGCTGTCGCGGCGTTTCCTGCGCTTTGCAGCGGCGTCTGCGCAAACAAACACTAGCTTATTGAACAACTGTCGCTAACTCGACCAGGACATGAATGTACTCTATGAGAACAGTACCTATGCGGCGACTGTAGCTTACATGTGCTGTGAGGAGTAAATAAGGCCTTCACAATGGGTTAAGTCATGCGAGGTAAGTAAAGGCTCGAAACAATTGGTATTGAATAACTGTCACTTGTGCAGGACAGACAGTATCCAATGTACTCTTAAGAGTACAGTGCAACCTTTGGTGCATTGCCTATATGTGAAACTGTTTTATTACTAAAATATATAAATTTCACAAGTTTTTCGTCGTCGAGATTACCCAATAGGCTTCATATTTGGAAGTAAAATATTTTATGTTATTTTTGTTGCCGTGATATTGTCAAAATATTTTTATATTTATGTGCCGTCCTCAAGGTTTTCTTTCATTCACTATCAAATAAAAGAAACATTTTCTCAAATGGGCGCGTCATCAAAGGGGTCCTCCTGAACCTTCGCGCTTCGGGTACAATTGACCATTTCACGCCTATGTAGCGATTGTACCCAGTCGACTGGTTCACAACTAGCTGCCGCGTATTTTCAAATAAAATCTCACTAAATCCGATATTGGATAGTAAATCGTTGGTGAAATTGCAAATGGTTTTTATGAAACACTGTTTACGATTGTTTTGTTGAACGTACATATATTTTGACGACCAATAATAGATTCTGCGATATCATATTACTCATCAATTTGATAGTTTTATGTTTAATTGGAATCAATTGTAAGTATCGGCTTTTCATTTTCATAAAACAATGCAGAAACTTAATATTTCATTCATCCAATTATTTTACAGCAGCAACATCAGCGTTTTCAACAAAAACACGCCAAGAAAAACAAACAAGGGAAGTGAAAACACGATGTTGTTAAAACACAATGGTTTTCTTGTAACAAAACCTGAGAAAATTCGCTTTGGTCGAGTCATCGTCATAATTAACCCTGCGCTCATCGCGGCTAGTTATTAGCCGAGCGATGCTTCGCCGTAATGTGCGGCGCGGGCCTAAGGGACCCACAGCTGGATGAGGGTTAACCCAGTGAAAGGTCTTGCTGGTATTGTAGAGTTACTCGTAAATCAACGGTATGGTATGTAATTTGTGCAATGTTGCAGTATCACTATCCAAATGAAGTTTCTGTTCTCAGTTTTGTGTTCTAGATTTAATTCAGGATATTATATTAAGATATTACATTATTATAAGTTGCAAAATAATTATCTTCCAAGCAGTTATATATAATGTCAAATAATATTACAAATTCAAATCTGTAGTCATCTAATTATGAAGTCAAAGAGTTGTTTCCTTAAACGACTTAACTACAGGAACAAGTGGCCCAAATTAAAAAAATATTTTAGTGTTAGAAAGCCCATTTATCTGGATAGATTATTTGCTTTTTTCCTCCGGGTGAGCGAAGTTACCTACGGCTGCGGGTGAAACCAGTGGCAGAAACTAGTAATATAGTTATAAATCTTTATTTGGTTGACAAATTCGTAGTTTTCATTTTGGTTTGTTCTAAGAATTCAAGTAATCCTATGAAAACTGCTCGTGAAACCCTGAAGCCAGGATAAAACAATAATTACTTCGAAACTTAAACTGTAATGAAAACGTGGGTCGTTGTGTCCGCACAAATAAATACCGGGATTCATTTTAAGCAAGGTTTATGTATTGTGTACAATCGTCTTGTCTCTTGTGGACTGTCCGGGTTTCTTTTCTATAATTCTCCTTCTTATTTCAATATCATTGTAAATAAAACATGTTGAAATACTTTGTATTATTTAGGCCATGATATATTTTTGCTACTTATCAGTCTTTACAAATTAACGACACTCTTTATTTATAATTTTGAAATGAAAAGAAATCAGTTAAAAACTTAACATAAAACCCTGAAAAGCGTCAATAAAATAGTCTTAAAATACAACCAGCAACCCCTTACAGGGATATCCCCGATTCAATTCAGGAATGCAACTTGAAAATGAATCTTATGAGACCCGCGGGGCTCATCTATCCGGACCGTGTCCTGCTTTTAAAACAAAGCGTGGCCATACGAGGCGTCTGACTAATTGTAACTGTTCGCTCGCGGGACCTGAAGTTTTAATTAATATCGGATCCCTTTCATACGCGTCCTTTAGTGCGGAGGCTTTCAGTACTTGTGAAGCCATTATAATACGGGATGGATTAATTTGTTGGTGCGATTGTTCGCGTCTTCGCTACATCGTATTGTGTCATCGTCCTCACTCCAGTAATTGGGTATCGATTTCGGGAAATAAACGGATGGATATCTGGGACACCCAAAAAAGTGGGTGTCGCTCTCGTTATCATCATGGTTTGTTGATTTTCAAGTTTTGATGGAAAAAAATGTGTCGCCATGAACTCAGATACTATGAGGGTTGTAATGAGAGTATGAGGGTGTAATCTACATTTATTTTTAATCTTGCTTATCCTTTGCATTGATTTGTTAAATTGACTTTAGTGTAGAAACAGTTTCCTATAAAATTGCTTGTTTAATAAGAACTAAAACAGCTTCATAAACAAAATCTACCCTAACAAAAGAATACATTTTATCTTCCAAAATATACTTAGTCCACCCTTTTAATACCGAAACCCGTTTTTTCGTTACACGTCTGAGATAAATAATAATCTTATAATTGTATTCTTACAAAAGCTCGGTAATTTATAACGCTGCTTGAACGATAATAAATTGTCTAAATTCTCAGATAATTTATTGAACGTCTTCTTATTACGCGAAATTATGATTTAACTGTTGGCAGAAATATTTTCTTAAGCAGAAATATCTTCTTTTCTATTAGTTGTCTCGGGGAAACTGAGGCATTTGTGGACGCTTCTGCTAAATGATTTTGTTTGTCGCCAACAATCACGTTATCAATACCATAAGGTTTGTACGTGTAGTATTCTTAGAAAAAGTTATTGGAGCTATTCATACCCCTTCAGAGCCTTGGGCTTATTTATATATTTCCTCAGAATATAAAACCGTCAAAAGACAAGCTACTTACATTATTGTTTGAGAAATGAGCAGCAGTCCGGATATGAGACATGTTTCCCCGGGAGATTTCCAAAGAATGAAAACGTGAGCATCAAACGCATTCAAAGTCGTTTAAATCCCGATAAGTTTTCCGTGTTCCCGGCAAATCCCGGGATACCCGAGGAAACTCCTTGTGTTTTTCTTCCTTTGTAAGGAAACCGGTTTCAAAGGTAATTTTGTTTCGATATTTCTAAGTTCTGTATTGATAAGACGTATTTTTGTATGTGAAAGTTTTTACCCACGAAAATAATATTATTGCTTACGCCGTATTTACATGACCAAAGTGAATTTTCCTATACCAAAATTTGTGCAAACTTGATGAATTAAATTTCAAAATCTATTCCGAGTTCATCATAAGCTTATTCGCACGTTTTGATAAATATCCCAGAAAATTGCTGCCACAAAATTATGCAGCGAAAGCGAATCTCATTTGTACGAATCACGCTCCACCCCGTCGTATGGAATCACCCTGAGGGGTAAAAAACAAACAAGCCGGCATCGGCGTCATTACCGAAACAAACAAACGTTTTCCTGACAAAGTGTGCAGTCTTACACAGGCCGTGTCATTAGCTGACTTGTCAGGATACAAGAAATTACGGTGATATGCTGATTTACTGTGGGCCTATTTTATTTTTCTGGTGAAAGTGTGAGTAATTGTGTTATTGTCATGTATCGTGAAAAGTACGGTTATTCACTATAGAGTTATTTTTTTTTTGGTGACAGAGTAAATAATTCTGTTAATTGAAGTTCACTATAACAGTTACAGTTTCAGTATTAATGATTGGCACAATACTGCAGTAAGAATTAAATAAATCTTCTACTTAACTACGAAGGATGTGGCGTAGCAAACTATGGCGTAGTACGACTACGTCGTAGCAAGACTACGTCGTAGCACATGAGTGACCGCCGTTTATGCTAATGTGGATATTCCGGGCATATCAAAACGTCATCGGCATATTTCGTCATTTCCATACTCTGAGCGATTCCTCCCCCACTTGGTCCCCCACTTATGTGCATGCGTGAACGTGACCTAGAGAGATTGATCTCATAACGCACCCTCATTCAAGTGTTCTAGTTACTGCTAAGTGGAAAACTTGGTATGATATGTATGCGTATCATATGTGCATGATATTGATTTAAAATAAATGTATTTTAATATAAAACCAAGTAAAAAAGAAGGTATATAGAATAAACAATATCGATACACTTAAAACATTTTCAAATGAAAAACATAATTTATCCCCCAATATTTACCATATTGGGGGATAAATTTACTTTAAATTTCAAAGTTTACTTTTAGGGTCAAGGGACACTACTAATAAATGTTGAAAACAGGTCAAAAATATTAATCATAGGGCCTTAGTTGTAGGTCGTAAAGGTTTAGGTGTGATGTATTGTGGGCGCACTGTAAAATGTGTTGAGGGTACTAAGTAGTTCGTGTGGTTGAACAAGGCGGGGTCGGATTAGCCTCGTAAGCCCCCGGGACTCGTGTCTAGATTTTAAATAGGATAACTTTGTTATTAGGGTTTACTTGCTCTTCAAATCTGGTTTACGACGAAATAAAGTTAAAGAGATTTGTTTAAAATTTTGTTTGGGTGACTAATTTTTATTTTTTTCTGCAGACAGCGATAGTAAAAAAAAAAAAAATCTACCACATCCAGAATTTTCATTATACAGAAATTCTACTTATCTAAACTACTTCTTACTACGTCATCCAGTCTTTAGACAATATACATGGTAGTACGTCAGATAAGAAACAAATTGATGGACAGACAGACCCGACGTGAAATGTGACCCAAGAGCGTCTTCTACTAAACATTCATCCGGATATGAGGGATACGAAATAAAGGCTCCAGGAATTTGGGATATGTTGGGAAAACTTGCCCAACCTATTCTAATCGAAATACTGGACAAATCTTTCAGATAGTTCTAAGTGAGTACAGGAACCGGTAGCATTCTTTTGAAATACGCTCGTATTTTAATTTATCTGAAATCAACGTCAAATTATTCCGTTTGCCTTCGAGAAATCTCTGTAAACCGCGGGACATTTTAACCCTCCTTGTCAATATTATATACATCCATTGTTATTTGTGACTCTTTTTACAATATTAACTAATAATTACCTTTTATACGATTATTTATAGTAATATTGTGATAAATAATTCACTATTTAGACGTTTTCATCAATAAGGGCTTCTTTTATAGTAATCCAAAGGTCTAAAAAGTTAATCCTGATTCGAGAGCATTATACACGAAATAACTTTCAGCAAGTTAGATGATTCGCTGAACAAATTGTTAATTAGTCTTTAGTTCTCTCATAGGCGCGTTTTAATTTCATAAAGAATTTATTACTAAACCTGTTTATTGCTTTAAATGTCTCGCGTTAACGACGTTACTCTAAATTGAAAGAGTCCCTTTATTAATTTAACCGTTCTCGGGTCAAGGGCAAAGAGCCTTTTTAATATAAATTGAAAATGTTTTTTACACTTAATTGTATAGTCGAAATTATATAAGTGAGTTTGCGTATTGTGTAGATTTTTGTTTTACGAGTTTTGAAACTGAGATCAATTTAAGAGCAAAATAAAAAAGAACATTTAATTTTATAGCCTTATACCGTAACAGTGCTGTCCATGCATTAAGTCAATGATTCTTAGGGATTGTTCACACCAAACGTATTGTCCGCCGCTGACTGTGAGTATACTCACTGTCTGCCCCAGTGTGAACGTCGACTCAATCTGCAGTACGCGTACTCACCAAGCCGACAATAGGCTATAGCGTACGATGCGCTACATGTGTGAACAAAAGAATAGGCTCTTGTAGGTTCACACTAGATGCGTACGCTGAGCGGCTGACTATTCTACACATAAAAGGGCTCAGTATTTGAAGTTGCTCGTAGTATTTTATAAACGATAAAACTAGCGTAATTTATTTTTTTTCAAATCAGACGTTTTACTGATATTTCAATTAAATGATGCGCATTCAGATAGTTGCCATTTGCGAAGCTCTAGAGGAAGACGAAAATAATAAAAAGAAGAGATTGTGGGTACATCCCTTAAATTTGAAGAGATGTTTTCTTGGTCAATTTCATACTTTATATTTCGAATATAAACTTTATCCAAATAAGTTCAAGAAATATTTTCGTATGACAGTAAAACATTCGATGAGTTACTATCTTTAATACGTTTAAGTTTATATAAAAGGGACACTAATTATCGACGTGCTGTACGTGACGCTGACGTGCCGCTCCGCCGCGTACGCACCGCCGCGCCTCGGGCGGCGGTGCGTACGCGGCGGAGCGGCGCTATTCGGCAACTGCGTCCGCGTAGCCAATCCGCGTCCGCCGTGCATAGTCGCGTAGTAAAATAATCGGCCACTGAGAGTCAGCTACAACAGACGACGTAACAGCGTATAGTCGGTTCGGTGTGAACGACAATTTCAATATATATGGAAAAGCAATAAACTGCGTAACGCGCGCTCACAGTCAGCGGCCGACGATACGTTTGGTCTGAACGATGCCTTAAACTGGTCTTAATTCATTCAGCGCCTAGGCATGTAGCTGCAATACATGCGCCAAATTTTTAAAATTGAAACCACATCAAACGAATATGTAGTGAATTACCATCAATCCCAAAGACAGTGATGGTGTATTTCCAGACACAAATACCACAAAAAATCCCTTGACTCCACAATGCGTGACGCGAGTGTTTGTTTTACGAGCGTTCTGTTTGTTCGTTTGTTCACTGTCGGGGTTTTCACAGCGGCGCGGTGTTTGCACGCATCGAGAGCGGAAGGCTCGCGGCTTAGCAATCGTACGTCAATGAAACGCATCGCGCCGCCACCGTTGACACGCATCCGAGGGAAATCCGATAAACGATTTTCGATTTTTTAGGGAAACGTGCGTTTTGTTGATTTAAGAGCCTCTAACTGTATTTAACGGTACACCTACGGTATAAACTATGCATTATTATAGTGGATATTTTTTCTATAATTCCAACACACTACATAATTTTGCCCCGCACTATAATTTACGAGACCCATAAATTCTGATTTAATAGATGCTAATACAAGCTCATTTCCTTGTTCTAAATATACAACACGCGTTCGAACCCCATAATTACCATGCCATACTTATAAAAACAATTCCTTGAGTGGGAACTTTTATTTCACAATATTGTGCCACCCGCCGGTGGCGCGGGACCCTCATTAATTTTATTTTGACATTATCACAAGAAACAATAACCGCCGATTGGACCCCTGACGTGCTAAAATTAAATGACGAACGTTCCCCTTACGAAAACACCCAGCATTAATTTCATTTTGGAAAATCATAAGTAAAACGCCATTCCCCGTGTTTATGTACACATAATTTGATTACCTATTTTATTAAGGAAGTCAAAATTTTCCAAGGAAGTTAACATGGAACAGTTGTGTCACGTAGTCATAAAATATAATAGACCATGTTATTGACTTGGAAGCAATTGCGGTTTCATATTATATTCGATTTCCGCCCGGAATAAATACAAAATTCATATCTGGGTTTGTGTATAATGGCGTCCACGGCCGATTTCGACCACGGCGGCTGTTCTCATTTAAGGAGATCAGCCAGCTGCGCAGGACATATTATAGTGCACAAGCATTTGCGCAGACACAGGTCCACTCACTATTCCTTCACTCTCATTACCCGATGGGACGGCAATCCGACACGACCGGAAAGAGATCAGGCGCAGGACCGACATTTACGTGCTCTCCGATGCACGGGTGAATCAATCACCAACTTCCAGACTACGGGCTGATTTGTGAAAGTTTTAAGAAAACCCACAAAGCGATTTCGGCCCGACCCGGGAATCGAACCCGAGACCTCGGGCACAGCAGCCGCGCTTGCAACCACTAGACCAACGAGGCGGGTTTGTGTATATTAAAAGCGTATAAACACTCCACCTGAAAGTGAAACGGTATAAAAAACATTTAAGACGTCAATCATTTCTAAAAAACTCATTCACATCAAAAACCCTTTAAATAAAATGACAAAACCAATGCATAGACTTCATTTACTGAAGTTAACATTAAATAAAGTAATTTGATAGGCAATAAACTAAAGGAGTTGGTTACGGCGTCGCACGATGCGTCACTCGTCAATATTTACATAACAATTGAAGGGGGGTGTTTACACTGATTTGAATATTTATGACAAGCTATTACGTGCCGGTTTTATGGGGGTTAACTCTCACTTGGTACAAATACAACAGTCATGTTAATTGGAGAAATAAAGTCTGGAAAATACTTGATGCTTTCTATAACCGGTTGAACTCAGAGTATACAAAAGGTAACTAATACGACTTTTGTATTTCGTTATGTTCCTAAAACGTTTGATAAACACTATGTTATCAATAGTTTAGCAGTAGTTAAATAATAATAAATAAATAAAATACATTTATTTCAGACAACAATGATCCATATTGTGTTAGTATTACATACCTATAGCTTATAGGTATCCTAATGTTAGTAAAGAAAGTATCTATTCCGTTCCATTTACCAGCCGCGACGCTATTTACTGGGTCGTACTTGCTTTGTATGAGTTTTATAATAATGGGCTGTTTGCCTTATAGTAATAGCTATGTCTTGTCTCCCTAATGAGCTTACAAATAATTTTCAAAATTTTTGTATTAATAGAACATATTTATCCAACAATTTCATATACCTATACAGCCTTTTAGAATACTGATTCAGTCATCCAAACAAATAAACATAGTCCTTCCAAAGACATACAAGCATTCTTAAAAAGGTAGCAACATAAAAAGCAAATCGTGACAAAATGTCGTAAAGTATGTAGCCGGCAGCAGATTAGAAAGCCAGCCCACATTAACTAATGAACTCGGATAGCCGGAGCAACGCTATTCATTTGTTACCAGATTCTGATCTCCAGTCGACGTAGATCGACTGATAAGTGCAAGTGGAACAACTGGTCTTGTTCAAAGTGCGGAATTGTTATACTAGAATAAGTTAGTGGATTGTAATGTAGTATATAAGTTATTAGATTTCATACAAATCATTTAGGTAATAGTGATGACAAGAGTTGGTGATTAAGTACACATTTTCATCAGGTTAAATGACTTCTATATTATTCTAGGTTAGGGCTGCCATCCGTCCGGGTTTCCCCGGATTTGTCCTCGTTTGGAGGCCGTCCGGGGGCCGTCCGGGTGGGGTTTCAATAAGTGTCCGGGGAAAACCCGGACACTTTTCATGTAAGGAAGCTCCTCATTGAATTTAAGTATATGTTAATAGTAAATGGATTACAAATTAGGTATTATTTTGTTTTAAAAAAATCGTACTCGTTCGGGGAAAAAATGCGATTTACGCCAAATGTCCGGGTTTTTTAAATGTTTGTCCGGGTTTGGCGAAATTCGAGATGGCAGGCCTATTCTAGGTGAAAAAACAATTACTACCACGTAGTTACCGCTTAGTTTTAACTTAATCAAACAGATTTTATTGAGGTGTTATAAGTCCTCTTATAATATTAAAAGGGAAAAATCAATGTCTATTCTCTTTCTAGGATGAAAATGTATTTCTAGAAATTCATACTTACATTCCGCTATCATAAAATAGTGTAAAATCCACGCGGCAGTTACGGTAATTATTTTTAATCAACTTCGAAGCCGCAGCAGATAAATCATTTGCTACCACAGTATTTATTTTTCACATTTTGTGATAACATTTCGTAATGATATTCATAGAAAAACCATTAAAATAACATAAATAAAGTCTAGGGAACAGACGTGACCGACAATAAATAAATAGCGCTTTACTTGAACTTTATAACTCCATTAGTAGTTCGTCGCGCCGGTAAGGAAATTGGCAAGCTCGCCGAACACCTTCAGTCACTGGCTCTCAAACTATTTTAAGAGAGATGACTAATATAACATTTTGTGCAGATTTTTTTTTTTGAAAAATGTTGTTACAGTAACCTAATTGAAAATAGTGGTAATTTATTTTTATACAGAGATGGCACGCACAAAAATTATGATTGACTCTTTTAGCCTATTTTCGTGACTATTTTATTAAATAGACGACATCTTAGATAAACTCAATCTGATAATTCGCAAATAGGCACCTGACTGTAATCATAATACATTATACCTACCTAATCAGGTAGCGGGCTTTACGCATCTCGCCAAAACATAAATAAAATATAAGACATAAATGTCCATACGTGTCAGTAAAATTGGACTAAAACTAAACTAACGCTGTGAAGTTACCTATCATAAATAAATAAATAAATAAATAAAATCTATTATGTGCAAAAACTTAACTTTGAGAACTGTCAGGGTGTAAGTGAAGGCGCAGCAGCCATTACCAAGCTAATGAGTGTAGCTCGTGAGCTCAGGATTGTCACCCGAGCACCCGTGTAACCACTTGACTGTCCATTCGACCACTTGGCCAATTTGTAACCTAACGTTTTGCTATCTCATTTAAATTGTTGTTTTTATATGTTATACCTACTGACGATTATTTATTTAGTTTTTAGGCTCATTTTCAGCTTCATCATAAACGTGCATTTTGTACAAAATCACTTTTTATTTTGAATTTTGAATGTAAAATTCGTAGTAAATAACTAGTACTACTGCTGCCTTATGAAAACTGAAGTTTATGGTGTCGGTGGACTTGGGCCTAATACTTATCTGTGTCAATAATATTAATTACGAATATTAATATTTACGTTAAATGGAATGGGAAATTGTAAATCACTTAATTGTGATTTGTGTACAGAATTAAAATAATTAATCATTCCTTAATTTTTTACTTAGAAGCAACGGCCTCTTGAGAAATCATTTTATGGGGCTACAGAAAAAGACTTTTAGTGTATTTATTAAGAATCGAATTTTAAGAACTTTGGAATGTAGTAATGCTATCAAATTGATATCTTTAACAATTATCTTCTTGCCAAACAAGAAATAAAAAATTTCAGACACGAACTAAAACCCGGCAATAGCTTTAAAACTCACACTCTTCACTCGAAGTTATAGTATTTTCTAGAATATTATTATATCTTTGTAGTCAGCCCTAGATACTTGATCAACACCAAAGTGTAATGAGATCAGTGTCTAAGGCTGGCTTACGAAGCTCCTTTATGAGCACGTAAAGCGCTTTTAAAATCATTTGTTCCTTGATACAGGAGGATTTTAGTTTAGACTTAGCCTTTTAATCTCATTAATCCTTAGTAAGTAGCGAAAATGAAATATAACACGAAGTTAAAAAAAACTGTTAGAAGACAACAATAACATATTCTTTTCACTTTATCTTGAAACTAGATAAAACTTTCTCTTCGCCGCAAACGCTCGCATAATATTCCCCTCTCTATTGAAAGTCGAGCTTTTCTTTTTAATACAATTCAATAAACCCCATAGGGTTCAACAAAAGGCTCTTAATATAAACATTCTTCTTGGCGAGAATATATAGCTGTTAGGCCAGTGTCACGTAAAGGGTTAAATCTCTCCGTACGAAGGGCACAAATATTTACGCCCAAACCCTAAAACATATAAGGAATATAAGGACCTAAATACGTTTACAATTTGGACAGTGAACCCTCAGCTCTCCTGGGTAACCGCTTCCTCAATTTGAATATTAGATGACGGTCTCTCATGAAGCCGTAACATTGTGTGTTTATCTTACGACTCTTTTTGACAATATTCTAGGAAAATGAACCGTTATTTTAGTCACTTTTATTATTTTGCGACTTCAGTGTATTTGATGAACGTGTGGTAATGATCATGTCTTAGGTAGTTGTTTAGCGTAATCAGCCTTAATTGGACACTTGGTTACAATCTTTTAAGCTTTTCTTTGAGATCCGGCTTTATAAAAATCTATTTTTCATTCGTTTTCAAGTAAATTACCTGGCTTTTGACTACGATTCGCGTGTGCAACACATTCGTCATTACAGATGCTAATCCAATTAGCCGCTGATTTCTAATCACGGGTTCATTAGCTTGCATCGAGTTGCGATGGATTTGCTCGACAATGTACAGCAGTTAATTCTATATGTTCTGAAGCATACCAAACAGTTTGTCGTGTAATATGGAGTGTAGCTGTGGTTTCTGGTTTCGTGGTGTAGCGGTTGCAAGCTTATATGTGGTTAAGGGGGTCTTGCTTTGTAGGTTTTTGAAGTACCTCAAAATAAAGTCTTAAATTAAGTCTTGTTATACAAATAAAGCTGTCATCCTTAACTGGATAGCAATTGAAGCCACAGTTCCGTGATAGAAACCGCTCTTTCTAGCTTGCAAGGCCGTTAAAAAAACAGATAAGAAAAACTTTCAGTCTTTAAGTACTTTGCAAGTCGTAAATATGTACAAAACAAACAAATCTACAAAACTAGACCGTCAAACGAGCCATACATTAGCGAGTCCCGAACACTAAACTACAAACGTAAAGCCGTCAGCCATAAATTGTTCTAATACACATTTCAGGTAGAACCTACGAGTTTTTTGTTCAGGAAACATTACAAAGTAGTGCGTGGCACGCGAGATTGTGTTGTGAATGCGCATAATGCGAACACATTCATCACCAGAATAATATATCACGAAGTGATCTCTGTAAGTTACGTAATGCCTAGCCAGGACTGAGAACGGAGAAATAAATAAGAATATAATAATTAATAAGAAATAAATAACTTCTCTTTATGGTCGCTGCACACAGCGGGCGCGGCGTGACGGGACGGGACGGCGACGCGACGCTAAGCAGTTGTAATGTACTAGATATTACGGACGACATCACACAGAGCCGTCCCGCTCGGCGCGACGCGACGCGACGATCTAGTACATTGCGTCGCGTCGCCGTCCCGTCCCGCCGCGCCGCGCCCGCTGTGTGCAGAGACCATAAATGTAAGACTTTAAAACCACTGTTTAACTTTGAGATACGTGTAATACGATTTATCTCATAGAGAACAAACAGTTTCTTAACATAAGATAAACAATTAAAAGTTTCATATTATCTTTCAGTGGTTACTATTATTCTAAGATTTTCTTTATATTATCTACTGACCACAAATCAATAAAGCAAAAACTGTAATATTAGCTTAGGATAGAAACTGGAGTAACGGTTTTCTAAAGTAAATATCTTCAGCTAGACATTTAATCTTTTGTATTAACACTAATACGAAGCTAAGAAAACTAATTTAGAAACCGCTGAGAGTTATAAACTTTATATTACAAAACGTATTTATGTTCTGAATTAAGAAACTTTATAAGTTATTGAGGTTTCGTAAGCATCTGGTATCATTGTGTTTCAAAAGGGGTTATTTTAAAGGAATGGGCTCCATTTACTCTCCTTCCCTTAAAGTTAGGTAGTTATCTACTAGATAAAGGCATACTTTGAACATCGTTTGTATGAAAATATTTGGCCTAATAAGTAACGGTACCTACATAAGTACGTAGTAGTAGATGTGGTGAACGGGAGCTGAAAAGAGTATAGTGGTTTGTAGTCGCAAAGTACAATTGTGTAGAAATACATTTTGCAATAAGAGGGGGAAAGTACGTAGGTACTACCTATACATAAGTCAAAAAGAAAAGTAACTCAAAATACATTAAAAAGAAAATAAACTGATCTTTATAACTATCCTAAGATTTCACCACTCTTCATAAAAAAATATTGGAATAATCATGAACGCTTTGAAGCGAATGCATCTTTACTCACACATTTATAAAAACTATTTACATAATAAAGGTAACTGTGCGAAAATTGACAAGGGTACGACATTCCGTGCTGTAATCGTTTTTCCACAAAATATCCTATGCCAAGCCAGAATGTATCTTTTGATATACTAACGCAATTTACCAAAGTAAGCAAGTAAGTCCTTTTTATTCCTTTTTGCCAAAAACTTTGTCCCTTTGATTTGCATTAATAAGGTACCAAAGTCGCGCCCGAACAATCCAATTTTGAATTTTTCGCGAATATTTTAACAATAACCTGGCCGTTAAAACTTTTTAGTGTGGACTTTTCTTCCTTGTCTACGATTTGATTTTTTTTTTGTGAATATAAATTTGATAGTGACTGTTGTCGTTTTTACTACTAGAGGAAAGGTAAGGAATTATCTCTACTTCATATAATATTGTTCTTAGTCTACTAAGAACTTATTTTTAGTTGAGCTTTTTATTTTCTTCACAAACTATTCATTGGTAAATTAATTAATTCTAGTTTAGAAAAGCCCAGCCTGGCTTGACAGTTACTTCAAATATTGACAATACCTGAAATAGCACGTCAATCTCATTCTAAAGTTAAGGTCAATTTGTAAAAAAATACCACTACGATTTTTATTCCATTTACCAAATTCTGTTTGAACTATGCACGCAATAAGCTCCTTTATTGCTTTCAATATAAGGGTTAGTAATGTATGTAAGTTAAGATGTATTGACCCGTCATAAATCGGCGGCGATGGGCCATATGTTGCGTGATAACCTCCGTAACTCTTCCTCAGGACGAATGAGTTGGTGCGGTCTGAGCGACCATTCAACCTTAACATACTGGAGTTCACTTTCTATGGACGACTGATACTTGAAGAATTTTATTCCAGTACAAGTAATTGGTTATTCATGAGTAGTCAAAATTAAAGTTGATAAACCGTATAAATAATGCGAGTCGGAATAGCTTTTTAGTTATAAATCTAGACACACGGCAGTGTGTCCGCCAAGTTCGAGCAAAAAAAGCGACACACCGGCCGTGGGTTATATTACACGAACCATTTCGGGCCAAATTCGACCCCCCTGTAACTCAAAATCTATTTTATTTACGCATATCAAATTTCTAGTATCTGTTGAGATCCCCTCACTTATCTAAAATACAAAATTTCATTAATATATCTATTGTAGGTCTTGAGATATTGACGTCAGAAAATCGCTATTTTTAATATACACTCACTGACTGATTCACTGACTCACTCATCAAAAACCTAGACCACTTCCAATGGTCGTATTGACTTGAAATTTGGCATGGAGGTAGGTCTTTATGTCAAGGTAAAGGGAAAAATCTGAAAATGGCCAAGTGTGAGTCGGTTTCAAAATAATGAAGGTGTTTTATACCCGGTGTAAATTTATACCCCTAAGGAACTAAAACGAACTAAATTTATCTATATTTATATAATATATCTTCGAATGGTACAAAGGTTTGTATTTAGTCAAAGTAAAGTAAAAATCTGAAAACAGCCAAGTGTGAGTCACTTTCGAAAATAACGAATGTGTAACTTTGATCCACGAACATAATATATGATAACATGTCATGTCAGTCAGTTGGTAAATCTAGTCCATTTAGTTAATCTAGTTCATTTCTTTGTAAGAAACATAGTGCATATTAAAAAATCTAAAAGATAGTATAAATGAGACATTTCTTTAACTAACTTCATCATAAGAAAAAAATAAAATAAACAACCTTACAAAAATAAATGAAATCCCACCCAAAACAAAAATGTGAAAGACTGCCAAGTTCGATAATATGGGAATGCTTCGCCTATAAAAGAAGTGAGATCTGAATAAGTACCAAGTTCCATACACATACCTCAGTTAAAAATAGTTACTTTTTAATGATGTTACTTGGCAAGTTTTAATAGAAAATTAAATACTTGATTCATTGCGTTTAGTAGGTTTATAACAAGGTGTATGAAAACTTGCCAAGTGACATCATTAAAAAGTAACTATTTTTAACTGAGGTATGTGTATGGAACTTGGTACTTATTCAGATCTCACTTCTTTTATAGGCGAAGCATTCCCATATTATCGAACTTGGCAGTCTTTCACATTTTTGTTTTGGGTGGGTTAGGCTATCCCCATCAGCCTACTGGCCGCCCACGGATTCCCGAGCGATCCCGCCATACGTAGGATTAATTAGAAGTTTATTTTAGACTTCCAATTTCAGGAGTAGGCGGTACAACTACCCGACAAACTTGCAGATGTCTCGAGAGACTCCCGATATAGTCTAGCAAAGTTCCTTCTACAAACAAGTAAATACAATTAGTTCTGCACTAACAGGATCTAAATCAACTCCAAACCGTTGTTTTGTCTGAACTCTGCTTTTGACATATCCCCGATTTCGATATAAATCCAAAAGCTGTATTCGTTTTGAATATCCGAGAGATACAAGGATAATAGGCGTTTCGTGTAAACAATAACGGGTTTAATTTAAATTGAGTTACAAACTCCTTTCATTGGCGCTGCGAAGGCTTATCTGCTGCTGATTGTATTATAAAGCTTTGCTGATAGTAGGTAAATCCTTGTTTAGGGCAATTACTGGGGAATGGTTCGATATTATTTGTTTTACGAAGTTAATATTGATCCATTAAGCATAGGTATTACGCGAATTTGATAGAGGTCGATGACCAGTTTGTGAAACACTTCGAATTAAGTATTAAACATTTTAGCTGCTTTAAAAAGATAAAATAGGCTCTATTCAACTAGGCTCAAAAGAATTTAACCATAGAATCAAAACAGAATTTTTCTACCAACCTAAAATTACGCTTATACTCTTCCAAAACAAAAGGCAGGCCCAATAAATAGCAGCGACATTAGCACAAGGCGCTAAGCAACACAAATAGGCCAGATTAGCCGCTGCTTAAGCCAACAGCACAATTGGACGAAGGTACCAGTGGAGTGGCAACTCGCCAGCTCGTTGTAAAGTGTGCGATAAATCCCGGACCAGGTGGCCACTACCCAGATTGGACCAGTTAGTGCCCTGTTCCAGTCGCCATGCCAAAAATATGGATCTCCCCAGGTATATTAAAATTTTGTTTTAGAGCTTACTCGGGGACCAGTGTAGGCTGATGTTAAAAATATGAACGAGGGAGAATAAACAATTTAGTTATTGCTGATATTTTAGTTTACAGTGTATATTTCAAAAAATATTACTGTTGAGTCAGTAGCATACAAAATATTTCGAACATTATTTAACAATAATTGTACGCCACGAAAAACGGTTCAGCTGCTAACGAAAAACAGAATATTATAAAACGCAAAATTATTCCAACCTCCTTAAAAGCCATCGTTTACCGCGAGTCTGAAAGTACTTCCAAGTAACTGTGTTTAGTGCAACTTGGTGCAGTACATATGTACGAAAAAACAAGTACACATCAGGTCTGAGGTTACCATCAACACCTCACTCCCGACAGCACCAAAGAACACACATTTTGCCAAGAATTACGTCCGAAGTTGGCGGATAAACGGCGCCTGCAATAAACTCGTGTAGAACAAAATGCTTGGAGCATTGTTTGTATACCAACTTCGCTTGTTTAAGCCAGTTTAGAGGTGAATAAAGTTATGCAAGTTAGGTGAGAGTTGCCTCAACTGAAAACGAATTGTCGGGGTACGGCTTTATGCGTTTTTGGCGAGGATAAAGATTTTGGAGTCACTTACAGACCTCAAGTTGGGTTGTTATAAAGTCGTTTAGTTATTCAGAAAGTTGCTGAAAGGATAGTGCACTTAGCTGGCGAGTTTTGAACAACACTTAAACAACAGCAGATAAGTACCTACTCTTTTACTAACTTTGCTATTAAAACTATTTAAGAATACTAAAAAATATTCTTTTAAAGACCAAGGAAAGCTAATGAACTTTATTATTTTTAACTTTAAATGATGATAACACTATTAAAACAATTTATGCAAAGTATCTACCTGTCCATTCGAAATCATTCACGTGAAACTATTCGACCAACCGCCAAGAAAGGTTGAAAACTATCACAGGCCAACAAATATAAACAAAAGCCAATCTCAAAAGCAATAACGGAGCAAGTCCATCTGTTATGGCACAGCATTCGTAGTTAATCATTCAACTCCCATACATTGGAAGGCGGCGGTATTCAAAATACATATTCATTTTGCCCGTTTACACAGTCAAAGGGGTTCAGTTGACGTATTTAATCCCAAGTATTCGAGCGAGGGTTGAGCAGACCTGTTGCCCGTTCGGATGGCAGACATGTCAATAGAAGCGTTTCAACCCGCCCCAACTGGATAGTTAGGGGAACTTCGACGATATAAGTTGTACGTTTATTTGCTTGTTAATGGAGTTAACTTTTAAGTAGGCGTATGTTTATGTTTGGAAATTACTTAAGGTAAGTTTTGTAATCATATTAATGAAAGTTGTTCCAACAATTGTTTTTCGTATAGGTAGATTCATAAATGATCCAATACAAAATATTACCTACAAGTCTGAAAATCAATTGAAGACATTTTAATAACGACGAGGAATCACGCACACATACACAAGTACATGCCTATTCAGAATTATTAATATTTTCCGGGCAATATCCTTGCCTCACGTAATCCGCAATTACTTATACATCAATTTTCCTTGCCTAATAGAAGCGAAACCTTCCATTCAAAGAGATAACATATGCAAATTGCTAATATCCAATATGTGAGGCTTGAACATAGGTAATCCTTCCTTTGGAGGCCGATACAGCCTACATCCCATTAGACCACGTGACCACAGAGCTCGGACAAAATTCATAAACAGACAGTTAGTTCGCTTTGTGCATTTCGTATCTATTCTCTTGAATATGCATGTTTCAATTTTGATGAAGCTTCCTCTATTTGACTGGGTGATATTGGAGCATTTTAGGGTCACGATTCGTGGCATATCAGGGGCCCGATTCTCCTAATTTTACTTAAGCGCCATTCGATTCACGTTCGACTGCGATCCAATCCCGACTCGATTACGATTGAAGCGTATGTGGCATTCCGCTGCCCGATATGGTTAAAACTGCTATTGCGATCATATTGCGATTCAATTTCTATTCGATTTTGACATTATTAGGACTTAGGAGAATCGGGCCCCTGTTATTTAATTCTGGATATTGTGAAGGGAAACTTAATATTTCTGTTTATCTGTTTTTTGTATCAATCAAGATATTTATCCGAACTTTCCTATGTACCTACAAATAGTGCCATAACAACCCATTTCCGCAACACATAACCATAATATTATATTCCCAACTACAAACAAATAAATACTGTTAGTCTAGCAGTCTATAACAGTCACAGTCCCACTAACAGTCAACTAGATTCGAACTTAAATTACTTTGTAACTGATTACTGTTTCTTGGCGATGTCTTATTTAGTTTTAAATTAAGATTTTCATTAAGAATGCTAACTTTATGGATGGACTTCCAGTAAGACCAGGTAGTTTTTGTGTTTGTTTTAGTTTGTTCTATCGGTACAGCGAAGAGGGTTTTTTTGTTAAACAGAAAGTTTTGCGAAGTGAAGTTTGAAGAGCGTTTTTTTTTTTAAAAAAGGACACTCGTGTTCGTTATTTAGTTGTTTTAAAACTGGATTGAATTTGAAATAACTAAACCTTTTATTTTTTAAGGCCATTTATATTTTATTATTCACTACCTATTCGTCGTACTGCTATGATACTCCAAACGATGATATGATTTTTTGAACCCAATCCTAAAAACTTTCAGGTATATTCCTAGGATATTATTCTACGTAGAGTAAAGGAATAAATCACGTAACTCTTATATAAACAAAGCTTGTGTTCCGCGGGCTGTACGTAAACACGGTGTGATCCATCAGGTCCGGTGTAATGCGTTGTAAACAGCTCGACTCACGCCCCGCGACCAACCTACTATTTATAGAGGGTAGAGGAAAAAGAACTAGTAGACGACAAGAACGAAGAGACACAAAAACGTAACATTTATGGCGGGTTACCACAGCAAGTGGATTTTTGAAAAAGGTAAGGATTAAGTTTACATACTACATTTACTTAGGTACATAATAAACCTCTTCATCGTTATTCTACTAGCCCACTGGCGGTGCCCTTTTCAGTTTCTACATTTCCCTAATCTTCAATTTCGCACGGGAAAACAGTTTCCCACCGACGATACCTAATTATAAGAGCGTTCATCTTACCTCTACCCTCCATGCTCTCATAGAACTGGCCACGTGACTGCAATGCTAGAGATGTTCCTAGATAAATGGCGCAGTATTGAATGCTAACGTTACATTACCAGCACATTACAGTTCTTGAGTTAAGCTTCGCGGTGATACGTGCACTACAATTGTTCAACTTAAGTAAAAAATACATGCAGCAAGACAACGTTTCACTGTCTAAAACAGACTCTTTGGCCAAATTTCTTTTGATATCGATTTAAGAATGGATACAAATTCGATCTAGAAAATAGGATAGCTTTTACTTCAGGCCCATGAGTTCAGACACACAATTGAAACTGCTGAAAACAAACCTACATACATAATTGAGGCTGCCAACCCAAGAAAACAATAAGATTACGAACCTAGACTCCAAGATTAGACCAAACCTAACGGTGAAGGCATTACGGACTGATTTATGCCTTACCATATTCCTTGGAGAAATCTACGAACAGTTCTCAATCAACAATACACCTACATGCCCAATATACAAAATGATAACTGTCAAGACCACATGAGTATCTTGTCAGTTCTTCTTCGTAAGACCCACTTCTTGGAACCGAACACCTGGCTATTCGTAAGAACACTTAAGACATTTCGTAAGAACCGGTAATAGGTCTATACATATAAGATAAAATTTATGATTTGGATTCAATAAACTTTTAAAAATAACTGCAATCAAATATCCCGAAATCAAATATTCCATGACGTGCCAAAACTAGTTAACAAAATAGGAACAATATCAAGCGATTCATAAAAGCCTCGTAAAATATAGAAACAGCGATGTTAATTTGGCCCATTTACCAATTATACATTCAAGTTAAAGTCTCATTAAAATGAGCACAATAATAGAGTGGAATCGCATAAATTTTATGATATGCATAAATTTTAATGTTCGCATATTAATGATGCTGCAATGCGCCTGAATTTTCGCTGTTATTTCTTTCCGCCTAACATGGAGAGCTATTAAGCCTTTTTAGGAAATGAGAGTGTTTTAATTTAGCTCTGCTTCATTATAATAGGATTGTGTTTTGTTTCTAAAGTATCTACTTCTCTAGAACTTACTTTTATGAACAGTAAGGCTGCCCGCCTATGTCTGATAATATAATCGGTGAACGATTCTATGTTGGGAAAAAATAGAACACACCGATAAATAGAATGCAACATAAAATCTGGGAGAAAATACAGGTCAGTCCCGATTATCTGTTCTATAAAAGGTGACGTGGGCGGGAAGCCTAACAAACATTTTGCCAAACAATAACAAACACTTAGAAGTCAGTTCTATCAAGATCTAAGTTTATCATAACTAACTAAGAGCTAAGTTTCCAACTAGAATCTTTATTTTAAGCTGAACTTAGACCGAGAATTGTTATTATATTCTAAGAACATCTCTAAAATAATATTTATTATACAAAGTGGGTTCATTGTGTTGTTATTTGAACTTGGCTAGTTTTGGCATTATTTTAATTGTAAAAGTAGCTAGGCGTTATTAACAACAATTACCTTGATAAACAATCTTATATTAATAGCAGGTATTATACCTGTGAAGATACTTTTAATTTAATGAGTGAATTTGATTTTGTTTAAAAATCCTTTTTCCCGACAACCTGGTTGAACTTAACTTCTATAAATAATTCAGTACTCTGCCTGAAAGCACAGAAAAATCCTAACTCAAATACAAGTCTTGAATATAATTTCCCCGCCTTTACAAAAGTGCTAGAACAAAAAAAGCGTGACGTCTTCGCTGGGAGTCCCTTTTAATCCCGTAAGTGGTTCATCTAGATTATAGTTTCATTTGAATTGAGTTGCAGCTTCCCGCGAACTTGCTCTATCAACTTGTTGTCAGTCCTCTGCCATTAATGTTATTAGGTTCCCTGTTGAGGATTTGTTTTAGTTGTTAACTTGAATAGGAATTCTTAGTGGCAATTTTATGATTGTGGTTTGAGGTTTACTTTGTGTTTGTCATCTTAAATAATTGTCTTCGTTATATTGGAACAAGAAGATAGGATTTGTGTAGTTATTTTGTGTCTAATGTATTAAAATCTCGTTCATTATACCTATTTGCTATAAAAATAAACGTTGTAATATTATACATGACAACTGTTACAGCAAAAAAACAATATAAATAGAAAACATTTTTAGGTTCAACGTAAAATGCATTTCACTCATTCACGTGTAAATACAAAGGTAAACAAACAAAACGCGTTTTGAAAAACAAATCTACAACGTTTAGGTACAAAAGCTAAACCCGATACATACAGTGCGGAAAATATTTCGTCGATATTTCATATCTAAAGTACGATATTTCCGCATAAAAATCAAAGCGTCCTCAAAATGGAAGATTGCGGCGTGCTCCATAACCCGATAGCTGACAAATACTAGTATGTATTCGTGTTTATGGGTTTTTGTGAACATAGAAAATCGTATTAATATAAATATTATGAATGTGAAAGTTGTGTGGGTTTGGATATTTGTTTGTCCTTTAACGAATAAAAAACGTTTGAAGATTTTTTCCAGTAATATATGTAGCTTTAAATATATTTTGAATATCTTGTAGATATATTTTGATGATGCTGACATTGCATACTTTTTACCCTTGCGCGGGAAATAGTTCTCTTGGAACGCAGGTGAAACCGCTAGCTTAATATAAACGCGAACAGGCAACGGTGATGTGAATCTATACCGTATTTAAATGAAAATAAAACTAATCAATTTTGGGGTTACATTAATTTTAGGTTGCTTTTTATAACGGACGGCCATTTAATATTTTGGCAGATTAGAGTTAGCTTTTCAATAGAGATTTGATTTTTTTATTAACCATTCAGATTAAATGGCATTTATAAATATTCTGTATTTTATATTAGACTGACATTTTTATTGAAGTAGTTATAATATAAACAAAGACATTATGAAAGCTATATTTTTCTTCAGGCATTATGAAAGTCTATGTTATCAACGCTTTTTATTTTAACCGTGAAAGCCTGTACTTTAAGAAGAGCCTCTATTATTTTTTTGCGCTCTCTAAGGACCGATATCTTATCGCTCGCTGTGGAAACTGTGAGTTTTTTTTTGTTCAGCTTGTAAAACCAAATATGTTTTTGGACTTTCAAAAGTTTTATATCACTATATCCAAGGTGAAAGGCATATTTGTAGTCTGAATAACATATTAAGTAATTAACAGTAATTAGTAAGGTTCAATACCACAAAACTCGAATAAGACTACGTCCAATCTTCGGATTGTACAAACTACCAGCAGTCTGTAGTCACCACATCCATTTCAGGATTATCTATTGAAAGACTATTTCTCTGGTAACACAGATATCCAACGCCAGCTTACGCTCAGTCAAGCTCACATCAAAGTAACACTAGTGCAGTATTTACCTCTTTTCATTCCCCTGTGTCTCTCAGTTCCCTGGATACTCAGTCCCCTGACATTTGTGAACAAGGAATCGTTTAGTCCTGTGACGTAGTGTTCAGTATTTACGACAAGGTCATTACTCTGGTGTC
Organism: Helicoverpa assulta; assembly: GCA_963856015.1. Taxonomy (NCBI): domain Eukaryota; kingdom Metazoa; phylum Arthropoda; class Insecta; order Lepidoptera; family Noctuidae; genus Helicoverpa; species Helicoverpa assulta. The sequence continues at coordinate 663,354 of CAWLCW010000016.1, forward strand.
GAACGGCCATGTTTTATTCAGTGGCCGGCCGAGGCAAAGTGATTGCTTCTTGCTCATTCTTAATAGTTGATCGGCTGATTGTATCTTTGTTTTTTAAACAAATTAGTATTAATGGTTTTATTAAAGAGGTTAATGCAACGTTCCTTTTTTTAAGTGAGCTACTACTACTGTTACAATAGTGGGTTAGGAGGACTGTTAGGATTAAAGCTTAGTAATTAATTGATTTGATTGAATGATTAATGGTTAAACAACTTTATATAGAGGTAGAACCATGAGCACAATGCATAATATATAAAATCTAGCGTTATGAAATCTCCGCTAATCATTTTATTCTCCGTGTTCAAAGCCTTTATAAATAAGTCACACATCACTTCACAGTTACAAATCGTAATACTTAAAAAGAAAATCCAAAAATCATTTTATGGAGCTTAAACACATACCTATATTTTTACGGTCCCTGGAGTTTTAAGTCTCCTCTCGTGTGTGAAATGATAGCAAAAAAACATAAGTAATTGAACTTTTAACAGTTACACGTGTATTATAATATATTGTAGGAACAAAACTACATTGTTTTAGTACCTCTATATGATGGAGCTGGCAAAGAGTTCTGGGTTATCCTAACTAATATTATAAATGTGAAAGTAACTCTGTCTGTCTGTCTGTCTGTCTTTCTGTCTGTCTGTCTGTCTTTCTGTCTGTCTGTCTGTCTTTTCTTCACGCCTATACTACTGAACCGATTTGTGTGAAATTTGGTACAGACATAGTTTGGAACTTGAGAAAGGACATAGGATAGTTTTTATTACAAAAAAATATAAAAATAAAAATAAAATTTATTTCGGACATATAGCGCCATCTATTGGTCAAACCAAAAATCACTATTCCACGCGAACGAAGTCGCGGGCAAAAGCTAGTATTTTACATAATTTATCATCGCACATGTTTGGCTATGATATTCACTATTCATAGTTATCAATTATTACCGATAATCTTGAATTTACCAGCAAAAGTAGCACATATTCAAAAGATAATCGATGTTATTACTCTAAATTCGTGTATAAACTTAATCAATTAATTCTTACTATCGCATGTATTTATTTCTGTGTTTTTTAAACCACTATAGTAAATTCCTGATCTCAAATCTTTTATATCTCAACCAGTACCCACCATAACATCATGGATTCCGTACCACGCAACACCGCTTTATCACGCACATCTCAAGAGTGTGTAGCGGTTGTAAAACGTACCTATGCCACTTGAGCGCGACGTTTACTGCCCTCATACGCCAAGCATCACAGAGGAGATTGACTTATCTGCGTATAGTGGATGGCGAAGCGTCATGATTTGAAGTATATTTGATTGCAGTAGCATTTTAATAGGTTTTCTTGGCTTCATATTTTTTGTGAATCGAAGGAAAAGTAAACAGATATTACAAAGGTTGTTGAATATATGTTTTACAATATTCGCGGGGTTTCATCCACGTCCCGTGGGAATTACTGCCCGTAACGGGATAAAATATAGCCTAGTGAATGATTTTTTTTAATCAAACAAAAATTTTTTTTTTTCCTTTTTATAATATTATACTATTGTACAAGAAAATGTTACAATGGAAGCCTTTTGTTCAAACAAAATGCCAGTCGCAAATTGACAAGCACAATGTCATTGCTTGGTAATCCAGAATTAACTCCTAAGTACTTTAATAGGAAAATAATTCTAAAACATTTTTACAGATTAAAACATTCCTTGGAAAGAAATCACCGAATTAATTCAAATCCATTAAGGCTTGATGTCTATTTAAGGCTAAGTGCTATTTTCGTCTCAAAGGACCAAAGAGTGTTTTTCTAATGATTACCTATTTTTTTTGTATTTGCTAAGACACTATATCTAGTTACTTTTGAAGTCCTCGTGTGAATTTTTGTAAAGCTATTTCATACAAGGTCTCAAGTCGTTTGCGCTGTAAAACATATGTCAGAGTAACGGGCACATTATTTTTATAAGTCGCTTTATTGCCATCGTATGTCAGGCATTTGGGAGGATCCGGCCATTGTGGTTCAACTAACAGACTACGGGCTTTTTATTATTATAATTGTTTCGTAAATGGCGAATTGTGGCATTTTTAGGATGTTTTGCCCTCAGCGTTTTTTTTATCTTCTCGTGAAATGTATGTTAAAGCATTTTAGTAGAAGATTACAAGGGTGATATATACTTAGAAAGTTAGTTATTAGCCATGTCATCTACCTAGACTTACTCTTGTAATAATGTAACTTTACCTACCGCTTTTCCCGTCAGATTACGTCATGATAATTTCCCTTCCAAGATTTTATATTTAATTTTAAAAAAGAATAAAATATGCTGTTCCAAAAGCGGCAATTTAATTTCCCGTACGAAAGGACGGTAAAGTAGCATTACGCGACCCTACCTAGATTTCATAACGCAAATCCTTGCTGAAACTGAAATTAAAAACAAAACACGGAACAATTTCACATTCGCCGAGATTCAAATTTAAAAATAACAAACGCTACGAACAAAATAATAAAGCTTTTATTTAAATCTGGTTTCCGAATACACGGACATAAAGGATGTTGCAATACAGGAATATCACAAAACATTCATCATTACGTTCGATCCTCTGCACGGGTTTTCATATTTTGTGCAAATAAAATATTTATAAAGAGACACTGGTTTGTTATTTTTAAAGTGAAAGAAGTTTTTTTTGCAGATAATTTACAGAATTACAGATACACTACGGTTTATGAATTCAGGTTCAGGTTCAGTTATTTAATTTATATAAATTACCCATTTTTTTACCATTTACTTTAATGTTTTTACCTACCTCTGCACTCATAGTCACATACCACATAGTTACCTTAAATTCTCAAAATGTAAAATAGAATAAGCGCGAACGTTTGACAGCTAATATTTATATTAAATGTAAAAACATTTGGCTTCACAATTTGTTGATGGTAAACTAATAAAGCGATCAATCTAACTGGCAGTTAACACAGCGGTTCTGACAAATAGCCGTATTTATTGCAGTTGTCTGACATTCTAACTATAACCGTTAACACTTGCCGATTGGGTTCACAGCGTTTTTATTGTTCTAGTTTACATAGGTATCCTGAATTTACACATCCTGTTGGTTACTATGATAAATGTTATTATTTTACTAATTGGTGCAAAACAATTGTGGTGAACAAAACCATGTATATTTAGTACCTACATGAAAATTATTTTAATATTATCGTATTGGTTAGTTACAGGTATAATTAAATTGGTGATCATTAATCAACTATTTTGTTTTAGGCTGACTTTCAATAAAAGAGTATATTTTTAGCGCTAAATATTATTCAATTTAGTCTACAAGCAAACACACACACATCAACACAAACAATATCTTCAAAACCAGACTTAGCCCTGTTCTAAATCTGTGCTCAAGTAAAATCCTATGCCAGTTATGTATAGGAGCACAGTTAACACAGGTAACCACGACAGCCGTATTTATAGGACATTTCTACCACAAGCCGTGTTTATGAATGTCCTGCAACGGTCCTAGTATCCGCAGGAACGATTTATTGTGCTCCTTCCAGCCGTTTCCTTGTAAACAATGGTTTCATTAATAAGGAAACTGCAATAGCTTATAGTATTAACTTCCTGCTATAAAGTAGCTCAAAATAAATTATGGTTGAAATGACTAATCTATGAAGCTGAAGAGTTTGTTTGTTTGTTTGAACGCGCTAATCTCAGGAACTACTGGCCTGATTTGAAAATTTCTTTCAGTGTTAGATAGCCCATTTATTGAGAAAGGCTATAGGCTACTTTTTATCCCGGTACGGGAAGTAGTTCCCACGGGATGCGGGTGAAACCGCTGGCAGAAGCTAGTCTATACTAATATTATAAAGCTGAAGAGTTTGTTTGTTTGTTTGAACGCGCTAATCTCAGGAACTACTGGTCCGATTTGAAAATTTATTTCAGTGTTAGATAGCCCATTTATCGAGGAAGGCTATAGGCTACTTTTTATCCCGATACGGGAAGTAGTTCCCACGGGATGCGGGTGAAACCGCTGGCAGAAGCCAGTAAAATAATGTAGTCATTATTTCTGATTTATTAGGTTTTCCATCTCCTGGGACTTTTCCCAACTATGTAGGGGTTCCAGTCTAATCGGATATAGCTGAGTACCAGTGTTTTATAAGGGGCGACTGCCTATCTGACCTGGCTTCTGACTACCCGCATCGATTGCCAAGGATTTTCAATGACAGTCGGGAGCAACAGTTTTAATTATTAGGTGTTAAATTTAATCTCACAAGAATATCCAAAAATAAATAACACGATCAAATTATTCCCTAATCGTCGAACCAGTAACAATTGCACAGTGGTACTTAACTGTCGACAAATCACAAATTGCTACTAGATCACAAGGGGCCAGTGATCAGCTAACTCCATTTGTGACGTAATCAAAGGTTGGCTCGAGCGGCGCGGCTCTCGGAACAGTCAACTTTCACGGCTCTGGTCCTTCACACTTCAAATACAATAGGTTTGTGACACACTCGTGTTGTTTGTGGGATTCTAGACTTAATGAAGAAGTATGATATAATTTTAGTTAAGACGAATATTTAAGTATCAATTTATTTTGAAAATAATAGTAAGTACATGTTTTAAATTATATTTTATTCTAGACGAATCTCTTTAGATTTATGGGCTCGCTCTGTATTAAATGCCTTTTCTATATGAATGATGAATAAAATAGTTTCAAGATGGTGAAAATAGGGATGTCAAAATTATAAAAATATATTTTTACAATAGCAAATGCATTTCCACTTATTTCCTCGTACAAAATAAGAGCAAACCACTAATAAACAAGCTAACATCTCTCTCAAGACCAGCACTACATTGCCACACCAAAATTCAATTTCCACAATAAAGCGCTTGCAGTGTTAATCGCTTTCGCTGTAGCGCGTGCAGAAAATTCTTATAACGCTTGTAGGATCCAGTGCTAAATCAAGTTAGCGGTGCAGCGCTGGAAGATTTATTCGTTTCCCCGCCCCCGTTCCTTTGTGAACTTTAAAAATGCTTAAGATTTTACATTTTGCTTTTTAGAGCACGCTGTATTTAGTGGCGCGATGTTTTGCCGTGATTGCATTTGTGTTCATTTCGGAGCTTCGTGTTTATTAAAAGTTAACTCGGATACATTTCTACAAATTCATTTATTTAATAAGAGTGTGTATCTACTCGTGTATCAGGTTGTTCTAGTTGCAAGCGCGGACTTTGGTCGACATTTTGGAAACGTAAGATGATAAACAGAAATTTTGCTGAGTAACAATGGAAATAAAAGTCGTGATACCCTACATTACAGCAGTTTTTTACACATCACTCATTGATAACACAAAATATTTATTTTAAACTAGCTTCTGCCAGCGGTTTCACCCGCATCTCGTGTTAACTACTTCCCGTACCGGGATAAAAAGTAGCCTATAGCCTTCCTCGATAAATGGGCTATCTAACACTGAAGAAATTTTCAAATCGGACCAGTAGTTCCTGAGATTAGCGTGTTCAAACAAACAAACAAACTCTTCAGCTTTCTAATATTAGTATAGATAGTTACTTATCGACCACTAGAAAGCTCTAGTCTTTTTCATTATTCAAAAACACTCAAGAAGAAAACTCTCCAATTGTTACGAAAGTAAAACCCTCAGAACATAAACATTCAATCAAATAACACCCCTACAATAAAAACAAAACGTACAACATTCTATAAAATGGTAACAAAAGCTAATAAAGTACTTCTTGCTCCCTCGGATACAACTCTTTAAATATTTTATAACACCCACTGGCGAGCAATTCTCTGCTTATACCAACTCCGTATTTATGATATCGATTCAAAGCATTAACTTTGTTTAAGACCAGCCTCTGAAAAACTTTTGTTTTTTTCTCTCATTGAAAGGAAGCTGGAATCTGTATTTCAGAATAAACTCCAGTCTGATCCTGGTGATAAAATCACAACGCCTACCGAGTTTCTTATAGCAATAGTAAAATGTTTACTGTTTTCCGATGGCCTAGGTTTGACTACATTTATTTGTATTTTTTTCTACATCGACTGTCATAGAAAAAAATACAATGATGAAAAAATAAAAGATTGCGGCAGTGATTTTCTGATATTATTATCTTCCTGATTTAACCTTTTTTTAACCAAGCACTTACCTAAGTAATACTACTACGTTCCAAACACAACACAGATACAAAACATCCCCTTTACAAGTTCTAAATAATCGTCACAACGTAAAATAAATTTGGCGTCCCCATCCCAAATCTCTTGGCAAGGATCTGGATGGTTCCCGAGATCTACGTAAATGGCCGACTTATGGCGAATCAATAGGATGATAGCAGGACTGCTCCACTTCCAAGTAATATAGGGCTTCGGAACGTAATGTTCAAGAAAAACGGTTATTACATTATTTGCGCGGTTCTTTGTCGTGTACTATAACGGTTGGGGAATAAGGAAAAGGGGATTTGGTAAGTGTTTGGATTTTTAAACTTATTTATTTTATGAACAAGTAATAATTAATTTGTCAACTACTAATTCAACATAGAAATATTTAAAAACAAACTGTCAGCAGTGATATCCATGGCTAACTACATATTTCCAACCAAATAAAAAACTTCAGTCCAAAACTTTCATGAGAGTAAAACAAAAAAAAAAATAACTGCAGAGAAAGCAAACATGGAACTTTGAAAATACACTGAATGGACGTTTGAAAATAACACAAATCAAAAAATAAACTGCTACCGGATCGCTCCGCTTTTTATTTGAACGACTAAAGAAAACAGCTCCGTATAGAATTCGTATAAAAATATTATTCCTTTCATGTTTTACAATGATGATATTTTAAGACGACAGAAAGGATCGCCAATTAGATAAAAAATAGGTAGATAATTCTTGAAACTATGCAAAATGAAAACTTTCACACTAGCGCATTTTCCACTCAGTTTTTCCGAGCGACAACGTTCCGTTCGTACGGGCAGTACCATGCGTATACGAGTGACAACAAACTATTTACAACTACCGAAACAAAAGGTACCTACCGCCATTTTTCCGCTCGGACGTGTCGCACGAATACGCTAGGATTGGCTCGCGCGGTAAAAATCGCTATTATGAAAGTGCTATCGTAGAGAAAAAGTAAATACAACAGTACTAAACAGATTCCTCCTCCCATTAAAAGTAAAATTAAAACACCTTTCAAAACTCCGGCGTCCTCAAAAAACTTTCTCTACGAACAAGGAAAATCTACACCAAAGAAGAGTCCAATTGAATTTGGTCGTAACTACTATCTGCGGCTGATACAATTATCCGATAGATACACCGCGGCTTGTGGCGCTCTGATTTAGATGCCTGTACTAAATTGAAATGAGTCTAGTTTCCATGTACCCCCCTTTTAATTAAAGGCCCCTGTTTAGTAGATACGTCTTCGTGGTCGGAGGTTTATTGGTACAAGTTGGGAATGTACCGTGTATTGGTCTTAATTTAATGGTTATTATGCTTGAATGGTATGTTAGTTGCGAATGTTAGGTGCTCTTGAGAAGATTGAGTCGAGGACTCGATTCCCTTACATTATACACAGATAACACTTATGCACAGATTACTAATTAGTTACTGCACTTAGGTTAGTTAATGATTATCGTGCTGTATTCAAACAGCACTAGTATAAATGTCTTCATCTAGGTACTATCTACTATTGTCAGAGGTCTAATGCGCATCTATACAGTGTTAAGTTGCATTTTGGGAAAAGAGTTCACGGAACTATCTGACTTTATTAGATCATCGCAAAATTAAAACCGAAAGATTAGATGAAAATTATTTAATTTTAGTACGTATAAAAATTGTAGGCTCAACTGTCGCCCGAAATATTTCCTGTTCCACAAATTATCAGTTTACTTCTCATTATTTAATTTGCACAATTAACTTCACGTTAAAATGCTTGGAAGCGATAAATATGGACGCACACTCACAAGCGGTCAGCCGCTAAAATGGCGGCCTTCCGCGAAGTAGGGGCGCGGAAATTCAACCACAACGATTTAAAATGGTTTTTATACTAAAAGTAGGCCAGCATTTACATATTAAAAAATACAAGTTAGTATTTAAAAAAAAAAAATTAAGGGTCTGAAGTTGTATCTGGAAATTTTTACTTATTGTCCATACAGACACCACTTTATTAAATGAATCAGTTTATAAGAGCGCTTTCAAAGTAGAGGATTTTCCGGTCATAATAAAGCGCGAACAGAACTGAGCGTAAACGCGCGACATTTTCGACATGTAAACGGCATAACTGAAGAAAGTTAAGTATAATAAAGGAACCCGTATTTCCAAATTTTCAACAACCAATTGTAAACCTGTAAAAGGAAATCTAGAATGAATAAATGAAAAAATGATAGGTACCTCAAGGGATTTTCTTACAAAGCGATTGTTCCTAATCCGGGGAGACACAATGCTTAATCTTTGAGAGTAGTGATCCGTGGAATGAGAATACTCCTGACGAAGTATAGAAAGTATAAGTCAAGTAATTGCTCATAATCTCTTTAGTAAAATATGTAACGCATATTTTTCTTCGCTATTTTTCATCTGTTTTCAGATTGAATTGTACACATCGCAGACACTTAAAATCCCCGTAATAAAAACAATTATTTAATAATTAGTTACATATAGGTAATAAATATTTAGATTCCTATTCACTTTAATAAGATACAAAATATTTGTGTACTTTCTCAAGTTCCAAACACTTTAGGTGATATAAAACCTACTCAAGTTTGTCACAGACCTGAAAGTAATATACCAAATTACTCATGTAATGTGCCTTTTAAGATGTCGGAAATAACTGAACAAGACTGAAACTCCCACGCAGCGTTTGATAACACTTCTGTGAAACAACACGTAGGCGGAGCCAAGTATATACATTCAGTCTGCCTACAGACTAAACTTAGGTACCTATGTCACTTATGTATATTAATTAGTGGGTAGATAACGAAGAGTCAAAAGGTAGTTTCCTCTCGTGTGCTTCGAAGCTAAACCACAAATTGTTTGAAGAATCTAATAATTAGTATAGGTTTCTCAGATCAAAGAAATAGGCGGATAGAGCGCTCAGAACACGCGAGTGTGTCCACCAAATACAAAATCAAAAGCTAATACAAACTCGCGACAGTACCGAGCTACGCATCGTCTCGCTCACACGGCACTAGTGATTTGTCATTAAAATTCAAAATATGCCGTCTTGTGTGTTTAAACACTGCAGAAGTTGTTCACTAAAACTAAGAAAACAAGATAGGATATCTTTCCACAGGTAGCTCTTGTTATTATTATTGTTTTCGTATTTATTTTCCGTAAAATATTTTCGGCTCACTTGAAACACAAAACCTTAACAGTAAATCGTCTGTGATGCTAGTAGCTACGACGGGAAAATTACCCTGAATTAGCGGAATGTGTATTGAGCATAAAAACCATAGATGGTGCATTTAAATTCATGACGAATATTTTTACCGACTTCCCAAAAAGGAGGAGGTTCTAAATTCGGCCGGTATGTTTTTTTTTTCTATATATGTACATCGATTACGCCGAGGTTTATAGACCGATTTACGTGATTCTTTTTTTGCTCGACGCGGAATAGTTGCCAGTTGGTCCCATATTCATCAGGTCAGGATCTGATGATGGAAACCCTGAGAAATCGAGGGCGACCTTCGAAAGTTGTAGGCATACATAGGGTAAAAACTTGACACTTAGGTGTATGCCTCAAAGCACTATTCAACAGTGAAAGTTTGAAGCTGACCTGATGATGGAGACCAGAGGGGGTCGAATATTCATTTGTGATATTTTTCATTTTCGAATTATTAGTTGCAATGCAATCAGTATCGTGAGAAGAGCTGGTAGAGCTTTTTACTTTGGCCGATAAATCGTTATCATTTTGTACATAGTGTAACGTGCCAGCCCCTCCCCCTCCCACACCTACAATTATTATAACCTTCGTTGTTTCGACTACGGTATTTAATAATACCCTTACGGTAAAGGGTAAGGTATTTAAAAATTATATTTTTCTTATAATTTACTGTGTTTACGTACAATATTTGAGAACAATTTAACTGAACAAAAATATGGGAGTATTTCTCAATATCTGGCAACCGTAAACGCACATAGATGCACGTGTAAGTACACGGCGCCACTTCTCTGCCGCGCACATATAAATAAAAAGTGGCTTCACTTTGTTGTTCGCGCACGTTCTATCTGCCTATTTCTCGGATCTGAGATAGGTTTATAGATATTTCTAGATTTTAACTCAACCTGAAATAATATAAATGCGTTTATTCTTAAGTGTGCTGTTATGAAATGGAGACCTGGGTTGATATCTATAATCTTTACCGAATAACCCTTCCGTATACAAAAATAAAAACAATTAATTTGTCATTTTTATTACAAATGTTTCAGCAGTCTCCATTTCCACATAAAAGAATAGTTATGACAAAATTCCTTTAGGTACCGTATATAATTTCAGTTGGTACCATGAATAAAGATACTTATGTAATTAAAATAAATCACTTTCGTAAGTGGATACAGCACGTATCAGTATCCAGGTAGCCAGTGATGTATGGTACTCCAACTCCTGGAGTGTCAGATTACAGGTAGTGGGAGGGACGAGAGCACTACACGACCCCGCTGGGATTTTTGTTCGGTAAAGTCGCGTTATACTGACAACTTGCTCTTTTTATGTTACTTTATGTATTCTGGAGCAAAAGAATTAAAAAAAAAAGACCAAAGATAAATTAAAGGCACTGTAATTGTAAACATGACGTCATGAATTTTATCTTAGGTAACTAAAAATAGTCAACAGCATTTATCGTTCATTTGTCGTTTATTTACACAATACCTATAAGACAGATCCTATTATAGAACTTGAAATAAAACTAATTCCGACGTCTTCTCACCATGTTATCCAAATAAATAACGTATGCAGTTTATCAGTTCTTATAGCACCCGTAACACAAACCAATCATTAGCTTACCATGGATCTTACCGACCGTCTGTGAAAAGGTGTCCCAATAAAAATTAAACTTAGTATTCTTTGCATTATCGCAATCATATTTTGTAAAATCTCTTTGTACCAAAATTCTTGCGCAAGAAAACATAGTCAAACAAAAAAAAAAACTACTGTGAAAATCTCCTAAAGTCGTCAGTGAGACTAAGCCCTTAGTTCGGAGGGACCCGTCACGTGTCGGAGGAAGTTCGAGAGCTAGCTAAGCACGCTACACGCTCCACTGAGCTGGCAGCGTGACAGGTGGACTTTTCTATATAGACGGAGAATCCCCCAGGATAATACGTACAAGTAAATGCAAAAACCGTTTGTATTTCAACTCTTTTGTTGTGTCTCGCGATAAATTCTTCGGTTGATTAAATTTGTTTAAAAGCATCCACGCATCAAAATTTCCCTTTTCCAGAAAACCTTAATATTTAACTACAATAATGTACACTTGGACGCCAAATATTGTTGACATTTCACCAACTTTGTATGAATTTGTTAAAAACATATGCGGAACAGTCATGCTCAGAAATAGTACCGAACCAAAATTCGTAGCTAGCACATACCACAAGCTGGATTACTGGCAGTCGTGACCGACACAGCTGGTCCAGAAGTATCCGACGTCAGATTAAATGAATGTTGGCTGTGACGTGACTCCGAATCCTTTGGTGCAAGCGGATTGATTCTGCGGTCACCATTACGGTATCCGTTCCACGTCGGTTTTTGGCTGAGCCTTTGTGCACTGACCCGGAATATACACCACCGCTCACTAGCACACTATTGATTCATTTACGAGGTAAATACCGAACGTTCAATGAATACCTCTGATATTTTTACCCGAACCCATACTTTTTTTTCTGTGAAAAACAACGTAATTTTATCCTATAACCAAAAAACTGACGTCCAATCTTCCGTTGGGAAAAACTAATAAACGCCAGTCCATTCCACAATTTCATAAAACCCATTAAACTTGTTTTCGAATGTAAAACGTTTTGCTATAAAACGTGAGAAAAACAAAATGCAAATCGGTTATTTCGCGATGAAAAATAGATTGCGCAGTGTAATAACTTAGTATGCAGTAAATAGGACGAGCGAAGACGCTATATTGAATGTTAAGATAGTTGCTACGATGGGTTGCTAGGGCAAAAATCTGCTGGGATCAATGAACTTGTGTTGTTTTGACATCGACGAACCTATTTTATTTATTCAATATTCAGTTAAAATAAGATGAAAATATTCACAATCTTTTAGAACAATGTTATGTAATAAATATTTTCGTCGTTCCACTTTCGCTACTCCGCTATGTTGTTGCTTGCGTCATAACGACAGCTATCCAATTCAACTCATCACATGGAGGCAGAAGGATTTATCTATATATATCCCTACGAAATTCTCCTTATTCTAGAATATTCTGTCTGCGCTGGCAACACAGCATAACGCTGTTAGCTTGGCGCCAGCAACGATTATTAACACGAAGTCGAGTCGTTTGGCTACGACGGCACTATGGCAACACTGTTGTTCTGTTGTTACTTGTTAATCTCCACTCTTATTACTATTTAGGTTTATGCTTTAATCTTGGAAATGGCCTCGAAGCCCCGGGGAAGAATGCGCCGTGCTTTTAGTGTCTTAAAATGTAATTTGAGAAAGTATCTTTGTAGGTAAAGTTTTAGAATCTTGGCATGCAAGCTTTAAGTCAGATTAGCCACACATTTGAATCTAAGTTCAAGTATGAACGTGCAAACTCTAGATCGTTATAAATACAATGTAAATTGATTGTCAACCATCTTTAATAATTAGCTGCTAAAAACATTAATTCAAGTTTCAAAAGCTCCAAATGACCTGAAAAAATAACACTACTACATAATGGGTAATTATTTTCTGAACTCTTCGCGTTTGCCGTCGATCTCCTTGAAAGGCAATGTGCTCAGTAATAGGTGCGTTGTCGGCAATTAGCTGTGTTAGTGTTAGTGCTCAGACAGTAGCGAGTACTGACCTCGCGATCGCGTGACTGCCAAGTACAGTCGGCGGAAAAAATGTTTAAAAAGATATTGAAAAACTTAAAATGTACCACAATATTAATGTAAATAATGTTAACATTATCAGCACAATAAATAGTTGGCGATTTTATAGTTAACCACTATTTAATATTTACATTTCATCTAATTCCAAAAGGAAATAATTAGATACTAAATAATGTCCACATCGATATCATTCTGAACATTAATTGCGTCGAAGTTTGACATTTCGATAATTAACATATGCAAAATAATCTGATAACGATTGAAACCAATCATTATATAAAATAACTGAACTCACATTACCGAACATTTCGCGTACTGGCTTTTGCCTCATAACAGCCGGTGAATCAGTAAAACGTTTCATGTTATTTTAATTAACAATACTGACTAATTAACGACATCTGAATGTAAAATGTATTCCGTATATTCATTGCGCGCTGATGTTCGTTTGAGCACAATTCCATCTGATGATTCTCCAATTAGCTACCGTCGATATTTATTCAATATGTGCATTATTAATTGCTTAATAAGATTTTTATTTGATCACAAATAATTGTACTTTTATGTTCGTAAACTGACTTTTATTATCCAAAGGACTACCAAATTTATACAAAGTAGAGCAAATAGCATTAACTAGTTAGGAAATATCCATGACCATAATGCATTAACATTCTTAAAACCCAGATTTCTACATATATCAACACTTACATAATATACAATATTTTTTATAAAAAGGGCTTGATATTTATGTGGCCGACTGTATCGGAAACAATCGCGTACTTCCGCACCGTAATGTAGGAGCGCTCGCTGAATTATCGACAACCCTCGTACAAGGCTGCGGTTACACCGGGAGCTCGATGCAACGTGCCCACCCTTAAGATATAGACATAAGTACGTTGATTTGGAAAAACACACAAATATCAAGCTACTAAGACTCACTCATTTTGGAAAATCTTCAACTATAATTAAAAGGTATAATAACTCTATCTATACTAATATTATAAAGAGGAAAACTTTGTTTGTTTGGTTGTAATGGATAAACTCAAAAACTACTGGACCGATTTTAAATATTCTTTCACCATTAGAAAGCTATATTATCTGCGAGTAACATAGGCTATATTTTATCCCGGTGCGGTCTGTAGCTCCGACGGGACGCGGGTGAAACCGCGGGAAAACGGCGAGTAAATAATATAATAACTTAACATCAAACATCTGTGTATCCGTATCGGCGAAGAAATTTTTTTTCAACTCACCCTCAATCATCAATAATATATTTATACGAGAAACCGCTTTTTCGTGTTTATCATCATGGATAGAAGATTTAGCAAATGCACTGAATGTAAAACTCCGATTCCCGCGGCAGATAAGGTTACCTGCTCAAGGAAGCCCTGCGGTAATCACTATCATCAACTTTGCGCTAACATAACAGGTGACATCACTGCGAGTAGCCTTAAGGCGTGGGTGTGTCCTAAATGCAATAAAGGGCAATCGCGAAGTCATGACTCGCCGGCTACAACTGTTGTTACTGAAATAACAGATTGTGGTCAAGCTCATGATGTGACTGCAATAAAAGCAAGGACGTCACCAGACGCGCAACCCCCGTGCAGTCCCTCTGCAGGGTCAACTGAAGTACTTGATGCTATTCGTAAAGAACTACCTATCATAATTCGCGATATGTTAACGTCTGAGTTCCAAAAAATTCAGTCACAAATAGCTGAACTCGAAAAGTCGGTTAAGTTTGTTGGTTCTCGATATGACGACGTCATGAAACACATAACATCCAGTAACACACAATTAAAAGCAATAAAAGAGGAAAACGAAGAGCTTCGTAACAACCTCCGCAATGTCGAGACAAGACTACATCGACTTGAGATTGAACAGATCAGACAGGACCAATGGGTTCGCTTACAAAATATTGAGATCTCCGGGTTACCCGAAAATAAGGAGGAGTCAACTGTGGACCTAGTGTTGAAGATTGCGGAACATGTCGGTGTGCCTATAAAAAGTGAAGACGTAGAATTCGCTCACCGCGTCCAAACACAGCAAAACAATAACTCTAACCTCCCGAAGAATATAGTGGCTAGGCTCAAGCAACGTCACACCAAAGACGCAATAGTAGCCGCAGCGCGGAAGTTCCGAGGTATCAATCTACATGACTTAGGTCTTCAGACAACACCTGCTCCTAAGTCTAAGATATATGTAAATGAACATCTCACAAAATACAATAAGAATCTTCTAAAACAATGCAAGCTCAAAGCTAGTGAATTGAATTATAAATACATTTGGACAAAAAACTGTCGAATCTATTTAAGGAGGGAAGACGGGTCAAAGCACATTCCTGTGTTATCAGAGGAAGACCTAAAAAACGTTGTATAGTTATTATGCTGTCACCTATTTTTTATTTTTATTTTTCAAACATTAATTTAGATATGCTGGATATCATTTTGCATTTCTATTATAACCCCTATCCAAACATCATCTATTTAATTAAGTATAAAAATAACATACGACACTGCACACAACTAGTTAACTCATTCATTATAACACACACTCACATATTTCGTACATTATACACTGCCTTCATTCAACGTGTACCTGTATGCATACGTCTTATTAGTATAGGTATACATCACAAGATACTGAGTTGTATAGGTGACTGGCGCGCGGCACGGGTGTCACTATGTTATCTAATGAATCATCACGGTAAACACCTATTCATTAGCGATGGCCAAGCGTAATATTAACTATTTACAATTCTTTTATCAAAATGTGCGGGGCTTACGCACTAAAACCAATATTTTTTATGAGAACATTTTATCATCAGAAAACGACATTTTAATGTTTACTGAGACATGGCTACATGATGGCATCTCGGACTCAGAGCTGTGTAATGACGTTTATGATTTATTTAGACGTGATCGTGGCTCGTTGGGCGGTGGGGTTATGATTGCCTGTGCTTCGCGGCTACAAGCGCGCGCGCGCACCGAGTGGGACCGTCCTGATCTCGAATGCATCTGGATAACTGTTCCAGCTCGAGTGCTTGGCGTGAGTCGCCATTTGCACGTCGCAACTGTTTACCTGCCGCCAGACCGCGCGCTCCCGGTACGTATTGAATTGCTATCGCAGATAATCACTGAGGTTATCGACCAGAACCCAAATGATTATTTACTTATATCGGGCGATTTTAACTTGCCGGGTGTTGAATGGACAAGTGGACACCCAGTGCTGCTAAAAAGGGGTGCTGTTGAGATACAGAACTCCGCATCTCACCTTATTAACACAACGCGGTGTTGCGGTTTGAATCAATATAACTTTTTAACTAATTCTCATAATCATACACTTGACTTAATATTTGCAAATTTTTCTAACACCACTATGAGATCAAGCTGTCCTTTAGTACCCGAAGACACGTTTCACCCTGCAATTGTAGTTCAAGCTGTAGATATTTTAATTCCTCCTTTGAAATTGAAGTCATTTCAAAAGCATCTTTTTGGCAGGGGTAAGTATGAACGTATTAATAGCGAGTTGCTTGAGTATGATTGGGGATTGGTTTGTGATAGTGGCTCTGGACTTGACCGCGTTATAGAAATGTTCTACTCTGTGATTAACTCAGTTATTGATAAATATGTTCCAAAAAGTACAGTCGGCGGTGCTTACAGTTACCCTGTCTGGTACAGTCGGGCATTGATAAATGTAATTAAGGAAAAGTCTAAGGCTCACCGCTTATGGAAGAAATACTCGAATCCCCATGATTACGCGACTTTTGCGCTTTTAAGAGATCGACAAAAAAAGATGCAAAAGGAGTGTCATAAAAGTTTTATAAATAGATCACAGGAGAACATAAAAAACTCACCCAAACAATTCTGGGCATATGTTAAAGCTAGGAAAAAGAATAAAAATAGTTATCCGAAATACATGACATATGATACGAACCTATTAACTAGTGAGACCGAAATATGTAATGCTTTTAATGATTATTTTTACAAAAATTTCAGCTGTAAGCGTGGGACCTATACCCCCTTCTCGCCTGATAATGAAACATCTGGTGACACATTACATAATCTAACTATTGACAGCGCGAGTATTCTGAAACTGTTGCAGAACTTGGATACCTTAAAGGGTTCGGGAAGTGACTGCATACCACCTCTTTTCTTCGTTAAATGCGCTCAATCCCTATTCTTACCAATCACATATATTTTCAACAGGTGTTTCAGTGAGGGATACTGTCCATCTGTATGGAAAACGGCCCATATTGTGCCCGTATATAAAAAAGGTTGCAAAACACATATAGAAAACTATCGTCCCATTTCAATATTAAATGTTTTAGGAAAAATTATGGAAAAAATTGTTCATAACTATATTTATCCAACGTTATCAAAATTAATTCCACAAGAACAACACGGGTTTATCAAAGGTCGGTCTACTAACACCAATTTAGCTGTATTTATTGAAAATGTTGCTCGAGATATGGATGGTGGTGGACAGGTTGACGTGATCTACACGGATTTTGAGAAAGCTTTTGACCGCGTGGATCACATCATTCTTCTGCGTAAGCTACAAGAGCTTGGAATTCGTGGTAACTTGCTCAGGTGGTTTGAGTCATACCTTAAAAATCGATCTCAAATTGTTACATTGGGTGGAGTAAGGTCTGACTGCGTAAAAGTGCCATCTGGTGTGCCCCAGGGCTCAATTTTAGCTCCATTGCTTTATTCTTCGTACCTATACGATATAGGCGCACGTGTGCTTAACGCAAGGTTTCTGATGTATGCTGACGACACCAAGATTTTTATGACTATTAAAAATAAAGATGATTGTGACAAGCTACAAGAAGATTTAAATAGACTAACAGACTATTATAATACCAATAGAATAAATGTAAATGTTAGCAAATGCCAGACTGTAACATTTACTAGGAAGCGAAATACGATTCAATACACTTATAATATTAGTGGTGGCAGTATTGTACGCTGTAATGTTATCAGGGATCTTGGTGTCGTCCTTGACTCAAAACTTCTGTTTTCGGAACATGTGTCCTATATCGTTGGTAAGGCATACAAAATTCTTGGATTCATTATGCGAATATGTAAAGTGTTTACCGATACAGATTGTATCAAAATCCTATACTTTGCGTATATACGCAGTATATTAGAATACTGTAGCAGCATATGGAATCCACACTACCTAGTATACATACAGCAGATAGAATCCATACAATCTAAGTTAATTAAATATCTTAACTATCGCACTGGTTTTAGACAAAAAGATTACCTTCTGTCATGCAAACATCATAACATACTTTCATTGCAGGACAGGCGATCGATTTTGGACATGGTATTTCTATATAACGTTTGTAATGGGAACATAGATTGCGTTGCTCTAAGTAACTTAGTTCTTAGACTGAGCACTCCGTCTCGACGGACTAGGCACACACAGTTTTTCAGTGTACCACAAAATAGTACAAACTACGCGCAGAACTTGGTCATTGGTAGGATTTTAAGAAATTACAACAAAAAATTCTCTCATCTTGATGTATTTTACTACACAAAAGGTATGTTCAGGAAGCTACTTGTATCCTCTGTACTTGACGAACTGACTAATAATTACAAATAGAAACAAATTAACAGAAGGCATATATAGGTAGTCACTGTACACACACACACACACACACACACAAATTCATTCAATACTTCTCATGTACACTCCTTTAACATTTATACCTACAACTATAAAACTCGCAACGCTATGCAAAGATGATACTAGCATATAAAGCAATCTGTTCTGTAGCAATTATATGTAAAGTTATAAAATTGTAAATCCGTAATTGGCTGTAAGGTTGATTTTAAGTACCTATGTTAAGCAAATGTTGAGAGCTGTGGATTTTGTGATAACAATAAATAAATAAATAAATAAATAAATTAATTTCTTCAAAGAATAATGTAATACAAATAGAGTTCTATGTCTAGTTTCTCAATCCTATTTAAATCGTTCACAGAAATAAATCTGGTATTAAAACAAATTACTCTTGAAGCCTCATTAAAGGTCGGTTGTTCCATTAGTATTCATTACCTTTCATTATGTATTACAATTTCAGCGAAATTACGAACATTTCTTTAAAGAAATTTAAATTATTTCAAGTCTCCTCACCGATAAGTCTAATAACTTACAATATTTAAATTAATTGTTAAATTCAAGCGCCGTTCTAATGTAAATCAGGTTTGCGTAATACCTCTTATTCTTAAATAAACGATATTTTATGAATAAAATATCTACAATTTAAACTGAAATGTCGTTAACTATGGAAATTTGAATGGTCGTTCTCACTTTATTTAATAGCGAAATTAAAAATATGAATACTAATAAATCATAGTTTAAAATAAATTTGCGAGATCAGTTGATGAATACTGGCATTAGTCTCATTTACATTTTATTAAATTGATAACTAATGAATTTTCAGGGTGTCTTTTTGAAGTTACAAAATAATAATTAGCCTGTGAAATAAGCCGTAGGTGTTGTTAAAAGTGACGTCTGATGTTTACTTTTTATATTAATCAGATTTGTTAATATTTTGCTTTTAAAACTATTTGAAATCATTACATTACACATTCATAATTTATACACTGAAATATGAGTATGATGGGATTTATAGATACCCCAAAATATATTATATTTTTAGTCGAATTTAAGAATAATAGCAGCCATGGTAGACCGCTTAAAAAAATTGTCTCACTTTAATAAAAATAAAAAATACCGCCGCAAAAGAGGCGCGAGCTCTTCGCCTACAAGTACGGTAACCATGGTCGTGTTTAATGATTGCGGAACTGGGTCGGACAGGGCTCTCTGAACGTTTCCAGTAAAACATCCACTAACACTCATTACCCGCCTTTCTTCCGCGAACCTGTCTTAATTTAATCACGACTTTTTATAAAATATTTTCCTTTATTTTTTTCTCCCTGTTATTGGTTTTTCTTGGATACCGTAATGTGCTAAGTTTGTTGCGCTTTTGTTATTTCTACTGAATTTTGCTATAACGCTTGGAGAAAATGTTATTCATGTTTCTACGGCAGTTTTGAGAATGGTTTTAAAACGTGGTTTTTAATATTAAAAGGTAAATTGAACTCTGGCTCAATTTTCGCACAAACTGTTAGGTACAATAATGCTCCTACTGGTTGCCTTAATTTACAGTTCTTTCAATAAACAAAATGGCTTTTTTCTGAAATGTAACATTATATTTATTTACGCTTCATATTATTTCATTTAAGTCACATATTTTATGCATGAAAATAAAATTTGCAGCCATCGTCATCATCGCCATTGCCAACAAATAAAAATCTGCAAGAGAATTTCAGAAATACTGCATTATCTATTCAGTAATCTGCCTATTCAATCAACAAAATAATCTCTAGACACACCTAAAACATCAGTTTTCATATTTATTAGTGGAAACAATCCCAGACAGAGTTATAGCAACTAACATACGAGTAACAACTGGCTTGTGTCGTCACAACTCTGCGACCGCAACGCGCGACAGTTGGAAAACAGTTGCAATGAACATCGCGATTGTAAGAAATGAGTAATGATAGAAAAGCGGAAAATTCTGTGTATTAAATAGTATTTAATGTTCGGACGGTAGTTATTGTACTTTAACATGGACAAGTGCAATTGTCTATTGTTTGCTGTCAGTACAAACCGAGCAAAGACGCACATTTATTTTATATTACCATTGTGAACTTCCTTATGTACTCCCCTTATATACTCCCTTTTTGTACACCCCTTATGTATTTTCTTATATACTCCCTGCCGGTGTGAAAACGCTGTTAAGTCGAAATAAAAGAAAACATAAAATCCGATTCGAGTGACACTGTATTTCAATTTGATTGAATTAATTACAATCAATTCAAAATAATGTTCCCGTTTAGCTTTGAAAATATTTAATGCACTAAATTAATTTCATATTGAGCAAATCAATTTTGTAAAGCAAATGACATTTAATGTACATTTGTACGATAGTATGAATAATTTGGTAAAACAGTAACAATTGTTTACCAATTTTCGGCTGAAGCTCAAAATGTTTTTCTTTGTTTAACTTTTATAGGTATAGGTAGCCTATATCTATTCTATAATAAATAAGTCACTTTTGAAAGTTATATTACTTTTCTTAAAGTTTTTTTGGTCAAAAGTATCCATGAAGTTTGTATTATTTTCTGAGAGTGACCCGATATCGACGCCCAGTTCTAAGAATACCTCATAACGTATTAAATCCAACTTGTTTGTGGAGTTTCAAACTACTTCTTTTGTTAGAATTTCTAAGAATACCCCATATATCCGCTAAACTTGTAAAAATGAGGGGGAAACCATTAAAAAGTTATTTTTCTGTATCGGGAAATGATATAAATAGCATTGGGTTATTTCAGGTTCCATGAAATCACGCAAATAATAATTAATTAAATTAAATATGAAACAATAAACCAAACAATTAAAAATAAAACAGAAGCATTATACCTCTATATTTAGCTTAGTCGGATGAGTAAACAACCCTTCTAGTAATATGCCACCAACACTGTTACATCTTCAAACTGTATCAAAACGCTATTTATCGCTCACCATGCCTACACGCCTACACGGACAAATGCTATAAAGTACGTTTGTATGTCAATCGCATTGAGCACAACTCGTCCTGTTAATGTACAACTTTGTTATCCGTTTGACACACAAAAAAGCGGCAACTGATAAGCTATAAAGTGTTCAATAAATCCTTTTAAACTTAGTCTAGCTTAACAGCAAACGAACTGGCACAGGTCCTTATTTATTACCTTTTATCGTATGAGACAAGCAACTTCTGCATTATTTTGTACCATAACGATAGCAAATCAGATTTAGTTGTTATTTATTTTAGTAGGTCGCTGTATCGCCAACAGATAAAAGAAAGTTCATATGCATTTATTTGTCTTTCAACATATTATTTATATTTTTAAATATTAGATTATAAAAAAAAATATAAAAAAAAAACATTTAAAAATATAAAAAATAGATGGCCACCGATATCGGGCACAGGGTCCAAGGTACCGGTGGTTAGGGTCCCAGAGACAGAAACCTCCTCACAATACGCGCCGTATCAAGGAGTACTGCCTTCTGAATCAATCCCTTGATCCAGCCGCCCAACGAGAGCCTCCTGAGGTGTTGGTCGAGGCTCTTGGCTATTAGACCATTGGCCGTAATGACAATCGGCACAATAACAGCCGTGTCGACATCCCACATGGCGACAACCTAATGCGCTAAGTCAAGATATTTTATTTGTTTCAAAGAAAGTTTATTATTACTATTAATATTTACTACAGTAAACCTTGCCATATAATTAAGCACAGCAAAACCCATAAACTGTTAGAAAACCGCAGTTTTACGATGACGGCGACAGCGTTAATCCGAGCATTTTAACTGCTTACAAAATTGAAAGTTTACGACAAAAACATTGTATTCGTCATTATACTCTAACGATCATAGTTAAAAGATGGAAGCTGTAAAACTCAACTGATCTACTTTTGGCTTTAAACGAATTATGGCAGTGTAACATTATTTTTGCTTAAACGACTCTTTGGTATAAAGAAATAATAACTCTGTGCATAGTCCAATTAAGTTTTCTTAAAATAAGTTTTTATTTTATTAAGGGAATATGGGTTTGTTTTTACATTTAGACAATAAAACGGCTCAGCTGATAGAGATGTTTGCAAGGAGATAGGTTGTGAGATCCATTAAGTAAGTCGTTTAAGTCCTTTAAGTAAGCCCTTATAGGCTTCATTATAAATGCATATCCAATTCACCCATGTAACAAGACTCCCACCACATCTTAAGCCATCTTAACGAAGAAGATTCAAAAACATCCCGACACACATTATTTAGGTATACGGGTTGTTGCAATAAACCCGTAAAGCCGAATGGAGATTGGCAATGTATTAAAGCCAATATTCTCAGAAACACAAAAAACCTAAATAACATTTACACTTTCACCTAGACACTTTCACAGCTATCTTTGTACAGCCCTATAATATAAGACTGAAACCAAAAGAGCCATTTTCCCTTCTAATAATGAGTTTAAAGTGTGAATGGGGGAGCTATCGCACAATTTGCTTGGATGCGAGTTTTATTGCAACGTCGGCTGGCGCTAAGTGTGGTCGGGTCGGCCGATGCCTTCTCGACAACTATCCCGACACGAGAAAAAATATGTTCCAGGAAAATACCAGACGGTTCACTTTTATTTGTATGCTCGGAGATGGGGAAGTTTTGATAAAATGATCCTTGATTTTTTTTAGATTTTGAGAAAATTTTACCTTCCTCAATTAATATCGTTTTATTATATTTAATTAATGTAGATGCAAAAAGACGGATTCGCCGTGTAGCGACGGCTTAAGAATACATGTGTCGCTACCCCCTTCTTCCAGTGGGTGTCGTAGAAGTCGACTAATGGAGTCAAAAATGCACCGAACACCGTGCGAGAGAAGGAAAACTCGAAAAAAAATCCTCTATCAACCCGTCTGGCCAGCGTGATAGCAGTAGGCTAAATTCCTCAATGTGCAGAACCATAAAGCCACGGCCCCTAGTTCCCGGCAGTCCCGCTATTCCCGGTCACGGTGGCGACCGTGGTTACGGCGGGACAGGGGGTGCGAAGAATCTCCGGGTTACGGGAGGCCACCAAACAAAACTGACTCTGGCGACGTACAACGGCCGCACGCTACGGCTTGACTCGCATCTGGCGCAACTCGAGGTGGAACTTGGGAAGATTAGGTGGCACATATTAGGGTTATGTGAAGTTCGAAGAGAGGGGGAGGACACCATAACCCTCGAATCAGGTCACCTAATGTACTTCCGAGAGGGAGACCAACAATTCCAAGGTGGCGTTGGGTTTCTGGTAAATAAGTCCCTAGCTGATAACGTTGTGGAGGTGTCTAGTGTGTCGAACAGGGTAGCGTACCTTATCATAAAGCTCACCGACAGGTATAGCCTCAAGGTAGTGCAAGTGTACGCACCGACATCGACACATTCAGACGATGAAGTGGAGGATATGTTTGATGATATATCAAGGGCCCTCCACTTCACTACAAAGACCCATTACACCGTTGTCATGGGGGACTTTAACGCTAAAGTGGGAGTACAGATTTGCGGCGAATCGGCAGTAGGATCCCATGGATTTGGAAGTAGGAATCATAGGGGGCAAATGCTCGTCAACTTCCTCGAGCGCGAGGGGCTCTTTTTGATGAACTCCTTTTTCAAAAAGCAGCCCCAAAGGAAGTGGACGTGGCAAAGCCCCGACACTATGACTAAAAATGAGATTGACTTCATCATGACGAACAAGAAGCACATATTCAGAGACGTCTCCGTGATCAATAGGTTTAATACCGGGAGCGATCACCGACTTGTCCGAGGCTCTCTGAATATCAACTTCAAGGCCGAACGTTTCCGTCTGATGAAGGCCAGGCTCCGACCAACACTGCTCCAAACCATGACAGGATCTGAAACGTTCCAGACAAATTTGGAGAACCGATTTGCCGCCGTGGAAACCACAACAGACGTTAACCAGAACCACAAATATGTGGTTCGGATCCTCAGGGAGGAAGGTTCGAGATTCTGTAACATGCAGCGTAAGGGCAAGAAATCAAAGCTTTCGGAAGAGACATTAGGGCTTATGAAGAAACGACGTGAAAACCCGCCTGTCACTTCGTCAGTTAAGCGGGCTCTAAACCAAGAGATCAACAAGCACGTACGACGCGACCTCCGGTGCTCCAATACTCTTGCCATTGAAAGAGCAATTGAGCTGAATCGGGGGTCAAAGGTGTTCGTACAATCTCTTGGAAGAAGCCACTTGACGAAGCTGACCACAACAAGTGGAGAAGTCGTTTCTTCGGTGCCGGCAGTCCTTTCGGAAGTAGAAAATTTCTATGGCCGGTTATACGCATCGCATGCATCTCGACCTGATCCCGGAAATGAGGATTCTAGAGCCACATTAACACGCCATTTCACCGAAGACCTGCCAGAAGTCAGCAGTGGCGAAATCGAGATCGCTCTGAGACAGCTCAAAAATGGAAAAGCCCCTGGCGAGGATGGCATTACAACAGAGCTTTTAAAAGCAGGAGGTAAGCCCGTACTGGGGGAGCTCCAGAAGCTTTTTAATGCCGTCCTGTTTGAAGGGAGAACTCCAGAGGCGTGGAGTAGGAGTGTTGTCGTCCTGTTCTTCAAAAAGGGAGACAAAACCCAGTTGAAGAACTATCGACCCATTTCCCTCCTAAGCCACGTATATAAGCTGTTCTCAAGAGTGATCACGAACCGACTTGCGCGAAGACTCGACGAATTCCAACCACCAGAGCAGGCTGGGTTTCGGAGCGGATTCGGCACCATAGACCACATCCACACGGTGCGGCAGATTATACAGAAGACCGAAGAGTATAATCAGCCCCTGTGTCTAGCATTTGTGGACTATGAGAAGGCCTTTGACTCGGTTGAAATCTGGTCTGTTCTGGAGTCCCTGCAGCGTTGTCAAGTAGATTGGCGATACATCCAAGTGATGAGATGTCTATACGAAGCCGCTACAATGTCCGTCCAAGTACAGAATCAGCAAACAAGGCCCATACCGTTGCATCGAGGAGTGAGACAAGGGGATGTTATTTCCCCGAAACTGTTCACTAATGCAATGGAAGATATGTTCAAGACGCTGAACTGGAAAGGACGCGGCATCAACATCAATGGCGAACACATCTCTCACTTGAGATTTGCTGACGATATCGTCATCATGGCGGAGACGCTGCAGGACCTACAACAGATGCTGAACGACCTGGCTGAATCTTCTCTACGCATCGGCCTACGGATGAACTTGGACAAAACCAAGGTCATGTTCAATGAACATGTTCTACCGGAACCGATTGCGATACACGGCGCCGTTCTCGAAGTTGTTCGGAAATATGTATACCTCGGGCAGACATTGCAGTTAGGTAGAAACAACTTTGAGGACGAGGTGAATAGGAGAATTCAGTTGGGTTGGGCTGCATTTGGGAAGCTACGTCGAGTCCTAACATCGTCGATCCCACAGTGCCTAAAGACAAAAGTCTTCAATCAGTGCGTCCTACCTGTCATGACTTACGGAGCCGAAACGTGGACACTGACGGTACGGCTGGTCCACAAGTTTAAAGTCGCTCAGCGTGCTATGGAAAGAGCTATGCTCGGCGTTTCTCTGAGGGATCGCATCAGAAATGAGGTAATCCGTCAGAGAACCAAGGTCATCGACATAGCCTACCGAATCAGCAAGCTGAAGTGGCAGTGGGCTGGCCATATTAGCCGAAGAACCGATAACCGTTGGGGTAAACGAGTTCTAGAGTGGAGACCACGCCTCGGCAAACGTAGTGTAGGACGTCCTCAGGCACGGTGGAGTGATGACTTGCGCAAGACGGCTGGCAGGAGCTGGATGCGAGAAGCCGAAAATAGATCTCAGTGGCGTGCACTTGGAGAGGCCTATGTCCAGCAGTGGACTGCGATAGGCTGATGATGATGATGATGATGATGATGAAAAAGACGGAAAACCAAAAATAAATAAGGAAAAAGAAGGTCAAAAGCCGTGTTTTGATATCTAACTTCGACTGTAATAAAACAAGTTATTTTTAACATAACCATCAAAAGTTTATTTCAAGAAGCTCCATATATTTTTATCGAAAAATCTAAGAAGAAGTCCTATAAAAATCTATCAGGTAGTTTACTCACAAGCTTTCAATTCCCATAGCAGGTCATAAATGTCTGATCGGAAATTCATTTTACGTATTTTGGCTACGGCGCTGCACTTCGTAGACTGCGTAGAACTCGTAGCTACTACGCCGTAGTACGATAGGCATAAAATACAACCATTTAATTTTCATACAGGATAGAAAATTATATTTGGTAGGGTATATTAATATTATTTAGACCACGACTCAGGAAAAGAATAAAGCCTTAACACGCCATGACTATTTAGTTGAAAGGTTTGAATATTTTTTTTTCCGGATATTTAATGTCTAAAACAGTCAGGAAATTGGTAGTTACTAACTACTACTTTATGAACGTAGATTAACATTTTTATTGGTAGATGCAATGAAACTGAAGACCTCTTGCGTTATTCTTTAACTATAATAACCAATGAGAAATTGATTAAAGGAGATATAAAAGAAAAAAGACTGACACAAATAAAAAAATATAAAAACGTATTATTTCCAAATATTTAACGAATAAATGTGAAAAAGGTCAACATTCTTCTGAACCGTGTTATGAAATATGCTGAGCATGGCATTCCATCTCACCCGCACGCCGCACTCGGAGTTTGACATTCAAGGTCATTATATAACGACCTTGGTTCATAATGACCTTGGGACATGAGGATCCTCTGTGCTAAATTATTATTTTTTTTCAACTGTTACATAATAACTACCGTTTAATGTTTTAAAGTGTTTTATTGAATTTAATTTGTTTGTTGAAAAGTAAAGGTTGATTTTAATGTCGACACATGTTTAGTTTTATTAAGCTCTTTTTTGATATTTTTTTATAATATAGAGCATTTGGTTGTAGTTAAACTCTTAGTAAACTTCTCTTATTTTATTATTCTTTTAAAATGGGGTGTTTTCTATGAAAATCGAATGGGCAATTATGTTTGACAGGTATGAGAAGGGCTCTGCTCGTTACAGTGAACTAATAGCTTTAGTTTTATTTTAAACGCGTGAATATTCTCAATAGTTTTCAGGTGATTTATTTGAAGGCTGCTAAAATTGCTCTAATATGAGTCTTGACGAACCAGTCATAGGAACTTAAATATGTAACGATAACGTGGCTGCAAGTACCTGTAAACAAGTTATTTTAATTGCTGTTGATTTAAAAACTAATTTCGGAAATTACTGACACAACAAGAGTAACTTAAATGACATTTTAATTTCAATAGTATTACAGTTTTGAACAAAGTATTTAGAATTGCACCACCTACAAGTTTATTTTACAGATATCTATGTACCAGAAAACATTTTACTTTAAACTAAACAAAAACCGAGTTTTAATACAACAATATTATATCAGTACAACAGAAACGGTTTCAGATAATAATTCCCATGTAACATTCAAAAACTAGTTAGGGATCAAATATTTGGTATAGTTCCTACTAGAGTGTAGTATCAAAACTTTGCTGAACACGCCTTTGTATAGGAAAGTTTTCCAAAACATCAATCTGGTCTTTATTACCAAAATTCAGTTGAATGGGCCGATTAACAGCATATAGTTTCCCGAGGGAATGTGAGTAATGTTCAAGCCTGGCTAATAGTTTAATAACATTATCCACGAAAGTTCGCAAAGATTATCCTTCGGTTTTATGGCGAGATGAGATCGAAATTTCAAGGATCAAAGGAAGTTTTTATAGTGTGTTTATTTATGGGTTATTTTGGTAGCGTTATTGGGATTCTTTTCTTTATTGCATTGTGTAGGTGGCAGTAAAAACAAGTGTGCCGTGTGGTATCGGTTTATGGGCCATATGGAATGTAGAGGCTTCATGGGAAATATTGCTGTGTACCTTATTTTATATTCAAAGTTCGTTTCTGCTCCAAATATTCTGGCCAAATTAATCAGTGACACAAGTCACTCTAAGGCTTGAGCTCCAACTAGCAATCTGGGTGCTAATCCTCTTTTAATAAGCATCTGGTTACGAGGTCTCTCACCTCTTTGAAACGCTTTCGTCGTAATGACATAGATACGTAACTAACAATGCCCAAGCAATTAGGTATTATAGATTAACTTCCGCCAGTGATTTACTCGCTTCCTGGAAGAACTAATTCCCAATCGTATAAAAAGTAGCCTGTATGTTCTTCTGATGTAAGCTGTAGGTATTATTGCCAAGATTTGAACCGACTTCAAAAAAACAAAAATAGTAAACGTATTTACCAAAAAATATAATTTTTAAAAACTTTTGGCATGGCTCTAGAAGTCGGTGGCAAAATAAACACAATCAACAGACCTGCAGACACCGACTTAAGAAATAACAAACATACACACTCAGCTTTTAAGTATGACTTTAGGGTCCTATAATCAGGTATCACTCTATCCATTTCCATCCTTGCAATGTCATAAGGTCACGTGCAAAATAACGAACGTGCTTGTCATGAAATCGCCAGTATGCAACCAGCCTAACTGGACTTTATATCGTCCACAATTTGTTGCCATTGAAATGCTAAAGCGATGTCGGGACATTTTGCCGACTGCACTAGAATATTAAATGGTCGTTCAACTTTATTATTCGGATAGCTAGTTGTGTGGTATTTTGTTTGAAATGAAGTATGAATAAGTAATACTAAATACCTATTATTAGCCCTATGTTTGCCAATTTCAAAACTATGACTCAAAAAATGAATTTTTCGAGTCATAGTTTGAAGCCAGTCTTTTAATCACAGAAACATAGAAGAAAGTCTTCAAAGTGGCACGGAACATACGTGGGTTAGTTTCGTGTACCTCTAATAATAAAGAATATAATGTAGATTTTGAGATTTGAAGGCACCTTTTAGACCAAACTTTGTGAACTAATACCGTTAAGATACCGTTATATTTTCAGATAAGTAAAATCAAACATTTCTGAGTAGTGAATCACGAGTAATATGAGAAGTATTTAAATAGTTTATCAAAGTAAACACACGTTATAATCAAGTAAGGTAGCAATAAGCGACGCATGTACGCCACGGCGGGTACTGATTAATGAATATGGAACACTCTTGCTCGATTCACATTCAGTATGATCCGCCCCACGCTCCTCTCTAATGACTAACCAAATTAATATCTAGTTATATCACAGTGTATTTGAACTTGTCATAATATTCAACAATAACTGTGTAATACTGTTTCAGCCACGTCCCGTGGAAAAAAATTGGAAAAAAAAAACCTTTTCAATATTACTAGGTACGTATTTTTATTTTAGATAATTTATTTATTCCTTGCGACGTTTAATGTGTTCTATTAGGGACTAGCTTTCCGCCCGCGGTTTCACCCGCGTCCCGAGATAACTGTTTCCCGTAGCCGGATGGTGACAAAAATCCTATGTTCTTCCCCTGGCTCTAAACTACCTCCCTGCCAATTTTTAGCTAAATCGGTTCAGCCGTTCTTGAGTTATAAGTGGAGTACCTAACACGACTTTCTTTAAATATATAGATATAAAAAATTTCCACAAACTTCTTTAGAAAAACCTAAAACTATACATTTTATCAAATTAATTAGCTTGTTTTGAATATTAATTACCTGATTGTCTTTTATTGTTCTAACTATGTCTCTATAGAGGTAGAAGAAAACCCGTTTTCCTTGCCTCATTTACAATGAAGCATGCTGATAAGGCTTATGTGGAAATAGCTTCAAGATGATGTCAACTTACCTTTTTTTTCAAATTTCATTTTCACAGGCAGGGGACTTTAATTTATGATAGATATGATGATGATGTCCTCTTAGCCGATTATCGGCTACGGTGGCTGTTCTCATGTCAGGAGATTAGCCAACTGCGCAGGACATATTATAGTGCACAAGCATTTGCGCAGACACAAATACACTCACTATTCCTTCACTCTCATAGCCCGATGGGACGGCAATCCGACACGACCGGAAAGAGATCAGGCGCAGGACCGACATTTACGTGCTCTCCGATGCACGGATGAATCAATCACCAACTTCCAGACTACGGGCTGCTTTGTGAAAGTTCAAGAAAACCCACAAAGCGATTTCGGCCCGACTCGGGAATCGAACCCGAGACCTCGTGCTCAGCAGCCACAATTGCGACAGCTAGGCCAACGAGGTAGATGTTAAATTATACCTACTAACTAACATCAATTAATCGCTATAGCGCTTACGTAAATGTATAACGGAGAACCAGAAGTGGTTAGAATGTTTTGATACACTTTTTTATGATGGTAAAAATCATCAAATGACCCCTCCCGCTGGGTTAGCAGCGGTGAGGGAGTCTCAGACTTTTACACACATGTCCTCTCTCTCTCTCTCACGTTCACTCGTGCAATAAAGTTTTATATCTACGTACAATCCTACATTAATATAACCGCAATAAAATCCGTAGAAGTAGTTTTATTTAAATAAAAACTTGATTATTATTCGATCGAATAAATAAGACAACGCAACTCATCAAGCAAGTACCAATGCAACTTTTCTAAGTTTGTATGTACTTTCTAAGTATATCTTAGACACCATTGACTGTGTTTCGGATGGCACGTTAAACTGTAGGTCCCGGCTGTCATTGAACATCCTTGACAGTCGTTACGGGTAGTCAGAAGCCACTAAGTCTGACACCAGTCTAACCAAGGGTATCGAGTTGCCCGGGGAACTGGGTTGAGGAGGTCAGATAGGCAGTCGCTTCTTGTAAAGCACTGGTACTCAGCTGAATCCGGTTAGACTGGAAGCCCACCACAACAGGATTGGGAAAAAGGCTCGGAGGATGATGAATAAATAAGACAACGCCAAAATTTCAGTAGTCGGACTTGAAAAAGGCTATTTAAAGCGATCTTATAACATTATTTTGGGGTCTGTTCAAATACCACGAAGCGTTTATATTGACGATATCAAGAGTCTTATTCAAATTATTTCCTGTCGCCCTGATGAGATGCTCGAGATCGCGGTATTTGCATGTTTTACAACAATATCGACGGTTTGATTATAAATTATTATGCTAATAATAATAATTTTGTCATGTCACCATCCGGGTGAGTCTATCAGACATATTATATCTGGTTGTTCTCGTTTGGCTAATGGTGAATATTTGCACAGACATAACCAAGTGGCCAAGATTATCCACCAGCAGCTTGCTCTGCAATACAACCTTGTACACCTTGAGGTACCGTACTACAAGTATGCGCCCGACCCAGTTCTCGAAAAGGACCATATCACGTTGTACTGGGATCGATCTATCATCACTGACAGGACTATTGTAGCCAATAAGCCTGATATTGTGGTGATAGATCGATTAGCGCGCCGCGCGATGATAGTCGATGTCGCCGTTCCGCATGACGAGAACCTTGTGAAAGCTGAGAAAGAGAAACAAATAAAGTATCTCGACTTAGCGCACGAGGTTGTCGCCATGTGGAGTGTCGACACGGCTGTTGTTGTGCCGATTGTCGTTACGGCCAATGGTTTAATAGCCAAGAGCCTCGACGAACACCTCAGGAGGCTCTCGTTGGGCGGCTGGATCAAGGGACTGATTCAGAAGGCAGTACTCCTTGATACGGCACGTATTGTGAGGAGGTTTCTGTCTCTGGGACCCTAACCACCGGTACCTTGGACCCTGTGCCCGATATCGGTGGCAACCTATTTTTTATATTTTTAAATGTTTTTTATTTTTATATTTAATATTTAAAAATGTAAATTATATGTTTGAAAATAAATAAATGACAAAAAAAAAAGAATAATTTTAATAATTTACATTTTTTAAATATTAAATATAAAAATAAAAAACATTTAAAAATATAAAATGTTTTTTATTAAAATATTTTATAATTTTTTATTGTAATATTTAAAAATGTAAAATATATGTTTAAAAATAAATAAATGCTCTAAAAATTTCAATTCAATGAATATATGCCGCGTGTCACGGAGCACATCGACTTCCTGAAGCAAAAAGTCTGTGCATGGGCGAGCCGTATTCGAAGGTATAAACGACGGGTAGAACGTTATACCCAGAATCGTATGTTCCAGAGTGACCAAAAGTGGAATTTTGGGAGCAACCTGAGCAATGCGTGATGGACGGGAGCCGACCGGATGATGGTGCCACAAACATGTTTTGGCGCAACCTCTGGTCGACGCCCGTATTTCTCGAGACAGGTGACTGGACACATGATGTTGAGCGGGAGTGTGAACAAATACCAGAAATGGAGGAGGTCAATATTACCTCCTCCGACGTAGCCAGTGCGAAAACTGGAAATCACCAGGGCCGGATGGACTGCAAAATTTCTGGTTAAGGTGCCTGCAAAGTTCGCACCCCTGTTTAGTATCGCAGTTTCAGTCATCCTTAGAAGCCGGGTTTACACAGGTACTTTTACAATAGCATTATAATATTTTCATTTCGTAAGAAGATGAAACGCACGCATTTTCCCATTTCGGAATGATATTCCAAGATGTAATAAATCCACCGTTTTCCTTATTCGCTAGCATTAAACACAAACATTTACAAGCCTCATAGCTTTTAATACGTTTCTAAACATTTCGTCCTGACGAGAACAGCGTCCAAATTACAGCACAGACAATTTTTCTTGTACCATCTGCACGGCCAATCCGAACCTCATCCCCTTCCGATCCTATTTTATTTACAGCAAACAATTCTTTTGATAAATCGTTTTTAATCCGAACAAAAAGCAGGATTATTCCAATTTGAAGCAGAAAAAGATTTTCATAATGGAATTAGTTCATTTGGAGTCCTTGTGAGGAACGAAGGCGGACATTGGAAATCTCTCGCGATCTCGTTAGCATTGGAATATTCTATGAAGATTAAACGTTATTCAGTTTGATTTGAATGCGAACGTGCCTTTTGTTATAGGATTGCAGTGAATGGCACCGTCTAATGGTCGGCAAATGAGTGCTCCTGGAGTCTCCATGAATATGGAAGTTGAGCTCATTTTGGATTCGGCATCAAGTGCAAGAATCTTTTTGTTTTTCCTTGCATTATCTATTTGCATTGTGATTTGATCCCCATCTTTATGATACTGGGAAAATTCACCACATGATTTTTTTCATGTTTTTCCTTTTCTTAAGCCCTACCACGTGCAACTTTGTAACACGGACATGGACATGAAAGATAAACTCACCTGGAGTGTATACTTGAAGTCCGAACCCATAGGTGACATGATTTGGTAAGTATTTAGGTACCTCCATGTTTAGGTGACTAGATGAATAAAAATCTATGTTGGTAAGTAAAAAGTAAAACATCTTTTTGATGAAAGATTAGGAAAAGAAAAACTTGCAACCATTTACACTAATCATCTTTCCTTCCATCTCATTATATTACACATTTATTAGCAAAGCTATTTTTTCTTGCCACACCGTACCGTCACTGACAACCAGATCTAACTTCACACACGATACAAATCCAATGTCTAAATAACCGGTGATCCTAAATAAAATCTGTATGACGGATCTGCGTTACAGAAGCGGTATCGCATCGGATTACAGTAATCCGTAATCAAGCGGCCGTCGATCCACTGGACAATGTGATTTATGCATTTCTAGAGCTCCATTACGTCACCATTGATGAATGGCCTAACTAAATAGAATTGGTAGTGTGGCCTGATTGGATGACTGATCTGTGCTGATATCTGATTGTTAGACGATGTCTGTTTGTGGTTATGTATGTGTCGTAGCCGTATCGTGAATTTTAGATTTCCTCATTTTATGCTGGAGCTAGGAAAACACGATCTATGGTATTGTGAACATTTTATTAATTCTATACAAATACGATTGTGATAAAAAAATTACTGAGATATTGAAACAAGACAATAAAAAATTCATGAATTTCCATCTAATTTAATAAATATCACAAAATATATGTAAGGGTCAATGACTTCTAGCTACATTTCCTTGTTTCTTCATAAATTTCGACAAAACAAATTCACTTCATTATTTTGTCACAAATTATTAAGATTGTTTTTATACATATCTGGAACGAGAATCGAATACTGAATAGTGAATACCTAATACCCTATTTAAATATCCAGTTAGTCGTACTGTATATTTTTTCTTTTTTACCATAAATTAACGTTTGACCATTGAAATTATATGTTAGGCTTTGCAAATACTATATACATATCAATAGCATAACATAGGTAATGTATTGAAGCGATCATCAATCCAATCAGTCATTTGATCTATGTTGTTGGTGTCAAACATAGTTTCAATCAAGGTAGTGTAGCATTAATTGTAACTCAGCTGTACTATGCATGAAGCTTAGACTTCTACCAACAAAACATGTATAAAAAAGTCGATCCTTATTGAGGTGCATTTTTTTTTGTAAATATAAGGACAAAAATATGGAGATGACTGTAGGACATTTTTAGCTAAATTCTTGACCTGTGAAAAGGTTAGACATAGAGCTTAATTATGTTTTTAAAACAGAGTCATCCAAAATTATTTCTTATTTATTTATAACATAACACCTCTTAGTAAAGATGGAAAATAACTCACATCAAACAAAATATATTAGTAACAATTAATGTCATAAAATATTTCCAAGTACTCAATCACCAACTGTTGATTTCAAGCAGGAACTCATTAAAACCAAATTCTTCCTTGTTCTAATTAAGGTTCCAACATTTCGGAATGGAATGTAACAGCATGTTGCAAATGTATGCGTGTGACATACCTCGGTTATTAGTCGGGTAACTAGAAATTGGGAGCTTGTTATATTTAAATAGGATTTCTGATGATTTTATGGTGATTAGGAGGTTTGAAGCATCAAAAATTTCGCTGTATGATGTGTTATTAGGTTTTTATGTAGTTGGGACTAGCTGCGCGTCCCAAGGAAACTCCTTCCCGCAACCAGATAAAAAGTAGCCTATGTCTTTTATCAGGCTCTGGTCTATAAAATAAAACAAATAAAAATAAATTTATGAAAAATATAGTTCAACATGTACAAATACAAATAGCTCAGTTGTAATAGCAGTAAACATCTTCTTAATAATAATAATAGAAGTTAACTTAATCTGGACTAATAAATAATATATATGAGAAAGACGGTCTAAAGCAGGCTATATGGACCACCCGAACTAGGTTCATTTCAAACCTGTGTTTCGGGTTATCATAGAAGCAAAATAATATTTATGTATATTTTAATTATAATTCTATGACATAAGTTTATTATAATAGACTAAGCAGGACAAGCTGTCCTAAATTATTACATTACCTCTACCTATTATATATATAATTACCAAGCTAAACAGTTTATTGTTATCATTAATTTTTCCGTATCTGAGTAATTGAGGGACTGTAGATGCTCTGTCACCATTATATTACACCTATTTAAGCATACACTATATATATTATATTGATTTCTGACACTTACGCAAATATTAGACATTTAAATAAAACTACTTTTACGGATTTTATCGCGGGATTAAATAATATTAATATAACCGCGATAAAATCCGTAAAAGTAGTTTTATTTAAACATACACTATATACTTTTAGCAACCTATGAAGTTTGTTCTATAAATGAGGTCCTAAAAATAAATAAAATATGTTTCGTCTGTGGGTTTGTGCAAACTAAATCCGTTCTTCTCTTGCCTGTAGGTACCGGACTGAAACTAATTTCAATATGCTGAAGTAGTACTATATTAAGGATAAATAATTGGCTTACTGTGAGTACTTTGCATTCACTGTATAACTGGTGAGTAGGAAACCTGAAAGGACGAAAAATGGCGACCTTCAGGATTGCTCTTTGAGCACGCTCTAGTGGCAAGAGAATTGTTTTAGAGGCACCACCCCATGAGTTATGCCGTGTGTCCCTTACAAATAAATCGGTTCAATTATGGCATGAAAGCGCGACCAACAGAGTTTTTCGCATTTGTAATATTAGTAAGGAAGAAATTAAGTACATTTACTTATTTTATTCATTTTGTCTCGTGGGTTTAGATATTCAAATATCACTTCATTTAAACTTAATCATTATCACCTATACGAAATAAATTAAAATGTATGAAGGAAATAGACACGACGTTAAGCAACATGCTTTAAAACTCCATTTGTTTTTAGGGGTCCATACTCAAAAGGTAAACCGGATCCTATTTCTAGGCAGGTTATCTGTACGACCGGCTGTTTCATAAATCGCAAGCGTCACCCGAGCGATCGACGAGTTAACATCCCCTGAGTGCTGATTCGAAGAGCTGATTCCAAATTCGATTCTGATTTTGTAAGCAAACGCACTCAATACATAATTATAACTATATTGAAATAAAGAGTCGTGTGCTACGTCACATGATTAAGATATTACATCTTCATTCATTTTGCCGGATAATAATGTTTATACTCGCAAAAGTGAGCGCGAGTGTAATACAACCAAGTACCGATGATAGTCTTTATTAAATAAACAATTCTCAGATTAGTGTTACGTAATTAAATGGTATAATAATATTCGCATCGAAAAAGTTAACTTGTAAAACTCGCACTAGGCACTCTGTAGATGCTCCGTGGAGGCACGAAACACATGTCGAGTATTCAAAGACATTTTATAAACCGTAACAATAAGAAGTTTTCAGAGACAAACAAATAGGTACTGTGAACTAGGATAAAATATACCTACACATATTTAACCTGTAATTTACCTTTAAAACCGATTATTAAACCAACAATATTATGTGGAATAATAATGAAAATAATAGGAACCACTATTAAACTAGTAATACTTATTACTAACAAACGTTTAGGTTAATTTAGGGACAAAAAACAGTTACATAATAAAACTTATCGAATAAAGTATCTATTAAAACTAAGTTAATAACAGAAAAATTGTTTCCGATTCAAAATTTACAGCATAACTGCATCAAATGAAATTGTATTAGAATAATTTTCTGTTTCAAACTAAATTGGTATTATTTCTCGTTGCCATGCGTAGGTATTAATGTTTCATTACAGACTTGTATGTATTAGTAACTAGCTTCCGTCAGAGGTTTCACCGTTGCTTGCAGTAGCTACTTCCCGTACTCGGTTAAAAAAGTAGACTGGCTTTCACGGGTCCCTATGGGCCAAAGCCCGCCGAGGCTGCGAAATTCATGACCCTGCATGGTACTCAAAGGGCTCTAGAAGTACCAAAGAAGGTCTTTAGTATCCGTTTTATTACCCTCCCGCCACTCCCCCTAAAGGGAGGAGTCATCTGATGACTATCCATTAAAAAAAAAGACTCTAGGCTATCTATGTATCCAATTTCAGTTTAATCTGTATAGCAGTTTTGGTGTGAATGTGCGACAGACAAAGACTGATAGAAGCACTTTTGCATTTAATAATACTTATTAAGTAGTAAGGATTAACTCCCAATTGAACGGAATCGAAACACGAATAATAGAACTAATAAGTAGCTGTATCTAAAGTTTAAAAAAAGGTACCTACTTACATATATTTTAGGCAAGGTACAGTTTTTGTCTACACCGAATGTGTCATTGTATTGAGCCATCTGGCGGGTCACATTTCAGTACGCAACTGGATTTCTATTTGAAAAAGCGTCATCATAAGAACTGTTTGAAGATATATCCATTGGCACATCAATTCATCAAGCAAGTACCACATTCATTAATAACCGAGATAAAGTAAAAAGCGCTATTTATCCGTTTTCGCAACAAAAATCGAAGTCGTAAATCATGAACTATTAAGCGAGTATCAAAGGACAAAACGTAATAAATATAACAATGGGCTCCAAATAATATTTTTCATTAGATTGGCGTCGTAAATATCTTGCGTGACATTATTATAGAGAGCGAATTTATGGGTGGCCAGTGCCGCTCCATATATCGTGCTAAGCGCTAATACTAGCTTCATTGTTTGCTCGATATTTTGTGACACATTTTGGCCATCCCTTTTGTAACGTTTTTATTCATAAATAACATTTTAGACCTACTTAAATATATTTTTTTATTTATATATTTTATTCAGTCCAGTTACTAAAAGGTTGAAAAGAATAAATAAATGGTGTCAATACCTTCTCCTACTATGAAAAATATTTACCCAATATTTAATATAAAAACAAAAACCACTGTAGGCCAACCATAAAAATATTATCAAGGTAGAGATTACAGGGTTCTATGACTGACATTGAAAAATAAATCAAGTTAACTGAGAGATATAAACTGTTTAATGTTAACCAAACCACACTATTTACTGAGGTATTTAGTTAAACCATAGTTATGTGTCTACCGTGACAGACGCACGTCTTTAAAGTAATAGTTAAAGAGATTAGTTTTGATTTAACCTTAAATAAAATCAACACAAAAATAAATTTTCGGTAAGTACTCACATCAAATATATAATTAATAATGTGAGAGTAATAATTATTTCTGTTTATTGAAATTGTTATAAAATTATGCTTTATTCGAGTACCATAATATCTATATTTTGTAATCGGATGTTACCGGAATATATTTTGTAAAGACTGTTACGAATCGAAAATCGAAATGAAAAAAATATACATATCTAAAACAATAGTCGTTATTTATGGCAACTGTCAACAACAGCCTATGAATGGAACGAGAATGGTATTTTGGACATCGCCTTTCCATGACATGATTAGATAAGGTTCGAATAAGTGGCATTTCAGAGAAATGATGCGGGTGATTTTATATAATACCCTATGATTTGATGTAAGATTTTTGAACGTAAATATGCAGTTGGAAAAGTTATAGCGAAAGAAACACAAGCAAGTCACACTCAAAAAACAGTTAATTTTTTCATCTATTGAGAAATATTATTATTATTTTTTATTTTTTTTATTTGCAGATAATGCGGCGAACTAATAATTACTGGCTATGTTACTCGCTAAGCTTCAGTGTTTTTCTTCTACTGATTATGGTTGTAAATCAATTCAATAGTAGCACATATCTTTTCACAACTACTGCTAATCGTAAAAACATTCAGATTATAATAAGAGTAGAAGATGGAGCCGAAATATACACGAAAGAGATACCCATAGTTGATGAGCCCAATGATTCAACAGCAATAGAAGGAAAGCCTATTCAGAATAAACTGTTAACCCCGCAGAACAATACCCAAATGTCAGAGATTATTGAAAAGATTTTAGAAGATGCACGTACGAATATCAAGAACGAGCTCTCTAATTATAACTTTTCACATTCTGGTGTTAATGTACTGGAAGATTTAGTCATGGAATCTGGAGGACAACCACAGCGTACTTTAATTATTTCTTCATGGCGATCAGGATCGACGTTTTTTGGAGATTTGATAGATTCTATTCCAAGCAGTTACTATCATTATGAACCGCTACTTATGTTTGGAATCAAACAAATTCGAACGCCTGCAGAAGCTGGCGAAGCTCTCAAAATTGTAAAAAACATGTTCAAATGTAATTTCGATGGTTTGGAAGAGTATTTTGAATTTGAGAGCAAAGACTTAGATTTGTTTAGTCATAGCACCAGACTATGGGACTATTGTAAGTACGACAACAAATACGACTTGTGTTTCGACGCGGAATTTACCTCACGACTATGTAAGCTGTTCCCTTTCCAGAGCATGAAGCTAGTCAGACTGAGATTACGACTTGTTGAGGAAATTATAAAAGATAAAGAGTGAGTTCATATCCATAGTTGCACTTGCCAGTATTTAGTAGGTTTCTGACGAATAT
The DNA here is from genome assembly GCA_963856015.1 of Helicoverpa assulta. Classification (NCBI taxonomy): domain Eukaryota; kingdom Metazoa; phylum Arthropoda; class Insecta; order Lepidoptera; family Noctuidae; genus Helicoverpa; species Helicoverpa assulta. The sequence continues at coordinate 703,769 of CAWLCW010000016.1, forward strand.
TCCCATTTAGTTGTTCATTGCTCAAAGACCATGACATATTTCTAGTCTCAACGTGAAGGTAATCCTGTTGACTCGAGACCCCCGGGGTCTGATGCAGTCGAGGCGTCAACGACACTTCTGTGAGCTGTCTTCAGATTGTTGGGAACCCTCCCTGGTCTGCGCCGACATGATCAGTGATTATGTAGCAGCGAAAAGTATACTGCAAAAATATCCTGATAGACTTCTGTAAGTGGCCTAGTACTTAATATGTTAGAAGATGATAACACTTTAAAAAGAAGGCTGCTAATAATAATATTGCATTGTAATGTTGAATTGTATAATTTCAGAGTGATAAGATTTGAAGAATTAGTACTACAACAGAACACAACACTAGAGAGAATTTTAAATTTTCTTGACATTGACGCGAGGAAGGCGTTTAATGATTTCCTACAAACGCACACTAACGTAGAGGTGGCTGGAGTTCATTCCACTTTCAAAGTCTCTCGCAATATTCCTTTTAAGTGGAAACATACGTTGGACTTTACTTACGTTAGTGAATTACAGGTTGGTAGTTATTTCATTTTATCATCCTAACATAATGTTTTTTTTTCCTTTCATAATGTGATAATTTGATTGCAGATGGCATGTAAGGAAGCAATGCACTTATGGGGTTATAAGATGGCCTACAATGAGACTCATATGACAAGCGAAGATTTTAATCCAGTAGACGACTATACAATATCCTAATAAAATTATTTCAATCTAGTACAATAAAATAGTTTTTCTTCTGAAGCTTTTGACTCTATGGATCGCTATTATAGCTATCTATGTATCAGCTGAAAGGCAACAGGTTTTATAATAAAATTCAATACTTTAAACATTTCCCCTTTAATTAGAAACATAAAGTTTCAAGTTTACAATGAACAGTCATAGACAGAGGATACTATTACAATGAGCGTGCTGAATACTTGGTCCATATCATATTTCATTAAGTTATTATATTTATCTAAAATGCTGCTGACATTGAACTTCAAACCCAACAAACATAATAAAAACATACATAAAAAAGCAAGACAAAGTTGATTATACACAAAATGAACTGAAAATATTGTAATCTTTAGTATCGCTTTAAACTATGTAGACACAAAACAAACACCATTATATAACACAAAGTTAGTTCTAATCAAAGCGTATATTTTTTCCAATAAGCGTATTCAAATCCACGCAGTATGTATTCGCATAAATTCCGTCAACAACACGTGCTTATAGAAACAGTTACAAATGAGATTAACCAATGTTTGTTCGTTAATATTACTGCGGTAAATGCTATTCCTCCTGTTTATTTAGCATTAAACGAAGCTCGTTCGACGTATTATTAAATCGCTATTATAAATGTCATTCGTTGTCGATGAGAATTTCAGGTTGTAATCCCGTACATATAATTGTAGGCAATCAATATCATTAATCAACACTATGTATAATTATAATTATGAAATACATAGTGTTGATTAATGATATTGATTGCCTCGTTATTAGTTGTATTTATTGTTGCTAGAGAAACAGATATTTTAGGAGGTTGTCGTAATGCAAATTTCTCTTAAAAATACACGACTACACAATCAGGATCGTTCTAGAATGATTTATAATCTAGATCACATATTTGATACGAGTATCCTGGGCTTTACTCAACGCAAAACATACAAAATTCCATAACCAAAACCTAGGCTATACCAAAACACAGCACAAACAAAAAAACAACTACTTTGGCCAAAAAACTACAATAGGTGCAATGTACATACACGTACGCCTCGCATGATCTCGCTGATCGAAAACGTACGGATTGCGGATACGGCGCGGATACCGGCGGATACGGCGGATATTACACGGAAATTGTGCCGCTCGAGCCTCAGTCTAAGGTGTAGCTTTGTAATTAACTGTCGCTGTACTCATTCGGATATCAATATTTGCTGTTTCATTTTGTGGCGTATTGGTGTTTACAGATTAGAACTTACTGGCTTAATAATTATGTAGTTCATAATCACACTTATAAGGGCGAAAGTTTGTAAGTGTTTTTATGTTACTTTTTCAAGCGTAAACAGCTGCAAGGATTATGGTGACACTTGGCAGCGGTATAGAATAACATAACTATATGTATCTATTCGTTTGCGAAAAGTAGTTCCCTTGGGAAGCGAGTGAAACCGCTGGCCGAAGACAGTTTATACTAAACTCTTGATTTTTGTTCATTCATCTGTATACCCACTCTTCTTACTGACGAAACATGCAGAACAAACCCTTACTACATAGAATTAAAACAATAAAGTAAATTTTCATTGCGCGATTTGTTCAAATTATAATTCAGAACTCAAGAACAATAGAGGTAAATTGAATAACAAAACGCAACAGATGTTATTTTCCAAAACAATAAAACAATTAATGTTCACATCATGACAAATGTTAGCAAACTTCTGTAATATTACTTTTTGAACACGCTCCATATGAGTTTAAGAATTTCTACAAATACGTGGAATAATTTTCACATTATATAGTATTTATTTTATTGCAAAGTGTAATACAAAAATGTGTTTATTAAGAAAAAAAGACAAAACAAGTTATTCTCTCATCTAAAAATATTTTCAATTTATGTGGTACTTGCATTTCATTTAATAACTAGCAGACACTAAACTTTCACGTGACATGGGAACTGAATCTGTTGTTACTGTTGTTACTGTTACAGCCTTTTTATCGTCCCACTGCTGGGCTGCGGCCTCCTCTCACACGGAGAAGGATTAAGCGTTAATCACCACGCTTGCTCAATGCGGGTTGGTGATTTCAGACTTTATAGTCCAGGTTTCCTCAAGATGTTTTCCTTCACCTTTTTATCGGCCATTGGTGTCTAAGATTTACCTAGAAAGTACATACAAACTTAGAAAAGTTGCATTGGTACTTGCCTAACCTGGAATCGAACCCACACCCTCATACTCGAGAGGTTGGTTCTTTACCCACTAGGCCACCACGACTTTTTTACAACTGAATCTACAAGTCCACAATATATAGATCACTGCCTAGACAGGTTCCTAACCAAAGACAAAATATGTAAAAAAAAAAACAAGTTAAGTATTTTACCTCTCCACCCATGCGAGTCCGGTGGGAAAATACAAAAACAAAAATAGGCAAATTGGCAATTATAAAAGCCAATAGCATCTAAGTGCAAAATTTCAGTTTCAGTCAATCCATTTAGATGAAATTCAATTGATTCTATGATGAATGCAAAACTCTTTTATGGTCGGCTAAATGGGATAGGAAATGCCTCATGTGATTGAACTATGAACGTAGAAAAACGTGGACCCATTGCAATTCTATCACAAAATTACATTTTACACGTTAATGGTTTTTTTATTCAAAGCTTTTTATTTCAAAATCTTTTGAAGTATTTTAAAATGTCGGAACGGTTAGTGAAATTTTACACGCGTCTGACTGTATTGAATTGAAATAAATGAATAAAGCCCCAACATTTCATTTTCGGTTTGTGGAATTTTAAAACAAGAGTAAAACTAAACTAAGGTAAACCAAATTTTAAATTTATTTAAATTTTTTCAACAGTTAGTGGACAAAATTTATGTCAATGCTAGTATGAATTACTTTCCACAACCTAATATTTAAAACCAGTTTAGACTTCGGTGAAGATACAAAAAAAGAAAGATGAAATGATGAAATAAAGTATCAAACAATTAACAGAATAACAGTAATGATAAGTCATTTCACTTATATATACATGCACTACGGCAATTTAAAATTAACCCCAAAAAATTAGCTTGACAAAAGGCACATAGAATTCAGGCTCGCTCTAACCAGCCCCCGGGCGATGTGGCTGTGCCCGAAACAACTAAAAATAATGCAATAAAACCTATCACACCGCACTGCGCATACCGCAACACTAAATGTATTTTAATGGAATAGGAGCCCGACTGTGTATTTTTATAATTATGCTAAATATTTTTAAATAAACTCCAATTGAGAGAAGGGAAGGTGAAAGGGATTGTTTTTGTGCGTGGTAAATGATTTTACCAAAACTAGTTACAGATATCATCTTCGTCGTGAAGAGGTTCTGGATAACATGGATCTTTTACTATAACTTTTGATAATCATTTTTATTCTTCCCATGTATGAATGTGTTCTTGTTTTCCTGAGAAGAAGAAGTGGTGGAAAAAACACCCCATCAAAACAAATCTGTAAAACAAAAACAAATATGAAAAAAAAAACGAAAATCTATTTCTCATTTAGCATTTATTTTTAAACCATTCTAAACCAGAAAATATATCTCGTTTACCAAACTGGAAACGGGAAATCCAAATTGTCTTTGCTACTTAAAAAACCAACACGCTAAATTTCCCCCGACCGCGGCTCGTGTAAAAAATCCGCACCTTCCAAACCCCGTGATCTTCGGTACGACGTCTAATTTACATTTAAATTACGGTTTTTAGCAGCGACTTAACTTTCTTTTTGCCGCGACTTCACTTCCAGGTTACTTCTTGATACTTTTGTGACCAAGTTTGGAGGCTCAGTAAAGTATGTTTTATGACCAAAGTGGTTAACTTGCTTTGCAGGAGTTATTACACTGTTGCTTGAGACGTCAAAGATTGCCGCTTAAGTATTGGTAACTTTGTTTTTTAAACCGAGTTTGGGAGCTGCCAGAATGACAGATCGGTGATTTGGGAAAAACAAAAGAATTTAGGTTTTCATTTTTGCTGGTGAGTTTAGTAAAGAAGATTTTTATGTAAAGTAATTTTTAAAAGAACGATTTTTAGAAAATGCTACGTAAGTTCAGACTCCTAAATTAGTTATAAAGCTAAGATTTTTTTTGGGGGTACCAGTAGATGGTCCCAAAAGTTTTCTTCGTGATACCCTATATAAGAAGGACCCTGATCATTCATAAACAAGCCTTGCTTGGCTTACTTTTAAATATTTTGTCTCGACTCAAAACTTTTACATCGGTTACGCAAGTAGGTCCATATGAGGTCATAAATTGCTGAACACAGCGTGTTTTCAAAAACTTGGCACTATTTTGGGTCAGCTCAGAATATATCTTGGGTCCGAATAAAGATAAAGTTTGTCGGACTCTAAAACATTGTCTTATTTCAAATGGAAAGTTCTCAATAGTTAGTGAGGAGTTACGGTCGCTATTCGGTGCGCTGTTTTCAGATATCTGCTCTCTGGTTTATTTCTTTTATTTTATCCTCTATTTTCAACGGCAACTGTAAGTAAATTCTGTTTCATATCAATAAAACTATTATTTAGCTCTATAAGAAGACTATTCTAAATAAAGCTATCGCCATCATAATCAAAAAGGACTAAATCATGAACAATCTGACAGAATCCATTCGAGTTGATAATGACGGCGCGGCGCCGCAATCGAACAATATTTGCTATTCCGTGTTTGCCCGCACGACCCAATAACTCGTCGCGCCGATGTTAATAGCCAATTTACAATATTCCTAGCCAAACGACTAGGTGAACACGTACCACGCATTCGGATGGGGGTTTGATTTAATGACCGCAGCTCTGACTGAATAAAAAATGAATATATGTTGCTGATAACTTTATTTTGCCACTTAACTGACAAAGGATTTTACTATAGTGAGATAAATTTTTCCAAACATAAAATACCTGTAGAATTAACTTTTGAAGCTTCCGTTTTATTTAAACAAGCGCACACACTAATTCAGATTCCAAAAAAACATCGAAAACGTTGATAACAAATATTTCTTCCCACTGGAAACCGAAATTTCAGTTTAAAATGCAACGCAGGTACGCCAATCGAAACACTATTTGTTTTAAACCAACGAAGAAATGGGAACTTGAATACGCATTTACTTCTTTAGGTTGTGCAGGTAGAAACGGGGGAAGGATAACAGTGGAACTGTATTTCCATTGGAATATTACGATCTAACCCTATGATAGCGAGACATTACGTCAGAATTTGCAAATGGCCGCCGGCCATTGGACACGCTAATCAGGACAACTGGATCGCAGCGCGCTAACCTGAAATTTAGTTCTGCTTGTGTCCCTTACTTGTGGATCTCGACAGTAATTACCAGATTATGTAGGAAGTCAAACATGATGTAATTATGATATTATAATTTACTTTAATAAATGAGTATTAAATGATATGAAGTAGAAAATAGTCATAGATTTTTAAATCCAAGTTTTACTGGAATTACAGATAATGAGCAAAAAAATTTCAATCAAATTCAATTGGCGAAACTAAAATCAAAACCTTACGTAAGAATTGTAGACTAGTACAACTAGTACAATTCACCAAAATCACAGTGACCAAGTTCCGTGGTAGTTTTAAGTACCCACAGATCGATCAATTGGACTAATTGCACGGAAGTCGAATCTGTCTCGGTATTGTTATATTGAAACCGCTATTACTGCTCTCTGCCAATTGAAAGGAGGAGGTTTAGTTTCTGTCATAGTTATCACGAGTCTTATAGCAAAAGTTTTGATTGATGTTACGGTACTAGCTCAAAATATTTTGGCTCAGGACACAGACTATCGGTAAAAATAAGGAAAGAACGGATTGAGGGGAGATTTTGTATGATGGTAAAAACTAGACCATACGACACGCCAGTGTCGTACTTTTGTTTTAGCTTACAAACAAAAGTAAACGTAAGAAGTGATTTAGGTGGCATTACGCATTCTTACTGGGTTCAAAAACAACAAATGTAAATACAAAATCGGATGACGTAGACAAAGTTGTTAAACACAACGACAAACGAGAAGACATGTACAAACATGTCATGAATGAGCAAGCAGCAACAGAATCTATTGAGCGATTGAGAATACACTCCGCTTCAGTTTGACTTCAATTGGATACGGAGACAGCATGTTTTATTCCAACGCTGAAGACATTTGAATATTATAATGCCTGATGTACTTTAATATTCTGAACTTGGAGTGAATATTTTGAGCTGCATTCAGTGCGCTCGAGATTTTGTCGTGACGATCTAAATATTTATTCTAAGTGTAAATCCTATGCTTACTTTGTTTTTGCTGCAATCTTCCTTTGAAGAATATTTCTTTCCTTATTTAAGCTTTCTTTAAGACTCTAAGACTGCAATGGAGTAAAAAACATTACCCTCCTTCTTTGGCAGTCGGGTAAAAAATCACTGTTGATGCCGCATAATCAAGATAACATGACACAATTTCAAAGTCTAACAACCCTTTCTGAGCATAATTTATCTTTTATTCAAACAGGCTGTAAAAATCCCATCCAATACGGCCGGGGTAAGACCAGCCACTTCACATATAACACTAAAAACTTTAGTGGCACTAAAGTCAAGCCCAGTGGTATCACGGCATTAGCAATACTTGAGCCAACACGATTATTGCTCGACCTAAGATATTGTTGTTATGGCAATAAAGAAGGATTCATGTGATCGCTTTCCGATCGTGTTTGCCTTTGGGGTCTAAATAATGTTAGATTTTCTTCTATAAGCTTCAATGGCTAGATCCAAATGGATGTCTAAATCAATAACGAAAATACCAACATTTACGATCAATTCAAAACTATTCCATAAAGCAGCTACAAGCTTCATACTACCCGAAATATTTCAGCCATAAACAAGTCCAATCACTTATCTATCGCACGCCTGCAATTCCGAATACAGTCACTCCTGCAGTATAAAATACCCAGAATAATACAGTAACCTACATCGAGTGGCGTAATCCTGCGAAAAAGGAATTCCTCGGCGCTCAATGCTTGGCTGCATTCAAATATTTGCTGAGGAGGGCGTGAAGTGGAATGAAGTTGAAGTGGTGAGGAGTCAAATGCAGGCATGGAGGAAGCCGGTCGTTATCGGGGTCTCACGCCAGACGGGGATGGCTTATGTCGGCTGACTATTGCATAGGAGTGTAACAAATGGTTTGTGGCTACAGTGTTATTAAACTCCGGTATTAAACTACAAAGGACTTTCCATATAAAAGTTTATAGTAAACAGGCATTTTTAATACCTGAATGATCAGGTCAGATAATCAGATTTATATGTACAACCATCGGATGATCGGACATTTGGTGTAGTAAAGAATAGTAATTGTAGATATTATTTAATCGATCTTAAAGTGAGTATTCTAGATAGATAATTTGAGATACCATTCATAGATGCAATTGTGAACGCAATAGCTAATAATACAATAAACAATACGATTCTCCTATTGATAACCTAGATACCATAACTAAGTTACGTAATCAAAGCTATGGTAGGTAATCATAATCAATATAATTAACAAGCAACGGCTCATTAATTGCAATAGGTGTTTGATTTGGCGTGTTACGGTCGTAACATATCGCGTTGGCATCTAATAAAGATAAATTGACATAATTATGTTATGATCTTATCATGTTACATTCATTATGTTAGTAGGACACTTTACCTACCTGTATAATTTTCAGTGGTTGTTTGAAGTAACTACTATTGACTTATAGTATTTTTTTCATAGGTTAAGTTGTTTTACAATAAGAAGTCCAATTCAAACTAAGAAACGATTCTAGTATACTTATTTGTTTTTTTTTTGAGTCAAGTCAATAAAAGTGTGCAAAAATTAAATATTTTCATGTCTCCATTACGCTACGGTGTAACGGGCGGTCCGGTTGCGTGCATAGGATTTCCTTATGTATATCGTAAGGTGCTTCAGGAACACATTCGGTTGATAGTAAATTCCTAAGTAAAGCCTTTTTATGCGGCTGTAAAATAAAACTTGGTGCATGATGAGCCTTCCGTGTTGTTTCCAACTTCGCCATAATAATAACTCGGGTTTTGTGGCCTCATTATTGTAGCTTTATTTTCAAGTTTTCTGCTCTTTCCAGATGAGAATTGTTTTAAATCTGCGGATTCTCTACTAAAGCTGGTGCTATGGCTGTTTTTATATTTCATTTCACTTTTATTGATGGAACTGACTTTACGTGTTTTTTCATGGCAAAGTCTTGTCTTATTCATACTAATTCCTTTATTTATATAGCGGAAGAGAGCGTCTAACTAAATCCGCGTCTTTTACTTCTGCAGCTCCTTTGCATATAAGGGTCGCGGAAACCCTCTCGAACAATCCCGCAATATGTTTATAACAAAGTTAAAATATGTTTCTATCATATTGTACTTTTCCATAAATCAAATATAACATTTTGAAGCCCACAAGCCTCAATCGGAACATTGCGGACAGCCCTCAATTCTTATTGGTCTGTGGCTAACCACGTAATCACAAGCGCGGGTAAATTACATTAGTTATGGCTAATATGGTTAATACTTATCGACGTACGATTAACCACATCATTCAAATACATGCGGCTTGTGGGGGAAATATTTCCCTTATTATTTTATAATAGCTAGCTAGCTATTAACTGCATTTCCACCCGCGTTCCGAAGGAACTACCCACGCTCGGAAAAGTATCCTATTTCCTTTCTCAGGCTCTTAGAGATATCTGTGTTTATTTAAATCACTTCAAAAGTTTTAACTTGACTTACTAAAACCAAACAGGCAAACTTTCGAATTTATAAAATTAGCAAAGATTTGGCCTGCTACCACATAAAAATATAACACAAAGTTATTTTTATTCGAAAAAATATTCTCTTTCAAGTCGACTAACTTGAGAACAGGAAAAGTTTACTGGGAAAGGTCAAGAAAAGTTAACATCTCGACGGAAAATCTTGGCGTTTATCTGTTCTAGGAAACCAAAGAAAAAATATACGAAAAGTCAACAGTTTTAGAAGAAAAATACCAGACCAACAAAAGTCTGTCCTGGTCCTGGTCTCAAAAGACTAATTCTACTAGAACTTATTTATTACTGTTTGCCTAGGTTTTATGTTGAAAACTATCAGTGCGGATTTTTTTGATCCTTCATATTTTGATTTTTTTAAGACATTCACGTGAAGAATATATTCAGACATATATATTTACTTCCACCACTACCTAAATATACCTTATTGCCTTTGAAATAAAAACCTAAGTTTCTTCATTCATGAAATGAAGTAGGCTGTCGTATTCACGAGGCATTGTGAGCACATTCAAGATGGTCGCCAGCCTGTCAAACAAACGGTATTTAATTATAAATAAGGCGCGCTACACACGGTCCACCTTCATTGTAATGTTCGGACAATAGTCTACGTTACTAGTGATGGAATCGTAGTCGATGTAAATAAAAAGTTATTTTTCAAAAACACATATTTAACTGAATTCCAGCTTTGGGTCTTAACATTCCTATTTAAAAAAGAAATAATCGTTTCCATAACAAATTATGTTAATGGGTATAAGTTAAATTAGGTATATAGGTAGGACTTCAGATGTGTTAGATGTGTACCCATAGCCCAGTTATTGTTATAAAATACAAAGCTAATAACATGCCTGTACCTTCTCCATATTTATTAGTTCAGTTTTAGGTAATTGATATGTATTTTTTACAAATAAAGCAAATAACTATTTAATTTACACCTGCATACTGCATATATCTTGATTATTAGATTCATCCTCTTTTCATCGACTATCGATACGTAATACCCGCCGTGCCTACTCGTGGACGCTCAAAAGAGGCTCCACAAGATAGCAGATAGAAAGCGCTTCAATGTCCATTGTGCGGCACCGAGTCGGCCCGAGGTGTTTCAGATAGTCTACTTTAGTGAACACTATTGGCAGTTAGCTCGATATCTATCTAAAAGTTGTTTGGCTTATTCTATTAGCTTTCTTGTTGATTGGATTAGGATGCGTCTCGTATAGTTAGTGCTTAGGTACTACACTACTGGAAAAGATGCTTATCTTGTATTGTATGTTTGGAATAGTTTTTATTAAATAAAAAGATTCTCTTCAAGCTTTAGCTGAAAAGCTGTCAAGTGTTTAGATACGGCGGAAATTAGAATTTCCTAACAAATCAATCTCAAATGATGGCTATGACGAGACTATCTTTGTTGCATAAAAATTTTAGTACCTATCACTCATTAACAATCAATTATCTCTATAAACAAATCCTATAAAATAGTTTGGCTTTCAGGTCTTTGTGGAGTTTTTACAAGTCCACAAAACATTTAATGCCGTCTGGAGTTTAATGGAGCTTTCTCCCGAAGGTTGTCATTACCTGTAAAATGTTTACAGCCTCGTAAACCTGACGTTTATGCAGCAATCGGCAACGAGACTTCTTATTCAGTTACTGCTTACATTATTCACGAATTGTAATGAGGGAACTCATTGATATTTTATTCAGTGAAAACTGAGGGATTTATTTAGTGAAATCTTCGATGTAAACCGCAGTACCTACCTACTTAATTATTTTTTAGATAAAGATTACAGACCAAGCTGTCGGTCGACAGTTGACCGGCTAAATACCTGATTTAGTAATGTGCGTACTACCACTACTCATATCGGCCGACTAAAAGTTTGCGTCAGTGTGCTCTAATGGTACATTAAAAAGCACTTCCTTGAAAAGAAAGGTAAGTACCTTTCATCGGTCAGTGATTATGTCAATGAACTTACAAACTGTACAGTTAAATAAAAAATCGTATTACACTTTAATTAATTTCCGCCAATGGTAAACAATACAAAAAACCACCTCAATACCCATTCATCCTTCAACGTAAAGTATAAACGGTTTTTGCAAGTAACATGCCGTTCCGTGATTGGAAAAAAATGCTTAATATCCGTCTCTTTAGATTTATACCCTATTCTGTGAGCGACCTTTTGTGTGAAACTCCCATTACTGGTACTGGCGTATAGCTATTTTTTATTGATGCTCGCTCAAAGAGATAAAAACGTTACTTAGTTTAACCTATCCTGACCGTGATATATTTTGTAACAGTCTTTGTGTCCATTATGGGGTGAATCGGACCTTTATTTAGATATGCGAACATTCTTTGTATAAGTAGCGGTCAAGATATATATTAACAAGAAAGGACAATGCCAGGGTCTGGGCTCAAAGTTTGTCCAGCAGTGGGAGTAGTTCCAGCTGGTTCTATAGTGCACTCTGAACACGAAATCCAAATATTTTTGAAATCGGTCCCAGAGGTCCCGAAAAAAACCGGTTCAAATGTTCTCCATAGATAGTCACTTAACAAAGGCTGAGCCATTTGCCCAGTAGTGAAAGTGGTCGAAATAGGTTCTTAACTGCACTGTTAACACGAAATCCAAATATTTTGGAAATCGGTCCCAGAGGTCCCGAGAAAAACTGGTTCTAATGTTAAACTTGAACAGTCACTTAACAAAGGCTGAGCCATTTGCCCAGTAGTGAAAGTGGTCGAAATAGGTTCTTAACTGCACTGTTATCACGAAATCCAAATATTTTGGAAATCGGTCGCAGAGGTCCCGAGAAAAACCGGTTCTAATGTTAATCTTGAACAGTCACTTTATAAAGCCCAAGCCATTTGCCGAGTAGTGGGAATGGTTAGAATAGGTTCTTTACTTCCGGGACTCGAGGCCGGTGCAGCGGGAGATCGAGCTGCGCCGAGAGGAGCTCCGTCGAGTCCTTGTGGCGGAATGGCGGCAAAGGCTGATGCGCCCTACCGCCGGCCTTGCTACCGTCGAGGCGATCCGGCCAGTACTCGACGACTGGCTCGGGAGAGGGCACGGCTCCCTGTCATTCAGGGTGACGCAGGTGCTGTCGGGGCATGGGTGCTTCGGCAAGTTCCTGTGCCGCTTAGACAGGGACCCGGACGCTCGGTGTCACCACTGCATCCATTGCGGGGAGGACACGGCGCAACACACGCTCGCTGAGTGTGAAGCTTGGGAGGAGCAGCGCCGTGTCCTCACAAACGAAATCGGAGACGATCTGTCGCTGCCAGCTGTGGTGCGGAGGATGGTCGGCAGTGCAGAGTCGTGGGACGCGGTGGTTTCCTTTTGCGAGGACGTGATGTCGCGGAAGGAATCTGCGGAACGGGAGAGGGAGATTTTGACTCCCTTCCCCGGTCGCAGAAGGCGCACCGGGCGCAGGAGAAGGGCGGACAACGCCCTCTTCCGCCCCCCATGAATGGGTTCAAGGGCGAGGGACTTGGGGAAATTCCCGCCCCTACTCAGTGGACCCGAGGCGGTGGCACGCGCGTGTGTCAGCGCGTGCCCCTGAGGCGATGCACGGGGTAGGCGAACACCTCACTACCCCGTGCAAGAGACGAGGCCCGTGCGAGGGCCAGCACTAGTGTGGGGCTGCGGAAGAATCTGGATTCCCGCGGCCCCGCGCACACGTGCAAGGAGGATACAAGGGGGTTTTAGCCGGTAGGAGTCCGGCATACCCCTCCGCCACTCCCCAGGCGGAGGAAGTCCATGAGGATTTCCCCCTCCCAAAAAAAACTTCACTGTTATCACGAAATACAAATATTTTGGAAATCGGTCGCAGAGGTCCCGAGAAAAACCGGTTCTAATATTTAAACTTGAACAGTCACTTTATAAAGCCCAAGCCATTTGCCCAGTAGTAGGAATGGTTAGAATAGGTTCTTTACTTCACTGTTAACACGAAATCCAAATATTTTGGAAATCGGTCCCAGAGGTCCCGAGAAAAACCAGTTCTAATGTTCAACTTGAACAGTCACTTTATAAAGCCCAAGCCATTTGCCCAGTAGTGGGAATGGTTAAAATAGGTTTTTTACTTCACTCTTAAGACGGAATCCAAATATTTTGGAAATCGGTCCCAGAGGTCCCGAGAAAAACCGGTTCTAATGTTAGCCAGCCATTGTTAGCTAGCCATTATAAGCAGCCACAAACCTAACAACCTCTTTTCTTGAAATAACATTCAGATAGTTAGTGGTTTCACTGTTAATAGGCTAAAAAAAACAGGAATAGACGTTTAAAGGAAATTGTTGTTTCTCTTGCTTTTCAGTCTCTATCTACCACAATCAGTCCTAAGTTCGTGTAACGTCATGCAATTAATATCCGTAATGGCAATGGAAAAATCTTATCAAGACGAATAAAATAAGCTCGAACACGAGGTAGTAAATAGATACCGTTGAGGAGTTCCCTCGTCTCACTGTCGTCTCCATCGTCAGGTCAGGTTTTAACCTCCACTGTTTTGTGGTGTCGGAGACATATACCCGAATGACAAGTTTTTATTCGATATGTGCTTACAATTTCCGAGAGTTCCCTATTGTTTTAAGGTTTCTATCACCAGACCCTGGACCGAATAACAAAGGAACCATTTGGAAAGTAGATCCTTTCAAACAATAAAATGATTGTTTAAATCGGTTGGTAAACGACGGAGCTATGCACGTACAAACGTAAAAGGAATACAAAGTAACTGAGAAACTCCTCCATTTTTTGAAGTCGGTAAAAAAAATTCTCGTTCAATACCTCGTATTTGTCGATTAATATTATAATGCATTTCAGTTAAGATAATAAAAGTGGAATAGTTAAGAGTTCGTAAGCATATTTTTCGTAATATTGAATAAGAGTCAATCCAGTTTTTCTCAGGACTCCTGGGATAGATTTCGAAATATTTCGGACTGGGACCTTTTATAAGCCTATGGAACATAATACACTATGCAGTTACCGTGGACAACTCTTGAGCCCAACTTCCATACAAAGAATAGCATTGTCCTTTCTATTGATATTATTATGATATTCGATATACCAATATTTCAATTGGTCTTTTTTAATAAGTTTTTAATTCAAGCATGACGTCGCTAGTTGACAGTTATACTATACTTCCCTGCCGATTTCGGCTATGGTGACTGCTTTCAGTTACCATTGAGAGAAGAACTAGGATGATCAGCTCTTCTATGCGCCCTTTGATGGCTGCAGTACCCTATTTTATGTGTAAACGTGCGCGAGCATTGGCTGCACGTTAGGATACCGTCCACGTAGTTATAATGAATGGCTACTGGTGTTTTAGCCTTAAGAGCATCACGCTTCGCATCCAGTGCGGATTTCCTTTGCTCTTCGAAATCTTTGATCGCATTTTTAAGTAGGCCTCTCCATTCAGGGCGGCAAATGGCTTTTGTCTCCCAGTTCTGAGGATCAATGTTGCACCTTTTCATGTGTCTTTTCTGAACATCCTTGAAGCGTAAGAACTGGCCACCTTGTTTCCGTCTGCCGTTCTGGAGTTCAGAAAAGAAGATGCGTTTGGCCACCCTATTATCATCCATGCGTAAAACATGACCGCACCATCTGAGCTGTCGCCGCATCAGGTACGCTTCTATGCCGCAGACATTCGCGCGTCGTAGCACTTCGGTATTTCTAATCCGATCCGACCATTTGATTTTCAGAATGTCTCTTATGCACTTTAGATGAAATCGGTCCAGCGCCCGTATATGTTTCCGATAGAGGACCCATGTTTCAGCCGAGTATAAAAGATTTGGGAGGACTATGGCCTTGTAAACGGAGATTTTTGTCGAAAGCTTCAAATCATGTGTGTGTAAGACCTTGGCTCGTAATTTACCGAAAGCAGCTGATGCAGCGCCAATGCGATGGTTTATTTCGGTATCAAGGTCACACTTGGATGTAATTGTGCTGCCCAGATATTTGAAGGTATTCACTTGCTTCAGCTCAGTATCGCCAATGTCTCAGTTTTCTTAACACTGATTTTTAGACCGAAACGACAACAGACTTCCTGAAGGTTAGTCATCAGGTTCTGGAGCTCTTGTGCAGAGTTGGTAACAAAACACAGATCATCAGCGTACATGATCTCCGTTATAAGAGCATGAGATACTTTAGTATATGCTTTTAATCTGGCCAGGTTGAAAAGTCCCCCATCAGTCCTGAAACGTATTTTGATTCCAGCAGAAGTTTATTTGAGTGCTTCACTGACAACGACAGAAAAGTAGAGAGCAAACAGTGTTGGCGCAAGCACACAACCTTGTTTGACCCCACAGGTGACAGGAAAGAACTCTGACTGGTCACCATTATAGGTAACACAGCAAGTCATCTCGTCGTGCAGAAGGCGAATCATTCTCACAAACTTCTCAGGACAACCTAATTTTGCCAGTAAAGTCCAGAGGGCTTCCCTCGGCACGCAGTCAAAAGCTTTTTCTAAGTCCACGAAGCACATACACAAAGGTTGGCCTTGTTCTCGGCTTTTTTCCTGGAGTTGCCTGATGGAAAAGATGGCTTCGCCGGTGCCCCTGTTAGGTCGAAACCCAAACTGAGTTTCTGGCAATATGGCTTCGGAGACTGGTAAAAGCCGGTTGAGAAGAACTCTGGCAAATATCTTCCCAGGGACAGAGAGGAGCGATATACCCCGGTAGGAGTTGCAGTCGGAACGGTCTCCTTTGTTTTTATACAGTGTCTGTATACGGGATATTTTAAATTCAGGTGGTATTGTTTCCTCGTTCCAAATGCGATCAAAAATTTGCCAGATGTATGTATGAAGTTGCTCCCCTCCGTTACTGTTACAGCCTTTTTATCGTCCCACTGCTGGGCACAGGCCTCCTCTCACACGGAGAAGGATTGAGCATTAATCACCACGCTTGCTCAATGCGGGTTGCTGATTTCAGACTATATAGTCCAGGTTTCCTCAAGATGTTTTCCTTCACCTTTTTTATCAGCCATTGGTGTCTAAGATTACTTAGAGGTAGAAAGTACATACAGACTTAGAAAAGTTGTATTGGTACTTGCCTGACCTGGAATCGAACCCACACCCTCATACTCGAGAGGTTGGTTCTTTACCCACTAGGCCACCACGACTTTCCCCTCCGTATTTCAGCAGTTCTCCGGCGATGTTGTCAACGCCAACTGCTTTTTTATTTTTCTGCTCTTTGATGGCTTGAACAACTTCAGCAAAAGTTAGTGGCTCAGCAAGCGACTCATTCGGCGGCAGAGGATGGATACGCCTTATATGCTCAAGATCTGCTGATCGATCTACATTGAGCAGGTGGTTAAAGTGCTCTGCCCAACGATCAAGTATATCCTGCTTAGCAGTGAGCTTTTGGGAACCATCTAGGGATCTTAACGGAGTGCAGTTTTTTATGGAAACGCCAATCAACTTACGCATTTCTTCATAGAAAGCGCCTAGTTGGTGGGTATCTGCAAGCCACTGTATCTTTTTTGCCTTTTCAAGCCACCATCTATCTTTCATCGTCCTCGTTAATTTCCTTAAGGAATCACCACTACTTCGGACTTCTTGACTGGATTTATGATTTCCTTCATTACGCTTTATGAGTACACGATGCTGTTTGAATGCTTCAGTTAGGGCCCTATCATTCTGGTCAAACCAGTCCTCGTTGTTTCGCTTTTTGTATCCTATGGTTTCCGTAGCCACAGTCAGTACGGTGGATGAGATCTGTTTCCATTTTGATATTAAGTCACCTTGCTGGGCATCAAACACATCTAGCGCATCTGTTAGGCCTTTCTGGTATTTTTCTTGAAGATCTAGATAAGATAAGATTCATTTAAGATAAGATTCATTTATTGCATAACTGTGTACATATTGATGTTCATTAAATACAATAAATTAGATCATCAGTCTATCCAAGTCGGACATGCAATATTAAAATAAAGTAGAGAAAAAAGATTCACTGACAATACAAAAGTGACACTTCTAAATTACTTTTCCAAAATATTCATTTAAATTATAAAAAACATTATCAATTAAAAATTTCTTTAACTTTGCTTTAAACATATTTCCATTTAATTGCTTAATTGCTGATGGCAGTTTGTTGTATACACGAATAGCAGTAATATATGTACTTTTATAATAAATCATATTTTTTATACAAGGCAAATTAATATTATACTTTATATTGTGTACGAACATTTTTAATGGAGTCACTTTTAAAATTAAAATATTGCATATTATTTTTTACGAACAAACATAATTCCAGTATATAGATTCCAGTCAGTGTTAGGAAACCCTTTGTCTTAAATGTATCTCTTAAAGATTCAGTAGTATACATGTTATATATTGTCTTTATACATTTTTTCTGGAGAATGAAAGTAGATTGTACATTTGTCGAGTTCCCCCAGTAAATAATACCATACGTTAAAATGGGATAAACATGTCCATAGTAGGCATTTCTAGTGATGTCCACATTTGTAGTTTCTGACAAGATGGATAATGCATAACAAGCACTAGATATTTTTTTATTTATTTTCGCGATATGCTCTTTCCAATTCAAATGTTGATCTATCGTCACACCAAGAAAATTAATATGATTTACTTCTTCAATAGTTCTGTTAGCCACGTTTACATTTAGTTTCATAGGTTTACTCTTGTAATTTCTTAGTTGGACTAATTTGTTTTTTGAGAGATTTACTTTTAAATTTAGTGACTGCAACCAATCAGTTATTGTCGTTAATGTTCTATTTATTTCAATTTCGTAGTTTGTAACATTTGCATCATCATTTGAGATAAATATAGTTGCATCATCGGCATACATTACACAAAGGTGGTTTATTATATTCGGTAGCTCATTTATGTAGATAAGAAATAATTGAGGACCCAATATACTGCCTTGGGGCACACCTAGTAATACATTTTCAAATTCAGATTTAATTACCTCAACCATTTTAGTATTTTCATTATATACTTCAATAATTGTTGCCTGCATTCTGTTACTTAAATAATTTTCTACCAGTTTTAGAGCTATACCTCGTATTCCTATGCTTTCTAATTTATTTAAAAGGATGTCATATTTTACACAGTCAAAAGCTTTGGACATATCAATGAAAAGGGCAGCACATTGTTTTTTAACATTTATTTTTTCCCAGATAGTGTTGAATAATTTATATATTGCCAAAGATGTTGTTTTATTTTTTTGAAATCCGAATTGGTTAGCGCTTAATATTTTATATTTTTCCAAAAAAACGGTAATTCTGTTATATATTATTTTTTCAAATATTTTTGAAAAACTTGGTAATAGTGCAATTGGTCTGAAGTTATTTATGTCATGCCGCGATCCCTTCTTGTATAGAGGCTTTATAAGAGCTTTTTTTAAGGTTTGAGGAAATTCTCCAGTTTCTAACATTAAGTTTATTATATGTACAAGTGGGTCGGCAATAAATGAAATGCTTTCTTTGATAATTTTTATAGGAATATCATCATGTCCAAAACTAGATTTGTTTTTTAATTTTTTTACTATTTTTATTATTTCGCACCTATCTGCTGGATAAAGAAAAATACTGTG
The DNA here is from genome assembly GCA_963856015.1 of Helicoverpa assulta. Taxonomy (NCBI): domain Eukaryota; kingdom Metazoa; phylum Arthropoda; class Insecta; order Lepidoptera; family Noctuidae; genus Helicoverpa; species Helicoverpa assulta. The sequence continues at coordinate 722,827 of CAWLCW010000016.1, forward strand.
TGGATTTGAAATACTCGTATGTTTTGATTGATAATGATTGTTTGTTGACGTGTTATTGTTTTGGTTAATATAGAAATGGTTGAAGGTACTGGCTAATTTGTCAGGTGAATTTATTATATTGTTATTGTGAACTATGTAGTCTATTGTAGGTTGAAGAACATTTGTAGTTTGAGTTTGTCTTTTTATTAATGCCCATGTAGCTTTAGTTTTATCGACACTAGATTATATGAATTTTGTATTTGATAATTTTTTAGCCTCTTTCGTTACCCGTTTTAATATTTTACAGCATCGCAGGTATTTTATTTTATGTTCATAAGATTTATTGCTTTTTGTTTGAAGGTACATTTTACGTTTATTTTTACTAGAGATAATGATGCCTTTTGTTTTCCAGGACTTATCTTTTTTATACTGAAATTTTACTTTTTCAATGGGAATACAAAGGTCAAAAATTAGTTTAAATATGTGGATAAATTCATCATAAGCTGAACTTGGATTTGAATGGTGATATACATTATCAAATGTTATTTGTGAGATATATTTTAGAAATATTTCTTTGTAACGATCTATTTTACGACGCATTTTAAACCAGTATTTTTCCTTGAAGCTTATACTACACGGTATCTTTATTACTTGGCATGTATGGTCTGACATACCCAAGTCCCATATTTCCGCTTTGTAATTTCGATTGTTAGTGATGATATTATCTATGCACGTTGCAGAATGGGATGTTATTCGAGTTGCATTATTTAGGGTTAAAAGTAAATTAAATTTTTTTAATGTGTTTTTAAATAGCTGACTTTTTGTGTTGCAGATTAGAGTATCTATGTTAAAGTCACCAGTGATAAATTTTTTTTTGTTTAGTGCTCTAGATCTAATAGTAAGTTTATAAAGTAAAAGCTCGAGTTTTTCAATGAACAGACATAGATTACTGTTTGGTGTTCTATACAGACATATAATATACCAGTTTGTTTCTGGGATTTCTAAACCACAACACTCAAAGTGGGTTTCAATGGATATTTCAGAGATCCACTCAATTTTTTTGAAGTTTATTGATTTCTTTACGTAAATGCATACACCACCTCGAGATTTTTTTTGTCTTGAAAAATATGTTGCAATTTTATAGTTTGGTAGTTGTAATGTTTCCGCATTGTCGTCACGAAGAAATGTCTCACTTAAACACAGAACATCAATATTTCTTGACTCTAGTAATAATTCTATATCACAAATTTTAGACCTCATACCTTGGATATTGTTATGAAGTATCGTGAATTCACTTTCAGTTACGAAATAAATTATTTTCTGTTTGTGTTTCGACTGATGATAGATTTGGTCGCACTTGGAAATCTGTTTGCGTGCTAGTTGTAACTGTATTCTTGTTTTCTTTACTATTTCTCTTAATGAATTGTATATATTTGTGTTTATAATTAAGATGCAATATTTCTCTTAACATTAACCTGCATAATACTACAGAGTACGACATGTAAGGAACTTTATAATCTATGTTTACAAATGTGCTGTGATCGAACTGGGAGCATACATACTGGAATGTTTCACGTAGCTTAGACTCACTTAAAAACCTACTTCTTTTTGTATTGCACAGTAACACATTTGTGTGCGCTAATTTATCTACGAGAAAGTATAGGCTTGACTGCATTCTTAGTGGGTCCCTATCATTTTTACCAGATACAATTAAGACATAATCGTGCTTATCCAGGCCTTTACATAAATCTATTAGAGATTCAAGTAGTTTATCAGTCGTTGCACCAGGTTTACTCAAAGAAGACACAATATAATTAGGTCCAATCAAGTTTTGAAGAATGTTTCTCATATTTGTGTGTTCATCCGAGAAAATTAGGACTCTATTTCTGCAAGATTTTTCTTCATTTGTGATTGGGATTAGACTTAATTCAGTTCTGGGGAGATCATTTTGTACTTCATCTTCATCATTACGCGAAGACTCAATATTGTCTGCGGCAGACTGGTATGTCCGATTGATGTATTGAGCGTTACTGATTGGGGTCTCAATAGTGTTATCAAGATTTATATTCATTTCGCTGTAACTATCATTCAAGTTTAATGGTTTTTTAACAGTTTTACTCTTCGACTTTGGTGGTTTGCTGCGTTTGTTTGAAGATATTAAGCTATTTTGTATATTTGAGGCGACCGAACACAGTAGTTTTAATTTATCTATTTTTGATTGTTGAGAAGTAACTATTTGCTGAAGAGTGTAGTTTTCGGAGTTTAAATTATCTACCTCGTTCTGCGTCCTTTCCAAATCCATTCTAAGTTTCATAATTTCACTTCTTAACTCTTCTACTTCATGGTTAAGTAGTGCTTTAGACAAATCTGGTAAACTCTGTGCGTTGTCTGAGAGATATATACTTGATGAGGAGTTTAAAGAATTCACATCGTAGTTGCTTTGGCTGCTAATTCCTTTGTGCTTCCTTACCGTGATGTTTCTATCGCAGGAATCCATTTTCGATTTTAGATATTATTATGTATTGTTATGATGATAAAAAAAAAAAAGTTCCAGAATAGTTTTGTTTATCTGGTTTCGAAGACGCAATCTCTCAATCATTCACAATAATAGCAAAAAATCACAAAAGTGACTGCTCTGTAGTTGGTTCCGAAGCCACGACTTTTCGATGGTAGAAACTCTAAGCGAACACTATGCGCACTGGGCTACACTGTTCATATCATTCGGTACGAAATAAAGCTTCTAATATTTGTTGTGTTGTTATTTTTTATACTCGATACTCAGTCCTCTTTTATGACCATTTAAGGTAATGAATTAGCATCAGTGTTCGTTGTAGTGATTCATCGGTAGAAGAATGACTTGCACTGTTTCATTTTAACTTTTTTGAATGTTTAGTGTTATTTTGTAGTATTATTGGTATATTACTTAGTAAATAAAGTTATTGTATTTATTTCACTGTGTCCTGTTGATTTTATTCACTATTTGTTACACTTCTAACTTGTTTTTTTTTTTTTTTTTTATAGGTATGTTTATGTCATTACACTTAATATAACTTTATAAATATCACTCTCGCACATTAATAATATCCTTTTCATAACATATGATTCGCCAAAACACAAAAATTACACCGTAAACTATTTTTTATGCATTTAAAACTGCAGAGCCGATCGTTGCGTGACGACAGCGCTCGCGACACCCTTTACAATCTTCTTTACAATCCTGATCTTTACAATCCAGTCGATCTAAGTTGAGAGATATTGGTTTAGCCCTGCAGGGTCTTCGTGGTTCACGAAGGCGGAGTCTCAACTTAGTTACCAAAAGCCTGTGGTCTGTCCAGCAGTGCGCGCCGCGCATAACGCGTGTGATATGCACCTGGGAGATGTCCCTTCGTCGCGTTATTGCGTAATCGAGGAGGTGCCAGTGTTTAGAACGCGGGTGCATCCAGGTGGTTTTGAATTTGTCGCGAAGCCTAAACAGAGTGTTTGTGATGGTGAGGTCGAATTGGGCACAGAGTGTGAGTAGTAATTGTCCATTACTATTCATATTGCCCACACCATTATTTCCAATCACGCCCGGCCACGACTCAGAATCTCTGCCAACCCTCGCGTTGAAATCGCCTAGCAGCAGTATTTGTTCGCTTGAACGTATGCTGGTAAGGCATTGGCAAAGTTCTTCATAAAACTGATCTTTGACACTGTCCTCGTTACTCATTGTTGGTGCGTATACGCTTATCACATTCAGGTAGTTGTCGTTTGGTAGGTGAAGGCGTAATGTGATAATGCGGTCCGAGATGTATTGTGGACATTCTGGCAGCTTTTTTACGATGGTGGATTTGATGGCAAACCCTACGCCAGCTAACCTTCGTTCACTTTGGGGTCTTCCTTTCCAGAAGAATGTATAATCACCGCCGATTTCCTCAAGTTCGCCTTGGTCAGCTAAGCGTGTTTCGCTTAAAGCTGCCACGTCTACATTGTATCGAGCAAGTTCACGTGCTACGACAGCAGTTTTACGCTCCGGGCAAAGGTTTCCGTCATTATCGATTAATGTACGCACTGTTAGGATGGCGATCCGTGGGTCCTTTTTAAAAAAAAACACTTGTTACCGCTAAAAGAAAGTTTATTAAGAAAGGTTACACTACACAAGACACACTGGTTACACAACACAAGAACTGAACTCCCGACACGGAATGTACAGTATGTACTGCGAAATGGCTATGACTGACTAACCTAGCACATGGAAAATGGCTTTTTATAATATCGGTGACAATATGAAAGCGGCGGGGTTTTCACCTAAGTCAGCATTTGATGCATTACAAAGTCGGTTTATAACATCTCCCCCCTTTAGACTGAGCTTTATTTAATTTATTTAAATTAAAAGCGAAGGAATATTAAAGATGAATGTTCAATTAGTAAATAAAACTCAGGTTACAAAGTGTGTCTTAACTAATTACAAGACATGCTTAAGTTTTAAAACTTATTTAAGATAATATAATAAACCCAAAATAACAATTATTAAACCCAAAATAGAAATTGAAACTTATATCTAAAATGAAAGTAATATTAAAAGTTAGTGATATTTCTATTTGATTTCTTTAAGCCGGACAAGGCTTGATTACCAAAGTCTGTGTTTGGAAGACTTTTTACAGATTTGTTATCATTTTCTAAATCATCAGAGATTTCAGTAAGTTCTATGGATGAGTGAACATTATTGTTTTTCTTCATTTGCTTGGTATTATAGCATTGGTTATAAATCTGAATACAACAAGAGGAATTTCTAAAACTGAAACATTTGGTACACAGTTTATAAATAATGAAAATAATAATTGCTGATATTATAACATAAGTCAGCCCAGAATAATAATTACCGTATTTGACAATATGGGACTGATTTTCGCTATTGCGAATTTCGGTTTCTAAGTTTTCCAATTTGTGTGAAGCCAATTTCAATGATTCTAAATCGATATTTGATAAGCTAATTGGGTTGATAGAATGAGTACTTTCATTCAGAATATTATACTTGCAACAATCATCCAAGGTCAGATCAAAACTCAGAGTTATCTGACTCGGTACTGTAGACTTATACACATTTGAGGGATGAAATTGCAATGTTTGAAAATATGCTACACAATTATTTTCTAAGGACAAAATTCCTGTTCCATGTAAAATATAATCAGTAATGTTATTGTTACATTTCAAAGTTAATTTATTAGGTTTAGATTGTACATAAATATATCTGTTGTTATTTAGCTTTTGCCAAACATTTATAACACCATAAATAACCTTGGAGTCACAAATTTCAGGAAGTGATAAGGTCACTTCGGTTAATAACTTAGATTCACATGAGGGATTGTTAATCGTTGACAATATTGATGGTGAAGGACATAAAATATAATCACTATTGACATGCTTACATTCACTTATGCTATCTAATAAAACGTAAGATAATCTGTCATCCGTTACTGCTACGAATAACTTTGAAGGACGAATTAAAACATAAGTTAAATATTGATTTGTATCGCTTGGGGTAGGTAGCGGTAAATTCTTGTACAGGTTGAACTTAATGGGAGACATTAATGGTACTTGTATGATAAACATTAGTTTGTTATTATAATAATATACAGTTAGTTTGGATAAGTCGATTATAGTGTGAATGTTTTGCAATGTTAGCGAAACCGGGAACTCGTTGGTTCTCTTTAGTTCCCTGTTATTCGATAACTCATTGTATAATTTCTTGGGAGTTATGACGTACGGGTGTAAAATATTAGCTTTAGCGAATAAAATTGAGTTAAGTACTGTGTCTAAAACATTCGAAATTGATAGTAATGAGCCTTCAATAATATTAAACATAGAATTAATTTTTTCCAAATTCAATATGTTGTTATTCGTCCTAGAACTACTAGCAAATATATAGTTAAGCTTTTCAATTTGCCTATTGAGTAAGATTTCATTATTGTTTAACTTCTGTATAGAAACATTAAAACTATTTATCGTAGAACGTACAACATGTATGTTATCTTTCATTAAAGAATAAATATGATGCTCATTCTGTTGACAAGCGCTAACAGCTTCGTCATATTTTCTCGCGTCGTCAGCATCTAATGTACCGAAAAAGAATTTTAAAATTTCGCCTCCAAATTCAAGAGCGCGTTTTTGACGATTATCGGAAATAAGATGCGATAAAGATTCTAACTTAAGATTATTGGAATTAATAAGTATTTCTAAGGGGTTAATAGTATCCTTACACTCTAAATTAATATTAGGTAAATTACGAGCTTTTTCGCAAAAAGTCGATATGTTTTCAATAGACTTTTCTATATTTTCCATATAAGGTCTAATATTAATCATGTCTACATACGTGATAACATTCCAGTTATCGGTTTGGAAATAAACTATTGATGTTGGATCAAAATAGATTCCTGCACTATGTTCTATTATTTCAATTGGCTCGGAGAAACTTGAACACACGAAACATCTGAAACAAATATTCACGCCGGTTTAATTTCGTTAACATGATATTTTACATGTTTTCTATTAACGCATAGAGTGACGTTATTTTTACCGTGTGTTTTTAAAATCTTAAATGGTCCCTTCCACACAGGGGACAGAGCCTTACGGAGCCTGTGATGGTGTTTTAAATAAACTAAATCACCGGTTTTGTATGTTTTCTCCCGGGCTGTCGAATCATAATATGTTTTTGAGGATTCTTTACTTTTATTCATATTTTCAATAGCTTTTTCGCGGGAGTATCTCATCCTATATTGTAAAGCACGAATATATTCATGATAGGTAACGTTATCGTTTGACTCGTAAACACTACTAGGAATTAACGGCTTATAACCGTATAGAAGTTCGAAAGGCGAGAATTCGGTAGTGCAATGAGGGGTTGTATTATATGACAGAATCGCTGTTGCTAGATAGCAATGCCAGTCGTTCTGATTGTCATTAACAAAAGACCTTAAGTACTCCTTGAGAGTAGCATGGCTTCGTTCTAGTGCGCCATTTGTCTGAGGATGATATGGAGTAGAAAATATATTTTTTATTTTAAGAATTTCAGTTAATTGCTTAAATAGATCTGACGTAAAGGTTGTACCTTGATCCGTCAACAACATTTTGGGAAAACCAAATAATGAAAAGAAATGTATGAGGCTGCGTGCAACTTCATCAGTCGTACAGGTTATCATAGCATAGGCACATGAAAATTTTGTTAAATCATCCTGAAGCGTTAAAATATATTTAAATTTCTGAAGGCCTGCCTCAGGTAAAGGACCAACGATATCGAGGGCTAATCTTTCAAAGGGCCTAGTACTCGTTGATGTTATTACCATAGGTGCCTTATTTGATGCTCTTAAAGGTTTATTTACTTGGCATAACTTACAGTCTTTAACAAATCGTTCAATATCTGAACGCATTCCTTTCCAATAGTATGACGCTTTGATTCTACTTAACATGCGTTTAACGCCTGGGTGACCCGCTATAGTCGTCCCGTGGTTTTCTTTAAGGATATTACCGATCTCGGCAGGAGTCGGATAAAGTATTTGATTTTTATAAATATGGACCTCAATTTTAGTGCCATGAAAAATGTAAGATATTATATTATATATTTTAACGTAAACTAGTTTAGAAAATGGTTCGGAAAAATCAGGCAAAGCTAACTCCTTTTCATAATCATTTTTAGAAATGATATCATCACGTAATTTAAGTAGTAAGTTATAAATAGTTTTATAAGTTGTTTCATCGAAATGATGGACCTTAGTGTATAAGAAATAGAGTATCTTATTGTTTTTACAGACAACCGTTTGTAAGGTGTCAGGTTCGCGTTCGCCTGCGCGAAATTCCTGTGGGTTGTCAAGCAACGCTAATAATTGCTCAATATGCGGCATTGAGTTGTCTAGATCTAAAGAAACTGGACAGGCAATACACTTTTGTTTTGTTTTGTGTAAACTCTCGTTATGTTCTACGATTTTTGTGTCGCAGACCGAAATGGTTTTTGTGAATTGTTTTTTAAAGTATTCCTCATACGTAGTCGAGTTGATGTTGGAACTTCGGGTAGTCACAGCATTGACTGGATAACGCGATAGCGCATCAGCGTTACTATTAACTCGACCGGGTTTATACACAATCTCATACTCGTATTCTTCGAGTTTTAATCGCCATCTTAACAAACGTCCGCCCGGATCTTTAGCGTTAAATAACCACGTTAAAGGGCGATGATCAGTCACGATTTTAAATTTATAACCGTAAATATAAGGCCTAAATGTGTTAACGGCGAAAAGTATAGCAAGGAGCTCTTTCTCAGTTGTTGAATAATTACCTTCTTGTTTATTTAAGGTGCGGGACGCATATGCTATGGGCTTATCTTTGCCTATCTCACCCTGTGATAAAACTGCTCCGACGGCATAATTTGAAGAATCAGTCGTCACAATAAAAGGTTGAGAGAAATCAGGGTATTGTAAAAGAGGAGCTGAGATGAGCTTTTCTTTAAGCATGCTGAAAGCTTGCTCTTGTTCGTGAGACCAATGAAAGTTAACATCTTTTTTTAGTAAAGATGTGAGAGGTTTAGTTATGTGAGAGAAATTCTCGATAAAGCGGCGGTAATAACCGGTTAATCCAAGGAAAGATTTCACATCTTTCGGGGTTTTCGGTGTGGGGAATTGAGATATGGCCTTTACCTTATCTGGATTAGGCGAAACACCGTTGTCCGTAATAATATGCCCTAAATAAGCCACTTCTCGTCTTAAAAATTCGCACTTATCGGGCTGTAATTTTAAGTTTGCCTCTCTAAATTTAGTAAATACAGATTCCAATTTCTGTATGTGAGTTTCAAGGTTATGTGAGTAAATAATGCAGTCATCAAGGTATATATAACAATGAAGACCTTGAAGTCCCGAGAGCACAATATTCATCATTCTTTGAAATGTCGCTGGAGCATTTTTGAGCCCGAACGGCATTCTTGTAAATTCGAATTGACCTGATATACTGTTGGTCGTTACGCTGAAGGCTGTTTTTTCTGTATCCTTGGGATGTAATAAGACCTGGTGGAACCCTGAAGATAAATCGAGGGTACTGAAATATTTTGAATGGCCTAATTGATCCAAGATGTCTGTTATAAGAGGAAGAGGATAAACCTCGGATACAGTAACGTCGTTCAAGCGTCGATAGTCAATTACAATCCGCCACTTTTGTTTACCTGATGCATCTATTTTTTTCGGAACCACCCACACAGGCGCATTCCAAGGAGATGTTGAGGGGCGAATAATGTTCTGGTCGAGCATTTTTGTAATTTGTTTTTCGACTTCATTTTTATGCACTTCAGGGAAACGATACGATTTGACGTGAATTGGGGGTGCGTCCCCAGTATTGATTGAATGTTTGATTACGTCTGTATGAGATAGGTTTTCGCCATCAAGATGAAATATATCCGTATATTTAGAAATACAGTTCATCAAAGCCTTATGTTCTTGCGGATTTAAATGAGAACACCTTATTTGTTCAAGAACCCTTTTATGACGGTCAGTTTTTGAGAAATCTAATTGGTGAATAGATTCCTCATGAGTGTTATCTAAATTAGAAGGTAGTTGGTCAATTGGAGTTAACTTGACTTCGTAGTTATCAATTGGGACCTCATGTTCCGTGGTGTTTAGAATAGAGACATTAACTCTATTGTTAGGTTTTAAGCTCACTATACAGTTTGCTAAGAAAACACCGTCACGGATTTTATGATCTAAGATCAAACCTTCTTTTAGATTAGCAACCTCGGAGAGATTGGAAACAGGACACTCTATGACAGTTTCTGACCGCGGAGGTATAACATATGATGGCTTACTAAGGAAAATAGGTATTTTGTAATTTTCTAAATTAAGAGTATTGGTAGAGTAATGAATATCTATTTTAAAATGTTGGATAAAATTACTACCAATAATACCATCGTAATTTAAGTTGATCGCATCGTTAATAGTATGAAATAAATACTCAAACATTATTTTATTTTTCGACGAAATGCCATATTCAAAAATTAGTTTTATGGACCCAAGAGATTCGCAATATGAGTTATTATCGCTTAAACCTCTAAGTTTTATAATTTCGGGGCCCAACACTGGTTTATTAAGTAAACTCGAAAGTTTAACAATAGAAACTGAAGAACCAGTGTCAATTAAAAAGCATAAAGGCTTGTTATTATAATTTGTTTTAAGATAGACGTGAGGTAAGGAAACTTTACAATTTATGTTAAGCGTTTGCTCACGTATTAGAGAAAATGTGGGAACACATTGTTTAGAACTTTGCGTGTCTTTTTTTGGATTTGAAGGTTCCGGTAGACACGAAACCGTAACCTTATTTAGTTTAAATCATCGGAATTATCAATGTCTACTTGATGCACATTAGAGCGATTATCGTTGTTATTCGGTGCACTTGCACCTGGTGGTGTAGAGTTGCTAGCATGTGAGTTCTTTGCCTTAAGTTTCCGACACTCGCTTATCAAATGACCGCGTTTTTTGCAATATTTGCATGATTTCTCGGGGTCAAACTTGGAAGTAGTAGTATTATGGGAATTATCTGATGAATCTACATGATGGAAATTTGGAGATATTCAAGACAAAAATGCTTGGAAACATGCTGGTCCTGCTCCATAGGACGCACTGGCAGTATCAAATTATTGCGAATTTAAAATTACACCCGCTAGTAAAATTGTGTTCTTCTTTTGATTGTTTGTTTGTAACTTTGTACAAAAATATAAACATTTGTAAATGTGAACACCATGTAGCATTTTAACCTTTTTTTATTATCATATTCTTTGTCTATTGTGATTCTACATGATCTTCGCATGTTATTATAGTATGTATCAATACATACAAACTGTAATACTTATTATTTTTAAAAGAGTAACCATGGAGTTTCTTGCCCGTTCTTCTCCATAGGAAGCTACTTTTGGAATGGGCAACTAGAATCAACTTTATTTATATTTTTTGACGTTCATAAGTGCTTGTGAAAGCCTAAATGAAATAAATGATTTGACTTTGACTTTGACTTTGGAGAAGACCGCTTATTTTTATAACATTCGGATGCGGTATGACCACTTTTGTTGCAATGTGTGCAATGTTTATTAGAGCGCGTGGTTAATTTTGATAAATTAAATATTTTCTCCTCTTCAACGGCATGCGTTATTGCTTCGGATAATGATTTAGGATTCCTACACCGCACTATATGAGAGTAATTTGAGTTCAACCCTAACAAGAAAGTATTGAGAGCGAGATCCTCCATAGCGGCTAATCGACCTATAAGTTCTTTATCATTATCGCAGCTATAATGGATGTCTGATTGCAATCTTGTTAAACATGATTCAACACGCACAGCATACTGCATCGCGTCTTCAGAAGGCAATTGCTTACACTGTTGTAAATTAACTAATAAATGTGTGGAGTGTTTTTTCTCCCCAAAGGTAGTCTTAAGAAATTGTTTAATATCAGCCCAATCCTCAAATTTCTTTAAACAGGCTGCTAACTGAGCTTTGCCTTCTAATTGCGAGATGATATATTTACATAAAAAGTTCTGTTGTTCTGTAGTTGCTAGAGATATCGCACTCTCGCAGTTTGTTAAGAATGCGGGTAAATACTCGCGATCCCCGTTATAGGGTTTAATGAATTTAGTGAGAACATTGAGGGTGATTTTATCCGACATTTTATTAGTTTTATGTTTTACTGAAATTTTCTCCGATTCTGAACTGGATGAAGATGCGATTTCCTCAGATTCTTCTTTCTTTGGAGGCATTGAAATAATAATATGATTATTATTTATAGCACTTACAGAACATCAGATAAAAACAAAGCATGCACAGTAAAAAAAAAAATAAATAAATTCGTTTTGTTTCAATAACACACGAGTGATTTTGAATATTTGGGAAACGGCACTTCACTTCACTAAAGCACTTTTATAATATTTGAAAAAACTCACATTAGCAGATGAACAGCAGTCGCACACGTGAACATTCTGGAAAGGTGACGTCACGATGCACGCGGCGCTGGCGCCTGGCGACCCAGAGAGTCGTATTGCAGGCAGTTCCTGCACGTGGTGTGCTCAGAACACGTGGCTAATGATGGATGGAGAGACAGCCACAAATCCCATGCGAGAGATGTTGAAGCAGTACAGAGGTCTTGTGATAACCTGGTGATGCGGGCTCACACTCGAAAGTGGAGGCTGACCGTCGACCACGTGGTAGCAGATGTGTTCGGGGGTGATGCGGGCTCACGCTACACAGCGGAGGCTTATCGTCGATCACAGTAGCAGCAGCGCGGACTTAGGCGTTTTTAGGGAGCCTAAGGTTTACCGTCGACCACGACACAAAGGACTTTCGACCACGGACCAAACAATAATGGTGCAGACACGTGGAAATATTCGCGACGCCTACACCTAATGGATCCCAGTACTTAACGATTTTCCTGGGATCCCACTTCTGACACCAATTTGTTAGGATGGCGATCCGTGGGTCCTTTTTAAAAAAAAACACTTGTTACCGCTAAAAGAAAGTTTATTAAGAAAGGTTACACTACACAAGACACACTGGTTACACAACACAAGAACTGAACTCCCGACACGGAATGTACAGTATGTACTGCGAAATGGCTATGACTGACTAACCTAGCACATGGAAAATGGCTTTTTATAATATCGGTGACAATATGGAAGCGGCGGGGTTTTCACCTAAGTCAGCATTTGATGCATTACAAAGTCGGTTTATAACAGCACGTTCCATGCGCCAAATGTCATAAATGATGTTTTTATCTTATTTTTCTTGTTACGTCGACCGCGAGTAATGGGGTGCCTAAGCAGCCGCGGTTACTACTCCCCCAATTTGATGGGACAAGCATTTTTTTAGGACACCTTTTCTAGCCCCCTCCCCGGCTGAGCGGGGGAAGCAGTGCCTCCCTAAATAGGGCTGCTTCATCACCTAAGGTGCTGCCCAATCCACACTGTTGTCCCAAGTGCAGTGCAGAAACGACCACTCTCCTTAGGCTGCCATACGTGCAGGCTTCAGACAAAGCCGGGTGTGCACCACCACCCAACCTCTTTACTTCAGCCCATCGCCGCAGGTCTTTTATCAGGATCCATTAACCAGAAGCAGTCAGTTGCGCGTGAAATATTTAAGTGCGTAAGTGTTTGCGCAGACACAGACGCACTCTCTCGTCCTCCACCCTCTATTCCCAGTGGAACGGAGAGCCGCCACGACTGGAGAAGGTTTCGGATGCAGTGAATGGCCGACGAGCACTTTTGACCTCTGTCGTCGCCCTAAGCCTATCACAAGACTTCACTGCCCCGCCGAATCCGCCACTACCGGTTGCCTATCAGCGTTGGTGTGCCATCTTCGCCGGGGCAGATTCTACGTATAAAGCGGGAGGTATCCGCAGCACTACTACTACCGACCACCGCGCTACCGACGGCACTCGCCGCCGTGCTCGACACTGTGGCGCCCTCCAGCGGACACGCCAGGTACTGTGGAGAGCCTGCTGGCGCACACGTCCGGCGCCGGCGGTGACCGCCGCGCTACTCTACTAGTTACACTAGTTACGCTAGTTGACAGTTACTGTGGTTACGTCTTGCAGGTACACAAATTCAAAGCAAAACAATATGTTTTATTTCCAAAGCCTGATATTATCCAATGACAATGAGCGTTTGGAAGTAAATACAAAGAAATAAACAAAGTACAAAGCATTCACTATCGGACGGGAAAGCCGGGGCGGCGCCAATAAATCGCGATGTCTCTAGTGCTTATCGCACACCAAAGTACAGCGATCTGTCTCCCGCGACAACCTGAAAACTATTTTAAAATCGTTGAGAGATTTCACTTCGTATGATTTTGTACTACATTTGTATTGTCAAGCTTTCAACGATGTGTTCGTAAGCTATCAATATTTTTCGAAGTACTGTTGAATTGAAAAATAGTGGTTCCAAATTGTTGCCACTTCAAGACAAAAACAAATCATCTTATTATTACTGGCTTCAGTGCTGGATTAAAACTACTAACCTACTTCAAGGTGATGGTTTACACCTAGCTATTGGTACTTTCTTACGCGTTTTATAATAACTTTATAACCAATTCTTTCTTTCCCGTCGTATTTATTTATCATGTGAAAAAAACATGGTAAGAGTCTTACAGAAACAATTTAATCTTAAAATACCAAACTTTTATATGGCAGGTACGTTCAAAACCTTTTTACGACATTTAGCTGTACGACTTCTTGATAAAAAAATACCTAATAAAAAAAACGAAAAATGGCAGTGACCCACTTAACAGGGACCACACAACATGGCACAGTAAATACAGCTGACACGTCGCAATTAATGTAGGATTTCCACTCAAGTCAACTTAAAACGAGTTGCAAGCAAGTAATCCACTCCAGCTGAGTTCAACTTAAGTATCTGATACCCTTTTAATTCGCAGTAGGAGCCAAGTTTCGCTACAACAGGGCAGTAGTGCTTTCGGAAAGTAGTGCTAAAAGTAATTTCATTTACCTCGGCCACTCCGTGTTGCAATCCTGTTTAATGAGATCTTTGACTAGTTCTTGATGGAGATTTTAGACTAGAAATAACAGTATGCTTTAAGTTGGTATTAGTATGCACAGAATGAGTGCATTTTGATACCCGTTTTGGCACTTTGGTTCTGACTTTCTTCTATCACTGGAATAGTGATTGCCGTTATTTCAATTAATCATCGGGGTCGGTGCAGCACGTCTTCTTCTTCCGTATCTTCCTATCTTACGACATCTCACAAGTAAATTGTTGAAGGTATCATATTTGGTTCCAGTTTAATGGTTGAGATTAGATTTTTTGACGACTTTGGTACCTTGTTGCTGACCACGAATGGCATAAGTTTTCCAAAGTGAAAGATTGTATAAATATAATTTAGTGTTTTATTTGTCTTCCTAAATTCCTTGGTCCAAGATGTTTACGTTATTATTGTTAAGCTACAACAGAAAGTATTATTCAATTTACAACTCAAAGACGTTTCTGTTTTAATTTGAGAATGTTGTTACGGAGTTTATTGTATCTTAGACGGTTTTATTTTGTACCTCTCTTTGAAGTGTTTTGTTTTACGGTCCGTTTTTTATTTAATCACCGACGGAGCTTTCTTAGATTAAATATTAGACAAGTTCAAAAATAAGGAAGTTATTTTGGTTTTTGATGTCTGCTTTGTCTGTCGTGTTTTATATATAGGCCATGTTAGGTACTTTTGGCCTTAGTTACTTAATGGTAAACATGCTATTTTGTACTTCAACTTTTTTGTGACGCAAGTACATTTTCTTAAGAGAACTGTTTTGCATTCTTTTGAAGCAATGGAAGTAAAGTCCTGATGGCATCTCTTGCAAGAGCATAAGACGAAGCCATTAATAAGGGAGTACTTAATTAACATAGTGTTGTTAAGTATAGTCTTTGCAAGTCAACATGGAGTCTACTTACGGCCAATTTCTTCATCAAAAGTAAAAGCCAAAGTAAAAGTCAAAGTAATGTCTAAAGTTAAAGTAACGGTCAAATTCGTTTTTTCTATTAGTTTTGCTGTTACTTTAGCCTTGAAAAAACGAATTTGACCGTTACTTTTACTTTAGACATTACTTTGACTTTTACTTTTGATGAAGAAACTGGCTGTTAAAGATTGTTAATGAATAATAATGTTTCGGAAGTTTTCTTTCCCACATCATGCAAATTTTGTTTCTGAGCCTGAAATCCATTCCACCATTTTCAGTAGACTAATATAATATATTCAATATTTTGTTCATAAATGAATGTGGTTTTGCATTAAGTCCAAGATACAGAAATTTCATTAAATACTATCCTGAAAATAGATATTGTACATAGAAAACTATACAAAAAGTCAAATTAGCTCGCTTTTCCAAAAGTTCAATACCCTTTTGACACTACCATAACTGTTAACACAAACCGGCGCTCACTTTCTAAAGCGCTTTGATTTTCATTAAGCTTTTACATAGTCATTCCATTTTTCGCTGGCACGGTATCCTATAAAATTTGCCTATACAAATACATCTTGCACCGGTCTTTACAAATTCGCCCCTACAGTCTTAGAACATTTTACCCACGGGACACGCCATCGTCGTGCCTTCTAAAGTTAAACCTGCTGAAAGTCTCGTACTTTCTCTTAACACCGCTTACATTCGTGAAATTCATCATCATTCGTATGTATCAAGTTTATGCTTCTGATTGTTAATTCTGTCATGCTTAACGAATTGTGTTCGAAAATTCATGAGTGGTCTCTATTTTGTTGCCTCTGAACTCCCGCGTCAAAATTATTGGCCTAATCACTTTTTCACATTAAGATTTGAGCTCATGGCGGTTCCAGCTGTTAAACGCTCTAAGTCTACAGTCATTACTGAATTCAATTTGTGTCGAGCTCGCTTTGTGAACGCTCAGCGGGATGACTGTGCACTTTGCACTTTTAAACACATTGTCGGTCAGAGAATGGATACTTTTTCGTGTCTTGAATTAGAACGATGATATTTTTAGTTGAATGAAATGGAAATTGCTTTGGTAATTTGTGTTGAATATGGTAATAACGGTTTTGTTTTTGTAACAGTGGTGTTACTAAGTACTAGGCTTTATGTATGGAGTAATTATTTTAGCTGGGTTCTGTGAGAAGAACTTCATTTCAGTTTTCAAAGTTTTATCTCAAAACTCATTTATCATAATACACCTCTTTAAATTATTGTGTGTCGGAAACGATTTACTTTAGAAAAGAAGCAGCACCACGCCTTCTTAACCTTGCCCTTAAGCTACGGCTTCCTGATCACATAAAAAGCCTCGTAATGCAATAAATTGGATACTCAATTACTCAGCAGATCCACTCTCCTATTACTTTAATGTAGCAAATACATCGGCAATTTAATTTCAATACTCGTACCTTGGTACCCAACCTCGTTACCGACCATCCTTATACGATACTAAAACCTAAAAAAAACAGCCAAGTACGAGATGCGAAGGGTATAAGAAGAGGTTCCGTATAGTTATCTAGAAAATGAATAAAAAATTACGTTTGTTGTATGGGAGCCCCGATTCTTATCATTTCTTATGTTATTATTTGTTATTCAGTAGCAATAGAAAAATAGCACCATCTGTGAAAACTTAAATTACCTATCTGAGTATCTCGGTCTTTAATAAGATAAAAGCCTGACGACAAACGGACAGCGAAGTCTTAGTAATAGGATCCCGTTTTACTTTTAAGTAAGGAACCCTAAAAACGAACATTTTATTGGGAAACTAGGGCAAGTATCTCCAGGCTATTAATTCGGCGGGTGCACCTAAATATTAAGTACATGGAGTATAAATATTAAATGGTCTATCTGTGAAAAAGTCCGTTGGCGTTCGGTCAGTAAATTGCCTTTATTGGACGAAATACGTAAAAGGAAATAGCGGTGTTGGAAACGTGGGTAGCTGCTACACTCAATGCTATAAAACGCATTAGAATATTTGAGCTTTTATTTCCTACACTAAAGCCATACTTACTTCACGAAAAATATGGCTTATTTATACAGTTATCAAAAATCCTTTCTATTATTTCTACTATTTATATTAACTATATTATTATATTAACCAAAAAAGGCAAAATATTTTTTTGCCATTTCCGTATTTTGCTCATAGATTATCCAACTCTGAAGATACTTTAGTTCAGTGAACCGTAGCATAAAAATATCTAAATTGAAAGAAGTTGCAGTTTATAACATTATAAGCTTCTGGGTCGTAAAATAGTATCAAGATAATCTATTGAAACTACCTCCAACTTATAACAAGTTGGCAAAGTGATAGTTGTAACAAGAAAAGCATCTTTAGAATTTGTTTTCCACTGTTAGGCGAGTTCATAAAAATGTAACAGCTTATTTATGCATATTAGAGTTATATTCTGTTTGAAACATCGTTTTCCGAATAACTGAACCCCTTTTGGAAACATTTAGTTTTTTAGCTGACGCTAATAAGTACCTATAGGTATATTAGCCAGGGTAACTGGAAAATTAACAGAATTTAAAAAATGTATTGACAAAAAAAACGTTGCCTTGGAAAATGCCAGGCACCAATAAGTAAGTATCGATTAAACGTAGGAAGTCAAATCGTTCAATTCAGTTCCATAATGAATTCAGGAGCCATTTCACGCTCTCCAAAAGTTTTTATCACGCCATTTCTTTTTACTGTCACAGAAGGAATCGACGATTCCGATCCTCTTATTGACAACGCTTATTCTGCGGGTAATTTATGTATTGTTATGGCGAGGGAGGGGAACTGTCAATGATAATGCGCTATTTGTAACCGTTTCAGGCTTGCTCCTTGAGAAACATCGATTTGATTCGGTTTGGTTAAATATGTATGACTCAATTTGTTGTCTGGAGGTGTTTTGGACTGCTTACTTATTTGTTGTTTTTTCTTTATAATTTTCGCCAAGTATACTATCTTTTCTGGTAACTTACATAAGTACCTACCTAGTATATATTTCTATGTGTATGTTTCCTAATATTAAATTCGTTTTTTTTGTTTAATAATCATAACCGTCGAGCCAAATGCAAAATCCACGAAAGGAGTTAAGACTGCCTACAGACTAAATATAAACCTTTAACTGCATTTATAATAGCAGGCAATATCCCATCTCTGACTACAGCACAAACTTTGTCTAGCTCGGTTGATCCAGTTATGCTGTCCAATTATTTTAAAATCGGCCCAAAAGCGATGCGCGCGCGGCCTTCGCTGCCCACTAATGGAATAACCTGACCCGAGGCCACTTTAGTACTCACGATGTGCTTAGCCAGACCCAAGGAAATACATGCTGAATATTTTAAAACATTCAAACTATTTTTAACCCCCGACGCAAAAACGACGGGGTGTTATAAGTTTGACGTGTCTGTGTGTGTGTGTGTGTGTGTATGTGGCATCGCAGCTCCCAAACGGATGATCCGATTGTAATGCGGTGTTTTTAGGGTTCCGTACCTCAAAAGGAAAAAACGGAACCCTTATAGGATCACTTTGTTGTCCGTCTGTCTGTCTGTCTGTCTGTCTGTCTGTCTGTCTGTCTGTCAAGACCCTTTATCCCAAGAACGCTTGGACGTATCAAGCTGAAATTCACATGAAATACTCAGGTCTATTGTCCCTTTAAGCTGTGAAAATATCAAACTTCTAAGCCAAGCCAATCAAAAGATACAGTCGATTATGTCGTTATTTTCAACAAATTTTCGACACTCGCAAAGGAATCAAAACCTACAGGATACTTCCCGTAAACTCAGTATCTTGAAATTTGGCATGAAGCATTGTCATATAATGCAAATATAGGAAAAATTGCGAAAATCACATTTTTTTAGTTATATAATATAATAAAAATATTTTAATAAAATGAAACTTACTACTTTATTTCTCGCGAAGGAATAAAGGTATCAAATTGAAATTTATACCAAATACTTAGGTTTATTGTCCCTTTAAGCAGTTAAAAAATCAAACTTCTAAGTTAACGCGATCAAAAGATACAGCAGTTTATACCGACACCTTAGACGAATTTCCGTCACGAGCTAGGGAATGAAAACCTACAAGGTACTTCCCGTGAACTCAGAATCTTGAAATTCGGCACGAAGCAACGTTATATAGTACAGATAAAGGAAAAATTGCGAAAATGATAAATTTGAAGTTACATAAAATATTAAAATATTATTTTTGCTTACATGACATAAAATATTTTTTTAATAATTATAAACTTACTACCTACCCTTTTTCACATGAACGCGTAGAGATATTAGAGTTGAAATTCATATCAAACACTTCTTAAATCTAATTGCCTCTAAACTGTGAAAAATTCTAAATCATTCAAAGGACAATGGGCGAAATTTGGTCTACCCCCCTCTAGTAATGAGTCATACATCATTTGAAAGGTCTTTTCAAGCGTTACATTTTGTACTAACATCCTACTTACAAATTCGTAGTACTTTTGAAGTTAGAGCTTATTTTAGATAATTTATCGATAGTTAGTTTCAAGTTCTTAGATTCCTTCTCTTCTCTAGTAATGAATTGTATATCACTGGAAAGGCCTTTTTAAATAGAACATTTCGTATGAACATACCTCTAACAAATTATAAGTACTTTAGAAGCTAGAGCCTGTTTTAGGTTATATTATCGATAGGTGTTTTGAGTTAATAAATCCCTTCTCTACTTATAAATTATATTTCACTGGAAAGGTCTTTTAAAATATAACATTTCGTAGTAAAATACCTCTAGCAAATTGTCAGTACTTTAGAAGCTACAGCAGATTTTAGACAAAGTTATTATTTCACTAAACACGTTCTAACTCCCTAAATACTAACAAATGACAATCGCCGCCATACAAAAAAAACACTCTACGTAACACAAGCTTTCTATTGACCTACATAGAGGTAGACCAAAACGCTCATTGTCCTTTAAGACATAATAAGTTATTTTCAATCAGATTCCTGAATGATGACTATAAAATGTTGTAAATAAATAACTTTAATAAAAGAACTTTTACAAGGTACTGGCCTACTCATCATCATCATCATCAGCCTATCGCAGTCCACTGCTGGACATAGGCCTCTCCAAGTGCACGCCACTGAGATCGATTTTCGGCTTCTCGCATCCAGCTCCTGCCAGCCGTCTTGCGCAAGTCATCACTCCACCGTGCCTGAGGACGTCCTACACTACGTTTGCCGAGGCGTGGTCTCCACTCTAGAACTCGTTTACCCCCACGGTTATCGGTTCTTCGGCTAATATGGCCAGCCCACTGCCACTTCAGCTTGCTGATTCGGTGGGCTATGTCGATGACCTTGGTTCTCTGACGGATTGCCTCATTTCTGATGCGATCCCTCAGAGAAATGCCGAGCATAGCCCTTTCCATAGCCCGCTGAGCGACTTTAAACTTGTGAACCAGCCGTACCGACAGTGTCCACGTTTCGGCTCCGTAAGTCATGACAGGTAGGACGCACTGATTGCCTACTATTTTAGTTATATTATAAAATAAAAAATATTAACTATTTTGACTCTCACGAAATTACCATAACTATGATTGTTCTAAACTGAACGATTTGCGCGAGAGTCACTTTTTATTTATACAGGATTTGTACGGAACCCTCGGTGCGCGAGCTCGACTCGCACTTGGCCGGTTTTTTTTTGTTTAAAAGGAATGTCATTGTTGAAGACAATACGAAAATACTTGGGAAATCTAGGTTACGTTTGTAGGTTAGCTGGAATATCTACCTCTCTGTGATTTATTATGCAGGGTGTAAGAGTGTTTTCATTACGAGTATAGTGGCAATTTTCTTAGAGTCTTGAAGAAGTAAAAAAGGTTTATTTATAACTAGCTGTTGCCCGCAACTTCGTTCGCGTGGAATAGTGACTTCCGGCAGATTTTTGGTTTGACCAATAGATGGCGCTATATGTCCGGAATACATTTTATTTTTTATTTTCAATTTTTTTGTAATAAAAACTATCCTATGTCCTTTCTCAAGCTCCAAACTATGTCTGTACCAAATTTCACACAAATCGGTTCAGTAGTTTAAGCGTGAAGAAAAGACAGACAGACAGACAGAGTTACTTTCGCATTTATAATATTAGTAGGGATGAGAGTAAGAGGTACCTACCTAAGAGAGACAGGTTTCGAAACCTGTAGGTAACTATCGGTAGGTATCTCATAATATTTCAAACATACCTAACTGAGAAAAAATAATAGAATGTTGAATAACGATTAAAAATTAATTTAAGAACATCTTGTATACTTACCCATAAACTGCAAATAAAGAATTTGAATTTGAAGTCTTGCAGTGTAAATGCATGTTTTGTATTGGCGCCGCTGAAGTGTCATTTTTATGGAAAGCGAAATTGATATTGCGGGCTTAGAAGAGAGGTGGATTAATTAATCTAAACTGCCTATACGTATACGTTCATATAAACCATCCGCGAGAAATAATAATAAAACGAATTTATAATTTTAATTCTAATGTTTTGCCGAACAAATTCTAGCTGAAAAGTTAAGCGGTTAAAAGCTACAAATCCAAATTATCCTAAAGTGGATCTTTTATCGTTTATCGTTCTTTATCCTCTCCGAAAGATGTTAGTGAATCTATCCTTTCATGCGGCAGATCGTATTTTGTCTAAACAAAAAGCTAAGTCCTGATAAGAACAACTGAAGGTAGAATATTATCTGGGTAACTAAAGACAAATGGGTAATGTTACCTACCTATTTATTTACAAAATAATAGGTACTGTTACAGAATCAAGCTTTTATATTAAATCGCAGCTAATTTAAATTCAGAACTGTAAAACGGTTGGAGTTCCGCTTCGCGATATCTTTTCAGGACTCATAACATTAGGCAAAAGCACAAAAGATTACTTAATTAATATAAACCTTTTAAAAATATGAACCAAAAGCCATCAAAGTATTCTTCATATTCAAAGTTCGGTTTTATGGCAGCAGTCTTGAATTATTTTATTAAAATTCGGCTTAGGCCTGGTTCATAAAAGTGCCACTTCGTAGGCCTCTCGGACCGACGTACTTTGGCAAAATTTACATTTATATTGCAAAGGTATCTTATGTTTAAGCTTGTTAAACGTAAGGGAGCGTTCAGGGTGCTCTTTATGAGATTGATGGCCTATATTGGCGAACACACGGTCTAAATTGAAGCAAGAGTTAGTATCTATACCAGGGAAATGTCTGCCTCAATGCCTTTAGGTACTCGATGCTCTTGAAGTATAGACACTATTTCTGTACTATCGTAGAATCGGGTCCCTATTACCTACAGATAATTATATTTTTATAGAGTTTTCAACCACAATAATTTATTGTAGGTTCAGTTCTAGCTGGAGAAGTTGCTGCAATCTCAGATGTATGGAAAAGAAAAACTTACCTGGGAAAGTAGACAGGAAAGGATCCACCAACAACAATAACACTTCACAAAAGCCATCTCTGCACTTTCACACGCGCGTGTAGTCTTTAATTTATCAAGTATTCGGTTGTATGTCCAGTGAAATTTGTATATCGCGCGAATGGAACCGCGGGCGACGCGAGACTTGACACTTGACAGGCGACCGAAATATGACAATTAAAAAAAATGAAAGTGGCCAAGATGTTTGTACAACAATATTGTCTATTTCCTTCACCATGAAAAACCATCACGTTATCGACGCGACGCCGCACCATTAAAATATTTCGAATAAATGAATAAAGTAGGTATGTAATTATCGTCATCAACAAAGATATTGAATTAACTACGTGCCTTTCATTTTTTTTGGGAAGGGACCGATATTTGGAATGCCAATAAGTAGGTACCTACTTAAATATTCATCAATCATTAGTCGAAGCACGGCCAGCTCGTAAGAAGGAGGGTGGCAAATAAGCCTGAAAACGTGAGGATTAGATTTGTAAAATGCGCGTTAATATAAGTATTAGGTACACTAAACTCACTATAATATGCTTTAATTTTAAAAAATGTGTAAAAAAATTGACACACAACGAACACGCAGACAATAACTTTTTGGTTTTCGAGGGTAGTCAGGCATACGATTCGGACCATAGATAATATTCTATATCTATGACACGGACTGTGATAAGTAGTTACGTACACTGACCTCTATATTTATACACATGGTGGTACCTATTTATAGAGGTCAGTGAGTTACGTATCATAGTCAGTAAACTGCAGTTTGTAACCTACCCACATTAGCATGGATTGACTACTTAGAATCTTTGTATGCTCAATTGCGCTCAATTAAATAATAATTAAAATAGACTACATTATAATCTTGCTGTATTAGAATCTTGGGCATACCTACTTAAAAAAAAAAAACAAAACCTGCTAGCAGTGCTAGCGTCCTCTGTGCCAAAGACGTTGAATTAGGAAGCATTCCGTGTAGCCGTTATGTTATAATAATTAAATAAACAAGGGAATCACCAGCGCTTATGTAAATAACTGCAGCTTCTAAAAAATAAAGCTAAATGCAAAACGCATTATAAATTAAATGATACTCTGATTATTATTTAAATCTTAACACACGTTTAGTTTTTTCAAAACATCCATTTGACGATTGACATTTCATATGAATGACAAATGACAGAAAAGACTGTGGTTGACACATCGAGAAAACAAACGATATCTTAATTTATTTTCTGTTAATTCAGCGAATATCTCCATTTTACAACCAAAACGACGATGTTAACTGAAGTCTGTAACAATTCTCATTACTTATAATGGATGAAACGGAAGAGTATAAGTGTGTGAATTGCGGGGAAGCAGCGTCCGCACTATATAGGACATATGGACCATCGGTATTAAAATTAACAAAATGTGTAAGTTGGAAATGCCTTTCCTTGTCTAAAATCTACTGATAAAGCCCCAAAGCATAACCAGATAGATTACTGGATATCAACGTTTACTGTTGCAAGAATCTCAAATTAAACACAACTTGTTTGTTGTATTTTTTAGGGATACTAACGTTTTTACTTAATAATTTTCAGGAAAAATGTAAAGGTATTGTAGACAAGTACATAGAATATGACCCAGTTATAGTAATGATTGATCTAGTTTTGATGTCCAGAGAAGCACAGAGGCACATTTTGTACAACACAGAGTTTAAGGTAAATAAACATAATTATAATTGACTTCATACCAACAGAATTCATATAGAGTAAATGTGGCAATCTACACCTTTCTTCTGGAAGAGATCCGTTAAAATGATGAAAAACTTTCATTTACTAAAAATATATGAAACCATGTATTTTCTGTTTCTAAAGGTGAACTTATAAATTAACTCAATACTATAATCTTTCAATACCTGTAAAAAATTAATCTTAATAAATACTTTTTCTCTGTTTACAGTCTTTCTGGAAGTTAGCAATTATTTTGATAATGCTAGAGACGTACGGCGTGTGGAGAAGTGACAGCCTGTTCAGTATTGGAGTGAATTCTGTCTGCGGCTTTGAAAATAATTCCACTAATTTGTAAGTACATTAGTATATCAGTAGTATTTATATAGTACTTTGTATGTACTGGCATATCTTACTTATTCTTATGTGGACTTGAACTTTAATCATAAAATCATTTTTTTACATCAATATTCTAAAACTAGATTAGGCCAATCGTTAGGCCACCACGACTAGCCTAATCTAACGATTAGGCTCGTTAGTAGGCAATTAGTCGTGGTGGCCTAGTGGGTAAAGGACCAACCTCTCAAGTATGAGGGCGCGGGTTCGATCCCAGGTCAGGCAAGTACCAATGCAACTTTTCTAAGTTTGTATGTACTTTCTAAGTATATCTTAGACACCATTGACTGTGTTTCGGATGGCACGTTAAACTGTAGGTCCCGGCTGTCATTGAACATCCTTGACAGTCGTTACGGGTAGTCAGAAGCCAGTAAGTCTGACACCAGTCTAACCAAGGGGTATCGGGTTGCCCGGGGAACTGGGTTGAGGAGGTGAGATAGGCAGTCGCTTCTTGTAAAGCACTGGTACTCAGCTGAATCCGGTTAGACTGGAAGCCGACCCCAACAGGATTGGGAAAAAGGCTCGGAGGATGAGATTAGGCCAATATTTCCTATCTGACTACATTGAAAACAAACACCAAAATTAACTAACCAAGAGAAAATGTCTTTGGAAACCCAGAAACTTCTAAAAAGTCAGCTTTAGTCTAATTATATTTGCTACAGCATTTTTTACTGAAATATTGTTGGTATTCTGTTGATTTATTCTGAGCAAGAAAATTGGCCAGACTAACAACTTTAACATTGCTTTCTGAATAAGAAACAACTAAAGCAAGAAATCATCAACTTACAGAAGTATACCGATCAATATATCCCACTCTGTTCCCGAGTCATGGAAGGTCAACTGCTGGGCGTGGTCTCATGTGGAGAAGAGTGATGAAGATAATGATCTCTTTATATGGGAAAAGGATTTCTATGTGCAGTTCACGTCCATACTTTGTGGTAAGTATTTTTTGGTCTGCTTTTTTGATTGAATAGCTGAAATGATAAATACAAAGTGTAAGATCTCCTGGTGCATGGATACAGTCCTTTAAAATACATGAGAGAAATAATCTATTTCAAGTCCTACTCTACCTATTTACAATATTTTTGTACTTTTTCAGGAATAATAATTTTTATAGCAACAGCACATCTTCTAATGAAAATGGTATCACCATTCTCAACAAATAAAGGTAAGACAATTTTACCAATTTGTAAAGGTAATATAAATGTAATATGTTCTTATATATCCGGTTACCTACCTAACAACCTGTGCCAATCACATCATCTAATGATCTCTAAACACATGGAAAACACATGTCTTTCACAGGTTTATTTGTGATGCTGCATGGATCATGAATAAGCATAAGGTTTTGTGATTCACGTTTTCTAAATAAAAATTAAAAGAATGTCTTATTACAATTAATGTAGGTAGGTATACCTTTATTAAGAAAATATTAAAAACAGACCCAATTACACCTGTCTCATTTTATGTTTGTGTTTGTTCACATTGCCTTTGCACATGATATCAGATCTCCTCATATGGGAACAGCCGCCGTGACCGACAACAGGATGGGCACGATGCCATACCAATTATTTGCCAGCAATCCCAGTCAAATTCGTCCATTTATCTACTAGCTCCCCGCCCGTGGCTTCGCTCGCGTAGAGTTCGGTTATATCGCATTTCCAATAGTCCGGGATAAAAACTGGGTATCCTATAGATGTTCTTTCTCAAGGTCAACTCTATCTCTGTACCAAATTTTATTAAAATCAGTTCAGTGGTTTAGACGTGAAAGCGTAACAGACAGACAGACAGAGATAGATAGATAGATAGATATACTTTATTAGGTACACCAATTTTACATTTTTGATCTTAATCTAGTTAAGGTAGGTGACATAA
Organism: Helicoverpa assulta; assembly: GCA_963856015.1. Taxonomy (NCBI): domain Eukaryota; kingdom Metazoa; phylum Arthropoda; class Insecta; order Lepidoptera; family Noctuidae; genus Helicoverpa; species Helicoverpa assulta. The sequence goes on from CAWLCW010000016.1 coordinate 749,690, forward strand.
TGGGCGGTCTTATCGCTAAGAGCGATCTCTTCCAGACAACCTTAGGATGGATTGAGACGAGAAGGAAAAGATTATACCGTAGGCAGTTAAGCAAAGTGTACACTTGCAGAGTTACCCATTTATAATATTAGGTTTACTCTCAACTGTTTTATCTTCTGTTTTCAGTGCCAATTATGCGAGTGTTCAAAGCGTTCACATTGGCCGATGTTGGCATACTGTTCACACTGCCCATGCTCGTGTGGGGCTCCGACACGTCGGCCGACACACGGACCATTCACCTGTTGCTAGTCTATTTGTATAGTTTAGTTGTATTCCTCAATGTTTTTAGTGGTGAGTATACTTTTACCAAGTTTCTTAATAACTTGAAAACGGTTTGAGGGAACTGGAAAGACTTATTTAAATGAAAGATTATAATAGCTACATCTTTTTTCCATAGTGTTGTTTGGAAGAACATTCAATTCAAGATTACAATCTCTACTTATAAATGCGATGACTATGTTTGTCCGTCTGTTACGCTTTTTGATAAAACGGCTGGTCCGATTTAGATGTTTGGCACTGTACAATGATAGATGATACCCAGGATTACCTGGATGGATACAGACTTCTGTAATTTCAAATTAATAACTTGCTAATTTCTTCACTTTCAGTGATATACGAATGTCCAGTCCCAATTACAATATTAATTTTAATATTAAGCAATATTACAAAATATATAACAAGTTTTCATGCAACGCCAGTTCTTAGAAGACTATTTGCATACTGAAGTAAAAGTAAGAAGATTAGACAGAATCAATTGAAGGCTGACTATTAGGAAAAAGTAAGAGTCATATATATTTTTATGAATTAAGTAATAAAAAGTTAATATAATAAACACTTCCACAGTATCACAGAGTATTTATTTCAAAAATATAACCTCAATATTTTACCATTTATGAGTCCACTTATATAGTAGCTAAATACATTGGAGTTTACATTATAATTTACACTTATATAGCAGAAAACAGTAACAGTCGCAAGTATTAGAAGATTATGATATTGATAAACAGCATAGACATGGGTGAATATGATAGTACTAGCTGTTGCCCGCAACTTCGTCTGCGTGGGCAATATAGAATAGTCAAAATACTACTTATCCCGTAGGTGCATTCTTTCACGTGACAGTATAATTAGGATTAGCACTTAGCAGTCGCATAGATTCAATGATCAAGGTTGTGTTGTGGATGTGACCATTTATCTAAACAAAAGAAGTAAAGTTTGTGACGTTGTGAATATCTCTGGATCTAGTCAGCCAATTTGGAAAATTATTACGTATAGTGCGTAAGTAATTTTCACAGGAAACAGCTATAATCTATGTCTATATGCTTTGAGTCTGACAAAGCTGTCATTTGTACATTTTCTGCAGCTGCTGTGACTAATCAGAAGCCAGAAAGTCTGTCAGTCTTACCATGGATAATGTCTTGTAATGTGACTGGATTGAAGAGAACAGATAGGTAGTCGCTCCAAGCAAAACATTGGTACTCGAACAGATTCGGCGACTGGAAGCCAACACCAACATAGTTGGGGAATAGCTGGATGGATGATGAAATGAGTCATCATCATCAGCAGGCGCATAGGGTAGGATAGTTTCACTTACTCACTATGGTAAGGCTGACCCCAAATTAGGCGTGCGCGATCCTCGGGTGTGTGAGTAGCGCGGGCGTCGCGAGCGCGCTGCGTGAACATCGCGTTTTGCTGCCCTGCGGCATGTGTGAAGAGTGCAAGCGACGCGCTCGCGGCGAGCACGCGGCGCTCGAGTTGCGTTCTTACCCCTTCGCCCGCTATCCCCACCGCCCGCTAAACGCCTTAGCAGTTAAACGTCAAGGAGAGCGGCGCGTGCGCGCCGCGAGCGCGCTACAAATGCCGCAGGGCAGCAAAACGCGACGCTCACTCAACGCGCTCGCGACGCACGCGCGGCGCCCGCGCTACTCACACGCCCGAGGATCGCGCACGCCTAATGTGGTGGCCTAAGCCGGGACTCCACCGAAATGTTTGCATTAGTTCACGAATAGGCAAAATGTACGTATCTGAGAGAGTCCACTTCATGTGTTCGTACTTGAAACCTGCAGTTTTGCCAAGATTTTCAAAATGTACGCTCGCAATTTGTCATTTCTTGGTGGAGCCAGCAAATCAAAAGAAACATAAGTGTTGTAGGTATACTGTGCGTCACTACCGCACACTGCGAAAATTTCGCTCTTGCGGAGGACGTTTATATACCATATTTTGTGTCACACGTAAACAGGACGACAGTAAGTATCCACCGAAACACTTTCAAAGATCTGATGAACGAACAAATCAGACCTGACTTGGTCACCTGGGGCCAATCAGAGCTCTATGAAGCGATAATACGCTTTGGCTCCTACTGTTATTGTGGTTTCTGAAAATTTATTCACCTCATTCAACGATGAATGTAATTCTGATGGTACTATTAAGAACACTTGCTTAGCGCAGAAGCTGACGTTGGCAGGTCAACTCTTTTGACTTCTCGAATAGGATACCATTGGTTTTTGTGCAATGCACACCTGCAATGCATTCTGGATTAGGATAGGATATAGGTGGATAGGATTTGCAACAGAGAACAATTCTGTCTTTGTAATTGAATGATATCAAAAGTCGTGGTGGCCTAGTGGGCAAAGAACCAACCTCTCGAGTATGAGGGCGCGGGTTCGATTCCAGGTCAGGCAAGTACCAATGCAACTTTTCTAAGTTTGTATGTACTTTCTAAGTATATCTTAGGCACCAATGACTGTGTTTCGGATAGCACGTTAAACTGTAGGTCCCGGCTGTCATTTAACATCCTTGGCAGTCGTCACGGGTAGTCAGAAGCCAGCTAGTCTGACACCAGTCTAACCAAGGGGTATTGGGTTGCCCGGGTAACTGGGTTGAGGAGGTCAGATAGGCAGTCGCTTCTTGTAAAGCACTGGTACTCAGCTGAATCCGGTTAGACTGGAAGCCGACCCCAACATAGTTTGGGAAAAAGGCTCGGAGGATGATGATGATATCAAACGTAGTTTTATATAAAAGGTTTTTTTTTAGACTTGGCTCGGGTCTAACTGAGACTATTCGTAATCGTGAACAGTGTATTAATTGCGATCGGAAGTTGAAAGTAAGCATGTCTCTGGTATGCGACGCGTATTTTGTACGTTTTCAGACGCGATAAGGCAGCTCCCATTTCTTATCTGCACTTTGTATCTGGGCTGGTTTTTAAAGCTACAGAAGCCTACATTATCTCACGCTTAGCAGCGCTTGCGAGAGATAGATCCTGATTTTTTCTAGGATTAAGTTTTCATATTTTGCATCAGAAAAAATAATACTACTCACTCAAAGTAATTTGTTTAAGGCCACCACATTAGTGGAAGATAAGCTAAACTATGTTTATGAAAAAATCCTGATATGAACTCCATCTGTAACTTTAAATTATAATTAATTGTTATACTAAAGTCATCATTTTTGACATAATGTTCAAAAAATAATTTAGATGGCACCGTTTTAAATTTGGATGAGATCTATTAATTTTCCTTTCATCAAGGTAATAATTATAGTTGGATTTTGATGTGGCACGGCAAACTGACAAACACTATTGAAATGTCTATCGAAAAATTACACTACGTGTTAAAATATGGTGAATTACGGAAAATACACAACTCCATCTATTTAAATAATAGTATATAAAGAATGTAAATGGTAATTCATTGTTATTTACCACCTCGCTTCTTGATGTATTTTATTTACCACAGATGGAGCTACTTTAACCTGTACTGTTTTGTCAAACAGGTTGCGTGTCGTAATATTTTACATCTTGAATTCACTAAATTAATCATATCTTTTGATAGAGTGAACCGATTTCGATGAAACAAAGCCTAAGTAATACCCCAAGTTACGTAGAACTTTTGTATATAAGCATTGTCTGCATTAAATTCGTAGATTTTACGTGAATCCCGAACAAACAATCACTTTCTACAGATTTATTATATGTATAGATAATATAGGTACATGAAAACAAAAAAGTGTTATTATTGTGTAACTAAATACTATCCTAAAACAAACAAAGTACCTACTATATAGAAAACAACTACAAAATGAAACTGTGTTTAAAAAGTAATATTACGATGATAATTATATCGCATAAACAAATTAGCGCTGCATTCAACCGTTCAGTAGGGAGCCGACTGCGCGAGTGAGCCGCGCGGCATGGTATCTCGTTGAGCTACACCCGGCTTGCCCGTAAGCACCGCCTCTCTCCCGCCGCGCCGGCCAGCGCAGAGAGCGAGTTGGTTTTGTTTCGGAGTTATTTATCATTGTAATCTTTAAAGTTTTTTGTTGAAATTAAGTTATGTCAAAGACAATTTTATTCACAATTTAGTACTCTTAACCAACAACATATTTATTTGAATAAAGATTAATATTATTATGTTGATACAACTTAAACAAATTATTTCGACCAAATTAGGTACCATAAAAACGGTTTTTGTGAGTTAATCTTAAAAGATAGACATACACTGTCGCGGACTGTTTTTTAGATCATTAAAAGAGCTATTATTCCTTAATACATATTTTTTGTGTATCTTGAACCGTTTTCACGGCGCACGCAACGGAAGGCTTCAAAGATGAAATAATTTCTCCCGTTTTTTACACATTTACCACTATATCTTTGCTCCTATTGGTCGTAGCGTGATGTTATATAGCCTATAGCCTTCCTCGATAACTGGACTATCCAACACAACAAGAATTATTCAATTCGAACCAGTAGTTTCGGAGATTATCGCGTTCAAACAAACAAACAAACAAACAAACAAACAAACAAACAAACTCTTCCGCTTTATAATATTAGTATAGATAGTACATATGTAGATATTCTAAAATGCCGTATGAAAATAATTTATGTTCAGGTAATGCTATCAGTGTCAAATACTGACCAGAATCAATATACATACTAATCATAGGCATTATAACAAATAAAATGTATAAGATGGAAGTTCTCAGGATTATCCAAAACATAATAATATTATTAGGATGTTTAAAGTAAGTGTGATTTTGATCCATTATTTACTCATAGGGATGTTTAATTTCTAATCAATAGCTCTGGAGTTGTTTCTCTCTCATGCTGGCATTAGAATAATTTTAATATTTTCTCTGGTCAGGTTTTTGCAGTTGGTACTTTGCAGTAGTCCTATTTTTTTAGTAGAAAAATATATAGGAATGTACGTACCTAACATACTTAGATACCATATTCATATCTTTAGGCTACATACAAATATGGAAAATACAGAAATATAATGTACCTATTTGTAATGATTACCTAATGCTAAATGCAATACTAAATTCGCGTGTTCGATATAGCTAATGTCAAAGCTGTGATACTAAGCAGTTTTGCACATACTATTAATAATATGCAATTGTCATTTTTTCTTTTTTCCCTATTCTAATCCACAATAAAAGCTAAATTTTTGTGCCAATTTATATTATTTCAATAACAAATGTTTATTTTGAATAAAATAGGTAAAAGTTAAATAATCATACAGATCTGTTATGATTACCTATTATTTAGTAACACAAAATATTTGAAAAAATATAAAAAATACATGTAATTACTAGTTTATAGTTCAATCAAATACTTATTGCAGTTTGGTTCAAACATTGCCTGCATAATTTGACATAAAATACATAATTTAGTTTTTACAAAAAGTTATTACCTACAGCAAAATATACAAATAAATTGTGAAATTATATTATTTCGTTTATAACTGGCAACACCATTCAGTCTTTGGCTAAATTGAGCAGAAGCAAAATCTAAAAATGATTTAAACTAATAGTAGAAAACAATGATCGAAAAGTTTTAAAAATAATTTATAAATAATTATGCAACTAATTCTAAATAATGACATGCTTAAATTAGATACAAATAAAGAAAATAATAATGAGAACTTTAACACACATCACAAAAAGCTAAATTGCTCAGATGCTACTTTATTACATCGTTCACGCGTATTTCCCTTTCCGTGTTCAACTGGCGACACCGGTCTCGCGAAATCCACACGCTTTTGTTTTACTACGGAATCCTACGATCCCGTGTTCAATTCGCGCCAACTGAGCACGCTTTTGTGATCAAGTGGCGCTGGGTAAGGTTTAACAAAATCGTGTGCAGTTGAACTGAAGACTTTTTTGACTTGACTCTTAGAGTGTTTGAGTCTTCAAAAGCGTGTTGAATCAGCGACGGTCTTATTCTATAGTAGACAGTAGGTTGTATTATTAACTCAATACAGCGCCGGCTCAACGAATCTTGGCGCCCTAGGCAAAACATTGGAACGACGCCCATAAAAATCACAACAAAAAAAATACTAGGTACAGTAGGTGATTGCAATTATTATTATTCACACTGAGTAATGAGAGTCCGTGGAATTCACTTAGGTGATTCTCACACTGCCCCGCATGATGCAGCGTAGCGCGTGGATGCGTGTTCTTCTGTTGTTTGTAAGTATCTCCGTTTGTATGGAAAACACGCACAGTCCAACACACTGAAAATGCATCCACGCGCGTTAATGCGGATCACGCGCATACACGCGGAGAAACATGCACCCCCGCGCGTAGGTACGGGGCGAGACGCAAGGTATGGCACACCGAATCCCGCAGTGCCGCGCGTGATTTTGAATGGGCGTGACGTATGTGTTTGAAAATGGATCTCGATGAGGGCCGCCGTGCGTGAATCTACAAAACGCACGTACGCGCGTGAGTGCGCAAAAAACCCGCACGATGATGCAGATCTGCACTCCCGCAGGAACGCGCGTAGGTACGTCGACACGCAACATGCAGCGTGATGCGGGGCAGTGTGAAGATCGCCTTAGCGCATAGAGTTGACGGAGAACACATGAGATAGTTAAGAGAGAGCGGGCGGCGCGGCGGCGATGGCATGCGTGGGGGGAGGCGGGGAACGGGACGGGCGGCGGCGCGCTCCGCGAGTTGCGATGCGCGTACGTACGATTGATTGAACCATTTTTGATCGATCCGCGTGCTCAGTGGTGACTGGTGAAGCCGCTCGCATTGCTATGCCGCCCCCCAAATACGAGCGCCCTAGGCAGTTGCCTAGTTTGCCTATATGGGCGGGCCGGCCCTGACTCAATATGATTTCAATAAAATATTACATACAATACAATTAATGAAAGATTTGTTATCAACTCAAAAATTACAAAAAAAAACCGTTGAAATAAACACCGACAAGACAACTATTTTGCGGAACGTTTGTTTTGGTCTATGTTCACAGCGATATTGTGCGCACTTTTCTTTTTAACAGGACGGCCGGACTGAATTCTACCACTGCTAGGTAATTGTTTTTGATACCGTCTCGAAACAGATGTAGGTTGGACCTTTATTTTTCGTGAACGTCGTATTTTCTTATCATGCATGTATGAAACAATAGAGGAAGGAGGCGAGACACGGAGAAGCGCGCGAATCCAACTTCGGGCGCTCTGGCCCGCTTCGGCCCGTCCGATTTATCCCGAACATTTACGAACGCGCTAAATCAGTACGGATTTGTTTCGAATAGATAGGTTAAAAAACCGTGTTCAATTCAATTACACACTGTTTTGTAAAACTTCTCTTAAGGTTGCTTGATAGCAAAAGCGTGCTCAGTTGACGCGAATTGAACACGGGATCGTAGGATTCCGTAGTAAAACAAAAGCGTGTGGATTTCGCGAGACCGGTGTCGCCAGTTGAACACGGAAAGGGAAATACGCATCGTTCACATAAACAGATTTATATATGATAAGAAATGATTATAACTGACCATGTAAATAATTAGCTCATATCTGCTGTCAAATTCTAATGATTAATCAACATAATAGTTTGACAAAAATAACAATTGAATGATCTTTTGTTCAGCTTTTACAAGTATTTTTAAGCCATAACTAAACATTGTCTGTATGTACAGTGCTGTTGAATGATATTATATTTTAGAAGTTACATTTACAGGCGAAAGATAAATAACACCAGATTCAGATAAAAATAGTGTTATGATCTTACCATCAAAACCTTACGGTCTCTAAACTGAGTCTAGTCTACGGTTTCTCTAGAGTAAGTGTCAAAATTTGCCATTAAAATATATATGAAATCACTGGCAATTTTCACAAAATTCATAACACCATTTCGACGCTTGAAAGGCAAAAATAACTAAGCGACATTGAGTAAATTTGCGGAAAGTACAATTTAAAGTGATTTTTTTTAGAAAAACAACTGTTTTTAAAAATAAATTCGGATTTAGATAGGTACTATAACAATCATGTTGATAAAATATAAGTCAGACTATTTCGTAATTTTTTATGTTTTTTTTTTTTATTATTCTTTTTTTCAATCACTCTTCTGTAAAGTTTACTCAATGTCGCTTAGTCATTTTTGCCTTTCAAGCGTCGATTTCCTTCTAAATAAGTCTTATATTAACAAGCTATCACATTGGATATCCGAGGAGAAACATTGTATTGAAAATTGAGTTATCCTATACTTTATCATAATTTATAGGCATCTGTTTACCTATACAGGCAAAGTGAATCATTGCTCACAAAGTTTGCATTTCTCACACACACATACAAAGTTCCATTCAAACACACATGCAGTAGGTAGGTAGAGGGCACACAGTGAAATTATGATGTCAGTAATTTTATCACTTGTTGATGTTATTTAAATTCCTAATGGACATAATAAGCTATGTTTGTTAATTTGTTTGAGATAAAGAAGAAAGTCTATTTGTTTTGTATCAGATGAGATAAAGGTTCACTCAATGACGTGAAATATTCTAAAGGTCACAAAAGACTAAGTGGAGTCATTTTCCAGATGTAAGCTTCTGTTCGCTTCATGGAATGATGTGTTTAACAAATAGTGAATGCATACAAAGCAACAAACAATACATAATGCCATAACACTAACAACACATGTGTGAGTCAAAACATTTGTCTGTGTGAGTGAGAATATCAATGCACCTTTTATATTACACCTAAAGCTAACAACAACATAGAAAATATTTATTTTAATACATTGTAACATTTAGTATTTGGATGTGTTTTCTCTGACCTTTCTTGCTCATTTTAATCTTAGTAAAATATTTGGTCCAATGCCAATATCACTTACCTTGACACATACACAATACAATGATATTTTTTGTTACTTTCTTATTTATGTATTACTTTGCTTGGGAAATATGATAATATCATCTTTCATTCTCTAAAATAATTTAGACAGTCATAAAAGCTGAGTTCACATAATTTGTTACATTCTACACTACTTTCTAAAATGATTTTTGCACCACCAGTAGAAGCTAATAAACTTTAGTGGGTACTTATTGTGATTCAGAGGCGATACATATAAAACTTGAAAATTTTCCTGTTACAGTATAAACATTAATAAACAGGAAAAATACACAATATTGCATTGAAGGTATTCTCAGACTGTTGGCAAGTTTCGTATAAAATAAAATGTTTATCTAAGCAACCAAAACCTCGGATTTACACAGTGACCATAAAAAAACACATCCAATAACCCTTCCATTAAATATATTCCAATTACAAGCTATATAAATAAATTACAAAGGCAAGGCAACTAAGGGTTGAGCGGAGGGTCATCGTTACCGATCATCACGTCTTCATACATGACATCATGTGTCCGTCTTGCCTCAATCTTCTGCCGGACGTAATCAACTAGATTATACTTCCTAACTACTAGCACGACGCCCGTTATGAGCAGAGCAAGCGTGAATATCGTTACTATAGCTACCGTCGCGCCATTGTGTGACCCTGACGCGTCTGCCGGCGTTTCGCAGTCGTCTCCGACGCGCACGAACCCATCCAGACAGACACATTCATGCGACGACGCATTACATCTCTGGTGCTCAGGACACGCCCCCAGCACCGTTTCATTGCAGGACAGGATGTGCTCTGTTAAAAAGAATAAACTCCGTAACACAGAATAAATTGATTCAATTAAATAATCGCTTGCTACTTAAAACTTACCCGAGCAGCCGTATTGTATCAAGTTTAAGAGCAATGTAGCCAAAATGTCGGTTGTTTTCAGCCCCATGATGTAGTCACACTTCGCCAGGGTATATTCACATCACAATATCTTCTAAGTATGACTTTATTTTCCGTCTGTTTCAAAAACGAACAATACCTTTCTACGAGTAGCGCAAGCAAAACAAACGTCAAAAATATTGTGCTGTCATTTCTGTCAGACAATCTAAATACGTTTAGTTCCTCCTCCTTTTATCAACACGTACTGTCCTCTCTTTTTTAATCATACTATCATGCATGCAAAAAAAGAAAAATAAAAACTTGTTAATTGAGTAAAAAATATGAATTGATTTAACCTCAGTTTCAAAGCTTTTTACCCAAAGGTGTGTATGCTTGGCTAAAAGTATGATATCTCTAAAATATTGAAACAAAACGTAACAATGCTCCGTTTTCCATCTCACACAAAATCGGTATTTACACTTTATGTTGGTGTAGAATAAAATAACAGGCCAACTTTCCACTTTTACTTATTTATTTAGATATCTTCTAAAGTACGTACACACATTTAATACTTATCTAAAGTCTAAAAGTGCTAACAACACCATCCTAGAAGTACAGATGTACCGATTGCAGATGGCGCATCTAACGTAGAAAAAGTACAAAAAGTTTTGCTCTACATTCTATCAGTCTAGCATTAATATCACAGATTGCTACTGTCCTCATTCTTCATCATCTTCGCCTCCCCAGGTGTACTTCTCGGGAAGCACGTAGTCTCTGGGATCATGGCCGACAGCTTCGACACCACCGTTGCCATCATCCGCGCCCTCTCTAGAAAACATAAAGAAAAAAATTACTCATCATTTTATTATAGTCAGTAGAACCTCATGCTGAACACAAATATTAATTTGCTTCAACTAAGTATCATCCTTAAGTAGTTTTCAGAAACTTGGAAAACTTGTTACCTACATCCACTTGATCCACTTACTTCAATTCTGAGTGCGTCTCGTCACTGCGTTGTTTCTGCTTCTTCTTCTTGGGACGACGATCCTCTTCATCGTCCAACTCTTCGGGTTCTCTTTCTCTTTCGGCTGAAATTATGTAAAAATACAAGTAAGTGGCATATTACCCAGTCAATGTACTTATAAGAAAATAAATAAAAAGTTCTAGGTTTGCAGTTAGCAAGTCATTTTATTGCTGAACAGATTCGTTTTTACAAAAAAATATTACAAGGCGGAGTCAACTAAGTTAAACTAAGTAGGTAGTTAGAGTTGGTTTTAGTGTTTTTAACAAGAATTATTTTCAAACGCTCGGTAACTATTTGTTATTTAACCGAACCACTTGAAGAGCCTCTTTAAAAATTTCCGAGGTCTTCTAATAAGTTTTTCTGATCTACTATCATCATCATCATCACCTAGTCTTTCATAGTTGTTGCTGTAGGCTCCATCCTGGCCTTTCTCCTCTTGTCCGTAGGAGTCCTGCTTCTCAAATTCGTAGTTGTCTCCCGCTTTCTTGTGGTAGGAGTCAAAATGCTGATAGCCTTTCTTTCCACCTCCTGACTTCTTACGGGAGTATCCGATCTCACCGTCACCTTCCCGTTGGACTGATTTGTGCCAGTCATCCGGCTGTGAGAGATAATTTGTTAAGTAAAGAGATATTAAGAAGTAAAATATTTATGTGGAATCCCTAACTGGTGTAAATATTGAACTGATTTAAAAATATTTCGTATTAGCAGCCTTTATTAAGTCAAATGTTTCACAACCTAATTTACTCACCGCAGCAGCTCGCGTTTCTCTGATGTAGGATCCAACTGACACGGTGTCATCGACCATCAGCAGGTCTTCAAGAGTATTGGGCGCGTTAGCAGGCAGGGCTGCGGCCAGCTGGAGCAGGCCCAGGGCAATAGTCGCGAATTTCATCGCCATTGCCGAATCTCTGGAATTGTGTTTTTATTAGATCAGTTCGTTGCTTTGGTTTAGTTTGAGATAATTCGTTAGTTTGCTGTATTGTATCTCACAAAATGACCCCAATAGAAATGAATAGTTTATTTTAATTTGAATTTTCATTGCAGTATTCACAACTTGGCTTGGATGTGACACATTCGATGATACAACCACTGATACAATAGTCACTGATAATTAAAAAAAAACAAACGAGCAACAAATAGAACGTTACCTAATAAACTTTTTACTTACGTTAAAAAAGTGCAGTTGGTTGCTTAGACGCGTTCAGTTCGGTACCAACTCAGCACAATAATTCAATTCTTGTATTTTATATAACTCGATATTGCAGGTGCCTTGGTCTTTCACAACGGCTGGCTGACCTGTGATCGGTTCTTCTAGAGTACCTTCAACCAGGCTAGCGGTTTTTGTGAGCACTCTATAAATGAGATCTTTAAACTCACTTTTGTGGTTATCGTCGTGAGCTTGTGTGATGACCCGTAACTGGTCAACATTCCTTTTTAGGTTTTTCTATTGTTTGGCGGCCTTTCTTTAGTTTATTATCATTTGCTCCAAAAAATATTATTAGATTAGGCACGCACTTGATTACTTTTAGTTTCTTAAAGAATAAATAGATAACTAGAAAATTCACTGCTCGAGTTTCATCATTAGCAAAAAAGTCTTCATTCATTTGATACATGATGGTATAATTACTTGGGTGGATCCCATACTGTAGTACTACGTCAAGCCTATCATTGCGCATAAACGATTTTCTACAAACGATCAGACTCAACTGCGTCTCCTTATTTAACGCAGTCGCATTTACAAATTAATTACCACCATCTTCAATTTTGTCACTAAGTTTCTACGACCTTCAGGTATTTGTAATATTGGTAACTTGCTAGAAAATTGAATGTTTCATTACTTTAAATGCTGAGAATTACAATAGCTCATGATAAGCCAATACAGCATGAAATTGAGTAAATACCGCAGACACGAAATGAACTTGAGAAACCTATAGCCAATATGTCGCCGGTGAAAACAGATTTGATTATGAAACGACTTGATTAGGTATTTGTAGGTACCATACATATTGCATGAGTTGCAAGAATGTTAAATGTAGGTACTGTGTCAAAAAGGGACCGTTTCAGATTTTACTTTTGTGGAAAATACAGTGTTCAAAATCGTGACACTTTTTTGTAGTATGATGCAATAATTTTAAGAAGTTTACTAAAGAGATAATAAAAGATTCACGCCTTGACCAACATTAATAAATATTATCCAATCATTTGATGGTACAAAAACTGATAAAAATATTGCATTTCAGCAGCATTGTGGATTATGACTACTGGCTCTGATCGGTAACTCAGATCCAATAATGAAATGATAAATCTATGATTTCTGTATCATCATCATCCTCCTGTCCTTATCCCAATTTTATATGTGGTCGTTGCTGTATAACACGTAGGTACCTATCTGTTTGTAGCTAAAACTTTGAAGCCCAAACCAACAAACATTTGTACTGATTAAGGTAGAATTTTGTATTTCGATAGGTGAGAGATGGCTACTAGATCTACTTTCTATGCAGAGATGCGTGAAAAAGTTGCCTCCTGACGCAGGTAAACTAGTCAAGTTAACAATAAAACAAAATCTTATATCAAAAAGTGTTTACTTTGCAGCCGTCATTAAGCCGCCATTATACGTTCTACTTATTATTGGTTTCAGAGCTTAAATCATTTTCTATATTCTTGTCTGTATGAGCGGTGTACACGGAGATGAAGTTACTAGCTTTCGGAGTAATGTGTCCTTTGGGTGTGGGCATTGTTTCAGTTATACGAGTTCTTCTATCTTTCAGTGCGTCGGATATAACATCATAAGTCAGCTGCCATTCTTTCTGCAGTTTCAGTTCCTCAATAGCATTTGCGCTGAAATGTGAGAAAGGTGATGAGTATGAATGTGGACGGATATAGTGGAAGAGGACGACCAAAGAAACAATGGATGGACTGTGAAATAAAATTGGGATAAGGGCAGGATGATGATGATGATAAGGGGGTAAAACATATGCCTAGCTACACAGCTTCTTTAGGAGTTGGCTTTCTTCTTTAATATCGGGATTGCAGAGTTCAGAAAGGCAGAAGTTCCAATTAATACCACCTGGAACTACTTAAACCAATTAAACTTCAAGCTGATCCCAAAATAGTTGGGTAAATATTGATGATATCTTAGAAACGAAGTATTTACTTACACAGTGTCATCAGTTACGTCAAACCGCAAGACTGGGAAGCCGACATCGCGACCCCTCTGTATGGCGTTTTTGACCAAAACGTGAACTATCTCCGTGTTTTTCGGAGAGTCGCGAGGAACTATGAGGATGACCTAACACAAAATAGTTAAAAGTTAGTAAAAGTGGTGTCTGCAAATATCAGATCGTGAGGGATTAGAATTCTTGTCAGAAATGCAGCTAAATTACAAATATTAATAAAGTGATCATGTCCTTAGATATTTTGGACCTCATTATAATAAGCTATTCTCAGATAAGGATTAGTTTTCAATTTTGACCTTTAATTTATCTGCGAAATACCTAAAGGCACGATTTGAATGCCATACCAATCGGCAAATAGCTTTTGCATCTTTAAAGTATTATATTTCAACATCAACAACTATGGTTGAGATGATGATGATGATGATCAACAACTTGCAAAATACGGAAATACGTATAATGCTTGAGCTCGTATCACCTGCAATATGTTATGCACGTGGTACTTGTCGTGCAGGGCGGGCGCGCGCAGGCAATGCGCTGTGAAGTGCATGAGGCGGCGCGAGCGCGAGCATCGCACGCAGCGCGCCCACCGCTCCAGCAGGCTGGCGTCCCACGGGCATACCGACATGCCTAGCGCCAAGCCACGGATCTGCGACCAGCCGCGCCGAGACTCCTGCTGCTCAGCTAGCATGGAGTGACCTGACACAATGCACTCACACTTACAATCTTCCTCCTGTCTTTAACAGACGCTCTGGTCGACCTATCGAAGGACAGCATCGCTATTCGCGGTCAATCCGTGGATCAATGGTCAATGGTGACCTCTATGTGACAACGAGTCTTTCGAGCTCAAAAGCTGCGTTAAATTTCTGACTCCGCAGCCGCTAGTATATCTCTGGTAGATGTTACATACAATAAGCCAGAAACTCTGACTTCTTACTGAGGAGTATCGTGTTTGTAGCCCAGGTGGCTTCAACTAGGTTGAAGAAGTTTGATTGGCTGTTACTGCATGTAAAACGACTTACTTTAAAGGATGTAAAGGTGACGCACATAATTCGTAACAAGTGTCCGTACCTTGTGCCAATGCCCTAGCGACGTAATCGCATAGCACGAGATGTGATGCAGAAGGGGGTGCGACGACTCCAGGCCACGCAGCCTTGGCATGCTCGCGCACGAACCGCAGCACTCGAGGCACGTCGGCTGGCCGCGCGCGTCGCACTCTCACGCGGTCCTCATTCTCGGTGCCCTGCACCTGAAATGCGTATAACAAGCATATGCAAAGTCAAAGGTGCATATGGACCTATTACTTAAGTACTTAAGAAACGCCAAGCTAGTTGCACGGTTCCAAAAAGTGGGTCTTATGGAGAAGAACCGACAAGAAACTCCATATACACTATTTCCAAAAAAAAGGTTACGGCATGCTCAATCAAAGTTTCATCCGTTAAAGGCAAGGCCTATTTCAGGCAAACAAACCCATCAGGGTCCATCAGGAATTTAGCAATGGGAAATTTAGATCAACATCAGAACCAGAACATATGATTTTAATAACATAGGGTAAAGAGACAAAGCTTATCAAGCTTTGCCAGTTACATAGATCAGTGAAAAGGTCGATTATATGAGTAATTTAAATCCAACGTTGACTCAATTATTATTTTTAGAGCAAGCGTTTGATACCAGGACGTTGAAAAGAAAGTAAGAAATAGTTAGTCATGATTGTGTAAGAATTATGTAACCACGCAACTTAAGATATCTCGTTACAAAGTAAGTATAGCTATAGATAAGTAGTAATAGTCAATATAATCGAAATACATTTCTTGTTTCATGTTTAGTCAGACGTTAACTTTTATTATGAACCCACTGTGCCGATTAGTTACAGTTATTATTATCTGAAAAAGTCAACACCTGCAGAGAGCCTGGTTTTCATCTCTGTATTTTATGAGAGCAACCAGAGCTAATTAATTGTAGCGAAGATTACTCATCAGCCGTTTGAGTACCAACTTTAACCTGCTTTTGTCTATCAAACTTCATTGATTGAACTACACTTGACAGCAATTGTTCATTGGCCTTCTATTGAGGAGTACCTTAGAGCTGACCACAGCATGCTTTGAATTCACATCTTGTTTGTCAGCGTAGGCCCTCCGGGGGCTGCAGAGGCAGCTGAGCGCGACTTGCGGTTTTCTAAAACTCTGTTTCGCTGTAAATAATCTGAACAAACTTGACAACGCGGACATACTGGGGCAGCCGAGAATGATTACTTTTGTTTCATTTAAATTTCTTAAATCTATTTATGCCTGTTTAGCATGTTTAGGTCTTTTAATTGAATTTATAATTTAATAAAAAATAACCAAATGTATAATATGGTGGCATAGTGACGGTTGCTTTGACAGTTTATTGGTTTTAACGTTTGGCTTTCTGAATTTGAATTGTTTTTCTACCGGCCAGGTTGAGAAAAAAAGTTTGTAATTGCTAGATCGGTACTTTTTTTAATAAATTGCTCAAGAAAATTACAAAAACAAAATTGTATGTAGAGTTGAATCATTATCCTGCCCCTATCGATGTAAGAATGAATGTAAGCTATACTTTTTATAAAAGGGTTGTATACAATTTTTAAAATGACAAATATTAATTTGAAATATTCTCCTCGATGACCATTTGCGAATTTATGAGACCGTCATCTGTCAGCATCCAAATTAATTCCTTTCCATCTCTCAGAACCATGTCGTAAAATTATTTCAAAAATAAAAATAGCAATAGGTAAAAATAGAAAAATATTATGAAATCATGAAGTAGACTAAGGCCAGGGGTAACAATGCAGTGTTTGAACACGCTGAGAGCCGGCGCGCAGCGGCTGTCGCATGCGGCGCCCACATTCCACTTGCCTCCCCAATACAACCTCATGACGAAAAGGTTCAAGAGGCAATCTCCATGCGATTATATCTTAATACCTAAGGATAAGAAACCGGTGAGCTACTCAAACTTTAATGCTATAGGTACTTATCATATAACTACCATACAAATCTTATATGGCTAGCTGCTTTCTGTAGTTTTCTCCACGTCTCGAAAGAACTAATAAAAAAAACTATCTACAGGAAATCTTCTATCTCCTTACCACATTCTAGCTATAACTTTAGCGGTTTCAGAGTTTGGTACCTAGTAACACATTCACATTTTTTACTATTGCAGTGTTTCGATATTCGCAACGTTACGATAGAACGAGCGACAGAATGTCACTCAAGGATGATTCGTTCGTTCCTCTACACGCACTACTGGCCTCGGGAGCCGAGCGTCATCAGCTTATGGATGCCCATCAACAGCCCCTATCTCGATATACTTACCGACAAATACTCTCATTCTGGTAAGCAAGACAAGCCGATAAATAAAATAACCACCACTATATTGATAAACCACCATGTATCATGAAGATAAGATAAGATAAGATATATTTATTTTGCAAATATGGGTACAAAAGTAAATGGTGTTATAAAAATAAATAAGTTCTGCCATATTTTGCCATTCGGCGTGCAAACATTTACAAATTGTTGACGTTACAACTAAACAATTAAATATTTACATGACGTGAAAATAAACTTATTTATACATTATATACAACTAAAAACAATTATAAAATGGCATCAAAAAACTCCTCATCGTTGCCCACCGGGAGTGTACCCAAGAGGCTGGCAGCATTGCCACGTTGGATGGCAATGCTTAATTTTTGACCAAAATAAAAACCAGCCTTTGGGTCACTTGAAGTGTCAGCAAGTCGCTTTGCCAGATCTTTAAAAAGCAGATGAGCACTTGGACCCCACGGCCCGAGGGTTTCAACCCCAAACGGCTCAAAGGTATAGTTACCAACCAGGGTGCTATATTTGCGCCGTTTGAGGTTCTCTGCAGCCGCAGCAGCGGAACCAGCACATCGCGCCGAGCTAGGAAGATGGGATGGTGCAAGAGTATCGACACAGGTCGCGTCCCATACTAAAGACCTACCCATCTTCCACGGGAATAACGACATACCGTCTGGTCTCTTGCCATCGTCGCGTGCCAGACCACTGGGTTCTAATATGGCTGGAACGCCGACGGCAACAAGAGCGCGACGGATTATGTCATTGATATTCGCATGCCGTGCAAAGCGTCCCGCGCTGCGGCTGCACGACAAGCCGTGGTGTCCAAGGCTGCTGACAGCTTCACCACAGTGGCAGCGGTGAGGAGAGCAACACGGAGCACCCAAACGCAAGCAACAATTAAATTATACAAATCAGTAGCATTAAGTAAAAACTAGATGAAAAATTTTAACACAATATAAATAAAATAAAACAATGAAACAAAATAACAGTATTCAGTTAATGTGTAGACTTATTACCGACTAATTTAATGTCTTTGTCAGACAAAAATTCACTTATATTATAGTATGCTTTGGTAACTAAATATTGCTTTAACTTATTTCTAAATAATTTAATAGGTAATTCTTTCCATGACTTAGGTATATTATTATAAATAATCGGAGCCATGCAGAAGACACTTTTGCGCATTAAAGTAGTCTTAGCGGTCTGGAGACATAGTCGGCTATTGTCGCGTCTGTTTCGTGGAACAGTATCGGCAAGTCGTTTAAAACGGCTCGGGTTCGACTTTACAAACACAGCCACTTCCAATATATACAAACAGGGTAGCGTTAAGATTTTGTATTTCTTAAAATAAGGTATCGGTCGTTTGAAGCTTAAACATTGCCCTTACACATCTTTTTTGTGCCTTGAAAACTGTTTCCTTATCGGTCGCATTGCCCCAAAATATTATGCCATAACGTAAGTGGCATTCAACTATGCCACTATGAAGGCTGAGAGTTAAAATCTGGTTTATAGATATAGGTTCACAGAGCAATCAATAACAATTATATCTGTCTCATGAGTCCATTACCTATTACGCTCCACGCCTTCCAAAGCTTTTCGAAAATTCACTATTTGTGTACATTTATACTTAGTCTTACAGCTGTACCTTTGTTCAATTCCGCAGGAGAGCGACTCCTAGCCTTCGAGCGCATTCCGCGTACATCGGAACGTAAGCTGATCGGCATCACGATTGCGAACAGGGTCTACCCCTGGATGATCAAGGAGCTGGTTGAGTGGGCTCACTGCACCGCCTCCAAGCCCGAACGACACAGGATGTTTTTCTGCGCCCATTGCCTGCAGAGTCCCAACTTATTTAAGAAGTATAATGTTGAATATATTTATGATGTGAGTATACAAACTATTGTTGGAGCTGGTATTAGCAATCTGCGAGGATTTGATGTCTGTCATAGATCATTATTTTATCATTCTGCCTGGACCGTATAATCGCAATGTATTTTTAGCGTTTATACATACATGTATATTTAGTATCAAATCAAATCAAAAAACTTGGCTGCAAGACAGCACTTTTTGAACGTCAGGAATTTACAATAGACAGCCCCTAAAACGCCCACCCTTCACCACTACCTATGTGTTTTTGCTGGGAAGAAGTGGCGCAACAAACTCCCCAGCAACACATGTCTGTCTGTAGGTTAGAAGAACCTTAAACATTGTTTGATATGTACATTTGTAAACAATGTAATGTAGTTCAAAAAATTAAGTACCTTATCATACCAACTGCGTTGTCAGATCGAAGTACTGGGTACTTCGTCCGACGTGACAGGTCAGGGTGTGGGCACCATGCTGCTGAAGACAATACTCGCCAGTGCGCGGGAGTTGCGCCACCCAGTCGTGCAGGTCGTGTCCAAAAGTCAATATACGTAAGTTATTGTTTTTTTCTGTCATTTTCCTGCAGTCCATCGATCATAAGCACTGCGATATTAACTTCCTATTACCAACCACCATGTAACCAGCAAATCAAGCTTTATGCCAAAGTTAATGGATCAGTCAGTCAGATAGATTCGAAGCAAGGTTATTTTTATAACTATTAATTAAGAACAATTTATAAGTTAATCTTAAACGAGAAATCAATTTCCAGTTCAAGAATTTGTGAAAAATGTGGCATGAAACGAGTTTGGGCCATGGATTACACAGAGTTCGTAGACGACTGCGGGCAGCGCGTGTTCTTCCCGAGGCGACCTCATCACACTGTTGGCGTTTATGTTAAATACTTTGACCCCAAGAAGGGAATGGAACTTCCATGTAAACGAAAACCTCAATGAGGATTGATATTCAACTTAAACCAGTGCGAGTACTAAGTGACATAAATAATGCTGTTAAGATATTCCGCGTACAAGCTGTTTGTTTCAGAATTCCAATTTTATAATCAAACTTATTTAAAAAATGGACATTAATTAAAACAAACTACAAATATATGTTTCTTTTAATAAAAACAATACAAAAATATAAAATTCAGAAACGCTAACGATAATAAATATTACTATAACTGTTCCTACCTAATATTATTTGATCCCACGTAGGTACTTTATCATTTTGGTATTAGAATATTTTACTTCTAAAGCAACATTATAGGAACCTAATAACAAAACTTTCCAAAGTATAGCTGACGGAAATGAACGGCTGAATGAAGGGCTCTTCAGTGAATACTGGAACATGTCTGGAGTATGAAAAATTATCAAATTACGAAACTATTTTGTATAATAAGCCTATCATACAAACAAAATGTATAGAACTTTTGATAGTAAAAACCTGACAGAAGTTTAACTGACAGCAGAACTGTCTAAATAAGAAGCAACACTTCCTACTAAAGGTTCTAACATCAATTTGGAAGAACAAAATTGAGTTGATGAATACGTTATTGACGACAAAGCTGTAACATAACCTACTGAAATAGTTTGCCAAATTAATGAGCTCACAAAAAATGAGTTCAGACTAACAAAAAGTGTTGCACTATTCAATGTACAAGGGACATGTTCGATTCGTCGCGGTTACGTCAGCCAATATTTGAGCTGCGGTCAATGTTTGTTTCCAGCGAATATTAAAGTTATCCAACTTAGAACGTAACAGCCCTTTCACACGGCAGTCCAGTTTTGCGGGACCGGCATTTTACTGTATCCTGCAAAAACGGACGCTGTGTTCACGCACGGACGTGTGCTGTAAATCACTTTCCCGCAAAAAGCAGTGTCCAGCAGAAAAACGTACACAGGAATCCGTGTGAACACTGCCATAGAAATATATGTGTCATTAAACAGGACCCCGCTTTTTGATCCTGCATTTTGTAGGATCCTGCATGCGGTTTGCTCGTGTGAACACTAGCATATAATGATACCTTTTGCGATCAAACGGAATCCTGCAAAAAACTGTATCCTGCTAAAAACTGGACTGCCTGTGAAAGGGCCGTAAGAGGAAATTACAGATTAATTGAAGATTAGGTTTTACAATTAGAGAGTAAAATAAGAAGATGATCAAAATTAAATGCTTGATAAGAAATCTGAAGCAATTTACTAAAAGGAAAAAACTAATGAAGGCAATTATATAGACAGAAATGTAACTTTAGATTTAGTCAATTAGACTTTTTGTTTGCCAAAAAACAAGAAAGTAACTAGTTTTGAACTAAAGGCAAGTCACGTATTAAAACGCAATGATGAAGAACTTAATAGAAATTAGGAAATAATCAATTTTGTTGAAATGAAAGCTTTTAACGAAACAGAATCAATTATGTATGCCTTATTAAACCACTTTCGATATAAAAGCCCTTTAAGTTTTAATACTACAAAGAAAAAGATCATTATTATTAAAAAAATTGTGTGAATCAAACATTGACTGCAACTTGGTCAATTATTCTGTTCGTTTCGGGTCAGTTCTAATTTCCATTTAATTACAACTATTATGCGATTGTTAAGAAGCCATGAAAATAATTAACTATCGGGTTGCACCATCAGAGAGCAACTGTATAATGATGAAGATTACGTTCTGTTTTTGTTGTTTTTTTGTGATAAATAAATAAAATAAGCGCCTGGTTCAAGATTCCTAAGTTCCTGGTTTATATGTTGGATTAATTAATTCATCATCAGCTTGGAGTTAGACACTGTAAATAACGTTTAATATTCTGTACAAACTTAACTATAGTCTACAAGACAACTTAACCAAAACCTACAAATAGCAAAAACGTCGTTCCAAAGTCTTCGCTACACACAAACTATAAACCAACATCCTTAAATGGCAAATAACGCAACAGAGTTCCAATAGAAATTGACTCTTAAGACCTAGGTGGTAGGATCTAGTTTTTCTTGTAGCTCCACTGGGATCCTCCTTCCTTGCCTCCTTTCCTGCCGTGGTCGGAATGGTTTTCGTGATGGTGTTCATGGCCATGCTTTCCATGGTAGCCTTTGTGGTCTGCGTCCACGTGACCCTTGTTGCTGGAAAATAAGATAGCCTTACTTTAATATTATGTAGGTATTTAATAAGACATCTAGGAGACCAGTGTTTAGTATCTATCTGGTATAAGTGACCTTGTAGATTTAAGAAGATAAGTTATGAATTCCACAATTATCATTTTCATAACATTTTATCAGATTTATATCTTTCGTATTTATTTACTTAAATTATTCGTTAGACGGCATTACTCGGTGAACCCGACGAACAATCTCTGCTGATTTAATAATTAAGGAACCACCCATGGGTAAAACGAACATGCTCATCCTACAACGTCGGATTATAATCTAAAAATATCTTGTAGTGCAGTTGTTTCCTGCAATTCACCTACCCGGCTTGTTGACTATGATATCCTTTGGTACACGTGATACACTCAATCACTGATATCTGAGCACAATGCGATTTGCCGTGTTTAAACTTGTGTAAGTATGTATGTACTTAATTTATAGGTCACTATGGTCACAGGGCCAATCAAATCAATGTCAGCTAAACAATAATTAGTTACGTTTGCTTTGATCCGGATGAGGTACTATCCTTTTTATGAAAACAAACAATGTTAATGGATCGAACGTTGCGATGTGTTCAGGATGTTAGAATCACAAAACTACAACTACACTATAGGTGTCTTGTGGAAGTGTGGTAGCATCTATTCTATTAGTCTAAAAGCTAATAAAAGGTTTGAGAAGCATAATGTAGTGGAAGTCGCTGATTATACATTTGTAGTATACAAGCCATCAATTCTTTCACGAACTTATCACGATTAATCACTTTCAACATGAATCATTTCAAACATTATCATACCTGTATCCCTTCTTTCCTTTCTCGACGAAGTCGTGTCCAGCATTGACATGATGGGCCTTCTTCTTGCCGCTCTCATTGCTTGCGTGTTTGGCATTGAACTTGCCGTATCTGTGGTGTTCACCACTTTTGTGGAAGTCATCGTAGAACTTGTGCTCTTTGTGAAACTCGTCCTTGTGGTACTTGTTGTGGTAGCCTGGAAGATTTTGGAAAAGCCTTTTTAAATTTTGGACTAAATGAAAGATGAAGTTCAGAGTATTATTTTTGACCCGAAAGCCCAAGATCTTCTGTTGCATTATGCAGAGAATCATTCAACAAATACGATACTGTGGTTACACTTATTTGTCAATCATGATTTCTACAGGAATTTAAATAATACCCTACTGTATCAATACGTCAAACGATGTAATAAGCTTTAACTTTATGAGGAAAACCAATAGTGTTACGATAGTCAATAGCAGTTATAAAAGGAGTACAATGAACGTCGTGACGCCCCAAATCTTAGGTTACAAGATAAGTAAATTTTTTGTCATACAATATAAATTTCCGAAAACGTACATCTTGCAACTAGTTGAGCTCGTTCCCAATTTGTTTGATTATGACAGTGTAAAGGATTTTGAAGTGCAACCTCGCAAGTAATTCTTTGTGAACGAATCAATAGAAAATCTTAGTATTGCGGTTGAGGTCAAATCAAATTGAATTCGAATAACAAATAACTTTACGTAAGTCGGCTTTCACTTGCCCGCAAATTGTTACATTTTCTATTATAACAGGTTGAGTTGGGACTTGCTTTGCCCAAATAACTGTTTCGTTCTAACTAATCGATTAACGTAACTTTACATAATACGTGTCTAAGTTTTTAGCCGTATCGTCTTTCCTTGTTGTCGTCTCTGTTTTGTCAGTTTTTGTTACTCTCACTCAACTAGTCGATGAGAAGTTGCTGTTTTCGGACATTGCACATGAAGACTTTTATGATGTTCATTGTAGATATCCAGTTAGAAGACTTCTTCGATTCGTTCTTTGATTGACATCTTATTTAATTAAACCAACTAAAATATCTATCTATGTTAGTATACAAAATTATTTCGATTCTTTTAACTCACCCTTAGTCTTGTGTCCTTTCTTATGTCCCTTCTTCTCATCAAACTTGGCTCCCCTCTGTCCAAAGGCTTCTTCTTCATGACTGCCCTTATGACCAGCATGGTCGTGATGTTTCTTCTTCTTCCCCGCAGCTTCCTCGTACTCCTTTCTATGACGTTCATCAGTCTTGAAACCTTTGCCTCCTTTGTCTAAGTAGTGGTCCTGATGATAGCCTTTGGAGGTCTGTAATGTATAAAATTGTTATTTTTTTAATAATAGTATTGTGTGTATTGTGCAACTGCTTAAATGCCGCTAATTAGAAAACAATAGAAAATTAATTGGGTCTCGTGTGGATCTGTACTTCATTTTTTCGGAAGGATTGAATGTAATGACAAGGCCAGGCCCATGAGGGCCAGGTGTTGATATGGTTTTAACTTTGGCCAAGATATACAATAAGTTTTGATAATACGTTCATGAATGGTGTTTTTGATTCTTTAATCAGTCAATACCTACAACATAAAGGAATAGGTATATAAATAGTAGTAGTATATTTCTTCAATAATATAATGACTCAACTCATTAATTTTTTGAATAACTACGACAAATTAAATACTTGCATAATGATAACGTAGGTAACAATATCAGAGATATCGGAACCATTCTTTATAAATATTAGTATAGAATGTGAACTTGTGTGCCCGTTTTCCGTTGTCACGACATAACATAAAAACGGCTTGACCGATTTGGCTGTAAATTACAGGGAAGTTAACTTAGACCCGGGAGAAGGTTTTAGGATAGTTTTTGGTCACCATCCGGCTACGGGACGCGGGTGAAACAGCGGGCGAAAGCTAGTCTATAATATAAAAAAACCGGCCAAGTGCGAGTCGGACTCGTGCACGAAGGGTTCCGTAAATTACAGTTAAATCAACCTATCTCAAAAACTATAAGAGATACTTTGATCAAACCAAAAATCGTTGAAAGAGTTAATTAGCATGCATCACCTCTATTTTTTTTAGAATTTTATACCCCGTAGTTATAAAAATAGAGGGGGGGGGACATACTTTTTACGACTTTGAGAGCTGATATCTCAAAAACCGTTCACTTTAAGAAAAATGTTTTTTAGAAAACTTTATATCATTTTAAAAGACCTTTCCATTGATACCCCACACGGGTATGTACATCGAAAAAAAAAATTTCATCCCTCAGTTACATGTATGGGGGGCCCCACCCCCAATTCTTTTTTTTACTATTTAGTGTCATATTTTTGTAGCGGTTCATACAACACATATTCCCATCAAATTTCATCACTGTAGTACTTATAGTTTCCGAGTAAATCGGCTGTGACAGACGGACAGACGGACAGACGGACATGACGAAACTATAAGGGTTCCGTTTTTGCCATTTTGGCTACGGAACCCTAAAAATGAATCGCAAAATGTGTTGGTAAGCGCATAACTCAACAACGCCTGGACCAATTTGGCTAATTCTTTTTTTGTTGTGTTTGTTATTGTCAGGAGAAGGTTCTTATGAAAAAAAAAATAGGATAAAGTAGAGAAGTCAGTTGACGGGAGCGAAGCCGCGGGCAAAAGCTAGTATATATATATAAAAATGAAACCCGTTTTCCGTTGTCATGACATAACATGAAAACGGCTTGACCGATTTGGCTGTAAATTAGAGGGAAGGTAACTTAGACCCGGGAGAAGGTTTTAGGTTATAGGGAGTTTTTGTCAACATCCGGCTACGGGACGCGGGTGAAACCGCGGGCGAAAGCTAGTACCATTATAAATGACATGACCGTTTTTGAACAAAGGGTTAACTCATTTTGAGATGATTTATACCCGTGCCTATAATATTTGATATTGTGTACATTACGTTCATAACAGATTAAAAATAATTCAGGTTCACTCATCTTCTTGAAAACAACTTTTACACGTGAAAATATATGTACGAAAATTGTTTATGTAACAAAACTGTCACAACACTAACTAACACTTAGACAAAATACGTCATTGGAACGGAAATAGCTTTGCCCTTTGAATACCTTGAAATAGAACATAGAACTTTGCGCCAAAAATAAATCTTACGACCATTAGACTAACGATGTTGTTATTATGTAGTTAGATACAACATAATATTATGTATCTAATTTTTTTTCTATTCATAGTAATTACTTATGATTATAATACCTACCTACTATCTGTAGCCTACATCAGAGTTAAAATAGGTATCGGTTACACACAATACCAATATTAGTCCGCTGCGGTTAGAAATTCTCTGCTAGTTATAATAGATAAAGGTCAGCAACCCAATTTACTTCAGTATTACACAGTTCAGATAATTATTCTATACCTTTAAATATCATGAATGTAGTTAAACCGTTACTGGTAATTAAAAGCAAAGGAATAGTGGTTGGAAACACCACTCTTTATGGAAGTCAAAAAAGCCTACAAGATCTTCAGAAGCTAAAATTATGATGATAATGGTGATGAGAGAAAACTATAAACTAATGTTACAGGAAAACGTCGTAAGGAAATTATCAATAACTTTAGGATCGCAAAGCCGCTATGGGAAAAGATGAGTTAATTACCTAGGACATAAATTAACTTGGGTACCTATTAAAACCACCATTTACGATCATTTTATTAATGGTTTCTGTTTGCAGGTTTCGGAGCACCTTTATCTGTTTATGCTCCTCTATTCACACGTAATATTAAACTTCTTCAACAGTTTAGATTTTTATCTAATTGTTATATTTCTTTAGCAATGTTAGTATTTGCAACAACGAATGTTTTTGTCATTTTCACGTTGCACAAGTGTCACGCGTCCTGGTTTCCTCTGATTACTTTAGCGAATTTAATTAGGTATAATAAAAAGACTATTACGACAACTTTTTTTACTACATGAATAAGTATCTAGTGCTTGTTATCTTAACCAGATTATCTTGGCCATGGCTTTGGCCACCATGGAAGAGTTTTGGATGAACAGATGACAGTGGTTCAATGGTATATGTTTGAGGTTTGAGGCATGTACCTAATCTCACCAATATCACCAAAGAGAAGCGTAATCCAAAGTAATCCTTAGATATGGTGTATGATAAATGATGTTACACTTACCTTACCACCGTGCTCATTATAATGTCCTGCATGCTTAGCATGTCCTCCTCCTTGAGTATGTCCGTGAGCATGCTTCGAGTGATGTCCTGTCGGTGCACCATACAAGTCTCCTCCTGGAGCCAGCTGTTTCGGGGCCTGGATTAACGGCTCAGCAAGCACGGGCACTGGGATAGGATGTTCAGCAGGCAGAGGGTTTGAAGCCAAAGGAACAGCCACCGGTGGACTGGCGATAAACTGAACAGGTCCACCCAAAGGTTCCGCAGGAGCAGCAGCCTTTGCCGCTTCAGCAATGTTAGCACTATTCACATCAGGTTTCAAGTACCGAGGACTCGGGACGTACACCTTGTGGTAGTGGTTGGCGCTAGCTGCGAGCATCTCTTCGTAAGGCGGAGATGCCATCTCGCCATCGTCAGTGAACTCGTGGACTTCATACTGATGCACTTGACGGGGCACTCGTACATAATCCGCTGAGCGCCGTTCTCTTGGCTCACAACACCTCTTGACGCGGATATGCTCTTCGAACGGTCCTGCATCGTGAACATCACGTTTACTCCTGGATTGCTCGTAGTCATCATAAGAGTCATCCACGTCTTCTTCTTCTACCCATGGCTCCTCTGCCACCTCGGCTGCAGCGATCGCCAGCAACAGCAGAATGACCGCTGGCCGCATATCGTTCTATAAATGATCTGAAACTATTCTATTTTTTTGTTTTATAGTTCTGAACCTTTCACCGTTGGCTAACAAAGGATCTTGCTAAATGCAGTTGCGATGTCAGGTTTATATGAACGGGTGGGTAAATGTTTGTGGAGTGCGGGCAGCCGGGCGCGCGGTACGGTCTGCACTGACACAGGCGTGCCGCACCACCTAGAAAGCGTATAACGTCACGGAGCAAATTAGTTTTCCCGGTGCATTATTTTCGCGATTTTTCGACCGCAGTGAAAACAGCGGCCGTGAATTGAATTAAACTTTTACTAATGGATCGGCCGTGAGATCCGGTTGCATAACGCAATTATGGTGGAACTGAATGATTTGTATGCGTGAACTCTGACAGAAGATGTAACTTATGGCTTGCAGGTAGTAAGTAGAAAAAATGTTTTCGTTCTACCTGATTTTATTTACAAACAATAAATATTATGCACAGTGTCACCGATTTATTGTTGGCAAACGAGTTCAAGATTTTCGATGGTATAAAATTGTATAGTGATGTGTATAAAATTGAGGTGTGTAAATATTTATTAGGTATTTTTAAAATATATTTTATCTAATATTAAGTCTGTTTTAAACATAGAAGTTATAACTTTATCAAATTAATATACCTACAATTAAAATCTCTTTGCGTTTTCTGCGTACCTTCACAAATAAATAAACAAAACGCTGCGTAGACGCATGTTTGTATGAATCACGTCGCTAGGACAAGAGTGGGAGATAACACGATTAAATATTATCTGTACAAAGACGTCAATGAGCGTAAATACGGATTCACTTCCAGTTAAGGAACTTTATTTAAATCGTGTTGCAAGATTAGTAAACAATTTTGTAGGTAAACCTACCCATTTGTCTCATAACTATTTTATGAGGTTCAGTTGACGTCAATTAACCAAAGTGATTGTGAAAAGAAGGAAAAAAATATTGATTTTACCTCTCGGAATGCTTCATGTGATGTAGTTACGTAGCTCTTTCCGTAGATAGCTAATTCGTTTAGCAATTGTATGGCTTATGATATTTAAATAAGCTAGCTAGGTAATTAAAATCTACGAAAACAAGTTTTTGCTTTGACCGTAAATATCAAAATTGAATATTTGATGGATTTTATTTTTATTTAAATACCAAGTTACAATGCAACTTAACAAGAAGACAGGACAAAAACTATCAACAAAAACAAACAAGGTAAATAAGATATTGAGAAACATAATTCAGTAAAACCGTCAGTCTTAGAAAAAACAGTCGTCTCAGATCCAGTGTCTCTGTAATTAAAATTAACTATTACGATATTTTGTGGACAAAAAGCAGTTGATTCCGTCGAATATGACCTCAACATAGTGAGCAGAGGTTTTATTCAGCAAAGGGTTCCGTAACACAACGTCTCCTTGACCAAGATGGCTGCTGCAATGAGTTTTTACTTATTTTGATTAATGAGCCAATGCGTATTCCTTAGAAAAAAATTATTAATTTTAAACATAGTAATTTCATTTTCATTGATATTCTGCAACTAGTGATACTGAAGTTATAAGCACACAGGTTTAATAGTTTGCGGGAACAGAAGTGCAAATAATTATAATATTTTTTTCAGTAGTAGGTACTAGTAGTAGTAGCGCTGTAACGGCGCTTTCACATATGCGGATTTTTGCCGCGCATATCAGAACTGAGCGTACTTTACTTTTATTTATTTATTTATATAAACTTACGCGCGACACATCGGAAAATCATACGAACCGATCAGAAAATCCGCTTTTATGAAAACGCTACATAAAAATGCAGATTGGACACAGTAATGGGTTATCTCAGTGGGTTATACTAAAATTATAAAAGAAAGTGGAAACTAAATTTTCCTAAGTTACACCTTATACACAATTGCCGTCATTACTATTTTTCGTCACAGAATAGGACTGCGAAGTGACGCACGAATGCACACGGGCGTTAAATTGAAATAAATACATCTTTAAGATGTCCAATAGGTACTCAATATTTGTTCATAAACGTGAATCGTGACAGTCTACAGCTATGGTACGGAAATATCGGTTACATTGGTCACGATAATGTCGGCTTGAGTGTTACAGATGAGAAAAACTAGAACAGATGTCATTGTAATGCAAAATAGCTGTCATATTATATGAACAAGCTGCTATAATCATGCTGTTTATTGACTACCTTTATTTGAATCTTCATCCATGACTTATTTAGCAGTTTTTGAGAAAAGAGCTGTTTTCATAGGATCTATTGGTACCTTTTCTTTTATTAATATTCGGAAGACAAAAATGCAACAAATAAAAGAGGTACTAGGGTAATGTTTCACATTTTTTATACCTACATAACACTAAAACACTTATTCTATTTAAGAAGTAAATACGGAAAGTTCTTCAATGGACAGTTGTTTAAATAAATACATCAAATGTAGTTCAGTAGGATTTATTAATTCAACAACAAGTATGCTTTGTTAATACCTTACAAAAGAAGTTACGAGATAGTTTGAAACGTTATTTGTAACTTCATAGCTTCTGTTGCGAATTTCAATTAAAATTGATAGACAATCACAATAAGTAA
This sequence comes from Helicoverpa assulta, assembly GCA_963856015.1. NCBI lineage: Eukaryota > Metazoa > Arthropoda > Insecta > Lepidoptera > Noctuidae > Helicoverpa > Helicoverpa assulta. The sequence goes on from CAWLCW010000016.1 coordinate 780,497, forward strand.
AACATGACACAGAATCACAATCACAGAAACAGAATTCCGACCTCTTTTTGAACAAAATAAGAATAAGTATGTAATACAAATATTACGTCATATAAAGTAATAAGTAGGTAGGTAAGTGCTGCACATTGCGCAAAACGTCATTTGTGGGAAATAAAAATACAAATAATTAATTTGATATTGAATTAAATTGTTTTGTAATTTGTTCAATAGGTAATTGTTTTTTTAGCGAACAATGAAAGTGATTTTATTAGGTAAATCTAAGTTTCCCCTTTTGTTCATTGCTCCTGTTGAAATCGGTTACGAAAATAATATTAAGTCCCATTTTCACTAACAAGTTAAATGTCTGATTAAAAAAAACATCTTATTAATGAGTTATGTTTCTTGCTTAACCTAAACGAGGTTGGAGAGAATTCCAGCTCTTTCCTACTACTTTGTAAAAACAGTATCGTTTAACCCACAGATTACGTAAATGATAGTGTAATTGGACCTAAGTATCTAGTAATTTTACTAATGCCAACATTCAGTAGGATTTGAAGTAAAACCACAAAAGTATTCATCAATCATTTTATTTGACCGTGTTAGTAAACAAATGGATACATCTAAAGCAACAGAGTGCGATCCAACTTATCTACTAGTTACTCATTAAATAATATTACTATTTACAATACTTATATTACATGTTATATTATGGTTACAAAATAAATATTGTTGTTACAAAAAATAATATCAATTCGCCTTTTGCAAGCTTTTCATGATAGGTAGCAATTTTTTGACTAGAATTATTCAAATAAATGGTATTCATTTATATAAACGTTTAGAATACTTACCGCTTCTTATCCATATTTTAATTATAACTAAATTGTTTCGTTATTTTTATTTACAGTTTTAAAAAACGCGTTGATAAAAATAGGTATCATGATAAAAATGATACATCACTTGTTTGTTAAAAAAAAATAACACAAAAAAGATTATTCTTGAAATTAAACGTAGTTAAATTAAAAATCAAAGTATTAAACAAATTATATTACATCATTGAAACTTTCTTGAGATAACTCGAAAACAAAAAGAAATCATCTGTAACTTCTACAGACACCGTTTTTGTTGTACACAATCATTTAAGTCAATGGTAACTATATAAGGTATCACTTACATATTAGGTATGGCACAAATATTATCAAATATCGACTAGTTAATAACTGTCAAAAGTCTTTTATTTATTTTTTGTTAAAAAATATCAATGTGTACTGTGTGACACGTTTTTTTGTGTTAACTAAAACACTTAGGTAATCATTCTTTACCATTACAAATGGGATGACAAAGTAGGTATTTTATACCAACAGTACATTTCGGTAACACAAAAAATCGTATCTAACAAAATGTAACTTACACGACTAATTAATAAGTCTTTATCAAATGGTCTGACACAAACGGCGTGAACTCAGGATCTTTAATTTTCTTCTTCTTGTGTAAAGGACAGCTTTTCTGCCTCTGTCCTGATTCTGATTTATTATGCGTTAATTTGTAATGGCTAGATAGCGAAACACTTTTTTTCCTATGCTCGAATTTTTGGCAATTATTTTTATTTACATTATTTTTTTGTGCACCGTTCAATGTTGCACCACTGTGCATTATGTTTTGTGCTAATATTCTACCGTTTGGTTTTAATTTTTTTGGATCTACCGACACTTCCAGGTGACTGTGATGTAAACATGTTGATGTTATCTGAAATTAAATAACGAAAATATTTTAATCAACTATTTTTAAAAATTGGAGTTATAAATGAGAAATAAAATAATTTAATAAAATAAAATTACGTTTAGGCACACCATTCAACGATAGTATAAACGTCAGTTCTGAAAACAACTGTATAAGTATTTCCTATGAATTTTCAAGTTCCATTCTTAAAGAAAACATCTGTTTTGAGTTTAATTTTTGTCGAGGAACTTGACGTTGAGGAACATGTGGTTAACTTACACTTACACGTCTGGTCCCCAGATCATTGCATTAAGTAATATTATGACGCGATCGGGGTGGAGATAGTAGCCATCTACATTTGTCTTAGTCTAAATTGAAATTAGAAAAGCTATCGCTGCATACAAAACACTAGTTCAGCTGCATTCGATTTGGCATTGGATGTCGGCCTCAGAATGGTTGAGAAAATTTCATTAAATCTATAGATATAATGGTACAGTAGCCGGCATATAACTTGGTAAGGATTTGGGTCCTTTAATAAGTGTGAGCTCGCTCATAGTGCACTAAATGATACAAAAAAGTGGTCCCTGTTATTGCTTGTGCATTATTCTATGGTTATTGACATCATGTATTGGCAATTAAGTATGTCTGCTTGATAAAACTAGGGTCAGTTTTCATCTCACGATTCTTGCCAGGTTACATTCCGGGAACGGGAATGTAAAAGTAGTATACTAACAGGCGTGGGCTGCAACCTCGGGCGGGCGTACAGCGCGGCGCGCTCGGCGAGCTCAGTGCGCAGGCGCCACGCGCGCGCCGCCAGCAGCCGACGACTCGCGGGCTGCCCGTCACCGCGCACGCCGTGCCATCTGGCAACACAGAATTGTGACGAGGAACTTAATTTATGAAGATATCTTTTTAAGACAGTTACTATACATCTCGATCATCAGGATCTTAAGGATCATCGATCGACGGTAGAATGAATGGATCGTGTAGTTACCTGACTAACAGCTGCAGCACCCGGCTGTATTGCCCCACTGAGCGCAGCGCTAAGCAAGCAGCGCGCAGTGACACCACTTCGCCTCGCGCGCTGCCGTGTGCACTACTGAACGACAGCTGCATCGCTCGTGTGTAGTACTCTAGTGCTAGTGGTAGGAGACCTGGAACATGATACATCATATTTATTATGAAAAAAAAAACTGTTCTTATTAAGATATCGTATTTCGGACGTAACGAACACTAAGCCCATTCTGAAATCGGCAAGCTGTGCGCGCAACGTGAGATGAGATGCCGGCGACCGCCATGACAGACGTCTAGTCCACGCGTATGCGTGTTCTTATCAATCCGCGGTTAGAGCTCATTCCTTATTTTTGTGTAAACTGTGACTATCTACTATTACTAAAGGCTAGAATTTTAAGACATTGCTTGGTTTAGTCACTTCGACCAACTTAGTATTGACAGGAGGTTGCCACTTACCTCTGTCCTTCAACCAGTTGCCGTAAAGTAAATAATGTTCCCAATTCCTCGGCTCTAATTCCAGCAGTTTATCCAGAACTCCTCTCTTCTCATCTTCAGGTTTGAGCAGTAGGAGTTCCAGGTACGCCTGAACAAACCTCGGCTCTAAAGATATGCAGCGTTCCAGCATCTTCAGAGATTCCGGTAATCGATTCTTCTTTCTGGAATATTTAGAGTGGTTTATTTGAAGTGTTAGAAATACAGGAAGTTTTTATAAATTGTGTTTTGACCAAACAATAAAAATCAAGAAATATCAAAATAAATTCAGATTGCGTTGAAATTACGTTTAAAATGCAATGGTTTTATTAAGATTGGTTAAACAAACGTTTAATAAAACATGCATTTAAGTCATCAATAGTCTGCTTAACTTTTTTGTAATATTTCCAGTGATGGTCATAGTGCTAACCTGTATAATTTAGCTAGATTATAATGTGCATTCACATGATCCCTGTTGTACTTCAGAGCTTGCAAGAAGTGGTGTTCGGCCCTCCCCGATGCCAGGACTAGCGTGCCCAGGTTATTGTGGGCACTTGCATAGCTGGGCCATAGCCTGGAAAAAATAATATAAAAAGAAGCTAATTCTAACTGTTAAGGACGTTTGTTACTTAAGCATTAAAGTTAAGAATCCCACTGGAAAAGGTATTTTTGGACTAATATCTTACTTTAAAGCCTCTTTGTAATGTTTGATAGCATTCTCTTGTTGCTCGATGTCCTTCAAGAAGTTCGCGAAATTGTAGTGCAACTTCGCGTTATGTGGCAACACTGACAGGTCCGCTCTGGAAAAATAAAAATAGTTGTGAAAATTCTAATAAAGTACTGCAGTGAGTAAGTACTGTATTATAGTAGGTACTGTAGATTTCAGACTTTATATTTTAAGTTTCCTTGAGATGTTTTCCTTCACCTATGGTTTAAAATATACTTCAGAGGTACATTACTTACAACATAGACTTCTATATCACACAATAAGTACAGGACATACCTTAGCAAAGTCTCCCTGGTCCTCCAATCCCTGTTCCGCAGATGTGTCCTGGCGACTCCTCCAGCCACCAGCACAGCTACTCCGAGGATCAGCAGCCTGCTGCCGAAGCTGCGTCGCCACATCAGCTGTACTCCGTATACGGTGATTATAACTGAACCCACACTGAAAATTTAAGGATATGAGGTTAATTTTTAAAGACTTGGTTCCTATAGTTTTATTATTGGCTTTGATCTCACCAGTTTTGGATAGGCTATTAATTGTGCCAACGGATTTATGGTTATTTTCAATTATTTTAATAGATTACTTCGTCCTTAATTTGTAGTTATCACTTTTTGTGAGGTTCATATTTACCTGGGTATATACAGCACTCTCTCGGCCACCACGAAGCCCACAGTGACTAGCAGGTTAGAAGCTGGCAGGTACGGTATCACCAGCAACATCAGCCCCACTACAGCTGGCGTGTGCCGTTGGAGCTAAAAATATAAACAAATCTTGATTAATAAAAAAAACAAAATCAGCCTTATTACAGTTCCTCTGCAAAGTTTCGTTACAGTTCCTTCTCATACCACAGCCCGTACCCACAACAACGTGAAAAATATGATAGGATCGACTTTTCTATGCAAACAGGTAATTTTGTTTCTACTATAGGCCACTAAAGCATTTCTGCCTCGTAAAGTATATGTTTAAGTGGGATATTAAAATAAATATTAGGTATCTAGACACACGGCAGTGTGTCCGCCAAGTTCGAGCAAAAAAAGCGACACACCGGCCGTGGGTTATATTACACGAACCATTTCGGGCCAAATTCGACCCCCCTGTAACTCAAAATCTATTTTATTTACGCATATCAAATTTCTAGTATCTGTTGAGACCCCCTCACTTATCTAAAATACAAAATTTCATTAATATACCTATTGTAGGTCTTGAGATATTGACGTCACAAAATCGCTATTTTTACTATACACTCACTGACTGACTGACTGACTGACTGACTCACTCATCAAAAACCTAGACCACTTCCAATGGTCGTATTGACTTGAAATTTGGCATGGAGGTAGGTCTTTATGTCAAGGTAAAGGGAAAAATCTGAAAATGGCCAAGTGTGAGTCGGTTTCAAAATAATGAAGGTGTTTTATACCCGGTGTAAATTTATACCCCTAAGGAACTAAAACGAACTAAATTTATCTATATTTATATAATATATCTTCGAATGGTACAAAGGTTTGTATTTAGTCAAAGTAAAGTAAAAATCTGAAAACGGCCAAGTGTGAGTCACTTTCGAAAATAACGAATGTGTAACTTTGATCCACGAACATAATATATGATAACATGTCATGTCAGTCAGTTGGTAAATCTAGTCCATTGAGTTAAGAGGATACCTCGTTGCGATGTTCACGGGCGAACTGGGTAAATGGTTGAGAAGGATAGAACTATGCGATAGCAACGTAAATAGATAGAGAGAGGAAACATGCAACCTGCTCGAAAAAAAATAACGTAAGCGCCATACTAAATAAAAATTTATTAAAAATTAAATTTTATGTTTCTTTAAAAACTGATTTCTGATTAATGTTTAATAAGATATTATCTACATTCTTCATTATTTTAATGTGACAGAAAGTACATGACTACGACATAGAATTCATAAAATGTTATTTTTAGAGGTAAGTTCTGATTTTTTTTCTATCGAGAAAAGTTACTTGTTTTATGTTTTTTGTCTTCGGATTAATCTAGGTAATATAGTCAACAAACACATATAAAAAAAGTTAATTATTCAAATAAGTATTCTTAATTTAAAATTAACTTAAAAAAATTGTTGAATTCCGAGGTAGCGCCTTAATCTAGTTCATTTCTTTGTAAGAAGCATAGTGCATATTTAAAAATCTGAAAGATAGTATAAATGAGACATTTCTTTAACTAACTTCATCATAAGAAAAAAATAAAATAAACAACCTTACAAAAATAAATGAAATCCCACCCAAAACAAAAATGTGAAAGACTGCCAAGTTCGATAATATGGGAATGCTTCGCCTATAAAAGAAGTGAGATCTGAATAAGTACCAAGTTCCATACACATACCTCAGTTAAAAATAGTTACTTTTTAATGATGTTACTTGGCAAGTTTTAATAGAAAATTAAATACTTGATTCATTGCGTTTAGTAGGTTTATAACAAGGTAAGGTAAACGCACCAATCATGGTCAATAGTAGAAAAATATTTGGTATTATTTAATATTTATCAAAGTAGTTATTGCCGCATCTGTCTGCTCTATTGTGGTATTTGTGAAAGACGGTATCAGTTAACCGTGGAAATTACAAATACTAATTTATCTTTATTAGAATAAATCAAATAAAATAAATAATTTTTAATTTTTTTTCACCAATAATGGTCAGGTAAATACCTAGTAATGGACCACCATTTATGGTCAAATCCAGTAATGAACAGCCAGTAATGGTCATAAAAAATATACTTACATAAATCGAATCAAATCTCACCCAGGTAAGTTTTTATAGGTTTATTAAAACAAAATATGGTGATAATTATAAGTACTAAACATTTTATTTTCAAACAATCCTTTTATTCAAGTTATAATGATTAAAGTAAAGGTACCATACCATGCTTTTTCTTGAGTGATGATGTGTTAGTTATGGTCACACCATTAATGGTCAATGATGACCATTACTAGAATCGTCGTTTGTACTATTGCGTAACAAACATCAAATTAATGATCGTTATATTTAAAATTCAAATTTGATGAATAACGGTTAAAACGCCAGCTCTCCAGTTATGGTCAGATTGACCATAATTGGTACTAACCGTTTTTAAAAGTTCCAGTAATGAACACCCCAGTTAAAAAAAAAGATATAAAGTAAATTAATTAATTTATGTTGTTAATCGTATCCTAAACATCTTAACATGCATATTAATGATAAGGTACAAATCAAACACTATTTTTCATAGTAAAAACAACTCTCAATAGGTACTCACTCCACTAAAAGGATTAACAAATATTTGTAACTTTCCGACAGCGTCTATTTACGTGGCCACCATTTTTGTAAATGGACGACATCTAGACCTCACATATCATATTTTGACAAGCTAATAGTCTATAGTTTGTTGTTGAGTGTTGCAATTTTCTCTACAACATGTGTGATTCTTATTTAAAAGGTTTTTTTTTCAATTGACCATTACCGGAACGCTTACCATTACTGGTGCATTTACCTTATGTGAAAACTTGCCAGGTAACATCATTGAAAAGTAACTATTTTTAACTGAGGTATGTGTATGGAACTTGGTACTTATTCAGATCTCACTTCTTTTATAGGCGAAGCATTCCCATATTATCGAACTTGGCAGTCTTTCACATTTTTGTTTTGGGTGGGTTCAACATTCCAAATCCATAATTACCTCTAAATCCAGCAAGCACCGACACGACAGCGCGATCAGTGCTATAAAAGCTGCACATGTGAGCAAGTTCCTGGGGTCCCAGCCGCTGGTGACGAGCGGCACGGACCCCATCTGCCAGTCGTGGCTCAATGCCCAGGGACAGAGGAGGAGCCACCAGTTGAACGCTGCTAGGTAGCAGAATGTCATTAATCTGGAAATTATAGAAGTTCAGTTTAGTATGAGTTGTCGTGTGGTTCTTATAAAATAATTTACGTGTTCCTGATTACGTATGACGTGAAATCTATACAATAGTTTTTGCTTTGATTAAAAACTATTCAGTCAAACCAAGTGAAAAGGATGAAATAGGAAGAACAATAAAATCATGTATTTAAGTTTTCAGAATTTAGGTATATTTTTAGGCGTAGCATAGGCAATGTTTCAAATCTAAATTGCTGTATGTAAGTTAGAATAACTGATATAGGTAAGAAGATTTTTGTACACCACGTTCTGGCAGAATATGCTGGAATAATGTTACTGTACCACAATCTAGCAAAGCAATATTAGATTTAATTAAATAATGGCAAATGTCTTTATTTCTTTTATATACACGTGACCTCACCTGACACTAAAAGAAGGATGGAAAGCGGGCGGGTTGTCTTGCGGCGAGAACGCAGGCAGAGAGCCCTGCAGCAAGGCCAGTCGAGCCCCTACTAGCAATACCAACGCGGCCAATGCGCGCAAAACCCGCCCGTACGAACTTTCACTGCGCCACCGCCATTTCAACGGTGGCGAAAATCTGGAATACATTGAAATTTTGGTTAAAACATCATGTCATCTGCCATTAAATATCTTTGAAAACAACAACTGTTTATGACTTATATTCAATGGTATAATTTCAATTTCATCCTTTTAGATCGTAAGTTTTGATGAAAAGATAGAACTGATTTTAAAAGTTCTTTCACTGCTGGGAAGCTACACTTTCCCCGGGTGATACAGATTTCATGAAATTAAACTCCAATCGACTTACCTACGCTACGCAAGTTTCCCCCTAACCCAAAACATTCTGGATTTATATTAAATATTTTATGGATACCCTATTATACCATACGGCCAGACGTGGATGACAAAATTGAGAAATGGTGACAATTCAACGATCTGGTCAAATGAATATGAACATTTCATGAAACGCGACCATTTCATGAAATGCTCGAACTTTTCATGAAGTGGTCAAATCTACGATATGGCTACGACATATACATTTACTATCGGGCTACATTTTATTTGAGTACGGGAAGAAATTCTCCCGAGACGTGGGAGAAACTACGGGAAACAGCTACTTACTATCTATGAAGAATGAATCTTCTAATGAGTCTTCTAGAAGAATATTTTATTACCTATTGGAGCTCCAACACCGGTACAGATCGAAGGCCACATTGAACAGCAGTGCAGTCAGGCCGGTCTCCTTGGCGAGCATGCTGAGAGCAGCGAGCGCGATGCTTGACCACACCCGGTGACGACCTGATGAACTGGAACGGGAGATACGTTTGTTTAAACAACTTATTCCAGTAAACTTAAAAAAAAATAGGTATTTTTACACGCTTTTTATTAGCTTCACCTGTATGTTTGTAGGTTCGTAACCGACTTCTTTGGGCGCGATTTTGACCCACTTTAAACGGCCAGATTTCGTTCAAACTTTGTAGATTTATTGAGGACCGATGACAATACACTAATTTGATAAAATTATTCCATTTTTAACCGACTTCCCAAAAAGGAGGAGGTTACACATACACATCGATTACTCCGAGGTTTATAGACCGATTTACGTGATTCTTTTTTTGTTCGACTCGGAATAGCTGCCAGTTGGTCCCATAGTCATCAGGTCAGGATCTGATGATGGAAACCCTGAGAAATTGAGGGCAACCTTCAAAAGTTGTAGGCAAACATAGGGCAAAAACTTGACACTCAGGTGTACGCCTAAAAGCAGTATTCAACTGTGAAGATTTGGAGCTGACCTGATGATGGAGACCAGAGAGGGTCGAGGGAACTCGACAACTGAATATGTAAACTACCTCGTGTTTGGGCTTAAATTATTTGTATTGACAAGACCTTTGCAACAGTGAAGGTTTGGAGCTGACCTGATGATGGAGACCAGAGAAAGTCGAGGGAACTCGACAACTGAATATGTAAAATACCTCGTTTGGACTTATATTCTTTGTATTGATGAGAACTTCCCACTTGTATGGATAGTGACAACTATTTGTATCACTGAAAAGGTTTAAATAAATAACCTTTTTACAAAAAAATTAAACCGACTTCCCAAAACACTAAAAAGCAAAAAAAAAAAACTAATTTTAGGTGCATCGGCCTAGAAGTCGGTGGCAAAATTAACTTAGTAACATCCATTAGACACCGACTTCTAGGCTTTTCAATTTGCAAAATATGATTTTTGTTAATTTATATAATTTTCATCTATAGTTGATAAGGTAAGAAAATTAATTAAAATATTCTAGAATTTTTCTCTACAGTCGATAAGGCAGGACTCGATGTTAATTTTTATTTCCAATAATTATCTTTAGCCGTTTTCTCTAATATTGACAATTTTTTGTATACTAAAGAGAATTTTAATTCTACAAAACAAATAATAGTTTTAAAACAAACTAAAAAGTAGAAAATAAATAATAGTTAAAAAAAAACTAAAAAACACGCTTTTTATAGAAAAACGAACTAAAAAATAGAAAATAAATTTTAATGAATTTAAATTAAGAAAACAGTGTTAAAAATTTCAATGAATATAAATTAATAATAGTGTGAATACAAAAAAATATATTTAAAAAAAGCGTGGGGTGCTTTTTAAGATATTATCGAAATGAAAATCACTGTACTCATATCTGTCAATAAAATATTTATAACTATTGATACCATGCACCCCACGCTTTTTTTAAATATATTTTTTTGTATTCACACTGATGATAAGGGAACTGCATAAGTTAGTACACTGAGTATAAGTGAGTAAATAAAAGAGTACCTACCTACACATAACTTCATAAGGAAGTACCTATATGACTAAGCTAATATAATTCAGAAGCCCATTATTTGTGGCTGACTAGTAATAATTTAGGTTAGCACTGAACACCGATTTCAAAGCACACAGTTATTCATGTCAAACTAGGAACATCTCCTCAAAACTGACGAAGTAGCGGTTGGAGGCAAAGCCGAACTACTGACAACAAGCCTAGAATAACTTGTGACGTCAAACTTGTGACGTCATAACTACCACTACCTATGCTTTATATGGAAAACATTTTATTAGGAGAAGTTTACTTCGAGTGTTAAGGAGAAGTGGTGGCGGGTTGACGGTTATCATTCTGAAGTTTATGTTATGTTTGAAAATGAGATAGCGTCTACACACTTCTCAGAATAATAAATAGCTTTTAAAAATTTTACCAATTAGCAATTTTTTCTTAACGTAAGCAAATGGCCACCAAAAGATTATTGCTAATATGAATCTGATAGCTACCTGGCAGGTTCACCAACCACTCCGTACTACCAAACCACTACCTCCAACCACGATTTCCTTCTCCACTTTTTTCACGTACCATTATTATGAAATCCATCAATAACTCCCTCATGATCCAACGCAATCAAACCCAGGATCGTAACAGTTACGATCACTAAACCAACAAGTCCTAAGAATACTTGATTAGAAAATAATAGTATGTATGTGGATCTTACCCATGATACAGCAGAACAGAAGAGAGGAAGAAGAGACAGGCTAGCACATCTGCTCTGCCAACTACTCCTGCCACCTGAAACAATACAGTTACACCTTCATATTGGTTCACTTAAAAACAAGTTGGTAGGTATAGTAGTAAATGTAAAACGGGGAAACATGTAAGTACTCATCAAAGCTTGAAAGTTAATTCAAGCCGCCATTAGTTTTGGTTCGTACTTTCAGCAAAAACATATAAAACAAATTTTAATCTGTCTTAAAACTACTATTCTTAGTCCATTTTCTCCACAAAATCACTTAAGCGTGTCTTCCTAAAAATCTAATCTCGACCTCTAAATATCTAAAGTTCTAATCTTTTGTCACATTGGGTCTGTATCGAGTAATTAAGGGGCTTCTAACTTCATTAGGAGCCCATTTATTCGTTTTAAACGGGAGTGCTTCCCCTTAAGTGTCCATTACGTGTATAATCGAAATTGTGCACGTCTTAAGTGTGTGGTCCAAGTGATGAGATTGCAGCGACTAATTCAATTTGGCCTGAGTTAATAGCATTTAGGGTCAAGAGCTTTGATGTATCTTGGTAAGAATCTAAGATATTTGTCTAGTTTTGGTTTTTATGGTTATAAGAAGTCAACTTACTACTTACGTAAGAATTGTTGTTGTTGATTCTATTGGAAACAGAATATGGTATACAACTACCTAAATACATACATTCGTTTCACGTGTGTAACTTTAGAGTTCCAATTTGTATTAATAGAGATCAGTTGAAAAATGCCAACTGAGCGTTAGGTGTTTAGAAACAAACAAAATACAGACAGTTTATTGCACCTAAGTTTATCACTTAAACCAACCGCATTAACAATATAAAAGGGCAATTTTTGAAGCAGAAAGTGCGCACCAGATTGCCTGCCTTTTAATATTTAATTAATTGACAATTAGACCCTTATCAATGAGGATTGTTATTGTAAAAGTTACGGCTCACGGCGTTGTGGTCCAGTAGTTACGACTCCATTATAAGGCCATTGTCCTAGGGTTTGGGTATCTGAGTCTAGAAAAATATTAGGTTCTAAATGTCTTTGGTCTGCACGTAGAATTTTATTGCTTTTAGTAGTGAGTGTACCTAAATGTGGTCTAGCCACATCTACAAAGGTCTAATATGATGCGTTTTGGTCATTTGATACATGGCATTCCTATCCTCTTTCCAGCTCATTAACTTTAGATAGATGTGGGACTGAGAGAGGTTTTATTGCCTTTGGACTAAGACGTAGAAACCTGGCGTCAAGTAAATGTGACGAACACCATTTTATCGCGTTAAATGACTACGAAAAAAAATGCGGATAACACAAAGCCTGGCAACACGTTACTTATTTGTATTTTGTATAAATATACATTCAGATTCCGTCGCCCACATACTTATTTACATAGTCACACACCAACTCCCCACAACCCATTAGCATTAAAATTGCAAAAAAACACACAAACAAACAGAATGCTTGACGCTCAAATTAATTCATTCGGCCGACTGTACTAATGAATTCACCAGCCAACTGTACCAGAGGCGACACCAATTATTTTCGCACCGACAACTCTCACAGCAATTTGTACATAATTAATTAATACCTACCCCTTTTGTCCGGGTTCTGTCTGCTCACTATAGGCCCATTGAAAATATTTTGGAGGAAACAATTATGCGCCGTGTGGCTCGACTATGAATAGATCACTTCCCGTGTTTCCGACTATGAATAGTGCTGTATTTGGTTCATGCGCATGTTGTTGGGTTTTGAAGCGCTGAATCGAGAGACTGGTTTTTGAGTAAATAAACCAGCATTTTACATAAAGACCAATACGCCAATTCAAGGCTAAATATCATACAGTATAACAGATACCTTTGTTGCGCCTCATCGATTTAACCGAGCAACATTTCGTTTGACAACATTTTGTATTTGACAAATGTTTCCGTCAAAATAAACTTTTTAAATAATTGTGTCTAATGGATGTTACTAAGTTAATTTTGCCGCCGACTTCTAGGCCGATGCACCTAAAATTAGTTTTTTTTTTGCTTTTTAGTGTTTTTGGAAGTCGGTTTAATTTTTTTGTAAAAAAGTATTTATTTACACCTCTTCAGTTATACGAATAGTTGTCACTATCCATATAAGTGGAAAGTTCTCATCAATACAAAGAATATAAGCCCAAGTACGAGGTATTTCACATATTCAGTTGTCGAGTTCCCTCGACCTTCTCTCGTCTCCATCATCAGGTCAGCTCCAAACCTTCACTGTTGCAAAGGTCTCGTCAATACAAATAATATAAGCCCAAACACGAGGTAGTTTACATATTCAGTTGTCGAGTTCCCTCGACCCTCTGGTCTCCATCATCATCAGGTCAGCTCCAAACCTTCACTGTTGAATAGTGCTACCAGGCATACATCTGAGTGTCAAGTGTTTTACCCTATGTATGCCTACAACTTTCGAAGGTTGCCCTTGATTTCTAAGGGTTTCCATCATTAGATCCTGACCTGATGACTATGGGACCAACTGGCAGCTATTCCGCGTCGAACAAAAAAAAAATGCCGAATTGAGAACCTCCTTTCTGGGAAGTCGGTTAAAAATCAAAAGCCACTTATTCAACTGAAAATCAGCACTTTTTGAACGTCAAATTTACAAAAGACAGCCCCCAAAACGCCCGCCCTTCACCACTTCCTATGTGTTTTTGCTGGGAAGAAGAAGTGGTGGAACAAACTCCCCAGCAACCCTGTTTTCCATTTTAGAAAGATGATATGATGTGCCTAGCTTTTTTCTATCTTTTATCAGACTTTATGGTTTCTTTCTGACTAGGTACCCGTAACTCGTTAAACTAGGCCAGATTTAATAAATTTTAATAATTCAGTATTAATAATTCTATAAATATCTTTTGAATAATTTATACTTATAAATCAATGAATTGCGAGCACATCTATTATGAACAGTTTTCAGCGGATTGGAAACCGTCACTTGTCTATAAATATTTTGTTACTCTATAAACCTATATTAACTATAAATGTAACAATGTATTGATTTTTAGAAAACTTAAACTACTAAGCCACATAGATATATTAGGTACCTGTTTCTAATTAAGTTATAAATTAATTTATTTATACATTTATCTTTAATACATAGGTAGCTGTTGCACTAATTACCATTTGCCTAGCCTTTACCCAATTACGTTGAGTTTGCTTCCAGGCTAAGCAGTTATATTTACATGGAGCGACTGCCTATCTGACTTCGTCAACTCAGTTACCTGGACAGCTCAAAGTCAAAGTCAAAGTATTTATTATTTGTAAAACATAGGTAAACATAAAATGTAGATCTTAAAATTAAATAAAATAGTGCGCTATGTTCTGTCTATGGTGAGACGTACAAATATAGTTTGGACTACGTACTACGTAAAATAAGAATTTTATTATTAAATCTAGAATTAAGTTATATCAAAATCTAAATTAGTCATTTCGGAACTCATCGACCGTGTAGAAACATTTCTCAATTAGAATTTTTTACAATGTTTTCTTAAATTTATGGAGAGGTAGTATTTTAACCTCATCTGGAATTTTATTGTAGATTCTCGGGGCGACGCCAAAGAAACTTTTCTGCATGAGAGATGTTTTACACCTCGTGTGACACAGCTGATGTATATATTTAGCTCGCATAGGAGTTTTTCTAACATCCGACAGTTTAGTGAATAAGTGCTGGTTAGTTTTAACAAATAATGCAGTTTCGAGAATATATAATGATGGCAACGTGAGAATTTTAAGAGATTTAAAGAAAGGCGCACAACTGTCTGTTACGTTTAATTTACACATCGACCTTATACATCTTTTTTGCATCCTAAAGACAAGTTCTCTATCACTGGACTGCCCCCAAAAAACAAGCCCATATCGTAGAACTGAACCAACTAGTCCGTGATACGCTGTTAGAAGCGTTTCAATATTAACAACCTTTGACAACTGAAAGAGTGCATATGCAGCTTGGCTCAGTCGCTTGAATTGTTCAGTGTGAGGACCCAAGAATTTTACACAATTGGCTTCTTCTATTTGGTTGCCTTGATAAGATACATTTACAGCAGGATGTTCGCGTCGCTGGTGGAAGTGCATTACTTTTGTCTTTTTCAGATTTATAACCAAGTTATTTGTCATTTATTTATTTAGAACATATAATTTACATTTTTAAATATTAAATATAAAAATAAAAAAACATTTAAAAATATAAAAAATAGGTTGCCACCGATATCGGGCACAGGGTCCATGGTACCGGTGGTTAGGGTCCCAGAGACAGAAACCTCCTCACAATACGTGCCGTATCAAGGAGTACTGCCTTCTGAATCAGTCCCTTGATCCAGCCGCCCAACGAGAGCCTCCTGAGGTGTTCGTCGAGGCTCAATAATAATAACCAAGTTATTATTATTGAGCCAGGTAATAATTTCCGAAAATGTATCATTAATATCTGTTTGGTAATTATCAGGATTATTACATTCAACTACAGCAGTGCTGTCGTCTGCAAATAGGACCATTTGACCAATTGACAATAGGCTCGATACCCCTTGGTAAGTGTCCCAATTTTATTTCGAGTAAGTATGTAATAAGTGAGTGTAATGAAAACATAGGAAGTGGTGAAGGGCGGACGTTTCGGGGGCTGTCTTTTGTAAATTTGACGTTCAAAAAGTGCTGATTTTCAGCCTAATTTGAATAAATGACTTTTGATTTGATATTTTGATTTGAGTGTTTTAAATTCTTCTATTACAACAAGAAAGAGGTATACTTTTAATATCTGTACTAAATTCATGACTACTACGTATAAAACAATTTGTAGATCAGCAACCACTAACTACCCCCGCAGGATCACACATACTACCCACAATAAAACCGAAACGACCGACAAAAACAAAAGAACTTGAAATAAATTGCATGGGAACAAGTTTTCGAATTAAAGCCTCGCTCCTCGGCGTGCAATCAGAGATGTGATAGGAAAACTTGGAAGATTATTGCCTTCCAATATCTTAGTGTACGTGGTAAGTTCAGCACCTTTGTACTGGCTTAGATCTACAGGTTGAATCATGTTATATTGTGTGTGAAGGACTTTAGAGATGAATTTATTTATTTTTACTGTAAGCACTTCTAAAAAACATCTGTTAAAAACATTGTCATCGTTTGAACCAGTTATTTATGGTTTGCTGTGCGATTCGAGAGAACCGAGATTCATCAAAATTACCTACTAAGGTTTTTCCATTTGTCAAAATAAGGACTTTACGCACAAGCCACTTTCAAATAACATAGTCTATTAAATATATTTTCCCCATGTGTCGTCACTCTCTCACGCGAGTCTCTGACAGAAATTGCCGTTAATGCGGCAGATTTCCATATAAAAAAAAAATAACACAGTCACCATTCTAAAATACTTCACATATACTATTCAAATGAATTACGATCCCAAGTACAAGTACACAATAAAGGGTGTACATCCAAAGCAAGGGAACCTAATAATAGCATCGAACTTCCTATTATTAGCAGTAGGTGAAGCAGATCAAGTGCCGTTTCGCCTCAGGCCGGTACACATCAGCCGACAGCCACTGACGCGTGAATTTATCACGCCGAGGGATTGGGACGGGTGACATCAAATGTCCGTACGATACCGGCCCACTGCACAATGATGTGAACTTATTTTAGATAGATTCCTGACCTGAGATTGTAAATCGTGGGAGTTTTGATCCCATGGTGATCAAGCATGTTTATAAAGTAACATTTTTTTTAGATTGAGTTGACAGGTTAAACGTAATTAACTTAATCCTTAAGATCAAAATTGGTTCAGCAAAAAAGTTATACTCGTATCTTGAGATTTTGATAGAATAGCAAATAACGTTGTAAAATTACTTTCGGCTAAGCAACTTCAAAAAATCTCGAGAAAAATCGTAAAAAAGTAATTACGTCGTTATTCTGTGGATACAACATATTTTTATGACAAACAAAGCCAATTTAATTATAAGTTATTTTCGACCTCAAAACAAGCTGCGAACTTTATGTCTCTAAAGACCAAACATAAATTGAATCTAAGACCCCATCTGAAGCCAGCGCATGAAACAACAAATAAGTAATTTTCACATCATATACATTTTGGCGAAAAACACAGCAGTAACTTAAACTTAGGAAAGTCTTATCCAATAAATTGTGTTAATAAATTAATTTATAACCGATCTGAGGGCAGACCGTTAATCAAAAGCTTCGAGTTTATCGAGCCACCGTTCTCATCAAGAATTTGACTCCCGGAGTGGAAACTGAATGTAGCAAGATATTAATATTTATTATATTCGCTAGCTAAGAACCTGCGTGTATAATCTATTGTGTTAAGAGATGTGACGTGTTTATTAAAATAGTTGCCAGTTAATTATTAGGCAGTACATTTTAGAGGAAAGTATTTTCGCACATGCGGTTGGAAAGTTTCGAATTGTTTCGTAAGAATGTTTTAGTACACAAGTAAAAGGTTATTCTAGGCAGACATTCCAATATGTAGACATGTTAAAACATTGTTCAATTTAGTGTCGATAAGTCTAAGTACCTACTGGTACGGAGAACTGAATTGGGGCCACCGCAACTTCGATAGGCCTAAATGTAGTTTTGGTGCGATAGATAGGTGGCATCATTACATATTGATATAAAATATAAAAGCTATGTTGACGCAAAAAAGGGGTGCTATTTTGAAAAAAATTGTATCTGTCTGCATGTTTGTCTGTGGGACAAGTGGCCAAGCTCATAAACGGATAAACCTCAGTTTAGTGCTCATATTTACTTAATCAAAATCGGCTCAGCCGTTAAAAGTTATAAGCTAGTCTGCAGTAATAAGTCAAAGAGAATGTTTGTGGTAGGCACCTATTTCGCGTCACATAGCTACATCAACTTCATATTACTTAATGCAAGTAAAACTAGTAATCTGTGGTAAAACTGTCTGCCGCCAATAAAATATCAGACGGCAAAATTAAACGCCGTACCCGCATACACATAAACTATTTACCTCAGTACTCGTATTTTATTAGCTTTTATATTACCCGGTGCAGGGGATCGTAAAACTTGATGGTTTCTATCTCCTTACATCGTTTTTGTTATACCTATGGATGGGTCGATACAGGTTTATTGTGAAAACGAATTTCTGGATGGTTTATGAGTGTTTTTCGTCTTTCGGTGCCGTGTAGTACAGTTTTTACGTACCTAGTTTAGTGAAATCGACTTTGGAGTGTGAAAATGAGAATGTGTCCGAAAGTGACGTCGGAGATAGAGTGAAGTGAAGAAGCAAAATCAGGAAAGCTGATGCCACCACCATGTGATAAGAGTGACTTTGGGGTGTGACATTTTTCGAGTTCCCGGCTTTAAGCATCAACGGTAAGTTTTTAAGACACTGCATCACACGTAGATACAGCTATGATTGACATCTCTGCGCTTTCATTTAATCATCATACCTTTAAAAAGTTATATCATGATCAAATTCATCTCAATGAAACAAAAGGAAAAATACTAACACAAAAATACTTCACCATTCAATCGCGGCAGAAAAAGTGAACGAATTTTTTCATGACGCTCAATATCGTTGAAGCCTTCGACAAGGCTTATAATTATTTTTTTGCTCATCCTAATTACTTGCCTGAAACCCCTGATGTACCTTTCAAGGGAATAGCCGAAAACTTGAAGGAAACTCGTGTCAATCTGTCTGTCACAGTTTATATACTTTTGATTAGTTTGACTCTGGGGTCTTAGTTCATGTCTTACAAAGTTTCTACTTTACTGACATAATAATAGAGTATTCCGCTGTGTCTTCGCAAAAACATTTTTGGGGTAAACCTTGAAGATCAATATTGGCAATACGGGAGGATAAATGCGGAGTTGTCTTCACGAATATATAGAGGTATTTAGTGTAAGTTTTTCAACAAGCCAATAAAGTAAGATACCTAAGCTTATGTAGGTACGATAAAGATGCTTGCTAGTCGCAAGAAACATAGGAGATAAAAATTTCTTCCTGTATTGTATGAACACAATAATGTATTTAAAAAATGTACAAAAATTCTGTTACGCAACAATAACAAGATACCTACCTGAAGTCACATTATTCATGTTTATTTCACCGACAGTCGGGAATTCTCAGATTTTTATATTCTACGGGTTAGTTACATATTCATTTACCTGCTTCACTGTTCGTAAATATTTAAATCGTTTGCAGGAAATGCTCGCATGCATCGAATCGAGAATCGAGTTCTCGATTTAGCTGTTTAACAACATTTATATTGATGTGATTTTAGTTTAATGTGTACTAAATTAGACAGGCGTGAGACTAAATGGATGTAAATGCTGTTAAACTTTAGTTGACCATTTATTTTGCAAATTAAAATAGTTATTTTATTAATGTGGACAATAACGTATTTTCCTACAAATAATAGGATTGAGCTTTTGAGCTTGTTTAGGATGATTGGCAGTAATCGATCTAAAATAGGCACAATCATTTTAAAGGACCCCAAAACCACTTTAGACAAGCGAAAGACTTTTAACTCCCATTTTTATGTGGAGTCGCTGTATCATGTTTAACCTTTTAACTACCTATTATTAGCTAGGGTATGATCTCCTAGCCTTAATCAGAAATAAAACGTCAATTCGTATCACAATAACTTCTTGTATTCACTTTTAAAACACAATTTAATATCAATCGTATTATCAGTCCACGAAGGAAGCGCGCGCTCTGTCTGTCAAAATCTTCCAAGGGTTGTCATCACGGTGGCAGCAGTGTTGCCCGTATAAAATAAAAGGATCTAACATTCGGCCTTCCTGACCTTTAGTTTGTCCTCAAACTATACCCTTGGGTAATTATAAGTAAGTTTGATTCTAGTTGCCCATTCCAAAAGTAGCTTCCTATGGAGAAGAACGGGCAAGAAACTCCATGGTTACTCTTTTTAAAACATAATAGGTATATCATTTGGCATGTATTGATACATACGATAGTAACATAAAAAAAAGGAAATGCTTACAATATTTTACGGCTGACTCTGAGAAAGTTATACAATGCAAGTTGAACTAGGAATAATAACATGTGCCACCTATTGGCCACTAAACAACTTTCCAATAAGTCGGATTTAACACAATTACTCTAATTTATTAATCTTTTTATATTCTACATTTGTTACCATATCTTCTCATAGCTTCACTGGCCAAGTACTCTCACTTGCCAGTCACTGTACAACTTCAAGCAATATGACATCACTTACTACATTGTAGGTTTCACAGGCCAAGCACTCTCACTTGCCACCTGCTTCTCTTTACTGTTGCAGAGGCCAAGCACTCTCACTTGCCACCTGCTTCTCTTTACTGTTGCAGAGGCCAAGCACTCTCACTTGCCACCTGCTTCTCTTTACTGTTGCAGAGGCCAAGCACTCTCACTTGCCACCTGCTTCTCTTTACTGTTGCAAAGGCCAAGCACTCTCACTTGCCACCTGCTTCTCTTTACTGTTGCAGAGGCCCAGCACTCTCACTTGCCATCCACACCTTCCAACCATCTGTAACTATGACTGCATCGTGGCCTTCACTCGAACTGGAGCCATCCACGCCTTCCAGCCAATCTCAACTCACGACATCTGCATTTGACCCCTCACCGCAAAGCCAAGAGGATGTCCACCAACAAGGCTTCACGATCGTGCCAACCTTCCAGAGTCGTATCTTTAACTAGGACTGCATCGTGGCCTTCACTCCAACTGGAGCCATCCACGCCTTCCAGCCAATCTCAACTCACGACATCTGCATTTGACCCCTCACCGCAAAGCCAAGAGGATGTCCACCAACAAGGCTTCACGATCGTGCCAACCTTCCAGAGTCGTATCTTTAACTAGGACGGACTGCATCGTGGCCTTCACTCCAACTGGAGCCATCCACGCCTTCCAGCCAATCTCAACTCACGACATCTGCATTTGACCCCTCACCGCAAAGCCAAGAGGATGTCCACCAACAAGGCTTCACGATCGTGCCAACCTTCCAGAGTCGTATCTTTAACTAGGACGGACTGCATCGTGGCCTTCACTCCAACTGGAGCCATCCACGCCTTCCAGCCAATCTCAACTCACGACATCTGCATTTGACCCCTCACCGCAAAGCCAAGAGGATGTCCACCAACAAGGCTTCACGATCGTGCCAACCTTCCAGAGTCGTATCTTTAACTAGGACGGACTGCATCGTGGCCTTCACTCCAACTGGAGCCATCCACGCCTTCCAGCCAATCTCAACTCACGACATCTGCATTTGACCCCTCACCGCAAAGCCAAGAGGATGTCCACCAACAAGGCTTCACGATCGTGCCAACCTTCCAGAGTCGTATCTTTAACTAGGACGGACTGCATCGTGGCCTTCACTCCAACTGGAGCCATCCACGCCTTCCAGCCAATCTCAACTCACGACATCTGCATTTGACCCCTCACCGCAAAGCCAAGAGGATGTCCACCAACAAGGCTTCACGATCGTGCCAACCTTCCAGAGTCGTATCTTTAACTAGGACGGACTGCATCGTGGCCTTCACTCCAACTGGAGCCATCCACGCCTTCCAGCCAATCTCAACTCACGACATCTGCATTTGACCCCTCACCGCAAAGCCAAGAGGATGTCCACCAACAAGGCTTCACGATCGTGCCAACCTTCCAGAGTCGTATCTTTAACTAGGACGGACTGCATCGTGGCCTTCACTCCAACTGGAGCCATCCACGCCTTCCAGCCAATCTCAACTCACGACATCTGCATTTGACCCCTCACCGCAAAGCCAAGAGGATGTCCACCAACAAGGCTTCACGATCGTGCCAACCTTCCAGAGTCGTATCTTTAACTAGGACGGACTGCATCGTGGCCTTCACTCCAACTGGAGCCATCCACGCCTTCCAGCCAATCTCAACTCACGACATCTGCATTTGACCCCTCACCGCAAAGCCAAGAGGATGTCCACCAACAAGGCTTCACGATCGTGCCAACCTTCCAGAGTCGTATCTTTAACTAGGACTGCATCGTGGCCTTCACTCCAACTGGAGCCATCCACGCCTTCCAGCCATCTCTAACTATGACTGCATCGTGGCCTTCACTCCAACTGGAGCCATCCACGCCTTCCAGCCATCTCTAACTATGACTGCATCGTGGCCTTCACTCCAACTGGAGCCATCCACGCCTTCCAGCCATCCCTAACTATGACTGCATCGTGGCCTTCACTCCAACTGGAGCCATCCACGCCTTCCAGCCATCTCTAACTATGACTGCATCGTGGCCTTCACTCCAACTGGAGCCATCCACGCCTTCCAGCCATCTCTAACTATGACTGCATCGTGGCCTTCACTCCAACTGGAGCCATCCACGCCTTCCAGCCATGCTAACAAATCGTCAACAATATAATTGCATAAACTCTCACTACGATAAACAATTTCTGCGAATACTTTCATTTCATTTTGAATCCAAACTGTGACTTGTGTACATTGCCATTTTAACAAATTGGCAACCATATACTTGTACAAATTCTTACTACGGTAAACAACTTCACGTCTAGTATTTGGACTTGTATACTTTATCAAAACATTCAAGTTTAACAGAGTAAGTTAATCTTACTATCATGTTATATCCTTCTAGTCATGTTAACAAATTGACATCAAGATCCTTCTATCAAGTCTCTCGACTTATGTACCTTATCAATACATTCAAATTTAACCATGACAAGTCAACATCAACATATTGGCATCTATATACTTATATAATTTCCTATTTAAATAATCGACTTGTTTTGTATCCAGTCTCTGGATTTATATTCTTTATAAATACATTCCAATTCAACCATTTCAAGTCAACATCAATATATTGACATCTATATACTTATATCATATCCTATTTCAATAATCGACTTGTTTTATATCCAGTCTCTGGATTTATTTCTTTATAAATACATTCAAATTCAACGATTACAAGTCAACATCAACATATTGACATCAATATACTTTTATCATTCCCCATTAAATAAACAATTCTCTATATCCAGTTTCCGGACTTGTGTACCTTACCAATACGTTCAAATTCAAGCAATACAAGTCAAAATCAACATATTGACATTAATTCATTTATATAGTTCCCCATCAAATAAACAATTCCTTATATCCAGTCTCGGTTCTTATCTTACACGTACATTATCAATACATTCAAATTTCAATATTACAAGTCAATATCAACATATCGACAACAATATACTTATATCATCAATCATTAAATAAAGAATCCTATGTATCCAGTCTCTGGATTTGTGTACCTCATTCAATTTCAAGCAGTACAAGTCAACACCACCATATTGGCATCAAAATACTTATATCATTTCTCATTTCAATAGAAAACTTCTATTATACAAAGTCTCTGAACTTTTGTTCCTTATTAACACATTAAAATTTATCACTATCATAATTCAAAGTGCAAATCAGTATTTACACATTGCTTCTGCTTATATAATTTCTCATTACAGTAAACAACTTCTTTCTATCCAGTACCTGGACTACTGTACATTAACAATACAATATACAATTTCTTAATATCTAGCCTTAGATTCATAAACTGCGTCGCTACACTTGTATTGATCTTCAATACTGTTGGATATGGGTGCAGGTGAGACAAAGAAAAGACATGTATCCTGAACGACTGTTATATTTCGAATGAAAGAATGTACGATTGAAGTGAACATTGAATGAATGAATGTTTGACGAATGATTGAAGTAGATATGCTTTATATAATCTTGGATATTTGTAAAGGAGGTATTATACGTACATCATGCGTATATTCCAACAGCCCCCCTCAAATGTACAAGCATTTTATACAATCATAAGTCAAAAATCGTTTATTCAAACTTGGCTGCAAAACAGCACCTTTTGAACGTCAGGAATTTATAAAAGACAGCCCCCAAAACGCCCACCTTTCACCACTTCCTATGTGTTTTTACTGGGAAGAAGAAGTGGCGCAACAAACTCCCCAGCAACACATGTCTGTCTGTAGGTTAGAAGAACCTTAAACATTGTTTGATATATACAGTATAATTCAATTTGTATATTACAGTATAGGACAATATGCTATATTGACATACAATTTATACAATCATAAAAAGTACCTACTGCATATCAAATTTCAATAACTTAGATTATTTGTTGTAGCCTAAACATAATAGCATTCTAAATAAAATCATTTAACTGAAATTATTGAAAAGTTTACATTAACTTAATTCTAAAAACTTTGCATCATGTACCATTTTCAAAGTCAAATCATTTACTTCATTTAGGCCTTTACAAGCTTTACTTATGAAAGTCAAAAACATAAATAAGTTTGATTCTAGTTGCTCATTCCAACAATAGCTTCCTATGGAGAAGAAGAGGCAAGTAACTCCATGGTTACTCTTTTTAAAAAAAAATACATAGTATGGTATTACTGTTTATATGTATTGATACATTCAATAGCAGCATGCGAAGGTCATGTAGAATCACAAACAAAAACATATGAGAATGAAATGACCATTAAAATGCTTCATGCTTCAAATTTTCATGTTTCATGAAAATCCATGAGTCAAATACCATTTATAAAGATAATTATTAAACGTGACATGAATATTTTGATGTACTTTGTAACTTATCTTGTAATAAGTATAAACATTCACATTCATTAATCCTTTTATATGTATTTTGTCACCAGACAAATAGTCAAAGGAAAAATACAATTTTACTAGCTGGTGTAATTTTAATTTGGTTTTTAATTAGATATTGTTATGTCCTATGGAGCAGGACCGCCACATTTCTAAGCATTTTTTATCTTGAACTTAATGTTCTAATTAATAATATGCTTTCTTACAAAGTGTGGCTTTTATATATATGAGTTTTAAACCTCATGTCATTCAGTTCCAGACTGTTGCCTGGTTGTCTGGTATTTTGTTATTACATTTACTTATTTATTTACATATACAACCTTACATCTACCCTTACAGGACGTGCCTAATGCGGCAGATGGGTTCTTATTAATTCTAAACTAAACTAAAAACACATCACATCACACAAATCAACACATACAAACTTAACTAAATTCGTCACATCGTTTGTGATTTGTAGGATTATTAGCGATGCTAATACAACTGTTATTAACTTCATATTTCATCATTGGCTGTTTTATCAGAATAGAACTATGTTATAATGATTTTATCCAAAAAGCTTCTCTTATAGCTTCAAATAACCATATATTCAGCTTATGTTGAGGAAGCGGCGACTATTTTGTTTCCGTGTATTCCACGAAATTGTACAATTATCAAACACTTTAAATATGTGATCTGTTGTACTTTTGCGGTCAATAACGTCGCCTCAACCAATCAGAATCTGCATACCCTGCCATCAGTTGTTTGTAATCACATTTCACATAGGTCAGCTTTAATTTAAGAGTTCCTTATCACTTCCGTAACTTCATTGATTTTACTTTGATACCGACTTAAAATACCTCTAGCAGCACAAATATCTGGTCATGTACTAAGCATTGCGTACATAAGGTACTTCCATATAGATATCTTCCTTAAGAATGCCTTTCAAAACGGCGGTTTTTACGTCCATAAGATGGGCATGCAAATCAAACTGATTTGCAAGTGTTAAAATAAATTGGAAAGTTTATTTTTGAAATACAGGAGTGAACGTTTCGTTATAATCTTGCAAGTATTGTTGAGTGAAACCACGAGCTACTAATCGGGCTTTATACCGTGTAGGTTCACCCAACTCGTTATTTTGAATTGTACATACCCATTTTGAGCTTTTTATGTCTCATTTAGGTTTTTTACGTATTTTTAGGTCTTGCTACGATAGTCCAAGTACTATGATTAGACTCTATTTCACTTTCTGTGGTTTTCAACATAAACTAGAATCATTCCTATTAAAAATGTCACAATAGGTGCATGGTAGTGATTGAACAGTTGTGAGCGATAAGCAAAAAATGGGTCATCAATCCTTTTATAATCTATTGGGGTACTTTGAATTATTTTTATTACGTCTCAGTTTGCTAGATGAAGATCCAGCTTCAGAGCTATTATCAGGGGAATGATCATGTTTGTGTTTGTTGCCTATTAACTTTGCCGATTATCGTTGTTATCGGGCTTGTTAATTTTGGCGGGAATTTGAACAGGTATAATAGAAATTCAACTCCTCAAATACAACATCCCTCGCAATAAGGAAGTGATTATTTTCTGTATTTAATAATTTGTAACCATTTTGGTCGTAACCAACTAATATGGCTTTAAATGACTCTTCGTCAAATTTCGAGTCTTTGGTTTTATCATGAACATGTCGAACCGAATCATCATCATTATTTTAAATGTCTTGAATTACTTATTTTCGGTTTCGTATTTTCGGTATTGATTGTTCCACATTTCGTATGGTGTTTTATTATTCGAGAGCGCTTTTGTGGGTAGTCTATTTTGTATATATTATTATAGCTTCACCCAAGAATATTTTATATATAATTTCGCACTTGTAACCAATGTTTGAGCCATTTCGGTTGACGTACGATTCATACGCTCCGCGATACCATTTTGTTGTGGCTATTCGATACCGTCAAACAGTACTTAAGTTATTCCTTACAAACACAATAATCTTTAAATTCATTAGAAAGATATTCTCGCCCACTATCGCAATATAAATTAGTTTACTTTATGGTTAAATAAGTTTTCACTTTTAGCAACAAAATTTTGAAAACATTTCACAGCACTTCTGACTTGGCGTACATCAAATATGTAACAGTTAATATTACACTGTAATGTATAAAATGTATAAAATTGTCTATAAAAGTAACAAAATACTTAGTTGTTATCATCTACAGTAGGTAAATGGTTTTTACCAAATATGCAAGGTTCACATAATTCATCAGAATTACCAAATTATCAAATAAAAACATTATTTTCATCAACTAGGTAGGTACATATTTGAACATTTAATTTTTCTGTTTATTTAAGTGACCTAGTGTAGGTACTATGCCGTAATTTATACTCTTTTACACAGTCTTGGTGATTCTCTTCAACAAAATTTAAATTACCCAGAGAATTATTACTGTTTAAAAGTAATCATAAAAACATTATTGATTGATGTTCTCACCTGTCATAAAACATTTATTATTTTTTACAATAAATGTTGAAAAATTTACCGACATACCAGTCTTTTTGGCATATTATAACGTACCTCCGGTGAATATAAAACGTCATCAATTGATCCTTGAATTTAATATTTGTTGTTACCTCGATTTACCCTTTACCAAACTCCAGGATTGAAACTCCTTTCCTAGCAACACCGATCTTCAATGGTGTGGATAATTCGACTTACGAGGATAAAACCTTTTTACATTGTCAATTTTTTAATTTTTTTTAATTTTTGTAAATATGATATGTCATCATGATCTGTCACACCAGAATCTAAAAGAAAATAAAAAGTATTATTTTCTACATAATTAGCAGACAATTTACATTATGAAATCATAAAAATGCAACCGTCCTGGTCATTGTTGCAGTATTCAATGTTATTGGCAGACTTTTGAAGTTCACCCATTGATTATTTTGCTGCAGTTCCTGTAACGGCAGTCCTTTTTGAAATTATTCCCACGTCCGCAATGATCACAATACATTTTTGATATTTTATGCATTGAATTTCCAGATTGATAATTATTTTTCCTTTTGAGTGGCGGGTCTCATTATTATTATAAAATTCATGACCGAGTAGGCTTAGTCTTCACAGAAACCATATTGAGTTGCTCATCACCTAGCAACGCAGTAATAACACCGTCATAAGATGTGATATTTTGTTCATTGTTAATGCAATTTTTATTTACACTCTTTCACTGAATTTAAAATTTAGTTGTATTACTTTTAACTACAGAAAACGGCCTGGGCCCATAACCTGTTGGATATGGGTGCAGGTGAGACAAAGAAAAGACATGTATCCTGAACGACTGTTATATTTCGAATGAAAGAATGTACGATTGAAGTGAACATTGAATGAATGAATGTTTGACGAATGATTGAAGTAGATATGCTTTATATAATCTTGGATATTTGTAAAGGAGGTATTATACGTACATCATGCGTATATTCCAACAAATACAATATACACTTTCTCAATATCTAGCGTCAGATTTTTATACTTCATCATTACGCTTGTATCAATCTTCAATACAATGTACAATTGCTTAATATCCTGTCTTATTTTATATCCTACTTCACAATTACACTTGTATTGGTCCTCATTAGGCACAATATATACAATTTATTTTTAAAGGACTTAGTTTCGAAAAATTGAGAGCTATGAGAAATATACACAGCTTTTTAAGTATGTGTCAATGAAGATCTCTATAAATATTGATTAATAATATTATCACGAGTGGCTCCTTACACAAAACCGTCCTAACACAATTCCTTCCGTGTATTAACTTCAGAATCATAAATGACTCGTAGTTATCAATATCATCAAACTGGACAATATACAAATCTCTCAATTTATTACATCTTCTATCTCTGTCTACAATATATATATGTATACATATTTTATCTCGTTTAGTATCCATTAATCATCAATATGATCAAGGTAGCTAATACAAATTCTTTAGTCAGTTTCTCTGCCCATCTCTTATTTATATTCGTTATCTCACAACTAGTACAATATATCTTGTCTATTCAATACTCAATTCTTTATTAGCATTCCAGTTGCTTGTTTTTAATAATTAACAACATAATAAAACGAGAAATATACAAGTAATTACATTTTTCTCTGTCCATCTCTTATTTGTATTCTTCTTCTTGGCGAGTCGATTATTTGTACTATTAGAGCAATGCCTATGGTTGAACTAAATCAATACATGTCTTCTATTATTATTATTTAACAACACAATCAAACTCAACCAGACCACTACAAGTTACAATTGTTACAACATTACAATTGTTTCTGTTAATCCCTTATTGTAGTGGATAAAATATATAAATACATAATATCCATTTCCTTCCTCGAGTCGTTTGTTGTCAGCAACAAACAATAGAACCAGCTAAAACAGTACATAGTGCATACCTTCCAACCTATGAACTTATCAAAAGTTTATTTATGTAGTCTTATTTCAATAATTCAACAATACAACCAAACTGAATTAGTACGAATCTTTCAATTTATTTCACATCTCAATACAGAGGCTCGTAAGAATTAATAACAGATAATCAAGGTAAAAATTGTATAAATCTTTAATCTATTCATTCAATTTTCTTCGTCTGGTATTGTTTTATTAATTAACAATTCATTAAAATCACTACACTTCTCAATTTAAGCTTTTCTTTTTAGTGAATACCATTTAATCAAATTATAACTCTACAAGTTGTAAAGTGTGAGTGGAAAAGCCTTCTGCTCCCTCGGAACTATATCCCTGATGAGGGATACGAAAGCAGAATTGAAGGTGGTGCCGTAGTAACAATTTTAATACAAACAAAGTGACAACAAAGTACCCCTGAGCCTAGTTTAACTCATGGTTCTTTGTAAATTATTTATGGTGCCTTAAAGTATTGCCTTCTTTAGCTGTGCCCTAACAGGGCCTATAATGGTACCTACTTAGTTTTAAGCCTCTTCAACATCTATTGTAACATTATGGAATGCAAATAAATATAAGGTCAATGTGGGCAAATCCGTCATACTATTTTGAAAGTTGAATTTAGTTAACTAGAACTGGTACACCTACTACTTTCATATAAATTTGATGGTTGTAAGCGATACAAAATTTTGTTGTCTTGTACACACCTCCATTTTAAACAACAAATTAGCCCTCCACATGTAACTAACAAGGTTTTTTTAAAAATCGATCGTTAGACGGATTTTCCCGAGGTTTGGGGGCAAATCCGTCTAGTAGTAAATTTGCCTCTAGTTACGCCGTTTTATCAAGGTATGCAATTTGTAAACATGTAAATGCGGGTGATGAAGCAAAATGTTTTTTAATTTCATAGATATAAGGTTTAATTTACGTTTTACTCCCTAAAATCTTTTTTGGGGGCTAATCCAGCCTATTTTTGTAACCAGGGACTTTCAACCTTTCTTAAAAGTTTGAAAACAAATAAATATTATAAATATTTTTACTTATCAGGTTAATGCTTCTCCAATCTCGGTCTGCAGTCGCTGTCGCGTCGCGAATAAAAAATCAGATTCCGAAAATAAAATGGTTTTATTCATAATGACACATTATTAAAAGCGTAAACAATGGAACATACTCAACAAAACATACTCAAAGTTATGGGCTTCTTTATTTTTTCCTTAGGTACCTACTACGGCTCACACTTAAGACTTTAAATGAACTAGGTAAAAGATGTAACATTAGAAATAAAATACAAATCTGATCTATCAGCAGTGATAGCATAAAAAACAGTTAAAAATTAACAAAATATCCTTCCTTAAAAAACAAAAAATCTTTAAATTATCAAATTACAATATTAGAAATAAAATACTTGAAAAATATGATCAATCATTGATCGCATAAACAAAAACAAAATAGTCACAATATTTTTTTTTATCTAGAAAAAGAACACGGTATCATCTTCATCATTTAAAAAGAAATCATTTTTTTTTCCCGGATTTTTTGAGAGGTTAATTCTTTTTACTATTGAATTCTGTGGAACCGTATCTCGATCTATTATTCTTGGCATTTTAAATGTAAGTTTCGGTGTCTTTACTGTTTTGTAAAATTTTATTGAAAAATACGGTTCATTCGTCTGTTCGTCGGCGTAGACCGCATCTATGACGCCAACATAATATGTCCACTTTTTTTTTACATAATATTTTACCAGAACATGGTCATTCACAGAATAGCCTTCATATTCCTGTTCCATATAACTATTCTCATTACTTATAAATTCTATTTTACTTATGTTTTCAGTCTCTTCGTTTTGGAGTAATATGGTCTCCTCAGTCTGTTCGTCTTCGTAGTCCGTACTAATAATATTTGATTTATTTATATTTATGGCCTCTTCGTCTTCAATTGAAATTGTTTCCTCCGTCTGTCCTAGATTAATATAGTCTGATAAATTTGTGTGTCCTGAAAAGGTATGGTATTCATAGGTATTTTCTTTATCATCGTGACTTAGCCTTTTATTTTTTTTACAGCTCTTTTTCCCGATTCCTTTGCCTTTGGATGCTATAGTAGGCTTATTCACTTTATGAATGCCCGAAGGTCCAGGTTCTGTTAATAAGCGTTCCTCATCAGGCACTGTTGGTCTATAAATTACAATGTCTGACAAAATTTTTATCTTAGGAGAGTTGACTGTTTGATTTTTTAAACAATAAGGAAGGTCTTCAACGTTCTCCGCTATGAATGGTTGGAACTCAGAGTTATTTTTTAGGTTTTTACTTAGCACAACGACGTCGTCGGTACGTTTAGATGCAGGACTGGATCGGCTCTTTCGTTTTCCAAAATTTTCTTTCTTAATATTTGCAAGTAGTTTTTCTTTTTTCAATTGTATGACATCGTTATGAGTTATGACTTCAGCACCTGGTGCCACCCTGCTGCGTTTTATTTTTTGAGAGTTATCACCACGCTTTACTTTTTGCAATAGTAGTTCCTCAAATGTGACATTGTTCTTTTCAATAGGCTGTCTTAAGTCTGAGTTAGTGCTGCTGGCATCAATATCATCATTTATCAATCTATAAATTTCTGGTTCTAGGTTATCTGTCGCTATAAAGTTCTGATTTAAAACTTTCAAAGCTATGAAAAGCAATGTATGCGGTTCTGTCATCTGGATCTTATCATTGACTGGAACGTCATTATCAGACAAAGCAGGATTATTAGTACTTATCTGTTCCTTCCAGCGGCTCAACTTCAAAGCATCGAATTTTGATTCCTCAATTGCAGCAGGATTAAAGGGATAAATGCCACCTTTTTTGAATCCATTAGATAATATTTGCGGATCTATTTGGGCCCATACTGATCCAATCATTCGTGAGAATTCTTTTTTTGACAATGGTACCCCATAATTCAGTCGCTGCCATTTTACTAGATCAGTGTCCCATCGGTCTTTAAAAGATTTCATGACCGAAATATCTAGCGGCTGCAAAATATGGCTTGTATGAGAAGGTAGTTTTAATATAGTTATATTTTCTTTTCGTGCTTCTTCAATTAAACTCAACCCCACATGGGTTGAGTGGCCGTCATAAATAAGTAAGACGGGACGTTGATCGCCAATCGTAGGCAAAAAAGATTTTTTGAAGAAGGCTTCAAATACTTCTGTCTGCATCCAGCCATTTTTTGTGGCGGCATATGTCGTACCTGGAAATGCATTAGGGGAAGTCCACTCGTCCCATACATATTTTCCTTTGAAAACAATGAGTGGAGGTGTTTTTTCTCCAATCGCACTTGCACCTAGTAACACCGTCGTATTGTCTTTCCCAGGTGTTGCTATAACTCTCGTTGCTGCGTAGCCTTTGAGACCTACAATTTTCGTTTTCGAAGGGTCTTTTGAAAAACTGGTCTCGTCTAAATTCCAGATTGCATTAGGTTTGTCTGTTAAACCTAATTCCATTATGGTTCTTTTGAGTAAATCAAAGTACTCATAAACAACAAATGGATCAACCGCTGTTTTCCGAGCGTATTCAACAGCCTGTGGTTTTTTAACCGAAAGGTTATGTCGTTTTTTAAATGAGGCCAACCAGTCCTTTCCCGGGACTCCGTTTTTAAAACAAGTTGATATATTGTTCTGCTTTACATAATCTCCAACCATCTGGATAACTTCTGCCCTACTAAGGCCAAAACCATATTTTTCCATTGTACGGAGGCAGGAAGCGAGATTTTGTTCAATCAACAAAGGCAGAGTGGTTTTTCTCCCTAGTTTACTTGAAGAACTTTTTTTGCGAACATGGTCCATGATGGTCATCCGTGGTATTTGGTAGAGCTGCGCTGCTTTGTATCCAGTTAATGTACCATTTTGGACTGCCAGTACAGCTGCATGCAACTTGTCCTTGCTATAGGAACCCTTTGTTGTTTTTCTTTTATAATTTCTCACCATGTTTACTATTATGTTAGTAATTATGAGAAAACTGAAAACAAAAAAAAATATATTAATAAACATTTTATCTGACCATAGTATTAGTTATAACTAAAGCAGGAACATAACTATCATATAGTCTAAGACATTTTGTCACTATGTTATACTTGTAAACGCCATATTCACGGGTAAAACGGGCAACTAGCACGGGTAACTAGATATTTGAAATAAAAACGAGTAAAAATTTCGAAAGTGTCGTCACACCCGATCGGATTTTGTGAGCGTGTTTTCGGTTCGAAGTACAAATAATGATTTTGAATAGATTTTTTTAAAATTCAAAACAATTTGGAAATAAATATTCTTTCAATTAAACACAAAAAAAAAACATTCAAAGACACTATTGTTAGAACTGTTAGTTACCCGTGGAGTTAAGTACGTAAAGAATAAAACTTAAAATAGGAAGGATGAAAAAGGTTGATAACATCTGCAATGGGGTAATTCCGGTATATGACGATTTAGCCCCTTCGAAATTAGACGGATTTTCCCACTTGAACATTTTGAGGTTACGTATTTTTTATAACAATTATGTCTATATCTACTGGATTTTATTCAAAATAATTAGAAAAATCCATTGAAACACTTACTAAACTACATGTTGTGCATACTCAGAAAGTCGTAACTTGTAAAATTGAATATTTACCTTATAAGAAACGGCGGCACGCAACACTTGAGTTTCGAGTTCGTAGCACAACTAAACTTCAAATGCGTTTTTTGGCTCTTGTAGACAACCTTGCTCCATCTATGAATAATAGTTGGAACTAAAAACTGATCCTGTTTTATCGACCGAACCAGTAACAGCGTAACTATTCTTGAATGAATAGTAAACGCATGCATATGGAATAGCCCCGTAGACGGATTTGTCCACATTGACCTTATATGAATATAAACATAACCAGATGTCATCATCTTTAAATATAAGTTACAATCTCCATATAAATTGTTCTTTATCAGTCAGTTTATTCAATTAATGGTTCAAAACTAATAAATACTAAGCAATGCTCTTTCTTAGTTGTTGACTGTAAAACACTTGTGGTTGTACTTACTGACTTGTTAAGGATGTTATTGTCACTGCCACTGAATTCACTCCTCTGATCCTCCACAATCTTGGTTCCTATTTTATAAGTGGTCAGAATAGACTCACAACATCAATCAAGAAAATCATCATAAACTGTACATGTAATTTTCTGTGAGAAAAGGTCTAACATACAATATGTGCTGAAATTTAGTCTCAGAATAAAATGTCTAACCTCCCAGAAAATTACAAGATTTCCTGTCATAATGAGAGTATAGAGAGAAGTGTTAACTCGTATTGTTACCATCCATAAAAGTTCAGGTTCAGTTTATTTATAATAATCTATGTGTTTTACTGAGTGCCCTGGTATGCATTCAACTTTTTAATGGGCTAGGACAAATTACTTATTAATTGCCTAGTCTTTTATTCTTTAACCGTCTCACATACTTCTTTTTCAGTATGGTTTAATGTATTCTGATGGTATAGCTCCTGTGTAGTATCAGACAATTTTATGTCTAACTAATGTTGTTTTGTTCCAACTCAAACCTATCTCTTATTGACCCAATTGCCATATTCATTTATTAAGTTAATAATAATAGACTGCTTTCGATTCAGATTTCAAAGCCGAAAATTGATTATTTTGTATTTATTTGATTCTAGTATACATATCTTTAAGCACTTCGGGTTATTTTTAATGGTTGAGAAAACTGGTCTCAGCATCAAGTGGTGGATTCCAAATTAAAATGAAATCTTTCAAAAAGAACATAATATCTGATCTGGTTACTCAGATTACTGACACTACTGAGTTATATTTTCTTCTGATTAATTGACACTACTGATTTATATTTATTTATTATGCTTCAGTTTGTAAAATCCTTTAAGTAAATAATATTTACTACAATTGCTGCATCTTTACTGTGATTAAACTATCCTTAATGTGTTACGGTCCTATAACGTACCTGTTAGCTGTAATGTCATCCAACATTCAGATAGAATAAGCAGTTTAACTTTTTCTAGGTGAGGCAATTTACAGTTAATAATATGGAAAAGATCATTTAAAAAGATTACCATTTTTATAATTTTCACTTTAGATACTTTTTAAAATAATAACAAGCAATGATATTTGCTTGGAATGAAGTTTTACTTAACAATGATGTATGCTATTGGCAGAACCAACATATTGGTAAAACATACTTAGTGTCTGAAACATACTGGCTTGAAGCATTTAGTTTCATATAGTTACTTTATTAATAAAAACCAGTTTAGTGTTTATAGTACTTTAAAGTATTTGATTATCCATTATTAATACCTGTTATCACCGCTTTGGATGTACTTAGAATAGTCAAGAGCTGTGTCGCACGGTTTTTGTTGGTTGTCAATTAACCACTTTATTTTCTACTTCTATTTGTAATTGATTATGGTTATTTCAATTTTAATTATTGTAATATTGGCTTTATATCATGAAAATCCTATTGTTATATCCTATTTACTTATTTTTATAGGTACTTCCTCTGTCTATTTCAATAATGTATGTAAATAATGCATTAACACCAAATCGTTTGGCCATCATCCCCATAAACTATGCAATTAGCTTTACTTGCTTTATTTACTCTTTTCCCATAAATATTTTATGTATTCAATGTGTAGCAAAAATAACACCATACATAATTACTCAGGATATAAATGTTTACCTCAGAGTATCTGCCATGTTCCCAGCTGGTTTATGGATGTCTAATTAAATATATTGT
This sequence comes from Helicoverpa assulta, assembly GCA_963856015.1. Taxonomy (NCBI): domain Eukaryota; kingdom Metazoa; phylum Arthropoda; class Insecta; order Lepidoptera; family Noctuidae; genus Helicoverpa; species Helicoverpa assulta. Next base: position 816,670 of record CAWLCW010000016.1, read on the forward strand.
TGTACATTTACTCACCTTAAAAATGCATGCATCAAATGGATCAATAGCAAACTCTGTTCACATCCATGTAAAACTGCACTTATGTGCAAAATTTTATTTTGAATGGCACCCATTATGTACAACAAAATATCTGTAACCTAGAGAAAACTCAGTACCGAAGCTCTGAAATGTCGGCTCAAATAGTTTTTAGTATATAGAGCTAAATGTTTCTGGTTTTATATTTGTATGCCATGACAAGTGGCAAACATGTTTTAAGCACATACCTTTAATAATTGTATTATCCTACATGCATGCACCTGCGTGTGTATGCATGTATACACATGTTTGGGTAATTAAATGATTGTTTTCTATTCCATGGATTAAATTGGAATGAGAAAAAAAATATTAATGCTTATACCTGATTGTCCAATGTCTCGAGTACCTGTTTCATCGCGGCGGAGAAGGTGTCTAATCGCCATCAGGCGTAGTGTGTGTCAAGCAGTAATCTACACACAAGAATCTTGTCTGGTCGTCGTCATTATAGGCTCCACAAGTTGTTGACCATGTCGCTTTGTTTTCCTTGAGTAGAAAAGTCCTTGATGCATTATTGCGGTTGAGCAATCAGTGCTGTGGTCATCTCGTCTTCGTTTAAGTGTTTCGCATAGTGTGGCGTGATCATTAATTTTATTGTATTCGGAGTATTCGCGCCCCATTGGTAATTAGGCGTTTTCTGTTCTTCCCGCTTCTGATATTAGCTAGGGTATGATCTCCTAGCCTTAATCAGAAATAAAACGTCAATTCGTATCACAATAACTTCTTGTATTCACTTTTAAAACACAATTTAATATCAATCGTATTATCAGTCCACGAAGGAAGCGCGCGCTCTGTCTGTCAAAATCTTCCAAGGGTTGTCATCACGGTGGCAGCAGTGTTGCCCGTATAAAATAAAAGGATCTAACACTATGATTGATTTACTCAGAAACAGACTTCACCTTACACAGCAAGGTAAAACAATACATAAAATCAACATCAAAAGTCATTTATTCAAAGTAGGCTGAAAATCAGCACTTTTTTAACATAAAATTTACAAAAGTTAGCCCCCAAAACGCCCGCCCTTCACCACTTCCTATGTGTTTTTGCTGGGAAGAAGAAGTGGTGGAACAAACTCCCCAGCAACACAATTCTGTCTGTATGGTTTGAAGAACCGTATACAAATATTTAAATATCACTATACAACATTGTATACTTACATAAAAATAATATAAGATATAAAAACCAATTAAATTTTAATAGTTAATCATGTTGGCTAGTACACACCTTAAATCGCCACATAATTAAATCGCCCATTCAGAACTACCCCAAACAAAATTCACAACAAAATCTGATTCAACAACAATGTTCGCGTCGGTTGAATTTCAAATTCAATAAAGTCAGACAGCAACAATAACCGTTCGCCTTTCGTTAATTATACCAGCAGTTCTAGTTTCAGGCTACAATGAACTGGGTAATCTTGTTTACTAGAATTTTGCTGGCGCCAAACTTTGCTTGATGCAAATCTGGTGGTTCCGAGTTAGGAGTTCCGAATCGCGTTTGAGTTGCAGATTGATGCCCGTGTATCGACTCAGACTTTTGCTTGATTTTTTATGGGCGAAGTAAGTGGGGATTGAGAGAGGGTTTTTGGGTTTTTTTTTATATGATCGTATGCCATCCGCAAATCATCCCCAATTATAATTATTGATGATTGAGTTATAAGCGCTTGTGTAGGTGTAATGGTCTCTGCACACAGCGGACGCGGCGCGGCGGGACGGGACGGCGACGCGACACAATGTACTAGATCGTCGCGTCGCGTCGTGCCGAGCGGGACGGCTCTGTGTGATGTCGTCCGTAATATCTAGTACATTACAACTGCTCAGCGTCGCGTCGCCGTCCCGTCCCGTCGCGCCGCGCCCGCTGTGTGCAGAGACCATAAGGCCTCTGCCTCGAATTTTGCGGGCAGCGGGGCGACAGCGGCGGCGGCGCGGGAGCGGCAGGATCTTACGCGTATAATCAAATGGACCGGCCCTCGAATACAGCGGCGCGGGAGCGGGCAACGAGAGGTGAGCTCCAGTCAAAACGGTGACCGCCCGCGCCGCCGCCGCTGCCGCCCCGCTGCCCGCAAAATTCGAGGCAGAGGCCTTAGTCGTCAATGACAAAGTGAGTATAATGCTTGTACAATGCAGGAAACATGTTTAATAGAATCACGGCTTCAAAAAAAAGAAAACTTTTTACCGAAACATTGCACCGAACGAAAGAATCTTCCCACCATGTTCAATAAATAAATTAGATAACATTCGGAGTCACACGCGACATTAAATAAAATTTCTGCGTCCAAAAATATTTGTGCACTTGCTGTCAGTTCACATTTGACGCCCGACCGCAGCTCAACGCGGTGTCAATACGATTTTCCGCTACCTCCCATTTTGTACGTTGCGGCACAGTTGCGGTAACATCACGATTTTCTCAACTAAAATCTGTTTCGCGCAACTTTATCTAACTTCAAATTAGACAGTGTCGACCTCACTGAATAATTTTACGGATAAACGAGACGTTTTTGCATTTAAAACCGCTTTTTAGCTGCGGTTTAACGAGTCGTTTTATGTTTGAATGTGTGTTAAATCGCTGTTTATGAGCTTTGAAGTGTTGAGTGCCAATGCAATCTTAGGAAATGTATCTATTTAAGTACATCATCTGTACATTTTCATGAAGTTAATAGATACATTTTATGAACAAACCTAGAATGGAAGACAGAAGCAAACATAGCACAATCTCGGCTCCGCTTACGGCAGACAATAATCCGTCTAAACAAAACACTAAAGTCCTTTACGATTCTCTCGGAGGGCCGCAGTGTCCATAAAGTTTTGATAGGCGGACATTATGAAATATCGCCGATGACCTACCCAGAGCCAATCCAGATAATGGCTCACAATAATAATATTACTCTGAAGTTGTGATTAAATACGTAACTTTAGAAGTAATTTGTTTGAAAGCTTCCCTTGAAGCCGGGTTTACGGTCATTGTGTATGATCAGCGTTAGGTTGAATTAAATCAAGATTGATTACTACCCAGTCGGGTCTGCAGAAAATACGAAATTTTCTAAGAAATCTGATAACGTTGTTTGCAATATTGTGGTAACCATATTAATTGTCTTACCTATAGCATAATAGAGAAATGGAGAAAATAATTGGAATATTCTTACTTCCTCTTCGTTGTTCAATTTACTCAATATACAAAATATTTCCTCACTTTTATCGATTCCACCAACTATGAAAATGTGTAGAGTACATTTATAGGACGTTATTAGCTTGTCCGCCATCTTATTATTCAGTGCCAACAAACTACAAGTGACTTCACTACACAATCACACTGGCTTCCACGAAAAACGACCACAAACCAGCACAGCACTTGTTGCCTCATCTCGACTACTTACTTTAAGAGTTATTTCACTAGGATTTCTCATTAAAACCACCTTGTTTATTACTTCGGAATTTTTTAAAGCATTTTTAGTCCTTTGTGCTTTCAATGCTTTTGCTCCACTATTTTATTTTGCTTTCTTAATGGCCATTATATTGGTAATAGTGGTTTTGTAATTGTTAGAACTACAGTCGCGTTAGTTTGTAAGTTGTTGGATTCGGAATAGACTAAAGATAGTCTGAAATTGCTTCACGTGCAAACTTTTGTGTGTTCCGAAATTAGAACTACAGTTGAGGTAACGTTTATTACTTTCTGAGGCAGTACTTATTCTCTAATTGCTGTTTTTGTCAAAGTTCTTGATCTCTAAACTATTCTCGTTCATTCCCGCAATTTACACTACGCAAGAAACAATTAGGGGCTCCAAGAAGATTAACGCGAACGCTTAATCAAAATTCAAGGCAGCGAAATCCGGCTCACATCGTCACCTATCAAAACACCCTAATCTCGCGTACAATCATCACAACTAAACAGCTACAGTGCAAGTTCGCTCGTTAAGGCCAAAACCAGGCCAAGTTAAATTGCCAGGGCCCCAAAGTCTGAAGAGCGAGCCATTGATTGCAACCTGTTACAATTCGCAGCCAAGGTGGCCAGCACTTGATCAAACTTCCTGATTGGCTCTAAAATAAAGTAGGTTCGACAGGAAACCAATATATTTTGTAGATCGTTTTAGACTGGGATGCATAATTTTGATTAACGTTATGTCAAATGCAGTCTTATTTAAAAGAATCACAAAACAATCTGCAAAACGAATTTACAAATATCCTACGTACTTTGATCACAGTATCATCGTCAAAGGTTTCAATCCCATCGTATTTGCAGCTACAAATAGACGCATTGTGACCGTTTTCACGAAGTTTGCACAGACGTACGTCCAGACATCCGTAACCGCAGCCTCTTGGACATCTTCACATCTCCCGATCACCACTTTGAACATATCAGTAACCTTTACATCTAAATTTGGTCCGTTTAAGCCGTTTCTGTAAAGCTCGGATGGGATTTTGGGTTGCATGGTCTCGTGATCCCAATTTCGTTGATTGCATCTTGTAATCCTGTAGTTTGTGTAATTGAATTAAATAGGGTTTGTGTAGTGTTTAATACTGTAATGGTTGTGGTTTTTGGTTCTTAAACTATCTATTAATTTTAATCTTTTAATATTAATATCCAAACTTAAACACAGTAAAACAAACATCTACAGGGACCTTAAAAAGATTGGGGATAAATGTTTCTTACTTCATCTTAAATTACTAAGCGATAATGGATGAAACGATAAAGTATTCGTATTTCAAGCATTATAGTGAAGTTGCAAATCCAGAATAATAGTAATAGCTTTATGCCATTAACGATTCCCGTATTTCCAAAAATGTTACCCTACACTTCGTGACGTTGAAGTCAAGTTGAAGGTCTTTATCCAAGTAATTAACGCTCCAAGTACAGTCTATCGACAGTTTTAAACAGTCATCAACCGGCACACTAGTCGGGGCGACTTCATTAAATTAACGCTCGCGGTTCTCCACTTAATGAGCCCCATAATACTGATAGTCCAAGTTGGCCGGCTAAGTGCGAGGTAATCACAGTTTATGTGTTGCGATACCATCGCACAACTTCTTAACACCTATAAAACTGCGACGGAGTTAAGCACAAAAATATCTCGGAATTAACAAGTCTTTATATTTAATAGAGGGATGTTCCGGACTTTTTACGACCTGGTAATTCAAGAGAAATTGTGTAACGGCTGCTTGTCTCAATTTAAAAGTTTTAAGAGAATTTCGGTGGGGACGTAGACTCCATTTTGTCACTGTATAAGCGTCTTAAATATACGCGGAGATAAGTACTTCGTAAATACATATAGTGAAAGATGTTTAACTTTTATAATCCTACGTAATGAGTTTGAATATATGTACATCCTTTGGTTAAAACTTTAATCATACATTGTGAAAACAGAAATAAGTGGAAATTAGTTATTAATTACTCACAGGGGAATATTGAGATATGCGTCATGATGAAAGAAAATAAATTAAACGAAATAAATGAATATAAATTTTCCAGCGACTGGGAATAAAGGTAATAAATCATTGCGTACCTACTCGCAGCTTCCAGCGTAAAATGAATTTTGGCAAAATATGAGCATACTATGGCGTAGTTTGCAATTAAAACTAGTTAGGTACTCATAAGCTCAGAGCAAACTGGTGAATGCTGATATTTGTGTTCAAACATCTATTTTGTTATTCATTAGGAAACATGTACCAAAATGAATGGAATATCATCGGCTAATTTATGTGCCTATACTGGACAAAGAACACACACACGATATTTAATTGATAACTACTCTTTTGATTTGTGATTATTTTCTATAATTAGTGCAGAATCAAAAAATAACAAGACTTTCCTTTTGGATATTCACACCTCTCATAGGTACTGCCCCTACAAATGCATACGGAGACTTAATAAAACCAGATAATCCAACGCTTACCGAGCCCCCTTAACATGAAGTGGTCCTCCATCACCCTTCAATGTAACACAAACATAATTAACCGTTAATTACTCACGCTAATTATCCCTGGAGTTTTATCCTGGACACGTGGACTGGACCCTCGTCTTGTAGGGTCTTGTTTCAACAGAGATAAGTGGGCCCCCAGAAGTATGTAATAATTTTAATTAGGCAAGGATGCCTTGAAAGTTTCCAGTTGTCTGATTACACGTTTGAGTTTGTTGGTGAGTTTAATTGGGCCTGTTTGTCGTGGAGTGCGGGTTTGTGATTGTGAGACGTGAATCTGATGTTTTACGATTTGCCATCGTTGTATGGTAGCTGAATAAGAAGGCAGGGAAAGGACACTTAAAGGATTTGTTTTGGCTAACTTATGTGGGTATGTTAATGTTAGTTCCGTGAGACACTAAAATGATAGTAATCATAAGATTACCTCCGTCATTTTAGCAAGAAACAGGAACGTAAGGTGTATAGTTGAGCTTGGCTATCATAAACAGGAAGGTATACATATGTACCACCTATTCAGAAGTCTATAACACCGATAACAGTCTGCAAGCCAGTTACTGCCTATTATTACATTACAGTACCCAATTGTTGTGCTGAATAGATCAGATAACCTGTTGCCTCATGTACGATACTGATAAAATCTAATCTAGTATACCTACTACATGCAAATGGGAATTACCTAGAATGATAATACTTTTGAAAAGGTTAAACAAAGCTGCCTACAAAGCTGAGATATAAGTAGAAGGGCCAAATAATGAAACTCGTTAACAAGGCCACGCCATCAATGGGAAGGCTGATAATACAAACATCAAGCAACACAGAAATTCAATCAGTGACGCGGCACAAAGTGGACACCCTATTTTACAAACTAAATAAAGCGGGGTGACTCAATTTTGGAAATTACCATCCCATCATTAATCCTTCAGAATGGAATCGCTTAAATGACATGAATAGGATTTTAGGGCCGCCATTGTTTAGTGCGTTCAAATGCACCGAGGCTTTATCGAGGGCCTTTGTGAGACCTGATATTGTCATAGTGGCTCTAGATACGGCGGTCCATCGGCCTTTTGTATAGGCCTACGATGAAAGTGAACCTATGTAGGCATATACTTGGATAGTAGCTAAGTACCTATGTACTAATATTTAAAGCCGAAGAGATTGATTGTCTGGAGGCGAGGAAATTTAAATGTAATGTTGGTCGGTTTCAACTGTTCTTTATGCGATTGATTACAGTGTAGATTGATATTTTTTCTGAACGGTTATGAGGCTGTTTGGATATATCACTGGTTGTTGGTCGCCAAAATAAATGAAAATGTTTTGAACCGTATCCTTGATGAGGCAGTGGGAGACACGGGGCTTACACGTCCATATGGTTGACTTACACGACATAATAGAAAGGCTTAGGTTGGTAATAAATTAAGCCACGATCTAATATAAAGATAACAACAAATGTATTTTTGTCTCCATCAAAGAAATATTGTTTACAATATTAACGGCCTCCCAGATATTACAAAATCCAATTTACAATAACCTTTCAACAAAATAGTAATAAAGATAACTCGCCGCTCATGATAAAGGAACGTTGTTCATCCTCCTACTGACACTACAAAATTTATGTTCCAATTAAAATTTAAACGCGATATTATCCAGCAAATTCAAAAAGCAACGAGCCGCTCACGAATCAATTAATAAATGAAGCGCCTACATAAATCAGTCGGGTTACACGATACAATTTTTACCATGGGAAATGTCGTATTAAATGACGTATAACTTTCAACGGGATGGAGTGTGAAATACGTGAAATTATTGTGTGAAAGTTTGGTGATTCGGTGGAGATTCATTCAATATATTGCTAGCACAAATTGAGTAAAAGTCATACTTATTGGTTTACTTAAATGCATACGCCACTGTATATCTACTAACCATAAAGTTAGAGCATATGACATAAAACGCGTAAATATAATGAATGTCACGTAAAACAGCGCATTATTATAACGGCAGCGATAACATAAGAAATAACCCGCTGATCCAGAACAGTATGAACATTAGCCATTATGTTCTATGATAATAACAATAAAAATACTGAGATGGCTGCAAAAACAACTGTTTTCCATATCGTTCCGTTTATGGACGTAACTAACTGCGGAGAGCTCTTAGAGTTGTGAACAGATTTTGACATCGAAAAAAAAAAATAATCATGACAGTTATACAATGCTATAATTGATTATGGCTGAATAACAGAGACCTTTATTAGTAATATAAATCCTGTCATAGTTTTTCTACAAAAGATCGTAATAAGGTACCCCTTCTCACCTCACACTGTAAAGCCATTTCACTTGTAATCCTGACAAGCCAAACCAAGAAGACGGTTTCCCAATATGAGGAATCACAAAGTCGCAGCAGAACGCATAGTTCAAATAGAAGCGTTTTGTGTGATGGCCAACATTCCTATTTAAATGAATCCCCATCGATTCACAACGATACAAAGGACAGCAATTTCGAGCCATCGAAACGGTTTTTCAATCGCAACTAAAAAAGAAAAATATATGGCATCCAGTTTTCAATCTAACCCTTTGAATTGTGAATAGTTTTCAATGTAGCGAGTTTAGAGGGCGCCGCACGTGAAGCGTCTTGAATTCACGGTAGCGTGGGGGTTTTGTATCGATGTAGAAATAAAAGAACCCTGCGAAACATAAGCTATTTCAAGTGGCAGTTAGATTTTTTTGTTTCTGCTAATTTAGCAGTTTTTTTTGCATTATTTAACCACAAAAAGCCTCCATATGCTCAATTTTCGTCCTGCTTCTTAAAAAAATCACACTCACGCTCACATCTTAAAAAGTAATAATGTCACCTTATAAAAAAATTGTCGAGTGCTTCGAGAATTTACAAGTACTATTTTTGTACGTGTTTGTGCCTTGTTTCTATGCTGCAGCCGATTTAACACAGGCAGGGAATGGAAACTTGGAATATCCATGTTTGTATTTATTAAGGTATGTTTAGGTCTATACACCGAGCCTCTGGCTTTGGGAACAAACAGAACTTTGCCTAAACTAACGTATAGGCTGTGATCTAGTATTTGCATAAAACCACATGCGAAGGTGTGCTTACTGGGACATGGAGAATGTGTGTTTTCAGTGTTATGAACAGAAGAGGGTATTTGAACATCTTCGGCAGTCGTGACGGGTAGACAGAAGGCAGAAAGTCTGGCAACCAGGTTCAAAAAGAGTGTCAGGTTGTCCAAACAACTGACATGAACAGATCAGATAAGCAGTCGCTGAGCAAAGGCTATGGTGGCATGGTGGTGACATGGGGAGAGTAATGTTTATTAAGAGACATACTAAAATCAGTGCCTTAACTTATTGTATTGATTCCTAAGTTTTATATTGTGGTGTCTCCTACTCAGCCATTTTTATGACACTTAAAAACCAATCAACTGGTCAAACAAAATAAGTATGGTAATACCGCGTGTATTTTTAAGGAACCTTCAGAACTTAAATGCTATTATAATTTCATCGTTCATTTTTCATCCATTACCACTAAGCTGCCATCAAAAAAACATAAGCCGGCCTCAATATTGATGCTCACAGCCCATCTATAAAATACAAGTCGAATTTCAACTCTAAAATTGAGATTCTTGAAAAAAAGGAAGCAACCGATGAATATTCATAGGCAACACGGCGACGAAAATGCGGAACCTATTATTGGATCAGAGAGGATCGTGCCTCCACCGACGAGACGAGGCTATACTTTTTAAAATTTCTCGCGTAAAAGAAGTAAAAGATTTAAGAGAAGGGCATGAATATAAGGCAGGCGATGGACGGAATTTACTTACATAAGCAGGTGCAGCTCAGAAGTGGAGTAAGATGGTTTGCTTAATGAAGTTTCGTTCTGTTCGAGTGACTCAACATTCACAAGGTGACTCAAGGCTTTGTAATCCAAGTTTTATGTTGAAATCGTGTGGTCATAAATTAGGGCTTTATTCAAGACTGAAGAAATGTGCTTCTATTTTTGCTGGGTAGATCTTCTCTGCAATACAAGGGATTTTACCTCTGTTATGATTCGACTTTACTTGTGAGCGTTGGTCATCGGTCGATCTGGTTGCCATGCATTTTACATCGAGACCTCTTAGAGCGTGGCCTACTGTCTTGAGTTTTAGTTACTGCAGTAGGTAGTTAAGTCTAATAGCAGGTAGCTGAAAGCCAAAACTTGGTCAAAAGGCATTGTGAAACCCAGTAATTGGATTAAATACATAAAACACCTACGTAATCAGCAAGAATTATCATAAAAGAAACTCGAATTCAAATGTAGCCGAAAATTTAAAACCGTTTATAAATAGAAGCTAAGGAGTTGGCTGTGTCTTGAAAGGCTCCTCGGCCCATTAAAATCATCGTTAATACAACGACCGGCCAAAGGGTAAGTGGGGGTTAATTGCACCATTCTCATTTACCGACAAATGAAAGAATGCAATAAAAGCTAACTGGCCGTTGTGTAGTAATAACTGCGGAATTAGCGGGTAACTGCCGACAGAGGGCGCTGGCCGCCGCTGTTGTTAGAAAAAGCTATTGCGATTTATGTTATTGGGTTTATCTGACACGAGTTTGGGTTTGGATATGGTTATTAGATTTGATTGTGAATAAAATTATTATTATTAATGAAATAAATTATATACATTATATTATATAAATTATATTTGCCAGTATTATTATGACTACAGATCTCTAAAACACTGCTCGTTACCCGAGCCTAATTATATTCATAGAACTAAATCCTGACTAACTTGGTCATGTCTGTTCTTCTGTCTGGATATGACAGTAGGTAATTTAGTTTTAGGCATCATTGTCAAACTGTTTTGGTATATTGGAAATGCTAATTAGTAACTAATATGTAGATGTTCTGTTATTTGCCCTGAACAAAAATAAACATCAAAATATGTATGGCTTTACTTCAGCTCAAAAATTTATGTTGGTTTAAAAAAAATGGATTGGTTCCTGGAATAAGCCTTTCAAATAAAAGTCTGTCAAATGCTTTCGAATGTCTAATATATTCGATTTTTTAGTGGAACAAAAAAATATATACATAGTACCAATAGCATTATTTATTTTAAAAACAATAAAAACGGTCAATGGACATTTATTTAAAAAAAACATATTATTATAATATTTCTAAGAGTAGGTATAGTTCATTATTCCAGCTTCATCAAATACAACTTAATCGTGAACCTAATTCATATATTACTTCTGAAACGTTTTACGACTCCATTTGGAAATTCTCTCAGCATCACATATAAAATTCATAACTTGTTACTAAACATACGTAACGAGTTCCACCTTTATTACGAATCTCGTTTTAATATCACATTATATCATATATTTCGCTAACAATTTGAAACATTCATATTTTGTCGGAGTACGTGATTGTTTCACCACGTAATCACCGCTTCCCTTCAATTGTTCGAGTGTTTGCTTCAAAATTTAGTTTTCAAGCAATGTTTTGGTAGCTAATTGGTACCTCAACAATTTTGTTCGCTTTATTTATTCATGACTAGCAACCCGCTCTGACTTGCGTGGCTCTGAATTGCGTGAATGCTTCTTCATTCTAATTTTATAACTAAGCAACGGGGAAATGACATAGCCTTTAATAAACTAATTCGTATTTTTTACAACGCCAACTACTAGAAAGCTTCAATTAAAGATCATCAATTATCGTAACTTGTCCTTCTTATTTATACATTGTCATCTAATTTACTAACTCGGCCTCGGTTTTTAGCATATTGCCAATTCATAACCTTCAATTTAAAAATATTGTATTAAAAATTGAAGTTGGTGACGAAAATGAATCGCAGGGCAGACAGCCCTACCCCTAGAGTGCAATTCAAAACCGCGTAGGCGCGGAGGGGCGAGGCGGGCTGCGAGCTGAGGCGCAGGTAGTTTTAAGGCTAAAAAAGGTAGTTTTAAGGCTAAAAAAGGTAGTTTTAAGGCTAAAAAAGGTAGTTTTAAGGCTAAAAACCATCTGCGACGATAAGCTCGCATGGGACCGCCGGAGCCCCGCAGCGTGTCTCTGGTGGCTTATAGTGACCTCTTTTGGTTTCAAACGAAACATAAACACAACATGGTGTCAATTTTTCTAGGAAATGAAAGTATCTCTCATATTTGCTACCTATATTTCGGCAGTTAGGTATTTACTTACCCTAAAAACTTATAGATTTCTTTATATCACAAAATTGTGGCTAGATAAAAACTAATTTCTTCGCTAAAAGAAAAACTTGTCCCAAGTAAACCAATTAACTAAGAAAATACTATTCTGTCTAGTAATCAATCAGGCTGTGGGACTGGGAGCGTAGTCTTAGGTACGATGCCTGAGCTAGGCAAAGTTAGTTTACTTAGTAAATTACAGGAGGGACTCTCAAAGAACTTCAATATATTTCGTGAAATGGGGGTCCTTCACGTTCATCACGTTACCTAAGTACTTGTTACAAAATAATGAGTTATGTACTGATTCTTTGCGAGCGACATAATGACTGTCTTTTTGGCCGCGCATAATTATTAACTTATAACAACTTAGAACTAAATAATTTGTATTTACTAAATGTGTGTACTAAATATTTTGAATGTTTGTATTAAACCTGCCCACAAACCAGGAAGAAGTTATGCAAGCTCACATCAGTTATCCCTGACCTAAATAAGGAACCCAGTTCCGTAACGAAAAAAATATATTTTCAAATAAATATAATAATATCCTACACCCACATAATCCGTCAATCTAACTATGAGTTTCCCAGCAAAGTTCACAGTACAAGCTTGCTCCCTGACATTTGCTAATTAGAGCTTGTTACCGAGGTCGCTACGGTAATATCGATGTTTTACATTAGTACTGTAATTAGACAAGCCGCTATGTGATTATGATTGATTACCTGTGTATGTTAGTTAAATATGGTATTTATAGGTATGTTCATGTAAATACACTTTCGTTCATATTGTGTAGTGGTATTTCATATTAAGTTTCCCCGTATAATAATGTTTTAAGCATATTGAGAAGTATTCAAACTCAAAAATATTTCCCCTTCTTTTAGCAGTGAGTTTAAAAATACTCCGGCTTAATTTTTTTGGTTACTATTTTACTTTTGTTTTTCTATGTGTTAAAAAAAATTACATCAACACACATCAAATTAATCAGTGTCAAAACATTGAAAAATTCGAACTGAAGTCAAAACTCAATAGATATTAGGTAATTTATCGCTTTGAATAGCTCCAGTTTCCGTTCACAATTTCACATGAAAAACTTCCATAAAGACAGCAATTGCACGGCCCAATTCAATTTGCAAGGGACCTGATTTGCCAAAATCGTTTCAAGAAATTGAGAAAAGGGAACTGTCCAGAATCTTCTATTACGTTCCTAGTAATGGCACACAATTAGTTGTCCCCATTCTCCCCGGAGTTTTGGCGACAAATGAAAAATAAAGGCTCTGATGAATCAGCGATTTGTTGTGAGTTTCTTGGTGTAGTGATGGCATGTGGGAATTTAGTTTTACATTCTTATTGCTTTTCTTTATGCACCAAAAATTAATTAACGTATCCAAAACAAAAAAAAAATACTTTTTTATAACAACACACATTATGAAGACCTATTATATGGAATAAAGTTTTTCCTATACCATTAGTACCTAATGTCCATGACGTTCGATACGATTCTATTGATAAATACAGTAGGCAGCTTCTCTTCCTATGAAAAAACTTTTAAAATAGTCAGAAATTCCTGTAAAAACTTCATAACAAAGTATCACATTCCTGAAAACAAAAACATTAGCGTATTCGATAGCATACCTACTCTAAAACCACTTACTGAATTGAAAATTCTTTTTCGACAACAAAACTACTGGCTATTTGTTTCATTTAAAATGGCTTTTTTTCCTGAAAGCGACGAAAGCTCTGAAGTCGTAAATTAAAATTAAGTACTAAGTTTTGAGAGGCTCTCGACGCCTCTGAATCTAGAATTAGGACATTAATAATGTTTGTTTTATGATAACACAATGGGCCTTGATTAGTTTTTGTTTTGTTTATATAAGCTTGTGTAATTTTGAGTGGTGTTTATATGAAAATATATTTTTTTCAGGTACTAATTAAAGTTTTTTTTTTACAAGCCACCGTGTAAGCTTCAAGTTTTTCTAACTTACTCGTAATAAACTAGGTTGTCAGATTTTTTCCTCATTCGGTTATCGACCTCTGATATTTAACAACATTAAATAAATAAGGAAATAAGTCAACACCAAATCCTCCAGAAAAGAATAGATATTTTATCAATTACCTACAAAAAATGATCTTCAAATATAAAAGGACCATACTTAGAATTTCGTGTTAGTACAATCTCTTATGGATCAGTTCAACGTGAGCCGTCACACCCTGCTCACTGAAACCGACTGAAGGATTGTCTTTAATTATTCAAAGGCCTGTATGATTTTTGGTTGTTTCATGTATTGAATTGTAGATAAATGTAGGTACTATTTAGATTTGTTGATTTTTATTTCTAATAGCAGTTAAACTGTAATATCACGCTTAGATTCGGTTACTCTGCATTGACAATAATATTTATATAATACTAGCTTTTGCCCGCGACTTCGTTCGCGTGGAATAGTTTCATCCGGCAGATTTTTGGTTTGAACAATAGATGGCGCTGTATGTCCGGAATAAATTGTATCTATTATTTTTATTTTTTTTTTATTAAAAACTATCCTCTGTCCTTCTCCTGGCTCTAAGCTACCTCCCTGCCAGTTTTCAGCTAAATCGGTTCAGCCGTTCTTGAGTTATAAGTGAAGTAACTAACACGACTTTCTTTTATATATATAGATGTAATATAATGTATGGAATATTTAACTTAGATGAAATGTATATAATATGCTTGAAAAATATTGAAGTTATTAAAACCGCTCTCCTAAAGTTATCGAAATTAATCTAAATTCAGTAGGAACTAAAAAAATACTTTTTCGTTTACCAAATCGAAAAACAATAACTTCACTGGGACCTATCACTTGTCCATCAATGTCCGTCAAAAAGTGCACATGCAAGCTATAACCACAATTTAAATATATTCTCGTAACTATTACTAACAAAATGATGAAGGATCTACAAGTTGAAATTTTAAGGGTAAACTTGACAGCCTGGTCATATATCAATCGACAGCATGGTACATACATGTTACCAATTACCATAGAAACACATGGATGAAAGACAACTGACAATTAAGCTTGTTGGAAAAAGATTTGCGTGTTATGCAGCGGTGGGCTCGCGCTAATTGAGTAAACAATAGCAACTGCATAAACATTGCAACATGAATGCAATCTATTGATGAATGTTTGTTGGTTAATTTTTGGTAGATAAAGCTTAGGTAAAGTCACAATTGATCGCACAAAAAATATTGATTATCAAAATTAACTTTGTATTGGGTATTCCAAACTTACCTAATCTTCTTGCCCGACAGCAGAAACAATGTTATATTTAATCAAACGTGGTTAATGTGTTTTCGTATCTTACATAACATAACTATTATAGAGATATAAAATAAAGCTACTAAAAACCGCCAAATAAAACAAAATTAACCCAATAATATATCTGTACCTTCGATCCATTGTTCATTCCTAAAAACAAACGCACGCGGATGTCAGCAAGCAGATTTGTGTCCGTGCTGATACCGTATCTATGCCGTCATGTGTCCGGCGCGCGTCCGATTTACGAGCGTGTACGGCACGATAACGACACGTGATCTAAACACTTTGTAATGAACTGTTAAGTGACACTCTTTGTGTTTCAGTATAATGGCGTCGGTTTGTAGCATGCGACACTGCAGGGTGATGCTTTCATTTTAATGTTGGGTTTGATTTTACAGGTTCAATTCAGTTCATTTTGTAGCTACTCTTAGTTTTTTAATGGAATCTTTTATCATCATCCTCCGAGCCTTTTTCCCAATCATGTTGGGGTCGGCTTCCAGTCTAACCGGATTCAGCTGAGTACCAGTGCTTTACAAGAAGCGACTGCCTATCTGACCTCCTCAACCCAGTTACCCGGGCAACCCGATACCCCTTGGTTAGACTGGTGTCAAACTTACTGGCTTCTGACTACCCGTAACGACTGCCAAAGATGTTCAATGACAGCCGGGACCTACAGTTTAACGTGCCATCCGAAACACAGCCAACGGTGTCTAAGATATACTTAGAAAGTATATACAAACTTAGAAAAGTTGCATTGGTACTTGCCTGACCTGGGATCGAACCCGCGCCCTCATACTTGAGAGGTTGGGCCTTTACCCACTAGGCCACCACGACTTATATAATAATAAACTTATATAATCTTTTATATAATTTTATTTTATTTAATCCAGGAATTCTGTCGACCAGCCTTACTGGGTTGAGGAGGTCTGATAGGCAGTCGCTCCATGTAAAAAACTGGTACTCAGATGCATCAGATGAGACTGGGAAAAGGTAAAACCTAAGTGGATGATGATGACCTTCAGTTTCCCGCGTACAAAATCTATTTTTGAAAAGGCTTGGGTAAAACATTTTTGTAAACTAAAGTTGGCAAAAATCTGGCCAAAAATGTTTAAACCAGCAATGTAGGTTACAAAATAATGTTTAGTAATCTGAGTGTAGCTATGAAAGAGCTAAACTTAGCACGTTACAACCTTGGCTTGGCTGAAAATGCCAACAGTTGGCTTTAAAGCTACCAGCCTAATTACAGAGTGGCTAATTAGAAACGTGAGTAGTATTCATAACGCGCCTCTCAAGGTGCGAAGATAATATCTTTCACATTAAATGTGTCTACAGTAAATCACATTTTGAAAATAGCTGTAATTTTGACATGCCTTTGGAAATAGTCTGAGTGAAAATTATTATGAAATGTTGGCTAAAATAATTTTCTGTTAGAAGCTTTTGCTGTTTCGTTTTAATAGAAAATGAATTAAAAGGGATCGAAGATTTTTTGCTTGAGTATTTATTGGATAGGTGAGTCTTGCTGAGTTTTTTTCATTACAAAATCCACTTCAATCATCTTTGAGGTGAAGGCAATTTCATACCTGAAACTGAATACGTTATAAATATAACCGATTCATTTTCACATAATTTGTATTATATGTATAGTCCACAATACTACCATGTATAATTTTCATTGTTTCATTTAATATTCAAGTATATTATGTGAATAACTGCGGCAACCATACAAATGCATTGTGAGTTTAATTACATGTACCGAAACCAGTTTCATCAAAATAACAAAAATAACCTGCCAAGTGCGATTTGGACTCACGTACGAAGGGTTCCCTACACAAAACGAAAAAAAAAACATGTTTTGGCATTGGGTACTAAACCCTAAAACACGCTACATTTATGTTACTTCCTAATAATTATATTATCAAATGCAATACATATATAAAATATCACATGATCCTTGAATCAAAGGACCAAATCCAACATAATACGGTTTCATCAAACAGCCCGCTAGTTTCCCACACATGACAGATTAGCGTTACATTGCGCCGCAGAATTAGACACTGTTAGTACTGACACGCCCTTCGCTTGTGCTATATTGGACTAGTCTATACGTTATTAAGTCTGGCTATTGTTGGCGTTTATACTGTTTGGATTTTTTTACTGTATTATTGAATGCTGTGATAGAAATGTCTGCAATTCATTCAATGTATCCTAGTGAGGATTATGTTTTTGAAATATTTCATTCTTATTATGTCTAATGGGTAATGAAATAACCAAGGTTATGAACTCTAAAGCAATTTTTATGAGATAAAAGCATTTAAGAAGTGCACGTTAATATTAAACAAAGACCAACTTGAACCGTATCTCCCATCAAAATGGGAACTACACCAAATAATTAAGCACACTTTCGAGTCCGAATTCGTACAATCTCAGAGTTTTAGTCCTCACGTTCGAGTGCGAAATATCCTGTGAGAAATTCAACAATTTCGCAGTTTCCTCGTGTGAGAGCTAAAACTGTGAAGTTTTGCCCCACTTGGCTAGATTGTTCGCTACTAAGTTCGCCAACTTGGAATACATAGCCTTAGTATATAAGAGACTGAGTTCAGTATCTCGCCTTGTATAAATAGTGGCAGATCGTTAATGCTCGCTACTGTTGTCGCTTTGTCATACGCAAATATTTTCTATTGCTGCTAGAAGCGGATTTGGAGTCACCGAAGCAATTGGCTCCAGACTAAATACTGCCGACTTCAGGCAAGATTTTGCGATCAATTTCGATGTGGCGTCAAAGTTAAGAAAACAGTTTGAATTTGATGGCTCTGAAAACTCAAAGGACTTAAAATGCATATTAACTTAACTTAGAAATAAAATCGCGTTTGCTTTTTTTATAGAAATTCCAACACCAGTCATGATAGTTCTTGAGCAATGAAGTTCCACTCTAAAATTCTATCAGCACATCTGCTTGCATATCTCATAGGTAAACACCATTAAGCCGATTTAATATGTAATACATCTTACAATGGAAAATAATATTGAACACAATCATATTATTACTCGTAGAACAACAACATAATTATGTACTTATTGTAACTACAAATCAATAATTATAAGACGGCTTTTTTTTTTTTTTTTTCCGACGTCAAAAATCATCAAATGACCCCTCCCGCTGTGGGTTAGCAGCGGTGAGGGAGTGTCAGACTCTTACTGACTAAAAACCGTCGTGTTCCGTCATAGGCCTTTTATGTACCAGGGCTGCGGTATCTCTTTCGAACAACCCGCAGCCCCGGCAGGCCTTGACCCTGCTGGGCCCCGCTGGGGTTGCTGACATCTCTTTGAGGAGCGCGTGGAACAACGCGCGCCGTCGACACGGGTCTGTCGTCTAAGTAGACAGAGGGACGATGAGCCACCCGAACTCACCGCCCACAGACCCACGCCTACGGTGGCCGGGAGTCAACTCGCGACACCCGGCGCCCATGGTGTCTACCTGGTCCAGCGCGGCGGCCGGGATGAGAGGTGCGAACTCTCTGGCGTTCCGCCTCCTCCTTCTCGAGCATGACCGCTTCGCAGAAGGAGGCGACGGCATCCCATTCCCTCTCGCCCCGGACCATGGTCTGAACCAGGGCCGGACGCGAGAGGTCGCCGCCGCCCAAAGCCTCGACGAGGACCCGGCGGTGCCCCTCCCATGCGGGGCACACCTGGACTGTGTGGTCCACCGTGTCCTCGGGGCTGTCCGCACAATGGTGCGCTCGGGCGCCTCCTCACGACCGATGCGGTGCAGGTACCTCCCGAAACAACCGTGTCCGGTGAGGACCTGCGTCATGCGGTACGTGAGGGCGCCGTGACTCCTCCCGAGCCAATTATAAGACAGCTTCAACGAATATGGCGGAATACCACACCTACATATATAACAATAATAAATCAATCGATATGTTCACACGGCATTGAGACTACATTATGTAAAGAAAACAAGAATAAAATGTTTGTTTGTGGAGGAAAACCTTGTGTAAGCGAGGTGACAAAAGAAAAATATAAGGCGTTAGTCACTGAGAGTGGCGCAGACAGAATGAACGTGATTACGTCTGCTGTAACTAATTCGATAAAGGGTGTGTGTCTTTAATTTTATAGGAATAAAATTGCAAACGTAAAGTACTAATAATGTTTATTTATTGTAAAGAGGATTTTTTTTGTACTCCAAAAGCTCTGAAATTACCGAAGTGATTTGGAAAATTAATTCACTGTTGGCAAGCTACAATATCCCCGATCCACACATAGGCTATATCCAGGTATGGATAGAAGATTCTCCTGGACATGGGTGAAACTGCGAGATACAACTAGTAAGTATAAACCATACACTTGTAAAAGTGTTTCTATATTACTGGCGTTTGATATTATATTAATATCAGATCAAATACTAAAGTAGGTATATCACAACCATGAAAACCCAAATTATGATCCACCTTTCGACCCGAGAGGCTCTCTATAATCATCAATGGTCCTTAACACCACTAGACCAACACGTCAAACAAACAACACACATTATGAAAGATATACCTATAAGTTCGTATGTATGTCTATAACAAGCCGTCAAAACATGATCCCCAATACTTGACGCGGAAGGTCGTCCCGAGTTAATTGGCCAAAGTGAATTAAACTGATAAAATCTGGTACGAACAGGCCTGATTTATCGAGAGATCGCTCCAAGTTAACTCGATGTATTTCGTTTACGATTTACGATATCGATTGAGTTAGACTAACGAGCGTGGTGGAAAGCCAGTGTATTGCTGCTGAAGAGTTTCTTTTTTTTTTAATTGAAAGAATGGAGGTTATTAGTGTAGAAGTAAATAGAAGTATGTGGATAAATATAGTTATTATATTTTGATGGTAGAAAGCAAGCTATGTAAGTGATATTAACTCATGAGGCCTCGCATTAATCGATCTAGTATTACATATTATCTTCAGCCAGTGGTTTCAACTGCGTCCCGTGAAAACAGATAAATGGGCTATCAAATACGGAAATATTATTTTTTTGGTTCTGTTACTAACTCTTCAGGTTTATAATATTAAATACACATTAGCATTAGAACTTATATAAATGACGTTGCTTGGACGCAAACTAAATATTACTAAACTCACAAGATCTAATCGATAGACCAAGACATTTTCCTGGCTAGACACCATCTAAAACAAACATACGAAGCAAACAGAACAATCAAATCACTTCTAAACCACTCCAATAAGTCGGGACACACGAAGAAAACTTTCATTCAATCGAAGTAAAAGGCCCCATAATAAAACATTACAAATTGGCTTACAGCGGGGCTGGCTAAGTGCTCCCTTAAAATATTTATTTGTACTCCGCTTTTAGCGTCCGACGTCCACTCTCCGTCGGAAATACATTTCGAGTGAAAACGCGAACTGTTTCTTCGCCGTCGATGTAGGTAGTTCTGTTGTTCCCTTATTTTTAGGGTTCCGTATTGAAATGGAAAGAAAGAACTCTTTTACCAAGGCTGTCCATCTTTCTCTCACCAAGCTCTATCTCATCAACCCTTCTGATTAGACAGTTGAAATTTTCACACATAATATTTCTATTTTCAGTTTCTATTTCTCAGTATATCTCGAAAGAATGAAACTGGAATAAAATAAATGCTTTAGTTACAACTCCCATAAAACGTGATATTTTGCTTGTTTTATAGATGACGATACAAAACACTTCGTGCGCAAGGCCGACTCGTACTTGGCAGTTTTTTTTTTTGTTATTTCAATTTCTTCTATGCATGCATCGCTGATTATAGTGAACGGAATATTTCTTTTGGTCCTTGTGTACGGATATAAAGTTAACCTTTATAAGGCTTCACATTCTATTCTTTGTAGGTTCTAAATAAAAAAGACTTATGGAATTGAAAGTCTAGGAAAAATGTAGTGAAACATTTTTTTCTAGTAGATTTTGTTCAAAGAATTTATCGATCAACTTAATGAATCTCTAATCTATACTAATATTATAAAGCTGAAGAGTTTGTTTGTTTGTTTGTTTGAACGCGCTAATCTCAGGAACTACTGGTCCGATTTGAAAATTTCTTTCAGTGTTAGATAGCCCATTTATCGAGGAAGGCTATAGGCTTTTTATCCCGGTACGGGAAGTAGTTCCCACGGGATGCGGGTGAAACCGCTGGCAGAAGCTAGTTTTTAATAAGCTTTCAGGTAGAAACTTCATACAGCAGCTATTTACAGAACAATAATGAGATGTAGCGCACTTATCGAAGCACAGTAATTACGAAGTTCGTTTATAATAATAACTAAACTATGACAACACAGGAGCAGTGAAGGAAACATCATTAAAACTTGAACTTTATACTTGTTAGATAGCCGAGTTTATCTCATCGTTGGTTTCTTGTACATTTTCACTTTATTCCTGAAGTATTCAAGTTGGTTTGTTGAGCAGCTAATAAAGGAATAAACTACATAGATATTATTATCTATACTAATATTATAAAGCTGAAGAGTTTGTTTGTTTGTTTGTTTGAACGCGCTAATCTCAGGAACTACTGGTCCGATTTGAAAAATTCTTTCAGTGTTAGATAGCCCATTTATCGAGGAAGGCTATAGGCTACTTTTTATCCCGGTACGGGAAGTACCGGGATGCGGGTGAAACCGCTGGCAGAAGCTAGTTATTCATAAACGACGTAGGATATTTGGTAAATATATCATAAAACTGGGCGTTCAAACTGTGTAACAATAAGGAAAAAATTAAGCTATTTTCAGTTAATTGTATTGATTTTGACCATGAAATTTCATCAACAAGCATAAAAACACCAAAAATATTGTACAAAACTTTAACCAAAATTATTCTTTATATCTCTAGCTTTCATCAGAATGACGTATTCTCATTTATAATGATCTCAATCATTAAGGTCCTCAAAGACCATACATTAGGGGCAAAAACCTCAGATACTTAGTGAGGAAAATAGAGGCCGGCCTCCCTAAGCGTTACCGTTCCTACTCGCCTAATGACCGTGACCTTGACCAAATAATTATGCGCAAAAAAAACAAAAATTATAAAGGAGTTTCTAAGAGGAAGTGGCCATTAATTTTGTCAGCTTTAATTTAGACAGTTATTATTAATTGCTTTACGCGAAACATTCATTTTCTTGTTTCTTTTTTCCGTTTTGTGTGTGGCGTACTTTTGTGAATGAAGTTTGGAAGTATCGCTCTTGATTTATTACTGTTCGTTTTTTGGTCAGAGTTATTTTCAGAAATAGGTGATTTATTAATAAACGATCAGACAGGCTTTTAATACAGTAAAATAGTCTTTAATGGGATTTATTATGAACAGAATTTTCCTCATTGCTTTCCAAACAAATATTCTGATTAAATTGTTTTAAGATTTCAATACCCTTAGATATCCGGCTTGAAACTAAAAAGTCTAAAATATTCATTTACATAAACAAGATCGTTTAAACACGTTTACCATTATACAAAAGGTGTAAACACCTAATCCAGTACTTATGATCGTATCACAACCATTTCAGACACAGTAAGCTAACAATTGAACGAGAGTAACCTTAAAGAAGCGGGGAA
The DNA here is from genome assembly GCA_963856015.1 of Helicoverpa assulta. Lineage (NCBI taxonomy): Eukaryota > Metazoa > Arthropoda > Insecta > Lepidoptera > Noctuidae > Helicoverpa > Helicoverpa assulta. The sequence goes on from CAWLCW010000016.1 coordinate 839,694, forward strand.
CTCGACTCAGAAGGTACTAATATGGCGACATTGACAATATGACTTCTAGAAGTCGTGGTGGCCTAGAAGTCGTGGTGGCCTAGTGGGTAAAGAACCAACCTCTAGAGTATGAGGGTGTGGGTTCGATTCCAGGTCAGGCAAGTACCAATGCAACTTTTCTAAGTTTGTATGTACTTTCTATGTAATCTTAGACACCAATGGCTGATAAAAAAGGTGAAGGAAAACATCTTGAGGAAACCTGGACTATATAGTCTGAAATCACCAACCCGCATTGAGCAAGCGTGGTGATTAATGCTCAATCCTTCTCTGTGTGAGAGGAGGCCTGTGCCCAGCAGTGGGACGTTAAAAAGGTTGTAACAGTAACAGTAACAGTAACAGACAATATGACACGACAAAAGTGTTCCAGCATTTCGTTACAAGCTGTTTGGAGCTGTTTGCCCCACTCTATCAGAAGAATAACAATATTTGTGTTTGTTTAACTGTTGGGTAAAGAATTTCAGCACTGTTTGGACTTGTAAGTGGGACTGTCAAACTTTAGGTGGTTAATGTTTGTCTTGTTGCATATTACTCAAATATTGTTTGAAGGTTTGTTTATAAGTTATCTTTCGCGACTAAAATGGCGCGGATCGGAGGACCCAGTTTTGACCGTGTTTCATTTTGCTTATAACTATCGAGCTTCACTTTCGAAAATAGTACAGATAAGAAGAATAGCCATTACGATATTAGCAATAAAACAATACGCCAAATAGAGAGAGAATAAGTAAAGGTAAAAACATTTCCATCTTCACTGACATACGTTCCTATGACCTAGCTCGTGTCAATATGATGTATGGATATATGGTTTTCGTTTATTACACAATAAAATGAGTCTCAAGTGCCGCCAGGTCTGAACAAATAAGCAGTAAAGGCACATTCAGTTATAACGATACGCCATTCGCTTACGTAGTAAATAATAACTGTTTCAGTCTATAAAATTTCCCGTGGAGCCTCTCGCTACGTTTTCTGGAAATTATAAGATGTTTATATAATGTGTTTCGGGAATTGTTGGGGCAGTAAATACGTAAGGTGGATCTAGAAGAGGCTTAGTATACTGAACAATAAACATATGTAATGTTGTATAGTCCCCAGGCCGGCGAACAAATTTTTTTTTGATACATATACATTTAAGACTTTGTGAGTGCCTTCCTTACGATGAGTCCGACAAACTTTTCGAATGCGCAAATTTTGGTGCCGCTGCGTTTTTTAATGCTTGATTCCTGAAATTGTCGATATGACGTCACTATGGCTCTTCGTACATACACGTTTCATTTTTTGAGATTCGTTTAATAAAGTTAACTAGAGAATGGTGGTCAACTTGTCCGATAAAGATCGTGCTGCGTTTGGAGTGTCCACCATCCTGAAAATGTCGGTATGACGTCACTACGACTCTTCGTACATATACGTTTCATTTTTTGAGGTTTGTTTAATAAAGTTAACTAGAATATTGTGGTCAACTTGTCCGATAAACATCATGCTGCGTTTGGAGTGTCCACCATCCGAAACATGTCGATATGACGTCACTGTGTCTCCCCATACATACATGTCGGACAAATACAACAATGATAGATAATACTATTCTTATTGCAAATATCCACTTGTCCGACAAATGTAGTGAGTCAAATAGTCAGTTCGACAAGAAAATGAGAAAAAAATATTACAATTGGAAGAAGTTTATTCTTTTTGTCAATTTCTGACTTAAATATTCACGTGGATTATTTAAGTATATTAAATTGGCATACTACTTACCAATTTTAATTACTATTTTAGAAAAAGTAGCCTGACTAAGACGTATTGTTGATAGTTTATATTATGTTAAGGAATAATATCCCACATCTATTAATGGACTATATATCAATCAAAAGGTCTTTTTAAGTGCAACATTTTGTCTCAACATACCACTTATCAATTCTTAGTATTTTAGAAGATATAGCCCAAATAAGGCGTATTATCGATAGGTTTTACTATGTTAGGGAATAATGTCCCACCTCTAGGTATGAACCATATGTCAATCGAAAGATCTTTTTAAGCGCTATATTCCGTCTTAACATACCACTTACCGATTCTTAGTATTTTGGAAGACATAACTGACCTAAGGCATATTATTGATACTTTACAATATGTTAAGGAATAACATCTCACTTGAAGTTATGAGCCATATTTCAATCAAAAGATCTTTTTAAGCGCAAGGTTGTATTAGCATAACTCCGACAAATTGTGAGTACTTTAAAAGCTAGAGCTTTTCTAAGAATATATTATCGGTAGGTTCTGTCAAGCTAATCCATTACTTCTTTAGTAGCAAATTATATATTATTTGAAAAACCTTTCCAAATGAAACATTTCGTGTTAACATACTTCCGACAAATTGTTAGTAGTTTAGAAGCTAGAGCTTATTTAAAATTATAATTATTGATAGATGTTTTCAATTAAATAAATCCCATCTCTAGTAATGAGTTATACATCATTCAAAAGACGTTTTTAAATGCAACATTTCATATTAAAAAAACTTTGGCGAATTGTTAGTATTTCAGAAGCTAGAGCTTATATAAGATTATTTTATCGATAGGTGTTTTCAAGTTAATAAATCCCTCCTGTAGTAATGATACATATATCATTCGAAACGACTTTCTAAATGCAACATTTACTATTAACATACTTCACACCAATTGTCAGTACTTTATACCAAATCTTAAAATATATCTATATTTTCCGGACGGTGGACACTCCATATGCAGCATGATCTTTGTCGGACAAGCTTACCACAATTTTCTAGTTAACTTTATTAAACAAATCTCAAAAAATGAAACAGGTATGTACGAAGAGTCGTAGTGACGTCATACTGACATTTTCAGGATGGTGGACACTCCAAACGCAGCACGATCTTTATCGGACATTTTGACCACCATTTTCTAGTTAACTTTATTAAACGAATCTCAAAAAATGAAACAGGTATGTACGAAGAGTCATAGTGACGTCATACCGACATTTTCAGGATGGTGGACACTCCAAACGCAGCACGATCTTTATCGGACAAGTTGACCACCATTCTCTAGTTAACTTTATTAAACGAATCTCAAAAGATGAAACGTGTATGTACGAAGAGCCATAGTGACGTCATATCGACAATTTCAGGAGTCAAGCATTAAAAAACGCAGCGGCACCAAAATTTGCGCATTCGAAAAGTTTGTCGGACTCATCGTGAGGAAGGCACTCACAAAGTCTTAAATGTATATGTATCAAAAAAAAATTTGTTCGCCGGCCTGGGGACTAGTAATAAAACACACCTACTTTGGTATAAACATCAGTATAATACTACCCATACTAGTCAGTATTAAGCAAAAAGGTATTTATAAGACCACTAAAAGGAATAGCTTAAAAACATAACTGATTATAAATAAAAAAACACCAACATTATTCCAATAATTTACGTGAACACAACGTATTCCGAACATAGCAGACAAACAACACATTTGCTACCGAAGCCATTTTCCGAAACGCATGTTCACAAAAATGAAACGCCGACCCAACAACCGATGTTTTTTCTCAACGCTGTTTTTTCTATCAGATTGGAGTGTTCGGAAATTGGAGATGTGTTACAGACAGTTCACACGATATTTACTTGTTGGTGCTGAGAAAATATTTACCTCCATTTTTTCAGATACCGAAAGAATTGTGACAGGAGTGATATTCTGTCATCTCCACTGATGTGTGTGTCAATGTAGACATGTATTGAGAATGTGTGTGTATGAAGTGTGGATATGTGTGTGTATATTGTGTCAAAAGTAACGTGAGAAATATGATGATTCCCGCGGAGATAGGTACCCATCCAATTATATTTTAACGGCCAGTTTCTTCATCAAAAGTTAAAGTTAAAGTAATGTCTAAAGTAAAAGTAACGGTCAAATTCGTTTTTTCAAGGCTAAACTGACAGCAAAATTCATAGAAAAATTTAATTTAACCGTTACTTTTACTTTAGACATTACTTTAGCCATAACTTTAACTTTAACTTTTGATGAAGAAACTGGCCGTAAGCGTTATGAACACATTTCGGTGTTTCGGTGACTCAAAACACATGTCGTAATTTAGAATGGGAAATGGGACTCCCGAGTAAAAAGCTTTAGGCGTACTAACCTTTAATTACTTTTGCGTTGTTTACGTCCGTGGCGGTTGTATTTTGATGCGAGCTAAAAGCATTGTGACTGTGTATTTAAGTGTTGGAAAAATATACTTATTTAATTAGATACTGACATCATAAGGTGTTATCAAAAGATGCTTCTTGCAGGAGTAATGGATTGATATTCCTATATTATAAATATTATAAATAAATCCTGGCTATTTTGGTGAGTAGATTACATAGCTCAACACAGATTTATGCAGAAAATAATAACTAACAGCTGTTAACTTTATGCATTGATTGATAAAAGCATATCTCCAAGAAATTTACGTATTACCTACCTAAATACCAAGGACCTATCGAATCAAAGCACACATAAAAACCAAACCTCCATTAACCATTACAATAAAAAAACACAACAACCAAAACACGTAGACATTAGTATCTCAAGAAAAACGCAAACGATAATTACCAGTTATCTGGTAAAATATTTCCATGTTAATTTACCGTTGCTGTTCGGCATGGCTTCAATTTTCCGCCGATTTATTTGAGAACAAAGCAGCCCCCAGCGACGGGACGTTATCAGCCATTATTTATCGGTCCTGGGCCAAGCTAAACTCGTTAACACGGTTTACCTGTCCCTCTATAATTCACCCGTTTTTACTTAACGAGCGGTTTGTTGGCCGCGAATTAATGTTTTAACTCAGTGGCTTTTAAACTTGTTTAAATCATCCCCCTGTTTCTTATCTAGCTTGTTATAATGATGTGAGGGTTAGTTCGCGTGAATTGAATTTTAATTGTTTTGAAGTGTTTTTGATAAATTTATTCAAAGAAGATACCTTTATGTATATTTTTTTAGTATTTAACAATTAAATATACTATCTGAGCAGTTCAAAAACGAAAAACATAGCCAGCTGTAAATATTTATTTAAAAATACCATCAACATAATTGCATAATATTTACTTTATCACCGAACATTTCCCATAAAATACCAAACTTCAGTGGAAAATGTTTCAGAGCTGGTAACATTGAGAGCCGCTGTTTAACGCTTGTAATGTAAAAATAAACAAATGTACCGTTTAGATGGGGACGGCAATTTAAATGGGTGTAAAGCTTTGTCCATGTAGAAAATGGACGAGTTAAAGTAAGCAATGGGCCTTTACGAATAAATTGTACAAATTATCAACTTTTACATGTTTTGTCAGATTATCGTTGAAGCCTGAACTGCGTGCATTTGGACGAAGTACTTGTGTTTTTGTCGATGAAAAGGTTTTGAAATATTCTTCGAATAAAAACACAAACACAAACATTTGTTTTATAGCCTGAAATTTGTAGAGGCTAAGTAGTCTGTTTTCCGGCTTTCCCATAATGACTGAAACATTATGACGTCCATAACGATTAGATTTTCATACATATTTCTAGTCTCGTGAAATATAGCAGCTCATTTACCTTTGCAGACTGAATCATGTACCTTTACATATTCGCAATGAATTAGGGAAGGTATAATTATACCCCTATCTACTCCTTAAACCTTTAATCGCACCCATCCACACATAGAAAACGATTACCAACATACTGCAAATTAATATACGTTGACAATCCCGAAAATGATTTCAAAACATTATATTCTCTTTCGAGGCCTCTTAAAACTGGATTGAAACTGTCAAATGATTTAAACTGAGTTTAAGTTTAATACAGTTGTCTAATCTGTCCTGAGCGACAATAGAACCAATGAAACATTTAACTAACTGCGACTTGATAACTTTATTCCCCCGGCAATAATTACTCTACGTGTGGTGGGGGTACTGTCTTAAAAGGGGGGGGGGGGTTTATGTAGACTTTAAGAAGTATGATAGATTAACCATTTATTAATATTCATATTTAGGATTGTCGGTCTTACATAATTTTATAATCATTGGTATCACTACTAATCTACTAAATACACATGTCACTATAACAGCTAGTCCTTTTGGTACCTATTAAAAAATACAAGTCCTTTTTGATTCACCAATGTAAAAGGCATGGAAATCGTTCACTAATTATGTGAATACCCTCACCCTCCGTGTCCCGTTTTCCTCGTAAAGCACAGGTAATTACCAGCACATATGAAAGTAACGTTCCGACCTTAAAATATTCACGGCGCGTTCCCAGCAAGAAACTTTCGCTCGGAGAATTTTAAATATTTACTGATCGCTCGCTCTTTGCGCTTTTGCTGAATAATCACATACGACGGTGGAATTTCTTTAAGATTACTTCGATACAGGTTGGAGGAATTGGCTGGTATTGTGTCGTGTTATTTAGCAGTACTTTTTATTTACATACATAAAATATTAACAACAGAAAAAAAAACTAACCTAGTAAAACAATAAACACAAAAAAAAAACACTAAGCGTCAAAAAATTCATCCCCATCGCTGTCAATTGGGAGCGTACCCAAGAGGCTGGCAGCATTACCTCGTTGGATGGCCATGCTGATCCTTTGTCCGAGGTAATAGCCAGCCTTTTGGTCACGAGAAGCGTCAACCAGCCGCCTAGACAGATCTTTAAATAGGTTTAGCAGTTGGATTTCATTTTGTACATGTCTTTATTGTAATGGATATGTAACTCGATTTTTGTATACATGGCTCTGATGAAGGATGATGTCAAACTGATCCTGATAGCAGATTCTCATGAATAAGAGAAAAGTTAAAATTCTTTACCCATCTGTTGCTTTCATTTTACCCCAACAATATTAAAAGCTCGCTTATTTCCTCTGCATATTTCCCAGTGGTTTTCCGTAAATAAAAACACAGAATGTTCAACTGAAAAACTATTCACAAAATAATCTGTAATGTGAAATTTTCGTCGATTTTCCGGGTCAGGTGGTAATGTGGGGATTTTTATGTCTGAATACATTTCGTGTGAGAAGGCTCAAAGGTAGCTCGAACGATGTATGGTTGATCATGCGATTGCGTTGCTGTGTCGAATGTCCAAGCGAATGTGGCAAGCGAGATGTTTGCTGCGATCTTTTAAAGGAATGTATTCGCTTTTGTGTATTTTGTTGAGTCACATACTTATTCGAATATTTTGGAAAAATAAATCTGCACAATAGAAATTGCTAGATGTGGAAGATGCATTTTTATCTATACTTGTATTTGGCTATGCAATGATTTCTCTATTAGGACGTTATCAAAAATGGTATGTGATCAAGTACAGAGGCAAAACTGAGACGCTTTTACTACGTAAGGTTATATTTCAATACCCCGAGCCTGCGTAGGTGTCTATTAACAAAAGCAACAGCTCATTTCTGTAAGGTCAACTTATTAAATACGTATTTGTAGGCCAAATTGGATTACACCCACGACTGAAAAGTTTGTATGAAATGACAACAAAGATATATTAAAATAGGTTTTTGTCAGCTATATATAGCGAGGCATTGAAAGTGATCTGTTATTAGCAGGGGTATTAATTTCGATTAAAAGATGTATTGAATTAGATCTCGTTTATATTTATGAAAATTTAATATCACAAGCCTAACCTATTTTGATTCGAGAAATGAGACTATCATCGACAAATCCACCAAAAATAGTTGCGTCAAAAAACAATCAGTATCCTCTTTGAAAAATCTCCTTAATTATCTACCACTAACAAAACAAAGCAAAAAATCCAATTCCTCCATTATTTCCACACAAAGTACCCCCACATTCCCGCTTGAAAACCATCAAAAACACACACATTCTCTAATTAAAACCCAATTACTAATACAAAAACATTGGCGCTTTGTATCAGACAACTGTTTGCTTAGCGCTCACAAAGCGAGCAGATTCCTTTATCATGTAAAGCTCGCGAGCGAATTAAAGAGCTCAGCCAATTTTAGCTCCAATATCTTATTAGTAGAAACAGTATAGTTTGGAAGAAAAGAATTAAGGAAGGAAAGCTCTTTGAAGTCTTTGAAATTATGTTTGCCTTTTCATTTTTTTGGTCCTTTTATCAGATTGAGAATGGGCCATTCTGGTCCTTTGGAATTTGTGAAAATTCTTACTTTAATGTTATGACAGGCCTTTGTCATTTCGGTTTTTGGATCAAAATCAAAGGTGATCTATGTATATAGCCACACTGTTGATCAATAAAATTACCTACTATCTATCTATTTTCACATTCTGTTAACTAATGAAAACGAATACAAATTCTGGTGCAGTTAAAATAAAGACTTCAACCCTTGCTTGAAGCGGAAATTACTAAAAAGTATCAACATTTCAAACTGAACCTTACTCACATTAACCGCTAACATTCCATTGTTTTGTATATTTTCGTAGAATTGCAACAGCTGCGCTCGTAAAGATGCAACGCTGCGGTTTGTGGCGTATGAATGGAAATTATTTCGCCAGGCAACCGCGGCCGGCGCCTGAGCGCCTAATTTGAAGACAGCCTCAACATCTGCCGTTCACTGTAATGTGTTGCATGTGCTGGCATTAGTTTGAAATGCGAGGCTCTTTGGTCCTTGACTCCGCGCCGTCTAATTCTGTTTTTGAATTTTGGTCCTTTCGGTATACGCTCTGTTTATTCAAATTGTCTTTACAATTTGCACAGACTTAACAGTGTTGTACTGCACCTGTATAAAGAGTGTGAATTTTATTCAGTAAATAATACGAGAGTTAATACCGATTGTTTATAATGAATCGCAGTAAATCAGTAACGAAGAGATAAACAGATAATCAATTCCCGGATAAGTTAAATAAGATCATTAATTACAATGGCATAGTTAACGTCATTTTAATTACGTATCAACCATCGGAAACAATTATCAACGACGGAACCTTTACATTTTTAAACACTATCCGTGATTGGTGGTCTACATAATTTGCGAGCCAATCGGATGCTTTCGTCGTCCGCCATTTTATAATTATGTTTTGTTTGAATTCAGAATGGATTGCAAGCGTTAATCAAGGTCGGGATTTTATTAATGAGTATACTTTGGCGGCGAAGATTAATTATGTAAATTGGTTGACATATTCGGATGGGCTGCGGTTCCGACCGTGTCGACGGATGCCGGAAATGGTTTTTGAATTATTAATTCGGTTATTAATTACCGGAGTAGGGGTTCATAATTTATTTTTCTTGTTAGAGCGGTTCGGAAGTAATGTTTGTTGATCGGATGTGAAGTTGATTTGATATGAGGATTTGCTGAGAGTACTTTAAAATTGATGAAGCTTTTCGACCATGTTTTATTGTATTGCTTCATGAATACGTGATGGTTCATTTATTCAATATGTTAGTTTAATCAATAAATTCCCCTTTAATTATTTAGGTGGAATTTTACTCACAGCTGTGTCGAAAAGTCTAATTCAATAGAATACATGGATTTCATACATAAATTCTAGTAGTTCAAAACAAAGCACACGTTAGCAGGGTTATCATTACCAAAATGCGATGTATTTTACTAAAATAGCATTTATGTTAATATTATAAGTTTCTGACATGGCACCAAAACTTACCTCTATCTAAATAGGCGCAGACAATATGTGCCCTAAGTTCTTCATTATACTTGACTAAGCAAATTAGTACCAATCCTTAAGTCATCCACAAAAAAACATTGAAAGTAGGTCTGTTCGTTATTTTATGCAAACCCATTTTCCTGGTAATATTCGCTCTGAACTGTAATTGCGTATGCAAAGCATTTTACTGGCCAGTGTTTAGTGGTAAAAATTCTGATTGAGAAATTACATGCAATAATACGGGGACCAAAGCAGGTCTCACACCACCATGCACCTTGTTCTAACTACCTACTGTATTGTCCATACTTAAGATTATGTTGTTGGTATGTTAGTTTTAGAAGTGTGCTTAGTAGTGATGGCCATTCATTGCTCATTGCTCATCAATTGCTGAGTCAAACTCAACTCACTCGAACTAATTTTTTTTTATTTCAAATAGGCATATGAAAGCTCTTTCGGAACGTCAAAGCTTAGGTGCACGGTTCCAAAGAGTTGGTCTCATGGAGAAGAACCGGCAAGAAACTCCATGGACACTCTTTTTAAAAGAAAATAATATTAATTACATATTTCGTACAGTTTTCTATCTATGTCTATATCTATAGTATCTTGAAAATGTAAAAGTAACTTTCCAAATCAAATTCGAAGAAAGCTTTAACATTTATCTCTTGAGCAAACAGATTCATGCTATAAATAACATCAAAACTTTTCATCAAGCTTCGTATCTAAAAACAATGAATTTCCGCAAGTAAATCCGTTTCAAAGCCCTAGTGTAAAACAATATTAAGTCAAGCACGCAAAAGTTTAATACTCCCTCTCAAACTTAGGCTAAGTTCTCAGATAATATTATACATTGCCTAACCCTACATATTAGATTGAAATATTAGATCTAAGTAGATTGCTACCAAGAGAGAATTTACGCTAACGGTATCTACAAGAAGGCAGATTCTTAGTATCCGATAATGGGATCTAGGAAAACTATTAAGTAACTATGTTACGGGATTCTCTTATAATATTCATGTGTTGTGAATCTGGATTATGTTAATTTTTATTTAAAAAAGGAGGAAAACATCTTGAGGAAACCTGGACTATAAAAATATAAAGTCTGAAATCACCAACCCGCATTGAGCAAGCGTGGTGATTAATGCTCAATCTTTCTCCATGTGAGAGAAGGCATGTGCCCAGCAGTGGGACGATACAAAGGCTGTAACAGTAACAGTAACAACAGTGAATCTGAAAAACTTAGATAATGAACTCAAAAATGCTGGGTTAATAAGCTCCAGTGTACTAATTTCAATAACGGACTGTAACTCAAATTAAACTTATTAACTCGAAGATTCTTAGGTCATAGGTCTTTAGGGTTTTCAGTCAGGTCAGAGCAAAGGTAGCTTAAAAATAAGTTGGTCCTAAGGTCAGGTACTGACTTTGCAGAATAATTAAGACATCCTTTATTTTGAAATTCTCCTTAGACATTTTATAGCGACTTAGAAAGTAGATTTTTCTTATAAAATACGATATGGGCATCCATTTTTCTTGCAACACTAAGTATTTGATCCGAGCACAACATAGAAAAAGGCAGAGAATATGAGATGATGACTAAGTACTTCATCCTTTTACTGCTGAGACTAATAACTTAGAAACCAATTTCAATTGAAATCTGAAGATCTCAATAGAGCCATCAGGTTGCACAGATGGTTGTAACTTGTACTATAAAATACTTCAATATTGCGGTCGCGAGAGCTATAAATCTTCCAAGATCTAATCTAGAGTCAGACAATATCTGATTACGTCACAAAAAGGAGACGCTCACTGCTGGCTTTATTCAGTTTGTTCTAGTCTTTAAGTGAAAGAACTAAATAATGAACTGTTTACAATTATAAGAGTAAAAATAGGCGTAGGATACATACGCAAAATGATTTCCACAATCTGAAAACCCTGTCATAATTCCACCTAAATCCATGTCTATCTTGTAGGTACACCGCAGCATGTCCCGTAGACACGGAACTCGTGTTCTCACGGCGACATAATTATCCATATCTAAACACTCCGTCTAAATATAACTCGACTCATTAAGACGGAGGAAGGCGACACAAATGAATTCAAAACCTGTTTGCAATCATCGCAATAACAGAGAATTTAATATTTGCCATACCCTCTGTCGCTGACTCACAAAATTAATTTTCTTCGCAGAATAGTAAAAAAGCAAAAAAAAAAACTAATTTTAGGTGCATCGGCCTAGAAGTCGGTGTCTAATGGATGTTACTAAGTTAATTTTGCCACCGACTTGTAGGCCGATGCACCTAAAATTAGTTTTTTTTTTTTGCTTTTTAGTGTTTTTGGAAGTCGGTTTAATTTTTTTGTAAAAAAGTTTTTTATTTACTGCTTTTCAGTGATACGAATAGTTGTCACTATCCATATAAGTGGAAAGTTCTCATCCATACAAAGAATATAAGCCCAAATACGAGGTATTTTACATATTCAGTTGTCGAGTCCCCTCGACCTTCTCTGGTCTCCATCATCAGGTCAGCTCCAAACCTTCACTGTTGCAAAGGTCTCGTCAATACAAATAATATCAGCCCAAACACGAGGTAGTTCACATATTCAGTTGTCGAGTTCCCTCGACCCTCTCTGGTCTCCATCATCAGGTCAGCTCGAAACCTTCACTGTTGCAAAGGTCTCGTCAATACAAATAATATAAGCCCAAACACAAGGTAGTTTACATATTCAGTTGTCGAGTTCCCTCGACCCTCTCTGGTCTCCATCATCAGGTCAGCTCCAAACCTTCACTGTTGAATAGTACTTTCAGGCATACACCTGAGTGTCAAGTTTTTATACTATGTATGCCTACAACTTTCGAAGGTTGCCCTCGATTTCTCAGGGTTTCCATCATCAGATCCTGACCTGATGACTATGGGACCATCTGGCAGCTATTTCGCGTCGAACAAAAAAATAATCACGCAAATCGGTCTATAAACCTCGGAGTAATCGATGTACATACATAGATAAAAAAAAAAAAAAAAAAAAAAAAAAAAAAAAACATACCGGCCGAATTGAGAACCTCCTCCTTTTTGGGAAGTCGGTTAAAAATACAAAACTTATTCGGAATATTCTTCAGCCAAAATATTTTGAATAGTCGTAGCCTCAATGGTAATATTATTTACGAGTGCTGTAATTCCTTCAAGGTTGGAATAAATCAGACATTCTCCCAGTTCTTATTCGATAAAAACTTTCATACATTTCTAGTGTTCGGTGCGGACGTTGGAAATCCGGTACATTTGAATCAATTCGCTTTCTTTCTGGATCGGAATTTTATATCTTACTTTGTGGTCTTAAGGAAGAATTTATACGAATTAAGAGATCGATAGTTCTCTCAATCTTTTGACTGTTTTAGCTTTGATTTCCGGCTCAAAAACTACATTTATCGTTCATCGTCATTAACTACATAAAATTTATACATTCATTATAGAGGTAAATACACAGGGTTCTAGACCCTTATGATAAACACAATAGCGAATATAAGGTACCAAGACTTGTCAAGTCGTTGCTTCTGAAACAGTAGATTTTCTTCAACACAAACCGTCTGTCTAGTTATTAAATTACATTCCGGCTTAATTTTGCCGCTGAAACAACAATTCCTTATTCTATTTCACGAGTTTCTCTTCATTTAAGAGAATTGGTATAAAAGTAAAGCATATTCACGTAAGTATAACTATTGCCAGATTTACTTAGCGTGTACATAAGGTCATGCGATGTTCTATGTGTCACAAACCCGATTACGTTCTATTTCTAGGAAAGACATTTTCTTAGTACGAAACACTTTTATCAGAATTTCGGCAGACCCGTCCAGTTTCGTAATTGTGTTATTGGAAGTTCGGCGAATGATCTCAGAATATAAATTGCGGGATCCCCGGTAGAAACTTGTATTTTTAAGAATGTCAACATTGTATATTACCAGCCTTAAAAATGTTGGTCCTTTTTTTTGACAAGACAATTTGGTCCCTTGGACCGCGCATGTGGATTTGATGAATAGTTTTAAATATTATAATTTTATTTCAACTTTTATTCGCAGTAGTTACCTTTTTATGTCCTTTGATATTATTATATTTCGTAGAGTTTATTTTTATGTGTTCTGTAGAAGCTGTTAAATCTTACTGCTGAATTGGACCTCATATATATCACGCGTGAAATACGACTACGTTGAAGCGCCAAAATGGAATAACCTTCCTTCGTGGCGACTTGGTTCCAGCAAATTTCGATCTGTCTGCCTTAAAATTTCAGCACCTACATCATGATTAAGGAGAATTTTTCCGTTGATGGTAATAAAAAATAGTAATCCAATATTTGAAGCAGGTACTTCGGTAATAATCTCGTGAAGACTAAGTTTGGAGTGCCAGTCGAAATATTGAAGCTGCGGAGGCAAAACAACCTCAAAACTTGGCTTTATTCCAATTAATTTTTGATAACAATAGTTGCTATCTAGTTTTGGAAGCACTACAAGATTTTAGATATTGTTTTAAGTGGTTTTAAAGGATTATTTATTGGAAAGTTTGTTTGTTGATTTATTGTTTCCGCTGCCGATGTTATTTTCAGGCACCTTTATGTAGAACGTAAATATATTTCATGAATTATGTCTATGTAACTTTAGGCAATTAAGAACGTTTAGTCATGAATCAGCTGATGAAGTCGTTAGTTACAAGTAACTACGACCTACTGCTTTCCATTCGGAATATTTTCCTAAACCCAGGTAAGTACTTAAAATATCATATCCCTAAGTATACATAGAAATTCTTCTTTGTTAACCTCTTTGCATTCTTTAGTAAATACTGGTCTAACAATGCGTCAGTATTAATGTACAATCGTAATACTAAGCCCCTTCAGACTCGACGTCAAACACTTAAACGAACCTAATGTTGATACCTCGGATTTCATTCAACCCTTACCGGAAAAGATTAACAAACAACATTCAAAATCCAACCCTATCTTTAAAGGATTAAAGTTGAAAGTTTTTTAGCAATTCTATAAGGAATAGCGACAGCATTTACATTTCAATTACTTGATGTTTTTCTAGTTAAACTCGGGTTAGTAGGGTATAAACGATAAGTTATCGGGACAGTCAGCTATTTATCTATTATTCAGTATTGTTAAATCAGATTCATTAAAATTTTACCTATTTGTAATGAAAACACCTTGTACTGATTAATGATTTACCTACCACCACTTAGGAATTAGTGATAAGGTAAAATAATGTATACATAGACTTTTTCTTTGGTTGTCTGCATACCCAATATCCTTTGGATTTTGGAGACGAGTGTACTATGCTGAAAATAATCACTCTAAAGACATTTTCAAAATATCTTAAAAGCTGCATTTTCACTAAATTACTAACCAAAAATCTTAGTACAAAAATATATCATAAAACTTAAAACTGAAGCTCCATCTCGCTATCAATTATTAAAATGACCTAACTGCCAAAGATTAATGTACACAGAACGTACACTTCAAAACGTTATTTTTTTTACCTACGCCCCGACACTCAATAACTAAAACGTCGTATAACTTACTAGCTACACGTAACATACCTTAAATACCTCTGTACGATCCAATATGGCGGTTTTATTGGTCGTTCTGTCGCGATAGAAATCTATAAATGTGTTTTATTGTCTTGCGGGCTGACATCGAGTATTGCAAGGGTATCCGTTGTAATATTCTAGTTTAAAAACACCTTTGTACGGAGTTTTGTTCGGTGTTGTACAATTTTCTGGTGTTATTTTGTTTTCTGAAAATATGTTATACCTGCTAGCTCTCGCCAGCAGTTTTACCTGCATCTTGTGGAAATTCATCTCCTCGATAAAAAGTTGCATATAGCCTTCCTAGATAAATGGTCTATCTAACACTCAAACAATTTTCCAAATCATTCCAGTATTAGAGATTACAGAGTGCCAAAACCTACTCTTCAGCCATATAATATGTATTTTAGTAATGTTAAAAAAATATATAAAGAATCGTTCCACAATCCCCATTGAAAAGGGAATTAGTGCAGAAGCGACGTACCTAGTCACCGCGCATTAACTCGCGGTCACTGATCGTCACCGCCGCAAAATAGTACCGACACACACACAACAAAGTTATCGCGAACATATTGCTGCGTTTGACCGACATTCATGATCGACAACACTGTTTTCAAACTCGTATCTGCTGTCTATCAGTCAATCAAACAGACTGTTTCATAGCTACAAAATATTGGACAAAAACTTCAGCTGTACACGCCGAAACTGTGTCCCAAACTCGTACTCGAATGTTACATGGTTTTTACACTGTTTTATACTATTTGTTTGTATCCTAATTACTACAAAACTACTCCACCGATTTTAAAAATGGTTTCAGTGTCGGTTGGCTATACGCTATAAGCGTGAGACATTATACAGGGTTACTTGTAAGTAGTCCGCATCTTTTCATGAGGTGATAGTATAGGTCAATACGGACAAATTTGACCATGGGATACACTGGGCAAAAGTTAACCCGTTTCAAGATAATCGAATTTTAAGATCTTTTCTTTAGAGTCGTCTAGGTACACGTATAAATTTTTATTAGGTATTAGTAAAAAGTTTCATTTTTGTGTGTTTTTGAATAGAAGATGAATCACCTTTAATATTTTATTTTGTTAAATAGTGTATGCCTAATGGATAGCTTTTTGAGTTACTACCATTAAAATTACTATTAAGACCTACTGTATCACCAAAAAGCACACTAATAAATACTTTCGACTTTTTTGAGCAGTTGCTGTAAGTAGTTTAAGGGAAGTAGTCTAAGGTACGCGGAGTGAAACTGCAGGACACAGTTATATTGTAAAAAAGGGCTCTTTGCAAGAGGGCATGCAACCTCTTTCCGCTTTACTTGCCTCTTACAGATAAGTTTTTTTGACGGCCAAAATGAGGGATTTCCCATAGAATTCTAGTGTAACTTCTATTATTCTCGTCCAGTCCCATAATTATGGCTTTCAATGACCAGGGTTCCATATCCTCAAGCTGTCAGCTTATGTCAATAGGCGAGGGTGAAACCAATCGATAGAAGTGACGTGTACCGGTCATTATAACCCGAGTGCGGTTATAGAGGATTATTTTTAGATGTCACGACCGACGGTTCCAGTAAATGTTTTCGCTGTGGGTTATTTATTTTGTGATAGGATTGTGTGTATGGAGTGGTTTGCTGGATATTTTAATAAGGACGTGTAGATAGGTAATTAGGGATTGGGGTGCAATTGATTTTGTGATAAACAATTTGAACTTAAAATACGACAGATATCAATCGAAAACTTAACGATTTGGTTTTCTGTCTCCTTACTTACATACTTTCTGATTTTGGCTCTATAACTTTATATTTATACTAGCCGTTTTCCCGCGGTTTCACCCGCGTCCCGTGGGAGCTATTGCCCGCACCGGGATAAAATAGAGCCTATGTTACTCGCAGATAAATAGCTTTCTAATGGTGAAAGAATATTTAAAATCGGTCCAGTAGTTTTTGAGTTTATCCATTACAACCAAACAAACAAAGTTTTCCTCTTTATAATATTAGTATAGATAATCTTTATCTATTTTTCCAAATATCCTATTATGTATGTAATAGTTACGTACAGAGATAAAACTCACATTTAAACACATTTCACTCCCCGCCACTAAGGACCAAAACTTACAACATCTAAATTGTTTCGCTTCTCCCGCGTCCAACATTACGAGTAGGTACGTATTCCACCCACGTTCAGTAGCAACAAAATTGTATAATGTACTGAAAATATCCGCCATATAGCATACTTGGCGCATCTTTATAACTTCCTCGGTTTAAAGTGCTGGCTCACAAGACCTCACGCACAGAGAATCACTCGTAAAAGCCGAAAAGCCGCGACAGTTCAACGTACTTGCGAACTAAACGTGCTAACGTAAATATGTTTTGCAGAAGCTTCACTAAGTTTGTCAAAATAAATTAAAAATATATTTTTACTTTCTTATTTCCATATTAGTATCTTATTTGCTAAATTAAACCTGAGTATAGTACAGATTGATCCTAGGGTCAAAATATATAAATATTATAAAGCTGAAGAGTTTGAATGTTTGAACTCAGGACCTACTGATTCGATATGCAAAAATATTTCAGCGTTAGATAGCCCATTTATCGAAGAAGGATGTAGGCCACTTTTTATTCGCTTACGTGGAGAAGTTTCCACTTGATGCGACAATTTGTATTACGTAGTACACCAATTGGTTTATACCGTTTAATTATAAGCCACATATCATGAGTCAAATTATCAAAATCTAAATGTTTTTATTTAAAACTTGTCTGGCTTTTAAAAAATATCACACTGGGTACACTAGACTATTCTTACGTAATCCATTGTTATAGAATTTAATAAGTCCTTCAGACAGACTGTTGTTGGCAATGGACTTACTATAAGAACACTGTACTGTGGTCTGCAGTAAGATAGTCACGTTTGCCAAGACTTTGCTTTGCGAATATTCACAGCACATCTCATAAATAAGGTATCACTTTCAATAAATGTTATGGATGAACAGAGGTGCATGCTCTGTGCTGTTTTATATATACTTCTATCTAAGAACTTATCATAGACCCTATATTTTACCTTTATTTTAAAATAGTTTTTCTACGTAATGCGTTCGTTATCAAGAAAAACATTTTGATACTTTTTGACGCCATAGTGAAAGTTAAGCCCTATGAAAAAACAGTAACTATCGCTTCACATAATATACATTGAATAATTCGTACAATTACTACAGGCCTTGTTTTCAACTTGATCCGTAATGGAAGTCCGACATATGAAAATATAGCTAGAATGGTGATTCAGTTATTCATAAGATCAAGACGATTGTAGATTTGTTTGTTATTATATCCTTGCGAGTTCAATGTCCTTACATAAAATTGTACGTATTGAGAGGCTTAAAAAAACTCGAGATAAAAGATTGCTAAATAGTGTCGCTAAAAGAAAAACAGTCAGTTTTTGCTTGTGCTAAATTCTACGCAAAAAAACTGAGAGTCTCTTTTTCGAAGTCAGTTAAAAAGATACCTAATCGATACCTGGTACCTCTTGTAGGTAATAAAATAAATCTAAAATTCTCCGTAAGAAAATATAGGTAAGCACGGCCGACTATTGCGTGCGCAGTCGTCTCCAAATCGAATTGGCAACTGACAAGATAGTGCTTTTAGACATTTTAAGGGCAATCCTACGTAAAAACTGACAGCGGCAGTACTTTCCAGGAAACGTCCATTAGACATGGTCTTACGTGAGAGGTTTTCCGCAATATGTGTCTATTTTAGCGCTGTTTTGTTTAAAATTCGTGTTTCAAAGTAAGTAGGAAAAACAATGATTTGTTGAAGAGCTTTTTTGGGAACTGCTCGTGGATAAATATGTTTTATATATATTAATACCTCACCATAGACGTACATTTTATAGCGGAATTTTATAATATTGGCAAACTATCGCGTTGAAGTAACAGGTCCAATTTTCGCGGAACTAAGGACCAAAACCCGTAAATCCTTGCACAAATAAAGCATAAAAACTTAAAAAAATATTGACGAGACTTTCAAACTCTTTCCAAAGAATACTTCCAGACGTAATACACTTAAATATGGTTCAGTAAGTAATACGGTTCTTTCCACGCAGGGTATGCTGACAGGATCCGGTGTTCAGAGAGAAAATGTCTGAAATTGATGTGGTTTCTGCAGCACCTCATTCTTATTCATAGCTTTTAACGAACTACCCTCGCATGCAAGCAGTATAAAAGTAAATTTAATTAAGTTTGCTGAAGATCTTGCACTTTACGCAACAAAATTCTTCTTTATAAATAGTTACTTTTGAGATATTTATTTTTTGCAACATGTTACGCGTAACTGGGTATGCTTATCTAATTCAATCAATGTGGTACTCTCAGGTACATAGTGGCCTATGTACACATAATTATATTTTATAAAATATTGTTCTGAGAAAGACTATCAAATATGTATAAAACGATACAGCGAACATAACATTTTATGGGCACAAATCCCCCCCACTTGGGGTGGTCTTTGTCAATCAGTAAACGTTTTTCGGCTGTGACAATCATTTTTCCTAAAAACTACTTATTAATACATAAGGATCAACCTTACAATTTTAGCAGAAAAATTAAATTCTATATAAAACTCACCGCTTCAGTGTGTACAGGGTGCACCGCGAACAGCAGCGCCGCGAGCGCTGCAAACGGGCGCTGCAACCGCGCAACCAGCGCGCCCGTACGAGCGACCAGCGCGCAACACGCAGCGTGCAGCGCAACGTTACACGCGTGCCACCACCAAGGTAGGAAGCCACATAGCTTGTAGTTTAATCTGTAACAAATATTTGGGAAATTGTTAAGAGTTTATTTTCTTGGATAGTATACAGGGTAATGTATTGGTAATCTAGACACACGGCAGTGTGTCCGCCAAGTTCGAGCAAAAAAAGCGACACACCGGCCGTGGGTTATATTACACGAACCATTTCGGGCCAAATTCGACCCCCCTGTAACTCAAAATCTATTTTATTTACGCATATCAAATTTCTAGTATCTGTTGAGACCCCCTCACTTATCTAAAATACAAAATTTCATTAAAATACCTATTGTAGGTCTTGAGATATTGACGTCAGAAAATCGCTATTTTTACTATACACTGATTCACTGATTCACTGATTCACTGACTCACTCATCAAAAACCTAGACCACTTCCAATGGTCGTATTGACTTGAAATTTGGCATGGAGGTAGGTCTTTATGTCAAGGTAAAGGAAAAAATCTGAAAATGGCCAAGTGTGAGTCGGTTTCAAAATAATGAAGGTGTTTTATACCAGGTGTAAATTTATACCCCTAAGGAACTAAAGCGACCTAAATTTATCTATATTTATATAATATATCTTCGAATGGTACAAAGGTTTGTATTTAGTCAAAGTAAAGTAAAAATCTGAAAACGGCCAAGTGTGTCACTTTCGAAAATAACGAATGTGTAACTTTGATCCACGAACATAATATATGATAACATGTCATGTCAGTCAGTTGGTAAATCTAGTGAAATCTAGTCCATTTAGTTAATCTAGTAAAAAAAAAAAAGTCATGGTGGCCTACTGGGTAAAGGACCAACCTCTCAAGTACAAGGGCGCGGGTTCGATCCCAGGTCAGGCAAGTACTAATGCAACTTTTCTAAGTTTGTATGTACTTTCTAAGTATATCTTAGACACCATTGGCTGTGTTTCGGATGGCACGTTAAACTGTAGGTCCCGGCTGTCATTGAACATCCTTGGCAGTGGTTACGGGTAGTTAGAAGCCAGTAAGTCTGACACCAGTCTAACCAAGGGGTATCGGGTTGCCCGGGTAACTGGGTTGAGGAGGTCAGATAGGCAGTCGCTTCTTGTAAAGCACTGGTACTCAGCTGAATCCGGTTAGACTGGAAGCCGACCCCAACATTGTTGGGAAAAAGGCTCGGAGGATGATTAGTTAATCTAGTTCATTTCTTTGTAAGAAACATAGTGCATATTAAAAAATCTAAAAGATAGTATAAATGAGACATTTCTTTAACTAACTTCATCATAAGAAAGAAATAAAATAAACAACCTTACAAAAATAAATGAAATCCCACCCAAAACAAAAATGTGAAAGACTGCCAAGTTCGATAATATGGGAATGCTTCGCCTATAAAAGAAGTGAGATCTGAATAAGTACCAAGTTCCATACACATACCTCAGTTAAAAATAGTTACTTTTTAATGATGTTACTTGGCAAGTTTTAATAGAAAATTAAATACTTGATTCATTGCGTTTAGTAGGTTTATAACAAGGTGTATGAAAACTTGCCAAGTGACATCATTAAAAAGTAACTATTTTTAACTGAGGTATGTGTATGGAACTTGGTACTTATTCAGATCTCACTTCTTTTATAGGCGAAGCATTCCCATATTATCGAACTTGGCAGTCTTTCACATTTTTGTTTTGGGTGGGTAAGAATTTACCAGCGTTTGATATTAACTCATATCCTTAAGCATTATATCATAAACTGGCTTCTGCCAGCGGTTTCAACTGTGGGCACCAAAAAGCATATTTGAAAGCTATCTAACACTGAAAGAATATTTCAAATCAGATTTCACAGCTTCTGAGATCTAAAGCATACAAACAAAAGTCTTTGGCAGCATAATTATTGGTGCTAGGAAAACTTCACTCTAGACAACTAACAAGGATATAATATCCCTTCCAGATTTAATATAACTTAACCGCCAAAATATAACATAGATAAAATTGCCAAACAGCATACAACACAAGTCCTTGCTTCAAGCAAATACAAAACTACTAAAAGACAAATACGTTTGTTATAAAGTCGAGACACACTGTTGTACACAGAGTTATGTTCCGACTATGACAGAGGGCTCATGCACAATGGGGCTAATTGTTTCCTCGTGTCCTGCCTTCAGGCAGTCTCTCTGAGACATTGTGCTAAAACTTGCTTTGTTACTTTGACCAAAACTGCAAGAAGAAAATATCTATATTCTTAGGTTTTGTTGACGTGTTTCTGAAATGACCAATTTTCATTTCTAAAATTGATGGCGTACCATAGACTGAATAAGACCTCATAATGTATCATTTCTCGAAGGACTTGTTTTTTGGACACACATTTAAAATTATTGTTTAAAATAGACTGCAAGTTAAATACAATCTTTTAAAAATAATTTAAATTGCACACCATGTATTTTAACATGACTTTGCAACGTAACATTATACTTATCACTTACCATTTTCATATTGGAAAATTGTTTTTTGTTATAGTATTACGTATCTAATCCGTCTGAATTTCGGTACTTATTCGTGCAATATTAGACAGATAGCAATATTTGCAAGTTATGGTCAGACAGTACAGTAAGGCTTGCACACAAAAGCTAATTGTTTCCTCGTGCAGCCCGCAGGCGTGACCATGTATCCTCCGCCGAACTATGTTCTACTACTAATTTAGGGTATTACTGTGAGAATTATTTGTATATAAATTCAGTGTAAGGGGTACTTTGTTATCCAATTAAGTACTTTTGCCTTTGAATAATTTGCATTTAATATTGAAAAATAGTACAAATTATGAGTTGAACTGCTTCAACCGAAAACTACTCAATACTGTTACTGTTACAGCTTTTTATCGTCCCACTGCTGGGCACAGGCCTCCTCTCACACGGAGAAGGATTAAGCGTTAATCGCCACGCTTGCTCAATGCGGGTTGGTGATTTCAGACTTTATAGTCCTACTACTCAATATCAAACATATTTTAGGGACATCTGAATTAAATTAAATTGAATTAAATTGAAATTAAACATGAAAACATAATATAATATGATTTCAAATTGAGTAGTTCCTTCTTTTTGGGAAATCGAAGAGTTCGTAACACAAATAAGAAATTCATTTTACATTATCTTTCACACGCTGAAACATTAAAAACAAATTTTATTCCAACCGAAATCCATAAAACTGTGTACAAAGATTCCCTCACTAAACCTAGTTCATAGTTTAACCAAGGTTCAACCCTCTAGTGATAACTATTACTAACTAAAACTGCGCTCGAGGCATCCCTGTTTATGCATTAATTTTAGGTTTTGCGGAGACGCCTCCTTAACTATTAAGTTTACTATGATTAACCACTAGAGTGTAGTCTACAGTTATGTCTTATTATCTTAGGAAAGGGTCTCAATGGTATTCAATTACTGAATTGCTTAAGGCTGAAGAGGATTTAATTGTTTTCGTAGCCAATCCAAGTGTTCTGCTGTCTGGGGAATATTCAAAGACAGGTCTATTAGACTGTAAATGTACCTTGGAAAATTCAACACACATAGGTATTTAATATGATGACTATTAATACCTAGAAGTAAGAACTATTGGCAGTTAATGTTGAAAAAAAAATGTTTTGGTACAAGAACAGTCCTTTCTTTTTTATACTAAGAAATCTGCCAGTTAAATTAGGTGTAGCATATACAAAAAACTCATACATACACACCAACCAATAAATCCATAGCTGATATACTGATATTAAACGAAGCGACAATTGCATCCCAAATTCAATTCTCCATGCTACAATTGTCTCCTAACTGACAGCAATACACCCACTTCACATGTTCCAACAAAAAATAATCTTTATTCATTACGTTATAAAGTCCCATATAGAACGCGTTTAGTCATGCGAATATTTAGGTCATGGAGAACAAAATGACTAGCGGAGATGCCATAACAAAAATCTCTTAAGAAAGTAGCGCGCCAATATGCGGGTGAGCGGGGGACGAGGAACGTTACTGTACCCGCCTTCTTATGCCTTTGGATACGACCGTTTTTTTTAATACCAAAAATGGACAGAAGTCTCAAACGACCCGAACGCCTCGTTAGTACACTCGTAACTGATCGACCGCACGAATTTGACCTAGAAGAAGGCGCCTAACCTGTATTATGGCATCTCCGCTCATATTTCCTTACTCCGTGAATGAGGTATTCTCGTTGAACGTTTGAAGCAGTACGGAGGACGTTAAAGAGAGCTCCTATACACTGATATAGCCTTGTATGGCTTATAGAGACACTGTCGTAAAGCGGGATGGTTTGACAAGCCATTTGAGGAACTGCTGGATTTTGTAAGTGCGACTTTTTGGGTAAGACGAGCTTTTATGGGCTCATGCTCGGTGATAATAATAGGCTATTTAGAGCGGGTTACAGCTACTCCTATTATGGTAACATTATGGTCATATTTTTATCAACACTAGATATTCGAAACCATATATGAATCTTCACTTATTTAGCTTTTGAGTCATTTTTGCTAGCACGTAGCATTATTTATATGTACCTACTAGTATTTAACAGCACCAATGGTGTTTCATAATTATACCTCCAGTTTTGTTAAATTGGCATTTTTTAAAAATACTTTTTGAAAATAACAGTTGCAAATCTAATAATAATTTATCTTCATTTTATGAATCTTTAACAAATAAACCCTTGCCATTCTACTGGCTACTTTACCTCATTACACCACAAATAAGGCAATACAAAGACTAATATCTCCAATGACAGTCGACATTTTGCAATGAGCAGAGCTTAGAACATAATAGAGTGGGCATTAGCGATTTGTCACTAACTGCATATAACTGGTTATTGCGGCCACACTAATGGATTACTGTTTGTAACCTGCTGTCTGTCTGTGCGTAATTAGCTCTGTGTTGTTTGCAGGATAATTGTCTGACAGCTAAAGATTATATTGATTAAGACGTATTTTATTTATTACAGAAAAAAATAAGGAGGCTTTCAGTTAAAGATACATAGTGAACGTTTTACATGAGCGTGTGTGCGTTATCAATTAAGTTAATATGTAATAGTCTTTCGACTCGTGATAATATTGTTTTTACCCACGACGGAACGGAGCAGGTATATGCGTTTAGGGTGAGAGATGTGCGTTTGTGTGTTTGTGTGTTTGTGTGTTTGTGTGTGCGTTTGTGCAAAGTAATGTTCCCACATATCTTCTAAACTAATGATCTGATTTTGATGCGGTTTTCAATAAAGGGTTTGTGTTCGATGAGTTCATGTTCTTAGATAGGTGTCATGGCTGTAACTCACTAGGGGGCGCCACAATATTAGTCCAAACAGCAAAGTAATGTTCCCACATATCTTCTATACTAATGATCTGATTTAGATGCGGTTTTCAATAAAGGGTTTGTGTTTGATGAGTTCATGTTCTTAGATAGGTGTCATGGCTGTAACTCACTAGGGGGCGCCACAATATTAGTCCAAACAGCAAAGGAATGTTCCCACCTACCTTCTAAGCTAATGATCCGATTTTGATGCGGTTTTCAATAACGTTTTTGTGTTCAATGAGTTCATGTTCTTAGATAGGTGTCATGGCTGTAACTCACTAGGGGGCGCCACAATATTAGTGCAAAAGAGCAAAGTAATGTTCCCACCTACCTTCTAAACTAATGATCCGATTTTGATGCGGTTTTCAATAAAGGGTTTGTGTTTGATGAGTTCATGTTCTTAGACAGGTGTCATGGCTGTAACTCACTAGGGGGCGCCACAATATTAGTCCAAACAGCAAAGGAATGTTCCCACCTACCTTCTAAGCTAATGATCCGATTTTGATGCGGTTTTCAATAACGTTTTTGTGTTCAATGAGTTCATGTTCTTAGATAGGTGTCATGGCTGTAACTCACTAGGGGGCGCCACAATATTAGTGCAAAAGAGCAAAGTAATGTTCCCACCTACCTTCTAAACTAATGATCCGATTTTGATGCGGTTTTCAATAACGGTTTTGTGTTCGATGAGTTCATGTTCTTAGATAGGTGTCATGGCTATTAATCACTAGGGGGCGCCACAATATTAGTGCCAAACAATGTTACAATATAATCAAAACGTCCGATTACAATTCTGTTTTCATCAGCAATGTGTACGTGCTTAATGCATGTTCCCAAATAATAAAAATTACGCCTGTAACTCACTAGAGGGCGCTACAATATCGGTGCAAAATAATATTGCAATAACATATTATATAGACTATAATTCGTATATGTTCTCTAAAAAGTCTGAAATAAAATTAAGCAAAATTAAAAATTTTGAAAAAACCCCCGACGGTAAAAATCTTATTGAAAAATAATAAAATAACTCAAAACCCCCGACTTAACCCAATTATATAGGAATAACCGTCGGGGGCTGCCTTTTCTATATGAAATTTCAACAATTAATTGAGTGTATTTTATGTCATCGTTAAACATCTACAATTCTTCAATAATTGTATTCACGACACTAGAATCCTTTAGCTGGTTTAATGGCAGCTCCCGACGGATATTCCTATATAATTGGGTTAAGTCGGGGGTTTTGAGTTATTTTATTATTTTTCAATAAGATTTTTACCGTCGGGGGTTTTTTCAAAATTTTTAATTTTGCTTAATTTTTTAAACATTAATCTTTGGTACATAAATGCATTATTTATACTTTTGAAAGTCTTTTATATGATCCAAAATAAATTTCAGTTTTATATTCCTATATTATTATTTTCCTGTCAATCAATGATCTAAACCTAAAACTGTTTTAAAACTTAAAAGGAACTGATTGGTTCAGTTCATACTTGTAAGCTTTGAAATGCTTATCAAATACACAACCCACCTTCTTCGAGAGCGGATAATAAAATAGTATGTTATCTAATAAAGAACATGGTAATACCCAAAGGGTTAGATAATGTTATGCTAAGATATGAAAATAACGCTTTGAAATCCGACAGATACATAAAATGTAGTTTTACTATCATCGCTGGGGTATGATCGTATTATAAGACTTTTTATTTCATATCCCAACTGTTGCGATACCTAATGGAATCTATACTTATATTATGGTCTTGAAGAGTTGGTTATTCTGTTTGCTTGAACGCGCTAATCTCAGGAAACACTGGTCCGATCTAAATATATATTTCGGTGTATGCAGCCCATGTATTGAGAAAGCCCGAGTATTTTTTTAACTGCGTACATGAAATTATGTATTTCAAGTGACGCGGAAGAAACTATTACTAGCGGGATCTAGTCAATTATAAACTCGCTGCTTCAGAAGGAGACCAAATTGTATTGAGCACCAAAAATGCTGATTACTTCCCAGTTTCAGAGTAAAAAAGACCTCTGAATTCCACAGTAAAGTTTGGGCACACCATCAGGCTTAAGCTAACGTACGACGAGCCTGGAAGCCAGCGACGCGACGCAATAAGATGTCGCCGAGGCTCGTGTGAGACAGCTTTACTGTTATTCCGATGCCTATTTGCCTTTGTTGTATTTTGGAATGTAGGCTGGTTCGTTTCGTAGAAAATTCTAAGTTATTTTGAAATGGAAGAAGTTCATTTGTTATCTAAATTAGGCACTTTTATGTGCAGCTTTTCCAAAAACGCCTTTTAATCAATATCGAAAATTATTTTAATTTTAGGCGATTTAGTGATAGTTTCTGAGAATTCTAAAAATACTCAAAATTATACTCGAAAACAATCTATTATGTCTTACTTTCTCTTGTAATTCAAGTAGGTAAGTACTCCGATCATAAAGGCACATAACATCTCCATTTTATGGGCTCCTGATAAAAGTAATCCATATCGAGAATAATGCCGCTTCTCCGGTATAAACCCTCTGATAAATAAGGAAGCCGAACAATGCCTTGCGGATCTGAAACGAAATCCGAAAAACACCTTTTGTAACTATTCTAAGAACATTATACGTTAAATTCCATCAAAGTTATTATTCTGGGGATGTTTTCCAGTGGAATATCAAAAGCTTATGTCATGTTTTGTATGTTTTTGGTTTAACTTGTGTCTTGGAAGTAGAGGATGACAACGCTTTGTGAATGCTTGCGGCAATGCAGCGCTCACATGTAAGAAACAGATTTTTTGGCATGTTAAAGGGGTGTCTTGCATCCCTGTGATCTTTTTACTTCGTGTGGTACAAACGTCGTGTGTCGCGACTTAAAAGGAAATCTCTGAGATGTTCTCTGACTAAGAAATGTTTAGTCAAATTGTTTGGGGACTGTGACTAGGAATAGGAGACGTCAGGAATTACTTTTTGTTTTGTACGGGCTGCACCATTTTATTGCTTAGATTATATGTATAGATTGTACATCAATTAAGTAAGTAATTTACCTCATTCTTCATATAATTAATGCTTGGTTTACACAACAATATCAGACGCAATCCTCGGAAACAATAACCGGAGTATCGGCTAAGCATGTGACCACAATATTAATTACGTCATTATTGGGCGACAAATGTAGTTCGGTCCAAATGGCTGGCTTTACAGGATCTACGACTATAGTGAAATGAATTCCTCGATAAACCTGTATTGATCCTGGTTTTATATCTCTTACTATAAATAGAACGATTAAATGACGGTATCTGCTTGATTTGTGGGGGAACTAGGTGGTTATCGGAAAAAGGAATGTTACCAGCATTTATGGGGGTTTCTGCATATCTAAGTTTATTTTAGTTGGGTCACCGTTTTATATCTCAAAAGCAAATACTAGGAAAAGATACTTATACATACATAGGAGAGTAGTAAGTACGTCGTAAGATTTCAGCCTTTTTTGAAACACAGTGTCACACATTTCAGTAATATCCAAGACTCTAGCTACGAAACTAAATGCTTTATGTAGACATAAAATAAAATAACGTTATTAAAATATCTTAGGAAGTACAATATCGTCTTTGATTCCTTTGTTTTGCGAGCATTTCATGTTCCGTGACGTCACAAGTCCAGCGAATGTTTGGAGTTAAAAGCTGTGATTTCGAAACTAGTCGAGCGAAATAATTTTCGTGATTGTTATGATAGTAAAGGAACAAAGTCCTTCTCAAGTTACATTGTCATAGATGTTTCTTTGTTTTCATATCTAAGGAGAAATTGTTCAAGTAGAAAGTTATTATTTCAAGGAAATTACTTGAATGGACGTCCGTTCTTGGGGTGCATTCAGCTGAAATAATACGTTCGTACAAAATTGGTCATATTATTATTTAATATACCTGGCTATTTCAATGTTTCCATGTAAAGCTTTCTTCGTATTTGGACCAAGGAGCTTGTGAAAAGTTATTATGAGGTATTATTGTACAAACCATTATATTTGAGGAAAAAAATAAATAGCTTAAAAAGTACGGAAAACTGCGGATCACCCTTTCATTCAAGTCTTTCAATACTTTTAATGGAATGATAAAGGGAACGAAAACGACCTTCCTTATATTTTAGACCTCCTTTAATTTTTGAAGTTTCAATTACAAGTTTCAGGCTACCTTAAAGACATTAAAAGTTTTTTCCCAGCTCAAATAGGTACTCGTATTTTGAGCTACATAAGGTATAACTTTGTATTTGTAGTAGGTATAGCTGCTAAAATTAGTGCAAAATCTACACAGTTAGCAGTACGAACGGAAAATAAAGGTAAATACTAATTCGTTATTATTGTTTGCTAGTCAGAGCAAAGCCAGTTGCACAGTTCAATTGTAAACATTAATTGCCAATTTCACACTACCGTACACAGTAATTCAATGAGTTTTATTAATCGTATAATATTGTAGATTAATTAGCAAGTACATAAATAAACAATAGTAGTTCTTCTGTAATTGTGATCATTTGTAAACAGCAATTAAAACAATATTGATATGATCAGCTGCGAGGTTTAATCGACCCTGGAAGTAGAAATTGCATTGCGTTGAAATAGGTTCCGCCAATGGTTTTACCAGCGACCCGTAGGTTCTACTCAAAACACATAGAGAAGAAGTAGGTACATATATGTTACTTCTTTCTTCTATAGGCCGTCCTAAATAAATGGACCATCTTAAACGGGAAGATTTTTTAAATTGGCATTGTAACTTATTTTTATACCAAAAATCTATTGAGCAGTTCTAGCTTAAAAGTTTACCAAAAAAGTTCACATTCGCATTTATAATATCACTAAGGATTGAGAACGAACAATACCTACATGCCATTATCACGCAATATCACCACATTTGTACTCATAGAACTCTAACCAACCTTATCTCGTATCATATTCATGGAGGTAGAATATCCAAGTTTTCTCTCCCGACAATTAATAGGGACAATCTTGCATCCATTCATTATGCAATTTCCTAGGATCCGCGGCTCGGCCACTATCTTCACATTAAGCTGAACAGGATTTATCTGGAGTACGGTGAGACCATTCTTTACTATTACCAACTAGAACGGCTGGGTTTTACGTGTGCACGAGTTATTGAGGTAGGCGGCGTTCTAATGCTGAGATTTTTTGAAAATTTTGTGTGTGAGCAATATTAGAATCGGCTTTTTTAGAAATAAAAATAATAGAAGTGCCATCTTCTTGTCACCATCCGGTTACGGGACGCGGGTGAAACCGCGAGCGAAAGCTAGTTAGTTATAATTAAGAACATAATTCTGTGCAAGTAGGGTAAATTGGAACATTGTTACAAAAAAACTATTGATTCTGTTTAGAATTGATTAAGTAAATTGTACAGAATAAAAAGTCCTTAAAATAAGAGGATACTAGGATACCAAATGAAGTTAAGTGCTCTAATAAATCATAAGTTTCAAACGGAGCGTATCATGAAAAACACCAGAGCCTGGCAACAAACGCTCGGTCTTGTACCGAACATAAAAAACTTAAAAGCACTACAAAATTTTCCAGTCCATAAAGCATTCAAAGAACTACCTCCAAAAATCAGGAACTCAGCAACATTAGTTCGAAGTCACGTACTCGAAGTCATTTGACTTCATTGTTATTGGATAAGTAGACAGCCGGCAATACGGCGTCTCGAGCCAGATATAAGGGCCGCGGTTAATTTTCAAGTAAATTACTAAACGACTTTAATACGCACAGTAATACAGTTGAATGTGGAGTTTTGTCTAAATTAGCAGTCAAATCTTACCGCTCCGCACATACAAATGAACTAGGCACGTTCTTATTGCCCTGATATTGCATTTAGGGAAGGGATTTCGTCTTAAAATGCAAATGTAATGTAAATAGCACCGATGGGTTTGGTAGGGAAAAGTGGCTGCAATAGGCTATCTGTAATAAACGATCTTAGACTTAAGTAGGGCTTTTTATCAGATCTGCAATGAAATATCCACTCACATCTTTATACCCCAGTTAATAAGTTGGTCTTGCCAATTTATTTCTTAAATGTTTTGAGGACCACTTAAATACTGGCTGCAGTCCAGCTTTTGCAAACAAGTCTGCAGTAAGTAGTTAGTGAGTCATACTCATACATCGTCCACATAAACACAAAAAAGGAGGAAATCTGATATTGATCGGAGCATAATGCAAAACATAAAAATCGAGGGCGGACAAAACGCTTGCATAATGCAGTAGACAACGGCACGTAATGCTACTACTTACTGGCAAATTGCACGTTTTATTATTTATGAAATTAATGATACGAGGATGTTATTTATTGGTAGCAAATTGTTTTTGAATTGTTTCACCATTGTTCGGTCTTCTATTTTTGCTTTCCAGTCTTGTTTTATCTAAATTGTTTAAGATAGAGGTTCAGTAACTTATCCCAGAATTGTTCGATGTTTCTTCAAAATTCTACATTATTCTCAAGTGGTTTGCTACTGGAACAAACACATGATCAAGGCGAGTAAATAAATATCTTCTTGCTCCCAAAAACATGAAGACACATTTTTCTGTATACAATATGAATGTGAGGTATCACGTAACAGGAAGGAACCTCTATAATCTGATTCGCAGCATCTCGCGACATCCCATGATTGGCACGGGAACAGACTACGTTACGCAGAACATACTCAGCGCCAACGCGGCAATGCTACAAATTTTCATACCAAAGGAAACTCAGACGTAAAATGTATTTTTAGTGGAAACACGAACGAGAATTCTGGCAATAAAATTTTATTCGCGAACGCCCCGGGTGTAGGCATATTCTGGGCCCTGTACGTGGGGCCTCTACGTTAATCTAAAGTACGCCCCAAAATTGGAATGTTAATGAATTTAGGTATTTTGTTAAGAAAAAGAACGATCTGTTTTTGTCTGTCTAAAGCCTAGATAGACGGGATTCAGATGGACGTTGAACTGAAATTGGGGCGCTCATTTTGCTTTCGCGTTGATGTTTGGATTTTAAATGGATGTTTAAAACTAATTGATTGTTTTAGTTAAAACGGCTTTTGCTTTATACGAAATGTGTTTTATTGTCGAATTTGTGTTAGAGACATTTAGCCAAATAAATTGTGTATCAGTCCTTTAACGCATTCCGCGAAAATGTTTTTCATTGCAAATAATTGCCATTTAATTGGACTGTTTCATTTTGAATTTGGTTTGACCAACCTAAATGCAGTAAAAATGATACAGCCCCATGTCTCATTAAAAATAAAAACCTTTTATACCTATAATTTAGTTTCTCTCACACTACAAAATACTACATCGTATGCTGATAGAATAGGTCCCCAGAGATTAACATACAACAACAGCGCCGCGGGTATTCGTGACACGATCTGATTTTGTAGCGGCGCATCGGTGTTTTCAAATACATACATTTATGGAACGATATGGCTGCACTGCATTTTGAACATGTCATGTGAATGGATAATAAGTCTACCTTTACTTGAACATATTACAGGTGTTATGTGTTTCTATTGATTATGGTGCGTGTGTGATATTAGAACCGTACTAGTTCGATTTATGGCCCTCGATAAGGTGTTTGTAGAAATGGATAAAATGATGTTCATGAATCGTAGAAGCCGCTTTCGAGATTCAGATTGTACATACATTTACTTATAAAGAATTGCTAATCTAAAGGTCGGATTGATAGATTTGTATGAACGTCGAAGATTCCGTTAAAGTTTCAGCCATAATTAAATTAATAACATAAGTATGAATACGATCGCAAATATCGCATAACTCCTTCAATCCCAAAAATAGCACACGGCAACAACACTAACTAATTAATTAATAGTTCGTTATTAATCCAACAGATTTGGAATCGTACAACACTACGTCAGTACATATGTAATATTGAGTTAGAACCGAAAACAAGTTGCCAACTCGCGTCGAACCATTTTCTAGTCGAATGGAAGCCATTTTCTAATAGGCTGGAGTTAATTTAGATTCGAGTATTTCTGTCACATTTAGAATATACCCCGGCGAGAGATATCGATTGACCTGAATATTGTTTTAAAAATAACTGTGAATAAAACTGTTGTTTAATAAAAATATAACTTCTCTCTCTCGTATTTGTAAGTTTTATTTCTCGGTGTATAAAAACAGTGATACATATTTTTTATTTGATTAGCAACCTGTGAAATTATACAATGACTATTTATTTATGCCAGAAACATACATGAAAAATGGGAATATGCTTGAATTTATGTCCAACAGAAGTTATTTGGCAATTTTAAAAACTATTGCAGTCAGCCAAATAAAGCTGGCGAAAATAAATGTTATTCAAAAACAGTGCTTTAAGCACAGTTATGCATTGTTTTATAACGCTTTTAATTCTGGGAGCGTGTGGGAGCTGATACTAAAATATGCTTTAATAGTTCCACAAATCAAAAGCATGCAAAGGACAAATCCGGCAATAAATTAGTAGGAACCTAATCCCATCTAGTTCGTACACAATTCCCTAATCCGTATTTCAATGAAACACCCCATAAACGTGAACACCGACATAATTTCGCTCCACATCACACAAATGAACTGCTCAACTTTATAGCATCATATGCATAATAAGATAACTGTTAAACCTCTTCGCAACGGGACCACAAACTATCCTCGGAAGGGATTTCGGCAAAATCTTTCACAAACCCTTAATATTCCGCGGGGACTATTAAAGACCTCGCATGGCGGTGCATGGATAAACAATGTTCGGAATTGTTTTGGCCGGTCTAACGGACCCTCGAATAGTTGGACCCACAAGGGTTAGGATAACAAGTGCGTCTTGTTCGGGCTTCAAGAAACTTTGAGTGATGAGTTTCCGCATGAATTTGTGTTATATTTCTAAGGAATATGTTAGATAAGCTAAGTAGGCGTTCTGATATGGCCGGGAGCGCGGCGTGTTATCGCTGAACCTTCGTTTATCTGTGTCGGTGTGCTGTAGGATTTATTAGCAAATTCTGAGGTGATCAGATAGTGTGTGTAAGTCTGTATGGTTATTAGAAATAATGAACATGATACACGTGTTTATTTCGCGGAATACACTCATTAAGGAACATAGTTGAGGCTTCAGAAATTCAATACTTAAGTTTTATAAAACAATCAGTATCTAATATTGAGCTACAATGGTCTATTTCGAGAGACATGTCCGTCAACTATTTTTTCCATTAAGTAGGTACTAGCTTGCTAAAAAATAATAAAATCTCCGAGAAGGTTCCTGCGACTAAAATAATTCCCGTTACTCATAATGTCGCAACACTATTAAGCACCAGCCAGTCTAGCTTATTTGCGGCTAACTTTATCGGGGTCAGATTTCAGCTAGAATAATAACCCCAATATTCAGCAAAATACTCTAATTAAATATCTCCGATAAACTAAAACGAAACTGATACTATATTTATTGAAGCAGTGTCCAATTTGTATTGATGTAACCCGTCTTTCGTCTCTTTTGTTTTTCAGGACTTTGGTCACTGAATTTTGACCATCCATGCGTTCGTGGCCAATACCGGATCAATCTGTCTTTTTTACTTATTCTGTCACTATGAGACATGCATGGGTCACCAAACATCGTCGAACCCTGCCGAATCGTTAACTGATGGCAAGGTATCCATTGCATGCTTTCCTCAATCCATTCAACCTTCAACTCTATTCAATCGTGCTCAGTCGTCCTCAAAAAGCGTACATACGGTCAACTTATTAAAAGGTTCTTCGAAAAGGTCCAATGGGAAGTATTATTGTGTTTCGTAATTTTACGAATCAACATTTCTTATGTAAGGACGAGGCAGCATTGTCAGCGATATTGGGAAATGTCTGTACAGACCTTTATTTTTTGTTCGTGAAAGAATATCATAATAATAGGCATGGTTATGGTGGAGGATCAATACTGTGAAATGAGGGTGTTCCTTATTCATTTTCGGTAACTACAACGCTCCAAACATTTTGGAACTCCAAACATCATAGATGTGAACTGTAAACCTTCATACTGCTTACTGCTTTACTAGTAAACTGCTTTAGTAAAACGTCCATAATTTTATCTAACTTGATGAAGTACAGTCAGCACCAAAAGTCGATGAACAGAATCAACATGACAAAACACCTGTTCACAATAAAATGCCATAAGTTATAGTCGCAACTAGGAAACAAAATAGCCTGTACACCAGAAATTTACAAAAGTCGTTAAACACGAGTATTTCAAAAGTATCTGTGCACTAGTATTCCTAAAGTCGCTGAACACCATAAATCCAAATGTCGCTGAACATCATTGTATCAAAAGTCACAAAACAGCAGTAAATACAAAATTAGGTTAACAAAGTATATTTTTAATGTTGCCGTGTGTTAATATACTTTTGACACTTATGTTGTTCAGCTACTTTTGGGACAGTGCTTGCTTGACCTTAATAATGTATGTTAACACGTTAGTATCTATTTCAATACTTACTTACAAAGCAATTATATTTTCTGAGAAATCGAGGGCAACTTTTGAAAATTGTAGGAATACGCAGGGTAAAAACTTGACACTAAAGCTTATGTCTGATAACACTATGCAATGGTGAAGGTTTAGCGCTGACCTGGTGATGGAGACCAGAGAAGGTCGAGGGAACTATAAAACTGAATATGTAAACTACCTCGTGTTTGGGCTTGTATTGTTCGTATTGATGAGAACTTTCCACTTATGCGGATAGTGACAACTATGCTTGTCACTGAAAAGCTAAAAATAAAAAACTTTTTACAAAAAAATAAAACTGACTCCCAAAAACACTGTAAAGCAAAAAAAAAACTATTCTTAGGTGCATCGGCCTAGAAGTCGGTGGCGAAATAAACTTAGTTACATCCATTAGACACTGTCTTCTAGGCCGATGCACCTAAATATTGTTTTTTTTTTTTGCTTTACAGTGTTTTTTATTGTCAGTAATCATACTAATCTATAATATGAAATAACATAAACATAACTCTTTTCATTAACATAACGCTTTTAGAAATAATTTCTTGGCTTTCGGATGAAAAAACATTTCATTCTACTGAAAATGGTCGTATGTCTCTCTGGCTCGATATGCAGAACGTAATATAATCGATAACCGTGCAAGTGGCAGAATATCTGTTGGGTTTTGGGGTTGGATGTGCTCTGGTGGCCCTGGAGAGGCTGGAGAACTAATCGAGATAGGAGACTTCTGTGACGTTTATGCTCCGTAATATGCACATTATACGGTATTATTGTGATATTTATCGATTGATGTATCTCAATAATATAAATAAACAACTATGCACTTACACAACCATTCAATTAGTTCAGACTATGACAATCACACGCTGGACTAAAATTATCACAAGTCATGTGAATAGAAATAATAAATTAAAAAAAAAATCGGTAAAAAAACTTTTAAGTTAAACGGTTTTATCTTATGTGCACTGAAAACTAGAAAATAAAAAAATAGTTACTTACCTGTCAACCTACGTAGGTGGTCCCGGTCATATTAGACTAAAATAAAAACGTGGGGCCCATTAACTATTGCTGTAGTACTCTCTTCTAGAGGTATAATAGGTGTGGATTGCATCGGCTTACTATAATCGTAACTGGAGATTTTGACAATCAATAATCAGCCGTAGCTCATGATCTACCAAAGAATAAAGATATGCTTTGCCATAGGTAGGATTTCACAGGGGCCCCACGTTTTTATTTTAGTCTAATATGACCGGGACCACCTACGTAGGTTGACAGGTAAGTAACTATTTTTTTATTTTCTAGTTTTCAGTGCACATAAGATAAAACCGTTTAACTTAAAAGTTTTTTTACCGATTTTTTATTTTCTAGTTTTTAGTATTTAATGAAAATGCCTACCGAATATTCCTCATTCTATCTAATTCATTTAGTGCATCATTATTACACGGTCTCTTACCTGACAATTTATTACAATCTAATTCCTCAATACATAGCCCTTCCAGATACTTTTTTTTTTAACGACCCCAAAAATCATCACATGACCTCTCCTGCTGTGGGTCAGCAGCGGTGAGGGAGTGCCAGACTCTTGACTAAGAACCGTTTTGTTCCGTCGTAGGCCTTTTATGTACCAGGGCCGTGGTAACTCTTTCGAACAATCTCGCAGCCCAGGCAGGCCTTGGCCCTGTTGGGCCCCGCTGGAGTTACTGATAGTTTTCTACTTGTGAAGCCCTTTCATTTGATACCCATATTGGTGGGATTGATAAAAAATTGTTATCAGCCATTTGGTAGCGGCGGCCATCTTAGATTTCAATTTTGCATAGTAAATTGTATTCTACTTGTTGAGCCCTTTCATTTGATACCCATGTTGATGGGATTTATAAAACCTAAGTTATCCGCCATTTTGTAGAGGCCGCCATCTTGGATTTTAATTTTATATAGTACATTGTATTCTACTGGTTGAGAACTTTCATTTGATACCCATATTGATGGGATTGATAAAACCTACGTTATCCGCCATTTTGTAGCGGCCGCCATCTTGGATTTCAATTTTTTATAGTATATTTTATTCTGCTTGTTGAGCCCTTTCATTTGATACCCATATTGATGGGATTGATAAAATCTACGTTATCCGCCATTTTGTAGCGGCCGCCATCTTGGATTTCAATTTTTTATAGTATATTGTATTCTGCTTGTTGAGCCCTTTCATTTGATACCCATATTGATGGGATTGATAAAATCTACGTTATCCGCCATTTTGTGCCGGCGGCCATATTGGATTTACAATGTTATTGATATTACTATATTGTATTGTCATCGGAATTAAAGGTGTATAAAAAATTTCAGATTAATCGGTTGACAGGAAGAGGGTGAAATTTGAATTACTAAATTTGACCCAAGAATGAATAAATAAAACAAACTGGGTGAGCTAAATAAAACCGTTTAAAAAAACCGTTTAATAAAAACCGTTTAATTAAATGAAGGTAGGTTTTGTAAGATTCGCGCAAAGTAAATTACAAGTACCATCACAATAATCGCTTCGTAGATCATAAGAGTTATGTTTATGTTATTTCATATTATAGATAGTAAGATTACTGACAATAAAATATAATTGCTTTGTAAATAAGTATTGAAATAGATACTAACGTGTTAACATACATTATTAAGGTCAAGCAAGCACTGTCCCAAAAGTAGCTGAACAACATAAGCGTCAAAAGTATATTAACACACGGCAACATTAAAAATATACTTTGTTAACCTAATTTTGTATTTACTACTGTTTTGTGACTTTTGATACAATGATGTTCAGCGACATTTGGATTTATGGTGTACAGCGACTTTAGGAATACTAGTGCACAGATACTTTTGAAATACTCGTGTTTAACGACTTTTGTAAATTTCTGGTGTACAGGCTATTTTGTTTCCTAGTTGCGACTATAACTTATGGCATTTTATTGTGAACAGGTGTTTTGTCATGTTGATTCTGTTCATCGACTTTTGGTGCTGACTGTACCTGAAACACCTCAGTGAATAACGACTAAATATCATCTACATATTGCATAGCTTTGGGATATTCCATTTTACGTTGTGCATCTGTGAATAAATAAATATTTATGCAAGCGCAATAATTATAAATTCAAATATTTATATCTGGTTTGTTGATTTTAGAATAACCAGACCCGTACACAATGAAACTCATCTTCCTTTAATTTCAGTAAACACATAGACTTCAGAACCCGCGTTCACTTAAAATTTTAATACCCTCCACCACTTCAGAAGCAGTATATTATTACCATAAAACAAACTACCCTACATTCCGGCGACTTAAAGGATTACAGTCGAAAATCCAGCGGAACTAGACAAAATAATGCGTAAATTAATAAATAAACAAGTTTACGTGTGTTGGGTGTTCGTACCCGAATAATTGTTGGGGAAATAATCTTTCCTCTGGTTATTGGCCTGAATGACCATTTGTAGGAGCCGACATTAATTTTCATGAGCGTACCGGTACTAAGATGTCTGTGTTGATTAAATTAGACCCTAACATTTAACGCGTATGTGCCCACTATTTGTTAGGTGTAGTTGCTAAATTAAATTCGTTGGATAATAATTTCTGTTGTTCATCTAAAAGTTTGTAGATAACTTATGTATTTTGATACGGCTTTGTGACTAGGTGTGTTGAGTTTGTATTACGTATAAGTATAAATGTATTTCACATTTCAATTATTGTGTTCGTTTTCATCCGTAAAAGCCTCTGAGATCACATTTTCAACAAAATAATATTGTAGGTAAGTTATAGCTTATAGCAAACCAATATTATTGAGATAGAGCCCCAGCAACAAATAAATAAATAGGATATTTTTGTCGACAACAACTTTTTGCATTACAATCTCCGTCCAATATTGAAGAAGAAAAACAGCATTTATAAGTAGAAAATGTTAATCCTTTTCCGAAGGCTTTGCCTACGCCTACTATCAGATACACCTCAAAAAACGGAAAGATATTAAATATTTTCTCCGGTGCTGGATGTAATCTACCTTCGCTAACAACTTTTCCTTACGAAGAAATAAGAATCCTTTTACTAGAACATCTGAAACATTAATAACATCAGAGGGGAAAAAAGCTGTCTCTAAATTAAATGAAACCTCAGTACAGTTTGTAGCGTGGACTAAACCAAATAGAGTAAAAGATAGAATCTTTATGAAAGTTCATCAGGACATTCTGCAATTACCCACCTCGCCTTTCAGTCTGCAGGAAGGCAATGAGCGAGGATCTCATCTAACTTTAAACTACTCTCACAATCCTCTTTGGGAAACTTAAATTAATTTCTCCGATACAAAAATACTTCGGGCAATATTCTATTCAAATGGTCTTAGTGGAGTAAATGGGCTTTGATCTCTGGAATTGGAGATTTTCGAGCTTAAATCCCAGATTGTCAGATAATTTTAAGTTTTTAAAATGGAAGCTTAAAATTTTCCCTAAGCTATCAGAAATAAAAATAGACATTAAATCTTTTTAAAACGCTAAACATTTTGCTAGCGTTCCAGGTTATCATTAACATGCAAACATAAAAGAAATGTGGGAACCATCAGCTGTTTATCTTCAAACCTTCAAAGCGAATCTTTTCTTAGAAACCCGTATTTACACAATCCTTATCTTGAATGTAAACCACTATGTTTGTAGTTCCACAAATCAAAGTAATTTTAAAACAATGTTCAAAAATTTTAATATCTGTTTTGGGAGCCTCGGCACAATTTAAACTGTGAAATAACTCCAGCAGCGCTCCGCAAAACTTTTAAAAGACAATCAAGACTTAAATGGAACTATCTAAGTCCTATCTCAATTTATGTGAGTATGATTGTAGTTCGTATTTGCGTCTGCTTGTGTACCTACATGGATGATAATATGGTTACATTCAAATTCAGAGCTACTTTAAGAGTTTGTTTTTAGCAGATTTCGTCCATTAATGCCATTTTCCACCGAATTGGTTAAAAGAGTAAGCGGATTTGAAGTTCCCCGTAATCTTTATAATGTGCTTAGCCAGAAGACGTGTGGTAACGAAGCAACGGCTTCGGCTGCCAATACGGATTTGTGTCGGCCCTAATGTGATTGCGAACTTCCAGGTTTTCCAGAGATGGAGAAAATAATATTGATATAAGTATGGCTGCTGAGGTGCGAAATTGGATTTAAAATCTTTTCAAGAACTTTTATGGATGAAAGCAGGTAGACACTGGAGAGGCTTTCATTAGAGATACAAAACCTTTGTAAACTGGGAGCTTAGAATAGAATATAGTGTTGTTTTTCATGTAGAACTGTGTGTTCGCAGGAATGGAACTTTCTGAGAGTGAACAAAAACGAGTTTGTTGAGACAAACAGGGTTAAGATAAATTTTAAATCTATATCTTTTTTGGAAAATCTTCTCGATGTCGTATAATTTAAAGAAATTTAAAACATCAATAACATTGGAAGCTTAACTGAAAATAACCACCTAGACTAGACGAATCTAAAAATACCTTTTCTAAAAGTGTTCGTATAAAATGTAGAATAGTATTTTTATGCGAAACTAAGTAAGCAAGAGAAGCAGCTGTCCTGCAGGCGACACCTGCCTGCACCGGTTGAATATCAAACGAGCCGTGTCCGGGCGCCGTCCGGGCCGTCCGGACAAAAACGGACGCAAATGAACTCAGCACTCGTAACGAGCAATCTGCACGGCCCCACTACTTTATCGTCAGCGTTTATTTAAGAACCGATACGAAAATATTCTTTGAATTGTGTTTTATTTAAGGTGTTGAATATAATTTTATTGAGAACTTAGTGGAATTTTCAATTGATATTCTGCGCGCGAGTGCTAGTTATGATGTATTTTGGTACAAACATTTTATTTACCTAGCAGCAAAACAAAGGCTATTCAAAAATAATTTACAGCAGAAAAAGAAAACAAATGGGTGCACCACAAGGCACCATCTTAGGCCCACCCATTCAAAATGTCAAGGCTACGCCCACAGTATTAAATTTACGGGCGTGTTATAATATCCGCAACAGGGCTGGTGGGCTGCACATGACACCTGTGCTCTGTGCATTGTGCACACTGTAGCACAGACTGCAGTGAATAGCAAACGAGGCACGACCCGAAGCGTTGAGCTCGGACGCTTCGGACCACGCCACTTAATTGTGTGTGGTGACGAGGGACCGAAGGAAAAATGTTTTGTAGCGACGAAATATGGAATGTAAATATTTTATGTTTTTCTTTTAAAGTGGGTAATTAATTGAGTTGTGAAATAAAGAAGATGGATACTAAGAGGTAGATGAATTCTCACACTAGGAGCTTGTAAGAGACTAGAAAATAAAAGTCCTTTAGATAAAAGGGCTCTCAGATAATTCTATTGACACTTTTTACTTTATATTTAGGTCGTGGTGGCCTAGTGGGCAAAGAACTAACCTCTCAAGTATGAGGGCGCGGGTTCGATTCCAGGTCAGGCAAGTACCAATGCAACTTTTCTAAGTTTGTATGTACTTTCTAAGTATATCTTAGACACCAATGACTGTGTTTCGGATGGCACGTTAAACTGTAGGTCCCGGCTGTCATTGAACATCCTTGGCAGTCGTTACGGGTAGTCAGAAGCCAGTAAGTCTGACACCAGTCTAACCAAGGGGTATTGGGTTGCCCGGGTAACTGGGTTGAGGAGGTCAGATAGGCAGTCGCTTCTTGTAAAGCACTGGTACTCAGCTGAATCCGGTTAGACTGGAAGCCGACCCCAACATAGTTGGGAAAAAGGCTCGGAGGATGATGATGATGAAACATAAGAACATATTCCCAAAATGAGAGTCAGCTGAAATGATGACCTACCATTTATTTAGCCTTGGTGATATTATGATAACTTAGACCCCTCCTGCCATAATTTCGCTATTCATCATAATGCTGACCTTACTTACACATCACGTAGTACCATTTACAGTCCTTTACGAGTACAATAACACTTTGAATTATTCATAGCGCAGTACCTATTCACTTCCTTGTTTTGTTTTCCGAACAAATTATATGAGATCATACTTCACGGTACGGAAAGGAAAAGCTTCGGTGAAAACGGTACCCCGGTTGTGTGTCAGGGTCAATTTTTATGAACGATTCGGGTTAACAGGGATATTTTTCAGGTTGAGTTCGATTGAAAGCTTTGGGTCCTTCGATATGATTGGATGATGTAGTTGTGTTTTGTTTCTTTGGGCTTTGTTTTGTGGCATCT
Organism: Helicoverpa assulta; assembly: GCA_963856015.1. Classification (NCBI taxonomy): domain Eukaryota; kingdom Metazoa; phylum Arthropoda; class Insecta; order Lepidoptera; family Noctuidae; genus Helicoverpa; species Helicoverpa assulta. The sequence goes on from CAWLCW010000016.1 coordinate 882,663, forward strand.
TGTTAGAAGAAGGATCACAGCAACTTTATTGTATTTACTTATGTGTATGTATAATATGTATATCACTTTTTTTTTTCAAAATTATAAAAAAAAAAGTTAAAGGTGATTCCATGAATCAAAAACTGCTTTATGAAATATTCTCGTTTAAATTAATCTTCATACGCATTTCTGGAATATTCTTCGCAGAATACGGGCCGGATTGTTGCAACCAACCAAATTTACAAATTACACGGTATAGTACGCAGCTTTTACACGAAATCATTTTATGGAATTGGAAGTGAAAATACACATGTGGTAAGGCAATAATAACCAGTCTTACAACGAATATGATAATGGACAGTAGGAAGTCAGTGTGCTTGGTCCTTGAAATGAAAACAATATTGTAGAGCTACATAAATGGAAACTGTTACGAAGTGCAAGCCTAAAATATAATATGCTAAAACAACGTTTACGTGCCATATCTATTCAAAAGAATACCATACATTTATTTGACGAATAACCCCCAGTTACCTCATGGTAATGTATCAGATGTCACATCTACTCGACACAGCGTACCTCCGATGAGCATCTAAAATAAAATTGTGCCGTCATAACACAGGAAAATGTAAACAAAATAAAGCACTCAAGATAAAAGCCGAGGAACATAACTCAAGTTATTTTTCAACTAACTCTTCATAATCAGTATGGAGCATCGTAGGGTCCTAAATAATGATTGGGTCCAGTCGGCCATTAATCCTCTTTGCTGAAATTTTCATGCTCTATTTGAAGGGTTGGAATGGCGGGTCCTTTATAAGCGTACAAGTGTTTTTGAGACGTGTGGTTATTTCGGCATACGGTTTTGTGTTTAGTAATTTTTCTGGTCTAGGAAATTCAGGATAAAATTAGTTTTAGTATTTTAGGGACTGGTGGCCTAGTGGGTAAAGGACCAACCTCTCAAGTATGAAGGCGCGGGTTCGATTCCAGGTCAGGCAAGTACCATTGCAACTTTTCTAAGTTTGTATGTACTTTCTAAGTATATCTTAGACACCATTGGCTGTGTTTCGGATGGCTCGTTAAACTGTAGGTCCCGACTGTCATTCTTGGCAGTCGTTACGGGTAGTCAGAAGCCAGTAAGTCTGACACCAGTCTAACCAAGGGGTATCGGGTTGCCCGGATAACTAGGTTGAGGAGGTCAGATAGGCAGTCGCTTCTTGTAAAGCACTGGTACTTAGGTTAGGTTAGGTTAGGTTAGGTTAGTTTTTAGGGACTGTATTTATGTAAGAGCTATTTACAAAGATATAAAGCTTTTTATTTCAGAATCTATTTTCATTTGTTCAAAGGAAATTATTATGAAATTCAAAAGAAGTATCTAGAAAAATTCTTGTATTTTCCACGTTTCCCATTGAACCATTTTTCTCGGAATTATGTTACAGTAACATTTTATGAAAAACCCATTATTTCGCCTTATCATTTCCACGTCTTATCGTTCTTTTCAGATAACATTTCTTTTTCCATTTTGCACACTTCAATCTCCGCAAACTCAGTGTTACTTTGAACCTTGTGCTCCTCAAAGCGAGAGGGGCTTGAGCGATAAACACATACTTTGCCGTGTAATCCGCAGCCAATCAGGGCATACTCGCCAAAAGTCACGTTCCGCCTGAAGTGGCTCAAAATAAGCACGTTATATTGATTGGAGTGGTGCTCACATCGCTGGTACCTACAGGTAAAACCTGTGTAGCCTGGTTGTGCCGGTGCTTACCTAGCTTAGTGGAGTAAAGTGCGTAAGGATATATCAGGGATTTTTCAAATAATTACAGAAAATATGAAAAAAGTGATCTGTACCTTGTTCGAAAATTGATAATTATGTAAAGCTTGAAACACGTACATAGGTCAGCGGCCCAATTATGATACCTTTACATTAGAGCTTGCCTTCGCCGTTTTTGAGCGCGTACTAAAACATTTTAAAATATCTGTAGAACTTTTAAGCAATGTTCACTGTTTCTCTGTCAAATAAAGAGTTCCCGATGTTAAATTATTTTTCATCCCACCATCTCGGAAAGAGTAGTTTTTAACCCCCGACGCAAAAACGACGGGGTGTTATAAGTTTGACGTGTGTGTGTGTGTGTGTGTGTGTGTGTGTGTGTATGTGGCATCGTAGCTCCCAAACGGATGATCCGATTGTAATGCGGTTTTTTTTGTTTAAAAGAAATGTCATTCGGGAGTGTTCTTAGCTATGTTTGGTGGAAATCGGTTCAGGTCTTCAAGGTCATCAGCTCGTTTGTAAGGTGTGATAGGAATGTTACACGTTTAGTTTACTTGCAAGCATATGTGGGATCTGAAATTTGAAACACTAATGTCTTCTGGAACCACTGAGCTGGTCTGCTGTTAGGGCACGAAGATAGGAGACGTAACCCTGAACTGCCTTTTAGTAAACCCATCGAGTTTGGGCTCGTTGAATTTGTCTTGACGAGTTCTCTTCACGTTTCTGATTGACGAGAACCTGATGCTAGAAATGCGATGTGGCGGATGAAACTCTCCAATGCCGGAATGAAACGGATAAACCGATTTATATTTTTACTGAAAATCTAGAATGACCAAAGGTTAATCTTCATTGTTTCTCAATCTGTGCAATTCTCCCAGAGCCTGTTTGTCATGAGGATTGTTAAACAGCTCCCTTTGGCCGAGATCGCATATAGCGACCCCATCTTAAAATAAAATAAATTAAATGAAGGAAAAATTAAGGAGCTCCTTCAAAAAGCATGAAATAAAATTAAATTATAAATTTAAAAAAACCCCCGACCCAAAAAAGTACGCAATTATTATGACAAAAGGTTAAAAACGCTAAACCCTATAAAAAGCAAAAAATAACTTTTAACACTACGTAAGTACCAACTAAAGCATGTCAGACTAAACTAAATTTTGACGTGTCGGGGGACCGCTTTTTACCTGCAAAAATACTTACATAAATCAAATGATAGGTACCTAATTACAACAGTCGTATATAAAAAAAAAACACGAATCTTAATTAGATAATTAGAGCGGTCCCCCGACACGACAAAATTTAGTTTAGTCTGACATGCTTTAGTTGGTACTTACGTAGTGTTAAAAGTTATTTTTTGCTTTTTATAGGGTTTAGCGTTTTTAACCTTTTGTCATAATAATTGCGTACTTTTTTGGGTCGGGGGTTTTTTTAAATTTTACCCTTTGATATCTGAGCGCAAAAGCCGTTTTTATTCTCTAGAGCGGCAAAGTGATTTGAATTTAGAACATCGTGTGCAATACTCCATTTGTGACAATCTTGATAAGACTTTTCAAACAAATACATATTAAACAAATAAAATACTGCTTAAAATAATTATTCAATTAATTAAGTAATTTTTATTATTGTTTTTACATAGATTTTTAACCTCGTTTCATTTTTAAACTGAGTTTTCAAATAAATGAACTTTAATAGGTACTTCTTTTTAATCTGATAGGTATTCATATGTGCGCGCCATTTTGTTTTTTGGCATTTAGTAATTTCCTCGATGAAGTGGGATGAAATTATTATTTTTATTTGTTTTGAGGTCGATTTTAAACCTCATTACATTTTTAAACTGAGTTTTTGCATAAATAAATTTTAATAGGTACTTACATCTTTTTAATTTGCCATGTGTGACGTGCGTGCCATTTTCTTTTTTGAGTTTAAAAATTTCCTCGATGAGGTGGGATGAAAAGTTACGTGTTGCACTCGAGTGCAAAGATTTTTGACCTTGTGCTCTTTTGATTCCCTCGTTATCGCTCAGGATTCTAATTATTGAAACACTCGCTACGCTCGTGCTTCAATTTTAGAATCCTTCGCTTGCTCGGTCATCAAAATTGAGCCCGCGGTTAAAAAGCAACTTTGCACTCTTGTATAACAAATAACTATTATCAATATATAATTATCCAGCTTTATTTATTTATAAACAATAAAAAGCCACGATTTCCCTGACTATTCCTGGCGTTCATTTGAGAGAGTCGCTCTTAGTGCTAATAAAGTCAAGCTTCGCATCAGCAGTCTATAAAAGAAACTGTCTTTGAACACAGAATAAATAGATCTAGATCTTCCAGCGTAATAATAGATAAACTGGAAAGCTTTAAAGAAAACTTAGCATAGAAATAAAGTTCAGTGCATAACTGAATAGTGAGCCTTTCATCAAGGAGTACAATTCGTGATGCAGCACGAGGCGTCGCTATTCTCCGTCGGACCCACGTCTCACTAACATATTCAGGTAAACCAGACAAATGTCTAGAAACAAGGGGTGTTCTAGTTATTCGTAGCGCGCCGTTCCACTTAAATTATGCAACGTTTTAGACTGCCAGCCGTGTGGGTATCACAGACATTTATTTACATCCTAAAGTCAACTTCTCGTGCTCCTGGGAGGAACTGCCCTCGAGGAAGAATTATCCGCTTTGATTTGTGACGGATTAATTATTCGTTTTGCTGAGCTTCCGTGACTGCATTTAGCATGTGGTTCGTGTGACTTTACAACGTTTGCGTTTAAAAGTCTGATGAAATCATTTGTATCTACGTTGATTAAGGCAACAAAACTTCGATAGCTTTGCAAAAATAATCCAACAGAATTCGGTTGAAATTTTTGAGTGCCACAATAAAGCACCCAAAAAAAGTACACCCGACGCCCATCACGAACTTTTGTTTCGGCCAACAATTACAGAGCCAAATAAAACATACCCTTATAGACATGCACATATTAATAAAAAAAAACACATACTCGCAAACCGCCTCGTCACGTGATTGACGCAGCTTCACCGCAGAACTCGCTGCAAAAAGGGTTTTGATTAATTCATTTAATTAAAACCTTATGGGATCGAGTCGGTATGTGGGTCCGAACCTATTTAGAAAAATGTTCTCTTGTAATATTCCGGTTCCAGTATCGATATAATTAATGATGCTCCGAAGTGCAGGTGGAGTTTTGATTAATTTGCTTAAACGCTTTTTGTAATTGCGGTGAAAGGTATTTCATATTCTAAATTACAGTGTCGATGAGTTATTAATTAGAACCACGATAGATAGACTACGACAAAGATGACTTGAAATAAAAAAAAATAATTTCTTTAACACACAACTCGGACTATTACGAATTTATTTTACCAAAACACGGTCATGTTTTATTTCTACTGTACGCTTGCACGTAAGCTCTCCTAACTCCTCATAACCCAAAAATACTGAGGAATAAAGGTCACCAAATAGTCCATTTATAAAAATAAACAGAACTTTATGTGTGCCCTTGAAACTGAATCAGTCAGAATTATAAACAGTCCACCGCAGAAGTTTGCAAGTAGAACACTTATTTCGCGAAAGCCGATCCATTTTGAGAAAACTTTACTGCAATGTAAGACTTCGGTTATTGTTTTGGTGTATTAAAATGTTTAAGAGAGTTCAAACTTTTTCTTAAAAGGACGCATGAAGCCAACTTTGTGCCATTCTAGAAACATATTGGGTCATTGCGAGATTTTGCTTGTAAGGAAATGTAGGTTATGAAATAAATTATCTACAAGGACTTTATTCCTCTTGAATAATAAAAAAATATCGTAATGGTTGGTCAGGATACAAAAGAATTGTATTTTTTCTTTTTCTTTTTCAGAATTAAAAAAACTTAGTATGGGCGGCTACAACGAATACCTTCAAGAGATAAACTAACATTGCCACCATTACCAATACAACGGAAGAGCGCCAAAATAATATTAAAGCAGTAATAACTCAAGTTTGTCAATAATAAAAACATATTCAGTATTGGAAATCAGAGTCCTTGTGCGGCCCTTCATACATTATTGAACAACATTCGTTTAAACCAGCTTTTGATTTATGTAACTGGAAATTGAGAACGGTGGATTTCCGGAATAGCTTTTATTGAAGCTCCAAGTGAAGTTAATGGCGTTTCAGAAAAGTTAGTGACAAATGTATTTACAGTGTGTTCCTAAAATTAGAATTGTTTTATATGTATGACTGTTAGTTACGTATTGTGTCTTTACAATGCTGTACCTACATGTATCATATTATTATCATTGAGTAAGTTCTATCACATAATTTCGCAACCTCTATTGATGTTCCAATGGTCGTCTCTCATATAATTGATTTTGGTAAAGTGAAAATTACGATGCGTGAAAAAAATACTGATTCAGTTCTGCAAAAATTTATTCTGCCAATGCAAATGTTTTAACATAAAGTTACCGATTCCATAAATATATCTCCACGGAGATATAGGTAACTTTACAATTACTAGATAATGTTCAAAATATATCCGCATACAAGTCCCGGTTTCAATAGCCAGTGAGTATCCATAACTCTCGCTATTGTAGGGAACGTTAAACAATAATCTTTATCTTGGATATCACAGTCGGCTTCACCGCCTATCGGTGGTCGTTACGAAGACATGCTTTCAGCTGCTGCGTGATTGTGACTCGAGGATAATAGTGGCAGATGGCAATCGACGGTTTGAACCAGTCTATTTTGCCTTTCTTTATTTTGCTTGGAGTGGGATGGGGAAACTCGTTAATGCTTTCTACTGATATTCTTTTTTCATTGTTTGGACTATGTCTATGTTTTAGTTCTTTATTTAGGTATATTCTACCCCAATTTTTTTCCGTGATCTGCCTAAGGGAAATAACCAATCATCAAACGCCCGTTTAACTGTGCCAAAAAAATCTGATTGACAAGACAGACAATTTGCACGTTGAACAAGTTCAACCACACCTTCAAACTCCCCCTTTCAAGTATTCCCGCTGAAACATCCAAAACATCCAACAATTCTAATAATGACACGTCAGCACAATGACATGTGTCAACACGTGTCATTTGTCACGCGTTCGAGTGACGGCGGCGCGGGATTTGAGCGGTGAAATCGGTAAACGAAGTAGAAGAACAGCAAAACCAATACTTTAAAAGGATGGGAGAGGTTGATTTGTCCCTGAGTTCGATTTGGATGATGAAATATGATAAATTGTATACACATACGGGTGATGAGAGATATAGTTTAGTTGACAGGTTTACAAATGCATTAATTTTAATAGTTTGGAATTTAGAAACGAATTTTGTAAAGTACTTACTTAGTTGACTCCAACATTAAACCAAACATTCAAAGCTTCTTCACTTCGTTCTTCATTCTCTTCTACCTATTATTAACCCAATATTAATTGGGCACATCATACCTTGTTCTTCAGTATTTCTCTGTTTGACTCCTCACAAGTGACATTCTTTCCAAGCAGGAACTTTTAGTATGTTTACAGATCTTGTAAACCAACACTTCTGATATCAATTTTTTCCCTAAGTGATGCTACTGAGTGAGTTGTGTGGTTCAATCAGCGTCTTCAGCTGGTCGCGTGATAAACGAGCGTTGTCTTGCTTGTGTTCCAGTTTATTTGACGATTAAACTATATTTACGACTTCTTTAGCGTTTTAACGTTGATTTGTTTTTTTACCTCAGTAATGACTTTTTGGTATATTTTTATGACTACGTCATATTCTTGTCATAATGCACAAGAGGTAATTTTGTGATTCAGTCACATAAGGCCTATATTAAAATGAGATTTTCGACTAATTCATTAAAAGATGTAATTAAATAACAAGTTTTGTAAATAATAATATAGAGGTATACGTTAGCGTTTAAGGTGGGCCTATGTAGCCTGGAAATAAAAATATCCTCACATACTTTGCACTAGGTATGTACATCATCTATGATACGAAGCTTATTGCTGTAACTATTTTGTACTGAATGATTTCAGGAAACAATTGGTTGTGCACTTCTATACAAAATAATACCTATACGCAAGCATACAATTACATACATAGGCACCAGCAACGTATAAAATCCCCATGTAAAGTCCAATTTGCAGACTAATCCTCGTACGATGGGACTCGCGCCACTGACTCAATAGTGCTGCTCTATGAGCAATGCTAGTGTTGCGAAATTATCAAAACTAGTTATATCGTCTACTGAATGTTGGAACACTAATGGATGAAAAAACAGTAGGCGGTGTTTTGTACATTATGAGAAGAAGCTTAATTTTATTAATGGCTTTGGTCAGTTTTAATACTTTAATGAAACTTTCATGAGTAAAAAGATATGCCACTCATCTAAAAGTATACCAAATAGTAGATAATAAATAGTTATTGACATGAAAAGCGAAAAATAACGTTGATTTTATAAATTCCTAGAACCGTGTAACACGTAAATTAAATTGACATTGCAATACCATAATACATTTAAATATGAATTATGATTATTAAATAACACAATACAAATTAAAAAGAAGCTACAAGGGGATCGTTTTACTTAATTCCCGGTCAATTACCTTTGTTTCTCATAATTACATCACTTTAAACGATGTCATGCCTAACAGCTGCTTATGACAAGAAACAACTTGAACCCGCAGGCTCTTTATTAATAAACAGAAACAAAGAATAACTGTAAAATTGATCGTTTTTACGAATTGCTCAACAATCATAATGTATAGGATACTACATGTTGTAGGTAAGTGTGTTTATTGTATACGATTCTCGCGATTTCTGATTATTTCTTAAAGCTACTCTGATAAGTAGAATCGTCGTATTAATAGAAAAAATAATAATCGTTTGTATTTTAGGTATTCCGTCATGTTATCTCATCTTCACCATCATCCTTCTGACCTTATTCCACTGTTTATTATTTTTATCGCTGTGGCATGTCGGCTCTTTCATACTTTCGACTTTCATTCTCTTCATTTCATATTTTCGTCTATCATTTTTTAATTCTTTCATTACAATCTATCCATTGTTTCTATGAGCGCTTCTTCACCTATGTTCTTCTGCGTTCATCTTCAGTTGTTCTGTCACACTATAATTCTCCTTTGTTGCATTTCATCAACTAAAATTCTAAAAGTGAAAATATATCTGGATAACAGAAGTAAAATCCCTTTTCCATCTATTTGGGCAACCTTTGTTTTTGTAGTATTGAACCTCTTGAGAAGTTCGTCTTTGAAGTTCGTTAAACAATGCCCTGTATTAAAATAAGCGCGCTTCTATTTTTGGAACTCGAGCATTTTGTTTATAATAATTAATTGTATTTTGGTTTATTTTTAACTCGTTTCCGGATAGCCGGATATTTAAGTCCGTGCAAAGATTGAATGTAATCACAATTTTAGAGGTGTTATGACTTATATGGAGATCTAAGGGGGAGGCCTATGTTCAGCAGTGGACGTCCTATGGCTGAGATGATGATGATGATGATGATGATGACTTATAAAGGGACATGTATTTTCGTAATGTGATACCCACTTGAAGGTTATAATAATAAATTCTCAGGTAAGGAATTTCCTCATAAAATAAACTGCGCTGCTTCATTCCTTATGATTTTATAATAGGCTTTCCTTTCCCCATGACAGTTTAATATCTTTCCTGAGCTCTTTTAACTGAATAATACACATCTAATCTCACTCCCCTTTCGACGGAACCAAACAAATTACAATATTAAAAAATCCGCCGTACCAATGTTTGCACAACGAACCTCGTATCGGGCCGCCAACTTAAATTATTCACCAGCGGATATTGCAGTTCAGTAATAAGCCTGTATCACGCGAACGATTTCCTTATTTCATTTCCCGGATAATGGTGTACAATACACTCCATTTTCTATAGTAATTATTATGCAACAAGATGCTTTGTTCTGTCAACGGAATGTTCGTGAAATACTATGCTTGTAATATTAGATTTCTTAGTACCTAGTAGTATTAGAATAGCTAAATTATGACATTTACACTGAAATAATATTTGTTGCTATATGCATTACTTGATTTTATCACAAGAAATGCCTCGTGAACAAGAGAGCTTTATGAGCTGGCATCGGTTTAGTTTCATGACATATTGTTCCACAAATGTGGTTGAAAATGACGTCAATACTGTTGAAATGGATTGGCAAATTTCTCGTTCGAAATCGGTTTTGAAGGGGTGGTAAAATGTGAACCCATTTGGCACTGATTTGAGCTTTACATACGTCGCCTCAAATTTACATGAATTTTAAACTAACCGCCGAGTTCGCTGGCTGACTTCAACGCAATGACAATTACTTACCCCGCCAGCTCAAACAAAAAGACAATAGGCACAACACAAACACTTTGAGACCCCTTCAATCCAACTTTAAAGCCCGAAAAATGGACCTCTCCAAACATAATTAGTGAAACGCAATTAAAAATGTAAGAACTGAAGCGCTCCTAATCTGTGTTTTATTTAATTTTTTGATTACAAAGGCAGTACTTTTCTGAAAGTAAAGCAAACGTGTTTTTTTTTTGCTCAGATAATCTGATAATGTCGGCAAACCTCCGGAGAGCTCTCTTTGTCTCGTACTTTGAAGAGTTCAATTAGAGGGCAGAACGCGTAACCGGCGAACGAAAAAATATACTAACAAAATTATACCATTATGACTAATTTATTTACTTCTAATGGACAGTCATTCAGAAAAATACGTACAGTAACTTGAGTTGATGATTCTGAGAATATTTCGCTCATTTTCATGTTCGCAGACATTATGCTGAGAATACAAGATAATCGTAGCGCTCATACACGCGATGAATTTTTGCCGAGATATAGCGGAGCTCACGAGCGCGCGACTGCATCGCAGCACGAAATGAATTGACAAAAGAGTTAAAAGTTTTAAACTCGTGAGCTACTGAGTCGATTTAAAATTCTGTCTCTTGTCTGTTTTGATTTATTTTAAAGCAAAATATTATTGTCAGGAAATTCAAGCGTTATTTTTAAATGAGAAATTCTATATTATATGAAAATGTGTAGCGAATTTTGCTACAAAAAGCATACGATGTAAATCTGAGCTTAAGCTTTATCATTGTTTAGTGAAGAAATAGCTCGTTGGCATCAACTATCAAAAGAATTACGTCAATTAACTATACAGCCGGCAAAGTGACAAAGTTGGCTCTCAAATAGTTGAGAACGTCTCTTTTATCATTAGCAAGTTTGATAGCAGCCATCAATCTGGAACCGCGGTCTCTCGCTATATAACTTAATTACTTTCATTTGTTTAAGTAACAATTTCAGCCACATTGAAGCCTATATTTTTTAATACTAAGACAGAAAAGATGCAATACTTACGTCGGCAGGGAGGATTTAAAACAGCTGAAGAAGTTTGAGGGCTTCTAAACGAAACAACTTATAGTCTTGAAAACTCAGTCACTTAACGAACTATGAAAACTTAGCACGCTCAGGCTATTTGTGGTTTCAGAGAAACTTTAATGAAAGTAGCCGGCTTATAATAAGCCTAAAAATGCTATAATAGAGAAATTATAAATAAATACTGCATAGAATAAAAGGGGAATGATGGTTTTAACTTGAGCGTCAGATACCAATTGGAATCTATACAAATGGTTATTTTTTCACCTATTTAATAAAAAAACATTGCATCTAAATATCCATTTGTGTACACGGCTGATATAAAAATGCTTTTTGCAATGTCCAGAAACAATTTTGCGCCATCAAAAACATCATCCATAAGCCATTTGACGCGCAGTCTCAAGCCGCTAATGAGTCTCCATTATGCTTTCTCCCATCCATGAAAGAACCATGACACAACCTTCGCATCAAATTTTGTAACATTTTATTAAATTACACGACAATGTCACATCACTTCGTTAGATTTAAAACTGACAGATAAATAGAATTTAACATGGCTTATATTTTCCGCGTTCCAATTTTGCTCCAAAATAAGGAAATTAAGTTTCTTCAATATTTGAGAATAATGGGATGAAAAAAGCTGGTCATGTTCTGTATTATTCCTTCACTGTTTGGGAAAGATTTTGCAAGACTTCCATTCATTAGAGGGAACATTTACATATACCTACAGTTTAATAATGATGGAATGACGAAAGAATTTGAATAAAAAGCTCTCAATCATACCAATGTTTCACAGCTCCACAACATTAATCATACTTAAATAAAATATCATCATTCATCTCAAGAATAACATCAACCGAATCCCATAGTGATTCCTTTGAACAACAAACCTTAATAAATACTCATTCAATTCACGAAATTATATTTTTTCTCGGAGATCCTGAGAGGGGTCGTCATCAATCATTTTGGTCCCCTTTTAATTTACACCGAAGCATTTTTCAGCTACTCATCTCTATGTCGTTTATCACATTTGCCGGCCTCTGTTTCCGCCACCTATTGTCTTTTGAGATTCAGTGTGACCTGATTTTGCCGTGTACGTGTCCCAAGTTTGCGGGAGACAGAACAAGTTTTTAGGTTTATGGAGGATTTGTGGCTGAATTGGGTGCTTAAACCCTGAATGGCTGCTGTTGTTTGAATTCGTGATCTGGTTCAAAGTTAGGCTGTTTGTGTTTTGGGAAACCAAATGGTGATAGATGATTGGGTAGATTAAGAACACCAATGTCTTAAAAGCAAAAATTATGCGCGACTTCATTGTCAATGGTAAGAACTTTACAAAGGCCTAATTGAATGTTTGAGTTACGCAAATTGATAAATAAATATTTATCAAACAGAAAATCCCGAAATAGCATAACACGATAAAATGTCAAGGTTCAATTATAAAACATTCATCAACGACATCAAAAATCTTCAACGAAAATGAATACCAAATGTTCTGAATTCAGGCCCCTCGTATCCAAGAGCAAGGTCGTTATATTTGTCATTACATTACACAACCGTCGTAAATTCCTTTGTGTCTAATATGAGCCCACCGCAAAACTTCTTTGAGCCTGGTAATGGTGGGAAAGGTGAGAGCGTCTTGTATACATAACGTTAATGCGCAATTTTGAATGGGATCCCTCAGATCTCTGTGAGCTGCGACTCGGGGCATCTTACCGTAGGACCGAGTATAGTCCCTTGAGGCATACCTTGTTGACAATTGTAAGTACCGATACTCAGAGCTTAATTTAGTTTTGATAGAGTAATAGCTAAGCTCACTGGACATTTAAACCATTAAATGCTCTAATGCGAGACGATAACGTCCTAAAGAGGCTCTTACTTTTTATTATAATTTCCTGATAGACCTTAAAATTATATAAATGTTGTCAATGGACGATAAGAAGTTATGTTCTTTGGTTCCTACTAATGTCTTCCGAGTACGATGTCCTTTAGAAGAAAATGTACGCGTAACCTTAAAAAAGTTAAGGATCGGAACCACCGGAACCCTCTCATTCCGATGAGGTCAAATAAAAAGATCACACAAAACCCACAAAATATGAACATAACCATACTAACCCTTAAAAATTGATAGGCGAATCGATTTTGCTCCATTAAAGGCACAATGCGGAAACCTTCACAATAATAAGTGTAACACAACAAATCTACATATAACACGTTCCATTACCCTCTCATCGTCGCAACAACTCTGATGTAACCAATAAATCATCCAAGCAGGACAACCAACCTTACTCAAAGCTTGTAAGGTTCAAAATTGAGTGTCAGAATGTTGTGATGTGTTAAATTATTTTTGTCTTTCAATATGCCTTTCTCGTATGATAACGAAAAGGCTCGTACGAACACACATTGTAGCTGAAAGAGTTCATATTGATATTCGATACGGCTCAAGTGATTTTTCTACTTTATGGGTTCGGTATTGACTGATCTTTTTACATGGAATAAGTGGAAATCCAAACCTTATGAATCCTATTCATACCACACATTACACCCGTCATTGAAGTATTTTCAAGGACAATCGTTCTTGATAAAATCCGGTTCGCAAATCCGAGTTCTACAAAGGTCCGTGACATTAATAAAGAAAAAGGTTAAAGGTTTCCCATAGAAACATGATTTTCAATAGAGAAGATTTGTATTGTTAGTACAATATTGAGTCGTATTTGCTTAAGCTCCGTGGGGATCTGTCTGTGTTTGGGTTATTATTACATTTTAATTTTATTTTGTTAGGTATCGTGTTTCTCTGTTTATTGAATTTACTTAGTCTGCAGGATTATGCCGTTGTAGATATATTTGTTTAAAGATATTATTTAGAATGTACATGCTTTGTTATTACATCAGTTGCTTTAGAATTAACAATACAAAAATATCCTGGTCATTATTTGACATAAATGTATAATATGTTCCGAAAACTATAACTTTTTTACCATAACTGGATTTGCCTCTGTAGAGTATAATGTGACTTTGGAAATGAATGAAAATAAAAAGTAATTATTTTGAAAAAAAATCTAAAGTTTCGTTACTCACATCTAATTAACCGCGACCCTTAGATCTTTATGTAAAACATTAATCTAAGTACTAAACGTTCTGAAACAAAAATATTTGAATTCGCGTGTCTATCCTTCATTACCTTCCGAGTATATGTAAATGGCATTCGCGAGCCTCTCAGTAACGTTGGAAGTATGACGGCGCTTTTAAGGAGAAACGTGATTTATTTACAGGATTCCAAGCACAGAACGTTATTACGTATTTGGAGTTTTGTGTCTTTAATGGTAGTTAGTTGTGTTGTGACTATGGAGGGAATCGACTGTAATTTTAAGAAACAAATCTTGGTTCTAGAAATTGAATTAATGATTCATTTGAAAAATCTTGAAATATGTCACTGTTGCTCTCTTATAAGGACTTGAATACTAATTATATAAATCAAGAATAGTTTTATATTAATTCAGTATACTATGCAATTTTTTTATGATTTCAATAATAACTCAAACGTCTGTACTGCGTAATTACAGGCATCAAAATGAATTAACAGAAATTTATATATGGACGACATTATAAAGGACAAAATATTCGCCAACTACAATAAACGGATATTATCACCCAAAACACCCATAAAGACAGAGCTAAGTAGGAAGGCTTCTATCTTCGCACACAACATAAAAATAGCCATTCCCAATACCATTATTTAGCGACCATTGGAACCGTTTCCCGTCTAAAAGAAAAGAAGTACATAGGCGAAACGTAGATACATTGGGTGCCGACTCAATAAGATAAATTACTTTGTTATCTAGTTATTTACGGGTCTCATTTTCTAGTTTAGCTCTTGCCTCAAGATATGTAGAATCTTCTTTTCCTGTAGCGTTTTTTCTTTATCTATTTCAAGCCTTATTTATTATTTAGGCTTAAAAGTACAAGTGTGAGGAAAGTAGCAGAGATAAGAAAATGAAAATACAAGTTTTTTTCCTTATTTTTTGGTATAAAATCCAATAACTTACCTGTTTCCTTAACTTACTTTTTAGTTGACCAGATATCAAAGAATTGCTTGGGAGTTTCATTTCCTAGAAATCCAGAGCGATGTTTGTGTCAAGATTTTACAAATTTTTTTTTTTTTTTTTGTTTATATGATGTGACCTCATACGGTAACATCATAAAAAATTACAATCTAGCTTTAATGCTAATAAGTAATTCAATTTTGTCTTAATTTGCTAGGAAAGTATAACTAAGAATGTGTCCATTAACACTTTTCTTATTGTCTCTATTAAGGGGAAGGCACTTTGTTATTGTGTTCTTTGCGAGTAGCACTCACTACTTTACACTAACACTTCACTATGTTAACTCGAAAGGTTTTGTCCTTTTTAGCCTTCTCACTATGTCCGTGTTGTCGAGGAGCTGGATAGCCTCGATGTTCACATGGTGGTGAAGCCTTCGGTTATGAGCTTCTGCATACTTTTTAATTATATCTATGACGAGGTCTACTTTGAGGTCCCGATGAAGGTCGTCATTTCGAATGTACCAGGGCGCATTGACGATTCCTCTGAGTACTTTGTTTTGAAAACGCTGTATAATTTTGATATTGCTTTGTTTGGTACAGCCCCAAAGCTGAATACCATAAGTCCATACAGGCATGAGGACTTGTTTATATAAAAGAACTTTGTTGTGCACTGACAGCGAAGATTTTTTTCCTATCAGCCAGTACATCGACTTGTAGCGAAGATCTAGCTCGTCGCGTTTCTTTTTGACATGAGCTTTCCAGCGAAGCTTTACGTCTAATGTCATGCCTAGGTATTTGGCTGTATTTTCGTATGGTATTACATGGCCATTTATGTTTACCGGATGGTAATTTGTCCTTTTGTTTGTGAAGTCTATGTGAACAGATTTTGATTCATTTAGTTTCACACGCCATTTTTTTGTCCAGTCAAAAATGATATTGACGGCTGTTTGAACTTTTTCCACTGCTTCTTCTTGAGTGGCACCTGTGGCCATAATAGCTGTGTCGTCTGCAAATGTGGCAATGGTATTGTTTTCTAATTTAGGAATATCGCAAGTGTACAATAAGTACAAGACGGGACCTAGGACGCTTCCTTGCGGTACTCCAGCTTTTATCGGTTTGAGTCCTGAATATGCATCATCATGTCTTACTCTAAACATACGCTGTGATAGATAAGACTCTAAGATGTCAGCAAATTGCTTAGGGAGCATGTTTTTTAATTTGTAAATAAGGCCTTTGTGCCATACCTTGTCGAATGCTTGCGCTACATCCAGGAAGATCGTTGAGCAAACTTTTTTTTCTTCTAGAGCCTTTTCAATAATGTTGGTAATCCTGTGTACTTGATCTATAGTCGAATGTTTTTCCCTAAAACCAAATTGGTGGTCAGGGATCAAATTTCTTTCTTCTATGATGGGTTTTAGTCTTTTTAAAAGAAGCTTTTCAAATAATTTTGACATTATCGGTAGCAGCGAGATCGGCCTATACGATGTTGTTTCGTGAGGTGGTTTACCAGGTTTTGGTATCATTATAACTTCGGCAACTTTCCACTGATCAGGTACATACTTAAGTCTGAACGTTGCATTGATATGAGTCGTAACTTTTACGATGGCTTTACGTGGGAGGTTTTTAAGAACTTCTGCAGTAATAAGATCGTAACCAGGTGATTTCTTTAGTCTAAGGCGCTTGATTTCGTTGTACACTTCTCTAGGTGTTACGAGTTTTATTTCTTGCTCATCATTATTTGATGTTTCATTTAATAAGTCGCTATCTTCATGCTCTTCATTTGGCTCAAAAATGAGTTCTAGATGTTTTGCAAACCTTATAGCTTTTTGCTCGTTGCTTATTGCCCACCGCTCGTTAATATCTTTGATAGGGGGAATATGCAGAATTGGCTTTTTTAAGCTTTTTATAGATTTCCACAGAGAGTAATCTGTCGTGCGATGGCTGGTTAGTTGTTGTAGATAACTACTCATTGATTCGTCTTTGTAATTCTGAATTGCTTCACTTAGTTGTTTTGTAAGGTTGTTCAGAATTCTTTTATCTTGTGGATATCTTGTCTGATGCCATATTCGTCTCTGTCGCCTCTTTTCAGCTATAAGTTTTGTGATTTCTGCTGGATAGTAGGTAATTCTGTTTTTTATTTTAAAGGTGGGCGTGTTTTTCCAGGCGCATTGTTGTATTTGTGTTATAAACTCACTGATATCCCAGTCCAGATCTTCTGGTTTCTTGAGTGGGACTCTTAAATCTATCATAGACTCCAAATCTATTTTAAAGCTTTCCCAATCAGTGTTCTTGTTTACCAATGTGGGGTTGTATTCTTTCAGCAAGATAGTCTCACTTAGAGTAAGTAATATAGGTGAGTGGTCTGAACTCATATCATAACCTTCTTCAATGCGAAGAAGACTAGGTGATATATTTTTATATATAAAAAAGTCTATAAGATCAGGAATCTTTTTTGTATCAGTAGGCCAATAAGTGGGCTTGCCTGTTGATAAAGTTTTACCTTGTGTTTCTTCAATTGCGCACAGTAGCTCTCTTCCTTTGGTCGTTGTCAGTCGAGATCCCCAAAATGTATTTTTAGCATTAAAGTCACCTCCCAATATGAATCTGTTTCCAAGACAGTTAAGAAAAGACATGTATTGATCTGTTTTTAGTGAGTACCTAGGTGGACAGTATATGGCTGAGATGGTGACAAGACAGAATTTTGTTTTGACACAGACAGCCACTGCTTGTATTTCTTCTTTTTCATGTTTCAGTTTTTCGTAGTGAAAAATATTCTCTTTTATGATGACAGCACTACCACCTCTTGGTGTGTTATGAGGATGCAATGCATGATATACTTTATACCCTTTAATTTGAATATGAGATTCTTTAGTGAAATGTGACTCTGATATAAGGCACACATCAATTCTTTCCATATTTAGGACTGCCGTAAGTTCATTCTGATGTTTCAGCAGTCCATTTGCGTTCCATGCCATAATTCTAAGTAAACTAGCCATGTATACTGCTTTTTTGTTGTTTGGCAGCTGTTTTAGTGCTGCTTTCAAGTTTTTTCAGCCTTTCGTCGAATGTAGTTAAAAGATTTATAATTGTATTAATCTTTTCATCCATGTTAGGGTTTATAGGTTTCATATGAGATTGTGGCAAAGATTGGACTCCTTTTGCCATTTGTGCATACGAAACACTTTTAGTGACAAGGTTGGTGACACTAGGTATTTTGTGTTTGGTTATACTTGGACCCTGAGAGTTTGGTATCGGCTCATGCTTTTTTATATTTTTATTTTTAATATTTTGTAGCTCTTTAGCTACTATGCATCCTCTATAGTTAGCAGGGTGGGGCTCACCACAGTGAACACATTTTGGCTTTGCTTCTGCAGGTTTATTGCAGTTTCTGGTTAGGTGCTTGCCTGTACACTTCACACATCGGGGTTCTTTGGAACAGTATTTCTGTGTGTGGCCATATGCTTGACACCTTTTGCATTGTGGAATTAATTTTGAAGTTTTTAAAGGCTGTATATCTACTTTACAGCCCAGTATGGATTTGATTCCATAGATTTTCTTTATGTCTTCATCCTTTTGGAATGAGAGCATGAACATACTGAGGGGCTCTTTGCTCTTCCAACTCAGTTTGTTAACAGCATCTTCTATTTTAAATCCTTGAGCTGTCAGATCTTCAATTATTCTATTTGGCAGGCAGGAAGAATGAAGGTTTTTTGCCATCACCCTGATCGGCCTATCTTGTTTATTCTCATACGAGTACCAACAGCAATTATTCTGTAACAATAGCTTGGTGATGGATCTGTATGAGTCATTATTATAGGAGTTAATTTTAACTTTTTCTCCATTCATCATTTTCGTAACGAAAGAGTCTTTCGTTACATTAGTTGAAAGAAGGTCATAGAACTCTTGGTAGTTCTTGACATTTTCCACAACTATAGGTGGTGGTGTGGGCTGTTTCTTTATTTTAGCTTCTTTAGTTTTCTGGCTAGGATCGTCTCCTTGTTGAGTTGGTAAGGACAGTGATGACGAGTTCAAGATTTTACAAATGAAATATATATTTATAAGCATTAGACAAAATTATTATGGTTGAAGTAATAATGTGGTCCAAAAGAATGTTGTCAGTAAAATATTCGATAGCGAAGTAGTGTCCTTATCATGTCGAGGGTCGCCTTTGTACACAGAGACCGGTCTCCGTACAAAATGTGGGTAGCATGGAAATTCCTCAGATAAAGATATTTTGGTCTGTCCGACGATAATGCCGTTCAGTTTTGCGATTTTCTTGAAATTTCCTTTTAGGAGGCTTTGTTGGGGTTACAGAGATTTTTGTTTATAAAGGTTACTTATTCATACCGTATATTTGAAATTCTGGACGCACAGACGATTTGGTGAAAACAGGAAGTTCAGGTTATACCCAACAGTGTGATAAGTTGAATAAAAAAGTATGCGTCTATTTTCATCTCTGTGGCAATTTTAAATTAATGTCAAAATACACAGTAGCAACGAGCTGTTTTCCTCTTCTACCAAAATTAGAGGATTATATTTACTTTTTGTCTTTAATCCAACTGCGGAGCGTTATGGAGTATTTGTAAATACAAAAGTAGCAAAAACTCGAGTTTCACAAGCAATCGCTAAAATATGATGGATAACCGTCGCGTCACAACCGTGGGTACGGGGGCGACAAACGCCATTTATACTGAGCTTGATTTGATGTAAATTAATGTACATTTCTGAAGTGGACTTAAAAATATGACTGCATCATTATTCGTCGTAAAATTGCCTTATCAATGACAGACAATAATGACTTCTGAATGACACAAAAATAACTAAACATGAAGTTATCGAAACATTGCTTTAGAATCAACACAAGAAAATAAATGACATGGTCTTGGTCAAGCCATCACACACTATTACCTACATAAAATACTCGAAGACAGCGGACGCTACGAACCGCTACGTGCTACGAGTCTACGACAGTATTTGTAGCACCTCGCTACGAGTCTCGCCCAACCCTTTTGCTACGACGCTCGTAAATCTTTCGTTACTTACGTACGCGTTCCACCTGACCTTTTTAAAGGATATTACTATTGACCATATTTTGGGTGCTCTTCTAGAGAGAACCTTTGCCACACTTTCATCACGATTTGACGTGCTACAGTGTATTGTTGAACAAAAGCGACCTGTAAAACTCAGGTTTTCTTTGTTGTAAACAAATCATGTTTGTGTGAAACCTCTCATCAGAGAACAGAAACAATCAAATCACATCACCTAAAGCTATAAATAATAGTCAAAGGTAGACTGTATAGAAGTCAAAGTTATTTTAGTCAAAGACCTTTACGCTTTGAATAGAAATGTATGAAATACACGAGACATTTTAAAGCCGAATATATCAGTGAGGCAGTCGGTCGATCCTTTATTACACAGTAAAGCGCTTAATCCTCCAATCAATATTGAATTTCGAGTATCCGTAGGTGACAAATTAGGCGTGAAATGGCTAAATAGAGTACGCTGCCTCACTATTGTATGAGTTTAGTTACTATACCACGGGGAAAGTTCTCGATTGATTGACTCAGCATTATGCTGAGTGCTAATTGAATGTTGTGTTCTAGACGCTCCGATTGTCAAAGGGGAATCTTATTTCTTGGGTAAGGATTAAAATGAACATTAATTTAGTTGTACTTTTGCCTTCGTCACAGTAAATTTGACGGATATTTTTTATCCATAGAAATACTAAACAAATATTAACGTTTTTGCCTCAAATAATACGTTATCTTATATTATTATTAACCAAATTCATAGTATTCAAATTTAAAAATATTGAAATGACTAAACCAATAATTAACTGCCTACAACCGACAGTCGAGCACTAACCGCTAGCGGTTATCACGGGCGGGTTGGCTGGTGATAACTCGGGCAAGTTACCGCGCGCCCTTGTTCACACCGCAGCGGTTTGTTTGTACATAAATATATACTTTTTAATCGGTGTTATTCAGTTTCATGGTTTACAAAGTTATTTTAAAAAAGTTGTGAAATGTTAAATACTACACTAACAGGAAAATAACAATGCTTAGCAATGACTTATTTGCTTGGAATCAATAGAAGTGGTCGCCATCACAAAGTTGGTAAAAAATTGGTTTCAAAGAGTCAGTTGCAAAGTTACCTTGATTGGAATTAAAAACAAGAAAAAAATCTACAACTCACCGAAAAGACAGCGTAGTCAGCGGCCGATACGACTTGTGACTATTATGATCCGACATCGGCGTGCCCCAGAAATCGTTCCTGAACACTTGCAACACTGGGTTCGCCCCATTCACGTCACTGTTGGACACGATGGCCGGGATATCATCATGCACGAACTCGCCACTGAGGCTGTTGGCGTACGTGAGCGCGCCCACCGACGCCACGAGCGCGTACACCGCCCACTCACTCTCGCATAGTGTCCGCCACGACTTCGAGTTCGATACCTCTTCGCGAACCGGTGGTAGTGGACGACGACGCATTTTTGTGTACACTGTTTTTTACTTTTTGTTTGTTAGCTTTGCTTTTTATATTAGTTTACATGTTGAGATGTTTTCTTTGGGTATCTGATATGAAACATTTTTGTTAATTACATAGCTAGATGTTTTGGAATTGGAATTGTTGTTTTTGAAAGAAACTTAGTATGGTACATAAAGTTGCTATATACCGAGCAGAATAGGAGAATGATAACACTTACAAACACACTTACTCTTTGGAATACATTAACCCACTTTACAAACAAAACAGTAATAAAACTAAAACAAACAAAGTCTCAACCGACAGAAAAGCTCATCGATTCAATATATCGCTCCAAACTTCATGCATACTCAATTGGCAAACAATCTCAGCTCGATGCACAAAAGGTTGTTGGCGACCGTTGTCGTGTCGCAAAAGTGTGCGGCGTGTGTTTGTGCGGCCAGTTATCCGTCCCCGCGTGATGGATCACCGACGCCGCATAAATCAACATCGCGGGTCAGGCGAGACCGCTGATGTCATATTCATGAGTGCTCCGAATAGCTCCGTAAACGATAGCCCAAGAACGATGAACGCCCTTCTCCCTTATTTCGTTTTTTAATTCTTGCTTCACTTTGGGATGAATACGATCGTTTTTATTTTAAATGCTCGTGATTTATGTGGCGGCGGTGCAGCGGAACCTGGAACAAAGGATAGATGTTATTTTTATTGCCGAGATTGCTCTTAGAGGTAATGAGTAAAATAAAGGGAATGTATTATTTCACGAAGCTCTTTAGAAACGAGTTTTATTATTTTGTGAAATAATAAATGTTCAGGTTGATGACGGGTATTTACATTGTATTTAGTAATAGTCAAGAAATATGTTCCTCTCTAAAACCGTATAAGGGAAACATGTTCTGCACAAGAATCTCACCATAAACTCGAGCACGCCTAGCCCGGGACCGCATCGCTCAAAATTCTATTAACTACCCCAAAATCCCAAAGGCCCGAATATTCGCCCAAAACTTACGAAGACTTAGTTTGTGAAAACAAACTGAACTGACGCGTCATAACTTACTAAGAATGTTCGTATGTACCACCTTACTAATCTGAATTGCAAATGGCTGCCTTAATTAAGTTGTGGTGCTCGAATTAAAAGCTCTATGTGTTAATCACATTATCTGTCTGTTAATGTTTCGCCTTTTATCCAGCTTGTAATAGTTTTAGATACGTTTTCGTAAGTAGTTTCCCGCTCTTGCACGTTTAATCAGTTCTAATCAAATATTTGATGAAGTCGTCCTTAACGCTATGAATCTAAATTTGGAGCTGTAATATAGAAGCACGGAGGACAAAAGACTAGTATAGAAGCGTTATCAAAACTTACAGCAAACAAATCGAATTTAACAAAGTCAGCGTTTCCAAAATCAATACAAAATTGTTGAACTCCTCAACAATAGCCGGCTAAACTCTTACTAATAACAGCTAAGCACAAATAGTGCAAACATTTGCACAAACAAGTGTCGACAATCGGCGAACATGGGTCATTAATCACGCCACAATTACGGGCTCACCCCGTCGAACACGTTGGACAAATATTGGATTATGTATGATTGATTGGCCCCAAGTTTTGTGGACACCCAACTAATAGAAGAACCAATCGATGTGAATTGGAGTTTGGGCGGACTGTCATAGATTAATGACATGACATGTGGGTGGGCTCTGGATTTGTAGATGCTGTTTATATTCACATGTACTCACATATGTTTGTAGATTTGAACGGAAAGGTATTGTAGTAAAAATGTATTAAAAAAGGTCACAAGAGATAAAGTATGAATCTACGTACAAAAATGTTCACTTCATTTTTACATGAGTAAGTACTAAATAGCCGCTCCATATTTCACGTGTTCAAAGCCCCGGCTTACTGAACCAAAAAACTTAAAGAATATTAAAAGCTGATAGCAGAATTTTCACCCCGTCCAAGCGCACAAAAACCTCCGCACATATTTCGTTCTGAAACTTAGTTAATTTATTATTCCGAGAAAGTTCGCCTTGTATCTGTTCAGTATTACACTCGCAAATTGTTTTTTAAAATATCGCATATCAAGATTAGGTTCAAGTTTCTCGAAGTTTCTTTAGTTGGGGGAAGAAAAAAGTTTTGTCCCCAAGGATCCCATGATACATCCATCACGTCAAGTGTACTTCTAAACATGGGTGATAGTTTTCCTAAATCTATTAGTAACAAAATGATGATGACGGATGTTTTTCTTCGGTCTTCGACTTCAAGATTACCGATTGCAAAATTAATCTCCCGTCTCTCAATCGTAAAGCTAATCGAACTCAAGTATAATTATTTTTCAAATGAACGGATATTGCTCCCCCACTGCATGCAGTAACAAAGCATTAAAGACGATTCTTTTTACATTTTCCAGAATTTTCTTCGTAAATTTCCTATTGCGATTAATTTTCATTTTATGAACCTCAAGCAAAATTGTTTGGACATTCATTTGATGGAAGTAAATTAAACCAAGACACAATAAAGAATTAAAATCCGATGAGAATTCGCCAATAAATATTTATGTAAAGCGGAGTACCATTGTTTACACAAAATGTTGAAATAATTATTTATGGCGATTGGTTTGTTGATTAACAAGATGTTTCGAAGGGAATTGATGATTGAGACACACGTCAACAGAGAAGAAAAAAATATGCAACGATAACATTCAATGGTTGGACAACTACATAAATCAATAAAAAACACTATTTGTCGCCTTTAAAAATATGTCTCAAACTACCGGCCTTGATCCAAAAAGGTTTTTTTTACATACTTTGTAATAAATTATACATCATAAGTAAATATTATCACCTGATGAAATTCCACTCGCTGAGCAAGTAAAACACTTGTCACTTCAAATGAACCAGAATATGAACTAAGTAGACCCTTCGTGTGGCCTTGAGCCTCTGTTAATGAACGACTGGTTTTCTCCATAGTTAATACGTTAGAATTAGTATGACTTTTTATGTTTTATTTTCTTAAGAGACTCTTATTAAGTTCATAAATTATGTACATGATCTTTCATACTCTTTGTTAATGTTTTCCAGAATCTCTTGTATCATCTAGTGCCTGTCCTTCATAATTAGGTTAACCTAAAGTCATGGACTAAAGTACCGTTGCTGGCTTCAAAAGCTGACATTTCTGTACGGATTTACCCACGATTTTGCAAACAAAACGAAACTCACGACATAATCGCTTTGCCATCAGTAAAACGATGTTCTATCGAGTTGTAGGCTCCGGTTACCGGCAGTAGTGGCCCAAAACCGCAAGAGGCGAGTTAATCTTCCGGCGGGTGGTTCGTAATTCGATTAAAGTTGCCAACTCTTGCCTGACTCTTAATTATGTTTTTGGTGAATTCTCTCGCGGGGCTACGTCACGCAAACCTTTGTTGCCTATCGAATTTGTTTGAATAATGTCGTCGTAATAGATTTGTTCAAGCTGCTCTCTGTATGTATTGTTCTATGGTTTCAAACAGATTTCATCTATGTTGTTGATTGGATTTAAGTATCTTTGATGTGAACCGTATTGTTTATTACAATGTTCTTCTTTTTCTACAATTTTGTTTTGTCAGTAACTGTTGTATGCAAAGTTGAGTTTAAAGGTACAGCAAGATAAAACTTTATTAATATCACAAAACTGAAAAAAGAAAACTGCCAAAGCCAGGATGCGTATGCACCAATTTATAATGAGCCCATTCCTAAACTCCAAGGTCTTTGCCGAAAGTCCCGAAACTCAAAAAGCCTTATCCCTTTATTTATTCACAATGCAGTCTATTGTCGACGGCGAGCCTGTTACAGCCACTGTTACTATTAACTAAAGGAGTCTTAGCTTCGTAATCTCGAATGGAATTTGCGAGAATACATTAGCATTTCAAATCAACCTCTCGCCGTCTTTTAGGAGCCTATCTTTTCAACCTTACGGATTGTGACTGCAGAATTTACTTAACTATCTAACTTGTGTATTCCTTGAAGCTCGCCTTGCTAAAGAGCGGTTCTTGTACACTTTAGAGGTGGCTGAATTCCGCATACTTAGTGTCTTTTTATCTGATCATGTTTATAAATGACGCAACCTTGAAACACTGTAGATTAAATCTCCTCGCTTTCCAGTAAGTACTTACAAGTCTTTAGTAGTGCAATGGAAAGTAAGGATGAAAGGCATTTTTCAAGATTATTCTAAAGCTTCAACGGTCCAATGATTAGGGATCTTTTCTCAAGAGCCGGCTCATTCCAAAGGCGAGAATTGTAAAAATATTTTCTCAGACTCTTTTATAAACGTCTAATTATTTTCTTAAGAAATTAACGTATTTCGGTACAATTTATTTTATAACATATTTTATCATTACGAAACGTTTTTGGTCATGAATTAAGGAGAAACAAAAGGTTAATAAATAGTACAAGTTTGGATCGGATCCCATCTAATCACGTCGTGTCTTCATTACTCCCTGCCTTATCTGTGTTCGATCCAAACGGTCTGTCGTCAGCTATAAATGGCTGTGATAACACGGGATCCTTTCAAATCCAGCTCCTATTCATCACTTTGTTCTCTTACGTTATAAATAATTTAAAACAAAGGTTCGCGACATTGATCGTTGTTTACGGCAAAGATCCTGATCTTAATGCGAATAAATTACTTGTTACAAGGATTTGTTTGAAACCCTACCCTTCCCGATGTCCCCCATAACGGTATCTGGAACGCTGATCAATCAAGTGTTCAGCCTAATAAGTTTATTAACGGCGAAAATTTAGACGGGTTTCTCTTCGTTAATTTAATAATAGATAATTTGTTGTTGTTTGAGTGAAAAATTTAAGTAATCCCGTAGATAGAAAGTTATGAAGATTCTGAAAACAAATAATCAGATCAACTTTCGGTTTCGTTCCGATACATATATTGTATTTCTAATAAATTATTTCTAGACTTCTGCCCCAATTTATTCTGTATCGCTGCCTGTCACGTAGTGAAATAAATATGACGGCATCAAATTGATATTCCGACCTGGCTGAAGGTTGGCTGAAGTTCTACGTATATTTTGTTCTTGGAGAGACAAGTATTATCAGAGAGCGGTGTCAACGTCAAAATTTACCCAAGGGAGATAAACAAGACAGATTATTTGCGTAACGTTAGAACCACTCGCATTTCCCTGGTAATTCAGATTTAACATGACTTATACCTTTTAAAAATCCTTGTTACTTTCATCAGAAAATTATATTGTTCTAAAGATATTATCGCTTCAGTTCACCCCACTGATCCGTGTCAACTTGAGGAAAAATTCTAATATATCAATCTGAATAATATTAAAAGCGTCTATATGCCAAACCCTCAGAAAAAGGCTGTCAACAACATAATAGCATTATTCCATGTTATAAAGTTAAAAATCTTTTACACGAGCAACTTTTCCAAGCCACATTATCGTTTAAAAAACAATCATAATACACAATAAATAGGGCTGAATTTCCTTTGTAATTCGATGCGTGGGTACCGAAGAGTGTGAAGCAAACATCTCGGCAGGAGTGATTGATTACGGGCCGAGTTGCTTCGACACTTGTAATTTCCGAACTATTATATGTGGAATTATTGTGTTTGTTAGTTTTGTCAGCATTACTAATGTGATGATGGTTTCGTTTGCTTATTGGAAAAGTAATGTTAGGGTAAGGATATAATTGCTTGGAAGAAAACTAGAGTTAACTATGTAAACTTTGGAATTGTGATTTCGAGGGTAAATTCATTTAGAACTAAGCTTCCTTATAATACAAGACCATCTTGGCAAACTTTCTAGTACGCCCGCGAACAGTATTTTCATAAACAACAAGTTATCTAACATTATGACAAGTCACAACACAAAAACATTCCATCACCCAGACCTTATTTTAAGCGCGTCAGCACAAAATAAATCATATTGTGCGGATTTTCCTTGTTCTTTAAATGTTACAGACGCAATAAATATGGCGCCTATCATGTCAATGCTTTCATACATTTCAGCTTCAACGAGGTCAAATAAATTCGTCAATTTCATATCTGGCTAAGACTAACCAATTACTTAGATAGCTTTTACTTAATTAAAAAATCATGTTAGGCCCAATATGAAACCCTGTGGGACTCCAACAAAAAATCTATTAAGCACAATGAAAATTAAAATAACGCTTACTTTTAAATACATTTTGAATAATGTTTAAAATGAACGCCAACAATTCAATAGAGTTTTCGTTCATCCAAGTGAACCGATTAAAATTGTAAATGAGCTTCTTAGCAGCTTTTGTTTGAATAAACAATGCGATGTAGCAGTTATTTCGGATGTTATTTTCCTTTAATTGTGGCGTTAGATTAAAAGCTTTGGCTGTAGATTAGTCGCAGTGAATAATAAAATCATTATAATGAATATTTTGAGAGATGTCATTTGTATCCTTGGAGGTTATATCAAGATTATGTTCTGTTTACATAATAGAGGTACTGTCTTCAATAGCTTATGTATAAATTTTATAATTATCATCTTTGAACCAGAATTCTTCTATCTATTTAATCCTTCTACTTACACATTTAAGCAGAAAGGCTATTTTAAACTTTGTCTTCTTTATCGAAGCGGATAAGACAACCCCCACAGTAGCCTTTCCGTTCGACTGCACAAATCATAAATAAACATAGCATTTGAAATGCTCTTGTGATCTGAGATCGCGATAGCCGAACTTACAAACAAAACAATGGAAGTACACGGTGTATTGACGTTTGGTTCCGCATAAAATGCAACGTTCGTGGTTCGCTTAGTTTTGCAATTCAAACTTCGTCTCATATCGGTTTACGGACGAATGGTTTGGCGGTCGCTTGTTCGTGGGTTATGAGCGGAGCGGGGAGCGGTTTTGAGGTCTCATTTGGGTGAATTTCAACAGGTCCAATAAAATCTTCATTTCCGTGGATTTTTATTCTTCAACTTTAGAACAAGAAAAAATAGTGTTTACTCAAGTTTTTGATAAGATATGTATTCTTACTTAATATCTAGTAGATAGCTTAAAAAACTAACGAGATATACAAGATTAAAATTTTCATGCCACGGCGATGAAACTTGCATGCACGGCAATGAAACATGCGTCCATGGCAATGAAAGAACTTTTCACGTCGTTTTTTTTCAGACAATCTTTTTCTTTTCTTCCTCTTCCGATAGTTTCGGTTTAGGCATCTTGGCTTTCTAGAAAGAATCAATCCATTATTATGTTTATAATTAGACTGTAGTTTATGTGAGTGAGTAAGTGAGTGTGTGCGCGTTTGAATGTCTATCGTATGATGGAGTGTCAAATGGCAGAGAGAGTGGAGTGGTGTGTGTGTAAGTTTATCATTTTGTGAGGTGAACGTGGAAATATCTTTTTGTAGTTGACTGTATAGTACAAATTGTTTGTTTTTCTTAATCATGCCGTGGCGATGAAAACATAAGTCACGGTAATGAAACATGTGGCCACGGCAATGAAACGAAATTGTTTTACAAGGCATGGCAACGAAAATTTTTTCATTGCCGTGTATTTTTTTCATTGCCGTGTATTTTTTTTCATTGCCATAGCAAATTTTGACCACGGAAACCACGGCAATGAGAGCGCGGCGATGAATATCAAGGCGTAAATATCAAAAAACCAAAAATCTGTTAATAATTCACAGTAATTAACACGTCACAAATAAACATAAAATAAATGGCATTGTACCGAATGATCAATTAAGAGGACAAATTTATTCAAACAGAAGTTATACCTATCCACGGCGATGAAAGAAAAAATGTCCAGCAATAAAAAAATTGAATACTTACATTTATGGCGCGAAAACGCAGGCGTGCACACGTCATTCCACGTCGAACACTTGACGTCCACTAATATGCAACATTTAGCGCACAGCGGGAGGGACGCAAACCGTTAGAAAGAGCAATATTCTCAAATATGTTTAGGACATGGCGATGAATGGTACTTCTGGGACAAACTATTTTTTGTTTACCATTTGTTGTATTGTTTAAATATTTGAACAAATTTATTCCGTAACAATACTTTAACTATTCACGAATCAAATAAAATTAGGTTTTAATATAAATAACCAATACATTTTTATCAATAAGGTCTAGAACACATCAAGGTGACGTGTGGACAAACACGGCAATGAAAGATTTTGAGGTTTAATTTTTTTTTTGGAGAACCAATTAAGCCTATTAACAAAATATTTAGTGCTACATATAGATTACTATTTCACCTACTTAGAAAAAAATATAAGAATATTATAACAATGATTTTTAGTACCAATTTCATCGATGCCACGCAATTTTTGGTCCCGGGAAATTCACCCATTTGTGAAGATAGCTGAACCTATTTCATATCAGTCAGACCGTGTGGGTCCAACAACTATTTAAAGAGAATATAGTATAAAGTATTCTTGCGTTGATTTGCAATCAATTGAGTCTTTCTTTATCACAATTTTTATTTCGTTATTTCGTTCAAAAAACGTATTCTGACATTTATGATTTGTTTTAATAAATCTATAAATTGTTCAGCTCCAAAAATGAATTCAGACCTACATATAACAATTCAATGTTATCCTAAATAACAGAGCAAACACACAAAAACTGAATTCTCATTCACAAAATACCGGGAATTCCATTGAAAAAATATTTGTGTTATTGAAACCGTTTCCGCTCTTGGTCGGGGCTGCCTAACGTATGACTTTCTGATACAGTGGCCACGTAACACGAATATTTGTGTAACCGCGGTGTAAAACAACCGCTGACCGAATGACGTTGTTTTGAGTTATTTTTCATAGCTCAGCCGAGCGTGCTAGATAATGCACGTTCGAAGCGTTCAAAGGGACCATCAATTTATTGTTTGTTAGGACAAGTTAGGTTTCATCGGAGTTTGATAAAATAACAGTGGTAACGTCAGTGTTCATTTTTTATTCAACTTTTGCTGAATTGAGTTTTTTGGTTTCTATCTTGACATCAATTGAGATTTGTTGCACTTTGACACCTGTGGTTATAAGAATCCTATTATAATATATCAGAATTGTTTTGTATATATAATGACTTCTTACATAGTCTGAGTAAGCGGTAATTCAGTATGTAGATAACTTCTATCATGTCCATCTCAAAACCAGCAATCAAGTAATTCCATTTTTATGTCGTCTTCAAGAAAGTTTCTTACCAGCAAAAAACAGCCACAAAATAGCAAAAAATCCCTCGATATCCAAAAGGTTCCAGCGATGTTTCTTACAGTAAAAGGACAAAGCTAAACACTAGATATTCGTCAAAGTTGCCCGCGGCTGACCTAATTTTCTACGTGACTTTACTTCGTTACACTGCAGGGTACATTGCCGTCTCGGGAACAGCGGGGTCGTCATATACATACATACATACTACGCAAACGTGGCTTCCTACTACGTGTTATATTGGAACTGGGAAAAGAATAACTGTATGTATTTGTTGGCGTAATTGTAAGTTATGTAGTGTCTGTGTGGTTCACGTAAACAATCTAATGAAAGATGTGGAATGCAGATCATTTTGTAGTTGCAGTCATAAAACGTTATAAACAGAATCTCTTTTTTTTTAATTCATAACATAGCAGTTGCACTAACAAACACTAAACCAAAAAAGTTGATAAGCACGCAAAGAAATATTCAACGTTATATTCCACATTCTAGAAGACTTTAATTTTTAATACAATAATAAATATTAAAAGCTGTTTTGATGTGAGAATACCGCAACTCATGTTCAACACTTAATTGCATGGGTGCCTCAAATGTGCGGGTAGTCACAGCAAATTAATCTGTTGTTCGTGGAAGCGACGAACTCATGCTAGCAAATGTGCGCAGAGTAATTCTAGACTTTAAATGCTTCGCGCCGAAAACAGTAAATTCTAAGAAAAGCACTAATCAGATTTCCGATTACGTAAACGCCATTTACCAAAATTGATAAACGGAGAAGTAACATCAAGATTGCAGAAAGCGCATCCAATATTTTGCTTATCTATATACTAAGGAAAAACTTTGTCACGCAATTTTGCTGCTATTTTCGGTCGTGGTCGTGTCATAATATCTGTTCTAGTTATTCGTCTTGCCCCGGCTAACAGTAGAACTGTCCAAACCTATCCAATCCAAAACATATGTACACGTAATCGTCTAGGACTACCCATCTTAATAGTCAACAAAAATATTGAAACCATTTCTGAGATGGGATCTTTCCTAGAAGCAAATCAAGACCCAAAGCTCTTCAACAAGAGGTTAATATATTTATTACCCTCAGAAACCTATCACTCTACTTCTCCAAGTTAATATCAAGATACGCTCTATCAAAACACACGAAGACAGAACAGATTCCATTATCATAGCCGCAGTAATAAGACAAATTAGTTTAGCAGACGGATCGCGGCTCCACACGTCCTTCGGGATAATGCAATAAGAGCAACTCCTGCGCTAATTGATCGAGCTCTCTGCGACTCCGCATCGATCCGTACACACGTGTGAAGCTAATGACGGACTGGGGAAATTAAGTTTCAAGATGTATTAGGCACTTGGGTTCTTAGATCAACTTAGATCTCATTGAATTCGAAATGTGTGGCATTTGGTATTTCATTTCTGTAATCTGATATGACATCTAAGTTTTGGAATCTTGAAAGGCTGGATTTGAATCAAAAGACTATTGATATAGACTGAGGATGAACTTTTGGATGATGGATGAAAGAATTTTTGTTAAAAACGATTAAAAATTCCTGCCCAAAAAGTTTTTTACTTTCCTTTATATTCATAACCATGGTTCCAATAAAATTTCGCTTCCAAGTTCAATCAAGGAAATGGAAGGCAGATCAGAGCAAATCTCTTCTCTCCCTTAGTACCGGTCGCTATGGTAAAAAATCTGCCTTTATAATTCTCGTTATGACAGAAAAGACGACCAACGCTGCCTGTTAAAATTAATAATATCGAAAGGCGAGTGATACTCGGAATATAAATCTGAATTCATGCCTTTTATGTGATAATTCTCATAAAATATTATCAACTGATTTCGGTAAAGTAAACATTGGCAATATTTTGGAAAGCGTCGAAATTAAACTGAAGTGCTTTCGGATCTGAGATCTACATATTACACAAGGTATCTTTATATAGAGTAAATAGGCGTGGGTTAAGGTTCAAAGTAAATAATAATTTGGGAATGATATGTACTTCCTGGCGGAATTAAACTTTATAATCATACTTCAGAAACGAACATGACATGAAATTGGGCCAGCACACGGCCGTGCCCTCCGACAAAGGCGAACCACAAAAGAATGAACAATCCGTCGTCTTCATTTAACTTTTTGCCCCCCACCGTCCACATCATAAGCACAAAGAATCACTTAATTTACCGCTCCATGAACGGGCGTTATCGCTGATTTTCCGCCAAACTCGAGCCGGGCTTCGGTCTCCGGACATCGGGATTGGGGGGATTCGGGAATCACTCTCGCGGGATTCACACCCCGTTTGAGACGGGAAGTATCGGCTAATACTGAGCGGTGGGCGGTCGTTAGTAGACTGTAATAAAATTTAACTCTCTGCCAATCTGCGGATTTGATCATCTTACGTCCAGATACAATGATGGTGATTTGGAGTATATTGTGATGGTATCGCTTAACGCCGTAAATAGAACTCCGATCGAAACTCCGATGAGTTTAATGGAGCTCCCAACATTATTTTTGCTTTAAAACGAATGATGCTGAAATTGTAGCCTTTGTAGCTCTTTGAAATGGAATGTTTTTGTTGGTAGTTCGTTGAATTCCAATAAACTTAATCAAATATTTCTCGAAGTTGCCCTAAATCCCAAACACAAATTCATATTTTGCTTTGTATCAAAGTAAAAAATTTGGGTAGATTATTTGGGAAAACAAGTAGAAATTCTATTCAAATGATTGGTCGGATTCTCATTTATATTTACAGTCTAGGACTGAATAAATCCATCAAGCAATCAATACAAGTAAAACTACAAACGCAAGTGATCAACTAGGACGATCATTTAGGAAACTGTAGCCCATTTAACTAGATTATAGCACCAAAGACCTGCTTCACCCACCGAGGGATACAGAAACTTGGACAATTAAATCCATCTATTTATAATCGACGTGCCCCAGAGAACCTTTGCCAGCATTATCAATAAAGGAACATTTAACCATCCTAGAAGTTACAAGTTGTCCAATTTTGGTCACTTTATTGGAGCACCAAATGTTACGTATACTTTGCGGTCTTATTCCGGGCTGCGGTTACAATCACTAAGTTTTATGTTTGTTTAAGCAAAAGTCATAAGAAAGTAGAAAAATAAGGACTGGAAATAACAATAAGAAAACTAAAAAGTGACATTGGTTTCTAATTCATAAGTGTACCCATTGGCTTATGGGTACTTTATTTTTAATTTCTTAGATTAAGGTAAGGTCTAATTGAATATAATTATATTGACTGATATTGACACAGTTTCGGAAGGCACAATACAAACAAAGATCATACATAAATCCAAGTAAATAATAATAAGACGAAAGACCCCTTCTACCTTAAACCTCACCAAACATTTCCCGAAACCCCCAATCATATCTCAGACGAAAGGAATCCGACCACCGACCCTATAATTCTGTGAAACACGTTCCAATATCATAGTAAGATTGCATACAGTTCAGAATACCCCTTCGTGTCCGAAACCTCGTTACAGGCACCCTTTATTGGCCACATTTGGTCGCAATTTGACAAATTGATTCGGTCGTGTTCCCTCGCACTCGTACAATTATGGGACCCGATCGGACCTTCGGATAGACATCCGTGGTATTACTGTTTAGCTACACTGTGTAATTGATGCTGTTGTGGGGTTCATACTTCGTTATCACAAGAATGTCGACATGGCAGGAGATAACGCTTTTTTGTAGAGGAATTGACGTAGTCATCAGAAAAAAGATCTTAACTAATCTGTTATCTATAAATACAAAATTCTAAGGATCAAAGCTTAACCCTGCAGATGGCATCATGCTGAATAATAACAATATCTTTAGCATCCATTACTGCGTATTTATCTCCCAGGCCTCTTAGGCATTCTATCTAAAATCTGCCTTTCCAAACCACACACTTATTCACGCCAACAAATTGGAAGAAACAACACAACAAAACACGGAACCCCTCAAAATAACAAGCAGGACTGGAGCTGACGTTATCATCGCCAAGTTATGAGGAGCAGATCATAATGAAGTAGCCTCCGGCGTTGCTCCGCATCGAGGAGCTCTCACGGCTCCGCAAAAATTAGTACTATTGACACTTGACCCTATTGTAGGTTGCTCTCGAGTACTCTTGACATATTGTAGGGGTCGTATGAAAATCTGTTGTATGGAGCGTTGAAAGTTTTGCTGTCCACTCTGCTACTTTGGTTTAATAATGGTTCATAGTGGTTGTTGTTACTATGGATGACATTGGCTAATTATGCGATTTTGTATTTTAACGCGGGTCATGTCATTTTATTTTAGTGGCATATAGTTGTTATTTTTGTACTTCTAAGAAAAATATTGTGAAAGGTCCTGATACTCAGCTACTTTCGGTTAGACTGGAAGCCAAACCCAATTTTGTATACTAAGTAAAAGACTTGATAGATAATAATGAAAAATAATAACCTAAAATGAAATTCAGCATAATGTTACTTCTTCAAAAAGTGTTTTTAAAATTAATATTGCGTTGAGTAAACTTACATTTCAGAGTTTATTTACAGCAGTTAACATACGGTTAATTAACATTGCTTACTTCATACCAATGAAGCTGTAGTAAACTCAAATAAAGTGCTCGAAATATTCCAAAGTATCAAAATGTTAACCCTTATTTTATTCACTATTATATTTATTTACTGTCCAAAATATTGAATGAAATTCCATTAAAATACAAGATTCAAAATATCTGATACTTAAGAAGAATCTCATTAAAATTTAAGTATTTCGTTATAAATAAAAATTTAAATTGAAATTGATTTACTATAATGGAAAATAAAGTAGATCTTATTTAAATTTTTAAATCGATTACGAATCTACTCGAGATCTTTTTTATTGAATTATAAGTTGCTTTTTCCAATTATTGCTCTAGTTCAAATAATGGTAATCTCATTTGATTTATTCTCCCGATACAAATCCAATGCAAAATTGAAGTCTATTGTAACTAACTACACAGTTTTTTAAAACAATTGTTGCAGTACTATAAATAATGGTAATCTCATTACAAGTATTTGCTTTTTTGCAAAGTCTATTATAAC
The DNA here is from genome assembly GCA_963856015.1 of Helicoverpa assulta. NCBI lineage: Eukaryota > Metazoa > Arthropoda > Insecta > Lepidoptera > Noctuidae > Helicoverpa > Helicoverpa assulta. The sequence goes on from CAWLCW010000016.1 coordinate 918,577, forward strand.
TACAAGTATTTGTTTTACATCAACACTACCAAACCCCGATAGTGATCCGAACATCATAAAAAACAAGTACAGAACAAGTTTCAATACAATTTCTGTATGGATTTTTATAAGGTCGTGAAAAAGCGGTATGCGTTGCTCAACGTTACGGGGCGTCGAGAGTGCTGACAATAAAATTGTAGCATCAGCTTATGGGGCCCCGCATATGATGGTGTCAGCCACTTTACGACCTGTAATGGTATAGAAACCCGCTTCCAGTTAAGTATGGGGTTACTTTACATTTTATATGGGTAGTCTACCCATATAAAATGTTACGGTGGTTAAAGATTGTGGTAGTTTCTATATGTATATAACATTTAGTTCAACATTTTGTCTTGATATGTCTTAGTACTGTATAATTTATGTCAGCATTAAAAGGTCAGACTGAACAAAGGTACTCCTGCATACCTACTAGTCAATTTGTCTGTTATGTTTTTATTATTTACTTATTGCAATGGTAAATATTTCAATAATAATTGAAATCAATTTCAGCCAATTAAGTAATCTAAAGCCGTACAAAGCACTGCTATGTCCTAGTTTAATTCTTAAAGTATTCTTAGGTTTGCCAGAATTTTTAGACGACGTTTCGGTTCGCATCTTAAAATTTATTTGTATGCGAGTATGTCACTGTAAACCCATACAAAATGTAGCCGCGCTCCGCTGAGTATCTGCGAGATTTTGTGTCAAAGTATGCATATTTTGTGCAACCTCTAAACTCAAATATGCAGTTGCATCAGCGATGCAGACTTAGGCAGTGGGAATGCAGCTTAAACCGCACTATGTCGTGTGACGTTCATAACTGCAATGCTTATGGAAAATGACAATGTTGCACCATGTTGCAGTTAAAACATAACGGCTGCAGTGAATTTCGTGAATGGCAGAAGTTATGAAGTTGTAAAAATGTTATTCGGTTTTAATCTTTTGGGTACAATTTTAAGGGCAAAGGACTTATAAAAGGCGCAATTAAATAGTGAACTGTGACATTGTTTCATTTAAATATCGTTGCATAAATAACTCCGCAATTGTTAAACAAACTATACTAAAGAAATGAACCTAAATAACTTTCGGATATGAAACGTAAATTCCTAAGCCCACGCTTTCTAAAACCTATTATACTACACATCACAAAGTATTACGGCATTTTGGTCGAAAGTTTAACCCGAAAATGCCCATGCCTGCACTAAAACCCCGTCACATTTACCGGTCGCAAATTCCGCTAAAATAACCCTGTGCGGGTACAAAATACCGACGGACTAGGGCTGTTGTGGCCGGTATTTGACTTATTTCGCCCATTTTGGGGAGGGCTACAGAGGTCCAAGGTTTTTCGCTTTTATTTATTAGACGTTGGTGTTTTCTTTGTGATGGTAACTTGACCAACTCGGATTTGGTGTGTGAAAACGTTGTTAAGGAAAGTTTTGGTTAGACATTTTGGAGTGTGTTTTACATTTGCTTAGCAGTCTGCTTAACTGGCGGGTGCTTATTGTAGGATAAGTACTGAATCTTTCAAAGGCTTGATAAAAAAGTGATATTAAACAGCATCTTACTAAACTAGTACCTACTATGTAACTGAATAAGATTATTGATATATCAAGTGCTTTAAGCATAACTAACTTGAGATGCAAGTTTATTTTAATCAGTATCCAAATACAGCTGTCTAATTGTACGAAGCGTACTTTTTTCAACAAAGTTAACATAAAATCCACCTTAATGCTAGGTCGGGAATATTTTCTGGTTTTTACGAGCGGCTACGTGGCTACGTTACTAATTTTCTTCTTGTCAGTTTGTACATTAGCGCTGTAGGTAACACTATGTAAGTATATGTATTATGTATGTTTAAATAATGTTCTAAGCTGAGCTGCACTAATTATGTATGAAGAGGTAGTACTTTGTAGTATTATTTTGGTGTAAATTGATTCGTTTATATTATCCATGTGACGAAATGTAAATTTAGTTTCTTAGAATCAATTTTTTGATATAATTAAATCTTCCTAAGTAGGCCAGGTAAACTATTGCAAAAACTGTCCTCCTGTAACTGTGCCGGGAAAATGTGCCAAAAACTAGCCTACTTTCACTGTTCTTGACTTTGACTTTAACCAATAAAACTAATATGACCGATAACTTCAGGTCAAAACAAAAGTATTTATATTAACTTCAAACACAAAAGTACAGCGTGCAATCAGGTAACCCTGGCACGCAATTAACCCGTCCACTGACCATTGAAATGCGGGTATAACGCGCCATAAGCGACATCCTTTGAAATGTAGCACTAATAGTGTTAAGTGCATGTACGGGATTGTTGTTGCTTGTTCATCCAGCGAAGCTTTATTTAAAGTTAATGTTACAGGTAAGAGAGCAAAGACCGATGATTAACCTTTAAGTATGGACGTATTTTTTTCTTAACACTACTGCGGACGTGGAGTCTCACAGGCTCCTATATGCACACACTCTTTTTTTGAGAATTTGATATAAGGTTGCTTTAAAACTGATTGGATATTGAAGTTAAGGGATTTAGCAATAAAATAACGTGCTTATGTAATCAACTTTTATTTTAAAAAATATAGAAATGTGAAAAATCAAAAATTATGGCACTTTTAAGTCTAAATTTACTTAGGCTACATTTTTAGATAATAAAAACAGCCAAACTTATTACTATAATAAAATGCGTCTTTTTTTCTTAAAATATAATACATAAGGAACCAAAAACACAAAACACCTACTTCAGGTAACTAATACAAAAAATATTGACAACAGTCTAATAACGCAAATTTATTGGCAGTCAGTGCACAAAGGTCTAGAACATTGGAGACACACAGGTTTCTTGGACCCAACACAAACATAGGTATATCGATCTTGGTCCTGATCTTCATCACTGTCACTCTCATGATTTTGTATTGGTTCGGACTCCACTATAAACAAACCTTCAATATTCTCTTCATTGTCAGACTGATCCGTAGCTAACAACTCACTCACTTCTTGTTCGAAAGTTGGATCTGCGACACGAAAATTTTTTCGCGCAAGACCTTGAACAGAACCCGTAGACGGTCGTTTTGATTTAGAATTACCGGCATTATTTATTTTTGACATTTTGTACTATAAAATCTGAAATAAACATAATCGCCCTTATAAAATATATTATATGACAACAATGGACGTGGAGCCTGACAGGCTCCAGTCAATTTTTATACGGTTATTACTCACGTGATATTCACCGGACGACACAATCTCCACCCTCGTTGGTAGTTTGGCAACTAAAACAAAAGCTACTGAGCCGCTCAATCGCGGGGACCCGGGGGAAATAGGCGAAACTATGAAAACGTAAACATTAAGTAGCCTGTGAGACTCCACGTCCATACTTAAAGGTTAAATATAAGTATCATTTTGACGGCCTGTTCTGCTTGACTAGTGTTCTAAGGAAAGTATAGTTCTGGTCAAAAAAGATAGTTTCAAATGACTTCACTGACAACTGTGTGTAATGACAGTTTTCGTCAAAATATAATTGCTGCTCTGAAGACAGCCATTAGACAGCACCACACACAATAGTGTTTTGTTCAAACATTTTGACTGTTGCGTGGTCATTAGAAGCCAACTTCAGAGCGATAAAGTTTTTAGATGAGAAAGCATACTTCTTTCTCTCTTCCGTTATGCAACATTTGCTAACTTAAATCTTATAAAAATATATGCAAAACCATGTGAATGGACTAAAGCTTTCAGGAAAGCGATTGATATTAACAACAACTTTGACAAACTAAAAAAGATGGAATGTTATTTTGCCGAGTGCTCTAACGTAATAACAACCAAACATGTTATGTATATTCGACTATCGATATACATATATACAACAAATCCTACCTGCCACATAGAAACAAGTGAACATATAATCCATACTTCTAACTACATATACCTACGTATGTATGTATGTATATAGCACAGCCTTTGAACAGGTTATTCGGATCGAAATACAGATCTGTTCGTCCTAAAATTGACGAGTACGGCGGTTTGATATCGAATATACATACTCGTATGTATGTAAAGTACGGATTACGTTTCGTAAAAATATTTGCTAAACTGTTCTATAAAAAGTTGCTGGGAATACGAGAATTTGAAGTCGGAATTGGTCAAGTAACATCATCTGCCTAGCCTTTTCCCAAGAACTTGTTATGAAAGAAGAATTATTTATTGATACAACACAAGACATACATACACATAGAAATAAAAAATATAAAAGTAAAAAAAGGTAACGCCAATAGTTCAGCATTATGCCAAACAGCTAGTGCCTGACGCTGGTTTTCAGCTGGACCTAAGAGGAGTTGCGGGTGTCAATCGCATATGAAGTTATGGTCGACTTCCAATCTGACCAGATGCAGGTGATTTTTATCCGTGAAGCGTCTGGCTATCTGATCTGCTTTACATGGACCGAATGATACCAGCCTTTCTGGCTCTTGACTATATTTAACGTTTACCAAACATTTGACATATGTATATCGTCCCGTGTGGCTGTTACTTAACCACGAGCTAATTTAGTACTACAGGCACTTAATTCCAATAATTACTAATCAGATTGCAATAATGACGGTATCGTTGATCAAAAGCCACATATCCCCCGAGTGCCGTAATGCGTTTAATTTAATGTAATCCAAATCAAAGATGGCAGAGTTGCGAACGTTTCACTGACTCCTCTAGGAAGTAAATGTCTTAAGGAAACTAAGCATTTCATTCTTTAAAGAAAGACTTTTAGAAGGTGTTTCAGTATTTAACTTTACGAGGATGGTTATCTAAAGATATAGGTAAATAATATTGAATACTTTACCAAAAATAAAACAAGACAACAGGAAAAAACTTCCATCACAATTATAGCCCAAAATAATTATGTAAAACAATACAGTTTCCACCTCACAGAACACTTAAATCAACACGATTTTTCCTCCTCAGAATCTGGAAATGAACACCAGAACTAAAGTGCGGTGAATTAATCTGAAATGGAGGCCCGACTGCCGTTACCAGAGATTGACAAATGATGCGGGCATACGTCCCGTTTACCAACACCACTGTTTTTGTAGGGCTGCTAAGACCAACTTTATGGCACGCCAAGGGAATTCCTACTTAATTATGGAGAGAGTAAGGTTAATTTTGAAAGTGGTTGTGCGAATGTCGCAGGTTTTATGTCGGTTTTGGGAAGATATGATCGTCGTTTTCTTTGGTTATATTGAGGTAATTTATGTGTCGAAGATGAGTTAACTGTATTGATTCAATGAGATTTTCCGTGAAACATCCACCCATACTTTCAACAGACCTTACTTAACGGTATTTCTAATATAAAAATAACTGTCTTTCTCATCATCATCATCATTATCATCTCAGCCATAGGACGTCCACTGCTGAACATAGGCCTCCCCCTTAGATCTCCACAGATACCTGTTGGGGGCGACCTGCATCCAGCGTCTTCCGGCGACCTTTATAAGGTCATCTGTCCACCTTGTTGGTGGACGTCCTACGCTGCGCTTGCTAGTCCGTGGTCTCCACTCCAGCACTTTTCGACCCCATCGGCCATCCGCTCTGCGAGCAATATGGCCAGCCCATTGCCACTTCAACTTGCTAATCCGGTGGGCTATATCGGTGACTTTAGTTCGTCTACGGATCTCCTCATTTCGGATTCGATCACTTAGAGAAACACCGAGCATAGCCCTCTCCATAGCTCGTTGAGCGACTTTGAGCTTTGAGATGAGGCCGATAGTGAGAGACCACGTTTCGGTGCCGTAAGTCATCACTGGTAGGTAACACACACTGGTTGAAGACTTTCGTCTTGAGGCACTGAGGTATGTCGGACGAAAAGACATTGCGTAGTTTTCCGAACGCTGCCCAGCCGAGTTGAATTCGGCGGTTGGCCTCTTTCTCGAAGTTGGACCTGCCTAATTGGACTACTTGTCCTAGGTAGATATATGAGTCAACAACTTCGAGTACCGAGCTTCCAACAGAGACTGGGGTGGGCTCAAAATGGACATTTGACATAATTTTCGTCTTGTCCATGTTCATTTTCAGATCCACCCGTTGTGAAACTCGGTCGAGGCCATCGAGCATCATACTGAGTTCCTCCATCGACTTTGCCATGACTACGATGTCATCGGCAAACCGAAGGTGAGTGATGTATTCGCCATTGATGTTGATGCCAAGTGTTCTATTGTGCTAAAACTATTGAACCGATTTAAATAAAATAAAGATTCTTAAATAAAGATTCTAAGAAAGTTCATAGCTAGTTTTCTATGTGGGCAGTAATTCATACGAGACGTAGGTGGAATCACAGTGAACAGATATTAGGTATTTAAGATTCTAAGAATACAGGAAAAACACTTAAAATAAATTACCCAAAACAATGTTTTATTTTGGGCAGCCCTCAGACCGTTTCTCGTTACTAATGTCCGAACAAATAGAATTCATGTTCCACGAAATGTATACGGGACGAAACAGATAAATTTACAATTGATTACATTCCGCAATTAAACAGGCTAGCTTCGAACAAAATGGCGGACCGTTGTGGTGATGGAAAACTATTGATTTGTGTACAAAACTAAGTGCTTGATTTATTAGTTTTTGTGTCACTTATATCTTAAAAGGAATTAAGTTTTATTCAGGTAGGCAGGTAGAAAATACTAATTTTGAAAGCCCAATCTTCCAATTAATTGGAAACCTGCTCCTTTGTCATTTAATTTGAACGTACAATATTGAAATAAAAACCATTTCTAAATGCTTGCACGAATTAAACGTAGTGTAATACTCAGGGTGTTTCAAACGTGCGCCGAGCTCTATAAAATGTACCAGACTATAGATAAATGCAGAAAAACAATAACATTATCTACTTTTATAAAATAACTATTTCGTTGGGATTAGGTACTCGGAAGTTGCCTTTACCTTGGACTTTCAGAATAACTTTAGATAGATAATTTAGATAAATCACTTATTTTTTGTTACAATTTTTTACTGCCTTTCATTAATTTGTGTTTTTTTTATGTTTCGTTTTACAAATTTGTACAACCGAAATTAACAATGACTGACTTGGCTATAAAAGACTAATTGTCTGGTATTCAGTCTTCTGACTATGAACACAAACTTCCCTAACACATACACACTACATAACACACTTTTAATACACTTTTTGATCAGTTTATCTTGTAAATTATCTTTAGTGTAACTACTGTTAAAACCATATCATTAATTCCACAGATTACATCTCCATATTTGTACAAACATGTTTACAATGAATAGTTTAGTTGCTAAGTTCACAAGGAGTTAAACTTCTGAAACTGTATATTTGATTAACAAACTCCGAGAAATAGGTTACTGCAGTGCTCGTTAACAGCGCAGTCAGGGTTTTTGCAATATTGCGATTTTAACCCAATACTGTGCGTGTATACGGATATATTTCTAACATACCAATTGGTTTGAATATCTTGTAACAAGGGTATTCAAAACATGTAAACGTTATGTTTCTTTTTTTTTTCTCTATTTAGAATATACTTATGCACAAGTTACCATTGTTTTATTGTTTTTTAGTTTATTATTTCCTCGCTTGTAGTAGCAACTGATGAAAAAGTAGATACTATATAACGAACTATAACTACAGGTAAGGCAAATTCATGAAATATCCAGTTCAAGTAACGCCTTCCTAGGAAAATATGTTAGAAAAACCATAGCAATAAAAATTATCAAACAACAACGATGGACCAATAAAATTAAAGAATCTAAAATTTTATCTCTCAATCAAAACGCATTATCATTTAAATACACTCCTAGCCAGCAAAAACAGCACACACATTAATTATTCCGCACATGTAAACACCATGAAAAATATTCAGTACAAACGTTATCTCCCATAGCAATCCTTTTCATCCCCTAATTCACACCATAATCTGTGTTACACGATCATTATTTAAACCCCCGCTAAACAACCGGGCCACAATAACGGTGTCCCATATATAGCCTATGGCCGTATTGCCGCCGCAATGGTGAAGCGCCTAATTTTGTAGGCTGTATTTGCATCGGTTTCTTGTGCTTTATAACTTTGGTCTAATTTTTGGATGTTGGATGTCCATATCGTGGGATAATATTTTTTTTTTTATTGAAAAAGCCAGCTGTAAAGTCTGTAAGTATTTTCATACCAAGCATAAACGTGAAAGTTTGGTTGTGTAAACGGTTGTTTAACACGTTGTGTAACCTTTTCACGCACGGATCTATGTAAAATACGTAAATAATCGATTGTAATTACAGTAGACGGGAAATAGCTAATATGCACTGCTTTTTTTGTCATTGTAATGTAGTAGTATTTCAGAAGTAATCCAATTTTATGAATGATGAATAATCGTTGCGTATGCTTTGTGTTTGCGTTTGTGTGAGGGCGCAGCACGGTTTTAAGGCCAGTAACACACGCGCCAAGTTTAAATACGGCTAGATGACATTTATGCTACTATTTATCCGGGTGGAAGAAGTAGTAGCTACTAGCTAGCTGGGACGAGGCTTAACAGCAAGGAAAAGCTAGTTTTAAAATATGTTTTGTGGCAATACCTAATTATCGTAGTTTCATTATAAAAAATTGGATTAAACATAACATTAAGCATACAATTTATAATCACACTATGACTATTTCAGAAGTCGGTTTCCTAGTCTTTGCGCCAGTTTAATACCTACTTTTTTATTTAGTCCTCACGAACTGAAACCGTAAAGTTTAATTCTCGTTTTCTTTCTTATAAAACTTGGTAGCAGTGTACTTTAATTACGTCCCGGTCATTCACTGGGCACTTTTATTTCATGTTTCCCAAAGATCTTATTACCTTCTATCTAATTACTCAGTTTATTTTGTTTTCCAGTTGCTTTGAAATGAAATACTTTGATGATGAGGCTTTAAACGAGAAATGTTGAGCATCATAGATTATGGAGCCGATGATTGGAAATCCGAAGGCTTCATGTGTTTTCTTTTTTATTTCTTTGAGGCAAGTTTAGAAAAGTAGGTATGCTTATAAACTCAAGAATTTATTAATAATCCAATTTGAAAAATTCTTTCAATGTTAGGTAGCTCATTTACCAAGAAAAGCTTATTTTTATCTGGGTATGCCAAGTAGTTAATAAATATTATTCGCAAAAAGTAAAAAAAAACACTAGTCTATTAAGCACTTTATTTTTAGCCAAATAACCGGTAAAATCGAATACAAACACAGATTTATACTCACAGGTACATTGCATATACTCTTTTTTCCGAGAAATCTATATATACATATATCTGTATGTTTTTGCACTATCTAGGATAAAGCTTTCAGCTATGATTTTTTTTAATCGAATGATTGATACATAGGATTTTATTTTGTAAAATTCTCACTATAAACTGCAAAACAGCTGTGCCACTTTTTTTAACACAGCAGGCAAACTGCACATGAGATCATTTTTATAAAGGGAAAGGCTAGGCGGATTACGATGTTACAATCGACCGAACCAACTCTATTTATATTTTAGACATTCGTAAGTGCTTTTGAAGACCTACATTAAAGAAATGATTTGACTTTGAGGTTCTGTATTTAACCGGGAACTGCTCTTAGTGAATAACGCAGTACCCTCAACATGTAACTTACATGTTTCTAAAACTTACAACTGAAATAAGACTTTAATTAATATCTAAACAGTATCCAGTTGGAAGCCCACGTAATGGCGTGTTCAGACACACGCAAACGACTCGCCGAGCCGAGCGGGGGATTAACTGTTTATTTACAAGCCCCATGCTATGGCACGGAATAAACATATGTTTTCTATTCATATACTTACAAGACTTTTAGATATTTTATGCGAAGTTCGGAATATTTTTCTCGTAGACGGTGGTAGATATTGGTGCAAGTAAGAGTAATTTAGGTGAAATTTTGGGAGTTTATGTAACGTTATGTGTACTCATAAGTTCAGTAAATAGGAAGCACGTTATATCAACAGGACCTTAATGCCTTTGATTAGACTCGGGAGTACGACATTAAAATTGATTACGTAATAATCAAATCAAACAAATTCCTAAATAATTTAGATATTTGAAAATGTTAACAATGACATTATCCGTCGTGCTCGTGTCACCGCCGGAGTGCCAGCCGTTTTAGAACCCAGAGGCTTAGCACGCGACGATGGCAAGAGACCAGACGGGATGTCTATAATGCCTTGGAAGACGGGAAGGTCTTTGGTGTGGGACGCAACCTGCGTCGACACCCTTGCACATTCCCAGTACGGCGAGTTGTGTCGGTGCAGCTGCTGCAGCCGCGGAAAACCTCAAACGGCGCAAATATGTAAACCTCACCGGCAATTACATGTTTGAGCCGTTTGGGGTTGAAACCTTGGGGCCATGGGGCCCAAGTGCCCACAGACTCTTTCGAGAAATCAGTAAGCGATTAGTGGAGTCCACTCGTGACCAAAAGGCTGGCCTATACATCGGCCAAAGGATATGCATTGCCATCCAGCGTGGCAATGCAGCCAGCGTTTTGGGCACGATCCCCGCTGACAGCGATGCGGATGAATTTTTTGATACTTAGTTCTAATTTTTCCCCCTTACTAGAATAGTGTTTATTTTTTAGATACAAGAGTAAATTCAGTCTTGTCTCGTTAATTACCCTCGACAGTGTAATGCAAATTAGCAAATTAAAAGTCCAAACCTATACTAATCTTATAAACCTGAAGAGTTTTTTTCAGTTTTATGTAGCCAGTTTATCGAAGGAGGCTATTAGATTGTTTATTCTGATAACGGGAAGTAGATTCCAACCACACCAGAAACCACAGGCGGAAGCTAGTATCAACATAATTGCGTAAATATCCAACCCTGAAACTTGAAAATCCGACTATATTTTCGTGTAACACCTCCCGTGAACCTTTTCCCGTTAAATTGAGAATAGCTGTCCCCAGGGAGATAGATTCGATTCCATAATAAAAAGGGAACTCGCGCCTGACCGGGTTGTTTCACCCTTTTCCTATGATTAAGTTACATGTTACACGTCCCCAAATAACTGTTTTACATACAACTGAAATAAGACTCCGGAATTCAATAACGAAATAATTTTCAAAAGAGATGAGTAAGCTGGGAAATCTTGAGATCGTATCACATCGGAACTTCTTAATCGCTTCTTTCTGGTTCAACAAGTACTTCTTTATAATAGTTTCAACGATTCTAAGATAAACCTTAATTTGCTCAGAAAATATCAAAAATACTATGACATAATGTTAAACTTACAAGCATAATACAAGAACCAATAAATCCAATAAAAACAAGAAACTCCGAACAATCAGTTAAATAAACACAATTGCGGCAATTAATTCCCACCGTCCTTACATAATGGGGAATATTCTGGAAAGCGTCTCCTTCCCCCATAACTCAAGGGGGATCAATGAGTTATTAACTGAGTAATGGCTGGCCCGTAAAACCGGGTAACTGGGTATAACACGCCTGAACAGGGCCGGAGATAAAGAAACCTATTGAAAAGGGCAGGTACGTAATAGCTTTAGGCAACGTTATGGGTTATGGAAGCATAGGGGCAGGTCAGAGCCGCTTACATTAAAATTATTTTGGGAACATCAAGGTTGTAGAGGATAAAGATTTACTAGCAGATTTTGTAGCTAGGAAAACTAACAATGAAGGTCAAGGGCAAATAAACGGTAGTCGCTTTCCAAGATTAGAACGCCAACACGAAGGAGACTGTTATAACAAAAACCAATCTACTTCCGAACAAACAAAGTGTAGGTATATGAAACAAACATGAAAAAGAAACACAAAACCGCATTGCAAATTCAATCTCCGCTGCACGCGAATACTTCGTTCAAACAAATTTCATTCACATGCACTTTGGACCAGTAAATAAAGGTACCTACGTTAAAACGCGTGCGGAATAAAACCGTATCCGTAACACCACATAGTCGAAAACAAATACAGATCAGTGGCGTGGATCAAAAAGCCGCAGATCTGAAGTGGCCACGTTTGCTGTGAGCTCAGCAACAAAATTTCTGCTTCAGTGGAACTCTGGCACGAGTCGAGGCTACTACGATGTATGAAGTAGATAGAGAAACAAAATATTATTTCGTCAATAAAGACATTTTGGGTAATTTCTTTCTTCGTCACTAACACTAAACTTTGAGTCAGCCGATAGTTTGTTTAGGCTCATAAATCAATATACTTAAAGATGAATATTAGGACACGCATCTTAAATATCAGGTTAACTGAATGCACATCACAAGTGAAATACAAGAAAATAATTTAGTTGAAGAAACATGTGTAAACAACTAAACAACAACAATAGTATCTAAAATAATAAACAAAAGCTGAACAAACATGTTTCTTTGAAAGAAACAATTTCGCCAATTGCAGATTCTCAATGCGCATTCATAGTTTATCACACAGGATTCAGTAGTCTTGTCTCGGATAAACCAACAATAGTAGATTTAGTAGAACATTGCGTTTCATTGGGCAGAAATCTATACGAATTGCAGCTAACTATTCCGCTCTGTTTCATATAAAGGCGGTGGAGTAAACTAAATGCTAGAGCTGTAATAATAAATGTCTTTCTAGCTTTCTCCAAATTATATCCGAAGCTTTTAACGGTTACAATGGAGAGACTATGTTTCGAATTTTCCAAACCTCAGTTCTTGTTGCAAGGTTCTTTCATTTTTTTTTTAATGACCAATAATGGTTAATTCTCATGGCCTGTGGATAAAAAACAATTATACTGCAAGTACCAAAAAAAAAACTTCCCAAAATATTAAAAGGTTGGTTCTAGAAATGTATTCGTTAATGAATAACAAAATAAGCTCATCAGTATGTATGCTTCGAATATAGCTTACTATAAAACACACTGTACACTTACTATAAAATCCATAAATATGTAAAAGCCGTTGCTTCAAAAAGTAAACCTAAAATATAAAGAGAGGACAACCGCTATAAAAATGTCAAAGGACTCATGCATAGATTATTCTGTTCATCGATAGACCAGACTTTTTATTATAGCACAATTTTTGCATCCAAACCGGTAGTATTTAATCTATATGCTGATTTTCCCCGAAAATAAAATAAACTCGATGAGCTACTCGTTATGGACGAACTAAAAAATGTAATTAGGTATTCACAAAGACAGAAAATGAGAATTTTTCTTCAATACCAAAGTTAAAAAGTTTATGACACAGACACTGTAGAAAATTCGATGGCCTGATTCGGGACTCTATTTACTGCGAACAAAAAAAACTTTCTAGAGGGATATTAAACATGAATTTCAGTTTTTTGGATATCTACGAAGTTCATTAAAATATCAACAAGCAAAGATCTTCAATTACCAGCCATTTAAAAATGTTTTTGATGGCAGCTATGTCTACATTTTATTTTTCATGTTGGTTTTGACACCGAATCGATTATTTTAAATCGCTGCGTCACGAGTCAAATCGATTGATGATTCGCTGTCTTGAAATCGCATTACGTGGGGCATAATCGACCCCGGCGATTTCGCTGACGTCATTTAATCTAGTGGATCACTTGATTTCCCTATAATTTTAAAGGATTTTGGATTTCAAATTCATATGTTTTGAGGTTTCCGGTGAATGAATATAGTTATTTGTCGCCACGAATTCCAACGCTAAATTAAACCAAAACCTGGTCTAAAACCAAATCACTATTAGTGAGCTTGATCTGCAATGAATATAACAAGTAAGTTGATAAAATCCACAAATTCTCAGAATCGACTTCAAAAACGAAATCAAAACCAACCAAATAATATTGCAACATTCAGCATAGTTCGATTCAAACTAACCTGAACTAAAACTAGAACAGAACGCAGAAAATAAAATAAAGCTTAAATACTTGTCAACTGTTGAAAGCAAAACAAAGCGAACGCAGTTGAAGCGACGATCATTCAAAAAGTTTGTCGAACTATTCTCCATTTGAGTCACCTCGTTGGAATGGTGAGGGCCAAAAAACTTCATACGTCATCGCTTAGTGGCCGATCAGGGAGCACGGTTCACGCGTCATTTGGTTCACCCCCTTGGTTTTGGGGGGAAACTTTTGCTTTTCAACGTTTTTGCGGCTCAATATTGTGTTTTACGAACGCTTGGCTAAATTTCTGAGGATCACCGTGAAACGATTTGATTTCGAGATGGATTGAATGCCATCTTGGGATATAAAGATCGTTATTGTTGGATCTATGGCAAAAGTTTGACTTAGACTTATTTATTCCATGGATATAGTTGTGCAGTCAATTGATATCTAAGACAAATGTATAAAGACATTATTTGAACCAGTTTTTGCTTCTCAGTACACCACAGGCATGTAGCCTGATTACACGCCTACCATGCATCATTAAAATTGACGTAACGTTTTCTAAACTAACATCTTTATCACAGAATTTTCCTCGTACATTCCTAAAAACATCTGGAACATAATCAACAAGGGGATTATCTCCATCCATTGAGTCACCTTCCTCCTTGTTTATTATTAATCGTATCAGATCAGTAGTAACGCATTGAGCAAACATATCGAGTGTCCCATTAGCGTGGAAGATAACAAACAATGGAATCTGAGGGTCGGCTGTCCCAACCAATATTGTATGATGAGGATTAATAAATGGGATAGCTTTTTGTTCGCATAAGTGCGTTCCTATTTTCTTATCTAGGCTTTTGTTGCTACGCTTCGGTTTTGCTGTGTCAATCACAATTTTGCTTGCTATTTATAACACACATTTAATTTGTTTTATTTCGATCGAACATACTCAGGCTGACCTATTGTCAAAGAAGCATTTTCTATGAAAGTGTAATCAAGCGTAAAATCAAAAGCAAAGGATTTTGCTTAGCTCCAAGAACACTTACTCAGAGTTTTTCAGATAATTCTCTTTGCGATAAAAATAAGGAACGGAGTGAAATCACAGCTCATTTCCACTGGTCTGCTATTGATGGGAACTTTTCATGTATTTAAGTTGGTTAACTGGGAACCCTTTATGCGGTGGCTTGCTTTGATAAAAACATAGTGTGTTTCTTTCAGTTGCAAACTTTGAAGGCGATGTTTGGTGTCAGTGGCTGCGGTATGAGGAACGAGAACTGCTGCTATCGGAATGTTTATCATTGCATTTCTTTGGCTAGGTTTGTCTGGACTAATAAACTCTTTTCTACTTTTACTTTTCAAATATAATTTAAATGTTTAATAGATTCACATCTTTCAAATAAATAGGTTGCATTTATAGAACCAAAAAATAGTACTTTAGCAAGTTTTTGCATTAAAACTTTTTATTCAAATTACACTTTGATAGATGGTTCAAAAGTAATGATTTCTAGAGTTCTAAAGCTAGGACTCTAGATTTCTATCTAGACGAAGAAAATGTAATTTACAGACAAACCGTTTGGCATCCTAGGGGACCCCAAGCTAGCAAACAGGCTATCATTTATTCAGCCCCACTTCTACGAGATATAAATCTTGCTAGCTTTCATAAGTCACTTACGCTACTAGAAATTTATTTCTTGCAAACGCTACACTCTGGAATATATTGTGTAATGTAAAGTTCAGTATGTTTCAATAAAGACCATGAATACATTTGATATGGAGTAATTAAGAGCAATTCCACATTGACTTTATTTATGTGTGTGGCTTTATTTTATTTATTTCCAATTAGATTGCAATTGCGGTGACTGTAAAGAGATTTGTGTCAGGCGTTCCAAATAAAAACTTAAATGTCAAGAAATATACAACGCGCTTTCCCCTAACCTTATGAAAAGGCAAACCAAAATTTCAACTTCCAACATCAACACATTTAAAATTGCCCTCAAACAAAGAATTTAAGACACTGGATCAGATTAAGCCGAAGCAACACGTAGGGAGAAACGTTCCATGTCACAAAGTTGCAGGTTTTATTACATTTAACTACGGAGTAAGGAAATACGAGCGGAGATGCCACAAAGCAGGTTACAGGCACCATCTTCTAGTTCAAATACGTACGATGGGCCTGATCAGAACGATCAGTTATGAGGGAACAACTAACGTGGCGTTTGGGTTCTTTGTGACCTCTGTCAACGATTTTAATTATAACAACAAATATATGGGTCCAAAGAAGGTGTGTAAGGACGGAGCTAATAACGTTCCTAGTCCCCCGCTCACCCGCATATTGGCGCGCTACTTTCTTAGGTGATTTTCTGTTATGGCACCTCCGCTAGTCATTTTGTTCTCCGTGTATTTAACGGATCCAGTAATGGTTAGTGCGCCATAATGTGGGTACATTCAATTTTGGAATCAGTAATTCTGCGTAGTGACACTTTTAAGTGGACTTTGTGTGAATAGTTCTGTGGCCGATGAACTTAGTTTGCTTTTGTATGTGTTTGATTATCCAAGTTCTGCATCCCTCTTCGTACTAGTATAATAGAACGTCTATTTTCTTTAAACCCTCATTGGTTTCATGAATTCTAATATTTTGAAAATTGATAAGATTTTATAAGCGGTCTATTAATAAATCGCACTAAGTTAGAGCCAATTTTCAGTCTACAACCTTCAATTGCATGTAGTAATCCCAAAAGAATTAACTTTTAAACGAGTACCACATCAAAGGAACGCAGAGAAATTATAAAGATCAGCTCAGGCTCCTTTGTACCTAATCTAAAATTTAATCTTAAAAGATAAATGCTTTGCTCAAAATAAATATATTGTAATTTGAAGACACTTACAAAGAAGTCCCAGTAGATAGACGCATTTCTTGAACTAACATGGGTAGAAAATAACTATATTTCTAGAGTAAACGAAAGGAATCTTTGAAGAGCTTTCTAACCGCTAAGCGTCTCTATGGTACCTACATACTGGATGCGGGTGGTGCCTCGTTTGATGCAATCGTTACTGGCTTTCTATCATTTATTTACCAGTTATACATAGGGCCTTACCTGAATGTCGGAACCAATCAGTCAGAATAATTAATTATTCTACCCCGTCTGCCAGTGTCATACAGCTATACTACTTACATCATCTTGCGCCTCTTTATCTTATATTCAACAAATCACAGTAAAATATAAACTTCTAGCGGAACGTTCGATTCAACGTTGAAAATAACATAAAACCTACACCGACAAAAGCATTTTATGAGTTTAGATCTCTATGTACGAAATATTTGAAATAAGTGCACAAATAGCCTACACATTTCCTCTGCGCCAGTTGTATATACAAGCAAGTAAAGCATCCTATCTAAACGCAGCACACACTGGTAACACAATAAACTCGACACTTTATTTGTGCTAGCTGGCCCGCATACTTCTTATAAAGTTCCTTCAGAAAATCTACATACACAGACAAACAGAGGGTAATCAAGAATACTTTGAAGCAATTGCGCAGCTTCTAAATATCTTAAATATGTTTTACTTCATGTTCGTGCCCCGACAGATGTATTACGGAAGCGGAAATCTCATATTTTATTTAAGAGCAAAATGGCGGCGGAAATGGATGGCGGAATGAATTGAAGTATTTTTGTTAATGTATTATGTTATTTGTTTTTTTTTTTGTGTATTTCGCAGATTGCATATGTCCGTTTTACATTAAATATTTACATATGCAGTTGACATAAAAAATAACTACATTAGTGAATAACAAAAAAATATCAATTTGGTTGTATGAGGCTCATACACACACTCCTCTTCAAAATTATCTCTAAAAAACCCCAACATACATCAACACTCAACACTCCCACAACTTACTAAACTTAATCATAAACCGCTTACTAAACAATAGGTAATTAAAACAAAATTAATAAGCCGAAGCGACGCGAGCGCACGTCGTGACGTCACAACGGAATTTCATTACGTCACCACTATGGAATTAGGGAATTAATCCGAGTAATAAACTGCCATCTAGTATGATTTATACGCGATTTCTATTGTTATTAAATTCGAGGTGTAATTGCTATTGTTTGATTTAGTTGGAGAATCATTTTGGGAGCTAAGTATTGAGAGTTTTAGATGAGTTCGGTTATCTCAGTAGATGGAAAAAGACTGGTAACATTTTAATTTTCAGTGAAAAGTCCTTAAGAGACCTAAGAAACATCAAAACAGAAAAATAGTGAGCTATTGCGTTCGGCGAACAATCCTGATTCCTTTCATTCTTTAACAAAAAATCTGATTTCTTTAAAACTTTTTAACAATTCACCCTTCCATAATTCAGTTATAGATACATATAGAAAACCTTTTCTTTTTATAACTTGCCTATTCCTCAATTTAGGTACCAATAACAAAAATAAAAAGATCCAAAAATAGCCAAGACATCAATGTCATCAGCCGTAATTACGGCCGATTATATCCCATCAGCTGGCTCAGCTGTCACCATGAACTTCCCTGGCTGACGGCTGCTGACTAATTCATTTGTAGTAATTACTTCAAATCTTCCAATCTTGGTAATGAGGCGCGTTAAGCAAATAATATCACGGCTCTAATTGATCATTAATAGAAATCTACATACGGTAGGAAGTTATTAGCGTATTCAAGTTAAGCGGGGAAATTCCGTTAATAAATTGTTCGTAATATTATAGAGTAAATATCTGAATTTGTAAAAGCTAAAACTTGAGATCCCTGGCGTGAGTTCACTATCATAAATATAATATTGTAAAGCTCGAAGGTGTTTGTTTAAACTTTTATATCTAAGGAACTTCTTATAACACGCATTTAAAATTAAAAACAGTTTCAGTTAGCCCATTTATTGAGGAAAACTAATCTTTATTCGAGCGCATTATCTTCACCATCAGTACGGTAAGCTTAACAGTTCTGCATGGTTGAAACTATGACACAAGCCCACGAAGTCTATACCCTTAAACTACCAAAACCGAAACTCCCAAAACACAGAACAATCACACTACAACCAACTGGAAGGTCCAACGGTCCGCCAGCTACACTCCATTAAGGCATTCCAATTGACTCGCAAACCAATATACACTTAGATAACCGCACACTGCAAACTTTTAGTCGGCCGATAGTTGGTTTGGGCTCATAAATCAGTATGAAGATGAATGGTACTACGCATACTACACTCACTTGCATCACCTATTTATATTATGATATTTACCTGCATCAGACAGACTAAAAACTTTGATTGGAATCAAGATTTTCTTTAACCCGTTGTATGTAGGTACATAGGTACGCAGATATAGTCCGAGCGAGCCACTTCGATTTTCTGTATTTTTTTATATAAGCGACATACAAGAGGTTTTTGGCGGATTTTTTTGGAAACCATAGGGTCAACTGTCGCCGACTGTTTAGTCTGCAGTGTGCTTAAACTAAGCGTTACCACAGTTTGTATCTGTGTCCGAATCGATCGCGGACAATTATTGGCAAGTACCGCGGCTGAATGTAATCACGACCGAACTATGACTGTCACGTGACGAGAGACGTCTAGTGCCAGTGACCGGGGAATAATGACAGCTAGTGTACGAGAAAAATTGGGGAAGTGATAAGGGTAAGTAGTTCAGTGATCTTGGGATTTTTTTTTGCTTTTTATTCCATCAAAAATACCATATTTCTCTAAAGAACTATGTAATGTATATACTACAGGTTAGGTTTGTACTGATTTGGTCTCATTCTGCCTTATTATTAAACTTGGTGTTAAAAATGTAGGTACTGACTTTTATCTATTTTTACGACAGTCAAAACTCTCGAGTAATGCTTCAATTATGAACATTTTTGATAATTAATATTTAGTTTGCCTTAAGTATAGCGTAGTTATTGAAGGTCGTAACCATTTTAATGAGGCTTTACAGTTATTTTAAAATAACTGTAAAGCCTCACAATTGTTTTTGCGTGAGAGGGTTACAAACACCCACATATCCTTTTCCTATTTACCAAGTGTGATTTCATATCCCAAGAATGCGGCAACCAAATTCCGACCCCAATAAACGATCCACAGAATGTGACAAACATACAGGCAAATCAAGATCAACGGTGAACCAGTAATGAACGGTATTCGGCTCCTGTTGGAATTTAATCGCGACTACAAGCAATAACTGTCAACTTGATATACTGCACTGACAGGTATGTGGCGGGAATATTTGACTTACTGGAAGAAAATTAATTATTGCTGTATTACTGGTAATACAGGGAAAGGAGGAAGGTTTATGTTTTAAGGAAGGAGTTGGATATGGATGTGGCTGAAGATTTTTTTTTTGTTTGAACGCGCTAATCTCAGGAACTACTGGACGGATTTAAAAAACTATTTCTGTGGTAGATAGCTCATTTATCAATCAGGCTTTTTTTTACACAGGCCCGCGAAGAAGTTCCCAAGGAATGCGAATGAAACCGCGAGCGGACTCTTTTTGACAATATTAAGTTATTTTAAGAAATTAACTAACGACAAGACAGAAAAATAGCTCAAGTAAAACCGAGTTTTTACTATTTTTTTTAATTAAAATATACCGTTAGTTGAAAATATAAAAACAAATCTGTAAAGTCCACACTAGCAATTATCTTCCCAGCACTTAGATGAATGTGCGTTAAGATCAACAGTGTTGGAGCAACACGATGTAATCACAACTACAATAACACGAGACTCGCCGCTGATTAATTGTTTATCTAGTATTAAATGGCGTTATTACGCGGTCACTTTATTGTTGCCACACGAAATTATACTTTAAGTTGTGCGGAATAAGAGCTATGACTCCAAGACGTGGGACATATGACTTTTTTTAAGAAATAGGGAAGGAAATTATTGCATTACAAGTATATTTTTTTACCCACGACGGAACGGAGCAGGTATATGCGTTTGGGGTGAGAGATGTGCGTTTGTGTGTTTGTGTGTTTGTGTGTTTGTGTGTGCGTTTGTGCAAAGTAATGTTCCCACTTATCTTCTAAACTAATGATCTGATTTTGATGCGGTTTTCAATAACAGATTTGCGTTCAACGTGTTCATGTTCTTAGATAGGTGTCATGGCTGTAACTCACTAGGGGGCGCCACAATATTAGTGCAAACAGCAAAGTAATGTTCCCACCTACCTTCTAAACTAATGATCCGATTTTGATGTGGTTTTCAATAACAGATTTGCGTTCAACGTGTTCATGTTCTTAGATAGGTGTCATGGCTGTAACTCACTAGGGGGCGCCACAATATTAGTGCAAACAGCAAAGTAATGTTCCCACCTACCTTCTAAACTAATGATCCGATTTTGATGTGGTTTTCAATAACAGATTTGCGTTCAACGTGTTCATGTTCTTAGATAGGTGTCATGGCTGTAACTCACTAGGGGGCGCCACAATATTAGTCCAAACAGCAAAGTAATGTTCCCACCTACCTTCTAAGCTAATGATCCGATTTTGATGCGGTTTTCAATAACGTTTTTGTGTTCAATGAGTTCATGTTCTTAGATAGGTGTTATGGCTGTAACTCACTAGGGGGCGCCACAATATTAGTGCAAAAGAGCAAAGTAATGTTCCCACCTACCTTCTAAACTAATGATCCGATTTTGATGCGGTTTTCAATAACGGTTTTGTGTTCGATGAGTTCATGTTCTTAGATAGGTGTCATAGCTATTAATCACTAGGGGGCGCCACAATATTAGTGCCAAACAATGTTACAATATAATCAAAACGTCCGATTACAATTCTGTTTTCATCAGCAATGTGTACATGCTTAATGCATGTTCCCAAATAATAAAAATTACGCCTGTAACTCACTAGAGGGCGCTACAATATCGGTGCAAAATAATATTGCAATAACATATTATATAGACTATAATTCGTATATGTTCTCTAAAAAGTCTGAAATAAAATTAAGCAAAATTAAAAATTTTGAAAAAACCCCCGACGGTAAAAATCTTATTGAAAAATAATAAAATAACTCAAAACCCCCGACTTAACCCAATTATATAGGAATAACCGTCGGGGGCTGCCATTTCTATAAAGGTATGAATTATAATTGAGTGTATTTTATGTCATCGTTAAACATCTACAATTCTTCAATAATTGTATTCACGACACTAGAATCCTTTAGCTGGTTTAATGGCAGCTCCCGACGGATATTCCTATATAATTGGGTTAAGTCGGGGGTTTTGAGTTATTTTATTATTTTTCAATAAGATTTTTACCGTCGGGGGTTTTTTCAAAATTTTTAATTTTGCTTAATTTTATTTTTAGTATGCTTCCGCCAGTGTTTTCACCCGCGTCACCTGGGGACTAGTCTACGCACCCAGATGAAAAGTAGATAATCGCATTACAATTTATATTACATACTAGCTGATCCCGCGAACTTCGTATCGTTCAAACCTTCCCTGGACCTCTACAAACATTTTAAAACCAAAATCAGCTCAATCGGCCCAGCCGTTCTCGAGTTTTAATCAGACTAACGAACAACAATTCATTTTTATTTATATAGATATTAATTTTGGTTTGTTCCCACTAGTTCTACTGCTTAGTTCTACCGTAGAACTAATGGGAACTTTTTTTCCCACTAGTTCTACTATATGACATGTAACAAAATAGTAGAACTAGTGGGAATTATAGTTTTTATTGGTATTCCCACTAGTTCCACTGAACATTGGCAGTAGAACTAATGGGACATAATTTTGTTCTACTAGACAGAAGAAGTACACTCGACGGCCGATAGTTTGTACAGTAAATGAACTATTTAACAATAAAGTATTTTTTTAAATCAGTCCTGTAGTTTCTGAGATTAGCTCGTTCAAACAAACAAACAAAAATCTTCAGCTTTTTTATTACAGCAAATAAAAAATTCAAATGTCAAAATTGATCCACAACGTACATATCTTAAGATCTACAGGTATATTTATCGTATTTCAACTTAAAAATGGCGACACAAAATTATGTAAACCTACTGTAGATGCATCTTATACCTAATAGCTAATTTAGACAGTGAAGTAACAGTGACCATTTCAACGACACAGAAAACTATAAACGCTAAGTACTTAGTAAGCAAATATAGGCCACTTGTTCCTACAACAAAAGCACACAAAACCGATGTAGAAGGCAATGTTTTAGCTAAAGCGCTTACAAAAGACCAGTTGAAAGGCAAAGCTAGCAGCGCTTGAGTCGATTGGCGGCCCAAGAGGGTCATTAGTCACGATGCATTGACTGACCCGGGAGTTGCAAGCCTATCGACGGTTTGAAGCATTTCTTAGAGAGAAATGTCATTGACCATTGATGTTGGGGTGTCAATTTAGCTATTATCTAATAATATTACGAATGTGAAAGTTACTCAGTCTGTTTGTCCCACTTTCACCTCAAAACTTCTTTAACAATAGAAACAAAGCCTGAGAAAGGATATAGGCTGTTTTTACGCGATTGCGGTAAGTGTTTTTCCCGGGACGTGGGTAAAACCGCGGGTAAAGGATAATATTTTATATTCACAGTTGAGGCACCATAAATCTATTTCTAGTAGGGGAGGAGGGGGCATAACGGGGACGTTAAGGGAAATAATCAACAAAAAAAGAAGTATAAAATATTTTTAATCAAAACTATACTCCGCGCGGCGAATCATGATCCGTATGACGTTTCAACTGACAGTAGTAATAGTGATGCGAAACTTCGATAAAATTCTGTTAGGCAAAGGTCATGTCATTCAGCCAGGTCATTCAACGGCTTTATTATATTTTATTTTACTGTACATTAATTTTTATTAAAATTGCACAATTTAAAGAGAAGAATTTTTAGAATTCTTTTTGAATTTAATTTTAAAGAATTCATAATTTCCAGCTTTATGGAAAAATATTTAAAAGGAGGCCACGGACCTACCGCTTTTTTTTAATTCAGTCATGTCAGATTCAGATTGATTAAATAAAATACAAATATACTGTGTCTTTTTTACTCAAAGCATTTGTAAATTTTTTCCTTCAAATTATCGATATTTTGTTTATCGATGTGTCCCTTTTTTTCGATAACAGCTTGGCGTCGTAACTTTTGTAGCACGTACCATGTACATTTGCATTGAGTTTTTTTCCATTATTTTCGAACATTACGTAATAATTTCTTAATATTCATTTTAATTATTAAAAAATGCACACAATTATGATTTTTTAAGATTTTTAATGGGCCTGTAAAGGATTTGTTGTGACAGGACGTCACTACAATGTTAAGCGCTACCGAACTGTCATAGGGATCATCATTGGCCGCGCGGGGTATAATGACAACTCTTTAGTTACTTAATAATTTATCATTCCGCATCGAATTTGGTGAAGTAAGAAATCAAATAAAACTTTTAATAGTAATTTCACAAATCTTCATGAAAACTCCATCGTGCCCCGGGGTAGGGGCAGTATGGGGTACCCAGTGTGGGGCACTACGGGGTACATTATGTTATTTATCGCAGAATAAACAGATGTGGATTTCTTCCAAGTCTTCGTAATCAACTCCTGCACATGCTGTGTGGGCCCACTGCCCACATAGCTGGCAGGCCACCCAAGGCTCCGAAGACTTTAAATAAGTATTGTTCGAGTCAATACAATAGATGCATAAAGTATCCTCCTTAACATTTTCGCTATCAGAGTGAGCTTTTTGAGTCTTCTGTTTCTTTAAGTTTTTCTTCAACCGGGGATCATTCGGATTGGAACATTTCTTCGTCCGTTTAAGTTCCGTTTGGTCTGTGGAACACCGTGCAATTGAGCTGCTTTTCTGTAACCTGCTGATTTGCTTAAAACTGCATCAATTGCGTGTTTCATGCTTTCTACAGACCAACTGTTTCTGGAGCTTTTCTTTTTGTAAGTTCTTACCATTTTAATATACCTAAAACAAAACAAATAATATTATGAAATGAACTGACAATGCAGGGGCATAATGGGGGCGTACCCCATTATGCCCCATAGCCATGTCCCCATTATGCCCCTATATCTAACAAAATTTTAAACAACGAACGAAAAAAAGAATTCAAGGTCAAAGTGATTTTGCTCAAAACATATCAATAGTTGATGTTAGTAGTAAAACACACTAATAAAACAATAGTAGTCATCTAAATCTAAACACTTACCTTTTTAGACGCGTTTTAGTAACCACTCAAAATTAGATGAAATGTTGCCGAAAAAATGTTTTGGTCGTCAACAATAAACGCGTGCACTTTGATCGCCGGTCACTACTGCACTGAAGGCCGATGCAAAATGCTCTCTTATTGGTGAAAACAAAACACGGCTAGTATGCGTAGTTACTTGTATGTGTGGGTGACCCCGTCGTGCCTCGCGTCCCCGTTGTGCCCCCCCTCCCCTAAGTGTTCCTAAAGGTCCCGTCTAATCTACCTAGAAAATATTTGAATAACTTGAACTATTCCTATAAACAAGTTAATTTAGAGAGATGATTAACTAATTCTGTAAATAAATTTAGGATGCTTTTTATGTCTTATTTTCGGTGCAAATCATCAAATAAAAAGTACCTTCGCAGCAAAAGACCTGCAAATAAATAAAGTACCTACAGTTTATCTCTCTACACTAAAACACACAATTTAAAAGAATAAAAGAAAATAGTGGAATACAACGGATGTGTTCCCCGCTTAACTCAGCTGAATGAAAGAGCTTTCCTTTGAATAAAACTTTTTTACTTTTACGTGTTTAAGGTTAGTTTAGAACTGAATTTCTATTATTTCTATTGATAAAGTGAAAGAGAAAAATACCAATTTTATATTCAAAAATATATTTTTGGGTGAAGTAAATGATCAAAGGGTAGAAATTATTATTTTTTAGCGTAGCAACCCTAATTTTTAAGAGAGATTTTATAAAAATGGATTCTGAATTTGGAATAGTAAAATATAAGTCTAGACTCAAAATATTAAAATGTCCATCGTAAAATAAGTTATTATCGTAGTTTCTAATTATATAAGCACGTTTCATAAAGTTCTTCTTTCTAATATTCCGTAGTGACAAACCAACTAAGTTTTTCATCAAGTTTCAAAGTTTTTTAACGATTTCTAGGACATTTATATTAAAATCTAACATAAGACTTTTGGAAAATATTATTAAGTATTGAATCGCAGTAAATTAGGTAAAAATTGGTCTATTAACTTATTATACTGGCTGCTATAATAAAAAAAAAACTTTTGTTACATAGTATCCAAAGTTAATTAGTTTTGTTTGTATCTAGAGAAGTACTAGTAGTTCATTCTTTAATTTTTTTTTATATTTTAACTAGCGACCCGCTCCGGCTTCGCACAGCGTAACAGTATTTCCCCACTATTTGATGTATGTTATTGTACACATAAACCTTCCTCTTGAAACACTCTATCTGATAAAAAAAACCGCATGAAAATCGGTTGCGTAGTTTTGAAGATTTAAGCGTACAAAGGGACATAGGGACAGAAAAAGCGACTTTATTTTATACTATGTAGTGATTCTTACGCAGGTTTTACTGCCTTAAAACCATTGTAAGATCCAGTTCGATATCTACACAACATCATTCAAAACATTTTGAACATGGTTACTAGTTGGTAGATAACCATTTCCTCCTTCTCTCTCTTTATACCTATCTTCTTCTGAAAAAAGCACAGAAGAATATAAAACAAAATACAGTCTGTTGCCAACATGGGTACGAACTGTATAAATTGTAGTAAACTCATCGGCAATTCGATCAGACCCCGCCGCGATATAAGCGCGACGCATAGATGAAACTTTTCCCAAGCAGGTAACTAAATTAAAACTTTCGCGTAGACTTTAAGTAGAAATACAGAAAGACGTTTCATAAAATACTCAACGTCTGTACCTTATTTACTGAGCATAAAAAATAAGTACACTTTACTACTCTTTGAGTGAATCGTAAGTTGAAAGTTAATTGGCATTTCAGTCAAAGTAAAAGAATTACCCTGAAGACGGTACTGAAAGCCTTTTTGAGACTCGCGTAGGTACAGTTTCAGTCTAGACAAATTTGTTGAGGCGGTCCGGGACCTTAATTTGGATAGTTTTTAGTTCTTTTGTACCTTTAAAAGTCAGTTTTTTTTTGCAACTAATTTGACGGACAGATCATTGAGTTTCAGTATCTTCAGTTCAGTTTCAGTTCAAATGAACAGAAAAAACTATTCTTCATGATAATCAAATTCGTTCAGCCGTGAAAATTTTCAACTCTCTGGACAATAAAACTGGTTCAATATGAAAGGATAATCTTCACTCGACAGTCAATATTGTTTGTACCTGGTTTAATTATGAACTAACATTATATACGTAAGTACGGTAGACAAGGCTGTCGTACCTCCATCATAAGGTATCGATTACCGCGTAGTATGTAACTAACGACTCATTAATTTATTGTTACAATCTGGTAAGTCTTCATGATATGAATTTTCCTAATGAAACCCGATTTAGATACTGACGCAAATTAAATGTATTCCACATGTATTACACCACAGTTTTCATTCTAAATGTTGCCTACCTACATATCATCAACCTATTTAGCCAAAAAAGTATGTTATTTCAATTGCAGCATTTCATATATCACGAAAGTTATGATAGGTAATGATAACATAATGCACGTCAGCCAATATAGTATTTAGTCAAAACACCCCTACACTTCGACGTGCAAAAACAAAACACAATCCCATTTTCCGCGAAAAGAAGCATACTTAGCATACGCGACGCGGACGTACGTCACTTAAACGTTCTCCCACAGTACACTGCCACAATAAGGAGTGGTCAGCTGTAAAAACTGCGTCCATTTAATTGAGTATGCAAAGCGGGCAGCGGATTCAACGCCTTTGAAGTGCCCCCTTTATCTGACGTCATTCTGGCGGAGCGTGTGGTATGTGTGGTTTGTTTTCATAATGTATGTTATTGATTTAGCTGTTGAGTAATATAATTACTGCAAAAATTGGCTTTGTCAGTCACTGGAGAGCACATCAGCGAAGCTCTCAAAGTTAAGCGCAGAACCAAGTTGCTGAAGCCGAAATCGGCCAGGATCAATATAATTCTTTCCTTGGGGAGATGTTTTACTATGGTAAATCCAAGCACTAAAATGATAGTACACGTTTAAAAAATGACATCCGCATTGCTGGCAACACCTGATGCACATGATAACTGAATATGTTGTGGGGCATCTATAGTTCTTAATGTAGAAACCCAGAACTACTACACTTTGAACATACTAATAGTATAATTTAATATAATTATTTTAACCCTTGAAATTACGCAGAAAAACAATGGGTCAACTTTTGTAAAGTGGACGAAACCCCTTTTTTGTTTACCTACGTTATATTACTTTCAATATTTATACAACACCACAACGGAGGCAATGGAGCAATAAATTGAAACAAGAAAACATCCACGTTGTGGGAGATGACAAAATTATTAGGAGCCCCTAATAGTAAGCCTTCAAAGAATATAGCGCTTTTTACTGCGCTACTCGTAAAGTGTGAGAAATAGTGGGTAGGCAGGGCAGCTGCTCATCCCTATTTTATGCACCATTGCAGTCTTTATCTCCCACAGAAGAGGAAATAAACAGAAGTTCAATTCTGTGCAAGTTATAAAAGTTTGTGAACACTGCAAAATGTATATATAACAACTATAAAAGTTTAGAGTTTATTCAAAATCGAGCCTTTATGAAGTTTTTGAAACATTTTTTTTGTGTTTCTGCACATAATTCTGCACCTATAATAATTATTTCACAAACACAAATTTATTTTCCAGCATCCTGCTTTTCTATACTCGTTTATCCATTTTCCTACGAAAGTTATGAAAAAAATTCTCACATTTGCATAAAAAAGTTATCCTTTTGCATCTCCTCTGTGTGATGCTAGACTGACGCTGCAAGTGTAACATATGGCACCATTTGGGGCTGGTTACGAACGAACTTAAACTACTGAAAAAATAAAGTCTTCAGCCTCGAGGACAGACTGGAATACTCAGAATGGAATAGGTAACATTTCAGACACTTTTATGTCTGAAACTGCTTTATTTTCTCCTAGCTCTATAAGTTGGGTAGAATTTTATTTTTGGGGCTTTGAAAACATATTGCTCATAAAATTACATCTATCTGAAACTGATTTAGTTCTATATAAAAAAAATATGTACCTATAGGTAGATATGGCCAATTTCTCCTAATTATAAGTTGCAAATAAATCGCAGATAGTCATAATACTGTGCACAGCACCAATAATTTATTCGAATTAATTTCAAAGACTACAAAATTATAATTAATTGCTACCAGAAGATAACTTTTTCTTGCTCAAAATTTTACATTTTATTCATGAAACATTTTTCAGAGACCAAATAAAGGGGAACATAATTATCTCGAATAAAAAAATATTTTCATTACTCCGAACCGCAATGTTTTTTTACTACTGCGTCACCCCTACAAATTACAAGCGGCGTAATGAAGATGTAAGGCCCTCTGCACACGTGCGACTCCACGGCAGCTTTGAGGAAAGTACTCGTACTAATGAACATAGAATAGGTACCTAAATATTTATGAAGTAAATTACAGTGTATCTCAAAGGATATACTAGAAATCCTAAAGTGGCTTATATAGTTTTCTAATTTACCACTGTTTACAACTGACATTAATACTGTCAACACAATAGAAAACACGATAAAAGAGGTTTTAACCAACGCAGCGTGTTTGTTCAGAATCGCAACTGTGCACCCAGCCTACGCAATATTTCACCGACTCTGTGAGACACTTAGATGTAATATTTAAGCATCGAAGTCGTAATTAAACAAGCAAAGTAAAGGCTTTATGGGTGCTCTGTAATTATTTATGCTGTGCAAATAATAGGGCTGTAAAGTTTTGTTTTAGTAGGACCAGTTGGGGCTGCCTTTTGTTAGACTACTGATGAACTGAGAAGATTATGTTTCATTATTTGGCCAGTCTGGTCCGAAGTTTGGAAGTTCTTTGTTTGTTTGATTCGAATAAAACTCAAATTACGTAGAATTTACCTCTTAGAGGCGGCGAGTAACAATTACTGAAGTGAAGTTAAATTCTATTGCCGAACAGATCGATAGGTGGCTTGTTTTGGAATGGTTATTAGTTGCCTGAGGCTGCTGTCTGCTACGGTAAGATATTTTGCTGGGTTCGAAAATAAAGGGTCATATGTTTTTGTTATTATGGTGGTGGCCTAGTGGGCAAAGAACCAACCTCTCGAGTATGAGGGCGCGGGTTCGATTCCAGGCCAGGCAAGTACCAATGCAACTTTTCTAAGGTTGTATGTACTTTCTAAGTATATCTTAGACACCAATGACTGTGTTTCGGATGGCACGTTAAACTGTAGGTCCCGGCTGTCATTGAACATCCTTGGCAGTCGTTACGGGTAGTCAGAAGCCAGTAAGTCTGACGCCATTCTAACCAAGGGGTATCGGGTTGCCCGGGTAACTGGGTTGAAGAGGTCAGATAGGCAGTCGCTTCTTGTAAAGCACTGGTACTCAGCTGAATCTGGTTAGACTGAAAGCCGACCCCAACATGCTTGGGAAAAAGGCTCGGAGGATGATGATGTTTTTGTTATTATAGGGCCACCTGAACCCTTAAACCGAAACAGTCTATGGTAGCAAAAAAATATATGCTAATTATATCAACACACTTAAGTACAATGAAAAATGTGAAGTTAATGGTATTAAAGTATATAAGGTAATACAAAATTACTTCGCTTGTTACCATTAGAAACGTTTCGAATACGCCTAACAGGGTAATTGGCATAATAATTCGAAGAATTATCCTTAAGAACTTGTACTCAATTTAATGCTTATTTTATTAAAAAACTTTGATGAAAACGAAAACACGACTGAGGTTATTTTTGGTCATAACTTGGAAGGTAACTTAAAATGATCTGTGATTTTCGTGGTCGAAACCTTGGGTTTAAGATTATTAGTGGGTATCCTTATAGATCCCTCTTTACTTATAATGCGGAAGTTGCTACCTGTCAGTCGGTCACGCTTTCAAAGCTTCCAAAGCTACTAAGCCGATTGATAAATATTTTATACGCTGATAGTCTAGAAGCTGACAAAATGCATAGACTACTTTTGTTTCTGGGTGTGAGAAGTGGAACAGCTCGGAACAGCCGATACTTGATATTTGCTAGACTTTTAGGAAATTATACTGTGCTTCAACATAATAGATAATCTATATATTTAAAAAAATGAAACCCGCTTTCCGTTGTCACGACATAACATGAAAACGGCTTGACCGATTTGACTGAAAATTAGAGGGGAGGTAACTTAGACCCGGGAGAAGGTTTTTTTTTGTCACCATCCGGCTACGGGACGCGGGTGAAACCGCGGGCGAAAGCTAGTATATTATAATACTTCATACCTATTTATGTACGTAGGTAGGTATCTATAATGTACAGTTTCTCTCTATATTCAGTAAGAGGACCATTCTACTACTACTTTGTTCAGTTCTCAGTACTTATTTATGAAATTACTGAATAACACATTTCTACCTAAATATCAAGGACTTTAGACTACCTGGAATTCTTTAGAATTTTCTCATGAATAAGGACTTAGCAAAAATTTTAACATAATTAAGTATTTGGTACCTACCTAATTTGTAAGGGTTTTCAGAATAAAATTGCAAAATAGGTGCCAAAGAACTTTAAAGGAGGCTTCATACCTACTTAAATGATAGATAAACTATTAGGTACCAATGCCATACACAAGCATAGGAAAAACAAAACATTCTAAACTTATATTACCACTACTCAATACCATCCTAACGATACCCATGGGATGACCTCAAACAATCGTAGCAAAAACCAAAGCCACCCAGTAACGATGAACAGGGGGCTCGTGACAGGTTCGCGCGTGGCTGTCACGAACCCTGAAAGGTTTTCATACATTCATTATTGTCGTAATATCTGTTCTTGCTTTTCGCAGTTTCATCCGCGTCTTCGTGGTACTTCTTTCCAGTTTCCGGACAAATGGCCGCCAAGGTTAATCGAAGATAGTAAATCATCCTTAGCTAGGATTTCCTAATAGTCACAAAATTGTTTTTTTTTTGCAAATAGGTTAAAAACAACACTTTTACACGTCTATTGTGAAATCGAGATGAGTTCGGTATTTCCCATCTGACCACCTCGAGAAGATTTTTTTTAACATTGGTTCAGTATTTTAGAAGCCTTCAGTGTCCGAAGATGAGACGCGGATTGCCGTCTCAAACCACCACTCTCTGGCTACCCTAGCTTTAAGGTAAATGCGCGAGTTCCCGTCCCTAGTCCCCGAGGTAAGCGCGTTAATCGAATAAGTATATCGTTGACTCGCCCTGACCCATGTAAAGGCCAAGACTTTTGTTCGTGACATTTGGTCGCCAAAATCACTATTTTTCTGTTGATATTAATGTTTTTTTGTGTGTGTATGTGTGTGTTTTATGGGGTGTTTTGCCCTTGGGATATGGGGAAGTAAGAATAAGCTTCAATCTTATGGATTGAACTCACGGAAGCTCTTGACTGGGTACCTGCCGCAATGGTCGATCAATCAAAAGGTTAAGCAATGCTTGCTGCAATCGGGCCGTGGATAGGTGACCATCAATGTTATAACGAGGCTTACAGAAGCCATAACCTCAGGAAGCCATAACCTCAGATAGCCATTCTTATCAATGAATTGCTCACAAATTATGAGTATCATAGATATTCTGAAATCGATACATAATATTATATCTGCCTGCATTAAATATCTTCGCATTCAATTTTAACTTAAAGTACCCAATTTATAAGTCAATAAAATCAATCAGTCAAATAACAAAGAAAAGTCTCGTAAGTTCAATAAAGTCCATATTCATTTTACAAATTGATAGCAGTCTTATTGAAACACTGAGACAGTCTAATAGAAATCATTCAGATTTACTATTCAATTGGCTTGTATTCATGCTGCAAATATAATAACATTTTATTGTGCTATTATTTGTTCTCAACATTATTTATTATTAGTAATTGCATAGAAATTTTAATTGGCTATTATTTGGAACTAAATGACGTTGTATGGTGTTTGATGTATATTATTATAGACTGTAACAACTTCTAGTAATTTTACTATAGCCCAACTAACAAGTTTTCAAAGGCAATAAAATCTTAATACACCTATAGAAAAAACTTCTACAAACAAAAACCAAAAACTAATACCCCAAATAGCTGTAACAGGCGTACATCTGAAACTCCAAGTAAAGGCATTACAAAGGAATCATCTGTTTATTGTCTCCAAAAGAATCCATGCAAATACAAGACCAAGTTCGGGAATAAAGTGGAGTCGCGTAAGTCGCGGGACATCTAAGACTGTTTAATCAACTGGAGACGCCATTGCCATGCTCGCTCCTTTGCCAAAGATATGAGAGTACCGTACATACCGATCAGAGTTCGGCAATCTTCGCCAGATTATTCGTCCATCTAGTGAGTCTGCCCTAGCTGCGTTTTTTTTTTTGGGTCGTATTTAGTCTCTACTAGATAACATTTCTGCCCCATCTGCCATCTGAGTGCCTAGTGCGAGGTTTGCAAGTTAATTTTTTCGATGCGAAGATTGTCATACCATTGAATCACGTAGCACTTATCATAGAATTGTTTATTTAATAAAGTATGTCATCGGTACTTGGTCGTATTACACTTGAGCTCACTTTTGCGAGTGTAATCATTATTAACCGGCAAAATGAAAGAAGAAGTAAATCTAAATCATGTGACGTAGCATACGACTCTTTATTTCAATAGACTTATAATTATGTATCGAGTTGTGAATGCTGTCAAAACTCGGAATCAGCACTCTGTTCTACAAGCATGAGTGAATTAAAATACGTGGTCACGGCGTCTCCTGTTGGTTAAATGCTCCAAGACATAGATAGATACGCAAATATTGTAATCGGATTGTGCATGTCATCCGAACGTGTTGGAGTTACTCGAGATTGATGCGGTTCGGGAACGATCACAACTTTGTAAGAACATTTTAATTCCATATCGAGTGAGCGATAGGTCAACTTTGAATACTTTTTTGAGATTGATCGATGATTCATTGAAGAGTCCATTTCTACGTATAAGATCTAGAGAGCTTGATTGCTGTAAGTAAATGTACTTTCTTTAATGATGAATTGATGACTTACCTAACAGCGTTTGTGTATTTATTTAAATTGGCTATGATATAACAGCAACATAACGTCAAATCCATATAAAAAGAAAGTACGATCATAATATTAAAACTGAAATTGAAGCTAATAAAATAGTACTATTGTTTACAGATGAACAGCGTTAATCACGACTTGGTTTTCAATTAAACTAAGATCACAATAACGTACAATGTACACCTTGTCACTCAGCACCCTTCACGTCCAAATTAAATGTTAAACCGTTTCTAAATTATTAAACGGGACCAGTCGTTCAGAATAATGTCCGGTTGTTATTGTTTGACTGCCACTTTCGTTGTTCGCAGGCCCGCTTCAAGTGTTCCTTTGAGATTGTACCAAATTGTATAGGCCTTGTATTCTTGAGAGGAATAATTCAAAGCAAGCTTACAGGGGGAGGGGCGTAATTCACGACCATTTCGTAAATGAATCTCCACGAACTTGAGTTTATAAAGGGATACAGAATATTATTGTTTCTTTTTCTCTCTCTCGTGATCCTATTTCCTCTCTTGACGATCTGTTGGGTTTGCAAATTGTAAATTTCGTTTAATGCGAGGTAGTAAGTTTTGTACGCGGTGTTTCTGAATACAATAGGGACAAATATTTCGTAAAGAGATAAGAAGTATTAAATAATGAGCGCTCGGGAGCAAACGAAGAATGTAGACGCAATGAATAATATTAAAATTAATGTAGAAGATAAAATCGTGCTTAATGTTTTAACAGTAGAAACTTAAACAGCTATTGTACACATTATAGTAATTACGCTCTTTCGCACTCTCCGCGAAGATCTAAATAAATTGGAATAAGACCTCGGGGAGGTCCTTGTCTCACCTAAGACCCTCGTCTCACGTCTCAGATCCTTTAGTTAAACAGGCTGAAACTCCCAGTTGGGTCTAGACTTTGAATAGGGCACCATTGTTGACTGAAATTATTGAGGTCAGAATTAAAGTAGCCTTTGTGAGTCCAAGTCTTAGCGTTACGGGCTTTTCGGTAATTTTGTATAATGACGCTAAGTTTGTCGTAGCCTTCGCCACTGCTCTGCTTGAAACCAAAGGTTACTTACCTACTGCTAAAATTTTACCAACATTATTTATGCTTATATCCAAGCATAGTTTCAAGGTAATTTTACTAAGTGGAAAGCAAAAACGAATCTAGCTAATGTTATTAAAAAAGTTTGTGATATAAAAAAAAACTTATGACATAAAGACCGCTTCATTTGAGATGAAACTCATGCAATATTTTTTACTTTAACAAAAGAAAACTACTATTTTCCGAACGTTATCGTAGTAATAATTTATGCAAGAATCAACTTTTTTGTATTTTTTATGAAAAGGCCAGTTTCTTTTGCTCTGATACAATTGATGATCTCACTCGATATTTGCTCGAAATACAATGTTTTGCTTTAAAATTGTACTGTGCGGGTATGCATAACTATTTACCATAAATTTACTTAAATCCTAGCAGAACTGTTGCTAGGAAACCACGTGCCGTAATCTAAGCTTAAACAATAGCAAGCCTGGTGACAGATGGTTAGCCTACAACCACAGTTCCACCACTCGCCTCGCAAGTCCCGCATTTTGCACATTCATTTCAATAAAATCTACCTTTATCGAACTGTGCAAAAACCACATTTTTATAATGGCATGTGCCGTTTATTACTGGGAAACTGTTGTATTGTTATATTTTATTCATCAAAAATACCAATTCGTTAGTCTCATTTAAAGCGTAATATTTCATCGGTTTTATTAATCCTCATCGACTACTAACCGATGCTAGGTTCAATTTCTGGTTTTACACAATGTTGTTTTATAGGTATTCGTGTTTGTGTCCTCAGGCACGGTGGAGTGATGACTTGCGCAAGACGGCTGGCAGGAGCTGGATGCGAGAAGCCGAAAATCGATCTCAGTGGCGTGCACTTGGAGAGGCCTATGTCCAGCAGTGGACTGCGATAGGCTGATGATGATGATGATGATGATGATGTGTTTGTGGATTGTCTATAATATCATAAAAAGTGATAAAGGCCAAATAAATCACTTCATTGTATATAAGTAGAACTACATATTAAATAACATAATAAATAAATCAATCACAATTGGAAAATATTTCAGAATGTAATACTGTATCATAAATATAGCAGACATGATTATTATATTTGGCAAGCAGAAAACTATTTACTAACCATTCAACATCAGTATCGTATACGCATTACCAATAATAATATTTATTGATGCTAATGTTTTCTGTATAAAATCTTATCTCGTTACCCATTTCTTATGTTATTCAGCATTCTTCATATAAAATCATCCATGTAACATTTTCTTTCAACAGATTCTTAATACATAGTTTAAAAGATTTAAGACCTAAGAAACTGCCTTAGATTTATTGTACTCAATTGTCTCTCAAGACAATAGTGTGGTTTTTAATAGAACCGCCAGAATTAATATCAAGCTAAGACTTGAATGAAGATTTCAATTCAATGTAAAATTCTAATGTAGTAGACTCTTAATACCATTTGATTAACGACCTTTATAAGACCTAGTTCTAAAACTAATGTGGTCTGAAGTAAAAATGCTAGAAAGTTCTAGTGAGATAAATATCAGCTATCAAATAAAACTGAAGCCAGTCATGCGAACAAATACAGTGACGATAAAGTAGAATAGGAACAGACTAGCAAACATATTGTTTACTTTTATACTTCTGAAGTTGCCAAGCTATTTGCTTTAGATGCTATAGGAAACATTCGTGTTATGTCAGTAGTTCTCATGTACGCTGTTATATAACGACACGCTGAAATGTATCAAAAGCAGAGAGATTTTGTCGGCTATCATGAAAATTAAGGAGTAAACTTATTTACTAGTTACTGAATGGATTCTAATAAATTAACTTATTCCTGTCCAAAAATATAACATCTGAACATTTTATATAAACAGACCAGGGTTTATTTCAAAATAAAAGAAATAATGAGTAGCAAAAATCTTTTCATAATTACTAAGTAAACACTTGTTGACGACAGCAAAAAGGAGTACTTAAACAAGAAACCTCGCGCTAAGTCGAAAAAAGTAGGAGACAGTATCAAGAGCACTATGATAGCAAAAAGTGCACGAAGTAGCAGCCACTCAGGAGTCGCACTCTGTATTAATGAATACAATCTCCATACATAATATGCAATACGAACAAGAAACGGACATGCTTATGCTAATTTTAAGGTAACTTTTATTTTGTTGAGAAAGGAAAAAGAATGTTAATTTTCTTCCGGTGGACTGTATTATCACAATATGGCGAGTAAGTCGTTGGAGATTTTAATTTAATGGACTTTAATGGTTTTTATTTTGAGCTGTGAGAAAAGCTTTTGGTGTTACTTTTTTAAGGAAGATGTATCTTTACAAGAGGTTTTTGATTTGTAACATGCTGTGCTTTTGTAAAAGAATCTTTCGTGCTCATTGGTGTTACTTTTTGTCTATCTGAAAGTAACTATTTATATACTTTTACTTGTTTATACTAATATTATAAAGAGGAAAACTTTGTTTGTTTGTTTGGTTGTAATGGATAAACAAAACTACTGGGCCGATTTTAAATATTCTTTCACCATTAGACAGCTATATTATCTGCGAGTAACATAGGCTATATTTTATCCCAGTGCCGGCAGGTGAAACCGCGGGAAAACGGTTAGTATGAAAATAAAACCAAGATAAATTCACAGTCCAAAAATCATAGTAACACAATCATTTTTCCCAAGGCCATTGATCGCGATAAGGCCACCATCCAACACTTACGTGCCATCACCTCCCATCCACTCCGACACATAACTATCCTGTCACCCACCCCGTCATTACCTCCCCCGTCATTTGCCAAGCCGTTATCAGTGAACCACAACCGTATCTTGGCGTCACCAACCCGTGAAGGAAAAGCAAAAATTGAGTAATTCTAGTCCTGCCGGTGTCTCGAAAGACCCCAAATAGGCATTTAGGAAAAAGGGTGAGCGTTTAATGACGTGTTAATTTGGGTGCCCGAGTGAATTTCGGCCAGATAAGTGTGTGACAGTGTATTCATTAGTCGCAGCCTACCTACCTAGCTGGGTATGTGATGAGTCTTTGGGTCTGTGCTGTAATGCTATAAGAAATAACCTGTCTTGGCTATATGTATTACGTGAAATCTCTACTACAATCTAACATGTAGTTCATTTCCGACCAGTTTTGTATACGTGCACATGAATTTCTCAAATTACCTAAAAACTGTTGATTATAAATTAACTCAACTAGGTAAGCTAGTGAGACCCTTTCAAGAGCTTCTCTCAAATCTGAATATTTCAGCGTTCTTTTTTTTGCTTTCTACTTTTTACCTACCAAAAAGTTTTAGGTCAAAATATACCGATAGTACATTACTCTGGGACCGCGAAACATGAGTAGTTTATGATGTTACAAAGCCTTTGACCTTTCCAGTGATATAAAAGTTTTTCTCCCACTATTGCTACAATAACTCAACTCTCAAGGATTTTATTGTTGGCTTTATGAAATCTGGTGGCTAAATAAAGTGGTAATATTATGACCCTATTTCCTTCGAGTTAGTGTTTTCTCATTATATCTAAAGTTACGGTCTCATTCTATATTATTACTGTAGGAATGGGGTATTTTCCATTGTTCTGAAATGATGGCTTGAGAAAATATAGAGGTAATAAGTAGGTATAGAAAACAAAAATAAAAGAATAAATTGTTTAGATAAAATTATCTGCAAAATTTTCACTCAACGAAATTCTATTTTTTTTTTATAAACTCTGATAAAGTATATCAGTTATTAATAATGTTCTTAGTATCTCCCAGAACAAAACGTGTCTTGAATTTTTAAACTTTTAAGATTTGAAGTTCAAAGATTTATGTTGCTTTAGAAGTTTTACACCTTTTTGTAGAACGTATACATTTGAGAGAGGATTTATCTTGTGATAGCAATATAAATATTTCACTAAAGATTCTTGGAGATTCTTCAGATATAACGTACGCATACATGTTATAACAAAGGCCTTTGAAATATTTTTCGTGTGTAAGCAAGGAGCGTATTCTCCTTAGATGTAGCTAAGTGAGTCAAAAATGTATAACAATATTTTTTTCATAGCCAATACATGTATTATTTTTTATTAACATATACACGGTTGTTCCTTATTATTTATATATAAAAAACTAAAGGACAGACACAATTTGTAAATGATCCTAATGTAGTGCCTAGTGGAATAGCATTCGAAAATATAAAATGAGTTGACTATAAAAAATCGACTCCCAATTCTGGACAATATTATATTTCAATAAGCACAAATATTCGATTCACAAAAATAGATATCTAAAATAGTATAAAATATTGCGCTCCTGCAATAAAATACATGTAGTAACTT
Organism: Helicoverpa assulta; assembly: GCA_963856015.1. Classification (NCBI taxonomy): domain Eukaryota; kingdom Metazoa; phylum Arthropoda; class Insecta; order Lepidoptera; family Noctuidae; genus Helicoverpa; species Helicoverpa assulta. The sequence continues at coordinate 957,971 of CAWLCW010000016.1, forward strand.
TATTGAAAGCTTTTGAAAAAATCGCTTTATAAACAAGCAATCCCTTTTCATAGAATTTATTGCTGCTGTTGTAACTAAAATTGATTTAAATACTATGCATGCTCATATTTGATATAAACATTTCCATGACAAAACGAGTATGAAATCTAATGGTACTCATCCATAGCTTACATTTATTAACTGTTGGCAAATATTACTTTGATATTTTTAGGGTTCCGTACCCAAAGGGTAAAACGGGACCCTATTGTTTTCGCTCCTCTGTCCGTCCGTCCGTGCGTCTGTCACCAGGCTGTATCTCATGAAGCGTGATAGTTAGAGAGTTGAAATTTTCACAGATGATGTATTTCTGTTGCCGCTATAACAATAAATACTAATATGAAAACTAGAATAAAAGAAATATTTTGGGGGGCTCTCATACAACAAACGTGATTTTTTTTGCTCATTTTTGCTCTGGTACGGAACCCTTTGTGCGCGAGTCCGACTCACACTTGGCCGGTTTATTTGTTTTGTTCGTGACATGTTATAAAAAAAACCGTCTGTTATAGTTATTATGTATTTTTAATGCTGTAATGAAAAATTTCTACCTATAATGTCTTATTATGGTAGACTACAACCACCCCGCCTAATTACGTATCACTGACATCCGTTATATACTTAGGTGGTATCTACAACAGTTTTAAAATTCTTCATTTTTGTTATATTTATAAGCAATTTTAATTGGAAAGAAGAAAAAATAATGATCAGTGCTTTCTTGATGACTTAACCTCCTCTGGCTTCAATCTGAGTCTCAATATTTTTATAAAACAGAATTTCACATTTTCTCTATGAAGCCCTTTCTCCAATAAAGTTCCCGCGGAATCTGCCATCCATCCACCTAACATCCTCAGTTGGCTCTAACGATACCTATGGGAAGGGACGGGCTCTAACCGAGGGCCGAACCGACACATAAATTCTAAACCAAACTAATGACGACAACAAATTAGAATTGGAGAATTTATATCATATAAGAAAATTAAGAGTTGGTACTTTCATATTGTTGTTGGGTTATGTTTGAGTTTTATATATATATATGATTTGATAAGGCTTGTTATTCTTAAGATGACAAAACATAAACAGATTATAGCAGTTTCATGACTATTAAAGACTGACTGGCAAAAGATGAATATAATTGCAGAAATACAAATAGGCAACTGGTAACAACTACTGTTATATTAATTTTATAAAGCCGAAGAGTTTGTTTGAACGTATTAATCTCAGGAACCACTGAGCTGATCAAGAAAGTATTTCAGAGTTATATAGCCCACGGATATATCAAGAAAGGCTACAGGCTCCGTTTATCCGGGTGAACGATATAGTTCCCACAGGACATGGATGAACCCACTTGCAAGGTATAGTAGGAAATAAGGCAATAAATGTGTTGAAAATAAGTCAGGTTGAATGAAGCAAGGATTCTCGAGATAAGTAAAACGATAATCGAAGCAAGCTGAAGCAAAATAACAACCCATATTATTTTCTGTTCCCAGAAATCTTTCGGTATAAACAACGTAGGGTTCAGACATCAAGGATGACTTACATGATTTTAAATAAACAAACATACACAGATATTCCGTGAAAAGGCAAAGGGTTCTGAGAGATCGTATCAGTTAACACGCGTTTGTCTGTCAACCTCCTACGTGACAGGCTTGATACGAGCGAGCGTGTTTATTCACACACATACACCGTCTTACCCAACATGGACGAAGCAAATGCTCAAGGAATATTCCCTTTTATACCATTCATTCTCATTTCATTCATTTATAATAAATTCTTGAAGGCTCCGCGAAACGTAACGGCATCTAAATAATTTACTAACGTTATAAAATTCTGTGTAATGGCAGAAGTAATGACGATCATGAATGTAAATTTAAAAATCGTTACATTAATTTAAGTGCTAATAAAAATGTAGTAAACGTTGAACGTTATGAAACAATAATTTGATACGTGTTAACAACTCACCTTTCAATAAAATACTCTGAAAAAATTAAATAACCATGTCCACTTTTTGTTCTAAAGTGATATTACCATACACAACACATGGGAACAAGTCAGAAAGTATTCGCACAACCGCATTCGAAATACGACGACCGGCGCGGCGAAGGGACGCAGAACGCCCACCCCTGAGCACAGTCAGCGGCGTACTGCAGAATAAATAGGGTTGGGAACGTATGTAACATCCCGCATCAGAGATAGCGCGCATGCGCGGGACGGACACCGAAACGGGATGTCAGCTGACGGGCGGTAACTAAGGTCACTGTGTCACTGTGGGACGGATTCTTTTTTGAAATAGCACTTGAGGATATAAAGAAACCTAGCTATGGAGGTGAGCGGAAACATACCGACCGTGAACATGAAATAGACGCATGACCAGACGCACTGAAGGGTATGATAAGTTGTTGGTACTAAGACCTTTTTTTCCGGACCTTTATTTATAAGCAGCCGAGCTAAACTTCGTGAAAAGATTATAAAGGACCAAAAGGGCACTTCATAGGGACCAGACGTTAACCTTAGCCTAGTCAAAAAACACATTTAGTAACCTACGCGATAAAAATATTGAAGATCAGAGAAGCCACCAATCTAACTCGTGCCTATAAAATAATAATTTACTACTACGTCTGCAGCACTAATTGTACATTATATGTATTTATGTAGGACCTATTGTTCGAAAAACTTATCGCTGCCCAGAAGCACTTAAAAAGGGCTTGTGAAAGGACATAATATGATGACATGTATTTTTTCTTAGTAAAATCTACCTGGTAGCTCGTAGTACGTTGTAGTTTCCAGCCCAGTGGCTGTTATCATAAGTCAAAGCTACTTGATATTCGATCTCCACTACGTAGTGGATGGGTCTGTAGTATTACTTAGTGAGACGGATGATAGCGTTATCAAATTACGGACAGGCGTACAACCGAGACTTGAGGATCGGTTATATTTCGAACATGCGTATATGATATAGATTATGTTGTGGCTTTATAATAAACTACAGTCATCGATAGTAGAAATACAATTTAATATCTAAAAATATTTCAGTCGTGGTGGCCTAGTGGGTAAAGGACCAACCTCTCAAGTATGAGGGCGCGGGTTCGATCCTAGGTCAGGCAAGTACCAATGCAACTTTTCTAAGTTTGTATGTACTTTCTAAGTATATCTTAGACACCATTGACTGTGTTTCGGATGGCACGTTAAACTGTAGGTCCCGGCTGTCATTGAACATCCTTGACAGTCGTTACGGGTAGTCAGAAGCCAGTAAGTCTGACACCAGTCTAACCAAGGGGTATCGGGTTGCCCGGGGAACTGGGTTGAGGAGGTCAGATAGGCAGTCGCTTCTTGTAAAGCACTGGTACTCAGCTGAATCCGGTTAGACTGGAAGCCGACCCCAACAGGATTGGGAAAAGGCTCGGAGGATGATCTAAAAATATTTCAGTAGATAATTTGCCCACAAAGACCGCATTTGAATATTATCTACAAAAGTATCGGTATGGTGGGGCGTGTAAATATCTCCTAATAGATGGAGTTATTGTAGTTGGTACGGTTGAACTATTTAGCTGTTCTATGCATCGTAGAAACAGTGTACATTGTAATTAGAACATTATCTTGTAAAAGGAATTTACTCCACCACCGCCAGTTAGACTGGTGGCGAACTCCTAAGGCATTAAGTAGGCCATCTCGCCAAAAGTATAAATAAATAAATAAGTATTGATAATTTGCATCTGCATTTAACGCAGGTATTGTTCAACTATTTTCATATGTATGTGCACAGAGAAGAGGTTACATGGTACCTACACATTCATATAATAGTGCCCAGCCCTCCATAAGTACCTGCAGAATTTGGACAGTCATTCGAGCAACTTACCTGATAAGTGCAAAACTAGTAAAAGTAGTGCTTCCCTCCAAACTAGGTGAGCAAATAACAGTGTTTCTAATTATCTTTAACAAGAGGTTCACAATGTGGCGGTGTGAATGTGCAAACACGTGAAGGGTTAAGAAGTCCCGATGGTGCTATAAACTCAGCTCACTTTACGATGGCCTCGCCGTGCTTAGCTATAATTAGAGTTGGGCCGCTGTCTCAGTGTATTCAATCACGGGATTTAGTGCGGGACTCAGTCCCGGGCACTGGTGTGGGACTTCTGGATTAGTCTGTAAGGGTTTTGGGACGTGCTTTGAGAGAAGAAGATGTTGTTTGTCGTGGGGTAATAAGTTTTAGCAAAATTACCGTCTTTCCACGTCGTGTTATAGCAGGCAACAGATAAACTTCCTCGTATTTATAGGTTTGCCTAGTTAATACATATCAATAAACATTTCATTGTAATCTACACAAGTTCCTAAGCAGATGCTACAAAGAAGATTTTATTTTTAAGTCAATTAAAATTTCCAAAACCACACAACAGAACTTAACCTCCCCAACAAAGTAACCCAAAATATTAAAGATAACATCCAATCTGGTTTGACGGTAAAAATAATAACAATAAAGCGTGTTGTCCACTATGGAGCGTAACGAGCACTAAACGCTGCGCCAACGGCGTGCTAATGAAAACTCCCGCTAACGATATTAGAGGCAGCATCCCACTGCACGCGAAGGGATGAAGCAAAAAAAAACAACTGCTAAAAACCCCTAATGAGAGTTTTTTTGGTGTGGGATAGACCAGAAAGGGTCACCCAGTGTAAGCCGCAAATTCTAGGTGGCTTAGATGTTTACAACCAAGTAACCGTGAATCTCTACCTATGTTTAACAAATACATATTCTAATTCTGATACCTTTTTCTCGAACTATGATGGAGTCGGCTTCCAATAATAACCAGATGCACCTGAATACCTGTGTTTTATATGGAGCGACTGCCTACCTGATCTCCTCAAGTTACTCGGACAATCTGATACGCCTTAGCTAGATTGGAAGTCAAACTTTTATACTTATCGATACAAAAAAAATATTTTCCAGTTCTGCATCACAAAAAGCGCACACACAGAAAAAACCTTATTCAAAAAACAAACTAAAACTTGAGTCAAATCTTCAGAAACCGAACATCCAAAAAAAATCGAATGGCTTGCCCAGAGTTCTCTGAAATCGCAGAATCCTCATTCTGTCTAGAATTTTCCTCGAACATTGGCACCGCACCCACACGCTGGAGAAACAGTAAAGGCAGCCAGTTGACACTGGGCTTAATGAAAAATTTCATAACGGCCACCGCTGGACAGAGATTGTGCACAAACAAAACAAAGATGGCCGCCGAATATTCGAAATTCAATTCGTGCTACTGTTCGGTGACGGTTTTTTTGGCTTCCTTATTTATGGTGGTGTCTGAAATTTGGAGTTTGTGAAACTGGCTTTAGATCTACGAGTCCAGAAATGCAGAATAATCCCAATTTCTCCATTTTGTACCAATATTATAATTCTCCATGACGAAAAATCAAGCCACAATTTGGACAGAATAAAATCTTAGTGTAGAAAAAATCAAAAGCTAAATAATAACTAATAGTAAAAAATAACTGGAGCTCCCAGTCAGAAAAACCTAATCACGTGTGTCATGACAAAACGTGAAGAATAAAGTTTAAAATTGCAAAACCACCTTGCAAATGTCTCTAAAGTATTTCTAGATTAGTTTGCGCCATAATAACTTCGTGTTCGAAATTCTTTACACACGTTACCTGTCATACTGCAGGTCGCTACAGGTACCTAATTCCACGGCATGATATTAGGTTGTATGCACTACTGTATAGTTATCGGCACGGATATTGAGCTCTCGGCGGAAGAGTGGGGATCGCTTTGCGCACTGTACACATAAGGCAATAAACCAATAAATCGCTTTTGCGCAGGTGAAGGTCAGGGCTCAATATCCGTGCCGATAACTATACAACAGTGATAAACCTGATGAAAGGAACAGCAACATTTTACGAAAACCGGAAAAATGCAGTTAACAGCTTCCTTCAAGATTTATTTAGCTCGTGAGTTCACAAAACTGATGTGTATTTTACGGGTCTTTATATGCATTGACAGTTATGGTTCAAAAGATCCTTCCTATTTACCTTAAGCTCGGGACTTCGTTTATTTGGACCTTCAAATTTCACATCAACACTTGAATCATAATTTAGTACCTAGTTCAAGTAGGTACTACATTAGTTTAGTCATATTTTACGTTGACGACATTAGATACATCCGTCTGCATATAAATGACATTTAAATATTCTAACTCTGACACTCTGTATACTATACTGACAGACATAGGTATACTAGACACTCAAAAATACAACAGTTTTGAGATACTAGCCTATTCAAAGCCTTAAAACCTGGAACACGTGTTGTATCACCCAAGACAGGCAATCACTTAGCTGAACATAAAACATCATTCCGCCAGTGAGTGACAAGTTGCTAGTTTGCTTACAATTATACTACTTGAGCTGTTTCACTTGCCGCTACTTTCGTTTGTGTAAAGTTTTTTTGGTTCTGATAATTTTCGTACATAATTAGATGGATGCCAAATATTTTTAAAATTAAATTTTAACAACCTGCCGCCTGCCTGTTATTGGCTGTCCGTTTATCATACTGTTCTTAGTTTATTTTCTTTAGCTGTAGGTTTCCCATGTAATTAAATAAATAAATAACTATATTTTTGACAGCCTGATGAAAGTTTTTCATCTAGCTGTATACAACTCCTGCTCCTATTGTCTAGTTACTTCACAACTTCGGATTACCTTTATCAAACAAACTTTGATTTGAAAATACACAGAGCTGTCCCACCTATTTCAAAATTCGAATTTCTGTCAATTCAAATAGCCAAAAGTTCCAAAACCACATCACAATGACGTTTCAAAAACGGAAAACCCTAATTACTTATTCCAAACATAGCAAGAATAGACTACAAAGACTAAAAAACCGCCACAAAAAGAAGGGTGCTTCCACACTGCACCACTAAAGCATCACAGTCGGGCACAAATTATACGAATTGGAAAAAGAACCAGTTGGAACTGCTTGATACCGGACAAAGGCGCGAGGCGAGGCTAATCGAACACGAATGGAATGGAAAATTTCTGCATGCCTTTGTTGTTCTTCCCTTCCTCGGTGAAACTCGTTTTCTTTCAGCGCATTGGACGCTGTTAGTGTATTTGGGCGATCTATTGGCAAAAACGTAAAAAAACTGCTGAATTTATTAAGGATAGTCTTTTGCTGTTCTCTCTTTTGTTTTTTGTGTCTGCTTTCGTGTTGCAGTGTTGGCTTTTAGATCTATTGTTTTCCTTGCGATTTGGTTTAGACTGTTTTAAACTATTTGAATTTTTTAATTAATTAAAAAGGCAGTATGGGCTGAGTGGTTAGAAGCCTGTTTGTTACTTTATAGTACTGAAATTAATTTTGTTTATTTTTACATATTACTATATTTAATTTGTTAATTAAAATTTTTGTTTAAATATTTATGCATATTATTAAGGATGTTACATTAATGTGTAATGTTAATTTCGAATTATAATATTAACAGTAAAGGCAATATACAGCAAGCCTTTTATAAATTCTTACTCAACCCCAAAACCATACACCACCTTTTACCCTCACATTAACAAAGGTCTTAAGAAAAATACTGAAGCATACGTTCACAGCCTCACACTGGGAGTCAAAGCGCCACTCCTTACGTACAAATCACACGTGCTCGCTGCAACTCTAACAAGCCGCCCTTACGTTACGGCGCAGTGCGAAGAGGCCCTTATGTGGCAAATCGTCGCCTTACTGGTGGGGTCGTGGTGCAGGTGAGGTGGAGAAGGATTAGTGTAGTACAATTCTGGCTAAATACAATGGCGGTGCGTAACTATGTAAACTCTGAGCAGAAGTAGGTATATGGTTCATGTCTTTACTCCATCACCAATGATTAGTTATAGTTAAAAGTAAAATTATTTTCTGCGCAGCGATTCGCGCAATCCTCTGTGACGACAATTACTTTGGCGATAATATTTAACTCTTTATTGGTTGTCTTTTCCTTTTGACACAATATAATTAGGTGTAAAGTGATTAAGTAAGTGCTGATAAGCATATCATTTCTTCTATTTATCACATACGGACTATTTTGTTCTTCTTTAAATTCATAACGTCAATTGTTAGCTAGAGCTTATCAGGTTATGAGCGTGTTTGAAAAAACTTTGATTGTGAACACTAATGATTGTACATTAAAACATTTTTGATTACAGCGCAAGATCAAAAACTTGCACAGAGTGAACCTTTTCATCTGTATTTTTATTGGTTGCGGTCGGAAATAATGAGCCATGCTCCCAACCGTTAATGGCTTAAGTGTCGGTTTGAAGGGCGCACGAATATGTATAGTTTTACAGGTGTCGGTAATTCTCACGCTCTTTTTAACGTCTTGAGTTTCCACGTACGCGTCTACCTATTATTGTAATTTCGGGTCATTTTCTTCTCAGACATGCTTCATGTTACTACAATATGACTAAATTCTTCTTGCCTTATGTCCGGCTTTCACGCTAAAAGTTCGTAACCGCTTAGTAGTCTAAAGCACATGGAAAAGACATGGGCCGAAAGGACATGGGCTACTTTTTAATCGGCTACGGTCACTAGTTCCCTGGGGACGCAAGTGCAACCATAATTCATAACTACATATTTATCCTATAAGAAACGTCTGTGCTCTAACTCTCGTTACCCAACTCTTTTCCCCTTCACCTCCCTTATCTCACCTCTCACCGTAAATACTGAAGTGCATAAACAATACTAATTAATTACCACGGCGTCACCCGGTGCCTGTCGATGGCACTCAGCCGCAACCTGTGCGGAACAAAACGCCTTTGTGTCTGCTACGTCCAGTGAGAAGCGTGAAAGTGATCGTCTTTGAGTTATTTAGGTCAATATGCCGAAGCTAATGTATATAGGTTTCGTATGAACTTGTATTTTGTCCAATTATTATTACATAACGTGGAGGTTTTCGCAAAATTCAAATATGTAGGTACTGCTATAAACACTATCCTAATTCTTTCTCAGGTTCTAATCTTTCTTTATAGGAACTACAACGGTCATTGATTGGTTTCATAGTTACCTGTACGGGCGCCGGCAACGTATTCGTATTGAAGATAAATATTCTTCATGGTGTGAAACGACTGCTGGTGTGCCGCAGGGTGGCGTGCTGTCCCCATTACTCTTCGCTATATTCATTAATTCAATTTCTTATAAACTACTTTCTTCCTATCACCTTTATGCAGATGATCTTCAGATTTATTCACAGGCTCCACTAGATCAATTATCAGAAGCTATTGAGACAGTAAATAAAGATCTTAGTGAAATAGCTCAGTGGAGTAGGAGTTATGGACTAAGCGTAAATCCATTAAAAACCCAGCTCATTGTTATCGGTAGTTCACGGATGGTGTCAAGAATCGACTGGTTTCGTCTCCCGCAAGTCATTTTTGATGGCGTCCAAATACCCTTCAGTAAAAAGGTTAAGAACTTGGGGATATACATGGACTGCAGTATGTCTTGGGATTCACAGATGCAGGAAACCAGTAGGCGGTTATTTGCTTCTGCAGGATCACTGAGACGGCTGCAGAACTTTCTACCCACTGCCACGAAAATTGCGCTTGCACAATCTCTCTTACTTCCTATCCTTGACTATGCCGATGCCAGCTATCTCGACCTCAGAGTGGACCAACTAGATAAACTTGAGCGACTTCAAAATGTTTGTATAAGATTCATATTTGGTTTGCGCAAGTATGATCATGTATCAGAATTTCGCACTAAACTCAAGTGGCTTCCTATACGACTTCGTCGGAATGCTCATATTCTTTCTTTGCTCTATTGTATTCTCTTCCACCCTAAAACACCTTCTTATCTTAAAGAACGCTTTGAGTTCGTATGTGACACCCACTCACGGTCTCTAAGGTCATCAGAGAACTTAAAACTGAAGATGCCGGTGCATTCCACGTCTTTTTATGACAAATCATTTGTTGTTCAGGCAACTCGTCTGTGGAATGCACTGCCGGTGACTATCAGGCGCGCACAGTCTCTTGCTGCCTTCAAGAGTATGGTGAAGAATCATTACCTGGCTCTGTAATGCTGCTTCTCCTTCTTATGTATTTCTATTTTTGTCTTGTATTACTTTCTTTATATATGTGTATGTATTGTTTATTTGATTTCTTTAGCATAAATAATAAAATAATAATTTTTGTACGCTAAGTATACTACCCGTAATGTATTTCTTTACAGATCGACTCCATCCAAAGGTTGTCTGGAAGAGATCACATTTAGTGATAAGGCCGCCTATTGTACTCGTTTACTATTTGTTTGTTATGTCCTTATGTGTGTTATTAGTGTACAATAAAGAATATTCTATTCTATTCTATTCTATTCTACATTTTAACGAATCCGGTCCTGCCAATTTATGTCTCAAACGTGTAATTAAGAAAGGAAATTATAAAATATTCGATTCAGACAGGTAACTTGAATTGGGAAAGCATCAATACATATAAGTTTCTTAATTAGCTGTTATTATTAAAATTCTATTGAAGGTTCTAACCAGTCTAGTCTGTGGTAGCCTGAAGTACACTACAGTTTCAGACACGTTTCAGCTCACCTTTGTTGATCAATCGCCTTTGTCATTGGCCACTAGCGTCTATAGTAAATGGGACAGCTTTGAAAGTGAGAGGGCTATGTATACGACAGGCCTAGTGTCTGTAGGGCTACTAAAGTAAGTTGTGAATGTTCTAAAAATTGATCAATTTTTTTAGGCAAGGAAGAAATGGGGCCCTATTACTTAATTATGTCTGTTCATGATAGTTCGTGGTATGAAGCCCTTCGTGTGCGAGTCCGACTCGTAGGTACACGATTGGCGATACGACGAACTTGCACGCTTGCAAAAGTAGGTTAGTTAGGCTTAATTTTCATGAGCTCACAGAATACCCTTAAAACCCGCAGAGCTATTTCGGGCCGACCCAAGAATGGAACCCAAGATACTGCACAATGCACAGTAGCCGTGCATATACATTATGCGACTACTACGCCAACAACCAAATCATGAAACAACTGTACCTCCTAAACAAACAAACATACGCCATGATCAATCTGTAGCGTAGTGGCGCAATTTACATAGAAATAGATGGCAGATGCAAGTCCAATGCAGTTACTGCAGTGCTCTCCAGCGCGGGCTTGCAGGCAGCTAACGTCTTCAATAACGTATTGCTGGCAAATATAGAATATTATTGATATACTTACTGTGGTATGCTTTGAGGGGTCTAAAAAGAGTAATTTTATTAAAATATTTTTCGTTTCTTGGTGTAATTTTTCTTACTCGTAATTTTTTGTCCTACTTTATTATTGTTTTCAAATAAAAGGTTTCAAAAATTCATCTTCGTTGCTTTTATAAATTATCGAATGAGTTACTGCCAAATTAACTTTGTAATAAGTATGTGCTCTGATGCCTGCTCTATGAATAAGTAGGTACTACATAATGTAGAATAATGATAGATGCATGGCTGCATCTCTAGTTTCCTTACGTCCCAAAATTAATTACAATCAACAAGATCCTTTAAAACACCACCCACTTCTAAAATACAAACAACAAACCGTCTCCACCAAAGTGAATTCTAGAAGAATCTCCGTAAGTACTTCTCGTGATGTACACCTCCATTACAATGTACATACAAAATGTTCCATTGACCCAGTTAGTCAGGGTTGCCAGCCTTACACGTTAAGCACACTTTAATTAGCCGGTGGAGGTGAAATTATTTTTTGAAATGTTCTTGTGTTGCCCGTTTGAACGACGGAAATTGCGATAGTGGCGTTATTACTTTTTGGGGTTGCAGTGCTGTTGAACATTAGGTTTATCAGTATAAAGACTCATTTTAATGTGACGGAAAACTTGCCACTGTACAACTGCAAAAAGGACTGAAAGGAAAATGAAATAATCTGCGTTGTGAAATGCTCTGTATATACAGAATTTGTTTATAAAAACTGCTCTAAACTGACAACTATCGTCACTTAGCCCACTTATGTCTTTTCCACATTACAGCCTAATAGTCTTCGCTGAATAAGCATGACAAATTAACTCACATTCCATCCAACAATAACCTCTTCAAAATAAACGTAATTATTTATCAAAATCCCCCTTCACATGGTAACCCTGTGCGCATCACAATTCCGCAGCACTCGTGGCAAGATATCGAGAGGTTCGGCATCGAGTGATCGCCACCGCTCGAGTCTGCTCGATACTCCTGCTGCAGCAAATTGTTTCCCAACTACTCGATACCTAAGTTTTTATCGAGAGCTCACGAGTGGCGACACGAAACAAGAATGCTTCAAATATATAACTAGTACCAAAATAGGTATGGACTTTTTTGAATAGTTGTAAAATAGTTTCTTGATTAAAATTAACAAAATAACGTCTTATTTAGAAACTGAGAAAATAAGCGAAAGCCAAACTTGCGCCATAAAATTTGAATTTGATACCCTTACTCAATTCTTTTGTACATTTTACTAGAAAAACTTTCAGTTCAGCAATTCAATACGTTACAATCAAAGTGGAAATGAGGGTAAAAATGCGAAACTAACTTTTATAATGTTTAGCGTTCCCAACTTTTGTTCTTAGTTAGTTCGCAACTGTTGCTACGTACCGCTCGTACTAACACGCTGGAATTTAGTGGCGAAATAACTCAAAGACTAAATGAATATGGTAGAGAAATACGAGATATAAATTAGGTTTGAATAATTCTGTATGACCGGTCAGAGCGGCACTCGTGTGAGCGCGAGTTGATGTCCGCCATCCCTAACTAGGTGTACTTAAAATTGTCAAGGGTCCTCTGCAACGACCTGAAAATCTTTCAGAATTTTCACGCAAACGAACACTTCTGAATTCACATATGAATGTTTACTGGCGCAGATACGAATGTATATCTCAATAACAATAAATATTGCAGTGTTTTCGTACATGTAACGTAGTAAACAATTCGCCGTCAACATTTTACGCGAAAAACTCGGGCACTTCACTCTCAAAACAACATAAATTTTGATTGTCCTTTAACAATTCAGACGCACCATTACATAAAAGATCTACGCGTAAAACTCGCCTATTGTACACAACGAGTGAATTAAAAATGAATTCAAAATAGTCCGCGATGTCAAATTTAGCGGGAAATTAAATACTGCGAACGGCCGACCGACTCAAGTTTTGATAGAAAAAGTTGTTCGGGGGGCGAGTGATAAACACAATTAAGGCGCCTTCTCACTCGATTGGCCTGAAACTTTTTAAATTCCCTACACCTAACCTTCAGGACCCTACCTTTATTAATCAGGAACTCAATTAAATATCTTTTTCACGCCAGTCTGAGTACATTTTTGTTTACTTAAGAGGGGATGTCCGATATGGGCTCGGATTTACATATTTTGATGAGGGGCTGTGCAAATACAGGTCGGATGAGTTCTCCGTGCTACCAGCGAAATGAAAAGGAAACTTTCGAGGACTCTCAAGTATTTTCATAAGCATTTGTTACTATAATTCTCTTGTTATGGTTATTAAAATATGATCCTTTGGTATGTTGATAAGATGTGTGTTAAAAATATTACTCTAATTTACTTAAGGTTGCTGCACTTTGCAATAATAATTTGGTAAGTTCTGACCTAGTGTTGAAGTGCCATGAAGACCATTAACCGTATAAAAACTGGCAGTAATTAAATTTCAAAAATTATGCAAAATGAAGGAATATTTGAAGGTAGTTTCCAACTTATTTCCATATAACACGAAGCAAAGTGTGTAGGATTTCCCAAAATTGTTATTAAAACTCGTTTTCTGAACAACAGCTGCTATAAAGGGATGCATGTGGGCGTCACAGAAACTGTTACCCGGTGTCGAAGGAACTCTTCAAATTAATCACTGTTCTTAACTTACAAAATTAGATTCAGTTGAAGGTAAGTTTTTTTTTTAACTTTTTTACTACAAAAGGGTCAAAATATACTGAGTACAAAAGTAGTGTTTTTACATTGAACGACTTCATCAAACCACAATATATTTTGTAAGAAAAGTAAGACAACTTTTCAAAAACATTTTTTCACGATTCACTTGTCTCATTCAAGTCTGAATACTAACCATAGATAGATAAATAACAAATAAGCTAATCAGCCTCGCAAACACCATTCACTATCAACCAAAATAATATTATAAGGTATTAGTACACACGGTTGCATGTCCAATACATTTGGCCTTATACACTCAATTTGTTTCGATCCTATGGTGCGAGTTAATGCATATCACATGCACTTGGCTCAATGTTACCAAGATCGGAATGGTGAATCGGATTGGGAGGATCATGTCATGAGTAAATAAACTTTAGTAAAAGCTGGATGGCAATCCGGTTCATAGGGTGTGTGGATAATTTTGTGTGTCACTTGATACTGATGCAATTTTTCAGTGTGGCACTGATTTTATATAGTGAAAAATCGAAATCAGAGATGCTTTTCGAATCGGAAGTAAGTATTTTGTATAAGTATAGTTTTAATTTCGTTATTAATTAAGTTACCGAAAATATAATCTACTAGTAGCCGTTTTCCCGAGTCGAGAAATCTATTTCTCGTACCCGGATAAAATATGATATGTTTTTCTTTTACAAGATCAGTTCAGTGGTTTAGTCATGATGGCATAACACAGACAGACTCACCTTCACATTAATAATACCTACTCATCATCCTCCGAGCCTTTTCCCAAACTATGTTGGGGTCGGCTTCCAGTCTAACCGGATTCAGCTAAGTACCAGTGCTTTACAAGAAGCGACTGCCTATCTGACCTCCTCAACCCAGTAACCCGGGCAACCCGATACCCCTTGGTTAGACTGGTGTCAGACTTACTGGCTTCTGACTACCCGTAACGACTGCCAAGGATGTTCAATGACAGCCGGGACCTACAGTTTAACGTGCCATCCGAAACACAGTCATTGGTGTCTAAGATATACTTAGAAAGTACATACAAACTTAGAAAAGTTGCATTGGTACTTGCCTGACCTGGAATCGAACCCGAGCCCTCATACTCGAGAGGTCGGTTCTTTGCCCACTAGGCCACCACGACTTTTTTCTAGGCCACCACGACTTTTTTAATAATACCTACTAACTAGTAAGAATTTCTTAACTTTTTTTCCACACAATTTTTTCTTTTTTTTTTTAAACGACAACAATATTCTTTCTTGTCTTGATCGTCATCCTCCGAGCCTTTTTCCTTTTTTTCTTTGTTATCTTGATACAGCAAGATAAACACTGTATGCCTATTTAGATCACATGTGCCTAATACACCTGGCCTTTCAAACTTATCGCAGCCCTTTGGCGCATTTAATGAAAAAAATACCCTGTTTAGGCAACACGCGATATAAATGCGTGCAATTTAAGCGACACAGCCTCACAGCCTAACAGCCTAACGCTGGCAACATTGGTTTAATAAAAATTTTTTTGGAGTTAGTCTATTTTTTGTAAAACTATGTTTTTTCGGATAAAGGTAAACCTACTCTGCGATACCATGTTTTTGCGAAAATATAAAACCTAGATTTTAAAAAAAGTTTAGAAAATATTATTGTAAGCTGTTTAGGCGGAATTTTCATTATTTAAGAGCGCTTATATATCAGAAGAACATACTTTATACTTTTGTCCATCGTCGCGGAGTAGTTTCCTCGGGACGTAGAATAAAATATTTCCTAGAATTGTCACTTAAATAACAACGCGGCGACGTTCAATATTTCGACGAACCACTTAAGTCACAGTACCTAATTGTTACTTAGAAAATATCTTAATTTATTTTTCACTTACTAAACAATTATTATTATCCTAGTTTTTCCCCGCATAAAAAAGTTATTTTGTTTATTTGACTTGATTTATTTATTTATCATATCTGACTTGATTTATTTATTTATCACTAGCCGTTTTCCCGCGGTTTCACCAGCGTCCCGTCGGAGCTACTGACCGCACCGGGATAAAATATAGCCTATGTTACTCGCAGATAATATAGCTTTCTAATGGTGAAAGAATATTTAAAATCGGTCCAGTAGTTTTTGAGTTTATCCATTACAACCAAACAAACAAAGTTTTCCTTTTTATAATATTAGTAGAGATAAACACAGGTATATAATTTCCTAATGCGGCAGTGTCGTAGTATATTTATTATCTATCACCTTTTACTATAACATATTACATACAAAGTAGTCCTCATGAACTCATTCGAAGAGGTACCATAACAAGTCTGTTCTCACGTGCACCATAATATCGATCCTTAAGGGCGACATCCATGTAAGGCCAACATGCTTTTTTTCCCCAAGCTGAACAAAAGCGGTACCTATAGAAAAAAGGCCAACACATGGCTCTCAGCTGTTATCAAACCCGGCATTAAAATGTATGGGTCCGAGGAATTTTTAATTTCACTTCGTATCTGGACGATGCTGGACATGTCCCGACTGCCGTTGTCTCACGCTTATATATTAGGAGCACGATTGTAACAGATTGAATTTCTATTGGATTTATGTTAAACAATACTATTCGTGTATAGGTTGGTACTAAATACTAGATGGTTGGTATTGTGTTTTGGGTTTGGATGGACAAAGATCAGTATTGAATTTATGTGAAACTAGACTGGTTGTTTGACAGCTACTTTGCAAGTACCTAAAAGAAGATTACATTTTAATAATACCTGTGTGGCAGTCCATGACAAAACTAAAACCTACATGAAAACCAAAAAAAAATCCTCCAGATTCGAAACCCAAAAAACAAAACACTGGTACAATTTAGCGTGACGTCACAGTGTCAAGGGTGACAGCCGTCATGCCCTAATTCTCTGTCCGTCACCCGATCGTCACCCGGGCGTCACCCGGGCGTCAACCGCTATCTGGCGGATAAAACCCGCGTCCGAAGCTATATGGACGTATCAAGTATTCATGTTCATATCTCATGGGAAGGGGAATTCGATTAGTGACCTGTTTATGTATTTTTTTGAAGTGCTTTATTTATTTTTTATTTTGTTGTTCTGGGAATGGAAAACAGTCATATGAAAAACAGTTTTAATTTAAATGTGTCTATCAATAATATTGTTCTTAATGATATGGGCTACAAAGTTATCCCATAAGTGGTAATGATGGCACAGTTCATATCATTTTTTTTTTGTAAAAAAAATCTGTTACAGTTTATAATCACGTGTTTAGATATCATGAAAATCTACAAAGAAATATACTAAAATTATAGAAATAACCTTCATAAGTATTTACTTCTGCGCAACAAGTTCGCGAAAATCGAGTCCCGCGATATCTTTCGTATTACACAGAATACACCGGCTTATATACTCAGCAATGTAATTGTATTTCCCCGAACAAAAGAAACCACTCCCTGTATAACAATGGGAATATTTAAAATCATTCGTACAGAGTTCAAGGTTCATACAATTGTTAAAGGAATTAGAAATCCAAATTGAATACAATACACTGGAAGGGTCTGAATCAAGAAGTGGCCTCTTCTATCATACAATAGATAGTATCACAGAGTAGTCGAAATTGTATTTAAAACATTACTAAGAAATAATTCGGTGATAAAAGCAAAATATACTAAAAGCAAATTGGGACTCATTGGGAATATTACTGCTGACTGTAACTCGGTATAAAATAAACTGTGCCAAATGTCTATAATAACACTAATTATCTATCTAAGTGTGGATAAACCAACAGTGTGATCTTATAAGACTTCACTCTAAACTTCGAATCTGAATCCGCCGTGAGTTACTACACTAGCGCTACTCTTGCGAGCGTGTTTGCGAGTTGAACTAAATTAAACTCGAGATTTTAACAGATAAAGTATGAGATGACTTTTAGAATGTTTTGAACCGAATGCGAAGTGAGAGTGAATAGCGAAGTGAAATGCGAGTTGTTGTCTGAATTTTATAGAATCGACGTACTGATTACATTTATCAGACTTGATATTGAAAGGGTTAAAATCCTGACGGCATTATACACAGTCTCACTGCAATTTGTTATATCCTACGGAATTAAAATCTTTGTATAAATGAATTGACAAGCGACATGTGGCTATGGGGATCATATCAAATACATGTAAAGCCTCCACAATGAAATATATTGAGTGGTTGTTATTTTAAATTGACCATACATAGAATTGTAGATTTTCCCATGTCTGTTGTGGTCACCATCTGAAAGCCCTTTCAGATGAGTAGGCGTTTTTGGGTTACCTTTTTAAATTAGAATACGAGGAAAACGATTTCTTATTAATTACGAACAATTAATGAATAATTAAAAACATCTACTTACGTTGTCTGTGGTGCACCTTTTTCTCTCCAAAGTATTAGAAAGAGGCGTACCTAAATGTTACATCTGTATATTGGTAAATTACATCATACTCTAACTTCAAAACGGTTACGCAATAAAATATTTGATTTACAAATAAATGAAACGTGTGTGATTACCGTGTCGATTTTATACGGTAAACATAAAAGGAGAAAATACGTTTTTTTCCAAAACACATTGAATATTCAAACGAGCTTTGTGGGGATTTTTATATAATATGCTGACTGTATGTTTGCGCAACCGTATTCATATTTCCTATTCAGTTCAATTAAATTTACAATTCGGAATGAATATATTTACCGGAATGTTATCGAGGTAAAACTAATTTGCGTATAAAAGCGATTCGTTCGATTAAAATCTAAAATGGTTCCTGACAACACGAGCTATAGATTTTGATTGATCAGATTGGTCTTAATTAATTTATAATACAAGTTTATGCATTATTTTATGACTCTAGCTAAATGTAGCTTCCTGAACTACTTTTAGGTATTAAAAATAATTTAAAACTGGACAATGACAAACGAATAACCGGGCCCAAAAGTGTGCAAAATATTAAAAATATCACGAAAATACATAGTGAAAGAAAATTGGTCAACCAGTATTCAAAATCACCAATAAATAAACCTTTTTCCAATAGCTCACCACAACAACTGGAAGTATACCAAAAACGCCAGTACATATGATTAAACTGTCTCAACAATTAATTACGCGTATAATCTCACGTATATTGGAGATTAATGACGTCACGCACGTTCAGTGATGCGACAGCTTACATCGGGTAACTGTAGCAGTGTACTTTGTAGTAGTGACTAGCTTTACCCACGTCCCAGCAGAACTAAGTATGTAAAAAACTTTTGACCCAACAAAACACGTCTGACTCTCATGTTACTGAGGTTAGGAGCATGGAACTACTGCCAATCGTTAAATAAGCAGGAGCTAAACTAAGTTCTCTTAAATTGATTCACAATGATAAACATAGCCTTCAGTTCCAGCTTATTAAAAAAAAAACACCTAGTACTGACTCCAATAAATTAGGTCACAGCTGCATTTCGGTAAACCACACTTTAAAATTGTAAGCTGATCAACATTAACTTAAAATCGAGTTTCTTCTCATTAAACACTGCGATTTACCATCGTGTTTATATATGTATATGCTGACAGGTAACTATAACAGGTACAGGTAGGTAAGTCTGCCCGTGACCATGGATGCTGTAAAGGATCCAAAACTTCGGAATTAAATAACATTAATATAAAAGGTGATAAATGATAACAATGACATATCAGAATCATCAATGACACATAAACATTTCCCAATCGATGCATCTATGACGTATGTGCAATCAAAACGCATAGAATGGCTTCGAGTAATAAAACCTAGTTGATTGCATGTCGCGACCGCCGGGTACCCGTGTTGTTAACTAGCTTCATACTGATTTGATCGCTCTATCATTTTCATTAAGTTGTTTCAGCTTTTCAGTTGGAGGTATAATAGGATTTATTATGAAATATGTTTTTTTTATTGCTGCATTCGCAAATACATAATGTCGTTATTTTTTATCTGGTGTGTGGTTGTGTTGCCTGAATTACAATGAATTTATATAAAAAATAAAGCCAACCACAGTAATTTCTATACAAAACTTCAGGTTGAACCTATTCTTATATTGTACCCACTAAAAAGACTTTTATCTTTCAAAAAACTGAAGAAAGACATATCTTACATAGAAGAACTCCATAGCCATATTTAAAATAAGTACATTACTTCTAGCAACACTAATAACATACTGGTTACTTCGCAAATCGAATCGCGGCAAACGGAAAGTTTTCACTGGCAACTCCTTGTTACGTTCAATGTTATTTACATGCATTACGCATGCAGATTAGTTGCGAACTTGCACGCGACTCAAAGAAAAACTCGCCGCCTCCCTAAACTCATTTTAAAGTTGACTTCGGACAAATTTGTAATGAACTACCGCTATGCTTGTAATGGAGCGTACATTTTATGTTAGGTAGCAAAGATGTATTAATTATGTGTGTGGAATTGAATAAGTTTTAGTTTGCATTGGTTTTGGTCTAGCTGTCGCAAGCGCGGCTGCTGAGCACGGGGTCTCGGGTTCGATTCCCGAGTCGGGCCGAAATCTCTTTGTGGGTTTTAGAAGACTTTCACAAAGCAGCCCGAAGCCTGGAAGTTGGAGATTGATTCACCCGTGCATCGGAGAGCAAGTAAATGTCGGTCCTGCGCCTGATCTCTCACCGGTCGTGTCGGATTGCCGTCCCATTAGGCCATGAGAGTGAAGGAATAGTGAGTGCACCTGAGTCTGCGCAAATGCTTGTGCACTATATGTCCTGCGCAGTTGGCTGATCTTCTTACACGAGAAGCCGCCGTCTCCGTCTCCGTAATCGGCTAGGAGGACATCATTATCACCATCATCATCATCATTATTGAATTGAACTATGTAGAAGACGGTATAATAAATAATTAATAGTCAACCGATTATGATGGAATTATAAATATGTATTTTTGTAATGATTTACAAAATATTTATGAGATCTAATAAAAAATACTCTTAGTTAGATTAGCGCAGGCTCTTGTAAGAGACTTTCTACTTCATCCTTTTAAGTCACATAATAAAACAAAAATCAATCGCTCGCAGAGAACAACATAATTTTTCAAACAACATTTCTATTCACAAGCCATCATCTGAATTCCTCCCAAACATTCGTCCTGCCATTTAGAGCCTTGTCTTTCCAAGCCCAGCCTCTTACCATGTAGTGTACGAGTCTTGAACAAACTTCATGAATATTATAGTTAGGCTGAAAAGTGTGTCTGTGTGTGTGAGTCGCCGACGTGACGGACGTTTCCATTAGACCCTTTGTTCGGCCGACGTTTATTGTCCGAACCTATCGCATTTTATTGCTATAGATTGGGATTTTTCTGCCACCATGTTTTGTTGGTGGAAGGACGAAAATAGCTGTTACAGACTTGTCAAACTCTATTTGTATTTACGGCTTACTTTGTGATAATTTTGGACACATTATTATTGAAACTTTAGCAAGATGTTTAATTTAGTTTTACTCATAACATAACAAAATGTTAAATATAAAATAACACCACAAATCAATAGACCCAAATAAAATGAACATACATGACAAACACATCTAATGAATCGACGCGTAACATATTACACAACGCTGCAGCTGATTATACTACGACAGCGTAGCTGATTGCACAGCGTAGCACTCGTGACGTAGCTGCTACGTCGTAGCAAGCTCGTTCTTACCGATTGCCACGAATTCTTTAAATAAATAATGTGACTCATACACGTTCTTACATAAGCTCTTTTCTTGAAACTAAAACCGGCTAAGGGTGAGTTGGACTCGCTCAAGGAGGTTTCCATACCATTAAATGAACAAAAAAAATCACGTTTGCTGTATGGGAGCTCCCCAAATTTTTTCTTGTTTAATTGTCAGTATTTTGATTTTATAACGACAAAAATAATACATACGCTACTACAAACTCACGATTCTTGAGATACAGCCTGGTGACAGACGGACAACGAAGTCTTAGTAATAGGGTCCTGCCTTACCTCTTAGGTACGGAACCCTAAAAATTATGGTACGTATTTTCAGCCACTTTCCATGTCCAGCCACTATAAGTCCAGGCTAGTGCAACTCCGTGCCCTATAAACTGTGATAAGGAAGACTTCCCGAAAGATATACCATGACTACCTTTTTCAGGCTGGATTGAAATTCGTGCAAATGTGGACATTCAACTTTCCTGCACTTGGTTGATGCACGAAACTTAGTTTGGCACCGTTTCTAGTAGAATATCCACGCAAGAGGTTTTTTTCCTAAATTAAACCGTCTTTTGGTTGTCTTGCTGATCAGGCCTCATTCCGTCTAAAAAATGGTAAATCTGGTTGATTCTGGCTTACTTCTGGAAATATATTTCAACAGTTGTATCTATGTAAGCATTCCGTTTCGTGCTATAATTTAGATTTTGCTACTTCTCACTAGGTTCTGTCATAGTTTTTTTTAAAGCACACATAGATAAGACTGCAACTGTACACACCCCATAGATAGCCATTTAACATCACAGCATGCAACCAGTAAAGACTTACATGCATGTCAAACAACGTCCTGCAACTATTAATGCAATGAACCCGTATTGGCGCGTTAGCTAAACTAGTTCTAGTTAACTTTGAACCGATCACCAAGACACGAGTTGAGATCCAATTAATTATACAGTAATCCGTAGTTGAAATGAGAAACATTTGGTTTTTCACCCAACTTCCCAAAAAGGTTTAAAGAAGGAAGGTCAATTCTAATGTTTATGTATTGTTTTTAATAGGAGTACATATTATAATGTTTTAACTACGTTTGGCTTTGGTTTATGTCTCGCTCACTTAACTTCGTTCTCATGTTCCTGCAGTTAAAAGCTAATTAAAATAAAATTTATATTTACTTGAATTTACAAGTACCCTTTTACACCACTCTCCATCATTACAAAACCAACATCACAATCAAGTACACATCAAGTAAAAATGACAATATTATTTCAGGAGCCGTCCGGAGCCGTCCGTCCGGCGTCCGGCCGAGGCGCGGTTAATCTCATGAATATTCACCTCACCGCTGATCCTGCTAAACCGGACCGCGCCAGCTCGTGTATAATAGACCTTAAATGAACCGACCGAAGGATCTTGGTACTTGTGGGACGCAATTTATTACGTGTGGTGAGCTAAGAAAATGCTTCTTGTAGATATGTGTTGCCTTTAATAGGCAATTAAGGTCTTATTATGTGCTAAGACAAAGGTAGGCTTATCTGGTCTGTATTTCTTTATAACGTTGTTTGTTTGTCTTTGACTATAGTGAAAGCCACAATTATTTATTTATTTATTATGTTTTTATTTGTGTTAAATAAATCTTATGACTGACATTACAGTTAAAATGTTCGCTGTACTCCTTGTTTAGACTGCCAAAAAAATCTGATTCATATTTTTAAATGAACAAACACTTCTGACCAAGCCATAACTCATGCTGTCACAACTCAAGTAGCGTCAATCGCACTACATTTAAATGTAACCGCGCGCTAACGTATACGCTCTATGACGATAATTGATACGCAGCGCATTTTCAGCCGCCGACTATACGCCCTAGCTTCCAGCTGAAATATTTGATGACATTGTTTAATTAGCTAGTGCGGTTAACCCGGGTTGGTTCATAAATCATTCGGACGGTAACTAGCTGGTTTAGGATTAAGGTATTAATAAACGCGAGTTTTGAATATTGTGGTTGTTGAATAAATTCGTTGTTATAATTATGCGTTATTGAAAATGGGAAATTGAATTATTATTTACTACATAGTGGCTCTCCTACTGTTTGGTTCTGTTAACATTACATTGATATGGAATATTCCTGACTTTTTCAAGCACCATCGACCAGTCCCAAAATAAGCAGAACTTGTACTCTGGGTTCTAGACAACTGATAAACATACTTATTTCTTTTTTTTTTGTAAATACATGCATAATATGTACCTATCATCATATATATCCCATACTTATGTGGAAATGAAACGCGCAACTTTTAGCTTGGCAAACAGATATACACCATCAGCTCATCTTTCCTTCATAATATCTATGTAAAATAACTCACCCCCAAAACTTAATTATTCAGCTCCACATTCCTCTTGTCCAGCATAGAATGAAACTGATCTCAAGTTTATAGCGTCTAACTCCGGCCATTACAGAAGGCATTCGCTAATTCGCTATCAACACTCCGCTTTACGAGTATCGCGCCAATTTCATCATGTTTACTACAGCCGGTGATGTTAAGGCTATTAACTATTGAGGCCTCTTTTTTATTTGTCTTGCTATTGTATGTGATTATTCAGGATTTTTTGTTATCAGACAATAATTTTGCTCGAACTGTATATTTTATACTAGCTTCTGCCAGCGGTTTCACCCGCATCCCGTGGGAACCTCGGCACGGACCCAGATAAAAAGTAGCCTATAGCCTTCCTCGATAAATGGGCTATCTAACACTGAAATAATTTTTCAAATCGGACCAGTAGTTCCTGAGATTAGCGCGTTCAAACAAACAAACAAACAAACAAACTCTTTAGCTTTATAATATTAGTATAGATTTATAGTATTTAATGGTGATGTCCCTAATTTGACGTGCCTTTCAAAATACAGAGGAACTTGTCATTATCAAGATCACCGAAACGACCAGGTCGAAATGTTACTAAACTTTATATTATCATCGACCGACTAGGGTGGCTGACATATAGCTGAATAGAGGAAATATGAATACGTCATGACACCGCTAAATAAATCAGTTTTGTTGAGGACCTCTGTCTTAAAAATACGTAAGTATAACTTATATTCAATCAAAAATAAACTCGCTAATCATTATTCACACTTTACCAAACCCTCGCACAAAACAAGTAAAAATAAAAAGCGCCTCTCTAAAAGCTCTTAGTAAACAAGTTCACGTTTTCTTCACAAATCCAATATTTCCATAATAAGTTTAATGCGCCATTCACGTAATTCCCGTCAATAGGCGTCCATTGATTTAGCAATTATCGCTTCCATTTGGCATTCATAAAGGATTGCTTTTCAAAGAATATAAAGCTTTGAAAGCGCTTAATGAATCATCTCTCGATACTAATTGCTGCCTATTGGCTGGTTATGACGAGCTGTGCTTACAAACTGTATTTCCACAAATAATTTTGTACAAACTAATCATGTTCATGATACCACAGAGCAAGTAATGCTATACTATAATGTGATAATGTGGCAAATTGAATAACCTGCATACATATTTTTCCCACCTCTCTTAAACTTCCATACTACGATAGGCCAATAAAATCTGAGAGCAAAAAGGTGATTTCAAATGGAGAACTTTATTTGAACTTTGGGTTCCTAAAAAGTATTGATACTGTCGCAAAAAGTGCACTTTAACATCTCTTTCAAGTGGCCATTTCTTATTTACGGTTCCTGATGCATTAGACAATCTTCATACAAATATTCATAACACAATCACCAAACATACAACAGCATCACTACAAATTGGTAACCTAAATAAATAACAGAATTCTTTATTTGGAAATTCAATTGTTTGAGTTTAAAAGGCAATGAGGGTTTTTGAAATTTTTTCTGCCACCGGGTGGCGCCACGTATGCGTCTGGTCCAAACAGCTGTCAAATAGTATGGAATTGTAGGTGCCGAACTTATTGTTTATTGAAATTCTGTTATATTGGAAGTGTTATTGATTTTATTATGGACTACGGTCAGAATAAGGTTTCCGAACTAAAAATTGAGCTAAGAGAGAGGGTGCAAAAGTCACTGGTACTAAGGAAAAGCTTGTTGAAAAATTTATTAACACAATATGATTTAGTTTTTTTTATTTACTCAACCGCAATAGAAAAACAATAATGCAGTGCTTTAATTATAAAATAAAAAAAACACTAAAATCGTTCACTATTCATAGTAAAGATAAGCACTTTGACAGTTATCTGGACCTGACGCTCGGTGCTGCCACCTCGTGGATTGCCATTTTAGAAAACCCTCATTGTGTTTGAGACAGTCCAATTCCGGCAGATTAATGACTTTGCCTGGTAACGTTAGGCAAACAGGCAAAGGGACCAGGAATTTAGATGGAGAGCTAGTGAATTTCAAGCAGATGTTGTTTGGCAGCTTCAGTGTGTCATACTATACGTTTAAGTAAATGTATTGTTTAGTAGTGAACGTCCTTGACCGACGTGAGGGTATTTGATCCCTACAAAGTATGGTGACCAAGTCTTAAAAAGACTTGTTCTGCAAACTTTAAACTTTTTAGTAAATGTTATGTAAAGTAGTCACATGGGTTTAGGGCCTGTTTTAATTTTTCAGCTTTTTATTTGTGTAGTACTAAGTTCCAAGCTAAAGTTTGAAATAATATTCGACACTAAATTCCCATATCTGATGTTCACAAACATTTTCACCTTTTTCAATAGCTCATAAGACATTGTCTCACAAAAGACCAAGCTTCCAAAAGAACCAGTAATGAAGGACGAATCACGGAATGGAGGAGCAACCGCAACCTAATTCCAAAGTCCGTGTGTCGCGGATATGTCCGAATATTTGCGGATATGAGCGTGCGTGCGGATATTTAAGGCCTGAGTCGGGTCGACGTGAGACTGATGTTGCGGTGCCCGCCTCTAGCGTACGTGAATAATTCATTTGTTTACGTGTGTGTGGAATATGTACGTGTGTGTGAGAATTACGTTATAGAGCTCAGATGTCGCTTGTCTCACAGATTATTGGTTGTTGGACATGGGTATGTTATTTTAGGAAGATTTTTTTTATTATTGAAAAGATTTTTCCGAGATTTTATGGATGAATGTTAGATCGAAGTTGCTAGGAGAGGATTAGAATATGATGCGGGTAAAAAAATGGTGTCATTTCACTTGAAATGTGTACTCTCGCACGAGTGATCGCTGACAGGAAGTGTTATTAAATTAAAACGCGGTAAATCTGACTAGCCTTCATAGTAAAATTCTGACCCTTCTAGATTTTCAGGCAAAGAGATCTTTCTAAATTCAAATGTTCAGACCACGCAGTTTTTATCTCAATGATTACATCCTCCAGACGCCAGTAACCGCGAAAGGTCGCTACTACTTATAAATATTCACCCAACTGAAGTACATCCACGGGTCTTTCCTATAGTCCATTTGGAAGGTAATTTACAAGCGGAAAGTTAGTAACATTCTTCCCACGTATATCGTTACTGCGATACAGTTCCAAAGTCCTGTCGATTTATTTTTATAAGCACGCTGACTTTACGCGCGCGATGAGGCCGGAATCGTAAAGAACGCTTTAAAATGCCCCCGGTTTTATTACTTTCGAGTTAATCATTACGCAGTTTACGTGTTATGTAGTTCCTTCGTTTAAGAGGGATCTTGAACGTGGGAAGTAAGGTCGAAAATTTTGCAACATTTTGACGACGCATTTTTTTATGATACTTCAAGTTATACTCAGTTAACATTTACATGTCATTGTTAACTATTTCGGCTATAAGGTCATATCGACTATAAGGCATGTACTACAAACCCCATTTACAAAACACAGGTGACACTATAACATGTCAATACAAACCTCCTCAAACCTCGTCAATTCAATTCGATTTCCCGAAACATCATCTTATCTACCAGATAAAACCACATCTTATCTACCAGATAAAACAACTCCTAAACGGCTGAGCTTAACTCCCCCTTTTGATGAAGAGATTAGCGACGGGTCTTTATTCAGGCAATACTTAGGTTTATCTGCTAAACGGTGGATCAGGATGTAAGAGATAACGCCACATTTTGCCTTTTCATATTTTTCCGTGTTTTCGTAGCTTTTTGTTGTGGTTACAGTTTGTATGAGTTTTGTTGTCGATGGCTGATGTAGATTGAAATGAAATGAAATCGTTTATTTTGCAAGTTGGACATTTCATCACTTTTACACGTCATTTTAAGAACACTGGGGTCGGCATTCCTAACTGATTGATCCCTGAGAAGAAACGCCGAAACAAACTCAAGGGTCATAGTCTCCCTGCGCCTAAAAGGCCTATGACGGAACACGGTGGTTTTTAGTCAGTAAGAGTCTGACACTCCCTCTCCGCTGCTAACCCACAGCGGAAGGGGTCATTTGATGATTTTTGACGTCGTTAAAAAAAAAAAAAAGGTCATAGTCTCAATTGTGCGAAGACCATGACGAATATTTACAATTTTACCATTATCCATTCTATCCACAAGATTTCAAAATGCGCGAAAACGTAAATAAAGTAACTAGTTGTTTTGTTTTCCGTGGTGTTTCGACAAAAGTTTTTTTTTATGACGACCCTGTGACGACAAAACGCTGCAACCCGGGTTACATTGTTTTATGGGAATACAACGTAACATAATCTAAACGATGTAAGCTTGATACAGGTTCAATCTACTGTTAAATAACAGTTTCCATTGCCAAAATAACTCAATGTTTCACTTCACGGTAACCTAATATTCGCAGGAAATGTTTTTACTAAACGCTGTACTCAAGATTGCAGCGTTTTACCGAGATAGGAGAGCGGACGCGCGGCTCGCGCGGGTGAGGCCTCCCCCGATCTTGAATTTTGGTAAAACATTGCAAGCTTTGTTTGCTGCGTTTTGTCAAAATAATAATAAACAGCGGCGCCAGTACAAGGCTCGAGCCTGGCCATACTTACATGTCTGTTGACAGTGATCATGGTGCCATAACTAACAAAATGAACAAGTCAGGTAACTTGTACGATTTAGATGATTACGTTGAGACGTTTAAAAGGTCTCGAAAGAACTCGACAGCTCATGTACATGACCACAATGAAGTTATGCTGTTTAAAAGCGAACTAAAAAATGTTTTCCCTTGGAATTACACCAGCTTTAAAATTGTACAGTTCCGAAGAGGTTAACCTACGCTGTTCATAAAAAATAACTACTAAGATGTTGAATTCAAGGAGCTCGATGTTTTGAAGAAAGGATTTAAACAAGAAATCATGAATGCAGCGTAGGAAAAAAAAATACATGTTTATGAGTATCGCAAGAAGGACTGAAGCAGAGGGAATTTCAAGAAAAAAGAAGGATGACTTAATAAAACTGCTAATATTACCATCATCGTTTTTATGAAGGTTTGCTGGTTAATGAAAATATCACCGAAGATTTGGACAAATCTGCTTCAGAAACTTTTCATCATCATCATCATCATCTCAGCCATAGGACGTCCATTGCTGAACATAGGCCTCCCCCTTAGATCTCCAGAAACTTTTATCTACTTTGAATTCATTTTTTGTTCCCTACTTTACAATAAAATTTTAAAAGACCTATGACCAATTTTTATGTAGGTAATTTACCTTACATAAATGAATAAAATCTAGAAAGAGTACATTTTGTTAATCTGTACAATATCTTAAATACATTTAATTTTAGTTTTGGTATGAGTTAATGCAGATAACAATAAAACAGTACACAAGTATATCTCTTCAAAACGCAGTAATTAACGATTACATTGTTATGTCATAACAGAGGCGAATATTGGCTAGGTAGGTACATGCTGTTGTAACAAAACAATTTATTTTTATTTTTAATAGGTTTCTTGATTAGATACAATAATAAAATGTTTTATTGAAATTGAGTAAATATTATGACAAATCAGTTCTAAAAAGAACTATACTATTATCTATACCGGATAAAATTTGGTAACGAGGTAAAGATGTAAACTTTTAAACTCATTTTTCTCAAATTGACCTGTATCTGTTTTACCACAAAAAAATTTAAACGTCAGTTTAACACTTGTCTTCAAAAATGTCAGATTATGACGTTGAATTAAGGTCCATTTTACAGCCACACTTTTTTTAGACAGGTGTTTGACACATGTTTAAGTTTTTGTAGTAAGACCATATATGTTTAATGCATTTCTCCCTAAAATAATACCATCTCATTGGTCATTAATGAAACTTCTCTCACACCTATATCTCAATCAGATCTCGTCAATTAAGGGCCTTGTCTTATCAATTAAGGTCCGGCGTAGTATCGTCTCGTGTCGGAGCATTGTCGGACAAAGTTATTGCGCGCCAAATTCGCCGAAACGCCCACTAATAGCTGTAATAACTGCGCGTAACCAATAAGTGCTGGCCGAACGTCCCGACCAATATACACTGTTTAAAGCATAAGCTGAAGCGATTGGGGCAATAATAATTATGTCCAGAAAAGTTATCTAAAGAAATGAAACTATAGTGACTGTCTTTCAAAAATAATAGCCCTTAATACAACGGAAGTTTTATGTATGTATATTGGGTATTTGTTCTAACCTTGGAATCTAGAAGATATCAACAGCCTATATAAGTCCTTGAACGAGGCTCAAAAAACATTAAAATAGTTAAAATATCTGACATGCTGTCCAAACCTTTGTGTAATATTTGGATCACGAAAAGGAACTTTAAGCCAAGATAACAGAAATCTAACTCTTAAAGGACACAGAGCAAGCGAGGTGATGCAAGGCAGGGATGGTGTATACTGGGGAAGTGTGACCATGATGATTAAGTCAGACAAGCTTTCGGATGATACTCTATGGATGATACCGACGCATACCTCTAACCACTTATGACTTACCCCACTCCCACACAAGCAACACTAAATCATCGAAGACTTAGTGGATCTCACACTAATTGTTAGGAGGGACGCGGACATATTGAGTGCGCCATAATAACTACTGTTTATTGGATTACGACCCAATGTTGTTGTTCCCTACTCTGGTCAACACGCCATAAATGATGAGTAAGACTGTTAGGACGACATGGAATGAAATCGAATGATAGGAAGTTATATTAAGTTGCAATCTAATATTGTGATGATTTATTAGTTTTTTGATGATGCAAACTCCGATAGTGTAGGTGTTTGATTTAGGCGTAATTTCTCGATGCAGTGATGATATGCTGAACACAGCAGCCCTTTCTTTAACAGATGGGGAATTATGTCAAGACACTGGCTCTTACATGTATACTAAACCCTGAAAATCATTATGTTCTTTACCTTTCCTTAGTGGAACTTTTTTTTTCGGATATACCATCAATCTCATTCCCACGAACCTTAAAACATATTGTCACTTTTTTGTAACGACGTATGTACAACTTTTTCAGTCCAAAGTACTGGATCTTAATATAGAATGACAGTTCCATCTTAGGAGTCTATGTTTACCGCGAGTTCACCGAAGCGAGTAGTGATAACAGTCGGAACAAAAACAAATTATAACATGCTAATTAGGAGTGACAGCATCATGCATAGTAATCAGGAATAACAAGATGTTAAAAGAAAAATATTATTTGCATGCAAAATGCAAAAAAAAATAACTCCTAATTTGAATGTTCATCTTACGAAGGAGTATTGGTTTGCCAAGGTTAGTTAAAAGTTAAAATACTTGAACTCAGCTGCACCCGATTAGACTGGAAGCCGACCCCAACATATTTGGGAAAAGGCTAGTCAGAAAATGATGATACTTTTGACTTGAACGTTGATTGAATTGACAGCATAAAAATATATAATAACCTTGCTTATTCGATTCTCACTCTTCTTCACAGAGACATTTAAACTTGATTCTGTACTTACAAGAAATAATTTCAAAATTAACTCCACCAAACTAAAAGTTATTAAAACAACTGTGGCCGTCTTTAATGATGACTGGAACATGTCACATTCCCTCACCATATAATAATACTCCATAACACGATTATTTTTATCGTATTACAATCTGACATGGTCCCCATCTCTGTCAGTTTGACACAATACGGACAGACAGATCGTTCCATCGTAGTGAATCGTGTTTTCCTTAAGGAATCTCTAGTGTATACTTGATTATGTGTTCTTTATTGAGTTTTTGTTAGTTGGTTTGTCGGCCTTTTAGTTTGAGGATGAGTGACATGATTTGTTTTTATTTGCCGAATTTTTCATCTTGCATGATATTAAAAATCATGATAAATAGGTATACAAAAGCAATAAAAAATAAGACGAGAAATGTTTTTTTTATTTGCTATCAAGTAGTAAAGTTTATAGTTAAATTTATTCATGCAAATAAGATATGTAAATCGAAATTCGGAGAGATTATACTTACCTTACAAAAACATGGAAAGTTATAGAATACCTACCACTGGAGTAAAATAGGTAAAGTTGGGGTAATTACGAGCAGTATTTATTTGTATAAAAATTCTCATTACATTTTCATAAAACCAAGCTTAGTACCCAAGAGTATTAAGTCCATCTTCAGCAACTGAAGTCAATACTCGCCTTCACCCCCACTTGACTCCTACCCTCTGAAGAGCAACTCAGTTAATACTAACACTATCCCCCAGGCTGCCTTATCTATTGGATTAATACGAGATTGTAACTATGTTTTATGCTCCCCTAGATCGGTATTGACACTCAATAATATTGACAAGACAGTCTCAGGAGTTTAGCTAGTCGGCTCTCATAAATTGTTGCTAGTATTGCGAATTAAGTACGCTGTATACAGTTACTTTATTTACTTAGCAGTATTGATTAGGGTTTGGTACGAAAATAAAATCGTTTGAAATAACGGTTTCAGTTTCACAATGATACGTACATTTGATGAACTTAAAATTTATGTAATGTACATTATACATAATCTACACAACTGGTCATTACTAAGTTTTATTTTTAATTAGTAATTTATAGTTACCAACTTCAAATCATTCGCATTGCTATCTACTACAAGAACAGATAATTATTATAACCATGATAGGTACAATGTATTCGTTACAAAAGTAGAATCAGTCTATAGTTAACAGGGATGATTAAAATCACTTTAATTACTGAAAATGATTTGGACACCATTACTTATAATAAAAGGTCACAAATGAAATCGACCTTGCACCCCAAAAATATAATTTCCTTTCCAACATTATGACCCCCAAAAATATTGTAAAACCCCATACAATACAGATTGGTGGTAAGATTTGGCTCATCAAGGTCAGCGAGGACACAAATTATATGAAAGGTTTGCGCTAGTTGACTTGTCCCATGCGGCCACGCGATCCGAGCATTTGTCACCACTAATG
Organism: Helicoverpa assulta; assembly: GCA_963856015.1. Lineage (NCBI taxonomy): Eukaryota > Metazoa > Arthropoda > Insecta > Lepidoptera > Noctuidae > Helicoverpa > Helicoverpa assulta. The sequence continues at coordinate 990,894 of CAWLCW010000016.1, forward strand.
CGCTCTGCACCTAGCACAGGGCTATGCAGCTGGATTTGTTTTTTTTTTTTTGGTGGGGGTGGGGATCTCCTGCAAATAACCATGCCTATATACTTAATAGGTGAGTGAACTTGTCAAAAATATTTCCCTAATCTTATTGTCATCCTTCTTTTAATGACTTGACACTTTATACTATAGACTGTAGACTCGTGTCACAATTATGTACATAATATATTTCGTATCGAAAATTATTAATTAAAAAACTGTAAGATAATTCCAAGTAGGAGGATGAAAAAGTGTAAAGTTACAGCATCACAAAATCCTTATATGTTTTTTACATAAGTAACACAGCAAAAAACCTTCCTTTAACCCTATCAGGTAAAACATAAGTAACAAATAGGCCCAAGTAGTGGCAGCCCTAACCTCGTACAAATCGTCGGCCGATACGATCGGAGCGGATACAATTAATTACGCGAACAATAGACGCCGCCGTGAAAACTACTGATGACGATCGCGTGAACACTCCTCGTACGGGAACGTTCAATAACTCCGTGTAACTCGCTGTTACACGCTTTTATATAATTCGGGGGCGTTGAATGGACGGTAATTTGGCTTGATATTGAAGAGTCAATCAAGGTTAAACTTTTTGTTTTATTGTTCTGAACTTTTTTCAGCACGATAAGAGTGAAACTTTAATGGAAGTTGAAGTAACGTCTTGTTCTATTAATATCGAACATTTTCCTACTTCCAACTTTTCAGCAAAAACATGGAAGCTTAAAATAAAATACAATATAAGAGACATCGAAATCAGCCCAAACAGCATTAACAACCGTACAAACAAGCAAAAACATACAAAAGTTGCGTATCAACAAACTTTTCAAAAAAAAGAACATCCCAACGCAATTGTATAGGTGGCACAAAGACCGATACTCATCATTGAGGAGACACATTCCGAAGTCCCGAAGAATACCATCGGCGTTTACGAAGTGCTCAATAAACAGAACATTCTGGAGTATTCCCAGTTATTGTGCTGCCTTTTATCAAGAGATACGGCCGTGTACGAAGCTCGCTTGGGAAATAAAATAAAGAAATACGCGTGCTCGCGACAGTATGGGCCCCGACATAAATATTAGACTCGATACGGACTTTTATGAGTCTTAAGCTTATGAAAATATATGTCCCGAGATGTATTGTGATTCGTGTTTTAGAATTATTGCTGTTAATAGGAAGAGTGTGACGGGTTTTTTCTAGTTCTGCAAGTGATAAAATGAAAAACCTTTTTATTTTTTTTATTTTTTTACTTTAAACCTTTATTTTGTCACCACCAACCTATATTTTGTGACACCAGTCTAACCAAGGGGTATCGGGTTACCCGGGTAACTGGGTTAAGGAGGTCAGATAGGCAGTCGCTTCTTGTAAAGTACTGGTACTCAGCTGAATCCGGTTAGACTGGAAGCCGACCCCAACATAGTTTGGGAAAAGGCTCGGAGGATGATGGATGACCTATATTTTGTCAGGGAATCATGCAAACACCAAAACAGTTGTAAGAAAAAATATTCTGCCATTATTCTTTAACAGCAGCATAAAATACTATAACACGGAAAGAAAACAATTTTGCATATTTTATGATGCCATAAAAAATATCCCCGACATCAATCTGGACCCAAATCTATAAAACAATGAAATCAGCGTTATAAAAGTAAGACAATCAATAAAAATATAAATTGATTTCCACAACCATCGCGTTTGATCGCCGTTATTGAAATGACCAAAAACAATGAAATATGAGCTCAAATGATCGCGAAAGAAAGGGATATTTTCTCTCCTTCTCATCAGTTTATCGGCCAATAAGGATTCAGTTTGAGTGCACACATAAATGTTTAGTACCTGTATGTCTGTCTATTTACGTTAACAATAGTCGTATAATTCCCGATCATTGGCAGTTGTCGTAAAAAGTAATTGACATTTTTGCTTTCTGATTTCAGTTGTACCGCGTCACGTAGACACTACGTGTAAAATCGGTGTAACTACCTGTAATATTAGAGAAGCGCGTCGCTAAGTAACAACAGCAAGGATTGTTCGATTACAAGGTTAAGCAATGCTTAGCTCGGTCCTCCGTGTTTCGGAAGGCTCCCAAGTCCCAGCTGTCATTTTAACGGCTTTGGCAGTCGTTACAGGTCTTACAACCAGTCCCAGAAAGGGGATACCCGTAGTTGCCCAGGCAACTGTGTAGGTATAAGCAGTCCTTGCAGAACACTGATACTTCGCTGCATTCGGTTAGGCTAGTAGCCGACCACAACACAATTATTGTGAAAAGCCTACGTAGATGATTACCTAATTTTAATAAAAAAAGCATACTATTCAATCAACGAGTATATTACCGATAAAGAAATAACCTAAAATTAAACAAAAGTAACATATAAAGAAAAATAACTATAAAACGAAGTTATACTACATAAAAATATACGTAATATTATAATATAAATAAATACTTAAATAATATACTACATACTACTATATTATGTACATTAAACGCCTTCCTCTCTTCTAACTATTTTGCTGTGCCCATCAGGGTCCATAATTGTGACTATTATATTTTCCACCAATTGTACATTATGGAATGCAACAAATGATATGATATGATACATAAAGAGGTTAGTATAATACCTAGGTGTGTCTAAATAACAGATATTCCAAATATGAGCTAATAACAAACATCCAAATATTGACATAAGCCTGAATATTCCGCCTCGCTCAATATCCTGTTACCTGATTCATAAAATATTGCGATGTGTTACACTTCCTGGTTTGAGAATTAAATCGGGATACATTTCTGGTTAAATATTAATGATCGTGTATCTATTGATAGACGAAACTTAACATGGTTATAAATAAAGGTAGGTGATAATCTGTTTGTTTTGTGGTTTGAAATGTGTATGCAGCAATGTGTATTTCAAACCACATATTTGCAAAGCACGATAATTCTGGCAAGGTAATTTAGTATCCCAAATTATCTCCAGCTTAATTTTACAATGGTCTAAACTCTGGCCCGTAATAGATCTTGAATTAACATTACTGCATAACTAAATGATAAAATTCTTATTCCTGATGAAAACGTAAATATAATATAACACAGAATATTTACATTAATTTTAAAAAGTTTAAATAAACTTATATATATATACAACTTAAAACTAATACAGTAATTATTCCTGATAGGTAATTCAGGGTCTGAGTTAGGTACTATTTATGTAGCCAAAAAATGATGAAAATGAGAATGAAAATTCAAAATTAAAACAAAACACTATTCTAAATTCTAGTCTAAATCTTACACAAGTTGGTGGTCTGAGCCATATTCCTGGCAATTTATCTAGCAGGTCAGGGGTTATAAACCTAAAATTTATTCACCAACAGATTAATTACATGAACTTTCAACCTTCCTTGAACGAGCCAACTACTACTACGAGTATTTCACTAAGCACCAGCCAAAATTCCTTGAAAATAAAAGCTAAGTTTATTTAAATTGAAGCTTCAAATAGCATTTTTAGCATGAAATACCGTACAGGACTACGTAGGTACTGAATATACATTTTTGAACAGCACTTTCTAGTCACATAGTTCCTTGAAAAAAAAACGACACAAAAATTTGGTTTAAAAGTAAAGAAAGTACAATAGACATTACGCCGTCTTAAAGTAGAGGTACACTAAAAGCAAAATATAACACCTAAAAAGCTATATAAGATTTGCTTTCATAAGTCTTTGTTACAGCTATTGAATATTTCACTACAGAGCCGACACGGCTATCAGAATAAAAAGTGAAGAGCGTCCCCGGGGCCAGCAATTTGCCTACTTAGCTCACACATAAGGAAAAATACGTAACACTGTTTTAAATAATGTATACAGCTATTCTTTTACAGGAAATATGTGATTTTCCGATGTTTTTTATAATGATTTTGTAATTTTTTTGTACTTATGTGACGTTTTTATAATAGGTACTTTTTATATATTTATTAAAACCAGTTCCATATAAATAAATAAAAGACTACATAATTATTTACATTAGTGTCCACTCGGACTGGGAATATCGATACTGGGACTGTAAATAAATTAGTATTATAATTGAAATAACTGTAGAAAATAATTCTTAGTACAAACCCGTAACATTATAGATTCGAGGCAAAACCGAGTGTAACCGCTTGTTAACACTGGAAGACTAAATCTGCCAATTATTCCCACATAATCTAGAGAAGGACTTAAATAGAAGCAATTATAGGCTTTCAAATTGTTCGATAGTTTCAGCGAAAATTATAGGTAATGCTCCCAAATTCAGTTGCATGTTAGTGTCCGAATTTAGATGCAACTTTACTTTAAGTACATAACATATTCATGGTGTAACGTAGTCCTCGATATTTCGGACCGTCAATAGTTAAAATACTGAAACTATTTAGTCGACTAAAAGCGTTGGAACCCGAATAATAATAGAATATTCTATTCAACTCTGCTTGCTCGGATGCAAACTACTATGTCATGTAGGCAGAGGTGCGCAACAGTTTTTTTTTTTCAGTTTTATTTTGTAAGGTTCCGTACGGTAAAACAATATCCTAACTAAGACTTGGCTATCCTTCTGTCACAATATTGTATCTCACGAACCATGACAGTTAAACATACAGCCTTACTTATAAACGTGAATTAAATAATAAGTAGTTCTTAAGGGGTGTTACAGCTCAACTTTTTAATTTTATATTTTACGGTTGCCATTGTTGCCATTACACAACGTTTTGATGACAAATATTTTTTTAAGCTACCAACATTCCGGTAGTGTTGAGAAATTAGTATGTTTTTTATGTCATTATCTGTTCATTATTTATACCATTAGTCGTGGTGGCCTAGTGGGCAAAGAACCAGCCGCTCGAGTATGAGGGCGCGGGTTCGATTCCAGGTCAGGCAAGTACCAATGCAACTTTTCTAAAGTTTGTATGTAGGTACTTTCTAAGTCTATCTTAGACACTAATGACTGTGTTTCGGATGGCACGTTAAACTGTAGGTCCCGGCTGTCATTGTACATCCTTGGCAGTCGTTACGGGTAGTCAGAAGCCAGTAAGTCTAACCAAGGGGTATTGGGTTGCCCGGGTAACTGGGTTGAGGAGGTCAGGCAGGGCAGTCGCTTCTTGTAAAGCACTGGTACTCAGCAACATCCGGTTAGACTGGAAGCCGACCCCAACATAGTTGGGAAAAAGGCTCGGAGGATGATGATCTGTTCATTATTTAAGACATACTTAAACAACGTTTGTAGGTAAAAAAAAATCAATCACTACTCAAGGCTTTAAGTAGTAATTATTTAAAACAATGCTTAGAAGATGATTAGTTGATTTTTATAAGTAAGGCTGATAAATTTAGACGGGTATTGCTTAAATTCGGAGAACTAGAATAAATTATTATTTTAGGGGGCTCCCCAGGGCTCCCTTTAACAAAAGTGTTTTTTTTTTGCTCATTTTATAAACATACATGGTGTTAGATAGTACGGAAACCTTCGTGCACAAGTCTTAATCGCACTTACCGGTTTATTTTTATTATCAGTCAGTGAAATCTTTTATAATTTCATGTAAATAACAAGGTGATTAATTTGCTTGTCAATTTACATTACCATCAAAAGAAAACCAACGAAAATACTAAGAATAATTATTAAAAAGCCATTCCAAAAATAAAATGTTTGCTTCCCCTGTCTCGATGCATTAACGAACTGCAATGTTTGACAGTTTAAAGGCTGTATCGTAAATGAGCTCGTATTTTTATTTCTATGAGATTTCACCCAATCAATACCTAAAAAATATAAAATGTTTGAAGCTTTAATTTTTTTATGATTTTTTAAAATGATGTCAGCTAAGTTTCCTTTTATAAATTCCGTATAAAATCCAAATAAATAAATGCAAAATAAAATGCAATAATTAACACTAGTAAATATGCAAGGAAAACAAATAAACAACAGTAAATCGTTAAAACAGAACAGCCTATTAACAACTCGTATGGGGCACCGTAAACAACATGGGGTAGTTTTTCACACGGCACTCGTAAATGTCATGGAAACCCATTATAGGCTTGTGGATGATAAAAACATTCATAGCTCAAAACTAGGGATATTTGTCCAGTTTAATATTTATCATCGTTGGGTAAAGCGGCACTCACATTGGCAAGTATGGGGAACAGTATTTAGTAAGTGCAAACAAAAAAGTTTTATATTATGTAGGTATTTTTACAAAAGTGCGACGGTCTGTCTGCATGTTTGTTACCCCTAATTTTGTAGCAACAATGTTCCTGACAAATGGATTTACAAACTAACTATAGTTATAATATAATATAGATAGTTTAATCCATGTACATTTCTTTATCAATTTAGCCTTATAAAACTTGACCAACAGAATAAACTAAAAAAATCCTACAAAATTGAAAACCGGCAGCAATTTATTCGATCGCCAACAAAATAATACCTCATGCACTATCAATAAATCATGCAAAAGTAATAAAAAACTGATTAACAATAAACCGGCGCTGGAACGCGCGATACCATCGCACTTTATTGTCAAAATGATTGATTCGGTGGGGGAGTAATAAAATTAATTTCACCCCTTTGATTCCACGCAGTTGTCGAGTGGACGCTGGATTAACAACGTACCGGTGAATACCGAAAATCATTATTACCCCCAACTGTACCTATTATTTACTGCGTTCTTACTATGTACAATTTGCAACAGTATTATTTTGAAGAATGATGAATAAGTTTTCATTCGATTTTACAATAGCTTTGTCTTGTTTGCTTTTCGGGGAATTACAAATTGGTTGCTTAAACCAAATGACGATTTTCGACTGAACTTTAAAAGGAGATCTTAAAAATAAAAATTAAATAAGATAGACCGAATAAAAATTGCTGAAAAACTATTTTATCACTATTTTTCTCTTCTTTTATACTGTATTAGGACTTGCTGTATAAAACATGCACAGTTTTAATCATAAGTCGACCAAAGCAAGGGAAATCACTCCATTAGAACTACTGCGTCACTCACAACTCCATGGAGCCAATAGACTAGCTGATAAAACATCCAGGTATGTCACTTGTTACCATTAGTTTCATCAAATCTTGAAAATGGTCATACAAAGTGACCCAGCTGACCAATGTATAGAACTTCGCTTTGAAAGGTCTTACTAGAAAATAAATAGCCTTAAAACTAATTAAGGAATTCTTATTCAAGAAACAGACTTTGCTCAAAGACTTTTTTTTCTTTCATTATTGTGAGTGAAAAATGCGTCGTACTCAAGCTTGAAATAAAATCAATTATGTTCCAGATAGTTAACTTCACAGATGGTCTTAAAAGCTCTGAGATTTATTCCATCCAGATAGGTCTAAATGGGTCTAGCCTATAATAGTCTATGATTGGTATTTTTAGCCGTATATTACCTACAGTTTCACGTTTGACTAGGAAAAAGTTAAAGAATACAAATATGTTTTTTTATTATATTTTGTGGTTTGTGAGATGCTTTTAACCTTTTAATAACTTTAGATCTATTGATGACTGGTTATGTGTCACACTCTAGTATAGTTGTCTCCAAGGATTTCTGCATATTGGCATCGGTCCCACGCACGCCACTCCTGACATTTCCTCAGATGGCTATGGGCCCCAGCATTGCTGGCAGTCCTAGGGGCTGCCATTATCCTGGTGATCCTCACAGTGGAGCGCTATGAGGAGACCCCGATCTACATGGTGCAGCACGAACAGGTCTTTATGAAGAGACACTTCCCTGCGGTCACGTTGTGCCCTGAAGTACGGTTTGTTGAGGAGAAAATTGATGCCTTTTTGAATGAGATGTAAGTTTTTCTAGACTTTCTTCTATCTAATGATTTATCTTTGTTTTTCCAAATTTATTGTTTTGCCATTTCTTATAGGTAGATATAAGAACCACAAAATAATTCTTCAAATATCAAAAACGAAACCTTCGTTCCGTGCATGATCTATACAACTTTTATCTCATTTATGGCTACTGTACATACCAAAATAGATGCTATTAATATTTTTGGCTTCTATTTTTCTTCAGAAAATATCCTCCGAACATGAACTCGACTTCCACGCGAGAGATCATCAATCAGCTGGCTGCGTTCTACTCCCTCGACGTGGTGTACAAGTTGGGAGACCTGCTACGGCTGGAGGAACTCCTGGAATACAACGACCTGGATGTGGAGACTGCTGCTGAACGTCTCACCGCCACCTGCGAAGAGACGCTCATCAAGTGAGTTGGAAGTTTTAACAAGGGGATCGGTGATTGGGTATCTAGTGTCTGCAGATAGTCCTTTGAAACCAAGACCATGTATTCAATCGGTTACCATGACGCGTTTGGGCCAATACCCCAGCCGAGCCGGCTTTGTCTAGAAGTGGAACTTTTTAGGCTATTACTTTTTTGTGTGTGTTTGGTAACTGAATCCGATTCTGTAACTACACTGGAGTGAGATCGAATTCCTCATATTAATTGTATGGTCTCACGAAACAAGGCCAATATAGAGAAGGATTTCCAATTTCTGAGAAATTAAGAAGCAAAAGCGCCTCTATATCTGATAAATACCCATATTGTAGTTATTAAAGATTTTCTTTGAAATGTAGTACGTGAATTATTCTGAGAATATAACCTAATTTGGATTTGTAAATACCAGGTGCCGCTTTGGAAACGTCCTATTAAACTGTTCTGATATATTTCAAATGGAACTGACTGGAGATGGATTCTGCTGCATCTTTAATGGAAGGTCTTTGAGGAGGTGAGTACCTGTTGCTATTTCGTTGAGGATGTAAGATCGTCATATACAAAAAAAAAAAACAGTTTTTGAAGTGAACAGCTTCAAGAATAGATATTATTGCCCGTATTCACCAGATTCAGAAATAAGACCCAGTTTTGGTAAGTACTCCTGCTGGGAATTACAAAAATATTTTTACTGTAGCATAGCTAATGAAACTTCGTGTCAATATCAGGAAGGAAAATACTTATTCAAAGTTATATTTGCAACGAGCATCTGCCCGCGGTTTCACCTGCGTCCCGAGGAAACAACTTCTGCCACATATATGAAAATACTTTCGCGTTTATATTAGTGTGATGTAGGAAATATGATAAATAAGTAAAAGGTTACTTTAAGGTAAAATAAACTTCATTTATTTAAATTTCAAGCATAAGTACTATCATATCTTCTATTTAGTTTCCTCTTGGTTACCATATTAATTTCTCTGAAGTTACATGGAACAACTTGTAACTTCTAAGAAACTGCTATATACTCGTAAGTCATAAATGTATGTTACTACGCAAAATTATATAATATTCAACTTTATGTATAAATATGGAGTTCAAGGAAATAATAATTAGAAGTGTTACTAAGCCATGATCTTATTAGGTTCTTCCACATTATTGATCCAGTGTAGGTGATCAAAATAGAGCGATTTTTCATCTTCGTTCCCAAAATCACTGAAAATTTGTTGGGAGATAGGTACCTATATTGAAACCAGGAAAAATAAATAACATCTAGAACAGTTCTATTGGGGTTCCTTCTATCCGGCAGAATTTTATTTGGCCGAATTTTATTTGGCATAACACACTTGGCATAATTTTATTTCAACGAATGTTTTTAAGGCATAAAAAATATTTAGCATAATTATTGTTTCACCGAATATTTATATGCCCGAATTTACAGTTGCATACTTTTAAGATGGCAGAATTTTATTTCGCATAATTGCTTTTGGCATAGTTAGAGTTTCGCATTATTTCGTTTAGTTAGTATAATGTATATTTTGAGAAACTATTATTTGGTATAATCTCGTTTGGAGTACTATGAAGATGGTAGAATTTTATTTAGATTCAATTTATTTAGCAAATTGCCGTTTATAACCTTCAATTAAAAAACATTGTATTAAAAATTGAAGCTAGTAACGAAAACGAATCGCTGCAAAACCGACTCCACGTAGTCTTGTTTGCCCTACCCCTAGAGTGCAATTCAAAACCGCGTAGGCGCGGAGGGGCGAGGCGGCCTGCGAGCTGAGGCGCAGGTAGTTTTAACGCTCGCCGACGCGGTTGAGGCTGGCCGGCTCTGCCGGCCAGTAAGCCGAAGCTGCGGTGGTGAGCGTGAAAACCATCTGCGACGATAAGCTCGCATGGGACCGCCGGAGCCACGCAGCGCCGGAGCCGTGACAGAAGCCATGCTTGCTGCATGTTGCATGCCTGCTTACATGCTGTATGCCTGCTTGCATGCTTGCTTGCTTGCCTGCTTGCATGCTTCCATGCTTCAGGCTTGTTTGCATGCTTCTTACAGGAAAATAAAAATTCCAAAACTATGCCAAAAGATGATTCTGACTATAAACATTCTGAAATATGATAGTTCTGCCTTTATAATGACTACTTATATGAAATGTGTGCCAAAAGGAAATACTGACTGGCAACTTTCTGCGAAATGATGTTTCTACTATTTAAGTATTATGAATATGAAATTTATGCCTAAAGATGATTCTGCTTGCCAAAATTATGCGTTTTTAATGTATGCTAAATGAGTGTATGCCACACGATTTTCTGCGAAATGAAGATTATGCCAACTGTTGGTATGCAAAATAAGATTATGACATAAAAAGTTCTGCCATAAAAGGGGGACCCGTTCTATTGACATCCGTTTTCGGGAAGTAGTTATTTCGGGATGAAAACTATTTAGAAATACACTCAAATAATGTATTTTTTTAGTACAATTATCTAAGCTAGTTATAAAGGCCTGTTCTCACTTTCGTACTAAGTTACATTCATTTGACATTCCAGAGAAATGGAAGAAGGAAGCAAGATCAAACGCACTCCCCGACACTGGTACACGAGGAAGTTCGGCTACACCAGTGGTCTGACGATTGCTGTCAATCAGAGTCAGAAGCCGACTAGCATTGATCTTACTTATAAATGGGTAAGTTATTTTATGTCATCAGAACTTGACAGATTGGACATCAATGGCCACTTTGTCGGCCGCTCTCCCACTAAAAGACATGAACATCTCATTATACAATAAAGGTATTTTAATCACCACGCAATGTCAGGTATCCATATTAACGGTTCATTAATCCATTTAAAAAAAACAGGTACTCAGTTTGTAGAAAATCAAGTTCTAGATCCATAAGCGGATGGTACGATTTTTCGAATACGTGCCTACTTGAAGGCCTGTAGAATTGAATATCACACTAAATATTACGAAATTATAACTGGACCGAGTTTTTCCTCACAGATTGCTCTCCAAACCAGCCAGCACTTCGTGGACACGACCATGAACGGCACAGCTCTGAACCCTGGCGCCGAGCAGTGGATCTCATACTCCAGCATTGGCTTCCAGATAGCCAAGGGAGCGAAGACACTCAGTCCGTCACTCAGGAAATGCAATATGTCTACGAATGTGTTGCGCTACTTCCCCCATTATAGCAAGTGAGATAATACCTAAAAAAAAATAGTTTAAAAACTAAAAAAACACGCTAGTCATGTATTGTCATCAGAACTCAGAGCGTGTGCTTTCATCCTAATCGAAGGCCGGGAAGTGGGTCATATTAAGATTCCAAGATATTCGTGCATACATAGTTGGAGGTGAAGCTAATATAAGCGTGTTATAAAAGCTCATCGTAAGAAAAAAATATCTGTTTACAGGAACTACTGTCTACAAGAGAAGGAGATGGCGAACACGTTGAACAAATGTGGGTGTGTGCGGACCTCGCACCCGCGACCCCCGGGGACCACCAGGTGCCGGGCCCCCATGCTGCTGTGTGCTACACAGGCTATGAGTATTAATTATTATGTTTAAGGCATATCCGTCTTCCAATGTATCAATGGGGATATTTTTGGTAGTTTTGAAGCTTTTATATCAAATATTGACGCGTTAGTATAAATGACGAGCACAGATTGTAAAAAAATCTTTTTCAGATCAAAATAGAATAACTCTATGTTAATGATTTGATTTCGAGAGCTGTCATTGATCAGCAGTATTTTAATAACTGTTTTTTGTCTAAAATAAAATCTTAATAATGTGTAGCGCAGTAACTTCATATATTTTTACAACACTGGCTTCTTCCAAAAATGATTTTCCTTCGTGAAATTCGGCCTAAGCTAAGAATCCATTAACGGTTCCTATGTCCACAGTCTCATATGACACGAGCGCCGACTGCCCACTGACGTGTGACGTGGAGAACATCATAGTTACCGCTTCCAGTTTCACGCTTGACCCTACCGTAAGGACCGTGGAAACCTTCTAGTAAGTTCCAGTTGTATAACAATTTTGTATATTCTAGATTGTATGTTAGTCTTTTAGGTATATCTATGAGCCAATGCAGCCTGAAAATAAAGGTATTTTGATTTGATATATATGTCGTATTGACTGGTTTTAACCGGCAAGACTTTATAATAAGACAAAATAGAGTATTCTCAATTTAACACCAACAATCACAATGACTTTTTATGATGACGGTTAAATTGTAGAGGTATATAATAGAGCTCGATATGAGATATAACATGTACAAAATATGCATATACAAGCTGTTGATTTGCATCCGTGCCATAGTCAAGGACGTAATTATACTAATGATTCTCAACCCAAATCAATAAGAAAATTGATACAATTTTTTTTGATTTTAATTTTTTTTCGGAAATCCGTCAATGTCATCTAGCCGTATTTAAACTTGGCGCGTGTGTTACTGGCCTTAAAACCGTGCTACGCCCTCACACAAACGCAAACACAAAGCATACGCAACGATTATTCATAAATTTCATTCATAAAATTGGGTTACTTCTGAAATACTATGACATTACAATGACAAAAAAAGCAGTGCATATTAACTATTTCTCGTCTACTGTAATTCCAATCGATTATTTACGTATTTTATATCCTCCTCCTGAAGTATGGCACAAATGCAAATCAACAACTTGTATATGAAACAAAACCTATGTTGTTTCAGCAACGGTCTAAATTTCAAAAAGGTGACAGTGGTAAGAATCTTTATTCAGGGTCGAAAACGGAAAACTAAAGAAAGATGGAGCTACTTCGGATACTACGACTTGTTTTGTAAGTGCCTTTCAAAATTCTGTTATCAAAATGGATCCTTCGAATCATGGCTTAAAATAATTATTGTTGTTTTGTTACGCTTGCAATAATGCTCACTATGAACATTTTGCTTACGAGGAATTTTATTAAACCGACGAATTGGTTTGTTTGCCTTATAACCCACTGAAGCCTTCAATTCTTTCAGTCCTAGATAGCATTAAGAAAGGCTACAACCTAGCTACAACGTACTTTTTATCTGAGTCACGCTTCTAATAGGTAGCTCCCGGGACGCAAATGCTAATAGGTAGAATCTTTACAGGGTGTTTTCTCAATACTCAATTCTTTATAAGCATTCCATATGTTATACAGGTGGTACATTTTACAGTCTAGAATCATTATGGACCCTATAAAGCTCAGCTTGAAGTTGGAGAGTTTAGTAGTAGCTTATTACTAAACTAGCTGTTGCCCGCAACTTCGTATGCGTGGGCAATATAGAATAGTCAATTATTACGTATGGTGCGTAAGTAATTTTCACAGGAAATAGCTATAATCTATGTCTATATGCTTTCAGTCTGACAAAGCTGTCATTTGTACATTTTCTGCAGCTGCTGCGACTAAGCAGAAGCCAGAAAGTCTGTCAGTCTTACCATGGATATCGTCTTGTGTAGTTGACTGGATTGAAGATAGATAGATAGTTAGTCGCTCCAAGCAAAATATTGGTACTCAAACAGATTCGGTGACTGGAAGCCCAACACCAACATAGTTGGGGAATAGCTGGATGGATGATAAAATAAGTCATCATCATCAGCAGGCGCATAGGGTAGGATAGTTTCACTACTGGGGAGAAACACTTGTATGACTTGTATGAATTGGGGATTTTCTGTGCACTTACTTACTATGGTAAGGCTGACCCCACATTAGGCGTGCGCGATCCTCGGGCGTGTGAGTAGCGCGGGCGTCGCGAGCGCGCTGCGTGAAAGTCGCGTTTTGCTGCCCTGCGGCATGTGTGAAGAGTGTAAGCGACGCGCTCGCGGCGAGCACGCGGCGCTCGAGTTGCGTTCTTACCCCTACGCCCGCTATCCCCGCCGCCCGCTAAACGCCTTAGCAGTTAAACGTCAAGTCGAGCGCGCTGCAAATGCCGCAGGGCAGCAAAACGCGACGCTCACGCAGCGTGCTCGCGACGCACGCGCTACTCATACGCCCGAGGATCGCGCACGCCTAATGTGGGGTTAGGTCTAAACCGGGAGAGACTCCACCGAAATGTTTGCATTAGTTCACGAATATGCAAAATGTACGTATCTGTGAGAGTCCACTTCATGTGTTCGTACTTGAAACCTGCAGTTTTGCCAAGATTTTCAAAATGTACGCTCGCAATTTGTCATTCCTTGGTGGAGCCAGCAAATCAAAAGAAACAGAAGTGTTGTATACTGTGCGTCACTACCGCTCACCGGGAAAATTTCGCTCTTGCGGAGGACGTTTATATACCATATTTTGTGTCACACGTAAACAGGACGACAGTAAGTATCCACCGAAACACTTTCAAAGATCTGATGAACGAACAAATCAGACCTGAGTTGGTCACCTGGGGCCAATCAGAGCTCTATGAAGCGATCATACGCTTTGGCTCCTACTGTTATTGTGGTTTCTGAAAATGTATTCACCTCATTCAACGATGAATATAATTCTGATGGTACTATTAAGAACACTTGCTTAGCGCAAAAGCTGACGATGGCAGGCCGACTCTTTTGACTTCTCGAATAGGATACCATTGGTTTTTGTGCAATGCACACCTGCAATGCATGCTGGATTAGGATAGGATATAGGTGGATAGGATTTGCAGCAGAGAACAATTCTGTCTTTGTAATTGAATGACATCAAACGTAGTTTTATATAAAAGGTGTTTTTTTAGACTTGGCTCGGGTCTTACTGAGACTGTTCGTAATCGTGAACAGTGTATTTGCGATCAGAAGTTGAAAGTAAGCATGTCTCTGGTATGCGACGCGTAATTTGTACGTTTCCAGACGCATAAAGCATTTTACGTGTGTATGGTATTAAATCGAGAAAGCTCCCATTTCTTATCTGCACTTTGTATCTGGGCTTGTTTTTAAAGCTACAGAAGCCTACATTACCTGCCTCACGCTTAGCAGCGCTTGCGAGAGATAGATCTTCCTTTCTTCTAGGATTAAGTTTACATATTTTGCATCAGAAAAAATAATTAAGGTCTACTTAATACTAATCACTCAAAGTAATTTGTTTTAAGGCCACCACATTAGTGGAAGATAAGCTAAACTATGTTTATGAAAAAATCCTGATATGAACTCCATCTGTAACTTTAAATGATAATTAATTGTTCCACTAAAGTCATCATTTTTGACATAATGTTCAAAAAATAATTTAGATGGCACCGTTTTAAATTAGGCTGAGAACTATTAGGTGATCTTCACACTGCCCCGCATCACGCTGCATCTTGCGTGTCGACGCACCTACGCGCGTTCCTGCGGGAGTGCAGATCTGCATCATCGTGCGGGTTTTTCGCGCACTCACGCGCGTAGTTGCGTTTTGTTAATTCACGCACGGCGGCTCTCATCGAGTTCCATTTTCAAACATACACGTCACGCCCATTCAAAATCACGCGCGTCACTGCGGGATTCAGTGTGCCATACCTTGCGTCTCGCCCCGCACCTACGCGCGGGGGTGCGTGTTTCTCCGCATGTATGTGCGTGATCCGCATGAACGCGCGTGGATGCATTTTTAGTGTGTTGGACTATGCGTGTTTTCCATACAAACGGAGATATTTCCATACAACGGAAAAAAACGCATCCACGCACTACGCTGCATCATGCGGGGCAGTGTGATAATCGCCTTAATTTTCCTTTCATCAAGGTAATAATTATAGTTGGATTTTGATGTGGTACGGCAAACTGACAAACACTATTGAAATGTCTATCGAAAAATTACACTACGTGTTAGGCGAAACAAACGCAACTACGCGCGTGAGTGCGCGAAAAACCCGCACGATGATGCAGATCTGCACTCCCGCAGGAACGCGCGTAGGTGCGTCGACACGCAAGATGCAGCGTGATGCGGGGCAGTGTGAAGATCCCCTTAAAATATGGTGAATTACGGAAAATACACAACTCCATCTGTTGAAATAATAATCCTCTATAAAGAATGTATGGTAATTAATTGTCATTTACCACCTCGCTCTTTTGACAAATTTGATGTATTTTTACCACAGATGGAGCTACTTTAACCTTGGCTAAACAAAATTTTCATATTTTTTTTTCTTCTGAAGTTACTTATAAAGGTGTGATTTTCTATGTAAAGATTAATAATAGGCCGAACAACTAATATAAGTACAACATTCAAATGTACAGTTTTGACAAACAGATTGCGTGTCGTAATATTTTACATCTTGAATTCACAAAATTAATCATATCTTTTGATAGAGTGAATCGATTTCGATGAAACAAAAACTAAGTAATACCCCAAGTTACGTAGAATTTTTGTATATAAGCATTGTCTGCATTGAATTCGTAGATTTTACGTGAATCCCGAACAAACAAACAGATAAACAGACAAACAGACAAACAGACAAAAATGACAAAAATGATGGAAATGGGTTCTGTTAGTTATCCTTTAACATGCCGGCTATTTTTTTTCTCAATTTCTTCAATGTACAAAAATTACTTTTCTACAGATTTATTATATGTATATAGAAGATTATAATTATATTAAAAACATTTTAGTGTCCGTGTGAGTGTCGGTGTGAGTGGGTGTGTGAGTTTGTGTTGTTTGTTGAGTCTTTTTATGTGTGTATATTAGTAAAAAAATCATTAATCCTTAGTTTTATTTTTTAAATTTATTTCCTGTTAAGTATGTGCAGTTATTTGGTTTTGCAGCTCAACTGGGAGGTATGTTCAACGTATGTTTCGGCTGCAGCGTGCTCACGATGCTGGAACTGCTACAAATCGGCTGGAGAGTCGTACTCATCAGGATACAGCGGTACTTGGATAATCGTTACGTCAAAAATACTTAAAAGAAATAGTATTTTTGCGATAGTGCTTGATTCGTATTTAAAGCATTCATAATTGAAGAAGTGTAATTTTAGCGTTAAAATATTTCCGATCAAATTACCTATATTATTTACATATTACATTGATTTCACTAATACTAAGTTTCTTTATACCTACTTAATTAGAACAATTTATTAAAATACATAAATATTTACGTCTGATTCGAACCCATAACTTGCCATTCCCAAATCAGGGTCGTTACCACTGCACCACATTTCTTTGTTCCAGCTCTCATTGCGCCAAATAAAGCCATATGCATTAATAACGGCCCGCGGTTGTGCCCGACATGGAATAAATTTGTTTTACAAACAAACGCCTAAACAGACTCACTGAACTTCATGTGCGGTCAACACAACATTAATCCCAGAGCTATTATGAATATAAATTATTTTCTATACTGGCTTACTGTCACATAAATATAAGGTTTAATTTATTTTACACTTGCTTTTCCCAGCGGTTTCACTACTACTTTCTTGAACTACTTCACGCATCCGGATAAATGGTATGTGCTTTTCTCTAAAGCCTGTATGCTTTCTCAGGCTCTAGCCTATCAATGTACTAAAGTTTCCTCAACTCAGTTCAGTAGTAGCAATAGATCAGAAATCCCGACAGCCAGACAGATAAAAAAAAACAATTGCAGACAGAAAAGTCAACTGCCATTTAAAAATCAATAAGTTAATAAACAAAAGAGCAACAACACCATTCAAAAGGTAATATTGAATTCATAAAGTTTTGAACCACGTAATAAAAGGTAGCGAGCGATCGAAAGTATGTGTAACACGACGAAGTTTCGCACCGCGCCAAATTGTCACAGACAAACCTAATGAATAAAGTTAACCATCAGATTGGAACTCAGTGTTTAATTAAAATACTCCAGATTACACTTCGACTTAACTATTCCAATGGATTTTGGGTACTTTTGTTGTTTTTGCAAGGTATGGCTGAGGTTAATTTTGTGAATTTTAATAGAATTTAACTTGTAATATTAAGAGAATAATTAATTGAAAATTTTCTGTGTTATGCACTTTTTCAACAGGAAATATTTTCTCATATTATTTAAATAATTCTGGATAATACCTATTAACAAAAATTTTGTTAAGAATGGTGTACAAAACAGGAGCCTATTTGATATCATACAGCAGGAACGGAACTGTAGACAAACTCACAGTGCAGAAACACAATCATTTCTCAGTCGGATTTACTATTGAAGCTAAAGTACCATTTGAATGCAGAACCTGATACTGTGTGGTACACAGTACACTACACATACTTGCATCTACATATTTTTATTTACTAACGCTCCTTCAATCACAAAACTAAATGAATAAACCTAACAACGAAAATCCGCAACTTCATCCACAATTCCTAATACATTCCGCATTTTGGAAAGTCACTCCGTATTCGGAAGCTATTGCTCGTGCAAATCGAATTATATTTTAGCTAAATCACGACGGGGCAATATATTGCGTTCTCTTTGCCGATGCATTCTGTATCGCATCGCTGAGTGATACCGATTGTAGGTATCGATTCGGGAAACGATTTAGACGTGTGAATTATTGTGTTAACATTGAATGTACGGTTTGTGAAAGGTTTGATATTAATCGTCTTGAGTTTCGTGTTTTTGGTGTGTTTTTGTCATTGAAGTTAAATATTATGTTCTTTTACGTCAAAGAAACATCAGTCACATTAATGATTTACTTCTAATAAAGGACCATTTCAAAACTCAATTAATTTAATACACTCTTACAACAAGGTTATTTAAAAAACCGCGTTATAATTTAGATACCACCAAAACAAACATATCCCACTCAAGGCCTAAAAACATTAGACGCTAACCGAAACAAGCCCAAAAAAATACCAGAATAAACAAGAAAAGCTCAAAGGGCTCGTATTTAATGCCACGCATATTACCCTAAAAAAATAACCACTCGTTCCGTTTATAAAGATTGCAGGCACGGAAGCCTTGGTCCAAGTTCATGCAAAAATTATACAGTGCCTCGCTACCGAGGATAAATTGTAGGTAACCGAGCCTGTGCTCATATAGCTTATTGTTTTTACCTTGCCACGAATGTTTCCCTTATTGGTGTAAAATATTAGCATGGCCCGCATTGTGGCCCTACGTTTTTGTGCGGTGTTTTGTCATGTGTGCAAAAATCTGGGTCTTGCGTAACTGTGTTTGCTTTAGAAATATGATACGATATAAAAAGATGGCGGGTTGTGCACGAGGAATTTTTGTGGCCTTTTTTGGGACTGGAGTGTTGCGTAGGTTTTTCAGGTATTTTTGCTATAATAAGTAGATATAAAATTGTGTGGAGAGGCAGGTAAAGAGAAGTGGAACACTTTTCAACAAAAAGTAATCAAGTAAGTAGGTAGCTACTTTTCATTGAAAAAAGATTCTGCTAGTGTACAAGACTATAGGTAGAATATTCACTATAGCTTGAGCATTATTCATTGACATCATAGTACACAGCACATATAATATTATGAGCGCACATTATAATAGCAAAAAGCTACAAACTATATAAAATCTAAGCCGGGAAGTTTGTCATCCCGACTTGGCCATAGTTTCGTAAGACTTAACTTGAAGAATAATTTGTTTCTGAAACTTGCCGACTCAAGAATGTAAGGTCATGAATCCCGCGGAATATATTGCTGAAGTTATAATATTCAGTCGGACTCCATGCGAATAATAATACCAGAGGGATGAAATTGAATCATATACGAATCAGTGCTAAGTATGATGATTGATACACCTTATGATGGAGCACTGGTATTTAATCATATCTATTATGTTGTGATAATAATAAGTAATAATGTTTGTTCTTTTACCCTAAAGGCTCCAAAATCAATAAACCGATCAATCGATATCCGAACGAACAATAAACCGTCACAAGCCCCCTAATGTACTGCAAACACTACAAATCCTGGACCTGCCTCACATAGCCAACAGTTCAGAACTTTCCTACCAAAATGGCGGCGTCTTATTCCCGCCATAAATAAACGGATCCCACAGTATCCAACAACTGAATTTATAAAGAACGACTTTGTGAAATCGTTTCCAGTCTTGTTACAGAAAGTGGGGAAGTTTTTTAGACTGTGGCTTCATCATCCTGTAAATTGACTTTCAAAGAATATTTTTCATCGTGTATTCGGAATGCAAATCGATAGGAGTATGTTCTTGGAGGATTTTGGAATAACTAATATAACTATTAAACATTTTTAAGTAATTTGGGGAAATATAAGAAGGTTGGAAATATTTATTGCTACTTATAATATTTATATTGCTATTTATATTAATTTTATTGATATTTGTTTCGTTACAGAAATTAGTCCAAAGGCTGGGCCACACTGATGAATACATCTTCATAGCTCCCTCTCACTTTTAATATTATTATATTGCAAACCACAATTCCTTAGTTAAAGAAAATAAAATTTAAATAAGACAATTTTTCACAAACATTTAGGTACTGTGACCGTATCTTTTCAAAATAAATCGTACATAGATTGTAATATATTTCCATACACGAAGTTCTCATACATAAGTAATTTTACAACTATATTCTGGCAAGCTACGATTGACTAGTTGAAGCATTCGACTATTTCTGGAATTCTGTTTTTTAACAAGCTTTTAGCTGAACGCTGTCGCGTGTTTAGCTTTTTTATAAAAGCGAATCTATTTTTATTGTATCACGGTTGATTTCAATATAACAGATGAATCTAATGGATAGCGTTTTATATTCTATTTTTAGTTGCCGTCTAGTATGTATAAACAGTTTCAGAATAAGCGTACCTATTTGACAAGGTTCTCCGAAATCCAGTTGCAGACAACATCATTCCCCGGTTAAAATGTTAGTAAGAAATCTGAGTTACCTAACGCATGTTAAATAACAGCTTAACGTTGCTTTCCAAAACGATTTTTGATCGATTATTTTTTCATATATTAAGACGCATATGAGTCACATTTCTATTTCTATAAATACAAACAAACACACATAGTTTTTTTTTTTTTTTTTTATTCTAAATTTATTTAGGGGCTTTTATCATAGATATGTCAGCCCCATCGTACCCTTTTTACATTAATTGGCTTTTTCTATATAATTAGTTAGAAACAATCAGTTAGAAAATAGTTGATCGATTGTTATTCGTGAAGGACCAGAATCAAATAGCACAACTTTTTCATAATCATCGAAGATGGTACAGATAAAATAGATTGAACAACGCCTACATCAAATTTATTTATCTTAAAATCCTTCACAAATAACTCACGTTCTGCTCTATTCCGAACACACTCCATCAGCAAATGTTGAATATCTTCAATTCGATTGCAAACTGTACAATTAGGAGAATCAGCCTTTTTCATAAGATATGCGAATTTTGCCGACGGATAGTGTCCTGAACGGAGTCTTAATATCAATTTAACATAGTTCCTATCTAAATTAGAATTCTCAAACCAGGGAACACACGTTGGCTGGCCTTGGATGCTTTTGTACCAAATACCTTTATCCATAGACACTTTGAAAAAATAATCTTTCCAGGAATCAAAGCATGCAAGTTTGTATTTGCTTGTGTATTCCCAATAATCAGGTACATATTTAGTTATACATCCCTCCACTACAGCCGATTTGGCTATACGGTCGGCCTCCTCGTTACCATTCAGTCCAATATGCGCTGGAACCCACTGCAATCTACATTCTATACCATTATTTTCCAGTGTCATAATAAGTTTTAGAATATCATACGCTATCGATGTACCTCTGCTATAACCAGAGGCGCATCGAGCGATATGTTGAAGTGCGCTCTTACTATCTGTAAAAATTACAACTTTTCTTAAATTTTGATTCAAGACGTAATTGAGTGCCTTGTAAATTGCAATGAGCTCCAGCGACATAATGGATATATCACAATTAATTTTATATCCACATCTGTTGCCTAAGGTCTGGTCAAATAATCCTGCTCCTTGTCCCTGGGCAGTTTTAGATGCATCGGTGAAAATTTTATGCCATCCAAAATAAATCGTGTTCAGTTCTGCTATAATATCATTCAGTAACATATTTGGGTTATAATTACGTTTAGCGGTGTTTAAACTTTTAAGTTTAATTTTAATATTTTTTGGATTAAGGGATGTCCAAAATTCTAGGCTAAACATTTTTAGATATTCTGATGATGTAATTTCCAAATGCCTAACGTCATTGTACACTTCCACAAGTAATGGTATTTTTTTGTTTTGCCAATAAGAAGTACGACCAAAATTACTCAATTTGGATATAAGATCAATTGTGACGTTATCCGACCACGATCGGCTTTTTAGACAAAATTTGTATGCTAAAAATTTTCTCCTCAAAAATAAAGGTGGTATAGATAAATCTGATTCCATTACGTGGATAGGGGAGCTTTTGATATAACCTCCTATTATTCGTAAGGCCTGATTTTGCAGTTTATCAAGTTTCGATAAATGTGTATTGGCACTGCAGTCATAGAGGAACGAACCATAATCCAGTCTGCTTCTAATTAAGGAGATGTATAATTTACGTATATGTTTAGTATGTATACCCCAGGAGCTCCCAGTTAATAGTTTTAGTATATTCAGAAATTTTGAGCATTTCGCGTTTATTTCATTTATGTGTTTACTCCAGCGTAAACTTTGATCCAACCACATACCTAGATATTTAGTGCATGGTGAAAGTGTTATAGACTCTTCATTTATTTTAAGAGAAGGTAGTATTCTACGTCTACCCCTGCTAAAAACACAATATGTAGTCTTATTGGAAGATAGTTCAAGACCAAGTTCGGCTAATGACACAACAACCTTATCCAATGCATCTTGAACATACATTCCGCATTTCATGACATCTTTATCTTTGACAAATATAACAAAATCATCTGCATATTGTGATATTACAACTGAATTAAGCTGTAATTGACATATTTTGTATGTAATTAAATTAAATAGCAG
This sequence comes from Helicoverpa assulta, assembly GCA_963856015.1. Lineage (NCBI taxonomy): Eukaryota > Metazoa > Arthropoda > Insecta > Lepidoptera > Noctuidae > Helicoverpa > Helicoverpa assulta. The sequence continues at coordinate 1,013,974 of CAWLCW010000016.1, forward strand.
CGGGGATAAAGGGTCTCCTTGCGCTAAACCTTTATTAGTCCATCGATCTGTTATTAAATCACTGCATTCTGTTTTAATTTTTAAATGTCTCTCATTCAAAAACGACCATATATAATTACAAAATTTCGATCCAACTTGCAGTTCATCTAAAATTTTGCCAACTACGTCAACTGATACATTATTATATGCATTTTGAATATCCAAGAAACAAGCTACCGTAGGTAAATTTTTAGAAAAGCCATTTTGTATATACGTAACTAGGCGACTCAAAGAATCTAAACAAGACAAAGATTTTCTAAATCCAATGTTGAGTGGTGATAAGATTTTTTCTCTCTCAATGTACCATTCTAGACGTTTTATTAACATTAAATGAAATATTTTACATAAACATGAAATTAGGGATATGGGTCTCAATTTAGGATTAGTAGTTGTATTGTTCGCTTTGGGAATAGGTATTATCTGGATATTACGCCACTGAATAGGTACAATACCTGAAGTAAAGATTTTGTTATATAAATGTAGTAAATAAGCTTTCGCAGAACTGGGAAGATTATAGATCATGGAATAGGAAATACCGTCCTCACCAGGAGCCGAGTCCTTTTTTTTTAACCTAGTCTGCAATTCCTGAATATCAAAATCATGCTCTAGGCTTTCGTTCTTAGATACAAATACAGGTGTTTTGTTAGTTACATAGTCAGGAGTCAGTGATCTTAATAACTCATTTTGTTTATCGATAGGAGGATAGATGGCAGGTTGTTTATAACCCTTTATCCACCGCATTCGCCGCCACATGTCATAAACTGATACTACATTGTCAATGGAATCACAAAATCTCTGCCAACCCAATGACCTCGCTTTCTGACTTGCAACATTAAACTCTTTAATTTTAGCTTCTAATTTGGTCAAGTTATCAGGGGTTGGATTACGTCGAAATTTGGCTAGACACAACCTTCGTTGTGCAACAATGTGGGATAATTCAGTTGTCCAATACTGTTTTGGTTTGAATTCTTTTGTAGGTTTAGGACTATATTTAATGAATGGTATATATTTATCAGCTGCCAGACTAATTTGATGTGTGAAGAAATCGTACATTTCTTGAATATTTGTGTCATCAACTTGCACACTAAAATGTTTAGTTAAGACTTCCCTATATTCTTTCCAATCTGCCTTTTTGTAATTTCTTTTCCTATGTATAGGGAAATCATCAGGTATTATGATTGTCATTTTAATTATCAGGTGATCACTACCGAGATTTTCATTGAGTACTTTCCAGTCGAATTTGATCGCGATATCAGAAGAGGCAAAAGATATATCCGGCGAAGTTTTTTGCAAAGTTCCATTTACTAGTTTAATTCGTGTTGGTGAGCAATTATTGAGTGAAATGAAGGAGTTTTCAAGCGACGAATCCATTATTTGAGAGCCTCTTGTATCTGTTTTGTTAGACCAGTTAGAGTGATGACCATTGAAGTCGCCGGCTATTAAAGTTTTATTTGGAAAAAAAGAAAAAATTTGGTCCCAGTCAGAAGGTTGTGTAACAACTGAAGATGGGCAATAAAGTGCAACAATATTTTCTAAATCTTTACAGTTGATCAATTTAGCACTTACCATTTCTATGCCTGAATTTAAAACCTGAAAAAAATTAAAATGTGATCGGATGGATTTATGAATGAAAATAGCAACCCCGCCATAAGAATCGTATCTGTCCTTTCGATAGATGTTATAGCCACTTATACTTAAGTCAGTTTCACAATCTAACCATGTTTCGCTTATTATCGCTATATGAATTTTTTCTTTGGTTAACAATTCTGTAAATGAAATCATTTTAGGCCGCAGAGATTGCGAGTTCCATTGAATAATGTTGATGCCTATATTTTTGTTACTATTATCCATTTATAAAATTAATAAACTTATCTATCCAATTTCCTTTTAGCAAACAAGTAAATACAAATTTCTTTAGCTCTAAATATATGTTTTTAAACAACAACAATATTTTTTCTTCCAATGCTCCTTCTGATGTAAATATTCTTTTAATTTTAATTAGAAATTTCATTAAATCAAATCTTTCAAGTAATTCTTCATCTTTTTGACTATCTTTATCCTTAGATTGTGATGACAAACTCTCATGATTATCTTCTTCAGTTGATCTATCTGCCAGAGATTGGTTTTTCTTTTTTTGTATATGTTTGGTTTCCTTTTTCTCAGCTGACTTATTTGTGGTGTTATCTTTCCATTGTACGTCACTTTCTGCCTTCTCCTGAACATTATGTGAAGATGTCTCCGAACTTCGTTTTTGTAGTGAATTGATAAGCACACTGCTATATGTTTGTGATTCATTTAGTGGGTTTGTAACCGATGACTTTTGTATCGTATATTGGGAAATAGTGGTGTCTTGTTTATTTCCAAGAAGGAGTTGAAGTGCTTTTCTGTAGGGTACTTGCTCTTTACTCATGATATTTCTTATATCTTTTTCCTTTAAATATAGGGGGCATTTTTTGTCTAGAACGAAATGATTTCCTTTACAATTTAAGCACGAAATATTACTTATATCGCAATTCTCATGGTTTCCACCACATTTTGGGCATATCTTCTTCTTTGTTGGACAGTATTTTAAAACATGTCCGAATTGCCAACAACCCGAGCATTGTGTCACGGGGAACACGTAGGGTTCAACTTTTAAACGGCAATCATATGCGTAAACATGAGAAGGGAGACTATTACTTTTAAAACACACTCTTATAGATTCACAGTCAACCCATTGGTTCTCAGAATTAACGCGTCTCAGTCGCTTGACGGATACTATCTCTGTATTGCATTCCAAAATATCCATTATATCATTTTCTTGTAATTCTAAATCCACCCCTTTTACTACACCGTAAGACAGGGACATCTCATTTATTAATTGGCATCTCCAACCCATATCTTTAAATTTTTGACATTCCATTAATTTATTGGCATCTTCTTTTTGTTGAAACTGGATTAAAACTTTGTTTGAACTTTTATATTTTATTCTTATAACATTCTTAATACTTTCACATCTCAATAAACGTGCAAATGCCATCTGTTTAGGTAAATTTTCTAAGCATGTTATACACACTTCTATATTCGTCAAGTTGTTTATTTCGTCATCATTTTTTTTTGAATCTACCCTCAACAGATTTTGTGACTCCGCAGAGTTACTTCTAATTAATACTTTAGTCTTTCTCCTACTCACAGTAATAAAGTCATCATCGTCATTGGTATCATCTTCTCTCTCTTTTCTCTTCTCAGGTGTTCTTTTTTCGATTTCTTTGTGTAACTCTACTCGCGTAATTTTTGGGTCCAACAATTTGTCACAGTCCTTTTCACAATTTAGTAATGCTTCCATGTCACTTCCCTCTTCGTCTTCTTCACTCTCCATTATAAATAGATTCCTTATTTAGGTATAGGTAGTAAAACTGTTCGCGGAAAGTAACAAACAACAGCGGGTCGGTAAAATCAACCTTGCGCTACGGCTCCGCGACGCATACTGAACACACATAGTTATTAGTGAATAACAGCCAGCGCTGCGCGGTAGAGGCGGTGACAGCTAGTAGAATATTCTATGAACTCGAAGGCGTTCGGTATTACTGTATCACTAATTGTAATGTAGGGAAATTAGGTTCAAACCGACGATAATGATATGAGGGAAATTCAATGCTCAGGGATTTGGGTTACAGGCCAAGAATAGTGATATTTCTTGCGTAGACAATATGTAGGATAATATGTCCTACTACCACGATATGTGTAGTACTTGGAATGATTTTGGGGGCAATTTTATGTGGCAAAGGCCAACCATATGAAACTTTCCTCTGTAAGCACTGCCTATATTATGTCTTTCAAACTCAAAATATGGGTAAATGTTAAGAAGAAATAAGATCTTGTCGTTAATAAAATCTCATTGTAATAATCCCAAAAATATATGATACGAGTACAAAATATTTTTTGTACTACATGCAGTAGAAAATATTTTTTGCTTTATTTTCAAACTATAGGGGAAAAGTACCTCTCAATGTAGAAACCTATCACTGTAGAACCAAACACGAATTAATCTTCTAATCGCATGCAATCCAGTCTAAATCAGGCAGTTACTATAATCCGGCCTAGACGATCATCCTAGGCTGAATATGCTATCAGCAAATATTTATGAGCTCCTTTGAGATGTCGGTTAATAATCAACCGGACTAATTGGCCCAAACCTATGCTCATGACTTCGTAACTAGTGTTGTTTGAATGGCAAATACTGTTAGAAACAAACATGTATGAATGATATCTTATGATTTTGTTAAATACGTATTTCTTAACTTATTTTAAAGTAGGTACGTTCATGTTAAGGTTTATGCGGCTAAGAACAACAGATGATCTTATCAAAAAAAGTTGCACATTGTCTCTCCTACCGATTTAGTGTCTTCAGCTGCCTAGCTTTTTCCCGGCTACTTCTAGTCTTACAGGACGCAGCTGAGATTTACACGGAACGATTGCCAACTGACCTCTTCTACCCAGCTCCTCAATACCCTTGGTAAGATAGGCTGTCTGATTTTCAGGCTTTCGACTACCCGTCACTATAGCCGCAAATTTCAGCCGGGACCCATAATTTAACGTGCCTTCCGAATCCCCCATTGGCATTTATAAGTAGCATAGTTTCACGTAATAATTATGAATGTATGTATTGTTACATTATTCTATTGCAATTCTGCCGTCCACTAACTAAAAGGCCGTTAAGCCACAGTTGGTCGTTTTTCACTTTTTAATGTAGTCTTATACAACTTTCGATGCTCTATCTTTTGCTGTAAGAATCATTTTTCTATGATTTATAGTTTTAGAGATACAGAACATTGCTGAGCAGTTAAACCACATAAATTTCGTTACTCCCTTAATTAAAAAGCGGCTAAGCCACAATACTTCTCTAGAAAGACGTTAACATACTTTAACGGCAAATTGATGTTTAATTTTTTTCTAAATTTACTTAACTAAAAGTACGTTATATAGTCATGCTTGACTAAAAAGCAGCTAAGCGTCTTTAACTACCTAAATGTATTGTGTCATACAAATAACTATAAAGAAAAACTACACTAGAAAGCAGTTATACACCAATAGCGGCTTTTAAGTTATGTATTGAAATTGGTGTAAGCTGAATATCAATCGCTAGAGAGCAGCTAAACGACTATACTAGACTAAAAAGCAGTTAAACGCTCGTGATTTGCGTTTGCGTTTGACCAGCTCAGGCTATAATTCCTGCCTTTTCACTTCGGATGCTCGTAGCGGACGGCCTTGCGGCGCGTCTCTTGATTTTTGGCACCACAATACGAGAATGGCGCAAAATTAAATGAGTGCTTTTTACTTAAATTTCGAGATATCTAATCAATCAATTTGTGGCTTGATAATTGTACATCTCAAAATAAAAACTGGTTATTGTTTTATATGCTAATCAACCTCATCGATAGTGACTTTTTGTGACGATTTGTGATCGGCACTACTAACTTAAATTTGTTTTGTCGCAGCCCAAAGTACTCATACTCCTCTAAATTGGGTTTTTAAAGAGAAAGGGATATTTTAAATCGCATGGGTATAATATCTAAGCAATAGAACGCTTTACATGAAAATACGAAACTCATAACATTGCCATTAATCATCAGTATAGACCATTTAGAGCAGGTGAACATTTTATCAAATACTCATAGTTTTTTCAAAATTGTTTGATTTTACAGAAAGGTACATTAATGATTATTTAAAACTGGATTATCAGTTTTCTAAAAATCACGTCAAAACCTTTTCAAAACGAAGACGAACTTTCTACCAGGAATTAGTCCAATACGAGGTTCAACCAGTTTCTTAGCAATTCTACAAAATTCAAATTTAGAATATACTCTCACGCATGCTTGGCTAACCCTTTTGATGCTAGTAACATACTACAGTCATTACGGGTAGTCAGAAGCCAGTAAGTCTGACACCAGTCTAACCAAGGGGTATCGGGTTGCCCGGGGAACTGGGTTGAGGAGGTCAGATAGGCAGTCGCTTCTTGTAAAGCACTGGTACTCAGCTGAATCCGGTTAGACTGGAAGCCGACCCCAACAGGATTGGGAAAAAGGCTCGGAGGATGATGAACATACTACAGTCATTAAAACCCTTTGGAATACTGGCAAAGTCCTTAAAACCAAGATTTTGCATAGGTGCCCAGTTTTTTTTTTTAAGAGTTTTATTAAATATTTTTGTTTACTTAGGTATAATTGCTTATTTACCTAATCTGATTTACTCATTTTGTTAAAGTTTAATTAGTATTTATTTTTTTATATAAAGTCTAATATTTAATTGATTATGACGTTATTTTGTTACACACAATTATATTATTTCAACTTTGCAATTATTAATCTTTGCTTGTGATATGTTTATTTCGTATGCATAAGAATTTGAAACCAATATGTGTCATGTGCCCTGAAGCTTTCAAAAACGATACTTACATATTTTGGGTATTTTTATAATATAATTATAATATATTTTTTCCTATGGTTTCGCGAATACTGATTATTATTAAAGATGTAATTGTGATCTCATTCTCTATGTTAAAAATCACGGATTAGTCTACAATGAGAAGAAAAGTGTAGTCATGGTCTTTGAGGCTGGTGATCGATGCTTGAAAACTATACCTCCTGTGAGGTTGAATGGTACGGTTCTGCAGAGGACCTATAATTTTAAATATCTTGGCCATATATTGACCTCCAACTTAAAGGATGATCTAGATATTGAGAGGGAAAGAAGGGCGCTGTCGGTTCGAGCTAACATGATTGCTCGCAGGTTTGCTCGTTGCAACGTAGCTGTCAAGCAAACTTTATTCCGTGCTTATTGTACCTCTTTTTACACGTGCAGCCTGTGGGCATCATTTACTCAGAAATCGTACAGCGCCATTCGAGTACAATATAATAACGCGTTCCGGGTCTTAATGGGGCTGCCTCGCTTCTGCAGCGCATCAGGGATGTTTGCTGAAGCTCGCATTGACTGCTTCTACGCAACAATGAGGAAGAGATGCGCGTCCCTGGTGCGCCGTGTGCGGGACAGCCCCAACACCTTACTGCGCTGTATAGCGAGTAGACTCGACTGCCTGTATATGAATCGCTGCTGCAGACTTTCCACTTCGGTGATAGACCTGCAGTGGTGATTTGATACAGGCAGTCATCTTAGGTTAGGATGCTTTGTTTTGAACTTTACTAACATAGTAATTAAGTAAAATTGTTACTAACAAAATGAGTCATGGTCACTTGAATAAATGAATTTAATATATATATATTAATTACTGAATAAGATGTGTAAAAGTTCGATTAAACTTGGTTTTTTATTTTATAATATTTAATTAAAATTCAAGTCGTGGTGGCGTAGTGGAAATCGTGGTGGCCTAGTGGAAGTCGTGGTAGCCTAGTGGGTAAAGAACCAACCTCTCAAGTATGAGCGTTGAGAGTTCGATTCCAAATCAGGCAAGTACCAATGCAATTTTTCTAGGTTTGTATGTACTTTCTAAGTATATCTTGACACCAATGACTGTGTTTCGGATGGCACGTTAAACTGTAGGTCCCGGCTGTTATGGGTAGTCAAAAGCCAGAAAGTCTGACACCAGTCTAACCAAGGGGTATTGGGTTGCCCGGGAAACTGGGTTGAGGAGGTCAGATAGGCAGTCGTTCCTTGTAAAGCGCTGGTACTCAGCTGAATCCGGTTAGACTGGAAGCCGACCCCAATATAGTTGGGAAAAGGCTCGAGATGATGTTTAATTAAAATTAAACTATTTGTTAAGTTTCTACACAAAATATAATTAGACGTACTGATTGTCTATTCTTTTTTATTAATAAATAATAAATAAAGTGCTGATTTTCATAGAATAGTTTTTAACTTCTCAACTTTTTACCCGCAAGTGCTTATTTAAAAGGCAGTTAATTGCGAGCGAGATATCTTTAACTGCCTTCTAGTTAAGCAATAGGAGAAGCAGTATAAAAATATGTTTTACAATACCGAGCTTAAAAGTGGTTAAAATCCCATAACTGCTTTCTAAGTAAGCAAAGTTAGTCTTCCCAGTATTAGTTACTAGACTATAAGTCTGTTAAAATCCTTTAACTGCTTTATAACTAAGTATATTTTGATAACTTTTACTATAAGTACAAGACGTGGCAGCTACAAGAAATTGCTTTACTATAAAGCAGTTAAGGTATGGTTAGCGGCCTTATAGTGCAGTATATTATGTAAAAATGAAAAAAATTGCTGAGCTAAAAGTTAGAAAATGAATTTAAATAAAATGTGATTAATATAAATGAATGAAATATATCACATATTGTGCAAAAAGACTATGCCTACGTATATAACTTGCAACCTTGTTCCTAGGTAGCATACTTTTCAAGAGACATCAATTCCCACTTATTTTTGCGTTATCTCTAAAACTACTTTTTGCACTTAGCTGCTTTTTAGTTAGTGGACGGCAGAATTACTGAAGACTAACGAAGGTGACATTGGAGTTAAATAAACAGTAGAAACAAAACTCATTGCATACAGTCTGTTGTTTGCACAAATATAATAATCTGAATAATTCAGATTGTGTATTGTTTAATATTTTCATGTTGAGTTTTTACATTAATTACAATGCATGTTTAATGAAGCGGTTTCTAAGTATTTGTTTTATGATGAAAAATTTATTGTATGACCTGAAACAATTACATAATTACACATTTAGTTTAGGTATATTATCCATCCACATTTATAACAATTTTAAGTAATCAAGTATTTGTAATGGCAACAATAATGGTAGGCATATTGAAAAACTCTGGTTTTACTCTTGATCGAAAGACTCCTTAGACAGAACGAACATCACATCATGATGTTCGATCTAAAACCGCTTAGGTACAAATTATTGCCTAACTTGAATACTTACCGTTGACCTGATATTCAGTTTACCCCGAAACACGGTTAAGTTTAAACCTTAATCAGTGTAGAGAACTAAGTTATCAGCTTTCGGCCGACCATGTTCTGATATAATTTGGCAACACATTACAACTTGTTAGTAGAACCAAGTGTTATAGTTGCTCAGCGGGCTATGGAAAGAGCTATGCTCGGCATTTCTCTTAGGGACCGCATCAGAAATGAGGTAATCCGTCAGAGAACCAAGGTCATCGACATAGCCCACCGAATCAGCAAGCTGAAGTGGCAGTGGGCTGGCCATATTAGCCGAAGAACCGATAACCGTTGGGGTAAACGAGTTCTAGAGTGGAGACCACGCCTCGGCAAAAGTAGTGTAGGACGTCCTCAGGCACGGTGGAGTGATGACTTGCGCAAGACGGCTGGCAGGAGCTGGATGCGAGAAGCCGAAAATCGATCTCAGTGGCGCGCACTTGGAGAGGCCTATGTCCAGCAGTGGACTGCGATAGGCTGATGATGGTGATGATGATTAATACTCCAAAAAGAGACATAGAAAAAAAACAAATTATGTACTTATTTATATAGGCTTAATTGACTTTCAGTTATTATGTATATCGTTATCTAAAAATCATACAATTACAAGCCCAGGTATACCTCCAAAAACAAAAAATAACCAAAAGAAATATTCCAGCAACCCTTCTTCATCAATTTCATAAAGCCCCAATTAAGAAGAACAATAAAATTTAAAGAAAATTCTAGTACGTACCTACTTTCAAAAGAGAAATGGCTCATTTTTTGGTTGTACTAAGAAGTGGGTCCGTATAAAGGCTTTGGAGTAAATTAATTAGGCGGGGTGGCTGGGGGGGGAGGTCATTAACCCCCCAAAAAACCGACGCAGGCTCTTACGGGTTAAGATAACGTGTGCCTGAGTTCCGTGGGTAGGCAATTAGGTTTGTGTGTAATGTTCCCAACTGATTAAGGGATTTAAGAATTTAAACGTATTTTGGCTTCTTGTAGAGGTAACATGAATAAATGGTATGTCAGGATTACTGAGTGTGTTTAAAGTTGTTTTCTTTCTAATATTTGCACACAGTAATTTTGATGAGAACATGAAAGATGTTGTTGAGGTACAAAATAGTTGCCTAGCTAGCTACTACTTAGCGATTTCGCATGAGTGAAACGCTGAGCTGTTATAACAAGAGCAGCAAAGATATTTGAAAATTATTTGGGGACAAGTTAAGTTTTTTTTTCCGAACAATGTACTTAACTAGGTATAGCAATTTTAGCTCTGTTCGTACGTATATCGTTTCTCACTATCTCTTATTACTAGATATACAGTACTTCATCAATATTACGTCTCTCTACCCAAACAATAAACAAGAAACCAAAATCAAAACCACTTCCCATACCCCGCCTCCCTTGGGACACATACGCACAATATTAAGGGGCGATAACGAAATCAGTTTTTATTCGTTTCAAACCTTAGATGATTTGATGAAGGCGAAGTGGCGCCATCTTTATTCAATCTTTTACCTTGCAATTGGAGAGCACGTGACTGGAATGTGAAGTGTTGGCTAGTTTCACGGGTCACCGTAAACTGTGGTGAAGGAATCTTTTCAGTGGTTGGTAGAACATTGTTTTTTTTGTGGTTTGGTATATTTTTTGTCGCCTTTGAATGAGCGACGGGAAAAAACGAGTTTTTTTTTTGAAAACTTTAAAAAATACTGTCTGTGTTTCTCTTTGTTATTAGTTGGACTCCAATTGTTGAGTCTAGTAGAACTATCGTCGCATCACCAATACTATTCAGTCTAGCACTTAACAACTGAAACGAATCCAAAATATACAAAACATAATATTGCGCTAAAACCTAGTAAAAACACAATAAACATATTGAATAACAAATTACTAACTTGTGCAAAAATAAATTCCACCATGAATGCATATTTTACCTATTATAAGTATGAATCATTAGTGCATTGTAACCAAACAACTGTGCAAACTAAATAATTGATATGGCCGATCATGAAATATTCGTTTACAGCATGTTATTAATGTAACAAATATACAAAACCAGCTAATTTAATCAATATTTTGAATAGAAAGCTCGATGACTAAGGCTCAAGTCATTAAATCTCGCTTCATTCAAAATAACTCACATGCAATTTTGAATAAATATATTTGTGTACGTAAGGCCGCGTCTATACACATTTAGCTTTTGACAACCGTCAGCAAAAATTGTGGTCGAGTCATCCAAAACATGAACACCTCCATTGAAATAGACAAATCACTACCTACTCTTTAAACTGTAAGACTATCTGACGTTATGTGGTCATGGGTGAGAACACAGCCTTACCAGTTACCAGTCTACTTTCCTAACACTTCTGGCAATCAGGGCCGCATTGTATTCGAAGTAATAAATCATGAATCGCTTCATATATTGTTGTCTAAAACAATAACTTGGCAAATATTATTGAAGTATAAAATGCATACGAAGGGCTGGTCCTGCAGTGTCTAGTGCAGATGCATGGCGATATGAAGACTTTATCAGGTCTAGTTTTCATTAATTTATATGTTATTAAAATAATTAAGTAGCAATATTATATTTAAAAAATCGTACAAAATAATCATCGAAAATCGGCTTTATGTTGTTATTTAAAAATAACAGTCACAGATATTAAATTAATTTATAAAACTTACACTGAATAATATAAAAAGAATAACCAAATTTTCACAAAGAACATTTTATTCCAGTGTTTCTGATTGTGGCTTTAAGCCTCCAACGTTACCCGGTGAGGTCTGACTCGTCGGCAGCATCCGCTGCATCTTCAGCTTCATCATCCGGAGACGGATCCTCTGCAGCATCCAGTGCCGTCGCCGTCGCCACCACAACAACGTCTTCTGCCCATATCCCATGCAATTGCGAACAAGTCTACCGGCCCGTGTGTGGCACAGATGGCATCACCTACTCGAATGAATGCATCCTCCGCTGTATGAGCGACCACAACGTTGAGAACAACCGCCCTCCCATCCGAGTCAAGAGCATCGGAGAGTGCCCTCACACACCATGCAGATGTGCCCCCGGCGGCGACCCACTTTGCGGCTCCGACGGACAAACATACGGCAACCAATGCCTACTCAACTGTGAGAACAAACGACGTGAGCTCATTGGTCTTCGGCCGATAAAAGTTGTTCACCCCGGAGCCTGCAGAATCCCAGTCTGCATCTGTCCCAACGTCATCATCCCAGTATGCGGCACAGACGGAAGAACCTACAGAAACGTCTGCGTCCTTCAATGCGTTAGTCGAAATAATCAAGCCAACGGCAGACCTGCTATTAGAGTGAAGAGGCGAGGAGAATGCGCCGTAGAAAATTGTTTATGCCCGTTGAATGTAGACCCGCTTTGCGCAAGCGATGGCAACACATACAACAATCAATGCGAGCTTCAGTGCCAGAACAGAAAGCGCCATCAGCTCGGCAAGCGTCCTCTGACCGTCCAATACAGAGGAAAATGTATAAACTGTCGCTGTCCTAAAATATACTCTCCGGTTTGCGCCAGTAACGATGTCACATTCGCCAACACCTGCGCCCTGGACTGCGAGAATAAGAGACGTAGACAGCAGAACCTGCCTGCTCTAACGATTGAAAGCCGCGGAGTCTGTCCATGCATTTGTACGCTGGAATACGATCCTGTGTGCGGTACTGACGATAGAACTTACGGCAATAGATGCCAGCTAAGGTGCGAGAACAAGAGGCGCACTGACCTGGGCATGCCGCGCATCTCGGTGGCGTACCGCGGACGTTGCATCTGCGACTGCTCGTACTGCCCGCGGTGGTACGCACCTGTGTGCGGCAGTGATGGCCGCAGCTACTGGAACCGCTGCTGGCTCAACTGCAACAGAGGATGCAACAGCGACATCGGCAACCGCCTCTATGTGCTGTACGAGGGCCCGTGCTAAGTGCACCTCCAAGACCAACATCAAACTAGGCAATCTATGTTCTTTTTGGCATTTCTGGCGTCACTATGTTGTTGGCTTATCTAATAAAATATTATCGAAATTCAAGTTGACCTATTTTAATTCGGACCCGATAACTCCCGCTGATACATTTAAGTCCGTCCAAATTAGAGCTGTTCCGAAAATAATTTTCGTATTTTTTCGCTGTCTGGACTTGTCCATTTCGCAAAGCTGTCCTCTCCGTAGGCTGCCAATAATCAAGGAACTCGTAATGAACACCGACAACTACATTCTTATGTATATCTTTTTGTGCCAACTGATATTTAGAACCGCAGAATATAAACGAAAATTGATATTACAAGAAAAATAATCGTAAAATATAATGAACAGAGTAACGCTTGAGGCGCACAATTTAAAATCTGCTACTCTGACAAAGATTTTGATGCCAGATAAAATTAATACAAAGTATTCTGCTATAATTTTATCTTGCCTTACTGTTGATGTGTTAAATCTACATATCTATACTAATATTATAAAGCTGAAGAGTTTGTTTGTTTGTTTGTTTGAACGCGCTAATCTCAGGAACTACTGGTCCGATTTGAAAATTTCTTTCAGTGTTAGATAGCCCATTTATCGAGGAAGGCTATAGGCTTTTTATTCCGGTACGAGAAGTAGTTCCCACGGGATGCGGGTGAAACCGCTGGCAGAAGCTAGTACAACATAATGTTCTTATTTGTTCAAAATAAGTAGGTACAGTATTATTGCATCAGGTTTAAAATTTCCTTAGAGTGTAGTAGGTATAGGATAACATACAATACAAGTTACATACGTTAAGTTAAAGCCTTGTAAGCAATAAAGTTATCTGTGTATAATATATTGTGGCGTACATGATGCTACACGAATATTGTACTGGACTAAGAATATACCTCTATAGGTAAATGTAATACAATACAAATTGAAGAGTAGAACAGTTGGCCATATTTAATACGGTGTTATTTATCAAGGTATACAGCTGATCCTAACTAATATTATAAATGTGAAAGTAACTCTGTCTGTCTGTCTTTCTGTCTGTCTGTCTTTTCTTCACGCCTATACTACTGAACCGATTTGTGTGAAATTTGGTACAGACATAGTTTGGAACTTGAGAAAGGACATAGGATAGTTTTTATTACAAAAAAAATATAAAAATAAAAATAAAATTTATTTCGGACATATAGCGCCATCTATTGGTCAAACCAAAAATCACTATTCCACGCGAACGAAGTCGCGGGCAAAAGCTAGTATTCTATATATGACGCATCCTTTTATAAAATTACCCGCATTTATTACCCATACAACCTTCAAATGTTTTTTTTAACAATCAAAACTATAAGTTCTTTATAAGAACTTGGTGTTTCATATTGTCCACCACATACCTATCCTCATCAGCACTTTGTAACTACACTAAAAGCATCTCAACTCATGGTACATAAATAGCGTCAGTGTAAGTACAGTCGAGCAGTCTAGTACAGGTAGGCACAGAGGTGCTCGAGTTGAGGTACACTCGGCGAGACTGACTAGCCGGGGTCATGCAGATAGGTTAAGATCGCACCATAGTCGAGCGACACTTACATGTAGGTATAGAGACGCGCCACTTAATGTTTACTTAACTATGTACGACGTGCGCAAAAATCACTTTAAGAAATAAATTGTCAGAAAGCAAATACAGGTAATTTTAATCAGCAATGTAACTTTGCAATTAAAAAGGTAAATGTAAAATTAAGTAGGTAAATGTAAAATTAAAATATTTCTCAACTATTCATCATTTATGATACAAAAGTTCTGTTGAAAATAAAACAATGGCCGCCGCGGCGACTCGGTGAAAGCCGTGGAAAAGCTTAATTCTGGCGTCATTGTACAATTTATTTGCAGTAAAACTATCAATTTATAAAATAGTAAGTAAATCACTTTAACCTCTGGAAATTAGTCTATACATTTATGTTTGAAAATGCACTCAATTCTCGCTGTTTATTGTTTTTCCTCTGAATAATCATAGGTTGCACAAAAATAGTAGGTAATTCAATGTCTTCTTGAAGATAAAACTTAATGACACAGCTCTATCAGTAGGTACACATAAACAAGTAACGTCATTTAATAATAATCGCTAAAACGTCATGAATTTCTTCACAGTCGGGTAAAAGTATTTACATTTTACCTACAACCTTGGCACATTCGAAGTGTTGATCGTATTTGTCTCGCTGTTTATCCCGATACTACCGGACTGCATTGTGCACGGCCGGGTCGCGGGGGATTTGTCCCGGACGCTCCCGGACGCCTCCGGACGCGAGCTCATCTGGCGCCGGCTCTGCTAAATATTACATAATAATAACACTTCTATAAAATGTTGCACGACTGTCTTGTTGCTCTTTTTATAAAGATAACTAGCTGTTGCCCGCGACTTCGTCTGCGTGGGCAATATAGAATCGTCAAAATAATACTTATCCCGTAGGTGCATTCTTTTACGTGACAGTTTAATTAGGATTACTACTTAGCAGCCGCACAGATTCATCGATCAAGGTTGTGTTGTGGATGTGTGACCATTTATCTAAACAAAAGAAGTACTTAAAGTTTGTGACGTTGTGGAAATCTCTAAATTAATCATATCTTTTGATAGAGCGTATCGATTACGATGAAACAAAAACTAAGTAATACCTCAAGTTACGTTAAATTTTTGCATATAAGCATTGACTGCATTAAATTCGTAGATTTTACGTGATGCGCGCACAAACAAACAGATAAAGAGACAAAAGTTTCAAAAATGATGGAAATGGGTTCTGTTAGTTATCCTTTAACATGCTGACTATTTTTTTTGTCAATTTCTTCAATGTACAAAAATTACTTTTCTACAGATTTATTATATGTAGATCATGTAATATTGCAAGAAATATCAGTTTTATCAATAGTGGTAATTATATTTTGTTAGCGTTATTCGGGTTAACTGCAGTTTGCAATAACTGATATATCTGTTGTTTTTCGATTAGCGATTGAAATTAGACATAGCTAATGTCAAAATGTTATCTCTAATCGCAGAACAAAGTGTAGGTAGATAAGTTATTGCAATCCCTTGTAAATAATGATGTGCTTCAGCCATATTAAGTTTCTATTAAATTAAATTAGTATTTTTCATTTCAACCTGAATTTTAATACCGGTTCATACCCCGGTATATCTCCAACTTACATCCAATTCTGACAACTTTGATCGCTTAAAAAATCTAAGAAACAAACACCTACAAGTAAAAAAGAAAAAGCCCTACATCTCTGCTGATCCCTTTGGTAAGATAGTGCAGACTGCACCGGATAGAACCGGATAGCACCGGGTGCGGTCCGGACGCGGGGCTCATCTGCCGCAGCGAACTAAATTGTTACCTCGCAGCCTTTTAAAACATCCCAACTTTTGCCCGGCGGGAGCGTGCCGCTATGTGGATAACGTGACCAAGCTATTACAACAATATTCGGGATTTTTTAAAGATTTTTTTTCTGTAAAAAAGCAATAATTAGCAACAAAGTAAACAGTGTAGTGGAAAATTGTCTTATAAACAACCAATTCAATGATTTCGTTTTATATATTTTTTTAAGTTTTATATAGGTATTAGCATTTCTAACTTTAAATATTTTGTAGTTTATGTAGGTACTTATTCCCAGTATGGAATTTAATGTGGATAAACAAACAATACAAATTAAATTCTTAGCATAAATACATTTTCAATGCATGATATAAAAACAAAGTTTCAATGAACTTAAGTACTTTTCCACTTATGGTTTGCGAATAATAAAGGCAAATCTATAAATCATCTGTCGATTGTTTATTTATAAAACCAACACCTTTGATCGCATTGCTTTCTGAATGCTATTGTAAGCTTGAATGTTTTCATATGCACATTATGCGTTATGCATAATTTTCAATTTTAATGCTGAACAAATATTTTTGAATACTCAGTACGTAATACAAATATGTATTTTGTTTTCAATGCCTACGTAGTTTGCATTTTTGCATTGCATTTATCGTTATTGTCGATTAATCAAGATTTTTTTAATACACATATTCTCCATAATGATGAACATAAAAATTTACTATTCATACGAAATAATAAATAGTTGTTGGGAGTTTGTTGCGCCACTTCTTCTTCCCAGAAAAAAGACATAGGAAGTGGTGAAGGGTGGGCGTTTTGGGGGCTGTCTTTTGTAAATTTCTGACATTCGAAAAGTGCTGTTTTGCAGCCAAGTTTGAATAAACGAATTTTGATTTTGATGTTTACTATTCATACGAAATAATAAAATAATTATTTAGAAAATTAAAATTACCTTTCACATCATTATTGCCACGAAAAAGAGGCTATCTCCCTAATGTTACAACCCATGGTCACCGTACCGAAAAACTTGTAACAAAGTTACAGCAACCGAAGTACGAACTATGTATCTAATTAATAAGGAATGCGGACTCTTAAGTGAATTGTTGATTCATTTGCCTGAACCCGTTGTTTGAGCTTCACATGCAATCTGCAACTATGTGGGAAATGCTACTGTTGTGTGGAAACTAGCATTTCTTGGATACTGAAAAACTGGATGAACGAAACACGGGATGTTTCATTAATGTACGTTCGTTGGCGGTGAAATGACTTGTTTAACCTGTTGTGGCTGAAAACATATTTAATTTGGTTATGGTATTATTTTTAACCGACCTCCCAATGAGGTGAATGAGTTCTCAATTCGTCGGAATTATCTTTTTCATGATCCCCGGTGTTAGATAATATAATATACTTGTTTGCTTAAACATCCACTGTTCAGTAAGTATAGACGACATAAAGATTAACTTTTATGTGTGTAAAACAAAAAAGCTAAGTCTAGTACCTAGACTATGTATATGTTACCGGCCGAACCCGATTTTAGGACAAACCAGTTTTGCCTAGGCTCAACTAGTTCTTCCTATACGCGTTAGGATTAACTAGTATAGCCTAGTCCAAACTAATTTGTCCTAAGCCCGATAGGACGGACCAGTTTAGGCTAGGCAAAACTAGTTGATCCTGATATAAGTACGCACACTCTAGGATAAACTGGTATAGCCTAGTCAAAACATATACATATCTAAAAGAACTACAGTAATTAACTAAATACGTTATTAGGCGCTCGGGGCGTGTACGTTATGCACGGCTAGCAACTAGACGCTAAATGCGTTTAAAACCATGCGACAAATGACGAACGGGGAGCGAGCGGCGTGGGACGTTCGGAGCATTCCCGCATGAACATGTCCTGACATGTTTGTTCAGTTACTTTCCGACCTCGCTACATTTGTTTATTGTTTAGACTAGGCCATACCAGTTTATCCTAGAGTGTGCGTATTGATATTAGGATCAACTAGTTTTGCCTAGCCTAAACTGGTCCGTCCTATCGGGCTTAGGACAAATTAGTTTGGACTAAGCTATACTAGTTAATCCTAACGCGTATAGGAAGAACTAGTTGAGCCTAGGCAAAACTGGTTTGTCCTAAAATCGGGTTCGGCCGGTAACATATATAATTATAACTCTTCACACACTACTTACCAAACTCAACATACTTAACTCCAAAGAAAATACCCGAGCAAGATTACGTGCGGACAAAAGCCGTGTTATCTATACTTATAATAAATCTGTAGAGAGGCCAATTCTGTACATTGAATATTTTTCCAAAATAACTATTAGGGGGTGATTAGTGATCGATACTGATGCCAAAAATGCAATCAGTAGAATTTTTGTCTGTCTGTCTGTCTGTCTGTCTGTCTGTCTGTCTGTCTGTCTGTCTGTCTGTATGTTCGTTATGGAAACAAAAACTACTTGACGGATTTCAACGAAACTTGGTACAATGATTCTTCATACTCCTGGGCAGGTTATAGGATAGTTTTCATCACGCTACGATCAATAGGAGCAGAGCAGTGAAGGTAAATGTAGGGAAAACGGGAGAAGTTACTCCATTTTTTTTGCTTCCGTCGCGTGTGCAGCCTTAATGGTTAAAGCTACACAGAAACCATGTAGGTCGGAAATGTTCTCCTTAAAATTATGTAAAAAATATACCTCGACAGTATATGTCCATCTTTTATGGTTGGCTCACAATAACACGTTTAACTCTCGGTAGCTTAGCAGTTCGGAGCTTTCTGATTATATTTGTCTACTATTACGTTTATAATACTCTCACTCACACTAACTAAAAAAAGTTGACATTATTGCGTATTCAATACAGAAAGAATAATATAAATCGGTCAAGAAATAGGTACCAAAGTTATACATGAAATATGGTAGCCATCGCGAGTGAATACTGAATCATGCTATAAGGATCATTTTTGTGCAACGGTCGCTGCGCTCGACGCGGCTCGCGGCGCGGTGGCTGTGCGAGCTTCATACAACATTTGGCTGTTGATGCGATTGATGCGAATAGACGTTCGGAGTGTTCAACCTTATTGACCGACAATAATTTTATTGACGACCTTAAATACCTCTAATTTATTTTGAATTATCTTTTGTTGTTATTTTATAAAATAGGTAAATATTAGTTATTATGGTATGGTTTAAAAATTCGTTCAAATTACAAATTATTAATAGTTTACATTTTATTTCTATTTAGGTAAAGTAGTAGTAGATAATATTTAGATAATTGGATAGGCTGGTGTTTATTAGGTATTTCTTCATCTCTTTGCACAATGTCCGAATCTTACGCGGACGAAGTCGCTGGCAGAAGCTAGTAAGTAATAATTGTAAAGCTATTTATTTCGCAGATTACATATAATTGAAGTGTATTGTGCCCCCAACAAAGGGCGACCTACTTTCAAACTTGTACACTGGGTAATCGTTTTATTTCTGAACTTAACACTTGGCAAAGTGCGAACAATGAACGCGCCCTTTTCAGACCTTAAAAGAATACGTTCCTCGGTTATTATCTGTGAAAAAAGTTTGGAAACTCCGGGAGATGTCATTGGTATACCTACCGATATAGGCATAATATAACGAAATGGTGTGGTTTAACTTGGTTGGTGTTTACACGAGGATTAATATTTCAGAGCTAAAGATTTTGTCGGTTATTTACATGCAAGTGGATTTTTAGTCACGTTTCTAGTGTTTTGGGGATATAGGAAGACTCCTACAAAGTAATTAATTTATTTATTAGTTTACACAGTTACACACAAAACACAGACAAGAATAAAAATAGAAAAAAAAAGGCACAGCTTATTTCAAAAGAAATCTCTTCCAGCAGGCCAGGCCAGCAGGTTAATCTTTAAGGCACAAATTATAATGCCATAGCCACCGCTAGCAATAGGTAACCAATAAAAACGTGAATTTCTTAATAACGAGCAATTATTTTAATCACTTCGTAGTCTTTATAACAGTGCTACTGTGAACATCTTTCGTGAACTTGTCCGGGACGGTGTCGACCCGAGAGTCGGTCCTAAAACGTATCACAGGACCGAAACTCGCCCCGGGACGTGTTTAGAGCGCTATAAAACTTAGAAAATCCCCCTTTTTGAATTTGTGCTAACGTATTTTGCTGCCGGCTATAGAGACGAAGCGTCCCGGTTGTACTTTAAAATATACTTTGATTTTCACAACTCGGGTGCTTAGAGAATTGTACGACAATGTCCTTCTTGAGAAATGTTTGTTCTGTATTTGTATCTAGTCGTATATCAACTAAAACAGAAAAGGAAAATACTATATACGGGCTATATTGTTGTATTCGCCTGGCCTAAAAATATGTTACAAGAATGATTTTCACTACAGGTACAAAATAATAAAATGCAACCCAAGATTCGCCCAACGGAGGTTGAGCGATCGTAAGGACTTGATGAACAACGCAGTATTCCACGATAAAGCACGCATTGGAACGAAGAATATTAACAATGAACTTTACGAACGTCTAAATATAGCGCAATATTTAAATTAAAATGGTTTAGATATTTGAACTTTCAGATCTAAGATTGTTAGACATTCAACACATATGTAGGTACCTACTTTTCTAAATGGATCCAAGTGTTTTGATGGCTAGGTACTCAAAACTTTTCACATAAAAACTTATTATTTCCATTATTTTTAATTTCATAAATTCTAGTGTCTGCAACAAGAGGACGCAATCATTAACTCCGAATAATGTAAAGTAGAGAGAAAAGTTGTTAAACGCCTGCACAAACACAATAGCAACAAGTTTCACCCCGGCGCTCCGTCACCAATTGTTAGCAGGCGTCCGTCTCGTGCCATTGCATAACTTAATGCACCCCATAAAGTTCTCCCATTTCACGGCCATTTGTTTTTACTACTTTCACAATAATTATGGCTGACTTTTTAAATGATCGTCTCAAGTATTGTTCCTCGTTCCGAACTACAGGTCGAAAATATGAGATAAGAAAATGAAATTTAACTTCACGCTAATAAAACAACTAAATGTTGTTTTGATTTCATGATCTAATTAATATTTCGGAAAAGTTTTTGTATAAGATGAGTTCAACGTTGTTTATAGCTTTATGGATTGTTGTTGTGACTGTTTGTAATGGTGATGAGGAGACGCCTATCGGGTCCACGAAGGAGTTGGACTACACGATTTTGGCGGGAGAAGCAGAGACTCACAAGGGTGACATATTGAACTTTCTGAATGAGTCGCGTGTGAGGGAACAATACAAAACATTATACAACAACCTGTTATCAAAGCTGATGGGTAAGTTAGCGATGTTATTGATTGCCTATACCACACGACACGGTTATTTAAGAGTCCAAGAAACAAATTAAAAGTTACAAACCCTTGTTCAATCAAACAATCGCTCACAGTAGGTATGATGTTTAAATTAACGTTATGTTTTTTGAGACTTTCTTATCTGTTTGTTCACGACAGCCGCCGCGATATTGGATTTCAAAATAACTTGATCTTTCAAAGGCCTTTTGTTTTATTTTATAGCATTGAATCGATGCGAGGTCAAATAACTTTATTACCAGCAAACAAAAGGAATTGAATTGAGTTGTCTTTCATGTCATAAGCCGTCGTTGGCAGACTTGTTTGATCCTCAATCTCCTCGATGTGGAATGCTAAATGCTTATGTAAAATAGGCCATCTTTACAAACTTAGGACCCATAATTTTGAGGGCAGAGTTAGGTTACACTTCGTTTACTGCGAGAAACAATGGCGTGACTCTGGCTTAGTTGGCCAAAACTTTCGAATTATTCCAATTAAGTAATTAAAATTCTCATGATTTATAAGCAGGCACCTATAACTTTGCTATTAGCAAACCTCATTTTAGTTAAATTCAAGAGAACCCAGAATATACATTCTATAATTATAGCAGAGACACAGATACACGTAGGACATGAATTAATTGATTGGCTGTTGAAAGAACATTTCGATCTAACATATTATTTAATACTCGTTCAGAATATAATTATTACGTGGAGCCATTCCTGTGGACTTGAAAACCATTCCTTTGTTTCAGATGGCATGAGCTCAACACCAGCACGAAGATGTAACATATCTTTTATTTTTATTTGAGATAAGATTTTATTCCTTTACAAGTTATGAAATCTACCAGTCATACCTAAACGTAACGGGTAACGGGTTTTCCGGACAATTTTGAAGGTCAGACAGGCAGTTGCTCCCTGTGGTATACGGTCTACTTGTACTTACCTGCATCCGGTTTGACTGAAAGCCGACTCCAACATAGTTGGTAAGAGGCAAGATCCTCAATCAGGATTCTAGACTAACAGAATAACGGCCAAAAACTATCCAGTTTTCCAACATTGAAAACTCTGCTATAAAGAAGAAAGCCATGGTGCTAATTAATACCCTGCATTTACGGAAACAGTGTAGTTTGTTTTCATGCAAGATTTGTTTCCCCTTAGCTGATCCATCACCAGAGAGCATACTAGCAACCTCGACTCGGCGCATCGTGTCAGGTCGGAACACATCCATCGCGGCTGTGCCCTGGCAGGTCTCCCTGAGGGAGAAGACCTATCCCATCTGCGGGGGCTCCGTCGTCACTGATGTGTGGCTACTGACTGCCGCTCACTGTCTCTTAAGGTAGGTCAAAAAACAAAAGACTACGATATTGATACGTGGGGTTGCTGAATACGTTTTGTGAACCTGATTCGTCTCAATCAAGGGCACAAGGTCTTTCAGTCAATGTAATAACCAAAGCAGCGATTTGAGGATCTTTGTAATCGATTTTGTCTAGAATAAATCGAATCGACTCAGTAACTAACAATTCCTGCTGTGATGTGCCAATACAATAATTCTTTCTCTATTTTTTGCGGAACCTGCAATGAAATTCCGTAACGGAAATTAACAAAACAAAATTGCGAGAGATTTTAAACTTGGAAAACAGAATCAATGGAGCATCAAGCACACACCTAAAACTCAACTAAATACACAAGTGGGAATAAAAGGCAAAAACAATAAACAGTCAACAAAAACCAGCGAACTAGGAGCTCGCGAACTCGAAATAAATTCCAGCGGCTGTGGCGCGCACTTTTTACGGCCCGCCCCTAGCGAATTGCGTTCCTTTCGCCAATTTCAATTTATACCCTAGCGAGGCTGAGTTTTTTCCGATGCAAAATAGCAATCGCCAGAGGCCATGGAACAAAGCCGCTACAGTTTGTTACGTAGGTAGTAGGTCTCCGGGGACTTTACGATTGCTCTGGAGAAATTTATTGTCACCCACTTGGAAAGCGATACGTTGCTGCGAAAATGTTGGGACGCTCCCAGCTTATAGACTACGTATTAGGATGGAGATGTCTGCCTTTTGTTATCTTGTGTGATGGTATTGGCGGTTGTTATCTTATTGGATGGTGAGGCATTGGTTAAAATATAGAAGGCCTACCTAATGTTATTTATACAAAAAGATCTAGGGTCCTAGTCCTGTCATTAGGCACAATGTTGTTCGATAAATAAAATGTTGTAGGTACTCTCCCAATCCAATAACAATATCAAAATTCTTTTCTTAGTCGCTTTCATTGATAAAAACAGAAGAAAAAAGCGTCTTAGACAGATTTAGTTCAATATTTTAGTCGTTTCACAATAAGTCGTCGCGCCTAATTAGAAATTAAACCGGCACGTGAACGGTTTCAATTACGTTTTTATTGAAGGTCGACTTTTTTACGACTAACAGATGCTTTTGCAACTGTTTGTTCTCTTTCGACGTTTCTTGCGATAAATATTATATTATTTGCATTGTTATGGCCCGTGACCTCATAGCTAGATCACGTTTTGTTAAACTTGTGCCTATGCAGAAATGTATTGTCTGACTTTCGCTGGGTTTTTGAATGGATAAATACTTACATTATTTCCTCAAAAAAATGATGCAATCTTTTCAGTGTCCTTTTATATAGTAATTATTACGTACCTATTATAGCCCTAGCGGAGCCCTACACACGATGGGCGTCACTAAACTAGGCTATTTAACGAATGGAAACCACTGGATACTGTTTGAGTTTATTTCAAAGAAAACACGGAAATACAAACGAAACAGTTATACAGTTGGACAACAACCACGAACGTTACAAAACTAACTAACTAAACCCTGAGTTGAAACAATGGGGCGAGCGTATTCAACTACATGACGAGACTCAAGCGAGGCGCATCCGACGCGCACTCGCGGCACACGCTTCTTGCTCACTGTCGGCGTGAGCGGCTGCGCGATGTCGCGTCCCCTTCCACGCGCCCTCTTGCGGCGCGTGTAACCAACTGGGCGGCAAATACATGCGCGACATACAGCCACACGCTATACACTCCCCCTCGAGCTCATGAGAACGTCCCCGCTCATGAACTCGCACAAAGGAAACACTACATACAGGACAAACATGTTTTCGAGGACGTCCTCTCTGCCGTTTCTACACTACGGGACGAGGAGGCGTAATGTTCCGAGAAAGAAAACGAGTTAGTTCTGATATGTGAAACTTGCCTAAAACTTCCTCAGATGAATCTAAATTACCTATAAGATACGCTGTAGGGCTAACTCTCTTCACAACAACGTAAGGACCATCTCTCTTAGGAACGAACTTGGAAGTAATGTTCTTTGCTGCGTTGCTCAGAACATGCGACTTTAATAGTACCTGATCACCCACCTCGAAGACTTCACCTGGTCTTGTGGATTTATCGGCACATTCCTTACGTCGATCCTGTTGTGCTTCGACCCTCTCTCTGACAGCTATAAACGAATTCACAAACCTTTTCAAATAAGGTGTGATCTGAGGAACAAAATTATCCTTACTGAGCACGGACCTAATATCGTGGTGCATTTCGACTGGCGAACGAAGTTCCCTAGCGAACATAAGGTATGCGGGGGTTACTCCAGTAGTACCACAAACTGCCGAATTCATGGCGAACCTTATCGCGGGAAGATGCTGAGGCCACGACGAATGGTCAGACTCAACCAAACGAGACAAATGAAACTTTAAGTCTCTATTCTTACGCTCAGCTGGATTAGCTGACGGATGGTATAATGGTAACAACTCTTGACCAATACCTAAAACAAACATACATTGCTGCATTACAGCAGAAACAAACTGAACGCCATTGTCCGAAACAATGCGTCTTGGCAGTCCATAACGGAGGAAATACTCTTCAATCAACGTACGAGCACACGCCTCGGAAGTAGCATCCTTCAGAGCGTAAAGCTCGGTCCAACGAGTCGCAGTGTCTTCGACCAACAAAATCCACCTTTCCCCATTTTCTCCCGCAGGAAGTGGACCAAACAAGTCTACGGCTAACACCTCTCCCCTCTGATGGAGAACAGGAGTCTGTAACAAGCCGGACGGTTTCGTGTTTGAAGACTTATAACGTTGACAGGCAGCACAACTCTTTACATACTCTGTTATAGCTCTATGCATGCCTGGGAAATAAAAACTCTTAGCGACTTTGGCATAAGTTCTGTCAACTCCGTGATGACCAGCAATGACAGAATCATGACACTCTTTTAAAATTTCAGGACGCAGAGAAGCCGGGACAACCAGTTGCGGCTCTTCACTATCTACATCCGGATTATACCTATACAATACGCCTTGCTGCATGAAATAACCTCTTTCTGACCAACGTTTCATACCTACAGAATCAGCATCAGAAGTGTCCTCTAATTCACTAACAATTTTCTTGAGTTCCAGATCCTCGAGTTGCGCGCAACGGAGATCAGCCGGACTACGAGCAGGTAAGTCAACGACGATGGAACAGACACCACACTGATCTTTATTTTCTTCTTTACAGGTTGGTCGACTGAGTGTATCAGCAATAACATTGGCCTTTCCAGGCGTATACTGAAACTGAATATTAAAGCTCTGAAGCTTAAGAGCCCAGCGAACGAGCCTACCTGAAGGCGACTTTAGGGTAAGGAGCCACTTTAACGGCTGATGGTCGCTACCTATAATGACCTCATGACCTTCAATATAACCCCTAAAACGTTCGACGGCCCACACCACAGCAAGAGCCTCACGCTCGGTGGTGCTGTAATTCCTTTCAGCTGCATTGAGCAGACGGCTAGCATACTCAATAGGGCGTTCTTCTTTTCCCTCGCCCTGTAACAACACTGCACCTAAGGCATAATTACTAGCATCAGTCCTTAACACAAACGGCTTGCTATAGTCTGCCTGAATAAGAATCGGTGCCGAGGAGAGACGAACCTTGAGCTCCTCAAAGGCACGAGCCTGGTCTAAACCCCATGACCACGGCTGATTCTTCTTAAGCAAGCGTGTTAACGGCTCAGCAACAGCAGAAAAACTAGGCACAAACTTTCTAAACCATGAACAAGTCTGAAGAAAAGTTCTTAAGTGCCGAAGCGAAGACGGTGCTGCCATATCCAAGACAGCACTAACCTTTTCATTATCAGGAGACACACCATCCTGAGTGATAACGTGACCAAGGTATTTTACCTTTTCACGTGCAAAGACACATTTCTCCCTATTGGCACGCAGTTTAAACATACGCAGTCTATCAAAAACGGCGCGCAAATCTGATATATGCTTGTCAAAGCCCTCAGAAATCAGAAGGAGATCATCTTGATATGCTAGAAGGGTAACGTCTTTAAGACTGGCACCGGAACGAAGTCTATCAATTAGACGCTGGAAGGTAGACGGAGCGTTCTTGAGCCCGAACGGCATGCGATTAAATCGATACGAACCGAATGGCGTTAAAAATGCTGTCTTATCCTTATCCTGTTCACGTACACTCACTTGCCAAAATCCACTTCGCATATCAAGCGTACTCATAAAACAATTCTTTTTTGTTGACTGTACAAGCTCGTCTATCAAAGGCATCGGATAGACGTCGGTCTTTGTTACCGCATTGAGCTTCCTATAGTCGACACAGAAACGAACCTTACCATTTGCCTTCGGAACAAGTAGCGCTGGGGAACCCCACGCGGACTCACACTCCTCGACTATGCCATCTGCCAACATCTTATCGAGCTCTTCTCGCATAATGTCCTTTTTGGCAGGAGTCAACCTATAAGGTGGAACGGCGATAGGAGCGTGATCGCCAGTATCTATAATATGCTCGGCGAAAGGAGTCGCGTCTCCCCCTGGCTGAAAGATATCCTCGTGTTCGACAAGGAGACGGGCAAGTACCTCACGTTGTTCTCCACTAAGCGAAGTCGCCTCATCATCCCGCAGCACATCCAGCGCTGAACACGCAGGCACAGGTGACACACCTTCAAATTGCAATGAGAATTTACACTTATCATTCTCGGCAAAGTGCCACCTACTTTCACCAAAATTGAAGACAAGATTAAACGAGGTAAGAAAATCTATACCTAACAAGCTTTCATTATTATTAATAATAATAATAATTAAGCTTTATTTAAGTTCCACATAAATTTACACGACCAAATGATTTAAATCAGGGATGTTTATATATTAATTATTTAGGTAATGTGGACCCCCTTAGGGTAAAAGCCTCCTCCAAAGAATTCCACTTATTTCTGTCTCTGGCCGTTGACATCCAGTCTCTTCCTGCGGTAGCCACGATCTCATCCTGCCACCGGCCACATGGACGCCCTCTACCTCGCTTGCCTAGTGGGCCTTTCCAGTTTGTGATGCTGATTGTCCAACGATTGTCCGTGTATCTCGCAACATGACCAGCCCACCTCCATTTTAAACTTTTAGCGAAATTTAGAGCATCATTTACTTTGGTAATTTCTCGAATTTCTGTATTTTTAACTCTGTCTCTCAGCTTTAAGTTTAAGCAGCTTCTTTCCATTGCTCTCTGAGTTGTCTGGATTTTGTGTCTTGCTTTCTGGTCGTAGGTCCATGTTTGGCAGCCGTAGGTGAGACAGGGTAAAATTGTAGAGTCTAAAATTATCCTTTTTAATTTAATTGGTAATTTCGATTTCAGAACCTCTTTTTGAGCCCAGTACTTTTTCCATGAGATAGCTACTCTTCTGTTTATTTCTTCCATATTCCGGTCTTTCCTAAATGAAATTTGTTTACCAAGATAAACGTAACTCTCTACATACTCGAGTGCTACATCATTGACCAGTATTGGAGTTAGCTGTCTGTTAGTCATTACTTTGGTTTTTTCTAAATTCATTTCCAATCCCACTCGAGCGCTAGCAGTTTGAAGTTGGTTGATCATTGTGTTGAGTTTATACGGGCTTTCAGAGAAAACGACGATATCGTCCGCAAAACGTAGATGGCTTAAATGTTTTCCATTCACATTTATCCCTTGCGTTGCCCATGGTAACTCTTTCATTACGTTTTGAAGAACCGCTATAAATAGTTTTGGCGAGATAGGATCCCCCTGCCTGACTCCACGGCCAATGCTGATTTTGGTACCTATTCTGTCTAGCCTGACTCTACTTGTGCAATTATGATAAACGTTTTTGATAATGTTAATATATTTTTCGTTAATACTTTGTTCACTTAGTGCTTCCCATATACTAGTGTGATGTATAGAGTCGAAAGCTTTCTTATAATCAATATAAGCTATGTAGAGCGGTTTTTTGTATTCGATATACTTTTCGATTACTTGGTCAACAGTATGAATATGGTCGGTAGTGCTAAATCCGCTTCGGAATCCCGCTTGTTCCATAGGTTGGCATGTGTCTATCTGTGTCGATATTCTATCTAGCAAACAGGATGCGAAAAGTTTATATAGGCAAGACATGAGACTTATCGGGCGATAGTTTGCTATGTCTTTAGGGTCTCCCTTTTTATATAGCAGGATAATTTCCGACTCCGTCCATTGTTGTGGTACACATTCTTCTTCAAGTATTTTATTGAATAAAATTGTAAGCGGCGTTAATAAAAGTGTTCTTCCTTGTTTTATGTAATCGTTACTTATACTGTCCGGTCCTGGGCTTTTATTTAGTTTTAATTTATTTATTTGTTTTAATATTTCAATTTCATCAAAATGTTGTACAGTGAGTGTATTTTTCGGTAGGTTTTGATTTTCCATAGAATCCGGAGAGCTGTAAAGGTTAGCATAGAAGACGCTGGCTATGTCTAAAATGTCAGTTCGTGATTTACAAGTTTTACAGCCTCTTTGTAGGGATGGAATCCAGGTTTTCGATGTGTCTAGTTCCTTGTATGCTTTTTTAGCAGATCTTGTGTTTTCTATACATCTTTCCAGTATTTGTAATCTGTGATTTTCGTAACATTTTCTTATTTCTTTATTTGTTTCTTTGTATAAGCTTTTCAGATCGTCTTTATCCTGTCTGCTGTGGTTTCTTTTGTTTTGTAGAGTGCTTCTTTTTTCCATCAATTGTAATGCTTTTTCCGATAAAATTGTTCTATTATATACTCTATTCTTGTTTTTCAGACTTATTAATATAGAGGTTTCTAACTTTTTGTAGTATTCCATGACGTTATATTTTTTGTGATTTTCTAATAGTTCGGGTATAAATTCTTCTAAGTTTTTAAGGTACAAATTTAACTCTTCTGGGGTTTTGAGTGAATTCCTGTGACTGGTAAAGGATTTTCTGCTCTTTTTTTCCATATCCAGGCAGAGAGTCGCTCTCAGAAGTCTATGATCGGTGCCAAAGGAGAAAGAGTTCAGTACTTCGTATCTAGAGAATAATTTAGGTTTTGTTGTTATTATGTAATCAATTTCTTTTCTAGTATTTTTATCAGGTGAAATCCAGGTCCATCTCCGGTTAGCTTTTGATTTAAACAGCGTATTAATAATTTTCAGATTGTGTTCGTACGCGTACTGAATTACTCTATCGCCTCTCTTACTTCTGTTACCGAAACTGTGAACACCAGCAACTTTACTCTCATACTTCTTCACTTGGCCGATCTGTGCGTTGAAATCGCCCAGGGTTATAATATATTGTGTAGAGATCAAATCATGAGCTTTTTCTAAGTCTGTGTAGAATATATCTACTTCTTCTTGTGTAGAGCATTCCGTTGGTGCGTATGCCTGAATAATCGCGAAGTGATGTTTTCCTAGGGTTAATTCTAGTATGCAAACTCTCTCTGATATTCCACAAAACTTAATTATATTTTGTTTGTATTTTGTTTTGATCAGGAAACCCACGCCATAGAGACCCTTTGTTTGTCCTATATAGTACATAATATAATTTTCATCTTCTATTATATTTTCGCCCAGCCGACGGACTTCACACAGGCCCAGTATGTCGTGGTTTATGTTACGCAGAGCAGTTTTTAATTCTAGCAGTTTTTCCGGAGTAGATAATGATCGCACGTTAAGAGTACAAATATTAATTACGTTTCTTTCTCTTAACATATTATTTGTCTTTGGAGGGTTGTGGTCTAACTCTCCCGCGGTGACCAGCCGTGGTGGGAGGTGTGTAGGGAGTAGAGGGTCCAGCGGTGGTTGCTATGCTAATTTGGGCTGCGGTGTATTTGTTTGGTTTTGGGGAGTGTCAGTTTGGGTGTAGATTACTTTCTGCTTTTGAAGTATGTAGTCTCTCATGTTAGATGCTTTGTTTTTCTTAGCTGGTTGTTTGTTACTCTTTGCTTGTTGCGTGTTTTGGCTATCGGAGTCATTATTATTAGCTTCCGGAAATATCAAAAATTTTACGTCTCTAGTTTTATGTCGGAGTGTCACCTTTACCACTGTGCTAAGTACATTCATCTCCCTACTAACACCGTCCGCCAACCTAACAATTTGTGTCGACGGCACTAACGGGTGTCCTAACCTGAGTAGGAGAGCGTAGAGCGTGTGACCGGCAATACAACTTTTAGCTGCAGAATCTACAAGCGCGGTGCCACAATACCCTAGAATGCTTATATTCAACACAGGGCGACGAAAAGGTGCATTATCGTAAACATTACCGATATTCTCACGACTATTACAATTCTTTCCGTAATCATTAAAACTAGATACACACATACTACTCTTACGAACATTGTCAAAAAGTATACGACTATCACAATGTATACGACAATTACAATTACTATTGCTACCGCAATCAGTACAACACGATACACGCGTATAAGTGTTACGAACATTATTTAAATTCTTACGAACATTACAATTATTTTTGTAATTCTTACAACAAGATAAACAAATACAAGAGCACATATTAGCGTTAGTGTTACGAACACATTGATCGTCAAGAAAACAATTACATGAAACACCCGCGGCACGCGCAGGGTTACCTTGTACAGGCATGAGCACTGACGGGTTGGGCGGCGCGAGCGGTTGCGTAGCAACGACGCGATCGCGGGCCGCGCGGGCGAGGCGCGCCCGGCGCCGCTGCCGACCGCTGCGCCGCGGCGAGCGCGGGGCCACCCCGCGGGGCTCGCTCGACGGCCTCAACGTACCTACAACTCCGCCATGCGATGCGTTTTCGACGGAATAAAATGCTTCTTGGCTCGAACAGTTTTTACACTTCGATTTAATAACGTTCGGAGCACCACAACCGTAACACTTTATCTCACTTTTTAACTTTATAACGCTATTGCTCGTATTATTATCACGATCACTATTATCACGCTTTAACTTATAACACGCATTTTTCGAATGACCTGAGCGCTTACAATAGACACAAAACTGCTTATTACTCTTCGAAACGACGGCGACACTCTCGGCGGACTCAGCGGCGCCGGTGCTGTTGAGCGGCGGCGGCGGCTGCGGCGACGACGACGATGATGTCGCGCGCATGCTCGTCTGGGTCTGCGGCTTTTCTTGAGCAGTGTTACTACGTGTTTTGGAGCTTTCCTTAAGCGAGTCTTCTATAGTACGGCACTTTTTAAGCAATTCGTCGAAACTGTTTAAACTTTCTCTAGTAACACGTTTCCGAATGCGTGGATTGAGGAGGCCGAACGCCATATCTAGCTGCACTTTTTCTGACAAATCCTCCTTAGGTATTTTTGCCAGCAGAGCTCGTACCTTGGCGATGAACAAATCCGTATGTTCTTCCTCCTGAACCAGCGTGAATAACTTCCGATAAAGACGATGGGGCGGGTCATGCTCGGCGAATGCACCTTTTATTCGCGAGAGCGCCTCCGACCACGTGCCGGTTGATCTCTTCACCCCTTGCCACCAAACCGCTGCAGGTCCTTCCAACAACATTGAAAACCCGCGGAGAGCGTTCTCGTCGGTCATATTTACGCATTCCTTATACGTAGTGATGGCGTCTAGGAAGTTTTCTAACGACTCCTCCGGGCGTCCGCCATAACGCGTCCTGCACTTGGCGAAATTTCCACTCACGCCAAACATACTGTGCGAATCCGAAACATTTTGCGGCGTGGACGAGCGGACCTCACGGAGTAAATGCACCAGAGTCTCGTGGGTCATTGTTACATTGGTGGGGGCGGCGCCGGCACTCGCGGCGTCGACGTTGTCCGAAGTTTCCAGAACTTGCGAGCGTGTTCTCGGCATTTTCACGGCGAATAACACGCGAAGTTTTCACTGAGTTCGTTATCTTCACACGTTGGGCAGCCACTTATAGCACGTTGGACGCCACTTATAACACGTTGGGCAGCCACTTATAACACGTTGGGCAGCCACTTATAGCCCTAGCGGAGCCCTACACACGATGGGCGTCACTAAACTAGGCTATTTAACGAATGGAAACCACTGGATACTGTTTGAGTTTATTTCAAAGAAAACACGGAAATACAAACGAAACAGTTATACAGTTGGACAACAACCACGAACGTTACAAAACTAACTAACTAAACCCTGAGTTGAAACAATGGGGCGAGCGTATTCAACTACATGACGAGACTCAAGCGAGGCGCATCCGACGCGCACTCGCGGCACACGCTTCTTGCTCACTGTCGGCGACGCCGACAGTGAGCAAGAAGCCTGCCAGTGTTGCCAGTATGATGATAGTTGGGAAATCATACTGGCAACACTGGCAGCCGCTCACGCCGACTCGGCGTGAGCGGCTGCGCGATGTCGCGTCCCCTTCCACGCGCCCTCTTGCGGCGCGTGTAACCAACTGGGCGGCAAATACATGCGCGACATACAGCCACACGCTATACTATGAATTATAACTTTGTAAAAAAACACACAGTCTCTATGCAACGCGATGAATCTTATGTACACATCTTCTCTCCCGTATAGTTTTTGAGGATAGATAATAGATAACCCATATTATCCAAGAACCTAATCCTTACTTAAATCTCAATCTTAACTTAAAAATACATTGCATATAAAACCTATTTATATTCTACACCAGAGCTCGAGCAAGCGAGCTGAGCGTCCGCCTAGGCTCCTCATGGAAGACCCACGGCGGCGAGATGTATGACGTCAAGGAATGCTACGTGCACCCCCGCTACGTCAGCAAGACGAAGACTAACGATGTTGGCCTGGTGCGCCTGTACTCGCCCCTGAGATTTTCGGCTAGAGTGCTGCCTATCAGACTGGTGGCTAAAGAGGCCAGGCTGCCAGCGAATGAGCCTGCTATTGTCAGTGGGTGGGGGAAGTTGAAGGTATACTCATCTACTTTAATGATAAATTAGGTAATGTAGATAGGTATAGAGATATTCACTTACCTAAAGCTGACAGCCCAGTAAGGAGTGCAATTTGGACAGCAACATACATACGTTAATATTTCACTCGTAATACATTAAAATGAAAACTTGTTCTTTATGGTTTCTTTGATTTCTAGGAAGGTGGTCCGAGCGCCACATACCTGCAGTCGTCCACCATCAGAACTATTGCCATGAAGCTGTGCCGTCGCTCTGGACTCGACAGGAAGGCCATTGATCCCTCCTCCATGTTCTGCGCTGGATCCTTCAGCCAGGCCTCGCCTGATGCTTGTCAGGTATACTTATGTAGTGATTCATGAAGATGATTGGAAGATACTTTTAGCTACAACATTAGTTTTTAGAACAGTTACTTTGTCGAAGAATTTGCTGTGTGGAGAGAAAACCGACTTATTTTATATATCCAAATCGCACATTTTGCGGTCAAAATAAGCTTTAAAA
This sequence comes from Helicoverpa assulta, assembly GCA_963856015.1. Lineage (NCBI taxonomy): Eukaryota > Metazoa > Arthropoda > Insecta > Lepidoptera > Noctuidae > Helicoverpa > Helicoverpa assulta. The sequence goes on from CAWLCW010000016.1 coordinate 1,048,196, forward strand.
TCCTTTCCTGAATTCGTGTAAGATAATTTAGGAAGAATATGAGAAACGTTTAAGCCGAAAATCGATCTCAGTGGCGTGCACTTGGAGAGGCCTATGTCCAGCAGTGGACTGCGATAGGCTGATGATGATGATGAGAAACGTTTTTAAAACCGATACTACCACTTTTTTTCTCTCTCATGTTGATTGCAAGACTATCCAACCGCATCTAACTTTATCAATTCCAGGGTGACAGCGGAGGCCCCATCGTATACGAGGGGGTCCTAATCGGCGTGGTCTCCTGGGGTCTGGGGTGTGCCCGGGGCAACTTCCCCGGGGTGTACACTCGCCTCTCCTACCCTCTGATATACGATTGGGTGCACAGCCATATTACTAGGCAAACTGAAAATAATACTGCGCTATGAATTAAATGGTTCTCTGCAAAACTATGTTTTTTATTTTGTTAATTTCCCTATATTTTTATATTTTTTAGATTTAATGAGTGAAGCTGGCGTATCACAATTTTATTGACCAAAAACCCTTCCATGTTCCTTTTTGAACTCTTTGTGCTCCAGTATTCTTTGTTGCACACATAAATACATTTGACACACTGAAAACGGAGACATTATGTACAACGGCGAGCTTAACCCAGTGTTGGGTTCTCTTACAGCCAACCTTAGAGTGAAAGAGTGATTTGATGGGGTAGGGCAAATGTGCAACTTTATACTAATAACAATAATATATCGCACGCTGAGAACGAAAGTGACCGATTTCAAAATTTTGCTAAAATGAGATAAGTATACAGAATGACATAAAAAAAGTATCCTCTATCATACATAAATTAGAAAACTGACCAATATAGGTAAGAAAAGGATAGAGGTATATCTCGGTCTCTTTGTCCCTCAACCGTATTTTATATGGGAAAATCATTTTTTTATTTGCAAAAACTATATAATGTATCTAAAGCTATTAAGTCAAACAATATATTTCAAAAGAAATTCATAACTTTTGTTACCATGTTTTAGCGTTATTGTAAAATGAACAGAAAATGCTTAATACGACGGACACATTTTCGCCTATTCCCAAAAATTGGCAATTTTGAGTTGAGTCACTTTCGTTCTCAGCGTGCGATATGTCGGAGATGGTCAATAGTACGGACACTAAACGAGACGCAAGCGCGCCATCTGGTGGCGTTTCCGGTGAAACAACATTTTGGCGCGCTTGGCAGAGTCGTGGTGGTCAGCGTGGCGTCGGCGGAGCTCAGTCTTCGTTGAGTCGTCGTGTTGCAAACATCTCGAAACTGCCCTACGTCACGTCTAGTGTACCTTAGTGTTATTGCCTAGTGTTGTAGTACCGTTGTAGATCCATATTGTAAAGTGTGTAAAGTGACTTTTGAAATTAAAGTGTAAAGGTTCTTCTAACCTAACAGACAGACATGTGTTGCTGGAGAGTTTGTTCCGCCACTTCTTCTCCCCAGCCAAAACACATAGGAAGTGGCGAAGGGCGGGCGTTTTGGGGGCTGTCTTTTGTTCCGAATAATTTGAATAAACGTTTTTGAGTTGAGAGTTCTTTTGAGTTATCTCTTTGTGCGATTACCCTAGCTGGTGTCGGACAATAGTGCCATCCTGATGTTTCGCCTATCCGACATATATATGTATAATACCTTATAATAAATTAAATATATACCTTTTATAATTTATTATATAAAATATATACAATATAATATATACAAATATATACACAGGTCATGATGATAAATAATGTTCCCTAACTCGTCTCTTAAACATATCCAATGATGAGCTCTCGCGTATAGAATGCGGAAGGGTATTCCACAGCCTAACAGCACGAACAGTGATTGATCCATCATAGCGACTTGAAGTGTGGGATGGGGCATAATAAAAATTTCTGAAATACAATCTTGTAGGTTTGCGAGTCTAAAATTAGCAGATTGCCCGTGTACCCCTGATTATTTCCAGAAAAGTAAATAATAAAAATGCAAGTATTTCGAGAACTTGTTTATTGAAAACTGGTTTCCAAGAATTTAATCAGGATGATAAATAAAGCTTTTATAAAAGGATTTTGCAGCCGGGTTTCACAAATTCTCATTTCATTGTTACCATAATTATTTCTTGCCATTAATAAACAATATTTTAAATAGATATAAATCAGTATAACAAAACCATGATAAAATATTATTGTTAGTTATGTAAACATTAAATTAAAATTGTACTAGGTAAATATAAAACGATAGAGATGTTTCAACAAGAGTATAAAGAATTTTCTCTTATTCTAATACAGTTCTACCAAATAATAATATTCTACGTACATTTAAATAAAACTACTTTTACGGATTTTATCGCGGTTATATTCATATAAAATCTGTAAAAATAGTTTTATTTAAATGTCTAATATTTGCTTAAGTGTCAGAAATCAATATTCTACGTACATTATCAGTGGTTTATAAGTAATCGCTTACAGACAATATCACACTTTCACAGGTAGCCCTACTTAGTGCTTTCAAACGTAAATAGCTAACAGTCATTTATAATATTACTATTCAACTATCTTTACTATAAACATTATTGTAACAAAAGACAAAAAATGCACGTGACCACGAATCGAGGAATAAAATAATTGCGAGCAAGAATGTCTCAAATCGAGGCAGAAAAACAATTATAGCGGGCAAAAGTTTCTCAAGTTGAGGCAGGAATAAAATAATAGCGAGCAAAAGGTTCTCAAATCGAGGCACGATCATGCTAATTTAACTAATAATTACAATTTACAACCTAGACTCATTAGTAAAAATGTACAAAAAGTTGTGCCTTTTAATGACTGAAGTAAGTAAAAGAATAGTAAAATCTAGCAATATGTTTTGTCTATCTGTGGTTAAAGAAAATGGTTTAGAGCCCTTTACTAACACTCTTAAAAATTACACTTGAACAGTTACCTACAAAAAAAGTATTCAAAACCTAAGAATAATGACTAAGCAATAAACTCAATAACTACTGAACAGATTTTTATGCGGTTTTCAACAACTTATGAGGATAAAGAAAGTTTTTATTATAATTGATGATAACAGTTTTATGCCGTGTCGCTAGTCTTAACATATTATTTGTAAATGAAAATTGTAATACCTCACAACAAGATAATCACAACATTGTCTATCTTTAATTAGATATACCTATACGCAGATTTTATATATAACTTAATATCTATGACGTAGTTGACGATACGTGGTCAGCAGAACTGTACTTATTTTGTTTTTGTTAGTGCAGTTGGCAGTATAGTGAAGAACGATTGTTAATAAAAAAATACGTATTAATGAATACGTAAACATTTAATGGCTTATCCCGGGTAAAAAGATTTAAAAATTAAAGTGAAACAAAATCTACTGACTTAGAAGGTCAATTAGTAGGGGTCATTAGACAATACATTTTTTTTACCTTTTTTAAAAAAATGTGCCTCGACTGATGCCAAAATAACCAATGCTTCATAATTTTCGAGGCATTACAGTTAATGCCTTAATTTGTGCTAAATTATAAAAAAAAAACTAAGTATACTAGTGCCACTTTCATAATTTATATTTAAAAAACATCGATATTATAAATTATACTTTTTGGACCAATTAAGTTATCTAATTTATAAAATAGAACACATTTTTTTGGAATGTAAAGATAATCATGATTACAATAACACAATATACAACAGTCATAGAATACTTATATACAACTATTGGATTATGAATATATACAAAGATATATAATATGTATATTTTTATATATACAGATTAAAATTTGAAACAATACCTTGCTAACAATGTACTTTTGTCACTACATTTGGTTATAAGCTACATACATAAAGGTGTAACTAAAAGTGAAAGCTTATTACTATAAGTATACAATATTCATAAGTTTTCTTTAAGCTACAATAAAATACCGTAGACCGAGGAAATATACAAATTCATTTCGAATCACATTTTCTAAAATTCCCACAAACATTGAAAACGTCATTCCACAGACTTATCACGTCACAACACTTAACATACCTTCTTCTCTTGTCAGAAGACTAAGAAGGTCCAATACAACTGACACATTAAGCGCAATTTATAGCACAGAGTCTAAAGTCCATCTCTTCTGACCATGCCTATGTCAGAAGAGCCAAGAAGCTATAGTTATTACAATTCCGAGGCCGGCGTTCACTGCACGGCCTCGCGATGCCTAGGTCTTCTTCCCTTGTTGGGGTCTTCTCAACAAATGTAGGGGGTCTTTCCGATACCTCGCGAATAGTTCCCTTTTAAATGTCTCGAAGTGTTTTCTGTTCTTCTCGTTTTGTTTCTCCCGCCAGAGGGGACGGTTTCTTCTGGCTTGCAACCCCCAGTGGATTGTGAAGATGGGAGATAGCACCTTGAATTGGTACCCGATTAGGAACATCTCGTATACCTGGAAGGAGAATGAGAATGATTAGTTTTGTGACCACGATAACTTTTGATAAGAACCTACGAAAATATAAGCAAAGTCATGACTCATTTATCATTCCATTTTGACCAGATTTACCTTATTTTAATTTAATTTAATATTCTGCAAATAAAAGAACAAGAATCAAAACAATAATCTCATTGGTAAAATTATTTAATACAAAACATTTCGATACAAAAATAAATTAAAAATAAAACTTATTACAGTCTAGGCAGAGCTCATGTTATAAAATCTAGTGAGAAGATTATTCTATATACATTGTTAAAAACATCATAAAATACAGTTGAAGCTATGGTCTCAATATCCCGCTACGAAAATGTTAACAAAACTTGGAATAAGTTCAAAAATCTTAATACAATACAATCCTATAATACAGTAGCTTAATCGCGGATACAAAATTACAAAAACCATATTTTGTAGCAATCGGAAAGCTAACTGGCTCGCAGCCAGAGCGCGACTAAGTAACGGGGATAACTTAAGCTCTGCTGGATTCTACACATTTATCTATCACAGTGTTGCTGGAATTTAAATCTACGGTATTTGGAATAAGGTTGGGTTTGGGTTAGACGCCAGTGTTGTCTGTGATCCAAGTCCTGAGAGAGGCGATGTTGGTAAAGACGGTCGGTGATAGCGGTAATGCGCAGCCTCTGGCGAATGATACCACACCGAAAGCAGTGTTGCGGAACACTGCTGGTCCTCCGGAGTCGCCCTGGAAAGGTAATGATTATGAGAGTTTAATCTAGCAGTCGATTAGATTTGCATTAAAGTCTTCATGTAATTTAAGGTGTTTGGTGTTCAGGTAAAATACATTATCGTCTTTTTAAAATATCATTTGTGACTTGATCACACCATCTCATACAAGTATAAACAAATATTGCCATTATCCTGGAAGTAGCACTCACCTGACAAGACGACACTCCTCCGATGAGGAAGTGTCCCCCACAGAACATGTTGTTGGTGAGAGATTCACCATAGGAGAGGCGGCAGAGCCAGTGCGGTACTACTGGCACATTCGCCTCCATCATGTTACGGGGGATACGGCGTCCTCCCACCTATTAATACAACGAGTAGACGTAAGAATCATTTCAAATTCGTAAAGTAGAAAATGGGTTCCTTCTATCTGGCAGAATTTTATTTGGCCGAATTTTATTTGGCATAACACACTTGGCATAATTTTTTTTCATCGAATGTTTTTAAGGCATAAAAAATATTTAGCATAATTATTCTTTCACCGAATATTTATATGCCCGAATTTACAGTTGCATACTTTTAAGATGGCAGAATTTTATTTCGCATAATTGCTTTTGGCATAGTTAGAGTTTCGCATTATTTCGTTTAGTCAGCATTATGTATATTTTGAGAAACTATTATTTGGTATAATCTCATTTGGCGTACTATGAAGATGGTAGAATTTTATTTAGCAAATTGCCATTTATAACCTTCAATTAAAAAACATTGTATTAAAAATTGAAGCTAGTAACGAAAACGAATCGCTGCAAAACCGACTCCACGTAGTCTTGTTTGCCCTGCCCCTAGAGTGCAATTCAAAACCGCGTAGGCGCGGAGGGGCGAGGCGGCCTGCGAGCTGAGGCGCAGGTAGTTTTAACGCTCGCCAACGCGGTTGAGGCTGGCCGGCTCTGCCGGCCAGTAAGCCGAAGCTGCGGTGGTGAGCGTGAAAACCATCTGCGACGATAAGCTCGCATGGGACCGCCGGAGCCCCGCAGCGCCGGAGCCGTGACAGAAGCCATGCTTGCTGCATGCCTGCTTACATGCTGCATGCCTGCTTGCATGCTTCCATGCTTCAGGCTTGTTTGCATGCTTCTTACAGGAAAATAAAAATTCCAAAACTATGCCAAAAGATGATTCAGACTATAAACATTCTGAAATATGATTGTTCTGCCTTTATGCGAAATGATGTTTCTACTATTTAAGTATTATGAATATGAAATTTATGCCTAAAGATGATTCTGCTTGCCAAAATTATGCGTTTTTAATGTATGCTAAATGAGTGTATGCCACACGATTTTCTGCGAAATGAAGATTATGCCAACTGTTGGTATGCAAAATAAGATTATGACATAAAAAGTTCTGCCATAAAAGGGGGACCCGTAGAAAATACATAGTATGATTCGATTTCGCTGATAATAAACTTGTAATGGGTCAAGGTAAATTATGTTTGAGAGTGTCTATTTAACCGACTTCCCAAAAAGGATGAGGTTCTCAATTCGGCCGGTATGTTTTTTTTTTTTTTTCTATGTATGTACATCGATTACGCCGGGGTTTATAGACCGATTACGTGATTCTTTTTTTGTTCGACGCGGAATAACTGCCAGTTGGTCCCATAGTCATCAGGTCAGGATCTGATGATGGAAACCCTGAGAAATCGAGGGCAACTTTCGAAAGTTGTAGGCATACATAGGGTTAAACCTTGACACTCATATGTATGCCTGATGGCACTATTCAACAGTGAAGGTTTGGAGCTGACCTGATGATGGAGACCAAAGAAGGTCGAGGGAGCTCGACAACTGAATATGTAAACTACCTCGTGTTTGGGCTTATATTATTCGTATTGACAAGACCCTTGCAACAGTGAAGGTTTGGAGCTGACCTGATGATGGAGACCAGAGAAGGTCGAGGGAGCTCGACAACTGAAAATGAAAACTACTGTTTGGGCTTATATTATTCGTATTAATGAGAACTTTCCAGTTATGTGGATAGTGACCTATTCGTATCACTAAAAAGCTGAAAATACAAAACTTTTTTACAAAAAAATAAAACCGACTTCCAAAAACACAAAAATGCAAAAAAAAAAATAATTTTAGGAGCATCGGCCTAGAAGTCGGCAAAATTAACTTAGGGACATCCATTAGACACCGACTTCTAGGCCGATGCTCCTAAAAATTTTTTTTTTTTGCTTTTTAGTGTTTTTGGAAGTCGGTTTTATTTTTTTGGATAATGAGTGAGGGAGAAACTTATTTTCAAAGCGGAGCCTAAAACATCTCTTTGTTGTCTCTACTGAAGAAGTGGAAAAATCAAGCATAAGTTTGATTAGTTTACTATATACTTACAGCCGTTAGCCCCCAACCAGTCACAGTGAGCCTTACAAGCGGAACTGCCTGCCTCGGCTGCGGCAGCCTGATGGGTCTGATATTAGCATTAAAGTTCAGAGGACGAGCTAGCCTGAGGGCAGCTATGTCATTGTCGAACTGAGGCCTCCCGTACTGAGGGTGGACAGTCACGTTAGTGACCCGGACTATGCGCCCGCCGGAGTCGCGACGGGTGCTGCCGACACGGAGACGAATGGCGTTGGGAGAGGTGCTAAATCAAAAAGATAAAGATATAAAAATAAAAGGAATAAGAATTTTATATACAATTAACAAAGTATTACTAACAGTGGGTTTAGGTATTGATTGCCAAAACTAAATAGTTGATAAAAATACCAAGAACGTAGTCGGGTGCTATCTGAAATAAGGATTACGGTCGATTTATCCATTAGGACCAAATAAATATTCAGATCCGATATCTCCAAAAATACCAATAAATGTAAAAATACAATAACATTTAATATAATTGGTCTATATTCTACTAGGCAGTTATTTGTCTTCAGCTGTCGGACGTCCATTCCAAGCAGAGTATGCCAACTACAGCTAAATGCCTACAGCATATCATGTTACGTTCAATTGCATTCTGCCGCTGACGAGCCGTCAAGTGCACTCTATAACGTCAAGAGTTAACTGTACACGGACTAACATTTCAAGTAGGTTCATCAAAACAATAATTTATTAAAACCCCATCGCAATTAAAATCATCAAAAACAAAATAATCAAAGAAAACTTAATCAACGCTAATGGCCGTTTCGCAAACCTTCAGGGAATTAGCAATCTTCAGATTACTATTTCAGATTAAACTCTGGTAATTGGAGAAACAATATCTTGCCCGTTTTTTGTGAACATTTTTTATGCTATTAATTTCATAATAAAATGATCTAGTACCTTGTTTTCAGAAAGTAGGCAAACTGAAAGTTGGTTACTGGAAAAATATTCATAAAACATTCCGAAGCAAAAACTAAAACCTTGATGGAAAAATAACAAAATATCGAGGTAAAACTACTTGAGGCCTCTGATCGGATTGCTCCGTAAAATTCATTTGCAAGCACTCCATCAAACCAAAAATGAGCTCTTGAGTTCCATGAATATCCAAGGGGCATTGCATCGTAAACTCGCGGAGGCCCACTCGACCGAAACATTCGCAGTGGAGGCAGAGAGCCCTCGTGCCGGCGCTACACTGCTTCATAAAATATTCACGCAGAGAAAAACAGCCGGGTCACGGCTGTAACGACCACGATTATACACTGACACTATTTGCTTTGGACTTGCCTATTGTTGGACGTATTTTCACAGATGAGGTCGATTTCAGATTGTTTTTTTTTATGAAAATTAAATATGAGAAGGAGTTGATGATTATAAACAAAAAAGAGAAGACATGAAAAAAGTACCTTAATATTGTGCTAATGTGCAGCACTAAGAATTGTCAAAGAAAATACAGTAAATGAAAGAGACTGACTAATTAGCTCGTTAGTAAAACAAAAGCCAGCGATACTGCGAAAATGATGGAGGACTTGCAAATCAGCATTAATATTTTTAGTATCACGCCTCGACTATGGAAATGAAATGTCCTTCCTCCGTGAGAATAAATTATTTTCCTCGGGTTATATTTAACGGAACCCTCGAAGTGATAAGCAACAATGTTAAGAAAGACTATAAACTGTAAGTCCCGCTCCTCTGGTCACAGTTTTATTATTACTAAAGTCATAAAGTTAAGAAACGTTACGAGTTTGACCTTGACACTGTAAACCTCAAAATGGTGTAGTCTCCGAACAATATCTCCGAATTTACTGCGCCTAGTAAAAAGTATAACTATTTTTATGATTACTGATAAAAATGGAACGTCAACAAAGCCCCATTTATGGTCGCATTAACTTCTCGTCTTTGATTTTTCCTGCTTGAATATGGATTCAAAGGCTGGCCGTAAATTTTATAGGCTTTCACATTCAATGTTTATAGATCTATCGACTGTTTCAGTTACAAAGTAGGCAGAACACAATAGCCATACGTTCTGATTGTCATTTATTCTGTTTTGGAGTAAGTAGCTCTCAATTGTTTGTTGTTACGACTTTTTTTATTTCTTCGCTATCTTTGGAGACTTCAAATGACCTTAACTATAAACTACCATAATAAAATAAGAAGTCTTCTACTTACTTCTGTACACAATGAGCGGCAGTCAGCACATAGTCCCGGCTGATGATGAACCCGCCACAGAAGGAGTTCCCATTCAACACCATGGACACTTGGTAAGGATGCCTGTTCACTGACGTCGGTCTACCTCCAATGATCTGACCGCTGAGTTCAGGACAGGCTTCCTCCAGTTCCACATCTAACTCCTGCTGGGTCTCTTCTGTGTTTTGAGCATCGTCTGCTGCTGCGTCTGAACAACATTCTGTGTCCACTGCTTCTTGGAGATCTACAAAAATATTCACACTTGAGAGAGCATCACTTATCAATGAAGACAAATAAAATTGAAGTCATATTTATAACTAAGTAATAAATCAGACACGGTACCACAATTGAAATCAACATTGATAACCAACTGCACGTTAAATCTGATTCAAAAGATGACAAGAACACACTTTCACACACACATGATCAAAAAGAAGAGAATCACTCACCCACGACAGCAACCAGGCACAACAACCACAGTCCAGCGGTCACCGCAACCATCATAGCTGGTGAACTTCACTTGTCTCGAGTGCAGACTTAGTCGCGATCGCAGCCACACTGTTCCAATTCAAATTATTGCCAAATGTCTGCCGCAGGTAATTTCACACGGTGGAGTCAAGGCCACGACCTTTTCACCAGCTTCCATTAATCACAAGTCAAGGTGGAAAATCCAATGAAAAAATTTAAACCAGGTGACTTAACATGCGTAACTCAAGCAAGGACGTTAATGCAAACTGATGCTTTTGTGTTAGATCCCAAATCAATTATGTTAAGGTAAAAGTCGTTATCATTATCTGCAGCTGGTTCAACGACAGTTAAGTTTATAAAGACTGTGTTACATAACGTCTACAGGTTCGCCGAAAGTTTATTTCTTTACTAACTTTAGCTGTTACTATATTTTTTGACACTAGGTTCTCCATTGTAGGCTTGCATCTATTTATCAACTCGGATTTCCATTGCTAAAATGCACAATATCTTTCCGCTTTGGTCAATGTACCAGTAATCTTTTTACAGCTATCTTTCACAAGCTGCATCTGCAACGTCCGATAAGCCATTCACCTCTAATGCATGTCATCAACTCAAGATTTTGCCGCGTTTTCTCTCCCCGTGCCGAAAGTCAGCAGCTGTAACCGCGACTGCTATGAAAGCAGATAATATAAACAGTATGACGGTCAGGAGAACAACTGGATAATATGTGAACATGGCCTTCTATACCGTCGACGTCAGAGGATGTAGATAGTAAAACGCTGGTCAAGTATGAGTCGACTTCCTTTACGAAGTGTTCCGTAGTTTCAGTCATTGTTATGTTACTTTATTTTAAATAGGTTATAATTCAGATATAATTTAGTAATCCAGCAGTAATATTATATCAAAAGACATATTTTCAATTGATATAAAAATAACTATTTTTATTTAAGGAAGCCATCAAATGAGACGAATGAGTGATTTTTAGCTCCTGAATTAATCAGCCATGATAGACAGCAATAAGATGCAAATCACGCCGCAAAAAAGTAGTAGGTATGTGAAAACTGCACAAGAACAGTTTCATATTTTTTACAATTATGAAACGGTACCCTAAAATCATCCGTTAACCAGTCACAAATTAGCAGCAACGACCGTAAAACATAATATTGTTTACGACAACACATTAAAATATTCGAAAATGTTCCACGTCCCACTCTGGTACCAAAGCGTTGTTTATTTTTGTACCACTAGCTTTTGCACACGACTTCGTTTCAATGCTTCGGCAGAAATTGACATGTGTGTTGACAAAATCTCTTCGCAGCGATTTTTGTGAAAAAATATTTCATTTGTTTTCTTTTTTGTATCGAATACTAAACGTTTTGTTTATTCTAACTGGTGGTCGGTGCGTGTAGCTGAAACGCTGCCCTTTCAATCGAATATTTGGTTAGCATTTTGACTGTGTCACATTTCCTTCAATTGACTCCATGTACGGGTTATTTAAAAAGCTCTTAGAAATATATAAACATCCAGAAAAACAACAAAAATAAAATTCAATTACTCCAATAATAATAACGCTTTTCTCAACCCAGGAATCTATCAAGATCCTCGAATTTCATAAATAATTAAGCAATTAAACTACATTAAAAATTCCTCTATAATAAGTTCAGTAAAATGGCCTATTAGGAAAACCTATATTGAACCCAAGATATGAAAATAGCTAGACAAGTGAAAATCGATTCCATACCGCGATAGGCATGCTATTCCGTCTACTGTTGCTGTGTTATATTATTTACCATATATTACCGCTATATTATTCAATTTCCCATTGAGATTTCATCTTATTTTAAATACTTACTGAATGTAAATGTATGTATTAATTTATTTAATTTACTTCTAATGTGCAGTACAGAATTATTTGACATATTTACTAGAACTTCTGCATTCGATTAATTACATGAAATTGTGATGCTTAATTAAAAATTATTATTTCTTACCGCGCTGACTAACTAACTAACTGATTTAGTGAAATCTTTTCAGTCTTAAATAAACACTAAACACTATGGTAAATAGGTATGTCAACACTATGGTAAACACTATGGTAAAAAGGTGTGTCATAACGTTGAATCACGAAATACTTTGGTCCTTAGGGACGCATACATGTTTCAGCAGATTCAATTCAATGTTGCATAATTTAGAGAAGGAATTTAATTAGGTATAGATATTAAATCCGTGACTGCATGTTAATTACTAGTTTTATAACGTTACAGATGAAAGCATTCCGCACAGACCAACAGACTCAGTAACACACATACCTATTTCTACTAATTTTAGCCGTCAGCATCCGGCGACGGCTAAAAATAATTATAAATCCAACGCTTGCAACATAGCTTTATGAAATGTTAAAATATCTTCGCAACACTGCACTGATCGTGATTAGACTAACTGCTGAGTTATTAACTGGTAGCGTTATTGTTAGAAATATGAGAAAGTCTGGGCAGGTTTCATAGAAAAGTAGGATATTTTTTATAGCCACAGAAAAAAATATTTATGCAAGAATGTTTTACGATTCTTGTAGAACACAACAAGTCTCATATTTTCAATTTTCAATCAATGAAAAATATCTAACAATTCCCTAATGACTAAACCCTCTTAGGACCACGATACAAATATGACCAGAAGCAAAACCCATCCAACTTTCTATTATATTTCTCTCACCAATAAGAAAGTTTTCTAGAATTCATAAGCATTAAACAGTATTCATAAGTAAAATTACAATTTTATCGATGACTCATCGACCTTCCCTATTCTCTGGGTCGCTACATACCTACTCCTAAATGGAGTATTTATGAGAGGCGACAAAAAACTAGGTATAGCCCAATAATGATTGCTAGTGCTCATAAAAATGGTATAACTGAAGTGTCCATAACAACTAGGTACAAAATAACTAGGTGATTTATAGCTTTTGCGTTTCGACTTTAGGCACTTTGACGTGAAATACTATGAAAATGTAATCGAACTCATCGAATGATCAACAACAGTCGAATGTAATCGAGAAGTTGTAATCTAGGTACAGCTAGCAACAAAAGTCCACGAACATAATTAAAATCACTTACACACTAACACTAGCTCTTAAAAATATTTTGTTACTGTCACAGCTACAGAACAAAATAACCTAGATATCACAAAATTACATAAGTGGCTGTATTTTTTTTTAATATTTGGATTGTGTCAAGGAACTGTATCTTTCTTATGAACCTTCGATATCAATAAAAAATCTAACATATCCGCAATGAAAACTTCTATTTCAGCAACGGATTACCCCGACGAAAACATCAATGAAAACAGCAGGTAGCCTTGCCAACTCGGTATTAATTCCTTTATAATAAGGCAATTTTCAGCCGATAAATATATCTAGATAAAAATACTTATTAATCGATAAATTATTCTAATCGATATTCATTACAATTGAGCTGAGCCCTCATTAAAAATTGCGAGCAGAAAGCGTTTAAACATTCGAAACAATTCGACATTGTCAAGATTCCAAGTCTTGCGAAGTACTGTTTATCCACTGGTACTGATTTGGATACTCGCCATACGAACAAACACATTAACAAACAATATGGAGGAACAAATAGGGCTTAAGATAAATTTACGGGACAAGAGGAATTTCACGTTTGTACTAAAGTAAGGAAAATTATGTGAAATACATGCAAATGTTCAAACTCGGCTTTGCTGCAAGGAATGTAACTACTCTCTCTGTCGATAGCAAAATATGAAAGAGCCAGTTTACACTATGCGATTTTGAAATAGGTATTAATGTTCAATTGTCAACTTATCTTGCCCCTGTTTAATATCATTATCATCTGCATGTACTTATGCTCGAAACTTCCAAACGATCTTCCAAATTGGATGATTGTAAAATGTAAAATCTCGAGTTAAGCCTGGTTAAGGATTAGAATAATTGAATACTGTACAATCAATTTAAAATTAACTCATGCAAGCCCTTCATCATAACACTTTTATTCTTTCAAACTATAAGTTTATTAGTTATTCTTAAGCCAGACTTTACATTGCCTAAACACGAACAAGCCAAATAAAACAATATTTGGAGTTGTACATGTTTTTCCTTCGCTTCGATTCGGGAGCGCCAGATTAAACTCATTAATCTAGTGTTGTTTCAATATCGAAACGTTAGTGTCGATAAATTACAGTAACCAATTACGTTTGTCCCGAATCGATAAAAAACTGTTTTATTTATAACGTTTTCGACTTTCGTTCTTCAGTGGATGACGACGGTTTAAGGACGGCTTTGAATTTTCTTTAACAAGACAATGTTGGAGGAAAACTTTTGTGAAATTGTAATATTTTCAGGTTTCTTTTGTCAGTTTTTGATACTGATGGTAAATTGTAGGTACTAATATCGTAATCAAAAAGATCTCTTGATTATTAGGGCAATTAAAGATCAATACCTACTCGCAATGAAAATGTATGATTATGTATCCTCCTAAAAGCTAACAAACTCAAAAATACATTTTCTACAAACATGTCAATCAACATGTGGACGAGTAACAAAATATTTACAAAATCCATTACATATAACTAAAATAAATGACTTTCATGTGCTAAATGTATTTTTGTATTTAGTTGTATATGTTACGGATTAAGCCCGAAGTGCGGCCGCACCTAGGTTTAACCTGTTATACCTATCTAGTTTACATCTGTAACTGTCCATTTGCGGCTAATCTATACTAATATTATAAAGCTGAAGAGTTTGTTTGTTTGTTTGAACGCGCTAATCTCAGGAACTACTGGTCCGATTTGAAAATTTCTTTCAGTGTTAGATAGCCCATTTATCGAGGAAGGCTATAGGCTACTTTTTATCCCGGTACGGGAAGTAGTTCCCACGGGATGCGGGTGAAACCGCTGGTCAATTATATTCCCTTTTCTTCAGTTAGAACTAGGTGTAGTCTTCGTCAAAGCGGCTAAAACTAAGTGCAGCCGCGAAAATTCCTCATGTATTTTCTTATTTACTTAATTATATACTCCTTACGGTTCTTGTGTAATAATAACCACATATACCCTCATATTTACCTACAGCAGCTTTTAGTGAAAAAATAACTTTAGATAGATTTTGCTAAACCTAGAGGTACATGGCGTTGAAGTATAACATTTCAAAATGCCCTTCCAACACCTCCTGAAACTTTTCCCTAAGTGTAGTGGGCGTTTTATAGCCGCTCTCACAAGGATCTTATACTGTATTTTTTTCTCAAGAAAACCCTATTTTTATTATAGTTCTTAAACCCGACATGTAACTGTATACAATTCGTCCACACCCGACACGTAACCGTTTGCAAGTTTCCACTATTATACCTCTATTGTGTCGATATTGTTAAATCTATGGAGTTGTGGCTGATGTTTGCTTATCTCGTAAAGAAATATATATTTCGTAGTTTAATTGAGGAAAAGATTTCCATGACCAACTTTTGTGGATTTTTTTAAAGTAGAAATATGGATCTTTATAGAATTTTCTGTAATGGCTGAAAACAACTTCAGTATAGAGTAAAATAAAACAAAATGGAACTCAGCTATCAAAAAAGTATTTACGTAAATAGGTCAGATAACGACAGCAGATAAAAAAAAAGTTTGAGACATGGAAAAATTAAAACACATAAAGCAACAAGATCGTTTCTTGTTTTACGTATTCCAACGATTTTGTGTGGGCCAAGAGCGTCGGCGGTATATTTACATGACATAAATTACAACAGAAGTTTAAAAATAAACACTTTCGCAACGCAACGCCACCAGAAGACATTCAGACGCTTCAGATTAACCGAACATAAGTGCATCCGTAACCAAGAACCAAAAAATCGAACCCAAAGATTTATTCATTCAATCTACTTTTCATTGCGTTTTTCCTTCGGCATAGACGGCTATTATACCCACCGGCGAGTGCATTGGATTGCAAACCGTTTAAATTTCAGTGTCGGATAATTTCACAGTACGGTGATTTGCACACAAGTGCAGATTTCGAAGCATTAATTGAAATGCTAACGGTTATTGCGTAGTTCGGAACGCGTCTATAAAAATGTTTGTGCATGCCAAATGGGGCTCATTATTGCTTAATGGATTTAATAATTTAATCTGTACTTGACTGACTGAACTATTGGTGTCCATATACTGTTTATCTTCGTAGTACCTATAGTTAGGGATTTATATCGTTTCAAAATCTAAGTTCATCAATCAAATTAATATAATTCCAGCCGCCAAATTACTCCCAACTGCCAGGAAATTATTACTTCAAATGAAGATTAAGACATCAACATTTAAAATTAATAAAGTTCAAGACATTTCTTATAGCTAATCAATGAAATAGGACTGCTCAACTTTTATGCTTGAATTATAAGACTTGATCATAATTTTTCTTTCAAACTACGAGACGCAAACAAATCTGAAATATTTTATAATAATACTTATTTTGTTTCACATTGGTGGCAGAGATCAATGTCATGCCCTCTGTTTACACCCTTGTGCTATTATTAGTAGCTTTCTTTAACACAACTAAGAAAAATAGGGAATTCTTGAATATAATACCAATGAAGTTCAGATTTTCGTCAACAAGCCAATAAATAGTACCTCGATGGCAACTTTACGAAGTCCAACCAAGTATTTAATGTAAATAAAAGTATTTAAAGACTCTATGTATAATTTGACCTACGTAACAAAATGATACTGCAAATACACAAATTAATCAATTCTGTTTTTGAGTTATATTCATCTGGATAAAAGACAATTAGGACAATATATAATATAGGATATATAAGTAAACTAGCTTTTGCCCGCGACTTCGTTCGCGTGGAATAGTGGCATCCGGCAGATTTTTGGTTTGGACAATAAATGGCGCTGTATGTCCGGAATAAATTGTATTTTTTATTTTTATTTTTTGTAAAAAAACTATCCTTTGTCCTTCTCCTGGCTCTAAACTACCTCCCTGCCAATTTTCAGCTAAATCGGTTCAGCTGTTCTTGAGTTATAAGTGGAGTAACTAACACGACTTTCTTTTATATACATAGATGTAATAAAAACGGTTTTTGTGAGTTAATCTTAAAAGATAGACATACACTGTCGCGGACTGTTTTTTAGATCATTAAAAGCGCTATTATTCTTTAATACATATTTTTTGTGTATCTTGAACCGTTTTCACGGCGCACGCAACGGAAGGCTTCAAAGATGAAATAATTTCTCCCGTTTTTTACACATTTACCACTATATCTTTGCTCCTATTGGTCGTAGCGTGATGTTATATAGCCTATAGCCTTCCTCGATAACTGGACTATCCAACACAAAAAGAATTATTCAATTCGAACCAGTAGTTTAGGAGATTATCGCGTTCAAACAAACAAACAAACAAACAAACTCTTCCGCTTTATAATATTAGTATAGATATACTAGGTAGGTAATTTAAATTGTAGGTGATTTTCTTTTGAATTTTTCTACAAAAAAAAATACAAGAAAGAAATATTTATTAATCAAAGCTCGAAGAACGAGTCGTGGCACCCATAACGAATCCCATAGAACAATAGTGAGTGAGCAACGTAAATAGCCGGACGGATTATGAAAATACTCGCGCGGAATATTTCTGTACGGCGATGTAACGTGATACTTGATACCGCGGGGAATGCGGCCGAGTAGAACTTTGGTCTTTTTGGACTGTTGGTCTTTTGGTTATCGAGTTTTATTGTCCTAATTACAATAATATGAAGAATGGACCTAAATTATTGTATGAACAAATGGGCGGATTGATGTGCTGTACCTATTTTATAACACCTGTATTTTCACAGTCAAAGCAATAAAGATTACTTTATTTACTTTACTATATTTTGGAATCTATACGGATATTATTGAGAGTAATATCTCCTATCTAGACTTTGTTGCAGTAGCTGATATTAGATATTAATTGCTATGGAATGACAGTATAAGTATTTAATCAACTTCTTTGCAGTAAAACACATTTCATTCAGTAATTACCTAGGTACTCAGCGTTAAATAAACTGACTTACAACATCGAATAAAAGAATTCAATAATTGAGCAGATATTATGAACACTGAAATACGGAGACTTAATATAATTTCATATTTATGTATGTAATGTAAACAGAAGCAGCCAAAATTAAACAAAGGAGTATATTTCGTACCTCTATATTGTTGTAAGTGAAGCTTCCTGGCTGTTGGCACATAATGCAACGCTGTGCATCAAGGGATTAGTGCTGACTTGCAGCCAATTTGGTCTCGCACTGTTGTATCTCAAAATGCCAGGTGCATGACCTCTAAAGAGACCATACCTCCTGAATATTAATAGAATATTTTTTAAAAACCTTTTTTCAGAATGTTGCTAGGTAAGAATTTGCCATGTAAGTCCAGTTACTTATTTGCAACTTAGAGACTAATAGACTTGGAGAAATAAACATAAAAATAAACATGGAAGCTTGTTTATCCATGATTGGTTTTGGACATTTAAAAAGTGCTGATTTATCAGCCTAAGTAATTTGAAAAGACAATTTTCACTTTAAGTTAGATTTTTAGTCGCTTTACGGCATAACAACAGTAGATATAAATTACAATGATTCAGTAGGTAATATTACAGCAAAAACCGCTCGCGTTTAACTGAGCACACAGCTAATCTGTTAGGAACGCTAACAGATAGCAATTAGTCGCAAATACTCGTACATAGTTCACAGCTGTCCGCGATACGCGTAGCTGACATAACTGTAATGTGTGTAATCAGTGACACTACACCGCTGCTAATTTGGACGATATGTAAGGTACTAATGTGTGGTAATGTATTACCTGCATGATAGAGGGCATACATACACTGATTTAATACAATTCTACTGATAAAAAAGCCTCGTAACTTAACAATATGGAGTCTTTAAAAGTATTCTACTCCTTACTCCTACACGCTTCGATTATGCCCTTGTCCTTATGCCCTTTCAACGCTATTGCAGAACAGCTTGAGGTA
This sequence comes from Helicoverpa assulta, assembly GCA_963856015.1. NCBI lineage: Eukaryota > Metazoa > Arthropoda > Insecta > Lepidoptera > Noctuidae > Helicoverpa > Helicoverpa assulta. The sequence goes on from CAWLCW010000016.1 coordinate 1,067,404, forward strand.
AATGCATTATGGTCCTTTTGACAAGTCACAACTCTGCTTAACTCTCGGGGAAACTAACGATGAATATTGAAATATATTTTGACATGTATTTGCAATTTTCTCATCGATGTTGGGGCCAGTAAAGGTATATTACCAGTAAAAAAATCTCATCTTTTACTCAAAAGCGTCAGTGCCAACAGTTGCATCCGCTCGCATGTATTCGCGTGTACAAAAATCCGTAAAACGTGCAACATATTCTTTTTGAGCGAACAACATAATACCCGAAGTGTCGATTATGGAGAGGTGCCAAACGGGACCATTTGGCAGGCGGCGCTACAAATCTATCAGTACCAGCTCGCCGCTATGGGAGCCTGGTACATGCTGATTAACTTGCATTCGCGTTTGCTCTGCTGCTGCTAATAAAACAGTCTGCCAATGCGGAGGAAATTAGGGAATTTGGTGAATGTACTAATGACATAAGTTAAACCTACAAATTCAACTCTGATTAGACACAACAAATACTTAAGTACTTGAGTAATATTTTTAGGTAAAACTTTTTTGGTCCTTGTACATTCTTGGTCCTTTAGCCCTTTCTTGCCTTAAATAAGATGTCAGTGGAAAAACGTCACAGTAACTAATTCCCACTGCATTAATCATCAACGTTAAATCAGGAAATAGATAATAAGCAATTAGTTTGGCAGTTACACAAAATATAGATTAGCAATGAGTGCCAAGGTCGCGTGTAAATTAATCTGAACGGCTCGAAGCATAGACAATTGTGCATGAAGGTATTGGCAACAGAACCTGTCGATACGTCTCATTGCAAACTTAATGTTCCAGAACATTAAATAATCAGTTATTCTTCGATCTTTATTAATATGTAGATAAATAAGCAAACCCAAATGTATCTTGAATAATTTTATTGTGGATATTATGAACCTGGTGAAAGCTGAATCGATAGTCGGAGGGTATGAAGACAGCTGGGTCTTGGACAGCCATAAGCGCGTTAATTGCTAGGGGGATACGGGAGTTAAAAGATACAACAACAACAGGACAAGTTTATATTTAAAAGTTAAATATAAACTTGTCCGAAATCACATCATCGTTTCCTACATTTCTTTCACTGGAAACCAGTATTTTATATGCGAAAAATACATAGGCAAAGAATTTCACAATGCCAAATGAATAAAAATCATTTCTTACAAACAAATTCTTATTGAAATTAATTATGTTTGTTCAAAACACTATTTCAATCACAATACTGAGAACCCGGTGGAGGTCGACACACACCATCAATTTGTTTATGGTTTACAAAAATAACCGCTTTATAGACTAACAGCTGTGAGCTGCTTCCATAAGATATGTAATTAAAACTAAAACGTTTGTTATCTGCAGTCGTTATTTAACAGATCATAACATAAGAAAATCTGGGAGGGATAGACAAATGTTTAGTCTCTTCTAATAAGTAATTGAAAAGCTACTGGATAGGGTTCAAACTCAGTTCAGTTGTATTATTGAGAAAACCATAAGCGTAGAAGTTATATACAAACCTATATAAGGACACTAGCTTCTGCCAGCGGTTTCACCCGCATCCCGTGGGAACTACTTCCCGTACCGGGATAAAAAGTAGCCTATAGCCTTCCTCGATAAATGGGCCATCTAACACTGAAAGAAATTTTAAATCGGACCAATAGTTCCTGAGATTAGCGCGTTCAAACAAACAAACAAACAAACAAACTCTTCAGCTTTATAATATTACTAGCTTCTGCCAGCGGTTTCACCCGCATCCCGTGGGAACCTCGGCACGGACCCGGATAAAAAGTAGCCTATAGCCCTCCTCGGTAAATGGGCTATCTAACACTGAAAGAATTTTTCAAATCGGACCAGTAGTTCCTGAGATTAGCGCGTTCAAACAAACAAACAAACAAACTCTTTAGCTTTATAATATTAGTATAGATTATAGTATAGATGACGAACATAGAACTTTATACGTATTTCTAATACTGTCTTTAATAATTTTACAGGTAGGTATGTAAGTACTTAGGGGTACCTAAATAGTTTGAGGTGAATGACTCCTTAGTTTACATAAAATAAGATAACTTGAACCTCGGATTGCTCAGAAAACTGGGTTGAGGAGGTGAGATTGTCCGTCATTCCATGTACTCAATTGCATCCCGTTAAACCGGAAGCCGACCACAAAATGTATAGTTAGAAAAAGGAAATAAATGACCTGTACCTTCGGAAAAATAGACGTTTGTGCCATTTTTATCAGATTACGGACGAAGCAGGATAAAGTCAGTTCAGTTTAACTTTGTGAATGGTGAGTCCAACCGGCGTTTATAAATATCCCACCCAAAACAAAAATGTGAAAGGCTGCCAAGTTCGATAATATGGGAATGCTTCGCCTATAAAAGAAGTGAGATCTGAATAAGTACCAAGTTCCATACACATACCTCAGTTAAAAATAGTTACTTTTTAATGATGTCACTTGGCAAGTTTTCATACACCTTGTTATAAACCTACTAAACGCAATGAATCAAGTATTTAATTTTCTATTAAAACTTGCCAAGTAACATCACTAAAAAGTAACTATTTCATACAATGTCTCGTTTAATTAACTTGAGAATTGAAAAGGCTTCGATAAGATATTTACCTATGTACGTGTTTCTACGCGTGTGTACACTATTCCTTAGTAGTTGTATACTCCACTCCTACGACCAGTCGTAATATGTAACTACAGGAGGTGCAATGTTATTGCTTGATGTAATGTCGTCTGAAGTGAACTGCTACTGCGGGATTGTTCAAAGAGTTACCGCGGCCGGCCCTGGTACAGTAGGAACAGGGCTAGGTTTTACACACTATTGAATTTTCCGCGCGGCTATCCTCGGTTACGCGCGTATACGAGCGACAACAAGCAATATATTTCACGCGTACATATTAAAAGGTGAATTCATATACTCCTGTAAAAAAATGCACGAACATTCTATTCTGAAAATTCGAGTTTTTAATTTGAAATTATTGAACTCTGAAATAAAAACTTGTGAATACTCTTTTATTTTGATCTTACCTGTGTATTCCTAGTGAAACCGTATCCGAGGAACCTCTCATCATGAGGAGGTACGGTGTCAGTGGCCACGTAGAACGGTTCGTACAGCAGCTCGAAGTTCGTCACGTTGTGGCTGATGTGCGTCTGAGCAGTCTCATTGCCGCCGCTTGCTTCCCATCTAAAATATTCGCTCTAATGTAGTAACCCGTCCAGATACAGAAGCAGATTCTTGATTTGAATGGTGCAATAAACTTACCGGGAAAAATTCGACGCGTACTGATTATAAATGAACACTTTCCTATGGAACGGTATCGCTAGCTTACTTTTCGAGAGTCTCACCAGCTCAGACTTGTTCGCAGGGAACTTGGCGACTCTTCTGTCTAGCTCATAAGTAGGCACCACGTATGCACATAGAGGGCACTTGGGAGTGGTCGCGAGAAACTTATCTAACGCATCTGCCATGCCTTTAGAGGGCACGATATCAACGTCCACTAAAAAGACGAACGGCGTTTGGCAGTTCTTCCTCGCTAAGTTCCTCATATGATTCTGAGGGTACGGATGCCTCGCTCTCCACGCGACGGTATCAGCTCTCCTCTCTCCGGGTGGCAGGGGATTCGTATCACAGTCTCTCGCCCATGTTGGCATCTTACCATGTAACCCTGGTCTTTCCGCTGGCATCGTAACGTGTAAAGCTATTCTTGAATATATCTCAGGTTGGCATCTAAACAGCCAAGTTGTGAAAGCACGTAACAGTCTCATTTCGTCCCCTGCTACGAACACTGCTACTGAAATTGGTCCAGTCCAATGAGCCGCTATCCTTAGCAGCTCGTGGAGTCTCTCTATGGAGCTCTGTGTGGCGAGGCAGACGCGGTGGTTGCTAGACACTTCGGCGTACTGGTCCCCGACTGCTGCATAGTCAAATAATCTGTAGGATCGGCTGCCATCCCATCTGCCTAGTCGCAGATCAAGTCTGTAGATGGGGTCGTCATCTAGGCCGGAGTTGGGGATAGTGCCGATGCAGGGCTCGCAGGTGGGGGGGTCGGAGGGCGGCGCGGTGGGGTGCAGGGGGCAGGAGGCGGGGTGTAGCAGCCACAGGTTGGCGACGGCGTTGTAGGCGACCAGCGCCACCGCCGCTAGCATCACCACGCTCCATTGGAACCGCCAACTCCGCTGTCACAACGATACAGCATCACATTACTTTAATTGTAAGAAACAATCAAATTGATACCAAGGTAAAGAAAGTAAGGCATTCGGGAAATTATCAAGTTAGCACAAACGTACACGCAAGCGGCAGTATAGACCGTAACGTATAATATTGTTGATCAGCACACAGTATACGTCTATTTTATGTGAATTCGAACCACACTCAAGTCAATAACTTTCTTTCTATAGCAATCATAAATGTTTATACCTAAATGTGTTATGAAATGGTTACATGTAGCAGTAACCTCTAGCCATGTTGATTAGGTAAGCTATGGCTGTCGATTCTACAAAATCAAACATCAAATACTTAACATTTCGGAGATGATGATGAAGAAAAATATAAATTTAGGCGTATACGGCGTGAAACGGAAAAGCCTTACCACTTTATCTCTTCTTTTGCCCATTTGTTTTGTTTGTAGGCTCTAATGTCTGCACTGGGCCGTTACTCAGATATCATCTGGACGACAGCATTTTGTTTATTTCCTTCAAGTCTCCGTTTATCTGTTGAAACAATTTTAACCTTATTAATGTGTACCTATTAATTGTTGGATATTAAACAGTCCTAAGAGAGAGAAGTGATATGCGTATACATATCTTGGAAGTTAAGTCAAAGTAAAATGCATTCGCTCACCAACACGCATGCCTAGCGCGGTGGGTATGTTCAAATCAAGCTTGGACGAAGACTTTGTTCAGAAATTGACATTTTATACTGTGACGATGACGACCACGAAGCGAAAATCGATAAAGCTGAACCAAAGCTTGTTTTGTGTTCCTAAATTATGGATATTCGAATAACGAAGGGCCTTCATTGGAGGTCTAGAATAAACTGAAGGCAAAGCATGTATCGCTTTACTTAAATTGAGACAGGATGAAATAAAAAGTACTTACAACACAAAAGGACCATTTTCTGTCCTTGATAATAGTAAAAACATTATGCTGATACAATAGAAAACACAAAACAATTTTGATTGGTTATCTACCGAAATCGACAAATAATTGGGTAGGCTTTCATTTCTAGTTTTTGTAGTGTTCTGAAACGTCGTAATTTCTTATCGTAAAATACCTAGTTCATATTTAATGGATTACTTGCTATTTTTGTTGGTATTCAATTCAAAGTCTAATAGGTAATTTGTTCCATAGGTCATAGAATCCAGGAGAGTAAAATGTGGGATGCCCTTGAGCTTTCCAACCATTCCCTCATAATCTTTACCTACATAATAGGTGTGTTTTCGGCAGGGGAAATAAAAGTGTTGCGCAAAATCTATGAACCAGTACGAGAGCAAGATGGTCGATATCGTCAACGCATGAACCACGAACTGGATGCACTCATTGGGCAGGAAACCATCACCAGATTTTGCAAGTCACAGAGGCTGAGATGGGCGGGTCACCTTGAAAGAATGCCGGATACAAGAGCTGCAAAAATAATGTCGAGGTGGACGCCGCAACAAAAAAGACCAAGAGAGAGGCCTAAGAAACGTTGGAGCGACTGCATCGAAGAAGACCTTAGAAAGATGGGAAAGTTTACCAACTGGAGAAGGACAGCCAAGCTTCGTGATAACTGGAGGATGATTGTAGAGGAGGCCAAGACCCACAAAGGGTTGTGGAGCCAACGGAAGTAAGAAGTAATAAAATTACCAAATAAATAGAGGTACATATATGTATACGCGTAGGCTCCATTTACCTACTACTTAATAACAAAGTTCCATTCCACTCCCCGAAGGATATTTTTTTCAGTTTCGTCGCAATTCGATGAAATTAACAGCGATTTCACACTAGCACGTTTTTTCGTATACTAGCGCGTATAATCGCGACATTAAATAGGTAATTGACAACTACCATCTACCACGATAGCGGCTGGAACCGCGCGACAAATTTCTTGCTGCTCGAAACGTGTCGTTCGTAATATAGGTAAGCCGAGCGTAAACGCACGACATCATCCGCTAGTGTGAGAACACTAGCGGATGGGAAGGGAATATGCACACCACGTTTTTTAAACGAGCGTCGACTGCGCGTTTGAAAAACGTTGTGTGCATAGGCCCTAAGTCAATACCTAGATGCTTATTAGCCCCTTTTTCGTCGCTTATTTATATTAAATAAAATAATAATACCTAAGTTATTCGTGACAAAGAGGTATCATTCTAGACAAATTACGACTAATCATTTCATAAACCTCTAAATGGGAGTTTGCTTTTAGATTAATCAGATACGATACGAATACGACTATAGTAAATTATCCGGAGATAGATCGTAATCTGACCTCTATGGTCGTTACAGGTAATAACGCTATCTAAGTAGAAATACTAATATTATAAAGCTGAATGATCTTTCTGTGTTAGACAGCCCAATTATCAAGGTAGGCTGTATGCTACCTTTATAAGGATGCGCGGGGAGCTCCTACGAGACGCAGGTGAAAGTTGAACCAGCCAGTGGTTTCACAACTGGCGCAAACTAGTCCTTTAATATAGAAAGCTGGATAATACATAATAGGCTGCTAATAGGGCAATCGTAGTCGATTTTGAGTGTGGTAACTAACGTAGAGGCCCTGACAAAAAAAATGTGAGTGTATCCCCGGATTCCAATTATTCAGGTAGGCGTCTTTAAGATTGGACCCTTAGTCTTTAAAATTGACAGTTGATACCCAATGAGCAAACAATTCCAAAGACTGCATCCTTGTTCTATCTATAGTTATGCAGATACCAATAATAACTACCTGTTGGCTGAAACATCACAGAGAGATCCGAAGCTATGCTACCTCCTTAACCACTAAGCTTCAGTCGTACGTGGTCACCGGTAGGTCATAAGTTTCAGCACATACGAGTAGGTACTTAATTGTCTGATCTTATACCTAAGTGGGTATGTTACGTGCTCGCCAATTTATGCAAGGAGGCCGAATGGCACAACGTATTGATTCCTTCGTCTTGAGTTCTTTTTTAACGTATTTGCCGACGTCACAATAGGATACTACACACATACATAGGTAGGTAGCTATACTACTTTCGCCTCCTAAATCCTACCTTACGTCCGAGCTGAACACCGAGCCCACGTAGGGGGCGGACACGCGTACAATTAAAACTTACGTTGCTAACAAGGTAGGTGGCCCCCGCTTCTTCCTATGGGTGTCGCTAGAAGTGACAAAAGGAATTTGGTGATCCCCAATATGCTAAGTCTGTCCCGTCATTATAGTCCATATCAACTTACGAGTATAGTGTCGGATAACGCAGCAGGGTAATGCGAAAAACCTCAAGGGCGTTTACCAGGATCCATATAGTGGTTTACGGCCTTTCGCTGCACTCCCGCCTCTGCCAATCGTACTGGCCTGCCAGCCCATTGGACTACAGAGAGCGGGAATGAGAGAGTGGGTGTGCATTCGCGCAACTGCATATCCACTTAAATCAAAGTCACGCGCAGATGACCCTAGCAAATTAACTCCGGATCTTAGCGATAAAAGCCCTGCGGCGATGGGATGCCGGCGGTGGGGCGTAGGTATCGATGTACCGAGGCTCTAGCTAGCATTCTGCACGTAGGCGGCCAGGGGAGAGTGGTCGCTCCCGGAATCGATTGGGACGGGATTCTGAGTTCGGCAGCACAACTGGTGACAAAGCAGCCCTATTTAGGATCGCTCTGCTTTCCTCTGCATAGAGGAGGGGTCTAGAAAAGGTGGCCCAAAAATAGTCTGTCCCACCCAACATCTAAGTGTCAAGCCGCGGGCACTTGGACATCGTCAAATGCGGTCAGAAGACACAAAAAAAAGTTAACCATACTAAAAACAATCAAAAACTTTGCATCGCTACATGGAACGTACGGACACTACTAGACAATGACCGTAATCAGTGCCCAGAAAGAAAGACCGCCCTAATAGCAAGGGAGTTGGCTCGCTATAATATAGACATAGCTGCAATTAGCGAAACGCACTTAAGCGATACGGGAGAGCTGTGTGAACAACTTGGAGGCTACACCTATTACTGGAGTGGACGACCCGCCAGCAAGAGGGCTGGTAGTGGTGTAGGTTTTGCTATTCGCAATGGTTTGGTGAGAGATCTGAGTGAACTACCCAAGGGTGTCAATGACCGTCTCATGACTCTACGTATTCCAATTGCCAGTAACAAATACGCCCATCTCATAAGTGTGTACGCGCCCACACTGCCTTCAACGGACGAAGATAAAGAGATGTTTTACCAACAGCTTAAACAAACTCTTGAGAACATCCCAGCTTGTGATAAAATTGTTTTACTGGGTGATTTCAATGCTCGTGTTGGCACCGAATATGATATTTGGGACGGTGCTCTCGGTAAACATGGAGTTGGTAAATGTAATGATAATGGCCTTAGATTACTGTCGTTATGTGCACAATTCAATCTTGGTATCACAAATACATATTTCCGACTTGCTGAGAAACATAAGACCTCGTGGATGCACCCAAGATCCAAGCACTGGCATCTTTTAGACTATATTATTGTCCGCCAGAAGGACCTGCGTGACGTTCTTGTTACAAGAGCAATGCGTGGCGCCGTTGGCTGGACTGATCACCGTCTTATTCGATCAAAGATGTATCTGCAACTGAAAGCACCACGACGAGCTCCAAACAAAATCCCTTCCAAGCTGGCCTTCTCGAATCTTATCACCTCACCAGACTTAGGTAAAGCGTTAGATTTAAAATTTGCTGCGAGTGCTCCGGATACTGAATTTAGTAATATAGATGCAGAATGGAGAGCCTATGCCAAACACTTACATGGCTGCGCACAGGAAATTGTAGGAAAACCTCAGAGAAGGAACCAAGATTGGTTTGACGAATCCGACAAAGAAATCAGAACGCTAGTTGAACAACACAGGCATCAATTAAATTCAAAGCAGACGGGCACACGCAGCAATAGTGATGCTTCGCAGAGACTGAAAGGTAAAGTTCGAGAGCTGAAGAACAAGTGGTGGTCAGAGAAAGCTGCTGAAATGCAGCAATACGCTGATACTCATCAGACTGGCAAATTCTTTGAGGGTATACGAACTATTTTCGGCCCTAGGGCAAGAAAAATTGCACCAATGTACACAAAAGACAGACGGCACCGAGTTACGTCAAAATCCGATGTAATAATGCGATGGGCAGAGCATTTCAATGATGTTCTGAATCCCGATGCGCTCAGAGCTGACCTGTCGTATATCAGCAACCTCCAAGACCTGCCTGTCTGCCAACAACTGGAGGATCCACCTACTTTTGAAGAGTTTATTATGGCAGTAAAACGTCTCAAAAACGCTAAAACACCTGGCATGGATCAGTTACCATCGGAAGTGTACAAATACAGTGGGAAAAATATCATACGGAGACTATTTCACCTTGTCTCAAGAGTCTGGGATACCGAAGAAGTCCCACAGGATTGGAAGGATGCGGTGATCTGCAAGCTATATAAAGGGAAAGGAGATGTCTCCGATTGCAGCTCATATAGAGGCATATCACTTCTTTCCAGTGCTGGTAAAGTCTTAGCACATATTATAAACAGACGTCTTAGTAGCTTAGCTGAGGATTACCTGCCTGAAAGCCAATGTGGCTTCCGTCCAGCCAGAGGTACTATTGACGCCATCTCCGTCGTAAGGCAACTTCAGGAGAAAAGCTTGGAACACCAAAAGCCTCTCTACATGTGTTTTGTCGATCTAGAGAAAGCATTTGATAGAGTTCCACGTGAGGCTCTCTGGCTTGTTCTCCAGAAGTCTGGGTATCCAAAGAAGTTCATCAACCTTATACGTCATTTTCACACTGACATGAAAGCGAAAGTCCAACATGAAAATGAACTTTCTGAGGAAATCCAGATCACGAGTGGAGTAAAACAGGGCTGCGTCATGGCGCCTACACTCTTTGCCATCTATTTTTCAGTTGTCATGAGAGATGCCTTGGATTACTGTCATGATCAGATACAACTTAATGTTCGTACTGACAAGGGAGTTTTCGATATTTCAAGGTTCAGGGCAAAATCTAAACTGACTAAGATCTCCATCCTCGAAATACTCTACGCTGACGATGTGTGTCTTATGTCTGACAACCTGACATATTTGCAAAAATACGTCGATGCACTTCATCAATCCTGCCAAAGGTTTGGTTTAGTCATAAGCATCGCTAAGACACAAATCCTCAAACAACCGTCACGAGGACACGAAGTGGATAATGAAACTATAAAAATAGATGGTAAGCCACTAGAGGAAGTAACCCATTTTAAATATCTAGGAAGCAATATCAGACATGATAACACGCTAGCGTCTGAGATACCACTACGCATCGCAAACTCCGCTGCAACTTTTGGACGACTGAATGACCGTGTTTGGAGATCCCATGACATAAAGCTGCAAACTAAAATTGACGTGTACAAGGCACTAGTAATGCCTGTGCTTACGTACGGCGCAGAAACTTGGTGCCTGTACAAGTCAGATGTTAAAAAACTCGACACATTCCATCTTAGGTGTCTGAGGTCCATCCTAAGAATTAAGTGGCAGGATCGCATTCCTAACACAGAGGTCCTCCGACGGTCCAATATGTATGGAATGGAGGCGTTGCTAATGCAACGACAACTCAGGTGGTGTGGACACGTCCTTCGGATGGACAACCACCGTCTACCTAAAGCGGTCTTCTATTCCGAGATGACTGAAGGTAAACGGAAGCGAGGAGGACAACATCTACGCTACAAGGACGTGTTCAAAAGACATCTGAAGGCCTGCGGTATAGATCCTAATGATTGGGAGAGGCTTGCCTCAAATAGGTCATCTTGGCGCAAAACCATCTACCAAAATGTCAAGCTATTCGAAGCAAAGAGACTCGAGGCTTTAGACGAAAAGCGTCAACTACAAAAAGAGAGACTTAAGCCTTCGTACACCTACACTCTCAATGCTGCGGGTCAGTTGTACTGCAGTGCTTGCGATCGAGTATTCAAAAATAAGCTCGGTTTCGCCAGTCACATCAGGGCTCACGCTAGGAGGTGAATTTGCCATGGGTCGCCGTTGTCGAAATCGATAAGGAGGACTATATATACTACTTTCAAGCAGCTACGTAGATGTTTCGTTTGCAAAAAAAATGCAGTTCCATTATTGTGGGCAGAACACGGTCAGTATAAAAAAAGGGGTGTCTATAATTTTTACGAACGTGTTCTGTCATAAATCTTCGTAATTTTAAACCCTCTTCTAGATATTCTATGTAGGCTCTGATATGCACTCAACGAAAATTTCATCTCGCGCTTACTAAGTAATTAGGCAAAATTATGTTTGGTTTCGTTTTTTGGAAAATGGATGAGTAATACGGATGCTACCAATACTTACACAGGCAAAAATTAAAACAGTAATATCATCTTCAGTATAACAACACCGAATACACTAATTCTCATGAATATAAATAACACTTGCTAAAATACACACACGGAATTATTAATAACACCTGCATTGTAATTGAGGTTATTGTCTGACAAAAATTAACGGATAACTCTGAAAACACAACTTCACTGTATAAAGACTATTTTCTATGTTTATTAACAGTAATAAATGTCATGAAATTCTTTTGTTTTAATTAGTAAATAACACAAACAGAGAGACCGTGGGTGGTGAAATGTGATCTCGATCGCGCATGACGGGATTACGGACATGCGCAGTGGGCCCTCGCTAACATCACTCGGGGAGGCATGGCATGTTATTGGCATGGGCAAATTCATAAAGCAGACAATTAGATAATGTTATCATGTTTACAGGACGCCTAAAATGGACCTAATCGTGAAGTTCAAAATTGCAAAGTCATACACAATCACATCCACCCCCGCATTATATACACAAAGTTCTGGATTTACTTACGTTCTATTTTTAATTTTTGAACTCTTTTTAAAAAGGATGAATGATGAAGGTAGTACTTATACAGTTAATTGGGTTATGGTGTTCGAATTTGTAGATCAACTAATGCAATGCAATGTGTTACGCGAATGGATTGAAGGAGTTGGAAGGAGTAACAGTACCCACATAAGAGGAATTTTGAAAGTGGCACCGGTAACTGAAAAGCTGCGTGGAAACCGGCTGTCATGGCATGAGCATGTGATGCGGAGGAATGAAAGCCATGTTGTGAGGAAGCTTTTGGGCATAAACATTTATGGATATAGTGGACGAATACAGAATCGATGGATGGATTGTGTGAAACTCAATATGGTTAGTAAGAATAAATAATAATAGAATGTTATAGATGACGACAGATAGAAGATGTTGTAGGAGTATAAGTTCTGTACCGACCCCAAATAGAATTGTTATAAGGTCAGGAAGATGATTTCAGTCAGATCTACAAAATAATTGAACTCGTTACCATAACCGTCCATATTACTCACTCGACTGACGACTCAATCCTGACGTCAATCAATTTGAATAACCATCACTGCATGTTCCTATTTCAAGCATATTTACGTTACTATGTCCGTGTGTATTTTTTCACTGTAAAAGACTGTGTTGTGTTTGTGTAAAAAACACAATTACACAATACCTACATAACCACCATAATAATTGTCCGTATTTATGCAAAATGGAACCACTCGACAAATTTCGTTTTTTACTTTTTTTGCAGAATACTAATCTAAAAGTGGTCTAAATTCTTATACAAAAAAGAACCACATGATTTTCCCCTTGGAAAGAAGGTATTTTAAAAGCAGAACAGAACCAACAGCAATAACAAACGTTACTTGTAAAGCAAAACGGAACCACGGCACAATATGACTCTATTGATCAAAAAAATAAACGATAGTACTATCATGTAATTTTATACAAAAAAGATCCACGCATACTTGGTACCGTTATACATCAAACATATTTCTATTATTAACGATTATTTTTAATACACAAAATAGAACCAAGTTTCTGTGGTATCGTTATGCGTATCATATTTTTTTATTATTTAGTTGCTAATATTGTTTTTATAGGGAACCACAAACATTCGGTTCTATCATGTATAAATAAATATTGTTAAACAGTAGAACCACCAGCATGTGAACCCATTATTATGCTTATCGTTTTGAAACTTATGATCACTCAAAGGTACAAAAATGACATGATTGATTTAATATTTCTCGTTTTAAACAACGAAATATTTACTTTATTTCATTGAAGGTATGACTCAAAGTGCAATAAGTCAGGTTCAAAGTAAAACGTCAAACGTCATCTGTAAAAATAGGCGACATTCAACGAAATACACTTCTGGACACATCTATTGGCCCACCTTGTCTTTTCTGTTTCGTTTGGTCCTAGCTAAAATTTTATATTAGGTCAAGCAAAAAGTTTTTATGCAGTTTTGAACCTGGCACATTTACAACTTCATTCAATAGTCTTTTTTTTTGAATTTCAAACACAGAATTTTTAAAAAAAAAACAAAAGACAATTTGGAGCCTGTTTGTTGATGTCAAACAAACGAACACTAAGAAAACTTTGTTTTATTGGTTTACTTGGATTTAATTTTTGAATAAAGTGATTGACATCTTTGGTTTTGCAACAAACATTACTTATTCTTAACATTAAGGTGAGGTTCTATCAATAATCTATGGATAATTCACCTGACGTCGCGCGCTGAAGAAACGTGAGTGCTCAACTTAATTGAAGTCGATCTGCGGTCCGAAATGTTTATCAGAGGTACCTAGAGACTGGCGGCTTTGTTCGTCGTCAAGGAAGGCCACGATCTCGGGTCACAACTGAAAGGCAGGATCGATTCATCGTGACGACCAGCTGGAGAAATCGTCACCTTACCTCCAATAAGATACAAAACCAACTTCCACGGAGTATCTGTGTGTTAAAAGAACGCGATATGGTACCACACAAGCCAGCCAATGGGCAAACTAACTAACGCGAGCCCACTGAACAGCGCGCCTTCATTTCGCACGCCGTCATTTAAATTGGACACAGCATGATTGGAGCCGTGTACTCTTTGTTCATGAGTCTAAAATTGTGTTAGATGGCAATGATGGAAGAAAGAAGGTCTACTGACGTAAGGGAGAGCGTTTCTCACAATGCTGCTTTCAAGAGAGGGTTGCTTATGGCGTTGGCTCATGGACCGTCTGGGGCGGTATATCCGCAAGCGGCAAAACTCAACTTGAGGTTTTTACAGGACCACGGCTGCCAACATTAAATGCTGAAAGGTACATTCGTGACTGCTTAGAACCTCACGTGATACCATACGCGGACTATGTGGGCCCATACCACAAGATGGACAGAGTTTTTATAATGGTCTCGACTGTGAAGACGGCATAGATGGACTAGACACGGTTGATTTCGAAATTCAATTTGATAATAACGTCGAATAAACGTGTAATTTTGATAAATTAAAGCTTTATCCCTATTATAAATCACATAGTTTCATTTATATCAACAAATCCCTAGATCGTGGTTCTTTTTTGTATATGAGAAAACCTATTAATTACTTAATGTTTAAAGGAACCACATTCACGATTTCTTAATTATTTTGAAGGTTTACCAGTAATCAACAAAAAGTTATATACACATACTAAATTTAGTAATTTATCAACATATTTAAATAAAATAAATAGTAATTTTACTTCATTTAACAGTGCTGCACATGTTTTTGTAAACCCTTTGATATCTCAAAAGTGTGTGTTTGCTGTGTGGTTCCATTTTGCATAAATACGGACAATTGATTTTAACAATTTGCAATGAGCATCATTTTCTTTTAACTATGAACCAGGAACTGACAATGCCTCTAACACAAACCCGTTGAGATAACTGTTTGCTAAATAACTGTCTCAATTTACACCTCACATGATGTGTAAGTAAAGTATTCGAGCAACTAAGTTAACTAAGTACATTTTCGGCAGGGGAAATTGATTCATCGGCGTTTGGTCTAAGATGTTTTAAAAGTTTTGATTGATCCATTTAATAAGTGATTATCTGCCCAGCCTACTTATAACTATGTATCTACCTTGACCTGGGGCCTGATTCTCCTAATTTTACTTAAGCGACATACGATTCACGTTCGACTCGGTTCGACTGAGATCCAATCCCGACTCGATTACGATTGAAACGTATGTGGCATTCCGCTATTTTTTCTTTGAAATAAACGTTTTTATCCTTTTCTGTCATTCAATAATGAATCATTTTGTCTGCAAATGATTTACGATTGCAATATGATTGTAGAGCAAACTACCGTATAGACCAAAATCACCAAAATAGCAGACCAATCGCAAACCAATCGAATGTCGTTGGAATATGATTGGTCTTATTTTAGTAGCAGAATGCCCGATATGGTTAAAATTGCGATTGCGATCATATTGCGATTCAATTTCTATTCGATTTTGACATTATTAACTTAGGAGAATCGGGCCCCTGGCTATTTTGAGAAACCTGCACCGTGACCGAAAATTGGTGTTCCACAATATACCTCTAGACTTGCCTTTTTTTTGTTATTGGCTGGCACTTTTGAATCTGAACGAAAATGGCTAGCCACGAGAGGTATTATAGGTATAGGTAGGTACTACCTATGAGATAAGGCATACCGAATAGGCCTGATAAATTAACAAAGTAGCACTCACCAACCTAATTATTTCGCAAACAACAGCCCACTCCAAACGTTAAATTCCACTGATTTGATACACGCTGTGTTTCAAATAAGTACCTAAGTACCTAAATAAGACGACGGCCATGCCATAGCTAATTTAATTTATAAGAAACATGAACGATAATAAGCTTTTCATAATTACTGACAATATGTAGGTACGGTTACAATAATGTGTTATGCAAGACAGTTCTATGTATGATGATGTACCTACCTACCAGTTTTGAATCTACCGTATTCGGAAAAGTGGACATGCCCAGAACCCTAATTTACTTGTGACATCGTCACACTTATTTCTTCTTTTTATATAAGTAGTCAACCTATATACTGCCTTATGAAATAGCGTTATTTACTACCGCTTAGGTGCTCCCCTCATGTACTCCTCGTGTTTATAAACGAACCTTAAGTAGTTCCTCTTTTATACTACCTAATGTAGGTACTCTCCACTACCCTAGTTAGGTTAAAAGGTCAGATAGGCCGTCGCACCATTTAAAATACTGGTACTCAGCTGCATCTGGTAAGCCTGGTACCTACTGGTAGTCGCTCCCTTATTTGCCTTCTCCCCTTTTACCCTCATATACTTCCTTTATTATAATACTTACCCTATGTATGTATTAATTCTCCCTGACCCACTTTTAACCTGCCTTCCAAAACATGGAGGTCGCCCCTAAAACGACCCACTGACCGGAACTCGTCATGAAAAGATGATGATGATTATGCGACTAACCTTGTTAACCTTATATTTTGATCCTCCGTGCAACTGTTAGTGAGCCTGGAGCCAAGAGCACCTCATCTATACTTATAATAAATCTGTAGAGAGGTCAATTCTGTACATTAAATATATTTCCAAAATATCTATCAGGGGGTGATTAGTGATCGATACTGATGCCAAAAATGCAATCAGTAATTTTTTTGTCTGTCTGTCTGTCTGTCTGTCTTTCTGTCTGTCTGTCTGTCTGTCTGTCTGTCTGTATGTTCGTTATGGAAACAAAAACTACTCGACGGATTTTAATAAAACTTGGCACAAATATTCTGCATACTCCTGGGCAGGTTATAGGATACTTTTCATCACGCTAGGATCAATAGGAGCAGAGCAGTGATGGGAAATGTTGGGAAATCGGGAGAAGTTACTCCATTTTTTAAGCTTCCGTCGCGTGTGCAGCCTTAGTGGTTAAAGCTAAGTAGTAATAGGCTGGTGATTATTATTTCTTCCTTTCTTTGCACAAAGTCCGAATCTAACGCGGACGAAGTCGCTGGCAGAAGCTAGTCCACAATAAACATTAATTAGCAGTCCAATGACACATAACCAACGAAAGTAACGAAACGCGTTATGTCAGATGTCAATGTCGTAGAGCAATGCGCATTTTATAAACATAACCCTACTTTTTATTACAGAAATACTCAATAAATTGTGTATCGTAAGTCTAGAGTGCAAGAAATCAAGATGTTTAAAATACCAGATTGGGAGGATGACGTGCCCAAAACTAAAACAACATTCATACAAAAAGTAAAGGTAAGTTGTTGCTGACTTGTGTTATGTGTAAACAGGCTGGTTCAACATTATAACTTGCAAGTATAAATTAATCAAACGTATCCTAATATATCCAGCTTCCTACGAATTACGATATTCCTGTACCCCATTATTACAGAAAAAAGAAAAACTCGAGAAACAAATAAAAACATCAAAACCAAATCATGTTGAGGAAAAAAACAACAATGTCCCTGTGAATGGCGCTAACCAACCATCAAAAAAACGTAAAATAGAAAACAAAGTTATTAAAAAGACAAAAAATAACACAGTACCTAATACAAAAAAGAAGAAAACTGAAGAAGAATATGAAATACCTGAAACAGAGAACTTTGATGAAATACTATTAAACGCTAAGAAGAAAAAGTTCAATGCAGTCATAGAAAATGATGCCAAGGAAGACTTGCTATTCTCTGAACAGAAACAAATCACTCAAAAGAAAAATAAACTTAATAACATACCTATAAATGATAAGTCCACCACCAATAATGAGATCAGTGAGAGCATTCCTGTCAACCCTAAGAAGGCTAAATTGCGATCTCTATTAGAAAGCAGTAGTCATAGAAACTCTATTAATGTTAGTAAAACTGGTAATAAGCTGAGGGACAGAATGTTGGAGCGGTTAAAAGGTAACTTTTGTCTATTATTATTAACTCTAAATTAAACTTATGATAGACAAGGTAACAGCAAATAACTTCTTCTTTTGCCTTGAGTTCATGAAGCACTATATTTTCAAATGTGAGAGTGATCAGAAAATAACATTTTTTAAATAAATACTCATCATATCCTTTAACCTCTTGAATGCCGCTAATTAGAGAACAATAGAAAATCCATTGTTTCTCGCATAGATCTGCGCACATACAAGGGTTACAATACAAGCAGCATACAAGGGCTTAACTTAAAGAATAACATTTGGGATTGTAAAAATTGTGTGTAACATTACTGCATATATATTATTAAACATATTTTAATGCATCGCTTTGTTCATAATTAACTCAGAATCCTCTATAGACATACTCATGTGGTTGCCTCTAATACTGATATGTTATATAAAAGAAAGAATGTTAGGTTTAGATGTTTACTCCAGGCACAGTCAGGCAGGCTATTACTAACATTTTGATTCCCTTCAGCTGCCCAGTTCAGGTATTTGAACGAGAAGCTGTACACATCTTCAGGGTCTGAAGCACAGCAGTTGTTCCAGAGTGACCCGGCTGCTTTCCAAACATATCACCAGGGATATCAGCTGCAAGTCAAGAAATGGCCTGTCAATCCACTTGATGTTATTGTTAAGAAGATTATGAAAATGTAAGTTAGTGACAGCTGAATGTCTGTATTCTAATTTCATATAGCCACAAATAGTTTAAAATGGGTTGAAAATAAAGAGCATTTTTTTTTTTTATCTGTGCTGGAAGGTGTTTTCAGGACATAACATCCTTTTCACAATTAAATTTCTTCTCTAACAGGCCTAAAACCCACCTAATAGCAGACCTAGGCTGTGGCGAGGCAGCCTTATCTCGCCGTGTGCCTCACAAGGTCCGCTCCTTCGACCTCGTGGCATCGGCTCCCGGCGTGGAGGCGTGTGACATGGCCCGCACACCGCTGCTGACTGCATCAATGGATGTTACTGTGTACTGCTTAGCGTTGATGGGCACGGATCTAACGCAGTACCTGGTGGAAGCTAATAGGGTGCTGAAGATGGGGTGAGTTTGTTTTGTTCGGAAGTAACTTTAGGAATCTATATGAATGCAAAAAATTATACTGGATAGCATTAGTTAGGTTTTTTTTATTTTTTTGTTTCTATATTCCTAAGGATCTGTAATTGAGACTTTTTTTTAAATACTTGGGAATCAAAAACATGAGCTAGTAAGAGTAAGTCAAGACCTGCAAAGGGAAGCGCATTACAACTTAAAATAATTAAAAACTTAATAAACTAATGTCAAAATTATTATTTTGTATACCATGGCAGTATAAAATACTTCATAATACATAACCCATGAATCCGGGTTTTCAGCACAGAGAAATTGTCTCTCGTCAATTCGCGGTTATTGCATAAATATGCTTGAACCAAAACACTTCCTAATCTATGTATTTCGTCCACAGAGGCCACCTCCTAATAGCCGAAGTAGAAAGTCGGTTCGACAAAGTGGAGGACTTTGCTAAAGAAGTAGAACGCCTCGGCTTCAAGCTTAAACAGTTAGACAAGAGCAACAAAGTGTTCTTCTTTATGGAGTTCAATAAGATCCGAGATCCGCCTGTTAAGAAGGCCAAACTACCCGCCCTGACGCTCAAACCTTGCTTGTATAAGAGACGGTGAATAAAATTGTTAATGGTATCTTATTTTTATTTTGTTTTACCCCTAAAAAATGATAATCGATTAAATAATATTAACATAACCGCGATAAAATCCATAAAAGTAGTTTTATTTAATAAGTTTAAATATAATTGAAGAGAAGGTAGTGTAGTTTAAAGTGAAGAGGCTTGCAGTGGAATAAAACAGTCAATTTCAATAATATTTTATTATAAAATTAACGATAAATCTCGATAATTAAACAGATCTGTCGCTTCTAATTCTATTTTTGATGTTTTACTTGATGGAGGTGTATGTTTCACTTACAAAATAATTATCACACACTTATTAGGGAATCCGCACTACATTTTCTTATTATTTTATAAGGTGCCGACTAAATTATTACGTATTTATTATTGTAGTTAATTTCTTATTAAATTCAATTCAAATTCAAAATTTATTCATTTACGTTTGTACAATACCTAATATAAATGCATCTATTATTACCAACTTTTGTACTTTGAAATCACAGTTTGTCTTTCTACAAAAACTCGTTATCGATTCTGATTAAATAAACATATTAAGGCTGCCAGCCCGCGTCCGACAGCAAGAGTGCAACGCACGCGTCCTTCAAAAAGTCGGTCAGAAAATCCTGTTGGAATGTAGTTCAAAAATCGGTCCAAATATCTGTCCTACAAAAAGTCTGACGTGGGCGGCCAGCCTTAGTTCTGATCTAATCATCTGGTAACATAGTTATACATTAAGTTCTTCCATGACATCCTCAGCCTCGGCTCGTAAATTTTCCACTTTTTCTATGAGTGTCATCTGTAACACAAAAGTTATTTATAAAAGCTATTCTGGTTTTAATGGTTCTTTCATTCCAAGCGAGTTGACATATAGCAGCAATTTTCCTTTTTATATCCGGTAAAAAAGTAGTCGTACAAAGTCAAAGTCAAAGTCAAAGTCAAATCATTTATTTCATTTAGGCCTTTACAAGCACTTATGAACGTCAAAATTATAACTAAGTTTGATTCTAGTTGCCCATTCCAAAAGTAGCTTCCTATGGAGAAGAACGGGCAAGAAACTCCATGGTTACTCTTTTTAAAAATAATATAGTATTACAGTTTGTATGTATTGATACATACAGTAAAAGCATGCGAAGATCATGTAGAATCGCAAAGACAAATGAGGATAAAGTGACAATTAAAATGCTACATGGTGTTCACATTTACAAATTGGTTTATATTTTGGTACAAAGTTACAAACAAATAATCAAAAGATGAATACAATTTTATTTGCTGGTGTAGTTTTAATTTGTTAATTAATTAGATATTGTCAGTATGTCCTATGTGGGCAAAGAACCAACCTCTCGAGTATGAGGGCGCGGGTTCGATTCCAGGTCAGGCAAGTACCAATGCAACCTTTCTAAGTTTGTATGTACTTTCTAAGTATATCTTAGACACCAATGACTGTGTTTCGGACGGCACGTTAAACTGTAGGTCCCGGCTGTCATTGAACATCCTTTTTACAAGTAGTTTACCGTTCGTGAAACTGATCAAGTACCAAATTCCGATTTTTTATTAAGATCCTGCTTACCCTAGCAGAGCTGATGAGTTGGCTGGCGGCAGTCCGCGACAGATGCGACACGGCCGACATCAAGTCGTCCACTGAAGCTTTCGCCACGTCTTCTATGCGCTTGTAGCCTGCCCGCAGTAGCTGCATCGCACGGGCCTGACGAAAATATAAAGAGATTACAGTTTAGCTTCATAGAATTCGATACTTATATCGCTGTTAGCCACGGCACTACGTCATTATAACATGAAAGACACAATTATACAAAGTATGGCAAGGTTGCGCAGAGTGCCATAAGTTTGCGCAAAGTACCATAAATTTTCGCAAAGTACCAGAAATTTGCGCAAATTACCTGGAGATTGCGCAAAACTACCACACATTGACGAGCAGGTAATGTGAACTAAGTTTATATAACAAAGGTTGATTATGATGAGAAAAGATATGTAAGAGATTTTCAAAGCCACCTTCTTAACAGACGGCAGTTCCATGAGCTGGTGCAGTTCAGGTGCTGCACAATGCTGCAGCCTGGAAGCCAGTTCCCCGAGCAATGCTCTGAACATCCACAAGTGTTGCATCTCTTCGCAGAACTTCTGTGCACAGGATGCGAAGGCCGCTGATGATGACATCACTGATTGTACTGTGCCGCGTGATAGACTGTATCTGGCGGAGTGAATGGTTGTAGAAATAGGTCTTATAGAAGTCTTTGAACAAGTGAGTTTTTAGACTAGAAGTGCTTATAATTGGGTATAGTATAAATTGACAGAATTTCATAAAAATATTTGCCAAAATAGTCTTCCGAAAATAAGATCCATGTTTAAAAAATCTAAATCTAAAAATACAGATTCTCATTCTATTTAATCACGATTAATGCGTGAGCAAAACTTCAGAAGTATTTTTTTCTAAAATGAAGTTTTTATCGATACAAATAAGACTCAAATTCCAACAGCAGCTGCTTCCACAAGCTCCACAGATCATGACATGATTTACTTGAGCGCTAAATGGAAGCGGCCCGTAACTTACTCCGATACCTTTTTTTTTTTTTTTTTAGCGACGTAAAATCATCAAATGACCCCTCCCGCTGTGGGTTAGCAGCGGTGAGGGAGTGTCAGACTCTTACTGACTAAAATCGTCGTGTTCCGTCATAGGCCTTTTATGTACCAGGGCCGCGGTATCTCTTTCGAACAACCCGCAGCCCCGGCAGGCCTTGGCCCAGCTGGGCCCCGCTGGGGTTGCTGACATCTCTTTGAGGAGCGCGTGGAACAACGCGCGCCGTCGACACGGGTCTGTCGTCTAGGAAGACAGAGGGACGATGAGCCACCCGAACTCACCGCCCACAGACCCACGCCTACGGTGGCCGGGAGTCATCTCGCGACACCCGGCGCCCATGGTGTCTACCTGGTCCAGCGCGGCGGCCGGGATGAGAGGTGCGAACTCTCTGGCGTTCCGCCTCCTCCTTCTCGAGCATGACCGCTTCGCAGAAGGAGGCGACGGCATCCCATTCCCTCTCGCCCCGGACCATGGCCTGAACCAAGGCCGGACGCGAGAGGTCGCCGCCGCCCAAAGCCTCGACGAGGAAACTTACTCCGATACCTTCTGTATTCTTCTGCATTATATTCATCCATTACAAACTGAACCCTCATACAAATAAGACTAAAATGCCAACTTACTTGTAGGCGACAGCAGGGAACGGCACTTGCTTCCACAGATCGTGTAACATGAGCGCTAAATAGAAGCGGCCCAGCACAATCTCTGACACATTCTGTATGGGCTTGCCGGTCATCATTCGTACTGCGTTGTGTTCAGTTATGCCTAGGATTTTAGCCGTTTGTATGCCTTCTTCGTCTAAGTTGCAGTACTGGAAGGAATGAGATATTACATTACTTAGATGCTATTCTCTGTATTTTTTAGATTATATTTAAGAGTCTACGTGTCACCGATATAGTCTATATGCCTCTTGTGAAAATTTTTTTTGCAACATGACTTTTTTGGACCTTGCCCAGTTTGGACACTAAAAAAAGAGGTTTGTACATTTTTAACCGACTTGCCAAAAAGGTTCTCAATTGGAACGTTTGTAGGTATTGTTTTCTGTACCCTATTCACTTCCAAGAAAAAAAAACGAAACATAAATCGAGAGTCAATTATATTAAGTAATTGTTCAAAAATGCACAGTTCAGGTAATGTTTTGGGCTTACCAAGGAATAATAATGCGAGTAATCAGGCCTAACGCCGGCAGCGTCGTGCGGCGTCACCAGGTACAGAAGATGTAGGCTGCCCATCAGCACCAGACTCCTGGCTGCACGTTCCAGGTCTGAGAGTAACTGCTTGGCGGTGGATAGGTCCATACAGCCTGGTAAAGTATATTGAGCTCCATTTGTATGGTCGTAAAGACGATAGTTTCACGCATCCGAGTGATATTTTTTGACAATTTTTGCATGAAGCTTATGACAATAAAATTACCGTTAACAATGAATAGTTTCTTGTGTCTGGTCTTCAGGCATAAAGTGAAATTAAGCTCTGTACGTATAACCATAAGAGCTTCGATTACAGGTCAACTTAGGCTGGATACATGTGTCAGTGGTCAAACGATATTGAGCTCTGAAAGTAAATAGCAGCTGCCTAGCGGTATATAGATACAGATAGGAGACAAAGGTGTTTAATTGTTAAGAAACATAATATACATTAGATAATGAACTCTATGTACTCAGGCATAAAGCCTATAACTACTCATTTTCAATTACCTTTTATAGCCGCATTCCCCAGCTTGCTGACAGTGAGTTCGCTATCGTTATACACGTAACAATCTTGTTGGCTCAAGTGTGACGCGTCTTTGCTACCGGTCGTCTTGTTCGCCACTTCTAGCGCACCCGACTGCAGAAGAGTGCGGATGGAGTCGTCGCAAACCGCTTTCATGTCCACTGGGTCGCTAAGGGGGTTTTCCAATAGGTTTTTTAAAAGAGCATTTCAATAGAGAAGATGGCTGGTGCATACCACCTGCTTGGAATCCCATCATAGAAACTATTAGGTTTTTTAAACTTGTGCCATATAACTTTGCAACTGTGAAGTAAGCTAATCTACTCGCTTGTGCAGTTGTACGTACTTATAGACGTCGCCGAGAAGTTTTGCTTGTCTAAAGCTGGCTACCAATTTTGCAAAAGTCAGAAAGTATTGAAAAATACTATGCGCATGCGTGAGGCTTCAAATGGCTAACATCATAATTGCAAAGATATGTGGTATAAATTATTATTACATCTCTTTTAAATATATAAAAAAATATTGGTCGAAAAAGTACATTAATGTCAACAGAGGTCCTTGAACAGAAGATACTGAATTGTCACAAAATGATATGGCATTTGTTGACACGAGTGACTCACGCATCATCATCCCCAGTGACGGCCAGCAGCGTGCAGGCCATGAGGGCATGCAGCCCGCTCCGCGTGACCGCCAGCCGCAGCGCCGCCGCGCTCAGCAACAGCGCCGCCGCGCCCGCGCGCAGCACGCTCCGCGCGGGGGACACGCCGCCGCGGAGGACCGACTGTAAGCGCTCCCAGTTGCGAGACTCGCAGATTATTATGCTCTCCCCTGTCAAATGAAATAACATGATGATGATGATGTCCTCCTAGCCGATTATACTATCGGCTACGGCGGCTTTTTTTATATCAGGACATTAGCCAACTGCGCAGGACATATTATAGTGCACAAGCATTTGTGCAGACACAGGTGCACTCACTATTCCTTCACTCTCATAGCCCAACGGGACGGCAATCCGACACGACCGGAGACCGGAGACCACGGAGAGGGACCGACATTTACGTGCTAGTGATATAGTGAGACATTACCAGTATCACAGACTCCCTTGCGTCCGGCGCGGCCCGCCATCTGCCGGTAGGCGCCGAGCGAGATGAACTCCCGCCCCACTAGTGGTGCGCGGATGATGACGCGTTGTGCCGGCAGGTTGACCCCGGCTGCGAGGGTTGACGTGCAACATAACACTGATATGGCTCCTGACCTAGTAGGGGAATTAGAAAAAAAATGAGTTAATATGGTCGGCGCGTGGATGAGGGACCAACTGCAACATGTAGGTATATGCTTGTCGCATTAAACTGTCGCCGTTGCAAATGATATTTGCAAATCTTTGGCACATTCTG
This sequence comes from Helicoverpa assulta, assembly GCA_963856015.1. NCBI lineage: Eukaryota > Metazoa > Arthropoda > Insecta > Lepidoptera > Noctuidae > Helicoverpa > Helicoverpa assulta. The sequence continues at coordinate 1,092,715 of CAWLCW010000016.1, forward strand.
ACAATCAACCTGACCAAGAAGTTTGGAGTTACCCAAGTTATAGGAAAGGTTCTGGGTCGCTCATCTACATAATCTAAATATTTTGTTCTAAAATTTTGATAGACCCAAGATTTGTGACAGTCATCAGACCTTGCACGTTTTTTTATTTGTTTGAAATATGGTTGGTTTGGTTACGTAATTGTATTATATAAAATACAATTACATTTCTTCATATCTCGCCTCATTTCAAAAAGAGATAATTTTAGAACATTAGTTACACTTACCTATAAGCCTGTTCCAGCAGTATTCTCTCGTCACTGGCGAGTCCAGCATGATGGTAGGCGATGCCGTACCGCACAGCTGCCGCGAGCTCAGCGTTGGCTCCCTCCGCTCTGAGCGCGCTCTCCAGCGCTTGTCGCTCCGCTTTCTTGTGCGATATCATTTCACTACAAATGTCAGACACGCTTAAGGTCCAGCACCAATTGAAGTATTTTAGCTAAATGATAATCCCAGATTTTGTAGGTAGTAGAATATAAGGAAGTAAATAGGGGGAGTTTATACATAAGAGAGTACATAAACGAGTGTATAAAGGAAGATACATATGTACAGTGTTACAAAAGTGTTACAAAAAATATGGTAGGTATACAGTTTTATCAACTGACCGTCTCTGCAGCTTGCACAGCAAAGCGGTGACGTTCTCGCAGTTCCTCTTGGTGGAACAGAAGACCAGACAGCTGCCTTTAGGCACCACCTCCGACACCAGCCCGCCCAGGAGATCAGGATCTAGTGCCGTTGCTGCTGCTGAATACTACAATAACAAGGTATAGGCTTTCAACATTTTCCAAATGAGTCACAGTTTGAAATGTTAATTTACCTATCTATTCTTTGCTAATTAGATACATATTTTATTTTAATAAATTAATGCGTTTAGATTTTATGGCGTTTCAGATTTGTTAGAGTACATATGTGATTTTTATTATTAATTTTTATTTATTATTTTTTATTAGAAGCCGAAAATCGATCTCAGTGGCGTGCACTTGGAGAGGCCTAGGTCCAGCTGTGGACTGCGATAGGCTGATGATGATGATGATTTTTTATTATTATTTTACCCAAAATAACACTCTTTCCTGTTCCTCCACTTACGTCATAGCTGAGCTCTCTATCAGGCACCACCTCGACCCCCGTGGGCCCCCAAACGATCTTGTGCAGCACATCCCCTAGTTTGACGTACTCCGTCAGTTCCACCGGACGAAACTGACGCGTGAACACGTCCGCGCGGAGGAACCGCGCCAATTCCGGTATGTTGCCTATTGTGGCACTCATGCCCACGATCTGTATGTCTTCTGGGGGATGAATAAAATTGTATGAAGAGAAGGAAAAACCACTTATGATTAAGAAGATGGATCAAAATTGCCCCACGTCCTATAACAATGTGACGTATCTCAAAAAAAAGATAAAAATGTTAAAAAAAATATGGCATACTCTCTAATTTTTTTTTTACACCTTCATACGAAAAAAATGCTTTAAAAATTGTTCAGGCGCTGTTATGAAAACATCGTTCGTAGGACTATTTATGGACTATTTTATTAAATTATTTTTTTGTTTGATAGGGTATACCTCACAGGTGGTCCCATAATCATCAGGTCAGGATCTGATGATGGAAACCCTGAGAAATCCAGGGCAACTTTTGAAAGTCGTAGCCATGCGCAGGATAAAAACTTGATTATAAGGTCTTTTAACACTATGCAAAATTGAAGGTTTGGAGCTGACCTGATGATGGAGACGAAAGAAGGTCGAGGGAACTCGACAAACGAATATGTGAACTACCTCGTGTTTGGGCTTACATTATTCGTATTGATGAGAACGTTCCACTTATGTGGATAGTGACAACTGTGCTTGTCACTGAAAAGCCAAAAATAAAAAAAACTTTTTACAATAAAATAAAACCGACTCCCAAAAACACTGAAAAGCATAAAAAAACTATTCTTAGCCTAGAAGTCGGTGGGGAAATAAACTTAGGTACATCCATTAGACACCGACTTCTGAGGTAGTTTACATATTTATTTGTCGAGTTCCCTTGCCCTTCTCCGGTCTCCATTATCAGGTCAGCTCCAAACCTTCACTGTTGCAAAGGTCTATTCAATACAAATAATATAAGCCCAAACACGAGGTAGTTTACATATTCGTTTGTCGAGTTCCCTCGACCTTCTTTCGTCTCCATCATCAGGTCAGCTCCAAACCTTCAATTTTGCATAGTGTTAAAAGACCTTATAATCAAGTTTTTATCCTGCGCATGGCTACGACTTTCAAAAGTTGCCCTGGATTTCTCAGGGTTTCCATCATCAGATCCTGACCTGATGATTATGGGACCACCTGTGAGGTATACCCTATCAAACAAAAAAATAATTTAATAAAATAGTCCATAAATAGTCCTACGAACGATGTTTTCATAACAGCGCCTGAACAATTTTTAAAGCATTTTTTTCGTATGAAGGTGTAAAAAAAATAAATTAGAGAGTATGCCATATTTTTTTTAACATTTTTATCTTTTTTTTTGAGATACGTCACATTGTTATAGGACGTGGGGCAATTTTGTATGAATTGTGATCCGTCTTCTTTGCGTTTAAAGGTAATGAAATTCTAGTTATATAAAATTAAATAAATATACAAAAAAAATATTATAATTTGTATCAAAATTGATGAGTCTTACTTTACAATTGGAAAAAAATGCTCTTGGGAAAAATCATTGAAAACAGAAATAGAATATTACAGCATCAGGAAATCCATTTTTTTGTTATTTATGTGGGAACTTACGATTGGTAAATATGACAGTAGTTAACAATGTTTCAAGTGTACCACCACGACCTTTCTCGCCAATTAAATGTAATTCATCAACCTAAAAAATCAAATAATAAAAAACAACACAAATAAATAAAAATAAAACATAATGTAAAGACCACAATTTCGGCCAGTAGAGGCAATTTAACTATATGCTTATATCATACCACAATTAATCCAATTTCGTTAAGTCGGTTAAGCTCGATCAGGCTTCTAACCAAAGCCAGTCCTTTCTCGATTGTGGCAATATAAATGCTGTTCTTCTTGCGTCGCTTCTTTGGTGGTATATGACCTTTGCCTCCTGCATACTCTTCTACTAGGAAGTCCAGCTGAACCGCAAATGTTGATAGTGCCCAGATCTAGAGGAAAAAAAAGACTCTTGCACTGCATAAAATTAAATCAGTTTTCTTGAAAAAAAAATTTACCTATGTTCTAACAGTTTCTATGAACAATGGTTTTCACAAAAATCATTTTTGAATGGCCTTTCCCGTATAAACATTTTCAACTATCCTTGTCAGAATCCTTGTATCAGAAGAACTGAATAAATTATTTATATTTTTTATTTATTCAATAGGGTGGGCCAACAGCAATACATAACAAATATATAAATAATCTATTAAACTAATATTTTACAGTTATGTTCGCCCATTAGAGGACAGCACTTAATAATACAACTCAAGATAAATACTTAATAATTTTTTATTTTCAATAAAACAAAATGAATCTAATGTTATTTATTTTATTTCAAACAAAACTCTTGTTGCTACTCTTTGTAGTTTTATTCTAGCACCGCACGACTACACCCACCTTTTCCTGCACAATAGCCACAAATGGCAGTATGAACAGTGCATTCTTCTTCCTATTGAGCACTTCCCTCAGCATCAGTACTTCAGCCACCAGGGTCTTGCCTCCGCTGGTTGGGAGGGCATAGATCAAATTCCGCCTCTCTTGCACCGAATCCAGACTTAAACATTCTTCTTGCCATTCTAGAGATAAGACAAGTGATGAGGCATTACTTGTAGAGCATAACCTATATACAATATGAATTAATAAATACATATAAAATTTAGAGTTCACTGCTATACTTACCATAAAACTTTTCAATATTCCTATAGGTTTTAAACAAACCTTTAGCAATCATCGGCAATCCATAAAAGGTATTAGCTGGATTCACTTCTGTTTTACTTTTCTTTTTGGAATCATGTGTATTCTGGTGATTATGCACTATTTTATCTATAGCATCATCTTTGATGTCTAGTAGAAATGAATCTCTTGTTTCGAATAAGGAACTCTTATTCCTTATAACTTCATCAAGGTTACTAATTGATTGATTTACTATATCAAAGCTCTCTTCTATATCATTTTTAAACCTCTTATCTCCATGATTCAGGCCAGATTGTTCTAATTTCGAATGAAACATGTCATCTGAAATGTCTTCAAGTTCTACAGGATTTGCTTGATTTTTTGTAGGACCACTTATTTCATAGATTTCATTAATTTTACTAGTACATACGTTTAACGATTCCCATTCGTTTTTCATAGAAGATTGTAAGTCTTCACATGGCTCGGGATGTTTAAATACATCCGGGGAGAATGGTATATTGCAAGGAGAACTATCAATATCAGAATAACAAATGCTCCGAAATTCTACTTGATTGCACGGTAAAAGAGGAGAGTCACATCTTTCTGGCGTATTTGAGCCACTTCCTATATATTTAGCACTAATTGGACTGCAGTCTTTGAGTAAATCTCTATTCTTCGAAGTTTTCCTTAAGTTTGTAGATAAAATCCTCCCAGTACCAAGTCGCCGGCGTTTTGGTGTAGAAGTTTCACTTATTTTACTTATAGATTGCATTTCAAATAATCTGATTTATGCGCATTTTACTAAGAAATTGATTAGAATATTGATCGTTGATCAGATTATAGTATTTACATTTTAATGGAACCAAAATACAAAATCAAAACAAGCAGACCGCGATGTTTTGACTTTTGACAGCTTTGAAGTTTTATAGTAAGCAGCAGAAACCCGGTTTTTGGGTTACCAGTAATGTATGCTACATTATTATTCCCGAATAAAACGGGACTTTAAAAAGATAGAGCTAGTTTCTGTAACTGGGTGTAAGGTTGTGGGCATGTTAAATACCTACGAAAAGATGAATAAAATGGTAGTTGTGCCTTTGACAAGCGATAAATAAAGCTGGTAACACTTTTCAGTTGCGCAAGGGCATAAAGTACGTTTAACGTGAAACGTTCAGAAAATCTTCAACCATGCCGGATGCACGGTACTAATTGCGAAATAAACAATCTATGATCTATCTATTTATAAAGACCTTCATTAGGAACGTACCTTCATTTAGATCTTCTGCACCACTGTTCTAGTTAACAAATATTCAAATATAAAGGCGTTAGATTAGTTTCATAGCAATACATAATTAACTAGATGGTTTATTGAAGGCCCATACTTAAGGATGGTTTCCCAAAAACGTAAATGTCAGTTTTCACGTTCCATTTTCAAGTAAGCATTCGTTTTAAGAAAAAATAACGTTTATAATAAGTTGTCGGTGAACTTGGGCCTTAGTGGTTACTGGCCCCTTATCTTTCGTTACATAAGTTAAATTAAATGTAGGTACTTATCTATACTAATATTATAAAGAGGAAAGCTTTGTTTGTTTGTTTGTTTGTAATGGATAAACTCAAAAACTACTGGACCGATTTTAAATATTCTTTCACCATTAGAAAGCTATATTATCTGCGAGTAACATAGGCTATATTTTATCCCGGTGCGGGCAGTAGCTCCCAACGGACGCGGGTGAAACCGCGGGAAACGGCTAGTTTAGATATAATTAGTTTTAATGAATAACAAGGTCTTACTGTCAAAGTGTGAAGTGGAATGCCTCAAGGACCTTTGTTTGGCCCTATTTTTTTCTTCAAAACGTTTTAAACAATTTTGTGAGCTCCATTTGCACTGAGTTTTAAGTTTGTACTGCTATCAATAATGATGCTTCCAATTCAATATGAAGCAACCCTGTCTGTGTCGCATCGTATTTAGTTCTCGTGCGAGTGCTTAGGCTTGAGGTGTAGCTGAATCTGTCCTGGTTTTGCTTTTTCTGTTCGATTTTGTAAAGGACTCTTTGCACCCGGTAATATTTTGACTTACGCCTTTTTTCCGGTTAATGCATGTTTAGAGGGTACCTACGTAATCAATGCATATTCTTTATACTTTTCTAGCTTCTGCCAGCGGTTTTACCCGCATCCCGTAGGAACTACTTCCCGTACCGGGATAAAAAGTAGCCTATAGCCTTTTTCGATAAATGGGCTATCTAACACTGAAAGAAATTTTCAAATCGGACCAGTAGTTCCTGAGATTAGCGCGTTCAAACAAACAAACAAACTCTTCAGCTTTATAATATTAGTATAGATAGGTTTGTCACATGCAGGAATCGAACCCGCGTATACATACACATCTCTACAGTAAACTACTCAGCTCCTGCACAAAACCCTTACTCGAGAATAGGTGCATTTTTTCTTTAGTAATTATCGGTCTGAAATTTTCCTATGAACTGAGTATAGCAATACATGTTGTTCTTTTCAATATCAATATTTTGTAACACCTAACAGGTTACCACCAGTTCACGCCATCACCTTGTTCCGCCCGCGAGAACTACACCTCCCCTTGCTTACATGTGCTGTTAGACGGTCAAATGGCAGAGCTTGTTATAAATGCACTGGAACTCTCGGACTCCCCTCCAAATTACAGCCGAAGCTATGCTAAAATATAAAAATGTAGCGATTGGATCGGTAAGCTTTTAGTCAGGCCTGCTCCTCTCCGCTCGTCTCTGCCTTGACGGACCGAGGCAGTCGGCTCATACTCACATACCCGTAAGTCAAGTTTACAGTTACCCATATGAATTCATACAAATAGGACAGCATGACATAAACATACTTTTAAAGCAATAAATGGCGATGTCTAAAGATTACGGTCCTTATGCATCATTAGATCAGGCGGTCAACGGAAGCCATTCCTTTGGATGTCAATACTATGTAACAGATATGTTTACAAGATGCCATGAAATATGAAGTGTCTGGTGATATGAGTCAGGTTCGTTGTTAAGACCATTGGCTGTAACCAAGCGTTGGTTGAGCATGACAACAGCCCTCCTTCGCGACTGTCAACGGAATTGTTGTGGGGCGGCAAGCAACCGGGCCCGCTGGCTTCCTCCTCCTGTGGCCGTTGCACCTGCAGGCGTGCTCGCGGGCCGGGCTGGCCAGTCAGTTTCTCTTTAGAAACCGGAGCTGGCTCGCAATCGTCGGCTCAAAAATGACCGGCGCTAAATATAGCGGCGGGCGCAGGGGGGGCGAGCGCGCGCGGCCGCTGCGCCGCCCGCGGCCGGCCAGAGCCGCCCCGGTCGCCGCGGACTCCACATTCCAACGTCGCTGTGCTGCCGGTCGAAGAACCAGTGCCGTGACTGAGTGACCGTCTTCTACCCGTGCGACGTAAGTGCCGTGCCGTGAGAGTGCCAGTGACGGGCCCAGCGGGCATATAGTGTGTAGGATAATGGTGTTCCGGGATCCTTGTGGATATCGAGTTCGGAAACGTCGAAGATAAAAGACGGCTCGTAAGGAGGCTGGTCTAAAAATACGCGCGCGGTATGTGCCAAATGCGGACGGGCGCGGGCGTCGCCACGCTGAAATAGAAGCAACCGCCTTGTATAGTGCGCCGGATTACGTTACCGCCCGCCACTCGCGCGCCGCCCTGTTAAGTTTCAGCGAAAATCTCTGCGTGGACGTATGAGAATCGCACCGAACACATGATCTTAGCTTTTTGTGTAAAAACGCATTATATTTGTTTTTCGTACACACATTTACACTACACACTATACCCGAACAAAATATGTATTACTAACTGCTTAAATGATACTTAAGTGCTGGATATAGAGACGTTACTGAAAGCGTCCGTTTTAGAGATCTCTAAAATTTTGAAGGTGAAGGTAATAATGACGACGAAATACCTAAAACAATTACTTATTGGACCAAAATTTATGATTTTTTAAAATACTTTGGACAGTTTTTGCGCCAAAAACTAAAAATTTACTTGGTGACATTGTCAATAGTTTTAATAAATCTTATTATCGCATAGCATTGAATGTGGTCGCATTGAATTGATTCTAAAGATATCGAAAGAATTTCATGTTCTATGGAAATAGAACTTTCAAGTGACCAGCTGTTACAACTAGAGCACCAATTTCAAATAGAGACGCGTATTTAATGATAGATAGAAATAAATCTTCAACACTCAACACATTAATAAGATAGTTTAACAGCACTTTGATATTTATGATTTCTCTAAGGATGGCAACTATCTGTAAGGTCCTGAAGTTATTTGACCTTGCAGGTTACGCTTTACTTCGACGAACTTTGAAGTTTTTTTTTTATAATTTTAAATTTTGACTCTTGACGTCCAAACCTTAATTTTTTTTATGCAGTTCAGAAGAATAGAACAATCAAAACTGAAATTATGTAACTAATATACTTATACATAAATATGTATAAGTATATTAGTTATTAATATTATTAGTTTCTAAATAGAAAGTTTCGTGAAAACTGGAGATAGCCGAAAGTTTCCTTGACCCATTTAGAAAAGAAATGTGTCGAAGAAGGAGTTCAATGGTCTAAGCTGGGATTTTCTTTTATATCAAGACAAACCTATTAAAATAAAATAAATTGACAGGAACAATTTAAATAAGTTGACGTAGGTATGCTCGTAATACAGTTAAATTATGTATCTACAACCACTTAAATGAGAGTCTGTCTGTCGGAGAAATACCTAAAAATTCAAGGCTCATTGGAATCCGAATCCTAGGCAACTTCGAGTTGAACGCGAAATCCAATTTTACACTTTCTTTGAACGGTTGCCAGCATGTAGGTGTGCTAGAAGGCAGGAAAGATAAAACCGCTAAAAATAAAATAGACTTCATAAACAAAACGCACGCTTCCCGCGTTAGTTTCGCGCCCACGCCATTTTTTTATGTTGGCACAAATGAAGTTCGGCAATATTGGTATTGCTTTTGTCTATTTCGAGTTTATGTATGATTTTCGGGGTGGCTGATGGTAATTATCTGAAAATGATGCTGTGGCTGTAATTAAGTTCTTGCGTAGGCTTGGCTAGTATGAAAACTGCTAGCTTACCCTAAACCCATGTTTAATTCGTGTGCAAAAAAAAATTGAATCGGTAACTGCAATGAGATTAGAAACAACTATTAACTAACTATTTACTGAGATAAACTTGTAGTTTTTTTTTTTATTAAATACTTAAATTTGAAAGATAAAAAGACTAGTGATTACCAGGATACTAATGAACAACAATTTTATACCAGAACCTAATTTTAATACAAAAAGAACATCTTATTTTTGTTAAACAATGAACGGTTATTATGCATCAGACGTCAATAGTTTATTTTGGGAGCCAAATGTAAACACACGTATGCACTGATGAGAGATAAATCTGTCGGTCGATAAAATGTTAATAGGTGCATCTATTGACGCTCTGCCAATATCTGCTGCGTTATACTATGACGTCACTTGCCATGTAAACAGAACCGATCGTGATTAATCAATATTATGTCGATTACTATTGGTTATTTGATAATGGAATCCAATGAGTTGGCAATCTGATACGGTGCCCATGCAGTTGTGATCTTGCACTCAGAGCGTTACTACTGAATTTGTCTTCGTGAAGTGCCAACGAACTATCAATCGTTCAACGAACTGTCGATAACACTTGGCGATTTGCTCATCCGGGTACCGATGGAACATATTCAACAATCATTGGATTGAATCATCGACCACCTGTGCAACCTTCCACGACATTCTTAATTGGTTTATTAATTCAATAAAGTTCCAGAAAGTATATCAGGATCGTTGGATTCAATGTGATTTTTTTGTCCACAGATTAAATAAACTATCACCATGTCTGACGAAGAAGAATACTCGTAAGTATTAAAGACACACACTTTGTCAGGATCTCAGTTCGAGAACGTAAGAGATATTTCTTTGCTTACACAACACGAACACAAAGACACAATACTTTTGAACACTCTTCCATTACTTGCAATCTGTCCCCCCTGTCGTATAACCGAGTAGCTGTAGATATGTTTACTGTGCTAACTTCACAGATGTGTCAGTCCTCAGATGTGTACGTTAACCCCAATCCTATCTACTCCACAGTGGCTCCGAGGAGGAGGAAGTAGAAGAAGAAGTCCCAGAGACGTAAGTACTAATGGAACTTCGGCGGTCAGGCTCTCCCGTATTTCCGAAATTAGTCTTCTTAGAAATTGTTTGGTTTGGTAACACTTCAGCTTCTCTCGGCCTGATTTCTTACTTTGCCTTGGCGATTCTATCATTTTCCAAAACTATTAGATCGGAACAGTACACGTGGTTGTACGTCAATAGTGTTACTTTTTTGGCCATCAGCGTGAACTATTTGAGCATGATCGCAAGTTTGGATTCCCGGTTTCTTGGAACTCCCCAGTCTCGGGCTTCTTGCACGCCCTCACCAAACCCTGTTCTCTCTTTTGTTGCAGGAAGTAAGTGGCGTGCCATTTTGGTTGATCCGGCACTCACAAATGCTTCGCTCGTTTTAGGCTAAGTTTAGATGGCGACCCTAACGCTTGTAGCGCATACTTCATCGCTTCTGTTGCTTTCAGATATAAATCTTACGCTAGGTGCTGCAGCGCTACAATTCGTGCTTTCTAACATTGAAAACTTTCATATAACCAACCGAACCATTAAATGTTTGATGCTATGGGAAAGGTCAGTGTAATGAGGACGAGTAAGTGCCTGATCTTTCCATGTACAGAATGGAAAACATACCAGAGTGCTGAAGTTGTGAGTGAATCAATTTGGCTTTAACCCGTATGCTTTCGTAAATCAAATGGAATATATACTTCTATACGGCTGCACAGTTTTTAATCTTGTTTTTCTTTTTCTTTTCCCGTCGCTGTCTCCGTCGTTGCAAAATGAAGACCCGCTCCTAAACCAGAGTAAGTAAACTCTCGTTACGAACTACCCTACCGCTTCGCTTCTAGCCACTGAATTGTATGGCACGAGGATTGATTGGCACTAAATTAACGAGTCTTTTACCAACTAGTGATTTTGCTTATGCAAAACAAACGTACGGTCCTTTTGGCAAAATTCTAAAATGTTGATTACAACGGCTAGTGGCTTGTGATGCAGTGTTTGTATCGTGTATGCGCAGAATTCACTAATTGTCACCGCTTATTTGGTTACGAACAATGAATTTTGCAATAAAGTAGAATATTGTAAAAGATAAGTAGAAGGCTGATTGTTGTTTTCTGTTTCTAGGAGTAGACCATCGATCGCGTAAGTTGCACCGCTCTCTGTGGTGTCACTAACTATAATCCTATCATTAACTAGATAAGGCGCGGGCGCATGTTTTTTTACGATCGTTTCCCAAAATTATCGTATCCGAGCAGATGATCGTTCGGCGAATGAACAACCGCTCGCCGGCGTCGGTCGCTATTTTTATATCGGTTGGTAGGCGTTCTTATTTTAGAAAACCGTACTGCGCTGCGCCCGCGCCATTCTGCAAAGAAACAAAATGTCGGTCAACGGGCGTCTGCTCGCGTTGCCCCGACTTATTTTTGATTTATTGCATGAGAAAAATAACATGACATCGAAGCATGACTACCTTGTAATACATAATATAATATTGTCGTAATATGTGTATCTGTCCGTGTACCACAATCATGGTAATTATAAATGTTGTCATAAACCACAAGAAACAATAATATCATTTACAAGTACAAAACTACACAACTATGATTATAAGTAAAACAGCCAATAATAATTTAGCTAAAATACACGTTATACGGTTTTAGTGAATGGAGGATTACAAATCGTATAACAATAATAATTTTAACAAACGAATAATGTTGTCACGTAGCTGTTAAATACACTATAAAAGCTAAAACTTTAACAATATGTACAGTACCTGATGTCCCTGCTTACACGCCGATATAAAAGCGTAACAGCAGAAATCTAAACTCTAACGAGTTACCGTTAAACTTTATCACCGTAACAGAAGTTATATGTATTGTAACCGTTATAACAACGGTTTCTAACATTAACCCAAACTTATTATGTAGCACTAAACTAATCAATCCATTTATATTTACAGGGGTGAGGGAGACCCAGAATTCATCAAGGTAATTAAAATATACTATTTTACTTTTATATCAAAACCTTAAATTAAATGACGTTTTAAACGCCTGACGAGTGCCTAAGTACAGCCTCATAACTTTTACGAATATAGACTTTGCGCATGGATATGATCAAATAGTAATAACATGATATTGTTAACAGCGTCAAGACCAGAAGCGGTCGGACTTGGACGAGCAGTTGAAGGAATACATCAACGAATGGCGCAAACAACGGGCCAAGGAAGAAGATGAGCTCAAACGCCTCAAGGAGAAGCAGGCTAAGCGCAAGGTGAGATTTCTTACCTCGATGATTTGCTTATAACGAACGAGTGCTTCTTATTGTGTTGACAACGCCAAATAACACATAAATATTATATCGTTTCGGTATATTTTAGGTATCTCGCGCTGAAGAAGAGAAGCGCCTCGCCCAGAAGAAGAAGGAGGAGGAAGAAAGGAGAGTTCGCGAAGTTGAAGAGAAGAAACAGCGCGACATTGAGGAGAAGAGGCAGCGACTCGAGGAGGCCGAGAAGAAGCGCCAGGCTATGCTCCAGGCTATGAAAGATTCCAGCAAGACCGGACCCAACTTCACCATCCAAAAGAAGAGCGATAACGTGAGTAAATCTAAGTTATTCTATAGACAGATACAATAAGTATCTATGTTATAATTATTTCACAGACTACCTCATACAATCCGTTATTAAATAATATGATTCCTGTTTAATTGGTATAAAATTACAAATTCCCTCAAAAATCGTTATTTTCACTTCAGTAAACACACTGTTTACACATCCACATCAAAAACCTGAAGCATAAACAATTCAATTTTAAATCCGAACTATTCTCAGAATAAAATTATTTTGGCTCACGCAACTAAACATCTTCTCTTCAATCTTTACGATTTCTACATTTACCACATTCTTATGTTATGTAAATTTCCAGTTCGGCCTTAGCAACGCTCAGCTGGAACGCAACAAGACCAAGGAGCAGTTGGAGGAGGAGAAGAAGATCTCGCTGTCCATCCGTATCAAGCCCCTGAACATCGAGAACCTCTCCGTCGACAAGCTCAGACAGAAAGCCACAGAACTCTGGGAGTGCATCATTAAACTCGAGACCGAGAAATACGATCTTGAGGAAAGGCAAAAGAGGCAGGACTACGACGTAAGTTTTATCGATTTACTGTTAGAAATAAAAAAAGTCCTTATTGAGACCTTAATGAAATGAATGGTTTGAATTTTTAAGCTTGATTATGAACATCTAAATGCAATGATATGTTTTTACCAACAGTTAAAAGAGCTCAAAGAAAGACAGAAGCAACAGTTGAGGCACAAGGCCCTCAAGAAGGGTCTTGACCCCGAAGCACTCACAGGAAAGCACCCGGTAAGCACAATATTCACATTCCTTTGTATTTAGTGAATTAACGTTGAGAAAAGATTCTAAAATAATGTTCTATTTACAGCCCAAAATCCAAGTAGCGTCCAAGTACGAGCGACGTGTCGACACAAGGTCCTACGACGACAAAAAGAAGTTGTTCGAGGGTGTAAGTATTCCCACACAACTTCCCACAAATACACCTACCAACAAATGTATGGAAAATAACTACGTGACGCCTGGACATTAAATACGCATTAATCTCCCGAACACATAATATCTGCAAATCCTGCCCTACTTACGTAAGTTGGAATAAAGCCAAAAACTCGATCAAGTCACTTTCACAGTCGTTTAATTTCCAGTCGTTACGTAGTGGCAATTTAGATTATAACACACGATTTCCAAGGAAACAGCTAACTTCAAAGTAGCACACACAACCCGAAAATAATCTATGAGAACAAAGTATTCAAAACACAATTCCTAAACATGACACATCCACGAAAATGAGAACTGATATTGGTTTAAATGCAGGGTTTGGATACTCAAATGGCAGAATTTATGGATAAAATGTGGAACGAGAAGATGAACGAGTTCATGAATCGTACCAAAAGTAAGAGGAGAGAGCCATTTGGCGATTGTGTTCCCAATGTGACCCCTCGACGCATGTCTTCACGGCATGTCATGTTCCATTTGTGTCCCACAAATATCTGTGTGTTGAAAAAACTTGCACTTGTCATTTTTTACTGCCGGATTCAAATGAGAACCGACATTGTTATTAACCGCATCATTCAGTAAAAAATGACATTTGCCTAGTTGGATAAGCCCCTTTTGTGTAGCTCCTATTGTACCACTGTCACTGTATTTACCCTGTGTTAACGATTCCTATAGGACCTTGAGAAACTGAACAAGGACTTCCTCGAGAAGGTGTGGCAAGAGAGGGCCGACCAGTTCGGTGGCAGGCAGAAGAGTAAGTAAACTATTACCTAATCAATACTCCCGGCGACTATATAGACGACATGTTTATTTTATGTTTCAATCTGGGCGGTTCTGGTATATGTAAGTCTAGTTCATCCGACATTGAAGTCCCCTGTGCACAAGTTTTTGACGATATCTCGTTGCATGTCACTCGTCTTCCCATGTAAATAATCGTATGTTGTTATGAACACTTTGTTATTTTTCTTTTAGTTCTCAAGGGAAGGAATTCTAGATTTACCACTTTTTGGGGTACTTTAGACCGATGCAAGGAAATTTTGCGAGTAAAATTGGGTATTCCCCGGGTTCGAGTCTTTTTGCCAAGTTTTTTTTGACAGGTCGTTAAATACGACCTATACCTGTCATTGAGGATATAAACGAATAGTAAAACGCGGCATGAATCATCTACTTTGAATACACGTAAGGAATCTTGCCAAGTGGGACATCATAATTTTGTAGGCAAATAATAATTGGGATAATCAGCCAAAATGGCTAAATGGCAATGCCTCATCATCACCTTAAGATCATTGCGCAAAACGGCTATTATTATATAAACTAGGTTCCAAACTTCCAAAGGAATGTCATCTAAAGAACGATTTTGCAATTGTATCAGCTATAAAATCAATCACCCAGTTCGATTATTGCTTTACATATTAAGACATACAAATTATTGTTAACTAATATTGACATAAAAACAACAGCGAGGCTGCCCAAGTGGTTCGGTGAGAGGCCCGGCAAGAAGAAGGGCGACCTCGAATCCCCCGAAGGCGAGGAGGACGTTAAGGCCGAGGTTGAAGAGGACGAGGAGCCTCAGTACGAGCCCGAGCCCGAAGAGGAGGAGGAGGAGATCGTAGAGGAGGTTGAGGAGGAGGAGGAGGAAGAGGAGGAGGAAGAGGAAGAAGAGGAGGAGGAAGAAGAAGAGGAATAAGTAAGTGTTGTTGATTCATTTATGCTCGTATGCATATCTAGCCCCTAGTAGGTGGCTGTACTCGGACTTTAACTTTTACGCAACTGAACAAAATAAGAAGTACTTTCGTAATACGAAGTTCTACAGTAAAAAAAAAACAATTAGAAGCGTATATGGCGCTAACTACCATTTTTACCATGTTCTATTTTAATTCCAGTTTAAAAAGTATAATTTATCGAATTCGTTGAATTTTTGCAAAACTAATAGAAAGCGGTTTGGATCGTATATTTGTTGTAGTGTGATATCAATATTTATTTTCGTTTTATTTTGTTCCAGACGTACGCAGCACGCATTGATCAGGGAAGCTAGATCGCCGACACTCACGGGTCGGACAGTACTGTTTTGTAACCAATCCATTAACTTATTACTATTATAAATTATTTTTATTATTTATACTGTTGAATCATTCGTTACGGAACATGGACATTTTTTGCACTTAGAACGTCGTGAACACCTATGGCGTAACAATAAACTAATTTATTTCATAAGGCTGTCTAGTTTTTTATTTTACCTTTTTATAATAAATATTTATGTAAAGTGGTTATATCATTTGATTGATGCATTTGTTCAGACTCATACCCCTTAAGTTTGAGTAAACTCGTTAGTTTTTAGGACTTTTATCTCAGATAGACTTGACTAAAGGAGATTTTTTCCTGTCGATATTATAAAGCACTACTCTACTCCATCATATCACTGATACTTTAAAGTATTGAATGATTAAGGTCTATTTAAATACTTTATACTGAATGTCTACTTATGTATACTACTACTACTACTATTGCTTGTGAATTCAAAGTTGGTAAAGCCGACAAATTTGAAACTGTTGAATTCTAGTCTAATGATTATTTATACTTACTTTTCATATAAAAGGCTACTTATAAAAGCAGGTGTCTAAGATAAATAAAAAAATATATAATTGATAAATGTTATATTCAATACAATAAATCTAATAATAATAAATGTTTGTTACAACTAAATAGCGAAATACAAAGGACTAAATAACAACTACACAATTCATTGACACTTACTGCATTTACAATGCCTGGCAATACGTATAAATTAAAATATATTTAAACACAAGTAACTAAATACTGCATACACTTGCACAATTTTATCGATATCAAAACTACCAGTATAAAATTTTATCGATATGATTGATAGTCAGGACAGATGAAATTGGGCACGTCTATAAGTACTAAAAACTAATAATAGCACTATTCGAAGAAATAAAATTATTGTCTAGACAATCAGGGGATCAAATTAACCACTTATTTAGTCATATAAAAAAGTTGCCGGCTTTACACATCACTGATATCGATAAATATTGTGACGAAGGTTCGTCACAAGTTATGACAAAACTGTGTCGTTTGCCACGTTAGGACATTTTAGTGAGCCGGAGGGATTCGATATAACCTACAAATATTACAGGAAAGTTTTAAGTCTTCTTCTTCTGCCTGGCGTTACTAATCCCGGCGTTTGCCAGGCCTCGCCTACACAAAACACAAAGATTTCAGTAAGTAACATAAATGCGAGACCGATCAAATTAGCTCAAACACATACATGGTTAGTTTTGTACAATTTATTTATAGAACTATTATTTTTCTCGGAACTTACAACCGGATTATAAAATAAAGTACAGGAAATATTATAAAACATCACAATTTAAAAAAAGAATTTACTATTTGAAACTGAATACATACTTTATACCCACAACACAAGGTATAAATTCATTTGCACAAGTTTAGTGCCGGTCGATGTAAGTAGGAATGTCGACTGTATGTTAAGGCAGTAAGGTGTACATTGGCATGCGATAGGTGACTCGTGTAGCTGTTAGAAGTCGTTAGCTTACGCGGCGGGGATGGGGTTGGGCGGCGGCTTCTGGTGCGGCGTCTTGTGCATCATGTTGATCTTGTCGCCCAGGCTTAGCGCCATGCCCTGACGGAAACAACGACAATTTGTCACATACGCAGGCTACAAGTATTGGAGTAATTGAACGCTTAAAACTTGTAACTGATATGAGTTTTAATACATTTGGTAGAAGGCGAATCTTCGAGGTCGATAAGTTTGATATAGAAACCTTCAAGGGTGCTTAAAAAATGGCACGGTCGTATACTATATATACTCATATTTTACAAGGAAGCTAAGCTAACAAATAGACAAATGGCGCAAATGGGAAAGCCTATTTTATTGAAAAAAAAAAGCTTAGGTTGATTATATTAGTAGTAGTTGCTGTTATGTAGCGGTTAGAATCCCATAAATAACAGCATAAAGTATTTAAGGCTGTCTAAACGAGATATTCCTAGTATGAAGAAGTATTTTTTTGGGAAAAGTAATTACTCAATATTTACCTTAAAATTAATTTTTTTACTTAAAGTAGTGTTCCTTACCTGGCTCTTAGCGCGTATCCGCACGTGTCCGACGACGGGCGAGTTGGGCTTGTGCAGCGGCGTCTCGATGCTGAGGTTGGCGAGCGCGTCCTCGCCGAAGATGGACCGCGCGTACAGGTTCGCCGCCATGAACCCGCACTGACCCGACAGCGCCTGGCCCACGACAATAGTATATAGTGACGGGAAATGTTTATCCATACTTTGGACATCACTATAGAGCATTTTTTAATTAAAGTTTCGTAATTAGAAGATAATTGAACGCGTTTCTCAAGTTCACCATTTCAATGCGCTAATGGTGCAGAATATTGCGGCAAGTTATTAATTTCAACAAGCATTGAATCCAAAATTTAGATGAGCCCTTAGGATTTGATGTATAGGCACTAGTTAGAAGGTGTTTTTTTTATTACATCTATTTCATTTACGCTTGAACATGCTAGATTATTTTTTTTTTGCAGTCATATCTTTCATTGAAGTCTATCTACAGGAGTTGTAAAATCTTATAAAAGACTAAACTGAAAAATTACATTCCTTAAGTGATGAACATAGTAATATTATATAGTAAGTCAATATGATTACCTTTTCAGGAGTAAGACACTTCATGTTGGTAGAAGCCAATAGATGCTGTAAGTACTCGCGCAGATCTGTGATGTTCGTGTTCACGGACACCTGCAACAAAACATTATCGTGGTCAGCCTTTTATTTATTTCATGTTATCAATAAAGTTATATTGTATTTCTGCTTCGAAAAATCGGCACAGATCAGAACATAGCTATAACGTGGTGACATAAAGGCAAGACAATTCACATATTTATGTGTTCTGCAGAGGACTTTGCTAATTTTGAAGAGAATTACGCAAAAGTTTAACATAGTTATTTAAACCTATATAATATGTATGTCATACCTTGTTCTCCCACTCGAACTCGGCCCACATTTGCCTGAAGTCGGCATCAGTGCAGACAGCGGGCTGGATGTAGTCGACGATGTCAATGTGTATGTCATTCAGTACTACCACTCCGCGGTCCATTGATGCGCCTGATACTTCATACACTGGAAGAAAATAATTTTATAATGCAGATAATTTTTTTATTGACTAAGGTTTGATCTGGCGATCGACTATGCTGGTGTCAATTTAATAAGTCTTATGATTTTGGCGACCTTTGATTACAATTATTTATTTTGGTAATCGGTTAAATTGGCTAGCAACGCTTCTTGCAAGCATTAAGTCTGTCAAAAGATATTAGTTGTTTAATTAGCTTATATGCCCACTGCTGAGCAAAGACCTCTTCCATTCTTCTGTGCCAGCGCTTCCTTGGTCTGCTTATTAGTTATACATCATAAATTAGCTCAGCATTTACAAAACGCTATTGAGCCACGCCTCATTTACTGTAAAAACGGTGTCTTATATTTTTCAGGGCCTAGAGAGAAAATCATTTCATCTTAATAATTTTACTACTTATACATCATAGGTTAAAGTATAATATAATATGTATGTTAGTCTATAAGGTATATATCTAGGGGCTAATGCAGCCTGAAAAAAGGTATTTTGATTTGATTTGGAAGTGTCACATATGCCATACCGATATTGCCGAATATGATGCCGTTCTCGGTGGAGGCGACCTTGACATGCGCCTTGATGGAGGCGAAGTCCCGCGGCGCCAGCACCAGCGCCGCCGGCCGCTCCACCAGGCGCAGGTCGCCAAGTGTTGCCAGCTCCACCGTGCAGTTCTGTAGCGTGTCGTCTGAACAAGGAGGTTCATTAGTGTTTATGTAAAAACAACAGTGTACTACAACAAAGTACATAGACGTAACACAGCTTTCAAACTAGCAGATTTTTTGCTTGTTTTTGCGATCGCCGTACTTGCACCAACTAAAGTGTAAAAGTGTATTTATTTTTAATGAAAGTCAAAATTTTTGAGATGGTGTCAGGTTGATTACACATATGATACGCTCAAACACAGTATCTATCAATATAATTTACATTTACAATCATTTCTAAAGAAGTATCTAGACTTAGTGTAGCATGCACCGCAAACAGATGACTCAACCCGATCACATAAAGACCAACAAGGGCTTGAGGAGCCTGCCAATTCCTTTTTTATGTGTTATTCGGCGCATGTCTGTCAATATCTGGTTCTACCTTTTCAAAAATCATCAAATGACCCTTCCCGCTGTGGGTTAGCAGCAGTGAGGGAGTGTCAGACTCTTACTGACTAAACACCGGCGTGTTCCGTCGTAGGCCTTTTATGTACCAGGGCCGCGGTAACTCTTTCGAACAATCCCGCAGCCCATTTGGATCTACCTTAAAGAATTAAGAGCCCATTATTTTCACCACTTACCAGTCTGATTAACAACGAGCACATCCAAGACGATGTCGTACTGGTTGACGGCGACGATGGCCTCGGCGTACACGGGGTCGGAGAAGCCCGTCAGCTGCGTCACCTTCGACAGCTTGCCGCGTTCCTCGCTCACGCCCGTGCTGCGACCTGTAGGAATATATGTAGATGACTTTATAATGGGGTATGTAGTTCAATATGGGGAGAATAAATAGTGTGCTGAATTGTCTCAAGAAATGACACAGTGGTTTATCAAAGGTAGCTGCGTCACCTTTGACAGCTTGCCGAATTCCTTGCTCACGCCGGTGCTGCGCCCAGTACCAGGGAGATGTATGTAGACGACTTTATAACGGGGTATTGGGAGGGGTAAGTATTGCGATCGACAAAGGGGGCAGTATCAAGGGTGTGTTGTTTCTTTTTAAGGAGTGACACAGTAGTTTGTTAATAGTAGAACATGTAAAAACAACGCATAAAATACAAAAGAAGTATGTAGTGTGTAAGTAGTAGTTTCTTCGAACAGACGTTTGACACGCGGTAAAAAATGTATATGGGAATTTTATTTGAAAAACGTGTCAGACCTCTGTTTAATTTTTTTATTTGATTTGTTATATTGACACCAAAAAAATATGAATTTTAGTTTTATTGTGGCTTAAAAACAAAAAATGTTAAAAACATTTAACAAAAAAATTACATTTTTTTTTCAAAAAATCGTCAAAATTTATAGCTAAAACATTATCAACCTTATGCCAGATACATTAGGGTGCACTTTACCTTGCAGCGCCTTAGTAAGCGACAGCTCGAACATGTCGTGGTGCGTGGTGGCGGTGGCGCCGCCCGCCAGCTGCGCGAACACGATCCCCGCCTCCACGTCCACTTTGTTATCCTCTGGCTTTACTTCACGCTCCTAATAATGTATGAAATAGGTGTTACAAAATATATTATATTGGCCCGTGGTGCGTCCTTCGCTACGTATAATGTACACTATTTTGTTACAAAAAACCCTATAAAACAAAAAAAAATGCAAATCGGTCCAGGTGTCTTCGAGTAATCGATGAACATATATTTAAAAAAAAGAAAAGATCCCGACGAATTGAGAACCTCCTCCTTTTTGGGAAGTCGGTTAAAATTGTGATAAATGAAGAACCGCTCGACCAATTTTGTGCAAACTTCACAAAAACCATCTACTAAATACAAAGCCTAAACATTTAGTTCACATACGTGAGACCATTCTTCACTACATAGTATAAAATAAAGTGGCATTTTCCGTCCCTAAATCTCTTTGTACGCTTAAATTTTTAAAACTACGCAACCGATTTTCATGCGGTTTTTTTTAATAGATAGAGTCATTAAAGAGGAAGGTTTATATGTAAACTCCTTTGCAAAAAAAGCGGGCACCTATGCGAAATCTTGGTTTTAAGGACTTTACGTGCATTTGAAAGGGTTTTAATAACTGCAGGATGTTAATAGCTTCAAAAGGGTTATCCACGCATGCGTGAGAGTGTATTCTAAATTTGAATTTTGGAGAAATGCTAAGAAACTGGTTAAACGTTTTGTCGGCGTTTTGAAAAGTTTTTGACGTGATTTTCAGAAAACTGGTAATGCAGTTTTAATTAATGATTAATGGACCTTTCTTTTACATCAAAACGTTTTTTAGAAACTATTCGTCTTTGATAAAATTGTCACCTGCTCTAAATGGTCTACAATAATGGTTAATGGCAATGTTAAAAGTTTCGCTATTATTGTGTAAAGCGTTCTATTGTTTAGAAATTGAACCCACGCGGTTTAAAATATCCCTTTCTCATAAATAAACACAACTTAGAGGAGTCTCAGTACTTTGGGCTGCAACAAAACCAATTTAAAGTTAACAGTGCCGATCACAACTCATCTCCTATCAGACTTTGACTTTTTGAAAAATCTTTAAATTCTACAAAATACAGAAAATAACGGATAGACTGTAAGCATGAGGTCTTAAGGTCTCGTAATCACTGATTTTTAAACAACCTCGCCTCTGGGGAAACCTCGTAGACCTCTGAAGATCTATGAGTCTGAGCGTTCAAATAACGTGTTTTCATCAAACGGACACTTGTTAAATAAACTTGCCTGCGCCGAGGTTTTCGTGTATCACTTTCCTGCTTAAATCATTAACAATAATTGGCTACCTGCTCATTTCTTAAGAAACGTACCTTCGGCCAATAATTTTAAATTCACGACACCCTTTCAACTAAAACATCGTTTAGTAACCCGACACCTATGGAGTTATCGAGAGCTTCAACGCGGCAATAATTTTACTTTTTGGATAGCTTTAACCCTTTCCAACATTTTTCATATGGTGAATTTAACATTTATCACATAATTCGGTATTTTTTAAATGTCAAAGTCTGATAGGAGACGAGTTGTGAACGGCACTGCTGACTTAAAATTGGTTTTGTTGCAGCCCAAAGTACTGATACGCCTCTAAATAGTGTTTATTTATGAGAAATATTTTAAAAAGGGATATTTTTAACCGCGTGAGAACAATATCTAAACAATAGAACGCTTTACACAAAAATACCGAAACTCTTAACATTGCCATCAACCATCATTACAGACCATTTAGAGCAGGTGAAAATTTTACCAAAGACGGACAGTTTCTAAAACAATTTTTGATGTGAAAGAAAGGTCCATTAATCATTAATTAAAACTTCATTATCAGTTTTCTGAAAATCACGTCAAAAACTTTTCAAAACGCCGACGAACTTTCTACCAGGAATTACTGCCAAGCAAGGTTCAACCAGTTTCTTAGCATTTCTCCAAACTTCAAATTTAGAATACACTCTCACGCATGCTTGGCTAACCCTTTTGATGCTAGTAACATCCTACAGTCATTAAAACTCTTTGAAATACACGTAAAGTCCTTAAAACCAAGATTTCGCGTAGGTGCCCGCTTTTTTTGCAAAAGAGTGTATAATAACATACATTAAATAGTAGGGAAATACTGTTATCCCGTGCGAAGCCGGAGCGGGTCGCTAGTGAGTTATAAAATTACAACGTAAAGTGGCATTATATAATTATGTACTGTTATATTTTTTTATTATTGTGCAACAATTCTGAGAAGACATGTAGTCTGGTGTTAAAGCTATGTATGTGACGATACCTTGTCGGCATCATCCAGCAGGTTGGCAGCGCGGTCGGGCAGCGCCAGCAGCGCCGCCAGCGCGTGGTGCGAGCCCGCCAGCAGCGCGTCGCGCACCACGCCGGGCCGGGCGCTGCCCGCCAGCACGCACATGGCGCCGTGCTCCAGGTCGTCCGCTGTTAGACCTGATTGGGTGCCGTTCGTGCCTGTACACGAAGCATACTAATATTGAAGATGCAAAAGTTTATATGTATGTATAGATGTATGGTGTTTGTTCCTCTTCCACGCAAAAATGGATTTTGATAAAACTTGGCAGCAAGGGCTTATGCTGTGTCGAGCACACGGAGTAGCAGTGGCTACTCCGACGCGGCAGCACTCGCCACGCGAGCGACGGCTCACACTCGTGTGCTGGTGTACACGCAAGGGGAGATTTTACTTCAGTCTTTGAGCACCGCTACGTTAGCCGTGGCGGCTCAAGGCAGCAAAGGTCCTTATATAGCTTTTACAGGGTGTGTCGTACCTAATCACATTAAAATAAATACGTTGATATACTGGTTAATATATGTTGATTAACACAAAGAAAAATTTTAAATACGTAAAAAAAATATTTTTTAAATAAAGTAAACAGAAAAACCAAAACATTATCATATCAAAGCACTAAATTTTGACTTGGATTTACAGCAGCTTTCTTCATATTTTTTTGTCAAATGTTACGCTGATCCACATAGACTTTATTTTATTTTAAGCTCTTAAATACATTAGTTTTTTTCCAAAACAGCAAAGTACCATTAAGCTTTTTTTTAGCTTAACGAGTACCAAGGTTATACGACAGATTTCTAATGAGAAGATCAGTGCTGAAAACACGCAAAGAAACAATTTTAACCTAAGCAAACAACGCAACAATGATGATAACATGAGACTCACCAGCATTCTGCTTATGGAAGGCCAGCAGCCTCGCCGCCAGGTGCATGGCAGAGGCAGCGTCTCGCTTGTCCAGCTTGAGCGCCAGCTTGCACAGCGCGGAGCACGCACAGGCCGCGGTGAAGCTCTCGCCGGAGCCCAGCGCCGCCCACAGCCCCGCCGCGCCCGACGGGGCTGGGGTGGCACTGTAGGTGACAAATATTGTTAGAATACAAAAGGCGCGTATGATTGAGTAATTCTTGGATTTCCCTAACAACCGCTGTAGTTTCGTACTACTTTTTGTTATTCCCTCAAGATATTTTCCTTCTTTTTAACTCAGTCTTCGGTGTCTAAAATATACTTGGAAAAGCTACACTGGTACTTTCTTAGCACTCGTTCTTGAGAAACAACCTCTCAAAAACGAGTGTCAGTAAAGTACCAAAGTAACTTTTAATTTTTATCAAAAAGTAAAGTCACCGCGAAGTTTGTCTAAAGAAATTATATTAAACGCACATGGCAACAGACACGTAAAAATCCATTTATTAAACTCTCAATGTGAATTTGACCCAGAATGCATTTAATGTCATAGAAAACATCTGATATAAAACATATAGAACTTACGCTGGCAAATTGAAGGCAGACTGCGAGGCGTAAGTACCGTCGCTGGTGACCAGCTGACGAGGAGCCGACGTGTCCGGCTGAGGCTTGGGAGTCGACGCTTCGGAATTCTCCTACGATACAAAATACTTATGTTCCATTATGTGTAAAAGGTTACAAGTTTTTAAAGTATCTATAACTGCAAACGATCGTATTTATTTAAGTTTTCTTTTTTTTAATATTAATTTTCGATCTAACGTAAGAGCAAAAATTATCTTAATGGATGATTTTAGAAGCCAACGAACATGCAAAAATTGGCCTTGGTGATGTGAAAATTAATTTATTTGTTTTATATATATATATATTTATTTGTATATATATAATAAAGCAGTCACCTTCTCGTCCCCGCTGACAGAGGAGGGTATGACGGCGGCGAGGGCGTCCAGCGCCGCCCGCGCCCGCTCCGGCGTGTCGGCGAACTGCGCCAGCAGCCACAGCGCCGACCGCGCTATCTTACCCACGCGGATACCGCCCACTGACTCCAGGAGTTTCTGGAAGCATCACCATGGGTAAGTAGGGGATATATCAGGACAAAAATACACGATACGCTAAACACGCGCGTTTACATCGCGTCTCAAACTCGCACCCCCTACGAATCTGTCAAATTATACCAATCGAACATTAACCTTACAATATTGCGATAAAGTAGAAGAAAGACTACTTGAGAAAGGTTCATGTGCCGTCGTCTGTACAAACGGTGTAATAAATTTTTTCACAA
Organism: Helicoverpa assulta; assembly: GCA_963856015.1. NCBI lineage: Eukaryota > Metazoa > Arthropoda > Insecta > Lepidoptera > Noctuidae > Helicoverpa > Helicoverpa assulta. Next base: position 1,118,164 of record CAWLCW010000016.1, read on the forward strand.
AAATTCAATGCCTTGTAAATATGTTTTTGTTTACTAACTTGTGTATTTTTTTTTACATAATTTCTATTTAATAACATGTAACCCTTTTGATATCAATCAATTTCTGCAAGCTACGATAAACAACCACGTTTATACAAATTTACCTGATATATTTGGTCTCTCAGATCCACGAAGGTGTGCAATGCAGAGCGTAGGAACAGCATCACATCTTGCGCAGCCGGCTCGCTGCCGTCACCCAACAGTTCTAGTAAAGCCGGGGCTACACTGCCTGCTACTTCTGGGAACTGTGGAAGGAGATTATTGATTGAACAACATATTAAGTTTTTGAAGCAAGTTATCGATGAGACTGTGGTATATTAGTATGACAAATCTAATTCCAAAACATCAAATCTTAAGTTTTATTTTTATTTGTTCCTTTATTTCAGGCAACTAGTGCTCATATAAAACATATAATGATATAACACAATAAACACCTACAAAGCTCAAATAGTTGAAATTGGAAATGTCAAAATTATTTTCACTGACCACAAAACAAATATTAAAAACCACCCAAAATGTTGGTATATTTTTAAATTTGGTGTAGCCAACTGTCAAAAAGATTTTTTTTATCTACAGAATTAACTTTATTTTTTTCAAAGACAAAATATATTCACAAACCTTAAGAGCAGCTCTATGCATCGCTCTGACAAGCAACTGTCTGTATTTAGCAGCATCTTCATGGTCGGCGGAGGTAGCTCTTGCAGCTTCCTTACGTAGGACTTGTACCAGTTCCTCCGCATGACGCGAGCTGACCAGCTCCAGTGCTGTGAGAGAAATGAGTAATGTGTAACTAGACTGGAAAAGGCGAATATTGTTTCTAAATATTTTTTAGTAAATCGTTTTTTTAAGGTTTTAAAATAAAGTCTAGCTTGGGCACGCGGACAAATGAAAGGTCGGATCGTGCATAAAGACCCATTATCATGTAAACAACACAAACAATTTGAAAAAAAAAAAATGATTTGAGTAAAAATGGATTAGAAGAAGGAACTCGAAGGAGGTCGCGCGCTTTTTCTTGCTGCCAGCACTGATCGAAGACTAAACTAACTCGGGCGGTGTTCTCACCAGTTCATGCGCATATATCGCGCGGAGGGTGGCGAGGGCTCGCTTGGAGCGCTGGGCAATACCAATTCTAGGTTTGCTAAAGCTTTGACTCGCTACAAAAGTCCTTTTCTGTTGAGGTGTTAATTACTAGTGGTGGAATTACATAAATAAATAAATAAAGGAACATAAATATTTTGCTTTATGATCAGATCATTTTCCATTAACTTCGTCAAGGTAAGAGACAATTTTCGACAGCCGCCCCACCACGATCAGCTCCACGCTGTTCACTCACCCAGCACCAGCGTGTGCCTCCTGACGTCCAGGTCTGACGCCGCCAGCACGCGCAGCACGTCCATGGCCAGGCTGGGCAGGGCCCGGGCACCAGCTTCCCCAGCGCTAGAACGCAGGGCTGATAGACGCCCCACCACGATCAGCTTCACGTTGTTGTCCGACTCCTTGACGATCAGGTCGATGTAGCATGCTGCTGCCGCCTAAACGACCAAAATATTTATAACCGATTTCAAAAACCGAGGTATATTTGCAACTTAGTGACCTAAGAAAGTAGAACAGAAAATACATTTATTTACAAGAGCGTGACACATTTACAACACAAAAGAACGACTGACAAAAAAATGTGGATCTTATTTAGTGAATTAAAGTGACACAATGGCGAAACTCAACATAAAACTCTGAAAAGGATGACATTTCATCTATTACTTACTATAATAGCAGCAGGCGCGTTCGACAGCGTGATGAGTGTTCCGGCCGCTTCGTACCGCACGGCGGCGCTAGTTGCGTTCAGAAGGCTGTATACTGTGCGGATGAAACGGGAACGCTCTGACGGGTTCGCGTGACACACCTAAACGACGAATTATATAAAATTATATAGGAATTTGAGGTTCATTATTGAGGGCATAAAATTACGGATAGTGATAGAATTTCGTGAAATAGACTGACTGAAGTTTCATAAGAAAAGAGCTTCTTCAGTGAATAGACATCCTGATTTCAAATAGCATGAATAAACGTTTATTGATACATAGACATAAGAGCACAAAATTAAAAAGTTCAGGGGCATGGTTATGTGGACTGCCCCTAAAGAAATGCCAAACATTTGTAAGTGTGATAAATAATCAACTGATATTTCCGTAACGACAAAATAATACTAAAACTGCCTTCACACACCAAACTTACCTTATAAATCAGCTCCACAATAACCAACTGCAGTATATCACCAAAGCTCTGCACGTTATCCAGCCTAGACGAGAGGTAGGTCAACGCTCGCTCCTGGTCAGCATGCAACAACATGAGGAACGCATTCCTCTTGCATGACATATCCTGTTCAGTTTCCAAGAAGTTCGCCACCAGCTCCGGTGCGTCGGGGATTAGGAACTCGAAGTTTCTGGTGGAATTGTGTTTTGTTTTTGAATTTAGAAGGGTTTTCGGTTGCTGACTAAAAACTGCCAAGGTAAAATAATTAAGTAACAAAAAACATTAGACTAGCTTTATGGCTTTTAGGGTGAAAATCGCGAATTGTTGGGGTAAAATCTTGTATATGTCACCGTAAGATTACAAACATCGTTAGATTACAATCTATCTCGAGAGAAAGTAAACTGTCGAATTATTGTGAACCGTAACATCTGATTGCAATTTAACGTATTATTTTTCGCTATATTATAATCTATCAATGTAAAGCGGTCAAATTGTCAACTGGCGTAGAACGGAATGCATCTTGCGCGCTGATTGGTAGAACGTAATGTGCCCCCGCCGCACAGTGGTCCGGATTTTCAAAAAGGTGGACATAGGATCGAAAATGCATATTTAACTCAACTAAAAATTGTTTCGTATAGGCAATTTAACACTGATTAATACTTATTACTACAACTTTTCAAAAAAACTGCTCCTTCACATAAAAAAAAAATATCGAAAATAAAAATGTATGGGAGAAAATCTATTTTATTTTTTTTCTCCGTTCAGTATCAAAGTATAGCAACCAAATCTTATATTCTGGTAAGTACCTATTGTTCTTAATACGACAACATATAAATTGCTTGCGTATCCCTGCGGCCTTGGCGCCTACGATGCTTCAAAGTTCAAAATTTTAAAGTTGAATTATCTTAACATTATTAATGAGTTTTTCTGAGTTTTTCTATTGGAATTAATACAAAATATCATTTTTAATAAAAAAGCCCCCCGCGCGCACCAACCATGTATTAGGTTCGCCCCCTACTACTTGGGACTTAAATATACTACTGGCGAAATGACAGTATACTTTTGTGTAGAGTGTGTGTAGTTTAAAATATCATTTTTTTTTATTATATAAGAATTAAAACGGTCCGCATTCAAGCATTTGGCAAGTATTTTTTTATTTTATTATATTAAAAAAATAGAAATAAAAGTCTTCAACTTTAGTTATGTAATTAAAGACACGTGCTGATTCGTTGCCTATTTGTAACTGACTAAAACGACTCCTGTGATAAAATAGTAATTTACCCCCACCACCGGAGATATCGACGACGCTGATTGGCTGCGGTTCTAATTTTGTCCGTCACTACTTGCGCGCGTGTGTTTGTTATAAATACCTGTGCATGAAACAATTAAAGGTAATTGTTTCTCAACCCTTGAGGAAGCAACATACCTAATTATCCGTGCTGTGTGAGTTGAAGTGAAGTTTAGTGAGTTTCGTTATGGCTGCATTTGTTACAAACTTGGACATTTTTATGTTCCTTCGTGTTGCTGGAGACTTGAAAAATTGGGAACGACTCTATGAAACTATTATTCTACATATCCCAGTTGAAACATGTTCAGAAGATTAAGAAATAATCAAGACTTTTTTGAAGAACTACATCAGCAATATCAATCGCAGATGGGCAAGAAATCAGAAGACTTTCATAAATAGACATGCTGCGTGGTTACAATCAAATATTAGTTGGCCAAATTGCACGACTGTTAATTTAACCGAGATTTTTCAAGGCCAAGATGAAGGTATCGAAACCATTTCGTCAGACAACACTTCTTTTGACATCGATACTACAGCAGCTGTGATTCCGTCGACATCTAGTATTACTGTGGGCACATCTACCGAAGTTCAGATTAGGAAGCCTTTTGTTGACCTCAGCAACAAACAGAAGAAAAGACGTTCAGAGTCTCTTTTGGACTATTCGCCGGAAGAACTTACTTTTGCATTAGTCGAAAGACTTAAGATAGACCAGAAGAATGACTTAGCTTGTGTTATTGACCATATAACGAAGAACCCTGATAGTGTTCCTATTGTTCAAGCCACATTGTTTAAGAAAAATAGGAAAAAAACTTTTGACGAAGATCATGCTCTTGGTCTTTATACATCGTTGAACCTGTCAAAATGGAAATACTTGTGTTTAAGGAAAGTGCTGTTAGATTGTGAAGTTCTAGTGTTGCCATCGTATCACAAACTCCTTGAAGCTAAAAAGAAATGCTATCCACATGATTTAGAAATTAGTGAGAGAGGAGCCAGAGTGAAGCTTCAAGCCCTATTGGATCTGACAGTCCAGAAGATACTTCAAATTACCGGTACCCAGATTGATTCGTCAACTGAAGGATTGAAGTTAATCAGCAAATGGGGTTTCGATGGAGCTTCTTCACAAAGCACCTACAAGCAAAGGACTGAAAATGTAGACTTCAGTGATTCATCGGTTTTTATGTCAAGTCTTGTCCCTCTTAAATTAGTTTCTAATAATAGCACCATATGGGAAAACCCAGCACCTTCTTCAACACATTATTGCAGGCCCATTAAGTTCGAGTTTTGTAAAGAGACAGCAGAATACATCAAGCAAGAAGAAGCTGCATTGAAGGAAGAAATAAAAAACATCGATTCTACAAAATGGGCAGGGCTAGAGATTAGTCACGAGCTTCATATGACAATGATCGACGGAAAAGTGGCCACTATTATAACGGATACTTCGTCTGCATCTGCCTGCAATATTTGCCTTGCAAAGCCGACCGAGATGAACAAGCTGTCAGAAGTATTTTCAAGACCTGTTCGAGAAGATGTTTATAAATATGGACTTTCTACTCTTCATATGTGGATTCGTTGTATGGAGTGTATTCTACACATATCTTACAATATGGACTTTGAGTTGTGGACTGCACGAGGTGCTAACAAGCAACTAAAAGCTGCGAAGAAACATTTGACACAAGAAGAATTCAAACAGCAAATGGGAATACTTGTAGATTTTGTGAAGCAAGGCTTTGGAACCACAAACGACGGAAACACAGCCAGAAGGTTTTTTAGAGATTATGAGAAATCTGCCGAAATAACCAAAATTGACAAAGGCCTACTAAAGCATTTTGCGGTTATTCTTCAAACGATTTCATCAGGATGTGCCATAGATATTGAAAAATTCAGGACTTATTGCAGAGAAACAGCTGAGATCTTTGTGCATTTATACCCATGGTTTTATATGCCCGCAAGTGTACACAAGCTACTCATACACGGTGCAGACATTTGTCATCACTTTGGCCTCCTACCAATTGGCATTCTTTCCGAAGAAGCGGGAGAAGCAAGAAATAAAGAATTTCGAAGAGTTCGTGAATATCATACAAGGAAATTTAACAGGATGAAGACCAACGAGGACTTACTCCATAATTTTTTGATTAGTTCAGACCCATATTTATCCCATATTCGCCCAAAATACAGCAACTCTAAACAATTCGATTTTTTTCCAGATGTTAAAGAGCTTTTGTTGTTGCCTGAGGTAGTAACAGAAGAAACAGAGAATATGGATCTACAGGAGTTGCAGCCTGAACATGATCCATTAATGTAAACGTGTCAGATTTAGTAATTTTGTTATTGTCCGAATTGAGTTTGTTAGTTAGTAAAAAATTATATATTTTTTAATCTGTTTCTTGTTACGTAAAAAATATTAGGGTCGTGGTGGCCTTGTGGGTAGAGAACCAGCCTTTCGAGTATGAGGGTGTTGATTCGATTCCAGGCCAGGCAAGTACCAATGCAACTTTTCTAAGTTTGTATGTACTTTCTAAGTATATCTTAGACACCAATGACTGTGTTTCGGATGGCACGTTAAACTGTAGGTCCCGGCTGTCATTGAACATCTTTGGCAGTCGTTACGGGTAGTCAGAAGCCAGTAATTCTGACACCAGTCTTACCAAGGGGTATTGTGTTGCCCGGGTAACTGGGTTGAGGAGGTCACGCTCCTTGTAAAACAAACACACACTACACTGCTACATCCGGTTAGACTGGAAACCGACCCCAACATAGTTTGGAAAAAGGCTCGAAAGATGGTGATTGTTATATAAAAAATGTAATATATTTCTTGTAATATAACAAATATGCCTATTTTGTCATAACACCACGCTTTATATTCCCCGAAGGGTTCGGCAAAGTTGTATACTACACAAAAGTATACTGTCATTTCGCCAGTAGTATATTTAAGTCTCAAGTAGTAGGGGGCGAACCTAATACATGGTTGGTGCGCGCGGGGGGCTTTTTTTATTAAAAATGATATTTTGTATTAATTCCAATAGAAAAACTCAGAAAAACTCGTTAATAATGTTAAGATAATTCAACTTTAAAATTTTGAACTTTGAAGCATCGTAGGCGCCAAAGCCGCAGGGATACGCAAGCAATTTATATGTTGTCGTATTAAGAACAATAGGTACTTACCAGAATATAAGATTTGGTTGCTATACTTTGATACTGAACGGAGAAAAAAAATAAAATAGATTTTCTCCCATACATTTTTATTTTCGATATTTTTTTTTTAGGTGAAGGAGCAGTTTTTTTGAAAAGTTGTAGTAATAAGTATTAATCAGTGTTAAATTGCCTATACGAAACAATTTTTAGTTGAGTTAAATATGCATTTTCGATCCTATGTCCACCTTTTTGAAAATCCGGACCACTGTGCGCCGCTCCGGCATTCGCCATTTTGTTTATTTATTTCGTTTGTTGTCGATTGTGTAAACAACTGTGTTTTCGTGATTATAAATTGATTTCCTGTTGAAAATAACTTATATCTTTAGAATTCGTTACATAAAAGTGTTGAGGATGTAAAATTTATCTGTGATTAACCATAGAAAAGCAGTTTGAACGATAAACCAACAAATTAGTGTTGGTTTCCGAACATAACCTAAACTACATTAATTTCTCGTGTTTTAATATTTGTATATGCGTGGAAACTTACGTGTTCTCATTAAATAATATTAGCCATGTCGGATATTGAGCCTGGTCAACAAAATAACTCAGAAAAAAATTATATTGTTAATCCGAACGAATTTACCATAGAGCTACAAAAATATTACAGTGGGCTTTATAAGAGTGATTTTTATATAAGTTTATGTCAAATGTTTTTTCTAAGACTGAAAGAAGATGGATCACAATCCATACAAAATTGCCCCACGTCCTATAACAATGTGACGTATCTCAAAAAAAAGATAAAAATGTTAAAAAAAATATGGCATACTCTCTAATTTATTTTTTTTACACCTTCATACGAAAAAAACGTTTTAAAAATTGTTCCGGCGCTGTTATGAAAACATCGTTCATAGGACTATTTATGGACTATTTTATTAAATTATTTTTTTGTTTGATAGGGTATACCTCACAGGTTGTCCCATAATCATCAGGTCAGGATCTGATGATGGAAACTCTGAGAAATCCAGGGCAACTTTTGAAAGCTGTAGGCATGCGCAGGATAAAAACTTGACTATAAGGTGTATGTCTTATAACACTATGCAACAGTAAAGATTTTGAGCTGACGTGATAATGGAGACGAAAGAAGGTCGAGGGACCTCGACAACTGAATATGTAAACTACCTCGTGTTTGGGCTTATATTATTTGTAATGAATAGACCTTTGCAATAGTGAAGGTTTGGAGCTGACCCGATGATGGAGACCAGAGAAGGTCGAGGGAACTCGACAACAAAATATGTAAACTACCTCAGAAGTCGGTGTCTAATGGATGTACCTAAGTTTATTTCCCCACCGACTTCTAGGCCGATGCTCTTAAGAATAGTTTTTTTTTTTGCTTTTCAGTGTTTTTGGGAGTCGGTTTTATTTTATTGTAAAAATTTTTTTTTTTTGCTTTTCTGTGACAAGTACTTACAGTTGTCACTATCCGCATAAGTGGGAAGTTCTCATCAATACGAATAATATAAGCCCAAACACGAGGTAGTTCACATATTCAGTTGTCGAGTTCCCTCGCCCTTCTCTGGTCTCCATCATCAAGTCAGCTTCAAACTTTCAGTGTTGCAAAGGTCTATTCAATACAAATAATATAAGTCCAAACACGAGGTAGTTCACATATTCAGTTGTCGAGTTCCCTCGCCCTTCTCTGGTGTCCATCATCAAGTCAGCTTCAAACCTTCACTGTTGCAAAGGTCTATTCAATACAAATAATATAAGCCCAAACACGAGGTAGTTTACATATTCAGTTGTCGAGTTCCCTCGACCTTCTTTCGTCTCCATCATCACGTCAGCTCCAAATCTTTACTGTTGCATAGTGTTATAAGACATACACCTTATAGTCAAGTTTTTATCCTGCGCATGCCTACAACTTTCAAAAGTTGCCCTGGATTTCTCAGAGTTTCCATCATCAGATCCTGACCTGATGATTATGGGACCACCTGTGAGGTATACCCTATCAAACAAAAAAATAATTTAATAAAATAGTCCATAAATAGTCCTATGAACGATGTTTTCATAACAGCGCCTGAACAATTTTTGAAGCATTTTTTTCGTATGAAGGTGTAAAAAAAAGAAATTAGAGAGTATGCCATATTTTTTTAAACATTTTTATCTTTTTTTTGAGATACGTCACATTGTTATAGGACGTGGGGCAATTCTGATCCATCTTCTTTGTAACGTTATTTTAATTTGTATTAGAGGACAAAGTAACCGTTTTTATATTTTTCATTTTCATTTGAATTGCAGGATAAAATGATTGTTTATTATTTTAAAGTTTTTTTTATAATTGTCCAATTTAAATTGTTTGAGGACAAAATTAAGTACCCTTTTTTATATAAGAGGCTTTTATTTTTTTTAAATATTTGTTTGTGTTTGAAGACAAACTACCTAATTGTTTTGTTTTTTTTTTTTATAAGTTTCTTATAATTTTCCAATTTCAATTTGTGTTTGAAGAATAAATATTTCGTTACAATTTGTTCCCTCCATATGTCAGGAATATTAATTACATACTCGTACTAAATAATAAATACTTTTGAAGAATTTTTGAAGAGCATTTATTTTATTTAACTGACACCTCTATTTCATTGCTAACTCTACGGGAACTCCATGGGAACAGAACGGCTGGTCGTGATTGGTCGATCTTACAAAAAGACTGACCAATCAGGAAGAGCTTTCAGACAGTTGACTATTTGACAATTTCTCATCGATAGATTATAATTAGCGAAAAATAATGCGTTAAATTGCAATCAGATGTTACGGTTCACAATAATTCGACAGTTTACAATCTCTCGAGATAGATTGTAATCTAACGATGTTTGTAATCTTACGGTGACATATATATGATTTAAGAAGCAAAAATTATGTTTTGTAATGTAAACTAGTGCAGAACATCTAGTAGACCAGCTATATTATAGTGTTTTCCCAAAAATACAAACCTGTAGATAGTAAAGATGGCAAGCACCGCATTCCTCCTGACATAGGAGTGGCGGTGGTCCAGGCAAGCCCTGATGGCAGGCATCAGGGGCTCCAGGAGTTCCGGCTCCTTCAGCTTGCACAGGAAGCGGAGAGTGGAGCCACGGATGAACTCATTGGGGTGTTGCAGATCCTGTACGAACCAGAAATGGGCTTTAGATTGAAAAAAAAATACTGGAAGGGGTAGAAGTCAGTATTTATGACTGCTATGTGATTATCAGTTGAGTTGAAATCGAATATGTTAAAAACTTGGCAGGTTATCTGGTTAATTAAACATGTCACAGTAGCTTAAAACCTGATCTCTGAACTTAAGGACATATTGGGTACATAGCAAAATTTGCACAAGATCTGTTACCTACTTGAATTGTCAGTATTCTAGCATTCATACAACTTTCAGAATCCTTAATTAAGAACTAGTGTTTATTTATATTCTTGTTTTATAAGGTATTGATTTGCACCTCTGCAATATTTCAGGAGGTTGACATAAAATACATAAATAACCGATTGGAATTATATGATTAACCACTAACTGATAGAAAACCTCATTAATAAAACCAAAAGTAATAACCCAAAATACTTGAACAAGCACTCACCTTCCTGTAAGCATCACAGACAAGGATCATCTCCTGCATGAGCTTGCCATCAGGAGTGGTCTTGGGCACAATCTCCCAGAAGATAAGCAACAGCTTCTTGATCATGTGGTCTTGAAGCGGCAGCACAAACCTGATGATAATCATCAGGAGACCGGGGATCTTCTCGCCTGAGAGGATGATGCCTATTGTCTTCTTTAGAGCCTCTATTTTCTTTTTGATGTCACCCTTTTCTGTTGAGCAATGTTTATGATGTGATTATTGATGTTTGTGAATGTTTAATTTTACTCATTACATATTTTACTGAAGCCATTGTGAGTATGATTGAGTATATAAGAGCAAAGAAGAGTCTACTTCTAGGTGGTAATTAAGAATAGGTGTCTTTACACAGCAGTGATAATAGAGTAACAATGTTGTTGACAGCATGTAACTTCATATGAATTGTTTTGCTGTTACTAACAGGTATGAATGGGGAAACTTTGGTCTAAAAATATTATATGTAGAGATAGATGACTGCAAACACATACCATAAGCTAATAGAGATCATACAAATGATTACTTACCAAGATCCAACTTGAGTTGCATCTCATTGTAAGGCTCGGAGTCCGTCGGGAAGTTGATCAGGGTATAGCATGGCTGCTCCACGCCTGCCATGCTGCAATTGCATCACAAGTTTAATAAGACTGTTAACTTACTAATATTTTTGTATTTATCATTCAAATCAACTAGGTAGATAAGTTTAGATTTACATGAGGACTAGAGCTAAATATATGAAGTTGGTATATGGGCTATCCATGTTGTATCCATGGCAGTTCAAGGCGTATGCATGTTTAGAATCAAATTACACATTTTGCAATGTTATTATGCATCTTCGCGACAATGTTTATTATAGTACAGGCAAGTGTAGCATCTCCTAATATACAGAAGCAGTGTAAAACAGTAGGTTTTCTATGCCATAAGCTTGAAATACTAAAACAAATTGCAAGTTACAAGCGTCCAGTCGGTTCGTCACCCGTCGTTATTTACTTACCTGGATATTTTTTTATGTTCGGTATCTCGTGCACAAATCTATATGTTATCACCTTAAGTATTTAATTCGCATGGACTTAAGTAAATTACAGAGCAAATGAGAAATAATTTACAATCAAAACCTAAAATAATACGTGTCCACATCCACAACGTCAAACGTCACTTTGACAATTTTGACAGAGTAGTGTTGTACATCGTAGTGGTATTGTATGATTCGAAGTTAAATAGCTGTACTTATCTGTTGTTAGTAACGATCGAATTTTACACTGTATTACGTAGTGATAATTTAGACTATTGATATGTGAGCTAAGAAAAGTCTCCAAATAATATGTTGATACTTTAAAGGCAACTACAGTTCTCACAAAACTCAATGAATGGCGGTCCGCTCCGGACCTAAACGAGCGCAACTATCAACTAAGTTTGCTAAACTGAACCTTTAATTGATTTTTGTGTAGCAAATGACGCAAGGGTTCGTATGATAAAAAAAATATTTGACGATAACTAAACCAAACAACGTGTGTAATAAATTCTTATTCGTCTTGTAATAGTAAATAACGCAATTCTTTAGTCGATTAGTATTCAAAGAGGGTACATCTCAGAAAATCAATACAAAATTCAAAATGTCAAAATAAAATTGACAAAAATATTTGGGTTGTACGTGTTTGACGGTTTGACGTAGTATTTTCAACAGTTTGTTGTATTCGGAGTTCTTAGACCTGCTGAAAATTGTGAAAGTAATGTTCTAAATAAATAATTTCAAAATGGATGTGTTAGTTACGTTATTCTACATTCTGTTCTCAATATGTGTCGTCTATCCGCCTACGGAGTTCGTGTCTGCCGGTTTCACTATAGCTCAGCTGTTCGAGAATTTCCTTGGATCTGAGAATATGAACTTTATTGGGTATCATATGAAGAGGACGACTATAACTGCGTTAATTCACTCTGCTCTGCCTCTGGGGTACATCTTCTGTCTGCTTTGTGCGGGGGAGCGCAACCCTTGGTTGCCTGCGGCGGCAGCTGCGACGGCCATTATTCCATTGCTGATGTGCTACAGGCTGTTGTGCTGGTGGGAGAACGACCAAGCGAAGCACCCTGTAGTGAAGGCTCTGATTCCATATGTTACCCCTGGCAGCGACTGGCGAGTTGTGGCTGCTCATCTCAACATTGAATTCAGGAAGTAAGTTGAGCACTACTTACATTACTTAGCCATCCTCTAAAAATAGGAAATGGCTGTTGAAGATTATTACCATTATCATTGAACATGTTCCTTTGTTTTGCATCTACCTACATTTTTATTAAATTCATTCTGAGTTAACTTTGGATGCTTTTAAAAACTCTTTAGTGTTGTTATCCATACATGCATTAAACTAACTGCATGTAATATTGTCACAGTGTGGACAAAGTGTCCATCCAGCTGAACGCTACAAGCAGGTTCGTGGCTATGGAGACATGGCTGATCAAGCTGACGCAGTACAGGCTCAATGTTGTCAAGCAAGACGACTGCACTCTTGTCGCTACTGCTGTGAGTAACATTGTCTATTTCATTAATTACATTAATTGTTTATTTTATTAAATACATATAAAATATTATGCTTAATGCTAACATGATTTTGAACCCTTGTATCAAAGAAACAGCTGTGCTATCAATTTAAACATAAATCTCCTGTAAATTATTCTAAAAAGATTGAAGTTTTACTTTTAAGTTTATGGGCTTATTAACGATATTAATCTCTTGTTAATTATTACCAATGGTTATGGTTTATACATCTGAATGACTGTCATTTCACTAACTTAAGAATGCACTTAAGTAATGTAATTGTGCACTATCATAATTTTCTGCAAAGCTGTGAAATTATATTCAAAATAACATGCAGTAGGTAATATAGCCTGACTTTAAATCACTTAATAAAGTTGTTACTTTTCGTTCCCTGATAAAAATTAACTGAAAGATAAGACCTTTATCAATAAAAATATGGTAAAATTGTAGTGATTCTTTATCAGTTTTGCAATTAATTTATTATCTATGTTTTTTTTTATTTTAATGAAATATTAGGGAAAAGGATGTTGGAATATGATAAGTAGAATATTACTACATTAGTATGTTAAATTGATGAGATGAAATAGGTACTGTACATATAATAAATTCATTCTATGCATATATAATTCATTATGTGTACTTATTTCACATAATGCTGCTTGCATTTATTTTTATTCAGTCTTTTACACCCATATAAATTAAGAGGATTAGATTTTAAGTTCCTCTTTTTGAAATGAAGACAATAAGTGGTGATGGATGATCTGATTATCGTTTTATATACTAAAAAAAAACTCAAAACTCAGAAAATGCCTAGTTAAAAATAGAATCTATCCTTATTTTTTTCTGCCTTGAGAAAGAATGCGAAAACTAACTCTACAAAGGTCAATGTCTCTTGCCGCCTCGCAAGTCCAAATTCCAAAGGTTGGTTCGTGATTTGTGGCCAACAAATATTTGATATAGAGAGATGAGAATTCATATACACCAGTAGTATTATTAGGAAGGATATTATCTAAAAGAATGTTGTATATCTGGAACAATTCTCGAACTTTCTGAATCAATAATAAACATACCTACTAACTTTTACTTATGACCTTATTTTTTTATTTCAATGTTTCTTATGTGTATGTTGTGTGTGTTTATTTATATAAACTATTTTGTTTGTTTTGATTTATTAGTAGCATTGCAGTTGTATAAAATGGGCTATACACTGGCTGCGCGTAACGTGAAACATTATTGATTCCTCGGTGTCGGGACGCCAACCCTCGGTGTGCTAAACCTCGAAGTTACCACACTTTGCGTTCCCACGGTCAGCGACCCAACGCTCAGGAATCGATTATACCACGAATCGATTAGTATAGCGCTTGGCTAGTGTATAACGCTGGTATATGACCTTTTGCTTAGCCTCTTACCATTGCAAATTATCATTTCATGCTTGTTGTACACTTTACTTTGTTAAGTCAAGAAAAAAACATGCTACTTTTCAACAGACGGACAGCCACAACCTCACCCCGACTGGCGAAGACGAGGTCCAATACGTCAACATAGAAGCTATCCCCACCCGTGACGACATCAAGCGCTTTACATTCCGCATCTCGACGACCGCTCTCCGTGACCTGCAGCCCAGGCTCCAGCAACCAGTGAGGGTTCCTGACCACATCTCGTTGATGCCAACACTCATTGAGCGATTTGTCAACGTTTTCAAGCACTATGTCGACCAGAATCCTGTGTATCTTGTTGATCAGGTGAGACATACACAGTTGTGTATGAATAAATTAAATAATTGATTTGTTGCTTGAGTGAAGTTGTAGGGGATATTTCTCGGTCTAATTAGTGGTTGTGGGAATGAACAACAGTATTGGATAAAATCTGATGGAGAAGGTTGTCTTGGTACTTTTTATTAAGTAAAAGAAGTTCTTTTGCAAGTAGTTGCATGATTCTCAAGTTCTTTTAGTAAATAGTTTTTTTTTCTCAGGAGCTAGAGCTGTGTATCGGCTGCATGCAGTACCCGGCGGACGTGAAGCTGAACCGTCGCTGCCAACCCCCGCCCGCGCACGTGCAGGGTGGACCGCGTCAGTGCCAGCAGTGCAATTGCCGGTAACTATACAACATAAGAGAAACTTCCCAAAGATAAACTAGATTTTAAGAATATGGCGACATTGGCCCCTCTCTTTAGCTTAAGCTCTTTAGCTACAGTGAGGTCTGCATTTAGTTTCCGAAGCATTGCAGTCTAACATTGTCTATTTTCTAAAAATTAAATGCTCTCGCTGCGACATAGAAGTTCCCTACCTGACGGACGGACTGATTGTAATGTGTGACATTACATCGTGTTCGTTGTTAGTTGAGGTGATGTGGTACTTGCAGCGTGCTGTGGTGCTGCGCGTGCATGGGGCGCTGGTGGGCGACGCGCGCGGCGGGCCCGCCGGCGCGCTGGCTGGCGGGCCGCGCCACGTGCCCCGTGTGCCGCGCCACGTTCTGCCTGCTGGACGTGTGCCCGGCGCGGCTGGCGGCGTCCTGAGCCCCGCGGCGGCGCGTGCTGCTGACGTTCACGGCGGTGGCCTACCGCCGCTAGCCGACACCCGCGGCGCGTGCGAACACACAGGTGCACTCAATCACATTCGGAAATAGAACACCTTGCTTTCTTATTCGGACTTCTTTGTCATTCTTTTTAGGGTTTCGTACCTAACGGGACGTAGATAAATATTTTCGGTGATTCCCGTACCTCCAGTGTGTTTTTAGTCGATATTGATATTACCTATCTAAAAAAAATACTTGAGGGAGCTTCTAAAGATAGTACGGAACACTTTGTGCGCGAGTTCGATTAACACAGCTGGTTTTTTTTGCTGACGTAAACCTAGTGGTTTGAATTTACGGCTCTGGTGATTTTTGTTTTGTAATGACGACGTAAATGCACAAGTATAGAAAGCACCTATTTTATTTATGTAATCATCGATTAAAATAATGTTTACCATGTAAAAAAAATAACAGTTGGACAATTTATGTATGTACCTTTTTACATTATTTTAATAACAATTTTATTGTTGACAGTGAAATACTTGTTATCTCGTTTAAGTTACAAAATCATAATAATTATCGTTTTATCCTTTGCAATTTTTATTGTTGATGAAATCTTTTCCAAAGAGCCTTGTATTAACATTAGAATTGATGTAATCAATCACTATAATGCAGTATACCATTGATGTCTATAATCATGATTATTAATATAAAGTGCAACTAATCACTCAGTGTCGTAGATAGTAGCAGATAATATTTGAGGAAGGCTTGTCCGATGTAAATCTAATGCAGATTTAAGAGAATTTAAGACAATAATGTGTTTTCTTAGTGAAGTCTCGAAACTCGACTAAAGAAATAGTTTAGACTGATCGTGTGGGATTTGATCATACAAGCTTGCTTCAAATATTAATCTTGAGTGTATTTTAATATAGCAACATAATTTATTATACAATTTTAACGAACTTGGAACTGAAAATGTGTAATTTTAACTTTGAATGTGTAGATATTGCTGTAAGTGGCGCAAAAATCATAGTAGTGTGATAGTGATGTGAGTAATCGACTAAAATTAAATTTGAGTCGATTTTGCACATTATTTAGTTAGGTTAATTACATTATTGTGTAATTTTACAGGTATTTTAGTACCTTTATGCATTTTGGAAATCAGGGGAGGATATAAATATCTTGATCTTTCTTCGACATTTTACATGTAGGAGTATTATAGGTAATCACCTAATTGTAATCAAATTATATTGGCATAATAACTGTCTATTTATGAATGATCTGATATTGTATTCAATTAATCACAAATACAATTTTTAATGTCATGGTCAATATTTTGGTTTATTATTTTTGTCCCAAAAATTGGCAACCTATGTTGAAACCTCCACTCATTGCATTTTACCTAGAAACTATTGCATAAACTGACAAACGGCGCTGGCATTGAAAGGGCTATTTAGATGGTATCACCCCATCGCATGGATTCGTGATCGACGACCCACGGACGTGACCTTTTCCCAAGGGCGCGAACATAATCACACGTGTTGGCTTCACGTGGCGTTTGATTTGACGTCTCTAGTTGTCACAAGGATAGATTTATAGCATAAGTATCTACTGCAGAATGAAGGACATGATGATGTTAATGAGGTATGGCTGGATTTTTCCGACGACTGATGAAAGGGCAATTGGATGTCTTGTTAAGTACAGAGGCTGAGTTAAAAGGTATGATCAACAGTAATGATGAAATGCCCTTTGAAGGCTAGTTTGATTAATCTGCGATGAACAGAGTGGAACAGGGGCCCGATTCTCCTAATTTTACTTGAGCGACATACGATTCACATTCGACTGCGATCCAATCCCGACTCAATTACGATTGATGCGTATGTGGCATTTCGCTATTTTTTATTTGAAATAAACGTTTTCATCCTTTTCTGTCATTCAATAATGAATCATTTTTTCTGCAAATGATTTACGATTGCAATATGATTGTAGAGCGAACTACCGTATAGACCAAAATTACCAAAATAGCAGACCAATCGCAAACCAATCGAATGTCGTTGGAATACGATTGGTCTTATATTAGTAGCAGAATGCCTGATATGGTTAAAACTGCTATTGCAATCATATTGCGATTCGATTTCTATTTAATTTTGACATTATTAACTTAGGAGAATCGGGCCCCAGATCTTTCGGCTTAGTAGTACTTAACCTTGCGTGCCTTTGATGATGTCTCATATATAGAAACTGCCCTTGACTCTCATAATTACCCTCTTTAAAACCTATCGATTACAAACATCCTTGGACTCGATATTGACCATAATTATAAAGTGATCAAATGTCCCAAAAACATGAACTAAGTACACCCTTAATTATGGGTCCTAAAGGGCGACAATTTGATTCAATCGTTAACGTCTGTGAGAGATAGGTATAATTAATCCTAGTGGCTGGCTGTCACGGACGGTGAAGGTAAATGCCACGATTACCGCAGTGTCCAACTGGTGGCAGTCATTCAAGTACAAATGCGACCATTTCATTCCATGCGGTCAACACTTGTATAGATTTTTAGATCAATGTTTTACTGTAATCGGATTTTATGTTTAAAGTGTGTACTGTTTAAAATATCTCCAAGCTATAGATTTCCATCGATTGAGCACCGACTTTAGTGTTGGAGATACCTACTACCTGTTTCAATAGCGGGAGGTTCAAAGCTTAATGAACATTCTTGTAAGTGGTCGATTTCTCAAGGAGCAGATATTCGGTCTTCTAAAACAATCACTGAAAATCATGTCAAAGTCTAAAATTAGTGAGACGATCCAGAAATATTTCAAAACAACAACATTACATGGCTTCAAATATCTGTGTTCGGCACATAGTGGCGATCGGTAAGTACCTACCTTTACCTTCTAGCGATTCTGTTGATTCCTAAGTTTATTAGGGACACCCACCTAAAGGTAACTAACGACAATGATAACATCATCATCAATGTTTGCTTTGCGAAGGACATTTGGACATATGTATAAATTAGAGTAACAACCCTATCCGCCTTGAGCAAATCATCAAGAAGATAGTGAAATAAAAAATAGTTGCTGACTATGTTTTACGCGGTGTCTGGGAAAAGCAAAACCTTGTACTTAAAGAATACTTCTACGAAGCAGAGCTTGTTTTTAAAATTGGATCAACAATAACTGACGTGTCTCGCACAGCGTTGGCTGGGCGGCGTGCTGCTGCGCGAGCGCGTGCTGCGCGGGCGTGCTGTGCGCCGTGCTGTGGGCGCGCTTCCTCAGCGTGCCCGCGCTGCTGGCGCTGCGCGAGCCGCGCGGCGGCAGCAGCGCGCACGTGCCCGCGCTGGCCTGGTGCCCGCACCCCGCCGCTGTCGCGCAGGCCTTCCTTGATAAACTGTACGTTATTATAGACACTGCTTTGCTGTATCTGATGGTTGCTTCCATTTAAAAATGTCATCAAAGAGCTTGAAAATGCTTCAGCTGCTTCCAAATGTTCTGCAAATACTTCTAAAGCAACAATATTTTATTCAGGTCTTTAAATACAACACTAACCAAGCACATCCCCATCACGTTGTCCCGCCTATTAACCAGCGAAAAGACTTCAAAAGACCAACTGCTACTACTTGACGAGCTCCTGGCTTCGAACAACCTGACGTTACCCCAAGTGATGATGAACTTTACACCAAGTTGTGACGAGCACACAAAGCGGTGTAGATATCAGAGGAAGATGCTGCCCTGCGACAGTTTATTTCAGAAAGAGCTCACGTATTGGGGACTTTGTTGTGTTATGCAGCCGAAGAAGTGAGTGCTGATTTTGTTTGTACCGTTATTTTCTCCCTTTACCGATTTTTATGTAGGTACATACTATAAAAATAGTCTCGTTGTCATGTGAAATTGCAGATTATCAAATGTGTCCATCGGACTGCTGGGTCGATCTCACGCGACACAGATGGTAGACGTGGTATTGCAATCTACGGACGAGTTTGACATATATGGTTGCCAGGTGACTTTCTTTCTGTGAATAATATGTGAAGAATCTTTGAATTCAGATAGAAACTCTCAGAAACTCCCACACACTTCCTATACGATTGCAGCTGATAACATTCTACGACGGCGAGGAGTTCCTAGAGCCTCAGACCCTGAACACGGGCGCGGTGTACCTCGGACAGCTGCGCTTCTCAGCCGTGCCCGAGAACCCGGGCTCCAGCCCCGCCGGCCTGCTGGGGGACGAGTGCGTGCACGAGCTGGACTACACCAAGACCGTCTGCATGGTATGTGCAGTTTTAGCTCAAAGAACTAAGGTAGGGCCAGTCTTCCACCATCCTAGGCTAGCTTGCGTGGTGAGTGGAAGATGAATGTCTGGTCCTTGCAAATAGCAGTAATGCTATTTTGGTATAACTGTGCGACTATCCTTCAAAATAAAGTAGAATTGCGACTTCATCCTTTTTTGGAAGTCAGTTAAAATAATGCGCTCGGAAGCTACCCATTCACTTTAGTCAGATGACCTTCCGTCAAAAATTAGTATCGTTACTGCTTGTATTATGTTCTGTATTATTTTCTTGATAGCGGAGATGTGCGGAGCGCGCATGTGGGTGTCGCGACCCTCTGCAGTCGAACTACCACAGCTACAAGAGTACCTTGCCCATGTGTTCCGCCTCTCGTCTCAGCTGCTTGAGAGCTAATGAAAACAAGCAATTTCGTAAGCGCTTATTAATTTATTTAGGCAAACCAACAACATATTTACAAAACAAGTATAGTTGCTTAGTTTCTTTCATTACAGTACAATAAGTTATAGAGAATTATACTCATTTTTACATTACTCCAGTCAAAATTATGGAAGAAATAAATAAACAATGAGTACCTATAAGTTAATGCCAATCCATACTATATACGTGATATTATTTTTATATGCTATGGTAATGCTATCTTTTTTTGGTTTCAGTAAACATAACCTGCCAATGTTTGCCTTCTTGTAAAAAGATAACATCGTACATGGTGCTAGAATCTAGCCCAATGACGATTTTCAAAGACACTATTGATCCTTTATAGTAAGTATACAACCTCAACAGAAAGTTTTATTAGTGTGTCATCGACTTATAGACAGACTACCTAAAGCCTTAAACATGTGTTTCATCTTTCAGCTCTGGACTAAACAATACGCCAACTATTGTACTGAACCTCAGAGTCAACGTGGCGCATTCTCGAGAGTTCATACTGTACCCTACGGAAACCTGGCTTACTTTGTTATGTAAGGAACTGATAATGTTCTAACTACCAGAAGACCAATAAAAACGCTTGATAAATAGGTGACAGTGTAAACATTTTTGTTCCAGCGTCCTTAGGTGGTGTTTTTAACATGTTCTTGGGAGTAGGATTATTCAGCGCGTTAGAATTCCTGTACCTCATAATAGCCCAGTTGCCGGTAGCGATAAAGAGGTCATCAGAAATAGACCCTACAGCTAAGCGTGCTACCCCAGCGGTTTTCCGTTAGGTTGGATGTTAGGCACCCTGTAGTTATTATTGTATACAATGTGTTATTTATAACAAATGATAATCTCACATTATAATTTGTATCTACTACGGATATTTATAAGTGTAAATTATTTTTGTTATTTCCAAATAAATATAAATGTGATTTATTTTAATGTATCTTTTAGTGGGGCATTTAACATTCGTATTCTGGAACGGAACTTCATTTTGACGTTGTCATTTTCGTTTTGACATATCATGATCATGAACGGTTGGTGAGCTGTCAAAAACCATTGTCAAAAACACGTGGTGAGGTGTGTCGTTTTAGTGAAGAAAAATAATTTTATTTAAAAACAGTGCTCAAACATAATTTATAAAACATGTCTTCGTGGAAAAAGGCCGCCAAGGCCAACCAGAAGACTCACAAAGAACGTCATCAGCCAGAATCTAGGAAACACTTGGGTTTGCTCGAGAAGAAGAAAGATTACAAGAAACGTGCTGATGATTACCATGAGAAGGGTGAAACGCTAAAGTTGTTGAGGAAAAGGACGCTGGACAAGAATCCCGATGAATTCTACTTTCATATGATAAACTCTAGAGTGAAAGATGGGGTGAGTAATGTTTATATAAATATTACTGTTGTTTCTCTAAAAATGCTCATTTAATGTGCAAAAAACAGTCACTAGCGGTATTATAGCCATGACTGCGGTATATTGCTGTACCGGCACCGGTAACTACCGCAGTCATCAGTGTAGATACTGTCAACTATCAGCCATAAAGAGATTTCATTGCAAACATAACCACAATAGTTATGATTTTCAAGAAGTACCATTAAAGTAATGATTCTTGAACTTTTAAAAATGCAAATACTCATCTGATGCTGACTGTTATTGTGTTTGTAGGAGCATCATGAAGTGGAGAAGGTGGAGGAGCACTCCAAAGAGCAGGTGAAACTGATGCAGACTCAGGACCTCAAGTACATTAACATGAAGAGGACTATTGAGAGCCGCAGGATCAACAGGCTGCAGGTATGTTTATTTGCTTAGTTACTTTACTGGTCTGTGCAAATCTTAATGTTTAGCTCGGATTTTTAGTAAGGGCTGAATATCCGTATTAGTCTTAATTACTTACAAAAACAAATCTCAAAGAAGCTTACATAGTTAAATTGTATTGAAGTGTAACTTTATCATTGCAAATCCCTATGTTTTACGGTGTGCATAGAATAGGTCTTTTAACCTTAATTTTAAATAGACCACAGTATTATACATACCTAATGCACACTTATTCATATTCTACACTAAAACTTCATTCCATTTACTCCTTTACAGGCACAACTCCACATGACAGACATAGCAGAAACCACTCCAAACACTCACACATTCTTTGTGGATGAAGGAGAAGAGAAAGAGTTTGATCTGGCCAAGAGACTGGACACACATCCTGCACTCCTGGGCAGGAAGTCCAACCGGCCTAGGCTGGCAGACCTGGATAAAATGGCACTGCCTGATGTTGATGATGAGGTTTGTATTCTTATGTTGTATTGCTATTAGACAGGTATATGTATATGTTACAGCCAAAGTAATAAATCTGGATATTATATATATATCATCTAGCCATTATTTTTTATAATGTGTACTCAATTTAGATGAAGTGATTATTGACACAGAATTAATCACATTAACTAGCAATTTTATAAAATATCTTCAAAGACTTGGACATTGTAATTAAACAAGTAGGTAAAGATTATAATTTCATGTTAACTAACTAAAGTGTGGTAGCTGACCTTAATATAAATCGAAAAAATCACAATACTTAGTGGCGAGAGGTCCCCTCTTTGAGGTGTACTCAGGCCACTGTACGGATGGCCCGGAGGACACGGTGAACCAAACAGTCCAGGTATGTCCTGCCTGGGAAGGGCACCGCCGTGTCCTCGTCGACACAATCGACAGCGGCGACCTCTCGTGTCCGGCCCTGGTTCACTCCCTCACGCTGGTAACCCACAGCGGGAGGAGTCATTTGATGATTTATCATAAAATAGTTTGTAATAACTTGAGCTGTTTTTAAGAATTAGGCAGTAGTATGTTGATTATACCATAATTATTACTTTGGCTAACTTTGACTAGCTACTATAAATAATATCCAGATATAGTGATTAATTTATCACATTGTCTAGTCAATTTGGATATTATATATAATGACCAGTCATTGAAATGTCATCTATGCCATAATTCTGTTCTGTTTTTATCGTCCATTGCTGAATGTATTGGCTTCCCCTTATGATTGTCAGGCATTTAATCTTTATATTATTGATATTGGTAAGGATTACATTGTAAAAGCTTAAAGACCTAATTTCCAATTTTCAGACACTACAGCTAACAAAAAAGAAGAAGCAGAAAGTCTACAATGAGCTGGCAAAGAGAATAGAAAGAGAAAAGGAGTTGACGGTCATACAGCAGAAGATGGAATTGAAGCGTCACTTACAAGATGTTAATAAGGTTATAAAACCTAAGAGAATAAAACGGGGTACTAAGAGCTCAGCACCGGTTTATCAGTTTCAATATGTGAGGAAGAAGTAACTAACAATCGGTTTTGTTTGTTTAGGAAGTAATTAAAAAAACTAAATGAGTGTGATAAGTGACTATTATGGCAATGTAACTTTGTTACCATTGAAAAGGTGAGTTGAGAGAAAATTGGAATGATTCTGAAGTTGACTGATTACAGTCTAAAGTTAGTACATCCTTACTTAATCCTTACTTAATATTATAAATGCGAAAGTAACTCTGTCTGTCTGTCTGTCTGTCTGTCTGTCTGTCTTTTCTTCACGCCTAAACTACTGAACCGATTTGTGTGAAATTTGGTACAGACATAGTTTGAAACTTGAGAAAGGACATAGGATAGTTTTTATTACAAAAAAAAAAATTAAATTATTCCGGACATATAGCGCCATCTATTGGTCAAATCAAAAATCTGCTGGTAGTCACTATTCCATGCGAACGAAGTTGCGGGCAAAAGCTAGTAATATGTATAAAAGTTAGGTATGTATAAATAGTTCAACTCAGATTTGCGCGCGGCCCTATGTGTGCGTCGGCTTGTAAATATACAACTTTCATTCGTGTGACAGTGACGTCGTCCGAGCATGACGTGTTCTTATCGCTTTTTGTTATGGGTACAGTCGTTTACGAAAATGTCTAGTTCTTCACGGAGAAAATGTTTAAGGACTTAGGTAGCGTTTCAAAAAATGAAACAACATTCAAAGCTTTTTATTATTACATTTTACAGTTTTTCATTATTTTCTCATACGTTTCGCCAAATTGATATTGACAGTATCTAAGAAATAAATGAGGTGAAATATCTAAGATGAATTAAATACTCCTTACATATTTTCTAGCTTGGGGTACGCGGACAATAAATAAAAGTGTGGACTAAGAATGTAAAAAGACGTATAATCTAGTATAATAATGTAAACAAAATGTGTGGGGAATTAAAAAAAAATATTATTGCTTCATTTTGCTTTTCATTAAATCATAATGTCGACCAAAATAAGACGGAAATAATGAAACTCATAAATGAACGTTTAAGTCAAACTGATGAAGGGATGTTGGGTAATACTTGTCTACATGTACAAAATAAAAAAGAAGAATATTATAGACATTTTGACATGGAGTCAAAATTTATAATTGACCTTAGTGAGAGTAGCGAATCCGAAAATTCATCATTTGATTTTTCAAGCAGCGATTCAGAATCAATATAAGTAAATAAACATTAAATTACGTAATAACTGTTTTTCTTTAAACAGCCGTATACAACCCCTAAATAACTGTGTATTTGTACCCGACTGTACCTCTTGTCACGCACACAAAGTCACTGTATATGTACAAGGGTTACCCACACATAAGGCCGCGCGCACGACTGAGTTGAACTTACTATAACTAAAGACTAAAAATAGGAAATAATAAACAAGTTAATTTCATAATTTCGTTTTAATTTTTCGTAATAAATAATTTTTGTTCATTATATTAATAAAAGAGATGCACACGTGTTATTTCGCGAAATAATGATATTAGTTAAAAATTCAATAGGGGAATCGAATTAAATAATATCATTTGGAAATTAATTGTAATATAAACACTTAAATTATGCTTTAACTACAAGTTATTATAGTTAAAGTATGTTTTAAGTTAGTAAAATTTAATGGAATGTCCCTGATAAATCACTATTATTATAAAACATTAACTTACACCTAATTATACATACAACAGTCCAATGGATGAGAATTTGACTCAAGCAGTTACAATTGAATTATTTCATGATCAGCAACTTTCAACCTTATGACTAGTAATAAGGTTTTTACTATTTGACACATCAGTTCTACAGTCAAAATCATATCCTATTGAGCCGTAACCTTAATCAACAAACTCCTTAAAATTGGAGGTATCTATCACATCGTCAGGAACATAACAACACAACAAATGACTACTTAAATATAATGCTTCCATCGCGAATAGCACGAGTGCATCCACGGTATAAAAGTTGTACGTAAACCCTAAGGCGGTAACTATCGGTATGCTAAAAGTCTTTGGTAGTTCGCCGACCGTTTTAAAAAGGGCACATGTGTTAAACGGTTTTTACGCCATTTTTAAGCTTTGTCGACGGTTTTTAAAGTCACTAGGTCACCATAATACACACTTATGTGGCGGGTTCATAGGGGACCCGAGTGGACACGACCAGGCTTTCGCGAACTCCGCGGAGTTGCTGAGAGTGCCGATGACACGGATTTTGTTCGGACTGTGGACGCCTTCCACCATTTTGGATTTTAGTGCGCCCACTGTTGAGTTGCCGCACCATATCTGTTGAAATAGAACATTGATATACACTCTTTTGCAAAAAAAGCGGGCACTTATGCGAAATCTTGGTTTTAAGGACTTTACGTGTATTTTATAAGGTTTTAATGACTGTTATATATTACTAGCATCAAAAGGGTTAGCCTAGCATGCGTGAGAGTGTATTCTAAATTTGAATTTTGATGAATTGCTAAGAAACTGGTAAAACCTTGTTTTGGACTAACTTCTGGTAGAAAGTTCGTGGGCGTTTTGAAAAGTTTTTAAAGTGATTTCCAGAAAACTGATAATGCAGTTTTATTAAATGAATAATGTACCTTTCTGTTACATCAAAACATTTTTGAAAAACTATGCGTATTTGATAAAATTTTCACCTGCTCTAAATGGTATATGCTGATGATTGATGGCAATGTTAAGAGTTTCGGTATATTTGTGTAAAGCTTTCTATTGTTTACATATTGTTCCCACACGGTTTAAAATATCCCTTTCTCATAAATAAACACGATTTAGAAGACTATCAGTACTTTCAGCTGCGACAAAACCAATTTTAAGTTAGTGGTGCCGATCACAACTCGTCTCCTATCAGACTTTAACATTTAAAAAGTACAAAATTTTGTGATAAATGTTAAGTTAACCACCTGAAAAATGATGAGGAGGGTTAAAGCTATCCAAAAAGTCAAATTATTGCCGCGTGGAAGCTCTCGATAACTCCATAGGTCTCTGGTTACTTAACGATGATTTAGCTGAAAGGGAGTCATAAATTCAAAAAATATTGGCCAAACGTATGTTTCTTAAGAAATGATCAGGTAGCCAATTATTGTTATGATACGGAGAGGAAAGTCCTGTAGATACCAAAAAATCTCGGTGCAGACAGGTTTATTTAATAAAATGTCCGTGGGATGAAAACCCGCTATTTGAACTCTCAGAGTCATAGATCTTCAGAGGTCTACGGGGTTTCCCAGGAGCCGAGGCTGGATAAAAATCAGTGATTACGAGACCTTAAGACCTCATCCTGGAAGTCTATGCGTTATTTTGTGTATTTTCTAATCTTTCACGATTTAAAAAAATAACAAAGTCTGATAGGAGACTAGTTGTGATCGATACTGCTAATTTTAAATTGGTGTTGTCGCAGCCCAAAATACTGATACTCCTCTAAATCGTGTTAATTTATGAGAAAGGCATATTTTAAACCGTTTGGGAACAATATGTAAACAATAGAACGCTTTACACAAATATACCGAAACTCTTAACATTGCCATCAATCATCAGCATATACCATTTACAGCAGGTGAAAATTTTATCAAATACGCATAGTTTTTCAAAAATGTTTTGATGTAACAGAAAGGTACATTATTCATTTAATAAAACTGCATTATCAGTTTTCTGGAAATCACTTTTAAAACTTTTCAAAACGCCCACGAACTTTCTACCAGAAGTTAATCCAAAACAAGGTTTTACCAGTTTCTTAGCAATTCATCAAAATTCAAATTTAGAATACACTCTCACGCATGCTTGGCTAACCCTTTTGATGCTAGTAACATACTACAGTTATTAAAACCCTTTGAAATACACTTAAAGTTCTTAAAACCATGATTTCGCATAGGTGCCCGTTTTTTTTTGCAAAAGAGTTTAGTTTACTAAGTAAGTTTTTAGTATTGCAGACAAAAAGCTTTTCTCTGTTTTGGAGTTGAAACCTCAAAGACTTTATTAAACGTTATTCGTACTTAGAAATGACGAATTTTACGTTCAATCGACTCATTTGATTGATCGATCAGATTATTTTTGCACGAATTTTTTTGATAAGTCTTCCTAAATATTTCTTCAAAAATATAAACATTACCTGCGCAAAGCCCAAAAAGAACAGCTGATCGGGAGTATAATCCGGCAACCCTGGCAACGTGACCTTCTTGTCCCCGGGAGTTCTCTTGGCATGCAGCTGGTATGCCCTCAAAGCTGCCCTTAACCCTCCATTGTCTGCAATATTCTCCCCCTGGGTATTGAACCCGTGGACTGCGTATCCTGGGAGGGCATCCATGTGGTACTGCCCGTATTGGGATATGATGCACTGGACCTTGCTGTGGTAGTGTTCCAGGGTTGCTGCTGACCACCACTGTTTGAGGTTGCCTTCTTCATCGTAGCGACGGCCTGTAAAAATTGGTGATTAAAAAAGATTGGATGGACTGCTAAACTATTATCAAACTAATCCGTTCTCAGCTCTAGCAGTGTTGTAATTCAACATACGGAATTGAATTGGAATAATAATATTAAATTGCTTTACCTTGATCGTCAAATCCATGTGTGACTTCATGTCCCATTATGGCACCAATTGATCCATAGTTGATAGCTCTGAAATCAAGAAATAATATCTCGTGAGATGTGTTCTAAATGCAATTAAACATTAATAAGTATTTGCCCGTTATTATCTAAATAAAATGTTGTTATGTTCTACTCACTCAATTCCATTTCCATAGAACGGTGGCTGCAATATACCGGCAGGGAATGCTGAAAAGAAATTATTTGGTTTAGAAGACTTTATACTTTCAAAAAATCACGCAATTTAAATGCCAAAGCCTATGCGGCCGCAGTAAGATCCTATACTATTAATCATATCAGTGCATATAACAGGAGTAGCAAGCAATTTCTTCGGGCCCCGCCATAGGTCTTGAGTCTCTGCGCAACCATAGTTACTTGTTCATTTCTGTTTATGTTGCTGTTCACTGTTCAGTCCTGATAAGTGATAGGTAAGTAAGACGTTGTCTACTTTTAAGAGTTTAAGGAGCTTTTCTTGCGGCATTTACTGCTTCATTAAGGTATGTAGGTACTTACTGACAGAGTTGAGTGTAGCAGAGTAGAAGGCGTTGACAGTGGTGGCGGTGGCCACCCAGCGGTTCCTGTCGGGCTTCTCGCGGAGAGACTCCAGCGACTTCTTCACGGCCGCAAATGTTAGCTTCAGGTACGACTCGAATAGGCTGCCTTCTATTACTTCTGCCTGAAAGAGGAAAAAGTATGTGCGTTATTGAAACAAAATAAATATAAATTAATTAAATAAATTAAGAACCTTTATGGGAAATTACTTAAAATTCGTAATGTGAAAATCGACAACTTTAAGTAGTTTATTATGTTCATCAATAAATAATGGAGGAGTTTAGGTAATTTGTAATGCTTTTAAATAAATAATGGAGAAGATTAGGTTATTTAGAATGCTTGTATCTAAATAAATAATGGAGAAGATTAGGTAATTTAGAATGTTTATATCTAAATAAATAATGGAGAAGATTAGGTAATTTAGAATGCTTGTATCTAAATAAATAATGGAGAAGATTAGGTAATTTAGAATGCTTGTATCTAAATAAATAATGGAGAAGATAAGGTAATTTAGAATGCTTGTATCTAAATAAATAATGGAGAAGTTTAGGTAGTTTATTATGCAAATGAGTAAATGTCAAAAGCAATCAACATTTTCACTAGAGCATTCAAAAAAACAACCCACTTACATGTTTATAATGTTTATCGAGCTGTTCTTTAGTGAGCAGCCATGCGGGGAAGCCGACGAAGTTGCGGATGGCACTCAGCTTCTCCAGCGTCTTCAGCCGCGTGCTTGAGTCCATCCAGTCCAGTTCCTGGACTGCTGCCGCGAACGCGGAGCGGACGTCTTCTACCATCTCAATAGCCTGGGGGTGTGGATTTTATAGTTATGGTGGAAGTTTGTTTGTATGGGTTACAGAAAGTAACGGACTGATGATTTTTTCGGTGTTTGGTAGCTCTTTTATGCAGACTACTTTTTACTTGGGTACGCAGATTAGATTCCATGAGACGTGGTGATGGTGATATTGCATGATATATATTACACATCAAGGTAGAAAATAACTGCTTCTTAGTTTTTTTTTGGATATTTAATGTCGAAGCTGTTATTGTTCGGAGTACCAAAAATAGTCCATGGTCTTCTAATTGCAATTCTGAAATTTATTGTAACAGTATAGATACATATAGTAAGTCTTATACCAATACGGAAAGAAGTTTTAAACAACCTTCTGTTAAAAGCGAGGGACTTCTTTGGTAGAGCTTGGACCTAAAAGCACATGCACCTACGTAGAAAACCTTAGTCATATGATGAAGTTACACAATTACCTTCTGCCGCGAAGTATAATCGAAGTGCCTCTTGACATACAAATAACTCAGAGCCACTCCGAAGTTGGCGTTGACATTGGCAGTGCAGCTCTTCCAGCGCGGCGTCCGCTGCTGCAAGCCGAACACGGCGCGCGAGAACTCGAAGCCGAGCGCGCGGAAGGCCGCCAGCGTCATCGGCGCCACCGTCGAGAACACCGACCACCACACGAAACGCTCTGAGGGGAGGAATTTGTGGTCTTTTGTAGGGTCTTTGTTTCATTACTGTCTTGTTTTTAACCGACTTCAAAAAAAAGGAGGTTCTCAGTTTAATTGTGTGTATGTATGAATGTTTGTCCGCGATTATCTCGTGTTTGGCTGAAGCAATTTGGATGCGGTTTTCAGAAAAGTATTTGTTATACATATACGAGTATGTTACTTTTGAATGGGAAGCAACGCTTGGAGAAGTCCGTCCATGATACGATGGCCATCTTGTAATGTCGATGTCCTCCGTGTTTCGGAAGACACATATGGATCCCGGCTGCCATTTGTCAGAAATTAGGAGCTCTGGTAACCAGTCGTACCAAAAGAATAATAGGTTGCCTGAGTAACTTGATTGAAAAAGTCAAATAGGCAGTCGTTCCATGATAAATACTGGTAGAATGAAGATAAAAAAATATGGTCAAACACATAATGCTTACTGAAAAATTAACAAACGTTTTTTAATTACTGGACTACCTCTCCAGCCTTTATATATCATGCTAACATTTTATTTATGAGCAATTTTGAAGACGTCTCTTACCCACAATGACAGGCTTGGTCTCAGACAGCAGCACGCACAGCTTGTGCAGATAGGGCAGGTCCATGACGATGACGCGGTCCTGCTGCGGGTGCAGCACCACGCTCGTGTTGCTGAACACCAGCTTCAGGTACCGCTCCCAGTCGTGCTGGAGACGAGTCACCAGGTTCAGAGGAGATAAATATGGCAAGAAACTATGGTAAAGCGCAAAAGTTTGTACATCTCATCTCCCGAACCTTTTCCCATTGACATGGATCTTACAAATTCATCCAGAAATCCATGGTTGGACTGGTGACCCCAACAATTGTTGTAAACCCGTTTGTTACACCTGTGTATTTTCACTTTTGCAGAAAATATATAAAAGAAAGAAGAAAATAAAAAATCCAGGATCGCCGCGTGTTGATGGCTTTTCTGTATAAGATACCTTTATCCATAGTTAATTGATTTATTTATAGAAAGACTTGCCAACTCAAGTTTGATTAGATATTCTAGACTTTTTTGAGTCCTTTTCTTATGATAATATAAAAATCCGAAACTATAATTAGGTTTAAAATTGAGGGTAATATTAAATTCTTTTCCCAATTTCGAAAAATTGATATGGCAATAAGGAAATTGTGGTTACCAGTTTCCATTGAGGTGGTCCGGCACTGGAGCCCTGTATGAGCTGCTGCACGCTGACCTCGTGAAATAGGTGAGTTCCGCTGCGACGGACTTCTACTGGCGTCATTATCTACAACATAACCTTAATTTTCAGACTTCTACACTTATGTTGATCTACTCTATGTTTGGCAAAGGTTAGTATTACATATATATCTATTTATAATTTTTATATTAATGCATGTGCTGTGGCTTGGAGAAACACTTCCGAATTATTAATACTTTCTACACTCAACATCATGCAAAAGCTTGGGATTGAAATCTTCGTCTTTTTTATAGGTAACATACCAATAGACCGAAAGGTCATTTGAACTACCACGCTTTTACTTGCACTTTACCTGTTCCTTCTGAAGCTCTTCTTATTTTATAACGGCGTACACTCTTACATGAAAACCCTTATACATATAAGTATGCCCGAATTCGCGCAGTTTACCTTAGCCAACTTCTTGCTAAACTCCACAATGTCATCAGCAAATTGTTCGGCGTCGGTCTCGTTGTCGGCGATGCTGATCATGGACTTGATGTACTTGTGGTACTGCGCCAGCTCGTGCGAGAACTGCTCGGGTTGCAGGAGGTAGCGGTCGCTGAACCCAGGGGATACTTGCTCGATCTAGAAAGAAGAGGACGTATTTGAAAAATGCTTTGCTTTGTAATTAGTACATGTAGGTCGTTTTGGGCGTAACAACGCCCTCAAATACTATCTGATACAGTTTTGGTGCGTCTAATCAGTGCTGTTCTAAGTTAATTTCGAAAACAGTAATGCTGCGGAGTTTCTGCAATTATTAATACCCAAGTAGAAACCAAACACAAAGACTATTTACACTCGAAAATTAAACGAAAATATAGGTAAAGGCAAGATTCCCTAAGTTACAAGCCACCAAAACCGAAATTCAAGACCTCTTTAACCTAAGTATCATCCCACTAACGAACCAAAATTCAAAAACAAACTAGAAGACCAAAACTCACCACAACCCGGTTCCTGCTGGTATTCCTGACATCCTCAGCGACCTGTACGCTGAGCAGCACATTGAGCCCCAAGTTCCTCCTCCCTCTCCCCGCGACGTCCTCCCACGTGAAGTTGGCGCTCACCTCCGTCGGTGGCCGCGGTGGTAGACCCAGTTTTACTAGGATCTTCTGGATTGGTTTGATACCGTCGGCTTCTAGTTTATCTGCATTCAATTGTTTTTGTTTTAGTTTATGATGAATAGAATCACACTAAGTATATAAATACTTTCTGAAGAAACAATTTGCTAATTGCGGTGTTGTTTTATTATTGATAGAAAATTAGGTGTTTAATAATTCTGACAAAAAAGTTGACTTGTAATGTAACGAAAACAAACGAATCAATCAATAACTCAATCCTTCTCTGTGTTAAAGAAGGCAGTGCCAACAGTGGGATAATAAAAAGGTAGGTGATGATAATGATGACATGTGTTTTATCAAAGTTAACTTATGAATGCTGAAGAGCTGGAAATCGGACCCAGTATCCAAACTTATAATCTGAACGAGGCTTTCTACTCGCTTGCTTTTAAATAAAAAAATCGGAAGAAACGCAACTCACCAGTATTAACACAAGTCCTATACAAACTCTTCGCTTTAATCACACTCTCGGGCAGTCCCTCTTCATCTTTAGCTTCGAGCAGCTCCCTGAGGTCATTGACTAGCTGTTCTCGAAGCTTCGCCAGCTGGTCCCAGGAGGTGGCCCAGTCAGGGACAGGGTTCCTCTTGATCCAGCCGCCACAGGCAAACTCGTAGAAGTCGTTGCAGGGCTCCACATCTTTGTTTAGTGCTTGCAGGATTCTTGACGCTGCGGAAGAAAAAAAAAAAAATATAAAATATATATTATTTCAGGTAAATGGTGCATTCAAGTAAGGGTATGCATTTAATTGTTTGATATGCTTGTTATGTGACATTTTCCAAGTGACATGATAATTAATTTCGAATTTCAAAGTCCCAAAGTAAAGTACTAAGCAAATAAACCTAAATATCAATAGTTCGCAATGAGGAGAGTGGGGTAAATCAGGAAGCTATATAACTTTCTCTGGTAATACTTAGATATGCAATATCTTAATAAACAACGGGATTACGTAACTTTGGAGTCTATAGCACTCCAATGCAGCTAGATGATGCAGTAAAAAGCATTATTATCGAGTTTAATAGTTAATTGTTATCTAGATGCTCGTTACTGAAGTTGTTATAAAACTATTCTGCTCCTATTATAATAAAATAAATAAATGTGAGAATGCTGGCTTTACTTCCTTCCATTAATAGGTAAAAGAACAGTGCATCATAACACGAAGTGCAATATGCTATGCCTAGATATCTGATACGAAATTCTAGCCAATTAAATTCTAAAATTACTTAATTGAAACAAACCTGTAGCCTCAATTTGATCTTGTTTATCAATACTATTCTCCTTGTTAGCACGCGAAACAAACCTAGCATCAACAAACTTAGCATCAACAACTCTATTAGTTAAAAATATCACAAGCACTGCATATGAAAATATTTTGACACTTAAAATAAACAAATACGAATGCATTATCATTATTTTCTAGTACAAACAACAGCAGCACACGATTACATCTGACCAAACTATTGAACTGACAAATGTTTTTATTGATGAATGAAAATTAAACTATAAATATTATAATCTAGGACACGTGTTTATACTACGTTCAAATTTAAATCAATATACACAATGCGTTTTGTCCCTTTTAAAGAAAAATATACTTAGGTATGACTCAAAATAATTAATGTAAGTTATTACAGTTTCCCCGTCAAAGTGGCGCAGTTGTCACTTGCATTAGAAAACACGTGGACTACAAAATATATGATGTAAGTACTTCTTGCTTTTAAATCAGAAAATGCGTTTTATTTTGAAATTTATGCGAAAATGCGACCGTTTATATTTTAATTGGACGAGCGATATACGCAGGGGTTGATGGTTTTATTATAGAACATATTGTACACTATTACTATAAATAAACTAATACTTATTATAAATAAACTAAGGTCGCACAAGTCACTGACGCCGTCTAGACATCAGGATACATGAAGGAAATCATCAACATCATTAGTAATCGAACTTGTCGACTAATACCTAATCAGGTAATCACAAAAATAAATACAAGTAAGAACTGTTATAAATATTTATTATTTAATTACGGGCATCAGACAGGTAAATAACATGTTTTTCCGTAGAAAATGGCGCGTGAATCTGGATTAATTGTCCTTATGTAACGACATGTCACGTAAGTGGCCGGTCGTCAATTTTCCCCGGTTCACTTTAAAAGGTTATGACATACTCGCATGGAAAGAAAGTCCGGTAGTAGTCCACAACCGATTATTGTGTACTAGACGTTTTCTTGCGGTTTCATCCTCGTCCCGCGGGAATTTCTGCCCGTACCGGGATAAAATATAGCCTTTGTCACTCGGGAAGAGTGTAGCCTTTCAACATTAAATGTTTCACATCGGTTCAGTAGTTTCGAGGCCCTTAGTGTAGGTACAAACATACAAAAAATGTTTACTCTTAATAATAGTACAAATTTCAAAAGAGAAAGATTTTAATGCGCATTATGTTTTCTAGCACGTAAATAAAATTATAATAGCGTTGTGCAAATACTTCATTCCAATATCTGTTTTGTCATTGTTCTACCTACTTCGATTTCTCTCACGTCTCGAATATAAGTAGTATTAAAAAACTCTTATTATAATCTCCATAGGTACGGCCTGACACGGCATTTCTAAGACAAAGACGTGTCAAGACTAATTACTTACCGATACAGATCTAATCTAAAAGGATGAGTCTACATTATTTGCATAGTATGCAAATGCAACATTGCTCGCATCGCGGCAGACGCCTAATTGTTTCTACATAGCAATACCATGTCGGTAATTAAAACTAATTGTGATATAAAAACTAGGAGGCATCCTTCCGTGACACACATTACCATAGAAGCTATCGTGTAGATATATAACATAGCTATTAATAGCTAATAGACAGCCATTACACTATTTACATATTTATACTAATACAATAGAGTGTTAATTTTTTTTTTGCTGTTTGTTCTTTAAAGGCTCCGAAACTACTGAACCAATATGAAAAATTCTATCGCTGTTGGAAAGCTGCATTCTTCCCGAGTAACATAGGCTATACCTATTTTATACCGGTACCGGCAGTAGTTCACCTGGGACGCGGGTAAAACCGCGGGAAAAATACTAGTAGCTAATAGACTGTTATTACACTACTTACATGTCTTACATATTTGCATATCTTCGATAAATTACTGGCTTTACGCCAATCGACACGTGTTATGGTAAATGTAATGGAAAATGCATAAATGTAGTAATGTTATGGAGACATTTATTTACTTGTGACTTATTTTTTTTTATAATTAATCATGGGATGTTTATTGTCGGTTTGTTTGTTGTTGTTGCGCATAATTAGCGCACGCGAAGAATTAATTGCTTAGATCTTTTTACGTCATACGCATTGGATTACGAGTTAGATTATTATGCTTCTAGTACCTTACCTACCTTAACAATTGGACTGAATTTGAAAGTTTCACACCTATTTGCTCATATTTATCAAGAATTTAGAAGTAATTTTCATAATATTGGGGACGTTTCTCATTCTACTTGGAACCTAATCCTTAAACGGTCCGTCTGATACACCGGTAAACTATTAAGTTCTCACCTGGATTTTACCACAAGCAACTACTTGATCAAGATCCTTTCCACACATTGTACTACAAACAAATCAAACATACTCACCAGTCCCAACACACTGCTCGCTGACGCACGGCCTCGGGCTCCGGTACTCCGTCAGCACCAGCACTGCTGTGTACACCGCCAGCGCTATCAGAGAGATGCCGAGTGCTCCTATTAGCACTGACGAGCATCGCACCGTGCGCTCTCTGGAAGAGGAAGGGAATTAGTTAATGGGTGCAGTGTGGAACAGGCACGGAGGAGAAAAGACTGTCTGGAATCTCTTTTGAATTTTGGATTTAGAATTTTTTGTTACACAAACATCATTTGCATGTCATTTGTTACACAAACCGTGGAATACCCGAAAAGAAAAAAAATACGCGCAGTTTCACAATAGGAATGGAAAATTGAATTACAGTTTTTCTATAATAACGAAATGCCGTTATTATGATAAAAATCTGATCTAAATGTGATCATGAGACAGTCAATGATATCTAACTGTACTGTACAATTAGTTTCAAATAATAACGCCACAGAATAAGGCCCTATAATTTAACATCGTTCATATGGAACGCTACACATATATTTGAAAAAAAAAAACATTCAAACAAAAACAGGCTACGCTAATAAAACATTGTTTCTATTTTTTTTGCTATACGAAAATTTTGAGTCTTTTCATTTTAAGGCTTTTATATAAATCCTATAAACATAACAAAATACGTCCGGTCGTCCGGTCGCCATACAACAGAGTAGACGTGTATTTGATCCTTGCGAAATTTATTTAACTAGAGTGCTTCAAATCTAAGACTTAAAGTGAAGTAAATAATACTTATTGTGGAGTGAACTATATCCAGTGAGTTGTGACATTTAAAAAATACGCGATTGCGGCAGTGCGCCGAGCAGCGAGCGGGGCGACGTGCCTCACCTCCGTGCAACGAGAGCTGTAGTTATTTTTTGACTCGCTCGCACAGTGACTCTGCGTGCGTCGACGTACCGTACGTAAATATTAGCGATTTTTTGGAAGAAAAATTGAGCGTGCATTCGCCGACAGTGTATGCTAGCGACTGACACCTGTGACCGAGCGAAAGCGTATTATTAATATAAGCCGGCAGGAGGGTGCGCACGCGCACGCCGCGCGCCTTTGTCAATTAACACGACTGTATTTTATAAGCTGTGAAGGAAAAATCCAGTTAAAAAGACATAATGAGTGTAAGGCGGTCTCCACCTGGAACTCCCGTGTCATTAGAGCCATTACCTAAATGTTCTGCGGCCACAACATATGTTACTGGAGCTGGCTCGCATCCCGACCTATCTAAATTAAGCGAAGAACTTAGTGAGGCCCAAATAACTTACCGTAAGCGCAAACACCCCCCTGAACACGAATGCCTATGCTCAGATGATATTAAACAAATGAAAAATGACTTATCACGCGTCTCATCCCTGTTAGAAAAATATATTGTATCAAACGCAGAAATGATAAATCAAATGAACGCGAGTATTACAGAAGTCAAAAGCGAGATGGCCAGTTTAAGGGCCTCTCACGAGCAAACAAAAAACATAATCACCTCAAATGTAGCCGATATTAGCTCACAAATACAAGATATGAAATCCACCGCATTAAATATTACCTCAGAACATGGCAATATAAAAAATCAATTAACTCAAGTTGAATTGAAAATATCAAACACTGAGGATAAATTAAAGAAGCTTGAAAACAACCTTATTGAATCAAAACTTTTTTACAAAAAAATTAAACCGACTTCCAAAAACACTAAAAAGCAAAAAAAAAAAACAAATTTTAGGTGCATCGGCCTAGAAGTCGGTGTCTAATGGATGTTATTAAGTTAATTTTGCCACCGACTTCTAGGCCGATGCACCTAAAATTTGTTTTTTTTTTTTGCTTTTTAGTGTTTTTGGAAGTCGGTTTAATTTTTTTGTAAAAAAGTTTTTTATTTACAGCTTTTCAGTGATACGAATAGTTGTCACTATCCATATAAGTGGAAAGTTCTCATCAATACAAAGAATATAAGCCCAAATACGAGGTATTTTACATATTCAGTTGTCGAGTTCCCTCGACCTTCTCTGGTCTCCATCATCAGTTCAGCTCCAAACCTTCACTGTTGCAAAGGTCTTGTCAATACAAATAATATAAGCCCAAACACGAGGTAGTTTACATATTCAGTTGTCGAGTTCCCTCGACCCTCTCTGGTCACCATCATCAGGTCAGCTCCAAACCTTCACTGTTACAAAGGTCTCGTCAATACCAATAATATAAGCCCAAACACGAGGTAGTTTACATATGCAGTTGTCGAGTTCCCTTGACCCTCTCTGGTCTTCATCATCAGGTCAGCTCCAAACCTTCACTGTTGCAAAGGTATCGTCAATACAAATAATATAAGCCCAAATACGAGGTAGTTAAGATGTGCCGTTTAGGAGTTCCCTCGATCCTCTGTCGTCTCCATCATCAGATCTGCCCTAAACCTCCATAGTATTGTAGTCTCATCAGATATACACATAAATATAAAGTTTTTACCCCATGCTCGCCTACAATTTTCAAGAGATGCCCTCGATTTCTCAGGGTTTCCACCATCAGGTCCTGATCTGATGACGATGGGACCAAATGACAAGCATGCCCTTTCAAATAAAAAAAGAATTTTTGAAATCGGTCCAGGCGTCTTTGAGAAATCGAGTAACAAACATAAAAAAAAAAAAAAAAAAAAAAAAAAAAAAAAAATACAGCCGAATTGAGAACCTCCTCCTTTTTTTGAAGTCGGTTGAAAATTAAACCCTTTATCCACCGAAATTCAAACAAATCAATTATCTGTAAATGAACAAATAATACACGAAGTTCAAGAGCGCAAAAAAAGAGAAAATAATATCATTGTAATAGGCATACCAGAGCAAAATGCACAGAACAGCCAAGAGCGAATGCGTAAAGATGAAGCCGCTGTGTTAGAAATTACCTCAAAAATAACCGACGTAAAGCCGATTAAAATGTATCGCATTGGCAAGTACAACGCTGGTAAAACACGTAAAATAAAAGTTTGCTTTAATACGTCTGAGCCGGCAATGTTACTACTTCGTAATAAAGAGAAAATTCCAGATAATATTAAAATTTTCTGTGACCAAACACCTGCCCAACAAAAGTATTTTCAAGCTGTAAAAAATGAATTGACACACCGAATAAACAAAGGAGAAAGTGAACTAACTATAAAATACATGAATGGAATACCGACTATTGTACAACAACCCTCAAAAAACTGCAACCAACAACAATAAACGATACCCTACCTAATACTACAACGTATCAAATAATAGACGATTACCGACTGCTAAATACAAATAAATCACGCCTCTCATTTCTCTACATGAATGCAAGAAGTATACGAAAACAAGGAAAATTAGACGAACTCAAATGTATCTTAAAATCAATACCTACAATTGTGCACATAATTTTGCTAACCGAAACTTGGATACAGAACGAAAATCAAACCCTACAGTTACAGATAGCCAACTATACGCACTACTATAATTACAGAACAGACAGTAGAGGGGGAGGAGTATCAGCATACATACACAATGATTTAAAACATAACGTCAGTGAATCAATATATCAAGATGGAAATAACTACTTATGGGTACAAATTGATAAACTTGCGCTGGATATCGGCGTCGTATACAATCCGGGCAACACAAATCTGGAAAGGTTTCTAGATGAGTACGAGGCACAATTACAACAACGAAAGAGAGCAATAGTGTTTGGAGACTTCAACATAGATCTGCTCACGAAAAATAAAACACTAAGAAAGTACAAACAAATAGTTAATGAATCAGGATATAAAATATTAAACAAAACTAAGAAAACCTACTGTACAAGAGAATCTATAACAAAGAAATCTATTATAGACCACGTGAGCACAAACTTAAAAGATCAACATTACGACATAACCATCATCAATTCATCTATGTCTGATCACAAACATATATATGTACAAATAAAAAAAAATTAAACCACCTCCTAAAGTACGCCTAAACTACGAAATAATCGAGTACAAGAAACTATTTGCTTCAATGGAATTATGTGGAACAGAAACAAATAACTATTTTGAACTAGAAAACAAGATAAAGCAGTGCCTGGAAGATAGTAAAGTGTTGAAAACAAAGATTTTGAACCCACCCCAAAATGATTGGGTTAATAATGACATCCTTACTGGAATCAGTCAAAGAAACCATCTATGGATACAACACAAGAATGACCAAAGAAATGAGATATTAGAAAATAATTACAAAGAGATGAAAGAAAGAATTGCTAAACTAATACAAACTACAAAAAATTCATACTACTACAAACTATTTACAAATTGTTCTAAAAATCCCAAAAAAACATGGTCACTTATAAATAATTTAGCTAACAATAAAATTAAACAAAATGGTACTCCTACAAAGCTTTTAATAGATTCAAACATAGTCACTAACTCAAATGAAATTTGCGAGGTCTTTAATAACTATTTTTCTACCATAGGACGCGTACTAGCAGATAGTATTCCAAAAAAGTATCATGACACCTCTAAGCAATGTCCATTTCAATCCCCAAAAAAATATAATCAAGAACTCACAGTCCTAGATCCATGCACTGCAGATGAAATTGTTAAAATTATTAACGACCTAGATCCAAATTCAAGTAGTGGTATAGACAGAATAAGCACAAAAGCCATAAAATGTATTCAAAATCTCATCTCAAAAGGCATGGCAAATTGTTTTAATAAACTTATGAGTGACGGGGTTTTTCCAGACAGTTTAAAAATTGCCAAGGTGACACCTATTTATAAATCGGGGACAAAAACAGATCCCGGAAACTATCGTCCGATCTCTGTGTTACCAGTGATCTCAAAAATTTTTGAAAAAATCCTACATAAACGCCTATTAAATTACCTAAACTCTTTTGATTTTTTAACAGAACGTCAGTATGGATTTAGAGCTAAAAATAATACTACCGCTGCTACTATTGACCTAATTACAAAAGTCAGGGATAATATAGATAAGAAAAATGTTGCTTTGGGTGTGTTCATCGATCTAAAAAAAGCCTTTGATACCGTAAGTCACAAACTGCTATTAGAAAAATTAGAAAACATTGGTATCAAAGGAAATGCACTTCAAATTTTCAAATCTTACCTAACAAATAGGCTACAAATAGTAAAGATAGATAACATTGAAAGTAAAGCTTTACCTATCACATATGGCGTCCCACAAGGATCGATTTTGGGACCACTATTGTTTCTTATATATATCAATAATATTACAGAACTAGGACTCCACGGTCATTTAACTTTATACGC
The DNA here is from genome assembly GCA_963856015.1 of Helicoverpa assulta. Taxonomy (NCBI): domain Eukaryota; kingdom Metazoa; phylum Arthropoda; class Insecta; order Lepidoptera; family Noctuidae; genus Helicoverpa; species Helicoverpa assulta. The sequence goes on from CAWLCW010000016.1 coordinate 1,159,473, forward strand.
AGACGACACATGTTTGTTTTATTTTGGGGCTAATATTCATGACACTATTTTGCGAGCTCAAAAAGATTTAAACGTTTTGCATGAATGGTTTAAACACAACTTGCTAACTATAAACATCTCAAAGACAAGCTACATTATCTTCAAAGCCAAAAATAAAATAATCCCATTGCATGATCCACTAACTATAGACAACATTCCATTAGAGCAAAAAACTCATGAAAAATATCTTGGCCTTAGAATCGAAAATTCTTTAACATGGAATAAACAAATTGATTATATTATAAATAAAATTTCCTCACTGTCTGGATCACTCCGCAATATAAGTCAATGCATACCCAAGACTCTGCGATTTAATATTTACAATGCACTTGTTAAATCACACTTGCTATATTTAATAGAAATCTGGGGTAGCGCGAGTAAAACAAAGATACAGGAACTACAAAGAGTGCAAAACAAAATCATTAAAATATTGTTTCGTTATCCGTACCTAACACCTACATGCAGAATATTTGATGAAACACAGCTCATGAATATCAAACAGCTTTATATGTACAATACTTGTATTTTGATAAGAAAAATTATAAATGGAACTATTCACACAAATGTAAAATTTACTAAAAAATCACAAATCAGTAACCGCAGCCTTCGTAGACCTAGCTTACTTGTCCTACCAAGACCACGTACAAATTACGCCAAAAAAGACATTACATATGAAGGAGCAAAATTTTATAACAGTTTACCGTCCCACATAAAAAATGTAAGCTCTTTCAGCGGTTTTAAATCTCAACTAAGTAAATATATAATTGAAACAAGTCACTATCCTACTGGTTGAGAATGAAACCGTTGAACGGGTAAAATGGCACTATACCTATTAATTGTTAATTTTATTCTTTATATTAAGCATGTATCATTAATTTTATTGTAACGTATTTTGAATTCTTGATTGTATCGGTGACCTTATTTAGTTTATTACTTTATGTTAGCTTATATTCTCATGTAAGTGGCTTCCTTTGTCTTTTTGAGAATAAACTATTTAAACCTAAATACAACAAAAATTTAGGTAAAGTTTGCAAAAAAATATACTTATTTTATATTTTTCGCTAGTGTAGGTTGTATAAAGATCACTTTCTCCATATGATAGATAATCGTACCTACACAGTATAGCGTTTCCTATATTTTAGATTTGTATCTGACACGCGATGTGACTTATGTAATGTGCTCTGAAATATTTTGATTGTGCCCAGGTAAATTCTTCGGATTTTTGCAATACTGCACCTAAGCAAAATACTTAACTACTTCCTTTTGTAGTTTAGCGTTTGCGGTATTCAACTTTACACGGAAATATATAGGTTTTTTATATATAAGAGATCTAATTCTTCACCGAAGTTTCAAGTTTCCAAGTCGTAAAAGCTATTTTTTCGGAAGGCGGTAAACCAGAAGTGGTATGTCTTGTTCTTTCTGGATCCCTTCATGTTATAGAGCTGCGGTAACTATTTCGAACAATCCTACATGAGTCGAAATGCCAAAGGAAAAAGTTTTTTTTAAATATGATTTTGAACTATTTTACCCTATTGTGTCCATTTCCCATCCTCATGAAAGGTATGTAGGTACCTACGTCACAATAAAAATAATAATATAGCCACGCGTCTTCGCTCAGCAAGTATTTTCTCCTGGGCGCGCTCAGTGATTGTAAAAACTGCGCACGAGTGTCATTTCCGCGACGGTAATGCAATCTGTATGGAAATTTCACCATATACAGTACTTATGATGTTGAAAATGGCTCTAATTGTTTTGTTAATATTTAGGAGAAATTGCCTCTTCGTACAGTTATTGTTAACGTTCATGTTAATTCCATTACAAAAGGCTATAATGTTTTTTTAAAAATAAGATTAATTGGTATATCAAGAAGTAAACCTATAAATAAAACCTAGAATATAAGCAATTTCTTATGAACTGGGAAAGAAGAATGAATTCCAGACCGCGTACATGGTGACACTCACACAAAATATTATTTGATTTGTTTGGACTTGAAAAGAGACTATGACCCTTGAGTTTGTTTCCGCGTTTTTTCTCAGGGATCAATCAGTTAGGAAACGCCGACCCCAGCGTTCTTAAAATGACGTGTAGGTAAAAGTGATGTAATTTCGAACTCACAAAATAAACGATTTAATTTCAATTAAAAACGCCTTTTTCTTTCACCCTCATTTGTAACATACGAACAAAACGCTGCACAAGCGTGACGCTGATAGACATTTACATGTAATTACTTTATAATGTATCTTATCACAAAGATATAAATCTCAAAATTATATATGTTACAGCCATAGTGATTAAATATATATTTTACATAATCACTGGTCATTATATATATTACTTTATCCAAATTGAGTAGATATTATAAATAATAGCTAGATAATATGTATAATATGCAGACTTATTACTTTGGCTGTAACATATACACAAACAGACCATGGTTTTGAAATCGAAACTGGAATCAGCGAACCGTTCGCATGTTTCTCACAAACTTTATTGATGTGTGTTTAGAAAAAGGCAAGATTACGTACAATAAGCTGATGATGTTTTATTTTCACTTTTTACCTTGTTATCATCAGTACTTTTTCCTCAGGTGAACTAGAATGGGCTTTTAATTTATAGATAAATGTTACTGTTACTGTTACAGCCTTTTTATCGTCCCACTGCTGGGCTCAGGCCTCCTCTCACACGGAGAAGGATTGAGCATTAATCACCACGCTTCCTCAATGCGGTTTGGTGATTTCAGACTATATAGTCCAGGTTTCCTCAAGATGTTTTCCTTCACCTTTTTATCAGCCATTGGTGTCCAAGATATACTTAGAAAGTACATACAAACTTAGAAAAGTTGCATTGGAACTTGCCTGAACTGGAATCGAACCCACACCCTCCTACTCGAGAGGTTGGTTCTTTACCCACTAGGCCACCACGACGTAAGACTTAGGTAAGTATAAGATAAAATAATACCTTTAATTTACATGAAGCTTTTTTTACCATAACACATACACAATCCTGAAATTAGCTATAGCACTATTTATAGCTATTGTTTAGTCGTAGTTTGGTCCTCAGCTAATGTTTGAAAAAATATTGTTCGTAGAAGTGAATTTGTTTGCAACAGTCTCACTCTTGAACCGTTGGACTCATTGAATAATTTCTTACTAATAGAAAGAAAGCGTTCTTACAGCATAAACAACAATTACACTTGGAAGTTAGTACCTTATAAACGCCTATAATATACCCGTTGTGCTGTTACCATAGTCAGTTATCTTCCGTAGTGCCTGTAGGCGCGGAACTCTCAACAAATAACAATTGCCATCGGAACCGTTTCACTTTCCTCCTCAACTCGTCAATCAGTCGAAGTTCTTGCAAATAGGATAATTCATACTTATTGCTCAGTAGTTACTAGTGTGTAATTTTGTTTTGTATTATGGCGTTTAGTGCCTTTTTAGTTTGTCTCTTTAAATAAATACATTGGCAAGAAAGAATATAGAATTTATCTACTAAAGACTAAAGTGATAAAGTGTTTTTAAAATATTTGCATTTTTAAAGGACACTTTGTAATCATTATACATCTTTCACCCAGTCAATTGTTTTTTTGAAATTGATCAAATATAAAATTAAGAAATTGAATTTTACTATATATCCATATATATAACATCCATATCCATCCGTATATATTTGAAGTAGAAGAAATATTTCGTTTTTGTATGAAGAAAACAGTAAATCAAGACATTATACAACAACGCGAATAACTGTCCAAACATAATGAGTTAACTGCTCACTATTGTCAGTGCACTAATCAGTGCTAATTAGTTAGCCCACTTTGGCGTAACTGTTAACTTGTAAACAATACGCGTTAACAGGCAGTTAAATTTAACAACGCATGCCACATATGAGTATGTACTTTACATTTGACGTGCACAAAAACTTAAAGACATTTTTTTTACGGGAAAGCATCAACGAATCCTCTCGCTCTGGGTGCAGCGTGTGGGAGTGTCAGACTCATACTGACTAAGACCTAACATTTTCCTTCTCACGCCCTTCATGTACCACGGTCGCGCCAACTTTTTCGGACAATCCTCAATGCAATATGCATTTTTCTCAAAAATAACTAAATATTTATTCGAAATTCCTTCACACATTCCAAAAAGGTTTGATACATACAAAAACATTTGGGAGCATTGTCTGAAGCATTGACATAATGGTCTGAAGGCATTGACATTATCGACTTGGATATAAAGTACTGTAACGGTAAAACCTCCGTGCTTTCCGCTGGGCAGGTCCTAAAGTATTCCGCACATGCGTGGTGGAGACATCGCGCAAAGATTTACTGTTCGGTTCCAGAAAGCGAAGTGATGAATTGTTTCTGATAGCCTTAAAAATGGTGACTTAAAGTATTTGAAGGTAAAGTTGTGCATCATTTTGTGTTTTCGGAATTGCACTGTATTTCGCAAATTCTTGCTTTTCCCTGATTTTGTCACGATTTTTATGAAAACGTTTCGAAATAAGTGGCGTTTATAAGAATACAATTTCCTTTTCGGGAAACCTATTATTATCTATACTAATATTATAAAGCTGAAGAGTTTGTTTGTTTGTTTGTTTGAACGCGCTAATCTCAGGAACTACTGGTCCGATTTGAAAATTTATTTCAGTCTTAGATAGCCCATTTATCGAGGAAGGCTATAGGCTACTTTTTATCCCGGTACGGGAAGTAGTTCCCACGGGATGCGGGTGAAACCTCTGGCAGAACCTAGTCTATACTCTATACTAATATTATAAAGCTGAAGAGTTTGTTTGTTTGTTTGAACGCGCTAATCTCAGGAACTACTGGTCCGATTTGAAAAATTCTTTCGGTGTTAGATAGCCCATTTATCGAGGAAGGCTATAGGCTACTTTTTATCCGGGTTCGTGCAGAGGTTCCCACGGGATGCGGGTGAAACCGCTGGCAGAAGCTAGTTTTTAATAAAAAAATAGTCACGAGATTTATCAAAGGCTTATGATATGGTGGCATTTAATTGAAAACAATTTCCTGACAGCAAAACTACTACCGTATTGCATAATATTTCATTACTCAATATGATACGAAACTCTATAGAAGGAAGGACACAAAGGTAAGCCCCTATGTGTCACTTACCACAAAGTTTCGCATACTATGACGGTGCTATCAAGATATCAAAGGAAAACAGATACCATCTAATAAATTGTCCTACACAATATAAAGCTTGGTATTTCCATCGCTAACATGACACATTATGTAAAGCGCTTTTCCGCTTTATTGTGAACGCATCGATGAAAGATGATTGTTTATTCATAAGTTTATACAAAGAAATCTTTTATTCTATCTTTTATGTTGAGTAATTTATTGGTGAGTCGTAAATATATGCTTTATTGTAAAGTTTCTTGCTCATCTTTTCATTACGTACCTGACTTTTTATATAGCAGACTTTTTTCTCTTTCATGAGCAGATTTGCTACCGTGAGAACACTGCTCTTCATGACACTAAATACAAAAAAAAAAACTCTTCAGCTTTAAATTATTACTAACCTATAGTTTGACAATATTGCTGGGGAGTTTGTTGCGCCACTTCTTCCCAGCAAAAACACAGAAGTGGTGAAGGGTGAGCGTTTTGGGGGATGTCTTTTGTAGATTTCTGACGTTCCAAAAGTGCTGTTTTGCAGCCAAGTTGAATAAACGAATTTTGATTTTGCTAGTAGCGGACTCTTCTATAAACTGTTTGGATATGTGTAATGAAACGTGGAGCCAAATACTACATTAATAGCACTTATCACTATATTTCAGGTCATGGGTAGATAATTAGATAGAACATGTAGTATCTCAAGGCTGGGCCTCGCGGCATGCATGGCATGTTCTTCTTCATTAAATAATTACCTAATACATAATCACTCTAATATCAATGGCCATGTCACTCTAATGACGGAATCATCAATGATAATAGAATAATGAGATGGAACTTGGATAAAACCACATAAAATAATATACACACACAAACAATAACATTAAAACTGTTTTTTTCGTCTGTCAATAAGGATAGGAATGTCAATAAGGATATCCTTTTCCTAAGGATAGGAAGTTGTCATAACTCGTTAAAGTCTAATTTTAAAATTCGATCTCTTATGACTATAGGTCAGTATAATCTACCGTAGCCATCGAACCTAGTCCTGCTAAGTGCATTTTTTTGGACACAACTTTACGTGTCTGGATTTAAATTACAACAACCGTTCTACAACTGTAAACTAGCGAAAATCAGCTGTTGTACATACATACACATGTTAACCCATTAATAGTGACCGCATGACACGGTACGTCTGCACGCATTGTTCGACACGCGATTTGCATGACTATGGCAACACAAGTGCCGAATGTGGACGCTTTCTAGTAAAACTGTCTGTTTTGGTTCCGGAGGTGTTTGTTCAAAACATGCGGCATTTTGGGGTTAACAGGCGCTTGTATAGGTGTTTGGGTCACGAAACAGAATAAGTAATGATTTAGTTGTACTACAGACAGAATTATGTTTTTGAAATTACACTACATTATTACAATATGTACAGGTTATTACCATAATTACTTTTGAATGATTATAATCAGTAAATATCAAAGTCTTTGTTTTTAATTGCTCTCATAAACAAACTAATACAACATCCCCCTTATGGAAAGTAAATATGAGATCTAATGAGATATTTAATTATATGTCGAATTAATTGATGATATCAGAAACAGTTTGTCACAGTCCCACTCGCTTTCATTAGCTTCCGTTAAACCACTCTCATAATTAGCGTATCTTGTAATTAAGATTTGTTGTTGATAAATTAAACCGTCCTCTGCAAAGCAAATAAATTGTAGAAATACTTCCTGGCTAGATTATTTGAAGTTGCAGCATTTTAATTGGAACTATCATTATTTTGAATTAAAATTATGCAGTTCACTTTAGTTTTCACCCTAAATCAATGTGGACCTAGACATTAGCCACTTTGTGGCACGCTAAGAACTTCAATATATCACCAGTCTACCAGTTCTTTTGCAGTAGACAAAATCATAGCTTACTTATACCGGAAACAACAGTAAACCATAATAGTCATTAATAAATCTGAATCCTACCCGACAGAAGTAATCACAACCCCATAAGCATACACTAATTCATAGGAAGCTCACGGCTCATTAAAGGAAAGACGATTAGTCGCTCATTAAGCCTAACAGCACATAACAGTTGCTTCCTAAAACGGGTGGTTCACGGCGGTTCAATGCCACTACTTCTATATAATGTGATTAAGGCGAAGCACGTCCGAGGCTTTCCATTGCCAGGGGATGTACAAGGTGGAGGAGGTTAGCGAACTTTTCATTGCGGAGAGTTTTAGGAATTGTTTTTGTTGACGTGTGTTGTTGTAGGACCGTTTTGTATTGGTCATAGGCCTCCATTGCCACACGTGTTTCTGTTATATTGGATCATCCAACCTAAGAAATGATCACCACTATTTGCCCGAAAATATTTCTCTAGATGTCTCCACATGAGAACCAGTTTACCACAATATACGTACATACAGAACATTCGCATCCAATTTACACTGAATTTATTTTACTAAAGTATTTATTGGGGTCAACGTTAAAGCCATGGCATCAGGCTGAATAAACATTTGAACAAAATGCTCTTAAAATTTCTCTCATCGTCTATCCCGCTACCGCTTATAACTCGATGACTCCACGTGGCTTCAAACGCTTGCGCACTACCCGAGCGAACCGTATCATTGCGCATTGTGATTGTTCCTACAACTACTATAACCAGCCGTAAATGGGATGTCACTTTCGCCGTCATTTGTATCGGAGCAAATGATAGCCTTTCAACAGCCTGCAATGTGTGTGTCGTAATCATTTCATAGGTGTTGCATTTGTAATAACAATAGGTTGGCATTTATTGCTTTAAAAGTTTACAGGATGATCCAAAGACTGGCTGAAAATAATCACTTGTAAGATGACATCAGGCTTGGATGGAAGAATAAGACATACTGCGCCGACTACAAATAAAATTAAGCATGAAAACACACTAAGTAGGTAAATGTTTCTAACAAAATCTACAATTAAAATTCGCCACGCGATGTCAGCCTGAAACCTTTCGTGACTGTAACTAAATCAATAAAGTATTGACAAACAAACGATTTACTTGAAACCACTATAAAAAACCTCATAGATATCGTTGACGGAGCATGGATGTCAAGGCGAGTGAACAAGGCTCTATCTAATGCACTATCAGACAGTACTGGCAGCCAGTGACACGGGCAGATTGCAGATTGGAATATTTTTGTGGATGTGCAACAAAGTGAATCATCCTTTTTGTACATGGTGATTATTATCATGATTTCCTGGTTTTTATGGAGAACTGGTTCTGAAAATTATGACTAAGCTGAGGCTTATTTTTATGCTCGGGTTTAAAACGTTTAAGCAGAACCTAATACTACGCAGGAGTCATTCTAGAAGATTAATTTCAACTTACTGACCTATTTAACTTTTGCACGAAAACCAGATCATTTCATGATCAAACCAATCAATCAATTACTTAGCAATTAAAACAATTGATTTATAATAACTCAGGTCACTGCCGACCTAGAACTTGTCTATAAATCAAAATTAAACAACAAAGATACATGAGTGGAGGGCGAAATATAATTTATTTCCTAATTAACATAGTGTTCGTGTTTTATTGGTTATTACATAATTAGGTTAGCGATAATAGAATACCTCTAGATGGATATCTTTTGGCCGATTGCTAAATAAATGGTGCAATTACTGAGCGAAATCGAGGAGCTAGGCAAATGAATTAAATATTTGATCCGATGACCTAGGTTTAGGAACAATGTCAACACTTTTGTTTTAGCTTTAATGTTCGTGGCTATTTCTGAAATATTTTATCAAATTGAACATTTGTGGTCGATGAATGCCAATGTTATTTATGACAAAATCTTTATTTCCTTTCAGTAGATGGTGCGTCATATAATAATACTAGACAAATAGAACATAACCTTCATCAACCTTTTCAAAATCGTTAAGTTGTTCAAAATCTCGTCCACACAATGGTTAAGTTTTATGAATGAACCATTTGTTTATGTTCGCGTGTCCTGTCGCTACTATTCATTATTCAGTAGTAGTACTCACTATTGAGGTAAACGCTGTAGGTAATCTATAATTTTCTGCTTCACCGATATACCACGAGGCTTAAAAGGAAAACGCACTTGAGAATTTTGCAAAAAAAGAACTCTAACGCAAATCTTTTGAGGATATCCTTAAAAAAATACTTACTTGTCTAAGTTACTTTGTTGGACTTAGTTGTCTAAAAAATTGGTACAATGTACGAGGTAGTCAGTACTCGTTATTATGTCGAAGCGGAGATATATGGGAGACACAATTAATCACGGAGGAGAAAAGCAATTAATTCTCTATTGTTTTATAATTACCGACATACAAAAGGTTCATTTATTATATTGCTAATCATTTTAAACACCATTTGAAATTATTATTTTTATATTCCCAACATCTTTTTAACTCCAACGCTTTAAAGCTACCAAACAAACAATTAAATTAGTACCTAATGACCACAGTACCTTTAATTACTATCTAAATAAGTCGACAATGTACCGGCGCGGCGCACACGCATACAAAATGAACATTCCTGCATGAAACCCTAAACAATACATTATGACAATACGCAATAAACATCTGCCGAACACGGAAACGTTGGAGATGATGAGACATCACAACGAAGATGAAAATTCAATATTAAATAAGCATCGACGCTTTCTTTGTTTGCTGATTTATAGACTGTTGTCTATACCTGCTAATATATTGAAGTGTTTTTTTTTGTTTGTTTGTAAAAGGCTCCGCAAAACTACAGAATCATTTGAAAAATTCATTCACTGTTGAAAAGCTACAATATCCCAGAGTAACATAGGATATATTTTGTTCGGGTTCCGAAAGTAAATTTTTCAAAATCAAATCAAAATCAAAAAAGCATTTATTCCAAATAGGTTTCTCGAACCTCAAAATTACATAACACTATCTCAAAAAAGCGACCACCCTTCACCACTACCAATGCGTTTTTGCTGGAAAGAAGAAGTGGCGCAACAAACTCTACAGCAACACATGTTTTGTCAGGACTCGACTGAACCCGCGAGAAACAGCTAGTATTAAAGAAGCATCAACACTTTCTTTGTTCGCTGACTTATACCTAGGCACACTATACCGAAGGGCAGAGACAATGTAGATGCGTACGCACTCTGTCATTAATACCAGTAATTGAATGTTAATTACGCGATTTGTTTGCGTTGAAAAGAGATTTTGTATTGCGACGTGAATATTATTGTGTTAAGGAAATGCGTTTATTGACAGCCTTTAGTGTGTATAAAGTAGCTGATTTATTGTTTGTGGTCAGTATTAGGAAGGGTGATTGATTAGTATCAGGAAATAAAGGGACTAAATGAATCATCCTACACATCATCTGTATGTCTAGAAAAGCACGTAAATGTCGGTCTTGCGCATGAACTCTCACTGGTCGTGTCGGGTTGTATCCCAGTTCCTGAGTGAGGAAATGGAGAGTACACAGTTTATATCATGTGCGACTGTACTATTACCTACTGTCATAGTTATCATCGTTTTAAAATTAATGCATCATTTCCCAATTTTGTTAATTAACACATAGCTTTTCAGAAACGATATAACCATTTTCTGTAAGCCGAAATGTTATTATACGGTGTATTTTATCACATTCAATGGTGATTTACAAGTTCCTACGTAGTGCTTTGTTTTACCTTCGTATTTTACTTATAAGTACCTGACTAACTGATGACTGTATAAGAAGTTATAAACCACAAAAAGTGACTGGCCATCTTGGAATTCCCGTCTTCTTCCTCAGAATAAAACAAAGCACTTCTCAGTACAACTCTATGCAGATGCTTAAAAGATTTATGATTAGATATACGGACCATCAATACCTACAGCTAATAGAGCAACAAAGAAATGTATGCACAAGAAGGTTTATTATTTATCAAAGCAATAAGATCATAGTTTACAACAAAAGGTACCTCGTGATCAATTATTGCTAAGTTTTTATTAATTAGATGGATCACTAATATAGATGATAAAAAGAACCAAACACAGGTTTGAAGGTCATGTTGCTTACCATGTTAATTACTTTTACGAATTCGGGAAAATCCCATGTTTTGCTTTAAAGGATAAGCCACACAAAAAATAGTTCGTCTAGCGTGAACAATATTGTATTACAAATTCAACGTCTTAGAATATTCCGATTCAAAAATAGCTTTACATAATGATTAAATAAAAGTATTTTTTCCTTTGGTTTTTCCTCTATACCTACGTACTTTTCCTCAAGCAGCTAGCGACACCAAACTTTTTGATATCCTATCAAATCATAACAACAACTACCTTCAAAACAATCCATGGTTACATAAAGGTATGATTTTGACAAAAACCATTGCAATGCAACAGCCTTCGAGAACTACGGAAGAGTTCAGAGGCCGCTTCTCGAGTGCAACGAGATGAATGAAGATGACAAAACTTCTTTCAGTGACCGTTGCAAGGTTCTATTAGTTTAGGAGATAAATACAATGTACAGACGCCAGTAAGTCTTTCAGTCTTTCAGTCTTTTGAAGAAATCTAATATATTGAGGTAGGTTGACGTGCTGTCGTCTGTACATTGGCGAGTAAGTTGAGCATGAGGTTCTTTCATCAATCATAGATAGATAGATTCAATACCTGGCAGAGACATACGTAATACAGCCTCTTTATGGTCATAAATACTTTCTTACATAGTTTGCAAAAAATGCGTAGGTACTGTCAAATTATCGTAATCACAATTCACACCTAGTCAGAGTCAGTGACCTCAACTTTATAGCACTCAACTTTACATAACAACAAAAACATTAAATCAAAACACGTAGATTATTTATTGCTCATAAAACTAGTTTAAAATGTTATAAAAATAACAATTTTGTTAAGTGATGACTATTATAAGTGCTAAACTGTACCGTGGAAAAGACATAAACGCGCTCACATTTTTACCAGCATGTAATTCTTTGAAATCATACATACTCACTCGGACAATTGCAAAAGGTATTTTACGATCACTATTTGGAACCCTTTTGAACAAATAATGGTTACGGTTCCTTAAATATACTTAAACCTCTATGTTAAATATGGGATAATTTATGCGCGGGTTCCTTAGCGTAACATGTAAATGGTTATTGTATTTAATAATAATGATATGGAGGATCAATTAATAGTTATTTGTTATACAAGAGTGCAAAGTTGCTTTTTAACCGCGGGCTCAATTTTGATGACCGAGCAAGCGAAGGATTCTAAAATTGAAACACGAGCGTAGCGAGTGTTTCAATCATTAGAATCCTGAGCGATAGCGAGGGAATCAAAAGAGCACAAGGTGAAAAATCTTTGCACTCGAGTGCAACACGTAACTTTTCATTCCACCTCATCGAGGAAATTTCTAAACTCAAAAAAAAAATGGCACGCAGTCACACATGGCAAATTAGAAAGAATTAAAATTTATTTATGCAAAAACTCAGTTTAAAAATGTAATGAGGTTTAATATCGACCTCAAAACAATAAAAAATTATAATTTCATCCTACTTCATCGAGGAAATTACTAAATGCAAAAAAACAAAATGACGCGCACATATGAGTATCAAATTAAAAGAAGCACCTTTTAAAGTTCATTTATTTGAAAACTCAGTTTAAAAATGAAACGAGGTTAAAAATCTATGTAAAAACAATAATAAAAATTGCTTAATTAATTGAATAAATATTTTAAGCAGTATTTTATTTGTTTAATATGTATTTGTTTGAAAAGTCTTATCAAGATTGTCACAAATGGAGTATTGCACACGATGTTCTAAATTCAAATCACTTTGCCGCTCTAGAGGATAAAAACGGGTTTTGCGCTCAGATATCAAAGAGTAAAACTACTCTTTCCGAGATGGTGGGATGAAAAATATTTTTTCGCTCGAGCTTGTCCGAAAAAGTAATTTCTATTTTAAGTTACCTTAAGCTACGCAAGTTTTATTAACATTACACATCGATTACATCAATCTGCTGCAGTCACCTCAACCGAAATAACATAGGAAATCTGCACAACCATTGTGTTGCTTTACATAACAATACCATTGCTCATACAAGTCATACACATCAATCATACAAGCGCATAAAGCTTGCCTGCAAATGTATGCAACTGTTGCATTACCATATTCCATGTCATATAGCCACGGAGTAAGGAATGAGCGGAGATGCCAAAATGCGAGTAGGTTAGGCGCCTTCTTCTAGGTCAAATACGTACGGTGGGCATGATCAAAACGATCAGTTACCGGGTTCTTTGAGACATCAGTCAACTATTTTTGATATGACAACAAATGATCATGTCCAAAGAAGGCGTATAAGACGAAGACGTTCCTTGTCACCCGCTCACCCGCATTTTGGCGCGCCACTTTCTTAGGAGCGTTTCCGTTATGGCACCTCCGCTAGTAATTTTGTTCTCCATGCATGCAACTTTGTGGGCGTTTGCTGACAACTGTTTGTCGGCAAATTCGAAGAAGGTTTAAAGTCACTGGACTTTAAATGACAGCGGTGAGCTTCAAAATAAAGGAGGCGATAAGATTTTTATCTTGCAACGGCATGTATTATTTGGGGACCGGCAGACTGAAGATTAAATTGTCGGGCAACGGTTGGCTGACAGTTTGGTTTGGTAATAATGAATCTAATGCTCGGAGGACAATATAACCTCTTCCGACCTGTGCAGTCCGTCCGATGCAGAACTGGAAATCACCAGGGCCGGACGGACTGCACAATTTCTGGTTAAAGTGGCTGCAAAGTTCACACTCCTGTTTAGCATCGCAGTTTCAGTCATCCTTAGAAGCCGGGTCGCTCCCACTGTTTCTAACAACAGGAATTACCCACCTGCTCCATAAATCAGGCAGTACCGCGGAACCCAAAAATTATAGACCGATCACGTGTTTACCGACGGTCTATAAACTTCTTACATCTATTTTGAGACTAAAAATAAATCAACATATTGAAAAATACTCAATTATGTCAGTTTCTCAAAATGGATGTAAGAAGGGGTCCCGTGCTACTAAGGAGCTGCTCCTCACTGATATGGTCATCAGCCAACAGGTTCGACGATCCCGAAAGAATTTGTCGACATGTTGGATAGACTATAAGAAGGCCTACGACTCGGTCCCCCATACATGGCTTAAGAGGGTGCTGGAGTTGTATAAAATAAATACAACTTTACGCACCTTTCTTGCGTCATGTATGGAGCAATGGAGAACGGTTCTTCACTATCCAGGATGTCGACAAATTGAAGGGACCGGCGATACTATTAAGATCGAGCGGGGAATATTCCAGGGTGACAGTTTGAGTCCACTTTGGTTTTGCCTGGCCTTGAACCCATTGAGCACATTGCTAGAGGGTTCGGGGCTGGGCTATCCTTTGCGGAGAGGGGGTCAGGTTATATCCCATTTGCTTTATATGGACGATCTGAAACTGTTTGCTACCACGGAATTGCAGCTGATGAAGCTACTGAAGGTCACTGAAACTTTCAGTAGTTGCATCAGGATGGAATTTGGTGTGGACAAATGTGCAGTCATGCATGTAAAGCGAGGGGGAATTGTGGAATCTGAGGGAGTACAAGTCTCAGATTCTATAAACCTGAGATCACTCTCCGCAAACGATACATATAAATACCTGGGTATGGCGGAGGGGTTAGGCATCAATGTGGCTGTCATGAAACAGTCATTACGGGAGCGTTTCTTTGGCCGCCTGAATAGGGTTCTAAAAAGTTCCTTATCGGGCGGCAACAAGGTTCGCGCCTTTAATGGTTGGGTCATGCCAGTCCTGATGTACTCCTTCGGCATACTCAAATGGACTCAAACTGAATTGGATGCCCTGGATAGAAGAGTTCACACACTGTTGACCGCAGAACGAATGCATCACCCGCGATCGTCGGTGATGAGACTGTACATCCCGTGGAAATGTGGAGGTCGAGGCTTTTTAAATGCAAAGACGCTCCACAACCGCGAGGTGTGCAGTCTCAGAAAATATTTTCTCAAAAGCGACGTGGGTATGCACCGTGATGTGGTAGCAGTGGACAGAGGACTCACCCCGCTATCGTTGGCAAATGAGAACTGGCGCAAACCTGTGGTACTAACTACCCATGATCGCAAGGAGGTATGGCAGAGCAAACAGCTACACGGACGCTTCTTCGGGGCTCTTCATGGCCCCGATGTAGACTTCAAAGCGTCCGTATCTTGGCTATGCTTCGGTGACTTATTTGGAGAAACCGAAGGGTTTGTATGTGCAATTATGGACGAAGTTATCCTTACGAATAACTACCGGAGATATATCATGAGAGACGGGACGGTTGACATATGTCGGGCATGTCACCATCCGGGTGAGTCTATCAGACATATTATTTCTGGTTGTTCTCGTTTGGCTAACGGTGAATATTTGCACAGACATAACCAAGTGGCTAAGATCATCCACCAGCAGCTTGCTCTGCAGTACAAACTTGTAGATCTTGAGGTACCGTACTACAAGTATGCGCCCGACCCAGTTCTCGAAAACGACCATATCACGTTGTAGGTACTGGGATCGATCTATCATCACTGACAGGACTATTGCAGCCAATAAGCCTGATATAGTGGTGATAGATCGATTAGCGCGCCGCGCGATGATAATCGATGTCGCCGTTCCGCATGACGAGAACCTCGTGAAAGCTGAGAAAGAGAAACAAATAAAGTATCTTGACTTAGCGCACGAGGTTGTCGCCATGTGGAATGTCGACACGGCTGTCATTGTGCCGATTGTCGTTACGGCCAATGGTCTAATAGCCAAGAGCCTCGACCAACACCTCAGGAGGCTCTCGTTAGGCGGCTGGATTAAGGGACTGATTCAGAAGGCAGTACTCCTTGATACGGCGCGTATTGTGAGGAGGTTTCTGTCTCTGGGACCCTAACCACCGGTACCTTGGACCCTGTGCCCGATATCGGTGGCAACCTATTTTTTATATTTTTAAATGTTTTTTATTTTTATATTTAATATTTAAAAATGTAAAATATATGTTTAAAAATAAATAAATGCACTAAAAATCTAATGCAATTTTTTAACTGACTTCCCAATAAGGAGGAGGTTCTCAATTAATCAGAATTAAGACTGTTGTAATGTGCGCAGTATCTTAAGTATTCCATATTGATTAAGACCCCGATCAAGCAATCGGCCGACTAAAAGTTGCAGTCTACTGGGATTCTTACGTTTTATAATATTGTTTCTTTGTAATATCATAAAAAGTGTTTGTGTCATCCTCGTGTACTGTTTAATTCGTGTTGCCGTTATTTTTATGCAGTAATTGATATGCTGTCAACCTTTCGCATCTCATTAGGATGGATGGTGCAAAAATATCGAAATATTATAATAATTAATTTTTTATACAAAAAAAAAAGTGTGAATACCAATATTAAAAAGGACATTTTTTGTTATTACTACGAGTTTGTCATTTTTGTAAATAACAGCTCGTTCAAATCTATACTAATATTATAAAGCTGGAGAGTTTGTTTGTTTGTTTGTTTGAACGCGCTAATCTCAGGAACTACTGGTCCGATTTGAAAATTTCTTTCAGTGTTAGATAGCCCGTTTATCGAGGAAGGCTATAGGCTACTTTTTATCCCGGTACGGGAAGTAGTTCCCACGAGATGCGGGTGAAACCGCTGGCAGAAGCTAGTCTATACTAATATAATATTATAAAGCTGAAGAGTTTGTTTGTTTGTTTGAACGCGCTAATCTCAGGAACTACTGGTCCGATTTGAACAATTCTTTCGGCGTTAGATAGCCCATTTATCGAGGAAGGCTATAGGCTACTTTTTATCTGGGTTCGTGCAGAGGTTCCCACGGGATGCGGGTGAAACCGCAGGCAGAAGCTAGTCATTTATGAATATTGTAAATTATACTAAGCGAATGAATTCAAGTAAGAACTTTATGAACTGTTCGCTGAAGGAATGTTATCTAAAGAATTATAAGTGTTGATAAGTGTGAGAAACAAAACAATGCAATTGAAGTAAAGCACACGTTTTTGTGATTACTGATTAGCACTGTGAGCCGTGAAATTAGCATAACTGCAGCACTTTGTTTGGAATTTTCAAGTAGGAGATAAAAGTATGTATTTGTACCACGTTTGTTTAAATTTCAAATCACTTAGGTATGTCTTAATTGCTCACATTTAACTTCACTATTAAATTGAAGATATACACATCACTGAGAGAATAATCGTTAAAGGCCACATTAACACAAAAAAAAGCTAAAGACACATTATTATAATTGCAATTAACACTTTACCTACAATAACATGTTATTTTGTACCTACAAAAACAATTGAAAATGCAAGCGGCTCAGCACTCAGGCACGCTTAAAGTTTCGCATAATAACATGCAATACAGAACATTACAATATGGAGATTATACGTACACATGGTTATTATTTCACGCACTTTTTCTTTTGTCTTCAGCGGCGTGTCGAAATGTTCCGCTTCAAGGGTGGGATCTTTGTGATCAGGACATGGTTGAGAAACTTTATCATACCTACATGTATGTCATCATATTTCGCCTTTTCCCATCTATGTTAAAGTCAGCTTCCAACAAGATGTAGCTAGGTAACAGAGGTTTACAGGAAGCAATTGCTTATTTAGTCTTCCCTTGACAAGACTATCAGAATTTCTGACTACTGCCAAAGATGTTGAAATGACTACTGGCACCAATGTGCCGTCATACTAGTACCATTTTTTTTGTATAAGAGCGTTTTTATTGCTCGTTTCGAAATGTAGTTGCACGTGAAAATCCACTAGTGGGAAAGTGCTATAATCAATAGAACAGTACAAAATCAGATGTGATGTGAAAGCCTAGCCTAGTTGACAAAATTCTAGACACAATGATTACGAGTTTACAATAGAAATACGAGTACAATTCGCATGTCGTCAGTTCTGCAATCGTCCGAACAAAATGTAACACATGACATAATTTTAACTGTATTGTTAACTGTTACCTACTCTAGTATTGCCTAACTGTAATATTTACGTATTCTTGTCAGTTAATTGTTATTTGTTGGATAATCAATTAGAATTGAACTGTTTATCGTTATTTATCAAACATTCTTGCCTAAATTATAAATTGTAGTTGTTGTGTAACGAAATTTTTTTATTATTTATTATACTAATATAAGAAACTAGCTTTTGCCCGCGACTTCGTTCGCGTGGGATAGTGGCATCCGGCAGATTTTTGGTTTGAACAATAGATGGCACTGTATGTCCGGAATAAATTGTATTTTTTTTTTGTAAAAAAAACTATCCTTTGTCCTTCTCCTGGCTCTAAACTACCTCCCTGCCAATTTTCAGCTAAATCTGTTCAGCTGTTCTTGAGTTATAAGTGGAGTAACTAACACGACTTTCTTTTATATACATAGATGTAATAAAAACGGTTTTTGTGAGTTAATCTTAAAAGATAGACATACACTGTCGCGGACTGTTTTTTAGATCATTAAAAGAGCTATTATTCTTTAATACATATTTTTTGTGTATCTTGAACCGTTTTCACGGCGCACGCAACGGAAGGCTTCAAAGATGAAATAATTTCTCCCGTTTTTTACACATTTACCACTATATCTTTGCTCCTATTGGTCGTAGCGTGATGTTATATAGCCTATAGCCTTCCTCGATAACTGGACTATCCAACACAAAAAGAATTATTCAATTCGAACCAGTAGTTTCGGAGATTATCGCGTTCAAACAAACAAACAAACAAACAAACAAACAAACAAACTCTTCCGCTTTATAATATTAGTATAGATAGGAATATTTTTTTTGTTTGTTTGTATACGAAACTACAGAATCGATTTGAAAAATCATTTCACTGTTGGAAAGCTTCACTTTTCCTAAGTAACAAGGGTTACATTTTATCCAGATACTAAGTAGTAGTAATTCCCATGGAATGCGAGTAAGTTACGGGAAAATTGCTAGTCCGTTGTATTATGAAACCGAAAAGAATATTCAGTCGAGTTAAGAATTTCTTTTACATAATTTAGTTAAATCTACTGTCTATCTGTCCATCTTAACTTAAGTAAGTACGAGTACCACGAGTACAAATATTGTTAGTAATGTAGTTGCTTAGCAACCAAAGATGCCCTTTTAACTTGCAGCTAAAGTTGCAAGTCATGCTAGTACTAATCTTCGCACCTTTTAATTATTGTAAAAATAAACTATGGACGTCGGTGCATCATCAACAAAACATAGCCAGCTCTCTACCGACGACGGCTTATTATAGGGTCTGCCCACATTTATCGTCGCGGAATAGGCTAACACCCGTCAAAAAAGGCAAAAAATGTCTGTATGTTTAATAAAGATGTTTCTAATACGATTGCATTGGGTGGTCTCGATGATCGGTGATAAGTCGAGTAACTCAGGCCCGCCGCTAGCTGTTTGTTCGCCCGCGTGCAAAACTGATTATGCCGCCCTACGACTACATAGTACATATTATACTGGGTTTTGTCAAAAAATATATAAGGGGGGGAGGAGGTCCAGGGGGTCCGGACCCCCCCGCCCATTCATATCCATTTTACTTGTCCATCAGAAAAAAATATGTACATGCACCGCTCTGATTGCAGAAAACCCACCTACTTTTGGATACATAAATATTGCAATACATAACATACATTACACATAACTTTTTATTTCTTTTTATTTACTTGAAATGCTCTAAGACTTAGAGTAACCTAAGAAGTCCTGGGTTAGCCCATAAGCAAACTAAGCAATTGCTTAGGGCATCAATGCAGTGCAATCATTACCCAAGTGGCCCCTATGTATTGAAAGATTGTGATTAATAGGTAGGTACCAACATATGTATATCAAAGTGCTTAGAACAGATTAAACTAACTAACTTAAACTAACGAACTTAAATATCTATAACAATGTTTAAATTGAGTAAAATATGTTATTTATGATTTTTGGTGGGTTTCCCGTTGAAAAAGCCAACGCAGAAGACACATTTGATAAGTAAGGAAGCGCGAGCGAACCGAGCGCGAAAATTTTTTAGTCTAAGGACACAAAACAAATAAAAATCACTGTATTATTAACAAAGCAAAGTCAAAAAGTAATATATGCTCAGAAATGAAGTGGAAATGTATATGAAGCCGCGAGCGAAGCGAGCGCGATTTTTTCCTTAGAGTTTTCATGAAGTAAACATATAATAAAAAGCCAAAGTGAACAAAAAGCTATAAAAGACATGCGCGAAAAATGATTTTTCGGAATTGAATGCCTCAGCAATTAAACAAAAATAAATTGCGATATCTGAAACCGTCAAAATTGATAGGAGACGACCAAAGCGAGGGCGGCTTTTTCTGAAATTTTATTGCTAATCTACTCATCTATTTTTAGTAAACAGATTTTTATTACGTAGTTATGGTTTAATTTTGCCGCCCCCTAAATAGTGCCGCCCGGGGCATTCGCCCCCCCTGCCCTCCCCCCCACGCTATGCTAATGGTTGATCTTAAATCGTTTTTAATAATTTTTAATTTTGAAAATGATCTTTCAACAGATGTAACTGAAACCGGCAATGTAAGTAATATTCTTAGCGCTAAGTATTGCTGTGTTCGGAAATATTGAAATCAAATCATTGGTAAAAACATATAGTATTTTTAAAATATTACGTGATATGTCGCTCGATTTGCCGCCCCCTAGGAAGTGCCGCCCGCGTGCGGTGCACGCCTTGCACGCCCGCTTACGGCGGGCCTGGAGTAACTGTAGTCATACACACTCGGCTTAAGCCGATACCGCGAGGATAAATGTGGCGAGACCCTTAGATTCCGCCATTGTCTGCAAGTGTCCACGAGTGATTTTTTATAATAATTGCTTTTTCTCCCATGCCTCCATGGTGCTATTTATTGAAAAGCAAGATTCTTTCCGTTTTACTGAGAATTCTACGTCATTATTATACGTGTTATGATACCTTATCGTTTAATTTTAATTTGATACTAATTGACAGCGGCTTTGTTTGCGTTTATCAGTAACAAGATTATTATCATTTTTGTACTGTGTTTATGTAACTAATGTTATTATGAATTCAGATGTGCATTTTTTTGGTAACTTCTTATATAAAACGCGTCCCGTGGAAACTACTTTACGCTATCAGATAAAAGTAGCCTGTAGCCTTTTTCTATAAATAGGCTACCTACATAACACTGAAATATTTTTACAAAACCGTAGAGTAGATCTCGCATTCAAATTAACAAACACAAACATACTATAAAGTTCATAATATAAAGTCTATATGTGAATATCGTGCTTAACGATATGCACCACAATTGTACAAATTGAAGAGTCTTACAGAAGCAAAACCAACATCTCACGACAAAGTTACGCAGTTAACAGTTCTTCAATGAGGAATTACTTTAACATTTCTCAGTTAAACTGCAATAAACATTCCGTTGTCGGAATACTGTTTATTATATTAATGTTATTTTGCTCAAGTATTGGTGTTGTATAAGACTGCACATCTTTGCGGTTGTAAACTTACTGCTTCCTTTATTTCAGCATTGAGATAAAATGCTTTGAGTATTTTCCTATGCTGTTTAATTTAGTAACTGTTGCACGCAGTTGGGATACTTCTAGGATACTTCTTTCCGTACGCGGAAAAAATTTAGCGCAGATATTGTCTGTAGCTTCCTAACAGTGAAAGAATTATTCAAGTCAGTTCTGTACTTTCAGAGCCGATTCCAACAAATAAACAATCAAATCTTTCCTCCTTATATATAAGTATGTAGATAAGTAGTAGATAAAGTTATGTTATGTTGGCCCCTGGCTCCAAAAAATTTTCTTTGTTTAAGCCAAGTCTGATTAAGTAGCCGACAACCTCCTACGCTGTAAGATGGAAATTATATTTTTTTATAGGTATGACACCCAGGCAGGATATTTTTATGTAAATGTATAAAGTAGGTAGTTCCGTTAGAGCGAGTAAAAGCGTGAGAAATAACACTGCAGGTGTTACAAGGCATAATAATATTATATATATATATGTTTAATTTAATTGTCTTTGCGGTTGAGGATTCAATAAAATTATCGGAAAGCCAACCACGAATTGTTTACAGTTTAATCATCAATAATATGATAAGATCTATAGGTACCTTTGTTAAAGATCAGTCAGGGATTCATGACTTACAAGGTGGGTGAAATCATACGCTTTTGGATAAACATTAGCCTATCTTCGATCATCATCAGCCTACCCGTTTCCCAACTATATTGGGGTCGGCTTCCAATCTAACTGTTGCCTATCTGACCTCCACAAAACAGTCGGTGAGACTGTTTGTCAGACTTTCTGGCGTCTGACCACCCGTAACATCAGTCAAAAATGTTCGAATGAAAGCCCCCCAATTTATTGAGCCTTCTGAAACAAAACATAAAGCAAGCTCTTGCACTTAACAGGTGTGCATGCGTAACAATTAAAATGTCTTATACTTATCGAAAGAAATGCATTCCCTTCCGAGAACAATTTTGAAACTTCAAAAACTTTATCTCAATCGCCATAATGTAACGATAACGAAGGCCATTCCATTAAAAGCACAAATTTTAGAGTTCCGTATATTTCAATATAAAAACCGGATGTACGGTAGTTGCATTATCAAGATAACTTCAAAATTATTACCTTGGGTTGTCACCTAGTGTCTTAGACAATACTAGACCTTCGGCGATAGAGGGTCGTGGGTTCACATCCACGCTCGTCCAACGAATGTATTGAAATTCTAAGCATAATATTGTTAAAAACTTAAATTATTCAATCCTATGAAGGTTTCAGTAATAGTTTCAGAGATGTATATTTTTTTGAAGGCTTCAAGTGCTTCATTGTTTATGTCCTGAAATAATAGTACCTATTTACTTGTGACATTCGCTGAAATAGTGATATCATTGTTTGATATTCTTTTAGTATACTGTACTACGCCATTAAACGAAGAAACTAAGACTACAACGTTATTGGCTACAGTAATGTTTGCTTGGTTCATCTTCATGAGACCAACTCTTCATTACTATTTCATGTAAATACATAGTATTTAAGGCTGCATAAGAGCTTATAAGAACCCTTCAGATATTAATAATCCTCGTGGAATTTAGAACTGTGTACAAAAAAGTGTGAAATAAATACATACGGAACCTCACACACATTTGAAAGGCGCTATACACAAACACAGTTCTGGACATTTTTTTTTTTATTATTTGCAGCATTTATTTGGGCAACTTGTATATGTTAACATAACTATTGAGCTTGTTTACGTAATAAAATAACGGTTGCAGGTTTAATCAGATATTGCAAGAAGTTTTGTAAGCCATTATTAGGCAGCTAATGATTATGACAATTATTGAATCTATAGTTAAATACAGCAGTTTAGTATTATTTGTATACTACATGGACTGATAGAAGAGAAATTATGTAAACTGAAACCTATCGTCAACACCTAATTATAAATGGAACTGTAAATGTAAACATTCCTTTTGTATAGATAGACGTTTTGATGAATGACAATTCTGAATATTTTTTTCTTCAATATACAGTAAAGAAAACGGAAATACATACATACATATAAATAGTCTTAAGAAGACGCAAACGTAAGCATATTATTCTTTCATCCTTTCTATTGGTGTACGGAATATTTCAAAATTCCGTCTAGTTTTATTCATGTAACATGTTTTGATGTCGTCTGGTCCATATTTAAGAGCATTGATTACGAATGCACTACAGTTTTGTAATGCATTTGCAATAACATGCTCCCATTGTGTTTAGTCTTACATTAGAAATGAATGTATGTCTGTGTATGGTAAAATGATCGTTTTGTACTTTACATTAAGGTTCAAAAGGATTAATTAATGGTGTACTTACAGCTTTTCTTCTATGGAGCTTGCTGTTGTAGCCTTCCCGGAGGTGTGACTCTCCGCATCTATGTCCTTGACCTGTAAGGATAGATAAATATCATCAAAAATGAAAAAAAATATATAGGTTATATGTACTTGTCAACTATTTACTTAATTAGGAAGAATCCTGGTAACATCAGCCAAAAAATATAGGACAAAACGAGTATTAATATGAAAAAGTCAACTTGTCAAGTCATTTTGATCATCATTCGTTATTAAGGCTTCAAGTCTTGTCGTAAAAAGTATGTACAGGCGCCAGCAGATCAACCTACCCTTAATCCGTCTTCTACCAATAGAACATTAGTAGTTTGACAGATTAAGGTAGGTAGGTTAATGTGCTTTTGCCTGTACATAATTCTCGTTACTAAAAAGCATAGTCTATGCAGAGTAGTTACTCAGCTAAGTATGTTCTTAATGTTCTCCTTATTTTATTATAGTTATATTTCAAAGACGCTGGTAATGATCCGAAGACCCTTATAAAGGTTAGATAAATCTTCAAAACATCGCGTGAGACTTCATTATATATCATGAAAACTTCATTGCATGTTAATTATTATTATTTAAGCAATTTAACTGTCGTAAATATTAATCACTTTAACAATTAAATGGATCTTTTGCAAAAATATAAAGACTTATCGTTCGTGTTTTGTAATGAGTGGATGATTACCTATATTTTTAATCGATTTATATATATCGATATTTCAATGCCAAGTTACAACCTTTATATTCCTGGCTAAAGAATATGTGCCAAAAATAAGATTTTTATCTTTCATTTATTTTTATATTCCACCTCCATGAGCTGTCTTGAAAATCGTGGAAAAAAATCAAGGATCTTTTCTTCGAGCATAAAAAAATCTTAATATAAAAAATTACTACGAGAACTACTCTGTCGTAAAACAGTATTCATCATCCATTTGGTCGATTATTCTCGTAAGAGATTTACTAAATATTACTTCAGCATGATGTAATAGAGAGCGTTCTTCAATCGGTAGTAGTGGCCGAAACAATGAGCCGACATCATTCTATATCATCTCTATACTATTGTGATAGAAACATAACGTAAACAATGCCTACAGTACGTTATTAATATCTGTATTATGTACTGTGAGATCTGCTGCAATACTGCTGAATGCGGATTCAGAATATTTCATACATGTTTTGAGTTTATTAATTATAAACATACACACATAAAATACAAATATTTCCCCTGTATATTATGTGCGTAGAATCTACACTAACATTTTACAGCCTGTGATAGTATACACCTATTAAATGCATACTTTAAAGATCTTATATGTCCTGTAATACAAAAACTAGGCTTCAACTATTTGTGACCTGAAAAATATACACCTTATCATTTGGTGCAACATAGTACAAGTTGAACCTTATCTATGCAAAGCGCAAAATTGACACCTTACTATGTCAGCGATGCATACGTCTTGTCGCTTAAACCTATTTAGGTCAGAAGCATGTACATGTCACTGTATGAAAACAAGAAACAATGTAGCTAGTAAAGTACCGGACTTTAAAGGTTTTTTTTGAGATTTATTCAGACTTAAAATTAATCTAATACAATGTTCCTAACTAAGTCCTTATCTCTACGGATGCTAGTCATAACATCTCGGCGTTACCGCGAATGCTGTATCAGCGCAGGCCGCCCAACAAAGTGTTTACAAAAGTATACTGCATGCATAACTAGCTAATTTACAGACATTTGATTACTCAAATAACAAAAAACTTGACTATAGTAACAAACGATAAATATAATAAAATAAAAATATAAAAACGTGACTACAAAAGGAAACGCTAAAAGATAAAAAAGAAAAACATTTAAAGATCACGGTTTGGAAGTTCAAAGAATATCTCGAAATACAAATATTGAAATACTCATTTCCAGTAGAGTAGCCACCAAATAAATACTACAACAAACAACTGAGTAAAACAGTGAAACTGTATTGCAAAACAGATTAAAACACAATTGCTTTGACAGAAAATTGTGAAAGAACTAAATATCGACTAACTGTAGATAGTTTCTCAATGTAAGACTAATTTTAATTAGCAGAAGCGAATAATGGACCAAGTACTTACCTAAAAAAAACTTGATGGATCTATCCCAGGGCAATCAAATGGAAATACAATAACACGTGACTTTTATTTTCAACTTAACATCATCATACGTGATGATTTAGGCACCTTTTGTGGTATACATAATCTTAGTAGTGTCAAAATATTTTCAGATACCTATCTGAAAGAATGTAAAAAGAAAATGTCGTTAATTGCATTCTCCTTATGGGGGCCTATTGCCATAACTATTGAGAAACAGTCGAACCCTGCTTACATGGTGTCATAAGGAACTAGTGCATTAGCTAATGACTATAAACCATTTCCTTAAAACGTGGCAAACCTTGTATTACAAACCGTTGAAAAAAAAAACATTCGGATGTTGACAATTTCCCATTCAAGCCTTCGTTTTTTCTTTCTACTTACAAAACTAGAGGTTTCCTCATTTCCATATCTAAAATCGTCTGACAATCTTCTCGGGTCAGTAGTTCTATCATCGAGTGGTAATTTTAATCATCTTTCATCACTAGAGTGCAGAGTTACAAATCTATCACAATGATCAGTTCTGATAGCTCGTTCATTGAAGCGTCATGGTGCAAATTGGTTTTCGCAATGTGTACCTACTTACTAGTGTTTGTGAAGCTTCAGTGCACAGGCTGTAACCTCGTTTTAAGATCCACAATAGTTTTTTGTGCGATATTGTTAGGATCTAGGCAATGAATTACATGATCTTTCTAAGTAGTGCTGTATCTGTAGTCTGTTTTATTTTTTGCTATTAGATAATTTAGGCTATCGATTGATATGCGAATCTGTTTTGAGATTGCATGAGTGTAAACAATAAAGACTCGTGAGATTTATTTATGTAGATGATTTTGTTTGGACACGAGTAAAAATAAGTAGGTATTTATTAGTTTTAAACTGTGATAATTACCGGCCTTGATTCGGATGATCTCGTCTACTTAATGTAGGAAATCATATTAAGAATGACTTATTTTTTTGGGACATTGGTATGTGCTGAAGATCCACAATTTGTTACACTGCGTGATTTTGGCTGTAGTAACTTGTACTATTTTGCTAATGAGGAACAAAAGTTACAAATAAACACATTTTTCAGAATCCCATCTAGGTATTTACACACATTATTTTAACACATAAGCGTGGTGAGTAGTCAATACCTAAGTTGTTTTACCTACTCGCAGATATAAATAGTATCAACTTAATAACACAGCTCTGTTGATGGAAAAATCGTGACTACATAGAAACATACAGACCGATTGTTCCATTAATCCACTATAAAGTAGGTAGGAAATTAGATAATTGGATCGAATCCGAATAGCGGGTACAAACGCACATCCGATCGCGTGCACCCAATGTCATTATACCACTGTCGTATAGTTTATGAGCCAGTAGTACTGGCATTTAGTTTTATTTCATTAATACTTATAAAAATAAATGAGGATATTATGACAGTTTTCATTCATTTTTCATGTTTAATAAAATTTATGAGAAAAAAAAAAGTTGTCTCGTCAACCCCTAATAACCGAATTTGTTATAAACGACATAGGACTCATATAGCATCGTAAATAAAGTACATGGACTTTAATGCATCCAATAAAAAAATATTTACCTTTGCTTACGAACACAATTACACATCTATTTACGGCATTGAAACGCATAAAAAACAAAAACAAATCATCGTAAGTGTATCGGTGACCGGCTCTCGTACGGACGCAGGTGTTATGTCATCGCGTTCTACTTGCAGTGTGTTGTCCCAATTGCTGCAAAATGTTTTTGTCTATTTTTAATTGCAGTCCGACTAGATTCGAAAGGTCTGCCTGGTGCATTCGGTATCATCGTAATAAGTACGCTTATTATAGTTATTTTCAAGAGCATCATTGAAGTTTTTTGTTTTATGAAGAAGAGACTTCGCCGGTTTTTTTGTGGGAAAATGTACATATTATTTTATGTATGCAAACGAATGTATGTAACAAAAAAATGACACTGAAAAGCATGCAACGTTGGCTTATTAACTTTTACTTTGATAATCAAAATTACTTAAAATTATTACATTACTGCAATTACTGTCTCAATTATTCATAAAAGCCAACATTGCTTCAATGATCAAAGTAGAACAAATTTGTCGTTATTATGAAGCAAGAAAGACATGTAGTGCACCACACAAAAAGGCCCAATTACCCTCAAATCACAGCTTTTGTCAGAAAGCAGTCAAAAAGTTGTCGTTTACCTCATATTACGAAATGTCGTGTGAGCGCGGGCTCCGCGACAATATTGCAACGTTGCAAGGTTTCACCGTGGGACGGTGCAGCCATTTCTTATTAATAAACTTTCCCTTTAGCTCAGGTATTGTTTGCTTGCTAGCCTTAGCCTTATTTGTTCGTGTGTTTAACTTTGACATCTTCTTTGAGCAAACTTTCGCTTTTCAAAAAAATATTTTGGCACTACCATACTTTTGGGTACCTACTGGTAGCTTGCTCGATAAAATAGTATGAAACGAATTTTTTTAGTCAGACAGTCAGAGTTTTTGAGTTTTAGTTTAGCGGAAGACAGTCGGTGCCAAAATGCAGCTAAAAAACTGCAGGCGTGCAACGGACTTAAATATATTTTTATTTAAATTACGATTTAATTTCACTTTAGTTCAATAAATTATAAGAGTCTAGTAAATAAAAGAAATATGAGATAAACCTACCTACTGAATATAATTAATTGATGTCTAGTGTTTAGTAGATAAATTATTTCTTAAGTGTGGCTTTTAAGAATAGCCTCTTGCTAACAATTAACACCTAAACTATGCTCGCGTGGGAATCTCTTTTGTTTTTGTCTAATCATTTCATACATGACTCCTATTAACATTATACCTGCTGACTGCATTTACGTGATTAGGTATTCCACAATTAAATAAGTTTTCATGATCCATAAAGTAGTTTCAGTAAACTTAGCGATCAAGTTCTCGGTCCGATCGTGACCTCCAAATTCGCGCCACTGCAATTAACCGCCATATTTGTCGTAACCGCCATTTTCCCCGTTTTCGTGCCAAATCTTTACTAAATTGCGTTTTGTTCGATCGCTCTATTGGCTACATGAAACAGTGAAAACCGCAAGAATAGTAAACTTTTCCAAAAGAAACTTCAAGTTCATGATAAATGTAATATTATCGTAATGGTGTTGAAAACATTTTGTGGGTGCTTAAAAATGGCGGCGGTTCATTGACTGGAAAGTACAAAAGGGCTGTGAATAGGCAGTTTTTGTGCATTTTCTATCATTAAACTAATGTTTTCTCTATTGGTAATGGTGGATATTGCAACATACCTGTTATAGAACAACAGTGATAAAATTATAGATATTGTCTATTTTTTACTACCGGTAATGTTCGGACAGCAGGTGGCGAAATCGCAAACTCAATTCTCTTTTATTTTTTTACATAATTGGAAACTTTATCTTATCTAGGAGATTCAGTATGAGATGTACGAACTTTTCTTGTTTTGTTTTATTCTGATTTAAAAGTTTATGTTTCTTAAACTTAATTTGCTACTGTATTTTTCATAATTTGTCATTTGGTAACATCTGAGTTTGTCGTTCATTGTGAATGTCTAAACCCGTTTAGATATGCATTTGCAAGCGTAATTGCATAGTGCTCGCATTAAACAACATATTATGTAAACCAGGACTGAAGACGCCTCTGCCTCCTTGGCACACTTGCCTTCTATTGTAGGTACATAAGTATATGCTTAATATTCTCGGCATTTATTTAGATGTTATGTGAATGTAGGTGTTTTGCTTCTCATAATTATAATTGATTTAGTATCGGCCTTATTTGATTAAACAATTGCATTTAGTTACTAAGAAAGATACTTTACATTTTTAATAACCACATCCTGATAAGATAAAAATGCGAATATAAACCTAAAACTCAAGTAAACGGTTATGTCCTGCACACAGACATTTACATCCGGAAATAACATTATTACAGACAAGGGGAAGTGACGTAACAGGCTCATAACAAGACCGTAGACAGACTCGGCTTATCTATGGGGGGAAAGCGTAGGCTTCGCGTGGTTCATATGTTTCGTGCTATGGTGACGTAACGATGATGGGATTCATCGAAAGTTCGGATGGAACACGAGTGTTTTGAAGGCGATGAAGAACATTAGAACTGATAGATCTAAAAACAGCCAGAAGTCTGTACAGGAGTATGATCTCAGTAATGAATTATGGAACTATTAAGCAAATTCAAAGGCAAATTGTAATTCATAAGGTTATTTCTCTTTAATACTAGTACCTAACAGAGCATGAACTTTGATGGGTTTAAAAGAAAGGGAACAACGTAACCTATGAATGGATTGTATGAAAGAAGACTTGAAAACTGTACCTAAAAAAATAGGATAAGGGCTGGAGGGTTAGCACTAATACTTAATTTGGCCCTTTGTCTTTAAACCTTTTAAGAACTTATGTGACACAGGAGTTAGAGTATATTTGTTTGAATGCGCTATTAATCAATGTCTCCCAACAACGAATAAAAATTTCAAGAAATCTTCATGTTTCCTAATAAAATCTAGCAAGTGGTCGGGAATCCCGGAGAATGTGAATATAGAGGTAAACTAAGCACGTGATGTAAATAATACATAGAATGTCGGGAATTTCTTACCAATATAGAAATTCTATCAAATTGGATTTTCCATAGCTTCTTGGTTATTAACGTTGGTTGAGAAATAAATAATTTATTAAAACTCTTTAGTGGCTTTTTTAAACAATATTTTTTGTAATATTTACACCCACAATCGATCTACTTAATTGGAGTGTTCCCGTTAATTTTTTGCTGACTTTACCGCAGCGGAAAATCTTCTGTATAAAACCTGTGTAGTAAAATTCCTTTACAATCGGCAATTAACATAATCGCACTGAATTCTATACATTTTCCACTATTTACTTACGTACCTACCTACCTCATCTTCTAAGATGTAACCAAGACTGTATAAGACTCAGTTAATATTTAAATCAATGCAAAACCATAAATAAAACATTAGTTCATTGTTCGTGTTTTATTCGCTAAACATCTTCTCAATTGTCTATTAACACTCGAGAAGTAGAAAAACGTGAGATAAAGACGTTTTGTACAAAAGCTTGTTGCTGTTTCTTAGTAACTACTAACTTACATGTTTAGATTCGAAGAGTCATTTATTTTATAAACACGTTGTTTTAATTGTTATCTTGTGTCTATGGGTTTAGATGACGTGCTAGTTAGCTTGTTTTATGGTAACTAATTGTACCTATATCTAGTGTTAGTGATAGCGGGAACTACGGCTTATAAGTTAAATACTTCTTTTTCAAGAGTTAAAAGTATCTTTGAATCGCCTATAGACATAGAATTTCCTTAGTAACACCCTTACATAATATATGTTATGTCATTTTCTATGCAAGTCATCTGAGGACTTTATAAAATGTGAACATGCAACATGCGTGTGTCGTGATAATTTTGAAGAAAAGCCTAGCTTAGACAAATTGAGCCTCAGAGGGCATTTAGACGATGCCTATATAAAATCTCTTGGTTTTATATACGTAGACACAAACAGTCTTAATGCCTGAACCTCGCAATAGGGCCGCGATGCAGTTACAATACGGTGCATTCTATCAATGGAGCATCATACATTAGAATGTTTCTGCATACATCACTCCCTGCTTGGGCCTGGTATGGGATAGACAGAATAAGCTGCATATACTTATGTAGACCTACAGTTAATTAAATAGCAATTAAATGTCCTAGTAATTAAAGTTTCCGTCACAAAGGATTAGTCCCAAAACGAACCTATAACTCTAATTAAATATCAAGACAGCGCCCATAAATCGTGTCCAAACGCTCCCTACGAATGCAAACGAGGCACAGTACCTCATCGTCACATACTGTAGGAAGTGCATTCACGGCTACTGGCTAGTCGCACGACTGGGCAACGGACAGTGAAATTTTAGCTGCAATTACCCTAATAATGATGTAGTCCGCGCCTTCCCTGTTGATGTGCTCGCGCTTCTACATAATTATACCGACGTAACGTTACATTGAACGCGCTTTTTCGGAAAGGTAGGCAGGGTTAAGAAGCCGTTGACAGTCACAAATTGCTTCGCCAGAAAGAATTGCTGAGGATTTATACCCAGAGAGTCGCTAATAAAAACAATATTTTGAGAACATAACTATGCTCCTTTCAAATAGGTATTCTGTCAAGGATATTGGCCTAAATCAAAGTGTAAAGTAAATGTCTTCTTTTGCAATTTTGCGGTAAGGAAGTCTCAAAGTAATCTTCAAAAAGTCACGAAATTGTTCCAATACTTACAATAAAATTCCGTCGCAACAATAAAGTCCCTAATCTATAACACTAACAAATCGTGCTAACTTAGACCTCCTCAAGCTCGTGCAGTAGGAAACGTGGCGGCTTGCTCAGGCGCATCCGTTATGCAAGGACGAGAGTTTTTAGGGCTGCTAAAGTGCTAACATAGGAAAGGACAAAAGAGCAATAAAACCTACCCACTAATTGAAATGTTTGATAGTCCTGAAGTAGTTCTCAGAAGCAGAACAAGTTAAAGAGACATCTTATCAAGTTTTGTTGTAGCAGCTATAGTTGAAAGCAATTAAAATGTTAGGTACGTGGAAAAAGCCCAACTATAAGTTTAGGCTTGTCACTAGGACGATAAGACGTAGCTATTCGTTTGTTAAACAAGTTACCTATTACATAATTTGAAAAAATTTTCCCACGATGAAACACCTGTGCAAACAGAATCAATAAGATATACCTCTATATCTGCCCACATTTAAGGTAGGGTCTCAAAACTCTCAAGCAAAAGGTGGTGACCCTAGGATCGTCTGCCGCTCCCAACTCAGGTATTTGGAAAACTATTGAGATATCAAGTAACATTACCAAGTATTGTGTAAGAACAATAACATCTTTTATTGTTCTGGAGGAATGTTCTGAGGTGAGGAAAATAAGATGTGTTGCTAAACTGAGTGTATAGATTTATGAGGCTGGGTGAAATTACATTGCGCTGAAACTTATTTCGTCAGAAGGTTTAATACAATCGCGTGTTATATAAACTTAAGGCAAATAGTAAGAACTATCGTAGGTTGTGGGTAGGTACCTACTGAAAAATATTTTTCAAACTTTGCCTCAGCAATCAAACCTAGTTTAACTAGGCTCAAAATGTCATGACAATAGAGTGGTTTTTCTCTCACAAAATAAATAGTGACAAGTGACAAACTGGTTATCTGACTGAAAACATTGCTTACTGAAACGACCTAGGACTACAAAATGTCAAAACACACAATTTCAACATTAATAAAAACGATAAAAACTACCATTTATGAATGAATGAATGGAAAAAAGTGACATTAACATTCATACATCAAACTATCACAAAAAATACCGTTATGTGCACATTTACTACAGTTAGATCATGTACAACAATGATCATTCATTCTTACGCCTATGACTAACAAGCCAAAATTACAATGTAAACTATGGACATATTATTATCTGCAGAAAAAAAATAACAATATAATAATTCGGTCAAGATGACATACGAGTATTTTAACTGTAAATGTTGGTATAATCAGCACCTATTGTTGAAATCAAGCAGCAAGGGTGAATGACCGATCACTCGTCAAAAATGATTGATGATGACAATTGTCCACCATTGTTTGATAATGCGATAGTACTTAAATACTAACGGTTACTAAAGTATGATATTTAAAACGGGATCAGATTCATAAAGGATAATCAACCGTTACAGTTTTGATGGCACTAAACTGTACGTCTCAATTTCTATTGTTGTGTGTAAACACCGATTGTTACTATTGTGTATGCATCGTGGACGGCGAAGTGGTTGAGATCGGATTATCGAATGCAATGCGTAACTGCTCCTACCGCTGAAAAATTCAAGAGTACCTTTTTACCTATTAAGCTTTTTGTCCGGCAGAGGGTGTCTTTCGGCTGGAACGACGACAGCCTAACAAGCAACAATATGAACTGGTAGTAGACGTTTCTCGGATCTAAGAAACAAAAATATGAACATGTAAACCAAAATTATTTGCACACCACGCTCTATAGGTTCTCCGCTAATAATGCCTGTAGTTGATTTGTCAAACACACCCGCAGGCAGCAGAATTGAGCTGATGTCATTCATCTTTATGTCAATATAGTTGTAGTATTGACCTATTGTAGTCCGACTATAATACCTATACACTTTGAGGGTTATTGGAACCTAAGTATAGATCTACTGTAATCGTTGGAAATCAATGGAACTCTGTCTCGCAACCTGTTGCTGGCCCTCATTGCTCTTCATGTTTATTTATTTATTATTGTTCATGCATAGTGATGCACACAATGAAACTTTTTATTTTCGTTTCTTTCATGCAGGAACCTACGTGACAATAACAATACCTTTTTTTTTACCGACGTCAAAAATCATCAAATGATCCCTCCCGCTGTGGGTTAGCAGCGGTGAGGGAGTGTCAGACTCTTACTGACTAAAAACCGTCGTGTTCCCTCATAGGCCTTTTATGTACCAGGGCCGCGGTATCTCTTTCGAACAACCCGCAACCCCGGCAGACAATAACAATACCTTAATACTGCTTTAAGGATCATTCGAAGAAAAATAACACAAGTGCTCATAAATTGGTATTCAAGATGAATGCTTTTCAATATTTTTGCAGATTTTCCATGTGTACAATCTGTTCATCATAATAAAGTATTACATTTCCTGCTTCAGGCATTGTTGCTGGTGAGTCCCATTATCTTCACTTTATTTATCGTCGCTGTCGATTCGACAGTGATATTTCTCTACCTCTTCACAGTCGTTTTTTCGATCTGATGACGAGATTTCATCAAAAATATTCGAGCACATTATTTGCTCGCGATAGAACCACAGCTAATTTTTTAACAGAGGTTGCACCTTTGTTAAAAATTATATTAACAGAAAAAAATTCACTCGCAATTTTTGACTGTTTGCGAGAGCGAGTAGACTAAACGGAATATTTTTGTATATTGCCTTGAGTCCTCAAACAATGAAATCTCTCAATTTTTTTTTTCGACAATTAAAAAACAAAAAACACCAAAATACAGTAAAAAAACACCAAAATACAGTAATTTAATCTCTTCCTGTGTAAGTAGTAAGTTAAGAGTAATTATCGATCAAATATTATTAACATAAATCGAGCACTAACAATGGCCGGGCTCCAAATTCTGCCAGATTGCTTTCGCAAAACATATTCTTGTTTTGTTACAAGACTTTATTGTGCTGTGAGAATGTATCTTACGAGGTTCAAATAAATATTCCATTGATTTCTTAGAATACTTGGCACTAGCGGTTTCTCGCGGCTTCGGCCCGGGGAACTTCTTCCCGTACCCAGAAAAAAATATTATAATCCATGTAACCCGGGGATAGCGTAGCTTCTCAAGAGTTTTTAATTTTTTCAAATCGGTTCAATAAAACTATTGAAACGATTTGAAAAAATTAAAGAGACTGCTGATTAACTAAAACTTCGATCAATGTTTAAGATTTGGTTAGGTAGGTAGGTTTTTAGGTACCTATTATCATATACCTCAATCATTTCTTCCGATATTTAGAACTTTTGCTTCTATATTTACTGACCCTAATAAACCTAGTGGTTTAAATAGTAGGTACTAAGTAGTATTTTTTTCTTAATCGATGCGCTGTTAAGTCCATCAGCCTTTGCAAGTCATTTACAATGTTATTACGAAATAATTACAAATAAATGGTCGGTTACACAGCATGACAATTATCTTACTGTACTTACTAGCTGATCGTGAATGATTAGGTATGCCGATTTTCAGTTACAAAGAGCACGTAAAACTTCTATAAATCTAGGGCGTAGGTAACTAAGTACTTATACCTAGAATATATCATGCATACCTATTGAACTCAACTGGCTACTTAAGTCTCCCACTTTTTGTTTTCACAGGAATATGCTCAAATCTACAAGTTTACAATGGACGATGTGGTTTAGGGCATGGGCGTAGCCACACTGGGGCAAGCTGGGGCACTTGCCCCACCCTGGGCCCTGGCTCTGACCTATAAGGTGTCTGATTAAACAATGTTTTTTTTACTAACTCTAACTAACAATATCAACAATCATACGTACTATCCGTAAGTTATTGCACAAAAAAAAATGTCGACTTGAAATGAAAAGAGCGCGATCAAAACAAAATGCACGCTCGAGTTCCTGAACGTGCGCGGGGCGCGCGTCATTTGAAAGCGAGCCGTATTCCCTAAAAGAATAGGTGCTATGTGGCGTAGCGAGCCGAGCCGTCCATCTAATCCAGAAAATAATGCATTGAAGGAGATGGAACTGGTAGATGTGATCAAATTTCGGAAATGCAATTTTATCCTAGTGTAAAAACCGCGCTCGCTATTTTGCTTGCCCAGCCGTGTATGACCTGTACAATAGAACGATCGTTTAGCACAGTGGTTCTTAACCGGTGGTCCGCGGACCAATGGAGGCATTCCGCGAAGTGGTCCGCGAAGCTTATCTGCGCGACGTTGCTATACTTTATCAAACTTAATTTTTATCGACTTTTCTATGCGAGCGAGGGGGTTTTCGTATGGACGTAAATCGGGTGTGTCGTACCTAGTCCCCCCATTCATGAAAATGTATATTTGGGCGACATTTTACGTAGTTTTTGGTTTTGAGTCTTAAAAAATAATTAAAATTTCGCGCTCGCTTCGCTCGCGTGTTCAGAAACTATACTATTTTTGTAATTGTCAAGAAACAAAAAATTTAAGTACGTTTGGGCTAAATTTTACGTAATATTTGGTTTAAAACTGATAAAAATTTCACGCTCGCTTCGCTCGCGTATTCAGAAACTATATGCCCTTATTTTTGCATTTGTCAACAAACAAAAAGTTAAGTACGTTTGGGCTAAATTTTACGTAATATGTGGTTTAAGTACGATAAAAATTTCGCGCTCGCTTCGCTCGCGTATTTAGGAACTATATGCCCTTGCTTTTGGCTTTTGTCCTGTGTGTGATTGTTTATTTTCTGCACCTGAAAATATAAGCCTCTCAAATTAAGAGATTAACAAGTTTGAGATTAACGGCTCAAGATACAAAAAATCGGAGGGATAGGTTGACTGCTGCCCCACCCTGAGCCCAAAGCTGGCTACGCCCATGGTTTAGGGTACTTCATAAAATTAAGAAGCCATTTCTCGAAAGGTTTTTCAAAAGTGTACCATCTAACCACAATATTTTGAAAAGATTTTCACAAATGAATGGAAGGGACATCCAACAAAACGTGGTCTAATATTATGACATACAAATTGTTTAGATTATTACGACAAATTGTTTTGACCACTTTATCTAGGGCTGCAAACAAATTCATTGTGGATCAATAGCAAAGTTGTTAATTTTGGTCGGTTTAGGTACCACTGCAATAAGTAGGTAGCTACCTCTACTATGCCTAAGTACCAACTCACGTTTACGTAAGTGTCTACGTTACTGGTGTAATTAGCAGTCGACCAATTAAGGATTATTGATGGATCTTCGGCTAGAATGATCAATGTAGGTAGGTGTCCACAAAACTGGCTGGCAGAATTAGGTTAAAAAAAATATTAAATGATACTTTTAATAATCCTTCTTTATTTACTCGTCCGCGATTTTATGTTCCTTTTTCCTACTTTCAGAGAGTTACAATGTCCGCCATTTAAATATTTTTACCGATTGTAGCGACAATTTTTTTTTAGTTTTATACTACCTACCCTCACTTTAATACTTGACTTACTTAATTGAAGTAAGTTTAGTAGATGTTTAAATTAAATGCTAGCCATTAAATTAAAATTAACCTAGTCCGAGTCTTCTTGAATTACTGAATTTTCATAAATATGTAAGTAATCGATAAAAATTACATTGTTGAATAAACAAGAAATCGTAATTAAAGCCTTGCAGGCGTGGCTCTATTGGCCATCTTGAATAGGAGCCACGTAAATAACACTTTTAATTGCGAAAAGCTATTTAAAATTTATTAAATCACTGTTATTTTTCTAGAAAATCAATTATATAAAATTCTGACTTACCTTATATTTCATTTTGTGTAAAACTCGTCTCCTTCCAACAAGAACACAACACTAACTATTCTAAAAAGTAACTATCAATTAATTGTATTTAAAAATATTTATCTTCATTCAAAAAAAAAATGTTCGTCAAAGTTTCCGAGCGCGGATAGTTTTGGCGCGCAATTGTCTAAGTCCGCGCATGCGTACACTGCGACCGCGCGGTAATGGCTGCGCTTTACGAGACGCGACGGTTTTGCTTCCCCGCCATCGAAGTGCAACGACCCAATACCTACTGCTCGCACTAGCACTTCCTCGGCTCCATGCAAATCGCAATGAAGGTGAAGGTAAAAAGGTGAAGTGCGAAATTGTTGCCCAAATAGCCGACACCAACAGTGCGTTTAGCCTAGCCAGCCAGATAATATGCGTTTCACGTAGTTTTCACGGTTTGATATTGCAAATATTTATCGAGATTGAGAAAGACCTATAGATTTTGGGCAATTTTTAAAGGCAGCGTGTAACTTTGTTTGACCACGATTAAACGATTTATGAGTCAACATGAAACTGGGGTTACTCGAGGGTAGATTGAAATCAATAGCTAAAATGAGCCTATTGCAAATGCGTGAAATGTTTTATCGCAATCCCAAGTTGATTCTTGTCTTTTAATCTATAAGATTAATTTTAGTTACATTACAAAAGAGTTTAATTACAACATAAGATCCCAGCTGAATTATTATTGTCATTTTTTTTCAAATAAGTAGGTACCATTTGTGGTAGTTCTAATCATTTTTGGTCTATTTGAGCTATTAATCTTGACTAGAGGCCTACGTACCTACTTAAGTCAGTCAAAGGATCGTATTCTACCCAAGTAGTTCGGAATTTGTGTTTATATGGATTGGATTTCTACCTTCTTTTAGTTATAAGCCTTAACTCAATTTGATTAGGACTTCAAATAATGTAACAAGTAAATATATTATTTAATTTATAAGAAGTAAAAACGCAGTGCAATCATCTGTAACTATATACTTGTCTAACGGATATAATGTGCTAACCACTCTACCCATTAGTACTTTACCCAGTGGGTAATCTAAACGAATCTGATTATTTTAATTCCGTGTTTTTATCTAGCTGCATCAAGGAGGTCTTCGCTAAAATATTATAATCGGCCGGTTGTAAACAGACCAAAAAAAGAAAAAAAATAGAGTGCGTTCCATATAAACCAAAACAAGCAGCACATTAAGCATATGCACGGTTTCTAGTTATCTCTATTGATCTCTATGAATTGAATGAGACAGAAATCTAACCAGAGAAATGACTGACAGCACAATTAATAATGACATTGACAGCACAAAATAAAACGTGCGACGCGATGTATTGATTGATGATTGTTGATGTGAATGCCATGCTATAAAAATTAAAAGAAATATGATTATTGTGATGTAATTTAAGTGTAACTATTGTGATATTAGTGTTATAACTTACAAGTTAACAAAATCCTGTTCAAAAATGATGGAACATGTGAGGATGTTTGATTGGTAAGCACAATCTCTTGTTCTTTTACCGGTTTCTAAACATTCCAAAAAGAGTATTTGAGAATTTCGTAAAAAAGTTAAAATCTACATTAATACTTTACACTTGCAACATGATCCTCCGGCTCAATTCCGCGGCATAATATGCCTTCCATGACAGTCAGTTTCCACGCAACTTCTTTGTTACCTGTACCACTTTCAAACATTCAATTTAATAGTTATATTATTGTTAAATATGCTACTAAACATCTAAGTTGTCTCCACCTTGCTATAATGTTCCAACACACAAATAATGAGATGACGCCTATCTATTCACACCTTACCTACAGCTGTCTAAACTTATGTATAAAGTAAGTGTACGTTTACTCCAGGTGTGCTTCAGTTCATGACCAATACTTTGTGGAGGAGGCAGATCTAGACAACTGCAACACAGAGAAGATACTCAGGAACAAGTTCCTTGACCCTCTGCTGTCCAGTGACTCTGAAGATGAAGAGAGGCATAATAAGATAAACTGGGACGAGATATTTAAAAATAAACAAGTGAGTACACTTCTGTGTTATTCTATTATGTTCTAATTAGTTTCCATATAGATTAATTCGGTTCAGTAGTAATAAATATGTGAAACAAACTCATATTAGTAAATAAGTGATCCAACTACACAACTACTATATTTTTACTTGTATTGTATATCTTACTTACCTATTGTTTTGTAAATAACATAACTTAAAATTTATTCTGATAGCATTACTTAGTAATTTTTTTTAATGTCAATATCCAGTTGGAAAAAGGTTTAAGTTGAACTTGGAATCTTCCTTCATATGTTTTATATTTCAGATCCAGAAGCACAAACTATTTGTGCCATGTCTCCGACAAGTGCCGGCATACCCAAAGCTGTCTAGCATGGACTTCCGCAAGCACCTGCAGTTCCTCAAAGTGCTTAGTGCAGACAATCCGCACATTTTACCTGATCTCTTTATTGGTAAACCTACAAGGAATGATATAAAATTATTTGAGGTCAGTAATTAACAATATTGCATAGAAAAAAATATAAGTTTATTTGTTTATTTAAGTGTCACATAACCAGTTAATAATTTTATCACATGCAAAAAGAGTTTACTTTGGTATCTTGAAAGGTAGGTTGAACCATTTATAAATAAACAAATATAACAGGATATCAAATTGCCAATTTGACTAATCAGTGTCAATTAAAATTGTGATTAAATGGTACAATTCACTCAAAAAGTTTTTTCTCCAATCAACAATATTTTGCACAATTTCAGACTGCAAAAGAAGAATACCTAAAAGAACAAAAAGAATACAAGGAATGGGCCAAATCTCTCTGGACAACAGACCATTGTATCCGAGCCTTACGTCCCAAACCTACCATAGAGACGGTATATGAAGCTGAGTACAAAGTACGAGCTCAGCGTGTGCAGTCACTGCCTAAGAACTATGATATAGCTGCACAGATACCTCTTGAAAGTACCAAGAGTAATTGTGAATTAGTGCTTAAACAGGAGCTGGTTAATGTAAGTATTTTAGTTATGTGGGAAAATAATAAAAAAAAAGTACCTAACTGAATTTTGCAAATAGGCAGATAGGTTCCTACCGTAAAATAGATTACCACTAAATTTTAACACTTATTCTGGTTTGGTTTTGGTCCCTTCAGAAACTAAAATAAGTTATTTGTCTTTTAAGGTACCTCTATCAGACATGGCACAAGTACAGGTTCCAGATAAAATAACAAAACAGTTCAGCATCATCAGACCCTGCACTGTACCAGAGCCTTGTCATAAACATCCTTACCAGATTGTACTGCCAAGTAAGTAAATATTAAATATGTACATATAATTAATTGTTAAGTCGAAGTTATAATAAAGTATATAAGTTATAATTCATCCTACGAGCCTTTTTCCCAACTATGTTGGGGTCGGCTTCCAGTCTAACCGGATGTAGCTGAGAAACAGTGCTTTACAAAGAGCGACTGCCCTGCCTGACCTCCTCAACCCAGTTCAAATCAAAATCAAATCAAATCAAAACTCATTTATTCAAACTTGGCTGCAAAACAGCACTTTTCGAACGTCAAAAAAAAAATTACATAAGACAGCCCCCAAAACGCCCACCCTTCACCACTTCC
This sequence comes from Helicoverpa assulta, assembly GCA_963856015.1. Lineage (NCBI taxonomy): Eukaryota > Metazoa > Arthropoda > Insecta > Lepidoptera > Noctuidae > Helicoverpa > Helicoverpa assulta. The sequence goes on from CAWLCW010000016.1 coordinate 1,201,318, forward strand.
TATGTGTTTTTGCTGGGAAGAAGAAGTGGCGCAACAAACTCCCCAGCAACACATGTCTGTCTGTAGGTTAAAAGAACCTTTCAACAAAGTAGGTACAATGAGTATATTGCAGTATGCAATACGCAATATTGTCATAAAATAAAATTACATTTAAAAATGATTTATAAAAATCCACCACATGCTAGCTAGCACTCACCCTACGTAACTTGTCTAACTCAAGCATTGAATAAATATGATGTGGAAAAAAATAATAATTGTATAGCCTCCAATTATTTATAATAGTTTACGAGGGAGTGCCCACCTTCATGTGATATTCTATTGCAACCCTATGTAATGTACAACATGGGTAAGTAATGAATCTAGTAAATTGGACCGCTCTGCCAGAAAAAAAAAGAAGTATATGAAAAAAGTTTAAAATTATATAATACTACTTATATAGTCAGTAAGACGACCTGGCACCACAAGCAGCACCCGTTCACGAGCATAACGCGAGGATCAGCCATCGCCCCCCTCGCACATTTTTGAGGGAGGGAGGCAACCCGACCGCCGACGCTACCGCAAGCAGTGCCGTCTAAGGGAGCATGACGTACTCACTGCTACACAACTCAATATCAGGATCAATTATCGCTAAGTAGTGGTCCTTATTTACTGTAATCCAAAGTAAAAAAAATATAAATAGATGATTAAAATAAAATATAATAAATACAGTAAATGTATCCTGTCAATAATGTAAAACCAAGTAATGTCAATAATAAAAAAAAATAAATTGTAAAAAAAAAAAAAAATGAATAATAATAATTGATTGTAAAATTTAGATGTCATTTACAAAAAAAAAAAAAAAACAATTATAATATAATATAGCTGTCTTGCGTTCAACATGGCGACCAACTATTTTTATCATTCAAATAATCATTAATTGTATAATATGCCTTTTGAATAAGAATAGCCTTAATTTGTTCTTTGAATTTATTAAACGGCTGTTCTAATATAGACAGAGGAAGTTTATTATAGAAACGAATACCTAGACCCAAAAATGAACCATGCACTTTATGAAGCCGGTGAAAGGGTACACACAGTTTATGCTTATTTCTTGTATTAATGGTATGGACTTCAATTTTTTTGGTATATAAATGTAAGTTCTGTCTAATATACAGTATATTGGCAAAGATGAATTGTGATGCCACAGTAAGAATACCAATTTCTTTAAACAGCTCTCTAAGGGAAGTTCTGGGACCTAATTGGTATATCGCACGTATAGCACGTTTTTGTAGAATAAATATATTCTCTATATCAGCGGCTTTGCCCCACAACAGAATACCGTAGGACATAACGCTGTGAAAATAACTGAAATACACCAATCGAGCTGTGTCGACGTCTGTGAACTGTCTGACTTTTCTGACGGCGTAGGCGGCAGAACTAAGCCTTCCCGCGAGGCTGGAAATATGTGAACCCCATTGAAGTTTTGTATCTACTGTTATACCCAGAAACACGGTAGATGCAACGGTTTGAAGAACCTCGTTGTTTAGGATAACATTAGGACCTAGGTTTTTTACATTAGGCAAAGTGAACTTAATACATTTTGTTTTTTTAGCATTAAGTACTAAATTGTTTGTGGTAAACCAGTGCGTAACTAATGAGAGTGCACTGTTTACCTCTTCAAATTGATCTCTATTTCTGTCAACTTTGAAAATGAGAGACGTATCATCTGCAAATAATACAACGTCGCAGATATTATTGAGGTGGTAAGGCAGATCATTGATGTATACTATGTATACTATGTATACTAAGTAATTCAGCCAACTGGTTCTTAAGTTCAGTGTTCTTGTCTACAATAACCTTAACTTCTACCTCGCTATCATCCCGTTCTTGTAGCAGCTGTTTACACAGGTTTTTGCTATTTTCCAATTCTTTCAACGTAGCCCTCAACTTTTCCTCAAAAGATGCAGCTCTACGGGTCAACATGATGAATAGCTAACCCTGAGACACCCTGGAATGTGAGAAGAGACAGCTAAGTGAAGGGAGAAAGAGAAAGTTAAAAAGTAAAGTTTGGAAACAAAGGACTGAAGAAATGTTTTAACGCTCAATACAGAGTAAAGATTCTAAAGCTAATTGTAAGGAAAAGAGTACTCTGTATTGTTTGATTAGAATTCAGGTAAATTATATACCTAGAAACCAAAAAATTAAAATAAAATACTTATTAAAAGTTGTTGAGGGTAAATTTTTTTTTTCTAATGTATCATTTGAAAATTAAAGTATTTGATCACTAGAATGAATTTGTAATCAATTGTTGATAAGAATCATTCATTGGATTTAGAGATATAATCTAACAATGACCACATAAAACAGCTGATATCGTTAAGTAATAGACATTTAAACTTTTAAGTTATGGGGCATATTTAGACGCAGCTTGAAGATGATTTGGTCATTTAACATTAAATATATATGCTGCGTATAGAAAAATAGTTAAATGAGGGGACAGAATATCTAATAAATAGTAAATAAGCAAATACTCCCCGGGTTTTATGTTCGTCTCGAACACTTTCAAATCAGTCCGTTGGGATGACAGCCGTTTCTTTACGATGGATTTCTATTGTTGTCTCGCAACGAAATAACTCACTAACATTTGTCCTTATATATAATCACTAAATCTACTGATTCTAAGGCCATTTACAATAATCAAAGCACTAAAACTATTTAATTTTTCCTAAATAAATAATTTACAATAATCAAAGCACTAAAACTATTTAGTTACCTGAGCAACCCAATACCCCTTGGTTAGACTGGTGTCAGACTTACTGGCTTCTGACTACCCGTAACGACTGCCAAGGATGTTCAATGATTTCTTTTTCTTTGCATATGTTAACATAAATATTTTTCCTCACAGATGAAGATGCAGTATCAATGTTACCTATAACAGAGATACACCGCGAGCTAGCGTCGTACGCGCTGAACAACGGCGCTCAGTGCATAGCGAGTGAGAATGCTCTCAAGTGTCTCGTGCAGTGGAATAGACACTGGTTGTTGCCGTTGTCTGTTTGCAATACTATTGGTCCTGGTGAGTGTATATTAGCATTTTTATATACTAGCTTCTGCCAGCGGTTTCACCCGCATCCCGTGGGAACTCGATAAATGGGCTATCTAACACTGAAAGAAATTTTCAAATCGGACCAGTAGTTCCTGAGATTAGCGCGTTCAAACAAACAAACTCTTCAGCTTTAAAATATTAGAATAGATTATGCATGTAGGATTAAGGCTTTTAATATCTTGCAAAATATTGTATTATAATTTCATATTTATTCAGTTGAAATAAGATCCTTAAACAAGCATTGGAACTTAATAAATCAAGCACCAAGTATTGAATTTTAGATTATTTTTTACAAGTAAACCGGTTATGTATGAAAATTAGCAACATTTAAGCATCATCTGCCTAGGCTTTTACCCAACTGTGTTGGAATCAGTATACAGCTGAATACAAGTGTTTTACATAGACCGACTGTCGATTCTATACCCAGTTACCCGGGAAACCCGATAACCCTTGGTAAGACAACCGTCAGATTTTGTAGCTTCTTAACTGCCAGAGCCGGTCAAATGACAGCCAGGACCCACCATTAATTGCTTAATTTGTGAACAAACAGACGGCGAGGCAGTGAACGTAGTGGTGTTGGGCAGCGAGTTCTCCGTGAACAAGGAGGCGGCGCCCGTCAGGACTTACAAGGCATTCCGACATCTGCTCGAACATGCGCTTATACCGTGAGTCTTATGCTCCACTACATTCATTTGTTTGTTACCTAAAATAATATATACTGTTTTTGTCTTTTTTTTTTCAAAAAATGTTGAATTTATCTTCAAGTCCCGTTTGTAATGATGTGCTTAGCATATACAGAGTACCTACTAAAAACATTTATCATGAAGTTTATAAAGATTATTTTTAGAGATTGAGTATGGCTCCCTGAAATTGACACCATCTTAATATATTTTTCTCCCTCCATCCTAACTCAGATATGTACATAGAACTCAAATCAGATACATAATTACCTTGATGTCTTCAAGCTTAACTATGTGTTTTAAAAATCCTAAATACTGTTGAAATAAATATTTTTTTATTAAATATTCTTTAAAAATATACTTCCGTAATTCAACAGGTCATCAGAAAAAGAGAGAGTATTAGAAAACAGCAAGAGCAAAGCTAAGAATAAACACACATTGTCTCCTAAGTTCGACGTGACGGCGGCTGCCATTACAACTGACGTGGAGATGACGAGTGACGACGATGAACATCACTTGTATATCGATGCCGGTATGTTAATACTGTCCGTTTGTTTTAAGTGAAGTGTCGAGTTTTAAGGCTCGAGCAGACCGGATGCGTATGCGTAGACGTAAGCGTAGACGTGCACGTACCATGAGTTGTAATGTATGGAAATGTATGAGACAGGCCACACCGCTTGCGTAACGACGCGCACGTCTACGTTACGCAAGCGGTGTGGCCTGTCTCATACATTTCCATACATTACAATTCAGTGGTACGTGCACGTCTACGCTTACGTCTACGCATACGCATCCGGTCCGCTCGAGCCTTTATGCTGTAGTTTTTTGGCTAATGTTTTTTTAGAAAATTATATTTATAATTCAGTTTCATAAATAAGTTAAAAAGGGAAATTACTTAATTTTCAGGTGAACTAAGTTTTTGCAAATTTGTTATATTATATACAATTCTTTAACGATTCTGGCCGGTGGTCAACCGTACGAATTTATCGAAGTACAGTTACATATTTTATATTTAAAAAATGTGTTTAATTTTCCTATTGAATTATCTTTTATTCTGTTTCCATATCTCAGGAGAAGAAACCGACATGGACGCGCCACTATCGTGTCTGCGAAGTGGGCAGTCCAAGCGCAGCAACACTTCCCCCCGCGCCGCCGCCACCCGCCTGCCCGCCGCCACCGCCGCCACCGCCGCCGGGCGAGCTGGCCACCACGCGGGGGATATAGGACTCTATACTTGCAATTGTAAAGGTAATATACATTGCTTTTTTATTACAAGCTTTTATTTAACTTGCAATGTATGTATGTATGTATGTAACTATGTGTGTTCGGGTGAAATTTTACAACTCAATTTTAAGGCACTTGCCCTCAACCGATTGAGCTGAAATTTTGCATACATGTTTAGTTTGGATGACAATGCATGTTAAGCTATGTGACGTCATCCTAAATCCAACATGGCTAAATATACAAGATGGCGGACTAGTTATTTTTAAGGTACCTATACAATATGGGTATCAAATGAAAGGGATTGACAAGTAGAACACATTGCACTTTACGAAATAAAAATCCAAGATGGCCGCCGCTACAAAATGGTGAATAACCTATTTTTTTCAATCCCATCCATATGGGTATCCAATGACAGGGCTTGACAAGTAGAATAAAGTGCACTTTATCTAATCAAAATCTAAGATGACCGCCGCTACAGAATTTAGACTTAGGAACTTACCAGGTGAAAACTAAAAAGTATAAAATAAATTGAGGTAAAAAAATCTTTAAAAACAAGCTTTTATTTAAATGCGCTAAAAAGAAAAAAATAAACTTTTACTGTAACTTTACTGTCAACTTATAACGACATTTCAAATTTAACATATTTCACACAATTTATATGTTTTACAAGCTTGTCGCGATTTTACTAAGAAAGTAAATACGACTACTTAAATCTCGCGACAAGCTTTTTTTACCTCAATTTTTTTTACCTTTATGATCAGGCAACTATAGCTCGTGTTCACAATGGAGAACATTACGAACGGAGATGTCATAATGGAAAATCTCCTATGAAAATAGCGTCGCCAAAATGCGGGATTTCGGAGGACGAAGCACGTTACTGACTCTGCCCTCGTACGCCTTCTTGGATACCACCCACCCACTTTTTTTAAACCTAAATATCTTCGCCTAAAGCCTCGTTACCTAATTACTTTTTACCTAGAAGAAGACGCCTCACCTCCCTGCCTTGTGGCATCTCCGCTCATCTTTCTTTCCTTCCTTTCATACCTAATAAATATTTATTCGATTATAGCTATTGAACTTGGTAAACATGCTAAATATTTTATTTATCTTTATTCATTTTCATTAATAAAGCAACTATAATTTGTTTTACCTCAGACACATTGTTCGAGCAGCCTCCACGTCGTTCGTACAAAAGATGGCAGTTCAGGGACAAGGTTACCAATGAACACCATGACATTATCGTACATTGTGCACATAAGACCAGGGTGAGTCATTCACAATACCATAGTTTTAAATAATTTTTAGGGTTCCGTACCCAAAGGGTAAAACGGGACCCTATTGTTTTCGCTCGTCTGTCCGTCCGTCCGTACGTCCGTCCGTCCGTCTGTCACCAGGCTGTATCTCATGAACCGTGTAATAGTTAGAGAGTTGAAATTTTCACAGATGATGTATTTCTGTTGCCGCTATAACAACAAATACTGAAAACTAGAATAAAACAAATATTTCGGGGGGCTCCCATACAATAAACGTGATTTTTTTGCTCATTTTTGCTCGATATCCATAAATATTAGTTTGGATGGTACGAAACCCTACGTGCGCGAGTCCGACTCGCACTTGGCCAGTTTTTATTAAGACAATATGGAAATTCAAAATCCTCTTTTCTGTATAGTTATTTAAGTTTTATATATTATAGTTATTAGCCGAAGAACCGATAACCGTTGGGGTAAACGAGTTCTAGAGTGGAGACCACGCCTCGGTAAACGTAGTGTAGGACGTCCTCAGGCACGGTGGAGTGATGACTTGCGCAAGACGGCTGGCAGGAGCTGGATGCGAGAAGCCGAAAATCGATCTCAGTGGCGTGCACTTGGAGAGGCCTATGTCCAGCAGTGGACTGCGATAGGCTGATGATGATGATGATGATGATGATGATGATGATTTAAGTTTTACATACATAGTTGGAAATATGTATTGTGTAACTAATTTTATATGCTAAAGCTAAAAAAAAATTACAAACACTCTCAAACTATCGCCATTATACTATTAGTCTGATATTATATTTACTGTTTGAATTTTTTTGCAGGATAAATCAGGCGAAATAATACTAGAACCGTTACCGGAATACCAGATGGACTTAGGAGCGAGCGAGCAATCCGCTGACAGTCTCAGGAGCATTGCGCTATCACTTGCTCTCAGGAAGCAAGCCTCAGTACTCAATGGTATGATTTTTTTGTTACTTTGTATGATGTGCGCAATGTTTATTTACAGCTGCGCCACTATATTGATTGCGCTGACCACTTAAATGTGTTAGTGTTTTCCCAGTTTTGATTAAAGGAGGTCAAAGTCTTAGGACCGCTCCTTTCTTAATACTTTCTTATGATTCATTTTGCAAATTACCTTGTACAACAAATTCACTCGCAGCCCGAATAGATGGTCAAACAGGCGACGTGGCGACCTTCGAGAGCCTTACCTCCGAAGACCTGAACCAGCAGCACTCCGAGCTGAGGAGACAAGCACTCGGCTCCGTGCAGGCGGCGCTGCAGCAGCTGCAGGGCCTGCTTCCAGGAGACTATATCCTGCAGCATGAGGTCAGTGAGACATCAGGTGTAAGCCTCATCATGGGTCTTAGTCAGTAAAAGTCTGACACTCACACTAGGGTTGTTATATATGGACGGTCATTTTTATTGTTATAATAAAATATACCTGTGTTATTTTGGACAATCAGTCTACATAACCAATATTGTTTCTTCGCACTTTACTACGCACTTTACTTTGACTGCCTCGTTGGTCTAGTGGTCGCAAGCGCGGCTGCTGTGCTCGAGGTCTCGGGTTCGATTCCCGGGTCGGGCCGAAATCGCTTTGTGGGGTTTTCTTAAACTTTCACAAAGCAGCCCGTAGTCTGGAAGTTGGTGATTGATTCACCCGTGCATCGGAGAGCACGTAAATGTCGGTCCTGCGCCAGATCTCTTTCCGGTCGTGTCGGATTGCCGTCCCATCGGGTTATGAGAGTGAAGGAATAGTGAGTGCACCTGTGTCTGCGCAAATGCTTGTGCACTATAATATGTCCTGCGCAGCTGCCTGATCTCCTTAAATGAGAACAGCCGCCGTGGCCGAAGTCGGCCGTGGACGCCATTATTATTATTATTATTGTTTCTTCAGCAAAGTCACGGGCCGAACTGCCTCCTGCTGTCTCGTACCGCGACTAGCGCCAGCCCGCGGCTGCGGCTGAGCTTCGACAGCACTCAGCTGGTGGAGGCTGACGAGGCACACACTGTCAAGACTGCGCCAGTGCTGTGTGACGTACTGCTGCCTTATCATAAGTGAGTTTATTGTAATATTTGTATCAACATTAGTCGATGTTCTAGTAGATAATGAAGAAAATAATATGTCTTACTTTACTTACGCCTTGAAAAACATCTTTCATCCATCCTTCTTGACAGAAAGGTAAATATGCAATAACATCAATCTTAATTTAAGCTGCTAAAATGTTTTTTTTTTTTTATATTTCGACCAGCAGTCGATTTAAACTTAAATTTGATCTACTGTAAGCGTAACAATACAAAACGCCCATTATATTATCTGGGGGCACGGAAGTGCCCCAGCTAATCATCTTTACAATATCATTTATTTATATTCCTTACTTAAAACCACGCAGACATCGCAGAATTCTGCCATGCACCTTCACCCCGTACGAGAGCCAACTAGCAAAGGAGTCTAAGAAAGCACAGCCTAAGAAGAAATCTCCGCCTCAAGCCATCAAGGTAAAGAAACGATCCAAACATAAACGTAAAAAACTCGCCACTACAGAAAACTAAGGTACAGTTTATATACCATGTGATATTTAATGTTTTCACAACAATAATAAAATGATATACAAAGCAAATTGTGACTTATTTCTATAACCTTTGAGCGGAAAATTGATGAAAACTTAAATATTTCATGGTTCGCATTGTCGCGTTGTATCGACAAGCGTATTGAAATGTTAATTTTTTGTGCTAGCTGTACAGTAAGGTAAGATATTTAAAATTATCGGGTTCGATTCCCGTACGTACCTAAACATTAAAAACTTTGGTCCAGAGTCGTGTTATTTATATCCCGTCGTGGGAAAAATAAACAAACAAACCCATGGCGGTGTATTGGTAAAGTTGAACGCGACATTCACATAGTTTGGCTTATCCACGCTATTCTTGTAGATTATATTCAAAACGGCAGCGGTCGGTAGAAAGCGTAAACGACATTCGTCGTAACTGTTAGGACAAGGAAGTGCGGATAAAATTATTAAAAATAGTCCAAAATGTATCGATATCTCAAAAAATCGATTGATACACGTCATTTTAGCGAAAGGAAGCGGAACCAGAGTATAAAGTATGCCCGAACTACCGACATCTGTCGTGTTGAGTGTGAACTAAAGGCATAACGTGGATATGTCCAGTTTTATTCGCTCGAATTCGGGTATAATGTATGTAATGTAAGTTTGTTTTGTTAATCTCATCTGGAGAGAAAGATACACACTTTATTGCAGGTTTTATTATTTAGCGAAAGTACTTTAATATATCTACATAACATTGCTTTTCACGAAAAAAACATATATATAACTTACATATGAACAGTGCAAACTGCAGTAAAATCTTGTAATAATATTCAGAAAAAATGTGTCTTCATAAAAAACCTGTAAAACAAAAATTGCTATCGTTTCGAATCAAATACAATATTTTTGATTCTCCAAAAAATTATATGTCGATGTATATTATTTTAGAAAAGACTTCGCGGAATAATAACCCTGTAATAAAACCTCGACCATCTTTCTCTCTCTTCCAAAAGCAAACCACTAATGTTCCTCTGCCTGAAACGGCTTGAATTTTCAGGTGTTTCCACAGGAACATGAGAAATTCACGAACTGATACAGAGTTTAAAATGTGCCTTCAAACCGCCAATGATCCTTACTGAGGTGAGGCGAGGACATAGCCACGGGTCGCTACTAGTTGTAGGGTTATCCATATTAAGCGAACCTGTGATTAAATAGTCAACAATTTTCTTGAAATCTATGCTAGTATAATAAAGAGGAATCTGTTTTTCGTTTGTACCCCAAAAGGCTCTGAAACTACTGAACCGATTTGAAAAATTATTTGGAAAACTACACTCTTCCCGAGTAAAATAGGTTATCACTATTAATATATTCGGTATTTTATGCCGGTATGGGCTGTAGTTCTCACGGGACGCGGGTGAAATCGCGGCAAACCGGTAAGTAGACGATATTTTATGAATAGGCAAAATTATTTTTTGTTTGTTTGTCTTTTGTTTTCAGTTTAAAAGAAAGTCGCGAGTTCGTCCCTGTCGACTCGAAACTTAATTTTAACATTTATATAGAGTGGGTTTATTGTCTTGGCGAAGAGAAAAATATTTTTTTGTGTTAATCTTCATTTATTTTATTAATTTGTTACTTAATTAACTAGCCGCTACAAGTCGAGAAACTCTGTATTTAAATTGAACGGAAAAAGTTTTGTAATCTAATAGAATATTATTATTTTAATTATAAATTGTAAGCTCAAATATAGCAATACCTCAGTATGTATTTAAGTAAATGAAATGTATTTACATAATTATAAGAGTAATAAAAAATGAATATTTATGAATTAAACAGATGATAAAGTAGTATTTATTTAATAGTGAAAGGCAACTAACGTAAGAAAATATTTCATAATGTTACTCGATATAGTTAAGTAGAGTAATAAAAAAAGTGATTCAGAAAAGAAATTCTGCAAAAATAAACTAAATACTTTCATCTTAAACAAGATTATGAAAAGTAGACACTTACTAAAAGTGTCCCTTATAATTGTTTCACGCCGGCTAAACTGCGAGTCATCGTAGGCACATTTTAAACGTCACGTTTCAGTTCACGCAGGTACCTTACGCTCAGTACTAAGGAACGTTCGGATGTTTGTTTGTTTCACATGTGGACATCTTGTCGTTAGTGTGAAGCGGAGCGGCCGGCACGCGACCACACCGCCAAGGTACCAGGGTTACACATTGTGCCGACCTTACGTGGCATTGCAGGGATTAGACTAGTTCTACTGGGAAATTATGCCTTGTGGCTATGGTTTAGTTTAATTTGAGTTACGTTTTTATGCTTGATTGATATATGAAGCATTATTTTGTGTTGCATTCGAAATTTGTTTTTATATTCACACTTTATTTTCATTGAAGTATCTATATTTTAGTAATAAATGCTTGCAAAATTATATTTATTAGGTACTCAGCCATTGCTCCCGGTAGAACTATGTAACTAATTTCTGAATGTATGTGAGTTTGAGAAGGCGCACGATTCACGAACTGCTACATAACAGCAATCAACGGAGAAGCCTAAAGTTCCTGTAACAACAGAAGTGGACTGCTATTTTTTTGTTGTAAAATCAACTGCACACGTAACTTTATGAATTAAACCATTATACGCTGTTTTAGTTCCACATACATCATGATTAAATACAAGACCACATTTAATAAGTTAAATTTTAAATCCCTGACTGTTTTTGCTGCAAAATTTTCATATTCCAAATTTCGTGTTATGTAGAACTGAAACAAGGATCAAATTCATCTAAAATATAACTAAGTAATCTCTCCGTTGATTGTATAAGTTATGTATACTTCCATTTAAAACTTCAGAAAATGGGAACAACCGTTAAGCTTTTTGTCCGCCGCCTTCTAATGATAGCTGCCTGATACGCCACCCTGCAGTCATCATTGGACGACATGAAATTGTTGATGTTTGTTTTCTCTACCAAAATATAATTGGGCTTGTTTTTATTTGCCCTAGCAATTTATTTTGGCGGACAAAAAGCAAGCTCCCATCGTTTGGGAGTAAATATTCAGAAGTGGGTTTTCCAGTGGCGGATTTACACTTGTAATTATTACAGAGCTTTTGTCTCTGACCTCTAAGACTCATGAGGTGCCCCTCCAAGGAATATACCAGAGTATAAGTAATGTTTGATGAAAATGTTTGGCGAAAGCATTTCATTCTTTGGCAATGAATATCTGTTTTTTTGTAGGTTAACTCTCAAAATTCTTGGTAAATATATAATTCTTGGTTTTTGTTAAAAAATAAGTAAAAGGCACTGGAGAGGCCTGTGTTCAAAATTGATTACCATATTTTTGTGTGGGCACAGATTTATCTGTCCATAATTCTTTGATAAAGCCCCCAAATGTATGTTTATATTTGTGATTTTTTTTTACTTTTATGCACTCAAATCTTTTAAAACCCCTTGTAAAAGAGGAGGACCCCATTGTCATAATATGGGGCTAAGTTCCCGTATTCTATCTTTTTTTCGGGACGAAAATTCCCTCTTCAATTGTCCGCCACTGCGTGATCATTCATTACCCAGTATTTTAGATACACTTTCTATAAAAAGTTAACATTTAAATTAGTGGGAACAGTTTTAGTTATTAGTACAGTAATTAGTACAGTAAGTAGCTTGTTGCTCGTGCGTTAAACATAATTATGCAAACGACTTAATATACTTATACGCTTTTCTCTCATCAATGATGATCACATTATCATGGATGATTATTTTTAACCTGATTTTGATTTTTAGTCACAAGATAATTGAAATTATTAGTCTGTTAACTGGCCTGTGACCGCTTGAAATAAAACACATGAATCAACAATGCGCATACATAAGCCAAAGTTAATCTTTTGATATTAATAACTATTCCAAATGTTATGGCGATGTTTTTGTTTCAGTGGCCCAAGAGGAAACGAAGCAAGAAGAAGTGGTGAACACACCACGGTGACATAAATAACCGTTAATTAATTGATAATAATTTATTATTGCGTGATTATATAATCATTTTATTATAAATCCAGTGATTAAATAAATAATGTATTACATCTTTTTCTTGTGTATTCTTCCCTAATACTGCTTCTATAATAATATGCTTTAAGCAGCTTCGTCAAAGTAGCCGTCCAGTTGTGCAGCAATCTGTAAGAAGCGAAAATAGTTTTACTTCTTATTGTGTAGTGTTTGGGCTTTTAATTAACCCTAATTTTGGCTAAAAGAAAATAATCACATAGCATAGAGTAGTAATTACTATGTCATTGGCGTGTTCATTGTGAAACTAAAGACCAATTATTGCTCAAGTATATAAAAGACATAACTAGACTCTGTGGGTGCAGCGTGAGGGAATGTCAGACTCTTTCTGACCCACCATGTTCCTTCTTTATGTACCGGGGCCACGGTAACTTTCGTCTTGAAATGAGAAATGCATATTTAAAAAAAAAATTGAGGTGTCCTACCTGCACAGGAGTATACTTGACGTATTTATCAGGGTTCTTGCTGAAGGGAGCCGCAGCAGCGCGGTCGTACAGCGCGGAGTAGCGCGGCAGCAGCGCCTGCTTGTTGTCGCGCTTCAGAGCTTCGCGGAGCTCGGCGTCGGGCACGCTGTACCCGCGCTGCAGACGCGAGATCTCCTCCCACTCGCGATTGAACGACTGACCGGGATAAATAAAAAATAATTAAACATTTAAGACCCCAACATCGTTAGGAAAGGGCTAGCGAGATGATGAATTAAACAATTAAAACCCGGTTTCAGCAGTTACTTATCAGTAATCATATGACAGATTTTATAGCTTGGCTGCGTTGTGACTGTCACTGACAAAGCACACACACAAGAGTTGAAAAGCCAAACTTAAGCAGGCGCGGAGCTAACTACATATTGGAGAGGGGGGGGGGGGAGATATAACATCAAAGAGTACTCGACGACCTAGGTCAGGTCCTATCCGGCTTATTCGTTCTTCAGTATAATTATTACAAAAATATTTCATTTTATTCCTGGTGAACAAATAAGAGGGACTCACAGAAAACTTATCCTTGAGCATCTGTCGGTCCTTGTCACGTAGCTTCGCAGGCAGAGGTTCATCGAGCACAGTATGTGCTAATAGTTTATTCCAGCTAGAACAATAAAACATATTTTTCAAATAAATACTTTATCAGAAAACGAGATTTATACTATATACTTTAATATATATGTAGATAGAACTTTTGGAAAGATTAGAAACAATATTTTAGTGTTAGATATAGGGTACTTTTATCCCTGGTACGCGGAGAAGATCCCACGGGACATGGGTGAAACTGCTGGCGGAAGCTAGTTCTGCTTTAAGAAGTATGCGCATTTTATTTTTTCATAAAACTATTGTTCTTGAAATACCTCTGCAAGTATGCATTCTTGTGTTCCTGGATCATATCCCTGTAGTTGGCTTCGCATTCCGGCTCAGCGAGCATCAATACATCTAAAAGACCACTGCGTTGGAGACCCTGAAAACATACACAAGGTTACATAATGCTAAAAGGTCTGTAATGATAAAATATGCATATAGGTAGGCTTGAGATCTTACCTGTAGTAAGTATAAAGTATTGTTCAATAGGAATATAGCTTTTAATGCGTCTGGATACTGTTCACTTTTGTTCCTTAGCGCGAAGTTTAGTTGTGCCAGTACTTTACCTAAATGAAAAAAAAAAACAATAAAGTAAACCTTAATCTTATACGTCTCTACCAAACCATGGGACTATAGAGTCCCGAATATTTGTAATTCGAACGCGAAGCTGGAGCCAATACGCTGAAGCTCTTTTGTGACAAGTTTAATGAAATGGAAACTAACCATAATTATTATTACCAAAATTGTTTTTGTATTGGACATACTACTGGTTAGGAGCTGCCTTTTTTTCTTCTGTCAGATATTATAGTAAAAATACTTACGCATATAGATAGCCAACATGGCGGCGTTCCTGTCGTGCACGCCGGACAGCTGGCTGACCGCGCGGTTGTATGACGGCTCTGTAGCTAGTGCTGGTCCTGAACCGAACAGACGATGTTTTAGAAAAAATAAATGGGGTTCATCTCTAAATACTGAAACGTTAGGTTCTACCTAAACGTATTCGTGTCGTACAAAAAAAATACAGAGAGAAGGTTATAGATTATGATTGAGTAGTCCTTAACATTGGTTGGCATTTAAGTATTCGGCCATTACCTATTCAGGTTTATTCATACATATTGAAGTCAAAACTGAAATAGGATTGGTAAAATAGATATTGACATCGAAGAAGCTTCATCGATAGTGCCAGTCAGTTTCTACAGAAGTTGTAAGTTACTGACAAAAGTTATTTTTGTACGTATTATTTGTCTACGGCTCAATACGCTAGCCCTTGTGGATCTCCTATAAGTATAACCATTTTAGAAGGCAAGACATAAGTGATTCCCTGACCGATGGTGTTGGCGTGTGCGGCGAGGGCCTGGCAGTGCGCGAGCGCGGCGGCGGCGAGCTGGTGCACCGTGCCGTCCACCGGGCCCGCCGCCGCGTCACCCCGCACCCCCTCCACCCACTCCTCCAGGGACTTTATGCACTGCGCACACAGATATGTTACATGCTATTTTTTTTTATCTAAGAAAGTAGCGTAGCCAAAATGTAACTGTTCATAAGGCCGGCTCCACACGTTGGCCCCAACGCTCGTCCCAACGTTGGACCGTAAACTCGGTGAGGCGTCCACACGTTGGCCAATAACTTAGTTCTGTCCCGTCAGGGCCAATGTAAAGATGTCCGATACGGAAATCGAAACTGCTCTCAGCGCGTTTGTAGTGATGAGTGCTAATTTATATTTGTTACTGAGAAAAAATAAAAAACCACGTCAAAGAAGATGGTGTATGACGACACATCATAAAACACGGAATCGTCCATTCCGGTGGCGATTTGCTAGACGAGAAAGCCATATTTACTCGACGTACGCGTCAAAGCGCCAACGTGTGGACGGATCGCCAACGTTGGCGCGCAGATTCCTTTGATAAAACCGACACGAGACGGCCAACTACCAACGCTCGCCCCAACGTTGGGACGAATGCCATTTTCTTGATCCACACGTTGGACGAATAGCGTTGGGACGAGCGTTGGGGCCAACGTGTGGAGCCGGCGTAAGGGACGTTATTGGCTACGCTCATTATGAGAATTCCGCGTTTTTTGGAACCCACAAGGAAAGGAACTTTAAGATGCCATATTTTAGGTCAATATGGCATCTCCACTCATCTTTCTTTGATCCGTGGGTATTTGGTCATTGGCAAAAAGAAGAAAACATGTTGTTGATATAGCAATATTAGCAATACACAACACAGTCTTACCAACCATCGCCGCGCGGCATGTCGGAGCTGTGCTAGCAGACACCCTACACACAATGTGTAAGCCTAATGTTCGAGGGTTTGGCGTACCTAGTATATGACGCTCCAGGCTATCTCGCTATGTACTGGAGCCGGTATACTCACGTGAGCCTGGCAGGCGTGCAGCACGGCGGCGTAGGGCTGCGGCGAGGCGGGCGCCAGGGCCCGCTCCAGCTCGGGCTGCAGGCGCTGCAGCCGCGCCAGCACCGCCCAGCAGCCCGCCGCGGCGCCGCAGCGGGACGCCGCCCGCCGGGACCGCATGCACGCGCGCTGACCAAAGGACAGGACAATACATGAGAAAGCAGAAACAAAAAAAACGGCCAAGTGCGCACAACGTTCCATAACTATAATACATTATTTCAAACATCTACCTGTTGCCGATATCGATATCGTGCAAAAATGAACAAAAACACACGTTCTTTGTATGGAAGTCCCTCAAAATTTTAATTTTATTCTAGTTTTCGGTATTTGTTGTTATAGCGGCAACAGAAATACATCATCTGTGAAAATTGCCTGGTGACAGACAGACGGACAGAGGAGCGAAAACAATAGGGTCCTATTTTACCCTTTGGGTACGGAACCCTAACAATATCGCGCCAACACCGCTGTATACCTTCAAAGTCTTGACACCATAGAATCGCGACGATATTATCGTAGTGTTTATTCAATACTATGATCGCGTCTTCAGCGGCGATACGAGTGTCGTGTCGCTCTAACAGCGCGGATCCTGACAAACGCAGCGATATTTCAGCGATGCCTCTCGGAGGAGGTACGCTCTGTGAAGGTGTAGCTATATGTTAGCGCGTCCCGCGTCAAGTAAAATAGTCAAAAAGGCCAACGACACGCTAGATGCAGACCGCTTCTAACCTGTCCTTTTGGAAAATTGCGTTGTATTCAATGCAGTAACTTGACCTTTTTAAATTAAAATACTTTTGACTTTTTTAGTAAGTAAGTATACACTAATATACCTTAGTCATAACGCCCTACCTCAACATCAGCAGCGAGTATAGTGAAGCAGTCCTTCAACACGGCCCCCAGCAGTGGAGGCAACCGTGGCAGCGGCACCAGCCCTAGCAGATGTCGCTGCTCGTGCCGCGCCAGCCGGCAGACGGCGCCGGCCACCGTGCCCGCTATCTCCGCCTCCCACTCGTCTAGGGCTTCGCTGCTGTCCTCTGTGTCTGGTTAGAGAATAGCGATCGTTCGTGACTAAAACCTCATTTCACAAGATATTTATTGTTTACTAGCTTCTGCCAGCGGTTTCACCCGCATCCCGTGGGAACTACTTCCCGTACCGGGATAAAAAGTAGCCTATAGCCTTCCTCGATAAATGGGCTATCTAACACTGAAAGAAATTTTCAAATCGGACCAGTAGTTCCTGAGATTAGCGCGTTCAAACAAACAAACAAACAAACAAACAAACAAACTCTACAGCTTTATAATATTAGTATAGATGGGAGGATTCGTGCCTGTCTTCGAATGTATTAGACACCAAGTCTTATAAGAAATATTCTACTGTGTCCATTTGGTATGTTGCATGTTTTATGTTAACTAAATTCACCAGAGCATTATTATTTATCGAAGTTAGTGCGTGTACATCAGTAAGGACGTTTAAACAGATCACGTTGGACGTATAAAATAAGCTGTGGTCGATTGTAAGCTGCAACTGCCAGAAACAGAAAAGTGCTAATATTGTTTACAATTTGTAAAAAAAACGGTTATTTTAGTCTAACATCTTATATTCAAAATAAGGCGTACTTACAAGCTTCAGAAATGGACTTCCTTGGTCCTACAGCGAATCCAGTGGTCTGTTCCAAAGTCTGGGATGCCTTCATCATTATCTTGTTCGCGCGCTTCTCAATACTAAACCAAAGTAAAAAAAATAGTTTACTTCATAGATAAGGTCATGTACGGTGCAACCGCACATTCCGCGCATCAGCAGTTTACGCTACTTACATTTTAATCTACTATATAAAAATAAGTCCGGTATTCCTCCCTGACGCTATAACTCCAGAACGCACGAACCGATTTCCACGGTTTTGCATTCGTTGGAAAGGTCTCGGGCTCCGTGAGGTTTATAGTAAAGAAAATTCAGGAAAAATTTCAACAGAAAAGCGGGAAAATCTTTTTTCACATACAACGCCATCTCTGATACATAGCATGAATTAATGTTACAAAAAAAGTACTAGGGAATCATAAGTGCATTGAAGACAGATAAATGCATTACAGTACTTAATAATGTTCTACAATGAAGTACGCACGAATACAAGGGTAACAGAACTTAACAGAAGATATTCAAAATGATATCTTCAATACATTTTTTCCTTTTCTAATATAAAACAAAAAAAAAAATCTTTATTTTTAATCACCAAACAAAATGTTAACATAAAAAAAACGCAGCATCTGGTGGCGAAACGGAGTTCGCTGGGTTTGCTAGTTCATTATAAATATGTCGCGTTGAGCTACCAAGTTGGTCAAGCGTTCTCATTACAGCCAACAAGGGCTGCGTCACTCATGTCATTCACTCATAGTCCATTAAGCTCATCTTTACCTTTAGTATCTTTCGGTGAATACAGTAGTGTTCAGTACTTAACAATCTTTTATTCCTTTTCACCACCAACTAAAGTATTGTAGGGTCTAGCAAGGGATCATACAGGTCAGATTAAAAAAGTATATTAGAAAATTGATCACATTTTTACTTACACTTTTTGTAGTCTACTTGTTCTTCTCTGGGTGCTGTCAGTACGATGCAAGTGGTTTTTGGCTCTCTGTTAACAAAATCGAAATATTTTAATTATATGTATGTGATATTCGCACGCAATTTAGACTTAGGGGGGGCCTGCGTGCCTAGTGCGAGTTTTGCATGTTTCTTAAATGATCGATGCGTCAATTGTCATACAACTTAATCACATAGCACTAATCTGAGAATTGTTTATTTAATAAAGACTGTCATCGGTAGTCTGTCTTATTACCAAACGCGCTCACTTGCGAAATAATAAGCATTAATATCCGGCAAAATGAATGAAGATATAATATCTAAATCATGACATAGCATATGACTTTTTATTTCAGCAGAGTTAAAACTGTATCGAGCGCGTTAGCTTACAAAACTCGGTATCAGCATTCTGGACACGTTGGTCTTACGCAAAAAAAACTTATTAAGAAGGCAAAAAATAGCAACTTTTTTTAATTTCTGTTACGTATCTGGAACCTACCATAAGCGGCGATGCAGCCATAGACCTGGACTTCAGATAATCCTTAAACGCCACGAGCGAGCTCTTGGCGGCAGGTGCCCGTATCGCCAGCAGCTGGTCGGCGGGCGGCACGCCGGCCGCGCTGAGCCAGGCGGCGGCCGCCCGCATGCTCTCCAGTGCCGCGGCCGACGTGCTGCCGCTCGTGCTTACTGACACGCTGTCTACGCTTGAGTCTGGAGAAGATGACTGAGCATTAGGCCAAAAAAAACCTGCAAAAGCTTTCATAGCTATAGTACTACGTATGGTTTGATAAGTCTTCATTTTAAATTCCAGGGGCCCGATTCTCCTAAGTTCAAAATCAAATCGCAATATGATCGCAATAGCAGTTTTAACCATATCGGGCATTCTGCTACTAATATAAGACCAATCGTATTCCAACGACATTCGATTGGTTTGCGATTGGTCTGCTATTTTGGTGATTTTGGTCTATACGGTAGTTTGCTCTACAATCATATTGCAATCGTAAATCATTTGCAGACAAAATGATTCATTATTGAATGACAGAAAAGGATAAAAACGTTTATTTCAAAGAAAAAATAGCGGGATGCCACATACGCTTCAATCGTAATCGAGTCGGGATTGGATCGCAGTCGAATGTGAATCGTATGTTGCTTAAATAAAATTAGGAGAATCGGGCCCCAGCTATTTCCCGCAGTTTCACCCACGTCCAGTGGAAACTACTTCCCGCACCCAGACAAAATATAGCCAATGTCATCTAGGATAAGTTGCACAAAATTAGAAAAAAATTCAAATGTGTTAAATAAATGGTTTTTCTTTCTGTTTTTGTATAAGCAAAAAATATTTCCACTTTGCAATTTAACTATGTACAGGTAAGTTCTTATTTTAACAATTTCCTTGAGTTTTAGAAAACATGCATTTATAAAATAACTAATCCACTTAGCAAGTGTGGTGTTTAACTCTCAACCATTACTTATATAATATGGATATGGGACCTTAAAAAAGCTGATAATAATGAATCGCAGTAGAGAATATAGGAGCCAAACTGACCTTCCTCCAGTTGAATCATGTCCATGAGGGTGGTAGGTGACAGAGGCCTGGTGTTGCGATTCAGCAGGTCTTCAAAGGCATTCTCCAACTTGGAGACACCAGTATTATACAGTTGATTCTGTTGGGTAAAATAATTTATGAAAATCTAGAACCTCTTAAAGAATTCTTTAAAAAATCTACCTGTAATATTTCTACTACTAACCTTTGTAGATAAAGTAGTTTAAGGCTACTTATAGTTGCGGGTTGTTCGAAAGAGATACCGCGGCCCTGGTACATAAAAGGCCTACGACGGAACACGACGGTTTTTAGTCAGTAAGAGTCTGACACTCCCTCACCGCTGCTAACCCACAGCGGGAGGGGTCATTTGATGATTTTTGACATCGTTAAAAAAAAAAAATGCTACTTATAGTGTAATAGAAAATAAATTGAATATTATTAATATTATCAGATAGAAAGGATGTAGTAAAGTACTTACAATGTTTTCTAGTTCAACACTCTGTGGGTTGTTCTTGTTGAAATATCCTTGAGCGTCAGCCAGTTTGTCTAGTGCCTGCAAAAACGATTTTTTTTAATATAAAATGCTGATAAATGTTATGTTCAATAAATAGTTTTTCTAGCTATCTTTTCTTTCTGATACTGAACATATTTTAATATAATACTTCAAAATGTTAAACTATTACAATTTTTTTGAGCATTTAATGACTTTGATTTATTGATTGAGCCCTTGGAGCTTTTTCAACATTTAAATAACTATTTTTTTTACACTTAAGTCCAACACTAACATTCAATCGTTTGTTTTTGGTCTATTTGAAACTTACCTCAAGATAAACATTGAGAGACTCTGTGGTGCTTGTGTGAGGTCCAGCCTGTATGAGGTCTGCTAGCTCTCTGGACACCATGTAGTAGTTTATCACATGGTCCAGGGAACGGACTGTGCGCTCCATGTCTGCAAAAAAAGGACAAGCTCTAAACATTTTCAAAATACTCTACTATTACTTTAACTACAAATCCTGCCAGTATCAATTTGCATTCAATTTTCAACTGTAATGCCTTGAACTTAAGATAGGTAACTGCAAAAAGGGAAATAAGAGTTTTTCCAATGTTCTTTACCATTAAATTATAAAGTGTCTAGCATTAACAATAGTAACATTTACACCTCTTGCAAATATAAAAAAATTAATTGGCCTTTCTTACTTAGATGTATATGCTGTAGTCTAGCAGTGTCTCCGTACAGAGGCAGTACAGCAGTCTCCAGCTGCTGCAGCCTCTGCTCACAGGCGCCCAGGACGTTGCACACGTCATTGGCAAGAGTTGAGCTGCGTTTGGCAGCAGCTTTCAACTCTTGTATGTTTGTCATTTCCTGCAATTATATTATTTTTATTAGCTTTCTGATGGGATTAGGGTTACCATATCTCAGGATTTGTCCTGAGATTTCAGGATTTTTCGACTCTTCTCTTCAGGATTCCGGCCGGATTTAGCAAATCTAGTGATAGCTCAGGATTTTGAATAAAAAACAGGTTACATTTAAAAGATCTCTCTTATTAAACTACTAAAAATAATCTTCTTTCGGTAACAATTGTAGTTAAAATCAATACTTATGTATTAATTTAAAACAAACTTAAAATAATCTTCTTTTGGTAACAATTGCAGTTAAAATCAATAGGTACTTATTTATCGAAGTAAAACGAACTAAAAACAATCTTCTTTTGGTAACAATTGCAATTAAAATCAATACTTATGTATTAATTTAAAACAAACTTAAATTTTTTTTAGAGCAAATCGTTTTTGAGAGAAAATTCTCATCTGTCGAAAATCTCAGGACTTTTACATGGAAATCAGACCTTTTCTCCGGACTTTTGATTTTTTCATATGGTTACCCTAGCTAGATGGGATGTGGTTCAAGTATGCCGGGAAAAATACTATAGAAACCGAGGAATATAGGTAGAAATAACACTGATTCCAAAGACTGATTCATAATACCTGATGAAAACTTGACACGCCCCCAAAACATCAACAATAGATGCTATTCGGTAGTCGTTATCACTTTGTGGGATAGCATTCGTATTAACAGTATAATATGATGTTTAGATTAGACTGCTATTTAAGATAAAAAGGAAAATAACTCGACAATAAAAGCGTAAACATACCTTTCGTAACTTCATTTCTATTTCGAATTTCTTCTCTACGGCGTACATCTTGGATGATTATGTTACAATCTTATGTGCAGTGTTTTTGTAGTCGAACCTCTGATATCCTTAATTTAAATCATAGCATAGAACACGTCATGAAAAATATTAAAATTGATTACAATCAGTGTTGAAAATATTTTGGCTTTCTTTTCAAAGGATTTGTCAATGTCACAGTGACACAGACACACTGAAGTTTTCAAGTTATAAGTCAATGAGTTTTTACTGTCAATGTCAGCCAGACAGCCACCGCTATTTACTTTTAGCTGTCAACCTATTAAAAAAATGAAAATATGGCCCAACGAATGGGCCAAGCTCAAATCGAATAGGCTTATTCTCAGAACTACACTCAGCGGCACGGAATCTGGCCCAAGCACATTTGGGCCTTATAACCATTATTTAAATGAAAAATCAGAATTTTTATTTTAAAATTGTTTAATTTACTCATTTTCCAAAAGAAAATGACTAACAAACAACATAATTGTGAGGATTTTAATTAAGTTTCATTGAGATAGACAACAGAGTCCTTTAGCGCAATAATCACCATTAACTTTAAAATTCAACTTTTTTAACAAAACAGAAAAATTATCGAATTTTAACAACGGGTGTTTCTTCCTCTTGATCTGATGACTGCCTGCATACGATCTGCTGGCTTATTCGCTAACTTTCTGATTTTCAGATGTCAACTGGCCTCAGTTTTCATCCGAACTTTGATGTCAACCGATAAGTTCAAAACATTGGTATTCTGTATCGCATGAAGTGGATATCGTTACACGGTTGCTGACGCCAAAACTACGATGACAACTTGACAACTCTATTTTTTTATCGACTATTATACTGCTAAGTAGGAAATACCCTATTAGCATTACATTACTACGTTTGAGAGAACGCTTTATTTTCAGCGTGTTATACATTTAAAAATAATCTGTGGCGGTAAAATTCAGTATTTGCTTTCTATTGTGTGTGAACTTGGTGTCTAAAGTTCCGTGTGGATGAACAATATTTTAACTGAGAATATTGTGAGTATTGTAGTTATTGTAAATTTAACAACGTAAATAATATTTTGATACGTAGATTCCTACGTTTTGCATGCAAAATAAAAATTGGTATACTATTTTATTATTATTTAGGTTTAAAATGCTAACATACACTTTCATGATGGATTTTGAGAGGAAGGAAACTTTATGTACTTGAGTAGCTCGTCCCATACACTGAGAGCATCGGTTACCTCATGTAGGCACTTACTAAATAAAAGTTGAGACATGTTGCAAATGAATGAGGAGTTCCTTTGGTATGATCCGTTTGCATAAAAGTTTAGGACTGCCAATATCTATACATAACAAAATTTGATGTTACAAAGTTTAACATCATATTTTTTATCATTTATTTATTTAGAACATATAATTTACATTTTTAAATATTAAATATAAAAATAAAAAAACATTTGAAAATATAAAAAATAGGTTGCCACCGATATCGGGCACAGGGTCCATGGTACCGGTGGTTAGGGTCCCAGAGACAGAAACCTCCTCACAATACGTGCCGTATCAAGGAGTACTGCCTTCTGAATCAGTCCCTTGATCCAGCCGCCCAACGAGAGCCTCCTGAGGTGTTCGTCGAGGCTCTTGGCTATTAAACCATTGGCCGTAACGACAATCGGTACAACAACAGCCGTGTCGACACTCCACATGGCGACAACCTCGTGCGCTAAGTCGAGATACTTTATTTGTTTCTCTTTCTCAGCTTTCACAAGGTTCTCGTCATGCGGAACGGCGACATCGACTATCATCGCGCGGCGCGCTAATCGATCTATCACCACAATATCAGGCTTATTGGCTACAATAGTCCTGTCAGTGATGATAGATCGATCCCAGTACAACGTGATATGGTCCTTTTCGAGAACTGGGTCGGGCGCATACTTGTAGTACGGTACCTCAAGGTCTACAAGGTTGTATTGCAGAGCAAGCTGCTGGTGGATGATCTTGGCCACTTGGTTATGTCTGTGCAAATATTCACCATTAGCCAAACGAGAACAACCAGATATAATATGTCTGATAGACTCACCCGGATGGTGACATGCCCGACATATGTCAACCGTCCCGTCTTTCACGATATATCTCCGGTAGTTGTTCGTAAGGATAACTTCGTCCATAATTGCACATACAAACCCTTCGGTTTCTCCAAACAAGTCACCGAAGCGTAGCCAAGATACGGACGCTTTGAAGTCTACATCGGGGCCATGAAGAGCCCCGAAGAAGCGTCCGTGTAGCTGTTTGCTCTGCCATACCTCCCTGCGATCGTGGGTAGTTAGTACGACAGGTTTGCGCCAGTTCTCATTTGCCAACGACAGCGGGGTGAGTCCTCTGTCCACTGCCACCATATCACGGTGCATACCCACGTCGCTTTTGAGAAAATATTCTCTGAGACTGCACACCTCGCGGTTGTGGAGCGTCTTTGCATTTAAAAAGCCTCGGCCTCCACATTTCCGTGGGATGTACAGTCTCATCACTGACGATCGTGGGTGATGCATTCGTTCTGCGGTCAGCAGTGTGCGGACTTTCCTATCCAGGGCGTCCAATTCAGTTTGAGTCCATTTGAGTATGCCGAAAGAGTACATCAGGACTGGCATGACCCAACCATTAAAGGCGCGAACCTTGTTGCCTCCCGATAAGGAACTTTTCAGGACCTTATTCAGGCGGCCAAAGAAACGCTCCCGTAATGACTGTTTCATGACAGCCACATTGATGCCTAACCCCTCCGCCATACCCAAGTATTTATATGTATCGTTTGCGGAGAGTGATCTCAGGTTTATAGAATCTGAGAGTTGTACTCCCTCAGATTCCACAATTCCCCCTCGCTTTACATGCATGACTGCACATTTGTCCACACCAAATTCCATCCTGATGCAACTACTGAAAGTTTCAGTGACCTTCAGTAGCTTCATCAGCTGCAATTCTGTGGTGGCAAACAGTTTCAGATCGTCCATGTAAAGCAAATGGGATATAACCTCACCCCCTCTCCGCAAAGGATAGCCCAACCCCGAGCCCTCTAGCAATGTGCTCAGAGGGTTCAAGGCCAGGCAAAACCAAAGTGGACTCAAACTGTCACCCTGGAAAATTCCCCGCTCGATCTTAATAGGATCGCCGGTCCCTTCAATTTCTCGACATCCTGGATAGTGAAGAACCGTTCTCCATTGCTCCATACATGACGCAAGAAAGGCGCGTAGAGTTGAGTTTATTTTATACAACTCCAATACCCTCTTAAGCCATGTATGGGGGACCGAGTCGTAGGCCTTCTTATAGTCTATCCAACATGTCGACAAATTCTTTCGGGATCGCCGAACCTGTTGGCTGATGACCATATCAGTGAGGAGCAGCTCCTTAGTAGCACGGGACCCCTTCTTACATCCATTTTGAGAAGTTGACATAATTGAATATTTTTCAATATGTTGATTTATTTTTAATCTCAAAATAGAACTTATTATATTATATATATTATATAATATTATATATTATATATTATATATATATTATATATTATATATATATAATATTATATTATATTATATTATATTAAACAAAACATCATATTATTATTAGTCATCATCATTTCAGAGTGTTTATGAGTAACATTAATTTATGTAATATTGGTATTTATTTTACTTTTAACGTTATAAATTCTTACTTTTAGCTCAATTGAAACAGCAGTGTTTTGTTGAGCATGTTGCAGAAACGGACGTAACTCTGCCGAAACTTGCTGAAACCCTTATTTGTTGATACGAAAATTTGCCATGAATTCCTTCTCCCGTAAATCCAGAGAATTATTGCAATCCCGCAGACGACGTTTCTGGATTCTGGATAAACTTCGTTTTGTCTCTTATTCCACAAATGCCAGCAAAAATACACGCGACATTTTTATTCCACACAAAAAAAGATAAAACAAATTAAAATAATACAATTAAAAATAACACTATCAAAAAATAAAGGAAACGACTCAGGGTTTGTATTTCTATTGGATTCGCAAAATTAGAGAAATCTTATATGTCTGATGCTACAATATAGTATAGACATCCCAGTGATGAGGCATAAAACACTGCTATTTGTAGTGTATTTCAAAAAATTACAGTGGCCATCAATTTGATGTCCACTAAGCTTACGGAATCGCAATCTAACGTTTATCGATACAGAAACAGCTGTCAAAATGAGTCATGGTGGATATCAGCCTGTGTCGATGCTCATGACGTCATCTCAGATGGTCACTGGCGTTAGCGAATAAGAAAATAGCTGTTTGACAATTTACTGATGTACACTTTACCAAATGATGATATCTGCGAGCTCTCAGTGGAGTTAGCGAATAAGGCTACTGGCATGCTCTGGATGATGTTTTTTACATCCACCTGAGTAGAGATCTCCTCCCACGCAGCTACCAGCGCGGTTTTCAGTTCATTGAGAGTCCGTGGTGGGTTACAATTTGCACGGACCTATCTTTTAAGCATGTTCCAGAGATATTCTAAAGGATTCATGGCTGGGTTTCCTGCTGACCAGTCCATTTTTAGGGTTCCGTAGCCAAAATGGCAAAAACGGAACCCTTATAGTTTCGTCATGTCCGTCTGTCCGTCTGTCCGTCTGTCACAGCCGATTTACTCGGAAACTATAAGTACTACAGTGATGAAATTTGATGGGAATATGTGTTGTATGAACCGCTACAAAAATATGACACTAAATAGTAAAAAAAAGAATTGGGGGTGGGGCCCCCCATACATGTAACTGAGGGATGAAATTTTTTTTTTCGATGTACATACCCGTGTGGGGTATCAATGGAAAGGTCTTTTAAAATGATATAAAGTTTTCTAAAAAACATTTTTCTTAAAGTGAACGGTTTTTGAGATATCAGCTCTCAAAGTCGTAAAAAGTATGTCCCCCCCCCTCTATTTTTATAACTACGGGGTATAAAATTCTAAAAAAAATAGAGGTGATGCATGCTAATTAACTCTTTCAACGATTTTTGGTTTGATCAAAGTATCTCTTATAGTTTTTGAGATAGGTTGATTTAACTGTAATTTACGGAACCCTTCGTGCACGAGTCCGACTCGCACTTGGCCGGTTTTTTTGAATACTGACCTCAAACAAGAAATCGGTTAGGCAGAGAGCTGCGTGAGGTAGAGCATTGTCTGGCATTATACGAAACTTCACTTCCTATGAATCCCTGACAGGGTAAAACATGATTTTGAAGGATCTCTTCAATATACCGCACTGCTGTCAGATGACTTTCAAAAGCCAATAATTCAGTACCTACGGGCTTCTGAACATATGCCTCCCCAAACCATGATGGACCGACCATGAAAACTGACTGTTTGCTTGGTAGTGGTGGGAAGAAACAGTTCTCCGCGCTTTCTCCATTCACGTTCACGGCCGTCTGGAGCTCTTAAGACGAATCTGCATTCATCGGTCCATAAAATTTTACTCCATTGGTCATGCGTCCAATTTGCATGTTCTCTTGCAAACCTAACTCTGGCTACGCGATGGTGCGGTAGAAGTTCCAGGCCTCGAGCTGGTCTTCGAGCACGCAGATCTCGTTCCTCCATCCTTCTTCTTATTGTGCGCTTACGGACGTTGACTTCTCTTGCTGTTTGCAAAGGCTGGTGTATCTCTACCGCAGTGAGAAACCGATTTCGCACTATTGCATGTACGATAAATTGGTCGTCGTGCGCCGACGAACACCTTACATCCCACTTTCTGGTCTTCCTGTGTGAAGGCCAGTCTGGTCATGCATTTTCTATGCATATCTTTAACTTGTACGCGGTGCACTTAAAGTTTCAGCCATCTTCCGCTGTGTACGCCCTTGATGTCTTAGCAACACTGCCTGAGCAACTTAAGCTGCAGTAAGGGTAATTTTTACATCAAATTGTAAAAAAAAGAGAAACAAAAAACGATCATAAACATTCTTTTTTTTTTGGAACGTGCTTAGTACTTCGGCAATTTCAATCTGAATTTAAACTTAACTTTCTGCTTTGTGTTCCAACAACGGAATTTGTTTCTAGTGTTATAAAAGTTAAACATACACACATTTTTCTGTATTTTAATTAACAAATACGAAAGGAATGCCAATATGTCATACAAAATAAGAATTTACAACAGCTATCTTCTACTTGTGATTGTTTAGGCCAAATTCCGTGCCGCTGATTGTATATGACACACTTTTCCGAGAGTTTATTGCTGGACCTCTGGACTGCCTCGTTTATCTAGTTGTCGCATAGTGCAATGGCTGTGAACGAAATATCGGGTTCGTTTCCCGACTCGGGCCAAAATCGATTTCCTGGATTTGAAATTTTCACAAAGTAGCCCGTAATCAGGAAGTTGGTTATTGATGATAAAACTGTACAACGAAGAGGAGGAGGATTCTGCATACCAGTGGGACATAAGAGTGAAGGAATAGGCAGTGCACTTGTGTCTGCACAAATGGTTGTTGTCTACTCTAAGTTGTGAGGACTGATTTTAATGAAGTAAGTATGTTGTATTTGTCGTAAATTGTAACCGTCTTCATCGTAATTGATTGTTGAATATAAGTTAAAGCTTGAAGCCAAGTTGTTTTCGCAGTGTTGTGACCAATATACCTGAGTATTAAAAGTTGCACTATTTAATAAACAATAAAATATCTGTTTAGAGCACTTACTTAGGCTGCTAGACTAGAGCTTCTTTGAAAATCTCTGATAATACAAATATTTTGCAAACTAGATTTGAAAACTAGATTTGCAAAATATTTGTATTGTTATTGTTATTATCATAGATGTTCACGTCCACATTTTTTTGTATAAAATTAAAACACTAAGAAATAAATGTATTTCGATTTAAAATTCATAAAAAATCCAAACCACTGCCAACTCGAACTTTTGACAGAATATCCGAACGTATTATGTGTGGTGACGTGCCGTGAATCTCGAAACGTGGCTGACGTTTGCGTTGTTTTGTCAGTTTTCCTTTCGTTATTTCCAACATCGGTGGCCGCTAATAGTGCGCTAAATTGCGTTTCGCAAAGTATTATCTAAAAACTTAATACTTTAATTGTTTCAAGTAAGTAATAGTGATAATATTAGCATTACTCCATTGGAATCGTATTGGAAATTAGTATTGAGGTGTAACTAACTGTTTCGTGTCCTATTTCTAGAATAATGGATCAAATCGCGAAGTTCGTAGAGCCTGGCAAGCAGTTCGCCAAGGACTCCATCAGACTGGTGAGGAGATGCACCAAACCTGACAGGAAAGGTGAGTTTATTCATTTAAGTTTATAACTATTGCTGTGTATCAACAGTTACGTTGTTGGCACTATTCCACGGAGGTCCCGTTGTTTCTAGAATCTAAATCAATTAACCTCTGTAATATGACTGAAAGTTACCCTCATTCGTAACTACCGATAGTTTAATTGGTGTGCATAATCAGTTTAATAACTGGAACTGAACATATGTTACGAAAAATATACCAGCCTATCTACCGAATCAGTATTTTGAAGAGAAAGTTATATTGCTGAATGAATGTTTACATGGAGAATTATATTCCATATAGAAAGTCCTCTATTTTCATCATGAAATAAATATGTGCCCACAATAAACTCTACAGTGTTGACACCTCATCAAATTCTGATGATGACATAAAAGTCTAATATGAAGTCAAGAAAGTCTTAAGACTGCTGTGCTTTATGAGTTTTTGTAGCCCAGTCTTTATCTCAATATAACTATCTATATTTCTATATTTATCTCAACTATCTATGGGAAATTCTGTTACTTTTGTCGTGGATATTGGCAACTGATTGTAAATTTTATGTAAGACTAATAAATGCAGTTTTTTTTAATCAACCTAGCCAAAAGTGTTGATTGATATTATCCATAATCATGCTTGAAGCCTTTTCGTAGAATGTTACCAGTATCATTTATATTTAGACATGGGCAAAATGTGTCATTGAAAAGAAAAGATAGATATGCATCTTTCAATCACTGGGATATGAATCACTCTTTCATATCTTTATATCAGTAGCTCAGTATAACTCAGTAGCTCATTTAGACTCTCAACTCGTGTGCGGCTCACTCATTCAAATAGATCATTCAGATATAGTGATAGGTTGGTTGGGTTGTTTGCATCTTTCTGATATATTGAGCGGTTGCGATTGAACAACTTTTTTCTAATTAAGGCGAGGAAGTGGTCAACAATAATTCCATAACCGGCACGCGCATCTAAGGCGCCAAAAGGGGTCGGAGCGTCTGAGCGGGGCGAGGATAACAATACGCGCGCTAGCTTATAACTAAAAGTCGTAAGCGACAAAATGGTTTTGTAATTTTAATATTTAGAAATGATAATTTAATAAAAATTCCTACTACAATTTTAAAGAGTATGTATATACTCAACTACTAAAAAAGTTAAGAGGCTTAAATCGGTCCCGTTTGCCCATAATATGTGAATCTCTTTTTAAAAAGAGGTATGTTTGATATATTTTTCTCTGTTATAAAAGTTACCTAATCATGTTTCTACAACTAACAAAATAAGGTTTATATCATGAACTTTCAGGTGACCAAGTTGTATTTTGATCCGTTTTGTATTTACTGAGAAAAATTGACATCCTTGGGGCCAAAAATTCCAATTCGTCCTCTTAAAAAAAAAAACTATTCTTATGACTGTAGGTACAACCTACTTTTTTTTTATGTTAATTGGTTCAATGAATAGTCAATCGCATTCTAGTATTGAGTATAAGCATTAGTTCAGTAAGTATAAACGACGAGTGAGTGAGATGTAAAGAAAGATATACTGAACTACTGACACATTCGGATATGTAAAGATATGAAGAGTGATTGACTCAAATGAAATGATTCATATCATTTGTATCTATCACTCCTGAGTTACCCATCTCTATTTATATTCTTAGCTCCATGATAGTTGAAATAGATAGATGATAACAGCTGTACATTGTACTTATAATGATGTCTCAATAATTATGTATTAAATTAATATGAGGTTGTTACTTCTCACAAATGATGTCAATCCTTGTTGCCTTGTATGAATGTTGTCATCTGTATATGATAATTCATGTCTGTCCCTGATAAATGATGGAAATACAGTAGGAACCATCTTATGTGTCTAGTGCATCAAATTATACAAATAACTATGTAAATACTTCAAGCTCATTGATTTATTACTATAGAATGAGATAGTGTTACTCCTCAAACATTGTCAAAGTCAAAATCGTTTATTAAAGTAGGCTAATTAGACTAGCATTTTGTAACATCATTATTACAAAAGGACAGCATCTCCAAAACACCACTTCTAAGTGTTTTAGCTGGAAAAAAGAAGTGGTGAAGAACAAACATCCCACCAAATTGCAATTGTACCTTTGACCATTATTAACCAAAAACTGTTTGTTTATTTCAGAATTCCAAAAGATTGCCATCGCCACAGCCATCGGTTTCTGCATCATGGGCTTCATTGGATTCTTCGTCAAACTGATACACATTCCCATCAACAACATCATTGTCGGATCATAGACTGCCTAGTATAGTTTTAGACGTAATTCTACATTTAAGACCTCCAACAACTCTATAAGTTATCTGTCGTAAATTTCATTTATAATTGTTTCTTAAAAAAATAAATTATTCAATAAACTTTTCTTTATTTTTCACTGGCAACTAGCTAGATCTAATCTATACCTGTGTGCATGAATGGAATGGTTAGTTATCTGAATTCTGTGTACCTCATTGATTTTGATTATGTGTAATATATTAAAATAAATTCTATATTTATTAAATATATTAGATCTAAAATTAACTGGATTTTTCTCTTTCAAAAGCATTCTCTTTTATTTTTTGGGTAAAGTGATAGTGATTTGGTAAGCTACATAATCAAAGACAGGAAAACAAGTAACAATTTTATTCAATTAATAATAATGTCATTTTTGCATTTCATTCAAATTATTGGATTGGATTGAGTAGGTAATTACATTTGGCACTTACAGTTATTTCAATCTGAATCCTATGATATATTTGAGAACAAAGAAAACCTATTACTTACCTAGGAATATAATAATTAATTTGTCTTAATTTTACTAAAAAATAACCTCAAAAATGGCAAAGCTTCCGGCGTTGATAATATCTCGACCGAACAAATCAAGCATCTAGGTCCTGTGGCAGTATCCTGGCTTCTTAACCTTTTTAACCACTGTTTAGAGCATTCCAGGATTCCGAGGGTATGGAGAAGAGCCAAAGTAATAGCTTTGCTAAAACCTGGCAAGTCGCCTGATGACCCTAAAAATTTTCGACCTATCTCCCTACTGTGTCATACTTACAAACTCTTTGAACGAATGCTCCTTAACCGTCTAACGAAGATCATAGATCCTGAACTCATCCCAGAGCAGGCCGGCTTCAGACCTGGTAAGTCATGCTGCAATCAGGTTTTACGGCATACTCAGCATATCGAAGATGGATATGAAGCCGGTGCAGTGACGGGCGTGGTTTTTGTGGATCTCTCGGCGGCGTATGATACAGTCAATATAAGAAGACTACTGTGGAAAGTTAGTGAACTAACACACGATCACAAATTTGTGGGAATTCTGGGAGAACTTCTCCACAACCGGAGATTCCAAGTCCACTTACAATCTGGACAAAGTAGGTGGCGGAAGCTCAGAAACGGTCTGCCCCAAGGCAGTGTCCTAGCCCCCACCCTATTCAACATCTACACAAACGATCAGCCGCAACCAACTAATACAACCAGTTTTATCTATGCCGACGACCTGGCACTGGCAGCGCAGGCAAAATCGTTTGAAGTGGTCGAGACCTACCTCTCTGCTGCCCTTGAAGACCTGGACATCTATTACAGGGAAAACGCCCTGAAACCGAATCCTGCCAAGACACAGTCCTGCGCCTATCACCTGCGCAACCGTATGGCTAACCGCAAATTAGACGTCGTTTGGAGAGGCGTACGCATCACGCACACTGACTGCCCAAAGTACCTGGGTGTTACCTTAGATAGGTCATTAACGTATAAGACCAACTGCGAGAACGTCAAGAAGAAAGTGTTCAGCCGTAATAACCTCCTGCGACGTCTAACCACCTCCAAATGGGGTGCTGCCCCGAATGTCCTGCGTACCACTGGATTAGCATTATGTTTTTCTGCCGGTGAATATGCTTGCCCGGTTTGGGGTCGCTCCACGCACACAAAGGGGGTGGATGTAGCTCTTAATGAGACGTGTAGAATAATAACAGGCTGTCTCAAACCAACACCGGTTCAAATGCTATATCCACTCGCCGGAATTGCACCCCCAGCGGTACGCAGGAACGTGGCTGCCTCCCTGGAAAAAATGCGCCAAGAAACGGACCAACGTCATCCGCTACATGGCGCTAGACCACCGCGCAGCCGACTAAAAAGCAGGAACAGCTTCCTCGCCAGTGTAGCCCCAGTTAAAGATGCTCCTAAGACCCGCATCGAACAATGGGAAGAACTTGCTCTGCCTGACTTCCTTCCACCCGTGGAACGGCTTCCACCAGGTTACGACCAACCGTGGCCTGTATGGAAGTCTCTTAATAGGCTACGTGCACAGGTAGGCAGGTGCAGGGAAAACCTATGTAAGTGGGGCTACACTGACGACAATAGCTGCGGGTGTGGTGCCATACCACAAACCATGCGGCACCTTCTATGCTGCCCACTATGCCCCGACAGCTGCATAGTGGATGACCTTTATAACGCTACTGACAATGCCGTATGCGTAGCGAAATATTGGGCCTCCAAAATTTAAGTTGCTATCGACTCGCCAAGAAGAAGAAGACTAAAAAATATTTTCCATTTTGCCTGCTTTTTAGCTAACTACACGGACCGTACCGTACCGTAGTTTACAGAATAACTAGAAATCGGGAAGAAGTTGTAGGCGACGTTAGTGTAAAAATTACCTAAGGAAACGTACGACAAACTAAATTATTTATTAAAACTAGTATCTTAATTAATCCCTAGCTTTCTCAAGAACGTGGATGTAGAAGCTTGGTACTTTAACTTCATTCAATGGTTTGAAGTCAGCGTATATTTTGTGGGTAGCGCGGTTGTCGAATGCCTCATCCAGCATTTGCGTGAATTTCTCCAATTTGTGGGGGAAGTAGCACAATCGGAATTCGCTGAAATAAATAAAAGAAACATGTCACATGATAATTAAATAAAAAGGTCCAAATAGTGCAACTACTAATTGCTGGGTGGAATTTGATATCCACAGCTATGCCTTTCGAAAAGTAAAAACAGTAACGCAATAGGTATCTTAATTGCAACAAAAATTGGTAAAACTATGCAGCTCTTATAGACCACAACATTCACCATGCATAAATCCATTGATATACTTGTATATCAATAATTGGATAATGGATGCATAAATCTAGAAAATTCAACCCTGGCGCCACAAATCCACAATTCAAAGCTGGAGTCACATCTACATTACACTCAGTGCGCCATATAAAATTATACGCCTGTGCGTATGCGGATTTCGAATAACTCCTACGAAATAATAGTATCGTCCACCTTCCCAAGTTTCTCTCTTTTATTTTACCAACTATATAACTACAACAGTCTAAAGACATTGAAATAACGCTGTTCTCATTTCAAATACTTCCACCAACCCGCGATAGATGGCGCTGCGCGACACAGAAAATAGTCTGACATTCATAGCTTTCTTGCATGGAAGGTAAGGATAAATAACTCGAATATCTCACCTCTTCTCGTTGGTACTGTCATCAGTGGTTATGCAGTAGTCCAGAGCGACCAGCTGAGGTTTACCCGATACGACTAGCACCGAGGTCTTGATGTCTACTGGATATTTGCACTGGAAATAAATTTGTCATTGCAAAAATTGTTTTCGTACATTAATGTACAAGATATATTTATTGGAGGCTCTATGCAGTATGGTAGGTACTGGGTGCAGAAAAACAGAGTGCCTTATCAAGCACGGAGGGCTGGGCAACTGTCCAGGTAGGTACTTTAACCCCTTTACGGTTGTATGCAAAATAAGGAAATGCAGTAGGAAGCTATCTAATAATTAAGATGAGGAAAAATATCGATGTTAAAATATAGGTAGTTTACAGAGCAAAGTAAAACGTTATTCGATACGCATTAAATCCTTGAACTCCACAAGTTCACGTGGCCGAACATAACGTGTCTATTTGTCATAGTCTCAGCTTGTTTATTATCTCCCACTGATAAAATTGAAAACTCAACGTTGACTTGTTATGCCTGTTATTTAATAAAATTATCTTCTGCCCCAATAAAATAATAGTCTAGATAAACATGCTATTACCATGTAATATGGACCCGAAAACTTTCTGATAAGTACCTAGTGAAATTGTTGACAAAATTGCATGGAGACAGAATTGTGGGCGGGTATTATCACCACTATCTTCTTTCTCAGCAATTATAACAATAATATATTGTTTGTTTTTAATATAGGTGCCATTACGGATTTTAACCGCTCAACACTGGTTGATTTATATCGATAAAGAGAGTTAAAATGCAGTTAGGCATAAGTAACGCATAATTACAGATATTACATTAATTCAATGTGAACAGTGGTATGACGATCACGGCATTACCTATGCTCCTACTATTTTTTATATGGCTTCTTCTAAAAGCTCATCTATTAGGCTCCTACTTAGAGGTTCGTAGTGTCAGTAGGCACCAACCTACCCGGATCTGTACCCTTGTGTCCCGGAATGTGGAGATAGAAGGATTGAAGTACAGTAGGTACCTACAGAATATTTTTACTTACATTATAATAAATAGAGTGTCCAGGAGTCGCTCCGCTGTCAATCATGGCGTCATAATTCCTGTGGTCAATGAACAGCAAACCACCCGGTTTCAGACATTCCGCGAAGTTCCTAAGGCACATCTTTTGCATCCTCTGGTCGCCATACTCGTCTAAAAGATGGGCAAAGGAGTTTCCAAGGCAGATGACAGCGTCGAACTTGGTACCGGGTAGGAAGGACTGAATGTCACGCGGTAAGGTTTCCCAATTTGCTTCTTCAATAACTGAAAAGGGAAAACAGAATTTTAAAAAGGGCTGCTTTTTTTGTTGCTTTATGTATCGTTATTAATTGTCTTTTGTATTTTTATTTGTTTAATGACATGTTTCATAAACTTCCTATACCTATTTAATTACCTTATGAAGTTATGGTGCATACAATTGAAATGAATCATTGGGAATTTTATTCTGAGCTTTTCTAATTGCATTTTTTCCCCCTACTCTGAAGAGCTGCATAGGGAAATAGGTTAAAGTACCCTAATTGCTCTCAATAGGTACTCCGTGTTATTCAAAAGACTACCAAAAAACTTCTTCGAGTTTGGGCCTTAGAGTTAGACGTTAGTAAAGAAGCGTGCTAGTTAAGGTATTGATACTTACTCCATTCATCGTATTTGGAGTCTTTCCTTTTGTCCCACCTGGCCTTGAGTGCGTGTTTCAACATCTTGTCTGAAGCGTCCACTGATACCAGCTTGAAGCCTTCGTCTACCAGCATCATGGAATCTATTCTGTAACATAAATTGAATAATTTGATAAAGGAGACTGGAAGTAGGTACCTTGACACCTTTGGATATTATGCTCAAGCTGAAAACAGACAGATCCTATTAGATCTCATCATTAGACCTATGTAATTGGGCATGTATTATAATTTCTATCTTCTAACTACTTACTTTGTTTTACGATTGCAACTTTGTAACGTTGCGGGGTTCCCCGAAATGAAAGTTTTATATCAGATAGATACCTACCCATGTTGTAACGCATTCAATGAACGCTATTTGTTCATAGTTTCATTACAATGCAACACTGACTGATATATGAAGAACTTTTGATAACCGAGGACAGGGCTTCCAAGTTTAGACCCTGTTAGCTTGATGTGTTAAACTGTTGTTTTAGGATTCTTAGAAAAAAAATATTACGTTCCCATCACGAAAGGTAGTCATAATGTATTTTTTTTTATTCGATCCTACATTCGTCAGTAGCGGTTACTTTCACTATCTAATATTGTCTGTCTTGCTAACTGTGTCGTAAGTGTTCTGAGGTCATAAAAGACTTGCTATTAGAATTAGACCATATAGCATCAAGGTCACATAATTGCAATAGGTACCTTATCACAATTTCATTAATGTTCTTAAAGTTTTGGTACCACAACTACAAGATTCTGAAAAAGTTGTAATCAACTTTTTCTCTAATGAGATAAATTAAGAAAGCTGCCGCTTTCTGTAGCTACGAGCGAACGATACCGCGTTCAGGATCATTTTTAGTTGTCCGATGTTTTCATGTAAAATTAGTGTTCGCAATACTGGATTTCGTCAGTAAAATCTGTTGTCGTATAACTGGCAAAGTTCAAAGATAACATAAGTCTTGTTTACATACAATATCGACAAATGAGACATTATCGCGTTTGCTAAATATCTCGTCTTGATTACAAAACATCGGTGATGCATGATACCTATTATAATTTCGAAGTAATCTGAAAGCTGAAATAAGGTAACTTGGAAAACTGATATACGGTAAAAAGTAAGGGATACTGTGAAAGCAAGACGAAAATTATGTCAAATGTCCACGTTCAGTCCACCCCAGTCTCTGTTGGAAGCTCGGTACTCGAAGTTGTTGACTCATATATCTACCTAGGACAAGTAATCCAATTAGGTAGGTCCAACTTCGAGAAAGAGGTCAACCGCCGAATCCAACTCGGCTGGGCAGCGTTCGGGAAACTACGCAATGTCTTTTCGTCCGACATACCTCAGTGCCTCAAGACGAAAGTCTTCAACCAATGTGTGTTACCAGTGATGACTTACGGCACCGAAACGTGGTCTCTCACTATCGGCCTCATCTCAAAGCTCAAAGTCGCTCAACGAGCTATGGAGAGGGCTATGCTTGGTGTTTCTCTACGTGATCGAATCCGAAACGAGGAGATCCGTAGACGAACCAAAGTCACCGATATAGCCCACCGGATTAGCAAGTTGAAGTGGCAATGGGCAGGCCATATTGCTCGCAGAGCAGATGGCAGATGGGGCCGAAAAGTGCTGGAGTGGAGACCACGGACTAGCAAGCGCAGCGTAGGACGTCCACCAACGAGGTGGACAGACGACCTTATAAAAGTCGCCGGAAGACGCTGGATGCAGGTCGCTTCCAACAGGTATCTGTGGAGATCAAAGGGGGAGGCCTATGTTCAGCAGTGGACGTCCTATGGCTGAGATGATGATGATGATGACTGTGAAAGCAGAATAACAACTACATATTTCTACTTGAGGGATAGGGAACAAAAACATTGTACTGTTGAGCTGCACTGAAGTAGGAGTGGTAGGTAGGTATAACTTCTGAAAGGTTTCTTAGGGGTTGGGGTAGTACACTACTACCTACCTATTGCAAGGTAAGAAAAAGTTCAATGAAACTTACCCAGTACCACAAGCTGTGTCAAGAATCTTCTTGCAGCCATTCTTCCTGAGCAGGCCGATCAAGAAGTCCTTGTAGTTCTGAGTCCTCTGGTTGCTGTCTCCGATGAATTTGTTCCAAGTCCTGGCCGCCTTGCCATCTGCATACTGATCCTTCACTCCCTCTGAAGGAATACCTTCAGATCTCGAGTGGAACACTTGATCGGCTGACATGGTTTACTGAAGGGAGAGGGAGAAAAGAGAATTGATGAATCGTAAAAGCATAACTGCTGGAATTTTTGGACAAGCAAATTTAAAAAAAAAGAAAGGTTTTTTTTAATAATTGGTTGTTTTTTAAAATAATAAAGAAAGCTTTGGAGAAGAGCTTCGGTGTATTTTTTAGTTATTATTCGGTGTTTTGGTTGTTATATTATTGGTGTTTGTAAATTTAAAACCAGTTTTTTTAAGTTCTGGGAGCCTTACGGAGCCTTGTTTTCCAATCCCGGCTACTCTTATTTTCATCCTAAATGCCAATGACGCAAGATGATGCAATGGCAATAATATTATGTTGTTCTCTTATTATCAGACATGATAACAGATTCACCGCTCGAACATTGATTCACTGTATCTCGAGAGATTGCGATACTTAAATTGTTTTGGATCGATATTTCCTGTTCCTACATGAATCGGGTTTAGGTGGCAATACGATAAAATCGCCTGTCATCGCGATAAAGTAGAGTTACTAATGAAGACAAAATTGCCTGGTTGGCGTAGTCGTCGAAAGCGCGGCTGCTAACTTGAGTTTGAACCTCGGGACATCCAATGATTTGGATCCTTTGAAATAACTCAAAATTGATAATAATGATTATGATGTTCAAAAACAATTATCATTAGGTACAGATATTTATATAGAACCGATTATGTAATCTAGGTAAAACAACAAAATTCTTCTGCGTAACTAAGTTATTAAGGCGTATAAACGTGTAATTCTCGTGTTATTTGAATAACATGTTTACAATCAGACAGTCAATGCGTAGCTTCATTCAATATTTCATTCGTCAATGAAAACATCAAAACAGGGTCGCAGGTTCAGTTCTCGGTTGAAGCAAATATTATTACCCGTACCTAAGGGGTGTTAATGTGTAATCAATTATAACGTGGCACATGTAAATTCATAACACATTGCATCAGTTTTCGTTATGGTATTTGATAAATCTATGGAAATATAGTCCATAACATTAAAAGCAAGAGTGGAACGCATACCAAAATGTTTTTGTCCAAGTTTAATAATTTTAAGATTTTATTTATGTAACTTCTTATTTTTTTGTTCACTGTATCACGGTTGGTCTCGTGTTTATAAAGTCACGTAAAATTAACTTACGAGGTAAAGTGGAGTGCCCGCGAAGACGTCGCGAATCTGACTGATTGCCGTTCTCAGACGACACGAATTATAACCGTTGTGAGTGCACACTCGAACGCTTTCCTAGACACTGGTGGAAACCAAATGTGTGTGATACTGGTGTAATAACGAAAATTAATATTATTTACTGTTACTCTGTGATTGCTAGGTGTCTAGGCTTTTCTTGGCCTTGCTTTACGATATTGAATCTTCAGCTAAAGAAAAACAGTTGCATTTGCATTGTGTTCTGATTATGGGATAGGGATTTTGTTAGTTATATGAGGAAAACGAACTAGTTTTCCGCGTTTTTCACTCAATGATTGAAAGAAAAGACAACTAAGCATTAGTTTTTCTTTTAGCTTATAAGTAAGTGGACGTTATGAAACTAAAATCTCACGCGGAGTGTTCGGGAATTTTATTTAATTTAATTTGTGTTATTTATTATAACTTAAGTACCAACCTGTGTAGGTACTGAAAATTGAATATTCAAAATAAGAGTATAGGTCAGATTATCTCAAAAAGATAACAGGTGCAAAGATAAGAACCATGAATATATAAAATCCATTCATTTGATCCATGTTATGTTTCGCCTGGCTCTATTTAAAAACTTATTAATCTCTCTTTTAATTCAATTTTACCAGCATTTAGGTAATATTCGGCATTCTGAGTCAGTTCAATTATAAAAATTAAAAACATGGTATCGTTCATTTAATAAGTTAATGATACAATGACAGTGCTAAATTTACATTATTGAGTTTAAAGCGGAACTGAATGTTTTGAAATATAAGTCTCCTAATCGAAGTAAACGTGAAGTTTTCATATCGTCATTAATTTCAATAGTTAATACTTTAGTAACTTTTGTTGAGTAGTTGGGTTAAAAGCTTAGGATGTGCTAAATGTTAGGTTTACAGGGCACGTTTTAAAAGACAACGCACCCATTTACAACCCATTTTTTTAACAAGCCCGTCATTATGAATAAGTATTGCTTTTGGCTCATCATTGGACTATGACTATGATTGGTTAAGTACCTACTCACCAAACTAGTTTATTTTGTCGTCTATTTTTATTTTACCAACTCGTTGTTTTCTGTCATGTCATGGTGTTTAGGCCACAGTCATCGCGATGACGTAACAGTGAATGATGTTGCTCGCGAGATGTCTTATCGCTATCAGCTAATACATTAGGTCACGTTCACGATACCGCTGTTTATGTTCCGCGGAGATGCGTGAACTCCGCCTTATCATTATTATAACAATTGAGGCTGAACTTAGAAGTTTTTGAAGCAAAAACGCGTGACGATAAATTAAGAATTAATTATTTTTTACCTTTTTTGTGGATAAAGAATGCTAGAGGTTGTCTCGATGGTTCCACACAAGCCTTCATTGCATTGGGTTTAGGGGTTCGATTCCCGGGTCAGGCTAAAATTGATTTGTGTATTTGAAATTGTTTACAGAGCAACTCGGCCCAATGGTAACAGGGCGTTAATCCGTCGTCTGCAGCACCTGTATAAAAGCAGTCGTAGTCATTAATCCTTCAGATGTAAATGTGAGTACATTAAAGTAAATGAAAATCTCACATTTTGTTAGGTCACTGAACTGCACGGTGTGTCTACCTATAAAAACATTCGAGGGATTTATCCCACACGAAGTTACTAAATAAGGAAAAAGATTTTCCTGTGAGGCAAATGACAGGTGAAAATGTATCACTATTCATTCCAATTTTATTTCAGAATCATCAACAATTCCATTTCGATAATATTAATAATATATTATTTTACCAACATTTTTGTACCAATATAGCCCTATTAATATGAGAATACGGAGCTAATAGCTTTCAAGCCCGTATAGGAAGAGGAAGAACTGAAATGAAGTAAAAACACCCAATTATTTTAACATGACATTTATTTCTCATGTAAACATA
The DNA here is from genome assembly GCA_963856015.1 of Helicoverpa assulta. Taxonomy (NCBI): domain Eukaryota; kingdom Metazoa; phylum Arthropoda; class Insecta; order Lepidoptera; family Noctuidae; genus Helicoverpa; species Helicoverpa assulta. The sequence goes on from CAWLCW010000016.1 coordinate 1,243,658, forward strand.
TGTAAGTTCAACTTAATTAAATTGATTTGTTAGAACTTTGAACTTTATTCCAACACCCTCAGTGGTCAATTTGATATTCCACATAGCCTTTAGTCAATATTCTAAAGAATTAATTAAGCTATAATAAACATAGCCTACCATAGTAAAAGAAAGACAAAAAAAGAAATGATTAACATTTTTATACACAAAAAAAGAGATTAATTCAGAGTTGCCATACCATATGATGAATTGTTTTGTTAAATTGGGCAACATTTGTGTTATTTTTGTCGATTTTTAAATCCATCAATTTTTAAACAGCTAATAGTTATATAATATGTCACCGGAAAATAACAAAACGGCATTTGAAATGTACTATTTAACGTATGTATTTTAGTAAGTTGATTAGTTTACGGCGTCTTGCCGTTAAATCATTCGACAAAGGCGAGGTGTACGGTAATTGGCCAAAAGACACACGTGCTTTCGCTTGCTAAATACTTATAATGAATGCTGTCGACCAATCAGAGAAGTGTATTAAGTGACGGATAATAGTGTACCGTCAAATAGTACACTGGGCAACGAGTGGCCCATTTGTGGATGATTTTACTTGTAGCAATATAGTTAATTATTAAATTACGGTTAGGTACCGTAAGTTGACCGATTAGCTAAAATTCATTGCGTTAAATAGTACATTTCAACTGCCGTTTATTATTTTCCGAGAGTTGATCAACTACCTAGAAAATTGATCAACTTACGAGTATTGTTATTTTCCGGTGACATATACCTATATTGATTTGGTTTAAAGGATCACATCAACTGAAACATAGTAAGTAGTAGTAGTAGCCTAAGTGCAAGTGAAGTAAATACATGTTTTTGTAACAAAAATGCAACGGTCAATTAATGAAAGACTTATAGCTATTTTATTGCAAACCTAAATTAAATTAGGATTTTAGTAACATGCGCCTGTAGTTAAATCTAACACCCATAATACATTCATTAAGCTCTGCTAATGAGCTTATTATTAAAGGGGACAATTCTTTCTTAGTCAAACAAAATACATAAAATACTAAATACCGTTGGTAATAAATGTGACATACTGCTGCACTTTCAGCAGACCTTATATTCGAATTTAGTAGTCAAATAACCTTGCAACTCCGAAGTTAGCCTTAAGTGACTACTGAGCAGTCGAAATGTACGGACAAAACCTATTCTGCCATGAAATGACTTCAGACGTGCAAAGTTACAGTTCCCGCGAAACCACCACGCATGACTCGCGCAATGTTCCGTCACGACAAAAAGTGTGGCGAGAACCAGTGACGTGGCTTGTATATGAATTATAATTAGTTTAGAATTGATAGGAAGAGGTTAACTTTGGCGTCAATCGAAGGTTAGGCACGGTGAGTAAGCGTCTCTAAGGACCGGAGAAAGAATGTTCTAGATGCAGCCGACATCTGATGCGTCGATACCCAGCATTGCCAGGTCATCCATTTCCTCCTTCTTCTTGGCAACATTCCCGTTTTCTTCCTCCCTCGTTACAGGAGTGGGGGCCTTTGGGGGGGGATTCTGGTTCTGATTCTGATTCTGTTTTTTCTGATGCTGCTGCTGCTGTTGTTGTTGTTTATGCCTGTTTTTGTTATGTTGCTGTCTAGGCTTAGGGCTGGGTACTAAAGGAACGTGTGTATCGTACAACTGTGTTCGCGGCTGGAAGAGGGAAGCATTTAAGTCGAAGCCGAACATTTGTGTCATCTGTGTTTGCATTAAAGGAAGGGGAGGGAAAGGAGGCATGACACCACCGAGGCCGGGGACGAAACCAGGTGGTAGTGGGAATAACCCGTCGCCTTGAGATAAGTCGGGTTTGACGTCCGTCGGGAAGATGATGTCGAGAGCCTCCTGGAAGTCTTTCGGTAGTGTTGGCTGCGGCGGTTGTGGTGTTTGAGGTCTGTGAACGAGATTGTCTTCGTTAATGTCGATACAACGCCCTCGGATCTTGAGACCATCCCTAACTTTAAGCATGATTATCATTTTCTTTTACGTTACAGTCAATAATGTTAAAAATTCAGCAAGATACATAGGATTAACAAGAATGCTAGTATTATTTGTATCCATAAGATGAGGCAGGATTCTGATGGAATCTAAAGTAGGTGAACTTTGTAAACTAAGCAACTTTGACTTAGTTACAGTGCAGTGGGTACGTACGGCATGAGCGGCGGCGGCGCGGGCGCGGGCGGCGGCATGTAGGCGAGCGGCGGCGGCGCGGCCAGCTGCGTGGGCAGCGCCAGCGCCGGCGGCCCGATGTCCACCTGCTGCTGTCTCTCTAGCTGGGCACGAGCTATCTTCTCTTTGAACTCTGCCACCTGTGGGGACAGTAAAACGTCGAATCGTTTAAATATTTATGTCGCAATAAGAGGGTATAGTGTAACGTAATAGATGAGACAAGGCTGTCGCGGTTGAATTAATGTAACATGGGACGATAAAGTCGGCTGACTATAGTCGCGGTCGGAGCACCAGTGGAGTGGCGCGGCCGGGGACGCGAGCGCCGCGACACGCGACCAAATGGTAGGGCACAAACAAAGTGAACCACTGTGAACGCAACGCCACATTACATAACTATTGTCAGTCCCGCGCTTGCATCCACGCGAGCTGAAACTCTATTGGTGCCCGTAGGCCAGAAACCGTGCTCGATCACGAGCTTACTGTCAGTGTAGGTAATTGTGTGATACTTGAGTAGTTTATAGTGTGGATGGTTCTAAGACTTTAATGTAACCGCTTCTACTGAGCTACTGAATTCTACACAACAAGACAACAATAAATAATATATTTCACATAAAATACTATTGACGTAAAAAATAGAGTTGACATGCTGATGTTTTTACCTTTTTCTGTATCTCAGCATCCATCTCCTCTCTGCGTTTTTTGGTAACTTCTTCCTCTTCCTTCTTCTTCTGCTCTTCTTTCTTCTGTTCCTCGGTTTTGGAAGTCTTTCCCAAATGCTTGTAAACAGGCATTTTTCCTATAGCAGACACGTTATACAGATATGTTCAGTACTAACAGTTGCACAAGGATATAATGTATGGATGACAAATTATTTGTGGGAGATATAATGTGAAATTAAATTTTATTTAAATACATAGTATTAACTAGCACAGAAAATATATAACTATAAAGTAATAGGTACTTTTAGGTAACTTTTTAAGGAATCATTCTACTTTATAGCAGCTCGGTTTAATCTAAGAAAAATCCGATCAATAAAATGATGTGGACTATTTAACATACTCATTTATGACACTTTCTTTAAAGCAAACATATGCATTATTATTACATCCATAATAATCTACAAGTTACCTATGAAGGGCATCTTCCTGATGTCAGGCTTCTTGGCGTCCTGGCGCGGCGGCGTGTCGCGGCGGCGCGAGTCGTCGCGTCGCTCGCGCGAGGCGTCGCGTCGGTCGCGCGATCGCGAGCGCTCGTCGCGCGTGCGACGCTCACTCTCTCTTTATTGTGAAAAATTGAGGGAATTTTTGATAGATTTGAGTTACTATGTTTCGATCTAGACACACGGCAGTGTGTCCGCCAAGTTCGAGCAAAAAAAAAGCGACACACCGGCCGTGGGTTATATTACACGAACCATTTCGGGCCAAATTCGACCCCCCTATAACTCAAAATCTATTTTATTTACGCATATCAATTTCTAGTATCTGTTGAGACCCCCTCACTTATCTACAATACAAAATTTCATTAATATACCTATTGTAGGTCTTGAGATATTGACGCCAGAAAATCGCTATTTTTACTATACACTCACTGACTGACTGATTGATTCACTGACTCACTCATCAAAAACCTAGACCACTTCCAATAGTCGTATTGACTTGAAATTTGGCATGGAGGTAGGTCTTTATGTGAAGGTAAAGGGAAAAATCAGAAAATGGCCGAGTCGGTTTCAAAATAATGAAGGTGTAAATTTATACCCCTAAGGAACTAAAACGAACTAAATTTATCTATATTTATATAATATATCTTCGAATGGTCGTACCGATCTGAAATTCGTTACAAAGGTTTGTATTTAGTCAAAGTAAAGTAAAAATCTGAAAACGGCCAAGTGTGAGTCACTTTCGAAAATAGCGAATGTGTAACTTTGATCCATGAACATAATATATGATAACATGTCATGTCAGTCAGTTGGTAAATCTAGTCCATTGAGTTAATCTAGTTCATTTCTTTGTAAGAAGCATAGTGCATATTTAAAAATCTGAAAGATAGTATAAATGAGACATTTCCTTAACTAACTAAACTTGGCAAGTTTTAATAGAAAATTAAATACTTGATTCATTGCGTTTAGTAGGTTTATAATAAGGTATGTGAAAACTTGCCAGGTAACATCATTAAAAAGTAACTATTTTTAACTGAGGTGGAACTTGGTACTTGTTCAAATCTCACTTCTTTTATAGGCGAAGCATTCCCATATTATCGAACTTGGCAGTCTTTCACATTTTTGTTTTGGGTGGGATATTTTGTAACATAAACTGTTCTATTTACAAAATCTGTCAAATTTTCAGTTTTATTTGACACAGAAGAATGAGATGATCAATAAGAATTTATTAGATAAAATTTTAGTTATACCTGATTTTCCTGGACACATCTGCGATGGAACGTTCTCGTTCACCATGTTCTGGTGATCTACGTTTGTCTTCCTCCCCTTTCTCTTTCTTAATTCTAAACGAAAATAAACGAATAAATGTTATAAAGTTAAAGATTTTGTTTAAACAGGCTAATCACTGGAACTCCTGGACCGATTGAAAAAAATTTGTTTGTATGCAATCCTTTCAAAGGTAGAAAGGTTACATCTATAGGTAAATAATGGCGTCCACGGCCGATTTCGGCCACGGCGGCTGTTCTCATTTAAGGAGATCAGGCAGCTGCGCAGGACATATTATAGTGCACGAGCATTTGCGCAGACACAGGTGCACTCCCTATTCCTTCACTCTCATAACACGATGGGACGGCAATCCGACACGACCGGAAAGATATCTGGCGCAGGACCGACATTTACGTGCTCTCCGATGCACGGGTGAATCAATCACCAACTTCCAGACTACGGGCTGCTTTGTGAAAGTTTAAGAAAACCCACAAAGCAATTTCGGCCCGACCCGGGAATCGAACCCGAGACCTCGAGCACAGCAGCCGCACTTGCGACCACTAGACCAACGAGGCAGTCTATAGGTACTAACATAAAAAAAGAGTAATTATTTTTGTTCCGGAGCTTCATATCGCGCGGGCCTGACAGCCCGCGTCACCCGCGCTAGGCCGGCGACACACGCCGCGCGGACCACGTCTCTCGCTCACCGAACATTACTGGGCGCACATGTCGGCAATACTTTTTTGTAAATATTACAGTCTTATATCAAAATAAGGGGTTTTATTTAGTTGAGACCACCCGCAGCAAAACTTGACAACATTTTATTTCTTCGCAGACTGAAGACTCCAAAACTACTGGACCTTTTTTAAAAATTCTTTCGTTGTTGGAAGGCTAGACTATTCCCGAGTTTCGTGGGCTACATATTTTTGTGAGTACGAATAGTAGTTACCACGAAGCGCGAGTAAAACCAATGTTTTTTATAAACGTTAGTATTATGTTTTCAAAATGTTTGTATACATGAAAGCATATTAATAGTGAACAAAAAGTTAAGTTACCTGCTCTTGAGCGTGTCCAACAGTTTCCTATCGTTGTCATTGAGTTTGTCCATCTGTATATTGGACATCCACTCCGTAAGCGTCTTGTCATCGCGCGGCTCCACCTTTATCTTTGATTTCTTAGCTAAAAAACATTTATTATTTAGAACAAGACACTAATTTGTTATGTCTATGTTGCAGTCAACTGTTTGAAATAGTCGTATAACGCTGACCTGATACTAAACAAGTGATAAGGCTAGCTGTTTCATTCAAAGGCTATTTTAACTGGTTGGCTACAACATCAAAATTAGCGACTTACTTTTAGTAAGCTTTTTCTTCTTAGGCTCGCTATCAGAACTGCTAGAATCACTTGACGAGCTGCTACTACTCTTTCTCTTACTCTTCTTCTTTTTATCCTTCTTTTTCTTCTTATCTTCTACGACGGGAGGGGGAGAATCTTTCCTCTGTTTAGTATGGAAGCCATCTTTGTTAAATGTGATGGTATGTGCCATGTATTGGGCTGGTTTCTCGTCAGAAGTCTTGCCTTTGTTAGCGCGGAACTTTTCAAACGCTTTCTGACGGTCTGACATCCAGTCTGTTTCCCAGTGGGGGTTCTGTTCTACGAAGTTCTGTGAAGTTGGAGGTATTTTTGAGAAGATGAAAAAACGAGTAAACAAATTTTTTTTGGTACAGTGAATTTTGAATGCCAACTTTAAAATGAAAAATACGATTTTGCAAAATCATATTGAAGAACGATCTGTCAACACTGGGATATATATACTTTTACGTAAAAAAATAAATCCAATTTTTAAATGAAGGATAATTTTTTGGTAATTGCAACCTTGAAACTCAGATTATTTTTGGTATATGTACAAGTACTTACAGTATAATTCTTGGAATGTACAACGGATTTGAGATGCGCGGACGCACAGTGCAGGTCACCTATGAACTGATCGCACAGCTTGCAGTACCACGCCGTCGACGGCACGAAGAATTGAAGACCTGTTGATAGAAAATTAAGTGAAAAATTGTAAACGTGAAATATGTACTTAAACCTATAAGAGTAATAGGTCTTAAATCGAATGTACCAATAAGCAATACGCACCATGCGATATATTGCGTCGTATTACAATTTAAACGCGAGGTGCGCGCTAGCTAACATTATAAACATGAGAAAGAAAAACTACTGTAACTAATTGAAAAAAAACTCCATAAAGACCTAATTAAATAGGATTAACAAACCTTTGATAGGCGTCCGTTTAGTAGGCGCTGCTGGGAAACTGGGGAAGCCTTCATTGACTCCCGCCACCGTGTGCCATGGCGCTTCCATATGTGCTGCTGCCATCCTGTGTAAATAATAATAAAATACTGTATTTGTGTGTTTGTTATACGGGCAAAGTCGAGTAGAACAAAATGATAACAGACAGAAAATATGTGAATCGTAGATTAATGGCTGGAACCATAGTGTCAGTATATCGGGGTGCCCAGGTAACCGGGTTGAGGTCAGATAGGCCGTCGCTCCATGTAAAATACTGGCAGCCAACCTCAACATAGTTGAGAAAAGACTGGACAGATGACGAATACTCACTTATGATGTGCAGGTGAATGCAAATGGTTCAAATAATCCTTAGCAGTTGGCGGGAACTCGTTGCAGACTCTGCACCAATGCATCTCCGGGTCATAGTATACATAGTTGAACTTCTTGTTCGAAGGGGACCTGAGAATTTATTTACTGTTATATTACACTGTTAAATAGGTATTCGAACAAAAGAGGCGGAATATTTCAGGCTCACGGTTGATAATTCTCGCGTTTTCATGAAGTTTCAAAGGTGTAGTTCCGTTTTAAAAGTTTCGATCAAAAATATCAATTAGTTAAACCCGGCTTTGTTTTAAATAACTTCGGTTTTTAGAAAATGGATTCTGTGTAGAAGTAGATAAATCTTCTATGAGGCTTCAATTCGAATTCCGATTTTTACTGATTTCCAAAGGGAGGTGCGTAATACAGAAGATGCATTTCATTTCAATTTTTCTTGACACCTGCAACTGTTTTGAATTAATTTTTTTTTCACAAATATTTTTAAAGGTTAATAAAACGGCAAAAGTAAGTTGTAAAAACTTTTATACACATATAAAAACACTTATACAAAAAAGTATTCTTATTATACATGAATACCAAAACAAAATACACAATAGAGAGGCAAATGGTAGCATATGTAGCACTTGTCTAAAAAAGCAATTACATGTTAGAAAAGCTTACATTTTACAAAAAAATACTTAATTCAGTTTAGTATTTCTTGCAATTATATAGTAACATGCCACCTATTTCATTTTTATCACCTTATGTGTTCTAAAATATTTTTAAGGCATCACAAAATAGGTTGTATGTAAGCAGAGTCCATCGATGATAATTTTGAAGCTTGTTCCATCTTGAAGGTCACCAATGTGTCAAAGCGAATAGCTCTCAAGGGCACGCGAAAGCGGTGCAATCCTGCTTTTGGGAGAAATATAGAAACAAAAATATCGTTTGTACACACATTCGATAACATAATGAAAGTTTATTTTATTTAAACGCATTCATGGAAAAATAGTTAACATGTTACACAACAATGAAATAAACTTCCATTTATTGACTAATAAATAAAAATTGTAATGTATAAAATGAAGGCAGTCACACACCTAGACTTTCGCTTGCGTTCCGCGGAGTCTGCGTCGTCGTCAGGAATGTCTGGTGCCTCCTCGCCGATGATACCGTTCAGCATGTCCACTACATTGTAGATCGTCTTCAACTTATTCTGAATCTCCAACTATAAGAAATGCATCCACGCCAACAATTACAAAACCTTACGAGACAAGCCTTACATTAAAGCAGAAGTATAGACAAATATGAGCGGTAATCCTTAAACAATAAGATATATTTTTGTGTGCTGCAAGTCAAACCTGTAACTTGGTGTTTTCCTTCAAAAACCTCTTGGTGTCCGGGCTGGGCGAGCGCTTGGCGTCTCCCCGCAGTTCGTTCCGTTGGTCCTTCAGCGTCTCCATCTCTTTCTTCAGTATGTTTGATTTCTTTATGTAGTCTTCTCTCTGTTTGGACAATGCCGCTTTCTGGTGACGCATTTCAGATTCGATTGCAGCTGCGAAAACATTTTGTTACTTTATAAACTATATTAGGTGAGCAGATTAAGCATACTGTTATATTATGAACTGTTCAAAGTAATCTCAAATTTTAATAACAATCCGATGATCATTCAATATAACAATATACTTAACGAAAGCAAAATATATGTAAAGAAGTGTTCTCTTAGCTGTCATGGACCCAATTCTGCTAAAAACCTCTAGAGGCAGTTCCAAGCATATGTACCTCTATTTTGGAACATTTTAACTCAATTAAGTATCATGCAAGGATTGCAAGAAATAGCAGAATGTGGTTGTAGGCGGAACAACATATTAGTTAAAGCAGTAAGAATATTTCTTCTGCAGTTTTCTGTTGATTTCTTCACACTGGTATAAAAGTGTAACTCGAAGAAGACCTTGCCTATGAGTGAGCTTATATACTAAACGGTAACAGGAAAATATAACAATCCTGGAATAGAACATTCTTACATAGCATTATTATGATGTCAGGAAACAGGTGGATATAATACCAAATGTTTATATTCTGTAAAAAAATAAATAGGCTGACACATGCATTGATTAACTTTAGTTAATAACTGCTTCAATCCAGTAAAATAAAGCAATGATTGAAACAAGTTTCAATTGACTCAAAAACTCTAGTCTGGCTAAGAAAATCAGCTGTAGTGAGTATTGCAATATTTCAAAATATTATATCAAGATAGCTTATTGCTACAATTAAGAAATAATCATTAATTATGACCTTTAATGAAGAAGTCTGTATGTAGAATACAACATTATAAATGAAAAAAAAAGAGAGATTGCTCTGATTTCTTTAACAATTTGTTCTTCATAATATTTGATTTTATACGTTTTTCAACATTAGTAACGAGATTAATAATAATATCAAGGTTAGTTTCTCAGGACAAGGTAATATTATTAAAAAAAAAAATACATTGCTTATAATGGACAGTAGATTTATAGCTAGCTACATAGAAATAATAATAAAATAAATACTACTTATTTAGAGTTTAACCCATTCTACAAACAAACAAGTCATATAGAACACACAAAATCCTTATCATGTAACACAACAATACATCAAGATTTTTAAAACTTTAAATCTTAATTGAGTATACATAAAACACAACATTTAAAACTTTTATTAAACATGGCAGTTTCTGCAGTTTATACCTGTAAATAAAAATGTTTTAATAGGAAATACAATGAAATAAAGTCAAACATACCTTCTTTCTTAATCTGATCTTCAATATTATTGAGGAACGGCGCTGGTGTCGCTGTCGGTGGTGGTGGTAGAGACATCTGGTTCCAAGCTGCCATGTCCGGTGGCAGTGGAGCTTGAGGCACTCCACCAACAGATGGGAAGTCATCATAGATTCCAGAGTACGATGGCTGATAGGAGCTTGGGTAGCTTGTTGACGGCAGTGCTGGCTGTTAATGAATAATAGATAGACATTAATATATATTTTTTTAAATTTAAACGTAGTATTTTTTTAGCAGCAAGCAATGTAAAGCTTAAACCTGCCACATTTTCACTTGAAAGCAGCTTGTAAGTCAAATGCGAGTCTATTATTTAGATAGATGCAAAAATACTATTGAAGCAGTGTAGAATTAAGTTTTGTATGTTTACATACTGACCTGATGTGTGTTTTACAGTATTTTCAATACAACTGACTCTCAAGAATAAAGGAACTATCAAAAACTGTACTGTAATAGTTGATGTCTTAGTAGAATTTCTAAATGTTGTAATTTGTTACATGAATCTCAGTTTGCAAATTGTTTACATATTTCAGACAAAGGACATATTATGTATCTTGGAAGAACAAAGTAAATCAAATATTCTGTGCTGTCCAAATCACAGTCAGTGGGTCGTCTTACAGGCGGAGTTACCAATTTCATCTTTCTACATAAGAACAACTGAACCAACATGACATTGTCTATTGAATTTAAGATTCAAGGTTTCTTACCAATTCTATAGCTTAAGTTTATGATTGTTGCTTGGTATGTAGAGGGCTTTTTAAATTGAAAATTGGTGGAATACGCTACCTCTGTTGGAGCAAAAGACGGCGGCGGCGGCGCGGCAGCGAAGGTCTCTTGTTGAAACTGATTGTCCCATAGCTCACTCGGTTCAGGCAGCTTCGAGATCTCACTCAGAATGTTCTCATCAAGGAGGTCCTTATCGTTCTTGCGGGGTGATCGGCTTCTTCGCTTGTCGACGTCGTCCCTCCGGGGTGGCGTACGGCTTCGCTTTCGCATAGGCCGGGCCCGATAATCATGATGGTCACGATTCGGTCTCTCCCGGTCCCGGTCGCGGTCACGTTCGCGTTCACGCTCGCGATCTCTTTCCCGGTCCCATTCGCGTCCCCTGTCCCTATTGTAAAACGATCTGTTGTCTTTTCTATGATCACGAGACATTGTTTATAATTATTTCAGATTATATTCACAAAACTTAACGCTACAACACAAAAAAAACACACGCTATGTTTGACATTAGCGGCGGCGCCATTCCTGTGTTGCTGGCCTAAAAATATTATTTTGTACCACGAGTGTTGCCGCTTTTCTAAATATTAATTATTGTGAACAATCTTCGTGCGTCTCTTCAGCTTTTATTATACTTATCTAACTAGATGTTTCCCTTATTCCTAGCAGACAGAGTACTGTGGGCATGACTGACATACTTTATTTGTTAAGGTTTATTCGATATTTATGCTACCGTACCAGGACTGAATACAGATCCAGTGACTATTTTAAATTGTGCGCTAAGTTTCATCTCCTGCCATTAGTAAATAGAAGAGAAATCTCTGATATTATTTTTATATTAAAGATACTAGCTAATAATATTGACAGCCCTGAACTTCTTTCAAAAATGTGTATTAATGTTCCAGCGATAGTGACCCGACATTATAAACCGATCCATCTACCAATAGCATCATCAAATTATAGACAGAATAGCTTTGTGTGGCGAGCAGGAAAGTCACTTAACATATCATGTAAGTCACATGACATTGATATCTTTAATGCTAACCATGCGACAGTGAGAAGGGTGCTGAGCCGTGATTTCTTTAAAAAATATACAACTTGATTGTATTGGATGATTGAACTTTGTAGTTGTGTATTATTGTGTAATTCAATACTTTCATGTCTGTACACAATATAAGTATCATGTATACAATAGTTTAAAAGTGGGGACCTATAATTGGCTGCATGTTACATAAATTGTCTCATAATTATTAAATGTTACTGCTGTTGGTTCTCCTAAAATTAAATAAATAAATAAATAAATAATAAATAAAATAAATTACTTGTGACATTCACACTCATTTCTTATTTTATGTAGGTAATACCTTCGCGAACTCCACTTTGTACTCCGTTTATGTACTCCCCTTATGTACACGCTTATGTATTTCCGTAAGAACTCTCCCTATGTACATACTCCCTTATGTAAGTACGTCCAGCGGCGACGTTGCCTCGGTTGGCACCCGGGGCGACTAGGTACCTATTGAGTACCCACAAAAAACTACAGAATAAAATCACAGACCCATCTTTTAATGCTAAAAACGCGATTTATTTATTATTTTTAACGTTATTTGACTTATCTAAAAAAAAAAAACATTTTATTCAAGTACAAGCCCTTGCTCAGTAATATTATTAATTTATTTATTTAACTTTATGCAATCACAAAGTGAATTACAAAGCCGGACTTAATGGCTTGAGCATATTTTCCAGTCAACCTTATGGTGATGCAGAGATAGCATGGTAGTGCAATAATTAAGAGGACGAATTGGAATTTTTGGCGCCAAGGATCTCAATTTTTCTCAGTAAATACAAAACGGATCAAAATAGAACTTGGTTACCTGAAAGTTCATGATATAAACCTTATTTTGTTAGACGTCAAAACATGATTAGGTAACTTTTATAACAGAGAAAAATATATCAAACATACTTCTTTTTAAAAAGAGATTCATAGGTATATTATGGGCAAACGGGACCGATTTAAGCATGATTTAAGCCTCTTAACTTTTTTAGTAGTTGAGTATATACACACTCTTTAAAATTGTAGAAGGAATTTTTATCAAATTATCATTTCTAAATAATAAAATTACAAAACCATTTTGTCGCTTACGACTTTTAGTTATAAGCTAGCGCGCGTATTGTTATCCTCGCCCCGCTCAGACGCTCCGACCCCTTTTGGCGCCTTAGATGCGCGTGCCGGTTATGGAATTATTGTTGACCAATTCCTCGCCTTAATTAAAAAGACATGTATAACAAGGACAATTCAAGAATAACAAAATTGGATACTAAATAGATTACTAAATAGTTTTGGAATTTTTATTTTCCTAAGCACGCAAACAAGCCTGAAGCATGGAAGCATGCAAGCAGGCATGCAAGCAGGCATGCAAGCAGGCATGCAAGCAGGCATGCAAGCAGGCATGCAGCATGCAAGCAGGGGCCCGATTCTCCTAAGTTAATAATGTCAAAATCGAATCGCAATATGATCGCAATAGCAGTTTTAACCATATCGGGCATTCTGCTACTAATATAAAACCAATCGTATTCCAACGACATTCGATTGGTCTGCTATTTTGGTGATTTTACGGTACGGCAGTTTGCTCTACAATCATATTGCAATCGTAAATCATTTGCAGACAAAATGATTCATTATTGAATGACAGAAAAGGATAAAAACGTTTATTTTAAAGAAAAAATAGCGGAATGCCACATACGCTTCAATCGTAATCGAGTCGGGATTGGATCGCAGTCGAATGTGAATCGTATGTTGCTTAAGTAAAATTAGGAGAATCGGGCCCCTGGTATGCAGCATGTAAGTAGGCATGCAACATGCAGCAAGCATGGCTTCTGTCACGGCTCCGGCGCTGTGTGGCTCCGGCGGTCCCATGCGAGCTTATCATCGCAGATGGTTTTCACGCTCACCACCGCAGCAGCCTCAACCGCGTCGGCGAACGTTAAAACTACCGCGCCTACGCGGTTTTGAATTGCACTCTAGGGGTAGGGCAAACAAGACTACGTGGAGTCGGTTTTGCAGCGATTCGTTTTCGTTACTAGCTTCAATTTTTAATACAATGTTTTTTAATTAAAGGTTTTAAATGGAAATTTGCTAAATAAATTGAATCTAAATAAAATTCTACCATCTTCATAATACGAAAAATGAGTATATATAAATAACAGTTTCCCAAAATATAGGTAGGTACATTATGCTAACTAAACGAAATAATGCGAAACTCTAACTATGCCAAAAGTAATTATGCGAAATAAAATTCTGCCATCTTAAAAGTATGCAACTGTGAATTCGGGTATATGAATATTCGGTGAAACAATAATTATGCTAAATATTTTTTATGCCTTAAAAACATTCGTTGAAAAAAAATTATGCCAAGTGTGTTATGCCAAATAAAATTCGGCCAAATCAAATTCTGCCAGATAGAAGGAACCCTATTTATAGAGTTCTGATGGCTAGTACTTACTTACTTGGAGATAAACTTTTATTATAATCTAATTGGATGCCAAATACAAAATAGTAGGTGCCTAACTAAGTAGTTTGCGAAAGGTCAACTACAAAACCAAAAGGCAGGTCCGTTTATAGGTCCTAAGATCCTAACAATATTAATAAAGGTAATACGACGTAGTCTTTAGGGGTGAGACTTGAACAGTGAGGGGAGAAATATTTACTGTACTACGAACGTTGTAGGTACTTATACATAATATTCTTATTTACTTCACACAGCAATTACCAGTTACACTTAAGCTTTAGGGAACTTCAAAGCCCGCTCGTTTGTCGTTCAATTGAGCTAAAAGCGGGAGTTTGTATAACAACTTTGTTTACATTTCAAATACGTCATACTCACTGATCTCCATTAAATCGTTCAGCGGAGCGGAATAGACTTTTAACAAATGAAGTGTAGGCGACAGCAAACGTTGTGTTTGGGGGGATGTCACATCCAATGTTCCACTTGGTTTCATCTTATTTGACGGCTTAAGTGCGCCCCAGATTGGAATTCGCGCCAGTGCGACGCCATGCTGGAATTGAAGCATTAAAGCTTCAGGACACCTGATGAATTTGCTACATTTATTTAGACTATCACAGAAGTATTGATGCCCTAGATTACTGTTGTTTCCAGACAATTTGCCTGTTGCTCTTGTTCTTGCTATACACATTTCTACGTTTAGCAATAGTGAAGTTTTGATTGCTTTCGAGGTAAACAAAAAGAGAGTTCCTTCAAGTAAAAGATGTCTTTAGCTTGTAGTCTGTAGGCTTCAAAGTTTATGAATAGTAGCTATCTAAGTCTTCATTTATTAAGTGAGAACTCTAGTATTTTATTTAAGCTTAGCAAAATCTTACCACACACGCCAAAATGTTTATCTACGCTCGAAAAAATATGTCTCGGCTCAAACGCTCCTAAATCCAGAGGATCTTAATGGACACTTTGATATAGGATCATTTGGCGATGACAGTTCCACTCTAAGCACCTTCGAGTTAGTAGCAATGCGTCTTCAGATATCGAACGTTCGATGATGTGTGGGCACTTGGGTGATAGATGGAGTCCTTGCTGTGACTAATGTTCACAGGCTGCTAAGCAAGCTTGCAGGTTTATGGATAATTATGGCTGATTGATAGTCTATTGTCTGGAACTAAATGGAGTAACTGTTACTGTTAACTGTTAATGTTGATGGGAGATAAGGTGTGGAAATGGCTTTGTGAAGAAAATGTTTGCTATGGTTGTAGCTATATTTAGCTATTTATCAAGCTACAATAACAGACTACAAAATTACACCACTTTATTTTAAAATAGAAGTACATAGGCTTCGCACTTTGTGGGGTATTCAGAGATGCTGATTGTAAATGCAAAGACTATTAGTAAGGGACAATCTCACAATAGTACCTACTCAAAGCTCGATACCGGTTGCCACTACTTACGTAGACAATCTTAACATTTTTGCATTTCAGACAAAAAAACATAAAACAATCGCCAGTATTAAAAAGAGCAAATGTGACGAAGCCTTAAAGAAGTTCTTGTTAACCCTTTAGGTCTACATGACTTCACAAAGGTGAAAAACGAACCCTGTGACACCTTTACCTAGACAAGGTCACACATCGAAATTCATTAACCGCCTTTATTGTATGGTATTGACAAGTTGGAATATTAATTATCATGGAGGGGTATAAAACGGGAACTTGCTCCTTATTCAACCACATTCGAGCAACGTGTGTTCTGAAAATAAGGTGTTAAAGGTAAGTTTTCTTTGAATTGTTTTTTTTATTATGGGGTTCAGAAAAAAAGGGTTTTATAGAGTTCTGAAGGGTTTTAAGAGTTTCACGTTTCAGTTATAGTTGTTCTTTCGGATCTTATGTAACGAAATAATCTTATTCTATCCACGAAAATTTTAATGTTAGATACTCTTTTATAAAAGGTTCTTTGAATTTTTCTAATTAATTTTCAATTGAAAGCAAAGACTACCTTCTAGCCTTCTTTTCACTGTTACAAAAGATTTTCTTTATTTTTAATTCATCTCAGATACAATAACGTTATTAATAAATAATCAGTAAATAGGTGTTTACTACACGTCGATCGTTTCTTCCATTATAATAAAAATCTTAGCATTAACAATAAAAGTGTACGTGGTAAAAGTAAACTAAGCTTCTTACGAGTTTATTTTCTCATAGCTGTTGGCCATCCTAGTTTCGATATTTCGTTTTAATCTTGTACATTTACTTTGCCAGTTGGCTGGTTGGCGCCATTTATATATCAATGGGAATTTATTGCGTTTGGTACTTAGAACTGTGCTTGCTTTGGTCATGTAGCTACCCAACCAATCTGTTAAGAAAATTATCCTAATTTTGTACTGAAAGTGGTGAGACTCAATGTACAAGTATTTTCTGTGTGATTTTATGAGTATAAAAAAAAACTTGTACCAGCGTCTTTACCCACCGCGTCTTGGATAAAAAGTAGGCCGTGTCATTTTAATCGGCTCAGTAGGTTTGGTGTGAAAACTTAACAAACATACAGACAGAGTTATTTTCACAATTATAATATCAAGTTAGGGTAAATAAAATATTTCATGCACCTTTACATCCTTTTTTAATTTCTATATAATTTACTATAGTTCTTAGTTTGATTACATATCCTCATTACAGATGAATTCCCACCAATTCATCATCCTCCTAGCTCTCACCATCACGCTGTGCTCGGCGCACATCGGGGGTGGTCAGGTCTCGTTCCAGGATGCCAACCCGCAGGTGTACTGCGGCAGGTCCCTTGCCAGAGCCCTGGCGTTCCTCTGTCCTGATGACGGAGGCTCCGAGATCAAGCGCTCCGACACTGGTTCCATGTATAGTAAGTTGGTTTTTAAGTTCTAGAGATTCTGAAGGGTCCGTTCTTTCCCGTTAGTCCGTCTCTTTGCCCTTATACGTGGTTTGTCTGAAGTCAAAATGGAAATAAATTGTAAGTTTAGAGGCCAGTTTTTTTATTTATGCTGTGGTTTTCATAAAAAAAATTACAGTGAAGTGTAAAATGGTAGCAAGACAGCATAATCATTCGATGAAGAGTTGTACGCGCGAGATTAAAAACTTACAAAACCCTCGCTACCAATAAAAACACAAAGCACAACATTGATTGCGCACAAGACTTGCCCCTAGTACATTACAATGCAAACGTTTCGTAACCACAATCAATATGAAGATTATTACAATACAGTTCCCCGAGCGCTTCTCACAATAAAAGAAAGCACTTTCATACTGCACCAGCTGCCTATCTTCAGCTGCAATTTGTAAAAGTCGGCTAAGGGGAACGATTTATTACGCAAGCGGTCTACCGATCCGTCAGTATTTAATGCAATTTGAATGTATCTCCATAGCATAGCGAGCGCATTTATCTTACTATTGGATGCATTGAGCAAGAGTAATTGTTTTAATGCTGATTCGGGGGAAGGTGGTTGCGATTGTTTTAATTGAAGGGGGAGTTAGCTGCAGAGAGGAATATTTTAATTCTTTTGCATTCTATAGGTACATGTTAATGAAGGTATCATTTTAAAACAATTGAGAGACGAAATACTCTGACACCTCCGTTCTCACGATTCTTCTAGAGCTTGTCTTTTCTTACTCCCGAAGACTTACCAAACCATCTCTTCCAGATGCAATTCTACCACCTTACTACAAAGAGCAGGAAGGGTTCGGCTGGCCTTGGCTGGCTCCTCACAAGGCCCGGGGCATGTCCCTCCCCTCCCGAGGCAAGAGGTTCGTCGTCAACGAGTGCTGCGACAAGGCCTGCAGCCTCAGCGAGCTGCTCTCGTACTGTTAAACAGTATGTCAAATGCTGTGTTGCTAGCTGGAAGAATTTGTGAAGCTACTGTGTTTACCGCTTTGCTGTAGTCACCTGTTTTGTTAGACTGTGGTTAGGTTTGTATTATCAAGTATTATTGTTAAAGAAAATCTATAACACTCTCAATTAAATTTTAAACCGATAAAAAATGTAGTAAAATTGTTTGGCAAAATAGAATACAAAGAAATGAAACTAAAGAAAATCACCAATACAATTTCTTTCAAGTTTTATTGCCCTTCTTAAGTATTATAATGAAAGAGTATTTTAACTGATAAATAATAAATGTCCCACGTTGGCAACACAGCGGGAGCACTATTTTTCTAAATTATTATTTCATCTCGATGGATGATCATAAATCATTATAAAACGGGTAATCCCCTGATAGTGGATCGTTGCTCAGGCACTCGTTTATGTGGACTTTTTACTTTTTACTAGATAAATGTTGTTTATGAGTGAAAATATTTTATATGATGATAAATTTATTGTTGTTGCAATTTGTTTTTATTTTACAAAAACCCTGTAAATGTTTTAGGCTAATCTCTTCGATGTCGTTTATTTATTGCGTGAGATACGAAAACAGATACTGGCGATGTTTTTCGAGCTTTTTCAGTTTATTTTGTGAAAATATTTTTTTTCACATGGACGCCTAGCTTTGATAGCCAAAACCAATAACCATCAGTAAAGTGAACTTTTACGGAAAAATAAATCTTTTACGGAAAAAAAATGTACCTTGCCATTTACCGATTATGATTCCCAATATTAACAAAAATGTAAGGTCTATAAGTAATTTTAGTATCTTGAGGAGTAAACGCTTAATTGCTATGCTAAATTTCGGGCCAAATTACAGTATTTTTACAGCGCCTTTCACACAATCCTGAATTCTATAAGCTCTTACACTTCCTCGCTCTAATTTCGCCTGCTACGTTTTTATAGCGGTATTTACTCATAAAACTTTTAAAGCCCAGCTTCCTTCATTGTATCTTTTTGATGTTAATTGCATCTGCTCATAATAATCTCTTTGTTTACGCCCATTACGGGCTAGGAATTCGAAATGGGATCCAATCCCTCACAACGAGGCGTCAGGATGAGTACTAAGCGGAGATTTTCCCGCGTTTGCCTTCCATTGCGTGTTTTGTTCGCCTTGTGTTAGGTAGATGTGAAGGAAGGCGTCAATGGACGGTGCAGTGTTGGGAGGTGTGAATTTGAAATGAGTTTTTGCGGTGGCGTAGCGTTGCAATATGGTAGTAGGTATGCATTTGTTGTTGATTCAGTATTCAAGTCACGGCGTACTCTAGGCGTTTGCCGGCGACGGCGAGTGCATTCGGTTTAGCATAAAGTTTCTTTACTGTATCTGGTTTTTGTATACGGGCGGTTGGAACGTTCTTGTGGTACATGATGAACTGTATGAAACATTTGTGTTTGAGTGCCGGAGTATGTTTCGGAGAGGTATTTTGGCTCCAGACGATCGTTTTTAAAGGTTATTCGATGAACTTTTGGTTAAGAATATTGGAGAACCAGTTGCAACAGCAAAATCCTGAGTTAAAGGTCTTTCGTATCTGTACCTGTGAGGTTTTATTGTCATTTGGTGAATTCTGTTACTTGTTAGGATAGAATATCAAATTATTCATTTGACTGTAAATAATTGCTGATAAAATATAACAAATAAATGCTATTTCCTTTGTTCTTTTTACCAAAAAATTTCAACAAGAGATAAACCCCTTAGGCCGTTTTAAATAAAGGGAACTGTAATGCAATTAAAATGTTAATCTTTTTCGTCAAGCGTCTTGTTGCTCGTATTTTTTCCTTATGCAGTGAATTCTTCACGGACTGAATAAAATACGTTTGTGTAATTTCCTCCTTTAGATTAATAGGGTTTGTATACTTTTTTAGATGAGGAACAGTTTCTAAGATACATTCGGCGCTTGAAAACTGGGTTTCTTTAGCCTTTCTTCTTAGATCAGATTCTCAGTTTGGGATAAGAGTTGTTCACCAAAAACTATAGTGTGTTAGGGGCGAAGAGTGCATCTTTGTCTCACCACATACATATCTTGAATCCTGTATCGAAGAAAACTTAGGAGTACAGCCAAGTTGTACTTACCACTGGTAAAGTTTGGGCGTTAGTGGCACTCGAGATCTGCTGAACCGTTTTTAAAATGAGTGTCATAGGCTTACAGGCACAGGAATAAGTTTCCCCCTTGACGCGACGTGAAACAGCTAGTTTATCATATTATTGAAATCCAGCAGTTCTCCGCCAGTCTGCACCTCTTAACAATAACAAGACAACATTTCCCCGCTTCCTTTTTGAAAGAAAACTCTTCAAACTGCGAAGTAAAGAGATGTTGCACTCAACATACAAATTAGACTGAATCTGGCCAATATTTTGAAGAGTACCTCTTTTATAATGCTTTTGAAAAAGGTGTTAGGTGTTGATCGCTTGTTTAAGTACCTAAGGATCGTTTGAATTTTTGCACACAATAATTTCACAGATTAATAAATAAACAATAATTTCAGATCACACGTAGAATCTACACCGTGACTTTTTAGTCGTCTTACAACGGCAGCCTACTTAATGTATCCAGTGACTAGTAAACGTTCATATATAAAAAAAAATATTTATGAGATTTGAATAATTTAAAAATAAAAATGAATTCATTATTATGATGCATGACGTAGATTATAAGAACACCCTGTTGTGAGCGCGGCCCGAATCTTGTATCAGGAGCGCGGCGCGTTGGGAAAGTACCTACTTTCTACCGTTTGATACGTAAACATTTTGTTTTCAGTATTTTTCTTTGCACCTATTATCTTAATAAAGTAAGGCTATAAAATTAATAATCGTGTCTAGTGGTATTTTATGTCGGATAGATTGAGTGGACCACCTTTGTAAGACGACTAAAAAGTCACGGTGTATAACACAATTTCAATGTGAATAAATTGTTATCTTTTGTAAGATTTTTATGGCTTAACGGTTATTCAGAGCTAAGTGCATGTCATACTTGAGTAAGTAAACGGAGTGCTCACTCCAGCATATGCATAACATAACCTTTCACATTAATAACTCGCCATCATGTCAGAGATCAAATTCAATAGCTACACTCTGCACCCTTCAAAGGGCTTAGAAATTGGTGGTCAGTGCACAGTGGCCAATAAAGTGTGGCTCGTGGCTCGAGGCTCACGGTGGCGCATAAAGTGCTTCCTCGATGCATCGTCAGGGCTAGACCCTGTATCTGATGTCTGCGATCGCTTTGGCATTCGATCACAAGATGTGTGAAGCTGTGGATGTGGTAGATAAAAGGTTATTTGAAGATATACTGAAGATTTTACACACAGTACTTCTACACAAAAAGTATGGTATAAAATTTTCTCCAGTTCTGTAAAAGTTTTATGCTAAACTTAGTACAGTAGTTATAAAACCGAACAAAAATAACTTCTGCTATGTGCATTGTGTTTCGTTATCCAAGTGAATGAATGAATATGAATTCTCGTAGCCGCGTAGCACTTTCGTAGTACTTACGTAGCGGATCAGGTAACTGCTACGGGTTGGCTACAATCTATTAGTAAGTACATAAATAGTTTGCTTTTTAGTTTTGCAAATGTTTTTTGCCACTGCCACATCCAATAAGAAAGTTTCTTAACTTCCTGATAAATCCTGAACGTCTACAGGCTGAAGTGTTGTCACTGGCCGCCGGGCCACTTAGGGCCGTGCTTTATCTGTAGATTTACAGAGGCTCTTAGATACCACAGGTATAGGCTTTAGATATTGAAGGTTCGAGAGTAGCCAATATTGGAGCTATATTAATTGGCCAATATTTTTCACATTACATATTTATATGGACTAACGTATAGAGGATAAAATACATATGTGAGTATAATGATTCAGAATTGTGGGCAACAACTGCTCAAATATTTTCAATAACAAAAACGCTTTATCATCATCATCATCATCATCAGCCTATCGCAGTCCACTGCTGGACATAGGCCTCTCCAAGTGCACGCCACTGAGATCGATTTTCGGCTTCTCGCATCCAGCTCCTTATCAAAAATCCTTATCAAACGCTTTATCAAAAATGCTTTATTAACAAAAACGCTTTATGTTCTAAAAATATTTCTCCACAAGCAACCAATCTTGATAAGCCACATACTCCACAAAAGCAGTCCAAGATACACAAACACTTGAACATGGAAAGCACAAAACTCAATTGCAAAAATTCATATCAGTGCTCGACGGCTTCAATCTTGATACTTGGTACTCGTGCATGGAATATCGTCGAGCGAGCCTCATCGGACACAGTAATCTTGATACGCGAGTCTATTGAATTCACTCGAATGTGTAGCTTGTGTTTTGATAAAATAATGCGAAAGAAATATTGTGTTATGGTTGATATTCTTTTGTGGAAGAATTGTAAATTGTATAAAGCTATTTTTATAACTAAGAAGCTTTGTGATGGTAAAGGTGGACGTTTATTGTGCCGTGCTGGATTGCACGCATTATAAATACAGTCTGTGATACAGAACACCACATTAACCCGTACTGATATTGCGGATAGCTCACTGAAACTAAAAATATTACCCTAGATCTTCATTTCAATGCCATAACATAGCTCGAGTAGTTACTTAATGAATTTGTTTATTAGGGGCAATCAACTAAATTGAAATACGTCTACATAATGAGAAATCAATAAAAAAAATGATCGGATATAACATGTCAAACCTTCAATATTCAATTGAAATTTTCACAACAAAGGCAGGCGAGGCAGATGCATCGGATATCGTTTGAAAGCGATCCTTTTGCTATGTTTTACCGATTTACTCGTATCAAACGTGTAGTATTCGATTACTGGGGATTGCAAGATGTACGGAATCTTTGAAATGACATGCGCTTACTGGCTTTGAGGTCTTTTAGTGTGGGGGTGTGGTTCGATAGCTGGATGAGGTATTTTGAAGATTCAAGTACAGGGTTTGATATTGCTTGAATATTTGTTTTCATTTAAAAAGTCATGGATTGAATTAAATTGCGCAAAATTAGATACTTAATATTTTTACGTAGGTACCCTTCACTTCAGAAAATTCGCTACTACATAGCAGTAATTAAAAAAACTGTTACAAAAATTCTAATTCCTACCAATTTCAAAGTTAAGAATTAGAAAGTAAACATAATTAAAAGTTTCTACTCGCATTACAAGAAAAGATAAGTCCCAGTGTAGACCCAGATCTAAACTTCAGACCTACAGACTAGACGATGAAAGCGCGAGAAAAAAAAATCACGTGAAACTATTAAGATAAACAGAGAACGGATGATTGATCACAGCAGCCGGTACTTAAGATCCTGGGAGGACATTAATCAAAACTTCTTAAGCGCTATTAAAATAACAACCCTTTTCCCTCGATGGTTACCGGTCACCTAGAGGGGTACTGTTGGAAAGGAAGTCATGTGGTTCTCGTTTTGTGTCTGTGAGAGTGAGAAGCTTGTGAGTATGCCGAAGAGTATCTGTACCTACTTATGTAGGTCTAGCAAGTAGTATATAGTCTGATATCTTGATATAAATTATGTAATACTGCGTTAAATACATTTTAAAAAATCTCTATTCACTCATCAGATCTTTTATGTATTTCGTGTGAACTACATTTGCGTATACACAGTACAGTGTTGAGTATTTACGTAAATAACACCCAGTAAAAGAAACCAGCAAAAGATTTATTAGCGAACCGTTTTCCCCGGTTTTTGCCATAACTAATGTTCTATTCTCGCTACATCGAGTTGCATCAACGTTAGTGGTAATTCTAACATTTTTCTCTCAGCACACAACATATAATAAATCATTGTCAGCTGGGGCTCAGTTGCAGGAGTTCTGTCCATCTTCTTAATGCCAACTCCTTTTTTCACAACCAAACTAGGTACCTAAGTTAATTAATTTTCGAGAAACATAAGTATTACGTACCCTTTGTTACTGTGAAATGACGACTCCGCAGATTTTTTTGTTTTCATTTTCTATTGAGAACGTAGTTCTATTGAATTTCGCTTGCATTTGTTTTGTATTTTGCTGTTTTTTTTGTTATAGTGGATAGTGTTTTGTTAGTTCACTTTGATCGTAATAAAAAACATGTTTTGCTGCTGACAGAAAAATGAAAACATTCGTGTTTGCATTCGTGTTGAAAAATTAAGGAAACAATGTGAATAAAGACATGTATAGTATGTACATTTTTACCATAGAATATGATAAAATAACTCATTCTATTTTGGATTGAAAACACTACTGCAAGTACACATAATCCAGCCAACAAGCTTAGAAAACGAAAACTACCAAAACATCTTCAGAACCAAACAGCAAAATATTCCATTACAAGCTTATTTACTTATTTATTATTCAACCAAAAACAGCGCAGCGCAAAAAACTAACGCAGCACCAGCGCGAATGGTTTCCTATTACATTATTCAGATATTATACATTCGCCGGCAGTAACAGGGTGCCCATCTAATTCTAGATGTAAAATAACTTTCAGAATTCAATATTCCCCAAAACAATATAGCAACACCTGTGCTATATTTCCATTTGGGGCCTCAGCCTGTATAAATATTCAATCGAGCCACTTTTCCATATACTGCTGTGTATATTGATGGGGAATTTAAACGATGTTGGTATTGATACAGCGAGCGTATGGTGGAGTCATGGGTCGGGAAACGGTGTTGGGATAATGAGGATATAAGTAGCTGAATTTAGGAGTTTTGGATTGAGACTATTTTCACTTTGTTTTATTAAATGCTTTGAAACTATATTCTTTAAAACTTAGTTAACTGTATTATGCTGAAGTATGTAGTATATAGGTAGGGCTGAAAATTAAAAAACTTTCAAATATATATTAAAAGAGATCAGAAGAGTAGTGCTAGGATGCCCCATGTGTTGTTTAATTCACTCTTGCAAAATAAAATGTGAATAGCTTTAGCTTTTCTATTAGGTAATGCAATAATTTTGCACATTCCAACAATAGACAAAAACACAATTTTATTTACCTTTAATACTCATACCTTTCCATTAACACAAAGCTCTCAGTAACTTTGCAGGTGACACAACGTAACTCAAAGTCAAAACTGTTCCATTAGTTCATTCATTTCGTTCATTCGTTCGCTTGTAGCGGTCGCTCTCCATAATTCCAATACAAGTCCGTTTTAGTTCATTTTAGACCATTCCAGCAGTTGTGGCTTTTTGTCCAACTTTCCAATATTTACCTGACCAGTTATTATTTATTTTAGGCCTTTGAAAACCTTTTGATGTTAATTTTGTAACAAAACATTTGTATTCGAAAGTTTTAATGTTGTTTTCTGCGGTTTCGCTTTAACATTAAATAGTTTAGAAAGGTTATTATTAAGTCAGTCATATTTATTCGGATTAATCGGTTTTCGTGGTTTCGGCCTGTTTTGAGGTTCGTGGTTACGGGTGAGATAAATACTAAATGAAGGCGAGTTAGTCTATTTGATGTGGTAATATAATAATATCAGATATTTTGAAATGTTTATTTTGAAGTAGCTTTGAGGCATATGCTAATAGGTCATTAACTTTTTGACCTAGGTTATATAGAAAAATGTGCCTACACGAAATGAAAAGCCAATAGCTAATAATAAAATGAGGGCGATGGTACAGCCCTCCTTTCATATGTCTATGATTTGAGTTGACCTGTTTCATACTGAACTGAAGGCCTTAGGCTACTTGTTTCATCACCCACGCACCTACTGGTGCGTCCAGGTATGTATTGCGTCCATGTATATTTATTTTGCAATAAAAATGTGAAGGTAAACTTTTATCATCATTATAACTGGATCTTCTGAAATCAATTATGAAAATAATTGAAAATAAGTGTCACTTAAATTAAAGTATCGTCTAAGCACAATTAGTCTAATTGAAATATTGAAATTGAGTAAAGTATTGAAATGTATTTTCTTCAAGGTTTAGTTTCCTGAAGCTTTACAATTCACTATATAATGGTAGGGGAGGCTTAGAAGGGATTTTGAGGTTTACTCAAGCGCGGCAGATTAGTATATAGTGAGATTATTGCATAAGAGCCTTTGTTTTGGTTCACTTAACACCCCTTTTGAAAATCTGACGCGCTCGATAAAATTATTTTTTTCCCATTTTTAACCCTTACGTACGACCACCCCCACCATGGAAACAGTCAGATTAATATACGTATTTTTTCAAAATGACGTAAGACGTGCATGCTATTTATATCTGACGCGCTCGAGTATGTCCATGCAACTGTTATTTTTACATTTTTGAAAATTTATAGCCGCTCCCCCCACCGATGAAAGTGTGTGTGTGTCAGGACATTTTTTTTCTTCTTATCATCTAAGCTTCGCAATCTAATAGGTCTCATTGACGCTCGAGTCACTCCCGATTTAGCACCCTTGCCTCCCCTACCTATTAAAGAACCCATAAGTTTTGAACTTCAATTCCTCAAAGACTTTCCTACTCATGAATACGAAATATCTAACAGCATTAGTTAACCAAAGCGGTTTGTAGCCAACTCGATAATTTCTCAAACGTGATTAATTCGTAAAGATGAACTTAATAAATGAATAGCAAAGCGTCAAATGTCCACGGTGGCTAACGACTTCTAAATGATAAATCAACTTTAGGAAAACAATACCATGGACTCGGTTTGGAGTTAGGAATGTTTGGTAGATAAAGCTAGGCGATTTAAAACAATACGTATTTTGGTTACTTGATGTAAGTAGTTTCTAATTAGAATGCAGCAAGATTTTGCGTGCTAAATTCAGGTTGCGACTTTGAATTTGATTATTGCATTTTTTCTCACCTCTTTCCATGTACTATGTATGGACAATGTTTGAAAATACGATTTTAAATGTTAACTAACGTAGGAGAAGATACAATATACTTTTCTTATGGTACAAGTAAATAAAGTAGCCATCCTCCAAAAGAAGCACTCATGAAAAATTAGGTCATTAGTTCGTCTTTAATTTTTTGACATAATCAGGCAAACCAAGCGATTTTGACTCTTAAACACACTCAAAACACAGCTTCACAGCATATCTACCAGTGTACAACAAACCCAAACTTTCTGGGGCTTTGAAATTAATCAAATAGTCTGTAGTTATGACGTTGCGGACATCCCCCTAGATTGATGGCCTCCAGAGGATAGTTACCGAGTTCGGATCCCGGCTGTAGCATTGTTCTTCAATGTTAATTGATTAACTGTTGATTTTGTTATAGTGGATCGTGTTGATGGCTTGTTAATTGAGATTAGCCTTTTGTTTCGTCTATTGAAGGGTTGAGTCGTTTCTGGTTACATGGCAGGTTGGCTCGTTGGTAAACCTTTATATATTGAACAATTACATAATCGGTTTATTTATTCCTACCTTAAAGAGAATCGTAAAAGTTTATCTCTATACGGCTGATTGGCGGTATATACGAACACTTCCATGTACAATCGAATACAGAATTGTTTGAGAATGTACATATTAAAGTAGGTACCTACATTATTCTCATCCATCCACGATACTGTTAAATAACCTTCCCACGATTCAACTCCTTACTGTTAACACTGCAAAGTCAAACATTCAAGATTTCCCAACTAAAGCCCTGTACCCGACTAGCCACATCATCAGAAACAGTATATCTTGAGCAGGTTCTCTATGTTCCGAGACCTGCATTTGGCCATGTTTGAGCTGGTAATTGGCCCTAAACTACTGGCTACATGAGGCTACATCACCTTAGGCCACGCCCCTTCACTGTTCCGTCTCTGGCTTATACGTAAGATGATGTTCTAACTGTTACAAATGGATTGTATAGAAATACTTAGTTATGTGGTTTGATAATGTGGTATTAAATTGTTATTTAAAACACCATTTTTATTGTACTACTCCATTTTCGTAAATTACAACACATAAAGAGCCGATTTCAAAAATTATTACACTGCCGATTTTTTCAGGTGATATATTTTAGCCGGATACGTTAAGCAGTGTCCACGGAACGCGGGTGAAACGCGTGGACAACAGTTAGTTTCAAATAACGGCCTATTCTCTCTTGCTCAGTCGTTGCATTTTTGACTGTTCAATTAATTGAACCAACTTATTTACTATTCCGCACGTAACACTTAGTGTACTTACTTACAGTTGCTGAGCTATAATAAATGATACAAAACTAAAAAAAAACTAGTCTCCATTATCCAAACTCCGCAACGTTCCGCTTGACGCGGCATCGTATCGTAAACGCCGCGGCCACGCATCGATCACGCCACCCAATGTACCGTGGCTGACTGATACCTCCATTCAATACACAAATTGTCTCCTACATCATACGGGGGGAGTCACGGCGTAAGTGGAACTATATGTCAAGTATCGCGGAATGTTAACTCAGCCTTTTTTCGATTTAGATCGTCGTTTATGTGGAATTTGTTGTGTAATAGGATACTTTATTTTCTAGCTTTTTCTGAGTGTGATTTTGGTCTGTATTGATGGCTTTAGTACTTTAGTTGAGGAATCCCAAATACCGTTGAACGATGACTATGAAGAGTAAATCTATACTTATGCACGTTATAAAGCTGAATGGTTGGCTAGCTTGAAAAACTTTTTAAATACAGCAAAATATCTCTATAGGCTATTATAGCTATAGGCTATTTTTTGCGCGTTGTAGTTCTCACAGGATTGAAACTAGGAATGCATTGGAATAATTGGAGAAAAAAATAAGATTGACTGAATAATAAAGTTGCTCAACCTAGACATGAAACTGATGACCACACTACAACAACAAGTAAACTACCTATAAACCGTCGATCTAAACTTCGTTACCCAAGCTATACAAGCTATATTTTCCGTACAGCGTTTTCACTTAAACTTACACCGGTTAAACTCCAGTGTCCACAACAACTCAGGTACTTCGGAACATCATTTACTGAACTGAAACCGAATAACACTGAAAGCTGTTTTAGCGAACTCCTTGTTGGACGGAGTATGTAAGTAATTCATAGTAAACGAGTTAGGCGGACCGACAACTTGCTCGAGCTACACTAAAAAGTATGGTCGACTTACACTACGAACTTAACCAGCGTTTAACGGAATGTCAACTATTGATTGTCATCAAGAAATTAACAAACGTTCAACAGAGTGTTAACTATTGATTGTCATCTCTTCTGAATTTTCTGCTAGGTCGGGAGTACGTATGGAATTTGTCGCCGGTTCTTCTCCATGAGACCAACTCTTTTTTTGGAGCAGTGCAACTACATAGTTTGACGTTTCCAAGGAGCTATTGTAGGCCTTTTTGAAATTAATAAAAATATAAATACTTTGACTTTTACGTAAATGTTTTCATAGTAGGTAAATGGGCTCTATTTATTTATCAGTATGGGAGCACGTGTGTACTTAGGTAGATACTCTGAATGTAATACATTAACCCACATTGAAATTACTTAGTTATAGTCTAGCCGGCCGCCTAAGTCTTTGCGAATTCTCAAAGGATTGAGGTCGAAATCTTAAATTGATTATTTATTTATCTAGAATTTAGTATTATCTTATTCATGCTGAGCGAAGATCGCTTTAAAAGGGACTAACGTAAATATGAAATTTTCCAAAGAATGAGTTTTCGTATTTGAAAGGAGTCGAAATTCAGTGCCTCATTAGCCTAAGTAGTGCTTGCTTTTTAAGATTATGCATATGGTTTTCTTTGAAAATTTTGGCACAAAAAACGAACACAAGGAAGTTGGTCGCTTTTAGTAAAATTAAAAGGTCTAAGTGGCAATGTTTTTATCATCTAATGTTTTAAATTCACACCCTCTGTTAGGCTAAAAAGACTATAACGATTGGAATGAAATTCGAAACAGAGATAGGTGTTATCCTGAAAACGGACATTAACTACTTTATAATCCGGTGATGGGAGTTTCCCCGGGACGTCAATGAAACAGCGGATAAAATAGCATTAAAATATAAAAACAAATACCATTTAGTTTCAGACCAAACATCTAAGTACTCAGGTACGCTTAGATATTCCTAGACATATTCAAACTCATCCTTCGGGAGTTTGCGAAAGTAAGTAAATATCCAGTTATCTTTTAAGAGTAGTCAAATAGCTTAGAAATTCAAGTGAACGTATTCAATAGGGAACTGCTAACATTTGTACATGTTATTCAATTCTTTTTTTTTGCTTAACTGAGTCATACCGATGTAGGAATATAAAAGGCGAAATAGTCTGACAATGATCAATGACATGTGAATGTAAGGTTTTTCAATGTACGGTAATTTCAATAATGGATTATAGAAGTCATTGTACTTTCACAGTTGTAATTTAAATACTGTATGAAAAGGTATAGAAAATATGTTATTTAGTAAATTCTTCCATTGTTAGTTGGTCGACAAGAAAATTGCAATAAATTTTTTTTTAATAACAAAAATATCATAGGTTAATCAAAGGTTAACCAACCTCCAATTAACAAACGGTTGACGGTGCAACCCGAACAATTGGTTAACGAATTTATCAAGAGTTAGCGAGCGGGCAGCGGGTACTCGCGTACTTTGTTATACTTAGTGCGCACGCATGTCTACTAGGTATATAGGAAGTTTAACACGACTTTTTCAAACAGAATGAGTTTGTTTGAGAAAATTGTTTTAGATAAATCGATGTTCCTGCTTTAACTTTTAAAGGAATCCTTCCTTTCCGAGGATAGTTTGCAGAAAGACTTACTACCTGCAAACAGTGTGTTGACTTTCGGGCAAAACAGAAAGTTATCTTAGCTGTGTGTGTGTGTGATCATGTTTATTGATGAATTGAATACTTATGAATGCCAGGCAGGAATTGACCAGGCAAGATAATGACTGAGGTACTGGTAGTAGTGGAACTATTGAGATTACCTTTCAGTCTAATATGCTGGAACTCGACATGACAAGATGGACACTTATATATAGTACACATACTTATTATACACAGAACGACCGCGCTATGCCTTGATGATCGATTGACCTATACGGATGTAACTCAGACACCAGCTTTTCCGTATATACCTTTATGTTTCATCAATATTATTATAGAAGAAAAAAACCGGCCAAGTGCGAGTCGGACTCGTGCACGAAGGGTTCCGTAAATTACAGTTAAATCAACCTATCTCAAAAACTATAAGAGATACTTTGATCAAACCAAAAATCGTTGAAAGAGTTAATTAGCATGCATCACCTCTATTTTTTTTAGAATTTTATACCCCGTAGTTATAAAAATAGAGGGGGGGGACATACTTTTTACGACTTTGAGAGCTGATATCTCAAAAACCGTTCACTTTAAGAAAAATGTTTTTTAGAAAACTTTATATCATTTTAAAAGACCTTTCCATTGATACCCCACACGGGTATGTACATCGAAAAAAAAAATTTCATCCCTCAGTTACATGTATGGGGGGCCCCACCCCCAATTCTTTTTTTTACTATTTAGTGTCATATTTTTGTAGCGGTTCATACAACACATATTCCCATCAAATTTCATCACTGTAGTACTTATAGTTTCCGAGTAAATCGGCTGTGACAGACGGACAGACGGACAGACGGACAGACGGACATGACGAAACTATAAGGGTTCCGTTTTTGCCATTTTGGCTACGGAACCCTAAAAAGAAAGAAAAATCATTTATTTTTGCGCAGACGCACACGTATACACATAATGAGATATCAATAAAACATAAAAATATATGGACACCAATTAATTAAACCGTCCATCTGTTAACACAAGTGACAATACAGCATACATCTCGCGACGCCGAGGGAACAGAGTAACGCATGCATGTAGTTAATCAGGCAGGCGTGTAGGCGACACCGATCGTCCCTACGGCGTGTAGCCAGCGATGTATATCCACGTGGATTGTGTGTCGTTGTTAACTGTTACACGTGAAAAGTGTGCAATATTATAAACATGATTATAGAGGTATAATACAAGTGACAATACTACAGCTACAGCATAGTATAGGGAACAGGGTAACTACGCATGCATGTAGTTAATCAGGCAGGCGTGTAGGCGACACCGATCGTCCCTACGGCGTGTAGCCGGCGATGTATATCCATGTCGACTGTGTGTAATTTTGACCCATCTGAAAAATTCTTCACTGATGCAGTTTTCATCGAACGTAGGTGAAACCGCAAGAAACCGCTTTAAAAGCTAATTATAATTTCAGGAAGGTTTTGTGTTGGGTACCTTTGTATAATGTCCTCAGTCTCAATATGAGTATTGTCATCAGACTTACAATTAAGAATAAACATTATTTTGGTGTCGATAAGTTTGAATATGAATGAAATTACCTTAACCTTTTCAGGTCAATTTTTATTGAGTGACAAGTTCCATACTAATTGTATCTTTTAGATTATTTTATATAAAATTTTAGGACAACTTATAGAACATACCTAGACTGAAACACTAGATGTTTTTCATACAATATTATTGAAGAAATTCAGAAGTGTTGCAATAAAACACTCAACGTAATGGCGAATGCTAATTGCATTACCGTTTTAAATGCTGCAGCATTTACGAGTAGTTCTACGATATTAAACTATTTTATTTTATATGGCGGTGTTAAGGATGCCAGTATAGAACAATTTAATGTATGAACATTATTTTTGGTTTATTTTTAACAGCATAAACTAATCAAATCTTCATAATTGGGGCATCATCATAAGGGCTTGTATACAAATGCTACTCAGTAGATAATTTCAAGACAGAGTCCAGCAGGTGGGTTTGAGAAAACTTTGAAAGTAGGGCTTGTTAGGTCACAAAAACATGCACTTAACTGGGACATAAACAGAAGGATGATGATGACTAGGTAATATTGTTCCTTATTATAAAAGTCCATATAAGCCAAGGGCATAAAAAGTATTCCAGAATACTGACTGCGTGATAACCCTAGACGTCTCACTCACTTTATAGTTCTTTAAACGTTATTGTAATAATGTTTTTATTGAAGTGCAGTCGATATTATTGTCGGAGCTACTGCTCGAAGTAGCACTATAGCCATATAAACTTCTATAGAATTTAATATCCATACATACGCTATACATACATAACTGCATCATTCATAGACATAACCATTCAAAGTAAAAAAAAAAACTTGATTTTCAGGTTTCACGCAACTACAATTCTATTGACACTAAGTTCAAGTCTCCCACTTTCCACTGTCCACTTTCTAAACATAAAACCTTCAGTAAACATAACACCCTCTTAAGTTCACCACATACTCAAACCAATAAATAAATAGAAATTCTAAAACGATGTCTATAAATTACCTCTTTTCACCAAACACTAACTAAACATTCTGTAATTCCAACAAAATAAAACAAGCAAATACATTTATCATTAACTATTCTAGAAACTGAGTGCAAAGCCACAATCCCTTTCTTACGCAGTCGGTTAGACGTGTTGTAATTCCCATAGAACTCATGGGCCGCAGTTAAATGATATTAAATCTAAAATGCAAATGTAACAACTTCGATACTGAGTCGCTCTTTTGTAAGTAACAAGGAGATTGCACCAAGATGTTCCGTGTCTAGATGGGGTAATTAATGTTGGGTGTTTATTCTGAAATGGAGATTGGTAAATCGTTGTAATATGAGTAAAATAAAAGGCCACCAGAGCTAACAGGCTTTGCACTGTATAAGGTGACACACTTGGTTGAGGTTTAGACCCACGTTCCTCCGTTGTTGCAAATTCATTTAAGTTTGAAAGCTTCCTATTTATTGGGTAAGTTACTATTATCAATTTTCAAATTTTTATTCAGTTTTGGTACTACCGATTTTCATCTTAACAGTACAAAGTCATGTAAAGTCAACATACGACTTTCGTACCTTCCTCAATCCACTTTATAAACTCAAAGGTATTAAGGTCCTCTAATACCACTTCCATGCACGTTACATCTGAGACATGCATTTATTCCTTGTGCACACGGGAGAACTAATCTGCTAATGCATCTATACTTGGTGCATCGGACCTCTATTTGCAGGGTTTTGGGAACCATTTCATTGCAGACTTTGGTTTCAGCCATTCCAGACCAGGTACGTTTGACAGATATATGTTTGATGGTACGAAAGGACGAACATTCTGGAATATTTCGGAATCGGAACATACGATTGGGTCGAAGTGAAGTGCACTGGGAAATTTTCTGGTGTATCCATTTCTTGATGAAGTCGATAAGAATGAATGAAGGCTCTTCATGAACGTTTTTGGGAGTCCTTTTTGAGCAACGGACTTTTACGTAGTGAGTCAAAAGTTTTTCTTTTTATTTAGGAGAAACATTTATTTTTAGTTTTGTGATTCTTGGAACTCTTTATCCTAACTTTATATTTTTATCCTGCTGCATTAAGTAGTACCCTCGGGGCGGGGATTAAAACGAGGGTGTAATGTTAAATGTAACTACAAATGACAAAGTCATATTCGGCACGTCAATATCTAATTGCAACAGAAACAAATAAAGTTGTTGTTTCAGTAATGAAAACTTCCAAGGAGGTCTCTGATCTAGCTCTAGCGTAGAAACTGGTAAAAGTCAAAGGTTATTTCTAGAACAAGCAGTATACTTCCTCAGAACTAATAAGAAAATTAACACAGCATCCAGTTTAATGGAACTTCTAACGATATAACGGAAAACGGACGTCCACTGTCGTCACGACGCCTTTACAACGTTGTAGGCGCAAATACGTATAAATATATCTAGGGCTAGGAAATAGATCGAAATCGTTTAGCTAAGTGAATGATAGTGGAGAACAGATTTTGGGTATTTTAAGGGACTTACCGGTCGGTTAGCAGATAGGTGTTGAAGAGGTCAGAGAGGCAGTCGATCTATTTAAAACACCTCTATCTACTAGATTGGAAGGCAACCTTAACATATTTGTGAAAAGGCTAGATAAATATATATACACAATGATGATGAATTGTTTGAAAGAGGGCTCATACTAAAACACATTTAAAAAATAAAGTATTTAAAACCAAGACCATCACAACTTTCCAATCATTAAAACGACCCCTTCAAATCCCAATTCATCCATTACTATGTCCTCACGAACTTTACTTAAGACCTGCATCACTTATTTACCAGCACTCAAGTCACACTTATAAAGTTACTTAGGTCGATTGAGTTGTCCCCCGCAGTTTATTACCTGCAGCCACTAATGGTCGTTTTATTGACCCTCCAGTTATCTCCATGATAGCAATCAATAATGGAACCACGTATCTTTGATTAACAGCTTTTAATGTATTGCCCTGTTTAATGGCTTTCACGCTATTTACATACTTTAGTGCTGGATAAAATTTCATCTTTATGGGTTCATATTTATTTGATGGTTTGGAAGACGGAATTAGAAGAGAGTCAGGGTGTCAATGAACACGAAATATATATTTTTAAGCTGATAGAGCATGTTAAAGTAAGTGTTAACCGAGAATTCAATAACCCTATTGAAAACAAGTTTCATATATAGGTACAACATGTAACTTAATTAACGCACATCTTGAAATTAGTTTGTTCAGAATCGTTTACTGAATCGATTTATGTCATTTTTAATAGAGGTCATTTTTTATCCCAAAAATAATTAAAACTACGGAAATTATGCGTGAGTGCGTTGCGTGCGTAGTAGGTAGTATGACCAAAAAGTTCTCCAAGAATTGGTATAACTAATTTAGTAAATAACAATGCATATACATGTTAAATTAAAAATTCAGTGTATGTATTATGATTATAACATAATATTCTAATTGGGGTGTTTGAGGGTTTGCGTTAATTACGTTACATGTTGTATATGTAGAAACAGCTAGGTCCATCCTAAAGGCTTAAGGATAACTTTTCACCTCTCAAACCAATTCCAGTAAAACCCAAGAGCGTCATCTCCACTTCAGCCCTTCTTTCAACTAATCCTTTACAAACAAAAAAATCTTGCACAACACTGAAAGCGGAACAACTAATCCTAAACACACGTCTTTTTATTTGTCGAACAATAAAAAGAGACAAAAGCTCACACGAGCGACAAACGCCGAGAGTACCAGGCTCGCAGCGACATACGGAGATGTTTAACAATTCAACTGGCCGCCTTTGTGCGCCATCACGGTTTGCTGTTTGCTTTCAATTAGACAGTGCAATTGCACGGCATCCATGATTCCCTGGTACCTCTGTGAATTTTGGTTCGATTAATTATAAGCTAATTATTAATGGAGCTAATAATTTTAAGCTAATTATTAATGGAGCTAATAATTTTAAGCTAATTATTAATGGAGATTAGTGAAAGTACACATACCACACACACAAACTCGGAGTTAATTAATATAGCTATTTCAGTGCAGTGGCAATAGTTTGCTCTTTGTTTGATTGCCACGTGAGTCGATTCAATTACTAAGAACTAAAAAGACTAAGTAAGGAACATTTCAAAGCATACATAAAATATGCCAAAATGGGAGAAGGTGTTCACATAACCGTAATTAAGTAATAAGTTAGCCATTATTATTATTTTAGTTCAGCAAACATTAACATCGCTTTGCATATTCCTACTTTTGGAAGCATCCTCTCACCACAAACATGGCTACACAAAGAAGATTTTCTTGTCGATCGCACGTAGCCAGCGCTTTGTGCTCCGATAGCTGATGTTAGCTTTCAATTAAATGGCGGAATTGCGTCTCGGCCGCGCGTGGCCATACGTGCGTCGGAGGATTTCGGTCCGATTAATTAGAGTTTAGCGTACATTGCTACTGGTAATGTGAAGTTTGGAGCAAAAGCTGGTTTCGATTGAAGTTATAGGCGAATAATAAAATCAGAAAATGATAATGTTAGATAAAAATTAGCTGTAGGGGATTCTTTTTCTCCAAAAAATTTGAACAATAACTGAAACAACAGTTGATGATAAACCAATTGTTAGCCAATTTTTTTGCATTATGATAGGTGTTTCCGGAGATAATAATATATAGCGCTTTCTCACCGAAAAAATTTCCCCTATTTATTTCCACCTGTAGCTTAGCGTTGTTGCATATGCTTGAACCGGTAGTTTAAATTTTTTACCGCCAGTTTGATAGCGCAACTATTGTAAATCATTCAGAAATTTAAATTTACATTATCCTGAGATCTCTATTAAGTGCATAAAACATGAAGCAACCCCAGTGGCTAGTAAGCGCACATAACAAAATTCTTACTCACCATCTACAGCAGTTATACTTAAATTAACATTCAGAAAGTATAAAAACTGTCCCTCATGTAATATCTAACCGAGGACGAAGTAAGCGTAACTTTTAATTGCATTGAACGTCAAAGCTTGTGGCGCCATCTCTAGGGAGACGACGTGAGTGGCGTAAAGTCTATCTATCTAATTTTTTTTGTAGAATATTTGGTTAAATGTTTTTATGTCAGTCGAGGGAGAAGTGTAGTTAAGCCCTTTTGACTTGATTTACGCTATGTTGCATAAGTGCACTCAAAGAAAGTGAGGTAATTATATAATGTCAATTCCTAAACTATAATATATTTTACTTACACCCAAAAGTGTATTTATTTTCTCTTTTTGTATTAACAATAAAAAGTACGTTAAAAATACAATTCGCTGTATACAATTTTCAGTAAACACAGAAGAAGTCTGAAAACTTGATAATTACGCAGTAGGTGGTCCCAACATTACTTTACGAGGAAACTTTTAAAACATTCCCATTGTCAATTTATTTCCCTCAATTTATAATGTAAAGGAAGCTATATAAACAAAAAAGTCGACAAGTGCGAGTTGTTTTAGAACCCGCTGACGTAGGCAGGGTTGCGTAGTTTTTATAATTTACTGGCTAAAGTATGCCTATTTAGAAGATAGAGCTGGAGGTCCAAGACATTTAGACCTACCAGAAAAACTGATGAGCAAAACATACACAATTTGATGGAAGGCTTGCTGAAAGTCTCAATACCAATAAGGCGATTTGGTCCCGACCAAGGAATCGAACCAGATACAACGTGCACTGCAGATGCGCTTGCAATCAGTAGATCAACGGCACGTTTAAATATTAGGTATGTTATTGTATCTTAACTTTCGTTTATACAAATGTTTACTTGCTACTATTCCACTTACGATTATAGATCTCTAAAACTGGAGCAAACTTAGAAAAAAAAGGAACAAAAAAAGACATCGTTGTTTACTATTGTGAAGCACCCACAAAACTCCAACAAGTAAGTTTTTAATTGCGTTTTTAAGTAACAACTTTCAGCCGCTGCAGCGCTTTGTAATCTAATTTAAATTTTGGAAGTGGGTTGGTATGGTACAATTTGGTAATTGATTAGGTAAATTGAAAAGTATGTATTTATATATGTTATTTATATGTGTCTCTTGTACTTTAAAAGTTGTCAATTTTAAGTGTACCTATTGTGGTGTTATCCATATCCTTTATTGCATTCTATAATGTACAGTACAAGGTGGAAATATCACAATTATGTACGCAGAATGTATTTAGTACTTAGAAGAGAGGAAGGCGTGGTAGATAATATTTATATTTTTTTTCTCGTATATCAGTTCTTTACAATTTCTACGAAGAAGTAATGTATCCGCAATATTTTACTTTGAATGTGTTTTTATTGGCTCAATGTTTTGTTCCAGAGATAGATCTTTTGTGTCCTGCATTTTATTGACTGTGGATGTATAGTTTATGTGCAATCCTAAAAATGTTGTAAACTAACTGTTTCTCGCGTTTCACCCGTGTCCCGAGGGAACTTCCCGCACCCGGATATGATGGCTCTGTCCTTTCGCAGGCTCTAAACTACTTGTGTACCAAAATGCATTAAAATCGGGCCAAGGTTACTTTCTCATCTATAATATTCAGAGTAAGGATAAGTAACAAGAGCATATCATGCGAACTCTAATAAAGAATATTCTTAGAGTGAATGTATGATCCTTCCATGTTCCGTCCCTCATTCACTATTAAAAAATATAAATATAAACGTCAGGGGCAGGGTTCAACGACCTCCTGCCATGAGTTATTCACGAGTCGTTTCCTATACTTTTGATGTTTTGATAGCTTTCCCATGTCGCCTTATTTGTTCACACTTAGTTGCAAATGTATTTTTCACAAGTTTTTTGTAACATTTTCTGTTTTCAGCCGTTTAGCGAACGCGTTCTAAATTTTGATGACAAAGCGAATGTGAGTGGAATGGCTATTTTTCGTTTTTTAGTCCAATTCGACAGTGACACGCTGGTTGTATTCTGTAGGTACTGAAATTGTACATGATAAAGTTTGTTTTAAAGCTCAGGATTGTACGTGGAAGAGGCTTTTACTTTACTATTAATGTAATAATTTATAACTGGAATAAGTACATTAGATATCAAAGAATAAGCTTATTTGTGACAAAATGCTAATTATTAATATGAAACATCTTTTTCATTGATGTATTACCCATCTGGTCATTTCAATCAAAACTATTCAACAGTCAACGTTTGCATTTCAGCATGTTTCAGTATTGACACGTCATTATTATAAGTGCAATATCGTCCATACAAACAATTATTAGATGTAATGATTAAAATATTGTATTGAAATTTCTGTGAATAAACCTCTCAGTAATTATTCTACCAATTTTAATATATTTAATGTTTATTTATTTTGTTAATTGAGAGTTGAAAGGTAGTCTTTGTATTAATTGGATGTAGGCGTACAAAGTTTAATCAAACAGCTTTATTTACTGTAATTATAATTATAAAGGCCTTGATATACGTGAAAAAGATAAATATCACAGATTTCTACATCAAAAGGCCTGCATGCTTGTTTAATTACTGAAATTGGGCAATCAATTGATTTGCGTAGCTTTGAACTGAACCGTCGGCGGGAACATTTATTTCTGGATTCCATTGTTATTGTGCATTTAATGTTATGTAGGATTAGCTTTGATTTAGATCTATTTACACTTTTGCAGTATGTTTAGAATAATCGATGCCATGTTTTGGAAATTATGTTACGCTAATGTAATTTTTTATCGATTTTAATTTGGTTTATCTGCGTTATAGTACAACTTATTGTTTATCAGAAAATCCTTGCAAAGCTTTGAAAAGTTAAACAGACGTTAGTCATGTGTTTACGGAAAAAATATTGTAAAACGAACGTCTGTTAAACTTTTTTATAGATAACTTATTATAGCAGGTATTATTTATTGGCTACTGCACACGTAAAAAGAAAGAAAAAATATTCAATAATAGAATCGTGATACCCTTTCTTAAGTTGACTAAGTTTATTCACTTAGCAGTTTCTTTGTCATCGCAAAACTGAAGTCTGCGTTATTAAATGCAAATATTGCAATACGGAGGGTTATAAAAGATTGATGATTACTTATTGCCCCGACCTGAAGCAATCCATTTTCCTTAGGTAACTTCAAATTATACATAGAACCTTATTCGTGAGAGTTTTGCATAAAAATATGTAGGTACATCTTTTATAGAGTTTATTTATGTAAATCTGCTTTTTAAGAGCTCCGTGTAGACAGTGGATGATCAATATTAATAGTTTCTTTTTATAGATTTTGGGAGTTTAACTCAGTCAAGTGAATCGTGAGTGAGGGTCGCAAAATACGATAATCTCGACCATGCTTTTTAATATCAATGAATAATGCACTTATATTTATTTATATATATTATTATCAGATATTTATGCCGTTGGACACGTATGTAATAGTTATTCGTGTCAGCGGAACAGTCGATATCACGTAATATTTTACTCAGATAATTCTTGTACCTATATGAACATTAAATCGCTCTAACAAACGAAAGACTCGAATAATATTATCATTGATCAATCTACTACAATAAAAAAAGGTAAAAGAATAACAAAATAAATACAGTGATAATGGAGTTCCTTAATTAAATTTATTTTTATTTTTTTCTCCATGACACCCACTCTTTGGAATCGAGCGTTTCAAAAGAGCTTCAACAGGCCTATTTAATAAATAACATCAAGTTTCTAGGAAAAACAAACTGCGGTGATCTTTAGGCTACTTCCATAAGTGTTTTCAGGAAAAACACACTCACACACAAGTGCAGTAACTACGTGCAAAACACGTGACAGTCCAAACAAAACTATTTACGAGAAGGAGGGTACTAAGCATGGAGAACAAAATGACTAGCGGAGATGTCACAATGCAAAGTCTCCTAAGAAAGTAGCGCATCAAAATGCTGGTGTTCCGGAGACTAGGGACGTTTCTAACTCTGCTCTCGTACGCCTCATGTTTTTAATGGGCGGATTTCAATCCGCCCATTAACCAACCACCAGCGACCAACTGGCAGCTATTCCGCGTCGAACAAAAAAAGAATCACGTAAATCGGTCTACAAACCACTCGGCGTAATCGATGTACATACATAGGAAAAAAAAAAAAAAAAAAAAAAAAACATACCGGCCGAATTGAAAACCTCCTCCTTTTTGGGAAGTCGGTTAAAAAGACCAATCTTTGACAGATTGTTCTTGATTTTACACGGAACCCAAACACCTCGTTGGTTTTAGCAACTGATCGTTTTGGTCTCGCCTACCGAATGTGACCTACAAGAAGGCGTCTGACCTACCTCATGGCATCTCTGCTCCTCTTTCCTCCTCAGTGGTGCAGAACTAAAAGCATATTGACACAATCTGCCGTCACGTTAACGCAACTAAAGCCGGTTAGAGTTCGTGTTAACTTGTTCCGACAAGTTTGTTAGTGACAGGTTGCTGTCCCATGGTGGCCCATGATGGGCTACTGTGGGACCGTAGTAGTGAGCAGAATAAGTCTGTGGTGTCATAAGGTTGTCCCTTGTTTTCTTTGGAGCCTTCTTGTGAACTAGTCAGTTAGGGATTGGGTACAAGTTTGAAAATATCGATATCACGTACCTATTGCAATTTTTTTTGCTGTTGTGCTTAGTGGCTACTCTTTCTGATGCTAAATTGTACGCTGTGTCGCATGGTGATGGTGAATCTACAGCATTAATTTTACAAAGAATTCGAAATCAAACATTTCAATGTTAGGTTACATTTTATGAGATCGCTTTTTTGTTTTCTTATACAGTTTATTAGCATCTATTTTATCAAATCTCTTTTTTTATAATAACGTCGTAAGTCATACTGTTCCTTTTCTATTCGAAACATTTGCAATATTCTTGATATTTTTATTGTTTCTTTTTAAAAGATTCTATCAGTACAATATAATGCACTGTCTTAAGTCGTTCTGTGAAGTTTATTGCAGTCATACTATTTTTTTACTTTATTCATAGTTTTTCGTTATTACCTTCATTTATTAACTTAAAAAAAAAGAAACTAGACATTAATTTTGCAGATCACGAAACATTGGTAAAACGGTTTTACAGTTCAAATGTAACTTTAGGTCACCACAATATTTTGAAATGTTCTGAAAAAACCGTTTTCTATATTTTTTCCCGTAGCTTTTTAAAGAGAACCTCATGACAGCAGTACAAAAGCATCTTCAGGGGAAACTCAAGAGGTTATGGGTCCCTTATAACCTTTTTTAAGAGAGGTTTACCTAATTTAATCGCTTAATAATGTTAAGGGGATATATTCTCAATAAAATCCTATCCTTTAATGGGGTTAATCTGTACCCAAAATACGATAATTCAGACCACTTGTGTAGATGACGTAAAGGGTTGTTTTCCTGGAAAACCGAATATAGATTGTATTGTTAGCTATTTTTGTACTGAATTACATAAAAGTTAGGATTTTTCGTTTGTATTTGTAAGGTTCTATTAAGATCCATTATGATGATTTTAGGAATAACTTTTCCTTATTTCTGTGGATTTGTATTTTCTTTTTTTGTGTAGAAAAATATATTTTCATAGATTTATAGGTACATTGTAATTTTTTAAATGGCCAATATTTGTATGGTTCACTTTATATGGAGTTATGTGATTAGTGTGCACACTACACGGTCAGGAATCAGATTGACAATAAGTATTATTGGATTCATGATTGGACAGTTTAATGCGGGGGCTCTCAAACCATTCTTTGCATACAACAAAAGACTTTAGAAGCTAGGCAGCTCTAAACATCCTCTAACAAATACATCATTATACTTTAAAACATTCTCCGAAACAGTTACCCAGGATACTTCACCCATCCTACATTTATCAGGTAGTTTGTCTAACAGACTGTTTACTTTCGATTACTGTCGACCAGCCTAGGCGGGACAGCGTGCATAATTCAAGCCACAATTGTACCGCAGTTTAAATATATTCTCTTGTAAACAGCTGTGAAGCTACGTCCTAACGTTCGTAACAATGTCACTGACACACACATGTGTGTGATGCATGACACTCAGTACTGACAGCACTGGTAACGCCGGTAAAAGCTCGTCCATGCACAAGCGTGTGTACCTTCACAACTGTACGTCTTTATTCTGTGATTGTATCCAATTGTTTTAAGGCTCAGTATGTGTTCCCTTTCTGAATAAAAGAAATTGTCCTATCATGAGGAGGTTCTTTTATAGGTTAGGCTAGAATTGAAAATTCAGTGGGTCATGTCGGATGTACGTGTAAAATTTGTACGGAGATAAATATATTTGTAGTAATGTATCATGTATATATAACACACTTTCAACTCTAACTGTAAGTATGTTTGTTAATTTTTTACGTTGAAACGTTAGAACATTTTTTAAGAGATGATAACACCTCTGAATATCACGTAGACTACCTCTTATTCGGGTGCAGATAGTTGTCCCCTACGGATACGTTGGTCACCACGGGAAAAAGCTATTCCAAATCTATGTTAAACAATGATTTATATAACATCCTCACATCTTTTTGTTACTGCATTTCATTTTCACACACCAGCTCATAAACCAACCGCCACAATGTAAATCTACCAGGCGCCCACAATCATCGAGGAGATCTTAAAAACTAAAAACATTCCTTACTTAGAACAGTCGAATGGCTTCGAGCCAAGTCTATGTCGTGGTTAGGAGCAACCATTCCAAACGGAATTCGGTACTCCATACATTATTACCATGTATCATGTCTTCGCAAATTTATTGGAGTCACCAGATAGCGGCGTCTAAAGTCTTGGAATTAGAGTTATAGGTTGCAATGAGTTGCTCTTTTAAGAAATTGCCGTTTTGCTCCGTTTTGTAGTTGGCTTGTGGTGTTGATGCTTATCCAGTTATGATGGGTCTTTGTTTTAATTTGTGTTTGATTGTGAAGATGGGTTTTTAATGTACCTAATAAATTGTGTAATTCTCACACCTCCTTTCAATTAAATAACAAATAGATGAGAATATAAGATAAGATGTAGAACGCAATAGCTGCTAACGACGTGCAATAGGTATGCTGAAAAAGTCAAAAGCAACGCAGGATAAGTAATTCCAAAAAGCAAGGTTAAGAAAGATCTGATTTTGTCTATGACGCAGACATTTTTAATTGAAATAATAGTAAAATTATGATTACATTACCTCATTT
This sequence comes from Helicoverpa assulta, assembly GCA_963856015.1. Lineage (NCBI taxonomy): Eukaryota > Metazoa > Arthropoda > Insecta > Lepidoptera > Noctuidae > Helicoverpa > Helicoverpa assulta. The sequence continues at coordinate 1,288,149 of CAWLCW010000016.1, forward strand.
AACAGAAAAGCTTTTCGGGAATCTTTTTAAGTAATTAATTTAAAATGTATCCTATACAGGGCACCTCTACAAGTGAGGGTAATAGCTACACTCGTTCTACATACCTACTCGTAAACTACGAACAAATTCATCAACATCAATATTCATATAAATTGGTAGGCATTTAATTTATTGTGGGTGGCTGTGACCACACGATAATGATGGACGGTCCTATTCTTTTGAAATTATTGTATCCGAAAATGATACAATATTAGTGGTTTACAGAAAGTATGGATATGTTTGAAAGGTTAATTTATAGCTATTTAGGTATACTTAATAATAATTTTACCTATCAATTATGAAGGTGAAGCTAGCACTCGATATGGAAATCGAAAGAAAAACTAAACGATTAGTAATTTCGCCAATTTTACTTCAAGAGCCTGCCATGTGCCATGTGTTTTACATCTATCTACTAGTTTAAATATTTACCCTTTATAGCTGGTTTAGTGTAGCAAAGCTTCAGTACTATATCAAGCCTACTGAATAAAACCTAGTGACCACAACAAACCGAATACTAGAGTGTCCTAAATATTTCAATCCCATATTCACCCTATCACCTATTCGGGTTCAACATAGTTGGGTAATTGTTTTTTTTCAAAAATTCCTATCGTAAGGTATTTTAATCGAGTCGGTGTAGTGTTTTTGGAATTTATGCCTGATATATTGTGTACCATGCTATGGCTTTTTGGCATCAGAAGTATTTTTACATATTTTTATTTAAGGCATGTACAAAATGTTCTGGCTATGTATAATTATATTCTACCTTATTTTAAAGGAAATAATGTAGTTTGAAGCGCATATGAAATTATAGCACTAAAATGAAAAGTCATTTCGGATCACACTCTTTTGGGTTGGTTAACTGAACTATACAATTCCTTAGGCCACTATTATCAAAAACCTATTCAATAAACAAAAAAACAATAACTCCAACTATAAACAAACGGTTTTCACTTAGCAAGTCCCTAGAATACGCCCCTCGCATAGTGCAATACGTCAGCGCTATGCATTTAATAAATCATGAAAATCGTCCGTCCGTCTGTCATCGCGTACGGATGACAAATTGCGAAACTACCCGAGCCCCCCCCGAATACCTCTGAGCCCCCCCGAACACTCCCGAACTCCCCCGACATGCCACCCAATTGATGACCAGCTACGTAATTGCATTGTTTAAATTTTTGCACCATGTTATGTGATACTGTTAGAATTTTGAAATTTGAACGATTTTATTGCTTTCTTTGTTTAATTTTGAATTGATTTGAAAGTTTGCATAATACTTGGAGGATTATATGCTTCATAAGGCGTAAATACGTGCAAATTATCTATATACTTTGTTCGGTTCGTTTTGCAGATGCTGTTTTGTTTTTTTTTTCAAGAGTTTCTCAATAAAAGACCTGAATCTGGATTCGTTCTTGATAGATAGAAGTCTAATTATTGTGCGGATAATGTAGCTTACTACATTATCTGTGAAATGTTTAAGGGTCTGACTAACTTTTTGTATGTCGCTAATCATAAAACAACAAAAAATCAATTGTGTCTCGCCTATATCTGCGCTCCGATATACAAAGGGTTAAGGGTGCGTACTCAATTCGGTAGTTATCAAAGAAACCAACATCATCTAATCACAAAAAAATATTCATCACCAAAAATGAGGTCATTTCCACAAGTTTATCAAAGGAATCTCGTTATATAAATAACTTACTTTCCTACACATAAAGTATTAAATCAGATAAAGTGTGCGATGAATTATTGATAGATCAATTTAATACGTTACAGATTCGGTAGTAACTATGAATAACACAGTGGTTGCTATGTGACAATACAGTGACTTGCAGAAAAAAGGCATCATCACACAAAGCACGAAAGAAAATTGGTGGTATACCTACCGATAACACACGACGCGGGCTGTGAACGTGAAATCTGGCTTTGATACACAGGGTCTAAGTCCTGATTAGTAAAATAATTGTTTTCAGGTTCCTTTACTAATTTAATGATCTTCTTTTTCCTAACCCTTTTCTTAACATTTTTGCTGTCATATTGGTATTTTTGTTTGTTGCTTTATCTTGTGGTTTTGAATTTCAACAATCTCTTGCATTTTACCCTCCACTGCTGTATTATATCTCTGACAAAAAAAATCATGATTTAAATACTTTACTATAGTGTAGCAGTAAAGTTTTAATGTAATTATTCTTGCAGCCCAAACAGCAGGTGTGGTTGACACAATGAATTTAAAGTGTAATTGTATAAAACCATTTCACATTGTTCACGTTCCGTAGAAAATCTGTTAATGAGTGTATTTTTAATTATATCGATGTTTGTCAACGAAATTGTTTATTTAATAATGGCTGCACAATTTGTAATTTAATTAATTATTTATTAAAAGTCCATATGGCAGGTTTACACGGAATTTTAATTAATAACTTGTTAAAAGTATGTTGAAGAGTGGCCGCTATTGTTTGCATGTAGTGTTACTTATACTAACGCAATATTATATTAACGTTTCGAGCACTGAATTGTATTGAAAATTAAAGTAAATCTATGACACATAGTCTGGGTAAAGACAAAACTTTTCTACGTTATAGTTTGGGAAAAAGCCAGGCAGATAATAATATATGTCTGTTAAAGGTTAAAGAAACTTAAAACGTCACAAAGTTAGGTCCTTTTATTTGGCTCCAAGTTTACTCACCTCCGGCTACTTTGATATTAAGAATACATTAAGGTCAATTATTAGTTGAAAAGCGTGTTTCTTTTTCACTACGTTATTTTGACAAAGTTTCTACCTTAAAATATTCTATTCAATTTCAAACTTTTATCGGACGAAAAATAATCAAGACTTTCCTTTGAATATATCTATGTTGAAAGGAATAAAATTCATCTACAAAAATAAAATAAAAATTCGTAGTTACGCAACGTCGGCCGCAGAAATTGGATATTATTTAAAAGATTTTCGTAAAAATACCTGAACACAAGGTCAGACAGAAATTACCTACTGAGACTACTTTATACCAAATTGAAAGCAAAGAAAATTCGAAAATTAGAACCGTATTTGAGTTACACAGTACACTATAAATAGAAAATAAGCTGAAGAATTTGTTTTATAGAAGGTTGATCTATATTTTTTATAGAAGACGTGTCTTTAATAAATAAAGTTAGAGTTTTTTTTAATTAAAAGTGAAAATCATAATTTTCATTTAATAAATTTGAAATTCGATATATCGTACATTTGTTCATCATAAGCAGAATACCAACTCCCACAAATAACTCCCATTAATTTCACCACCTTTTTATACTAAACATATTAGAACTATCCATACTACGTCGTAACTTGTGGATGGTCCGCAATTACCGTAATGTGTCACATATCGAGCGAATCGGTACGCGATGTATCAGCCGGGCCTCAGCCGTAAATCAGCCACGGAATATACGCGCCGACTAATACCTTTCCAAGTGTTATCTATGCTGTTTATAGTTTATCTTTAACTTTTAGGTTATAGGGATCGTGAAGGATTGTTTTTAAAGAGGTAATTGGTCACCACGGTTTTTAATTGGGACATCAGGGTTTATGCTCTCGAATAAAAACAGCTTTTAAACAAATGTTTCCAATTCTCGATGTAAAAGAAATGTAGGTATACTGGGAACAGCCGGCTGCTCGTATGTATAAAATTAACATAATCATAAAGTTCAAAGACTCTAGAGACGCAACTTATACCTTAGTAAACCTGACCCTGCTCTGTTGCTATAATTTATCTCAAAAATATCTAAATCCTGGTATCAAACCGCAACACCCCCAATGATTAACTGTTTAACAGTATCGCATGATACAATAAAACCGAAGTCAGTCTTAAAAAGATTCATTTTATTCATTACTCAATATTCCAAGAATAAAATTCATGAGCCACAATCCCGCGGTTTCTATAACCTCGGTTTGTGATCGGCGAGTCACGACGCGTTCGGGTTGTCTCGTCGGTTTTCAAAACCGCGGGGTTGCGGTGAGCGGCGGCAAGCGTTGTCGGCCGCTTCGCTATGTCTGTCGATCACGGAATGCTGGATTCTATGTTAGGTATATGTGGAAAATAGTTAGGTAGAAATGGAAAACTTGAGTACCTATATCTTTTTACTGTGCCTTTTTACTGTAACTGTGCCCAAAGTAGGACTCAAATCCACTGTATTTGTTTAAAAGCGAAATGATATTTTTATTGAATCTTTCATTCAGGATGAAACCGTGTAGGTATTTTATGTATTATGAAAAAATGTAAGCAATTTAGAATCAACACTAGAACATTTTCAAAAGACGTAAAACATTAGAAAATTAAAAATTACTAGCTGTTGCCCGCGACTTCGTCTGCGTAGGCAATATAGAATCGTCAAAATACTACTTATCCCGTAGGTGTATTCTTTCACGTGACAGTATAATTAGGATTACTACTTAGCAGCCGCACAGGTTCATCGATCAAGGTTGTGCTGTGGATGTGTGATCATTTATCTAAACAAAAGAAGTAAAGTTTTCCTTGCATCAAGGTAATAGTTATAGTTGGATTTTGATGTGGCACGGCAAACTGACAAACAATTTTGAATTATTCTTCTAAATAATATTCACTATATTTGTATGTTTTTTTTTATTTACTTCACTTTAACCTTGACTGGACCTAGTTTGCTTAAAATTTTATTTTTCTGCTCAAGTAACTTAAAGGTAAAGCGCAATTTTTCAATGTAAACATTGATGATAACCCAACTAAATAATAGGCAACCTTTAAATATGCATTGTAATATCTCACGCGTCTTCAGAACGATTAACAGAAATATTGGTTCATTGTTCATCCCCTGTATGTAATAGCGTGATAATATGTAGCCTATGTCCTGACCCGACCTATAAGTAATATTCATGCAAAATTTGAAGTAAATCCGTGCAGTACTTTTTGAGTTTACTCCGGACATACCTACAGACAAACTGATAAACAGACAAACAGACAAAAATTCTAAAAATTACATTTTGGGGTTCAGAATCGATTATAGATCACCCCCAAGTATTCTTTAAAAAAAATATTCAATGTACAGTTTTGACTTTCCTACGATTTTATTATATAAAAAAGATTCCCCCAAAAATACATTGATCGGTCACTGACCTCAACACACATTCTAGAGGTAGACACATAAGGCTACGTACAGAAGCAACGAACACCAAATTACAGCCAAACGCGAGAAACCCGTGACATTGCATACATTCACACATTAAACAACACTTCATTTAAATGTGACTGCCTCCACAACGTACATTATTTTGGTTATTATTGGCAACTTTACGCTATTTTCGCACTGGCAATGTAATAAATCGACATTTTAAATGTGGAACAGAGACGGCTGTTACATGTCGCCATAACTTCTTGAATGTTTTTTTTTGTTAATGACAATATGGCTGCTTGGTCTTTTGGAAACAAAATAGAAAACCTAAAGGTTGGTGAGTCACTTTGTATTTTCTTTTTAATCTTTTCTTTCATAGGTATTTTGGGATCCGCATTCAGCTAAAATCGTGCTGGTTACCTGGTTATTAAACTGGGGTGACTGTTATTTGTAGACTTCCATTTCATAAAATGAAACTGTGACTTTTCATTAAAATTAAATCAAGTGTCATTTATAACTAATGAGCTGTTCCCCGCGGTTTCACTCGCGATGTACTTCATTTATTTTATACTGCCCTGATACGCGGGGAGAAACTTCTTTCCGTAGTCGGACGGTGACTAAAATTATCCTATGTCCGTTTCCCGCATCTTAGCTGGCTCCCCTCTTATTTTCAGCTTAAACGTTTCAGCAATTCTCGAGTTATAAAATGTGTAACTAACACGACTTTCTTTTATATATAAAAAGAAGAAGAAGATAGAAGATTGTTGATTTCATCTTTTATTTCCAAACATTAAAAACCAACCCAAAAACTTTAGCACACTTCTGTAGCCAAAGTACCAGGCGCACATAAGTAAAGGAAGGTAACACAACACGGTAACAGAACGCGCGTCAGAGCGCGGCCGCCATTACAAATGTTAGGTGTGAGCGCTGAAATATCGCGCCGAGATCAGCACGGATACACAGGAGGTTCCTTGTTGAGAAATTAGACAAACTCATTCGAGTAACGTCTACCTATCCTTCACTGGAACTGAAGAAATGAGCTCGATGTTCCGTGAAGCTGGTGAAGACAGAAAAAGTAGTGCTCACTTTTAAACGTTGTTTATATTTTATACTTCTTAGCGAATGTCTGTTTTCAAGGAAGCTTTCACTTATGTATAAAAGCCCTTAAATACAAAATTCCTTAATAAATTGTCCTTCTGTGAAAATATTATTAGCAATACACGCGTAACCTTCTGAAATTAATTTAGTCATTGAAAATCATTACTTATTTTGTAGTCTAAAAAGTCAAAGTACTATTGCAAACCCGCCTTTTTTAAACTTCTTATCTACTTACTTATAATTCAATTTCTAACACAATATTATCTCACGTTAGTTTCGTCCAATAGTTGGTAGTAGGGTGTACTCCCAGCTGTACTGGCTCGTGATGGATGGAACAGCAACACTTGTAGACGATGGAGACGGAGCGCTACCTGTGAGCGTCAAACTGCACATTACTGTACCTAGTGTTACCTGTACACAATTTATTGTAGTGTGTTGTGTTTCTGTAGTAATAACAAAATAAAATAGATAATTTCGTGAGCAATTCTTGTAAATTATAAGCAAGTTGGACGTTCTTTATCTTTACATACAAAACTCTCTTAACTACGCTACCGATTGGCGAAAATACCAACCACGACCCCATGGGAAAAAAGTGTAATATTATAACAGCAAAAAAGCTAATAAAAGTTTCTACATAATATTATAGTCTGGAGTACTATCTCCCAGTCACGTTTTCAATCAATATGCGACAGATATAAATAAAAGCTATATAAAATAATATTAGTTCTCTGAACGTGTAATGCGGTTAGGTGGGATGTAGTTACTCGAATATCTAGTATTATTTAGTATTATAGACATTCATATTATTATTTTGAGCATGCATAGCCTTTTATTTTTATTTCAATATTTTTTTTATATGATGCGTGTCAGAAGACGTTTAAAATCATTGAAGTATTTAGTACACAATTTTGATTTTTTTTTTAAGTCAACGTAGTTATGATTCTCAAAATCTTTTATTTACCTGCTTTTCGTATTGACTAACAAGCTTAAAACATTTATCATACATCGAGTAATGGCAACTTGTATGGTTTAATTTAAGCAGTCTAGTCTATGCCTACTCTAAATACTCCATTTTAGCGCACCTAAACTCTAGCTTCCAAGGCCGCCGCAAAAATATAGCAACGTCTCACGATCCTGAAAATGTGCTGCTTAGCCTTGATTCGAACAAAGGTCAATATGTGGAGTAAATAATATATATCAGGTTATATATTAGGCAACAATAAACAGAGTATATCCAGTCACGACGTGATCCACGGAGTCCTACAGGCCCAAGGGATCGTGCACGTACTGCGTAGACGGGCCGCTAAAATGCCGTACGAAGACGAATAGGGTGATGTAAAAAAATTAAATGACTCTTTTTATAGATATTGGACCCAACAAATTATTATTTACGTAATTATAATCGTTATTTTATTGTCATTTCGTAAATTGAAACTCGACGATGGAAGTTGAGTTCTTGACTCTATAGTTTGTTCTTTTTTGACGTAACGTTTCCAACACCCGCAATAATTGCTATTATTAAAATATCTTAAACGCCATCACTTCAAACACGTCATCATGCAACATTTTAGTCAAAGATAAACTCCAGTAAATTCGCTTATAGCGTTACTAACAGCAAAACAACTCGAGGGACCTACGTGACACGAACAAATAAAAACTACTTGTTCAACTTTGATAGCAGGAAATTGTTTTAAGCAACGTTCAAGAGGAGATTTCGTAGGTGGACTGTCCCAGATGTAGGTAACTTTGAACCCCTGTTTTCTTGAACGGAAAATAAAATAAAGAGTTTGATGTTGACTCTCTGTTTGTTGTTTGTTTTACTTGGTCTTTGGCGGGTTCGTTAAGTCCCGGCTCAATAGGTAGTTCGTGAGTTATGTGTTTGTGTCGTCGGAATCACGGTTCATTCTGCCAGTTTAAAAGTGTACATTTTAGGGCTCATTTATAAGAAGCTTTCGTTTTGACGCTAATTTATAACATCTACTCAAAGTAATTTATAAATATTACATTTTATAATAAGGATGCTTATTTGACTACGGAACTCAAAAAACATTCGGTAAAACTTTTGATTATAATAAATTTTACTCCATGACTTTTGCAGTTCATAATCGCGAAAAACTATAATATTCTTCCTCATTCTTCCAACACATGTTTACCAGTACAGACGTACAGTAACACCGTGTATGCATGCATACGAACCTCATTGGAAAATCCAATTTCCTTAGAACGTGAACATTTTCCTTTAGACCGTACCATCGCATATTGTAAAGACGACGTAGATATCATGTCGCGGTATTGTTATGTATGTGTGTGTGTGAATGTATCAGACCGTCAATTGTTTTTATTGCTCTGAATGAGGAATTTGGAATGTCATATTCGAAGCTAGCAAGCACTATTTTTATTAATACGAAAACATGTAATTTGATGTTCTTACCTGACGTTCGAAATGTATGTTATTATTTGTACGTTATTTTTTGATGACTTAAGAAAAAGAAGAATGAAAAGGTATTCTATACGGACAAAGCTTTTGTCCGTGTTGGTAGCACTTTAAAAAATATTCAAGTAGAATTTATAGTCTATTAAAATGCACAGCACGTAAACGTAAACAATATTTGCATTTTCAATAAAATAACTAGATAATAATCCCAATAATTTGAATACCCTTTATTTTTAGCAATAATTTTACAAAGCAAATTGAAAAGTATTTTAGGCACGTTTTTGTTTAAAAATTTCATCATTTTTTTTATAATTTAACAAGTATTCATTTTTTGAAGGTTTATTATTATGAACAAAAAAGGGCTGGATAATCGATTTAAGTTCAATCAGTTATTAGCTTATGTATATTGAACTTTTTTTTTATAAAAAATGATCTCTTTTGTTGTATTTAATTTTGCGCAAGATTTTGTTATCCAAATTAAAGATAACTTAATTATTATGTTAATCTTCAAAGTTATAATATTAAATACGTTTGTATAAAACGTTGTAAGATGAAAGCAAAGTACAACGAAGCAAATAAAAGGGCTCCTAATTAATTTAATTATTATAATAATATTGTTAGTCTGAGTTATTTTGCTGATCTGCTAAATAACCACCCTTTATTTGAATCGTAATCGTATTTCTGAGTGGGGTCAGTCCCTTAATATTGTTGTAATTTCTATTATCCTTGTTTTGGCCACAGTATACGATTAAAAAGGTTCGAATTAATCTGAATACAAAATATGTTTGATAAGCTGTTTTCATATCGTGATGCAAAAATTAGATATTCTAATAAAACTTTATAATATGCTGAAATTACCCCTACATTGAAATAACCTTCATGATATATTTACATATGTATTTAATTCATCCAATCGGTAACTAAATAACTCTATTATAGATCCTTTTATGTAAACTACAGCTGTCATCTGTACAATAAATAAACCTAGAGACATTCTATATAAAAGATAATCTATGAAAAAAAAGTAAGATCTTAAAAAAGAAATCTGTCAGGTACGTCTCCTAAGTATAACATTTATATACGTGAACGTTTAAGTAAGTAGGTATAATATTTACCTCGTTTAATTTTATTTCTATTCTTATATTTCTTTTGTGAATCAAGTACCTGCCAATCTATTTTTATAGCAGGTTTTGTGAAAAAATATTTCTAGGTAGGGAATGAATGTTATTCTATTAAAATACTGCTTTAATATCTGGCCGAGCTTTTTTTAATAAATAAATAATATTTGCTATATATCAATGCTTAAGGGTCGACATTTCAATCATCAGTTAAAAGCTGTAAAAACGTCAAACATATTCTTATTTAACATATCTTACCTGGTGATTGATAAATTAAAAAAATATAAATTAATTCCATCTATCAAGTCCATGATAAAAATGTTGTCCATTAAATGTCTTGGATTGCAAAAGGTCATCCGTAATAATATTACCACTAGTGATTAAACGTATAAAAAGTGAATCCTCTGAGTACATAATTATTAGAAGGCTGCCAATCTTATCAGTGTGATTTCACCCTCTCGACTCACCGACATTGCATGGCTCACAGAGTAATTTAGAAGTAGTAGGTCAATTTGAAAAATATTTAGGATTAAATCCTGCCAGTGTCCATTTACAAGCTCATTATGTAAGGTTGCCTAATATTGTTTTCTTTTATAATTAATTGTCAAAGCGAAAGTTTGGTTGTGGTGTGGGTGTTAGTTAATTTTTAAAATTAAACAGATTTTGATGAGATTCTACATTAATTTAGCTTATACATCAGTATAGCATAAGGTGATGCTCTCTACCCAGATTTGGAAAATTGTTCTTTTGTGGATAAAGCAGCTGATTATAAGCTATATTTTATCTCAAATGTGCCTTAAATTATGTTTTTATGATGTAAGTGCCCAATTATATATTAACTTAGCCACTTAATTAAAGTAATTTGAGATCATGTATTTATTCATTGATAGAGTATTAAACTCTTCATTACTTTTATACGTGATTCTAGTATCTATATTGCCAATATTTTAGTGCGTAGCTGCAACGATATATGATCCTAATCAAGTTACCAATAGTTTATGGTACTAAAAGTGCAATTAATCTTTCATGCATGAGGTCAATGAAATCTGAACCAAAAAATGTGATGACCATTGTAGGTGGTTTTTGTTCACTAAAAAGGGGTTGAAAGTGTATCTACACCATATATTTACACAAATTTTCTGACACATTAATTCAGTGTTTAATAGCTCATAAGCTAGTTTTTATCCATGTACGCGAAGTAGTTCTCACATGCCGAGAAACGAATCACAATAAGAAGGTAACAAAGAGGAAACAAATGCAACTTCATTATAATTTGAAGTAAAACCCCAACTTGACCTACTGCAAACCCACACTGCACCGCCAAGTTCCGTAGTGCCGTAGTACAGTAAGCGTAGATAAGTTAAATTGAAAAAGCGATCATCTTCGCTCGCTGTCTCCCTGGTACTGCTGGGAATATTATAAATTGTGAACAATGAAAATATCGCGAGGGAAAAAATGGACAACTATCTCCGGTCTCCTGCGGATTGAATAGTTTAATTATGTAAAGAGATTTTTCTAAGCAGATTTGTGTGGAGATTTTTAATACGCTTTGTGTGTTGTCTTTATTTTTTACCTAGATATCTGTATCTTCTTAGTAAAGACTTTAAACTAACCGTTTTTGGAGACAATTTAGTCACTTATTGTGTACATCAAACTCTTGGTAGAAAGTAAAATATTATGGGGTGCCTAGAAGCCAAGAAGAGAAATAACAACAAGTTTTTTATTTTTAATTATTTAGCTATTAATTTGATGCACTTCATCTTAACTATGTTGTTATGTCACACTAATTCTTTTAGAATTTTCAATCCATTAATTAACTAAGACATATCACTGTGATACATCTTGTTACAATTTTTTATACCAACAAACTCAATTAAAACTTGTCCCTTACAAAACACAAAAAAAATATATAAACACATAAATCTTCTACGTGGTAAATAGTCATTCATAAAATGTAACGTCAGTATAAGAGATCGCGCATGCTATAAACTTTTAGTCGGCCGATAGTTGGTTTGGGCTCATAGATCAGAATAAAGATGAATAGAAGTACACACGTAACAATAATCACGTATTTGTCCGCTTTCAGACGAACAAAAAACCTTAATTGAATAGGTTTGGCGAATGAAAAACAGTAATAAGTACGTCCTATAAATGACACTAAAATAATGGACAGGATTTTTTTTCTCTCACAAATGTACACGTCACATAGACGTGACATCACGAGCCTTCACTCTCAAGCTTTGTTCTGTTATACCTTAGTAAATATTTATGGCCTTACTACAAAAACTTAACCACCTGTTTTACACTTGTCTAAAAAAATTGCGGCTGCAAAATGAACCACATGTCAACGTCATAATTTGAAATTTTTTTAGACAAGTCTTAAACTGACGTTTAAAAGTTTTTGTGGTAAGACGGTTAATGTTTTGCCAATTTCAAGTGTTTTTAACCCTGTCGTAACGCTTATTCAGGGTTTCCTAAAAAAAAACAACCATCGGGCCAACAGTCGGCCGACAGTTAAGTCATCCGTGTGGGCTTCTTAGGGCGGGTTCACACCTAGTCGAGTCACGTCGTTTATTGAAGTAATTTAGAGTGCGCGCGGCAACTCCATCTAACTTGCGGAAAGTTGCTTGATTAGGCGCGTGAGACGGCCGCGGTAATTATTTCCTTGGAAGGTGCCGATAGATTGGACGAATGTGTGATTCGTCTTTTATGGTTGCTGGGTTTTTGGGGAATTTATTGCGGGGTTTTTGTGTATGGTTTATTATAAGTTATTTATTGGTTTCGAAAAGATTGTTTATATTGCATGATATCTAAGTGGCTGATTATTTGGTTGTTTGAGTTAGTTGATTATTTCGCATGAAATTGAATTTCTTATGATACCTATTGCAAAAATATATATTTATATCATGACTGTTAAACTGAAGAGTTTGTTTGAACGTGATAATCTCAGGAATAACTCGTAGGATTTAAAAAGTTCTGATAGGTATGAAGTTTCAAACAAACAAACTTTTCAGCTTTATGTTATTAGTATCGTATCTCCCTATATTTTGGATTTAAAATGCTCCTTCTACGTTCGGTAATAAAATTCAAATGTAACAATCGTTAGATTTTACTCAAAGCTTGCTCAATAGCACTCAAAACTAGAACAAGCATATCAAAATCAAATAACCGGAATTGATCTCACCTCTTTTACTCATAACATTCGGTATATCGGTAAAATATCCATTTAATTCCTGGCTGCATACCAAAATTTCCACCGAATTCCTTTGAAGGAAACGCATTTTTCGGTACAGTAAAGTCGTGGTGGCCTAGTGGGTAAAGAACCAACCTCTCGAGTATGAGGGTGTGGGTTCGATTCCAGGTCAGGCAAGTACCGATGCAACTTTTCTAAGTTTGTATGTACTTTCTAGGTAAATCTTAGACACCAATGGCTGATAAAAAGGTGAAGGAAAACATCTTGAGGAAACCTGGACTATAAAGTCTGAAATCACCAACCCGTATTGAGCAAGCGTGGTGATTAACGCTTAATCCTTCTCCGTGTGAGAGGAGGCCTGTGCCCAGCAGTGGGACGATAAAAAGGCACCAATGTACCTAGGTACCTACTGTCTATAGTACTTTTGTTTTACTTACAGTCGTATTCTCGAACAATAATTTACTAAGTAAGGCATTTTTCATATCATTTATATAGTTTAGTCCAAACATATACTATGGCAATTGTGAGTTTGGCCATTTGACGCCATATACTATACTTTGACGGACGATTTTGCCGAGGTCACCGGGAAGTAGTGGATGCGGGAAAATTTACAATCCTTGGGAGGCCTTTGTTCAGCAGTGATGGACGGCTTTTGAAACGACGACTAAATAAGTCAATATTGGCCAAATTCCGACAAGCAGAACTTCTTGATGATATCTGTATTATGTGCTTGTTTCTGAGTTGCAAACTTATTTAGTAAAGATAGAATACGGTTGTTTGACTTAGCGGTCGTGCTGTGTATTTGGCAAAGTTCAAAGTCTTTGTTAAGTTTTTCTGTTAGACTAAGTTGGACTCCAGTCTTTGCAATTGGCCTGCAGTTTTGTTATTGATTAAAACAAAGACTTTGTCTTAAGGAAACACAATAATGTTTTGCTTTTAAACGAGGGAGGAAACGTGAGTTTTGGCACGGATAAGGAATAATACGCATGGTAGGAGATAAACTACGAGTCATCATGGAAATATGGTTGTTGTTTAAAAAGATTTACATTTTAGGTACAGGGTAAATAAATATCGTTTTTCGTAGTAACATAAGTAAATTGTTACTGTTTCTAAAATGGGCTTTTAAGTAGTAGGTACCAAGAGCTCGCCTTCAATATACAGTAAACAAAAACAAAACCACTACCAAAGATGCATTATATTCCCATTCCATCTTCTACAAAGTTCAAGATAATTATTCTAGTTATTAAAACTATAAGCCAGCTGCAGGAAAAATGATTCGAAACTTTAACCACGAACAGGTATCAAGTTCCTGAGAATAATTTAAAAATTCAACTTGTTCAAAAAGAGATGTAACGTAAGAAATGTAAATTAAAGTAGGTTCCGAAGAAAAACAACATCGTTATGCATTAATGGAACTGTTACTGGGTTAGGGCTGTGTTACACTGAAAGGTTTAGGCTATAAGATATTTAAGCTATGTTTAAGGTAACTTGATCTGAATGCGAGGCAGATGTGAGAAAAGACGGAAAGGACAGCATAATATGAATATTTGTGAGTGGGATGGAGCAATGTTCGTACAATTTTTATTTTATCGGGCCGTTGTGTGTAACTGAGTTTTAGTTACAAATTGAAATGTTAGAGGAATGTTGTAACAAAAAGTATTTTCTTTTGCCCGTATGAAGAGGATAGGATGAGGTGACGTTTATTTATACATAACTTTTATTATCTTTTTTCATCGTCCTATTGATTCTTTATTAACTATGATTAATTAGTGTTCTAAAATGGCTGAGACAGTATAATTTACTACCTAACCCTGTTTTACCAGCCTGTAGCTGGTTGGTTTTTTACAACATAGCTTGGCATCGCATCTCTATCAGTGTACCCTTACCCCATGCTGCACACATAAGGAACGTCGCAAGTTCAGACATTAAGATAAGACAAATTGTTCTCCAGTTATTACGAATGGCTTCTTAATGCGCCAGATACGGCTCGCGATCACTTACTTGTAAAATGCAATTACTGTAATTTTTATTTTTCTACTCATTCGGTAAAAATTGCGAGTCTTTAAATGAGGGTTGTAGAATGTAGTAAAGAATATCAGACATAAACATTTTCTATTTCGCACACCTCGGTGATCTTTACAATGAAATTATTATCCCAATTGGATTTTTATTACAGTATCTAATTAATAAAAGTTTTTCTTTGTGTAAACAAATTACATTACTATAAACTGAACTAACAACTTTAAGCACTAGAGCTGATCAATGCTTGAAAGACAACGTTTTAACTTCTCAGTACGAGAAGAAACCACCAAGAACCAAAAACACACTTTTGGTCCAAAAGATGACGATATAAAACCCAAAAATTCATACCAACAAAACTTCCACAAAATGATATCAATAAATCTGGGGAACGCATACAATAACATTAAAAGGTGGAGCTGAAGCAAGAATTATATGTTACGGAAACCGTGGCAATGTTCCAACAAGGATTACTCACAGGCTCGTGTTATTGTGAATGGAAATTAACTGGGAAACTTTAATGCGTTGGAACTTAATGTCGTGCTGATAATCATAATTACTGCGTTTTTGGTGCAATGTGAAAAGAATTTTGTCAATATCAGGACCTTTTGAAAATGGCAGTTATTTTTTGCCCTCTATGTCAAATGAAGTGTAGGCAAGGGTACCGGGATGTCTGGATAACTGGATTGAGGAGGTCAGGTAGTCAGTCTTGGCATGTGAAACACAGGTACTTAGCTGCGTTTTATTAAAACTAGAAGCCTACCTCATAGCATAAAAGCTAGGCAGATGATGGCAAGAGTAGTAGTACGGATAAGAAACATCATGGTAAAAGTTACGGTAAAATTGAATCTATTCGCTCATGTTGGTAATTTTTCGAGACTGTACCAGTAACTATTCGGTATCAATAATTCATTGGAACTATCTGTAATGATAGAATAGATAGATAATGAGCAATTTGTATCGTCGATAACTCGAAGGGGAGATAATCTTATGTGCTTGGTAGTACAGTCACGTGGTGAAGGGTGAGCGGTGCATCTTTGTGGACTCTGATTTTTGATGCCGACTGTACCTTTATCTGTTATGGGGTGAATTTCGAGAGGTGGGTGTGAGTGTGATATTAATGATTCATGAACAATTTTCTTAGACGGGAAAAGATAATAATGAAAACTAAATAAAACAGGCTATTCTTGAATAAACAATGTTAGTTATGAAGAACTAGGTACAACTATTTTTGGAAAGGTCTCAAAATTATTTTTAATTCGCAGTTCTCAAACACGAATCAATTACGCTAAAACTAAATTATTCACTTCTAATATAGCACAGCACCCCAAAGAAAAAATTCCAACAAAATTACATTCCATTATTCAGACAACATCTAAATATAAGCAAGAACCGTCACATTAGATTCAACTGCACTCCACAAGGCAACATTAATCTTGCTCATAGCCTTAAAATTTCACAATCCAATAGCTACATACAGTCAGACAAGTTGCACTTACAATTCGTAGTGCCCTATAAATATTTAGAAAAACCGAAACGAGTTCGCGCCCTACCACGGTACCGAGCACTCGAGTCCTCGAAAGTGATTAGGATAACTGCCAGAAGTGTATCCTGCCAACTATCTGATATATGGAATGGAGCTACTTCAAAAACTATTGCTAGCGCACCACTGAAATACGGGATAATTTCTGTTGCAATTAGTTGCTCTGAGTTTTTTTGTTTTTTGTTGCTACGGTGCTACGTAGGTAATGCTGCGTAGTTGAAGCTAGGCGTAGTCCCAATGCTACGTGCTACGAAGCTTCGAAGTGTTGCCACGTAATAAATGCACGTAATACAGTTTGCGACGCACCTATGTAAAAGCAGTTATCAAAATGTATGTGGTGTTCTCTAAACATTAAAGTTGGGAGGCAGTTTGAAAAGGGCATCAGACAAACAACTACTTCGACAATGTAAGTGCTACGAAACTACGTAGTAGATGGTAGTCGTAGACAATCAGCTACGCAGCGTAGTGACTACGCAGGAATATAGTTGGACTTTCGACACTCAAAAAAAATACTATCCGATATAATTTCAAGAAATATCTCACCATTATCTTTAAATCTAAACATGGTATTTATCACACGTTACTGTTGGAAGTTACAAAATTGAAGTTTCCTTGATCCATTAGTAAGGCATACAAGAGCATTCCGACTAAAAGCATTAAACGGAAAGTCTGTAACCGGCCGGCGTTGAAACGAGATTGTTTATTCAAAATGTTCGCTTGTTCTTACATTTTACTTGACTTTTGGAGGAGATATTTGATTTAGCTCGGGCCTGGACCTGGGGTTGTTTGCATACGTATGTGTGACCGCCTCATTGGTGTCAGTTGACAAATGACTGTAGTCAGGCAGTTTCTTGAAATGTATTTTTCTTATCTTTTATGTCTATGTTCCTAACAAAAAAATAATAAATAGAGATATTTTATTTTATATTAAAAATGAAATAAATAAAATAATTAATAAATAAGTAAGAATAATAAAATATCTTTTTTACTGCCATTACAAAAAGACTGTCTCAAAATTGTCTAACCTTCGCTGCTTTGAATAAAGAATTGGCGCAAAGAACTATCCAACAACGCCAGAAATATGCTAAATGAAAGTTATATATGTATAACTTTCATTTAGCATATTTCTAGGCTACGAAAATTAAATAAATTAAAAAGTAGGTAGTTGTACCTAGATTTATTACTGAACTACATCAGGTAATGGGCGCTCGATGAAATTGAATCTCTAGTGTTTAATATTACGGCGATACCGTCCACTACACTGAGTTGCATGCACTCTACTTAATTATATACACTTGCTTGCATTTCATTTTATTGCTCCCATCTTCAAGTTGCAGTTAAAAAGGGTCACGGCTGCATTCTTGTGGCTGCTATAAGAATTGCAAAAAAGTGTTACCAGATTAGAGGATAAGTAAGATAGTTGTTCACATTATAAGAAAATAAGCTTTAGCCTTGTGTCTTGCAAGGCGAATATTTCATGTTGGCAAACAAGCAATGTAAATAATAATATAATTGGTATTCTTATAAGAGAAATGGTTACCAATTAAATAGAGAACCACTTTTCTGTTTATCAGAATTTATTTTACTTAGCAATGGAATTACTATTGAGACAATATGCTACAGTAACAAGATGGATCTTTAAGATGCAATAAAATACTTTTTACTATGTAACTACTCTTAGCATACCTTGTAAAGTAAACCATGCGCGCGTCTGGCAATACCTTTCAATTTTATAGCCAAACGAAAAACAATGATCAAACAAGACGTCTCAAATTAATCTATCTCAATCATACGTTCAAAATTTTCTACCTTATGACAAGACGTTGAAAATTAAGACAGGAATAACGCTAATCTCCCGAATACCTTAGAGTACCCGCACACGGCAAACTTTTAGTCGGCCGACAGTTTGTTTGGGCTCATAAATCGGTATGAAGATGAATGGCAGTACGCACATTACAAAGATCGGGTAGTTAGCCGGTACTAGACCGACTGAAGACTGATTGGAATCAAAATGTTCCATAAAAAAAAACAATTGCCAACCCTCGGGTCAACAGTCAGCCGACTGTTTAGTCTGCGGTTTGCAGGTACTAATTCGTGATACATTTCAAAGATGTTGTAACTCTTTCTCGGAAGGGCTGTACCACGTGGTACGTGTACGTGTATTCATTCGTTCAAAATGCAAATGTTCGTTACATTTGTACCATAATGACATTTGCGTTTAATTCGGCGCGGCTTTGAGAAGCAAATGAGTACGTAACATGTGGGTATGATGTAGCAGCGTTTAGTTTCCTCAAGAATAATGTTTGTTTCCTCTTTGTTTGGGAGTTAATTAGCTGGGGTTATTAAGGAATTGGTATTTTAATATTATATTAAAAAATAGGAATTAGGAAAACAATTATATAAAAAATGGATAGAAAGTTTTTGGGTAAAATGGCACAAAAAATGATCTCTTTATAATTTATAGTTTAGACATGGCTAATGAACCAACTGTAACAACACATTTCGGAATACGAAGCCACTTCGTTAATACAATAAACGTCAACTAATTCCGTTTAATAAGCTAACATCAGATTCAACTAACATTATTACTGAAATTCATGAATTGAAGCCTTTCAGGCAATATCTATGTAATAATCAATCAATGCTCTATCATTAATATAATGATGCCTAATTTAGTTATTAACTGAAACTTGTTCGTCATATAATATCCTAATTACGGATAATGGATTAGCGGAATAAATTAGTTTTAAATTCGGTAGCTTCGGAAATAATTAGCATAGTAGAAAGTACATGGAATTAGTAAATAACTAGCAACCCGCTCCGGCTTTCCACGGGATGACAATATTTCCCCATTATTTAATGTATGTTATTATACATATAAACCTTCCTCTTTAATCACTCTATCTATAAAAAAAATCATCCTCCGAGCCTTTTTCCCAACTATGTTGGGGTCGGCTTCCAGTCTAACCGGATTCAGCTGAGTACCAGTGCTTTACAAGAAGCGACTGCCTATCTGACCTCCTCAACCCAGTTACCCAGGCAACCCGATACCCCTTGGTTAGACTGGTGTCAGACTTACTGGCTTCTGACTACCCGTTACGACTGCCAAGGATGTTCAATGACAGCCGGGACCTACAGTTTAACGTGCCATCCGAAACACAATCAGTGGTGTCTAAGATATACTTAGAAAGTACATACAAACTTAGAAAAGTTGCATTGGTACTTGCCTGACCTGGGATCGAACCCGCGCCCTCATACTTGAGAGGTTGGTCCTTTACCCACTAGGCCACCACGACTTTTTATCTATAAAAAAAAATCGCATGAAAATCGGTTGCGTAGTTTTTAAGATTTAAGCGTACAAAGGGATATAGGGACATAAAAAGCGACTTTGTTTTATACTATGTAGTGATTACGGTATTGAACTCGCTGAAATTACCCTTAAATTGGTATGTAGGGAAAGAGCGTTTACATAAAAAAAATATCAAGCTATCTTCATTGTTTCTCCTGATACATTATCATCAGTGAAATAATTGCATCTGTCTAGCTATTACAGTTCGTGATATACAGTCTGGTGACAGACGAACGGACGGTCATGAAGTCTTAGTAACAGAATCCAGTTCTACCCCTTGGCTACCCTAAGATACGGCTGTAGTCTGTGTAGTGGACATTATTAATTACCTTGTTATATTATTCACAATTAATATTAAACCAAAGAATGTTCAAGATTATTCTAGAAGCTGTACATCTAGAAGTAAACATGGTTCTCATTGTGGAGTCGGCACGTCGGCGCTGCACCTTTCAGGCTAATTTTAAGTTCAAACTAACCTATTTAACAAGCCTCTCGGCGGCCCCGGGGCCACGGGACGACGGTAAGGGCACGGCCATAAGGAATTATTGGCAAATGTTTATTCTAGGGTTCGTGAAGAAGAAAAGCTGGTTAATAAAAGACGTTTGCATTCTATGTAATACACTGCTGCATCCAGTGAGACTGAAAGCCAACCCCAATATAGTTGGGAATAGGCTAGGCCCATGACAGTATGCATTATAAAACATTGCGTGTAATAAGTTACTGTTACAGCCTTTTATCGTCCCACTGTTGGGTTCAGGCCTCCTCTCACACATACGTTAACTGTAATAAAAAATTTCGATGTTTTTTTACAGTATATCCTATTGTTTTAATACTTACTGTTTATTGTTAAAAATTACGCATAATAATTTCCTCTTAGCAATAAAACGCAATATTAGCCGATACAGTTAAATTTACAACCACTAGGCTACCGAGGCAGCAATTTTAATTAGAATGGAAAATGTTTTGAACGCGTCACTCGCACAGAGTTAGGGGGAATTGATGAGAAATGCGTGCAGCTGTGAATTGTGATATGCTGGATGATTGATACATTGATTGATTACTGCCAAACAGAAACTGGTTCTGTTTTCAATATTAAAACTAGTTTTTCTTCCGAGTGACTCTTTTTAGACTCGATAATGACGAAACCGGTACAATTTAGTATGATGAGTAATTTGTATTTTACAGTAACATAATATTATTAACGGAAAATATAAGTTGTACATTCGAACTTCAAGAAGAACTCAGAGTACAAACTGTGTGTCAGCCGATGACTATCTTAGATCTTGATATTTTTTGATCGTCAAAAAATATCAAGATCTAAGATAGTGGGCACATTACAATGATCAGGTATCTAGCCGGCATCAGACCGACTAAAAAGTTGGATTGACTCCACGGTTCCGATTACTAGTAAATTGTCAGTAAACAATTTATTGGTCAACAGCTTTGTCCTTAGTTACAAGAGCGAGTGTCGATAGCAAAATGTTCTGCAAGTCTCCTCAATTCCCGATCACCATTAGTCTCCCATAAAACCAACACAAACAGTACCAGTAATTACTTTACATAATACCGCTTAACCCAACAGGAGGTCAGCAGAAAGGGCTTGCTTCATGATTAGCTCAGTTCCTTCTCGTCTCTTGGGAGTAGACGTCCATGAATACAAATAAAAGAGAACATTTCGAGAAAGCTGCGTGTTCACTGGCTGTCAGGTTATTTGTGGAGACTATTATTTTGTGCTAACTTCTCGTGTGTATATGCACCCTGCATAATGCAGAGTCATTGGTGTAGTGAAGTATATAAGTCGTTTAGTTAATTCTTGTACTTAATTGCTTATGCTCCTTGTTTTTGGGACTCAGAAATATTTTTACCTCTGTAACAGTAATTCTTGCTTCAGTATGGTTGGTGGTGGTATGGTAAACAGGTTTGCAATGATTTCAGCAGGAATACAATTTTCTACAAGACCACGGATCCAGAAACTGCCAGATGTTTAAAAGCCAAACGATAGGGCTAACATGCGTTAATCTTTCTGAGACATCTTTCATAACTGTTCTCTTATTAGAAATGGTACTAAAATCATATACTAAAACCAAATAAGAAAAATTTCGCAACATATAAATTCCCAACCCAAAATCTCTTCAAAACAAAACTAGACCAACAACTAGCAAACTTCCTACAAAACACTTAAAAACATTGGCACTTGAAACTGTTAAATAATTTTATGACGCGTCTCGCCTAGTGAAAACACGACTTAAGTTTACGACGCTAATTCCGTGCTTATGACGTATCAACTGCCCTCAACTCTTCTGTAGTTGAGTGCCGATAAAGTTAACTAGCTAGCTAATACGATGAGCTGTTTAACGAAACATTGTCGTGTTGTCACTCACTTGAGTCACTTGTCTTGATTGTAGATATAACTTGTATATAGTGTACTTGAGTAAGTTACTTAACTTGCTGATGTTATATACGTAAATGAAAAGTAGCTGTTTACTTAAAGTTTATAATGGAATTCCTACCATAATTATTGTCATCAGTCTTTTCCTTTTTTTGCTAGGTTGGGATTGGTTTCCCACTAGAATTGGACCATGAGAGATCGAACTCCTTAATCCAACTATCATTGGAAGATTCCATCGCAAGATGACTGATAGTCAGACTTTTTAAGTTTTGACAATGCGACTGGTAAAGATGGACAAGTTACTTTTATTTCGACGATTTCATTCATCCTCCGAGCCCTTTGCTTTTTTTTTGTTTTTTTTCGACAATTTCATTCGTGATCAAAATACCTGCATCGAAAACTCTTAAAAAATATTTTCTCCGATGCTCCATTATGCCTGAGCCCTATGCAGCAAAAGTTTTAAAATAGATAATCAAATATCAGAAGCAAGTTTTAGCGAGACAGAGTGCCGTCTTCACGTGCAACTGTGAATTCACTTTAGATTTTTGCATAAATTACAACTTTTGCACTCGAAGGCTTTGCAGTTATGGTGTTGTTTTTATTATTATTCTATAAGTTTACTAAAATAATTTAGTAATTCTATGTGTTCATGGAGTTAGAATTGTTGTTTCATTCGTGTGTTTGGATTTAAGCAGGTTAAGAGTTTTCCAAAAAAACATCAAAGTTAGTTAACCAAAAAAGCACAGACACTGGCCTGGCTATTTTCTTATGAATATTTAAATAAAAAATAACTAAAAGTAAAGAAATTACCTGATAACATTTAAAACTATTAGCAGAGAAACGTTAAAAATATTAGCAGAGGCGCGTCTAACGTTATTTTATAACGGTTCAAAGTGGCATTTTACAATACCCAGATGGGCAACAATTTGATTACTTTTTATCGAATAACCTTAATGAATCGATTTTTCACATAAATTGCCAGCATCGAAGGCGGTTACAAAAAACTATGAATATTACATAGGTACGGACATCCATTTAATCGTCCTAAGCCTAATGAACGGGCTCTCTATGAAATCATGCTTTGAAATTTTAATAGGGCCCGCGGGCTATCCGGATTTTTATCGAGTTCCGTGGAAACAAGGGGATCTGACCAGAAAGGGTCGTTGCCAATCTGACGAAAGCATTCTTTCGTGCTTTTTTCTAGAAGTCCATGGTTCTAAGCATTTAGACGATTTCCAGGCCTTATGGTCAGCTGTCATGTCAATCACGTCTAAGGATTTCGTATTTTTAACATACGCATACTCAGCAAATAGTGATTTTTTAATCGATCAGACTGAATTTAAATATCTCCTTTGAAAAAGTACTAAGTAATTTATTAATTACTAGCTTTCGCCCGCGGTTTCACCTGCGTCCCGTAGCCGGATGGTGACCAAAAATTATCCTAAAACCTTCTCCCGGGTCTAAGTTACCTTCCCTCTAATTTACAGCCAAATCGGTCAAGCCGTTTTCATGTTATGTCGTGACAACGGAAAACGGGGTTAATTTTTTTATATATATAGATTATAATTTATTTATTATTACCATTTTTTGAGTTGGTTTGAATTAAAAAACTTACTTAATTAAATACCGAAAATCACAAAAAGGCAATGAAACTTCACCGTAACAATTTAACATTATTACCGAAAAAATAAGTTCACATAAAATACGTTTATTACCGCTGTTTTAATGTAAAAACAAGCTTGAATTATACAACTGGTTCGCACTTGACCTTTTTTCATTTCAACCCATAAAATAAAATGAACTTTGAAATATTAATAGTAGGTTGTACCCGAGGGAGAGAGGGGTGCTTTACACTCTACGACTTTGAATACATATTTTAATCATGTTATGTTTCAGGAAGTTTCCTGGTAGCCATAGCAATGGCGGTGAATGTGAGATTTAATTATAATCAACGAGAAATAGAAAAGGATTTCTCAAAGGATATGATAATATTGTTTTGTTTTTTAAACTTTTTCTAATGCCTTAGAATATTAGTTAGTTATTGGTCGTTTAGCAATCTAATTAGCTTCCTCCACAGAATGTCATTGGACACCATTTATTTATTTCATAATCTTTACAGATTTTTTTTATGAAATCATTTAAGTTTTTCATCATAAGAAGTAACAAATAACAACCCATCATGAAGTCTACGATTACGCTTCCTGCAGTTTAACCCCGTACCATCTAAAAGCACCCATCCCACTGCTGCGTCTGGGATTCGCAGGCCAATTCGTATGAATTGTACGCGCCCGGTTAACGATTGTTGCGAACACAACCGGTTCGGTTGTACTCGGGTACTGCTACCGGTTACAGCGCTGATAAGACACGTACCCCGGTTAATTTGTCCGTGTACACTGACGGGTTAAGCGAACACTTTTAATAATGTAAGGGACAGTTTGCGTGGTATTATTGTTTTGAGTATTTGTGTTACTGATATAATAAAGAGTTATGTGTTTGGCTTTGAAGCCTGAACCAATAATGAAAGCGTTGAGAGTTAATTTTATGTGCTTTTTATAAAGGTTGTGCCAAATAATTTTTAAAGTTAACTGATTTCAAGAGCTCAAAAACAAGGTTGTTCGTAAGAGTATGAGCGGAATTATTGAAAGTTTAAAATATGACATGACTAGAAATTAGAATGAAATATGAATGGTTTGACTATTGTATTGCAAAAAACAATATGAACTTTACATGATTAAGCGTTTTGTAAGATTGTTAAGGTCTTCAATAAAACTTGGGGTGAAACTTCAAGGCAATTTATTTGCTTACAAATGTGTAAACATTAATTCTACACTCGTATGACTACACTAACTCTATACGGATCGACGCGCGGTACGGTCCCGGCCAGTTCGTGTCGTGACGTCACGAAACAAGCAGGATACGTCACCACGGGCGAGAGGGCAGGGGCGGCTCAGGCTAGGCGGGCTCTTCCAATGCGTGGATACAGCGGCGCGCTAGCGCAGAGACTGCCGATCGATGCCTCGGTGGCTCCTTATAAAGGTGGCGCGGCGAGCTAGTGTGCGTCTGTGTCCCGGCCCGACACAGTGTGAGTGCGCACGCGAGCGCGGCGTGCGTTCGGTGGTGCTACAGGCTCCCCCTCTGGATGCGAAGGCGCCCCGACGAGTAGCCAGTCACAATTAATGTTGCACTGACGATGTTGGGCAGGACGAAGCGTGTCGCCGTGGCCGTCCTCGTCCGCGAGAGGGCGGAGTGGAGTCCTCAGTAGGCCTGGCCTTAGGCGGACGCCCGCGTTTCTTCAGTGGGCGTATTGGCTGCGGAAGTGGACTCGCCGCAGGGCCCTGGAACGGAGTCAAGGCGGACGTGTGATATACTCCAAGGGGTTTATCTGGAGTAGTGGGATCTGAAATCAGATAAGATGAAGCACCATGACGTGCTAGGATTAGATAGGGACCGTCCCTGCGAGGACAGAATTTTGCACTTATTCCTCGGGCAGCATTACTTATTGGATGGGTTGTCGCTAATACCAAGTCACCAGGAGAGTAACCTGGATCCTCTCTACGTCCTTGGTCTGCCGTCTTCTTTCGGCGCTCTTCCAGATTCTCTCTGACATCTCTAGCTTTATCTAGCGTATTAGCGAGGAGTAGTAACTTCGGCGTAATTTCTGGCACGAAGTTTTCGGAAACTAAAATCTGTCGAAAATCGTAGGTGTTGTCATTTGGAGTGCGCAGCTCCCGAGCGAAGGTTAAGTACGCTGGCGTATGTCCTGTACTGAGGCAGGTTGCGGTGTTCATTGCGAACCGTATGCTGGGTAATTTGTCATCCCAACTCCCATGGTCATCTCCGACCAAAATGGCTAACTGCGTCTTTAGATCTCTGTTTTTCCTTTCTACAGGGTTTGCTGCCGGGTGATACACTGGTGTAAATGTGTGCTTAATTCGTAGACAGTATGTTACTTGCTGCATCACTGCACTGACAAATTGTGGTCCATTATCGCTTATCAGGCGCCTTGGCACGCCGTAACGGAGAAAGACTTCGTTCAACAAAACTGTCGCACAATTTTCAGCGCTAGCAGTTTCCAGGGCAAATAATTCGATCCAACCAGTAGCAATATCTTCAGCTATTAGTATCCAAGTTTTGCCGCTAGTCGTTGACGGTAAAGGTCCAAACAAGTCAAAGGCGAGGGTTTCGAATCGTTGATTAACGGGCATGGTTTGGAGTAAACCAGCCGGCTTTAGATTGGACGGTTTAAATCTCTGGCATGCAACACAGTTTTTAACATACGCTTCGATATATTTTCTCATGCCTTTCCAATGGTACCGCTTCGATATGCGTTGAAATGTTTTGTCAGTGCCATAATGTCCCGCCAAAGGATCATCATGATATACCGAAAGAATGTTAGCCCATTCATGTTGCGGTACCACAAGCTGAGCCTCATCTGATTCACACGACGGGTGATATCGATACAACAATCCGTTGTTCATGACATACCCTTTGTTACTCCAGTATATGGCGCTATCTTTTCGATCTGCATCTTCTAAGGCGGTTACGATGCTGGCGAGGTTTTCATCCTTTAGCTGTTCTTTCCTTATTTCGGATAACGGTCTTTGCGGCATATCCACAACTACACTACACACTCCACAGGTGTTTTCAGTGCTTTCATCGCAAACAGGCCTGGACAACGTGTCTGCAACCACATTGGTTCTACCTGGTGTATATTTGATTGTAACGTCATA
Organism: Helicoverpa assulta; assembly: GCA_963856015.1. Lineage (NCBI taxonomy): Eukaryota > Metazoa > Arthropoda > Insecta > Lepidoptera > Noctuidae > Helicoverpa > Helicoverpa assulta. Next base: position 1,315,176 of record CAWLCW010000016.1, read on the forward strand.
CGCCTGTATCTGCAAGGCCCATCTAGCTAATCGACCAGTTGGAGACCGTAATGACATCAACCACTTTAGGGCTTGGTGGTCCGTAACCACGGTTACGGGAAGGCCTTCAATGTATCCGCGAAATTTCTTAAGGGCCCAAACTACTGCGAGAGCCTCCCTCTCGGTTGTGGAATAATTGCGTTCTGCAGGGCTCATAAGCCTACTGGCATATTCGACTGGATGTTCCTCTTCTGCCTCCCCCTGCACTAAAACTGCTCCAAGTGCATAGTTGCTTGCATCAGTTTTGATGATGTAACCCCTCGCCTCGTCGGCTTGTCGCAGCACCGGGGCGGATGTAAGACGTGTTTTTAGCTCTTGGTAGGCCTGTTCCTGTTCCACTGTCCAAGTCCATATCACGTTTTTCCTTGTTAAACGGGAGAGTGGTTCACTGATACTGGCAAAGTTTGGGATGAATCGCCTGTACCAGGAGCAGGTCTGTAGGAACGTCATCAAATGCTTTAAATTCTTCGGCGCTGGATAAGCTTGTATTGCTTCCACCTTCTCGGGGTCAGTCTTCAGACCCTCTGGCGTAATAATGTGGCCTAAATACTTTATGGTTGAACAGCAAAATCGGCACTTGCCAAAGTTTACATGAAGGTTGCTTTCTTGCAGCTTTCTTAGTACTTTACATAAATCTGCTAGATGTCCATCAAAGCTAGTTGAAAATATTATTAAATCATCTAGGTATGCTAACATCTTTACATTCTCCAGGCTCACCCGAATTCGGTCTATTAAACGCTGGAATGTAGAGGGTGCATTGCGAAGTCCAAATGGCATCCTCTTAAAACGGTACATACCGAATGGGGTTATGAATGCCGTCTTGTCCTGATCCTCGAGTTTTACCTTCACTTGCCAATAGCCTGCGCGTAAATCCAGGGTTGACATGAAAGGCGTTGGCTTAGCTGCATGAAGCAGGTCATCGATACGTGGGATAGGATACTTGTCAGGGACCGTGATGGCATTGAGTCTACGATAATCAACGCAAACTCGTACTGAACCGTCTTTCTTTGGTACCATTACAACGGGTGCAGACCAGGGTGATGAGCATGGTTCGATTATTCCACTGTCCAACATCTTCTTCACCTCATTTTTTAACACAGCTAATCGTGGCGGTGATAAACGATATGGAGGTACAGAGATGGGGTTGTGCTCACCCGTATCGATGCAGTGTTCTGCGAGGGTGGTTGGTTCTCCACTCTCGCTGAAAGCTTCTTGGCAATCCCACAGTATTTCCATCAGCTGTGACTTTTGAGTTGCGTCTAGGGTATCCGATGAGACCTCAACCACTTCCAAAGATCCAATTTCAACATCAGTGCTACTATTACTATGGTCGCTAGGAAAAAGTGCCTTGGAATGTGGAGATAGTTCACACGTAGCACCGTGAAGTTGTATCTGGGCATCACGGATCATAAAGTCGACGAATCTGGGTGAATACCCATCGAATGTTCGCTTCCTTTTAATGGGAGACAGCGCAATTGGCACTACGCGATATGTCGTTGTATGTGTGGAGCAGGCACTTGTTTCTGGTAGTGCTGGTTCTCCGCTGGATGGGTGGTCAGTTGTTGGTGTGCATGCACTGGATCGTGGCAACGCTGGTTCTAGTATGCTATTGTACCTTGGAGTTAGTGACAGAGGGGAAATAAATTCAGGCATCTCGACATCCTTTAGTATAGGACGTAACCGAGGATTAAAATGAATAGGCGTAGCTTCCATCTTGGCCAGTGATATCTCCTCAGCATCTTCGTCTTGAAGGTCGAAGACATCTCCAGGGTGATCCTCAAAATGCCATGTCTTCTGAGGTACGTTGAGTACCATTTTGGCATCCTCGATAAACCCAATACCCAACAGTGTGCGAGACTCACGAGCTTCTGGGAAGACGATAAAAGTCGTCGGTACAACACGATAGCAGATACTAACGGGGGCCTCCACCGTTAATACGTCTCTCTGAGTAGTGGTGCCATCAGCCAGTTTCACCATCAGCTGTTGTGTCTGGAACGCAAAGCCAAGTCTACGCAGGCATTTGTACAGCGCGTATGAGGCAACGCTTGTCTTCGCACAAGTGTCCACGTAGGCGTTTCCTGTTATTTTGCCTATAGCAATACCCACAATTGGCCGAGCGCGTACATCTGCCGTGTTGATTGAGCAGAAACTTACTTCAGCTCTTCCCACCTTCGGCTTAGCGTTGGCACAGGTGGTGCATTTTGAACGGACCACTCCTGGTGTACCACATCCGTAGCATGCAAACGTTGGTGTGGAGGGCGATGGTGCTTGAGTACCCATGGCAACATTTTTAGGCGCAGGTTTCGCGACAGAAGCATCAGAAGTACCAGAAGCGAGATCCTTCTTTTCCTTCTTCCGACATGTCTCGATTGAATGCCCAGGCAATCGACAGTATGTGCAGCGCTTCTTTTTAAATGGCACCTTCCCTGTTTCTTCCTCCTTCTTTGTCCCTTCTTCTGGGATCTTCTTCTCAACCAGGAGCTGTTCTATACCCCTGGCTGCCTTCACTAGGGCGTCAAGGGTATTGACGGTGTCGCGTGGCATTTTTACCCTGATTTTGTACCGTAACTGCCCGTAAATCATATCGATTTGTTGAGTTTCCGAGTGTGGTTCTGGCATTTGTGCGATAAGCGCCCTCTTCTTTGCAACAAACACCTCTGTGAGTTCATCTTCACCTTGCTTAATGTTCACCACGTTCTGGTATAATTGGTACCCAGGTCTCTTGGGGGCAAAGGCGTGGCGAACTCTTGAAATAAATTCTTCCCAGGTTTTTACCTGTTCCTTTATGCCATTCCACCAGGTAGCTGCCTCTTCTCTCAAAATTAAGGGAACGCTCATAATGGCATCTTCATCAGGGATTTGTTCCACAGACTTGAACACTGAAACCGCAGCCAGAAAAGATTCCACAGTTTCTGTGTCCCTAGCACCATTAAATGTAACCTTACAGGTGGTAAAAGAACCCCGTCGCTGTTGATTACTACCAATTACTGACAGTAACTTTTCAAATTGCTCGGTTGACAAACTCATGGTGTTCAGCGGTTCTTCTTTTATTCTTCTACGTGTTCCTTGTTTTGGGCTAGCCAGCTTCCGGGCCTTGACGTTGAGCGCCAGATTGTAAGATTGTTAAGGTCTTCAATAAAACTTGGGGTGAAACTTCAAGGCAATTTATTTGCTTACAAATGTGTAAACATTAATTCTACACTCGTATGACTACACTAACTCTATACGGATCGACGCGCGGTACGGTCCCGGCCAGTTCGTGTCGTGACGTCACGAAACAAGCAGGATACGTCACCACGGGCGAGAGGGCAGGGGCGGCTCAGGCTAGGCGGGCTCTTCCAATGCGTGGATACAGCGGCGCGCTAGCGCAGAGACTGCCGATCGATGCCTCGGTGGCTCCTTATAAAGGTGGCGCGGCGAGCTAGTGTGCGTCTGTGTCCCGGCCCGACACAGTGTGAGTGCGCACGCGAGCGCGGCGTGCGTTCGGTGGTGCTACAGTTTGACTTTTATCACGCATTTATCCAAATTAATACCTACTACTCGTAACTAAAGCATGGATAGGTAATCCAATTATCATTATTAATTAATTATTTGAACCCGCTTTTCTATACCATAATTAAATGAAACATTAAAATCACTAACATATTCAGCAAACAGTTTGAGAGCACACACTGATATTTGAAAGTGTAACCACATTTGATAATTAAAACTAAGTGCGTGGATGTTTGTAGCCGCATCAACGTGATTAAAACATCGCATTATGTGTGCATGCATGCGTATGCACTCTAGTTATATGCATAATCTTTTTAGCCCGGTCAAAATAGACATCTGAAATAACAAAAATTCCCACAGAGCTGATTTTTGGTGGAGAGCTAGATTTGATCATTATAAATAAAATACTAAAAGTCCCCATCGATCCCATGTGTGCGTCAAAAGTTATTCGAGGTCAAATGTCAAAATTTTAGGCTTTTTGATTTTTTTTCGAAAACGGTAAGTTTTATCAAAAAAAGACATCAGACCAAAATTGTAGATCTTTAAATTTTCTATAAAAATGGCATTAACAGTTTTCTCCTAAATTTACCATTCCTGAGATATCGCGCTTTAAAGTATATTCCATACATGACATGCACACATTTCCACGCCACCTGTGAGGTCGTGTACTCGGCGCGTTTTTTTTACCGTAGTTTCTCCTGTAGGCCTCCTCCACTAACTGTCATGACAATTTTAGGATAGTTTAAGGGAATAATTGCCGTCAAGTTCTAATATGATATCATTATTAATATTATCTATTGGGTTAACTATTATTGTGATTGTTTTAGATTTATCAGATTCATACAAAAACTCGTGGTGGCCTAGTGGGTAAAGAACCAACCTCTCGAGTATGAGTGGGTTCGATTCCATGTCAGACAAGTACCAATGCAACTTTTCTAAGTTTGTATGTACTTTCTAAGCATATTTTGGACACCAACGACTGTTTCTGATGGCACGTTAAACTGTAGGTTCTGGATGTCATTGAACATCCTTGGCAGTCGTAATGGGTAGTTAGAAGCCAGTAAGTCTGACACCAGTCTAACCAAGCGGTATTGGGTTGCCCGGGTAACTGGGTTGAGGGGCTCAGATAGGGCAGTCGCTCCTTGTAAAGGACTGGTACTTAGCTACATCCGGTTTAACTAGAAGCCGACTCCAACATAGTTGGGAAAAGGGCTCGGAGGATGATTTGATACTACAATCTTTTTTGCAATTGCAAAAAATTATGTCAGGAGTTTTCCTGGAGCAGGTGGGAGTAAAGTTTTAATAGGTTCCAGATATTATGTATCAATTTCCAACCCCAGTCTTCTGGATAAAAATGGAAATGTCGAAGGAAAATAAGCGTGCGATAATTTTCTACAACTTTAAAAGCGGATTGTCGCGACTTCAGCGCTTTAAAAAAAAAAATCTGTGTTTAGTGATGCAGAACCATGCCTTAGGACTGCAGTACGCTGATATTTAGGATTTAAAAGTGGGCAATCTAGCCTTAGAGACAAGCCACGTGAAGGTAGTTCAAAACCCGATATGACCCAAGATAATATCGAGGCTATGCGGCAGTTAATTGTCGCAGACCAACATGTAACATACCGTGACATAGATCCGTGGGCATAGCGATTGTTTTACATTCCACAAAATTAAGTAAAGTCTTCATGGTAAACGTTTCAGCACACCTGAAAAAGCTGTTGACTCATACAAATCGGCCAATTTGACTACCCCCACTTTAGAATGGAATAAATGTTTCAAGAACTGGGTTTAATGCGTGCAAAAGTGCATTAAATATCGCAGAGAATTCCTTGAAAAACAATTAATGGTATTAACCTATTAGATTGTCTGTACTTATTTCAAACGATACAACTTAAAGGCAGCCCTCGTATGTACGTGGCTTATATGTGCATATCATGTACAGTGTGACTCTTTGAATCGCGATATCTCAGGAATGGTAAGATTTAGGAGAAAACTGTTAATGCCATTTTTGTAGAAAATTTAAAGATCTACAATTTTGGTCTGATGTCTTTTTTTGATAAAACTTACCGTTTTCGAAAAAAAATCAAAAAACCTAAAATTTTGACATTTGACCTCGAATAACTTTTGACGCACACATGGGATCGATGGGGACTTTTAGTATTTTATTTATAATGATCAAATCTAGCTCTCCACCAAAAATCAGCTCTGTGGGAATTTTTGTTATTTGACCACTACTTTTATGTCTATTTTGACCGGGCTATTTATATTTTTACCGAGTATATAAGTTTAAGCTCTCAGATATAAGAATAACATCACCCAATTGGGTTCAGGTGTTTTGAAGTCACAAGATACTTTCTTGACAATGAAAAGTAGACCTATACATACGTATAAATATTGGACTTACCTACATAATTGTTCTGGACAATGTTATGAAGATCGATGAGTAATAAAATCGAAATACATAATTAGTAGTGATAAAACCCAGCCGGTAATTTTAACACCGATTCTAAAAACTCTTTGCTAATACAGCCTCTCATATAACTAACCACAAAACAAGGTAAACACTACCAGCAACGCCTTGTATAACCAATAATCGCTTGATAATCTAAACACAGCCTTGAAAGTAAATACAGAACCTATCTTAAACTGTTTGAGCCGCATTAATATATTTGCTTTTACTCTCAAATACAAACAAAATCTGTAATCAAGTACCACGGAGAACGAAATGATTAGCGGAGATGTAACATAATGCAAAATCTCCTAAGAAATTGCGCGTCAAAAATGCGGGTGGGACGAGGCATGTTACTAGATCCACCCTTGCACGCCTTCTAAGGAATCCGCTCATTATTTTCAAAATAAAATCACCAATCAATCAAGACCAATCTTGAACAGATGGGTTTTGAATCGCCAGGCACCACAAACGTCTCGTTAGTTCTAGTAACTGATCACGCAGGCCGTACGTTACATTGACCTTCAAGAAGACTGTTGACCTAACTTCATTATGGCATCTCCGCAATCTTTCCTTCCTCCGTGTCAAGTTACCTTCATGTTATCTGGTCTCGCCAGACGATAATAATTTTGTTTAATGGTATAGGCACTGGAATTTGGGTGATCAAATTGCCACGTGTAATGTTTGGGCCGAAACTGCTGTCTCAGTATTTAACAGCATGATTATTATGAGTTAACATGATCTTAGTCTACCTTATAGGGCTGATGTTAGAGTTATAAAATACCTTGGTTAATGTACACATTTGAAAAGTTGATGACTTCAAATGTAATATATTCAATCGACTGCATATTAATGTTTATTAGGCAGTCGATTGACCTTTATTTAGAGCAGAATAACAATATTAGTTCTCTTTCAATCTGAAGTTAGTAAAACAAGACTTTCTACATCTATACATATAATAAATCTGTAGAAAAGTAATTTTTGTACATTGAAGAAATTGACAAAAAAAATAGCCGGCATGTTAAAGGATAACTAACAGAACCCATTTCCATCATTTTTGTCATTTTTGTCTGTTTGTCTGTTTGTCTGTTTATCTGTTTGTTTGTTCGGGATTCACGTAAAATCTACGAATTCAATGCAGACAATGCTTATATACAAAAATTCTACGTAACTTGGGGTATTACTTAGTTTTTGTTTCATCGAAATCGATTCACTCTATCAAAAGATATGATTAATTTTGTGAATTCAAGATGTAAAATATTACGACACGCAATCTGTTTGTCAAAACTGTACATTTGAATGTTGTACTTATATTAGTTGTTCGGCCTATTATTAATCTTTACACAGAAAATCACACCTTTATAAGTAACTTCGGAAGAAAAAAAAATATGAAAATTTTGTTTAGCCAAGGTTAAAGTAGCTCCATCTGTGGTAAAAATACATCAAATTTGTCAAAAGAGCGAGGTGGTAAATGACAATTTAATTACCATACATTCTTTATAGAGGATTATTATTTCAACAGATGGAGTTGTGTATTTTCCGTAATTCACCATATTTTAACACGTAGTGTAATTTTTCGATAGACATTTCAATAGTGTTTGTCAGTTTGCCGTACCACATCAAAATCCAACTATAATTATTACCTTGATGAAAGGAAAATTAATAGTTCTCAGCCAAATTTAAAACGGTGCCATCTAAATTATTTTTTGAACATTATGTCAAAAATGATGACTTTAGTGGAACAATTAATTATCATTTAAAGTTACAGATGGAGTTCATATCAGGATTTTTTCATAAACATAGTTTAGCTTATCTTCCACTAATGTGGTGGCCTTAAAACAAATTACTTTGAGTAAGTAGTATTGAGTAGACCTTAATTACTTTTTTCTGATGCAAAATATGTAAACTTAATCCTAGAAGAAAGGAAGATCTATCTCTCGCAAGCGCTGCTAAGCGTGAGGTAGGTAATGTAGGCTTCTGTAGCTTTAAAAACAAGCCCAGATACAAAGTGCAGATAAGAAATGGGAGCTTTCTCGATTTAATACCATACACACGTAAAATGCTTTATGCGTCTGGAAACGTACAAATTACGCGTCGCATACCAGAGACATGCTTACTTTCAACTTTTGATCGCAAATACACTGTTCACGATTACGAACAGTCTCAGTAAGACCCGAGCCAAGTCTAAAAAAACACCTTTTATATAAAACTACGTTTGATGTCATTCAATTACAAAGACAGAATTGTTCTCTGCTGCAAATCCTATCCACCTATATCCTATCCTAATCCAGCATGCATTGCAGGTGTGCATTGCACAAAAACCAATGGTATCCTATTCGAGAAGTCAAAAGAGTCGGCCTGCCAACGTCAGCTTTAGCGCTAAGCAAGTGTTCTTAATAGTACCATCAGAATTACATTCATCGTTGAATGAGGTGAATACATTTTCAGAAACCACAATAACAGTAGGAGCCAAAGCGTATGATCGCTTCATAGAGCTCTGATTGGCCCCAGGTGACCAAGTCAGGTCTGATTTGTTCGTTCATCAGATCTTTGAAAGTGTTTCGGTGGATACTTACTGTCGTCCTGTTAACGTGTGACACAAAATATGGTATATATTCGTCCTCCGCAAGAGCGAAATTTTCCCGGTGAGCGGTAGTGACGCACAGTATACAACACTTCTGTTTCTTTTGATTTGCTGGCTCCACCAAGAAATGAAAAATTGCGAGCGTACATTTTGAAAATCTTGGCAAAACTGCAGGTTTCAAGTACGAACACATGAAGTGGACTCTCACAGATACGTACATTTTGCCTATTCGTGAACTAATGCAAACATTTCGGTGGAGTCCCTCCCGGTTTAGACCTAACCCCTCATTAGGCGTGCGCGATCCTCGGGCGTGTGAGTAGCGCGTGCGTCGCGAGCACGCTGCGTGAGCGTCGCGTTTTGCTGCCCTGCGGCATTTGCAGCGCGCTCGACTTGACGTTTAACTGCTAAGGCGTTTAGCGGGCGGCGGGGATAGCGGGCGTAGGGGTAAGAACGCAACTCGAGCGCCGCGTGCTCGCCGCGAGCGCGTCGCTTGCACTCTTCACACATGCCGCAGGGCAGCAAAACGCGATGTTCACGCAGCGCGCTCGCGACGCCCGCGCTACTCACACGCCCGAGGATCGCGCAGGCCTAATGTGGGGTCAGCCTTACCATAGTAAGTAAGTGCACAGAAAATCCCCAATTCATACAAGTCATACAAGTGTTTCTCCCCAGTAGTGAAACTATCCTACCCTATGCGCCTGCTGATGATGATGACTCATTTTATCATCCATCCAGCTATTCCCCAACTATGTTGGTGTTGGGCTTCCAGTCACCGAATCTGTTTGAGTACCAATATTTTGCTTGGAGCGACTACCTATCTATCTATCTTCAATCCAGTCAACTACACAAGACGATATCCATGGTAAGACTGATAGACTTTCTGGCTTCTGCTTAGTCGCAGCAGCTGCAGAAAATGTACAAATGACAGCTTTGTCAGACTCAAAGCATATAGACATAGATTATAGCTATTTCCTGTGAAAATTACTTACGCACCATACGTAATAATTGACTATTCTATATTGCCCACGCAGACGAAGTTGCGGGCAACAGCTAGTCAATAATAAGTCATTGGAATCTACAAAATAGCAGAAAACTTATATAACATCATGGAAAGTTACAACATTTGCGTGAGAATGGAATCTCAACCTACCATGATGTTGATAGCAACATGCATATGACACATATTATCATAGTTCCACCTTAATATTCACCGTTTACAGTAAATATCGAATGTGTACACATTGTGTGTAGCTCAAAGTGTACAATCATTGTCATTTGTCACCGCATCCATATATCAAATGGATGATTCCAGAATATCGGTTGTCACGCGATGTCACGCTTTCTTTAAGAAGTTTTTTAGCTGTGGAATGGAAAATGTGGTGGGAAAGGTTAAAGGAAAGGTTTAGTAGTAGGGCTGCAAATCTATACTAATATTATAAAGCTGAAGAGTTTGTTTGTTTGTTTGAACGCGCTAATCTCAGGAACTACTGGTCCGATTTGAAAAATTCTTTCAGTGTTAGATAGCCCATTTATCGAGGAAGGCTATAGGCTACCGGCTTTTTATCCGGGTCCGTGCCGAGGTTCCCACGGGATGCGGGTGAAACCACCGGCAGAAGCTAGTACTAAATATGATGTAGTTAAAAAAATATCATATCATGGATTTGGTTCTCTTAAGGCAAAGTTTTCAGCAGATTTTCAGATTTTTCATACTGATTCAAACATGGATTAAATTCCGGAATATGGTAAGTAGGTTGTTGTTTGGTACATGTAGATGTATACCTATTAACGTCATGAAACTTAACTGATACTGATACTAATTTGACAAATTATTACAGGATTAGAGACCCCGTTTATCGATACTCCTTTTTTATCCAATGCTTGTAGTATTTATTACTACTTACTAAAAGATAAATTAAGCTTATTAACTAACAATCACATTATCCCAGTTTTAATAACAATAGGAGTGCAACTCTTTGCGGAGTATTTGTCTCTGGCGGTCGCATCGATTTTAATAAACAGACCACTAAACTTCGGTCGCCATGGCTGGGCTAATGAATTTCTCTGTGGTTACTGTACTGTGTATCATTTGTTGTCTGTGTGTGTGTGTGTATTTATGAAATACTAGCTTTTGCCCGCGACTTCGTTCCCGTGGAATAGTGGCATCCGGCAGATTTTTGGTTTGAACAATAGATGGCGCTGTATGTCCGGAATAAATTGTATTTTTAATTTTTATTTTTTGTAATAAAAACTATCCTATATCCTTCTCCTGGCTCTAAACTACCTCCCTGCTAGTTTTCAGCTTAATCGGTTCAGCCGTTCTTGAGTTATAAGTGGAGTAACTAACACGACTTTCTTTTATATATATAGATTTATAATTTGAGAGCTGTTTTTCGCAGTGTCACCTGTTTTTTGAAGGAATTTCATTATTACATGAGCTTATTGCCGTCCACTGAGTAGGATATTATTGGGCATTCTAATCCACCTTCCGTTCCTACGGCTCACTCCGTTCGCCTCCGTCGCTCTCGGTGGATTAGAATGCCCAATAATATAAATGGATTACCTTGTTCGATCAGCAAACGGATTGGGCGCCATTCCAATTGGTTATTAGTTTAAAACTAAAACGAGCATGAGAACAGACTATTTTGTGTTTGCTGGCGTAATGTTGCTTATAAATGTGAATGTAACAAATTAATTGAGTCATTTTTAGTCTGTTCGTTTCATGTAGTAACCATGAAGTTTGTCAAACAGCCACAATCATTAAGTGTGAATACAGTTTGTATCGAGTCTCGAAATACTGGTTCTCGTCATGGAGACCTACTACCCAACTCTGTACGTTGCATTATTTGCGGGCCTTCCAATTCTGGAAAAACGAATTTGTTAATAGGTCTTCTCATACATGAGAATGGATTAAGATTTCAAAATGTTTATGTTTATTCGAAAACTCTGCATCAACCCAAATACATTTTTTTAGAACAAGTTTTGCAACGAGTTCCTGGTGTATCATTCCAGAAATATCATGGTAATGAGGAGGTACTGAGTGTCCAGGAGGCAAAACCTAATTCTGTGATCATATTTGATGATGTTGCTTGCGAAAACCAAAACAATATGCGTGATTACTTTGCGATGGGCAGACATAAATGTATTGATTGTTTTTATCTTAACCAAACATATACTAAAATTCCTAAACAGTTAGTTCGGGACAATGCTAACTTAATTATACTTTTTAAACAAGATGAAATTAATTTGAAACATATTTATGAAGAACATGTCAACACTGATATGTCATGGAGCGAATTTCGTGAAATGTGTTCAAAAATATGGAGTGAACCTTTTAATTATGTAGTCATTAATAAGGATTGTTCCAAAAATAAAGGATGTTACAGAAATAAATTTGACACTTTTGTAATCTTTGATTAAGATCATTAATATTTAAGTATCTTACCACAGAAATATTATTATTCGTTAAACAACGCTTAACCTATCAAGATATAAAAATGGAAAAAACATTAAAAAGACAAATTGTTGATGCTGCAGAAGCTGTTAAGAAAAAAATACGAAAGATGAAAGACATTGAGATTGATAATAATCAGACATTGGAGTCAATGTTCAAGCCTGTAACAGAACCTCTCAACCTAATTGCAAATGCAAGCATGCAACCTCCTCGTTTATATGCTACGGGAAATGAAGAAGCAGATATTTCATTTATTGATTCAGCTTCTCAGAAAGAAAACCTGAGTAAAGTCGACGGTGACTATGAATCCGACAAGGACAGTGATTGTTCGTTTCAATCATTGGTTGAAAATAAACAGGGTGATACATCATCTTGGTCAATAACCTCAGAAGCACTTGCCGGGGTCCCATATGGTGTCAGAGTGGTGGATGGGAACTTGATGCTAGGTTCAGCTCGCATAACAATCAGCGATGAATATATTAATGTGTCTGGACACAAATATCAAAATACACCTGGTTTAAAACAGTTGTTGCTAAAGAAAGATGTAGATTTAAGTTTGGTAACCGACAGGGATATGCAACATTATAAGTCAATGCTACTCGATACAAATGCTCATCGACGAGACTATGATTCCGGTAAACCAATAAAAAGTAATAAGGGGCAGAAATATTTACAAGTTATTAAGCCACTTTTTAAACTACAAAGTACCATCCAAGACAGTATTCCGAAGGGAAAAGGACTGTCATTGACAAAAATGTGGAAAAAAGAATTATTATTAAAAAAACAAAATACCCGACTGCACACTAAAAAAAGAGTAAAACAAGCCCCACAATAATATTGATCAATCAAATGCTAAAAACTAATTATGTAATACCGTTTAAACAATACCTATATTAAAATACACTACAATATGTGTTCGTAATCGATAGTTAAATAAACAGAAACTTATTTTGAATACAAATTTACTGAATATAATTTATAAATATTGATGGAAAGCATCGCAGGCGGGGACCAACAGAGGCTTATTTATAGTCATTTCGGTTGTGCACCATTTAGCAGAATTTTCGTTGGTGGCGGTCAAGGTGGTCCCCGCCTGCGATGCTTTCCATCAATATTTATAAATTATATTCAGTAAATTTGTATTCAAAATAAGTTTCTGTTTATTTAACTATCGATTACGAACACATATTGTAGTGTATTTTAATATAGGTATTGTTTAAACGGTATTACATAATTAGTTTTTAGCATTTGATTGATCAATATTATTGTGGGGCTTGTTTTACTCTTTTTTTAGTGTGCAGTCGGGTATTTTGTTTTTTTAATAATAATTCTTTTATTTATAACTTTTTAGCTGTTTTTATTTAACGAAAATGTTGTAGATGTAGAAGACTATGTACCTTACTTTACCTTACTTTACCTTATGCGTGTGCCCGCATTCGGGCTGTATACTCGAGCATATCCCCCTCCGCACCGCGCCGCGCGCCGCATGCCAGGCCGCGCCCTATCTTTTTGCTTGCTAACGCATGAGTTGCTTTGCGTTGACGCAGAATTAACATGTTCCCGTGGGAATTTTGAGAAAAAACGTATCCTATATTAATTACTCCCGTGATTGAAATGAATCTAATGATACCGCATACATATTTTTTTAAAGGGAAATTTAGAAAAAATATCCCGTGGGACTTTTAGGATAAAATGTATCCTATGACACTCCCGTAATCAAGACAAATCTAACGATACCTCATACATCAAAATCCATCAAGCCGTTTAGGCTACAGGAGGTCACAAAGGAACAGACATACATACATACTTACATACACTCGAAAAACATTACCCTCCTTCTTTGGCAGTCGGGTAAAAAGAACACAGATTTTGTATATTGGGATGATCCAAATGAACTAGTGGATAGGTTAAAATTACTGATAGCTTCTCGAGATGCTGGTAACACTGGAGTTAACAATGAAATTATATCTATCATTGAAGAATTGCGTGAAAATAAAATTATAAATAAATGATTTTAAAAAATGTATCCATTTTATTGCTAACCTTTCATCAATATACACCTAAATATGAACGTAGACAAATTTGGACATCACGTTCATAAAAGATTACGTTTAACAGAGTTACTTGACTTTAATGAGAACGCCCTGTGCAAGTCAGAAACGGGAGACTATGATTTAAAAACAATTAGATTGAAAGGAATAAGATCTCCCGTAGAAGGAGACGAAGCTGTGAACAAGGATTATGTAGATCGAATGAATGCTCAGACAGTACAAGAATTCAATAGACTGATTTCTTCATTACGTTCTCAAATTATATTAGATGGGCAAAATGCAGTTAAGTCTTATTTAAAAACAAAGTCATCAGACGTTTTGACTCATTTCGAAGACAAGTTTTATACTAAAGCAGAGGTAGATAAGTTAATTAAAAATTTCCCTAATGGCAAAACAGCAAATAGTTAATGAAATACATAAAGCCGCACGAAGAAATTTCCTGAGGCGTTCAGTTATTTTAAAAGGAATCGATGATTTGTGGCAAGCCGATCTGATGGACATGCAAAACTTGAAAAAGTATAATAAAAGTTACAATTATGTGCTAATGGTTATTGATTGCTTCTCAAAGTATGCTTGGGCGGAACCATTGAAATCAAAAAATAAACAAGATGTTACTCATGCATTTGAAAGGATATTGATTGATAGTAATCGCAGACCTGTTAATTTACAAACGGATATGGGGACCGAGTTTTATAACAATACGTTTCAGAATCTTATGAAGACGAACAATATTAACCATTACTCAACGTTTTCAACCAAAAAAGCTTCGATTGTTGAAAGACTAATAAGAACTATTAAAAATAAGTTATATAAATCTTTTAGCTATAACGGAAACTACAAATGGTTAGGACAACCGTTAGAAGTAATATTGAAGACATATAATAATACAAAGCATCAGACTATTAAATATAAACCAGCTGAAGTAAATAAATATAATGAACACGATATAAAAGAAAATATTAACAGAACATTAAAGAAAATATCTTCTCTCCATACAAAGAAACCTAAGTTTAAAGTAGGCGATTATGTACGCATCAGTAAATACAAACACAATTTCGAGAAAGGTTACACCCCCAATTGGTCAACTGAACTGTTTACTATTAAAAAGATTAATAAAACCATACCAGTAACATACCACATAGAAGATCAGCGAAAAAAAATAATATTGGGGGCATTTTATGAGCAAGAACTTCAGAAATCTAATTATTCTGATGTTTATTTGATAGAAAAAGTTTTAAAAAGAAGAGGACGTAAACTGTTCGTGAAGTGGTTAGGTCTGAATGATGAAGAAAACAGTTGGATTGATAAAGCTGCAATAATGAGTTAAAATATATAAATAATACAAATGTAATATTTGTATCAGTACACTTAAAGTAATGCAAGGTGGTGGACTAGTAAATAACATAATTAATAATCTACCGTTCGAAGTTCATTTGCCCGGATACAATTATTGCGGACCAGGAACTAAACTTCAAAAACGATTGTTGCGAGGTGATCGAGGCGTGAATAAGCTAGACGAAGCTTGTATGCACCACGACATTGCTTACGCAAATCATACAGATCTATCCCATCGTCACAAAGCTGACTTACAATTACTCAACATGGCTAAACAAAGACTTAAATCAAAAGATGCGGGAAAAGGTGAAAAGTTAAGCTCATGGCTAGTGAGCAAGGTTATGAAAGCAAAACTGAAGTCTGGTTCCGGTGTAAAAACATTTAGAAGCTTGGTTTCAAAAATTAGATCAAAAATTAAAAAAATGAAACCCAAGAATAGTAAAACTTTGATTAAAGTTGCTTATTTAGCAGCAAAAAAAATGTTTCCAGGAATTAATCAAATTCGAGTACCGCGAGTAATACCTTTGCCAAAAACTGGAGGGGTTTTGCCTCTAATCCCTATTTTCGCTGGTTTATCAGCTTTAGGAACTTTAGCTGGTGGTGCCGCTGGTATTGCAAAAACTGTGAATGATTACAAAGCAGCTCAACAAAATTTACGAGAAACAGAACGACACAATAAGGTTATGGAAGGTTTAGTGGTGGGCAAGGGTTTATACATTAAGCCGTACAAAAATGGCAAAGGTTTGTTTATAAAACCATCAAAAAACTAAAAAGTATGCTACCCAATCGTCCTCTGACTAATGTAGATATTCAAAAGTATGCAAAAGACATCCCATATTTCCGGGGAATCTACATGAAGGATCAGTTACCAAGGAAGCCGAAAAAAATTGAATGCGCTATCGTAAACTTAGACGATTCTAAGAACGAAGGAACTCATTGGGTAGCTTATGTTAAATTATACAAGCATTGTGAATATTTTGATAGCTATGGAGATTTAAAACCTCCAACAGAATTAATGCGATATTTTAAGAATTGTAATGTTTATTATAACTACACAAGATATCAAAGATTCAATGCAGTAAATTGTGGTCACTTATGTTTAGAGTATTTGATGACTTTTTGGAATAAAAAAATATAAAATGTATGTTTTTCTTTAATTTTAATCATTTCCACAATGTCACTCACTTTGTCAATAACTGGAAATTCGTCAAATTTATCTACATACTATCCAAATACGTTGCAACTAGATGGAGCTTATGAGTGCGCCTTATTGCATTTTTCAACATTTAATTCTATTCCCAACATTGACAAAACGAATAACAAGTTCTACTACGGTTCCAACGAAGTTATTGAAATACCGGAAGGTACATATGAATTGCAAGATATCAGTGATTATTTAAAATCTGAAATTAAGGATGCAACAATAAAACTACTGTGCAATAATAATACGTTAAAAACTACTATTTTCTGTACAAAAGACATTGATTTTAGCAAAGAAAGCTCTTTCAGAAGACTGTTAGGATTTAATAAGCAGATTTTAAAAGCTAATAAATGGCATGTATCACAGTTTCCAGTCAACATTTTACCTACGACTGTGATCAGGGTTGAATGTGATATTGTAAGCGGCTCGTTTATAAACGGTGAACCAAGTCACATTATTCACGAATTTGCACTCAACGTGCCACCTGGATATAGGATCATAGAAATACCGAAGAACGCAATATACTTTCCGATAAATCAAAATAATATAAGCTGTATTCATATTAGGCTATTAGATATAAGGAATCGCTTAATAAATTTACGTGGTGAAGAAGTGCAGCTGTATTTGCATCTTAAACGAAAAAATGATTGACTACAATAAATATGTACATCAACAAGTTAAAAATATCAGTTCTACTCGAGCTACTCACCATACAAGACCACGCTCTAAGAAGAAAATAAAATTAACTAAAGATAATAAGGCATTCCTTAAAGCAATCGGATTACTAAAATGAATATATTAGACGTTTTATCCACTCCGACTTACGACACTACAATAGAAGGAATTGAATTTCATTCTTACAAACCCTACGTAACAAGTTTTAATAGAAATGATGAAATACGCATACCTATCAATCAACAGGACCTGTACATATTACCATCAGCTAGCACTTTATATTTGGAAGGAACCGTTATAGTTAGCAAGAAGGATACGAAAGACAAAGCTACTAGTGTCCATTTCACCAACAATGCTCTACTTTACTTATTTCAAGATATTAGGTATGAGCTAAATGGAGTAGAGATAGATAAAATAAAAAATGCTGGTATAACTACAACCATAAAATCGTTAATATCAATGAATGAGGGCGAATCAAAGATGTCTAACGCCTGGGGTTGGAATATCGATGGAATAAAAAATAATCATGGAGGAAGTTTTTCTGCTTCTATCCCACTTCGCAATATCCTCGGTTTCGCTGAAGATTTTAAAAAAGTCATCATAAATAGTAGACACGAACTGGTACTGTTACGAAGTAACACTAATTTGAACGCTGTAAAACTTAGCACCGGCGAAGTAGTGGATGACGTTCACATCAACAAAATCATATGGCGCGTACCACATGTTAAAGTATCAGATAAAGAAAAAATTTCTTTGCTAAAACTGTTAGAAAAAGATCGTCCGCTTCAGATGATTTACAGAAATTGGGATCTCTACGAATATCCAGCTTTACCTAAAACTACAAAGCATACGTGGTCTATCAAAACTGCATCTCAAATTGAAAAACCAAGATACGTCATTATAGGCTTACAGACAAATAGGAAAAATAGTGCAAGTTCTGACATGTCTCAATTCGATCACTGCAATGTTCGTGACGTAAAAGTGTACCTAAATTCAACTTATTTTCCATATGAAAGTCTTAATGTGAACTTCGCTAATAACAGAATTGCATTATTATATGAGCAATACGTCAGATTTCAACAGTCGTATTACGGACGCCGTCCAGAACCCTTGTTAAGTGAGAAACAGTTTAAAGATTTAGCACCGCTGTTTGTAGTCGATTGCTCTAGACAAGCAGATAATCTAAAGGCGGGTCCTGTCGTAGATGTAAGAGTAGAAATTGAGAGTGATTCGGAACTACCAGATCAAACTGCAGCTTATTGTCTCATTCTGAATGACTGTATTGTTGAATACAAGCCATTAAGTAACATCGTAAAGAAGATATCATGAACGCAGATACCATCATAGTTGACCTCCAAGGATTTAAAGATAATCAAAATAATTTTATCGTGAAGGAAGTGACCATTGTAAGTCAGGAACTTACCCAAACATTCTTAGTAAAACCACCATATCCGTTTCATTATTTGTCTAAAGAAGAAAAGAAGCAAGTGAGATGGTTAGAAAGAAATCGAGGAATTTACTGGAGTGAGGGCTACATCGATTATAAAGAATTTCAACGCATCGTAGTATTATATCTCGAGAATAAGAAAATAATGACCAAGGGTTTGGAAAAAATACAGTGGATTAAAGAATTATGCACGAACTGTAAAGTGATTGATCTTGGTGAAAAGGGATGTCCTAATCTTTCAACATTAAAAAGAATGTTTTTAAAAAATAAAAGAGACTTTAACTGTGTGCATCATAGAATTAACTGTGCATTAAATAATGCTGTGTGTATAAGAAAATGGTATTTTGATAATAACATGTCTGTGTTTAATTTATTCAGCAAAAAGTTTGGAAATGATGAAGTGGATTGTTAATAATGTGTCATAAAATACCATTATACATACTTATATTATGAAAAGCATTCGTTTCATGTTCATTCCTGTCTATTGCACTTACACGTATCTGGTGCTAAATATGACACCACACAGGTGCACTCGTATAAAGAATACAGGTTTAAACTTGTTAAAACATGACATTGATTCAAAGCATACGAGTCTTTATTGAGTACTGTTACATTAAACTATTTCACTTCCTTCGTCATTGCGCTGTCCGTTGTCGAAGTGGTAACATCTCATCAAAAAATAAAACATTGTAAGTATTGACCCTATATCTTTCTATCCGTATATCTTTATTACTTCATTTTGATTTAAAACTTACTTATTGTTTTATTTGTTTCAGATCATCAATAATGTGTGATTCTCCTGACATTCGTTTCTCACAATACGCTCAAGGTTTTCCTACTCCAAGTTTGAGCTGGCATACACCAGAGCCACAACCTCGTGCGAGTAAGAAGCCTAGAGTGAGACGTCAAAAGCAAAAGCAGACTCCAGTGTACCAATCGTTCGTCATCAACAATGAGAAGAAAAAAGGTGTACGGCTCATTCAAGTACAAGTGTTGGACATTAATGACCAACAAAAACCTGCCACCCCTGACGGAGAAGTGCTAGTGATGAGTGCGCAATACGTTGTGACTGAGCCTGTGGACTATATAATGGACGAGACACAGGCATTAATAAATAAAATATCCAAAAAACTTTGTGAAGACTATAGTTATAAGTTAAGTATGATTATTTGTAGATATGTATGTAAATATGTTGCATGTGAATAATATAGGTAGATTTTAGTTATTAACTTTAGGATATTTCTATTATTTTGTCTACACACATCACATGTTTAATTGTAATCTTTATATATATATGTAAGGAAACTTTGTGAAGACTATAGTTATAATTATGTATGATTATTTGTATGTATGTAAATATGTTGCATGTGAATAATATAGGTAGATTTTATTTATTAACTTTAGGATATTTCTATTATTTTGTCTAAACACATCACATGTTTAATTGTAATCATTATATTAAATATATAAGGAAATCACATTTTAATATAAGTTTATAAAAATAATTGTACCTAGCCATAATTAGCTGTGTTAGTATTGTAGTGTAAGTAACCAATTATTCTGGTAATATTATATTTGCGCAGGAAGAGATATAAAGTTAGTTTATAGTAATATTGTAAAAAAAAGTAATGTTTAAACTTATTCTAGATTAGTTTGTAGTTTGATAATTTACATACAATAAGTTACTGTTATATAAATAAATAAATAGTGTAAAGTTTAAATTTATATTATGTTTTATTTTCTATTATAATTAATCACTGGCATTTAAATAAGCTACAGTAAAATTGTATTTACCGTTTTTTAATTTATAAATTACCCTAATATGGTTAAAAATGTATTAATTAAAAACTATAATTTGAAACAAAAATATTTTACTGTAGCTAATTTAAAGTTAGTAAGGCAGCATTACATTGCATATTCATAAAAAAATACAATACAAAAAAAATAAAAAAAAATATGGAAAGGATGTAAGAAAGACACAGAATGAAGAATGAAAGTACGAGAGGAATGTAGAACTGGTATGGATGAGGAGTTACATTGACGGAACTAATCCGTAAAAAAAAGAAAACAATGTCATGTTTTAACAAGTTTAAACCTGTATACTTTATACGAGCGCACCTGTGTGGTGTCATATTTAACATCAGATACGTGTAAGCGCAATAGACAGGAATGAACATGAAACTAATGTTTTCACAAGTCTGATCTTGTATGCTTCGAGCACTTGTTTTGAAAATATTTGACATCAGGAATGGAAATAAAATATATTATTGTATGTTTTACATAATATTTTAAAAATATATAATATTAATATTTAGCATCCGTTTATCATCATTACTTGACAGTGCTATTTTATTTATACTTTGTGTAAATATTTCATGTTTTATTGATTTAAACAACACATTTTTTGCGGATAACATTACAATTATACGTTTTCATAATCAAGACTATTTAATTTTTTTACAACAGACTTCTTTATACCTTTGCAACTTGCGAGTGCAATCAGGAATTAAAACACAGATATAATTAACATAATATATTTATTTATAAAAATATTTTGGTTAGTATACATAATTCTTACAAACTAATATTAGTACTTACAATTATGGATTACAAAAAGCTTATGCCTATTTAGGACACCAGTCATGCAAAATTACATATTTTTTTACCATGTACCTAGGTAGGTACTTACATCATAGATAGTAGGTATGGAGTTATAGTCATTGATTAAGTTTAGGTAGCTAATTACATATATTTTGCAACATTAATGAAGTTACAAGGTAAAAATGGATTGAAAAATACCTATTTATTACACATTACATAAAAATGGTTGCATTTCCCCAGGCTAAAGTTGACACTTTATCAAATAATAGCAATCGTTTGTCATCATTGCTTGAAAGTGCCACTTTATTTACATTTTGTGTGAATATTTCATGTTTTATTGACCTAAACAAAATATTTTTTTTGCGAATGACATTGCAGTTGTACAAAACACTTTTATAATCGATCATTTTTAACTGCTTCGTAATACATTTTTTAGTACCTTTTGCCTTCTTTATAGTTTTATCTAACGTTTTAATACAATAAAGCTTTGAGCGCAGTCCAACGAACTCTTTAATGATTTTACCACCCATTTCGTCCTTAAATAGCCCTGGAATCTTTTTATTAATAATTGGTAACTCAAATTCGTTATTCGAATCATAGTTGCTGGTATCTAAGTATTTTAGGAAATGCATCTTGAAATCTTTATAAATGTCATTCGTTTCAACTTTATAAACCAGACTGTCTGTGTCAGTGTAGCACAATTGAATTCGGTTACCATAAAAAGGCTTTATAGTGGAATAGTGGAAATCGTACATGTGACTCTTAGACAATTCTAATACAGCAAACCCTATATATATTGGTTTGTTTAGAATAACACGCGAAGGCTTCATTTGGATTGCTACTAAATTATCAGAAAAGACAGACGCGCTATGAAAATAAGGGCTGGCTATTAATTTCTCAGCACAAGTTGTCTTTTTTGTTTTATTGTTCGAATCACACCACTTGTTTACTAATTTTACATCTATTCTTTGTTCATTATTTTCCAGCGTCTTCCCAAAAATACTATTGTTTAGTAATTTAAAAAAATCTTGTTCGAAGGTCGACTCTGCTTTCTGACGTAGCAGGGTGTTAAGATCAATATATTGCTTTAAAAAACAACTTTGTTTAAATTCTATAGCTCGATGGATTTTTTTCAACACTAAACCGTGCTGTAGACATTTTTTTAAATGTGCGTAATGAATAACGTACTGGTATTTATCATACAAATTTGGTATTAGTTTTTTATTATTACCACCAGGTGGTAAGCATTTTTCAGGACAGAATGGGAAGTCATTGTGATCAATGTGCAAATGCCTAGGGTACATTAAATCAACTTCAAGAATATAACCTTTTTCCGCGGTATCACTAATATTTGTTAAATTCAATTGTAAATCATCTATTTCTTTTCTGTTCATAAATCTGAAATCGGAATAGGGTAGTGCCTGACACATGCTATAACCGTATAGATTGTTACAGTCTAAATAAATAATGAATGAATTTGGACTGGACGTATCATAAGAATCCAAATATTTATTATTAGCTTTGGCATGTCTTCTGGAACACATACAAACACCTCCGCGGATACCTTTTTGTATCATTCTAAAAATTTCAACATCACTAATTAATTCTAATTTAACTCCTGTTTTCAAAAGCATTGCATCAAACGATAGGCTTGGTGCTGTAAGATAAAACGCAGGATCGAGATTATAATATCGTTTACAAGTTTTTCTAAAACTTTCAAATATATCTGTTAGCAATAGAACGTCCGTTTTAAGATATAAATCTGTGTACATACCCATATTTTGAATATTAAATACTGACCAAACAGATTGAGCATGTTCATAGTCTTCGTCGGAAATTAATTCATTAGTCAAAGAGTTATAAAAATGATTTTTAGATGGCAAACATGTATCTTCATAACGTTCCCATTGAGACATATAGTCATATGGATACACTCCTTTTCGGGTTAACAAACTGAATTGTGTTTCAATAGGAAAATGTGATTTTAACTGTTGAAATTCTTGTATTTTCATTGTACTAGTTAACTTTTCTAAGCTAGTTCCCAAAAATTTGAAAGAATCTACAAACCGAACCTGAATGCTTTCCTTAGGGGAAATCGGAATAAATTTTGTAAAAGAAATATAGTTTTCTTTCGTTTTAGGTATCACTTTAAGAGATCCTGGAGCTTCTCCTAATTCTTTTATAAAAAGGTGACAGTCATAACCAGATAAATTATGAAAAAATACTGGTATAAATGATGGTACTTTGTATTGTATGTTACAATAACTATGAGCTGCGCCGCGATATTTACCAGTCAAGTGACAATGATCACGGACTTTGTCACCGAACAAAAAGTGCTCACAAATATGACATGTTGCTGCATTTTCAAAGTCATGAGCATGATCATCAGTAAAAATAATGGGAACGTTACTTTTTAAAATACCATAAATTTTTTGTGCATCGTTATAAATAGATTTAACAAATTTAGATACACAATCCAAACCGCGATACGAAACGTAACGATTATGGCTGTCATCTAATGTGCACGTTATATGATATGCGAAGGCTATAGGTACATGTCGCTGACGTGTTACAGTACTCGCAGTTGTTGGATCAGGGTCACAAGATTGGTACCTTTCCAGCATTGTTTCAAAGTCAGCGTATATAACAAATGGAACAGTTTGCTTTCTATTATAATTTTCAAACTGTATGAATGAGCCCTTTGGAGGCAGCACAGTGGCAATTCCTCCACAACTGTGCGAACTAAGATCATCACATGAATCAAAAAACATTAAACATTCCTCACAAAAGTACAATTTACTGTGATGTTTCGTTATTTGATTCTTAACAAGTCGCGGTAAATCTTTAATGAGGCAGTAATGTGACAGATTGTCATTTTGTAAATAAAGTAAATGGATCACCTTTTTATTATTCAAGGATTTTGGTTTGTAAAGCGGTCCTACCACGGTATTATTTTTTAAACCATAAATATAAATACAAATTTCGGGGTTATTTACTTCAAACTGCGCTATGTCAGAGAAACTCAATGGAAAAGACAAACCTTCTATGTTTAACACGTTTCTGAAATGCGGGTATGATAAAACTCTTTCAGGGTGAGATTTAGCTGGATATAAAGCAGCAACTACTGACCACAAAAAGCAATATTCGTCATTATTATGAATATTAACACACGCTCTTTTTGATTTAATTGCTGCCGGTAACTCAATAAAACCGGAGCCGCGTAAAGGTTGATATTTGTTAATGTTAATTTCCAAATGAGAACTACTTAATAAAGTCCAACCACTATCACGGTCTTGGAATTCTTCAATCTTTTTCTTTAAAGTATTTTCAACTTGAGATATTAAAGTGACATAATCATAATTCTGATAAAGACTGAAATTTTTCGTACAAAATGATTTCATCTCCTGAGACTCGTTTTTAACCAATAAAAACAAAGCAAAATATTCAAAGTTTACTTTCAAACAAGTATGTTCTTTAAGAGACATATCTATTAACATTTGAATTTTATCCTGAATATTATTTAAAAATGATTCTAAAGAACAATTTTCAAACGAATCGGTAATTCTATAAGAAGCTATACGATTACGAAATGCAGAATGTATAATTTCAACGCCTTCGCAAAAATGTGAAATATTTTTATTTTTATGATCGTTACTGCGTAAATGACCTACCCAGTGATTGCGCTCAACAGATGTGTTACAAACAGTACAGAAAGGCATTTTATTATTATGCTAATTACCTTGTACTTTAAAGTTAATATAAGGCAGCAAAAGGTACAAAAATAAAGTATAAGTAGAAAGAAATTATTTAGGTAAAAAGCAATATATCCAAAACACATTAGGTATACACAATAGGGGCTATGATGAAAGAGACTGGTGTCGAAACTATAATTAAATATTAAAAATGTGTGAAAAAAATATTGAATTTTCAATGATAATATTAATATAAAAAATTATTTTATATTAATATTATCACTATAAAAGATGGGCTCCGAGTTATCAAATAGCTCATGAGCCCGTCTCATAAATATTTGTAAGGCGTCCCACGTCGAGGAGCCTCTATTAAGTTGCAGTTTCAGTGCAACCGACGCCTTCTTCCACCGATCCTCTCTAGGAGTGGAAGCGGCTTCAGCCTTATGGTAGACCTTCACCTCAACATAGAAGTCCCCCGTTAAGTCGGCTGTCCGCCGTACTTTCCCGTTGGCGACGCGGCTCACGAGGGACGATCCAAGGTCTCCGCACGATGTCGCTGGGAGAAGCTTGTCGTTCTCTAAGCCGAAGAGGTCCGAGCTATGATGTTTGTATTTACTGAAACAAAATAAAACATTTTATTTATAATTATTACGATAATAATACCTTCAAAGTTGACGGCACGGTTGGCGCAGTGGTCGAGCGATCGACTGCTGCATTGCGTGTCGCGGTTCGATTCCCGCACGGAACAAATATTTGTATAATCTACAGATAGTTGTTCGGGGTCTAGGTGTGTGTGCATGTGAGATTTATGTCTGTAAACGCACCCACGATACAGAAGAAATTCCTAAATATGACCAACTAAACGTGATGTATGAAAGATATCGTATCTAACATTTATGATAGTGCTCTCTGCGTTACTGAACTAGAGTTTAGTTTCGATTTGTGAATAAAACTCTAATGGACATAACATACACGACAAGTAAGTAATAAAGTCAAAAATTACCTCGATGTTGATTCCGAAGGCGTGGTGCCGCTCCCAGAAGTTTTGCGCTTCGATGCCTTTTTCTTCGGCTGCACGTTTTTCGTAGCCTCGGTTACTGCTGAGCACCCCGGCAGCGACTGGTATTCAACTTCGGAGTCAGACCTGCAATCGAATACAAAGATTATTTTTTATAAAACAATTATGATGTAAAGAACGCACTGAAATATCTAACCTTCTTAATTAAATTAATTTTGAGTAGTACTTACTTACATTTTATGAAGAGAGATTCACGTGATTATAACGTAAGGTAGACAGCGATGAGCACTTGGAAATACTGGAGCAAATGTGATTTTCGATACAATCCATCGGTTTATATTCATAAAAAAATACAATTTCAGCAAAATTTACCTAATCACAAAATGAATCCTTAAATAATATGTATTACAGTTGTATTACCAATTTATGTCACTTACGTCAAATTAAATCGTATTGCTTGCATACCAATACTGCCAAATTGCAATTTTATCGTGAGAAATGAAATATAAAACCACCAACGCCGACAAAGGTGGAACCGATAGCTACTTACCTGGCTGCCGCTAATCATTATAGGTATGATAATAAAATTATGTAAGTTTGTTTGTTTAATAAACGCTAATATAAAACTTCATATGACATTATACGAATATTTCAAAAAAAATATTACAATTATCCTCAAAATTGGTGTAAAGTAACCCCCTGCTAGAACTTTTTTATAAAACATTTCATGTAACGAAAGTCGCGTTAAAAATTTAGTTTACAACCATGTTGTAGTATAACTCAAAATTCAAATAAAATAACCAAAATACTAGAACATTTTTTAAAACATTTCATAATATGAAATTATTATATTATAATGAAATTCACGTCAAAAATTTTGGTTACAATAATGCTACAGCTTAACTTAAAATTGAAATAAAATAATCAAATCAAACTACTAGAACATTTTTTATAAAACATTAAATTCATGTAATTGGAATTCGAATAAAAAAAAAACGCTATTCAATTCAATAGGTAATGATATGATTAAGAATATCTTATAAACAATTCCTAACTAGAACTGACAACTGGTTATTATTATTATTAACCATTTATTTCAGACATAATCCATATAAGTGTCAGTAAAATTTTCTTAAAATCTATGTTAGTAGGTACCTAATTATAAGACATTTTTTTATGATCACAATTAATGTTAGTTATGAAAAACATCATACCATAAACAAAGTAACGTCAGCACAAGTAGGAGTACTTTGGGCTAATCGAATCTATTATCTTAATTGATCGTAGGGAAATAATATTTATTTTAATTGATCATGGGGAATTCTAATAAAATACTAATTTGAATTGTAGCCGCAACATGCACAGCGGTCCTCTTTCTTGTAATATGATTGCTTAACATATTTATGGAAATTACCCACACTCACACCGCATGCTATAAAGTTCTTACACTGCAAGTTATTTCATGATCCAATTCTGCAGTTTTGCAGATGTTAAGAGCCCATTTACACTTACTCATCGACTGCATAATAAAATCGTTTCCGACTTCATCGACAAGCGGTTCATGATATAGTACGTCGCACCGGCTGACCGCCCCGCCGCGCCGTCGCGTCGAATGGCTCATGTACCGTTTTGTCGGCGGCAAGTGTAAAAGCACCATAATCTATTTCAACGCTCGGAGTTCAGATGACCATTATGTCTTATTTCTTAAAGTGTAATGTAAAGTGTGTGTCGTCTGTATGAATGAATTAAATTAAAATTTGGATGTCCTTGAGCCAATCTGGTCACAGAAAATAGAATGTGTGTGTGCCTATGAGTATACGCTATTTCTTATTTTTGTGGAGAGACATGAGACAATCTGTCCCAAATTTTAGTTTAATATATACGGTATCCTAAAGTTCAGATGTCCTCGAGCCAATCTGGTCACAGAAAACGGAGTATGTGTAACCTGTAGTGATGCACAATCTCTAACTTTGTGGAGAGACATGAGACAATCTGTCCTGAATTTTAGGCTAGCGATTCATACAGCGAAATACCTTATTTGTTAACGTGTAAGTAAAGTGTGTGTCGTCTGTATGAATGAATTAAATTAAAATTTGGATGTCCTTGAGCCAATCTGGTCACAGAAAATAGAATGTGTGTGTGCCTATGAGTATACGCTATTTCTTATTTTTGTGGAGAGACATGAGACAATCTGTCCCAAATTTTAGTTTAATATATACGGTATCCTAAAGTTCAGATGTCCTCGAGCCAATCTGGTCACAGAAAACGGAGTATGTGTAACCTGTAGTGATGCACAATCTCTAACTTTGTGGAGAGACATGAGACAATCTGTCCTGAATTTTAGGCTAGCGGTTCATACAGCGAAATACCTTGTTTGTTAACGTGTAAGTAAAGTGTGTGTGAACTGAAATAGTGGAATGGCGCCCAATCCGTTTGCTGATCGAACAAGGTAATCCATTTATATTATTGGGCATTCTAATCCACCGAGAGCGACGGAGGCGAACGGAGTGAGCCGTAGGAACGGAAGGTGGATTAGAATGCCCAATAATATCCTACTCCACTGATTGGGATCTACTAAAATATTCTCTGACATGTTTTTATTCTCACACCTAACTTTAGGACATACAATAACTTGAGCTTTACCATCTACGGATCTATTGTGATTATTATCATGATAACAATAACACGATCATCCGGGCCGGTTATTTCCGTTATTGAAATATTAGAACTTAAGAAACCAACTGTTCCTAGGAACCAACTATTCCTATGGGTATCTAACAAATATATCCTTAAAACCTTAATTTAATAAAGAGATTTTCAGTAACAATCCAATATCCCAGTAGCATGTGATTGATGTCTAAGTGATAGTTAAGAAACATAATTCGCGATATCTATCACCGGACGATTCGCGCGAATTGATGAAATCTTCACTTGATAGATT
The DNA here is from genome assembly GCA_963856015.1 of Helicoverpa assulta. Taxonomy (NCBI): domain Eukaryota; kingdom Metazoa; phylum Arthropoda; class Insecta; order Lepidoptera; family Noctuidae; genus Helicoverpa; species Helicoverpa assulta. Next base: position 1,344,152 of record CAWLCW010000016.1, read on the forward strand.
TCAGTTTCGTGGAGCTAAGAAAGTGATGTAATGTTATTGAGAATTATCTTATTGTTGGCTTTAAAACTTTCATAAAGTATTACGTAATTAATCTAGAAGAGTATGTAGGTCTGAAGAGCAACCGTCATATCGAAAGAATATAGATTGCATAGAATATTAAAAGAAACTATATTAATGCAGCTTATCTCGCTGGGTTTCTTCATCACCGATGTGTGCATAAGTGTCAATAGGTTTTCGTACAATAATACTATGAAAATAAAAGAGATTCTTTAATTACACCATTCTCAATACCATATTAAATTATAAGAAAAATAAAATTGAGATTTTAATCTTTACGCCAGCGATGAGGAACAATTGTTCGATGCCATTTATTAGTTTTAAGTCTCTTGATGTAAATAGAGCTTTTGTTTTACGTACTTATATACGTACTTGCGTAAATATTTCAACAATATAAATAAAATATATCATAAAAGTAATACAATATAATACCTCCATCTATTCGTAACTCGTGAACACAAACGCTGAGCGAACAATGATTCGGTTTTATTAAGGCGACATCTGTTCCGAGCGCTAAACCGACGCGGAATTAATACGTACCGATTTTATCGTCCTGCATCCGACTGTTTACAATGTTCCTGTCTTCAAGTTGGATATCTTCAGCCGTGTTATATGAAGGAATTACTTTGTGTAATTACAAGTTTGTCTTTGTTGATGTGTTTGAGTTAAGTGTTAATTAATTGCTTTTCATTTAGTTTTAAAGAGAATTTAGATTTTAGATATTTTTTTGCTTTGCTTACTTTTTCCTTAATTCTGTTTTACGTTTTGTTTATCATTACTGCTGCCCGTCAAAGATCATTTTTGATTTCGAATAGGTCTCTGCCAGCTCTTTCGAAACGTCAAGCTAGTAACATGGTCCCAAAGAATGGGTCTCATGGAGTAGAGAAACCGGCAAGGAGCTCCATAGATACAAAAAAAATACAATTGCTTACAATAGTATGGTGTCGTCATTTGTTTTTTTTTTCTACAAATAGGTAAATCTCTCCCAACACATCCACAAAACTGTCCAACAAAACAAAAAGCTACGACCTCAAAAACTTTTTATTCCACTAACCCATAAACTACGTTCAAGTTCAGTCATAGTCACGTCTCCGAAGTAATTCCGCGAACAGTTTGTACAATGCGTCTATCGAGTTTCCACCTCATAAACCCGCGGGACGCATTGATTGCCGCCTCAGATTTTGTTCAATTTGCATTTTATAATTAAAGAATTAGATGTTGGTTGTAGGGTGAGGTCTCACTGGGAAATGAGCGAGGTCGAGAAACACTTGAGAGCACGGAATTTTTTAGGGAGATGTTATCTCCCTCTTAACCCTTAGCTGGTATCGCCTTTTTTGGCAACACTATCGGTATCGTGGGTCAAAATTTACCCATACCAAAAAATCTGTTGTAGAACGTATATTTTTTATTATTTGTATAAAATATGGTTAGTTATGAAATAAAAGAAGCATTTTTTACAAAATTATCTTGATTTAATTTTAGAATATTAAAAAATTATTATGTTTTACACACATTTGTAACTAACCTAATTTTTTGGCACTTTCTGGTTAGTGTGAACTTAAAACATAAAAAAAAATATAAATGTATGAAAAACTTTAACTAAAAGATATGTATGGCACTTCTCATATCCTTATGATAACAAAAAAATAAATTACTTCTGAGATCATCTTAAAATAAAAAAAATGACAACCAAAATCAAAACGACTTTTTCCAAACTAACGAGATTAGTCTTTATAATTTCTGACAACTCTAGAACACTGAACATTTTGGAAGGAATGTGTCATACAAATAATATGTAAACATTTAGAACATTTTAGAGAATGTTTTCGGTCATTTTTGCAATCGCATAGACTTGAAATTGAAGCTGCAGAAGAGGTCGATGCAACTGGTTCTTCAAACTGGGACTGATGACTGAAAGTTGGTTTATATTTGGTGTCCTTTCCGATTTTCCGGTTCCAAATCATCATTTGAGTCGTTCATCAATTCCTCGATTTGTCTATCGTTCAAAAAGCCCCCCATTGTAGTAGAAATATTCACTAAAACAAAAAAAGTTACAAGTTACACTCAGTGAAAAAAGTTACTTACTTGGTGTCGTGGGTCAAACGTGACCCAGTCGGCTACTTACCTTCGCTCCTAAGATAGTTGCAGCGCTGCACATCCGCCCCCCGCCGCAGCTAGCGACGCACTGAGAATACGTAGAAGCGCGCAGTCGTAGCATAAATATTAAAAGAATAATTACCGAAAATGTCCGCTTCTGGGTCGAATTTGACCCACAATACCTACTAAGGGTTAAAAACGGTGGTAAAATTCAAAAGAAACAAAAAAATTTCTTCAAAACAGACTGAGTAAATGAAAAGTATTAATAATAGAGTAGGACTAACATTGAGGTTATTCAGACTTATAAAACATACCAGCTGACTTGAACACCTCCTCCTTTTTGGGAAGTCGGTTAAAAAGTTAGACTTTTCTTAAAATAGGTAGCTAACTTATAAAACTTCAATAACGCCCGAATAGGATCACATGGAAGTTCATAATGGGAGTACATAAGGAAGTACATAAGAGGAGTACATAGTATTTCCATTTTGTCTCTTTTTATGTGAAAACCATGACTTTTAAATAAGGACTATGTCTCTGGTAAATACAGCTCGCTCATGTATTCGTAAGGCCAGTCATACTGTCGTAGGCTGAACACAGTTTATTTGTACCGTCGCGTCGACTTTTACATTTTAATGGTACATTTTCGTCGCCGCCTGAGTTTAGTGCTCAGCAATGATTTTGAGGCTGAGATATAGGACCTACGCCGCACAGCCTTCTTACTTTAACTAAAGTTACTTTAGTTTTTGCCCTGTGTCACTCCAATTCGAATTTTGAAGTCGTTTAGGTACTTGTAGAAAATGTGCGCAAAATATTGTGAAATGTAGCCTAGATTTGAATTTAAAAGTGTTAGGTTTGAGTAATTTTAGAAGTAAAGTTTTAAAGTAATGTTAGTTAAAAGGCTATGTAGAATGAATAAGGCCCTAGAGAAGATGGTTACCACCTTAAACATAAAAATATGACATACATTCAACTGCGTCGATTCTATATAATATATTCTAAGAAAAATATTATTTTCTATTCTTTTAAAACTTATTCTTACCTATCATTTGATAAACAAAACTGTCTATTTCATATATTAGCATATATAATATTTAAAACAAAATGCATATGAATACATTTGGACCCCGAGGGGCGCGTTCCCTCCGCCTAATGTTAAGATATAGCGATCCTCTCTTAATATTTCATGTTACAGTTCATACGTTTGTCATGATAAATTCTCTGAACTTGCATTATGTAATACGGGTAGGTTTATTTTGTAGCTTAGCTTATAAGGTTAAAGAACTAATGTCTTCTTAAGGACATATAAGTTTTCATATCATCATTATTTCTTTTGTTTTACAACACATTAAGTTTTCAAAGGACATCTGCAACATTAAATGCTTTAAAATTATTTCATAAGCAAAGGTAAGCGAATAGCATAAATATAAAAATTCTACCTAAATAGGAAACGCAACATCTTTCAATTCCCCACAAAATTATAGTTTCGGAAATTGCAACAATAAACAAAAAAATAATAGCGCAGGATGTGATCGGGCTTCCGTTCCCAAAATACTGTGGACGTGGAGTATGAAGTAAATGGAGTATTCGCATAGATACATTATACAGAACCCAATGCTAAGTACAATGTGTGACTTAAACAATAAGTCACTTTAGTCGTGCGAGAGTTCATTATGAAAGTGGTAAATCTGGTGGTAAAATAGGTTGATTCAATATATAGCCTAACATCGTGTAACAGAATTTACTTCTCACCAAAATAATATAATTGCTAACCATTGTTCCTTTTCCCTATTATAACAAATATAATTTCACTGCTAACAAGAAAGCATTCAGAAAACCGATAGAAGAAAATTACAAAAGCACCACGATAGACGAGTAGGTACTCTTTCCACTATCTACTCCATTAAAAAGACTCGACTACATAAAAACCAAACATACAGACAAGCAGACAAAACATTCGTATTGTTTTTCACGTTTTTTCTCATCTACCCTCATTCTTGCGTTATTTCCCCAAAGACTTACTCAAACAAATAATGACCTATTCTGTATAGAGGAAAAAAGTGGCTTCGAAATGGCAAATTATTGGAGGATTGTACTTGTCTTACTTACAAATAGATGTGTATTATTATCTGTTTATTATTTTGGTATTTTACAAGTATATTGGTCTAATTATGTTACTGTCAATATGTTTGTTGATTAAATGCGACCATGTTTTATTTATTTTTGGAACAACTCAGCGGGATTTGATATTTGTTGTACTCTGACTGCCGTGTAATGCTATGTTTTGATGATTATGTTACTGACACTTTAAACAAAGCAATGTTAATTATGTAACTGTCAACATGAAGCATATGGCGACAAAATATCTCGTCACATGGTCATAATATTCCTACTGTACTTTTAATTACGCTTGTCTATTACATAATATTTATACGTCTAAACGTCGCAATGAAATAGATAAAGCCGTAGCATAGGTATCCCTATCGTACCTACACTTATTTCTATAAAAAATATCATAGATACATATACAGACACTAAACTCAATAAAAAAAAATCATATCGTCACCCCACGCAACTAATGAGGTGCCACGAAAAGAGGACCACAATGCACCCCATAGATCATGACTTGCATTAGGGGTGTGATATAGGGGTGCGAAATCTATACTACTTAACCCCTGTGACATTCCGCAATTTTGAATATAGGGGGTCTTTTGGACTCCCTAGAGCGTTAAATTCGACGGGGTGTAGGGCACCATGTTTATAAAAGCAGTTAAGTGCATTATGTTTGGAGGGTGATAAAAGAATGCGTAATGTAATTAAATATTGAAAAGATTTATCGCGAATTTATTCATTGCGACGCGAATTTTATGAAATTTAATTATTCATAGTGAAGGTCGATTAATTATATGATATTTAAAGGAGGAATGACCTCCCGTTTATTTACAGTCTATTTAATAATCGGTAAAAATTTATCTTCAAAGATTGAAAAATAAAACACTAAAATCTGACACTGCATCAAATCCCAGGTTAGACTTCCTCTACTTCAAAGCAACCATTCTTTATTGAACAGAAGGAAATGAGGAAAAACAAAAGTTCAGCGTTTAAAAAGTCATGAGTAAACTCTTAAGAGATCAGAGGTAAAACACCTTCATAACTTAAAAGAATAATCTTTCCAAATCCACTTCATAACTCTCTATTAGCATCAACATTCCGGAATCAAAGCCAAACGACTCGTTTGTCGTAGAAGATAAAAACTTTTCGCGAAATACAAACTCAAACACGGCGCCGTAAGACATCATTCTCAGCGCACAGATTTCATTCATTACAACGAACAACAACTTCAGTCGGAGCGAGTTCGTTTGGACCGACATGTGGTTCTAAACTTTCTTTAAACGGTTCACGCCGTTTGCATACCTGCATACTTTATCTATGCACCACTGAACACCCCTAACACAAACACATTAGGTTCGAAATCGAGTGAGTCACATGTGTGTGAGGTTTGTCAGCAGTAAGATGCTCCGAGAGAAGAGTTAGTTGCACCACGCATGCGCAGTTCTCACTGCAGCTCGGTCTCCCACGTTGTGTTGACCAGTAGTGACAGTCGATAGCTGACTGCCGAGGGGTACGGCCGCGCGCGACCTTCCCAAAAATACGTCTTACGTATCGTGTTTAATTTTCAGAGTGAACGTAATTTTTTCTTTAAGTGTAAATAATTAGATTAGAATAAATGTGTTTTAACGTGCCATGGTTAGCTATTAAAGGATTTGAATAGGTAAGTGGGATTTAATAAATAGCGATGAGAGAGAAAAGCTGTGTGAATGAGGAAAATTTTGTATAATTAGTTAAAGGGCCTTCACAGATTTCGTTCTTTAGAGGCGGAAAATTTTCTTTAGAACGTTATTTTATTATCTTTTGCTGTGATTTGGTTTCTATTAAAAGATTTCTGTTAATCTTTTCCATCCTGAATATAAACAAATTGAAAGTACAGCCTCGGTCGAACAGTTTCAATATTCATGCAACAAATGCTCGCAAAATTCGATGTGAATTGGTAAAACTAATATTCTATGGAAACACAATAAGCTTTAAAGTCAGCTTAACTATCATAAATGTAAGGAAATATTTTTCTTACCTTGTTTGTTATTTCAAAACCTATCATGAGATGAAGATACATGAGTAGTTTTTTGGACACCTAAAAATTCATTTTTATTAAGCACTATCAGATTTCGGATTTAGAGAAGTACGAAAAGCTTTCAACGTTCGCAAGTCATATAGACGATTACAGATTTATTTGGAAGAGATTATCGGTACGAGTGCTACCGGAAAATCATTTTCCCAGCCTTTTCCCAACTCAGTCTTACCAGATGCAGCAAGTACCAGTGTTTTACATGGAGCGACTGCTCATTTGACCATCTCAGCCCAGTTACCTTGGTAAGACTGGCTAGCAGATTATAGGAAGATAATAACATAAATTAAGATGTATTCTTACGAGAGGTATGTAATTGTATGTAATCTACTGATAATAAATGAAAGTTTTAGAAACAATTGTTGAAATTTGGTTCAGGGACTGAATTTTGTTTACATTCAATAATAGTGTGATACCAAAACTGTAAATATCTAAAAGTAAAGTAAAATAGGTTTTACGTAAAGTATATTTATTATGTCCCGAGTTTACAGTAAAAAAAAACTGTAATAAAAATTATTCGAATTTCGTGTGTCATCAAAACAACTTTGTAAAAGTTACTTAGATAATATTTAGTTTAATAAGTTTTGCTATTATAACTTTTTAGCGAGGCATGTTTATGACTATTTCATGTCATTGCTATAAACTCTAAAATTAAAAAGTTTTTGGGATTCCGAAACAAGTTTCAATTTTTTGATAATGTGGTGAACTAATTAAAGTGAAAAAATATGTGTATTTTTTTACTTTATTAATTTCATCTTTCTTTTTATTAACTTATGTATATACATTTTTATTTATTAGATGTAGATACCCACTAAAGTAACACGTTGTTTGAAATGACAAGATATCTGGCTATCAAAAAAAGACCACAACAGTTATTAAAAGGTGCTATAATACATTTTGTAAATAAATCTGACTACACAAATATTAATATGAGATGGCACAAAAAATAAGCTTTTTTCCTGTAATAACACTTAGCAAGTTTATTTCCTTATTTGAATATTTTACTATGTTATGTTCAGGAAATTTCCGGAAGCTATTAGCGTGGAAAAATACATGACAAATATATGTACGTAGTTCATAGTTCATATACATATAACGATTATAAAAAGTTCTTTTTCCATTTGCAAATACAATGTTTTAGCAATTAATTTCAGTAACTTTAGTTGTTATTATAAATTCCCAAGACATTGAAGGATTTGGTTGGTGACTGTTTAAATAATAATTGGATTCCCTTACCGTGAATACTAATAATTTAATCAAAAGTAATTTTGATTGGACACAATCTGGTTCTGTCATTTTAATTATATTTATTGAAAATGAATTAAAACTACTAACTTTCCATTACATGAATGTTTGAATAACTTTCTATTTTTTTAAAGTAAAAACGTAGCGTGTGCATAACTTGTCAGCTGCTTGTTACGACTTAAGCAAAAGTTAAGTTAAAGTAATTATGTTAAGTTTAAGCCTTCGTTTATTGCTCAACGTGACTTCAGCTTACTTTGACGACCGGCGATACGTTTTGTAAAGTTTGTATTCGACTGTACTGAATGGCTATTAAAATTAAATCTATATTAATATTATAAAGCTAAAGAGTTTGTTTGTTTGTTTGAACGCGCTAATCTCAGGAACTACTGGTCCGATTTGAAAATTTCTTTCAGTGTTAGATAGCCCATTTATCGAGGAAGGCTATAGGCTACTTTTTATCCCGGTACGGGAAGTAGTTCCCACGGGATGCGGGTGAAGCCGCTGGCAGAAGCTAGTAGGATATATTGGTAACAAGTTGCTAGATTTAACGTTACCTCGTTTGGTGAATTTTAAGCACAAAAGCAACTAGAATTCCGTTACAATTGCATTGAATTTAAGACATTAGCAAAAAGATGGTGATCATGTGCGAAAGTTACTTACTAACCCAGGAATTTCAAGGACATAAGATCTTCTTAGGACAGTTTTGCGGACTTAAGGACCCACCTATATCAGGTCGCGCCTATCTAAATTTCGAACTATTATCACATGTACCTAACGTATAAGATGATTTACGTCCCGCCCGGGCAATCTGTGCTATCTAAGTAACCATCTTACCTAAGTAGTTCTAGGTCCTAGGTCTACATCTGATCCAACCTAACTTTGATAACTAAACTTATAACTATAACTCGAAATTTAGTTTCACTACGAAAATTACTTGTGCTTATATTACGAAATATGGATGAATCTTTACCGAGAAACGTAAAGTTAAATATTGTTTCGGTTATTGAAATTTGGTCCTTCTCTCCTTGAGATCGGCCCGAAAGAATTTCTGTTACAAAATACATTTTCTTAGGAATGGAAATATTTAATATTCCTTACTTACTTATCAAAGGTAAGTAGGCTAAAATTAAGCGGGAATGCTGAAGTAATGGAGGGCGTAGAAGATTGAGAAATAAGTTAATTATTATTACGCTTCTACAGCTCCTTTAAAATTAATGTATTTGTACTTTCAGTCTTTGTATCGAGAAGAAAATTATTTAATAACAATAGTTTGTTTTAACATAAGATTCGTTCACCTTTGATTACTGTTATTGATTGACACGAAAATATTAAAAAGTTAAGTTTAAGTTTTTTTCTTTATTGCCAATAAGTATCTGCATATCTGTAAAAAAATGCTAGTGTTTTGATATGATAGAGTATTATATCATCATATAGAGTATTATATCGCATTGAGCAAGCGTGGTGATTAATGCTCAATCCTTCTCCGTGTGAGAGGAGGCCTGTGCCCAGCAGTGGGACGATAAAAAGGCTGTAACAGTAACAGTAACAGAGTATTATATCTAAAACCATTTTAACTAAGCTTTCATAGCTATTTCATTTTAGTTTTTATACTGAACACTAAAATATTCAGAAACAAAAAACCCAACATAAATCAAAAATGCCTCTTTCAAGACAAAAATCCTTCAAAAGAATAATAACACAGTTATGTCTGAAATTAGTTTACGTAAGAACACGAGTATGTCGTCTGTTAGGCTAAGGTCTAACAAATGTGACGTCAGAATGTTAGACAGAAGGAATTTCATCACGCACTGTCGAGACAAATGTTTGTAGGGTAGTTATTTACTAGATTCATCTCCGGTTCCTATAAAAAAGAGCGCTTTGCTTGCTTTTTGAGGTTTGTGCTATGAAACTTACATATATCAAGGTATTATACGTTTACAGGAAAATATTTTTCTATGTTTAATGTTTAATGTTAGTGCACTTCTGTAAGAAGTGAAAAGATTGATTGTAAAAATACTATAGTTGGGTTCGATATCTTGAGATTTTTTGAGTAGCTTGATCTTTTGATAGAGGTGAGTTTGTTACCAACTGGCCTTCGAAAATTTAAGGTAAGTATGTTAGTATTTTTAGTTGTTTTCAAAAAATAAAAATATGTAGTCTGTTAATTCAACTTATTCATTAGTTGATAAAGTTCTATCGTTAATGGAAAACTTTTTGATTTAAATTTTCCTATGATTGGTGTCATTAAAAAGAAATTGAACTTTGCTGTGAAGGACACTACAGCTACTAATGTATGTGTTTATGTACGTAATAACACCTGTCAAGTAAGAATTTTAATTTTATAATAAACTTGCTGTTTTCTGAAAAAAACAATCTAGAGATTTATAATTACAATTTTTAAATGTTGACAGGTCACACGAACCAAAGAACTAATTTAAGATTAAGTGGTTCTTCAGTGCAAATTGCAAATGTTTATTCACGGTATGAAAGACGAATGAAAAAAAAAATATTTAGGTACTTAGCAGAAAATAATGTCCAAAACCTCTTGGACATTTTTAGTGGAATGCTAGTGACGTTATTTCTAATTACTAGTCTTTATCTAGCTTTTAGTCTAGAATTTCAGGCATTTAGCTTAGCTTAGATTTATCGTTAATGTCTAGGACACACGATCTATTCTGATGCTCAGGTGATAAGAATTTAGTGTTTACTTTAATGTTTGTTTAGTCTAATTAGAAACTTCTAGCCAGTTCAGCAGAATTGCGATTGAGTATATTTTCTTTCAAGTCTTAACGTAATCTATACCAATATAGGTACAGCTGAAGAGTTTGTATGTATATTTCTTTGCTTAAACGCTCTAAGCTCAGGAACTATTTTGAAAAAATATTTTTGTGTTGAGTAAGTAGCCTATTAACAGTGGAAGGCTATATGTTATTTTTTATCCCGTTACGTGAAGTTCTTCTAACGATACGCGGTAAGACTGTAGATGGAAGCTAGTAACTATAAATAAATTAATAATTATTTCTACGTATGGCGATAGAAATACCTACGTTTTTGAAATGCAGCGAACGCAAAATAATTTGTTTCGAAATGCCTGCTCAAAAATAATACCTAAATGATCCTGTTAAACATGAAAAGTTAAGACATCACGTGAAGTGTAGAAAGTCTTGGTTACTTAATATTGCTAACAGCTAACTCATAAAGTTTTACGTGAACTCTTTCAGCTAGTTAAGACATCAAACTGAACTAATGGGTACGAAAGTTCAATGATTTCGACTTTTTGATATTTTGAGTGACATTATAGTTTTTACATTTTGATATTTAATAAATATTTATATGTAGTTAAAACAAAAACTATAGTAGTAAAAAACCTAAAATTAAATAGCTCAAGAAAATTGCCTATCGCTGTTGATATTGATATTTTGTATGAATTTGATATTATAAAAGAATTATGATTGACATGATAGTTTCAACTTTTTGATATTTTGGATGACATGGTAGTATTGTGTAGTCTGTATCGTAATATATTTATATGTAAATGTTTTTCTTAAAAAGTGGGTACACTATGGAGAATAGGAATCCATTTCTACTTCGTTGGAAAAATATGCGATATTTTTTCTAGGAAAAACATACGATGGTTTTTTCTAGGAAAAGCGTTTAGAACAAACGTTTTTATTGTTATTTTCCCAGAAATATGGACACATACGTTTGTTGGAAACCTACAAAGAATATACATTTGGTGCCTTCAAAATTCTCTTTAAATTGAGAAATCTATCGTATTGATCCTGAAATCGATATTTGTAAGTCAAAAATAATAAATACATCGGTGTCATCACTTTCCAAATAGACTAGTCGTTTTGCCGCGGTTTTTCACCCGTGTCTCGTGGATAATACTACATACCTATATTCTCTTACTGATATTGTTTTTGACTTAATACGTGCGCGAACCACTCTAAGTGATATTTTCTTTAATTACCAGCTATTCTAGTTATTCTAGTGCTAAAAGCAATTACTAGATATTAAGTGCTGGGACATAATTGGTGTCTGTACGTCTTTGTAGGCGCTAAAGTCACCGCAACCTTTGACTAGAACTAAATTAGTGTCTATTGTATGTTTAATTGAAAATTGATTTTTGGTTGAAGATGTTAGATTGTCGAAATACGAAAGAAATAATTATATGTGTTTGTGTTTTAATTCATATTAACTCATTGAATGTGAGGTATTTTATTGTAGCTAGATGTAATTATTGAAAATACAAAGGTTTCCGAGAAGGGGCCATCGTACAGCGATACTTCATATTTTTGGAAAGTCCTTATCAGCCTAAAACAATAGTCTAATAACATTTAAAGCAGTTTTATAAAATAACTTTAACGTACAATTAAGAAGATTGTTATTTTATAAAAATTAACAAAAAACGGAAAACCCAACCCGCTTACAAAAGAAAAAAACATCGAAATTAACTCCAACATAAACAAATCACTAATCAATAAGAAAAAAGCTTTTCTCAATAAAAAAGAGAACCTTAAGGCTATTAACGGAAGAATGGAGATTAGAGTAAGGAGCTCTACTTAATCCCGTACGCGGATGTAGAGCCACGTACTATTTGATTAACTATTTGCTCTAACTAGAGCTGTTAAAAGGGTGCCGATGTCGTAAATAGAGTTCAGAGTTTAAAGGGCTCGTGGTTACGTGGGTGGACGTAAGAGTGGCTTGTGTTTGTGTTTTTGAGTAAGTCGGTTTGGATATTGGAGTGGGTGAAATAAGCCTGTAAAATCATTTTATTCTTTTACTTAATGAATTGCATGCTATAAGGTAGTTAGATGATACTATCAACTTATGTAGTTTTTTAGCTGCATCTACACTTATGGCAACTATCTTCCCGGCTTAGATTCCTGGGTCGGGCCGAAATTGCTTTGTGGGTTTTAGAAACTTTCATAGCAGATCGGAGTCTAGAAGTTAGTGTAGTACACATATTACGTTATGATACAAGATATGTTATTACAAAAAGTTAGTCTCTTGTAACAAATATATTTTTACTACGGAGAATTAAGCTTATGGCCAATAAAATGTTAGTCCCAGAAGCATGATACATAATAGGTATGTTTTATTCAATTACATTATTTACCTACAGTACAACACAAAGTAAAAACAAATGCGTGTCCTAATAAAATAAAACAACATGTCTTGGGACGTTTCTCCCAAGAAATAAAACTGTAGGACTAATAAAATATTTTACACATACGCGCTCTGCTTACCCTCCGAGAGATATAAAGGCGAATCATAATGAGTCGTAATGTTATTCGCGTAAACGTCCAACGTGTACGCGGCCTATGTTTTATTGCGCAGTAATTTGTTACTATTGTTGTTAGGGCTGGTACACAATGAGGATTAGGAAATATGATTTGTTTGTGAAGGAGAAGATAATATTGTTTTGAATATTTTTTTAGCAGTTTTAACTTCAGTGTTGATAGGAAGGTTTTAAAAGTGGAGGCTTCGTAGGCTGGTCAATATTTATTTCAAGAAAGACGTGATTACTTCGTGACGTGGAAGAAATGCTGGCTGAAATCTAGACATTACACATTTATATGGCTAGTAATTGAAATACAAACTATGACTCAAACTTTATTCCGAATATAATTATGAACACTTCCTTACAATGTTACTTGTATACTTGCATTACAAAAAATATGATGACCGGCATACAGTAATGTTTTCGTTTAACGCGTTGTATCTGCCCCCGAATATTTTCTAACTGCGGTATGAATTTATGTCAATAGTCGTTTATTGTTTTGTTTTTCCCTGCGTTTTGTCGAGACATCCAGGATTAAACTAAACGCGACGATATTTTATTAAAAAATTACACCAATAAGCAAAATTAATTTTCTTTCTACTTATCGACCTTATGTATGACCATCGCTAGTCAATACCCCACGGGTGTAACGTCATATGGTTAGTTCTTATAACAAAAAACACTAAAAAGCAAAAAAAAAACTAATTTTAGGTGCATCGGCCTAGAAGTCGGTGTCTAATGGATGTCCCTGAGTTAATTTTGCCACCGACTTCTAGGCCGATGCACCTAAAATTAGTTTTTTTTTTGCTTTTTAGTGTTTTGGGAAGTCGGTTATTTTTTTTTGTAAAAAAGTTTTTTATTTTCAGCTTTTCAGTGAAACGAATAAGATTACTATCCACATAACTGGAAAGTTCTCATTGATACGAAGAATATAAACCCAAACACGAGGTAGTTTTCATTTTCAGTTGTCGAGCTCCCTCGACCTTCTCTGGTCTCCATCATCAGGTCAGCCCCAAACCTTCACTGTTGCAAAGGTCTCGTCAATACGAATAATATAAGCCCAAACACGAGGTATTTTACAGACCCAGTTGTCGAGTTCCCTCGACCATCTTTGGTCTCCATCATCAGGTCAGCTCCAAACCTTCACTGTTGAATAGTGCTATCAGACATACATATGAGTGTCAAGGTTTAACCCTATGTATGCTTACAACTTTCGAAAGTTGCCCTCGATTTCTCAGGGTTTCCATCATCAGATCCCTGACCTGATGACTATGGGACCAACTGGCAGCTATTCCGCGTCGAACAAAAAAAGAATCACGTAAATCGGTCTATAAACCTCGGCGTAATCGATGTACATACATAGAAAAAAAAAAAAAAAAAAAAAAAAAAACATACCGGCCGAATTGAGAACCTCCTCCTTTTTGGGAAGTCGGTTAAAAAATATGAACCAACTTTTATTCAGTCAATACAACAAACATGTAACAAAGCCAGTTAAACAAACGAAAAGGTAAACAAAATCAATCGGACATCAAACCCACATACGGACGTTATCTAACATCGATTATCGACTAATGAGCAACACTATACCGATGCACATCACTATTATTGTTACATCAGGTCAATGATTTATATGCCATCCGTCATTTTGATCAACAGAAATTATTTTATGGATTGTTTATTCGTAGAGGTTAGAGTTTCTCTGTTTGAAACCGTTAATCTCAGGAACTACTAGACCTATTTGAAAACATATTTCAGTGTTAGACAGTCTATTTATTATGGAAGGCTACAGATGTGCTGAGTAGTTTTACAGGATATAAGAGAAACCACTGGGAGGAGTCAGCTTGAAAAACATTATTGAACAATATAGCAATATTGAAACATTTATTACTGTTGCAGAATATAAAATATTAACGATTGGAATCAATAGCTTGGTCATCATCATCATCATCATCATCATCTCAGCCATAGGACGTCCACTGCTGAACATAGGCCTCCCCCTTAGATCTCTCATAAGCTTGGTACTAGGCAACATTTTATGTTATTTAAATAATTAATCTCTAGAATTACACTACCTTTTTAAGGACAACTTATTATTAACTACTTATCATATCATGTTTTATAATCACTTCTACCAACTATTTAATTAATTTACCAAAATTACATCTACAAAATTGTCCCTATCATTAGTAAAATCAACACCCACACTCACACCTCCTCACTCACACCAAACAATATCGATAAAACTAAAGAGTTCAAACTCACAAACTCACTCACATAAATTAAAAGGGTTCTAAAACAAACAGGCCACATTACTAGCGTGACGTCACAGCGCGCAACGAATTTCAATTGTAATCAAATATGGCAGCCGGGGCTGGGTAAACAAGATAAAACGGTGTTAACGTGTTGCTGTGACAAGGTGGTGGCTTCCTTGCTGGTTCTATGGATATTTGAGCTAGTGTATACTAGACGTTCGTGCGAAAGTGCATTGTAGATTGTTGTTAACGGTGTGTGAAGGTTTTGCAAGGCTAATTTCTGAAGCTTAAAAAAACCTTATTCTAGAGCATTTATATTCTGTGTAGTTATCTGCGAGATTCTGTTTTGATTAAAGCTGAGAAAAAAACTCTTTACAACCAGTGATCATCATTCCACATTTTCGATATTTTAGATTATAAGGACTTCATTAAATAAATTAAGAGTCCTCTTGTGAAACCTAATAGTACTTAATCTAATTTTAATTTTGTGTACAATGCTATCCCATTAAACATGTCAGATTTCAAGTGTAATAATGATAAATGAAATATAAAATACCCACTCAATAATTTCTTTATCCCGCCACTTAATATAAAGTGAATTTAAGTTCACAATACGCGAGTCCATTACAGAGAGCATATTGTTATATTTATTTGAAGAAAGGGCCTATTTCGTGGTCCAACCCTTTGTTAGTCTAATGCAAGTTATTGTGGAAGCTACAAACTATAGACTTTCCATTAGTGGCTTACAAAATATGCATTATTGGGTTAAAAGGGTTGCGTTATTTCGCTGTTTGAATTTTTTTTAAGTGTTCTTTAGAAATGTTACAATGCATATTTTATTTTTAAATAATGGCGTCATCCTAATCTCAGGTTTTAGACTAGTGTGTTGACAATATTTTTTTCAGTAGGTATAAGATTACTGAGATAGCACATTTAACGAGGAAAGCATCATACTACTTTTTTATCCAGGTGCGCAAAGTAGGTACAGGGCAACCAGTCAGTCATAAATATAAAACATGGAATGACGTAATCTAAACCCATTAACAAACTCAAAATATTCTTAGAAAAATAAATCATAACTTCACACAGCCCATATTTACCTCACCTCAAAAGGCTCACTTAACATAATTAAGTAATACTTTTTGAAGCACAATGCTGCTTAACAAACCAAACGACGTCTACGCATATTTTTAAGGACCTCACCGTTTTACTGGACCCTTAAACCGTATTATCTCCTTAGTAGGGCCGGAGACGGTCCTACGTTTATTCATAGGGCCATGCTGTGGTTAAGAGGCTAATTTATGACTTGATCTTACCTTCCGACCTTAGGGTAAGTGTATACAGGGAGATAGGCTACGATAGCTATATTTTTTGGATTGTGAAATGGTGATGGAGGGTTGTTGGGTATATTTGTAGTTTGGGTGCTTTTTGATTTGTTTTACGGGTGTGTAGTTATTTCTACATAAGGGATGAGTTGAGTTGAGTTAACTAAGTTTTTGTATTATTTTCAAGAATTAATGTTACAGTTGTCTTGAAATAAATCCTAGAATCGTTAACTTTTTAGGGCCAGTTATGCAAACTTATTACTTAATGTCAGATATTTATTAATTTTGCTGAGTGTGGATTATGTTTTGGATTATGAAGACAAAAGCTAGTATATCTGGCTGTGTGACGTTACCCTAATGTCGCCTTTATACCGGGGGATAGATTTAAACGAGTCAAGAGCTCGTTTTGTATTCACAAAGAGGTCAAGTGTGTTTCCCTGAAATAATTAACAGTAATTATGCTATAGTGGTTTTTTAAGACTTTCTGTGAAATAATTAATTAATGAAAATTACTTCGCTTTCGAAGTAATTTTTTTATTAAACATATGTTACCATTAATTATTTCGAAAGCGAAGTAATTTTTTTTATTAGCCATTTATTATTTATTAGTATTTTTTTATTATGTGGCCTCTTGTGAATTAAATCTCTTGTAAAAATGTTACCATTACTATTTTTCAGTCTAGCGATTATGTAGCCACGGCACGATAAACTGTAGGTCCCGGCTGTCATTGAATATCTTTGGCAGTTGTTACCGGTAGTCAGAAGCTAGTAAGTCTGACGACCAGTCTTACCAAGGAGTTTTGGGTTGCCCGGGTAACTGGGTTGAGGAGGTCAGATAGGCAGTCGCTCCTTGTAAAACGATGGTACTCAGCTACATCCGAATAGACTGGAAGCCAACCCCAACATAGAAGCATTTTTCAATCTAGCGATTATGTAGCTATTGTTGAATAAAATCTCAAATTAGGTATTCGAAGAAGATACTCGTGTATATTTTACACGTGATGAGACTGATATATTTTGTTGGCTGAATTAACTTAGCAATTGTCGTTTGATGTTGTTGCTAATTAATTTTACTTCTCCAAGTAATTACTTAATTCAAGTAATAGGCATGTATTACGTTTATGTTTTAATAACACAGTGATTTTATTTGTAAATTATAAAGTTTCTTGGACTGGAAATAATTAACAGTTATTATTTGACTTTTAGACTGGAGTTAAAAAGTTTAGTAATTTAAACATTTTGATTATTGGACGATGTGTAGTTCAAAATTTTATCTTTTAATTTGGAATACACGACTGAACTAATTCAATAGCTATAAATTAATGTTGCTTTAGAAGAATGAAAATGTTAACTACACGAAAAGGTTACCTAAACGACCCATAGTTAATTGATAGGTTGTTATAACCAAAGTAACGTTATTTGATTTTGAATGTAGAATGTCCCGACATATTATTATAAAAACATCAAAGAATTTTTACAACTTAAAACCACAACTTACTTAAAGACTTCACTAAAACTGCGATTTTCTGCGATTATCATATAGCCCTTACGATCACACACATTAATACAGGGGTGCATAAAAAGACGTATTTGCAATTCGGTTTGTTAGTCAAACGCACAGATTTTATCGAGTTATGCCCGATTCGTCATTTTAGTGATTTGGCATCCATAAAAAACGTGTACCGATTTGTCATTCGATAAAATATTTTATTTTGCTTAGTCCCAATTGGTCATCCGTACTTTATTTTGTAAAAGGTACTGTCAACAAGAAAAGCTTTACAATATTGTATTTTTTTTTTATTTATGTTGGTTATGTTTTTTTTCCGAATATGGCAAGACGCTATTAATAAAATCGCGATTTCAACGGCGTCACATAACGCACGGCCATAACCAAAATACCAGGATCGCATAAATCAGATGAGTAATATACCAATTAACGAGTGTCCATGGAACTGCCAACCATGTACTAGGACCGCATAACTTACAGGAGTATAGCAGTCAAGAGTGTCACGATTATACGATATATAAAATCAGGTAATAAAACAGAAGCCTTTTGTTTTCTAGAAAGAGACAAAATATAGAAGAAGGGGCAAAGTATGGTCCGGTTTCTATTGTTTTGTGTAAGTAACTATTTACTATTATCGGTATTAGCAAAAAAACATGTGGTGTAAATGCATTATTAGTTGGTTGTTGAGTTAGTAAAAATGAATGTATGCATGTGAGTTAGTAAAAATTAATACCGGAAAAAACAGTAAATAGCACAGTTTGGGACCAAAACTTAAGCACATTTAAATGGATAAAATAAAATAAATATATGGATGGTAATTGTCTACTGGTAGAGAACGCCTAAGGCGTTAAGTCCGCCGTTGTACAATGTGAAAAAAGTATTTTAAATAAATAAATAAATAGTAAGAACAAGAAGTTTAAGAAGATAACTGAACTGAAACGTTCTGTTTATCCGAACAAGGTCCAATAAAAAAAAAAGAACTGCAGTATGTGCAACACAACTGCTGACTAGATTCAAATTATTGTTGTTAATTAAATTTGAAATTTATTTTCTTGTTTGTGAATATTTTTATGTATACAATCTCTTTGTCAGTTATGGGCTCCTGGTACTTTTGTTACCGGTACAAAAAGTATCGAGTCACATTTTCGGGTTTATAAAATGCCCATGTTGTCTTCACCTGTGTTTTAATGTAAATTGTATTATTTTATTATATTTATATGAGAGCTATTAAAACCTTTACCTACATCGAAGTTTTTCATTTAAAATTTCTTCTAACACTTTCATTTCTGACGGTACTCTGCTACGTGAAATTTTATGCGGGTGACGAAACGGAACTCAAAATTTAAATATTAAATTATTTATTTTGCTCGAATGACCAATCGGGATTTGATGTATGGAAAAAATAGTTGGTGACCAATCGGTACTAATGACAAATTGGGAATAACTCATTTTATCGGAGCACCCTCCGATTCCCCCGCACCTATGAATGATTGATTCAAACCTATGAGTGTATATGTGTGTGTGTGTACGTGTGTGATTGTGAGCGGCAGATAACATAGGATGAAAGTTTCGTTTTTATATCATTTCATGTGATCAAGCGAGTCGTCTGTATGTAGAATGATAAAGAAGGAGGCAAATCTTTCTAGCGAAAGTTGATCTTGAACATCATTTAGCCCCTATCACACACAGTAATACAAGGGTGCATAAAAAGACGTATTTGCAATTCGGTTTGTTAGTCAAACGCACAGATTTTATCGGAGCATCCTCCGATTTCCCCGCACCTATGAATGATTGATTCAAACCTATGAGTGTATATGTGTGTGTGTGTCTGTTGTGAGTGTGTATGTTGAATAGTATGTGTGATAGCAGCTAAATATTCCTAGATAAACACGGTAGCAACTCTTTGTCGCAAACTCACTCATCTTGAGAAAGTTTTAAACTTCGAATCATAAAAAGCTGAACCGTTTATTTCTTTGAATCCACTAATGTCAGTAACGACTGGTCCTATATGATAATTTAGTGTTGGATAATTAATTTATTGAGGAAGGCTATGAGCTAATTTTTTTCTGGGTACGCGAAGTAGTTAGTCTTCAATGCATTGTTCGAGGGCTACACCACAAACGCCATAGCAGACAAACAGACGACAATAGCATTAGTTTACATTATACAAAGCGCTTCATAAAGTGTAACAACATGGTGCGTTGTCACACTTATCCACGTACAAGCACATAGGTACAAGTCGGCTTCCTCCATATAAATCCCATCAACTTATGGCAACGCACCGCCACTGCGGTCGTGTGAAAATATTATACTCTAGTAACTAATAATAATATCTATATATATAACAATGAAACCCGCTTTCCGTTGTCACGACATAACATGAAAACGGCTTGACCGATTTGGCTGAAAATTAGAGGGGAGGTAACTTAGACCCGGGAGAAGGTTAGGATAGTTTTTGTTACCATCCGGCTACGGGACGCGGGCGAAACCGCGGG
Source organism: Helicoverpa assulta (assembly GCA_963856015.1). Taxonomy (NCBI): domain Eukaryota; kingdom Metazoa; phylum Arthropoda; class Insecta; order Lepidoptera; family Noctuidae; genus Helicoverpa; species Helicoverpa assulta. The sequence continues at coordinate 1,364,597 of CAWLCW010000016.1, forward strand.
CGAAAGCTAGTTATAATATAAATGCGATAGTCAATGTTTAAAATGTTTGTCTGTCGGGCTTTTACGCCAAAAAACGAGTTCCTCGTTATAATGTTCATCGAAAGTAACTCTGCCTATCTGTCGCGCTTTTCAGGCAAAAATATTGAACCGATTAAAATTATATTTGGTAATACATAGACAGTAAAGCCTTGGGAATGGACATAGGTTACATTTTACCTGATTGCGAAAAATAGTTATGAGTAGGTAATTAATATTACATTTTGCATTTATATGAATAGTTGATTAGCTGTGAAATAGTTGTGACTGAGTAGGTGTGTTAGTTCTCACGATTAAAACAACTGGATGACCTGAATGTTGGACGTATGACGTTTTAATACCCCACGTTATAATTTCTCATTTTTATATTTAACATTCAAACATGAAAAATTATAATCAAAAATACGAATTATTATCGTAAAAACTTTGAATGAAATTAATATGTTTAACACTATCTTCATCGTTCCAATGTTTTAGATCTTCTTATATCGTGTAATTAAAAACCCACCAAAAACATGAAATGTAAAAAAAGCCAAGTCTCTACGCAATTCTTCCACTGTAAAAAGTTTTGAGATCGCATAAAAGCCAAGTCCTGTTCAACTTTATATGTAACTAGCTTTTGCCCGCGACTTCGTTCGCGTGGAATAGTTGCATCCGGCAGATTTTTGGTTTGAACAATAGATGGCGCTATATGCCCGGAATAAATTGTATTTTTATTTTTATTCTTTGTAATTAAAACTATCCTATGTCCTTCTCCTGGCTCTAAACTACCTCCCTGCCAATTTTCAGCTAAATCGGTTCAGCCGTTCTTGAGTTATAAGCGAAGTAACTAACACGACTTTCTTTTATATATATAGATTCTTTGTAATTAAAACTATCCTATGTCCTTCTCCTGGCTCTAAACTACCTCCCTGCCAATTTTCAGCTAAACGGTTCAGCCGTTCTTGAGTTATAAGCGAAGTAACTAACACGACTTTCTTTTATATATATAGATAATAAATCAATATTTTAATAATAATTTGAGACTGAGCTTGTTCTAACACTTACTCTTGGTCATCGAAAACCTTAACTCCTAGCTTTGTCCATATGGATGTCGTCTGGGGCACTGCCTGCCGTGCCCCCAGATAAAAGATGATGGATCATCAGTATTACTACTAAGTAAATAGTTTCAGCGAAAGTGCATATAAATGAGCCAATGCTCATTAAAATAACCACATATCAAATTCTTCTAGAGAAAATGACGAAATAAGTCTCCGAGTCTGTTAAATTAAAATAATTTCGCACTCGGTCAGTTTTTTCTGTCTTTACGCATTATGATATGATCGTCAAACCATAATAATGCAGCAATAAACATGAACCTCTTCACAGCTAGGATAACATAGCTACAGGCAAAGTATCGTAATCACCTTGAAGTTTTGCTATGATCCCAATAGATCTCCTTAACCTGACCAACAGTAACACAAACACTATTTATTCAGAATCAACGACGTATCACACGAACAACGACTTTCAGGGTACACATTGTTAATTCATAAAAAACCTTCAACCAATACCCAACCTTAACTCAAAGGAATAGAGATCAAAATCGTAGTGTGAGAACCACGAGTAGGTCCGAAAAGGGAAAGAAAGCGCGAATAACAACATTGTTATCGCTAATAAGTCATCGTTAGCCATAAATGGTGTTCTTTTGACCCGACATTAATGGTCAGGAAGTGGAAAATGAACCGTTTTACCGCGTTAATAGAGTCCATTGTTGTGTGACCCAATTTCTATAGAGAATATAAAATAACGTTGTCTGTTACAAGGAAGTTCTTGATAATTCTGGTTAATTCTATTATGGGTGCTTTGTTTGTGATGTGTATCTTTTGAGGTATTTTATGTTTTCGAAGTTTTGTATTTTTTTTATCCTCAATTTTTTATGGTGTTTACTTATCAGGAAATAAGATATGATTGTGGATAACTCAATAAAGAAGGAAGAAATGTTTAAAAACGTGTTCATTATAAGTATGACGTCTGACAGAGAGGAATGGAAGAAAAAGACATGTTGCGCCGACCCCAAATGACTTGGGAACAGGGCAGGAAGATGATATGATAATGAAAAATTCTTTGTAGAGGAGTGAGTGAGTTTAAACCTTCCTAATAAAAAGAATCTCTCGTAACTCCAAAGAAATAAAATATAATAAAATAACATTCATACCCTACATGTTCACCAAACATTTCAACATCAAAAACTTAGTTTATCGAGACAGTTCACAATTACAAGTGTCTACAATGTCTACCAAAACGAGTTACTAGACATTTTTATCAAAATGATTGATGGCTGCAAAAACTCGAATCATCCATCTAATAAATGTTAAAACAGCATAAAGTATTAAAAGGACTTTGGACTTTTTGAAAATGTAGCATTTATTTTGTTACTGTTTTTGTTAGTTTCTATTTACTACCTACTATCATAGAGCTGTAGATTTATTTGTTTCCTAAGAAAGTGCTTATCTCTGCAACTGCCGGTCTGATTTGAAAAGGTGTGTCTGTATTACACAACTGTTACTGATATGTTTCTGTATTAAACAGCCTTTACTGAGGATAGCTATAGACTACTTTTATCCAAATGCACTAAGTACTTCCCCTTAGACGTAAGTAAAACCGCGGGTTAAATTTAGTATCGTAATAAGTGGAAACAGCTATTATTTTTCAAGTTTTCCATGAACGTCGACGCAAACATTTTCATTCGAAGATAGATTTCGTGGAATAAGTTTTGTTGTTTTCTGGTATCATTGTGTAAATCATATTTTATACATTAATGTCTTTAAACTGTTCTAATGTTTCCTTTAGACGGAAAACGTGAAGTGGTAATTTACTGTGTGATAGAAATGTTTTGGGTTGGGAAAAGATGTCAATTTCTATTTTGCAGGATAACTTTCTTTTAAAGGACGTCTTACTTATTTCGAAGATAAGAATGACTGATTTAAAAATATCTAGCGAAATACGTTACGTTGTTTCCATTCACGATTGTCATCATTAACAAAATTCATTAAAAGTGTCACAAATATTATTTTTCAATGAATTTTCCTCAACAAATCTCTAAAGACATTCCAATCGCAAAAACAGCTTACACACCATCATTCAAAATTGTATCACTTATCAAAGTTTTACATAACAACATGTACTTTTCAATGCAGCGCAGTTTCGTAATGTGAATCTCATAACGCACGAATGTTGGTGACGTACACAAAAAATGTATTTTACATTACTCTGCTCGCTCTTATTTATATCGATTTGATTTTGTTGACTGTATAGATTATTTTCTTTTTGATGGTAATTGTTTTGGAGATTTTTTTAGTAATGCAATTTATTTTGGATTGATTTACTCTTTAACAACTACTAATCTCTTCCATCAATTGATGCTGTTGCATAATATTTATTACTAGATTAAGTAGCTAAACTTATAGGCAGTGAGAAATACTTTATCCTAAAAACAAAAGTCTTATAAAACTAACATTTGCACTTATCTTATTTCATGTAGCAAGTCTGAGGAATTAATTAAAAAGCATCTGAGAAACACGCCGTAAAAAGAGCATTACACTAATTTAGAAAGCGTGTCGTTACAGCACAGTTCAGTTCGTCGACTCGTTTCAAAGTCTGGACCCATTTCTTACATCGCACAATCCTTAACTCTAATTAAATGAAGGCTTGTTTTTCTCAACAAGTTTTGTCAAGCGAGTTTGATAGTCTGTAGCCCGACTGAGAGGGCCTCGCGAAACTTCCCAACAAAGGCCTCGCGATCATTTGTCATGTTTTTGTTGGAGACTTAAATTAGATGCCTCCTAATGAAAAGGGTATTTTTGTGTAATATAATAGCACTAAATAATTTGGGGTTAATGTAGTCGCCGCTTTTTATACTGGAGAACTTCGCAATTAATTATTTAGAAGGTTTATTAAAAGTTGGCAATAAATTCGCAGACTCATTGGGCAGCCACTGGCTATCAAGGGTCCGTGCTTTATAATTAAAAGGGGAGATTAATTGATTTTTTTGTGTACGCACTTACATTTGAAAGGACTAGAACAATTAAAATTTTAATTTAGTATAGCGATGCGTATCACTAATTACTTTTACTGAGTAAACAGTTTTGCATAGTTTGGAGTGGGTCGTAGTACTCGTAGCAACGTCGTAGCGTTTTCGTAGCACTGCTACGAGCTACGCCGAGCGTAGGCGTCACCAATCTTCTTAGCGGATAGGTAATTTAAAAAGCTGCCATGATGCCATTAAATCTGAAATCGTATTATAATACTAGCTTCTGCCAGCAGTTTCACCCGCATCCCGTGGGAACTACTTCCCGTACCGGGATAAAAAGTATATATAATATAGCCTTCCTCGATAAATGGGCTATCTAACACTGAAAGAAATGTTCAAATCGGACCAGTAGTTCCTGAGATTAGCGCGTTCAAACAAACAAACAAACTCTTCAGCTTTATAATATTAGTATAGATAGTATAGATGAGTGCTGCGCAGTGATATACTATCAAATACTTATACAAATGCCAGACTATTTAGATAGGTATATATGTATGAGAGCTGATACAAAACAAATACAATAATCATACAATATTTTTTTTACCATTTACTTCATCATAGCAACTTCGATTTCTGTCTTCATCTTAAAAAAGTCTTGTCATAAGACGCGTATAACTACTGTAATATTTATGAATTCTCCCATTCATTGGAATCAGATGGTTTAGTTGGCAGAACATAATACTCGGTAAAAAGGCCGAAGAAGTAGCTCAATCAACTTTGTACTATGATGTAAAAGTTTCCCTTTGATATACCGCTTTGAATTAATGAATGTTTTGTGTACAATGTTATGGGCTTTTATGTGAGAATGTTAGTGTATTTTTTAATATTTGTAGATATTTTGAGAGGTTTTTAGGGTTCCGCACCTCAAAAGGAAAAAACGGAACCCTTATAGGATCACTTTGTTGTCCGTCTGTCTGTCTGTCTGTCTGTCAAGACCCTTTATCTCAAGAACGCGTGGACGTTTCAAACTGAAATTCACATGAAATACTCAGGTCTATTGTCCCTTTAAGCTGTGAAAATATCAAACTTCTAAGCCAAGCCAATCAAAAGATACATCCGATTATGTCGATATTTTCAACAAATTTTCGACACTCACAAAGGAATCAAAACCTACAGGATACTTCCCGTAAACTCAGAATCTTGAAATTTGGCATGAAGCATTGTCATATAATGCAAATATAGGAAAAATTGCGAAAATCACATTTTTTTAGTTATATAAAATAATAAAAATATTTTAATAAAATTAAACTTACTACCTTATTTCTCACGAACGAATAAAGGTATCAAATTGAAATTTATACCAAATACCTAGGTCTATTGTCCCTTTAAGCAGTGAAAAAATCAAACTTCTAAGTTAACGCGATCAAAAGATACAGCAGTTTATATCCACACCTTAGAAGAACTTCCGTCACACGCTAGGGAATCAAAACCTACAAGGTACTTCCCGTGAACTCAGAATCTTGAAATTCGGCACGAAGCAACGTTATATAGTACAGATAAAGGAAAAATTGCGAAAATGATAAATTTGAAGTTACATAAAATATTAAAATATTATTTTTGCTTACATGGCATAAAATATTTTTTTAATAATTATAAACTTACTACCTACCCTTTTTCCCATGAACGCGTAGAGATATTAAAGTTGAAATTCATATCAAACACTTCTTAAATCTAATCGCCTCTAAACTGTGAAAAATTTTAAATCATTCAAAGGTCATTGGGCACCTTAGTATGGAAACCATACCCACGGCGGACACGAACGAAATATAGCATAGTATAATGATATAAGGCTTTGATTTACTATGGCGTTAGTCGCATCAACGTGAGCCATGGGAATCTAGAGAAAATCAGGTTTAAACATCAAACATTTTCCTCACTTCAATGGCGAATTTAAACGACCAAATGGGATGGATTCGAGTAATTATTTCTTTATAGTAAAAGAGTATACTCGCCGTTTATGCCCATCGTCATAAAGTCAGGATCTGATGATGGAAGCCTTGAGAAATCGAGGGCAACTTTCTGAAATTGTAGGCACGCATAGGGTTAAAACTTGATTCTCAGATTTATGTCTGATTACACTGTCAAACGGTGATGATTTAGAGCTGACCTGCTGGTGGAGACGAGATAAAGTCGAGGGAACTCCTCAATGGTATGTTTTAACTACGTCGTGTTTGGGCTTATGTTATTCGTATTGACAAGTAATTTTCACTGGAAAGTTAAAAATTAAGAATTTATTAAGAAAAAAAAACAACTTCCCAAACCTCAATTCTCTCTTAACCTCAATACGACTGCTTCTGCGGGTATAACTGTGGTGTTATTTTTATGTATACCTACTGGGTGTGGATAGACCCAAACACTGAAAATAAAAAAATACTGTTTACAAAAAAAAACCGACTTCATGAAACAGTGAAAGGGACAAAATACAACTTTTGACAAGGCTCTAAGAACCTAAAAGCCAGCGTCCCCGAATCCTTCTTTGTAGCAGTCATTGTTACAAGTCAATGTAAGTGGCCGTCAGGTGGATTTGGCGAGTGGAAAAAAAACCTGAAATTAGGGCTTGTGAGATGATTAAACCACTCAATAAGAAAAGATCTCATTCCCGCAATGGCTGCTATAACCCAAGTTAGAAGGGAATTCGCATCACCGCGTATTTACAGTATGTACATGGCTAGTACGCAAGCGTGTGAAACTAGTCGCGAATAGATTGGAATTCACTTTTTATACAAAGTCTTCCGATGTATACAGCAGCAGTACGCAAATACTCGCATATATTTTGTAGTGGCCAAAGTAACTTGCTTTGTTCCATAATATACAGTGCTAGTCCGCATGCAAACTAATCGTGTATACATTATAATAGAGGAAAAGGCGCGAAAAACTTTACGATTCCAATCTATTCGTAAGCAGTTGCATGCTCGCCATTTTGATTAAAACACATTTTAAATATTAATAATGCTTGTTCAATTAAAAAACATTGTATTAAAAATTTAAGTTAGTGACGAAAACGAATGGCTGCAAAACCGACTTCACGTGGTCTTGTTTGCCCTACCCCTAGAGTGCAATTCAAAACAGCGTAGGCGCGGAGGGGCGAGGCGGCCTGCGAGCTGAGGCGCAGGTAGTTTTAACGCCCGCCGACGCGGCTGAGGCTGGCCGGCTGAGCCGGCCAGTAAGCCGAAGCTGCGGTGGTGAGCGTGAAAACCATCTGCGACGATAAGCTCGCATGGGACCGCCGGAGCCCCGCAGCACCGGAGCCGTGACAGAAGCGATGCTTGCTGCATGTTGCTTGCTTACATTTTAAACGTACTGAGTATTTAGATGCTCGTTAATTGTGGCTGACTTAGTAATTTAGAAGGCAACATACATTTTTGGAGGTGAATAATGATATTAAAAAGAAGCCTGTTTAATTAGCATTTTTAATAAACAAACTCAGATTCAAAAGCCATTTTTATTTAATACTTTACCTAATATTAATTTTGTATAGTTAAATTTGACCGTGTATAAATTGGAAAGATTCATGTGCACGTCTAAGCTACGAATTATACGCGAGCAGTACGCAAAATTCGTGTATACTTTGAAATCACAAATTAAAAAACAGCATTACAAAATATCAGCGAGCAGTTTCCTATGGATGCGTTTTGGCTATGTACACAATGTAAATACGCCGCATCACCTCCTATAAAATAAGCTCTAACACAAGGTAATTGATATAAATAGTAAAGGAGTTCCCTGAAGTATATCTGATATTTATAATAGATCCCGCAATGCCATCAAACCTATCCATGTGGAAAGTCCTTGTCAATACGAATAAAATAAGCCCAAACACGTGGTAGTTGCAGCATACTGTTCAGGAGTTCCCTCGATTTTCTTTGGTCTCCATAATCAAATCAGCTCCAAAACTTCACTGTTTCGCAATTCCCTCAAAAATACACCCGCATGTCTGGTTTTGACTTGATGCGTGCCTACAATATTCGAGAGTTGCCCTCGATTTCTCGAGGTTTCCAGATCCTCATGAGGTTCTGGTCCTCCGAATTGAGATCTTCCTTCTTTTGAAAAGTATTTTAACAATAAAAACTGTCATTGTGACCTGTACAATCCAAAAAACTGCTTGTTTTTTATGTTCTTCAAACGATCCTGTATCCATTCTTCTCCATGGAATTTTAATAAAATATTTATATTGAATGAAACGTCATACTATTCCCCATAATTTAAAACTACTTTCATTCGTGTCCGCCACTTTTTGTAAAGCGGGTCAGATATGCCCAATGACTTTTAAGACATAATTAGTTATTTTCAATCAGATTTCTGAATGATGACTATAAAATGTTGTAAATAAATAACTTTAATAAAAGAACTTTTACAAGGTACTGGCCTATTATTTTAGTTATATTATACAATAAAAAATATTAACTATTTTGACTCTCACGAAATTACCATAACTATGATTGTTCTAAACTGAACGGTTTGCGCGAGAGTCACTTTTATCTATACAGGATTTGTACGGAACCCTCGGTGCGCGAGCTCGACTCGCACTTGGCCGGTTTTTTTTGTTATTCGATATTATAATTATCGCATAAAACTAGAACCCAACCCAAAATTTTCCCAAATCTTTTGTACCAGAGCCACGTTAACTCTTCGAACAATCTGTTGTTATGACAAGATTGTCACCCATCCACGAACAGACCGTGCCAAGTTTTGCTTAACCTCATGGTCAATCAACCTGTGTGGCCATTACTTAGCCACAAGCATACACTTATATACTGCAGAATATTTACAACTAGGTACAATTATTTTCACCTAGAACCACTCAATTAGCTACAATATGGTAAATAGTTTTACAACTGCAATTGCGGTAACCTTACAGGTTATCATTACACTGATTATAACCCAGAAACGACAGCCAACGTATCATTTGTCTGACGCGTCTGACACGTCAGACTAATGAGTCAGAACATGCGCGCTTGCATGTCTGTCACATGCGGAATGCTGGTCATTATCGGACATTCATTATGTTTTTATGCATTGTCAGACCCGGCCCATTTAGTGTTAGAACAAATGTAGTTTTAATTTATGGTGGAATACTATGTAGGGCGGGTGGGGTAAGCTATAAGTTAAAGCGGTTTTACATTCTTACTAAATATTTTTTTCTCACGAATGCGGGTGAGCCATACTTGTGTACATGAATGTTGTCTTTGTTTGATTGAGCTCAAAAAAGTGAGCAGTGGCCAAGTCACCGAGTCATACAAAAACAATGTTATGTTATTTATTTCCACACACAACCATTTCCATTTTATTAACCATATTAATAAAATGACCATTTCAGCATTTTTCAAAAGTACAAATAATAGAATTTTATGGATTTTTTCTTTTAGGTTTTATGCTTAGATTTTCTGTGAGATGGGTAAAAAAAAAAAAAAAATGTACCTCATTCTCTAAAATAATCTAAGTATTGCAATTAAGATATATCAAGTACCTGCTCAGATTTAAATAATCAAATTAATGTATGTGGTTTGAATTTTGTAGCCATCTGAAGGAAGAGCTTTTGAACAATTCTAATATTTATTTGTATTTTTTACAGGTAAGCACAGCACACTGTAAGTTTTTAAATTAAATACATTCTCTTATAACTTAAAACCTGCCTTCAAAACCCTGACATAAAATATTAACATTTACGAGCGCATTGCAGCTATTACAAATGTACCAGCAGTTGTCTAAATAAATACCAGGTACGAAATAACAGCTACCTATAAAATAACAGCTATATAATACCTGGTATCGGAACGTCACTAGTGATATGCAATACTCGTGTTGACACGCCCAGTGTTCCACGATATTTTACCGATTCGAGTTAATGATAACATTATCATTTACTATGAAATATATGGTATATGGTGATTGCGTAATAATATTATGCTTTCTGTTAGGCGTGTAGGCAGGATTTTAGGTCTGTCCCTGCCTTTAAATGTGTGTGTCAACTGAATGGCATTTATTTTATTCTTCGGAAATAATTGTCAACGTAATTTGTAATACTGTCAATAATAAGCTGCAGTTGAGTGCTCAGAATTTTAATTGCATAAATCTTCTTCGGCACCTTCTAAAAAATCGGGCGTAGCAAGTGAAAAAATTGTTAGTGTAAAAGCGCTGTAAAGGAATATGTACGACCAATATGCCTTTACAGCGCTTTAACACTAACAAATTTTTTCACTCCCACAACCATCCACACTTAGAATAGCAATCTTCAATCAATGGGTTATGAGTTAGATTTGTATTTAGTTTTGGTCGAAACATAAATAAGTTTGTTTCGACCAAAACTAAATACAAATCTAACTCATAACCCATTTAGTTGGTCCATAGTCGAAAACGCTATTCAATTTTGTTTTAAACAATAAATTCAGAGCAATATTACAAATTATATAACGTCAAAATATCAAAAGGACGTTCGTAATTTAAGTAAAATTACTGAAAATATTTTAGGAAAATCGCTGATATATAGATAGTTTATATAACTGAGAATAATTTCTCTTAGTGTTTGTGTGACTAACAGCTCACTTTTCTAACAATTACGTTCGGCATTTCACGATGATAAATAGCCACTAAACAATGATTAAACTGTAATTATTTCAATTGTTTTACATTGATGACTAGTAAAGAAAGGTCTACAAACAATAAGTGATTAGATTTCTAAGATTCGTCTGGAGAGAAGAGAGCGCTCTTAGAGTCAGTCATTGTTATCTTTGAAGAGCTCGCTTTTATTGTTTTAACTATTACATTTATTATACAATAGAAGAGGTATACCATTCAATTATTTGTCAATTAAAGTTAACAATTATTGTCATTGAAAATGGTAAAATATATTTTGAACATAAAATATTATTCATATCATATTATTTATGCATCCCGAGGAAATCTATTGCCGTACTTTACATCCTTTATCCGTCTTCAAATTACTACTTACCTCCATATAAAATTCCATAGAAATTGTATCAGCGTAAAACCCCACCACCTTTTCAAGAACTCAATTTTGCATCAAGAATTAAAAACAAGCTCAGTCTTCAAAGAAAAAAATACACAAGTATCGCAAAACTTGAAGAACTGTTCAATAACTCAACATCTCTAATGCCAGTAGTTTTACATAAAATTGAGCGCTTACTGTCCGCCTCAATAACTCCAATCAATATTAAAAACCACTTTAAAGGTATTATAGAGCCCCGGGATTGCGTGTAGATATCGCTTTTGTATGAATAAATAAGCGATTCGCGGTAAGGCTGTCCACACACGTGTAGCATAAAGCTCGGACGTGCGCCCTTACCTGCAAACTGCAAACTTTTAGTCGGCTTACAGTTTGTTCGCGGGAAATGAATGGTAAATACTCACATAACAATGATCAGGCATTTCGCCTGTTTCATACCGACAAAAAAAATATTAAATTCACGATTCTATTAGGGGGACTTTAACGCTAAAGTGGGAGTACAGATTTGCGGCGAATCGGCAGTAGGATCCCATGGATTTGGAAGCAGGAATCATAGGGGGCAAATGCTCGTCAACTTCCTCGAACGCGAGGGGCTCTTTTTGATGAACTCCTTTTTCAAAAAGCAGCCCCAAAGGAAGTGGACGTGGCAAAGCCCCGACACTATGACTAAAAATGAGATTGACTTCATCATGACGAACAAGAAGCACATATTCAGAGACGTCTCCGTGATCAATAGGTTTAATACCGGGAGCGATCACCGACTTGTCCGAGGCTCTCTGAATATCAACTTCAACACTGCTCCGAACCATGACAGGATCTGAAACGTTCCAGTCAAATCTGGAGAACCGATTTGCCGCCGTGGAAACCACAACAGACGTTAACCAGAACCATGAATATGTGGTTCGGATCCTCAGGGAGGAAGGTTCGAGATTCTGTAACATGCAGCGTAAGGGCAAGAAATCAAAGCTTTCGGAAGAGACATTAGGGCTTATGAAGAAACGACGTGAAAACCCGCCTGTCACTTCGTCAGCTAAGCGGGCTCTAAACCAAGAGATCAACAAGCACGTACGACGCGACCTCCGGTGCTCCAATACTCTTGCCATTGAAAGAGCAATTGAGCTGAATCGGGGGTCAAAGGTGTTCGTACAATCTCTTGGAAGAAGCCACTTGACGAAGCTGACCACAACAAGTGGAGAAGTCGTTTCTTCGGTGCCGGCAGTCCTTTCGGAAGTGGAAAATTTCTATGGCCGGTTATACGCATCGCATGCATCTCGACCTGATCCCGGAAATGAGGATTCTAGAGCCACATTAACACGCCATTTCACCGAAGACCTGCCAGAAGTCAGCAGTGGCGAAATCGAGATCGCTCTGAGACAGCTCAAAAATGGAAAAGCCCCTGGCGAGGATGGCATTACAACAGAGCTATTAAAAGCAGGAGGAAACCCCTTACTGGGGGAGCTCCAGAAGCTTTTTAATGCCGTCCTGTTTGAAGGGAGAACTCCAGAGGCGTGGAGTAGGAGTGTTGTCGTCCTGTTCTTCAAAAAGGGAGACAAAACCCAGCTGAAGAACTATCGACCCATGTCCCTCCTAAGCCACGTCTATAAGCTGTTCTCAAGAGTGATCACGAACCGACTTGCGCGAAGACTCGACGAATTCCAACCACCGGAGCAGGCTGGGTTTCGGAGCGGATACGGCACCATAGACCACATCCACACAGTGCGGCAGATTATACAGAAGACCGAAGAGTATAATCAGCCCCTGTGTCTAGCATTTGTGGACTATGAGAAGGCCTTTGACTCGGTTGAAATCTGGTCTGTTCTGGAGTCCCTGCAGCGTTGTCAAGTAGATTGGCGATACATCCAAGTGATGAGATGTCTCTACGAAGCCGCTACAATGTCCGTCCAAGTACAGAATCAGCAAACAAGGCCCATACCGTTGCATCGAGGAGTGAGACAAGGGGATGTTATTTCCCCGAAACTATTCACTAATGCAATGGAGGATATGTTCAAGACGCTGAACTGGAAAGGACGCGGCATCAACATCAATGGCGAACACATCTCTCACTTGCGATTTGCTGACGATATCGTCATCATGGCGGAAACGCTGCAGGACCTACAACAGATGCTGAACGACCTGGCTGAATCTTCTCTACGCATCGGCCTACGGATGAACTTGGACAAAACCAAGGTCATGTTTAATGAACATGTTCTACCGGAACCGATTGCGATACACGGCGCCGTTCTCGAAGTTGTTCGGAAATATGTATACCTCGGGCAGACATTGCAGTTAGGTAGAAACAACTTTGAGGACGAGGTGAATAGGAGAATTCAGTTGGGTTGGGCTGCATTTGGGAAGCTACGTCGAGTCCTAACATCGTCGATCCCACAGTGCCTAAAGACAAAAGTCTTCAATCAGTGCGTCCTACCTGTCATGACTTACGGAGCCGAAACGTGGACACTGTCGGTACGGCTGGTTCACAAGTTTAAAGTCGCTCAGCGGGCTATGGAAAGGGCTATGCTCGGCATTTCTCTGAGGGATCGCATCAGAAATGAGGTAATCCGTCAGAGAACCAAGGTCATCGACATAGCCCACCGAATCAGCAAGCTGAAGTGGCAGTGGGCTGGCCATATTAGCCGAAGAACCGATAACCGTTGGGGTAAACGAGTTCTAGAGTGGAGACCACGCCTCGGTAAACGTAGTGTAGGACGTCCTCAGGCACGGTGGAGTGATGACTTGCGCAAGACGGCTGGCAGGAGCTGGATGCGAGAAGCCGAAAATCGATCTCAGTGGCGTGCACTTGGAGAGGCCTATGTCCAGCAGTGGACTGCGATAGGCTGATGATGATGATGATGATGATGATGATGATTCTATTAAAGAAAATATATTTTCAAACCAGGCCGAAAATTATATTTTATTTTATTTATTTTAGAGTATCCGTACGCTGCAGAATAAAAAGCAGACCGAAAGTTAACCCAATGAATGGAGTTTTTTTAAAGAAAATCATGAATCTTTTTAGTCATCTTCATACTGATTTATGAGCTCAAACAAACTGTCGGCCGACTGAAAGTTTGCAGTCTGCTAGTACTAATTGTAGCAAATGATCGCGTGCAGCCAGCCGACTCATGTTCGGCTACAATTGCCTTATAATATGATTATGCTCGATGTTATAATAAAGGTTTATGTTTGATGATAATAATTGTTAATTTGATTTTTGTAATTGTTTCGTTTTAACGTGTTGTGGTAATTGTGCTGTTTAAAGTGATTTTAATTTTGTTTTTGGTGTTTATTTTTAAATTACCGAGGACTGTGTCGAAGGTTATTTAAATAAATGTTTAAAAAACATAAATCTTCGTTCAATTTTTTGTCAGGTATAAACTATACTTTTGGTTGAAAAAAAAAAAATAGAACAAAAGTACACAGGCACGAGAATAGGCAGGTGTTCGAAAAATGTTTTATAAAAAAAATATAAAAAAATCTAATTAATAATAATTGCTCTTAATTTTCAGATAATCTAGAATTTTCATTAAATATTCGTACAAAAACCCTTTATTTTCCGCAATAAGTTCACCCCTTTGTGACAGTTTACACCGCATATCACGTTTTTAGCTCACGTTCGTTTTATTACGCCCTATATAACACCAGTATTTTCTCTAAATATTTTATTTTTTATTTTATATAAGAGAATATTTTAGATAATTTGCCTACGTAACGAGATTTTTTTAAACATTATGCCAGAGAAAAGGATAATTTAATAATGTTAGTGTAAAGCTTATATGTAATAAGCCCTCGTTATTTAGAGTTAGATAATTCACAAAATATAATAATATGAGACATGTGTGAAGTAATATGGTTACTACGCAACGCTACGCCGTAGCGTCGTATCGTAGCAACCATAGGCTTAGAGAACTTCGTATAGTTGGCAAATTTGTCTGTGACACGAAACAAAAATTCTGCGGCGTCAAAAAAAAATGAGGAAAATCCGCTAGAGTGTAAGCGCTCTTATCTCTTAACATTATCATAATCAGTAATCAGTATACTTGGACTTCCGGAAGGCCTTTGACACAGTCGACAATGACGTCTTACTCTTTAAGCTGGCTGACATGGGTTTTACACCTCACACATTGAAGTTCTTCGCCAGTTACCTGCGCGAGAGACGTCAATTTGTTGACTGTTGTGGATACCATTCCGAGCCTTATTACACAAGATCTGGCGTCAGTCAAGGGAGTAATTTAGGACCGTTACTTTTTGTTCTTATGATTGATGATTTGCCAAAAGTAGTTGAATATTCCACGTGCCTTCTGTTTGCAGATGACCTCAAACTAAGCATGATAGTTAAAGACAAAGCTGTGGATCATAGTCTGTTGCAGCAGGACTTAAATAATGCTATTAAGTGGAGTAAGGAGAACAAGTTATATTTCAATGTCAAAAAATGCTCGGTACTGTCCTTCACCCGTACACGTAACCCTAGTCACTGCCCGTATCAAATGGAGGGGCAACCCATACAACGTGTTACAGAGGTCAGAGATTTGGGAATTCACTTTACTGCAGATCTAACTTTCAGGAAGCATATTGTTGATGTTTGTAAGAAAGCCTACCGTAATCTTGGATTCGTTTTACGTCAGGCCACTGATTTCACTAATGTCAGAGCTTTAAAAGCTTTGTACGAGGCATTAGTGAAAAGTCATTTGGAATGCAATGCGGCCATTTGGAGTCCAAGTGAAGCCAAGTACAAAACAATGTTGGAAAGAATTCAGAACAAGTTCGTAAGATTCCTTTACTTTAAATTACATAGTGTTTACCCAGGTTATCCGCTACTATATCCAACATTGTTTTTGCTTGGTATGGTGGGCTATTATAAACTAGGAGCTAGACGTGAAGTATCGCTGGCTACTTATTTATTTCAACTTTTACGTGGTAAAAATTGTAATCCAGCAATACTGGAAGAACTTCGTTTGTGCGTGCCAGATGAGTATGTGGGACGGCGGCGGCGGCCGCGGCTGCTGGTGGTGCCAACAGCACGCACTAACCTCTTGCAGCAAGCGCCGATGTCGCGCGCGCTGCGCACGCTCAACGCGATCGCTGAGCATGTTGATTTGTTTTCCTGTTCGTTGAAAGACTTCACAAGGATTGCATATAGGGTAGTATGTTACGAACTAGAACTTTAATTGTTAATTATATATATTTTTAGGGTTATGTTTCAATTTAGTTGATATGTTTAGAATTTTTATTTACTTCTCTATCGCATTAGGTTAAGATCCTGTAAAGATAGATGTAAGTGTGGAAATATATAAATAAATAAATAAATAAATAAAATAAATAATATTATTTCTTTACCTGTTTAGTATTACTAGAAAAACCACTCCATCTTTTTTAACCAATATCCTGCTTCCTACTTACTTCCAAACACTTTAATAATATAAAGAAAGTTTTTATCCCAAACTCCACCTCAAGACCGCTAACATCTACTAACTTTAGGGAACTATTTTAATTAAATTACCTTAGAGTTCATCGAATTTGAGGTCCATTTACCCTGAGGTGCTTACCCGACTTTCGAAAAGGCACTCGCATAACTTTCCGTTGACAGTTGTGACGTATAGAAGCACGGAGTAAGGAAAGATGAGTGGATATGCCATAATACAGGTAGGTCAGGGACTCCGTCTAGGTCAAATTCGTACGGTGGGCGTGACTAAAACGAGTGTTCGGGTTCTTTGAGACATTTGTCAACGATTTTTGGTATAAAAAAATGGTCGGATCCAAAGAAGGCGTTTCAGGGCGGAAACAGTAACGTTCCTCGTCCCCCGCTCACACGCATTGTAGCACTACGTTCTTAGGACATTTTCCGTTATGGCACCTCCGCTAGTCATTTTGTTCTCTATGTATCTATCTAAGGCAAAGGGCTCAAATATTGGGACATACCTTGGATTCTTGAACGCCATACATTCTTTCTTTAAATATTTAATGGCTAAATTAAGGGTTTTTTTCGGTTGTTTCGTAAACAAGTCATTACGTTAGTCATTGTAAAGATTTATGAGTGTGTTTTGGTATATGTGTGTTTTGATTTGTGGCGGTTGAAGGAGCTTATTAACTACTACTTGGCCGTGGGGCGAGGTCAATCTAGAGGTATATATCGTACTAGCTTCTGCCAGCGGTTTCACCCGCATCCCGTAGGAACTACTTCCCGTACCGGGATAAAAAGTAGCCTATAGCCTTCTTCGATAAATGGGCTATCTAACACTGAAAGAAATTTTCTGATCGGACCAGTAGTTCCTGAGACTAGCGCGTTCAAACAAACAAACAAACAAATAAACTCTTCAGCTTTATAATATTAGTATAGATTTTCGTGTCTCTAATAGGCGTTCACATTATAGTGATCCTATGTTGATGATAGTCTGTGAAGTAATGTAAATTAACACATCGAAGATGGTTAACTAATAATTCATTTCATCACTACGCACTTAATATAAGTTTGTTTATTTGCTTAAACGTGTTTTTCTCACAAATTAACTCTTCGACTTTAAACAATCTTGGCTATAAACAAACTTTGATCAGTGTGCACCAAGTAGGTCCCATGGACACAGGCGAAAGCTATTGTTTAGGCAAAGAGAAGCTGTAAAAAGGCTTATAGGAAAAAGAACAGAAATTCCTTCAAGAAAACATACCCACAAATGCTTGTTCACTCACAGTTCACAATACTGAACGCTAATACGTTTATAGCACAAATAGCGTGTATAAGCAACATTTCGTCAAGCCAGAACCGCGTTCCGTGCTCGGGATTACTCAATTAGGGGCTCTCTATTGTTTACGAATGAAACTTGTGCGGGTACGTGAACTTGGAGAGTTGTAGCCGTTGTAGGGATACTGTTGCGCCATTTTTTGGCAACATTTAGGTATTACATATATGCTACAAAAATACTTCTTTCTTTGCTGTTAAATTTGTGGGTTTAGGTACTCAAACTCTCTTGGCGAGACGACGTGGACACTTGCATTCGAGATTAGAATTGGGAACACTCAGATCATTCGCCAGTGTGGAAATGAAATGACAGTGTGACTAGCAGTGGGAAAGATGTATCAGAACCAACTTCCAGACTCCGAGCTACTTTGTTAAAATTTCTCTTGAAATCCACAAAGATGAATTAAAATCAACTAAGACCCACACACAAGACCCACCACAGCTATAAAACAGTGTGCTCGCAGGTTTAGCCAACCCAATAATTACCAAATGGACAAAAGTTTCGTACTACCTTCAGTTTTGTGGTACGAGCACCTAATGCGATTACCAAAAGGGTTGATTATCAAATCTATTTAGAGATAATATTGTTTTCAGGGATTTGGATGATTAGATTATGTTGCGAGCAGGTAGTTTGGGGATTTTCGATTGAAACACAAAATATTTGGCCTTGTTGTTTATTTTAAGCCCTTATTATGAAAATTTTAGTGAAACGGTATTACAAATTATGTGTTCGAAGAATTATATTTACCATCTAGTTTCTTTATATTTATAAGTTATCTGGGTATTAAAGGCTTAATATAAAGCCTTCTATAGTTTTGTGATACGTTAATCAGTAGTATAAGGCAAATGGTTTTGTTTAGATTAAAATCTCGCATGTTGTTTTGGAATCGTTCTGAATGTAAAAACGGCCGCAGTGATGACAAACTTTTTTTCTACAATAATTGTTTGGATAATGAGCAAGTGGTTTTTACTGTTAACTTAATGGACTGCAATGTTTCATTAAAAACTAACTTTATTTATAGAAGGTGTTATATCTGACCTCGTCAATCCGATACCCCTAAGTTAGAAATGCCGTCAAACTCTCTAGCTTCTGACTACTCGTATCCACTTCCAAAGATGTTCAAGTAACAGCCCCAACCAACAGTGGGCCCCCCACTAAACAACTAATTTCCAAAACACATATTCTTAATTATGATACCTAGGTTTAAAAAATCTTTGAAAATTCTCACCACTTTAAAACCCTTTCGCAATACCGTTAGGCTAAGCAATCACCCGGCGTGTATCGGCAAATGTTTGTCCGTCGATTACCAGCCCCGCCCTGCGTCAACACATGGGTCTCACATGTTTAGCGCTAGGTGCTGACAAATTGCATTACAATTCCAAGGTTTTGAAGGTAGATTTGTTTGTGTTAAGTGGAGATGTGTTATTGAATTAAAATGGCGAATTTGGGTAAGGTGTTATTTAGATAATTATGTAAAAGGTACTCTGTAGTGAGATACGGAGACGGATCACACTGTACTGTTAAATGTGGTAGTGGAAATTAAAATATAATATGTTTGATAACATAATATTTGCATACAAGTTCCTAATCTCAGTCATTTTTTAACTTCAAATATTAATTTTGCGCGGAAAATCTGAGTTTTATTTTAGAACTTGCCGAGAGATTGTGATATATGTCATTTATTACCTGATAAGTACTATATTGTCTCGGGTGAATTTTAAACCAGTATTATACTTAAATAACTGTACCAAACATGGGCACAGTCACGCCAATTTGTGTTCAGCGTTGCAGCATTATAATGTTACAGTCTGTTTTAAAACCAAACGACAAAAAATAAAAATCAGAACTCCTTATCAGTTATAAACAACTTAAAACAACGGTCACCAAAAAATCTTTCTTATTAATTAAATCCCAACCGGGCTCTAAGTAATTTCGGGAACTGCGTTCTTCATTAAAAAAGGCATGATGGGGCAATAAGGCAGCGATACGCCGAACAATCTGTGAATATAATCGCCACTTAATTCACAGCAAAGTAATTTAAAGAAAAATAACATTAGCAATTCAGATGAGACTCTATCGGGTGCCTTTATTAACTGTCAAACTGGGAAAAGTGAGGGCCAAAACAAATTGACTTTAAGAAGGTCCCCATTTGATCGCGAAACTCGACTCATCCGATCAACTTGATGTCATATTTCTTTACAAGGCTATACGCTGTTATGTAGCTTTCTTTACTTTTATTTTATAGAAAAACATAACTGTTAGACTCTTGTAAAGAGGAAAGAGAGAATACTAAATAATCACATAACATTTATACTTTCCTAGAATAAGTATCAGAACTCCATATTCTATTTTTAAACGAATAAGATAGTAATTCCATACAATAGGAATTCGTTTACTTTTATTCATAGATTTGATTGCTTTCAAGGAAAAACTCGGGCTGTGTATTCGCGTATATGTGCTCACTTTTTATGCAGTTTGTTGAAACAATCATTGAAACCTGGAAATTGAATAAACTAATAACTTTTTATTAAAACACGGAATATTTAAATAACGAATACAATTTTAATACATTGTTTTATCATACTAATCAGTTGTAATTGCGAGATCAATTTTCAGATTTTGAAAGAATGTTATTAAACTTTAAGTCACAGGAATTTCGGAATTTCGTCGGTGGTGGTATTTATAATAAATATATTGCAAGTACTTTAAGTGGTTCTAAGCGGTTATGTAAACTATTTGAAGCACCTCCGCTGGAAGAAGGGTTATGTTTTTTGTTATGTACCTAACTCTGTTTACCCATTTAGAATACTTGATACGACGTAATCATGTTCCACACTACAACTATCCAACACAAACAAACGCCAATTAATATCACCATTTACTGCCCCACAAAATACCATAACACCCGACATTTTTATTAACACTATTCCGGCACATAATATTTGAAGTTTTTACGTCTTACGTTACATCTTGCGTTAATAGAGTATCACAGCTAATTGGAAGTCCTCGGATAATGGGCGCTGGGAGATTGCGGATGGTATGTGGTCGTAAATTAGAGGGAGGAGGGCGCCCCACTTCGCCCCACCCGCGTATGTGAACATTAGGGCCCCGGTTAGGGATAACCGGCAATTTCGGGGAGACTTTTTACCGGCTTACGGGTGGGGATAAATTTGTCTTGTTGATTGGTGAGACCGGTTGATTAAACGTGTTTTTTGGAACAATTCTAGTAATTACGATCGAGTATTACCTAGATTTGGTAGTGATTGACAATAGTATATCTGGTTAGTACAATCTTGATAAGACGAATGAAAATCATTAACTGCGGTACTTTTGTTTATCTTGTAAATACAACGAGATGCTAGTTTTATATTACTTTCAAAAAAACTTTACCAAAACATATGTAAAAAGAAGAATATGAAGTTTGAAAAGGAACTACAAATACATTTTTGGTAAAATATCAATTATCAATCTGCAATATCTGACTAGATGCTCGAGAAACTGGCCTCGGAATAAAAAAAAATGATACTTTTTTAATAAACAGTGAAACCAAAAACGGCCTGCAAAGGGTCAAATCGTTTTTTTTCTATTCAGACAGAAATTCAAAGAAACCATTCAATTTGATTGTATGAAACAAAACACTTCTTTTAATAAATTGTAATCCATACCATTTTTTTGTCTAGTGATACTTTTTTATTTGTTTTTGTGGTTTAGAATAAAATATTGTGTTGCTTGAATATTTTATACTAGCTTCTGCCAGCGGTTTCACCCGCATCCCGTGGGAACCTCGGCACGGACCCGGATAAAAAGTAGCCTATAGCCTTCCTCGATAAATGGGCTATCTAACGCTGAAAGAATTTTTCAAATCGGACCAGTAGTTCCTGAGATTAGCGCGTTCAAACAAACAAACAAACTCTTCAGCTTTATAATATTAGTATAGATTGGTTTTGAAATTTTAGTTATTCAATTTTTTTTTAGAAAAGTCTTAAAACTAACATTATTGTACTTTCCAATAACTTTTCTTCACATGGTGTTCTCAACAACCTGTTATCTGACTTCTTATCCCATCTATACTAATATTATAAAGCTGAAGAATTTGTTTGTTTGAACGCGCTAATCTCAGGAACTACTGGTCCGATTTGAAAATTTCTTTCAGTGTTAGATAGCCCATTTATCGAGGAAGGCTATAGGCTACTTTTTATCCGGGTCCGTGCCGAGGTTCCCACGGGATGCGGGTGACACCGCTGGCAGAAGCTAGTCTAGAATAATTGACGCTAAATATGAAATTTATGAAGAACATGTCTTACAATCAAAACCATGCTCACGTTTTTAAAATAAATAAAGTTTTTTAGTGTTATCAAGGGTAATTTTCTCAAGGCAAGATAATTCACGACCAAAATCTAAGAATTTTATAAAGTTAAAACATTGTACAAAATAATTACTTGTCGCGATAAATTCCACTTTGTTTTTACGGTCAATAAAAAACTTTTCAAATTAATACCATCTAATTAAAAAAAGTTATTTATTTGAGACGTTAAACGTCGAAGATATTTGATAAGTCTGTAATTAGTTGGTCAAGATTTAATTAATGGTTTATTTAGAAAACGAAATATTGATTCATTTAACCACTTTGCTGTCCACGATGCAGACACAATAGTAAAACAATCGGTGTGTACCTATTACATTTGACTCATGGGACAGATAAGTTATTTCTTTATTTATTTATACTATACTAGCTTTTGCCCGCGACTTCGTTCGCGTGGGATAGTGGCATCCGGCAGATTTTTGGTTTGAACAATAGATGGCGCTGTATGTCCGGAATAAATTGTATTTTTTATTTTTATTTTTTGTAAAAAAAACTATCCTTTGTCCTTCTCCTGGCTCTAAACTACCTCCCTGCCAATTTTCAGCTAAATCGGTTCAGCTGTTCTTGAGTTATAAGTGGAGTAACTAACACGACTTTCTTTTATATACATAGATGTAATAAAAACGGTTTTTGTGAGTTAATCTTAAAAGATAGACATATACTGTCGCGGACTGTTTTTTAGATCATTAAAAGAGCTATTATTCTTTAATACATATTTTTTGTGTATCTTGAACCGTTTTCACGGCGCACGCAACGGAAGGCTTCAAAGATGAAATAATTTCTCCCGTTTTTTACACATTTACCACTATATCTTTGCTCCTATTGGTCGTAGCGTGATGTTATATAGCCTATAGCCTTCCTCGATAACTGGACTATCCAACACAAAAAGAATTATTCAATTCGAACCAGTAGTTTCGGAGATTATCGCGTTCAAACAAACAAACAAACAAACAAACAAACAAACTCTTCCGCTTTATAATATTAGTATAGATGTACAAAAATGGTACATTGGCGGACTTAATGCCACAAGGCATTCTCTGCCTGTTATTCAGTTTACTAATTAAAAAAAAATCCTGAGACAAAAATTCTTTGTAACTCTGAGCGAAGACTTAAGGATATTTATATAAAGTCTTAGTAGTAGCCTAGTTAGTTAGAGTTTGGATTTTAATCTGGTTTAAGATATGGTGAAATGTCAGATAAAAATAAATGAATACCTAAACTGAATAGTTAGTTAAAGCAGTTACTGCATAGGTAACTAACGGTAAAAAATAAATATTTCATTGATAATTTAAACCTACAAAATGGGTACTTTAAATAAAATCAATTTTTACGACTATCTTTGTAACAAAATTTATTTTGAGTACACATTCAATGTCAAAATATAAACCTAACGTACTTTATTTCAGACAGCCGTATAAAAGAACGTTATTTCTGCTCTTAACTCTATTACTCTAAACTGACCTTTCAACTGGACATTTGTTCTACAAATACTTAATGTTGTACAAACTCCACGAACAAACTTGATTATATACAGGAATGAATTTTAAGCAGTGCGCAAAAAAAAACTGGTGGTCCAGAATCATTAACAGAACATATCTGCATCATCAGTAAAAAAATTTTTTTCATTCTTTTGTCCGCCCCAAAATCAGCAAAATATGGATACCAACTATTCTTACGCGCTTGGAGCAGCGCTCGGGTCAGTAAACCGGTTTCGCGTTGCCGCCGTGCCTACTATGACGACTGTGACCGTACAATCGGTTACAAAATAAACATCTTTCGATAACAATAACTTTTCTCTTTTGTACTAAAACACGACAAAATAAAAATATACGTATCTATAAAACATATTTAACTATAAGTTGACAAAGTTTGCGCACTGGATAAAATTCATTCCTGTATACACCACGGAGTAAGAAATAAGTGGAGATGCCATAATGCAGGTAGATCAAGCGCCTTTTTCTAGGTCAAATTCGTGCTGTGGTGACCAAAACGATCAATAATGAGTGAACTAGGCGATCGGGTCCTCTGGGACTCTTGTAAACGATTTTTGTTTTACCAAAATTCCAAAGGCGTGTAAGGCCAAAAACAGTAACGTTCCTCGTCGACCGGTCATCCGCATATTGGAACGCAACTTTCTTAAGAGATTTTCGAAAAACGTGTAATCTAATATGTTGTGGTTGTGTGAAACTATCTATATCTCACAACAAGCTTATTAAAACTGATATTGAAGTGATTTTAGACAATATAATATTGAAACTTCTAATAAGTAATTTTCTCGCTTAATCGTGTAGATTTTGCTATTAATCATGCCTGATTACGAAGATCTAAATTTCAAGTGCGACTTTCAGTTTAAACTTGATAAATGATACTGTTTACTGTTTGCTTTTATTTTTACTTTAATAGCAAGTTTATCGCAGACGATGTAAGACGACATTGAAAGAACATGGTAGACATTTGGATAGTATAAGATTTCTTTCCATGTTCAACCTTTATTCTCGAAACTATTTATATGTATACATGTACTTAAATGGTACTACGTCTATCAGTCACTAACATCACAGTTTCTAAACTAGAGGAAAAAAAACAAAAATATCTATGTTTGATGCTATCAAATCGAGTCAAAAATTATCAAAAATTTTGATGCTATCAAATAGAGTCTAACATTTCATCCCCTACAGAAAATTCGGAGGTAAAACAAGAAAACTTCGGTCACTCTATGATTTATGTTTCAAACCGAATTATTAAGATATCCGACCTGCTATAAATTATAGACGAAACGCATTTGCGGACGGTGACAATGTTTTTGTCGACCCTACCGGAGTAAGGTCAGCAACGAAGATTTAAAATTTTTAACCGACTTTCCAAAAAGGAGGAGGTTCTCAATTCGGCCGGTATGTTTTTTTTTTTTTTTTTTTTTCTATGTATGTACATCGATTACGCCGAGGTTTATAAACCGATTTACGTGATTCTGTTTTTGTTCGACGCGGAATAGTTGCCAGTTGGTCCCATATTCATCAGGTCAGGATCTGATGATGGAAACCTTGAGAAATCGAGGGCAACTTTCGAAAGTTGTAGGCATAGATAGGGATAAACCTTGACACTCATATGTATGCCTGATAGCACTGTTCAACAGTGAAGGTTTGGAGCTGACCAGATGATGGAGACCAAAGAAGGTCGAGGGAACTCGACAGCTGAATATGTAAACTACCCCGTGTTTGGGTTTATATTATTTGTATTGACGTGACCTTTACAAGACTGAAGGTTTGGAGCTGACCTGATGATGGAGACCAGAGAAGGTCGAGGGAGCTCTACAACTAAATATGTAAACTACCTCGTGTTTGGGCTTATATTATTCGTATTGACAAGAACTTTGCAACAGTGAAGGTTTGGAGTTGACCTGATGATGGAGACCACAGAAGGTCGAGGGAGCTCTACAACTGAATATGTAAAATACCTCGTGTTTGGGCTTATATTATTCGTATTGACGAGACCTTTGCAACAGTGAAAGTTTGGAGCTGACCTGATGATGGAGACCAGAGAAGGTCGAGGGAGCTCGACAACTGAAAATGAAAACTACTGTTTGGGCTTATATTATACGTATTAATGAGAACTTTCCAGTTCTGTGGATAGTGTCCTATTCGTATCACTAAAAAGCTGAAAATAAAAAACTTATTTACAAAAAAAAAAACCGATTTCCAAAAACACTAAAAAGCAAAAAAAAACTAATTTTAGGAGCATCGGCCTAAAAGTCGGTGGCAAAATTAACTTAGGGACATCCATTAGACACCGACTTCTAGGCCGATGCTCCTAAAATTAGTTTTTTTTTTTGCTTTTTAGTGTTTTTGGAAGTCGGTTTTTTTTTGTGTTGATAGGATCTGTGATCGAGATTGGTTTTGGTCTGCGTTTGTGATATTTATAATGAAAATTAAAGTCGTGATTCAAGTATGTATTAGTCGTAGGTAATATTCCTTATTTACATAAACTATCGGTGCTCAACGGTCAAGTAAACTACATATAAAAGATGTTAGGTATGTAATATTTTTTTTCTACTCCTCATTTGATTATTTGACTCATATCTACTTAACTACACATTACAGTAAACCATCTCAATATTAATAGCAATGATTAATAATAATTTTTAAGTTACTTAACCACCTACCCACATAATAACAAACATAGGTATGTCAAAAGCATTATCTTTCGTTCACGTTTCGCTGCAGTCAAGCAAAACCAGCTACCCACTGTCGCACATGGCGAAGTTTTATTAAGATATCCAGTCCGACGATAAATCATGCTTGGATAAAATGCAATTGTGGCCGCTGACTGTTTTTGCCGACCCAACCCTACCGTCATATTGTACGGACAAAAGACATTACCGAAAGTTTTATTTTTCATATCATTTGCCCTGTCATGTGTTGTGTTTTGTGTTTTATTCAAATGAATTTTGATAGTTTTGAAAGTTATTTCGGCTAGTTCTTTATAATAGTTTAAGGTGGGATTTGATCGAGGTAATATGTGAGGTAAAACTTTGATGTGGCTATTGTAGGTATTGGTTAAGATATATTGATCGATTATGTTGACACCATATGCAATATATGAACCTCTGTATTTCACGTGAGGTGTATGCTTATTTTACTAGCAATTTTGGGGTAGCTTATAATTATTTAGGTAATAATATTACCTACAACAATTGAAGTAAAACGTTTTAAGCTCCAATGCTGCTTATCATTGAAATGAATACCAAATTGTATACTATCTTCACAAGATCATTGATCACAACTCACTAAACAATAATTCTGTGCTTGCAACGTACAATTTGTCAGTGGGTGAATAGCATGGTATGCAAGTGTATGTAATTTTGCGATTGTAGATATATATCTAATTTTCATATCTAGAAATAACGGCTATTGCTATCAAAATTCCTTCATTTCATAACTGTTTGGTTTCAGATCTTGATTTAAATTTATGGGAATTGTCATGCCCTAAACATGAGACTTATCAGGCAATTTGAGATACTTAATAAATCCACTTTTAAATGAGGAGGTTTTCTAACAAGTTACCATCTATATGGAGAAATTCAGAATGTTGCTTTTTCAGGATTTTTTGTCCTTTATTTGAGCTTGTTGCACAAAAACAGTACCCACAAGCACCTTATCTTTTTTTTTTATATAATATTAACCCTCTCAAAAAAGGTCCACCTGCTTCCAGCATTATCTAATCGGATCGTCCATAAAGTTCATGGTTACTGTGGTCGGAAGGACCCAACTATCATCGCTTTACGCGTGTCGATAAACGCGAGTGTTAACCCTCCCTCACGGGTGGTTGGAGCGCCTCACTTCCTGAGGGTTAAATGGTCGTGATACTTTTTTGTTTTCTTTTTTTGAATTTTTTCTTTTTTTTTTTGGGGACTGTCTTTGTTGATGTTTTAGAATATGGTTGAGATTACGAATGAGTGTATGATAAGTAACTGTTTAAATAAGATATATTTTTGAAAATTCAATTCTTACATAGAGGTTGTAATTTTTTACTATGTAATTATAAAAATATTTTTAGGGATTCCTGTAGATTATGATGATTATTAAGTATAAAAATTACGTTTAACATGGCATGTTAGTCATATATCAAAAATCAAAAAGTCGTGGTGGCCTAGTGGGTGAAGGACCAGCCTCTCAAGTATGAGGGCGCGGGTTCGATCCCAGGTCAGGCAAGTACCAATGCAACTTTTCTAAGTTTGTATGTACTTTCTAAGTATATCTTAGACACCATTGACTGTGTTTCGGATGGCACGTTAAACTGTAGGTCCCGGCTGTCATTGAACATCCTTGGCGGTCGTTACGGGTAGTCAGAAGCCAGTAAGTCTGACACCAGTCTAACCAAGGGGTATCGGGTTGCCCGGGTAACTGGGTTGAGGAGGTCAGATAGGCAGTCGCTCCTTGTAAAGCACTGGTACTCAGCTGAATCCGGTTAGACTGGAAGCCGACCCCAACAAGGTTGGGAAAAAAGGCTCGGAGGATGATGTTAGTCATATATTATATGTACTTAGGTAAAAACATATTTTCAAAATGATCCCTTCTCCCATTTCTAAGACGACCTTGACCTTTACTTCAGCCATCACTACCTAAGTCATTTGACACCCAGCATTCACAATACCGTTCCATCACGCCCCATTTGACTGCACCTTAACCTATCACCGTTTAACCCTGAAACGCCACTTAAACACCATTACGGAGCAAAACGTTCGTAAGTCACACGCACGCGATAACAAGGACAAGTCGGTCTTGAGTGCTAAGTGTTAGTCGGTCTTAAGTAATGTCTGGAGGTACAGTCATTGGTGGAGGGTTAAGTTTGACCTTGACTTTGTTGTGACTTTTTCGGAATGCGGTGTGGATTGGTTTGTAAAACTATGGTGAGCTTTATAAAAAATATATAATTGTTTTAACCATTGTATTTGCGATTTATTCTAGAAATCCATAAAGACTTTCTGCATTTAACAACTAAAGGTTTGTTATGAATTAATTGGTTTAATTCAAAGCTCCGTAGGATATCAAAATCTGAGTCATAAGTAACTTTTTAGCACACTCAAGTTGCGACTTTCTTCAATTGGTGTGGTTTTTTTTATAAATAAAATACCATACCAATATTATACTTTCTAAGCTTTTCAGTTATAACACACAAATACCTCTAAATACAACAAGCTTTAGCAAGTGTGTGTGTAACCACCATTAGGGAGCGCACGTATATTAGGGGCTTTTAACTCGTTCGGCGCAGTAATTTGCGTCTAAACGTCGATGGCAGATTACTGGCGCCAGCCACTCGACTCGCCCGCTGGAGTGAGTGTGAATGGAGCATTAGCTTGTATTTTGTTTTTTGTTATTATGTAGATTTTCATAGCGAGCACGTAGTAGGTCTGTTTTTAGAATCAGCATTTTTTACGGTTTCCCTGTGAAAGTGGAACAGTACAGTTGGTTATTTGATAGGTATTATTATTTCATACTTTTTCTCAATCCTTCTCCGTGTGAGAGGAGGCCTGTGCCCAGCAGTGGGACGATAAAAAGGCTGTAACAGTAACTTTTTCTTGTCCCGACAAAAAAAATACTTTAAGCGATTTACGAAAGGGTTTTATACTGTATAGTTAGTTAACTACGTAAGAGCACGTTAATTCGCGTTCTTACAATAAAATATTCTAGCCATCAAAATCTACTCACTTATCACAATCTCAATTATTATTATCCCTAATGACCTACGAATCTAAAACACAACAAAATTAAACCAAAATACACATAAACCAATAAAAACCGATGACAGCTAAAAAAAGCCCTCATTATTATTCCAAAGCTTTGCAGGAAGTAATCAGACGAAAATGTAATTGTCATCGCGCATAACATCTGCTGAACACAATTTATTCACTGGAGACTGCGGAGATACTATTGTATACTGTACCTACTTATGAAAGCTTGAGTGATTTATGAGTGAGTTTTTCTCGAACGAATCGTGCGTGTTAGGGACTTGCGACGACGCAATGACGTTGTTTCGCTGTCGACTCGGAGTCGGCGCGTAATGAGCATGCCGTCGGCGCGCTGTACGCATAAGGTCCGCTCGCTTGCAGCACGCGGGCTGCGAGTCGAGTTGTGTGGTAGCGGCAAGCGCGCTGACTGCCCGCCGTTGGCTTTTTCATATTGACATTATGAAATATATTATACTATACACGATTTAATGCTCTAAATTGAATGACAAGTTAAATGCTGGTGGGGAGCGGTGCTGTTGCGGTGCCAGTATAATGTGCCATGACCCTTAGAGTCAGTGGATTGTAGGTAAGCGTTTTTGATAGATCCATCTGTGATATGATAGTGAATTGTGAGCAATTAGCAACGGCCTGTCGTCGATTCAAAAAGATTCAATTTCGAAACCTTAACTAAAATATAATATTATTTTTAAATAAGCTAACCTTTCACAATAAAACCACTGGGCCAATCGAGAAAATTGTGCGGATTGATCTGGGAACTTGGAAACGGTTGTAAGTTCGGGTTGGTAAATTAGAAATATCTCGAGTCCAATATATTAATGTTAAGTAGATAATATGTTGTATTGCTTTATTTTTATGGTGTCAACATACACAAAAAAATATAACGTGAAAAATATTTCGTCTCAAATTCTAGCTGAATCATAAATTGTGTTGAACAATTTGTATGCACGTAGTAAGTCCTTGTAGCGATAGCAAAACAAATTGTAGCAGTAATGAGTAATTGGATTAGAGCGGAAAACTCAATAGACGACTGTTTTATTTGCGTTATGTCTTTATTATGCATACATTTGTTCGTGGAAATGTTTTGTTCTATAAAGAACAATATTTTGTTCAGAGCTGGTGGAATGTGCACCTTATTGTTTACGTATAAAGTTTTGTTTTAATTGTCAGGTGAATTTGGCTTGGTTAATGATTGCAATCCCATTTGTGGCTTTCCATTTTAGAACAAAGGTTCATTACTGAAGAACTTGTCATAATTATAAATCGTATATCAGGAAAATACAAAATCTTCCCTCTTGCATCTACGAGCAAAAAAAATAATACATAAAACCTCCATGACTAAGAATTCAAGTTGACCAATATATCTACTTGTTGCATATCATAAAAGACACGTATAAAATCTTTGGTTAACGCTAAATACACTCATTTAATTACATGAAGTGACCGACGATCGTAAAATGAAGGGTCAGTTCATGGGAAGGGTCATAAGGAATAAGGAGGATCACACACTACCATGGGACTTTTTAGTAAGGTTTCTATTTTGAAATATCTAAACAACTGCAAAAAGCCCCTCAATTTCACGCCAAAAAAACTGTCACCCAAAACCATATCTTCCAGAAACGATCTAAATTAAACACCAATAAATAAACAAAAAAAGAAACATGTCCATTCATTGGACTTTCTAAACAATCCGATGAGAATCGTATGAAAATTCCACACATCCAATTTGGAACAATGTCCACGATATTACTGAAATTCCTACATACTAGCTTGTACCTGAAGCTTGTTCTATATATCTAGATATACCTCTACATTATGTATATGTATGCGGTTTCCATTGACCATATATTCTGAATTTGTGCGACTGGAATTATCAGGAATATTTTGTCTGAATAGATGCTTACCGATCGATGTTAGATGCAGAAATATCTGAGGCTAATAATATAAACAAAGAGGTATTAGAATAGAGAGGTGTTTATTTAATTTTGCGACTTCTTAGTGGAATGGATTTAATTAGAAAGTAAGTTGTGCTCACTCGTGCGCCATTGTTTTTGATTTATGCACCAGAAATGAAAATAGAGTTAGGCGTATCAAAGCTCTTGCTTTTCAGGGCACTAGGGATTTTATACTAACACACATTTTCTTTATTACTATCCGTATTCATAATACCTAGATAGTTTCTCTAAGAATTAAGCACTACATGCAAAATGCGGTGGTAAATCAGCTTGGTATAGAAAACAGTACTACTTTTGACGATTATTTGTAACATTCAACCTCTATTCAAAAATCGATCTCTTCTATATAAAACGTGGTAACCGCATGTACATCGATGGGCACAAAGCGTGTGCTGTGACAGCCCGTGATGATTAGTTCCTGGAAAATCGCAACACAACTCTGGTCTGGCCTAAAATTACCAGCGACTAATATTCCGAAATGAAAAGCATTTAATAATAATTTCTGGGAACTATCTAACGCTGGTTTTGCCTAAAGAAGCGTCCAATGTATGCGTGAGTATTTAGTGACTGTAATAGAGCAAGAGGCCTTTTCAATACTCCATTTTGGAATGATTAATTGGAACTTCGAATTTTGACCATTAAAACAGATATTCTATATAAATGATTTCACTGAAGAGCCTAAAGTTTAATATTACTCTCATGTTCAATCAACGTATAAATAAAGTTAGCCACAGCATAAGTAGTTCTTGAAGAAAAACATGTTTACTACGATGTGAAGATTAAAATAAGAATATAACATAAAGCACATTCCTTTTAAATTAGCTAACGAGAAATAAGGTTCCTTTTACAACGTTCCAAATTATTATTTTTGATAGCTTCTTTGCATAACCAACGGCAAAATCTCCATCAGTACCCAGTAGGAGGTTCCAAAATTTTTATATAACCCAACATTCATGACGTTGCGAGCACAGCTGGGCGAGACTTTAGCATTTATGCGAGCGACGTGAGCTCTATAAAGATGGCGGTTAAATTAAATTCATAAGCAAATACCGGGTTATAGCCGTCAGCAGTCGATACTGCGGGGGAATCGGGGACTTTTGAACAGCGACGCTAATTGCACTTTTGTATTAATTTTTGACGTGAATTTTTGTATGGGGAGTATGGGGACTTTTTTTCTGTGTTGCTGAATGATGGTTGTCGTGAATGGGGACGTTTGGGAGTCATTGAACATTTTGTGCTATGATGCCTGGGGGAATTGATACTGCAAATTACGTTGTGCATTTTTGTTATATCTGTGGTGTTATATTTTATGCAGAAAGTGTATTTTTAAGTTCACGTTTTGTATGTATTACATTTTGCTTACAGAACGAAGCATCAGTTTTTCCTTACGAGTCAAAGAAAGGTTTTTTTCACTTTACTGAACTGCGTTATTAATTAGTTACAAAATTAATTTATGAAAATCGAATAAACCTGAATATAACCTTTAATTTACGAAAATACAATTTCGAATTTACGAAGATACTTATATAAAGTACTGACTACATAAACGTAATAAGTATCAAAAACGGATTCAAAATTATAGTGTTGCCTCAGGCGTTAACAATGAAAATAAAACCCTAGTTTTGCAGTAACGAACGAATTTGCGGGGCCAACTTAGTATTATATTACACGTACTTTATACACCTATTTGTTGAAATATCGTTTCAGCTTACTTCGTTTACACAAAACGAGTTCACAAGGCTTCAGCCGTAGCCCCTTAAAATGAACAATTAGGGCGAAATATAACTTCAAAATATATTTTTATTTTTAAGATTTTTTTTGCGAACGTATAGGGATTCCGTCTCAGGTTGCTTGGAATGAAAAGATTTTTTAAGGCTTGCCCGACTTTTGTTTACGTAAACAATGATGGAGTACGTTAAAAAATGCTGTGTTACTTCGTTGCTATGGTTACTTGATAAATGTTTATAACAGCGGTAGCTTGCATTGATACCCTTTTGCTATTTGGGGTTATACTCATGTTTATAACTTAACGTATATCTAGAGTTTTACCGAAAACTGCACATAGAACGTTAACCTTATCCTGCAATTGAAAGTATCTCCACAAACTCGAAAACTAGAAGGTCCACGCGATACCGAAATATGATACTGAATTTAATTTAAATCAGCATAATAGGTTTTGCGTGAAAGCAAGATAGACAGAGTTACTTTCGCATGTATAGAGGTAATATACACAAACATGTTAATAGACGGTGTTAAAGATAAAGTTTAAGTCTATCAGGTACATCAGATGGGAAACCTATCCTAATTTCATTATCCTAAACTCATTATCTAAATTTCTTACTAATCTAGAACTAGAACCAACGAGACAGTTCTGAATAGAAGAAACTATAAAGCATTATCTAATGAATGTCTGGTTGGCAATCTGGTTTTCAGCTAATCACAATAATTCTTTTTTTGAAGTAGTGTCTAGACTTAATTTTGCAAATGACTTTTTAAACTATTCTCTGCTTGCGGTTTGGTTGCTTCATTCTCGTGATCGTGTAGTTACCTTCTAAGTATATCTTGGACACCACTGACTGTGTTTCGGGTGGCACGTTAAACTGTAGGTCCCGGCTGTCATTGAACATCCTTGGCAGTCATTACGGGTAGTCAGAAGCCAGTAAGTCTGACGCCAGTCTAAACAAGGGGTATCGGGTTGCCCGGTTAACTAGGTTGAGGAGGTCAAATAGGTAGTCGCTTCTTGTAAAGCATTGGTACTCAGCTACATCCAGTTAGACTGGAAGCCGACCCAACATAGTTGGGAAAAAAGCTCGGACCATGATGATTCTCGTGATTGGGTCCAGACTGCGAGAAATAACTCATGATCGTCACTAAACTACATACATTTTACAGTACATATGTTATCAAACAACAAACATAAATATTAACATCTGTTTAAAAATTAATTTATTAGTAGGTAACCTATTTAATTATGAACCGAATACTTAAAAATTCTAGTTTCTGACAAAAATAAAATAATTACGAAGGCCCTTTATCATTATTAAGCCATCTTTTACATCTAGTCCGCCATTTATAATACCTAGACGGGCTTTGACCGAGAATTTTTTGATGGAGGATAATATTCTGAAAAAACTTAAGCCCCTACTCTAAAAGCTTTAGATATTTTATTACTTTCTAAATTTTAAATCGTAAAGTGGAATTGTATGTCTGTTTTTTTATTACTTTGTAGAATAATTATTATTTACATACCAAAATTAAAAATCAATTGTTATAAATTAACTATATAGCACATAGTTAAATAAAAAAATGTTATATACTACATATAAGCTGTGTAGGTACCCAGTCTTTAATATATTCAGGCACTTATAATAATAAGAATGATCCCAGAATCTGACCTTCATACAATCTTAATATCACAGTTATGATATTACAGACCTAAGTACGCATAGACAAGGGACCCTCCTAATATTGCGTTGTACCACGACGTTTTTGATATTATTTCGCAAATCCCTTTGATCCTTGCCATTTAATGTTTTTTAATATCTCTTTTGCGACCATCTTTGAGGTGACAACTCAAAAGGTAATTCGATATTTCAGGTTTGTTTTTGATGGGTAAAAAGGAAAAAAATGCTGTCAAAAATCATATTCATCACAAATGTAAAGCCAAACTTGTTATCTCCAAACGCAATTTACACTGCATACCAAAAAAATGTACACAGCAAAACATATTTCTTCGTCGTCTTTACAAAATTGTCGAGTACTTCTCTAAAAATGTAGTAAATTTTGCGACATTTTTCTCATCATATTGGATGAAATTATGAGCCCGCTTCATCAAGTGAGTCGCGAGGTTGTGTTCATTAATTTTATGAGGCTAATAAACATGCTAAAGTACACTAAAGGTCATAAATTTGGTACAACCTACCTGTGAATTAGCTGGGTGTAATTATTAAAACGTAATGTGAACGGGGTGGGTGATATGTGTGGCCTGAAGTGTAATGAAGTATCGCTGCATTGTTTATATTGCAATCAAGTGTGAAGTTATAGAATTAAAAATGCTTAGAAGGTCTAAGTGTAGCTAGAAGATACAATAATAAAACATGTTTTACTGTAAGTTAAAACATTAATCTCACTCAAAAAGCAACAAAACCATATCGCTTGGAACTCGAAATATTTATATTTAGTCCTAACCGAATTTTGCGGGCGGATTTTTTCCCTTTAATATCTAATATTTTGGGCACGTTCCGTTGTGAGTAGGCCAGACGAAAATTCATAAGTCGGCAATATGGCGGAGGCTATATTGAAAAATAGTTATTTAGATTATTGTTGGAATCATGCGAACAGACAGATGGAATTCGGAGGTTTTATTCGTGATGGGATTTCTGTATCGGGGGTAGTGTTAATAAAATCGCCGCGAGCGTGAATGCGAATCCGAAATTAAATTATAAGGCTTTCAGGTGTAATTTTGTATTTTGTTTCTTTGTTTTGTGTTTGAGTTTTGTCTTTAGTCTAATTTGTTGTGACGGGAAATCGGCTATTGGGAAATTGACCTGAAATTTCCATTTGCATTTAATTTCTGTTTGTGATAATATTCTTTCATAGTAATTTCCTACCATATCTTCTCATACAGAAAAGGAATGAGTGTTAATCACCATGTTTGCTCAAGGCTTTGTATCAGTTTCAGACGTCAGAAGTCCAAGTTTCCTCAACATGTTGCGCGTTTTTTTTTACGACGTCAAAAATCATCAAATGACCCCTCCCGCTGTGGGTTAGTAGCGGTAAGGGAGTGTCAGACTCTTACTGACTAAAAACAGCAGGCCTTTTATGTACCAGGGCCGCGGTAACTCTTTCGAACAATCCCACAACTCAAGATGTTGCCCCTTACATTAATTACTTAGCCATGAGTCTCCAAGATACCTACACTTACACACTCATGCATCAAACCTATAAATCAATATTGTGTTCTTATTTTAAAAGCCTCTAATACAGAATACACTGCCTGGCCCATAATTGGCTCAGTCTTCGTGAAAAATTTGATCCATCAGCTCTGCGGGAAAAGCTTTTATTTGTTCGCAAAAACTTTGGTTTACTTGTCAATGGGAAATGATTTCATTATTATAGGTAATGTCAACTTCTGGTCTTCGAGTAGGTATAATTTAAAAGATCATTATTTTGAGAAATATATATATTTTTAATTTACGTAATAAAATTGTGTTTAAATATGTATATTTTGATTTTATTTCTTTGTTAAAATAATATTATTGTATACTATGATTCCTAGGTAATTTTACTTTTGTTTGAAACATTCCTTAGTTCATTAGTATCGAGTTGTTTGGTAATCCACAAATTAAACACAAACAATTGTGACTGTTTTAGTTTTGAGCATTTTCTTTACATTTTAAAAATAGTTGCCCTTTAATTTTATCAAGCTTCATAACAGCAAATTCCGTACTAATAACGAAAAAACTATTCAATCGGTGTATTGTAAACGTAGAAAAATTTTGGAAGCAGTTCTGGAACTTTGAATTCGGCCCATAATGTGCGTTTGTAGCGTAAAAATGTTCTGAACGAGGCCAAATGCGGCCGAAAATATGGTTATTGGAATATTTGGCAGCGGTCATTTCTAGTGGCATTTATTGAATCTTGAGCGCTCATGTAGTTCTAGTGTTGTGTTTTGTACAGACTTGATAGTTTTGTACATTTGTGATTTGCATTTTTTTTCTTAAAACTTTTTAGAGTGGGCCAAGGACCTTTGGTTTTTATAGTTTTAATTAGGTATTCGATTTCTTACAATGGATTTATTTCTTAGGATTATTTTATTGAACTGAATATCACGTAGTAACTATGCGATTTCCCGTTCATCCGTTTATACATAGAGATCCTTTCACAGGATTGCAAACGTTCTAAACATCAGAACTATCGATGAATAAAACTGGTGCATTTATTTTGAATACTAGTACCTAGTAATAGCATTTGTACTAACTCAAAAATCTTTCTTTGTTCCAGAAACCATCAAATGTGCAGATGTAGAAATGTAATACTAAAACTACGGACCTCCCCAAAAATGAAGCGGCGATCTCTAACGACTGTCCGCGAGGAGTCACCACCAAAGTATCTCTGCAGTGACGTCACAATTTACGTCATGGTCACCACAACAGCTGTCCTCAGTTACGTCAATAGCCTCAACGGGGACTTTGTCCATGACGATATACCGGCCATAGTGACGAATGGGGACGTGGTGGGGAGTAACTCCTTGAAGCAATTGTTTTTAGACGATTACTGGGGCATGCCGATGGCAGATGCGAATAGTCATAAGTCTTATCGGCCGTTGACTACGCTGAGTTTTAGGTGAGTTTTAGTTTTTAGTTTATATTGTTTAACTAAGGAGTGAGGTGTTCCATGAATCAATTTAGTTTTGATGAGCTTTTTTAAGTGATTTGAGCCGCGCGTGCTTCTACATAAAGTATGAGATTGTGAAAGGTCTTATATGACAAAATTCAATTTTTAAGTGAAGTAATCTGCAAGTATACCTATTGAAATTCACTAAAAATCATTTACAATTCTGCCAGAATTTTCGGAAAATTACTAATGAACACACTGCCCGAAGTGGATGATACAAAAGAACCTTCTGTAGTTTGCTATGCTAGTTATTTTGTCATCCGTGGGTATGGTATTGTATGTCACTATAAAGACAATTACCAATCGCTATTGGGTCAACACAACCGCACTTTAGCATCGAGCATCGCAACATTCACCAAATTGACTCGCAAACTGTTGTTCCAACGCAATTGTGCGTTTATTTTACGCACGTACCACGCAAGCTTGTGTGGAATGGACCTTATAATTACTAGCCAAATGAAATGTTAAACTGGAAATGGGTAATGATAGGCAGTTAGGCTACAGCTTAGCAAAAGGAGCAGTGACTCAAATATTTTGTTTTCATTGAAATAACATAATGATGAACAATAATATTCGGATGTAAAGTTTATTCACGTAGTTTATTAATAAGTAAACAGCTAAACCAGACAAAAGTGTCTCTTAGATCAGAAAGCTTAAAACTATTCGAATGATTTTCATTTACAGTAGCAAATACAAATTCCACTAAAAGTATTCAAAATCAACTTCATAAAGACACTAATATAAGTCCTCTATAAAGTACAGGAGAAAACATCACAGCTAGTTGGCTTGCGTAACATTATTGCTTCATATTTGAACTGACTGGCGAGCCAAGCCTCTGCCCGTATTGCCAGGCAAATCCGGCAACTGTGTTGCTAGCAATACACCGTGCATGGCAAAAGTATGGCAGATACTTGCCAAGTTACAATTTTATTATGCGTGCTACTTTGATGTTGATGTATAAAGTTTTAGATGAATTTGGGATATTTTTGGTGTGTCTAAGATATTAGGTCACGATATGGTCACTAGGCATCGAATTGCTTCAAAAAGAAGCAACTAATAAAATTGCTGTGTAAAAATTGATCACATCACAAATTAAACATGATAAATGTTCATGTAAATAGTGCAAAAATCATAAATAACGCTCTTTATCCCAAAATACGGCATCAACCAAATACACGGAAAAAGAAAACGAAAACCAGCTAACCAAACAGGTAGATAAAAATAGTTTTTAATCCTTGCATCCCATAAATTCTTACATAATTTTCCCTGCATTAGCCGGCCCGATAAGCCGTGCCCGGACAAAGCGCGAAGATACCACGAACCCATTATTATATGCGCGAAAAAACCGGCGAATGCTATAAATTAACATTTCGGTAAAGTGCGAGCGACGTTCGGATAAGGATGTCTTTGTGGCACGTGCTATCATGAAATATTAGTGCAGCCCTCACGTTGGGGCGAGATATCGAAGTTTTAGGGGTAACTGAATACTATTGTTCTGGGTTACGATTTGGATGCTATAAATAAAACATATTATCTGCGTATGTATGTACATCGATATATGATGACGTTTTTTAAAGAACAGCACTATAGTTATGTCTCTTACATGTTTTGACGTAGGTGTGAGTAGGTATATTATTATGGTTTGAATTATAATTACATGACAGCAAATATGTTTAGGCCACTGTAAGTGTTAGGCATATTTTAAGGTATAAAATTCTTTACAAGATAACAGTGTTAATGTGAGTATAAATACCATGATAATTTAATGGTCATTAATTTAAATTAAGTACATTATATTTATAGAAATATGAGATTTAGAATTAGAAATACTTTCGGCACGCTTTATGAATATTTCAAGAAAAGCAATAAATAATTTAATAATGCTTAATTTACAACTACTACATAATGTTATGAATAATATATAGATACAGTACAGTACAGATACAGTATAGTAATAAAATCTTCAAGGACAGTTCCTACGCAGTTATTTCATCACGTTTTATTAATACTTATTATTTTCTACTAACAACATAGCATGTAGCCGTATATTTTTTGCTGTGACGACATTTATTCAATTGTTTAGTTTATACTTAGGAAAAGAAGAACATTTAATAATAGTGTCACCCTTATTACACAAATGAAGAGGTCTATTACTTAATTAGTTTATCTTCCTCTTCCTCAAGTTATTTGGGGTCAACGCCACATGTTTTCCTTAAATTATTATACCTCAAATATAATATACCTCCAATATAAGTATACTTAATGAGTATATATTTTTGTTAAATTAGTATATCTCAAAGCCTGAAACCTGGACTAATGTCTGAAATCACCAACCCGCATTGATCAAGCGTGGTGATTAACGCTTAATCCTTCTCCGTGTGAGAGGAGGCCGCAGCCCAGCAGTGGGACGATAAAAAGGCTGATGACATCTCAAAGCGTGAAACCGCAAAGTAGGTATATTGTACATCAATGAAGATGCAGACGTTAAATACCAAATTTGACGATGATTAACTTAATTAAATGATTAGCCATTTGTCCGAAATAACGATGTTAGTACTTAAGTAACGTAGTAAATTATCTAGATCGATACACGTGCTGTTATTGTTCAAGTTGATATATCAAAGCCAATCAATCATGCACTGAATGCTTGATTGGTATATCAATTGTAAGGGACTATCAAATGCTCCATTGTTTGGCCAACTCTAGTACAAGTAAATTGGAGCTTGAAATTATATATGGTTAGGGCTGTCTAACAGAAAAAAATATATTATTTTTTTATATAAACTGGATATTACGTCTATATTTCTACTTGTTTCCATGCTTTCTTATTAAGCTAAAAATCCGTTTAATATACATTTTTCACCCTTTCATTGCGCTTAGAATAAAAATATAATGTTTTCTTCTAGGAATATAATTAGTGTAGATACATAGTTTTACTATTACACATATTAGGAAAAAAAAACAAGACAAGTTGTAAAAAATATATGTATACTAAGTAATAGTCAATTTTTAATCAGTATCTATTCGTAATGGTCGTAGTAACAATACTACTGGTAGTATGAAATAGTTTAATAGTAGGAATGTTGTAGTGCCAACCCTAAGAGGAACATTAATTGCGTTGTGTGGGCAAGTTACTTATATTGCCACTAGAGTAATAAAAATATATTGTTTGATGTATATTATAATAAAAAATAAACATCATTTTCCCGGCCTATTTCTAATTAAGGATTGGCTTATACATATTTAAATGCTGTGTATGGGATTTTTCACACACGTCTAATAAAATGGTAAAAAAATACTGAATAAATTATTCCATTTTTATTGTATATTTCAGGCGCAAAATGGAAATAATATACTTATGGTTATTTTTCAAAACCCCCGAATCAAAGACGTTATGACAGGTTAAATAAAACGTTTTTACATTGACTTAATAATCAAAAGCAAAATAAATACACGAACAGTAAACGTCCCCTTTTTGTCATTTTTCAATTTCCTGATTTTGAAATTTGAAGCATTTTTGGCAGTTCGTAAATTGTTCCTGTCATTTTTTCATGTTTCAGAGTTTCGAGTCAATGTCTCACGTTGACAAAAATATTCGATTTATGGGCTTTACAAGCTTAGGTATTTATGAAGCCAGAATTTTAATTTCGAAAGACTGTCCGTTTAAATTGAACGAAAATTGGACTTTCAAGAGTTTTGCTTAAAATATTTTCATGAAACTCAAAAGTTTGTCATTTTATCATAGCTCTATAATTACAAGCTGAGGGTAATAAGCTAGCTAGAAACTAAAAATCAATACTTATTAATTTGTTGTAAGTGGTGACATGGTAAGTAACAAAAATAACTTTACCAATAAAACATAACAATATCGAAGCAGAATAAAGCAACAAATTAAAACTGCACACCAGCGACTAAGTACAAAATATTTTCGCTAAAGTTTAACTACCACAAAACAAACATAAAACGTATAACTTCACTAAGACTATGACAACAAACACGAAAGCGGCCGAAATCGGATTACACGGGGCGCTTTTCAGCAAAAACCAATAGCAGGGACCAACTAGTGCCGCCCGTAATAAACCCGGGAACCGGGACGGAAACGCGGAATTAAAGGAGCCGGAATACGGGACGCGGCGACGGCGCCACGGGGTTTTTCGGTCCTTTTTATATTTTGTACAAGCTAGCTGGAGTCGCTTTTCTTGGGGCTTGTGGCGTAATTTATTTATTGTTTTACAACTATGCAGCTAGTTTTGCAGGATGCTTGTGAAGGTATCTTGTAAAAGATGAGGTTAACAATGGAAGAGATTTTAACCAAATCTTGTTGTTTGGTTTACCTTTATTTATCGGATGGTTTGATTAAAAACTACATTTTGACCAAAAATTAATGTTGATTTAATTTGGAAAGCAAAAAAAAAACAAGCAAAACTGATGTCATCGTTTATTTATAAGTCACACAGTATTTTATTTAAACTATCTGCTCCAAAACTAGCGGCGAGCTCCGAAAATCCCGACCTTTCCAATATCCCGCGGGGCAACCATCGTTCCGGAAAAACTGCGACGTTCCGGGAATATGGGACACGCGACAACACTACCCTCGAACGAACACCCAAGGGGCAGACGTATAGAGGTCGTGTAATCTTATTTTTTATAGAAACGTGAACATTTCCTTACATCTGATAGTGTGAATGTCGGGGTGTGAGATAGAACTTTATCACTGTTTTTATTGATAATAGTGTGTGAAAGGCTGTAGAATGTTATTGGTATTTATTTTTTGGGCTCACATCAGCCTCGCTGAAGCTTTGTATAGAAATGAAATTGATAAAATAGGTTAATGCTTTAAAAGCATTTGCGTTTGACACTGAATGTTTTAGAAAGATAATACTAAAAACACTGTTGGATAAAACCTGGATTACTATGACAGATAAGCT
The DNA here is from genome assembly GCA_963856015.1 of Helicoverpa assulta. Taxonomy (NCBI): domain Eukaryota; kingdom Metazoa; phylum Arthropoda; class Insecta; order Lepidoptera; family Noctuidae; genus Helicoverpa; species Helicoverpa assulta. The sequence continues at coordinate 1,407,285 of CAWLCW010000016.1, forward strand.
TTATAGAGGTACAAAATTTATGATGAATTCCTCCGAGCCTTTTTCCCAACTATTTTGGGATCGGCTTCCAGTCTAACCGGATTCAGCTGAGTACCAGTGCTTTACAAGGAACGACTGCCTATCTGACCTCCTCAACCCAGAAACCCGGGCATCCCGATACCCCTTGGTTAGACTGGTGTCAGACTTACTGGCTTCTGACTACCCGTAACGACTGCCAAGGATGTTCAATGACAGCAGATGAATTATGATGAAGCGCGAATTTTTCGGACCTCAACTTCAGACACTATATTTTACACAAACATCTTTATTTTACAAAGTTTCAACCGCCAATAAATAACGCAGACCGCCCACGTTCCAATTTCGAAATCTGACGAATTTCTTCATAACTTTAGCGAAATAAACGCTTCATAAAGAGTTTTTTCCGAGCTAACAAGACGAAACTCGATTTATTTATTACTAACAGGAGCTTTGATAAATAGCAACTTGGGGTATGTGCCAACCGCGCAAACCGACCGAATTAAAGAGACCACGCTCCGCAGCGGTGCCCGAATAAATTGGCGTGTATTAATCTTTGTCACCTAATACTCCGTGAAGTTTGCTTGATGAATTGTTGTGCACCTGATGTGGTGATGAAAACATCGTAAACTGAGATTATGTCTGAGTGATTTGAAGACTACTTTTGATCTAACATTATGGTTTCCGGGGTCAAATGTTACATTAATGTACTCGACTGCAACTCGATATTTATCGCGTACATAAACAAATAAATGAATGATTTATGTAAAAGTGATTTTAATTGTTACAAGCTTGCATGTTCGATTAATTCAGTTATTACAAATGTGGTTTCATATGCCTCTTTGCTATACTCAAAAACGGTGTATTGTTTATGAAACCAGAAAGAGTGAGTTCAAAAGAGTTTTTCTTTGTTAACATTTTTTTTGACAAATCATTGTTAATTTTTGTATACGGAAAACTTCTTCATTTTCCCAGGTTTGGCAGAATTATGATGTAACCATTAATAATCTATTAGCTAAAAAGATATAAAGCGACAACTCCGCGAAACGATGGGGTTGTCCCATCGTAAACCGAGATTGGACTTTGAATAATTTGCCAACAATTTTTGACATGATTGCGTCGGAGTTAAAAGGGTTGAAAATAAATATCCCGTATCTTTGTATCAAAATCATGATGATATTGTAAATAATTACAAGGTCAGTGGTTAGCCAAAAAATACCTTTTTTATTGATTCGCTGATTGGTAGGAACAATTCTAAATTCTTGAAACTTTCTCATAAATTGAAGTTGGTGAAAAATGAACCTACATATTACACTTATAAATGGAATAAACTTCTTAATTAGTTAAAACGTAAGGTTTTAATATAAAGGTCCTAGCAACTTTTAAATAAACATGTATAAGTTTCACTTAATCTTCACAAAAATCTTAGTAATTTAATTTGCATCTGATGACATATATGTGACCGGAAAATAACAAGATCCGTAAGTTTATCAATTTACTAGGAAGTTTATAAACTTTCGTAAGATTCTACGAAATTACTATTTACGAAAATGTGGACGTAAAATATTACAATTTATCTCCCATTTAGAATCTTACGAAAGTTTATAAACTTCCTAGTAAATTGATAAACTTACGGATCTTGTTATTTTCCGGTGACATATACATATCACAGATCACATCCTTGCATTAAAATAACATACGAATATAATATACGTACATGCCACAATACAACATTTCTCCAAACAGTCTTGTAACATCAAAACCGAGGTCCCGATGCGATCTGCATGCAATTTGCAACAAACCGCATGCTTATGCTGCGTACACACTATGTATTAATGTACCATGATATGAAATAGTATATTTTCGCGCGCACGATTGGTGTGTTTCTCATAAAAAGTAAATAATGTTCTATTAGATATTAAGTTTGCATATCTAAGAAATGGTTGCATATTAAAAAAAAATGTTTGTTTGCAAAGTAAAGGCTCCGAAACTACTGAAATGATTTGAGAAATTATTTAACTGTTGGAATACCTACTAAACTATCACCGAGTAAAATAGGCCATATTTTGTCCGGGTACAGGAAAAAGTTCCCCTGGGACGCGAATGAAACTATGAGCTATGTATAATGAAATGACAGGGATTCTAATAAATGAACTAGCGTATCTAACCAGATCGCGTTGAGAAGTCACAATAAGCAGACGATGCTTGTAAAATACTAGTTCTCATCAGGAAGCTAGCACCAAAGAGGCTTAAAAAATACTACTGTATTCAGCTTATCTTCCGTCAATATGTACGTAGCATTACGCACGCGATGCGCGGTTTACGTTATAGGTCGTCCGGAACGCGTCCGATGTGTGACCGTGTGTGAAATCCGTAACGGACAATGAGTTTTAGGTTAGGATTAGGGTTTCTGCCTGACGGATCGCTTGTGGTTCAAATTGTTAAATGGTTTCGGTTTGATTTAGATAATTTTTGAAGGATTTATTGGCATTTACTAAATGACTTAGGTATCTAATTACATATGTCCGCCAATGAGCCAGTAATAAAATAAAAGATCCTCATAAAAAAGTAAAATTCTAACAAAATTGATAAACTTTATACTTACGATAATACTAGCTGATGCCTGAGGTTTCTACTTCACGAACCGGAGTAAAAATTAGCCAATGTCTTACTCTGTTCTTTCTTTGCCTGTCACTTTTCAAAACGAAGAAACCCTTTTCCAATTTTATTCTACCTGACCACCCTACTATCATGTCCCAAACTATACAAAATCAATAACCTAAAACTGCCATTCATTTTATCAAAACTGGTCTCAATTTCCATGTAATTACATGACCGGACCGTGGACAGTCAGATCGACAGATCCCACTTGTTACCACATCAGATGGCCGATATTTCGTTTATATTGATCGATGGTAATTGGTGACTTAGCGCGCGCAAACTGATGTTATTTGTGGTTTTGTTAGCCTGATAGATGGCCATGTTTTGTCATCTTTGTTGTTTATTGGGGTATCAGTGATATTAAAAGGAAACTGCTTTATCTGGCAATTTCGTAATCGAGATCATGTTTTGTCCACCTATTCCGATTTTAGTCAATTTTCATTCAGTCATTAAACACTTTAGAATTTCAAGCAATCTATTATTTGGAAAGCCTCTTTTAGTATTATTCAATATCAGCCATTTACATTGGATACGTGTAAAAATAAATAGTAATCTCAATTGTTAAAAACATCTAAAAAAAGACAATTCAATCGTTATACACTATACCTACCAAAATTCCCGTCGCTCAAAAAACATGAAAAAAACGCTCAATTTAATCGATTCAATTCCATTAACCCTTGAAACAACTTGTTGATAATCGTCGAACAAACACTCGGGCTCGCCCTCAACTCGAGCAAAAATAGCACGAAAGCAAACGCACAAATATTGACGAGCTCTTACACAAAATATTTGGACGATGAAGACGTTTGTGGGGAGGACACATTAAGGGGACGGGCGTGAAATCTTGGTCGTAGTATAAAAGGGGAAAGTTTATGGTGGACGTTACTCTTGAAATAATTTTAAAATGAATTGTGTTGATGGGTGTTAGAAAAACTGCCAGTAGTAGATGTGTTATGTAAGTTGGTAGCTGTAAAAACCACTCTCCCACAAAAAATTACAACTGAATTATTAACTTATTGCTAAACAGCTTAGGAGAACTTTATAAACAAACAAATCAATATATGACATATGATTCTATATATGACATTTTAAGACAATAGTGCAGTATTCTCAGTTGCTTTCTATTAATATTTTCAAAATCTCGGCTCACTCAAAAAAAAAAACAAACAAATCTCAAAACAATATTTTTAATGCTCAAAACATCCCAACATTCAGCACAAACTCACAAACCATAATCTGTATACAATAATAGAAACGTTTACCGAACCACCATAAGAATTTCCCTGACGTAGCCACGAGCCACAATGCGAGGTTTCTTTGGCAAATATATTTTTATTTAGCCTGTCCCCTGTACGGTCGGGTAGCAATAAAAATATTATATACCTAAGTGCTCTGCGGTCGAGGTTTGGTACAAGTTTGGGGATTATGCGGCTGATTTTTTTTACAAGAAATGGATTCAAATATTCATGTGGCAATTTATTGTACGGAGGTTACATGAAGACTATTTTCAAATGCCTAAATGACAGAACGTAAGTAACAAGTAAGTAAGTGGCACGTAGCCAATAAGTCTGACACCAGTCTAACCAAGGGGTATTTAGATTGCCCGGGTAACTGGGTTGAGGGGGTCAGATAGGGCAGTCACTCCTTGTAAAGCACTGGTACTCAGCTACATCTGGTTAGACTGGAAGCCGACCCCAACATAGTTGGGGAAAAGGCTCGGAGGATGATGATAAATGACAGCACGTAGAAAAAGTAATGTATTAAAACTTTACATTCCTGGTACACCGCGGAAAATGGCACCACAAGTGGCATGAAGTTTGACCAAAATGAAGTTAAATTGATATGAAGTTGAATTAATATGAAATGAGCGAATGAAGAATTCGGTTCAAGAATCTTTGCTTGAATCAGTAGTTATAATTTGAGGCTCGTGGTTGTGCTACCGAAGCGTAAAATTTGCTAGTTTGAAAACGCTCTCACCTACAAGTACTATCTAATGAGAATTTTAATACAATAGTTAGATACTACACATGTAGAATATTGGTATAAAATGACAGTAAGAGTTTCCACCAACAACACATTACTTTAATAATTAAAATAAGTTTAATTTCAATCGCAATACCTACACAAGAACTAATAAATGTTATGTATGTACTCATATTTCTCCATATTCTCTAGCATCTCATAACTTGTACCTCTATGAATGAAACATAGTCGGTATACTCATCGTTTATGCCAGGTACGAGTTTGTAGTTGGCGGTTTTCCTAGAGTTTCATTACGGGGGAGTTGATCCACCCCTAATAAGATATAGTTGCGATATGTAATGTTATAATGACTAAACTGCAGTCTATTATGTATGGGATTAATTAGTTGGTCGGTTAATTTGTTGGTTAGAGTTATTTGTCGGTTTAGATGTGTGTGATAGGGAAAAAAATGAATAGCTGGAGGCGAGGGAATTCATTCTTTTTAATTATGTTACCTGGCAAGTTTTCACATAGGTACCTTGTTATAAACCTACTAAACGCAATGAATCAAGTATTTAATTTTCTTTTAAAACTTGCCAAGTAACATCATTAAAAAGTAACTATTTTTAACTGAGGTATGTGTATGGAACTTGGTACTTATTCAGATCTCACTTCTTTTATAGGCGAAGCATTCCCATACTATCGAACTTGGCAGTCTTTCACATTTTTGTTTTGGGTGGGATTTCATTTATTTTTGTAAGGTTGTTTATTTTATTTTTTTCACATTATATATATTAGGAACATTATCTGTCCTTATCATCATAGATGCATTTAGTATTTAGTGTATTTATATATTTATACATATATATATATTTATTTATTTGTTTATATATATATACTAGCTTTTGCCCGCGACTTCGTTCGCGTGGAATACTGACTTCCGGCAGATTTTTGGTTTGACCAATAGATGGCGCTATATGTCCGGAATACATTTTATTTTTTATTTTCAATTTTTTTTTTGTAATAAAAACTATCCTATGTCCTTCCCCTGGCTCTAAACTACCTCCCTGCCAATTTTCAGCTAAATCGGTTCAACCGTTCTTGAGTTATAAGTGGAGTAACTAACACGACTTTCTTTTATATATATAGGTATATGTTAGTATTTTAGTTAAAGCTTCTTTTCTTTTTTACACACTATCTGCATCTCTTCTTATTCTAACTCTTCCATGACGGGCCTGCTGGAAGAGATTTCTTATGAAATAAGCTGTGCCTTTGTACTATGTATCTATTTTTTTCTTCTTGTCTGTATTCTGTGTGTGTACATAGACTATTAAAAAAAAAAAAAATAATAAGTTAGTTAAGGAAATTCATTTATACTATCTTTCAGATTTTTAAATATGCACTATGCTTCTTACAAAGAAATTAACTAGATTAACTCAATGGACTAGATTTACCAACTGACTGACATGACATGTTATCATATATTATGTTCGTGGATCAAAGTTACACATTCGTTATTTTCGAAAGTGACTCACACTTGGCCGTTTTCAGATTTTTACTTTACTTTGACTAAATACAAACCTTAGTAACGAATTTCAGATCGGTACGACCATTCGAAGATATATTATATAAATATAGATAAATTTAGTTCGTTTTAGTTCCTTAGGGGTATAAATTTACACCTTCATTATTTTGAAACCGACTCACACTTGGCCATTTTCTGATTTTTCCCTTTACCTTGACATAAAAACCTACCTCCATGCCAAATTTAAAGTCAATACGACTATTGGAAGTGGTCTAGGTTTTTGATGAGTGAGTCAGTGAATCAATCAGTCAGTCAGTGAGTGTATAGTAAAAATAGCGATTTTCTGACGTCAATATCTCAAGACCTACAATAGGTATATTAATGAAATTTTGTATTTTAGATAAGTGAGGGGGTCTCAACAGATACTAGAAATTTGATATGCGTAAATAAAATAGATTTTGAGTTATAGGGGGGTCGAATTTGGCCCGAAATGGTTCGTGTAATATAACCCACGGCCGGTGTGTCGCTTTTTTTTTTGCTCGAACTTGGCGGACACACTGCCGTGTGTCTAGATCTTTAATGTGCTTCAGTTATATAGGTGGGAGCTTGAAAAACGTGTAATTTTCTGTTTCGCACCCATCTGTTCGAATTATAGTGAAACGTTTAAAATAAATTATACCACAAAGTGATACAACGGTTAGCTTATGCCCTTTTACATAATTTAATTTAATAGTAAAACAGTCAATGTTTGTAAAAAGAAGTATTATAGCGATTATAAAAAATCTTATATTTATTTCATAAAACCTTGCGAGTGTTTACAAACAACCAAAAAAGCAAAGGCACCCTCACAAACATTTTGAACACAACCATCACATTTTCACAAACAAAATAAACACCTACCACTTTGCGAGTACAGAATAATAAATAACATTTCTAAGCATTGTAGGGATTAAAATAAGCCCTTTTATAAGGGCTGGCCGTAGGGCAGTTTATGCTATATTTTATAGTAAGGGTGTTCCTTAGGGAGAAACACTGCCTTTGCCGAATTTTTTGTGTGCACTTTATATTGATTTAGGGAGTAACTGAGACTGTCAAGAAAATGAGGTCATGAAAATCATAATTTACATTGCGATATTAGCAATAAATGCATTTTGTATTTTGGAACCGTGCTGCTAGTACGACGTTTCCAGCATGCAAAGTCCTATTTGAAATAGGTAAATACATTTACTTTGACTTAAAGAAACCAGCTACCCATTGAATCTCAGTAAGATTTAATATTTCTTTCACTTTTTTACGTATTAAACTTTCGCAAAAAATAGAAAATTATTAGACAAAACTGTATTAAACGACATATTATTATATTATATCTGTGGAACAACGGTGCGTTTCACTTGACATAACTGACATAAGACGGAATAAAGAAGCATGGGGCAGAGGGCATCAAAAAGGGGATTAAGAGATTATGCAAAGGGTTAAGGTGGAAGGACCTTGCATATTACAGGATCATAACAACGAGGGTTTGTGGGACAGTAACATTCGTAAGGGACGATCGATAGACTTTGCCAGTGTTGGTCCGTGGATGGTGATATTTCAAATTATTTCTAAACAAAATGTTCCTTTCGGAACCACATTAATATAATGAATGCGACAGTTGTTCAGTAAATACTATTGCAGTTAAGTACTAATTGAAGTCACTCGATAAGTTTTCCCTTTTGCAATAAAGCATTTCTATAACAACAAAACTCTTCAGAGAAAGGCGATTACCTACGTGAAATAATGACGTAAGAGTTATATAATACTTATACGGTCAACAACCTTTAGTACCATTGTTAATTTTCGTTAACATTCAACGAGACGAATAAATCATATATTTATGTTCGTTCTTATATAAAGCTGCGTCCACGCTAGGAGAGCCGAGCATGAGCGGAGCACGAGCCAAACACAATTCGTCTAGTGTGGACCAACTTACAAGCCTCTAAAGAGCGCGCTGCGAGCATTTCGTTCGTGCTCGGCTGCGTTCCGCCTGTTGTCGGTTTCCCCATCCCCATCGTCTTGGCCTTTTTCTATTTGCTGACCACCGCTATAATAATAGCTGCAACAGCAGCGGCTACTGCAATATTATTAATATCGTCCATATTCGCCAAGAGCCGCGAATTCCCTGCGGAAAAAACAGTGATCGTTGTAGGTTCATTGTACGTCCACACTTGACGCCGCCAACGACGAAGCCGATACGGCTTCGCTCGTGCTCGGTTCGTCTAGCGTAGACCCGCCTTTACATTCAAAATACAGAACATGATGAATGATTCTTTTGTTTTAAGCCCCGAGATTATACGCGTATCATTTGTTTTATACTTATAATTCATTGATGCAGGTTTAGTTATAAATTCTAGAGTGTTCTTGCTGGATTTATATATGTGTATGTAAATATACGCTATGATTTATGAACGACTTTGAATAATATATTAGACTTGGAGCTTCAGTTTATCCGTTAAAAATGCGTTTTCAATTTTACTTTTTGTATATGGTAGAAATTGTTTGTTAATAAATAATATTCAGTATAGCCGTAGTTATTACATTTCTATTTTATTTGTTGACGTATCGGACTTTGTTTTGATTTTATTTGGGCAATTATTTCTACATGAACATACAGTTAAATTGCCATACATTCTTTCATTGACATAAAACAAAATTACAAATACCTATGTACATAACTTTTTACTACTCCGAACACCGCAACATTTAATAATATGATATCACACCAGAAATTCAAGGTAAAGCTACACTAAAATCAAAACTACAAGATAACAGAAGCCACAATTATTTAGGTAGCAAGGATAAATTTCACAAAAACACGCCACATTTCCCCGAGCAAAATCTGTCCCGTTCATTTCTCGTCACGGAGTAAGGAAAGATGAGCAGAGATGGCATAACATAATGCAGCTAGGTCGGCACTTTCTTCTCGGTTAAATACGTAATATGTACACAACGATCAGTCACGAGTGAATTAATGAAGCGTTCGGGTTCTTTGGGACATCTGCCAACGAATTTAACGTTCCTCGTCCCCCGCACACCTGCATTTTTCGTTATGGCACCTCCACTGGTCATTTTATTCTCCATGTTTCTCGTATATATTGTAAGTATGTGGGCGCAAGTAGTGTGACGTCTAGACTTGCGTACGTAAATGTTATTTTACATGGAATCCGTAAGCGGATTGCGAAATTTTGCACTTTAAATATTTGTGTGATTTATGGAGGATTTTTGAGCGGGTGGGATTGATTTATGTGTGTTTTTAATGCTTTTCTGTGTGAATTATAAGATTCAAAAGGTGCACATGTGGGACTGTGATTGTTAATAATGTCAGTAACCAACTCGTACCTACCAAATAAATCAAAACATATTCCTACGTAATGTCTATCGATGATAATAATTAAACAAATGAAATTATATGAACTGCTTGTCCTAAACATGTGATTGGTAAACTATAGGACATATTCCGTCCTACCACAAAACTTTTAAACATCTGTTGAACACTTGTCTAAAAAATACAGATTATGACGTTGAAATAAGGTCCGTTTTGCAGCCACATTTTTTAGACAAGTGTTCAACAGATGTTTACGTTTTTGTAGTAAGGCTGATTATATCTTTTAATTTATCTTTTACTCATTAAACTGTCACAGAATGCGAAATTATTGCGATTGAAAAAAAACCCACATCAATGTTACGTAGTATATTTGCTAAGCAAACGGATAAAGAGTTAATTCGTGCTTAATAACTGGAATTAGCTTATCGGCATATAAATATACAATCGACATTGAGTAGTCGCATGACGCTCAGCAATTACGGCAAACTGCGCTCCACGGCATTTTTGGTAAATTCCCAAGATGTACAGCTGTGCTGGAATGTGTATCTGTTTATAATAGCTAAAAGTTGATGGTTTTTAAAGGAGTAATGTTGTTTTGTTGGTTCATTGTAGCTAGCTGTAGATAGCTGATAATTATTATTAAAAACCATCTGTAAATATTGCGGATACTTTATAAAGTAAGGTATTATTTCAGCAATGTGAATTTCAACTGAAAAAATATTTTAATAAATTGTTTAAAATTAATCCGATGATAAATTACAAAGAAGTGATTAATTTATTTATTAATTCAATTTATTTTTGTAATAAAGATATTAATAATATACTTTCTACCCGGGGTTTTACTAACTTCACGACGGAAATACTTCTTGCACCCAGATAAAAGGTAGTCTAAAGTAGTGTGTTAATTCAGGGTGTAAGCTTCTTGCATTAAAATTGGTCCAGCCGATTTCAAAGTTACAAATAAACACACTCTCAAAGCCTTTATAATATTTATGCGATAATACGCCCCCACTGCTAAAGCCATATCCAGTCTCATAACATGCACAACACTACAATGAATGTTTTCTCAACAGTAAGTTTCCACGTGGTACGGCCTACCACAGGGTAATTAAAAAATTTACAACAGTACTGAACGCAATTGTTCGCATTCACCACCAAATGCCAGCCGGACTGTTGTTTTAGCCCAAAATACTGGAAAATGAACTATGCGGTATGACGATTTGTGTTTCATGTGAGGAGAATGGCTCCATTATTTGGTGTAATTTTTTATACCTCTACAAAAATTATATATGAATTTTATTTGAATGTGAAAAGAAATAAAGTGTAGGCTATTTTAATGGTAAATGATATGTTAACTAACCCCACTAAAAATGTTTCTATGATACAAACAATTGATGGTTGTATAGTTGAAGATAAATATACATATATGTCACCGGAAAATAACAAACTGCAATGAAAATGTACTATTTAACGTATATATTTTAGTTAGTTCATTAATTTACGGCGTCTTGCCGTTAAATCATCCGACAAAGGCGAGGTGTACGTTGATTGGTCAAAAGACTTACATGCTTTCACTTGTTAAATGCTTATAATGAATACTGTCGACCAATCAAAGAAAAGTGTATTAAGTGACGGATAATAGTGTCCCATCAAATAATACACTGGGCAATGATTGGCCCATTAGTGGATGATTTTACATGTAGCAATATAGTTAATTATTAAATTACGGCTAGGTACCGTAAGTTGACCAATTAGCTAAAATTCAATGCGTTAAATAGTACATTTCAACTACCATTTATTATTTTCCGAGAGTTGATCAACTAAGTACCTAGAAAATTGATCAACTTACGAGTCTTGTTATTTTCCGGTGACATAATATATATGATAGATAACAAGTTATTGTCATATGAACTAAAAAAACCTTATAGAGCCTACAGTATATGTATGCCTTTTAGATGTTAATTAGCCACATTTGATGAGCATATATCTCTAAAACATAAAATTCTGGCTTAAGATTATCAAAACTATACAGTTGACTAATTACTACTCATCATTAAAATTAAAACCAACATGAATCATTACTTTGTTTATTTTGAAAATATGACCTACTGACATCCAAAGGTTAATGTTACCGTCAAACTAGAAAATCGATATAAAACCTAATTGTAAGGAATAGAAAATTAATGCCCAAAACATGGAGTTAATTAGTAAAGTTATAAAGGGCGGATAATTATACCGTCAAGGCTGAAGTGTAGGTAAATATTATACAAGTTAGTTTACTGTGATATGAGTTCATATTTCTTGTTGAAATATTCGAATTTCTGTACGTAGGCACCTTTTTGAAGTGAAATAGTTTGATTATTTTATAGTGTTTTGTTTTAGGGTATGGTTATTATTGACTACTTCTCGACATTTTTAATTAATGAAAAAATATCGAATTTGCAAAATGTATCCACTACGACTGAAAAAACTCTATAACAGCAGTTTATTTATATGTAGGTATAGCAGCTTCATTAAAAACGATCTCGGGAAATGAGTATCAATAAAAGTTGAAAAATAAAAACTATTATGTTATGTATTTGAAAACAGCAAAACATGACACTTGACCGACACAGTTCTTTTAACCAGCGTTAATGAGAGTTCGCTTTAACCAGTTAAGAGCACTACAGTTGTCATTATTTTAATGAACACTCCGTAACTCTTATTACGGTAATGACTGTGTCAAATATTCATGGTGAACTAAGGGTGGGAGATATCGATGTTTCGGTGTTATATTGTAGGTAATCCAATATTTTCAGCGTTGATTTTCATGTAATAAGTAAGTCGCCAGTAAGTCTGACAACCAGTCTTACTTAGGAGTATTGGGTTGGCCGTAACTGGGTTGAGAAGGTCTAATAATTAATAGGCAGTCGCTTCTTATAAAACACTGGTACTCAGCCTCATTCAGTTAAACTGGAAGTCAACCCCAAATTAGCTGGGAAAGGTGCTGGCAGATGACGATGATTTTGATGAAACATTATAACACATTATATATAGTTAATTGTAGGAGAGCTCATAATCAATAGTGGACAAAACCATTCATACTTTTCACTTTGAATTGAATCACACGTAATGCAACAGTACGTCGATTCTATAAAATTTAGACAACAACTCGCATTTCACTTCGCTATTCACTCTCACTTCACATTCGGTTCAAAACGTTCTAAAAGTCATCTCATACTTGATCTGTCAAAATCTCGAGTTTAATTTAGTTCATTATAATTATTTATAATGAACTAAATTAAACTGATTATAATTTCTGCTTCCCAAAACAATTAAATAAAGTAACAACTACGAAAAACATTTTTAATAAAACCACTCCCCTTTTGGAATTCGCAATGCAGTACATAAATAGAGAGGAGCCGGCTATATGATACCGGTCCATTGTTGAAGCGACAATAGCCCAAAGGCTTGTTGACAAACGATCGAGTGGTCGTAACTTCAATTCCTATCCGGGTCCACTATTGTGAGGAAGGCACTCCTAGTTAAAGTATGTCTAGTTGAGTTGGATGCTTTAGACTTTAGAGTATATTAACGCTTAGTTTAGTTTTGTATGGCTCTTGAGCCAATTTTGAATTTTAGTTAAGAAATATACCGTTATATATATAAAACGGGTATTTATCTATCAGTTTTTCACAAAAAATCAACATTGAATGTTGATTTTTTCTCAAAATATCAACGTTCAATGTTGATCGATTTTAAATCGATTTTATTAGACTAGGTACAGAAATTGACCTTGAAATAACAAATACTCAATGTACTATCGAGTTTATTTGAAAACAACAGCAATACATTTACATCAACAAACGGTAATATCCAAGATGTAAATACATATTATGTGTATGTATATTTTATGTCTCGTATGACCTTGAGTAACGTCTCGACTGGTTGAGCGATGTTTGTCTAGACGTTTGTCTAAATTACCTGTCACGTGTTGTGACCGCGACATGAATGTTTCAGTAGGCAGTTTCAAAAATGTAGTCCTGTCTAAATGTATTTTATTATCACCCATATTACTGCAACAGTGGATATTTTTCATAATCGTCGTCACTGCTCAAAGACGTCCTCTGTTGAAGTAAGAGTCACCCATACCCACCGTGCAGTGCATGCGTGTTAGTGAGCGCAATTTGGGATTTTGGATTAGTTAATAATAGGCAAAAATATTCTATCACCGCACTGAAATATTTTTTTTTACTTAAATAAGACTTGTACGTGCCTATAAAATTAAACTTAAAAGCATTGAAACAGCATTACATAAGACCAGTTATTAAGTAGATACAATCTACATTTACGAGTGCAGCACTCCAAAAAACATTAAAACCTAAATAAATATGATTCACAAAGGCTGTTAAACCGAACTTAAGTAAAACTAACTTGAGTTCTTATACGGTCATAGCACGGTAGTTGGCATTCGGCCACAGAACTGCAAATATCACCCAGTGCGTATGACATGCTACCCAATTTAGGGATCCCTGGAATTATTTAAATGTGCTGTGCAGTTAGTGGGGTGACCATGGTTTGAGGTTACCGGACTACGATTCCTAAAAACGTTGTCAAAAAGTATGAATACGTTCTATTGCTTGTTGAATTTTTCTATCAGTCTGTTATAAAATTTTGAAAAAATATTGATTTTATGGAAGCTGGTAAACTTTTATTACAGCCAAAACTAAATTACTATCTAAACCAAACTACAATTCATAATAATATACCTACATGCCTATGTAGAATACACATACATGGAAATTACTCATTTTTTTATTTCTTGTATAAATACACAAAATTTGGCTACCCTATTTAGGTCAGAAACAATACAAAAGCCGTGTAAATGCTATCGTTTGGAAAAGCGCGGAATTCCTGATACTGCGCTGTCATTGGTGGGATCGCGAGTTGTAATTACGCTATTTATGAGGGGCTAAATTAGCTGAATTTGTTCGTTAATTGTAACGTTAGAATTGTGACTAGATTGTATTGCGTTTTCGTATCATTGTTGAAAGCAATCGGCAATCAACTGACAATAGAATAGTAGATGGTTTATAAACATAGGTTTTTACAGGCTCATTAAAATGGTACCATAAACATGTACCTGTATGTAATATATTCCTTTCATAGAAAACAAACAAAACATTATTATGATTCCTTTATTTTTCCTTTACTGTTGTCCTGTTTCGCCATTACGGTATGGTGACCCTATGTTCTATAATAGTAGCCGTGCCAAAATGGTTCACATTGTTCTGCGCTTATGTACGGAACTATGCCAGAAAGGTTTCAATTCGCTGCTTTTGTGCCGCTTATGTCGAAACTCAACATTTTTATTACCTACATCTATTGGAGAATTTTTAATCGAATACAGTTGATGAATGAAATAGTCTTTTTTTTGTGCAGTTTAAATGTAGAACGTGTTTAAAAAATTTAATCTAACTTTGGTTTCCGCGCCAAAAAAATCGCGACTGAAAATTTTCAATTTCGCAATACAAAGCGTAGTTACTCGATTAACCCATCACAAACTCTGCATTACAGCATGTTGTGTTCGCAGCAAAATAAACCGTCTAACATACAAGCCTTTCGCAGAAAATATTACAGTATTCTGTTCACAAAAAGCAAATGTAACGACCTCGCATAAAACAGAAATAGTCTAGAAATAATATTCGTCGTGAGCAATAATTCCCATAGTTCAAAGGGCATCTATTATCATTCAAAGAGTCGGGTTGTCGACGTTGCTCGTCGCGTTCTTTTCACGCACTAAATTAATGGTGGGACTCA
Source organism: Helicoverpa assulta (assembly GCA_963856015.1). Taxonomy (NCBI): domain Eukaryota; kingdom Metazoa; phylum Arthropoda; class Insecta; order Lepidoptera; family Noctuidae; genus Helicoverpa; species Helicoverpa assulta. The sequence goes on from CAWLCW010000016.1 coordinate 1,422,608, forward strand.
CGCGAACGTTCTTTTTTATATAATGTTGTGGTGTAATTTTTGAGCTGATAGCGGGATTAGAGAATTGTGTAGGTGTTAGGATTTTTGTATGGCGGTAAATTGATGTTACTTGGAAGCGAAACTTAAAATTTGATTTTTTTTCCTGCATAGAGTTAGGGTATTGGCTGGTATTGGCCTATTGCGTTGCTTTAATTATTATAATAAAACTGTATTTTCCAATTATAGAAGTCTTTAAAAACATGCTCATCAGACAGTTGACTTTGACTTCAAAACCTTTAAAAATTCTTTGTAACCTAACCTGTTCATTTGTTATTGTTTCAGGTATGTACCTACCTCTACACACTACTTAAAAAGGTTGTAGTCACATCCAGAGCAAATTAAAGTGAAAATCTGGTGAAAATTTCTGATCAATTATCAAGTAGATTTATTACTTAGGGATCGTAAACTATCTAAATTGCTTATATAACTCAGCCAGAATTGACACAAAAACCATCACAAAAATACGCTGTCTTTATTTTAATCTCTTAACAATATTTCCCGCTACCGCTTATGAATTACCCCACTAGCTACAAGGAGTTGGAGGTTTTTACCATGGCGTAGAGGCGTGTGCCATTCAGTGACTGTCACAGAAATATGTTTGTAAATTCCGCCATGTTTGACTTGATAATGTTAACGACGATACCACGACTTTATTGCCACGGATTTTAATTTATATTTAATGACTTATTTACATTTAATTTTGCTAGATTAGAGAAAGTTGGTAGTGGGTTAATGAAGATTTTAGTAGCTGGTATGTGATGGCACTGTCATTTGTTTGAATTATTTATCATCTTGGATAAATAATAACAGATTTTCCAAAATTACGGTACAATTCATTTTAATACAATACCTTTCATTGCATTCAATTTCAAAAATGATGTTCAATAATTCAAAATTCAACACAGAAAATGAAACAATTTATTTTCCGTTGTAAACAGCAACGACCAAAACAATGTTAAAAATGGAATACATACCAAACAGTAGACTATTCATATAACCACTGACAATTACATGAAACAACGTTAAAAATATCCATATTTTGGATATTTTGTGTTGCATTGCGCATTGTCAATGGATTATTCATTTTGGAAGCCGTATAGATACAGCAATGAATGTAGTACATATTACATAATGGTATATGGAACATATTGTATCCAGGAGCATAGGTATTAAAAGTTATTTCATCATTTCAATTCCTATACGTAGGTATACGTACATTGTAAAAGTGATATTCGAGAGAGCACGCGGAGAGATAAATACTTATTTTAAAGACAATCTTTGTACATTCGTAACGGATAGTCAGAAAGCAGAAAGGTGCACAATCATTATCAATAGCAAGGATTAATGTGTGATTGGTACTTGTTATATTCAAACTCCGCTTACAAATTGATGGTTTCTGAACATGAAATTATTAAAAGACCACTACGAAAACGCCTATCCTGCACCATTTTCTGAGCGGGAAGAGAAAGTGCTGGAACAAACTTCCCAACAAATCTATCTGTTAAGGTTTCAAGAATATATTTTACCCAACCTATTCCTTACTACATTATTCCCATCTAAACACATATGCGAGGTACATTTACCCACATAATTACAGTTACCCACCGCAGTGGAACTGACTGTAACTTGCACATTAACGCATCACGCCCCAGGGACGAAAATCCACCAGAAAATTAATTTCACGCTCGAATATCAGCTAATTCCATGTCTAGTGTACCATAACTAGTTCTAAATAGAATCCAGTTTATTGTGATTAACGGTGATTCTAACTGTAATTATTGTTTGACTGGATGCAGTTTAACTAATGTCTCTAGGGAAGGAAAGGACACTATGGTAAAAAGTTGCATAAAAATAAATATTAATTTCAGGTTTTATATATCTGAAATATATATTTAATTGAAAGTTAATTAATTAGTAACAAGATACAGTTAGTGATTATTGTATTTTAGTTATAGCTTCTTTTCTTTCTACGCACTCTATCTGCATCTCTTTCTATTCTAACTCCCTCATAACGGGCCAGCTGGAAGAGATTTCTAATGAAATAAGCCTTTGCCTGTGCCTTTGTACTATCTGTTCTATTTTTCTTCTTGTCTGTATTCTGTGTGTGTACATAAACTGTTAAATAAATAAATACAGCGTAAAAATTAAAAGTTCCTCTTTTACTATTTATCACCGCAATTACCCTGAAAGAGTGACTAAAAAACTAATTTCATATTTAACAGTATAGGATTCCTTGTTAATGATTTCGAAATATTTATTTCTTTTATAAAAGTTTGCGAGTGCGCAAAAATAAACTTAAGAATTTACACCCTTTTTATGTATTGTTAACAGTTTTTTGGCAGACAGAATTAAAGCATTATTAACAATAAACCATTTGTTCAGGAGCTAGTTAATTATGACTAATGTACCATTTCTTACAAACACTGTTCCTCTACTTTTTCCATGAAAACTGTAGGTAGTATGTTCAAAGTTGTAATCTAAAGGGAAATAATATTATTTGTATCGCATTCAGCTAATGAACGTCTATTTGTGTACTATGTAGGCGTTAAATGGGTTGTAATAACAAAAGAATCGCATCATATACGTACATCGTAGGCTTTTAATCTAATCAAACTACACCCACATTCGGAAAGTTATTATTAGGCAATAGATGTATAGTGCTGGAGTGGAGACCACGGACTAGCAAGCGCAGCGTAGGACGTCCACCAGCAAGGTGGACACACGACCTATAAAGGTCGCCGGAAGACGCTGGATGCAGGTCGCCTCCAACAGGTATCTGTGGAGATCTAAGGGGGAGGCCTATGTTCAGCAGTGGACGTCCTATGACTGAGATGATGATGATGATGATGTATACCAACATGTCATATTTTATCTTAAACGAAAATTATTTAGAAACTACCAGCGTTTTCACGCACGTATCGTTGAAAGTTCTCTGTTAATCTGGACAGAGCAATCTTATAGCCTTCCTTGATAAACGAGCAATCTTTCATCAACAGAATATTTCAAATTCGACCAGTATCAGTAGTTCCCGAGATTAGTGCATTCAAGTTAATAAACTGTTCAGCTTTATTATATCTGTAGATTAATTAATTAAAAATGTCCATGCATCTACGTAAGGCTAATACCTACAGTTAGCACAACAAAAGGTGTCAAGCTGTCTTTAACAGATAAAATGCATTAGTTCATTACTTTCATTGTCCACTGGGTATACACTTGACTAGGAAAGAGTATTTTTCATTAAAAAGAATGGACTATGGTCTTTGGTGCATCATTTCCCTAGATAATAATTATTTATAGGTAGTAACACCTCGGAGCATGTACTCTGTGTGCGTTTAATTCATTAAGTACATCTAGTAGGTACATCTATAAACCTAATGGTTTATCAATTTCATTCAAGTTAATTGTTTTCAGTTACCTACGTACAATTCTGTAGCAAGAATTAAGCAAAGTATGTTTTATACAAAAGTCAGTTTTTTGCATAAAGTAACAAACACAATAAAATACAATTAATGACCTCACAATTACTTTACATAGCTAAATTTGTAACATCAGTCTCTAACATTTACATACGTTACAATATGAAATCAATTTAGTAGCCAATTACGACCAAAAGCAATCCAGGCACTTTCCCACTTCTCGATAGAAATAGGTATAGATGAATTTTCTGTCAAGATAGTTCCCGAAAAGTTTTTTTTTTTTGGATGAGTACGCCGTACTAGACTAGTTTTTTCCCTACTTTTTCGGAATATAATAAGGCCATTTATTTTCTCATTCCCACAGTTAGTGACATACAGTGCCAACTAGTGCCGTCTTATACCTATTACGATGCTTTACGGTTGCGAAGCACGCAATACGAAGTTTGTACAGCATTTCGAGGGTTAAGAACTAGAGTAGCGTAAGGCCAAAATGACAACTTCTCAGGAGAGCCCGAAAACAACTCAAATTTACCTACTGTTATCTTATAGCCCTTTTTGTGGCAAAATCTATAGTAGTTAGATATCTGATTTTTACTAATAATAAAACTTTATTTATCGGCTACAGAATAATATAACTTTTTGGTCAATCAAAATACGGTTTCATTTTAATAAAATTTATTTTTCAAAAACAGGTTGACATACGTCATTTTGGCTGTTACAAAAATTCAATATGTATGGAATGTAACGGAACTTCCGTTGAAATGGCTTTAAAAATAATAACAAAAATCTTCTAAAACTAATAACGCCTCGTTGCTTCTTCTTTAAAAATGTAATAAATTATTCGTGGTCGACCTGCAAATGGCTGTAAAAATCATGATATGTTGAAGGAATAACTCCAGATCGACACAGCTCTTGCAGATCGTTGTACTTATCTGCTGATATAGCTATTGGACCACTGTAAGCTTTTTGCAAAATTACTCTCGACGTAGTTGCTCGTTTGCCCCTTCTGAATACCTTAAATTTTTTGAAGCTTTCGCTGTCCAAGTCATATTTAAAATAGACATGTTCTGGGTCATCCTTGCGATATTGAAGCCATTTGATTTTTAACCAATTCACAGTCTCCTCATCAGTATCTGTTTTACAGTTCTTAATCATAACAGTTTTCAGTTTCTTTAAATCATAAAAATCTTCCTGTCCCATTTCTTTAACTTTGTAAGGATTTCTTCTTGACGCAGTTCTAATAATAGTGTAGTAACTGGACGGATCAAAAATTGGTACACTTTTCTTGGCCAGCTCTATAGTAGCGTGAATGTTATCAACTTCCATCTGACTGTGACCAGGTTCAAAATATTTTTGATTTATTTCTGGTATATCCAAATAAGTCACACAATACAACATCAAAGCAGAAATATACATATTTCGGCATTGACTCGCGCAAGTGTCGGACATAAAAGTGATCGGTTTGCCATCTGCTTTTTCTGTCATGTATTTGAACAAAGATGATCCAACCTCATTAGCACCTTTATTACCAACACCTTCATTCCAGCAATAACATGTTACTTCCCTCTTTTCTTTGCCAAAATCCAGTAAAGTACAGTTATACACAGGCAGCCTTCGTTTATAAAAGATTTTTTTGGAAGATGTGGTAGGAATATGACAAATAGCTTCCATGTCATATTCGGCGAAATAAATTTCATCATCCAGAGCAAGTTTCTTAGCTTCATCTCTATGTCTTCTCGCTTGAACTTTTCTCTGTAAATGAGCTTCATGTTCACCTTTTTTGGCTTCTTTCTCTTCATCACTCATATTATCATATGCAAAGCATTCATCACACATATCTTTCCGTGGCTTATGGAAGCCAATATTAAAATCTTTCTTTAAAATATCGCGATACATGTTAATTTTGACTGGTTCCACCTCATCTTCCTTGCACTTATCAACATATAGTTCATACATCTTCGTGACATTAAGGTCTTGGTCAAGGTACTCTTTTTTGGTATCTTTTCTAACATAGTGAGCTGGCATGCGCGGAAAAGAGTTAATGTGGTCTTTTACGTAGTGTCTAGCAATTCCAGGAGTTTTATTGTGTGGACCAAGCACTCCCCTGGCATCAGATTCGACCACATTTGTCTCCGAGAGTTTTTTGAAGCAGCCTCTCATAAACATTTCAGAAATATTGAGAGTCGATAGGAAAAACTTTTGACACACTTTAATTAGCTCAGAGTCACTTGGCTTTTTGAGAAAATACTTATTGGTAAGCTTCCTGCGGCTTTCTGGATTTGCGGTTTTTCGAGTAGCTGGTGTTTCCCGTTTAACGAGACTTACAATGTACTGCCGTTTCTGTTCCACATTTTCAATATCCCAGTAGCCAGAAAAAATTGTCAGTCGGTCCTGTTCACTTATTTTCTCTGTGCATTTTTCTTTACAGGATTCAGCACAAACCTTCTCACCAACAGCTTTTCCCGGCTTTAAAACCCCTTTAGACGATAGGTATGGTTCTCCTTTCTGTCTTTTTATCTTTCTCTCATTTTTTTTCCACTCTTTTGAATTAGCCTGCCCTTTAGGTTTACGCTTACGGTTTTGGTAACCTGACAACAGCGATTCTGTTTCTGGTGCAGCAGTTGTGTCCGTTTCTGCCTGTTCTACTACTATATTCCCTGATGACAATACTGGTGGTGATGAAATATTGAATGAACTGGATTCGGATAGAATACATTCATCCCTTAACTCGATATGAGTACTCTCATCAGAATCTGAAATGTAAAGATCTTGAAATAAGGAGTCTTTAACTGTTTCGTGGTTTTTGTCAGTCATCTCTACATTTTGCATTAGTGTGTAGCTGGTAGATGATTGTGGAGTCTCCGGGCGTAAAAGATTGTGTGGCAGATGTTCCGGGTATACATGTACCTCAGTAACATGTCGTATGCCATTCTCACAATTTCCAAGTTCAATCATATCTACATTTTGCAATGGTGCGTAACTGGTGGATGGTAGTGGACTCTCTGGGCGTAAGTAAGGAGCACCTTCCGGCTGAACATCACAAAAATGAAGCTCCTAAAACAAACAAACAACAAATTGAAACGTAAGTACAATATTAACTTGTGTTTAGTAAAACGTATGTGTGTCGGTGAAGTTTAGCGTAGGTACCTATGCATGTAATCTTTTTGGTTCAATCATAAAAATGCTGGTTTTGGTTTGATCCTGTAGGTAAGTAGGTATATTCAAGCAAATTAAACAAGTTCATAATTATCTTATCAACTCGCATAATTATTGAAGAACTGGTGACAATACTGCTGTAATGCTGTTATGGGAACGAGGAAGACTATTCGCCCGTGATGCAGTTTTTACTAGTACGGGGGATAGGGCGAAGATGTTCCGATTCCGAAAGTTGTCTTACTGTAAATAATTATTGTAACGGCTGCCTCTTATTATTTCATTATTATTATTTATTCATTATTATTTTGTTATTATTATTTCATTTCAAGTACCCATACTAAACTTACACACATGGTAGGTAACCGAAACCCGCGTATTAAGTAACTAGCTTCTGCCAGCGGTTTCACCCGCATCCCGTAGGAACCTCTGCACGAACCCGGATAAAAAGTATGCTTATAGCCTTCCTCAATAAATGGGCTATCAAACACTGAAAGAATTTTTCAAATCGGACCAGTAGTTCCTGAGATTTGCGCGTTCAAACAAACAAACAAACTCTTCAGCTTTATAATAACTTAGTTAACACAGATTTACATACTTACATTACAGATTTATATTAAATACATTAATGTATAAACTTTAATAGGTATTCACTTATTATTTGAAACTGTTAAAAAGTATAAGCGAGCTCACTTTTATTACTTACCTTTTGAATGTCAAAATCCGTATCTTCATGGTGATTGAGCGATTTTAAAATCTTCCAAGTTCGTGTATTTTTATTCATCTTCACTATTTTTGCACTATAACTTTAGCTTAGGTAACGGTTTTTCGAAAAAAAAATGCGTGGAGTCTAGGTATTAAACAATTGCGAGGGCCCCCCGCGTCGTCTTTTCATACGCAACCGGCTGGGCCGACCTAAACTTTTTGGAGTCAAATTAACGTACAGTCGTATTAGACGCGAAAGTGAATTAGACCAACAGAGATTTATTACGTGCTAAAAGAACGTATATAGCTTTTACGCTATTATTGACATAAAAACTGAATGCATTACTTGAATTTCTTAGTGCCATAGTAGCGTATCCCACCCTTACGTTTTTTTGGCAGGAAGAAAAATTACGGAAGCTTACGAAACAAGGACCCATAAGCAGTAACGGTACTTTACGTTTATTTGGCACGAAACAAACTAAGCCGACATAATCAAACTTTCGGCGTTAATGACGTATGGCAAGATACGTTATTTAAGCGATTACATTGAAGGCATATTTGGTGTCTTATTCGCTCTGTAAATCGAGTTACGATCGTTGTGCTCGTAATTTTTTTGAGAAAATAATGTCAAGATTATTGTAAGTAGAAACACTTCATTTTGGCAATAAACAAATATCTTTCTTTTTTATACGTTATTGTTGTACTAAGCAATCAACACACTACATCGTTCCAGTTTTTCGGCACATAAAAATATGGGGATTAAATAAACGAATGGCGAAAAAAAAATTTTTTTGAATTTTTGCCCTTACGCTACTCTAGTTCTTAACCCTCGATTTGTCGAAACAAATTCCTGTATAAAACGCAATGTAGTTTAAATAAAGCGCGTGTACTTAACGACCGCAAAAAGATTTGTCTGGTCCAAATTATGTTTGAATTATTTCGTAATGGCTGCTACGGAAATTTTGTTTTTATTTATATTTCCTCATTATTCGTGAGTAGGTACGTAAGTTTATAGTAAGTTTTAACTTTGAATAAATGACTTTTACTTTCTTTTACAAGTATTTGTGATAGTAAAATAAAATATAATTTAACAAAAAGACCCATTTTTCGCATTGCCTGGTATAGATTATACCTACATATAAGTACCTGAATATTTCATTTAGCGTCTAATGATTAACTTCTGATACAAAAGCGATAGATCTATTCCTCTTTAAACAAATTGCAGTACTCAACCAAATCTCAGTAGGTACTCAAAATCAATTACAAACAGCCAAGCAATTCAAAGTACTATCCAGAATATCAAAAGCACACATATTACGGCGTACTACGCAAATACGACGCGTACTCACTACGCCGAGATGAAACGCCGGTTTAATTTAAATACGCCGACTTAAGAGTCAATACGATCTTCTTAATATGTTTGTTTTATCGTTTTACGTTTTCTAAAAGGCTTTGATAAAATATTTAGTGATTTATTTCTAACATTTAGGTATGTTATGTTAGTTTGTTTGAATATAGGAAATCAGTCTATAAACCAAACATCAATATGAATTCTACCGCTTGCAATAAAGATAGAAATATTTATCAAAATATGGTTTGAGTGAATACTGTCTTATTGATTTTTATCTTGTGTTTTTTTTTGCAAGCACAGGAGTTCTACGAAACAATTTGTCAGATAAATCTATATGAAAGAGCTTTTATTTCAAAAGAAGTTTGTCACTCAGAGTGGCGAATTTCTGTTATTTTGCCTATTGTTACTTGCTATGATAACAACGTATATTTTTCGCACTGAAGAGAAAGATAAATCGAAAGTAACAGAAGTGTTGAATGATCGGCCACAAACAAACACTCCTAAGTACTGACGCAAACTGTCTTTAACTAAAACATTTGTCCCTTAAGATTAAAGACGATGAAACATCGAAAATATACATAGCCAAATAACACAAGCAATCTATTTCAAACAAGTTACAAGGGCCTTTATAATCAGAACACTTCCCGTTCCCTCTTCATCCCTCATTCAATCAAAGACAAGACAAATACAACATAGTATGAACCAACAGCGAAGGTAATCTCCAATGCAAATATACTCAAAACTCTAACTCTGAACAAACAGGCTCACACTTCACAGCTATCAATAAATATAGCGTCACCAATTATTGATACAGCGAGGAGGTCTACTCTAAATTAACGATAAACAAAGACTAAGTTCACACATTTCGGATACATTTCGGTCGTATGAGAATTGTTTCACATTAAACTCTTAAAAAATACAGCTTCAAGTTTTAAATATTTTGGCCATACAGAAATCTTTTTCTCTATTAAAAACACTGAAAAAATAGCCTGAAGCGAATCAAGTAGGTTCTTTTTAGGTTATTAAGTAACTCAAAATTAATAAAATAATAATAGGTATGCATACCTATTAACATAGCATATACCACACTCGAGACTCGTCAATCCACACCCGTACTCACTAAAATATATAATTTTTTCGGCAACACCACATTCATTAATTAATAAAGCTATCACTCATTTGAATAATTACATTTTCTTCTCTAATCTAATTTCAAAACAAATGATTCAAGCGCACCATGTACCTAATAGTCTCGTCAGTATTGAAACCTGGTTCAATATTCGATAATTTCCGATGCTTCGATGTGTTAGAGTAGCTCCCCTGATTTCGCCCCTTTCAAGTCACGCCTTTAATGCTGGCTGAAACAATGGGTTATTGTTCTACAACCCACTTTTCAACGCTATCTCATACGGAAAGATAGCATTATGTTTAGGGGTGTTCCTATGATCGATGTTGGTTCGTCATTGATCTTTGTGTCGAGTTCGTCATTGATTGGTATGACGAGTTCGTCATCGTACATACATAGTGTGATTGGAAATTGATTAAGGGTTGATAAGTATGGTTGATGCGGTATGAGAATATGGTGAACGAAGATATGAACCTAATTATATAGTATTTAACTAGATTTACTACGCTATCCAATACTAATTACTCGTGCGTGGGTTTGGTTAAGATTTGGGGAAGCTGATTTTGATTATGAAAAATAGTAAGATACAGAAGGATTGATATTGAGATTAATTTTAGTTACTCCTATAATAAATAACTTATTCGGTTATTACTCGAAAACTGAAGGTTTCAACTATCTCCCAGTAAAATATAAGGGAGCTGAGACGATAATCCTTTGATAAGGAAGAACCTACTTTATGTTAGTAAGTTATTAAGTTAATTGTTAACTTGCTAATGCCGGGGATTTGGGACGTTACGCTGATATGAAAGTGGGGTATATTTATGTTCGTGAAGTTATCTCCCTCTGTATTATAAGCCTGTTTTATTTCTTTGACCGCAGAGGTTATGTAATATGCTTGAGTTACTGAAACATGCAGTAAAAAAAATTGATAAATTTTCTTGAGGTGGGAAATCATCAGATGACCTGAGTAGCGAGATGGAGTGATTTGCAGATCAAAATCCATCTATGTTTCTTCTAGAGCCCTTTGGTACAAAGGCCGCAGTAACTTATCAATTCTTCAGAACCCCAAGAACATGGATACCTTTCCTAATTAATTCTTAGTTTTTTTAACTCAACAATGAGGACCTTTTAGGCAACTAAACCGCTCAAAACAGGCAAACAGAAAATCAGTCATTACAAAAACGCTCAAAATCATTTACACCCAGTACAGGGTGCCCAATTTTCATTAGCCGTCTAATCAGGACATCGATTGCAATTCCTGAAGCGACCCACCAACGGGCCGTTCTGAACCAGACTTTTACTTATTGCAGTCGGGGACGCTCCGAACAATTTGTCGGTCGATCGGCTTCGGAGCAAAAGATTGCTTTTTTAAAGATACACTCTGAATGAACAAGTCGAATGCTCTGGATTCTTGGCGCTGATCAAAGTTTATTTGTCTGTATAGCTTGCTTTTAAGATACAATTGTGAGGGGGAAGATGGAGTCAATTGTTTCCTTTCGTAACGTGAGACTTACTCTGCGTACCTGGGAAAACACTTATTCAGATAGGTCCAGTAGTTTTAAAGATCGCGCCTCCGAACAAATAAAGAAACACTTCAGCATTATAATATTAACTTGTTAAGTAGGTTACTACATATATCTCCATTAAATTCACAAGCAATTAATTCAGTTGAATTTAATGGGAACTGACATCTTCATCACTAATTAAGTCATGTTTACACAAGATCTAAATCTAACACACACGTCACATAGACGTCATATAGAATCAAATCTCATGTGCAATTATTTGGTTACAATATCTGAATACCCTTCAAGATCTCAGGTATATGTATGTGTTGTATGTATTCTATAGATGGTAGGTACTCATTTAAGTACTTCATATTTGCACATTGATTTGTCAAAGTGTTTTTTTAAGATACGAGTAACTAGCATATGCGAGCGGTTTCACACATCCGGTCAAAATGTAGGCTATAGCCTACCTCAACTACCATTGAAAGAATTGTACAGCTCACATGAGAATCACCAAGAACTAATAATAAACATGTTTATCGATCAACTTATCTTCATTACTAAACGATACAAAATACAAAAATAACGTTCAATAAAAAATGCTGAAGCATTATCTTAGAATAGATTCCTTCCAGACGCGCGAACTCGTACTAAATGGAATCGCGCGTGACTTTGTAAAAACGTTGATAGACGCGACCTGTCGCGGGTCTGAGTTACCGACGCTGTTTGTATTACCTAAACATGCTATTTGTTGCCTATTTTTTTGGTTGGTTTTGTTGAATTTATTGACGAGAAGAAGGTTGCTATTTGTAGAATTGACATTTGAATTGTGAACTTTCTTTGAAGGACGATTAAATATACTTCAGTTTCTTAAATTATCTTGAACGTTCTTAGAAAAAACGCTATAGCAGCATAAGCATAAGGTTCAGTTTAGTTTTTTTTTGGTTCAGCTTCAAACAAAAGTCAAGTGAATTTTATGTCTTCAAAGATATAATTTCGAACGTAATTCCCACAAAATCCTAATATCCCATTATTATTGCTAGCCTTTGTAGTATGTAATAACTTCTCTCATTCTTAGGTACTGTAGTCTAATTTCAACCCCCAAAAAATCTACCAGTCTCACGTAGTTTTAAATTACCTACATCAAAAGGTAGTGAAGTATAAATAAATAAAAGCCAGACTACTAAACAGCATCTCTATCTCTACATTAAAAATGCAATGAAATTTCGAAGCAGTCGATTGTATTACGTAAGGCATCTGCATGGCAAAGAGACGATATTCGAGTCTACAGAGAATTTAAAATATGTATAGTGAAAAATTGATGCTTCCGCGCGTCCGTTGATAATATGCGACGCATCTAAAGTGCTCTAGTCATATTGAATATGCTGGGTAACTTAAAAAGAATGCATTGATATTTTACGTACCTACTTACATATTTTTTGTGTGTTGAGAGACTGTAAAATTAAGTGGCATTTATGATGTAAAATGTGCAATTGTTTTTCAGTACCTGGTTGGCTGCTACGCTGGGTGTTGCGGGTTAGATTCCCGAACGGGACTGCTACATATTTTTTTCGGGTCTAGGTATTGGCCACATGCGAATGCATGTTTAATTACTAGGAATAAGTAGGTACTAGAAATGGTAAAAGAGTGTTTTTCATTTTCTAGAAGAGTCCATAAATCGCCTATCGTAAGATTAAAAAGATTTTAAACTGATAGAGGAGAATACCACTACGTTTTCAGCCTATCACGTTCACGATCGATCGTCACTTAAAAAACGCGCACAATTTCCTTCGCAACGGAACATGTAAGCAATACGCTCATACACACAATTCACCTCACGCCAAAAAAAAAGTATTCAAACGCCCCATTTACGCCAAATGCTACCTCAGCACAACGGCCCCCATTTTTCATCCGATTTCGTGCGAACATCGAAAACGAACGTTAGGCAATATGTTCCGTATGTCATACAAATAAAACAAGTCGGGTGATAAACTACAGTCATTTTCCTTCGTGAAGAGGTGTACATTCGTCATGAAGCCTTAGCTCACTTTTCATCCGAATCCCTTATCGTAGAAGAGTGTGTAAGTGACTCACGTAAGCTTCAGTAAATCTGTACGTAAAGACGCGGCCCGGGTTGTCGCTGAATTTGAATAAGGGTACTTGTTGACGATGTTTTATGTTCGAGAGTTGAAGGTTTAAATGAATAATTTTGCCATTTACACACTCCTATCGCTTTGTAAGCACATGTGTCAACGTTAGAAACATTGAATTTAGTTGGAAACTTAATTTGCAACCTAGCTTTATGAAAATTAAACGACGTGGCCTAAAATTTACAATCGAAACGAATACTATGAAACTATAAAATGCCGTGAGCCAAATTGTACTTTAATTTTACTGGAAGCAACCATTCTAAGTTTCTACTAACACTTGGAATCAGCAATTCACAGCACAAGCAAGCAAAACAAACCGCTCCAACAATAGCTACAATAAAATCCTTATTTCAGTCGCTTTCACAAAATATTTGAAGCATTATTTAAGTGGGATTTAGTCGTTAGCTAAACTACTATAATGTCCATTGTTCAAACGGTAGTTCTGCACAATTTCGCGGTACATTTGTGGCGACGAAACTGTACGGGCGAAGTGGCGCTCCCTGGCGGCTAAAGTGTGGACTACACTATAGGGAATTTAGACTTGTTTATCTGTTGTATTATGTGCTATTACGTTCTCGTGTTGCAAGTTTTTGAGAGTTTAAAACGTTATATACTGGACTTGTTATCTATTTGGAACTAAGCGGCGGTGTTTTGTTTATGCTGCATTGTTAAACTGTGTTACTTAGTTTATTTCTGGTGTATTGGTAGTATTTTTTTTGCAATGGTTGCAGCATTGTATGTCAGATAAGCGTAGTATGTGGCAGCTTTACAGCTCATACATAATATGTATGTTTTGGAAAACATTTTTAAAATTTTGAATTGCGAAAGACAACATTTCTATTTGTAAGATATTTTAATTTGACCCATTCAAGTATATTGTAGAGGTATGTATAATCAAACGGATATTAAAATCACAATAGGTAAATAATATTAATAACTAGCTGATCCGGCGAACTTCGTATCGCCTAATTATTGGAGGCATATTAAATTTTACACAATACTTTTTTTTATTTTCGCAATTTTTTCTTATTTGCGCATCGTTTAGACCTACCCTGGACTACGACAAACATTTTAAAACCAAAATCAGCTCAATCGGCCCAGCCGTTCTCGCGTTTTAATCAGACTAACGAACAACAATTCATTTTTATTTATATAGATAGATTAAGTATATCATTTGTCTGACATGCGATAGTCAGATTTAAATACGTAAGTATTACAATACATTAAATAATACAATAACAGATCAAAATAAATCAGTAACAGATACTTTAAATAATTAATTAAATATACTTTTGACTCATGACGGTTCTTATTAAACGGTGTCAGTTTCACGGAAAATCGGATAAATCAGTTTAAAAGTCAGTGATATTATATATGAATTCGATTAATTGATTTTCATTTGGACTTCCTAGTAACGCAACCGCAGACTGAAAGAAAATATTTTGTTTGTTTCAAATCGAACAAGGTTTGGTGATCCGATGTGAATGCCTTGACATTCACTTTATGCCTATACATCACATGGATAACGCAAAGAATATTTGCTTTTTAGTTTAATCTTAAACTGTAACCATTAATTAAACTCTAAATACCCCATAAGTACAATTATTTTAAGTTATTTTTACCTATCTGTCTGACATTGCAAAAGGGATTCAATCAATGCTGCAGTGCATATGAAATGATGAATGCATTTTTGAATGAAAATGTTGCTCAAAACTAGCCAAGAAATCACACACCACAAAATTGACATTCAACGAAAATTCCACCAGAAAAATTTTAACAAAACCGTAATATTTATTTATTTATTTTTATTTAAAATACTTTTTGCACATTGTACAACGGCGGACTTATCGCCTTAGGCGTTCTCTACCAGTCTACCTTAGGGTGGTGGTGAAATAGAAGTGGTAGGTGCAACACAATTTGAGCATCAGTGGAAGATAATAAAAATATATATTTATGCATATATAAATATAATAAGTATATATATATATGTAACTGTATCCAAGAGAAGAAAGTGAGAAAAATTTACTACTGTAATGATTCCGCCAACTTGCCATGGATGTGATTTCGCAGTTTCATTTTAAAAGAAATATTCAAAATGTTATGAATTTACCAAAGTTATTTTCAAAAATTCAAACGGTACGGTAATAAAATATTCAGTAGCTTGGCGGGTTCACACCGCACAAGATAGCCGATGTTTTACTGCAGTGTCGGGCTGAAATTTAGAGCGGGTTCAGACGGGGCGAGTGCATCGCGCGTATTGTACGTTATAATTCATGGATCGCTTTGTGACTGCACTATTGTAAAGTATTAGGGGCCTTTCATGTTTAGAACAGTATTTAGTGTAGTTTACTAGTCATGGACATTTTAGAATTTTGGACTAAATGGTGGGGTTTAGCTCGTGTTATGGAGAAGCTCGTGGTTAAGTAATATCCGCATGGGTCGATCGAGAATAGTATTTAGCAACGCTTTGCATGGTCTGTCCGTCGATTGGTGACCATCTAAGTCATAATGAGTTTCTATGTATTTCAGAGACAAGTTTTTCGAGTCTTAGCTGTCAGTTATACATTTTTGTCAGTAGCTAGCAGTCAGAAGCCATAAAGTTTAACATCCAGTCTTACAAGACATTACGCCAAGGAGATCAAATAGGCAGACGCTCCATGTGGCATAGTGGTACCTACTCAGTTGCCTCTCTGCTGTTTTATAAGTATGTTGGGGTACTAACTGACCCCAACATACTTATAAAACATCAGATGATGACACTGGGATTTAAAAGAAATTTCATCACGTCTGCAGATCATTCCTGCTATACATATTACGATTATAATCCGTGTTCACGCATGGATCCTTGGTTTAGTGGCCACTTGTTGAGTAATGACGCTCATGGCTGGTAATGGCTGTCTGGCTGCATGATAACGATTGCTGATTTTTTGTGGCAGCCATTTGTACGATCATGCTATCGGGTGTTGAAAGTTTTATTTGTTTTACAATATGATATGTTTTTCTTTGAGCATAATCTTTAACTCTAGATAGATACAATTTTGAGGGATTCTTATTGTTCTGGATGATATTTGAAAGTTTTCTGGAGTGTAAGCCCACAAAAAAATGGTTAAATAGAAATAACGCTTTTCATGTGAAGACTACCACTCATAAAATAAGCTTAAAATGAAGTACCTAGCTAGATGACATAAAAATGTCTACTGATTGTATATATTTGTAGTAATAATACACTAAAATGGTAAACTCTTTCCATGTGGTCTTTTATTGCGATCAAATAACAAAGTACAAAACAAAATTGAAATTGAATATTTATTAACCCAAAAATATCTACGTTACCAAACACCAACACAGGTTTGTTGACTATTTGATCCGTTTCATAAATTAAATAACTAAATGAGTTCACTGCGAATGACAAACTAATTCCGTGGAGTTCAGTTCAATGGTATTTATAAATCAAACTAATTAATTTTCAACAAACGGTTCGATCACAAAGCGAGGTCATTATTATTTGCACAATTTAAATTGCATTCGTCATCATTTTCATAATTTGTTTAATGTTTATTCGTCACATTGTAATGATATGGTTATTTATTTTGGGTGTATTATATATTATATACTAGCTGTTTCTTGCAGTTCCACATGCATCCCAAGGGAACTTTTTTTCGTTGGCAAATCATCAAATGATTTCTCTGCTGTGTGAGTGCAAAGTGAGGGAGTTTCAGACTCTTACTGACTATGCACCTTCTATTTATATAGCTTCTGTAGTTTGGCGTAAAAACTAGACAGACATAGTTACTTCCACGTTTATAATATAAGTAATAATAGTCTTATAAAGTACTGTGTACATGTATGCAGGTTAAGTATTAATAAGGATTAGATAGTGGTCAGCTTATCGGATCTTGGTGTAAGTACTAGGTACCTATTTAAGTATTGAGTAAATGGTTTTATTATCATAAATTGTGATAGAACATCAAGGTCGCCTAACTTCATTATTTCAAATTCAACGTTATAGCAATCGATAAAAGTGACTGTTAGTTTAACTTAGTTCGTTTAGCTTTAGTTCATTAATTACACTAATTATACTTTTTGACATTATTAAACCTTATTTGAAAAGTTAATAAATAATGACTTTTAAAGTTTTAACAGAATATATTGTTATATATAGTCATCTACATATAATGAAATAAATGTTTCGCTAAAATGTCACTTACAAGAACAGTTAGACACAAAAATAACATAGCTCAACAATAATAAAAAACCAATACCCATAACATTGATCTAACAACTGTAAAAGCGGAAAATATTTGACGGAAAAGTCCTCAAACATTTTCGTTCGCCATTACAAAAACGAGCAAAACAAATAAAATATTTCTCTCGGAACTATTGATACATGTCCGCCATTGTTTCGACTAAACTACGGCTATGACAAACGACGCCAATAAAAAATAAACGAAAACGTTAAATTTAATATTGAACTAATAATACGTTTGCACTCTTTAGGTCAAGGTCTTATTTAGGATGAAAACTGGTAGATTGTCGCCGGCTACTAGTGCTAATCGACGTAGGTCCATTCTGGTAACAGTTATATAAAGCAAGCAGAGAACCAAATATAATTGTCACTAGAATGGAACAGCGATAAGCACTGGCAGACAGGCACGAGTTGTCAATTAACTCTACTAGCTACTAACTCCATGAATGCCATAGTAAAAGAAGAATAGGTGCTGAAAACAATCAAATTACACAGCTAATAATTCTTATTTATTTACCCAACCTTAATACTTGCCGGTTACTTATAGAACAAAAAATATAAAAATAAACAATAATAAAAATGAGAATAATCCTCAGTTTCAGAATCTCAGAGCTGAAAGCTTTGTTCTTTTTTAATAAGCGCTGGTCTCGGCTTTAATGTCACCATTGTGTGCGTAATTACGCGTGCTCTTATACCGTGCTGCGTTTACTTACTGGGTAGTCACTGTCTTGGTGCTGGCGAGTGGGGCGAGACAGTTTTCCGGGTGCAAGTGTAGAATATTCTCATGTATTATGTTATGTCATTATATTATTTTTAACAGATATTTATATATTTAAGGGTGAAAATGGCCTATGACCAATCGTAAGGTCATTTTCGGAACAGTACAAGCAAAACAATTAAAAAAAGAGATAAAGAGAGCAAATTGCAATACAGTCGGTATTCCTAATGTTTGTTACGAATGTTTTACCTATTATATCTTCTTTTAATAATACTATCTTTTTAAATCTAGCACACAAAATGGGGAATTCTGACCCCCTAAACCTAGGGATTTATTTTTTAATCAATCCCAAAAAGTTTCACTCTCCCAATAAACGCCTTCTCCAGCGATAACTTAAACACTCCATTAGTAGGACCAAGAAGTTTGTTCACACCGCAGGGACAAGATTCTGAAGTTACCCGCCTGAAATATTTATACGACATTCACTGATGTCAGAGATGTATGACACTGTAATTTTGTTACGTAAATATAAACGCGAAATGAAATAGTGCCGCTTTTGTTTTCATAGGAGAACGATAGAAAAATGGGTATTTTTTGAGAGTTAACAAATGGGATTTGATGTTAAGTATATTAGCAGTGCATAACTGGGCGTTTCACTAGAAATTTTCAGCCAAAAAAACTGTAGACTGTACTATCACCTGCGGTATTTCTAAACCAACACTATCTTTAAGCCTTCAAGTAAAGATCGTACATCGCTTACCATCAGGCGATCCCTCTACCTGCCCAAACTTTTCTCAACTATGTTGGGGTTGGCTTGCAGTTTGTCAGACGCAACTGAGTACCAGAATGCCACATCCAGCAACTGCCTATCTAAACCCCGCAACCCAGTTACATGGTCATCCAAACCGCCTTGCTTGCCCCGTATCATATAAAAAAAACTCAACATTTCTGACATCAATTTCAAAGACGCGGGGTCTTATCTGACTTGACACAGCTGATCAATAGAATCACTAAAAAAGTACCAACATTAAATATAAGATATACGTTATACGTTTCGTTCGACGCGATGTCTTCTGTCACTCTAGGCTGTAGTGACACGTGAAATCAAAGCTCGTTTATCAAGTGAACTGGCTTTGGGAAAAAAACATGGCATGACAGGAGACAGGCGGGAGACAGTAGTATACTTATTGCTTGAACTTTGTTGCTAGTTGGTAGTGAAAGACCCTGGCCTGTATCATACCATATTTTGGATACGAATTTGGTATGGACCCTATATCATATCGTATTATGGATACGATTTTTAGTTAAATGCTGCACTATTTTATTATGTTATCTCAATAAATGGTATTTACAAATGATGATGACAATATAAAAGATTTTTAATCGACTTTTTTGCAAATGTCTTACTTAAGTGTTAAGTGTTTAAGTGTGTCTCTATTTTTTTGCCGATTACTTACTTTGAGATGGCTAGGCAGGTTGAGATTATTCTTCTCTTATTGGAACGGTATATCTTCAGTGTAGCCAACCTACCATTTTTAGTAAAGGTAAAATAGTGAGTAGTAAATTAATTATTTAAAGTTAAAATTAACCATGGTTAGAAAATGTTTTCTCCAATTGGATCTTCTGCCAATCATCTGCACATTATACTGTACAGTGGTAACATTTCGTGGAGTCTGCTTACTTTGGGCTTTTGAAAAATTGTTTTGTCAGTAAATACCAGTATGTTTACGTTTTCAGTGGGTTTCTGAGTGCGTCAGCCGTTCTCGCCTCACTGGTTAGACTCGTAGACTCGCACATCGAGGTTTTATGTGATGACAATAATAATAAGTTATTTGGCACGTTTTGTTTGGTTCATTTTGCCTATGTTTCTTTTTTTAGGTGTTGTTTTTGAAAATAGAACGTTGTTTTCGCTTCATTTGTTTTCTTTTTTAAAGATATCTAAAGACACATATGTAGAGGTAGTTGTGTGTATTTTTTTTGAGGACGAAACATTTTAGTTTCGGTACTCAGCTGCGTCTGGTAAGACTGAAAGCTAACCCCAAGATAATTGAAAAAAAAAAAGCTAGACAGGTGTGGTAAAATTTAAAGAAACAAAAATGTATATTCATTCGGATTGCGTAGATTCATTATTTTAAAAATCTTGTCTACCCTTTTTTTAGTTGTAGCATTCAAAGGACAGTCCGCAGTACATTGAAGTAAAAAGAAACGCCATTGAGCCATCATCTCCAGCGAGACGACGCGCTTGATAAATGAAACCGCCGCCGTAGTGACGGCTCTTCCAGTGTACGTACTGGAGCTATGTTATATTGACTCGGCTTGTATTGAATAACATTATTATTTGAGTTTGAAAGTTATAATACAGTATTACGTTCTTTTTAATTGATTGGTATTTACTGATAATGAAAATGGGTCGAAGTAAAGATAAAATTTTAATTTCAGTGATATGACTGTTTAATATGGGCGTTTTGCGAGAGCGAATAACATACATACGTGCTTGCATATACATTAGCACACACGAGTGTACGACTCAACCACTTTCATGAAATAACATATCTGTAAGCGTGCTCGGATACATAATTTGCTGATTCTATGTAAAATTAAAATCCTGCACATACACATTTCTAGTTTCTAAGGTCCCAACTGAATTCCAAAACAAGCTACCTCAAATTCCCCAACAATCACTATCACAAACAGACACACAGATAATAAAGTCGCACGCACACCAATTAATAAATTAACACATTGTACAATAATAATTATCTCGACATCAACAAACTTCATTTATTATGGACAACAGCGGTTGTGCTGTTGAATAAATAAACCGATACTGCATCGCTATGTGATCGTGAATTATTGATAATATTACATCAACAATTGTTTGCTCTATTTTGTTTAAAGTGGAGCTTATTTGTACTAAAACCACAGTACATCTAGGCCTTAGAGACTCAGCACACTGCAAAATTTTGATTGGCCTAGTGTTGCATAAATAAGTATGGAGATGAATGGTAATGATGACGAGTTATCTGGCGGGTATCAGACCGATTGAAAAGTTTGGCTGTCTCCACGATTACCTTGAAAATATACTATCAGCCAATCATAAGGCAATCGGTGGTCAGTTCAGTCTGCAGTGTTCGGGGCTCTAAATATTCCGCAGCCTTATGAGATTTGAGAGGCGAAGGAACACGTGGTGGGTTTTAGTCAGTAAAAAGTCTGACACTTCCTCTCGCTGTACGCTCAATAGTAGGGCAAGACATAATGCCGTTGAGATATTGTGTGATTTTAAAACAGCTTTTCAAGACCATTTTCCTTAAAGTATTTTTTTTTTAAGCAGTTTAACAAATTAAACAACACAAACGTAGGTACAATAACTCCCTATTGCTTTCTACTCGAGTGAAATAAGTACTTAAATCCCAAAACGAATTTGTGCCACCATCCAATTTGGTCTAACAGCGATTGTTCTCGTCGATGTATCGCGTTCAGAAATTTAATTGAAAAAGCAATCAGCGATGACAACCAGTTGGCCGAGGTTACTGCGTAAACTACGGACTTTATTGATTTTCATTTTAGTTGGTTATAACCAATGGTTTCTAAGTAATAATCTTGTCTGGTCTACGAAACGTGCCTAAGAAGCCTACGTGTCTACAAATAAACAAACATAAAAAATCGACTCTTCGATCAGAAGTTAGTTTTATTAATACTCGTAGTATTTTTTTTTTCAAATCTTAATTATGAACCCCTTTTTTTTAAATAACAATACCTTAATTAGTAGTTCACTAAGATCCTCTATACATTCTTGTCGTAATATAACATACTGCAACCCCATGATTACAAATCCGCCCACCCATCCATTTCGCGTCCTACGTTATGAGCGCCGACCCTCCCTTTTATAAGAAGGGCCTTAAAGTCGTCGTAAACACGACCGCTGTCTCTTATCCCTTAGCCGAAGCGAAACTGTGAGATATTCGCAATGATATGTTTCGGGAGGAAAATGGTGCAAGAAATAAATATGTGTGTCTACCTCTTCGTTTAGGAACAATTTACGAACAGGGAAGCTGTTTGTATTGTATTTAAAAGGTTGGTTATGTTGCCATCTTATCACCACTGCGTTTGAGAATTCAAAGTACAAAATTGGTATGTAAACAAAATTCTAATTAACTAAGTTCACTCAGCTCACTTTTCCCAGAAGTTGGTTACTTCTAGAAAACTATTAGAAAACCTGGTTAAAAAATAGTTTTTTTTTACATATTATGATATTCCAATTTTGTTTGCTATAATTATATGAGCCCAATTATTTTATTTACCTTCCTACCTTTAATTATTACCCACAAACAACACAAACATTATTAAAACAAGATTTTCTCCAAAATTGTATCTCTAAGTATCCTTATAAAAAGTGTTCCAAATCCCTATTGTAAAATACTCCATATTTAGTGGGGATTCCCGCCTCTGCCATTATAATAGTCAAGTCCGAATGTATCGCAATTTGGTTCTGCAGCTGGAGTTGTAGTGGTCGGCCGATTGTGAGCAATATTCGACTGGCACTTGTACTCCTAGGTGCAGATATCAGATCATTTGTTATATTGCTTCTATTGAGTGTTGGGGGTTTTAGATTGATTGGTCTGATTTTGGTTAGTAATATTTTTTTTTTGTTGCAGGAAAATTGGTT
The DNA here is from genome assembly GCA_963856015.1 of Helicoverpa assulta. Taxonomy (NCBI): domain Eukaryota; kingdom Metazoa; phylum Arthropoda; class Insecta; order Lepidoptera; family Noctuidae; genus Helicoverpa; species Helicoverpa assulta. The sequence goes on from CAWLCW010000016.1 coordinate 1,445,686, forward strand.
ATTATAATGCTACATGTAGTGGTTGCTGGGTTGAGGAGGTCAGACAGGCAGTCGCTTCTTGTAAAGCACTGGTACTCAGCTGAATCCGGTTAGATTGGAAGCCGACCCCAACATAGTTGGGAAAATCTAATTGACACAATTTGACTGAATACATACCACGTACATCATGTTTTTCAGTATTCTTATGTCAAACTATAAACTTTCCAAAAAACATTGCGAATATTTATCAGTTAATAAACAGACTGTGGTATAATTGTGACATTGGACATATTTTTGTTTCCTTAAAATAAAAATATGTCCAATGTCAATAATAATCTAAAAGAAATGCAATCATAGAAAAATCATAAGCTCAATCAAATTAGAATTTCGACTTCCAAAGAAATCTCGAACCAATCTAAAAAATATCACCATACACACACATAGACACCCCTAATTACACACACACGTAAACGGCGCACATCATTTCCGTTGAAATTGTAATATTCCGTGCCGCTAAATGTTTTATAATGACACAGGCATTTAAACTGTTTTGTTTATACCTCTTTGTGGTAGCCATGTTGTACAGTGGTCCTCGCTACGGTAAATGTTCGGTGCAAAATGGTCAACTGTGGCCATTTCGGTTCGTTGTTCACTTGTAATGGTGTTTTTGTGTGTTCTCGTAACGTATTATTATATTTTAAAGTAATGTTCATAGATTTGAGGTTTTATTGATGGTTCGGGTTGATTATTGGTTGTGTGTATTGTATTTAATTTAATTGGTTTTGAATTGGTATTGGGGTGTTTGTGACTTAAATATCAGTTTTAAAGATATTGAATTAAATGTTTTGAACGATAGTAAATCGTTTTTGATTCCCCAGTTTTGAGCGAGGGTTTTTTACATATAGATTTATCTTCATATACCTTTTTTTTACCGACGTCAAAAATCGTCAAATGACTGGCTGTGGGTTAGCAGCGGTGAGGGAGTGTCCAACTCTTACTGACTAAAAACCGTCGTTTTCCGTCGTAGGCCTTCTATGTACCAGGACCACGGAAACTCTTTCGAACAATCCCGCAGCCCCGGCAGAATCTACATATACCTTAGTGTACCTAGCCTTACTACTGTACAATTACAGCACTAACACTTGATATTTATCACATTTATCTAAAATATCCCTTAAGTTTTATTCATATTCTTACCCCATAAATCTCCAACTTGAAATTAATTAAACTACACAAAATAATGTTGTAAAAACTAAAGACGTGACGTGAACAGGCAATTCATTGTACGTAAAAAGGGAAACTGTGACGTCATAGAAAAACCGGCGAGCGGCCGAAGCGTTAGTAAATTGTGGATGTGTCCCGTACGTAGGACATTTATTGTATTAGTGCTTGAAGAATAGGGGTTTAGGAAAGAAATAATACGATTAATGGTGTAACGAATGTTATCAGTTTTCGCTTTTTTTTACTATTTAAAAATTCTTCTTTTGAAAATAAAAAGTACTGATAGAGAAATCAAATACATACGTGTAAAGCTGAATGAAATATTAGAATTGTATATTAAATCCAATAGAAATTCTTTTCGCAGAAAATCAGAAAAAAGTGACCAGAGGATTAGATTTTTCTCCAACAATTTTCATTATAACCCTCCACGTAAAAGAAAAATTATAAAACTGAAAAAAAAACAACACATGATCACGTATCAAAAAACGAACAAAATGGGACCTCTATCGGTTTTAGAGTCCGTTGCTTGCCTGATACCGGTCCCTATTAAAAAGCAATCAAGGGTCGCTTCGTTAGTATCCCGTGTTTGTAGTTGCCGATCTAAAATGGATACCTTTCTATTACCCGCTTTTAAATTACGAGAATATTGCTCTCGAGATTTCCTTGTTAGAGCATTTTGTTTTATGTTGGAGATTGATTTTCTATAAAACATGTTTTTTCTTGGTTGACGGTGATTTTTTGGGCTTGTATTTTGTTGCGGACTCAATCTATTTTTGAAAGTTTTTTTTGAGGGGAGAATTGGATCTGTTTGTATTTTGATTCTTGTTTTAATTCTTTTTTTGAGAGTTCGTGCATATGTTATCATTTATTAACATTGCTACCTAACCTGTCTCTATACTATCAATGATTTAATATTATTGGCGTAGTCTACTGCGTAGAATCTGAGAAAGAGTTGATCATTGAAGTTTTAGCTTAAGTTGAGAAAAGCAACTTAAATCCTTTAATTGATCTATTTTTCATTTTTCTTTAATGCGTAAAACTTTGTTGATTTGAATTTGTAATTTAAATTGTAATAGCGGGCATAGGTATTGAATAACTTTGCTCATTTAAGAAGGACAGATTTGGCAGCTTACACCTTTACTTATGTAGTGAGCATCATAACCTATTATAAATTCACTAAGATTACAAAAACTTAAATCATTTTGCCGCAAAGCAGGACATCGGTAAACTGCACTAACCAACTTAATTGCTGCAATGAAAGAGTTAGCTGGCTGTTGTCAGCGAATAGGAAATATTAATACCTCGGGCATCACGCGAGCCTTTCCCTTCTATTAAACTTTCACGAACCTGAATGGCTTTGAGTTGCGGTGATTTCGACGAGTGCGGCAAATTAGCTGAGTTGCTCGAAGTTGTGTTTTTTTTTGGTTGAGGTAATATGGGTTTGTTTTATGTCTTTTAATGTAAAGGTGTTTGAAATAGTGATAATGTATTTTTCAAAAATGGAGCTACTAATCTATGTGATGTGACTTATTGTTTTTTATAACAACATGAAAACGTGTTCTTACTAATCGGATGAAACCGATGACTTGGCTTAAGGCACACTCTAGCGGGTTGTTTGCTCGCTTTTTACTACTAGATTGTGCGGCAGCAAACCATTGACAACTATTGGTTCAAAAGATGACATGTGAAACCACGCGACAGGTTTTTCCGTCGCTTGGAATGTACCTATCAAACGCAAACAGCGAGAGGAAATTCCGTTGGCAAATACACTATTAAGCGGTTTCTTATGAGTCTTGATATTTTTGGGGTTTAGTTAGTACACTACTAAATAAATTACAATCTAATAAATGATATACAAATATCACTCATTGACTTCCCAACGAAAATAAGACACCTTTCTATCTTCAATGCACAAAATGCAACTGGTATTTACATTTCCCGACCCGATACGATTGAAACCCAATAGCTCACGAAGCTCATTAAATCCTGAATATCGCTGATCCGGTGACAGTCGATCTCTTGGCATTTATCGCCGCTCAGTATTGCCGATGCAATAAAACTCCCTTTCAAGTGGGAGTGGTCTGGTCACTTAGACGGAGTTTAAGTTTGTGTTTAATAAAATGGTGTTTAACGCAATGTAAATAATATGGAGAAGGTTTTGTTTTTATCGTGGTGAATTATTTTTGCAATAAGCTTTTAAATAAAAAAGTATGTGTTATTATTTCATGGTGAAATTCTTGCTTAGGCAGGTAGTACTTATGATGCAGATGACACTATACCCTTCTTGTAGGCATGGACCAATTTTATTAATTCAAACTCTAAATTTAAAAAAACAAAGTTCCCTACCCGTATACGTATGTATAGTCATAACGCTTTTAATACATGTATACGCACATACGCAAAATTTGCGAGAGTTTAAGGGATAATTAAATACGAAGGTAAATTAATAAAATCACGGGAGAAATATGTTGATGGCTGACAACACACCGTGTAGTGGTGTTGTTGAGCACTCGTGATGTTTGCCTCCCATGAAATTCATTAATGTTCTATTAAATTGTGTGCGCTTTCGTAAATGATGACGGCATGGTATTTATATGGGATATTATGGTGCTGTGTGAAATGTGGTGTGGTTGGTATCAGTTATTTAAATGAGTTATGGAATATCAACATTTTGTTGAAATATATATTTTTTAAGATTACCAATTAGTTTTGATAGAATAATAACATGCAATACGTTTGGTATACCGTTTATACATGGTGCTGATTATAAGAAAAATGAAGAAAAAAAATACTTATAAAAAAAGACAAAGATTCCCCACTGCCTCATAATTGGGATTTTTTACTAAGTAAAGACCGTTAAGACATATCTTAGGTTACTTTTCCTTTATACTAAATAAGATTTAAAACGCATTATGTTAGTTGAAAAACAATTAATGAATACAAAATAAAAATACCGAAGAGAGAACTAAATTCACTATAAAATATTTAATTATTTTATCGTAACAAGTCCACATAGGCAGACTGTACAGGAGCTGGTTAAACATAATTATTACTCGCAAAGTACTCAGTATTACAACTCGGATAGTCTGCAAACAGTAACACAATGTAACAAAGTTATGAACCGATAATCTGTCAATTAGCCGCTAATCTGATGTTTGTAATTACCGCGTTGTGGTCAGTTATAATCCTCTAATTATACCCGTGTAAGTGCCTGTGGTCTAAATACATCAGGTACTGGCAAATATTCATATGCTTAGGTATTTTATGTACAATGTTAATTTAACGTCAATAATATAATTGATAGCGTTTCTACTGATATTGTTTAGTTACTAATAGCTATTTGAAAGCCGAAAATACGTAGATGCCTATTCGTATTATATATATAAAAAAGCTTGTCTTCATAATATATAATACGGTACATCATCTGAGATACATATTATGGTACATAGAACATTCATACATCAAATTATCGAAATTACGATATTCAAGGCTACGCCGTAGCCAACCCATGCCTACGCCGTAGGCACGCCGTAGCAGTCTTGCTACGAAACACAATCCTACATCGTTAAAAATTGATAAGAAAAAATCTGCTCAAAAATACAAAACGTCTCATTTAAATATCACTTTCCTCTCACAGTTAACAAAGAAACCGGGACCAAAACATAACCCATTTATTGGGCATACAGGTGTCGGGGTAACAAAAAGGTATATTTTTCCCCACCTTTTATAAGGAACACGTCGCATGGTAAATTGTAGGAAGAAAGGTGCTAGCACGTAGTTCACTTATGGTATTATGGACGTTCGTAAGTAAAGTATGGGGTATTGAGTACACTTCCTGGAAGCTAAGTTAATTATGTATAAGGTAGATATTTTTAGCCTAAGTGATGTGGTTGAGATTTTTGCAGTTAGGATTACAGTGTGTAAGTATTTTTATGTACAAGGTGTTTTTAAAAGAACTTTTCTCTAGCAATAGGTATGTTATTTTTTTTCTGACAGAATAATGTTACTCCATTCAGACTAGCACTTTGGATAGAATTGACAAAGGAAACTATTATTTTAGTATTTTTTTGTTTTTGTGTTGTAACCTCAAAATTTTGTTTTTCTATCAGGTTCTAAGCTGCTAAGCTTGGCTAAACGTTGCCAGATGTCCATTGTTTTTTTGGTTTTACCCAATTTTTATAAAATGCCTTAGATCGTGCAGTTAACTGTGTGTTATAAAACAAAATAATACTACCACCAAGGCAATCTCTATGTCAACAGTAGTTACGTAATATTGCCACATTATGATTACACTGTAATCTGGAACAATAAAAGCTGATTGTATCGTTTTGTGATAGCAATAAAAATAATATTGCTATCATGTGCTATTGGGCTTTTCTGTTGTTTAAGACGTATCAGTTTCATAGTTTTCATGGGTCTTTGCCCTAAATGATTGGAAATAAATATTGGTTACTGTATAATAAAGACACATTTCATAAAATGGTATGAGGGAAAATCTATTGTAAGGTGTAAAGTATTTTCATTAATCGATGTTATTTAAAATTATAAAAGTTTTTGTCGGTTATTTATTAAACGAATACAGCAATAATATTATGCATCATAAAAACTGATTATTATATATTGTAAACTTCAAGTCAAACAAACAAACAAAATTGATTAAAACATCAGATACGGAACTCCAGCAGCGGTTTTTTCATAAAAAAAAATTATACAACGGGAAATATTTTTTCAAGATTGGTTACTACGTGTATCGTACACATTGTTGGAAAAACGTTTCGTGGAAATAGGCGAGTGTATGTCTGTGTCGCTTTTGTATGGCGTGTCAATACACTATGTATTGATTAAATGTTTTTAGTGCAGGATTCAGGTTTGCGGGAATTTTCCTTTCAGTGTAATGGTGGAAGAAATAATTGGATGAAGAATTCATTTATTTTATATTTTTTTTATAAAGTACTGGTTTTACGTAAAATGTTAACAATAAAATTGTATCTTAAAAAGTGATTGAATTGAGTTTTATGAATTTCTACATTATTTATTTTGAAGACAAAAACTAATGCCATTCCTAAAGAACTTAAAACTTAAAGCGAACTTGTAAAATGTCCAAACACAAACTGAAACTCAATCCCCTTCAAACAATATGAACCCTTAGACCAGAACCTATTACTCAACAAAAAAACAAAATTCTAACAACTCAATCAAACTTAATAACTTTTGCTAAATTAAAGTTCAAACAAACCAATTTTTTCTCCATTTTTCTTCAAGGTCATACAATTGATTAACTTTCGTCAACGGTCCTCGTTATGGTAAAGTTTAACTTGAATTAAGGAGTCGAGAATAGCTGTGGCTTTTAGAACAAACAAACAAGGGTCATTAATCATAAAACTAAAGACCAAGGGTTCTGTATACTTAAATATTGAATAGAATCCTTACTAACAATTTAAATACGGAAGTTAGTTTGTCTGTTTGTTACAATTTCACTGTAAAATGGAACAAAATGATTGGTCTGGAACTACGTGGCTTGGAAACAGTGATAGTCTCATTTTAACATTACCATTGGAACACGGTAGAAGCCGAGGGAAAAACCTAGTTATAATTAACTTTGCTGCTAATGGCCAAGATTTAGTTTTCTTTGAGTCGCTGTCTGATCATTGGTTTTAATGCTTAATGAAGCATGAATAATTTATTTGAATGATTAATCAAATTGTATTTTATTTGTATAAATATGTTTTTTTTTTACTTTAGTAGATATTTACAATACTTACATATAAAAATCTATCCTAGTAAAAAAATACATTGTAACTAAAACGCGTCAAAAAATTCATCCCCATCGCTGTCGACTACCCAAGAGGCTGGTAGCATTACCTCGTTGGATGGCCATGCTGATCCTTTGTCCGAGGTAATAGCCCTTTGGTCACGAGAAACGTCAACCAGCCGCCTATGAATATGAAATAGATTTATGACCTCCTGTATTTTTTGTTCGTACAATAAAAAAATATAATGCTAATTATAAAACAATGGAAAAAACAATTATCTCTGCTCCGACATACAATGGGTTAAATCTCTTCATGAGAACCTTTAAGTAAAACAATCTCTCTTTGTTACAGGTTAAACCACGCGCTCGCGGGTCTTCGACCGTGGTGGTGGCATGCTTGCAATGTTGCGTTGCACGCTGCATGTTGCGCGCTGGTTGCGCGAGCGTGCGTTACAATAGCGCGGTTGCAAAGACCGTTTGCAGCGCTCGCGGCGCTGCTGTTCGCAGTGCACCCTGTACATACTGAGGCGGTGAGTGGATACTTGAAGTTTTAAGTAATTTGAGGCCGATTTTTTAATTATCATATAAGTTTTATCTGAGGAATAAATGTGGTGGTTTGACATAGTTTCTACAAAAAAGCTGACAAAACTTAGTGTCAACTTAACACATTATAATGACTAACGTAAGTAACTATATAGATTTTACCTACGTTTTAGGTACTAATTATATCTGTACGCTCTACAAGCAGGGCATACTGAAACTTAATATTATGTACTTTGTAACTTAGTAACCTATGAACACAGATTAAAGAGCTTTGACTTTGACTTTAAAACATCAAAGAATTTAAAGTTATCAGGCGATTGAATATTCGTACCTAAGAATCAGTGTTATACCTAACTTCTGTTGTACCGGATGTTCTGTTACACCCAAAAGTTTGAGAGAAATTACTTGATGAAAATGTTGCAAATAATGTTCTAAGTATCTGAAAAACATGTTTATGTGTGATTTATATTATATCCTATGTGCTGTAGCTATTAAGGTACCGTACTTGTAAAGTTTCTTCAACCTGTAAAAACCTGGATGAGTTCATTATCCTTTTTGCAGCTAACAAAAGTACTTTAGTTCTAAATCGCACCAAAATCAAATAAATCGCTAGACTGCAGAGCTATTTAAAAACAGACATTACTTACCATTTCGTTGCTGAAAAGCGCTGAGAGAATCTGTTGATGAACTTTAAATCCGACCAAAATATATTTAGCGTCATTCTAGTACATTGTCTACTTGTATGAACTGGCTAAAGGTCAATGACTTCACATTTTATAAAGGTAAATGTCAAAGCCAAAATGAGACAAATCCGTTTAGACCGGTCTAAGGGTTTATTTATATCGAAATCATATTTTGGGGGATACAGATAAAAATGTCCGATGAAGTTCAAGTAAAACGTAAATGGATGAATGAATACACACATTTTAAAATCTTCCTGGAAAAAAGTTTTTATTAACTCTATAGGAAACAATATTCCTTATTGAGTTTTATGCTTTTATAATAATAGAGGTCCATACTTTTTAACTTTGGAGTGAACTTTCTTGGCGGTGACTATCGTGACTTTCACAGGACCAAAAAAATTAACGTTGCGTTAAGGAACTTAGTTCCTTACAGAATGAAGTTATATCATCATCTCCCTACCGAGCCTTTTTCCCAACTATCGTCGGCTTCCAAATGTTAAGTTATACCTATGTTATGGGTAAATTACATATAGTGTTTGTATTGTTGGCAGGTAGCCGGAGTAGTGGGCAGAGCTGATGTATTAGCTTGTATATTCTTCCTATCTTCCCTCCTCGCGTATCATAGGTAAGTAAATATACAAACTCATTTCTGCTTCTTTTTCACTTCGTAACAGATGGTTTAACTGGTTTCACCAATCTTTGTGGTCTTGTCGTGTTCTTGTATTTTGTGTATTTCATATAAAAAAAGAAAAAATATGTTTTCCCATATAAATAACTTTTTCAAGTTGCTGAGGAAATCTTTTAAAGTTACTTTTGAGCAGACTGGGATTCAAGAATCGATCTTTTTAAGTATTCCATTTTTAAGCAGCCAATGTGTGGTCTATTAATTAATATGAATGGAACTTAACCATTAAGGGAGAATAGACGTGATTCTTGTTATATTATTCAATGTACCAATATTTATTTCTTTAGAAATACTAACAGAATAAACCGAAACTATTCAGTTCACGTGCCACAGATATTCCCAATACTCTTACTGTCAAAGATTTATTTGACAAAATACTAAGTAAATATATTTCAATCGAACATATCGTATGTTCAGAGACGAGAAAAGCCTCTCAAGTATTTTTTTCACAATGAGAAACTCATTTAATCCCTTGGTAATAGTGAGTATTTGTATTGGTCTGACAAGTAGATGGGTTACAGAGAAATTGAGGCTCTGGATATATTGACACCTCTTGTGTGATACCTAACAATGGAGCCTGAAAGGTTTACAAGCTCCAGTTGCGAAAACTTAGGCGAAATTAATAAAATTAGCTTAATGAAATTGGTTAAATATAAATTGTTATGAATTCATTTGAAATATTGTTAGGGATTTTATAAATACTATATTTAATTCAGTATATTTTTTTTTATTATCTCTAACGCATATTCAGGCTTAATTCTAGAAAGGATCGGTGAGCTTTATGTAAAGGTTTGCTTAATTGCGGGATTGTAAAATTATTCATCATTTTATTAACTATATATTATAACTGTTAACCATTTATTGTTGTAATATAATGTTATCCTAAACAACGAGGTTCTTCAAACCGTTGCATCTACCGTGTTTCTGGGTATAACAGTAGATACAAAACTTCAATGGGGTTCACATATTTCCAGCCTCGCGGGAAGGCTTAGTTCTGCCGCCTACGCCGTCAGAAAAGTCAGACAGTTCACAGACGTCGACACAGCTCGATTGGTGTATTTCAGTTATTTTCACAGCGTTATGTCCTACGGTATTCTGTTGTGGGGCAAAGCCGCTGATATAGAGAATATATTTATTCTACAAAAACGTGCTATACGTGCGATATACCAATTAGGTACCAGAACTTCCCTTAGAGAGCTGTTTAAAGAAATTGGTATTCTTACTGTGGCATCACAATTCATCTTTGCCAATATACTGTATATTAGACAGAACTTACATTTATATACCAAAAAAAGTGAAGTCCATACCATTAATACAAGAAATAAGCATAAACTGTGTGTACCCTTTCACCGGCTTCATAAAGTACATGGTTCATTTTTGGGTCTAGGTATTCGTTTCTATAATAAACTTCCTCTGTCTATATTAGAACAGCCGTTTAATAAATTCAAAGAACAAATTAAGGCTATTCTTATTCAAAAGGCATATTATACAATTAATGATTATTTGAATGATAAAAATAGTTGGTCGCCATGTTGAACGCAAGACAGCTATATTATATTATAATTGTTTTTTTTTTTTTTTTGTAAATGACATCTAAATTTTTACAATCAATTATTATTATTCATTTTTTTTTTTACAATTTAATTTTTTTTATTATTGACATTACTTGGTTTTACGTTATTGACAGGATACATTTACTGTATTTATTATATTTTATTTTAATCATCTATTTATATTTTTTTACTTTGGATTACAGTAAATAAGGACCACTACTTAGCGATAATTGATCCTGATATTGAGTTGTGTAGCAGTGAGTACGTCATGCTCCCTTAGACGGCACTGCTTGCGGTAGCGTCGGCGGTCGGGTTGCCTCCCTCCCTCAAAAATGTGCGAGGGGGGCGATGGCTGATCCTCGCGTTATGCTCGTGAACGGGTGCTGCTTGTGGTGCCAGGTCGTCTTACTGACTATATAAGTAGTATTATATAATTTTAAACTTTTTTCATATACTTCTTTTTTTTTCTGGCTGAGCGGTCCAATTTACTAGATTCATTACTTACCCATGTTGTACATTACATAGGGTTGCAATAGAATATCACATGAAGGTGGGCACTCCCTCGTAAACTATTATAAATAATTGGAGGCTATACAATTATTATTTTTTTCCACATCATATTTATTCAATGCTTGAGTTAGACAAGTTACGTAGGGTGAGTGCTAGCTAGCATGTGGTGGATTTTTATAAATCATTTTTAAATGTAATTTTATTTTATGACAATATTGCGTATTGCATACTGCAATATACTCATTGTACTTTGTTGAAAGGTTCTTTTAACCTACAGACAGACATGTGTTGCTGGGGAGTTTGTTGCGCCACTTCTTCTTCCCAGCAAAAACACATAGGAAGTGGTGAAGGGTGGGCGTTTTGGGGGCTGTCTTATGTAATTTTTTTTGACGTTCGAAAAGTGCTGTTTTGCAGCCAAGTTTGAATAAATGAGTTTTGATTTTGATTTTGATTTTATTAAATGTGAAAGGATTTACTGATACAAATTGCCTCTCTTCGATCAACATATATATATAAAATAAAAAACCCCTACGTAAAATTTTTTGCTATTCGTGCAAAAAATATATTATCGTGATAGTCTACTATTACCAGCCTCACTCGATAATATAGCCAATTAACTTAATACTACCGTCTAAAAGAAACATAAGAGAAAATATAACCAACCACCTCATTTCCGCAGCTTCCTTTAAAGCCTCATCCTAACAAATATAGCATAATAAAAGTTTGACCATTTTTCCTAGGCCTACCAGTAATAAGAAGTGTGTGTGGCTCAGTGTGGTGCTTGGAGCTCTCAGTATGCTGGCCAAAGAGACGGGCATCATGATATTTATACTGAATCTAGCCTTCGACTTTTATAGATGTTGGCCGTTTGTTAAAAGGTATTGTAATAGATTTTAATTTTTTATCTTTTATAAAATTCTTTACCTTAGCTTCTCTTCTTAATTGTAGCTTCTGTTCTATATTAGAAAAATATTTTATAATTAAAATTTTAAGAATCTTTGGCTAATTAAATTGATTTAATTCAATTAACGTAAAGTGAGTCATAATCAACTTCAATTAACTTAAAGTAATCAGTCATTGACATAGATTCGAACACAATTAAACCAATCAAAAATGACAACTGATTGGACTTATTTTCAAACGATTTTATGTTTTACACAGTGTGCATTTGTTAATTAATTAATTAGTCGTGGTGGCCTAGTGGGTAAAGAACCAACCTCTCGAGTATGAGGGTGTGGGTTCGATTCCAGGTCAGGCAAGTACCAATGCAACTTTTCTAAGTTTGTATGTACTTTCTACGTAAATCTTAAACACCAATGGCTGATAAAAAGGTGAAGGAAAACATCTCGAGGAAACCTGGACTATAAAGTCTGAAATCACCAACCCGCATTGAGCAAGCGTGGTGATTAGCGCTTAATCCTTCTCCGTGTGAGAGGAGGCCTGTGCCCAGCAGTGGGACGATAAAAAGGCTGTAACAGTAACAGCATTTGTTAAAAATGGGTGCTCCACAATATTAGAAGGTTCATATTGAACCCGTGGCCCTGAAGTTCAGACCACTTGTCGGACACTTGTGGCTTTTATTTACTTCTCATTTTTGCAAGTGCTACCATAAGTTTTTTTTATTTATAATGATATTTTGCGAATATGAAGTCTGTCAGTTAGATGTGAGTTTGAACATATTTATATAAAAAAAAAAACAATATAATTTTAAGCATCAACAAAAAATCCTATTTTCCCCAAATAAATGCCATTTTATTTAATCCTGATTTTTGCTCACAATAATACTTGTCATATTCGGTTAAAACGTGGTTAACCAATACCCAAAAGTTAACAATGAACGTAATTTATTTTGACAATGGACATGTACTGTTTAATTTACACGCCATTTGCTGCAAAAATTCTCGGAATATTTCATTGTTTTTACCGAGTAAACGCAGAACATAAATCATTGCGTGGCATATTACTGCATAATTCTGCTTAAAACATTTTTGTTAGTACAACTTAAATTAATGAAAATGTTCATTTAACTGATAATAGTGTTTTTTCAGGTCGATATGTTCGTTAAAAATTGAGAAGAAATGTACTGGTTTGTCGCTAAGGACTATTAAAGTGGTGGTGTCCTTAGCTTTGTTGGTTTGCTTAAGGCTGGCTCTACTACAAGGAACGTGGCCTTCTTTTTCACCTCAGGATAATCCTGCTGCATTTCACCCTAGTTTTTTTGTAAGGTAATACTTTATCACATAATTCTCTTTATAAAGGTCGCCGGAAGACGCTGGATGCAGGTCGCCTCCAACAGGTATCTGTGGAGATCTAAGGGGGAGGCCTTTGTTCAGCAGTGGACGTCCTATGGCTGAGATGATGATGATGATGATGATGATGATGATGATAATTCTCTTTTGTGAGTGGTTGGTTCTAGGGGAAAAAATATTGTGCTTTAAATTTTTGTTGCCAATACGAGATGCACAGAACATTATACCTAAAATGTATACATACCATACACCATAGTATGAATGGAGTACATTTTTGAGACAATTATCTCAGATGCCATTACTTAAAACATCCAAGCATCAATTAAGTCACCCTGTATGATTTACAAAAGACATTCACGCAAATTATTTCTTCTAGATTGCTGACTTTCTGCTACTTAGCAGCGTTCAACTGGTGGTTGCTCCTGTGCCCGTGGACCTTGAGCCACGACTGGCAGATGAGCTCGGTGCCTCTGATCACCAGCGGCTGGGATCCGAGGAACTTGCTCACTTGTGCCGCCTTCGGGGCTGTGCTGCTGTTGTGTTACCGGTTTATTGCGGATTTAGAAGTGAGTATAGCATTATAGGTTGTAAGTCAAATATCACCATAGATCGCAACCATCCTTTGTTCATACGCAGTTTCACTTGTATTCCGAGAGATCTCTTTACCGTACAGCTGCACATAGATAAAAAGTAGTCTTCAACGGAACTATCACTTCTAACAAGGTGTCAGGGTTTTTGTGATATACCAAGAGAACACTTAGACTAAATTGTCATCTTGATTGGATCAGTACTCTATTACGTAGGCTTTATAGATAGACAACTACTTTAACTTTACCATTCTTATTATAGTTAGGTTAGAAAGTTTATCCTTGCGTCTTTGTTTTAGGCTGTAAGCTTGTCGGGGCCCAATGTCCTTGAAACTTTGATAGATCTTACTTATTATATTTTCATTTTTCTCTAACAGGTACAAAAGCACACACCAGCAGTGATAGGCCTGCTACTCATGGTTCTTCCGTTCGTGCCTGCCAGCAACCTGCTGGTCACAGTCGGGTTTGTGATCGCCGAGAGAGTGCTTTATATACCCAGGTATCTTCTATTATTTGAACTGTGGAACTATAGTTTTATAGCCTTAGTTTTGGTAAATGTGTATTTCATCCATTCATCTATTTTTAATAGGTATATATAACATAGAAAAAAACTGAAATCCGCGCTGAATATTTTGCTGTCGGAAAATACCTCGTTGACAAAGTTACAACTTTGTCGGATTGGAAGCTTAATGAATTTATTATAATCAATTCTATTCTACATGAAAATATATATTCTACTATAATTCGATCACACTTACCTCTTAGTCAAATGCAAAATCTAACCCAATTCTGTTTTGCAGCGTGGGTAGTGTGATAATCACAGCATATGGAGTGCAACTGATGTGGTGTTCCAAGCCTGGCACTAAGATGTTCCTAGCCATTGGCTTGGCAGTACTGGCTGCCAGTGGAGTGGCGAGGACACATAGGAGGAACGCTGAGTGGAGGGATAGAGCTACTTTGTTGAGGTAAGTAGATAGTAAGATATTATATCGTATGTCTAACCTTTCTAAAGGGTGGAAGATGAATTTACTACTGTAGATGAATTTCAATGATGTGGATTTTCGTGCTAGAGGGATTTGTCATTGCTCGTATAGAGCTAATGCCAAAATCGTAGGTATCTCTGTTAGTTAGGCAAACTAACAAAAAACGTTTCCTTAAACCTATATCCCCAAATTTTATGTCTGTAAAGATTGTTTCAAGTGTGTACCAATGACATGATTTCTATTCCGATATATTCTAGGGCCGCCGGTAGATATAGGCCCAGTTCAATATACTGACCTATCAATCTAGTCTCTTGGTATTGCCAACTAGGTTAGGCGGATGATATACTGCCATGCAATCCTATGCCAGATGGAAGTATCTGTGACCACGCGCATCAACGTGTTGTCAACATATTGCATCACGTTTTGTATGTGTCATGTCACCTTAACATTAAAATACCGTGAGATTATAATGTGATTTGCGTGATTGTACCTCTATAACAGTGCAACTCGCTGAAAAGTAACATTTACCGTAGGGAATACCTGTTTCCCGCTGTTTAACCCGTGTTCAAGAGAACTATTATAACAAATAGCCTAATAGCCTTCCTTGATAAATATGGGCTATCGGTCGAGTAGGTCAAACAAAGAAACTCTTCAGCTTTATAATATTAATTATACATAATTGATGACCATGATAATTACTGGATTAAATAATAAATCCACCGCGGCGAGCGCACAATGAATCGATTACGAGACAAATTACCAATAGATTTTCTTAACAGCTTAGAACTTCCTACCAAGACATTAAACCAAATACCCTGTTTACCCCCAGTTCCATCATCATTAAAACTTGACCATCTACCTTCCTCTACATCAATATTAATAACAAACTACAGTAGTTCACAATTACCAGCTATTTGTCTAGACTTGACCTTCAAACTTATCGGACGCTAATAGTAAAGGCCTTAAGCACTAAAGTTCGGAACTTGAATACTATGTAATTTGTGGTAAATTGTTACTTTATAAGCCTATCATTTGTCAGTTTTAGAGGTCCTTACACTGTCTAAAACTGAAGGTCCCGGCTGTCATTGAACATCCTTGGCAGTCGTTACGGGTAGTCAGAAGCCAGTAAGTCTGACACCTGTCTAACCAAGGGGTATCGGGTTGCCTGGGTAACTGGGTTGAGGAGGTCAGATAGGCAGTCGCTTCTTGTAAAGCACTGGTACTCAGCTGAATCCGGTTAGACTGGAAGCCAACCCCAACATAGTTGGGAAAAGGCTCGGAGGATGATGATGACACTGTCTATGACTGAAATGTCGGCCGGGTAGTTGGTTTTCAGTTTCTTGAATTCACGAACTCGAATATAATAAGTGGGTAATACTAACTCTAAGATAATTTTATTTTTTTTCATCGATAAAGCTTTCTGAATTAATTGAGAATTTTCAAAAAAAAATGTAGTTTCTGTGTTATTTCCTCAATAATACGTGTGCCTAAAGAAATAAACAAAGTAACCCCTTGGTGTATAAGTCTTTATAGTAATCATCATCATCATCTCAGCCATAGGACGTCCACTGTTGAACATAGGCCTCCCCCTTTGATCTCCACTTTATAGTAATAATGCCATGAAATCTGATTACTTTTACTTCAAAGTGCTCATCTCATTAACTACCGGTTTGATTTGAAAATAAACTGCTATAGATAGCTAATTGATCGTAGAAGGTTAAAGAGTATTTTTAGCCGGCTGTGCGAAGTAGTACCTCGAGAAATGAGTGGCACCGCTGGTGGACACTAGTTAATTGTTAAAGATATTCCGTTGTAAAATCAATATCCTGATACCACAACACGTTCTATGCACTTCACAGCATCCAACAAACTGAGATATCTTTTACGACGGTAATTTCATAAAATACTCCATGGATATAATGAAATATCGGCTATATTAAATTCTGTTGCGGGTTTACGAGTCTATTCAATTTTCTATAGAAGCCGTTTTAGAACTTGTTTATGGTGAATTGAATGTGTTCGGGCTATTTCGGACGATGTCGGGTCATTCCGAGTTATATGAGGTTAAGGGGTTTATTTAATAGAAATACTGGTGGGATGTTGTGTCTTTATGGCGGTGGTTTATTCACTTATGTTCTATTGTTTTTTGTGGATTAAATACAAATAGGAGCGCTTAGTTTGGTTAATATCATTTTTAACATGCTTTCGACCGACCTTTATGTACCTAACACGGTAATAGAATCTAAGGTTACTACGCCTAGACTGCAACATATGTAGTTGAGAAAAGTTGAGGCAGATTATGAGCAAAAAATAAATCTAAAATAAAACTTTATTCAAATTTTTTTTTTTAAGTTTATTTATAATTCAACTAAATACTTACATTAATTTAAAAAATAAAATAAACTTATATATATATATACAACTTAAAACTAATACAGTGCATCAAAAAATTGCTCCTCATCGCTGTCACTGGGTAATGTACCCAAAAGACTGGCAGCATTGCCACGTTGGATGGCAATGCTCAACCTCTGTGCGAAATAAAAGCCAGCCTTTGGGTCCCGGGAAGTGTCAACCAGGCGCTGGGAAATATCCCTGGCAAGAAGGTGGGCGCTCGGACCAAATTATTCAAATTAGTGTTCTATAATTACCATTGCAGAGTGTGCTGGGATAGTAACGTTTCAATCAGCGAATTGTTTTTGATAAAGATAAGTAATTAACTATAAATAGATTTATAGAAATTTTGGCTGTGTATCTATCTACATGTGTGCTCTGAAAAAATTAGGGATGCGTTGCTAAGATTAATTTACCACTACGTCTGATTTCATCGAAATCGTTTAATCCAATGTATCCTAACGTGTTCGCAGCAAAATAAAACGAATTACTCGCAACAAAGCAGCACAGAATCCGTTTAACGTCCAATACATTTTCGGTATCAATTTGCTTCAAATACCAGCACCTTGTGTCTTGTATAAACGATACCTGTGAAACCAAAACTTCCCACCTGTTTTAAATAGTTCTAACTTGAGTATGCGAGGGTGTATGTTCACTGCAGCCCCAGTAGGGTGGCCAGTCGTTATCCTCAAGCAAAGTTTTTGGCTCCAAAACTGAATGCATTCCGAGTGAAGATAAACTTCCACAACGACTCCTTCAGTCGAACGTTTTAGGTCTCGCCTCTTGTTTGAATGGATTCCATAGATTCAACACTGAGCGAACTTAACTCATAAAGTACAAATAGATTTCGCAGATATTGAGTTCACAAAATTATCCTTTGTTCCAAGTCTCTTTGTAAATGTATTTATAAGCAAACTTGATTTACATTTCAATGCTTGAGATTCTACTTAATCTCTTAATCACCCGAAAGGCGACACCTCCTTGGGGATCGGATTGCGTCGCGCTTCAACCAGCCAATTATGTCTGAACTTACGTTTCATTTTGAATAAACATTCTAGAATAAGTACTCAATTTTTAAATGTGCGTGATGAATGGGAACCAGTCTCGGACCCAAACGATCCAAACCCCACCACCATTAGTAAAACAAACACAATTTTGTCCACAAATCGTTTTCCCTAAACACTAATAACTTTCACGGTGAAACACCTCGAAATTTTCATTTCCAAAAACATTAAAGAGAAATATATTAAACATGACACAAAATGGTAACCACGATTTACAAGTCTTGCAATATTCGCTCTACGGTCGCCGCATTCGCGCGTAAATTACCTCCAAATGTGTTTTGTTTGTTACAGGGCGGATTTAGTGACTTTGCCACAGAACGCTAAACTGCACTACAACTTGGCGAACTTTCTACGCGAGACAGAGCAGCAAGACAGCGCCATCAAACATTACAAAGAAGCTTTGAGGTAACAAAGCCGTTTGCCTTAACGCGAACTATTGCGGGCCGAGTTCGCGAACTTTATTAAGCTATTCGTCATGTATGCGAGATATTTAACCCGAGAGTTAAGCTTCAAGCAAAGCTAACTTTATCTCGAGCTAATTTTCGCTGAAATAATACAAGTATGTTTTCTGAAAATGTTTTAGCATATTGTGGGAGCTCGGTTACAGTGTGTGGTCCGTAGTTCCGCATACAGATTGCATTGTTGTGTAAATGCACAGTGCAATATGTGAGCCTCTTGCAACTGTTGGGGTGCAATCAGATTGCATGTCAATCGCCTTTGATTGCCTTGAAGTAGCCTCCCGTGGTCACCGACTATTGTGGATTGCTGAAGACCGGACTGCGATTGAATGGACAACGTATTTTGTTATATTTGTTATAGCAATAGGTATAATCATTGACGTTAACTAAGCAATAAATCTGGGGTTTCCAGTGAAATTAATATTTAACTTTTCACTTTATAAAACACTAGATATTTTCCGTCTTACCACAAAAACTTTTAAACGTCAGTTTAAGAGTTGTCTAAAAAAATGTCAAATTATGACGTTGGCATATGGTTCATTTTTCAGCCACAATTTTTTTAGACAAGTGTAAAACAGGTGGTTAAGTTTTTGTAGTAAGGCCATTTATGTCTACGACTCAAATGGAGATAATAGATAGCAACTTATCGATTTAGTTCGAAGTTGGTTATCTTCGACATAATTATATCGTGACGGCATGGTGCCATGCAATGTTTTTTCCTATAGGCGCTACATAAGGAATACTCAGGAATGCTTTTATCTTACTATTTATTATCAAAATTTTCACAGACCATTCAATGAGCATATAAAGTGATGTGAAAATATTCTTGAAGGGTCTGCAAAAAAAAATATATAACCCTACTTATAATTAATCAATTGTTGTCCTAGATTATGGCCTACCTACGCGAGTGCTCACAACAACATTGGCACCCTAGTCTCAGGGATGGACAACGCCGAACACCACTTCTTACAAGCCATCAAATTCAACAAGTACCACGTGAACGCACACTACAATCTGGGCAAGCTATATAAGTAAGTAACGCGTATATACAGTGTTTGTATATGTGTATGTGTGCGTGTGTGTGTGTTTTTCGTAATCATGGAGAACAAAATTATTAGCAGAGATGACGTATCGCAAAATCTCTTCAAAAGTAGCGCGCCAAAATGCGGGTGTTCGGGGACAAGGAACGTTACTGGCTCCGTCCTTGCACGCCTTCTTAAGAACTCGCCTATTATTTTCAAAATAAAATCACAAATTAAGATATTTTTTTGATAGATTGATTTTAATTTGTACTTTACTTAACCTACATGGCGCCGGACCTTCCTTAAGGCATCTCCGTTATCTTTACTTGCTCTGTGGTTTACACATTATTTGTATGTGTGTGTGTGTCGTAATGAAGATAGGTTTTAGACTAAGTAATTGAGTGAGTTGTAAAGTTTTGAAGTGTTCATGTGAATTAGGGACTATGTTTGAACATAATATTGAAGTTGAAGGACAATATGTAGGCCAACATACAACACATATGAACTTTATGTAAAATACTAGCTTTTGCCCGCGACTTCGTTCGCGTGGAATAGTGACTTCCGCTAGATTTTTGGTTTGACCAATAGATGGCGCTATTTGTCCGGAATAAATTTTATTTTTTATTTTTATATTTCTTTGTAATAAAAACTATCCTAGGTCCTTTCTCATGTTCCAAACTATGTCTGTACCAAATTTCACACAAATTGGTTCAGTAGTTTATGCGTGAAGAAAAGACAGACAGAAAGGCAGACAGACAGAGTTACTTTCACATTTATAATATTAGATTTATCATTTATTATTTTTAGATCGGTAAACACTGTCAATAGCCAGTTCTGTACATTTTTAAGGGATGCAAGCAGGGTAGATGGATTTTACTCCCATTTTGCAAAATTTATTTAACTCCGTTGTCTCTTTTCTTCCTCTTTCCTAAAAGTCTATAAATTCTAGGAAAAGCGGCCGAACGCACCAAGCGGTATCAATGCTAGAGAAATGCATATGGCTACAACCCAGGTTCGTGCAGGCTCACGTGGAACTTCTCACGTTGAAGACTGAAAATGAGAAGCAGGGGATACTCAGCAGGCTAGTGGATCTGGAGCCTGGCAACTGGGAACATTATGTGCTATATGGGGATTGGTTGAGGAGTAGAGGTGAATACTTATTGTTTAGTAATTTTGAATTGTAGTAAAGAGAATAATGAGCTTTTTATAGAGTGTGTTCAAAGATATTGTAGACAGTAACACACATTTTAAAAATATTTATTTCATATAAACTTCCATGCATTGCAGTGGCAAAAAGAAAACAAAGTGCCTAAATATAATCCTCAGTGTGTTAATTGACCTAATTCCAGTATTTTTTTACTGCAAAACCGTATTGTCCAATTTAACAACAGAAAAATATTTCCTAAGTAAAATTCTTTTAACCAGGATTACCAGCGCCAGCAGCAAAATACTACCTAGAAGCCACAAGACTGAGTTTTAGGTATCGAGGAGCAGAACGCAACGTGAGAGCAGATCTAATATCCTTCAGATATACTGCGCTCATGTACCGGTCGCTAGGACAGAAGTCTAGGACACTACAGTTATTAACAAGGTAAATGATAACTATCCTGTTTGGCATACTGTCCCATTTCACTATCCTTGTACTTTACCACTATTGTTCGTCACTTTCCTGATACACTATCATACTAAATCAGCTGACTATCCATGAAGTTCTAAAACACTATCCTTTTCCACTATCCTGAACTATCCTCTCTCACTATCCGACAATTCTATTGGAATCTAATTAAAGTGATTCTCTGACTAGTGAGTGATTTACTTTTTAAGTATATCTTGGACACCAAAGGCTGATAAAAAAGGTGAAGGAAAACATCTTGAGGAAACCTGGACCTATACAGTCTGAAATCACCAACCTGCATTGAACAAGCGTGGTGATTAATGCTCAATCCTTCTACGTGTGAGAGGAGGCCTATGCCCAGCAGTGGGACGATAAAAAGGCTGTAACAGTTACAGTAACAGATTCTCTGAAACCCCGGGAAAAAGGAAAAAATTACAAGATAGATGAAGAACAAAAGCTCTAATTAGCATAATTAACAATCTTTTAATAAAAAATCTAACAAGGTTAAGAAAAACTATTTCTAATCTCGACATAGCGATGGTTAAAATTTCAATTCTTTTCTGCAGACTCTGCTCTTTTTCTTCAATTAATTAACGTATTATAATTTAAAATCTTTTGACATTAATCTTTTTTATATTTTAAATAAATCTTAATCATTTCAATTTTGCTCGTTGGCTATTACGTCCTTTTATTTTAATTAAAGACAAATTAAAACAAAATGCCGTTGGAAAACAGATGTGTTTATGTGTATTTATTTAACTTTATGCAACATTATATTACATAGGCGGACTTTATGTCACGGGCATTCTCTCCAGTCAACCTTAGGGTTTATTATATTAGGGTTTAAATACGCATTTTTAAATTAGCGCAGAATATAAATTTGCCGCCGATCGTCTTAGTAAAAAGCAAACAGGCGACATTTTATTACTAGAAACTTGTGGGTAAGCCTGGTGGCGGCTACAGGTTAATCTTTGTTAGTTTCCTCAAAACCCTTATGAAAACGCGGAAAACAGCTAGTCACATGACAGATACATTTCTGTCTAATTCTTGTGCTGATTTTTTATATAAATTAATATGTATGTACATACATTACGTATAGATGGCATACATGGCGCCGAGGTTGGCCGAGCGCGGCGGCTGCCCACATGTATTTAAGAGACTGGAGACTCAAGATGGAGTTGGAGGGACGAGCGCAATTATATTCTAAGGCTGTCAATCCTACTGTAAGTATAGAGCACATTATACAATATTTATACTAAATAAAGAGGAAACATTTGCTTGTTTGCATCCAAAAGGTTCCGAAACTACTGAACCGATTTTTGAAATCAGTTCAGCAATTTCAAATATTTGGAATTATATTATTGGGAAGCTACTGTGTCCGAGTCATGTTTTATAATCCAAAGGTTATAGTCTATCCTGGTAAAGGTAGTCGTCTCCACGGAACGCGAATAAGTTTTTGAACAGGCATAAATTAATTAAAAAAAATATTTTTTTGTACGTGAGAATGATTTTAAAAAGTTATTTTATACTCCTTCAAAAGAAGTAATTTTCTAAGCTACGAAGATGTAATATCTTCCCCCTCTATACCTAAATCATTCAAACAACTCCTCAAAAATGTTGGCGTCACATAGACTGATCAATAGAACTTTTAATTTAGTAACGATGAGTCATAGCGCTCAAGCTACATTGTCGTCGGTACAAACTATTAAACTCAAATTACTAATAACTTGAAATTCGACATTTTAGTGTGTAGTACATAATAAAGTTTAACGTGGTACAATGTTGCTCAATGTTGGTGTACATTTGAGAGGTATAATTATACTATGTTGCTTTCAATAAAGTAGTTAAGTCAATAGAAGTGTCGCTTCTGCTAAGATAGCAAGAAGACACAGATGGCTACCTCGTAGATAAAGCTATATTACCTATATTAGAGAATAGACTAAGTTAGTATGTTTACAAAGATATACATTGATTTAATAAGTGATGAACTTTTATGGTCCTATTTCGAAGTCACATTAGGAAAGTAATGGGGCGTTATCCAAATTGAATATTAATAACAATAGTTTGATGAGATTTTTCATCTTTTATCGTGTGCAGTCAAAAATTATAAAATAATAAAATTTAATTTTTTAACTTTAGCCCATGACTGTACCCCTGCTCCATAATAGAAGTTGCTAAACCTACAATTTTTCCACAGAAATCAACAAAATGCTTCGACCACACACAGCTAGCTGTCGGTCCAAAAGAAGAGAGAATACCGCAAAAAGAAGAAAAAAATAAAACAGTGAACACAAAAAGTGTGACCAAAACGTCAAGTGATAAACCAGACAGTGACAATAGATCGTGTGGGACCAAAAAACGTGACTTATCAGTTTCTTCGCAAATAAAAACTACACACAACAAATCTGAGATTGGCCTGAAAGATAAAAAGTGTACCTTGCATAGAAAAGATAAGAAAAAGGCAAACGGTGTTATAGGAACTATGGGTGCGCCTTTAGTTGAACATATACTTATGAAAACTTATTGATTTGGTCGCTTTTTATGAGTTTAGGTGAGCAATTGAGATTGACTACTGATAAAAAAATTAACAAAAGATGTCTTAAGAACATTCTAAGTTTGAATAAAATTAAACGTTTTGGAGAAAAGTGAATCTTTTTGGTGAAAGTCTCGGTTGCTCGTCTACGAATAAGTACTAGAATTTGATACCTCAATTGATTTAAGTGACGAAACAGTGAGTGGAACACGTGAATCTCTATCCATTGGAATGCTTCTTGTGAGTTTGTTTGCAAAACATTGCTGATAAAAAAAACTGTCGAAAAGGGCGTCCTCTGATAAAAGTATGAGCATTAATTACCATTTCAACACAATAACAAAAACTTTTTTAAGCTAATGAAATGTGTATATTGACTAAAACAGACTCAACTGTGCTAACAATCACCTAAGAGAACGATGAGACCCTCGTCTATCTTCGACCTTGTCTAAATTACCAAATGACAAAAAGTGCACAAAAAATCAAACTGTCATCATCATCCTCCGAGCCTTTTTCCCAACTATGTTGGGGTCGGCTTCCAGTCTAACCGGATGTAGCTGAGTACCAGTGCTTTACAAGAAGCGACTGCCCTGCCTGACCTCCTCAACCCAGTTACCCGGGCGACCCAATACCCCTTGGTTAGACTGGTGTCAGACTTACTGGCTTCTGACTACCCGTAACGACTGCCAAGGATGTTCAATGACAGCCGGGACCTACAGTTTAACGTGCCATCCGAAACACAAAAAATCAAACTGTAACACTCTTCAATTTAGTAGACTTCAAAAACAAAAGTGCAAACTCACAAGTCAGTCCAACATGGCGTGTGATACAAAGCGTGATCGTTTCTTTTGACGTAGAACACGCTTGGCAGTTTTTGTTAAACAGACTTAGTTCTAGATACGCTGACAATATCGCAACATCTAGTTAAGTGGAGGTACTGTCGGCTACATGAGTTAGTTAACACGTAATTTTTGTTAGCAAAAAGTAAGCGCTACAGTGGTATTCCGAATACATGATTTTGGGGTTTATTGGTCAATAACAGAAACTTATTGATTGGTTTATCTCTTTTCAAAAACTTTTAATGAGAAATTAAAAAATAGCTACTGTTTTTTAGACAGTAGTCGGGCCGATAAGAAACTCAGAGAAAATATTGATGAAAACATCGTTTGTACTTTTCCGATGTCCCGCAGTCTTATTGAGCTTGTGAAGTGTTACCTAACTCATGTCGCCGACTGTACAAACATCAATTTTGGGAGCTATTTCAAGAAAATCAGTTTCCAAAATTGTATGTGTTTAGATAGAAAACTAATTTAAAACGATGTGTAGTAATAATAAAATGAGAAACAATCTATTTTTGTCAGAGTGCGTGGGAGACGATTTATATGAAAATGCACAAAATTTTTACGCTAGCATTAGTATTTGTAATGATAAACAACTGTTTCTATATTCAATCGACGGATTAATCTATCAGTTTTTTATTGTTTTTTTAATGTAACATCAGACAGAAGTGATATTGTATTTTTACATTCCATTAATGAAAAATTAATTTAGATTTTTTTATAAAAGTTTTGAACTGTAATTTTTACGTTTATGAATTTGTAATAAGTAATTATTATATTGTTTAATTGATAATGAAGGATTGTGCCACAGCTAGTTAAAGGAATTCGCTTGGCCTTACCGGTGTTGATGCAACAGAGATGAAACAATATACTTTGAATGATCTGCAGTCAAAATTTGCAGTTGAAAAGTATTTTGGTATTGACAGCAAGGACACAAAAACTCACAATTAATATATACTTTAAAAATGACTTTTTATGCGAACATAGTTGACCTTATAATTTCTGCAGCAGGTATGTATAAGATAAATGCCTTATATATTACCTCTATATGTGAATTACAAAAACCTTTACACTTAATTTTCTGTAAACACAAAATATTTTGTGAAACATGAAGTAACGTTTATAAAAACTGCTTATATGTTTTTAATAAATAAATAAGTTTGAGTTTGAGTTTTTGGTTACTAGTGTATTTAAGTACAAGTTTTTACTGTCAATAGCAAATTAGCAAAGAGCGAATCTCAAATACACACTAAGATGTAAATATTATTTGTAAGTATAGACTTTGGCACGTGACAATGCTTTGAATGTACTGAGAATAAACGATTTAATTATAATTTTATGGTTTTACTTTATACCATAGTAAAAATATATATTTAATTGCTTGTAAATAAAAAAAAGTATTAAAATTAATTTGAGGTATATTTATCGTGGTGAGGTATATCCAATCACGCCTCGTAATTATCTGACGTCAACTGAGGCATCACAAAACATATAAAAGAAAAAAATACGTTTGAATTTTCCTGGCCGATCTATATTCCCTATGCAATATTACCTTATTCCACCATCAAATGCACCAAAAATACACTTCCCTTCCAAACACACATGTGTTATCTGGTATATGGTTATATCTATAATCTATAATAATATATATAAAAGAAAGTCGTGTTAGTTACTCCACTTATAACTCAAGAACGGCTGAACCGATTTAGCTGAAAACTGGCAGGGAGGTAGTTTATAGCCAGGAGAAGGACATAGGAAACTTTTTATTACAAAAAATAATTATTAAAAAAACAAAATACCCGACTGCACACTAAAAAAAGAGTAAAACAAGCCCCACAATAATATTGATCAATCAAATGCTAAAAACTAATTATGTAATACCGTTTAAACAATACCTATATTAAAATACACTACAATATGTGTTCGTAATCGATAGTTAAATAAACAGAAACTTATTTTGAATACAAATTTACTGAATATAATTTATAAATATTGATGGAAAGCATCGCAGGCGGGGACCACCTTGACCGCCACCAACGAAAATTCTGCTAAATGGTGCACAACCGAAATGACTATAAATAAGCCTCTGTTGGTCCCCGCCTGCGATGCTTTCCATCAATATTTATAAATTATATTCAGTAAATTTGTATTCAAAATAAGTTTCTGTTTATTTAACTATCGATTACGAACACATATTGTAGTGTATTTTAATATAGGTATTGTTTAAACGGTATTACATAATTAGTTTTTAGCATTTGATTGATCAATATTATTGTGGGGCTTGTTTTACTCTTTTTTTAGTGTGCAGTCGGGTATTTTGTTTTTTTAATAATAATTCTTTTATTTATAACTTTTTAGCTGTTTTTATTTAACGAAAATGTTGTAGATGTAGAAGACTATGTATATGTAAGTACCATTTTAAATTATTTCGACGACATTTGGCTTTAGATTACGAGTGATGTTACTCCGCAACATAAATTTACCGCCAATCTGGACTGTTGGTAGTGAAGAAGAAAAGAGAGAAACACGAAAGAAAAAGAACGAGTTATTTATACTTTATAAGTTTCGCGTCAGACGACGAAGTATCGAAAAAATCGCTATTTAGAGACGACCGTCAACGACGTGTGCCCTTATGCGTGTGCCCGCATTCGGGCTGTATACTCGAGCATATCCCCCTCCGCACCGCGCCGCGCGCCGCATGCCAGGCCACGCCCTATCTTTTTGCTTGCTAACGCATGAGTTGCTTTGCGTTGACGCAGAATTAACATGTTCCCGTGGGAATTTTGAGAAAAAACGTATCCTATATTAATTACTCCCGTGATTGAAATGAATCTAATGATACCGCATACATATTTTTTTAAAGGGAAATTTAGAAAAAATATCCCGTGGGACTTTTAGGATAAAATGTATCCTATGACACTCCCGTAATCAAGACAAATCTAACGATACCTCATACATCAAAATCCATCAAGCCGTTTAGGCTACAGGAGGTCACAAAGGAACAGACATACATACATACTTACATACACTCGAAAAACATTACCCTCCTTCTTTGGCAGTCGGGTAAAAATACAATTTATTCCGGACATACAGCGCGATCTATTGTTCAAACCAAAAATCTGCCGGATGCCACTATTCCACGCGAACGAAGTCGCGGGCAAAAGCTAGTAGTTGATATAACCATATCCCAAACACAACCAAGGAAAACCTACCAACAAACAGTAGATATCTCAACAAGATCTGAGAAGCAGCACCTCAGTAGGTGTTCCCCTACTAACACCCTCCAACAATACAGCTAATCCTTTAGATTCAATCTCGCTACAATACAATGCTACAAGTCGCAACAAGTGGTGGGTATAGTGCAGTTGGAATTTATACTTTAAATCTGTTTGGTAAGGTTGAATTTTGAATGTGCTGGGTTGATGTTTTTCTTAGTTTTGAGTATGGGGAGGGTTATGTTATGTTGCTTTTATTGAGAAGTAATATTTTGTATGTCTATGTTGATAGAGAAGGTGTGGTTCTACGGAATTGATGTTCGATAGTATTGTATCTAAGAAAAATTCCCATGTCTAGGCTACACAAGTCTAAAATAAGGTCCCTATTTTAAATCTCATATGTGACAAATTATATTCGTATTTTGGCTCACCTTATGCTTGCACCATCGCATGCCAAAAACTAAGATCAACGAACATCAAGTTTACCTGACACTACCGCAACGTTCAATACTTACGTACACCGTCCACAGAAGTTCCCCGTTTTAGATAAAGGGACTATTTCACCAACCCCAGCTATGTTACACAGACACCATCACGGAGGAAGGAAACAGCAGAGATGTCATAAGGAAGGTATGTCAGGTGCCTTCTTGTAGGTCAACGTAATGTAGGTTAGGTAGAACTAACAAGGCAATCGGGTTCCCCCTGTCAAACCAAATCTTATCTGCCAAAGATTGGTCTTCATTGATTGAAAGACCAGTAAGAGGCTAGCTACCAATGTGCCACGTGAATACCTGAATACCCGCATTTTGGCACGCTACTTTCTTAGGAGATTTTGCGTAATGACATCTCTGATAGTCATTTTGTTCTCCATGGACACCATAGTCGGACGCTCTCCAACAAAGTTTGTAGGAACGTGTGCTCGATATAAAACAAGGACTCGTAATTCCTCTGAACTCCTGGTAGCAAGTCCGAACAGAATTTAGTTTCATCTGTTTAAGCATTCAGTGGTTCTTTAATATTGGAGTTGGGAGGTAAGTTTCAAGTTAGGCTATGTATCTCAGTTTTAGGTAGTCAAATAGCTTGCCAAAATAAAATCGTCCACATTTTAAGAATTTTTACACCATATTTTTGATCAGACTTTTTTTTCACCATACAATCTGTAATGTGTCATTTTCATGTTTCAAACAAAAACTCCTAAGAGTCGAATTTGAGAAGACTCCTTACATTCCATTACTACTCAATTCGAATCGAATTTCCGTTATGTAAAAGTACAAAAAAACTGCTGTTTGAATAAATCAATTTTATAGATGTTAGAAATATTTAGGTACTACCATCTCCATAAGAACGTTATTTACTCACAAAAACAAAAACACTTCCCCACAAAAATGCAATAAAAAGTTAACTCATTAACCAACAGACGAGCGGCGAGATCAAAGTTTAAATTAGTCGGAATAGTTGCACGTTACCATGGTGACTAATCTTAGTTAATCATCAGTCTTGCACCGCGCTCTAATTGAAAATTTGTTGTAAATTACACTCAGTAGTTAAGTTTGATACTCGTAAAGTGTAGTTAAATGGCTTTTGTCATTCTGTTTTGAGATTTTGACAGTAGATTTGTGCCCAAGTTCACGGACAGAAAAAACGTCAGTTTCCTTACAATAACTGTTCACTATGAATTTTTACGTTCATTTTTCCAAGTGCAATCATTTTACCTGTTTTACCCTTTGGGTACGGAACCCTAAAAATGGGGGCTTATGCTGCCAGTGTACTTAGCCTTAAGAGTGCACAAATATAATAAAAATCGTAAAGAAAATCAAGGTAAAATTTTCCACAGCTCATTTTCTCACATACATTTATAAAGCTAAGTAGTTCAGTTAAGCGTTATTAACGAGTTAGGAATGCAAAGCACGCCCCTTCAGTAAACACGTACGTCTGTTTAGACAGATGTGAGAAGCGATAGAGGATACATTAGGCACGGGATTAGATCGCTTGATACCCTAATTGGAAGCTTATCTCTAGCCGCATAAAGTTTAAATTGCAAAGAACTCGTCTTAAAGATTTTAAAAAGTCGCTGCTGTATTTAAAATGTTAAATCAATGAAATTGATTACTGACGTGCTACGGCGTAGTAGTCCTAGCACCGTAGTTCGTCTTGCCACGTCGTAGCACAAGGTATGAAGCCAATAGATGAGACTTTGTACGGCAATATGATGAAAGTTTTAAATCTATACGTATCATAGTGCTGATAATTAATTCTTAAATTGCAAAAAAATATAATACAAATATAATTTTCCTGTAGAAGTTGTACACTGATTTGTGGTCGATTGATGACAATTACTTTGCCAGTACTAAAATAAAAGCTTATTATTATTATACCTTTACTTCAATGATCCCACCACTGTAATGTCTCTTTTCCTTCTAGAAAATACCCTTACAAAGGTAAAGGCTATTACCAAGTGTGGAATGCTAAGCACGGCTCGGCTGTAAACACGTACGTTAAACGTCTGCATTGAGACAGATGTGCGAAGCTGGGGATGTACTGATCATTTCATGAGATACAGATTTATAGACGTGTTTTATGAAGTAACTGATAGAATATTTTGATTGAAATGATTTCATATATTAATTAAACGAAGATTCATACATATTTTATTTTGAATTTGCAATTCGAAATCTGAAATTAATATTTAAAACTTAGATACATAGTTACTCTTCGACATGCCTTTCGTTCCGTGAGTATGTCCAATAAATCTTAACAATTAAAATATAGACTTCAGAAACTATTTTCCGACAGCAAATTTACCGCACCAATAAAAATTTTCGACCGTAAAATCAGTAATTCGACTTTATTCAAAACCATTTCCCTCTACAATAGTATACCCATATTCCTACATCAACGTTCCAACTAATTCCTTAAGGAATGGAAGCGATGCAGCTCCGCCAGGCGCGGGGCACGGGGAGAGGCACAAAGAGCGCTCGACAATCGCCTTACGCAAACATTGCTCGTTTTGTACGACGACCCGAGCTATGACTACGTACCAAACCAGTAATGTATAGAAATGTTTGTACAATGATTTAAGAACGAGGGGAATTTTTGAATAGCCTCTTTTGTGAGATATTACTCTAGATATTGGTTATGGCATTTGATGTTCTTTTGTTTGAATAGTTGAGAGTTGGATCGTAAGGATGTTGAATTGGTCTGTTTTAAGAAGGTTTGCTTGGACTATTGCTATGTGTATGATGCAAATAAGTTTTAACCCTAGTAAGAGCCATGGTACACTGTGAATTTTGGGGCCGATAGTTTGATTGGGCTCTTTAATCAGTATAGGGAAGAGACTACGATTCAAACAATATAGATCAACATTTTTATCTTTACTGTACTATAAATGCAAATGTACACTACTTCTGTTTGTCTGTCCAGCATTGACAACAAAACTACTTAACTGGTTCACGTGGTTAATACAC
Source organism: Helicoverpa assulta (assembly GCA_963856015.1). Lineage (NCBI taxonomy): Eukaryota > Metazoa > Arthropoda > Insecta > Lepidoptera > Noctuidae > Helicoverpa > Helicoverpa assulta. The sequence continues at coordinate 1,477,029 of CAWLCW010000016.1, forward strand.
AGATAGTCTAGAGCCTGAGAAAAGACATATGTTACTTTTATCCGGGCGCGGGAAATAGTACAATATATTCAACAATTACATATGCACATATAAAGGCTAACTATAAAATTTTTGGTTTTGAAGTGAACCGCTAAAGGATGTTTTAGCGGTTCACTTCAAAACCAAAAATCCAGAAAACCACCTTAATTCAAAACGACACGTTGCATGCTCAGCAGCAGTAACTTGGTGCCACTGTCTTCCAAGTAAACGGCTGCGATTTATTATAATAATTTCCCGGTAACTGGTCGCCCTTTTACCATTTTGCGTTCGCGTGACCGGCCGTGGGAAAACGCGCAATGCATGGAGACGTCTCCAAAAGGATTTTTGGTAATGATAGCTGATTAGAATCTTTGCATGATTAACGTTGATCATTGATAAGTCTTTTAGGAAGTTTGGTTTTTAATTTCATTGTTTGTCAAGAAAAGAAGTTGTTGTTTTTGATTACGTACTTAGGTAAGTATGTTAGAATAGATACAGATAGTAAATGTGGTGCATTTTTTTGAATTTATTTTTTCGTACATTCAGTAAGATAATAGCAGTCATATGCTATTAAATTAAATGTATTTTTAAATAAGGCTAGCAACGTTATGTATATTTTTTTATCAAAACTAAAACGGTTCTAAGAAAGTAAAGTTCTTTGTAGAAAATCTCGTATTGAATTTCTTTGACAAATTTTATATATTTTTCCTTATACAGCAGTAATATTTTTTCCTTAATTCACGGTCGTCTTACAAATAGTCGAGAATCGGTTGCGTGACTTGCCAACGCAACTTTGCCTGAACATCAGGAATGTCCCGGAACGATAATCTCTCTCATTATCATGAAGATAACAATCACTGTAGATTGATTACAATACTGATTACCGTAATTGGGTTGATATAGGTTTTGTTTTAGCATGTTTATTGTTTTGTTTTCTTAGTACAAAGTGCACAATTATGGAGGTTTTTGCGTATGTTTCATGCGTACTGGAAATATTTTCTTTGAGTATTGCTTACCGTATTTGATTTATTAATGAAGTATCCACAGGTCTTATAAATACTTAGGTAAATCTTAGACACCAATGGCTGATAAAAAGGTGAAGGAAAACATCTTGAGGAAACCTGGACTATAAAGTCTGAAATCACCAACCCGCATTGAGCAAGCGTGGTCCGTGTGAGAGGAGGCCTGTGCCCAGCAGTGGGACGATAAAAAGGCTGTAACAGGTCTTATAAATTATATAGGTTTCTCGCAAAAATAACTTTTCTAAAAAAAAAATATTATGTTACCAATTTTGGACATGAAAACAAAATTGGACACGCAGCATTGTTTTGTTGCATTTGTGACATAAAACTAATATTCTCACGTACAAAAACAAAAGAAAACTATGCATAGAACAACAGACTATTCTACAACTATTCTCCCAAGTAAAAAGAGGGGAAATAAATAACCGGTCGTAACGTACATTTCAGCTTTCAGCCCGCAAGTATCCGCTGAAAAGTTAACAAGAAAATTAGCAATGCATTACGCGTTAGAAGTTTTTTTGCAAAAAAAACTGCATCCCACTGCTTTCCGCTGAATATTTCCATATGTTTTTTTGTTCGTTTCTTTATATGTAAATATGAAACTGTTGATTTAATATCAGCGTGCTTTTGTGAGGTAAATAATATTTTAGTTCTTTTTTCTGTTGGGATAGATGTTTGTTTGATTCGAAAAATATGTGGTTATCGGATGTTTTAATGTTAATTCTTTTATGAGTAAATATGTTACGTAGTTATAATATACCTACTATTTCCAGAAATCAATATGCTGGTTAGAGAATTTTATTGATAGGTATGCTAATATTTTTTATGTTTACGTTTTCCGTAGTATTTACCTCTATTGTGGCAGATATTTTACGATGATATTTACATTTTCTACAACTGCATACCTACCTAATATGCATTTTACAAATTAAATCTACATACATATTTACAAAAGTAATAAAAAAAAAATTTGAAATATTATTTACTACCCGTCTCTACTATAACATCAATTCGCAAAATAAAGTGAATTCCCCTACGACAATTTTTAACAACTTAAAGTTATAGTACTGCTTTATACCTGCAGATCTTATCACCACGTTATCCATTGCACTTTATATTCTCATCGCTAAACTGAAGTTTCGTTCTAACCCGTTAAGTAGACGATTACAATTCGAAACGATTGCTGTTTATAAGGCACATTACACATAAGACTTTGTACAACGGAGCGTTGCGATACACGACTGTTTTATCGAAGCTAAAAGTATTTACATAAGGCTTAAGAGATGAAGAGTTTAAAATGATATAAGAAAGAGGTTTAAAGAGAGTTTGAATTCCATAGCTAAATGTGCAGGGTTGTTTTCATTTATACATTTGTTCGTTTGGACACTTTAATCTCGGGAACTACTGGACTGGTTTGAAATATTCTAGCAGTGTTAGTTAGACCATTTATCGAGAAGGACAGAAACTTTTTATTCCAGTGCGCTAAGTACTTCCCACTAGACGCATTTGAAGCTACTGGCTAAAGCTAGTGTAGGTACTTGCAAAATACAAAAAAAAATGTACTTGCAAATACTAGAAACTCATCGATCAACAATTCACAGTTTTCATCCTCTAATTTTCGCAAATACAAGCTTATAGTACCTCTACGTATTAGAAACCTGAACAGAAATCACATCACACCTCAAAAACTCACACCTTTGAAACACAAAAATCGTTTCAAAAACCCCAAAACAGACATCCTAAAAGTCCAAAAAAGAACAAACCACAGGTTAATTTAAGGCGTAGACATAAAACAACGTGCACGTCTAATGTGCAAATCCCTTAAGGCGCAGTCAGCGTCGCGTCATTAAAGGTCACATCGGCGGATTTAAAAGAGATCTCGGATCCACTCAGTATGGGGAAATGGAAATGCACTTAATGCATACGTAATCAAATTATCCGGCGGGTACGCCCAGTGGGGTGTGTGTTACACCGAAGCGTAACTTTTATATGTTAGATAGGAAAATGTGTCAGTTTTTGTCTGTGTTTTTTATTTGTTTTGGAAGGTATCTGTTAAGTTTTTGCTTGCTGTATTATTATATAAGGATTATTATTTATTTAGGCCATACTTTTTCGAAATAATGGGATCTAAGCTTCTAATCTAATCTTCTAATAGAAATGCTAAGGAGGACAGTATACGGATCCAAAAAATAGACGATAAAACTATTCGTTACGAGCTCGATTAATTTTTAACTTATATACAAGATGTTTTAGAAATAATAATATACTTTTCAAAGAATAGGTGAAACCCAAGTTAACTCTTTTCTTTGAAAGTGATCATGAAAATTCATGACAAGTAGTTGTTTTATGAAAACTGAAGTTTATGTTTTTGGTGGGATACTTAAATATTACGAATCTTAAACAAATGAATCTTGGATATTCGATACGCTGCGGTGTGACTGACTCCCGGGGTATATAACACAGCGTCGCTAGGAACAACCTGTCACTTACTAATGAGGGCTCGGTGGCATGAGAACACCACTTTTCATTACATTTTTATACGTCACACGAAAATATAACCCTCTGTTAACTTGCCTGAATGCAAATGGGAATTTCTAATGCATTTACTGTATTTTTAACATTTTACATGTATGTGTAACTTAAAGTAAACTTTAGTAATTAAGTTTGTGTGCGTGGCTAGTTAATTAAAAATTTTTTACCAAGACGTGTGTCAGAGTTGTTTATTAGTTTTTTGCTGACGTTACATGAAGAGAAAATGGAAAATATTGCATTTGAAGTTACGTTGAAGTATTGTTGTAATATTTGTTAATTGCATTGCATTTGTTCATGAACTTAGCATAAACCTGGATGAATTGATCAATAATGAATATATTCTGAAGAGGCTTAGGCATTGAACAACAATGGTCATAAAAATAAATATTCATATCAATTATATCAATACTCATACCTATTACCTATTACATACATCTACCTATATTTACTAATACATATTATAATTTCAAAAATAGCTCTGTCGCGTTTTTACATCAAAACTATATCTGAAACCGCAGAGAACAGATAGCATTTGAACAAATATATACATCTCGACGCAGCAAACATGCAAAATGATAATTAATGAGAGTAGTATGTAAAATATTTCCACTCACGTCACTTGCACAATTTTGTGGAACTACAAGCGTGCAATTCAAGAGATCTCTCTAGTTGATTTATCAGCGGAAAAGCGCTTTTCAGCAACATTTTTATGCTGCTTTATTTTTTAACTGCATCATAACACAATGTGAGTTTTTACACTAAAGCTTTTTAAGCGCTTTGATTTTGAAGAGGTTAACTTTGGTTTGGGTATCTTTTACTACAGAAAACTTAAGTGGGAATAGAATATTCTCCCGGTTAGTGCACAGAAGTGTTAAAGAAAAAAGGTTTAGAGCAAATTCACACTAGTAGATCCACTATGTTTTTCCGCGTGGGGTACGATCGACTGCAAACAATTAACAAATGCTGTTGTGAAAGATAAAAAGCCTCGCTACAGATTTTCCCAATAGAACTACATGGTTCTGCAAGCGGTACGTACCTACTTAAGTAGCTGTTTTCTGGTAAACACATTACACTTTTAAACTCAAAAACAACCAAAAAAACTCGGCCACCGGAATCACGTGAGCAAAACCGCGGACGGCAACTTATGAATAAATAAATAAGCTTCCAAAAAAACCTAAATAACTTGCTGAAAAACGCAGCGAAGTTTTGGAAAATGGGCAAAAAAAATATATACACCGTTCGTCCTCTACGTTTGCGCGGGAAAAATCAACGTAATTTGGAACGTAAGATTTGCATTTTTGATTACGTAAATCGTAACGAGGATGGTCTTGGCCGAATTTTTGGGATATACTTTTCTAAGTTTAATTTTGTTATATTTTTTCGTAAACTTTTTTGCGTCTAATTGTTCGATCATCGTTCCTGCTGAGCCGAGAATAGATTTAGATTATTTCATTTTTTCCACAAAATGTGTGGCCTTTAGAAATTTTCATTCTGGTTTTAGATCTATATATTTACAATTGAAAATTGTATTGTATGTTTCCAGAGTATGATTTTCTAATGTTTACATGTCGCAAACGAATGCAAATAAAGCATTTTTTTCGTGATTTCTCCCATCATTTCAAAGTTTAATGCACTTATTCTTGTAACAGCACCCAAAACCACTTCTCAAAAAGATCCCAATAAACACCGCTTGACACAAAGCTCCATATTTCGTCCATTAATCGGTGTCACAGTATAACTAATCACTCTACTAACAGGCGTCATATTTCACAGTGTGCCAGGAAATTATAGCGCGCCTCTTTTGTTTCAAACGATTTGATACTTGCAGATAACAGTCCGAGAAATCTAAGAGTTCATTTGTCACTCGCGTACCGCCTTTTGTTACTGTGGATTGATCAGCTGCGTAATTGGGAAAAATACTGGCGATTACTGTAGGTTTGAGGTATTTTTGTTGGTAGTAAAATGTAGGTTAATATTAGGAAAATGATATTAAAGAATGAGTGTGTACACTGCTTATTAAAAGTAAAAAAATATTTGTATACCCCTCTCTTAGCTGGGACAAAAAAAATTATCGACAAATATTTTTGTACATTTTGAAAAACACACACAAAATTAAATAAACTACATAAAAAAAACACTAATCAATCCAAAAAAAACACCGTAACACCAAACCCAACTTCCAAAAAGCAACATGGAATCCCAAAAAAAAGTTCAAACAGCGATTTTCAGAGCGTATCGCCATCTTTTTTTAGTTCATCAAAAATGCAAAACTTCATGGAAATGTATGCAGCGCTGTGCGTCGGTCTCGGCTCAACAGAAAAATTGCTCAGTCGTTTGTGATGCAGATCGTGGCATCCTATTGAGACTAGTTTTAGCGTGGTGTATCGGTTTGTACTGGTTTGTACCGGTTTGTGAGAGGTGCAAGCCATGTTTTTTTAATGCTTGTTTCGTGGTGGAAGTTGAAATGTGGGATTTTTGTTGGAAGGTGGAAATCATGAAGTTTTCCCTTCCAGTGTGCAGTAAGAGACTTTTACTGACTAAATCTCACCCGTGTTCCTTCTCAAACCCTTCGTGTTCTAGGACCGCTGTAACTATTTTGAACAAGCTGACAGACCCGTTGAAAAGTAGGCTGTGCAATTTAACCTTAGTTACCACATATTTTAGTCATTTAGACCAAGTTCATCGACAACGTAAACATCTGTTTATTTAAAACAACTGTTTCCTTTGAAACTTGAACGTGAAAATTCATTGTAAGCTGTTATTTAAGTTGTCCGTGAACTTAGACCATAAGGTATCAATAATTCAATTTTGTAATCATGTCTACAAATAAACAAAAAGTCAACAATTTGAACTGCCATAACTTTTAACTTACCTGACCTTCAATACGTCTAAGACCTCTGGAGTATTATTTGATATGTTTTCCAAGATAAATAATTTTGTATTCTAAGAACATACATATAGTGACACATGTTTTATTCAGATAGAGATCGACTGATCCAAATGTGTTTAGGTGACGCATGTTAGCAGTGGTAATGGGTGTGATATTTATTTAAATAAAACTTAATAAATATTTATTTTCGTTGGGACCCCTTTTTATGGCTTATCTGTATTTTATCAGTTTATTGGACTGAGAGTTAGAGCATGAATATTTTTTTTTACATATTCGTTGTATATGCATTAAGGTCTTAAATTAAAAAAAAAATACTCAACCGAAAAGCTTTTCTTACGAACGTAGACTTTTTGAAAATTCTGCACAATTTTCAATTAAAATACAATACCGAAGACCAGAAACAAAACACTAGTCCCACACAAAAAAAAAAAATACAAAAAAGGTTAGGTTAAAAAAGGGACTTAAAAATGTTTATCAAATCTATATTTACGCTATGTAAACGATATTCTATAGTAGCGGCATAAAAAGTGACTATTGCATAGTTACCTGTCGGTATTTGGCACTAACTGAACTCAGGCAAGTTCGGCCTTTATTTCTAGCACAATGTGAAATTCAGCGCTTGTAGTTGCTTAGGTCATTGACCTGTTTGTTTTGTTACGAGTGAGCTTCTGCATGTCGTAGCAAAGTTAATTATTCCTAAAGAGTGAAAATTATCATTACCTAGTTGACAATCTGTCTAAGCAACTAATTTGATGATGGATACTGCATCATTTTCATTAGATTTTATCCAGTATCAGTGCTCAAATATACCGCAATAAACACAGTTAAAATAAAGCCCACCTTAACTTAAACTTCCAGCGTAAACCACCACGTAGATCCACCTGATAGCAACCAAAAAGTCGGCCATGCTATTTAGCACTGGCGTTACGTATCCAGTTTTCGGACCGTGTAAGCTGGTCCTTAATATTGTCATAGTGGGATCCGCCAGGAATTAGTTGGCACCCCGCCAACCACGGCTGGCTACAATTAGCCATCGCACTACCGTTTGTTGCATACCAAATTACAATACAAAGACAAAAGTCACCAGAAAAACCGGCCAAGTGCGAGTCGAACTCGCGCACTTAGGGTTCCGTACCATCCAAACTATTCTATATATATTTATGGATATCGAGCAAAAATTAGCAAAAAAATCACGTTTGTTGTATGAGAGCCCCCCGAAATATTTATTCTATTCTCGTTTTCAGTAGGTATTTGTTGTTATAGCAGTAACAGAAATATATCATCTGTGAAAATTTAACTCTCTAACTATCACGGTTCATGAGATACAGCCTGGTGACAGACGGACGGACGGACGGACAGAGGAGCGAAAACAATAGGGTCCCGTTTTACCCTTTGAGTAAGGAACCCTAAAAAAAGGTCCAGAGTTCCGGACCTCAAGACCAACTTTTGTTGAGCGTTCCGTTCTACGGATTATCTCGTAGCTCTAAGGTTTTTGTGCAAAAGGTTTCTTTTTTTCTGGAGCAGCGTTTTGGAAAGTTTGGTTATTAATTGATCGGTGCGGTAGTAAAGTTTGATTTAATGTTAGGCTTTTGAGTGTTTTTTTTTCGGGAGGTTTACGTGGGTGGAAAGTTTATATGATTTTCTTAGATGGTGCAATCTAGTAGCTTCTGAATTCTGAACAGCGTAAGCAGAACGTTATGTTTGACCTAAATTAGACTTGCAACGAATAACATGTATTCGGACTTACACCGAATATTCGAATTATTTGTTATAGAATTAATTAAATAACGTAATATTATGTAAACGTATACGGAAATTGAAAATTAATATGAGCCATTTGAGACCGAACTTGGTAGGTATAGTTTGTAGGTTGTAGCTTCTGACAAGACTTTCGTCTTTTAAAGGAACTCATACTAAATTATTAAAATCGTACGATTCTATCCGAAAAATTTCAAAAACATCAACTTAATTTAAAAACTGCATCGATAACTTAAGCTGCCAAAAGTTCCGAGTGCACGTATCACTCGATTAAATTATAAATCTATAAGACAGAATCACCGGTAGCAAAAAGTGCAATATTGGCACCACGCCATCGGCTGTTGGTAGGTATACTAAATGCTATATTTTATCCCCTCTTTCCCCCATCTCCCCTGCACTTACTACCTGTCAGGTTTTTAATTTACTTTGGCATGCTAGATTTATATCATCGATGGTTTTTTGTCTTTTTTTCTGCTGTTTTGATGGGATTTTCATTAGTACTGATAATATTTTGCCGTGATTCAATTATTAAGCATTTACGTGCAGTAATATCTTAGTAGACCAGAAAGTGTGTAAGTATTGTAGTAAGAAATGGTGAAGGGTGGGCGTTTTGGAGGTTGTCTTTTGAAAAGTGCTGTTTTTAGCCTAATTTGAATAAATTATTTTTGATTTTGATTCAGTTTTTAACTTACTAAAAGTCTTCATTGACAACCATTGAAACTATCGTATTTATTTATTTATTTACCCACAGAAACTTTTCCTTTATGATTTTGGAAAGTTGTGAGCTTGTAAATGCCACTTTATTTTATCAAGAATCGTAAAGAAGCGTTAACTTCAAATGTTTTAATATAAAAATGAAACTTATGATGACATAACTCGATTAAGAGAACCAATACTTCATGCTTTAATCAAATTAATGCTTTATAATTTACATACTGAGAATGATTATGTAAACATGTTGCATTAATTAATTAATACAAGTATGTGCTCATTAAGTTCAATAATGAATCATTGAAATATTACCCTTTATCGGCAACGTACAACAAAAGTTATTCAATAAATAAAATACAATGTAGGTAAATAAAATAACATATCAAAAGTGCTTTGTATGAACGGACTTTTTAATATCCTGGACATAATAATGCGCATTAAAAGTAAATCGTATTCCCCACTCAGTGTTGCCAGGAATTCATCAGTCATGTTTCTTGGAAAATGGAAAGGCTTTTAAAAATACTCTTTTACTTTTTTTTTATTATTTTATTCAAAAGGAGCTCCAACAAAGGATACACATTACATGCATAATTATAAAAAGTTATTTATAGATTTGTGCTCCTTCAGTTATAGGAGAACACATCATGCATACATCATCTTCAAAGTTAAAATCAAAGAAAGTTAAACAATATTAAATTAAACAACACATGAACTTACAAATTAAATTAAACATTTGAAATTAAAGATTAAATTAAATAGTAAACAATTAAAGAGAAACATTTAAAAATAATCAAACATTTAAATAATAAAATATTCTAAAACACAAATAATACAATGAAAGAGGTAACAATGAATAGAAACTATAGAGATCAATAATTTCATAATATTCAGTATTTATTTGCATTCTGGTATTGCCAGGTAAAAGTTCCGAGTACTCATTGAAATACTCTCAAGATTTGAAACCTATCAAGGAGAGGAAATAAATATCAATAACATAATGATATTAAATTAGTGCAAAAGTTTTTTAGTGTTATAAATTGATGAAATTGAGAAATTGAGTGTTCTTATTGGCTACTTTAGTAACAAAAATATGGTTTAAAATTCAAAATTATAAAAATAAATAAGTTTTTAGATCCGTATTGAAGTAAAGACCTAAAATATCGTTTTTAAAATTACTAGTTACAAAAAAAACTGAAGAATGAAAATCGTGAAGAAGTGTGAAAAAAAGTAGTCACAAACTCTTAATAAATTATCTCGTCGATTCTAAAGGCGTTAACATGTCCTCAAAAGTCTATTCTTGGGACACTAAAAACTCGACCCTATGTCCTAAAGCATGAAGTCTTAAGCAACTGCAAACCAAAGTTGGTAGAAATACATATCAAACTGAAGACATTATAAGTATAGGGACAATAGAAATAGAAGTTTACGGGATTGTAATAAGGTGTGTTTTCGCTCGAAACAAAAGTTATAGGTTCGTTCTCTCCTAAGGATTCAACTAGCGCAACAATTTATGTGTTTGCCTAAGTTGGGTCTTTTTGGATCATTATTTTTATTTAGTTCTCCTGTTTGAGGTCGATCTTAAGACCTGTAGTGGGTTTAGTAGCAGTTTTAGAGGGAAAGTTTTTATGTATCTTTTGCCGTACTAAATATAAAGTACGTTGGTTTTAAGGGAAAGGAGAATTGGCAAAACTAGGTCATGAGTACTTTTACCAAAAATTTAGAGAATATTTTTAGTTGTATAAAATTAGTTGTAATAAATTATATAATTTAGTTGAGTGTGTTTTATTTCGTTAAATAAATTGTCGCTCAAAACCTTTTAATCAAAGTACTCACTTAACAGCTAAATAATCAAAGCTAAGTTGTTTTCTAGCTTCAAACGTCATCAGATTAAAAGGTTAAACCATTCTTAGCCACCATCAAAGATGAAATACACAGCAAACGGTGAACTATACAAAGGGGGTCATTCATTTAAACCCCGCTTAAAGTCTCTTAAAAATGTTTGCTATAAACTTTTAATTTCTTTAAGTGTACATGTAATGTGCTTCACAATTTGTTGGACCTTATGTAACAAGGGTTAAAGTTCAATTTCCAATGTCTCCATTATAATATACGATGTGTTAGCTAAATGCAGGAATCATTGCCGTATAAACGGTTTCTTTCATCAGATTTTTGGGTTCCGTAAGTAGAGGTGTAAAGTAATTACTTTCTTGAGCTTTTAATATGACTAAAATAGTTTTATTTATGAAAAAGTGATTTTATAGTCCATTATTATAAGCACGAATTTCCAATGAATTACGTCGAATGACTGACTGATTGGAAATTTTGGAAAGGACAGTTTTTACCTATAATCCGAGAAAAAAAAAAGCCGTTATTGTCTGGTAGTACGTAATTTTATGAAATCTAAACCATTTGTCTTCTTCTGTACTACTCTATTTTGCATTAAAAATCAGTAAAGAGCATAAATTATAGTAAATAGCTGCAGCATCCTACAACATAATGTAGTAACCCATTTGCCCTAGTTCTTAAGTTAGATGACATCATAAGCGAAGCACTTTAACTTTTATACTTTAGTAATGCACAAAGAGAATTTTATATTTTATTCTTTTAATCAAAACAGTACAGCTAAACTATTGAAAACTTTAAGTAATATTTTATAGCGTTTCAAGTTTCCGCAGGCACCTGTATTATGTCACACATCCCGAAAAAATGTTCTCCGAGTCTTGGTAAAAATAATTTAGGAAAAAGGAGAACCTTCAATGCAAACAATAATCACATTTACTTAGCTAGTTGTCTTACATCATAATTTTAATATAATCACATTACAAAAAGATTAACATATCTCTCACCTCATACTCAAACCATTAAGAGCAAAATAAAACACGAGGTACAAAAGCTCCCATTTCTACCATTTACATCGGGCACGGAACCCATTAATTTATTCTTCAAGAACTTAACTATTTTTTAATGGGTGCTGTACTTCTACCCTCGGCTCTCGCTTTGGCTCTAATACACCGTGGCTTGCACAGTAATTAAAAAAATATTATTCAAGAAAACCCAATGGGCAAGTTTGTGTGTGCAGTTTGTAATGTGATTCGGAATTAAAAGGAGTTGTGAGTTACTTAAGTTTGACGGCCGAAGTGTGGTAATGTCTGTTATTCATACGTAGTAGAGATAACTAGACTAGACTTTGTTTACGGTTTCACTCAATCGGTGAAAAAATAATTTCCATGACTGGGTAAAAAGTAGCTTAGGTAGGTCTTTTCCAAGGTTCTAGATTATCTTGATATTGTTCAAATCGATTCGATACTTTCACTCTGTACGGTTCAGCATTAAATATTAAAAATAATAGTTAACGAGTAAGTTACATTGTATAAATACAGTAAAAAAACTAGGTGCACCCGAACCAATTTTCCGCACAACATTTTTAAAAACTCGGCACAAATATTAAAATAGAATTTACTTATATTCTAAGTTTGTAGCAGTAAAATACGGTAGGTTACGGTGGATGTTCGAACCTGGTCGAATAACAAACTTACACCGTAATGTAGCCGAATACGGCTTTACACGGAAATTGAATCCAGAACTTAGCGATACACGACCACAAGTTTGATCATATACATGATAAATCACCGTTTTCTCATGTTGTGGTTAAGTGAGAGTTTTATAGAACGCAATAGAACTTAAAGACCTAACATTTGTGATTCAAGAAAAGACAGGTAAGTAATTGTATATAAAATTAAAATTATCTTCTAAAAAAAGTTTTGAGAAACACTCCTCAATCTTAGCAATAGTAAAACATTTCCCAGAATTATAATCATAAATTATTAAACAAATTAATAGGCGAAATAAAACACCAATCTATCGCAGCCCACACAGAAAATAATTAAAAATCATCCCACGCAAGTTCTTTCGTGTTCTTACAAGGGGAGTTTCGTCCCTGCCTCAAATTCTTGTATTTCTATATAGATTTCACCTACTTATATCGTCCGTTCTGCCATGAAAGCTGGTATTCCGGTCGCTTCCTAAAAGAATTCCATTGCAAGCGGAATGCGCTTTAAAATCCAACGGGTCGCGTTTTGAACAAAAATAAAAGATATAGCATTCTTGCGCAGGTATGTATACGTACCAGGTATCTATTAGGCGTCATTTCATAAATATTTTCAAGATATTACGTCAAGTTTTATCTACTTCTGCTATTATAGAAGACCACCAGTCGCAGCGCATCGGGTTGCGTTTATAAACTTAGCTATTATAAAATTTATGGGAAACATTAGCTAAGATCACCAAAATTATGTTTTTTTTTTCAGGAAGGACCACTCGTGTGCACATTTTAGACACAGGGGCGGCTCACCCCTGAATGCAAGCGAAACCTCAGAAAAAAATACTGCAAAGAAACTTGGATAGCATTCTAGTCGTCAACACGTAAGCCGATACAAATTAATGCAGTTATCACCAACTGGATGCAGATACGAATGGATTCGCAGAACATCTTACATATTGATGCGTATGTGAGTACCGACGACCTAGTTCCATACTCTTGGCGGATCACACACACAATGCTTCGTGCACCACGAGCCCACGGAGGAAGGAAGGAAAGAATATCATTATGTTCTCCGACGTTCGCATTTTGAGAATATGTCAAGTAACTATTTACGGTGGAACTGGAACGGCTGGAACTGTGGCGTATTTACAGTCCAGCGCTTGAGGGGTCGCAAAAGTCATGCATAGCAGTTCTCGTGACTCCTCGTGACATGATAGCGCGAGTTGAACAGACGGCGGAGAATTTAGTGGGTTCAAGTCCACATAACCAAATCGTTTTAATATTAGTAGTTAGTGTGCGTAGGCATTATCTTCACTTGACAAAAAAAGGTTCGATCCAGCGAGTACGAGCTTGACTAAGTACTTACCCCTAATAAAAACGTAGAAACAAAACACTTGACTGACTTCAGAGCGGCATAGATATTTGTTGAAAACTTAATTGCTTTGCTTCGAAATAACATACACTGACAGTAGTACGGCTAGCCCGTTAGTTGAAATACTGGAGCATAATATATACGCGGTAGTGTGTGACCCGCGCTAGTGCGCCGATTTATTGAGGATATATGGCGACCAGACTATTGGTTCGATTGTCGGTCTTCGAGACGAATTAGGGTGTTATTCATAATAATTGTACGTAACGGATATGAAAAGAAATTTAATGTAACAGAAAAGATAACAAATAGGAATTGTAAGGACTAGTGCATAATACGCATAAAATAAACATTATTTAATGGATCTTCTGGTCATTAATTTTATCCAACATACTAATAAAACGCTATTATTTTAATTTACTTTTCTTCATTCCATTTAACAGGATTATTCTGCTTTAATAGTTCTCTATTTTTTTTGTCGTTCCGCTGATGTTAATGGCATTTTACCTAAAACAAAAATAATTTACGTTACTTACCTGTATATTTACACAAAAATAGGTATTCTGGTGTTAAAATTAATAAATCATGGTAAAATAAAGATAAAAAGAGAAAAAATCTTTTATTCAAAGTAGGCTGAAAATCAGCACTTTTTGAAGGTCAATTTTACAAAAGACAGGTCCCAAAAGGCCCGCCCATGCCAATTCCTATGTGTTTTTGCTGGGAAGAAGAAGTGGCCAACAAACTCCACCAGCAACAATATTTTTAGCAATATTTGTTTTTGATTATAATTTACTAAATAAGTACTTATTAAGTATACTAAATGACTCCTTAAATTCTTGAAGTGAACTTTAGTATAAAACCTTATAAACTCAGCTTTACCTTTCATATCTGTTGCGTAACAGATAAATGACACGGAGAAGTAACATATATGAATATTTTGGCACGTGTCTAACCTACAAAATAAAGTTTATACCCGTCATCGATTAGTTTTAACTAATTCATTCTACCAATTTCACTTTTGTTACCAAGATTCTTTTCTCATAATAGTATAAAACCTGAAAAGTACTTACCGTATTCAAATAAACCACAAAAACAATTGAAACAAGTAAATGTCGAATTCTACCGACGTGCGCTAAACTGGATCGCACTGAGTGAAAGAACAAAATGGGCGAATCTACAGTCACGCCATCTGTTAACTGTTTGTGGTGTAATGTTGCCAGTAGATAATTTTATTTCCAAGTTGGAAATAAAGTTGTAAAACACCGTTACCGAGATGAAAAACGGATATGAGTAGATTATTGGACTTCCAATTAAATATTTAAATAAAATGTTTTTAGTACTGTTTGTTTAATTTATTTTAAAGAAAAATCTTTTTCAATGGATAAATATCCTATAGGAATATTAAGTTTTGTTCTAAAACAATTAGTTTTTTTTATATATTTTTTTAAAGTTAACTAAAGTAAAAATGGACAATAGTCCTCTCTATGAAATTACTGTGGACACAATTTTAAAATTTGATAAACATGAATGTTTTGTTCTGTCTACAAGTTTTCTGAGTATTATAAATTTTAGTTCTATACTTTAAGTATTAGGTTGAATAAAATTTAGCTAACATTTTATTACCAAATTAAAAATAATCGAGCTGGACGCGGAGAGGGAAGCAAATGTACAATTTTTGTGAATAATACCCATTAACTGATCCTGGTAAAGGCGTTCCACATGACTTTTGGATAGCTGTATGGAGACCGTGCTCAAAACGGACTATTATATTGGTCTGTTCCAACAAATATATTGCCCATGATGGCTTCTGAGTTTAATTTTAATCACAACTGTGAGCATATCAACCAAGAACAGCGATTTAATATGTCCTACTAGAAGCTGGATTGTTACATTTATAGCTAGCTGCCTCATCAAATTTTAAGAGTCACTGTGTGATAATGGCGTGAACTAATAGTAATTTTAATTAAACCTTGAAAGAACCTTGTGAAAGCTGAGAAAGAGAAACAAATAAAGTATCTCGACTTAGCGCACGAGGTTGTCGCCATGTGGAGTGTCGCTGTTATTGTGCCGATTGTCGTTACGGTCAATGGTTTAATAGCCAAGAGCCTCGACGAACACCTCAGGAGGCTCTCGTTGGGCGGCTGGATCAAGGGACTGATTTAGAAGGCAGTACTCCTTGATACGACACGTATTGTGAGGAGGTTTCTGTCTCTGGGACCCTAACCACCGGTACCTTGGACCCTGTGCCCGATATCGGTGGCAACCTATTTTTTATATTTTTAAATGTTTTTTATTTTTATATTTAATATTTAAAAATGTAATAAATATGTGCAAGAATAAATAAATAAAAATAATAATTTTAATTACTATGAATATAAAGTTCCTTATCATAATTATGTTCTAAACTCTTTAAAACTATAGCTTTGTTGTACTGGTTAGGAATTCCGCACTATATTTTTTCGGTATTTCGGCACCCTATTGTACAGAGAAGTTTTTGGCTCATTACGGGTCCTCTTTTGAATTGCTGATTTATACGTTTAGTTTACTCGTATGAAAAACTTTGTGCCTTTCTTAGTATTGTGATAAGTTTGATTGTATTCATCGGAATGGGTGCAGTTTCTTGCTTGACCCAAATTGTTTTTCTAGCTTGTCAATAGTGTTTCGGGCAAGATGGTATTATTTTTATTCAATTTTTAGGGTATTGCGTTAGGAGGACCGGTTGAGAGACTTATATTCAAGTTGGTATGACGAGTATGTAAGGCAGAAATCATGCAGCGCCGATCCCCTAAATTGTAATAAGAGCAATAGAATGATGTTACTACACACATACCAACCTAAATAACAGCACGCCAAACTTTTTCTAGACCCTGTTTTACAAAAGTAACATACCAAACAAAAGCCATTAAACAGTAAAACAAACACCACCGTGAACCTACCATTAGCAGTCCTCGATTCAAATTAGTACAAATCGCTTAGGGGCCCGAAATGATACCGCGGCACCCCAACTACAATTATTTTGGACATGGCAACACTTTACTGCGTAACCGCTAATGGTTGCAAGATTTGTTAAATGGTCCTTATGTCTTTGTAAATTGTCTCGTATGGATTGCAACGGATTTATTGGGGAACAAATGGAATGGGTTTCGGGTTGCAGGCGCCTGTTTAAGGATGTTGAGGTAATCTGGGAGTTTGGGGGTAAATGCCGTTATTTGTAGGGGTAAAAAAAAGACAGGAAAATTAGTAGCACGCTTTGAATTGCTAGTAGGTTTTTAGAACGAAGCCAAAAAATATTAAAACAAAGTTCAGCATTTTTAAGAACGGGTCCCTTACATTTTATAATTTGAAACACGTTTTTGAAAATTGCGCTAGGTACCTTAATTACGTTTTTGGCTAAGTACTTACAACAAGTATAACAGAGTTGGCTCGTTGACAAAAAATACTGAATGTAATATAATAAGTTGCGAAATGCTTGAAACTTTTTAAAGTTAAGTTTTTGTTCGCAATATTTCTTTTAAGTCGTACAAATGGCTTTGTTTAGTTTACACTCACGCTAATTTAGTCATTTGAAAGAAAGTGAATGGTCTAAATTTTTAAAAATTATAACTCCAAGGGTAAAGCTCGTAGCATAAATTGGGAAAATTCCAACACGTATTCGACTGTAATAGTCACTAATTCTATTTAACTAACACTGACAAATTGCAAAAAGAACTTTGCAGCTAAAACTTCTAATCACAAGTAACCCTATAAATATAGTAATCCTTGATAAAGGCCAAGATTTAGCCCATAAACATAGAAGGGTCTAGACTAGACTTAGGTCTCAAAGACTTTAACTAGGTTAGACTCCTAACAGTCTATCGCAACCACTAACTACTGAACGTTGTTTACGAATACGGTCACTAGGGTCATTCTTCATTTAGTTCTAGTACCTATTTAATTACCTGATTAGTGTCTCAAAGGACCAGACAAATTTAATGACAGAACATTTGCTTCGGTTCATTAAGGAATTGTGTTAATGTTTACAGAAACAAGTAAAGTCTACAGTACTTGGACGTTAAAGCAATTAGGGATTCTGATTGAAACTGGTTGTCAGAAGTTGTTACGTGAGACATAAGGACCTGGTTTTGAAACTACTTAAACTGCTTAGGTGTAACCTAAGCAACAGTAGGTAAGTAAATAAAATACATGTCCTTCGGTCTAATCAAACCTAGGACCTGTAGGTATTCCATGTTTCCCTGGTCTACAAGACTAACATCAGATGATCGAAAATATAAAAGAAACATATTTTTATAACAGTACTAGCTTTTGCCCGCGACTTCTTTCGCGTGGAATAGTGGCATCCGGCAGATTTTTGGTTTGAACAACAGATGGCGCTGTATGTCCGGAATAAATTGTATTTTTTATTTTTATTATTTGCAATAAAAACTATCCTATATCCTTCTCCTGGCTCTAAACTACCTCCCTGCCAGTTTTTAGCAAAATCGGTTCAGCCGTTCTTTAGTTATAAGTGGAGTAACTAACACGACTTTCTTTTATATATATAGACTAGCTTTTGCCCGCGACTTCGTTCGCGTGGAATAGTGGTATCCGGCAGATTTTTGGTTTGAACAATAGATGGCGCTGTATGTCCGGAATAAATTGTATTTTTTATTTTTATTTTTTGTAATAAAAACTATCCTATGTCCTTCTCCCGGCTCTAAACTACCTCCCTGCCAATTTTCAGCTAAATCGGTTCAGCCGTTCTTGAGTTATAAGTGGAGTAACTAACACGACTTTCTTTTATATATATAGATTTACTAGCTTTTGCCCGCGACTTCGTTCGCGTGGAATAGTTGCATCCGGCAGATTTTTGGTTTGAACAATAGATGGCGCTATATGCCCGGAATAAATTGTATTTTTTATTTTTATTCTTTGTAATTAAAACTATCCTATGTCCTCCTGGCTCTAAACTACCTCCCTGCCAATTTTCAGCTAAATCGGTTCAGCCGTTCTTGAGTTATAAGCGAAGTAACTAACACGACTTTCTTTTATATATATAGATTATAATGGCTGATATTTCTCCGTTCATAGTAACAGTACAGTCCATACCCTAAAGCTTTTATTTTTAAACCCTACTTCAGTAACCCAGTAACTCACCATTAAAGTGAAAACAATGGGTTTGTATCGACGCTGACCACTTACAAGCTAAAACTTAGCACTTTGTTTCTAACTTGACTTTTAATAGCAGCATTGTGGAATAACTTAAAATACGAGCTTTTGTAAAGTCGGTCCTTCTAAAGTTTTTTTCTTGTGCGTAAAAGCTCAACCATTTAGTTAAGCTTTTATTTTAAAATAGAGGTTTTATAAAAACTAGGTCTTGTCCGCGGTTCCGATAAACTGTCCGAACACGAATTGGGATAAATAAAAATCTTATGTCCGTTTTCTGGTTTTAAGATACCTACCCAATTTTCAGTTAAATCGATTCAGCCTCTCTTGACCTTTAAGTTCAGATAAGGGGCATGGGAATTGTGATATCATAGTGATTAATATAAAAATTGAATTTGCTTTATGAGTAACCTCATTCTCTTGAATAACCTGAAATTAAGATATTTGCATCAGTTTCATACCAGCTATTACTGAGCTCGAGCCCTTATTCAAATAAGTGACATTAACAAAAAATACGGAAGCCTCATAAGGAAGATTCGAAGTACAAATTAAATCAAAACAAACAGAAGAAGTGATAGGTATATGTCAGTATAAAATATACGGCGCGAGTCATTTGAGCCCTTTCTGGCGGTGTCTTAATGTTGCTGTGACAAATGACAGCCCAAATGAACGGGTATTAACGGGGTCTTACTTATTGTTCTCGAATGAAAAAAGAAATTAATAAAAGAAGAACCACCTTCTAAATAGCACCCGAAGACAGTTTTACCCATTCTCCCCCTTTAAAAAATGTATTGCGATTTTCAAGTCTATTGGGGATATTACTAGTGGGTCCTTTATCAAAACATCTGTGACACATTTTACAATCAAAATTAACTTAAATGCGTAATTAAGCAGCTATTTCTAATGTTTTACCAAGACAAGGTTCATAAGATCTATTACATAGGTACTACTTAATATAATCAATTTGATAAACCTCGTGGTTTCATAAATAACGGAGATGTTCTAACATTTAGCGAACTCATCTTCTATAACAGCTCAAAAATAAACATACCTGCATACATGTAAAGCATACTTCATCATCATCATCTCAGCCATAGGACGTCCACTGCTGAACATTAGCCTCCCCCTTAGATCTCCCCCTTAGATACCTGTTAGAGGCGACCTGCATCCAAGTATACTTACCCATATAGAGGTATATTTCGAGGCAAACCCATGTAATATTATGCTACCAAAATTTTTTTTTACCACATGACTATTTTACAACTCACAAAGTGAAATAATTTCGAGTTTCCATAGTAAGAAGGCTTTTAACGCCTGTGCGTTTAACCGTGTAATTCGTTCGAGTATTTGGCCTGGAGACAAGGGCACACGTTTGTTTCCAATTAAAATGTATCGAGTTATAAAGATTTCTCGATTTCTTTCGTGCAATTAGGTATCGATAATTTTGGGATGGTCTTCCAAAAACTTTTAAATATTTAATGTTAGGATATTTTTTTTTATTTTAAGCAAAAATCTAAAACTGTTTACTACTGTTGAAAGCATTTTAAAAGCAATTGCAGGCATCTCTATGACACCAATCACGACTCATGATTTTAGTTGCTTATTTTCAAACTATTTATTTAAATACATTCATTTAGTTTATTAAACCATCTTGAACAATATCAATAAAAATAAATTACGTGATTCAAGAAAATGATTTGGTCCTTTGATTCGAAACGTTCAAAAACATCGTTTCGTTAATAGTTAGTGTTGTAATTACGGCAACGATTATACCGAATCGACTAATCGTTTATTTGGTACTTAATCGAATTTAGGTGGTAATGAGATATTAATAGAAGCACTATTACTATTGTTACTGCTTAATATAATACGAGTATTTTGTTATTGTTTTGTGAAAATGTGTGTTTTACAGTAATATCTGGAAATTGGGAAAATGTAAATTACGAAATCTGTTCATCATCAGCCCTGCTCTTTTTCCAATTAATTATTTGCTGTCGGCATGTAACAAGTACCTAACACTCTTTGCAGCCATATTGTCTCTCGTATTATTCAAATTCGTCAGCCACTTCTTTTATCCATAAAAAACAAAAATGTGTTAATTTGAAGAAAGAAAAAACCTTTTCCTCTCAATCCTTTTTTTATCACTTTTTCATCAAAGCAACCCTATAAAACAGACCCAATTTAAATTTAAAACTCTTTTAGTGTTCTCCAAAGAAAACGATTTTCTCACCAAACTAAGGAAACGTAATAAAATAAGGCGTGCAATTCGATCGGTTGACACGCCAGCCGTGACTGCAATACGCACGAAGTCACACGAAAATAGACGAATATAAACGAACACTTTTCAATAGCTTTCACGAGATCAGAAATGCATTGGTGTTACGTTGTTCCTTTGTCATGTATATTTTGATGTGGGATATAAAATAAATATATTCGGTTTTCAATGTATGTTTTTTTTTATATGCATGTAGTCTATTAAATTTATTTATCTATTGTTAGCAAAGGAAAAAAAATAGGAGGATTACAAACACATTTTTTTATATCAAAAATATTGAAAAATTTTCTACAAATCCAATTCCGTAATAAACAAAACAAATCGAACTCACAACACAAAAAAATACCATTCGATTAATCGTTCAACCTAAAAGGCATACACGATCAAAGTGCTGTCCAATTTAGTCGATTAGTTCGCGCACATCACTAATCGCTCCTTGTTATGAGGCTATTAGTGGTGTGCCATACATCTCGATTAATACTATGTTGTGCAATTACCTCGATTTGTCGATTCAATGGATTTCATGGTAGGGTTTAGAGCAAAAGCTTGTAGTAATGGCCCAATTGGTGACAATTGCGGTTTGAGGGAGGTTAATTTTAGATGATTATTAACATAGTTACATGTATTTAGCTGATTTCAACTTATCTTGAGGAAATCCTGTGGCCAAAGAGTTTCCATATGAAACTCTTTGGCAGGATTTGTTCCATCTTCAACGTATATGCTTGTGCATTATAATATGACCTGCGCAACTGGTTGATCTCTTTTGAGAATAGCTGCTGTAATCAAAATCGTTCTGGACGTCATGATAGCATTTTTCATCTTGTTAAAACCATTATTTGGACCACAAAAAAGCACCTCTTTTATGGAATGGTTTCAAGATATTGAAGCACACAATCATTTTCAAATGATGAACTGTTAATTACAAATGAAATCGTAATCAAGATCGTCACTTAACATAAAGACACATAAGTACAACGTAAAGAACCAAGACATCTCTGCACTGGCCATACCAACTCTTTTCAAACCTCTTCCATTGAATACCGAGCAAAACTTTTAACCTCACATCACAAAACGGCACGATACACTTTAGATAGCATTGTCTAAAGTTCCCACTGCACAGGTGAAACTAGACTCAGACGAATAGTTTGTAAATTTACCCTACGGAACCCTGCGGCTGTTTGCGAAGTCGGGTAAGCGGGTTCCGGTAGCGTTTTGAATAAAATTCACAATTTATTGTAAAGAGTTTTGTGGATTGCGAAGATTTGCGACCGACCGGTTGTAGTTTCTTTGCTGATAATGTGTGTATTTTTTGTGGCTTAGAAAAATACCATTTGTATTTTTATGAACGGTAGATGCCAATTTCATTATTACTAATTCATTCTGTTTTGTTACAGTTAATCTTTATTGTAACAGGGAATTTGAAAACGTTGTTGGCATGGGATTGCACAGTTGTCATAAATAATATTGCATTAAACCTTGGATTTTATGCAGATATCGTAACTATGACTCCAATTAAAAATTACAACATTTTGATTAGTGATTAAAAGAAGTCCCTACACATATTGTAACATACAATTTTCCCAACAGTTTCAGTTGTTAGTTACAAGGTAATTTTGTTAAGAACTTGGAGTATATTTCTCAAAAGTTAAACAGAAATGTGTAGCAAAGTGATACCTCTTACTGAAGCTTAGACTCTCTGGAGGGAACTAGGTCTTCTATGTCAGTTAAATGTGGACCGAAAGGCCAATAATTTATATTTAGAGACGTTTCTTTTTGGGTCACAATTTATAGAAAATTGATCATATAAAATATTTTAAACATAATGTATATTATGGTTTGATACGTTTTCGATTGCTCTTTAAAAGTCAAAAGTGCCGAATTACGTTCTGTTAAATCAATATACTAAAACTTACACTAGTGAGTGTATGCCAGGGATAGAGTAAAAATGTAGGTACACTCCTAATAGAAATAGTAATCATTTACAACACAAATGCCAAGACGATCAGTCACCTGTCAGCTAAACTGAATTTAGTTACATTTGCAATATGATAAAATAACCGAACAATTATTATTGGCCCAGTGCAAATCGCAAAAGTTTCGTAACTACTCTTCAAAATATACTTAGTGTAAAAAAGCCAATTCAAAAATTTTTGTCTTACAAGCCCCCTTCAATATTTTAAACATTATTCTCTAATATAACGTCAGTAAAATTACGTATAGGTACCTAGCGTCAAAGACAATTTTAAGTGTCGATTATATTGATCATTCGATACAGACACATTGAGCTGCTCACCGCTGCCTGTTGACAGAAAAACGGTCTCAGTATTAGGGTCCTATTTTGGGCCTTTGAGTCCCTACAGAACCCTAAAACCATCATACAGATACATCTTCCAACAGTGACGTATCACTTCAACTATCATATGCTACATGACGTAGCCAACTTCAGTCGTATATTTTTTGCGTCACGGTGACCTTACATGATGAATAAAACATTTCTGACCTCAATATCTTCGGGAATATTGAATGTATGTTACACAGATCGAGGAACGAATCATTCGATATTTTCCTTGTCATACGAAGACGGGGTCGTAACGATCTTTTTGCGCTGCTGTTTTGTGAAAGTTTTCTTTTTCGTGTTTTTAGTGTGATGAAATAGTGGGGAAGTATGTAAAGGTGATTGTCCATCATAAATAAGTAGTAAAATAATTATAAGTTTTAATCTTTTTTACCTAGATAGTTCTCTCTAACTTTAATTCCAGCTGAGTGAAAACCTATGTATTTTTTTAAATATTTATGACAAAGACTCATGAAGTCAGTAATGTAAGTAGCTGATTTTAGAACACTATTCAGAACATATTTATATTTTAAACGAATGTTTCCATTTACTATTTCTCCTACATTTTCTACAACAAGAATTTTAACATCACTATTCATTTCTAAAACAATACCTTCACATCTCACATCTCTCACACAGCGCCTAGCCGCCTCTCGTACAATCTTAGTCACAAATAGACTTCTAAACCTCTCGATGTAAGATAGAGCACGTACAAGCCAATAAAGTTTTATTATAACAAAGTCTGCAGACGCTAAACTATGGCGTGCACTGCTAAACGCGAAATTGTTGAGTCTCCGGTAAGCGTAACGCGGGAAAGCAGAGGAAATAGTATGTAAACGCAGTGAGCGCGTTTCGTGCTGCGTTTGGTTGGGACAGTGGACTTGAACACAGCTAAGGCTTGCGACCGAATATTTTTCACTGTCAAATTGTACCAGTTCTTTACAGAAAATGATCATTTCTTGCAGATTATTTCCTAACGTCACAGAGTAGTGTGTCAAGTGTTTCGTCACAGGAATCACAGGAAACAATAGCGTTGTATACCATACCTTTACCACTGTGTCATGAAAATCAGTACACAGAACAAAAATATTTTTAAATTCGCATTAATTTTTCACAAACTTACTATTAACCCATCTATCACAAGACATATTCAACAAAATTCTCACGAAAAGTTTTCGGAAAATATTCGAAAGATTAGAAAAATAAATTGTTTGGTCTTTAAGAAAACTTAATCCGTTCCAGTGATGGATTAAGATGGAATGTTTGACTAGGTTTGACGTACAGCAATCTTTGAGTAGGATGAGACGATGTGTGGGTAGTTGAGAATAATGAGGGTATTATTGCGCTTTTTTATGTATCGCTTGTTTTGTGTTAACGTAGAAGATTATTGTGTACTCATAGTTATTGTTTGTTTATGCATAATAATTTTATTTGACAATTTTTTTTATTAACCACTTGTTTGCCGGACCAGCGCACTCGGAATTGCTTTAAATGTAGACACTTTTCAAGTTAGGTTAAAATGTCAGGTAGGCCTTCAGAAAAACGAAGATTACACGGATAACAACACAGTTTAAATTATATCTTCCCGGAATCCTCATTAGTTTTCCTATCTATTAAAACTGCTACCTATGTAATGAAATAAAACTTACCGGCCTTTGCAGTGACGTGATGTGTTTTCATTTTGATAATTTTCGTACACATAACCTTCACACTATAATGGATTCGTGGATTCAACGTATTGTGATATTATCACAATACGTTGAATCCACGAATATGTTCACCAAAACTACAATATAACACGGTGGCACATAATGTGTACGCATTCATAACATACTTCATATCACTACTTAACACACTATTTGTATGACACAACAACTTTTTTTGTCAGCGATAAAAAATTGTGATCGCCACGGCAGCCATTTGCCTACACTGGCCGTTTACGCCGTAGCGCGGGTAGTCTGAACTTTCGTTAGTTTTTTCACCTGTATAATCACTACTTTTTGCAAATCAATTGCTCAATACGGAATAAACACTTATATCTCAGTCTAAATAGATTTTTATAAGAAAACTAAGCGTTTTCTGCGTTTATTTCCTCTACGGTCACGCACAAATTAATAAACACGGCAAACGTCAAACGGTGAAATGTCAGATGAATTTAAATGCAGAACGTATTGCTACTTGCAACATAACCACAGATTTTAGCGACCAATCCTGACCAAGCCCTTAAGTATCTGTCCGATTTAGATCATTTGGAACATTTTTTTCTCATGTTGAACTGTAACTTAAGACCTTCTGTGTATAATATCTGTTTTCCTCAGTTATTCTGCATCAATGTTTAAGTAGTACCACTTACAGCTAAATTAATTTAGATTTTATTGAAAAAAAAATTGTATAAATATAAAAAAAAAAACAATTGTGTACACAACAATGAAAGTTTGTTATTTTCAGGGGGAGGAGGAGTTAGTTTTTGTGAAGTAATGCTTATATAATGGTCACATAAAGTATGACACAGTGTGACAACTGGGGGAGAGGGTCTAAAAATCCCATCTCATATATGTACTACGCAAAAATCCTAATTTTAGCGTGACGTATTTTATGAGGAACCCCAAAGAAAAAAATACCTTCTCATTTTGTCAGTATGTACCTACCTAAATAGGCTAGACAATATAACAGAGATAAAATAGAAATAATATGCAATGAGAATACACGTTTGTAGATTTTTCACATTTCCTGACGAAAGTACCTACTAAAAATCAATTCAGTAGGTTTTGCGTGAACGAATAACAAACGTGAACACATAAATACTTGCAAATCGTATTAGTAATATTAGCAGGAGTTTATTATAAATATTTCAAAGTCTAGTAAGATACCAAGACTAAACACAGCACCACGTTTCAAAGTAGCAAAATTTACAACACTGACTTACCGACTTTATTCCTATTGGTACAGCAAGATCATGCCGAAGGGGTACGGTCTAGTATTACATATTTCCTAAACACAGATATAACAGACTATTTCCTTTGCTTAAAGAAACGTTAGAGTTAGATATTGTAAGTACTGAGTTGGTATTCTTGGTATACTTAGGTCAATGAGAATAATGATTCATGGCTAATCGAAGAATTATTATTAATAAAATTAAGACAGTAATGGCGACCAAAGGCGTCGAATGGATTTGTTTTTCCTAAAAGGGAGACCTCATATTAATGACGAAATCTAAGTTATTAACTACGAATTAATTGAAAAATATTCAAAGTAATGAAGTGTTTAGTGCCGACTTAGTAACTACACATAAAAGACTAATTAGCTGAACGTAATGTCCGGTCCAATTTCCAGGCTAAACATGTTTTTACGGTAGAAATTCTCATTCAAATCCTTTTAGAATATGTTTACAGTACCTTACATGTTTCAATTTAAAATAAAAAACCCACACTTAAAAGTTCTCCACATAACTCCCATCCAATCTCAATACATAAAAGCACTTAAAGTAAATCTCTAAGATATCATATAACTGAAATAACTCGTTCTTTCTAAAATAATCCAAGTAGCAGACGCATAATATTGTAATGTGTTCAAATCAAATTGTTCATTCTTTGGAAAATAAATTGAATTCGCATGTATGCTCGGCTTTATTTGCATGTATTACAATACTTATGAGTTAGCTTAGTATACCTATCAAGTATAGTAAAAAATGTCTTTAGTTTTTATTTTATCACAGTCTATATTTTTTGGTAATTTAGATAAGCTTTTATTTTATATAGAGTTATTAATTTTGTTTTATACAGTCGTATACAGTATTCTGTACATTTCAACTAAATAAAATAATTGGTCTTATTTAGCAATTTATTTACAGCTCAAAACTAAATCTGAAATCATAGAAAACTTTCATCCATTTTTACAACAAAAAAAAAACACCAATTTCATAAAGTACTACATACACCCTGTTTTTGAAAGTATAAACTTTTCAGATTACACTAATCTCATTGAAGAAATCTTATTGGTTTATTTTTAAACTTAACAAAAACAGACACTCTATTATCATGCGTAACATTATTTCTTTATGACCTACACCAGCATCTAAATTTGAATAGTACTAAATACATTTGAGAACAGAAGCACTTTGCTCACGCTGGTAACTTCGCATAAGTTCCTAGCTAACTTTGTACTGAAACATTTGTTCTCATAAGATTTATTAAATGTTATTCTTTCATCCCCTAGCCGTATGTATGAGCGTCTGAAGCCAACTTACGATTTATTGCTCAGAAACATTCTCTTCAATAGATATCATTATTTATACTTACAATATTACTTTTTCATGAAGATTATGTTTTCTATTTTGTAGTTTTGAAAAGCTTTATTATGATTTATTCTGTACGTGCTGAAGAAAACTTACTTTTTTGTCTAAAGTTTTATTGAATTGTAAATGGGCTAATAAAATCATCGGTACTCAAAAGTAATATGTGAAGCATTTTAGAAATAGCCGAAAAAATATTATTTTTTTCCATTACACTCCAAATAGTGCACGGGTGCAGATATAATTGTGTACAATTAAAATTAATTGTGGTTAATGTAAAAATAAAACATTAAAACAAAGCGTTAATTACTTTTACATACACAAAAGATAGTAACAATACAAAAATCACAATTGCAAATTCAAACTAGTTATTAATTTACAACTGGTTCTGTGTTAACGGCTTTTAACTTTTAAAACGGCTATTATGAGTGGCGATAAATTTATCGCGTGCACTCTGTACACGGATATAGAGAAGAAGGAAGAGATTTAATACATTAATTTCCTAAAACAACTATATTTGCTGTGCTTTTGACATTTTATGTACAATCGAGTGCGTTTGGATCATTTACGGTGTAGAAGAAAATGCAGAAAAACGCTTGGATTTTTATCTAAATTAACAGTGGATAGGTAAATCTTTACTACATGAACGAGTTATTTAAGTATAATCTGACTGTTTTGAAAAATATATTTGTACGTTTAAATAATTTAATTTAGGTAGGTTCTGTTGAGGTAATACATAAAATTTCAAAGAAAGCTTGTGCCCATGATTTAGAAAACGTGCACAACATATTACGCACGATGTACGACAGATCACTAACTACTCAATTTTATAAAGCGTCATCCAGTAACACTTATACATCTAAGGTTTTAGAAGCGCATCCGAATCCATTTGCATCGGCCACTCGGCATATTTCGTGAACATTCGGCGCCCGTTTATCACCACGTTCGACCATTTGCGTTTCACGCTGAATTGTAAAATATTATCAGATCATTTTAATTTGTTACGAGTGCTGCTACTTTTTTTAGTTTTTGCTACGTTGGTCCCTTTTATTGAATGTTCGATTTAACTTTGTTCACTGATGATGCGAAAGTCAATTTCCAGGACATTTGGCAGTCAAGTACCTACTTTTCGCATACAGGTAAAAAGTAGCTAGTGAATGTATAAGCTATATGAGGTACTGCCAACTTGCATGCAAATGTACCTACGTAGTAGTATTTGTCTGAAAGACTAACAAACCTACACACTACATACATACTTGTAAAACTTTCGCACACAATCATTTTCCTACACGTTTGAATTTAGGAAAAGATCTGCGTAAAGATTTACTACTGTTTACTACATATAGTATCAACATATACCTCCAAAACAATTGATAGTACATCCCTAGTGATACAAGCATACAACGTACTCTATTCCCATTCGACCAAGATCAACACGAGGAGTAAGCCCAAAGATACCAAACACAAGAGTTATACAACCTGTTTACTCTTCAAACACAACTATCAGCATACAGGGACCTGTTCACAAAATGGAGAACAAAATCACTAGCGGAGATGTCATAACAGAAAATCTCCTAAGAAAGTAGCGTGCCAAAATGCGGCTATGCGGGGAACGGGGAACGTTACTGTCTCCGCCCTTGTACGCCTTCTTTGGACTAGCCCATTTTTTGTCATGCCAAAAATCAAGATCATCAATCAGAACTTCTAATTAATTCACTCGGCACTGATCGTTTTGATCATGCCCATTGTACGTATTTGATCTAGATGAAGGCGCCTAGCCAACCTGCATTATGGCATCTCCACTCAGTTTTCCTTACTCTGCGGTTCACAAATATTGTACATCAATACAGGAACGACAATGTACGACAAACACAGCTTTTCATATTGAAAATAAACTGCGATGTTGGATTGACGAATGATTTGAGGGTTAGGGTATGTTTGAATACTGAATGAATGTTTGGATGAAGATTTTTTTGGGTATTGATAGTATCATCATCCTCCGAGCCTTTTTCCCAACTATGTTGGGGTCGGCTTCCAGTCTAACCGGATTCAGCTGAGTACCAGTGCTTTACAAGAAGCGACTGCCTATCTGACCTCCTCAACCCAGTTACCCAGGCAACCCGATACCCCTTGGTTAGACAGGTGTCAGACTTACTGGCTTCTGACTACCCGTAACGACTGCCAAGGATGTTCAATGACAGCCGGGACCTATAGTTTAAAGTGCCATCCGAAACACAGTCATTGGTGTCTAAGATATACTTAGAAAGTACATAGAAACTTAGAAAAGTTGCATTGGTACTTGCCTGACCTGGAATCGAACCCGCGCCCTCATGCTTGAGAGGTTGGTTCTTTACCCGCTAGGCCACCACGACTGATGGGTATTGATAGCGTTATGGAAATAATAACGTTGAAGAATCAACACCAGGTTAGATCTCATGATGTTCTGTGACCCTGACCACATATACTTGTGACTACTATGTGAAGATTACATAATGTACCTAACTTCTAAAATTAAAAAAAAATACTGCGAGCGACTTGAGGACGGGTTTTTAAAAATATCGTTAGTTGCTTCTTACGTGAGCCAAAATTTCAAATGTTAGGCCGACCTAAAAAAGAAGATCCAAAATTCAACCTTTTTTTTTCTCTTATCAAAGTTTAATTTAATGTTCGGTATCAGAATGGTTCCCAACAGAGCTTAATAATAGAATCTACAGTTTTGAGAATTATCAACTTGATACTTTGATGTGTTTATCATTTACTGTATTACGTATATTTGCATTTATTGGAATTATGAATTATCTGAATAGAAAGCCCGTGGGAGGTGCTTGTTGGTACACAACACATCGGTGAATAGCAGCTATTCTTAGATATAACCCACGCGGCTCATCCGTTATAAACCTTTGTTATTATTTTTATTAGATTTAGAGGGATATGTGAAAAGAATCTGGGTATTTTGAACTGTGCAGAATCAATTGTGTTTCAAAAGAATCTTCCTTATCAGCATTTGGACCCCCCTACTTCAGTAGGTACTCTTCTCAAACAGAGAAGGAAGTCACAATTCAGTTTTTTTTTTAGTTACCTAAGGTTTAATCACCAGGTTTCCTTTACCATAAGTCAGTCATCAAGATACATTTAAGGATGGCATATACCTCTTTATTTAACTCAATCATATTAGGTACTTAGAAGGTACTTGCCTAATCGGTAACGGAATCTTCACTTTTCTTGTAGAGGTAAACTCTAGACTAAATCCCAATACGAGTTTGCGGGTTTCTGTATAACATACACTACCTCTACTTACAAGCTCACGTATCCACACTTTGATGAAACTATATAATGTTTACCATAGATATTTATTTTCAGGTGCACCAAACTATAAACTAGCTAGACACCAGCAGTAGTACAATAATATCCGTTACATCACATCATGCCGACTTGAGACCTAAGTGTTCCTATTACACTTTCCATCAACTTTTCACGGAATGGAGCCGTCTGTGGCCGCCTTATTCTGAAGTCTACAACTCAATGTTATTTCGAGTAGTTTGGTACAAAGTTTCTTAAAGCAAAAAGTGGGGTTGACTGGCAAAAATATTGTAAGTATGCATAATCACTTCTCCCTTATGACTTTAAATCTTTTTGTTATATTAAAACTAATATGTATGAATTTTGTATTGCCATTTACATCGGATAAAAGTGTAAGTAATTGTCCTTATTTTCAGTGGATACCCGAGGCAACTACTTCCCGCATCCGCATGCACTTTTTAAAGACTCTAGTTTTGGTATGAAAGCCGAACCAACGGACAAAAAAACATACAGAGTATTGAGCATTGTCATATGAAAGACTAGTGTTTACTTACACTAGTCTTTCATATTACAATGCTGGTTTAATAACAGACAGTTCAAAAAATATGAATTCACTATACCATAAAATAGGCTCCTTCTTCGAGGCATAAATTAGGCACTTTAAAAATAAATACCATTTTATTTACACAACAGCCTCAAGAATATGCTTTACAAGCAAAATAAATTACCTAATACCCGAGCATAATTCCCGTACATTCAGAATAAGGCTGTGAAGGAAACATTGCTAAAGTGCATCCTCATCGCTCCCATCTTTTGTGTTAAGCGGTAAGACTAACAACTGTTCGTTCGCGTACATACGCAGGCTTTTTACGTGGCTACAAGAAGTAGGTACCAAGTTGTAAATAGAAAAGGTATATTGCAACAGTGAAAAAAAAAACACACATCTTTTTTGACAATTTGAGTCAGTTGAATGGTGTGATTTTATATACAATAAATTATTCTTATTCTTATTTTTCGGTTGGTATTCTATTTGGAACATTTTAAAAGTGTTAATAATTAATGGTAAACGATTCAAAAGATTTAAGTTATGCAAAATAAATTGTCTTTGTAAAAATGCTTAGTTTTAAATAAATGTGTTTCATTATATCTTTTGCTTATATTTGATTTATAGCTAAACAAACAATATCAGCCCATAAATTTATACTATCGACAGCTTAGAAAAATATTTTCACAAAAACTTATTTAAAGAAAAATAAACGAATAAAAACAAAGTTAAATTAAATTTCGATTTACTTAAACATTCATGCGAAAATAGTTTCAGGTTCTTTTGACATCGGTCGTGTCTTTCATTAAAAAGTTTTTTTACGCTCAACCCAACTATTCTGATGACTTTTCATAGTACCTATAAATAAAAAGTCCAGTTACCTACTCAGATAATTTCCGGAAATGTATTTTTACTATGATTGGATTTACAAAAACAATACAGCAATTATTCTGTCATTCTTACCTTCATGTAATCAATATAAATGTCCTTTGCTGTACCTAAAAAAGGATAACAATTCCCAAATCCTACTAATATTATAAACGCGAAAGTTTGTATGTATGGATGTTTGTTACTCTTTCACGCAAAAACTACTGAATGGATTTTAATGAAACTTTACAATAATATAGCTTATTCATCAGAATAACACATAGGCTACAATTTGTAAACATATTGTTCGAAATACTAAACCTGCGCAGACGAAGTCGCGGGCACCAGCTAGTAATACATAAATCTGTAATACTTCACCTAAATCTAACAAGACACAGTCAGACCGCTAAAATTACCTAGAACATAAAATAACTTCTTTTCTGACCATACCTAAACAAAAAACTGAAAGAAGTCACGTCTGAATTCAGTGAGGTTCACTCAATTTCACGTGTCCGTCACGTCACGGCGCGTCACGGCGCGTCGGGCGGCCTCTAAAAAATGTCACGCCGATGACCATGACAGGATGGCATGACAGGCTACTTTCTGGACGTTTATTCATGAACCTGTAGTTTTAAGCGTGAATAGGTTTAGGGTAATACCTAGAACGAAAATGGTGGTTGTTTTAAAAAAAATAATAATAATATTTTGTATCCACACAAACCCACACACAGTTTACTAGAAATTACACATTTATTGCAAAAATTGTACCTAAACTAAGTGTGTTTGTAAGTTTTTTTTCTTTTACTAGGTACTAAAAAATGTATCATATTTTTAGACTAAAAGTTAAACATCAAATAATTACAACCTGACGGCGTAGCAAAGTTATTGAACCTACAATATATTTTCAATAGAAGCCAATTTTGATACTATTACTACAAAAAATATTTCATTCAAAAACTTGTTTAAAAACAGCTCAGTAGCGCAATAAAAACAAACATTGACTCATGTTTCATGTGCCTATCTAAGCGAAAACATAAAAATCTGCATCCATTACATTGCAAACATCAAAATAAACAAATACAGCTAACGAACTACTGTATAAAAGTATTCATGTTCACACAGATCGGATTTGAAAATTAATTGAGTTATATTTGGATAAAAAATCTAAGTACATAGTATTGGTTTTTTATCAAACATACTGGCTCCTAAAAGCATTTTTCATGTTGAACCAGTAGTTTCTGAATTTGTATTCTAGAAAACAAGCAAACTCTTTAGCTTGCAATATGTAAGGCAGTGTAGATTTAATATTACTTCAAAGGATTAAAGCATAAAAAAATGAAAACTATGAAAGCCTAAACAGTTATATGGTTCCAAAACTTTGCCCCTTTTATGTGTCACCGAATGGGGTATTTTCCCGATAAAGTATACGGTGATAGCAGTTACAGAAAAAAAACTTAAGTAAAAACTATATAATACAATATTTGCAGCTATATATTTAATAACAACTCACAATAATCTACCTAACATATTATATCAGCTAAAGCGAGCTAAACTCGCTCCCGTGACCGCAATTTCCATCAAATAACATAATAATATTCACTAAACAAAACTTATTTAATATACCAGCACGACCTGAAATAAACAAAGCATGGTATGGTAATAATTATTAACTAAAAGCTCCCGTATTTAGGGACAAAATATGTATTATGGCAACCACAATATCACCACGTTTTGTGGTTTACTTAATGGGTATTGGTCATCTAAATATTCGGGATGAACGTATGAAAAAAAATATAGGCAGATGGGGTAGAATCAATTTTGTGTTTTCTGTATGATATATTGGAAATTTGTGAAAGCGCACGGAGGTAAATAAAAAGCTGTAGTTTCAAATCCGTAATCCATAGTAGTTGCAATAGTTCTATTTCATATATTTGTATTTTTGTAGCTCCATATGATTTTTTTTTCCAAAAAAAGGAAATCTAACGTTCTGAGTATTCGTTTTAAACGATTAAACATTGCAAACTTCTAACGCAAGAATTTAATCCTGCAACCATAAACCAAGCTAGACGTTCCCACCGTCATTTACGCCGCACCAACAGATATTGCGCGAACTTCCTCCAATCTCAGGCTATCAAAGAAAAATATGAGCCAGAAATATTCGATAAGCAGCGAACTAACATACCAATAAACGCTTGCAATGTATCACTAAAGCAATAAAGAGAAGAAAACCGTTAGTGTCTAAATAACGAAATAAAATATTCAATGGCTTGGAAACGGGCACACATTATTTGTGTCTAACGTTCCTTGTAACTTTAACTTTGGGCGGAATGATACTTACGGAAGGCCAGGATAGATAACGTTAGAATTTAATGAAAATACTAAAATTAAGTAATCATTAATTAAAATAACGCCGTTTGAGCATTTTTTTTAGCTTGATTAATTGATGAAACAAATTCTAAACATTTTTTCAAGATTTTTTGTGAGAGCGTCATTGCCGTTTTTTTTTAATGTCCACAGCATAATGTGGTCTAATAGTTGAGATGCTCTTTCTATGACTTAGATATGTTTAAGAAACTAAAAAAATATAGTGTTTTGCTTCTTCCAACTGTGCAATAATAATTTGGATAAGAAAATAGAAAACATAAAACACCCTATAAAGCTTAGCGGTATATAAAATCCAAATTCTGCTCCTCAATCATTACGGCAGTGTGTATAATGAGCGAGCCAAGAGTTGTAGTGTGAAATAACAGCAGAATAGCCGCCACCCGCGCCCGCGCCGCGGTCCGAAACGATACTACTTTTTTCATTACCTACACAACCTTACGTGGCTAGGAAACACAATGTTTTTAAAATAAACTTGCTTATTACAGTTGTAGAGAGTATTTACTTTGTTAGTTGAATTTTCCTGTGTATCTTAAAGACAAGCTTTGGCAAACAGTTTCATCGCGTCTTGTGGAAACTGCTGCATTTACCCGGATAAAGTATAGCCTATGTCACCCGGGAATAATAGAGCTTCCCAATAATAGTGAAAAATTTTTTCAATCCAGTTCGGTTGTTTCAAAACAAAACCATTTCTATAATATTTGTACACAACAGCAATTCATATTTAAATAGTATAAATGGTTAGGTGAATAAACACCTACAAAATCGCTGGCTCCATAGCCCCAGAGTAAGTGCTAAACTGTCGCAGCAATTTTATTGTCGTCGCGCACCAACTTAACACTCCTGTTCACAACTTAGTGAGCAGTTAGCCTTTTTTCCTACTGCTTACGATTTGTTGCTTCCCCCCGTAATTCGTAAAGCCGATATTGCTAAAGTTTTATGGAGAAACTTGCGGCCAATCATAGGTATCGAGTTCGATGGTTTGAGTAGGTTTTCGGTTTTGTATTTCGTGGCTTTTTGTTTTGTTTTTGTATTTTTTTTTATTTGAGTAATGAGTACGGAACGTTTCAATATACATTACGAATTACAACTTCGTATTATGAAACAAGATCCTCCGATAGGTTTGTTTGTTTTGTGTAGGTCGAAATAAATTCTGACACTGTATTACTGAGTGTCATGCGGTTTTCACTAATGGACAGATTGATTAAAGAAGGTTTAATTTTATGTAAACTCATAAACTGATCGTTAACCCTGTGCCCTCATCGAACTCATCGTAAACCCTGTGCCCATCCAGGGGAATATGCTAAATGTAGGGAGGTATATAAGAAAAGAAAAATCTAACTTAGCAACATAAAATAATTTTAGTCACTTACCAACTTAGCAAAAAAAATTCACAAGTAAAATGAAATTTTCCGTTGACCTGAATAAATACCTACTTAATATAAACATGATACCAAGATTGATGGAAGTACCTAAATAAATAATATAATAGTAGGTAGACATTATTCCTGTGTCAAAATTCTTAGGTATATCTAAAGCATTATATGCCTAAGTAGCCGACCATGTTAAAATGTCGACACGTTAGAGCTGTTTTCTGAAAGTGATTGATAGCAAAAGAAATATAATCTAGACGGAATATATGAAACCTAACATGACGTGAAATTTTGCTTACATTATGAAAATCATTATGTTTAACTCGCAAATTATTATTGTGTAAAATGCTCACGTATTTTTTAGTTTATATTTTTCAAGCCGTATCTGACTTTTCCCAAGTATGTATATTAGGGTCAGGTCCAGCCTAACCAAGTGCAATTGAGTTGATACTCAGCTTTATATGGAGCGAATGCCTAGTTACTGGGGTAACTCCATAATCCCAGGTGAGACAGTTTTTTAGACTTTCTGGCTAGTGAAAAAGCTCTATAAAATTATTATATTTGGCTAGTGTGATAGTTCTATAAAATTCTTATATTGAAAACCTACATGCTTGTCGTTACATCCCACCACGCCACAAAACATCCGCCTACTCGTGGAATATTTCAATTTTCTATAAGAAATTTATTTATATTCTAAGGAACTACATATCCTGCTTGGTGCCTCGCCACTCGAAGCAGGAGATGAAATCCACAGACATTTTTATTATTGCCTACTTACATCTTAAAATGTACTGGATGTTCTAGGAAACATTTCGTTTTTACAGTTAAACTTTAAAAATATGTACCTAACACATTATCGCGAAAATAATGCCTAGAATCGCTAACAACTGGACAGACATTGTTACCAACACAGGTACATCCAGAAATCAACTGCAAGTCCAATCTTGATCCTCCCTGTAACGGAACACTGGCCGAAGATAACAATGAATAATACCGACATGAATGGCCCGAACTAATTCATACACGAAGCCTAGGCATTTCATTGTGATGGCAGCGGAAACTTAATATCCAGTAGAGATCGAGGGTCCATTGTCTGGTCCTCATCATGACGATATTGCGGAACGTTGCGGATCTGGAGATTAAATGCATTCAGATCGTGGCATTTCTGATGTGTTTGTGTGCGTGATCGATGGCTTAGTGACAATGTGTGTTTGTGTGTGTGTGTGTGTGTGTGTTTAATTTGCTTTTGTATAAAGAACGTGTTATTAGTTGCTTTGTGGAATGTTGCACGTGAATGATAGAAAGTCTCTTTGTTGTTGGGATTACTGTGAGATGAGCGTGTGAATGTTTTTTTATTTTTTTATTATATCTTGAAACAAATGGGACTATCATTAACCGCTTTTATTTATAAAGTTTATAAATAAATTAAATCGTACAGCAATTAAGTGTTAAGCATTTACAACATAGGAATACAATGCAATAGAAACAGTTTTAAATTATCGGATGGAAGGACCAAAAATGAATTTTAGATGCTTATAAGTAATGCTTGAGTACTTATTCTTTATAGGTGTAAATCTGTGTTTGTTTGTTTTCCTTTTCTTTTAA
The DNA here is from genome assembly GCA_963856015.1 of Helicoverpa assulta. Classification (NCBI taxonomy): domain Eukaryota; kingdom Metazoa; phylum Arthropoda; class Insecta; order Lepidoptera; family Noctuidae; genus Helicoverpa; species Helicoverpa assulta. The sequence goes on from CAWLCW010000016.1 coordinate 1,514,984, forward strand.
TTTTATATTATGTGATAATGATATTTTTTTATTTGACTTGTTCTGTATAAATTCTGGTTCTTCTAACCTAACAGACAGACATGTGTTGCTGGGGAGTTGGTTGCGCCACTTCTTCTTCCCAGCAAAAACACATAGAAAGTGGTGAAAAGCGGGCGTTTTGGGGGCTGTCTTTTGTTTTTGACGTTCGAAAAGTGCTCATTTATCAGCCTAATTTGAATAAACGTTTTTGAGTTTAAGTTTGAATTGATATGATACATAATTTTATTTAAACGGAATTCGAAATGTATATGTGAAAACCTACAATAGCATTTTTATTTCCAACATTATTAAATTCATGACTTTATATTTCAAATTCATAGAATCATTAATTGTTCAATCGTATAGCGATATCGTATCAAACACACGTTTAAAAATAAAGCTGGTAGGGTAAACAATATTGATTTTCTGTTATAGATTTTTTTTTTAATAAAACATTGACCAATCATCATCATCATCTCAGCCATAGGACGTCCACTGCTGAACATAGGCCTCCCCCTTAGATCTCCACAGATACCTGTTGGAGGCGACCTGCATTGACCAATACCAACAAACAATTATGAATAGGTACTATAGTCCACAAATAAAATTATTTTGTTTGACGAAAAATAATTGCAAATTTTTAAGTACAATCACCGCTTACATAGGGCTTAGGGCACCAACATCAAAATTTTTGTAGGTCAAATAATTGGGCAGATTTTTTGTAGGATTTTCTGACCGACTTTTTGTAAGACGTGTGCATTACATTATTGATATCAATGTAATTTATTTTAATCCTAAAAAAATCGGTCACCGACCACCTGACATGGGCGGGGCCTATTCAATAAAAATACCTTAGGTGCTGTGTACACAAACAGCTGAGTTCAATAATTAGGCGGCATACACAATGCCGTATCAGATTAGGCTTAGCTTACATGGCGCGGATTGTGCGCGCTCATGCGACAATCGTAATGCCGAGTGTTATTACTTAATCTCCTTTGGACACGTGTCATTTTCCGGTCATTATTATATCGGCCTTTATTGTGGGTAGAGGTTTATTTCTGTGCAGGATAAAACGAATAATAATATCATCATTTCCCAGTGTTAGTTTCAATTTTCTCTTGTTTGCAAAAACCTGTCACTAATATTTTATTTGCGTTTCACCTTCACCATATTTTGGTTTTTAATCTTTCCTATTATAATTGCAAAAGCAGTTCGGTTTGTCTGTCTCGGCTATCACGCCAAAACTTGGTACTGAACCGATTAAAGTGACAGTATACATATAGGTAACTTTAACAAGAGTGCAAAAAATCTGTAGATCCTTCGGGACGCGGGAGAAACTGTGAGGAACAACTTATGTATGAAATCTAAGTGAATGATATTGAACTAGTTTATGTTGCATATAAATACAACAATTAAAAAGAACATCATCATGATTTTGTCTCGCTACAAGATCAATTATGGATAAAAGGACCAAAATTATTCGTTATTCCTTTCTTCTGATAAAACCTGTGGTTATCTGTAAATACGTCAGAAAAAATCAGATCTCATTTACATAGAACAAACATAAACCTTTCGATTCAACAAAAATACAGGTTCACGTTAAAATGTAAATGTTCTGCAAACATTCAGATAGATCTTTATTTTATTTATGGAGAAAATAAGTAAAATTCAATTTGCCTTGTGATCAGGACATTCGTGTTGTATCTCTATATAGAGGTATGTGAATATATTTTACTTGTATTGCATCTTAAACGTATGATTAAAAAAGAAATTTTCAATCCAATAAGAATACAAGGCAAAATCCTCCTTGCTAATATTAAAGAAAATGTAACATGAACTCTGTTTATCAATATCCGTGAGCCGATTTAAACAAAATTCGGTCCTCGAATAATCTAGAGCCCAAGAAAGGGCATAGGCTCCTTTTTTATTGGATGCAGGAAGTTCCCTAGGTCCACTGATGGAACAATAGGGAACAGCTGGTTGTAAATAAGCCAATATCATTTATTACTTTTTATCAGAACTTGTTGCATCTCAGAATGTGATAACGAGAAAGCTTGCCAGATCTCAAAGTTGTACATTTTCCTTGAAACGGTAAAGTATTGAAAAAAGGACCACCACCAATTCCCCGAAATACCACGATATGATTCGTTTAATTATCGAAATGTAATTAATTTTTTCGTCCAAAATGCAATCTTTTGCGAAGCGAAATAAAAATTGCATTCAAAAATATCAATATGCCGGGAGATCTTCAATTTATGGCTGGTTGAGAATAATTGAAACTGAATTTCATTTGGCACAAAATATGTTCGCAAGAACTGCAAACGTCAGTGGGATGAATTTTTGAATGCAGTTTTTTTTCGTAAATTGTAAATTCGATGTTTTAAAAATACGATATTTTGAGTGACACTTAAGTCGGAAGTAAAAATTAAAGTCAGGATTAATGAGAAGACTAATGAGAAAAAATAGAAAAAAATATTTTTACTGTTGAGTTGAGTGTTATTCAAATCCCACCCAAAACAAAAATGTGAAAGACTGCCAAGTTCGATAATATGGGAATGCTTCGCCTATAAAAGAAGTGAGATCTGAATAAGTACCAAGTTCCATACACATACCTCAGTTAAAAATAGTTACTTTTTAATGATGTCACTTGGCAAGTTTTCATACACCTTGTTATAAACCTACTAAACGCAATGAATCAAGTATTTAATTTTCTATTAAAACTTGCCAAGTAACATCATTAAAAAGTAACTATTTTTAACTGAGGTATGTGTATGGAACTTGGTACTTATTCAGATCTCACTTCTTTTATAGGCGAAGCATTCCCATATTATCGAACTTGGCAGTCTTTCACATTTTTGTTTTGGGTGGGATTTCATTTATTTTTGTAAGGTTGTTTATTTTATTTTTTTCTTATGATGAAGTTAGTTAAAGAAATGTCTCATTTATACTATCTTTTAGATTTTTTAATATGCACTATGTTTCTTACAAAGAAATGAACTAGATTAACTAATCATCCTCCGAGCCTTTTTCCCAACAATGTTGGGGTCGGCTTTCAGTCTAACCGGATTCAGCTGAGTACCAGTGCTTTACAAGAAGCGACTGCCTATCTGACCTCCTCAACCCAGTTACCCGGGCAACCCGATACCCCTTGGTTAGACTGGTGTCAGACTTACTGGCTTCTAACTACCCGTAACGACTGCCAAGGATGTTCAATGACAGCCGGGACCTACAGTTTAACGTGCCATCCGAAACACAGCCAATGGTGTCTAAGATATACTTAGAAAGTACATACAAACTTAGAAAAGTTGCATTAGTACTTGCCTGACCTGGGATCGAACCCGCGCCCTTGTACTTGAGAGGTTGGTCCTTTACCCAGTAGGCCACCATGACTTTTTTTTTTTTATTAGATTAACTAAATGGACTAGATTTACCAACTGACTGACATGACATGTTATCATATATTATGTTCGTGGATCAAAGTTACACATTCGTTATTTTCGAAAGTGACACACTTGGCCGTTTTCAGATTTTTACTTTACTTTGACTAAATACAAACCTTTGTACCATTCGAAGATATATTATATAAATATAGATAAATTTAGGTCGCTTTAGTTCCTTAGGGGTATAAATTTACACCTGGTATAAAACACCTTCATTATTTTGAAACCGACTCACACTTGGCCATTTTCAGATTTTTTCCTTTACCTTGACATAAAGACCTACCTCCATGCCAAATTTCAAGTCAATACGACCATTGGAAGTGGTCTAGGTTTTTGATGAGTGAGTCAGTGAATCAGTGAATCAGTGTATAGTAAAAATAGCGATTTTCTGACGTCAATATCTCAAGACCTACAATAGGTATTTTAATGAAATTTTGTATTTTAGATAAGTGAGGGGGTCTCAACAGATACTAGAAATTTGATATGCGTAATTAAAATTGATTTTGAGTTACAGGGGGGTCGAATTTGGCCCGAAATGGTTCGTGTAATATAACCCACGGCCGGTGTGTCGCTTTTTTTGCTCGAACTTGGCGGACACACTGCCGTGTGTCTAGATTCTTTAAAAATCGACAATAGTTAACACAATTTTTAATCAATTTAACAAAACTACACTAAGCAAACCAAACTTCAAACCTAAAGGACCAAAAAACACGCAAGACTTACAAAGCCTCCATCAAAGTATACTCACACTAGGACCAAAAGCATACTGCCACTAGGACCAAAAGCAAAAGGTGTCAGCTTTGGCTACGACGTGGTCACACTGTGAGCGGCTATTGTCCGCTGTGGTGAGTGCTTTGTGCTCGCCACCTATGCTGTGCTTATGAATTCAATACGAATAGGGTGTGGTCTAAGTTTATGAAATAGCGTGTGTGGTTTTAATTGGAGATTTTTGGAGGTTTCTGAAAAAGGACCAATATTTGTCACGAAATTAAAATGAAATTAGCAATACTTACATATTTTGTTTATAATTCATTTGATTCAAATTGAATGTACCTAGGCTATTTAACTTATAAGTTTTCATGTTATTCAAGTTTTCAGTTTAGGTTTTGATGTGAAGTGTATGTGGTACAGTACTTATGGTGGCAAGCCACAAGTTGCCTATAAAATAGGTTCGCCTCTTGCGTCATGTTTGATAAGGTAACCTCCGTCTTGTAATTTATAAACATTATAAAGATAAAAGATTTTTTTTTTTTTTTAAGTAACATCTAGAATACAATCACATCTAAACTGAATAACAAAACACCAACTCAAAAGTTCTATCCTAACATCCTTTATCAACAACTACATAACTGGCTAATGTTATTTTATCTCCGAAACAATGCAAGCCAAAGATACGAAACACAAAGGTTCTGTTGCCGTCATAAACGCACGTCTGTCCGGCCTACTAGCAGATATTCTGACAGACAGGCGAAATACGGACTGCAAACATTGTCTCTACGCTATGTATTTGATCGTCTTATGAGAAGGATTTCCAAAAAAAATAATCTTTAGTATGCAATATATTAGATTTCTTATCTGTAAAGAATATACCTCTATATAGTACTACTGTCTTACTAATATTATAAATGCGCAAGTTTGTAAGTATGGATGTTTGTTCGTCTTTCACGTAATAATTATTTTATGAATTTTAATGAATCTTCGCAGTAATGTAGCTTATTAATAGAATAACGTAAAGTTACTTCTTTATTTGGGAGCTGGAAGCAGTATCCTCGAGAAACGGATGAAACCTCTGGCAGAAGCTAGTTCTATAAATAAAGAATGTACTCATATTTATTACTTGTAATGTGTAGTTGCAAATTTTTAATATTGGTCCTTTGAAACGCCTAATTCTTAGTATTAAAATTCTCATTTTAAATCTTGCAATATTAAAGTTTAAAGCCACAAGACCGATCTACCTCTATATTAAATTGACTGAGACGAAATTGAATATTAAAAATGTAACTAAGCCGGTCTCAGTAACTTTCTCGTTCATCTAGTGATTGCATGCGTTGTCTCTGAATATTAAGCCTTGGGGTCAACTCTATCAGCCGAAGTGCTACCGAGGTTTTCCATGAAGAATTTATCAGTTCCAATTTATATAACAAATGATAACTCAAACTCAAAATATTTATTTGGAATATAGTCTTGTTTTTCCTTGTTTCAGGTTTTTATTAGGTATTATGTTGCGTCAAATAAATAGGTCTTCATTATTTCTTGCAGAACTGGTCAACCGTCCTACAAACACGCACGTATGCACATACAGACCAAAGATAGAAAAAAATGTGATGGAAGTGACAAAACTAAACGACTTTTTTCCAGTAAGTAATCAACTCTTACCTACATCATTTCCAAAAATTGCCAAAGAAACAAAAAATAGTTCTCCCACTCACATACGCTATAAATTCGACTGACGAATATCGCAAAGCTGGGTCCACACGAGCTTAAATTACAGCGGCGGCTTGCACGTCGGCTCTTATCGAGCCATTCCCTGTTCACAGTGCATAAATCACTTGCACGTTCCTGATACAGTTGGCTCGTGTGAGCGCAGCCTAACATCTTCGGTGTGACGTTAATCTTGAACTATCTGCTAGTGTTGAACGTAGGTAATTAGATGGTTCTAGAAGGTTTATGAAGTATTTTCGGTCTTAGGTATGTATAATGTCTTAGGTATGTAAAATCTTTAAATGAAAAAAATCTGTCGTTAATATTATAAATATAAATAAATCGGAGCCGATTTCGTTTCAAACTTTTTTGGTCGAGCTTTAAAAATAACGTTCAAAGATAGGCGTTTTTACCTCCGAAACAGAAGTTCGTAATTCCGCGCTCAAATTGGACTTGATTGGACGGACGGACGAACAACTAATATTTTTACTGAATTCTCCGTTTTTGTTTGCTCTGCAGTACCTACGTAGATACGAGATTCCAAAAAAAAATGGAGTGAAACTAAATTGGGAATCAAAATTTGATATCTGGACTTTTTTTCTTACTAGCGTACAGCGGAGCGCTGCGAAGAACGAATGATGAAAAAACCGGCCAAGTGCGAGTCGGACTCGCGCACGAAGGGTACCATTATTTATAAAACGGACAAAAAAATCACGTAGTTTTCAGTATTTGTTGTTATAACGGCAACAAAAATACATCATCTGTGAAAATTTCAGCTCTCTAACTATCACGGTTCATGAGATACAGCCTGTTGACAGACGGACGAACGGACAGAGGAGCGAAAACAATAGGGTCCCGTTTTACCCTTTGAGTAAGGAACCCTAAAAAGATTACCTTCACCATATACCATGTTTATTTGAACAGTAGTCCTAGTTCACCGTTTTCACTGTTTATGTTGTAAATTTGTTTTATTTTATTTTTTATATATAAAAACACGTCGTGTTTCACATGTCGGTGGGTACGCCCTAAAACTATACCTATTTTCACAGAATGGAGGCATTATGTTCTCTCTTGTTTTTTTTATTTTACACATTTATTTTATAGCCGCTTGAGTAATAGGTATGGGTAAGGTGTGTACTAGCTAACATGATTACATGTTTACTTGCTTTTTTTTTATACAAATTTATATGTATAATTTTGAATGATATTGTTATTTTTTTTTTTTTGTATACGGTTCTTCAAACCATACAGACAGAATTGTGTTGCTGGGGAGTTTGTTCCACCATTTCTTCTTCCCAGCAAAAACACATAGGAAGTGGTGAAGGGCGGGCGTTTTGGGGGCTGTCTTTTGTAGATTTGACGTTTAAAAAGTGCTGATTTTCAGCCTACTTTGAATAAATGACTTTTGATTTGATTTGATTTGATTATTTCAATACAAAACGTAATAAATATGTACACATACAAGTTTGGCTTTCGAGAGATGAAACAACGGTCATAGCTTGTGTCCTAGATAATTTCAAACCGCTGAAATGCCAATAATGAGTTAATCAAGTAGATAATTCCTATTCGGAAACGTTTCGTAGTTAAACTTCAATTTACCAATTTGAATTGAGCCGAGTGAATCCAGGAAGTATTAGATTTCTCTCTGTTACCAATTGTTTCTACGGAATATTCACGATTTGGTTTTAGTAGCCTGTACGCACAATATCATTGTTTGTATCCTATACATATATACTATCCTACTAATAGTTAAAGTGTGATAGTTTGTATGGGTGGATGTATGTATTTAGATTGGACTTGTTTTGTATAATACTTACGGCCAGTTTCTTCATCAAAAGTTAAAGTTAAAGTAATGTCTAAAGTTAAAGTAACGGTCAAATTCGTTTTTTCAAGGCTAAACTGACAGCAAAATTCATAGAAAAATTGAATTTAACCGTTACTTTTACTTTAGACATTACTTTAGCCATAACTTTAACTTTAACTTTTGATGAAGAAACTGGCCGTTAGACAGACATGTGTAGCTGGTTTTATTGTGCCACTTCTTTTTCTCAGCAAAAACACAGAAGAAGTGGTGATGGGCGAGCGTTTTGGGGCTTGTCTTTTGTTATTGGCGTTCGAAAAGTGCTGACTTTCAGCCTAATTTGAATAAAAGTTTTTGGGTTTAAGTTTGTGGATGTTTGTTCAACTTTCTCAAAAAATTAAGCAAAATTAAAAATTTTGAAAAAACCCCCGACGGTAAAAATCTTATTGAAAAATAATAAAATAACTCAAAACCCCCGACTTAACCCAATTATATAGGAATATCCGTCGGGAGCTGCCATTAAACCAGCTAAAGGATTCTAGTGTCGTGAATACAATTATTGAAGAATTGTAGATGTTTAACGATGACATAAAATACACTCAATTAATTGTTGAAATTTCATATAGAAAAGGCAGCCCCCGACGGTTATTCCTATATAATTGGGTTAAGTCGGGGGTTTTGAGTTATTTTATTATTTTTCAATAAGATTTTTACCGTCGGGGGTTTTTTCAAAATTTTTAATTTTGCTTAATTTTATTTCAGACTTTTTAGAGAACATATACGAATTATAGTCTATATAATATGTTATTGCAATATTATTTTGCACCGATATTGTAGCGCCCTCTAGTGAGTTACAGGCGTAATTTTTTTATTTGGGAACATGCATTAAGCACGTACTCATTGCTGACGAAAACAGAATTGTAATCGGACGTTTTGATTATATTGTAACATTGTTTGGCACTAATATTGTGGCGCCCCCTAGTGATTAATAGCTATGATACCTATCTAAGAACATGAACTCATCGAACACAAAACCGTTATTGAAAACCGCATCAAAATCGGATCATTAGTTTAGAAGGTAGGTGGGAACATTACTTTGCTCTTTTGCACTAATATTGTGGCGCCCCCTAGTGAGTTACAGCCATGACACCTATCTAAGAACATGAACTCATTGAACACAAAAACGTTATTGAAAACCGCATCAAAATCGGATCATTAGCTTAGAAGGTAGGTGGGAACATTACTTTGCTGTTTGGACTAATATTGTGGCGCCCCCTAGTGAGTTACAGCCATGACACCTATCTAAGAACATGAAATCATCGAACACAAACCCTTTATTGAAAACCGCATCAAAATCAGATCATTAGTTTAGAAGATATGTGGGAACATTACTTTGCACAAACGCACACACAAACACACAAACACACAAACGCACATCTCTCACCCTAAACGCATATACCTGCTCCGTTCCGTCGTGGGTAAAAAACTACTGAAACTAGTCTACACTACAGCTTTTATCAGAGGCTTATAAGCTACTTTTTACCCGTTTACGGGAAATAGTTCTCTCGGAAAGCGGGTGAAACCGCTGGCGAAAGCTAGTATGTTCTACCTATGTTTATGCAGTTTATTCACTCAACTAAGTTTATGTAGCTAATTTACTTTGGTAAACCAAATAAGGTAAACGCACCAATCATGGTCAGTAGTAGAAAAATATTTGGTATTATTTAATATTTATCAAAGTAGTTATTGCCGCATCTGTATGCTCTATTGTGGTATTTGTGAAAGACGGTATCAGTTAACCGTGGAAATTACAAATACTAATTTATCTTTATTAGAATAAATTAAATAAAATAAATAATTTTTAAATTTTTTTCACCAATAATGGTCAGGTAAATACCTAGTAATGGACCACCATTTATGGTCAAATCCAGTAATGCACAGCCAGTAATGGTCATAAAAAATATACTTACATAAATCGAATCAAATCTCACCCAGGTAAGTTTTTATAGGTTTATTAAAACAAAAGAAAGAGCAATTGAGCTGAATCGGGGGTCAAAGGTGTTCGTACAATCTCTTGGAAGAAGCCACTTGACGAAGCTGACCACAACAAGTGGAGAAGTCGTTTCTTCGGTGCCGGCAGTCCTTTCGGAAGTGGAAAATTTCTATGGCCGGTTATACGCATCGCATGCATCTCGACCTGATCCCAGAAATGAGGATTCTAGAGCCACATTAACACGCCATTTCACCGAAGACCTGCCAGAAGTCAGCAGTTTCAATTTTGTTAAAGTTAGTTTGCTCTGAGTGGTGAGCTTATGTGTATTTGGGATTTATACGTTAATTCTTGTTTTCTAATTATGAATACCCTGAACTTGGGAATGTAATAATTTTGAACTACAGCTTAATAAGTCTGTAGGTACTAATGATACCTCTAATGAGTTAATCGTCGTCATCGTGCAAGATACGTTGATTTTTATACCTAACCTTCCTACTCAAATACTATAAGTAGGTATCTCCAATTGAAAAAGCAGGTCTTTTGGTCCGCATTGGTTTTATACTTAATTTATCTGATTGATCATATTAATTGTTTTCAAAAGTAGATTTTGGCTGTTAATAATACAGATTTTACTGCTTGATATTTTTCGATCTCATTTATATATTCACCTGTAATCGAAAGATTTACGCACGAAAATTCTTTGAGAGTGGCTGTGACTCATGTAAGCAAGATGATATTATCCCGCACGTCATACTCGACATTAAGCCAGTGACATGATTAATAACACGAACCTGCAGCGAGTTGGAATTCAAATGATTTATCGGTATTAAATGTTCTAAAAGCATATTTTGCTAAAAATGCATTTTTTCATGTTTTAGTCATTTATGAGTAACGTTAAGATTAAGTTTATTTTAAATATTCTTAGGTGTTTCATTATCATATGTACGCTTTTTTCTACAAGGTGTAATAACTTATGACATAACGTAAGATCCATATCTTCCATATATAATAGGGTATCATTAGCTTAGGACCTGATGCGTTTGGAATTAACTAGCAAGGACTTGATAAAGTACAAGAATGATAAAAATTTGACATCACATACATAATAGTGGAACGATGAATCTATAGGCTAAGGCTATAGGCTACTTTTTATCCCGGTACGGGAAGTAGTTCCCACGGGATGCGGGTGAAACCGCTGGCAAAAGCTAGTATAAAATATGAATGTAAATAAAATAAAGAATTATATAAGCACTAGCTTCTGCCAGCGGTTTCACCCGCATCCCGTGGGAACTACTTCCCGTACCGGGATAAAAAGTAGCCTATAGCCTTCCTCGATAAATGGGCTATCTAACACTGAAAGAATTTTTCAAATCGGACCAGTAGTTCCTGAGATTAGCACGTTCAAACAAACAAACAAACAAACAAACTCTTCAGCATTATAATATTAGTATAGATTTCAAAACTAGAGTATAAGAGGACCTTTAATAAACATAGCGCTGTACCGACTATATCGCGACTAACATGATGTACACCAAAAACTGACATACGCCGAAAGACAGCTTTGAATGAATAAAAAAAATGATTTCATATATGCGGCACTTAAAATCGTATCAATCAATTCTGACTACGCCAGCCCTCGCATCATACATTATCAAAGGCGTTACTTGGACGTCTTCCATTCCTCGATGTACACCGAAACTGGATGTGGCTGCTGAAAAATAACTGGCCCTTCGATCCAGGAAGGCTACACCTTCCATCCTTCACCTTCCATCTCAGTTTGTAGGATAAAATCATTTTTTATTTATTGGTTTCTTAGTGATCGCTTTAAATGTTTCAAAGATGAGTTCCAGGAGCAATATTATCCAAAATTTTCATTTCCGATCTTTGATCTCCGTAAACTGCAAGCTTAGACTGGAAGCCGACCCCAACAGGATTGGGAAAAAGGCTTGGAGGATGATGATGATGATGATGATGATGATCTCCGTAAACTGCAAAAAAAAAACATGGATCTGATGAACAGATGCATATTTAAATATTTTGTTGCTATAAATTATCTTGTCTTTCTAAAATGAAGAAAATGAAACCGCTCATCTAGTATCTACCATACATCTGCACATACCCGAATTTTCTTACAATTTGATCTTTACAACCAAGAAAAGCTACTCTCACCTTTGCCGATGTAAAAATAAAGACTAGTCACGTCTTTTTCAGCAGCAAAATGATGTTGGTGGAACAGTTAATGCTCTGAATACTATCTCAGGAACGTATATTTTAGCTGTTAGCAAAATGTTAGCGATTTGAGCATATAAGGGTGGCTGCTGATCTCGTTCTAACAGTTGATACGAACCTTATGTATTATTGGTTTTGTAAGTCGGGGGTCGAAGGGATTTTCTGATGCATTTCAGCTATATTTTTTTCCAGATGTTTTTACGATTTCTTTAATATTTTGAGTCATCATTATTGATAGAATGTTCAAGTTTAATTTTCAAACTAAACAGTTGTTTTTAAACAGTTTTCTAATTGGTAATAATGAGCCTTAGGCATATTTACATAAAATTATTAAATCTGGCTTTAATATTTTTGTTTTTCACCTAAAACCGATAAATAATACTTAAAAATTTGTTGACGAAAACTACAAAAAAAACGTAATTGAAAAAAATACAGTGACTGACAACCAGAGCCAACTCGATCAAAATCTTCATGTAATAGATGTAAACATGCAGAACTTAAAAAACCCAGTCGATAAATATTTCCATCGCCATACCTACTACCATTTATATTTATTTACTCTTCTGTTTTTTTGCAAGCTACCGGTATTTTGGCATGTATTAAGTTTACTATTTCTGTCTCCGCATATGCAATTTACTTGTGCGAATGGTGGTAACTTTTCGGATGACCAGTGTCCTTGTGAAAACCCTGTTTGGGATAAGAGTGTGTTCACCGAGACCATGCAGACGAAATATTCTATAGTTTGTGAAAATGCATGGCTGGTTAGCTTTTCGCAAAGCATGCTGTATTTTGGGTTGTTACTTGGAGCTCTGTTCTTCGGGTTCCTCTCTGATAGGTCAGTGTATTTATATTAAGTCACCCTGAGTAACAAAGGTTCATAAAATATTGTTACGTACTTAGACGATGCATTTGAAGAACTTTGGCAGGCGTAGGTGAACCTAGAGATTAGAGATTATTATAGGCTTGTGTTTTAAATTTTCTGCCTACCTATATTTATTTTATTTATTTATTTATTTATTTGGGACAAACAAACAGTAACACATTATTTCTGCGCAAATAATATAAACAAGATATTATATAAATGTGAAACTCACACCGTTATCCACAGCATATACAATTCATATAAATTTACTTTAATGAACAATCTATGCGAGTAAGATTACAAGACTATTTAAATAACTATACATCGGAATCCTTAAGTTTCTTTAACAATGCAGAACGAAATCTATTTGCTGACACTGAGAATAAATCTAATTCTGCAGTTTCTGAACAAAAAACATTATAGTTTTTGCACAAGCGACGTAGAGGCGCCCGAAAACCAGCATTGGTGCGGCAATGAGACACAGCAAAAAGAGGACGTGCGCGCACCTCTCGTCTAATAACAGTTCTTGGGACATAGTAGCATATTTTATTAGTGATCTCAGAACAGTTATACCTGTTATGGCATAAGTCAAAAAGAAACATAATCTCTAGATATAAACGCCTAGACTTCAGGCTCATCAGATTGTATGTGTTAAGTAGGTTTTTATAGGTTGGGAAATTGCGGGAGCACCTATAGTGCATCGATCTGAGGAATTTGCGCTGCACTCTTTCAAGCATCTCAACATACTTATTATAAAAAGGGTTCCATACTACCACAGCATATTCGAGTTGAGATCTAACTAATGCTTTGTAGAGATGAGAATAAGTGCTTGCGTGTTTGAATTCAGTAGCTGATCTCATAATGAACCCATACATACGATAAGCCTTTTTAGTGATGTTATCAATATGTTGATCAAGGTGAAGTTTGTTATCTAGCAGTACCCCTAGGTCTCGCACGAATGGGGCTTTTAACAGAGTTACATTGTTAAGATTATAATTATGGTTTATAACGTTTTTATTTTTTGTGAATGGTATCGTTAAGCATTTAGAAATGCTAAGGTAAAGTTTGTTTTGAATGCAATATTCAGAGAATCGATTTAAATCTTCTTGTAACTGACAACAATCTGCAGGTTTTCTTATAGCTTTAAAGATTTTTAGGTCGTCAGCATAAAGCAAAAATTTTGAGTATCTAAAACAATTTCCAATATCATTTATGAACAAAATGAATAAAAGAGGCCCTAAAATTGAGCCCTGCGGTACGCCAGATGTTACGACAGTAGTCGCCGAGTGAAATCCTTTGATAACAACCCTTTGTGATCTATTACTAACATATGATGCAAACCAGCGAAGCAAATCTCCTCGTATGCCGTTAAATGCAATTTTGGTAAGAAGCAAATTATGGTCTACTTTGTCGAACGCTTTTTGAAAGTCTGTGTACACTGCGTCTACTTGTACTTGTTGATCCATATTGTTAAGAAGAAAATCGGTAAATATTAATAGATTAGTAGTTGTAGATTTACTTTTGACAAATCCGTGTTGTTGTTCTATTATAATTCTGTAAATTATCTTGTGAATTTCCTGATAAACTAGCCTTTCAAAAAGCTTCGACAAAGCAGACAAAATAGATATGGGGCGATAATTTTCGACCTCTTGTTTAGACCCTGATTTATATACAGGAGTTATATTAGCCTTTTTAAATTGTTCAGGGAAGGTGCCCTCTGATATAAACTTATTAAATATAATTTGAAGGGGCTTGTATATACTCTTAGCAGTCTTTTTAAGGAAATAAGGGGGCAGTTGATCAGGTCCAGGACCTTTGGTAGTATCTAAAGCTTGTAATGACTTCAAGACCTGATGTTCGCCAAACGTAATGCTAGTAATAAGAGTACATTTGTCACTACTCTCCTCAGGGGGCAGCCATTCGTTCAAATTTAGATTTGAGGGTTCATAAACCGATTGAAAGTAGTCCATGAACATATTGCAAATCTCATCCGGATCACTGGATGTCCGGTTTTTAAAAGACATGGTGGAAGGAATGCCGACATTACCCTTACGATTATTGACATAGCTCCATAGATATTTTACATTCTTTTTAACATTGTCCTCAACAGAATTCAGATAGTCAGCGTAGTTTGATTTGCATAAGACCCGAAATCTATTCCGTAGAAGCGAAAATTGTTCATAATCCGAAATGTTATTATACGTTTTCCATTTCACCCAGGCTCTGTTCTTGTTTTTGAAAATGCGAATCAGTGATTTAGAGAACCACACAGGGAATTTAGATGAACTTGTGTTAGAAAGGGGAGTATAAGTTCTTAGCCAAGTAGCATTTTGTTCCATTTAAGAGTACACATTTAGTTCCAAGGTGAACTTAAAGCATTACTACAGTTCACTCGTGATGTATTAGCTGCATTATTGCAATTAATTACACCTATACCTGTCTAAGGGACTTATAGGAGTGTAGAGTAATACTTTTATACGGTTATGGGTGTTACAATACTCTAACAACTATCCTTTAGTCAGCTTTCTGACTAAGAGCATTATAGGAGGGTAGAGATACGGCAACCGCTGTTTAACGGCCTACTTGTTCGATGTTATAGGGCTAGCATTTTAATAGAACACTTCTGGTCATTTATAAAGCCAAAGGCTGTTATGTTTACTTGTTTTAGACTGTTATACAGCCAGTAGCTGTATTAGGACTTGTTTGTGATACTTAAAATAACCTTTTTTTAACTATCTGTACAGAAGTGTTTAAATGATTCACATGTGGACTGTAGGCTGTTAGAAGGACTATATAACAGTTCACATAGCCGTATTTCATTTCCACCATTTTGTTCTACGTAACCTAAAATATTTACCAAATAAATCTACAAGATTAATGCAAATTTATCACAAAATACGCAGATAGAGCGAATGAGTTTTGGTTTCATGTTAAAATTAATTACCGTAGTATAATTATAATGCCAATAAAATATCAAAAACTGAAAATGAAAATTTTCCTCTCAGCCAGTTTTAAATATTTCAAAATGAATAAAGCGTTTTTACAGAGGCGCGTGAAAATTTTAGTTGTCAATATGTATACATTTCACGATAAAGTTGCATTCCCATGGCATTAACATGATATAGAACATAAAACAGGTACTACCGCGTGTTATATTATAATAATAATCCGTCGGAGTTAGTTTGCCCCGAATCCGTGCACTCCGTCCAATTGTCAAATTAATATATTAAAATGTAGAAATAATTTAGGACACAAGTGAATTTAAGGTAGCTTACTGGAGTACTTTTGTCCGATTTTAACTGTGAAGGCTGTGTATTTAGCCACTTATTACTCTTTATTACACTCATGTACGTTGTATGGTTCACACTGCGTTCCATAATAGTGCCGTAAGTCAGCCTTAAGTCCGATGTTACTACTTAAACTGCTATTATAATGCTATTAAACTTCTAATGTACAGCCATAGTGAAATTAAGGCTGTCTAATTTGTGCCCAAACTAGTTCAATAAAAGCATTATAGCAAGCTATGCAGCTCATATACAGCTGACATACACAGCTTGTAGAGTACATGTGAACGACTAGACATCTTATATAGAACCCCGAATGCTACTTGGGTATAACATTGAAAATAACATCGTAAAAAGTATTTAGACTGTCCTCTGATGACAACCCCTGCAAACGATTGGTCCAATCTATATCTGCCAAATCTTTGTTTATGAGTTCGTAATTAGCTTTGTAGTAGTTGTACTTTACAATTTTTACAGGATTGATTGTCTGTATCGTCGTTTTATATCTTATATCGGCGCAAAAGGGTGGATGATTTTTATCGGGAGGTAACAAATTACATGAAGGTGCATAAGTCGCACACTCGCTATTGGATATTAGTAGATCCAAAATACGTCCCTTATAATTTTTGAAACTATTGTATTGATAAGCGCTAAGCAAAGATAAGAAATTACTCAAATGTCTACAAACAGGTGATGAACCAGTACTAATATGTGCAGTCGTGTTATTGTTTGTAGCAGGGAGCCATTCAATGTGCGGTAGATTGAAATCTCCGAAAATATGAAAATGATTAAAGCCAAATTTGTCTATCAGATTTTCTAATGTTTCAAAATAATCAACATAGGCTTCTTTAGCCGTGTTGGGTGGAATATATACAGCGCTTATTAGAAATTTTTCGCGTCCAGCAAAAGGTAGTTGTATAAAAACATCTTCAATATGGGAACTAGCCTGGGAATCGAATGGTACACAGGTGGAATGTAATGTCTTTAATACAGCTATAAGAACACCTCCCCCATCCTTCTTATTGGTAGCAATGCGATTGCGATCATTTCTGTAAACTACGTAACGCACATCAACAATCTCATCGTCAAATATTTCGGGGGTTAGCCAGGTCTCTGTTAAGATAATTATGTCATAGCAATTTGACAATATGTTCATGTACAAGAGATTCAGTTTTGAACGAGTACCCCTACAATTTTGGTAGTATACTGTTAACTTATCCAACACAGTGAAAGTGAAGCAATACTAAGAATAAATTAGTAGTGCATGCAACCAATATGAGACAGAAGTCCAGACTATGTATAATATGTAAGATTAAAATTACTATTTTTATGAAAAGTGGTGACAACAAGTATAACATGATTATAAAAAAGCTACTATGCCATTGTTTTAAAAATGTACTATGTAAAAATAAAATATGGAAACAAAATATTAGCCTGAATAGCTGTTTAACAGCTATTCAGGCTAATATTTTGTATATTCATGGTAAATAACGTTTATTTAATGGAAATATGTATATAATGGAGTATTTAATGGAATGATAAGATCACCAATATCTTAACCAAATAACGCAGTTAACCCATACTTAGCAAAAAATCCCCTATTTCAAGAGCAAATTTCCTTAAAATCAGCGTCAGGATCATATCCTATGATTTGATGTAATAGTCTTTTAATTTTCACAGCTGACAACCTTTTAATTACTGCCGGGTCCTTAATTAAATTACCGTTGATATTCCTGTTTGAAAAAGAGTCTCGTCACTCAAAATTAATATTAAAATATTGATGAACGTTGGCAAACGTTTCCAATTAATTGCGTTAAGCAGAGTATACATTGTGAACTGAAATTTCCTGTAAACTGAATTGTGATGTGAGTTGCTGCATTAATCAAGTGATTGCTACTGAAAATTTCAGTCTTCACGCTATTAATTGAAGTGCGATTTGCGGATCTGTAGAAGATGTTTCTCTTCTCTCTGCTTTCACTTAATTCACTTCAACATTATGCATTTTTAAATATTCTCACAAAAAAAAACATAAAGAGAGAGAGAACATAAATTAAAAGCATAAAAAAGTAGGTGGCTACCGACATCGAGAACAGGATCCAAACTACAAGTCCTATACTCCTAATTACTTTATCCGTTTCTCAAATCAAAATTAGGTTTAATATCCACGTAATATTATTTGAAAATCTTCAAAACAGTCTTCTCATTTATTTTCCGTCTACAGTATAAATAATACTGAACATTTTTTGCAGGTTTGGTCGCCTACCAATATTTTCACTAAGCACACTCGTGATGGCATCAGCAGGTTGCCTGGTCCCATTCATGCCAACCGCCGCATCATTCATCGTGATTCGCTGTATTGAGGGTATTGGCTCGGGAGGAGCCATCGTTACCGGCTACGTGCTCATTATCGAATACTGTGGAACCAACTACAGAGAAACGGTCTCAGCCCTTTACCACATACCCGTCAACGTGAGCCACTTGTCTTTGGCAGGAATCTCTTATCTCATAAGGCACTGTGATGCTTTTCAACTAGCTCTGTCAGTGCCGGCGTTTTTGTGTGTCACTCCGTGGTGCCTGGGCTTAGAGTCCCCAAAGTGGTTGATAGCTCACGGGAAAATTGATAAGGCAACGCGTGTACTGGAGAAGATTGCAGCTTTGTAAGTATGAAAGTGGAATAGAATGTAGAATAATTTGACAGACAGCAGACATTCATCGTATATGTAGATACGGGGTTAATATTTTTCTATGCGGTACTTGGGCTAGTCATTAAATTGTAGTGTATGCTTAAAATCAGTCTGATCACACGTAACAGAACTTTTTTCTTCTGTTTCAGTAACCGCAAGCCGTCAGATAATATCAAAACAGAAATAGAAGAGTACTACGCAGCTCAATCTTCCATCAAAAGTCACAAAGTGAAGTTCTGGCAACTCTTCCATCATAGGAGGCTCATTATCAATCTGTTCTGCATATCTTTTAATTACTTCGTGTGTGGCATGGGGTACTATGGCGTCTCTCAATACATCGGCAACATGAGTGGCGATATCCACAGGAATGTTGCCATCTCTGGAGCCCTACTCATACCTGGAACAATCACCAGCGCATTCCTACTCAACCACTTAGGCAGACGATCTTTCCTGATGACAACCACCTTCTTATCAGGAATATTAATGATAGTAGTAATAATGATTCCTGAACATGCAAACTTGGCCAGGGTATGCACAGCTTGTGTTTGCAACACTTTCTTTTTCATGTCTTTTATTATCGTGTTTTTGTATGGTGTGGAATTATTCCCGACTTCTATAAGGAATACTGTGTTAGGCTTCTTATCAGTACTGTCAAGAGTTGGTCAAATAACTGCACCTCCTATCAATGGTTTATCTCAAGTAGTTTCGGGAGCTATTTTTGGAATGATGGCCATTATAGGAGGATTTTTGTGTTTACCATTACCAGAAACGAAGTTTGTAGAACTACCGTCATCTTTAGAAGATTCAAAAAGCTTACCCAAGAGAAAGTCTGGACAGCAAAGTGTACAACTAGATCAGATATAAATTAAAAAGAAATTACACTATCAACATGTGATAAAATTGTTTTAGATACTGTGTTCTTTCGAGAAGTACAATATTATGAATTATAATTTGGTAAAAATGTATATTATATATGGCTTTACTAACACTTATGTAAACGAAATGATGTTTTACCTAACATCAAAAACAATAATTCTATACTTGTGCAATTTTACAGACAGACAAAATCCACCCTCAAAATACCGAACATGGAAAAAAGTCGTATAAATCTGCAATCGGGTACTGTAGTACAAAGACATACAAACACTTTGGTACCAGGAGTAGCAATTTACAATAAAACAAAGGGAAGCTCACGACACTGTTATTTTCAATAAGCTCCCTATACACAAGATAATGAAAAAAGTTTTTATAACCGACAATGCGGAGTACCTAAGTGGAATAAAGTATGATGTTTTTAACTTGTCCAATATGTAAGAATATTGTTTTATAGCTGGGATGTGAGAGGATTTTGTATTTATTTTAAGATTTGCTTTGTTTTGTTTTGCCGATATTGAAAGATCAGTCGAAACTTGTGAGTTCTTTGAGATATCATAGTTCTTGGAGATATCATATTGCAAGCTCTTTGATATGAGCTCTTTGATATGACGATAACATGCGTGACAGAATTTTAATTTTACGGAGAAACATAACTAACTAAACTAGTCATGTTTATTTTTTACTAGCTTTTGCCCGCGACTTCGTTCGCGTGGAATAGTGATTTTTGGTTTGACCAATAGATGGCGCTATATGTCCGAAATAAATTTTATTTTTATTTTTATATTTTTTTGAAATAAAAACTATCCTATGTCCTTTCTCAAGTTCCAAACTATGTCTGTACCAAATTTCACACAAATCGGTTCAGTAGTATAGGCGTGAAGAAAAGACAGACAGACAGACAGAAAGACAGACAGACAGACAGACAGAGTTACTTTCACATTTATAATATTAGTTAGGATTAGGATCAACAAAAGTCATAACGGCAAACATTAACTTAAAACTTATATTCAATACCCCTCAAAGAAGACCTCAAACAATCCTATTTTTAATTTAAAACAAAACACTCAAATATTAACAAAATCAACAAGCGAGCAAACAATTCAACGTAGCCAATACACATTAGCCAAATCACTAACCTTTGATCCAGCTTAACACTTAAGCCTACTAAATCTTAACCCGTGCTATTGTAAATCAATTTGGTCCATTATAATAGCCGTGGATGAGCCATAATCCTCCATGAGAGTATTATGGCCGGGGGGGTTAGGTACTAAATTAGCCGGGATGACCCCGAATGGTAACGTACGACTGAAAGCCACGCCTATCGGAACATTAGGTGCAGTACGGGTATTTGGCGATAGTTCCAATGTTGAGGTTTTGTGTTGGCTTAATTGTTGCTTTGTGATGTTATAAGAAATTAATTCTAGTCATATTTTAATGGGAAAATTGTAGATTTCGATATCTATCATGCTTGAAGAATAAATAAATAAATGGACTCGTCTTTTAGAATAGGAAGTAAAAGTCATGTGCCTAAAAAAAATTCCTTTGCGTGACTAAATATAAGTCTCGCTTTGCCATTTTTTTTCTAAATAGAGGTAAATTGATTGAGGACTTCGTCGATATATTTTTGGCGTATAAAAAAAGGTTCGTATAAAAAATATTTTCAGCATTTCAACGAAGCGGGTCCTGAAATATACCCAATAATGGATTGTGTTATGTTAAAGAATTTCCAACAACAAATAAAATAGATACTTCCATTACTGTTCCCATAAAATGCCATAACAATTTACGATTGAAAATAAAATTGGGACCCGTAATAGTAAAGTTCAGTCACGTATTGTTTTAAAAATTTATTTATTTTTAAGGGAACCACTTCAGATGTAATTACTAGGTCGTTAGAAGATTCCGAGGCGAGACTAGAATTCTAAATCATAGAAGAAATTGCTTCACTCGCTTAGAGTTAGTATCTACTTATTATGCATTAATAGACCTAGTTACTGAAAAGTAATTTAAATTCAGAGATAAGATAGTGAAGATGCTTTTAATTTTGTCGAAAGATATTGATAATCGGAGACTTGTCACTTACATTATTTATCCCTTTTTTTATTTTATCCTGAAAAATCTTCTCCTCACTAATAAGTTTTATAAATGCTGCCTGTCGCGCTTTAAAAAACGTTGTTGGCATAATAACCACAAAAGTTATTCCAGCAACAATTTTTACACTTAAAATGGAGTGAACAAGCATTTCTTTCTTCTACCGTCTCAAGGGTAATCTTAAAGAAATTGGGTTACTACAAGAAATGGACCAACAAATTGGTTTTTCGATTATCATACGCTTTTCTTACTTTTTGCGCGTCTACATGTAGGTATTATATAACTAAGTTCTGCAAAAAATGGTATGGAAATAAAACATGACCTTTACAGAACTTTGATCATGGAATCAGATGGCTCATCCGAATCGGTCTGCGATTTCTGGGGTTCTTCCAAATTCCTACAATTTAACCGCCACCCGAGTGTGCGAGGTTTGACAAGATTTCAAATAAAGGTTTCCAAAATTAGTAGTAATTTCGTTCATCGCGGTCAATTCAGATAAATGTATGTTCACCATTACATGCAAAAGCCTCATGTGAAATACGCGTAGTATTTTAATAACAGCATAAGTAAGCACCAGTGATGTCAGTAGTTCATAACAGTACCTACACAATGCAGTGCACGGACATATGTCAGAAAGGTAAACCGCGCTGTTCCCGACAATCTTTAGACATAGGATTACAGTAAATGTTAGATAGTAAGGCTGTATAATACATAATTCGAATAGGAAATCTACTTCAAACTAACGAATGTGTATTTGGACACTTAGAACACAAGAGAACAAACATGGTACCTACCGTCACACATAATGACATGATATAATTATTATTTTTTTTATATTCCTTCCAGGTGAAAAGTTCAGATCACAATATTGCTCCGTTTACGAGCTCTGATGCCTCTATTCTCGAGTCATTTGAAGCCCTACGCAAAAGTATACATATTTAGACAGTTTGTTTCTCAATCACAAGTAGTAGTTAGCTTTTAAGCGGCAAAGTAATTTTGTAGGTGCTGTATGCAACAGATGCGTACTATCTTATCAATATATGTTCACACTCATGCTCTCACAGCTCTCTGAATATTACATTATACCTATATTTCCAAACAATTACGAAGCTAAAACCGATTAGCCTTACTGTTACAATTCTACTGTAACAAAGATAAACGTAGCAAGGCAAGTGATGTACTATTATTATGAAACCACGACGTGCGCCCTCGCTGACGTCATGTCACACCAATGTCAGGACAGACCCTCGGATTATGAAGCAGAGGAGTTAAGAAGGCTTAGTTGAAAACAAATGGTTAAACCTAAAAATTGCGTGCAAAATAACGCTTTTCTTATAAAGACTGAAATGTTCTTTACTTAGATTTGGGACTTCGGCAAACAAAGCCCCGTTTTACTTGCTACCGATAGTGTCAATTTGTTATCCAATAATAATAATTAATCTGCCAGAGAAAGGCTGCTTATAATTTCTGCCAGATATGCTAGCAGAGACCTGTGCAGCCCAAACATTACAGCTTATCTATATCTATCAGATCAAAGGGTTTCTAATACTGTCTAAGCAAAAATAAAGTGAGTAGTCGGTTATGCGGACTAAACTCGAGCTGATCAATTATCAGAATGAGTCAGTAATTTCGGAGATGGCTACTCATAAACATAACGCTTGTATGAATAGAAAAGAACGTGTTGAACCTTTGGAAAAGTATCTGGTCATTGACCAAGCCCAAGGAATGTAATATTCAAATAGACCGTGAGTGTGTGTAAATCGTGGCTAAGTACACACTAAGTATTATTGTGACGTGTAAAGCCTACGTTAGTCCCAGTCATTTTTGAGGGACTTAATGCTTAATTGTGATTATGTAGGGTTTGTGACTGTTGTGTTGATGAGACGAATAAAGTTAAATTATGTTTTACACTTGCCCTTTTGGTGTGAATTGTAATACAACAGGATATAATGTATTCTTAGAAAATCATCATCCTCCTGCCCTTATCCCAATTTTATTTGGGGTCGGCGCAGCATGTTTTCTCCTTCCATACTCTTCTATCTGCCGTCATCTCACAAGTAACATTCTTTCTTACCATATCTACTTCTTAGAAAATAATGAAAATATAAATCATTTATTAAACAATTGAGCTATGGTTTATTAGTTTACTAGCCTTTATGATTGCTCACATTTCGGACAATAAACTGTTACCAACAGACAGATCTCTAGCTCCCTAATCAGTAATTCTATAAGAAATACTAATTAGCATAGTTGCTACTTTCAAGCATAAAGAAAATTTTCAGTTATAGGTTGGTTAGATATTTTGAAAAACAGATGTAGTTTTAATTATTTTATTAAAACCAATCACTATCAAATACATAGCCTTACAATACGTACTAGCTGTATGAGATCGCCGAATTAATCTAATGCATTCAATTGTATATTAATTACTAATTTATATTTAACAATCACTGGTGATACTCTGTTAATTATCATGTTGACATAACTTTACTTTAGACAACACAGCCGATTGTGCGAATGATTGGACTGATGTAACTATATTTTTGTTGTAAAACATAACGTAAACGGTGAATATGGCCTCATTTGCTAGGTTTAAATATAACGAAGGATATCGTTGTGATTAGGTTATAACTGTTTGGCTAAAACTCAAATATAGAATCCAGGTAATAAAACATCCGTCTGGGCTTAAAATCGATGGTATTAGATTGGATATACGTCAACGGATAAGTTTGTTTTGAAAAAAAAATGTCGCTTTTAACATGATAATCAACAAGGCCACGCAGCACAATAATAATACTAAATTGACACAAATATTATATCGTCTAGTCCACCGTGATGAGTCCACTTTCCCTGACCACTTGCTCCGTCGACACCGGGTTTAAGAACACTGAAATTTTTATTGAAAACTATTAATTTATCTAATAATATGCACGTTCTTGGGAACAGCAGCTCTCAGGGGGAAGAAAACTTCTCAAAAAAGTGAATAATAGTTAAAAAAAAACTTTTTTCTGTGGTGGGATCATCATAATTTCCATATTTCATTTTACAAAGTGGTATCTGTACTGAACTCACACCAGAACGTGCCCACATTTAAACATTAGTTACGTAAGTTCTGTCACAGATATTATAAATATGTTCTACAAATGGACACTTACTTGTGCTCCCAGTGAATAAGTCTTGGTCCGGGATGATGCTGGCGGCTGCGATTGCTGCCTCATCAAGCACGATCACCTGGAAACCATTGACAAAACGATCAGATTTATCTACGCTAAAGCTGAAAAAAAATGAAATCAATGGATGCGGGTTTCTGAAGACAGAACAATGTGGCAAAACTTGGGGCAGCCTTTCTTCAGCAGTAGAGTTCTTTTGGCTAAAACGACGAAGAGCTTTTTAAACACGCTAATCTCTCAGAAGCTACTCGACTGGTTTGACAAATTCTTTCAGTGTTAGATAGGTCACTTGTTGAGACAGGTTATAGGTTTTTATCCGGCTGATTGAAGTAGTTCCCACAAGACGTTGGTGAATAATAATAAAATAGAGAAACAATAAGACTAGATTCACGTCTGGTTTGTTTGATAAGAGGCTCACACTTACTATTTGGGACTTAAACATAACTATGAGAGTATATTATACACATTGGGCTTAACATTTCGGGCATGATGTTATGAGCTCATTACTGGTAGTACCCGGAAGGCTATGAAACCTTAGTACGCCGGTATAATTCAGTAATGTGGAGGATAGATGATATTCACCTGCAATTCTACATCTCATTTGTTTAAATTAAATTGTAAATTCTACTAGTATGTATTATAATATGTAGTACAATATGTAGGTCAACTCTATATCATTTTTAGGTAGAAAATATTCCAATGCGATTTGCAATCAAAAACTTCATGAAGAACACTCGTAACGTTTGCCCAAACAGTGTTTATTTTGACAGTGCCGATGGCTAAATTGAAAGCTTAACTTTTTAGCCAAAGCAAATAGTTCTACAAGTACCTTAGGGAACCCAAGCACCCTAGTCTTCTCAACAGCTTCAACAACAGTCTTCTTCTCCTCATACACCATGTTCCTGAGAGGCAGCAGGTCTATGGCGTTGGCTGCCAGAGACCAGAGGTGGCCAGCGCCTTGAGGGGCTCTCGCGCCTTTACGAAAGTGAGGGTTGATAGACAGGTTGTGTCGAACTGAGTTCTTCCAGCGCTCGTCGTTCGCTTTGTAGAAGGGGAAACGGTCTCTGGAAAGAGTAGGAGAAGATTTAGTCAACAACGATATATTACTTGAGTATGAAGTACATAATACACTTTGATGTATCTATCATGTTTTAATGTTATATCTTATAGGCGATTTTCAGTTAGATCGGCGGTTCAAAGAAAATTACCACAAAAAGTTTTATACCTAGTGAACAACATATTATCATCCGCTATCATAATTTTTTTATACTTTTTATAGCCTAAAATTGAGATTTTCACCTTGTATTTGCTACCCTGATCTCTGTCAAATATTTAATGCTCAACCGCTCGTATAACTCCTAAGTATGATTCGAACTAAACTATTCAAAATACCATACCACCTGCCATATTTTCTCCCACACGACCAGGGCCAATCAATAACCCAATGAACCGTCACCGAAATCCCATATAAAAAACAAAAAACAATAAACGCTTCTAACCCCAAATCTAGTATAACACCACCTACTTAACTCTGCCTTATATTGTGTTTACAGGAGACATTGGGGCACGCGACCTCGCAGCTAGGGCGCGCGCCCCGTCTCCGCCTGGCACCGAGATCGATTGCTCTGCGAACCGCAACCGACCGATGCACGATACAAGAATTATCTAATACTGTACAGGCTTATGCACCTGCTTATTGATGAATTCGAGGATTATACGGCAAAAACATCGCTATTTACACTCCATTTTGAACTTTATGCGAAGATTTTATGGTTGGTTTTAGAGTGAAGGGAGGGATAGACGGCTTAAAAACATCCCCCTATGTCCAATTTTGATGGATATCATGCACCTGTTTACTAATTGGTTCGGGTATTAAAATGTTAAAGGTGTTGATCAACAGGAAAATCGATCGGTTACGTGCCTCCAGTTTTAAAATGGGTATCAAGATTTTTATGTGCTTAGGTGAGTGAACTGGCTAGTACAAGATAATAAAGGCACTTGATAATAATGGGAATCTTTTTAAGAGGATTTGTAATTGAAAAATGTGTCGCAAATACCGTCATAGAATCTTTGTTGATTAAGCAAGTTTCAATAATTTTCCTTTTAGTCATAATACCTTGAAAGGGCAGACTTGAACAGGCAACCCTTTCACCTTGACCTTGGAGATCAAAGGGCTGAATTCAATAGTATAGTTGTATCTTCATTAACTCTATTATCTGATGAGATTGAGAGATAGGACTATAGGTACACAGGTAATATTGACCAACTGACATGAACTATGAATACTGATTGACCAACTTTAAACGATATGAGCTTCTACTTCGCAAAGATTTTAATATTATCCTTCATTAATCACCAAGTAGAACGAATCACCGGCGATATAATTACACTATCAGCAATACAACATGGTTAAACATCAGGATTGCGATGTTTATCGGTCCGTAACTGAAGGGGGAACAATATTAATTTATTATCGCGATAATGTTTACTACCGTTTAGAGGGGAGCTTTGTGATTGGTAATCTGTTCGATTAGCGATGTTTGTTGAATGATCGTCACGGTTGCGATAAGAGGGGGTGACGGATCACGGCTTGTGGAAAACCTGTAGCAGTTTGTAAACAAAGGGATTAGAAGTAAAAATATAGGCAGGTACTAAAGGGAACTGCAATGGATAATGATTCACACGGGATCTAGTTCTCATTGTGAAAAAGTGAATACTTGTTCTTGAAACTAAAGCTTTTCAGACTTCAGTTTCATCTTATAGATATTGAAAATCCATCTATAATTGTAACTGAATAAGAATGATTAAATAAGCACCTTCTGGTTAGCAAAATTGTATTACCAATCATTTCTGCCTAGATTCATCTGCATTGATTCAATGTGGAAATTAGTGAACAAAGAATGTTATTATTAAACTAGATTCATGCTAGAAATACCAATTAAATGCATTCAAACATGGCCGTTATGCTGTACAAATAATAACCACAGCTCACATCTACCATCAAAATGCATTCAATTAATATTACTAACATGTATTCAAAATATTCGCTTAGCTCAAATATTTGTTCCGAAACAGCCAGAAACCAATTGGCTGCCGTTTTACAATCGGCCGAGCTAAATAACCGAATTTACTTTAATTATAAACACAACGTGGTGACAATCAGTACAAATCAACCATTACCTGTTAACTCGGTACAATAGCTGAACAATGGTAGTAAATTGTACTATAATACCAACGAATAGAAATGAAACCCCTTCACGAAATGG
Organism: Helicoverpa assulta; assembly: GCA_963856015.1. Lineage (NCBI taxonomy): Eukaryota > Metazoa > Arthropoda > Insecta > Lepidoptera > Noctuidae > Helicoverpa > Helicoverpa assulta. The sequence continues at coordinate 1,543,119 of CAWLCW010000016.1, forward strand.
TGCCGGGTGACGAAGGTACATTTTCTTTTGTCCGCCTAATTTGATATTAAGCTTTTGTTATATGAAGTTTAGTAGAAAGAAAGGTTTTATTTGATTGGAAAGTTTGACTATTGTTAGGTAATCAAGACTACAAGTTTTGTAGAAAAAAACTTTTCACCGCTGTAGGTTCTCTTTCCGCAACGGATAAAAAGTACACTTTGTATGTGTCATTTAGGCTAGACTGTTTACCCGGGTGCGCTAAGTTGCACCCATGGGACGAGGGTGACGAAAGGTAGCATCATTCAACAAATATAATAAGTTTTAATCGCCTTACAACTATCTACTCATTCTCTTATGATGAACAGAGAAGCTAATTAAAGCGACATGTAGATATACTCAAGAAATTGCAACTCAAACGTTCTAGAATAATTTACATAACGTGATGTGTAAATTCTGATGCTGTAAGCCTATTTGGCGCAGTGTCGTATCTACCGCAACGCTTTATGTAAGCACTTACAAGTCAAAGGAAACATTACCTACTTAAAATGCAACTTATATTACGCAATTCACAGTGTACAAAATTCTGAGAAAATTTCAAAAATATTCGTGACATACAAAGAACGAAAAATAGTTACTCCTGTTTAAGATTTATTATTACAGAACATCGTAAGAAACATACTATTTTGTGAATTTCTCACAGATAGGTAATTAACAGTACATTTTCATGAAAAGCTCTTTGTTCAGATAACCCAATATATCCCAATACATTTTTTTAAGAAAGACAAAATCATGACCAACCTGATTCTTCTCACATAAAATACATTTTACAAATATGAACTGAAAACCACTTACTGTAATGTGTTTTCAACTAAAATTAAGAAGAAAATATTCAATAGGGAACAACAAAGAAAAATTCTATCTAAAAAAGAAATTGCGACTCACGAGATCCATTGGTATATGGCAGATACTGTTAACTCTCCATTCTCCCTCAAAGCCTTCTCAATCAGCTCAGGATATGTATACGGCGGTTTCTTTAGCGCCGGTGGCGTATCAGGAATATCCACCTTCGGCTCTTTCACAACAGGCTCGTCATCAGGCACTTTGATGTTCACGAAATCGTCCAATTTGAAGTTCAGCAGCCATGCCAGGCTCGCACAATCATTATCCTCCTCCGTAGGACTTTTGGAGCATTTTCTTCGTCTCCATTTCGACCTGTCACCTGTTCTAGCCGCCATTTTGGTAGGACACGATTGGCAGCCACGACCGCACTGATGCCGTTCGAAATTCGAACGTCAGTGTGTTGTTTCGTGCCAGTCCGTGCTATCTCTGCTATGCTTGTAATCTCTTTAGGGTGCATGGAGGTGGTATATCACTTTTATTTGAAAAAGTTTTTAATAAAAGCTTTTAAATTGTAAGACCTACTTTTATTTAAATATTTTATGACTTTGGTTTTATGAAACTAAAATGTTAATTTATTTGTAAGCCATTTAAAAATATTGTTCGGTGAATCTATTTTTTTCTTACCTACAAAAGAATGACAGTATTTTATTTTTATGCCTATTATTCAAATACTATTTCTACGAAGAGAATTTTGTAATAGAGCCTATGTCCTTTCTCAGGCTCTAGACTACCTGTGTGATAATTCAATTTAAACCAATTTATTCTTAACGTAATAGCGTGACAGACAGACAGAGTTACTTTCGCATTTACAATATTAGGTGAGGATAGTAAAGGACTAGCTGACTTCCGTTCTCCGCACTTCGGCCTTCATATCGGATGAAAACTACTCTTTGCCTTTTCAGCTGTATTTTTGTGTAAAATGCAGGCAGCTTATCATACTATTTTACGGATTAAAGGAAATATTCTACCCAATTCATGTTGTACCCTTCTAAACAATACGTGAGTCCTCGTCATGTTTTCTTCTAATAATTGTTTTCTGTTTCAATGTGATATTTGTTCAGTCGCGTGAACTTTGTTTACAATATATTTTGTTCGTACAATGGTACTAGTACTCATTGACATGTACTTTTTCGCGCGATTCGCTTTTGTTTGCGAACAGAAGTGTTTGTACAAGATTAGATTTTATTTGTATATGATTTAGGTGCTATAATGGTGTGTTAATTTTGTTTTTTGTTGCTATTCGATGGGATTAGGTGTTGGGAATTTTGAAGATTCAAAATGATTATATTTATTGGTGGTTGTTGAAATCTGCTTATATGCATTGTGTTGACACGAACTGCGCCTGTAAGTACTTTTTTCTTGTTAAACCACAAGCTTCGTCAATCTTTTCACAAACTCGGCATAACTGATTTTCATGCAGTTTTCACCAATAGCTGAACAGGTTTGCAATATCACTATCACTACATAGTATAAAACAAAGTCGCTTTTTCTGTCCCTATGTCCCTTTGTACGCTTAAATCTTCAAAACTACGCAACGGATTTTGATGCGGTTTTTTTCAATAGATAGAGTGATTAAAGAGAAAGGTTTATATGTATAATAACATACATTAAATAGTGGGAAGCTAGTCGGGTCGCTAGTCACTTTTATATTGCTGTATTATGCAAAATGATTTTGTCTCTTTTAAACACGACAACGATAACACGATTTACCTCTTACACTGCAATATTAGTACCTCCATGTGATAGGCTCAAAAACGAGTAGGCCTTTTGACTTTACGACTATTCCATTACCCTTAACAAAATTACAAAGCTAAGTTATCCAGCACGGCTCAAACATTGCCGGAGCGAGTCGCAGATAACAGGTCACTATTAAATTATCACCGTTGGACATTGCTTTTTTATTCCGCCCCTGGAGTATAGAAAGATGAGCGGAGATACCATGACGCAGGTAGGTCAGGCGCCTTCTTTTATGTCAGATTCGTATAATGGGCATGACCGAAACAATCAGTTACGAGTGATCTAACAAGGCGTTTGGGTTCTTTGAGACATTTGTCAACGAGTTTTGGTATTACAAAAAATGCTCGGGTCCAAAGAAAGGCGAAAACAGTAACGTTTCTCATCCTCAGCTCACCCGTATTTTGGCCCGTCACTTTCTTAAGAGATTTTCCGTTATGGCACCTCCGCTAGTCATTTTGTTCTCCATGATCCCGTCCAATGCGTACACATTTTAAATTCAATTACTTTTTCCAATTTACACGGGTGCCGCGGATTTCTCGCTATAAGCTGCTGGATTGATTTGTTATGTGTGCTCAATGGTTTTGTTTTTCCTTTTATTGTGAAATGTTCAAAGGTTTTGGGTTTTTTTTGTTGGGGAACGGCTGTTGTGTGCGACGTGCGAGATAGAGGGGTTGAATTTAGGCAAATATTGATTTAAAGCAGATAAAATCTTACTTCTTTACCATATACAAGCTACGGATTAGACGTTTAATATGGAAATATTAAACTGCGTCATGTCATCAACTTGTATTTTGCATGCATAACAATAATAATTTTTGCTTATGACTGTACTTATGACCATTTCATTAACTACAATTCCTTAGTTTTAAAAAGAAAGGAAGATAATTTATTTTGTAATGAACTATATGCCTATGTACAGTACGTATATAAGTTATCCAACAAGTATTGTACTCACATTTATGTTCAAACCCCTAAACATCCAAATAAACATTTAAATCATGTCACAAATTAAATCTTCATTATTCCCTTACAGTTTTAATGTCCCAACTTCGTCCAATCTTATGGGCCTTGGGCATGGAGAACAAAATGACTAGGGGAGGTGCCATAACGGAAAATCGCCTAAGAAAGTAGCACGCTAAAATGCGGGTGAGCGGAGGACGAGGAACGTTACTGTTTTCGCCCTTATGCGCCTTCTTTGGACCCGACCATTTTTTGTAATACCTAAGAATCGTTGACAGATATGTCAAATAACCCGAGCGCCTCGTTAATTCACTCGTAACTAATCATTTTGGTCATGTCCATCGTACGAATTTAACCCACAAGAAGGCGAATTGCCTACCAGCGTCATGGCATCTCCGCTTATCTTTCCTTGCTCGTAGTCTTGGGACTTGCAGTGGCACAAACAGACCCCTTTTGGGGTGCCCTTGAACTACTTCGATCCCTTTTGTTGAAGACGCCTGGGGCCCAACAATGGGGACCAGCTGTGACCAACATCAATGCTCATTTAGAATAAAAGAATGTTAATGGACAAACTTTGTTATTGTTTTGTGGGCTCTTAGAAACGAGATGATTATTATTTTCATTTGAATTTTTATTTGAGTAATGGTTAATTATGAGTTCTGTAATAGGTGTTATAAAGTATAATTTTGTAAATTGTGCTGGTTATATGGTTAAAAAATCATTCAGGATATCTGAATTAACAACTAAAATAGGCGGAAGTAAATAAATACAAAACATTCAAATAAAACAAAATTTAAGGATAAAATAACAATTATAATATGTATTGGTAACCGCATTTTAATCAAAAACAAACGTTCCAATTTACATTAAAAAACCATTTTACCATAGGAAACTAATTTGTTTCCAATTAGAAAAATAATTACGAATGCGGCATCGAAACGGATATACATTGGCGTAGGAAAAATAAAACGTTCGCGCAACCGAGTGAGATCCGATTTAATTCGATTACGAGCATCGCATTGAAACGTTTCGAATTGAATCGATTTCTAAGTGTTTCGATTTAATTGAAGCCCATGCTGTTCTCGTATCCGAATGCAATTATTTACCATTTACCGGCCGATGCCCGCAACCGTTATAACCAATGGTGCCTCGTTTGAACGTCTTATTTATGATTTCATAATTGGTCGAGTTACTTGTGCCTTACTAGATAAAACAATTGACACTCTTTGTATTATGTACACTCGTATACATAATAATTTCTATATTATATACACTAGTAACTGATAGATTATGTTGAAGATCAATATTTAAAAAAAGAAACAAACAGGCAACTGTTCCTTCTATAACACTAGACCACAAAACTTAATGTTAGTTACAAGTTATCCTCTTTCCAAAAAAAAAATATAAATACATAATTATTACTTTACCACTAGTCAATTTTCCTTCAGTAACAATTTATCCGCCACTGTAAAAATGATTATTTACGACCAAAATATCAAATTGCACTTTGATTATCACTAATCATAACTGCAGTAAGTCTAGTTACCCCAACGAGTTAATACCACGACGATACCGAGAACATCAAACAATGCCGAATGTAATTGGTAATACGAATCAGCTAATTACGATCGGTTCCGTAATGTAATATTTTTCGCTATAACAGCTTGTAAAAGCGAATCATTCTCCATTTATTTTCATTAAAGCAATTATAGGAAATATTGGACTCATACAGTACTATAATAATTGCCGTTTGGTTTCGCCTGGCATTTCAAAAAGTACAAAGTCTAACTACGTCTAACCAAGGATTGTTATATTTACCAGGAACCAGTCTGTATGGATAAATCTATACAAACTACTGGCCGATTTGAAAAAATATTTTGTTTTATTAATTTAAAAGTTAGATAGTCCATTTATCGAGGCCTTTATTTTTTTGACAGGTGCACGGAGTAGACACGGGTAGAGACGGAAGAGCTATAAATAAATTAATTATCAAAGAGATTCAAAATCAAAGTAATTTTAGTGATACCTCAATAATTTTCCACCCAAATATATCAGCATAACCCAATACAAACATCGTCAAGGTTCAGCAAAACCAACGTTTGCGTTTACGAAGGTAATATTGGCAATTGACGTCAGATCATTAACGGGCGTCACTTTCGCATGATTTCACCGTGTAATGTACCTGTAACGTGGGCGTTACTGTAACTATGAGCGTAATGTTAGATGTAGAGGATTTTGATTCGTGGGGATAATAAGGCAATCATGTCTTCAGCATCAATTATCTGTCAGATAATTGTTGCGAAAAAACTAACTTATTTGTTTTATATAAGTGACATAATTTTATTTTTTATGTAAAATATAGTGAATAAGTTTAGTAAACTTTAATCAGTGATAATCTAAATTGAGAAAATAATTATATTAATTCAGTAATTAATATAAAATCATAACTTAATCTTTTGTACTTTTCAGATTTCAGCTATAACTAAAAATAGTAAAATAAAACAGTTATTTTATTTTATTTCTAAAATAAAATTATATATTTTTTGATTAATGAACGCAAAATAAAGCTTTAAACAACAATAACTATTTTTACAAAAAAAAAAAACAAAAAACGAGCCAGTCGTCGAGTTACTCGTCCATTTTTTCGATGTAAACGCAGCATAAGACAGTTTCAGTAGGTACTCATTGTCATCAAGTGGCTTTAGATTGCAGGAATCCATTAGAAGCAGATACTGCGAATTAATAGCGAACGGTCGTCACTGAGTTCGATAGAGTTCCTTATAGACTATTCTACGGGATTTACCTACTACTTTCATCAAATATTTATTTCCCATCAGGAATTCCGTGTCGAGTTTATTTTGCGGATTGATATGAAATCGTCACTTACTTTTTTTTACATAGGTAGGTTGATCCGCTTAGTGTGCAATGAGAACTTTTAATGATACAAAAAATTACACGATTCATATTAAAATTAGTCATAGTGTTTTCAAAATTGATCGCAAACTTTAATATACTATAGGTATTCTAAATAATCGGCACCAATATTCCCAAAATCATCGTGACTACCATAAATTAGCGAAAATGTAAAGTAGGTATGACTAATTGAAATCATACCTAATTAAATTATTATAGACATTCACAAAAACTGCATTGAACATATATCTTTGTAAATGTAGAAATGACCAATCATACTGACTTTTGGAGTGACCACAAATTGTTAAAAACATTATAACAAGATATGCATATTATTAATATAGCAAGATTAATTAAAAAGTTGTGCGCTCCACTCCGCTTTGGTGAAGTAGGTACGGGCCCAACTCGAAGCTGACTGTTTTTAAGTATTATCTCATAATACCATAACACTTCAGTCATCGCACATTGCTTGCCTAGCTTCATAAAGCTAACCCAATACTTTTCTGAATCAGAAAAACTCATTATAGGAATTCTTCTCTAGCTTAAAAAACCGAATTCCTACAAACACAAATCTCACTTGCACAAACTATCGCCTTTCAAAGTTCCATCATGATCGGCCAGAAACAAAAAAACCTGCATTAATGGCTGCATAATGAAGAAAAACTTAGCTGGAACTTCGAAGGCATTTCAATTAATATTCAATTTTCCCAGCAATTAGCATGATGAATTAGAGAGAATTTCACAAAGTCAGTTCTGTAGCAAGATGCGGAGTGCATCTTAATTCTATTTGGTCGCTAGGCTATGCAGTCGCTCTGTTGCTCCGTCGGGTGACTGTTGCGCAACTGTATGTCGTATGGTGGAGGTGATTTCCTTTGCTAAGATTTGAGACGGATGATTTGTATTTTTAAAACTTGGTTTATTTAGGTTTAGAGGTGGGTATCAAGTGCACGTGTGGAAAGAATAAGTTTTATTTTTCGGGGTACTTACACATAATCATAAACTCTTTTAATTTGGTTTCCTTAACCTCAACGTACCTACATAGTCTATGGCCCACTTTCTTTCTTCTTAATTCTTAAAGGTCAAATAGTCATCAAGTGTAATTTTTCTTTCTTATTATTATAGCACAATCTATTAACAAAAGCATTCACAGTTCATAGAGCACCAATCGCCTTACCCCTTACGTTCTAAAATCAAAGCTACCTTAATAGTTACAATTGAAGCGTAATAGCCTTGTCGCCCACTCCCATCTATACTATAGTCTGCTAAGTGTAAGCAATTCTGCAGATGCCGTCGCTTGGATTCAATTATAGCATTGCATCTGGTGTGGAGAGCTGGCCTGACGTATAGTGCGGTCGGAATTAGAAGGTGCTACTCAAGCCTATTGTGTCCGGGCCAAATGAATTCCTTGGTAAGGTATGGCATGACAATGGGTTACGTTTTATGCTACAATTATCAGGTATATATATAACAGGCCGATATATATAATGTGAAATGAACATCTCCTATACTTAGATAGATAGATAGATAGATTATTCTTTATTGTACACCAAGAAAATTAACAACACAGGACATCACAACATACAAAAAAACAGTACAATCGGCGGTCTTATCGCTAAATAGCGACTTATTGTAGTTTTAAAATTATAAAGTTCTTTATTATGTTATTCAGTGAAGTCGAAACCACTACAAAGTGTTGGGAGGAATTTCAAATACCTTCTATCAAATATTTATTATTTTCAGCAAAATCTACTGACCTCTTATTGTCATTTTATCTGTAAGTCGTCCATGTACATACTTCTTTAAATAATTAAATGACTTCGACCTAAGAAACTAGCGAGGCATTAAATTTGTATTCTTCACAAACTTCTTAATTATTTGTTTTTTCCACTTTTGATGAAAACCTGAAAAAAACCTTTTCACCAAAAAGTTAACATCAAGAAAATCGATTGTTGATCTTGAAATTATCATCCTAAACATAAGCTAATCGTCGCAGCACAAACGCGAAGATGCACGTCTATATCGAATGAAGATCCGACGTGGTGCGATTCGATTATAGGTATCGACGCACTATCGATACTCAGCTGAAATGTAGGGAGTGTTGACAGAATTAGCACTGCATCTAAACTGGAGAACACGGTGCTTTGAGGTGCCAATTACGCGGAAGACATGGAATTTGCGATGCAACAATGGGGGGAATAACTTGGTTGTATAAATTACTCTTCAGGATGTAATTTTGCGAATTGCTGCATATAACAAAAGATATAATGTTTAATATGTGATTTTTTTTTCGAGCTTTTTTAAAGATTTTCTGATGTTAACAAGTCATTGAATATCGAGAAAAAATGGCTAAACCTTAGGGAGGTTTTCGTCCAGCACTGGACATCTTTGCATGACACAACGACGACGTCGACAAAGTTACTTATTCAGTGTAGAGACCTTTATTTTTCTCTTTATTTTTCTCTTTCAGTGTGAAATATTTTTGATCCTATTTCTAAAACTCGTACAATTTACTTACAAAATAATACAAATGTTGCTAGAATTAACAGCGACATATACCAAACTAAACACATTCACGGATCACAACTGAACATTGTGTTGTGCACTGAGATGCACTAATCTCGGGCGAGATACTACACCGTACACTGTCGTGCCTATTTCTGGGAACACCGTCTTAGCTGTGTTTAGACTGAAATTAACTCTGAAATGTCTTAAGTGTGTGTACATTTTCGCTAAAATAATTTACCTGTTGTAGGTATTGTTTTTGGCATAATAGTTCTAATATAGAATTTACACAATTTTTTGTTTGCTGCATGGTACAAGGTATGTAAATAGTAGACGTCTTGCAATTATTTTAACACATAGGCGGAGCTTAGAACATTGTTTATGCTTTTTCTACAAATCAATCAAATAGTCAATTTTTCTGGGGTTGAAGCAGTAAATTACCTAAATACGGGGTAAGTTTTTGCTTTTCTTTTCCCACATCCTAACTAATATTATAAATGTGAAAGTAACTCTGTCTGTCTGTCTTTCTGTCTGTCTGTCTGTCTGTCTTTTCTTCACGCTTAAACTACTGAACCGATCCGATTTGTGTGAAATTTGGTACAGACATAGTTTGGGACAAGAGAAAGGACATAGGATAGTTTTTATTACAAAGAAATAAAAAAATAAAATTTATTCCGGACATATAGCGCCATCTATTGGTCAAACCAAAAATCTGCTGGAAGTCACTATTCCACGCGAACGAAGTCGCGGGCAAAAGCTAGTTCAAAATAAAAATGATTAAAATCACTAAGTCACATTTGAAAAATGGACTAACCAATAATAAGATCGTTTTAATGCTCATTGCGTTTATATTGTAAAGCTTTTGTGCGTAAACGCGGTATTTCAGCTTTCACGAACTGTACATTTGAAAATATTATGTAGACAAAAAGCTAAAATAAACAAACAAACAAACAAACCTAACAGAGTAGCCACAAAATATCACCGTGACGTGAAGAAGTTAATATCAGTGTAGTGTTCCCGAATATTGATCTGCTGGTCACCTTGACAAGGGTTTAGCAGTTTTCCAAGGTGAACCCTTTAGCTGCGAAGAGCACTATTCTGAAAATGTAGATCAATTTAGTTTTTTTTTTTCTTCCGAAAAAATTATGAAAAAAATCTTAGGTACTATTCAAAATTGGCTTCTGCCAGTGGTTTTACCCGTTGATCTAATCCGCGCAGCTGGATAAAAACTAACCCATATACTTTTAGGCTTTAGACTATCTGTGCATTAATTTTCATAAAAATTGGTTCAGTATTTTTGGTGAGAAAGCGTAACAAACAGTTGACAGAGTTCAGTACTTTTGCATTTATGATAACCGCATTGTAAGGATAGTAAGGACAAATCTTGCAGAACTAAACCAAAATTAAAGCTTCTTTTTACAAAGTGTAAATCATTATTATATGTATATTCCTGTAAATATTGTCAGAATAGTCGGCAGATGGATGGCACTCCACATTCCAGTGGTTTGCAGAGGTGCGTTGTTTGTTCTCCACTAAGATTAAAGTAGGTTCCGACGGAGGTCACGTGTCACCGACCTCAAGTATTTCTTTATTGTTTGTTATATGCCGAGTCTTCCAACACAATATTTATTTGAAGAGAGAAATATTAAGGCAGTAACTGTAGCGTAAAAATAATTATTTTTTGGAAATGGAAAGTATTGGTTCACCTCAAATTGGTCTGAAATCGATTTTGGGACGTAAAAAGACACATTATGATGGACAATCATGTAATGATGCTTAAGTAAAAAGTATAGTTATAAGTAGTTCAGACCACTACTAAAATTTTCGGGGAAATTCCGTGACTAGCAAGATTTATTACACAAAAACGGGCAAGATGAAAAAAGAAAAGGCTAGAACACACGTAATTAACACAAAACGTTTAACAGTCCATTAACACCAACTATAAAAAGGCGAACGCGTCAAAAGGCTCCATCTATCATCGGCCCTTAACTTAGAATATTTGAACTACCGGAGACGCCAGTTCCTTGCCTTCTCTTAAGTGACAGTTACGATGACCATCGGTCACACTCGTATGTTTATGTATAAAGTAATGCTTGCATTTGACAATTTGCCGTGGACATGAATAACAAAGTGACCAAAAATACACAGTTATTTATCACTATTTGTTGCTATATAGCGTCCCCGCACATAAATTGACAGACATTTTGCATACTAACTCGCTTTCACTCACCAACCGGTTGAAATGGGCAAATCCTCCAGCTTGGGGAGGCCTTTGTCCAGCAATTGAGAATTTTAGTTTGTGATGACGGTTCCTGTTGGTTGAATGGTCTAAGGCCCTTAAAGTGCGGCTAGTGAAAGTCGGCGTGAGTACGAACAATGCGTTAATGGAAACCCAGCTTAATTATACACGTCATCACCATAGACAATGGAAAGTAGTTTTAGGGGAATGGGTACCAAACCTTATGTTGTGTTCTGGACTAGAAAAGTGCCGTTTAGAAGAACGGGTGATTAATTTTAAGTCTAAATGGCTTATTTTATTTTTTACACCTTTGCTTTTTAGATACCAATAAAATTATTTTAGAAGAAACAAGCAAAAAAGCTTTCTTTAAATTGAATTACAGTTAAATTACTATATTGTCATTTAGTTACTTTACTTCGTAGGCTATAAAGTCATAAGCCCATTACAATATTGTCATTGCTGCAAGTTCTTGTAACAAAGAGGTTTAGTGAATAAAGTAGTTTCTTGCACACAGAAATGCTGGCACATAAGAAACCGCCCTATTTTTAAAACTCCCTGGCCGCTCATACCACTACTCCGAAATAAAAATTTACCACCAGCCTGCATGCGTTTTTTCTACTATTCTAATTTCAAATTCATGCAAACTGGTCGATGGAGTATAATAAAAGGGAATCCCGAAATAAAGGTTTTTATCTTACTGTATCTTTACTATGATAGTTGGATTAGGTAGAAAATCCCTGAGCTGGCAACACAGGGAAATATAGACGCCATAGGTCTATGGGGCCCTCTTGTAAATATAAGATGGAATAAGGTCCAATGCGTCCGAAGAGGAAACTCAATGTTTTGCTTTGGTTATTTTCCTGTGCAAAGAAAATTATATACGAAGCAGAAAAACGGATAAAACATATTGTAACCGAATCCAGTAATGGCATGTATGAGCACAGTTTATTTACAGTTTTGTTAATGTAGCTTTATATGCAAAATAAGCTTGATAACATCCATGTAAAATAAATTTTGTTGAAGAGGTGTAATTAATAGGCATATAATAAAATATTAATAATCATCTAAGAACAATTTCAGATAGAAGATTCAGTGTAAATTACATTACTATACCGTCCAATAAATTAGAATCCCTTTAATTATTGAAACCTCAGGATTTCAGGAGCCTATTATTTATAACACTAAGATGCGCACCGACCCACAGACCTAACACTTAATTGAATTGAACAATATTAATTTCAATTATATTCAATTAAGATTGGAGAGATTTATAAAATGAGAGAGCAAAATATTCGGAAATGAAAAATTGACGATCTATTTGACGAATTAATGTTAATTAGAATGTAATTGAAATGAATTAGAAAATTAATGAACTTGATCCGAACAATGGATGAAATGAGAGATGTAATTAATCGGAATTAAAAAATAAGAGAAGTCTCAGAAGTAATAAAGTAGCTAATTAAATTCCAAGTTTCAATTACCTCATTTATGTAGGTACCTACTAATGCTACCGGTTTTATAAGGAACTGAGCTTTTGATTTCCAATTTAATGTACGGAGAAGGAGACGCCTATTCTTATGAATAAAGCAGTGTAGAAAAGAAATTCTTAATTCTGGAAAGTAAAACTTCCACCTTGATAAAAGAAATACTACGACTATATTATCTTTGACTAAAATATATAGATACATATTGTCATCTCCCTAGCCAGCTATATTTGAAAGAAATAACTCCTTACAAAACTCGAAATTTAATCGGGATGAAAATATATGGTAGGTACTCGTACACTGGGTACAATAAACAGATAGATATAGTCTCATGGAATTCATATTAACTATCTTTTAAAGCTGGACTATCAATATCGGCCAGTCTGCGGGGCCACTTATCTTCTAGATATTCTTCTCATTTCACATGTCTTTGTGTCATCATAACAAAAAGACATCCACGAAAGACGACCACTTGTGGAGTATCACCGGATAACACGGATAAATAATGTTATCAATTGAAAATAGTCAGTATGTACGTCAACCTCTTTTGTACATAATATCAACTTCTAATAATCCTGATCGATCAGATAATAATGATGTTAAATCATGTCTTCTGCGTCATAGAAACCTTTAAGCAAATATCTTTTACTTACCAAGTATTAGTATACTCCTATAGTATCGTCAGCAACAAGTTAACTAAGCAGTTTCAGGTAAACCTGAAGTTATTAGTAACTGCACACCAGTGTGTGCTAATTAGCATACTCGCTGACTTCTTCATTAATTTATTGCAACGCTGCAACTTTCTGCATTTACTCAGTACCTATATCTAACCTACGCATGGAAATATGTGTTATTTAATTGAGAAATTGAAAAACCTTGTGAGTTGTAAAATTATAAAAAATACTATTTCGGCATAAAATCGCTTGCATAATATAGTCCTATAATACTCCTTGGCGTCAACGAACCTTAAACTTTAAACGGTTGAGGGAGCTCCTTCCCGCATACATACGTCAAAAGCTGCTTTAACATAATATCCAGTAGTTTTTTTTTGTGAAAGATAAACAACCATCCATCCAAGCATACTTTTCGCGTTTAAAATATTAATAGGATTTATAACGCGTTTTCGGGAACCAGACTAAAACGGTGGCTTGCTCCATTGAGCTAAGTTTTCCACCAAAAACTTTCATATCGACTGAAACAAACTCGTAAAGAACACACTTCAAAAAACAGAAGAAAAAATACTAAGCAACGCCAAGCATTTGAAACCAGCCATATCATATAACGAGTAGAAATTATGACTGCAACTTACACCAGTAGGCACTCATTAAAACTAAGGCATATATATTAATTTATGGCGCATTTTCCCCTTGGAGCTTATAAAATAGTTTCGTTATAAAGTCTAGACTGCATTAAATATGCGTTATAATATGACTCGGATCTTGGAAATTAATGGTGATGTTGCAAATTGATGAGCGAAGATAGTTTGGTATAACGACTTTTATAGTAAGTTGAAGGTTGTTGTTCTCATGAAAAGAGGTTCGTAAATTAGTTTCGAAGCTTTTGAATTAGATTAAACTTTCAAGGTACTGGTTGGTTTTGAACAATCATGAACAATGCATGCCGTCTCGATTTTCTTTCTTAATAAATTATTGTAATAGATTATTTTCTAATGATCTATGACTACTAATTCTATGAAGCTGAAGATTTTTTTTGGATGTTATGTCACAAACTACTAGACCAATTTGAAAAAAAAAAACAGATAGCGTAAAGCTCTATATAAGTTTTTCACAGGACGCGGGTGAAACCAGAGGCGGAAGCCAGCACATGATTAGTTGTTAAAACAGCCTTAAAATACACCCTCCATGTACAGATAAATATAATTCAGCAAATACCCGAAAAACAACTTTCATAAATTCGAATTTCATACTTAATAAGAAGTAAACAAAAAGTGTACTGTGTTATTAATTTGTAAGGAGACAATAAGCCCCCAAATCCCCCATAACGGACGACTGTTGGGGCGAGTTGGGGTCTTTGAACACCTGTACCTTGCCCCTATTATAAGTTATTAATATACCCCACTTTTCCCCTCGGCCGAATTGCGAGTACTTCTGAAAAGAGGTTGCGATGCAATTTTTTTAAGAAAATTGGAAATAAAGTTTTGGACTCGTTGTAACAGCTTTGGTTTACTTTTCTTTGTGAATAATAGATATAATTTGTAATAAAAAAATGCTGTTATGTACAGACATGGTGACATTGGCGTCACCTTTATGTAGTAGGTACCTACTTCATCATCATCATCATCCTCCTGCCCTTATCCCAATTTTATTTGGGGTCGGTGCAGCATGTTTTCTCCTTCCATACTCTTCTATCTGCCGTCATCTCACAAGTAACATTCTTTCTTACCATATCTACTTTCACACAATCCATCCATCGTTTCTTTGGTCCACCTCTTCTGCTATATTCGTCCACAAGTAGGTACCTACTTCATTTACATAAAAACCCCAACTGCGATGTAAGTGATAGTTGTTACTATTACAGCCTTTTCACCGTCCTGCTGCTGGGCACAGGCCTCTCAAACGGAGAACGATTGAGCGTTAATCACCACGCTTGCTCAATGCGGGTTGGTGATTTCAGACTATATAGTCCAGGTTTCCTCAAGATGTTTTCCTTCACCTTTTTATCAGCCATTGGTATCCAAGATATACTTAGAAAGTACATACAAACTTAGAAAAGTTGCATTTGTACTTGCCTGAACTGGAATCGAATCCACACCCTCATACTCAAGAGGTTGGTTCTTTATCCACTAGGCCATTACGACTAACCTTACTTACTAAGTGATAGTTATCATAAGAAAAAAAAAATGATTTTCTAGTTCTTGCTTCCCTTTCCTCAATACCAAGGGGCCTCTATAAGGTCTCGGCAGACCCTCGATGCGTAACACTGGTTTGGTTGAGGAGTTCTCAAGAGAGACAGTTTCGTAACTCACGGCATAAACACAGCTCATAATTCTTCCCACATACAGGTGAACACATGATAAACACCTACTAATTAACAAATAGCAATTAAGTATTAAAACAATGGCTGTCCACTTAGCACGTGGGGCTGTCATCGTTTGTCAGTGGCAGGCTTTCAACTGAATTAATAACTGGGTATCAAACGCCGACACGATTTATGATCTTAATATAACTGATGTTGCTTGTAATTGGATTCAATGTTCCGAAGCTGTTGTGGTTTGTGGTATAATTACTGGGTTACATGAGCTTCTTGACAGGTCTTCATTCTCTTGAAATCAGTCAGTATTAGATATCGCTATATTTTTTTGTCAGAAACGGCTAATGGTTTGGAACCTACTAAAGTAAATGTTATCTACAATATCGTATAATATGGTTAGTGTAACTTCTAGAGAAATATATAGCCCATATCATCATCCTCATCCTCCGAGCCTTTTTCCCAATCATGTTGGGGTCGGCTTCCAGTCTAACCGGATTCAGCTGAGTACCAGTGCTTTACAAGAAGCGACTGCCTATCTGTAATAAATATATAGCCCATAGTGCCTTCACAATAAGGTATATCAGCCTTCACGATATTTCTCCATTGCATCAAGGTTCTCAATCTTAGGGTTAAATAACCCAAGACTCAGATTAAGGCTATCAAAAACTATTCAACACTTCGCTTACTTGAAGCGAACAGACCTCTGGCTAATAAAACTAACTGTAACTAAAACTAAAGAAAACTGTTAAATTTTCGATAGGTCAAATATACAAAACCTGAATTTTAAACATAAAGATTCTTCAAAACAATACCTACAATACAATATAATTGTCTTAAAACATAAACACTAAAGCTATTTAAATATCTAGAAGACAGTAATGGTGTAGACTGAACAATGATATATAATCCCGTTGGTCCTCACTCAATTGTACAATGTAGAGGTACAATATTCTCTAGACTTCAATTATTGTTATTGTGAGGCAACTCAATGAGTCTTAAGTCAGTGCTGTTTTCAATATTCAAGCTAATTCTCCTATTGTTTATTATGTTCCAGTGTTTGAAGGTAGCAACCTCTTTGTGGCTCCCGTCCACCTCCCGTCCTATTACCTACATCGTTGCTTGTATTCTTTTTGCTGACTTTTTAACGCTAACCTACTTTTTTTAACCAAAAATTTTGTAGAAAATGTATTTTTTTGTTGTAAGTTCAATGGTGCAAGCAAACATTACAGCGTTATCCACGCATGATAATTGTAAGGCTTACAAGGGAATTGAGAGTTGCACGAACTGTCAAAGACAACTCTTCGAGAATTGGTGGTGACGATTTCTCTTCTTTGCATTCTATACCTACTGTTGTGCGAAGGGAGAGTAATCCTTCATATTCCTTCATTGGTCCACGATCAGCTATAATATTAAACTTGCAGAATAGACCCCCTCGTGTGTAACTATCTAACTACGTCAATGCTACCATCAAAATTGTAGATAAATGCTAGAAAATGCGACAACATATATCTTGAATAACAAATGAGATAAAATTATCAGATCTACATATTTGCGTATTTATCAAATCTTTCATTTTATCGCATTCTCTAACCGATAAGGCAAAGTAAACACATTAATACATTAAATCGAATTCTTTAACATTATCTGTAATTAAAGATTTGTATTTATAAAGATTTGTATCTGTTACTTTAATGACAAAGTTCGCTGCGAAATCTTCTCCTATTATACCTTCTAATTACTTTAAAACTATAATGATGTCTACTGCCATTAGCGGCACAGCGTCATCATAAGTTAGTCTTCCTGTCTTTCGAATATTTGCTTAAGCTTAATACTCAATGCAGCATTACCACAAAATTTTAAATTTAAAGAACCAACAAAATCTTTCAAGATATTCTTCTGCGTGGTCCCAAGGAGACTTCAGACCAGCCTCGTGAATAATGAAAACTAATTATTCGCCAAGACATTATGAATATGAATCGCCCTCGGCCGGATATCTACTTATTTTTCTCCGACGACAAACTGCTCCAGCAAAATGATCTCGAACAATATCGTTCCGCAGTGTAATGAAAATAGATCTTCTTTTACGACGTCCTGATAATTATTTTCTTAGTTGTGAAGTATACGTAATGGTATGTCAAGCTTGTTAAAGAAGACGGATGTATTTTAAGCTTGATCATAATTATTATTTAGAACCGTTTTATTCGGATGTGGCCATTTTACTAATTAAAACCAGCAGTGATTGTAAACGCGAAGATAGTGAAAGTTTCTTCGATCATGCATAAAGGAAGACAATTTAAATTACTAAGCAGGGATCCCAAATAGTTACCGGTCTTGAATCAAATGGTGTTGTGATAACGTTACCTCTATTCGATGCAACATAAGATATTGCACAAATGACAACCGATATGATTATTTTGAATGAAGATTCTGTTATCAGTTTTTTTATTTACCCACTCATGCAAAAATGCAGTTTTGGATCAGCTTACTTATTTGCAGACTTTTTTTGGTTTAAATAATCAAGTGACGTGTTGGCACGTAAGAGAGAGTAAGAGAGGTTGTCATGCTACTTGTAATTTAAACAACGGTATTAAACGTCTGGTTAATATACTACACAGCTATCATAATGATGAAAGAAAATAATTCGGCCATGATCATAACATCAATGTCATCAATGTCCGTATTAGTAGATTCAAAACAGATAATGACGAAAAAATACCAAAATAAGCATTGTCAGCTTGTTATACAATTGGAGATAGCACTTCTAGATAAAAGGACATCACGTTGAGATAGTAAAAAATTAATAATATGTAACCTATATTATCTCACTTTATCTACTTCAGCAGTAATACTGCAGGTTACTGCTAAAATAATTATATTTTTGCGCAGATCAAAGCAAGCAGTGGCAAAAACTCAGGATTATTTATATATATATATGTAGTAGGAAGCATGGATTAAGCCTTCCTTCGTAAATAAAATCAAAATCCATGAGTTTTTTATCAAATTACTTATTCTACGAATGCAAATAAATCTGGGGTACTCATACGAATTCCAAATATAACAGAACTGAAATATAACTATACCGTGCTTTTTAGGGTTCCAAAGCATAAATGGGGAAAATTATGTTATTAAACATACATATGTTGTTGGGCTTAAGAGTAGGTATCTAGTATCTCTATTTTTATAATTTCAATAAAATGAAGCGAGAAGCCGAAAATCGATCTCAGTGGCGTGCACTTGGAGAGGCCTATGTCCAGCAGTGGACTGCGATAGGCTGATGATGATGATGATGAAAATGAAGTACGAAAGTCAGGTTTTTTGTAAAAGGCCGTCACGCTTCATCGTTAAAAGATTTCGTCATCCAATCCTTTTGTTGAGGATTGAGACCTGGCGATGGTAGGAAGAGAATACCATAGAAAATAGATAGTTTCTAAGTATTATACATTACCTACATATTTACTTTAATATTTGTACGGATATATCTTTATTCTCAAAATATTAAAAGTTATATTGAAACCTTATTTTTGATTAAATTATTTTGCCCTTATTTTCAGGAACCACCACCGCAGCCCCAGTTCGAGGAAATATTCAAAGCGTATGATAGTTCAGCGGTCTGCCAAGTATATCAATTGCATGGAATTATTCTGGGAAACTTCGACTGCCTGGGCTTCCATGTTTACATGCTTTCATCAGCTACTTCTCTGAAATGCCTCCGAGGAATTACGGTGATTCGTTCTACAGAGGATTTTTCCGAAAAATCTCTCAGGAACCTCAAAATTGCTAAGCAATAGCGGATTCTGCGGTTTCTTCAAATCAGAAACGACTATCCATGAAAGGATGGCCTTTTAGGATCTGTTTGCCAATAAAAAAAAAACAAAAGGTATGTTATGATAACACTTGTGAAAGTGTGGGTGCATTTAGATGTACTAAACAAATAAGAACATAAATACAAGAATGATAAGGCATATCTGCCCTTATCATATTCAAGAACACTAGGCTTCAGTACCTAGTGTTCTTGGATCGTTCTTGAGGAGTGAACAAGTGTCAATGAATTTAGTAGATATATTAATAGTGGTCTGTGACAATATTTACTCCGAGGGAAGTATACCTGAAGATCGGAATAATGAGTGAGGTCAAAAGGCAATGATACAAGTTCTCAATGAACATAATCTTGCATCTACTAATTAGTGATAAAATATGTACAGGGGAGATCTTTATAGATAGTTCTGATAATACAATTAACATTTAGTCTAGCATAGCTACAGAAATATGACAATAGACCATCAATTAAATCAAATGTAAGAGATAAGATTTATCTTAATCATGACTATATAATGCAGTGACGCTCTTAATTAATGCCAGATTACTTCCAAGCTTGACCATGATCAGTTCACGAAAATTATATTTTCTTATATTACTAATATTACAAAATTATAATGTTCAATGTTTGCCGAGAATTGATCCGTTAGTGGATACAAATGTAGGAATCATTCGAGGACTGAGAGCCGATGATGGTGATTATGCGATGTTCTTAGGAATACCATATGCTCAAGTGGATCAGGCTAATCCATTTGGAGTAAGTTATGTTTCTGTAATGCTTGGTGAATCTTATGTTGAGTTTCATAAAGCCCGTGATACCCCAAATAATTTTAACAACCCTACTTCTATTATTTCATATTTAAACATGCTCTAACTTATAACAAAACCTGGTTACGGATTTTTTTCTATTTGACAATATCATTTGACTTAAGAAAATGTATGTATTTAAGGAATCAACACCTGAACCCAAGTTTGAAGAAATATTTGAAGCAAATGATGACTCTTCAATCTGCCCCCAAAGGAATCAAATAACTGGCAATATAGTAGGAAACCCTGATTGCTTGCACCTGAATGTCTACGTTCCTACATCAGCTTCGTCAACCAACCGGCTACCTGTGATGGTTTGGATCTATAGAGGTGCCTTCCACGCGGGGTCTAAAGGAAAAAGCCCATATGGACCAGCTTACTTAGTTCAACATGACGTCATCATAGTGACCGTGAATTATCGCGTCGGTGCTTACGGGTTCATGTGTCTCGATACACCTGAAGTTCCTGGTAATCAAGGTCTGAAAGATCAATCACTAGCTCTCCGATGGGTCAAAGATAATATAGACGCGTTTGGAGGTGATTCCGATAAGATAACTTTGTTCGGTGAGAGCGCTGGGGGACATTCCATAGATCTGCATTTGTTGTCACCAAAAGAAATACTTTACAACAAAGTGATTTTACAAAGTGGAAGTGCTTATGCTGCAACAGTGTTATATGAACCTGACAGATTAGTGGCAATTAAAATTGCAGAACGCTTAGGCTTTACAACAGCCGATACTAATGAAGCGATTTCGTTTCTGGCTAAAAGTGATCCAAGCCTAATAGTTGCTGCTGGTATAGCTCTAAACATTATGTTTAAGCCTTGCGCAGAGAAAATATTTGACGGAGTAGAACCCTTCATATCAAATTCCTGGCTTAATGCTGAAACACCAAAAGCAGAAAACATGCCAATATTAATCGGTTTCAACAAACATGAATTGTATGGTGGCTATCTCTTTAAAAATGAAGAGTTCTTCGAAAATTTGAACGTTCTAAACAATACCTTGGACAGAATATTTGATTTTGGAAATGATGAGCAGGACATGAAAGAATCGGCTTCGCATTTCTACTTTGGAGATGAAAAGTTTAGTGATGATGTGAAATTTAGTATTGGTAATTTTGATTCTGATTTTGTTTACATACATCCTATTCAGAGGTCTATACAGAAATATTTGAAGGCTAGATCAGGGAATATTTACTACTACATGTTTAGTTATGTAGGGGGAAGGAATGTTGTGGAACTGAGTGATGAGGTTAACGATAGTAATGATGGTCCCTGCTGTGCCTTGCATGCTGATGACTTGGCCTACTTATTTGACATGGATAACAAACCAGCACCTACAGCCGAAGACGAAGTTATTATTGAAAGAATGACTACAATGTGGACTAATTTTGCGAAATACAGGTATGCTTAAGCTAACATTGTTCCTCTACATTTTATAGGTTAGGTAATCTTTCTTCTTTATATTTGGAACTAGTTTCAATGGTCTTAAAATTACCTTTTTTTGTTTTAGTGATCCAACACCGTACATCACAGAATTACTCCCAGTGAAATGGGAACCACTCACAGAAGAAGCCTATACTTACATGGAAATTGGTTCAGAGCTGTCTTTGGGTAGCAGACCAGCGCACGACAGGATGGCGTTTTGGAATCTATTTTACAAACTAAATGAAAACAAGCAGAGGTTATTATGAAGAACTGAATCCGCTGCTAAATAAATTATTTATGTTGAATTTAACTTACATAGGTGTGTGTCTGTGAGTCAAGTGAATTAAACCTATGTCGGTAGATTGACCTGCTGGCCTGTACATAGGTAAATAGTCTAACCCGTGAAAGGACATACATACTATTTTATTCGGGTACGGGCAGTAGTTCCCTCGGAATTGAGGTGGAACCAGGGGTACAGCCAATTAATAAAATTGATAACAGTAGATTCTGTTTGAATGAATAAGTATACCTACAAAATGTACTTGTTTTACTAAATATGATCGATTTATATTTGATTACAATTAACTTCTCTTCTATCACAGTAATTTAGATTGGAATCACAAGAAGTTTTATCAGTAACATGTACTGAATTGCATAAAAATATGGTCACCTGAAACGATAAACTTAATTGGTACCTAGAGTTAATTATCTGATAATGTATTACAATAACAAATAAATTAATGAGCGTGTAAAAATAAACATAATTGTATCTTGATTTTGAATCTAGGTATAGATTAGATTTTTTTAATCTTGTTTGTTCCGGTTTTTGTGAAAGGTAGTTTAAATGAGAATTTAATGCCTTATTTTAATCTTATCTTTTTCGATATTTAAGATTTAATTATTTTATTCGTCTTATTATTTTTATTCTAGTTTGTATAGATCTTTACTTCTGGATAATAATTTTAAGTTTGTAAATATAGTTTAGATAGTTTAATTTCTATTGTAAATATTCAGAAATCTTAAACAAATTAAATTAAAGATTTTGAAGTACTACCTATTACAAAACAAAACATAAGAAAACATTTAATTTTCCTGACGTTTCGGCCGAACTGCACGGACACTGCTCATGGATGTGTTTGCGTCTTCTCCGTGAAGGGTTTTGAGGCACTTTCACAATTGTAGAACTCACTCGTTTTATATAAAAAATCATATTCAGTTGAATGATTGAAAAAAAAAAACACCTGAAAGGTACTAATTTTTAACCGACTTCCCAAAAAGGAGGAGGTTCTCAATTCGGCCGGTATGTTTTTTTTTTTTTTTTTTTCTATGTATGTACATCGATTACTCCGAGGTTTATAAACCGATTTACGTGATTCTTTTTTTGTTCGACGCGGAATAGCTGCCAGTTGGTCCCATAGTCATCAGATCAGGATCTGATGATGGAAACCCTGAGAAATCGAGGGCAACCTTCGAAAGTTGTAGGCATACATAGGGTAAAAACTTGACACTCAGGTGTATGCTTGAAAGTACCATTCAACAGTGAAGGTTTGGAGCGGACCTGATGATGGAGACCAGAGAGGGTCGAGGGAACTCGACAACTGAATATGTAAACTACCTCGTGTTTGGGCTTATATTCTTTGTATTGATGAGAACTTTCCACTTATATGGATAGTGGCAACTATTCGTATCACTGAAAAGCAGTAAATAAAAAACTTTTTTACAAAAAAATTAAACCGACTTCCAAAAACACTAAAAAGCAAAAAAAAACTAATTTTAGGTGCATCGGCCTACAAGTCGGTGGCAAAATTAACATAGTAACATCCATTAGACACCGACTTCTAGGCCGATGCACCTAAAATTAGTTTTTTTTTGCTTTTTAGTGTTTTTGGAAGTCGGTTTAATTTTTTTGTAAAAAAGTTTTGTAAGTGCATGTTCCTAGCTATAAAAAATATTTTTGACACCTTTGACTATTTTTTTTTGTAATATATAAATATCTCACTTTATATAAGATAGATAAGTAGTTCTTTAAGTATTAATAACATATGTAATTGTATTTAATTTAATGTCTTTTAGTCGTTAAATAATAAATTGCCTCTTTTTTGGTTGAACCGAGTGTAAATCAGTACTTCGTTTCATCCCAATATAGGAAATGAGCTGATCTTAATTAACGCATAAATGTTCTGTCAATCAGTCGGACAGTTTAATTTGTCAACCTTGCAATGAACAAGTAAGCCATGTTTAAATAATTGGATAAAAATCTGTGATTTTAATTACAGTGATTTTTCAGACAAATGAAATTAAAAAAAACTAACTACATAGTATCTGGCTCTGGCTACTTTTATTAGGCGCCTATTTAATAACAAGCTACATTGCGAACCAGCTTCATTATAAATCGTATTTATGTCTGTTAATTAAGTAGGTACTATACAAAAACACTTTAACACGTCAATATTCCGAATTAGATAAGTCCCGTGTTTCCTATCTAACTACATAGAGAAGAAACCTCGATACATTCAAATCTGTTAAGTAATTTTTGTACGAGATTAACCAAACATCTACATCCAAACTTTTGCGTCTATAATACCAACCTAGCTATTAGCGTGACGCAATGAAAAAAATACTCTTAAAATATAACAATTCTATTACTGTCCAAAACAAAACACTACACAATAAATCACACTAACATCAAATATTTTTAAATCAACCGCTTTCAGCCTGTTATTAATTTCTGCTGCTAATAGAAAACTGTCAAAAACTGAGGAACGTTAATTTTACACGTCATTACCTCTAGAGGGTCGAATCGACCGTGCGATATCCCATTTCGTTAGCTATTAATTAGCTTTGAACATGGAGAACAAAATGACTAGTGGAGGTGCTATAACGGATAATCGGCTAAGAAAGTAGCGCGCCTCATGCGGGTGTACAGATTGACGAGGAACTTTACTGTTTTCTCCATTAAATGCCTTCTTTAAACCCGATTTTTTTTTGTAATACCAAAAATCGTTGACAGATGTCCCAAAAAACCCGAACACCTTGTTAGTTCACTTGTAACTGATCGTGTCCAACGTTCGTGTTCGACCTAGAAGAAGGCGCTTGACCTACCTGCATTATGGCATCTCCGCTCATCTTTTCTTACTCTGTGGCTTTGAGGAAAGAATTGTAGGGTTAATTGAAATTAAGTAAGGATTGAAGGGTTAATACTTGGGACGTGATTTAGAAGAGCATTAATTCTGGTTTCGCAGTGAAAGGGGTTTTGAGATTTTTTGGATTGGAGTTTTTGTAAAAGTATTTTTGTGTTTTGTTATTTGTATGAAAAGAGGGAAAGAAGTATCCCTAACATTTTGAGATTGTAAATAAAAAGATAATATTATAAGTCTATCTAGGTATAAATGTATTATAATGTTTTTATACACATTTTCTGGTAAAGACAATTAAGTTGAAAATACCTATACTTGTAACATATTAGATTACCTATTTCAATTTTGTTAATTCATTAAAAAATATCAAAATCACCTTTGATAACCACGTCACTTAAAATAAGTAGTTTTTTTGTTTACTTTTTGAGCCATATACTTTTCTATACCTATCTGTAACTTTTTAACAAAAATGAATCTATACTAATATTATAAAGCTGAAGAGTTTGTTTGTTTGAACGCGCTAATCTCAGGAACTACTGGTCCGATTTGAAAAATTCTTTCAGTGTTAGATAGCCCATTTATCGAGGAAGGCTATAGGCTACTTTTTATCCCGGTCCGTGCCGAGGTTTCCACGGGATGCGGGTGAAACCGCTGGCAGAAGCTAGTATATCATAATTACATTTAAAAACAATCTTTCCAAAGACAATTCAATTCACAAACAAACACAAAATGAATAACAACGTGAAGTCGGCATCTTACAAACAATACGAAGTTCGTACAAAGCCGAAATGTAAAGACATGTCAAAGTAATTCCTAAAGATGAATAGTCCGTCATAAAATGCTTTTTACTCTAATAATACTAGCTCTGCATTCGTTTTCACCCGCGATTTGTGACGCGTGGCACAAGCCCACACATACTTATCTTGTGTTCCTTGCTGAGAAATAACCAATGAAGATACATAAAACCTTGTAATGATGATAAGAAATACACTGCTGTGCATTTTATATTTCACAAAATTGGTCAATGCAGAATATCAATAGATAAATAAATTATTAAAGTCAGAAAATTCTAAACAATATTTAAGTAAATGGCATTCAACAAAAATGAATTAATTCATATTAAGAAAGCTCAAGAAACCTTACAATGTGTTACAAATAGATTTAAAAATAACACCTACTAAGAATACTTATCGTGGTGAGAAGTCGTGGTGACCTAGTGGGTAAAGAACCAACCTCTCGAGTATGAGGGTGTGGGTTCGATTCCAGGTCAGGCAAGTACTAATGCAACTTTTCTAAGTTTGTATGTACTTTCTAAGTAATCTTAGACACCAATGGCTGATAAAAAAGGTGAAGGAAAACATCTTGAGGAAACCTGGACTATATAGTCTGAAATCACCAACCCGCATTGAGCAAGCGTGGTTGGTGGATTAATGCTCAATCCTTCTCCGTGTGAGAGGAGGCCTGTGCCCAGCAGTGGGACGATAAAAAGGCTGTAACAGTAAGAATACTTATATAACATTTTATATAACCAAACAAACAGACAGACAAACAAAACAAAATCTTCACGATTACGAACTAGATATATTATATAGCCAAACGCCTCATCTTACCCGTACCGTCAAACAAGAATGCTCTGAAGATAAAATATGATGCAAAAACTGAATTAATGAACGTCTAAAGTGTGCTATATTAATTACATTTCCTCGCCCTAAGTTTGTTTGTTCAATTTCCTGCTTTTGTTTCGGACAAGGGTGAGTTGGCACTCTTGTGAGTTCATGTACGTTTTTTGAGTGGTGCGTGAAGGAATTCAGTAGCGGTTTTTTTATTTCAGAATTAAGTCAATTGAAACGCCCAGTGGAAACTAAGATTTCTCTCAGCCGAATAAAAGTATGTAGGTACATTGTTCCGGACCTTCATATCGCGCCAGCCTGAGACATCGTGTCATCGTGCGTCATCATGCGCTCCACTTACGCTAGGCCAGCGAACATACGCCACGCGCCAGACCCCACCACTCTCGCTCACCGACCATTAGTGTGCGCACATATCGGCAATACTCCTTTGTAAATATTACAGTCTTTAAGGGTTTTATTTAGTTGAGACCACCAGCAGCAAAACTGGAGCTTGACACCCCAACGTACATAGTTTATGTCCTTTCTCAGGTTCTTGATTATCTCACTGCACACCTTTTAGTTTTTATTACACCGCCCGGTTCAATAGTTCAGCATGAAAGCGCGACAGACAGACAGACATAAGGGTTTCTTTCGCACTCATAATATTTATAAGATTTTAGTTCTACACCAACAGCATTAATAAGTCTTGTAGTCAGTTCCTACTGAGCTTTAAATCATACTGAACTCTGTAGCCAGAAGTCTGGCACCCCCAGAGACGAAACTAGATACAAATCCATAAAGTTACAATCGTTAAATATTCACAATTCCCGGATACCGTCCGGTATCGGGTATTTTCAATTTATTTGTACTAGGGAAAACTTGGCGAACACTTCAGATTTCAGATTAATACTGAATTATTTAATAAGTTACATTGATGTTATATTCATGGCTGCCATCTTTTGGAAATGGGTATTGATTTGAGTTGGGATTTTAATAAAAATGAGCTTTATAGAATGTTTCTTAAATTCACTGTGAATCGGCAGTTTCCTTTTTGCTTAGCACTTTTCCTTTTAATATCAGCACCAATATCTCAGATAAGAAACACAACGCAATTGCTGCGTAATTAATTACGCTGTGCTCTTTAAAATAAAGTCGTAGTGGCCTAGTAGGTAAAGAAGCAACCTCTCAAGTATGAGTGTGGATTCCAAGTTAGGCACTGATGCATCTTTTCTAAGTTTGTATGTACTTTCTAAGTACCTATGTTGGAAAATATAAGATGGAAGAGTAAATCAATCCTCGTAATTTATTTAACCAAATCAAATAAGGGCTGCTAACATCCCTCGAAGCTATAACCTTCAAATATCATTAAACCCCATAATCAAGTAGACACAATAAATTATTTTGTATTCGCCATGTCTTCATGTTTTAATTGAGAGAAGTAGTCATTTAAAATGAATGGCGCGCCATCTTGTTTCTCGTCAAGATGTGCAGTTAAATAAACTCGGAGCGGCTTACCGTGGGTTACTGTCAAGTAATGTAGTGATAAACAGTAGTATAAGTTGATGCAAAGGTAAATTGTAATTGTAAGGTGTGTTGTGGTAAATTGGTTCAACAATAAACACAAAAGTGACACTTTACTTACAAAAATATACCTCTAGTATTCATTATATAGAAAAACTGTTACAATTACTGCCGTTATGACCCAATACAATGAACATGGTCAAAAATGGTGGTATGTAAGCAAAAATGTACAGTATAAATGACTAACTGCTGTCCAGACTTCGTCTGCCAAATAGCATAAACATAATATATATATTCTTTTATATTACAGTACTAGCTTTCGCCTACGGTTTCACCCGCGTCCCGTAGCCGGATGGTGACTAAAACTATCCTAAAACCTTCTCCCGGGTCTAAGTTACCTCCCCTCTAATTTTCAGCCAAATCGGTCAAGCCGTTTTTATGTTATGTCGTGACAACGGAAAGCGGGTTTCATTTTAACATATATAGATAATAGCTACTGAAAACCTTGTGCTGTATACCTACACATCCACATACTTTATTTCTTTATCATTAATCTTTGTGCAGTTACAGGGGCAGGGTAGCCATACTTCTGATCTATCTTCACAGTGACCATTATAGGCACAGCATAAACAAACGACATTATGTTTTGAGCTTTAAACTGAAGTTCACGACGTTGTGTAATAGATCCATTCAGTACTTACCTTGTTTCGACTTCCTGACATTTTCTGAGCAGCTTTTATTATGCTCAAGTGGCTTACGATATGATTTGTTCGTTGTTGTTAGATAGCTTATGCTGTCCGCCTACGTCAGACTTTTTATAAGAAAGATAATCGGTGCGATTTTTTGTAGGGCGTGTATTTTTTTAGTGAAACATAGTTGTTCTCGTTGTGTTCTATTTTTCTGCTACAAAAATCGATCACCGAACGTAAGCTGGCAGCCTTACCATTAATTTAAAATAAAAATTAAAAAAAAAACAATTGACGGTAACCTTATACCTGCTCATGATGTGAGATCATGGATGGATGGTCCAGATATTCTTAATTTTATTTATATTTATCCATCAAATGTGTACCTATGTGACACACTCCCATGAGCATACATGTATAATTTGCAAATTCCACTGTCAACTCAGCTAATTTTAGCTCAAAATGTTCATAAAACAATAGGCGAGCGTTTAGCAAGAATACTCTTGCCATAGGACACACTGTCCAAAGCGCTTTGGCTAGTAATCCACTAATCAAAGGCATTGTTGGGTCGCAGTCGGCGCCTAGATTTGACTAATTACCCACTCGAGTCACTTTCAGAGACATACGGGTTGCAAGATCAGCGATCATAATATTTAAATATTTGATTGATGATAATAATAGATAAGGTATGAACATGAATGAGATCCCTTGGTTTTTGTTAAAGAAGACTTCAATAACATTTTACATAGAAAGGGGTTTCATATTTTGATACATAGATATTCTTCGCAGAATAAGTAAATATGAACCAGGGTAAGAAATAAAATCACGTCAAAAGAGCGTAAGCCTGATGATAATAATCCACTTGACTGTTAAATCGCAAATTATATTCATAATATATTGCGACAAAAAAAAAATCTGCCGTATATTTTTTTCACTACTTGTTTATTCGCAAGTCCATTTATAGTATGTCCGTACAAGTCAACACACATACTCGACATTTGTCACTGCAATGTATATCAACTAATTTTATATTCCCAAGGCAGGCCGAGTTCAGACTATTCGCTGACGACCTAAAATACACCGTCGCAATATATTTCCGTGTTTCTAATTGAAATATAATGCAGATTGATGTGGCCGTATCAGGTATTCCTCGTAAGCTAAATGACACCCTATCATATACTATTCTGGGCTCAATTTTGGTTGCTCCATAATTTATTGGATACCTACGTAAGTGTTGTCAGCAATTTATAGTTGTGTTTAGAGGAAATATTAAAAGATGTGTATGGTAGGTGCTAGTTAGTTTCAGAATAATGTGGTATGGGTTATTTATTGCAGTAATTCCTAATCTACCTGATCTGCCGATTTTTCCTGTCATGCAACAAGACTACTCCTCGATTTCTTCATCACACTAAAACATAAACAAACCTACGAAGTCCCAGTCAAAAAAAAAACAAAGTTGTTGTACAATTTTTCAACTTTTCAGCACGAAAACTCTGCAATGAATCTTGCAGCGAATAGTACGGAATCAACTAGCGCCGACTGTGTCCACAATAATGTGACAGGAAGACTAGCGGCGATTTCATTTAGTACAGCGGTGCTCAAACTTTGCGGACTGAAGTTACTCAGTTTTTATGCTCGGGTGTTAAACGTTTGGAAGCTTATTTTTGGTATGTCGTATTATTGATATCTGGTTGACATTATTTATTAATTTATCTAATGACTTAAGACTTAAGCACACTGAAAACTATAATGAAACAATCAGCACATATTGCGAATTAAAGAATCTGCTCGACTGTGTGGTTGGGCGGTTTTTGTGCCCGATTTGATTTGATATGTGAATTACCTAGCTAAGTAAGCAACTCATAAGTACCTAGGTACCTACTTTAAAAATAGTTGACAGTAAAAAAAATTCCACTGTCTTGCTATCTTCTCGATAAACTTTTAATGCTAAATCCCCCAAAAACCATACCAGAATAGTTCATCCCATAAAACTTTGAGCACCACCATCTAACCCGATCGTGTGACGTGTTGAAGAGCAGAACAAATGTTTGTTCTCCGTTAATTAAACCTATATTGCTTACTTCGCTCGCTTCGTCCTCGGAAAAATACATCCACTGCTTTCATAGAACCAGTCAACTGTAAAAAATAAATAACAATATCTGTTGTTTGGATTCGTATCTAATACTCAGAAGATAGTCCTTCTCTATATTTATATATCGAAGGATGCAAAAGTGTTTATCTTGGTACTGAAAGGAAGAAAGAATATTTATTTCTAAGAATATGA
Organism: Helicoverpa assulta; assembly: GCA_963856015.1. Taxonomy (NCBI): domain Eukaryota; kingdom Metazoa; phylum Arthropoda; class Insecta; order Lepidoptera; family Noctuidae; genus Helicoverpa; species Helicoverpa assulta. Next base: position 1,574,114 of record CAWLCW010000016.1, read on the forward strand.
CGTTGTAGGTTTTATTTATTAGGTACTGGTCTTGTCATGCTCAGCAATGAATTAGTAGTAGGCACCTGTGAATTTTTTAATTGCAAATTCTACCTTTATATTGATGATCCTAACTAATATTATAAATGTGAAAGTAACTCTGTCTGTCTGTCTGTCTGTCTTTCTGTCTGTCTGTCTGTCTGTCTGTCTGTCTGTCTTTTCTTCACGCCTATACTACTGAACCGATTTGTGTGAAATTTGGTACAGACATAGTTTGGAACTTGAGAAAGGACATAGGATAGTTTTTATTACAAAAAAATATAAAAATAAAATTTATTTCGGACATATAGCGCCATCTATTGGTCAAACCAAAATCACTATTCCACGCGAACGAAGGCGCGGGCAAAAGCTAGTAGCTTATAAGTTACTGTTGGCACTTGTTATGAAATGAACTTTTGCTGAGCTTGATATAGTAATTGGCATACATATAATGGTAAATAGGAAATGTTGTACGTACGTTACTTTTTAAAATTCTTAGTAGTTTATTTTCCCTTACGAAATCGCTCCGTTCCTGCTCAACATATTCTATATAAAATTTTCATAAACATTAACAGAACAACATTAATTTAATACAAAATACCTTATCACTGAGCAAACACATTGTTCTGTAAGCATTCAATAAATTCTTCAGTCGTAAACTTTTCGTGTTTCTAATGAGACAGTCGAAGGAAACGTTTGTTTAATAAAGCCAAAGTTTCTAAATAATAATGTAACAAAAGTTAAATCCGAATTCGTTCTTATTATTATACAAGCTCTGCCACTCGATGCTGTTTATTTTTAGTGATTCCATCAATAGCTTTTCGACGCATAATTTACGTTTTTTTTTTTTGCATCTATTCTGTTTTGCAAATAGTGGTGTGATATTTTAAAAAACTTTAATCTTCCTCGAAAATTACATATACACGAACTTACAAACAGATTAACTGTTTAGTTTTGTGCATTGTAACGAATTTGTTTATTGGACCTCATTTCGTTTTGACCAAAGAGCAGGCCCGCCGTAAGCGGGCGTGCAGCGCGTGCACAGCACGCGGGCGGCACGTCCTGGGGGGCGGCAAATCTAGCGAGTTATCACGTAATATTTAAAAAATACAATATCTTTTTACTAATGATTTGATTTCAATATTTCCGAACACAGCAATAGCGCTAGGAATATTACTTACACTGCCGGTTTCAGTTAGGTACATCTGTTGAAAGGACATTTTCAAAATTAAAGATTCTTTAAAACGATTTAAGATCGCTATTTACGGGGCGGCAAAATTAAACCAAAATTAAATTTCAGAAAAAGCCGCCCTAGCTTTGGTCGTCTCCTATTAATTTTGACTGTTTCACCCTTTGCATCCCCAAAAAAATTCGCGCTCGCTGCGCTCGCGGCTCCATGTCAAATAGCGCATTTTATCTTTGTTTAATTGTTGAGGCATTCAATTCCGAAAAAACATTTTTCGTGCACGTATGTTATGGCTTTTTATGATAGGTGAAAACTCTAAGGAAAAAATCGCGCTCGCTTCGCTCGCGGCTTTTGCACTTCACTTCTGTGCATATCTTAGTTTTTGACTTTGCTTTGTTAATTTACAGTGGTTTTTATTTGTTTTGTGTCCTTAGACTAAAAAATTTTCGCGCTCGCTCCGCTCGCGCTTCCTTACATGTGAAATGTATCCTATAAGTTGACTTTTCAACGGGAAACCCACCAAATAACATATTTTACTGACTTTAAACATTGTTATATATATTTAAGTGCGTTAGTTTAAGTTAATCACAATCTTTCAATACATAGGGGCCACTTGGGTAATGATTGCACTGCATTGATACCCTAAGCAATTGCTTAGTTTGATTATGAGCTAACCCACGACTGCTTAGGTTACTCTGAGCATTTCAAGTAAATAAAAAGTTATGTGTAATGTATGTTATGTATTGCAATAGTTATTTATCCAAAAGTAGGTGGGTTTTCTGCAATCAGAGCGGTGCATGTACATATTTTTTTCTGTTGGACAAGTAAGATGGATATGAATCGCGGACCCCTGGATCCCCCCCCCCCTTATATATTTTTTGACAAAACGTACGTAGTCGTAGGGCGGCATAATCAGTTTTGCACGCGGGCGAACAAACAGCTAGCGGCGGGCCTGCCAAAGAGTTGGTTTTGTGAGTCGATTTGAAACAATCGTTTGTTCGTCGGATGATGTTTCCGACATTTTGTTTTGAGCTTTGATTTTGTGTTTGCTTTACTTGCTTTAATAATTTGAAGAAAAAGCTTTTTATTAGAAAACAATAATGTTGAGAGAAATATTTGAAATATAAGAATTCTAGCAGATTTTATAAAAGCTAGAACATCTTGAGATGCGCTTCAACGCCTATCGCGACGCTGGAGTGCGGCTTCAAAAGCGAGCTGTACTTCATTAGTTTTTTGCTTCATAAAAATCTTTTCAAAACATTAACCAAAACCGTTTCACCAATCCCTGAGATCTTACAAGAATTCAAATACAAAATGCTTATTATTCAACAATCTATTAATCAATAATATTGGCACAACCAAGATTCCTCTTCCAGCACTCGTGAAACCTAAGCTAAATACCAGTGAACAGCGGGTTGACAGCATGTCTCAAATTCTCTGCGGCTCGTCTCAGGTACTTGGTATTCGCTCGACAACCGCAATCATGTTGCAAACTAATTATCTATTGCTGTGGTGGAATTCCACCAAAATTGCGAGCGAACAAAAATTATGCGTCGACGCGAATCCGCTGCCAGCATGTGTTTGTGCGCTAAGGTTGTAATTTTACGGACATTTTAGATGTTGTTAATGTTTGCTAGAGCTAGTAGACTCGAACAACGATAAGTCACAGTGCTACACACCAGTGGAATCTGACCTTTAGATTCCATGTAATTATCGAGTTAGGGATTATATTTGATACGAGCGTTTGTGCAGTGGTAACTTGAGGCCAGTTTCTGAGCACCTTTGTAGGTGGTTCAATAATTCTTAGATTTAGATAATTCGACGACCAAACTAAAATATATAGTCGGTTTTAAAAATTACGAATTGATATTGAACACTGATATTTTAGCTAGCCCCATTTAAATAACTCTAGCAGTAAACTCAAATAATAAAGCCCAATAGGCGTGATGCAGGGCATGACAGGGTTATAAAATAGTGATTATAATGAATCCGAATTTTAGATTGGCAAAAACTGTGTGAAAGAAAGTATTTAGAAGTGACGTTACACAAAATTCAATCGTATTATATCTTAGCCTATCGTCTTCACAAAAATTTCATGCACTTTACTACAATATTCTGTAGTTGTAGTTAAAACTACAAAGGCTAGCTTGAACAATACGAACCGCAGCACATATGAGGGTATTATTCGCCGCGCGTCCGTTACGCGGATCGAAAGGGAATTGATTTGGAATCCCCGTTCAAATCTCCAGCAAACGTGTTCGGTTTCTTTACAAGCTGCCTGCGCTACCAAATTACTTCCCAAGCTAGGTTTTTTAAAGAACCTGAGTTTTAATCTGTTGTCTGATTACCTGTGTTGGTTGATTAATAAATTCTGCTTTTACTGTTACGAAAGCTAAGTGTGAAATATTTTCGTGCGTCAAAATACCAGCACACACAAACCACCTCAAATGGTATACACTAAAAAACAAACAAGATATATATCCTTTTAAAAATGTCACGAATATCCAGCGGGGAATTTTAAAGAAAACGCCTTCAGACTTCAGACACAGACATCAAAAATAAAATTCGTCCTCACCTGAGTTGGACGTTTCAAAAATTGGTTATTCTAGCTATCTAGCAGCATTTCCTAGTGAGGCGGGCTCATGTAATATTAATACGATGCCCCTAGCCGACTCTTTGCTTCAAAGTACCAATATATATTTTAAAAAACCCGCTTAGGTACAAAGTGGGAAATTCTAGGATGCTTATAGAATTGTTGAGTACTTTTACTGAGTCAGAGTAGATTTTGTATGAATGTTATTACGGGAGGTCTAGGTTTTTTGCTCGATTTTTGAGTGTTTACTTTGTTAGGGAGAAAAAAATATTTTTTTAAGTCTAAGGGTTTAATGTCTTGGATATTCTCGCATTGGTTGTAAAAAAGATATCATGAAAAGTATATTAAACTTAAATTTTAAAGTAATGTAAAAAACACTTTATATTCCTTCTACGAGTAGAAATTAATATCAATAACTGTAAACACAAACGGTATTTACTGAACACTCAAATTGCGGTAACTAACTTAGGCAAAGGTTTGTTATGCCCGAGGGTATTAAACTATTCATTTTGCTTTTAGAAGTAGTAATTTATCGATATTTTCTCATCACTTCAGGAGGAGAAGCTATTTTAAATAACATTGATGTAAAAATTGGTCGCACTTAGTTAAAAACGACTCTGCATCCTATTACACCAATTACTTACTTATTAACCAATTATTCTAATTTTCACTTATCGATACCTAAACCTCTAAACAATCGATATATCGATAATATCTAAAGACGCGAGCCACAGTTCCCACTCAGTACATTTGCGGTCACATCGGCGGTCGTTTGCGGAATGTCTGACCGACTGTAATGTTGCTCAGGAATGAACAAAGAATCTCAAATACTTTTTGAACTTTTGTGTTCTGTATACTTTATGTTTTTGGTTGTTAATATTTAGAGATTATAATTAGATGTTTGTGTTTCTCATGTAGGTACTTATCTTTTCACACTATTAAAAATCCAATACCGATGCAAATTACGAAAATTATGAATTTAATTTAATTTATAATTTCAGTCAATTTCATTAAAGTCAAAAATGATAGCTGAGGATTTCGAACTGCAATTATTCAGTCGGTATATTAAATATATTGTTTTGATTGCAAACTATCCGTGAAACTATTTAATTTATTTCATAAATTACACTGCATTTTACTAACAAACCACAAACACAAACAATAGCTGACATGTCCCATCCAAAATATTCGTAGCAAAAATATATCATAACTCCATAACAATATTCACTAACACGAATTTTCGCGGAACTAACCCTAGCATACCAACATTTAATCACAGAATAAAGAAGTACAGTTGTGAAGATACCTATTAACGTTCCTAAAAATGTCACTCACATACGCATGTGCATCGACGAGCTTTTACCGACGCTACCGGTGCTATCCGTTTTCCGTGCATCGGAGAGCACGTAAATGTCTTTCCTGCGCCTGATCTCTTTCCGGTCGTGTCGGATTGCCGTCCCATCGGGTTATGAGAGTGAAGGAGTAGGGAGTGCACCTGTGTCTGCGCAAATGCTCGTGCACTATAATATGTCCTGCGCAGCTAGCTGATCTCCTTAAATGAGAATCGTCCACGGCCGATTTCGGCCACGGCGGCCGTGGCCGAAATCGGCCGTGGACGCCATTATACTATCAGTACTGAGTGCCGTGCATCGAGCACGTGCGTGTGTGAGTGACATTGTTACGTTTCACAACTGTTTACAAGAGAATATATTTAAACTGTGCTGTAATCGTTAACCGGCCGAAACATTTACATAAATAAATAAATATTATGTAGTTCGCTTGGAAATGCAGCCATTCGAATGCTATCGGCAATCGGACCCCACCGCCTCTTTTCTACAGCTGAATATTAAAACAACACGTGACATCCAATATTCAGAATGTTACAATACGCCGCAACTGCACGGTTAAGAGCAGTGCAGATAAGTGAAGATCGCTGTCTTCTTTGTTAAGTGTTTTACAGTTTTTAACACGCTTTTTAATGCTGTAAATTGTACAATTCTCTTAGTTTAAGCTCGCACTGTTGAAAACACCTCTAAAATGAGGTTTGTGTGTAGTTATTGATGTGTCTTAACTGATTAGAGACGTATTCTTTTAAAATGTTATAAAAAAAACAATACTTAAGTACAAATGCTGTCTCTGCTTGTTAATTTTGATCAATAAAGACAAAACTCTTTACTTACACAAACAAAACAAACTAAAACAACGAAAACACAAATACACAAGCAATTTTCATAAACATAACCAAATAATAGTTTCTAGTTAACACGATAACGTTAACAGATTACCATAACTTTAAGTTATTCCGAATTAACTGAACCTTGTCGCATAAATAATGTTTGCTTAACATAATTTTGTTTCTCAAGTTTAAATGAATTTACATTAATTGGCCGCGTTTTAGAGTAATCCATTACAATTAAGTAATCACGTCATGACTAATTTTGTAAATTAGATTTCAAGTAAGTATGCTTGATTAGTAAGTAAATGGATTGTGTGAGATTTACCTAATGTTTGCAACACCTGCGTCTATGTTTCTTCTTCTATATAAATAAAATATATAATACCTCTAGAAGAGAGGCAATTTCAACGGTTTTCCACCTATAATAAAAAAATAGAAAATCACCATAGTTGGTGATCATTTTGACGTATTTTTAATTTAAATATAAAAAATCCCGTATATATAAGTTGTGTCTACGTCTTCGTCCAGCAAAAAGACATGTGAAGTGGTGAAGGATGGGCGTTTTTGGGACAGTCTTTGTGTATTTTTTTGTCGTTAAAAAAGTGTAAATTTTCAGCTATCTTATTGTCAGTAATAACACATAGGAAGTAGCGAATCGCAGGCGTTTTTCTGGCAGTCTTTGTATATTTTTTGACGTTAAAAAAGTGCTCGTTTTCAGCCTAGATTGAATATTTTTTTTATTTTTTTATTTATGATATAAAAATAAAACCCGTCATCCACCTGTGTGCACCTGCCTCAAAAAGCTAGAACATAACATTTACACCGAAGTGCACGTCTGAGATGCAACACTTTTAACTACACACTACATAAAACTACAATACCCAGGAATGTTTTTCAAAAGCTATATGTGGGTTACAGACTTGTTAAGATAGAAGCTTTTATTTAAGCCATGAAAAATGCATTTTTCGTAACGTAATTAGAGGTTGCAGAAATTAGTTTGTTTTTACTTACCACTAAAACAACAAAAAAATACAAAGATCCCAGTTGAGAAACTCCCCTTTTTTGGGAACAAAAAGCTTTTACGATGCAGTTTTTACAATTTTTTTTACTTTAATCTAGTCTGGTGAAACTCCATTTTCTCAGAAATAAATAACTTCATAACATCACATCTGTTTTCCTAAAATATTAAACAGACGAATAATCAGATAGTACACCCACACAACTATCTTCACTTAGCCTTAATACATTATAATTATAATGCCTGAACAGGTGCGACCCTCAATGTTTTAGATATTGAATCTTTAGGCCCTTCATACACTGCGATACCCGCCGATTTTGATCTCTCAGTGACTACAACAATACAATACGTAAAATATCGTAAATTGAAATATACAAAATGTTTATATGCGACTTCATTCACGTAATTAAAACTATTTTTTTTTTCTTTAAACGAAAAATGTGCACGAACGGTATCGAAGACTTGCCTAACCTAGTGTATAAACGGCCTTACTCTAACACAAAATAAACTCATTACTTTTACGTCACAGAAAACATTTCTAGTTAGCAGCAGAATATAAAAATATAAATAGAAACTAGAGAAAAAATAAATTTCTGTTACTTAAACTGTAATTAACTTTCAGTAAGTTCACCAACTGTCCGTTGCATTCATTTAATATCCGAGACTCCTTGTGCAAAACTTTGACAGCATAAAAATTATCTAGAACTTTCTACAGGTAAATAAGGTTTTATTAAAGAACATAAATAGTGTAACAATAAAGTACTGAATATGCAAATAGCCACATCACAGACTCAGAGCTAGTAAATAATGAATAGAAAAATATACTTACCATTTCTGTACCACAATTAACTTACCGTATTAATTCAGAATTGAAAATATTAAACAATCTCCGTTTGTTGTCAAATTTTAACTAAATGGTCGACAGCACTATAAAAAATGGTAGAGAAAAAAAAACCATTCATCATACAAAAACGGTCATAAATCATGAAAGAATTTTCAAAAAACCAAAATATAATTCGACTGATATTTAAATAATCCCGACTCCCATGAGACATATTTCACCAGAACCAGTTGACGTGAGAAACATTATTTGAAATTGTTACCTATTTTCTATACCCAAACACAGGTTTTCAGACACTTCTAATCAAAGAATCTTCTAATCACATTTAATTTACAACCATTTCACTACCTTTAAAGGAATTTACACAAAAAAGTGTTAATCGGATTTCAGGAGCTGTTTAAAATAGCCACTACACAGGTAATGCCGAAGGTATGTTCTGATCAATGACAATAAAAATACCGACTTCCCCAAAAATGAGGAGGTTCTCAATTTGGTTGTTTTTTTTTTAAGGAAAGCTATGGGATAGTTAACCCAACTCTAATAAATAACACCATTAAAAACTTAGCTCTCAATTTTCTGGCTAACCATTCCTACCTACGAGGTTATTATGTATTACAGCTTTAATTTTTGTGCAAACTTTCACTTTCTTTAAACAGTTGCAACGGGTAACCTTTTCATTTCTTTTTCTCGCATTAGAATAGTAGAAGAGTTGAAAATTGAACACATGAACATGCTATAAGAGAAGGTGATTTACCCTAATACACTAAAGTTAACACAAAGTTCCCTTCTGTAGATTTTCCTTAACAACAAAGTCTCGAGTAGCTAGCACTCATTACGCGGGTCGATTGGACCCGTTTTTACTTTGCTAGTGGCCTTTTAATTACCGTCTAACCTGTAATTGCTTGGTGTTAAGTGCACGTAAAGCTTAACGCTCGGGACATTTGCTGTGTCATTTTATTTGGGTTTTGTGTACTTAGTTGTGTTTACATTTGCCTACAATTAGGTACTACTATAGGTATTTTATTTTAAGATGTTTATCCTTCTCTGTATAAGAAGAGGCCTGTGCCCAGCAGTGGGACGATAAAAAGGCTAATGATGATAATGGTTTATAAAGGTAAGAGGGTAAGGTTACACAAGTATTTTTGATCAGGTTTATTAAATCTCTTTCAATTTAAACTTTTGCTCAAAAAGTAATATACGAAAAAGGCAAAGAAAAAGCCTTTCCCATGTCTCTAATTCGAAGTAAGGCGAATGGGGCAAGCATTTTTATTTTATGTAATTTTGTACGTTCCTACATATTTATCAGTTTGAAATACTTTTTAAATATAAACAAATCATTTGTTGTAAATCGAAATTCAAAAATTTCGGTAATCGAGCCGCATTTTTCAAATTGCGAGCCTCGTAGGTACACAAAAATCGCGGAGCAATCACGCAAGCAAGCATTCCAATATTATTTTATCCTATTCTAACATTTTCTGCTGTAAAATCAACACGGAAAAACTAATTTGGCAAATATTTCAATGGACAATTAACTTTCGAACGAATCGATGTACATATGCACTTGACATGTAATTTAGGGACCAATATCTTTCATATTAATAGCCACTAATATTATTTTAAAACAAGCGGTTTTACACAAAATGTTAAATGTTATAGCTCAAAAATGATTTATATTTTTCGGATAAGGAGATTTATACGCTTGCGTTAGACTATGACTTTTAATTAATTGAAAGGAAAATTATCTGCACACCTGCATACTAATTGTTTACTTAATATATTGAATTTTATATAACGCAGGGTCCTTTCAAACTTGAAAATAACAAATGACTTAACGTTACATATTTTTCCTAACATTTTATGTCATGGATTTCCGTAAAGTAACGATTGATTCCATAATTTATTTAGTTTAACAAACAACTTATTAAAAAGAATAGTTTACCTAGTTATGCAATGAAACTACTTTAAATATGTATTTAAAAACCACTATTACAAAAACGACTTTAATAAGCAGTGTGTGGTATCGAAAGTTTGTGTGAGGTCTTAGTTGAATTTCGCAAATCTTTTCATCAAACTACTTATAACAAATTTTTTATGAAAGTTAAAACCAACTAGAAACGGTACAGATATAGCATTTTAGAATGATTTCATTAAATACTGCACAGCAGTGATGGGTCGCGCCCACAGACCGCGGGCCACGAAAACCGCGAACTAACTTCACTGCAAGCGATCGTGGAATGACGTTTATTCGCTGCGGTTCCATTGTTTTAACTAACACTGCTACCAAATATATACTAGTCGGTCGTATTTTGAAACCAATCACGATGGAGAATGGAATATCTAAAATATTTTGAAAAGACATATTCGCGTTTTTTTTTTTAACCAAGATAGAATAGTTATGTAAAAGAACGGCTATTTTAAATTTCGCAAAAGTAAGTAATTATAAAAAAATACTCTTTCAATGAATATTTTTTTATAAAACTAATACGAGCAGTGCTTGTACTGTCTGTGCTTGTGTGTCTCCGGTCAGTTCGGAGAAAATAAATTAAATGTTATAAAATATCATGAAGGCAGGCTTAAGCCAATTTGTGTGCATTATTTTTCAATAATATACACATCTTGATTTTAAATATTGTATTTTTGTAAATATTGATGCAACCGCATCAGAACCGCACCGATACTCAAAGTCAAAGAAATAAATTCTCAGTATGTTTTAACGTAACACCCTAATCTGAGGGCACGGCAGTGCCCCAGCCAAGACTCGAGCAAAGCGGGCACGGCCGTACCATCTTTTCTCGAAGCGTTTCGCGGCTATTTCTGCCCCCTGTATCTTCCATGTGAACAAAGCTAGGAGTTTAGGTTTTCGATGACCAAGAGTAAGTATTAGAACAAGCTCAGTCTCAAAATTACAAGACATTTGAATAAATAGTTTACGAGTTATGAGCGATTAAAGTTACACCATTTTGTCACTGACTCACTCACTGACCGATCATCAAAAGTCTAAGGTACTTCTAGCAAACTTAGAATCTTCAAATTTGGCACCAAGATAGGTTATTAGCTACATATAAAGGGAAAATTATAAAAACCTTAAAACTTAATAAAAAAATAGGAAACAAATTTATATTTGCGGTTTTTCAAGAACATTGTGTATGAATTTTGACTGCATTGATAACTTTGTTATTTATTTATGTACAAAATGTGACTATTTATTTTATTGTTACGTAGTGTGGTATATTGTTATTATGTATTAAATATACATACATATGAATAAAAAAGCTAGGTTAAAATGAAATGAATAATGATAAAATCTTTCATATTAATGCAGTGCGATAAATACTGCATGCTCGCTCGATAGATGGCGTTGTCCTGGTCTAAATCGCGCTATGGTTTCGTTACATAGCTTAGTATAAGTAGTACTTAAAAAAAAAAAAACAAATAATTGCCCCTGGCTGGAGGCCTTAAATTCTAAGCATCCACAGGGAAAATTCCGCAGTTAAGCAGTACACGGCCTCCTAGGCTGAACTGCGAGATGCCATACCAAAAAAAAAATCAAATAATTTCATGTGATAGCGCCATCTACCTCTGAAATAAATCTCTTTTATTCTAAAAGATATTCGATTCAAAATTTCGACAATTTCTTTAGTTTATTTAAAAAAAATATTGTTTACGTGCTTTTTCAACATTATTTAGTTTGTTATATATTTAGTTAGTTGCATGTAAGTTAATTTAATTTGTTATATACCTACTTAGAGAAGAAAGAGACCTACAAAAAATAAATTAGATCCCACCAAAAACATTAAATGTAAAAAAAAGCCAATCCTCTACGCAATTCCTCCACCGCAAAAAGTTTTGAGATCGCATAGAAGCCAAGTCCTGTTCAACTTTATTTGTAATAATAAATCAATATTTTGTGACTATATCAATAGTTTTATTCACATTACAATAATATTGTCTTGGCCATGAGCACAAGTAAGTAGTAATAAGTAGTAAGTAGTAATATTATAAATGTGAAAGTAACTCTGTCTGTCTGTCTTTCTGTCTGTCTGTCTGTCTGTCTGTCTTTTCTTCACGCCTAAACTACTGAACCGATTTGTGTGAAATTTGGTACAGACATAGTATGGAACTTGAGAAAGGATATAGGATAGTTTTTATTACAAAAAATATAAAAATAATAAAATTTAATCCGGACATATAGCGCCATCTATTGGTCAAACCAAAAATCTGCCGGAAGTCACTATTCCACGCGAACGAAGTCGCGGGCAAAAGCTAGTTTGTAATAATAAATCAATATTTTGTGACTAAGTATATCAATAGTTTTGTTCACATTACAATAATATTGTCTTGGCCATGAGCACAAGTTAAAAGTCGCTCCTTGAAATAATGTGTAAATACCATTGAATTGATAAATTCTATATGGACATGATTTTACGATTGGACTGATTATGGACTGATTGGAATTTGAGATCACCATGGACTAAACATGCGCCATAGTACATGTGCAGTTCATTGATGTTGGATGATACTGACTGTCGGTCATTTAGTAACAATTGAATAAACATTCTGTGATATTAAACTTCATGTTTGACTTTCACCTCTCCAAGATATGCTGTATTATATTTGTAGTTTATTGTGCTCATGGCCAAGTCAATATTATTGTAAAGTGAACGAAACTATTGATATAGTCACAAAATATTGATTTATTATTACAAATAAAGTTGAACAGGACTTGGCTTCTTTGCGATCTCAAAACTTTTTGCGGTGGAGGAATTGCGTAGAGGATTGGCTTTTTTTACATTTAATGTTTTTGGTGGGATTATTTTTACTTCAACTTTAAGTATCCGCACACTGCAAACTGTTAGTCGGCCGAGTCAGTTTGTTTCCGCTCTTAAATCAGAACGAAAATGCATGGTAATACATAACGAACACCGAGTAGCCGGTATAAAACCAACTGACAAAGATTGAAACCAAGAGGTTCTTTACAAAAAATTGACAACAATCGGGTGAACTGTCGGTCCACTGTTTAGTCCGCATTGTACTCTCAACCATACGGTTGTCACACATCTTAATTACTAACACTTCCATATTAATGTCGGGGGGTGGACGTCCACGGCCGATTTCGGCCACGGCGGCTGTTCTCATTTAAGGAGATCAGCCAGCTGCGCAGGACATATTATAGTACACGAGCATTTGGGCAGACACAGGTGCACTCCCTATTCCTTCACTCTCATAACCCGATGGGACGGCATTCCGACACGACCGGAAAGAGATCAGGCGCAGGACCGACATTTACGTGCTCTCCAATGCACGGGTGAATCAATCACCAACTTCCAGACTATGGGCTGCTTTGTGAAAGTTTAAGAAAACCCACAAAGCGACCCGTTTCGGCCCGACCCGGGAATCGAACCCGAGACTTCGAGCACAGCAGCCGCGCTTGCGACCACTAGCCTCCATATTAATATTAACTAACCAGCTACATTCATTTCTTACATACAACAGTTTAAAATAAAAAATAATATTAGTAAGTAAAGGAAACACATGTCCAGACGCGCGAATGAGCCCAAAACTCATTTCCTCCGCTTCCTCACTGAGATGTCGCGTAAAGTTTTCAAATTTCATTTTCTGACCCACTAAATTCTTATTTCATATATAAATGAACATTTAAGTCTAGTGTTATTAAGTTTTCTGTTTTGTCTAACGGGTAAGTGCTGTTTCATTTCACGTCTTATATGTTGTTGGAGAAAATATTAATGGTTTATTAAAAGACGGGACTAAAGTGATATACAACTAAGTAATAAAAAAATATAATTTACGCAAGTGAAGAAGTTATTGCAAAATTGTGGAATTATAAAAAAGCACATAGGTACCAATTGCGAAAGTTGGTCAAAACCAATTACAAATACTTTAGTTGATCAATGTTTAGTAATAAGTTCTAGTATAAACTCGAAACTTCTACGGCGCTTTGCACATGGAGCAACTAAAGTTGAGGAAACTATCAACATTTTAAAAGTTTCTTGTAAAAAGTTGATAGTTGCTATAACGTTTACGTTTGCCGCAATTTTATGGCAATCTGTGAGCAACTTTCATAGCCGAGTTGCTAAATCTACGCAGCGATCAGCGTTCAGTGTGACAATGGATATCGAAGAAGCAGCACCTTGCTCTCATTTTATTATGCCGTCGCCGTCGACGGCGCCATAATATTTAACAGTTGCTAGTTGCGGCAATTAGGAACTTCTCAGTCATTGATTACAGCAACTGAAAACTGTTGACGATTACCGGAACTCGAAACTCGAGTTGCTATGTGTGCGCGGTTCAATTGAAATATACAAGCTGTTGATTTGCATCCGTGCCATAGTCAAGGACGTAATTATACTAATGATTCTCAACCCAAATCAACAAAAAAATTGGTACAAAATTTTTTGATATTCATTTTTTTTCGGAAATCCGTCAATGTCATCTAGCCGTATTTAAACTTGGCGCGTGTGTTACTGGCCTTAAAACCATGCTGCGCCCTCACACAAACGGAAACACAAAGCATACGCAACGATTATTCATACATTTAATTCATAAAATTGGATTACTTCTGAAATACCATGACATTACAATGACAAAAAAAGCAGTGCATATTAGCTATTTCCCGTCAACTGTAATTCCAATCGATTATTTACAAACTTGTATGTAAACAGCTAGTTGCCAGTTGCCAGTTGCTCCAATAGTTGCTCCATGTGCAAAGCGCCTAATGCGATCTAAAAAGTTTAAGTCATAGGCAGTCGTAGGACTGCTACGTTTGCTACGACATTTCCTGACGTAGCAATGACGTCAGTTTAGCCTGCTACGTTGTAGTAAAACTCCAATCCCTACTAATATTATAAATGCGAAAGTAACTCTGTCTGTCTGTCTGTTTGTCTGTCTGTCTGTTTGTCTGTCTGTCTGTCTGTTACACTTTCACGTCAAAACCACTGAACTGATTTTAATAAAATTTGGTACAGAGATAGAGTTGACCTTGAGAAAGAACATAGGGTAGTTTTTATCCCGGACTTTTGAAGAGTTCTCTTGGAACTTGACGAAGGCGAGCCGCGGGCGGAAGCTAGTTAAATATATGTAGATTTTAAATACGACCATAACTTCATTTTATGAGCGAATGAAAGCTTATAATATGCTCTATTCTTGATTATTCCTTAGATGTTAACATAAATTATTTCAACAATGTGAATGTTCTGTTTGGTTGTTATGCCACAGCGCCTTAAATACTCGTTAGACGTACTCAGGACTAATGAAAAGTCATACAAAAAGATTTTAAACTAAGAAGTAAAATTGTTAGTCGGAAATGCTTGTGTTGTGATATTAAAATCTCTTTTACATTTCAGCCCTTTATTCCTAGCTTCATATTAAAACGATCTGCACACATACCAAGATACTTCAAGAATACGGTAGTTCGTTCAATATGCTATGTATTAGCATAAAATATGATAAGTTACAGGCACGTGTGGCTCGTGGCTACCAGCACTGCTAATGTACCTCGTAACTTTAACTTTTATCAGAATCAATTTGTGCTTGTTCCAGAAACTCAGGTATTTTAGACATGAGCAAGATGATTTGATTATGAAGAAGAAATTATGTTATGTCTAATTATATATGTTTAATTATTTTTTAGAGTTTTAAGACTTACCTTACCGGATGAACTCGTTACCAAACATCGAAATGTTAGATAGTTTGATGAACCTCATGTCATTACTATAAAGTACATTTTCAAATGGCACAAGGCAGACCTTATACTAACAAAACTAGAGTCTATACATAGATCTATGGTTAACGGAAGCTTCACCCACCAAACAAATATGCAACCAACGGGAGTTTTACATCACAACAAAGGGAATTTTTCATGAACAATTTTCAGTTAATTTTCGGCATATCGTAGAGTATCGCAAATATATGTTTATTTTAAAAAGGCCTGTGAGCCATAAATTACGTTTATATTCGATTCAGTGTGCCGCTGCCATAAATGTCATCGGACGGGCAAACGACACCACTGGGGCGGACTGTATCAGCTGTCGTTGGCATTGTGGGACAAGAGATAAGATAATGATGTTTTTGTTTAATGTGCTAACATTTGTTAAATCTTCTATTATGTAATTAAGTGAAAAACGTGTAAAGATTCCTAGGTTCTATTCTTAATATAGAACTCCTTAACGAGCCAATACATAGAAGACCAAAGCTAAACTTGTATGAGAGCTTCACAAGAGACTGAAAAATACTAATCATCCCAGCGGCACAAAACTTTATTTTGTACCCATATTTTATTATAATTCCAAAATTCGCTCTCCGCTCAAATGTTACGCCACAATAAAACGTGCACCGGCAAAAATCACTTTAATATTTTATCGGAAATAACGTTAAGTTTCTCAAATTACCGTAACTACATTATTATACCTACTGCTAGTATTTCCATCGAGCCATTATTTCAACGCTGGCTAAAGAATGGAAAAATATTAAAACGATTCCTTTCATGCAATTCTAGAGCACTTTGAAGGCTTATCAATTTATTGTTTAGTAGTGAATTATGCGATGCTTTCTAAGGACGAGAATCCACCAGTTCACGTGCATTTGTTCGCGAACACATTTTTGCGCATCAGAGCAGTCTACTGATAGCTAGCGAGGTCAGTTCGAGGGCAAACGCTGCAATTTCGCGGAGACATTTCAGAAATGTTCATACGAATTTTTTTGTTGCTATAGCAAATAGACCAGAAGTAAAATTTATGTGGGTCACAGTGCTGCACACTGGTAGAATCTCGCCTTAAAAATGAATTGACAATAGTTTTGAGTAAAATGACTACCATTTGTTATTTTTTCCTAGAACTAGGTGCATAATATTATGGGTCCTTGACAACAAGAACGGTATTTTATATTCTCTCTCATAAATAAAAGTTATGTTGTACATATTAATCTCCAAGTTGCTCAAGGTGTATTGACAATTTAGGCCAATGGGTTTCGAAGCTGTACTTGCATATTCTTGGATATCGGTAAAATAGAGAATGGATTTACTCATTTGTTTAAATGCTTATTTTTCAATCCACACCTACTTATGAAATTAATTTAGAGAACAACTAGCTGTTGCCCGCAACTTCGTCTGCGTGGGCAATATAGAATAGTCAAAATACTACTTATCCCGTAGGTGCATTCTTTCACGTGACAGTATAATTAGGATTAGCACTTAGCAGTCGCATAGATTCAATGATCAAGGTTGTGTTGTGGATGTGACCATTTATCTAAACAAAAGAAGTAAAGTTTGTGACGTTGTGAATATCTCTGGATCTAGTCAGCCAATTTGGAAAATTATTACGTATAGTGCGTAAGTAATTTTCACAGGAAACAGCTATAATCTATGTCTATATGCTTTGAGTCTGACAAAGCTGTCATTTGTACATTTTCTGCAGCTGCTGTGACTAATCAGAAGCCAAAAAGTCTGTCAGTCTTACCATGGATAATGTCTTGTAATGTGACTGGATTGAAGAGAACAGATAGGTAGTCGCTCCAAGCAAAACATTGGTACTCGAACAGATTCGGCGACTGGAAGCCAACACCAACATAGTTGGGGAATAGCTGGATGGATGATGAAATGAGTCATCATCATCAGCAGGCGCATAGGGTAGGATAGTTTCACTTACTCACTATGGTAAGGCTGACCCCAAATTAGGCGTGCGCGATCCTCGGGCGTGTGAGTAGCGCGGGCGTCGCGAGCGCGCTGCGTGAACATCGCGTTTTGCTGCCCTGCGGCATGTGTGAAGAGTGCAAGCGACGCGCTCGCGGCGAGCACGCGGCGCTCGAGTTGCGTTCTTACCCCTTCGCCCGCTATCCCCACCGCCCGCTAAACGCCTTAGCAGTTAAACGTCAAGGAGAGCGGCGCGTGCGCGCCGCGAGCGCGCTACAAATGCCGCAGGGCAGCAAAACGCGACGCTCACTCAACGCGCTCGCGACGCACGCGCGGCGCCCGCGCTACTCACACGCCCGAGGATCGCGCACGCCTAATGTGGTGGCCTAAGCCGGGACTCCACCGAAATGTTTGCATTAGTTCACGAATAGGCAAAATGTACGTATCTGAGAGAGTCCACTTCATGTGTTCGTACTTGAAACCTGCAGTTTTGCCAAGATTTTCAAAATGTACGCTCGCAATTTGTCATTTCTTGGTGGAGCCAGCAAATCAAAAGAAACATAAGTGTTGTAGGTATACTGTGCGTCACTACCGCACACTGCGAAAATTTCGCTCTTGCGGAGGACGTTTATATACCATATTTTGTGTCACACGTAAACAGGACGACAGTAAGTATCCACCGAAACACTTTCAAAGATCTGATGAACGAACAAATCAGACCTGACTTGGTCACCTGGGGCCAATCAGAGCTCTATGAAGCGATAATACGCTTTGGCTCCTACTGTTATTGTGGTTTCTGAAAATTTATTCACCTCATTCAACGATGAATGTAATTCTGATGGTACTATTAAGAACACTTGCTTAGCGCAGAAGCTGACGTTGGCAGGTCAACTCTTTTGACTTCTCGAATAGGATACCATTGGTTTTTGTGCAATGCACACCTGCAATGCATTCTGGATTAGGATAGGATATAGGTGGATAGGATTTGCAACAGAGAACAATTCTGTCTTTGTAATTGAATGATATCAAATGTCGTGGTGGCCTAGTGGGCAAAGAACCAACCTCTCGAGTATGAGGGCGCGGGTTCGATTCCAGGTCAGGCAAGTACCAATGCAACTTTTCTAAGTTTGTATGTACTTTCTAAGTATATCTTAGGCATCAATGACTGTGTTTCGGATAGCACGTTAAACTGTAGGTCCCGGCTGTCATTTAACATCCTTGGCAGTCGTCACGGGTAGTCAGAAGCCAGCTAGTCTGACACCAGTCTAACCAAGGGGTATTGGGTTGCCCGGGTAACTGGGTTGAGGAGGTCAGATAGGCAGTCGCTTCTTGTAAAGCACTGGTACTCAGCTGAATCCGGTTAGACTGGAAGCCGACCCCAACATAGTTTGGGAAAAAGGCTCGGAGGATGATGATGATATCAAACGTAGTTTTATATAAAAGGTTTTTTTTTAGACTTGGCTCGGGTCTAACTGAGACTGTTCGTAATCGTGAACAGTGTATTAATTGCGATCGGAAGTTGAAAGTAAGCATGTCTCTGGTATGCGACGCGTATTTTGTACGTTTTCAGACGCGATAAGGCAGCTCCCATTTCTTATCTGCACTTTGTATCTGGGCTGGTTTTTAAAGCTACAGAAGCCTACATTATCTCACGCTTAGCAGCGCTTGCGAGAGATAGATCCTGATTTCTTCTAGGATTAAGTTTTCATATTTTGCATCAGAAAAAATAATACTACTCACTCAAAGTAATTTGTTTAAGGCCACCACATTAGTGGAAGATAAGCTAAACTATGTTTATGAAAAAATCCTGATATGAACTCCATCTGTAACTTTAAATTATAATTAATTGTTATACTAAAGTCATCATTTTTGACATAATGTTCAAAAAATAATTTAGATGGCACCGTTTTAAATTTGGCTGAGATCTATTAATTTTCCTTTCATCAAGGTAATAATTATAGTTGGATTTTGATGTGGCACGGCAAACTGACAAACACTATTGAAATGTCTATCGAAAAATTACACTACGTGTTAAAATATGGTAAATTACGGAAAATACACAACTCCATCTATTGAAATAATAGTATATAAAGAATGTAAATGGTAATTCATTGTTATTTACCACCTTGCTTCTTGATGTATTTTATTTACCACAGATGGAGCTACTTTAACCTGTACTGTTTTGTCAAACAGGTTGCGTGTCGTAATATTTTACATCTTGAATTCACTAAATTAATCATATCTTTTGATAGAGTGAACCGATTTCGATGAAACAAAGCCTAAGTAATACCCCAAGTTACGTAGAACTTTTGTATATAAGCATTGTCTGCATTAAATTCGTAGATTTTACGTGAATCCCGAACAAACAATCACTTTCTACAGATTTATTATATGTATAGATAAAAGAATTTTCTCTGCTTCTGTTTACATTAAAAACTTTATATTGAAAGAATGCCCTTCTCTTGTTTTTCACCCTGAATTCTGTTCATCGACTTTTGGTGCTGACTGTACTTAAAATACTTAGTCACATAACATCCAAAAATATCCCGGGAAAACTCATCTCTATACCCAGAAATAGTACCATAATCTTTTACTTTACACGGAATTAACCAAACTAATATTAAAATACCCCCTGAACTTCATTCAAATAACCCCTCAACATGCCTTAACCCCGTCTATTAAATTGATTTAACCAAAGTTTTAAGTTTAGGTTTATCTTGCGCTAAACTGTCGCATGTTGGAGTTACGTGTATTTATTTAGGTGAAGTTCGTGTACATACATACATACAATTATGTCTGTTTGTTATGAAGTTTGTGTCTTGTAAGCTTGAAGGTTTTGAGAAATTCTTACTAAGTTCCTACTATCAGTTCAATACCGTTTTGAATTATTAAAAAAAATATGTAAGCACTTCCATTTGAAAAGAGTGTCTGGAGTTTCTTGCCAGTTCTTTTACATAAGACCTACATTGTAAAAACTAGCTTGAAGTTCCGTGATAGCATTAGGCCTATTATCAAACACTTTTGACTTTAATTCTGAATGCAATCGCCAATCATTAAATACAGGAATTTTAAATAATATCACCATCTTAGTGGCCATTTATTATGTCTTTATATTTTACCTTGTCTATATTATAAAACAACTAGCAAAAAATACATAATTATAAAATTCACGAGAGCAAATAAAGCAAACAAAATATAAAGGTGTATACACACTCCCGCTATCAAGTCCCTCGAGTCACGTTACACCAACGATATATTTACACTGATAATTAAAAACTGATAGGTAGGTCACTACTGGAATTTTATATGAAAAGCCTTTATTATCATTATGAGGTGCTAGTGGGAAAATTTATAATTTACTAGCTTTCGCCCGCGGTTTCACCCGCGTCCCGTAGCCGGTGACAAAAACTATCCCATAATCTTCTCCCGGGTCTAAGTTACTTCCCCTCTAATTTTCAGCCAAATCGGTCAAGCCGTTTTTATGTTATGTCGTGACAACGGAAAGCGGGTTTCATTTTTATATAGATTTAGTGATTAAATAAAGGTGGCTTTTAGCTCAAAAGAAAACGGAGATATGAGTTACTAGCTTCTGCCAGCGGTTTCACCAGCATCCCGTGGGAACTACTTCCCGTACCGGGATAAAAACTAGCCTATAGCCTTCCTCGATAAATGGGCTATCTAACACTGAAAGAAATTTTCAAATCGGTCCAGTAGTTCCTGAGATTAGCGCGTTCAAACAAACAAACAAACTCTTCAGCTTTATAATATTAGTATAGATTTAATAGCTGTTTCCGTGGTAACTACTTCCCGTACCCGGATAACAGAAAACAAACAAAAACATTACTTGAAAACATTATCATTCTGCCTTTACTTACCCCAATTTTAATTTGGATTCGATGCAGCTTCCAAACTTCTCACTCTGACAAAATTATTTTTTTCAGTTAGCACGGTATAAGAAAAGCACAGGTAATAAGTATTCTTCAAAGTGCAGTTTAGCATTACAACTAGGTTATAACAAACACTAACCGTCTTACCACAAAAACTTTTAAACGTCAGTTTAAGACTTGTCTAAAAAATGTCAAATTATGACGTTGACATATGGTCCATTTTGCAGCCACAATTTTTTTAGACAAGTGTAAAACAGGTGGTTTAGTTTTTGTAGTAAGGCCATTTAATTTTACTCAACTCAGCAACTTTTTGGTATTTTTTCAAAAGTCTTAGGTACAAACATCACAATGAAACTTCCATCGGATCTCATCCCAATTTAATTAGAGCTTTCCGATTTTAATCAGCTGATTGCTAAATTTCATTCATATTATTCAAAAACTCGACATAGTTCGCGCCCAAGTTGTTTGGAAGAATTTCAATAAACGTCATCATACTAATTGTGCCGATTTTAGGGGAAAACGGATCGCATTTTATTTGGTACTTATAAAAAGGTTTATTATTTACCTGGTGTTATTTAATTGCTGGAGAAAATTATGGCTTTAAATAGTGCTTTCAGTAATTTACAATCCTCAATCAACGTCCGATAATGAAAGTCAGCCCGGAGTCGGAAGTTGGCGATGTTACACCCCCGCCTCGGAGGGCACGTAAACCGGTTGTCTCCGATTACTACTCAGTAGCAGTCGTTGTTACAATTAGACGCCGAAGGCAGTTAGACGGATTTGAGAAAACTCTAACACCAGAGTTTGTTAGGTGATTAAGCCTGTGCCTCGCTCTATAATAATAATAAGAAGAAGAACCTATTTAAATAAAACTCATATATTTCTCTTAAACCAAAAAGATTTCCTTAAAAAAATATCCTTCAACAAAACTCAAGACTTTAACGAAGAAATTACAATTTCTAAGTGCAACTTAATTAAAAAGATCGCACTTCCAAGACGGACGATTTACATTGCAAAATAAATGCCATCTTCCACACTTGCCAGTTAGCATATTACAAGGGCTTCGGTAATTGTATCAGGGACTGTGTTCCAGTAGAAGCGATGCGAATTTACATCGCTAATGAACGAATGAGACGTTCTGTTTTTCTAGAGGTAGCTGAAGTTAGGGGGTTGGTATATTCGATGCTGTATTTCCCTTGGTTGTGACTCATCGCAAGTTGTATGGTAAGTTTTTTAAGAAACTAACATCACAACACTCCTCTTTCTGGCAAAGGTAATTAACAATAAGTAGTTATATTAGTTCTTTATAACCAAGTTTCAGAAATCAAGGTACGACTGATCTCTCACTAACTATATAAGACCACAGAACCAAACTAATTTAATAAGAACACACCCTCTTACAGCTAATTCATTTAACCACCTCGCAACGAGTCAACAATTCACATTTATCACAAAAACTCTCACCATCCCATCAGCGCAGCTCACAAACAAAAGACTGTAATAAGGTTAAGGCTATGACTACACTTTTCACAAATAGCTGGAGTCTTGTAAACTGGCACAAGGTTCCGCGAGTGTGCTCCGGTCTTTTCTTGCACTCTGTTACCGAGTTCTTGCGTCGCAATTAAGACGGCACTATCACGGACCGTGTTTAGACTATGTTGAATTGGGAAGTTGTGGATATGGTATTTTTATTATATTTTAAGTTAAAGTTTGAATATCTGGCTATGAGTGTTCTTGGTTGTACGTAACTTAATTAGCGTATAGTTCTGATAGATATAGGGGAGATACCACGGATATGCGGCATGGTGTTGTAATGTGATGCATATAAAGTTTTTCTGCTCTACTCAGTAGCAAATTGCGTGCAAACATATTTAAAATTTCCGCAACATTGCAACCTTTGTGCGCGTACACATTTTACTATAGAGCTGTTTTTTTTATACGAGCTGCAAAACTCAAGCCTTCTAATGACCACCTCCTACCATAGTACTTATATTCCACCCAAGTGTAAACTAGCCCTATCCTTCTCCTTCATGTATATCTTCGGCAAGAAGCAAACCTCTCCCGAATTAGTAATTCAAATTGTTCACTAAATACTTTTTGATTTATAAACGGGAGGAAATTTCCTGCATTTTAGTATTGTTTTTGTGCTTTACAAACCGTTAAATTAAGGTAATGGTTGTTTCGTAACAGCAGTTCGTAACATGTCTGAAGATGTTTTAGATGTAACTTTTCTCCTCCGTGTGTAAACCAGTATAAGTGGAGTAATATCAACTCCACTTAATTTATGTTATTGGTGATTATGAATACTAAAACTTAATTAATTCCAGCTTATGATTGTGACGCCAATAAACTCTTTTTTATTATTCAGGGAATGCCAGGCATTATAAGAGTTATCGTTAGTTATCCTAGATATCTAAATGTATGACCTTAATTTACAAAGTACAGATTTATTTTGTAGACTACGGATCGAATATATTTAAAAAAAATGATATTGTTACAGCCGTTTATGAGTCCCAGCAACTACCAATATACATTGGCCAATAATTCACTACTCAAATAAACATATCTATCCCAGTCAAAGCCAATCAACAATGATAAGGCTCATGATTAGCGGCTGGGAATGCGCGCCACGTGTTGATAATCAAGAAACTTGGCCGGAGACGATGTCAGGAGACGTGACGCCCATTCTGCCAATATGGCACGTGACAGACGACATAGAGTAGGCTGTTAGCAGGTAGAAGAGGTAGGGTAGGGTTTTCTGCCTACTGATATATTTGTATGACAAAAATTAAGATGTGTATCCCGCTAAGCCAAAGCCAATCAACAATGACAAGGCTAATGATTAGCGGCTGATAATCAAGAAACTTGGCCGGAGACGATGTCAGGAGACGTGACACGCCAATATGGCACGTGACAGACGACATAGACTAGGCTGGCAGTGGGTAGAAAAGACAGGGTGGGGTTTTATGCCTATTGAAGTATTTTAGATAAGGAAGTTAAGCAAGCAATAATGATATTTTAATGAGAGAATATTTGGACCGCTTCAAAGCTATAGTCTTACCTAACTGCAACAAAAAAGGACAATAAGAAAAATTATTAAGCGGTTTCATCCAGAAACAAAAGTCGTGGTGGCCTAGTGGGTAAAGGACCAGCATCTCAAGTATGAGGGCGCGGGTTCGATCCCAGTTCAGGCAAGTACCAATGCAACTTTTCTAAGTTTGTATGTACTTTCTAAGTATACCTTAGACATCTTTGACTGTGTTTCGGATGGCTTTATTAAACTGTAGATCCCAGCTGTCATTGAACATCCTTGGCAGTCGTTACGGGTAGTCAAAAGCCAGTAAGTCTGACACCAGTCTTACCAAGGGGTATCGGGTTGCCCGGGTAACTGGGTTGAGGAGGTCAGATAGGCAGTCGCTTCTTGTAAAGCACTGGTGCTCAGCTGAATCCGGTTAGACTGGAAGCCGACCCCAACATGGTTGGGAGAAAGGAGGATGATGATGATGATACAAAAACAAATACTTCTTATTATGTAAAAGTAGTTAATAGGAGTAGTAAACAACTTATTTATAGCAATAATAAAATTTACTGCAAAAGATGCACACTTGTAAATATAAAATTGAAATCCGCTGGTATACCTACTTATCAATTAATTTAAAACATGTGATAAATTATAACGAAAGATGTGACCTATCTGCACAGCAAGGTATAATCTATGCCATTACCGAATTACTCAAAGGTCTGCGTTGCATTATAACTTAGGAGTTGACGCGTGCGTACGTAAACCGGGATTTATTCATGTAATCTTCTTCTTCGGTGCTTCTCCATGGAGAAGTGGGAAAACTCGCGATCTCTCGATATTGACATATTAATCCTCTCGATTAAATAGGTATTGCTGATTTTATGATTATTTCGTTTTGGATCACGTAGTGGATTTACGGTTTGATTAATTTAACTTAGTACTGGATATAGCATATCGCATTCTGAGGACACTCTCTCCGTACTTTACCCTTTAGGAATAACAATAAATAGCCTATTAAACACTGAAATAAATATACAATTTGGATTAGTAGTTCCTGTGATTTACTCTCAACCAAATAAACAAACTCTTCAGCTTTCTAAACTAATCTCGAATTTTCCGTTAAGATTGTTGCTATACCTAAATTAGCTACAAAATTGTATGTGCTTTATAACTTACTAGCCGTTTTCCCGCGGTTCCACCCGCGTCACGTGAGAGCTACTGCCCGCACCGGGATAAAATAATAGCCTATGTTACTCACAGATAATATAGCTTTCTAATGCTGAAAGAATATTTAAAATCGGTCCAGTAGTTTTTGAGTTTATCCATTACAACCAAACAAAGAAACAAAGTTTTCCTCTTTATAATATTAGTATAGATTCAAGCAATTATTATGTTTACTCAGTAAGTTAACTGTTTGAGTTACATAACTATTTCTTCAACAGATTATATAAAGCTAGACACATAACTCAAATTCTACCTACACAAGACTTTTAAACATCTCTTTCCAGCCGTCCGGGAAATAATCCGGAACGGGGGCGTTATTCCGTGCGCGTACGAATCCAGACAGAGGGAAATTATATTACGTCGTGCTGTTGCAGGAGATGCCAGTATAGCAAGCGAATGTCTGTAGATGTAGCAAATTAAATGGAAAAGTCTACCTTTGAGAATATTGGGAAACTGCTTTACAAAAAAAGAAAAGAAAAGTAAATTAGTAAATAAAAAATAGTTTTTGCAATAAAAGTTTCAGGATTTTATTTTAAAGTTCAGTGACAAGTAGTCTTTCAGAAAACGAGGTTCTCAATTCTGAGGGAAACAGGTTTATTTATTCTGTTAGTAACCATTCTGGCTAGATCTAAAACCAATGTCTTTTTTAAAC
Organism: Helicoverpa assulta; assembly: GCA_963856015.1. NCBI lineage: Eukaryota > Metazoa > Arthropoda > Insecta > Lepidoptera > Noctuidae > Helicoverpa > Helicoverpa assulta. The sequence goes on from CAWLCW010000016.1 coordinate 1,600,374, forward strand.
AAAACACTCTCAGTCATTTATTTTCTTTCCCTTTGATATCATTGATCTCAATAAATAGGCAACTAGATGTACTCTATCTTTTTTGTAATTCCAATATAGAGGTAATCCTCGATCATAAGCATCAGAGAGCTACGCGATGCGACTATGACAAGGATACTATACTTTATATTTTTTCTATAAACGTCTGTAACATTTCCCGCGCCGGGTCCGGTCGCAATAATAGCGCGAACATTGTTGCAACTGCCGCTGGATACAGACACCACCTTCTTAGGGAAGTTGCACACTGAAGAAATGTCTGGGAATGTTTTTACAGCCACGCGATACCATCCTTGCAACAAAATTTTGAGCTAATTATATTAATTGGAAATGTTCTTGCGTGCTTTGTTAAATTTTAAGCCAACCAAAACTTAGTAGTAGAACGGCTAGTCAGGTGAACTACGTTATATAACAAACTCTTACCTTTGTTTTTATTTACGTTTTTGTTTTTTACCTACGTCTAAAGAATATTTGCGCATTCCGATCAGTAAATTAGTTATTTCTTTCAACATTTTTATACATAGACTACTTCACTATTCGATATAAACTTATTTCGTATTCCTTAAGTGAACCTCATCCCTTATAATCCTCAGCAAAGAAATCACTACATTTGTAGAAAGCTAGACAATAAGTGGGAAGTAGAAAAAGATGGCACCGATAAACAGGTACCAGCCACTGGAAATACACTCGAAGGCGGAAACTATTGGTTTTTAAGTGCACCGCTCCCAGCAATGTTTTTACTTGAGAAATATTTTTTAATCCTCTTCTTCCTACGGGACAATAGTCTACGTACTAAGATGTTTGAACGTCGCTCGGATTTGTTGTGTAGTTTTTTTTTGCAAGCTTGTGTAGTAAATGAAATGTCTGTAGTACTGTCGTGTTTACAGAGGTTGATAAAAGTCTGCGGTTTAGGGCTAGATGGAAATCCTTTATGACGTAGATATGAAGGTTTTTCTAACATTCTCAGACAATAAGATGTCGCTTTCTTTTTCAATTTATTTTACTAACCTTCGTGTAAGACCGAAAATAAATTACTATGAGCAGAACAGCCCAAAGGGTTTTAGAATAAACCCCTTGCCTTGTAAAATGAAATTTGTGTTTTTGCTAATAAAAAAGTTCGTGGAATGTTTTTCCATTGGACGCTAGGAGAGGTTCGAAGCGCTAGACACCACTTAACCCGACCATCCTTTGAGTTGTGCACGAATTTGAGAGGCTCCTATCTACTTACAAACATTTTAAGTTTGCCTCTGTCATTACAAAGACTTGAGCTATTTAATTTTGTTTGTTTTAATGTTCGTACGAATCAAACAAGAGGCCTCGGGGTGCAGCACGAGAGGCTTGTAATTAACAAGTAAAAATAAATAAAACTGCACTTCAGTAAGCTACATTATGCTCTTTTGATTAAAATAAAAGGAATTTCGCAGAAAATCTACAACATGGTTTTTATCACGGTGAACTTTGATCCACTGTACAAAAATACACTGAGAAGATATGGACCAATATTCTACTTGTTTAAGGTTTATTTCATTGGTCTAATTTTGGTGTCTTAATAGAGCGATTCGCAAGCTCCAAACCAGTGGACAGACTCCCCGAAACCCGAAGTTCTATAATTAATGACGTCACAATATCCCCCGCTCCCGTCTCCATCTCCCTTAATTGTCGTTATTGTGGCCACGTCTTACAATACTTCAGAAGTATTTAAAACTTTCTGGTGACCCAAATTAGTTGCTTTTATAAAAAATAACGAAATTCTTCGACAATTTCTTAGGAACACCAAAATAGCTTTATCGAAGTTAGAAGCGAAGTTTTATAAATATCTGTTAACCTTAAATACCATCCTGACAGATGGGCCAACATCGTCATCCAATGGCTACCACAGGATGGTCATCGCAGGCGGGGTAGGCCCCGAAAGAGATGGCGAGACGACCTGGATGCCTACAACCCTGATTGGTGGGAGGTATCAAAAGATCGAGAGGTGTGGAGGCAAAATGGGGAGGCCTTTGTCCAGCAGTGGGACAGTACGGGCTAAGAAAAAAAAAAAATCCTTAAATATCGTTTTCCCAGGTTTATACACCTTGAAAAGCCACTTGCCCATACAACCTTAAATACAATTTACATCAGCTACATATAAAAATAAGCCCTCCAGATTTTTTCTTCTCCACATAAAACTCCTCTCAAGGCCATATAAAGAAAATTTAATTTACCTATTACCTAAAATCTTTGCCTAACAAAATCTTATGAAAGCTTACCCATTCATCAAATACATCTGATGTTTCCTTTACAACGGTGTAAAATAACAAAGAGCGAGCGACATACTCCTTTCTCTCTCCTCTCCTCTCCATATTAGTTTAACAGAGGAACGTATGGAAGAAGGAAAGATAGCGGAGATGCCATAAGGAAGGTAGGTAGGGTAGGTCAGGCGCCCTCTGATAGGTCAAGTAACATAACGGTAGGTAGGCGTGATCAGTTACTAACGAGAGGCGTTCGTGTTCCTTGTCAAATCAAAACCAATCTGTCAATGATTGGTCTCGATTGATTGGTGATTTTATTTTTTGAATGATGATGTGTGGGTTCCATATAAGACGTGTAAGGGTGAAGCTGGTAACGTTCCTCGTCAGCTAAACACCCATATTTTCACGCGCTAATTTTTTGGAAGATTTTGTGGCTTCCATAGAAGGCATGCAAGGGAGCTAGTAACGTTCCTCGTCTTGCGAATACAAACATTTTCGCACACTTTCTTAGGAGATTTTTCATAATGACATCTCCGCCAGTCATTTTGTTCTCCGTATAGGAACGGCTTGTAACCAAAGAGCGCTCGAGATAAGCGCTCGAGCGCTTCTTTGTACATTCCTGTTAATATTGGTGTGAAATATTGGGTGTTCCGAGTTGAATTGAATGGGGTTAAGTACTGTTTTGTGGATTTTTTTTGGTTCTACATACGATTAGGTGTTGTAGGCAGATAATGGAGTGGATATTTGTAAGATTTTTGGGTTACATGATGTTTTCTAAGGTTTTATGAGTATTATGCAGCTGGTTCAACACAATAAAAATTGCTAAGGGGGATACTAATCCACTAAAATTGTTTCAGATTTTAACCGTATAGGTAATACGCCAGTTTGTAACACTCTCATTTTAAAAGAACTAAATATTTCAGACTTTTAACCGTATAGGTTTTACGCCAGTTTGCTTGTTACACTTTAATTTTAAAAGAACTTAACTAACTAACTTACAAAACAGTCGCAACTATATTTTAAAACGCCATTTAACATCAACCTCAAAAACTAAATAAAACATTATACCTTTTCAACATATTCAGCACTCAACACCAATTAAACATACACAATACCCAATTAACACACGAAATCCATACAAAACTCGCATAATTCGCATAATCAATCAAAACGCTCTCGCTAAGCGTGTTTCAATGCGTCTAAGATCGCCATTGAAATTGAAGCAATCAGTCTAATGAGTGCCGACTAATTAGCACAGACGCTAATTACAGGCCGTGATTGAAACCGCTGCCGTTTCGAATGAGAAACTGAATCAAGATCTTAATTGCCTATAATTGGATTACAGATATGGTTTTGATGTTTCTTTTATGGGGTGGTTATTAGTTGAGAGCAGGTGGTTAGGAAATAATACGTAAGTACTTACCATGATGTCTCCTGTGGCTACATGCTGTGTTTTGTGCTACTTGCAGTTTTTTATAAAGACTTAAGAACGAATTTCTTACATTTGGTAGGAAATACAGCACCCACCGCCAATGACGTGAATAAAAATTATATATTATTAGATTATTATATATTATATATTATTAGATATTTGAGACTATTCCAGCGGCGACGTGTCTTAATGTGTAAACGCTCTTATAATTGTCAGTCCTGAAATTGTTTTATGAATACCGATTTTATAAACAGAAATGTATGTTTGTGCCGCTTTCAAGGTAAAGTCACTGAACTATTTGAAAGAAAGAAAGAAGTCCCCTCAGGACTAAACAAAGCAATTCCTTACCATTTTCATAGAATTACCATATCTCACCACCTACATAAAAATCACCTACCAAGGTACCTATTTACTGGTTCTCAGTTACACCAATAACTAAGGAACATCTCGTTTACAATCACGACGTTTGATCTGACTCAACGAACGTGATGTGAATTCAATCCTACTATATCGATGCTTATCGATTCTCCAACATCGGTAAGCGCCTGATAAATTAATAGCAAAACGACGCATTGTAAATTGCTCAGATATTTTTATAAGGAGGAATTTTGATGTTTTTTTAATAACGCTCGGTTTGTGTGTGCTGAAAAACCGGGAGAAGGACTTAGAATTGTTTTTGTCACCATCGGGACTCGGGTGAAACCGCGGGCGAAAGCTACCTAGCTTACAATAAAAGCCTTGTTTACTACATAATATACACACTTATTGAATAGATGAACAATATATGTTAAGAGGTACTTGGTTACATTAGAACGTTAAAAATGTACTAGTTACTAATAGGTATCAAAAAGGCCCCCCAACTCTATCGACTTTGAGCGTGCCTAAAACAGGACAACGGATAAAGCATTGCCATCCAGCGTGGCCATGCTGCCAGCCTAAGTCAGTACTTCTCTATAATATAACCTAGAAGAAATCTCTTTTATATTTATTATGTACTGATGTAATAATATGTTGTCAAAAAAATGCGGCATCAAAAAGCAGAATTAATTCTAAATGAATAAACCGTTTGAAGCATGTGGGTCCCCAAAGTAATAAGTGAGGAAGGTCGTTTACAATCGCGGCTTTTGATCTCAGCCCGCGAACGTGAGGGGAATACCTATTCTTCAATATATCGATCCGTTATCATTTTTAAGGAGCGCCTGCTGAAAAGTATCAGAGTGAATTTATTGGTGGGCGGCCTAATGGAAATGTATTAAAGTCTGCAAACACCAAGTTTAAGCTGTGGTTAAGAGTGGACTTTATTTTTAGCGTCGAACATAGCTCCAAGCTCTGTTCAAGTTTACAAGTCCGTGTGAGTGTGTTATTCAGACTATGACCTATCAGTGTTAAGTACAAGTTGCACGTTTACCTATAACTACTTTTTAAGTAAATATAAAGCATGTTTTGATCTGTATTACCGCGCATTGTATGTATGTATATGGTACTAGCTTCTGCCAGCGGTTTCACCCGCATCCCTTGGGAACTACTTATAGCCTTCCTCGATAAATGGGCTATCTAACACTGAAAGAAATTCTCAAATCGGACCAGTAGTTCCTGAGATTAGCGCGTTTAAACAAACAAACAAACTCTTCAGCTTTATAATATTAGTATAGATTTACTGTAGTTCTAAAGAAACTGTCTAGATATAGCAACCTATTTTACAAGCTACTATTGCCACAATATCTTCTTCACATTGAAACCTCTCAAAACTATGTACCACCATCTGACACAAAGCAACGCATTCGACGCCCAAAAAAATAAACGTTTAAAAAAAGAAAATGTAACTAAAAACGTTCATATTTCGAACGTCGGCCGGAAGTGAGGAGTGGCGGTGTTTCCGCTGTGTGACGTCACCGGCCAGATGTGGCGGCCGTTTCCGGACGGTCACGGCCGTACCGCCATATTTGATACTGTCTGCCCATTCGTGTATTTAATTGTATTTTTTATGTTCCGTTTGGAGTTAAAGCCTTACTTTGTTAGTTTTAGAAGGAAAGTTAGATATATAACATCTCTAGATTTCGAAATCGATTGCGAAAGAGATCACGTAGTTATATCTGGCGCTAAATGACGCCTAAATCACAAATTACTGTAACTATTACCAATAATATACCAACCCTAAGTAGGTATGGACTGCCTCATTTGCACCAGAAAATGCAATTACAACCATACAACCCTGATGTTGTTTTTACATCCCCAAGCTCCATTAATATTCCCCCATAATGGAACTCCCATTCCCCAAAAATAAACTTTAAATATAATAATTGCACAACATTCGCGAACTCGAATAACTTTTCTACTAAAATTAATGCGACAATAAACTTTATCGTCAACACCATAATCATTTTTGACTTGTAAATGAGTCCATTTATCTGATTAATTCGACCGTTATGATCCCAGAATTGTTTTATGTAAATGTTAATCGGAATATATTGTAGTCGTTTACTAAATCTTTATCTGTGAAGACAGCTTTAGATGGCGTTGTGAGATTGGAGCTGAAGAGATTAGACTGTGATTTAAGTGATTTAAAAGGTAGAAAGTTGGTGTTAGGCGATGAAACCTAGAATGAGGAGGACTTTTGAATGAATGAGGAGAGATTTTTCCAATTCAATAAAACTTGTAAGATGAAGAAATTATCCTTCAGAAATAATGTAACGTTAAAACAGCCTTTTACCTGATTAGAAAATTGTATTCTAGCTAGCTATTTCTCCTACTATTTTGGAGTTTTCCAGTGTTATACATAGAGCTACCGAGCTAAGCTCGTCAATCATTTACATGGGCAATACGATGTCCCTTTCTCAAGTAGGCAATGGCAAGTAGGAATGGAAACAATATAACAAGACGGTTTTGCTATGTAAGTATTGTATATTTCCTAGTTATGACTTGAAAGTCACCTATCCAAGGTTTGATCTGAAAATCGTATTGCGAGCAAGATTTCTAGTAGAATATCATTATGACTAACTACAAGAGGTACAAGTAAGTACCTGTCGTAACTTGCAAGACTTCACAACCAATTTCATGTTTCAAAAAAGCGAAATCTTAAAAAAAAAGGTAAAATAAGTTCTTAAGCACAGGATTTTTCACTTCATCCGTACATTGTTGAACTTTATCCAGTCTACCTTCGAGGAAGACCAACTGATCCCGGATCAGATAACACCCAGTTATAAATGGCTAAGATGCGATAATCTCCAAATTTGAATAATCCCTCAGTTTCAGCCAACTTTGGGAATTTGGGATCGTCTCGGAATGTGTAATTTTTTAAAACAGAAACTCTTTCTGAATTTTGATTTTGGGTAACAACGTTCTTATACTGATATTGATAAATAACATGTTTTAAAAATTTTTAGTCGAGATATTTCTTCTGAAACTTTTCTTTCATGTTGAACAGTTTTTTTGATCAAACAGCAGGTTTCTGAATTATGAAAAATTTAGTACAGTTGAGGAATATAGAGGTATAAAGAAAGGAACTGTGCTTAAACAAATCATGAGTGTAAATAAATAGATTATAATTTCTCAACTATTTACAAATTCAAATATAAATATGAGTGTTATTACAATAAAACTATCTCAAAATAACCAAATGCAAGACAGAAAAACCTACTCCATAAACTACATCTCCCCTTCAAAATAAGGTTTGGTACAAAGCCATAAAAGAAAGCCTTAAATAATTCTCAAGACCTTTCTCACAGCATACCCGGGCCACGGTACTTACCCGGTATTGCGTGGATAATACCCGGGCACTGGACATTATAACATCGGAACGGAATACTAAGGCAGGCTACAATATAAAAAGACAACATTGGAAGTGTGTTTTTAAATAAATTATAAGATTTAAGTTGGTGGTACACTGAGCTATGAAGTATTTGCAATCTCTTTTAAACAAAAACTAAATCCTTAGCCTCGCCTGGCTGATTGCAATTAACTAAATAACGACTACATAGACTTTTATGCAATTTGCACCAATAAACAGACGGAAAAATAAGAATGGTTTATGTATATTTGTTATATACATGTCCCATGCGCAACCAGAGCGGGTCCCTACTACTTCTACGAATAAAACTGTGAAAAGTTCAAAAATATTTCGCAAAAAATGTCAAATGAATTGTATTTTTCCACGAATAGTGCGTTTGTAACCTATGATAGTGTATTCAGTTTTTAATATTCGCAATACGTGGCAAAAACAGTATATTTTATTTTTCCAAACCAGCTTTTATGATGTTTGTTGTTTTTGTTGCTTTTTGTGCGAACTTTCAATGTAATAAAAACGTTGAATTTTGCATCGACAAAGTTGTTAGTTGTGCTGTCGTTTGCTTTTTGTTTAACTTTATATAGGGATACCATATGCAAGTGAGTGCGTAAATAGAACAGTTAGTGCAGAAATTGCGAAAATACATGAACATGGAAGCTTATGACTGAGAATATGAAATTCTGAAATAGATATAAGCATAACTGTCATCACTCCTCACAGCCTCCCAAAATATTTACCTTATTCAGTGTTTGTTGTTATAGCGGCAACAAAAATACATCATATGTGAAAATTTCAGCTCTCTAACTATCACTGTTCATGAGATACAGCCTGGTGACAGACGGACGGACGGACGGACGGACAGAGGATCGAAAACAATAGGGTCCCGTTTTACCTTTTGGGTACAGAACCCTAAAAAGCACATACATAATAATGCTATTTTTTCAGTTCACCATAAAATTTAAAATTAGTCAAATAAAGAGAGCACATTATTTTGTAAGAACACAAAGGCTTATGTTGCTCTCAGTGTACCAACATCTTAAATCGCTCGCTTAAGTCCATCTCGATATTTTTTATTCACTGCGAGAAGTTTCCGAGTTACCTCAGGGCTTATCCTACATACAGGCTATAGAAAATATACAAGAAAATAAACTTAAATTATATCCTCATTAGAGCTTAATGTCCTTATAGTTAGACTTTATTTCCCTCGAAATAGTTGCATTATCTTAAGGCATTGTTCATTTTATAATATTCTTGTCATCAAAGTAACGGATACATACAACGGTTAAAGAAATCTTCCATTAAAATAAAACTACTTTTACGGAATTTATCGCGGTTATATTAATATTATTTAATCCCGACGTTTCGGATCCTTTACAGCATCCATGGTCACGGGCAGACTAAGGTGTTGGTCGTCTTGATATATTAGTTACAAACAGCTACCCTACATTTTGTTGATTATTATTGACAATCCGATTCACGCAAAACGAGCTCACTGTATCCTTAGGTCTAGCAGTTTTTGGCTTGGATTTGGATTTAACAGTTTCTATGATGGGGTTCTAAGCAGGTGCTACGCTCCAGCCATCTTCTCTATTGAACTTTGGATATTTTTTTAATTTCAATAGCCTCGCGAATCATCCTAGGCAGGAATCGGTTTTCTTTTGCAAGGACTCTTTTGGAAGGATGCTGTAAAGGATCCGAAACGTCGGGATTAAATAATATTAATATAACCGCGATAAAATCCGTAAAAGTAGTTTTACTTAAACGTCTAATATTCGCGTAAGTGTCAGAAATCAAAATCTTCCATTAGTCAGCCAAATTCAATGATTTTCCACCAAAAAGGCGAGAAAGAACCCGATGCCATAAAATCATATGTGTATACCCAATTTCCTAAAATTTAATTTATAAAAAAATGTACCTCACATAACCAAAGGTATACCCGACTTCCAAAATATAACAAAATGGTCTCAAATACAGCGGCCCCCGTACAAATGTAGCAAAATGATAAAACATTAGTCGTATGCACCATATCTGTAGAATCGCTTGTATCAAGTTGCGGCGGCAATTCCCCATGTAGGAATTCCATTCACGCTTTATAGTCCAGGAGCTCGTAAGCTAGAGTTAAACTTCATTTACGGTAAAGTTAGGTACGTATGAGGTTTGTGTGTCCTTTTACGATTTATTTATGTATGTTATATTTCTGTTTCTCAGAACATGGGAGGTACTTCCGTAACTATCTTGAGACACAGAATTTAACATGAGTTAACTATGACGACGATTATGAAACGGCGAAAAACGCCGTAAAGTATATAACTTAATTTGTAAATATAAGGTTGTTGAGTTTTTTGTCGTCTGACTAAAAGATGAAAAAAATCATCTCGAGGTAACCTGGACCAAAAAGTCGGAAACTACCAAACCCGCATTGAGCAAGCTTGGTGATTAACGCTCCATCTTTCTCCGAGTGATGAGGCCTGTGCCCAGCAGTGGGAAAGTAAAAGACTGATGTTGATGATTGTGTTTTTTTAATAGCAATGATTTCAAGATATAATCCAATTTACCAACAAATCACTTAAAAGTATCCCAAAATTTTTAATTTTCTTTTCTTTTTTGTAAACATACTTTATGTATAATAAACCACAATACGAGCTATCCAGCTCCCAGCCTACCCCTTCGCAGTGTACATGGCTGCAGTATTAATATTGCAGAACACTCGCAGGTGGCGTACGCGGCCAAATTGAAAATAGCTCGCATCGGCCGCCGCGCGCTGCTCGCGCACTCCCGCTCAATCTGTGCGGGTAATCACGTGCTCATTTGTGTTGGGCTTAGGATTTTGATGTTGACTGTTCAAATGTATTAGTGCGCAAATTATTATTTTATTTTTTATTTTCATTATTGTGGTTTGTTAAATTAAAACTTTAATGTTGCAGAATGTCTATTTTCTCTTAACAAGAAATATATTATTGATGTAATTTATCTGTTATTTATCCGAGGTGTAACAATTCCACCGCTATCAACTAAGTACACAACATTTTGAACATCAAAAATTTTTTTTTTTTTCTTTAATCTCAGAGTTTGAACGAGAAACCTTTCCAGTCGAACCCTTTACCAAATCTAACAGACACAAAATCATTTCTTTCATCTCTACACCATCCTATAAACTGCAATACTGAAACACAGTCACCACCCAATTTCACAATATTGCACGAAGACTAGCACATAACACGGTACACAGCATATGTACTCCACATGAACATATATGTACTGTGAATGTCTGTCAAATTGTTTACTTTGCAGCCCAGGAGCCGGATTAAAGTGGCCAAACAAACTGTATTTTTACACCGTGAACAGAGTTGTTCCACTTTGCTGAAAATATCCTGAAAAAATCGTTGCTTTTCTGCGGTCCCAGGATTTTGTCACGTCAATGGAATATCAGAGGAGACGATTCTACCTGTACCATTGTTTTTGTTAGCGTTCTGCTTTCAAAAAACGAACGTATCCTATTACGTAGGTACAACATAATAGGTGATTGAGTTTAGCGTCCAGCCGGGACGCGTCGATAAGATTTGTTGGCTAGATACAGGCTATGATATGAAAATAATTAATTACTAGGTACTTACTTGATGCCCAGAACAAGGGGATCACCACACCATATCACTTTTCGTCGTAATTCACCGTTTTACTAAAAACACCGCGCGCGCAGTTATAGATGCCGGTCAGCCATTGCTGCGATTTGAACTGAAGTTGCTTGCTTGACGTCGATAGGTGGCGCTAAAGATTCGCAGTTTTGGTGGCGCTCGGAGTTTTTTATGAAGACGTAGAATAGGAAGGAGAAGGATGGGAAGAAGGGAAATATACCAAAGCCTGTTCAATATGAATTACTTAGAAAATAATATTTTACGTAGAAAACTTTTTAATAAGGTACTTAAACACTGGATGCGAATAATCATAGTAAGAGAGTCGTGGTACAAAAAACATTCACCATTGTAAAAAAAAATAATTTATTATTGTACCGCAATATAACATTAATTTATTCCTGACAACATTTTTAGCTACTCTTTCCAATCAAAACTCCTATTAACAACACTTAAATTAGAATTTATTTTATTTTCCTTCGTTGTTATTGTTTTTTCTTGACTACCTATTGCTTCAGCCTCTTTTACGGTGTCGGGTAAAGCATCGTTGGAGATGTCGGGGACGAGGAACGTCGCTAGACCTGCTATGAGTGACGAAATCCCGAATATAAGTGATGGCAAACCATCCCAGTACACCGTCTGAAAATTGAGATAAAATTACATTAATATTATACAAGTTTACGAGAATACTACTAAACGGATTTTAAGGAACTTTAAAGTATGGCATTCCAATATGACGTACTTAGGGTACTGGTTATCTAATTGCGAAAAATAGTATCTTCAAGACAGAATAAATCCATATATATTCCAGCAAAAATAGTAGTTGCCAGGCACTCAGTAAATAAAGTCAAACCAATATTTCGAACTAATAACCTTTTTATTACTCGTCCGAAATTCTTCAAACACTAATAAGAGCAATTATTGACTTGTTTCGAAATCAAACGCGCAATGCACGGTGCATCAGCAAGATGGCCTTAACTGGGTCACTTCTGACATTGAATTGATGTAATAATGAAAGCTTAAATGAGAAAGTATTAGGCCCTACCGCCTAGCAATATCACGATGTAGTTAACTGGCAACTGCCCGCGACTTTGAGCTGCCTAGGGGTCTTCAAAACGATATAAAGGTATTATGCCTTATATGTTTCTTTGCTAAGCTCAAAAGTAGATAGTTCATGAGTCAAAGCGTAACAGTCAGACAAAGTTACTTTTACATCTATAATACCTGTTCATCGTTATCACATTCCACATCAGAAGCCGTCTCAAATCTGGCAGATTTGAGAAAACTAACACCAAGGCTTGCTATATTATTAAATCTGTAGCTCATTCGATAAGAAGAAGTTTAGATGTCTAATGTATTATGTAAATAACATTATAATTACCAATAAAGGCGTCTGCGGAGCCACAATAGACCCCACTCTTCCCAGCGAAGAACATAACGCGTGCATAGAGTTCCTTGTATACGTGGGAAACAGTTCCGAAGTATACATATACGTTATAGTAAAGTATAGGGTTGCCATCAGCTTGCTCACCATGAACATCGTTATGGAAAGCCACACCATATCTGAAAGGTTTAATAGATTTTTATACTTATGTGGAACAAAGGACGAAAAAATGGTGACGGTGTCCCGGACTATTATAGTGAGTTCATTGTAATTTGAAAAAAAAAAGATTAATGGCGGCAGTTCCAAAATAAGTGTACCAAAAAAAATTGTTCATGATCAACGTTAACTTGTTAGGTAACAATATACTAAATGCTAATTTAACAGGACTAATCAATTTGGTATCGCTTATGCATTTCAACAGAATAAGGATATCAGCACTTCGAAATTAAGGGTAATTTTTACCAAACAAAATTAAACCTATCTAGCTGTAACTGATATTCGGGCTGTTGTAGTAGAACATACATATATACTTACTTGTCGGCAAAAACGGTTGACCAATACAAAATACGCCAGCCAACAAAAAACTGGCAATCAAAGGGAACTTTCTCTTAAACTTCATGAGCACATACATGGCTATAAAACTACCAGGTAGCTCAATAAGCGTCATCAAAGCATAATTCAAGTACATATTCCCTTCTAAGGACACTGAAGTTATCGTCATTCCGTAATTCACAAATGTAGAAGTCGTCCACCATATCACACATACTATAAATCTTTTAAACAAAGCCGAAGAAGTGAAAGTGCTCTTCAAAACAGTTCCAAACTCGACATTTTCTTCTTTATCGGTATCGCAAACAAGATTGTCTAAGACCCTTTGGTCTACCTTTACTTTGTTCTTCTTTGCAATCTTTTCTATGATAGCTACAGCTTTTTCTTTCTTGCCTTTTATTAGCAGCCATCTTGGGCTCTCGTCTATGAGGTAAATATAGAGGAAGAAGAGTAATGCTGGGGCGTAAAGAGCTCGTAAGAAGTTTCTCCAGGAGGGCACCATCCAGGCTATGAAAGCCTTTAAGATTCCGCCGACGCAGTAGCCGATGCCGCATATCATGTAGTAAGGAACGCGTTTTGTTGTGGCGATTATTTCTATATCTGTGGAAAGAGAAAATTAAGAAGTTTTGACTTATGTCTGGATAGGGTTTTTAGATCAGGCAATCATAACCACAAACAACAGTTGATGGAGTCACTGCCTGGTATTGAAATATGGAGTGCAAAAAGTACGTAGAATATCGTCGAAGCAGGGTAAAAAAACTCTACGAACTACAAATTGAAACAGGAAACTTTGGTGCATTGCTAAGAGAGGAATTGAGAGGCGTTCAATGCCAAATAGCAGAAATGTCAATAAATATCGGTTGATTACATATTTCTTATTCATAAAACTTACTCAAAATATACGCCGGTGAGCATATATCCCCAAAGGCTGACTCCATGAACTCCAACACGATGTACAGCCAGTAGGAGGTAGCGAAACTCCTGGCGATGCCCAGGACTCCGCCCAGTATACCCGTCACTATTATCATCGCTTTTCTGCCTATCCTGAAAGAAAATAATGACGGATCACTATATCTAAAATAAGAAAAAGACCTTGTAGAGAAAAATTTGAAATGAGCTAAAGGTTTTTCGGCTTGGAATATTGGAAGAATCTGGAAGGATTGAGCAGAGCATTGTCAAACATACTGAATACAAAAAGGCGCTGTTTGCCTGAATCAGTGGCCACCCTGAAGAACCTTCTGCACGTGCTCAAAGAAAAACTACCCTTTCTGAGTACATAGCAACCTTTATTTTTAACCGATCCAGTAATTTCACTATCAAGCCGATATACATACAGGTTTTAAATCACGATTCATCATAAAAAGATGAAACACCATGCAAATGCCATAAATAACAATGTTTTCATCATTATTATGTTCAATACCTATTTAATGTTCACATTCTGTATTGTTAGAACTGACAAATAGATATAACACGGTCCAGTAAATTCTCAATAATGGTGAACATTACATACATTTTATTGACATTTTACTTAAAATGTAACAAAAACATGTATACTACATTTGCAAAATGAACCACTATTTTTATACAATATTTTTAAGAAGCTTAAGCTGACAAATGTCTTACAAATTAATTCGAATTTAAACCTTTCTATTGATTCTGAAACCCATATACCCAAACAGCTTAATTTAAATATTAAAAGACTTCCACCACAATGTCAACTTCAGTATAAACACGCAAGAGACACCACATTTTACTTTGTCACTAAACCAGACCAAAACTGAGAAAAAATCTCTAATGAAGAATCTAGCCTTTTCATGCCGTAAAGTTTCTCAATATACTACAATGACGTCACGTACATAAGGCATTTGATGATCATAATGAATGATAACTTACCTATCTGATAATGGCCCTACAAAGAGTAGACCAACCATGTAAGCGAAGCTGTGAACTGTTCCCACCAAAGTCCTCTTCCAGTCATGACAGGCTAGCTCAAACTGAAAACAAACATTTAGGCATATTATATTTATTTGCCGTAGTATAGAGGTAAGTACACAACTATGCAGTATTGAGGAGCTTGTGGCTAAGCAACGGCCGCACGGGTCGATCGATCAGAAGGTTAAGGATCATTTGGTTGGTCAGTCCGTGGATGGACGGCCAGCCTTATCATGACGAAGCTCCGGAGCCGGCTGTCATTTGAAAATCTTAGGCAGTCGTCACGGGTATTCAGTAGCTAGACGGCCTGACAGACAATCTCACCAAGGGTATCGGGTTGCCCGAGTAAATCAGTTGAGGAGATCAGATAGGCAATCGCGCCATGTAGGTAAATAAAATTTAAAACACTAGCTACATCCGGATATACTGTAAGCCAATCCCCGGTTATGTATCGGGCTAAGGCTAGGCAGACGATTAAATAAAATGGTTTAAATGTACTCTAAGATCTCATAAAGATACCTATACGTACATAGGCCACAAAACTGTCAGTCTTGTCGTACACAAACTCCGTGCAGTATGTCCCGTTGATGGACCCGCACGTGTTGTTCGTGAACGTCTCATCTTTGCATCTGAAACAAATAACATTTCAATAAGATGACACTAATCCTTACTCTGAAAAATTTTCAAGTCCCAAAAGCCTTGCACACCCTTTGCTACACACCAACCGGTCTTCTCTGTCTGTTTGTCCGGCATTCACACCAAGACTACTGAACTGATTTAAATATTTGGTTCACAGATACCAAGACTAGAGCCTAAGAAACGACAAAGGTTTTTTTATCCAAGATCGGGAATTAGTTTCCTTGGGAAGCGAGATCCATTTAGAGAAATACTTACGATAATAATGTGCGTAACTTTTTAACTTACGCACTAATTGGACTTGTTAACATTCGCTTAAAATACCTATAAACTTTTCAATGAGTTACGCAAATTCTATTTAGTCATGCTAATGAGGCAGAGAATGATCTTATTCTTGAATTCTGACTATTTTTAGATACTTCAATAAGTTTTTCTTGTTTTGTATAATTTACGAAAATACCAAATTCTTACAAATCTTTTGCGAGTTAGCTACGCATATTTCTGCTGATTACACATATAAATTAATGTCACGTTTTGTTATTTTGTACTTGTAGCTGAAAACAACTTTTATCCACCGACTTCCAGAACGATCCCTCTAAATTTTACTTTAATTTTATTTTAATTTTCAGTGATTTTAGAAGTAGTTCTTTCTATAAAAAGTTTATTTTTATACCTAGTCATTCGCTTCATGTAAAGTTACAGGGTACGACAATATGCATTGGTATGTGCGGCTGTCAAACCTAGCTGATTATTTCCCGTAATGATTCTCAGAGATTTAAATAAACTGTCAATCACAATCTATGAAACCGTGGGGAGCAGTAACTGGAACGTGTACCTATATAAAGGTGAGATGCCACCGGTCAACATACAAATGTATCTTCTGGTCTAATCGCTCTAGCGAACATTTTATCTAACAAATTACGTGTGGACTTTTCAAAAATGTCTGAGAAATTGCAACCTTTATCGGCTATCATTTTTTGTACGCAAACAGTCAAAACTGTTGTCTATTTACATCCATTTTATCCCAAAACCCCAGTCAACTACTTTCCGGCCACAAACAAGTAGTGACTTGTATGTTAGTCTCGATCGGTCACGGACGACACAGCCGCGTTCTTTCTCGCTCAGTAAATTTAATTTGTTAAACCGGTTATACAGTGACAAAAAGTTATTATTATATTACAACATTGTTGTGTGGACACCAGTGAACTTTTATTGTATACAGTTTACAGTGCAACATTAAATTCTGTCAATTTTTTTACCTAAAACATCTGGGACAATCACAATTCTAACTTAAATTACCTACCCACATGCACGGCGATAATATCTCGAACAGTAACAGGACAGTGCAACCAGTGTGACTCACCTGTTTTTGTTATTTATCATCGCATATTTGTAAAGTGTGGCTAGCATGCCGAGGATTGAGCGCTCACCACTTTCCACTCCTGCTCGCGAGGAGGACAATCACCCTGTTTTCTCGACCCCGGACATATTCAACAATCCCAATGAAGCCGAAACGTCAAAGCCCAAATCGCGAAGCGGGGTGCAAATTGCAAAACGCTTTAAACCAGACTCTTCTCCTGAGTGTGAATGGAAACAATTGGAGGATAAAATTATGAAGCTACTCAACTCCTGGAAAAGTGACCAAGATACTTTGCTAGCAAAGTTATCGTCGGAGCTAACTGAAATTAAACGTCAAAATGCTGAGATACAGAAAACTAATAACGAAACATTGAAAACTATTGAATTCTTAAGTAACGACTATGATTCCATAAAAAAGTCTTTACAATTATTAGCAAACGAAAACTGCGAACAGCGTAATTACATAACGGATCTTGAAAAGCAGGTGGTCGATCTACAACTCAACTCGCGATCGTCATGTGTTGAGATAAGAAATGTGCCGACAAATGAGAAGGAAACTACTGGTGACCTGACATCTATTGTTGTGAAAACCTGTAACGCTATTAATCCATCGGTGACACCGCCTCAGTTACGTGATGTATATCGTTTGCCTGGAAAGAAAGGTTCAAACCGACCGATAATAGCCGAGTTCCTAAGCGTAACCTCGAAAAATGAGATGTTAGATGCCTGCCGCACCTTTAACAAGGGACTGCCCCCAACTGAAAAACTAAATACAGGTCACATTGGTATACCTGGTGAAGTGAAACCCATTTATATAGCTGAGCATCTTCCTCGCAGTTTACGACAGCTATTTTTCGAGGCTCGTTCATTTGCGAACGCAAATAAATATAAATTTTGTTGGTCTCAAAATGGTAGAATTTTTCTTCGGGAACGCGAAGGAATGGAAGCTGTTATTATCAAATCCACATCATGTCTTAAGAAAATCTCCAAACTACAGCAAAAATTGTAAAGCCACCAACTTTGATAATATGTTTACATATCTGTGTATAACTAAAGTACTAGCCTCTTTGTTTACACTGTTGTTGTTAGTAGAGTTTTTATTTGTTAATTTTTTATTTTTTTACTATTTTGCTATCTATACTCTTAATAACTTTGTGCTTAGAATAGAAATATACCATGTAACCTCATGTATTTATAAGCCTCCTAATTACACATACTACCTTCTACAAAAATCTTTTATGAAATGTATAAATCCAAAAACTTATTTTAACCAACACACCAACGCTATTCATCACACTGTTGACACTTATGCACTCGTACACGCTAAACATACAAGAAATAAGAAAATTACAATATTTAATATGCTGATCCTACTAAATGACCTTCGTAACATAGATACATGTATGCTTTCGTGTCCTTTCCGTGTATATGTGCCATCGATGACGCTTCTAATCTTTATAAATGCTTGATAGTAATATTTTGGATGATCTTGACTCTGTTGGTCAAACTGACTCATTTATTTGCGAACCGGAGGCGTGCAATAGTTTTATTTATAATAACTTAAACTCGCTTAATGTAATGCACCTCAATATACGTAGTGTAAATAGTAACTTTGATAGCTTTCGAATGCTACTTCTTAGAATGAAGTGTTCTTGTGATGTCCTAATCTTATCCGAGTGCTGGTTGAGCGTGTCGGGAGTACCTTCTCTGGAGGGTTATAATTTCTATGCCACTAGTAATTTAAAGAACCAAAATGACGGTATCTTAATATACATAAAATCGGAACTACCTCATGTTGTTACGGAACCTCCTTTGACTGAAGCAACCTGTTTGACCTGTTTTATAAGTTCTCACGATACCCTCATCGTAGCATTTTACCGCTCACCCTCATTTCGTAATCTTGAAAACTTTAATTTGCAATTGGATAATCTTCTTTCACAGTCATCATCTTTTAAAAATATAGTTATTATGGGTGATTTGAATATCGATATAAGACCAACAGCACTCACAGCACAAGCCAATCAGTATCTTGATATAATTGCCTCGCATGGCTTCATGCCTTCACACCTGTTTCCTACTCGATCAAACGCCTGCATTGACCACGTAATGATAAAATCGAACAAAAAAAATAAGACTTTAGTTTTTGACACATACATAACAGATCACAAACCCACTCTCATTAGCTTTCAACATAAAACATCATCCAATCAACCCAAACATTACCGTGTTATTGTTGACTACTCAGCTGTTATAAACGATATCCAATCTATGGATTTTACCACAGTCATGAATACCCAAGACGCAAACATTGCTGCAGAGACCCTGGTTTCCATGGTCAGGTCTGTTATAACCATGCACTCAAAACCTATTTATATTACTTCAAAATGCAGAATTCTGAAACCCTGGATTACGAAGGGACTACTCCGATGCATCAGAAATAGAGACAACATGGCGCGCAGAACAAATGACGATCCAGAAAATTACATTCTTAAAATCACATACAGGCGATACCGCAACTTCTGTAACAAGCTTCTCAAAAACCTTAAAATTGCCTACGAAAGAGATGAATTTCACAAGGCTAGATACAACTCAAAAGCCACATGGAAGGTTATCAAAGACGTTATCGGTACTATAGACAAATCTGCGACCGGTTATGAATTATTAAAAACCTCTTCTGACGAAAAGTCTTCGTTAAATACAGTCAATGACTTCTTTGCCAATGTCGGTAAGAATTTGGCGGAAAAAATCTCACCCGCCTCTAACAGTCACGATTTTCAATTTGAATCGGTACCCTCAAATTCTTTTGTATTGTTGCCTACAGATGAGGTGGAGGTGGAACATCTTGTTATGGGATTAAGAACAAATGCCGCCGCAGGTTGGGATAGCATATCCTCTGGTCTCCTAAAAGCGTGTCTACCCGCGCTAGTTCCAGTTATTACACATATATGTAATCGTTCAATAGCAACTGGATGCTTTCCAAAGGTTTTCAAGAAAGCTATTGTAACTCCTATATTTAAGGGTGGGGACAGACACAGTGTCAATAATTACAGACCAATCTCAATATTGCCAGCCATTTCTAAAATTCTGGAAAAGATTATAAATAAGCGATTGGTAAAATATCTTGAGTCAAACAATATACTTAGCATCAACCAGTACGGCTTTAGGAGTGGTGTGTCAACAGAAGATGCTGTTGCTGCTCTGGTAGATAAAGTTGTGGACATTCTAGATTCTAAAAAGAAAGGGATTGCTATTTTCTTAGACCTTTCTAAAGCTTTCGACACTGTATCGTTTTCTCACCTATTAGTAAAGTTGGAAAACACAGGTGTACGTGGACTTACACTTAAAATTTTAGAGGACTACCTGTCCGATAGAACACAGTGCGTCAAAATTAATGGCCTGGTAAGTGATGACTCTAAGCCACTTTGCTACGGTGTACCTCAAGGTTCAATATTAGGTCCAACCTTATTTCTAGTCTACATCAATAACCTATGTAACATGACCTTGACTAATTGCTCTATGCTTACATACGCAGATGACACGGTATTACTAGTGCATGGCCATGACTGGCCCCAGACGACAAAATATGCGGTAAATGCTCTTACCTCAGTATTGGCATGGCTATCGACAAATGTTTTAACTATCAATCTTGATAAAACAGTCTATCTACCCTTCTCCTTACGCCCCACTAGCATCCCTTCTGAGAATACCATGTTACTTAAAGCTCACAAATGCCCTCTTGGCCTATCCTCGCTTCATTGTGATTGTCCTCAAATATCAAGGTCCTTAACGGTCAAATATCTTGGAGTTTATATAGATAGTTCTCTGAGCTGGAAACCTCATATCGTTAATATTCTTGGAAAGGTTCGAAAGTGTATATTTATCTTCAAAAAGCTGAGAGCATCTGCAGACCTTCCAATCCTGAAAACCGTATATTTTGCCTTATGCCAGTCCATCCTAAGTTATTGCATTACTGTATGGGGTGGTGCACCTAGGACATCCTTGTTACCTTTGGAGAGAGCACAGAGAGCTGTTCTAAAAGTCATGAATAGCAAGCCTTTTAGATATCCCACAACAGCTCTCTATACGGAATGCGGTGTCCTCACGGTGAGGCAGCTCTTTGTTCTCTTAACTATTATACGCAAGCATCCTACGGTAACACTGACACCGAATCCTACTAGAAAACGGAACTGTGTTAGAGTCTGTCCTTCTTACATATGTCGCACTTCTGTTGCCCAACGTCATTACAAGGTCCTGTCCAGTCATCTGTATAACAAGATTCACAAAACACTTGACATTGTTTCTTTGTGCCGAAGACAGTGTAAGGCTAAGGTTCGTGATTGGCTCTTAACATTAAACTATGAACAAACCGAGGAGCTCATAAGAATTTCTACTCTTTAAACTAACTTTTCACAGACACCACACCACCTCTTATACCAAACTTCCTAAACCATCACCCATACATGTCTAGTCTACATAATAATATGACACAAACATCGACACAAACCAATACCTATACACAAGTCATTACACACTCATTTACATTACATTCACAAACATCATGAGGCTATTTTGGCGGATTTTTGTTGTTTAATTATTGCTGTACTTTGTTATTATATATATATATATATATATATATTTATTTTATTTTAAGTAAATTGTAAAAAAAAAAAAAAAAACTGTACCAACATTTTGTAAGCTTAACGTGTTCGTCCTGAAACTGTTATTTAGTGCAAATAATAAAAGAGAACGATGGTACCCATAACACAAGTTTAATCTTACCTTGGGTACCAGTGTTCATCTTAATCACCCTGCTGTAAAAACGATGAATGTTTCTGATAAATACGTGTGATTATGTTGTAAGAAATTTTGGTCAATAAACTATTATTATTATTATGTTACTTCAATATACGTGCTATAGGACTATCAAGACATACGTCTTTACGAACTTATCATTTTAATATATTAGGATATACCCAGATAAGAAAACCTAGTATAGAAGTTCCCACGAACACAATGTAACATGCATTCTTTTTGCGTCGGATGCATGTATAACGTTTCCGTATACAAATGCATTCCCAGGCCTTTACTAGAACAGGTTAAATGGAGAAACTAACCATTTAACCTCAATTTTCACTTCAATACGATCTGAATTAAAGGTCTTATTTACATCATCATCATATAACTTTTATTTGGGGTGGGCGCAACATGTTTTCACTATCCATATTCTACATCCGTCATCTCACAAGTAACATTATTTCGGATAATAATAATGGTTCCGAAAAACAAATTAGTCTCCAGCGATCTGTGGCCGACTATTATTCTTATTAACCAGCGTTATATTGAATTACCGACAAAAAATCCAAAACATGAACGACAAAAAATATCAGTTTTAACTACAAATATGAGCAGGTTCAAATAACTTTTTCTCCTAAAAAAAATTCGATCTTCGAGTAATATAACTAAAGTTCCGACTAGAATACTGAACTTCCGACAAAATTACTAAGTTACCGACAACAGAGGTTTTAACAAAATAATCATATTTTTACAACTTGCATGAACTGTTATAATTTCTATTGTTGGTTATTAAATTTATTTTTTAAGTCTCATAATAATGAAAAAAAATTAAACCGACTTCCAAAAACACTAAAAAGCAAAAAAAAAACTAATTTTAGGTGCATCGGCCTAGAAAACGGTGTCTAATGGATGTTACCAAGTTAATTTTGCCACCGACTTCGAGGCCGATGCACCTAAAATTGTTTTTTTTTTTTGATTTGTAGCGTTTTTGGAAGTTGGTTTAATTTTTTTGTAAAAAAGTTTTTTATTTACAGCTTTTCAGTGATACGAATAGTTGTCACTATCCATATAAGTGGAAAGTTCTCATTAATACAAACAATATAAGCCCAAATACGAGGTATTTTACATACCTACTCAGTTGTGGAGTTCCCTCGACCTTCTCTGGTCTCCATCATATTCAGATGAGCTCCAAACCTTCACTGTTGAATAGTGCTTTCAGGCATACACCTGAGTGTCAAGTTTTTACCCTATGTATGCCTACAACTTTCGAAGGTTGCCCTCGGATCAGATCCTGACCTAATGAATATGGGACCAACTGGTAGCTATTCCGAGTTGAACAAAAAAAGAATCACGTAAATCGGTCTATAAAGCCCCGAATAATCGATGTACATACATAGAAAAAAAAACATACCGGCCGAATTGAGAACCTCCTCCTTTTTGGGAAGTCGATTAAAAATATTCTAGGGAACCAAAAACTACTTGGTTTTAGATTAAAGCGTAAATACTACTTTAATTCTAACTTTTTCCTCAATCCGAAATAAGTATCGATATCGTAGCACACCCGTGCTAAGTAAAATTCATGATATATGAAGCAAGTAAAAGTTATTATTACAAGTATATTTTTCTATTTTTTGTAAGTATTTTTTGACCACTGAGAATAATATTTTCAGTATAATGTTATAGTTAAAATGGCACCAAATCTATGAAATATGAAAGGTAATTTATGAATTAATAGTAGGCAAGTATAGATTAAACATTACAAAGCATAGTTTTCAGTAGAACGTAATTTATACTAGTAGAAAAGTATTATAGCAACAAACAGTGATGTTTATTTTTCGAAGACTTTAGTATCTCATTCGGTCGTTTCGTAATTTTTATTCGGAGAAAAGTAGTCGGAAAGTCAGTATTTTAGTCAGTAGGTTTAGTATTTTGAGTAAGGGCAATTCTTATTTTTTTGTCGGAGCTTTTATTACTAGCCCATTATTTCTAGCCATATCAACATTTATACAATCCATCCATCGTGTTTTTGGCCGTCTCCTTCCACTACATCAATTGGCAACCAGACTTTCATTCAGGGGCCCGATTCTCCTAATTTTACTTAAGCGACATTCGATTCACGTTCGACTCGATTCGACTGAGATCCAATCCCGACTCGATTACGATTGAAGCGTATGTGGCATTCCGCTATTTTTTCTTTGAAATAAACGTTTTTACCCTTTTCTATCATTCAATAATGAATCATTTTGTCTGCAAATGATTTACGATTGTAAAATGATTATACAGCAAACTACCGTATAGACCAAAATCACCAAAATAGCAGACCAATCGCACACCAATCAAATGTCAATCGAATACGATTGGTCTTTTATTAGTAGCAGAATGCCCGATATGGTTAAAACTGCTATTGCGATCATATTGCGATTCGATTTCTATTCGATTTTGACATTATTAACTTAGAAGAATCGGGCCCCGGGTCTATACTATAATTACCATTAGACGTAATACCATGTTTGTAAATAATGTAGTTTTTAAATAGTGTTTAGTTTTTAGTCGCATTAGGATAAGCCCTATAAAAGATAGTTTAAGGTGTTCTTCTTCTTAACGTTTATCGTCTTGTGACATGGTCCGCTTTCCGTATCTTTTTCTTCCACTTCGCTCTATCCACGACATCTTCCTCTTCGAGTTCGCTGTTTAAGGTGCTTTAAATAAATAATAATCTATTTGCAACAAATAAAACCTGATTAAGAAAAACTTCCATAGACCCCATTATGAGTATCAAACTATGCATCTTACGCATAAATTGTATCTGTCTACTAACAAATCACTGGTCTATATGTGCATACCAAACAGAGAAAGTAACGTGAACTTGATAAACTTGTTTGTTTGTTTATAAATATTTATTGGTATGTAAGGTCGTGTTAAACCACGAGGTTAAGGTCTAAGTACTTAGCGTGCCTTTCTAAACCAAGTGTGCATATATAAAGTGCATTCTAAATATATCTTGGGATCCGGTAACGGTGAGCCATGATCAGTTTTACTAGTTGACATATAAATATTTTGTTTACATTAGAAACAATTCGAACTATAAGGTCCAGAAACATGCTGCGGGTTGTTCGAAAGAGATACCGCGGCGCTGGTACATAAAAGGCCTATGACGGAACACGACGGTTTATAGTCGAGTCTGACACTCCCTCACCGCTGCTAACCCACAGCGACAGGGGTCACTTGATGATTTTTAACGTCGTTTAAAAAAGGTCTAGAAACATTTAACACAGAAGGTCATCAAAAAAAATTATTTCAAGGCACAGAATTCCTCAATTACATTTTAAAATGATTCTTCCTTACAGCAGTCCTCAGTTCCGAGTAAAACAAAAACAAAACCAACATACTAACCTATAGCCGACTTCTTCGACTGCAAACACATAGTTTGAGCAATAGGCTGAGTTTGAGGCATAGGCTAGCCCAATGAACAGCATCAGCTGTCCATGGTACGACCCAAACATATTAAACTTGCCCAATACATCGTCCAATTGGGTTTTCGTTGATTTTTCTTCGGAAGTCATGGCACACAACACTTAATATTATAAGTTGGGAAAAAAACTGTTATATTAATTCACCGTTAATTACTGTTTTGAAACTCCATGATATCCATTTTTGTTTACACACTAAAGTTTTTTTTAATTTATTTCACTGTAATTTTTTGTCCGCAACCAAACTCACGTGCGCAAGAGTCGCAACTGCGAGTCAACTATATATAAAAAATAGCCGGTATCCACATGTAAACATATTCACGACATTATTTAGATTTTTCTTAATCGATTGAAGAAAGGCCTACGAGACATATCTCGACTAAGTCTCGATAATGAATGGAAATCACAAATTGTAGGACAAGGTACAGTTCGCCGAACAAAATGCATTGTTACCCGTTTGTCATAACGACTCCCATTCACGGAGCGACTGGTCGCGTATCCACTTCTAAACGAACGTCAGTACAATTGACAATCGCAATGTAATGTGTCTTACTTTTTTCTTAACCTTAAATAAAGAAATTGGCAGAGTTTTTTGATTTTGATATTTTTTGTGAAAGAAAGAGCACCTTACTACTTGAAAATATGTCTTGCAAACGTCGTATTGCGATTGTTTAATTGAATAAAAGTTTATTATAAATAAATACTGCATTACCATTAATAATAATATGGCTCCTGTAGCCTTTATTAATTAATTAAATTATTTCCTCTAATTGTCAATTTTAATAACACGTCACAAATCTACGTACCCTAATAGGTATTTGATTATTTGTTATTTTTCAATTAACTAACGACGATCTCGTGGCTGAGCACGTGAATTTCTAGTACCTATAAATTGATGATGAAAAACAATTGATTAAAACCTATCTTTCAAGACATGAACTTTTTATTTTTTCAAATTGTCTGCTAGTGAATGGTGCCTAGATTTAATGAATAGTTAAGTCTGTGGCCTTGCTTAAAATAATGACTGGCGCTCACTGAGGTGTAACATTGTCGTCAGAGATCATTTATGTTTGGCATCCAGACACAACGGCAACATATTAATTAAAATGTATACGAATACCTATGCAATAAAAAATCTCAACTTTAATGATAACTCGAGAATTGATGAATACCTTTTTTATTTTATTTTTTAATATAAAATTGAAAATAATTCTGTATATATTTGTTGTAAATAATTAAGTACTCGGCCAGTAATATAGAACTTTAAGAAAAATAAATAATTTATAATATCTTTTGTAATTCTCCATTGCCACAGATGGTTAGAGGAAGGTTATCAATGGCGCAAAACATAATTATTTTATTGAACAATAAAACAACAATACCTATAACCTCACTTCATAACGTTCCACTGCACTGGAAAATATTATAAAAAATATTTCTTTTGTTAAAAATGTTTCACTCGATTTTATTGTAACAATAAGAAACAACTACTAAATGAAAGACTAAATAAACAAACAAATAGTAGTGTATATTGTAAAAAAAAATATAGTTCTCATTTTTTTTTTGAGTTAACTGAAACAACTAATCATTCGCTGCGTAAATGAATCTGTGTCTTTACTTTTGCACAAATTCGAAAGGACCGCTGGTACAATATAATAAAGTAATAACTATTTATATTGACTTAGAATAAATATGCAATATCTTATTTAAATAACTAAAGTTTCTGCGGCCGACTTTAGACCTTTCAACCAATCCCACAGCACTGAGATTTTTTTCTTTAGTCTTTAATCAATCCTTAACATTTAATAAATTCAGTTGTTAAAAAAATAAAATCTTTTTGAAATAACGAGGCCACCTCATAAATAAAATATAAACAGAAGAAAACAAATAATATTTCACATTTTACTGCACATAATCCAGTTGTAGTCCAAAAGGAAAACATTAACAATGTCGAGGAAATAATAAAATACAAAGTCAAATAAACGGTGTTTTTATTTGTATTTATTTATTTATTTTACTTTGTTTCATTAACGGTGCACTGGCTTATCTTTTTCTTGTTTGCTTATCATCCACGAGATAAATATAAAATAAAATCATTCATTACTCAACTATAAAGGATGTTTCATGGGAGTCATTATTTTTGAAATAATAAGTTCATCCTCATCTCAGTTGGCCAAAAATATTTTTCTCTTTCAAAATTCTGACGTCAACGAAAAGACCACAATTTTATTGGTACTGAGAGAATGATCTTTGGTTTTCCGGCTAAACTATTTTAGCCTGAAAAATGACATATCCGACATGTTAACTCCACTCATCCGATCTTTGGGAGTCAATAAAAAAGTATCTTGTAATAAAGTAGTCCTTAAGAATTATTGTCATTCTTGCGCTTTGCTGTTAATTTATTTAAAGCAAAATACCGATAACGTTATTGAATTAATACCATAGATAATCAGAAACATATTAAAACGAGCGACGTATCGTGTCTCTCGATAGACGCAAAACAAAGGTCATCTGCAAATTACATTTAGGTACATTGAATATGCATAAAAATTATTTACTGGTTGCAGCGAAAATCGGTTCCTATTTTTTGCAGTAGGCTCTGTTATTTAATCTAAACTAAATTAGTGACCAACACAGAAAATTATATACTTTCTCCGTCTCGAAATAAAATCTTTATTAAAGTTACAAGTACATCTTCAATCATCACAAATTCCGTATGTACCACATAAATAAAACATCGCCACAAAACAAATGACATACGAGCATACTTGTACACACACAAGGACCCTTTTAAACTAAGTTAAGATGAATTTCTTACAGACTACGTGTTATCCCTACCATGCGAATAGTAATTCAATTATGTAGGAGTTGCCTTGTCAAGACTTATCAACGTATAGACACGCATAAAAGGTGCGGACAGGGTCTTGAGTAACTTGGTAAAAAGTTGGCTGGCTGATTGTCCTTAGAAGAATGACGTTGTCTGTCATTGAAGATCTTTGAAAATTTGACACAACCAAGATTTAAATGCTTGTGTCAGTCCATTGGCCTCTATGGTGACAAGACACTAATTTCCATATTCAAATTCCATTAGATTGATACCTTAATGTCATCATCTCACCTAGCTAAGGCACCATAAGTAATTGCGTGACTAAACATGAAAATAAACATTAAATATACACCTTAAGATGTCTAGTTAAAATAAATAGATTTTTGAAAGGATACAAAAACATAAACTAAAGTTTAAAATATACTTTGTAATATTAGCAACAAAGAAAGTACTAGGTACAAGACGTAAGCATAACTAATTACAGTAATTAACAGACAAGTGTTTTCTAAAATTCTTTTGTTCATTAACTTCGCTAAAGTACGTGAATATTTTTATTTCTTTTCAGCCGCCGCCGCCATTTAAATATTTTGTAAAGCAGACAATATTAATTTTTAGGCTTAAAATTTTTGAGGTATATTTTATGTGCCAAACTGAATTTAAAATTCCATGAATGTTGAAAATCTTTTACATAGTTTATCGAATTAATTATTTAAATGTCGATGTAGTAATGATGAACACAATATTTTGTAGATAATTTTATTTTTACACGAGCCAAACTAATTTAAATTTTATATTTTAATTTCTTTACTATGACATGGGGATTTAATAATCCCACAAAATGACAAAACCATACCTATCAGGTACAAGAAAAGTATATGTAGCTGAAAAATGTTACAAAGAATTATACTGTTTTCTTTACACAATATATGAGAAAGTATTGAAATGGAGTAAAACACAATGGAGTAAATATTTGTTTTACAGTTTTCTGATTTTGTTGTAGACAAAACCTACCATAATACTTATATTCACTGTATCTAGGCTGTGCTCTCAAAATGACCACCGCCTATAAATGCTATTACTAGCCAGCTTATTTTTAAACGAAGTATCTTTGATTGTGATAAAAGAAAAAGATAAAATTCAGTATTCAAATCCTAAGCGTATCATGAAAGGCTTTCATGTCGAGAGCATAAACAAAGGTGATTCAAAGGGTTCAACACTCCAAGTTATGAGATTTCCTAGAAAAACTTTTCTATTAATAAATAGACTCAGGTCCTGGAATTCTTATTCACTAATTTATCAAGAAATGTTAATACCCTGATCTTATTATGAAAGCGCCTAGAGACATATTTCACAGAAATTTTCATGTTCCTTATTTTCAAAAGTAGGTCTTTGTAAACACGTAACGTGACTTCTCAGACGCGCTCATACTTGACACGACAATTGAGACAAGACCATTTAAATTCCACATTTATTAATATAGTTTGTGCCATGGTAAAGTCAGCATCTTGGCATGAGAATTGATTACCTAGTCTTTTCTTAATAACTTCACTTCACAATTACTACAAATTGTGAATCAAATCAACACACTACCCTAAGTAACCGACAAAGCCTAAATACTAACTGTTACAGCCTTTTTTATCGTCCCACTGCTGGGCACAGGCCTCCTCTCACACGGAGAAGGATAGAGCATTAACCACCACGCTTGCTCAATGCGGGTTGGTGATTTCAGACTTTATAGTCCAGGTTTCCTCAAGATGTTTTCCTTCACCTTTTTATCAGCCATTGGTGTCCAAGATATACTTAGAAAGTACATACAAACTTAGAAAAGTTGCATTGATGCTTGCCTGACCTGGAATCGAACCCGCGGCCTCATACTCGAGAGGATGGTTCTTTACCCACTAGGCCACCACGACTTCTAAATACTAAAGCATTTTTAAATACTAATTCCTGTAGGCTTTTGCAAAAAAATAAAATAAATCAATCTTTGATTATATCTTAGAATTGGCGGTCTTCGTTAAAAGCAGTCCCAGTCGTTTCAAGCTACAAAACGAACTGATTCCCCGAAACAGACGAGACATTGGAAGGATATGCCTTCAGACTGCAGGGACAGCCCATTGGCTACATAACTCATGCGTTTGTATTACTAGGTCCTTCATAGGACCTGTGATCTTGGTCCTGGTCCTTCCATCCTTTACAACTATTGGCCCTTTTGCCCTCATTCCCCGCTCCCGCTTATGACATGCACCCCAAACAACATAAGTGCGTAGTAATGGAACTTTGTTTGTCTGCGAACGACATTCGTGAAGTCGCACACAACCGTTAAGCTATTAAACGAATAGGGAATGACGATTTATTTTATAAATCCATCATTGTAGTCGTCTTTCACTTGTTACATGTTGAAGTTCGGATCAAGTTTAATTTTGGGTGTTTTTAGGTTATTTTGTAAGATGGTTGGGTGTACATTATGATTTAAGCTGAATTACTTTAAGATTTTTTTACTTGTATTTTTGTATTAGAATATTTTCTTATTGTTGTTATTATGTACGATTTCCTCATTGGGATCATGAGAGTAGAAATGCATAACTTATTCTTTTCACTCAGTTCTCAAGGGCTAAGTGAATCTGGCCTTCCTGCTACATACATTCTCATTACAGAAACTTCAATTGTTATAATATTAGTTAAATTAAAATTTAAAAAACTCGTAGAAACATAAATGATTAGTAAATTAGCAATAAAACAATGTAACCAACAGTGACATAAGAGGTTAAGCGACAAGTAAGGGTCCGTTCAGATAGACCGGGTCGGAGAGCATCGGCGCGCATTTTTCTTTTCACACAGACCTGAGCCGATCGGCTGCGCGAGCGTTAAAGAACATGCAAACGGAGCCAAACGTCAAGAAAAAATACACGATCGGAGCCGGTCGGCTCCTCTTATTATTTCACACCGAGCGCATTCGAGCATTCTCAATGACAAAAGCAGTGCGCAGGCAAAATAAACCTTACTTCAAATACTAAGTACTCAATTTTCAACGTGTTAAGAATTCGCTCTGCTCTCCGACCCGGTCTGTCTGAACGGACCCTAATATGCACTGTCGACGCGAACTGTCAGGGTAAGTTGGGTAACTTGAGTAACTACCTCCACAGGGACTAACCTCTTACTGGATACTAACGGGGCTATTATACAATCGTTGAGGTTACAGAAGACTGTGAAGTTTTGGTGTGCGGTGACCAACGAAAGTAAAAAAATATGTAGTAAGAATTTAGCGAACCTTTCGAAAAGCAAAGGATATGAATAAATATGCTATTTGCGAAGTTATTCTCAACGACGAATTAATACGACATGAATAGAAAATACCTACTACTAAATCCTTTGAAAAAAAAAAGATTTAAATCTTTGAATACAGATAACATAAACATGTTTCCAATAAACAGAGTAAATAGTGTAGTCAGTACTACTACTTATATTCTATGGGTACACCATTTTACATTTAATGGAAATATTATTGAATGTAAACCATTTTTTTACGTGAACTACTTACTAATTAAATCAATACACCTACTTGTCCCGCTCTTGAAAAGACTCCCTCCTGGACACGATCTCCCGAGAAGAGTTTGGCAGTCCTTAAACAGACTCCGAACGCAGGTCGGCCGAAGCAAAGACAATCGGTCCAGGTGGGGTTTCACGGGCGGGGCGGACCTTGGGTGCGAGTGCGGGGCTGCTATGCAGACCATGTCCCACCTCATCGCATGTCCGCTGTGCCCTGAAACTTGCTCGCGGCAGGACCTCATGAGCGCATCCGGCCGTGCTCTCGCTGTGGCGGCATATTGGGCTGACAAAGTGTAGTCTCACTATAAGACATGTCATCGACACGAAAGAAGAAGAATACACCTACAAACTCCGGAACATCCTTTACCTTGTGACGAATGATAAAATACATCTATATGAAGAAATGCGGATGTTTATATGCATTCAGTTTCCTCTTAACTTTTCCTTAAACGTGTGTCCTTTTGTCATTGTGGTTGAACTTGGTAACTACGTAATTAAAGTTTCTGTCTGTCACCATGGTTACTGTTTACGTTTATTGTTTATCCCGTTGTTTGTGGAGATTTGGTGACTGACTTTTAGGGTTCGTTCAGACAGACCGGCTCGGAGAGCAGAGCAAATTCTTAACACGTTGAAAATTGAGTACTTAGTATTTGAAGTAAGGTTTATTTTTGCATTCGCACTGCTTTTGTCATTGAGAATGCTCGAATGCGCTCGGTGTGAAATAATAAGATGAGCCGACCGGCTCTGATCGTGCATTTTTTCTTGACGTTTGGCTCCATTTGCATGCTCTTTAATGCTCGCGCAGCCGATCGGCTCCGGTCTGTGTGAAAAGAAAAATGCGCGCCGATGCTCTCCGACCCGGTCTATCTGAACGGACCCTTATGCGTAAAAACCGAAATAGGTACATCACTTGATTTATTGATACAAGTACCTACCAACGAATAGAACTAAGTACCAATTTTTGTTTTTTAAAACTTCTTGTGTAATCGGTGCAATTGCTAGAATATCAATCTCTTCATCACAAGATTCAATGGCAAGGTTCATATTAACAGTTCATATTGTTTCTAAAACAAAATACTAAAAGGTCGACTGATCCTTCAGGAACTTATTGCTTTCTTATTATTCATTCATCTACAAAAAATTACCTTCAAATTCAAGCCTTGATGAAAAGTGTGAACACAAGAAATGTGTTTTATTAGTAAAGGCGTCACAATAAGTCGGTCAAGTGTGTCCTTCGACGTCGGCCGGCAGCTGCCAAATCGCACAAACTTCGTCTCTTGTCTGAACAACATGATTGTTGGTGTAAGTTATAAGCAATCAGAAGATTTTTGTTTATTGATGATAGGTACGTTTTTGTACTACTATTGTGTATAATAATGTTGTGTTTACTATTTCCCCTATATATGTGGTCAAGGGTGGCACGATTGCCTAGAAGTAATCTATTCAGTCTTGACTTGAAGACTCCCAGATTGCAATTGCAATAATAATTATTTGTTTGTTCCTTTACTTCAGGCAATGGAGGTATATAAATGTATGATTATAGCTTGTGTTTCAAAAATAGGTAAGCATTTTAGGGACCTTCAAGATGCATGTGTGCAGAGCTATACTTACTACCACTTATTCTGTTCGAATAACTTTACCACTCAGAAGTAAAAAAATACGAATAGAACCCTAATGCGCATGCTCGAAGCATTCAACTTCTTATTTCAAAACGGCAAAGTTATGTGACCAAGCCGCACCAGATTCGCAAGTGTGAAAACCCCCGCTCATAACTTAACCCGTCAAATATTTAGTAGCACGTGTAAACAGAATTAGCGGAGTTGGTACCGTGTGGGCCCTTGAGCAACAATTGAATTACGTGGAGCCGCGCCACTAATTACGTCTTCTCCATCGAGTTAGATAATGCGGTGCCAACGAGTGTTCGAGGGTTTGGTCAAGTGTCAAACCCTGGTGGCTTGTATGGAGATGGTACGGTATTGTTTGAAAGTGCTGCCTTCTGTTCTTGAGTGGTCTGTATTGTTTCGGGTAGGTATTCGATCTTCATATGTGTCATCAGCGGAGATCATGGGTAGGCGTATTGTTTGAACGATTTTCGTCAAGATGGAGGGAAATTGTTCAAAAGGTTGCTGATGTGTTATAAAATATAAGCATATCTGTTATTAAGTACTTAACTGCTTAAACTTTAATAATAACCATGCGTTCAGTCCAAAATTAAATGCAGTAACAGTAAAACGTCCCGACGAAAGACCAATTTGGCAAAATAACCTAACCTACTTTACAGAAACATTTTACCCGAAAAACTAGCCACAAATAAATAAAATAATACTTGAATATGTGCAGAAAAAGTTATTCTCTAGTTGACGATAAAAATAGGAGAAAAGAGAAGTTAAAAAAATGAATTATGAACACCATGCGACTTCTGAAATGCAGTGGAAATTGCACCCGGTCTACTAATGTGTCCTACTTAATGTGAATACGCTAAAGTTTCCTCTAAATATTGCACCAACTTCACCGAAACTGTTTAATTAACTTCATACGTATGTGGGAGTATAAAAATGTCTATTGTATTAAATGTAGAACTAGCGTTTTCCCAACTATGTTGGGGTCGGCTCCCAGTCTAACCGGTAGCTGAGTACCAGTGCTTTACAAGAAGCGACTGCCTATCTGACTTCCTCAACCAGGGCAATCCAATACAAATGCAGACTTAATACATAAGGCCAAAAAACTGACGATCTACTTATACGAAAGGTAGTGGACTACTAGTTTGAATATAATAAAAAAAATATTTATAAAATCATGGAAAATCAAAACCTGGACAAAGCTTTCAACAACTAAACCAACGAAACAGTCTTCAAACTTTATTAATATTCAGGAATCCCCTCCCTCCCACCACAAACCGATCTCATCAAACGATCTGAACTTCAGCCACTCAAAATATTCTCCAAAGAATCATCAACATTTAATATTTATAACAAAACAAGTCTTTCTGAGACCACAACAAGAACATCATTTCAATACTTATATAATAAGGAGGAAACTTTTTTTGTTTGTTTGTTTATTCCCCTAAGGCTCCGAAACTACTGAACCGATTTGAAAAAATGTATCACTGTTGGAAACTTACACTCTTCCAAAGTAACAGAGGTATTTTACCCGGTACGGGCGGTAGTTGCCACAGGACGCGGGTGAAACCGGAGGAAAACAGCCAGTTTTCTATAATCCTGCAGAAATATTTCAATAACTCGAAGTAAAGGGAAAATATGCGGGCCCCAAAAGTTTTGTACAACTCCCCAGCAAATAGTCTGAATACTTATACACGAATATTTCAAAGGATTAATAAGGTCTAATTGATTTTTTTGCTGTTGCCACACCATATTTTTAACCATGTATTTTTAAAGCACAAAAATAAATTTTCTATGAGTCTAAAAATATATCTTCTATTTGTTTATGGTAGATTTTAGGGTTCTGTACCCAAAGGGTAAAACGGGACCCTATTGTTTTCACTCCTCTGTCCGTCCGACCGTCCGTCCGTCTGTCACCAGGCTGTATCTCATGAACCGTGATAGTTAGAGAGCTGAAATTTACACAGATGATGTATTTTTGTTGCCGCTATAACAACAAATACTGAAAACTAGAATTAATTACATATTTTGGGGAGCTCCCATACATACAACAAACGTGATTTTTTTTGTCTTATAAATAATGGCACGGAACCCTTCGTGCGCGAGTCCGACTTGCACTTGGCCGGTTTTTTTAAATATCTCTCTGAGATTTTTAGCAGGATAAAATACTGCTAAAATTTTTGCATTTCTAGAATTATCGTAAATTCTTCACTACACTAGAATTTGGATAATACCAACTGTTTCATTATTTTCTCCACAGATACCTTCAGAGATCCGCTCAGTCATAGACCATCATGTTTATCAATGTGTGTCAATCCTAGAACCAGGATTAGCTACATCGTCAAGTCTAACAATAGCCACCAGCCATCAGGCTTAGCCTACATCCTCATAATATCTAGAACTGGTTAATTTACTGATGCTAACATATAAGGCCTATGTAATAGAGATTGTGATCGCTTTCATTTCCGTCAGTAACCACTGATGGTAACAACAATGAGGTCTGTGGTGCCATGGTGATTGAGTTAGCTGAAGTGCATCTAGCAACTAGTGTTAGGTTATATACCGGTCGGAATCACTTAGATAATTATTTACATATTTATGAACTTGCATCAAAATGTTGAGGTTAATATGGACTTTCCGGGATTTGGCGTTTAGTAAGTATCTACATTTCGTCTAGAGGGAAGAGGCGGAGAGTATCCCTCATTTTTCTAAATTGCAACTTCGCACATTGTGTGTGTAGTTGTTTAAATTAGGAAAAATACAAAACTTATTTAATTAAGAAGTTTTATGTTTTTTTTTAACAATATAAATAATCGTGAGTTTTGAGGCGTATCCACTTTATTATTTCGCAGTATCAAATCAGTGTAAGTAAATTAATAACTCTACCAGATTCCGACTACTTCTAAGGAAATGTAATTTCTTGTGCAGAAATTAGAAAATAATGATTTTAATTTTCATAAAGAGAATTCTTTGATCTGTTTGTTCTAAGAACGTGCAATTTTATTAAATTCTCATGCTGCCAATCTTCAAAGTAAGGAATTAATATGTTCTAAATTAATTTCCAATAAATTACATCTTTGATGTACTCTTTCATATACCTGCCTAGAAGAAGTAAATATCGGTGTACTTACATACTGGTTTTCTACAAATTGGATTAAAAAATATTTAAATATCGTACCTATCTACTATATAAGGAAATGGAAAGCTATCATGCATTTTAATAATAGGTATATATTCTGATACTTACTCGGAGGAGATTTTTGATGCAAGTTTTCAGTTATTTTATTAGTGAAATTTTTTTTAAATCATACAATGTTTTATATTCTTTTCCTAACCATTCTATAAGTATCTCTTTATTATATATTTTAACTAACTTAGTAAAAAGTAGTTTTCGGTATTTTACAAGAGCTAGTAACTAAGCCGTGTCTAAGTTCGTTTCTCAGTATTTCCAAAGGGATTGGACACCTGCATTCAACAATTACTGCGGACAATAATTGAAGCCGAAGTATGTAGGAAACGGTCTTCTCTGCATATGTGAACGGGATTGGAGAGGTTTATTGGGAAAATGCATACTGTGTACGGAAGTAGATATAAGCAACACAGCATTGTTAGAATAGCGTAATTTAACAGTGAAACTCCATTACTTTTAACCAAGATTTCATTGCTAATACGTGATATCTGCTACAGTATAATTCTCGACAACTACACGAAAAATTATGAAGGACTTTAAAAATTCATTTTCCAAGGCGGACCTTGATTCCAGAACCTCATTTTACAACAAAATGTTGGGTTGCATAGTGAACATTATATGATATGTTTCAAAAACCAATGGAAGTCACAGATAAGCTTCCAAATTCAAATTTAAATTTGTTTGTCAAAAACAAAACATGGATGGCGCCGCCATTTTATGCGTGCCACGATAATGGATAAAAGTTTTAATTCAAATTTATAGTAGCACAGCTCTGTATTATGGCCACTGAAGTAAAACAAATGGGTTATTTTATTGCAGCACGCAGTTATTTTAAATGTACGAGCCGAATATCATCTGGCTGATGATAGTGGGGAAGAGTTGCGTGTTGACTGGTTTGTATGCTGGATAATTTGTGTATGTTGATGTGTTGTTTTTGGTAGACTGTGGCGTCAGTGGGCCTGCCTGGGCCGAAGCATGCCGTTGCGATGCGGGATTGTTTGAAAGAGTTACCAGTGGGTTTTACTGAGTGGAAGACTGACACTCCCATTCGTGGCACGGACATTGAGAGGAGTCGATTGATGATTTTTCACATAAATGAATAAATATTCTTTTATTTTGTAGTTGTTAATTGTGCGTTTAGCTAGAGGATGCATTTGGAGATGCTCAATAAGTTAATTTCTAATCTTATAAATATTAACATTTTTCAAATGATTACCTTCAAATTAATAAACCCAAAAAATCTAATTTCCAGTATTATATTACACATACTACATTTAGGAACATACCACAAACCTTGATATCGCATGTACTCATGACACGGACATGTCGCATGCACTATGAATACCCGGACATACCCGGGTTACGCTAGTTATGTCCAAATTGTACACCAGTGTACGCGACGTGTTGTAATGCTGAGCGTGAGTGTACCAACGATGTATAGTGGTCAGGACATGGGTAATGTTGAAGGTATATACCAAATAATATGGCACACGAATTCATGACACACGACCCCAAATAAAATTAGTATAAGGGTAGGAGGATGATGATGGCGGATTTCATGATATTTGACTGTGCAAAGAATTTATTATTTTTCTTATTAATGTTAAGAGCACTTAATTAACTTAAAACCCTTCTCCATAAATCACTCTCTGTATTGATGAAAAAATTCTTACGATTTGGCATTTCACGCCGGAAACTTCTTAACCAATTTTAATAAAACTTAGCATATAGATAATCTAGAGTCTAAGAAAGGACTTGGGCTACTTTATGCTCAGCTGCGTCAAGTAGTCAGTGAAACCGGGGAATAACTAGTTATCTGTAAATTCCGAAAACGTAAGATTACACAGGCCTTTTAACTCAAACAAAAAAGCCATAACAAACATGAAGCTCAATATAAATAATGCATAAGTGGCCAGGTTTCAGTAATTATCTTACAGCAGTTGTTTTTATTTTACATATGCAAAATATTCGGAATTTCAATATTGGGCAGCACCTGTGCGCTGTATCGCATCCACATAGATTATACTTTGAAATATGCTGAATAATAGAACACTGTGCAAAGATTTTCTTTACAGTTTATTTTTTCATCGGAAAATTGAATATTCGTGATTCTATAAAGGCAATTTAGTGATTTTATGTTTAAAGCAAGGGAGGCGCTTTCTACTCTCCTATTAAGTACTCGTTAATGATTTCTTAATTTTTGGGTAAAGCAGAATAACTTTACCAGTAAATATTAAACAACATCATAATTATAGTCCTAAAAATGCAAATAAATAAAAAAGCGGAACTCTGGAATTTAAATAAAATACGAAGAAATTAGATGACAATGTGCTCCTTACGTAACATGAGGATATTAAGGAGGCAAGTTTTATTAAACTATAGTTATATTAACAAAGAAAAACTTCAGTGTGTATGCATTTTTATTTCCCTTTATAGTTAATTTTAATCAACACTATTTGCCAACTCATTCAATTCAATTAGACCGATGTTCAAAGTTACAACGGCGCTTTATTAAGCCAACGTTCGATGTAACATCTAAATTGCGCCGTGTTATAACTTGCTTCGCAAATAGGGGATTCGCGGAATACATTAGCCTAACCCGTAAATTGTACCGCGTTATACTTGTTGGTGAAAACAAACATGGAACAAGTCATTTACGAGATTCAATACTGTAGTGATAATATTTGCACGCTTAGTAGTAGCGGGTAAATTAGGGTAATTGGCTTGTTTATTGAGGGAAGGGAGGTAACTGGTATACACTTCATTTGCCTGGCACGTTTATGTTTGAAAGTTTGAGTGAAGGTAGGAAATAAAGTTATAGGTGAGTTTCAAGTTGTGTTGGGAGTCCGTCCTTTGATAAAGTGCAACTAGTGTACAATAGGGTATTTTTTTATCATTGAGTTTTTAAATAAACTGCACACAATCGTGAGAGATTTTCCTCAAATCAGAGTTTTTTTAGGGCCGGTTCTCGCTGGTTGACTAGGCGCTTAAGACTATCGATATTAAATACTACATGTAATTGATAAAATCATAGTAGTGAGATGAACGAGAAGAAAATTCAGACTCAAAGACACTATTTGTTTATACCGAAGTAGTTGAATGTTAAAGCATTAACTCCAAAAACAAATAAACAACACTAAACATACCTCTAAACTCTCAAACACGCATTGATCTAACCTAAAATTTACGACTAATTCCCAACTATACAGCCAATCGACAGTAAAATAAGGCGAGCTACAGTGCGCCCCTATAAACAGTTACACGCCTTTATAGAAGAGAAAAGACGCGTTAAATAATACAAAAGAAACGATATAAAGTGATATGGAACCTTGTTCTCTAGTTTATGGAAGATGTCGTAAAATTGTTGTAGCGGCAGGTAGGCTCGAGGGTCGCCTCCGTAAAACAAGGTAAATATATGCTTTTTTATTAGATCATCGTTTCATATTTTCTTGTTTTTAGTGTTTTAAATAAATTTTGTTGATGTTTTATTGTTTCTTTTCTGTGTCTGTTTCAAGTTTTGTTGGTTTCTATTCTAGTATACCTACAATTTAAGTGTTAAGCATCTATCCTAAGTGTTAAAATTAACTTAAACTTGTGTGTAAATTTAACAAAAAGTTAATTAAAGGTTCTAAATAAAGGTACAAAATAATATAACAGCAAAAAAGCCGTTTTTTCCGGAAAATGAAAAATAAACTATCGCTTTTTCACCTTTATTCTAGCCAAAATAACAACCACGTTCAATACTATACAAAAGAACCATTTTTTTAAACCGGGCTCAAAAAGCTCGTTTCCAATCAAAATAAAAATAGGAACGAATCTGCACTATCACTCTGAACTCTAAACAAGCTCTGAGAACCTTAGAGCTATCAACCCGTTGAGTGCCGCCCCACTGGGCACGGTGGGCTACAAATACCCTTGCCCGGGCCAGCTCGCCCGGAATAAAACATTCGTATGGCAAAAAAAACATACAATTTAATAGGAGCAAGCACTCGACACCGCTAGAGGTTCACACTACAGTTACAAGTGGACCTGGCACGTGCAGTTTTACATATATTTCCCGGAATATGTTTGCAATGTTTTGAAGGGTTTAATAAACTTTTTTTCCACAAAATGGTGTTTACTGTTGGTTAGGTTGACGGTTTTGTTTGTGGGGTACCATTTTGTGCTCAAAATTAAAAATTATTTTCAGGGCATTTTTTCTTTAAAGTACTTAGGATAATTGAAATAGACAACCTCTACGCTACATGTTTGTGGCTACAATATTCTTTGCAAACATATCCAGGGTAAACAAAATTACTACATACATGTAAAGATGATCTCATAAGAATATTCTGGAAATATAGTCTTTGCCAAAATATATTTGCAATATTTTTTCTTTATCAAAAGAAAACTGCGCTTACTTTCGCTACAGTTGCTATTGGGACGAACCGTTTTCCATAAAGTATATTGAAACCGTACCTTCCCATAGAAAATCCAATAAATACTCGTATTCTCACAAAACAATATCAAAGAAAACAATCTCCAGACAACCTTGTCTGTATCTATATGGAGCTCAATCTGACAATATTCCAAGTTCCAGATTGTAGACAAACTGGACGAGTGTCGGAACACTCGCTGTAATCCAAGTAACGTGGGAATACCAGTCACTGTTCCTCGGAACTGTTATTTTCTACGATACTATTTCATATCGCATTTGAAGTGTTAAAGTGTTCTAAAGTTTGTCGTGTCGTGTTTTGTTTGTGTTCTTTATTTGAAGTTGGAAATTTTGTTATTGGTTAAAGTCCTTGTTAAAGTCATTGAAGTTGTTGAAATGTTTATTGGTAGGAACGGTCAGCAATAACAAGCATTGCTTATCCTACATAGATAAATTATTATATCAGTCATCACAATCAAAACCTAAAATTGTGAAAGCGATTGTATGATTTGTTCTGCTTATAATTTCACAAAACACGCACAGGGCATTCAGATTGAATTTGATACAGAGCGAGATTCAAAATTGAAAAATGTCCTATATCTATAGATATATGCTCGATGAAACATCATCATCATGAGAAAAGGCTATGCAGGTAGGTGATGATCCACCATGAAGCATTTCCTTAAATACATTAAAATCGTAAAAACATCTAGCACAAAATACTATCGTAACCATCATTTTCCAGAGCGTCACACAGGCACTTTAGCGGTACCTACAGTAAAAGTCACAGGACAGACGAGTTGATACCAGACTTGGGAATAGTAATAAAAGTAATGTATCATTCGAACAAGTGCTTGTAAAACATTAAGTGCTATTTATTCCTGCGGGTCATTGCGAACATTTAGATGTCTATCTAGATTATTTATGGGTGTACTAGCAGTTACATCCGTATCCTGAACAAGCTATTTCCTGCACATGGTTAAAAAGCAGCCTATGTTCTGTCTCAGGCTTACCTCCCCACTCAGAGACTTAAGTCACTCCTTAGTGACGGAATGTCATACAAATCCTTCACTAAGGAATGGCTTAAGTAACCATTAAATGTCTCTGAGTGGGTTAGTGTATCAAATTTCATCTAGGTCCTCTCAGTAGTTTTTGTGTAAAAGCGCAAGAGACAAGGAATTACTTGAGCATGACTTCATAGTAACGAATTTATTAAATAACTGAACAAAAGTAAAAAAAAAAAAACATTTTAATACACATTCAATAAAATCTGTTTATATAGTTTCCACGTAAAACACACACAACAGCAAATAGCGTTCAACTCACGAACATTTCCGCATACATAAACACTACAGTATACAATATTTGCCCACTCTCCCCATTTCACGGACCACCTTATACCAAGCGAAATATGACAGAAACCGCTATATGACAACAAGGAGCGATAATCATAATATTTTATTATAAACCGATAATATAATGTAAGGTACCAATGAGAACTCAAAAGTTAGAAGCTTGTGACATAAAAGAAAACGATCATCTTACACTATTTTTGTGCTGTGCAGTGTACACGTAATATGGAGTAGGAAATGTGGAGGT
Organism: Helicoverpa assulta; assembly: GCA_963856015.1. Taxonomy (NCBI): domain Eukaryota; kingdom Metazoa; phylum Arthropoda; class Insecta; order Lepidoptera; family Noctuidae; genus Helicoverpa; species Helicoverpa assulta. The sequence continues at coordinate 1,642,808 of CAWLCW010000016.1, forward strand.
GGCGTTTATAAAAAAATGTGGGTAGCATGTAGTTTTCCCGCGGTTTCATCCACGCCCCGAGAGAACTACTTCTCGCACCAAGATTAAAAGTACCTAGTCTATATAATATGTTATTCGGATCTATAAAAGCTGTTCCTTTCAAGGAAGTCAGAAAATAATCATCCCCCGAGCCTTTTCCCAACTATGTTGGGGTCGGCTTCCAGTCTAACCGGATTCAGCTGAGTACCAGTGCTTTACAAGAAGCGACTTCCTATCTGACCTCTTCAACCCAGTTACCCGGGCAACCCGATACCCCTTGGTTAGACTGGTGTCAGACTTACTGGCTACTGACTACCCGTAACGACTGCCGACGAAAGGATGTTCAATGATAGCCGGGACCTACAGTTTAACGTGCCATCGAAAACACAGTCATTGGTGTCTAAGATATACTTAGAAAGTACGAAAGTACATACAAACTTAGAAAAGTTGCATCGGTACTTGCCTGATCTGGAATCGAACTCGCGCCCTCATACTCGAGAGGTTGGTCAAGTCAAGGAAGTCAGAAAATAATCATTTAATAACGCTTGGTAAGTAAAAACGTGGCCAGGCAAATCCTCTTAAGGGTGAATTTCAACAAGTCCAATAAAATCTTAATTTCCGTGGATTTTTTATTCTTCAACTTTAGAACAAGAAAAAATAGTGTTTACTCAAGTTTTTGATAAGATATGTATTCTTACTTAATATCTAGAAGATAGCTTAAAAAACAAACGAGATATACAAGATTAAAATTTTCATGCCACGGCGATGAAACATGCATGCACGGCAATGAAACATGCGTCCATGGCAATGAAAGAACTTTTCACGTCGTTTTTTTCAGACAATCTTTTTGTGTGTGTGTGCGTTTGAATGTCTACCGTGTGATGGAGTGTTAAATGACAGAGATAGTGGAGTGGTGTGTGTGTAAGTTTATCATTTTGTGAGGTAAACGTGGAAATATCTTTTTGTAGTTGACTGTATAGTAAAAGTTTTTTTTTTCTTAATCATGCCGTGGCGATGAAAACATAAGTCACGGTAATGAAACACGTGGCCACGGCAATGAAACGAAATTGTTTTACAAGGCATGGCAATGAAAATTTTTTCATTGCCGTGTATTTTTTTTCATTGCCATAGCAAATTTTGACCACGGAAACTACGGCAATGAGAGCGCGGCGATGAATATCAAGGCAAAAACATCAAAAAACCAAAAATCTGTTCATAATTCACAGTAATTAACACGTCACAAATAAACATAAGATAAATGGCATTGTACCGAATGATCAATTAAGAGGACAAACTTATTCAAACAGAAGTTAGACCTATCCACGGCGATGAAAGAAAAAATGTCCAGTAATAAAAAAATTGAATACTTACATTTATGGCGCGAAAACGCAGGCACGTGCACACGTCATTCCACGTCGAACACTTGACGTCCACTAATATGCAACATTTAGCGAACAGCGGGAGGGACGCAAACCGTTAGAAAAAGCAAAATTCTCAAATATATTTAGGACATGGCGATGAATGGTAGTTCTGGGACAAACTATTTTTTATTTACCATTTGTTGTATTGTTTAAATATTTGAACAAATGTAGTCCGTAACAATACTTTAACTATTCACGAATCAAATAAAAGTAGGTTTTAATATAAATAACTAATACATTTTTATCAACAAGGTCTAGTACACATCAAGGTGACATGTGGACAAACACGGCAATGAAAGATTTTGAGGTTCAATTTTTTTCTTTGGAGAACCAATTAATTCTATTAACAAAATATTTAGTGCTACACATAGATTACTATTTCACCTACTTAGAAAAAAATATTAGAAAATTATAACAATGATTTTTAGTACCGATTTCATCGATGCCACGCAATTTTTGGTCCCGGGAAATTCACCCTTAAATAAACTGCAGCACGAATGATTGAGGGTTTTGAAATAATTACTGAAACAAATTCTATCTCTTATTCAGGCCAATAATATGTATGCCTTTATATTACCATTGCTTTAGATATTTTATAATTCACCAAAAACCTTCAATCCCAAAATTGCAAGCACTCCCAAAAAACCGCGTTCAAATGTGCTCATATCCCTAGAAAGTGTTCCGTGGTCACCAGTAGCTGGCTGGAGCCAATCAAGCCGAATGTTTTCCGCGGCAGTATAGCGGCTCGGGTGGGCCCTTATTTCCTGTGCAGTTATCGTGGCCCCTACTAAGTGTTGCCGATATCTGATATTGTATCATGTGTAGTGTAGATTGGTATAGCGAAACTCGATGGCGGTTCGCAACTAAATTCCCACACCAATGATACACACCACACCATCTGCAACCGAAGATATAATCATCGGCAGGGATATTGAGTCCTGACCTTCACCTGCGCAGGCGATTTATTGGTTTATTGCCTTATTTGTACAGTGCGCAAAGTGATCCCCACTCTTCCGCCGAGAGCTCAATATCCGTGCCGTTAACTATACTTACTTAAATGTTCTGTGACGTGACGACAAAAAACTTGGCGAGAACATAAGTTTTGTTGTTACGATTTTTGTGATATTTTATGTTTTTTGATGTGTTTGCGGTTTCCGATAACATTAATATATCACCAACTTAGGTGAAACAGTGTTAGGTACTTGTATTGTGTCCTTTTTCAGATTTGAGCTATTTCTTTTCCTATAGGTATTTAGTTTAACGATTAGTGTCTACATAATTATCCGTATGGTCAGAGTTAAATTTAGTACTTTGACTACTATTACATTTAATACTTGCCAATATTACCTACTCGTAAAAACGAACTCTCTTGAAATTCCTTACGAATGTCATATCTTACAATTATATACGTACGTCGTACATACATACTTATCCGTGATCCTCCAAACTATTACTATCACTTACCACTTTTAAAACAAAATTCAAACTCAAAAAAATATACCAAAAACCAGTAGTAGGGGTGGGAATCACACGGCGTACCATTCAGCAACCCCCGTCACCCGAACATTGTGCCTTACAACGATCTCGTCTCATCTTTGGCGCTCCTATAAAGCGGTTTTGTATTGAGAATTGAATTGATCTGTTCTTTTATCAGTCGTATATGTTTTGCTTCGATGGGTGCGCAGGAAATTGCCGGGATTTTTGCTTGTAGTACAATTGTAATGAGTTCTTGGTTTTTATGGTTCTTGGATCAGTTTTTGTTTTTCGAGTATACCTTGCTAAATAACTGGGACATAGTTTCACCGTAAATACCTATTGTTTTATTAAAGTAGACAAAAATCGTTAAAGCTTAATGCTATCAAAATATGTGTTCGCTTCAGAAAATATATGTCAAATGGAGCTTCATAATTTTATTATTTCGAAGGAAACTGGCCACTTTTCACGCCGAAACTTGTGATCTGATTTCAATGATACTTTACCATATCTAAGTCTATTACACCATATAACATATACACTAGCTACATTTCATCCCAATACGGATATACATCCCAAAAAAAGCCAGCAATTAACGGAGGAAACACCCAAAAAATCACCATCAAGTCATTTGCAGCCCATCACAGCTTGCATGACAATGAACTTTAATGGCCGAGCCAATTAGATCGGGCACTGAGCCATCCAATTAAGGGCTCATTAGTGCAATGAGCGAATGCGATCCGATCTGCAGATTCAAATCAGTATGGATTTGAGATCAAACCCATTTAAGTAAGCTGACGAATTTATTTTATTTAATATCCGAACGTGGTGGTGGAGTAGAGCTTAATTAAGCATATTAGTGTGTGCCTAATAGCTTAGGATATTAGCAAAGGAAGAAAGTAATAAGTAGTTGCAATGATTGGAGATTTATATTAATGTTAGGAAAGGTCAATTAGATCAATTCTAGGTAAAATATGTAGGCAACTTACTTCCCATCTTTCGGGCATATAGGTACCATTTTTTTATAAATTTACTAGCTTTCGCCCGCGGTTTCACCCGCGTCCCGTAGCCGGATGGTGCTAAAAAAACTATTCTAAAACGTTCTCCCGGGTCTAAGTTACCTCGCCTCTAATTTTCAGCCAAATCGGTCAAGCCGTTTTCATGTTATGTCGTGACAACGGAAAGCGGGTTTCATTTTTATATATATGTATATAGATATAGTTATCAAAGGTCCTCAAATATTTAAAAAATAAACGCAAAGTAAAAAAGGGTAGGTAGTGAATCGGGTTGCTTTTAAAAATGCAGTAGGCGTTAAAAAATAATAAAAATTAACTTGGTAACGTATATAAATGAAAACGTTGCTCATTATTTTCATTATAATGTCATGAATTTATTTCATGCACAGTAAGAACTTTTCTGTGACAACATTGTAACAACTTATACGATAATATAAGTTTAATTAATGAATACTGCTCTTCATGTCTGTATGATTGAATAGGTAATTAAGTGACCATTATTTCAGTTAATTTCTCTCCAAGTGGAACATTCTTAATTAAGGAGAATAACTTTGTTCGCGATTCAGAATAAGTATTAGGTGATGTAAGCTGAATATTATATAAACTTTTGTTATGTTCCTAATTTTCTTATAATGACGCAAAAGATCACAAAATAACTATATAAACAAATACTATCACTTATAACTTTATTCTAAACAACAAGCTTCTAGCTTCTGCCAGCGGTTTAACTCCTACTATTTCACGTACCGGGATATAAAGTAGCCTTCTCGATAAATGAACTCCCTAGCAATGAAATATTTTTTCGAACTAGTAATTTCTAGAAATAGTATCTACCTTTGAGCTAACAAACGCTTTACCTTCATAATATGAAGCATAGACTCAAATCCTTCCACAGACTATCAAAACTCACTCCAGCCAGATTCAAAACTTTGCAGCGAATCCAGTGAAACCTCCTTACATCTTAACTCAAAACTGAGTCTATTATAACAGAGAGAAGTTCGCGAGTGCAATGTAAACGGACCAACAGAATGACCTCAGTATTTGTGTTAGACGTCAAGACCTATTCAACGTCAGAACTTTTCTCATAATAAAGTCAGACTCAAGTTGAATAACTGGAATTTCTAATTGCATAATAAGCTTTTAAATTGTGTTGGGTGTTGTCTGTTGTTCGTATTTGTTTTGTGTAGTGGTAAAAGGACACGGGGTTTGTATGGGTCTTGAATACTCGGCATATTATGTAAGGGCTTGTAAAATAAACCTAGAGAATTATTAGCTGTTCCGTGCGGTTTTGCCCCTCTCATGTGGAACTACTTCTATCAATCGGATAATTATCGGAATATTAATCGGAAAATTAGCAATTGTCGTTTCATAGGCTTTAAGCCTAGGTATATGTACCTTTAAGTGAAACCGGTTTGGTAAACAAATAAAAGGCGTATATTGCATTAGGTACCTTCCTCAAGTTGCTGTTCCGGCTGATACTCGTAAAAGAGAAGTACAAAAGCTGACGGACAACCTTTAGGTATAAAAAAGCACACAATGAAAAGTTTTTTTTAATAATGCAAAAGCAAAGAAATAACTAAGACGTTAGTTAATAATCTATCTATACATATAATAAATCTGTAAAAAAACTGTGTCTGTACATTGAATATATTAAAAAAATAATAATTGGGTGGGGTTTAGAAACAGTAATGGAGCACAAATCCAAAAAAAAAATTCTGTCTGTATGTCTGTATGTCTGTAAGTCTGTATGTCTGTTTGTTTGTACACGCTAATCTTCGGAACTACTGAACGGATTTCAATGATTTTTTCTTTATTGTATCAGTATTAAGCCTGGTCAACATATAGGCTATGATTTATCTTCGAAACTTGAAGACCTGATGCAGAACTCCAACAGACCAACAAAACTATAAGAGATACAAAAATGGTGCCATGGCAAAAATTGTTTCATGTGATGAGCATTTTCAGCTGAGATAATAAATTTTAAGATCTGGATCACCTGATGTGGAACCCCAGGAGCCCAGCTAGACTATAGCATATAAAGGTATGACGTTTTAGCAAAAGTTGTTCAATTTGATAAGCACTTTCTATTGACTTATACAAATTGAAGATCTAAAACACCTGATGTGGAACTCCAGGGGCCCAGCTAGACTATAGCATATAGAGGTATGACGTTTTAGCAAAAGTTGTTCAATCTGATAAGCACTCTCTGTTGACTTATAAAAATTGAAGATGTAAAACACCTCATGTGGAACTCCAGGAGCCCAGCTAGACTATAACATATGAAGATATGACGTTTTAGCAAAAGTGGTTCAATCTGATAAGCACTCTCTATTGACGTATAAACATCGAAGATCTGGAACACCTGATGTGGAACTTCAAGAGCAATACTACACTTGAAATGTATAGAAATGAATGTTATGAAATAGGTATGGTGAATCAAAAAAAGTAATTAGTCTGTCTTTTAGATAACCCTAAAATAATGGACACGTATTTTTCTTTTCTCTCTCACACAAACAAATAATAACGAAGATAAAACACGCTTGAATTTTGTCTTAAGTCACTGCTTAGTACAAATTTTACATACCTAGACGTGGTGTCACGAGCCCCCACTCTCCGACTTTGTTGCGTTATATATCATTATTATTTTGTATGTCTTTCCAGACTTTGGGACTACAGAGTTCCGAATTTTTGGGAGGCAAACGTGGGGCCGAAGCCAACACACTGAAGCCCTTTTGAGACAACTTTAATGAAATCATGACACAAAACAGACGATTATCCCTGTATACACTATAGAAATGAACCCAAGAGAATCCCCTGTAGACGTCGTTAAAAAAAAGACCATCCCCGGTTCTGTGCTAAACTATTGCTAACTATGGAGGAAAACTACTTGGGCTATTGTAATGGGATGTTAGTGGATGACAATGTATTAGATACATGTAAAAATGGCAGGTGGAGACTCGCCACCTCACTTACTGGGCCCCCGGGAATCAGTCACTGAATAGCAACAAGAGGGCAACAGGGACATGAGCGGCTGAAGGGTGAGGATACCTCGGCGGACTTTAAACGCAGATTACGCACTCCCTGTAGGTCACTCACCATGAGGCACCTACCCTCCGAGCAGGGCTACTAACCCTGCTCTAGCGACTCCACTCTGGACGGCCAAGCCATACCAGAGGCGTGAGACCTACCCCCGTCATGGTTCACTTCGACCGGCCGGAGATGGGGGACAGTATACTCCCTGTTATCCCTGGAGAACTCATCATCGTCATCAGCCTCAGATGTCCTGCGGTGCTTATAACTCATTATTATTGTCGTTATTATCTCAAGAGCCTTTGTCCCAATTATGTTAGGGTCGACTTCCAGTCACGATGCAACTGAGTACCAGTGAGTACAAGAAGCGACTGCCTATCTGACCTCCACAACCCGGTTACCCGCTCAACCCAACACCCCTTGGTAAAACTGGTCAAACTTACTGGCTTCTGACTACCCATAACGACTGCCAAGAATGTTCAATGTCAGCCGGAACCTACAGTTTAACTTCCTCTCCAAATAACGGTCATTGGTATCCAAAATATACGTAGAAAGTACATACGAACTTAGAAAAGTTGCATTGGCAGGTACTTGCCAGACCTGGAATCAAAGACGCACGCTCATACTTGAGAGATTGGTTCTCTACCCACTAAACCACCACGACTTCCACTAAGTCACCACGACATTGTCATCTATTTAATGTTTTTTTACGTAATAATACGTGTAATATTTTTGCCACACACAACTTAAATGCGGACTAATTAGAATCACTACTTTTATCCCTATAGTCACGTCTATTGCGGTTCAGTTCTCAGCGTTTTGTTTAGTCTGCTGTGCTTTTGCCGTTAAAGTACAAAAATTAAATATATGGAACGTTTCTAATGGTTATGCGTATTCCGTTGTTTTCAAGTCAACGGGCCCTTAAAATTCAATATCAGACTATTAAGATCTTTGATTTTGCTGACCCCGTAGTCGCTGGCATAAGGGACAGGATGCGCGTACGAAGTCGCGGGCAGAAGCTAGTAAAAAATAAAAATCTTAATAGAAAGCACTTTACTTAAAATTTAAAAAAACCCCCGACCCAAAAAAAGTACGCAATTATTATGACAAAAGGTTAAAAACGCTAAACCCTATAAAAAGCAAAAAATAACTTTTAACACTTCGTAAGTACCAACTAAAGCATGTCAGACTAAACTAAATTTTGACGTGTCGGGGGACCGCTCTAATTATCTAATTAAGATTCGTGTTTTTTTTTTATATACAAATGTTGTAATTAGGTAGGTACCTATCATTTGATTTATGTAAGTATTTTTGAAGGTAAAACGCGGTCCCCCGACACGTCAAAATTTAGTTTAGTCTGACATGCTTTAGTTGGTACTTACGAAGTGTTAAAAGTTATTTTTTGCTTTTTATAGGGTTTAGCGTTTTTAACCTTTTGTCATAATAATTGCGTACTTTTTTTGGGTCGGGGGTTTTTTAAAATTTATAATTTAATTTTATTTCATGCTTTTTGAAGGAGCTTAATTTTTCCTTCATTTAATTTATTTTATTTTAAGACGGGGTCGCTATAGGCGATCTCGGCCAAAGGAAGCTGTTTAATAATCCTCATGACAAACTGGCTCTGGGAGAATTGCACAGTTTGAGAAACAATAAAGATTAACCTTTGGTCATTCTAGATTTTCAGCAAAAATATAAATCGGTTTATCCGTTTCATTCCGGCATTCCAGGGTTTCATCCGCCACATCCCATTTCCAGCATCAGGTTCTCGTCAATTAGAAACATGAAGAGAACTCGTCAAGACAAATTCAACGAGCCCAAACTCGATGGGTTTACTAAAAGGCAGTTCAGGGTTACGTCTCCTATCTTCGTGCCCTTACAGCAGACCAGCTCAGTGGTTCCAGAAGACATTAGTGTTTCAAATTTCAGATCCCACATATGCTTGCAAGTAAACTAAACGTGTAACATTCCTATCACACCTTACAAACGAGCTGATGACCTTGAAGACCTGAACCGATTTCCACCAAACATAGCTAAGAACACTCCCGAATGACATTCCTTTCAAACAAAAAAAACCGCATTACAATCGGATCATCCGTTTGGGAGCTACGATGCCACATACACCCACACACACACACACACACACACACACACACACACACACACACACACACGTCAAACTTATAACACCCCGTCGTTTTTGCGTCGGGGGTTAAAAACACGGTTTTTCATAATATACCTCTGTCTTATGACAAACCTTTCATTTTCTTTATGACAAATATCTCAAGAATGCAGAATGCACTTTAAAATTCTATACTTACTTACGTTCAATCTTCAGGAATCCTTCTTTAGCATGAATACTTGAGTACAGAATAAATATTTCAAAAAGCGCCACGGATCACCTAATGCTTCGCTTTAAAATAAATGACAATATTTTAAAGCAAATTAGATATTGCGCAAAGGTAGACACTTTTGTGTCTCATGTGCCATAGAATTTTGTTTACTACTTTATCTCGCGTTTTCGTTTGAATTCATACATATTTTTTTCGCATTTAAATCGCTTCTAATCTTGCTCTTCTATCCAATCCCTAGTGGAAATCTTGGTTTAGTTTATTCTTTATTGCACACTTAACAATACATATAAAAAGAATAGAGACAGTTTATGTACAATAGCGAGCTAAACCCAGAATTGGGTTCTCTTACAGCCAACCTTAACTTACCACATATTTATAGTAAATTGAACTCATATTTATTCGATAAACATGCGATTATCACTTAAAAAGTATTCTGCATCTATAAAAAAACGTAACAACGACGTAACCTGAACAACATCTGGGTACCTTATATTCCATTCCTTGTAGCTTAAGCAACATAAATAACGGTTACAAAAAGTATCTGAGTGTGCAGCTCGCCTTAGTTGATACTAGTTCTCTTACCAGTGGTTTCACCCGCTTCCTGAGGAAACTACTCACGCAGATATAATGAAGCATAGCTTTCCTCTACAAATGTGCTATCTATTGCTGACATATTGTTTTAATAGATCCAATCGTGTTGAAACAAACACTTTAGCTTTATAATAAGTATTGCGTAGTATAAATAATTTCGACCTAACCAAGCCCACAACAACTATGCATCCATCCTTTAGCATCCAATATCGGCAACAAAAACTGTCTACGTGTGCAGCGCGCTTTACCAGGTGTGTACGTAACAAAAGAGGTTCAGGTTTCATTTATCACGCTAATGACAGTCAGCACGTCTATTCGAATATTGATGGCCACAGCTCTAAGAGTTCCGTTCTGAAACTTCCAGGTTATTTATGTGCATTTATTACTATTTTTAGTGCTGTTTTTTGTGGTTTAAGAACTTCTTATGGCTGGTAGGTTTTTATGTGTTAACATTCTTATTTCATCATCACCTACCTTGCCTTTTCCTAACTATGTCGTGTTAATCGGATGAAGTTAAGTAAGTAACATCAAGCCAGTAAGACAGGCCCACCTCGAGCCATCCAATACATCTCTCATTATGTATATCTCGGTATCTTTGTATGCTTCATATAATAAATAAATAGTGTCGGGACACCTTTTCACACACGGTCGGTTAGCCGCATGGTAAGTTTAACTGATAAATTACATATAGCTACATATATACACATTTATAAATACATATTGTAACACCCAGACCACGGCCAACAAGCCTGCTCAACACACAAATGTCGACCGAACCGGGAATCGAACCCAGGACCTCAGGTTCGGCAGTCTGGCATGGTGACCATTGCGCCATGGAGGTCGTCAATAAAGAAGAAACGTTTGTTCGTTTGGACCCTAAATGCACCGGAAATACTGAACCGATATAAAAAACTCTTTAACCTCACTGTTAGATAGCTACGTTATCCCCGAGAAATATAGGCTATACTTTGTCCGGCTACGGGAAGGATTTCCGGGATACGGGTGAAACCTTGGGGTGCTGCTAGTTATCAATAATTATGAACGATTTAAATACTTCATAAAACATTATTATAAGCTAGACTGTTAGTTATGTATGACGCAAAAATCTCCGCATAAAATGCTGAGCACGGTCTGCATAAAAATGATCATAACTCACGATATTGTCACACAAACAGATAAACAGTAATATATTCTAGTGAATAATGCATAAGTTATCTAGACACACGGCAGTGTGTCCGCCAAGTTCGAGCAAAAAAAGCGACACACCGGCCGTGGGTTATATTACACGAACCATTTCGGGCCAAATTCGACCCCCCTGTAACTCAAAATCTATTTTATTTACGCATATCAAATTTCTAGTATCTGTTGAGACCCCCTCACTTATCTAAAATACAAAATTTCATTAAAATACCTATTGTAGGTCTTGAGATATTGACGTCAGAAAATCGCTATTTTTACTATACACTGATTCACTGATTCACTGATTCACTGATTCACTTATTCACTGACTCACTCATCAAAAACCTAGACCACTTCCAATGGTCGTATTGACTTGAAATTTGGCATGGAGGTAGGTCTTTATGTCAAGGTAAAGGAAAAAATCTGAAAATGGCCAAGTGTGAGTCGGTTTCAAAATAATGAAGGTGTTTTATACCAGGTGTAAATTTATACCCCTAAGGAACTAAAGCGACCTAAATTTATCTATATTTATATAATATATCTTCGAATGGTACAAAGGTTTGTATTTAGTCAAAGTAAAGTAAAAATCTGAAAACGGCCAAGTGTGTCACTTTCGAAAATAACGAATGTGTAACTTTGATCAACGAACATAATATATGATAACATGTCATGTCAGTCAGTTGGTAAATCTAGTCCATTTAGTTAATCTAGTAAAAAAAAAAAAAAAACTCATGGTGGCCTACTGGGTAAAGGACCAACCTCTCAAGTACAAGGGCGCGGGTTCGATCCCAGGTCAGGCAAGTACTAATGCAACTTTTCTAAGTTTGTATGTACTTTCTAAGTATATCTTAGACACCATTGGCTGTGTTTCGGATGGCACGTTAAACTGTAGGTCCCGGCTGTCATTGAACATCCTTGGCAGTCGTTACGGGTAGTTAGAAGCCAGTAAGTCTGACACCAGTCTAACCAAGGGGTATCGGGTTGCCCGGGTAACTGGGTTGAGGAGGTCAGATAGGCAGTCGCTTCTTGTAAAGCACTGGTACTCAGCTGAATCCGGTTAGACTGGAAGCCGACCCCAACATTGTTGGGAAAAAGGCTCGGAGGATGGTTAGTTAATCTAGTTCATTTCTTTGTAAAAAACATAGTGCATATTAAAAAATCTAAAAGATAGTATAAATGAGACATTTCTTTAACTAACTTCATCATAAGAAAAAAATAAAATAAACAACCTTACAAAAATAAATGAAATCCCACCCAAAACAAAAATGTGAAAGACTGCCAAGTTCGATAATATGGGAATGCTTCGCCTATAAAAGAAGTGAGATCTGAATAAGTACCAAGTTCCATACACATACCTCAGTTAAAAATAGTTACTTTTTAATGATGTTACTTGGCAAGTTTTAATAGAAAATTAAATACTTGATTCATTGCGTTTAGTAGGTTTATAACAAGGTGTATGAAAACTTGCCAAGTGACATCATTAAAAAGTAACTATTTTTAACTGAGGTATGTGTATGGAACTTGGTACTTATTCAGATCTCACTTCTTTTATAGGCGAAGCATTCCCATATTATCGAACTTGGCAGTCTTTCACATTTTTGTTTTGGGTGGTATGTTATTTAAGCATACATTTCTTTATTAATTCGCTCTAATTAGATCATGCTTTCGTTGCAAATTATCTGAATCACACACTTCTATTTGCTGTCATCAAAATAGTGTATCGAATTATTGAACTCTATTGTATTGTGTTAAAGTTTTACTTTGCGTGGTGTTTCAGATTCTGCACGAAAATGTTTAAGTGGCAACCTTGGTCTTCTAACATAGATTTTAAAACTTGACATCATTGTGTGTTTGTCTGTTAAAAGAAATAAAGTGTCATGTAACAAGAATTTAGTGATTAAAATTGGTAAGTATATAAAAATAAATAGTTAATTACAACTAAGAACATAAATATAAAGTGAAGTAAATTAATATTTAATTAATAGCATAAATTTTAATGCCAAATACCTAATTAATAATTTTATTAACAGTAAACTATCCTGTCATTTGCATAAAGCCTTAAAATACATTAATTTAAAATAATAACCCTCTAGCACAGTAGTTAATACCTACACATATTTTTTTCACATACTGTTACTGTTACTGTTACAGCCTTTTTATCGTCCCACTGCTGGGCACAGGCCTCCTCTCACTCGGAGAAGGATTGAGCATTAATCACCACGCTTGCTCAATGCGGGTTGGTGATTTCAGACTATATAGTCCAGGTTTCCTCAAGATGTTTCCTTCACCTTTTTATCAGCCATTGGTGTCTAAGATTACTTAGAAAGTACATACAAACTTAGAAAAGTTGCATTGGTACTTGCCTGACCTGGAATCGAACCCACACCCTCATACTCGAGAGGTTGGTTCTTTACCCACTAGGCCACCACGACTACCGACTACGACTATTTTTTCACATAATGCATTTCATTTTATTAATAGGTATTTAGCCGACTTCAAAAAAGAGGTTTTCAGTTTGACCTGTATGTATGCGTGTGTGCGATTATCTCACATTTGCCTGGAACGATTTTGATGCGGTTTTCATGATAATATTTGTCAGACTAAGAAGACATTATTGCAATCGATTTTTTATTGTTTTTTTTTTATATATATATAAATTCTATGATTTATTAAATAATTCCAGATATGACAGAAGCAAAAGAAGTATTTTTGGAGAAGGTATCTATAAAAGAAGAAGATGTAGTTCTAGAGAAGATATTATCTAGATTCCGGCTGTTGGGACCATATTACTTGAGGCTTATGCCCCTGTTGATCTTCGCGTGTATGTCCAACGCGCTGTATTGTATGAACTATGTCTTTGCTGCTGGCATTGTGGATTATCGGTAAGTCTTTACTTCACTACATAGTACAAAACAAAGTTGCTTTTTCTGTCCCTATGTCCTTTTGTACGCTTAAATCTTCAAAACTGCACAACCGATTTTCATGCGATTTTTTAAAAGATAGAGTGAATAAAGAGGAAGGTTTATATGTATAATAACAATAACATACATTAAATGTTTTTTATTTTTATAATCAAATATTTAAAAAATTAAAAATTTTGAAAAAACCCACGACGGTAAAAATCTTATTCAAAAATAATAAAATAACTCAAAACCCCCGACTTAACCCAATTATTATGTAACTAAATATTATTACCATAATACATAACCGAGGAATATCCGTCGGGGGCTGCCATTAAACCAGCTAAAGGATTTCTGTGTCGTGAATACAATTATTGAAGAATTGTAGATGTTTAACGATGGCATAAAATACACTCATGAGTATGATTAATTGTTGAAATTTCATATAGAAAAGGCAGCCCCCGACGGTTATTCCTCGGTTATGTATTATGGTAATAATATTTAGTTACATAATAATTGGGTTAAGTCGGGGGTTTTGAGTTATTTTATTATTTTTGAATAAGATTTTTACCGTCGTGGGTTTTTTCAAAATTTTTAATTTTGTTTAATTTTATTTCAGACTTTTTAGAGAGCATATACGAATTATAGTTTTAATAATATTGCAATATAATCGTTTCACACTAATAGAGCAGCGCCCCCTAGGGAGTTAATATCGTAAGACTTATTTTAAACCATGCACCAATCAACTACAAGCCCATCGCTGAAAACCGCATTGAAATCGGACAATTCGTTATAGTATTATTGCAATATTATTTTGCACTAATATTGTAGCGCCCTCTAGTGAGTTACAGACGTAATTTTTATTATTTGGGCACATGCATTAAGCACGTTAACATTGCTGATGAAAACAGAATTGTAATCGGACGTTTTGATTATATTGCAACATTGTATTGCACTAACATTGTGGCGCCCCCTGATGATGTCTAGCCATGACACCTATCTAAGAACATGAACTCATCGAACACAAGCCCGTCATTGAAAACCGCATCAAAATCGGATAATTAGTTTAGAAGGTAGGTGGGAACATTACTTTGCTGTTTAGCACTAATATTGTGGCGCCCCCTAGTGAGTTACAGCCATGAAACCTATCTAAGAACATGATCACATTGAACACAAATCCGTTATTGAAAACCACATCAAAATCGGATCATTAGTTTAGAAGGTAGATGGGAACATTACTTTGCTGTTTGCACTAATATTGTGGCGCCCCCTAGTGAGTTACAGCCATGACACCTATCTAAGAACATGAACTCATCGAACACAAACCCGTTATTGAAAACCGCATCAAAATCAGATCATTAGTTTAGAAGATAGGTGGGAACATTACTTTGCACAAACGCACACACAAACACACAAACACACAAACACACAAACGCACATCTCTCACCCCAAACGCATATACCTGCTCCGTTCCGTCGTGGGTGAAAAAACCCCCGACGGTAAAAATCTTATTGAAAAATAATAAAATAACTCAAAACCCCCGACTTAACCCAATTATATAGGAATATCCGTCGGGAGCTGCCATTAAACCAGCTAAAGGATTCTAGTGTCGTGAATACAATTATTGAAGAATTGTAGATGTTTAACGATGACATAAAATACACTCAATTAATTGTTGAAATTTCATATAGAAAAGGCAGCCCCCGACGGTTATTCCTATATAATTGGGTTAAGTCGGGGGTTTTGAGTTATTTTATTATTTTTCAATAAGATTTTTACCGTCGGGGGTTTTTTCAAAATTTTTAATTTTGCTTAATTTTATTTCAGACTTTTTAGAGAACATATACGAATTATAGTCTATATAATATGTTATTGCAATATTATTTTGCACCGATATTGTAGCGCCCTCTAGTGAGTTACAGGCGTAATTTTTATTATTTGGGAACATGCATTAAGCACGTACACATTGCTGATGAAAACAGAATTGTAATCGGACGTTTTGATTATATTGTAACATTGTTTGGCACTAATATTGTGGCGCCCCCTAGTGATTAATAGCTATGACACCTATCTAAGAACATGAACTCATCGAACACAAAACCGTTATTGAAAACCGCATCAAAATCGGATCATTAGTTTAGAAGGTAGGTGGGAACATTACTTTGCTCTTTTGCACTAATATTGTGGCGCCCCCTAGTGAGTTACAGCCATTACACCTATCTAAGAACATGAACTCATTGAACACAAAAACGTTATTGAAAACCGCATCAAAATCGGATCATTAGCTTAGAAGGTAGGTGGGAACATTACTTTGCTGTTTGGACTAATATTGTGGCGCCCCCTAGTGAGTTACAGCCATGACACCTATCTAAGAACATGAACTCATCGAACACAAACCCTTTATTGAAAACCGCATCAAAATCAGATCATTAGTTTAGAAGATATGTGGGAACATTACTTTGCACAAACGCACACACAAACACACAAACACACAAACACACAAACACACAAACACACAAACACACAAACGCACATCTCTCACCCCAAACGCATATACCTGCTCCGTTCCGTCGTGGGTGAAAAAACCCCCGACGGTAAAAATCTTATTGAAAAATAATAAAATAACTCAAAACCCCCGACTTAACCCAATTATATAGGAATATCCGTCGGGAGCTGCCATTAAACCAGCTAAAGGATTCTAGTGTCGTGAATACAATTATTGAAGAATTGTAGATGTTTAACGATGACATAAAATACACTCAATTAATTGTTGAAATTTCATATAGAAAAGGCAGCCCCCGACGGTTATTCCTATATAATTGGGTTAAGTCGGGGGTTTTGAGTTATTTTATTATTTTTCAATAAGATTTTTACCGTCGGGGGTTTTTTCAAAATTTTTAATTTTGCTTAATTTTATTTCAGACTTTTTAGAGAACATATACGAATTATAGTCTATATAATATGTTATTGCAATATTATTTTGCACCGATATTGTAGCGCCCTCTAGTGAGTTACAGGCGTAATTTTTATTATTTGGGAACATGCATTAAGCACGTACACATTGCTGATGAAAACAGAATTGTAATCGGACGTTTTGATTATATTGTAACATTGTTTGGCACTAATATTGTGGCGCCCCCTAGTGATTAATAGCTATGACACCTATCTAAGAACATGAACTCATCGAACACAAAACCGTTATTGAAAACCGCATCAAAATCGGATCATTAGTTTAGAAGGTAGGTGGGAACATTACTTTGCTCTTTTGCACTAATATTGTGGCGCCCCCTAGTGAGTTACAGCCATTACACCTATCTAAGAACATGAACTCATTGAACACAAAAACGTTATTGAAAACCGCATCAAAATCGGATCATTAGCTTAGAAGGTAGGTGGGAACATTACTTTGCTGTTTGGACTAATATTGTGGCGCCCCCTAGTGAGTTACAGCCATGACACCTATCTAAGAACATGAACTCATCGAACACAAACCCTTTATTGAAAACCGCATCAAAATCAGATCATTAGTTTAGAAGATATGTGGGAACATTACTTTGCACAAACGCACACACAAACACACAAACACACAAACACACAAACACACAAACGCACATCTCTCACCCCAAACGCATATACCTGCTCCGTTCCGTCGTGGGTGAAAAAACCCCCGACGGTAAAAATCTTATTGAAAAATAATAAAATAACTCAAAACCCCCGACTTAACCCAATTATATAGGAATATCCGTCGGGAGCTGCCATTAAACCAGCTAAAGGATTCTAGTGTCGTGAATACAATTATTGAAGAATTGTAGATGTTTAACGATGACATAAAATACACTCAATTAATTGTTGAAATTTCATATAGAAAAGGCAGCCCCCGACGGTTATTCCTATATAATTGGGTTAAGTCGGGGGTTTTGAGTTATTTTATTATTTTTCAATAAGATTTTTACCGTCGGGGGTTTTTTCAAAATTTTTAATTTTGCTTAATTTTATTTCAGACTTTTTAGAGAACATATACGAATTATAGTCTATATAATATGTTATTGCAATATTATTTTGCACCGATATTGTAGCGCCCTCTAGTGAGTTACAGGCGTAATTTTTATTATTTGGGAACATGCATTAAGCACGTACACATTGCTGATGAAAACAGAATTGTAATCGGACGTTTTGATTATATTGTAACATTGTTTGGCACTAATATTGTGGCGCCCCCTAGTGATTAATAGCTATGACACCTATCTAAGAACATGAACTCATCGAACACAAAACCGTTATTGAAAACCGCATCAAAATCGGATCATTAGTTTAGAAGGTAGGTGGGAACATTACTTTGCTCTTTTGCACTAATATTGTGGCGCCCCCTAGTGAGTTACAGCCATTACACCTATCTAAGAACATGAACTCATTGAACACAAAAACGTTATTGAAAACCGCATCAAAATCGGATCATTAGCTTAGAAGGTAGGTGGGAACATTACTTTGCTGTTTGGACTAATATTGTGGCGCCCCCTAGTGAGTTACAGCCATGACACCTATCTAAGAACATGAACTCATCGAACACAAACCCTTTATTGAAAACCGCATCAAAATCAGATCATTAGTTTAGAAGATATGTGGGAACATTACTTTGCACAAACGCACACACAAACACACAAACACACAAACACACAAACACACAAACGCACAAACGCACATCTCTCACCCTAAACGCATATACCTGCTCCGTTCCGTCGTGGGTAAAAATATAAATAATATGTTGTAAGATAATTTGTAAAAAAAGTTGTAAGATTAGTATAAGTTGTCTTAATCCTGTATTCAACACAAATGTATTTTTGTTCAGAATAAATATACGAATAAATAAATGACAAAAAAAAAACATAGGTACATTAAATAGTAAAGAAATACTTTTACCCCGTGCGAAGCCGGGGCGGGTCGCTAGTATATTATAAACTAACTTCCCTTGTAAAACTACTCCATGCAGCCGGTTAAATAATTTTTAGAATGAGTTTTTTTTTACCCACGACGGAACGGAGCAGGTATATGCGTTTAGGGTGAGAGATGTGCGTTTGTGCGTTTGTGTGTTTGTGTGTTTGTGTGTGCGTTTGTGCAAAGTAATGTTCCCACATATCTTCTAAACTAATGATCTGATTTTGATGCGGTTTTTAATAAAGGGTTTGTGTTCGATGAGTTCATGTTCTTAGATAGGTGTCATGGCTGTAACTCACTAGGGGGCGCCACAATATTAGTCCAAACAGCAAAGTAATGTTCCCACCTACCTTCTAAGCTAATGATCCGATTTTGATGCGGTTTTCAATAACGTTTTTGTGTTCAATGAGTTCATGTTCTTAGATAGGTGTCATGGCTGTAACTCACTAGGGGGCGCCACAATATTAGTGCAAAAGAGCAAAGTAATGTTCCCACCTACCTTCTAAACTAATGATCCGATTTTGATGCGGTTTTCAATAACGGTTTTGTGTTCGATGAGTTCATGTCCTTAGATAGGTGTCATAGCTATTAATCACTAGGGGGCGCCACAATATTAGTGCCAAACAATGTTACAATATAATCAAAACGTCCGATTACAATTCTGTTTTCATCAGCAATGTGTACGTGCTTAATGCATGTTCCCAAATAATAAAAATTACGCCTGTAACTCACTAGAGGGCGCTACAATATCGGTGCAAAATAATATTGCAAAAACATATTATATAGACTATAATTCGTATATGTTCTCTAAAAAGTCTGAAATAAAATTAAGCAAAATTAAAAATTTTGAAAAAACCCCCGACGGTAAAAATCTTATTGAAAAATAATAAAATAACTCAAAACCCCCGACTTAACCCAATTATATAGGAATAACCGTCGGGGGCTGCCTTTTCTATATGAAATTTCAACAATTAATTGAGTGTATTTAATGTCATCGTTAAACATCTACAATTCTTCAATAATTGTATTCACGACACTAGAATCCTTTAGCTGGTTTAATGGCAGCTCCCGACGGATATTCCTATATAATTGGGTTAAGTCGGGGGTTTTGAGTTATTTTATTATTTTTCAATAAGATTTTTACCGTCGGGGGTTTTTTCAAATTGCTCCCATAAGTAGTTTCTTAGATAACCGACTTTCAACAAACCATCAAACTTTAGTTTGTGAAAATCTGTCTGTCTGTCCGGCTTCTATGCCAAAACTGCTGTGCCTTATACAAGCTGTTGATTTGCATCCGTGCCATAGTCAAGGACGTAATTATACTAATGATTCTCAACCCAAATCAACAAAAAAATTGGTACAAAAATATTTGATTTTAATTTTTTTTCGGAAATCCGTCAATGTCGTCTAGCCGTATTTAAACTTGGCGCGTGTGTTACTGGCCTCAAAACCGTGCTGCGCCCGCACACAAACGCAAACACAAAGCATACGCAACGATTATTCATAAATTTCATTCATAAAATTGGATTACTTCTGAAATACTATGACATTACAATGACAAAAAAACCGGCCAAGTGCGAGTCGGGCTCGCGCACAAAGGGTTCCGTAATAACTTAACCAAAATTACAGTTAAATCAACCTATCTCAAAAACTATAAGAGATACTTTGATCAAACCAAAAATCGTTGAAAGAGTTAATTAGCATGCATCACCTCTATTTTTTTTAGAATTTTATACCCCGTAGTTATAAAAATAGAGGGGGGGGGGACATACTTTTTACGACTTTGAGAGCTGATATCTCAAAAACCGTTCACTTTAAGAAAAATGTTTTTTAGAAAACTTTATATCATTTTAAAAGACCTTTCCATTGATACCCCACACGGGTATGTACATCGAAAAAAAAAATTTCATCCCTCAGTTACATGTATGGGGGGCCCCACCCCCAATTCTTTTTTTTACTATTTAGTGTCATATTTTTGTAGCGGTTCATACAACACATATTCCCATCAAATTTCATCACTGTAGTACTTATAGTTTCCGAGTAAATCGGCTGTGACAGACGGACAGACGGACAGACGGACATGACGAAACTATAAGGGTTCCGTTTTTGCCATTTTGGCTACGGAACCCTAAAAAAAGCAGTGCATATTAGCTATTTCCCGTCAACTGTAATTCCAATCGATTATTTACGTATTTTATGTCCTCCTCCTGAACTATGGCACAAATGCAAATCAACACCTTGTATATTGTAGCCTTTATTATATTTTTATTGAAGTTAGTAGTAATGATGTCATATTATATCTCTACCCTGTTAAACCACCATTTTCAGCTGCAAATACCCAGAATGTGAACACACCACTACATGGACACCCTCAGCTCTCAACCTGACTCGAGACACGTGTCAAAAGTACCAGCTCATAGGAATAAACAACACGTGCTCTGTGCAGGGTAACAATATGTCCAGTATTGGACGATGTGGGGAATTTGTGTATGAAGAGCCGAATAGTTTTGTTGCTGACGTAAGTACTTATAAACCGATCCAAATGGAATTCCACCTTTTTTTTAGTCAATAAAATACTAGCCGTTTTCCTGCGATTACTCCCGCATCCCGCGAGAACTATTGCCCGTATCAGGATAAAATAGGTACCTATAGTTATGTTGCTTACGTGTAGATAACCAACGGGCCAACTATCGTCCGTCAGTTATCTGTAGTGGCTTCAGAAACGATTTTAGCAGTATTTGTCATAATAAAAATCAAATGTTAGGCTATTCTATGATTTGGCTTAATCAGAAATTACGTCTTCATCACCATTCGCTTAGTATTCGTTTTTCAGTTCCAGCTTGGATGTCAAGATTGGAAACGTGCAATGGTTGGGACAGTCCACAGCATTGGCTACATGTTTGGCCTTCTACTCTTAGGACCCATTTCTGACAAGTAAGTTTATTTTGCATCTTACCTATCACTGTTTTAAATAAAATAAAAAAAATACAAAAGTGTATAAAATCATACAGTCAACCGACGTCAGAAACAGGGTCCAGGGTAAGTTTGTTGTTGGAACCTTTATGTACTGAAAACGTTTAGACGCTACCTCTTGAAATAAATAGTTTCCTCATAAGGGTGAAAGCTGTACTTACCTATTAATCAGTTGATACTTATTATGTACTCCCATTATGTACTTCCTTATGTCCTTCCTTATATACTTTATTATGTACTCCCCTTATGTACTCCTCTTTGTACTCCCTTAGGTACTCCCCTTATGAACTTCCTTACTCATATAATGTAAATGTAATCCCTTATCTTCTCTAATCTATAAACTTCCTTGTGTACTCCCCTTATGTCCTTCCTTATTTACTTCCTAATATAGTACCCTTATATACTTCCTTATATACTTCCTTATGTACTCCCCTTATGTCCATCCTTTACACTTCTTAATAGTACCCTTATGTACTTCCTTATATACTTCCTTATGTACTCCCCTTATGTCCATCCTTTACACTTCCTTATGTACTCCCCATATGTCCATTCCTTATGTACTCCCCTTATGCACTCCGTTTATGTACTCCCCCCATGTCTTATGAAGAAAGTACATATATACTTCCTTATTTGCTTCTTTATGTACTCCCCTTATGTCCTTCCTTATGTACTTCCTCATATACTTTCTTATATGCCTCCTTATTTACTCCGTTTATGTACTTACTCCCCTTATGTCCTTTATTTTGTCCTTCCTTATATACTTCCTTATGTACTTCCTTATATACTTCCCTATATTCTTCCTTATGTACTTCATATCCTATTGTAAAAAATAATTTAAAAAATAATCCTGTTACTATTATAATGATTTTTCAATTACAGAGTAGGCAGAAAGAAGCTGATAGTGTTCACCGGAGTGACCGGAGCTCTAATGGGTCTGGCTAGAAGTGTCACCGTGTCTTACTGGACGTATGTGGTGTTTGAGCTGATTGAAGCTATGCTAGGTGACGCTTACTCACCGAATTATATGCTGGGTAAGAATTCAACACCAAATAATACTCATAATATAATAGAGTGAAGCTACCACCTCGCATCTTAGATTTTGATCAAGGGCGATCGTTGTGAAGACGCTACAAAAACTATGAATCAACCTGATTTAATGAAACATGCAATTTTGAGTTGCATGTTTCATTAAATCAGGTTGATTCATAGTTTTTGTAGCGTCATTTCTTTTTCTATAACTAAACTCATTCGTTTCATTTCAGGAGTTGAAATGGTAGCCAAAGAAAACCGAGCAATATTCGCTCCAATAATGATAGGGTCCATGTCTGTTGGCGGGATACTGATGGCACTGACAGCCTGGCTAATACCATACTGGCGGCACTTCCTAAGAGTCATCTATGCACCAGCTCTCATCTTCATCTTCTACGCTTTCTTCCTCGACGAAAGCGTCAGATGGCTTCTAATCAAAGGCAGGAAGAAAGAAGCTAAAAATATCTTGCGCAAAGCTGCAAAGATCAGCAATGTATATATTGAAGAATCGACGCTGGATAAGATTGATTGCAGAAGGGCTGACGATAATGACAATTTGGCTACACTTCTCAAAACGACGGTCACTTCAAGAACTTTGTTGTTAAGATTCTTAGCCTGTGCTTGTGCCTGGATTACGGCTACCTTCAACAAATATGGTCTTCTAATAAATTCCGTTTCTTTAGAAGGAAATAAGTACATCAATTACGCTTTGACGTCTTTCGCTGATCTTCCTGCTAGTATCCTATTAATGTTTATATTAATAAAGTTCAAAAGGAAAGTCCCGTTGATATTTTCCTTTCTCTCGACTGGAACGTTTTGCATCGTCCAGTCGTTTATACCAAAAGGTGGGTGTTATTTTGTTGACCTTTACAATTTTGGTATTTACGTTATTAATATAAAGGTCAGTTTTACGAAATTAGGATCACAAGGAAGCGATTTAATGATCATAGGAGTTAATGAGCTGCCGATTCTATGCAAATTATCTGGACCTACTATTATTATAAAGATAAAACATTTTTTGTTTGTTTGTACCCCAAAGGCTCCGAAACTACTGACATATTTACTGCTTTTCTTATATTTTTTTATTACTCGAATTACATAGACTGTTATTGGTACCGGATACGGGAAATAGTTTCCACGGGACGAAACTAAAACAACGGGAACCAGCTAATTTTTCAATATGAAGACCTAAACAATTACCTCTAAATTCCAGGCTACCCTATAATTTCCACATCACTGTTCTTCGGCGGCAAGTTCATGTCGGCCATAGCTTCTGGCACCATATACCTGTACACTACAGAGCTATTCCCCACTTATACGAGGAACACCATGCATGCTCTCTGCTCATCTATTGGGAGGATTGGATCTATACTGGCTCCTCAGACTACTTTGTTGGTAAGTTTTCTAGTATCACCTATGTCGGTTGGTAATAAAACTAAGCTTGCGAGAGATGCGATATTCTTTGAAAGACTTACCACAATTCTGGAACATGAAAGACAAATGCTAAAAGACAAACGGTTTTATCTGTAATCATCTGATACGTTCTGCCTTGTTAAGCATGCAGTGGTAGGACTATTTATAGACCATTTTTACGATTTTCATCATTATGCCTAATTAAGTAGGTAAGTTTTAAACCACCAAAAAGAATATGTTCCTTCATAGATTTTATTTCAACCACATATTCCATTTATGAATGACTAAAGACTTTGATTACTTATCCAAACAAAACAAGCTTCTTTACAACATATACACATAGCAGCTGTAGAAAAACTTTTTATAAAAACGTCTACATTTTCTTTTCCAGCTACACTACTGGTCTGGTTTCCCATCACTGATCATCGGAGGGTTATCCCTAACAACGGCACTGGTTGTGACGATGATGCCTGACACCGCTGAAGATGTGCTACCTGACACCGTGCAGCAAGCTGAAGCTTTGGGTACCAGACGTAATGGCGCTAAAGACTGAAGTCAATCAAAGTCTTTGATTTAGGAATAAGCAGTCCAACCAAAGTCTTTGCTATGAGATTTTAGTTTAAGATTAAGTTATCCAAAGACTTTGGATTTTTTGGTGTTTAAGGATAAATATTATTTATACCTTTCTCTCTCTTAATGATGATCTCAAATAGATCTCAGTACTATACCTGACGAAAATAGATCCTTGACAATAACCTTAATAGCATTATATACTTAATATTATTTAAAATGTTACGAATAAAATAATTTAAAAACTTTTCTAGCGGCGTTTTACTGAAAAATTAATGTTTAAACAAGAATATAAACATCCAAAATTGGACGATTTTCCATTTATCTAACTGTTCTATATTTAGTTCTAAAAATTTTGTATTATTTATAAGACCTGAAATGCTCACAGACGGAGGTTAATTGGGCGACAACATAAAGAAGACAGACTTTATATGCTTGTCCGATATACACATTAGTAACGAAGTAAAAACTAGAAAATATATTGAAAACTTATAGTAAGCACAACAATATAACGATAAGCAATAATGAGAGATAAGAATAAAATAGTAAATAAAGATATGCATTAAAAATCGATATACATGTATGTATGTATTGCATCAAAGAACATTGAACTTTCAACAGTCTATACTAATATCATGAAGCTGAAGAGTTTGTTTGTTTGCTTTACCACGGTTATCTCAGGAACTCCTCGTACGTGAAGTACTTCCCGTGGTATGTAGATTTTAGATTAGAGCTAAGCTGTCATTCAAGAAGAGTCTTATTTGCACATCGCTTACGTTTACACTGAATTTTATCTTCAGTATCTTTTGCTCGCCAATTTCAATAATAGTGCTGAAACCAGCTGTATGAAGCATATACCAGGTTGTATTGTCTACAGCAGCTGGCAAGATGGCCTTACAAATTGCCATTTAAAATATTAATGAATACAGACAAAACAATGTTTAAACAACTGACGCAAACGCGTACAATTCTTTCCAGTTATCCTTCGTTCCACATGACTTGATTTTAAAAATACAAACACTAGAGATTGATCGTTTGGAATATCGATAAAATTGTAAGAATCGATTACCTACAGGAAATTATTTAGGAGTGTATTTTAATACCATGATAAAGAAGGAGCTTCACCGAGCTTCTCTAGGTCAACGATTTGAAAGGGTTAGAGTGGGCCGCAAAAACTATAAACCATCAAGGAATATTGCAAATGATCTATGGGCGATGTATGCGCCTCAAAAAGCTCCATAATATGTATCTAGATTGTTTTTGCCTATTACCAAAACCCTACAGAAAGAAGAAAATACATAATATCCGCTAAAACTCGCGATGAAAAATCTGTAAACACAGAGACCTGAAAAGGAATATCTGTGCGCCTAAGCAAGTCGAGAACTCGATACCAGCTGCACATTAGTTTAACAATCACAATACCCTACTCTATTCAGCATAAACAGCTACCAGAAAAACAATGTAAAGAATTAGTGTAACATAACACCTTATAAATGTAACATCTACGAACATAACTTTTATGAAAAGGAAAACATGAGATCAATAAAAGAAGTTGACAGTTCAAAAGATGATGGAAAAGCACCATTTGATAAAGTAAAATGTAAACAAAAAGACCAACATAATGTAGTAGAAGATAAATTAAAATCAACAGAAGTGGTTCCAAACAAAGATGTAGTGGATTTAGAAAGTGTGTTGCGTGAATTAAAAATATTCGGACGCTACCATATCAAATTCATATTTTTGATTGGAGCCCTAACTTCTCTTAGTATGTGGCATAGTACAAATTATGTGTTTGCTGTTGAAAATGTTGGTTACAGGTGAGTCCATTTAAATTTTTCGTCATACAAGTATAAACTTTACAGAAATAGTATTAAGAAGCAATTTAGCATGCTTTTATCCCAAACATGGTCGGTTAGGTGTATATTATCATCATCTTTCTGATACTTATTTGTTTTCCAGATGTAAATACCCAAACTGTGGTTACACAGAGCTTTCACAGTTAGAACAAAATTCAAGTCTTGACTACAAATGTCACAAATATAAACTATATGATGACGATGGTTCTTGCAATGAAGATAATTTCGATGTATCCAATGCAACTGCTTGCGATGAATGGGTTTATGATAGACCCGACAGTTTTGTAGCTGAGGTAAGTCACGTTACATTTGTGCAAAAAACCAGTATAGTTGCCCTAAGAAATATTCTAATGTATGTTTTCATTAGTATTATGTACTTACTAATTGATAGATCTCAATATCCCTTACGTCAAATAATTTCTTAGCAAAATTTTAATCCATAAAAACATTCATGGCAGTAATACGCTTTTGTGATATATTGAAAACAGAAGCTAAACTTTTTATGTTCCGGCTATATTTGATTATTCAGACCAATTTAATCTGTTGCCGTCACCTTTTCCTTTTGCAGTTCAATCTTGGATGTGAAGACTGGAAGAGGACTCTCATTGGAACCATGCACAGCGTGGGATATATGATAGGGCTATTTCTAATAGGCCCCGCATCAGACAAGTGTGTATTTAATTCCTCTTTATTGTTTAGTTTAAGATTCGTGTTTCTATCTGCATTAGTAGAACTCAACTATCTAAGAGTATGTAGTTTATTATGATAATAATGTTTAAGTGAAAATCAATGCCATGGTCGCAATAGTAAATTATGGAAACCAGAAATAATAACGAGTAGAACTGTAATAAAGAGAGGAAAAATCTTCATAGAAAACAAAAAATATATTATGACAAAGAAGTGACAGATGATATTTTACCCTAAACAAAACATTAGCAATTTTTGCCATGTCATTAGATTGGACATGCAAATTCTGTATAAGAATAAAAACCTTTGAACGATAATTTTGTGCAGTAAAGATACTTAAATGAAATTAGTTATGGGCAATATTAAAACAAAAGTCTGTCCTCGGAAACAATACTCACTTTATTCACAATTATTTACGAGTGTAGTTTCCCAAAACCATCAAGGCCATTTATTTTAAGTTAAATAATAGGAAGCCTATTATGATGAATTCTTTATGGCTGAATGATGAATACATATTAGCTTTATCAATCACTATACTACAGTATGTACATTAAACAAATTCCTCAAAAGCCAAACCTTCCATTATTCTTGCTTCTAAAATGTTGTCCCTTCCAGATTTGGTAGGAAAAGCGTTATAATTTTTACATCAGTGATCGGTGCTGCTATTGGTTTATCCAAGAGTTTGGTGTACTCGTACTGGTTATATGTCGTTCTTGAAACTCTTGAACCTTTACTGGGAGACTGCTACTCCGCTACATTTACTATATGTAAGTCTAAGTCTATGGACATCTGTCTGTACTTATCTAATTATGAAATCAAATTAAAATGTTTTAACATTTTCATTGCTTTTCAGCTGTAGAAACTGTCACAAAAGAATATCGCCCCTTCATAATGTTTGTGCTCAACTTATTCTCAACTTTGGGAGGAATCTCTGTAGCTACCATAGCTTGGCTTGCACCAAATTGGAGAATATTCGTCATAGCGATATATGCTCCTGGTCTTTTGTTCATACTTTATATATTCTGGATGGACGAAAGCCTCAGGTGGTTACTAAACAAAGGCAAGAAAGATGAAGTTGGTGAAGTGTTTAGGCAAGCGGCCAAAACCAACAATATAATAATAGATGAAAGCAAATTATCGAACTTGAAATGTGAAGATGACAACACCAACATAAGTTGGGTGGCTTCATTGAAAATGACCGTATCGTCCAAAAAGCTGCTTCTTAGATTTTTATGCTGTATTTGCATGTGGTTCACTGCACTTTTCAACTGCTACGCTTTGATAATCAACTCGGTATCATTAAAAGGGAACAAGTATCTGAATTATGGGCTCACCGTACTATCTGGAATACCAGCTAGTTTTGCGATATTGTATTTGCTGACGAAATTCAGAAGAAAGAATCCGTTGATATTTGCATTTTTGATGACTGGCACTTGTTGTATGGCACATTCTTTAGTTCCAACAGGTATGTGTAAATCATTAGGATCAGTTCTGAGATCCACAAGTTTATCTCGGAGTTTGGATTTTTAGCTCTTCATTCAAAAATCCATTTATATTTTGTATCAGATTGTTAATCGCATATACATATGTATTTCATTACAGATTACGGCTGGCTATCTATCCTACTCTATGTTTCTGGAACGTTTTTTTCATCGATATCCATCCGTATAGTTTACGTATACACGTCAGAATTGTTTCCTACCTACACGAGGAATACGATGCATGCTCTGTGCTCTGCTCTGGGAAGAGTCTCGGCCATTATAGCTCCACAAACACCTTTATTGGTAAGTTATCAGAGTTTAGTTTAGTGTATTGTGACAACAATTTTATATTCAGGCAGGCTTATAATTTAATCCAATGATCGACGATCCTTCAATGACGTAATTCGTTAATGTCTGACGAAACTATGGTAAAAAATACATATTGCAATCATTCTGTCGTATACATACTCCCGATTTTTACTCACAACTCAGCACTACCAGTAAGCTTAGAAAGGATCTGCTATATAATAACTAATTTTGTAACATTACTATAATTTATATTCTAGATGCAGTACTGGCCAGGTCTGCCCTCCATGATAATGGGCATATTGTCCATACTAACAGCATGTGTTGTGACGTTACTGCCCGACACGTCGGACGAAGTATTGCCGGACAATGTCGGTCAGGCCGAGGCTGTTGGGAAGAAGGAGAAACAAGATCTATGTCGTAAAATGGAGAAGAGAAGTTTTGATTTCTGTTCTAAATTGTAATTATATTTTTCAACATTAAAATGCAAAAGTAATACTGTCTTTCTGTATGAAAAAAAAAATTGCTACTACCGAAAACTTCCCTCAAAGCAATTAAACACGACTAAAATTCTGAAATCTCAATATATTTCGAATACATTATCTAGATTATTATTTCAGTCCTTATGGTATTTTCTTTCTGTAAATACCTCATTTTGATAAATGCATCCAAACACCAAGCTCTACAGTTAATTCTTACCAGTTGGTTGATTATTTAAAACACCTACCGATTTAGTTGCAATGCTCTATTTATAAACAAACACCGATAGCAGGGAAACACAATGATTAAACGAGAAACAATTTAATCAATGACTAAACGGTGACAACTGAAGAGCAAACTGTTTTAATATCGTGGAATCTTCCAAAACTATCTGCCGCTAAGTCAAAAAACTCTTAAGCTATTTATAATGAGCCGCCTAAATTACCTGAATCCCACAGTAAGAAATAAATATACAACACTTACTAAAACTAACGATAACAAATCTGCAATCACGAAGAATCACCTGTGTGCACTAGCTGAGAACTCGATACCAGTTGCTTATTATTTTTGTGACCGATAACGAAAACATCCACTCTATAATATTTACACTCGCCATTAAAACAATCTGAAGGATTAGTGTAACATTACACGTCACAAATATCACATCTGCGGTCATAATTTTTATAGAAAGGAAATAATGACATCTGAAAAAGATGTTGCAAATCAAAAAGATGATGGAAAAAATCCTATTGAGGAATCAAAATGTAAAGAACCAGATCAACAGAATGTAGCAGAAGATAAACTTAAATCTACAGATGTAGTTCCAAAGAAAGATGTAGTGGATTTAGAAAGTATGTTACGTGAATTGAAAATATTCGGACGCTACCATATTAAATTCGTGTTCTTAGTTGGAGCTCTAACTTTTATGAGTATGTGGCATAGTACCAATTATGTTTTTGCTGTTGAAAATGTTGGTTATCGGTAAGTCCATATTTTTTTATATTTTCAGCTTAATTTACGGAATACAGAGTAAAGTCTGCAAAGTCATAGACATTTATGGTTCGTCTTTAAAACAATGAGTGGATTAATTGTTAAAGATTATCGGTGAGATAAATCATTATTCTTGAGATTGTCCTTTTCAGGTGTAAATATCGAAATTGCGATTACACAGAGCTTATAAAACTAGGACAAAATTCGATTTTTGATCACAAATGTCACAAATATGCACAGCATGATGATAACGGTGTGTGTAGAGAAGACAATTTCGATCTATCTAATGTAACTAACTGCGATGAATGGGTGTATGATAAGCCAGACAGTTTTGTGGCGGAGGTAAGTTAACTTTGATTTCATGATAGCATGACTGTAACTTATAAGAAAAAGATTTTTGGTCAGATTGATTTTCCCAATACAATAGCTCCTCCCTCAATTATTTACTTTGTAAACCTTAAGGAATCCATACTACTTTTAATCAGAGTATTTTAAAAAAGTAACCTTCTACGATTGTTTATCATTGACTGCATATTTTCTTCTCCAGTTTGACCTTGCATGTGAAGACTGGAAGAGGACTCTCGTTGGCACTATGCACAGCGTTGGTTACATGTTGGGACTCTTTATAGTTGGGCCTTTATCAGACAAGTATGTACTTCTAACTATTCTCTGTTGGTTCACCCGCAACCCGTGGAAATTACTTCCCATACATGGATGAAATATAGACTATGACAGCCTTGAATTACTCTGTTCTTCATCTACAATACTATTTTCATTCACAATTATATACAGTTTACTTAAATCTTCAAGGCCATTTATTTCAAGAGCAGTAGGAAGTTTATGTTGTGGCAATTATTATCGCGAACCGTTTATGAGTTGATAATGACGGTCGTTAGTTCTGTATTAAACTCACATACACAAATATTAGAAATATAATACTTTAAAACTAGTACATATTATATACAATATAGTGACTACAATATAGTGAGTTCTCAGTGTATTGAACTGGCTCAATATTTTTGGAGATGGTTTTCTTCCAGGTTCGGCAGGAAAAGTATCATAATCTTGACATCTGTAGCCGGATCCCTAATTGGTTTATCTAAGAGTTGGGTATACTCCTACTGGTTATATGTAGTCCTTGAGATGTTAGAACCCTTACTGGGAGACTGCTACTCTGCTACATTTACTTTATGTAAGTCGTCATTTGTATGTATTTCTCTATCTACCACTGAATTGAAGAATAATTCTAAATAAAATGTTTCAGCTATAGAAACTGTTACAAAAGAACATCGCCCCTTTATAATATTTGTGCTCAACTTATTCACGACTTTTGGAGGAATCTGTGTAGCAATCATAGCATGGCTTGCACCAACCTGGAGAATCTTTGTCATAGTAATATACGCACCCGGACTTTTGTTCGTTCTTTATATATTTTGGATGGACGAAAGCCTCAGATGGTTACTAAACAAAGGCAAGAAAGATGAAGTTGGTGACGTGTTTAGACAAGCTGCGAAGACCAACAATATCACAATAGATGAAAGCAAACTATCGAACTTGAAATGTGAAGATAGTAACACCAATATAAGCTTGGGGGCTTCATTGAAGATTACATTTTCATCCAAACAATTATTTCTAAGACTATTATGCTGTATATGTATGTGGTTTACAGCATTATTCAATTCTTACTCTTTGTTGATCAACTCTGTGTCATTAAAAGGGAACAAGTATCTGAACTATGGGCTCACAATACTATCTGGAATACCAGCAAGCATAGCCATTTTTTATTTACTGACAAAGTTTAAAAGGAAGAATCCGTTAATATTTGCGTTTTTACTAACTGGAACATTTTGTATGGCTCATTCTATTGTACCGACAGGTATGTACGTGAAAATTTTTCTTCACTACACTTTACTCCTCGGTCTTTATCTTTAGGAAACTCTATTTTACCCTGCCATTCATGAATTCCAATATATTTGCTTTAACATTTATTGTCAATATTATTCAAATTCATTAAAAACAAAATTATATCTTTCACAGGCTACGCTTGGCTGTCCATATTGCTATACGTTTCTGGAAAGTTCTTTTCAACAATATCTATACGTATAGTTTACATTTACACATCGGAATTATTTCCCACATACACTCGAAATACAATGCATGCTCTATGCTCTGCTTTGGGAAGAATTGCAGCCATTATAGCTCCACAAACACCATTATTAGTAAGTACCACTATGATGTGTTTAATTTTATCTAATGGGTTATTATTATGTCTGTCTTTGGATGTAGTCCGTGGATTACTTTTTTAAAGACTTCCATGTTATTCTTGAATGACTCACTTCGCGACTTCATTCTCTCTCTCTTTCCATTTATTTATCCCATAAATGGAAAGAGAGAGAGAATGTGGTGTGTGTGGTGGTGGGGTCAGCTTTCCTAATTAGTCTTCTCCACTTCGCTCTATCTACGACATCATTCTCGGATACCTGGCACTCCTGCCTGTCTTTCGACACCACGTCCCGCCAACGGGTCTTCACCACTCGGTCTCGGCCACTCACTTTGCGACTTCATGTGATAAACAAATATGTTTAAGTTTCGTTCTCCGGATGTTTGAACACCTGGCAGGTTTTCTTTTCGTAACAAGTTATTGATTTGTTACTGATACATTAGTCAATTGTTCTATTATATTATGTCGCTATATGCTGTACCTAGTGCACACAAATCTAAATATTATCTAGGACTTAAAACTTTCATCATTATCTGTAACCATAGTAGAAGCTATGTACCTCGAGGTCAGGACCGATAAGTATTGCTTGTGTATATTTTTTTTATTAATTTCCTTTATTTTCAGATGCAGTACTGGCCAGGTCTACCATCAATGATAATGGGCATACTGTCCATACTAACAGCATGTGTTGTGACGTTACTGCCCGACACATCTGATGAAGTGTTGCCCGACAATGTCGGTCAGGCCGAAGCTGTTGGGAAGAAGGAGAAGAACAACTTTGATTTCTGTTCCAAATTGTAAAGGTCTTAATGAACTTTTATTAAAAATACTAAAGCATGTTAGAGTTAAGTTATTTTTGGGGCAAATTCAACTTAAGATGATAAACAGCTAGAAACAGCTGGTGGATGATGAATCTAATAGACTTAGAAATAGACATAGCTATCATCATTTATTCGTTACAGACCAAAAAATGTCCACTACTGGACAAACGCTTCCCTCAAGCTGGGGAGGTTTGCTCAAACTCGCCGCGCTTTAGAGATGCTTCTGCCCATCTCCAAGCATAACTATGTATTATAAAAACCTGAAATAAAGAAATGCCAGCATTTCGAACATGTTACAATTTACACTCACGTCTTTTACTGTACGCTTTTAATTCCCCTTACAATCTTTACCTCAACACTTTAAAAAGCATCACAACCCACAAAATAGTGCTCCCTAGGAATAACTGGAGAAATAAACTATAAGACGCGGAGAATTCCCGTCACGTTTGATTCTCAGTTGAAACGAGAACGCGACTATATTGAATCGGCTTTTGGTGTCAGCACTACACTACCGCACTACTTACTACGTTTATTGTGGGTAAGGAATTTTTTGTTGTTTCGTATTTTTGAGAAAATGAAAACCATGTAACTGGTGACCTGGTCTTTTAAAGGTGAGGAAAATGTTGCAAAGGAGGAAAATTTTCTTTGAACATTTATGTACGACTGTACTCTACGAAAGATAATTTTGGTTTCGTGAAAAACTTCTAACAGTTTTCTAAATTTTACTTTACAATATTTGTGTCTTTATATCATTGGTCTGACTGAATGTACTGAACCTTTTCGTTTTCAATGCCTTATAAAGATTATTTTATAATTGCCGCGACATTCCATTACAACCTTAAATCTTCTTCATTCCTCAATCAAAAATATGTCTACCAAGCACAAAACGCCACTAACCCTAATCACGATTTCCATAACCACGACCTACCGCAACATCATATTCAGTACAAAGAAAAATAAAAGAAAATGCATTCTACGTGCTTCTAATACGGATAGTAAGCTGCAGTGAATCATGTAGCCTAGGATATTCTGGAATGTTCGCAGTCGCATCACGAAGACAGTAAGGGGCTGATTGAAACTAAGCTATGTTGGAACGGTGAATTAGGCCTTGTAAGATTGGTTGCAATTATTGTTTGGTTGGTAGTTTTAGGCGTTTTTAATTTAAAGCGTGTATTTATGTTTTGAATAAACAATACGATATTGCATTGAAAATCTATGTATGGAGTGTTTGTGGCCCTGGTAGACGAAATAAGTTGTGCATATATATTTTCCGATCGTATCATGATATAACAACATTATTCATATTCACAGATAATAGTGTTAAAATATATTGTTTTTTTACCTACTGAGTTTTTTTTTACCAAAATAAACTTAGGTACTCCAAGGAATATGTAAATCTTAAAGAAAATATAAAGTAAAATACTTCCTTCCCTTCTACTCACAATATACCTACCTACATTATACACCTACGTTTCCGAGTGACTTGCCAAGATCTGACTCGACTGAGCTAAGCTAGGGACTTCTTATCAGATAAATCTTACAAGCTTCCTGAGTGATAACGTTTATTCTGTCCGCTAATGAATTACTGTCATACTTTTTTCCTTTTAGGACGACATGGTTTTTTACCTCTTTAAATATATAAGGACCCTATGGTAGTTAGACCTAAACAAGAAATATGTTAGGCTACATATAGAGCATTGCAATATGAAACATTCGTACTGTATTTTGATTTAACTAACCGTTAACAATGGAATTTTCCTATAATCCCACACAATTCAAAAACAAAGCAACACGGGTGGCTAATCCAATTTCAATTAAATTCTTCTCCACGTGGAAATACAAATTCAAATTACGCTAATTATAAACATACAAAACCTTTCACAAACACGAGTGTATGCACAAAATCTTAATTATTAAAATACGTACAAATATTCATGATCCATTAAAGCCTGGCCTCAACCTTTGATCCCCACATAAACCTTTATGTGAATAAAATGAAGTGAAAATGAACTGCAATTAGCTAAATTGCCGAAAGCCCTAACGTGCGATCCCGAAAAAATCCACCCTTGCGCCCACCCGGGTTCACCCCCTCACCCACATCGGACCACTTTGGGTGACAATTTGTGGGAATATCCTTCCAGGGTTACCTGCTTTTCGGTAAAAGAAAATATTTTTGTAGCAAAAAAATTAAAAGAAAATCTAGTAAAATTTTTGTTTAAAATGCCTTTGTGTTTTCGTACTACGAAATTATTAAAATACCTACAGTTTTACAGTGTGTATTTTAACACAATGGTTTTTACATTTACCTCTTAATACATCGCATCTTTTGCATAACTGCGAAACAAGCATAATATAGCTTCCATAAACTTTTTTATCCCGAAAAATGTGCCATGCTAATTTGGCAACCCTACCATAACTGGAAATGGACTCGTCCAGTAAAACAGTGGGTACGGTTTGAAATTATTCATGCAAATTTCCACCAATGATAGGGAGCGATGCATTTTAGTTCAAAATCTCGATTGGCGACCAAAAATTAAATTCGCAGTGGAACGGTTTATACAGTATCCAATTTATCTGACGATTAATGCTGAATGATATATGTTAATACGTTCACTTAACTTGCATATTTTATTTGCATAGCATTTGATATTGTTCCCCGATGCATTTAAAATGCCATGTTGTTACATATAACCTCAGGTCTGATATCTTCATAAGTAGTCTACAAGGGTTGGTCATTAAGAAGAGGTGGGAAAGAGAAAGTGGTTGGGAAAGAATTAATTAATAAAGTGCCAATACAGCCAAAGCAGTTTTATGGTATATAAGGGTGGTTTATAAATTTTATTATTTCTTGCCCAGAAGTTGTCATACATTACAACCAGTACAATGCTAAACAAAAAGGAGATTTTCCCCTTAAAAATACTGTAAGAACACTCTTTTTGAAGTGAATTCCACGAAACCTTCTACACCGTATACATACATACATACGAACTACAATTACTAAGCTTAAGCTCTCATACTACAACACCATTTCCCCATTCCGGCAAACTATAGTGCTATAAACGTATATTTTCATTGGCATATCAGCGTAACAAAAGCTTAAAAAAACCGCGAAAAACATATTTTGCCGCCGCTTAGTCGCCCGCAGCTCAATGCTCGTGTCAGTTAGTGGAAAAAACAAGTTTTTTTTTGTTTTTCGTAAACACAATGTGACCAGCCCATCAAATACGGCCTGCGGTGAAGCCACGTTACATTCGAACAAATAGCTATTTTTTATAAGCCTATGACATTGTGACGATATTTTTTTTTGCTTTTTTTAATCTATGGCATGCATGAAATATTTTTTTCGGCGCTCCAATATGGCTGCGATAGTTAAGTTTGGTCAGGATAAAAGTAATCGAATGGAAAAGGACAATGCTCATGAAGTATGAGAAAAAAACCCAGGCCCGGCGCAAAAGAAATGTAACTCAAAATATAGGTAAAAATAAGTAATTAAATATTACATAGGGGGCATTATCGAAATCAGTGGCTATATGTGTGAAATTGCTGTTCGAATTTTAACATCTGCGGTACATTGCTACTCGAGATTTTAGAGGTAACATAATGTATTAGTAAAAGGAACAGCAAACAGATACAGTTGTGGTTTAAGAGTGTACATAATGACATGTTTAGGGCAACTTCTCCACTATTCTACTTACTTTTACAAGATAATAGGATGATAGAACTAAAACACGATATGAATGTACTTTTCATTTTAATAATAACTTCTAAAAGTCATCGATTCTTTATTTCTAACACGACATGATCCAAAAATGTTGCGGTATGGGCGAACTGTTCCTAATGTCTAGCCCACCCTAAGTAATGTAAATGAGGCGATGACGTGGGCGCTGCAGCCCAATGTCCTCCACCCATGAATACAGGAGCAGTAATATCCTGATATGCCATTCCTGCCATTTTCCCTCGTATAAAGAATTTAGGTGTAAAGGAACACTGCTAAAGTGAAGTTAACCCGGTTTGGACAAGGCTTGCGTCGCATTCGCTGCCGGCTGTCGTGTCCTGCATGGTCGGCAGCGAAGAAGGGTGGAACGCCGTCGCCACCTTTTGTGAGGATGTGATGGTTTTAAAGGAGGCGGCGGAAAGGGAGAGAGCAACTGCTTCCTCTCTCCCCGCCCGCAGCAGACGTGGTGGGCGTCGCAGGGTGGCTGATCTCCGGCCACCATAGGGCGCGGCCTGCGGGCGACAGACTAGGGGCGTCTGTCGTCCGATCAGAAACAGGCCTCGAGACGGTGGCGTTGTGTTGCGCGCGCCTCTCTTAGTGGAGTTTGCTGTGGCCGCTGGGTGACGGCCACAGAGGTTGACGGGGCCCGCCTTTGAACATCTGGCGGGCTTACTTGCCATATTACTTGTTTGTTATATCAGATAGCACTTTAATTAAACTATAAGCCCCAGCTGCTCATGTTACCCCTTTAAAAATCAAATAGCAATTTCACACATATAGCCATTGATTTCGATGATGCCTCCTATGCAGTATTTCATTACTTATTATTACCTATAATTTGAGTTACTTTTCGTTTGCGCCGGGCTTGGGTTTTTTTTGAGCATTGTCCTTTGTTGGAGCGTTTTTCATATGCGGGATAGTTTTGGGATACTTTCTTTTTTAGGGTTCCGTAGCCAAAATGGCAAAAACGGAACCCTTATAGTTTCGTCATGTCCGTCTGTCCGTCTGTCCGTCTGTCCGTCTGTCACAGCCGATTTACTCGGAAACTATAAGTACTACAGTGATGAAATTTGATGGGAATATGTGTTGTATGAACCGCTACAAAAATATGACACTAAATAGTAAAAAAAAGAATTGGGGGTGGGGCCCCCCATACATGTAACTGAGGGATGAAATTTTTTTTTTCGATGTACATACCCGTGTGGGGTATCAATGGAAAGGTCTTTTAAAATGATATAAAGTTTTCTAAAAAACATTTTTCTCAAAGTGAACGGTTTTTGAGATATCAGCTCTCAAAGTCGTAAAAAGTATGTCCCCCCCCCCTCTATTTTTATAACTACGGGGTATAAAATTCTAAAAAAAATAGAGGTGATGCATGCTAATTAACTCTTTCAACGATTTTCGGTTTGATCAAAGTATCTCTTATAGTTTTTGAGATAGGTTGATTTAACTGTAATTTACGGAACCCTTCGTGCACGAGTCCGACTCGCACTTGGCCGGTTTTAAACAATGCATCAACAAAGGCATGTCAGAAAAGAGATGTTTGTAACAGAAAA
The DNA here is from genome assembly GCA_963856015.1 of Helicoverpa assulta. Lineage (NCBI taxonomy): Eukaryota > Metazoa > Arthropoda > Insecta > Lepidoptera > Noctuidae > Helicoverpa > Helicoverpa assulta. The sequence continues at coordinate 1,681,817 of CAWLCW010000016.1, forward strand.
AAATCTGACGATATTTAGCAAAACTATGTATGTCTCAATCCTTTTATTTTCTTTCACACAAATATCAACCATTTCCCATCAATTATTTTACCCTCCGTATAACAATTACCTGATAAAATAAATTAAGAATATCATCCACTCAAAAAATAAAGTAAATGTTTCCTCAGCTTAAACGCACATTGGACAGTGTTCCCTTCAACGAACACACAGTGTACCCAGTATTAATTCACCGGAGTACGGTTGCACCCAGGTGTACTTCCTACAGTTTAATTAAAAATACTCGCACACAGCATTTTATAAATTTTAAACGTCCTACTATGAAATTATAATAAGTGTACATAATTTTCAGAACAACGCCCGCTATTTTTTCTCGAATGAATTATTAAATAACTTGATATTTTTATAATGCACACATTGCATTTATCTACGTGTTATGATTATTTCATCATGAATTTACTTAAAGTAGGCCATATAATTATTTTCATTAAACAATGACAAAATATATATTGTCTCGACTACAGTCATGGATTCTATAATATTCGTATCAAAAACTGTTGTCATCAAAATGTGGAGTGTCAAGTTGCCAACAATTTGCTTAACTGTCGTTTGTCAACATATTATATACAAGCTTTCGCCAGCGGCTTCGCCCGCGTGGTATGTTGATAAAAAGTTGCCTATGTGTTAATCCAGGGTATCACCTATCTACATACCAAATTTCAACCAAATCGGTCCAGCCGTTTTTGCGTGATTGAATAACAAACATACATCCATACATTCTCACAAACTTTCACATCTATACTAATATTATAAAGCTGAAGAGTTTGTTTGTTTGAACGCGCTAATCTCAGGAACTACTGGTCCGATTTGAAAAATTATTTCAGTGCTAGATAGCCCATTTATCGAGGAAGGCTATAGGCTACTTTTTATCCGGGTCCGTGCCGAGGTTCCCACGGGATGCGGGTGAAACCGCTGGCAGAAGCTAGTTTATAATATTAGGGGTTAAAGTATGAAATTGCCGTTTTATTCTAGTAGGTTTTTGAATTGCCATAGAGTCTTCATGGTTTGAGGTTTTCGAATGAAACTTTTTTCACGTGGTTTCTGTGATGTTCTTCTTTTAAAAGATGTGAAACATTTGATTATCGATGTTCAATTGTTTTTGTTATTCAACTTAAACAAGAAAGATGGATACTGCGAAAATTTGAGTAATTTTTGAATATGAGTTCCGACGCGGAAGTAAACGGCAGAAACAGCCCGCAATGTCAATGCTGCATTTGAAGAGGTGTCTGCTAATGAACGCACCGTGCGATTTTGGATTAAACGCTTTCGTGGTGGAAACTTCGACTTGAAGAACGAGCCATGAGAAAGACCGCCTGAAAGGTGATTAACGAGGAATTAAGAGAGACGGTGAACGCCGATCCTAGTCAAACTACCCAGATACCCAGCCGAACACCGAATAATGTTGAAAAAATTAGCAGTAAAACAGCCACGACTCATAAATCGACCTTCATCGTTATTGCTCCATGACAACGCGAGGCCTCATACAGCAAAAGAAACCGTTTTAACTCTTCAGGAACTGCAGTTGGAAACTATTCGTCTTCCTCCATATTCGCCAGACCTTGCTCTAACGGACGACCATTTTTTTTGTGATTTGGACAATTATCTGCGTCACAAGAAGTTTCTTCCCAGGAGGCAGAACAAAATTCTTTCACACAGTTTGTGCAGTCTAGATCCTCAGAATTCTATCGTAAAGACATAAATGACCTTCCTTTTAGATGACCGCAATGTATAGATAATAATGGCAACTATTTTGATTAAATAAGTTTGTTAAAAATTTAAAAAAATTACAATTTAGATTTTCAGTACAAATCGGCAATTTCATACTTTAACCCCTATTATAAGTAGGATGAATTAAAAGATATGTTTCTTTTGTATATTATACAGCTGGAGAAGTTAGTTCGTTTGAACACTACATATGTAACACTTTATATCAGCCCAGAAAAGGCCCAATTTAAAAAAAAAAAAGTATTATGTATGAAGCCAATTTAAGCCAAGGAAAGCCTATTTAGTACTTTTGACTGACCGACTACCTTGCCGAAGTAAAAGCTATAGTTTTACTTCGGTCGAAACTGCGGGACAGGTGATACTGCAGTAGAAAACTAGTTTCCCGGAGTAGGAATATCCCTAAAGCAGATGTTATCACTTTTGAAATCTTCTCGCAGTAGGTAAATAACTAGGTATGTTATTTGTTCATTCCATGCGTTAAAAACACAACGAGTCACAAAAATATACACTACACCGCGTATATATAAGTTACCTCTCGTCATACCATTCGCTTTGTTGAATAAAAATATAAAAATTCTCTTGTACCGCGAGCCCTTTTTGTTTGTACCAACATATTATTATTATTCTTTTTGATGCTTTTCATATGACATTACTTCAATGTAAACCTGCGTGAGGCATTACTTTAATTAAAGTGGATTTTCTGTTCAAGTATTATGCTCTTTTTGGTATTAAAGTCATCTTTTGATTCGTAAGGTAATTTTTATTGTTGTTTCGTGAATTCTGTCGTTATTTATAAGTTTAGGGACTGGTGAATGCGTGAGTATCGAAGTCTTTTCGGTGTATCACTCTGTCTTTTGATGAAAATTGCATCAATAAAGTTTCAGTGGCTTTTTAATTTAACGTGGACAGACAGACAAACGTGCAAGAGGTCATTGTTTTGTAATATGCTGTGGAAAGTGGTATTTGACTCTTGTGTTTCTGTCTATCTGAGGCACCGCAGCTCTTAAAAGGAGGAACCGTTTTGACTGTGAGTTTCATTAGGAGAAAACCGTTCTATTGATGGTTCCTAGATATGTTCAATCAAAATCGACCTAGGCGTTTTAAAAGTTATAGTTAAGCTATTTTTAGCTATTTTGTGCTTAGATACAAATGTAGCATTTCTACCCTTACTCAATAGATATGGGCAATAACGAATTGATTACGCCCTCCCGTTCGCACATCAAAATGAAAGGCCTTAATATCAAAGGGGTATGATTAAATTTACATTTTAATAACGAGAACATGGAAGTACTATCAATTTCTAATGTTACTGAATGAGGATACACGTGTAATTTGCTGATGCCTTTTCAGCTTCAGCTCAAATTAGTGTACGGTTTTAGTCAGATAAGTATAGCCTGAAGCCATACAAACTATAACAACACAAAAAAAAAATTTGTCGCGTTTTATAAATGCGTGATTGTTTATGAGATTTGTTTAAAATTAAATATGGTTTCATAAGTTTCAAATGTTTGATTATAGAATAAAATACATACTATATAGGATTATTACACATAAACACCATAATATACATATTTTTTTTTAAAACTGTGGGACCTACAAAAAATAAACGTTACATTTAAACAAGTTTTTCCAAGTTATTCGATTTTAGATCTAAATATAGGTAAGTTAAAATCTTTGTGAGACCAGCAAAAAATAAACGGTTCATGTTTGATAATACTTACAATTTTAGAACGAACGCTGTCTGTAATAATTTCAAGGAAAGCAGAATACAGCCTAATGTTATTAATATTTTAGGCAAAATTTTAGCCAAAACACACGACGTGTTCGTAATTTTATCAGAAAATTAATCGGACAATTTAGTTTTGGCCTAGATACAAATTACCTTCTTAAATTAATTTCAAGTTTAACGTTGTTTAATGAGCTTTGTTTTTGTAACAAGTACGATTCAAAGTAACGCCTTGGTAAATAATCGTATCTTTATGCTATTGGCAGGCTTTTTTGTTACACTTACATAAAATGTACCTAAATGTAAATTAGATAAAATTATGAAATGGACAAAATGACCTACTTTATTTTATTGAGAATACTTCTTATCTTACCTACTTAATGCACTAAGTGCAACCATTACAAACAATGTATTCCTCCTAAAAATGCCATTCTTTCAAAACATTTTCAAATTCCTAAACGATTCCTCAGCAACTCAAACGTGAAATTCTCCTCAAGGAATATCTGTTGAACTGTCTCCAAACAATCAAAATACCACGTCATCTAATTCCATAGAGCTTTAGTTCACCTCAAATTGTAGCCAAACTCAAATATTTGGACAAACATTCGATATTGGACAATGCTAAGTAAGCGCCAAGAATTTTCGCTGCACGGGTTGGGCCATATTTGTAGCGAAATTCTTTGGAAACGACCTAAAAATATATGTTAGTATGGGAAATAGGTATAAAATTACGATATTAAAATATCACTGTTTTATGGGAGCTAAAATTGTACCATCGTTTTCTAGTGTTTGAAACTACGATGATGCGTTTTTCTGTTCAAAGAAACAAATAAAGCAGTACTTACTACCTCATTTAGTAACTAAACCATTCTTTTCCACAACCTAATACATAAATAAAATATGGAATTCAAAGACCTAAAATTACAAACACCCATGACATCACATGTACCCGTCCGCCATTTTAAAGTCCTTACACGAGATGTTCAAACAGACACTAGCTTCCCCCGAATCGCATAGAAGCGTTTGAGCGTGTGCCAACCTTTACTAAACTAAATCGGATTTAAGCCTTTGAACACTAACGAAATTTAAATATGGGTAGTTAGCTACCTGATTTGTTAAAGAGGATTTCGACTGATCATTGATTTATGCTAGCCGTGGCCCAACTTTTTGGTAATCGGCAGGAATTTTAGTATTTCGGGGAAAAGGGGACCCGTTTTGTTTGTTTGTTTTTTGAGTGATTGTTACTAATGGTTCTGTACTTTGGTTATGGAAGTCGCATGTGTCGAATATAATGAACTAAATAAAAAGTAGCATATAACCTAACTCGATAAATGAGCGGTCTTTTAGTTCCGGATTCCAGCTCGCCCAAGAAACTAAACACAGCTTTAGCTCTATAATTTATAAATAATATATATATATATATATATAATATATAATAATATATATATATAATAATGTATATATATATAGAAGTTAAATGTAAAGCATGCATCTCTAAGTTTGTGCCACCGTTATTTCAAATCCCAATCCAGAAAATATTCTGATGTTTTCTTCTCAGTCGCGATCCAAAAATACTGCGCCATCTGCAACAAAAAATCTTTGGGGACGAAAAGATACAGAATTTAATAAAAGATAAAGACAATAAAATACTGTGAACTAAAAAAAACAAATATCAGAAGTACAATATCAGAATGATATCGTTTAGAATAATCGAATTTGGCGAAAAAGTTTGAGGTTCGACTGGGGTTCGAAAAAATATGTAAATACGGGACCCGATAACAGACAATGTCGACCCCGAAATCTAAGGTCTGTGCCGACATAAAAAACTTACTATATGTGATAGTTATGTTAAGAATTTATTAAGATATGTAGATAGGGTTGTTTTCTTTTTGTTTTGGAGATGGTCTGACATGGATGAACAAGTTTTATTATAAAAAACTTTCGCAAAACTTCAAATTTATGTGTCTTAGTTAGTATCACATTGACCTAGTGAAAAAATCTTTTCACATCTTGATAAAAACCAACTCTTTTGGATAACTTGAGAAAACTAAATTGAATTCTAGAACGTGATTTTTTGTCGACTGTACGTACAGAAAATTAAAATTAGATCTTAGAAGAAATATTGGGCTATGAATTGAATTTTAGATACATTGGAACCTACGAGAAATAAGCTATTGAATTCATTTGGTGACCTTATTATTTCTTTTCTTTTTAACTCTTAAATTAATTTTGTTCACTGTATATATAGCTAAGGACAACTTAAAAAAATCGTGTAATCCCTAGCTGCTAGTAATAAAATCATTACCTCTTTTTAGTAACTGAAAAAAACACGGTTCCTATGACGACCAGACACTTCACCCTCTAATTGTACCTATATTACCTACGTGGAACTAAAATATAAACAACAAAATACTTGTTTACTAACTTTCACCCTTCAGGACAATGAGGTCAGAACTACATGTTTACATCTTAGAAAAACCGGTCTAGTGCGAGTCGGACCCGCGCACGAAGGGTTCCATACCATTATTTATAAAACGGACAAAAAAATCACGTTTGTTGCATGGGAACCCCCCAAAATATTTATTTAATTCTAGTTTTATTTGTTGTTATAGCGGCAACAGAAATACATCATCTGTAAAAATTTCAGCTCTCTAACTATCACGGTTCATGAGATACAGCCTGGTGACAGACGGACGGACGGACAGAGGAGTGAAAACAATAGGGTCCCGTTCTACCTTTTGGATACAGAACCTTAAAACGTCATTTACTTGAGACATTTGGACACTAACGATGTTTTCGCCGAGACAATATTTATAGTGTGGGTCTAACGTGCAGTCCAATTCATTAATAGCGCCCTAGGGGTCCGCACGACTATATCTCTTCACACCTTCAGAGTGAATGTCTTATTTACAGGGCCGCGGGGTGAAATTCTATTCCACATTGTCACAGTGTGAGAGTTTGCAGTTAAACAATTGCGTGAAATGTTAAGGATGGATGTTAGGTTAGATGTTAGAAATGTTTTCCAAATATGCTGCAATATTGTGATGAGTTAGTTATATATTTTATAGTTCAATGAATGTTAATTAAATTCTTTTGGTCTTATTACAAAAACATAAACATCTGCCAAACACTTGTCTAAAAAAAGTGTGGCTGCAAAATGGACCTTATTTCAACGTCATAATCTGACATTTTTTTAGACATGTGTTAAACTGACGTTTAAAAGTTTTTGTGGTAAGACGGTTTATGTTTTAATTCCTGGGTTTATCACTTATTTCGATAACGTTTCATCACTGTCAAGATATTAAAAAGAATTTTCAGAACCAATTTAATATCTTCCCGTATCTACCAGTCACCTAGCGATATAAGCTATAATAGGCTTTACTACAGCCGTACCCATAACTCATAAAAGCTAAACAAAAGACTACCGAGGACTCTCGAGACCTAAATTGCAATGGAACGGCAATCAATTTATGACGTCACACACTAGGTACCAACTGCGATCAAATTCGTGACGTCACACATTACCAAGCATATTCCCTTTTAGGCTTCGTTTCACCACTTGCTCAGAATCCACAGATTAAGCCTAATGTCTGATTTAGCCATCGATTTCAGCTCAGGAAATATTCGATGTAATTGAAATGTGTGTGAGATTTGGGAAGATGAAATTGAATTGTATTTTTTGATGGATAAGGTTAAGAATTGTTTGACGGGTTATGGTAGTCAAGTCTTGTAACTTCACTTTTGATGGTTGGTTTGTTTCAATTTAGACTTTAATTACCTACCTACTATTGTCTCGGACTTTTTTGGACACTTAAGATTCTGAAAACCATTTTGTAGATACTAGCCGTAAAACTAATGAAAGCACCATCACAAATCTAAGTAGGTAAGTACAGACTAAAAAGTTGGTCGTAAAAATAAGTTATTAAGTAATGTCTTTCACACTGTCATCAAAAATGATAATAATATAGTGTGACAGCTACGAGCACTCAATTTCATTTTCTTAAAAGTGCCACCAAGGTTAATTAATAACATTCATCAATCATTGCTTCATCATTACATTATGACAGTACCCCATAAACAGTTTGGGGTCTGTTAACAGTCCAGATAAGAGGGTGACCCTCTATGTGGGTCCTAAACAACCCCAAACTATGATTTAACTTGGACTTCAGAGATGTTTGCGTAACCCGGAACATAGATAACAAGAACTTTATTAGAACTGTAACACTTGGTGAGAAACAAGTCGAAGCAAAATATTAACTGGGAGCAGGAAGTTGTTATATTAAAAAAAAGCATTTTTTTCTTCAAAAGCTCATCAACTTCTGATCTGTATAAGCGACTAAACTTTCAACCGATAGTTGGCTCGATGGTTGGCTGACAGTTTATATAATTCATACTACAAATATTATAAAGAGGATTTAAATTTTTATTTGTTTGTTCGTTTGTAATGCAAAAACTAAAACTACTGGACCGATTAAAAAAATATTTATCTGTTGGGAAGCTATACGCTTCCCTAGTAAATTAGGCTATATTCTATCGCCTATTAAATTATATTTATTTTGCAAATAGGTTAAAAACAACCCACTTACGCGACAATTTTTTTGAAGAGCGAGATGAAGTCGGTATTGCCTTTCTAACTACTGAACTAGCTCCAATATTACCTGTAAACTAAACTCACTAACATAAGTATTTAAACTTTAGTTTATTTTATCTACAGGTTATCGTGAATCAAACGTTTTCGTTGTCCTACTGTATCCACTACACTGTGGCAAGTGTTGTAACCAAGCCTATTTATCTGGATAACGTAGCAATGATACTGTATATTTACTTGAGCACATTTCACGCCACATCGTCTTATATTCAGTTGTTATAAAAATGTAACGTGAGAACCCTCTTGAGTTATTTAGAAAATTGTTGCAAAAAAAAAACAAGAGGTTATTGAACTCTAAATTGATGTTTTGTCGATTGGTTATTGAAATGACGCATATTTCCCCCACTATTGTGTATTGCCTTCTGTAGTTCTATTTTATTATTAATTCGTTTTTGTTTGTATTATTGTTTGTATTTGTCTATGCGTTATGTCCATGTGAATAAATGTATTTTCTTTCTTTTCTTTCTTTCTAAATGCAAGAAGTAAGAAATGGATCAAATTATCAATCTCCAAAATATCAATTAAGATTATATATAAAAAACATCGGATATCTATCCTATCCTATCCTCGGATGTCAACTTCCCATCGATATACAAAACGATATCGATAAACAAGAACTAGCTTAGTTCTTTGTCCGAAAGCTTCATTTTTTTCTTTTCAACCATATCGTCTTTCACACAAACCATCCGTAGTTTCTTTTTAACCGACTTCCCAAAAAGGAGGATGTTCACCGATTACTCGAAGACGCCTGGACCGATTTGCAAAATTATTTTTTTGTTTAATAGGGTATATCTCACAGGTGGTCCCATAATCATCAGGTCAGGATCTGATGATGGAAACCCTGAGAAATCGAGAGCAACTTTCGAAAATTGTAGGCATGCATAGGTTAAAAACTTGACAATGAGGTGTATCTCTGATAGCACTATGCAACAGTGAGGGTATGGAGCTGACCTGATGATGGAGACGAGAGAAGGTCGAGGGAACTCGACAACTGAATATGTAAACTACCTCGTGTTTGAGCTTATGTTCTTTGTATTGACGAGACCTTTGTAACAGTGAAGGTTTGGAGCTGACCTGATGATGGAGACCAGAGAAGGTCGAGGGAACTCGTCAACTAAATATGTAAACTACCTTGTGTTTGGGCTTATATTATTCGTATTGATAAGAACTTTCCACTAATGCAGATAGTGACAACTATACTTGTCACTGAAAAGCCAAAAATAAAAAAGTTTTTACAAAAAAATAAAACCGACTCAACTCAAATTCTAGGCCGATGCACCTAAGAATAGTTTTTTTTTGCTTTTCAGTGTTTTTGGGAGTCGGTTTTATCTTTAGAGCTTTCTAGATGAGATAATTTAATATAATATAATATATTAGTTCCTGCTTTACTTATTGTTTTACATAGGTGTATGGGTATATAAAGTTGTTCCATACTTTCAAACCGTTTCATTACTAACTGAACTCCAAAGTGAATTTTAATGCATCTTCTCTGTTCAGAAAAACTGCCGACTTGTTGTTAGAAAAAGTTTCTCTCCTTTTTGTTGCCGACCTTACTTTGCCATCAGGAAGACGTATAGGAATATAATGTTCAATACTGTCGTGGAAATATGTTGCAAAAACCGTGTAGTCATATAATATACATAGCTAAAGATATGCTATATGTACTTTTATTCTTATTCGTCACTCACTCGTGATGAGCACCCATCCCAACTTTCTCATAGACAACTAATAACTTCATCAATTTAATGAAAATAAGAATTAGAAGTGAAACCACGGAATTAAGTTGTTTTGGTGGTTAAGTTGCTGTTCGTTTTTCCGGGTCCCTGGAGCGGGGTTAGGATACGTGAGTAATGAAAGCGATGATATGAGAGAGATTTATAACAATGTTTGTAACGTAGCTCATTGCAATTGATTACATACTTTACTTGCATTTGTGCTATAAGCACACATATTCAAATTTTAGCTAAGAGTTCTACGACAATTCTTAGGTAAAATGCGCTGACTTTTCAGTCATTTTTGTAAATGTTATTTAGATACCTTGAAATAAGTATGGTAGTCAGAAAAATAATATTCCAAATGGATATTAGTCCCATATTTTGTACTCACAAGTACTACAAACTACGGAAAACCAACTGAAACCATTTGTTAACATTAAAGTTTAACCCTGATGATAATCGAACAACTTATTCACCGCTATAGCTTCAGCTGGACTGTTAACCTAATGTCTAGCTTGTTCCTTTTACGATGTAAGTAATGGAGAAGTTGTAAGATGTATCGATCACAAGTTTATCACCATCGGGTTTTAAGAAACCCCAACACTACAATTTATAATGGAATTAATAATAACACAGTGCTCAATTGTTAATTATATGACCAACTAGCTTTTTCCTGCAGTTCCACCCGCGTCCCGAAGGAAATTTTCCCGCACCAGGAACTAAAGTAGCCTATCATTTCTCAGGCTCAGGCCCTTCTGTGTGCTCAGTAGTTTTGGCCTGAAACCCCGACAAAGTTACATATTTTCGCATTTCTAATACTTATTAGGATTGATGCCAAAGGACTTTGCAAGAATTAACTAACTTTGCATTTTGGACACCAGATACCTCATAGAATTTTAAGCTTACGAAATTAAGTTTCATGTTCCCACGGACGAGTAGTAGATAGCAGATACTAAATCGAGTGAAAAGTACATTTTTACAGGGCTTGGGGGTCATATAACGAGTTAAGAAGTAAGTAACTCGATGCGATGCATCGCAGTTTCATTCCTTTAGATATTACTTATTGATTCTGTAGGTTTATTAGACTAAGACATGCCCGTGGTAGTTATTACTTTTTTGCTATTTTAATATAGGCTTAAAATGATTTCTACATCAGGTTTAATAAAAAAAAACATCCTAATTCGTTCGGTCTTTTGAGAGCTGAGGAGCCACAGACAGATACACAGCAGTCATACTTATAACACCCCTCTTTTTGCATAATAATTTCATCCCTTACTTACCGTTACAATAACAGCAGATAATTCTGTTATTGGCTAGTATTTTGTGTTGACCTGGATTTAATGCACTCGAGTGTAATACATTGTTATGACGTGTATCTGATTACAATGATACTATTAGATATTTGATAGGTAATGTGACATGCTAATTAGTCATAATTGGCTATTATATATTTAGTTACAACTTAAAGTCTACCTACATATACAAAGTGTGTCGTACCTAATCACATTAAATCCTATCACATATACTGTATCTATGATATTCTATGGCGAATTGTAAAAAAAAATAACCGAATCCATTCAGTGGTTTGGCCACAGGAGTCATTTTTCGTTTTCATACTTTACAACATCATGTGTAAAGCAGCGATAAAGTTCGGAGTTTTGAATGTTTTGACCAGTTGACAGCTGTCAGTTTTCAAGGGAGAATTTCAGTTGTTTGTCATGAGTGACTCTTAATGGTGTTCTGATTCTCACACATTTTTATTCTATTTGCTTTGTTTGAAAAAATCATTTTTTTATTTTTAGGTATTTTATTTTTTTTCTTTGTGCTAATCGACATATATTAACCAGTATATTAACGTATTCAATTTATTGTGATAAGGTACGACACACCCGATATATAGAAATAAACTATCTTCCGCCTGTGGTTTCACCCGTGTCCAATGGGAAAACTTCGCGCACCCTGTTCAAAAAACCTTAATTCACTACAAAACATAACTTACGTTCTTTTTTGATAATAATAAATGGATAAGTATGTATTTACAATAGAATATAACTAAGTGCCTGAGTGAAAAAAAAAATGTAGTGACGCATATATGCTACTCAAACATTTTACGTTCGAAGTTATTTCAATTTAACTGCCTCCGATAACGATATGCACAATTTTATGGCAACATTACGCTCGCTATGATCGATGTGTGGAGTATCGATATACCGAATCGATTTCCCACTCGATTTATTAAAACTGATTACTTAGGTAGTTATAGGATATGATTTTGTTTTGGTACTTACCGACTCTTTATATGCCGTGAAATATACGTAATCCGTCATTGTATACGATTCCTAGGAAATCTATGTAGTTCCTAAAACCGCCCGGAAATGTGTACGCACACCACCGCAGCTTCGGCTTCTGCCAGATAGAAGGAACCCTAACAGAAACCATTGTTCTTATACATTTCCTAATACGATATTGGAATTTTATACAATGCCTAGGAAATGTATACATTTCCCAGGATATGTATGTAGGTATAAAATAATTATTGAAAGAATATTTTATACATTTCCTACATAGCTTCGGAATTGTATACATTTCCTAGGAGCTGTATACAATTCCTAGACTTCATACATTTCTGGTAACATATATAATAACTAGCTTCCGCCCGCGACTTCGTCCGCGTGAAATAGTTACTTTGAGCTAACCCCCTCATATATGTAGGTACTTTGCTCATTGTGCGCGCAGTAGGTACTCGATCATTATTTTGCCGAGTTGTTTAATTCAAATTCAAATTCATTTAAATCAAATGATGTAAAGGGCAATTTTGTTTTAAATTAAATACTTGTTATGAATAATGTATTTATTTGGATAAGGATTAATATCATATTTATAAAACACTTTCGCAAAAAATGCATTATTTTAGAACAAATTTGGTTAGCATAAAAAAGGTTATAGTGAGCTAACCTTAAAAGATAGACATAAGCTGTCGCCGTCGCGGACTTTTTTTAAAGGGGAACAATTCTGTCATACATATTTTTTACGAAACTAACCGTTTACGCAGCGCACGCAGCGTAAACTCTCTCAATAGGAAAATATCCCCCGATTTTTAAACATTCTTCATTGGTGTTTCGCTCCTTTTGTTCTTAGCGTGATAATATATAGCCTTCCTCGATAAATGGGCTAAGTATCTAACACTGAAAGAATTTTTCAAATCGGACCAGTAGTTCCTGAGATTAGCGCGTTCAAACAAACAAACAAACTCGTATATTAGTATAGATTCATTATGTGCCTAGCCTTTTCCCAACTATGCTGAGGTCGTTTTCCAGTCTAACTGGATGCAGCTGAGTACCAGTGTTTTATTTGGAGCGACTGCCTATCTGAACTCCTTAATCCAATTACGGAAGGCAACCCGATACCCCTTGTTAAGACCCAAAGGTTTATAATTGGCTGTCAATATTAATAGTTACCTACTAAGATTATCAACAAACATTATTTACGATATTTGTTTCTAATTTAAGTTTTTCTAGCATTAATCATACTCAGAGTTACGTTCACTCGAGATTAATTTCGTAACTTCACTACCAAAAAAATCCCTTAAAAAAAATATAGAGATGTAACCGTACCCACACCCAGCCGACCTTAAACAATTCGATTTCAATAACGCATTGTAATCGACTCAAACCACGACCGAACAGTCAATTTGCATGAATGAAATCGATTGGGAAGTCCTATCCGATTGACGACAGGGTGAAAATGGCGCGAAAAAGATTCTGCTACTTACGCAGCGCACTACTGAACTTGCAATGTTGCTAGTTTATTATACTAAATTCCGAAGATTTGGGGAATTTTATTCAACTAATAAAAGGAGATAGTCTGGATTTGTCGTTGATTAAAATAAAAATATGTATCGGTACTTGCTATTTGTGTAACAGTACTAAAATAACCATGAAATACTGCCTACGTTAGCCTACGTAAGATATAAATAACGGAAAAAAACTTAAATAGGACAAATCATAAGAAGCTTACTATGATTAATTTGAGAGATCGAAATACGACGCTACCTACATCAAGATAGAATGATAGACATCGGAAAACGCCTATTAGGAGTCCATCAAAAATAGCATCGTACGTAATTCACAATTTGTTTCAATCCAAAGAAAATTGTACGTACATTTTAGGGATATTTCAAAATTCGTTGCGTTAACCCTCACCCGTCCGATCGTCGGACATTTAGACAGATCCCTGATTGGGTTCTCTGTATTTTCTGCTTTGTACAGACGGACAAAAGCGGCACGAAGAAAACTGGAACTGCCAGGTATCGGCGTGAAGCGTTTCAATGGAAATTGTGTTCCTATTCTCTCGGGAGTCGCGTACTAATTTCAATGGTTCGTTCCATGTCGTGCTTACATTTGCAGTTACGTTTGATATACATTAGACAGGGCATTCGTGGCAGTATTCTTATTTCAAAGTTTCTGTACAAAATAGGGTCGTGGGAAACTGTCGATATTTGTGTAGAATAGAGCACTAAATAGAAATATTTTGGCTAAGGTTCTGATTAAAAAAAAGGTAAATCGCCTACATGAGCTGGTTTGTCAGTTTTTATAATATATTTAAACAAATTAATCATAAGCCTGTCTTCTCATTCACAGCAAGGCTCTAATTATACCTATTTTCTCTGCTGACCCAATTCTTCAACAAAACACAATAAATATTGCAACTTCCCTGTTAAAATAAAAAATCATTTCTTTTGCATTGTGTCTACCTTTATCTTTCTGTCATATCTCAAGAAACTCGTCATCCCTAACCATTTTTAAAGATTTGGTACTCCTATTGTCTTAAACAAAACAGTAGCATCTCCCATACATCACAATGGACCGTAACATTAAAGAAATGAAACTCGTTAATTAAAGGATAATGGAGTGGCCCTTAATTATTAATTAATTATCGGTACACGTCGTTTGCAGAGCTGGGACACAATGGCCCAGTCATTTGTGATGAGTGTTCATTGTTGTTCGTGAAAAGATTTCCGCGGCCGAAAGAGAGGGAAATGATTAATAGTACCCGATAATTGAACTATTCGAGTGGTATCGATTAGGAAGGATCGATTAGCGATTGTTTCCCCGCACTATGGGGACAATTGTAACGAACAATGGTCTTTTTATTCTTTTCTGTTGTAAATGTCGTGAACTTTGCGGACAATAGTTTTTTTGTGTTGTTATGTCGTACCGATACTAATGAAATTGTCATTAAGAAATTTTCGGACTGTGAAACTGAAATATATGTGACTTTTCAGAAATATTTAATGGATGTAGTTGCCCACAACTTATTTAAGGGGACACTGATAAAATATCTACACATAATAGAGACTAGACTAGTACACAGTGACTGCCTCACTATTCAACCATCAAAACCTATTCAACTTATAAATCTATACTACGCATTTTCAAATAAACGAGGGAAATAACATTCCATTTCAGAGCATCCAAAATTCAAAATCAAAAACTTCCAAATTCAAATAGTATAATAAGCCAGCCAGCCATCATTATAACCGAGTTAGTCACATACGCCCGCCGAGTATTATCCTGGGCCGAAATATTTCACGGACCACCACACACGGTGATGTAAACCCCAAAACTTATTGAATAGGAAATCAGGGATCCAATAAAATGCTGTCAACCCCAACGTATGTGATGAGACAGGTGTTGTACTATCCTAATCTTTACTTTTCTGCTCGTATGACAAGGGTACGGGATTATTATACTTGTGTTAGTAGGTACTTGATAATAGTGGGCGGACTGGGCCCGATTCTCCTAAGTTAATAATGTCAAAATGGAATAGAAATCGAATTGCAATATGATCGCAATAGCAGTTTTAACCATATCAGGTATTCTGCTACTAATAAAAGACCAATCGTATTCGATTGACATTTGATTGGTATGCGATTGGTCTGCTATTTTGGTGATTTTTGTCTATACGGTAGTTTGCTGTACAATGATTTTGCAATCGTAAATCATTTGCAGACAAAATGATTCATTATTGAATGACAGCAAAGGATAAAAACGTTTATTTCAAAGAAAAAATAGCGGAATGCCACATACGCTTCGATCGTAATCAAGTCGGGATTGGATCGCAATCGAACGTGAATCGAATGGCGCTTAAGTAAAATTAGGAGAATCGGGCCCCTGTTTTGTTTTTGGTTAGGGATAGTCTTTGCTTTGTTCCCAATGGATATGCCTACCTAATCTTTTAAACAATTCAACAATCCATTTTGTAAACGTTGGAATTTAATTATGATTTTTTGGTAGCTATTGATGAACACACTCAGTTAAAAGTTAAATTACTGACAAGGGACTGCTGTTGTTTACCTACCTAGACATAAATAGGTAAGTAGGTTAATACCTTCATTATTGCAGTTTATGAACGACATATGTGTAGTAATGAAGCGATTTTCTTCATCGTAATTCAACGGCTTTAATTACATTGATACCCATATAAGTAAAATATTTTATACCTACATAAGTATAATAACTGTAATTTATTATATAACCCTTAATTTGACTCACGATGAGGATATGCTATTAGAGGACGATGAATATTTATTAGATGTCAGACACTTCGAGTGGGTTATTGTACAATTTAATTATTTTTTCACTAAATAAAATAAATCCTAAAACCTAAAAGCCTATAAAGCCTAAAAGCCCTTGTTTCACGTAAGAATATACACATTTCATAAATATCCCCGTCTTTAAAAACAAATGTTGCAATATCAAACGTTTCTTCCAAAATATAAATATAAGTAAAGTACCAAATATTTTCAATCTTCAAGAATCAATGTAGGAATTCGAATAAAAAAAAGTTGAAACATAGAAAAAATGGATATGCGTAATAACAAATCTGTTTGATATCTCAAGACATTCAAAGACTGAATCAAAAATCAAAATCAAAACCAAATTGTTTTTATTTCAAATAGGCCTTTGCAGGCTCTTATGAAACGTCAAATTAATTGCACGGTTCCAAAAAGTTGGTCTCATGGAGAAGAGCCGGCAAGAAACTCCAGACTCCAGACTAAATGGCTATTGAGAAATATTAGTAGGTATTTTGGTCTATAGAATAGCAACATCTAAAATGTCAAAGTCAGCTGTTATCATACCTGTCACACGCCTTACGTCACTGTCAAAAGCACGTACAAACCATCAGGGGGGTGAAAGTTCCATACAAATCACAGTACCAAAAATTTGTAGCAAAACTAGCGCCACCTTGTGATTAAGGTCAAACATTATTAAGAGAGTATTGTCGCATTTTATTCAACAGATGGCAGCAGCTACAATATTTGGTGTGAAAATGATTAATATACGGCATTATTTTTCGTAATTAATAAAATATTTCTAAAATAATCATACAAATGAATGCGAGTAATTAAAAAATAAAGAAATTTTATTTCAGTCTATAGCATAGATAATACACTAATACGTCTATAGTACTCTATGAGTCTGTCGATGACAGATTTTTCAAACTTGACCGTTTTTTTTCTGTTCCGCTGTTTTCGTTGCTGTGTTGTGTTGATGTTAAAGTGCTTTTGGATGAGAAAATTGGACGACTTGGCTTTCTTCCTACGGATTCTGAGATCCCAGCATACCTGTTACTACTTGGCTTTGAATTTGGACACCGATTATTCCATTCGCAAGACCTTGGCAAGATATCCGGACTACTGGCGGCTTACGATTGTGTTTTGATAATTGGTGCCTGTTGATCATCTGGTTTAAGATATTTATCATCATGCCTGACAAATCTCGTTTGGTGTGCTACTTCGGGTGCATCAATGATGGTAAGTATCATGGTTGATCCACATTTTTTTAAAGTAATCGAATGTCGTTATAAGTAGAAATATAAACAATAATTTTGATCATAACTTAATTTTTCATAGGACCGCTGCATCATTTCCCCAATCCAAAAGGCCAGAGTGTGGCTATTATTGAGAGATTTGCTCAGTGGAAGGCTATATTGGATACGGCGACTCAGGAGAGGGGAGATAAATATATTTATAATCATATACTACTGTGTAATGAACACTTTTTGGAATGTTATCGACTGCCCAGCCGTCGCCTTACAAATAACGCTGTACCTACAATAAACTTATTCAAGGTTGACAGAAATCAACACTTCGCAGCTGACATTGGCATACCTGGACCTACTGGTTAGTAAATTGTGTTATAGTTTTAAGAGTGTCTTTAAACCAAATCAGTTATTTTATTCCCACCTATATTTTTTTATATGTATATGGAGAAAAACCAAAGAATATTATGTGTCTCCTGAGATCAAAAGAGTGGTACTTGGAAAACAAAATGATGAGCGGAGATGCCATAACATAAAATCTCCTAAGAAAGTAGCACCGCCCAAGTGCGGGTGTTCGAGGGACAATCTTTCCATCCTCCATGGTCTAGTAGGGATAGAATACAAAGATGCTACAAAAGAAATACTCTTGTTCTACCTATACATGCTACAAATGCAATTATTGCCATAAGTTAGCACTCGTCAATGCACCAATATAATGTTCAATTCACTAAGTATGATGATTAATAAAGTAATCAATATAACATTTTCAGAACAACAACGGCCGGCACCTGCTGTCTTTTCACTACCCTCTACATCGGGTCTACAACCATCAACCTCTCATCAACCTGCACAGCCAGTTGGTAAATAAACATACTTCTTTGTGATTGTTTTTTCCAGTCTTGTAAGAAGTTCATTGGGACGTAAGCGAAGCCGTGGCAATCAGTTTTCATATACCTATTTAGTTAACTATTTGTTTACTCAAATACATGTTAAACAAGTAAACTGCTACTTAAAATAAATCATTCAATTGAATAAGATTTTACAATTTACACAGTATCATCAAAATCAGTATCAATATGATATATGATGCCACATTACTTGAAATTTACCATGACAGCCTGTCGCAAACAGAACATAGAGTTTGGTTATGTGGGGTATATTTCTGAGTTATAATTTGCTATTTGTCAACCTTATGTATAGCCGGTATACATAACTTCGACAAATCAATATTAGTGTATACCTTTATGATATTAGTGTAAATTATTTTTTTGAAACTATATTTTTTATTTCAGGTTCAAATCGGAAACCTCGTCCGGGCAAAAGCAATTCAAACAAATCAATATATAAACTGCAATTACAATTAGAGAAACTAAGACAAAAATGTAAAAATAGTAAACAACAATTACGAGCCGCAAAAAAAATTTCGATGAACAAGGCATTCCTCTCTACAATAGAAAAGTTACCAGAGGAAATAAAAATTTTTACAAAATTACAATTAAAATATAATGCTAAACCAAGGGGGAGACGATTTTCCAATGAGGAAAAAATAATGGCACTTACCATTTTAAAACAAAGCCCCAAGGCTTATAGCCTTTTACAAAAAATGTTTGTGCTGCCTTCTAAGCGTTGTTTGCAGAGCCTATTAAGCGCATTCACGTTGGAACCTGGCATAAATAAAAATATAATAAATGATTTAAAAAAAATGGCCAGCAAATTGCCTAATGAAAAAAAGCTGGTGAACTTACTGTTCGACGAGGTGTCCTTGGCCGCTGGAGTAGAATTTAAAGCCGCAACTGGCAAAATTATTGGATTTGAAGATTTTGGTGACCATAGAAATAAGACACTCGCTGACCATGCACTTGTCTTCATGATCAAAGGAATTAAGAGCAAATGTAAGCAGCCCATTTGCTTTACATTCTGCAAAGGCACTACAAAAGCGAATGATTTAAAAAATATAATTACAAGAGTAATAAAAGAAATAAATTCAACTGGTTTAAAAGTAATTGCTACAATTTGTGATCAAGCCGCTACTAACGTAAGAGTGGTGCGGCAATTACTCGCTGAAACCAGAGAAAAATACTTGAGGAAAGGCATGGAGTATAACTCCAAAGCATTTGAAATTGAAAATTCAAAGATATTTCCTCTATTTGATACGCCACATTTGCTCAAGGGAGTCAGAAATAATTTGTTAATAAAAAATGCTCAGTTTACTCAGAATGGGGAAACAAAAAAGGCTAAATGGGAACACATAGAAATGTTGTTAGAATTAGATGAGGGGGATGATGAAATAAGACTTGTCAATAAATTAACAGAAAAACATGTTATTAAGAACAAAATCCCAAAGATGAAGGTCAAATACGCAGCCCAAGTCTTCAGCCAGAGAGTGTCTAGCGCCCTACGATTTTCATCAAGTAAGTATGTTAATAGTATGCATATAAGACTTTCTTTAATCATAAACTCAAATAATGTATATTTTGTTTGTTACTAGCGACCCGTCCCCACCTCACATAAGGTGATTATAAATTCGAAATTGTTATGTTATCACACCAAAAACGGCGAAGTCAATTTGATTGATGACTAGTTTATAGACTGAGATATGATACTTTTTACCCGGGTACTGGAAGAAATTCCCTTGGGACGTGAAGAAAAGCTAGTAAACAATAAACTTACATTATTTGATAAATACAATTTGTTGTCACAAATTTATATTTGTTTCCGCCCATGGTTTCATTTGTGTCCCGGGAGAGCTACTTCTGTCCCCTGAATAAAAAGTGTCTATCTCCAATCCCTCTCTGTGCCTAATTTCATCTCGATTGGTTCAGCCTGTAAAGTGTGATTACGTAACACACCGATAAAATTACTTTCACATTTCTAATATAATTATGGATGAAAGATTGTCTAAAAGTTTTCATCGATTATGCTACTAGTAATCTATTATTTTTAGTAAATGACTCTCGATTATTACATTACGTTAAAACAAGCATTCACTCTTTGTTTCAGAACACAATATACTTCCTACAGAAGGCCAAGAAACTGCAGAGTTCCTTTTAATTTTCGACAAGTTATTTGATTCATTTAATGGTCATTCTTATGAAGGATCTCCTAAGAAATATAAGCAATGCTTGACAAATTATTCACCCCATTTCCAACTGTGGAATGAAATGTTGCCGATTTTAGAATCAATTAAATTTGAATCAGTAGTTAGAAAAAATAATTCTGTGTTGATTAAACATGAATCAGTTCCGTCTGTAAAAAATTGGATCCACAATATACATACATTTAAGGAAATGTGGCAATATTTAAATAAAAGTTTTAAAATCAATAATGTCATCACCCGAAATTTCAATCAAGACCCTCTAGAAAATTTCTTTAGTAGTATAAGGAGTAATGGTGTGCGTAATGTGAATCCAAATTGTAATCAATTTACCAATGCATACAAAACTTTGCTGATTAATAATTTTAATTCTGTGCATTCTGTTGGAGCTAATTGTGAAGATGATTCTAATAAATCATTTCAATCAATTATAAATCTGCTTGATGATAAATCTGATGATTCGAATAATGATGATTTTGCATGTGACATTAATCCTTTATTAAATATAATGAATGAAATTAAAATTGACGATTCTTTAATTCATATTGAATCAAAAAAATATGTCACAGGATATATGATTAAAAAAATTAAATCTAAAATATTTAAAAACTGTGGTGTTTGCATGCGTGATTTTTGTAGATCTGAAGTTGATTTGCAATCATTCAATTATGAAGTTGATTATACTAAAAAATCTTTATTTCATCCCAGCGACAAATTTAATCATTTAATGACAGATATTTATCACACAATTGTTGCATGTTTACGTGATTGCCCAGAATCAAATTTATTGAATAAAAAAATCAAATATATGATTAATTGTGCATGTGATTATAACGTTATAACTTGTAAGCGACATAAAAAAGCACTAATTGAGTTTATTAATGATTTATCAATTAAGTTGATTATACACAGTTGGTGTACAGGGGTGAATAGGATTTTAAATGGAAAAATTTCAAAATTTGATAAGAATGACCATATCAAACAGCAAGCACTTGAATATTATAAAAAAAGACTAAATAAATAAATAACGAAATATACATAACCAGTGTTATTATTTTTATTATAAAACATTTTTTTACTAAATTATCCATTATCTAAAGATTGTTAGATGATTGAAATAAATTCTAATCTTGGTATTTATTTATAAAATTTTGAATTTGATTACAATATTTAAATTCAATCATCTTAACAATGTTAAAATATCAATAGTACTATAGAATGGGCACCACCTATCGGATTTTTTTGGTACTAAAGCTACTGCCGCGCCCTCTGGTGATCACGGTCAAAATCTTTATTTTTGTACCACGAGTTGCGTATCTATTACAGTATTAGTGTATAATCTATGCAAACCATGTACAAACCGCTGAGTCGTCAGAGCTCAAGAATGTAGAACAACGAAAGTTAAAATGAATTGGTGTCCCGTTAGATCTCGTATTCGCGTCTCAGAAGTGTTTAGATACACAACACGTACTGTGCACTGCCTTTTATAACTACCAATAAACATGGACGACTATATCAACGTTATAGATTTCATATTTTTAAACTTGGCATTCGCAGTCACATTTACCGGTGTTATCATTAATAATTTTGAGAAATATGTTCCTGCTTTTATTATAAAAGGTTATCGGTATGGGAGCTTTGCCTATCAAGGGTCTGACGCCAATTTCCTGCAAGTTATTGAGATCCCGAAGGCGTATTATAGACATTTTTATTTATTTTCAACTCTATTCAGTGCTTCGATGTTGTCCTATATGGTCGTAGTATACTTCTTTGGGGCAACCGTTAGTTTTCCTGTCCACTTCGTGTTGAAGGTGCTGCTACAGGAAAATGAGCCTTCTGGTGAGTTGACTTAAAATTTATAATTCAATGTTGTGTGATAAAACTAAATTACTAAATCTAGTACTAGTAAATCATTAGAGTAATAACTGTATAGATGGAAAACTACTGTAGTGCTTAGATTCCTTTCACTTGTAAATCATGTCAAGACCACTTGAAGTTGCCTAGAGCATAAACACTACCTAGACTTCTAATCTAGTCTTTATCTGAGATGTTATAAGTCATAATTAGATCCCTACTGCATCATTAAAATGCAATTTACCTTATGCGCAACTTCTTCAATGTTGGTTTTGAACTCTCAATTTTTCTTGTGTGTCATAGACAAGTCCTATGTACAACAATTTATGAAATAAGTTTGAGAATGATTTGCAAAAAAATTACTGAAGTAACCATAATTTTATATAGGCTTTTAGGGAATCCAAAACCTTTTAAAAAAGAAGTTCCTTTGTACCTCTATCATTGTGTTTGTTGATGGGACCATTATTTCAAAGCACAATTACCACAACAAAGCTATTGAAAGAGTCCTTAAAACCATTGTGACATACTTATTAGTATGTATAGCTTATAGCTGCGACTATTTGTATTCAATAGATTGGCTGTCTAGCCCCTTGGGTCATAAACCTTGCTGTTTAAAAACTATGTCACTTACAACATTATTTTTAAAAGCATTTTTATTTATGTTATTATAATCATTCAAGAAGCTTTTGGATGTTTATAACATGGAAAACTTTCTATAAAAGTACATAAAATAAAATTACAAAATGTTTCACTCACCCTTCTTTGATAAATGGTCTATCACATACTGAGAAAACTGTTAAAATCAGATTACATAGTAAGTAGAAATTAGCACATTCAAGGAAAACACATACAAATTCTTCAGCTTTATAAATTAGTAAAGATTTCTCACAGCATCTTTCAGTAATTGGCAAATCATTTTGTATTAGATAATTTTTATATACTTTTATTCTCTAATCATGTAATTATGGCTCTTAAGAGTAAATATGATTATTACAAGAGATATGCATGTAAATGAGTAAACATATATGCCAGGTGATCATTATCATTCCATAATCTACATGCTGCATATTATTGAAACTATCATAACATTGAATCATACTCCATGTTCTAATTATAATTTAGGTTTGTTTATATCTATGTCATCTTACACTTGACATTCTTAAAAATCTAAGTGTTTTGTTATTTATATTTTCAGTGTCTGTCACAGCAGCCCTATTAGCGTTGACACTGTTGACAATACAATGCATCAGGCGTTTATATGAAACTTACTACATGCAAGTCTTTGCCAAGTCCAGTAAGATGAACCTGAGTCACTACCTCGCTGGGATCATACATTACTTTGCTTGTATCATTGCCGTGGTTGGGCAAGCTCCAATGTTTTGTGGTAAGTAAGACTTTTATTAGATTCTCTCTACATTCCAAGGGAAGTACGATGGATACGGAATGACTAGTCGACGAACGATAAACGCCTTGCCTCCTAAATACAATGTATCTCTATACCAAAACATATTAATGTCATCTAAATCTTTGTAGGTTGAAATTGTAACAGTCAGACAAAGGCGATTATCACACTGCCCCGCATGATGCAGCGTAGCGCGTGGATGCGTTTTTTTACGTTGCTTGTAAATATCTTCTTTTGTATGGAAAACACGCATAGTCCAACACACTGAAAATGCATCCACGCGCGTTCATGCGGATCACGCACATACACGCGGAGAAACACGCACCCCCGCGCGTAGATGCGGGGCGAGACGCATGGTATGGCTCACCGAATCCCGCAGTGACGCGCGTGATTTTGAATGGGCGTGACGTGTATGTTTGAAAATGGAACTCGATGAGAGCCGCCGTGCGTGAATTAACAAAACGCACCTACGCACGTGAGTGCGTAAAAAACCCGCACGATGATGCAGATCTGCACTCCCGCAGGAACGCGCGTAGGTGCGTCGACACGCAAGATGCAGCATGATGCGGGGCAGTGTGAAGATCACCAAATTCACTCTTGCATTTGTAAGAATTAATTATGCACATATTAAGATATTTCATAACATAAAGATTAGATTAGTCTATCTGCAAGTTAAAATGCAGTTAAGTAATTTCTAAATGACCTTAGGCCATTCTCTTCAGCTAAAAAAAAGAGATCGGTAAATTGTACATCACTGACGCTAGAGATCTAAAAGTTATACGATGTCTTTCACCTTGGATTACCGACATTTTTGACTGTGTAAGCTAGATAGTGATGTATCTTAAATTATTGCTGAGTGCTACAAAAGCAGTTGCATAAAAATAATACCCTATTATAGTTTCCATCTTCACTTGTTCTTATTTATTCTCAAACTTTTTTTTTTATTTACAGGCAACCAATCTCGAGACTACATCAAATGGAACGACCTCCGTACAACGATCCTCTCTGTACCTTGCACAGTCATATTTCTCATGTCTTGGTATGAACAGTTCAAGACGAACCAAATCTTCGCGAACTTGCGCAAAGACAAGAAATCTGGTGAAGTGGTGACTGAGGAACATAAGATCCCTCATGGAAGAATGTTTGAATATGTTTCCAGCCCGCATAGAATGTGCGAGATCATTTTATATACGGTTCTGCTGTTACTAGTCCCAACGAAGACTTTCTTCTGCATTTATTTGTGGGTTTTGGGTAATCAGGTAAGGCCTAACTTTCTTTATGTTGAAATTGTTTAAAATCGCAACTGTCTTTGTGTCTTGTCTAGTCACACAATCACAGATGCGTCTACTGAATGATCCAACATAATATAGAGCTTACAGCTATAAGGAACGGTCGTTATGTATCCTACTTATTTATCAGTTCTTAATTTTTACTTGCATTTTCATATTATAGCTTATAAATCCTGTATGTTTAATTTCAGATACAAACCGCTATCCAAGCCCACGACTGGTACATAAAGACATTCGACAAATACCCCACAAACAGACTCGCGGTTTTCCCGCGCTTATTGTAGTTTGCCGCGCGATTTTGAATTAAGAAGACTGAGTATTTATTTTTTTAATATTTATTGGAGTAGAATATAAGGAAAATGACGACAGATCACAAATACAAAATCTTATTCCTCAGAAAAAGGTTATTAATCATGAAAGCAACATGGAGAATGTTAGCTTAATATGTATATTTTATGGGTGCAAAAAGTGGTAAACGTTAGAGGAAAATGTATCTGATTAAGATGATAGAGAGCCTTATCATTTTTATTCTCGATTATTATTTTGTAGATAAAACTCGAAACAGGGATTGTAATTAACTGGCTAAATTAGAATTGTTAATATTTTCGGCCATTTAGCTAGTGAGCCAGAGAGGCATATAAAATATTGTAGAATTTAAAGACAAATATATTTTTTAGTTATCATTAATTTGGCATTTTTATATTCCCGTCCAGTAACCAAAATATTTTATCAATGATGGAAAAACATACATGACCTAACCTAAATTATTTTACTTGAATTTGATTCGTACCATAATTAAAAACGTTATAATAAATAGAAACAAGTTTATTGACCAATTGTAGAACGAATACGGACACCCTATGTAAATACATACAATTGCACACACACTTCGACTTACATCGTCGATCTTACAAACTATTATTCGAACTTCTCACTTGAACAGGAAGCTGTAAAGAAAACAAACATTTATTAGTAGGTATAATAAACCTCCAAGATTATGCTCAACATTTATAGAATCTAAAAACTAAAATTATCTAAAATTCATTAATTATCATCTTAAAATCAGCATAAGTCTTATTTATTATGAGGCAACTTATTTAAAAACTCAATAAACAAGTGTTGAATGTCTCCCAAAGATTTGGTACAGTTTGTAACAAAACTCAATTAGCACAATCATCATTACAAAATACTTGAAAAGTCCAATCTCCCATAAGTTATCAGTCACAACAAATGAAATACTCATTATTATAGACACAATTAATTCAGTACTTAACAATATATGCATAAAAATTATAAATTCAATACAAACCTATAAGGATAACCCTGTGTCTTGGCCCTGAAGACAGACAGCAGCAGAGAGAAGAAAACACAGACCAACACAAGTCCTACAATAGACTGGAAACGTCTGCGCTTGCCGTCTGCTTGTGTGCGCACTATGTCTTGGTTCTTCACTCCGCCTGCCGCTTCTATCATTAGGATCATGCCTACTACTACTGCCGCATCTGTGGTTGAGAGTTCAGGAAAATATTTCAGCTTAATGTTATTTTAGGCGATTAACCCACTAGCGAAGTGAAGCTACTTCGGTAATGTGTAGTACTTGCAGATGATAATAAAATCTATTCAAAACAGCTGCATATCCAACTAGCGGACATTAGAATATCTTACGTGTCATACCGCCTTAACTAAAGTTTGAAGTTTAAAACGAAACTGACAGCTAAAGTATCTTTTTCAGGCCGTGTCTAAAGGCCCCAGTACACGTTGGCCCAAGTTCGGCCAATACACGCCATCACCAACGTGTACTCGGGGTATTCGTGCAGGTTGGCGGACATTTGTCAAGGTTGGCGCGCATTCGGCGAGTTGTCGGTTTTTTGGGCACACATCAAAGGAAGCCACGCCCAGCTTGGCGTGTGGTGTTTACACATTCGGCCAATGTTTAGTTCGTCACCGACCGCTGAGGGATAAAGTACACTTTGTGTTGCGTGTAAAAATAAATATAGTAGTAAATATAGTAGTGTAGTATAATATAAATATATATAGTAGTGTAGTATAATATAAATATATATAGTAGTGTACAAATTAATAGCCGAAGCCTTAATTACTTCGACGTCCATCGCAAGTGGTTTGCCAGACAGGAATGAGCCATGCGCCACTGTGTAAACACCATTTGATCGTGGCCTACATTTGTGCATTGGAAAGCTTGGCCGAACTTGGGCCAACGTGTACTGGGGGCTTAAGATATGTATGTATACGGCGCCAATTTCAAATAGATAAGTTTTCAATCATAAATTGCAGAAAACTATAATTATGACAACTTAGACATAAAAACAGGTAAGTATTTGCAGAGGCTGATACCAGAAAACTTTTTAAAAAGGATACTCAAAATAGCCACAATGTAGCTCTCCAACACAAATTGTCCATGTGATCCTCCATTAATGTACACCGGTCCATTCTTAGTCCTATGGAAGAAGGGTGGGCCTCTGATATGGTTCCACATTTGTCCTGATACCAGGGCAAAACAGAAGAATACTGCGCCAACAGCCCACATCTGTTTGTTGTAGAGGAACTCAAGGTTGTTTCTACGGAGGTAGAGGAAGCCAGCCACTAAGATGAATAGCATTGCGAATGCTACCGCACCAGAGTAGTTGGGCGGACGGAATATCCTGATCTGAAAATATTAAACCTTTGTTAGGATTTTTTTAAATACATATCTTTTGATTGCCCCATCGCAAATTCGAATCATAAAAATGTACAGTCCTCTGCACATTTTGGTAATTCAGCCAGCCCCTTGCAATCTTAAATAAAGTACGCAAATAGGGACATATAATCGGATTGTAACTTTGAGCTATGTAATTTTATTTGTACATATTTGTCAAGTTACAAGGTTCTCCCTTGTAAAAAATATATGTATACAGACTAACTTTCTTATTTTTAGCCATTTTCAATGAAGTTTTAAAATTTTATATACACTTTACAACTCTTATATAACTGAGAAAAATATAGTACTTAACCCATAGACTGTAAAGAATTGACCTCATTATAAACACTTGTAAAACTGTGGCCTATCAATGTACAACTGGTATAACATTTATTGAAAACAGTTGTTAAAATGCAACAGCGATAACAATGCAATTATTTCATAGCTTGATAGGTTGTTAATTTGAAAATACATTGCTATTTAGTATGTTTGGAAATAAAGATCTATGCAGACGTTAGTTAAACTTGCATTTATAGGTAAGTGATAATGATTTGTGCATTATCATGGTGTTTCTGTTCTAATCTATTTATGAACTTTTTCAGAAATTGTAAAGAAGCTTCAAAAGATAAGAGAAAATATTATCATCACCAAGCTAGTAGGCAATTGACTGCTATGCCAATAGATTGGTCCAGCTTTGAGTACTTTTCTTTGATTATTTATTTTCCTACTTTAAATTTTCCAGTACCTACTGAGGACTAGAAAGCAAGATAGTAAACAAACTAAATACCATACCTGAACATCAGTCCTATCTTGGATCCATTTGGAAATGGCTTCAGCATGGATTCCAGACCTCTCAAAGTCCATGGAATCTGCTGGTTTTGGCTTGCCTTTGGCAGGGAAGTGCATTATAACAGGTGCTGTGTTTAAACGTAGCTGAAAAAGGGACATGGATCAATAAATTTGTGTACCTATAAGGTAAAGGAGTATTTAAACGAGAACATAGAAAATTGTGTAATTTATGTGAAACAGGTAAGTTTGGTAGCATTTCGTTTTCAAAAATTAGGGTAGCAAAAAAAGTAAGGTATGAAGCTAAAACAAATTATAGTATTTATTCTTGTGTAAATGTGGTATTTTCAAGGACTATGAAACCAGTACATAATTTTCTTGTTGTAATCATGCACAAAGTTATGTCTTATAAATTACTTTCTTTTTAACAAATTCTAGCAGGATAATATGCCATATTATATCAGTTCAGTGAACACCTTATAAAGACTTACCATTTGGAAGATATCTGAACCCTCATCAAAATCAACCATACCGAAGAACAGCTTATTATTGTAAGCTGGTGAGAACCTGAATGAGTTAGCTACAATCAGGTACTCATCATACACATGCTGACAGATGGCACAGCGCCTCGACGGTGCCATGGCTGTGAACATGATGATGAAGGAGTAGTCTCTAGGCGGAGATTTCACATACTCCTTGAATTTGTTCAAGTTAAGAGAAATTATTGACTTTTTGGCTGTGAAGTCTGTTAACTGCTGGACTTTCTCTTCAAGCTGCAATCAAAATGTACGTAATTATTTCCTAATGATTCATATTTGTTGACAGTCTACTATTCGATGTATATTGGTTGTGTTAAAAATATGATAGATGTAGGTAGTTACCTAAATGTTTTAATTTTATAAAGGAAATATGTATTACGTTTATGATATTTTGGAACTAATGTGAGGATAAAGACAGACAACTTTTTCTACTGCCAAGGCTTGGCTTAGAATTTAAATAGGTTGTTAAACTTATTGTAATATTATGGTTACAAAAAGTAGTAATTACTTAGATGGTTACCGAATGTTTAGAAACAATTTAGATGGCATTAATCGCCTCATTTACGCTAAAACCTAACTAGAAAACGCCGGTAGGCAGAATCGAAAAATGGTCATATCTTACCCCCTTCGCCCGGGTTTGAGCTTCTCCTTCATAGTAGGTTAAAATTATAGTTAGGAATAACAGTAGTTTAAACTTCATTTCTGTAACTTAATTATTCTAATTCACCACAAACTGCTCCAATTTCAGAATATAGTGAAAAAGACGAGTTTGACGTTTGCCACCTCAAAACAAACGTCAAATTTCAGACACGAATGACGTGTACTCAACTCTGCGTTTATGAAGATTGTTTTGCTTTTTTTTTTAAGTAACAGTATTTGAGAAGTGGTAGTCAAAAATCAATCTTTATAAAAATACATACTAGCCGTTTTCCGCTGTTTTACTCGCGTCCGGTGGCAACTAGGTACTGCCTGAACCGGATAAAATATAGCCTATGTTACTCAAAGAGAGCCTAGCTTACCAACAGTGAATGAATTATTCAAATCGGTTTCGTGATGTAGGTACCGAATTTCATTGAAATCAGTTCAGTCGTTTTTGCGTAAATGCAGGGGCCCGATTCTCCTAAGTTAATAATGTCAAAATCGAATAGAAATCGAATCGCAATATGATCGTAATAGCAGTTTTTACCATATCGGGCATTCTGCTACTAATAAAAGAGTGTGCGTTACCCTGGCCAGATGTTGTCGAAAATGGTCATTTTAATCTTATAGATAATTAGTTGTGCGGCTTCTGTAATTGTTGCGCACATTTTTAAATTTGTTGCGCTTATAGTTTTTTAATTATTTCACAAAAACATTTCCTGCTGGAGTAACGTTACCCCAGCCAGACCTTTTTCTTTCTGATGGGAATATTTAAATAAATATTACCTATAAAATTAGTTGTCTAGATAAAGTAAATGTTGTGCCATATTTTGTATTTGTTCTTTCTTCGGTTGCGAAGTTATTCGAGATTTTGCTGGGGTAACGTTTTCGGTTTTGCTAGATCTTTGAAATGGTTAAGCGGATTCTTATCAAATTTTGTAGATGACTTCCTAGGAATTAGTTTAAATTTGTTCGGCAATAATAAAACCAAAATAATGCATATCTTAAAGGTTATTTCATTAAATGGAAAAACGTTTCAATTGGTCCCAGCACCCTCAATAAGAAGTCTAAAGACTTACTTTAAACGTTATTTTAAAGCTTGTAACTGCCTTCAAATGGTGTGCGTTACCCTGGCCAGATGTTGTCGAAAATGGTCATTTTAATCTTATAGATAATTAGTTGTGCGGCTTCTGTAATTGTTGCGCACATTTTTAAATTTGTTGCGCTTATAGTTTTTTAATTATTTCACAAAAACATTTCCTGCTGGAGTAACGTTACCCCAGCCAGACCTTTTTCTTTCTGATGGGAATATTTAAATAAATATTACCTATAAAATTAGTTGTAAATGTTGTGCCATATTTTATATTTGTTCTTTCTTCGGTTGCGAAGTTATTCGAGATTTTGCTGGGGTAACGTTTTCGGTTTTGCTAGATCTTTGAAATGGTTAAGCGGATTCTTATCAAATTTTGTACATGACTTCCTAGGAATTAGTTTAAATTTGTTCGGCAATAATAAAACCAAAATAATGCATATCTTAAGGGTTATTTCATTAAATGGAAAAACGTTTCAATTGGTTCCAGCACCCTCAATGAGAAGTCTAAAGACTTACTTTAAACGTCATTTTAAAGCTTGTAACTGCCTTCAAATGTATATGAAGTTTCATTAGCATCCTGTAAGTATTTAACAAGTTATAATGATATTCAGTTTTTCACGAGCACGGTCTTGATGCGCGCGGTGTTATTTGGCCACAGGATTAGATATATGAACTGAATGTTATCTCAATAATTAGTTATATAGATCAGGTGTATGTCAGTAAAATTTCAGCTCAGTACATTGGATAATTAATGAGATAATGCGATTAAAGTCATTAGGAAGTGAATGACCGTGGTAACCCGACCAAGTTTAGGTGGTTACGAAAAAGCGAAAACGCAGAACGTAATGGTACCTTCTAAAATATGTAGTATAGTATTACAAATTTAGTACAGACGTGTACAAAAGTAAAAAAAAACTACAAATGATTTTTAAAGATTTTTTATTGGCAGGTAAAATGTGCGCAACAATTACAGCGTTGAGGCTCAAAATGTCAACTTCCTAAAATGTCCCCTGGTACCAAAATGTCAACTTCCCATAATGTCCCTTTCCCAAAATGTCCATTTCCCAAAATGTCCCTTTCCCAAAATGTCCATTTCCCATAATGTCCCTTTCCCAAAATGCCGCTTTCCCAAAATGTCCCCCATTCTTAGAATTAAGCGTTATAACCCAACTAAAAAATAAAAAACAATATCATAATCAAATTTTTTATTTTAAATATTTGTGGTATCAACTCTTTCGTCAATTTTTGATTAGAAAAGGAATTTGAAATTAAATATAGTTATCTATTATCAACATATTATAAAAATAATAATAACGCTTAATTCTAAGAATGGGGGACATTTTGGGAAAGCGGCATTTTGGGAAAGGGACATTATGGGAAATGGACATTTTGGGAAAGGGACATTTTGGGAAATGGACATTTTGGGAAAGGGACATTATGGGAAGTTGACATTTTGGTACCAGGGGACATTTTAGGAAGTTGACATTCTGAGCCTCAACGCTAATTATTTATAAGATTAAAATGACCATTTTCGACAACATCTGGCCAGGGTAACGCACACAATAAAAGATCAATCGTATTCGATTGACATTTGATTGGTGTGCGATTGGTCTGCTATTTTGGTGATTTTGGTCTATACGGTAGTTTGCTGTACCTACAATCATTTTGCAATCGTAAATCATTTGCAGACAAAATGATTCATTATTGAATGATATAAAAGGATAAAAACGTTTGTTTCAAAGAAAAAATAGCGGAATGCCACATACGCTTCAATCGTAATTGAGTCGGGATTGGATCTCAGTCGAATCGAGTCGAATGTGAATCGTATGGCGCTTAAGTAAAATTAGGAGAATCGGGCCCCTGGAAGAAAAACAGGCAGAAGAAATTACTTACGATATCTTCAACTGCGATGATGTTACCTATTGATGCTGCGCTAGGTAGGTACTGCATCTAAACTACTGAAACTTAGCAGCAGGAATTGGGTTGGCAGAAGTACTGAAACTTTCAGCAGATGTTGGTGCCGGTCTCCGAATACATTATCATGTGTGGCAAGGTCAAAGACATGTACCTACACGGCTACACCCTTTATCCAAATGCACACAAAAAATGATGATGATTACGCCAACTTGAAGTACACCCCCGCCATCCTGACCCACCAGTGGCATAGACCGCCGAAGGGAACTCGTATTTAACCCTGATTACGGGGTAAGAATTGGGCTGGCATTTATTACACCAAAAATCTGCATTTGATTTCCTGGATCTATTTTACCTTACTTTATTGCAGCCATTAAATAGTTATGTCCATCAGGATTGAGGAGCCACTTTTTGTATCTTAATGAAATTTTGTACTTATTTAGTAGTCAGTTAAAAAGTATTGTAGGCTCAATCTTGGAATTTGTAGTATAATAGTTCAAAAGTTATATGACCAAAAAGGTGGCTCCTCAATCTAAATATTTGGACTGAGGAGCCACGTTGAAACACAGAAAGTATACGATGTACATTCTTGAAAATTTTGTATGATTTAGTAGTAATTGAGCGCAATACGTACTAAAAATTTAATTCCAATACCTTTGATATTTAAGAAGATACAATACTTATAATGTGGCACCTCAACCCATACAATGAAAGTGTGAATTCCCACGAATCGTAAGTGGCAAATTCAAATTACACCCCATAAACATTTAGTAGTAAGTGTGTCTGAATTTGTAGTACATAAACAAAGTAGTAAAACTGAGTGAATTTTGTAAAATTACGTATTTTAAGTGGCTCCTCAATCCTGACGTTTCTAAAATGAGAAAATGCTTGAGTTACCTGAAATCGGAATGGAATAAAAAAAATAAAGTCACTAACATTTAGTATAAATTTCTACTAAATATACATATACAAATGAAAATTGTATGTATTCAATATCTGATAAAAAATCATCTTTTCCATTTTCCTTAGGACGTCGCCATTAAGGGTGACCATGTTATATGAATAAAAATCAGGATATATAGGTAGTTCTCAGCTTTGACGCCAATTTTTTATTAAACCTCTGTAGGCAAACGCATTTATGGCTATTCCGCCTCGTGAATGACAAAATATTATTAAATACAAAAGTATTGAGTAACCTTACTTAATAAAGTATTAAACTTGCTTTGTCATTCAACATTGCTGGAGCGGTGTAATGTTCCAAATTCAAAAAACGCGCCTGCAATGTTTTTTTTTCCCCTTAGGGCAGGCTAAAGTGTTACGACCATACTGCCTAGTATTTCGTAGTGGCAATGGATTTGATTTTCATTGTCCGTAAATTCGATACTTCGCATTTTTTTAAATAATGAAAGCATTACATATGAAACAGATATTCGATGCGTTGTTGTAACCGACTTTAAAAAAAGGAGCAGGTTCTCAAGTCACTTGTTATTTTCTTTGTTACTCGCTTCCTCGAAGACGCCTAGACCGATATGGTAATTTTTTTTCTTTATACTCGCAGTTTTGTCCCATAGCTAACAAGTTATTCGTGATATGACCATGAAGGTTTGGATCTTACCTGATGATGGAGGCGACAGAAAATCAAGGGAACTCCGTACCGGTATATAGCAACTGCCAAGTGTTTGGGCTCATTGGCTTCGTATTGACGAGATCTTTACACTGAAATATGTTATGAGTACCATATCAGGGGCCCGATTCTCCTAAGTTAATAATGTCAAAATCGAATAGAAATCGAATCGCAATATGATCGCAATAGCAGTTTTAACTATATCGGGCATTCTGCTACTAATATAAGACCAATCGTATTCCAACGACATTCGATTGGTTTGCGATTGGCCTGCTATTTTGGTGATTTTGGTATATACGGTAGTTTGCTCTACAATCATATTGCAATAGTTAATCATTTGCAGACAAATGATTCATTATTGAATGACAGAAAAGGATAAAAACGTTTATTTCAAAGAAAACATTGCGGAATGCCACATACGTTTCAATCGTAATCGAGTCGGGATTGGATCGCAGTCGAACGTGAATCGTATGTCGCTTAAGTAAAGTTAGGAGAATCGGGCCCCAGACCTGACAATGAAGACAAAGTGCGTTTAGGGAACTCCTTAACGGTTGATAGCAGCTACCTTGTGTTAAGCCATATTTTATTTATATTGGTAAAGACTTTCCACAACTGCCACTGAGGGTATTTAAAATACACTCTTTTGAAAAAAAAGCGGGCAACTATGTTAAATCTTGGTTTTAAGGACTTTATGTGTGTTTCAAAAGGTTTTAATGACTGGAATATATTACTAGCATCAAAAGGGTTTGCCAAGCATGCGTATCTATAATTAATTTTAATTTTGGAGACTTGCTAAGAAAGTTGTTAAAACCTTGTTCTGGACTAATTCCTAGTAGAAACTTTGTCGGTGTTTTGAATAGCAAGTTTTCTAAGTGATGTTCAGGAAACTGATACTGCAGTTTTAATAACTGAGTGATGAACATTTATGCTACGTGCACATTCACACGTGCACATTCAGTAAAATTATCAGCCTTACTAAATGATAATAAGATCATACAGAGGAATTCAGCACGACGATTGACTACAAATTATTAGAGATAAAAAATAATTAAGAATATAAAAAAAAAATTGGCGTCAAAGCTGAAAACTACCTATTTATCCCGATTTTTATTCATATAACATGGTCACCCTTAATGGCGACGTCCTAAGGAAAATGGAAAAGATGATTTTTTATCAGATATTGAATACATACAATTTTCATTTGTGCATGTATATTTAGTAGAAATTTATACTATATGTTAGTGTCTTTATTTTTTTTATTCCATTCCGATTTCAGGTAACTCAAGCATTTTCTCATTTTAGAAACGTCAGGATTGAGGAGCCACTTAAAATACGTATTTTTACAAAATTCACTCAGTTTTACTACTTTGTTTATGTACTACAAATTCAGACACACTTACTACTAAATGTTTATGGGGTGTAATTTGAATTTGCCACTTACGATTCGTGGGAATTCACACTTTCATTGTATGGGTTGAGGTGCCACATTAAAAGTATTGTATCTTCTTAAATATCAAAGGTATTGGAATTAAATTTTTAGTACGCATTGCGCTCAATTACTACTAAATCATACAAAATTTTCAAGAATGTACATCGTATACTTTCTGTGTTTCAACGTGGCTCCTCAGTCCAAATATTTAGATTGAGGAGCCACCTTTTTGGTCATATAACTTTTGAACTATTATACTACAAATTCCAAGATTGAGCCTACAATACTTTTTAACTTACTACTAAATAAGTACAAAATTTCATTAAGATACAAAAAGTGGCTCCTCAAACCTGATGGACATAAATAGTTTACCGGTTGTAATGATTTAGGCCAAAAGTGGGTGTAGGTAATAATAAAAATTACGCAAAACAAAGAATAATTAATCTACTTGTATGTGTTTGTAGTGTCTGAATTTAA
Organism: Helicoverpa assulta; assembly: GCA_963856015.1. Lineage (NCBI taxonomy): Eukaryota > Metazoa > Arthropoda > Insecta > Lepidoptera > Noctuidae > Helicoverpa > Helicoverpa assulta. The sequence continues at coordinate 1,718,347 of CAWLCW010000016.1, forward strand.
AATTTCCCTTTTGCTAACTAGGCAAGCTTTTACTAACAAGCAAGAACATTGTGTAAGTTTCGTGACGGGCCCTACGATTGATTACCCCCTCCCCTTCTAATGACCACAATCAGAACTGAAGGTACCAATTGAATTGACCCTTATGAAGTAGGTTATTAGGTCAATTGGACGTAGTTATTATTAGCTAGGGTATGATCTCCTAGCCTTAATCAGAAATAAAACGTCAATTCGTATCACAATAACTTCTTGTATTCACTTTTAAAACACAATTTAATATCAATCGTAATAAAACATAGTTTATCAGTCCACGAAGGAAGCGCGCGCTCTGTCTGTCAAAATCTTCCAAGGGTTGTCATCACGGTGGCAGCAGTGTTGCCCGTATAAAATAAAAGGATCTAACATTCGGCCTTCCTGACCTTTAGTTTGTCCTCAAACTATACCCTTGGGTAATTATAAGTAAGTTTGATTCTAGTTGCCCATTCCAAAAGTAGCTTCCTATGGAGAAGAACGGGCAAGAAACTCCATGGTTACTCTTTTTAAAACATAATAGGTATATCATTTGGCATGTATTGATACATACGATAGTAACATAAAAAAAAGGAAATGCTTACAATATTTTACGGCTGACTCTGAGAAAGTTATACAATGCAAGTTGAACTAGGAATAATAACATGTGCCACCTATTGGCCACTAAACAACTTTCCAATAAGTCGGATTTAACACAATTACTCTAATTTATTAATCTTTTTATATTCTACATTTGTTACCATATCTTCTCATAGCTTCACTGGCCAAGTACTCTCACTTGCCAGTCACTGTACAACTTCAAGCAATATGACATCACTTACTACATTGTAGGTTTCACAGGCCAAGCACTCTCACTTGCCACCTGCTTCTCTTTACTGTTGCAGAGGCCAAGCACTCTCACTTGCCACCTGCTTCTCTTTACTGTTGCAGAGGCCAAGCACTCTCACTTGCCACCTGCTTCTCTTTACTGTTGCAGAGGCCAAGCACTCTCACTTGCCACCTGCTTCTCTTTACTGTTGCAGAGGCCAAGCACTCTCACTTGCCACCTGCTTCTCTTTACTGTTGCAGAGGCCAAACACTCTCACTTGCCACCTGCTTCTCTTTACTGTTGCAGAGGCCAAGCACTCTCACTTGCCACCTGCTTCTCTTTACTATTGCAGAGGCCAAGCACTCTCACTTGCCACCTGCTTCTCTTTACTGTTGCAAAGGCCAAGCACTCTCACTTGCCACCTGCTTCTCTTTACTGTTGCAGAGGCCCAGCACTCTCACTTGCCATCCACACCTTCCAACCATCTGTAACTATGACTGCATCGTGGCCTTCACTCGAACTGGAGCCATCCACGCCTTCCAGCCAATCTCAACTCACGACATCTGCATTTGACCCCTCACCGCAAAGCCAAGAGGATGTCCACCAACAAGGCTTCACGATCGTGCCAACCTTCCAGAGTCGTATCTTTAACTAGGACGGACTGCATCGTGGCCTTCACTCCAACTGGAGCCATCCACGCCTTCCAGCCAATCTCAACTCACGACATCTGCATTTGACCCCTCACCGCAAAGCCAAGAGGATGTCCACCAACAAGGCTTCACGATCGTGCCAACCTTCCAGAGTCGTATCTTTAACTAGGACTGCATCGTGGCCTTCACTCCAACTGGAGCCATCCACGCCTTCCAGCCAATCTCAACTCACGACATCTGCATTTGACCCCTCACCGCAAAGCCAAGAGGATGTCCACCAACAAGGCTTCACGATCGTGCCAACCTTCCAGAGTCGTATCTTTAACTAGGACGGACTGCATCGTGGCCTTCACTCCAACTGGAGCCATCCACGCCTTCCAGCCAATCTCAACTCACGACATCTGCATTTGACCCCTCACCGCAAAGCCAAGAGGATGTCCACCAACAAGGCTTCACGATCGTGCCAACCTTCCAGAGTCGTATCTTTAACTAGGACGGACTGCATCGTGGCCTTCACTCCAACTGGAGCCATCCACGCCTTCCAGCCAATCTCAACTCACGACATCTGCATTTGACCCCTCACCGCAAAGCCAAGAGGATGTCCACCAACAAGGCTTCACGATCGTGCCAACCTTCCAGAGTCGTATCTTTAACTAGGACGGACTGCATCGTGGCCTTCACTCCAACTGGAGCCATCCACGCCTTCCAGCCAATCTCAACTCACGACATCTGCATTTGACCCCTCACCGCAAAGCCAAGAGGATGTCCACCAACAAGGCTTCACGATCGTGCCAACCTTCCAGAGTCGTATCTTTAACTAGGACGGACTGCATCGTGGCCTTCACTCCAACTGGAGCCATCCACGCCTTCCAGCCAATCTCAACTCACGACATCTGCATTTGACCCCTCACCGCAAAGCCAAGAGGATGTCCACCAACAAGGCTTCACGATCGTGCCAACCTTCCAGAGTCGTATCTTTAACTAGGACTGCATCGTGGCCTTCACTCCAACTGGAGCCATCCACGCCTTCCAGCCAATCTCAACTCACGACATCTGCATTTGACCCCTCACCGCAAAGCCAAGAGGATGTCCACCAACAAGGCTTCACGATCGTGCCAACCTTCCAGAGTCGTATCTTTAACTAGGACTGCATCGTGGCCTTCACTCCAACTGGAGCCATCCACGCCTTCCAGCCATCTCTAACTATGACTGCATCGTGGCCTTCACTCCAACTGGAGCCATCCACGCCTTCCAGCCATCTCTAACTATGACTGCATCGTGGCCTTCACTCCAACTGGAGCCATCCACGCCTTCCAGCCATGCTAACAAATCGTCAACAATATAATTGCATAAACTCTCACTACGATAAACAATTTCTGCGAATACTTTCATTTCATTTTGAATCCAAACTGTGACTTGTGTACATTGCCATTTTAACAAATTGGCAACCATATACTTGTACAAATTCTTACTACGGTAAACAACTTCACGTCTAGTATTTGGACTTGTATACTTTATCAAAACATTCAAGTTTAACAGAGTAAGTTAATCTTACTATCATGTTATATCCTTCTAGTCATGTTAACAAATTGACATCAAGATCCTTCTATCAAGTCTCTCGACTTATGTACCTTATCAATACATTCAAATTTAACCATGACAAGTCAACATCAACATATTGGCATCTATATACTTATATAATTTCCTATTTAAATAATCGACTTGTTTTATATCCAGTCTCTGGATTTATATTCTTTATAAATACATTCCAATTCAACCATTTCAAGTCAACATCAATATATTGACATCTATATACTTATATCATATCCTATTTCAATAATCGACATGTTTTATATCCAGTCTCTGGATTTATTTCTTTATAAATACATTCAAATTCAACCATTTCAAGTCAACATCAACATATTGGCATCTATATACTTATATAATTTCCTATTTCAATAATCGACATGTTTTATATCCAGTCTCTGGATTTATTTCTTTATAAATACATTCAAATTCAACGATTACAAGTCAACATCAACATATTGACATCAATATACTTTTATCATTCCCCATTAAATAAACAATTCTCTATATCCAGTCTCCGGACTTGTGTACCTTACCAATACGTTCAAATTCAAGCAATACAAGTCAAAATTAACATATTGACATTAATTCATTTATATAGTTCCCCATCAAATAAACAATTCCTTATATCCAGTCTCGGTTCTTATCCTACACGTACATTATCAATACATTCAAATTTCAATATTACAAGTCAATATCAACATATCGACGACAATATACTTATATCATCAATCATTAAATAAAGAATCCTATGTATCCAGTCTCTGGATTTGTGTACCTCATTCAAATTCAAGCAGTACAAGTCAACATCACCATATTGGCATCAAAATACTTATATCATTTCTCATTTCAATAGAAAACTTCTATTATACAAAGTCTCTGAACTTTTGTTCCTTATTAACACATTAAAATTTATCACTATCATAATTCAAAGTGCAAATCAGTATTTACACATTGCTTCTGCTTATATAATTTCTCATTACAGTAAACAACTTCTTTCTATCCAGTACCTGGACTACTGTACATTAACAATACAATATACAATTTCTTAATATCTAGCCTTAGATTCATAAACTGCGTCGCTACACTTGTATTGATCTTCAATACAATATACACTTTCTCAATATCTAGCGTCAGATTTTTTTTATACTTCATCATTACGCTTGTATCAATCTTCAATACAATGTACAATTGCTTAATATCCTGGATGGATGGATATAAAATATTATATCCTACTTCACAATTACACTTGTATTGGTCCTCATTAGGCACAATATATACAATTTATTTTTAAAGGACTTAGTTTCGAAAAATTGAGAGCTATGAGAAATATACACAGCTTTTTAAGTATGTGTCAATGAAGATCTCTATAAATATTGATTAATAATATTATCACGAGTGGCTCCTTACACAAAACCGTCCTAACACAATTCCTTCCGTGTATTAACTTCAGAATCATAAATGACTCGTAGTTATCAATATCATCAAACTGGACAATATACAAATCTCTCAATTTATTACATCTTCTATCTCTGTCTACAATATATATATATATGTATACATATTTTATCTCGTTTAGTATCCATTAATCATCAATATGATCAAGGTAGCTAATACAAATTCTTTAGTCAGTTTCTCTGCCCATCTCTTATTTATATTTGTTATCTCACAACTAGTACAATATATCTTGTCTATTCAATACTCAATTCTTTATTAGCATTCCAGTTGCTTGTTTTTAATAATTAACAACATAATAAAACGAGAAATATACAAGTAATTACATTTTTCTCTGTCCATCTCTTATTTGTATTCTTCTTCTTGGCGAGTCGATTATTTGTACTATTAGAGCAATGCCTATGGTTGAACTAAATCAATACATGTCTTCTATTATTATTATTTAACAACACAATCAAACTCAACCAGACCACTACAAGTTACAATTGTTACAACATTACAATTGTTTCTGTTAATCCCTTATTGTAGTGGATAAAATATATAAATACATAATATCCATTTCCTTCCTCGAGTCGTTTGTTGTCAGCAACAAACAATAGAACCAGCTAAAACAGTACATAGTGCATACCTTCCAACCTATGAACTTATCAAAAGTTTATTTATGTAGTCTTATTTCAATAATTCAACAATACAACCAAACTGAATTAGTATGAATCTTTCAATTTATTTCACATCTCAATACAGAGGCTCGTAAGAATTAATAACAGATAATCAAGGTAAAAATTGTATAAATCTTTAATCTATTCATTCAATTTTCTTCGTCTGGTATTGTTTTATTAATTAACAATTCATTAAAATCACTACACTTCTCAATTTAAGCTTTTCTTTTTAGTGAATACCATTTAATCAAATTATAACTCTACAAGTTGTAAAGTGTGAGTGGAAAAGCCTTCTGCTCCCTCGGAACTATATCCCTGATGAGGGATACGAAAGCAGAATTGAAGGTGGTGCCGTAGTAACAATTTTAATACAAACAAAGTGACAACAAAGTACCCCTGAGCCTAGTTTAACTCATGGTTCTTTGTAAATTATTTATGGTGCCTTAAAGTATTGCCTTCTTTAGCTGTGCCCTAACAGGGCCTATAATGGTACCTACTTAGTTTTAAGCCTCTTCAACATCTATTGTAACATTATGGAATGCAAATAAATATATATGAATATAAACATAACCAGATGTCATCATCTTTAAATATAAGTTACAATCTCCATATAAATTGTTCTTTATCAGTCAGTTTATTCAATTAATGGTTCAAAACTAATAAATACTAAGCAATGCTCTTTCTTAGTTGTTGACTGTAAAACACTTGTGGTTGTACTTACTGACTTGTTAAGGATGTTGTTGACACCCCACTGAATTCACTCCTCTGATCCTCCACAATCTTGGTTCCTATTTTATAAGTGGTCAGAATAGACTCACAACATCAATCAAGAAAATCATCATAAACTGTACATGTAATTTTCTGTGAGAAAAGGTCTAACATACAATATGTGCTGAAATTTAGTCTCAGAATAAAATGTCTAATCTCCCAGAAAATTACAAGATTTCCTGTCATAATGAGAGTATAGAGAGAAGTGTTAACTCGTATTGTTACCATCCATAAAAGTTCAGGTTCAGTTTATTTATAATAATCTATGTGTTTTACTGAGTGCCCTGGTATGCATTCAACTTTTTAATGGGCTAGGACAAATTACTTATTAATTGCCTAGTCTTTTATTCTTTAACCGTCTCACATACTTCTTTTTCAGTATGGTTTAATGTATTCTGATGGTATAGCTCCTGTGTAGTATCAGACAATTTTATGTCTAACTAATGTTGTTTTGTTCCAACTCAAACCTATCTCTTATTGACCCAATTGCCATATTCATTTATTAAGTTAATAATAATAGACTGCTTTCGATTCAGATTTCAAAGCCGAAAATTGATTATTTTGTATTTATTTGATTCTAGTATACATATCTTTAAGCACTTCGGGTTATTTTTAATGGTTGAGAAAACTGGTCTCAGCATCAAGTGGTGGATTCCAAATTAAAATGAAATCTTTCAAAAAGAACATAATATCTGATCTGGTTACTCAGATTACTGACACTACTGAGTTATATTTTCTTCTGATTAATTGACACTACTGATTTATATTTATTTATTATGCTTCAGTTTGTAAAATCCTTTAAGTAAATAATATTTACTACAATTGCTGCATCTTTACTGTGATTAAACTATCCTTAATGTGTTACGGTCCTATAACGTACCTGTTAGCTGTAATGTCATCCAACATTCAGATAGAATAATAAATAGAAATTTAACTTTTTCTAGGTGAGGCAATTTACAGTTAATAATATGGAAAAGATCATTTAAAAAGATTACCATTTTTATAATTTTCACTTTAGATACTCTTTAAAATAATAACAAGCAATGATATTTGCTTGGAATGAAGTTTTACTTAACAATGATGTATGCTATTGGCAGAACCAACATATTGGTAAAACATACTTAGTGTCTGAAACATACTGGCTTGAAGCATTTAGTTTCATATAGTTACTTTATTAATAAAAACCAGTTTAGTGTTTATAGTACTTTAAAGTATTTGATTATCCATTATTAATACCTGTTATCACCGCTTTGGATGTACTTAGAATAGTCAAGAGCTGTGTCGCACGGTTTTTGTTGGTTGTCAATTAACCACTTTATTTTCTACTTCTATTTGTAATTGATTATGGTTATTTCAATTTTAATTATTGTAATATTGGCTTTATATCATGAAAATCCTATTGTTATATCCTATTTACTTATTTTTATAGGTACTTCCTCTGTCTATTTCAATAATGTATGTAAATAATGCATTAACACCAAATCGTTTGGCCATCATACCCATAAACTATGCAATTAGCTTTACTTGCTTTATTTACTCTTTTCCCATAAATATTTTATGTATTCAATGTGTAGCAAAAATAACACCATACATAATTACTCAGGATATAAATGTTTACCTCAGAGTATCTGCCATGTTCCCAGCTGGTTTATGGATGTCTAATTAAATATATTGTTGTACATTTACTCACCTTAAAAATGCATGCATCAAATGGATCAATAGCAAACTCTGTTCACATCCATGTAAAACTGCACTTATGTGCAAAATTTTATTTTGAATGGCACCCATTATGTACAACAAAATATCTGTAACCTAGAGAAAACTCAGTACCGAAGCTCTGAAATGTCGGCTCAAATAGTTTTTAGTATATAGAGCTAAATGTTTCTGGTTTTATATTTGTATGCCATGACAAGTGGCAAACATGTTTTAAGCACATACCTTTAATAATTGTATTATCCTACATGCATGCACCTGCGTGTGTATGCATGTATACACATGTTTGGGTAATTAAATGATTGTTTTCTATTCCATGGATTAAATTGGAATGAGAAAAAAAAATATTAATGCTTATACCTGATTGTCCAATGTCTCGAGTACCTGTTTCATCGCGGCGGAGAAGGTGTCTAATCGCCATCAGGCGTAGTGTGTGTCAAGCAGTAATCTACACACAAGAATCTTGTCTGGTCGTCGTCATTATAGGCTCCACAAGTTGTTGACCATGTCGCTTTGTTTTCCTTGAGTAGAAAAGTCCTTGATGCATTATTGCGGTTGAGCAATCAGTGCTGTGGTCATCTCGTCTTCGTTTAAGTGTTTCGCATAGTGTGGCGTGATCATTAATTTTATTGTATTCGGAGCATTCGCGCCCCATTGGTAATTAGGCGTTTTCTGTTCTTCCCGCCATAGATAATACACTACTATATAGAGATAGATACGCAACTCATCGTTCAAAACAACTTACTAGCGTGAAAGTTAACGGGCCCCCGTCACAAGATGGCGTGGTTACTTCATGTATGGTTAGGGTAGATGGCGCTTTTCAAGAGTTCTCTTAAATATGTTTTTAAATTTGAAAATTGAAATCACTGTTTTAAATTCAATTTACTGTAAATTGAATTTAAAACAGTGATTTCAATTTCCAGTTCCAGTTTCCAGTTTTCAGTTTCCAACTTCTAGTCTAGTCAATAATATTATGGGAGATAATAAAAAAACAAAAGATAAAGAGTACATTTATCGGCTAAGTATATTTTATTTCCTTTTTTTATGTGTATTACAATATTTAAATGCTTGTAACTTAATTTCATCATTTACATCGAAATTTGTTATTTTTCCGTTAATTATTCTATTAACCCCGGTGCACCAACTGTGAATGATTAAATTAATTGACATATTAATTATAAAATCAATTAATTTATTTTTATGAACTATACAAGTAATTATACTAAAATCACAATGGCAATTGATGTAAAATTTCATTTTTTCTTTCAGATATTTTATTTCAGGTGAATCTCGTAAACATGCAACAATCATATAATATATTTCATTTAATAATTTTATAAAATCATCACATGCATTAAATAAGGATTTTTTCGTATAATCTATTTCATAATTAAATGATTCAAAATCAATTTCCTTTCTTAATATATCATTAGTACATGTTCCACATTTTTTGAACACTTTACATTTCGATTTTTTTACAATGTATCCTGCTACATATTTTTTTGATTCGGCATGCAAAATCGAGTCATTCCATTTAATTTGGTTCATTGTATTAATTAAAGAATCAATAGGAAAATCACCACTAACCAATTCAATTTCATTGTTTTGTTTTTCAGCAAGAAGATCTTTGAAAGATTGCAGTGATTTATTTTCATCTTTTTCACAGTTGGCACTTACAGAATGGGGCGAATTTAAATTATTAAGTAACAAAGTTTTGAACGCATTAATAAATTGTAGGCACGAGGGATTAACATTTCGTATCCCATTACTTCTAATGTTACAAAAAAAATTTTCAAGAGGGTCCTGATTGAAATTTCTGGTTAAAAGGCTAGTAACTTTATATTTGATTTTTAAAAACTCCCACATTTCTTTAAACGTTTTAATATTGTGGATCCAATTTTGAAGGGATGGCACTTTTTCATATCTTACTTCTTCTGTACCATCCCGTTTTTTTTTTATAGTTTTAAAAGTCATTGAATCCAATATAGGAACTACCTCTGTCCATAATCTAAAATGAGGAGAATTATTCATTACACACCCCTTGAAAATTTTTGGATCACCTGTATATGAATGTCCATTGAAAGAATCAAATAGTTTGTCCATAATGAGTAGAAAATCAGCAGTTTCTTCGCACTCCGCCGGAAGAAGGTTGTGTTCTGAAACAATATATTAAATAAGTACTAGAATACAGTTCATATCAATCTTTTTTGCTATTGTGGACCGAAATTAAAGAAAAAAGAAAGAAAATACATTTATTCGACCCAGATTAGGGGACACAATAAAAAAACAAAAATACAAAAATTTAATTAAAAAATTAAACGGTGTGCCTCACGGCTGTGTCGAAAAGGCACAAACTTACAAACTTTAAAGTGGCAGTAACGATTTACTGTGCGTCTTTATCAGTTGGTTCAGTAAATAGTTGTGGGTGTAAATATAATTAGTAAGAAACCAACATTAAACTATATTTTGTAGTTTCATAATGTCTCAAATTTTTATTTCAATATGATAATTTTAATTTATTATTTCATTTCAATTTATAATGTTATTCCAACAATATATCTTATGCATCTTAAATATTGACATAGCCAATTTTAGATAAATTATTAGATATGAATTGTATTTTTATTTTGAATTTTATCGAGAGAAATAGCATCTCAATTGTTTGTTTTTAAATATTTTTGAACTTATAAATGTAGCCAGGACATCTAATATTATTTTAAAGAAAAATAATGAACTTTCTAATTTGTCTGTGGAGAATGAAGATGGTTAAAAACATGTAAATTAAAAATAAAAATCTAATTTAGTAAATTAATAGCAATTTTTTTTAAATATAGAGAAAATAATGAGAACAATAAAAAGCATACTTACTTGCTAAGAATCTCAATGCTGATGATACCCTTTGGCTGAAAACTTGTGCAGCATATTTCACTTTCATTTTTGGAATTTTCTCTTTATTAACATGGTTTTCTGTTAATTTATTAACAAGCCTAATTTCATCATCCCCAACATCTAACTTCAACAGCATCTCCAAATGTTCCCACTTTGCATACTTTGTTTTCCCATCTTGTACAAATTTCAAATGTTTGGCGAGTAAATTATTTCTCATTCCCTTTAAAAGATGTGGAGGATCAAATAATGGGAAGACCTTTTGGTCTTCAAACTCGAAGGCTTGGGTCCTATATTCATTACCCTCTTGTAAATATTTGCGTTTTGTGTCTTCTTGAAGACTTTTTATCACAGAAATATTTGTGGCTGATTGGTCACATATAGTGGCAATAACTATCAATCCAGTATTGGAGATTTCTTTTATTATTGTTTTGATCAGCTTCTTTAAATCGTCCTTTTTCGTGGCACCTTGGCAAAATGAAAAGCATAAAGGTTGTTTCACTTTGCTTTTTATACCCTTGATCATAAAGACCAAGGCATGATCTGCGAGTTTTTTTGTTTGTCTGTGCCCAAAATCTTCAAAACCAGTTATCTGTTTTAGGGCAGGGTTGTAAAAAACACCCGGAGCCAATGATACCTCATCAAACAGTAAATTGACCAACTTTTTTTCTGCCGGCAATTTTGCTACTGTAGCTTTTAAATTTTTAAATATATCAGGATTGAAGCCTGGTTTCAGTTCAAATTTACTCAACATTTTTTGTAGGCTGCGCTTTGATGGCAAGACAAACATTTTTCGCATGAGGTTGTAAGCTTTCTGACTCTGTTTGTAAATGGTCAATGCCATGATTTTTTCGTTAAATGTAAATCGCCTGCCTCGTGGTTTCTTTTTCCATTTCATTTGGAGGGAAGTAAATATTTTTATTGTTGCAGGCATTTTATTTAACTCTTTCAAAAATGATTTTGATGTGGAAATTTTCCTTGCAGAGAGTTTCTTGTTATTTTGTTCCTTATATTTCTTTTTCAGCTTCAATACTTTCTGTTTTAACTTTATTATCTCCTTCTCTTTGGAGGTGACGACTCGTTTTAAATATTGACAAGTCCCTCTTTTCCTAGAACCTGTAATTTAAATTATGTTACACCTCAGATCAAAGAAATAGTGTTACACAAAGTTTTAATAGAATTGTGATAAAAATATGTTACATAATATTGTTCTGTTATTATATTATGACCAGAGATTGGAATAGGTAGGCTTCGAGGAACAGATACAAAAAGTGGAGACTTCCCTACAACAGCAGATACAAGCTTGATAAATATTTTTTATGGGGATTTTATGGGTAAACAAAAATGGATATAAAGAAGATCATTCAGACTCCATACATTTTTGGGCCTTTTCTACCAACGAAAAAAAATGGTATGGATGGTTAGAACTAGCTATTTGGATGAATAATTATTATGACACATAAGTTGTAGGATTATATCAAGTTATTATTATTAATCCATTTAATTCAGGTTTACAAGTTCGGAGATTTGTTATTGTCTTACATTTATTGATTCCTGCAAGTGCGGAAATAATCCTACCTAAAATTATAAACGCGAAAGTTTGTAAGTTTGGATGATGTTTGTTACTCTTTCACGAAAAAACTACTGAACGGCTTTGGATGAAATTTGGTATGTAGATAGCTTATACCCTGGAATTAGACATAGGCTATTTTTTATTCCGGTATACGCGGGTGAAACCGCGGGACGCAGTTAGTATGAAATAATCCTATACTAGTACTAATATTATAAATGTTGTGAGGATGTTTGTTCCTCTTTCCCGCGAAAACTACTAAACGGATTTAGATGAAACTTTACAGTAATATAGCTTATAAAAAATGTAATAACACATAGACTTCACTACATAGTATAAAACAAAGTCGCTTTCTCTGTCCTTATTTCCCTATGTACGCTTAAATGCCCACTCTCTCTCTCTGCAAGAAGTTTTATGACCCTACAGTGGAAACAAATTGGAATCCTGATGATGGAAAGAAAAACCTAATGTTACAAGTCAAAGGTCAATTGTCAATAAAAATATTTACCTTTAGGGCGTTCAGCTGTCTGTAATGCATTCTGTACATCACTATGATAGTGGGTAGAGCTGGATGGCTCAATGACAGCAAGTTTATCTTGCGAAATGTTTAATAAATTCGACATGTCTGCCTCGACATGTCCCGATGGACCTTCAAGAGTTTGACCAACTGGTAATGTAGATAAATCTGCAAAAGGATGAAATTATTTATAGTTACTGTATAATTATGTAGAATATAGAACAATATTCATTTAATTCTTAGAAGATAGCATGTTGCATCAATTATTTTTGGTATATAATATTCATTTTATTTTCTTCTAATTAGGATTAGATTATTCAGTAGAAAATTTTATTTAATATTTGAGGAACAATTTTGTTATTACAGCGAAGGCAAAGAAATGTGGTTTTGTTTCTATTAAGATTTAAATAACATAAGACATCTAAATAGTAGGTACCTAGAGTTGGTATTGCATTTGGAGTAAGTCGGTGACTGGCTGAACGGTAACACTCTTCAAAATGTCTGTCGCAAAATCGAATTTGGTTATAAATGTAGATGTCGCCTTTCTCTTGTAAAGCTTTATCTAGTACTTTTTTCCACGAGTTAAACTTTTCCAAATGTGGGTATTCAGGTTTAGGAAATCGGTGCAATGGGCCTGAAATCAAGAAGTTTTTATACATGAACAACTCACTCTCATTAAAATACCGTAATAGATATCATCATCATATGTATAAAATTTTAGTAATGTACTGTGATACCATCCTTGAATATTAATCTAACACTAGAAATAATAGCTGAGGTCTAGCAGTACTAGAACAGGAACACCACAGTTGAAGTAAATAAAATCACAGTAGCATAGCATGGGGGTGCCGAGGGGGCCATGGCCCTGGGTGGCGCTACTCTAGGGGCCGGCACCGCCGCCTAGCTGCAGCATCAAGCCAAGTAGAAGCTGATAGCGTTGACAGTAGAGGCAAAGGCATTTTTTGCCGCCTTTACATTGTCAGTTCCTATTTATGCCACCCCATAATACAATTTTCTTGAGAAGAGTCACTATACATTAAAGGTTGTCTGTAAAAGATCGCTTTTAGCGATAAGACCACCCATTGTTACACCCCTTTTAGTTATTAAGTTTTAAATTGTAATTTGTTATGGTGTACATAGTGTGTATAGATACCACCACCACCACCATAACAAATACAACAAGATAGATAGATATCTATCTATACTTCTAGCCTACCTCCCAATAACTTCTTGTCTACTAAAAGAAGATCTAACCTATCAGGCAGGCAGGGTACTAAATTTTTCGACTCGCTCTTGAATTTTTACATCTGCTTGTTTTTCGTTTAATTTGACAATAAATGCTTAGTCCACACAAGGCTTTATGTTTTTTGAGCTTTAAAGGAAAATCTAACATATCCTAGTTTGCAAAAAATATTGTTGCATGCTGTATGAATCGACAAAGTTATACATAGATCATTAGTGTATGAATCAACAAAATCCTAGGTAGGATGCTAAAATTTTCACACTGCTGCACTACATATCAAAGAGAGCCAGTAACAATTTCTGAAAGTATTCCTTCCAGCACCCTAGTGAATCCCAAAATCATGGGCTGAGACCGCACCTGGTCATGAGTCGATATCAATAATAATTCTTTCTTGCCAAAACCATCTTTAGAATTTTATTAAATTGTAGTCATTTGAATTTAAATAAGTACCTAAATAAGGGGGCTCGCCCCTAAGACTACCCACTGACCGGCAGCTAAATATACCTGCGCCCCGGGCGGCGGAATCCCATGCTACGCCACTGTAAAATCATAGTTTTAAAACCTGATGAAGTTATTTGGTCAGAGGGTCGTCTAGAGCGGGCTTTGTCTTATACGTAGATTCCGAGTCTTTTGATTGGATATAAAAGTTAATGTGCAGTTTCAATTGTTTGTGTAGGGTCAGGACAGGAGTGTGTGTGGTAGTGCATCTTAGATTTTTGATGACTCAAGGACTATGATGACCACAGATTGCACGGATGACAATAATGGATATTGTGCAGCCTATCAGCAAAAGATAAATTACGTGCATTATAAAGTTAAAAGTTTTGAACTTACCGTCATTGTCACAATCAAAGTAGCACTTATATCTTGACGTTGATGGCATTCCGCCCCTAAGACGATCCACTGGACGCATTTTCTAGTCCTAAATACGGTGCCGGGTCAATGTAAAAGCAGTCGATCGAGGTTCCAAAATACAAAGCCGGGTCAATGAAAATGCAGTAGATCACAGGTCCAAAATACGAAGCCAGGTCAATCACAGAAGCAGTCAGTATCAGAGTCCAGGAACACGCAACAATCGTAATAAAAAAACCAGAAAATAACACTCAGAATAAACCAACACGTTAGAAAACGGAAAACGGTTTAATTTAAAAGTATGGTCGACTGTCAATGTCAATCGTCAGTGTTTCAAGTGGTTTCAAGTAGTGTGATTATTGTGATTAACTAAGACGTCCTCATAGATAAAAAAGAATTAAAAATAAATCATAAAATTATTTAATTACAATATTTGTTAATATTTCTAATCACAAAACTTTTTTTAGATTTGTTATTAAATCGATGAAATATCGGTCTAAGGTGCAGTGACATCTAGTGACTAAAACGAAGTACAAATACCCAAGTTACGGGGCATCCGTCACTAGATGGCGCATTTCTAAAAAAAAACCTCAGAAAATTATTGTACTTCAGTTGCATCCCCATGCTTCCCGCTTCTGATATTAGCTAGGGTATGATCTCCTAGCCTTAATCAGAAATAAAACGTCAATTCGTATCACAATAACTTCTTGTATTCACTTTTAAAACACAATTTAATATCAATCGTAATAAAACATAGTTTATCAGTCCACGAAGGAAGCGCGCGCAGGGGTGACAATCTTAATAGTGGCAAACGAGAAAACGTATCATTATAGGTCTGCAAAATGAAGTGAGACAGTAAATACATTGAGGTCCTTACATGGAAGTGTCATTTTAATTTGGTAGTATTATAATGTAAGATATTAAAGAAACTGAAATATAGATGGCGTTATTTGTAATGACGATGATGCGCGATTGCGTAGTAGTTATGCTTAGGTGTGTAAGAGGGCGCTATCACATCTTTTATTGGTTCTACTCTTACCCTATCTTTTTTTTCAGCTAAAATAAAAAAATAAATAATAAAAATTTTGAGTTGCATATTGAAGCAATTACTAAAATTTAATGTTTATTATCAATTAGCCAGAAATAAAATAAAATTCAAGAATTTATTTTCTACTGGCAACATTAAATCCATTTTCTACATGCAACATTATGCAAAAATTGTCAATCAAACAAATTTGGCTGCCGGTTTGCGCTGAAGTGCTTTTCGGTGTCTTGTTTGTTTTTCCAGATTTTTATCCCTATTAGTGCTTTATCCACCTAAGTCCGTTAAGTTGAGCCTCTGCTCCTTCGGCCGTGTCGATTTTGTGCTTGAGGTGATCGAAATCTTGTGAATTTTGTGCTTGAGATAGGACTCGTTGACCCGTTTTGTGATAATTAATATTTATCATGTCTAATAGAAAGTGTTGTGTTCCCGGATGTACAAATGGCTTAGGTAAGCATTTATCAACATCCTTAAAACAAATAGTCGTCATTTTGTCACGACTCCACTGAATTCTAACTTGTTACCCTTTTTTTCAGACACTACGGGGTATTTACATAAATTCCCTAATCCAGATAAGGATAGGCAGCTATTTAATACATGGGTCTTTCATATTGGTGGTGACATTTTGCAACTTGAAAATAACCATATTTTCAAATACCGCCGCGTCTGTAATGATCATTTCGAACCAAAATATTGGTGCCGGAATAACCGACTTGCCAAAGGAGCTGTACCTACAAAAAACATGCCAGGTTAGTTTTAGTAAAATACCCAAATTAAGGTACCTGTTTACCTTAAAGAGTACCTAAGTCTCAAATTTCTAGAGTTGATGTTAGAAAGAAATAAACAGTCATGTTATTTGAGTTTAAAGTAAACTTTCCAAATCACAAAATGAAAAGCTGCAGTAAGTCTAAAACATCTGAATAGAGATTTCTTTGGAGCCACAATTTCTGTATGTACGCAGTATGTCATACAAGAGTTTCTATATTACATTTCAAAATTTACTATATTTATAATTCATATTATTTTATCGTTGTTTACAGGATTATCTTGCTCGAAATTCAGCATTGAAAAAAGAGCACTAAGACCTCTTCAGATTTCAGGACCGTCTACATCAAAAGGTATATTTTATCATATACATATAAACAAGCAATTCATTTTTATACATACATACATACATTTACATTACGTATGTACTAGCTTCCACTTGCGGCTTCGTCCGCATGGTGTATTGATAAAAAGTGGCCTATGTCTTAATCCAGGGTATCACCTATCTACATACCAAATTTCAACCAAATCGGTCCAGCCATTTTTGAGTGAAGTTATTTCAAAGATCATTTATTCCTACAAATTAGGCTGAAATTGAGTAACTTGAATGTCACATTTACCAAAAATCCTTTGCTATTTTTAATTTGTTGTAATACTTAAATAGCACTGCATTACACAATTTTGGTACCCTCTTGACTGAATGAATAGGTAATGAATCATAGATCAAATGTTCCAAACATAATATGTGGTATCCATAACGTCTAGTTTTCAAGGTACATGTCAATTATGATTTCTACTACTCTCACTTAGGCATACAAAAAACCATTACCATGTCTGAAATAATTTACTTTTGTATTACTTTGTTTTGTTTAATACTTGTTTCTTTTCAATAATGTCAACATATTTGTGCATAATATGCGGCACCCATGCGGACAGCATATAGTGTAATTGATAGATAGACACTAGCAATAAATGATGTAATAATAACATATACTAATCACTGAATATTATTATTTACAGAACCTGCGCATCTACATATACACTCACAAGGTTCAATTGAAGATGTACAAATGAAAGAGAATCTTGGTGAGTGATCCTACATACAAGCATTTAATCAGCAATTATTTTACACATATTCTGTCCTGGAACTCCTTCATGCGCCCGGATAAAATGTAGCCTCTCTCGATAAATGTGCTAATTTACCTTAAAATCATCTTAAATTGAATTATTTTTGTTGTTCCTGAGTTATAATTTTGCAAACAATTAAAGTAAACTAGCCTCTCTATAAACCTATCCCTTAAGACAAGAGTGATTGATGAAATACAGTTTGTTAAATTACATTTATATGTCATATGCATAAGTCCTAAAATGTTAACATCCTTATCACTACATAGTATAAAACAAAGTCGCTTTTTCTGTCATGTGTCATGTTGTATGTCCCTATGAACGCTCAAATCTTTAAAACTACGCAACGGATTTTGATGCGGTTTTTTGTAATAGGTAGAGTGATTCAAGAGGAAGGTTTTTATGTATAATAACATACATTAAATACTGGGGAAATACTGTTATCCCGTGCGAAGCCGGGGCGGGTCGCTAGTTGATATTATAAACTATATAAAAGAAAAAGTAACTTTGTCTAGTAGTGGGCTGGCTTTAATTAATTCAATATGATTCAAATAATGGTTACTCAATATGAACTGCTACATTCATGATGATGGTAATGATCATCAGCTTAATTGGTTTGTATATAATAGGCACACATTTCTTACCAAATATGTTAATGACCTTTCAGATCCTGTCACTTCAGAATCTCAGTCTGTACACAGTGATAGACAGCCTCATAGTGAAGAAGAAAATGTTGAGGTGGTGAAAGATCTTGGTAAGCAACACAATTGTAATCAAACTTAATAACTTCAAAGCTGAGTTTGCTTGTTACACTCACTATCATGGTTTATTAACTAGGTACTGATTTATAGATTTAATACATATTTCAATCATGGGATACTTTCACACACAACTAGCTTTGATGCTATCTCACTCATATGTACTCTTAAATTCTGCAATTTTTATTCATATGATTCTTATTATTTTTTCAGTGCATCGCAAAGTTAAATGTGTTAGTAAGAAGGCGGTAAAACAGGTTGCTGTTACGAAAACTGAGCGTGCTCTGTATCAGAAAATGCTGCAAGTTGGTGTGAAACTCAGCAAATGCCGTAGCAAGGTTAAAAAGCAGGCAATCAAGATCAAGGCCCTGCAAAATATTACTACAAACCCTCAATTTTTAGAAACTCTAGACAAAATGTCTAGCACATCAAAAATTTTAACTTTGCTGCAGTTCAGGGAGCACAAAAAGGAAAAAAAAGGCCGGCGTTTCACATTAGAGGAAAAAATTGTAGCTTTGACTATCCTCAAGCAAAGCCCAAAAGGATACAGATTCCTGAGGAAAATCTTTATCCTGCCATCACGCCAAATTTTAATAAAATTAATTAATATGGCAGATATAAATGCTGGTATCAATAAAAATTTGATGGCACAAATAAAAAAAGCCACACTTAAAATGAAACCAGAGCACAAATTATGTGTGGTTCTTTTTGACGAAATGTCACTAAAACCGAATGTGGCATACAATGAAAGGAAGGACAGAGTGAGTGGGTTTGTAACCAATGGGCAAGAGACACTGCCTGAGTATGCAGATCATGCGCAGGTATTTATGATAAGAGGACTTATAAAAAATTATAAGCAACCCGTTGCATACACATTTTCTCAGTCTGCCACAAAGGGACCAGAACTGGCAAAACAATTAAAGGCTGTCATCACAGAACTACAAAATGCTGGTCTTAATGTGGTAGCAACAGTGTGCGACCAAGGAACAAATAATGTTAACTGCATTAAATTCTTGTTACAAGAAACAAGAGGTATTCTGTTAAGAAAATCAGAAGAACCTGAGGGAAATATTATTTTAATAAATAAACAGGAAATCATTCCCTTGTATGACCCACCTCACTTAATGAAATGTATAAGAAATAATTTAATAACGAAAAATCTACTATATAAAAAAGACAACAAAATGCTAATGGCAAAGTGGGAACACATAACTGCACTGCACCAAGAAAACCCAGGCTACAAAGGCATAAGACTGGTGCCAAAATTAACAGACTCCCACTGCATTCCCAGTAAAATTCCACGGATGAAAGTTAAATTTGCTACGCAACTATTCAGCCAAACTGTAGCATCAAATATGGGCTACCTAGCAGGTAAATAAACTTTATTACATAATGTTTTCACATTGCATTATTTTATCGATACTTATATATTATAAAGCTGAAGATTTTTTTGTTTGTATGTTTTCTTAACCATGCTAATCTGAAGAACCAATCCAATCACCAAGGTCGATCAGGTCTAATTTGAAATAATCTTTCACCGTTAGATAGCTCATTTATTGAGGAAGACTAAAAGTGACTTTTAATCTGGGTGCGCGAAGTAGCTTTCACGGGATGCGGTAGAACCGCGGGCGGAAGATTGTATAGTAAAAGTTTTCACAAATTAAAAACTGCTCCCAGTTCAGATTTAATAATAACAAGTTTCTTATTGATGACTAGATGCCATAGTAGCCAGTGTATCTGCCTGCCACAGGAGGTCGCGGGTTCGATTCCCGCATAAGTCAAACATTTATGTGTGTGGGTGTTTCTACATATGTACACTATGTTATGTTATTTATAAAATATTTATATTTATATAAGTTCATTTATTGGTTGTCTGCTGTACCCAAATTACAAGCAAGCAATGCTTTGTTTGGGACTAGATTGCGTTGTAAGAACGTGTGAGGAATATTTATTAATATTTTTTTTCTTATTTTTTTGCAGAAAAAGGAATAATCTCTCAAGATGCGCAAAATACAGCGGACGTCATCTTGTTTTTTGACAAACTTTTTGACTCCATTAACGGAAGCTTCGGGAAAAGGAAGCACAGTAAACCACTGCTGGGACCTGCGACGCCGAACTCAATACATCACAAAACATGGATGGAGGCAAAAATATTTTTAAAAAATATGAAATTTGTGAATGTAAAAACCTCGAATGTGGAGTATGTTCCCACCTTAAGTAACTGGGTATGGACACTAGAAGGAATAGAACTGCTTTTAAAAAAAATTGCTGCGAAGTACGGAGTGACATCGGTTTGGTTGCGGCATCTGAATCAGGATCCAATAGAAAATTTTTTTGGATCGATAAGGAGTCAAGGATGCCGCAACGTAAACCCTACTCCAGATGGATTTGAAGCAGCATTTAGCAGCCTTTTAATAAACAGCCTATCTAGTGTCCATGCCCCAGGGACAAATTGTGAGGCAGATAATTGCCACGCTTTGCATGAAGTTCTCATCACAAGCGGGGCCTGCAAAGAACAAATAAATTGTGAGCTCTCTGAGATTCCGGACATTGAATTTACAGCCCTTGAAGACAAAAGCGACCCCCGTATAATTGGGGGGCTACAATATGTTAGCGGTTATTTTATTAAAACCGCTAAGAAGAAAGTCTTCAAGGGTTGTAGTGAATGTAAAAAAAATTTAATGTCCGATCAGGAACACGATTATTTAAAATATAGAGAGTATGCTAATAAAAAATGGCTTTGCAGTCCCAGCGACTCTCTCTTAAATTGTGTTTCGAATCTGCAGGATATAAATTACACAATAATTAAAAAATGTTTGGAAAAAAAATATTTAAAAGATTTCATCAAAACATTAATATTTATACATTTGAAATTCGATTTCATAAAATGTGAAATTCATAAAGAAAAATTAATAGACTTTTTAATCAATATATCCTGCAGATTCTTTATTTACAATTACTGTAAAGATATTAATAAAATATTAATAAATAGGAGAGAGTGTGATGATGATACGGATTCCTATAAGCTAAAAGCGAAAAAATTATACATGAAATGTTTTAAAAGAAAAAAATAAATTATATTAAAGGTTATCAGTGTTTTATTTATTGAAAAACATCTTATAAATATTAAACAAAAAGAAACAAAAATCTACCTAGACCCAGTAACCACTGCTTTATGTAGCTATATGTATATATATTGACAAATAGTTTCTTAAACCTGCGTTCAGAAGGCGCCACTTGTCTTACTTAGTTTGGTAGTCGAGTTGGACCTCTATTTCATAATATAAAAAGTACTCTGTGAGCGCGCGCTCTGTCTGTCAAAATCTTCCAAGGGTTGTCATCACGGTGGCAGCAGTGTTGCCCGTATAAAATAAAAGGATCTAACATTATGCAGAAACGTTCCAACCCACTGTAAGTTGAATTTGAGATATAAGCATTTTACGCGTTTCAGTTGTATTCTTTTTTATTCTAACTAGTAAAGGTATATACTAGAGGTTTTATTGTTGAATTATATTGAGTTTAGATAACCATATGCTAAATTTTAGGCTGTTCAATCACAATAACTCGATTTCGGGTGACTTGTGGGTTGGAACGTTTCTGCATAACTACGTCCAATTTCACCCTTGGATACTTTGAAATCATAAGTAATAATTCAAAATATTTTATCTAAAATAGCTTTTCTGACATAAGTCTAGTTGATTTGATAGTATCAGTGTCATTATTTTTTATTGATGTTTAGGAGTAATAATTTCAAAGTATCATTGTATTAATCCACTGGGACAAATACATTTCAAAACAAAAGAACGGACTAGAGTGAAACAATGGATTCATAATTTACATTAGTTGTTTTCAAAATATTTTATTAACACAATTCATTCAATAACACCAAAGATTATAACATTCTCTAACATGAAACCTAAAATAAAATACAATTTTACCTAAATGTATTTTACTTACCAATTTATAATCATTCAAACATCATTTCGACTATGAGGTATACAGAATAAATATATTTTGAAATACTTTTTTTTTCACATTATAAGTCGTCAGAAATGTAATAATACTATTATATTATATATTTAATTAATGTTATAATTTGAATGCGATAATTGCTGTATAATGTCATGAAAGCATCCGCCTTTCGAATACTTTATTTTTAATTGCTCGCATGAAGATCGAAAAGGAAAATAAAACACACAGTATAATCAAGTAGAAACAAAATAATATGGAATGTACAAACCATGTTTATTTACTGATTCCTGGCAATACAATGTTTGTGACTCGCTTTTGAATTTCTCAACAGCCACTCGAAAGAGGATAACATTTACAGGCCCATTACAGTACGATAAGGATACATACATCCACTATAACACTGAAAGCTATATAGCATGGTACACAAGCCAGGTTTAACCTTAACATTCTCAGCGATAGACATCGGTACACAGTACCCTGGGGGTTTAAATGTTTCATAAATTATTAAGATAACTTGTTTGGACTTAAATTTCTACTCTAACTGTACATTAGTTTCGCCTTAACGCTAAAATAATCTAAAAGTGATATCGTCGGATGGTACGAAGATACGTTCGCGAGGGGTAGTAAACGCGCAAATAAACTTCTGATATGTCGATAGGTGAACTTAAATCATCTCCTGTCACCGAAAATCAAAATAAAAATGCGGTAATAAATTAAGAAATAAATTACGCCGTCATCGCGCGGTAGCGTTTAAATTGTAAAACCATGATTGGGATTCGAAAATAGTGATCGTTATATTTATAAAATTGAAATAGAAAAATTATTTATACAATTCGCGTCTCTGGGCGCGGTGCGGCCGCAGCATCTAGGCTGCACCGGGCCGGAGATATGCGAAAACATATAAATGATTAACGTTCAAGTAATCAACAAGTACTATACAAGATGGCTTGAGGTGCTCCGAGGCCCTATGCGGGTCGTTTCGCTACCGGCGACGACTTCCCTGTGCGCGACTGAGTGACTGAGCAGATTCTGTGGCATAGAAACTCGGAGCACGGGCGACGGGAGTAAGAGTGTGCTTAATGCGTTTACTGTTTCGTGTAAAGGTAGATGGCGACGATGAGACCGTATAGACCCAATACTTCAGCGAAAATGAGGATAAGGATCATTCCGACGAATAACCTGGGCTGTTGCGCGGTACCACGTACGCCTGCATCACCAACGATGCCTATGGCGAAGCCGGCCGCTAGACCGGAGAAACCTACGGCGAGACCAGCGCCAAGGTGGATGAACCCTCTGAAAACAAACAAAAATAAACTCATGAGAACATATGCATAACCAAAATAAAATTGTAACGAAAACTTGTTTTGATCGAGAACTTAACAAAATAAATTCGCACATTAATACCTATATCCTATTACGATAAACACGTCGAACGCAACTATAATAATCTGCCATGAACTAGGTACATTGCTACATATCAGCGGAGCGCTAAACCATTTAATTTCTACGAGTGACAAGCAACGTTTCACAAAACATTAGTCTCGAGGTCAATACCATGAAACGTGCTCGCACGAATTATATGTCGACGGTAATTATGAATTGAAAAATGTTATAAGTAATATTACTGGTGTATACTCCCCATGGGTGTAATTATACTCAATCAGTCCCAACAATGAGCGTGAACTACTTTTGAAAATGGAATATACTCGATTCAATAGAGGGTTTATTCTGTATCTAAGTCATGTGAAAGATTTATGTAGGCTAAGCACTGAATATCTGGTGACGTCACTTTTGCGAAGTAGGTCAGCAAGTAATGAATAAATATACATTCCCGTCAGGAAGATTAAACTTCTCCGTTAGGAATCTGGAGCACGGAAAATGCCTTGTTGGCGAATAGAAGAAGCCTTATGTAAAAATCCCGTACGTATTGTGCAATCTTCGTTTAGTAATAGAATAAGTTTTGTCTTATCAATTTGATTGATCATGTCTTATCTCAACATTTTGGAATAAATACTTTCATAATGCGGGTTTTGAAATGAGACTTTTTTTAGAATTTCAAGAAAAAAAAAAACACTTTCTATTTTCATGGGCGACTAAAAACCAATCATCAAGTTAACAACGACTTTTTCATAGTCTGGCATGTTATTGGGTTATTATAATTGCATTTACTTGTGTTTATTCAACTGCACATTTAAGGGATTCTCTCTGAATTAACATCTACTGAATACAGAATACAGCTGTGTAGCCAGTAAGCTGGCAAATACCAGACACGGATGCCATTCATTTTACCCATTGAGGACATAATATTCTTAGGAAAATATTATACTGTCGGGAAGTAGATCATGGCGTAAAGCCAAGATATGTAATACCAAAAAGTAGGCTACACATATTGACCGATAAAATCTAGTCATACTAGTTAGTTGTGAAGGTCTTTGAGACAAATGTTTTCTTATTTTTATAGTGATTTACTTGTAATGTTATAATTTTCGCGTCATTGAACCATAGATATTTAAAAATATGATCCAATATCCTGGTATTTCAAATCATATTATCATTAAAGAGAAACAGTATTCTCATCTGAATAAAATTGTAATACAAAATTGTATACAATTCCAATAGCCCTAGTGCTTATAAGAGAACAATAGTGAGCTATCAATAGCCTTACTTATGTAACCTTGTCTAGCTAGCAGGAAACCAGAGAAGCATTGATGCGTAATTGGGGCACTGACATAAAAAGTGAGAGTTCATAAAAACTTAAAGAATGAAGTTTTTTCAGTCGTGACTATACTGAGGACTGTTGAAATGGTTTTTATGTAGTGTCTTGATAACGACTGTGTAAACAAGATTACTGTTTTGAAGAGGTGATAATGTGGATTGTACCATGCATGGGACATTACTTAAAACATTTTAATGGTATTTGATTTCATAGAATTGCAGCTGCCTTTATGTAGAAACTTCTTTACTAAGAACTGTACATTTGTTATGCTATTTAGCAGTATTTCAGTAGCAATTCAGTGAAAATTGGCAAATTATTAAAGCTACTAAGTACTTAACAAAATATTTAACTGATTATCACTTATGAGGATGTATTTCTCAAGTTAGCATATTCAAATGTGCTAATCACATGAAACTTGATATCCCACAGATCATGAGGATAATAATAATAAGACTGCCTATGAGAAAACTAGATTCCGAATGTCTTAATCTTGATATTGCTAGCAGATGTTAGTAATAAAAATTAAGTCTATAATTAATGATGCTAATGTCAAGCAAAACTTACTTGTAAAGGGTGTAGTTGTTGGAGGGGGCGTCCAACGAACCCGCAATCAGGACAGCCACTACCAGACCGTAGATGGCAATGATACCCGCCATGACGACGGGAATGATGGACTTCATGATGAGC
The DNA here is from genome assembly GCA_963856015.1 of Helicoverpa assulta. Lineage (NCBI taxonomy): Eukaryota > Metazoa > Arthropoda > Insecta > Lepidoptera > Noctuidae > Helicoverpa > Helicoverpa assulta. Next base: position 1,744,147 of record CAWLCW010000016.1, read on the forward strand.
TCGGGCCGCATCACCGACATGGCGGCAATACCGGTGCCTGACTTGGCAGTTCCATAGGCAGCTCCCAGCGCTGGAATCATATGAATAAATTTTTTAGTATGATATGATAAAGAGGAAGCTAAACAACCTTTAGCTTTGTTATAAACATTTCATGCATTTGTGTCTTATCAAAGTAATACCTTAGCATAATGGATTGAAGAATCATTGTTGAACATTGATTGGGTAGTCATGTGATTGTCACTATTGTCGCTATTGCTGTCCTAATGGACTTTATGGGTGAAGGAACACAGAGTGTGTCTGCATCTGAGCAAACAATTGAGTACAATATGACCTGCGCAGCTACCTGATCATCTTATATGAGCCACTGTTGGCAGACAATTGGGTGGGATGCTACTATTACTTTAGCTTTAGTAATACAAAACTTCTAGAAGAATAATATTTAGCAACCAATTATGAATGGGAATAAGATAGAAACCACTAGGAGAGGTTCTTTATCAATTTGCAGGGTCATCTGCAGAGCCTTTTAACAAGGGTGTTAATATACAATTAGTACTAAGCTTCAGGAGAGTGCATAGTATGTACTCATTAAGTAATGAGGCTTTAAAAGACTTGACATTTTTATATGTGGGTAGTAGAACATATTTACTCAATGTTAAATGTTACAAGAGAGAGACTTTATGCAATCATTGAGATAAAGCTAGAACAAAGTTTATTCACCCCTATGTTAGCATTGACCTAAGGGTTCTAGAAATAGTTTTGTTACTTGCCACACCTTTTTCATAGTAAAGCAAGACTTCTTTGCAAAGGGGTAGATAAAAGCAAGAAGAATCATGTAAATAGTTAATATTCTTTGTTGTATTGAGGCTATGAAATATCAATTCATTTTTCCTGTTACATTGCCTTTAAGGATGTTAAGTAGATGTGTCAATTTGATATCTGCAAGTAAAGTTTGGGGGTAGGTTTTAAACCCTGACCCAATACCAGGATTCCAAGCATTTAAAGGAGGAATTTGTGAATGAGAATTGCAGCTGTAATGCAGCTAAACCTTTTTGGTATCAAAGCCTCAAGATGACATAACCTTAATCTCTATAACAGCATCATGTGATTCAAGTCATTCATGATTTTATAATGAATGAGGTTCTACTATTGTTATACAAATTCCCATTATTAATGAATTGCAAGGTTGATTGAATCCTTAGTACATAGTTATTATCAAAGATCTTATCCAGTATAATTAGCTTTGTATGAATAAGTCATGTGACTTGAAAGTTAGAACTTTAAGTTATGATAAAATAGACAGTGGAAGTTTCTGCATAATGAGGATCATTCTTGTGTAATAAATGTTATTAATAGTAGTAGTAAGTAGTGGTACTAGTAGTAGTTTAACTTGAACAGCTGATTCATCACATGATCAAGTTGGTCATGTGATGATCAAACAAACCATAGATTTTCCATTCATATCCTTATAGTGCTACAATTTTCCAATACATTCGTGATAGGCCTGTTTGGCTAGTAAAATTACAGTTGACCACATGTCATACTATAAATTCTATGTTATGAGTTTCATTCAAGTAACTGAATGCTAAATGTGGAATAGGGAATTCCTCATTACAGATTCCATACATATTTTATCAATCGGAATGGTATTTTCCCGTGAATAAACGGGTTTTCCCTAAACATACAAAACAATCACAAAAGGCAAATTACTAGGGTTGCAGGCCTCCAAAGTAGCTCATTACAAACTCTTTTGTTGCTGATTCGGCATTCGAACAGTGCTACCAACCGAAAGTACCACCCATCAATCACATGACAAATGATTCACATTTTTGATACTGAAAACAACGCCCTAAAAACCACCCCATTTCCCGCAAAATACAGCTTTACCCGAATCATTATCAAATTGGCTCATTCCGTCATGCATATCTATATATTTATGTAGGGACAACGTAAAGCACAAGGTGCGGCTACTACTATAATTAGTGCTCCTAAAATAACCAGATATGAACTGATTTGCTAAAGCAATATCATAAAATATTTACGACATGCATTCTTAACATTCAATCACTTGACTCATAAATCCTGCAACCCGTTTTGGGAGATCGATAATTATTCGAAGACAGCCATTTGTACGATAATGGATCACAAAATACATACCGCTAAAGATGATAGCAGACGCCGCCCCCATAACTCCAAAGAAGGGTCCGTAGATTGGATTTTCGGCCATTTTGTAGGTTTATTGAGGGAGTATTTACAGGTCCCAAAAACTGTGATGACTATCTGCACACACTCACTCCACGGAACTACTTTTGCACAGACAAATATGGCCCAAGCTTTGCAGACTCGATAGAATGGGTCATATGACGATTGATGTTCAAGGCAGTGCTCGATATGACCTAAGTTCTGATTGGTTTTGATACGTAACTTCCGAAATGCGCGGCCAATCCTGAGCTAAAGATTTCGCTGCGTTATGACGTAGAACATTGATGTGGATCGCTGGCCAGCACGTTTGTAGTGCGCATGTACTGTTTAATTTTTTCAATACTTTTAAGTTATAAAATTTCACACTTGGTGGATATAAATTTAATATTACATGCGGATAAATTAAAAAAATAATAAATATAATGGTTGAAACAGTTACTTTACGTCACACAAAGTAAAAAATAGAAGTTAGAATTATTAATTAATTCTGTATTGATTAATTTATAATGTTGTCAGTTTTTAAAATCTTCTAAATAGTAGTTTAATAAAATAGAAAAACAAAATTAAAACTCATATATCTTCCTTGTAAACCCACAGCTAAGTACAACAACAAATGATAGAAAAGTTAAAAGTCCATAAATCAGTCAGGTACAGAGAGGCCATCTTGACAGTATGTTTAATAGCTATTAGAAATAAGAAAAATTGGTCTCTCCAAGAAGTGCTATTTTACTCAGTAAGTCCTTATGGACAAATTATAAGCTGCATAAGCAGTTACTGATCTCATAGTACATTTTGCCCATTCGGGCAGATCCAGCCTAGATAGACTAAAAGCGTAGCTATTTTGGTATATGTAAAATACATTCAGTATTTATGGGCAATGTATCTACAAACACTTTTTGTACGATTAGAATTTCTAAATGGCCCAGCGTGCATTACATTTGCCTTAAGTTCACTGTACTCTTTAAGCCAGTTGATATTCGATTTTGTGCCCCTATCATTTTTAAAAAAGTCTATGTACATGGAGGTTTGTCTCATATTCTGCAAATAAATAATTAAAATTTCATCTGAGTTTGTACTATAGTAGCAAGCAAGCGACATCCCTGTGATCCATGCGTTCCCTTGTGCGCATTATGAGCTAGTAGAAAATGATTAAGTTGAAAAAGTTGGTGATTTATACAGCCGTGCATCAGAGAGCAAAATCGAAAATTTCAGCCCTTCGCCTGATCTTTCTCCGTTTGTGCCACATTGCCGTACCCTTGGGCTATGAGAGTGAACCTGCGTTTGTGCAAATGCTTGTGAACTATAACGTGCCCTTCGTCGGCCTACGCGGAATATAGCTGATCTTCTCAGAAGGGAACTACCACCAAGGCTGAAAACCAGCTAGGACGCCATTTTTATTATTTTAACATCTTAATATTACCTTAAAATCGAATAAAGGTTGCTTCGAATTAATATGCAATCATCTACTGTACTAATTATATCTGAAAATTAACGTATTCTTAAAAATTCAACTAAAATAATTAGAGATGATTATAATTATTTAAATGCTTTTAGTTTCGCGCGAAATTAAATTGTGATGGAAGAAACAGCATTTTAAACATGAGGTATCATTTAACTGTCACAAAAACAGAGTGGACGGAAAACGAAAGACAAGTTTGGATACACGTTTTGAAATAACGCCGTTAAACATGAACGCTTTGAAATGTATCCGAATGGACACGTAAACTTGAAATATCACGTGATTTGGTTTATGTTGTCTTTTGTTAGCCTGAAAGATTTCGTATAGAGCTATCTTGCTCTGATGCTAATGGACTAACATTTTCAGAAAATATGTTCTCAAAGTTTTGACATTCGCTTTTATTATTGTTGTGCTGTCAAACTTCTGCCAATGTCAGATTTCCTCACGTTGCGCGCTGCCCATGCTTTATCGAAGCTTTGATCGAAGTAACAAATATTTTAAATTAAAAGTCAAACAAATAGTGATAATAGCTTCTATGAGAAAAAATTGAACATTGTTATTACGTTCTTAAATTCTTCACTATGAAGTTTCATTACAAGGTATGAAGAAAAAATAAAAACTAAAGTTTAATTTTGTTGTGGTGTTTATTTAAAACAATTAAACAAAAACACTCAATTATTTTCAATAAAACGTACTGTGATCTATCAAATTATGTTGTTCGGTGTATATACTAGACCCGGTAACAAGCAGCTTTACAAATAACATGAAATGTTTTGATACATAACCTTTTTATTTCAGTTTCAAAACTTACTGGGAACCGTATACCGGAGAGGAGATATTTTGTTCACGGCTGATGGAAACTGCGTTATAAGTCCTGTAGGAAATAAAATAACAGTCTATAATTTAAAACAGTAAGTCAAAATGATACATTAATTATTTCATTCTAAATATTAAAATACTGCACAGGTTTTGGTATATATTGGGTAACATGTACAGTCATTATATCTTGTATTACTACTTATGTCTGCTTATAAATCTAATCAATGTAGTGCCTATTTATACAACTTGTTATAATGTTTTTGAAGCCTAGCCGGTTTATGTAAAGGTATGATTGAAGTTGTGGTGGCCTAGTGGGTAAAGAACCAACCTCTCGAGTAGGAGGGTGTGAGTTCGATTCCAGTTCAGGCAAGTACCAATGCAACTTTTCTAAGTTTGTATGTACTTTCTAAGTATATCTTGGACACCAATGGCTGATAAAAAGGTGAAGGAAAACATCTTGAGGAAACCTGGACTATATAGTCTGAAATCACCAACCCGCATTGAGCAAGCGTGGTGATTAATGCTCAATCCTTCTCCGTGTGAGAGGAGGCCTGTGCCCAGCAGTGGGACGATAAAAAAAGGCTGTAACAGTATGCTAAACTGTAGTCTTTTATTTTTCCAGAAACAAAAGCAACACATTATCTTTTGAAAGCTACTATAATTACACAGCTATAGATGTCTCCCCCAATGGATCTACATTATTGGCAGTCAATGAAAGTATGTATCATAGTACACATACATATTGTTGAGTATTTTCAGATTATTCTCAATCCGATCAAGTTACCTCAGATATACAAATCTGTGTAATTAAAGAATAAACAGACAATACCAGCTCATGAGACACAACTTTTAGTCTTAAAGTCAAATTAACATCCATAAAAAACATATAAAAATATTTATTAATATATTGATATAATATTGATTCATGTACTCTTATAGTAATAGAACTCCAATATTTCTTTACTTATAATCACCAGACTATGAGTTATACAGGCTGACCCCAAATAAAATTGGAATAATGTCAGGAGGATAATGGTGAGTTTTACAGGTAAAACATATAACATTCAAAATTAATTATTCCAGAGGGTGAAGCCCAGATGATCAGCTTACTCACCTGTACAGTAATACACAGATATAAGTTTAAACAGCAAGTCAACTCTGTCAAGTTCAGTCCTGATGGAAAATATTTTGCAGCTTGCTGTGATGATATAGGTAATTATTACTTTAACAATTGTTATGATTGATTTCAAATATAAATAAATTACTTTATAAGGCAGGCAAAGTACGGCATTGTTCAGTTTCTTTGGTGTCTTTTGGCTTGTTGTAACATATGATAGACATCATCATCCTCCGAGCCTTTTTCCCAACTATGTTGGGGTCGGCTTCCAGACTAACCGGATTCAGCTGAGTACCAGTGCTTTACAAGGAGCGACTGCCTATCTGACCTCCCCAACCCAGTTACCCGGGTAACCCGATACCCCTTGGTTAGACTGGTGTCAGACTTACTGGCTTCTGACTACCCGTAACGACTGCCAAGGATGTTCAATGACAGCCGGGACCTACAGTTTAACGTGCCATCCGAAACACAGCCATTGGTGTCTAAGAGATGCTCAGAAAGTACATACAAACTTAGAAAAGTTGCATTGGTACTTGCCTGACCTGGAATCGAACCCGCGCTCTCATACTTGAGAGGTTGGTTCTTTGCCCACTAGGCCACCACGACTCGACGTAACATATGATAGACAAATGAATAAAAAAATGCTAAGGAAACTGTTATAAGAAAACATAATGAATTAAGTAATAGGTCAGAGTAAAAGTTTATAAAGGAATATTAGTTTACAAGAATAAAAGAATGAACAGGGTAAAAGTTGTATTTGATGTTGTAAATTCTAATATTCTTCAAACAGAATGGACTCTTCAGTACCAATACCTTATATTTGTGCAATAACACTCATTTTCTTTCTTTTCAATACAAAAGAATTACCATAACCATTTTACCAAAAATAATAAATATTCCATTCCAGTATTCATAATGACAGCACCATGCACATTCACTGGAGAATTCCGTTCCTTTGTCATGAAGCGTGTCTTCAAGAAGTCCAGGGATGAAGTCACCTGTTTAGACTGGTCTCCATGCTCCAAACTCCTTGCCGTGGGCTCCAAAGACACAACGACTAAGATTTACACTGTAGATTATTTAGACAACTTAAGCATGTACTCTTTAAGTGGTCATACCGATAAGGTAGTTGGGGTTTTCTTTGAAAGGAAAAGTTTGGACTTGATAACGGTCAGTAGGAATGGTCAGGTTTGTTTGTGGGAAGCCAGTATTGATATGGATGATCTAGTGGTCTCCGATGTTCAGATATCTCATCGGAAGAAACGTAAGATGGCTAAGGATGAGGAAAGTGAGGATGAGATTGATGAGAAAGCTGTTGTGGAAAAGGATAAGGAATATGTGAGTATTTTTGGACATGTTTTTATAAGGTGTAGTATTTAAAATGGAACCATTGGGATGGCTTTATTAATACATTTGGCATGTTTAAATAAAAAATAAAAATAATAGTTCTTGGTGAATATGATATTTGATGTTCCTTTGAATTCGGAGTTACCGTAAATATATTACTTATTCAAGATACCTTATTTCAGGAAAGTGAAGAAGAGGAAGATCCCACAGAAAAAAAAGAGATTAAAACAGAAGATATTAAGAAACTCCTATACAAGAAGTTAGGCCGATATTACATTGGAGATGACATAAGGATGGCTCATCATAAAGTTAAATTGACGGCTGCTCAGTATCATAGGGAGACTAAGATGTTGGTCACTGGTATGTTACAATTACTTTTGTTACATGATTTGCTAAACATACTTTTAAATGGATTGACTGTCAATCTGACCTCCTCAACTCAGTTACCCGGGCCACTCCATATCTCTTGGTTGTCAGGATTTCTGTCTTCTGATGCCAAAATGTAAGGACTGCCAAAGATGTTCAACCAAATGGTTTATCGAATTGAATTAATCGGGCTTTCCGTAACACGGACCTCGTCCTTGAAAAGATGAGACCCATCCACGGTCCGACCTCGACAAAGTGCTGCTTAACCTTACAATCGATCGACTCGTGCGACTGATATTTATTTACATCCTCCTCATTGAGCATCATATTTACTTACTTGAAACCTAGAAAAACAAATTTTCTACCTTATATTCTAATATTAACACTGAAATGTCAATTTTCCAGGTTTCTCAACGGGTATATTCTTCCTCCACGAAATGCCAGACGTGAATCTGATACATACGCTCAGTATATCAGAACATAGGATCAGCAGTATAGCTATATCGTCTCCCGGGGATTGGATAGCTTTCGGATGCCCTAATATTGGACAGCTGCTGGTTTGGGAGTGGCAGAGTAAGTAAATAGCTTGTACTTGAAAAAACAGAGCGAAAAAATTACATAAAAAGTCCCAAAATTTATTATTGCATAGGGACTAGCTGTTTCCCGCTGTTTATATACCATACCCATGCCATACCCGCGATCTGGGGGTACTCCTTCCCGTACTTGGATAATATCGGGAATAGTTAACTTCCCAACAATGAATAAAATCTTCAAATAAGTTTAGTAGTATACAGTTAGTATGCAATCAAACCTTAACTATTAATCTAAACTCAACTCTAAACCCTTCACCACAAGATTCTCTTTCCCCAAACAGCCTCAACCTAAGCTACCATTCAAAATTCAACCCTAAAACCTACACCATAAAACTCTGTTTTCAGGTGAACAATACGTAATGAAGCAACAAGGCCACTCCCTCGACATGACCTGCCTCTCCTACTCCCCGGACGGTCTCTACATAGTTACTGGAGGGTATGATGGCAAAGTTAAAGTGTGGAACACAACCAATGGATTCTGTTTTGTGACGTTCAGTGAACATAAGTCTACGGTTACCAGTATAACGTTCAGTGCTAATAAGAAGTTCTTTGTGTCTGCTAGTCTGGATGGGACGGTCAGGTGTTATGATTTGACTAGGTAAGTTTGTTGTTGCTCTATATTTGTAATGGAAAAACTATGTGTGAGACTTAATAAAAACTTTGAAAATTGTTGAAAGTTCGTTTCGAGGGGTGGTTAGACGCGATAGAAATGTGTGAAATGTTTCCATCATTTATTATATAAAATTCACCCATAAAATCTTGTTTCAAAGTATGTACAACAAAATTACTGCAACACTCTAATAATATTGCCAAGCAGAAACCAACCTTAATACTCTACAAATAAAACACAAATTACATATCGTATCTTTGACTACCTCACCAAGAACATAAGTACCATTCCTACCTTATAGCCCTATAGATAAGGTCTAAATTCCCAAACACTTACCGCGTTTCCCCATTACCTCCACATATATTCCTATATGCAACCTTACGTCTCTAACAATAAGGTTAAATTCCCCAGGTACCGTAACTTCCGCACCCTAACATCCCCGAGCCTGGTGCAGTTCAGCTGTGTAGCACTAGACGCGAGCAGCGAGCTGTGTGCGGCGGCCGGACAGGATGTCTTCGAGATATTCTTGTGGTCCATCAAGTTTGGCAAGCTTTTAGATGTGACTATTATTTTGTTACTGTTTTTTTAATGTGTGCGAGAGTTATAAGACCAATGTCTTGCTTAATAAATGATTATCTTAGCAAAATAATCAAAATTCTATCATTGAAAAAAATGGGCCAGAGCTTGGAAGTGTGTGACACTACTTCTCCTAAGAATAGAATGGGACAACATTATTTCAATCTTATTTTTCAAGTTAGCTTCTAAGCAAATACGCCACAAAATAGTGAAGGGCGGCCTTACAACATTCGAAAAGTACCAAAATTGTTTCTTAAGTAGTACATAGATGATAATGTTGTTTTTTTAAATTTTGTTAATCTTAATTACCTACCTCAAATTCTACCAAAAAACAACTTACCAAAATTCTACCCCATTTCCAGGTGCTAGGCGGTCACGAAGCACCAGTCTCCAGCATAACCTTCAGTCCTACATTAGCCAGTTCCCGCCTCGTCTCAGCTAGTTGGGACAAGACCATCAGGATATGGAACTGCATAGAGACCAGTGCTGACTGCGAGACTGTACAACTGACTTCTGATGCCTTACAAGTTGTGTTCAGACCTGATGGGGAAGAGGTATGACATTCAGTTAGATAAATATACCGATATTTTGTACCTATAATATAAGGAACTAAGGCCCAAGTTCCCCAACAATATAAATAGCAGTTTTCTTTAAAAATCTGTTTACTATAATTTATTCCACCATTTTCAATAACATAAAAGTCCTTTTTTTTAAAAACAACGTGTTTATTTTAGAAATTGAACATAAATAGTTGTTTGAAGAAAATTTATCTTTAGATTGGTGAACTTAAAACCTTATTTACCTTATTCGTAATCAGACAAAAAAGTCAAGTTCTTAGTTCCTAAAATAATTATTTTTTAGGAAATTATTCCAGTTTTAATACATATTTTTATATTTATCCACCAGATAGCAGTATCAACGTTAGACGGCAACATAACGTTCTTCAACACGAAGACCGGCGACCAGACGGGCAGCATCGAAGGCAGGAACGACCTCGGCTCCGGGAGGGCGGAAACCGATCTTATTACTCCTGAGAAAATGATTAAAACTAAGTAAGGGATACATTCTTTATTTACTAAGATATATATAGTAGGTGAAGTACTAGCTGTTTCCTGTGGGTTCATTCGCTTCTGGAGGGAACTACTTCTCGCATCCAGATAACAAGTAGCCTATGTTTTTACTCAGTCTTAAGATTTACCTGTGTATCAAATTCCATTTAAATCCGTTCAGTAGTTTCGGCGTGAAAGCCGGTCAGACAGACACGACAGATGGACACAATTACTACTTTCGCATTCATAATATTAAGTTAGGTTTACTGGCAAGTTTTATCAAAACTCCATTTTAACTGCATAGTTCATCTTGAAAGCGGCGAAAGACAGACAAACATACGTATATTAGTGGGATAGTCATAAAAAATTATGATATGACCAATTTTGTATAATTTTTAAAAATAAAATTTGTTTATTTCCAGAGCGTTCACAACAATATGTTACTCAGCGGACGGCACGTGTATCCTCGGAGGCGGTAACTCCAAACACGTGTGTCTCTACAGTGTGAGGGAAGCTATACTCATCAAGAAGTTTGTTATCACGCAAAACAGATCGCTGGATGCTGTTAATGTGAGTTTCGACCTTATTGTCTTGTAGTTAAGTGTTGAATCTAATCAACATCTATCTAGTCTTTTCGTAATTAAGTTGGGGTCGGCTTCCAGTTTAACCGGATGCGGCTGAGTACCAGCGTTTTACATGGAGCGACTGCCTGTCAGACCTCCTCAATCCAGTTACCTGACCTCAGTGAGAGTGGTTGTCAGACTTTCTGGTTTCTAACTACAGTAACTACCCATAACGACTGCCAAAATGTTCAAATGAAAATCGAGACCCACCATATTAACGTGCGTGTTGAAACTTGTCGTGACGAGATGGTGACCCATCCACGGACCAATCTCGCCTGTTTTTAGAAGTCGGTGGAAAAATAATTCGATTAAAAAGCGTTAGAAGAGGACGGGAGTACCTCAGGCTAAAAAACCTTGGTCCAAAACCAGCTTTTACCGATAAGTTTTATATCTTTTAAGAACCTGGCTCCAAACTTATTTTTACCATTATTTTTCATGTACCTTCACTTGTATTCATCACCAGGACTTCATAAACCGTCGCCTGATGACGGAGTTCGGCAATATGGCTCTCATAGAGGAGAGAGGGGACTTGGAGGGAGGGGACGTCAGTGTCAGGCTGCCCGGGGTCAAGGCGGGGGATATGGCCGACAGGAAGGTCAAACCTGAGGTATGGGTGATTTTAATACTGATTTAATTATTTATTAAGGCTGTTCTGTCCATTTCTGGAGTCAGAAAAGAATAAGTGATTTTTTTTTTACTTGATAATGGTATTTTAAGGAGGTATGTATTTTCTGGCATTGATTTTTTTAAGTGCTAATAAAACATGTTTTTCAAAGCTATTATGACTTTACGAATTAAAAATATTATGTAATTTTTTGTTAATATATTGGGAATAAATAATTGATTAAATATTATTTAACAGTTTCTTATGAAACAAACTGCGCGTTTGTACTATTTGTAATTTTTTTCCTTCTAGTCTGTGTGTGTAACCGTGTACATAAATTCCCACTTCTTTCTAAAGGTTCGAGTCCACTGTGTGCGGTTTTCTCCAACGGGCGACAGTTTTGCAGTCGCCGCTACAGAAGGCCTGCTCATATACAGTCAGAACGCCGGCATTGATGGCACTTTCAGGTATTTAAGCTATACTTACATACTAATATTATAAAGTAATACATATTAATATTTTTGTTTGTTTGTATACTAAAGTCTCCTTGAGTACTAAACCGATTTCAAAACTTATTTCACTTTTAGAAAGCTACACTAACCCTGAGTGACTTAGGTTATACAGGGTGTTAGTGTGAACACCGTTATCTTTGAAACCAGAGGTTTGGTTTCACTTATAGAACGTTAATTAACTAAAATTAAGGCAAAAAAATTAACTTAAATTTTCATTCGTCAAGCTACAGTAGTAGGTATTTTTGCCTGTCCTAAGCCAGAAAAAGTATGAAGGAGTTACATCACAGGTTATTTCTATGTGTTTTAAACGAAGTGCTGCAGGTCACCGCCCTTTAACTCGCGCGCATAGTATCCATAAATTTACGGACAGTGTCAGAAAGAAACTTATTAAAAAATTTAAATGAAAGAAACGTTCATTTATTTTTAAATTCAGATAAATAAAATTACAATCAAGTCAACTACCTATGGTTTCAAGGATAACGGTGTTCACACTAACCCTCTGTAGTTTATACAGGTACGATAAGAAGTTTCGTCTAAATACTTAATTAAATGATCCATTAGGAAGGACTCGGTATTATTTATCCCAGATCAAAGTCGAGTTGTGTTGTTAATGTATGCCGGGGCTGCGGGATCGTTCGAAAGAGTTACCGCGGCTTTGGTACATAAAAAGCTTACGAAGGAACACTATGGATTGTAGTCTGTGAGAGCCTGACACTCCCTCATCGTTGGTGACCCACAGCGGGAGGAATCATTTGACGATATCCCATCAAAAACAAAAGTTGTTAATGTATAGTATTAAGTAAATATGTTAAAATGAACTACATTTAATATAAAATATTCTTCCTCAGGCCATATCGTCTAGAAGCCGGTTCAACGCCCTACGCAGTGAAACAGCAACTGTCGCAGGAGGCCTGGGGCTCCGCCCTCGTCATCGCGCTACAACTCAACGAGCATACCGTCATACAACAGTGCTTGGAAGCTGTGCCTGCTAATGATAGTGAGTATCACTACATAGTATAAAACAAAGTCGCTTTTTTTGTCCCTACGTCCCTTTGTACGCTTAAATCTTCCAAACTACACAACCGATTTTCATGCGGTTTTTTTCAATAGATAGAGTGAGTAAAGAGGAAGGTTTATATGTATAACTAGCTTCTGCCAGCGGTTTCACCCGCATCCCGTGGGAACTACTTCCCGCACCGGGATAAAAAGTAGCCTATAGCCTTCCTCGATAAATGGGCTATCTAACACTGAAAGAAATTTTCAAATCGGACCAGTAGTTCCTGAGATTAGCGCGTTCAAATAAACAAACTCTTCAGCTTTATAATATTAGTATAGATAACATACATTAAATGGTGGGGAAATACTGTTATCCCGTGCGAAGCCGGGACGGGTCGCTAGTACTACATAATATAATCATCTGCCTAGGCTTTTCTCTACTACGATGGAGATAGCTTCTAGTGCCATACCTATAGGCGGGTCTATGCTAGACGAACCGAGCACGAGCGAAGCACAAGCGGAGCCGTTCTCGGCTTGTCCGCGGCGTCAAGTGTGGACGTACAACGAACCTACAACGATCACTGTTAGCAAATCCCTTTGTGTTCGTCAAAAACCGACAACACGCGGAACGCAGCCGAGCACGAACGAAATGCTCGCAGCGCGCTCGTTAGAGGCTTGTAAGTTGGTCCACACGACGACGAATTGTGTTCGGCTCGTGCTCCGCTCATGCTCGGCTCTCCTAGCGTAGACGCAGCTTATGGAAAGTTACTTATACTGATACCCCTTGCAAAAACTGGTTATCAGAATTTCTGGCTTCTTAATACCCGTAACAATTGCCGAAGAATATCTTCGAATGACACGCCGGAACCTACAGTTTAACATGCCCTCCGAAACACGGTCATTGGCGTCCAAGATATACGTAGAAAGTACCTACTTACATAAAAGTTGCAATGGTATTTGCCTGACCTGGAATCAAACCCTTGTTAACTTGTGAGGTTAATTGTTTATTCACTACGCCAGCACAACCAAAAAAGTCATAAATTCATTCTTTTCCAACAGTAAACTTAACAGTAGCGAATCTCGACGATGACTACGCAGATCGACTTCTAAGCTCCATCGCCCGACTGTTGGAAGATAGTCGGCATCTAGAGCATTTACTCCTATGGGTGAAAGCCATAGTTTCCGTGAAGAAACGCAAGTTCCCGCCCAGTGTGCTGCTGGCGTTAGAAAAGGTTCTGACTGTCAAGTACTCGCAGATTAGTAAGATGTAAGTAGATCTTTCTTTATTGTTTTCTTCGTTTCAAAGTATTTGAAAATATCATTATCAGCTATTAAATTATTCAGATGGGACGGAGTACATCCGTAATTATAAGTTACCTACCGTTCCGTTTACAAAACATCCATGTAAATCACGGCCTTACGAATGTACAGCAAATAATTACCATCCGCGGTTTCACCCGCAAGCCAAGATGTCTCTTTTTCCCGCAAATGAATGAAAGGTTATATTCTGATAAGTTACCTGCCAAGTTTCATCAAAACGTATCCCGTAATTTTGGCCTGAAAGAGAACAAGAACAAACATCCATACATACTTACAAAGTTTGCCGTTTATAATATTAGTGAGATGAACCACGATTACGTAGCTGGCGTAATCGTAATCATCTGCTTTTAGATGATTACGATAAGTAGTAGTTTAGTTACTGCCATTCCTTCTCAAAACAAAACACAAGGAAACTGAAAACATTTCTAAATCGGTTGAAAATGAAAACAAAACGTATAATTATTAATAAATCATTTACAATCCACAAAAGGGATGTTCAAATAACACTAACTATTGGTTAAAATAATAGGGTAAAATTAATTCATTATGTGTGGGCAAAACCGAGGTGTGACAAAATGTGGTTGTAAATCACGTTTCCTGTGACCGCCAGTTATTTTAAACCTCATTTATAGCTTCATTACGGTTTTGTTAATTAAGTCGTGGTGAGTTTATTTAAATCGATTCTATAGTATTTGTTGTTGAAGTTTTATGTTGTAGTTTACGTTTAAAAAAAAATCTTCTTTCTTCCTTGAATCGCAAAAAAATACTATCAAAATTAAAAGTGACAGAGAGGCATACTTTCGCATGTCGATAGTTAAAAACTAGTTATTTCTATAAAAATGGACAAAAATATTTATTTTATTCAAGTTTTCTTATTTGTTATTATAGTACCAAAATTTTATGTGGCTGTCTAACTATCACGGTTTCTGAGTGCCTGCCTGGTAACAGACGTATAGAAAAGGTGGGTTGAGTCCAAGGACTTAAAAAGTACTTGGTTGAGTCTGAGTAAAATTATTCCGATTTACCCTTTGGATACAAAACCGCAACACAATATTTACAAAAGTAATACTTACTCAAAGTCGTGGTGGCCTAGTGGGCAAAGAACCAACCTCTCGAGTTGAGGGCGTTGGTTCGATTCCAGGTCAGGCAAGTACCAATGCAACTTTTCTAAGTTTGTATGTACTTTCTAAGTATATCTTAGATACCAATGACTGTGTTTCGGATGGCACGTTAAACTGTAGATCCCGGCTGTCATTGAACATCCTTGGCAGTCGTTACGGGTAGTCAGAAGCCAGTAAGTTTGACACCAGTCTAACCAAGGGGTATCGGGTTGCCCGGGTAACTGGGTTGAGGAGGTCAGGTAGGCAGTCGCTTCTTGTAAAACACTAGTACTCAGCTGAATCCGATTAGACTGGAAGCCGACCCCAACATGATTGGGAAAAGGCTCGGAGGATGATGATGAATACTTACTCAAAGAAAATCTTGCCCGCTTTTCTTTACATAACTTAACACATGTGCGATCACATGTAACAGCAATAAATCATTCGTGAGCAATCGTGACGGTTTCCAGGTCAAGAGTACGATAGCGCACGATAACGTCTCAAGGTTACTGCTAAATATTTGGATACCGACAATGAGTTTGATGCTGCGGAACTGATTTTTCCGATGGACGTTTGATTTAAAAAAAAAATTTACTCGATTATTTTGGGAACCTCTTTTAAAGACATATAAATATTTGTTAATGGGAAAACGTATGTTAAAATATTTATATGGTCATTGAAATTCAATCGATATAGATGAGCTACTACTAATGAATACTTACCATCATATGCCATTTGCCTAGCCTTTCTCCAAATATGTTGGGGTCGGCTTCCAGTCTAATTAGATGCAGCTGAGTACCAGTGTTTTACATAGAGCGACTGTCTATCTGACCTCCACTCTGCATAAACTATTATCAAAAATACAAATGACCATTTTGTAGAAATACAATTATGAATTCTCCGATCTATCTCTCGAGACTCACAACCTTCAGCCAATTTTATACTTTTATTTAAGAAAGAAACTTTAAAAGGCTTGCCCATGTCATTCACCTTTCGAAAAACCGATCTCCATGCAATATAACATGTCGTTGCACAGCTGTTTCGTCAAAGAAAGACAATTTCTAGTTGTAATACGAAAGTTCCCCTGGGACGTCAAACAATGGGATTTAATACTGGGGTCTTTGCCGAACGTCTGTATTTACCCTTATACTTAGGGCTACTTTAGAAAGCTAAGCCTGGGTGCACACTGATTACAAAAGATTGGCTAGTGGACAATCCTTGTGGCTTGGTTGTATGAACGGTTGTAACAATGGATCGTTATATTTTTTAATAGTTTTTTCTTCAATTATGACTTTCGTAGTAGGTAGTTTAATGTTGAAAATATGATAATACAATATAAGAATAAAACGACTAAATTATCTACCTACTTCTATTAAACGAAAATGCTACTTTATTCAAGAACTTATTTTGCTTACGAGTGATTTATTAGTAGAATTGAATTCATCCCCCGAGGCTTATTCCCAACTACGTTGGAGTCGGCTTCCAGTCTAACCGGATGTAGCTGAGTACCAGTGCTTTACAAGGAGCGACTGCCCTATCTGACCCCCTCAACCCAGTTACCCGGGCAACGCAATACCTCTTGGTTAAGCTGGGTGTCAGACTTACTGGCTTCTGACTACCCGTAACGACTGCCAAGGATGTTCAATGACAGCCGGGACCTACAGAATTAATTTGTTGTATTTTATGTAAGGGGATCTTCACACTGCCCCGCATCACGCTGCATCTTGCGTGTCGACGCACCTACGCGCGTTCCTGCGGGAGTGCAGATCTGCATCATCGTGCGGGTTTTTCGCGCACTCACGCGCGTAGTTGCGTTTTGTTAATTCACGCACGGCGGCTCTCATCGAGTTCCATTTTCAAACATACACGTCACGCCCATTCAAAATCACGCGCGTCACTGCGGGATTCAGTGTGCCATACCTTGCATCTCGCACCGCACCTACGCGCGGGGGTGCGTTTTTCTCCGCATGTATGTGCGTGATCCGCATGAACGCGCGTGGATGCATTTTCAGTGTGTTGGACTATGCGTGTTTTCCATACAAACGGAGATATTTCCATACAACGGAAAAAAACGCATCCACGCACTACGCTGCATCATGCGGGGCAGTGTGATAATCGCCTTTGTAGGTGCAAAATTATTAATTTATTAAAAAATGCTTTGAAGTATAATTTAGTTATAGTTCAATCATTCATTTTGATAATGTTATAGTCCATTGAATGAATAGGAGTAGGTCATCGTAGAAATACCTCATTTTCGTATCCCACATAAATAATAGTTTTCGTTAATCGGTTTATCATAAATCAGATTGATACATGTCTAGTCTAGATTGAAGCTTACCTACCTAGATTTTGCAAATACTAAAATTTACGAGGAGTCATAATATAACGTTTTTTTCTGCGTCAGATAAAAAGTATTAGATTTTGTACTGTTGGAAATTATTAAAAGATTTTTATAGGGGTTTAAATCTAGAATAATATCATTTTTTATTAAGTCGTGCATATTTCCAAACTAGATTCGCTAACTACCGCGGCTTTACTCGCTTCCTAAAGAAACTACGAGCCGCAAAAGAATAAAAAGTAGCCTATATGTTATTCTGATACCTATATAAGCTACATAACTGCAAAATTTCATCAAAATTCATCCAGTGGTTCGTTTAATTAAATAAAATATTCGAATCTTTTAAAAACATTCCAATTCTTCAAATTCTTCCGTAGTTACCAACTTATTACATCGCCCAAAAAATCGCGTGTAGCATAATCGTGTGTAACAAATTCGCACGTGATATAAATCAGCTGATTTCTTACCTCGCGTGAATAACCAAATCTCAGCTGATTTTACATTTTACTGAACAGTCCATTTTTTATTCAACTTACTTTTTTTAGTAGTATGAAAGAAGCGTCACCCGTTTTTCGCATGCAAATCCGGATTAAAAATTAAACCTAGGATTAAAAGACTTAATAATGTTCCCAGCATCCTCTTTATAAATAGCCTTAGCTAAAGCTGTCTGAGAACGTCAAAATGGAAAAAATATAGGTATCTGAATCAAAAAGTGGTTTAAATTAATATTCGTTGTAAAGTTTTTAAAGTGGCGTTTTATTATGTTTCACTTTTATATATAGGGAGGTATGATATATAGGTCAATGTTAGCTAAGTTATCACTGCCTAACACTAGTCGGTTCGAAACATTAAAATTCTTTTAGAGGTATCAATAAGACCAAATTAAGTAGAGATTTTGATTTCGCAGAATATCAACACTTATGATAAAAGCCCTAATTATTTTTTTCCAAATTATGCGGCCATATTTCAGACAAAAAAAATTTATGCATGTAGTTCTAAATAAGTCTAAAAATCGAGCGTATTCCTAAACACAAAAATAAAAAATCCGATAGACTGATAAGCACATCAGCTGTTTATCATTTGTACGTAAGTACTAAATCGAAGTACCTACATAATACTCATGTAGACACCGTATCTTGCAATCAGTCATCTGGTAGGTCCTTTGTTGATAAGACGTTTTGTAGGTGTTTACCTAAAATTTTCGTCATTTAACACTGAGAAAAACCATGTCGTGGAGTTTCTTGGAATGGGCTTCTAGAATCAACCTCATTTATTTTATAATCAGTCTTGAAATTATACGCCTACTATAATCAACTTTGAAAGAAGATTTCGATCTTGGCAAGATTGTATTTTTTCGTTCCGCATCCAAAGGGTAAAACGGGACCCTATTGTTTTCGCTCCTCTTTCCGTCCGTCCGTCCGTCTATCACCAGGCTGTATATCATGAACCGTGATAGTTAGAGAGTTGAAATTTTCACAGATGATGTATTTCTGTTGTCGCTATAACAACTATACTGAAAACTAGAATTAAATCCATATTTTGGGGGGCTTCCATACAACAAACGTGATTTTTTGTCAGTTTATAAATAATGGTACGCAACCCTTCGTGCGCGAGTCCGACTCGCACTTGGCCGGTTTTTTTTGTTCCTGCCATTCATAAGTACTTGCGAAGGCCTAGTCACAATGAGAGAGCGGTATTGGTCAATCTAAGCCTCTCTATCGTCCAGTTTAAACAAATCCTTTCAGACAATCTAGCTATTGATAGGAAAAAAACAACTCCTGTACAAAATATTTTTCACCGTCTATTACATTATTGAAAAGAATAATATAAATTGCTGCATTCTTGTCCGTGCATTCAGTAGAAGGTTTCCATTTATTTCGTACGATTTATGTCATTATAAATCATGAATGAATAGAGTGCAGTTTTGCTATTTCCAGTCTTTGTATGTTCTTAGAAATGCTCTGTTCAGATCTAGATTTTGTAATATTTTAGGAATATTACAAAATCTAGATCAACTCAATCTAGATCAAATCTATACTAATATTATAAAGCTAAAGAGTTTGTTTGTTTGTTTGATTGTTTGTTTGTTTGTTTGAACGCGCTAATCTCAGGAACTACTGGTCCGATTTGAAAAATTTTTTTTTGCAGATACAACTTTTTCAAAACGTTTCCATGTAATATCCAAAGCCGTTTTGGGTTGACGCAAAATTCAGAACCTCAAAATATTGCAAAAAAAATCTATTTCCAGTTTTTTTTTTCAAGGGACTTCTTAATAATTTCAGCGTGATCAAAAATGTTGACAGATATGTCGTTTTTATTTTAGGTGGTTTCCTAACCTTCGTAACATATAATTAAGTCCTAATTGCAATTCGCACGACCGTATTCTCACGCAACTAGCACAGATTACGTCATGTTTCACATTTCCTAGTCCTCTAATAAAAACGTTGAACAATTTAATGCTCATGACAATGACACTGGCATAGTAAGGTCATGGCTTTGAACTCATGCATGGAATTGAGTGTACTGAGTGTAAGTTTTATATGCTCTAAGAACGGAAATATATATGTCGATTTAATAGGTATTCTTAGAACAAGGTTGTGTTAGTAATAGCCAACAAAAAATCTTGATACTTTAACAAGATCTTTGTAGATTAGAACAACATTATCAGTTTTTTTCACCAACTCTATTTACCTACCTAGAAACTATTTATTCGTTAGATATAATGCATTCATACCAAGTGATACTTATTTAAAACTTATCAATCAGGCAAGAAATTCAATAGCTAAGTAAGTCTAAAGGTGCCTAAACCGACTTGATAGTTAATCTATATATATAAAAATGAAACCCGCTTTCCGTTGTCACGACATAACATGAAAACGACTTGACCGATTTAGTTGAAAATTAGAGGGGAGGTAACTTAGACCCGGAGAAGGTTTTAGGATAGTTTTTGTCACCATCCGGCTACGGGACGCGGGTGAAACCGCGGGCGAAAGCTAGTAGAGTATAAACTGGTATAGATTTATGGAAGTTTGGTACTCTTTTGCGCAACAACTACTGGATGGATTTTGATGAAACAGGATAGCTTATACATCAGAATATAGGCTTTTTATCAGCGGGTAAAACCGCTGGTAGAAGCTAGTTAAAATATAATTAATGCTATTTTCTTTCCCAACAGTTGCGACTTCAACAAATACACAATCCGTTGCATTAAGACAGTCGGCAGTATGGCGCCTAAGATGGAAGTCGATGAAGCAATGGACAGCGACAACGAGTCCAGCGGGAGGGGGACGGGGGATTCAGACTCTGATTGATAAAGAATAAATTGTTTAGTTTTTATGTTCAGTTTTTAATTTTAAAGCTTATTGGCCTTACTACAAAAACTTAACCACCTGTTTTACACTGGTCTAAAAAAATTGTGGCTGCAAAATGAACCATATGTCAACGTCACAATTTGGCATTTTTTTAGACAAGTCTTAAACTGACGTTTAAAAGTTTTTGTGGTAAGACGGTATATATTTAACTTATCTCTATTA
Organism: Helicoverpa assulta; assembly: GCA_963856015.1. NCBI lineage: Eukaryota > Metazoa > Arthropoda > Insecta > Lepidoptera > Noctuidae > Helicoverpa > Helicoverpa assulta. The sequence goes on from CAWLCW010000016.1 coordinate 1,765,308, forward strand.
CAAGTAGGTACATAAAATCAATCCCCTTAATAGGACACTGATTTTAAATTCTCCTACTTACCTGTAAATATCATAACATTTTCGAGATGTAGTTCTGACTCAAAAATCCTCCCGCACCTCTTTAATTTAAAATTAAAAGGAGAAATACGACTCGTAACTTACAAACTCATCGCTTGGTTCTTATGGATTCTCGTTTAATATTTTTGCAATTTTTTTTTTACTATATTGCTTACTACTTGCTATGAGAATTTTTTTATTTATTCGCAACATAGATTTTGATCTAAAATGTCCGAGTCACTTCAAAAAGGCAAGTCTTTTTATGCAGTACTTCCTCAAACAATTTATTATCTACCTACTCATACTTTACACCCAAACGGAATATTCCCTCCAAAAAACTCGTAAAACAACAAAGACAAAACTGTCCAATTCTAAAGATTGCAATAAAACAAAATGCTCCATCAATTTCCTTTATTAACCTGAGTAACACTGGGCCCTAATATAAAGCTGACTGAGTTACTATTGCGTGGCCACGAGAGGAGCGCGTTGGCTCTCGCGACCGCTACCGCTGAAGCAATCACAGCGATTATAGCTATTGTTAAAAGGAACCATTTGGCTACTTCGACGTAGCTTAGGAGTTTGTGAGCGTCCCGTAGTTCTTGCTGTATTGATTCCGGGATCGTTGCGCCCTGAAAGGAATGGGTGATGTTAGAGGATTTATGATTTAATTTGTTTACATTAGTAATAGGTACCAGCTGCCACCAGCGATTTCACCCATCGCTTCTGCGAGAGGTTACCCACGTCCCGTGCGAACCACACCACGTCCCCAGATAAGAAGCCCTCCCCGATGAAAGGGGTAATAAGTATAGTTACCACGGGTCGTCGGTGAAACTGCTGGTGGAAGAGACTAGGTAGGTACTATTGGTGTTGATCAAAGTATTCCAAAAACCTAAATAACTGACGTGTGTCTGACGCATATCAGAGATAATAATGGCACTGAATGTTTAAATTACACAATATTATGTTACTTAATTATATAAACATCACAGTACCTACGTAATAGTATCTGGTACATACCTATTGCAGTTCGGTAGTTTTTACACCTTATGCATCTTATTATCAGTATAGAAGATCGGTTAAGTCTATATTTTGTCTCTTCCTCTAATTGTATGGGACTTCAGTCCTACGTAATAACCTTTTTGAGAAAATAATCGTGACCTCATTATGATGATTTTAATACACAACTGAATCCTCAAAATTGAAAACGTTCATTTATTTCCCTCTTATTTTTGATCGAACACGCTTACCTAACAAAACATGAGAAATGAAATCCTATTTAGAATAAACCGTAGCCGGGTTTCCCAAATGCACCCGACTCTTGTTTTATAAATGGAAGCAATATTTTACTTTAAAAACATCTGCTATCCGTCTGATTTCAAAGAATGGGATGCTTTCGATCTTGGCAATACGCCACGATCTGGGGCAGCTCATTTATGTTAATGAAAAGTTCGTTTGTCTGAACATGTTAAACTCTAGAGGTCTGATTTGAATTATTCTTGTTACCTTTGATATTCAGATTTTTGAGGACTTTAACATTACGCCTTGAGTCTTAGAAGTGGAGTAAAAATAAAATAAAAATGCATGATGGCCATTCGATCTGAGTTTCTAAAGAAACCGATGGGTTTAACCATATTACAAACTAACAAATAAAAAATGTGCGAATACTGTTAGTATGTTTTATGTAAAGCATGTGTTTTAGATAAGATATTTTCCAGAGATAAATCTGATTATTTATGACAACAGATAACGGCTCTCTGTGAATGAATATAGGTAACTTTCCATGGTTATATTTTTTTATGTGAAGTCCACACTACGTACAGTCAACTTCAGGTCAGTGGTAACAGTTTTATAGGAAAATCGTATTTATTACTATTGAGTTAAGGTGCATGACAGTTACCACTGATGTGCAGTCTACCGTACCTATATCCTACTGAAGTCAGTTAGGTATGTCTGCATATAACTAGGTCGAAAAAATATGCCTAACTGGTAAAAAAACAAGCTCCGTGATCTTTTGAAAATGTTCACATTAAAAAAACCCAGGAGTGCTTTAACTCGCCAGGGAATTGAACTTTAGACCTGATGAGGATAAAGTACCAACTGAAAACTGTTTTTAGGACTTCCCAACAAAAATGTCTATTTCCTATAGCTACTAAAACAACTTACCTCTTCAAGCCACAGCATAGGGAACAGGCCAGTGGGCACAGTCTTCAACTGCGGTATGCTGTCTATCTGACGCAGCTCTATGTTGAACTGCAGTCGCTTTACTCCGCTTAGGACAACTCCGGTCACCTGGATGAAACGCACTTGTGAGTTAAATAAAAAACCATTTAAAAGCTTTATTCGTCTGTACGATCTTCATCGTACCTGGTTACCCAAAAAATTCTGTTGCCAGCTGTCCCAACTAGGTTCATCGCAATTTTGGGAAAATAAAAACCTGTATAACTAGATTTAGTTAACTTTTTCCGATAATGATCAATTATTGTGACCACTACTAGCACCATCTACCGACACACCACCAAACTACTAAACCCCGAATAATTCTAATGTTATTACAATTCGCGTTCCAAACTTACAGGATCAATATAAACGTAAGTTTGATATTTTTGTCCTATCAGGTTGGACTCTTGATTGGAAGTTTTATTTATTTATTAGTCCCGCAGTTCTTCAGAGTCCATGTAACTACATATGAGGGGTCAGATGGGCAGACGCTCCATGCAAATCATTGAAACTCCATAGCAACATGGTCTGTAAAAGGCCTATTCAGATGATGGTGATAAAAACTCACAGGATCCATATAAACGTAAGTATTGTGCTTTTCCTTGTCAGGCTGGACTCCTGACTGGAAGTAGTCCAGCAGTTCTTCGGAGCCGAGGTAGAAGTGAGGTAGTGAGGCAATGGCGGGAGCTCCCTGACACGGCATGAGGTTCAGCAGACCCATGAGGAGGCAGCCGTCGTGGTTTGCACTCCAGTTCCTGATAGATGGAATTAATTCTATGAAACGCTTTACGAGGTTACATTGCTCATTCATTTGTAGTTATGTATGTTTGGCTTTTCAAAGAGAGCGGTGTTTCTTGTCCTGGTAGAAAATTAGGAAATATAGACCACTTTTCGCTTTTAAAGAAAATTTTACGATTTTACGATTACGATTATAGAAGAACTAAGTACTTAGGTATATGAGATTTTACAATTTAATGGCGCTACATAAACGCTTAAAAAGTAGTTTTTTATTCAAAACTCTTAATCACTTAGATTTAAAGAGAGATTTTAATTATTATTGAAGTTTATATGTATTTACCTACCGAGATGCGGCTGCTGTCAAAGAGAAGTTAATCGGGAGTTAGATACTTACTTTTTACAAAAACACCTATTATTAGGGTTAGCGCTTTTCGCTGCAAACGCAGTCTCGGAGATCTCGTAGTAATACGTGCTAATGTTGAACAACTCCCGCTTGTCCACCAGATCGGCGTAAACGGACCTGGAAAGTCAAAGATACTCCTTACAAGCCTATTGGGGTTCGAAAATTGCCCGCATTTGTGTTTTAATTGGAAGGAGAGATTTGGGGACGTAAGTATCATGTTTTTATGTCGAGAAGTTACCCAAAAGATTTTTACGCCTTCTATTCGTTTAGATTTTTTTATCGTCAAGCCAAACTAAGAATCGAAGACTATTCCGGTCATTTAAAAGAAGTGACATCAAAAATGAATCACGATTTCTTTCCAAGATACTTCTTTGATTTCAACCGTAGGGAAGGAAATCATTTTCAAGATTCATAAAAAATCGGAAGTCTTAAACAATTCGTCTACAATACCGTCTCAATAGTAGGTAGGTAATGTAATACAACTATTGTTTTATTGGGGTCCTTTGATATAGACAGCTAAAAGAGAAAGGTTTCTGCGTATATTTACATAATAATAATATGTTTTGTACAAAAGGATCCTTCGTGAACTCTGGAAATGTGGCGACCCGCAGAAACCGGATATCCTCATTTCTAGTAACAGCGTACTTATACCTACAATAATATACCAATGTGGTTTTGTTAGGAAAAGCTCAGAACTGTTACTGAGAGCTTTCTGTATTACTCTAGGGTGCCGTGTAGTTCAGGATTTTAGTACAGAGATTGGTGCACAAAGAACGAACGATTATTTTTAAATGCAAGTAGGAAATCTTATTGGCTTCTAATAGCAAGAATATGTCATTAAATATATGCGATTTCCTTTTAGAAAGAGCAATTAGATATGTAGAGGTAGAGACGACATAGACTCGGCAAATTCCCAACACCTTTGACCAAAAAAAAAACATTGCAAAAATAAACTTTATGGTTATGGGAAGCCATATTAGCAAGCCTCGTTTTTCTATTTACCTGCAAATATCCGGCTCAAAAGTATAAATCTTCTTGGGCACATTTTTCTCATCGATGGGAGGGAATATAGAAGAGTCGGAGCCGTTGATTTGTCCGCAGTACTTGTCTCCCCACATGGGCATGTTCTCCTGACCCTTGTAGGAGACGATGTTACCGAGCTCGTAGACGTTGTCCCTGCCGCGTATCATCTCGTACGGACCACTTTCTGATCGGTTCATCTGGAATTTGGTAAGAAAGGGGTAAGAGGGTAATTTTTTTGAGACTTGAGTAAATCTATAAATTTTTCATGGTAAAGAATCTGCTGGCCTCAGCCTTCAAAGTTACCACCGGAAAAGTCATTTTACAACTTGGACTTGTATGATGTTTCATAAGAACTTGTAGTCAAAGTATTGTGAATAAAAGATGTAAGAATTAATTTCAACGATAATATTAATCCTTAAAATACTAAAATGCTATGAGTATTGTGCTACTAATACATACATGAGAAAACATGGAGAAATAAAATCCATTTGATCCCTCAGCTTGTCGCATAGTCGGAGGCATCTCTGATCTAATTTTCCCACAAACAAGTCCTGTAAAGAAATGGCAACTTTCAATATTATATAGAAAACTCAAAAGTTTTTCAGGCTTGAGGTCTGCCTTTTTCAATAGAGTATTTAATTTGAAAAGCCTTCGACGTTAGCTAAGGTACCTACATATTGTTTGGTGTAACCCAATTGGCCAATACGCTTTTCACTGGTTTCTTTGGACCTTTACAAGTGAATTCTCAATTTAAATGGTAATTTGGACCTCTTTATAATTCAGTATTATCTTTGGAGTTCAGTTTCTTCCTTACATATCCTAGTACATACCATCAAAACTACTTTCTAAACATTTTATCCAGATATGAAAAGTGTTGAGAATTCCAAGATATCCTGATTCTATTCGCAGACGTTTGTATGATAAGAGCTTTGGTTGGAAACGATACTGAATCCGAATCAGCTTACTTTACCTAGATAGTGTCTCTATCGAAGAAAGTTCTTTCAAATATACAGGGGTACCAAAACTACTGATACCTATAGATAGAAACAGCGTAAACCTTTATCAATGTCGTTGTGACTGTAATGGCGAGATTCCACAAAAATGCTACAAAAAAATGACAGCACGAATGTTTATAAGTACTACTTCATGCACAAAGATTGCAATTTTTGTGAACAATTTAGAAATATTCGCATGATTACTGTTTGTCAAAGCGAGTATACAAAGAGATTTGGGGATGCCTCATACCGGCGGAATCATGCCACAAAACTTGCGAAAGAATCATTCCTGCAAACCCCCTACCCACAAAAGAATACATCTCAGAGATGTTTGCCTTACCTAGAGCAGAATTATCACCATCACAGCTGAGGTAGATGCCGTCGAAGAACAAGTCCCTCACTTTGACCCTCAGGAAGGCGTCGTCAAGGCTCGGGAATAGCTGCTCCAACGCTTTGTTCACAATTGCCACTAAACTGGGCATCATGTCGTGGACTGTTAATAAGGCGGCCTGGAAGAGGAATTATATTTTTTGATAATATATTTTTATCTATGTAAAAGATTTATTTAGAGAGCACTTATAAGTATAATGTGAGTGTAATTATATATCGTTCTTTAATTTATAGCTTTATTTCTGGCTTTCACTGTCAGAGAGACAAAATACGACTGGTAACGAGCATCAGTTTTGCCTTCAATTGTTGCTTCGATTCTTCACATATTTAACATGTGTAATCACGATGGAAAGTTACTTTTTTATTTTGATTAGTTATCTGTTCGACAGCTTTTGTTATTTAGTAATAGTATACCTACCTTCCTGACAACCCTATCTTCCCATAGGGACAATAGAAGTACATAGTTACGCACATATCGCAAGTTAAAGTTTAACTTTCAAAGTATAGGGCGAGCTAATAGCCTTTGGCAGACTCCAGACAGATTTCTATTAAGAAGTTTAAATAGAACTCCTTTTGCTCAAATCGCAGCGTACTTTCAGTCACGTGTGTGTATCTTTTATACTGGTAGGTAGAGACCAAAGTATAATTTTTGAGGATAACAAAACTTCAATTCACACGTGCAAGAACAAGTTCTGTCTTTATATATTCTTATTTCTTTGTTTTTGATCTGCAATGCCCTGTCATGTATATCGACGACCTAAGATTTATAAATAAAATAAGGTAATAAAACGCAACAAACTCGTCACCTTTTAGAAGTTGATCGAATATACATTTATTTAGCTCTCATTATACAGGAATGAATTTTATCCAGTGCGCCAACTTTGTCAACTTATAGTTAAATAAGTTTTATAGATACGTATATTTTTATTTTGTCGTGTTTTAGTACAAAAACACAAAAAAGAAAAGTTATTGATATCGAAAGATGTTTATTTTGTAAACGATTGTACGGCCACAGTCGTCATAGTAGGCACGGCGGCAACGCGAAACCGGTTTACTTACGCGAGCGCTGCTCCAAGCGCAGAATAGTTGGTATCCATATTTTGCTGATTTTAGGGTGGACAAAAGAATGAAAAAAAATTTTTTTACTGATGATGCAGATATGTCCTGTTAATGCTTCTGGACCACCAGTTTTTTTTTGGGCACTGCTTAAAATTCATTCCTGTAATTCATGCTAATGAGGGTTTTTGAAATTTTTTCTGCCACCGGGTGGCGCCACGTATGCGTCTGGTCCAAACAGCTGTCAAATAGTATGGAATTGTAGGTGCCGAACTTATTGTTTATTGAAATTCTGTTATATTGGAAGTGTTATTGATTTTATTATGGACTACGGTCAGAATAAGGTTTCCGAACTAAAAATTGAGCTAAGAGAGAGGGTGCAAAAGTCACTGGTACTAAGGAAAAGCTTGTTGAAAAATTTGTTAACACAATATGATTTAGTTTTTTTTATTTACTCAACCGCAATAGTAAAACAATAATGCAGTGCTTTAATTATAAAATAAAATAAAACACTAAAATCGTTCACTATTCATAGTAAAGATAAGCACTTTGACAGTTATCTGGACCTGACGCTCGGTGCTGCCACCTCGTGGATTGCCATTTTAGAAAACCCTCATTAAGAAAGAAAGAAAATCCGGGTCATCGTCCTTCCCTTTCTTTAAGAAACGACCCACGAAATAGGGGCTTCTCAAACAATCAGTTATTTGATACCCTTGTAATAACAAGGTAGTTTCAGTGTCGCGTAGTAACAGATTTTAATGTACCAAAATAAATATTTTTTTTGGCTTTTTACACGAAGTTGGTCATCTTTACCATCACATAAGGTTTTTATTTGACTCTGAAGACGAGTAAACTAAGAGATATAATGGTTGAACAGAGCATTCTTTTGAACAAAATATTCTTATATATTTGCTGTAACTACATACAGACGTTAAAACAAAACAATATTTTTTTACATATGGTTTCTCGTAGTAGATAGTATTAGTCCTTTTTTTACTTGACTTATTTTTTAGTTTACAATTATTATTGATGTATTAGCTGATCACATTAAAAAGTTTTGCATGCTCGGCAGCTATAAATTAGAGCAATGTTATATTGTATAGCCTATTGTTCATTGTTTAAGAATTGCAATGTGTTATGAAATTAGTCTACACTTCAATATTTACGAGCAAACTCCGTAAAAAAGTTTTTAATTATAAAATACTAGTGTAAATATTCTGTGGTTAAAGTTGCTTTAAGTTTGGAGCCTAAAAATATTACGAAGCAAGAAGTTTCAATAATGGAATGCTCGTTGTTTTTAAGAAGGCCAAACTTTTTGCTCGCTTTTGTTTTTATTAAAAAAAAGTTATAGTTTATGAATCTGCGTGAGTTGATAATTGTATAAATTGCCTGTAATATTAAAATAAACGTTACTTATGACATCAAATAGAGCGTTATGGAAAAATAACACAATTTGGTCAGACTGGAGACAATGATAAGTATCCAAGACGAAATAATTTCAAAAAAAAACAACGCAAAAGTTGCGAGACTAGACGACGATAAGTTTCCAAGAAGCCACAAATAAGAAAATACTCTATAATGACATAGATCAGATCATAGATCTCTAAGTATATACATTGTAGTCTTTGACATAGATCCTCACCAAGTAAGAGAAGTGTACAACAGTAAGTTCATCATCTTCCGTCAGGCCTCCTGAAGCTTCGGGATCAAACTCGAAGTGTTTTTTCAGCATATACTTGATTGTGTCATTAGGTCCGTAACCTAGGATTGTTTTTTCTCGGTACTGTCTGAAAACATGAGAGAAAAATTGTGTTAGTGGCAAAATATATTGTAAGCTAAAGGAAATAGAGAAGGTCCAATATCAGCTTCATGTTGAATTTAAATTGAAGATGAAGTCATCCTTCAATGGAATCAGGTTAGTATTTGAACACCTGGCATCATAATCATCATCATTAGTTATAAATATAATCCTGCTGTCGAGTTTCTTGCCCACGTAGATAATTTTCCTTAAGGAGTAGGTAAACTATAGTCGTATTCAAGCTACTTCAAGACACCAAGATTCTCTCACCATTAGGTGGAAAGTTAAGATATCCCTGTAAGACAGGCATTTTGATTTCTTTGAACGGATTAATGCGCAAACATCTGCTCCTCAGCCTTTTCAAGTATTTTCAAGGGTATTCTATTGTTAATGGGGTGGTATTTTATTGTAAGGGTGATTTAAGTAAAATGTTCATTGAAATTGACTACAATGAACATAAAAACGATTCAAATAAAGGTCATAGTTTGTCAATATTACGGAATTCAAAGACATTAAAATAATATATAATGGTTTTCACTGTAGTTAAAAGTGAAATTCATAGCTTTGCGTATCAATTTCTTTGCAAAACTGTGTGTCATGATGAATCAGCAAATAAGTATTGTTTTCGTAAACAAATGTTGTGAAAGTAGTGTTTCTATAATTGAAGGTAATTGTAAGATAAAATGTTCTCAACATTACAATAAGAAAACATATAATTTACCTCTTTATAACAATCAGGTGGAGAAAGTTTCGTTAAAAACAATGACATTTGTTTTTCAGTAGAAAACAAAAAAATAGAGTTTCTTTCTATTCTTGTGTATCTAAACAACCGACGAAAACGTGTCACAAAGAATTCGCAGACAGAAATGTGACCTAATATTAACTGTAGAAAACCAAATAAATATTTATCAAGAGTCGCAAAGGGCACCTCTATGAGAGTGCATTTAGAAGAACATTAAGTACAACTTACATAAGTTCGAGGCACCTAAATGTTTTGTGTATTGATCACAAAACGAAAGGATAGAAAAGTGAAGTTATTTATAGACTGATAAGCTTATCTTAATCTATCAACTCATTAAGAATATCCTTTATTATTATTCTTTATTGTACACAAAACATATATTAAAACACACACAATACAGAAAAGTTATGTACAAAGGCGAGCTTAACCCGGAGTTGGGTTCTCTGACAGCAAACCTTAGAGCGATAGAGAGATGATATCCTCGCCTAAAGGCCTGCAAGCTTCTTTTGTATTTGTTATGGACCATGTGATTAATTCGGGCATTATTTATAATGCCCGAGCATTATGAATAATGTCTAGCTTTATCGGGCCAAGTGATTAATAACTATCTTAACTTCATTATTTATCACATTGCACGGGCATTATTATATTGCTACATGACAGTTGGGCAATTTGATAATAAAGCTATATTTTAAACGGTGCGAGGGTGGCAGTTGTTCTAATAAATAAATTCTGTTACTTGCTACATATTTTATGATTATTGTTTCGAAAATTATATGTTCTTTTTTAATGGGAAATTTTAAGTCTAACCACAAAATTATTTATTGGACAATTGACATCTAATTTACTTACTCGGCATCGTTTTTCTTGATCTCATTTTTCTTGGCTCGTTTTTTTTATGGTAGAATTTAATTTGGATTCAAAACATTGTATTAAAAATTGAAGTCAGTGACGAAAACGAATCGCTGCAAACCCGACTCCACGTAGTCTTGTCTGCCCTACCCCTAGAGTGCAATTCAAAACCGCGTAGGCGCGGAGGGTCAAGGCGGCCTGCGAGCTGAGGCGCAGGTAGTTCAGAAAACCATCTGCGACGATAAGCTCGCATGGTACCGCCGGAGCCCCGCAGCGCCGGAGCCGTGACAGAAGCCATGCTTGCTGCATGTTGCATGCTATTAATATTTAGTTTAAGTTAAATGTCAATAACAATAAAAAAAATGAAATTAAATATGTTTATATTACTTTGCCCAAAAGGTCACGGGCAATATGTATAGTGCCCGGTCAATTTGATTATTTGAATAATTATTATCAAATTGCACTCTCATATTGGGCATTTTTCATAATGACCGGGCATTATGTATAATGCCCAATTTATCACTTGGTCCATAACATATTCATTGCTTTCAACGTTGTTTTAAAACAAATATCTAAATGGTTACTTAGTCTAAACTATTTACAAACTGAAAAACTCCTTGAGGTATAACATAAAAGTTAACACAATGCAGTTTTTCACATACACATACACACACACGCACAAACACACACAGACAAACACGCTCAAACACACACAGACAAACACGCTCACGCGCACGCACTTACGTGAGTTTGCACACGCTTCATTGGGTCAACACAAAAAGTATTTCTAAACTACGTTGACAATATTGTGACCTTATTATTAGTCATGTAACGGGGGACCTGGAGTTCTAAGATACAGGCTTCGGCTTAGTTTAGACTCCAGATCTCCTACAAATTACAACTGTACCTACCAAATTGTTGTCAACTGATCTTTTGCAATTTATTATGTAATTTGTGGAGATAAAATAAATAAAATTTATTATAAAATTTATTATTAAATATGTACTCACTAAATAGGAATATCCTGATACGCATTAGGAATATCCTCGCCTAAAGACTTGCAAGTTATTTTTTTCTTTGAATTGAAAGAGCTTAACATTATTTATTGCATAAAATGAAATGTATGGTCTATTAGAATACATTGAATAAGCTCTTACTTATAAACATAAGGTCCAATCTCCTTAAGTATAGGCTTCTCCCCCCGGTTCACCTCCTCCACGTTGGTCACGTTGAACACGTAGACTTTGAAGTCCAATGGGATGGGCAGCTTCACCCATCTGTCGAACATCTTCGAATCGTTTGCTAACTGAACATTCTGGAAGCAAAACATAAATATGCATAAATTAATGTATTTTATGTAAAGTAATAAGTACCTACCTAATAGGTATTAAAATTTACTTTTTTACCAAATCTATACTAATATTATAAGGCTAATCACAAGAACAACTGATGCGATTTGACAAAATCTATCAGTGTTAGAAAGTCCATTTATTGAAGCAGGCTATAGACAACTTTATCTGAGTGCACGGCGTTATTACGACGTATCGCGGCTGGTAGAAGCTAGAATTAAATAAATAAATAAACCTATTGGAAAACACTTAAAAGCATAAAAGAATTGTGCAGTTTGCCCCAAGAGATATAGGGATGTATATATGAGCAAGATTTAATACGTGTGCAGTATATGCTGGTGTGAAAACAAGATAGGTTTTTAGTTAATACTTATACGTAAATATCTATCATCATCATCATCATCGTCAGCCTATCGCAGTCCACTGCTGGATATAGGCCTCTCCAAGTGCACGCCACTGAGATCGATATCTATCCTGTATTGAAAATAAAAGAGCATAATATAGATATCGTCTTGCGAAGGCTGTTTTACTTCAATTTAAAGGGCAAGGTAAAGGCAAACTCGATCGCTGATCTTGACTATGGGAGATAAGATCAGTTATAAGTACCTATCGAAGTATTGTTCTAGAATACCAGCCATAAAATGCTTGTGTAATTAGAGGTAGTGAAATACCTATTGCGGCATATCGATTGCAATGTATCTTTGATGCCAATTCCATGTTGCTATTATAGCCGACACGGTTTTCATCACCAACTAGCCTATACCAAAGTCATGTTAGATAAAACAAAATCATCGGGGATAGTACAAATCCGCGTAACTAGCATTGGATAATATCGCGTATCTGCAACAGATCTCGTTTTACAGGGTTAAAACTTAAAAAATTTCTTATCTCAACAGATAATGGGCTCATTTTTTTAATATTAAGTAATTATTTACACACCGTAAATAACTACTTAATATTCAAAAATGTCCAATGAATGACGAATGATGATAAGTTTTAACCTTCCACTGTAAAACGAGATCTATTGCAGATACGCGATATTGTCCAATGCTAGTTACGCGGATTTGCACTATCCCCGACGAAATATAAGTAACTTAAGTGTTCTTTTTAGTAGACTTTGTTCACCTTATTTAGCATTAATAATACAAGAAAAAAGCTATAAAAAACTGAAGGTCTAATAGCAATGACATCTTTAATTTATTCATTGAATAAAATCAATAAAATTTTGCAGCAATAAAATCATTGAAAAGGATCGATGTATTGAATATCTTGTAAAAGCAATAAAAAACATAAAATCAATTAACAACAATCTGTTAATTAAAGCATAAGTAATATAATAGAAAATGAGCGAGTAGTGTATGCTTATGTTGTTAAAGTTAATTATTATGAACACAACAAAAGTATTTTTGTCATCCATTGAATTTATTTTGATTGCTTAGTGTCAAAATATTTACATAAAATTAATATAATACTTTTGACTATAGACATGCCATTTTCCGTTACGGTTCAATGAACTTAAAACATCTTCATGTAGTTATAAATAAATTGATGAGAAATAGAGTGAGATGACGGCAGATAGAAGAGTATGGAAGGAGAAAACATGCTGCGCCGACCCCAAATAAAATTGGGATAAGGGCAGGAGGATGATGATAAGTTATAAATAAATTGGCAATTCAATATGCATAATTTTCTTAAACAATGACTTAGGTAAAACTGTTAATTGATTAACAATAAACAAAGACAACATTGATTTTTGTCAATTTACTGCTAAAAGGTCGTTGAGTCAGGTTATTTGCCTTGTTAATAGATCACACAGTATTTGTTATTATTTATTTGTATTATAACTAGATAAAAACTGGAATTTATCCGTTTTTTAACCCCCGACGCAAAAACGACGGGGTGTTATAAGTTTGACGTGTCGTTAGACTTCTAACGATAGGCTAATAAATTAGGGCGGTCTCCCGACATGAAAAAAATCAGTTTAGTCTGACATGCTTTAGTTGGTACTTACGTAGTGTTAAAAGTTATTTTTTGCTTTTTATAGGGTTTAGCTTTTGTCATAATAATTGCGTACTTTTTTTTGGGTCGGGGGTTTTTATAAGTCTTATGCAGGATGGAGGAGCTAACGGGTTACTTACAGCTTTATTGAAAATCTATACCTCATGTTTATATTATAAAGCTGTAGAGTTCGTTTGTTTGAACGCTCTGATCTCAGGAAGTACTGGTCCGATTTGAAAAAATATTTTTGTGTTAGATAGCCCATTTACCGAGGAAGGCTGTAGGCACAGATTACTCTAATCTATAGGCTACTTTTTATCCGGGTTCGTGCAGAGATTCCCATGGGATGCGGGGTGAAACCGCTGACAGAAGCTAGTGTTATTATATATCAGTGACTGATGTACACGTTACACTAGATCTCATGGCAGTTATTGAACTTGTTCAGAGTAGAAATGGAGCAAAAACCTCTATGTTATGTAGGGCACAAAGCCTGGCAAGTTATCAAGGGAATATCGAACAGATGTTTAATAAGCATTTGCCAAGTCTGCTGTATAAACTTGGCATGATTCTGCAATTCAGTTATTGCTACGCTTATTGCTTTTTCAGACACTTCAAGAAGCAAGTTTTATTTAAAGTACCGAGATAGTGATTGCATTTTTTTTAATATAAGTTATCTTATATTTATGGAGCTTATTAATATTTCCTTCGTTTTGTTTAGAAACTTTATAGTTATGTACAGTCGTGGTCACTAAGATCTAGGTACTTTAGACCTTCAGAAGTTTTAGATATTCATTTGTTCAATATTTTTAATGCTGTCCTTCGTCATTTTCATTGACCAATTAATTGCATTATACAGTGGCAAGAGACTTTACAATGATGTCCGCGGGTTAGTTACACCAATAACCAAACCGTATACTTGCTGCCCATTGATCAAATCGGCGATTTGACAACAGAAAATTGTTCGGATATCGTTATAGCTAAATGGTGCTCACCATAAAAGAATTCGAGGAGACATAAATGTTCATGAACCACTGGGCCAATTATTACATTACTACTATTTATTCTAAGTATACATAACACAAGTAATCATAATAAAACAGCCATTTATGTAATGTCAATCATAATAATCGCAATAATATTGATAGATTGTCGACAGCAATGTATGTATTGGGCGACAACTATTATTTAATGATTCGTGGTACATTTTACCACGTTTAATTTAATGTTATGTAATTGGAAATATCCTGTGAAGGCCATGAATTTATGATTATAGTATTTGAAAAGAAAATCGGATGTGGCTTCGATAAATGCTTGTAAACAAATCAATGTAATGTAGGTTATTATCAAAGTGGCTTTCCCCGCGGTTTCCTTATAAATATACAAAATGTATCGTACCTAATCACTATAAGAGTCAGTAAACAAAGAAAATTCTCCCTTGAAAACTGACAGCTGTCAACTGGTCAAAACATTCAATACTCCTAACCTAACTCTACCTCTGGTTTACACATGATGTTGTAAATTTTGAAAACAATAATGACTTCTGTGGCCAAACCACTGAATAGATAAGGTTATTTTTTTTACAATTCGCCATAGAATATCATAAAGTATATGTAATAGGATTAAATGTCAAAATACACTGATGCAGTTGTTTCATTAAAATCAATTAATTTATGAGTATTTGAACAAGCCATGGACAATTAAAGCAAGAAATAAATAATAGTCTAATAACATAAAGACTTATGACAAGATTTAATAAAATAGATGGCAATATTAGATGCTTGTATTTTAATTGATTTATAGTAAGAGGGGTGTTTTTAATAGAAAAGGTAGCTAGTTAGAATCAAACCAAGCTTACGTACTTAAGTTGTCTATAAAAGAGAGTTATTAAGCAGTAACTTAACAATGGATAATATTTATGTTCGTGTTCTTTGTTATTATTGTAGATGAGATTTTATAATAAACTAGCTGTTCATCCCCATTCCAGGAGATCTGCTTTTTTCACAATCAGGTAAAAAGTAGCCTTTATCTTTTCTCAGGTTGTAGACTGCGTAGCAAAGAAATATAGGACAGAAAAGATAGACAGACAAAGTTAATATACAGAGTTCTTGATTTAGCCAATATCGTGAAGTTTTTTTAAAGAAGATTCTGATAATAACCCAAGAATTAATTTTCTCTCATATATTTTTATGAGTTCCTCTATTGTGATTCGTTGGCATTATGAAATCAATTTCATGACCGTTCTTATTTACATGTGAAAAACAATTGAATAGGTATACTTTACTTACGTATTTGACTTCGTATTTCTAAAGCGATACAGTATGGCGATGATCAAGACAAAAAAAATGTATGGTAATTAATTAATCTTGCTTTCTTTTTCAGACAGCTGGCTTTTTCCTTGTTTCACGAATTTAATTAAAGTCTCTGATTAAGCTAATATAAAGGCGCATTAAATAAGGAACGACTCTTTGTAAGTAGCATTACTAGATTATAACATCCTTATTTCATAGGTAATTGTAAAGTCAAACTTTATTAGGGACTTTAAATAGTTAATTTTACTACTAATATTACAAAGCTGATTAGTTTGTTTATTTCATTGTTCAAACGCGTAAGTAAATAATTAATTTATTTCAGTGTTTGATAGCCTATTTATCTATGAACGCTTCTATTTCACTAGTAAAGCATAAAATACTAATCGTTTTCCCACGGTTTCACCCGCGCCCCGTGGGGACTACTGCCCGACCCGGGATAAAAAATATTCTGTGTTACTCGAAAATAGTGTAGCTTTCCAATAGTGAAATCTTTTTTTTTAATCGGTTCTGTAGTTTCGGAGCCTTCAGGGTACAAGCCACCAAAACCAAAGCCAAAATCCTCTTTATTATACAAGTGTAGATTACAAGCCACGATGACGTCAAGATTATGTGGCAATACAACGTAGACGATAAGAAAATATCAAATTACTCATTTTCAGTCTAACAATAGACCGTTAGCTGTCAACCAAAGGGTCTTTTTTTTTTTTTTTTTTTATCGACGTAAAATCATCAAATGACCCCTCCCGCTGTGGGTTAGCAGCGGTGAGGGAGTGTCAGACTCTTACTGACTAAAATCGTCGTGTTCCGTCATAGGCCTTTTATGTACCAGGGCCGCGGTATCTCTTTCGAACAACCCGCAGCCCCGGCAGGCCTTGGCCCTGCTGGGCCCCGCTGGGGTTGCTGACGTCTCTTTGAGGAGCGCGTGGAACAACGCGCGCCGTCGACACGGGTCTGTCGTCTAGGAAGACAGAGGGACGATGAGCCACCCGAACTCACCGCCCACAGACCCACGCCTACGGTGGCCGGGAGTCATCTCGCGACACCCGGCGCCCATGGTGTCTACCTGGTCCAGCGCGGCGGCCGGGATGAGAGGTGCGAACTCTCTGGCGTTCCGCCTCCTCCTTCTCGAGCATGACCGCTTCGCAGAAGGAGGCGACGGCATCCCATTCCCTCTCGCCCCGGACCATGGCCTGAACCAGGGCCGGACGCGAGAGGTCGCCGCCGCCCAAAGCCTCGACGAGGACCCGGCGGTGCCCTTCCCATGCGGGGCACACCTGGACTGTGTGGTCCACCGTGTCCTCGGGGCTGTCCGCACAATGGTGACACCCGGGCGCCTCCTCACGACCGATGCGGTGCAGGTACCTCCCGAAACAACCGTGTCCGGTGAGGACCTGCGTCATGCGGTACGTGAGGGCGCCGTGACTCCTCCCGAGCCACTCCTCAAAGAGGGGACTTACCGCCACGATGGTGGCGTGCCCTGCACTGGGTTGCGATAGTCGCTCCCTCCAGGCCACCATGAGATCGCGCCGGAGCTCCGCCCGCTGCGCGACAACTTGCCGCGGCAACGGGGTTTCTCCCCGGCGCTGAGCCTCCTCGCGCCAGTCGTACAGGCGCAAGAAGACCCTCGCCTCCAGATCCCACGGTGGCAGTCCAGCGAGTAGGCCAGCTGCTTCGCGGGAGATCGTGCGGTACCCCCGGATTAGCCTAATGGCTATCACCCTTTGGGGCACGTTCAGGTAGTGCACAGCCCGCGGCCGTGCCGAACGTGCCCATACCGGGGCCCCGTAAAGGGCCATGGACCGCATGACCCCCGCGTAGAGTTTACGGCAGGGGGCGTTTGTGCCTCCCAGGTTGGGCAGGAGCCGCTTGAATGCAGCACCTGCCTTCTCCAGTTTGGGGCCCAAACGTCGGAAGTGCTCGACGAAGCTCCACCGGCCGTCGAGGACGAGTCCCAGGTACTTCATCGCCCTCTCGACGCCGATGGTAGCCCCCCCCACCGTGACTTGGGAGCCTGAAGGTGGCGCGTTCCGAAGCCCATGAAAGCACATGGCCTCGGATTTGTGCAAGGCCACCTCCAGTCCCAGCAGCTGGATCCTCTCGATGACTATCGCAACCCCGCGCGTCATCAACCAAAGGGTCTTAGGTTCAAACATGTCTATTGACAATACCACTTGGAACAACGGTTCATATTGTTAAAAATAATTCTTTAATCTTTTACTTGATTATCATTTTAAAAAGTAAAAAAAATATGGGAAGTTGTTTACGTTAGGTTTGTGACATATTGGAGTTTATTTACCTTTATTGTTTAGTTTTGATGAGTGTAACATATTTTCTTGTGATAATTTCTGTATTGTTTAACTGTTGTTCATGTTCTTCAAAACAAAAAAAAAATATTCGGTACAGGTAACTTTACTAATTTATTTTAGAAAAACCTAATAGAAAAACACCCAAATCTCACATGAGGACATATTTGATTACGGACATCTGAGAAAACTTTATGAAGAGTGACAAAAAATGTATGAAAGTAATACTTTTTCATTTATAAAACGTAACATACCCAAATATTACATTGAAACACTTAGTTATAATCGAAACGTAAATGACAGACGTAAAGTTACGTATTATTTTTATACGAATATCCTCAGATCAAGAATATCGTAAGTGATTTTACGCCTATTGACAGCGCTTTTAGACAAATTCTGCCAACAAATATCACTCTGGCGTTGAAACGTAAGTGCGAATAACATAATACGGTATTTAATCAATAAGTACGCTAGCTAAAATAAATTAACTGACAGTCTTATTCAGAGCAAAATAGACACAATTTGAAATAATAAAATGGACCCTAGTTGCCTGAAATAAAGGAGTACAATAAAAAAAAAATATTTGATTTAAGAGAAACTAGACAAGGACATAAGACAAGAAGTAATCATCAAGAAGTGAATGAAACAGCGGGAAACAGCCAGTTAAAGCTAAGTACTCATCTAATAAAAACCTTTACAATGAGGAAAATACTTCTAGGCGAGTGATACACATTTATGGACATGCATTGACCGTTGAGTGGCGTTTACACTGTTTATAATAAAAATTCTTGTTGTTATTGCAACATTTCTTATGGTTTAGTTTACCTAACTAAATGTTGAGGATCGATGTAAGAAAATGCAAGTAGAGCATACTTATGGTAGTTCAATAACTATTAAGTAATCTATAGTGGTTCATTGTAAAAATCAGTGTTAAGAGTAAATGGTTTGACGAGGTGTAGCCAAATCTACTGGCTAAGAGGAATGAGGTGCAATACGAAGGTCAGAAAAAGTATTAGGTATTGTGATTTGCCATGCAAACTTTGCAAACTATCATAAAATTAAAAAAAAAAATAGAAAATCAATTAAAATGAGCCAAAAATCCTGACTTATTTTTCCTTTTTCAGTTTTGACGCACTGCCATATAGCAACTTGCAATACTTTTTCCTTTTGTATGAACCATCCTTTACGTCAAGATCGCTGGCTGGAGGATTCCACTTGTTCAAGGATATCTACTAGCTCCATAACAAATGATGGGTATATCTTTATATACTACAATTCTATATTAAATGGAGCATGTTAATGATGTTTAATAATAAAGTTGGGAACTGTATATAAAGCTTTTATACCTCCTCGTAATTTTGGTGGCCACTCGCACTAATTTGCTTAGCCTAGTACCCCTAGCTGCCGTTGGTATTTTGGCATTTTTTATGCAGAGGATCAGCTCTAGCCAAACTTAATGACAAACTAAATGAGATTAATTCTCATGGCTAAATGAATCATCTCTTTTTTACTCTGGAGCCAAAGAAAAAAATGTTGTTTACACTTTTTATCAGGTCACTCATTTCCAATGCAAATATCAACTAGTAAGTAAATAGTGTATAACGTATTCAAGTTCATTATTTATATAAGATCACGTCACTGGGATTTTACTTGGTCTACAAGCGTCATTTTATGTTAAAACTAGTTATATGTATCCTTACCTATGTAGGTATTATTTACGTGCTCTCCGATGCACGGGTGAATCAATCACCAACTTCGGTCGGTCCTGCGCCTGATCTCTTTTCGGTCGTGTCGGATTGCCGTCCCATCGGGTTATGAGAGTGAAGGAATAGGGAGTGCACCTGTGTGTTATAAATGTGGCTCTGTCTTTCTATCCGACCTTTCACGCTAAAACTTCTGAAGCGATTAAATGAAAGGTACAAAGATAGGCTAAAGTCTTAGCAAGTACATACTGTTACAGCCTTTTTATCGTCCCACTGCTGGGCACAGGCCTCCTATCACACGGAGAAGGATTGAGCATTAATCACCACGCTTGCTCAATGCGGGTTGGTGATTTCAGACTTTATGGTCCAGGTTTCTTCAAGATGTTTTCCTTCACCTTTTTATCAGATATTGGTGTCTAAGATATACTTAGAAAGTACATACAAACTTAGAAAAGTTGCATTGGTACTTGCCTGACCTGGAATCGAACCCACACCCTCATACTCGAGAGGTTGGTTCTTTACCCACTAGACCACCATGACTAGAAAGCACATAGGCTATTTTTATCCGAGTGCGGGAGTTTTAAGTTATAAATAAGTGAGAACTCCGGGAACTAGTTAGACTGTTATAAAAACTCTTTATTGGACTTTGACCGATGAACTTTAGTTTGTTTGGGATAAAAAAGTTGTTTTTTCCTTCATTATTTCTATGAAATCTATTTACTGAGTAAATTTGTTTCTTAGAATTTGGTCAAACTGGTGTTTTGTTGTTATTTTATTGCTTCCACAGTTGATATGTTTGATGATTATAAATGTGAGAGTAACTCCGTCTGCCTATTGCGTTTTCACGCCAAAACTACTAAACCGGTTTAAATGAAATTTGGTACGTAGATAGTCCAAAGCCAGAGGTATGATATGGTTTACTATTTAGTCGGGTGGAATATTAGTGGTGGTACCTATAGTTTTTGTTACGGTCAATTAAACTGTCTTAAAATCTGATTATCATTGTTATTTGAGTCAAAGTTCCGCATTTGTAATTTTGAACGTAGTGTAAATAAAGTTTTCATTTATTAACGGTTGTTATAATTCATTATTGTCTTTAAAATATAAATTAACATTTTTATTGGCGATTAATACTTGCTTAAATTCTGTTGACCCATTCTGTTAACCAGAAGTGAGTCTTGAGTAGATAAGTTTTTTCTCACACATCTTTAGCTATGACAATTAAATTCACAATCAATTGGGAGTTGTGTTATAAACCTTTAATTAATTAACCTTCTTAGAATAATCATGGGAACCTAGGAAGTGATTACAATATAGATATAAATATTGATACTGCTTCTAAAGCTCTGAGTCTGCTTAGAAAATATTTTATACTTGTCTAATTTGTCATGTATGAAGACCAAATAAATTTATACCACTTTATCTCAACCTGCCAGCACATTTCATTCAAGCTGTCCTTTAGGTATGAATCAAGAACAATTCTATGGCATCAAGTATTAAAACCCTACTGTTAGAGGACAAATTGAAAAATTAAGTTTTGTGTGTTCACCAACAACTTTTTAAGGTATTTTACTTCAACCCTATGTGTATAAATCTTTTAATATCTCTAGTAACCCCTAAAATACTCTAAACTTAGGCCATAAACTAGGTGTACTTTCACTATTAGGTATTAAAGGCTCTTTGGTCGCTGTAAGTTGCGCTATTTTGTAAGTTTACAATGCAACTTAAAATTGGGCATTATTTCGTACAATCCCAAATTCAAGCCAGGTTTTGTACATATAAAAGAAAATACATAAACTGGCACATGTTTATACTCTACTATTGTTTTATTATGAACTGTTTATTTTACAACTCTATTCACCACGCAACTGTTCAATTGAAATACTGTTAAAATATGTAACATGTGTTTATTGTTTTTATGCAATTTCATAAAGAACTAGTTTTTTTCCCGCGGTTCCACCCGCGACTCGTGGGAATTTCTGCCCGTTCCTAAATAAAATAGGTTACGTTACTCGGTCAATAGTGTAGCTTTTCAACAGTGAAAGAATTTTTCGAAACGGGTCAGTAGTTAAGAAACAAAAAAGGTTTCCTTTCTATTATATCAGTATAGATAAAAGGAAAGCGACTAAAATAATTTGAACAATAGTTATTAAGATACCTAATTGACCCATGTAACAAGAGTACCTAACTAATAAAAAAAACAATTTCAATTTTTAAATAAATGTTCTATCGAATTCAAAGAAAAAAACTGCTTTTAAGGAAATGTTGTTCTAGCATCTACTCCGAAAGGTTATAATCAGTTATAATAGTGTAACAAGGTGTTTAGACGATTATTTCATTGATATGGCTGTGAAATTGTTAATGTTTCAATGAATGATAAGGATTTTCAGCCAGCCTTTAGGCGCCCAGAAGCTTGTTGTAAAAAGAATCTTAAAAGTATATGCATTAGAGTAATTTTTCATTAGCACAAAATTGAAGCGAAAGAATATTGAAGATCTACTTACATATTATTCCTTCTCGATTAAGATGCTTATTTATAGTAATATTCCAGAATACCAAAACCCAAAACAACACACCACACCAAAATAAATAGATATGGACAAAACTCACTTTCTGTATTTGTTTATTAACAACTTTCTGAAAACCCCAGGAAGCCAGTACAACGGCGATCACCAAGAAAATCATGGACACACCGAAGAATATTTTCGAGTGTTTCCCCAACATTTTTACACTTATTTTTAACACTTTTTTACACTTTTCTGTTAAATTTGTTTATCGGCGCGACATAAGTCCGTCTGTGTCAACACTCGAACTATAATTGTAAAGGAATTATTGTTTGCACGCAGTTTTTCCTCATGACCAGTTTTTTTTTTTTAATTATTTTTTATTAGAGTGTATAAAGGGATCAGGTTTTTGATTTTAAACAGGGTGACATTAAAGTGATTTAGGTCATTGATTAGGTTTTAGGTAAGTAAGGTTTTAATGCGATTTTTTGTTAGTGTTTGATTTTTATATCGATTTATTTTTGTTTTGGTTTTTAGTTTATTGCAACAGGTTGTTTCTAAGAAACATTATTTGATTGTAGGGTAAATATTGATGATAACATTAAACTAAAATGGGTGTACAATAGTCCCGTTTTTCTTTAACGATAGAACACGTATTGTTATTTTAACGTAACTTTGCGTACTTACTGATAAAATATTATTTTTTATGTGGCACCTATAGTTATTTTTCATAAGGTTTGTACAGTAATAATAAAGTAACAACACTATAGATTATTTTTCTGAAGTATGAATGTAGCAAATTTTATCCAGACGTGTTTTAACAATGTTTTATTTAAACAATTAAAATAATTTAGTTTAGAAAATCCACATCGAATAAAAATTAAAACCACAAAACCCAAATTAAAAGCCAAACTTTAGACTCTGAATCTTGACTATAAATAAGAAAGTATAAACTCTGAATCGGAAAAACCTACATAAATAAAAGATGATGTTTATATTAATCTTATACTTAAGTGTTGACTTATCTCTTATCTAAGACTAAGTCAACTTTGCTTGCAATAAGGAAGTTTTGACCTATCATTATTCACGATTTGAAGGCAGTTTAACTCAAAAATGTAGGTATACAACAGTAATTAAAAATGGAAGGCAAACAATTAAGTAACCCATCCTATATAATTACTTACAAAGCTATTTCTACATATTATCTCTCAGTTAAAATATTCCTAATTTATTCTTCTTCATTAAATATGGTTCTAACGTTCTAGGGCCACTGACAACATACCTTAACTTCAGTTTTTCCTGAAAGAACCGTTTACTTTGAAAATTGAACTGGAAACAGTTTAAAGTATTAATCAGTTGTTTTGAGAAAACTGAAGTTTATGTTGATGGTGAACTTTGGCTTTTAATATACCTGCCTTTTTCGACATTAATTTGTTTTTTTTTTTAAGTGAATTTGCCTTTCAAAGGTAAATAAATCTATAATGTAATATTTTTTTAGTTTTTAGCTTTTTTATTACAAGGATAGTTTTCAGTTTTATTTTGTTTTAACTTAATCGACTATAAAAATAAAGATTATATTTATTAGTGTATTTTTCCCGAAGATTAGGTGTCATGCACGTGTGTCAATGTTATTGCAGTAACACATGCTATTTCAATGATAATGGAAAAAAATAATTTGGGAACTGGTTTCAGTTTGAATTTTTGGAAACAATGTTATTCTTATGACAACTAGTTTTAAGATAATTATGTTTTTTATTTTATTATTTGTACCAACTTTATAAGTTTATTGTCCATTTGAGCGATTATATTTTTTTATCAACACATTGTATGATAATTAATTACAGTGAAAAATGCGAAAATATTCGTTGATATGTTTACATTACTTAATACGTATTAATTAAAAATGTAAACATATTACGAGTATTATGCTTCCTTATAACAATAATTCTTTTTTGTATTATAAAAAAATTGAATTAACTTAATTCCTCTTGGATTTTGTTTTTTTTTTCTATGTGTAAAATTAAAATTTTTAATTTTTAAATACTTTTATCTCATCACAAAACACAGCACATGTCCAATAGAAACACGATTTAGAAATAAAAGACGTTTGGACCACACAATATCGTACGAACACTGAGTTACCTACACACGCCAGTCACGCCATTGTCACACGTAATTGCAAACACACACATGCAAACATTATTAGTGTTGTACTTGTAATGGATATTGTTCGAATAATTCCCACTCATTGGGGATATTTTACCGAATAATTGACCGTTTTTTTATTGTGGTATTCTGTTTAAACACTTCCCCGTTGGTGACATTCAAACATGATGCTATGTTTAAGGAGTCCTATTTGCTGATTGCTAAATATTTTATTGTAATATTAAAATACTAGCTTCTGCCAGCGGTTTCACCCGCATCCCGTGGGAACTACTTCCCGTACCGGGATGAAAAGTAGCCTATAGCCTTCCTCGATAAATGGGCTATCTAACACTGAAAGAAATTTTCAAATCGGACCAGTAGTTCCTGAGATTAGCGCGTTCAAACAAACAAACAAACTCTTCAGCTTTATAATATTAGTATAGATTTTACTGGAAATCTGATTGATATAAAGGTTTTTAAAGATGATTGATATGTATCATTTTCAAAAGTTTAGTGTGCTTCAAAGAGATTTAATATACTTTTAATGTAATGTACACCGCATTAATGTTAATTATCTATACTAATATTATAAAGAGGAAAACTGTGTTTGTTTGTTTGGTTGTAATGGATAAACTCAAAAACTACTGGACCGATTATAAATATTCTTTCACCATTAGAAAGCTATATTATCTGCGAGTAACATAGGCTATATTTTATCCCGGTGCGGGCAGTAGCTCCCACAGGACGCGGGTGAAACCGCGGGAAAACGGCTAGTATTATATATTTTACTGGCAATCTGATATAAAGGTTTTAAAGTTGATTGATATGTGTCATTTTTAGTGTGCTTCAAAGAGATTTAATATACTTTTAATGTAATGTACACCGCATTAATGGGAATTATAGCTGAATAAATTGACGACGGTCATGTATATCATGGAACAATTTGGCTCATGACAGGCAATATGCTTGTCGATATGGCTGAAAAAATATGTTACTGACCTACCTGTGAGATGACGGCAGATAGAAGAGTATAAATGAAGAAAATATGCTGAGTCGACACCAAATATAACTGGAATATGGCAGGATGATGATGATAATGATTTATTTATTTATTTTCAAGGCACACCAACAACTTATTTACAATTGCTTACACATACTTATATAAGTTTACAATAATTGTTAGTCCTGTGTAAATAAGTCATTTACAGGTGTGCACAACGCTCACAGTGAATAGCGTGGTCAGCTGTAAAAAACTTAAATACTTATTGAAGTCGATAAAATTAAATTAAAAATAACTGAAACCAAACTATACATAACAAAAATTAAAAAAAAAAATAATGATGATGAGAAATGTGTACAAACATAAATTAATAGATTACCTTCCCAAAATACTTGCGCAGACAGTTTTACTGTCAGCAAAATAACATAAATCTTTTTTGATAAAATAAATAAAATCTTCTATAAATAATAAAAAACATATTTTCATTTCGAAACTAAAAATATTAGGCAAAAGCTATACGAAAATCTAATTATCCCCGAGGGAAAATGTTGTCATTTAGATAAAAAAGTATCGTGACCGATCGTATTTTAGATAAATAGGAGTTGAAATATCATGTTCACGATAAAATTAATAAAGCGCATTTTCCTCAATTAGATTAAAGTCATCGAACATTATGTCAACTGTCCGAGGTCGGGATTGTATTCCCTTGCGTCTTTAGGCAATTATTTAAAGTTGTGACTTTCCTTTTACGAAATTCAGTATTTTTTTTATTCCAATAAAATATTTAAGTTGTTACTAAAATCGCGGAAAAGAGCTTGTCACGTTAAATAAAGAAAATGATTTTTTAAAACGTACATACATTTACTGGTTTGAAAAATGAACTGTCGATTTCACGCCAATGCAAAATCTAAAATGCTACAGCGCTCTGAAAAAGAAATGGAGTACCAACGTCCTCTACTGACGAGTTTTTTCTTCGTGCATTTTCCTGCAATCTCCACGGTAAAACTCTAGAAAGCTCTATTTAAGGCTAGTTTAGACAAGGGATTTCGTCTTGAGATTACTTCTGGCTCACGACAGAGAAATCTTTAAACATTTGTGGTCCTTTAGAGTCCATTGTGTGTTATATGTTATGGTTATATGATGCAGTTTCAAGCGATACTAAAAGATTTCGATTTTCGACAATGGCGACGTTGAAGAGCGGACAATTTCGGTTGAATTTTGACGACCGAAATTCACACATGAAGTATGTGTTGATAAAAATCACAGATTAGAAGATAAGGAAATATGTGTTGAAGAAAATAACTTAATTATAATTTTTATAGGCTTTTCAATGGAATGACATGCAAGAAATTATCTAAATTACGACCGTGTTCGAGTAAATATGACCGTGGTAGTATTTATTTTTATATGATGTTTATATTATGTATTAGATTTTCCTTTGGTAACAACCATGTATGACTTTAGCACTATTAGTTTCTAATATCAGTTCCATATGTATCTTTGATCCCCTCTAACCAATCTTTACCTACACCATTTGCAAAAAGCAGGGTTTAAATAGTTGGTGCTTATTTTGATAACACCAAAAAATATAGACTGAAAGTTTTTGTATTTTATGCTGATATGTATCTGGTTTACAAAAAAACATTTTTTATCAATATGAATGTTTTGTATTCGTTACAATAATTAACTTCGATACGATCTGACTAACGTTAGATAACTTATTATTGCAAAAGATATTACAAGTTCTATGAACACTTTTCATGTTACACAGTACTTTACTGATAACATGTCAATAACAAAACTTTTTCTATTAGTTTATTTATCACTAGTATTTCTGAAAATGAACTTATAGAGAAAATAGAAATACTCTATAGACTAGATTTCGCCAGCGGTTTCACCCGCGTCCCGTGAGAACTACACAACGCGCCCGAATAAAAAGTAGCCTACAGCATCATCCTCCGGCCCTTTTTCCCAACTATGTTGGGGTTGGCTTCCAGTCTAACCGGATTCAGCTGAGTACCAGTGCTTTACAAGAAGCGACTGCCTATCTGACCTCCTCAACCCAGTTACCCGGGCAACTCCTTGGTTAGACTGGTGTCAGACTTACTGGCGTCTGACTACCCGTAACGACTGTCAACTGTAAAAAGACTGTAAAAAGTAGCCTACAGCCTTCCTCGATAATGGGCTATTTAACACTGAATAAATTGTTCTAATTGATATTGGCGCCTTTAAACAAACAGATAAACTATTCAGCTTTATAATATTAGTAAAGATTATTTCATTCTACTTTTTACCAAAGCTTTTATTACTACTGACAGATTACAGGTAACTTCACATTTCTTCTATATTATAACTAGATTAATTCTGAGAATACAACCTCGAGACGAGAAATAAATACTTTTTATATAAACATTGATAATATTGTCATCAAAGTAATCAGTGCTAGGAAAATGACAAAATTGTCCAATCAGCCACGGATCAAATGACAACGAAATTACTTCCTCTCGAATATTATATTTTATATTTTGTATAAAAAAACAAAGTATTTAAATATATTTATAGAGTTATACAAAATAAGAGGCCCGTGGCTAAGTAAGACCTATATTGGCCGATTGATCATAAAGTTAAGCAACGCTTGGCGTGGTCGGAACGCGGATGGGTGATCATCATGTCATAACATGTTCCTCCATGTTTCGGTTGGCATGTTGAAGTGGGACCCAGCTGTCATTCGAATGTCTTTATTTGTACTTTCTTAATTTTAGTAAGAAAAATAATATAAAATACTTAAGTAGTTATTATCTATACTAATCTATACTAATATTATAAAGCTGAAGAGTTTGTTTGTTTGAACGCGCTAATCTCAGGAACTACTGGTCCGATTTGAAAATTTCTTTCAGTGTAAGATAGCCTATTTATCGAATAAGGCTATAGGCTACTTTTTATCCCGGTACGGGAAGTAGTTCCCACGGGATGCGGGTGAAACCGCTAGCAGAAGCTAGTGCAAGAAATAAAAGTCTTACCTGTATACAAATGGTCACTGTTGACAACATTGTAAATGACAGAAAAAAAATGTTTTATTTGAAATGAGTAAGGTGAGTATATTATGTAGAATATTGAAGAGCAAAATGATGTACCTATGTATATTTATTGTTTAGGTACACATTTTTTTCCATATAGCGTGTCATGCAGTTATACTAATCGATAGTTAAACGCGCAGTAGTAAGTAATTAAAATACCACGTTTTTATGGTTCCAACGATATTTCTGCGGTAATTTAAATGCTAAAACCGATAGTATCTATACTTATAATAATCTGTAGAGAGGTCAATTCTGTACATTAAATATATTTCCAAAATATCTATCAGGGGGTGATTAGTCATCGATACTGATGCCAATTTTGTCTGTCTGTCTGTCTGCATGTTCGTTATGGAAACAAAAACTACTCGACGGATTTTAATGAAACTTAGCACAAATATTCTTCATACTCCTGGGCAGGTTATAGGATACTTTTCATCACGCTACGATCAATAGGAGCAGAGCAGTGATGGGAAATGTTGGGAAAACGGGAGAAGTTACTCCATTTTTTAAGCTTTCGTCACGTGTGCAGCCTTAGTGGTTAAAGCTAAGTAGTAATAGGCTAGGTACGCATAGATTTAGATAATTGGATAGGCTGGTGATTATTATTACTTTCTCTCTTTGCACAAAGGCCGAACCTAACGCGGACGAAGTCGCAGGCAGAAGCTAGTCGCTAATAAATTAGCAAAATACTGTATTTATATATAAATGCACTAGTTATTTTAATGGTTTTACTCGAAAGAAAATTAGTTTATGCATTTAGATAGAAGCCTGTCAGTTAGACTTTTGTGACTCGTGTTGAATTTAAAGAAAAAATGTTTTCAGATTAAGCTTAGATGACAGGAGCGATTTATCAAGTAAGGTCATTTATTTTTGTTTGTGTGTAGAGAACAGTAATTTAGGATAAAAATGAATAAAATGAAAACGTACTTATATTTTGCAAAATATCTAATCTTGATTGTTATTTTTGCTTTTATTAGAAATGCGAAAATAACTCTGGCTCTCTGTGTTTGTGTCTTTTCATCAGCCTTCATGACAAAACTATTGTAGAGATATTTACGGTACCTACTCAGACAGTTTAAAGCCTGAAAAAGGACATAGGTTACTTTTTATCTGGACGCGGGAAGTTGTGCCCCCAGGATGCGGGTGCAATCGCGGGGAACAAACAGTATACAGGGTGTTAGTGTGAACACCGTTATCCTTGAAACCAGAGGTTTGGTTTCACTTATAGAACGTAAATTAACTTAAATTAAGGCAAAAAAAAACTTAAATTTTCACTTGTCAAGCTACAGTAGTAGGTATTTATGCCTGTCCTAAGCCAGGAAAAGTATGAAGGAATATATATCTATCCATGAATTTACGGACAGTGTCAGAAAGAAACTTATTAAAAATTTTAAATGAAAGAAACGTTCATTTATTTTTAAATTCAGATAAATAAAATTATAATCAAGTTAACTACCTATGGTTTCAAGGATAACGGTGTTCACACTAACACCCTGTATAATAAATAGTTCAGAATAAATGGTAAATATTTACTGAAAATAAACACATATACAAATATCGTGAGTCTTATAATTGATATTATCTACCTTGTCTCCATTATTGTTTTCCACATTAAACTAACATACTATAATAACCATTTCAATCAGATTAAAGCCTTAAAATGATTGGTAGGTTATATATATCTAACTGAAATGTCAAGGTTGCAATCATAGTTTTTAAAAGGACTTTTTGGTAAGTTTTATTTTTTTTGGTCCTAGGGGATGGATTTAGTTTTCTAACGTGACCCAAAGGACCAGCTTTATTTGAAATTTGAAGAATTTTCTAGAAGGTTATGAAAGGGTATTGATGTGGATAATATGATGGTTTCTTTTTATTATGTAAGGTCCTATTATTTTTGATATTGAGCCGATTTTAAGTCTGAAGACTGATCGGATCAATTTTAATGAGTTCTTTGGGGTAGCAAGATCCTTTAAAAATCTTTTATTAGAATACTTTTTTTAAAGTCGCTTGCGGAAATCTAAGTTACGGCATATAAAAATAAAATGAATTTTGTGTGTTTTCTTTTATTTAATTAAATAGATACTCAATTAAAATAAATTAAGTAAACAATTATAAGAACTTCAATTCCACAAGATTATTAAGTTTAACTGCTTGACCGTTAGCACTTTAATTAATACTATCTAAGTACCTCTATCACAACTAAGTAACCACAGAGGGAGGAAATATTCGCGGAAGTGCCATAAGGCAGGTAGATCATGCTCATTTTTCTAGGTCTAAGTGGGAGTGACCAAAACGATTAGTTACAAGTGTACTAAGGAGGGGTTTGTAGTTCTTGAGACTCCTGTCAACGATTTTTCGTTTTATATAAAAAAATATATTTCAAAGAAAGCGTACAAAGGCGGAGTCAGTAACGATCCTCGTCCCTCGAACACCCGCAATTTGGCGACGCTGCTTAGGAGATCCGTTATGGCATATCCGCTTGTAACTTTGTTCTCAATGTAAGTACCCAATAATAGATGCTAATTGAATAAATTATCGTGACGTCACAATCGTTATGCAAACGTCATTAGATTACATAACGATAAAGGAAAAATACATGGTGTGCTTGAAGGTTAATGGTACAGGATGGTCATTGTCAAGACGGAGGTAAACTGTCCTATTGAGATAGGAGTGTTGTTATTCTTAAGTAAGATTATTTATTCTGTAGATACTTATCTTACTTAAGAATAATAACAGACATATTATGTCAAACTATAAATTATTTGGCAAGGAAGAGGTGATAACATATAGAAGCATATACCTCTACTATGTTTATGGCTCGCTTTCCAACTGTCAATGAGTCAAGTGTGTAAATATGCAGCATAAAGGTCTCTTCTGGTAGGTTCACCTCTTAACCTTCTGGTAAAACTGAACGTATGTGCGTAATACCCTTTTTGATTCGCAAAATCTATACTAATATTATAAAGAGGAAAACTTTGTTTCTTTGTTTGGTTGTAATGGATAAACTCAAAAACTACTGGACCGATTTTAAATATTATCTGCTGAAAGCTATATTATCTGCGAGTAACATCCTAATCCTAACTAATATTATAAATGTGAAAGTAACTCTGTCTGTCTGTCTTTCTGTCTGTCTGTCTTTCTGTCTGTCTGTCTTTTCTTCACGCCTATACTACTGAACCGATTTGTGTGAAATTTGGTACAGACATAGTTTGGAACTTGAGAAAGGACATAGGATAGTTTTTATTACAAAAAAATATAAAAATAAAAATAAAATTTATTTCGGACATATAGCGCCATCTATTGGTCAAATCAAAAATCACTATTCCACGCGAACGAAGTCGCGGGCAAAAGCTAGTAGGCTATATTTTATCCCGGTGCGGGCAGTAGCTCCCACGGGACGTGGGTGAAACCGCAGGAAAACGGCTAGTTTCTCATGTAGAATTACACAATTGACATAGAAGACGCCGGCCATATTACAGTTTATGGCTTATTGCTACTGCATTATAATATTGTGCACAGAAGGACCAGTTGAACAAGACCTATCACCTGGTCTGAGTTGAAGGACCAGACAGTTCATCTTATATTGTGATATTGTGCACATAAGAACCAGTTAAGCAAGACCTGTTACCACGAGTGACTAGAAAGACCAGGCAGGTCATCGTATGTTGGATACTGATAGAGATTGATGGCTTGTTCTTACGCTCGCATTGAATGTAACAGCTGCTGTGATATAATTTAGTGTTTGGTTTCCTTGAGATTGGAGGGGTCTTAGCAGCAATTTATCGAAATAATCTTGGAGTTTCAGTAGGATTATTTTCTATTGAAGCATTGATTTGTCTTAGTCCATTGAAGAATGAAAGAAATGATAAAACTTTGTCGCTCTAAATTGAGAATATAATAACCATTCGATAAAGCCTCGACAGATGATTAATATTATAGTA
Source organism: Helicoverpa assulta (assembly GCA_963856015.1). NCBI lineage: Eukaryota > Metazoa > Arthropoda > Insecta > Lepidoptera > Noctuidae > Helicoverpa > Helicoverpa assulta. The sequence continues at coordinate 1,797,908 of CAWLCW010000016.1, forward strand.
AAAACAATAAACAAATATGTGGGTTATTAATATTCCGATTATTAGAATACACATAAAACAGATAAAAATCGCATATAAAATGAGGCGGGAAGAGTACATTTTCATATTATGGAAAATATTTCAAAGCTTAACGATGTTCTGTTTAAAAATAATTATTTTGGTGATTTTAGTATATTTTAATTTGGGTGAGTGGTGTTTGTATTGCCATAACGTTAATTATTTACTGCATAAAACACATAATTTCTGCTAATCGAAAATTTCCTCCCGCGTTTCGTGGAATCTGTTACCTCTACTAAAATATTCTCAACAGTGAAAGAAATCTTTAAATCGGTTCAGTAGTTTCGAAGCGTTTTCTAAATAATATAATGAAAGTTTTTGTTCCAGTATCTCCATTCGACTTCAACTTTCCAACTCTTCCAGTAGTCGAAAAGTTTCAGCATGATTCAGTTCTCTACGATAACAGGATAGTTGGGGGTCACGAAGCAAATATAGAAGACTTTCCTCATCAAGTGTCTTTCACGGTGAAGAACTCCTATCTTTGTGGGGGCTTCATCGTCAGCGAGAACTATATCCTGACAGCAGCCCAATGTGTGATGAGGTAAGAATCATTTAAAAATGTTTTAGGACCTCTCTAGAAAATTTGATGAAAATTATGTACCTATGCAATAAAGCTGGTGTTACCGTAGTTTCCAGGTCTTTTTGTCCAAGCTTACTCTCGGAATGCATCGAGAAACACCAAATAAAATGTTGAGTTTCGAGTATTGGAGGTTTTAACTTTAAGATATGACAAATATCGTTTTCGTGACAATACCTATGCTTAAGTTAGGGGTGTTCGAAATCGTCAAAGTAACCTACCAAGATATACCTACAATAAAAAACCGTGTTTATCCTTTCAGAGTACACCCAAGCGAAGTGGTCCTTCGAGCAGGCAGTACTAATAGGAAGAATGGTACCATCATTCCCATAGCTGAACTCATTCCACACCCTGAGTATGACGACCCAGCAATTGACAAGGATGTAGCCTTGATGAGGACTGTTAATCCTATAAAGTATACTGATACTATACAACCAGTGAAGTTACCGGAATTGAATAGAACTATGGTCAGTGACACTATGGTTCAGGTTAGCGGGTGGGGCAGAATAGAGGTACGCAAAATGATAAAAATCTTTAATTGGTTATTTCAAACTAGCTTCTGCCAGCGGTTTCACCCGCATCCCGTGGGAACTACTTCCCGTACCGGGATAAAAACTAGCCTATAGCCTTCCTCGATAAATGGGCTATCTAACACTGAAAGAAATTTTCAAATCGGACCAGTAGTTCCTGAGATTAGCGCATTCAAACAAACAAACAAACTCTTCAGCTTATAGAGGTAGATAGCAGTATAGATTTCTATAAAAAGAAAGAAAAACTGTGTCTGTTTAGTCTGGCTTATGGAAAGTGGATTAATATGATATTAATATATGTGATATAATATTAATATGTGATGGTAAAATTGGATATTAAACGACAGCAATTTTGAGAAAATTTTGCAATTTTGAAAAAATTGTCGCTTGCTAACACTTTAAGTGACCAAATTTTTATTTTGGTCAAAAGTAAGCATTGCCATTCAACGTGGCAATGCTGGCAGCTTCTTAGGTACACTCCCGGTGGGCAGAGATGAGGAGGAGTTTTTATATGCAAATTTTTTGTTATTATTGTTACCGTAAATAATTTCAGTTAAGATTGTAAGGATAAACAATGTGTATTATAATAATGTACGATAAAATAGTAGGAACTGAATGTCTTGGGATTGTATTTCAGGAAGGAAACCGTTCAGTTCCTGAGAATCTGATGGCCGTGGAGATCTACGTGGTGGCCCGTTATAAATGCCAGTTGGTGTACAGTGATCTGCTGACAGACAATGAGTGGTGCGGGGGCAACTTCTTCTTCGGTCGCCAAGGAATTTGTTGGGTACAATCTTGATAATTGTGTCTACTTTTTAATTAAGCGAGTAGCCTGGTTGATGAGAAATTACCGAGAAGCCGGTTAAGTGATGTCTTCAGGTTGCCCTGGGTATCTGGTTTGTTTGTTGGCAGTCGCCATATGTAAATCACTATTACTCATCTACCTCTATTTAGTCTGGAAGCAAATCCCAATACAGTACGTCGATTCTATAAAATTCAGACAACAACTCGCATTTCACTTCGCATTTCACTTCGCATTCGGTTCAAAACGTTCTAAAAGTCATCTCATACTTTATCTGTCAAAATCTCGAGTTTAATTTAATTCAACTCGCAAACACGCTCGCAAGAGTAGCGCTAGTGTAGTAACTCACGGCGGATTCAGATGCGAAGTTTAGAGTGAAGTCTTATAGAATCACAGTGCTGTTAGGGAAAAGATAGTTTTTATAGCGGCAATAAAAATAATCACTGAAAAAAAAACTGCCTAACTATCATGGTTCATGAGACACATAATATCACGGTATGGCCTGGTTACCTTAAAAAATACTTACATAAATCAAATGATACCTACCTAATTACAACATTCATATAAAAAAACACGTAGGTATATAAACAAAATTATATACAAAGTTATAAGTAGTATATATAATGTAGTAGTATATAATTACTTCTAACGTTAGGCTAATCTCTATTAGCCTAACGTTAGAAGTAATTACATTAAATTTACCTCTGTAAATTAGAGCGGTCTCCCGACACGACAAAATTTTGTTTAGTCTGACATGCTTTAGTTGGTACTTACGTAGTGTTAAGAGTTATTTTTTGCTTTTTATAGAGTTTAGCGTTTTTAACCTTTTGTCATAATAATTGCGTACTTTTTTTGGGTCGGGGTTTTTTTAATTTTTAGAACAAATCTACTGTTCATAGTTTAACCAACATTTTATTATTATACTGTTATTATACAGGGTGATTCCGGTGGCGCGGCTATACAAGACGGCCTGGCTGTGGGCATCGTGTCGTACGCGCGTGGCTGTGCCCGACCGCTCTCACCGAGCGTGTTCACCGATGTCGCCGCACCACCTATAAGAGAATTTATTGAACTACATACTGGCTTGTGACAATAATATGAAAAAAATTACCAAAAATAGGTAAATAGGTTTTAAGTTCATTTATTTAGCCAGCGGCTTAAAACACGCGTCCCATGAGAGCACACCCGGATTTTCAAATCTTAGTTCCTAAGATTAGCTATTCAAGAAAACAAACAAATAAACTTTTCAGATTTGTGAAATAGGACAAGCAATATTTTTTACTCATCTATACGCAATATAATATGCAGTAACAATGAGCTGTAAAGTGTAATTAAGAAGAAACATAAATTATTATTAAGTCATACTAGTATTTTTATTACCTACTAGCTTCTGCCAGCGACTTCGTCCGCGTTAGATTTGAACTTTGTGCAAAGAGAGGAAGAAATAATAATCACCAGCCTGTCCAATTATCTAAATCTATGCGTACCTAGCCTATTGGTATGAGTGAGAGTGTTATAAACGTCAGAGTAGACAAATATAATCAGAAAGCTCTGAACTGCTTAGCAATTGGAAGTTACACGTGTTATTGTGAGTCAACCATAAAAGATAGACATATACTGTCGTGGGATATTTTTTACATAATTTAAAGGAGAACATTTCCGTCATACGTGGTTTCTATATAGCTTTAACCATTAAGGCTGCACACAGGACGGAAGCATAAAAAATGGAAGTTATCCAAACATTTACCTTCACTGCTCAGCTCCTATTGATCGTAGCGTGATGAAAAGTATCCTATAGCCTGCCCAGGAGTTTGAAGAATCATTGTACCAAGTTTCGTTGAAATCCGTCAAGCAGTTTTTGTTTCCATAACGAACATGCAGACAGACAGACAGACAGACAGACCTGACCTGACAGAATTTTACTGATTGCATTTTTAGCATCAGTATCGATCACTAATCACCCCCTGATAGTTATTTTGGAAATATATTCAATGTACAGAATTGACCTCTCTACAGATTTATTATAAGTATAGATAGATCAGTTAAGGTATTTAATTTATTATGAAGGTGTTTAATTGGAACACAAAACTGGTTTTCTACATCAAGCAAATCAAAGTCCAAGTCAAAGTCCTTTACCCCAATTGAAAGTAAGTACCTGGTCACATGTTTAGAATGACGTCATTGACAAGGAAAAGTGTATAACTTTGCAATTTCTCCCACCCGGATTTGGGATGCGGAGTCATGGTCGTGAATTACTTGTAAACTTAGAAGTAAGGTTGGGCGCACAACTGCGGGCTGCGGGCAAAAGGACCATGATATAATAAATATTTTAAGAATGAAATAGTTTTTCTTTTTATTTTATTTCTACAATATATCGATTAAATAATATCGATTTAATTTAATATGTTTTAATTTAGTAAGATCGTGAACTTCTTATTTTATTTTTTTATAAAAAATGAATTTTCGTAAAAAAAAAACAAATACACATTGTTGAATGTTCTTGTAAAAAAATAATTAATTTATAATTTTTGTGGATATTCATATCTAGGTAATTAATTCTGAGTGCGAATGAATAATCATGTAGGTATGGGAAGTTTCAAGTGCATACACACACAGTTTAAGTGTACAGCACATACATGCGTTAGTAAAAGCCTCGAAAGGGGTCATCGGTAGTTATTATAGGAAAAATAACGATTATGTGGGTGATTTATATGCCTTTCATTAAAATGAGCAGATAATAATCCCATATAAAAATGTGTTCTGAAGAATATGTTCGCATATTCTGAAAACAATTGAAAGTAGAACAATGTTTACTTTGAAAATAATTTTAGCCGCGCCTTTGTTTTTGTTGCATTATGGTAAGAAGTTTTGTATGATTTTATATGAAAGTTTTTTCTATCGTAAGAAATATATTATTTTTCGATTCTAGCTCTGGTAAATGCTAAAATATTTTTTGTCAATTTCATAACTTATTTTCAGTATCACCACTGGGATTCAAGTTCCCAACTCTTACAGTAGTTGAGGACCTACAGAATGTTCAAACAAACTATGACAATAGGATTATTGGTGGCCACGAGGCGAATATAGCAGATTATCCACACCAAGTATCCTTCATTGTGAACCAGTCCTACTTTTGTGGGGGGTTCATAGTCAGCGAGAACTATATCCTGACAGCAGGCCATTGTGCGCAGAAGTAAGAAACATTTCAAAATAATTTTCATTCACACTGTTACTTCTTCTTCTTTAATATAGTTTAAGAAGGTTAAGGAAGTTTATAGATAAGAGAAAATAAGGGAGTATATTATAGGAGTAGATAAGGAAGTTCATAAGGGGAGCACGTAACGGAAGTACCTACATAAGGGGAGCACATAAGGAAGTATATAGATTGATAGGTAATAGATTACATTATAGGAGTAGATAAGGAGGTTTATAAGGGGAGTACATAAGGAAGTTCATAAGGGGAGTACATAAGGGGAGTATATAAGGGGAGTACATAAGGAAGTACATAAGTGGAGTACATAAGGAAGTTTATAGACAAGAGAAGATAAGGGATTAGATAAGGAAGTTCATAAGGGAAGTATATAATGAAGTACATAAGGAAGTAGACAAGGGGAGTACATAAGGAAGTATATATAGAAAAGTATATAAGGGGAGTACATAAGGAAGTTCACAAGGGGAGTAAATAAAAGGGAGTATATAAGGAAGTACCTTCCCATCCACAGTGTTTTTGATAAAATTATTATAAAGTACATATAAGATTACTATCAGCAGATAGATTTTTTCTTAGAAATAAAGTATACCATTTCATCTTCATATTTTACCCTTTAGCGTAGACCCAAGCACAGTGGTCCTTCGAGCGGGCAGTACTAACAGGAAGAATGGCACCATCATACCCATAGCTGAAGTTATACCACACCCAGAGTATGATGACCCTGCATTTGACAAGGATGTAGCCGTGATGAGGACTGTAGACCCGATAGAGATGTCTGATACCATGAAACCGATTTCACTGCCACCAAAAGGTAGAAATTTGACTGCTGGCAGTATGGTCTCAGTCAGTGGGTGGGGAAAGACAAGGGTAAGTTAACTTTTAATAAGTAGTTGTTCCAAAGAAATTCCCATTTTTACAGCTCTGTGTATTTTACAACCAAATTCCAGAGTGACATGTTGATCCATCTATTCTAAAGAACAATGATAAATTAACTTGTTTATCTATTTGGTGTAATTGATTCCTCAGTTGACCTTCTCACACATAGATTTTCACTATCCTCTTGCTATTCCTCCAAAATAGATTGGCGAGAATGAAGTTAGGTCTTTCGCTGCGCTGTTTTTTTTTGGCAATTCTTTCGCTAAGATGTTTTGGACGTGGTACAAATTATTTCCAACTATTGGACTTTCATTACAGAATATAGCGATCTCTATTCCGGAGAATCTGAGAGCGGTTGAGATCCCAGTGATAGCGCACCAGAAATGCGAACAGGCGTACAGTGATGTGCTTACTGACAACGAGTGGTGTGGAGGCAACTACTATCTAGGAGGCAAAGGAACTTGCCAGGTGCGTTCAGCTGATTTAAAACATAGTATTTCGTATCTTGTTATTGTGGCTTATGACCCAAAATCCACCAAAGCAAAGCGGAGTGCAGAAGGTTTTGAGTGGACCAGATGGCAAAGCGAAGTGGAGACCAGATGATTGATTAACGAAATTCTATTGGTTATTTAAAAAGTTCTCCACTTTGTTCCTCTTTGGCTCTTTGGCTGAGCCTGCTGAATCTCGGTGTCCAGGTTCGATCGGCGGTTTGTATGTCTGCAAACCGCTTCTGAGCCGTTTTTATGTGTTTGCTCACTTGGTTTACATTTTTTTACACATTATTTTTGTTGGTTTTCAAAATACATAATTGAGTGTTGCAGATATGTTCTCTTGCTGATTCTGAACCGCACATTTTTTTTGCGAACTGCTAAAAAAATATATTTAAGTATAAATTGCTCTTTTATTGTTTACAGGGTGACTCCGGTGGCGCGGCTATACAAGACGGCATGGCTGTGGGCATCGTGTCGTATGGTCGCTTATGTGGCCAGCCAATGGCACCGAGTGTCTTTGCAGATATCGCCGCACCCCCTATAAGGGATTTTATTGCCAATCAAACTGGATTGTGAGAAGAGATAGGAAAATGAACTGAAAAAATAGGTTTAAAGATTATTTATGATTAACTGTATAGGTAATGTTACTTATTTTAGATTAAGAACTACTCGAGTGCCCACAGTACAAAATATGTATAATATCTTATGCAGTGGTCAGCGATTCCATAATATATGTCGTTTGTTATTGATGTAAAAATACAAAAAAAAAAATTAATGCCATGAATACACGTTATTATTAAAAATTATACGATGAAAGATGTTTTTTTTTTGCGCGACATTTTCCGCATATCTTCTAAAAATTAAAATTCAACTGAATGTTGAACCGAAAAATTGAATGTTGAAATTAACACAACTAAGTATTATTATTTGGCAAATGATGAAAACGTAATTTTAAACGAAGAAAAAACGTAAAGCTTAACTTATTAATGTTCTGCAACAAAGAACACTTTTACAATAATCTGATTTATTCTTCTTTTTCTATGGAACTCCGAATACGGACACATTTTCAGCAAACTGTGTCAAATGAATAAATAGTGTTACCTTAAAATGTTACTAAACAATATTGTCGTAAAAGCACTTAAGTTAAAAGTTCAAAGGAAAAAAGTTTGACCAAACAATAATGCGATTTGTCGCCAGTGTGCGCTGAGCATTAGATACATTTTGTATGCAAGGCACGCCATTCGTGGATCGGCAGTTGTTTAAATTATTTATTAGTGTAACGGTAACTACTTGTCTTGAGCGTGACTCACTTGCGACTAATTTGTCGCACGTTACCACGTGATTAAAATCGTATGGCTAGTATTTATATTCACGAGAAATCATCAAATGACCTCTCCCGCTGTGGAGGCAGCGTGAGGGATTGACAAATTCTTACTGACTTAAAATCCATGTTCCTTCTTAAGACGGTACCCTGAGCAAATGACCTTGAGCCTCTGCGCCATACAAACTCGGCGCAAGAAATACGTAGGGAGAACGCTCATATTTTGGATTAAAATGTTTATAAAATAAAATGTTCGTGTTTTGAAAAAAATAAAAGTACATTAATGTTATTAAATTACCTATCTATTAGTTTAAGTAGCAAATAAAAATAATAGTTACTTTACGAAGAGATGCATCTTATTAGTGATTATTTCTCATTTATGTGGTTTTGTTGTGACCCTATAATGAGACATTATTCTGCTTAAAACAAAAAAAAAATACTGTTCAAGAGTCAAGAATGTCTACAAATTTTATGTATTTTTTATTAGTTGGTATTTGTTTTGGACAAAGAGAAGTTGACTTCAAAAAACAGTAAAATAAACGGCTTCCGCTGCGTTTTGCTCGGGGACGCACCTTAAGCTCTTTTTGTATGTACCAGGGCCTTGGTAACTTTTTCGAACAATCCCGCAGCATCGGCAGTCGTATGGTTAGTTTATAGAGAGTATCTACTTATCTTAAGTATTTTCTATTGATTCTGTATATAAGCAATGCTAAGAACATTAGCACTACTTGAAAATTGAAAAACAAGATACGGATTTGTAGATATAGCATTGTAAGGTTTGGTAATCAATTACATAACTAGTATATACTTCCATTTTATTTATTTCAACCCAGACAAGTTTTAATTACACAATATTCTAAATTAAAAAAAATATACCTAATTTTTTTTTTGAGACGTGCCTTAATTAATTATATAAGCTAATTATTATTCTAAATGCGACAAATCGTACGCGACTAGTCGCAAGTGTATTCCCGAACTTCACAGCTAGTACATTAGGCAGAGCACATACGTTTACCAAAGCCCCGAAGGTTATCACTATCTAGTGTTATGACAGAAAAATCCAATTAAACTATATGTGGGTGATTTGTATACCGTACTAATGAATAGATAAAATTGTCATATAAAACGTGTAGTGAACAGTGAGCCCTTATTTTGTGTAAAATTTACAAAGCGCTAACAATGTTAGGATTGAAAATAATTTTGGTGTTGACGGTGAATGTTTTTAATTTAGGTGAGTGTATTTAAAAAAAAATATTTTTGAATTTTAATCGACGCTGATCTAGTTAATTTATAAGATAAGTTAGTAAGTTTAATATATACTTTTAAAGATATTTTTATCAAATAGATCTTTTAACCGTTATTATAGTCTGCTTAACCACCTCAAAGTCTGACCAATCTAATTAACTTTTAATTTGATTTGTTTAGCAAAGTTTAATGTAGCTATTGTAGAGCCAACAGAGATAAAAATGTAAGTATTTAATTACCGTTAACTATATGGATAATTGATAAATGATACCAATACATATTATATCACTTCTGTTATTTTGACTAAAAATTAAACATCGAATTCTTGGTAAGAAGTAATACTTCATATAAGTTTTATAATGCCAGTAGAACGATAAGTTTTCCAATAAGATCAAAGTCGGTACTGAAGTTGCTTTTATTCTGGTTCCAAAAAGTTTTTTGATCATATCGGACCAGATTCCAAGTTTTATCGCATGATCGCAGACCTTTTATCGCATGATTTGAGTCCTTTAAACTGTCTGGAGTAGCCTTAATATTGTTGTCGTACTATCAAATACTTTTGACAACATAACTTAAATCATTAGGATATTTTTAATTTAATCAAATTAAATGCCGAAGTAAGACAGTTTTGGTTTTCTCTAGAAGATTCTATATATGAACTTGATTTAAAATGTATCAAGCATTTTTTTGGCCGAACCTGATTTAGGCAGTGTTTAAATCTTAAATTAGCGGTAGTTTGTTGTCGATAGTTGACTTAGAAAGGTGACAAGGACATGAAACTTACTCCGCCTGCTCGTAAAAAGGATCGACCACAACTACATAAATTAATGGACGACATTATCTTGATGATAAATCCGTTAACTTAATAATCATCGAATCATACTAAAAATAGTCGCATCAACATGGCAGATGGAAAACTCTGACAATAGGCTTAGGGAAATCTTTTAACCAAGCATTTTAATCGTGTTACTTGGGAGTTGGTTGCCTTTTTTGTGGACTGAAAGCCGCTTATACAAAGTTATTGTGAAATTTTTTGGCATGTTTTTTTTATCAGAAAGGTTTTTATTTGATTTGATGGATTTGATTTATTGATTATGGTGTTAGAATGTCACGTTTGTTCTTCCTGAAGTGCAAGTAACAACTCAGTTTAAATAAAGTTAATGTTTAGTCCTATGTGAGTAAATCAATTAGGTATGTACCAGAAATCTGAGTCGTTATCCAGAAGCAGCCTTAATCTGTACTGTTCGTAAAATAGTCGTCCGTCATTTGTAATTTAACAATAAAAGACAACATATTTCTACAAGGTGTTGATTTGCATTTGTGCCATACTTCAGGAGGAGGACATAAAATACGTAAATAATCGATTGGAATTACAGTTGACGGGAAATAGCTAATATGCACTGCTTTTTTTGTCATAGTATTTCAGAAGTAATCCAATTTTATGAATGAAATTTATGAATAATCGTTGCGTATGCTTTGTGTTTGCGTTTGTGTGAGGGCGCAGCACGGTTTTAAGGCCAGTAACACACTCGCCAAGTTAAATACGGCTAGATGACATTGACGGATTTCTAAAAAAAAATTAAAATCAAAAATTTTTGTACCAATTTTTTTGTTGATTTGGGTTGAGAATCATTAGTATAATTACGTCCTTGACTATGGCACGGATGCAAATCAACAGCTTGTATAATTGTTTAAGTACTGACAGTACAATAATTTGCTTAAGAAGTGTTGATTTATGAATTCCTTGAATTAGGTAGAAGGTACTTCAGGAGTGAATCATCATCAGCTTCACACATTTTTTGTTTTCTTCCAGTATCACCATTCGACTTCGACTTTCCAAATTTGCCGACAGTAGAAGATCTTCTATATGGCCCAGAACCATTCGACAATAGGATCGTGGGAGGAAAGAATGCAAGCATTGACGACCATCCGTACCAAGTGTCCTTCATTGTGAACAACTCCTACTTTTGCGGCGGGTTCATCGTCAGCGAGAATTATATAATCACAGCAGGCCATTGTGCGCAGAAGTAAGTTTTGCTTGAGAGTTCAAATCTATGAATTAGCTGCCTGCAAACCTTTGCCTAGTTATTTTGATTTCGATCTATGTTCATCACTAGCTGTTTCTAACACTTTACAATGCTACTACTTTTTTCCGGGTACGCGAAGTAGTTGCCACGGGTCGCGTGTAATGGTTGACTTTTCAAGAACTTGAGAGATATAGGTAGTCACGTGCAAAAATTATGTACAGTGCAAACTATAATTTTATGTTTCTGCATAATTACTATTCGATATTTATCCATGATTTATCTACACACAGGTGTTATTTGTTGATAAAACTAGAATTAAATAGCTACATTGATGAAAATCTATTCAGTTCAACTTTGTCGGCTGTATTCAAAATCAAAGGCGTCAATTAAATCCCTGGTTTAGTTTTGAATCCCATAAATCGTAACCGTTTTATAAGTAGCAAATTTCGAAACTAATTACATCTATAACATTGACACTTTGTATTCAAATATTCAATTATACGTGTATCTACAGCTTATTAACAATTATTTATCATCAATTAACAGTAATAGTGTTTATTTGCACCATGATAATAATACTCAAGCAGGTCCCCAGATAAATTTAAACCATACTTATTACCAATCAAGTTCTAGAATTTAAATTGATTGGTTGTATAAATGTATACTTTGTCTTTTTTTGTTTTTTATTGGCTGTCTAACCTCCTCAACCCAGTTTACTTGTAACGACTGCCAAAGATGTTCAAATAACTGTCGGGACCAACACTTTAAACCATATACGGAATGATCGTACTAAGCGTTGCTTAACCTTATGATCAATCGTCCCGTGCGACTCTTACTTAGCCACGAGCTCCAAAAACTAATCACACATTTTAAAGCCTTTTGTCATGAATTAAGGCACGTTTCTACCTTACAGTGTAGACCCAAGCACAGTGGTCCTCCGAGCCGGCAGCACATACAGGAAGAATGGTACCATCATACCCATAGCTGAAGTTATACCACATCCAGAGTATGACAACCCAAGGTTTGACAAGGATGTAGCCGTGATGAAGACTGTTAACCCCATAGAGTTTACCGACACCATACAGCCGGTGAAATTGCCCAAAAAAGGAAGAAAGTTGAAGGATAATTCTAAGATTATGGTCAGTGGGTGGGGCAGGACTGAGGTAAGTTATTAATATCGTTGTGAAATTAGCTTTTCGATGTTGACAGAAAGATTTAAGTGGTGAAAATCTTCTGATGTTTCTATTATATACGAATCTGTGCATTTGTGTGTATGAATTTATTAGATACTAGCCGTTTTTCTGCGGTTTCACCTGCGTACCGGGATAAATTATAGCCTATGCTACTCTGGAAGAGTGTAGCTTTCTAACAGTGAAGAATGTTTCAAATCGTTTCATTAGTTTCGGAGCCTTTAGGATACAAACAAACAAAAAATGTTTCCTCTTTATTATATAAGTATAGCTTAAGTAAATGGTGAAAGAGGCAAAAAGGCTTATTACTTCAACTTCAACAAACTTCAAAAAACACTTTCAATGGGATACATGGAAGCGTTGCCTCACAGTTTTTTTAGATAATGTATGCATGATCACGCTTCCTGTTATTAGCAGAGTCAAAGCTTCATCGACTCCTAATGTTACATTGTAGAATTTTTATAAGCTTCGTTGTTTTGCGTTTATTTTGCAACTGTTTAAAAAAATCCTAAGAAATAATCATTTGAATGACACAGTGAAGCAAACATTAGAATCTGTCCTATTGTCATGATCTGTCTAATGTCTAATATTTTCTCACCTATATTGGGGTTGTACCAGTGTTTTACATTTTGAAGTGTGTCCCACCTTGGTCATTGAGTTATGGTAGCTTGGTATATTAAACACAGTTTCTCCTTTTAAAAAACGTTATAGCGGAATGGGTACTTACTCTTAATATTTCTTTTTAGCAAGGAGCAAGTTCTATTCCAGAGAGTCTAATGGATGTGGAGATCCCCGTGGTGCCTTATTGGCAATGTTTCGCAGTGTACTTCACTGTGCTGACTAGAAACATGTGGTGCGGAGGTAACTTCGTTTTGGGCGGCCAAGGGACTTGTCAGGTACGATTAATTAGTAAAAATCTTTCTCCTTGCTAACAGAAATTTATTTTTAGTACTAAAAAGTAAAAATTAGTCCTTATTTTCATAAATAATTGTTATCTAGTATAATTTTTCCATGAAACATCTCCACAACTGATAGGTCATTTGCTAAAGTTGGTTAGGTTTCTAGGAAAAGGAAGGTACCAAAATCCAACCTACCAGAGGTAATCTTGCAGTATGAACTGGAGTCCGAAATATTACATCTATTCATTTGTTTTTTGTAATAAAGGGTGATTCCGGCGGTGCAGCAGTACAAGACGGTCAAGCTATAGGCATCGTGTCATTCGGCCGTGGTTGTGGTCAGCAGTTCTCACCGAGCGTGTTCGCCGATATCGCCGCTCCCCCTATAAGGGATTTTATCACAAAACACACTGGATTGTGAAACGTCTGAAGATCAGGAAATAAGTTGAGAAATAGGTCTTAAGTTTATTTATATCAGTAAATATTTTCGAATATAATAGTATCAATTTTTTATTTGGTTTTCATTTACACTACTATTTATTGGTACCATGACTGCGGAATCCACATGCCAAATGTCGATAACCTCGTAAACTAAATCAATATATTTAAGCTTATTTTCCTTTTTCAGCTTAAAGGACTGCCAATTTAATTTTGTTTTCTCATATCTGTTTAAGTTATTTAGTTGGATAAGTTAATCATATTTAAACAGGAAAATATATACGTAGTTAAGTTATTCGACCCTAACCTAGATCTGAGAATGTGTAGAAAAACGTATGTACCCGTATAGTGCAAAGGTAGTTTTCATTGATGCAAATGCATAAATTATATTTAAGGAAATATTTTTTCCTGCCTCCGCAGATGAACCAAGGTTACCTCCAAAGGCAGTTTTTTGTTACGCCAGTCGAATGTAGACTAATAATTTGTTATGAAACTGCAGTTTGTTTACTAACGAGTCGATAAAAAAATTAAGTGTTAGATAGCACATTTATAGAGAAAGGCTTTAGATTAATTTTTATCTGGGTGCGCGGTTCCCAGGGGAAAAAGCTGAAACAGCTAGTGGAAAATAATAAATAAATAAATAAATAGGTAGTGTGACAGCTATCAAAACCTATTGGAATGCAAATGCAATATCAAATGCAGAAGCCTTGTGCTAGAATGCAATATGGACAAGGTCAATGTGAAGACTATCTAGCGGCCTTCTATCATGTGACATGCATAGAGTAGTTCCTAATCATCAAATCATTCTTAATCACATATCAAGCAGGATGTTTCGGCATCTCTAAGTGCTGGTCACGATGACATTAAACATTTGTAATTGCTATATCAACTGTATAGTTTGCAATTGTATTGGGGATCCGTAATTCTTCGTCTATTGTTTTTGCTGAAAAATCATTGGACTTTGAATTAAGAACGGATTTAAGTTTAAGTATTTGTTTTTGTTAATTGCTGGTGTGGGATGATAGTCAATTGTTTTTAATTGATAGGAAATTGATCAGGAATTTATGCTGAGAACATTGGATTAGTTTTGGCAAAGCTATTGGATGAAATTGTCCCAGGTAAAGTTAATGGTTCTCTTATCATTTGAACAATTTTTTTTTCTGTTACATTCAAGCTAGAGATGGCAACTTTCTCTAGATTGTCTTAAGCGCTATTTATAGATATTTTGACCAGACTGAAGTAGAAAATTCTCGTCACGCTTCGATGAAACTTTGTCATACTAATTTCCCGTATGTAAAATGTCCTCACAATTTATAGTTACATAATTGCAGCTTATTATCGCAATTATTACTATGGTCCAGTGAACTTCGACCAGCCATATATAATTAGCTAAGGCCTTGATAAAAATAGACCCAGATCATACGTAAAACACGTGGAAACATAATTATGAGATAAGTCGGATATCTTTTATTGTATGCAATTTTAGCTAAAGTGGGCAAAATAAGATTGTGAACGCCCACTTCTTGGAAACGTGCAACTAAGCAGTACCTTCTTGGTTTTACATACATAAGACTGCAAAGATACGAAGGTTAGAAAAATAATTCCATGTTTGTGCCAACGTTGCAAAATGTTCGTACGATTCTTCAAACTAAAGCTTCAAATTGTATATCCTCATATTATGCCTTGTGTCAGTTTTGTTTGTAGCATGATAGATGTCGCTACATGTTCATTTCTTTTGCAGAAGTTTGCGTATTCGCTGAGTAACTATACGTACTAAGGGTATAGGATTATTTACCAATTTATAGCATATCCAGACACTCACACAAAAATAAAACTCCAAAAAAGTCAAAGCATCTTATATTAAAAATATATTTACATCTTCGAAAAATTTAAATTACAAAATAAATTAGTTTAAAAAAAATCACATTGTGTTGACGATCGCCAGTATAGCGTACGTCACTCCCGAACCCATAGCTATGATGGAGAAGAATCCTATGATGACGTTCTTCCATACGACGAAAGAACAAGGCATTATATCCCTGTTCCATCGGAATACTGTTTCAACTATGGCTGGGAGAAGGAGACCCATGACAGACAAACAGACAGCTCCTACTAACTCCATGAAGAGTTCTAGTTTTGGTACTGCGGCTGCGATGCCCACTGAAACAAAAGATGGTCGTTTAGAATTTCATAAAAAGAACAAGAGGTTTTATAAAAAGTGGCGTCGGTTGCGGCTGATGTAGGTAGATGTTTTCGCTTGTTCGTGTTTTCCAGGTATGCCATTTCAACATTTTTAGCTGCGGGTTGAAGCTTGAACAGTTCCGTTGTAACCTGGAGTTCTTGTCAAAAATATCTTGCAGAATTGCAAGTAAACTTTCAGGTAATATTCCGCTTAACTAAAATGCAACCGTTAAATTGTTTCTTTGATAGCCTTTTTGTTTTCATTCGCTTAGCTCTAATTATTCTATTCATGGACTATTTTTCTTAGATTTATAAGAGAAACCTCCTAGGTTTTAGTAGAGTTTACTTTACGTAACTTATGCATTAAGCCTGACTTCGAGGGCGTAGTTTAATATGAGGCGTCGATTTATATGGCCCATTTATTATCCTCGCAGTTAATGAGTTCTGAACTTACTTTATTTATGTTTGCTTGCATACAGTAATTGCTTTTACGACTGTAAAGAAATTATACGAATAGCAGGGATTATTGTACCTACCTTTTCAAAATTACGACGCGTGCAAATTATGAACCAACACAATTTCAAAAAAGTAAATCTGTACAAAAAGCATTGAAAAGTCTGCTCTGACATGAAAGCTTTTTTTGGATACGTCATTTATTCCCCAGCAATGAGATATGAAAGCGACGAAAATCCCAGCCGGATTTTTCATAAGGATATTTCGGACACGAGCTTACAGTGTTCATCTACAGTATCATAATTTATGTTTCGCCTTTTAAAAAGACTGTGACCATTGAGTTTGCTTCATCATTTCTTTTAAAAGTTGTCAGGAACCGCTGGACGGTTTCTACGAGTATTTACTTGCTTTAGAAGAATAAGAGTAACTTACACTTACCTAATAGCAAACAGCCGACAAATCTGACACCAGCTAGTCCCCATCTGCGCCCACTCAGTGGTATTCTATGCTCCAATCTCCTCCAGATGACGTCAATTGGTACATAGTAGACCAGGGTGAAGGACAGTAGTAATACGCATCCTACCAGCAGCTTCGCTGTTTGTGCTAGACTGAAATAGAAGGAGGTTTTATATAAGTTGGTTTAGGTTATTTTGTTGAGGTGGCGTCTGACCTTGAATGAATTTCTGCCGACGATCAACGGTGACATCGTGACGAAATCCAGACCCAAATTGTTGTTAACTGGTAATGGGCTTTGAAGGAAAATAGGGAATTGGGGATATTATCACTATTTTTGTGTACGAGATTTATATCTGAATTAATTAGATCAGAATTTCAGTGGCTTTTGAAAAATAATGACATAATAGTAAGTGATCAATAAAATAGAGCTTTTGAACTTCTTGCATTGAATAGTGATTTTAAGTGTGGAGGTCTATTAAAGAATCAAAATTCCTAAAGTTTCATTTCAACTTACACTTCTTCCTGTGGCAAGTTAAGCGTCAAGCTGCCTCTGACTTCGTCACCGAACCTGAGGTACCCAACGAACCCCACAAAGGCGTACATGACAGCTATGACCGTGAAGGCCGCGTTCAGAACTCCTGGACAGCCGAGGAAGTCTTGCGGTTTCCTCATCTCGTTTTCAATGGGCATCACCACGCCAATGCCTTCCATTGCGAAGAGACTCGTGCTGGAAGATAGGGGGAATTTTGTTTAAAAATAGATGTAAAAGCGACAGTGGTCAAAAATGGACTAATTTATTATGGAATTGGTACCTACGAAATTTATTTAAAAAAATATTATGACTATCCTAAAGAATGTTTAGTACCATAGCCCACTCAAAATAAAGTGCAGATTAATTTGGTACGACAAGGGCGACATATTTTATACAATTTATGATTTGGAAAAATAATAAACGAAAAATGCCTTTACTCTTTTATAGTCATCAAGTTTTATTAAATCATGTTCTCAGCTTTCATCGAATATAAATCACAGCTAAAAGTTCTACACCAAAATGCAATAACATTTTCATGAAAAAATGATTGCCTATTTTTGCCCGAGGTTTATTTTCTGACGCCTCTTTAAAAATAGTTTTTGTATGCATATTTCTATTTTATTTATTGGCCAATTACGATGATATTGCTCAGATTTTTATTTACCGTCGAGAAATATTTTCTGAAGGCAATTTTGGACCTTCATTTACAATGAAGACTAGTATAGTTAAGATGGAGACAATATTTAATGATCGTTTTCATAAAAATCAAATACTTTAACATTCCACAGTTCAAAAGTTCTTAAGGGGAAGTTCATTCAAGGCATCTTTTCTCGTAAAATTAATATTTAAGACAGTGCTTGAGGTAAACTCGTTTCGGAAACTATCGAACAAGCGTCTAGACTCTGAATCCCGGTAAACTTGTCTAGACCTGTAAGCTACACGTGTTTTACAAATTCTGTTGCCCTTACTATTGGAAGGTTTTAATAATATTTAATCTTATTCTTGGACCCCTTTTTGGCATAAAAAAAGGTTTTAAATTAAACCTCCGTAATGTCAGCGTCTGTCATTCAAGTATGAGTAGCTTTGCATTTTTTACATCTAGGTAATTTCCAATAGTAACTTCTTTTCCGAGTTCTGCCCCTAAATAATGGTGAACGCAAATAAATTATCTATTGCAATTCGGAACTTATAAGGATTTTCACTTGTGAGATGATCGCGGATAGAAGAGTATAGACGATTACAACGATTAAAAGAGACTATGACCCTTGAGTTTGTTTCGGCGTTTCTTCACAGGGATCAGTCAGTTAGGAAATGCCGGCCTCAGCGTTCTTAAAATGACGTGTAAAAGTGATGTAATGTCCAACTTGCAAAATAAACGATTTCATTTCATTTCATAGAAAAAGACAACATGCAGCGCCGACTCCATATAAAATTAGATGATGATAATGATGGTAAATCTAAAATACCATGAGAACTAATAGTAACACCAGATTTCACACCTCACAGAACATTTCGTAAGCCATTTCAAATTGCTTATTTGATTATGTGGTGACAATATGCTGAAGATATTCCTCGGGTATTGTCTTTTTCAAAGTATCTCGTTTTCAGCAAATATGCTCCAAGTTTTTAGACGACAACTTTTGAGACTGCAGTTTGCGGTTACCCACATCATTTAACACGTTCCTTTTCAAAATATAAAACTGAAATATTAAGAAACTAGCCGTTTTACTGCGGTTTCACCCACGTTCCGTGGGAGCTACTGCCCGCACCGGGATAAAATATAGCCTATGTTACTCGCAGGTAATATAGCTTTCTAATGGTAAAAGAATATTTAAAATCGGTCCAGTAGTTTTTGAGTTTATCCATTACAACCAAACAAACATACAAACAAAGTTTTCCTCTTTATAATATTAGTATAGATATGCTTTTAAAGTTTTCTATATAAAGTTGGTTGAAAAAAAAAATATGTTCAACAAATAAAAAACCAATTTCGCGAAGATCATTATATATTGGTCGTAGAGCATTTTGTAGTCAGTACCGAAGTTAATGTAAATCAAAATATATCACACCCCGTCTTATGAATTTTCTATCTAATAAAAACGAAAACTGCCAATACTGAAATATTTGCAGTTTCTTCACGATTCATACAAAACAAACCAGTAGAACTTTCGCATTCAATATTGGGAATCGTCGCCTAGTGTCAAAAGGTTATTGCTCCTTATAATCTTTATTAGAATATCAATTGACTATGTATATAGTCTACAAGCCTTTCGCGTACTTTCACCCCCGTCCCAAACAAACTTCTTCATGAACTTATAGAAAAAGTATACCCAATATCCTTTCAAAGTTCATTCAAATCAGTTCGAAAGTTTTACTGTGAAATATTAACGGACCAATTCATACTTGAATTTATAAATTAGAATGAGAATAATGAGAAGCTTGGCGCTAAGTAATAGTGACAAGGGTCGGTTGATCTTAAGGTTAAGCAATGATTGGCGCGGTCAGTGCGTGGATAGCTGGCCATTTGTGTTTTGGAGGACACGTTAAATTAGGTAGGTCCCAACTGCCATTTAAACATCTTATCGGGCTTACAACCAATTGCTCTACGTAAAACACTGGTACTCAACTAGATCAGCTTGGACTGGAAGTCAACACCAACATAGTTGGGAAAATGCCCAGCCCTCTGAGTGACGACTAGAATATCCCTCATATATTGACTGTTGTCGATTAACTTTTATCCTAAACTTCTTGCGAAAAATATCTCCGTGGGAAATATAAATATTTACGAGTCTGATAGACGGGCGTCGCAGATGGACGTAATAGCGAATCATTTGTTTCTGAACCGCGTCTCGAGGGCTCGGCACGATAGATTGACTTGCGTCGAGATTAAAATAATGGAAGCCGTTTTAGATATTAGTAAGAAGGATCCGTATCTTGTTTCAACATCGTTTGAACTAATGCTTTGATGTATGATGTAAGAGGAAATTAAATTTTAGTTTAGCTTGCTGGTTTAGTATTGTAGCTATATGGTTTAAGTTTCAATTTCCGGGCAAGGAAAAGTGTTTTTGGTTTTGCTATGTAGGATAAAATACTTCTGTCGCAATTATAAGCAATGCGGTGAGTAGAATTTACAGGTGAATTTTGTGCCAATGTTTATCACGTTCGGGAAAATAAATGTGGGAAATCGTTGTCTGATGGGCAGTTGTTTTTTTATTTCATTATAAGGGGGGTCGGCGCAGCACATCTTTCTTTTCCATACTCTTCTTTCTGACGTCATACTCATCCTATTTCTCCGATTCTCATTCCAATATTCTTTTTTTAAATTATTTTATTTTCTCACCTTATAAAAGTAGGAATACCACTGATGGACGTAGCCAGCTTCCTTTCAGAGACCTTCGGATGATCCTTCAAGCAGTAGTAAAGGCAGATGCATATGGACCCCAGCCACACGAAGTTGGCGAGTGCTGAGAATGGTACCAGGTACTTGAGCTTGGTGATCTGAGTTAGTGGTACGAGTACCACCAGGGACAGCGCGCAGTAGACTGTAACTGACCAATCGGGACCGCCGTACACCATTGATACCTGGAAGAGTTGGATGTTTTTTATTTTAGAATTTGTATCGTTTCTATTTGAATGGTGAATGATGTCATACTTGGCAAAAGATAAAATTTTACTTTGGTTAATTATAATGAGTATAGATCGTAAAGATATAAATGGATAAGTGAATAAAAATAGTAAACTCAGTTATTTCGATCACCGAGATCTTAAATGCTTATATTCACAGATTGATCAGATCAGATAAAAGTTTGATAATAATTAATCATCAGTTGTAGCCGAGTTCCAGGAGAACTCTCATGAATAAGATATTGTCTGTGTCACCCGGGAATAATATAGCTTCACATCAGTGAACGATTCTTTAAATCGTTTGGAACCTTTAGGGTACAAAAGAATAACATTTTTTCATTTTTCTTTATTAAGTTTAGACAACAATACATATACCTAAGTAATATTATACTCACTTGTCTAAATGATTCTGCTATAACCACAACATACACACAGCACGCGCCCATATGCGTCACTGCTAGTGCCCAATCTGCCAGCTCCCTGAAAACCAAAAAGATTTTTTTTACAACGGCATGTTATGAAGTGACCTTCACAGCTGTGGATAGGGCGGAAAGGAGTAAAATTTACTAAGAGGTTTGTTTGTAGGGTTCCGTACCAAAAGGGCAAAACGGGAAAAAATAACTGTCCCATTGTCCGCCAGGCTGTCGCTGTCACCAAACTATGACTCAAATTGATCAAAACTAAAATCAGCAAAAAACTTACTGAATCTAAGGATGGAAGAATTTTTCCAGGACAATCTTTGACAAAGAACAAAAAACATAACATTAAGTATTATCTTGTCCTTTTATCCTACGTCCCTTTATTTCCCTTCGCAGATTATACTAATATCTCTAACAGAAAACAAAAGGGATGAGTTTTTTCATTTAGACTATTCAGAATTCAATACCCAACAAATTGAAATGGCCAGTATAAAAAGTTGTTCCGGGTCCGCGTATTTTGTATAATGAAATTTGTTTGTGAGGATTTCGGAATGTAATGTTTAACGTTTGCCTGAAAGCATTTATCTGCTATTTCAATGGATATTTTGTATTTGCTTGATGACTTTTTACTTTAAAATAGTGAGCAATGAACAAGGAGTACCTATAGGTATAATTCTTCATTGTCTCAAACATACTAAACATTTGCGTAGGGATTTTTTGTGTGAATGTTATATGTTAATGAAATTGACGCCTTTCACTAAAAATACAGCTTTTAAAAAGTAAGTATCTCTCTTATTAATAAATACGGAGAAAAGTAAATCTATGCTCAAATCGATTAAAAGGGTATACGTTTGAAGTTTTTAAGTTATTCCTTTATCATTCCTTGGTGTAACGTTAATCCGTGTTTATAAGGTGTTATAGGCAATATAACTTTAACACATAATTAAGCTCACCTGATAAACGGAGCAACTTTTCTCACAGGTTTGGGTCCATGTTGAAACACCAGGTCACATGTGTCTGCATACCCTAGCGCCGGTTTTCTTACTTCTACGCATAACTTTTGTGACGTTTTTACCTGGAAGAAGATAATGAAACAGTTAATAAGAGTTTTAAGATTAGGTGGTCACTCCTTTAATATGATGATTGGTTTTGGCTTCTGGGAAATAGGTGTTGCAGGTAGGTATAGGATCCTTTTAAAACACTGGTACTCCGCTAAATCCGGTTAGACTGGAAACCGACCCCAACGTAGTTGAGAAAAGGCTCGGAAGATGATGTGATGATGATGATTTTAATGTCCTATCATACTTATGGGTGGTACGTGTATGTGTTTTATACATCTCGCGCGTAAAAAGCGATGCTGACCGCAAGTTTGAAAGCGCTCTAATGCAGTTGATTCTAGTTGGAAGATTTTTAACAAAATCTTTAAAATAGAGACTTCAGAAGACTTGGTATAAAAGTATCTTATGAAATCCTTTATAACAAGGATATAAGGATATTTTGATATTTTTGAAACTTCAGTTTGAGTTAGTTAATAATCAACTTTTTTTATAAATGTCAAAGTTATCTATGTTCATGTCATTTTTAGGGTTCCGTACCTCAAAAGGAAAAAACGGAACCCTTATAGGATCACTTTGTTGTCCGTCTGTCTGTCTGTCTGTCTGTCAAGACCCTTTATCTCAAGAACGCGTGGACGTATCAAGCTGAAATTCACATGAAATACTCAGGTCTATTGTCCCTTTAAGCTGTGAAAATATCAAACTTCTAAGCCAAGCCAATCAAAAGATACATCCGATTATGTCGATATTTTCAACAAATTTTCGACACTCGCAAAGGAATCAAAACCTACAGGATACTTCCCGTAAACTCAGAGTCTTGAAATTTGGCACGAACCATTGTCATATAATGCAAATATCGAAAATCTCATTTTTTTAGTTATATAATATAAAAAAAATATTTTAATAAAATGAAACTTACTACCTTATTTCTCACGAACGAATAAAGGTATCAAATTGAAATTTATATCAAATACCAAGGTCTATTGTACCTTTAGGCAGTGAAAAAATCAAACTTATAAGTTAACGCGATCAAAAGATACAGCAGTTATACCGACACCTTAGACGAATTTCCGTCACACGCTAGGGAATCAAAACCTACAAGGTACTTCCCGTGAACTCAGAATCTTGAAATTCGGCAAGAAGCAACGTTATAAAGTACAGATAAAGGAAAAATTGCGAAAATGATAAATTTGAAGTTACATAAAATATTAAAAAATCAGGTGTAAACATCAAATATTTTCCTCATTTCAATGGAGAATTTAAACGACCAAGTTTGACGGATTTGAGAAATCATTTCTTTGTAGTGAAAGAGTATACTCGCCGTTTATTTCCATTGTCATCAGGTCACGATCTGATGATGGAAATCCTAAGAAATCGAGGGCAACTATCAGAAATTGTAGGCATGCATAGGATTAAAACTTGATTCTCAGATGTATGTCTGGTGATACTATCAAACAGTGAAGGTTTAGAGCTTACCTGATGATGGAGACGTGAGAAAGTCGAGAGTACTCCTCAACGGCATGTTTTAGTTACGTCATGTTTGGGCTTATATTATTCGTATTGACGAGAACTTTTCACAAAAGTTAAAAATAAAAACTTTTTACAAAAAAAAACAACTTCCAAAAACAACAAGAAAACTGTTTATATGCATCGGTCTAGATCTCGGTGGTTAAATAAATATAGATGCATCCTCTAGACACCGACTTCTAGACCGATGCACCTAACATCTTTTCAATTTCTTTCTTGCTTTTGTTTTCTTGTTGCTTTTTTATATGTTTGAAGTTGGATTTGTTTGTAAAATGCTACAAAATAAAATAAATCCGACTTTATAAAACAAAGAAAGGGACAGAATTACACTTTTGTCAAGGCTCTAGAAACGTAAAGCCAGCAGCCCCGAATCCTACTCTCTAGCAGTCGTTGTTACAATTCGACAGTTACAAGTCGTCAGGCAGTTTCGAAAAAAACATGAAACTGGGGCTCGTTAGGTGATTAATCCCTCAAAAATAAAAGATCCCCTTCCTGCAATGGCTGCTTTAACCCAAGTTAGTAGTGAATTCTCATCACCTAAAATAAAATAAGCTCCCACACAAGGTTACGTTATAAATTGTAAAAGAGTTCCCATAACTATATCTGATCTTTGCTATCGATCCCACAATGGCAGTCAAAACCTATCTATGTGGAAAGTCTTCGCCAATACGAATAAAATAAGCCCAAACACGTGGTAGTTGCAACATACCGTTCAGGAGTTCCCTCGACTCTCTGTAGTCTCCATAATCAAATCAGCTCCAAACCTTTACTGTTTACCAGTACCTTCAAAAATACAGTCACATGTCTGGTTTTGATTCGATGCGCGCCTACAATATTCAAGAGTCTCCCTCGATATCTCAGGGTTTCCAGATCCTCATCAGATCCTGGTCATCCGAATTGGCATTTTCCTTCTTTATGAAAAGTCTTTAACAATAAAAACTAGCATTGCAACCTCTACAATCCTCTGAAACTGCTTGTCTTTTATATTTTTCAAACGATCCTGGACATTCGTCTCCATGGAATTTTAATAAAATATTTATATTCAAAGAAACGTCATACCATTCTCCACGATTTAAAACTACTTTGATTCATGTCCGCCACTTTTTACAAAGCGGGTCAGATATGCCCAATGACCTTTAAGACATAATTAGTTATTTTCAATCAGATTTCTGAATGATGACTATAAAATGTTGTATATAAATAACTTTAATAAAATAACTTTTACAAGGTACTGGCCTACTATTTTAGTTATATTATACAATAAAAAATATTAACTATTTTGACTCTCACGAAATTACCATAACTATGATTGATCTAAACTGAACGGTTGGCGCGAGACTCACTTTTTATCTATACAGGATTTGTACGGAACCCTCGGTGCGCGAGTCCGACTCGCACTTGGCCGGTTTTATTAATAAGTACATACATACATCTTAGTGTGTAATTACTGTCTTTAGCAAAAAATGGAACCCTAATTAGGTTACATTTGTAGTAAATAACGTCTGAGCCGCGATTATTTTGAATGGTGCCTCATTAGTGATCACTAACAATTTGACATATTTTTTGCCGGTAACCGTATTAGAGGAATTCCATTCAGTTGAGATCAGAAAAACTGTCTATGTGTACAGACCTACAGAAATAAACTAAATTAATCGTGTCAGTTTGTAATATTTAAATTAGAGTAAGAAACAAATGGATACTGAATGATAATTGAAGAATTGGCAGCCCAGTTTTCCCCACGGAAACCCGTAAAAAGGAGAAGTATGTAAAACTGTCTTCACAGACGCAAAAAAGACAAGAGTAAAAAATATATTTCTGTAAATCGGTCCAGGATAGTCCGGAAAGGAGTGGTGGCCTAGTGGGTAAAGGACCAGCCTCTCAAGTATGAGGGCGCGGGTTCGATCCCAGGTTAGGCAAGTACCAATGCAACTTTTCTAAGTTTGTATGTACTTTCTAAGTATATCTTAGACACCATTGACTGTGTTTCGGATGGCACGTTAAACTGTAGGTCCCGGCTGTCATTGAACATCCTTGGCAGTCGTTACGGGTAGTCAGAAGCCAGTAAGTCTGACACCAGTCTAACCAAGGGGTATCGGGTTGCCCGGGTAACTGGGTTGAGGAGGTCAGATAGGCAGTCGCTTCTTGTAAAGCACTGGTACTCAGCTGAATCCGGTTAGACTGGAAGCCGACCCCAACATGATTGGGAAAAAGGCTCGGAGGATGGAGGATGGTCCAGGATAGCAATCAGTGAACATACATAAAAGTAAATAAATAAAAGCAAAGATCCCGACGAATTGAGAACCTTCCTTTTGGGAGTCGAGTAAGAAAATTGGTGACAAAAATACAACCTCTTCTATTTGCAACATTGGACAAATAGACATGTTAAGCAACACTCGGCCCTTAAAGTAATTGTGAAAGGCAAGCCTAAGATTTGTTTGTACTATTTGTTATTACACAACCTCTTTCCTTTTACTCAGAAGTTCTGAGAGAGGTCATGGGGCCTAAATTATTCTTACATAAGTTTGTCGAAACTTTATGGTGTTCTATTTGGGTTGGAAATACTTTACCCAACCTTGTAAGTTTGATGGAGTTTTGTTGAGTAGATTTTATACAAGGTGTTGATTTGCATTTGTGCCATAGTTTAGGAGGAGGACATTAAATATGTAAATAATCGATTGGAATTACAGTAGACGGGAAATAGCTAATATGCACTGCTTTTTTTGTCATTGTAATGTCGTGGGATTTCAGAAGTAATCCAATTTTATGAATGATCGTTGCGTATGCTTTGTGTTTGCGTTTGTGTGAGGGCGCAGCACGGTTTTAAGGCCAGTAACATACGCGCCAAGTTTAAATAAGGCTAGAGGACATTGACGGAATTCCGAAAAAAAATTAAAGAAAAAAAATTACGTACCAAATTTTTTGTTGATTTGGGTCGAGAATCATTAGCATAATTACCTCCTTGAATATGGCACGGATGCAAATCAACAGCTTGTATTCATAAAGTACTACTATTTTTACTAAAAATTTAAATTAAAAAAGTGTGAATGCTGATCATAAGACACATTATACGAGCATACTAGCATAGACCATGATAAAGTCGGTTTACTTATCTGTAAGCAAACTTACATAAAAAACAAATAAAGAAAACTCCATCACTAAGTATGACATAAAGCATTGCAACAATTACTTTTCAATCATTCACAATCAATTCTAGGCACATTATGAAATGAAAGCAATCATTAGAAAGTGTTATGGGACTTACCAAAAACACCATAGCATGGTGTAATGGTTACCACAGAACGTTACGTAACTAATGGTTTACGTCACGGGTTAAGTCATAATACTGTGTTTACGACTGCGGTTTACTATCAACTATGGTGAGATTGCATGTGTCCCAAACTGTTTGGGTGTCATAAAGCAGCCTTTAATTTAGACTGCTGTGATGGGAGCATCATTTAATGTCAGTCTTGGGTTTCCCTTGAATTATGGCAAGAGCTATACATGTTGCGGTTTTCATGGAGGCAACCATTTAAGGCGATGAGATATACTTTTTACTGAGATGGATTGTGTTAAATGAGCAATCTTATTGTTATTTAAATATCACACCGATATGTCGAACAGTGTCCAAGCTACTAGTGGTGAGGGAAACTTCACAATGCCCGTCTTTTGAAGGAGCCACCTTCTGAATTACTCCCTTGGCCTAGCTGCCTAACGAGGGGCTCGAAAGATGATATATGTATACCTACCTATATTATATTTAATTTTAGATTGATGCTCTATTTCAATAAATTAAAGCCAAAATCTCAAAACATTTCACTCAACTTTTGCTCTTATAATAATAAATTACCAAGGTCTTCGACTCTATTTACTCTCGTTGCAGCTAATTACAATAACAAATAACGTCTAAAGCCGAATAAATAAGTCTGTCTAACAAACAGCTGTGCAATACCACAAGCAAAAAGGTTTGAAAACCAAAGCTGTAATTAGCATTGAACTAAAAACTTCGTTTCAAAGATAACTAATTTGTTTCTACATATATTCATGAAAATGTACACAGAAAGGTCGCTCAAGGTCGTCGGAAACATGTGTGAAATTCAGGGTTGACAACTCTCTAGGAACACCAGACTTTAAGTAATAATAAAAAATCGGTAAAAAAACTTTTAAGTTAAACGGTTTTATCTTATGTGCACTGAAAACTAGAAAATAAAAAAATAGTTACTTACCTGTCAACCTACGTAGGTGGTCCCGGTCATATTAGACTAAAATAAAAACGTGGGGCCCATTAACTATTGCTGTAGTACTTTCTTCTAGAGGTATAATAGGTGTGGATTGCATCGACTTACTATAATCGTAACTGGAGATTTTGACAATCAATAATCAGCCGTAGCGGCTTCACCAGCGAACGCCGAGCTCACGATCTACCAAAGTATAAAGATATGCTTTGCCATAGGTAGGATTTCACAGGGGCCCCACGTTTTTATTTTTAGTCTAATATGACCGGGACCACCTACGTAGGTTGACAGGTAAGTAACTATTTTTTTATTTTCTAGTTTTCAGTGCACATAAGATAAAACCGTTTAACTTAAAAGTTTTTTTACCGATTTTTTATTTTCTAGTTTTTAGTATTTAATGAAAATGCCTACCGAATATTCCTCATTCTATCTAATTCATTTAGTGCATCATTATTACACGGTCTCTTACCTGACAATTTATTACAATCTAATTCCTCAATACATAGCCCTTCCAGATACTTTTTTTTTAACGACCCCAAAAATCATCACATGACCTCTCCTGCTGTGGGTCAGCAGCGGTGAGGGAGTGCCAGACTCTTGACTAAAAACCGTTTTGTTCCGTCGTAGGCCTTTTATGTACCAGGGCCACGGTAACTCTTTCGAACAATCTCGCAGCCCAGGCAGGCCTTGGCCCTGTTGGGCCCCGCTGGAGTTACTGACAGTTTTCTACTCGTGAAGTCCTTTCATTTGATACCCATATTGGTGGGATTGATAAAAAATTGTTATCAGCCATTTGGTAGCGGCGGCCATCTTAGATTTCAATTTTGCATAGTAAATTGTATTCTACTTGTTGAGACCTTTCATTTGATACCCATGTTGATGGGATTTATAAAACCTAAGTTATCCGCCATTTTGTAGAGGCCGCCATCTTGGATTTTAATTTTATATAGTATATTGTATTCTACTGGTTGAGAACTTTCATTTGATACCCATATTGATGGGATTGATAAAACCTATGTTATCCGCCATTTTGTAGCGGCCGCCATCTTGGATTTCAATTTTTTATAGCATATTGTATTCTGCTTGTTGAGCCCTTTCATTTGATACCCATATTGATGGGATTGATAAAACCTACGTTATCTGTCATCTTAGATTTCAATTTTGCATAGTAAATTGTATTCTACTTGTTGAGACCTTTCATTTGATACCCATGTTGATGGGATTTATAAAACCTAAGTTATCCGCCATTTTGTAGAGGCCGCCATCTTGGATTTTAATTTTATATAGTACATTGTATTCTACTGGTTGAGAACTTTCATTTGATACCCATATTGATGGGATTGATAAAACCTACGTTATCCGCCATTTTGTAGCGGCCGCCATCTTGGATTTCAATTTTTTATAGTATATTGTATTCTGCTTGTTGAGCCCTTTCATTTGATACCCATATTGATGGGATTGATAAAATCTACGTTATTCGCCATTTTGTGCCGGCGGCCATATTGGATTTACAATGTTATTGATATTACTATATTGTATTGTCATCGGAATTAAAGGTGTATACAAAATTTCAGATTAATCGGTTGACAGGAAGAGGGTGAAATTTGAATGACTAAATTTGACCCAAGAATGAATAAATAAAACAAACGGGGTGAGCTAAATAAAACCGTTTAACAAACGGGGTGAGCTAAATAAAACCGTTTAATAAAACCGTTTAATAATAAAAAACCGTTTAAAAATCGGACATTTTTACTACCTTTACGTCCAGAAATAAATTAAGTTTCAAGTGTAATTTTATTCAGGGACATTTTTCTACAGTCCAATACTTCTATTTTATATTCGGACAATTTACATAAAGCATAAACTTTGTGCAGACAAAAATGACTCGAATATATGAGGAAAATTGTTGACAGCCCTGAAAAAGTAATTGTAACGTGTATCTCTTTATCTGCCGTACTTTGTTTGACATACTTTTATGTTTTTGACGACAGAAACGTGCCGTTGGATAATAAAGAGTTTATCTCCTTTTACAATACAAGTAAGAATACACGTGAATATTTGTTTGCGAATTGTCCAAATAACGTTATCCTTTTGTTAATTGTGTTCTAAGTTTTATTGATTAAAGCCTTGCCTTTCGAGTAGATCATAATTATCAGATTAGTCTTGAAGTACATGTCATTAGTTTCAGTATTACTATGAAAACGTTTGAACGAATTCACATTCACTATCACTATTACCTCAATTACTATTTAGATTGTAAACACTCTGTCTCAGCTTCGATATGTTTTGCTTCCAGAGTTTTCTGACACGAACCTAATAGAATAAAAATCAAAAGTCAACGTCCGTGAGCAAAACGACTCATTTCTTTCTAAAATGATGAATGGCAAACTTACCAGAACATGTATAACATGACAGCAAATGAGGCCGATGATTAGAGTACCAACGCTACCCACAGCTAGACCTGCATTCTTGAACGCTAGAGGCATCGCCAGCACTCCTGAACCGAGGGATGCTTTGAGCAGATGAGCTAGGGCGCCGAAACTCCTGAAAAATTAAGAGGTGTGGGTGGGGTATAGATTTGTGGGGAAAAGTGTACAATGACTTGCGGCTTCTAAGTTGACATTAACATATACTGTGTTCTTCAGAAAAAAAAAACAAGTTGATGCTAGTCCTGAAACTGAAATCTAGTCCGTAAAAGTATCTAGACACACGGCAGTGTGTCCGCCAAGTTCGAGCAAAAAAGCGACACACCGGCCGTGGGTTATATTACACGAACCATTTCGGGCCAAATTCGACCCCCCTATAACTCAAAATCTATTTTATTTACGCATATCAAATTTCTAGTATCTGTTGAGACCCCCTCACTTATCTAAAATACAAAATTTCATTAATATACCTATTGTAGGTCTTGAGATATTGACATCAGAAAATCGCTATTTTTACTATACACTCACTGACTGACTGACTGACTGACTGACTGACTGACTGACTGACTGACTCACTCATCAAAAACCTAGACCACTTCCAATGGTCGTATTGACTTGAAATTTGGCATGGAGGTAGGTCTTTATGTCAAGGTAAAGGAAAAAATCTGAAAATGGCCAAGTGTGAGTCGGTTTCAAAATAATGAAGGTGTAAAATACTCAGTGTAAATTTATACCCCTAAGGAACTAAAACGAACTAAATTTATCTATATTTATATAATATATCTTCGAATGGTCGTACCGATCTGAAATTCGTTACAAAGGTTTGTATTTAGTCAAAGTAAAAATCTGAAAACGGCCAAGTGTGAGTCACTTTCGAAAATAACGAATGTGTAACTTTGATCCACGAACATAATATATGATAACATGTCATGTCAGTCAATTGGTAAATCTAATCCATTTAGTTAATCTAGTTCATTTCTTTGTAAGAAGCATAGTGCATATTCAAAAATCTGAAAGATAGTATAAATGAGACATTTCCTTAACTAACTTAATCATAAGAAAAAAATAAAATAAACAACCTTACAAAAATAAATGAAATCCCACCCAAAACAAAAATGTGAAAGGGTGCCAAGTTCGATAATATGGAAATCCTTCGCCTATAAAAGAAGTGAGATCTGAATAAGTACCAAGTTCCATACACATACCTCAGTTAAAAATAGTTACTTTTTAATAATGTTACTTGGCAAGTTTTAATAGAAAATTAAATACTTGATTCATTGCGTTTAGTAGGTTTATAACAAGGTGTGTGAAAACTTGCCAAGTAACATCATTAAAAAGTAACTATTTTTAACTGAGGTATGTGTATGGAACTTGGTACTTATTCAGATCTCACTTCTTTTATAGGCGAAGGATTTCCATATTATCGAACTTGGCACCCTTTCACATTTTTGTTTTGGGTGGGATGTTGTTCACAATCATCAAACCTCTTTAAACATCGCCTATCTTACATAAATCTACTATTAAATAATAGTAATCCAAAAATATGCTGCATCGCCCATTCTTCAAATTATCGCATCCAAATCATCTTTTCGCATATCATCACCCCATCATGTCAAAGGAAGTTAGATAATAAACCATTAATCCCACGGTCCACTTCACTTATCAGCGTAAAATAACTAAATGTTTCAAGTCATTAACATTCAGAATGGCTTTCCTAATGAAACAATAGTTTTGTGACCCCCATAATCTTGGGAAACTTGTTTAACACTTCAACAGTTTGGACTTCTGCCTTATGTACGAATATAGCTTCCTTAATTACTTTTAGAGTACCCACACTGCAAACTTTTAGTCAGCCGATAGTTTGTTTCGGCTCATAAATCAGTATGAAAATGAATGGCAGTACGCACGTAACAAGGATCATTGAAGAATTTGGGCAGTATTAGACCGACTAAAAACTTTAATTGGAAACAAGGCATACTTTAAAAAAGTCGGCCGACTGTTTACTCTGTAGTGTGCGGGTACTCTTAGGGTCATGGCACATTATACCGGCACCGCAATAGCACAGCTGCAGTACGGCGTCTCCTCGAATTTAGACTACGGCTAGCTGCCGCGCGTGAATAAACGTATTTTCTTTCTTTCTTCTTTCTTTCTTTCTTTCTTTTTTCTGCCAGCGCGCTAACTCCGCGTTGTCCGCAAGGTGCAAGCTCGCAGTCCGCGCGCCGGCCGCGACGTGTAAGCTCTCAGTCCGCGCGGTGGCCGCGAGGTGTAAGCTTGCTGTCACCGCAAACTCAATATTGTTTTAAGACAGTTATGATTGAACACGCCTAGGACTTGCGACGACGCAATGACGTTGTTTCGCTGCCGATTCGGAGTCGGCACGTAATGAGCATGCCGTCGGCGCGCTGTACGCATAAGGTTCGCTCGCTTGCAGCACGCGGGCGGCGAGTCGAGTTGTGTGGTAGCGGCAAGCGCGCTGACTGCTCGCCGTTGGCTTTTTCATATTGACATTATGAAATATATTATACTACACACGATTTAACGCTCTAAATTGAATGACAAGTTAAATGCTGGTGGGGGGCGGTGCTGTTGCGGTGCCGGTATAATGTGCCATGACCCTTAGAGTGACTGCGATTTATTTTCGACATTGCTAATTATGTACGCTTAGCTATTTTTGGTTTAGCGGTATACCTAGATAAAATGATTTAAATAATTAAATAGTGTTATAATTTAAAAGTTTCAGTTCATTCAAGTAGTATCTTGCTTGACTATGACTTTACAAACTTGTGATGTCAATGATTTCGCGAGCGACGCCCACACCATACAATTTATCTAGACTGTCAGAGTTGTAAGTTTTTAACTAAGTAGTAACTTCTGTAAGAGAAACTTTCCCATATGTGACAGAATTATAATGAACGCTTAATTCTTTGCTCCATTATAATAGACTAAAAACGGCAAAAAAAATCTATTTTTTTTCTTGGTTTTGAAAAAATAATGAACTATTCTACTAAAATGTAAAAGTTCTTAATTAGATATACAAGATTAAAGGTACTCACGATGTGTTTGAAGCGATGGGTCTATGTTGTGAAGGTATGTAAGGCTCCAAGTCCTCTTTAGATCCATTGTAAGCTAACTCGATTCTAAAACAATAACAAAAACAAATAAATAGAAAGGTAGGTCAAGGATACACATTAAAAATAAACGTTTGCCTGGCATTAAGATTATCTTTATAACGGTAATTGACTTAAATACTTACATAGAATGTAAAGGTTGAAATAATTAAACGTCATCAAATCAGAAATTAACAATAAAAATAATAATTGAAACTCTTTCATATCAGAAGTTAAAAAAAATAAGAGTGTTCAAGGCCAAACAATAACACATGGCATAGAAATTGAAATCGTACTGTAATAATTCAATACACCGATGGGTGTTGTACTTGTGTATGTTTGTAAACACACACACACATAAAGCAAACTATTACATAAGGCATAGTTTACACAACAATCATAAACTGAAAAGGGCAATAAGAGCGATTAGGCAAAGCAAGTGCTATTTTTGGATTCAGAGTAATTCCTCTTCTTACTGTTGAAAAGCAATAGTAAATTGAGACAGATAATATTTCTCGCTTAGAATATCCATCACAAGAGATTGAGATATTAATATTGGAGGTAGTAATAAAATATAATCTTAATCAAAGGAACCGAAATACTTGACCTTTAGGACGAGGTCAAAGGTCAAAAATTTGAAAATAATTGGATTGTTAACCTTTTAAGATACCTGAAACCATTTGGTTTACACAGACAAACTAATTATGTAATTAAATGCTTTATGACAAACACATTGAAAACGACTGACCGGTAGGTCTGTAATCCTGAAAAAATAAAAACGCAGAAAAAAAAGCTTGCGATGTCAACGACATCTATGAAGGCTGAAAACAAGGCTACATACACAACACAAAAGGTCAATCAAAATAACAAAACAACAACACAAGTACCAACTACTGAAAACAACATTCAATATGTTGGCCAAACCAACCAACATTGGACCAAACGGCCAATGCAGAGTTAAATTCTTACCCAAGCCCACAAAAAGCGGTGATTTGTTCACAAACATCTCCAAACATTTTCAATGCGCGACCATATCGGGTTGACATATCTGAACGTTCTCGTCAACTCAGCGTTCTCCTCTCGATTATAACCCGCACAATATATTAGGTAGTTAATGTATTGACAGGAATCTTATTGTCTCGCTTAACCCCAATGTTCAGGCGTCAAGAGAAGTTGATGAAATACTTATTTGCCATTGCATCATGCAATCGAAGGCGTTATTCATTGATTCTATTATGTCTTTGTATGGTGCTTTCTTATTAATGGTTTGGTATGGTGTTATAATGCGGACATTCTTGCATAACATTATTTTGTACCTATAGTGATTTTGTTTTGGTTTCCCTTATTTGTGGACTACAGCTGTATAGCACTTTGATCATCAGTCTATTCTTAATCCAACTGCTAAGCAAGTACTTTTCTTTTATAGAAAAAGCAAGAGCATAGATCATAAAGTTTGCCTAAATCAAATTAGATCAAATCAATCAAGAAATCAAAGTCGATTGTACTCTATTGCCAAAAAAGCCTTGAAAAATATAAAAAGTATTATAAAAACAAATGATGGCTGCCTCAAATGCTTTGAATATAATTCAAGACAAACTTATCCTAGCCGAAATCCTAACGAATCAAATATATTGGATCGTACATTTCAATTCCAGCGGATCGCGTTGCGTTTGATATTAAATTTCAAATAGCTTTGCAGTCACGTTTTTATTTTTGTTTTCTTTACTGAATCAGATCAGAAATTGCAATCTGTTTTTTTATTAAGCTGTTGAAATGGTGTTTTGGAAATGCTGCTTTTTTATTTGACAAATCTGCCTTCAGACAGAGATTTTTTTAAAATATATTTTTCTGCTTAAAATCTGTTTTCCAATCTCTACTCTCAATATGTTAAACTAGCCGTTTTCCCGCGGTTTCACCCGCGTCCCGTGGGAGCTACTGCCCGCACCGGGATAAAATATGGCCTATGTACTCGCAAATAATATGGTTTTCTAATGGTGAAAGAATATTTAAAATCGGTCCAGTAGTTTTTGAGTTTATCCATTACAACCAAACAAACAAAGTTTTCATCTTTATAATATTAGTGTAGACAAAATAAAATGTGAAACAAACTATCATCATCGTCAGTCTTAAAATCTAAACTATACTATACATACATTAAGGTAATATATCACTGTCTATAAAAGTTTTAAAGTTATGCAAACAATTTCTATCAATTTGAGTTAAAAGTTCAGAAACTTGTTTGATTGCATCAAAGTTGTTATAATTTTCGTAATTAATATTCTTTACACAGTTTAGAATGGAAAACAGATTCACGTGAATATCTTCTTCTTCTTCTTTCGTGTCGATGACATGTCATATATTGAGACCACAGCGAGAGCACGGCTGGATGCGCTCATAAAGTCTTGCCGCGAGCAAGTTTCAGCGCACAGTGGACATGTGATTAGGTGGGACATGGTCTGCACGGCACACAGTGGATCCAAGTTGAAAAATAGTGGACATAGGCAACAAAGTTCCAATATCGATTCGATATTTTTTTATGTGATTTTTCATGATATTCCAGACAACTTTTACTCTTGTGAAATTTCTTCTAAAGTTGATCGTTTGTCAGAAAAAAAATAAATTAGATTTTTTTGTATGGAGCGAATCACGTTTATTTTTTTTTCTTCAATTGTACGAATATGTTAGGTCTGTGGCGTGAGTATATGATACCTAGGGTCATTCTCTATCCAAGAAAAAATATATCAGCGCCGGCCATCTGCAGCCGCGCGAGTAATCATTCGGTAAAAAAATAATATTTTCTATGACATTTTTTGCCTTTTAAGATCAATTCAAAGTATATTTTCTGTCTCACTTGGCTGTTTTCACCTTATTTTTGGTTAAATATATAGTTTTAATGGCACATAGGTACTCACAACTAGTAATTCTAGCAGAGGTTTTGTTATTATTGCATGTTATCGGTGACACCTGCATTGTGATTGATGACTCATCTGTTTGTGCGCTCGTCTAAGCGCATAACTAATTAGTCATCGAAAAATGCTCGTCTCCGATTGGCTGTAATTTTTTTTACTACCTGCTACCTGTAAAATAAATATTATTTGTCAAATATAGGTGAAATAGTTTGATTTTTTATGGGCAAGACGTTGATAATCATTATCTACATAACCAACGGTTAAAGACAGAACTCATTTCACGCAAAATAACATTCATAGGTACAAGTAATTACATGTTTTAGAGACCTACTTATATGAATAATAAGTAAAATAAGGATTAAAAACTTATTTAGGTACCTAAAGTAGATAAATGTACTTAGTAACCTGCCCACATAATATTCATAAAAATAAACTAACATTATATTTGTGTTCAAAACGATTCATGTGATACAATAATATTTCCATACTGTGTAGATATTCGTTCATCAATTTGTTTTTTCATCTCCAACTCTTCAGACTTTATAAAATCTGCTGTCTCCGAAGTGAAAGTGAACTTCACTGGTCGACAATACAGAGTTGAGCAAGGTGTGGGGTTCTCCCAAACTATATTTTCATTCCCAGATGATGAGCCAGACACTAGCCGAAGAGGGACGATGCTTATCATGACTACTGATGAAACACCGAACTCTGTGGCTGTGTTTGACGTTTTCTGTTTATAGTTACTCTGCGACGAAGAACCATCAAGCCCCCATTTCCAGGTCAACTTGAGTTCTTCATTTTGAGACCTATCAACAGAATACACATCTGGTAAAATCCTCTCCACAGTGTGGTCCAATAGTGCTTGCAATTTAATTTGAGCTCCTTTTTCGGTAATATCCATACTCTCTTGTGGTGGATAACATTTTTTCTTGGCATTTACTAGCTTTGGATAAGATGGAAAGGCAGCACAGTTTTCTTCTTTCAGAAATTTTCGAAGAGCTAAGTACTTCCATCTCGAGAGCGCAAGTGAGGTATAAAGAGCTAAGCACTTATCTTCAGAGACGGTACTTAGGCTCTGCTTTTTGAATAGTCGCTCGTGTACTTGGGATAGCGTTTTTGGATTACTGGAGAGGTATTCGACTACTTTTGCCAGATTCGTTTTGCCGTTGTCTTTCAATTTTGTTAAGTACCAGTGCTGCAACTCTTCCTCTGAATTTTCTTCTACTATGGAAGTAGAACGTCTTTTTTTTTTGCTTATTACTTAAGTCTTCGAACGGTTTTCTGTGTTCCTTTTCTGTAGATGTTCCCGCTTCCGTAGTACATACCGCATGATTAGGAACATGGGAATTCACATCCACTGGCTCAGATAAGTCTGTGTCCGAAAAGCCCAACTCACTTCTCAGGTCAACACTGTCACAAACAGGCCAGTTGATATTTTTTTTCAACCAATAGCGATTATTTATACGATTCATAAAAGTTTTTTGACTTCTACTTGACTCTATCCACTTTTTATTTAGACTTACACAAAAAAGCCGACAGAACTCCTTGATTAGGTTTTAGTCTTCTTCAGAAACTGTGGTATTCAAAACAGAAATTATACTTTCATATAGAAACATATAATTTTTCAGATCACCACCACTTCTTAATTTCACAAAAAGATCTAGGTTGGTACAAAATCCAGCCATAGTTCTAACGTAAATATTAAAATAAGAGTATTTCACCGTGTTCACAAATAAGAGGGACATAATAAATGTCTTTGTATTTATAGTGTTAATTACTCAAGTAGTGAACATATTAACATGACTAGCAGGTAGTAAAAAAAAATACAGCCAATCAGAGACGAGCATTTTTCAATGACTAATTAGTTATGCGCTTAGACGAGCGCACAAACAAATGAGTCATCAATCACAATGCAGGTGTCACCGATAACATGCAATAATAACAAAACCTCTGCTAGAATTACTAGTTGTGAGTACCTATGTGCCATTAAAACTATATATTTAACCAAAAATAAGGTGAAAACAGCCAAGTGAGACAGAAAATATACTTTGAATTGATTTTAAAAGGCAAAAAACGTCATAGAAAATATTATTTTTTTACCGAATGATTACTCGCGCGGCTGCAGATGGCCGGCGCTGATATATTTTTTCTTGGATAGAGAATGACCCTAGGTATCATATACTCATGCCACAGACCTAACATATTCGTACAATTGAAGAAAAAAAAATAAACGTGATTTGCTCCATACAAAAAAATCTAATTTATTTTTTTTCAGACAAACGATCAACTTTAGAAGAAATTTCACAAGAGTAAAAGTTGTCTGGAATATCATGAAGAATCACATAAAAAAATATCGAATCGATATTGGAACTTTGTTGCCTATGTCCACTATTTTTCAATTTGGATCCACTGTGCGGCAGCCCCGCACTCGCACCCAAGGTCCGCCCCGTCCGCGAAACCCCACCTGGATCGATTGTCCTTGCTTCGGCCGACCTGTGTTCGGAGTCTGTTTAAAGACTGCCAGACTTTTCTCGGGAGATTGTGTCCAGGAGGGAGGACAAACGTGGGGGGCAGTGAACTTCTCGATCGCCAAAGATCCCGTCTGGCGCGAGAGGCCTCACCATCGACAGGAGCAACGGTTTTGTAAAAACAAGTCAGAGAATTCACGTGGATATCTAAGGTTTATATTATGTTAAATTCTGCATAAAAATGCCGATAATGTTGTGGTTGAATTATACAAGAATTAGTTATAATTAATTATGCATTGTTTATGGTAATGTCGTTTCTGTTCATAAA
This sequence comes from Helicoverpa assulta, assembly GCA_963856015.1. Taxonomy (NCBI): domain Eukaryota; kingdom Metazoa; phylum Arthropoda; class Insecta; order Lepidoptera; family Noctuidae; genus Helicoverpa; species Helicoverpa assulta. The sequence goes on from CAWLCW010000016.1 coordinate 1,837,286, forward strand.
TAATTACTCTTTGTGCAATTGGCTTAGAAGGGCAATTGGTACTTTACATATACATAGGTAGATAGATATATGCTTTATTAAGTACACCAATTATTATATTTTTGATCTTATCATGAATTGTAGTACTAAGATAAATTGCTAAGAGCGATCTCTTCCAGACAACCTTAGGATGGACATTTTTGGATAAGCGATGTAGTTCTAAGGACGCGGCAGAAATTACGGGAACTACATAATGTTTATATAGTAAGTAGGTACTTTACAGCTTACAGCGATACAAGTTTACTAGTTACAGAAGTACAACAATGCCCAATAAAATTTTGTAAATCAGACGTACAGACGAACAAATAGACAGACTATCAAAATAAACCAATGTAAACACGCAACAAAATGATTAGACAACAATAAGCCCGTCAGCTGTACACTGGCGTGCAAATTAAACGAGTCAACTGAGTTCAATCTGTTTCGCTGACATAAGTTGACCCTGGTCTAGTAACCTTCTATATTTTATTGTATCCTTGCTTTTGCTCTTAATGCGAAAGTTATTTGGGTGTCTGTATTTTTGATTTGGTAATACGGAAATGAAAAATAAAGGTAAGTGAAGGTAGTTTCAATAGGGTCGTGATATATTAATTTAGGGTCCGTTGTAAAGTACCTTAAGTGTAACTGTGGGAAATAGTAGCGAGTATAGAGGAAAAGGACGTCCAAAGAAAAGATGGATGAATAAAATTGGGTGAAATACTATTTGGTTGGAAAGAATCTTAGGCAGGTGAGGCAGAGAAATATGATAGAAGATAACATGCTGTCCGACCCCAATACTTATTAATTAGTATAAAAATATGTATTGGTATAACTGGTATAAGAAGAAGTAAGACGATCAATGTACTATCAGTGAATGAGGGAGTAATTAGAGGCTGGAAAACGTGTCTCCTTTTATAAGATAATTTATCAGTCAGTAAACAATTCAATAAATAACATTACAAACACCAGTTTGGATGGCACTCGACGTCATTCTTAATGATGACGAGACGACAACGGTGAGTTAAATCTATTGTGAACAGAAAACAATAGATAATAATATTTATCCACAATACCTGTATAAAAATATGACAGTAATTTTGTTGCTTAAGAACATAAAATTCGATCATTTCAGTTTTTTTTAAGAGTTGTTAAAATAACAGGATACTATAGATTTCACTAGTTTTAGGAGTCTATCGAAGTTCGACATCTAAAGGTTTTTTTCTATTTTCCCGAAAATAAACACTGGTACTCAGCTCCATCCAGTTAGACTGGAAGCTGACCCCAACATAGTTGTGAATGGCTAGGCTGCCTACTTTACTACTTACGTTTAATTAATAAATGATCTTACTTGTAGGTTTGCTAGTAGCAAAATTTTGAAGTTTCTTTAAACAATCATGCGGAATTTCTACATATACATTTACACAATTTTGAATGGTTTCGTGACCATTTGTGACAGGGTTGTATGACTATTCTATCCTATTCTTGGTTAATGGCAAGTGATTCGATGACATTATGTCTGAAAGAAAGACCATAGACGAAAGGTCTAGACCAAAGAGTAATTATAATGAAAGGAGAGATGGGAAAAGAAGTTTATTTTTAGATTTTAATGAAATATCATTTTAAGACTTTCAGTTGCAGATTTACTCAAGTTTCCCTGCTCCGTGAAAGGTTCTTTAACCCAAAAAGAGATTTCGGTCTGACCCGGGAATTGAACACTACGGTCGGGTTATGCGATTGCGAGACCAATGGAGCAGTCACAAGTATGAAAATTAACTATTAGTGTCATAGAAGTTGAGTTCATTGACCTCAAATTCATACTAACATTAATTAATTCGCATTCCATGTTTCTGCTACGCACGTGCTCTATATAAAGCGACCTTGATTTTTAATAGCTCTAAAAACGTGATCAGTAATAAAGTCACTTACTTTGAACTGTAGTTGTCCGAAAGGCTGTGAATAGATGGAGCTGAAGGTATGGTTTTCTCCATTGTGCCGGTGGAAATTGAGCCGTATGTCGTAATGTTGAAGGTTCAATTTTTGTTGTAGTTGTAAGGTCTCGAATGTTGGTCATCCATCCATTGCCGAGGGTTACCTGTAAGAAGGAATAAGGCGATTTATAATTGGATTTGTTTTTTGACGAAGTGGGTAAAAGAGGTTGATTTTTATGCTCTTGAACAATGCAAGGTCCCAAGCATTTTGCTATAGACAAATTGTCTACCAGTAAATTGAAACGGTATTCTTGTTGATGAAACATTCATTGGTAAGATAAAGTTATTTGTTTCAAGTAGTTCACATACAGTAAACAAATAAAAAAAGTTGTAAAAATATGTAAATATTTGACAACTGATGTGTTCAAGTGAGATGATGAAATAGCTACCGAAACTTGAATATACTTCCAAAATATTATAACATACAGTTACATATACATACAAAATAAGATACAGTTTTACACAAACAAGTAATTCAGGGAGTAGCTAATCCAACCATTTGCCTTAGATGTCATTGCTAGCTTAGAAACTTAACAAATTCATCTCGCAACCAACTCTATCGACACCATAACTATTTTACCCCGCCACTTTAACACTCGCGCATACATCAAGCAAACTATATACCTATTGTACTAGCCGTTTTCCCGCGGTTTCACCCGCGTCCCGTGGGAGCTACTGCCCGCACCGGAATAAAATATAGCCTATGTTACTCGCAGATAATATAGCTTTCTAATGGTGAAAGAATATTTAAAATCGGTCCAGTAGTTTTTGAGTTTATCCATTACAACCAAACAAACAAAGTTTTCCTCTTTATAGATAAAAACGTCCGATTTGAGAATAGGTATCCCTTTTCGAAAGTCAGAGTAAAAACAATTAGAACTCACCTCCAATTATGCCACCAGTATTTACACACAGTTATCATAAAGATGCGCTTATCACTAACGTGTATGCCACTTCATTGCTAAGACACGAGTACCTTCGACTAGTAATCAACGTCCTATGAACACCGAGACAAATATACAGCGGGTTTTGAAGAGGAAAAATCTGTTTGCTTGTAAGGCTCCGAAACTACTGAACTAATTTGAAAAATTCTTTCACTTTTGGGAAGCTGCTGTACCCCCGGGTGACGCAGGCTATGTTTTGTCCAGCTACGGAAGTAGTTTCCAAGGGATGCGAGTGAAAGCACGGGAAACGGCTAGCTTAAAAAAATATATAAAGACTACTACTATATTATAAACTACTGGCAGATTTTTGACCAACGGAGCCGGTTTTTGAATAGACCTATAATCTTTTCTGCAAAGCCTAAGGATTCTTGAACAGAAAGAAAATAATAATCATGTTATTAATTCTACACCTAAAAAAGTAATTCAGAATTCAAATTTTTCGTGCCCGTATTTTTAATCTGTCACCGGCCGTTGACGCCTCTCTCTGATAAATAAAATAATAGAGGTAGATGGCGAGACATACAAACTGGAAAAGCTAGATTTGAGAATTCGCCGATGCCTTTCAAGATCTGGGTAGATTAAAGGAAGAGGAAGTGACAAAATACCACTTTTACATAACAATCCCGATGATAATCGTCCGAAACCTCATATATTATGTTTTTTTTACCTTCTTTTTAGTGTAGGCTGATATGAGAAGGAGGTACCGCAGCTGATTCCCCGATACCTACTCATAAAGAAGGCCCTGGTATGGTATTGTACATTTGACTTATAAGCAAGAGTCCTGCTCTGTATTCCCGCAGAAGCGGTAATCAATTAAAAGTACTTTATTTTTTTTGTTAGACCTTCGGCCAAATGTAGAAGAAAACGGAAATCATTTATAATAATTAAATGATTCAAATACTGACACTTACATATATCATAGCCACGACATTAATGGAGAGAAAATTACTATTGTATAAGTATTAATTTCTTCATTATGTAATTATAATACTAGGTACTAGTTTGATCTAGCAACAGCCATTGGCCATGAGTATACCTCTACAATATCATTATACCTTATTGAATTCCAAATAGCCGAAAACGCTAACCACTTTTAGAAGTTTTAAGTATAACAATTACGCGTGCGGAAAAGAGACTTACTAAGAATATAGTTGACTAATTTTGATTATCTTATTTGCCTTTAAGTTAAAATTATTAACAATTTAAATTCGTCGCCTCTATTGATATGGTTTACAGTAACAATTTTATAATTTATCAAGTAAATCTATAAAAGGTAAAATAATTCTAGTTTTAATCAATAAATATTAATTAGGATTTCTTATATTTTTATGTGAAACTAGCTTTTGCCCGCGACTTCGTTCGCGTGGAATAGTGACTTCCGGCAGATTTTTGGTTTTACCCACATAGTTCCCGATCTCGCGGGATTTTTGAGACGTTCCCGCTCCCGCAGGATTTTTGGGATAAAAACTATCCTATGTCCTTTCTCGAGTTCCAAACTATGTCTGTACCAAATCGACAAATACAACGGAATCAAATTAGAATTTACGAAACAGGACCAATCCACATAAACGACCATACAACCGACAATACAATTTTTCCACCACGGTACCGAAGCGCTCGGCCGATACCCAACCAAATGCGTGTAACGAAACCATAGCGCGATCTATTTCGATCCCAACGCCATCTATCGAGCATAGTGACAACTCGGATTATTTATCTATACTCCGTTCGGGCATTTTCTTTGTACTAAAAGTAGTATTATATTGTTATTATTTTTTTCATACCTTTTTACTATTTATTTACTTTTTTCCGATGAATTAAAACAACATGAACCGAACTCGTGTAACGATCGACACAATTGCGCGCAGTACTAATAGAATTATCTATACTCCGTTAGAGCATTTTCTTTGTAGTAAAACTTTTATTATATTAATATTAATTTTTTTACACCTTTTTACTGTTTATTTACATTTTTCTGATGGATTTTCCGATGAATTAAAACAATAACATGAACCGAACACGTGTAATGACACCATTGCGCGATTAACGCCATCTATCTACGGAGCATAGGAACAGCATTTCGACATTTGACCAATACTGTATGTACGTAATAAATTTTATTTTTTATTTTTTGTAATAAAAACTATCCTATGTCCTTTCTCAAGTTTCAAACTATGTCTGTACCAAATTTCACACAAATCGGTTCAGTAGTTTAGGCGTGAAGAAAAGACAGACAGACAGACAGAAAGACAGACAGACAGACAGACAGAGTTACTTTCGCATTTATAATATTAGTTTGGATTAATTCTAGTTTAAAGCAATAAAATATTAATTAAGAACTGACCTGCTGGCTTCCATTAAAAAGTGTGACGTCACAGAATCTGTCGAAAAACATTCATGAATAGATAACTTTACTTTCAAAGAATATGAACGAATTGGAAGCAAATTGTTAAATTATCTTTGTGTGTATGCTCCCTTTACGAAGACAAGTCAAATCTTTTTCGGGAATTACTCCATCTAAGTATTGAAGACAACTGCATAAAAGTCCTTGCAATTGTTTTACACAAACAAACAGACAAACGTGGCTCAAAACATAGTATAAATCATGTAGGGATCGTTCACTATATCTACTGATTGCCATTAACTTCTAAAATGAGTTAACTCAACCAAAGGATTTAGCTTTTAAATCTATCAACCGAGCCTCTTTTTCAAAACCAGTGACGTATTTTGAGATTTCCCGCATAAAAAAAGTGGTTTCGATATTAAGCAAGGTCAATCCATGCTCTCATGTGGAAATACCGAAACTAATGAAGCACATAATATTACTTCCATAGAATTGAAATAATTAAATTGTATAAAAACTACTACAGTGTTCATGAGTCATTGGAGTCATCAATGTAGTTTTTTCTATAGTTTTATGAGAGAAATATCAATATTATTGTATCTGGTTAAGTGTTTTTATACCAATCTTGTCTATCACTCATGATTACCTCTATTTAAAATCATTGCCCGTCATTTTAAGTTGATTTTATACTGCTATCTATATGACATACAGGATTAAGGCGAGGAATTGGTCAACAATAATTCCATAACCGGCGCGCGCATCTAAGGCGCCAAAAGGGGTCGGAGCGTCTGAGCGGGGCGAGGATAACAATACGCGCGCTAGCTTATAACTAAAAGTCGTAAGCGACAAAATGGTTTTGTAATTTTATTATTTAGAAATGATAATTTGATAAAAATTCCTTCTACAATTTTAAAGAGTATGTATATACTCAACTACTAAAAAAGTTAAGAGGCTTAAATCGGTCCCGTTTGCCCATAATATGTGAATCTCTTTTTAAAAAGAGGTATGTTTGATATATTTTTCTCTGTTATAAAAGTTACCTAATCATGTTTTGACGTCTAACAAAATAAGGTTTATATCATGAACTTTCAAGTAACCAAGTTGTATTTTGATCCGTTTTGTATTTACTGAGAAAAATTGAGATCCTTGGCGCCAAAAATTCCAATTCGTCCTCTTAATTTTATCCAGTGCGCAAACTTTGTCAACTTATAGTTAAATAAGTTTTATAGATACGTATATTTTTATTTCGTCGTGTTTTAAAAAGAAAAGTTATTGATATCGAAAGATCCAAGCGCGTAAGAATAGTTGGTATCCATATTTTGCTGATTTTAGGGCGGACAAATAATGAAATATTTTTTTTTACTGATGATGCAGATATGTTCTGTTAATGATTCTAGAACATCAGTTTTTTTTGTGCACTGCTTAAAATTCATTCCTGTATATGTCTCTATGTGTAGGTAATACCTAATGACGATTTTCTGGTGAGGGTTTTTCATAATTGCTAATATTGAATAAAAATTAAATAAAAGGTTGTTTATTTTCAAATTCTTATCGCGTAATTAGATACTAGAAACTTGTAGTTTAGTATATCTAGTTGTAAACTGAGGTCAATCACAGCTAAATTCATGATAATTTATTCATTTTTATTTGCGAAACATATTCGTTTTCAAATCTTGTGAAAAAACAGTGTTCTTGACTCATTTTTTTAATAACTAAGCAACAATTTCTTAGTTATTTAGTTTCTGAAAAGAAAATTGTGTAGTCATTACTATTCACAGGGAAGCGAAACTAGTTATTGGATTTTTCTATATTAAACAATGTTTCCTTTTGAATATATTGACGTGGATGTTGAATATTATATTTTCGAGATTTTGTCATACTTCTAATTTGATGGACGCTTTGTATTTTTCAGGTTTAATCAAATACTTCGTTCGCAGTATTATATTTTCTGAAATTCTAGTCACAATTTTGACTACGCTTATTTGTTGCGGTTTTTTCGTAGGATATTATTTAAGAATAATATAAATTAAAAATAACATTGAAATTCCTGTATTACGGATTTATACATAGAAGTTGTAAAAAAGGTTTTTTCTTGTCCGCCAGGCAATTTATTCATAGTTTTCCATTTATTAAAAAAAATCATCTATATAGAAAACCTGATTAAGAATATATCTAAATTAAGTCTATGCCCTTAGAAATACGTAGGACGTGGCCCAACGTGAAACACGCATCATATTCTGATCCCAAAACAAAAGAAACCTACGTATTCCAGTCCCTACACTAAAGAAACTATTAATAAATAAAATAAAATGAGGTGTAAATAAACGGATCTTTATTTTCCTTCAAAACTGGATAACTTCTAGGACTCAACGTCAAAACACCTAGTCTAGGGCATTAAAACAAAAGAACTACAAACATTTACTATTGAACTTCTCACACGTATAACCATCGTATAACAATACGTAACTCTTGTCTGGATAATTTGACAGGTACCTAACTTGTTTCTTAGGGCGGTGGCACACTTAGCTATATAATTATCTTACAGCTTCCCCAAGCATCCTGTGGGATTTACAGATAAGAAATAGCATTTCCCGTTACTATTTATCGGGAAAGCCTATCTAGAACTGAAGGATTTTTTTTCCAATTGTAAAGAAACTAAAGAAAGTAGTTCCTAAGACAAGCACATTTACTTTAAAATACTCGTATTAGAATAGATAGACTGTAATAAAAAATACAGAACTTTGAGTTTAAGAAGAGATATTGATTTCTGACACTTACGCGAATATTAGACATTTAAATAAAACTACTTTTACGGATTTTATCGCGGTTATATTAATATTATTTAATCCCGACGTTTCGGATCCTTTACAGCATCCATGGTCACGGGCAGACTAAGGTGTTGGTCGTCTTGATATATTAGTTACAAACAGCTACCCTACATTTTGTTGATTATTATTGACAATCCGATTCACGCAAAACGAGCTCACTGTATCCTTAGGTCGAGCAGTTGTAGGCTTGGATTTTGATTTAATAGTTTCTATGATGGGATTCCAAGCAGGTGGTATGCACCAGCCATCTTCTCTATTGAAATTTGGATGTTTTTTAATTTCAATAGCCTGGAACGTCTGGAACGGCGGTGTTTGACATCAGACAGTCAGCAGTTTGTGAACACACACTAGACAAGGCCCAGCATTACATCAGATTTGATAAACCACAAGTCCTTGCAAAAGAAAACCGATTCCTACCTAGGATGATTCGCGAGGCTATTGAAATTAAAAAACATCCAAATTTCAATAGAGAAGATGGCTGGTGCATACCACCTGCTTGGAATCCCATCATAGAAACTATTAATGGATGCTGTAAAGGATCCGAAACGTCTGGATTAAATCCTAACTAATATTATAAATGTGAAAGTAACTCTGTCTGTCTGTCTGTCTGTCTTTCTGTCTGTCTTTCTGTCTGTCTGTCTGTCTTTTCTTCACGCCTATACTACTGAACCGATTTGTGTGAAATTTGGTACAGACATAGTTTGGAACTTGAGAAAGGACATAGGATAGTTTTTATTACAAAAAAATATAAAAATAAAAATAAAATTTATTTCGGACATATAGCGCCATCTATTGGTCAAACCAAAAATCACTATTCCACGCGAACGAAGTCGCGGGCAAAAGCTAGTAATATTAATATAACCGCGATAAAATCCGTAAAAGTAGTTTTATTTAAATATTTAAGAAGAGATATGAATAACAGTACAATGTCAATATTACAGACTACCAAATTGCAATTTTAAAAACGTAAGTTTAAAAAAGCTTTGATAATCTTCTTGCGAGTATAAGTAAAGCACCACCCTTATATTTTTTTGTAATAGGTACTAGTGGTTCGTGCTTCATTACATGACTTGTGTAATATAGTTCAGATAGCTTTTCTTTTTGCCAATTTCATGGCTTTTCTAAGCACTTCTTTTATTTACATGCGTAAAAGAGTTTTATTAAAATAACCCAAAAAAATTATCTTTTTTCTCGTTACCAAAAAAGCGTTCTTACACTTTAGGCCATTAAAAATGAGTCATGTTTTTGAAAAGGCCTACCTTTTTTGTAGTTGCGTTATATCAACTCATGTTTCTTATAACTTAAGGACAAAAAAAGAACCTAAGTAAAATCCTGATGGTGTGATGATGGTTATTTTTTAGTTTAGATAATGGAGATCATTATATAGTAAGTGACAATAAAACGGATGTACCTACATATCTTAAGTTTTTTTTTGTTCCATTAAAGTGTTACCTTTTAATTTAGTTGTAAACACGAAGTATACCATTTTTTATTATAGTTTTTTTTTCTGTAATAACGTAACTTGCCCTGGTCTGACATATTATTTTGTTTGTAAGGGTCGTGTACGTCACGAATGATGTAATAAGATGTCTGCGAAATACCCATAGGATTAAAAAAAATGAATTCGCAAATGAAACAAGGTCCTTTAGGCCTTCTTTCAAATCGCAACTTATTTTTAACCCCCGACGCAAAAACGACGGGGTGTTATAAGTTTGACGTGTGTGTGTGTGTGTGTGTGTGTGTGTGTGTGTGTGTGTGGGTGTATGTGGCATCGTAGCTCCCAAACGGATGATCCGATTGTAATGCGGTTTTTTTTGTTTAAAAGGAATGTCATTCGGGAGTGTTCTTAGCTATGTTTGGTGGAAATCGGTTCAGGTCTTCAAGGTCATCAGCTCGTTTGTAAGGTGTGATAGGAATGTTACACGTTTAGTTTACTTGCAAGCATATGTGGAATCTGAAATTTGAAACACTAATGTCTTCTGGAACCACTGAGCTGGTCTGCTGTTAGGGCACGAAGATAGGAGACGTAACCCTGAACTGCCTTTTAGTAAACCCATCGAGTTTGGGCTCGTTGAATTTGTCTTGACGAGTTCTCTTCATGTTTCTAATTGACGAGAACCTGATGCTGGAAATGGGATGTGGCGGATGAAACCCTGGAATGCCGGAATGAAGCCCTGGAATGCCGGAATGAAACGGATAAACCGATTTATATTTTTGCTGAAAATCTAGAATGACCAAAGGTTAATCTTTATTGTTTCTCAATCTGTGCAATTCTCCCAGAGCCAGTTTGTCATGAGGATTGTTAAACAGCTTCCTTTGGTCGAGAGCGACCCCATCTTAAAATAAAATAAATTAAATGAAGGAAAAATTTAGGAGCTCCTTCAAAAAGCATGAAATAAAATTAAATTATAAATTTAAAAAACCCCCGACCCAAAAAAAGTACGCAATTATTATGACAAAAGGTTAAAAACGCTAAACCCTATAAAAAGCAAAAAATAACTTTTAACACTACGTAAGTACCAACTAAAGCATGTCAGACTAAACTAAATTTTGACGTGTCGGGGGACCGCTTTTTACCTTCAAAAAAACTTACATAAATCAAATGATAGGTACCTACCTAATTACAACATTCGTATATAAAAAAAAAACACGAATCTTCATTAGATAATTAGAGCGGTCCCCCGACACGACAAAATTTAGTTTAGTCTGACATGCTTTAGTTGGTACTTACGTAGTGTTAAAAGTTATTTTTTGCTTTTTATGGGGTTTAGCGTTTTTAACCTTTTGTCATAATAATTGCGTACTTTTTTTGGGTCGGGGGTTTTTTAAATTTATAATTTTTAGAGAATGTAGTTGTTGTTTTTGAATTATTCTATTTTAAAAAAACATTACGCGGCCCTATTTCTTGCAAGAATTTAATTTGAAATAATATTTTTTTGTACTTCAATTTTGATTAATTGAAAAATAATACCACAGAAAAATGGGGTTTTAATATGTTTATCAAAATATAGTGTAATGAAAAAAAAACAGAATTTTAAGTTTAACCTAATTTTATTTTCTGTGTAATAACGTACCTTTTTAAACATAACTGAGGTAATATAATATGCTGAATCACGCGGAAATAATGACGATGATAGATTTTCAGGATTTTCCTCATTACGCATCGATTAGTGGTTTTATGGTCTCACGATTGTGTTTCCAATAGGTGTCTGACTGGTGGAAATGTAGGTTTTCTTTATTACTTTTATTCATAGGTTTTCATTTTTATGTTTGTTCAAGTCACACTTCAATTGTAACTATGACCATAAAATGATTTGTATTTTTTATTTCTTAGATAATAATTCAATGAGTCTGAATCACGGGTCTGAATCTATGCTTCTTGATGTTTTTTTTTGTGATTTTACTCGTATTTATTTTTAATTAACCAAAAAAAATACAACATAAATATTTTCAAACAACCTGTATCTATAGAAGCTACTATCTACATTATTATATGTCATTGTCTCTTAAAATCGTTTGAGATTACCGTCAGTACACGTCTTCTATACGTAACTGATAACCGCATACCTACCGCAGTTTAAACTGACGAGATGACGTGTTAAACCATTACTATGTGAATTTTGGATTATACGTACAAATATATTAAGAGAAAGAGTTAGCTCTAGCTAAAGAGTTGCCTGACAGTTGACCCGATGGTCGGCAATTTTTTATTTAAGTCAGTTTAGAAAGTCGAGAATACAATCAAAGTTTTCAGTCGGTCTGATACCAGCTAAATACCTGATCTTTGTAATACTATCATCTATCTTCATAAGAAGAAAGAAAGAAACGGCTGACTAAAAGTTTCTATTGCACCCCTCTGAATCCATCTCTATATGAACTTAGATTAGGTATACGAATTAATATAGAGTTAATTTTTATAGGTTTGTTTTAGATGATAAAATATTTTTCATTGTCATTCTAATATTTATATTGTCGCATTGTTTCATATGATCAATTTTATATAAGGCCGTTTTGGCGTTCTTTGGAGTTGGTTGTAGGTAGTAGTCATTACATTTTTAGGTTTAAACTGTCTGTGTATTCAAACTCAATTAGAGTCATAACTAACAAACATAAAATTTACTACTCGAACCTACGCTTATTTCTCTCACCTATCATTATGGCGTCATTTTGTTCGCGTCAAACTTGAAACAGTAAGAATGAAGGTACTAAACCTTTATCTAATCTACAAAGGATCATGTTAGTATCAAAGATGATCTTCTTCGGATTATTGTAATCTCCACGTTTTCGCACAATGGAGACGAAACGTGATTGATAAGATACTAAGGCTGTAATCGTGGGATAAATATGTTTAAGTATACATATCTTATTCGTGGGAGGTTCTTGTCTTATTGATTAAGCAATTTAAGCGCTCTTTTTTACTCATTCCCATAATCAGACGAGACGGCAATCCGACACGATCGGAGAAAGGTGATAAATACAATATAAATAAGGACAAGCTAAATAAATAAACATAACACAATGTTATTAGAAAAAAGTTAAACAGGCTTTTGACAGAAAATCGACAACAGTTTTTTTAGGCAAACACGTGTCAAACACATGTTTAACTGTTTTATAATAACACAGCTCAAATTTAATAAAAACTTGTATGAAAAAAAGTTAAACACGTTCTTCATTTGCCAGTACTTACATTCCTTTTGTAATATAGCACCAGCATTTATAACATAGCTACATTCACATAAGATTTCAGAACCCAACACTGTTACTTTATTACGATCTATTCGGTAAGATGTTGGATCAACGTTGGTCCAACAGGTATCTGTGGAGATCTAAGAGGGAGGCCTATGTTCAGCAGTGGAGATGAGTGAGATGATGATGATGATGATGATTCGGTAACAAACATATTTTGCTCTGAGATGCCAACTTGATCTCACTAGAAGGCAATCATTGCAAACACCGACGAACATGTAAAATTCTGCAATCCCAGAGTAATCACAAATAACCTTCAATTCGGTGGAGAAAGCTGAAATATCTGACTTGCCTGTAACTACACTGGCGTTCCTGTAATTGGGAAACCTCACCTTTATTTGTGGTAGGAATTGGTTTACCATGGCCTTCCCTGTTCCTTAATCAGTTGCGAGAATAATTTGAATGGATACAATGTTTTGAAAAGTTTATTCATTACTTTTTGACGAATAAAATGTTTGGCATGATTCTTGAAGACTTGGATATGGATATGGGATCTATTCCGATTTGTACCTATGTGACTAAATTGGAAAAAAAAAATAAAGAGCTAATAAATCATATTGGATATTAATGATGGTGTGTACATTATAACGACCAGGGGCCCGATTCTCCTAAGTTAATAATGTCAAAATCGAATAGAAATTTAATCGCAATATGATCGCAATAGCAGTTTTAACCATATCGGGCATTCTGCTAATAATATAAGACCAATCGTATTCCAACGACATTCGATTGGTTTGCGACTGCTATTTTGGTCTATACGGTAGATTGCTCTACAATCATATTGCAATCGTAAATCATTTGCAGGCAAAATGATTCATTATTGAATAACAGAAAAGGATAAAAACGTTTATTTAGAAAAAAAATAGCGGAATGCCACATACGCTTCAATCGTAAGTAATTGAGTCGGGATTGGATCTCAGTCGAATGTGAATCGTATGTCGCTTAAGTAAAATAAGGAGAATCGGGCCCCAGGTGTCTGGCCGTTATCAGACCACCTAAATTATTTATTGGATTTTCGAATAAACATTCAAAATAAAATGACACCCAATTATCGCGTTGACCAACCAGCTGACATTTTAAATATTGAAAGCTAAAATTAGACTAATAAAACTTCCTTTCATTACTCTTCACTAAACATCAAACTTCTCTACTGGACGATTCGATCAATTCACTATTTCTGCAAATCAAATAGATTACGCTACAACCACATTCGATTCAAACGCTGGGTTTTTCCCGAACACTCATACAGTACACTCGTAAAGTCATCAGAGCCATCATTAACGAAAGTCACGGTGCATCGCGGTCGTGGATTATCGGTGGCCACTACTATGTGTCAATCATTAGTCATGATTTACGCTATTTTCTTATACGTAAAGAATGATGAATGTTGTGTTTTCATTTACCATTAGGTAGTGTGAGAGATTTTCCGATCTCCTTTTATTTTGCAACCTTTCCTTCAAAACTAACTTCTAACTAACCTAACTCCTATTCCGCAGGAAGGTGTTAAAAAAAGTAATGCATCTACAGAATCTTATTATTGAATAAGAAAAACTCTGTATTAAGGATTATCTAGTCCTATCCATCCTATCTAGGAAAAAAATAAAGCAAGGTGTGTGAAAACTTGCCAAGTAACATTATTAAAAAGTAACTATTTTTAACTGAGGTATGTGTATGGAACTTGGTACTTATTCAGATCTCACTTCTTTTATAGGCGAAGGATTTCCATATTATCGAACTTGGCACCCTTTCACATTTTTGTTTTGGGTGGGATTTCATTTATTTTTGTAAGGTTGTTTATTTTATTTTTTTCTTATGATTAAGTTAGTTAAGGAAATGCCTCATTTATACTATCTTTCAGATTTTTGAATATGCACTATGCTTCTTACAAAGAAATGAACTAGATTAACTAAATGGATTAGATTTACCAATTGACTGACATGACATGTTATCATATATTATGTTTGTGGATCAAAGTTACACATTCGTTATTTTCGAAAGTGACTCACACTTGGCCGTTTTCAGATTTTTACTTTGACTAAATACAAACCTTTGTAACGAATTTCAGATCGGTACGACCATTCGAAGATATATTATATAAATATAGATAAATTTAGTTCGTTTTAGTTCCTTAGGGGTATAAATTTACACTGAGTATTTTACACCTTCATTATTTTGAAACCGACTCACACTTGGCCATTTTCAGATTTTTTCCTTTACCTCGACATAAAGACCTACCTCCATGCCAAATTTCAAGTCAATACGACCATTGGAAGTGGTCTAGGTTTTTGATGAGTGAGTCAGTCAGTCAGTCAGTGAGTGTATAGTAAAAATAGCGATTTTCTGATGTCAATATCTCAAGACCTACAATAGGTATATTAATGAAATTTTGTATTTTAGATAAGTGAGGGGGTCTCAACAGATACTAGAAATTTGATATGCGTAAATAAAATAGATTTTGAGTTACAGGGGGGTCGAATTTGGCCCGAAATGGTTCGTGTAATATAACCCACGGCCGGTGTGTCGCTTTTTTGCTCGAACTTGGCGGACACACTGCCGTGTGTCTAGATACTCGGGGAAAGCCTCAATAAAGTTTATTGTTATCGGTCATCGAACCTTATTTTTATTCAACATCGAATCTTATTTCTCATTTCTTTATAATCTGACGAGCATTTAATAAGCTATTTTTCGATGGTATTTAACAATGGTGGTAGGCCCAAAAAAAATTTTTTTTTTGGGTAGTGGACAGTTTTACATAATCGGTAACTGTCAGAAAAATGTATAGAAAATGGTACCTATATTTCAGGAATTTGAAAACCGATTTTATCGTCGCATGAAAACCGAATTCGATATGCTTAGGGGCGCTAATTAATTTCAATATTGAAGGCACGTGATTTGCGAAGTTATTTATTACCTTATTTAATACCTAGAAATTATCCTTTTACCAAGAATAACACTTGTCTTATCACTTAATAGTTTACCCACGAGACTCGATATTGAAATTCTTAATCACTCGATTTTAAGTGTTATTGGAAATGGCGGCGCAAATAAAGACATGTTCAGTAAATAAATATTAATTTTGTTTTTATGCGTGATACTTTATGTGTGAACTGTAATTTCTTAAGGACGGTTGGTAATTCTTGAACTTTTTACAAGAGAATGAATTGCACCATTTCACTATAACCATAACTGAAGCATTTTCTGATATCAAATCACCAAACGATCAAAATGCGCAAGTAGGTAATAATCGCATCCAACGCCGACTTCGCCCAACTCATATGAGGAGATCAGCCAGCATGTGCGCAGACACAGGTGCACTATTCCTTCACTCTCATAGAGGCAGTTTCACTATGACGATAACTGACAGCTGCCAAATCGCAAAACGATTTATTTGCGGTAATTACACTGCTGTTTATTTGGGAATAATAATGGTTCAATGGTGCAACTCACCCTTATTGAATTTGTTTATTGCGTTTATGTATTTTTTTTGTTACTTTGACAATAATGAAACCTCTGGCTTATTGCATACTCCAGTCCATTGTTAACCAAATTGGATTGACTCGTTCAAATCCATACGTAGTCAGGCTTAACGTTTATTGTTGAACCGATAATCCGATGTTCCGTTTGTCTGCGGATCATTTAACGTGGCAAGGTCAGAGTTAAGGTCATGATGACTCATTTGAAGGTCAAGGACGTTTATGCAATGGTCGTCATGCGTGAATGAGAGGGGCCTAAGTTCTGTAGGGGGGTTCTTTATTTAAATTGTACTGCGTTTATGTGTAACTCTGTCTGTCTGAAGCACTTTCACACCAAAACTGTTCTTTCTTAGGGTCCTCTTTATCCGAATGCAGTAAAATTGCTGGTGGAAACAAGTTTGAAATGAGACCTTTCAGGATAGGTCAAATAGTAGCTGGCAAACTTTCCCAAACAGGCCTCTGTCTTTACCAAGTACCTAAGTAGCTACTTCATCATAATCATCATCATCTCAGCCATAGGACGTCCACTGCTGAACATAGGCCTCCCCCTTAGATCTCCACAGATACCTGTTGGAGGCGACCTGCATCCAGCGTCTTCCGGCGACCTCTATAAGGTCGTCTGTAGCTACTCACCTACGTAATAATTTATGATCTGTATTTTTGAAAATTATAAATGCTTCCTTCCTTTTTAGCCATCCATAGTTTATGAGTAAGGTTTTGAAAATTTGAATACCGCTGTATTTTCAATGGCATAAAAAATGAATAAATTATTCTAGGTGAGTACTTTTGAAAGGTTTTCCAGTTTCCATTAGTTCACTAGAATTTTTATCATTTAATTTTAATGGAGGCGTTTGTGAATAGGCCGAATTCTTATTTAGAATCTACTTTTGCAAATTGCCAATGGCAAGAAATCATGAAATGCAATATTTAAAAATAGAATTGTTCATTTATTTTCAAATCTAGTTTTCGATCTGAAAAACCAAATTATATATTAAAAATTTGAAAGTTAAATAAAATTGCAAAATCTATTTTTTTTGTTCAGTTCAGTGAGCGATAATTATTATTAAGTACCCGGGTAAGTATATACAAAGTAACTTATTTAAAAAAAAATAATAATTTTTGAATAATAAATGGCCCTAAGGAGGCACCTGAGTTTAATTAATGGTTATTTTCTAAAAGGAAACAATAATAAATAAAGATGAAATCCTAATACAAAAAGTTCGGCAGTATTTAAAACATCGATTGGACAAAAAAAGGTAATTTTTTAGTATCAATACGGCACCAACTAATTGATAAAGACAATGAGACAAAGTTCCATCGAAAATGCCAATGACCTTCAAGACTTTTTCCTTCAAGGTAACATTATAAATAAATTATAGATACAAAAAATCTTGCCAATTTATAAACTGTTATGTTTAAACGATTTCGGAAGTCTCAATAACTTGTTTTTACTTCATATGGTTAGTTTTATTGTATAACACCTCCTTCCGAATCGTTATGCAAATTAAATTATCATTATATGTATATTAATTGAAGGCTGTATTTTATGTCTTTGGTTTTTGCACTAATATTATACTGCCTCGATGGTCTAGTGGTCGCAAGCGCGGCTGCTGTGCTCGAGGTCTCGGGTTCGATTCCCGGGTCGGGCCGAAATCGCTTTGTGGGTTTTCTTAAACTTTCACAAAGCAGCCCGTAGTCTGGAAGTTGGTGATTGATTCACCCGTGCATCGGAGAGCACGTAAATATCGGTCCTGCGCCTGATCTCTTTCCGGTCGTGTCGGAGTGCCGTCCCATCGGGTTATGAGAGTGAAGGAATAGGGAGTGCACCTGTGTCCGCGCAAATGCTTGTGCTTGTGCACTATAATGTGTCCTGAGCAGCTGGCTGATCTCCTTAAATGAGAACAGCCGCCGTGGCTGAAATCGGCCGTGGACCCCATTATTATAAACTGGCTTCTGCGATTTTGTCCGCTTCCAGTGGGAACTACTTCGCGCACCAGGATTCAAAGTAGCCTGTAGCTTTCCTTGCTAAACGAGCAGAAGCTAGAAAGTCCAATAACCGGTCCTTCTAAGGGATTCTATCTGGTTACTGAACTGTTGAGATCTACGGTTATGACAATATTGATTCATGTAAAGTACTGGTAGATACTGGTAAATGAAATGGCTATGAAGATGAAGAACTGGGCTTTAGGTATGATCATAGGCATACCGCCAGGTGCTAGAACCAAAGGAGCACAAAATATAAATGTTCTATTTTCTTTCCCTGTATGATTTTCTCCGTCCTACGTCAGAGTAAGACTGTGTTCCTCCTTATTTCCTTATGAATCAGAAACGAAAGTCCTAAGGGGAATTAACCCAGGTTAAATTTCTTCCAAAGTACGTCACTACCTTTATTATGACACTCATCTTGAACGCACTTTAATAAGATTATCCTTAAGTGACAAACTAAGTATTACACCAGCTAAGTCCTAAGGATTTGGGTATGTTTATTTCTTCGCGTAACCGGTCCATTTATAGTTTCGTATTCAAGTATTTCACTTTAAAGTCCTCAACTTTTTCAAGAAATTGTTATTAAATTATTTCCTCATTTTTTTTTTGTACCTATTTGCAGACACTAGAAGCAATCAAAATATATCAAACGACGTTTTAGCTTTCTAGAGTTCATTAAAATATTTCCTTACACATGAATCACAAAAGAAAGTTCTAAAAGGAATTGTCAAAATTCAAATAGGTATGCGTCACTATTTTCAAAAACACTCAACGTTCACGCACTAAAATGCGGTTAACCTTATCATCCTGCTTTGTATGTATATTGCATTCGATACCTTGTCACGAACCTTAAAAAACCTAAAACAAAAAGCCTTGGAACTACACTTAAGGAAAAATGTTTCCTTATAAGCGTGGAAAAACAAAAGATGAATGTGTAAGAAATAGGGTCAAATGCGTAGGACGCAGTGGGAGGTCGATTTGACACGTTTTTGCTATATTATGATAGAGAGGGTATAAATTTGAATATTAATTTTGTATTTTGCAAGGTTTATTATGAAGAAGAATTTATAACAAATAGTCCTACTAATATTACAGACGTGACATTTTTTATCTAAAGGCGTATGGATGTTTGTTTCTCTGTCACGCAAAAACTACTTTCTAAGTATGTATACGAATTTTAATAATTTTAATTTAAGAAAATATTTTCATTCTTTCCGTAATAACAATTAGGGCGAAGACACGAGACAGTAGTAATTACGTAAGACTAACATAAACATTGCTCAAACTCCATAAAATATTAATAACATATAATAAATCCATATACTTGGAACTCCGTAATAGTAATAACTAGCTTTTGCCCGCGACTTCGTTCGCGTGGAATAGTGGCATCCGGCAGATTTTTGGTTTGAACAATAGATGGCGCTGTATGTCCGGAATAAATTGTATTTTTTATTTTTATGTTTTTTACCCACGACGGAACGGAGCAGGTATATGCGTTTAGGGTGAGAGATGTGCGTTTGTGCGTTTGTGTGTTTGTGTGTTTGTGTGTTTGTGTGTTTGTGTGTGCGTTTGTGCAAAGTAATGTTCCCACATATCTTCTAAACTAATGATCTGATTTTGATGCGGTTTTCAATAAAGGGTTTGTGTTCGATGAGTTCATGTTCTTAGATAGGTGTCATGGCTGTAACTCACTAGGGGGCGCCACAATATTAGTCCAAACAGCAAAGTAATGTTCCCACCTACCTTCTAAGCTAATGATCCGATTTTGATGCGGTTTTCAATAACGTTTTCGTGTTCAATGAGTTCATGTTCTTAGATAGGTGTCATGGCTGTAACTCACTAGGGGGCGCCACAATATTAGTGCAAAAGAGCAAAGTAATGTTCCCACCTACCTTCTAAACTAATGATCCGATTTTGATGCGGTTTTCAATAACGGTTTTGTGTTCGATGAGTTCATGTTCTTAGATAGGTGTCATAGCTATTAATCACTAGGGGGCGCCACAATACTAGTGCCAAACAATGTTACAATATAATCAAAACGTCCGATTACAATTCTGTTTTCATCAGCAATGTGTACGTGCTTAATGCATGTTCCCAAATAATAAAAATTACGCCTGTAACTCACTAGAGGGCGCTACAATATCGGTGCAAAATAATATTGCAATAACATATTATATAGACTATAATTCGTATATGTTCTCTAAAAAGTCTGAAATAAAATTAAGCAAAATTAAAAATTTTGAAAAAACCCCCGACGGTAAAAATCTTATTGAAAAATAATAAAATAACTCAAAACCCCCGACTTAACCCAATTATATAGGAATAACCGTCGGGGGCTGCCTTTTCTATATGAAATTTCAACAATTAATTGAGTGTATTTTATGTCATCGTTAAACATCTACAATTCTTCAATAATTGTATTCACGACACTAGAATCCTTTAGCTGGTTTAATGGCAGCTCCCGACGGATATTCCTATATAATTGGGTTAAGTCGGGGGTTTTGAGTTATTTTATTATTTTTCAATAAGATTTTTACCGTCGGGGGTTTTTTCAAATTTTTTAATTTTTGTAATAAAAACTATCCTATGTCCTTCTCCTGGCTCTAAACTACCTCCCTGCCAGTTTTCAGCTAAATCGGTTCAGCTGTTCTTTAGTTATAAGTGGAGTAACTAACACGACTTTCTTTTATATATAGAGATATAGGTTCTTAATTAATCTAATTTCTCCGTACTGCTTATTGAGAAGTGTTAATGAGTATTATTTTCCTTGAATGTAGATATTATTATATTAAATTGGCGAAATCTTATTACCTACTTCCAGGTAATTTCCATTTCATGTAAACAGTTACCGTCTTACCACAAAAACTGTTAAAAGTCAGTTAGGACTTGTCTAAAAAAATGTCAGATTATGACGTTGTAATAAGGTCCATTTTGCAGCCACAATTTTTTTAGACAAGTGTTTGACACATGTTTAAGTTTTTGTAGTAAGACCATTACGGTTTATTCTCATTTATTTACTTACACAATTACAACACAACAACGTTAAAGGTGACCACATAGTATTGTTTGCACATGTGTCAAGAATAAAAGAAATATAAACAACTAGAAATAAATAAACATGTCAAATGAAAAGATTAATACTGAAGTAGCTCAGGGAATCCCTTTCAATACAAACATTCTTACTTAATATTGTAAATACGAAATCTGTTTGTCTCTCTGTCTATCATACTTTCACCGCGAAACCACTAATTCGTTACTATATTTTTGATATGCACATAGCTGGTCTAGAGACTGAGAACGAACTTAGGCTACTTTTTACCCGACTGCGGTAAATTGTTACCTCGTGACGCGAGTGAAATTGCGGGCAACGACTAGTACAGTTCCCGGTACGTAACTTGACAAGAATCGTGAGATGAAAACAGGTCCTATTTTATTCAAGCAGACATAATTGCCAATAACCATAGAATACTGCACAAGCAATAACAGGGCCAACTTTTTTGTATCATTTATTAAAGGTCCCAAATCTTTGCCAAGTTATATGCCGGCTACTGTATAGACAGACCTACTAGAATTAGATACCAAGTTTTGCAATGCAGTTAATAACAAATCAAATATTTGGTTGGCACTTTTTCCTTACATTGACATAAAACCTTGTTCCACTTAGTAAGGTCGGCAGAGTAATGTAATTCAACGTGCAAAACGTATTTGATTGGCTTCGAGTATGTCATTAAGTGTTTTAATAGACTGAAGTACCTATACAAGCTGTTGATTTGCATCCGTGCCATAGTCAAGGACGTAATTATACTAATGATTCTCAACCCAAATCAACAAAAAAATTGGTACGAAAACTTTTGGTTTTAATTTTTTTTTCGGAAATTCGTCAATGTCGCCTACCCGTTTTCAAACTCGGCGCTTGTGTTACTGGCCTCAAAACCGTGCTGCGCTCTCACACTAACGTAAACACAAAGCATGCGCAACGATCACTCATAAATTTCAATCATAAAATTGGGTTATTTCTGAAATACTATGACATTACAATGACAAAAATAGCAGCGCATATTAACTGTTTCCCGTTTACTGTAATTCCAATCGATTATTTACGTATTTTATGTCAACCTCCTAAAATATGGCACAGATGCAAATCAACACCATGTAGATAATTTAATGTGTAATTATCGTGTTATAAAGGGGAATGTTGTTGGAATGTATGTTATTTGTTGGTAGCTTTTTCCTTCGAAAAGACCTTGATTGGTCTGCAGAACAGACAAAAGCAATTGTATGACTATTTTTCATCTTCTTTAAGAGATTATGTAGCCACTATTAAAGAATCCATGTTACATTATTATCCTAGGACATCTCATCAGCCTTTTTTATCGTCCCACTGCTGGGCACAGGTCTTCTCTCACATAGAGAAGTATTGAGCATTCTACCTAAGAAAAATAATCGTCTACCATCCAAAACAGCTCGAAACCAATTATTCTTCACGCGTCTCTAATACAGGAACACATTTCTCAAATAGGTACCATTTATTTTTGTTTTTCTTCTCCACGTTCCTTGTAATTGCTTGTTACCAAGGAGAATAGAAAGATACCAGAGATACCTTAAGGAAGGTAGGTCGGGCGCCTTCTTGTAGGTCAAGCAACATACGATAGGCGTGATCAGTTACTAGGACTAACGAGACGTTCGAATTCCTTGTCAAATTCTGTTGAAAATTGGTCTTAATAGACAAGTGATTTTATTTGAAAATAATGAGTAGAAAGCGCTTAAGAGCGGAGCTAGTAACGTTCTTCGTCCCCCGAACACCTGCATTTTGGCGCGCTACATTCTATGGAGATTTTGCGTTATGACATCTTCGGTAGTCATTTTGTTATCCATGGATTGTTACGAAACAGGAAGTAGGTTGACTATTATGTCTTATTATTACTAGTACAAGTTAAGGTCCATTAATTAATACACATGTAGACTTCTTGAAATGGTCGCGCTAACATTATCAAAGATGTTAGTATTTATAAATTAAAGTAGCTCGAGTGTTGATCGATAACGACTGATATCGATAAAGTAAGTAAGTACTTAGAGATACCAAGGTATATCCCTTATTGAACTGGAGCCTTGAATGAGACGATGACAGTAGATTGTCGATAAAAACATCTTTACTAGATATTTTACGACACGATTAAGATAGCGTTCGTCATAGTAGGTCGTCATTTTTGGCGATCAGTTTGACAGTTGAAATTATCATATAGAACTGTTTAACTAAGGCGCCCAAAAATGGCGAGTCGTGATTTCGACCACTTTATAATTACCATGCAATTGTATTAAACGGGTTTTGATGAAATAGGCGACCCATCAGACCAATTATAACTTTTAAAGGTCCGTTTATGAAGAGAGCTACCGACTGCAGCGAGCTTCTAAAATGTACCTTCACTAAAGTTTGGTATTTAGAGTAGGTACCTAAACAAAAGTTTTTGCTAAATAAATGAATACTTCGTTTTGAAGCTAATTAAGCAACTAGGTGCTGAACTCGATTCGCTAACAAAATAAACTAAAACCACCAAAATTTGGAAATACGGTAGAACGCAGTGTAATATTCAGTTGAGGCGTGTAGTACCTACTTGTATTCTCAGTTACATTTACATATGTATTTAGGTAAAGTATAAACTTTACAGTAAAATAATTTCCTGCATTTGCACCTGCGTTTTGAGACAGTAAATTTACGAAAACAACAATTATTTTGAAGATCTTATCGTTTCAAGAACCGGCCAAGTGTGTACTATTATTATCTATAAAAAATCACGTCTTTTGTATGGAGGCCCCCTAAAATATTTCTCTCTCTCGCTCTCTCTCTATATCTACATCTTCTGTGAAAATTTTAACTCTAGCTATCATAATTGTTGAGATACAGCCTGGTGACAGACGGACAGTGAGGTATCAGTAATAGGGTCTCGTTTTATTCAGAGGGTACGGAACTCTAAAAAGAATTTGTGTAAAAACCTACAATTTATTGTCATTAATTCGAGCGTACCCTAACATTCTAGGCCTTGGCTTGTCAGAATCAGTCACTCAGCTCATTTATTAAGTCGATTAATTTCTTACAGTTTTACTTTTAATTGGTTATTTTTATATGTTGGCACAAGTGCGATATTACTTGCAATAATAAAATTAATGTTGGTGGCTTTTGTTTCATTTCCTACATGTTAACATTCTACAAGCAAGCATGTCTAGAAAATCATCCTTGTAGGAAACGCGGTTAGTCCTACTGTTACTACTGTTACAGCCTTTTTTATTCGTCCCACTGCTGGGCACAGGCCTCTTCTCACACGGAGAAGGATTGAGCATTAATCACCACGCTTGCTCAATGCGGGTTGGTGATTTCAGACTTTATAGTCCAGGTTTCCTCAAGATGTTTTCCTTCACCTTTTTATCAGCCATTGGTGTCTAAGATTTACCTAGAAAGTACATACAAACTTAGAAAAGTTGCATTGGTACTTGCCTGACCTGGAATCGAACCCACACCCTCATACTCGAGAGGTTGGTTCTTTACCCACTAGGCCACCAAGACAGTTAGTCCTACTTCCTACTAATATTATAAATGTGAAAGTTTGTGAGAATGTATGGATGTATGTTTGTTATTCTTTCACGCAAAAATTGCTGGACCGATTTAGTTAAAATTTGGTATGTAGATAGGTGATACCTTGGATTAACACAAAGGCTACTTTTTACCAACACACCACGCGGGCGCAGCCGCGAGCGGAAGCTAGTAGTTACATATACCTATTTAGAAAGAACTAGCACATAAAACAGATATAATATTTTATTGCCCAGTCTAATAATAATTTAAAATTATATTAATTGCCTCGTTAGAGTATAATTAAACACCCTCGTTTACCTCTTAGATTTATTTATTAGATTTCGTTTTTTTTTTTACGTTTAACTGTAGGTCCCGGCTGTCATTGAACATCATTGGCAGTCGTTAAAGGTAGTCAAAAGCCAGGAAGTCTGACACCAGTCTAACCAAGGGGTATTGGGTTACCTGGGTAATTGGGTTGAGGAGGTCAGATAGGCAGTCGCTCCTTGTAAAGCACTGGTACTCAGCTGAATCCGGTTAGACTGGAAGCCGACCCCAACATAGTTGGGAAAAAGGCTCGGAGGATGATGAGTTTTTTTTTTTTTTAGATCTATAGCAATATTTAGATACAAGTAGGTCAAATACTTATTGGTATTGAAACGTCTACTATAACCCTAACAAAAACATATGACCTTGTTCGTTTTTGTTCATTTTTTATGCGAACGCGACAAATCATAATTATGTACCTACACTGTTATGTTAATAATCGATTTGCATAATGATATGTAAATATTAAGAATAGTATTGAGTTTTCACGGTATTGTTAAGAATATGTCACTAGCATCGTCACTAGTGTGTTACCTAATGCTTCTGTCAGCGGTATCTGTCAGTGGGAATCCCGTGGGAACTACTTCACACAACCGGATAATAAGTGACTTATATCCTTCCTGGATACATAGGTATGCTGTCTAACACTGAAGAATTTTACAAATCGGCTCAGTACTTCCTAAGATTAGCGGGTTCAACCAAACAAATAAACTCTTCAGCTTTATGATGAAGATAAGAATTCCTAGATTATCATATTAATGATAACATCTTCACATCTGGCAAGATGCAAGTTCCCAACAAAATAATTATTCGAGAACATTCACAGTACCGGCTTTATTATTTCAAAATGTATACAAATGTTTCATAACAAGGGTGTAGAACGAAATAGTAGTTTTAACCTTCAGCATTCCTTACATTTTGCGTTAAATGGACTATTAAGGAAACTAGATGTGAGGAACTGGTTCTCAACTGTACGTACGGAAGGATGTTTTTAAAGGATCTTTTCATGGGCGTCCAGATATAGTAAAGTACTAGTTTTATGCTGCGGTTACATCTATGATGTTAAATCTTATAATCTAGACTTTATAGTATTAAAAAGGTAAAAAGGACTTATGCCAGTTTTCACCAACAATCTCTTAACGTTTCCTTAACTAAGTGTCACTTAGAATAAGGGCTCCCCCAATAATAAAGGTTATAAGGGACACTTAAAATTTGGTGAAAACGAAATTTAAACTGTATTTGTTGGTGAAAATGGGCATTAGGAACTAGGTACTAATCCAGTAGAAATTCTTTGAGTGTTAGATAGTCCATGAGAACGCGCGGGAAACCGCAGTTGGAACTAATCTTCCTGAATAAACGCAGGGATGTTGATTTGGTATACCTTTTGGTATACCTACATAAGATGGGTTTTAAAAAGGTTCGTAGAGGCTTCGCAAATCCGCCTCAAGCAAACGTGATGAAAACTTTCTTTGCCTCAGTATGAGAAGACCTGTCCTGCAGAGGTACAATAAAAAGGCAAATGATAATCATCATCCTCCGAGCCTTTTTCCCAACCATGTTGGGGTCGGCTCCCAGTCGAACCGGATTCAGCTGAGTACCAGTGCTTTACAAGAAACGACTGCCTATCTGACCTCCTCAACCCGGTTACCCGGGCAACCCGATACCCCTTGGTTAGACTGGTGTCAGACTTACTGGCTTCTGACTAACCCGTAACGACTGCCAAGGATGTTCAATGACAGCCGGGACCTACAGTTTAACGTGCCATCCGAAACACAGTCAATGGTGTCTAAGATATACTTAGAAAGTACATACAAACTTAGAAAAGTTGCATTGGTACTTGCCTGACCTAGGATCGAACCCGCGCTCTCATACTTGACAGGTTGGTCCTTTACCCACTAGGCCACCATGACTTAAAAAAGGCAAATGATGATGATGACACCTATTTTATATTTCGAGGAAAAAATTGTGTTTATCATAAGGCTCACTACAGACGTCATTATTCTCTTCTCTGACGAAGATTGTTCACGCTTTGTGGTCAAAACCCATAAATCCCACAATGTATGTATTTATCTGTCGTGACATTAATCACGTTTGTATAGTATTAGCTTATTATAGATTCTTCTCGTATAAGGTTTGGTAGTCGTTTACGATGTGGTTTGGTAATAGTTTACGATGTTTACTGAGATTTAAATGCAAGTAAATTATCTTTAATATTAATGAGCCATTTTGCCAGTTAACTATTGCCTCAAAGTGCCGCTTTAACTCCTAAAATAATAAATTTTAATAGTACGTAAATATTCAATTTTTTTTCAGCCTGACCCAATGCTAGGCAAAAGCCTCCACCATAGCCTATCTATCAAATTATAATGGATTATTTATTTATTTAAAAATATATACTAAAATAATGAATTATTCTCTAAGAAAATAAGAAATAAAAATAATGATGTCATCACCATTACTTCTAATTACATATGTTCCACATAAGTACCTAATAGTAATTTGTAATACGTGGTCTTTTGTATCAGAACCATGTTCCATGCTGTATAATTCATTATTAATTCCACATGTTGTTGTATTATGAAGACAAGTGTCATATTTCAGCGTAATAAGTTGAAAACAAAAGCGTAAAATATAATAAAGAATTGTTAGTATTCATTGAAATGGAAACGTGACAAAAATATAGGTACGCATTTGGTATAAAATTCCATTGCTAAAAAGAAAATAGTTCCTCAAGAGTGTGCGGATATACTACAAACTTTAAGTCAGCCAATAGTTTGTTTGGGCTCATAAATCATGTATTTAGCCGGTATCAGACCGACTGAAAACTGTGATTGGAATCTCGATTCTCTTTAAAAAAAGACAACCATCGGGCCAACTGCCGGCCGACTGTTTAGTTGCTTGCAGTGTGCTCTTCTATATACATAAAAATGAAACCCGCTTTCCGTTGTCACGACATAACATGAAAACGGCTTGACCGATTTGGCTGAAAATTAGAGGGGAGGTAACTTAGAAGGTTTTAGGATAGTTTTTGTCACCATCCGGCTACGGGATGCGGGTGAAACCGCGGGCGAAAGCTAGTAATTAATAAATGGTAAGCTTAATTATTAATAAGTTATTTAATAAACCCCATACACCGAGCCCATATTGCTATTATTCCGCTGGCAGCTGACGTCAGTTTACTATGAAAAGAATTTCCTAAGAAAATCTAATATCTGCCAGACACGAGGGTTGAACCCAAATCTTCGGTCGATCTGTCAAGATTATACAATGTAAGCTTATAAGGTAGCTGTAAGCTGCGGTTTCACCCATGTCTTGTCGAAAATTCTTTCCATATCTACCAGGATAAAATATAGCTTATCACTCGGGAATAGTGTAGAATTCGTGCAGGAACCCTATTTTTTGTAAATAATTGTCGTACAAATTCTGGTCTACGCTGCCCTATGCGTCGAATGGTAGATACCTACAATAAAGCATTTATTGATATTGACATTTTTGTATGCTCTAAGTCCAAATTTAAGAATGATGTAATGAAACTGTTATTGGAAGTTGAATTAAATTGAATTTATTTATTTTATACCTACATATTACTCTTTGATTATAATTATTATAAATGTATGTCTCTTCCAGACCTCGGGACTATAGAGTCCCGGATTTTTGGGAGGCGAACGTGGGGCCGAAGCCAACACGCTGAAGCCCTTTTGAGACAACTTTAATGAAATGGTGACACAAAACCGACGATTATCCCTGTATACACTATAGAAATGTACCCAAGGACAATCCCCGGTTCTGTGCTAAACTATTGCTAACTGTGGATGAAAACTACTTGGGCTATTGTGATGGGATGCTAATGGACTAGGAATGGGGAAACTACGGGAACTATGGCACCTGCCGATAACAATGTAATAAATACACGTAAAAATGGCAGGTGGAGACTCGCCAACTCACTTACTGGGCCCCCGGGAATCAGTCACTGAATAGCAACAAGAGGGCAACAGATACATGAGCGGCTGAAGGGTGAGGATACCTCGGCGGACTTTATTATAAATGTATGTCTCTTCCAGACCTCGGGACTATAGAGTCCCGGATTTTTGGGAGGCGAACGTGGGGCCGAAGCCAACACGCTGAAGCCCTTTTGAGACAACTTTAATGAAATGGTGACACAAAACCGACGATTATCCCTGTATACACTATAGAAATGTACCCAAGGACAATCCCCGGTTCTGTGCTAAACTATTGCTAACTATGGATGAAAACTACTTGGGCTATTGTGATGGGATGTTAGTGGACTAGGAATGGGGAAACTACGGGAACTATGGCACCTGCCGATGACAATACCAATATTATTATCATTGTATTGAATTGAATATGTACGATTATGATCTTGATGCTTAATATGACTTGATTTTGTGCTGTATTGTTTTAATGTTAAATTGGATTTTGTATAATTTTATTGTTTATTATTGTGATTATGATGGTGATTTGATTTTGTTTCGTTTTGCAGTATTTTAATTAATTATTTATTTGTAATGTTTTAATACCATTGTTATGTATCGTATTTATTGAATTAATAATGCTCATTTGGTGGCACTCATTACCTAATATTTTTGTTAAAATGAGGATAATGCAGTGGGCCACAATATTGTTATCACTCAC
The DNA here is from genome assembly GCA_963856015.1 of Helicoverpa assulta. Lineage (NCBI taxonomy): Eukaryota > Metazoa > Arthropoda > Insecta > Lepidoptera > Noctuidae > Helicoverpa > Helicoverpa assulta. The sequence continues at coordinate 1,867,158 of CAWLCW010000016.1, forward strand.
CCTTATTGTTAATTTATTAGTATGTATTGTATATTGTGGTTGTTAATTGTCCCTAATTAAATAAAATAAAAATAAAATAGGGTCGCTTTTCAACAGTGAAATATTTTTTCAAATAGGTTTTGAAGTTTCGGAACCTTTACAAACAACCAAAATAATGTTTCTTCTTTATATTATAAGTATAGAAATGTATGTTTTTTCCTTTATATAGCATCGTTTACTACCCCTTTTCTTTTACCGCGGTGTGAATTTAAGTTATAGCTTTTTATGATGGTGTTTGTATGTATAACACATATTTTTTAGATTGTCAAGACCACTGTTCAGTGCTAATATTCACTATGCTGCCTATAAAATAAACCATTGTTTTGTGAAGAGGCATTTTCTTTAGTTTATTCTGAATTATACAATTTCTCAGAAATTGTTATGAATTATCCAATTTAATGTAATCATAATACAACCTGAAACGAGAAAGGTTATTCAAGTTTTGTTAGTAAATAAACCGTGTTGTTTTGTACACTTAGCCTACGTGCACACTGCAAACTAAAAAGTGGGTCATCTGTGGGCCCGGTGGTTGGACAATAAATATATATTTAAATAATCTAGAATCTAATCAAAGTTTTCAGTCTCTCTGTTACCGGCTATATACCTGCCTTCTTCATACTGATTTATGATCCCAAACAAACTATCGCCCGACTAAAAGTTTGTAGTGTGCGCGTACTTACTCGTGTTTATTACAGAACCAATTTATTGCAATAATTACCGGTTTGTTACGCCGTGACATTTTCAATGGCCTTGAATAGCGGAGCATTGTACGCGATCGCATAGCTTGCAGTGGGACCTTATCTTTACGGTAGCGTTCTTTTGTTTTTGATGCCAATAGTTAACAATAAATGTTCATTAATTTGAAAATAACTGAACACCAAATTGTTTTAAAGATAACTTGTAAGTACTAAGAGCTGATATGGGGTGGGAAAAGAGATTTACGTTTAGGAATGCTAACGTTATCTGTTTTGTTTGAAACAAGTTTATACAAAAAATATTTATATCGCTAAAATAGCTGTATAGCTAAAATCTGAAAAGGAAATTGAAGAAAAAAACGCAAAGTTGTTCTCAACACCTGAGCCTTTCGCAATTTTTTTCTTACATGTGAATATTTTCTGAACTTTTCTAATGATATGTCATTTATTTCAGTCGAGTTAACCAAACCACCATACATCTTACCCGTTCTTTCCTCACCCACGTCTGTTTTAAAAAATGGGCTTGAACCTGTCAACCCTTTCCCAGTTCCGGGTGAAAAAACCTTGATTTAATAAGGATGAAAAACCCTTCATCCCTTAATAATATTAATTCTTATTGGGATTATCCTTAATCGTCTTAAGACTGAAGATTTTCTAACAAAAAAAGGTGATGTTTTTGTAGGGAAACGTAGGCAAAAAGTCATTTTCCAATTATTCCAAAACGTGACTTTGGTGTTATGAGTCAGATTTGTGAAAATCTTTTCAATTTTGGCTTTATTTACTGCTTTGGCTTCGGTATATATACCAATAATAGTTTTGGATTTATTTAGATCAGGTGTGAAAGAAATCTTTCGAGTTTTTGAGAGATTCAATACACTGTAGTGCCGTGAATTTGGATATATTTTTCGGATTTTTCTCAAGCATAGTACTTAAAAATAAAATTACACAGGTGTGTAGCTCTATTTACTCCAATGAAATGAAAAAGATAGTCAAATAATTTTTTAATCATCAATTTCAAATAATTTAATTCAGCTGGTAAAGCTAGTGACAATTCTATCGAGTAAGGCGATCTATTTTATTTGTGACAGCTGACTTAAACCCAGTTGTTTCAATATTCACAGTCGACACGGCCAGAGTCAACGTTCAGATACGACAGTTTAATTAACTCGAACGTTTACGTTTTAACAATGGGCCGGTTTTTTTGCAATAATGTTTTTAAACTTGACGTGATTTTAAAATAGGTTTTTTCGGTTAAGATGTACATCTATACAAATTATATAATAAAAGGAAACATATCTTTGTTTGTACCCTGAAGTCTTCGAAACTACTGAAACTATTTGAAAAATTCTTTCATTGTTTGGAAGCCACACTCTTCCCGAGCAACATAGGCTATATTTTATCTCGGTACGGGAAGTAGTGTCCACGGGATGCAAGTAAAACCGCGGTAAAACGGCTATTTTTCATAAATGTTATAAGTTATTCATAATGTAAATAGGGTTATTAAAAATTAATGAACCTCCGTTTTATAAACTTTTAAATCAAATCAATACGAGATCTAGTTCTTTTCATAATTAATGCACATGTGTAATAGGTTGTGTAGAGTATGTATATGTATTCATTATTATACTTAGTTGTGTTCAATGATAACTTTGACGCAGTTTTTAGTCTGTTACACTTGAAGCTGGCTGGCTGAAGGACTCGTCGCTCGAAAGCTTGAGGAAGGTCTTGCTGATATGAACACGCAGCCTTCGAGCTACGTGACGTCATCAGCAAGACCTTCCTCAAGCTTTCGAGCGACGAGTCCTTCAGCCAGCCAGCTTCAAATGGGTATTCCTGGCCACCAGCATGTTGCGGACGCACATACCTGGTCAGCACCCGCAGCCGCATCCAGCGACCTAGGCTCCAGCTCACTGCACTTCGGCCGGTCGAGTAACTCCCTCGCCGAAGCAGTAGCTAGCCACTAGCGCGGCGCTGTGCAACTCTCGCAGCGCCGGTCCCGACTCACTGGGATTCGCAGCACCGCCGTAGCAGCCTGTTCCGTCTCACCGAGAACCTCGCGGCAACACATTGGCAACAAGCCTGGCTTGCACTTCAAGAACTTGTACCATCGACCTCCGGTCTCCGGAGGGGAGTGATGTAGCGGTACTACAACTGACAACACCGCCATCTACACAGTCGTCGACGCAACTTTCAACAATTATCCTGCATCGCACATGCAGTGTTCGCGCGCACAGTGAACACAGATCGATCACCCCGACAACAACTGTCGGGCAGTAGCCCACCGGACAAAACCACCTGTCCGGTCGGAGGATCCTCCCTTTAGTGCGAGGTATGATGAGCTTTACTCTCTGCTCTCATCCCTCCACACTGTCATTTAGAAGACTTCACAAAAAAAGTGTTTTTAGAAGGTTAAAATCTGGACTGTACCTATGTACAACTGTACGTGTTTTAGTACTTCACATTTTTTTTTATATCGTACTCATCAATTAACCTCGCCTCATTGTTTATGACATATGAGATTTGATATGACTTAACTGTATACAATCGATTATTATAACTATTAATTGATTTGATTCATCATGATACTCGATAAGCAAACAACGTTGAAATACAACATTGTTTTGTAAAATTACATTACCGTTAATTAATAGTAAAATATCATTTAAATCAATTTGATAAGTGAGTAGATCATTTTTTATTGTTGTTAGTTTTATTTAAATGTCTATAATATTCGCGTCAGTATCAGAAATCAATTGTTGTAAAAGTCAAAAGGTATATAATGCGTAATGCATCAATATCAAATTTCTCCTTTATGGCACTAGTCTATAAAATAAGAAAAAAATAAAATACTTACACTAATAATAAGAATCACAATTTTAAAAACACTTCACACAAAAAAAACTGTCACTTTCTCACTAAGAAAAAAAATAGTATTTTTTTTTTATTATTTTTATTGCGCGAGTATTATTAGACGCGCGCGCGCATCGTGTGTTTATAAATTATACGGCGCGAGTAGCGACTTGCAAGGCTTTTTGAAAGGGAATGCGCGAGCGACGGAAGTTATTTGTTTACATGAACTCATAGAAGGGATTTGTTATGATTTTTTTTTACCGTTCACGTAGGTACCTAGTTTTGTTTGGGTTTAGGTCATTGGTGACGTATCTATGATTGGATAATGGAGAAATGGATTCGGTTTTTAAATATCAGATGTTTGTGATATATTTATAGAAGTGCTTTTCTAAAATTTTTTTTCTTGTTGGTGAAAAATAAATAAATAACGGTGGTAATTTTAAATGTCCGTAAGTGAAATATTTCATCTGGAATATTCTATAAAAAGACAATCAATATCAAAGTAAAACTTTCCATTTTCTCTTGGAATTTTTGTAAGGTATTGTACTAATACAACTTTAAATATTTTCTTACTTTCGTTTTCGTGAGTTAACACAGAGCATTGCCATAATATTTTCCCTTCATTTAGCGTCATGTTATGAACGTGCTAATTGGGAGAATTTTAGAGAATTCCGAATTAAAGAACAGAACATTTTGGACAACTTTTTAAAATATTTCAGTTGTGCATATGACTCTACAGAAGTAATTCTCTCAAATAAATCAGTTACCTACTTGACAAGTAAGTTTGGAGATCTGCAAATTATTATTACTGAATTTCATCTGAAGTCCCTTACCACCAAAAAAATATCGAACCGACTTTAATAACTATAAGCATTTAAAATGATACAATTAAGATAGCCAATACATTAGAAAAAAGATTAAATGATACATAAGATAAATACTCACTATCTCACATCATTAACTACCTCATTCAAAACAGTTTACAATTTCTCAATGACGCAATTAAAAACAAACTAGCGCGTTCTCTCATTTTGTTTATATACTTTAGTATGAGGCAAGGCAATGCGTGCGCGCAGCCATTTCGCCATACAATTGAATTGCAAACAAATCTCACTGAGACAGGTTGAATGCTTTAGTTATTGTAAACATAGGAAGTATATTTGGTTATTATAAAAGTACTCTGTGGCACCTGCGGTTTATCCGTGTTTTGAAGGTTCTGTGTCCGGAATTGCACCCGGATAAAATAATCCATAACCGTCTCCAGAGTATGACGACTAACAAATAGGAATGTTAGTATAACGATTGACAGAGAGGAATTTAAGCGAAAATATCCGCCGGCCCCAAATAAAAATAGGGTACAGGGCATGCAGAAGAAGTCTTCAGTATTTTCTCTCTCTCAATTTCTTCAGTGGGTGTTCAGAAAATCTTACTATGAGGCCGTTCGTTTTGTCCGGGTACGCGAAGTTGTTCCCATGAGATGTAGGTGGTCCCAATAGCAGAAGCTAGTAATTTACCTATACATATAAAATACTAGCTTCTGCCAGCGGTTTCACCCGCATCCCGTGGGAACTACTTCCCGTACCGAGATAAATAGTAGCCTATAGCCTTCCTCGATAAATGGGCTATCTAACACTGAAAGAAATTTTCAAATCGGACCAGTAGTTCCTGAGATTTGCGCGTTCAAACAAACAAACAAACAAACTCTTCAGCTTTATAATATTAGTATATATATATATTTCTAGTATTGTACGTTGCTGCATTGGACGTAAATCGTGCAACTCGCCTTAAGATTCGCAATGAATTATTTTATATAATTAAACTACCTCTATATTATCAGTGTAACACCATTCCCACGATTCACGGAAACAAACAGAAGTACACAACACACATGTGTATTCAGTATAATTGTTCAGAAACTCAATTATTTCCTTAATTAGAGTTTATGGTACTGCATTGATGATTAACGCGTCAGAGTCACGTTTTAATTACCTAATGAAATCCCTACTGATTTTGTATTTCGGATGTATTTGTATTAGGGCAAAAGTACTGAACTGAGTGAGATGTTTTTTTTATGGTGGCAGAATAGCAGAGTGTGACTTTATAGTAGGTTATAGTCAGCAATATATACGGGAAACATTTGGTCCTATTGTTAAACCTGCGGTACTTTTGAGAAACATGCGGCACTTTTGTAAATCCCATGGTACTTTTCTGAAACTTCTTAGTTTTATTTACTTGTATTTGACGATTTATATATTGTTTGTATATTTAATATATTAGCTTATAATACGGAAGATCCAAATTACCCATCATGACTAATAAGCAAGGTGAACTGTTTAAGAAAATCCAATTCAATTAGTAATTGTTTGATTAGTGATTGACGTCATATAACATAACATCGCCGCTATTTTACCTGAATGAGTAAACTATGAATGGTTTACCTTTGCTTTTGATTTCTCTAAATGAGACTTGCTTTTTCCCGGGGTTTCAAGCGTTCCGGGGAAACTTTACTTCGTACCCGGATAAAACGTATGTCACCCGGGGATAGTGTATCAAAAAAGAAAGAATTTTTAATTTTATGACCTCGTAACCTTTGGATATGATTAGTACTGATGACGCTTTCTTCGATATTTGGAATAATAAGAGTCATCAGTGCTGATAACTATGAGCAAAAACTTTATACGCTCTTACAACGGCAATCCTACGAAAATGAACTACATAAATAGTCACCGAAAGACGCAATCGCTTAAAGTGAGTATGAAAAATAAATAATACAATGGTGACTTCTAGACTGAAGTAATAAAGGTAATTTTCTCTTTAAAATGATGGCTTTAGCATTGACACTAATCTCTTGGCACAATGATTATCTCTTCACAGGTTGATGGGTAGTAGGGTGTGTCATTTTTTTCAACTTCCGAATTTTTACATTTAATACCTCTCAAAAGTTGCTATCTTGAGTGTCATTAAAAGTGGCATTTATATTTTTTTTATACATACCTACTTATGGCTCGCTCAACGACCTTGAAGTTTTATAAAAATAGTGAAATTTGGTTCGGCATTGGCAGGTTATATTTCTTACTTCTATGCACTTAAACAGTTATTTTATGATAACTGCATCGTTAGTAATACGACCGAGTGAAAAAAATACTAATTTTGACAGTCCGTTGTTTTTAATACCTACTTATACGCGAGAGCATTTTCAGGACCTATTGGTAAATTGCTAAAAACTTTTGAAATTAGAGAAATCACTAAATTTGAATTAATCGCCGTTTGTTTACTAGACCTATCAATGATAAAATTTAGCTCAGATCAACAATTGTGTGTGGCAGTGTCAACCGGATTGGCTAGCTACGATTTAGCAAAACGGTATCCTGGTAAAATGTCACATGCTAGATGGCTCACGACTGCTAATAGGATATTACGACTGTATGTTTCTACAGAGCTGACGACAAATGAACTGATTTTAATGGCAATTATATCTGCAAAACATGCAGTCCAACTTGGTTTCACATTAAAATAAACAGCTCATGTCAAGATGGAGCTAGAAATTTGTGGTTTCTTATTAAAAGCTCAAGATATCTATCTGAAGACATAAAGGCTTTATTGGATCTAGTAATAGAGCGGAACGCAAATTTCGATCACCAAGAAAACTTATTGCTATCGATGTTAACCGATAACAACAAGCATATTGAAATTGGTTGCAGAAGAATTATAAAAGCTCGCCCTTTGCGACAAGCGACGATGATGAGATCTTCTGTTATTCCAAAAATTTACTTTGAATGCCAAAATTATTACGACATGATTGATTGGCAAGACAAGTCTCTGGTTTTAACAGAACCTCCGCTATTGCGTAATTAGGAGACAGATGATCTAAAAAAATTGTACTTAGATTAAAGAAATATCGAGGAATTCGAGTTTCCATAGTTTCCCTGTCAACTCCTGTTCCATTGTCGACTTAACACATCTTTCGACAGACTGAGTGTGACAGGGAAGCTATGGAAAGTCAAATTTGTCGATAGTTCCTTCATCAAAATTTGTTTAAATATTATTTTTGTATTTTTGCTTGCAAGCAAAATTCTAGGCAAATAATGCCAAAATTCAACTCAAAAACAGATTTTAAGTAAGGTATCTTTATAATATAAACTTAATTATTTTTACTTGTTATCATTTTATTTTCTTATTCACATATGTATTTAAAGATACACGTGATTTGGTACAAAGGTATGTGAAAAAAATTACATAAGAACCGACTTAGAACTTTACAGTAAAATATATTTTTTTCAGTCATTGATGTTGCTTGAGCGAGCCATAAGTATATTAAAGTCTGAACTTTTTTGACATTTTCTAGTTACTTTTGTTGCCCTTCAACTTTTGAGAGGTATTACGCAAAGAAATAACACACTTTTTTTTTCTCCATACAATAGTGACACACCCTAATGGGTAGGCATTGTGCTCAATTCTTGGGCCCGAGTACACCGACAACATAAATATTAGTTTTACTCAATCGTTTACAATGAGTTTTCAAGTTCAATTTTCAAAGTAAACTGTTGTTTTGAGAAAAACGGACGTTTACGTCGTCGGTGAATTTGGACCTTAATTGCTTTATATTATTTCGAAACCTATGGAATAGTGAGCCATTATAAAGGGCGTATGTGTTTAAGAGGCACGCTAACTGAAGAAGAAGAAAGAAAGAAAAAACATTTATTGGCACAACAAGGTAAACACATATATGGTAAAAAAGTTCATAAAAAAAAAGAGAAATATGTGAGCCAAATGGGTCCAGAATGGGGTACATATGTAGGTATGTGATTATTTAAAGTGAGTTTTCTGAATCTGTGTTTCTTTTACAGTCCATGAAGTGAAGGCAAGACCAAAGGTCAGTCCTTCATATTTAAATATTATAGTTGCCCTCTCAAAAATATATCATGCAAAACAGTTCCTAGTATATAATTGGAGTAGAATTAATCAGGTGTATTATATCTGGTATTACTGCATTGCAATCTGTATTCGTTCCTTTCAATGTTTGGCCTTCGTTAGATGGCCGATGGCCTTGTGTTTGTATGCTAGTCACCGAGACACTGAGATGACTAACCTACCTGCTTGTATAACGAGAGTATTTGTAAATTATATTATTATAGAGATGTGGTCTGAAATTGAAATAAAGTGTCAATAAATATATTTTTTGACCAGTAGGTTAGTAATAACCTGGCAGAAAAACTGCAGAATTAAATTGTTCATTTTTATTGCTAACCAAGTTTTAATTGGTTAGAAGACTGAGAGGTTGAAATTTTTTATTCTCAACTTATTTGTCGAGCTAAGCCCACAATCTATATGGATGGTAGACTACAAAATTACCATTGCATTTAATTACAATATACTATAGTTACATAGGCTAATATATACCAAAAGCATGGCACATTATTTACAGTACACAATCTATTATTACATCTACCTGCTATCTATGTTTTGAAATACCAATCTGGGCCCTAAACGTGACTGTAGGAGTTAGCTATAAACTGTCTGGGTCTAGATAACACCTAGGTATTGTATGTATGTACCTATATAAGGCTTTATAGTTCTAGTATTCCAGTTATGTATTAAGGATTAGATATGGATGAAGAATTATTTTTTTAGATTTTTATTTCACTAGCTGTTTCGTTCACTATGCGCGGTATCATAACGTTAATAGGCTAATTAATTTCAAAGTTAGTTGGCGCGAACTATATGTCTACGTTGTCTTAGAGACAAAAACTCGGAAATGAAATTTTTGCTTAATTTTTTTTATAGCACTACGAGGAAGGAAGCATCACAAAGCACATCCTACTTCATTCTCCTGAAAAGTCAGGTTTTACACTTACGAGGTTATCATCCAAACAGGCTGTGTGTATCGTAAAAACTACGAGCATAGTAATTTGTTAATCAACTAAATGTATTGAGGCTAAGACCTGCAATTATTTAATCTAGACTAATACCTTTAATTGCTCTTTGAGCTAAAACGTTTATTGTACCTACATTTAATTTTATTTCGTACTTACAATGGTTTTACGTTTTATCTTCATTTGCTGCAACTGTGATGGGTACCTTAAATTATTTTCATTTATAATAAATGCGCTAAAAAGAAAAAAAAAAAACTTTTACTGTAACTTTACTGTCAACTTATAACGACATTTCAAATTTAACATATTTCACACAATTTATACGTTTTAAAAGCTTGTCGCGAGATTTAAGTACTCGTTTTTACTCTCTTAGTAAAATCGCGACAAGCTTTTAAAACATATAAATTGTGTGAAATATGTTAAATTTGAAATGTCGTTATAAGTTGACAGTAAAGTTACAGTAAAAGTTTTTTTTTTCTTTTTAGCGCATTTAAATAAAAGCTTGTTTTTAAAGATTTTTTACCTCAATTTATTTTATACTTTTTAGTTTTCACCTGGTAAGTTCCTAAGTCTAAATTCTGTAGCGGCGGTCATCTTAGATTTTGATTAGATAAAGTGCACTTTATTCTACTTGTCAAGCCCTGTCATTGGATACCCATATGGATGGGATTGAAAAAAATAGGTTATTCACCATTTTGTAGCGGCGGCCATCTTGGATTTTTATTTCGTAAAGTGCAATGTGTTCTACTTGTCAATCCCTTTCATTTGATACCCATATTGTATAGGTACCTTAAAAATAACTAGTCCGCCATCTTGTATATTTAGCCATGTTAGATTTAGGATGACGTCACATAGCTTAACATGCATTGTCATCCAAACTAAACATGTATGCAAAATTTCAGCTCAATCGGTTGAGGGCAAGTGCATTAAAATTGAGTTGTAAAATTTCACATAGTTACTGAACACACATAGTTACATACATACATACATACATACATACATACATACATACATATATACATACATACATACATACATACATACATACATACATACATACATACATACATACATACATACATACATACATTGCAAGTTAAATAAAAGCTTGTAAAAAAAATAGTCCCTTGTAAATAGGTATATGAGTATTTTCTTTATCAGTATCTGGATTTTAAGTTTTTCATGCAGGATTTCCAGTCTAACTAGATGTGCCTCAGTACTAATATTTTATACGAGCCTATCTAAAGTCCTCATTGCAGTTCCCTAGGTAACTAATCAGATAAATGACAGCCAAACTTCTGAAACTCATGACATAGATGATCACCCATCCACGAAGCGACTGCACTAAGTGATACTTAACCTTATGATCGATTGACTCTTGACTCTTGACTCAGTTACTTAGCCAAAAAATTTTCACAAGTATTTCACAAAACAAAATGTTTAAATAGATTTGCATAGCAAAACTTATGTCGAAACCAACTCTAGTGAGGTAAGGTGAATGACCTGAAATTGCAGTTAAGATTAAGCAACAAATTGCGGTTTACAGAATAATAGACCCCGCGAAACTGATGTCAGTGAACCTGGCAGATCATTGTCTAGCAGATCAACTTTTTTTTTGAGTTCTTATCGCATGCAGATGAGTTCTATAGTTCCTGATAGTTTTCAGGAATAGTTCTGCCATTTTCAGCTGAAAAATGATAGTTCACAAAATGATCTGCTAACTTCCGGTAGCAGAGCATTTTTCAGAAAATTAAAAAAAAACTGAGATCTTATCGCATAAAGATGAGTTCCATAGTTCCTCATACTTTTCAGGAATAGTTCTGGCGTATTTCAGCAGAAAAATATTTTTTTTCCCAATTCACGTTTGAGCGTGAACAGAGCATGAATAAAGATTAAAGTGTTATTTTCAAAGTTCGATCCAGATAAAAGGGCAAAAACTCATTTGTTTTTAATAGATGCTTCATGAAACTGTAATCTAGACTTCAATTCAAATCTAGAACTATCATTAAAGTACCAGCTGAGCATGGTTGAATGTAAGGAACTGTAAAATTTCACACTTTAATATTAAAAAAATAATTTTCATGGTTCCAATTACTCTGGGAGGCGGGACATATCGCGATTCTGATAGAAGAATACCAGCACCATAATGTAGAAGCAGATTCAAACCCAGAACTCTCACTAAAGTATCAGCAGAGCATGGTTGAAAGTAAGAAACTGTGAAATTTCACAACTTAATATTGAAAAAATAATTTTCATGGTTCCAATTACTCTGGGAGGCGGGAACTATCGCGTTTCTGATAGAAGAATACCAGCACCATAATATAGAAGCAGATTCAAATCCAGAACTCTCACTAAAGTATCAGCAGAGCATGGTTGAAAGTAAGAAACTGTGAAATTTCACAACTTAATATTGAAAAAATAATTTTCATGGTTCCAATTACTCTGGGAGGCGGGAACTATCGCGTTTCTGATAGAAGAATACTAGCGCCATAATATAGGAGCAGAATCAAACCCAGAACTCTCACTAAAGTATCAGCAGAGCATGGTTGAAAGTAAGAAACTGTGAAATTTCACAACTTAATATTGAAAAAATAATTTTCATGGTTCCAATTACTCTGGGAGGCGGGAACTATCGCGTTTCTGATAGAAGAATACCAGCACCATAATATAGAAGCAGATTCAAACCCAGAACTCTCACTAAAGTATCAGCAGAGCATGGTTGAAAGTAAGAAACTGTGAAATTTCACACTTAAATATGAAAAAATATTCAAAAAAATATTTTCGCGGTTCTAGTTACTCTAGGAGGCGGGAACTATCGCGTTTCTGATAGAAGAATACTAGCGCCATAATAAAGGAGCAGAATCAAACCCAGAACTCTCACTAAAGTATCAGCAGAGCATGGTTGAAAGTAAGAAACTGTGAAATTTCACAACTTAATATTGAAAAAATAATTTTCATGGTTCCAATTACTCTGGGAGGCGGGAACTATCGCGTTTCTGATAGAAGAATACCAGCACCATAATATAGGAGCAGAATCAAACCCAGAACTCTCACTAAAGTATCAGCAGAGCATGGTTGAAAGTAAGAAACTGTGAAATTTCACAACTTAATATTGAAAAAATAATTTTCATGGTTCCAATTACTCTGGGAGGCGGGAACTATCGCGTTTCTGATAGAAGAATACCAGCACCATAATATAGAAGCAGATTCAAACCCAGAACTCTCACTAAAGTATCAGCAGAGCATGGTTGAAAGTAAGAAACTGTGAAATTTCACACTTAAATATGAAAAAATATTCAAAAAAATATTTTCGCGGTTCTAGTTACTCTAGGAGGCGGGAACTATCGCGATTCTGATAGAAGAATTCCAGCACCATAATATAGAAGCAGATTCAAACCCAGAACTCTTACTAAAGTATCAGCAGAGCATGGTTGAAAGTAAGAAACTGTGAAATTTCACACTTAAATATGAAAAAATATTCAAAAAAATATTTTCGCGGTTCTAGTTACTCTAGGAGGCGGGAACTATCGCGTTTCTGATAGAAGAATACTAGCGCCATAATATAGGAGCAGAATCAAACCCAGAACTCTCACTAAAGTATCAGCAGAGCATGGTTGAAAGTAAGAAACTGTGAAATTTCACAACTTAATATTGAAAAAATAATTTTCATGGTTCCAATTACTCTGGGAGGCGGGAACTATCGCGTTTCTAATAGAAGAATACCAGCACCATAATATAGAAGCAGATTCAAACCCAGAACTCTCACTAAAGTATCAGCAGAGCATGGTTGAAAGTAAGAAACTGTGAAATTTCACAACTTAATATTGAAAAAATAATTTTCATGGTTCCAATTACTCTGGGAGGCGGGAACTATCGCGTTTCTGATAGAAGAATACCAGCACCATAATATAGAAGCAGATTCAAACCCAGAACTCTCACTAAAGTATCAGCAGAGCATGGTTGAAAGTAAGAAACTGTGAAATTTCACAACTTAATATTGAAAAAATAATTTTCATGGTTCCAATTACTCTGGGAGGCGGGAACTATCGCGTTTCTGATAGAAGAATACCAGCACCATAATATAGAAGCAGATTCAAACCCAGAACTCTCACTAAAGTATCAGCAGAGCATGGTTGAAAGTAAGAAACTGTGAAATTTCACAACTTAATATTGAAAAAATAATTTTCATGATTCCAATTACTCTGGGAGGCGGGAACTATCGCGTTTCTGATAGAAGAATACCAGCACCATAATATAGAAGCAGATTCAAACCCAGAACTCTCACTAAAGTATCAGCAGAGCATGGTTGAAAGTAAGAAACTGTGAAATTTCACAATTTAATATTGAAAAAATAATTTTCATGGTTCCAATTACTCTACGAGGCGGGAACTATCGCGTTTCTGATAGAAGAATACTAGCACCATAATATAGAAGCAGAATCAAACCCAGAACTCTCACTAAAGTATCAGCAGAGCATGGTTGAAAGTAAGAAACTGTAAAATTTCACATTTTAATATGAAAAAATATTCAAAAAAATATTTTCGCGGTTCCAGTTACTCTAGGAGGCGGGAACTATCGCGTTTCTGATAGAAGAATACTAGCGCCATAATATAGGAGCAGAATCAAACCCAGAACTCTCACTAAAGTATCAGCAGAGCATGGTTGAAAGTAAGAAACTGTGAAATTTCACAACTTAATATTGAAAAAATAATTTTCATGGTTCCAATCACTCTGGGAGGCGGGAACTATCGCGTTTCTGATAGAAGAATACTAGCGCCATAATATAGGAGCAGAATCAAACCCAGAACTCTCACTAAAGTATCAGCAGAGCATGGTTGAAAGTAAGAAACTGTGAAATTTCACAACTTAATATTGAAAAAATAATTTTCATGGTTCCAATTACTCTGGGAGGCGGGAACTATCGCGTTTCTGATAGAAGAATACCAGCACCATAATATAGAAGCAGATTCAAACCCAGAACTCTCACTAAAGTATCAGCAGAGCATGGTTGAAAGTAAGAAACTGTGAAATTTCACACTTAAATATGAAAAAATATTCAAAAAAATATTTTCGCGGTTCTAGTTACTCTAGGAGGCGGGAACTATCGCGTTTCTGATAGAAGAATACTAGCGCCATAATAAAGGAGCAGAATCAAACCCAGAACTCTCACTAAAGTATCAGCAGAGCATGGTTGAAAGTAAGAAACTGTGAAATTTCACAACTTAATATTGAAAAAATAATTTTCATGGTTCCAATTACTCTGGGAGGCGGGAACTATCGCGTTTCTGATAGAAGAATACCAGCACCATAATATAGAAGCAGATTCAAACCCAGAACTCTCACTAAAGTATCAGCAGAGCATGGTTGAAAGTAAGAAACTGTGAAATTTCACAACTTAATATTGAAAAAATAATTTTCATGGTTCCAATTACTCTGGGAGGCGGGAACTATCGCGTTTCTGATAGAAGAATACCAGCACCATAATATAGAAGCAGATTCAAACCCAGAACTCTCACTAAAGTATCAGCAGAGCATGGTTGAAAGTAAGAAACTGTGAAATTTCACACTTAAATATGAAAAAATATTCAAAAAAATATTTTCGCGGTTCTAGTTACTCTAGGAGGCGGGAACTATCGCGATTCTGATAGAAGAATTCCAGCACCATAATATAGAAGCAGATTCAAACCCAGAACTCTCACTAAAGTATCAGCAGAGCATGGTTGAAAGTAAGAAACTGTGAAATTTCACACTTAAATATGAAAAAATATTCAAAAAAATATTTTCGCGGTTCTAGTTACTCTAGGAGGCGGGAACTATCGCGTTTCTGATAGAAGAATACTAGCGCCATAATATAGGAGCAGAATCAAACCCAGAACTCTCACTAAAGTATCAGCAGAGCATGGTTGAAAGTAAGAAACTGTGAAATTTCACAACTTAATATTGAAAAAATAATTTTCATGGTTCCAATTACTCTGGGAGGCGGGAACTATCGCGTTTCTAATAGAAGAATACCAGCACCATAATATAGAAGCAGATTCAAACCCAGAACTCTCACTAAAGTATCAGCAGAGCATGGTTGAAAGTAAGAAACTGTGAAATTTCACAACTTAATATTGAAAAAATAATTTTCATGGTTCCAATTACTCTGGGAGGCGGGAACTATCGCGTTTCTGATAGAAGAATACCAGCACCATAATATAGAAGCAGATTCAAACCCAGAACTCTCACTAAAGTATCAGCAGAGCATGGTTGAAAGTAAGAAACTGTGAAATTTCACAACTTAATATTGAAAAAATAATTTTCATGGTTCTAATTACTCTGGGAGGCGGGAACTATCGCGTTTCTGATAGAAGAATACTAGCGCCATAATATAGGAGCAGAATCAAACCCAGAACTCTCACTAAAGTATCAGCAGAGCATGGTTGAAAGTAAGAAACTGTGAAATTTCACAACTTAATATTGAAAAAATAATTTTCATGGTTCCAATTACTCTGGGAGGCGGGAACTATCGCGTTTCTGATAGAAGAATACCAGCACCATAATATAGAAGCAGATTCAAACCCAGAACTCTCACTAAAGTATCAGCAGAGCATGGTTGAAAGTAAGAAACTGTGAAATTTCACACTTAAATATGAAAAAATATTCAAAAAAATATTTTCGCGGTTCTAGTTACTCTAGGAGGCGGGAACTATCGCGTTTCTGATAGAAGAATACTAGCGCCATAATAAAGGAGCAGAATCAAACCCAGAACTCTCACTAAAGTATCAGCAGAGCATGGTTGAAAGTAAGAAACTGTGAAATTTCACAACTTAATATTGAAAAAATAATTTTCATGGTTCCAATTACTCTGGGAGGCGGGAACTATCGCGTTTCTGATAGAAGAATACCAGCACCATAATATAGGAGCAGAATCAAACCCAGAACTCTCACTAAAGTATCAGCAGAGCATGGTTGAAAGTAAGAAACTGTGAAATTTCACAACTTAATATTGAAAAAATAATTTTCATGGTTCCAATTACTCTGGGAGGCGGGAACTATCGCGTTTCTGATAGAAGAATACCAGCACCATAATATAGAAGCAGATTCAAACCCAGAACTCTCACTAAAGTATCAGCAGAGCATGGTTGAAAGTAAGAAACTGTGAAATTTCACACTTAAATATGAAAAAATATTCAAAAAAATATTTTCGCGGTTCTAGTTACTCTAGGAGGCGGGAACTATCGCGATTCTGATAGAAGAATTCCAGCACCATAATATAGAAGCAGATTCAAACCCAGAACTCTTACTAAAGTATCAGCAGAGCATGGTTGAAAGTAAGAAACTGTGAAATTTCACACTTAAATATGAAAAAATATTCAAAAAAATATTTTCGCGGTTCTAGTTACTCTAGGAGGCGGGAACTATCGCGTTTCTGATAGAAGAATACTAGCGCCATAATATAGGAGCAGAATCAAACCCAGAACTCTCACTAAAGTATCAGCAGAGCATGGTTGAAAGTAAGAAACTGTGAAATTTCACAACTTAATATTGAAAAAATAATTTTCATGGTTCCAATTACTCTGGGAGGCGGGAACTATCGCGTTTCTAATAGAAGAATACCAGCACCATAATATAGAAGCAGATTCAAACCCAGAACTCTCACTAAAGTATCAGCAGAGCATGGTTGAAAGTAAGAAACTGTGAAATTTCACAACTTAATATTGAAAAAATAATTTTCATGGTTCCAATTACTCTGGGAGGCGGGAACTATCGCGTTTCTGATAGAAGAATACCAGCACCATAATATAGAAGCAGATTCAAACCCAGAACTCTCACTAAAGTATCAGCAGAGCATGGTTGAAAGTAAGAAACTGTGAAATTTCACAACTTAATATTGAAAAAATAATTTTCATGGTTCCAATTACTCTGGGAGGCGGGAACTATCGCGTTTCTGATAGAAGAATACCAGCACCATAATATAGAAGCAGATTCAAACCCAGAACTCTCACTAAAGTATCAGCAGAGCATGGTTGAAAGTAAGAAACTGTGAAATTTCACAACTTAATATTGAAAAAATAATTTTCATGATTCCAATTACTCTGGGAGGCGGGAACTATCGCGTTTCTGATAGAAGAATACCAGCACCATAATATAGAAGCAGATTCAAACCCAGAACTCTCACTAAAGTATCAGCAGAGCATGGTTGAAAGTAAGAAACTGTGAAATTTCACAATTTAATATTGAAAAAATAATTTTCATGGTTCCAATTACTCTACGAGGCGGGAACTATCGCGTTTCTGATAGAAGAATACTAGCACCATAATATAGAAGCAGAATCAAACCCAGAACTCTCACTAAAGTATCAGCAGAGCATGGTTGAAAGTAAGAAACTGTAAAATTTCACATTTTAATATGAAAAAATATTCAAAAAAATATTTTCGCGGTTCCAGTTACTCTAGGAGGCGGGAACTATCGCGTTTCTGATAGAAGAATACTAGCGCCATAATATAGGAGCAGAATCAAACCCAGAACTCTCACTAAAGTATCAGCAGAGCATGGTTGAAAGTAAGAAACTGTGAAATTTCACAACTTAATATTGAAAAAATAATTTTCATGGTTCCAATCACTCTGGGAGGCGGGAACTATCGCGTTTCTGATAGAAGAATACTAGCGCCATAATATAGGAGCAGAATCAAACCCAGAACTCTCACTAAAGTATCAGCAGAGCATGGTTGAAAGTAAGAAACTGTGAAATTTCACAACTTAATATTGAAAAAATAATTTTCATGGTTCCAATTACTCTGGGAGGCGGGAACTATCGCGTTTCTGATAGAAGAATACCAGCACCATAATATAGAAGCAGATTCAAACCCAGAACTCTCACTAAAGTATCAGCAGAGCATGGTTGAAAGTAAGAAACTGTGAAATTTCACACTTAAATATGAAAAAATATTCAAAAAAATATTTTCGCGGTTCTAGTTACTCTAGGAGGCGGGAACTATCGCGTTTCTGATAGAAGAATACTAGCGCCATAATAAAGGAGCAGAATCAAACCCAGAACTCTCACTAAAGTATCAGCAGAGCATGGTTGAAAGTAAGAAACTGTGAAATTTCACAACTTAATATTGAAAAAATAATTTTCATGGTTCCAATTACTCTGGGAGGCGGGAACTATCGCGTTTCTGATAGAAGAATACCAGCACCATAATATAGAAGCAGATTCAAACCCAGAACTCTCACTAAAGTATCAGCAGAGCATGGTTGAAAGTAAGAAACTGTGAAATTTCACAACTTAATATTGAAAAAATAATTTTCATGGTTCCAATTACTCTGGGAGGCGGGAACTATCGCGTTTCTGATAGAAGAATACCAGCACCATAATATAGAAGCAGATTCAAACCCAGAACTCTCACTAAAGTATCAGCAGAGCATGGTTGAAAGTAAGAAACTGTGAAATTTCACACTTAAATATGAAAAAATATTCAAAAAAATATTTTCGCGGTTCTAGTTACTCTAGGAGGCGGGAACTATCGCGATTCTGATAGAAGAATTCCAGCACCATAATATAGAAGCAGATTCAAACCCAGAACTCTCACTAAAGTATCAGCAGAGCATGGTTGAAAGTAAGAAACTGTGAAATTTCACACTTAAATATGAAAAAATATTCAAAAAAATATTTTCGCGGTTCTAGTTACTCTAGGAGGCGGGAACTATCGCGTTTCTGATAGAAGAATACTAGCGCCATAATATAGGAGCAGAATCAAACCCAGAACTCTCACTAAAGTATCAGCAGAGCATGGTTGAAAGTAAGAAACTGTGAAATTTCACAACTTAATATTGAAAAAATAATTTTCATGGTTCCAATTACTCTGGGAGGCGGGAACTATCGCGTTTCTAATAGAAGAATACCAGCACCATAATATAGAAGCAGATTCAAACCCAGAACTCTCACTAAAGTATCAGCAGAGCATGGTTGAAAGTAAGAAACTGTGAAATTTCACAACTTAATATTGAAAAAATAATTTTCATGGTTCCAATTACTCTGGGAGGCGGGAACTATCGCGTTTCTGATAGAAGAATACCAGCACCATAATATAGAAGCAGATTCAAACCCAGAACTCTCACTAAAGTATCAGCAGAGCATGGTTGAAAGTAAGAAACTGTGAAATTTCACAACTTAATATTGAAAAAATAATTTTCATGGTTCCAATTACTCTGGGAGGCGGGAACTATCGCGTTTCTGATAGAAGAATACCAGCACCATAATATAGAAGCAGATTCAAACCCAGAACTCTCACTAAAGTATCAGCAGAGCATGGTTGAAAGTAAGAAACTGTGAAATTTCACAACTTAATATTGAAAAAATAATTTTCATGATTCCAATTACTCTGGGAGGCGGGAACTATCGCGTTTCTGATAGAAGAATACCAGCACCATAATATAGAAGCAGATTCAAACCCAGAACTCTCACTAAAGTATCAGCAGAGCATGGTTGAAAGTAAGAAACTGTGAAATTTCACAATTTAATATTGAAAAAATAATTTTCATGGTTCCAATTACTCTACGAGGCGGGAACTATCGCGTTTCTGATAGAAGAATACTAGCACCATAATATAGAAGCAGAATCAAACCCAGAACTCTCACTAAAGTATCAGCAGAGCATGGTTGAAAGTAAGAAACTGTAAAATTTCACATTTTAATATGAAAAAATATTCAAAAAAATATTTTCGCGGTTCCAGTTACTCTAGGAGGCGGGAACTATCGCGTTTCTGATAGAAGAATACTAGCGCCATAATATAGGAGCAGAATCAAACCCAGAACTCTCACTAAAGTATCAGCAGAGCATGGTTGAAAGTAAGAAACTGTGAAATTTCACAACTTAATATTGAAAAAATAATTTTCATGGTTCCAATCACTCTGGGAGGCGGGAACTATCGCGTTTCTGATAGAAGAATACTAGCGCCATAATATAGGAGTAGAATCAAACCCAGAACTCTCACTAAAGTATCAGCAGAGCATGGTTGAAAGTAAGAAACTGTAAAATTTCACATTTTAATATGAAAAAATATTCAAAAAAATATTTTCGCGGTTCCAGTTACTCTAGGAGGCGGGAACTATCGCGTTTCTGATAGAAGAATACTAGCGCCATAATATAGGAGCAGAATCAAACCCAGAACTCTCACTAAAGTATCAGCAGAGCATGGTTGAAAGTAAGAAACTGTGAAATTTCACAACTTAATATTGAAAAAATAATTTTCATGGTTCCAATCACTCTGGGAGGCGGGAACTATCGCGTTTCTGATAGAAGAATACTAGCGCCATAATATAAAAGCAGATTCAAACCCAGAACTCTCACTAAAGTATCAGCAGAGCATGGTTGAAAGTAAGAAACTGTGAAATTTCACACTTAAATATTAAAAAAAAAATTTCATGGTTCCTATTACTCTGGGAGGCGGGAACTATCGCGTTTCTTATAGAACAATACTAGCACCGTAATATAGAAGCAGATTCAAACCCAGAACTCTTACTGAAGTATCAGCAGAGCATGGTTGAAAGTAAGAAACTGTAAAATTTCACATTTTAATATGAAAAAATATTCAAAAAAATATTTTCGCGGTTCCAGTTACTCTAGGAGGCGGGAACTATCGCGTTTCTGATAGAAGAATACTAGCACCATAATATAGGAGCAGAATCAAACCCAGAACTCTCACTAAAGTATCAGCAGAGCATGGCTGAAGGTAAGAAACTGAGAATCTGCTTTTATTTTATGGTGCTGGTGTTCTTCTATCAGAAACGCGATAGCTCCCGCCTCCCAGAGTAATTGGAACCATGAAAATTATTTTTTCAATATTAAGTTGTGAAATTTCACAGTTTCTTACTTTCAACCATGCTCTGCTGATACTTTAGTGAGAGTTCTGGGTTTGATTCTGCTCCTATATTATGGCGCTAGTATTCTTCTATCAGAAACGCGATAGTTCCCGCCTCCTAGAGTAACTAGAACCGCGAAAATATTTTTTTGAATATTTTTTCATATTTAAGTGTGAAATTTCACAGTTTCTTACTTTCAACCATGCTCTGCTGATACTTTAGTGAGAGTTCTGGGTTTGAATCTGCTTCTATATTATGGTGCTGGAATTCTTCTATCAGAAACGCGATAGTTCCCGCCTCCCAAAGTAATTGGAACCATGAAAATTATTTTTTCAATATTAAGTTGTGAAATTTCACAGTTTCTTACTTTCAACCATGCTCTGCTGATACTTTAGTGAGAGTTCCGGGTTTGAATCTGCTTCTATATTATGGTACTGGTATTCTTCTATCAGAAACGCGATAGTTCCCGCCTCCTAGAGTAACTGGAACCGCGAAAATATTTTTTTGAATATTTTTTCATATTAAAATGTGAAATTTTACAGTTTCTTACTTTCAACCATGCTCTGCTGATACTTTAGTGAGAGTTCTGGGTTTGATTCTGCTCCTATATTATGGCGCTAGTATTCTTCTATCAGAAACGCGATAGTTCCCGCCTCCTAGAGTAACTGGAACCGCGAAAATATTTTTTTGAATATTTTTTCATATTTAAGTGTGAAATTTCACAGTTTCTTACTTTCAACCATGCTCTGCTGATACTTTAGTGAGAGTTCTGGGTTTGAATCTGCTTCTTTTTTATGGTGCTGGAATTCGTCTATCAGAAACGCGATAGTTCCCGCCTCCCAGAGTAATTAGAACCGTGAAAATTATTTTTTCAATATTAAGTTGTCAAATTTCACAGTTTCTTACATTCAACCATGCTCTGCTGATACTTTTGTGAGAGTTCTGGGTTTGAATCTGCTTCTTTATTATGGTGCTGGAATTCTTCTATCAGAAACGCGATAGTTCCCGCCTCGTAGAGTAATTGGATCCGCGAAAATAATTTTTTGAATATTTTTTCATATTAAAATGTGAAATTTCACAGTTTCTTACTTTCAACCATGCTCTGCTGATACTTTAGTGAGAGTTCTGGATTTGATATTTCTCCTATATTATGTTGCTAGTATTCTTCTATCAGAAACGCGATAGTTCCCGCCTCCTAGAGTAACTGCAACCGCGAAAATATTTTTTTGAATATTTTTTCATATTAAAATGTGAAATTTTACAGTTTCTTACTTTCAATCATGCTCTGCTGATACTTTAGTGAGAGTTCTGGGTTTGAATCTGCTTCTATATTACGGTACTAGTATTCTTCTATAAGAAACGCGATAGTTTCCGCCTCCCAGAGTAATAGGAACCATGAAATTATTTTTTTTAATATTTAAGTGAAATTTCACAGTTTCTTACTTTCAACCATGCTCTGCTGATACTTTAGTGAGAGTTCTGGGTTTGAATCTGCTTTTATATTATGGTGCTGGTATTCTTCTATCAGAAACGCGATAGTTCCCGCCTCCCAGAGTAATTAGAACCATGAAAATTATTTTTTCAATATTAAGTTGTGAAATTTCACAGTTTCTTACTTTCAACCATGCTCTGCTGATACTTTAGTGAGAGTTCTGGGTTTGATTCTGCTCCTATATTATGGCGCTAGTATTCTTCTATCAGAAACGCGATAGTTCTCGCCTCCCAGAGTAATTAGAACCATGAAAATTATTTTTTCAATATTAAGTTGTGAAATTTCACAGTTTCTTACTTTCAACCATGCTCTGCTGATACTTTAGTGAGAGTTCTGGGTTTGATTCTGCTCCTATATTATGGCGCTAGTATTCTTCTATCAGAAACGCGATAGTTCCCGCCTCCTAGAGTAACTGGAACCGCGAAAATATTTTTTTGAATATTTTTTCATATTTAAGTGTGAAATTTCACAGTTTCTTACATTCAACCATGCTCTGCTGATACTTTAGTGAGAGTTCTGGGTTTGAATCTGCTTCTGTATTATGGTGCTGGTATTCTTCTATCAGAAACGCGATAGTTCTCGCCTCCCAGAGTAATTGGAACCATGAAAATTATTTTTTCAATATTAAGTTGTGAAATTTCACAGTTTCTTACTTTCAACCATGCTCTGCTGATACTTTAGTGAGAGTTCTGGGTTTGAATCTGCTTCTATATTATGGTGCTGGTATTCTTCTATCAGAAACGCGATAGTTCCCGCCTCCCAGAGTAATTGGAACCATGAAAATTATTTTTTCAATATTAAGTTGTGAAATTTCACAGTTTCTTACTTTCAACCATGCTCTGCTGATACTTTAGTGAGAGTTCTGGGTTTGATTCTGCTCCTATATTATGGCGCTAGTATTCTTCTATCAGAAACGCGATAGTTCCCGCCTCCTAGAGTAACTGGAACCGCGAAAATATTTTTTTGAATATTTTTTCAATATTAAGTTGTGAAATTTCACAGTTTCTTACTTTCAACCATGCTCTGCTGATACTTTAGTGAGAGTTCTGGGTTTGATTCTGCTTCTATATTATGGTGCTTATACTCTTCTATCAGAAACGCGATAGTTCCCGCCTCGTAGAGTAATTGGATCCGCGAAAATAATTTTTTGAATATTTTTTCATATTAAAATGTGAAATTTCACAGTTTCTTACTTTCAACCATGCTCTGCTGATACTTTAGTGAGAGTTCTGGGTTTGAATCTGCTTCTATATTATGGTGCTGGTATTCTTCTATCAGAAACGCGATAGTTCCCGCCTCCCAGAGTAATTGGAACCATGAAAATTATTTTTTCAATATTAAGTTGTGAAATTTCACAGTTTCTTACTTTCAACCATGCTCTGCTGATACTTTAGTGAGAGTTCTGGGTTTGATTCTGCTCCTATATTATGGTGCTAGTATTCTTCTATCAGAAACGCGATAGTTCCCGCCTCCTTGAGTAACTGCAACCGCGAAAATATTTTTTTGAATATTTTTTCATATTAAAATGTGAAATTTCACAGTTTCTTACTTTCAACCATGCTCTGCTGATACTTTAGTGAGAGTTCTGGGTTTGAATCTGCTTCTACATTATGGTGCTGGTATTCTTCTATCAGAAACGCGATAGTTCTCGCCTCCCAGAGTAATTAGAACCATGAAAATTATTTTTTCAATATTAAGTTGTGAAATTTCACAGTTTCTTACTTTCAACCATGCTCTGCTGATACTTTAGTGAGAGTTCTGGGTTTGATTCTGCTCCTATATTATGGCGCTAGTATTCTTCTATCAGAAACGCGATAGTTCCCGCCTCCTTGAGTAACTGGAACCGCGAAAATATTTTTTTGAATATTTTTTCATATTTAAGTGTGAAATTTCACAGTTTCTTACATTCAACCATGCTCTGCTGATACTTTAGTGAGAGTTCTGGATTTGATATTTCTCCTATATTATGTTGCTAGTATTCTTCTATCAGAAACGCGATAGTTCCCGCCTCCTAGAGTAACTGCAACCGCGAAAATATTTTTTTGAATATTTTTTCATATTAAAATGTGAAATTTTACAGTTTCTTACTTTCAATCATGCTCTGCTGATACTTTAGTGAGAGTTCTGGGTTTGAATCTGCTTCTATATTACGGTACTAGTATTCTTCTATAAGAAACGCGATAGTTTCCGCCTCCCAGAGTAATAGGAACCATGAAATTATTTTTTTTAATATTTAAGTGAAATTTCACAGTTTCTTACTTTCAACCATGCTCTGCTGATACTTTAGTGAGAGTTCTGGGTTTGAATCTGCTTTTATATTATGGTGCTGGTATTCTTCTATCAGAAACGCGATAGTTCTCGCCTCCCAGAGTAATTAGAACCATGAAAATTATTTTTTCAATATTAAGTTGTGAAATTTCACAGTTTCTTACTTTCAACCATGCTCTGCTGATACTTTAGTGAGAGTTCTGGGTTTGATTCTGCTCCTATATTATGGCGCTAGTATTCTTCTATCAGAAACGCGATAGTTTCCGCCTCCCAGAGTAATAGGAACCATGAAATTATTTTTTTTAATATTTAAGTGAAATTTCACAGTTTCTTACTTTCAACCATGCTCTGCTGATACTTTAGTGAGAGTTCTGGGTTTGAATCTGCTTTTATATTATGGTGCTGGTATTCTTCTATCAGAAACGCGATAGTTCTCGCCTCCCAGAGTAATTAGAACCATGAAAATTATTTTTTCAATATTAAGTTGTGAAATTTCACAGTTTCTTACTTTCAACCATGCTCTGCTGATACTTTAGTGAGAGTTCTGGGTTTGATTCTGCTCCTATATTATGGCGCTAGTATTCTTCTATCAGAAACGCGATAGTTCCCGCCTCCTAGAGTAACTGGAACCGCGAAAATATTTTTTTGAATATTTTTTCATATTTAAGTGTGAAATTTCACAGTTTCTTACATTCAACCATGCTCTGCTGATACTTTAGTGAGAGTTCTGGGTTTGAATCTGCTTCTGTATTATGGTGCTGGTATTCTTCTATCAGAAACGCGATAGTTCCTGCCTCCCAGAGTAATTGGAACCATGAAAATTATTTTTTCAATATTAAGTTGTGAAATTTCACAGTTTCTTACTTTCAACCATGCTCTGCTGATACTTTAGTGAGAGTTCTGGGTTTGATTCTGCTCCTATATTATGGCGCTAGTATTCTTCTATCAGAAACGCGATAGTTCCCGCCTCCTAGAGTAACTGGAACCGCGAAAATATTTTTTTGAATATTTTTTCAATATTAAGTTGTGAAATTTCACAGTTTCTTACTTTCAACCATGCTCTGCTGATACTTTAGTGAGAGTTCTGGGTTTGATTCTGCTTCTATATTATGGTGCTTATACTCTTCTATCAGAAACGCGATAGTTCCCGCCTCGTAGAGTAATTGGATCCGCGAAAATAATTTTTTGAATATTTTTTCATATTAAAATGTGAAATTTCACAGTTTCTTACTTTCAACCATGCTCTGCTGATACTTTAGTGAGAGTTCTGGGTTTGAATCTGCTTCTATATTATGGTGCTGGTATTCTTCTATCAGAAACGCGATAGTTCCCGCCTCCCAGAGTAATTGGAACCATGAAAATTATTTTTTCAATATTAAGTTGTGAAATTTCACAGTTTCTTACTTTCAACCATGCTCTGCTGATACTTTAGTGAGAGTTCTGGGTTTGATTCTGCTCCTATATTATGGTGCTAGTATTCTTCTATCAGAAACGCGATAGTTCCCGCCTCCTTGAGTAACTGCAACCGCGAAAATATTTTTTTGAATATTTTTTCATATTAAAATGTGAAATTTCACAGTTTCTTACTTTCAACCATGCTCTGCTGATACTTTAGTGAGAGTTCTGGGTTTGAATCTGCTTCTACATTATGGTGCTGGTATTCTTCTATCAGAATCGCGATAGTTCCCGCCTCCCAGAGTAATTGGAGTCATGAAAATTATTTTTTTAATATTAAAGTGTGAAATTTTACAGTTCCTTACATTCAACCATGCTCAGCTGGTACTTTAATGATAGTTCTAGATTTTAATTGAAGTCTAGATTACAGTTTCATGAAGCGTCTATTAAAAACAAATGAGTTTTTGCCCTTTTATCTGGATCGAACTTTGAAAATAACACTTTAATCTTTATTCATGCTCTGTTCACGCTCAAACGTGAATTGGGAAAAAAAATATTTTTCAGCTGAAATACGCCAGAACTATTCCTGAAAAGTATGAGGAACTATGGAACCCATCTTTATGCGATAAGATCTCAGTTTTTTTTTAATTTTCTGAAAAATGCTCTGCTACCGGAAGTTAGCAGATCATTTTGTGAACTATCATTTTTCAGCTGAAAATGGCAGAACTATTCCTGAAAACTATCAGGAACTATAGAACTCATCTGCATGCGATAAGAACTCAAAAAAAAAGTTGATCTGCTAGACAATGATCTGCCAGGTTCACTGACACGCGAAACTGTTTATGTTTTGGTGATGTGTAATTTGTTAGGAGTAGGTAATATAGTATATTGCTTTGTAAGATTGCAATTTCAAAGTTCTTTTTTAAAGTGAATTTTGCAGGTACACTTATGACAGAGAATATGGGTCATATGACTTGCAAATAAAAGTTAATTTCTTCAAAGTTTTTATCAGGTTTGGCCTTGTTGGTGAAACTGAGTAAATAAATTGTATTTATTGCAAAAATATAAAGTTATCTTAATTTATAAATCGCATTGGCAGAGGAAGTCATAAACAAAATAATCACGCGATTTCAATCAAATTGATGTTCGATATTATTTTTATTTAATTTAGTGTAAATATTCGGATCTTTGTCCCAGTTAAATTCTAATTAGACTAATGTATGTTACACAATACCACTTCACCAAATACATAGTTCGTATCCGCCATCTTTGGCACTAATTCGTTATTCATCAGTTACAAAACATGCAACTACATTCTCTTACGTAAAACTCAAATTACATATTCTTAGATTATTATATTCGTTTGTATGAAGCCTTGCATGTTATGCAATGTCTAGACATGCATTGATGTTTTGTGATGTAGCATACATAATTATTTGCAGGTGCTTCAATTGAAATAAAGGTGTTCAGGTATTGTCTTCTTTGTATTTTATGGAGGCACACTGCAAACTTCTAGAGTACGCACTCTGTAGACTAAACAGCTGACTCAAAGGATCTTGATTCCAGTCAACCTTTAATGGGTCTGATATCGGCTTAATACCTGGTCTTTATTATGATTATTGACTGCCTCTTTGGTCTAGTGGTCGCAAGCGCGGCTGCTGTGCTCGAGGTCTCAGGTTCGATTCCCGGGTCGGGCCGAAATCGCTTTGTGGGTTTTCTTAAAACTTTCACAAAGCAGCCCGTAGTCTGGAAGTTGGTGATTGATTCACCCGTGCATCGGAGAGCACGTAAAAGTCGGTCCTGCGTCTGATCTCTTTCCGGTCGTGTCGGATTGCCGTCCCATCGGGTTACGAGAGTGAAGGAATAGGGAGTGCACCTGTATCTGCGCAAATGCTCGTGCATTATAATATGTCCTGCGCAGCTGGCTGATCTCCTTAAATGAGAACAGCCGCCGTGGCCGAAATCGGCCGTGGACGCCATTAATACCTGATCTATATAATATGAGTACTACCACTCATCGTTGATCGAATTAAACTAGCTTACACCAACTGTCGGGCCAACTTTGGCCAAAAGTTTAGTTTTCAGTTTGCTCTTAGAAAAACAGGTTGCTGATCAGCTTGGTATCGCAACGAATACCAAAAATATATGTATGTACCAGGTTTTTGGTTACGTACATACTATTACATTATTTATTATTCTGTTTTTTCTTTTGCTTCTTAACTGCTATTATTTTGGTTGTAAACCACCTACACTCTAGTACAAGCAACCTCAATTTTTGGATACAATGTTTTTCCTTTTTATGTATGTTTATGTATGCGGCTTGAAACTTTGGTCTTTTGAGGCGAGTCACCATTTCAATACAGTAAATGAATTACTAAAAAACTTTCATAGTATTTTATTAACTTGATTTATTTATACTTAAGAACTAGTGTTAAAATTAATGATATCACATTTCAATTTCACAATCATATAAACTAATTTTATGTTATATTAAAATTACATGTTTATTGTACTCGAAGTTTTCTTATTCGTTAAATTTTCAGGACGGATTAATTGGACTAAAGTTTTTTAAGGCTCATTTATTTATTTACCTCATATATGTAGTTAATTTTCATTGGTGAATTTTATAGTAGCACTATATAAGTCATTTAATGGTTTGAAAGGATTTTCTTCAAATGTTGTTCATATATTTTGTTCTTTCGATAAAATGTAACGTTTAGCATTTGTTTCAGATCATTGAATCTTAAAAAGTTTAAATTGTTATTTAGAAATGACATGCAGTCCTCATCTATTGAGCAATTCTTATAAACACGAGCTTAAACTATTATTAGTTTTCAAAGTTAATGCGAATAAGGTGTAACAGGGAATATTAAATACATCTAAGAAGATTAGTTTCTCTTAACTTTAGTCATAAAATTAAAACATGGCATTTAGTCTATTGTAAGATTATTGGTAACACATTCATGAACGAAAAGTTCTTATAAGAAGTATACGGAGAAAAAATTCAAAAGAACTTTTTAAGAAGATCAATATCTCTAACGAACTCGCTATGAATAACGAAAGTTTTCATAAAACAAAAGAAGTTGATTTAAATATACTTAGACAAGCAATAAATCAGGATTATTTACAAAAAGTTGAAATCGTTTCAACTTATTGGAAACTCTTCACGTTCATTTTTCAGAGATTTTATTTTTCTTCAGTTTTTGTTTTCATAGTATTTCTTTACTGAATCCATTTTTTTTAATTCTAAGTGTAAAGAGCAGAACTACTAAAATGATCAATAAATAAAAGTTTTTTTTTATTATTCGACCCTCTTATGTAGTTAAATTAATACAAAAAAATATTGTCGTTGAAAGATTAAACTTAAATCTACAAACATTAATTTTACTTATGTACTACTTTAACTAAATTGGCAATTTATAACAATCATGTAGTTGTAGTCTCTCATTAAACGTTATGGGCACAAATTGTTCTCTGAACTTAATTAATTCAATGGGTATTTCTACAATGTACACACTATACATATATACGAACTTAAACTACATATCTTTATACAAAACTAAAAATAAAATACTATTAATTCAATTAATTTCGAAAAATACAGTCAAGGTGTTAGAAAATGTGTTCTACAACTTTATGATAATTTTATTCTGGTAAATACAAAACGGAAGACGCTGGATGCAGGTCGCTTCCAATAGGTATCTGTGGAGATCTAAGGGGGAGGCCTATGTTCAGCAGTGGACGTCCTATGGCTGAGATGATGATGATGATGAAATACAAAACTATTTTCCAAGACTAAACTGATAAAATAACAATTTGGGTGCATGGCAGTGCACAGCCAAGTCTAAAACAGAAAACGCCTATGATCCACCTGTGTTTATATCGTCACTATATTATGTTAATACTTAACACTAACACGTGGAGAGTTAATTGTATATTATTCCACTTATTATAATTTACAAGAGAGCCCGTCTGAGGTAATCGATAAAATATTTAGAAATGAAGATATCGAAGAATAATATTTAAATTACTTAGAATAACGTTATTGAAACGTGTGCAAGTAATAAGACTAAGTGGTAAAAACATAGCCAAGGAATAGAAAGAATATTTCCGAGTATAATGACGACTTTCAGACAGGCTTTCAATATCTAAAAACGTCTTGTAATTAACAATCACAACCCAATTAGCGAGTTTATAGTCCTTGAGACTATTTATCTTAACAATCTTACAAAGTAGTTTTATCTATGTCTGGAATGTCAACTACTATTTCTAAATTACAGTTATTTTTCATGGATAAAGTCGAATTTTTAAATAAGTACCTTTACCATCATTTGCTGTTACAGCATTGGCGGCAGTCTGACGTAAGATTTCTTCCGTCTTTTAATCTTAAAGGTATTCACGAAATTCAGTATTCATGTTTTCACCTTATCAATAACAAACTAAACTACTATCATACGCTCAAAGTGTCATTCATTGAACTAGTGACGTTTGCAACGATTTCCAAAACTGGAGTTTCATAGAATTTGTCAACCATACTCCTGATGGATGTATAGGATCCTGCAAACAGGGCTACGAGAGATATCATGGCGATGAAGATGTTCTTCCAAAGGATCCACTTGAAGGGTCCAAGTCCTCTGTCCCATTTGTGAACGGTGTCGATGATGGCTGGAGTCAGGAGACCAAGGGTTGAGAGGAAGATGGCACCGCTGAGGTTGATGAATAACTCCAGGTCTGGGAAGGCCGCTGCGAGGGCAACTGTTGGACAAAGAAATGTTTTAGACTTGCTATTCCTCATGATAACACTCGCATCTTGAGGGAAATCATTCCGACAGTTGGAAAACAAGAAGCTAATTATTATATCTTTTAGAATATCTACCAACATTCGCATTTATAGCAATAATTGGGTATGGAGACGAAAATAGTTTCGTTATTTTTTAAAACGATAAGAATAAAAAGAAATAAAGGGTTATTGTAGCCCGCCTTCTTTTTTTAAATTTTATTCTGTTACTCAAAGAAGTTGACGAACTTTTCGAAATTTGCAAATATAGAGAAGCGTTAAAGTAAATAAAGTTAAGTTTTTCTTTGCAAGACAATTCTACCGTGAAAACGTGTTCTTAAGTCTTTTTGAATATAAAAATATGGGTTTACTCGCACTGAATAATAAAATTGTTGCAGATCCATTCATAACAGTAGAATGAAAACTTTTCCTATTGTCAATTAGGATTATTCTCGGAGATGTATATCTCGCTATTATTAATTTGATGATAATAATATAGACCCTATGGTATTGAAATTATAACGTTATCATAAAACATTAATTTATTTTTTGACCCAACCATCCATTTAAAGCCAAGACTTCATAAACACATAAGATTGTTTTTTTGGTACAGTTCTTGTTCACTAATTCCTAACAGAACCGG
Organism: Helicoverpa assulta; assembly: GCA_963856015.1. Classification (NCBI taxonomy): domain Eukaryota; kingdom Metazoa; phylum Arthropoda; class Insecta; order Lepidoptera; family Noctuidae; genus Helicoverpa; species Helicoverpa assulta. The sequence continues at coordinate 1,899,037 of CAWLCW010000016.1, forward strand.
TAAAACTTGGATCTATTATACTGTAGCTGCTAAGAAAGGGATCCCCAGTCGTATCGTAGTATGTCAAAACGAAGCTAAGCAAGAAGAATGTTATTATAGTTATTATATAAAAAATATTTCTTACCTGATCCAACCACAGCAGTGGTCCTGATAGCAATCTGCGTGATGTTGTGGTACCTTACGGAGACCTTGTTGTGGAGCTGTCTCCAGATCATCTCCATGGGCACGTAGAACTGCAGGCTGTACGTGAACAGGATTGCTAATGCCATCAGGATCTTGGCACTTTGAGCGAGACTGCGAAAAACAAAACATGTTCTAGATTGAATAAATGATAATGTTTGGTGGTGTTTTGAGAACATCTGATGTGTCTCTGACATTTAAATATACTTTCTACTTAGCTCTATCGGTTTCTTTCGTTTAGGACCTTCTTATTTCAAACCAAAACGAAACAAACTCGTTACGCCCTGACTTATATCTAGCTTTCTAGGCTTGCATTATCTTCAAGAAGAAGACAACATAAGATTTCCTCTATTCTCCTGTTGATAAGTGTCTGGGGACAGTGAGGTTAAGCTGTAAAAGGTAAATACTCACACTTCATCCTGCGGCAGATTCAAGGTCACACTTCCCCTAACATCATCCCCATACTTCATGTATCCGAAGAACCCAACGATCCCATACAAAGAGATGACGATGGTCATAGCTACATTCAAGACTCCAGGGCAGCCGAGGAACTGCTGGGGTTTGGCCATCTCGTTCTCAACCGGCATCACCACGCCGATGCCTTCCATTGCGAAGATCACAGTACTGGAGAGAGAAAGGATAATTTAGATAGTTTGTACTTGATTCTTTGAGATTTTATAGAGACCCCGTCCGTAGTCTACATGGCATAGCCCCTATTGTAAAAACATATATAATAAATGCATTTTGGTATATCTAATCATATATCTTTGGAATCGATCGTGCTGTTAGCTTCTAATTTTTTTTCAGTTTTATTTCATTGTAGATTCAGAGTAAACATTATTAATTACGTTCTGGAGAAATGAAGATTATATAGATCGACCATTATGTCTAGTAGTACCATTGAGTAGTACAATGTAATAGGTATAAAGTTCCTCCTAAATTATATGATTTCATTACAATCACTCCAACTATGTTTATGACGTCAATTAATATTCAATCACTGCTAATTTATCCCAAGCGTGAACGCGTTTGATCAATAAATCAATCGCATGATTAAATTAACCCAGATCAAATAAAATCAAACAGCGATTTGAATGTCCACTCGTTAATTGTAGGGTTAGCAAAAACGATATTTTAGACTGTTGTAATTAAAAGTTACGGTGGTACCTATATGAATTCTAATCGTATTCGGACACTGTAGACTTTTTAGTCCGCCGACAGTTTGATCGGGCGGAGATGTATGGGAGTGCGCATATAACAACGATCAGGTATTTGACCGGTATCAGATCGATTGGAAACTTTGATCGAATTCTCATCATCATCATCATCATCATCTCAGCCATAGGACGTCCACTGCTGAACATAGGCCTCCCCCTTAGATCTCCACAAATACCTGTTTGAGGCGACCTGCATCCAGCATCTTCCGGCGACCTTCGAATTCTCGATTTTCTTAAAATATTTTTTTTTCAACCATAGGGCCAACTGTCGGCCGATTGTCCAGTCTTCAGTGTGCGGATTCTAATAGTTTTTAGTACTATTGGATCTGGGTGGTCGTTAGTTTTAATTGTTGAAAAGTTCCAAATGGTTATTTTGATTACAACGTGGGTATGGTTTGAATTTTAAGTGAGGGTTATGTTAGAAGCTGTATCTAGGAATAGTTTTGCTAAAAGCGGAGTTTTTAGGAATATTGATCAAATTATACCTATGACCTAGAGGTAAAACTTGTTAGATGACCAACATAGTTTTAATCCGTATAAAATAATGAACAACGAGTTATTATAAAACCTTTGAATTTAATTATTTTTAACTAGTTACACAATACGTTATCCTAGTTGATTGTCGCCCTCGGAGAGCACGTAATCTCCTTATATGTGCACAGCAGTGCACATATAAGGAGATTACGTGCTCTCCTGTGAGAGATCAGGCGCAAGACCGATATTAACATGTCCTCCGATGCAGAGTGTATCATTCATCAACTTCCAAGCTCCGGGCTGCTTTGTGAAAGTTTCTAAAACTCATAAAGTGATTTCGGGCCACCCGAGAATCGAACCTGTGACCTCGTGTACAGCAGCCGCACTATGCGACAACTAGACCAGCGAAGCAGGGACCCAACACTATGCAATAACACATATAAATGTCATACAATAAATAATAAGTGACTTCTTACCTGATAAACAAAGGCCACTGCGTAACACTGGCGACCACAACCCTCCCCTCAGGTTTAGGCAGATCGCTGAAGATATAATACATGGTGATCGCGAAGCAGATGACCAGGAACACGTTGGCTATGGCCGAGAAGGGGACCAGCCACTTGAGGTTCCGTATCTGGCAGATAAGAACTAATGGCACTAGGGTAAGTGCACAGTATGCCTCTACTGATAACTTGTATTCTGGGATGTATTCGTCGAGAACCTGGGAAAACAAGGGTTTATTGAGATGGATGTAGTGAAGATGAAGATAGTACCTTTTATTAATTTTAAAGTAAATGGTTTTTATTATAGGAACTGTCGGACTTAAACAAAAGTATAAAAATACTTAGATACTCCATTCAGAACTTCAACTTTAGAGACAATGTTTGTGTTACGATGGATTTTGATTGATTTCTCAGTGTAACTGTGCTTTTTGGAGCACATGTTTGCTGTGGTGTCTTTTAAGGCTTTTAAGTCTATAAATAGACAGAAGTGCCTACTGCATTTCAAATAACACTGGTATGTAACACCACAGTTTATTCGTTAGACGCCTGGTGAATTCATGTTAGCAATACATAATACTACTACAGATAAAAGTTAATGTAGGAGTTTCCGTAATAAAATAATACAATGTTGGAATAAACCTATCAGTTAGTGTGAAAAAGTACAACAAAACACAATTATACTTTCAAAAAGCACAAAGCGACTACCTTTGTAACGGCATATAATGGTAAATCCGAACTTGACAAAAGTTACCTAACAGAGTTCAAATAATATTCAGTAAGAAAATTATTTTTATTATAATCTTAATTAATTTGGCTTTTATTTAATTAATTTTGACGCCGAATCAAGAAACTTTTGTAATTTATTACTTACAAAGGAAAGTTTTGTTAAATGTTCGTGTATCTAAGGACCAATGATTATTTAGGACTGACTGGAAGAAAACAAACCTTAATTTGCCCGTTTTAACCAGGATAATATCACGAAGAAAAAACAAAAAATATTCCTATGGGGGTATAAATGGGGTGTGGGTAAAAATGTACTGAAAAATATATAAAATTGGTTCAAAAAGCTGTTATTATATATTAAAAAATATTTGTTTTAGTCTTACCTCTTTGAAATTTTCAGCAATGAATACAATATACACGCAAAGTGCTGCCAAATAGGTACATGTCATCGCGTAGTCAACAAAAGTTCTGAAAAAAAGAAGACGAACACTTTTTTATAAAAAATATTAAACAGGGAATCATCCAGCCATAGGGGAGTTTTTAGGGAGAGTTCACAAAGGGGTATTATAAGTGAGTATATACGAGTAGTATACAAGCTGTTGATTTGCATCTGTGCAATGTTTCAGGGGGTTGCAGAAAATACGTAAATAATACATATAATAATCGATTGGAATTACAGTAGACGGGAAATACATAGTTAATTTGCTTTGTGTTTGCGTTTGTGTGAGGACGCAGCACGGTTTTAAGACCAGTAACACACGCGCCGAGTATACAGGACATTGACGGATTCCGGAAAAAAAAAATTACGTACCAATTTTTTTGTTGATTTGATGAATTATGAGCATATTACGTCCTTGAATATTGCAAGGATGCAAATGAACAGCTTGTACATAGGTTTTAGCTTAGCTGGCTAGCTAGTCAGCTGTATTGAAGCTAGGATGCGAAGTGCTAAAGTCATTTATAAAGCTGGTCTTACCTTGCAAAATTAGCCCAAGGCCTTAGTCTTTTAGGTCCAAATTCGAATGCAGCACCGCACGTCTCCGCAAAACCCATGGATGGCTTCTTTGCGTCTACGCATACTTCCTGAGACGTTTTGACCTGCAAAGAAAATTGAATCAGTTTAATCGATTTAGTCACTAGATGTCGCTAGTTGGACTGATAAAGTTAGACTAACGAAGTTTTCTTTTATCTACTATATCGATTACTAGCTAGAAGTTTGATCTTATGTTATGCTGATTAACAATAGGTCTGTAATGACTTGCAAACAATAATATAATCCCCTCTTTCGCAATATCGAAATCATACATAGTAATGGCTACCTTCCTTCCTCCGCACATACTTGTTTGAACATATTTAATCGCAAACTATGCCCATAGATAAATATAGTTATCGGCATGGATATTGAGCCCTGACCTTCACCTGCGCAGCAGCGATTTATTGGTTTATTGCCTTATGTGTACAGTGCGCAAAGCGATCCCCACTCTTCCGCCGAGAGCTCAATATCCGTGCCGATAACTATATAACACATTGAAGTTTTCGTACATAGGTGTAAGTCACGTGCAAATATAAACTTACATCTCACGTGCTTAGTTCAGAAAAAACGTGACACGAATATTTGAAATACTTAACATTTTATACATTACATTAAACCCATATTAGGCTCATCATAATACTCTAGCGGCATTTCAAAACAAAAGCAAGCAAGATGAACTTTATAAGGAAAATCAAGTACGACATTGTATGTAAGTAGGTACTTGGCAACCATCAGTAGAACTTAACATATCGTGATAATATCATAATATCAAATACGCAGTTTACGCAAATATACGAAGCTGGTAGCAATTAGGTAGTAACTCTCTACATTTAATTCGAGGAGATCTATGAGTGACAGCGATTTAGACTATCACCTGTCCTAGGTATACCAACCGAAATATGAACTAGTAAATTGGAACGCCTAATCTGTATAAACCTTACGATGGCAAATCAAATGACACAGTTGACTTCATTAATCATCATCAATACATATAAATTGCTCCCTATTTACGTATAAAGTGGTACTTCTTTCAATGGATTCGATTGCTTTCTAATCACTGTCCATTGAATAAAATACCTCGAAATCTCGATTGGAGAGAGGGCTGGAAATGCTCTTTCATTAAAAGCTTTAGTGAGTTAAACTTTATTCAGAATTTTTTCAGAAAAAATCTTCCGTACTTGCGTAATTAGATTCAATGTGAAGGTCCCTTTTCAATTTCAGAAGGTTCGATTTAATGGGTCCAAAACAAAGTGGGGTAAAAAAATGCTGTACGAAGGAAAAAGGGTAGATTAAGAAGCAATTATTCAATTTAATTGTGCACAAAAATCCATCCAATGCTCCATCTTTTTAAGACAAAGACAAGGACTAAGGACTTAATACACATTTAATAGTCAGCCATAAGCTAGATTAGTATGTAATTTCCATTTGCTGAAGTTTCTATTTCCTAAGGTTGTCTGGAAGAGATCGCTCTTAGCGATAAGACCGCCCATTATGTCACCTACCTTAACTAGATTAAGATCAAAAATGTAAAATTGGTGTACCTAATAAAGTATATCTATCTATCTATCTATCTATCTATCTAATGCTCCTCTTTTGTATTCCTTTCATCATCAATGCCAAGGTTATAAAACAACACAGGTATATTCCATGGGTTTTCATGCAATATTTTCCCCATTATAAATACAAAACATGGTGAGTGGGGGAATTAGGGAGGTCGAGGCTTTTGTAATTTTTGATGTCCGATTTGTTGATCCCATCGTAATGTGAATAAATGACCATGTAAGCTTACCCTTTATGTGTTTATGGTTGAGTATGAATGCCCCATAAGCAGGCAATACAATAATACGGCATATATGACCTCATAAGATTTATTATATGAAAAAATCCCTACTAGCACTAAAAATATCCTATGTCCGAATTTCAATCTGTCTATCTGTAGATTTTCCTCTCAGTTAGCTTAGCGAGTTAAGCAGAAAAACATAATAGACATACAGACATTTTACATTTATACCTAAAGATGTTCCTTTACAGACGTTTAGTAAACAAAGCGAGTAGCAACAAAGAAAAACGGTCACGCAGCATTGATTAATAGATGTAATCTTTTAGCCCGTGAGTTGCTAAGCTGCAGCCTTGGCCTTCAAACTGGCTTCCTAATGTCGTAAGCAGACGAGACTGCCAACATGTACTTATTTTGTTTAAATAGAACTTTGATAGCAATCTTTTAGTCAGCCGGCAGTTCGTTCTTGCTCATGAATCAGTATGGAAATAAATGGTAATACAAGGATCAGGTATTTAGCTTGTATCAGACAGACTGAAAACTTTGATTGGAATCAAGATTTTCTTAAAGTTTTTACAATCATCGGACTAACTGTCTGCAGACTGCGGGTAGTATCTTAGAAGAACAGAGTAGGCATAGGATGAGTGTAGCTAAAGATGATACACTCAAACTTAAAAGAATGATTGAAAAAGATGAATGAAATTTTGATCGGTACGTTTTATTAGCTGCTTGTTTTTGTGTAGCGGTTTCAAGACTGCATCATCATCATCATCATCATCATCATCATCATCAGCCTATCGCAGTCCACTGCTGGACATAGGCCTCTCCAAGACTGCATAGTAAAGAATAATGTTTTTAATATAAATGGGAACATTTGGTTGATGTTTGCTGCTTTTCCTCGCGAAAGGCTCACATGTATTGGTTTTTTATCATTATGTATGGCCATTTTTATCCAGGTGAACACAAGGGCGACTGAAGCTAATTTTGTACTTATATCGATACTAAGATGCGAAACTATGTTGAAAGTTTTCATAAAACAGCTTGATATTCAAAGAGAAGCTTATGGAATCATATCATCTCATTTAGTTTCAAAAGTTATTCTCAGTAAAACTGGTGATATGAAACTTCTATAATATTACTTTATGATTAAAATATGAACTTAAAACATATTGCAATTACTACTTTATTAATATTTTAAAATACGCGTTACTCTCAGTAATCAATATTAATCTTCATACATTTTTGGCTCAAACGAAAACTTATTTTACGTTGTGTCAATATTTTTATGGATTCAGTTATTCATTCGGGTTCCAAAAATATCTTATTTGATTTCCTTGTAAATAAACGCCGAAATCCTAATAGAATCAAACGACTAACTAACTTGGGTTTACTAAAAAAAGACCATGACATTTGGACAGTAAGTAAATACTTTTTAAACGGTTTTTATTCACAACCTTTGACAATCAAGGTGCTCTTGTTTGATGTTATTTCAATTACTTATACACGTGTGTTTTTAACACGAGATTTTTTATATTATTTCGCCTACTGGAGGCCTTTTTGCGATGCAATTTTATATTGAGTTGAGTTTTCTGTGCTTTGCGTGGATTTTTTGATCAGGCGCTGGTGATGACTATCGTTTACTGAACAAACCTAAATAAAAAGCTCTAAAGTGGTCCTGACTGAAAAGTGGCCTATATTAAAAGATCAAAAGTACTAGCTGAGAATTAGAATTCAGATTCAGCATCATTTAATAAACAAGTACATAAAATACCGTCTCCCCTAGTATTCTCAGGTTTATATATAAACATATATAAACCTATATTCATTAAAATAATTTCAAGTTGTCTTACCAAAACATAAACGCAATGTGTACAAATGAATCCGACGACTAATGTGCCGATAGCTCCGGCTGCTAATCCCGCATTCTTGAAGGCAGCCGGCATCGCCAGGATACCAGATCCTAGTGATGACTTCAGGAGATGTACTAGAGAGCCTATTGTCCTGGAATAAAACGATATATATAAGAAAAATATGTTGAGTTATTGTTCGGGAAAGTTACCACTGCATTTATTAGAAAAAAAAAAAACAAGAAAAATCCTCCCAAGTTTAATTCACTCTCTATTCCTTCACTTGCATATCCTGATGGAACGGCAATCTACTACGACCTGAGGCAGATCAGGGGTAATACCGATATCTATCGACCATCTTTCAATGTTCGTCTGTTTTGTGAAAGTTGCTTAAAACCCACGAAGCGATTTTGATCCGCCCCGGGAATCGAAAATCGGAAATCGTCCAGCAGTCGCTATTCAACGAAATAGCTGCTCAGCAAATACATATACGAATAAAAAATGTAGTAAATAAAATAACATTGATGAAAACTGCCACAATTACTCACACTAAGTGATCCAATAAAATTCGTTATCCTACTAATATTATAGATGTGAAAGTTTGTGAGAATGTATGGATGTATGTTTGTTATTCTTTCACGCAAAAACGGCTGGACCGATTTGGTTGAAATTTGGTATGTAGATAGGTGATACCCTGGATTAACACATAGGCTTCTTTTTATCAACACACTACGCGGGCGAAGCCGCTGGCGGAAGCTAGTATAAAATAATTACTTACGAATTAGGGTGTTCCACTTTTCTGTGTTCGAATGGATTGTAGGCTTTTTCATTGATTACTTCTTTTGAGCCTAAGCTCAGCGTTGACTGAAAGCCTGGATTTGAAGCGAGATTTGCCCTGGAAAGTATGATTAACAGACTTAGGTAGGACTACAAAAATAACTATGAAAAGAAGTGATTAAGCGTCTAAATAAGTGACTTTAACTTTAAAATTGTAACAGCACCTAGGTAGAAAATTATGTTCATAATGTTATAGATGACATATTATGTTTCAGGGGTAAAATAAGGGGAGTGAAGAAAAGTACCTTAATAGGAAATTCATCAAAATTGGGTACATCGATTTATCGTATACTAACAGACATATAAAACTGTCCATAATAGGACTGCAATTAGAACTCCTTTGAAACAACCTTCACTTGTTTATATGAAAGTCAAAACAGGGGTAACAAACTCTACGTCAACTAAAAGGTAGAAGTGCTAATTGTACTAAACTAAGCATAGTTGAGCACTAGGTACCCTAGTGCCAATTAGCAAAATGGGTTAAGAAAATGGGGCACGACGAGTGTTTTGCTGTCAGGTTGGGCAATTTTCTAGTATGCTGTAAAACATTGTTATGAAAATTCTAACAAAAGTATGTTTGTCTATCTGTGTCACTTTCACTTTCATGGTAAATTACTGAACCGATTGAAATAAAATTTGTTATGCAGATTGTCTAGACTTTATCAAAGATCATAGGTAGCTTTTTATCCATCTTTGGGATTCAGTAGTAGTAGAAAATTGGTGAAACTGAGGGAAACAGCTTGTTCAATATAGTTTGGAGCCTGATTTTTGATAAATACTCATAGTGCTTTTGATGACCTAATTGCAAATATAAGATACCAAGTCCTATTCAAGGTTTAAGATTTTCAGTACTTACGTGGAATTAAAATTCTCGAGGACAATGCTTCCTTTTTTCTCGTCGTTCCCCATGATGCTGAGTTTCTGTAAAAAAGGAAGAAATTTTATGATTAGAAAATTAAATTCCTTGTTTACTGGATAGTCAGGTCAATTGACTCTTAATACCTCTAGACAGACATGCTTATATTTTATGTTTTAAAGTATATTTTTTTATTTAAGTACATTTAAAACTGGTCGTATAAAAAATCGGAATCATTTCAAACATTTACTTTCATTGCTTCAAATACGTCTGCGGAATCGCCACGAAAACACGTGACTTATGGAGCAAAAAAAACCTAAATTATTCACACTTTCCGTTAATCCCATTACCTAATCTCTTATGTCTTTTATCTTCACGTAATACACAAAAAAAAAACATAAAAAAACCTTAACAATCGTTACGCACGTAATTTTCTTTTTATCAGCTGTCCATTGTACAAAATAACCAGAATACCTTGATCCGTGAACCAAATAGGAACTAATGAGTTATAGTAGTGAGCTCGTGACTTCGTCTAAAGCTCGCGGATCGGTCGATCATAAATTAAGCAATGCTTGGCGCAGTCGGTTCGTGGATGGGTGACAATTTTGTCATGAGGAGTTCTTCCGTCTTCTGGATATTAATGGGTCCTAGCTGTCATTTCAACATCTTTGGCAGTCTTTACGGGTAGTCAGAAGCCAGAAAGTCTGACAACCAGTCTTACTTAGGGGAATCCGGCTGCCCTGGTAACTGAGTTGAGGAGGTCAGATAGGCAATTGCTTCATGTAAAACACTGGTATTCTGGCAAGCCGATCTCAACATAGTTGGGAAAAGACTAGACAGATTATGAGATCTGTTGAAGATTGCTCATTTTGTTAGCCTATAGCGCCATCGTGGTTAGGTCAAGTTATGATGGTGGGTCCAGAGATATTAAACGTTGATAATCGTTCGAAGCGTACTTTTGGCACGTTGGTAATCGGTGTCAAGTAAAGTGAAGTGGGACGGAGTGAATGCTCCATTGATGTTTTTTGACTAGATGCGTTTAAGTAAATTAATTTAATTTCTTCATTTTTCTCGCATACAACTAAAGAAATAAGTTTATGTTTTTTGAGGTATCGACTAAATTACCATAAAGTTTCATCAAAATTTGTTTAGTAGTGTTTACGAGAAATAGCAAGAAATATTGACACGTCCAAACGGAAAGTTTCTATATAAATAAGTGCTCCTGAAAATAATAGGGGTTCCTATTGACTACAGATCTCTTATTATGTTGCTTAAGTATATAAGCTAGCTAAGAATAAAATAAAAAATAAAGTAGAACCTAATAAAAAGAAACAACAAACTAGGTAGGTTCGCTAATCACGGATTCTATATTATTTTCGCTTCAATATTTTCATCTGGCACGTCTTACCGAATAAACACTCTTTGTAATTAGCACTAACAAGGCATAACGTAATTCCCTCTTCGTGAAAAATCTTTTTAATATTCTCATAGATACTCTACATTAACACATAGTACTCAATTACACTGAAGTGCAAAAAATATGACTCATTGCTCACATTTAACAACCAACAGAGATTAGATCACGAACAAATTTGTTATGAGTCACAGCCGTATTTACAAAATAATGAAGCTATACAATACTCCATATTAGCTGGAACCGCGGTTTTTTTTCTTCCTAAAAACGATCCATCTTTTTCATTCACCTATGTTTCATACTGTTAGTCACATATACAACAGTTTCACAGAAAAAAACTAAACAAAATGACAGACAAACTTTCGCGTTCATAATATTAATATGGATTTTAAGCCCTATCCAGCCAGCCGAAATCACAAAAGTATACGTCGGCGGTATGATTAACGAGTTCAAGTTTTTTCGTCAGCAAACATTTGGAAACGAGCCCCCATTATGTTTTTTAAGCAAAACTGGACAGCCGGTAATTGGAAATCGGAATTTCGAACGATGAAAATTAAAATTGCGAATTTTAACTGGGCCCATTTTTTTGGCTTGTCGTGTTGTGGTGGCATGATGATTGTCGATGTTCTGTTAAGATAAGTTACTTTGTATCAGTTTATTGAACCCTATAATACATCATGTATGTTCGGGATCTTCTTAGGTATGATGTAGTTTATATCGCGACTAGCTGTCTTCCTGCGGTTTCACCCGCGTCCCGTGGAAACAAGTACCCGTACTCGGATGAAATATAGCACATGTTACGCTAGAATGGTGTAGCTACTCAACAGTGAAATCATGTTCAAATCGCTTTAATAGTTTCGGAGCTTTTAGGGCATAGTCAAACAAACAAACAAAACAATGTTTCCTCCTTATTATATCAGTATACTGCGCAGTGAAAATATTTATTGCATTCCGTAAGTCTGTAGACAATAAATACGGATCTAGATGAAGGCTTTACATTACATGAGTAATACTTCGGTATTCAATAAACTTCTGTGGTCTGTTGAGTCATTTACAAAACAAGGTAATTGCTTCTGACCTCTGAATTACAGCGTTGCAGTGACAGGTAACATTGACACCTACGAAATGATTCATCGAAGTAAATGATTTGACTTTGAAGAGGAAAATATAGACGAACTAGCTTTTGCCCGCGACTTCGTTCGCGTGGAATAGTGACTTCCGGCAGATTTTTGGTTTTACCCACATAGTTCCCGATCTCGCGGGATTTTTGAGACGTTCCCGCTCCCGCAGGATTTTTGGGATAAAAACTATCCTATGTCCTTTCTCGAGTTCCAAACTATGTCTGTACCAAATCGACAAATACAACGGAACCAAATTAGAATTTACGAAACAGGACCAATCCACATAAACGACCTTATAACCGACAATACAATTTTTCCACGACGGTACCGAAGCGCTCGGCCGATACCCAACCAAATGCGTGTAACGAAACCATAGCGCGATCTATTTCGATCCCAACGCCATCTATCGAGCATAGTGACAACTCGGATTATTTATCTATACTCCGTTCGGGCATTTTCTTTGTACTAAAAGTAGTATTATATTGTTATTATTTTTTTCATACCTTTTTACTATTTATTTACTTTTTTCCGATGAATTAAAACAACATGAACCGAACTCGTGTAACGATCGACACAATTGCGCGTAGTACTAATAGAATTATCTATACTCCGTTAGAGCATTTTCTTTGTAGTAAAACTTTTATTATATTAATATTATTTTTTTTACACCTTTTTACTGTTTATTTACATTTTTCTGATGGATTTTCCGATGAATTAAAACAATAACATGAACCGAACACGTGTAATGACACCATTGCGCGATTAACACCATCTATCTACGGAGCATAGGAACAGCATTTCGACATTTGACCAATAGATGGCACTGTATGTCCGTAATAAATTTTATTTTTTATTTTTATTTTTTGTAATAAAAACTATCCTATGTCCTTTCTCAAGTTTCAAACTATGTCTGTACCAAATTTCACACAAATCGGTTCAGTAGTTTAGGCGTGAAGAAAAGACAGACAGACAGACAGAAAGACAGACAGACAGACAGAGTTACTTTCGCATTTATAATATTAGTTTGGATCTACCTGTGCAAAATCAGTAATACATTCAGGTCTATACTAATAATTATAAAGCTGGTGACATTGTTTGTTTGTTTGAACGCGCTAAAAAATCAAAAATAAGTACTTGAATGAATTGAAAGATTATTAATTAGATTTCAATCAATTTATTGAGGAAGGTTAGGTATAAGTTTTTAGTCTGGGTGTCGGGTGCGCGAAATAGATCCCACGGGACGCTTGTAAAACCACTGGCGCAAACTAGTGGAGAAATGGGACATATTCCAGCGAAGTATATGACTTTACCAAAAAAAATATGCAATGCTGCTAACACTACTCTAAAAATTTTTTTTTGTTATTTCATTATTTACCTACGCGAAATATTAACGCAGTTTTACAAACCAAGTTCTCATGACACAGATGCAGCTCATACATATATAGATTAGCATACAAGTATATCTAATGGCATTGAACAAAGCCTCTATGTAGACATCTAGACAGACATGTTAAGAATTACAATGATAATTCGGGTATTATATATTTTTTGCTACTACAGTTATTTTTATTTATTTATTTTTAAGAGTCATTAAAATTAAGCTGGACAAATGTAAATAAGATATTTTGGTATTAAAATAGCGTCTTTTAGGGTTCCGTATTTAAAAAGTAGAACAGAATTGATGCTATCTATCTCTTCGTTTCTCACCGGGCTGTATCTTATAAACTGTGATACTTAGTAATACAGTTGTCATTTTCACAGAGGATGTATTTCTGTTGCTGCTGCAACAACATTTCCTAAAAACTAGAATACAATTGATATTAAGGGCCCCCTTCATATACCTACCGCAAATTTGATTTTTAGCTGTTTAGTAATAGTACGGAACCTTTCGTTCGGACTCCAACTAATACCGACCAGTTTAAAAAAAAAAGATTATATTCTAAAAGGATAATAAAAGATTACATAAAGGCACGGGTTATGTAGATACTGTAACCGAATCAGCATAGGAACAACATGTTATTTATGTAGATTACCCTTGTGACTGACTAACAAGTAAATCGATCAAGGTTAGGCTTAGATTGTTTTACGCCTAACGGTAGATTTCTGTAATCTATCTATTGAATAGAGATTTAATTTTGACATTAACTTCACATAAATTACGTCACACTCATTAATTGCAAAACACGGATTAGATACGTTAAAGAAACCCGTAGTTAAAGTTATCTGGAAAAGATATTCATCATATCAAATAGTGCTATTTGATGAGTCAAAAATATACTTTGCTAGAAGCGTCATCAAAATATTCACGACCAAACAGAAGTCAATGATGTATATATTATTATGTACCTGGAAATTATATTTAAATCACACTAAAACATTGTTAAAAAAAAAAACATAAATATACCATGAATCATCTAATCTCATAACCTCTCACAATTATACCCAAAAAGAATTTTGAGATGTAAAAAACCTGTTAAAAACACTTTTGATTTTTTTGGTGATTTTACACTCGTAGATCAAACATTATATTCTGACTCATGTGTTTTTTATTCTCAGGTACGGATGTCCGCAGAGTTAAAATCTATTTATTTAAAAACTATTGGCTACACTGACGAGATTCACAAAAATTTAATAGCGATTTTCTCGCATATTAATTGATTTGGAAGCTACAATATTTACAAAATATGTCTCATCTATACTAGTATTATAAAGCTGAAGAGTTTGTTTGTTTGTTTGTTTGAACGCGCTAATCTCAGGAACTACTGGTCCGATTTGAAAATTTCTTTCAGTGTTAGATAGCCCATTTATCGAGGAAGGCTATAGGCTACTTTTTATCCCTGTACGGGAAGTAGTTCCTACGGGATGCGGGTGAAACCGCTGGCAGAAGCTAGTCTGACATACTTATATGTAAACTAATATTTCACGAGGAAATCGCTTTTTATACTACGTAAACAATTATACATACCTACTAATTATGGCTTTAATATAGCGTTTTAGTAGCAGTTGCAAGAAATGAAGCTGAATTTCAGTTATTGACTAGAACCAAACGTTTGCATTTTGCTCGTAACATACTAACATATACCACGTTTACGATGCTTCTAATGGCTGCTTAACTTTATATCTTTGTATATACATAGATGTTTAAAACAAAAAATACAATATGTCGTTCGCGGTTCTGACTCGAGTATACTTATATGACATAAATGCTCTGATTGTCATTGTTTCCTATGGGAACATAAATGCACAATGGGTCATAGACAGATTTATTTATATCATTCTTTCATTATTTCAGGATATCCTGAGACCGTATTGTAACTACAATGTATTTCTTAAGTTAAACAGTAGTATTTTTCCCAAGAAGAAGGTATTAATACATATAAGTAATCAGCGTCAGATCATGCCCTTTAATTTAAATTCCATGGGGGTAATTAGCGCTTTTCATAAAAATTTACTATTTTTGGCTAATTTCAGTAGAAAAATACAATGATTTCCAATTTTAAGATTATCACCAAACTTGTAACCAAGTCGAAATTCATACATTCGTAGAGATAACTCATCATTTCCCATCACAACATAAACACGATAAAAACATCAAGCTTTTATATGTCAAGGTCGACAATAACAATACATCAGCCCATCATTTTTCTTACTACATATGTTGAAGCTGCTTTAGGCCTCAGTCCTACGCGTTGAGGAAAGGGCACCTCACCAGGTCAAGGGCTGCTGGTAACCTGTTGATGTTGCAAGCATTTATTTGCATGATACTCGTATTTGTACAGTTATTTTGAGAATATTTTTTAAGGCACGGCTATTTTTGGATCTTTTGAAAGTGATGTGAGTCAGTTTTGGTTAATTTTGGTTCTGTATGCAGTTACGTAACGTATTTTATTTCTGTGAGTTGGAATTGTACGTTCCTTTTTATGCAGGGTGACCCTTGACATATGGTTCAGTATGGAATGGAATGTGGTCGTATGGTCATTCGCAAAATTATGACATAGCAATTTTCTACAATATCGCATAATCTAGGTATTTGAAAGTTGGAAAATGGCCCTGTCTAAGGCATTTCATTTGATTCATACTACGTTTTATTCGTGTGTTTAAGTAGTCGGTCTTAATGATGGAACATATGGCAGAAGCTAGTATTTGTAAAGGTACTTTGACGAAACATAGTGATGTAATTTCTCCCCTTTTCGTGTCAAGCTAATGTCTCATTGTTAACCCATTTTGTCAAGTAGTTGCATTTTTATTAATAATCAAAGTCATGTAAGAACTTTACATTGTTTTCAAATGATTGATCACTATTATTGTCGTAGAATTCCGGTCCTAAAAAATAAACAACCTTGATACTCTGTCTGTGAGAAATATTAATTTTATTGAAGGAATATGTTTTCTTTGTTATCATTGAAAAAAACTTGTGGAGAATAAAAGCTTCAAAAAAGAGAAAAAAATATTGCGGTCAGTCTGTAAATACGGAATTAAAAAATACAAGTCTACAGTGAATGAAAAATTCTTTCATTGTTAGGTAGCCTATTTTATCCGGCTGCGCGGATTAGTTCCCGCAGGACGGGAGTGAAACTACTGGTGGAACTAGTAACAGAATATACGTACACTCTTACACATAGGTACGATCATTAAAATGGGAGCAATTCGGACTTAAACAAAGCATTATTAAATAAATTCCGTTCAGAATGTAATTATTACACTTAAATCACATAAGAGGCAATAAAAATTAACATGTATAAAGTATTAAATTGCAAAGTATTAACATGCCTTTGTGCATATTGCAATCACAGTCCTGGTTTTAACATTAATTTAATTGACGGTAGCGATGCAGCAAAACTACACTTCAAACTTTTAGTCGGCCGATTGTTTGGGCTGAAGATGAATTATGGTATGCGCTTTACAAAAATCATGTATCTGGTCATTTAGTCGGCAAGTGTAAGCTTTGATTGGAATCAAGATTTACTTAAAACAAAAAAATAAAACCAACTTCCAGAAACACTAAAAAGCCAAAAAATATAAACTTATTTTAGGTGCATCGGCCTAGAAGTCAGCGTCTAATGGATGTCCCTGAGTTAATTTTGTCACCTACTTCTAGGTTTAATTTTCTTGTAAAAAGTTTTTTATTTTATTTTTAGCTTTTTAGTTATACTGGAAAGTTCTCATCAATACGAATAATATAAGCCCAAACAAGAGGGAGGTAACATATTCCGTTGTCGAGTTCCCTCGACCTTCTCTGGTCTCCGTCATCAGGTCAGCTCGAAAACTTCACTATTGAATAGTGCTATCAGGCATAAAAAAAAAGAAAAAAAAATACTGTCGAATTGAGAACCTCCTCCTTCTTGGGATATCGGTTAAAAAAATTTTGCCAACCATCGAGTCAACTGTCGGCCCACTGCTTAGTTTGCAATGTGTGGGAACACTTAATTGACGGCAACGACGCAGTAATTGTATGCCTACTTAGAAATAATAGCAATATTAAAATGAATTCCGATTGCCTCAGTTGCACAGATATGCCGGTTTTGTAACGGTTGATTAAACGTTGATTTAGCTACATTGAGCGTCTTTGGGATTCAGTAGGCGGTAATTATGTGATGTTATGTTAACACTTATCGACGATCTTACAAAGATCGCCGGAAGACGCGGGATGCAGATCGCCTCCAACAGGTATCTGTGGAGATCTAAGGGGGAGGCCTATGTTCAGCAGTGGACGTCCTATGGCTGAGATGATGATGATGATGATGTTAACACTGACATGTCAAATGGAAGCTTAGTGTCAAATGTGATGAATACTGGAATAGAGGATACCAGCCGTTTTGCCGCGGTTTTGCCCGTGTCCCGTGGGAACTACTACCCAGTACCTGACTAAAATATAGCCTATATTACTCGGGAAGAGTGTAGCTTTCCGATAGTGTAAGAATTTAGCGAATTGTTTCAGAAGTTCCGGAGCCTATACGATTCAAACTAACAATTTAATCTTTCCTCTATCTATATATTTGTACAGATGACCAGCTTCCGTCAACTGTTTTACAAGTGGATTACTTCGCGCGCCAGGATCAGACGCAGCTTATAGACTTCCTAAAAAAAATAGGCGATCTTACAACGAAAGATCTTTTCAAATCGGGTGTACTGAGATTAGCACATTCAAGCAAATAAACAAACTCATCTTCTATATAATATTAAGTAGGTATATAGGTAAGCCTGTTTATCAACCTACTAACGGTGATCATGATCAATAACATTGATATTGACGCAGATTCCTACATTGATGGAATACCGAGAATTCAATGCGGAATCAACAGAGTGGCTTATTTAATTAAACGCTATTTATCGAGGCTTCTTAGAGATGTTTATAGATGATTTATGTTTATTAGGTGTGTTTATTAGCATTAAGTTGCTTGAAAATAAAGAATTTACTCGGAAATCATAACATTTTTATTTACTGAAAACTACTGCCCGTACCGGGATAAAATATACTTAGCCTATGTTACTTAGGAAAACTGTAGCTTGCCAACAGTGAAAGAATTTTCAGAATTGGTTCGTTAGTTTTGGAGTCTTTAAGGTACAAACAAACAAAATTAGTTTACTCTTTATTATATTATACAAGGTGTTGATTTGCATCTGTGCCATATTTTAGGAGGTTGACATAAAATACGTAAATAATCGATTGGAATTACAGTAAAAGGGAAATAGTTAATATGCACTGCTTTTTTGTCATTGTACTGTCGTAGTATTTGAGAAATAACCCAATTTTATGAATGAAATTTATGAGTGATCGTTGCGTATGCTTTGTGTTTACGTTAGTGTGAGAGTGCAGCACGGTTTTGAGGCCAGTAACACACGCGCCGAGTTTAAAAACGGGTAGGCGACATTGACGGATTTCCGAAAAAAAAATAAAATCAAAAATTTTTGAACCAATTTTTTCGTTGATTTGGGTTGAGAATCATTAGTATAATTACGTCCTCGACTATGGCACGGATGCAAATCAACATATTGTATATTAGTATAGTTTATTCCTGTACCATATATCTTTTTTGTAGGTAAGACATACGTACTGTTTATGACAGGTTTTATAAAAAGACTAGACATTAATTAACATAGGTTGACAAAACTTTAAAGTAAACCAGTTTTGAAACCTGCACAAATATAAAGCTAGTAGTTTTTAATAATTATATTGTGTAGGTCATGGTACCTACTATGAATTATTACGGTGATTTATTTTTTATTATGACAAAGTTTTACAAATAAAGAGTTTATCTAATAAAACGGACGCTAGTAAAACCGACAGAACAAAATATAACATATACCTATTATATTTGTCGCTTGTTGATTAAAATACGTACAATATCAATTAACATATTATGTCAAAAAATATAGCAAAATAATACAAATAATTCACTCAATAATTCATTATATATCGCGATAAAAATAACACGACACCACTCATTTACGTTCATTCATGAATTACAAATTAACAAGGAAGACATTCACTAAATAAGAGATAAAGTAAAGAATTAATTAAATAAATAATTGAACAAGAAATAACTTATCTTAATTTAGTAATAAAGTAATAATAAAACCGTGGGAAATAAACATTACTTGAAGAAAACGCTTTGTTTTGTAATGGTCGTGTGCACGCGCAAGTAAGCTTATAAATATTTATGTTCGTAAGTTATTATTTACTTAACAAGGTAACAATTTAATTAAATTATTACAACGAATTAATGGTCTGTGTAAGAAAGAGTTTCGGTAGATAAATAAAGCTTGTTCTAGATTTAGTTCTTTGTTTGTTCTATGTTACGGAAGAAGGCAAGATATCAGATATAGCCCAAGGAAGGTAGGTCATTCGCCTTCTTGTACGTCAATATGTCGGTAGGCGTGAACAAGCGTTCGGGTTCCTGGTCAAATCCAAACCAATCTTGTCAAAGATCTGTTAAAAATCTTATTTTGAGAATAATGAAGGTCGCAGCTAGCAACGTTCCGCGTCCATGGAACACCCGCATTTTCTTAGTAGATTTTATGCTGTGACATGTCAGTTAGTCATTTTGTTCTCCACGTTCTAAATGCTACACTACCCTTACTAAATACTACCCTTTATCATGAAGACCCAGGATCACGCTACTAAGACGCAAAAACGCTCAATTGACAATAACAACCAACCGCAAGCAAACTCAGAGAAAATAAACTATCTCAATAATTAAGTTATTACTTATAAGGTCGAATGAAGTAGCACCATCGTGATTAAGTTACATTCTGCCACGATCACACTTTCTGCCATTAAATACCAGTTTTTCCTTGACTTTCCCAAACCTACTTTCTTGCAATTATGTGTTTATATGTTTACTTGTTAATTGCATTTAATACTTGAAAAAACTGTAATAATATTGAGTGGAATGTTAACAAAAAAATATTAAGTGCGTTCTTTAATTTGTTGTGTGTATATCGGGTGTATCGTACCTAATCACGTTAAATTCTATCACATATACTTTATGACAATATGATATGATGACGAATTGAAAAAAAATACCTAATCCATTCAGTGGTTTAGCCACAAGAGTCATTTTTCATAATTTACAACATCATGTGTAAGTAAAGCAGAGATAAAGTTAAGAGTATCGAATGTTTTGACCAGTTGACAGCTGTCAGTTTTCAAGGGAGAATTTCCGTTGCTTGTTATGACTGACTCTTATAATATATGGTGTTCCAATTCTCGCACATTTTTATTCTATTTGTTTGAAAAAAATATTTTTTTTATATTTTTACGTATTTTATTATTTTCTTTGTGCAAATCGATATATATTAATCAGTATATAAATATATTTAAAATTTAATGTGATTAGGTACGACACACTCTGTATCTGCCTAGACTTTCCTTATCATGTCTTTATTCCAATTTTAATTGGGGTTGGCACAAGATGCCTTCTTCTTCCACATATCTCTGTCTGACAGCATCACTCAATACACCTTTGGACGTTTCATTCCTCAATATTCATCCATGTTCATACCCACGGCCTGTGAAGCTATTAATTATAAAATAATACATAACAGTAAGTTATACGCAGTTACTGTACCGTTTAAAAGCCATAATGTGCATATAACTGCTAGTTTCCTTCAATTGCATGTCATTATGTAACGCAGGACCGTATATAAAGGTTATTTAGCTAGGTAGGTATGTTTCAAGGATCTTGTTCATGGTCTGATGATGGTGTTTGTTTGTTTGTATTTAAATGTTATGACCTACATAGTTTTACATTGTAGTCGGTTGTAATTTGAGGGAATTTCTTTATGTAGTCACCCTAATATTGTCATATCTTTTATTATATCCGGCCGTCTATCAACCGATAATAAGCTGTAAGACTTTTTTTGTATTAGTAAGCCGTGCTAGACTACCTACAATATCATATATCTCCGAACTTATTAAGTTCCCTATCAAACTGTCGATAGCAACCGCGGGAGGTCTGAAGTATAATCCAGTCTAGGCATGTCTTCAGCTTAAAATACTGATACTCATCTACATCCGTTTAGGCTGGAAGCCGATCCCGACATAGTTGGGAAAAAGCTCAGTGAATGATGACAGGCTTTTCTTCAGTATACTACACAGACTGAAAATATTCCGTCGTAATGTCACCAGTATTGACTGAGAGAAATACTAAATAATTATACATTAATAAACGGAGGTCTCTTCGAAATAATTTCCATGTAAATATGACATTGTTGATGTTCGATACATTTACTTCCTCTTCCTGATATAATGAACACAAGGTATTTCAAGGTATTGTTCCGCCAAAATTATCTGGTATGAAATAATGGGAAAAGTGACTCATTCTTTTGATGTGTCATATGTATGAAGAAAGGACATTCTTTGGAATTCAACAATGACGAAAAGGAAAAAAGAAAAATATCACGGTTACTTGCGGTTGCTTCATGACACGAAAACAAGTGAACGTTATTTGTACATCGGACGACAAACGCACCCCACCCGGTCAGAAATGAACCTCTCAATTTAAGGCTGTCCGATAATCGGTGACCGATTTTTTGTAGGAGTAAAATAAAACACACTGATAACAATACTTGTAGAGCAACACACAATGTCCTACAAAAAGTTGGTCAAAAAATCTTATTCAAAACGACCAACAAAAAATCGGTCTGATTTATCTGTCCTACAAAATGTATGACGTGGGCGTTCAGCTTAAAAGGTTTAGGTACATCGTTGAAATTCGGTGTATGTAGATGTTTTTATTCAATACAATTTTGTATTTATTAGCTCACTCTGTTTTTGTGGGTTATAGAAACATCAAATGTTTATGTACGAGATGTAAGAAAAACTTTTGGCAATACATAATAATATTATTTCAATTGGATGAGAAGCAAATAACGAGATAAAGATGTTTGCATATATCATCCATCCAAGTGACTTTAATTAGCACGATGCCTTTTTTAACCGACTTCAGAAAGAAGGGGGTTCTCAATTCGTCGGAATCTTGTATATATTTTTAAAAACGTTATATTCACCGATTACTCATGCAAAGACGTCTGGACATAGTTGTGAAAGACGCTAGCCAGATGATCATCTATTACTAATACTGTTATAAAGAGGAAAACTTTGTTTGTTTGGTTGTAATGGATAAACTCAAAAACTACTGGACCGATTTTAAATATTCTTTCACCATTAGAAAGCTATATTATCTGCGAGTAACATAGGCTATATTTTATCCCGGTGCGGGCAGTAGCTCCCACGGGACGCGGGTGAAACCGCGGGAAAACGGCTAGTATTTTATAAACTATTTTTATTTCAGTACTGTTATTTGATTAGAAATGTAACTAATTAGGTAATCAATCACAGCAGCTTGCAGAAATAATACTCCAAAACCTGATTTATCCTTCAGAAACTGGGTTACCAATGCAACAGATTCATAAAATATTTTATTATATTACTATAAGTATATGCAGCTAAGTTGTAAAACTTAAGTGGATAGGTCGTATTTTGAAAATGTAGTGTCTAGAAATGTTCATATTGCGTCAAAATTTTGCTAACAATGCGTAGGCGCCGGTATGTCAACACTTCTTTCTTAATGTCAAAATTTACATTATTTTTATGAATCTTTGTGTAGAAAATAAAAGGCATTGTAACTGATTGCAAATAATATCCGATTTGCATAAAAAGGTAAAGGTAAATATTTGATAAATCACGTACACACTTTTGTCTGCTGACTCTGTACAGACATGTAGTAGTAGTATACTAAGAAAAAATCTGAGATAAAATAGATAGAGCTAGATACTCAAGTACAGTTCTCGTCAAATAATTTTGCTGCTATGAAGTTGGCTATTTAATTAACGGTTCTTGCAGGTGCAGCAGTATTTTGCTCGTACATTTTGATTGGCGTGTAGTAGTTAGTAGCGAATTTCAGAGCGGCAAAGCTATTGGAATTGTTTCATTTAATCGTTCAAATAATGTATTTTTTTCCGTAATACTAAATAAAATGTTAAGTATATTATTTGTAAATCCTTACAAACTTTTAAAGCATATTTAATAGTAAGTATTTCCAGGCTACACAATCAGTAGGTACTAATATTGAACCATCGATACCTAGATATTAGTTCAGAACAGCAATCACATTTGTGGCGAACGTGGTTGAGGCTTCTAGGCTATAACAGTAAATAACTAAGCCTAGTGATGTCGCATTATTAAACTGGTATATGTACATCTCGTGTACGTGGGTGTATCTGGAATATATTAGTGTGTATCTAAGGTACAATCCAATCAACGGGGCCCAGCAGGGCCAAGGCCTGCCGGGGCTGCGGGTTGTTCGAAAGAGATACCGCGGCCCTGGTACATAAAAGGCCTATGACGGAACACGACGGTTTTTAGTCAGTAAGAGTCTGACACTCCCTCACCGCTGCTAACCCACAGCGGGAGGGGTCATTTGATGATTTTTGACGTCGGAAAAAAAAAGGTACAATCCAATGAATATGTAGGTAATATCAACTAAATGCTTTATAGAGTCCAAATTCCAAAGATCTCATTAAGTATGTCTAGATAGACTGGTTGCAGTTCATATGCAGTGTAAGGCTTAAAAATAAAATACCGATAATAAATATAATAATATGCAAACCGATTTTATCGTCCATGACGGCTATTCTCTCTCAGGAAAGTTGCTCAAAACATACAGTACATAAGCGTTTGCGTAAACACAGATGCACTATAAAAGAAAGCCCGATGATAGACAACCCGACACGGTTTTGTGAAAAGTTCGTAAAACCTACAAATCAATTTCGGTGGACCTGGGAATCGAACTCGAGTCCCCGGGCACAGCTCTTGCGCTATGCGACAACGTGACAAATGAGGCAATGTAATAAAATATACCTGCTTTATAAAAATACCAACCGTCGATCTAAAAAAAGTACCTAATATGAAAGAGCCTACAGTTTGACAGATGATGATGATCGAGCGGGTATAGGTGCATACGTAGGCGGCTAAGGGGTGAAGCACATTTGGCAGACCGCAGGCATGAACGTGAAGTTTCCTAAACACATGATGTATAGGTATATAGGCCCATTGGTGATACATACTTATCTTGACATAGCAGTTGGTATGGAGACTTTTTTAAATTATAAATACAATTCAAAAAATTAAAAATTACTACTAACTAATTAAAAATTAGTCAAAAAATAGACTGACATGAAAAAATGCCCTCAGAATGAGCGCTGTCTATTAGTAGGTACATATCTACGGTAAATGTAACTTATTGTTTAATAGACACTACCACTACTAATCTTTAGCTATTGTCCGATATTTATAGGCTTGGGATGTAGCCTAGTTCTCACAAGAAAACATAGCAACATTGTATCTTCTAACAATAAGCTCAATAGCTGTTATAATTCCCTACAGATTTCCCATTACAATGTATCACGCATATAAAGCATGATATAAACTGCGCGTTTTATACAATGATGTAATTATACATTTTACTGAGTACATCATCTGCCGTGAGACTAAGTAATGTTATTACCACATTAAAAGTTAAGTTAGCGGCAGTAATTTTTAAGAGGAAAAATCATTGAATCGTTAAGAGGAATATTGAATCACTCTGATATTTAATTCTGTTTTGCACCGGATCTTTGGGCACGATTAAAAATATGTGTAATCAATATTAAGAGTGGAGTAGGGAGCCCGTATTTCTAAATTATTCCCACTGCTGGGCAATTTATAGTCCAGACTCTGGAATTGTTCTTTAATAAAAATCTACGGAATGTATCTAAAGCCAAACACGTCAAATGCTTTCAGAAATTATGAACACCAAAATGATCAATAAAGCCTTGATCGTATTACTCATTATAATAAAGTTTTAATGAGTATTTTAAGATGAGAAAAAATAAATGTAAGAAACAAGGGCAAGTCTAAGTAATACACAAGAGCACTTTAAATCATCAGCAGACACAAATACATAATAGCTTCAATTTCGATAAAGAACATAATTACTATGACATCACGAAATCATTTTTTGCCACCGTTTCGTGCTAAGAATAACGATCTTTTACGAGCCTTATCATGATTGATATCTTTAAAGATAAAGATATAATACCAACGATCATTGCGGTACGCTCTAAAACCGACTAGGTATATGTTTGGCATCGATAAACAAGTGAAGATCGTAAAAAGTTTAATGGAGTAGAAAAGATGAGAATATTGAGTAGGCTGTCTATTGTTTTTCTGAAATAAAGAGAAGATTATTAAGAAACTAAAATAAAAATAAAATATTTATACATAGTAAAACAATCATCGGTTATTATACAAATTGAATGTAGAAACATCAGCACGTGTTTGAGTAACGATAGGGGGTGTACCATTACCTCATAAGGTACGATTCTACTTAATTAATGTTCGTTTATTTGTATAATATTAGTCACGACTGTGTATAGTCGTTTTCAAACACACCTGGTTAAAGATGGTATGGTAAAGATATGATATGTAATGCAAAACAATTACTTTTAATTACCTACATATAATTGAAACCCCTATAGTCTTGTTGTGATACTCATAAAGACTTCTATGATATTTTGGTGGAGAGATTTTTAACATTGAAGGATTTGAAACAAACCTTGCAAAAAGCTGTATCGTTCCTAAAAAAACAAACTATAAATAAAAAAAAAATAAACTATGGTAGACACACAAAAAACACATCCTTTATCCTTCCCTAAGTTTTTTCAATCCATCTCAATTTCTCCTTAAGCAAGTGAAAGCTTGACAAACAAACAGATAAACTGGCTTTCGATTTTATATCTTTTAGTAAAGATACACAGAATCCCTGAACATGTTTCAGTAACGATTTCCCTTCAAGCCGGTATTTTATGACGTCATAAAATATTGAACGATCGAATGAAGTGACTGTACGATGCACACTGCAAAGTTTTAGTCGCCTAATAGTTAGTTTAGGCACATAAGTCAGTATAGAGATGAATGGTGGTAGTACGCACATTACAAAGATAAGGTATTTAGCCGTTATTACAACGACGGCAAACTTTGATTGGAATTTTATGTAATTTTTATCGATTTATGCAATTGGCTTTTAAAGCCGTGTGAGTCGAATTAATAAATAAATAAAATAAATAAGATTTTCTTTGTCGGGCGACAGTTTAGTCTGCAGTGTGTGGGTACTCTAAGAGCTTCTTATATATTTAATGTCCAGTATATAAAATGGCGTACGCGTTGGGAACAAGAAATTACAACACTTATAAAATTTTAATTATGGAATATTCAATTAACTGACTCAAGGATACGGATATGGTGTATAACGGTTTATTCTTGTTAGTTTTATTGGAATGAAACGTGTTATTTTTAGCAAAAGGGACAGATGGTATGAAAAAAATCGAAAGACTTTTTTGGGTTTTTACAACAAGTGATCCCATGCTGGCATGTTTTGGGCCACTAAAATGCCGTTAAGTTTCAACGTGCAAAATACTGTTTGCAATTTTAATCATGATTATTTGATTTGAGCCATGAACTCACTTTTTGTTTCAGCAGCTACGTATTACCAGCTATTTATTATGAGAACAAATTATTAAAAATATTATGCATTGCACGTTAGAATACTGAAAATAGAATATTTAACAAGAGGATGAACTTATGAAAGCAACATTTTAGGTGCCCAGAGAGCGTATTTTTGGATCCGGTTTGTCAAAAAACAAGGTTAAGTACATACAATTTGGTTTACAGTATTAAGTAATGCGATACCACAAGACATATAATAATATTTACTTTGCAGTAGTAAAATAATTTATGTGGCTTTGAATCCAACAACTGTCATTTTTTTGACGAACGTAAGAAAATACCCAATGAATTTTAATTTATGTTTTTTAGCATTATTAATTTTTCTCGGTAAAAACAGGGTTTTTTGGCTCAAAGATCATAATTTTTCAAATTCGTAGTAATTACGAGGTAAAGATATATTCAAGACCACTTGGCTAGGTAAGAGGAAGTGTCATTAAATTTGTGTCTTTGGGAAAGCCTCTCTTATTAAAATTTGGCCTTCGTTTACATTAAAAAAACCATTATTTTTTATATTGAGAAAAGTATTGAGAATCGCTGATAAACAGTATATTCCGAAAAAAGGATCCAACGTTTTAATCACTATTGGCTAAAGTAAGATTCACTAATGTCTTAACGTCAGCAATTAGAAAAGTTTTCCTTTCAAATTCACACGTAGGGAAATAACTTTTACGCCGAGAAATCAACTGCGCCTAGGAGAAAAAAACTATAACTATAAGAATAACAGCTAAATAATGGTCGCTGCACACAGCGGGCGCGGCGCGACGGGACGGGACGGCGACGCGACGCTGAGCAGTTGTAATGTACTAGATATTACGGACGACATCACACAGAGCCGTCCCGCTCGGCGCGACGCGACGCGACGATCTAGTACATTGCGTCGCGTCGCCGTCCCGTCCCGCCGCGCCGCGCCCGCTGTGTGCAGAGACCATAAGTAAGTTGGCAAGACCTGATACTTCTGCACTGAATGGACAGGAAAGTTTAGCTACAAAGAATTTTCCAAAGGTAAACTAAACACTTAAATAAAATGGCTTACCTACAGATTTGGCAATTTTCGTATTAAAGGGTCTAAAACTGATGACTTTAAAACAAATATAATCTTGCAACAAGAGAGAACTGGGAAAAAAAATCGTCAAACAAACATAATAATGACCATAATATTGCGTGAAACCATTCCAAAAGAGTTGGCAACCAGATATTTTCTTTGCGTTAAAGCACCGAACACCAGTATCCTTGGCATCTGAAAGAGACACATGGACGAGGGTTACTTAATAGCTCTTCAATTTCACTGAGCCTTTACTCAAATACCATGACAAATTATAGTCCCTTTTCACCTATGAAATACTAGATTTCGCCAGCAGTTCCACCCGCGTCCCTAGAGACTATCCTTTCTCGATAAATAGGCTACTTAACTTCTAAAAGAAGTTTTGAAATCGTATCACTAGTTCTCGAGACTAGAACGTTTAAGCAAACAAACTCATCTGTTTTATAATTTTAGTATACATAGATACACCAGAGACAGATTGAAAAGAGTGTCGCACTCTTACTGATTTTTAACCCCCGACGCAAAAACGACGGGGTGTTATAAGTTTGACGTGTGTGTGTGTGTGTGTGTGTGTGTGTGTGTGTATGTGGCATCGTAGCTCCCAAACGGATGATCCGATTGTAATGCGGTTTTTTTTGTTTAAAAGGAATGTCATTCGGGAGTGTTCTTAGCCATGTTTGGTGGAAATCGGTTCAGGTCTTCAAGGTCATCAGCTCGTTTGTAAGGTGTGATAGGAACGTTACACGCTCAGTTTACTTGCAAGCATATGTGGGATCTGAAATTTGAAACACTAATGTCTTCTGGAACCACTGAGCTGGTCTGCTAGTAGGGCACGAAGATAGGAGACGTAACCCTGAACTGCCTTTTAGTAAACCCATCGAGTTTGGGCTCGTTGAATTTGTCTTGACTAGTTCTCTTCACGTTTCTAATTAACGAGAACCTGATGCTGGAAATGGGATGTGGCGGATGAAACCTTGGAATGCCGGAGTGAAATGGATAAACCGATTTATTTTTTTCCTGAAAATCTTTAATCTTTATTGTTTCTCAATACGTGCAATTCTCCCAGAGCCAGTTGGTCATGAGGATTGTTAAACAGCTTCCTTAGGCCGAGATCGCATATAGCGACCCCATCTTAAAATAAATTAAATGAAGGAAAAATTAAGGAGCTCCTTCAAAAAGCATGAAATAAAATTAAATTATAAATTTAAAAAAACCCCCGACCCACAAAAGCGCGCAATTATTGTGACAAAAGGTTAAAAACTCTAAACCCTATAAAAAGCAAAAAATAACTTTTAACACTACGTAAGTATAAACTAAAGCATGTTAGACTAACCTAAATTTTGACGTGTCGGGGGACCGCTTTTTACCTTCACAAATACTTACATAAATCAAATGATAGGTACCTACCTAATTACAACATTCGTATAAAAAAAAACACGAATCTTAATTAGATAATTAGAGCGGTCCCCCGACACGACAAAATTTAGTTTAGTCTAACATGCTTTAGTTTATACTTACGTAGTGTTAAAAGTTATTTTTTGCTTTTTATAGGGTTTAGAGTTTTTAACCTTTTGTCACAATAATTGCGCGCTTTTTTGGGTCGGGGGTTTTTCTATAAGCACCTATTACTTTCAAGGGACGCGGTCAACAGTCCCTTCGCGGCAATGACCATTATTACCGCATAGGGACTGTTCCAACCATAAACAGAACTTATATGACCAGGACCAGCCAAATTGGTCCTACAGTAATATTACGCAACAACATAACGACACTTGAGGACAATGAACTCAAATACCATTAGCCTATGTTCGCACTGAAGACTAAACAGTCGGCCGACTGTTGGCTCGGTCAAATCAATCAAAGTTTTGATACCGGACAAATACCTGATTGCTGTGACGTGTGTACTTCCATTCAACTTCATACCGATTTATGAGCCCAAACCAACTCTCTTCTTAGTCGTTTCCCTCACTGCTGAGGATCGTGACTCCTTCTGATCTTGTCCACTAGATGTCGCCATTTATTGCGTTCTGTTGCTTGATGCATTGCAACATTCATAGGCATCTCCAGCTCTTTAGTTACTTGGTCAGACCACCGTATGGGACTTCGGCCTCTCGGTCTCCTTCCTTCTACTTTCCCGGTCACTATAAGGCGCTCCAAATTATTGGCATCTCTGCGAGCAACTACTGCCAAACCAACTACTGGCCGACTAAAAATTTGTAGTGTGTCAATCCTATAAGGACTTGTAAACACAATTTCGCTCTAGGAATCCTAGATTGCGTTCCTAAGTTATGAAACATGTTGAAACATTCATATGCTAAATATTCGTGTAATTGCTTCACTAATCAACGTTCAGAATCTAGTTGGGCTAGAAACTGTAGGTAATTAAGCTGGGAATTAGCTTGGTTAATTTTGCCGGCTTTTTCATAATAGTGGGTTTTACTACCTAAGTAGATACATATCAAATAAGGAGTTGGTATATTCACATGTACCAATTATCAGCATCTATGGTCTTCTAAGTTTTATGTAGTTAGCTCGTCAGAATCAGTGAACATTACCAACTGGTTTGGTTTGAAGGTAATCGTTCCGATACCTGATAGTTGTTATGAGCACACTTAACATCCGAGAGTCCGATCAAACTATCGGCTTATATATGTCACCGGAAAATAACAAGACTCGTAAGTTGATCAATTTTCTAGGTAGTTGATCAACTCTCGGAAAATAATAAATGGCAGTTGAAATGTACTATTTAACGGTACACTATCCGTCACTTAAAACACTTTTCTCTGATTGGTCGACAGCATTAATTATAAGCATTTAGCAAGTGTATATTCATAAAGCTTTTAACCAATCAACGTATACTTCGCCTTTGTCGGATTATTTAACGGCAAGACGCCGTAAATTAATCAACTTACTAAAATACACACGTTAAATAATACATTTCAAATGCCGTTTATTATTTTCCGAGAGTTGATCAACTATCAAGAAAATTGATCAACTAACGAGTCTTGTTATTTTCCGGTGGCATATACATAACCTTGGGATAATTTTACATAAAAAAAAAATAATAATTTCCTATCTCATTCCTTACTATTGAAACGCGTGTATATTTAAACTAATACCGTATAGCCGAATGAAAGGCGCCCAAATTAAATAGCTAGCCTTGCGACTTTTGTCTTCAAAACAATACCGTTTAACGATTAAAGCAATAAGGAAATTGTTTTACCTTTACCCTTCAGAATTTATACACCCTTATTGTTTAGACAAGCATTATTTACTTAAGTTATTTGCTTTATAAATAGCTATGTTATCTACTTTATAAGCTAGACTGGCTTTCACTAAAACTGAAGTTTATTTGACTAAAGAGTTAGCACTGGGTAATTTTGGCACGTGCAACTTTGATACTTGCGTTTACTTTGTCAGCTTACGTGATAACTTATTATGTGCCAAGATTTCGACCTTGGCGGCTGTTCTTATATAAGGAGATCAGCCAGCTGCGCAGGACTTATTATAGTGCACATGTGCATTCTGTATTTCTTAACTCTCATAGCCCGATGGGATGGCAATCCGACACGACCGGAGAGAGATCAGGCGCAGCAGGACCGACATTAACATGCTCTCAGTTACAACTTACAAAATAAGCAAGGATACATTACAAAGGTACAATCTAAATCTAAACGGTACATAAATGTCGATGAACTCTAAACAAACGATGATCGTACATTCACTGTTCTAGATTAATAAGTATTGTGAATGATGATGCTTTGTGTATGTAATAACACAGTTGAATGTACTGAGCAATATACACTAACATTATATGCAAAGCTTTTATGTATCTACGTTTACGGAGGAAGAAGTCTCAGAATACGAAAGAGGAATACTACTATATAGAGCACAAAATAGGTATAGGTTTTAATTACTCAGTAAGGAATAAATGTTGAAAAAAAAGTAGATAAAAAATGCGTTAAGGAAAACGGTTAAGGACGTCCTGCTAATGGTTTGAAGGTGGCTTGAGCAAATGGGAGGATTAGCAAAGGATGATTGGCAACAAGGCAGGAGGAAGAAGAAGAAGAAGATAGACACTCATTGGGGTAGGTCAATATTTAGCGTAGGAGGGAAAAGGCCGCTATGATTATGGCGAGTGGGGAAAATGAATTTTGCAGACTACAAATAATATAATGTATTGTAAATTATAATCAACATTGTGAATCAATCAATCGAATTAAAAAATAACTTCACTTAAAAGTCAAATCTATCATTGGAATTAGTTCTTCTTCTTTCGTGTCGATGACTTGTCTTATAGTGAGTGAGACTACACTTTGTCAGCCCAATATGCCGCCACAGCGAGAGCACGTCAGAGAATTGTTTTACGAGCATACAGCACAAATACACCGAAACTAGAGTATGATGAAATTACTATTGCCAAATCAGAAAGTGCAATTTCTAATATATAATGTGACCTAATGGCAGTAAGTGGTTTTGCTCTGAGGGCATAATTCTGTGTTCATGTATTAAGTAGGTGTATAATTTGCTTCGTTGTTAGGTAGCTAATTGAAAACCATAGATTTCGTTTACAGTTAACTAATTGGCAATGATTGGGCTATGTTCTAGTTTAAGAGTTCATATATGTGAAACCATTCATTTTTATTATGAAACTAGCTTCTGCCAGCGGTTTCACCCGCATCCCGTGGGAACTACTTCCCGTACCGATAAAAAGTAGCCTATAGCCTTCCTCGATAAATGGGCTATCTAACACTGAAAGAACTTTTCAAATCGGACCAGTAGTTCCTGAGATTAGCGCGTTCAAACAAACAAACAAACGAACTCTTCAGCTTTATAATATTAGTATAGATTGACCTAAAAACAAGTTTGGATACTTTTAATGAAATAAAGTTAGCTTAGAATTTGACACCATTTGAATATTGCTTAAGTAAAATAGTTTGGATGCATTATATATCATCATCATCATCATCATCATCAGCCTATCGCAGTCCACTGCTGGACATAGGCCTCTCCAAGTGCACGCCACTGAGATCGATTTTCGGCTTCTCGCATCCAGCTCCTGCCAGCCGTCTTGCGCAAGTCATCACTCCACCGTGCCTGAGGACGTGCATTATATATATTTTAACTTAACATATACTGCCATTATTTATTCCAGCTTTGTTACTATTGAACTAGCGGCAGAAACCACACGAAAACTTACATAACAACACGGTATAAACCACCCATATTTCCAAGCATAAATTAAGATACTCCACCACTTCCTTAAACACCCGGTTATCATCAGGCACCTTACACATCATCAGAACACGTCATCCCAATCAGCTGTTACAATCAGTTACGAAGCAAGCACGTTGTATAACAAAACCGGAACACATGCATATATAACGGACCCTTGTCACGTGCCGACCCGGATATCAGCCGCGATAAGAGAACCTACACACTGTAGACTAAACAGTCGGCCGATGGTTGACCCGATGGCATGAAAAAATCATTTTTTGACAAAATCGTGAATTCAATCAAAATTTTTCAATCAAAGGCTCAAGTTCACTGACTACATAGTTACATCCTTTTTATCGTCCCACTGCACTGCTGGGCACAGGCCTCCTCTCACACGGAGAAGGATTGAGCGTTAATCGCCACGTTTACCTACTCAATGCGAGTTGGTGATTTCCGACTAAATAGCACTGACTACATAAATGTCCGTTTTTTATAACAACTGTTTACTTTGAAAACTTTGCGTGGAAAATCATAAGGAACAGTTATTTTAAAGAAACTGATCGTTGTTATGTCGTACCGTTCGTTTCCGTACTTACGAGTATCAAACGCCCGATCAAACTGTCGGCCGACTAAAAAGTCTATAGACTGCGGGTATCCTTAGACTGCATCACTATTCACAATGCATATAACCATAATATAACGGTGACGTCGGCTTTATTAAAAGTAATATAGCACAGGCGCCGGTTAGGTGACGAAGAATGAGCGTAATTTTGTCAGTTGCGCGTATTTTCAGGCGCGTAATTATTGCTGAACCCCTGTCGTAATGAGCTGAGCAAGTTTTAGTTCGTCTAATGTATTTTTGTGATTCTGAAGTTTACTGTTTGGCTGCATAGTGCATTTCGTGCCACACACTGGTGGAATCTCGACTTTAAAATGTATGATTATATGTTTGTAAAAAAATATAAGATATAGAGTGTATAACATTCAGTCATTCATTTTACTATCTGTTAATACGTAATACTAAGTTTGTATGTACTTTCTAAGTATATCTTGGACACCAATGGCTGATAAAAAGGTGAAGGAAAACATCTTGAGGAAACCTGGACTATATAGTCTGAAATCACCAACCCGCATTGAGCAAGCGTGGTGATTAATGCTCAATCCTTCTCCGTGTGAGAGGAGGCCTGTGCCCAGCAGTGGGACGATAAAAAGGCTGTAACAGTAACAGTAACAGTATTGACGCATTAAATCTATTTACAATTGAAAACACTCGATAACAATATACCGACATTCACTTCACTAACCAATATTGCTTTTCAAATAGATTAAGGAAAGATGAGCGGAGATGCCATAATGCAGGTAGGTCGGGCGCCTTCTTCTAGGTCAAATACGTACGGTGGGAATGACCAAAACTTTCAGTTACGAGTGAACTGACGAGGAATTTTAGTTTTAGTCCAAAAAAGGCGTATGGCTAAAACAGTAGCGTAGGCTAAAACAGTAACGTTCCTCGTCCCCCACATTTTGGCACGCTACTTTCTTAGGCAATTTTCCGTAATGGCACCTCCACTAGTCATTTAGTTCTCCACGGCTTTACAAGTATTTTTATCTTCAATGTTTTTTTTCATTAACAAAGTGTATCAACATTATGATTGATGGATGTTAACAGAAATAAACCCTTATGATAAAAAAAAACTCGTTCATTTTTACCGCCGCCTCAAGCATCAACCATATGAAAATATGTTTCCATAGTTAATTAGAAAATACTGGAAACTTCCTTTAGATAAACAACGAGAATTATTTTTGGAGTCTAAATATGTTACAAAGAGTATTCAAATAAGAAAATTTGTGTACCTCATTTAAAATAAAAACATAGAAATAGGTATTGCCATTGACCTAAGAATTATTATTTCAGAAGTCGTAGTTAGAATTAGCTCTTACAATTTTATTTTCTTGTACGTTATTCTTTAATACCTGTAAATCTTTTTTTTAACTAGGCCATAAAACAGATCTTTTTCTTTTCGTTAATAGTTATCATTTACCATTTACTGAAATAGGTTATTATAATATATCGTACGTAATAAGCACGACACAGTAAAATTTCGTAAAATATTTGCATACTCGTACCTGCCTGCCTACCTACTTGTGAGGTAGGTTCTTTTAAAAACTAGTACCAACTCATATTTTTGGTACGTGTACCCAATAATTTCGTAGCCTTACCATATTTCAAAATCCATGTATTTCACAACTTATAAGTCTAAGCTAATCCATCACAGATTATACAACAGTACATGTAAGTCTTTGCACAGATTTCTAACATTCCTATGTTATCAGGCATTACGGACTATTACAAACACTTGACTGTATCTATTATGTACCAATAGATTTGTCCTCGTTTCGAAATTTCTTACTCAGAAATCTGATGTTTTGATAATGGAATAATGATTGTGAAGCTAAAGAGTTTATTTATTTGAACGCATTAATCTAAGGAATTATTGGTGTGATTTGAAACATTATTTTATGGTGGGTTGCATCATTTAACTAAGTATAACGATAACTGAACCTTTTGCAGTTGACAAATTGCCGTTTTGACCAATGGGCGGCAATTTCACGGCTAGTTATGGTTTGGTTATCGTTATAGTTAAATGGTGTTACTCACCATTAGTGTAGGATAGATTTATTGATAAAGGATATAATCTATTTATAATTCGGGTACGCCAAGTAGTTCCCAGAACTGTCCATAAATGATTTTTTTCTTCTTCCTTCTTTATATATTCTTACTCTTACTCCCTACTTAAGTGTATTATTATTTAAGCTGTCAACAGCCTCGGTCACCACGGCCTGTCGTGCAGCCGGAGTGCCGGCCGCATACCACGACATGCCAACATAAACGACGTGATCCGCCGCGCTCTTGTTGCCGTCGGCGTGCCAGCCGTGCTCGAACCAAATGGCTTGGCACGCGACGATGGCAAGAGACCAGACGGCATGTCGCTATTTCCGTGGAAGGTGGGTAGGACTTTAGTGTGGGACGCGACATGCGTCGACACTCTTGCGCCATCTCACCTTCCCGGAACTGCATGTTGTGCTGGCACCGCCGCTGCACAAGCAGAGAACCTCAAGCGGCGCAAATATAGTAACCTTATAGGCAATTACATGTTTGAGCCGTTTGGGGTTGAAACTCTAGGGCCGTGGGGTCCGAGCGCCCACCTTCTTGCCAGGGATATTTCCCAGCGCCTGGTTGACACTTCCCGGGACCCAAAGGCTGGCTTTTATTTCGCACAGAGGTTGAGCATTGCCATCCAACGTGGCAATGCTGCCAGTCTTTTGGGTACATTACCCAGTGACAGCGATGAGGAGCAATTTTTTGATGCACTGTATTAGTTTTAAGTTGTATATATATATATAAGTTTATTTAACTGATTTTTAGGGTATATTTACGTTATCGTTATATACCCACTTGATAGATTTATAATTGAACCCGTAGGTATTATGTGCTACATCTGTTTTTGTTTACTATAAAAAAATACAAGTCGAGTCTACAATCAAAACCGGAATATTATTATATGACGTAACTGAGTTGACCGTGATATTATATACCTACAAACATGCTTACATAAATATCTAGTTAATTAGTTCGTTTGTGATACGTCATTCAATGAATCATAGGATCTTTTTAAAATTGTTAATCAAAAATAAATACTCTGGCCCTAGACCATCTGGAGCCCTCTATGTAGCATAATACAAAGGGCTTCATACCATAC
Source organism: Helicoverpa assulta (assembly GCA_963856015.1). Taxonomy (NCBI): domain Eukaryota; kingdom Metazoa; phylum Arthropoda; class Insecta; order Lepidoptera; family Noctuidae; genus Helicoverpa; species Helicoverpa assulta. The sequence continues at coordinate 1,936,085 of CAWLCW010000016.1, forward strand.
ATAACATACATAAGAAACAAAGGCGGGTTTCAACTAGTAAAAGTCTGATACACCCAAAATACTGATGATTTTCCACCTACCATAAAAGATGACCTACCAACAGTAGAAATCATTGATCAGCAGCGTTGATGATTTCGCAACTACCAACAAAAAAAAAATCATAACAAATCATGTACGGTCCACTTACAAGTCGTCGATATTAAAACAAATATTGCTCAAAATTCAATTGACACTTCACTTCTGTACAAATGGAGAACTAAAAACTAAAAATACATAACAACTTTGTTAGGGCGATAAAAATCTGCAGTCTGCAATATAAGAAAAAAATGCATCTACAAAGATTTGATCCTGATTGATTTACATGTCAAAGAAAGACCAAACAAATTGGTATCTTTATTCCCTTAGGGAGCTACAATGCCACCATCACACACAGACATAAGTGGACGTATGCACACACTTATATGTGTAACACTATAGCTAAATACAGACTTCTAAGTAGCACTACCGTATTTTATCAGAAAACAAAAACTCATAGGTACTTTAGATCACAACAACAAAACAAATGACGATGTTCATTAATAAAAACTCACTAACAAGGATAAATCTTACGACTGCGGTCAATGACCTCAAGTAAACGCATCCATTAAGTGACGTCACACGAATTGGGATATTTTCCAATGACGTCATCAGCCACAGCAATCTAGACCACAAGTACAGTCGCGACGAAAGAGAAATCGTGAGATAGTCGGTTAGGCAATGCACCTCGGTAATTGTTCGTGTCGACATAGCTCACTTGTGTGCCTGACTGTACGTCGTTATGATTTTATCTAAGGAGATAGTGGATTTTAATTGATGAAACAATTTTGTTGCAGAGGTATTGTTTTTGGTTCGATGATCAAATGCTGGAGAAAATCTGATCTAATTTTACTGAGATGAATATTATTCATTGGCCATAGTCATACAGAAGATTTTAGTCAAAATTTTCCTAAAAAATATTTGACACAGACCAGCTGCACTATCTATCTGCAAAACACAAAGGCTTATTGTTATTTAAATTAGTGAAGATTATCATGAAAAAAAATAACAACGTAATCAATTAATCATCTATTATAGTCCCGGATCTGTATGTATCTGAATGAAATGACATCAACTCCAAGGCTGAATAAAGAATTGAATTCCAATTAAAAAAGTTAAAAATCCTTGCATACGACCTTACTATCCCACACCATAGTATTTAGCACGAACCCGCTCAATGCCATCACGAGTAGGACTTCTGACGTCATGAAGATGACTCCTTAGAGCATATGACCAACCAGAAGCGCCTTGAGCACTAATGTTTATGTAAAAAATAAAAGCATATTCAATAATATAAATACCAAATACCTTCTCCCAAGTATGAAGAACGATTATCTCGTGGGATAAATGTGATCGATTAACCTGAAATAATCGCACACAAACTAAGAAACTGTAAAACTGAGAACCTCCTTTTTCGAAGTCGGTCACAAAGGCTAGAGGGGAATTTACGTGTAGGGAAGTGGCAACACAACGAATAGTGATAGCTTACTCATGCATTTTCGATCATATGGTTACGCACAAATATGACAAAATTAACAAAAATACAAGCATACACTTCATGCACGTATGAAGCAGAAGGAAAGAAGGAAGGAAGACACAGTAATAGCGTCTCCATTGGTTTACATTCTCTAAGACTAACTCATACAATTAAACCACTTTAACAGGTTTGTCAATACGAGATGCGTTAAAAACTAACTACGTAGGAATTAGGATTTTCCCTAAGTATGACGTCAATTGAACTCGTTGTTCGGGATTCACAGGGTACCAGAAGTTAATTTATCCCTGACTTGGTTGGAATGGCTGTTTTGTACAGTCAGCGATATAAAATTATATATAGGTTGTATGATTCTGTTATTTAGAATTAATGAAAGGTAACGTCAAGTTAAAGTTTTTGTCATCGTACGTTAGAGAAAATTGTCTTCTGTATTCAAGAAATCCCTATTTATTTACTATTAATTACTTTATACAATTTTACCAACCCGGGAATCAACTGAAGAAAACATTGTTCAGCAGTAAGTTGTTGAAGTTGATCATATGCCAGATACACTATAAAACAACAAACTCTATACAAATATGTATTTTAACATACACCTACAATGCTGGTCATATTATTAATTATTCCTGTAAGAAAATTATGTTTTTTTTTTTTAATGTTTCTTAGAACTCAAAAAAATATCACTCAGAAAGATGCAGTAGTAGGTAATAGTAGGTATGTTCAAAGATATATTATTTTCCCAATCAATACTAATAACTAAGGTGCTTCGCAGTAATTGGGCTCGATTAGGCAGTAATCAGTAAAGGTAGTTAATTGATGTTATTTGTATCTTTCCACGTTATTATCGTGTACATATGTTACCTGCATATTGAACATCATAATATAATGCCTATATTTACTTGAACAGCTAGGAGAAGTCTAAATATCCTTTTTCTTTGGTAATGGAAAATTCTTCGATGATCTGTGGGGTCTCTCGCTCAGGAACTTCTACCATCTTTCATTGAGTAAAAAAAACCTACCTACCTTTGTTTTTCTTGAATCCTTTTGTTTACCTCTTTCGAACAATCCAGTAGCAGTCTGAATTTAACTGGGGCAAGCATGCAATCCATCAACCCTTTTCTAAAGAAATTCACAATAGATTTTTCTTAGCATTTTCTCACAAGCAAAGTCCGGTATCTTGGTTGATTAAGTGGAAGTAAGCGTTAAATAAATAATCAGTTAGTAAGAATAGTCAGTAAGCATCTGATTCCGAATTCGGATAAACTTTTGCGAGGGAATCTTAATAATAGATATTGTATTTTTCCTAAGACATGGTACGTAAGTATATGAAAAACTTTTTTTTGCTAAGCTTTGTTTTATTTATATATACCACAATCGTTATATTAATATTCAATTTATTTGTTCCTCTAGAATTTTTTGCACATTCATCATCTTCAATTGTAATATTACCTACGTTTTTTGACGTTTCTTACTGAGAAGGTTTTTGTCAATAAAAAAAGCTGTATATGTATAAAGGTACAAAAACTGGGATAAAATTAAATACCTACACACGTAGACATCACCGTTCAAAAAGCGATTGAACTCATACTCAAGAAATTGTTCAGAATTGATCATTTTGTTCGAACGTGCAATACATGCGGATTAATTGAAAACAATTGAAAGAGAAATAAATCAAAAGAATGTCGAATCAATAATGAAGTAAATTGGGGTTGTTAAACTTTCATATTTGGAAGAACATTGTTTCAATATAATAATATTATAATATATAATAATATAATAATATTGTGTCTTCAGACTGAAAAAAAAAAAAAATTAGAAAAAAAGCAATTTCAATGGGTGTAGGTAAAATATCTAAAACCTTCTCGTCATCATCTCCCGAGCCTTTTCCCAACTATGTTGGGGTCGGCTTTCAGTCTAACAGGATTCAGCTGAGTACCAGTGTTTTCTAAAACCTTCTCTTAAGTCTGCAAATACTAGGCTGAAAACCGCATCACGATAATTCAGCCAAACGTGTAATAATCGCGCACCAAGATACATACATACAGTTCAACTAAGAACCTCCTTCTTTGAAGTCGGTTAATGACAGAATTTTAAATAGCTCTTGACAAATTAATCAACTTTTAATATCCCTTTGGATACCTACCTATATGTATGAATTTCTGAGCGTTAGAACTGAAATTCTTATTCATTTAAATTCAAATTAAATAGCTCGCTGCCCAAATCACCAATTATCGCAAATCTTAATTTTGTTTGCATACGAGATTCATTTTACTCAGTTATACCTAAAAACTATTTAGTACCAATTAGTGTAGTCTAGACTGCAAAATTAATTAAAGATTGAACAATCAAATTAAATAGGGAACTCCACGTGATGTGGTTTTCTGCGACTTCGCAAAAAATGGGACTTTTTTAACAAACGCGTGCCGCAGAAACTTGTTTTTGATTGTATCGTTTGAAACCTCAGAGCATTAAACTGACAGGAATCGGCGTTGCCATGACTTTTTCTCTGCCAAAGTTATGCGACTACTGATCATACATATTTCTTTGTGTATTTATGCGTGTGAAGTGTACAAATGTGTAAGAAGCTAATTTTGAGATGTATCTCTGTAAATAAATAGGTTGTTTTTTTGTGTTTAAGTCAGACAAAAAGTCTTCTATACAGATGTTGAGTATTAATTTCAAAGAAAGATTTTATGTATGCGATATTGTCGTGTGCTGTGCATACAACGGTGTGCCCTGTGTAATAGAGTACTATCATTATTTTTCGCATTGCCACTATCCCCGAATTTTCAGAATATATATACAACTTACCACTAACTTATTACCTAATTATATACATTTACTATAAATATTTAAAAATTGCATAGAAAACTCCTCCTCATCGCTGCCCATCGGGAGTGTACCCAAGAGGTTGGCAGCATTGTCATTTTCAGACGTTTTCGTATACAGACTTGGTTTATCGCGTGTCCTGTTAGTTTAATGCTCTAAGTTTGAACCGGATTCTGTTACACATTGCGTGTAAGTCGTTCGTGTATTCATATTCGGGTTTGTTTTTGTTGATATAACGCATTGTATTCAGATGAAAAGGCTCGTAGATTAGTAACGCCACGACTTTTTGCTCAAGAATTGTAGGTCCTAACCGACTTCAACAAAAGAAGGTTCTCCGTTTTTCGATATAATACCTACTAAGCTAATGGGTACTTCTACCGGGTTATTTCTATTAGTGAATTGAGAACTTCCTGCACATCAGTCATTTTGCATATTATTTTGATCCGTTTATAATTGTATAGACAAGTTTGGTATGAATGAAAACTATTGAGAAAAATAATATAAGAAATCCGTGAGAAACTGGGTTGAAGCTACTTTATACAAAATCAAAATAACAGCACAAAAAGAAAACTTTTGGAGCATTAAATACAAATAATTGCGTTCTGCAATTGCGAGGTACCTTAAAACCGAGATAGGTTTAAGTAAGTCAGATAATAAACAAGTTTCAGAGAAGGTTAACAAGTCTTCAGGTTTAATCTATACTAATATTATAAAGCTGAAGAGTTTGTTTGTTTGTTTGTTTGAACGCGCTAATCTCAGGAACTACTGGTCCGATTTGAAAATTTCTTTCAGTGTTAGATAGCCCATTTATCGAGGAAGGCTATAGGCTACTTTTTATCCCGGTACGGGAAGTAGTTCCCACGGGATGCGGGTGAAACCGCTGGCAGAAGCTAGTATCGAAATAAACGCCTATACGAGCTCATTTACTTAATACGAAGATACGTACCTATAAGAAAAAAATAACTGTCTCCGAAAGAAGTTATTGTAGATATCTCCATTATCGATGTAAATTATCGAAATAAATAAAATGACGGGTTCGTGATGATTTTATGAACTTAATTGGTGTACCTAATTAAGTACCTTTTTAAACAGGTGTTTGTTTTTTTTTATATAAAAAAGCTTTTAAAAATATTTTCATTTTTTGATCAAAAAAACTTGCTTAATTTTTATTGCGGCTATTCAGTATAATCTTATCGAAATAAATAAGATTGACAGGATGCGATACCGCGAATACAATATCTTTGCTAATGCACTTAACTTCCTCACAATTATCTGTCTGCGCCAAAAACTGTCTCATAAAATAACACAAACAAATACTTCAACACATAAAACCCTTTTATATTCGATCCTAAACAAATATACCTAAATTAAATCGATAATTAATAAACAAAACAGAATCACCTTGAACCTAAAAAACTGCACAAATTATTCACCGCACGCAACTTTTACGCAAAACACGAATACCGTCAGATTAAAAAAATAGTAAACAAAGCCTTGATTTGGTTTAATTTGTACGCTCAGTTTTTTAAATCATTCAAAAAAAGAATGTTTAAAATGAAAAAAAAAGAAACAATGGTCTATCTCGAAATATAAAAATTAAAAATAAACAATCGACAAACACTACCAAAAATGTTATAATACAAAAAAGGGCGGTTAAAAAACATTGCATTGCATACCTCAGGTCAATGACTGTCAAAAAAGAAATCCCTTCACTGTCCTTTCCACATACATCACTTTCGTCACGATTATTTGTGCGAAACCGTCAACACTCGACAATCGCGTACTACCCGCACGATGTCCAAACCAGCACTGCAGTTGTGATTGCGTTGCGAAATGCTCAGACGCAGAATTACAACACCACTTTACATTGACCTTTACAACCAACCTACTTTTCCCTTCCCTTTAGTCAAACACACGTATTGAAGGCGGTGAGGGAGGTCAAGTTACATTGGTGGTTTTTATAGGCAATGATTTGGCTCATTATAAGGACGGTCGAAAGGCTTTACCAGGGTTCAGTGACTCTCAAAGTTGTAGTACTCGGGAAATCCGAATGCAGTAAGGATTGTCAGGTCATGGCTGCATGCGGATTTGAAGGGAACATTTAGTAACCATGTACGTTGTTAGAATTATTTACTGAGTAGACGTTTAAGTAGGTTATTCGTAGCATTAAGGAGCGGCGAATAAGAAGTAAAATTATTCGTTGAATTAAGCAGCTATGAACTACAAAATACGAGCTCGAAGTAAAGTTAGTAATTTCTTGTTTATCTTATAATTTACTAACTATAACAGCATCAAAACTTAAACACATTGCCCCAAATAAAGTGCATTTCCTCAAATTGTGGGAAAATTACATTATTTCCATGATATCCTAGCTAAAGCAGCCATAGTAAAATGTCGGTTTGTATTAGATAAATATTAATTTTAATAGGAAAACATGTTTTTCTACATTATTCGTAAACAGTTTTTATTTCAATAAACACCGTACTCAAATCTAATGCCTCACAAGCAGATTAAATTCGCTATAATACATATTTTTTACGTAAATTGATACGCCTCTGACGTAATAACGTATTCTTTTAAACAAAAGTATGCTTTTGTAACGGGAGACGAACCCTTTGCTTTGTATCATGTTTCATTAGTGCGTATAAAAACATGTTATTATATTACACAGGCTAAAATTCGTGTCTACATATTAAGTTGCTGTTGTATTATAATTTTCTGTTACATGTATGATTTAGAATTGTCTCTCATTATCTCAGGAAATGTCAGTTGTCCATGTAGTAAATGGGACATGTCTGTGCAACTAGACATTTTTATTTACTTCACATCATTGAACTTTTCTTACACACTTACTATACCGTAACTGCCCTCAGAAGTACATAATTCTTCTTTAATTTTTTAAGATGCAAGTGCAACCGCGGATAAAACGAAGTGTCAATTTGTAGTTAGAAGTAACAAGATGAATTGTAACAAGAATTACAATTAACTATCATTTCATTTAGATGGACAACATTGCAAGACACAAGACACGTTAGGCAACGACTGATTTCTACCAAACGGCACAACTCGGACGGTGTAGTTTAAGCTATAATAACATTGTGCAAACTGTCAATCCCGCAAAGCCCTAACACTTCCTACTATTTTGCGCTTGCGACAACGAGGAAATCTCACCATGGCAAATGAGAGCAGACCTTTGTAAAGAGAGAAGATAAAAACACCATCAGTATTGTGTCTCCACCAGACCACGAGACTATAGAGTTCCGGATTTTGGAAGACGAGCGTGGGGCCGAAGCCCATTTGAGAAAACTTTAATGCTGCGTTCAAACCAAACTAACTATAGCTGCCGAATATCGTCTGTCTTTGCAAGTTACGCATAACGTATCGTCGGTCACACGTGAACGAAAAAGTGAATATGAATGGAAATATAACGTAACGTTCGCTCACATTCGGTGGCTGACAGTCAGTTTGGTTTGAACACAACCTAGTGAAATGGTGACATAAAACCGATTAATTAACGACGAAACAAAAACGACATAAATCCTTGTGTACACTATAGATATGTACCCAGAGACAATCCCCGGATCTGTGTATTGTATTGTGTCTATTATCATTATTATAATTGTGATGATCTAGTGGTTGAAGCACTAGCCTCTCAAGTACCTACGAAGTCGCATCTACAAAGGACAAAGGCCTATTCTCATAAATATAATACCTGATTGTATAATGTCGGGCTTTAGCCATCATCATCATCGTCCTATTGCTACACCTTTGTCTAATGTCATCTTAGAAGCTAATTTATTTTCAATCATATTGTTGACTTTGCTACTACCACCCAGATCAAATAAAAGTTCTAGCTATATATATCATCATTCTTCTGCCAGCGGTTTCACCCGCATCCCGTGAGAACTACTTCCCGTACCGGGATAAAATGTAGCCTATAGCCTTCCTCGATAAATGGGCTATCGAACACTGAAAGAAATTTTCAAATCGGACCAGTAGTTCCTGAGATTAGCGCGTTCAAACAAACAAACAAACTCTTCAGCTTTATAATATTAGTATAGATTATCTGCCTAGCCTTTTCCCTACTATGTTAGGTTCGGTTTCCAGTCTAACAGGATGCAGCTGAGTACCAGTGTTTAACAAGGAGCTACCGCCTATCTGACCTCCTCAACCCAGTGACCCGGGCAACCCTATACCCCGGGTAGGACTGGTTGTCAGACTTAATGGCTTCTGACTACCCGTAACGACTGCCAAGGATGTTCAATGACAGCCGGGACCTACAGTTTAACGTGCCATCCGAAACACAGTCATTGGTGTCCAAGTTACTGTTACTGTTACAGCCTTTTTATCGTCCCACTGCTGGGTACAGGCCTCCTCTCACACGGAGAAGGATTAAGCATTAATCACCACGCTTGCTCAATGCGGGTTTGTGATTTTAGACTTTATAGTCCAGGTTTCCTCAAGATGTTTTCCTTCACCTTTTTATCAGCGATTGGTGTCTAAGATTTACCTAGAAAGTACATACAAACTTTGAAAAGTTGCATTGGTACTTGCCTGACCTGGAATCGAACCCACACCCTCATACTCAAGAGTGAGAGTGTCCAAGTTATATTATAGGTATATATAGCAATAGGTATAATTTAATTACATAAGCAAAAATTGAATGAAATATTCCTTCATTAGCAACAATTTGCTTACACAGGAATGTTTTAACAGATTAGGCATTGTTTGTTTTTCTTACGTCAATTAGCCGAAACATCTTTATTAATAAAATACTGTTTATTCAGTTGCTATCGTGAATTATGTCTACAACGTGACAGCGATATTCAATGTTAAATACTTGGTAACAAATTTTTGTATTTAATTTGCTCGTATCCAGTGGCCTTCTTTTGTAAAGCGAAATAGGTAGATGCCTACGTATACCACGTTCGGGTAAATGAAATAGTAATGTGTAACTTGCACCCACAAAAAATTCTGCCTTCATCTCCAAACCCTGTCATGCCTTGCCGAACGTCACGAGAACTGCATAATTTACTTGCCCTGATTAGATAAGGCAGTGTTTCTACCTTTGATTTGGGTCTTTATCAGTTTGAAGCATCGAACTTCCAACTATAAATAAGTTCTCATCAAAAATGTCCAACTCCAAAATTTGCTGCTAGATATTGCATAGCCCCGTCATAGTATGAAACAAAACACTACCGTCCATTCGTGAGACGTCACTTGGTTGACTTTAGATGGTCAAAATTGTCTGACAAAGACTGTACACTCTATGCAAATCATCTCTCTATGTTCCTTGGTTATGGACATAGCTAATTCCAACTTTCCTTCCATTCAAAGCAGGAAACAGAATATAAACTTAAGAATTGTTTTGACTTTTCAATTAATTTATTTATTGGTGAATTAAGTTTCCCCTGTAAAATGAAAGTACATACAATGGCATTCATAGAAAGTATTATTATTTTTAAGACATCACCAATCAAAATTATGGTCTGAGAAAAAAAAGGAAAATAATAAACGGGCAAACTTCAGCTTCTTTAATGTGACATTTCATTTATTCCCTGCAAAACTAGGACATAACTTTTCTCTATTCATTCTTTGCTAAGTTTTCCATAGATTGTAGTTGGTCTTTCATATAACTCATCCATCATTTCGATGGTTTCTTTTGTGTCCACTTTTCCATTCATCAGAAATCCTTTCTTCAAAAATGTCCATCATACTTCCGCATAATTATGTTGCCATATTGTGACCAACTATTTTCCACAGATAGGCACCATACCTATCGTCTTATGTATTAACTTGTACATTCCTAGTATTTTTTATATCTATCTTTCTATAGAGGTATACATACATACATAAAAATAAATCCCTGCATCCCTTGGTCACACTATCAAGCGCGAACGGCTAGACCGATTGTTCTGAAAATTAGAGGGGAAATAGCTAAGACCCGGGAGAAGGATATACGATTGTTTTTATCACCATCCGGCTACGGGAAGAAGTTATCTAAGGACGCAGGTGAAACCGTGATTGAAAGTTACACAATTGTCAACAGATATACTTTCTTTTGCTTTTCTGTTCGCAAATCAATTACAACATAATTTTAAGACATATACCACAAAATAGATATAACAAAGTTATCTCAAAATTTATTAAGTTATTAGAATTTCTATCATTCCAATAAATTCAATAACTCCGGTGTAATGTAAGAAAAATAAAAAAACATTTATGTCAACATTTTAAGATCCATTTCAGACAACAACATTAAGTTTTAATATTTAGAGACTGAACCTATGAACTTGCGTCTAGACATGAACCGAGTCGGCCTTTGTAAACCGATCGAGCGGAAAATCTGCCGCAAATATTTGGACTAAATATTATTATTTTCATTTTCTTATACTTACATGTAAAATGTCTCTTTTATTTTAAGTTTTGAAGACAGACGATTACGACTTACTTTATACTTACTATGTTTCTTTAAACAAATGATAGACGTTAGAATATTTGACTTAATATCAAGATGGGTAATAATTAGAATATTAGAAGCGTATCACACACTGCCACCAGAACGTATCGCATCTGTTAATACTCGGTCATTTAGTATGTTATATGTGGCTTGTGAGATCTGCCTAAACTGTCAGTCAAGTCTCTGTTGCAATGACACCGAACACCTTGCTCAGCATTACGCGACTTACGCAGTTACTTCATTAGTATTAAAATTGTAACAGAGTGTCAGTGCGCATCGGGTAACTGCGATATTCGGGTGCATTCATTGCAACATTTCTAACATTCCATTTAACATAGTTTTTACTAACATTTTAACATTTAAGAAGTTATTGTGGATCAGTACAATAAACTTTATTTTAGTGAAACAACATTCTATCATTCAACAAACTGCAACCCCCACCGCATTACACCGTACAGTCTCTCTTATTAGAATTGTAAAGGCCTATGTTCCAGGCATGGGAATCTTGTAAGTCAATCATAGATAATGAAAATTTCTTACGTATGATATGGAAATGGTTCTTATTAGATGCTGTTTCGAAGTTTATTTTTCTCCAATCAGCGAAATTCCTTTCGAAGTTGTACATAGGTACCTGAACTTATTTTGAACTTCGCTTCAAACTTTTGAAGTGTTTCGAAAGAAGTGGAAGTACAACTTTTCATTCGAGGTGATTAATGTATGAGTGGGGGCTGTTTTGAAAATAAATAAATTGATCTTTCGTGCTGGGAGTTTGTGACCTTTTAGACTTTCGTCCATTTTAATTGCCTTGCTATAATTTTTGTTTCGACTTCCATTATCAAATAATTACCAGAGTAATCTCCAGTAAGTCCCACTGTCGGGCAAATACTGCCTTCCTTATCCTCCAGAGAAGCGTGTTGAGGCCAATCAGGGATAGAAGTCTAGATTTTGTTCTTCTCTATTAATAAATTATTCTTGAAGTAAAGAAACCCTTAAATTTTCTCCAATTATATTCATAAATGAATTTGAATAATAGGATAGGGTTTGACGAACCCAGTCTACAGTTTAGGCACCTAACTTGCAGCCGGATATTTTATGTTTTAATCCTTTAAATGGATGACATAATATTATTGAGCAAAGATTCATTATTCATTATCTTAGATTTTCTCACTAATTTCTTATTGTACTATTGTATTGAACGGTTCTTAAGCAAAGGTCGTTTGTTTTTTTTTTCTTATATTATTCTCTGATCTCGTTATTATGATAATTTACGTAAACAAACAGAAGTTACTGCTAATCGTTTGTGTCGGTTCACGACCGTGAAATTTTTAGGGTTCTGTATCTAAATGAATAATCGTGAAAGGCAAGTCGTGATTTGAGTGGATTGAGTAATTCATCGAGTAAACTGTGAGGATGTTTTTCTTTTTGTTTAATTTTTCCATATTTTTTGTTGATGATGAAAACCATAAAAACATTTATTTGAAAAGGTCGGCAATGTTCACATCCTCGCGTGAACAATGGTCCTTGTCAAAAATACTATTTAACGACCTACATTGTGACATATTGTGAAAAGTTCACCTGAACTGACCCAATTTTAAATAAAAATTTGGTCCCCCTTATTAAAACTTTTGATCCGCGTGAGCTGTAGTCCAGTCCTGTTATCCTAGTACTTTTAGTACAAAACCACTCGAAACTTAGGTTCAAAGATATTCTCAAAAAAGACACAGTCACTTGCTTGAGAACAATAAACAACTTATATCTAATATAAAAAAACATCGTGTTCGTCTTTACATAATTGCCATAAAACTTTTTATTCTAATGCATTTTGAGTCACCGTACGTCCAACGTACATAGTTTTTAGTACTTTTAATTAATACTAGAAGCTACGGATCCCTGTATTTGTTTTCTATTTGATACATAATCGGTTTTTAAACAGTAATGAGAGTCGACATTTAAATTGTTATGGCTTACACGTGGTCGTTTCTCAGTCTACTTTTTCTAGATGAAGTTTACCTATTAGTTATTAATTACTAGCCGTTTTCCCGCGGTTTTATCCGCGTCCCGTGGTAACTACTGCCCGTACCGGGACAAAATATAGCCTATGTTACTCGTGGATAATGTAGCTTTCGAATGGTGAAAGAATTTTTAAAAACAGTCCAGTAGTTATGAGCCTATTCATTACAACCAAACAAGCAAAGTTTTCCTCTTTATAATATTATTAGCATAGAAGTATAGATAACACATTATTGTGTTATTATACACTAGCTTCTGCCAGCAGTTTCACCCGCATCCCGTGAGAACTACTTCCCGTACCGGGATAAAACGTAGCCTATAACCTTCCTCGATAAATGGGCTATCTAACACTGAAAGAAATTTTCAAATCGGACCAGTAGTTCCTGAGATTAGCGCGTTCAAACAAACAAACAAACTCTTCAGCTTTATAATATTAGTATAGACTAGCTTCTGCCAGCGGTTTCACCCGCATCCCGTGGGAACTACTTCCCGTACCGGGATAAAAAGTAACCTATAGCCTTCCTCGATAAATGGGCTATCTAACACTGAAAGAAATTTTCAAATCGGACCAGTAGTTCCTGAGATTAGCGCGTTCAAACAAACAAACAAACTCTTCAGCTTTATAATATTAGTATAGACTAGCTTCTGCCAGCGGTTTCACCCGCATCCCGTGGGAACTACTTCCCGTACCGGGATAAAAAGTAACCTATAGCCTTCCTCGATAAATGGGCTATCTAACACTGAAAGAAATTTTCAAATCGGACCAGTAGTTCCTGAGATTAGCGCGTTCAAACAAACAAACAAACTCTTCAGCTTTATAATATTAGTATAGATTGGAATACAGCAATATTGTAATATGTATGTAGACTCCGCGGTTATTAATGCACAAGTAACTTGCCACTGATCTATTTTAGCTTCATAATACTATCAATCGAACCTGTAAGTCCGTTTTGTTTAGCTAATATAATTAATCACAGCAAAATTGTAAAGGTTTTTAAGTTGCTTAACCATTTAGTTCCGCAACTGTACGAGCCTATTTATTCGTCAAAAGTGCGTGTCTGTCTCTAAAGCATCAAGGGATCCATATTTGGGTAAAAAAAAATAATAGAGTGACGAAATTAATAAAAACTGCACTTAACTTTATGTCTTCAATTACTCCGTAAGAATGTCCATTACAAAATCTGTTGCTTAACAGTTTAATTTACCTGAACGGGTTAAAAAGAAAGTTTATTGCGTAGAAAGTGTCAAGCAATTCAGTGTTTCTCTTTTATTTTACCGTCTCAAGGGTTTTGCATCTTAAAATAAATCTTAGGAAGTCTGACGACTGCCAAAGATATTCAAACGATGACAGCCGGATTTATCGTGCATTCAGAAACACATGGAGTGACTCGATCGTTATGACAAGATGGTTATTGGTTACCCCTCCACAGATCGATGTTATGATCGATTGACCCTTAATCCTGTTACTTAGTCAGAATCACTCACTTAATTGGTAATGAAATAAAGCAGAAGCTCTGTAGTACATAAACACTAGACTAATCTAAATGTTTGCTAACCGTAGCCACTGCGTCTGGTGCGCAGTGCGTGAACTGTGTCGTCATTGTGACGAGCCGGCACCGTGACGGCCCTGACACGGTTCTGTATTAATTTTGTTGTTTATACAGGTATTGTCAACGTTGTTTTGTAAATGATGATGGATGTTCTAGTGATGGTGTGAACAGGTAATACTTAGTTGGGTAGGTCGTATTTGGTAATCGCAAGTATTGCTGGATTGGTTGCAAAAAAATCGTCATTATATCAGTAATCTTTTTTTTTAATAATACATCTTTATTTTCAAGCAACAAGACTCAAAAAGTGTTAGTAACAGTGTTCCTTATCCTATGTTAGTATTGGTATTCTGAGTACTAACTCGTATAAATACATATAATATGTGTAGCACCACCACACACCCATCACCGAAGTAGACAGCTTACAGCTTGGTAATATAGATAGATAGATATACTTTATCAGGTAGACCACTTTTTACATTTTTGATCATAAAACTAATAAAAGTAGGTGTCATTATGGGCACTCTTAGCGATAAGAGCGATGTTTCGTAGACTGCCTTGAGATGGATTGAGATAAGAAGGAAAATTCTATACTGTAAGCAGTTAAACAAGGTGTGTAAATATGTATGTTCCGGCTAAAGCCCGAAATTCGGCTACACCTAGGTAGGTATAGCCAGCTGCAGCTAAACTTAGTTGTCGTCTCTTATCTTCGGTTAGCTTCATCATAGCGGCGTTTATCATATTTGTTTATCGTAATATTTTTATCACAGTTTTCTACTAACACATTGTATGCCGGTGCGCAAATGTACGGGAGACACAATTGATTTTCTATTGTTTTATAATTAAAAACATCTACTTATACTAATATTATAAAGCTGAAGAGTTTGTTTGTTTGTTTGTTTGAATGCGCTAATCTCAGGAACTACTGGTCCGATTTGAAAATTTCTTTCAGTGTTAGATAGCCCATTTATTGAGGAAGGCTATAGGCTACTTTTTATCCCGGTACGGGAAGTAGTTCCCACGGGATGCGGGTGAAACCGCTGGCAGAAGCTAGTAAAGGATAAAATAGTAGTTTTAATATATCAAAATAATAATAGTTGATGAAAAACCATTTAAAAATAGACATTTACTTTTCAATATAATATATCTTTAGTTTAAATTAAAATAATATTATTTTATGAATTTATTGATCGATGTTTAGATTAGTCTCCAAAATTCCGTATCATAATAATTTGTTTGTAAATAATATGAATTTTAGAACACAGATTTAATGTGATATCAATTGAGTAAGTTTTGTTGATATTTGTTTTCAATTTAAATTAATTATTTGGTTATAAGCCGTGTCAATGTGGATCAAATTTTCAATTAATTTTACTTTAATTGACTTTAATTTGTCAGTGCAGTATTTGCAATTAGATAATGTCAATAACTCTTCTTTTAATAACTTAAGAATCAAAGTGAAATTATTGCAATTTCGCTACTATTTTCCAACATTAATTATGATTATTTAAATAATGATCTTATTGAAGGCTTTATTAAATTATAAACGCCTATCGTTAATAACTCGGCAAAGTCTAAAGTTTCCCAGTCATGAAACTCACTTCTCTTATATATTTATTAAGCTTAAGATTGCGTTGTTAAGCGTGAGTTATATCCAGTGATAAATATATGTTTATCGTTTATCAATAAATTATTATAGTTGGATGGTTCAGTTATCGTATCAATTTAATATCTATACTAATATAATAAAGAAGAAAACAAGTCTCGTTTATGTTCGTTCTCGTGCCCTAAGGACTCAAACTACTAAACTTATTTGAAAAATCCTTTCACTTTTGAAAAGCTATATTATCCTCGAGTCTATATTTTATCCAGGTGCGGGTAGTTGTTCCCATGGGATGCGAGTGAAACCACGTAAAACAGTATCGCATAAACGTATGGCTAGTTTTCACGACTCTTTAATATAATTTTATTCAAGTTCACCAAGACCTCCTCAACCCAGTTACCCGGGCAACCCAATACCCCTTCGTAAGACTGATGTCAGACTTAATGGCTTCTAACTACCCGTTACGATGGCCAAAGATGTTAAATGACAGCTGGGACATACAGTTTAACGTGGCCTCCGAATCCATGTCTCATGTGATCTTTAAAGAAATTAAATAAACGATATTTAAATGAAACATATGATGACAAAACCATTTTTTATTCATTTAACAATACGACTTATTTCCACTGTGTTGAACAAAAATATCCTAAATATAATTTTGCGCATAAAATCGTCAAACAGTAAGGCATCAGTGACAATATGAGCTTGTATCTTTAGCACTAAAGCATTCATTATATATAATAATCTATACATTATATAATTTGTATCTTAATACTTATAATTTAATAAATATATATTTATATTTTAATACTTATACTGTACAATATATGCGGCAACAATGGACTTTACGGGACAATTATTTCCGTTACGTATATTTAATATACTTAATATTAAATTTATCACTTTGCATTAAAATTGTTCACTCCAGAATTCCATAAATTTTTCATTAATAACTCGAATATTAAAAGATTTTTGGTTCCTCCTTAAAATGGACGTATTTAATACTTGAGAGTGAATGCCCTTTTAACTTAATCATTACTATGAAATGTGGAAAAATGTAACCTATTTTCTTTCCACTTTCGCCAGTTAAACAAAAAAATATTTTTTTCAGACATGTTAAAACTTTATATAATAATGTATTTGATTTGGTTTGAGAAAATAATAAAATATATAACTTATATTCTTTACATTTTGCCTTAATTCTACACGAACGAAACGACTATTACATTAAATAATTATAAATATAAAAATCTTAATATAAACGCTATCACAATGGTTTAAAGCTGATGATGATTGCGACAATATGTCAAAATGACGCTGATGACTTATAAGACCTTAATTTAAAATTAAATATAATAATTATTTTATTATAAATTAATATAAACAGTTAAAAAATATCAATTTCTTAAATGAATCTTTTTTGTTAGGTTTAATCAAAATTTAGATGCGCTTTTCCTTAAAAATATAGATATTTAGGTGGATACCCGTAAATAAATGTGAATTTGTAACATCAGATTTTTTTTATACTATTATTTATTTTATGGTTTTCTAACATATCACTTATCTTGTGTTTTTTTACAGAATATTTAAACATCATATTTCTATAAATTGTAATCTTGGCTTCAAAATAACAAGTTCTGTGTAACAAATGCTCTAATAAATAGCTTATCTATGAGCACCTTATAGTCTATAACAATAAAATATCTAAGAGTTGAAAACTTTCTTTATAATACATATTTTTATACATATCACCATTATAAAATAAGTATAATATTTTTTCATATTATACTTTATTTTTTATAATTAATATTTAATAATGTTTCTATCATTAAAAGGACTTTATTTTGTGCAATTTTTCGTACAATTTACAATACTTTTCGATAGAAAAAGAAAATAAAACTTTTTTGTTTTAAAGCCGCTACTTATATTTATATTTATCTACAACCAAAATTCCTCCTCGTTCAGAAACCTTCTTCTAGAAAGATTCTTGAAAGTTCCTCTACTCCTCGATATTGTCGATAATATTACTACGCTTCACTTCCCTAAATTCTGATATGTTTCTAAACTATCATACATAAGCATAAAAATTCAACGTTCAACTGAAAATTGGACGAACATTTTCAAATAGCCCACTTTGTTTCTCGATAAATATTTATCATTTATAATTATTATGAAATTAATATTGACACCGTCAATATAAAGATGATCGCCAATTGATAACATCACAATACTCTAGGAATATTTTCCATTCCATAAAATTCACTCGATATTTCTATTCGATTAGAACAGCCCTCTATCATTTGTGCTTGTAATCGATAGAACCCAGTATCGATTTAAACCTTTTGACATTGAATTGAAAACAATGCTTTTCAGGCAGCGACAGTATTGCTCAAGATATCTAATTGTTATGAAGATGTTTTAGTTTTTAGCAGGAGGACGGGCCAGTACATTGTGACGAAAAGGAGAAATAGTGCTGGAAACACGACGCGGGAAAGTTTATCGATTTCCCGCCATAGCACTCGCTCTTGACCAGTGTCGGCGTCTAACCAGGCAACCTGTCAAAAAAATGTTTAGCATCAAATGAAAAACCCAAACACAGAAAAAAAATCGCACTAAGTGAGTTTAAAGTATAAACTTTAGAAAATACTGAAATATGTATTTTAAATTGTACTTTATTCAGCCCTTTTATTTACAAGAAAGTAAATATTATAAAAACAAATAAAACTAATTAAATATAGAAACAAATCTTGTTTACTATGGAAAATAATTTAAATTAACTATGAAACAGGAGCTTGAACAATGCAGGAAAATTTCCACTGCTACAAAGCTAATTAATAAATATTTTCTTTAAAGAAATACCAGAAAGTCCCTTCTAATTCAGATAAACCACGTACCAATTTATTTTGTGGAAACGGAAGCTTTTGTACAAATAATTATGATTTTCCACAAAATGAAAATTTAATTGAATAATTGCTGTGGCCAAAATATTTACTTTTATGCTTGAATTTGTGTAATTGTAATTTTCATTATGTTCGCCTGTTTATTTTCCCATTTAGGAAAATTTTAAGGAACAAAATTGTATTTTCATCATCATCATCATCATCAGCCTATCGCAGTCCACTGCTGGACATAGGCCTCTCCAAGTGCACGCCACTGAGATCGATTTTCGGCTTCTCGCATCCAGCTCCTGCCAGCCGTCTTGCGCAAGTCATCACTCCACCGTGCCTGAGGACGTCCTACACTACGTTTACCGAGGCGTGGTCTCCACTCTAGAACTCGTTTACCCCAACGGTTATCGGTTCTTTGGCTAACATGGCCAGCCCACTGCCACTTCAGCTTGCTGATTCGGTGGGCTATGTCGATGACCTTGGTTCTCTGACGGATTACCTCATTTCTGATGCGATCCCTCAGAGAAATGCCGAGCATAGCCCTTTCCATAGCCCGCTGAGCGACTTTAAACTTGTGAACCAGCCGTACCGACAGTGTCCACGTTTCGGCTCCGTAAGTCATGACAGGTAGGACGCACTGATTGAAGACTTTTGTCTTTAGGCACTGTGGGATCGACGATGTTAGGACTCGACGTAGCTTCCCAAATGCAGCCCAACCCAACTGAATTCTCCTATTCACCTCGTCCTCAAAGTTGTTTCTACCTAACAGCAATGTCTGCCCGAGGTATACATATTTCCGAACAACTTCGAGAACGGCGCCGTGTATCGCAATCGGTTCCGGTAGAACATGTTCATTAAACATGACCTTGGTTTTGTCCAAGTTCATCCGTAGGCCGATGCGTAGAGAAGATTCAGCCAGGTCGTTCAGCATCTGTTGTAGGTCCTGCAGCGTTTCCGCCATGATGACGATATCGTCAGCAAATCGCAAGTGAGAGATGTGTTCGCCATTGATGTTGATGCCGCGTCCTTTCCAGTTCAGCGTCTTGAACATATCCTCCATTGCATTAGTGAATAGTTTCGGGGAAATAACATCCCCTTGTCTCACTCCCCGATGCAACGGTATGGGCCTTGTTTGCTGATTCTGTACTTGGACGGACATTGTAGCGGCTTCGTAGAGACATCTCATCACTTGGATGTATCGCCAATCTACTTGACAACGCTGCAGGGACTCCAGAACAGACCAGATTTCAACCGAGTCAAAGGCCTTCTCATAGTCCACAAATGCTAGACACAGGGGCTGATTATACTCTTCGGTCTTCTGTATAATCTGCCGCACTGTGTGGATGTGGTCTATGGTGCCGTATCCGCTCCGAAACCCAGCCTGCTCCGGTGGTTGGAATTCGTCGAGTCTTCGCGCAAGTCGGTTCGTGATCACTCTTGAGAACAGCTTATAGACGTGGCTTAGGAGGGAAATGGGTCGATAGTTCTTCAGCTGGGTTTTGTCTCCCATTTTGAAGAACAGGACGACAACACTCCTACTCCACGCCTCTGGAGTTCTCCCTTCAAACAGGACGGCATTAAAAAGCTTCTGGAGCTCCCCCAGTAAGGGGTTTCCTCCTGCTTTTAATAGCTCTGTTGTAATGCCATCCTCGCCAGGGGCTTTTCCATTTTTGAGCTGTCTCAGAGCGATCTCGATTTCGCCACTGCTGACTTCTGGCAGGTCTTCGGTGAAATGGCGTGTTA
This sequence comes from Helicoverpa assulta, assembly GCA_963856015.1. Lineage (NCBI taxonomy): Eukaryota > Metazoa > Arthropoda > Insecta > Lepidoptera > Noctuidae > Helicoverpa > Helicoverpa assulta. The sequence continues at coordinate 1,956,735 of CAWLCW010000016.1, forward strand.
ATGTGGCTCTAGAATCCTCATTTCCGGGATCAGGTCGAGATGCATGCGATGCGTATAACCGGCCATAGAAATTTTCCACTTCCGAAAGGACTGCCGGCACCGAAGAAACGACTTCTCCACTTGTTGTGGTCAGCTTCGTCAAGTGGCTTCTTCCAAGAGATTGTACGAACACCTTTGACCCCCGATTCAGCTCAATTGCTCTTTCAATGGCAAGAGTATTGGAGCACCGGAGGTCGCGTCGTACGTGCTTGTTGATCTCTTGGTTTAGAGCCCGCTTAGCTGACGAAGTGAATTGTATTTTACTGCAATTAAAAATCCAGCGACTATTCTGTCGACAAACAATACTAAAATTTTATTTTATTTGGTAAAAAAAAAATTGCCGGATTTCATCATCACTTTGAAAGATATTTCATGTCCCAACCCTTTTTATCACGATCACATCGACTACTCCCACCACTAAAACCAGCTATCAAATAAAAAATTAATAAATCACCTGTAATATGCTCTGCCTTCTCTCAACGCCAACCAAATGAGCGGTGTTATGCGTTGCCGATGGTGCTGGGTGCACCGCTGGCGTGGCAGCCGGGGGCGATGTAGGTGAGGTCAGGTCAACCTTCCGACACCTCACCTGGTTACCCTCCCAGGCAGCCAGGGTCCCGCACGAACCCTTCTCTCCGTTCAAACGCTGCCAGAGATAACGAAACATCTTTGTCTCAATAATCTTGGTTGGTATACGAACTGGTTGGTTAGATTGAGGTCATTGTTTGGTGCTGGGTTTTTCATATTATACTCTAATCAATTAATTAAAAATAACAAGCTGTAGTTTCCTTTACAGCTACTTTTGTCAAGAAATAGGTCTGTTAAATCAAGGTTGAAACAGTCCACACCCTATCTAAAGACATTTTCATATAATCCAATATTTATTGTACATCTATCAGATTTTTTTTCGGATGACGCATGCTGACCAAAAAACATTGCAGTAAAATATAATAACAAGAAGATAATATTTACCACCGGGATGATCCTGGGCATAGACTCCTGGGCTTTGGTCTTGTTCATCTGATACTGCTTGTCCAAAACCTTGACGACCACGAACTCGCCCAGAGCCGCGAACACGAACATCATGCAGCCAGCCATCCAGAGGTCTAAGGCCTGGAAAATATACAGATATGTTAATTGTTTGTCACAGTTTAGGAACAATTTTATGCACCCAAATAAAATGTATCCTTTAAATACTAAAGCCATCCAGAGGTCTAAGGCCTGGAAAATGTGTTGATATTTCAATTGTTTGCAATAATTCGGGAACTTCTTACTATGCCATAATAAGAGGAGCCTTTGTATCGTCTAAGGGCGCCTTCAATTGAGTCACAAAGTGTCACGCGCCTGTAATCTCCCTATGTAAATTCCAACAAGTTAAAACGGGCGACTGCAGCGCTGTTGCTGCTTTTCAGCGACACTGCGGCTATTTTACTCTTCGAAGCTAATTTACTTGACCGCAAAACCTATTTAATCATTCCTTATTTAAATACTTAGCAACACAATTTCAGACATCTTTTATTTACCTATACATAAAGATTTTATTTAACTTGGAATAAGGGATTGGGGTAGATTTAAAGGATAAATTTTGGCACATTTTTTAAGGTTTTGGTAGTCCTCGTTTTTGTATTTTAGTGTAATACTTGGAATTAGGTAAAGATATTAAATAATGCTAAATATTTGATTACCTCCTAAATTATTTCCTATCATATATTTATTCTATTTATGTGGAGATAGTGGATATAATTTTCATGAAATTAAATATCAAGGAAGATAAATTAGATTCTGAAACAATGAAGCCAAAAAACGGTAATCTGTAAGCAAATCTCTTAGGAGACGTGTTAAACAACGGGAATCGGCTTACGACAAAGTTAAGGAAGTAAGATAAGGTAAATAACTTATCTATACTTACTAATATTATAAAGAGGAAAACTTTGTTTGTTTGTTTGGTTGTAATGGATAAACTCAAAAACTACTGGACCGATTTTAAATATTCTTTCACCATTAGAAAGCTATATTATCTGCGAGTAACATAAGCTATATTTTATCCCGGTGCGGGCAGTAGCTCCCACGGGACGCGGGTGAAACCGCGGGAAAACGGCTAGTTAATGATAATATTTAAACTAAGAATCTTTCCTTTGGACAAAATAAGACTGATATTTTATCTCTAATTTATTGCATGTTTGACATGCGTCCGTGTTTTCCTTCTTATTATTTGACAGTGAAATGAGGATAAATAAGTATTCAAATAAAGTAAGACATAAGTTATTTAGATACCACTTGAAATGCGGAAAATCTGCTTTGTTCCTCTTTTTTTTCAGAAGCTAACATTTTATTGCTTAGATACTTATATTCCTTGTTTGTCAAAGGGATTTCCATCAGGAAAATAAATTGATTTGGATGTAAGGGATTTGTATAATTTACTAGCTGCTACCCACGTCTTTATCTGCCTGGGGAATATGTAGAACTTCCAAAATATTATAGATACTTTCATGTAATCAACTGAGGAGCTAATGGATTACTAACAGCCGCACTGGTTGACCGATCAGGGTTGTGTTGTGGATGTGATGTTCCAGGCCTGACTTGTCTTTGCAAGATCTAGGAATGAAATGTGAGCTTAAAAATAATGGTGTGCAGACATAACAATGGTGAGATACACAGCGATTGTACTAACAGTGTTAAAGTAAAGGATTTAAGAAGAACAAATTAAATAAAATATCTATAAAAACCTGGCAAGAATTGTTAATTTATTGAATAAAAGCTACACTGTGGAATTCAAAGAGATCATTTTTAACTATTTACATGTAGTTGTAAATTGTTAACTAACTTTGTGAGCAGTGAGCACGCTTCAAGTTGTATTCTAAACTATTCTTGAGAATAATAAGCATGAACCTTCTATATAATAACGTTTACTGTTGAATGTTTTTTTCTTTAACTTTTGCTATGTAAAAATACCAGTATTTAATTTCTATCGTGCGTTTTTAATTTTTTTTTTGGTTTTACCCTAAAGGCTCCGAAACAACTGAACTAATTTGAAAAATGTTATGAGTGTTGGGAAGCTCAGCAGTTCTCGGGTGATATAGGCTACATTTTATATATAACCAAGGAACTTCTTCAAGCAGATACAACTGTATAATACAGTTAGTTGAAAAATAATTTAATAATGTATACCTATAGAAATGAAACTTTACCTTAACGTAAGCCACAGGTGGAATATCAGCTCTCAACCCAGTGAACATGGTAACAAGCGTCAACATGCAAGTCACTAACAGGGTGACTCGGCCAGGAATCGCATCCAGGTCCAGCCAGAAGCTAAACCATGACAGCATCACGACCAACGAGGAAGGTGCGAACGTTTGTATCAAGTGGTGACCGATTTGACGCTCGAATCTGAAGTATACGACTAGTCTTGAGTAGTTACCTGCAAAAAAAATAGATTGATATTTTTCCTAGAAAATTTTCTTCCTCTAGTCGCCGCAATATCTTTTCCGATTGTATTCCTCTCTGTCACTCGTCATATTAACATGTCATCTCTCAGGCAATCTATTCTTCAGTCTGTCTCCTATCTATCTAAACATTCATATTTTATAATTTTTCAGTGTGTTTCTTTCTTTATCTTTCAAAAAAAATACCTTATTTTTAATAACGTGCAAAATAAATAACCACATAGGTATATCATGCATCTAAAAATACTTAGAATGCATTCAGAAATAAATCACTGCCAATACGTTATGAAATTACTTTCAAATAATTTAACTTAAATCCGTAGGTAACAATAGCTTATAAATAAAATGAATAATATTAATAATCCTTCTTTCGAATGAGATAGATAACCGTGTGGGTTGTGAGAGGTAATGAATAATTTTAGAGCAATAAATTATTTACTGAAAAGCCAAACATTCAATATTGTATGTGAAAATAAAGCATATTGTTATATATTGAGCGTCATTTATTGTTATACTTATATACAATTTGCCTATAATAGTTTATTTTGTTTGTGTCATCATTTCATCATAGTTATCTCAAAAAGGCTTCAGCATGTTGGCTTCGGCCCCACTTTCGACTCCATAGTCTCGAGGTCTGATGGAGACATAGATATTGTCTACAAGATCGTCGCATAGGAGCTACTCAATCGATTAATCTTCAAAAATGTAACCACAGGCCACAGAAGACAGAATATTAGGTATTATTTAAATAAACCATCGAAAACTCATTAAAGTCAACTTACTTTACTGGTTCATCAAATCGATGTTCCTACTTTTATCATCTCCCAAAAATGTTTCTATGAAACTTGTAAGATGTTCGTAGGAGGAAAAGTTTAACGTTGTTTTCATTGTAGGCGGTAAAGCTCAACGATCTTCTGAAAGCTTATATTTGTTGACTTAACTGATAAGCTTGAGGAAAATTGACCTCCGTCCGATTACATCCGTCAAAATATCTGATCCGGGAATTGGGTTACAAGGCCTATCAAGAAGGCTATCTATACACTCTGTGTATACATGTATGTATATACAGCTAAATATTTTTGTTGGAAGCGAATAATCGTTACAATAATAACTTTATTTTAAGCTATAATTACATGCTTTTGGAAAAGCTGAAGTTGACTGTTGAAATTCTGTGACGGAAAAAAAAAATTCAATAATGAAACTCTTATTAAATACCTACAATGTTTGTAAAATGAGTAGGTACCTACAACCATACGCAAAAATCATTTCCTGGCTCTTATTTTTGTAATTAAAAATTAATTAATTATTGCTTGAAGCTGACATCATATCAACTGATTTTAAACATCTCAACAATTTTAGAATAAGGAATACGCATTCATCATCATTTCTTATCCGTCATCATTCTTACTCATCGTCATTTATTCATTTATCATTTCATAGGTCTTCTATTTCCTCTATATTAGCAAAAATCAAAAGGTCATTATTTTTCTTACCATCTTTATCGATCATATAGCCATTAGTTTCTTCAAGTCTCAGCGGTTCTCCGATGTGGTACTGCAACAACTTCAGCTCAGGGTTGATGGTCACGCCCGCCTCGCTCCAACGAAACCGGACTTTTTGGTTGCTGTATGAAACTGGAAAGATAAATAAAGTATCTATTTATTAGATAAATGGTTCAGATTCTAAATAGGTGCTTTAATTAATCATCTGGATAGCCTTTTGCCAACTTTATTCGGATCGACTTCAATAATGAATAGGTAAAATATGGGTTGATAACGGATGTTAAATCGTAGAGTAATACATTTTTGGTCAGAGTTAAATACAACGTATATTATTTCTACAACCAGACATGACACGCGTTGCTGGGGAGTTTGTTGCGCCACTTCTTCTTTCCAGCAAAAACATAGGAAGCAGTGAAGCGTGGATGTTCAAAATGCGCTGTTTTGAAGCCAAGTTTGAATAAAGTTTGAGTTTGAGTTTTGTTTGATATGTTCTACGTGTATAAATGAGCTATCTAACACCAAAAATATTATATCAAATCGCTTAAATTTCAAACTAAGCACGTTCAAACAAATTCTTCAACAATGTCAGTTAAGTTGTATAATACTTCATTCAGGGCGTTCAATGCCCTCCTCAGTATTAACTCCCTCTACAGATACTGAACTGAGTATTTCAGCAATTTCAGTTCCATGAAGGAATTTACTGTGACGAAAATATTCTCGCCGAACGACGATAACCCGTGAATCGTTGCAAAATTCGTAGATTCATAAAATTTTCTAGTTGCTAGGTATCAACGAAATGTCTACAGCATTTTGCGAATAGTGAGTTTATTATAGTACTTGTTATTTAGAGGTTTTTTACTTTATAAACAGCTTTGTTGTGCAGACATCAGCCATATTTCCTAGAAAATCTTTTTTTTTTAACATCACAATAATAATAAACAGATTGAGATTAATGTTGGCCGGTGTGAATATCGGATCCTGGCAATGTTTCTAAGTTACAGTGAAACAACTGTTTCTCGCTTTTTTGCTCGTGTTCTATAAATAATACTTCACGAAATTCAAAGGATAAACATGCCCTTTTTATAGGTTTTTTGTCATATCATTTTGTCACTCCTTTTATGTGGGTAATAAGTCTCTAACTCTTCTTCAATACTAATAAAAATGCATTACACAAAAATGACTCACAACTTTCAATATAAATAGGACAGGACTGTATATCCATGGGGTACAGCTGGAACTCCATCTGACACGCGATGATAGCATGCATCCTCGCCGAATACCGCACTGTCTGGTTTCTATACAAGGTGACCGACGAGAACTTGTGAGTCAGCTCGGCAATTTCTGAAAGTAATTCATTGTAAGAGTATTAATTTTGTACAAAGTGTTATTTTTTAAAGACGGGTTGTGTCTTTTTTTAAACACGGGTTGTGTCATTTTTAAAGGTCGACTCTAATTTTTTCTACAAGTTTGTGGACTGTACTAGTGTACTGTATACTTGAAAAAACGAGGCAGCAATTCGTGTTACCTCAAATCTCTTGAGGGTCCAGAACCTTAGCCACATTGCCTGTCATAATGGTAATTTTCTACTTTGGTAGTGCAATAAGATCACAAAGTTAATAAAACAGAAATCACATAAGAAATATAACAGCCTCGTTGATCAAGATGTTGTCTGACGCAGACCGAACGGCCATTGACCAGTAATAAATATACGAATAAACCACGATCTTGCTAAATACATCCATTTTTCTAAATCCAAAAGCAATTTCAAGTTGGACTGAACCATCAATTAAAGTCAAGTTCACTACTTCAAAGCTCAATACTTGTTAATTGAAACTCCAATGATCCTATTTAAATAACTTCGGATCCCATAAATCAGTTTGACACTTTTGACCAAAATTGGCTTACATCAGAAACTGTGATAAAGTACTTCGGGATCGAGTTTAAAATTTAAATATTTGATCCATCAATAAAATGCACTTTCTATAGGTTCTTGTGTCTACAGTAAGTAACCAAGATGTGGTTTTAAATTTGCGTGTAGTATATGAAGTTTGACAATCAGAGGATTGAGAGACGTGGAGACAAAATTGGGAGGCCTTTGCCCAGCAGTAGGACAGTTAGGGCTAAGAAAAAAAAATAGGTATTTATATAAAGTTTAGTTGAATTTCTTATCCAATTTATGCGTGGTCCAAGCTCACTTAATTCGTGTCTATACAGTGATAGTGCTCAAACCAAGTGTTCACCAAAGCTGCCCTAAGCTATTAACTTAAAGTGCCTTTGATAACTTAGTGACCGTCGTTAAGTTAGCTATCTACAAGTAATTTGGGATAAGACTAAATTATGTGTCAATGTGAATTTTTATACACTACGCTGTGTTTTGATACTTGAAATATTTTCTAATTAATCATGAGCTTTTATAAAAATAGTAATATTGAAAATTGTATAAATCAGTGTCTGCTAAAATTACTGCAATAATTTTTTTTGCTCACTCAAACGTTTTAAACTTTGTTAATTGGTTAAGTGGTGAAAGTTTGCTATAAAAGATTTTGTGTAGGTTAGTATCAAACTACGAGTATTAATAAAAGTTTGTGGTGAAAATTTCAGAAATTATATTATTATAAATAGATATTGAAAAACATGCTAGAAAATTCAAACTTTATAAGAATTTAATTATTCTAATTAATATTTCAAAAACAGTTTCTCACATGCATGGTTGTAGTAAATTCGTTACATTTTTTTTTTATAAAGCAGACGTACGTACCTACACTATTTTGGAGCAAAAATGCAGTGAAAATCGTGAACACAAGCATTGATATATTTGCAATGTGAATCAAAAGCTCGCTGTACATATTTTTAACATAAAAATATTTATACGAATGCTACTTCACAATCTGAAAATTACGATAAGTAAATAAAAAATAGAAATTGCCATCTTCCAAATACAAATTGATTTCGTTACATCAAAATATTTTAATTAATCTGTATGATACGTATCTGTGTATTACTATGTGAAAAATCTAAAGTATCAAGATAACTCAGTTTAACCACGTAATGCGTAGACGTACTTATATGCGAATTTGAAAAGAAAATATTTTCATCATCGTAAGGCAGCCTATTCTTAAAAATAAAACACCCCAACACTGTTCTTTAGGACTAATATTCTACAAGCATTAATTAAATTTTATTAGAACAAGCAGTTTATGTTTTCTATAAAAATTATGTTTGACTTTCAATTTACATTTACCAGTATAATATTTTTCTTTTCGTTTTCACATAGCAATACGACGCTTCAATCTGTCAATATGTGTACGAATTTATGAAGCAAATTAAAATTTAAGGATGACGTAACAAGAAAATAAATTTTAATTTAGTGGTCGCCTCAGCAAGTTTGTTAATCTACATAATTGAAAATCTTCTATAAATACTTGGTTTAAATACCTCAATAATAGTCGATACTAACAAGATGGCAAATTCAGTTTCTAAAAATCTCAAATAAGTAATCTTATACATATATTCTAAATTATGAACGTAAATCCTCTTTGTCTTAACAAGTATATAATATTTCTGAAAGTTGATAAATAGCATGTACAACAAGCTTTATATAAAATGAGCCTTGTTAATATTACCGGGACTACGTTGTTTGTAATGCATTGCTCCTCCTAAAAAGCATAACTTTGTTAGTTTTCATTATAATGGGAACATAGTTGCCAAAACTTAGCTGATTAACTTTCGAGACGGCAACATAATAAGTTGAGAAACTAAAATTATTTTATAATTCCTTGCCATATTTTTTAAGGACAGCTTCGGTGAACAAAGAGTAGAAAAGTTTACCTTTGTAGAAAAGCAACTTTGTACAAACTATTTGTTCTATAATACGTTGCCTTGAGGAAGGAGAATTTTTGTATACCGAGTTCACTTCATAGGAGATTATTTTGAAGCTTTCTTATAATGAGCTTCATCGTAATTAAGATTCTTAGGACCATGATAGATACATGTAAGAATCTTAGATACGATCAATCTCTCCTCTAATAATAGTTCTATTATCTAGACCCAATTTAAGTAGTTGTTTTACCTGTAACTTTAGAGTTCAAGAAGTAAGGATCAGGATGCCACAGGTTATCGAAGAACTCTGGTGGCAACGTCACGTGGTCGTCTCCTTCCTCAAAAATATCTTCGGGCAGCTGCAGCCGACTCTCGCTCCAAGTCTGTCTTATGAACATGTCCACTCTGAAACGAGAAAGATTATAAATAAAAACCGCTAGCTTAACGAACGGCGCTAAATGTCATTACACCTTTTCAATCTCTATCTAAACGTAGGCTATCAAATTTTAATCCGAACAAAACCTGCCTGGCTAAAACTAAAACATTTACCTAAATTCTTTCATAAATAATGTCTTTTGGGTTGATTGTCGCACGCCTGGATTATTCTTTCATTCTGTCTAAGTCAGATGCACAGAGCATTAAGTGCATAAGCATTTGAGTAGACACAGGTGCACTCACTATTCCTATCCTTTCATAGCCAAATGGGGAGGCAATCCGACACAACCGTAGATAGATATCTTGAAGCAACAGAAAAAAACCTTGGACAAGGAAAACCCTTACAAATGACTGCGGCGGAAGGAAGGTTATTATTATGACCTAATTTCAAACATCAACATCATTATATTGTCTTTAAGAAGCCACCGCTATGTTTGCAAGTGCTGCCCTAATTATACTGGAGTCAGGATATTTAACCAGATGCGACTGAGTATAACCTTAAGACGAAAATGTATAGAAGGTTGTTTGAATAAAATAGCTTTTAGCGATAAGGTCTGTTGTTAGGTTTGTAGCATAATTTTACTTGCAATTTCCTCTTGTCTTTTCCCTGTTTTCCTCCGAACATGTAGTTCGATACAAACGTTCGAATTTAACACTAAAACGTAAAAGACAAACATTCCGGCCGATATTTGCATGGGATGTACACGAGCGTCCCAATGGACGACAACTCTAAACAAGTCATATTGATGATAGTACTGTAGGAATATTTCCTCTCATTTTGTTACAGTATTCTTTGAGATATACACTTGTAGAGGCCTATGTCCAGCAGTGGACTGCGATAGGCTGATGATGATGATGATGATTCTTTGAGATATCTATCTTAGCATATTGATGTATTTATTAAATGCAATTTCTTTCTTGTTCACATTTAGTTGGCAGGTGTGTATTTTTTTTCAATTCGTAAAATTGTTTTTGTCAATTATTGCTTTCTCGTCTGTGTCATTATCATCGTCATCTATCGCAGTTACTTGGAGGATATTGATGATATTTCCCATGATACCATAATGAGAAATGCCGTAATACCTTATCATGAGAAATGCATGTCGACATATGAAAATGGCTCCGCAGCTACTTAAAAACACCAGAATAAGTTCAATGAATGTTTCTACCTACTGACAAAAGGTTTCCGCAGTCGGAAATAATTATTTTTACAAAAGATACTCATGACAAGTGTCCTCAAAGACTTTGATTTCTCTTCACAACTTCAAAGGTCTTGCGGCGTCAAGATAGCGAACTTATCGTTTCTGTTAACGGTACTTATTTTTAGAGCTTCTTTTGAACTAATATGATGAAGGGTATTTTTCGACTGATAGAAGTTATATCAGGAACAAAAAAAAGTTTAAAAAGCAATTTTAACGTAGATTATTTAGCCGTCTAAATAGGTATTTTCTTATGCTCGTCAGTAATGGAAGACGAGAACATTTATTAATTTAAATTCTAAGCCACCCATGCCTTGCTTATATTGGGAGTAACACACTTCAATCCTAATCGCGTCCTAAAGGACTTACTTAATTTAATAACTTAGGTAGGAAGCCTAAGTTACCTAACTTTAGGTACTTTACTTTTAATGTAAGTACTTTAGTAAGTTTTGAATCATATCAATTTTTATTTAACAAGAAGTTTTTTCAACCTTACTTGAAATTAAAATCATCTTTATCAATTCCCAGTTGTTTTTCTTTCTTACCTCATTATCTTAATACGTCCTCATCTATTTTACTTACCGAATTTTAATTAAAGATATCAATTTATTCCAAGGAGTGACACAATTAGAACAAAGGAACGTGTTGTAACTTCTTTACATATACACGTGCCTTTCGTAATTAATTTTACTCTTAATTAAAACAGATTTATTTACCCATTGGGACTATTAATATTCCAAAGTGAATAACAAAGCAGTTGGAGTATTTTTTGCAAAAAATATATTTTAGTTAATATCGCACGTGAAAAGGATTTGCTTAACTAATTGAGTAAGCATTTTGTAATAATTTATTAATAGGTACACGTAATGAGAGGCACCCACATACCTAAACAAAAAGGACCATGCCCATCTGTGCCCCAGTAATGCCCAGAGAAAGTATATCACAAGATAGTCCTAATAAATAAAAACTAGAATTATGATGATAATTTGAAGTCTTAAAAAGCACCGGTTAAAAAATAGAAAAAATAAGACATTCTTGTTGACATTGCAGTACATTACATCGTTTCAATCATGCTTTATATAATACGGTCTGGAATCTCGTCCTTTGGCCCATGTATATATTCATTTAATGTATATATATATTTTCAAATAACTGACTTGTTTATCTGATAACATACAATTAAGTCATGAATTCATGATGATCATGAAGTTCCTATTGAAAAACTAATAGCAATGCTGTCTACGAACGTGTCAACGATAAAATGTGTAAAAAACCAGTAGGAAGTTATCATGTTTAATGTCCAATATCTTTTGAATCGGTGTTTTATATAATATTGAATCTAGATATCTTACAAATATGGCTATAAAGCTATCGTATGACATAGAACTGGAATTTGGGCATTGCATGGCGTTGCTGACTTTTGGCTCCATACTAATATGGGCATGGTCCTTTTCCTCTTAGTTCTACGAAAAGGGTACTTGAAACTATATATTTTATACCTTTTTAAAGATGATGCTATGTAAACTATGTATTTAAAACCCACGCGCTTTTTTGAGAAACAATTGTACCTACACAAAGTGATTTGCGTCGCGGTACTGGGAAATGGAACTTTCCTGGCAAATCATTTACATTTGAATTTAGATTCAATTCAATGTACGGTCAATATTTGTGTGTTGAGCATGTATGTCTTATGTGGGGCTTACCAGCCATGTGTGAAAGGTGTCCAGATATTTTTAATTGTGGACAGACAAACAGAAAAACACAAATACTTATTTATGCTTCGTTTGAGCTCACCTGAAGTCCATATCTTCAACATTGATGGAGTTCACATCTACCACGTAGATGCTGAACTCCACGATGACCGGCTGGCCTTTACGCGCTGGTGGCCGCATTTCTACACAAACATTGGAAAATTAACAATAAACTGCCATGAATAATAGCCATATATTAATCTTGGCCGATTTTGGCCACAGCGACATGGATCTGCGCTTAATTTTGAGAGCTTAAGCCGGATAAATATGACCTATAGAAATGGAGCGTCATAGGTATGTTCAATTTCTGCGCCAAGATACTATTAGTGCTTTAATTTTGTTATTCTCTCTGCCTAGCTGTATCCCAACCATATTGGGTCGGCTTTTAGCTTAATGGAGTGACTGCCTCTCTGACCTCCTCCACGTAGTTGCCCGGGCAATCCAACAACCTCCGGTTGTCAGACTTTCTGCTTCTTCCCGTAACGACTGGCTATTCAAATAAAAACCGGAGCCCACCATTTTAATTTGCCTTCCCAAACCACGGAGGAACTCGTCATAAGACGGCTACCAATCCACGGTCCAACCGCGCGCCAAGTATTGCTTAACCTTATAATGAATCAATTCGTACAGCTGTTACTTAGCCACAAGTTCCTATTCAGAAGTTATTATGAATCCAACTTAAAGCGGATCACACATTATCGTAATAATATGCACAGTGTGTTTGTTCTAGCGTGTAGGTATGGTGTGCATACAAAAGAAAGTACTTACGGTCGACATTAAAAAACGGAGCCCCGCAAACGGCAACGTGACGCTTGACAGTGTGTGATCCGCCTTAGAGTTGCAATCAAAAGTAGAAAAAAAAAAACCTTTAAAAGTTACTTCGAAATCCTCAAAGAAATTCCAAATGTTTGGCGAAGATATTCTAACAATTTATCGAAGATTCACCAAAGCGTCAAAAAGTCGGTCAGCCAATAACGCCAATAAGTTTATTTACGTTTCGAAAAATACGTCGAAATACGAAAACGAAAAAAGCAACTTTGATCGAGTAATAGATTAGGCACACATAATAATTGCAAGCGATGGAATGAAAAGTGTTTACCAAACGCCAATTTAGAAGATAACCGAGAAACGAATGAATATCGTTTGATCTGAAAAACCTGTAATTTTGTGAATAGGTAACTGTGTATATATTGGCTAGCTTTTAAACAGATATCGGTGCTCCGATACAATGAACATACTCAAACAAAACTTTATCTTTGTTTAGTTTGAAAGCCATGATTCGAAAACTGTGGTTGTTAGACCAAGTGGTCACAGCTGTATCTACTGGATAATAAATGGAATGTGTTGCACGTAGCTGTTAGCATCTGCTGTCCAATACAATTACCGGGAAATAGATAAAGGGTGCTTTATCGTTAACATTCCTTTGCAGAGTTGTGGTTCCATGCTAGAGATTTTGAGCACTGTGGAAGATGAACTTAAACTCGCATTATTTAATTGTTCACCTTCCAAACTACCAGACAAATTGTAGCTTATCTAATTTCCCTATCGATTTTTTTGTATTGTACATGGGTATTTTGGGAGAGCGCTAAAGAAGATAAATATTAAACAATATCCGTCTTACCACAAAAACTTTTAAACGTCAGTTTAAGACTTGTCTAAAAAAATGTCAAATTATGACGTTGACATATGATTCATTTTGCATCCACAATTTTTTTAGACAAGTTTAAAACAGGTGGTTAAGTTTTTGTAGTAAGGCCATATTTGTTGGTAGGTAACCGGACGTCGGCCTAACATGCACCTCCCGAGCACGGGGTGTAACACTACCGTGTCCAGACTTGCCACCATCACCTGCCTTGTCTATTCCAAACTTTGTTTTGGTTTGCTTCTCTAATAACTGATAGATGCAGCTGAGTACCAGTTTTTCCCATGGAGGGATTGCTTAACTGACCTCCTCAACCCGCTTCTCCATGCATCCCGTTACCCGTTGATAAGACAACCAGTCTTAGTCAGACATTCCGGCTTCTGAAGTTTCTCAAGTTTCCTCTTACGTTGTGAAGAATTTTGGACCTAACCAAGGACGCCATGCACAGCACACACTTGTGACCATTAGAGCAGCGAGATAGATTGGTTTACCAGCAGTGCGCTGAAATTACTATTGTAACACAACCCATAATGTCAGTAGAGAAACTTAGGGGAAATGTAATAGCAGTCGAGTTCGTGTAATGGTCTTAAGTAGTCTCATTCATGGAAATGTTTGTGTTTTCCTATATTTGCTCTTGACCCTCTTTTTATCTCCTCTCTATAGAAAGAGATTTCTACAGAGTTTTCCTTATCTAAGTTTTTACTTATGAGGTCGAGTCAGATGTTTGTTTTTGCATGTTTTCAGTAAAAAGGGTGTTACTTTAGTGGAAATTTTGACTAGGTATGTCAAGGTAAGTAGAGTCTTGCAAAGGTGTTATTTGAATGAAAAATTTAAATTTTGGATCTGATTTCATTGCTGTAAAACAATTTCAACAATAAACAATTTCGTCAAGTGCCTCTCCAAAGTCAACCACTTAACGTCTCGCTCATACATCATCGTAGTAGTGTTTTGTTTTTTTAAGACTGTGGTGCCGTCATTTACAACTTCAGAGCGGTAAACTTATGTGATGAGAACTTTAGTAAAGGTTTAATTCTGCTTACCTTTGACATAGTTTTCAGGCAGCACAACCCTTGGTTTCAGAGTGTGATTCCTCTTCGAGTCGACATCGTTACAGAGCCTGAAAAGAAAGAAAACATTTCGGTTTATAACGTATTTCTTTTGAAAGTTATTTACTACATCACTGATTTTTGGAAAAGTACATCATTTTGGCACAAAAAACAAAATGTTCTAATTTCATTTGTCTTTCCATAAATATCTCCATGTTTATATTCGAATGTTAGTCATTCTCCCTCGAGATTCTTGCGTCAGTTTTACTGTATTAGCACTACAGTTTCAAAATAGATTTAAATGAACTTAAAGGTCATACGAGTAGCTTAGGAACATATGCAAACTACTAGAATGACCGATGCGCGTTTTAATTTGTTTGAGTAACCGCTTTGTTGAACGTTAATATTATAAGGTCGAAATTTGTGAGATATGTCTATCTTTAT
This sequence comes from Helicoverpa assulta, assembly GCA_963856015.1. Lineage (NCBI taxonomy): Eukaryota > Metazoa > Arthropoda > Insecta > Lepidoptera > Noctuidae > Helicoverpa > Helicoverpa assulta. The sequence goes on from CAWLCW010000016.1 coordinate 1,972,055, forward strand.
AAAGCTGAAAAGTTTGCTTGTTTTGCTTGAGCAGGTTAATCTCATCAAATGTTTCAGTGTTAGTTTTTTTATTCAACAAAATATCGTAACAAAAAAGAAACAAAGTTCCGCTGACCACCTTCTTACAATAAACTTATTTGTTGCCCAACTTCAGTATGAACCTAAATAACCTCCGAGAAGTTGCTTCGTAACTATTTGGAGAACTAAAATAAAAGTTTGGGAAGTTTTCTGAACACAAGTATATTCTAGGAACTTCAAATCTCATCTCATCTTCCAAGCCTTTTTCCCAACTATGTTGGGGTCGGGTTCCAGTCTTACCGGATTCAGCTGAGTACCAGTGCTTTACAAGAAGCGACTGTCTATCTGACCTCCTCAACCCAGTTAAACCCGGGCAACCCAATACCCCTTGGTTATACTGGTGTCAGGCTTACTGGCTTCTGACTACCCGTAATGACTGCCAAGGATGTCCAATTACAGCCGGGACCTACAGTTTAACGTGCCATCCGAAACACAGTCATTGGTGTCTAAGATATACTTAGAAAGTACATACAAACTTAGAAAAGTTGCATTGGTACTTGCCTGACCTGGAATCGAACCCGCGCCCTCATACTTGAGAGGTTGGTTCTTTACTCATTAGGCCACCACGACAATAGGAACATCAAATCTATCACAGAAATACAATTACAGTTGACATTTCAATGAAGATATTACAAGTTATTTCGAAACCTATCTCCCTAAAACTATCCTAATACATTTAGGTACTTACTTAAAAACTTTTAGACAAACAGACTGATTTTGATATTTTATTATTATTAAGAATGACTATAGATACAAGTTTCCTAACTCTAAAACTATCTTTTGGAACTGTTCAAATTAATTTAGACATAAAGGGATGTCTAACTTCGAAAACTATAAGTTCTGGAATATCGTAAACTTGTGGAAGTTTGTGCTGCGTCGTCGAAAAGTTAAATGGTTTTCGAGATAATTTGTAGTATCCACTTAGTGGTGTATGGTAATAGTTTAAGCATAGGTCAATAGTGATATTGATATGTTAAGTACCAATACTCGAGTTTGACAAATGCTAGGGGAAAAAATCAATGAATGATTGGACTTTTTAATATTTTCCTAGTTTTTCATTGCCTTTTACTTGGGCTATTTATTTCTTTCTAACGGTAGCTAATACTTTTTTTTCATTTAAGAATTTCATAGGAGAGCTTTGAAAATATATTCAGTAGTTACGTGACGTATTTGAAAATTCAACAGTTACGCAAACTTCTATTGTAAGGCTAAATAAATACAGACAAAAACATATTCATATAATTTATGTAACAGCCTGAACTATTTTTAGGCTTAATAAAACTAGAATTTAAAGCAGTTAGCGAATTCCGTTTCAGTTTTACGAGTTAGCTGATATTTGTACTTAAAAAAAAAGTACTCTTTTAATTTCAATTTTGAACCCTATTATTCTTAAAACAAGACTCATTATTGTATAGTGTAAAATGAACATGAACTGAATTTTTAATGATCACTTTTTTGGTACGATTTTGAGTCTTATGTAGTTTGTAATAAGGCTTATATAGTTGAGGTTTTTTGAAGTAATGACGTCAAAGAAAATTGTTATTATCCTAAGTTAGCGTTGTATATTTAAATTTAGTGCTAACGTTTACGTGCTAGCATGCCTAACCTATTTTAGTATAAAATTGAAAGTTTCAGTCTACAACTAAGGTAGTCGTTGTCAATTTTTAGAACTGAAAACTATTTTTAGGTCATTCATTCTATTCAGTTTTGAAGGCCTTTATGCATTGAAAATAAATTATATAAAGATCTTATCAGGGCCTTGAATAGAGCATAAAAAACAGCTTTCAATTATTAGGATTTTCTCCTTTTAAATCCTGGCCGCCTAGCGTTACTAAATATACCTAATTAAATTATTGACTTCTCGTTATTATAGTCTATACGCAGTAATCAAACATAAAGATAACCTTCAAAATGCAACGGAACCGAAAATATAATGAATGTGTGGCTTATGAAGTGACACAGACTAAAGTGGTAACAGAATTCCCAAAAAAAAAGAATTTCCCACACATTTCGCCATCTTGTCGTAATCGTAACATATCTTATTATGACACGACAAAAAACATTTTCCTCGCTCATAAATTGTTCCTCTTTTAAAGCCAGTGACGTTACAAGGAAATCCGAGGGCGTCAACGTGAAAAACTTGTATAAATACTGACAGTACATTTGTATGTCGCAGTCATTTACTACGATTTACGCATTGCGACGGACTGTATTAAATTTTATACGAAGTAAGACTATTTTTTACAGTTAAATAAAGAAGGTTTGAAGTTAATTTATGACTAAAGAAATTTTATTTACATGTTTATTGTATTTTTTTCGTTAAATTGTTCAAATAATCCTTGAGAACTGGTGGTGGGGAGTGGTGTAGCTGTGTAAGATTAAAGATGGTTGGGGTTCTTTGGGGACCTACGTCCCGATCAAGTTGCTGTATACCATCTTTTGCACTATGCAGCTAGAGGATTTATTTCATGACTAGCTTTCGCCCGCGGTTTCACCCGCGTCCCGTAGCCGGATGGTGACAAAAACCTTCTCCCGGGTCTAAGTTACCTCCCCTCTAATTTTCAGCCAAATCGGTCAAGCCGTTTTCATGTTATGTCGTGACAACGGAAAGCGGGTTTCATTTATAATAGATAAAGATAATAAACTCAGACAAATTAGACCATCAGTCTTATATTTATTTTTTTTAATAATAAAATAACTTTATTAATCGTAACAGCCTAGATTAGGGTTAATACTCTGAACTAGACGTATTCCTGTATCTTGACCGAGTCACAGGTTAAACTCGATACAAACCTACATCTCGTTATAATCGAAAAATCGTCCCACGCGCTACCAAATACAATGAGTAAACGGAAAATTACTACAACGGACTATAAAGTCTGAAATCACCAACCCGCATTGAGCAAGCGTGGTGATTAATGCTCAATCCTTCTCCGTGTGAGAGGAGGCCTGTGCCCAGTAGTGGGACGATAAAAAGGCTGTAACAGTAACAGTAAACGGAAAATTATAAGAATTAAACTAGTAAAAAAAAAAAAAACTTTTCGTTAAAGAGCCGTTAGGTTAATGAACCCGCATTTCGTGCACAAGAATCTAGATGCTAGTTTTAACAAACACAGCAAGCTATATTTTACGAGTTCACCACGGTACGTCAAGTTGACGGAAATATCATAAGAAAATTGGAATTAAAATTCTTATTATTTGTTATGATTTTCACGCTTAAACTTTTTTATTCAGGTGTAGGACATAGTTCCATTGGGACGTAGACAAAATCACGGCCTTAATCTAAAAAAAAGAAATAAAGAAAGAATAAAGAAAGAAAATATAAAAATTAAAATTCCGATTCCCTTTGACAAAACATGTGACTTGCGTCTTTGATTGTCACTACGAAATTATTTATCTGGTATTTAGTTTTGCTTACCAAAAGCAGTCAGCTAAACAACCAAACATTTAGGTACCTATAACTCTATTGACTTAATATCCTATTCCCTGAACACTAACCCATCAACCATAATACCTGGCGCTCTGTCTACCTCTCACCGATGATATAAATGCAAATTCATGAATAACATGGTAAACGTACCAATTTCGGGCCAAGGTAACCGCATCGATTGACGACTATTGCACGCCATGGGCCTATATATAGAATTAAAAAAAACTTACCTACGTAGGACGTAGTTATATCGATTGTACAGTAATAAGGGGTCGCACTGCGGTTTCTTGTACATTTTTCTTTTGTGGGAAATAGCTGTTGGGAAGTCATTCATGATTTATTTGAGTGTCGTTTGTTTGTGGGTTTTAACGTGCTTGAGTTCGTGGCTAAGTAATAGTTGTTGGGGTCGATGCATCATAAGGTTAAGCAACGTTAGAATTTGTTGTGTTAACTAAATAAATGAATTCATCATCCACGCACAGACCTCCTCTCACACAGAGAAGAATAGCTTAGTCAATGCGGGTTGGTGATTTTAGAGTGTATAGCCCAGATTTTCTAGAGATGTTTGCCTCTACCTATAATCAGTCGTTCATGTCTAAGATACACTCAGAATGTAGTAAGTGTCTGAGTTATTTCTCATATACCCTACTTAGAAAAGTTGCATTGTTACTTGCCTGACTTTTTATCAAATCCGCACACTAATACTTGAAATGCTGGTGCTTTAACCACTGGGCCACCACAACCTTAAAACAATATGTAAATCAACCTAACACATAATTCTTCTTTCGTCAAAAGAATAAATTACACACACTTAAATCATAGCAAACGTAAACAAAGAACTGTAGCTTCAAAAGCCAGAATATACACAAGGCTTAAAGATTTAAAGCGTCCGTTTCCCGGCAGTGACCCGGACGTTTCCGTACGAAATTGTTAAGCTTCACAAAAAATCTGACGAACCTCCAATTTGATACTGTTAGTGTAGAGTGAAAAGCTGACGAGGTCGGTTATAACAATTTGTGGAGTTATTTCTATGAGTTGTGTTGTGAAACACTTCTGTTTTTAGGGTTACGTACCCAAAGGGTAAAACGGGACCCTATTGTTTTCGCTCCTCTGTCCGTCCGTCCGTCCGTCACCAGGCTGTATCTCATAAACCGTGATAGTTAGAGAGTTGGAATTTTCACAGATGATGTATTTCTGTTGCCGCTATAACAACAAATACTGAAAACTAGAATAAAATAAATATTTTAGGGGCCCCCATACAACAAACGTGATTTTTTTGTTCATTTTCTAAATAATGGTACGGAAATTCCGACTCGCACTTAGCCGGTTTTTTTTATGACATTGGTTTGTTTGGTAAAAGAAATAATAGAGATAACAGTTTTCACAAAAGTCAATGACAGTCCGCTACCAAATTCGGAGCATACACGCCTGAAACGCGTACCTGTTACCTAACAATATGTAGCATCTTTCCAGGGTCTCGCCGTGTTTTATGATGAAAAAAAGTTTGGCAAAAACTGAAAATGTTTTACTAAACCACTAACTCTAAATTCAATTACATTTCTTGGAAAAAGTGCCTGAAACTACAAAGAAAACTTTCGAATATAACTTTTACTTTACAAAATATTTCTTTGTTTACATTTGCGCTACATAAAATGTTTTGCCCTTGAGTTCACACATAACCGTTGGCTAGAATGAATACTCGCTGTATAATTATCCTTACTTAGAACTGAAAATAACTTCACTGTTATGGTTTTCACGGTGAAACGGCTGAAACCTACTACGAATATTATTGCAGGCAAAAATGTTGTGTAGAAACGCTTGAGAAAGTTAGTTGAAAGACATTGCAATAGTTGTATCAAGGTATTAATACTCTTACTAGCCTATTATGTCCCGCTGCTGGGAAAAGGCCTCCTGGGGCCCGATTCTCCTAATTTTACTTAAGCGACGATCGATCGACGTTCGACTCGATTCAACTGAGATCCAATCCCGACTCGATTACGATTGAAGCGTATGTGGCATTCCGCTATTTTTTCTTTGAAATAAACGTTTTTATCCTTTTGTATCATTCAATAATGAATCATTTTGTTTACAAATGATTTACGATTGCAAAATGATTGTACAGCAAACTACCATATAGACCAAAATCACCAAAATAGCAGACCAATCGCACACCAATCAAATGTCAATCGAATACGATTGGTCTTTTATTAGTAGCAGAATGCCCGATATGGTTAAAACTGCTATTGCGATCATATTGCAATTCAATTTCTATTCGATTTTGACATTATTAACTTAGGAGAATCGGGCCCCTGATGTCGCGTCCACATTTCCCAATCCTGTTCACTGAGTCCACCAGTCTAGATAATAGGCGGCTATGAGGGTAAAAGAGAATAATAGGGCACACAATCAGACTCCGTTCAAGCAGTTAGCTCTTAAATTATTAAACGAATTTTTAAAGAGATTCATAGCAAAGAGTTAGGTTAATAAAGTTATATTCTGGGCGGTAACTAACACAAAAATATTTTAACAATTTCAGGTTCATTTAATAAAAGTCGCTTTACGGAAACTTCGTTAATTTTGCTCCAGGTTTCATTTTAACTGGCAGTTAAAAATTAAGATAAAACTGGGCGAGAAAATGAAGAAATTTCGTGAGAAATAGGGCTTATTTCCTATCTTGTTTTGTCAGGGGGGTGCACTGCATGCGCGGCTGCTGGCAAGCCGGCCGAACACCGGGCAGGGAGCAAGTCCTGTGCCCCACCCGCCAAGTCCAAGGGTAGGGGCAAGGGCGGGCCGTCCGTCGCCGCCACCGCTACCACCTCCGCAGTGGCCACCACCGCAGCTCCTGCGGCCGCCGCCGCCTCCAACGCTGCCGCCGCTGTCGACGCCGTCGTCGCCACTGCTGCTGTCGCAGAGCCCGTCTCTGCGTCTCAAGAGGAGGAAGACGTGATGGAGTGCTAATCTGGCTCCACTAAGCTTCCTCCAGGCGAACATCAACCACTGCGCCCGTGCCCAGGATCTGTTGCTCCAAAGCATGGCGCAGTGGTCGATCAACATCGCCGTGGTCGCTGAGCCGTACTTTGTCCTTCCCAGGGATGACTGGGTTAAGGACCTTAGCGGCTCAGTGACCATCATATCGTCGGCCGCCGCTGGTACTCCTTCCCTCGAAGGGGTGAAGAGTGGAAGGGGTTGCGTCGCAGCACGGTTCGGGGAGATAGTCGTCGTGGGGGTGTACTTCTCCCCGAGCCGAACTCTCGCCGAGTTCCACAACTCCCTCCTGGAGTTGTCCGTCGTCGTCGGAAGTTATTCCCTCCCTGTGCTAGTGTTAGGGGACTTCAACGCCAAGAATTTGGCCTGGGGTTCCCGACGCACAGATGCACGGGGTAGGATGGTGGAGGACTGGGCGCTGGAAGCAGGCCTGGTCGTCCTCAATCGGGGTTCTGTCCCCACGTGTGTACGGATGCGGGGCGAGTCAGTGGTGGATATCTCGTTCGCCAGCCCCGCTCTGCTACCGCGTGTCTTTGACTGGCGCGTGGAGGAGGGGGTGGAGACCTACTCCGATCACCGGTACATCCGGTTTGACGTCTCCGCCCAGAACCCTAGCGCGCCGGTCCTGCAGACCCCGAGTGGTCCACGTTGGGCGCTGAGGCACCTTGACCGGGAGCTTCTCCTGGAAGCCTCAGTCGTGCAGGCCTGGGTGTCATCACCGGACAGGCCCGCCGACATCAACGACGAGGCGGAGTGGTTCCGGGAGACCATGTCCGAGATTTGTGACGTGGCCATGCCCCGAGTCCCGCCAGGACGCGCCCGACGCCAGGTGTACTGGTGGTCTTGCGAGATCGCGGCCCTTCGAGAGGCGTGCGTCGCTGCGAGGCACCTGTACACCAGACACCGCAGGCTGCGCAACCGCCCTCCGGATGCAGAAGCCAGGGAAGCAGAGCTATACGAGGGTTACAGAGCTGCGAAGACCGCCCTCCAATTGGCCATCGTCCAGGCCAAGGAGGTGGCCAATGCGGAGCTGCTGGGGTCTCTGGACAGGGACCCGTGGGGGCGCCCGTACAAAATGGTGCGGGGCAAGCTCCGCCCATGGGCCCCCCCGCTGACCCAGAGTCTTCGGCCTCAGCTGGTGGAGGAGGTGGTGAGCGCTCTGTTCCCTTCGCGCGGGGAACACTCTCCCCCGCCCATGTCTCTGCAACCCGCGGTGTCAAGTACGGACCACACTTCCGACGACGACGATGTCCCCGAGGTGACTGGGGTGGACCTGAGAGTGGCGGTGGCTAGGCTGAAAGCCAAAAACACCGCCCCAGGGCCTGATGGCCTGCCTGGCAAGGCCTGGGTCCTGGCCCTTGAGGCTCTCGGGCCTCGACTTAGGGGGCTTCTCAGCGCATGTTTGGAGAGGGGCCAGTTCCCACTTCGTTGGAAGACAGGGAAACTGGTCCTCATACGGAAGCCGGGGCGCCCTGCGGACTCTCCGTCCGCATACCGGCCTATCGTGTTGCTCGACGAGGTGGGCAAGCTCTTTGAGCGAGTTGTCGCACACCGCCTCGTCGCGCACCTTGGGGGGATAGGGCCGGACCTTGCGGACCACCAGTTCGGTTTCCGCAAGGGGCGCTCAACGGTGGACGCCATCATGCGCGTGAGAGCTCTCACGACGGGGGATGCTGTGTCCCGGGGGGGGGTCGTCTTGGCGGTGTCTCTTGACATCGCCAACGCCTTCAACACCCTTCCCTGGAGTTGCATCAGGGAGGCACTCCGGTATCACCGGGTGCCGACCTACCTTCGTCGCGTGGTCGAGGCCTATCTGTCGGATAGGTCCATCATTTACCCTGGTCACAACGGGGAATGGAACCGGCGAGAGATGTCGTGCGGTGTTCCGCAGGGGTCGGTACTGGGGCCGCTCTTGTGGAACATCGGCTACGACTGGGTGCTGCGCGCCGACCTCCCTAGCGGCGTCAGCGTGGTCTGCTACGCTGACGACACGCTGGTTCTGGCACAAGGGAGGTCGCACCAGGAGGCGGCCGACATAATGACGCGCGGGGTTGCGATAGTCATCGAGAGGATCCAGCTGCTGGGACTGGAGGTGGCCTTGCACAAATCCGAGGCCATGTGCTTTCATGGGCTTCGGAACGCGCCACCTTCAGGCTCCCAAGTCACGGTGGGGGGGGCTACCATCGGCGTCGAGAGGGCGATGAAGTACCTGGGACTCGTCCTCGACGGCCGGTGGAGCTTCGTCGAGCACTTCCGACGTTTGGGCCCCAAACTGGAGAAGGCAGGTGCTGCATTCAAGCGGCTCCTGCCCAACCTGGGAGGCCCAAACGCCCCCTGCCGTAAACTCTACGCGGGGGTCATGCGGTCCATGGCCCTTTACGGGGCCCCGGTATGGGCACGTTCGGCACGGCCGCGGGCTGTGCACTACCTGAACGTGCCCCAAAGGGTGATAGCCATTAGGCTAATCCGGGGGTACCGCACGATCTCCCGCGAAGCAGCTGGCCTACTCGCTGGACTGCCACCGTGGGATCTGGAGGCGAGGGTCTTCTTGCGCCTGTACGACTGGCGCGAGGAGGCTCAGCGCCGGGGAGAAACCCCGTTGCCGCGGCAAGTTGTCGCGCAGCGGGCGGAGCTCCGGCGCGATCTCATGGTGGCCTGGAGGGAGCGACTATCGCAACCCAGTGCAGGGCACGCCACCATCGTGGCGGTAAGTCCCCTCTTTGAGGAGTGGCTCGGGAGGAGTCACGGCGCCCTCACGTACCGCATGACGCAGGTCCTCACCGGACACGGTTGTTTCGGGAGGTACCTGCACCGCATCGGTCGTGAGGAGGCGCCCGGGTGTCACCATTGTGCGGTCAGCCCCGAGGACACGGTGGACCACACAGTCCAGGTGTGCCCCGCATGGGAAGGGCACCGCCGGGTCCTCGTCGAGGCTTTGGGCGGCGGCGACCTCTCGCGTCCGGCCCTGGTTCAGGCCATGGTCCGGGGCGAGAGGGAATGGGATGCCGTCGCCTCCTTCTGCGAAGCGGTCATGCTCGAGAAGGAGGAGGCGGAACGCCAGAGAGTTCGCACCTCTCATCCCGGCCGCCGCGCTGGACCAGGTAGACACCATGGGCGCCGGGTGTCGCGAGATGACTCCCGGCCACCGTAGGCGTGGGTCTGTGGGCGGTGAGTTCGGGTGGCTCATCGTCCCTCTGTCTTCCTAGACGACAGACCCGTGTCGACGGCGCGCGTTGTTCCACGCGCTCCTCAAAGAGACGTCAGCAACCCCAGCGGGGCCCAGCAGGGCCAAGGCCTGCCGGGGCTGCGGGTTGTTCGAAAGAGATACCGCGGCCCTGGTACATAAAAGGCCTATGACGGAACACGACGATTTTAGTCAGTAAGAGTCTGACACTCCCTCACCGCTGCTAACCCACAGCGGGAGGGGTCATTTGATGATTTTACGTCGCTAAAAAAAAAAAAAAAAAAAAGGGGGGACAGTCAACTTTGAGAGGTATGAACGGAGCTTTGTGGAAGGGAACGTAATATTAAGTGTAAATATACTTTCCTGGTTTGTTATTGGGCAAGATGACGAAGTCGAGTTTGTGTAGGTAGGTACTTACATTAAGATTATTATTCAATGTCGAATATAAAAATAACAGTTCGTTCTTTTGTTTTCTTTTTTTCGACAGGATTGTTATGAATTAAGTGAGGAAAAGTGCGCAATAAGGTAAGCTTGAGTGGCTAAAATATTTTACATTTTGTTCCTCACAGATGCTATGCTGCTATGCTGAGATTACTAAGTTGCAGATTAATTTCTTTTCTTTGAATGCGCGAGTCTCTAGAATTACAGGCCCGATTTGAAAAATTCATTCAGCGTTGAATAGCCCATTTGTCGTAACTTTTACATTAGTTTTAACTGGGTTAGCAAAGTAGTTTCCACGGGATGCGGGTGAATCGCTTGTGGAAGTTTTATAAAATACACAAAGAAATAATAACGATTAACAGTTTTCATGTAAGTACGTACGTACGTAAGTAAACAAAATTATCGATCTTTTCATTGTCTATTATGTATTCGATAGCAATTTTTGTGAAAACCTTGACAGAAATTATGAGTCAACGCTACGAAGTAATGACCAAATTGATATTAGTCATAGATTGTTAGTTTTAATTACCGAGAAAAAAGTTCGCTTTTGTTTGTTGTGGCGAGACTGAATCATTCGCTTTGTGGGTCAAGACTAACCCCCTTACACTTACGTAGAAACGTCAACATATTACTCACTAGCTTCTGCCAGCGGTTTCACCCGCATCCCGTGGGAACTTCTTCCCGTACCGGGATAAAAAGTTGCCTATAGCCTTCCTCGATAAATGGGCTATCTAACACTGAAAGGAATTTTCAAATCGGACCAGTAGTTCCTGAGATTAGCGCGTTCAAACAAACAAACAAACTCTTCAGCTTTATAATATTAGTATAGATTTTGATTTAAAAACATGATACCAATTTATTAATTACTTAGAATTTTTTAAGTAGTTCGCGTCACAAAAGTGTTCTTTATACGAGAAAGAACATTGCATTTACATAATATCGCACCTAGGACCAGTGCAAGGACTTCATGATGATCCGCACCGATGCTTTATTACTTTTACCGTAATTGAAACAGACTTAAATATTGCTTTCCCTATCACTATTTCGGTATAAATGTATATAAATAAATTAACTGTTGTCATACATAATTACCTGAGTTCCCTTTCCTATAAAATTTCAAATTTGTCATAAATTGTCATAATTAACTTCCCCAACTTTATGAAGTCAACTTATTAGGCTTATCAAACTGCCAAACTTTAGCGAGACACGGAAATCAACCTAATTAATTCACCCCTTGTATCAAAGCAATATAGCTCAAGGTCAAAAAATCCAACCCTTTGATTGCTCGTGGTGTATCCAAGGTCAAAATTGATAGCAAAATCCGTTGTAAGCTAGCCGCAGGTCAAGCCTAAAGAAATCTATGTGTAACAGCATTGCAGACTGAAAGCCAAGGTCAGGTGACCTCATTAATCAACTTGATATGTTACACACTGAGGTAGTTCATTGTCAACTTGCGAATAAGTCTTGGCCATTTTCTTGGCCGTGAGGAAGGTCGTGGTGTTAAATTAGATAGCGGCATTTTTTATGTGCCATGTAAAGTCCAGTTGAATGCTATTTGTAAGGAAAAAGAGTGACACAGTAAAAAATCTAGTTTTTTGTATACTGTCTAAAATTTAAATTTTGTAGTTATGAGCTATAGATTTATAAATGTGAAAGTGGAAATATAGCAGGAGTTTCACCTAAGTTACATATTCCAATAAGTTGATTTGCAATCCAAGTCTGAGTTCAAATAAATTATTACTTTTCATTACAAAAGTTTTCCGTAGCAAAGTTAAAAATTAATCCCTCTTCAAACCGCAGGTAAATAGGGTAAACTCGCATATACATTTTTAGAATTCATGAATTAATGATTACAGCACCGTGTGGCACAAAACGTTACAGTTACAAAGTTTCAGTGTAATGTTTGTGACATTGTAAACAAAAGGCTTGGGTTAGCTGGAACTGTTGTTAAAATACGTTTTGTAATACTGGCGTTCGTAATCTTTAACCGTGTTCAGGTTTATGCAGAATCATTCATGGTTTGAGTCAAAGGTATTATGTATTTTTTGTTTCTGAATTTTTTACCAATTTGTGTTTGTTTATCAATTTAAACGTGCTACTTACAGAAACCAATACTTAGTCTGATTTAAATAATTATTTCAGTGTTGAATGGCACATTTGTATAGGAAGGATACTTTTTATCCGAATGCGTGAAGTACTACGCATGGGACACGGGTATAAACACGGGTAGAAGCTAGTCTTTATTTTATCGGTTGTAATAGGATTAAAGGATCTAGGAAATAGCATCTAAATCTAGTATTAGACATTAGCACATAACATTTCGTGATCTAATCTAAAGTGATATGTAAATTGGCAACAGTAGAAAGCTAATCACCAAACGGGTTGATTACACTGCAGTGTTAATCGTCGACGATTATATCGTTCAAGGTCAAGGTCATTTTCGTCCAGAAATAGAAACAGGTGTTTTAGTCGAGCGACATGTCATTTCCGACGTAGTTTACTGTCATATCATAGGTGGGCCAGTTATTATTTATTAAACTTTGTAAACCTTCCTGTCATTTTGGTCATCTACGTAAAATATTTCAAATAGTTTGTAGAAGTAAGTCATCGCTTAAAAAACGGAGTTTCAAAATTATATACAATCACATATGTGATTGTTATTTGATAGGTATCCATTTTACCCATTTAAATAAACAATAAACCTTTTGACAATCAAATATTTTGTTTTATCAATTAAAAAATGAAACAACAAAACTGGTTATTAGCATCCATCCTTTCACAATCATAAGGGGAATTACAACAACTGTGACAAATGAACAAAAATACAAAAGCACAATGCCAACAAATGGATGCACTAATTAATTTGTTAGCTTTGTTGTCAATTCAATTGTTCACTTTTTTATTGATACGCAGATTTTGACAATAGTGAAAGATTGATTCATTATACAATGTACTAATACATACTAGCTTATGCCAACGGTTTTTGCTGCGTCCCGTGGGAACTTTTCCAAAAACCCGGATAAAAAAATTTACTTTGTAAACTTTCCCAAACAAACTCCTCAATTTTATAATATCAAGTATAGGTATATTTTCAAACAGACATTATGTAAAATACACATATAGACGATAGCAGGTTTTACATATTTAAGAAGGAAATGAACATGAGTATCAATTAAAACTACATTGCCTATGTCTTACCCAATAATAGCATACAAATGGTTTACTTAGTAATATTGTCTAATAGATCTCATGTAGGATCCATCAAGATAGTGTTAGCTAATACAATTACACAATGTCTTTAAACAGACCCGATCTAAACTAGTGAAATTAGTCCAATTCCTAGAATTGTTAATGATATAGGTACGCAATGCGCATTAATTATTATCATTTATTAATTTGACATTATTACCTCATCGGCATGCCTTCAGGCCGATTAAAATTATTTGCGTAAAGGTTGATTGCTATTCCATGAATACTCGTTTATTCACACTTGTTCCGAAGATTGACACCACAAAAATACTTCGGAATCGGCAGTCGTACAGAATTTTAATTTCATATTTTCCTTCTTTCTGTCTTGTTTCCAATTAATCCGCGGTCGGCGCAATATGTTTTCAACTTCCATTTTTCTTTGTTAGCTGTCATTCTAACATTCATTCCGGTTTTATTCATATTATCATTCAGACATATCCATCTTTTTTCGACACGCGACTTCCTCTCAATTCTGTTTTATTTCCTCGAATGGTATTTTGTTAATATTAAGTTGTAATACTAAGAATACTCATATACTAACAAGTTTCCATCACCGGTTTCACGCACTTCCTTAGGAAAGTATTATCTAGATGTAGATCGAATAAAAAATAGTTCATATGATATGTAAGCTATATTATGGCTATGTTTCATGAAAATCCTTCCAATTGTTTGCACCTGAAGAAGTAATAAGCACACGCATACACTCACACTTACACCTTCATGGTATGGCAAAATAACTTCACAAATATAAAATAATACACCAGTTGAAAACCATGAACAAAGTTATTATCAAAGTTAAAACTGTCACGAAAACATTAATTCCTACGCTAACAATCGCTGCAGTGATTACGAAAGAAAGGCGTGTTAGATGTTTTCAGTTCATGGCAATTCAAGGTCAAGGTCACTTAATATCCATAAATCAAGTTGATACGATACCGGCAGCAGTAGGGTTTTGTTCTTCGTGTGTCATTTCGTGTTAGCCAAGTTAAAATGGATTTGAGATTTTTCGGTTAGATTAAGATTTTGTTTATAGACAGAAGTTCATTCAAGGGTTGAAAGGTTGTGATAAGTCCACACTAGAATAATACTGCTGTGAAAATTACTTGGGACCAATCCCATAACCCTAAAATAAACATAAACACAGTTCTTTACAAAGTTCCATTACAGAAAGAGCGTTTATTATTAAAAAACGGAAACAATGCGAACATGATTGCTAGCCTACAAAACTGTAGTAAAGCATTACTATAGCAGTATTTTTACTGTAACTAACAACGTACCTATGTCAGTATCATACTTAAGGAGCCATTTGACATTTATTCTGGTTAATTATACATTTATGATAATCCTGATATCCTGGATGCTAGAGAATTATACCTACCTGTCATAGTGTTAGTAACAAATGTAGCTGAGTTTAATCGACTGACGAGACAATCATAGGCCTATAGCGTCATGCTGAAGCTTCAATTGTTTCTGTCATTTTAGCGTAGATTACAAACTAAAATTTATAATATCAGTAAGGATACTCTCAGAATACGTAGGATTTGTGGGATATTATCATTTACAAAAAAATCCCAAGAGAGACCGGTAATTTGTTCCTACTGTTATTTCAACGGTTTCCACTTTTCAATATAAATGTAAATCTATTGCAAACCGAGTTTTAAGTTTAAAATTTGAAGCTTTCACGATTTATACCTACATACATATTTTTTCAACAGAAGTTGATTTTTGTTTAAATTTTAAAGGATTTATTTTTTCATTGAATTATTCTCGTTTCGTGTAAAAAAATAACAGCTAATAAAAAAAACATGCCTCTTAAATATAATACAGCCTGCATATGCAAATTAGTGACAATATTTCAAGGAATTGTGAAATAAAATATCACGTGAATTAAATATGTAATTAACGATAACTATTTTTCTTTACAGGAATTTCTTTGCTGGTAGCATAGTCTGTTTTTTATTAATATTTTATACATTTAATACATATGAAATCAAGAGACAGAGAATAAGACCGTAATTCAAATAGCAGTTTTAAATTCATGAGGATATCGGTCATGAAACAAGGACTTTGCAGAGGACAGAAATTGAGTTAAGACACAGAATAGAATGCAGATGTGTAGTTATGGTGGCATTACACACAACCACTATGCGCCAGTCATGAATGTGTACATGTCAGTTTTTAATAATGCCGAGATATCACCAAAGTTGTTCGCGTTCCATCATTTTACGCTACGCGGTGTCGGCGCGGGTACACCACAAGAATGTGGTCACGCGCCAGGAAGAAAATTAAATTGTTACTGTTTGTTTGTATTTTTTTTTTCAATTTTGCGACTCAGAAGAAACTGAATGTAGCTGCACTGTAATTGCAAGCTGTTGGGATCCTTTGAATCCGTTGCCTTTGTCACCTAGACGTGGTAGTTTGAGTTCCCTTAATCAGTTCTACAAACAAAGCAAGCCTACCCGTTGACAAGAATAGAGAATAGAAGATTCTAGGAATATTGCAGGACTGACACTAGAGTCTACTATAGAGTTTAGTCTACGTTATAGACAGTGGACGACTCGGTTTCAAAGGAATCAATATCGATTTGGAAACCGTAGATTCTAAGGACAATAAAGTGTGTGTTAAAATTTGTAAGCCTATTAGGTAATTGATACTGTAGTTTTTCTATAAGGTTTAGTTTGTACTACGATATCGAACTAGATACATAATAGTATATTTTTAGGAACTTTAACCTGAAAGTAGCGAAATTTAAGCTTTCGTTTGAATGCTTCTAAGAAAACTAATGGAACAAAAAAAAGGCTCAAGGATGTCTACTATTGGATTTTCTACCGTTAATAGTCAAGGTTTTTCTTCCACAGAAAAAGCGTGATAGTGTAAATAAATTACTTTAATCTAAATCTACTCCATAAAGTGGCAAAAACGACCAAAAGATAACAAGGATTACCTTTAAAAGATAAAACCACAATACACCTCAGAATATACCACTAGATTGATAAATAGAATTCATTTCACCTTGTACTTAGTAAACTTCAAGCCAAGAAAAAGAGAACAGAAAAGTAAAATAAAATACAGACTTCTTACTAATGCTAAAGCTAAAACTTTTATGATATATAAGTGAAGCAATAACGAAATTGATTTTCGATGTATAATTTAGTTGTCTATAATAATAATAATTTGTCAAACTGAAAGTGTATTACAAAATTAATGGGTATATCAAGTCCTTGGCGTTTTAGTAATGGCTTTCGATATAGTTATTTTTTTATTGACCTTTTTCTCGGTCAATAGACTGTATTTTTATTGTTGTTCCCTATAAATGTAAGGGCATTAGGTATTTAGGTTCAATGTTTGGAAGTAATTGTTTATTTTTATTGCCTTTTACGATACTTCAAGTAAACGCAATTTAGCGATATGTGCCTCGATCCTGAAGTATCTTGCAGGAGATACATAAGCGTATCTTGGAAATTAAATTCGGTAAATACTTTAATGGTAAATTTAAATAAAGGATCTGTTGCCAGAGGTAAGTTTTTCAAATCTGATACAATTATAATTTGTTATTTTTATTATGGGCTTAACAAATTCTGTAAGATTTTTCCCAAAAAAAGTTCATTACCAACCAATTTACTCTTGCAAATGTGTTTAAAATCAAACCTACAACGTCCAACATCATATCAAAATTTAAACAACAACCTTAATTATTATTCCCAACTACTAAACAAACACTGCATTGCTTTAAAGGTGGTCATTTATCACGTAGTTTGGCCGCGAGTGTAATGCCGATTGTGGAGACAGGTTCTAATCTAAACGACGTTTCTGACCTTCGCTGATAAGACCCGATAGAGTCCAGCACGCCATACTGGTGTTTAAACAATAGCTTTTAATGAATAGCCTAGACTTTTAGCCTTTAGTCTTAGAGTAACCGCACACCACAAACTTTTAGTCGGCCGATAGTTTGGGCTCATTAAGAGGACGAATTGGAATTTTTGGCGCCAAGGATGTCAATTTTTCTCAGTAAATACAAAACGGATCAAAATGCAACTTGGTTACCTGAAAGTTCATGATATAAACCTTATTTTGTTAGACGTAGAAACATGATTAGGTAACTTTTATAACAGAGAAAAATATATCAAACATACCTCTTTTTAAAAAGAGATTCACATATTATGGGCAAACGGGACCGATTTAAGCCTCTTAACTACATACTCTTTAAAATTGTAGAAGGATTTTTTATCAAATTATCATTTCTAAATAATAAAATTACAAAACCATTTTGTCGCTTACGACTTTTAGTTATAAGCTAGCGCGCGTATTGTTATCCTCGCCCCGCTCAGACGCTCCGACCCCTTTTGGCGCCTTAGATGCGCGTGCCGGTTATGGAATTATTGTTGACCAATTCGTCGTCTTAATCAGCATGAAGATGAATGGAAGTGATCCTCCGGCCGCTGTTCTCATGTAAGGAGATGAGACATCTGCGCAGGACATCGTGCAAAAGCATTTGCGCAAACACAAGTGCACTCACTATTTCTTCACTGTCATAGCCCGATAGGATGGCAATCCGACACGACTGGAGAGAGATCCGGCCAGAACCGACATTTTACGTGCTCTCGATGCACGGGACATCTCCGATGCGTAATATACATAGACAGTGACATTCGGCGGCTGACAGTCGGTTTGGTTTGAACGCAGCCTCAGTCGGCCGATACTTGGTTTGGGCTCATAAATTAGTATGAAGATTAATGTAAGTACACACGTAACAACGATCAGGTATTTGTCCGGACCGACAAAAACCTCTGATTGAATTCAAGATTTTCAAAAAAATATATTTTTTCTTCCGCCGGGGCAACAGTCGGCCGACTGTTTAGTCTGTAGTGTGCGCGTAGGTTTATGTGTTCATGGTTCAAGTGGCGCAGACCGCTTTGGTATCCGAGGACAGTCTAATGTATTACCACCCTTATCTTCGTGGCCTTTTGCCCTTGTGGTAGGAATTTTAATATAGAGGTACCTACGTAATTAGCTAAAGTTAAAATTAAATATAAGGGTAGTTTCTTTGTGTCTGGGGTTTGACTGAATGGTTTAATAATGGTAAGTGAAAAATTTTCGGACTTAATTAAATATGTATTTGATTTATGTATAATGGTTATAAGATTCGCATAAACTGTGTGTTTGGTATTTGTAAATGTGGTGATAATGTGAACTTATGGTTTGGTGGTTCTTAAGTACCTATGATTCGTAAAGAAAGTTAGTGTTAATCATGTACCTTTATATACTCTCTTCTAGCTGTTTTAAGGAGTTCCACCCTAGCCCGTATCCCGCACCATATGGCCCATGTTACTCGAGGATAGTGTAACTTTCCAACAGTGAAAGATTTTTTCAAATTGGTTCTGTACTTTCAAAAAATTTAGTGTACGAACAAAAAAAAAAACATTTTCCTCTCTACGGTACATAAATCCTTCACAAACTGTTATTTGTTTCTAAATAATATATCTCTATTGTATTGTAATTGAAAGTACAGTTCCCTCCAAATAAATAACATCAAATATCAGTTTTATTAAATTTCTTACAAGTCTACAGATGAAAAGATTTGCCAGTCTATAGGTACCCGAGCAGATTGAGAAATGAACGGCGGAGTTATTCCCAATTTCCAATTTTACGACGAAAAGGATACCAAATTTTTATTTTTAGGGTTCCGTACCCGAAAGGAATAATGGGACCCATTACACAAACTTTGCTGTCCGTCTCTCCATCAATCTGTCCTTCTACCCGTCTGTTACCACGCTTTTATCTCATGAACCGGACTAATATGGACAGTTTGAGAGTTGGCATTTCCCCGATGTTCTATTTCTGTTATCACAACAAAAACTTCTAGAATGCAATTCAAACAAAAATACTTTAAGAGACACCCATATACATATATAAAAAAATATATTTTTTTGCTTATTTTATAGATAATCGTACTCCGTGATTGTACTTGACCCTTCATACGCGATTTCCATTCGCAGCTAGCACTTTTCTCTTACACTACTAACTTCATATTTTGAATACTAAGATCTAATACCTCGATCCTCAAGCGGTGTTTCGAATGTCCATTTTATGAAAGAGGCTTACCGTCCCTGTATGTTTGTATGACAGCGTGATTGGCACTGAATCCTATCGTATCTCGATGGATCGTAGAGGTAAATGGAAATACCTGGGTCTATGCCCTTTCGTTAAAATAGGAGTTTGAAGGAGTAGGTTTTGTTTCTTTGTTTGTGTAATTAGGTGTATTGGTTTGTTAATACAAATTACATACATCTGAAATGAGTAATTTTTTCTTTTTGGGAAGTCAGTTAAAAACTACAGAAAGAAGGAAAGTTTTTGCTTAGAGTTTCAATAGGCAAGAAATAAGAATATTTTATGATGTCTCTCAATCTTGTATATCAAGCAAATTTAAAGATTTTTCATTTATATGTCGACTCAAAATTCCTACATTCTAAAATATTATCTTATGATCACCGTATAAATGGAAGGACATACAAACATACTGACAAGTTAAATTAAACTATACAAACTTCAATGTTAGACGTGGACGATTATACCTTACCCCACTGATTGGAATAGTTTCATAAGTATTAAGTGGTTATGTTATAGCGTTTAGCTGTATAAGGATTTACACATAATTGCAATTAACACTACCCATATCATTAAGGCAACCCATAATTTGGTTTACTGGCAACACAAACGTCAAAAAAAAAACATTCGAATTGAGAACCGTATACTTTTGGGAAGTCCGATATCAACCGTTTTTTTACGAATTTTTAACTGTCAATAAATAGACAGTTGTTTTTTTTTAATACATATCTTTGTGTTATCGGTGAAAATGGGCCTAAACAAAAGTGCTAAACGGAATATCACGGAATTCCGTATTTTGTTTTATAGTAGTTCCACGCATTTTCGTAAAATCTTTTTCCAACTACAGTTGGCTTTTTGCTGGTTTTTTATCGGCTTATTTTGGAGTTTAACCGTTTTGTAGAATTCAATGCGTTTACATACACTAATTCTGAACTATCCTATTTTCAAAGAAAACATGTTCTGCTTCAAGCTAACGGATAATCCGCTTTAAAAACGACACATTTGCACAACCGCGAACCTAATATATATGTTACAGCCAAAGTAATAAGTCTGCATATTATACATATTATCTAGCTATTATTTATAATATCTACTCAATTTGGATAAAGTAATATATATAATGACCAGTGATTATGTATAATATATATTTAATCACTATGGCTGTAACATATATAAACTTTGGTACTATCTCCAAGTACCTGTGAAACTATCCTAGGCTAATCTCCTTTATCCCACACCTTCAGAATACTATAACGTAATCATTATAATAAACAAATATGACTATCATAAATGTTTAGATTTGTGTTTCGTAGGTAAGTAGGTATAGCTGTAAATGGCTTAATAGAGATTATTTCATTTCGGATAGAATATTGGGGGGGATGTAGCAAGCCTTCTCGTAGGGCGTCACCTATGCTCGGGCCCTCCCCGTGAGTAGCGGCATACCCGTATGCCGTGAAATCAATCGCTACACCACGATGACACGTCAGAGAATTCACAACTTTGGCAGTCCACTCTCAAAGTCCGCTCTGCGCGTCATCTCGATCAACATTGAAGGGTTCTCACAGGACAAGGCGGATATCTCCGTCCTATGCCGAAACACGCAGTGTGACATCTTATGCGTGCAAGAAACCTATCGAGATGCCAACCAGAGCCGACCACACATACTCGGACTGTCGCTTATCGCCGAGATCTGTCACCCGAAGCACGGTAACGCAGTGTTTGCTGCTCCCGGCGTAAGCATAACATCAGCTCAGTGCGTTTCAACCGATAGTGTGCTATTGGCTGCACTTAGATAATATGAAGTACCTACATCGAAATAATAATAGTGGTCAAAATAACTGGCCATTCATAAGACGTACACGTAAAATTCTAGCACGATAATTATAATTTTATCAAGAACAAATTGTCAGCGATTGTCAAAGTTTTTTAGATTCAATTAAAATGTTTCTAGTTTGACACTGATTTTCACCATGTACTTATAACGATAACTAAACCATAACCCAGCTGTTAAATGTGCCATTGATCAAATCGGCTGGTTATGACTTGGTTATTTCAAACATTGGTTGTCATGGTAACAGGTAAATATTTACAACACAAACAATCTCAGTTAATCTGTAACGTTAGTATGGTACACAACTACATACAACATTACCAACCTTTTGTTCGGGAGGGGCCTATGTCCTGCAGTGGTCTGGGTATAGCTGGGTACAGAAAATAGAGGGGTCACTTAAATGTACCACTGAATATAAACTACCTAATATATAGATAAAGACATTTTAAAGTAGGTTGAAAGTCAGAAATTTTTGAAGAGTAAGTTTACCCACAAAAACGCCCGACCTTCACCACTGCGCATTTTTGCTGGGAAGAAGAAGTGGTGGAACAAACTCCCCAGCAACACAATTTTGTATGTATGGTTTGAAGAACCGGTTTTGTGAAAATAAAATGATGTTTTAAGAATTAAAATGTTAAAAGCATTATTATATAAAATGATAATTAGAGGGATAGTTACCATATTAAAAAGAACAGTGCCGATGGCCAGGAGCATTTCATCTTCAAGGGAAGCTGGGAGTACTGTGAGCGCCTTGGAGGTCATTCCAATGTCAGCCGTTTTTCTGGAACAAAAAAATTCTAAATTGTAGCATATGGGCGTTTTTGAGAGATGGTCAGTTAAAGAACGATTGACATAATGTTGAGATTCGCTGGATGTTTTAAATAAAAATATTATTTTTAAATTAGCATTATCTCCTCGACGACTATACTATTCATATTACTGAGTATAAAAACTTGTGTAACCCTTATTCAATGTAAACGGTATCATTGAAAAAGTGCAGGGAATTAAATAGAAAATGGCCTTCTTTTGTACCCGGTCTTATCACATGTCTATCAGGTTTTATTAGTATTTTATCTCTAGTAACATTGGCGTCAGACTAATTGTCGCTAATTACTGTAAGGATTAAAATATTATCAGTAAGAGGTTTTCGAGTAATTAAAACATTAACCGTCTTACCACAAAAACTTTTAAACGTCAGTTTAAGACTTGTCTAAAAAAATGACAAATTATGACGTTGACATATGGTTCATTTTGCAGCCACAATTTTTTTAGACAAGTGTAAAACAGGTGGTTAAGTTTTTGTAGTAAGGCCATACGGATTTTCCTCTTCATGGTCAAAATGTGTTCACCATTACAAACTTTCTTAAAAATTTATTTATTTATTTACTTATTTATTTATTTATTTATTTATTTATTTATTTATTTATTTATTTATTTATTTATTTATTTATTTATTTATTTATTTATTTATTTATTTATTTATTTATTTATTTATTTATTTATTTATTTATTTATTTATTTATTTATTTATTTATTTATTTATTTATTTATTTATTTATTTATTTATTTATTTATTTATTTATTTATTTATTTATTTGTGGCCCTTGTGAATTCGCTCAGTGCACAGTTAAATCTATCTAGTTACTAACTAACCTTAAAGTAATGATTGATAGACTAGACAATAGGAACTATTGCAACTAGCATCAGATAATTGAATTAATTATTACCATAAACACAACAATATTATATCATTAGGTAAACAGAGCGAGGACAATAACACGGCCGGTTCGGCGCCTCCAGCTAATAATTTAATGATAACCTATCGATTCTCTTACTGATCGATGGTACGACCTACTGACCAGTCCAGTACTGAGAACTAGTTTACTGTGAAGGAAATTGAAGCAAAGGATAATCTCCTTTGGTTATTGATTTATTTATACTTAGGTAGGAGATGTTAGAATAATGGGTCTACTTAACACTAATGTATGCCGGGGCTGTGGGTTTTTTTGAGATACTATAGCGTGGGAACTCTTGGAACCTTGGCAAACTACAGACTGATCTGTCAGTCGATAGTTTGCCCAATGGTGGACGGACAGTTTATTTTGAAGGTAATCGTGAATCTATCATACCATTCATTTCATACTGATTCATGAGCCTGGTCAAAGTAAGAAAGAACAAGGGTTTAATGTGTGTGTGTGTGTGTGTGTGTGTTATTTTTTATCATCTTACTGTATACATAATATGTATAACAACCCTGTTAATAAATGATGCTTCCTCAAATACCTTATTGTTTACTGTTACTGTTACCTTATTATCGTCTAATAGCCTTTTTATCGTCCCACTGCTGGGCACAGGCCTCCTCTCACACGGAGAAGGATTAAGCGTTAATCACCACGCTTGCTCAATGCGGGTTGGTGACTTCAGACTTTATAGTCCAGGTTTCCTCAAGATGTTTTCCTTCTTATTTATATCAGCCATTCGTGTCTAAGTTATACTTATTGTTTAGTAGTTAGAAATAAGAAATTAAACGTTTTAGGCCCAAGTTCACTGACAAAATTAATGTCTTGTCGTTTTGTTAAAATAATTGTTTACTTTCGATTTTCAAGGACAAAGTTAACTGTTAACTTTAAATAACGAAAATAACTGTTATTTTAAGAAAAACGGACAGTGAACTTAGGCCTTTTTGTGTACATAGATATATTACCGACTGTTTGATATTAATATTGACCCTTTAACGTCAACCTGTTTACAGTAAATTATTATGCTATCCTAGATCTATTTTAAGTATTCAAAATATAATATGCATAATTATTCGCTTCTTCACCCCGGTTGATTTAATCAAGTTAATGACCTTTATAATTTAAATTGACTGGAAACAACAAGACAGGGTTCAAAAGTAGACAACCTTATGAAAGTAAATATTATTCACCTTTAAAATATAAAGGCTTAGAAAAATATAATACTGTTTTTTTTATTATAAAGTGTCGGAAAATTGATGTTGATCAATTAAATTTATTTGAAAAGGGGTTGAAGTTTTCCGGAATAATCCAACACGGCTGTTTTTATGACAAAATGAAAATGACTCTCTTAAAAGTAACGTTTGTAAAAAATATTTTTAATTTCCCTTCCACAAGTCTACTTCTATGACAAGATGAAAATAGCCTTAAAAAAACTTTTGGAAAAAATATCTTTCATGTAAGCATTTTCCCAAAAAATCTTTCAAATTAATTTCTTTTTGTCAAATTATTGTATTTGAATTCCTTGTGCATTTTAGTAGTAAAAAAATAAAAAGAGATAAAAACATACATAATTCCTGAATCAAAATAATTTTAAAACTATCTGTGCCTGTGTAAATAAAATATTAATATAATAACGATATTTTTGTATTTACATACTTACCGCTGAAACCGATTGCAATATGTACAGTCAGCACGATAAATATTTGGACAGTGAGATGAAATTTTAATATCAGGCGATCCGTGCGACACGTGTCAGTGTATTGAAACGGTTATTTTAGGAACGGCAGTGGATTAAATTGATACGGTTCTAGTTACAGGTATTTATTTCGTTAGAGATTTTTCGAAAGGTCAAAATAAGATCTTTCAACGATTGTATTGTAAAACAGTAGTTTGCTATCCTCACTTGAAATATTAGCCTGTGTCCCAGATAGAATGTATTTCAATGTCGCTAGCTGTTTCTTAGATCCATTTCTCGTAAGAAGCAACCTTTTTTGTTTGTTTGTTGTTATTCTAAAGGCTCTGAAATTACTGGTCTGTTTTAAATCCTCCACTGTTGGGAAGCTAGACTCCCCGAGTAATATAGGCTATATTTTATCCGTGCACGAACAGAAGTTCTCACTTGACAGAAGTGAAGAAAGAAATCTGATAGTTGGTAATATAATAAGCTACTAAAACCTTTGAAACTTTAATAGATTTGTAACTTTATCCCTAAAGTATAAGGTTCAACATTGATTGGCAAAACAGATTGAAGAGACGTGCTGACGTCTGTACTTACTTGTACTAACAGTCATATCGATGCGTCATAAGCTATGATCAGGTCCCAAGAGTACGCATCGTATTACCATGACTCGAATCTACGTCCGTGTTACTGTAGTTGGTATGAGACTTCGATATTTTTTTTAATACTGGCTGCTTTACGTAGTGTCACTAAGTGGACGAAGGCGTTGCTTTAGCTGAAATAAAGTCCAATTTTTTATCTATTATCAAAATGTTTATTTGTTTAACTCGTTTTATTGCGAAAGAATAAAAAAAAATATCAGCTCATTATAATAGTAAAGCTAGCTTTGAAGTTTCCTTTAAAAGAGATTTAATGAAGCAGGAAAAGTAATTTTATTATCATAATTAATTATGATATTAGTACCAAACTCTTTTTCAGGTTTCGTATCCGAAGAGTAAAACGAAAAATTAAGATGGACAGTAAAATTTTAGGAATGTGGTCTTTACTAAGACTTTGCTATCCTTCTGTCCGTCTATCGCCAGAATTTATCTCACGAACTATTATAGAAACTTGTCACCGATAATGACCTATTTATGTTCCTAACAGCAAACAATTTTCTTCAATTTTACTATATAAAAATATTGGTAAACTCAGCCACTATTGACGCCACGTACAGAGGACGTAAGCTCAGTAAGCAACCACTGAAGTACTCCTAAATTCCTTTGATCTCTCACAAAAAAAAATACCCCTTTCTAACTATCTTAACTATCTCAAGCTAGCAATAAATGCGGTAATTTCTATCCCATTTTCCTAGAATTTTACTTTTTGCTCTCAGACGCAAAATTGATTAGATTGAAACCTACAGTTTTCAGGAAATGAATCCGGGATGCTCCTTGAAAGGGTCGTTATAAGCGGAACCAGGTTTTGATGTTCAAACGAAGATAAATAACTGGGGATTTTAATAGAGTTATAAGGGGCTTTTGAAAATACAAAGAAAATGCGAGATAAAGTGACTAAATAAATGTATTAGGTACTCAGTTTCACCCACGTCTCTGGAGATCCACTGCCTGGAACTAGGTCAGAAGCTATGTCCTTTTTCTGGCTTCAGAATATTTGTGTAGCTAACGACTATGTATCAAAGTGTGTAAACAAAGTTGGACGGGCAAACAGACTTTCCTAGTTCTAATATTAGCACAGACTAGCTTCTGCCAGCGGTTTCACCCGCATCCCGTGGGAACTACTTCCCGTACCGGGATAAAAAGTAGACTATAGTCTTCCTCGATAAATGGGCTATCTAACACTGAAAGAAATTTTCAAATCGGACCAGTAGTTCCTGAGATTAGCGCGTTCAAATAAACAAACTCTTCAGCTTTATAATATTAGTATAGATTATAATATTAGTATAGATATGGCACGGATTACCTAATAGTACCTTCAAAGTCAGAATAGATTTCAACCGATCTAATGTCGATAGACTGGTAGGCAGTCTACCGTCTAGGTAGATCTGTCTAGCTACATTATGTCAAACAAATTATATACTTCATAACAATTTTGAAGTACAATTTTGGGAGGGTCGTGTAAAGGTCATGTAAGCAGACAAGTCAGCCTATAATTAATTAAAACAGTCGCTTCGCATTATGGCTTACATAAGTGGTAAACTTCGCATGAAATATGTCTATATTGTGTTCAGTTTATAAGTGAACACGAACCCTTTGTACGAGGTAAACTATCGAATTATTCTATCAATGTTGGTTGTTTACGCATATTATCTACGTGGTTACAAGTAAATTGATTATTATTTAGTTTGGATAAATTATTTTACCTAATTCATCTGCCTAGCATTTTGCTAATAATTTATTTTGGGGTCGGCTTCCAGTCTCGCAATGCAGCTTGAGTTTTACACGGAGTAACTGTTCCGACTCTAACATATGTAGTTGGGAAAAAGTTAAGCTGATAGTTATTATGAGATGACCCTACACTACATAAGTTTGTTTCAATTTAATTTCTGACTCGATTTCTGACCTGCAATGATTAATTTTAAAGTTACTTTCCAAACATTTGACGGGCCTAAATATAATTTACATTTTCATTCCGTTTGGTTAACAAATAATGATGAAGTTTTAATGGAATTGGACAATTTTTGATTGGTCTCACTGGTCTTGTAAATTTTAAGTTATATAAAAGTTAATCAACTGTTGGATAATGTTTCGACAAATGTAAATAAACAAAATATAGGTATCAAATAAATTAAACGTTGATTGAAATATTATTTAACAATTTCGACATTAAGAGAAAATCATTGATGATTATTAATTGAAAGCTAAAATGGTTATATTGACGAGTAAAAATATGTTTTGAATAAAGTGTTAATATATGAATGAAATAATTAATTATCATGTTAGCTGTAAACAGTTAATACTATAATCGTGTGCATTAAATTGAGAATATTATGACAATCATGAATTTTAATAACTACAGGATTTCATAAATATTCTGTAGATAATAATATTTTACCAATAAATTCCTATTTATTTGGAAGTTATTGTGTTGTTGTATTTTAAGTTAATATTTTGATTGCGTATTTTAATAATATTTTTTTGATAATGGAGGTCTTCCTGGGTGTGGTGTGAGAGTTGCGTGTCACCATCCCCGTAATATATCTCAGATAGTGCCTACCTTTCTACAAATTTACCATCGGGAAAGTTTGACATTGACATTTCTGATTAAAGACTCACATTACGAGACTCATTGAGCAGTTGTTATATTAATAAACTTTAATCCTATATTAATAGTTTTGGTTTTAATCTACTTATTGGTTCATATTTAAATGTCAGTGGTTGGTTTTAAGAGTTGATATACAGACTGTTAGTGTGAACACCGTTATCCTTAAAACCAGAGGTTTGGTTTCACTTATAGAACGTAAATTCGGAAAAAAAAAATAACTTAAATTTTCACTCGTCAAGCTACAGTAGTAGGTATTTTTGCCTGTCCTAAGCCAGGAAAAGTATGAAGGGAAGTTACATTACATCTCAGGTTATTTGTAGTGAGAGAACTACTTCCCATACCGTGAGAACTACTTCCCATACCGGGAAAAAAAGTAGCCTATAGCCTTCCTCGATAAATGGGCTATTTAACACTGAAAGAAATTTTCAAATCGGACCAGTAGTTCCTGAGATTAGCGCGTTCAAACAAACAAACAAACTCTTCAGCTTTATAATATTAGTATAGACTAGCTTCTGCCAGCGGTTTCACCCGCATCCCGTGGGAACTATTTGCCGTACCGGGATAAAAAGTAGCCTATAGCCTTCCTCGATTAATGGGCTATCTAACACTGAAAGAAATTTTCAAATCGGACCAGTAGTTCCTGAGATTAGCGCGTTCAAACAAACAAACAAACTCTTTAGCTTTATAATATTAGTATAGATTTTAAATGAAAGAAACGTTCATTTATTTTAAACTAGCTTCTGCCAGCGGTTTCACCCGCGTCCCGTGGGAACCTCGGCACGGACCCGGATAAAAAGTAGCCTATAGCCTTTCTCGATAAATGGGCTATCTAACACTGAAAGAATTTTTCAAATCGGACCAGTAGTTCCTGAGATTAGCGCGTTCAAACAAACAAACAAACAATCAAACAAACAAACTCTTTAGCTTTATAATATTAGTATAGATTCGGATAAATAAAATTATAATCAAGTCAACTACCTACGGTACGGTGTTCACACTAACACCCTGTACATTTCAGTAATGAGACAATCTATTTAATGTTTGACTTCAAATGCTGATTGAGTATCACTATTTATTTGGGGCAATAAAGGTGTTTATTTGTAAACTTCAATTGAAACATTGATTAGGCATAAGCTATAAATAATTGAACCTATTCATCTTTATTTTCAACTAGCTGTTACCCGTGGTTTCATCGGAGCGGTGGATAAAAATAAACCTATCTTATTTTACAGGCTCTAGACTATCTGTTTGACTACGTACATCCTTAGTCTGAAGGTTACAAGTCGAACTTCTGAGCAGAAAGTCATTAGGCGTTGGTCCGCTTAAGTGTTATTGGATTATTTTTGGGTAATATAGTAACATAACTTATAGAACGAGCTCCTTTTTGTCAATAGGCCTTTGAAGTATATTATTGAAATGCCTATTCTCAGCGTGGTGAAAACAAGTACTTAAGTACATATCTATAAAATTTTATAACTCTAGTTCACATAATCTTTATAAATGCCTCGATAACCGTAAGGGGATATTGTGACCATCTTGGTTAACGAACTGTTACTCTATAAAATTTAATAAGACCATGAAAGGATAGTATTTCCCATTTTCGTGATATAATAACAAGATTTTTAGGCTAAAACAAAGGCCATTTCTACTTGATGGATCTCTTTCGGCCTTAGCAGCTTTGACACAACCATTTTTCAGTGCGTTCATACTAGCGGATTTTGTGCTCGGTTTTTCTAAGTGGTTCGAACGATGAAATGCACAACCGCTATATGCTTTAAGTCGCTCGGAATGCGGGTAAGAAAACTGTGCGGAAAATTAGCTAGAGTGAAAGTAGTGTAAAACCTTATGGGTATGCAGTAGTGTTTTGTTTGTATTTTTTCCATCGTTACAAGCTAACTTCTTCAGTTATTTAAAGACAACTATATTCGTTGATAAGCGTGACCCTTTAGACAAAGCGTTTGTACCTGTTTGTTCAAATACCAGTAAAACAATACAGATAACCCATTACCATTGAAAGGTTCGCATGTTAAGTAAAGATAAAACCTTAGGGGTTGATGATCAGAATACAATACTTGCGTGCTTTTCCACAAGGGCCCTGAAATTTAATTTGTATTCACAATGAGTTTCAATGAATGTGGGCAGTAATTTATCTTTTATTTGTTTCAGTTGCGTAGTAGAATATTGTTGATGATCTTTAAAATGTCATTGCTCGATTTTTAAGGCAACCATATTTAAAAGAATACCAGAGCCAGACTTTGTAGAGTTTGTCTGTTCGTTTGTTTGAATATACATAAATCAGGAACTACTGGTGTTACCTAATTTACAAAAAAAAATGAGTGTAAGATATACGAGGAAGGATAGGTTAGTTCTTACACGCAGGTAAAACTATAGGAACAAGTTAGTCTATTTTATACACTACAACAATAAATACGTAGGAAATATTTCCCACAATTGGAACTATTGAACATTAGGTAATGAAATTCAGTTCTGATATTGTTGATTAAATACCGAGTGATTACAATATCGTATTGTTAAAGCTTTCTACTACATTTATGTTTAACGTTTCCTCGAAGACTGTGTAGTCATTTATCACATTGACTTTACTGTTGATAGTTCTCATAACTCTCTAATGTTTATTTATGTACGTACGTCCGTACTTACTTACACGTGTCATAATTTGTGGTTCCCATTAATCTATTAATAGCCTTGTTAGAAATGAAAATAACAAGGTGTCCAGGGCTCCAGCACAAAGTAAAATGGAAGAAGAGGAGACGGAAAGTGGACTCCGTCACAAGAGAAGATGGGTCTCGTGACGAAGAATAAGACCTGTTCGATCGTGATTCCACCAAGACTGTTTTTCGCGACTGCATAGCCCCAAGGGTGATATGAAATCCCTTCTTCAGCATCTCGGAAGCTAAATATATCCTACATTGCTCCCTCCAATACGCATTCCCAGCGTAGTTACTATAGGCAAATCCCGAAGCTTTGGGAAGGCCTTTGTCCAGCAGTGGACATATTTTCGACTCTCACAAAGACATACATCATTTTCTTTATTTTGTACAATTTAATTGATCAATATTTAACAGTAAACATAATAAATGTACTGCCATTAAATTGGATTGCATCTACAAAGGCAAGTTTAACTCCAATTTGAGTATATTCTGAGAATAACCCTTTGAGTGATGCAGCGAGATAAAATGCTAATGGAGAAATCCCGTACGCAATTACTGTTATAACGAATGTATTAATATTGTACTGAGAAATATAGTGAAATAAGCTTAACCGGCTTTTTAGTTGAATAGTCTTTAACTGAGTGTTAAATGAACGTGTGTAGAGGTATAATTAGTTATGCTGGGGAGTTTGCTGCGCCACTTCTTCCAACCAAAGAGAAAGGGAAATAGTGAAGGGTAGGAGCTGTATAGTGTTTGTTAGTAATTCATTGAAAGTTTATTTTGATACGCTGCCAGCTAGATACCTGAAAGGTGTAATGTGCGCACTACAGTTCATGTCTTCAATGATTTATGCGCGATCGAACTATAACTATTAAAATTTTGCAATATGCTCTCTGGTTTTGGTCTTTTAGAAATCATCAGATTCGACCCTCCCGTGTCAGACTCTTTCTGATTAAAATCCACCATGTTCCTTCTTGAGCCCTTTGTGTACTTTAGTCTGTCCGTGCCCATGGATGCTGGACAGTATCCAAAACATTAGGATTAATAATATTAATATAATCGCAATAAAATCCATAAAAGTAGTATGATTTAACTGCGATAACTATTTTTAAAATTACCTCAGCTGGAATATGCTCTTTTAGAATGAAAAGTCAAAAGTCAAACTTGCATTAACTTAACAAAAACAAAGGGTGAATTGGTGTTACCGTATTCGTGCTGAAAACAGAAGTTTGTATTTGTTTTTATTGTACTGAAAAACTACAAACTGTTCGTGGATACACGCGATTTCCAGTTTTAAAACCTTAAGTATTTTTGGTTGCTGTTTTAAGGATTTGTGAGTGATTTTTTGAGGTTATAAATTGGACTTTATTTTAATTAACTTATGTGAAACTGCGGACCTTGGGCGAGGCCTGTATAGTAGTGGATGTCTTTCGGCTGAACTGACTTTTGTTTATTTATTAAAATCATTGTAATATTTTCTCCAAGTACAAAAAAAATCTTCGGAAAGCTTTTGAAACCGGAGGAATCGACTAGTATTGCAATAAACCATAATGTAAAAAATTATAAGAACAAAAGTACCAAATTGTGTGAATAATTTTTTTATTCAAGGTTAGCACGAAGGCTTCTCGTCAAAATGCGATGAAAACAAAAACTGCAAAATTAAAATAGACCGTCTTTGTCGTAGAATAATTATTAGAATAAATTTAGAAACTCCAACTCAAAAACGTTTATTCAAATTACCTCTTTTCGAACGTCAAAAACAAAAGACAGCCAACAAAACGCCCGCCCTTCACCACTTCCTATGTGTTTTTGCTGGGAAGAAGAAGTGGCGCGTAAAACTCCCTAACAAGCAAATTATTTGCACTCAAACTGACAACAATTATGTAAAAGATTGAAGTGTTATTTCAAAAAATATGTGTGTGTATAAAACAGTGTTTATCCCTATATGCTACAAAACACAGTCAATCTAATATATTTTTAGTCAATTTAATTTTTCCACGTTTTTATTTTTTTTTTATATGCATATTTAATCATAATATATGTAGACTTAATCTATACTATATAAAGAGGAAAACTTTGTTTGTTTGGTTGTAACGGATAAACTCAAAAACTACTGGACCGATTTTAATCTTTCACCATTAGAAAGCTATATTATCTGCGAGTAACATAGGCTATATTTTATCCC
This sequence comes from Helicoverpa assulta, assembly GCA_963856015.1. Lineage (NCBI taxonomy): Eukaryota > Metazoa > Arthropoda > Insecta > Lepidoptera > Noctuidae > Helicoverpa > Helicoverpa assulta. Next base: position 2,004,896 of record CAWLCW010000016.1, read on the forward strand.
GGTGCGGGCAGTAGCTCCCACGGGACGCGGGTGAAACCGCGGGAAAACGGCTAGTTTGTAATATATGTGTAAGATACTAGGAATAATTTGTATAATAAAATATATCGGGTGTGTCGTTCACAATCACATTAAATGAAATGCGTTAATGTACTGGTTAATATACATATGTCGATTAACACAAAGAAAGAAAAAAGCAAAATACGAAAAAATAAAAAAATGAATTTTTCAAACAAAGTAAATAGAATAAAAATGTGCGAAAATTAGAACACCATATTAAAGTCAGTCATTACAAACGACTGAAATTCTCCCTTGAAAACTGACAGCTGACACAAACTGACGACTCAACTGATCAAAACATTCGATACTCCTAACTTTATCTCTGCTTTACACATGATGTTGTAAATTATAAAAACGAAAAATTACTCCTGTGGTTAAACCACTGAATGGATTAGGGTATTTTTTTAACAATTCGCCATAGAATATCATAAAGTATATGCGATAGGATTTAATGTGATTGTGAACGACACACCCTGTATAGTACCTTTTTATATACAACTAACTAAAGTATTTTTTATTCCAAAAGAGCCTAGACGTTGTTGAATTCTAGACAAAGTATTAGGCGTGTTTAATTTTAACATTACTCGTTACACTGTCTCTTAAACTTTTTTGTAATAACACTAATGAAAAAACTAAGCTTACATAAATTCTAAATATAGGTACTTGTTTGTTCTAAGTACGTAATTTAGCGAGTCTAGACTTGATTTAATTGTTAGAAAGAACTACTCGTACACAATGTACTGACATAAAGAGAATGGCTTCTACTAATGTAGTGTTTTCAAAGCGTTTGTATTAGATTATAGATGAGATTAACTTCAAGAAATAAACTAAAAAGAGAGAAAGCCGTAGATAAAAGGTCTCTATTCTTACTTTCACGTTTTTTGTACGTTTAGTTCATTTTTGTCCCTATCATAACGACTGCCAAAGATGTCCAAATAATAGCCGGGACCCTCCAATTTAACGTGCCCTCCAAAGAATAAAGGAATTCATCATGAAAATCCACGGAGTGACTGCACCAAGAGTTGCTTAACCTCATGATAGACCAATTCGTGAGGCCGCTAGTTAGCCACAAACTCTTCAGAACCTTAACTTTGCTAGGTACTTATATTTACTTATTTAAAGACCCGATTGCCCCAAGACACCTCGCGTTTCTTAAAAATGACTTAGGTACCGTGAAACAGCGTTTTTGTGGTATTTCCTTAGGAACTTGCCCTATTGGAAGATAAGACGATTAAGTGGATGATGGGGCAGTTACTCCCGGAAAAAACTATTAACCTTGACCGCTATAATAAACGGTAGTTCAAGGTCATGAGGATCGTTATAGGATTATGGGATGAGTCATGATATTAGGATTATATCATAGTAATAAAGATTGAGCAAGTAAGTATTATTTAATATCTGACAGCTAGCTGTTTTATGCGGCTTCACCAAATTAATTATATTAACATAGTCAGAACAAAGAGTGGACGGAAATTTAATTATGACAATAACAAATACTTACCTCTAAAATTTTTCAAAAATTAAAAAGAGAGGGACTTCCTAATACTTATGCGTATATCGTCAATTTGTTGTATCAAAGTCATTAATTTGTTTGTAATTAGTTTTTTACATCAGCAGTAATATTTTTCTATGAACTAGTTCAAACAAATCAAGTTCTTCAACTTTGAAGATCCGACTTCCCAAGTAGGAGAACGTTCTCAATGCGTTTGCCAGTTTTTTTTTATCATAAAATTGAGTTAACATTGTTTCGTCACTACATAACACCCATAACTTTATCACCATCACGTGCAACAACTTTGTCTCCTTCATTTGTTTTACCATTAACATCTTTTGTTCTCCTCAGAAGCTATTGGTCTATATCATTAGACCGTACATACATACGAGTATCTATTTACGTGAATCATTACCAGTCTTGCAAGCACGTGCTAAATTATAATCACGAAGACGGAACAACATGGTCCCGTAAATCAAGAGTCCCCTTGAAGTCATATTAGGCTGATCGCATGCTTTTCCTTCCCGGACACGGACAACTAGGTCTAACTGGAAACGCAATTGACCACCTGTTTCTTTGTGAGACAGTTATTGAAATTAAACTTGTTTTAACTCTTTGTTGGGTTTGGTTGGTATCTTTTCTGTATGGTTGGGAGTTGCATCGTCATTGTAAATGTGTGTTGTTTTATCTTTAACAGGGTTTACCTGTTCATTTTCAACTATTGTGTTTGTTTTCAGTATCAATAATGTTAGGGATTTTTGGCATTTTTCATTGTACATTTCTTTCTTTCTTCAACTTTGGGCTAAGTCGAGGCCTATCATGCAATTGATTACGATTGTAAATGTCTTCAAAATTAGTGTCAAACTCAAATTTACAGGTACAACCTTAACATAATTTTCACCCGATATCTGCAAGGTCACAAATGTCTCTTCAGTTACGACAAAACTATAAAGCAAATAAATTACGACTATCTTTTGTATAGCATTCACTTTATTTGTATTTCCGTTGAACTGTGTCTAGACATGATAATCTAGCTTTATTGATTTTACGTAATTTTCAGCTTTTCGTGATGGCTGTGACTTGGCAATATTTTTCTGTGCTAAGTTTTGCAGTCTTGGTTTGTATAGATGATATTCTCAGAGCAACGAAAAGGATTGCAGATGGTGACAGTGAAATTTTATAGAAAATCAAAATCAAAAAGTCATTTATTCAAAGTAGGCTGGAAATCAACACTTTTTGAAGGTCAAATTTACAAAAGACAGCCACCAAAACGCCCGCCCTTCACCACTTCCTATGCGTTTTTACTGGGAAGAAGAAGTGGTGAAGCAAACTCCCCAGCAACACAATTCTGTCTGTATGGTTTGAAGAACTGTATACAGAAAGATAGCCTGAACCCAGCGGAAGAAAAAATAAGAGCGATAATGATGAATTAATGGATAAGGCAATTAATGAGTTACGTGTTAATACATTTTTAGTCGTCAACATACAAAATAAGTACCCAGTTGGTATGCCAGAAGATTAAAACGATATAGTTGAAGGAAAACGTGAGGAAACCCACACAGTTATGATAGCATCTAAGGTGTTTAATGCCTAGAGTACGGAAATCGCTTGCGTCATTTGTCATAGTGGACTGGAGTTGCGATGCTACGCGAATGTAAGGATTACCAAGAGTAATATAGTTCAGGTATTATTTTGTGAATACGAAGATGGAACCTATAATAGCAAACTAGAATTTTATTACAACTTGTGTTTAAGCTACTGGTGTGCCAATAAATAAATAAATACACATCTTGTGTAGGAAACTTTATTGATTAATGAAGAAATTTAGGAAAAATACAATTTTAATCAATTAAAAATATGGGTTGGACGCTAATTTAGTGACTACAATGGTCGTCTAGACAACCTTTGGACGGACTGGAAAGGACGCTTGAATGTGGCAAAATTAGAAGGTTAGGTTTAGGTTTGTTAATTTATTTTTGAATATTTTAACTTAAATGATATCGAAACTTAAATAATATCGGAGAAATGTAAATAAATATTACGCGGCCACAACGTATTTATTTCGAAGAAACTGTATTCTAATTTGTTCTATTAAATACGTAAGAACTTGTAATTTGAAACGGAATTCTAATTATAACAATATTGAAACCGGTCTGAAAATAATCACAAAAATCATGCCTAATTAGCAAACAGAACCTACAGAACACCCAAAATAAAATATTTTAATCAAAAATTCTGGGAACACAGAAACGTCACGATCAATTAGTTGCGTACGCGCCGAGACTCTTATTAAGGTACATCCTCATTTCATTGTGTACAGACGCTAGACGTAACGTTTGTCATTTCGAATACCGGGTTGAATACGTAATTGTAACGAGAAGATCTTACGTTCGCCAATGATGAATCAGAGAAGTCTTGATGGCCTAATGGATAAAGAACCATCCTTTCAAGAATGAGTGTGAGTTCGATTCCAGATTAGGCAAGTACCAATGCAACTTTTCAAAGTTTGTATGAACTTTCTAAGTATATATTAGACGCCAATGATTGATGAAAAGGTGAAGAAACACATCTCGAGGAAACTTGGATGATTATGTCTGAAATCATCAACGCGCATTGAGCAAGCGTGGTGATTAACGCTGAATCCTTCTATATGTGAGAGGAGGCCTGTGCCCAGTGTGACGACAAAAACTCTGATGATGATGTTGAGTCAGGTTTGAGCTGATTTTGGCTTGCTACAGTTAATTTGTGGTAAAGATAAGGTAAAGTTGTTTTGCCACCTTCATCCTCAGGATGAGACGTAAGATTTAATACATGCTAGAAAACTATGAGTTTTAAATTAAACTCTTTTTTATTATAAAAACGATCAAGCTATAAGAAAACAGGTAAATAAACGTCTTTCTAAAAGGAACATTGAATATTTCCCTAAATCTTCTGTACAGTACCCAGAGGGAACAAATATTCCGTAATTATTTGATAGTACAATTGAATATTATTCGGAGCACTACCGACGATTAATTATTTTAACTAGTTCCAGATATTGTAGCTACATTTTCTAGAATTCCCTCATATCAAAGCAAATACGAATTTCATTTGTCAAAACTAGTACTAATTAATTTGTATCGCCTACGTAATTGTTTAGGAATTATTTTACACGATTGTTCAAATTTTGGAATAATTCCGTCGTATTTATTGGGTAAATGTATTTCAATAGGTATTCAATAAATGTTTTGTTTTGTTCATAAACTAAACAGTTCGAATACGTTTTATGTTAATTTATATTTACATTCTAAACTGGAAATAATCGTTTATTTGTTTGAAAAATAAAATCCCTGTTGGAAAGTTACACTCTTCCAGAGTAACTACATATGTTGTAAATTGTTCGGGTACGGGGTATAGTTCCTACGTGACACGTGTTAAATCGACTAATTAAGGCTAAGATTTCATGTGTGATTGATTTTTTTTTCATAACATTAATAAACTATTTAAATAAACTATATAACTTCCATTAGGTGTAAGTATTTTTAGTTTAAAATATACGTTTCACTTTGAACTGACAATTATGATTTTATTTGTGTACCTCAGAGATTAGCGATTTTCAGCAACTTTATTTCATACCTATAGGAAAACCCGTAATTTTTATAAATAAGCACGTTAACATTTAGTTTAACAGAACCTATAAATGTATTATTTTCTTAGGTACTTAGTACGTAATCCCTAAATACTTTGAAATAATGTCTTTGACCTTGTTAGATAATTTATAAGACCGAGTTTAAATGCAGTTACAGTCCGTTGACTTTCTCCAGAAAAGACAATGAAAACGGATAATTGCCAAAGTTTACAAAGATTTCCGTCTTTGCAACCCAATTTTGGACCTCAAAAGTTTAACTGCTAAAGCAACCGTTTTATACCGTTGGTTAAAAGTTAAAAGATTATCATCATACTGTAGAAAGTTTTGGAAATTTTATTTATCATGGGAAGGACTTAAAATGTTTTTTATATTCTTTCAAATCAACGGGTCAACATTTTGAAACTTTTTTGATTTCAAAGATTTAGAATTTTTAAGGATTAAAATGACAGTTTGATTTAAATTAACAACCTAACATATGTATCACACACGACTATTAACAGCAAAACCAGTCAATAATATTGACTGAAAAGAACAACACAAGTTCAAAACCTTGAAAACTCATTGCACATTCCAAAGAGGTTCTAACCATTCAAATCACAAAAGAGTTCCTATGTTCCCAATTCCTTATTTCAAAAAAAGAACTCACCATCACAACAATACCATGGAACGAACAATCCATAACACAACACAACACCACACTTTAGTTGCCACTTTATTTACACCGTAAGCCAGTCGGTTCGACCCACGACGTACTTTAGGACTGAAAACTTGGTGCAAAAGCGGTTCGCGTGTTAGCCCACTGGCAACCCACAGCAGACCAGTTGCACATAACATTTGAATAAGGAATTAGGAATTTTTTGTAGCAATAATTTAATTGGTATTTTTTCTTCTTCTTTTTTTTTGATTGGTTGAATTTAGGATGATTGGTGTTAGAAAGTGATATTATTTGTGCCGTATTATAGTGTTTGTTGTTATCCTGTTACTATGGCAACGGCAGGAGTTGTACGTTTGGTTTGAGATGGTAAAATTTTGAGAAACATGTGTGTACCTTATTGTTTTCTATATTCGTGTTTCTTATTATTAAATGGTTTTAATATTAAGTTTGATATAATATTTATTCACTCCGTCAAAATTGGTTATAAGAAACATAAGAAGTTTCTTGATTAAATATCACGGCATAGAAAGTTTGATACTACGAAAATATTGACTTTGGAAAATGAAATTGTATTTTTTATTAAATAAACTAGTAGTACAATTTGGACGCTGTTGGCATCTGAAATTGAAATTAATATAAATTCTGACCCTCTTTATTCATTTATTCTGCTTTAACTTAATTTAACGAACTCTGAAAGTGAACGTCTTTAAAATTGTAACAAATAACGCATGGTGCGTTATTCAGGCTGATTTTAAGTGCTAAGACACCGGACAAACGCGGATAAGCGAGCACCCGTTGGACGACTCACGCGATTATACAATGAAGATTTCATGGATATTGATAAATTTACTTTAAAGATAAATGATTTTCGCATAAAAGTTATTGATGTACTGAACGACCTTGATGTTTTGTGTAGTACCTGATTGGTCTTGTGGTCTGAAACTGCAAAAGTGTTTCTTAGAATATCACTACATAGTATAAAACAGTTGTCGCTTTTTCTGTCCCTATGTCCCTTTGTACGGTTAAATCTTCAAAACTACGCAACGGATTTTGATGCGGTTTTTTTTCAATAGATAGAGTGATTAAAGAGGAAGGTTTATATGTATAATAACATACATTAAATAGTGGGGAAATACTGTTATACCGTGCGAAGCCGGAGCGTGTCGCTAGTTATAACTAAGTTAGCAATAAAGTTTTCTCATAGCATATTTATTTGTTTGTCAATGTGTGGAAAATGTTGTTGTTACTGCATTGATTTTGTTTTATACAACCTCTTGTTACTTTATACATATAACTATGTAATGGGGTATCGTTTGTTTTCCGAAATAAAATAAAAAGACAGTCAAAATCAATATACATTCTGTATATACCATAATATCTTAAAACTGCATAATTACATTTTAATATACATAATATAGACTAGCTTCTGCCAGCGGTTTCACCCGCATCCCGTGGGAACTACTTCCCGTACCGGGATAAAAAGTAGCCTATAAAAAGTAGCCTTCCTCGATAAATGGGCTATCTAACACTGAAAGAAATTTTCAAATCGGACCAGTAGTTCCTGAGATTAGCGCGTTCAAACAAACAAACTCTTCAGCTTTATAATATTAGTATAGATTTGGCTTTTGACTGATCAGAGAGTAAGTAGATCTTGCTTGTATCTTGATTGGTACCTTAGGCAGAAAATATTCTTGTTTCTAAGTGACCTTTGAGGTCACATTAAATTGTAAAAAAAAACTGAAGTCCGCTCCAATTAAAAAGTTTACATAAAAAAAATGTTGAGCACTCCGCCACGAATGGCGGTGTATCAGTAATATGACATTTGAGTGCGGCACTCGCGACGTCGCCGCTTCGGCCGCTTGCTCGCGACATTGACCAGCCCGCGACCTTGGGGATTCACTGGAATGCCCACTACGTAGGAAGGACTGGCTTTCTATGTGGGGTGGTTTACTAACAGTTATTGGAAAGGGTTTAATTTTTTTGTTTGAATAATTTTATAAATATAAGGAAATATCAACCTAATTGTCACCTTAAAAATGCTTATTTTAATTGACCCAGATTCATGGCTTTTCAGTGTACGAACAAATACACAAAATAAAGGCAATTTTAATCAATTAATTAAAATACGAATAACGCAACTTTTAGGTCAAAGGTACGGTTCGACAAAAAAAAACAAAATCTAAAATAAAAAACTTCTCAGCAATGTTGCCAACCCTTTAATATCAAAATATGAAAAAAATATGTCGCGAACATTTTATTTTCCTAATTTGCTACATAGTTCGCGTAACGCCAAGCCCTTACCATAATTTTTCATAGCCGAGGGCATTGAACCTTTTATTTCATGACACAAAGGAACGACAAACTTTATTCCAGCTGTCAAACTATTTGATATTTGTTAAATTAGTTTCCTCGGAACGTGCGGAAATGTGTACCTGGAACTTATAATAATGTTTTGAAACTAAAAGTCTATACCAATTTTCAGTTGATCCCTCGCTGAGGACCAAAATACTTTTTGTTTTGTTAGTTGAGTTATCATGTACTTGAATGAATATATGTAGTTATTTCGTTTGCCAGTCTGAGATTGGCTGAATTTCCTTATAACATCACAGAATCTATCCCTGAAAGTTAGTCATGCTTTCAGTTTTCTCAGGAAATGGAGCTTTCTCTTATACACGTGTTCATTCATACAAATATCATTAGGGTATAAGGTTAAATAACCCTTTAAGGTTTTCCACTGTGATCAATATTTGGTGGCTTTTAGAAATTAGCTAATTAACACATCATTGTGTGTGATAGTTGCTTAAGAGCCTACGCATACTGCAGACTTAACTGTCGGCCGATAGTTGATTAGATGTTTCGTTGGTATTGTCTTTTGAAGAAAGTCGTAAATCCAATTAATAATTTTGGTGGCCCTGTAACCGGCCATGTACTTGATCGTTGAAATATGTGCACTTTCATTCATCTACATACTGATTTATGAGCTTATCGGCTGACTAAAAGTTTGTATCGTGCGAAGGGACTCTAACACAAATGAATTACCTATTTATTTTCTAATCAATATGGTCTATGTGGATAATCTGTTTACCAGAATTTCACAACTCACTGAAATTAATTATTATATCATAGAAATTATTATATCGACATTAATTTGATATCACATCAAACCTATCGAATAATTTAGTGTCCATCAATATCGTCATTTGGTATTAATTACGAATAGTTGTGTTAAACAATATACATAGGTAGAGTAATTCGTCGATTAGTCGCCCATACGAAAATCCCGTTTTCTTTCACCTATTTACTTATATTACTACAAAGCTGAAAGGTAACAAACCTTTCAGCTTCTTTGCTTGAATTTGCTCATATCAGGAACCGATCGAAATCGGTCTAGGATTTGAAAAGTTCTTCAGTTTTGATAAAGCTTATTTAACGAGGAGGATTATAGGCTGTATAGGTACTTTTAGACTAGGTGCGCGCATAAGTCCCTAAGGTGAGACCGCTGACAGAAACAAGTATAGTATATTATGACCCATACAAATTGATAAAGGTACGGATAATTAGATTAAATTTTAATTAGCCCAAATACTATGCTATATAGTACCACTGCAATTCAATCAAACAATGGCTAATTGCATTAAAACTAATCATAATAGCCTATCCGTGAATTATGGATTTATACGTTTGGCTATCAAAATTATTGATATTGGCACATAAAAGCCAAACATTGCTGTTGCGCTACAAAATCGTGGAAGCCGCAACAGCGCCCTGAACGCGTCATTAAATTGGACCCGCAGAGCATTGTATGTTCTCTGAGTATAGTTAGCCCACAGAGCTCCCGTGTGCAGTAATGTACAATACGCTTTAAATAATGTAATTTTAACTGCGTCTGTACAACGGGAGAATCTGCGGGCCAACATATTCGGCCGAACTGACAATGATCTGCGTTCCCTATCCATATCAACATCATCTTTTAAATCATCGGTGACCCAATGTCCAAGGTAGGTATTTAAATTGGTAATAAGGCTAGGCAGATGAAAAGATTAGGTATATAAGTAAAAACAAGTATAGTTTTTGTAGCAAATTCTCAATAATGTTCATAACTTTTAACCATAATCGTGAAGGGTAACCTTGGTGGAAGATCGATAGTAAAAACTCGTTAGTCGTCATTCCTACGTATGTAGGTAGGTATAAGTTTAACATGAACATTAATAAAAAAAGTCGTGGTCATACCTCTCGAGTATGAGGGTGTGGGTTCGATTCCAGGTCAGGCAAGTACCAATGCAACTTTTCTAAGTTTGTATGTACTTTCTAAGTAAATCTTAGACACCAATGACTGATAAAAAGGTGAAGGAAAACATCTTGAGGAAACCTGGACTATAAAGTCTGAAATCACCAACCCGCATTGAGCACGCGTGGTGATTAACGCTTAATCCTTCTCCGTGTGAGAGGAGGCCTGTGCCCAGCAGTGGGACGATAAAAAGGCTGTAACAGTAACAGTAACAGAACATTAATGGAGCATTTATTGCTTTTGTGAAATACTATGTGTTATATGCGGTTGCTCATGCATCGGGATGTAACTACTTGGTTCTTTTGGCTTTAGACTATATCTGTTTACCCATTCAAAATGATTCAGTTGTTTTGGTGAGAAAGCAAGTCAGATACACCGAGTTACTTTCTCATTTTTAATATTAGTAAGAATAAAAGAACCGCAACTATCCTGTTGTTTGATATCACAAAAATAAATACCTCTATAACTTTCATTCGGAGTCTCCATTTTCAAATTATTCCTTGGAATTTCATTTGAAACATCGCCTCTGGTAATGTTTAAAAATAAAAGATATTAAAACTGTACGGGAATATAAGTTGAATCTTCAAATATAGGAAACGTTGACGACCATCCAAACAAAAATAACGAAGTAAATTACGTAAAAAACGTTCTTGATATTGGGAGCGTTAATCAAAGTGAAATAACTTTAATCAAAGTTATTTTTACATTTTCTAACACAACTTTTCCGCCATCTCTGTTTACCTTTCTGATGTACGCAAAAAGCAACCCTATTTACATAGGCAATTAAGTACAAAATACAATAGCACATTGCACTCGCCCTTGAACTTGCGCTAGTGGCTAGTGCAAGCGAGTGGAGACGACGGGAAGCGTTAGATTGATGCCAGTTGTAAATTCAAAAGGCGAGCGCTCCCAATGTACCTGGACAGTGGTCAACATAGATTAACATTATAATTTGTTGTAGAATGGACATGTTTCTGATGGCAAGATATGATGAATGGAACTTGGGATTGTGTATCAAAAACAAGGCTCTTGACCTTCTGACTTCTTATTTGCATAATATTAATTATTGACCTCCCTTATCACGTAGGGGATAATCACAAGATTGTGTTGTTTGCCGATGATACTTCACTTGTTTTTAAAATCAAGCGCCAACTCGACAATTTTGACGAAGTTAACAATGCACTCTCAAAGGTTGTTCATTGGTTTAATGTCAATAATCTTCTTTTAAATGAATCTAAAACGAAGTTAATTAAATTCTCAACGCCTAACGTAAGGCAGTTACACACCAATGTACAACTAAATGGAGTAGAGTTGAAGCCTGTTGAGTCAACGGTATTTCTTGGTTTGACCGTTGATTCCAAACTCCAATGGGGCCCACATATAGTTAAATTGTCAGGAAAGCTTAGTTCAGCCGCCTATGCTATTAAAAAGATCCGACTTATCACCGATGTGGACACAGCCAGAATAGTTTATTTTAGTTACTTTCATAGTTCAATGACGTATGGGATTCTCCTTTGGGGAAACTGTGCGGATGTTGAAACTATATTTATTTTACAGAAAAGAGCTGTTCGAGCCATTTATAATCTGGGTCCAAAAGTTTCTCTCAGAGAGAAATTCAAAGAAATAAACATTCTGACTGTTGCCTCTCAATATATTTTTGAAAATTTAATGTACGTTCGTAAAAACATTTCTAACTTTGTTCAAATGTCTGATGTTCATAGCATAAATACTAGGAATAAACATAATCTTGCTGTACATGCTACTCGCCTCCACAGAGTAAGCAACTCGTTCATGGGTCAATGTATACGCTTTTACAATAAACTTCCCAAAGCGGTTCGTGACTTACCTATCAGGAAATTTAAAAATCATATAAAATCCAAACTTTTGAAAAAAGGATATTACAAAATATCTGATTATTTAAATGATAAAGAAGCTTGGGAATGAGCTGCTCGCTTAGTGAGTGATATCTTTTTAAATGCCTGTGTATTGTTACTTTTGACATTTAAATATTATTATCATCAGATAACATTTTATTAATGACATTCTTTTTATTGACATTTATATGTTATAATTGTATTTTTTTAAATTTATTATTATTATTGTGAATGTGAGTATCGTGTATGCGAGCAACATTATATATTCTTATAACATAAATACTGTCTGGCGGGTTTGAGTATTTTTGATTGGCCTACGCAAATGTTCTGCAGATCTGGTATCGTCGTGTGACAGGTCGTTGAGCTCCCTAAGATATGGTTGAGCTACACGACGACTGATGCATGCGTGCCGTCTGTTGGGACTGGTCAGCTCCAGCCTGATGTGGCTCTTTCCTCAAAAGGCCATTCCAGACCGCGTACATGGTGACACTCACACATAATTATTTCATTTATAACATGTTTGGACTTTAAAAGAGACTATGACCCTTGAGTTTGTTTCGGCGTTTCTTCTCAGGGATCAGTCAGTTAGGAAATGCCGGCCTCAGCGTTCTTAAAATGACGTGTAAAAGTGATGTAATGTCCAACTTGCAAAATAAACAATTTCATTTCATTTCATTTCATTTCATTTCGTTAATACTACTATTGTAATTCATTATTACGTGAAGACTATTTGAAATAAACTTTTAACAAAGAATTAAACCGACTCCAATAATATACTTAAGCCTACCTTATGTTTAGTCTTACATGATAAACTTGGAACCTCCTTTTTAAAAAGTCGAATAATTTATTTTAAGTTTGTTAAGAATTTTCAAATGTAGCTGTAATTAAATTGGCAATTATTAATACAATTTTCAATTAAAATGAACAACATGGAGGCATGTGTCGTACGGTAGGTCTCCAACAAGTTTCAAATTGTTTTCGCCCTAGATGTGAATAAAGGCTTGGGCTTCACACGAGAGCTATTATAATTTACCAAAGGCTACATTGACCTTAGTCCAAAGTTAGTCCTTCTAAAAGTTGTCCTAAATACAGAATCAAACAGGTAGCAACGAACAAAGTTTTTATTTTATCAAACCCTTCTAAAACAATCGAGGACCTAACAAAGGTTTCCTATACCCTAATTCTGGGTAAAGTACCACGTACTCGATTTTGATTGGTCGCCAATTACCAAGCTTTATCTCACGAACAGTCATATATGGATAGGTAAATTTTTTACAGCTGATGTATTATTTGTAGCCGCTGAAAACTAAACTAGCTAAGGGGCTCCCATACAACAAACGTGGAGGTTCTGGACGTTGTATAGATATGGTACGGAACCATTCTTACGCGAGTCCGACTCGCATTTGGCCAATATTTACTTTTCTATTTTGTGATAATTTAAAGTAATCTCGAACATTCCCTAATTATATTCACCCTTCCACCGCAATCAAACCACTGTGCCATCTACAAACATACATTTATTATTTGCGATGACGCAGCCAAATGGTTCGCAGTTAGTGTAGCGCCGCTGACAATAAGGATATGCCGTCTGTACAATGAATGCTTGCTATTAACTAACAATTAGGCTTTGGTTAATTGAAAATGGTAGGTACCTAATGGGAGGAGAGGGATTTAGTTTTTGTACTTATCTAGCTAGTTCTTTAATGTTCAGAAGAATTACTCTCGATTTTTTTAAGTAAATGAGTATGTATGATTATCCTACTGAGGAGCAAATTCTATTAAATGGCCGCAGTTAATCACTTAGTTCGAGTATCTTATATGCATATACATAGAATGTAGCCACTGTAGGGTTTGGCCATGAAAGTGGACTAAGAAAAAAACGGTAGTTGGGTTGGGTATGATGATTGAAAAGATGTATCTGGTGAGATGAAGCTTAGTTTGTTTGTTTTAACGCAGTAATCTCCCCCCACAGGACGCGGGTTAAACCACTAGTTAGTTATAAAAAAAAACATAATTGGCGTGTCATGCCACGAATTTACTTCCATTATGGGAAGATTAGGAGACCCAGGTGCGCTCCTTATTTTATTTTGGGACCGATAACACGACCGGGGGGAGATCAAATGCAGGCCCGGGAAGGTGCAAGTGCTCGAGAGGCACCTAAGTGTTTATCCACATTATCTATATCTGATACGATGTTCTTACGTGCTTAATCTATATAGAGGTATATAAAAGAAAGTCGTGTTAGTTACTCCACTTATAACTCAAGAACGGCTGAACCGATTTAGCTGAAAATTGGCAGGGAGGTAGTTTAGAGCCAGGAGAAGGACATAGGATAGTTTTTGTCACCATCCGGCTTCGGGAAGCAGTTATCTCGGGACGCGGGTGAAACCGCGGGCGGAAAGCTAGTGTTAGATAAAAGTTCCAAACTAAATTGGAATAAGGGTGATGAAGAAGTTGACATAACATAATATGTATAATTGTATAATGACGGACTTATAAGGCATTACTCATGCAAAAAACAACAATTAAAAGATAGTTTGGAATAATGATAATGGCGTCCACGGCCGTTTTCGGCCACGGCGGCTATTCTCATTTAAGAAGATCAGCCAGCTGCGCAGGACATATTATAGTGCACAAGTATTTGCGCAGACACAGGTGCACTCCCTATTCCTTCACTTTCATAACCCGGTGGGACGGCAATCCGACACGATCGGAAAGAGATCAGGCGCAGGTCCGACATTTACGTGCTCTCCGATGCGCGGGTGAATCAATCACCAACTTCCAGACTACAGGCTGCTTTGTGAAAGTTTAAGAAAACCCACAACGCGATTTCGGCCGACCCGGGAATCGAACCCGAGACCTCGAGCACAACAGCCGCGTTTGCGACCACTAGACCAACGAGGCAGTCAAACGAGGGAGTTTGGAATATTAACTATCAGCCTTACTTATAAACGTGAATTAAATAATAAGTAATACTTAAGGGCTGTTTAAGAAAATTCTTACTTATAAACGTTGCTTAAGCATGTCTTAACCAACATTAATCACTACTTAAGGCTTTAAGTAGTGATTAGTTAAAATATTGCTTAGAAGGTGATTAGAGATTTTTATAAGTAAGGCTGTATAGCGATAACCAACCTACAATCAGCCTTGTGAACTTGTGTAATTGGTCAAATCGGTGATTTAACAACTGAAAATAGTTTGGTTATCATTATACCTAGAGGTAGTTTAATGGTGCAAATCGCCTTAAGAAACTAATTCCTAAAATTAATCAGACGAAGTCACGTTTCTAAACTAGTTACAATAATGACTCATACTCATTTTAAGAGCTGACAAGTCCCAATTTACGATACAACTAGATAATTAAACAAACCGAGCCTAGTAATAACTTTGGAAATAATTACTGTACTTTATTAGAAGATTGGTAGGTTATTTATTGAACAAAATAGTCTGTTGTTAATGATTATAATAGGCTTTATGTAAGAAATTAAAATACCTTTTATATAAAAGACCTACAAATTACTGATTGTTATTCCAAATAACAAAAAAAAAGTGTGAGATATTATGAAGATAAATTATTATGATGTAAGTATTAAGAACATATTATCTATCACTGTTCAGTACAGTAATAGTGAAAATGTAGACATGAATATAACATAATCGTATTACCTAGTTAGGCTTAGTAAAAATAAAAGTAAGTCGAAACCCAGTCTTAAACAAAACAAAAAACTTTTATTTGAATAGATAGCGCGGATATTAGTCGATAAAGAATGAAAATAGACCTAATTTTGTTTCTTATTTTCTTTTTCAAGATAATTTTTGTTTTTCATAACAGAAAGGTGCGAATAGTAGTAATTTCTTGAAAATATCATTTTATCACCTTCATTAAATTCTAGAGCAGATAGGACCAATATTTTAGGCAACCTTTAATTAAAACGTGAAGGTGTTTTTGCGAAATGAAAAATGGGACACTAAAATCTTCAATGATATCTATTATGAACAGTTAAGCTGTTTAATTATATTATTCATATACCTATAAGTTTAAAATGAAAAAATAAATACTATACACATTTTAACCTGAATTGTTTAATTGAACGCACTTATTAAAGGAACTACTGAAGTCTTGAAAAGTTAAAATTTATAGATAAAGACTCGTTTTTATGAAAGTGCGTGAAGATACCCCGTCAATGAAAACTAGTCACTAGAGATCCAGTATAAATCTAATAGAGATCTTAATGTATAATTTAACCACCTTTAGCACAGTCGGCCAACACCTCAATTTGTGCTACTTGCCGATATATTATTCTTTTATATCCCCTATAAGATCGAAATACATTACCTATAAAGAATAGTAATCTCTCTTTCCACGAAAACCTTCATTATCCAAGCCCTTCCTGTATCTAGCCTAGACTCAGGTCATTTAATCACTAATACCTTATGGGCCTTCTATACATAATATAATAAAGACGAAACATTTTATTGTTTGTTTATTTGTTCGCACCCCAAAGACTCCG
The DNA here is from genome assembly GCA_963856015.1 of Helicoverpa assulta. Lineage (NCBI taxonomy): Eukaryota > Metazoa > Arthropoda > Insecta > Lepidoptera > Noctuidae > Helicoverpa > Helicoverpa assulta. The sequence goes on from CAWLCW010000016.1 coordinate 2,021,401, forward strand.
AAACTATTTTACTGATCATGTCGAAAAATACTTTCTCTGATGGAAAGCTACACTCTTATTAAGTAACGTAGGGTATATTTTATACCTCTACGGGCGATAGTTCTCCCAGAACGCGGGTGAAACCGCAGAAAAAAGGCTAGTGCCTTATACAATATATTAGCAGCTTATCTTTTCAGGGCCAAATGGCAAGGTCTACCTTCAGCCAAGCAATTTGCTAGCCGAACATTAGCGCCTACTTTTATATTGGTTTCTCATAAATACTTTTGTAGGCAAAAGTTTGTGTCAATGGGTCAAGTTTGTTCTAAATATAGATTCTTTAGGTAAAGAAAAAGGTATGTCTCCTTAGAGTCGGGTTTCGTTTGTGTACTCGTAGATACTGCCAAAGTTATTTGAACCATTATCCCTTGTCCTTAATTCTAAACAAAACTAGTATTTTTTGGGGTTCTGTACCTAGAGAGAGAGACGAGACTTGATTAATATGATTTGGCTGTTTGTCTGTCCGTCCGTCCATCCAATGTGTTACCAAGCTTCATCTCATGAACCGTGATAGATCTTAAGCTGAAATTTTCACACAGTAAGAAGTGCTGAACTGAAAACCAGAATCCAATAAAAAAATTAATTCCCCTCAACAAATGTGTTTGTTTTTGGGTGCGCGAGCACGATTCGCACTCGGCCGTGTGTTTTTCGTTCCGCGAATCTTTGCATTCCGCGACTGTACAAACCTTTGTCACCGACTTTAAAAGAAGTGGTCTTCAATTCTGTTATTTTAGCAAATGCTAACAGATACTAATCCAGAAATAGAAAGCTTTAAAAAAAAATTATCAATATCTATGTATAAGTATGTAAAAGAATTTCGTTTGCTCCCCAAATTGCAACACACATGTCACAAAGTAAACGTTATGTAACTGAGTTGCAACAGTTGCACGTGCTTCATATCTTATTCATAAGCTGTAAACTTGCCAAGCAAAATGTACGACTTTAAACGTGTTAAACTAACATAAGTCAGTTATGTTACACCAGTTATATGTGCCAAGTTTAACTATGTTTTTCTTTAAGTTTTTATTTCTTTTTATACGAATGTAAAAGTAAACCAGCATCGTCCTATCCAAATTGCCAACCTCGTTATTATGATCATATAGTTTATCGTAGACTTCTAATTAAAAGTTACTTTAATCCTTTTCTAAATTCAATCTTCCAAACAAATTAAGATCATGCATGTACACAGGCAAATTCACTAACTTTGCCAAACAAATACTGACATTCAGAAATGCTCCTTTAAATCGAAAATCAAATAACCCTTTGACAACTAAACGCACTTGTACTAAGTACAGCAAACAGGATAACATAACGTGTTGAGAAAACCAATGAGTATGTAAGGGTTAGCTTGGATCACTGAGAAAAGGAAAGATGAACGGAGATGCCATAAGGTAGGTAGGTCACGCATCCTTTTCTAGGTCAAAGAAAAACGATGTAATCAAAACCACACGAACTTGTGTCGATTTTTAAGTATTGGTATACGAACCAGGTTAACAGTGTAAGATGGGTCGGGGCTATGTCTGAGTCATATAAGTTAGAGTGCGGTGTGAGGCAAGGTGGATTGTCATCACCGACCCTGTTCAACCTCTACATGGATGCGCTTATCGGTGCGCCCAGCGGCTCCCATATCGGCTGCCATATTGATGATATTTGCGTCAATAACCTTAGTTATGCTGACGATATGGTGCTGCTGAGCGCATCGGTTTGTGGCTTGAGAAAGCTAATACAGATCTGTGAGGAGTACGTGAGTGGACACGGCCTGAAATATAATGTAACCAAAAGCCAGTGCATGGTCTTTGAGTCGAGTAATGCAAAATGCCCGCATAGAATACCACCAGTTTTCCTTAATGGTGTTCCCCTAGACTGGGTGAAACAATTTAAGTACTTAGGGCATTTTGTCACGACAGACCTCAGGGACCATGCTGACATCGAACGGGAACGGAGGGCTTTGTCAAAAAGAGCGAATATGTTGGCACGCAGGTTTGCACGCTGTTCTGATCAAGTTAAGATCACACTTTTTAAAGCATATTGCACATCTTTATACACGTGCAGCCTGTGGGCTAGCTACACGCAGGCGAGTTACAATGCCCTCCGCGTCCAGTACAATAACGCATTCAGAGCGGTGTTGGGGCTGCCCCGCTACTGCAGTGCCTCGGGCATGTTTGCGGAAGCGCGCACCGACTGTTTTCACAGCACCATGCGCAAGCGGTGCGCGTCCTTGGTGCGCAGGGTGCGGGCAAGCTCCAACACTGTCCTGGCAATGATTGCAGGACGATTGGACTGTCCTTATATTAGAAAGTGTTGCAGTAGGCATTTAGTTGTAGCGTGTTAGCGACTTTGTCTTATTATGTTAATTATTTATTTATTACTTTATTATTTTTCAAAATTTAATTTTATTTGACATTGTATTTATTATTCAATTTTGTATTTAACTTGTATTTTTCATATTTTGTAATGTTGTTTCTGTATTTCGTGTTTTGTAATCTTATATGGGGAAACCTGAAATAAATGTATTTTATTTTATTTTATTTATTTATAAAACGATAAGTTCGGGTTCCTTGACACCTTTACAAAAAAAACAGCCAGGTACCAAAAAAGGGCGGAGGCATTTTAGCGACACTACTTTCTTAGGAGATTTTTCGATTATGCCATCTCCGCTTGTTGTTATCCATGGCTAAGATAGACTAAAATAGGCTGAGCTAAGCTTAATTTAGTGTTGGCCGTCTATTTGAAGTAGTTCCATGTCCTTGGGCAAACGAAACCTTTGTTGCTTGTTCAAGAGATGTAAGGAATTAACCTAAGGAGGCCAGACTTGTTAGGCAGTGAATAGATAGCGAATGAAAGGGACATTGTATTAAGATCCTGATACAGGGGTTAGGGTATTGTTACGGATTTCTTTGTTTTTTTCGGGATCCTTACTCAATGGGAAAAGTGGGAAAATTTTACTTAGATTTCTCTGTTCTTTCTGTCATTAAGTCTGCCGTGATATTTAGTTGCAATTTTTACAGGTTTTACTAATAACAATATTTTAGGAGGTTCAACAAACATGTTTATTTTGCCCCTTCTATAAATATTTGTATGAAACCCTTTGTACGCGACTCCAACTCTCACTTCGCCGGTTTCTTTTAATTACGTTCTGTACAAAAGTCTAACTTTTATTATACCTCTAATAAACGATCTAATTCAACCTTTTATTTAGGAAACCTCTCCTAAAATATGGCTACCGGAATTCGGTCACGAAAGGACACGCTGAATCAATATTCGGGTCTTGCAACCGCCCTTGATTAAATTAAACTCAAAATTGTACGTACCAGAACTATTAGTTTCAAGGTCTCACTAATCAAAATTTTATTTGTAAAGTTGGTTACTTCTGAAACTTCAATTGGGAATGCTACACAATCTAGCGATTGTTATTGAGTAACAATGTTTGGATTCAATCCAAACTAATATTATAAATGCGAAAGTAACTCTGTCTGTCTGTCTGTCTGTCTGTCTGTCTGTCTGTCTGTCTGTCTGTCTGTCTGTCTGTCTGTCTTTCTGTCTGTCTGTCTGTCTTTTCTTCACGCCTAAACTACTGAACCGATTTGTGTGAAATTTGGTACAGACATAGTTTGAAACTTGAGAAAGGACATAGGATAGATTTTATTACAAAAAATATATAAAAATAAAATTTATTCCGGACATGTAGCGCCATCTATTGGTCAAACCAAAAATCTGCTAGAAGTCACTATTCCACGCGAACGAAGTCGCGGGCAAAAGCTAGTTAATACTATCTGTTTTTTAAGCAAAAATACGTAATAATGCTAACAAGTAACGATTGACCTGATTGAAAAATAAAATATCATTATCATCATCAGCTTTTTTATCGTCTCCCTGCTAGGCAGAGGCCTCTCACACGGAGAAGGATTAAGCATTAATCACCACGCTAGATCAATCTATTTCGAAGATTTTCTAGATTCGAAGGCTGAATCATTTTAACTGAAAATAGCACCTAAAGACAGTTGATGTATGAACTCTGACACCATGCAAATACAACTCGATTAAAACACGATCAGAACCCAGGTAACATTGAAATCAGACAGACTATTTGCAAGTCTAACATCGTGTAGTTGGCGTGATCAGTTTCAATATCAGTTCAGTTCTGTTACCTATATTTAGAATTGAAGATTAGAACTTAGAATACCGGCACACTGCAGAATATACAGTCGGCCGACAGTTGGCCCTATGGTTGAAGTTGTCTATACTAATATTATAAAGAGGAAAACTTTGTTTGTTTGGTTGTAATGGATAAACTCAAAAACTACTGGACCGATTTTAAATACTCTTTCACCATTAGAAAGCTATATTATCTGCGAGTAACATAGGCTATATTTTATCCCGGTGCGGGCAGTAGCTCCCACGGGACGCGGGTGAAACCGCGGGAAAACGGCTAGTTTTTAATAAAATCGTTTAGAGTTTAGTCTGATTCCGGACGAATAGGTACTTAATCATTGTTATGTACATAGGTAAGTACTGCCATTCATCTTCATACTGTTTTATGAGCCTAAACAAACTATCGGCTGACTGAATTTTTTTAGTGTGTGCGTACTCTTAGAATTGAAGATTGAAACTAAAGAAAATTTTAAATAGAATATACATTAGTTGTGAATTTCATTTGATTCTTTGATTTGTTTTATGTGGTAAGAGTTTCAATTATTAGACTGTGGTATGGGTTAGTAAGTCATATTGTCTACCTTTGAAATTAAATATTTTGTGGCTTTAGAAACGTTTAGATGTCATTTGTTTACAGTATTGGCATTTAATAGCTATTAAATGTAAGCTGCAAAATGATGCCTATTGAGATGGATGATCTTGATTAATAATACAAATTATTGTTACTTATACTACTAATTAATGCGAAAGTGACTCTGTCTGTCTCTCTATCCTACCCTACGGCCAGAATTACTGAACCGATTTAAATGTTAGTGTGGACATAGGATATTTTTGATCTACATAGACTTATTAAAAAAAAAAAACTGTTTTTACCTTTAGTAAGGTTATTTCAACGTTCTCTTTATGATTTATTGACTTTTTGGTACATGTTTATAACATTACAGACGTTCAGACATATACGTCTCCATCTATCACTTCATCAATAAGTATAACAGTTCGTTACGCAATTGAAATGACATGAAAATATTCATAAAAAACTACGTCAAATAAAAACGTTATTTCTTGATAAAATACAGCTTCTCCCTATGGAAATAACCCTGCCTTACGTTACTGATAAAGACACTTGATCTTATGTAACAAGATGGAGAGTTCCAATTACACCGACTTCGGCTGTGCAAACGATGTGTTTTTATTTCATACTAGCTTCTGCCAGCGGTTTCACCCGCATCCCGTGGGAACCCGGATAAAAAGTAGCCTATAGCCTTCCTCGATAAATGGGCTATCTAACACTGAAAGAATTTTTCAAATCGGACCAGTAGTTCCTGAGATTAGCGCGTTCAAACAAACAAACTCTTCAGCTTTATAATATTAGTATAGACTAGCTGTTTCCTGCGGTTTTACCCGCATCCTGTATCAACCACTACCTGTACCGAGGTAAAATATAGCCTATGTTACTTGGGAAGAGTGTAGCTTAAAACAGTGAAATATTTTTTCACAATGGTTCAGTAGTTTCGGAGCGTATGGAGGAGTCCAAGAAACAATTTTTTTTTCTCTTCTTTGTTACATTGGTATAGACTATAGAAGAATAGACTATCTTTTGACAGCGGTTTTAGCCGCTTGGCGAGGAAACTACTCCATATTAAAATTCCATTTGGTAGTTTTTGTGTGTAAGAAAAAGTCGTGGTGGCCTAGTGGGCAAAGAACCAGCCTCTTGAGTATGAGGGCACGGGTTCGATTCCAGGTTAGGCAAGTACCAATGCAACTTTTCTAAAGTTTGTATGTACTTTCTAAGTCTAGCTTAGACACTAATGACTGTGTTTCGGATGGCACGTTAAACTGTAGGTCCCAGCTGTCATTGAACATCCTTGGCAGTCGTTACGGGTAGTCAGAAGCTAGTAAGTCTGACACCAGTCTAACCAAGGGGTATTGGGTTGCCCGGGTAACTGGGTTGAGGAGGTCAGGCAGGGCAGTCGCTTCTTGTAAAGCACTGGTACTCAGCTGAATCCGGTTAGACTGGAAGCCGACCCCAACATAGTTGGGAAAAAGGCTCGGAGGATGAGTTTTTGTGTGTAAGAGTATCACACATACATACAAACTTTCGCATTTATAACATTAGTATTAAGGATGCGCTCAGTTTAAAAGGAATTGGAATTTACATAACATCCATGCTTCTATTCAGAAACGGGTAGAAAGGCGTGTTTGTATAGCAGACTCGTCTTGGTATCTAGTTTCTTTGACAGAGTTAAAGTTTTCTTATTGAAAATAGAATTTAAACGGTGTTTTTCTGATGTTGAGTGAAGATATCTTTAAAGGGAATTACACTTAGAACCTTTTTGAGTATTCATAAAATACTCTTTATTAGCACCCCTTGCATCTTTTTGACGGGAAATCATCAAATTACCCCTCTCGTTGTGGATGCAGCGTGATTACTGACCAGAACCCACCATGTTCCTTCTTTTGCCCTTTATGTATGGCAGGGCCGCGGTGACTCTTTCGAATAATCCCACAATCCCAGCTTCTAGAGTCTAGAAGCTCTTAAAGAAGGAATTGTTCGAAAACCTAAAAGATTTTACATTGAGTCTAGAATCTAGACCCAATGTAAATTCTTTTAGGTTTTACATTGGGTCTAGAATCTAGACCCAATGTAAATTCTTTTAGGTTTTACATTGGGTCTAGAATCTAGACTCAATGTAAAATCTTTTAGGTTCATATTATTTTAGGAAAACAAATTCATGCTGGAAAGACTTCCAACGAATAAAATATTTACCTTCAAAACTATACCTAGTCAAATCAAACTGGAATTTCATTCCAAATAACTAAGTGACAAGCATTAGTTTCAGTGGTTTCAGTTGTCAAAGTGAGTGAATTAGCGTAAACAGAGATATGGAGACAATTAATATGACAACAGATTAACTTGTCTCTTCTAGTCGTCCTTTGTCTGTGGTCGGTTGCTTTGATAGATTGTAGTGTGATTATTTACAAGTAGGATTTAGTCAGGTTGTAGAAGCTTGTGGTTAAGCAATAGACGCATATGTCGATCGGTCATAATGTTAAGCAACGCTTAGTGTGGTCGGTCAGTAGATGGGTGACAATCTATGCAGAAATGAATTTTAAGCAGTGCACAAAAAAAAACTGGTGGCACAAAAAAATATACGTATCTATAATATTTATTCAACTATAAGTTGACAAAGTTTGCGCATTGGATAAAATCCATTCCTGTATCTCATAACGAGTTCCTCCGTGTTCCGGACGGTGAAATCGTCAGTTACTTTTTTCCCTATTTCAATTTACAATTACCTAGAGTTTTGTTTTGCAAGATTCTTGAGAAGCCGAGTATGTTTGTGGCAACTGACGTTGGAGACAGATCCAGAGTCAACATGAGATAAAATGTATAAGAGTTGGTAAATTCCTGTTGACTTAACGTAACTCACTAGCAATCGTTGGTACAATTCCACGTCAGAGGCCGTCAGGTGAATTTGAGAAAACTCTACATCAAGCATTCTAAGGTGATTAAACCCTGTAGCTCACGCGTTGCAAAAATATGTTGTGATTTTTTAAAATCATATAAGCATAGCAAATAATAAGGTGTAATTTCTGTGGCCCTAGTGAAAAGGGGTATAAGTCCAATTTTGTCGAAAATTAGTTATATATACCAAAATGATCAGAAAAAAATGCTCTATCGTTTGATGTAAAGAGATCTAAGTTATCTTTAAAGGCAAAGAAATTACTTGGTGCATGTGGATTTAACTGACACAAAAAATACTACAAAATTCGGATTCAAGTACTTTTGTATTGTTTTAAACTGAAAAATAAAAAATATTTTCTGTGTTATTTAATCTAAATTAATTTATCCTACAAAATCTAATTACTTGAAGCTTAAGGAGTAGTCTTCTTTGTAGAAAGGATTAAAACATGTTTCTCTAATAACGGTTAGTGGAGACACTTAACAGAACAGTCTCATGTTACCGAAACTTCACAATTTCGGGTGTAAACCGCTTTTAATGCAAATGAAGTTATGAGGAAGTGGTGGTGGCCTAGTGGGTAAAGGACCAGCCTCTCAAGTATGAGGGCGCGGATTCGATCCCAGGTTAGGCAAGTACCAATGCAACTTTTCTAAGTTTGTATGTACTTTCTAAGTATATCTTAGACACCATTGACTGTGTTTCGGATGGCACGTTAAACTGTAGGTCCCGGCTGTCATTGAACATCCTTGGCAGTCGTTACGGGTAGTCAGAAGCCAGTAAGTCTGACACCAGTCTAACCAAGGAGTATCGGGTTGCCCGGGTAACTGGGTTGAGGAGGTCAGATAGGCAGTCGCTTCTTGTAAAGCACTGGTGCTCAGCTGAATCCGGTTAGACTGGAAGCCGACCCCAACATGATTGGGAAAAAGGCTCGGAGGATGATGAATTTATCCTACAAAAAATACTTGAAGCTTAAGGAGTAGTCTTCTTCGTAGAAAGGATTAAAACATGTTTCTCTAATAAGGGTTAGTGGAGACACTTAACAGAACAGTCTCATGTTACCGAGACTTCACAATTTCGGTTGTAAACCGCTTTTAATGCAAGTGAAGTTATGAGGAACATAGTAATACATAGTACCTATATAGTAATCTATACTAATATTATAAAGCTGAAGAGTTTGTTTGTTTGAACGCGCTAATCTCAGGAACTACTGATCCGATTTGAAAATTTCTTTCAGTGTTAGATAGCCCATTTATCGAGGAAGGCTATAGGCTACTTTTTATTCCGGTACGGGAAGTAGTTCCCACGGGATGCGGGTGAAACCGCTGGCAGAAGCTAGTAATAATATAATAACGCGTTTGTTTCTTTCTAATGTTTAGATAGTAAAACGACTGAACTGGTCACGATGATTACATAGGTTCGACATAAATGGGATTCACGATGAAGTTTTTACAGTGTGCGACGTAAGCTTTGGATAACTTAAAGAAAACTAGTCTATGCTTTTATACCTACTTACCTACTAACATTATAAAGAGGATTTTTTTGTTTATTAAGGTCTTTAAACTGCTAAACTGATTGTAAAATTTCTTTCACTTTTGGGAACCCACATTATCCCCTTGTGACACAGGTCATGGGAAGAAGTTCCACGGGACACGGTTAAAACCGTAGTAAACTGTAACTTTATAAAACAAACTAGCCGTTTTCTCGCGGTTTCACCCGCGTCCCGTGGGAGCTACTGTCCGCACCGGGATAAAATATAGCCTATGTTACTCGCAGATAATATAGCTTTCTAATGATGAAAGAATATTTAAAATCGGTCCAGTAGTTTTTGAGTTTATCCATTAAGTACAACCAAACAAACAAAGTTTTCCTTTTTATAATATTAGTATGGATAACTAACAATCACGTGGCCACCAGCTGTACTGAGAACAGTGCAAATCAGTTAACAGCAGAAATTACCTGATCGTCGAGAATTTGTTCTAACAACCCGATGTCGGCGTAAACTAGGCGAGATCACTTCAATTGACACTTCCTACTTTACTAAATATTAGCACTTTGATCAGCAGGTTACAATGTCAAGTGATTTGTTGGGTAAAGGGTATTTTTTATTACTTACATTTCATCCTACCGTCGGTTTCATGTTTTACATTGATATTAAGGTCATTATTTTAATATTCTCAACTTTGTTATGATTTTTGTTTATTTGATTACGCAAACCTCAGGATTGTTGCACTGTCAGAAGTGAGTGCTACAAAAGCACAGGAATTAATAAGACCGAAATAGTGGCATAAGTGCCCATAATTATAAGGATGTGAAATCTCATAAGTGAAGTTTAGTTCTAGAAAGTTAGACGTATTATTTTCGAAAATGTTTGTCACTAGACTTGATCGGGGTATTTAGTGAATTTCATTTAGGTTTCCTCCCGATATTTTTTGACACTAGATTATTTATTCATAACTAGCTTCTGCCAGCGGTTTCACCCGCATCCCGTGGGAACCACTTCCCGTACCGGGATAAAGAGTAGCCTATAACCTTCCTCGATAAATGAGCTATCTAACACTGAAAGAAATGTTCAAATCGGACCAGTAGTTCCTGAGATTAGCGCGTTCAAACAAACAAACAAACTCTTCAGCTTTATAATATTAGTATAGATTAATATGTCACATAATTTGCAGTACATGTGCAAATTATTTTACTTATAGAACCGTATGTTATATACGATCAATGTGCCCTATCTTCTTTAATTAGATTATCGACAAAGGTCGAAGCCGTTTAAGTGTTACCTTTGCCAGTCCCAGTACAGTGTGTGGTTCGAGATGGTAGACGGTAAGTATTTATATTTATTCTTCAAAGAAATTATCAAAAATATCTTTTACTATACACACGCCTAGGTTTAATTATTGTAGGCTGATGCCATCTTACCGTCTAGACCAATTATCTATGTATATCCCACTCCTATAAATAAAGGAGATAAAAGTAAATTGAGGGTAAATTATTAATATGCCCTAAGTGTCAGTGGTGACCTGTCTTTTAGCTAATAGCTTCTTCAAGAAACATTGGGGTCAAAAGTCATCGTGGATCAAACGTATCAATTGCTGTTTGTATTTTTATATTTAGCCTACATTGTCCCACTTCTACCTAGAAAGACTAGACACTTGTGCCTAGAAAGGCAAAAGCATCCCTAACTTGTCTCTAAACTTCCCAATCCTTCAAGCGAGCTCACCAGTCTTGATGGTAGACATCCAGGTCGTCCCGCTATCTCATCTGGGGCCTACCCTGTCAGCGGTGTCGACTATGTGACGATAGTGACCCATATTTGGCTGTTGTGTGCGGCCCAATTGAATGCCAATGTTGCCACCTTTTGCCCTACATCAGTAACTCCTATTTTTTTAATGAATTAAGGTATTCCATATGCGATCGGTCCATTCAATACCACACATAAAACATGGACGTCTAATACTCCATGAGAGACCAGTTTTATGCGCCGTAGATTAAATAATTCTTTTTTTTTCAGTTGTAGACCCAGGGGTTGTAAAGACAGGAGCGTATAAGTACGAGGATGGGACCCGTTATGTTGGTGAATGGAATTCTAAGGGACAGAAGCATGGCATGGGGCATTTGGTCTTACCTGACGGGACCAGGTACGATGGTGCGTTGATTGGAGGCCTGTGCTCTGGTTTGGGTGTGATGGCTTTTCCTGATGGTGCCAAGTAAGTTTTTCTCTTAAATTTTCCATAACATGCATTCAAAACCAAAGTTATGGTCCTTTTTAGTTCATAAATGAAGCCACAGTCCATCCATTAGCAGAAAATTCAATCGAAAAAGCTTTTTTTCTGATAGTAACTGGAATGCGAAATTGCTATGTATATTTTTACAGGCGCAGACCATTTCTTTCATTTTTTTATGATTGGATTTTTATTTCGAACTAGCTTTGGCCCGCAGTTTCACCCGCGTCCCGTAGCCGGATGGTGACAAAAACTATCCTAAAACCTTCTCCAGGGTCTAAGTTACCTCCCCTCTAATTTTCAGCCAAATCGGTCAAGCCGTTTTCATGTTATGTCGTGACAACGGAAAGCGGGTTTCATTTATATATACATATATATATGTAATGACATAAAGGGAATATTGTTTCTTAATTATTTTTATGACAGTCTATTTTTAGAATTGTATTTTATCTGAATAAAAATGAATGAAAATAGTAGCTTTGTCGTCCTTTCGGAAAATTGCCGTCTATTAAATTGTAGCATTCTGGCGGAGTAGCTATCAAATGCATTTCCAAAAATAAATGTTTGTATAACAATAGCAGTAGAAATGTTAGAATTTGCAATGTATTTCGAAAAAAAAAACCTTGCAATTTCATTGAAAGTGTGGGCAACAAAAGGATTTATTGTTATTAAATTCTTATCACGTAGGTTTTGTTTATGACGTTTCCATTACTCAGGATTTAAAGGTTTACGTTATTACTAAACTCGTATATTATCAATTTGCGTCATATTACTAAGGCAGTTAGAGCGTTTTCACACTAGCAGACTTTGTCGCGGGAATACGCTTGATTGAGCCCACAATTATTATGGCAAAAATCGATCGCATGTGTACGTGCTTATTCGAGCGTTATTGCTCGAATCGGTGACCGCCATGGTTTTGACTGGTGTCTAGCAACCTTCTATAGCAATTTTCTTATAAGCGTGGTCAATACATAACGCGCGTATAACTTAGACGAGTATGTAGTTGATCTAACGTTCTATAATATCGGATTTACATTTGAGTAGTACTGATTTGATATCCCTATGATTTCATCTATACTAATATTATAAAGCGGAAGAGTTTGTTTGTTTGTTTGTTTGTTTGTTTGTTTGTTTGTTTGAACGCGATAATCTCCGAAACTACTGGTTCGAATTGAATAATTCTTTGTGTTGGATAGTCCAGTTATCGAGGAAGGCTATAGGCTATATAACATCACGCTACGACCAATAGGAGCAAAGATATAGTGGTAAATATGTAAAAAACGGGAGAAATTATTTCATCTTTGAAGCCTTCCGTTGCGTGCGCCGTGAAAACGGTTCAAGATACACAAAAAATATGTATTAAAGAATAATAGCTCTTTTAATGATCTAAAAAACAGTCCGCGACAGTGTATGTCTATCTCTTAAGATTAACTCACAAAAACCGTTTTTATGGTACCTAATTTGGTCGAAATAATTTGTTTAAGTTGTATCAACATAATAATATTAATCTTTATATTCAAATAAATATGTTGTTGGTTAAGAGTACTAAATCTATATATATCTATATATATAAAAGAAAGTCGTGTTAGTTACTCCACTTATAACTCAAGAACAGCTGAACCGATTTAGCTGAAAATTGGCAGGGAGGTAGTTTAGAGCCAGGAGAAGGTCATAGGATAGTTTTTATTACAAAAAAATTTAAAAAAATACAATTTATTCCGGACATACAGCGCCATCTATTGTTCAAACCGAAAATCTGCCGGATGCCACTATTCCACGCGAACGAAGTCGCGGGCAAAAGCTAGTACTGTAATATAATTGGTGACACGGAGTATTAAAACAGATCAAACATGTTCCTTATTTTAAAACAGTTTTAGAACAATTTTGTTTCCGAAAAGCCTAAACATGAACGAAATTGAGGCCAAATTCTGTAGTACCAATTTATTTTATCGAGGAAAATTTAAACTGATAAACATGGTTTTATGTGTGCTGATAACATTCATGAAATTCTTCACTAAAACAAACCCATTACTAGTATAGAACTTGTTTGGTGTGTACAACATGAAAGCTATACACATACTAAAATACCTATAAGTGACTAAATAACAACCATAAAACTTGCTTGTACGAGCACAAAATTGTTTAAAATTCAATTTGAATGAAATTCTTATAGCAGCAATGAATTTTCAGCTTTGAATACAATTTCGAAAGTTTTCGCTGTAAATATTCATAGGGATATAATATGAACTTACAATTTGAGAGAAAAGCTTATATCAATAATCACTGGGAACTTCTGTTTATTATTTGAAGAAGCAATAGATTTGTTTTTGTGAGGTTTTGTTTCAACTTTTTTCTTTATTTCGAAATGCTTGTAATTTATTATGTAGAATCTAGATCAATACATGATATAACCATAATTTTACAGAATGTAGACTTAAAACTTAGAAATATCAAATGTACAAAGCTAAACAGACAAAAAAATAATTTTCTTATCAATCCATATGAACTTTCTTGGCCAAATTTTTTTAAAGGGTATATGAAATGAAATGAAATGAAATCGTTTATTTTGCAAGTTGGACATTACATCACTTTTACACGTCATTATAAGAACGCTGAGGTCGGCATTTCCTAACACTGACTGATCCCTGAGAAGAAACGCCGAAACAAACTCAAGGGTCATAGTCTCTTTTAAAGTCCAAACATGTTATAAATCAAATAATATTATGTATGAGTGTCACCATGTACGCGGTCTGGAATGGCCTTTTGAGGAAAGAGCCACATCAGGCTGGAGCTTACCAGTCCCAACAGACGGCACGCATGCATCAGTCGTCGTGTAGCTCAAACCATATCTTAGGGAGCTCAACGACCTGTCACACGACGATACCAGATCTGCAGAACATTTGCGTAGGCCATTCAAAAATACTCAAACCCGCCAGACAGTATTTATGTTATAAGAATATATAATGTTGCTCGCATACACGATAATCACATTCACAATAATAATAATAAAAAATACAATTATAATATATAAATGTCATTAAAAAATGTCATTAATAAAATGTTATCTGATGATAATATATATTTAAATGTCAAAAGTAACAATACACAGGCATTTGAAAAGATATCACTCACTAAGCGAGCAGCTCATTCCCAAGCTTTTTCATCATTTAAATAATCAGATATTTTGTAATATCCTTTTTTCAAAAGTTTGGATTTTATATGATTTTTAAATTTCTTGATAGGCAAATCACGAACCGCTTTGGGAAGTTTATTGTAAAAGCGTATACATTGACCCATGAACGAGTTGCTTACTCTGTGGAGGCGAGTAGCATGTACAGCAAGATTATGTTTATTCCTAGTATTTATGCTATGAACATCAGACATTTGAACAAAGTCAGATATGTTTTTACGAACGTACATTAAATTTTCAAAAATGTATTGAGAGGCAACAGTTAGAATATTTATTTCTTTGAATTTCTCTCTGAGAGAAACTTTTGGACCCAGATTATAAATGGCTCGAACAGCTCTTTTCTGTAAAATAAATATAGTCTCAACATCCGCACAGTTTCCCCAAAGGAGGATCCCATACGTCATTGAACTATGAAAGTAACTAAAATAAACTATTCTGGCTGTGTCCACATCGGTGATTAGACGGATCTTTTTAATAGCATAGGCAGCTGAACTAAGTTTTCCTGACAGTTTAACAATATGTGGGCCCCATTGGAGTTTGGAATCAACGGTCAAACCAAGAAATACCGTTGACTCAACAGGCTTCAACTCTATTCCATTTAGTTGTACATTAGTTGGTAACTGCCTTACGTTGGGCGTTGAGAATTTAATTAACTTCGTTTTAGACTCATTTAAAAGAAGATTATTGACATTAAACCAATGAACAACCTTAGAGAGTGCATTGTTAACTTCGTCAAAATTGTCGAGTTGGCGCTTGATTTTAAAAACGAGTGAAGTATCATCGGCAAACAACACAAAAACTATAAATCTATACTTATAATAAATCTGTAGAGAGGTCAATTCTGTACATTGAATATTTTTCCAAAATAACTATTGGGGGGTGATTAGTGATCGATACTGATGCCAAAAATGCAATCAGTAAAATTTTTGTCTGTCTGTCTGTCTGTCTGTCTGTCTGTCTGTCTGTCTGTCTGTCTGTCTGTCTGTATGTTCGTTATGGAAACAAAAACTACTTGACGGATTTCAACGAAACTTGGTACAATGATTCTTCATACTCCTGGGCAGGTTATAGGATACTTTTCATCACGCTACGATCAATAGGAGCACAGCAGTGAAGGTAAATGTAGGGAAAACGGGAGAAGTTACTCCATTTTTTTTGCTTCCGTCGCGTGTGCAGCCTTAATGGTTAAAGCTACACAGAAACCATGTAGTTCGGAAATGTTCTCCTTAAAATTATGTAACAAATATACCTTGACAGTATATGTCCATCTTTTATGGTTGGCTCACAATGACACGTTTAACTCTCGGTAGCTTAGCAGTTCGGAGCTTTCTGATTATATTTGTCTACTATTACGTTTATAATACTCTCACTCACACTATCTAAAAAAAGTTGACATTATTAAGTATTCAATAAAGAAAGAATAATATTAATCGGTCAAGAAATACCAAAGTTATACATAAAATACGGTAGCCATCGCGAGTGAAACTGAATCATGCTATAAGGATCATTTTTGTGCAACGGTCGCTGCGCTCGACGCGGCTCGCGGCGCGGTTGCTGCGCGATCTTCATACAATATTTGGCTGTTGATGCGATAGATGCGAATAGACGTTCGGAGTGTTCAACCTTATTGACCGACAATAATTTTATTGACAACTTTAAATAATTTATTTTTACTTATCTTTTGTTGTTATTTTATAAAATAAGTAAATATTAGTTATTTTGGTATGGTTTAAAAATTCGTTCAAATTACAAATTATTAATAGTTTATATTTTATTTCTATTTAGGTAAAGTAGTAGTAGATAAGCATAGATTTAGATATTGGATAGGCTGGTGTTTATTAGGTATTTCTTCCTCTCTTTTTGCACAAAACCCGAATCTAACGCGGACGAAGTCGCTGGCAGAAGCTAGTATTAACTATAAATTATTATTCATTGACTGAAATATGAACTGACGGCTGGCAGGAGCTGGATGCGAGAAGCCGAAAATAGATCTCAGTGGCGTGCACTTGGAGAGGCCTATGTCCAGCAGTGGACTGCGATAGGCTGATGATGATGATGATGATGATGACTGAAATATTTAATTTAAAGTTCTTTACAGTCAGGTTAATGAACTTTACAACAAAATTCATTAACCCCATACGAAACATCTTTACACAGTTAACTTGCCAATCTGTAGTACATATTTCAACAATAGTGGCAGTAACTGTCTCAGTTTAGGTTAAAGTTAGTAACATAATTAACCGCAACATCACTTACTGAAGACTAAGTTTAAAGTTTGACTGCTAGTTAGCACGTATCTACGTACTAATTTAACTGTTCTAGACATCTCTTTTCGTGGAAAGTTGTAAATAATAATGTGACGTAAACAACTTATTTGTGTATTATAAACTATAGCCTATGTTACTCGCAGATAATATAGCTTTCTAATGGTGAAATAATATTTAAAATTGGTCCAGTAGTTTTTGAGTTTATCCATTACAACCAAACAAACAAACAAACAAAGTTTTCCTCTTTATAATATTAGTATAGATTCGTTTTGTATTGGTATCTAAAGCATCCCATGATCCGTTTCCAATTCTAATAGATGTAAGCAAAAACATTGCTCATTCTTTTTAAGTCTACAATTTAATTACATTTTCTTCAGGGAAATAGTTACAAGATAGTTTGTCGATTAAAAAGCGGTCAGACAGTAACGTTGAACGTGTCAAAAATGCAGTTTTGGATATTTTATTTTCACGAATGTACATTAGTTGCTACTAAAGGTAAAATATTTATTTACAGTAACCAAGATAAAATTATGTAAAACATGCCCGCTCTAAAAATGTGTCGCAACTAAACTCTTGTATGAATATGAAATTACAGAGGTATTTCTAGGTGTTGGAGAATTTCTTCTACTTCGTGTGTGACATTTACCGTAAATAGAAGGGAATTGCAGTTTGAGAGAACCCGCATACTGCAAACTTTTAGTCGGTCGATAGTTTGTTTGGTCTCATATTTATGAGACCTGCTCATATTTATTACTGATTTCAGTATGAAGATGCATGGTGGTACGTTACGTACATTACAAGGATCAGGTATTTAGTTGGTATTAGCCGCCTGATTGGATACATGCATTTCTTAAAAAAGAAAACCGACCATCGGGTCAACTGTTGGTTTCATATTGCTGTATGAGCCCTAGACTATCGGCCGACTAAAAGTTTGCAGTCTGCAGGTACTCTTACCGTGAAAAGAAGGGATATACTGTTATACTTGACGGAAATAGTGTTCACACTTTCTTCTATGTTGCCACAGCATTATTTCCGAGGTATTCATAGTTTGAATAATATTTGTTAAGACAAGTGAAAATTGTTTTTGGGTTTAGAAATACGAGTTGGAAATATTCATAGATGGTGGTAAAATTACAAAACATTTTAAATAAACTATATCAACTAAAAAAATATAGGTATTTTATAAGTTATAGCTCTAATCAAACTGAAATATTTATTAAACTAATATATGCCTAAATATTTCTAAAAAGTTAAATAGATAAACAAAATCTATAGAATCTTAACAAGCTTTTTCAGCTCAAACTTAAACGCAGTCTAAAGTTAAAGTTTTAAGTAAACTTAACACTTCATAAGAACTTTTTAGTACTTATCGAGAACTTTTTTCGGTTAAGTATGATTACTTTGGCTGAAAATGATAAATTTTATTGACTTAACTGACAAAGTTAAAGGTAAAAAAAGACTACACTATATGTCAAACAAGATTTCGCCCGCGCCCTTGCCTGCGTTCAGCACCTGGATAAAATCCAAAAATCTTAATCTGTTCAGTCGATTTAGCGTGCAAGCATTCCAATTTTTTAAATTATTGTATCATTAAAAAATAATGGACTTCTACACGAACCCCGAACCCGTGAATTCTTCGACACCCGACACAAAACACAAGAAAATTAGACACATTTTCCGTTTAAAAATATAAGGACACCAAATTTACAAAACAGTCTGTGGATCTGCATTTCCACAAATTATTCAACAGAGTATAATTAATTAACATATCTTCCCAAATGAAAGATATATCTTGATGTCGAAAATAGTTCCCGTCTGACAGGATTTTTAATTAAAACAATCTTCTGTGAAGCACTTCGGAAATTATTCGTCTGGCAACATTTATCTTCGACTATGAAATCTCATGAGTATTTTTAGGTCTAGTCACTTGTTATTCAATGCTTCGAGCTTTTTCAGTGACATGCCCTGTTTCAGTTAATGGCAATAATAATATGTATTAGAATTTACACAATCAGTAGAAAACCTCTCACAAATCATACTATGTAGCAATACGCTTATAATATTCCGCCGAGTCACAATTTATGTTATATTGATAGACTTTTACAGTAAAAACAAAACAAAAATATTTGATTTGTTAGAATTTATATTTGTTTGATAGACATCCTAAAAAGCAGCCCACATTTTAGATTCGGATCCAACTGAATGATATTTATAAGTTAACTTGGATTTAGTTTTATTTATAACATTTCTAAATTTTAATACTCTTGTGTCTATCAAATGGTCGTATGTTATTTCTGCACTGGGAACAACAGAATTATTTTAGTTGGCTTAGAATTATTTCGTGAAAAGTTAAATTGGATTCTGCTTAACTCTACTATGTAAATGTATTCACGTCACTGTGAGTGAAAATATAAATTGTTCAGTGTTATGAATACTGTTTCAGTATGAATGAAATGGCTATATTATTTATGTGGTTAGTGAATTAAGAGATTTTTGTTGTTTTCTTTAAATAGTATAGAGGCAACATTAATAGTTCTCAATCTCCATGTACCTAAATATTTTTTTCAATTTGCACTATATTTACCTATCAAAACGGCCCCTGTTCATCGTTGATCATCATCTACCTAGTTTTTTCTTCTTTCGCCAACTATGTTGAAGTCAGCTTCATGTTAATACACTGACTGAGGGTACAACTGAGTACACGGCGGACCACACAGTCCAGGTGTGCCCCGCCTGGTCCTCGTCGAGGCTTTGGGCGGCGGCGACCTCTCGCGTCCGGCCTTGGTTCAGGCCATGGTCCGGGGCGAGAGGGAATGGGATGCCGTCGCCTCCTTCTGCGAAGCGGTCATGCTCGAGAAGGAGGAGGCGGAACGCCAGAGGGTTCGCACCTCTCATCCCGGCCGCCGCGCTGGACCAGGTAGACACCATGTGCGCCGGGTGTCGCGAGATGACTCCCGGCCACCGTAGGCGTGGGTCTGTGGGCGGTGAGTTCGGGTGGCTCATCGTCCCTCTGTCTTTCTAGACGACAGACCCGTGTCGACGGCGCGCGTTGTTCCACGCGCTCCTCAAAGAGATGTCAGCAACCCCAGCGGGGCCCAGCAGGGCCAAGGCCTGCCGGGGCTGCGGGTTGTTCGAAAGAGATACCGCGGCCCTGGTACATAAAAGGCCTATGACGGAACACGACGATTTTAGTCAGTAAGAGTCTGACACTCCCTCACCGCTGCTAACCCACAGCGGGAGGGGTCATTTGATGATTTTACGTCGCTAAAAAAAAAAAAAAAAAAATGCGATAGCTAGATAGATCTATCTGACTTCTTCAACCCAGTTCGTCCCACTGCTGGGCACAGGCCTCCTCTCACACGGAGAAGGATTGAGCATTAATCACCACGCTTGCTCAATGCAGGTTGGTGATTTCAGACTTTACAGTCCAGGTTTCCTCAAGATGTTTTCCTTCACCTTTTTATCAGCTATCCAAGATATACTTAGAAAGTACATACAAACTTAGAAAAGTTGCATTGGTACTTGCCTGACCTGGAAACGAACCCACACCCTCATACTCGAGAGGTTGGTTCTTTACCTACTAGGCCACCACGACTACCCAGTTACCTGTATCTCAAAACAAAAAGTCCAAAGAATAATATTAAAGTTTGAATTCTAGATATGAAGGCGAGTTCATGCAGGGCTGGTTCCATGGTCACGGAGTATTCTGGCGAGCTGATGGCATGAAGTTTGAAGGAGAATTCCGTGGTGGAAGGGTTTGGGGTCTTGGTGAGTAATTATTAGTCTTAACTTGTATTGAAATGACCTGAGTTAATTAAGTAAACATTCCGACCACGAGAATGATCAGAGTAGTTGTAACGTCTTATTTGTGCAATATTCTTCTTACATAGTTATACAAGCTGTTGATTTGCATCCGTGCCATAGTCAAGGACGTAATTATACTAATGATTCTCAACCCAAATCAACAAAAAAATTGGTACGAAAATTTTTGATTTTAATTTTTTTTCGGAAATTCGTCAATGCCACCTACCCGTTTTCAAACTCGGCGCGTGTGTTACTGGCCTCAAAACTGTGCTGCGCCCTCACACAAACGCAAACACAAAGCATTCGCAACGATCACTCATGAATTTCATTCATAAAATTGGATTATTTCTGAAATACTATGACATTACAATGACATAAAAAGCAGCGCATATTAACTATTTCCCGTTAACTGTAATTCCAATCGATTATTTACGTATTTTATGTCCTCCTCCTGAAGTATGGCACAAATGCAAATCAACACCTTGTATAAAAAAATAGGAAAGCTTCTACTCTTTCTGGACCAGAATACAAGGACGTCTAGATCATATGATATTATCTGTGTCCACTTAAATTATTCTTAAATAAAAAACAAGAGAGAAAAAGAAAATGGAAAGTACCTATTGTTGACCCTAACAACGTGGTAACTATCTTATTTGCTAAAAGAAAAACAAGTTCACAGACAATTGGTAAATGAGAGTCAGACAAAGTTATTAGACTTGTCAGTTTTGGTCTAACACACTTCCAGTCTGTCTGGCCTTGTTACGTAACGAAAAAAAAGGGTAGATTGGTGCCAATATGTTGACCCAAACTGGTAGAATAATTTATTATGTAATCTGGATGAAAAGATGACCCTCATACGTCTTAAGGGTTATTTAAGTGACTTAATATGCAAGAGGTTTTGGATAAATGGTTGGGATGTCTTAGTTAATTGCAAAACTTTCTTATCTCTCAAAGCACTGACTGGATTCTAGACTAGTGCTAACAACTAGGATTAGGTAGTTGGTTGCTCACTAACAAAACGAAGTAACTTAAATCAAAACAAAGGAAGAAAAATGGCCTATTGTTAAGCGTAGGCTTGTTGTAAAACTTCGAGAGATTTTTTTTGTATTCAAATTCGAAAAAACTCCAACTATGTTTAATTTGAAACTTATAGTAGAAGTATAATATACATACTTATCTAATAGATTATTAACCTAAATTAGTTTTTACAAGATCAAACTTTCGCATTAATTGTTTTTTAAATGAGTAATAAAGACCGGAAAGTACATAAAAAAACGGGCCGGGTTCCGTACCATTATTTAGAAAATGTGCAAAACAATCACGTTTGCTGTAAGGGAGCCCCAAAATATTTATTTTGTTTTAGTTTTCAGTATTTGTTGTTATAGCGGCAACAGAAATACATCATCTGTAAAAAATTCAACTCTCTAACTATCACGGTTTATGAGATACAGCCTGGTGACAGACGGACGGACGGACGGACAGAGGAGCGAAAACAATAGGGTCCCGTTTTACCCTTTGGGTACGGAACCCTAAAAACGGACCTGTTAAAAACTATAAATTGTTAAGTGAAGAGTAAAGACCTAAGACCATTATTCATAACTTTTGAGTTTTGTTAATCTAAACTTAATTCAAATTGTTTGATTAGTTGACCGACCCGTCCATCGTTATATCCCTTATAATTAATTTAGGTAAAGACAATGAAAGCATTTTAGGTAAATAAAACAGTTTCTAGGTTTAACCTTTAGATTAATATAGTTTCTAGAACAATAGGAGATTGACAGATTAAGGTTTTAGTTGAAAATTAGTTAATTAATGAAATGGTTTGTTCAAAGCTATTAACAAGGATAATATTATGAACAGCTCGTTTTTTATATATGTAGGGGTAGGAAACAGCAAACCGGCCCGGAAAATCTTCTTAGCGTTTATTTAGTAACTAGCTTCTGCCAGCGGTTTCACCCGCATCCCGTGGGAACTACTTCCCGTACCGGGATAAAAGTAGCCTATAGCCTTCCTCGATAAATGGGCTATCTAACACTGAAAGAAATTTTCAAATCGGACCAGTAGTTCCTGAGATTAGCGCGTTCAAACAAACAAACAAACAAACTCTTCAGCTTTATAATATTAGTATAGATTAAGCAGCTTTTACAAAAATCACAATCGTATAATCCTTAAATCTTAACATCGTCCTTCGTGTCGTCGTTATGCATAATGTCCAGCAAAGTACTTCCTCATTCGTTCTCTTTCTCGCTCTCTCGTTCATCATCTCACTCTCATCGTTCGGTCTATCTCATCTAAAACACTTTCACTCAATCAATCAGATATTCGGATACAACCCATTCCCACATATACATATATTGTGTCGGAATGTGACGTCGTTTTTATTTTTTATTTATTCGATTTACACGGCTTTAGAAACCAAAACTACGTAATACTAAGTTACAATCAATCAAAGTTCAGTAATTTATGGGTTACGCAATGTATTGTGTCTACCTTCTAATCTTCACTGTCTCAAAACAAAATAACATAATATTTACAAAATTACTTCCTTGAAAAATTCAGTCAGTAATCATCTCAAACGAAGACCTTTAATTTAACATCCTGTGTATTCGTCTTTCAAATCAATAAGATACGTAAAGAAAGGGTATGAACATCCTTAATCTAATTGAGGTCAATGATCCCGTAGATTTTGGAATAAAAAAAAATTCTTCGAACTCATAAATCATATTTCAAAATTACCTACATTCTAATCAAAGGGAAAAAATCTTCTTTGTGGCTTTTCGAAAATAAACTTCAATGCATTACTACGTGGTTGACTTTTTCAAAATAAATTGCACCCTTTGAAAGATAGAATTCAAAATAAATATTCAGTTTTTATGGTCAAAGAAGAATAAATAAAACGCAGTAATTTGATTCGTTAATAAATACTGGTTAATTTAATTGTTTACTTTGTAATTTTGAACCTTCAATTTTCTGGGTATCCTACATGAAAACTAATTTTATGATTTGGCTCAAGAAGAATCTCTTGGGTCGTACTGCTTTTTAAATTAATTTAAAACGTAACAAGAGAGACCAAGAAATGTTGGCTGAAAGACAAAAAGAAAGGTTTGACTTAATTTTTGGTTCGTAACAATATTATGGTTGGTTACAATTATTTGAAATCGTTAAAAGAACGCTAATATTCGTTTTATAAACTTAAACAAGAGCAAATAAAAATTAGAGAAAAAAATAATGAGTGCACACTGCAAACATTTAGTCGGTCGATAGTTTGGTTTTGCTCGTAAATTACTATAAAGATGAATGATAGTACGCACATTATAAAGATTAGATATTTACCCGGTATAATGACTGAAAACAAAGGCTGGAATCAAGATATTCTTCAAAAAAAAAATTGCTAACCATCGGGTCATCTGTCGACCGACTGTTTAGTCTAAGCACTATATTATACTTTCATCATCATTAATTTAAGAGCCCAGCTCTTGTCGGTGCAGCTCCTTCCATTTACACCTATCTAGCGCCAACGCCTGAACTTCCTTATACGTCACAACCTTCACCTTTTCTTTAATTTGCTTGATGTAGCTATATCTTGGACGAATATTATACTTTATTATGTAGATATCTACCTATCTATGCTGAAATGACCTACCCTGGCCAGAGCTAAATCTTTGTGATACCATTAAGTGTAAGCTTCTTACGGCCAGTTTCTTCATCAAAAGTTAAAGTTAAAGTTATGGCTAAAGTAATGTCTAAAGTAAAAGTAACGGTTAAATTAATTTTTTCTATGAATTTTGCTGTCAGTTTAGCCTTGAAAAAACGAATTTGACCGTTACTTTTACTTTAGACATTACTTTAACTTTAACTTTTGATGAAGAAACTGGCCGTTAGAGTCCCTTGAGGTTAGCTTGTTGTGTCACTCCCGTAATGCGCCAAATTAATTCCTGTACGGTATTAACATAATAACGATGAAATAACGAAAAAAAAAGTTACCTACTGCTACTGTCACATTGGCAAAATCACAATGGTAATACTTATTTTATAACAGTTTTCAGTATTTGTTGTCAGAAATTTCAACTTTCTGGTTAGTACGATTCATAAGGTAATCTGGATAGACGGACGAACAAACGGACCAATGTAGAGGTACAATTACGAAGTCTTAGTAGGTAATAGGGTCCCGTTTTACCTTTTGGGTACAGGACCCTAAAAAAGGGTGACATTTTGTATTGCTTGATATTAATAGAGACAATCACGTTTCTTTATCTTGCTATAATATTTTTCGTAGGCGTTAGTGCAGGCGGTCTCTATTCTACGATCCATAATAATTTATTTTCTAACAAGTTAAGTCGTATTTCATTTAGGACTTTAATCAAGTATCAATCACGTCTTAAGCTTAGATTTGGTCTTATCTGATTGATTGTATTGAACTTGGTGATTTGTCTGATTGCTATCGACTTTCTGTAATGTCGACTATTCTAAAACTATGAATCAGTCTTAACGTAGACTAACTAGCTTTATAAGGAGATTTCAACCGTCTTTTAAACGAGCTCATTCAATATCTCCAGCTATGTCTATATAGAATGTCATCTCAATCTGTTCAGATACATTGACGTCCTATGATTGAGATGACCTTTGCTAAATATGCATTCATGCAAAAGTGACTTTATTAATTTGTTATAAAACAGATATAGGAAACTGTAAACTGTAGGATGCCTAATGTTGAACTTAGGCCTTCCGCTGTGAGTTGGAGTTTCTTGCCCGTTCTCCTCCATAGGAAACCACTTTTAGAATGGGCAACTAGAATCAAACCTATTTATATTTTTTTTACATTCATAAGTGCTTGTAAAGGCCTAAATGAAATAAATGATTTGACTTTGTGACTTTCAAAAGGACTTGTTGGAAGCAACCTGCTTTCTGTCCAATCTTCGTTATATGTATATAATTATAAAGTAGAGTAGGTATTCATTCAGTCTTTTCTCATGTATTTTCAGGCCTGGTAACATTCAGCGATGGCAGCAACGGTTTCCCTCGAAACGAGGGTTTCTTCCAAGACTGTAGACTGGTCCGTCGTAAGCGCTGCCCTGAGGTAGTTCAACGTGCACAGAAAGTTGCATACATGGCTAGAGCGCAGTGTCAGCAGATGTAACTGGGTTTCAATATAGTACTTACTTGAAAATGTATTTTTTTAATAACCTAATCACAGTCATACATTGACATATTATATAATGCCAATCTTACTCTCATAAATTTCACACATACTCACCATACACACACACTCCACGCCCTACACACAGACACACACACACACATACACACACACACACACACACACACACACACACACACACACACACACACACACACACACACACACACACACGCAGTCATCTTACTTAACTTTAAAATGGTTTTCTTTTTGTTTTGTTGATTTTTGTCTTTTTTGTAAATTATTTTTTTCCTATAAAGTGCTACTATGTATACAACTATTGTGATAATCTGAACTGAGAAAAGTTCTTATCTCGGCGAGGGAGACCAGGAATCCATAGCACAGGGTATCCTAGTTTGGATTCCTGACTCCCACAAATCCTTGTAATTTGATAAATATTGTATAAAAATGTACCTAGTGGGAGGAAAATAAAAATCTATTATTATTATTAATTTTAGTAAAATACTACTGCCGATTTGAGCGAGTGAGTTCATAAAGTAAAAATGCAGGAGGAACAAATTGCAGCATTCACAAAATTACTATGCGCATTTGCTAACTTCGGTCAACATGAAAAGTAGTCCAAAAATATTTTTGCAAACTGGTAACAATGCGCTAATTGCAATATGGTATCTGATCAACAGATAATTTTACTAATCTAGTGAGAATTTGTGATTGAGGAATTAGGGATTCGTGAGGTGTATGTAAAACTGGTACGTCTGTGTACCATAAAATGTACATACATTGCTTGAATTATGTTAGTAGACATTTTACTTTATAATTGATCTAGCCGTTTTCCCGCGGTTTCACCCGCGTCCCGTGGGAGCTATTGCCCGTACCGGGATAAAATATAGCCTATGTTACTCGCAGATAATATAGCTTTCTAATGGTGAAAGAATATTTAAAATCGGTCCAGTAGTTTTGGAGTTTATCCATTACAACCAAACAAACAAACAAACAAAGTTTTCCTCTTTATAATATTAGTATAGATTAAATAACTTTCGGGACAATTATTTTAGATGCACCAAATTTTCGACTACCATACTACTTTTAACTTTTTATATATTTTAAGAAAATATTACCAACATATTTCAATTTGATTACTTTTTAGGGACTGGTTTATCACTAAAATCAATCAACGACCTTCTCATAAGTTTTTTATAGGGTAATAAAACTCAAACCTAAAAATGTTATAAAAATATTTTTATTGAGCATTTACAAAGCCTCTAAAGAGAGCTAACAGTAATATTTAAACTAAGTTTAGAATAAATTAATGTACATATTGGTAAGTGTTTATAAGTAATTATTTTAGTTAGCTTTCAGTTTCCTGTTGGCTATGGTTTCTTCGTCGTCCAAACATTGCCCGTACCTGACCTCCATGCATTTGCTTCCCTGTAAAGAGAAAAAAAAAATAGAAATACTTGTAACATTATCATACATGCCAAGTAGGTAACTCTGACTGTCTGTCTTTCGCGCTTTCACGAGAAAGCCACTGAAAAGGTTTAGACGAAAGGCACAGATAGTCTTAAAGCCTGACACAGAACACATAACTTTTTAGCCTAGACATTCTGGTCTAGGCTGTGTGTGCTGTGGGGGGCCTGTGGAACTACCGGGAAAAACTAGCGTTAAAATGGTGCAAAGTAAGTATACTAGTACTCTATAAGTACCTAGAAGACCATTTGCTATAGCGAAATTTCTAGACAATTTTATAGCATGAGTTTCTTTGATTCCCAGTATCTTAATAATATTATAAATGCGAAAGTTTTTAAGAATGTATGTAGGTATGTGGCTATGATTGTCACTCTTTGATGCTAAAATAATATCAAATGATATACGTATGATAATAGATCAAATTATATATTTTGTTGAAAGTTAGCGGCTATTTAGTTTATTTAAAAATAAAATAAATAAGCTTTTCATTCATAGTTATGTATGACCTCCACCCGTACACTCTAAACGTGGGTGAAACCGTAGGGATAGCTAGTATTTTCATACGTGTATGAAGTCACAAACATTTGGGGTCGAAGAAATAATATAAGAGACAAAATAGCAAACAACAATAAGTAACAAAATAATGAAGTCTAGACAGTTGTTACATTGTCTCACAAAATTGTTAAACACACTCTTTGCTATCCAAATACGAGAGCACTTTGTTAAAATCAGTTCAGTCTTTTAGTGTTTGATTTTCAGGGAGTAACTAACTTGTTTTCTATGAACCAAAACTGGCCAACACTTTCAGTGTCCAGGGAAGCATTATCGTCATCGGACTAGCCGTTTCCCAACTATGTTGGGGTCGGCTTCTAAACAGACGTAGCTGAGTACCAGTGTTTTACAAGAAGCATCTGCCTTTCTGACCTTCTCAACCTAATTACCCGGGCAACCCAATACCACTTGGTAAGACTGGTTGTCAGACTTACTTTCTTCTGACTACCCGTACCAACTGGCAAAGATGTTCAAATAACAGCTGGGACCTACAGTTTATCGTGCTTCTCGAAATACAGTGACCACAGAAGCATTAATACCATAAAATGGGCAACCGTATTATGCACGTACTACTTTGTATTTTTCCGCTAGAGTGAAACTATTCGATATCTTTTGTACCTTTTTGACCGTTATGTGAAAGGTAACCTTTCACTATATATATAATGTTATACAATACACGATGTACTTTGAAGATACACTCATGTCCGTTCCATGAGATGAACATCAGTACAAATTATATTGCAATTGGTTTAAGTTACTTAAAACGATTCGGCAACTAATGACCAATTTCACTTTAAAATAATGATCATCTATGTTAAGTAACTTACATATTTCTTTAATCAATGAAATTAATAAAATAAAAAGTCAATTAGAGAAAAAACCATGACAAAGGAGACATGAACTAGTTCTTTTAGGACACTATTATGAAATTCCCAGAAAGAGCAAGCGATAAATGAGTACTTGTGTGAACTCTAATTACATAAAACTAAACAGTAAAATTTTTTACACAATTTATAGTGTTCCTGTTAAATTTGTCAGGACAGGACACCTTTTCACACACGGTCGGTTAGCCCCATGCTAAGTTATTAATTAACTTGTGTTATGGGTGCTAACACAACTGATAAACTACATATAGCTACACATATACTATAAATACATATTATATACTATAAATATATATTATAAATACATATTGTAACACCCAGACCACGGCTAACAAGCATGCTCATCACGCAAATGTCGACCGAACCGGGAATCGAACCCGGGACCTCAGGTTCGGCAGTCCGGCATGGTGACCATTGCGCCATCGAGGTCGTCATTTCTTCGTCAATTTATAACATGTTCCTGTTCGTAAACTATCGAATTTCCTAATTAAGAATATACTATCGAGACTTACGTATCACATTGTTTGATGATATTCAATAGATACCCAGTAGTATGGTAATACCACTATAATTTAATTTCAAACATCTTATAGGAGGGACAGAGTACCATTATAACAGGTTCGATTCCTGATAGTGTCTGGTTCCATTACAATGATTTTAAAATGGAAATATTAGCACATGCAGGTTTCGAACCCACATGCTTGCATCGGTAAAACTAAGCTTTTGAAGACCATAAATTCTGACTGTCTAAACATACACCACTCTGTGACAGTATACATATATTTTTCAAATTATCTCCTGTATAATATTCGAATACTCCACAGTCTTAAGAGAGACTTTATTTAAGCTCAAACAGCTTTTAATTAATAACTCTTTAAGTGGCATCGCAATTACTTCGTCGCGGTTCTCATTAAGAAGATGGAATTTGTTTTATTCCATCAAATTAATATGAACTTTATAGTTTAACGGTTATAGTCTGAATTCCCTTGTAAAGTTTTGGGATGTTAACCTGAATCTCAGGTGCAGTTTATGTCTTTATGGGGTCTTTATTGAAATATTATCTTGTGAATTCTGAACCAAGTTTACAATAAAGATTCTTTATCTTAATAGATATTCTTATTACACTTATTTTATAAACAGCAAAAATTGGTTTATAAGTTTCTATTTAAGCTGTAATCTACCGAAGTCTCCAAAAGTTCTTAACACGCTCTCCACTTTATTATTTGATAATTTTCTTTTCAAATAGTTACTTCCCGGTCGTCTTTACAAAAGTGCTTAAGTACATAATTAATATCTCTAACAAGAAAGAGCTCCAAAACAAACACAGCCCACTAACACGAAAACTGACAATACAAAACGGAACTTTCTTCAACCTCTTCACACTTAATATTGACACAGCTCTACTCAGATGCAGGAAAGTAAAATGATCCATGACATAACGGAACCGTGAAGCAAGTTACTAACTTTCACTCGGAAGCAACCACGTAACCGGTTGCATAACCTTCTCTCATTAATCTTAGGTTTAAATTTGTTTATTATTCGTGAAATTCGTCTTGGGCCGATGGTTCCGTGAGAGGGAATTGGGAGAAAATATTTTTACGTAATTAAATAATAGTGTGAAATTAATAACTTTAGAAACTAAACTGGTATTGGTTGTTGTTAATTGTTATGTTCAGATACAAATGTACAGGTGTTTTTATATGTAGGTATTTCTTGATGGCATAAGCCACAGGCAATTGTTTCGTAATAAATGCATACTTGCATTTTATACATATTTGATCTTCCTCCCACGTAATCGGAAATAAAAACTTGTTCACAATACATATTTATCTCAATCGATACTAAATGAGAGCGTAATAAATTTTTACGAGTTCTTTGGTCTAGATTGAAATCACATTTTTGCATAACGATCTGTTACATCATTTTAAAAACTATATGTTTCGTTTCACGAAAGCTGGCGTGCCTTACTTGTATGTGTAAATGCATGCCCGTTGTCTTTGTATGACTCGGCTACCACTAAACGCTTCTAAGATTATGCATACAAAGACAATCTGTAGTACCTACTATCGGGGACACTCCCGCTTATCACCACTAGGATATTCATTAGGAAAAAAATCATTTACTGTACCGTAGGACTTTAAAAATTACCAGTGGTCTGATGGTAAAGTCAGCGGCAGTATACTAACACACACATCTGTGGCTCTCACGCTTTCGTCAATTCTACCTCATGAAACATCTGTACTATGAAATAAAACTCCATATTATTAACCAAATTAAAAACTAACCTTAGCAATATAAGCTTTCATGTAGAAGTTTCCGAAGAGGATGATGAAGGAAATCATGTAGATGATAAGCACGTAGTGCATCCACAGGGGGAACTCGCAGCCAGTCCTGATGCCGTTGATACCGAGGACCAAGGCGCAGGTGAACTGGATCTGAAATACCAAGAGCATTTGTTAGAAGAATATAATATGTATAATGTATACAAATTATGGTGACGTTATTATATGTAGTAGTTGAGGTTTGAACTACAAAACTGTGGGTTTGTATCTAAATCAGATCAGGTAAGTTTCTTATTTTCAACTAACAACCCGCTCCGGCTTCGCACGGGATAAGAGTATTCCCCCACTATTTAATGTATGTTATTATACATATAAACCTTCCTCTTCAATTACTCTATCTATTGAAAAAAACCGCATCAAAATCCGATGCGTAGTTTTGAAGATTTGAGCGTACAAAGGGACATAGGGACAGAAAAAGCGACTTTGTTTTATACTATGTAGTGAAGTTCTATCGGTAAAGTATGAGAATCAAACTAAATGTGCTGAAATTGTGGGGATCAAAGTGCACGTGATGGGTTAGCATACACGAAAGTAAGTTGCGATTAAGTTTGTTTAGAACTGTACAATGGTTTTCGAGATACACTTTCTAAGTAAAACGTGTTACTGACTGACGATAAAGAAAAATATAGTCAGAATACCTGATCTTAAAAGTCTTATTCCTTTTCTTCAAGTATGAGAAGAGAAGGCCTGTGCCATACAGTAGGACATATAAAAATTCTGATATACCTATGTGAGGCAGGCATTACAATAGTATCTATACTAATATTATAAAGCTAAAGAGTTTGTTTGTTTGTTTGAACGCGCTAATCTCAGGAACTACTGGTCCGATTTGAAAATTTCTTTCAGTGTTAGATAGCCCATTTATCGAGGAAGGCTATAGGTTACTTTTTATCCCGGTACGGGAAGTAGTTCCCACGGGATGCGGGTGAAACCGCTGGCAGAAGCTAGTTACCAACGCAAAAAGTGTGCACAAGTTATGGAAATAAAAAAACATCTCGTTATTTATACCAGCTCTTTCCCACGGTTTCATTCACCTACGGAAAGAACTAACTCACGCACCCGGATGACAAACAACATCTATTGATCTTATGTAAGTATGTGTCATTCAAATCGGATCAGCTGTGATCGAGTTTTAATATAGAAAATTATTATTTCCATAGATTCTTATAGCTTTTGGAATATAAGATAGTCCATAATATTCAAACTAACAACGTGCGTCAAAAAATTGGCCCCCATCTCTGTCACCAATTGTATTCAACAGGCTAGCACAAGCTAATCGGAATAAAAGAACGAATCTGTTTCAGAGCCATATCCTTATTTTTGTAATTTTTAAGTGAAGGTGCTGATTATTGTAAAATCTATACTAATATTATAAAGCTAAAGAGTTTGTTTGTTTGTTTGTTTGAACGCGCTAATCTCAGGAACTACTGGTCCGATTTGAAAATTTCTTTCAGTGTTAGATAGCCAATTTATCGAGGAAGGCTATAGGCTACTTTTTATCCCGGTACGGAAGTAGTTCCCACGGGATGCGGGTGAAACCGCTGGCAGAAGCTAGTTCATAATAATATTGCCTGACCTACACCATACAACCCAAATATCTGAGCCGTTAATTATGTTGCAAGTAAAATAAAATATCAAAGATTACTTAATGGCTTTTTTGGAAATAATTTAACTTAATTAAAGAGCAGTCTTAATTCATTACAAGCTATAAAGAAGATACGAACACGTTATAAAGTTAAGACATAATTAGCCTTTGCCAGGCTATATTTTAAGATTAACGTTATTCGTACAAAGTTAAGATCCCCTGATTTAATTACACAAAAAAGGGTTTTAAAGAGATTTAATTGTGTTAATGGACCTTGTCTTAGGCTCGTCTTATTGGTATTATATAGGTCACTAGCTTCTGCCAGCGGTTTCACCCGCATCCCATGGGAACTACTTCCCGTACCGGGATAAAAAGTAGCCTATAGCCTTCCTCGATAAATGGGCTATCTAACACTGAAAGAAATTTTCAAATCGGACCAGTAGTTCCTGAGATTAGCGCGTTCAAACAAACAAACAAACTCTTCAGCTTTATAATATTAGTATAGAGGTAGATAAATGAAAAAAAAATACATGTTATTACAAGTAACTCTTCTAAATTGTATTTCCCTAAAGATAAACTAGACTATAAATAAATATAGATAGATATAAAATAACAAACCATTTTTCGAGGCTTTAAAAAATAATATTTAAAAAACAAAAGTTTTGTTACGCTTGAAGTAACTGTAACTGAAAAACGTCTTGGAAAAAGATTTTGAAGAAAAACATTTGAAATTTAAAGACTCAAATCTTATCCAGTCTATTCCCGTAATGTTTCTGATTGCGTATACTTTTTCAGTTTTTTTTACTTTTTTCCAATGTTTTTATTTAGTGAAGATGTTTTAAGTCAGTTTTATTAAAATCATTTTTTTTTTCTTTTAGTGTGACTGGATTTTAAATGTGAAGACAATGTTTATCTTTAAGATTTTTCAAAGATACTTATCAGTTTATCTAAGCAGCTTTTTAAAATTGAAGTTAAGCCCATTAAACGTGACCCTAAATAGAGCAACTAAAGGATTGTCTTGATTGTAAGTTTTTAATGGCGTCCACGGCCGATTTCGGCCACTGCGGCTGTTCTCATTTAAGGAGATCAGCCAGCTACGCAGGACATATTATAGTGCACGAGCATTTGCGCAGACACAGGTGCACCCCCTATTCCTTCACTCTCGTAACCCGATGGGACGGCAATCCGACACGACCGGAAAGAGATCAGGCGCAGGACCGACATTTACGTGCTCTCCGATGCACGGGTGAATCAATCACCAACTTCCAGACTTACGGGCTGCTTTGTGAAAGTTTAAGAAAACCCACAAAGCGATTTCGGCCCGACCCGGGAATTGAACCCGAGACCTCGAGCACAGCAATTGTAAGTTTAATGGGTATATGTACATAACAGTAATTAATGACGTAAATACTCATTATTGTTACATAACTAAAGTTAAAGTCTAAGTCTAAAGTCTAAGTTTGTATGTACTTTCTAAGTATATCTTAGACATCAATGACTGTGTTTCGGATGGCACGTTAAACTGTAGGTCCCGGCTGTCATTGAACATCCTTGGCAGTCGTTACGGGTAGTCAGAAGCCAGTAAGTCTGACACCAGTCTAACCAAGGGGTATCGGGTTGCCCGGGTAACTGGGTTGAGGAGGTCAGATAGGCAGTCGCTTCTTGTAAAGCACTGGTACTCAGCTGAATCCGGTTAGACTGGAAGCCGACCCCAACATAGTTGGGAAAAGGCTCGGAGGAGGAGGAGGAGGATGTTACATAACTAAAGTATTATATTTTTTTAAGTAAATAAAATAGTTATTTAAAAAAAACAAAAGAACACGCAATAAGTCGCGTGTTCCGTATCGCAACTAACTGTTATTATCAAGGTAAATAAATTTAATTTACTATGTCTGATTGTGATTCTTATAATTCCATGGTTTTGTATGTTTGGTGAAAAATAATAATATGACGTCAAAGTAAAATAGTCATAGGTCATCCTTATTTACTTTTACATATTTTCCTTAACAAAGGAACAGATCTCAAATGATTATAACGGAAAGGTACCTGTCTCTTAGCCTCCACATTTTTTCAAACTTAGAAATATCTAAAGAGATTTTTTTTAATTGAAAACCTTAATGATAAACAAAATAGTTTCACAAAAACATAGTTCAGTAGGTCAAAGGTTTATAAGAAAATCTGGTCTGGACATAATCCAGACTAAATTCTTGAAATTTCAGTCACAATATTCAGAAATTTGCGTCGTTTTACTGAGTCAAATTTTACAGTTTAAACAAGAAATCTTATCTGCGTATCTTTGTATTAAACAGCCCAAGTATGGCTGATTCAACAGTGCCTTGTTATTCTTGGAATTTTAGAGATTATGAAAGATTTTAATTGATATTAAAGCCGGTGTAATAATAATGCTTTAAGGAAATTAATCGGTCCTCCAGCTTATATTTTGAAGGGCTGCCTGTCTTGGAGGCTGTCTCATGTAATATTGACGTTCAAAAGACAATGACGAAAAGTGCCTTTTTGGAGCTTATTTCAAATAAATGCTTTTTGTTTTTTTTATAAAAGACGCATTAATGGTCCGTCCGTCTATAGGGGGCTGCCCACGCTGCATCTTCCAGCCGTCTGATCAGATCAAAGTCAAATACAAAACAAACACATTTACACACAGTTTACAAACGGGTATTTTGCTTAGTTTAGGAAAATGAATTCTATAACCCCATGTGATGTACTGGTTCTATTTATTTTTACCATCTTATTATACAGGAATGAATTTTATCCAGTGCGCAAACTTTGTCAACGTATAGTTAAATAAATTTTACAGATACGCATATTTTTATTTTGTCGTGTTTTAGTACAAAAAAGAAAAGTTATTGATATCGAAACATGTTTATTTTGTAACCGATTGTACGGTCACAGTCGTCACAGTAGGCACGGTGGCAACGCGAAACCGGTTTACTGACGCGAGCACTGCTCCAAGCGCGTAAGAATAATTGGTATCCATATTTTGCTGATTTTAGGGCGGAGAAAAGAATGAAAAAAAAAATTTTTACTGATGATGCAGGTATGTTCTGTTAATGATTCTGGACCACCAGTTTTTTTTTGTGCACTGCTTAAAATTCATTCCTGTATAAGACAACTGTGTATACCATGTATAAACTTGTTGTATAAACTGTAGAATATAGAGTCAAGTAAAGCTAACTAGCGAGCCGCCCCGGCTTCGCACGGGATAACAGTATTTCCACACTATTGAATGTATGTTATTATACACATAAAAATTCCTCTTTAATCACTCGGAATGAAAATCGGTTGCGTAGTTTTGAAGATTTCAGCGTACAATGTGACATAGGGATATTGTATAGGGACATAGTGATATAGGGAGGGATATAGGCATATAAGGGACATACGGACAGAAAAAGCGACTTTGTTTTGTACTACGTAGTGTAGTGATACTTACCAGCTGCATGATAGTGAGGTATTTCTTCCACCACAGGTACTTGCTGACAGCAGGCCCGAATACTGACAGTCCGTAGTAAGTGTACATGAGCACGTGGATACCACTGTTCACCATGGCTGGGAGGAACGCTGCAAATAAAAACAAGCTTTAGAAAAAGTAAAAAAAAAAAAACAAAGTTTTGGGTATGTTATCAGTTGGTGTTCATAGACGTAATAAATCTGAAAATCAGTTGTATGTTATTCTGTTGGACTTTCAAGCCAAATCATCATCTCCCGAGCCTTTTCCCAACTACACTCACTGGCACAATTAACCGCCCACCTTGTATTTCTTGCAGTTTTCAGTAATCGTCAAATTTTGACCACATTTGATGGACGTTACGTTAAAAGCATTCATTAGGGATAAATAAAATTACAAAAGTTTTGAAAAAAACAGTTTATT
This sequence comes from Helicoverpa assulta, assembly GCA_963856015.1. NCBI lineage: Eukaryota > Metazoa > Arthropoda > Insecta > Lepidoptera > Noctuidae > Helicoverpa > Helicoverpa assulta. The sequence goes on from CAWLCW010000016.1 coordinate 2,057,910, forward strand.
AAAAAAAATGCCAATGATCGATTTATCAAAAAATTTTCATAAAAATGTTATGAGCTTAATTTAAATGTTAAAGCCACAGTTAACATAAACAAACAGGGTCACCAAAAATATAGGTGGGCGGTTAATTGTGCCAGTGAGTGTATGTTGGGATCGGTTTCCAGTTTTACCTGATGCAACAAAGTACCAGTATTTTACAAGGAGCGAGTGCCTATCTGACCTTCTTTTGCTTTGACAAAGTTCACAAATAATCTAACGCCTGGGTTTTTCCGGGACGTGGGTGAAACTTTGGGATGCAGATACTTTTATGTATGTAAATAATATGTAATCTTTGAAATAATTTGTTATTTCTTTTTTATTTTCAAGTTCTTTTGGAATATTTGAGAATAAAATTAAAAAGTTATGAGTTCATCTGATTTTATATTTTATCAACATAATAATATTCCCTTTACAACGATATTAACAGTGAACATATTAATTGTTCTGATTCACTCAATATTGTTAGGTAAATTCTCACGTCACGAAATCGTAATCGAATCGTGGTAATCGTACACGTGTATTCTGAATTGGCATACGGAAAACTATTAGATTAATAAACACGAAAATAAAGTTCCTACTTTTTCAATAACATTGAGTATATTAGGTATTTTATTATACATTTCAACCTATAGACTACGTAACCCTCCAATATTGAAAGTTGCAAAACGTGATTTTGCCTATAAGTATCTCAAAAACTTTTATATTTTATTGGGAAGTTTATGGACATTCATTTTTTATATCTTTTCATATTAAAATCTAGACTTGATAAACGAAGGTTTCAAAGAAAACCTATTTAAAATATAATTTATGATACAAAAAGAGGTCAAAAATGGTTTCATTTAGAATTTAATCTCACGGCTTTTGGGCCTAGAATTTTCCAATATCTATAAAAAAAAACCAGCCGAGTGCGAGTCGGACTCGCGCACGTAGGGTTTCGTACCATCCAAACTACCATATTCTATATATATATATATTTATGGATATCGAGCAAAACTGAGCAAAAAAATCACGTTAGTTGTATGGGAGCCCCCCGAAATATTTATTTTATTCTAGTTTTCAGTATTTGTTGTTCTAGCGGCAACAGAAATACATCATCTGTGAAAATTTCAACTCTCTAACTATCACGGTTCATGAGATACAGCCTGGAGATAGACGGACGGACGGATGGACGGACGGACAGAGGAGCGAAAACAATAGGGTCCCGTTTTACCCTTTGGGTATGGAACCCTAAAAAACAGAGTGGTCTTGAAGACAAGCTCTTGACTCAGATTTGATGCCAAGCCTTTTCGTCAAATCCTATTAAAATTATCTTTAGGAGCAAATTGCTTATGGTCTACTTGTATTGATCTGTTTTGTATTATTGTTGGCCATATTGAACCTAATCTTTTTCGCAACTATTGGAAATGGTTCAATGTTATCGAGGCGTGGAAAGTGTCATTAGGCGTATATATCAGTCTTGTTTTGTCTTGCCTTATATACTATATAGTAGGTAACTTTTATGAGACTTTCATACCGAATGTTATGGATGGGTATTTTAACAGGCCCACCTCTGCCTGCTTACCCAGCCTTTTCCTAACAATGATTGATTCGGCTTTCAGTCTAATCGGATGCGGTTGGGTACCACTATTTTGCATGGAGCGATTGTCTATCTGACCTCCTCAACCCAGTTACCCGGACCCAACTTCGCATTATTTTGAAATTAACAATTATAATTGATGTAAGGTAAACGAATCCCATTATTATTCGAAAGTATTTATTAAATTATTAAATTAAGTCGTGGTGGCCTAGTGGGTAAAGAACCATCCTCTCGAGTATGAAGGCGTGGGTTCGATTCCAGTTCAGGCAAGTACCAATGCAACTTTTCTAAGTTTGTATGTACCTACTATCTAAGTATATCTTGGACACCAATGGCTGATAAAAAGGTGAAGGAAAACATCTTGAGGAAACCTGGACTATTTAATCTGAAATCACCAACCCGCATTGAGCAAGCGTGGTGATTAATGCTCAATCCTTCTCCGTGTGAGAGGAGGCCTGTGCCCAGCAGTGGGACGATAAAAAAAGGCTGTAACAGTAACAGTAAATTACTTGTAAATTATGTCGGCAGTTAGTTTACTTAACAAGTTAAAGGGAAATTTCTAGAAAATCAAAACACTACAAATCACGTTTAAATCTTATGATTACACCGTAAATCCCTCGTTTGTAGTAAATCGAAGCTTGCCATTGAAGTCTAGACGACGTCCACGGAATACTAATGATTTCCGAGATAAAAGTTTATCGATATTTTAATGTCTTATTAATTATGCGAAACTCGTTCATTTACACGACAGGTATGTCATTGGGTTAACATCGATGATCGATATTTTTTGCATGTCCTTGGGTTTGTTTGACAACTGTTTTTCGTAAGGTATTTACAGTAAAATATTTGGTTAAGGCATATTTTACTGAACTGGTGTTTTTTTTGGTTGTTGCGTGAATGTTGGTTATATTGTAAAATTGAAGTGGTTTACTATAGACGACTAGAATAAATTATTTTAAGCTAGCTGATTCTGACGGTTCCTTCCAGGTCCCGAGGGAACTAGAAGATCATGTCCTTTCTCAGGCTCGAGACCGTTGATCAGCAGCAGTTTTATTGCGAAAGTCGGACATGCGGTAAGACATATAAATTACTTTCGCATTGACAATATCACTAAGGTCATTTCAGTTGGGTCTTACAAGTAAGATAAAGCAATACAGTAAGAATATGAGAAAGTTGATCAAAGTATTTTACCCGTACAACTGATATACAGTAAATAAGCTTTTGTAGTTGAATGGACGCTATAAAAGTAGTACCGTATTTCGTGAAATGGCTGAGTATCGTGATAAATGTTAAGACCTAGATTTATTGGTGCCCGTAGTCTATTTACTAAATCTAGGAAAAGCTATTGCTTACATTAAATTAAAGTTTTAAGACTGTTCCAGAGCAAGACGTATTGATCCTTGCTTAAATAAATATTTTGTCTAGGATATTTGCTAGTCTTTTAACCTCCGTGGATATTTGTCTATTTACCTCATTACATATATCATGCTGTATTGGATTATGAGAATAAAATATTTATAAACCTAATATTGGCATTCTTTGTTGATATAACAATGAAAAGTGAGCCTTAGCAAATATTGGAATTTTTGCGTAAGATATAATCCGATCAAGGTTAAGTTTAATTTCATTATGTCCGTGTTTCAGAAGGCGTGTTTGTCCCGGGGCGGTCAGTTACGCCTTTGGCAAGAGATCAAAAAGTCAAAAAATCATTATGATTTCACAAATGTCGTAATGAAACGAGCGTTTCTATGATTTTTGAAAGAGGTTTAGAAGCAAAAAAAGTGTATCAAAAGCAAGAAAGTACGAACGAACGTAAATAAATTTTGCTTCACATTATATGAGAATGTTGTAAATTCATAATGTAGGTATACGTGATTACAGTAAATCATGTTATGAAGTCGCAATTTTTTTTTTCAAAAAATTTCGTTTTCCTCAAGTTTTTCAGGGAGTCGTAGAAAAAATCTGGCGACAAATTGCTTTTTCATTACAAGTTTGGGTACAATTCTTTTTAGTTTTTCAGATGGCATAAATTATTATCGATACATTAGGCAATAATAACTTCCTGCGGGGATTTTTAGAAGCGCATTTTTTTAAATAAAATTATCGTTGAATATCAAAACTTTAGAGGTTTCAGTATAAAAAGTTCGCAGACACTTGAATAGCTTGTTTGCTTACTTTACACACAAGCTTATTTTCCATGATGAATACATACCTAAGTAATTTTTCGTAATATTTTTTTTCCGATATATTCGGCCAGTTTTGGTGACAATTTTGTATGTTATTTACGTCGTACGTAAAGTAGTTATTACGTTTAAACTTTCGTTTTTATTTTACATGACTTATTAATTATATGTCAAGTATATAAAGTACCTACTTACAAACGAAACATAAAATAACTTGTCTTCCATAAATACTCACATAGGTATTTTAAAATTTATTGCTGGTTCTTCCCATACAGCTTTCTACAGTTAATTATTTCACCAATACTACCAAAAACGGCGAAGGGACGTAATTGGCAATACCGGCTTCTCCAATAACCAGATTTTATGACAATCTCTACTCTCTCAAAATAGTTGTATTGAAAGGGATATAATACAAGCTGTTGATTTGCATCCGTGCCATAGTCAAGGACGTAATTATACTAATGATTCTCAACCCAAATCAATAAAAAAATTGGTACAAAAATTATTTTTTTTTTTCGGAATTCCGTCAATATCATCTAGCCGTACTTAAACTTGGCGCGTGTGTTACTGGCCTTAAAACCGTGCTGCGCCCTCACACAAACGCAAACACAAAGCATACGCAACGATTATTCATAAATTTCATTCATAAAATTGGATTACTTCTGAAATACTATGACGTTACAATGACAAAAAAAGCAGTGCATATTAACTATTTCCCGTCTACTGTAATTCAAATAGATTATTTACGTATTTTATGTCCTTCTCCTGAAGTATGGCACAAATGCAAATCAACACCTTGTATTTAACAGTTATTTACTTGATAAAAAATTAGTTTATAACCATGTTTATAGAATCAAGTATTGGTTCGCATTTTTTTTCCAATATTTGTGCTTTCAGGAAAAACACCAATCAGAATCAAACAAGCGATCGTCCGTGGGCCGTACGACAAATGCACCGTTTCCGCATAGCAGCCACCGATACAAAACGTCCAATTTGAAAGAAACTTCATTCTATGAGTGTGTATGAGATCATTATGGTCTTTACAACCTAGCACCATAAAACCGTCTATTCAACACACGTCATTATTATGTCTTATTTCAACAATTCATTTAAATGTGTGAATATTATGTGATAGCAAGTTTGTTTCTTTGTAAGACCTTTACTGCTAGACTGTTTAACCATTTGTCGCTCCATGTAAAACATTGGTACTCTGCTTCATCCCATAACATTGGAAGCAGACCCCAGTATGATTAGGAAAACACTAGATAGTTGACCTATAGTAATTGTTAGACAACTTGTTATTGAAAAGCTAGGCTAGAATATAATTAGGTAAACTATTACCTAAACTAGCCTTTTTCTCGTGGTTTTACCCGCGTCCCGTGGGAACTGTTACCCATACCGGGATAAGATATAGCCTACGTTACTCGCAGAAATTTAGCTTTTAAAAAGTGAAAGAATTTTCAAAATCGATCCACTAGTTTTTGAGTTCATCAATCACAAACAAACATACAAACAAAAATACATTTTTTCCTCTTTATAATATCTGTATCTGTATAGACAAAACGGTTACAAAAATACTTACTAGATCCACTAGGCACCCATTTGATGCCAATCCACCAGAAGCTGAACATCGTAGAGTGATGGTAGACATGTAGGAAGGTCAGCTGTTCATCTTTCTTCCTCAATATGAAGAAGAAAGTGTCGCAGAATTCTAGAAGCTTCGAGAAGTAGTACCACCACACGGCGTCTGCTATCTGGAAAGTAAATGTTAAATTTTGAACCTTATTTTGAAAGGGATAGAGTTCATTATTGCTTAGTATAAACTTTTACGGTGAGTTGCACATTTAACTTTAACGATAACCCAACTATTTTCAATTGTTGAAGCAACCGATTTGACCAATAGGCGACTAGTATTGGGCTGGTTACCATAATAGTTTAATGGTGCAACTGGGTCTATAAATAGGTGATGACGATGATAATGTCCTCCTAGCCGATTATCGGCCACGGCGGCTATTCTCATGTAAGGAGAGAGCCAACTGCGCAGGACATATTATAGTGCACAAGCATTTGCGCAGACACATGTGCACTCACTATTCCTTCACTCTCATAGCCCGATGGGACGGCAATCCGACACGACCGGAGAGAGATCAGGCGCAGGACCGACATTTACGTGCTCTCCGATGCACGGGTGTAACAATCACCAAGTTCCAGGCTCCGGGCTACTTTGTGTAAGTTTTTAAAACCTACAAAGTGATTTCGGCCCGTCCCGGGAATCGAACCCGAGACCTCGTGCTCAGCAGCCGCGCTTGCGACCACTAGACCAACGAGGCAGCTATAAGTAGTAATATAAGTAGGTACTTAGGCTAGAAAAGCCTAAAAGTGAGCCGATTAGTGCTCCCAAGGGTTATAGTACTTCAATAATAAGATGAGTTGCTGAAAATAAATTCAACTGCACTACAGACCAACAATTATACTTAAAGATAAACTAGAAGAGCAGTGAGAACTCTCAAAGAGGTATTTAAGAGGTACATTTAAATGGAATTGTATTGTAACAATATGCAATGTTATCATCTAAGTAAGTCTAAGTACCCCTAAAGATAAGCAATTTAATACATCGGCAAGAATTTTCTGAAAATCAAGCCAAGTGCAGTGTTACATTAGGCATCTATTGCAATGATAAAAGTTTTTAAAACTATGCACTTAAGGCATTTTTATGTCAGCGTGAATATTAAGTAGAAATAATGTTTAACAATATGAAAGTAAAAAAAAAAATAAACATCACTTATTAAGTAAACTGAAATTAAGCCTCAGAAATACACTAATAGGTATTGTAATGTACTCCGCACTCCATTCTCATTCTCTATAAATTTGATTTGTAAGCAAAATATATCAGGCCTATTTGTTAATATGACATAACTGATTAACTTCTAAGCCAGGTAAAATTCATCACACGTGATATTATTTATCCTAAATTAAATAGAATAAGTGAAAACAAAACATTATGAATTCGAGTCACGGCTCATCAAGATGCTTGCTCTAAGATATGTTTATATTAATTTAAAATTTAAATCCTACCAATATTTGCTTTGAATATTTTTTCTGAACTTATAGGCAAACTTGAATTATATTTAACAAGTGTAAAAACGAAGCAAGAAAATTAAAAGTAAACTAACATTGCGATATCAAGTTTGTAGTTTGAATTATAATTTGATACATAAATGTGCATTACACAAAATTAATTACATGTGTATCTAACTATAATCTTTTTGAAACACGAAAATGTTCAAGAAGGATCATAAACTGAAAGCATAGTTTTGCAAGAAGAATTTCAGCCGCCTCTGAAAATAGTCTTCATCTAAAGTCGACAAAAGAGTTTTTCCGGAATGGAGAAAAGTCAGCGTCACCATGAAATGTTAAATATATTTTTCATCCCACCATCTCGGAAAGAGTAGTTTTACTCTTTGATATCTGAGCGCAAAAGCCGTTTTTATCCTCTAGAGCAGCGGTTCCCGAATTTTTTTGGACTCGGAACCCTTTTCGTTTCACCATTTTTCGGCGGAACCTTAGCTTAAGTAAGAAGTAAACTAAAGACGTAAATACACTTAGGTACGGCTCGTGGTGCGTGGTAGCGCACCAAATGGTTATAAGGTTAGAGACATATTCAGTATACTCAGGCGTAGCATGGCTATCTGCCACACGGGCCAGAAAACAATTTAGCCGCCCTTGACTTTGTGTATTATGTGAATAGTTTTCAGTTTGAAGACTGACAAAGTAAACGCAAAAAGAAATAGATTGGGTTTGTACAGGTGCGAGGCGAGCGAAAGCGATTTTTTGAACTAAAAAAAGAAGTGGTAGCCGGTATCGCGAGCGAAGCGAGCGCGAATTTTTTTTAGTTTAAGTAGCTACACAAAATAAACAAAACCACTGTAAATTAATAAGGTCTCAAAAAGTACAATGTCCACACAAAAAAGCAAATACAAATGAATAAGAAGCAGCTAGCGAAGAAAGCGCTATTGCTTTTTCTGAATCAGAGGAATAAAAAATAAACATCAAAGGAAACCTCGACGGAAGAGCGCGAAATTTTTTCGGTGTTGGATACTCGAGCAATTAAACGAACATAAAAGCATCACGTAACATGGAGTCGCGAGCGAAGCGAGCGCGAAATTTTCGGATTTGCGGAGGTGCAAAAATTGGAAATAATGTCACACTTTGATTCATGGTAAAAATAGCCACTGGAAATACTCGTATGCCATGTCATTTCACGTCCTGTCAAATGTATGAAAACGTATAATCCTGGCGATGAAATAAGCCCAAAAAATGCGGTGATTTTTGGCCGACTCGCTACTTACTTTTGCCGATTGCCGAAGACCTGGAGGTATTAAGTTAATCTACAATTAAAAAAAAACGGAATTACGCGTGGCCTTCCCCCGCCACTTGTCGCGAAAGTACGAGACTTACACTTCCGAGTGGTACCCACCTACATGGTGCCTAAATGGAATTTTGGAATGCAATATTTAAAACAATTTACTTGAAAATGAATAATAATTTAATATTGTCAAAAGTGAAACGATTTACCATATGGAAATCTTGAATTTTCCACGGAACCCCTGAGGGCCTGTCACGGAACCACAGGGTTCCGCGGAACCCCATTTGGGAATCGCTGCTCTAGAGCGGCAAAGTGATTTGAATTTAGAACATCGTGTGCAATACTCCTTTTGTGACAATCTTGATAAGACTTTTCAAACAAATACATATTAAACAAATAAAATACTGCTTAAAATAATTATTCAATTAAATAAGTAATTTTTATTATTGTTTTTACATAGATTTTTAACATCGTTTCATTTTTAAACTGAGTTTTCAAATAAATGAACTTTAATAGGTACTTCTTTTTAATTTGATACTCATATGTGCGCGCCATTTTGTTTTTTTTTGCATTTAGTAATTTCCTCGATGAAGTGGGATGAAATTATTATTTTTTATTGTTTTGAGGTCGATTTTAAACCTCGTTACATTTTTAAACTGAGTTTTTGCATAAATAAATTTTTATAGGTCTTTTTTATTGCCGTATGTGACGTGCGTGCCATTTTATTTTTTTGAGTTTAGAATTTTCCTCGATGAGGTGGAATGAAAAGTTACGTGTTGCACTCGAGTGCAAAGATTTTTCACCTTGTGCTCTTTTGATTCCCTCGCTATCGCTCAGGATTCTAATGATTGAAACACTCGCTACGCTCGTGTTTCAATTTTAGAATCCTTCGCTTGCTCGGTCATCAAAATTGAGCCCGCGGTTAAAAAGCAACTTTGCACTCTTGTATAACAAATAACTATTAACTCATACGTGTGTCTACAGACCACCGCAACACCAGAATCTTGGTGTATTTGATTCTGTCATGGAAGATGTCTTGAAAAAAGTCAGTAGCAGTAGTAAGTCAGTCATTATATGTGGCGATTTCAATATTAATATTTTAGAAAGTAATATTGTAAGTTCGAGTTTCTTAAATCTTTTTAAATCATTTAATATGCGTAACGTTTTCGAAGAACCTACTAGGATAACACCAACTACTGCTACTTGTATAGATAATGTTTTTTGCAGCTGTGAGTACCTACATAAGGAAATAGTGAATTACTTGCCCTCTGATCACAGCGGACAAGTTGTCACTTTTCGCACTAACTCTCCACCAGAGAAAACACAAATAAAATTTAGGGAATATACTTTAAAAAAAATCGATAAATTCAATCAAACTTTAGGTGATAAACTGTGTGCACATAGCTTAAATCTTAAAAATTCAAGTGATATTTACGCCGATTTTTTCTCTATATTAAACAAACAATTCAACTTAGCTTTTCCAGTTAAAACTAAAATGATTAAGTCCAAGTTCTTATTTAGTGACTGGGCAACTCCTGGTATTCGTAAAAGTAGACAAAAGCTGTTTGAACTTTATGGTTTAAAGCCTTATAGCACCGATCCAAGTTTCCGTGACCACGTCTCAAAATATTCGAAAATATTTAAAAACGTTTGTAAACAGGCTAAATCTATTCATATTAGAAATAAAATAAAAAATTCTAAGGATAAAATAAAAACAACTTGGACAGTAATTAATAACGAAACAGGTAGGCGAAAAGTTCGCAAAACTGATTTTAGCCTAGAAACTCATAAAGGCCTCATCAACGGTAACCTTGAAGTAGCTCAAGAGTTTGAAGCATTCTTCACCAAAATACCTTTCGAAACTACAAAATCATTAAATTCTTCAACCGCCGTATCTATCGATTTACTCAAAACAAATGTAAAGCCATGCTGTTCAGTATTTAAATTTCAACATACCAGCCCCGAGGCTGTTGTTAAGGCCTTTAAAGATCTTAAAATAAAATCAACAGAAGATCTTTGGGGTATGTCTGTCAAGGTGTGTAGGTCAATTATTGAAACTATTGCACCCTATTTAGCTTACATCTTTAATGTTAGCGTAGACCAAGGCGTGTTTCCTGATCTAATGAAACACAGTAAAGTAGTACCTTTATTTAAATCGGGAAATAGCAAAGAATCAAACAACTATAGACCCGTTTCTGTTTTACCGGTTCTCAGCAAGGTATTCGAAAAGTTGATGCTTGCACAAATGTTGCGCCATTTCAATAAAAACTTCATTTTTCATAACGAACAATACGGTTTCACCAAAGGTCGCTGTACAACCGATGCTGGTGTAACTTTGATCAAGCACATCTTTAAGGCTTGGGAGGAAGCTGAAGACTCGATTGGAATTTTCTGCGATCTCTCAAAAGCGTTTGACTGCGTAAATCACGAAACGCTTTTGCAGAAGCTAGAGCATTACGGAATCAAAGATACATCCCTCCAGTTATTAAAATCGTATCTAAACGATCGGCAACTTAAAGTTCAAGTAAACGGCGTAAATTCACTAGGCTCGATGATGGCAATGGGCGTACCACAAGGTTCCATATTAGGTCCGTTCCTCTTTTTAGTTTATATTAATGATTTGCCCTATCTATTTGATAATCAACCTAGGATGGTGTTGTTTGCCGATGATACCTCTCTTATTTTTAATATTGATCGACGTAGACGTAACCTAGACGACGTAAACAATTCCATTATCCAGGTTCAAAATTGGTTCAACGCAAATAACTTGGCTCTTAATGAAAAAAAAAACAAAATGCATTCGATTTTCATTGCCAAATGTAAAAAGTAGTGAATGTGACATAATACTCAATAGTCAAAAACTAGAATTTATAAATCAGACAGTTTTCCTGGGAATCACTCTTGACAAAAAACTACAATGGGGACCCCACATTACATCTCTTGCGGGTCGTCTTAGCTCGGCCGCCTATGCTATTAGAAAGGTAAGGCAGCTAGCGGACGTAGAAACAGCTAGACTGGTATATTTTAGTTACTTCCACAGCATCATGTCGTACGGCATTCTGCTGTGGGGACGAGCTGCTGACATTGAATGCATATTTATCTTACAAAAGCGAGCGGTCAGAGCTATGTACAACTTACGTGGTCGTGAATCTCTTAGGGAACTGTTTAAAAAAATTAATATCATGACCGTACCTTGCCAATTTATTTATGAAAATATCATGTATGTTAGGAAAAACTTACATTTGTTTGATAAAATATGTGATAGACATAATTATAACACTAGAAATAAAAATAAGTTAGCTATCCCGCAGTTTAGATTATCTAAAGTACATACATCTTTCATGGGATATTGTGTCAAATGTTATAATAAAATACCAGACAACATTCTGGAATTGAATGACTTGCGGTTTAAAACTCATATAAAAGCCACACTTTGTAAGCAAGCATATTATAAATTAGAAGATTACATTCAAGATAAAAATGCTTGGAAACATGCTGGTCCTGCTCCATAGGACATACTGACAATATCTAATTAATTAACAAATTAAAACTACACCAGCAAATAAAATTGTATTCATCTTTTGATTATTTGTTTGTAACTTTGTACCAAAATATAAACCAATTTGTAAATGTGAACACCATGTAGCATTTTAATTGTCACTTTATCCTCATTTGTCTTTGCGATTCTACATGATCTTCGCATGCTTTTACTGTATGTATCAATACATACAAACTGTAATACTATATTATTTTTAAAAAGAGTAACCATGGAGTTTCTTGCCCGTTCTTCTCCATAGGAAGCTACTTTTGGAATGGGCAACTAGAATCAAACTTAGTTATAATTTTGACGTTCATAAGTGCTTGTAAAGGCCTAAATGAAATAAATGATTTGACTTTACTTTGACTTTGTTAAACCTCGCTTTCTGTTTTGGTATTTACTTATTAACATTTTCATGTTACAAGTAGAATGGAAATACTTTGAACAAGTTATTGTAAACATTCGAGCTATTCTGATACTCCCAGTCTCTTGAGATAATTTGGAATGTTGAGTTTAGTGATGTGTCAAGCCAGTTACTGCAATTCAGTTCATAGTTTTGTTTGTTTAAATTTTTGGAAGACTTGTTTTCGTTTATATTAAGTTATACCTAAGTTTTAAAAAGGAACATTGTTTAGTATTTATATTCATGACTAGAATGTTGTAAGGGGTTCCATCTGTGAGTATCGGGAACTAATTCAACCCGGATAAAAATGTATTTTTCAGGGCTATTACCGATTACCAATTTAAATGAAATCTAGTACACGCACAACGGATATTATTACGTTATTGAACTTGAAAACAACAATTAATATTCATGTAACAGGAACAGCTTATTTATTACCCCTTATAAGAATGCTTCGCATACGTAGAGTGAGATATGGTTCACTTAGATTTTAATGAAGAAGAAGTACAGTGGGGCGTCTTATGGCTACTTATTTTAAACTAGCTTCCACCAGCGGTTTCACCGACATCCCGAGGGAAACCCTACGAATACCCTTATAACAAGTGGCACTGTATGACTTTTTAGTCGGGTTTTGATCGGGCGCTTGATAAATACATGAGAGTACGCACTATACATAGATCAGGTATTTAGACGGTATCAGACCCTTTTAGAAAACTTTTGATTATTAAGAACATTTATGTGGGGTCAAATTCTATCTCTAGCAGGAAAATAAACAGATGAATAGCTTATCGAAACCTCCAGTTGGACTTTACAATATTCTAGTATACATTATGTCATAAATATTTATTCCCTTGAGTAACAAAGAAATACAGGTAAAAACGGTATTAATAACGGTTGACCTGCAGTTAAAGGTTTTCCTCCATGGAATAAAATTTCCATAAAGTACCGATCGCCAGTTCTTTGTAAAAAAGGCCTTTGTAAACCTTCTGTATCAATTTAATAGGTTTTCATGTTTATGAATGATTTTCAGCTGTATAAAATCACTTGTTTGAGATGGCAAAACTGGCTTTTGTAAAGTTGAATGAACTGGCTCAATGAACACTTGAAGAATATCCGTAAAACAGGCAATGTGTACGTGGGTATCGCTCAGGCCAGGAATAAATCCACTTCGAACACAACTATTATTTCCCTTAAACGGAATAATACAGTCCTGAGCTTAATCGACATCTTATAATTAATCTGAACAAACGTTCTCTCACTTAGTTTATTAAAAGTGAAACAACAAAATTATGATACTGCACAGTAGGCATACTCTACTATTTGGTTAACTTGATTCACTTTTGACAGTTTCAAATTGGCTACCTTCCAAGTTTTTGACATCAAAATGTTTAAATCTCATCGTTTTCAGAAGCAGCCATGGAATTTAACCGGTTTTGTTTTAGCTTTATTCATAACTAGCTTCCGCCAGCGCGTGGTGTGTTGATAAACACATACCTCAATCAAATCGGTCCAGCCGTTTTTGCGTGATTGAATAACAAACATTCTCACAAACTTTCACATTTATAATATAAGTAGGATATAAGTAGGAAGTAGGATTTAAAAGTGTAACAAACAATGAAAAAATAATGGCACAGACTTCAAGCAGCAAAATAAAAACTCCAAAAATATTTATGAAAATATTTCCATCTTTCCAAAACTGGCTGTGACTGTAGCTACCCACTATATTAATAAAAAAAACTTACAAAAATCAATAACAACTTACTTGCAGTTCATCCGGATCATATTTCTGCCTACACGGCTCACAAATATAGCTGTATCGGAGTCTAAACGATGCTGTTAACAGTCTCAACGCAATATACGCGTTCAGGCCCGCCATGGCCAAGTTATAGGGCACTAATAGCCACGTCAGTTGAAAGGGTCGTCTGTTCTTCATAATCTTTGGTCCTATCCACACGATGAAGAGGTATAAAAGTGTGTAGAAGACCGTCGGAGCTGGGGAGTCGACTAGAGGCCAGCCTTTCGTTCTGTTGTCTGTAACAAAAATATTTATTGTTAAAAAAAATGCAGATATGTCGCCTCCACAGATACCTGTTGGAGACCTGCATCCAGGTCACCTCCAACAGGTATCTGTGGAGGTGGTGGTATCTAAGGGGGAGGCCTATGTTCAGCAGTGGACGTCCTATGGCTGAGATGATGATGATGATGATGAAAAAAAAATTACATTCAAGTTTCATTACAATATCACTTTACTGTATTAGGTACACACAATTAAAAGGCAGTTGATAGTAAGATATAAGTATTTAGGGCTAGATTTTTTAAGATTACAACTCTTATTGTCGCAGAAATAAATATAAATAATGAGAGAGATAGAAGAAAGTTTGATCAGTCCTTAACATTGAGTGGCGGTTCAGAATTCAGCCGTAACTCCAAAAAATAATATTCAGAAAAAAATCTCTGGATATTTACATGTTTTGTATGAGCACAAAGCTTCATATACTTAGGTACCTTTTTTTTTTTTTTTTTTTTAGCGACGTAAAATCATCAAATGACCCCTCCCGCTGTGGGTTAGCAGCGGTGAGGGAGTGTCAGACTCTTACTGACTAAAATCGTCGTGTTCCGTCATAGGCCTTTTATGTACCAGGGCCGCGGTATCTCTTTCGAACAACCCGCAGCCCCGGCAGGCCTTGGCCCTGCTGGGCCCCGCTGGGGTTGCTGACATCTCTTTGAGGAGCGCGTGGAACAACGCGCGCCGTCGACACGGGTCTGTCGTCTAGAAAGACAGAGGGACGATGAGCCACCCGAACTCACCGCCCACAGACCCACGCCTACGGTGGCCGGGAGTCATCTCGCGACACCCGGCGCCCATGGTGTCTACCTGGTCCAGCGCGGCGGCCGGGATGAGAGGTGCGAACTCTCTGGCGTTCCGCCTCCTCCTTCTCGAGCATGACCGCTTCGCAGAAGGAGGCGACGGCATCCCATTCCCTCTCGCCCCGGACCATGGCCTGAACCAGGGCCGGACGCGAGAGGTCGCCGCCGCCCAAAGCCTCGACGAGGACCCGGCGGTGCCCTTCCCATGCGGGGCACACCTGGACTGTGTGGTCCACCGTGTCCTCGGGGCTGTCCGCACAATGGTGACACCCGGGCGCCTCCTCACGACCGATGCGGTGCAGGTACCTCCCGAAACAACCGTGTCCGGTGAGGACCTGCGTCATGCGGTACGTGAGGGCGCCGTGACTCCTCCCGAGCCACTCCTCAAAGAGGGGACTTACCGCCACGATGGTGGCGTGCCCTGCACTGGGTTGCGATAGTCGCTCCCTCCAGGCCACCATGAGATCGCGCCGGAGCTCCGCCCGCTGCGCGACAACTTGCCGCGGCAACGGGGTTTCTCCCCGGCGCTGAGCCTCCTCGCGCCAGTCGTACAGGCGCAAGAAGACCCTCGCCTCCAGATCCCACGGTGGCAGTCCAGCAAGTAGGCCAGCTGCTTCGCGGGAGATCGTGCGGTACCCCCGGATTAGCCTAATGGCTATCACCCTTTGGGGCACGTTCAGGTAGTGTACAGCCCGCGGCCGTACCGAACGTGCCCATACCGGGGCCCCGTAAAGGGCCATGGACCGCATGACCCCCGCGTAGAGTCTGCGGCAGGGGGCGTTTGGGCCGCCCAGGTTGGGCAGGAGCCGCTTGAATGCAGCACCTGCCTTCTCCAGTTTGGGGCCCAAACGTCGGAAATGCTCGACGAAGTTCCACCGGCCGTCAAACTCAAACTCAAACTCAAACTCAAAATCGTTTATTCAAATTAGGCTGATAAATCAGCACTTTTCGAACGTCAAAAACAAAAGACAGCCCCCAAAAACGCCCGCCCTTCACCACTTCCTATGTGTTTTTGCTGGGGAGAAGAAGTGGCGCAACAAACTCCCCAGCAACACATGTCTGTCTGTAAGGTTTGAAGAACCAGAATGTATACAAAACAAGTCAAAAAGTCATAAAAATATCATTATCACATGATAACTATTATATGAAATTAAAAAAAAGGAAAAAAAAAACAAACTGAACACAAGTAGGCTAGCACACAGATTTACACCTATAAAAACTAAGTACTCAAGCATTTCTTATAGTCCATTAAGTGTATCTAAAGCCTCCTGTTAATAAAATAAAAATGTATTTTAATATAAGCATAGAATCAGCGTGCCCACCTACATGCGCATAGATGTTTACGTTGTAGCTGTACAACACAAACAAGGTGTACCTGCTAGGACTACAGTATTATTATTTTCTTCAAAAAAAAAAAAAGCTAATAGAAAATCATACTAAAATTGATAAAGTGTCAATAGCCATCAACACGACCTGGTACCGCCAGCAGCACCCGTTCACGAGTATAACGCAAGGATCAGCCATCGCCCCCTTCGCACATTTTTGAGGGAAGGGGACAACCCGACCCCCAACGCTACCGCTGGCCATACCGTCTAAGGGAGCATGACGTGCTTGCTGCTATTCAACAAAAGTAGAACATGTAAGGAATGCTGCAGTCACTAGCAAGCCATAAAGAAACAATGCTAAGCAAAGTTTAACAAAACTTCCCTAAGTAAATAAAAATAAACTCAATTATAATTCAGAATTAATGTCCGAAGTAATGTCAATTAATGTAAACAATAATAATAAGTTAATAATTTAGTTATAGTGATAACAAGAATGAGCTGCCTCGCGTTCAACTTAGCGACCAACTATTCCTATCATTTAAATAATCATTAATGCTATAGTAAGCCTTCTTTGAAAGAATTGACTTTACTTGTAATTTAAATGCGTTAAACGGTAATTGTAGTAAAGTTAGAGGTAGTTTATTATAAAAGCGAATACCGAGCCCCAAAAATGATCCATGAACCTTATGAAGTCTGTGAGTGGGTACACACAGTTTGTGCTTGTTTCTAGTGTTAATACTGTGAACATCGCTTTTTTTGGTGTACAAATGAATATTTTGCCTAATGTAAAGTATATTGGCAAAGATAAATTGTGATGCCACAGTAAGAATGCCTATTTCTTTAAAGAGCTCTCTTAGCGAGTGTCTACTACCTAACCGGTATATCGCACGAACAGCTCGTTTTTGTAATACAAATATGTTTTGAATATCAGCAGCTTTGCCCCACAGAAGAATACCGTAGGACATAACGCTGTGAAAGTAGCTAAAATAGACTACTCGAGCTGTCGAGGACGTCGAGGACGAGTCCCAGGTACTTCATCGCCCTCTCGACGCCGATGGTAACCCCCCCCACCGTGACTTGGGAGCCTGAAGGTGGCGCGTTCCGAAGCCCATGAAAGCACATGGCCTCGGAATACTTAGGTACCTAAAGTCATGTTATGAAATCGCGTGTAAGACAGTCTATTTTGAACATTGGCATCCTATTACTATTCATGGAAAAAAAATCCACGGATGATCATAAAACTGCAATCGCGAATGTATTGAAAATCCATGATGTACTGGATTTTATTTATTCAACATCAGTTTCCTGCGGGTTTACCTTCCAAAGAAGCTGCTTGATGCTATCCCAAATAAAATATATCCTGTACTTTTTTGCATATGTTAAACTACGATCAGATTGAAATTATATGAAATGTTCTCTTATCGAGCGAGATTCAGGTCTAATTATAACTATCTCTGACCCTACTCAGACTTCTCTCAATTTCGCCTGAAATAATTGTTACAAATACTGTCTCTGAGTAGTATAAGAAGATTTACCTACGTGCCTAGACACGGGTGGCTTGCGAAACTGTCTAAAATCCACAAATTTTAACAGGGGCACGGCAGTCACGCTTGCGATTACCACGACCACCGGGATAGGTACCTTATTTTCTAAGCACGTTTAACTAAGTAGTACTAAATACGAACTTAAATGACAAATGAAAAATACTAACAAATACTTATAATATGAACTCCGATATACCTACCTGTACTTAAATTATATACTTTTTTGTTTGTGTTTGTTAAAGACTCCGAAACTACTGGACAGATTAAAAGAAAATCTTTCACAGTGAAAAAGCTACACTCTTCCCGAGTAAAATAGGCTATATTATATTCCGGTACGGACAGTAGTTGCTACGGGACGCGGATGAGACCGCGACAAAACGGCTAGTCTATATTAATATTATAAAGAGGAAAACTTTGTTTGTTTGGTTGTAATGGATAAATTCAAAAACTACTGGACCGATTTTAAATATTCTTTTACCATTAGAAAGCTATATTATCTGCAAGTAACATAGGCTATATTTTATCCCGGTGCGGGCAGTAGCTCCCACGGGACGCGGGTGAAACCGCGGGAAAACGGCTAATCAAATATAAAGTTACAAGTTGTTCAACACGAGTAAGTTTGTAATAAAAGCTAGAATATTATTGCTATTGTCTTTGTCAGAGATAGTGTCAATTATCATCATGCAATGACATTAACATGAGTATCTTTGAATGACAATGAATTCGTGAATGCACACAATATTTATTTATTCTAATTTCAGCTGGTATATTTTTTTAGATTGTAGTGCGTAGAACCCCATTAAAAAACTTAGTTCAGTCCTCCAATCAGACTTACAATCTATATTTTCAATGCAAGTCCCTAAGACGGAGGGGTTAGGGGGAAACTCGCCCCTGGGCTGCGGCCCAGATTACACGGTATAATAACAGTCGGGAAAACTGGTCCGAATGCGCGGGCCAGATTACTATGTGACCTAGACCTAACCCAGACGGAGATAGTATATTACTCGTCTCCAGTATCATTTACGACCATTAAGTATTCCCAAAACAGGTTATAATATGGCACCTTATTTCACAACTGAATTACATAAAACTAATTTTATCTCTTTTATTTCACACATAACTGCGTTAAAACGAAATAGAGCGAACATTTCATCTATACTAATATTATAAAGCTAAAGAGTTTGTTTGTTTGTTTGTTTGATTGTTTGTTTGTTTGAACGCGCTAATCTCAGGAACTACTGGTCCGATTTGAAAAATTCTTTCAGTGTTAGATAGCCCATTTATCGAGGAAGGCTATAGGCTACTTTTTATCCGGGTCCGTGCCGAGGTTCCCACGGGATGCGGGTGAAACCGCTGGCAGAAGCTAGTATATAATATTTCTTTACAACACTAAATAAATGAAGCGTCATATTTATTTTTAGACCAATAAATCGTATCAGCAATACAGATTTTTTACGATGAAAAAATGAAAATAGTTCAGCCAATAAATATTTGGTCTACGCCGTGTCTGATTCAAGCACATTTTTATTACCTACATGAACATTAGAGATATATTTTTTGTTTTTAATAAAGATTATGATATTAAAAGTTTGACCGCAATGTGTGTATTACACCGTAACTTTCAAATATTTATATTCCTTTAAGTAAAAGCTGGTAAAAGCTCTATACGGCTGCGCCAAGCGTTGCTACCGTTTTCTTTGTGGGAAATCATCTAATGTCTTCCAGTTACTTCCAAGTTCTCTGTGTATCATGGTTAAACGTGCAGTTTTTTAACATATCTAACAAGAAGCACGTAATTTACGAAATTACAAAAATGCGTGTGTACTTGAATAAAAAATCTCGTTTGAAAGGAGAAATATCACCGTCTGTTTGTTATACATAATTCTGTCCTTGAACTTAGCTAATTTACTTAGAAAATTACGTTTTTTCGGCAAAATACCGCTCATACACGTGCCTTGTGTAACTTAGTTAATTCGGATGCTCAATAACATATTTATATTCCAAGAAAAATAAATTATTCATCAGAAATGGATACGAATTATTGTTCAAAGAAGAAATAAATCTAATAATTTTACGACAGTCAGAAATCGTCAAAGGGTAATTGTAATTGATACAACAATAAAATAGACTTTGATCCTTATCCTAATAGGAATACTCGTACGTAAAAAATATAGCTTTATATCCTATATTATCCCATATCCTAGCTTTTGACTACCCGTGACGCCAAAGATGTTTATTAAGATTTCTTTGATAGGATTGATTTAAACTACATACTTATACGAAGTTGTGGTGGCCTAGTGGGTAAAGAACCAACCTCTCGAGTATGAGGGTGTGGGTTCGATTCCAGGTCAGGCAAGTACCAATGCAACTTTTCTAAGTTTGTATGTACTTTCTAAGCCAATGGCTGATAAAAAGGTGAAGGAAAACATCTTGAGGAAACCTGGACTATATATATAGTCTGAAATCACCAACCCGCATTGAGCAAGCGTGGTGATTAATGCTCAATCCTTCTCCGTGTGAGAGGAGGCCTGTGCCCAGCAGTGGGACGATAAAAAGGCTGGAACATTTACAGTAACTTATACGTGTAATGAGTAAGTTTGTTATTATCTTACCTGACAATGATAACGTCCATAGATAGTAGTCGTAGGTTTCTTTCAGCACACTTTGTGTGGAATTCATTATTATGTCCGCCATTTTGTTCTATTGAAGACTATCTGAAACAAAATAAAATGAAATATTAGTTATGTAGGTATGTAAAAAGTATACCTACAGATCTGAAACCATTTACTAATATGTATATTATATATTTTTTGTAACATTTTTTTTAGTTTAATTTGGTTTAATTTCATTTTAATTAAGGTGATTAAAATTTACTGTAAACGAAATGGGAAACAAAATCAATTGCATAAGTTATAATATTGTCAGAATGCACATTTTATATAACACATGAAAAACATCATGTCTTCTAAGTATACGTTTTTAGTTTTGATGTAAATACCTCTTTCATATATTTCTTCATATATTCTCATTAATAGGTATGTATATTTTAGTTATTAAGAAACATCATATTGACGGTAAATACTTCACTATTCATCTTTTACGCATAAATGTGGAAACCTCGTTATTAACCCGGGGAAGCTGAAGCATGATTGTGAATAACAATAGTTCTCATTCATAGTACATTCATGCTTTGATTAAGGCAGAATCGTGTGTTAGCATTTATAGGGTATTAACTATGTTTATATACCATCTGCGTGTGGCGACACTTGCCCTGCATATACGAACACCTCAATTGACCGGAGCATGCCGTAGAGTGTAATGAATATTATTAAGTGTGATATTATTACTGTTTAATTTGTTGGCAACTTACGTTGGTTACATCAATTCAAAATATAAAAATCTAAAATATAAAAAAGTTTAGGTGACTAAATGGGCGGTGTTATCGCTAAAAACAATCTCTTACAGCACCTTTGGATTTAAAAGCATGAAACAATCAAACACATTTTTCAGGTGGCTATATCAAAACAAAAAATGGTGTGGTGATTTCATAACATAGAAAGTAACGCTTTTTGACGATATCTGTACAAAAAAATACTCTAGAGGTAGAAGTCAAATGGCTGACTTCAGAAGTCCAAACTTATTTGGCGTGACCTGTACTTATTGGTATAACTCCTTTGTTTGTTTGTAAAATTGTTTTCAGACAAGAATGAGTTAGTAACAGAACATTTTTAATATAAAATACTAAACGCTGCCTCCAATATTGTTACTGAAATTAGACCAGATGACATTCTTTAGACTTTTATGAAAGTTATATTAGTATGAAGGTAAGCATTTACATAACAAAAATGTGGACTTAATTCCGAGAATATATTCCTTTTCGAGACTCTGTAATGGATTCAGTTACCTAAAATAATGATTAAACATAAAAAATATAAAATTTGGTCAAGTTGAAAATGAGGTGAAGGTATGATACATCAAACTGGATCTTTTTAATATAAAAAATATACAAAGCTATGCTTTGTTTACCAAAGTAAAACCTGACTTCAAAAATCTTGAAAATCAAAAAGAACTTTAAGGATGAAAGGATAAAGTGTTCTTTATTTTCTTACATTACAAAGCACAATGGTTATTGAAGTTGAACAACATTATGTAAGGACGTCCCAGATACACTATTACTGGAAGTGGTAATAACAAGGTCTTAAGCAACCCTACATCTTATTCTTGGTCACATTTACTATGGGAAATAATGTTCTTGAGCAATCAGACTTCAAAGTAATATAATATTTTACGTTACAGTACATTTCATGAAACAAATAATTATTAATATAAAATAACTGATATTATTAGAAACATTTTCAATTTCATTACATAAATGAGACGGATTCCAAGAAAACCTCAATTTTTGAGATTTTTGAAAACAGAATTATTTTCTGTAATGTTATTTTAATGTTTTTTCAAACATTTCTATATTTTAATGATGCTTTTTAATTGGACGGCCGTATCACGTTTTGTTAGTTATGCTTAGGTATATAACAAATAAAAAATACAAATTCTAAGCAAAAAACAATACTTCTGCTCCAACTAGGAATTTAACAATTTCTTGATTTAACCTAATGATAATAGAGCAAGAATGTAACAACCGCAAAATAACATTTACCTATATAAAACACATGTTCCTAACATAAAAGTTAACCTCGACGTGTGTATTACTGTAACTTGAATTTTGTATTAACAGTAAAAATAAATGCAAATGAAACCAATTTCATGACAATATTTGCACTTACAAAGTTCCCGAAGCTTACACGACGGGCCAGAAATTTTTCTCCACTTCGCAGTAAAAACATCGGAATACGATATGAAAATATTTTTCTTTTCCGTACCTACGTAAAATTTGAGAACAAGGAGAACAAAATGACTTGCAGAGATGTCATAGCGCATAATCTCTTAAGAATATAGCGCGACAAAATGCGGGTGTTTGGGGGACGAGGAATGTTATTAGCTCCACCCCTTACATTATTTTCAAAATAAAATTACCAATTGATTGACCAATCTTTCGAAGGTTGGTTTTGATTTAACAAGAAACCCGAACGCCTCATTAGCTCTAGTAACTGACCACGCCTACCTTACGTTATATTGACCTATGAAAAGGCGCCTGGTCTACCTTCCTTATGGCATCTCCACTATCTGTCCTTTCTCCGTGGTTGCAACCAAGTTGAGACATTCTAGTGACGGAACGTCGTATGTCTTTTGTTTTTTTCCCGCTTTCACAAACTGATAAGATGTAAGATTATCATAATTTCAATAAGATAACATACTATGTTTTGTCAGGTGACTTTTAGGAAGTATTTTTACAATTGATTGGCTCATCAACGAATGCTTTGTGAGAGACAATATAATCTTTTACATATACATATGCAAAAGATTATCTATGAAAGCATGTCTGCATAAATAAATAGTGTTCTTCAAGAATAAAATAAGACAGCCAATTATCGTAACAAGATCAGTCTTCAGTTGTTTTTATTTATGTTTTCTGTTGTTAGGTATTATTATACCACTATTATACTCCTGTTTATTCGTGTCAATAAAATGTCTGATATTTATTCAACAATGGAATATTGCTCGTATTTCGTTATTTGTTAGTGCGGAAATACATTCGTTACATAAATAAGAAAACACCTACTCACGTTCTAATTAGTAGACGTTATAATCAGGCTTTTGTTTGGTATATTTTTATATTATTATTCATCTTATATCAACAAGAAAATAACTAGCGATCGGCCGCGGTTCCAAACGCTTAATTATATCTACTAAACTTTTTCTCATGAATAAAAACTATCAATGAAATCCGTAAGAAAATCCATTCAGTCGTTTTAAACTTTATCGTAAATAGACAAACAGGTGCAATGTACTAAAAGAACCGTTATTATTTAAAAATGAATATTCAATAAGAACTAGTTCTCTGCCTTACAAACTGACATCCATTTTTACGATCTTACACTCTGTTCCCCCACACTGTAAACTTTTAGTCGGCCGATAGTGGTTTTTCGATCTTAAATCAGTATGAAGATGAATATTCGTATGCATATTACAAAGATAAACTATTTAGCCGGTATCAGACCGACTGAAAATTTAGGTATCAAGATTTTTACTGACCTTTGTTATATACCTGCGTACCTACTCCCATACATCTCCGTAGGTACTTGCAAAGCGCCCGACTAAATTGTCGGCCGACTGTTTAGTCTGCAGTGTACCTACTCTTAGACAAATTAAAAAGTCGTAACTTAAAGCTGGTTTCAAGCTCACAACATTATGTAAAGACAGTTGGGTCCATCATATCATATCAACCAGTTTCGTTTGTAGGTCACCGAATGTTGGCGCACTTTATGAGGAAAATATTTAAAAAGAAAGCTGCATTGATTGTATCGGATTGATCGATTGTTTCAGACTTTAAGTTAATACTTTGACCTTTTACAAAGAGATTTTAAATAAATACATTTAAAATACTTCACCACTGGTCTGACAACCAGTCTTGCCTACGGGTTGCTGGGTTGCCCGGGTTACTGGGTTCAGGAGGTCAGAAGGCAGTCGTTCCTTGTAAAACATTCTTACTCTGCTGCATCCGTTTAGACTAGAAGCTGACCCCAATGTATTTGAGAAAAAAGTTAGGCTAGATGATTTCTGGTTTTCAAAGGAATTTAACAAAAAATAGAATTATGTAGATATTTTATTTGGAATAGTTACATTTTAAAATAAAAATTCATTTTATGCCAATCATTACTTTTAATACTTACAGCTAAATAAATAAGTCGGAGTATTTTTTTATCTCGTAAATAGGAAAGGAAAAGTGTCGATGTCTAATACTTATCTTAACTTTAGAAAACAGGGATCGGTTCTATCTCATTTGAAGTATAAATGCAGGTACTTTATATTGAGCACCTAAGAAGCATTGACATTTATGACGCGAATGCTTCATGTTCTATATTCTGAGAATAGAGTGTATTCAACCTGAAAGATATTTCCATTCACAACCAACCTTTATGGATTGAATTCGCAAATCTGTTGCGAAGCATATCTGTGCTCGTAACTGTACATAGGTATCATATCATCCTTAGTCACTACATAGTATAAAACAGTCGCTTTTTCTGTCCCTATGTCCCTTTGTACGCTTAAAAATCTTAAAAACTACGCACCCGATTTTCATGCGGTTTTTTTTATAGATAGAGTGATTAAAGAGGAAGGTTTATATGTATAATAACATACATTAAATAGTGGGGAAATATTGTTATCCCGTGGGAAGCCGGAGCGGGTGGCTAGTAATATTATAAATGGGATATTAACTCAGTCTATCAGTCTGGTTCTTACGCCAAAACTACTGAACCTATTGAAATGTTTACTACGCAGAAAGTCAATAGCTTTACAAAGAACTTAGGCGAAAAGCGCGAGTAGGTACATAAATAAAGAAGCTGATTTTCACGAACAGAGTAAATCCTAGATTGTTAGTGATGAGGAACAACTAAATCTAAAGCATTTACTTATATATTAGGTCGATACGGGAGTTTAAGCACTTTCGAAATAAGTAAATGTACCACTATACTTACTAAAAAGGCGTAGGCACATATCGACCTACAATTAGGTAGGTACTACCTACTCAATGAAAATCGTGACCTTTTCAAACCTACATATTTGTCTCCGACACAAAAGACAACATGTTTCACAAAATACAAAGAATGTTCTATTTTCAAACAGCCTTTTTGACATCTCACGAAAATGTTTCTAGTAAGTCACGTATTGACAAAGTACTCCGTATAGAGAGAAAAAGATTAATTTGACAACGTCCTATTGTCGGATGTTTTGAATGACGGATTGACATATACATGTGAAGAAATTGGGAATAGAACCTTGTAATATTAAATGTCGTCCAATATTGGGTAAAGGTGAGTGCACCTGAGTGTTGCCTATAAGGATGAAATTGGAATAGCCTTTAAAGTTATTTTTTGTACGAAAATCCTACAGGTTAGTCGTAATATTTTCTAGAATAATAGATTATTTTCCTGAAATTTTCGCTGAAGGTTATTGTGAATAGTTTCGCTAGCAAAAACAATTACCAATATGATTTTACGAGAAGCTTTAATAAAATCCTGGAAAGCTTGTAATATTTCATAGTTTTTATACGTAAGTTGATATTCCGAAGTGATAATATTGTGTTACAATTTAAACGTGTGTTATTTGATGTCGGTATCTACTTCACTGTTTCTAAGCAACTTTTTCCATTGAAAATTTTAATTATCCTCAGCGGTTCAAACAAATAATCAATTTCAATTTTGTAAAACTTAGGTACTAGCTGTTTCCCGCAGTATTATTCACGTCCCAGGAGAACCACTTCCTGCCAACTGCAAAATAAAATATTTTCTCAAGTTCTAGCTATATTATCTGTGTATATTTTTTTATCGATTCAGTAGTTTTGGCAGTTATTTTCTCTTTTGTAATAGTGTTAGTAAGGATTAAAGGTGATTGTGGCCATATAAAGACCACTATGCGAACTAACTAATATCGGTAGAAAAATATGGACGAATATATTGACAGCTAATCCTTAGATCAATCCATAGTATATAATATACGATATCCATGTTGATATAATATTGGCGTATAATAATTCTATTGTATTTTTACTTCTCAGAATTAGGCCAGTTATTATTCCCTATATCTACATATTCCCTATATTATTATTGTACATACGAAAGTAACTCGGTCTGTCTGTGGGGATTACACAGTGATCCGATTTTAATAAAAATGAATACATATGTAGGTAGCCTTAGAAAGGTTAGGTTTTTATCTGGATGTGAGAAGTATTTAGCTTTAGAAGCGGATTGTAAAAAATAAACACCAACATTCATAGTACCCGCACAGTGCAGACTAAACAGTCAGCCGACAGTTGGCCCGATGGTTGTCAATTTTTTTTCATTAAAGAAAATCTTGATCCTATTCAAAATTTTCAGTCAGTCTGGCACCAGCTTAATACCTGATCTTTGCAAGGTGCTTACGACCATTCATCTTCATATTGATATATGAGCCCGAACATCTATCGACCGACTAAAAGTCTGCAGTGTGTCGGTAGGCCGTCAATTTGTCTCTTATAAGCCCAATTTGTTGGATTTTTCTAGAACGAGTGAAGAAATAGACAAAGTTTTGACTATATGTCCCAGTGGGCGATTACGTGGGCTATGTTCTCGTAAACGGTATAAGCTTTATTCATCCAATTTAGTGGTTGAACCAGCAAAACTGTTGTTTATTTTTGATACTGGTTATTTTAGCTCTAATGGATGAATAGATTTAGGTCTAAAAATAAATCTAGATGTTACACACTATGTCCTGAAGGAATAATAGGTACTTCGCGAAATCTAGTAAAATGTCTGATGAAACCCTAATTACGGTTTTGGATATCAATCTATACCTATTCGAGCCATATTTCATCAAAATCAGTCTATGAGTGAAACAAAACAGACAGACAGTTAACTTTGAATTCACAATATCTTTAACACCCAATAAAGTTTCTAAGTTTTAGTCAAACATCCAACTTTCCTTTAACACATTTTTTTCTATTTTTATTACATTTCTTAAAGCCGATTATTATATTAGTACAAAAAGACTTCACTAGTAGCTGTCGGTCACTCATTGTCACTTCCTACTGGTCAAGAGAAAGTGAAATCTTAGAGCGGGATAGCAGATACATCTGTATGGAAGTGAGGGAGACAGCTGTAGTGAATCACGTGCCGTTTTGAGATTTAGTTCTTCCGTGTTACAATCTCAATCGGATGATGTATAGTTTGTATATGTATAATTGAATTTATAAGAATATGAATTTCTAGAAATCTGAATAGAATGAATATGGGTATGGGGTAAAGTGTAATTAAATTATACGTAATATTAAATCGTTTGTATCGCTAATAAATTAAAAACACTTAAAAAACGTATTTCAGACATCAAGAGAATCTGTTTTTCAGTCATATTTAAATTTAGTGAATATGATTATGATTTTGATTAATGGTAATAAGAGAGTCGTAAAAAGTATAAGTCCAGTTTTGGAGACATGTTTAAAATAATTCAAGAGAACATTTCTGTACATGACAGCATTACATTTACAAGTCAAACATAAAATATAACGGTAATGAGATAATCGGACCCACCGCAAACCGTTCATCATGAAAAAGAATATTAATATGGACGAAAATTTTTTATTAAAATTTTGCAAACTTTCATGATTTGTACAGGTATTTATAAATAACCCAACCGTGGTCACGGATAGATCGGTACAATTCGACTGAAACATTAGGAAAATAAAAAGATATCGTATCTTATATTCAGTATTGCAGTTAAGTTCCGATTATTTATACCTAAAAATATACAATTTCTTGTCATAGTGGGACAGTAGAGCCTAAATAAAAAAAAAGTCCGTAAAATAGCGTCATTCAGCTTTGGAAAAAATTAGGTCGGAAAAAGATGTTTATTAAGCTGTTTATATCTAAGCTTAAGAAGATAATATTAGGAGGCTTATGTAGATGTTTTTTAAATAACGAATAATCTGAGATAAATGTTCCTTACTTAGTTTGTTTATAAAAACATTACATAGGCGGACTTAATGCCATAGGCCGTAGGCATTCTTTCCAGTCAACCTTAGGGTGATGCAGAGAAAACATGGTAGGTGCATTAGGCAATACTTTGTTTCATAAATCGGAGTATTATCACAGTTTACATGGTATGTATTAGGGACGTTTTATTTTTATGCCTCTAAAGGTAAGACAGTAAAGTATAAATTATTTCAATAAAAAAGAAACGAGGTCCATTTAGACATACTGTAAAAATGTAACTCGTAACTGCTATATCAATTTCCAGATTAAGTAATTAAGTTTATTGTTTTGTTCCTAGAATTGTACTGATTTCGAAAGACATTCGGACTTTTAGTTTTATTAACTAGTGTTTAGTAATAATTGTTAACTTAATAACCGACTTTCTCCTTACCATTTATTGCATTTATTTCTCATAATACCATCATAAAAATAATAAAATAAAATATTCACAATACGACCGCGCTTGCATACATATTTCTGGACTGCCTCGTTGGTCTAGTGGTCGCAAACGCGGCTGCTGTTCTCGAGGTCTCGGGTTCGATTCCCGGGTCGGGCCGAAATCGCTTTGTGGGTTTTCTTGAACTTTTACAAAGCAGCCCGTAGGCTGGAAGTTGGTGATTGATTCACCCGTGCATCGGAGAGCACGTAAATGTCGATCCTGCGCCTGATCTCTTTCCGGTCGTGTCGGATTGCCGTCCCATCGGGTTATGAGAGTGAAGGAATAGGGAGTGCACCTGTGTCTGCGCAAATGCTCGTGCAGTATAATATGTCCTGCGCAGCTGGCAGATCTCCTTAAATGAGAACAGCCGCCGTGGCCGAAATCGGCCGTGGACGCCATTATTATTTCCTAAAGACCCACTAAATAAAGGCAAATCTCGGTAACAAGGCAAAATATCAAGAATTTTCGTCTTGTTATAGGCAATATTCTTGACCCTTGTCAGTATTCGACTATTTTCCCAAGCCGGAATCACGAAATTTTCCGTGAATTTTCTCAAAGGATCTCGTAATGGTATAAGTAAGGAAAATAAATGAATCAAATAATGTTATACTTCTCAGACTATGTTTCAGATAAGTGTTATAATAATAATTCCTCCCTGGTTTCACTCTCTATTAAGTGGAGCTACGTATACGAAAAAATGCCTTCAACCTTCTACCATAAATGTGTCATAGAGTCACTGAAGGAATTGACCAAATCAGACCACTAGTTCACGAGATTAGTGATTAGAACTCTACAGATTTTGACTTTTATTCTTCACGTTGAAAATTAAGTTCTTATCAGACTTACTGAGCTGGCCTTACCCACACTTCAACCTTCTACAATGCTTTTAATTAAAGTGACAGACATAAACTGTCATGAATAAACTAATGATGTGCATGGTGTATTAAGATTGATGCTTATGCTGAGAGCAGTACGTTTAAATGGACCCTTAACCTGTAAGGCCGAACACACACGATCAGACAACATTTGTAGCAGCTGCGAGATTGTTCCAAAGAGTTACCGCGGCCCTGGTACAAGGAGGGCTTAAGAAAGAACATGTACAACAGTAGTCAGAAAGGGTCTGACACCCCTTAACTGCACCCACAGCGAGCGGGGTCATTTGACGATTTCTTACAAAAAGTGCAGCATGTAACAGTAAATTAATGGAAAAACTTGGTTCTTATTTACCAACTCGTGTTTTATATAAAATTTTATTTTAGTAAATAATATAATCAATGCATTTGTTAGGGTCTTTTTTTATCATTACCTCTACTTCTTTCACATATGAAGTGGTGAAGGGCGTTTAGGCCTACTTTAGATGAATGAGTTTTTAATATATTATTGTAATCTTGAACGGTGTGTGGTAGAGACGGCTATCAACATGTTATTATACTTGCATGCACTAATGAACTATCATATTAGTGGCCAGTGTTATTGGATGCAATAAACGTGTTTATATCAACTGCATAAAATCTCCATTACATTTTATTTGTTGTCACACCCCATAGTACTTAATTATAATAAGCCCCGCAGGGCATCTGAGGCGGATGAC
The DNA here is from genome assembly GCA_963856015.1 of Helicoverpa assulta. Lineage (NCBI taxonomy): Eukaryota > Metazoa > Arthropoda > Insecta > Lepidoptera > Noctuidae > Helicoverpa > Helicoverpa assulta. Next base: position 2,088,404 of record CAWLCW010000016.1, read on the forward strand.
GGGGAGTAGCGACCCCGCGGGGCTATATATCCGAGTGCTCCAGGGAGAGTATACTGTCCCCCATCTCCGGCTTGCCGGAGTGAAGCATGACGGGGGATAGGTCTCCCGCCTCTTGGCTTGCCTTCATCGGCCGGTCAGAGTGGAGTCGCTAGAGCAGGGTTAGCAGCCCACTCGGAGGGTAGGTGCCTCGTGGTAAGTGGCGAGTGGGCCGGTGATGCTGGACCCACAGGGAGCGCGTGATCTGCGTTTAAAGTCCGTCGAGGTATCCTCACCCTTCAGCCGCTCATGTACCTGTTGCCCTCTTGTTGCGATTTAGCGACTGATTCCTGGGGGCCCAGTAAGTGAGTTGGCGAGTCTCCACCTGCCATTTTTACGTGTGCAAACATTGTTATCGGCAGGTGCCATAGTTCCCATAGTTATCCCCATTCCCAGTCCATTAGCATCCCATCACAATAGCCCAAGTAGTTTTCATAGTTAGCAATAGTTTAGCACAGAACCGGGGACTGTCCTTGGGTACATTTCTATAGTGTATACAGGGATAGTCGTCGGTTTTGTGTCACCATTTCATTAAAGTTGTCTCAAAAGGGCTTCAGCGTGTTGGCTTCGGCCCCACGTTCGCCTCCCAAAAATCCGGGACTCTATAGTCCCGAGGTCTGGTAGAGACATACAAAATGTAATTCTATTGTTGTGTTTTGGATGACTCGATAAACTCTAGGTCCGGCTGTGAAACAATAATGAACATCTTTGGCGGTCGTTACGGGTAGTCAGAAAGTCTAACAACCAGTCATATCTAGGGGTATTTTTTTTTACCAACGTCAAAAATCATCAAATGACCCCTCCCGCTGTGGGTTAGCAGCGGTGAGGGAGTGTCAGACTCTTACTGAGTAAAAACCGTCGTGTTCCGTCATAGGCCTTTTATGTACCAGGGCCACGGTATCTCTTTCAAACAACCCGCAGCCCCGGCAGGCATATCTAGGGGTATTGGGTTGCCCTTTAAAACAACCCAATATAGGGAAAAGGTTAGGTAGATGATGATGAAAGAGAAATTTGAGATGAGATGAATAGAATCACGTGCTTATGTATTGGTCGTGCTTTACCAGTTACCAGTCAGCTTACATCATGAAATGTAAGTTTCTGCAGATGTGAACATTTGACACCATTACACAGACACTCCATACATAGAATGTTCGATGAATTTAAAGACTACAAGTTTAAAATACCTATTGTTTATCGATATTTCTGACTCTCCGAGTCATGTATAAAAGACCATATAATTTCTAAAACACAATTACCTTTCATTTTATAACGATAAACCTAAAACATATAAAACAAAGTTATGGCCTTTCAAATTAATTGTAAAATGAAAGCGAAATAAAATAAATGAGCAATTTTATTTGTTTCTAACTAATAAACATCGCTGATTCTTTGTTAATTATCTCGGTTTTATTGGTACGAGAATATTTTAAAAAGAAATTGAACTTTCATTCTGATTTAAAGTGTTGTATAGTTTATAATAAGAGTTTAAATTACGTTTTCGTTATAAATATTTATAACTCAGGTTTAAAAACCGTATGAACAATACTTGCTCGTGGGATCGTTGTCACCATAACAGGCAATATTTCATAAGGTACGGAAATATATATCTTTGTCGTTAGGTATACAGTTACAAACTAAAGTTACCTTTTATGCTTCTACAAAACTAAAATTCAACCAACTTGTATAAAAACTAGTATCGAACTAATCTTACTCAATACATACATAAGAGTCTATTCATAAAAATAACAAATGAAATTCGTAGCTTAAAACTTCTGTTGTAAAATCAAACTCAAAACTCATAAACGTGGCGCAACAAACTCCCCAGCAACACACGTTTGCTTGTATGTAGGTTAGAAGAATAAGATGTATACAGAAAGTATAAACATTGAAAGATGAATCAACAGAATCCGAACAAAGCAGTTGTTAAAGTTCCCATGACATGACAGTCGTCTGTGAACTGCGAGTTTCTAACACAAAGGATTTCCTCGATACTTTGTATATATTTGTTTCTAGATACGGCTGTGACTGCCGTTACTATGTACTTATATATGTTACAGCCAAAGTAATAAGTCCGCATTTTATACATATTATCTAGCTATTATTTATAATATCTACTCAATTTGGATAAAGTGATAATTGACACAGAATTAATCACATTTACTAGCAATTTTATATAATATCTCCTATGGAGATATTATATAAAATTGCAACTTAGATAATGTAATAAAACAAGTAGGTAAAGATTATTATTTCATGTTAACTAACTAAAGTGCCTGGTAGCTGACCTTAATATAATTCGAAACAGGCTAGTTAGCACAGTGCACCCCATAATACTAGCGAAAAGTCCCCTCTTTGGAGTGTGGCTTGGGCCACTGTACCGACGGCCCGGAGTGTGCCCTGCCCGGGAAGGGCACCACCGTGTCCTCGTCGAGGCAGTCGGCAGCGGCGATCTCTCGCACCCGGCCCTGATTCAAGCCAAGGTCCGGGGCGAGAGGTACTGGGATGCCATCGTCTCCTTCTGTGTGGTCGAGAGACGACTCCCAGCCACCGTAGACGTGAGCCTGTGCGATGAGTTCGGGTGCCTTATCGGCTTTCCGTCTCCTGGGAGACACGGACCCGTCTCGGCGGTGCGCGTTGTTCAACGCGTGTTCAAGCCACTAACAGTCTGAACTCACGCTGCACGCTCACGCTCACGCTCTCTGAGTCCCTCACGCTGCTCTCCCACAGTGGAAGGAATCATTTGATGATTTATCATAAAAAAACTTTTTTCCAAAAAAAAATAACCGACTTCCCAAAACACTAAAAAGCAAAAAAAAAAACTAATTTTAACAAACAAACTCTTCACCTTTATAATATTAGTATAGATCAGAAAGCTGAAAATTTTGTCAGATAGGTTGGTATAATGTACTAATCTCGGCAATTATTCCCTGAAATTGAAAAATTCTCTCAGTATTTGGTTAGTCTATTTACCAAGGAAGTTTTATACTCCTTTTTATCTGGATGTACGACAGAGACCGAGACTAAATCTGCGGGCGAAAGCTAGTGTTTAACACAGTTTAATAATACCAACTCACTACTCACTGGCTTACCAACTCTACCAACTACCTTATTGGAATGGGTACCGTATTGAACCGTTTTATATCGATAATTAACAAAAACACTCTTAAAGCTGTAGAAAAAATATTAAAACTTTTATTTGCAAGCAAAATTTTTTTTCAAAAATTTTAACTAACTTATTCACAGTCCATTAAGAGTGTAACTACCGAAGAGACGAAATTACTTAAGATAAGATTATTTTGAAGTACTATCGCAAACCATATCCGACCAATCGGAAGTTTACAAAGTTAGGTAACAGACTATTATGACATTCTGTCTTCCAGTGAAGTTTAAAAGCAATTTTCCTCCATCATATTATATTTACTATGGTTTCAAAGTGTCAGGTGAATAGTTATACAAACAACCGAGTTTAGACTTAAAATTATCTGTATATGAAACTGGATTTATAGTTTTAATTTTCTGAAAATTTGAGAAGAATTCGAGAACAATATGACAAACTTATTTTCATGCTTTAAGTAACAAAAATAGTTAAACAAACCGCCAAGAAACTGACACCCTTCATATATATTTTTTTAATTAACAATATTTTATCATTCTCAACACCAGTTTTTCTTCCAAAGATACGAACACAGCAATTTCAGTATGAAAATTTCAACGAATATCATCGTATTTTCAGTTACAATTCACGGAATGAAAGGTGGCCTACATTTTGACATGTGGGGAAGGGAAGCTTAAAACCTCACGAAGACAGACATAATGAAGCTTAAGGTGAGATTCCACCGGTGAGTAGGACTGTGCATAAACAAAAATGTTTATACAAGTCTTGCAAACAGTGACAAATTGCGTGTGAACATTTCTTATACATTTCTAGTTCAATGTTCAGCGAGGTGGACATGGGAAAATCTCCCCAGTTTTGAGGATGCCTTTGCCCAGCAATGGACGTTTGTAGGCTGTGACGACGACGAACATTTCTGTAAAGATACGCGGATAGCGAAGAAAATGTGTAAGAATAATTTTGGTGGAATCTCTCCTTCATACCTTCACTTAAGCTTGTGAAAAGCTATTTAGTAAACGTACTTGTATTTCACATCATATTTCGGTTAAGACGTATATATGTAGTTTTGAGTAAGCATATTTATGTTGTTTAGAAACGTATTAAGTATTTTACTTCATTTATACACAGTTTTTTCAGAGTAGATAATAAGTTTTGATAAACTGTTTTTATTTTATCTCTGAGATATCCAAATTCAGTGAAACATCATTTGTTGTGCTCAAGAGTTTTGAATACTTCTATAATATTTATTTTATTCCACAAAAATGTATAAAGTCCATAGTAATATGAACCGAAAAATTTTAAAAATCATGCCTACACAGATGATGTCAGTGATTTGATACAGTTAAAGGCCTGACTCAATTTATTTTAATACCAAAACTTTCTCTTTTTTATATGCCGAAATAAGTGCAGTGCAATCAATGTCAGATGCAGTGTTTTTTACAAGAACTGCACAAAACTGGGTGCTCGAATTTATATCACTTTCTTTTGCTTAAATCTTACTTAATAACAATGCACGTACGTGATCTCATTTACGTGCTCCATTTTGTTTGGTTACCATGTTTTCCTGTTTTCCATGTCATGAGTCATAAATCGACAATTTTTGGAAAAATAAATGAATATTATATTGATATTGATCTTTGAACATTTTAAAGACGGTTTTGGAGCATTTTCTTAATCCTTGGAACCACTGGGCTTATTTAAAAAATACTATTTTAGTGATAGAAAACCCATTCATCGAGGAAGGCTATAAACTACTTTTCATCCGGGTTCCTAGATAAGTTCCTACGGGACACGGGTGAAGCCACCGGAAAATAGCTAGGATTTGATAGGTTACAATAATATTTATACATACAATATTACAATAAATATATACATCTCATGTACGTTATAATGCCAAAAAAAGCTTTATTGTTATGTTTGATACGCACGCGTGTGCAGGATTAAAACCTGGTAACCGACTTTATTTTCGATAAAGCCATCTGACAATAGCAGTACGCTTGGGCCAAAAGTTAATTGACGAACAAGTATGAGAGGATATATTGCTACGTTTTTTTTTTTTACTAAGAAAAAGTACTTACCTATATTTTCGCTATACATGTATTTTGTTTAACATAATTATAATCTACAAGTTACATTATATAAAGTGAACCTTTTTGAATTTGAAGTTTGCGTGTTCATAATCTATGGCTTATCTCAGATAGGCGAAACCAGAATAAAAAGCTAGTGTAATCTCGCAACGTATAACGTAACTACACACTCAATTAAGTGAAAGTTGTACACATAAAAAGTTGTAAGTGTATAAGAGTATTGATACTTAAAAAATGTTCCGTTCATTATGTTAATTTTCTGTAGGCTTAACTTTCAAAAATCTCTACCGTACAAATATTGATGTTAACCAAATTAAATTACGAGGTTTTTGTTAGGTACAAGAATAGGCTTTATTGACCTTACTACAAAAACTTAACCACCTGTTTTACACTTGTCTAAAAAAATTGTGGCTGCAAAATGAACCATATGTCAACGTCATAATTTGACATTTTTTTAGAAAAGTCTTAAACTGACGTTTAAAACTTTTTGTGGTAAGACGGTAAATGTCAATCTACTACTGTATTCTGAAATGAAAAGGTCTGCATAATATGTTAATTTACAATTTAATGTTACATTAATTGACACTGAATATCCATGTAAATAAAGCGCAAAATTTAATATTCTTTGTTTGCAACGATCTTGATACTTGGGATTTTATAACTAAAGTTTATTTGAATTAATGTATTTAAAAGATTTTATATCAGTTTCGGCTTTGAGAATAAGGGTTAGAAGTCAATTGATCACTCGGTTAGTGATGGGGTCAAAAATTTTGATTAAGCTTTTGATTACCTTATTTGTTCTTAGATAAAGGGTAGGTTATAGATGAAAAGTCTAGCAATAGTAATAACAGCTTTGAAAAGAAGCAGTTCTTTAACTCTCTCTCTTAAAACTCTGGAATTTAATTGATATTCTATATTCTACTTTCTATCATTCATATTTCACATCATGTTTTGCGCAGGTAATCCTTGTCTATCTTTATATAAAAATGAAACCCGCTTTCCGTTGTCACGACATAACATGAAAACGGCTTGACCGATTTGACTGAAAATTAGAGGGGAGGTAACTTAGACCCGGGAGAAGGTTTTTGTCACCATCCGGCTACGAGACGCGGGTGAAACCGCGGGTGAAAGCTAGTTCCATATAAAAAGGCAAAGGCATATAGGTTTACTCAGGATAGGTTACTTAGTTGCTAGGCGTTCTTTTTTCCGAAAAGACTAGATAAAACGCTTATTTTGCATGTGAAAGATAAGCCAGCAGGGTTCATCTTCTGCTGAATCTTGAATAGTAAAAAAACCTATTTAAAAAAAAAAAACTTGAATGTCAAGAAGAAACTGTATCACTTTTTACAAGATTAGCTAGGAAATCTTAGGTAGATGAAACACGTCATTTATATTCATAATAATTCAAAAAACCTTTCCAATATTGTCTTAAAACAACATTATAGCAGCATTCATCAATCAAGCCTTATCCTTTCTCAATATGAAACGTAGTTCATTCAAACCACGAAAATCAGCGAAATTTATGCAAACTCAATATCTGTTCAATGGAGCCTACCAATGAAATCTTATAACCTACTTAGAACTTTTGCGAAATAATCCCGATTTTCTTCAGTGAAGTTTACCTCATTTCTAAGTAAAGTTTGTCTTTAGTAGATTGCAAGTTATATTTATATATGAATATTGTATATATGTATAAATAAGTTTATTTTTATGTAAATATGTACATAAAAGGAGTAATAAATAATACTTGAAAAAAAAAAAAAAAAAAAAAAAAAGTTATATTTGGACATCGGGATTATTTCAGTGATTTGCAAATTTATAGACTGGCGTATAGTGTATTTTTGATAGAACTTTTTCAAACATCGGGAAAACTCGTATAGAATACTGAATGTTATCAAAATTGGTTCACATATTTTTTTAAAGCGTTATAGAAATTTTTCAGTATTTTACGGTCAATGAATTAGAATATAATAAATAACACTGTAGAACATAATAGGCACGACTGAAAATCGTTTTTTTTGACAGGAATAAAATTTATAACACAAGTCAATACCTGTAAAAGTTATAGAAAAGCTCAGTTATTATGAGATCCGTCAATTAATTCTGCGTTAGATGATCATTATGTGGTATTGAGTAATCAGTAATCGTACCCTTTATACTACCGGAGTGATGACTTGCGCAAGACGGCTGGCAGGAGCTGGATGCGAGAAGCCGAAAATCGATCTCAGTGGCGTGCACTTGGAGAGGCCTATGTCCAGCAGTGGACTGCGATAGGCTGATGATGATGATACTACCGGGACTATACCACTGAGGTTTTTATTGAACCCTTAGTATTATAACCCTTTCAATAAATTAAATTTTTAGTGTAATACCCGACTTATTTGGAGTAGATACTTAGCCTAAAATGTTCCTCACAATTTAGTCTGAAAGCAATAAATCGTTTGTAGGTCGAATTCCTAAATAGAACCATTTTGCTAAATGTTTTGTATTATAAGAATACTTACCTATTAGAAATGCGTTTTACAAAAATAATTAAACATCAATTACAGTATTTATTGGTCTCCAAACAAATTGGTCAAATTACTACTCCTGATTGGTTTAGGTATTTTTATTTACATTTTAAACAAAAAATGTAAAAATTTCATAATTTGCATTTTTAACCACGTAAACCATTCTCAGAGAAAGTAAAAATGTCTTCAGGAAATGAATAAAATTTGGTTCACGTTCCAATTGATTCCAATTTGTTGCATTTGCATAATTTCCGCATAAAATTATGCGAGCTTTACAATTTAGCGCGCGACTTGTAACAACGTATTTTTATTGACGATAATAATTTGTCAAATTAATAAAATATTTCCGCAGTTCTAAATTATAATATTATAAATTAAAAAAAAAAAAATTAAGAAAAACTAAAAAAATATACGAACTCACCTAAAAAAATCCTATCAACAGAAAAAAAATCGAACTCCGACAAAAAAAAGAACTTCACGAAAGTACTTTCGCAACACTGTCACTCGCGTCTCCCGCGCAGCCAATGCGCCGCGCTCGCCAAATACGACTGCGCGTACGACGGTCGCGGAAACTTTACGACAACTCACGTTCACATTACCAAGGGTGGGTCTATGTGTTATGTACCATTTTCACGCCGATTATTCTTACGTAAGACAATCAAATGAATGGTCCGATGCCACGATGCCGTGTTTTCTTTGGTAAGAGATATTTTTTTAGGAAGTTCTTAGATGGAAACTCTGCAGAAATCGGTAGTAATATCAAAGTTGTTCCATTACATTATTTTATCCTGTTTTAATAGTAAACGATTACCTAACGCCATTATCTGAACAGCATTTAGCTGACATAATAAAAAACTACTCCCAAAAGTTTAAGAATATGTCGTCACGGTTGATTTTCTTTAATGATATTAGTTTCTAGGTATTATATTTGACAATCAAATGAATGGTCCGATGCCGTGTTTCCTTTGGTAAAAAGAGTGGTTATGAAGAGATATTTTCAGGAAGTCTTTAGATGGAAAATCTTTGCAGAAATCGGTAACAAGATGTTTTTTTTTTTTGTCAAATGGCTTCATTAAACTTTTTCAGCTTGTTGTAGGATTAACTGATAACATGATGCCATTCTTTATATAGCTTTGGAGTAGTGCAGTAGTGTCAATTAAGAAGATACACTTCTCAGAAAAATTAGGGGACCACTATAGTATATATATTTTTTTTCTTAACTGATTTGCTTCAAGCTTCAAAATTTCAAAAAACAAAATAACCATGAAAAAAGACATCGATCCCACGAAAGCCAAAATATTTATACAACACAAAAAAAAAGAAATTGCATAATATATTTTTAGATCATTAATCATCCTCCGAGCCTTTTTCCCAACCATATTGGGGTCGGCTTCCAGTCTAACCGGATTCAGCTGAGTACCAGTGCTTTACAAGAAGCGACTGCCTATCTGACCTCCTCAACCCAGTTACCCGGGCAACCCAATACCTCTTGGTTAGACTGGTGTTAGACTTACTGGCTTCTGACTACCTGTAACGGCTGTCGAGGATGTTCAATGACAGCCGGGACCTACAGCTTAACGTGCCATCCGAAACACAGTCAATGGTGTCTAAGATATACTTAGAAAGTACATACAAACTTAGAAAAGTTGCATTGGTACTTGCCTGACCTGGGATCGAACCCGCGCCCTCATACTTGAGAGGCTGGTCCTTTACCCACTAGGCCACCACGACTTTTATTTTTAGATCATTAATCATATCATACAAATGCTATTGAAAAAAGAAAAAAAGGAAATCAAAACAGGTTTCACTATTTCCGAATCTAGAACTGGTTTTCAGTTTTATCACGACTCAACAGCTGATTCTAAAGCTTTATGTAATATCGACTTGCATTAGCTATTAGGCGGATTACACACTCGCGTTAACGTCGCGCTTCGTCACATTTTATGGCGTCGTTGAGACTAACGAGTTGTAAAATGAACATAAGCACACATTACAGGGTGCACGTGGCTACGTTTCGTGTTCAGGTCGTGTGTAACATGCCTTATATGTTGTTTTGTTATAAAATTTGACTTTGATGGATTTGTTTCTACAAATTTTACTTGTGATATAATTTAAGTTAAGAAAAAGATGATTTATAAATGATGTAGGTACCTGTCGTTTTATTAAATTAAATTAAATAAACTGAATAATAAAGAGGAAACTTTTTTTTGTTTGTTTGTTTGTTCGTTTGTACCCCAAAGGCTCTGACACTACTGAAACGATTTGAATAATTCTTTCACTGTTTCACTCTTGCCGAGTAACACAGTCTATATTTTGTTCCTGTAGTTCCAACGGGTCAAAAGTGGAACCGCGTGGAATAGCTATTTATTAGTTAAAATTAAAACCACAGCATTTTACTTTTTACAATAGGTATTTACATAAAAGCAAGATTCATTTGTTTATTTACCCACGTACGATGCACCTACATAAATGAAAACAAAAATACAAAAGAAACAGAAACAAAGACACTATATAAAATTTACATACAACCCACAAACAGTATGACAGGCCATTTAAAATTTTAAACAAAGTAAGAGCGTCCGCAACTGAAGTCAAAGTTTTCCCCATTGGAAACTGCGGAAAGTAAACACAGCATATGACACGAAGGTCCTCGGATGTATTTGTTTGGCACACAACTCTCGACTCTTGACGTTATGCAGGCATGTAGTGTTTGTTCCGTGCAGTCTACTGATTTAAAATAACGAAAATGAGTTTTACTCTGGGGTTCTCCACCGACTATAATGCAAATATATATTATGGTCGTTGCCTCGTTAGTCTAGCTGTTGCAAGCGCGGCTGCTGAGCACGAGATCTCAGGTTCGATTCTCAGGTCGGGCCGAAATCGCTTTGTGGGTTTTATAAACTTTCACAAAAGTAGCCCGGAGCCTGGAAGTTGGTGATTGATACACCCGTGCATCGGAGAGCACGTAAATGTCAGTCCTGCGCCTGATCACTCGTGAAATAATAGCCGAAAATGTATGAATCTATACTAATATTATAAAGCTAAAGAGTTTGTTTGTTTGTTTGAACGCGCTAATCTCAGGAACTACTGGTCCGATTTGAAAATTTCTTTCAGTGTTAGATAGCCCATTTATCGAGGAAGGCTATAGGCTACTTTTTATCCCGGTACGGGAAGTAGTTCCCACGGGATGTGGGTGAAACGCTGGCAGAAGCTAGTTGTTTAATATAAGATCCAGATATCAAAATATACATATTTGTATACTGTTAATTGGTTTCAGTAATATAGGAGTAACCTCGTAAACCTCCAACCGTTTTCAGGGTCTAACTTAACATAAAATCTCAATCGGCTTAGCCGTTTTGAAGAGAAAGTGTAACAAGCAAACTCACTTTAATCTTTATAATTTATGAATGATTCTAGATTTCAAATTATGCCTATAGCAAGTTCTAACTACTTTGCTCATTTCACCGTTAAAGCAAAAACAAAAAAGTAACCTCTCATTCTATTTATAAAGAAGTCGTAATTAAAATTGAAATCATAATAACTATAAAATAACCAAACCGCGTATTTCAATTGAAAACACAAAGTCAATAATATTAAAATTGATGCAATATTGCCATTAAAACTAGCTTCAACAATAGATAACCAATTGAATTTAACTATTTAATCTGATCCATATTACGTTTAATTCCAACTCTAAACTAGACAAACTTGAACCATGATTTATTTGAGACCCTCTTTAAACAAGTTGCTAAGTTAATTACATTTCAAATAGTATCGTTCATTAGGAAATTTAGGAATAAACTTTATAATTTACTAGCTTCTGCCAGCGGTTTCACCCGCATCCCGTGGGAACTACTTCCCGTACCGGGATAAAAAGTAGCCTATAGCCTTCCTCGATAAATGAGCTATCTAACACTGAAAGAATTTTTCTAATCGGACCAGTAGTTCCTGAGATTAGCGCGTTCAAACAAACAAACAAACAAACTCTTTAGCTTTATAATATTAGTATAGATTGGCTGTTTGGTACTTTATTCGCAATCCATCTTGCTTGAAGGAACCATTTTCACACTTCTTGGTAAGACTGGTCGTCAGACTTTCTAACTTCTGATTACCTGTAACGACTGCCAAAACTGTTCAAATGATAGCCGGGATTCATCAATTTAACGTGCCCTCCGAAACACTTGGCTTAGCCACGAGCATCTCAAGTAAAGAAGGAAAGAAGATGAGTTGTGAGTTAAATTCTCTTTCACTGTGGATACCAGAAGAGAGTGTCAGACGTACTTAAACCTACTCCCATTCCTTTTGGAGCTCTTTAAGTACCAAGGTCGCAATAACTCTTTGGAACAATCCCGTATCCTATACTTACCTAAATGCCTAATGCAACGTTAAAAACATGACCTATTATCTGTTACTGTTACAGCCTTTTTTTTTTATCGTCCCACTGTTGGGCACAGGCCTCCTCTCACACGGACCAATTATCTGACTTCATCGTTATTATAGCATACCGCATAATGCTACCATTAAACGACCAAATAATACATACTTTCATGAATATGAAAATTTTACTCGACTTATTACTATTACTTACGTAAAAAAAGAACGCTTTACGCTCAAAATAGAAATAGAAAGTTACTCATGTTAGAGTAACTTTAAATTAAAATTAGGATGAATGAATAAAACATGATCTCATGAACGATATTTCATATTGTACAGCTGTTAAAAATTCATAGGTTTACGTAAGAAAAAGTGATAGTTACACATATTATATCATTTTTTTTTTATATTATTGATAGTGCCATCTTCTAACTATAATCTGTTGCATAGTCTGACCGTTTTATGGCGCATTTGACAGTAGCTGTCAGTAAACAAAATGCTATCAGTAGTAAAAGTGCAGTTGACAGCTGTCAACTGTATATAAGACGTGGTGGCACATACATAGGTGGCACAATAGCATTGAGAAGTATCTAAAGGAAAAAAATAACAAATGTGGTTGGCTTTATTTACTAAAATAATCTGCAGTGTTTTCTTTTTATTTTGTTTAAACAAATAAAATAACTCGTTTTGCACCACGTTTAAAATAGATGCAGCATTTATGCAATAGTTCCGGACTAAGAAGTAGGGTATCTTTAAGCCATTAAAAACTTGATTTATATGAGACCAGTATTAAATTTACAGAGCGGGTTGTTTTTTTTTCTTTGCATTATATCTATAAATAAATAAAATGTTTTGCATATCAATTAATAATGCTGTAACAAAATGTATTTATAATTGTATTAAAATCGCTTAACAAAGTTAAAGTGCTTTTCAAGTACTGTTTTCGCATTTTTATTTCTATTTTATATCGTTTTGTCATTGCCATCAAATAAAATTGAATCGCGTTTCATAAACCATTTATTAATTTGAGTTTAAATTTAAACTATTCAGATGTTAATTTACTCGATCCAAACAGATAAGATTTATTTGATCAAATATACTTTTGAATTTGTTTATTTTAAATTGATAGGAAAAGTGACAGCCATCCTGATATCAGAATGGCTGTCACCTTTGGATGCTGAATATCTTCAAAACCACGAGGGTAGCAATTGGTAGCAACTAATGGTAGCTGGTAGCAATTAGGTAGCAACTCTCCATATGTATTTCGAGAGGATCGGTGATTTGTGACGGCGGTCCTGACGCAGACGAATACTGGTCTCATATAAATCAAGTTTTTAATGGCTTAAAAATACCCTACTTTTTGACTGAGTAAATCCGGAACTATTGCATAAATACTGCATCTATTTTAAACGTGGTGCAAAACGAGTTATTTCTTTAAAGTATTTTTATTTATCTTTCAATATTATTGCTTCGAAGCAATTCAATCTGGACGATGATAAAAGTTTGGTTTTCAAACTAGTTGATTTGAAAAGGCTCTGGATTTTTAACCCATATTTGATTCAAAATTTAATTTACTCAAATTCAATAATTTTACGTTTTAGAAGAGTTATTTTAGGCCACATCTATTTAAAGCTGAACTACACATTCATAATTTATAATACTAGCGTTTTCCACAGTTTCATCAGTCACCGGAGGAACTTACATTCATCTGACCCCCTATAATGGTGACCAGTCAGAGTTCTTTCCTGTCACCTGTGGGGTCAAACGAGGTTGTGTGCTTGCGCCAACACTGTTTGCTCTCTACTTTTCTGTCGTTGTCAGTGAAGCACTCAAACAAACTTCTGCTGGAATCAAAATACGTTTCAGGACTGATGGGGGACTTTTCAACCTGGCCAGATTAAAAGCATATACTAAAGTATCTCATGCTCTTATAACGGAGATCATGTACGCTGATGATCTGTGTTTTGTTACTAACTCTGCACAAGAGCTCCAGAACCTGATGACTAACCTTCAGGAAGTATGTTGTCGTTTCGGTCTAAAAATCAGTGTTAAGAAAACTGAGGTAATGGCAAGCGACTCTCAAGGAGCTACAGAACCTATCAAGGTAAACATTGGCGATACTGAGCTGAAGCAAGTGAATACCTTCAAATATCTGGGCAGCACAATTACATCCAAGTGTGACCTTGATACCGAAATAAACCATCGCATTGGCGCTGCATCAGCTGTTTTCGGTAAATTACGAGCCAAGGTCTTACACACACATGATTTGAAGCTTTCGACAAAAATCTCCATTTACAAGGCCATAGTCCTCCCAAATCTTTTATACTCTGCTGAAACATGGGTCCTCTATCGGAAACATATACGGGCGCTGGACCGATTTCATCTAAAGTGCATAAGAGACATTCTGAAAATCAAATGGTCGGATCGGATTAGAAATACCGAAGTGCTACGACGCGCGAATGTCTGCGGCATAGAAGCGTACCTGATGCGGCGACAGCTCAGATGGTGCGGTCATGTTTTACGCATGGATGATGATAGGGTGGCCAAACGCATCTTCTTTTCTGAACTCCAGAACGGTAGACGGAAACAAGGTGGCCAGTTCTTACGCTTCAAGGATGTTCAGAAAAGACACATGAAAAGGTGCAACATTGATCCTCAGAACTGGGAGACAAAAGCCATTTGCCGCCCTGAATGGAGAGGCCTACTTAAAAATGCGATCAAAGATTTCGAAGAGCAAAGGAAATCCGCACTGGATGCGAAGCGTGATGCTATTAAGGCTAAAACACCAGTAGCCATTCATTATAACTACGTGGACGGTATCCTAACGTGCAGCCAATGCTCGCGCACGTTTACACATAAAATAGGATACTGCAGCCATCAAAGGGCGCATAGAAGAGCTGATCATCCTAGTTCTTCTCTCAATGATAACTGAAAGCAGTCACCATAGCCGAAATCGGCAGGGAGTATATATTACATTCATCTATATGTTAGGATAAAATACAGCGTATAACACTCACAAAAGTATGGTTTTTTAACACGCTTATATTAGCTTCACTTGTAACTAACTGTGTATGTAAGAAAATCTTGGAATCTTAATTTAACCCACTTCCCGGTCTCTGATTAGGATGAAATTTTGCATACGCGCTGAGTTCTGATGACAATACATGACTGGCTAATTAGTTGTCAAAGCATTTTCATAATCGTTGCAGTAAATCCAGAGGTTACTTCGCACAAACTTAACAAAACTGATTTCTAATATTAGAATAGACGAGGATTCCGTGAGAATAAAAGTACCAAGATTATCAAAAATTCCCTCTAATAGGTGAAAGTTTAATATTTTATAACGTAACCATACAAGACAGTCGATACTGACGTGAAAACGTCACTCTTTAATATTTAAGGAGTGGGTATCACTCAGCCACTCCTACTTTTATGTGATTTTAAACTTTCATAAGTTTTGACAAGAGAATTATGGCTTCGGGCATGTGTAAAATGAGCTTTAATTTAAGCAGACTGAAAATTTGATGGACTTATCCTATTTTTATTGAGAAAGATTTATTAAAATATTAGCTTCCACCACAAGTTTTAGCCGCGATCTCTTCTGTATGATAAAACAGCATTTTCAGGTAAAATGTATTTCTTGATAATGAGCTATCTAACAATGAAATAATTTTTTAAATCGAACTTGTCGTAAAATCTTCATCTTTGTTAAATTAGTATAGGAATATAATTCTACGGAGGTTAAAAAGGTAGCTTGTCACCGATCATAAGACCATATAAATGATAAGAAACATGACATTATAATGCGTACTATTAGTTATTTATACCTATATGCAAAAATACTATTACTCAAATCAGCCTAAGAATGCCAATAAGTTGCAAACTGTCAAAAGGGTTAAACACAAATTGCAATCATTACAAAACATCTCCACTATCAAAGTCAAACGCCAACCAATCAAAAACGAACTTTATCATCATTCAACAAAGCTCTTTTCACCTTGCACCTTGGAACTTAATTGCACGGTTCCCAGAACTGTGACGTCACGACTGACGGCAGTTATTAAACATCCGTAGATTACAAACGTTTAAAGATTCCGTGAAACAATGGCAGACTAGCACTTTCACTTTCGCATTGTTTTTGTGTAAGTTCAGGTTTTAAAACTCAGTACAAACATATTTATGTAGGTATGTAATTGATTGGTATTATTGATTTTGTTCGGCCTGTACCTGTATAGTGAGATGACGCCTTTTATGCAATGAAAGTTACATACTTACATGTGCGGCGTGCTCGTCTGTCTGAAGAAAGAATAGGAATATAGTGTTATTAAAAAAAGATAATTTTAAATCTAAGAATTCTCTCACCATGTTTACAGATTCTAAAATTCACACAAAACCTACTGCGTCATATTTCTTAAAAGTCAATCATACTCACTTTGTCACCACACAAAGATTTTGACCGTAAATAAATTGAAAGTACCGACCCGGAATCATATTTCATCTTGCTTTCACAAAAGGGTTCAGATTGTTGAAGTTTCGGAGTCAAAGTCCAATAAGAATCGATACCCGTTTTATCGAATTCACAACTCGATGGTATCGATTGAGATGTGTTTTGTATGAGGTTAAAGGCATTTTGCTATTGGATAGAAATCAGGAGCTCGATTCTCCTAATTTTACTTAAGCGACATACGATTCACGTTCGACTGAGATCCAATCCCGACTCAATTACGATTGAAGCGTATGTGGCATTCCGCTATTTTTTCTTTGAAATAAACATTTTTATTCTTTTCTGTCATTCAATAATGATTCATTTTGTCTGCAAATGATTTACGATTGCAATATGATTGTAGAGCAAACT
Organism: Helicoverpa assulta; assembly: GCA_963856015.1. Taxonomy (NCBI): domain Eukaryota; kingdom Metazoa; phylum Arthropoda; class Insecta; order Lepidoptera; family Noctuidae; genus Helicoverpa; species Helicoverpa assulta. Next base: position 2,105,378 of record CAWLCW010000016.1, read on the forward strand.
ACCGTATAGACCAAAATCACCAAAATAGCAGACCAATCGCAAATCAATCGAATGTCGTTGGAATACGATTGGTCTTATATTAGTAGCAGAATGCCCGATATGGTTAAAACTGCTATTGCGATCATATTGCGATTCAATTTCTATTCGATTCTGACATTATTAACTTAGGAGAATCGGGCCCCTGTTTGAGGTAGTAAAAGTAAAAGTTAGTTGTAAATATGATTGAAGGATTGATAAGTGAAATTAGTAGATTACTCCTCTCGTTGTGGTGCATAAAACCTTCCAATATCAGGCTTTTGCTCACTAAACCCACCTATGTAATGTTCCTTTTGAATTTTGTGTACCTACCAAGGTCGTGGTGACTCTTTTGTGCATTCTCGCGGCGGCAGCAGCCTTTGAAAAGACTCCACGCTGCAACAATACGGTATTTGAAAAAAAACTTCTATATTGAAATGGGATGAAAAGAGTTCATTGTATGATAAAGGCTAAAAAATAACTGAAAATAACGGATGAGAAACCAAGCGCATAACCTAAAAACGTTTAATATAAAAGCGGCACTCACTCTATCAACACGAGCTTAACCAAACTTTTATAAACGAAATAAAAACATTGAACACTTTAATTGTTTAAACAAAAGCTTGCTCGCTTTGAACAAACAACATGATTACATAGATAATCACATAAGTAAGAGCTCTTGTTAAAAACCTATTAGATAGAAGTAGTTCGTAGTGCGAAGCCGAGAATTTCTTTTCGATTGGTGCCTTAGTTTTACACTTCTGTGTTCTTGATTTTATACGACATTTCTTTGAAAATAATAGACTTATTATTTGGTTTATAAGATACTAGCTTCTGCCAGCGGTTTCACCCGCATCCCGTGGGAACCTCGGCACGGACCCGGATAAAAAGTAGCCTATAGCCTTCCTCGATAAATGGGCTATCTAACACTGAAAGAATTTTTCAAATCGGACCAGTAGTTCCTGAGATTAGCGCGTTCAAACAAACAAACTCTTCAGCTTTATAATATTAGTATAGATAAATGAAAAACCATTATAATATGCCTGGTTGTATCAATATTAAGTATACTACCCGTAGTTATCCACCAAAACAAGTCAATCAGTTTGGTTGAATGCATAAACTAATTAAAATTTTGACGAAACGCACTGAAACATTCAAAGTAATTTACTCATTTCTTTGCGCTAGCCGCAACCATTACAGTATTTTTTCTTCTATTTTTATTTGTAATAGAAAGTAAGCAGTTTATCCTCCATAAACTGCCTACAAAATACATAGCAATAGATTTTTATAGCATTTTCTTCACTGTTCTTTACTTACTAGCAGTAGAATATTCTAGTCTCTGAGAATCATATACCGTGAACCAATTAATTCATACGAATTGAGAAAGATTTGAATGTTTGTGTGTTTACGTTGAATAGGCTTCAACGATACAGAACTGAATTGAAAATTCATTCCACTGTTAGGAAACCACACTGTCTGTGTATATCTGTAAATACCAATATACAATGACTAGCTTCTGCCAGCGGTTTCACCCGCATCCCGTGGGAACCTCGGCACGGACCCGGATAAAAAGTAGCCTATAGCCTTCCTCGATAAATGGGCTATCTAACACTGAAATAATTTTTCAAATCGGACCAGTAGTTCCTGAGATTAGCGCGTTCAAACAAACAAACAAACTCTTCAGCTTTATAATATTAGTATAGATAGTAATATAGAGGAGATCATGGCTAAATGACAGTCGCATGAGTCGATCGATCATAAAGTTACAAAGCTTGGCACAGTCGGTTTATAAATGGGCGGACTATCTTGTTTGTTTTTTGACAACTTCGGAGGGCATGTTAAATTGGCAGCGGTTTAGTCGCTCTTCTAAAATAATAATAAAACTGCAGCTCTGTAATCACACCACAGAATTTTCGCAGCAGTTGTACTACAGTCAACAATTTGCAGCTAATAGAGGTACAAAAGCCCTCCCAAGCAAGAGACGCATTTCTCTATTCAGACCAAGCTGGAACCAACCTCATGCTATACTGGCTTCCCAAACAAAATTGAACATCTGGACTTCATGAATTACTAATTGAAATTTCAGCCACTGAACGGCATCGTAGTGAAGCTAGTAACGTTGTTCGACATCCGTTTGTTTGTGCAAATGCTCTCCAATAGGTTGGCTTGGGTGACTGTGGACTGTTTAAGGTCTGGTGATTTAATTAGACTATCTATTACAAGCTTTGGTTTGTATAGGAATCAATTATGTATTTGACCATTCTGTAGACCTGTGACGGAATCGTGTTGAAATCCATTCAGTTATTTTTGAGTTTTTCTGCGAACAAACAGACACACCTATATAATGATACCATCGAAATAATAATCAGAAATACACAAATATGATTCATATGTTAATGATTACGAAAATTCACTATCATGCCCAAAATGACTATATTTTATGTACCAAACCGTCACGGAACATAATTTAAGACCACACCTCGAACCAAAATTCAAAAATATGGTTTCACTTGAAATGAGTAATGCAACCTCAAACTACATTCTTTTAAAATAAACCGAAATAATAATAAAAAAAAAAAACAAAGGAAAAAACCGCAACGATCCTTGGTGCTCTAAATATTTCACTATTAAAAAAGTAAACAAAATTCCAAAACCTTTCTTCGAGTAAGCCGCCAACTGGTTAGTGACCACAAAAATATGATAAACATCATTCCATTAGCCAAATTACGGTCAAAAAAGGTAAAAACAATTCATAACACGCATAATTATAACTGAGACTTGTCAGAAATGAGATTTCGAATGATTAAGTCGTTGAAATTAAAAAATTATACACCCATCAGAGCTTACGGAGCCGAAACGTGGACACTGACGGTACGGCTGGTCCACAAGTTTAAAGTCGCTCAGCGGGCTATGGAAAGAGCTATGCTCGGCGTTTCTCTGAGGGATCGCATCAGAAATGAGGTAATCCGTCAGAGAACCAAGGTCATCGACATAGCCTACCGAATCAGCAAGCTGAAGTGGCAGTGGGCTGGCCATATTAGCCGAAGAACCGATAACCGTTGGGGTAAACGAGTTCTAGAGTGGAGACCACGCCTCGGCAAACGTAGTGTAGGACGTCCTCAGGCACGGTGGAGTGATTACTTGCGCAAGACGGCTGGCAGGAGCTGGATGCGAGCAGCCGAAAATCGATCTCAGTGGCGTGCACTTGGAGAGGCCTATGTCCAGCAGTGGACTGCGATAGGCTGATGATGATGATGATGATGATGAAACCCATCAGTATTGTCATTAAATTGTCCGCTTTGGCTTTCTGATCCTATTAATTGCAAAATAAAATAAGGAGTCTAAGTCGATCTAGTTACTTACATAGTTTGTCTTTCATTTATTTTCAATTGAGATTGAGATAACTATCGATACCAATTAAAGACTGTTTAAATTAAAATTATAACAAGAGAAAAAATAATTATCTTTCAAGGCACACCTTTTTTTTTAACGACGTCAAAAATCATCAAATGACCCCTCCCGCTGTGGGTTAGCAGCGGTGAGGGAGTGTCAGACTCTTACTGACTAAAAACCTTCGTGTTGCGTCGTAGGCCTTTTATGTGCCAGGGCCGCGGTATCTCTTTCGAACAACCCGCAGCCGCCGCAAGGCACACCTAATTTAAACATTTCTTCAATATTCATTAACCGACTTCCAGAGCAAGATGTTTCTGAATCTGGCACTTCAAATATTCTGTCTATCCGATAAGTAGAGATAGAACTGTCACCTTTAGACCCATTAAAATAATGTCATATTCGTATCTGTACTAAGCAAAACAAAAGATAGATTATTGAGAGCGGCCGTAAGACTACAATGTCAGCTATTATGACGTGTTACCTCCAACTTTCTTACAAACGTAACACAGAGCTAACGTGTTTAAAACACATAATATTTCTAAAGTTACGCAATAACACGGAAATCTTACATTTGCCTGTTCATCATTAAGCTTTGATGACATAGAAATTATTGTGATTTTGGATGTATTTCGTTAGATGTTCTAATGAGGGTCATTTTAAGATACCTTTGATACCTAGATGGTTGCATAAAAGTTTGTTGAAGAATAATGTCAAAACGTATGAGAATTTAGAATTTTTTATTTATTTGCTTGAAATATGGTTGTTGTGGTGAAATATGGTGTTTGTAAAAGAAGACCTTAAAAAAGGTGGACGCACATTTTTAGGATAACATGCCGATTGGACTCGTCGATGTGGGCTAGTAAAGAATTCTAAAACTTTTTCATTTATGCTCGGATAAATCTGTGTTTCCCTTAAAACATGTAACACAAAAATAAATCCCGCTAGATTTATTCAAATAATAATAATATACTGTGAAGCTTTCGTGTGATAGATAGATATTTCGATCTAAGCCAGTTCCGGGGCGTAGCTATATATAATCTAATCAATCGAATAACAATAGATTCGGAAATACCAAAATAATTAATACCGTGTCTAATACAGATCTCTATATTTAGAAAAAAAATTCAGAGTTCCAGGAGGCGATGAACTGAAATCAGAATTACAAATATTCCTTGTACTGGGAGTTATTATTTCAGATTTACTGAAAACAGTGCTCTTATCTAACGCCTTTTTTGGAAAATCTAGTCTTTAAAATATTTGTGAGAGAATCCAAAATCAATTATGTTGCATAGTTTATTGTTCAAACTTATATAACTTTGGAGATTCTAGGTCACAAAATATGAAAGTGTTGTAGGTTGCCTCAGGCAAATTCTGTCTTAGCTTAGTCTCATCTCTATCTTCATATTGATCTGTTAAATCTTTATACCTACCTATTTGGTGAGGGTAGGTAAATCCCCAAATTTGGGTAAGGCTTTTGCCCAGCAGTGGACATTATTCGACTGTGACGACGACGATGACGACGAAATATTTTATTTTATTAACCGACTTCCCAAAAAGGAGGAGGTTCTCAATTCGGCCGGTATGTTTTTTTTTTTTTTTTTTTTTTTTTTTTTTTTCTATGTATGTACATCGATTACTCCGAGGTTTATAGACCGATTTGCGTGATTCTTTTTTTGTTCGACGCGAAATAGCTGCCAGATGGTCCCATAGTCATCAGGTCAGGATCTGATGATGGAAACCCTGAAAAATCGAGGGCAACCTTTGAAAGTTGTAGGCATTCATAGCGTAAAAACTTGACACTCAGGTGTATGCCTGAAAGTACTATTCAACAGTGAAGATTTGGAGCTGACCTGATGATGGAGACCAGAGAGGGTCGAGGGAACTCGACAACTGAATATGTAAACTACCTCGTGTTTGGGCTTATATTATTTGTATTGACGAGACCTTTGCAACAGTGAAGGTTTCGAGCTGACCTGATGATGGAGACCAGAGAGGGTCGAGGGAACTCGACAACTGAATATGTAAACTACCTCGTGTTTGGGCTTATATTATTTGTATTGACGGGACCTTTGCAACAGTGAAGGTTTGGAGCTGACCTGATGATGGAGACCAGAGAAGGTCGAGGGGACTCGACAACTGAATATGTAAAATACCTCGTATTTGGGCTTATAATGGATGGCAACACTTGCCCTGTAAACATCGCTCGCGAAGATAATTTAATAAATAAAAGAAAAATAACAAAAATAATATATAATTTAATTAAATATGGTCTAAATAATAAGTTTTTCAAAGTGGTATTGTGAGTAAAGTAAACTATCTGTGACAAACAAAGATAAATAACAGTGATGGACAAACAGTGATCGAACCACAGAATTCAATATAAACAACCAGTGCTATAGTGTGAAGGGAAAACAATTCATCTATAATCATTGGAAACTCAATTTATACGTTCAGTGCAGTGATAATATTATTTTTAGTTGGCCAAAAACTCAATATTATATTACCAATTAACGTTACTACAAAAGTTTTTATTCAAAAAGTGAACTTTGTACACCTACTAGCGCTCCTGGTGGCAAGTAGCTGAACCACAGACGTCAATATTTGACATTAGAACCAGTGTTGCGGCTGTGCAAAATAAATGCTTTATATGCCAAATTAGGAACAACGCCATCTAGTATCGAGTAGAGTAATATAATCCGCATTTGTTGACAATTTGGTGACTGTGTTACCATACTAGAAAATAAATTGACTATACATCAGTGATGCCATATAATAAAAATATACTAAACTAGTAGTAACAAGTCATAATTCCATACCCGACTGAATAAAATCTTTGTGGAGATTATTTTAAAAAGTTCAACAAATAGACATGAATTTTCTAGAAAATATTACGTTCCGTCGCACACGTACTCACTCAGAACCGACTGACAACGAGGTAATACAACAAAGCCTAGATGGTACAACAGCAAGTATGCCAAATTTTTCGGACGATGAAGACAATGAACTAATAAACACATTAAAAACTGAGATTGAACATCTGAAATCACAATTACAAAGCGCACATAAAGAAATAGAATTATTGAATTTAGAAAATAATCAATTAAAGGCAAAGATCAAAGATGTAGATAAGAAAAAAGAACTTTTTAAAAAAATTGCTAGCCCAATGAAACAAAAAAATACACCTTCAAAGTCAATAAACAAAAAGAAACAAACACCCGCAGAGATTAACTATACTCCAATTATTGTTTCTACTCCTCAGAAAAATAAGCAGAGATTGAAAAATAATCAGACGCAAACAGAAAACTTAAGTATATTTGAAAAGACTGGAAATGCGATAGAACAACAGATAGAACACAACAAAACTTGTATCAACACAAATACATCAGGAGCGAAGAAGAAAAGAAAGATGTGCATTATCAGCAATAGCAACAGCACAAACCAAACGTTGGATCTATTAGAGGATTTAGGTTATGGACGACACTTTGAATACTGTCATTACCTGTCAAAAAATAGTAGTCTTAAGCAATTGCTTTCAAACATTTGTGTTAAAGTACAGCATTTTAGTTTATATGATTACTGTATTATTATGATTGGAGAACAAGATTTTAAAGATAATATAGAAGCATTGGAAATGGTCAGAATTTTGAGAGAAACCCTTAAAACTATAACTCATACTAATTTCATCATATGCTGTCCCACATATATTCAAGGCGCTTTAATACATAATTACAAAGTAGAATTGTTTAATAACTTGCTATGTTTAGATATAGAAAACTATAATTATGCATATTTTGTTGATACTAACCGCGACTTACATTCTGAAACATTTTCATACAAAAACGGTAAAATTAACAAACTCGGATTACAGTGTGTATACAAGAATATTTTCCAACGTCTCTTGATTGATATAAAAAATTACCCAATGGATAATGAACGTGATAGCCCGACAAATTCGCCAGTAAGTACACAAGAGTCATTTTTTCGTTCCATTATCACCCAAAAGAAAAGTGAATAACTTATCGGAATACAAACAACAGTTTATATTACTCCATCAGAACATAGCTGGGATATTGAATAAATTAGACATATTTGAGATAACTATTTTAGACTTGACGAAAACTATAGGTTCTATAGATTTTATTTGCTTGAGTGAGACTTTCATAAAGTCTGGCCATGAAAGTAATTTGGTACTCCCTAATTATCGGCTTGCGGCTAGCTACTCCAGAAGCAGCAAAAAACGGGGTGGTACGTGTATATTGGTAAAAGAAGGACTACACTTTAAACCACTATCAATTGTTTCTCAATTTATAATTGACTTCTGTTTCGAAGCATGTGGCATCGAAATATCAGACTATAATTTAATTATAATTTGTGTTTATAGAACTCCAGACTCTGACATATCAGTATTTTTTAAGAATCTAGAATCACTATTACAAAAACTTATATTAAAATATAAAAAAAATATAGTCATTTGTGGTGATTGGAATATAGATATGATAAAAGATAACAAAAACTCAAAACAATTAATATCCATTTTAAATAATTTCAACATACATCCACATATTAAAATACCTACCAGGAAAAATACTTGCTTAGATCAAATAGCAAGTAATATCCAAAAAACTGATTTTAAAAGTAATATACATCATTTAGCCCTTTCAGATCATGAGACTGCTCAATCGTTAACGTTCTGCAGTCATAAAAGTAAAGTTAAACCAAAATTAATAAAGTTTTGGTATGAAACAAAAAGAGACTATAATGAAATGAATATCAGGAAATTTCAACAATGTCTATCCGCTTTAAGTTTTAACGAAGTCTATCAAGAAACAGACTGCAACAAGGCTTTTGATGCATTTCATGAATTATTTACTCTTTTTTACAATTTATGTTTTCCTGAAATACGAGTAAAAAAGAGCAATAAATTAATTAAAAATAAATGGATTAGCAAAGGTTTAAGAATATCATGCATTAAAAAGAGAGCTTTGTATTACTCGTATCAACATGATGCCATAAACAAAAATTACAATAAGAAAATATATTTAAACTACACAAAAATCTTAAAAAAGTGCATTGCTAATTCCCAACGAATAAATAACAATACTTTCTTTCATAACTCCAAAAATAAATGTAAGGCCACTTGGTCTATAATTAAAAATAATTTAAACAACCAAACTACGAGTAAAGAAATCAAAGAACTATCTATACTAAACAAAATAGTTGAAGAACCGTATGACATTTGCAATCATTTTAATAATTATTTCATTGACCTAACACGTACAAATAAAAATATTGACTTTAATAATATTGACATAGACAGTAATTTAAATAGCTTATTTTTGACTCCAATAGATAGTACTGACATTATGAAAACAATAAGATCATTAAATAATACAAATTCTACAGGATATGACGAAGTAACGACAAAAATAATTAAACTTAGTGCAGAAATGATATCGCCTGTACTCAGCTACATAATTAATCTTTCTTTTCTAGAAGGTACTTTCCCTTCTAGATTAAAAGAATCGGTCGTAAAACCCTTGTTTAAGAAAGGTAATCATGCTTTAATGACTAACTACAGGCCTATTACATTAATACCAATATTTTCGAAAATTTTTGAAAAATTAATGCATGAGAAAATATCTAGCTTTATAAATAAACACAGTATCATAGTAGATAGTCAATTCGGATTTAGGAAAAACTGCTCAACGTCCTTAGCTTGCTTTTCTTTAGTAAAATCAGTTACTGAAGCACTAAATAATAAAATGGCAGTGACATCAATATTTTTAGATATGAGTAAAGCCTTTGATTTCGTATCGCATAAACGGCTATTATACAAACTAGATAGATATGGTATTAGGGGAAAAGCATATGATTGGCTCGAAAGTTATTTATCTAATCGCAGTCAGAGGACTGTAATAACAAAAATTGAAAATAATGTTAGGGTGGCATATAGTTCGGACAAAAAATATAACACTAGCGGCGTTCCACAAGGAAGCGTACTGGGGCCATTATTATTTATCTTATATATAAATGACCTAAGGAATGTGTTAAATCATGACAGTATACAATTCGCTGACGATACAACGCTGACAATAAAATGTGTAAACAAAATGGACCTAGAAAGTAACATAAATAGTGAATTAACAAGAACAATCAAATGGTTAGATGACAACAATCTACAAGTTAATATTGATAAAACCAAATTAGTTCACTTTCAAACTCATAACTCGACATTTGTTCCGACAGTAATACGACACAACAGTTCTATTCTATCACCTGTACAATCAACTTTATTTTTAGGCATAGTTATTGACAACACATTAAATTGGAAAAATCATGTTGACAGAGTCTGCACTAAACTCGACAAATTTGTATTTGCTCTCAGAAAGCTAAAATTAGTATCTGACAAAAAAACAGCAAAAAGTGCCTACCATGGATATGTTTCGTCTGTATTACGCTATGGATTGATAATTTGGGGGAATTCTGTCGACATAAATAGAGCATTTGTTGCGCAAAAAAAATGTATTAGAGCCATAAGTGGAGCAGAGTATTTAGACCCTTGTACTCCGTTATTCAAAGAATTAAAAATTCTGCCACTTCCATGTTTATATATTTTTGAAATTTGCATATTTGTGAAAAAATACTCTTCCTTGTTCCCATTGAAAGAGTACAACTCAGTACGGCTACATAAGAACAATCCTGGGAAGTTGCAGGTACCTTCTCAGAGATTACATTTATATAGTAGAAATGTATACTGCATGGCAATTAAAATTTTTAATAAACTTCCTACAGAATTGAGAATGCTTACATTTAATAAATTTAAAAGACGAATGTTTTCATGGCTCTTGGACAAATGTTTTTATTCAGTAAATGATTTTCTAAATTATAAAGATTGACCTTCAATTTAAATTTATGTTTATATAATTTGTATTTTTTTTTTAATATTATGTAATTTTGTATAATTTTGTTTTATTTTACTTTTTTTTTTTTTAATCATTTGTATAATCTGTAGTCTATAAGTATTTGTACACCGAAAACGGTAGAATAATTGGGACATGTAATAAATTTAAGATCTTTTGTAACATTATTCTGACAAATAAAATACTATTACTATTACTATTACTATTACTATTATATTCTTTGTATTGATGAGAACTTTCCACTTATATGGATAGTGACAACTATTCGTATCACTGAAAAGCAGTAAATAAAAAACTTTTTTACAAAAAAATTAAACCGACTTCCAAAAACACTAAAAAGCAAAAAAAAACTAATTTTAGGTGCATCGGCCTACAAGTCGGTGGCAAAATTAACTTAGTAACATCCATTAGACACCATTTGTAGTTTTGGCCCTAAATACTGATATCCTTTTATTACACCAGCATCAATAATTTCAGGCATTTATTTATATAAATGGTACTAGATGTTTCAAAGTCCATCAAGACTTTAAAGGCCTGGTTCACACGACACACATAATATTTTACATCGAGTGTAAGCTTTTGTATTTTGTAAGTCATGGTGGCCTAGTGGGTAAAGGACCAATCTCTCAAGTATGAGGGCGCGGGTTCGATTCTAGGTCAGGCAAGTACCAATGTATAAGTATATCTTAGACACCAATGGCTGTGTTTCGGATGGCACGTTAAACTGGAGGTCCCGGCTGTCATTGAACATCCTTGACAGTCATTACGGGTAGTCAGAAGCCAGTAAGTCTGATGCCAGTCTAACCAAGGGTTATCGGGTTGCCCGGGTAACTGGGTTAAGAAGGTTAGATAGGCAGTCGCTTCTTGTAAAGTACTGGTATTCAGCTGAATCCGGTTAGACTGGAAGCTGACCCCAACATGGTTGGGAAAAAGGCTCGAAGGATGATGATGATGAGTGTAAGCTTTTTGTATACCTACCTAACTTTGTGTAACCGGGCTTTCCCGATAATAAATCTACGCGGAAAAATAAATATCTTTTAATACCTGCAGTGGAATTTCAGTATTTCGTAAATTGTAAAATTTTATCGAGTGTACTTAAACTGCTTGAAATTAGTTTGAACAAAACCTTGACAATGCACTTCAATCCGACTTGAAACCGCCTGTCGACATCTTACCTTCGCTAAAGCTGTTTACATACCGGCCAACTGACATTGCCGACTGACTTACAGATAGACAATATATATTCATACTTAAAGATATTTTTTTCTGCCTAAAATGTAAGGTGTGAAATTGAGATACAATGTAACGAATGTCATGTAGAATATACTTGAGAACTTTTTCACTTTATTAATCTTAGTCATGGCTAGTTTTCTTTTCATGTGGCCAAACTTATCACACAAGCCAAGATTGGCGCAAAATCGTGATTTTCATCTCACAATATACGAAACCCAATAATACTCATCGAACAGAAAATGTGTTCACCAGAATAGCAAAGTGCTCTCACCACATTGATCGATGAACGTTTTAAGTTGCTAATATACCTAGTCAAAGTTCACGACAACACTAAAAGCGATCACAGCTGCACAAAATTGATGAAATAACCTGATTCACAGCAATTCCAACGTGCAGTCGAGTATTTGCAGGACCAACAAATACCCGTAGCTTTCGAGTTCTCGATTGTTCGTCCAAGCATGAATAATCGAACAATCACCCGTGTATCGGAGTAACGAAAGATGAGCAGAGATATCATAATGCAGGTAGGTCAGGCGCCTTCTTCTAAGTCAAATACGTACGACCAAAACGATCACTTGCAAGTGAACAAACGAGGCGTTCAGGTTCTTTAAAACATTTGTCAAGAATTTTTGGGTCAGTGGAGGCCTATAAGTGTGAAAACAGCGACGTCCTTCGCCCCTTACACACCCTCATTTTGGCACGCTACTGTCTTAGGAGATTTTCCGTTATAGCATCTCCGCTAGTCATTTTGTTCCCTTTGGTTCGTAAAATCAGGGCACGAATAATCGAACAATCGCTCGTGTATCGGTGTCCTTACCGTCTAATTGAACGCGGCCCCACTAAATACGAGTTCCGGTGTTGCAATAACGAGAGTCGAAAGCAAGTGGCATTCCGACGCCTTTCACTGGTTCATTATAAGAGCCCCTTGTGCGCTGACCGTACCGATGCTTTGATATTGGACATCTTATTCACTTCTGATGCCCTGGTACTTTTTGATTTGCAGCGAGAACAGATTTTGCTCGTTTTTATTGATGTAGAAAGATATTTTTTTTCTGGTGCAAATGTTGTTCCAATGTTAATCTATACTTAATATTATAAAGAGGAAAACTTTGTTTGTTTAGTTGTAATGGATAAACTCAAAAACTACTGGACCGATTTTAAATATTCTTTCACCATTAGAAAGCTATATTATCTGCGAGTAACATAGGCTATATTTTATCCCGGTGCGGGCAGTAGCTCCCACGGGACGCGGGTGAAACCGCGGGAAAACGGCTAGTGAATGAATATGTATGTATTTACATATTATTTATTAAAAAACATATGCATAATCGACAGGAAGTTACTACTTGATAAGGTAGAGAGTGAATCTGGTTTTACACCAAAACCAGTTAGTAAAATTATTTATTACATAAGTTGACGTAAACTGAATGCTTTTTATATAGGCTTCTTGTAAAACGGATAACTAGAAATAATAAACATTAGGGATGCTAGACATAAACAAAATAATATTTTGTTTGATGATTACAAGATAAAACAAATTTTCTTATAAATCTGATTCTGCTAAATTTCATTAATTGAATAATAATAATAATTCAAACTTCACTTTAACACAGTTGCAATTTAATTGTTCAGTATTTGCAAAAGTTTAGCATAAATTGAATTATTATTTGCAATCCTTTGCTGAGCAATTTGTTTTGAAGCATAACTTGTATGCTTTCTAGACAACATTTTATAATAGTTCATAAATAATCTGCATTAATTTTATGCTTCTTTTGCTATGTTGTTTTATTGAATATTTATTACTAGCTTCTGCCAGCGGTTTCACCCGCATCCCGTGGGAACTACTTCCCGTACCGGGATAAAAAGTAGCCTATAGCCTTCCTCGATAAATGGGCTATCTAACACTGAAAGAAATTTTCAAATCGGACCAGTAGTTCCTGAGATTAGCGCGTTCAAACAAACAAACAAACAAACTCTTCAGCTTTATAATATTAGTATAGATATACCTTGGCTACTTCACATTCTGATGAAAACCTTTCAATAGATACTAAAGCAATTTTACTAGAAGGTTAATAAGCTAAGATGTTTGCTTTACTAGTAGTACTTACAGTTTAAATACGTATAACTCAGGCTTCAGAAAAGTTTTAAAACAACCAATAGAATTTCTTTATACAAACAACTCGTTCTCGTATACCTGAATGGAGGAATTCTATTGGTTGTCTAGGAACTTCTCCGGTCTGCTCTGATTTCGGTAATGTGTGGTAATCTCATACTTGCCATTGCATTTTTGTCGTTTTTCACACAAGTTGATCCTATCCGTTGATTTTCGATTAGAGATTGATTTTTGACATTGGTTTCATATAAATTATGTTTTTCATCTGAAGTGCGATTTAGTGAGTAGATATAAGGTAGGTAATAGTTATAATTCTCAGCTCGACCAAATTTTCAAAAAAACCCAAACAAGAAATGTGAAAGTGACTATCTATTCATAAATACATCGTCACGGTTAGATGACAAAACATAGTAAGATTCAAAATTAAAATAAAAAACAGACTTATGGAGCAGTTAAAAATAAATGGCTTGAATTGCAACTTTTAACCTGCACACTGCAAACTTTTATGGTCGCTGCACACAGCGGGCGCGGCGCGACGGGACGGGACGGCGACGCGACGCTGAGCAGTTGTAATGTACTAGATATTACGGACGACATCACACAGAGCCGTCCCGCTCGGCGCGACGCGACGCGACGATCTAGTACATTGCGTCCCGTCGCCGTCCCGTCCCGCCGCGCCGCGCCCGCTGTGTGCAGAGACCATTAGTTGCCCGATAGTTTGTTTGGGCTCATGAATCAGTATGAAGATGAATGGTATTACGCACAGACAAAGATCAGCTATTTAGCCGGTATTGACCGACTGAAGACTTTAATCAGAATCGAGATTCAATCACAAAAGAAAATTGCTAGCTATCGGGTCAACTATCGGCCGATTACTTAGTCTGAAGTGTGCGGTTACTCAACAAATGCGGAGTTTTTCTTGCAAACCCAAAGACCATTAGCTAGATGATGAAGCAAGTTTCTAGTGCAAATAATTAGCGGTAAACTTGCCTGTATCCGACTTATTTCTGCTAAGGTTTCGCAAAATAAGGAAACAGGAAAAATATTGTATAATCTGCACAACTATGGGTTGGGTACTTATATTTTCGGAAAACTATAAATGTAGTTTTAGCATTTTTTTGCGGTGTTGTAGGTAATCTGTGGACGCTATTTCAAAAGAATTGCATGTCAGTTATCCATAGATATTTTTATTTCATAGTTCAGTAGTGGGACGGTAAAAGGCCGACGATAATAATGATGATGAGTAAAAAAATATATATTGTGGTTGTTAAAGAGAAGTATTGAAAGATAATAAGATGCTTTCAGCTTTGTGCGGGGAAAAACCCATTCGTTTGAAAAAATGAAATTCTGACACTTGCAGAAATCTTTTAAATACCTATATGCTACTTACCCCTATTAGCAAGAGAAAGCTGGTAATTAATAAAATCGTAAGTAAATGCATAAAAATACATAATTCCTATTGTTGTTTGTCTAATCTCATTTTCAGATAAATAATTATATTATATTCTATTTTTATTCATAAATGCAAAAGGAAGTGTTTCTCTGTCTATTTGCTGTACCGTTACTTCTGTACCATATGAAGTCTTTTTTTAATAACTGTGATTAGTGTCCATTTTTAGACACTTGTCATCAATATTGGCTCAGACTTTTCAAAGTTTCTGTTTACTAAAATCAATTACTATGCCATCAATAATGTTTCAACGGCACAATTACAGAAGCCGCAAAATATTTCTAGAAAAAAACATCTGGCAAAATGTATTCAATGCAATGTTTATATTCATTCACTGTACCTACATAATTGTTTTGGTAAGATTCCTCTGCAGCAGAAGTATGCTAATGTATTTTTATACCGTTTATGTAACACAACAGTTATTAAAAAGTAAAAGTATAACATTGGTTAAAACGCACGTGTAAAGCAAGTAGGCATACTTTCCATACTTTTTATCAACTTGATCTGCTAAACCATTTTATGTTCTATGGCAATAGTTATAAGGATGATAATAAAGTGTTAACCATCATCTAATTTTAACAGGTGGACGTCAAGCCTCTTCTCAATGAATCATAACATTAATTTCATTAAAAAGATGTTTACCACTCTATTACTTTCAAATCTAATTCTACGTCTAATTCTGTACTAATAAAAGTTATGCCTACTTTCCTTAAAAAAAAAATTTTTTTTCCTCCCAAGACCATCATCATCAGCCTAGCCTTTGACAACGTTGAGGTCGGCTTTCAGTCAAACCGAATGCAGCTGAGTACCAGTATTTCACAAGTCACGACTGCCTATCTGACCTCCTCAACTAGGTAAGACTGGTTCTCACACTTACTGGATTTTGACTACCCGTAATTACTTCCAAAGATGACAGCCTTCGGTTGAATTTTCTTCCTGACGCTTAACAATGTGTCATATTTTTAGAGTGAATCGAAATAAGCTGAACATACACGGACAATAATGTACAAATTCGAAAATTGAGATAATAAATAATAATAATAATAAAAAATCTTTATTTTTCTCTTCAATTACATTGTTAAAAGTACATTACAATACAAGTTGCATTTCTAAGAGAATGGTGTCTGCTTAAGGTTGAGATGTCGTTCTTTAGTTGCTTATACGCCGAGACGCTTCATCCGAGTCCCATTAATGTGTGTGTGTGCTTACATTACAGTACAATACTCCATTTATTTATAATCTGTCTGGCACGGAACATTTAAATATGTATATCCCTTCACTGAGTTTAATGCCTTTAAGATTAAAAAATCGCAGCCAGAGCAAAACCACATTTGAAAGTCAAAACTTTATCTCTCTCCACTGGTTTTTCTATCATCAAAGGTGTTATTTAATTTGTTGGTTTCGTAACAGAAAATATGATTGAAATGGAATTTTAATCTGTTAGTTGTTTTTCTAGAACGATGCTCAAGAACCGATTATGTGTGATTGACATAGATTTGGAGTCGCTTCTTGTAAAGCACTGGTACTCAGCTGAATCCGGTTAGACTGGAAGCCGACCCCAACATAGTTGGGAAAAGGCTCGGAGGATGATGACATAGATTTGGAGCCAGTTTTGTCTTAAGCCAGTATTCATTTGGAAGGTCTCAATTTTCCTTTTGGTACATCAAAATAAAGTTTACATTTTTCTTCTTCCGTCAATCTATTGATGCTACCTTAAATCCCGTTAGTACTTATTTTAATCAACTTAATTGAACAAATCTATTCAGCAAAAACTTGAGAATTGAAAAATCTGTCCCCATCACAATGAAGAACGGTTCCCTTTCTATCTATAATTAAAAGCAATCACTGCTAATACCAGGCGAATAAATTTTTCAGATCAATGAACACCAATATCGGAGAACCAATAAATATTCCACGGAGTTCTGGAACATAATTTCGGCACGCTCCCTTAAAGTACCCGCATACTGGATGCTAAACAGTCGGCCGACAGTTGGCATTACATATATTTAAAGAAAACTTTAATTCCAATCAAAGTCTTCAGACGGTTTGATACCGGCTAAATACCTGATCTTTGTAGAGGGCGTATTACCATTCAACTTCATACTGATTTGTAAGCCCAAACAAACTATCGGCCGACTAAAAGTTTGCCGTATGCGAGTACTTATAAAAGGACATTTTCAGACCTTCGAAGATAGGGGAAAACTTATGGAAGCTAGCAACTTGTATCGAGGAAAAACCATGGCTATTAAATAGAATTATTATACGGATGATGGCATTACGTGCCGGGATTTTATGTTTTATGAAAATACTTTCATGTATTTGTAAACCCCTGATAATTTGTTGATGTCTTAAAAGCAATGGAATTGGAGCACTTTTTAATTTTGCTTATAATGAGTTTAAAGGTTGCTCCTTTTAAACTACCTTCTTTCCAAAGATATTGTGCTTGATTAAGCATCTATAATTTTCACCTTTTTACAAAACCGAGTACTGATAGATACTTTTTCAATAACAAAAAAGATATCATTAAGAATTTTTAAATCAAACTGTAGGTATCATTAAAGGTAGGTATTGTACTCGATGCAACCATAGAAAATAAGGATGTTTGCGTGATAAACAGGTGGAATGGACATTGGACAAGGCCAAACAAAGGAAGTAGGAAGACCCATGGAGAACAAAAGAAGACCCTTTGAAAAATCTCCAGTCTAAGCAATTTCACTTCAAGAGAATTGCCATCACAATTTGTCAAGGCGCTTAAACTTATAGACGTGAAAATATATTAAGTTTACGCTTTTGTTTATTAGGTCACAAAGAAAACAAAGTTCATAAAGGAATTACCTGACAGTTGTACAAATCGTTTTTCTCTAAGAATTAGGTTAACCGTCTCTATCAATGTCAGAACGGCCTCGCAATGCTAACGCGTGTCAGTAATTTGTCAGCGAGCCTCTAACGTTAGCTTCTAACACTGGTCCCAATGCTGGACACTACGAGTTGGGGATTTATTCATTTTATGAGTGGTAACTTCACAGCTTACACTACGTTACATAAAATTATGAAACCGAACATTACACAGAATAGTACATATGTATTATAATTAGCTGATAGTGACTTATATTAGCAGGTAAGTTTTACGGTAAGATAAGGTAAGTATGTCAGCATTGGCTGAACAGCCTCGAACTGTTGACTGCTTACAATGCTTTCACACTGGCTGATTTTGATCTGCTGGCAAATAAAGAAATATTCCGTGTGGTTTTTAACGTCATTTTTGCAGCAGATTTTTTACAAATTTCACTCGGAAAATCACTTTTTGTACTCGAAAAATCAGCTTGTGTGAAAAGGATGTTTGTAGTTCTTGCTTGTTTCCTGCACCAACATTTTCGTCCACACATTGTTGGTGCCAATATTGGCATCAATTTGGTAAATAAGGCCTAAGTATTGTACTACTGTTTGCTCAGATGTTTGTTGTATGCGTTGAATAAAGGTGTATTATTGTTTAAGTAAGTTCTATCATATTTACAAGCATGTGTTAGCTAACCATTGATTAAGTGTTCCTGGGAAAACCTCCAATATGTTAATTACCATATCAAAATCAAAATCAATACACATAATCTATACTAATATTATAAAGCTGAAGGGTTTGTTTGTTTGTTTGATTGTTTGTTTGTTTGAACGCGCTAATCTAATCCTACTGGTCCGATTTGAAAAATTCTTTCAGTGTTAGATAGCCCATTTATCGAGGAAGGCTATAGGCTACTTTTTATCCCGGTACGGGAAGTAGTTCCCACGGGATGCGGGTGAAACCGCTGGCAGAAGCTAGTCTATACTAATATTATAAAGCTGAAGAGTTTGTTTGTTTGTTTGAATGCGCTAAACTCAAGAACTACTAGTCCGATTTGAAAAATTCTTTCAGTGTTAGATAGCCCATTTATCGAGGAAGGCTATAGGCTACTTTTTATCCGGGTCCGTGCCGAGGTTCCCACGGGATGCGGGTGAAACCGCTGGCAGAAGCAAGTAATTCTTATACAACACTTCAAAGAATTATGTAGCTTTTATTTTAATATACAACCCTTACACCTACTCAGAAAGGTTGAAAAAGATAAAATAATACTTAAGTAAGAAAACTTTTCAATGTCTCATTTATTTACTTCTGAAGAACTTTAGCTATTTATTTTTGGAAGGCGCGATAAAAAATTAAGGCTCTTCGGAAAACAATGAAACGAAAGTCGATGATTGAGGAAAAACAGTAAAAATCGCTAAAAACTTTGATTATATTGTCACAATAGTCCTTAATACAGGAATAAAAACTTTTAATAGGGATCAAAAGGTCGTTACAAAGTAAAATCGCTTGGATGGTATTGTAAAATTCGAAATAATATTAAAAGTCTTTTTATAGCGCTGCAGTTTTCGAATATAATGACCGCTGTTAACGCAGAAATGGCCATTAAGAGACACAAAATTACTCAAAAAATGGAGAAAAAGTTTTAACTCTCTGTTGAATTTGTCAGCCCACCGCGATGTAGTGTCCAGCATTTTTCACGCAATATTATAAAGCTCAAGAGTTGGCTGTTTGAGCTGTTTGTTTGCATGTTTGCTTGAATGCGTTATGTCGTGAACTCCTAGTCTGGTTTCAAATAGTTTTACAGTGTTTGATACCTCATTTAGCGAGAAGGCTATAGCTTACTTATCCGGGTGTGCGAAGAAGTTTTTGGGTTGATAAACGCTGATATAACCGCTGGTGAAAGCGATGTATAATTATTGTACACTAGCCGTTTTCCCGCGGTTTTACCCGCGTCCCGTGGGAGCTACTGCCCGCACCGGGATAAAATATAGCCTATGTTACTCGCAGATAATCGCTTTCCAATGGTGAAAGAATATTTAAAATCGGTCCAGTAGTTTTTGAGTTTATCCATTACATGCACAACCAAACAAACAAAGTTTTACTCTTTATAATATTAGTATACATATAATGTGCAATAGCAAATTCCACAGTAAACTCATAACTACTCAAAACCTTTAACAAAACACACTCTTATTGGGAGAACAGCAGTATTCCTTCAAAGTCAAACTTCACATAATTGGACAGCCCAAGGCAATACATACAGTGTTTCCCCGTACCTCTCGTGACATAGTCAAAGTACCGAAATCTCCAGTGATCTGGGTCAAACACTTATATTTCGAGCACTGTAATCCCGACTGACAAATTGACGGGTTCACAGTGAACATTCACGTTTGATGTAGACTGCCCCTTAAAAGTGATTGAGAAGGAACATTGTGAAAAAAAGAATGTGTTAGTATTTGTAAAGAAGGCTGTTTGGTTTTTAACCGACTTCCCAAAAAGGAGGAGGTTCGCAATTCGGCCGGTATGTTTTTTTTTTTTTTTTTTTTTTTTTTTATTTATGTACATCGATTACACCGAGGTTTATTGACCGATTTACGTGATTCTTTTTTTGTTCGACGCGGAATAGTTGCCAGTTGGTCCCATATTCATCAGGTCAGGATCTGATGATGGAAACCTTGAGAAATCGAGGGCAACTTTCGAAAGTTGTAGGCATAGATAGGGTTAAACCTTGACACTCATATGTATGCCTGATAGCACTGTTCAACAGTGAAGGTTTGGAGCTGACCTGATGATGGAGACCAAAGAAGATCGAGGGAACTCGACAGCTGAATATGTAAACTACCCCGTGTTTGGGTTCATATTATTCGTATTGACGAGACCTTTGCAAGAGTAAAGGTTTGGAGCTGACCTGATGATGGAGACCACAGAAGGTCGAGGGAGCTCTACAACTGAATATGTGCTTATATTATTCGTATTGATGAGACCTTTGCAACAGTGAAGGTTCGGAGCTGACCTGATGATGGAGACCAGAGTAGATCGAGGGAGCTCGACAACTGAAAATGAAAACTACTGTTCGGGCTTATATTATACGTATTAATGATAACTTTCAAGTTATGTGGATAGTGACCTATTCGTATCACTAAAAAGCTGAGAATAAAAAACTTTTTTACAAAAAAATAAAACCGACTTCCAAAACACTAAAAAGCAAAAAAAAAAACTAATTTTAGGAGCATCGGCCTAGAAGTCGGTGGCAAAATTAACTTAGGGACATCCATTAGACACCGACTTCTAGGCCGATGCTCCTAAAATTAGTTTTTTTTTTTGCTTTTTAGTGTTTTTTGGAAGTCGGTTTTATTTTTTTGTAATCAAATATTTGGAGCATTAAGTGTATTCATCGATACTAACATATGAAGCAGAAGAGATTGCTTATTTGCTTGAATGCTCTAGTTTCAGGAACTATTAGACCAATTTGTAATTTTATTTTAGGGTTATATGGCTTATTTATTCAGTAGGGTTACTTTTTATCTGGATTTTCGTGGTTGTTCTCGTAGGATGTGTGTGTGTGTGGTGTGAAACTGGTGGCGGAAGCTATTAATATACTTAAGTCTGATGTTTCAAACAGATTTACGTAGAAAAATAATTTAAAAAAACCGGCCAAGTGCGAGTCGGACTCGCGCGCGAAGGTTTCCGTACTACTATTTATAAAACGTTCCAAAATTATAAAACATTTATAATAAATTCCATATTCTGTGAATATTTCAAGCATCAATCTGATGCCGTTATCGATATTGAGCAAAACAAAAAAACGTTTGTTGTATGGTAGCCCCCATTTATTTTATTCTAGTTTTCAGAATTAGTTGTTATAGCGGCAACAGAAATACATCATCTGTGAAAATTACAACTCTCTAACTATCACGGTTCATGAGATACAGC
The DNA here is from genome assembly GCA_963856015.1 of Helicoverpa assulta. Classification (NCBI taxonomy): domain Eukaryota; kingdom Metazoa; phylum Arthropoda; class Insecta; order Lepidoptera; family Noctuidae; genus Helicoverpa; species Helicoverpa assulta. The sequence goes on from CAWLCW010000016.1 coordinate 2,127,271, forward strand.
CTGGTGACAGACGGACGGATGGACGGACAGAGGAGCGAATACAATAGAGTCCCCTTTTACCCTCTGGGTACGGAACCCTAAAAAATAGAATAGAAGTTAATTAATCATTACTCACGCTTTTTCAAAGTGCAGTCCTGGCCCTAAGAGCCGAAGCCTACAGGGCTGTGGTATTGGTCGAAACATTTACCGCGGCTCTGGTATACAATGGGCTCCAGAAGGTACAGAGGCGTTCATTTCCCACCTAAAAAAAACAAATGAATAGGTAAATAATTAGTACAAGTCATCAGTATGTCCACTTAATTACCTAATAACGTGATCTAGTTAGACGGCCAAGGTTACGTTTTAAGGCTAAATATTTGTAACAGTTTTACAATGGCTGTTTAGTCTAATTTACTAAACCACTGAAAACTGGTTCCCTCATTTAAGTATGAAAGGATTGAGTGACAAGATTAACTGGATACATACAATTTTCCGTCCATCTTTGAGTGAAAGAAATTGCTTGATAAGCTCAACCATTGTAGAGGTACAATTCTAGTACAATAGGGGTCATTTTTATATCCTTATTTTTATATCCTTATCCTTTATAGAATCCTTTTGTTTAGCGTACAATAAAAAAATATCTGCTTTCATATTTTTCTTTATTAATGTATCTAAACTGTCTTCAGCCAGCTGGATTTGGAAAAAACTTGACTATTGGGTTCTTTATCTGAGTCCGGAAAGGAGTTACCACAAGACGAAAGTAATCGCTAGAAATAGCTAGGGTATCTACATAGTATTAAGAAACCAAGTAAGTTATCTTCATACAAATGCACCGCGCGCGGCTTATATGTGTGCGCCATAGTATCTATGCGTCGACGCACGCACACTCCGCAGTGACTCCGACTGGCGCACTGAGAAACGGGTCGAGATTTTGTTAAAGTGTGAGTGCGTCGACGCATAGATACTATGGTGCACACATATAAGCCGCGCGCGGTGCATTTGTATGAAGATAACCTACTTGGTTTCTTTATACTATGGTATCTATCTCTACCTCTATAAAAACAGTACATTAATCAAAACAGAAAATAATAAATAATCATTTTTGCAATTATACCGTCTTATTCAAACTCGACTTCCAAGTTTCTCATACAATTCGTCCATTCAACTCACATTATTCACTTCACTGAACTTAATCCTGAATTAACTGGATATTTTACAAAGTATTAAATTATTTATTAACGTGTAAAAGTACTTGTGAAAGTGTTAAATGAGTACAATTTAGCAGTATTTACAGAACTCTTGGGAACTCAAGTGATTTAGTTTTAAGATGTAGAAGTTCTTAAATGTCACAGCTGCTTTATGATTTTAAGATTAAAACACCTTTGGGAAGTTGCTGTCTAGACTTGTTCGTGTAATACACAAGTTTTCTTTTTGTAAAAATCTTTAAATGTATACAGTTTCTGTCAGCGGTTTTACGGAGAACTAACTTCAAGCCCCCGGATCTCACTTTTGGCTGACTCAATAAATCTAAGAGATCTGCCTCATTGAGACGCCATGGCGACGTCACCAGCGGCGCAAGTCTGGCTACTTATGGCATCCAAAGGTCGCCAAGTCGAGTGGACATGGCGTCTCGACCGTGAATTGTTTACATCGTCGCTGAAGAAATCGCACGCTGACTGGTGACCACACTGGCGACTGAGTGAGTGAGGTGCACTGTACCGTGTACATTATAGTGGCAGCCATGGCATTGTCGCCAAGCTGCCAGAGTATCCAGAAGCCACGCTTCTAATTTGGCGACCTTGCCAAACCGTTGCCAAGTGAGTTAGGTACCATACATTTCAATATTAACTGCTTGGATACGTAGCCGGCGACGTCGCCATTGGCGTCCTAATGAGGCAGGGCTCTAACACTGAAATGATTTTCAAACCGGGCTAGTAGTTAATGAGATGAGTTTTCTGTTAGTACAGAACATAAACTGTTGGAACCACTTTTAATGGTATTTATGTTTACATGTTTATCTTTTTATAATCTAGTCTAAAGGCGAATAAACCGGAGACAGCGAGGAAATAATTTTATTTTTTATCCTACGTTAAGAATTTTTGGCCATAAGTACCTGTAATTGTATTCAGTTGTATTAATATAATAACATCAAAGGCAGATGGGAATAGAAAAACCTTATACCCATTTAATTTCTATACCTATACCTAATATTATATTATTTTGTAATTGGATATAATTCATTTCAGAATGTAGATATCTTTAACTGGAAGTACTTTTAAGGATGTTAACTAAACAAAAGATTACAGCGTGATTTATATTTCTCGAAATAGAATCAATTCTTGTTTTCGTTTGTTATGTTTTTTTTTTGAACGTAAATACCAGTACATATAGGAGTACCTACTTTATTTCATTTTGTTTAGGTTTAAATAATTGTGTGGTAAACCTTATGAATAAATAGTAATTAGCATTGTTTCTACACAATGTGTAAAATGTTACTTCCCACAGCACGTATTTTATTCTCATAACATTTTCATGATTTTGAGGTCAAAACCATCCACGTGTTTATGGTACGTTGTTATAAGATATATATAGGTATAGTTCATATCATTACTATTTACGTCATCCTCATGTTATCATTGTAGTAAAAAAAACTTAAATGTTTAAATGTCAGTCCTGCGCCTGATCTTTCTCCGGTCGTGTCGGATTACCGTCCCATCGAGCTATGAGAGTGAAGGAATACAAGGTGTTGATTTGCATCCGTGCAATATTTCAGGAGGTTGGCAGAAAATACGTAAATAATCGATTGGAATTACAGTAGACGGGAAATAGCTCATATGCACTGGTTTTTTTGTCATTGTAATGTAGTATTTCAGAAGTAACCCAATTTTATGAATGTTAATGAATGATCGTTGCCTATGCTTTGTGTTTGCGTTTGTGTGAGAGCGCAGCACGGTTTTAAGGCCAGTAACACACGCGCCGAGTTTAAATACGGCTAGGTGACATTGACGGTTTCCGAAAAAAAAAATACGTACCAATTTTTTTGTTGATTTGGGTTGAGAATCATTAGCATAATTATACCTTGAATATTGCACGGATGCAAATCAACAGCTTGTATAAAGAGCACCTGTGTCTTCGCAAATGCTGTGCACCATAATATGTCCTGCGCAACTAGCTGATCTCCTTATATTAGAAAAGCTGCCGAGACTGATAACGAGCTTGGACGCCATTATTCATGTTATAACTAATTGGTCAGCTTGTTTCCATTCCGAATTTGATTACACAAACAAAATAATGTAATACTCATGAAATTTGAAGAGTACCTTTTTATCACCTTGACGACAAGTGCCAGGATTTCCCATCTTTTGGAGATAAAATCAAAATTGCTTACCAATCTATTTTGTTGTTCTTTGTAAGTGACATAAAAATATTCAATCTTTCGCACCGTGAGATAAATCAAAGTTCATCTGTCCATGATTTGAGCAGATGAAAAGACTGACTATTATTGACAGTTTATCAGAAAACTAAACAGATAGTTGGAGAGGGAATTTACGTAGATTCAATCTTGAACTAGATTTTTCTTCTAACAGTGGATACTTCAAACAGACATAGGGTCTTTTCCCAAACCATGTTGTGTCAGAGACATTCGTTCGTTCTTTCGTTCTTCATGCACGTTCCGATGCCACACTGCCATGTTTTGTGTGATCGGGTTCATAGACAATGTAAGAACCAACCGATTTTGAATACTCTTGTCAAAACAAGTTACTATGAGTTCTCACCTAGTTTCATTAGTTGCTTGCACCGAATATCAACTGCAATTTCCTGGCCGTTTAATCACAAGAGACTGTTTCAAAACGTGTGAACAAGTGACTTAGAATAAGCCCACATATCATAGATACATAGGTTGTGCAAGATATTTTTACTCAACGTTGAAAACTTTCTTCTCTGTTTTAATTATCAAAAATCACTTTTCTAATTAAAGCTATCCACTATTTTCTCATAGCACCAAAATTAAATATTCTAAGTAATTAAATATGTACTTGGGGTTATAAATAATGGAGTCTGATTAGCTAATTTTCTATTTAGGTAATGAATACGTTGTTATTTTACTTGAGTCAGGTAATTATTAGAAATTTATTACAAGGCTATTTTCATGCAGTGATTAGCTATCAAATTAGAGCGTTTACATTTCACTTAATACCGTAAAATATGAGATACACTAACTTTTATTATTTAGGCGTAGAAATCTACGCTCATATCAAAAAGCTGAAGATTTTTTTGTTCGCTTAACGCTTGGCTCTTAAATGCACTGTTACTGGTCCAATTAAAAAAAAAACCTGTTATAAACGTAGTTCAAGGAATAAGCTGACTTTTATGCTGCTTATGGGAAGAGACGTAACCATGCCTGGTAACGAGTTATACCTCTAATATTAACATATTTCCATACAAAGGAATAGGAAATAACTCTTATTTTTGGAATACGAAGCCAAAGTAAAACGATTGGGGGTCATATAAAAAATAGATTGGCAATATTATTCAATCAACCTCTATTCAACCCGAATTTCCTTTGACAATGAGATTAATTTCTAACAATGATAACGGAGCTCATAGGTCTGCCAGATGTTAAAACTGATAACATCTCATCGATTTTATATTTCATAATATTTTCTTAAACAAAATACTTATCTCATATTCATGATGACTCTTATCACCTCTTGTCAAAACCTAGATATTGTGTTGCACCAAAAAGGTGTGAATTGAGAAACTCCTTTGCAAATATTCTGCTTTCGAACACATTCAGAAAAAAAAAATAATTTCAATCATGATTTTTGTTGGAAATTCTCACAATATATATTATGTTCATTCAAAAAGGGGTCATGAATTGAAAAAGGTTAAAAAAACACGTAAAATATAAAATATTATCCTGAAATTGTTAAAAAACGAAGAAGGAATCTAAATCTAACTTACATCTCTGTTGAAATGTCAATATTTCACGAAATTTAGCAATAGGTACAGTTAGAGATAACAACGCAAAGACAGATCAGCCGACAAAAACGTGACAAAAGCCACATTACACTAACATTATGTTTTTCTAACACCTCAATAATTTTCCGTTGTAGAGGTATAGTAAAACATAGGAATAGAATGCAAAAACTTTGTAATCACATGCTATTAATGAATACTCGTCACGTTGCCTGAGAATCGGGCGCAATGTTCATTAGCTAAGAATACATTAATTATCTACAAGGATCCTTATTATACGATCTACGATTATAGATACAATCTATTGCATAAATGTAATAAATGTTAAGAAAACTCCGTCTATCTATCGAGCTTTCACTCCAAAAATGCTGTAATAATAAGTCGCACAGATAGTCCAGAGCCTGATAAATGGCATAAGTATTTTTAGGGTTCCGTACCCAAAGGGTAAAACGGGACCCTATTGTTGTCGCTCTTCTGTCCGTTCGTCCGTCCGTCCATCAGTCACCAGACTGTATTTCTTTGCCGCTATAGCAACAAATAATGAAAACTAGAACTACATAAATATTTTGGGAGGCTCCCATAAACGTGATTTTTTTGTCCGTTTTATAAATAACGGTAGATACGGAACCCTTCGTGCGCGAGTCCGACTCGCAGCCATCCAGCTGCGAAAAGCGGTCCCCCATTGACGCGGGTGAAACCTCAAAAATCAGCTAGTTCTAAAATAAATTGACATTGACATGAAAATCAACGATTTTTCAACACCTGCATTTTATTTGAGAAAAAAAGATAAGATAATGGTGATAACCCATTGATAATCAAACCTCTTACGTTCAACGGATGCCGATAACACTAAGATCACCATCTAAAAGGAGTGGTAGATCGTTGACTCACACTTCGATACTTTAAGTACTAATCAGCCATTAGAAACTCAAGCCACACGTACGAAACACTTAATTAGCTATAAAAATGACAGTGGTAATGTACTGATAGAAATCTAAGCCTTTTTAGACGACTATTGAATCGCTTTAGACTGCAAACAAAAGCCATTGATTAATAGAAGGTATTCTTATGACGGGATTCCAGCAAAATTGTTCGCGAGCGATTGCAATTTCGCGGACATTTTAAAAATGTTCGCACGCCGTTTGCGGGAGTAGACCTGAAGAAATTTCTGTGCGTTACAGTGCCACAAATTGATGGAATATTGCTTTTAGAATTGACTTGATGTTAAGCAATAAGACCGTACTATAGTATGCTCTTACAATTGAAATCAAGTTATTGTTAAACTCGCTTAATCCTCGGGACTTTGTCTGCATCCGAGGGAACTACCATCCGCACCCAGATAAAAAATATCCGCCAATTATTGCTCTTGACAAATATCTGCAACGAAGTTAGCTACCTGTGACTGCAACAGCTACTTGATAATGACTGCCTTCAGTTCATCAAATAGTAATATAATATTTGACTAGGTCTTAAACTCTCTAGAAGCCTTAATAGTCACACTAGTTGCACAAACGTTCTCATTTACAAATGCATGACCAGTTCCTAAGGGCAGTCGGTTTTCAACCTTGAGTTGACATACTTAAATCAGGTTTTTGAACAATTTATGATGTCATATGTTATAGGCCACTGTTGTCTTATTTATGTTAAGGTGAAGATGTTGTAGGCTCGTTTTTTTTCTCACGACTTTACTTGGTGTTGCTTAATTTTACTTGTATAGAAAACAAGTCATTGTTTGTTGAACAGAAAAAAAACTGTTTAGTAGTTTTGCTGAGACATCAAACCAGACATTGTGTTAGATGTTTAATATTGAGTACATAATTAAGATATTGATATTTTATTATTGTTACTGTTACTGTTACAGCCTTTTTATCGTCCCACTGCTGGGCACAGGCCTCCTCTCACACGGAGAAGGATTGAGCATTAATCACCACGCTTGCTCAATGCGGGTTGGTATTTATTATTATTTGAGGTTATTTCCTCTTTTCTCAATTTCTATTATAACAAACAATATTATAACAAATTATTGTTTGATACAAAATGTTTTGAATACTACTGAGATGTTTGATCATATTTTCAACACAAGAGATTGTAAACTTTTTGTCTTTTAAAAGGGGCCAAGAAACCTTTCAACCTATTTGGTTCTTTTATAAAACAAATTATGAGATGATCATTTAAAGAAACCAACATCGAAGAAAGTATTAGAATTGTTACAAATATTAGGTTGTTTCCATCTTTTAAAAATATCTCCTGAAAACCCTCCCTAAATAAAAAATTAAATGTTTCCTTTGAAATTCTTCGTATAAAAACCTCATCATCCTCATCCTCCGAGCCTTTTCCCAACTATGTTGGGGTCGGCTTCCAGTCTAACCGGATTTAGCTGGGTACCAGAGCTTTACAAGAAGCGACTGCCTATCTGACCTTCTTATAAAAACCAATTGTATCAAACTTGGGCAATAATTTAAGTTGTCCTATTTGAAGAAGAAAAGTCGTTGCTTGTTGAGTCAGTTTTATTTAAAACCTATTGAAAGGGTTCAATGACCTTACAATGGAGTTCTTAAGAACGTAAAGAGTGCCCAGTGCCTATAATTTCTTATTTCAAATTGCGATTAGATTGAAGCCTTCCTTTGTTTTTTTTTTGAACTGCTAAGTACAGAAACCACGTACAAATAAACATTATAGGAACTTATAATATCACTAGCTTCTGCCAGCGGTTTCACCCGCATCCCGTGGGAACTACTTCCCGTACCGGGATAAAAAGTAGCCTATAGCCTTCCTCGATAAATGGGCTATCTAACACTGAAAGAAATTTTCAAATCGGACCAGTAGTTCCTGAGATTAGCGCGTTCAAACAAACAAACAAACTCTTCAGCTTTATATTATTAGTATAGATTGTATTCTTTTACTAAAATTAAACATCATAACTATGGGGCTGTCTGAAAGTTACAATTACCTTCTTTTCTAGTGGGAAATCATCGAATGATCCCGCTGTGTGTGTAATGTGAGGGAGTGTCAGACTCTTACTGACTAAAACCAACCATGTTCCTTCTGGAGCCCTTTGTGTACTATCATCATCATCATCATCATCTCAGCCATAGGACGTCCACTGCTGAACATAGGCCTCCCCCTTTGATCTCCACTTGTGTACCAGGGGCGCGGTAATTCTTTTAAACAATACCGCAGCCTTGGCAGGAAATTACGGTGACCTTGAAATGAAAAAGAATGTTAAAAGATTAGCGATGAATTTCAGCCAGTAAGAGTCTGACACTCCTTGCTATATCAACCACGGCTACCGTCTTTTGTCAAAAATAATTTAAAAATCATCTCTTCTTAATTAGTTGATATCACATAATGATGCATTTATGGATTCCTTAACGATTTATTTATCTGATGACACAATTTCTTCATTAACTTAATAAGCAATTAGCCTATTAATCCTTACTAATTGGGTTAAGTTAGTAAAAATCTACATATATGATAGATGCTTTTGGCCGTTACTGACCTACTGCCAAAAATCTCTTCAATAATTGTTTTTTTTTTTTTTCTTAATAAAACTAATTTTACAGATTTTATCGCGGTTATGTTAATATTATTTAATCCCGACGTTTCTGGTCCTTTACAGCATCCATGATAAGAGCAGAAAAGTAGTTTTATTTAAATGTCTAATATTCGCGTAAAGCTTGTTGTATAATTCGTCCACACTACATCATCCTCCGAGCCCTTTTCCCAACTATGTTGGGGTCGGCTTCCAGTCTAACCGGATGTAGCTGAGTACCAGTGCATCGATATGCATACCAATTACGTATCGATGTAGTCCACACTACATCGATACCTAATTGGTATAGAATTTTCTTTTGTAGCATTTTTCCAGCATAAGAAATTGAGTTTGATTGTTTAAACACACAACACAACACAAAAATAGAAAAAATATTTATATTACTATTTTTAAATTAATTAGACCTCTTATAACAAAAGTCACACAAACAGTCAATGTTTTCCAAGAAAAAAACGTATATACTTATAACTAGTAACTAACCAGCACGAACCTCTTTATTATTTACGAAAGTCACTAAAACATTGATTACTTAAACTATTTACTACCCCAGAAGGTCTTTCTCACGTCGGGTAATCACAACTTCTTTATGGATACTAAATTAACTACAAACTAAGTAATTTTCTTTATGAAGTTAAACGACTACTTTAGCAGTACCTATTATCTTTTAAACATTATAATACTTATCCAATAAAGTACCCACAAACTATTAGTCGGCCGATAGTTTGTCTGGGCTCATAAATCAGTGCGAAGAATGAATGGTAGTACGCACGTTACAAAGATCAGATATTTAGCTGGTATCAGACCGACTGAAAACTTTGACTGGCATAAAGATTTTCTAAAAAAAAAATGCCAAGCATGGGGTCAACTGTCGCTCGACTCGACGACGTCAGAAAATGAGACTAGGTCAATCTAGGCTTCAATTTAAGCTCTAACATGACCTTGAAATTTTGTACAACAAAAAAAGGTCTTTAAGTAAAGTACTATTAGGTCTATTTTACAAAGAAAGATAAGAATTTTGAAAGGAAAAGTTACGCAATGAGACGCGTCTTTTAAGTCACGTAATTGCTCTTCAAGCCAAAATCTTGAGGTCAAGTGTGACAAAAATGAGAGTTTTCTTATGAATATTTTCTACGATAAAAGTTAATAAGAAATTGGACGAAAGAGGGTTTCTTGTTTGTGAGGTAATTGTTAAATGTTTTTGTTTTTTAATTACGATTTGCTTATCTTGGTGTGTATCAAGAAATAGTATTTTTTAGTTTAAATAGTAAGGAGTCTCAGACTTTTACTGACTTCAACGACCCACCTTTTTATGGGAAATCAACAAATGACCTCTCCGCTGTATAGAGGTACATCAGACTATTACTGACTGATACCCACCATGTTCTGTCTTAAGCCCTTTATGTACCAGGGCCGCGGTAACTCTTTCGAACAATCCCGCAGCCCTCAAAAACCCACCTATGTTCCTTCTGGAGCCCTTTTGTGTACTACGACCGTGGTTAATATCTAGCAGGCGTGATCCTACCCTAACAATTTTAATCATCCTCCGAGCCTTTTTCCCAACTATGTTGGGGTCGGCTTCCAGTCTAACCGGATGTAGCAGAGTACCAGTGCTTTACAAGGAGCGACTGTCCTATCTGACCCCCTCAACCCAGTTACCCGGGCAACCCAATACCCCTTGGTTAGACTGGTGTCAGACTTACTGGCTTCTGACTACCCGTAACGACTGCCAAGGATGTTCAATGACAGCCGGGACCTACAGTTTAACGTGCCATCCGAAACACAGTCATTGGTGTCTAAGTTATACTTAGAAAGTACATACAAACTTAGAAAAGTTGCATTGGTACTTGCCTGACCTGGAATCGAACCCGCTCCCTCATACTCGAGAGGTTGGTTCTTTGCCCACTAGGCCACCACGACACCCTAACAATTTTAATACACCTGTCAATATCATTGACAATTTGTACACACAATAAAGGTTGTTAGCCAAGCAGAGTCGGGCCAATAACATGCATTTAATTGGAGGTCACCAAGTAGGTTGTGTTGTGATAATGATTTGTGACAAATAGTACGAATGCGCGAGCGCAAACGGTCAGTCAGATTTTGTGTGCGGATCGGAAACAGTGCTTTGTTTATTTATTGCAGTTTTTTTTTTTAACGTGACTTCAATGTGATTAGTGTTTATTTGAAATTTTTGACTGCAGATTTTTCTAAAGGGTGCGTATAGATTTTTTTGTTATTATTATTTTTTATCAAAAACATGATTGTTTTGTGTTGTGTAATGTGATTTTTTAATTTGCGATTTTTATCGATATCACGTCAAACACCATTAGTAATGAGAACGTAAATCCATTAGATCTGGGTTATTATTTACGCATTCCTTAATACTGGCAAGTCAGTTCTAACTATTGAAGAGGTTTTAGTTTTTTTGGATTACTGGATGTTTAAATTTTGATTATTATAAAACTTGGTAACAAGTTATATTAGGAGGAGGCTGGATTTTGGGAGTTACTCGAGCACTTCAGAATAAAATATGGGATAATACCTCTAGTTAGGAATAATACCGGGAGTTAAGGTCTAAGTAATAAAATACCTACCTGAGATTATGAGTAACACGGATTAATAACGAGCTAAAATTACAAGTCTTAATAGCAATTTTAGGATCCATTTAATATTTCCTCTAAATTCCTCCTCGAAAAAACTTTTTTTTTTCCGGGATTATAACTGTGAACGTTCTATAAAACCGCAACAGTTCTCAAGCCAAACTTCTAGACACCTAGCCACAAGATATAAGATCTGCTTAGTTTGTGTCTCAACGATCACAATGTTAAGTTACTTTTTGTTAATGAATATTTTTATCTTTCATTTCCAAGGATTTCTTGAAATACATGATTTCAGTCCATACGTTTTATTTGATGGACATTTCGTCCCTATTGCACTGGTCATGTCGAATAACTTACGTAAACAAGGATGCAATGCAAGAACATCCTTGCAACTAATTTATTAGAGTACTCCTCACAAAGGAAGGAAAGATAGTGGAGATGTCACAAGAAAGGTAAGTCAGGCGCCGTCTTGTAGGTCAAGCAACGTTTGCTAGGCGTGCTTGTCAAATCAAAACCAATCTGTCAAAGATTGATCTTGATTGATTGGTGAATTTATTTTGAAATTAATCGGCGGGTTCCATAGAAGGCGTGTAAGGGCAGTGCTAGTAACGTTCCTCTTCCCACGAACACCCGCTACTTTCTTAGGAGATTGTGCGTCATAACATCTCTGCTAGTCATTGTGGTCATGGTACTCCTCTGCTAGTACTAAAATCTCATGCAACGTATTGCTTGAATAAAATGCTAAAAGAAGAAAATACCTTTTGCTCTTAGTGAAATGTATACAGCTTTCAGGTTTAGTCAGATGTCCGAGTTAAATGGTATCCTATTTTGTGATGTTTAAAATTTTAACATTTTAAGAGCTACATTTTCCAGTACTTTAGGCTAAAAAACGCTTTTTTTCAAGATTACTTGCAATGTAGGTGTGGCTCTGTTCTAAAAAGGAGTTGCCTGGAGTTTTATATATTGATTCGGAGGAACCCTTTTTCGAAATTCTACTTTGCCACATGTGACTCATAATAATATACCTATTTATTTTGTTTACTGTCCTAAATCAGCCCTTTTATTTCCTATAGTATTTAAACTTATCTTTATACGGTCGGCCTTGACAAACTGCATCAGAGTGAATGTCTCTCGTAAAATGGCGGCCATGATAAAGCGGGTTTTCTGTCATACACTAATAATTCTTTATCCTGCTATATATGGCATTATATGTGATAAGAAGGATTCAATGGGTATCAGCCATGACATAATATATGACCATAGTATGGAAACAGTGGGATTGTTTTTACGGGAAGCGATTCATAAATCAGAAGCTCTTTCCTGGTTTTTCAATTGTTTCCTGAAGGAGCTGACCATAAATCTGTCTGTCAGTAGAACTTCTATGATAAAACTGAACGGATTCCGGTAAAATATTGACAATGAAGATAGGGAGGGAGACTGACAAAATGTATGATACTTTTTTGAGTATTTGAAATATTATTACAGGATTGACTGCCTCGTTGGTCTAGTGGTCGCAAGCGCGGCTGCTGTGCTCGAGGTCTCGGGTTTGATTCCCGGGTCGGGCCGAAATCGCTTTGTGGGTTTTCTTAAACTTTCAAAAAGCAGCCAGTCTGGAAGTTGGTGATTGATTCACCCGTGCATCGGAGAGCACGTAAATGTCGGTCCTGCGCCTGATCTCTTTCATCGGGTTATGAGAGTGAAGGAATAGTGAGTGCCCCTGTGTCGGCGCAAATGCTCGTGCACTATAGTATGTCCTGCGCAGCTGGTTGATCTCCTTAAATGAGAACAGCCGCCGTGGCCGAAATCGGCCTCGGACGCCATTACTATTATTACAGGATTCATTCTCAAAAAAGTACGCAATTATTATGACAAAAGGTTAAAAACGCTAAACCCTATAAAAAGCAGAAAATAACTTTTAACACTTCGTAAGTACCAACTAAAGCATGTCAGACTAAACTAAATTTTGACGTGTCGGGGGACCGCTCTAATTATCTAATTAAGATTCGTGTTCTTTTTATATACAAATGTTGTAATTAGGTAGGTACCTATCATTTGATTTATGTAAGTATTTTTGAAGGTAAAACGCGGTCCCCCGACACGTCAAAATTTAGTTTAGTCTGACATGCTTTAGTTGGTACTTACGAAGTGTTAAAAGTTATTTTCTGCTTTTTATAGGGTTTAGCGTTTTTAACCTTTTGTCATAATAATTGCGTACTTTTTTTGGGTCGGGGGTTTTTTTAAATTTATAATTTAATTTTATTTCATTTAATTTATTTTATTTTAAGATGGGGTCGCTATAGGCGATCTCGGCCAAAGGAAGCTGTTTAATAATCCTCATGACAAAAACTGGCTGTGGGAGAATTGCACAGATTGAGAAACAATAAAGATTAACCTTTGGTCATTCTAGATTTTCAGCAAAAATATAAATCGGTTTATCCGTTTCATTCCGGCATTCCAGGGTTTCATCCGCCACATCCCATTTCCAGCATCAGGTTCTCGTCAATTAGAAACATGAAGAGAACTCGTCAAGACAAATTCAACGAGCCCAAACTCGATGGGTTTACTAAAAGGCAGTTCAGGGTTACGTCTCCTATCTTCGTACCCTTACAGCAGACCAGCTCAGTGGTTCCAGAAGACATTTGTGTTTCAAATTTCAGATCCCACATATGCTTGCAAGTAAACCAAACGTGTAACATTCCTATCACACCTTACAAACGAGCTGATGACCTTGAAGACCTGAACCGATTTCCACCAAACATAGCTAAGAACACTCCCGAATGACATTCCTTTCAAACAAAAAAAACCGCATTACAATCGGATCATCCGTTTGGGAGCTACGATGCCACATACACCCACACACACACACACACACACACACACACACACACACACACACACACGTCAAACTTATAACACCCCGTCGTTTTTGCGTCGGGGGTTAAAAATAGTGTGTAAAATTGCGAAAATGTTGTCTACAGCCTGCGAAAGGCCATAGACAACTTTTTATCCGGGTGCAGACAGTAGTTCCCTCGAGCTGTGGGTGAAACCACGGGAACGGCTTGTAATTCATAATCTAAGGCGTAGTAAATTCTAGGCACTTTAATTGGTAGCTATGCGGTAGTAATAAAATATCTATACAATGTTCTTGTTCTGTATCAGTTGTCTTTAGGCAGTCGTTTGAGAGAATGTCCGACATTTAGAACAATGTGGAATTGCATTGGTACTAGGACAACAGCTGTTAATAGAGGTACTTATGTTCGCTAGTTGTTGCAATCTTAGGTATGTTGTAGGTATAAGGTACATAGTTGGATTTTCATGTATTTTTTCTATATAGCGGTGGTATAATTTCTTGGGTCTCTCTAAGAGATGTAGGTTTAATTCCTGCTAACTTAAAGGTTATAGCTATTTGTACCATGTTTTAATCAAAATATTTTCAGAATTATATTGGAAAAAATTAAGTTATTGTATTCTGATATTTATAAATGCTTAATCCTTCTCTGTGTGAAAAAAGGCAGTGCCCAGCAGTGGGACGGTAAAAAATCTGATGATTTTATCTGAGGCTTTTATATTCTAAAAATAAACAATGAAATATCATCGCTGCCTTTGATTGCTTTAATCATTTTAATAATATTTTATTATACTGATTTCATCGTGAGAACTGACTCTCGCCTGACAATAAGATTATCTGGTATTAAAATGCATTTTCGTTTAAGTACATGTAATTAATTCGATGAACTTTGAAAGTAACAATTAATCTCTAATACCCAAAATAAAATCAGTTTTTACAAACGGCATAATTTAGTCATGATAGTGTAAAAAAAATAAAAATTCCCTAACCATGGAATTGGACCCTAGACCTTATATTCAATATTGTGTTCAATAATGTTTTATGATTATTTACACTACAAATAAAGGGTGTGACAGACAGACAGACAGGCAAACGGGCAACAAAGTGGTCCTATAAGGGTTCCGTTTTTTCCTTTTGAGGTACGGAACCCTAAAAAAAGGTTACACTCATTGTATCCACTTCATAAAAGCGGGTACATTATTCACAACAAAAAACAATGTAAATATTATATTACTAGCTTCTGCCACCGGTTTCACCCGCATCCCGTGGGAACTACTTCCCGTACCGGGATAAAAAGTAGCCTATAGCCTTCCTCGATAAATGGGCTATCTAACACTGAAAGAAATTTTCAAATCGGACCAGTAGTTCCTGAGATTAGCGCGTTCAAACAAACAAACAAACAAACAATCTCTTCAGCTTTATAATATTAGTATAGATGACTGTTAATCTGTGAATAACGTAAATACTCAATCAGACTGTTTTAATAAAACCTTATTTTACTTACTTATTTTTTATATGCAACTGTTTACTCATTGCTCTTTTGATATTTATTTTTCTGAAAGGACTACGGAATTGACCTTGGATACTATAATACGGGTTCACTTGAATCTCGCGTATAAGTTTCCAATGAATACATTATTTCAATACCTACAATGTAGATTGAAGATTAATTCTGGTACAATTACAGCAATAAATGAATAAACCGATTCATTAATGAACGCTGTTTTAATTTAAAAAAAAATGTGCTTTCAAATATTTTTTTGAGTACCTATTGATATCTGACACTTACGCGAATATTAGACATTTAAATAAAACCTCTGTCTGCCCGTGACCATGATTGCTGTGAAGGATCCGAAATTTCGGGATTAAATAATATAAACATAACCGCGATAAAGCCCGTAAAATAGTCTTATTTGAATTTTATGAGTAGTTGTGAAATGTAACATAGCCAAAAAATGTAAAATAGGTGTCAAGTTTGTTTATTGTCTACTGTGGATTGGGGCTAAAGCCAGAGTGTATTACTTTTTCTCCACCGAGTTTAAATAAAATATAATTACTACTGCGCAATTGTTTCACTCTGCAGCCTATAACTTATCACAGTAGCGATACCAATGATCTGAACATGGCAGTGCACCTACGTCTTTTATAACATGTGGTCTCGGTCAGTGTAAGTAAGCAAAATTTTCTAAGTTTTCGTCTAAGAAACGCGGATGTAGATTGTTAGGTTGGTTCAATGAACGCCCTTGTGGTTTTATCGGTAGGCTCTGTTTCAAGGCAAAGTATGGTTGAAATGTGTTACAGTCTGATTCATTAATGGATTATATTATTGTTTTTTTTTTTTTTTTTATATGGGTAATAATGTCAATTGAACATCTTTAGCTGGCGTTACGGATAGTCAGAAGCCAGTAAGTCCACGTCTGACAACCAGACTTACATTGGTATATTGGGTTGCCCGGGTAACTGGGATGAGAAGGTCAGATAGGCAGTCGCTCCTTGTAAAACACTGGTACTCCGTTTAGTCTGGAAGCCTACCCCAACATAATTGGGAAAAGCGTAGGCAAATGTGACGAGTAAATAATAATAGACATTATATTAAAAAAACGCAGTATTAGGCAGTTGCTTCTTGTAAAGCACTGGTACTCAGCTGCATCTGGCTAGACTGGAAGCCGACCCCAATGTAGTTGGGAAAAAGGCTCGGAAGATAGAAGATGGATGTATTAAAAACACGTACCTTATCCACAACTATCCAATTCGTTTTTGATATTCAAAAGCAAAAGCACAGAATATTTACGTAACAACGAGTTGGTAATGTTTACCGTCCTTAATGAGGATCAAACGTGGTTTACATTACAGCCTATTTTACCGTTGAAAACATTATTATAGGAATAACAGAACATGATGAATTGATGATCTGAATAATAGATGCAGTTTGCAACCTATAATTGTTTAGACAGTGCCCTTGCGTGCAGCCAATGCAATCTGACGTCTGTTAGATATAATTGGTTACATCCATATTAAATTAAAAACTAGCTTCTGCCAGCGGTTTCACCCGCATCCCGTGGGAACTACTTCCCGTACCGGTAAAGTAGCCTATAGCCTTCCTCGATAAATGGGCTATCTAACACTGAAAGAAATTTTCAAATCGGACCAGTAGTTCCTGAGATTAGCGCGTTCAAACAAACAAACAAACAAACTCTTCAGCTTTATAATATTAGTATAGATAAACTGTATTCATGTTTTATTTTTCTCCGAAATTCATGAAATTTTACATCATTACAATCTTGATAAGTATCTGGGTATGGTTAGGCTTATCTGTGTAAAGTATCTGGTCATGAAACAAATGACTAACGATTTTGCGCTCTTTGGAACCTAAAATTGGAGTGGATAACATGCCACCTGACTAATAATCATATAGTTTACATGTATGTAATCACACCTTTTTACCATCAACTGACTAACTGACATCTTTAAAATATTTTCGAAAATCGGCTTTCTGCCCTGTTCCCAATTTCATTAGGAGCCGACATAACATTATGTTTCTCACTTCCATTCCTCTTGTCATACTCACATTGACTCCCTTTTAATTCAAATCATCTCTCACGTATTTATTTACATTATTTTAAAGAAAGATCTTAATTTTTATAAATTATAATAAGGACAAATCGAGTGTAAAATAAGAAGGAAAATTACAAAAAAGAGATTATCTGTTTTACCCGGATAATTTCCTCCCATTATTATAGCTGTATTAATTTATTATTTACGTCTGACTTGTCATTGAAGTGTTGCCAAGTCCGTTGCTAAGGAAGCAAGTGGTATCTGACCTTAGTGATGAAACACGTTGCGAATACATTTGATCTACTTCCTAATGTACAAGAGCTGTTTTGAAATAGTAAAGTAACCGCTCTTCGTTTAGACAATAGACAAGCTTATTTATGTTAATATAATAAAGAACATTTTTTTGTTTGTTAGAACCCTAAATACTCCGAGACTTTTGAACCGATTTAAATAATTATTTCACTGTTGTAAGCTACAGTTATATATCTCGCTACAAACAGTAGTGGTAGTTCCCACGGGACGCGAGTGAAAACGCAGAAAACGGTTTTTACATTATACAATGGAGGATGTTTACTAATAATTTGGACAGTTACACAGTCAATAATAATTATGGAATATGTGCCTTCTAATATATTTTATTAATGCAATATTTTAAGAATTGCAATGTTTATTATAACTACACAAGATATCAAATATTCGATGCAGTAAATTGTGGTCACTTATGTTTAAAGTATCTGATGTCTTTTTGGAATAAAAAATTATAACGTAAAAAAAAAACTTTCTAAAAAAAGAATACTTCAAATACTTAGTCTACCAGTTTTCAGTCAGATCTAATATTATTATATCTCTTTTCTCTTTTTGTTTTTTTCTTGATGTCCACATGGGGACACATTTTCGGCCGACTATCCTATTACGCTAAAACATTCTCTACAATAATGTACACTATTGCTTACATTTTCCTACTTCCGCATCACCAAAGGTTGATTAAAGGAAAAATATTAATATTATTTATAGCATACTAATGGCACTTGTAACAGGAGAGCTTGATCAATCATCTTCAACGCGGCTTCGTGAGATCATTACTCATTAATGATAATGTTATTAGTTTGGATAACACATCTCTCCCTTTGCTAAGAAGAATTTGTTGTTTTTCTTTTATTTATAGTACCTACCTAATAGGAAAAGACAGTTAATATATCTCGTCTTATAACCTCTCTTCTGGAACTCAGCGGCTAGGGTCATCCTTCCGAAACAAGTAAGAGCTCGTCATGTCAAGACGATGATGATGGTCACCTATCCATAGATCTAACACGCTAAGAGTTACTTAACCTTATGACCGACCTGTGCGGCTGGTAGCCACGAATTCCTTTAAAGAAAATTAGTTCTATTAAATTCTTTTAATGTAAACTAAACTGACGTAAAATACTGTTGCGAAATAATTAGATAGAAATGCTACTGACGTACAGGTCAAATTCCTGTAAAGCTTGTTGGTGCCGGTACTCCTACCCGCTACCACAGATTAAATGAGCAGTCATTCGATCAGTTTCAATGAACCCTAAACAAAAGTTCGAAGATATTAAACTGGGGGTAGGTAACTATTCATTAAAAAAAATGAAATTAAGTATGAAAATGATTCGTTGATTACAACGGTACGTGGTTCAATAAGTAGAATAATAATTTGGTAATACAATAATGAGGGCTGATACCTTATTTAAGTAAAAGTCACGTATTAAAGTTAAAAAAGCAACTCAATTTTATAAACGTCGTGTTCATTGTAAATAAATGGCTGAGATACGTGTCACTCATAATTGATCTTACAAAAATATTTGCAAAAGGCATAAATGACATTTATCTGTCTTAAAGTAATAATATTTTCAAGCATTCTTTTAAGAAAAACTTAATATATAGGCTACCTTTCATCCGGGTGCAGAAAGTCGTTCCCCAATGAAGCAAACGAAGCTACAGCTGATGAGAAGTAACGTATGAGGCTAGAAAGATTGACTTGTAAATACGTAATGAACTTTGTTTGAAATATAGAAAACATTAAACAGTTGATTGAAAAGTTAATTTAAACACCGGTCTTTATGTAAAACTATTAAGTATTACATAATTGCTTCATTAGTTTCAGCTAAAATTTACCACTAACATTTGTACAAGTTTGCTGAAATTCAGCAAAGGCTTATACTAAGTACTAACTTAGACGACAGTTGTAGGCGACCGAGCCTAAGTTTGTATCTCAAATTACATCGGTCAAAGGACTTCAAGTTAGTGACTGAATAACTTAAATAACCCCAAGTATTTTAAAGGTTGTCAAATATTTGCTAGTCATTTGTAGACTAGACATTTTTCTTTTTGGAATAAGAAATTAAAATGATATAATTAGTTTAGAGCATGACCTAGTGATGGCTCGTTAGGTGATGATTTATAAGATAAGCACAAAGGCCAAAAGCACAACACTTATTAAAAAACAAGACTGGCAAATTCAGTTCCATATTCAAAACACCGGACCAAAACTCTCTCAACCAAAAAGGACTCGACATTAATTAACACAAACAAAACATTCTAACCATAACAGACAATTATTCCATAAAAATTGGCGTTCGAACCATAAAAGAAAAGAGGATTCCAGGCCAAGGTTTCATTTAAATGTCACTTTACCTTAAAGAAGAAAACTTAAACAAACAATAAGGAGAGTTTTGAAACAGCTGCCAAAACGTTTATGAACAAATTAGTTTACATTTAGAACTTTTTGTTACAAGGACTACAACTTTGGTTGCGAAAACTGAACCAATTTTGTCGATCAACTACCTCTTGTTGAAATTGCGAGTAATTTTGTGAGGTTTGATTGATAAAGAAGGCTCTATTGCAGAGCTTAGCGTAATCTTAGGAGAACTTAAATAAATGGTTCAAATGAAAAAGTATCAAAAGTTTACGACATAATTAATATTTATCAGAGCGTCATGTCATATAACCGTCGGTCTACTCGCCTTAATAATTTTGGCCATCGTGGATTTCGTGGTTGAAATTCATTAAGATATTTTCGAGGTAGTAGATATAGCCATACGGTGCGCATCGAAATTTTGCTGAGCCAAGGAACACGTGGGGTGCAGCCGCAGTGCTCATGTATATCGACGAGGAGTGTCAAGTTACGGCGCCATGTATGTTCGTGGGAATCGTTCCAATTACGCAAACTATGCAAATAATAAAAATCTAAATCATTTAACAACAAATGAACGACATGATTCATCGACTTCAGAAAATAGTCGCAATGATCTTTCTTCGGACCGTATTGATGGAAGTTTAAAGTCCGTAGGATTTGTTTATTTAACTCTAGAGTTCAGGAATATTATTTTTGAACATAAGTTCTACGTATTTAGCAATTTACCATGTAAGTCGATAGACATATTAGGTCAAGATTTTATTGAACGGTATTGCGTATTGTAAAAATCTCACGTCTGTTTTTTTAAAGATTGCGTAAAGTTATACTACTACTACTCCTTTACTTAGGCTTAGACTAGTCCTTTACTTAGGCCATGTAATATCATCCTCAGGTATTCTGCCTGACCCTGAAAAGATGCGAGTAATTGAAAGTTATCCGACACCAACATGTGAGGATGAATCAAGCGTATTGTTGCATTTAGCAACTGTTAAAGAAAAAATCGAAACTATGTGATAGAATAATATATAAATAGCTGTTGTTGTGCCACTACACAAATTATGTAGAGAGAAGGTTCAGTTTGAGTGGATTACAGAATGCCCCCAAAAATATTTATTGTATTCAATTTTTAGGGTTCCGTTCTCAAAGGGTAAAACGGGCCCCTATTATTTTCGCTCATCTGTCCGTCCGCCCGTCCGTCTGTCACCAGGCTGTATCACATGAACCGTGATAGTCAGAGAGCTAAAATTTTCACAGATGATGTATTTTTGTTGCCGCTATAACAACAAATACTAAAAACTACAATTAAGTTAGTATTTTGGGGGGCTCCCATACAACAAACGTGATTTTTTTGTCCGTTTTATAAACAATGGTACGGAACCCTTCGTGCGCGAGCCCGACTCGCACTTGGCCAGTTTTTTTAGTATATGTTGTTAAAGTGACAACAACAAAACTACATCATGTGTGAAAATTTCAACTGTCTAGCTGTCATGGTTCTTGGGACGCAGCCTGGTGACAGGCGGAGGAACGCACACACAGACAGCAAAGTCTTAGTAATAGGGTAATTAATGAGGGTTTTACTCTCTAAAAACTATATTTTAAACGATAACTTTCAAGATTATTTATCTAGATTTATCTGCATTATTGTCAATCGCCTCAATTCAATAACTCAGATTATTCAATCTGTTGATAAAGTGAAATATTCTTGTCAATCAAATAGAGTTTGAGATAAATAAATACAGCTGTCAAGCCACGTTGTTTTTCGAAGTATTGGACATCAATTCTTGATGACGAAACAATCACCACAATCTTGTTATCCTACTCTATGAATCAATAGTCACAGAAAATACACATAGAATTTGCTTCTTAGAGTTTGATAGATCTAACTTCTATAACCAGGAAAAATGCGTTAATATTTTTATAAGAAAACAATTATTTAAAGCATTCCCCAATGAATTAAATGGACTGAAAAAATGGAAATTAGATCTCAAAAAGTTGATTTATTCGACTCTCTATAAAGTATCTGAATTGAAATTGATCTTCATTTTTTCAATTATGTATAAGTCGACGAACCGAGATAAAATATTATCGAATCTTGCCAAGAGCAGTTAAGTGGTCCCATGCCGGTATTGGAAACGATTTCAATACCTAATCTGTTATGGACACATCTGTGACCATGGGTCGTGAAGAAGGATAAAATATCGTCGCTATTATAGTGATGCCTTAGGGGTACATAATATCGTATCACACCTCTATGGAAGGTGCCCTCGGGATAAGGTATATTCGGTAAGTCGCATAACTTATCTCAGTTGATCTTGCTTTTAAATGTAATAAATAATAAAATAATAATTGTTTATTACTTCACTTTGTACATAATTTTTTCAATATTTTGCTTAATTCTAAAAAGTGCTGATGTATAATTTGTACTATTTAATTTTGATATTACCTTATAAAGGTCCCCGGAAGACGCTGGATGCAGGTCGCCTCCAACAGGTATCTGTGGAGATCTAAGGGGGAGGCCTATGTTCAGCAGTGGACGTCCTATGGCTGAGATGATGATGATGATGATGATGAATTATTTGAGGAGGCTTAGGGTGGGGTGTACCATTAACCAATATGATAACCAAACCATGAACTACTAAGGACTACGGACTATTAAGCCTGAAATCACCAACCCGCATTGAGCAAGCAGTAGTAACGCTCAATCCTCCTGTTTGAGAGGAGGCCTATGCTCAGCAGTGGGACGATAAAAGGTGATGTGATGATGACGATGAACCAAACAATTCCTAGTTGTTAAATCACTGATTTGATGACGTATGGGTAATATTATCAAGAATGGTTTTAGTTTGGTCATCATCAAAGTTAAATGGTCCAACCTATCCTTAGATATTTTGTGGATAGTCAAGTCAAGACTGCCGTGGAAGATTGAACATTTTGCGAACAGAGCATATTTAATTGCATTTTACGATATCATTTTTTTTGTCCCAAAACGTCCATTGCCAATTCATCATCTATTTCTTAACAGACACAGATTAACCGAACACCTTGAAAAGATCACTTTCTCCAAGCAAAGTGCCAAGGTTTTGTTCAACTAGTAAACTACACTGGAGATGAATAATACGGAACAAGTATTACACTAAACGCTCCACACACTGCAGACTAAACAGTCAGCCGACAGTTGACCCGATGGTTGTCAAATTTTCTTTTAGAGAAAATCATGATTCTTATCAAAGTTTTTAGGCGATCTGTTACCTCAAGCCCTCTATGTATGTACCAGGGCCTCGGTAACTCTTTCGAACAATCTCGCAGCCCCGGCAGGGTCGGCTAAATACCTGATCTTTGTAATGTGCGTACCTACTAGAGGTACCATTCATCTTCATACTGATTTATGAGCCCAAACAAATTATCGGCCGACTAAAAGTTTGCAGTGTGGGTGGGTAACGAGGATAAAGCCTTGGGTTCTATGCTCCGGTTGCGAACTTGTTCTTACACTTGAGTTCAGATTAATAATTATCGCAAAGTGCTAACGTGGTGTTAATGTACACTTGAGTGCAGTGGATTTGGATCAGTAATTTTTATATTTCATGTTTCTACGGTTAAAGAAGCGTCCCAAATCGAACAACTGGTCACGCCACTAAAAAGTAGAGTAGTTTTTTAAATAAAAGTCCTACAAATAAACATTAAGTAACATACTTTAAGAAAGCAAGGATTATCAGATTCAATTCAATTCAATTCAATGTATTTATTTGTGAGCATACCTAGGTATACAGAAAGGTCTTAAAATTAAACATGTCAGAGCTCTTTGTTCCACCAAATGGAATTGGTGTACAAATAATTTTAACCCTGTTGAGTTTTATATAAAAATCATATTGTTTCTATTTTATTATTTAGAAATATTTCAACTGAGTAATATGCCTTATCTATTAGAAATGAACTTAGTCTACGTTTAAAAATACTAATATTCTGTTCAGTTCTTATACTTTTTGGAAGTTTTTTATAAATTTTTGGAGCCATTGCAAAAATACTGTTTTTTATAAAATGTAGTCTTAGATCAACATGATTTAATGATACATCCTCCAAAAGTCTCAAACTGAGAAATTCTTTAACTTTCTTATATTATCACTGAATCAAAATAATATATGTGGCTTGGAAGTTTCGCTACCATCCCATAAAAAACCTTACCTTTTAAATATATATTTCACAGCAACAGCAAATTCCTATCTATCCCAATTCAGTAGCTCCTGAGTGTATGCTCAATCACATCGAAATATACTTTCCGACACAAGTTTTCTGTAGTTTATTCACAGAAAAGAAATACATACATAGAAGGATTTACGCATGTATATTCAATGTTATTCCAGGAAGTATGAGGAAAGTAATATGAACACAATTCTTATGGTGTTTTTAATATCGTTTGGAATTTCAATAAGCACGCGTGGTTATCCCGCATGCATCCCTTTTCATAAAGTTTTTATTATATATTTGTGTTCACGAGAGCGAGTGAGCCAAAGCCAAGTAAAGACGTGGTGTCCTAGTGGATAAAGTATAAACCTGTCTAGTACAACTTTTTTAAGTTTGTGTGTACTTTCTAGTATATCTTGGAGACCAGTGACTGATTGAAGGTGAAGGGTAAATATTTGGGGAAAACCTGGACTTATAAAATCTGGTGGTTTCAGATTTTAAACCAGGAACAGGGGAGGTGATAAAATGGCTGATAATGATAATGAGAGAGCAATACTTGTATGTAACTACTCCTTAGCCCCATCTACATGTCTACTATAAAATTGACACAAACAAACTCAAACTCAAATACGGATTTATCACTATTTTCGTACATCTAATGATATTATTCATTAGTGTCCTACATATTTTTCTAGACATTTCGCGTTCCTACGCATATTTACTTTAAGGTGTAAATTAGTGGTCAATTAATGTGAAGGTTATTTTTTAATGCATTAACTATAGAAGATTTATTCTTGTCTTTTATATTAACAGTGTATTGTAGTGGGGTTATTGAAATGAAATAAGAAAATATTTACTTCTCTTCAATAAGATCTTAAAAACCATGTCTTAGGTGCCTGACACATAATGTATATCTTCACAATTTTTGATTTCTCACACTATACTTAGAACAACCTTAAAAATCATTAGTTTGACACTTTATTATAACACATCGCATTCATTTTCCTATACGGATACTATTCATTATATCTTTTCGAATGAACCACAAAAGCAATTCCGTGAATGAAGTCCATTAGTGTTCTTACACACTGCAACTTTTAGTTGGCCGATAGTTTGATCAGGCTCATAAATGAGTACGGAGATGAATGATAGAATGTACCTACATTACAACGATCAGGTCCGGCCAGTGTCAAACCGACTTAAAAGTTTAATTCAAACCAAGACAGGCATGTGTTACTGAGGTGTTTGTTGCGCTAAATCTTCTTCTGAAAATAATCATTTTGATTTTGATTGATTTTACAAGTACTTTGAAATCATCACGTTTGTCAATCAGCCGTGGAGACTATCAGCCAACACTACTGTCTACAGTGTAATAAGGCGCTTAGTCACAGTGGCAAACCAATTCTACAATATAACATTTGTACGTCAGAAGTGACATAATAAATTAACTGCCGATTGTTTTTGTACAAGTATAGTGTTCTTATTGTTTATTATATCAACTACAAACAGGTGTACGTATCGGTATTCCTTTTTAGGAACATTGCATAGTGATAATAGATTTTTTTGGAAATCTGCGACGCGTAATGGAAGAAGCAAACCGGGGTCCATCGTATTATGTTCTTTATTTTCCGTCATTAGGATCAACTTTACATACATTTCCTTTATATAGCCTTGCTAAATAAATGGGCTATCTTTCACTGAAAGATTTTTAATATCAGACCAGTAGGCAATTCCTCGGATTAGTGCGTTCAAGTAATCAAACTAAATCTAAAGCTTATACAAATTATTAGGCACTTTTATATTATTTTCTTTGTAAACAAGAAAATAAAATAAATGGTATTTTATTCGACGTTATAATGAATGTGAAAATAAACTTAATTCAGTATATACAGGATATGTAATACAAGAGTAACCGAAATTGGATTGTTTATCGCGAAATTACTTTTGTTGGATTTCGTCGGAAACCTAATTAGTTTTATCGTTTATTAAATTTAATTGAAGGATTCCCAAAAGATCTGAAGTTATATTGTCGTCACCAAAAAGTATAGATTGTGTTTATAACCTAAAATGACGGTCTTGCCTTTTTTCTATGAATAAGTTAATTTTTAAGAATTTTACAAAGAAATGATTACAACATTACATTACACAAAGAAAACTAAACTTGATAATGTAGGGTCATCATTACCGGTTTTTAACCAAAGAAACATAATATTGCGTAATTGATACGAAAGCCAGTAGTAGTAACAGCCTCGAGGACAAAAGTAAAAAAAAATGGCCTACACAAAAGTTTTAACTAACCCACTGTCCCAACACGAATTCCAAATGTTCAATAGTTCACACGTAACAACTAGCTTGAAAAAGTCTATCTACCAAATTCAAATGACCTACGTTCGGACGGCGATATGCGAAGATGCTGTCTTTTTCTTTTGTCTGCCTCAGTAAACATTAAGCATACCGTTTTCGACGTTTAAGTAATTCCCTTTGGTATCGTGAAAATACTCGTAAACTGTAGATAATGTAGAGCAAGTGAAAATAGCTTCTGTAAAAATGTTTTTCTAATAAGTTGAGCCTACATTTGGAACCGTTTAGAATATTCGCACATTGCAAACTTTTAGTCGGCCAATAGTTTGTTTGGTCTCATAAATCAATAGGAAAATGATTGTTGGCCCTCACATAACAAAGATCAGGTATTTAACCGGTATCAGATGGACTGAAAAGCATTGCTTGGGATCAAGGTTTCTTTAAAAAAAATTGGCGATCATCAGGCCAACTGTCGGCCGACTATTTAGTGTGCGGACCTAGTCTAAATCTAATAAGGTGAGCCTACATTTGTAACCATTTACATAGACTTGGCTTTTTCGTTCTGCACATAGAGGAATTAAACCGAAAATCGATCTCAGTGGCGTGCACTTGGAGAGGCCTATGTCCAGCAGTGGACTGCGATAGGCTGATGATGATGAGGATGATGACATAGACTTGTGTCGGTAGCACCGCTTTTTCATTTGTAAAGTGACTTGCGTGGTTTGCTGTATGTTTTTACTAACTGTTTTCCGGCGGTTTCACCTGCTTCCTGGGAGAACTACTGTAATCAGACGCAATTGGTATAGCCTATATCAATGTGAATAATAATTATAGCTTACCTACAAAGAAATACTTTTTTTTTAAATCGGTTCAGCAGTTTTGGAGCAGCTGTTAAGGATAGAAACCAACAAATATACAAAACAAAAATCTTGTTTAATATATAGAAAACCTCTTTAAGTATTTCATTCGTTGTGTAATATGAAATATGAGTATGTATCTCTACAAATCCATGACGATATTGTGACAAAAGATAAAAAAACAACGAAATAAAATATTTATTTTTTCTTACTCATCTTTAAATATTGTATTTAGGAGCTCGAGAGTTCACAAAATATCAGTATTTTTATGACGGCGATGTCAATATTTCTTATACTATCAAGCATCTGATACAGTAGCGGGTTTAAAGTCTTACAATAGATAAGAACGTGTCGTGAAGAAGTGTGATCTCACCTCAAAATTATCATTTGAAACTTAAACGTGTCATAGCACCTTTGAGAATTAAAAACATGACATAGATATTATGCGTGATTCAAAGGAAATAGGAATCTTACGAAATAGACAATCAAGACCTGAAAAAATACGAAAATGTTTCAGAAAAAATAATCCGATTCCACTTTTTTTTCTTTTGAAATATAATTAAAATTTCTTATCTTTTGAAGTCTATTTAAAAAGAATGAGTAATATTTTTAGAAAAGATCACGATCGAATATCGTGTTACCCCCAACTTCATGCCATTCAATACTTAATTCAATTTTTCAAAATTAGGTCAGATAATATCTTTGTACTTTCAATCCTGTTGGGGAAATTAAACCATATCTAAGTATTCCTTTTGATTATGCAACAATATACAAAACAAATAGTCTTTATGGAAGTCCGATTAAATCGGCCATGGTTGCTGTTCTCAAAGCGTCTACAAGGAGATCAGCCAGCTGCGCAGGACATATTATAGTGCACAAGCATTTGCACAGATACAGGTGCACTCCCTGTTCTTTCACTCTCATAGCCCGATGGGACGGCAATCCGACACGACTGGCGAGAGAACCGAAGCTCGGATGTATCAATCACCAACTTCCAGACCCCGGGTTGTTTTTTTCAGTTTCGAAAACTCACAAAGGGAATATAAAAGTTTCATGGTTATAATAAAAGCGAGAACATGTAACTTATTAGGAAGCAGGGAAAAAAATGGATTTCTTTAAAAACCCAATGAGATCAATCTCATTCATCATTTAATTCTCTTTGCATGTTAGTACTGTTTGTCAGTTTGTTTGATAACAAAAGCTCAAGGGATACTAACTCTTTTTCATACAATTTGTAAAATGTTTGTCGTTATATCTTATTTTTGTCTATTTACCTGCTTAGAGTATTCGTAACGTTACAAAAGAACGATATAAAAGTTTTTTTTTTAATGTAATTATAAATAACTTATAAAACAATTACAAATATATATGTATTGTATATCAGTTGGAAAGCGTTTGTTACCTTAAGTGCAATATTTATTAAGTATATACAAATATTTCTCTCCGTTTTTCATAAATCTCTTACAAAACATTTATTTCGTCTACACAAGAGATTACCTATAAGAATCTGATAAAGACTTTGACTCACGAAAATATTTCCACAGAAATGTGTAATTCAATAGATCAACATGACATTGAGGCTGTTTATTTATTTTCCTTGTTTACTGGCAATTCCGTAGAACAGTCGTAATATTTCAATCTATTTGAAAACATGCGTTTTATCTCTCATTTCTTAAGAAAATGATCTGGCGTTTTTCATCTGTCAATCGCGTCAAGTGTTAGTTTTATGCCTAAACGGATGCTGTAACGTATAAAGATAACATTATTACTAATGTTAGTCTCGTGTTGTAAACGTGACGTTATTTTTTTTTTAACCTAGGTCGTATGATAGTTGTGGTCATGTTTTGGTTGTTCAGATTGAGGGCAACTATCTATCTATCTATCATCTTCGAGGATATCGAAAACATTGAGAACTTGACAAACAAATCGATATAAAGAAAAACAAATGCCAGTGCTTCTTTATTTTAACAGTATAAAATAACACAGTAGTCCCAAGATTCCCAAATAACAAATACTTGCCAAACATTTATATCCGCACCTCAGATATTCCGCGACTCAGATATTTCAAGTCTCGGATTTTTCTTCCCAGATAATTCGGATACGTGTGAGCCCGTGAGGGAAAACTGCCCACTTTCCTTAACATGATATGTTATCCTAAAATCTGATTTACGTGGCAGATTGTCGACGAAAACTCACGTACATACATATGTGTTGCTATAAGAGCGATTCGGTGGAGACTAAAATATAAAATCTTGGTACCGTGACTCGTATTTATGTATCAGGTGTTGTCCGCAGTTTTGCCCACAGGTTCAGGAGATATCTTTCTACAGCCAAATAAACCCATGGCGTGACGTAGCGCAGTTTTTAAAAATAAAACATGTTTTTATTTGTAAAAACTGCACTACTTATACTTAGACAAAAATTTCAATTTACATGCTATGGCAGTTCATAAAGGATTGTAATATAAGACATCATCATCTCCTGAGCCTTATTCCAACTATGTTGAGGTCGGCTTCCAATCGGAAATCAAAGACATGTAGCCTAAATATAATTCCCGAATATTATTCCCTATTTATAATTCTTTCTTTTGTTTACAGATAATCCAAAATGGCGAAGGCGAAGGAGTCGATGGAGATAGATAATTTTAAGTCCACGTAAGTGTTATTTACTAGTTCAGTGAGGCAATTTATTGCAATCAATTAATACAAAAAAAAGAAACTACCTATTTAATTTTGACATTTAAAGAATTCATTACAATAACGATTTTCCTGCAATTTTGAGTTCTAAACTATTGATTAATACAATACAGAATACTACAAGTAAATAAAAACAGGATTATAAGTGCTCCACAGTTTACATTCCAATCCTAGTTTTTGCTATCAGTTTCTCACGTCGAAGAATACAATGGTATAACAAAATCAAGATAATTGATTAGGATTATGACGTCACTCCGTCGGGTAGGTAATGTAATTAGGTACAATTTACATTCCATAGAGTCGTATTCATACTTTTTTGTCAAAATTCGCTTCTACAAGCGTTAGCCATTTGACTAAATAAACAAACCTATCAGTTTGAAAATCCAACCTCCAACCAAAATAAGTAGTTAATATAACAATAGCCGGTATAAACAAAGTTTAATATTTTAAAATATTCATAATTCCCATTTAAAATTAAATCGTTTTTCAATCTGGGCAATTATTTATAAATGAAGCCATTGCATTCTAAAACAGCAATTTCATTATCAAATCAACAACCAATTTATATTCATAATAAACTAATAAAAGTCATCTAAACATAAAAAGTCAGACTTTAAAATAGTAAATTACATTTCGCCTAAAAAACTATGCTTCAATAATCTCATATTTTTGGATTACCATAGACAACATTCAAACGCTACGGATCTATTTGCGTTAAACCTTCAATTTATGTGCAAATACCCGGTGATGCGTGTCAACAATAGAAAATGAATGGTTACTGTGATTTTCGTCGACTGTTCACTATAAAAACCCGTTACGTGCCATTGAGCGCATCTGATCCACAAGGTCGTTCGTGAAATAGATATTTGTAGATGCTTACGTAGCTTGTGATACCCGTGTAATGTGATTTCAGAAGGTTTTTTATGTGAATACCATTTGAGTGGTCTGAAAAAATGATGATAAGAAAATTTTGTGATATATATGTTTCGAACTACAGCCGGGGTCTATGTACCAAAAATTTTGTTATTCACGCGACTATTTAAATATATATATTTTTTTGAGATGCGAAGAGCTGCAATTTTTTAAGCTTTTTATTCCGAATGAGACTGACAGCATTTACAAAACTTTTCTGACAGCGTACTAAGTAAGCCCTAGTACACTATCAGAAAAGTTTTGTATATATATTTTATTTTGACGAACAAAACCTGATTTCTCTTACATTTTTTTTTTTTTTTTTGTTTTCCAGAGCGGACTTAACAAGTAATCCAGGATTCCAGTCTTCACTTAGTATAGCTTCAAAAAACGTTGATGAAAAGCCATACAATCCTTTCGAGCATCGAACAGTGGAACATCCTAATTCGTAAGTATTTTCTTGACATTTCAATTTTTTTTTTCGTATTGTTTTTATAAAGCTTGATTTGCTCCAGTAACCCAGATATTGGACAAAGTTCTCACGACTCGTAATTAATATATTCAAAAGAAATACTACGTCTCAAATAGTATTTAGTAGTTAAACTCGTTTATAAAATAAAGGCCATAATTATCTCTATCTCTTAACTAAAAAAATATTTTAAGATTTATATTTTCGATTTAAAATATTATTTTACAAAGTGTTATAGCTTATAATCTTTAATGATGCAAAAGTTTTTGTTAACATCAGCTTAATCTTGGAGCGACGGGTTCAAAGTTATCCGATTTTTATGGTTTTAAGTGTAAATCCTTTATCTAAAGTAGCGCTAACTTAGCTTCTAACTGGTTAAGCTGATTCGTCCAAATATCTAGAGACGTGATAATTACTTTGCTAAACCTGCATTTTAGCGTTAATGTGTTCGTTTGTAGAATAAAAAAATACCTATCTACATTTTTTCTGCAATGGAGAAACTAATCTAAAAAAAAAATACTTTAAAAAATCGAGGCAATAAACACATTTCAACATTACTCTGTTAACTTTATTTTTTTGTGGAACAATAAAACATCTTACAACAACAAGAGTTAATTTAATTATGAAGCAAAACATTCAGCCAAAATATGAGCCATACTTAAATGGCGTGACACATTTTTCATAACATTCTTTATTTTTGGTCCACATTTAAAATAAGAGACTGAAGGGGCCTTCTTGATAAGCCAGTATAATGCGATGCTGTACATCCAGGTAATTTAGAATGGCTTGATAAATGATTGTGAACACCCCGTGTTCATCTTGAAAGTATTTTTGAAGTTTCTCGTTGGACAAGGAAATACAGTACTTTTATGCAAAGTACAATATAGGTTTCTAACTAACAATGGCTGAAGAAACGGAGCGTTAAGCAAATCATTAGATTAAGCTGGCATATAGACACAGGTCTGCAGTTCTATTAACATGTTTAATGAGATATAATGCTAGTCCTAATCTCAAGACAACCAACGTGGTCCTTTCTTAAGTATGTCAATATTTTTTTTTGTTTAAATCAAACTTTTTAAATGACCACTCTATAAAAACTTTGAAAAAAGAAGAGTTTTTCTAACTCCAAAATACTTATCATAGTCGTATAACTTAGTGGTAAAATCCGGGATGTCTAACCGTGACGGCAATACCCATTCAGTCAGCGAATAAAAGATGTTTACACCTACCTAAATTAGCGTCCAATTAGTTCCTTTAAGAAAACGTGAAACGAAAAACACGTGAATTGCTTCAACAAAGAAAATGAGCCGATACGCAAAACGGTAGACCTAATTGTTATCGTATAACAATATAACTCATTTATGTAAATATTATTCACGCATATTGTTGCTGATTTTTTTTTTTGTAAAACATTTACATTTTAGAAAAAAATCTTTGTATCAGTATAAGAGCTCCCGTACACTGCTCACTAAACAGTCGACCGACAGTTGACTCGATAGTTGGCGAAATTTTTCTTTCAAAGAATAATTATCTTGATTCTCATCAAAGTTTTCTGTCTCCCTGATATGGGCTTAAGGTGGAATTCCGACAGTCGTAGGCCGCGCGCGGCTGCGATCGATCGCGATGCACGGAATTCTACCTTAAATGCCTGCCTTTTGTAATGTGCATACCACCATACATCTTCATTCTTCATTTATGAGCCTCAACAAACTATCGGCCGACTAACAGTTTGCAGTGTGCTCTTAAGGTTTTATTTTCATTTTATGAAAGGCTGAAACTAATTTACAGCATCATGTTCGCCGTGACAGATTGAAAATAAAAAGATGTTGTAAAATTTTTTACAATGCAAGACAAAAATAATGACCGCCCATCAGTAAAACGTGAGCCTTTGTAAAATAGTAAAGGCAAGAATTAAAAATCATGTAACTATTTAGTGTTCTTTTTTATTTCGGTCACGTTTATGTCATAAATCTCTTTTATTTTGTAAAGCATGCTTTTCATCAATCTTTTGAAAAAACTTGTTCGGTGATTGAGTATATAGTATTAGCGATATTGAAATTATTATTATTGGCTAAACCAGCATTACTTTTGGCTTAATAAACGTAAAATTTGATACCTATATTAAGTGACTATCATTAAATGCTCATTTCTGAACTCAGGTCACCGACCGATCCGGAAAATTGTCCTGTCTTCAATTTAATATCAAATCTAATTTTCCAATTCGTCTTTTCCTAGGAACTCATTCCGATAGGAAGTTGATACGATTGTTCTCAAATAATGCGATATTTCAATTTGTATTGAGACCTAATCTAGAAGTTTCATTATTTCTCGATAACGAAATATAAATTGAAATTAATTTATACTTATTCTATAAATTGGTCCTAGCTCATTGATGACATTTTCTAACTGAATTCATCTGAAAAGAAATATCAAACAAACGAGGAGTCGTGGTTTCTTTCAAGATCAGAAACCTAATGATCAATTATTATGAAATTGTTATATTCAATTTTACAAAATTATCAACACCGTACTATTTAAACTCTATTGGCCTTACTACAAAAACTTAACCACCTGTTTTACACTTGTCTAAAAAAAATGTGGCTGCAAAATGAACCATATGTCAACGTCATTTTTTGAAATTTTTTTAGACATGTCTTAAACTGACGTTTAAAAGTTTTTGTGGTAAGACGGTATGGATACCTACCTACCCTGATAATGGGATCGTTTAAATCACGGGTTCATTGAAACATTTTTTTTATGTTTTTTTTTTTAGATTTTATTGTTTTTTATTTACAGAACTATTGGATCAATTGTGCACCTATTAAAATGCTGTCTTGGCTCCGGTATTCTGGCAATGCCGGCTGCTTTCAAGAACTCTGGTCTGATTGTGGGTGCTATCGGAACTTTAATAGCTGGATTTGTTTGTACGCACACTGTCCACATTTTGGTAAGAGCTCATTATTTCTACATGTTTTTTATACGACCTAAGATAAAGCTTTTTTACTTTACCAGCATAGCTATTAACAATAAAGTCAGAATATTCAGGTACAATAAATAAAGTAAATGTCGTAATAAAAAGCTATGAAACTAAATTTTAAGCTCACGGTACTCTAGAAAGGTAAAAAACGGTAACAGCCCGTAAGCAAAACGAATCGTTTTTTCTCAATAGAATCCGGTAATAATTTGCTAGGACTGAAGTTAACAATCTTGAGCTAAAAAACTGTGTTAAAGAGCATAAGTGTCTGTCTTTAGAGTTACACTTGCAGCTCTTACTTGCACGTGAAATAACAAGCAATTCTTTAGTTTCCTCCATTTCAAAGATAACAATGTTTTTATTCGTTTTCCAAGATAATCAATCTAGCTCCAGTTCTACCGCATCCATATTTTAACTGAAAGGATTAAACTGAAAGTACCGAACCCCTAATACAATAATAAAAAAAATAAATACAGACACTAAAACTATCTAACTCATCAACTTACCTAGGGCTATCAGGTTGCCCGGGTAACTGAGTTGAGGAGGTCAGATAGACAGTCGTTCATTGTAAAACACTGGTACTCAACTACATCTGGTCAGACTGGAAGCCGACCCAACTTAGTCGGGAAAAGGCTAGGAAGATGATGATCATCTACATACCGTACAATCTTGTAATCAACCCTTCATCATCATTATCATCTCAGCCATAGGACGTCCACTGCTGAACATAGGCCTCCCCCTTAGATCTCCACAGATCAATTACAAATTACACTAATCAACGCTTAATTAGTCGTAATTCTGGTACCAATTAACAATAACATATAGATGAAGCTTGAGATACTTAATTACACCTGTCTACTCTCACTGTTCGTTAACATAACTGAATTAAAGTCTAGACGCCTTGACTGAGCTTTCAAAACATTGATTCCATGTCTCAACTTGTAACAAAACAAAAAAAGCTCTAAAATATTTAAAAAGAATGTTGCAATTAAATTGGATAATGTTGTAAAACAAAAAGATTGTTGCAATTTTAATCCCATTTCAAAACTGAAGGTCATTTTCTGAGTTGTGTGGTCGTGGACCTTGTAAAATGTAAAAAACCACAGTTTAGTACTCATGCACCTAATTAATCGTTAATTCAAAGAAAAGTTAAAAACTTGTAATTTTTTTCTATATATATCTTTATCAGACGAACACCTAAAATCGTACGTTGATCGCTTATTTTTAGCTGCATTCTTACATTTAATAACAATAGTTTTTCTGTCATAGATTATATTATTTTCAAAACAGTTCAACATAGCATAGTGGTAAATTTTCATGGGTAACAAATTTCCATAATCAAGATTTGCATAAATTTTGTTTTGAACGGCAATAGACAAAGAAGGCGATGAACTCTTATGATCCCGTTATTTATATAAAAGCTTTGTTTCAAGCAAAGCTAATTTTCTTTGTCTTTATTTATTCAGTTGAACTTTTCCGCGGTCTCAGTGAATTCCTCGTAACCAGATTGAAAGTTACTCAGAACTTTATTTTACGACTGCTGTGCACGAGGTCTCGGGTTCGATTCTCGGGACGGGCTGAAATCGCTTTGTGGGTTTTAGAAACTTTCACAAAGCAGCCCGGAGTCTGGAAGTGTTTTTGGGATTGCATGTAAAGCCGGCGTCCCCGAATGCTATTCAGTAGCAGTCATTGTTACAATTCCACGTCAGAAGCCGTCAGGCGATTTGAGAAAATTCTGACACCAGTGCTTGTTAGGTGATTAAACCTGCAGCCCACTCGAAAAGAAGAAGATATTTTTTATAAGATTCATTTATAAAAAAAAAAAAAAAAACATTCTCATAGCAACATAGCATTACCTCCATCCATTAACGTCGGTAAGCATTAAAGTGCCACCTTGCCATCAGGAGAAAAATAAATTTTGAAAAACTTGGAAAAGTTGGCTTCCATTTATCATCATTATGAGATAAATTTGGATAAGCCTACCATATCCTCATGGTGAATTAGAATTTAAACTTTAGAGAATGTTACTAAGCATTTTCATAAAAAAGACAATGTACCTAAAATACATCTTTTCAGGTAAAAACGTCTCAAGAAGTATGTGTAGACGCAAAGAAACCATCGCTAAGTTTCGCTGAAACGTGTGGAGCTGCCTTTACTTATGGACCAAAGAAATTGCAATCATGGGGAAATTCAATAAAGTAAGTTTTACACAATTCTAGCGAAAATATAACAAAAATATTTTAAAGGAGCTTGTGTTTGCCCGCATACAATTAATAATAATGATCATTTCTATACTTTTTCATAATAAAAATTATGAATACCTACCTAACCATTAAGAAAAAAGCTTAAAATCGATCTCATTATAAAGTGATCAAGCCATAGTAGTGACCCAGGTGAAAATAATTTGTTTTCTTGATACTTTGCTATAACAAAGTATCAAGAAAACAAATTAATCAAAGTAATCTTGTAGGTTTTAGGACCTATTTATAGCAAATATTTGAAAATACCATTCAGGATAAAAAGGGCCTCTTAAAAATTTTAAGCCAGGTTTCTTGTTATGAAAAATTAATGCAAGATTTACCAAAGAGTCTGATCTTAATTTTATGTTTCTTTCTTTTACAGAGTAATAGTGGACTATTCCATGGTTGTGACATATTTCAGCGTTCTCTGTGTTTACGTTGTTTTCATTGGATCTTCCATGAAAGAAGTAAGTACACACTTTGTTTTTGAGATAAGAAATCATCAGACGACCCCTTAACATGTAGGTGTCGGTTTCATACTCATTAAAACTCACCTTTGTTCCTTTTGGAGCTCTTTGTATAAAAGGGCCGCGATAATTCTTCGAACAAATCCACAGTCTGTATAAGTACTTCTACCAATAAAAAAACCTAAACTAATTTACTTATAAATATTTTCTTAAGGGACACGTATTGGTCATCATAAACTTTTTACCAGATTTTAATTATTTATTATTATTTTTAGCCCATACTGTCCCACTGCTGGGCAAAGGCCTCCCCATCTTGTTTCCACACTTCTCGATCTTTCGACCGAGCCCACCAATCTCGACAATAGGCGTCAAGGTCGTCACGCCATCTCTTCCGGGGCCTACCCCGCCTGCGGTGTCCATCCTGAGGTGTCCACTGAGCGACGATAGTGGCCCAGTTGACGTAGTAGTCATTTGTTTTTTTACAATTTCAAAAGCTACAATGCGCCTACATTTTTATCTTAGCAACTTGTAACGAACCGTTGGCTTAGTTTCAGTGTTCTTCCAGGCCGAAGTAATTGAAGTACAATAAGGAGTTCGCATGTGAATTATTACTGAATGTAATTAATTATCAGACAGCGTGAAAAGAGAAAATCCGTGAAAATTTCAATGCATTTTGAATATTCTCTTTTACAAAAAGTGAGGTTGAAAGCAAAAAAACAATAGTGTTAGTTATGGCTTACATTTATGTAAAAGAGTGATACTGCACGAAAAGGATTTATGAAAAATATGCTACAAAAATAACCCTTCTTTTTTTAAACAGTGTCTATGGAGTTTCTTGCCGGTTCTTCTCCATGAGACCCACTGTTTGGAACCATGCAACTAGCTTGACGATTCAAGGTTGTTTTCATAGGCCTATCTATACTAATATTATAAAGCTGAAGAGTTTGTTTGTTTGTTTGTTTGAACGCGCTAATCTCAGGAACTACTGGTCCGATTTGAAAAATTCTTTCAGTGTTAGATAGCCCATTTATCGAGGAAGGCTATAGGCTACTTTTTATCCGGGTTCGTGCAGAGGTTCCCACGGGATGCGGGTGAAACCGCTGGCAGAAGCTAGTTTAAAATAAAATAAAACCTACTTCGGCTATCAGCTGTATAGAAACCCATAGACATCAGATAAAAACGATTACTAGGACTTGTTATGTGATTAATCCTGCAGCTCACTTGATAAGAAGAAGGGAATACCTACACTTATTGGTCAAAGGCACAAAGAAATTCAAGCATTAAGTAATTCTATGAGGGTAGGCTGGTAGGCAAAATATAATGCTCTACCTACGCATTTTACATTTGAGATGACACGATTATAAGCGACCAAAGATGAGTTCTATTTTTGGTCCTGAGTATAATTGGTGGTGTAAATTATAATAATTTCTGTTAAAATAGGTACCTACCGGTTCTGTGTTACCATTTCACTAAAAAAATGTCTGAAAAGGGCTTTAGCGTGTTGGCTTCGGCCCCACGTTCACCTTTCAAAAATCCTGTACTCTAGAGGTATAGTCGCGTAGTCTGGTGGAGACATACCAACTAATAAAAATATTATAACCTACGAAAATACCAGTGTGCTTAATAATATAATAAGCATTTAGAAATGATTACTCTGCTAATTTGTTAATTACAAGCAAAACTTAACATGCAACCCCCCGAGATATGCACTCAATGAGCTTTTGTTCGAATGTCATTAAAATTCAACTTTCTACCTTATAGCTCAGAAAATAAGGTCTAAATTGGACAACTGTTTAAGTCCTTTTTGTTATCAAATGCTCTGCATATGAAAGTCCTTCAAACCGCAGGAAGAGGGCTTAAATGCTTTAAAATGAACTGAAGTCACGCGGTTCGTGCGATTTTAGACTTTATAACAAGGGTTCAAGTCATAGTTTAGATTGTTTGGAAATGTTTAGCGTTACGGTGAAAATAAGCATGTGGTAACGTGGAACTAGTCTTGTCTACTACGATTCTTGTAATGTCTAATACATTACATTAGAGATTTCATGTTAGCAGATTTTCTGCTCGGTTGTACCGCACACCATCGCTCCGGTTTAACAAACAGTTAACAATTACCGGTGCAAAAGCCATGCAATAGAAATTGGTAGCTTAGAAACAAAAAAGCTTAGAAAAAAAAACAAAAAGTCGTGGTGGCCTAGTGGGTAAAGGACCAACCTCTCAAGTATGAGGGCGCGGGTTCGATCCCAGGTCAGGCAAGTACCAATGCAACTTTTCTAAGTTTGTATGTACTTTCTAAGTATATCTTAGACACCATTGACTGTGTTTCGGATGGCACGTTAAACTGTAGGTCCCGGCTGTCATTGAACATCCTTGACAGTCGTTACGGGTAGTCAGAAGCCAGTAAGTCTGACACCAGTCTAACCAAGGGGTATCGGGTTGCCCGGGGAACTGGGTTGAGGAGGTCAGATAGGCAGTCGCTTCTTGTAAAGCACTGGTACTCAGCTGAATCCGGTTAGACTGGAAGCCGACCCCAACAGGATTGGGAAAAAGGCTCGGAGGATGATGAAACAAAATTCCCTGTAGTGAAATCGCTGTTGGTACAGCTTTTGATCCGCTTATCGGGTTAAAGAATTCAGACAGATGGGTGATTTTAGCGTAATAAAAACTCGTAAAGCAATTTAAAAATGTTTAAGTTTTTTTCTAGATACTAGTTAATTATAGGTAATGCAGAATGCCTATCAGTGACTCATCATCCGCCTGCCGCATATTTTCTTTTCTATTTGCCGGAATCTCACAAGCTACATTCTTTTTAACCATATCATCGTTACGTACCCTTTATATCTTCATCATCATCATCATCATCAGCCTATCGCAGTCCACTGCTGGACATAGGCCTCTCCAAGTGCACGCCCTTTATATCTTACTAACCTAATTATTTTCTTTCCAGGTAATGGACGTTTACATGCCAGATAACCCGATATCAATTCAAGCATGTTGTGCGTTAACCCTAGTACCTCTAGTTCTGATCTGCCAGATTCGCAACTTGAAGTATCTGGTGCCTTTCTCCGCGCTGGCCAACATCCTGATCCTTGTGGTCTTCGTGATAACCCTGTATTATGTGTTCGTGGATCTCCCCCCTTTGAAGGAGAGGGAGATGGTTGCTAGTATTACGCAGTGGCCTTTGTTTTTGAGGTGAGTTGTTTTGATGTTTTTGATTTTGCTTAGAGATTGCAAGCCCGACCTTTTAGACTCGGGTCTTGTCGGGTTGGCGGTGAATGTGACGGGCCCGGAAGGGTTGAAAAAACATACCGGGTTGCTATCTCTAATTCTGGTTGTAGCTTGTCTAACCTGAAATAACATGACTCATTACCGTATTTACGGTGCACTATTAGGGTGCTACATTTTAGATTAGTACAATCTCTATATTGCTAGCTTATTTATTAGGTGTACCTATTATTACGAATATCAGCTTCATGTTTTAGATGTGTTTTGAATAAAACTGAATTAAATCAATTTTATTGAAACCATGCTTATGTCTGTCATAACCAACAATATCTTGGTTCTAATAAAGACTTTTCCCATAATTTTTGTATGTATGTATAAGTACTATAAGTTCAATTTTATTACCACTTCAGGAGCAATTGAAGCGAAAAATCGATTAGGATAAAATAGCTTAGAGGTATAAACTAAAGTATAATAATAATAAGTCAGGCTGCCACTAATAAATTCCAAACCTTGTAAACTGCACCACCAAGACTGATGGTCTGACTGTCTGACGTAACTCGTGTACTCATAAATTACTCGGATAGCAAGGAGGTTGCATTTCCCTGTCCCGCCATATATTCTCGTTTTACTCAGACATGACTGCAATGGCTATTCCAAAGCGAGTGCTTATATGCGTTGCATTTTGTACTTAAGTGCTTTATTTCGAAGGATTGTTTTGCATTAATGCGAAGATTTCTATGTAAATTTATATTTTTTTATTAAAAAATAAATAGTCTAACCAAGGGGTATTGGGTTGCCCGGGTAACTGGGTTGAAGAGGTCAGATAGGCAGTCGCTTCTTGTAAAGCACTGGTACTCAGCTAAATCCGGTTAGACTGGAAGCCGACCCCAACATAGTTGGGAAAAAGGCTCGGAGGATGATGAAGAAATAGATGGTCGAGTGTTGTAATTTTAAGTTCCTGATTAATATCGATAAATAGAAAGTAAGTACATCTGGAAGGTTCAATCCAATCCGCCATAGGCAAGTGGACTCGGTTCTTCTCTGTATAAGAAGAAGTATGAGCCCTGCAGTGGTATAATAAAAACCGGCCAAGTGCGAGTCGGACTCGCGCACGTAGGGTTCCGTACAATCTAAAATAATATTATATATATATTTATGGATACCGAGCAAAAATGAGCAAAATATCACGTTTGTTGTTTGGGAGCCCCCAGAAATATTTATTTTATTCTAGTTTTCAGTATTTGTTGTTATAGCGGCAACAGAAATACATCATTTGTAAAAATTTCAACTCTCTAACTATCACGGTTCATGAGATACAGCCTGGTGACAGACGGACGGACGGACGGACAGAGGAGCGAAAACAATAGGGTCCCGCTTTACCCTTTGGGTACATAACCCTAAAAAGGCAAAGGAAGAATACCATCGTCATAGCAAACTGGATTAAACCTGTTTAAAAAACAGTTTTTTTTTTTCATCTTTATCAACAGTTTACTTAAGTCATTGTGCTATTAGTATTTTCGTCCTACGAATACTCAAATAGCAACTATGGATTAGGAAATTCACGCAACTATTAATTTCATATTTCGTATCATCAGGTAACTACTAAAATCAGAGAATACCGAAAATACTGTGGGTTATTGTGGTTACTAACAAACAAACCACAATAATACGGTTCTAATATCTGGCTTTACTGTACAACATTGGACTGAAAATTGTTATTCATGCGAGTGCAAAAGGTCATTGAACTTCCCTGATTTAACCCGTTGTATGCCAGAGCGCAGATACACGTGAAACACAATTGATTGTCTATTGTTTTATGATAAGCGACATACAAGGGATTAATTCAGTTTGCCAATTGTCAATCGCCTAATAACTTTTGTCTAAAGAATATGTTTGAGGTTTTGACCGCTGTTGTGTTGAAAATCTGTCAAACCGTCATATTTATTCCTCGTCATATTTATCCTCTTATAGTCTACCCAAATATTCCAAAATTTGTTCTTTCTGTCTTATTTGTTCACTTTGTTTGTATTTACATAACATTTAGCGCATTGAAATGTAGAAGAAAAATATGACTGTCAGCGTGAATCGTATTTTTAAAATGTTCAGAAAAATAAGTCTAAAAATAGTTTCTGTTGAATATTTATAAACTCGTAAAACTAGCTGTTTCCCGCGGTTCGACCTCTCCTGAAATGGCTTTGAACTCCACACTTCATTATCAATAGTTGTAAATAGGGTTTCACTTTAAGAAAGTCGTGGTGGCCTAGTGGGCAAAGAACCAACCTCTCGAGTTTGAGGGCGCGGGTTCAATTCCAGGTCAGGCCAGTACCAATGCAACTTTTCTAAGTTTGTATGTACTTTCTAAGTATATTTTAGACACCAATTACTGTGTTTCGGATGGCACGTTAAACTGTAGGTTACGGGTAGTCAGAAGCCAGTAAGTCTGAGACCAGTCTAACCAAGGGGCATTGGGTTGCCTGGGTAACTGGGTTGAGGGGGTCAGATAGGGCAGTCGCTCCTTGTAAAGAACTCAGCTACATCCGGTTAGACTGGAAGCCGACCCCAACAAAGTTTGGAAAAGGGCTCGGAGGATGATCCAGGGTTTCACTTATCTTATCATAACCAATGCAGTTCGAAATGATTTAAGCCGCTTTAAGAAAAGTTATAAACCAAATATCAACGAGTTTAGGATACTTATGTAAAAAAGGTCTTACAAACAAACTCACATCCCTATTATTTTATTTTATATCAGTTAGAATTTATCTCGAGCTTCAAAAATAAGTTGTATTTATTCAGATGCACTTCAATTCATTATTATATGCTTATCATTGAAAGGAAACAAGTGAATAATGGACTTATGTAAGGCAAATATTTAAATAATGATTATGCGTCTTATACAAAGCTTCTAAGATTTATATATGTCACCGTAAGATTACAAACATCG
Source organism: Helicoverpa assulta (assembly GCA_963856015.1). Taxonomy (NCBI): domain Eukaryota; kingdom Metazoa; phylum Arthropoda; class Insecta; order Lepidoptera; family Noctuidae; genus Helicoverpa; species Helicoverpa assulta. The sequence goes on from CAWLCW010000016.1 coordinate 2,170,706, forward strand.
TTAGATTACAATCTATCTCGAGAGATTGTAAACTGTCGAATAATTGTGAACCGTAACATTTGATTGCAATTTAACGTATTATTTTTCGCTATATTATAATCTATCAATGTAAAGCGGTCAAATTGTCAACTGGCGTAGAACTGAATGCATCTTGCGCGCTGATTGGTAGAACGCAATGTGCCCCCGCCGCTCCGGCATTCGCCATTTTGTTTGTTTACCATAGAGCTACAAAAATATTACAGTGGGCATAATGAAAATAGTAAAAAATTAGAGTGGACAAATCAAAGAATACAAAATATAATAAATTTGTTAGATGAGTACAGCATAATAAAATCTCAAGGTAGGCGGCATTTATTTTATTTAACTGACACCTCTATTTCATTCCTAACTCTACGGGAACTCCATGGGAACAGAACGGCTGGTCGTGATTGGTCGATCTTACAAAAAGACTGACCAATCAGGGAGAGCTTTCGGACAGTTGACAATTTGACAATTTCTCATCGATAGATTATAATATAGCGAAAAATAATGCCTTAAATTGCAATCAGATGTTACGGTTCACAATAATTCGACAGTTTACAATCTCTCGAGATAGATTGTAATCTAACGATGTTTGTAATCTTACGGTAACATATATATTATATATTTATAAACCAGTTAAAAAATTTCTAAGTTCAAGTAAATAAATATATTGAAGTGAATCATTCCGTCATAAAATGTTATTACTCGAATAAAACAAACACTTCAAAATATTGAAAATGCATAATGATTAATCTATAATAGATAGCATTCAAAGTAATAAGTTCTATTCCATAATCCTTCGATAGATGAAAAATTAAAGTAATGCGTTAGCTTCATAAGCCTCTGATTAAGTTTCAGTGTGTGATAAATGGACAAAAAATCAATTAATCATAATCGATATTTTATAATAAATCACAAGCAAGTAAATTGTTCTTGCGACTTTCATCGGGAGGGCTAAATTACTAAGCTCAAGGGTGCTTTAGATTACCAAAACTATGAGAAATTACACTAACGATGTTGATTGATTTGTCGATAAAAATCCATTCAAGTAATAGTTAGAATGCATCACTAATGGAATTCTCAATCATTCTAGAAAAAAGTGTTGATTATTCAAAATATATAGTGTGCTCAGCTTTATCACAAGTAGAAGTAACATAGTATTTAAATGACTAGTTCCTTTAAAAATAATATTCGATGACCACTAACGATTCTGAAACAACAGTGAAAATATCGAGCTTTCTATGAGAAACATGTATCATATTATTCATCGCCCCTACTTATAGCTAGCTTTTACGTTTTTTTAAACAAGCCTTGCACACTTATTGTGGGTTACTAGGTCTACTTGTTTTAATGTCAATTGGCATAAATACCCATTATCAATAACAGTTCAAGTCGCGGTGGCCTAGTGGGTAAAGAACCAACCTCTCAAGTTTGAGGGCGCGGTATCGATTCCAGGTCGGGCTAGTACCAATGCAACTTTTCTAAGTTTGTATGTACTTTCTAAGTATATCTTAGGCGATTATCACACTGCCCCGCATGATGCAGCGTAGTGCGTGGATGCGTTTTTTTCCGTTGTATGGAAATATCTCCGTTTGTATGGAAAACACGCATAGTCCAACACACTGAAAATGCATCCACGCGCGTTCATGCGGATCACGCACATACATGCGGAGAAACACGCACCCCCGCGCGTAGGTGCGGGGCGAGACGCAAGGTATGGCACACTGAATCCCGCAGTGACGCGCGTGATTTTGAATGGGCGTGACGTGTATGTTTGAAAATGGAACTGGCTGAGAGCCGCCGTGCGTGAATTAACAAAACGCAACTACGCGCGTGAGTGCGCGAAAAACCCGCACGATGATGCAGATCTGCACTCCCGCAGGAACGCGCGTAGGTGCGTCGACGCGCAAGATGCAGCGTGATGCGGGGCAGTGTGAAGATCACCTTAGACACCAATGACTGTGTTTCGGATGGCACGTTAAACTGTAGGTCCCGGCTGTCATTGAACATCCTTGACAGTCGTTACGAGTAGTCAGAAGCCAGTAAGTCTGACACCAGTCTAACCAAGAGGTATTGGGTTGCCCGGGTAACTAGGTTGAGGTCAGATAGGCAGTCGCTTCTTGTAAAGCACTGGCACTCAGCTGAATCCGGTTAGACTGGAAGCCGACCCCAACATAGTTGGGAAAAAGGCTCGGAGGATGATGATGAATAACAGTTCAAGTTTTCACTATCAATAACACTCAAGTTCCATATTTATTAACCTTTTTTTCCTCCCCTCCAGTACTGTGATCTTCGCAATGGAAGGCATCGGCGTGGTGATGCCGGTTGAGAACGAGATGGCCAAACCCCAGCAGTTCCTCGGCTGCCCTGGAGTCTTGAATGTATCCATGGTTATTGTCATCTCGCTGTATGGCATCGTGGGTTTCTTCGGATATGTGCAGTATGGAGACTTGGTGAAAGGATCCATTACGTTGAACCTTCCTGAAGAAGATGTGTGAGTAGATTTTGATATAGTAGCTTGTTGTAGCTTTAAGAATTCGCTAGCATACGCGCAAAGAATTCTCGCGCACTGGGATATAAGGGAACTTTTTCGGACTGAAAACTATATCCATTGCAAATAACACCTGTTTACATTTTTTTTTTCACTTTGTTGTTCAGGAAATAATGACATATCTGTTTATCATATTAAAATCGTTTCGATTACATAACTAATAATGTTGTCATGCAATCTCAAAATATATAAACGGGTGGTTAGACAAACTTACACCTTCATCAGTTAAGTTACAGGCAAGTCTATTTTATCATTAATTCATATTAATAGAGAACCGACACTATTCAAGTTTAAACTTCATTTTCTTACTCAATCTAACATATTATTAAAATCTTTGGACTGTAAACTAATCTTTTTAAAATTTTGATGTTAATTCAGTCATTTATCTGGAATTTTGAAACGAGCTTACGAGTTATTCAGAGAGATAATAATTTTATTTCCAAGGCAAAAGTTATTAATACAGTTAAAAAGATTATATCATACTATTCTTTTCACAAAATAAAAAAAAAATGAATTTTGTTAAAAATGTTATCTAAATCTCCAAGGATTGTGCAGGAGTAAAAAATATCAAAAACATATTAGGTACATTTAACTTTGAATTGAGGTCATTTTAACAACAAAATAATACGCCTACTGCTACCTCCTCACAACAATAATGTAATACAAACAATCGTTTTGAATTAAAGAATAAATTCTACGTGCATCTTATTGTGTAGCCGAATTAACATGCTAATTTAAGTTCCCACTAATAAATAACATTGAACATCACTTAAATTGTAAAAGGATTGATAACATAAATTACTTCTTAGTGGTTAACCGTTCAAATCTACTCTACTGAAAACTATTACATTTCTTAAGCATTCACGGTTTCCTAAGGTTGAACCCAGTTTTATGCTTCACTTGCTGCCAATTAGTAAATTTGTCCCTTTGAGCTGTCCCCAATCAGAGTGTTTATTGTCATTTGAAGAGGTTAGTTAGGCAAACGGGTCGATCGATCATAAAGTTAAACAATGCTCGGCGCGGTTGGTCCGGGAAAGATCATCTTATCGTGACGAGTTCCTCCATGTTTCTGAGGGCACGTCAAATTGGTCTGTCGAAAGTATATTTTTAAGACTTTTTTTTGTTTTTTAGTTTAAAATAACATTAGCTTTGGCAGACGTTACGAAAAAAAAGTCTGAAGCTCAAAAGTAATTCTGAATGTACAGAGGTCAGCTAAGATCTGAGACTGCAACTTTTAGTCGGCTGACAGTAGCTCGAGATCCGAATCAATATGGTACAGCACACATTACATAGGCCAACTACAAAGTTTGATGAGTTTCATGACTTTCTGTGAAGTTCTTCAATAGGATCTAGACTGACTCAGTATCTCCAAAAACATTCAGCATATTTTCAATAATCACAAAAGTCGTAAAGCAAGCGGCATCTGTCCTCTTATGTATTCCAAACGAATACGGAAGATTTATCCCAGAAACTCTGAGATCAAAAACTTTGTAATTAGTTCTGCGATCCTCGGTCCCGGTAAGTGAAACTAACTTTCTACTGGATTACGTAGGTAGTATATTTTTCCAATCCTTGTACTTTTCTGTTGGTAAAAGGTTCATACTTTTTCTCGTAAGGTAGGAAATATGCGAAGCTATCTGTATGACATTTACTAACTTCTGCCCTTGACTCCGTCTGCGTGGGTGCATTGGAACATTCTACTAATCCTACAAGTCGTATATGGGGTGTGTCGTACCTAATCACATTAAATCCTATCACATATACTTTATGATATCTATGGCGAATTTGAAAAAAAATAACCTAATCCATTTTTCGTTTTCATAATTTACAACATCATGTGTAAAGAAACGTAAACAGTCAGTTCGTTTACGTCATCAGGAATGGATGTAGAAGAAATTGCACGCTGACTGGCGACCACACTGGCGACTGAGTGAGCGAGGTGCACTTTACAGCGTACATTATAGTGGCAGTAGTGGCTACGCCAAGCTGCCAGAGTATCCAGGAGCCACGTAGGCTCATGCCAGGCCAGCGACGTGGGCTCATAAATCAGTATGAAGATCAATAAAAGTACGCACGTAACAACGATCAAGTATTTGTCACTTTGATTGAAATCACGATTGAAAGAAAAACCTACCATCGGGCTAACAGTCGGCCGACTGTTTAGTCTGCAGTGTATGGGTAGCCTTTGTAATCAGTGCTGTTGTTGACAAACATACAGTTTCGACAGTCATGTGGGCCTTTCTGAACGTAGTGCGGAACATTACGCCCACGATTCGAGAGTTAGCTTCACTGTGACGTAAATAACTTCAAACCGCAAGTCTAATTTAGTCTGTTTTTCAGATTCAAATTGGCATACGAACATGTGACATTGAACGCTTTTCTTATTTTTCGAGCTATCGATCAGTTTGGTAGACGTGGCTTGAAAACGTTACAAACTCATTTTCACGATAAATAAATAATAGGGGGAAATTTCGGCATTATTTTAAACCTAGGGACACGGTATCGAAGCAAAAATATCGATATCGTACTCATGAGTAGAATCGATAACAAAGTATCGTACTCATTAAAGTATCGAAACAAAAGTATCGATACTTCAAGGTATCGAGTACTTTTTTAGATCAAAATTTGCTAGGTCAATATCAGTCAGTAAATAATGTCAGTTTTACTTCAGTTCAGCAGGACATAAAAAACAAATGGTATTGGTATACGAATTTAATAGAGTAATAGAAAAATGGAAAATGGAATGAATGAAACAAATCGAAAATGTAGCAAAAGGAAGCAATATTAAGTTATCTGAGGTATACTAAAAACTAGCAGTGTCCCACAGTTTCACCCGCGTAGTAGATTAAAGATCCCATTCCTCCTCCGTACAGTCACTTAAAAATAGAAGTTTGTTGAGCCTTTTTGGAGATAAGCGGTTTCGAATTTTTGTGATGGTACATCCTGCTTTAGAAAATAATCGTTCTGAAAGTACTGACGTCGCAGGGATTGATATATATTCTCGTGCCAATTTATATAATTTTGGGAATACTACTATCATATCTTCCCATTGTTTTAAGGGATCTACTGAAAGTGGCAAAACCTGTGCCGATAAGTAGTAGCTTAATTCATCCTTCATTTCAGGCTTACACTTACTTATAAACTTTAAGAAATCAAATACTAGTAATTAAACAAAATAATGATCAATCGTACCGTATTTAAACAACAACAAACTGAAGAAGTAAATTAAAGAGTGCACAGAGTGAAGAATGATTGATTAGGAATTGAACTACGAACGACCGGCCGTTAAGAATGAGTTAAGACAGAATGTCTTAAAAAGTTTTCAACGAGTGAGCTAGAAAGCGCTGTTAAATTAAATTCTTCATTCGATACGATACCTGGGAAAAAGTACTTATTGAGTAAAAGTATCGAATGCAAAGTATCGAGTACAAAAGTATCGGTATCGAACTGGAATGTACTCGATACCACAAAGCATCGATACTTTTTTCGTGTCCCTTAAACCAACATCCCAAAAAGCAGGAGGTTCTCAATTCGGATGTTTATATTTTTATGGGTTTGCTTTTATGGGTTTAATTGTTTTCAGCGTAATTTCGTAATTACGCTCGTGTCCTCTTTTTTTTATATTTTTTTTAGAAGTATGTTCGTTCAGAACTGCAGAACCTCCTAATACCTACAGAAATTTCTAATAAGTACTTAGAAGGTGGTCCCCAATGTGAGATAGATATGTCATAGTTTAAAGTAATTGTAAAGGTGGAAAATTAAACGTTTTTATTTTATTACTTTCCAAACACTAATTCCTTAAATAATGTATAGTACTGCGCGTTCCGTTTTCTAACACAAACTTTTATTTAATCCCTCGAAAAAGGTCCCAAACACCAGATAAAATTGTACTAAATCAATCTCCCTTTCTCTAATCACCAATAACGTCCCAAGATCGCAAAGCAACTAATCAGAATCTTAATTAAGAAATTCCAAGAAACTTTTCCTCGTAATTTTATTAACACTCCGTAAATGACATAATGAACTGAAATTGGATAAACGCGGCACCCGAACGCGGAAACCTAATTTGTAATTAAATAAATAAGAAAGTTGCTGTATATAATTGTGGCGAGAATTTAGCTCTCATTACTTTCAATAGGTTGTTTTATAGAAATGGGAAACGTTTATTTGCCAAGAATGTACGTACATAAGTAAAAAAGAATCCTCGTACATTCTGCCAGCAGGCATGCACAAATTTATGAAACTATACACAATTATTTATACTTAGGGCTACAATTTGAATTCTTTAAAGTTTTCACATGATTGGCCCTTTTGATGATCTTCGAAAGGTTACGGTCATTACTCAATAAGCTGACGATGTATCTTAAAACCATATTATGTGCGTTACTAGACTAAATACGCAGAACGATTATTAAGACAAACTGATAAAAAATAACAATATACATAGCGTTAATCTGTCGAACTTCTGTCTAAAATTGGATTTAATACTCCCACCAAAGCTATGCGACATTATGCACCACTTCACTTATCACTAGTTTCGTCAAATTATCGTCAAAACACTTTCTTATGGCGAGCAAGTAAGACCTTAAATTGGGTTTGCAAAACACACGACATTGATATTTTTAACGCAAACTTAGTATCAGTCAGAAGGTTGCTAAGCCGAGATTTTTTTGTTGACTATAAGGGTAGTTAAAGATTTTCTATAATATAATTATGTATTATTAGGTAGAAGAAGAAGTTAAACGTTAAGTTAGAAGTTAAATTTTAGGTAGGTACTGCTATTTTCATATGTTAAACTTATTGTGTATCAGTGAAGACTTGTAATTGGCTGTATGTTGCAAATGCATGTATTTTTACCTATTGTACTAGCTGTTAGTCTTCCTTTATATAAATAAATAAATAAATAAATAATAAAAATGGCTTTAAGTACATTTGATTATGTGATTGTGTTTATGTACATTTGATAATTTTGTCGGGAATTTGAGATTATTTTGCCCGAATCATATGGTTCGGGCAAAATAATCTCAAATTCCCGAAAAAATTAGGTACCCCACGTATCAACTACAAAGCTAGATAACAAAGCCCTTTGTTGAAGCTTTGTAACAGTATTCGTGTTCTTCTCGAAGCACCTGTGTTTGGTGCTCAAATATTAGCTACTAGCTTCTGCCAGCGGTTTCACCCGCATCCCGTGGGAACTACTTCCCGTACCGGGATAAAAAGTAGCCTATAGCCTTCCTCGATAAATGGGCTATCTAACACTGAAAAAAATTTTCAAATCGGACCAGTAGTTCCTGAGATTAGCGCGTTCAAACAAACAAACTCTTCAGCTTTATAATAGTAGTATAGATTTGCGCGGTTTCATCTCGTCCCGTGAGAACCACTACACGAACATGAATAAAATGATGCCAATGTTACTCGGGAAGATAGTAGTTTTCCGGCAGTGAAAGAATTTTCAAATCGGTTCAGTAGTTTCGGAGTTTTTAAGGTACAAACATACAAGGTAAAACTCTTTGTTAAATTACATTAATTAATAGATAAATTTACGTATATCTAATTCGGAATTTTTTGTAAACCATAAATAATGCCTTAAGTAACAAAATCACCGTTTCCATTCAGCATAGTAGCATAGATAGCATAGATAGTAGTAGCATACATTTGTTCGAAGAAAGGCTATAAATCTAATCCCCATGTGGATTTTAAAACTCAAAAGTATTAACTTGTCTATTTACTCTTAGGTCTACAAAGTACCATCAAATTTTTAAGATTAAAGTTTTCTTGAAACGGCTTTCAACGCGAAAATGCAACTGGCTAGGAAATTGGTTTAATTTTCTTGTCTCAACGTTAGGTATTATGTAACTGAGTTTGCATTTTTCTTAAATACTTTTCTTATCCTGGTACAATAATACCTAATGCAAGCTGATGATGATGAGACGGTGAAAAGCTAAGGATGATATAGTTCGCTATAAATTGATATTATTGTATTGTTGGTAAACGCGAAAGTTTTTAAGTATAGGTTTTTGTTTCTCTTTCACGTAAAAACTAATTATGAACGGATTTTGCAATATTATATCACTTATACAGAATAACACACACTGCCACTTTTTATACGGCTGTGAGAAATAATTCCTTCAAAATGCGGGTGAACTCTCTGTCGGGAGCTAGTATACATAATGTATCTTCCTAAAGCGACCAATTAAGAAGGTTGTGAACCAAAATCTGCTATAATCAAAATTTTTTTTTTGTTACAGTATCGCTCAAGTAGCAAAAGCCCTGATGGCCTTCGTGATATTCCTGTCATTCGCTCTCCAGTTCTACGTACCGATGGAGATGATCACCAGGAAGAGGAAAGGCAAGGAGTCCAAATACGAGAACTTCGTGCAAATCGCTATCAGAACTGTTATGGTCACTGTTGCAGGTAAGACTGTTTTAATTTTAAAGGTCAATTGTAGCGTTCATTCATCATTATCTTGTACATTACTTATTGGTCAATACTACATGCAATATTTGGACAATTTCATTGTAATCACATAAAGTATTCGGACTGTGCACGCACATAGGTATTTCTACTAAGTATACACCGTGAATTTTTAAGCGTCTTACAACGGCAGCCAACTTCATGTATCCAATGACTAGTAAACGTTCATAGAAAAAAAAATGAGATTTGAATAATTAAAAAGTAAAAATAAATTCATTATTATGACGCATGACGTAGATAATTTTGTCTCGTAAAAAATGGAGATGGAACGATCACTCGACTCGAGCGCTTTGAAGGTATCTACTTTCTACCGTTTGAAACGTAAACATTATTAACAGTATGTTTCTTATTTCTAATATATTATTTATTTTTCTTTGCACCTATTATCTTAATTAATGCTATAAAATTAATAATCATGTCTAGTGGTATTTTAGGTCGGATACATTGAGTGGACCACCTTTGTAAGACGACTAAAAAGTCACGGTGTATAGGTATACATTACTACATACCTTACATGCCTAAATACATAACTACTGCTCATTATCACATGAAGTGAGATCAAACAATTCCTTTGATCATAAAAAGCTATTATAATATAATTTGCAACTTAAAATATGTACTAAACTATCACATATCCACATAATACAATTTTCGTTGATAAGGTTACTACAAATTAAATTAAACAACACTAATACAAATTATACACTGAATGAGTTCTGCTCCTATTGTATTTACGCATTTACAAGTTAATGCGAACAGATGGCATTAAACACTCGTATTTATTATTATCAAAGTCCCATTGACAAGCTAAAATGGCTTTTATACTGAACCCTATTTGTATACAAACAATTGAAGACTAATTAACTGTGCTATAGTGAATAATTGTCGAACAATGTGGGGCGATTAGTTAGCTCGAAGTGGATCAAAGCTATTTAATTCTGTTTTGTAAAGCTGGGACCGAAAATCGGTCGGCTCTGCCAAATTAGGAACATTTCCTGGTCGTTTAAATGTAGTTAGAAGTTCGTTTTGTTTAATCTTTATTTGGTGATAGGTAAGTAGTTTCAAACGTTTGAATTATAAATAATGATTTTAGATTTTACCACTTATGGTAGCAGAAATTCAGAACGGACGAGTAATTTTTTAAATATATTTCGGATCGGCTTCCAGTCTAATAGAATGCAGCTGAGTTTCAGTGTTTTACAAGGAACGATGGCCTATCTGACCTCCTCAACACAGCTACCCGGGCAACACAATACCCCTGGGAAGACTGATTGTCAGACTTACTGGCTTCTGACTACCCGTTACGACTGCCAAAGATTTTCAATGGCAGCCCATGTTCAATGAATTTATTCAAGATCTATATATATCTTATTTTTGTTGATCAAATAATTTCATATTCAACATAAATAAGTATAAAAAATATAAACGTAAAAGTTTTGGTTCCAAGAAGAAAAAAATAATTGAAAGCCTAGAATTCAATTGCACATTACTTGTAATAATTTTATTCAATGTATTCTGATGTAAGGGAAATTTAATAAAAGATTAAAAATAGGTTATTTTATTCGCCAGATGTTTGCTTATTTGCGAGGTAAAGTGGAGTTCTTTGAATTGGCAATTTGTAATAACTTCTTCTAAATTCGTAATTGGCGTTGCTTGCGTATTTACTCCAAACACACTCCAATTTAAGTAAAGTATGTATTTTGTAAACTCTAATAAGGTAAAAAAAATATGAAAATACACCGATGTACCGATCAGATTTCACTCTATTTATTGGTGTACTGCGAGTTAGTTATTTCTAAATTGATGATCAACCGAGAGATGGGAGTGGAGTTCTTTGTTTTAAATTATTTAGAAAGCGATAGAAGGTAATAGGCCGAAAAGCCAGTTTATCAATTATTTATTTACCATCTTAAAGATCTAGAGGCCTCCTCAAACATTTAAATAGAATTGCATTAGCATTGGCACCGCCATTAATTCTGAATGAAAGTTTATGTATGTCTCTGCTACACATAAATATACAACACACAATTTATGGGCCGTGTATTGTTTGTTTTTAGAAAACATAATTCAGCAATTAGATGTAAATATAAACGGGCAAATACCCAGTATAAAATATTCCTCTCAGTATATTATATTTCAGGCTTACTCTATTCCACTTGTGTGCGACCTTGCTCGAAGCTTACAAGCCAATATGGGTTAAATAATTGCTTGTGTTCAAGCATTTCAAATAACTATTATGGGTATTTATTTACTAGCAGTTCAAGGGGTCACGACAGGGGTTTACTGTTCTTCGTATTATGCCCTGTTATTTTTGCGGCTAGTGAACAGATATTAATTGTGTGTTTGGCTAAACATAATAAACATAATAAAAAAGTCGTGGTGGCCTAGTGGGTAAAGGACCAGCCTCTCAAGTATGAGGGCGCGGGTTCGATCCCAGGTCAGGCAAGTACCAATGCAACTTTTCTAAGTTTGTATGTACTTTCTAAGTATATCTTAGACACCATTGACTGTGTTTCGGATGGCACGTTAAACTGTAGGTCCCGGCTGTCATTGAACATCCTTGGCAGTCGTTACGGGTAGTCAGAAGCCAGTAAGTCTGACACCAGTCTAACCAAGGGGTATCGGGTTGCCCGTGTAACTGGGTTGAGGAGGTCAGATAGGCAGTCGCTTCTTGTAAAGCACTGGTACTCAGCTGAATCCGGATAGACTGGAAGCCGACCCCAACATAGTTGGGAAAAAGGCTCGGAGGATGATTGGCTAAACATAATGTTAGAGTTTATAAGGGATGCTGCTCCCGTTAAGCGAATATGTACTTCAAGCTAAAAAAACTATGATAAAAATAAACACAGCGTGCGATAAAAAATGACTTTATTAAACTTAAATGAATCCTGCTTAGTACAAAAACAAAAACAGTTCAAAAAACTTAATTAGAAGAGAATAAACAAGATAAAACTAAATTCGTGATGTTTACGTATAAGGGTCCGTTCAGATAGACCGGGTCGGAGAGAGTTTTCTTTTCACATAGACTGAAGCCGATCGGCTGCGCGAGCATTACATACACGATCGGAGCCGGTCGGCTCCTCTTATTATTTCACACCGAGCGCATTCGAGCATTCTCAATGACAAAAGCAGTGCGCATGCAAAAATAAACCTTACGTCAAATACTAAGTATTCTATTTTCAACGTGTTAAGAATTTGCTCTGCTCTCCGAGCCGGTCTGTCTGAACGGACCCTTAATTTGTATGGAATTTAATCCATGATAGTATTCTTAGAACTCAAAAACCAGTCTCTACTAAAATTGTTCTTTCGTGGAAACCATTTTAAGCGGCTTAGTCGTGAAAACGTCACGAACGGACAGATATACATTTTTAAGTTTTTATCTCTTTGACGTTTGAAACTGTGGAACTTTAGATTTGGGAATTATGTTTTTTGATGGAAAAGTAACGTAGATTAGTTTTTTTATTCATTCTGAAAAAAAATACGTTTTAAGCAGTTTCTAAATAACTGGGAATAGAAATAAAACATTATAGACATCAAAATTAAATGTTAGAAATGGCATCAAACTGTAGTTTAAAAAAAGTTCATTTTTGGGTGCATATATTTTTTCGTCATCATTTTTTATTAGCTTTTTATTTATCGTCCCACTGCTGGGCACAGGCCGACACACAGGGAAGAATCTTGAAGGACTTTTTTATTCCACTAAATGACGCAGTAATCTAACATATCGTAATGTTTTTTACATTAAACTTAACATTATTAATTTTCTTTCCAGTGGCAATCGCAGCAGCATTCCCCAACTTGGAACTAGTCATCAGCTTCGTTGGAGCAGTTTTCTTCTCAACCCTAGGCCTCCTCATCCCAGCCGTTGTAGACACAGTGTACCACTGGGACACGGGCCTAGGCCCTTTCAACTATGTCCTCTGGAAAAATCTTCTAATTGGAATAATTTCCATCATAGCATTAGTCTCTGGAGCGTACGTGTCCGTTCAGGGTATGATTGAAGATTTTGGCAGCAGTAGTCACGAAGTTTTTGATAATGCTACGCTCACATAATTTTTTTTGACACAAAAGTGAGATTTTAATGTTTTCTCTGAAGAGTATTAAGTGGTGCTGTTCAAATGTAGCAAGTCTTTTATTAGTCGAGATATAGATTAATCGTCGTAGATGCGACAGATTTTTGCCTACCATAATGCAAACGTTTTATGTTTTCACAATTGTTTTTTTTTTCTACAATTTGCACTAGGCAGTCGAGACATTGCAAAAATTTTGAAAAACTTCAAAATGAAAAAATATTAATGTAGGTACTTAATTTTTGCATTTTGAAGTTTTTAGAAATGTATGAGGACTACCCATTGTGCCTCGGTACTCTATTTAATGTAAGCTCACTTAGATACTTTTCATTTATTATAATGAATTTTCTATCTTCAAAGTTGTAGAACTAAGTAGTATAGAAATAGATTTCAATGCAAAACACGAAATGATTAATAAATACCATTACTACTATTATCTAGTAAAAATGAAGCTTATCTTTACTAGTATTATAAAGCTGAAGAGTTTGTTTGTTTGTTTGAACGCGCTAATCTCAGGAACTACTGGTCCGATTTGAAAATTTCTTTCAGTGTTAGATAGCCCATTTATCGAGGAAGGCCTTAGGCTACTTTTTATCCCGGTACGGGAAGTAGTTCCCACGGGATGCGGGTGAAACCGCTGGCAGAAGCTAGTAAATAATATGGTTGTGTAATATGTTACTTTGTCTAAGCAGTTACCAGTGGTTAAAAGAAAAAGTACAAATGTAATAATGTTTAAGAGTTTTGTTTAGAAGTAGATTTTTTTTAATAATATCATAAATATCTAACGTCTGAATATATCTGACGTCTGAAAATATCGTCTGAATATACCTTACGTCGTTTTAATAAGTGTAGTTACTAGTAGTAGTTATAGTTAAATAGGCTCTGTTCTTAGAATTAGTATACAGTGAAACCTTTTTATTTAATCTTTTAATTTTAACTAACGATACCAGAACGTACTTTTGTATGGCATGAAAGATACAGAAGTACCTACATTGTGAAATACGTACCCTCTTGACTCTCCCTCCCCCTAATAAACATGGCGTAAACTTATTCCAAGCTTAATATAAATAATCTTTATCTTTACAAACCTTGAAACTGAATATTATGAAAATACATATTTAGGTAAATATATGTCAAATTAATGTACTGAAAAACGAAATAAGATCATTTTGAAAGTAATTTTTGCTTCATCATGTTAAGACTATTTATTAAAATTTTATTGATTGCATTTTACCATTTATGTGTACTTTTGTATTAAAATTTTATTTTTATTTTGTTTCCTTAATTTACTAATGGTTTCATGCTACTTATATAAGTTTCAATAAACCTGATACCTTTTAAAAGATAATATATTACTACGTGAAATATGTTTTGATTTTAATTTTATAATGTAGATACCTACGTTGAGTCGTGGTGGCCTAGTGGGCAAAGAACCAACCTCTCAAGTATGAGGGCGCGGGTTCGATTCCAGGTCAGGCAAGTACCAATGCAACTTTTCTAAGTTTGTATGTACTTTCTAAGTATATTTTAGACACCAATGACTGTGTTTCGGATGGCACCTTAAACTGTAGGTCCCGGCTGTCATTAAACATCTTTGGCAGTCGTTACGGGTAGTCAGAAGACAGTTAGTCTGACACCAGTCTAACCAAGGGGTATTGGGTTGCCCGGGTAACTGGGTTGAGGAGGTCAGGCAGGGCAGTCGTTCCTTGTAAAGCACTGGTACTCAGCTACATCCGGTTAGACTGGAAGCCGACCCCAACTTTTTCCCAACTAGGAAAAAGGCTCGGAGGATATAGTTACCTACGTGGATTCAAAATTCTTGTCATGAAACTTTCAATAATTATTTTCGCATTCCATTCAGTCTACCATAAAAATGGATATAATCAGAAAAAACTGTGTGGTCGAAAAAATTACGTGTATATAGATAAAGTAGTGAAAAGTACAATATAAAATGGCTTTTACTTATTATGTCTATTTATTTCAACATTTTCCCTTCCAAAAAAAAAACCGAAATACTCGAAAATCTAGTTTTGCAGTTTTTTAGAGCATCCTCTCAAACTTAATTCCGAATACATTTTTGAGATGGTATATTTTTTTACTCTAATGAAATATTATGTACTGTGTGATTTCAAAACAACTTGCTGCCTAAAAAATATTTTACTATTGTAAACTGCTACTCAATATAATATTGAAAATGCTCAAAGAAAGTTAAGGCCATATATTCGGTTAGCTCAAAGGCAATCCGATAGAATAAATAACTTATAAGCGGATTGAACATACAAAAAATCAACAACGGAGACCAAAAACCCATTAAAAACAATCTATTTCAATTATTTTTGTTTTCTAAAATGGCAACGGTAAGATACACAAAGGGATATTTATTGAGGTTGTTGCCTTTTAGAGTTCCGTACCTGAAAACTGCTGTTACCATGCCACTTTTAACGTTTTGTAAGTCTTCAGGAAATAAATTAAACCTTTTGAAATACGATTTGTGGAGAGTAGCTAAAAAATGAAATTGTGTTTGCTCATTAATATAATCTCATTAGGTCCTGCCGCGAGCAAGTTTCAGGGCACAGCGGACATGCGATGAGGTGGGACATGGTCTGCATAGCAGCCCCGCACTCTCACCCAAGGTCCGCCCCGCCCGTGAAACCCCACCTGGACCGATTGTCTTTGCTTCGGCCGACCTGCGTTCGGAGTCTGTTTAAGGACTGCCAAAGTCTTCTCGGGAGATGAGCGCATCCGGCCGTGCTCTCGCTGTGGCGGCATATTGGGCTGATAAAGTGTAGTCTCACTATAAGACATGTCATCGACACGAAAGAAGAAGAAGAATATAATCTCGCTATGATTGTTTTGATTTGTAGTGGTTAGAAATATCGCAACTGTTCCGCATACTTAGGTACATCAAATGTAGCCTTACTTACTCAGTTCATGGGATAACTAAAAAGAAAAGACTTTTCGTAATCCGCCCTGTGGTTTTTCAGATTTATAATAATTTTTACTTACCATAGATTCAGTGTTCGGTAGATCACGTTGCTCGATCAAGAGAATCTATTTATAATTATATTATACTTCAATGCCACGAAGCTACAGAATCCATCCTGTTGAGACGATCTCATACTTAACTGGTATTTCAAAGTTCCTGCAAAAGACATTATATTTCTTATCCTTCTACATTCCTATTCTACAATACAGACACAGCAGACACTATAACGGCTAAGCAATAAAATTTAATCATTGAATGAATGTGTTTATTTATGTTGGTGACTACAAGTCACATTTTACATTTAAACTTACAAGACGGTCGGGGGTGAAATAAAAAAGATTCATTTATATTAGTGTAGACTTGAGGAAATATTTTCCTTTTGTTCTATTTTGCAATTCATAATAATTATATTGACTGTAACTTATTGCAAGTGATAGGAATACTTGTGTTCAGTTCTGCTACTATCAGCCATTAAAGAGCTCTAAGAAATCATAATGAAAGAAAAAAATTTTAAGCTCTAATGAAAACTTAATTGCATGAGGGAGAAAGCCTAATCACATGCTAACATCGTTATTATTAGGCTTAGGACCGCAAAACATATCCTTTAGAAAAGAGTCATTTAACCACTTGAGAACTTCTGAAAAAAATACGGATCATTTTGAAACAAAACATCGGACACAACAAAGGAAATATTTCTAAAGTTTTCTGCTTATTGTATTTATAATTCGAAAAGTGTGGGTAGGAAAAATAGCTTGCTGTAAGTTTCTAAAAACCGTTTTGTTCAACAAAACGGTTTTTACTGAATTCTGTGTAGCCTCAAGCTTTTTCGCAAGTCAAATTTGAAGTTTTACAAACTTAGGGACTGTTTAATCTGCAGTGTTCCACAGTTTTATACAAGCTGTTGATTTGCATCCGTGCCATAGTCAAGGACGTAATTATACTAATGATTCTCAACCCAAATCAACAAAAAAATTGGTACAAAATTTTTTGATTTTAATTTTTTTTCGGAAATCCGTCGATGTCATCTAGCCGTATTTAAACTTGGCGCGTGTGTTACTGGCCTTAAAACCGTGCTGCGCCCTCACACAAACGCAAACACAAAGCATACGCAACGATTATTCATAAATTTCATTCATAGAATTGGATTACTTCTGAAATACTATGACATTACAATGACAAAAAAAAAGCAGTGCATATTAGCTATTTCCCGTCAACTGTAATTCCAATCGATTATTTACGTATTTTATGTCCTCCTCCTGAAGTATGGCACAAATGCAAATCAACACCTTGTATAGATCCTGAGGGAATTGGATACATATTTTGCGCAACCAGATGAAACGTTCCATTCTGCATGAGGAATATTTAGTCATTTTACATTGGCTATTATTTATTTCTAGCCTTACCTACATTTGGAAAAAGTATGAAACCGCATTAACCAGATATGGTAAATAACCCTCTTGCCTTCTCTCTATGAAAAGAAACCTGCACAGGGACTCTAAGAAAGTTTGATAAAGGGGTTCCATTGGGAATTGTGTAATAAGGTACTCGTAGAGTTTTGAATATACATTAAACAGTGATTATATAATTTTTATTTTAAAACCTAAGAACAATTCTAAGGTAAGGTAAGGCACTGGGAAGAAACAAGGAAACCGAAATTGTTTTGAGTACAATCAAAAATAAATTATTCAGGAACAGAAGGCAATTAAACTAAAATTACAACAAATTGTTTCACTTCAAGTTAAAGAGGGTTTTCCTAACTTTCCTGAAAGTCGTCAATGAGTGTTTCTTAGGAATTTTCTCTCGTAATGTAATGTAACGTAAAATTATTGTGAAAATGATGAGTATCGTTAACAACTTTTCTTAACATTTTTTATTTGTATAGAAGGGAAGTATTAGGGAAGTGATAGCATTCCGTATAGGTAAATCTGACGTAACCACATCAGCTATCTTCCCAAAATATTCAGTTATTTCATTGAGGATCAGATTTAGTTGCATTGTTGGTTCAGATATAAATTATTTAGGTATTTATTTATTTGATTTTTTTATCAGGTCAATAAATCGTTAACATTTTTTGAAAGTTTTTGATTTGTCCATTTCTAGAATTCGTCTTTTTAAGTCAAGAATAGATATGATTATTTTTATAGTATATTTTTAGCACAATGATGAGGCAATTTTATTATATCAACACAGACATATTGAAGATATTCAAATATTAATACATCTGTATTTGTAAAGTTACACGCCACATAATTGCATACAAATATTGGAATTCATCCTCAATTTTTCCTACAGACAATTAAGATGAACCAACGCAAATAATATTAAAATAAATAATTATTTGTCATCCTGAAAATGCATCACAATTGTATCAACACCATATTGCCCGATTCGTATATAAATGGTCATGGCGAGTAAAAAAATTATCTACTTCTGTCGAAGAGCTCACAGATAGACAGTGTATTCGAAAAATGTTGTCAATTGCAACAAAGTTTATACTAACAGCTCTGTTCTTTAACAACTGCTGGGCCAGCGATGTAAATCCTCGCTACGTACCGCATTACCACGCCTATCCGCCTTCTGGCTGGATGAACGACCCCAACGGCTTCTGTATATTCGAAAATGAATACCACTTGTTCTACCAATATAACCCTTACTCCAGCCAAGAACCTGGAGTAGCTCATTGGGGACATGTGAAGAGTCCTGATCTAATCAATTGGGAACATCTACCTACAGCAATGACCCCAGACCAACCGTACGATATCAATGGAGTATTCTCAGGAAGTGCCATCGTAGAAAATGGAACAATGTATCTTCTCTATACTGGTAACGTTAATAACCCATTTAACAAGCAAGTGCAAGCTCTTGCCGCAAGTAAAGATGGAATATCAGTGGTTAAATATCCTGGAAATCCTGTAATCGAAGGGGCAGATTTTCAGCCAAACATAAGAGACCCGAAAGTCTGGAAACACGGAGATCTTTTCTACATGGTGCTGGGCAACTCCTTCGATGATAATACTCGTGGTCGAGTACTGCTATATTCATCGCCAGATTTAATATCTTGGACGCTGGAGTCAGTTTTAGATGAGTCTGACGGCTCTGTGGGACATGTTTGGGAGTGCCCTGATTTCTTCGAGTTAGATGGAAAATATGTACTGCTATTTTCTCCACAAGGTATGCAACCGATTGGTGATAAATACAAGAACTTTTTCCAGACTGGATACGTGGTTGGCAACTTTGATTATGAAACGAAATTGTTTACACCTATAACTGAATTTAGAGAATTAGACCACGGACATGATTTCTATGCTACCCAAACTATTTTGGACGATTCAGGACGTAGGATTTTTGTGGCTTGGTTTGACATGTGGGAGTCGGTACACCCTGAGCGCAATGATGGTTGGAGTGGTCAAATTACTATTCCTAGAGAGTTTGCATTGACTGAAGGTTTAAGACTCTTACAAAAACCTGTTAAGGAGCTTGATGCTGCACGAGGTCTGAAACTATGCTCTGGAAAAGCTAGAGCCGGTTACACCCTGGGATTAGAAGCCGCGGCTGCTGACATTCGAGTAACGGCACCAAGACTCCAAGACTTTGAGCTACTTTTGGAATCTGATGATTCTACTCTTTCAATCAAATATGACTACAAGAGAGGTACAGTCACACTGGATCGTGGAGGTGACGATGGTGTTCGTAGAACAAAGTGGAGGCCTGAAGGTAATCTTGTCTGGCAGCTCTTGATAGACTCGAGCTCCGTTGAACTGTTCTGTGGAGAAGGTGAAGTAACTTTCTCCAGTAGATTCTTCCCTAATGGTGCATTGAAAATCAGGTTAGGTGATGGTTCTAATGCTGATGATCTAACAGTTTACAAAATGCTTCGTACGATTAAAGCACCCGGTGACAATTGAATTGTAACAAACCCGAAATCTCAATTTTAATGACTATTTGTGATATTGTTTAATTTTGGAATATTGCTAAATTATAAGTTGCTTGTCTCCCTAATAGTATGTATTTCATAACTGTATTTGGTTTTCAATTTATAGATTTACTAGCTTTTGCCCGCGACTTCGTTCGCGTGGAATAGTGATTTTTGGTTTGACCAATAGATGGCGCTATATGTCCGAAATAAATTTTATTTTTATTTTTATATTTTTTTGTAATAAAAACTATCCTATGTCCTTTCTCAAGTTCCAAACTATGTCTGTACCAAATTTCACACAAATCGGTTCAGTAGTATAGGCGTGAAGAAAAGACAGACAGACAGACAGAAAGACAGACAGACAGACAGAAAGACAGACAGACAGAGTTACTTTCACATTTATAATATTAGTTAGGAAGTTAGGATTAAAATAATCTGTATAGTTTATATTGTCACGACTTTATTGTCTGTATCGCAACTGTCATTAAAGAGAAAGAAGTTTAATAAAGGCATCATTTTAAAGCATACTATTCTACTTTTAAATCCAATCCTTAACAATTCCCTAGAACAAAATACCGACCAAAAGTTTGATTGGATTCAAGATTATCTAACTATCGGCCGATAGCTCAGTCAGCAGTGTACGGTGCTTTTGTAGCTTTATTATTATATGCTCACTTACATGCTGGTACACATTACGTAATACCGCCATATAACCGTTCCCATATAGCAACAATATCCCAACTAGCAACAACAGAATTCTGAAGTTCAGCATATTGTAAGTTGTCATAACATACATCATTCACGACAGAGCAAATAATTTGATTTCTAGCAAATTGGTGAACTTCGAGTATTTGAACAGTTGATTCAAAGCTTTTGTATGAAGTTTTCGCTGTCTAAAACTTTGTCTGCGCACAAAACATATTCCGAGTAGGTTCTACTAGTGTTATACATTTTCGAGGTAATATTTAGGTAATTTTCAAGAATACATACATTCAATGGCAGGTATTCAATGACAGTTAGTTAGTTAGTTAGTTTCGGAATCTATTCAATGAAATAAAAAAAGGAGCTCAAGAATAACATAACAAACCATTTTAAATAAAAGATCATCTCTTAAATCTACAACCAGACACCGATCCATCCTTCTTGACCATACCCAACAAAGTTTGCAATTTAGGTTATTTCTAGGAATATACAATGTTGTAGTGTGCCAGCAAAATAACGAGACAGTTTCCGTATGGGGAATGCTAATGCTAAATTGAGAAACGCCAGCTACGACGAATTTCGCTCCAGTTTAAACAATATTGAGACCATTATTTAATGCAATTATGTAAACAAATGTTTACAACACCTGTTTAAATAGGTGTTGAAATTAAGCTTAAAATAACTAATGATACAGAAACTAATAAAATAAAATCAGTTCAAAGAAGATTTAGAGGCATTTTTTTCTGTCATTCCTTTTTTTTGATCTTACAAGAACACATTATAGAACTTTTTGCATTTATACCGATACTGTAAAAAATGTGTTTTATTCAAGCGCCATAAAACCTCTAAAGACATCGTCTAAATATATTCTGTTAAATATTTTTTCAATTTTCCAAGCCTAATTTTCATCTTCGTAACACATCAATCAAGTTTAGATTAAACTAGGTTGAGAAGTATTCGCTACATTTTATTCAACCACCAACATCTTCCCACGTAGGAAACCTCAGTTATGATAAAATATGCTTGCCTTATAATAACGTTTACAAAAAATATATAGGTATAAGTACGGACGACTTTAATAACATTTAAGGTACTTCAAATGCCATTTTTTTAAATGATCGATTATCGCTAAGTTATCCTGACTTAATTTTGCCTTTTTATTTAAAAACTATCACGTTTCACCCACATCCCGAGGGATCCATCTAAACAGTATGGCTTTCTCCTTTCTCAGACTTGAGACTATCTGTGTATTCAATCAAATCGGTTCAGTAGTTTTGGCGTCAAAATTGAATGTACAGACAGTTACTTTCGTCGACGTATTTAAATGGAAATATAAATAATTAAAATGCATAAATAAAACTAAAGGTTTGCTTAAAAACAATGTATCTAAATGTAACGAACTCTATATATTACAATGACCATACTTTGTAAACGAACAAAAAAAAAATATAGCAACAAATGCCAACACATTCGTAAAACACGTAATAGTGTCACAAAAAAAAAACATAATTTAGCAATTTTACAACAATGAACAATACTGCAATAGTCTTTAAAATGTTTTTTCAATTAAATTGCAATTCAATTGTCAACGGGTGCTTGAATCGTGCGAATCATTTCATAAACTGTTAGATCATCAGCATGGGAACCTTCACCTATCCTGATTTTCAATGCACCGCTAGGGAAGAATCGACTGGAGAAAGTGACTTCACCTTCTCCACAAAACAGTTCAACGGAGCTCGAGTCTATCAAGACCTGCCAGATAAGATTACCTTCAGGCCTCCACTTTGTTCTGCGAACACCATCGTCACCTCCACGATCCAGTGTGACTGTACCTTTCTTGTAGTCATATTTGATTGAAAGAGTAGAATCTTTAGATTCCAAAAGCAATTCAAAATCATGTTGTCTTGGTGCCGTTACTCTTACGTCAGCGGCCGCGCCTTCTAAACTAAGGGTATAGCGGGCTCGAGCCTTGCCAGAGCGTAATTTTGCACCTCGTGCAGCAACAATCTCTTTAACAGGTTTTTGTAGGAGTCTTAAACCTTCTGTGAGTTCAAGCTCTCTCGGAATAGTAATTTGACCACTCCAACCATCGTTGCGCTCAGGGTGTACCGACTCCCACATGTCGAACCAAGCCACAAAAATCCTACGTCCTGAATGGTCTAATATAGTTTGGGTAGCGTAAAAATCATGTCCGTGGTCCAATTCCCTAAATTCGGTTATAGGAGTAAACAATTTCGTTTCATAATCAAAGTTGCCCACCAAGTATCCAGTTTGGAAAAGGTTCTTGTATTTATCACCAATGGGCTGCATACCTTGTGGAGAAAATAGCAGTACGTATTTTCCATCCAACTCGAAGAAATCAGGGCACTCCCAAACGTTTCCAAGAGAGCCATCGGACTCATCTAAAACTGACTCCATGGTCCAGGATATTAAATCTGGCGATGAATAAAGTAGAACTCGTCCACGAGTATTATCATCGAAAGAATTGCCCAATACCATAAAGAAAAGATCACCGTGCTTCCAGACTTTTGGATCTCTTATATTCGGCTGAAGATCTGCCCCTTCGATTACAGGATTTCCAGGATATTTAACTACTGATATCCCATCCTGACTTGCGGCTAGAGCTTGCACTTGCTTGTTGGTTGGATTATTAACATTTCCTGTATAGAGAAGATACATTGTTCCATTTTCGACGATAGCACTTCCTGAAAATACTCCATTGATGTCGTACGGTTGATCTGGGGTCATTGCTGTAGGTAGATGTTCCCAATGGATTAGATTAGGGCTCCTCACGTGTCCCCAATGAGCTACTCCAGGTTCTTGACTGGTGTAAGGGTTGTATTGGTAGAACAAGTGATATTCACCTTGGAAAATACAGAAGCCGTTGGGATCGTTCATCCAGCCAGAAGGCGGATAAACGTGGTAATACGGTACGTAGCGAGGATTGACATCGCCTGCCCAGCATCTGTTTAAAAACAGGGCAGTTAGTATAAACTTTGTTGCGATTGACATTATTTTCTGAATACACTGTGATCTGTGAGCTCTTCGTTAGGAGTAAATTATTTTCATTGTCGCCTTGATCATTTATATACAACGCATGATGAGGTGTTAATAGTTGTGTTGCAGAGTCAACATGAGACATAAGTAGAATTATTATTTTTATTGATTTAGAAGAAATTGAAAGAATGCAAACACAAATACAGTAATGTTTATATATTGTGAATTGTATGCATTGCAATTGTTAAATGCAATATTAATAACGTCCGTATTGTTGCAACATAAGTGTCTTATCGTTGTGCTAAAATACACAATCTTCCTAGCTCTGGACATTAATTGATAGTATGATTTTAAGCTGAATGAAGAAAATGAAGGATAACCTATTTTCCGGCAATGGTTTCAACTGTGTCCCGTGGGAACTACTAAGAAAACCCGGATAAAAAGTAGCTTATCATCTTTCTTGGTAATTGGACTCTCTAACGCTGAACATTTTATTTAAATCCGTGCCATATTTCCTGAAATAAGTGCAAAAAAACCGGCCAAGTGCGAGTCGGACTCGCTCACGTAGGGTTCCGTACCATCCAAACTAATATTCTATACTTATATACAGTCATGGTCACATAATTAAAGACACCCCCAACTCGAAGTGAAATAAATAGTTATGGTACTGACATGAGCTTAAGCACAGTATAAAATGTAATGTTATTATTATTAAAACAAACATTGCATTGTGTTCTTTAAATTAAGGACAAAAAATATTTACTGTCTTTAATACTTTAGACATAACGCTCTATGGGAACTGAACACTAACTTTTGTAGCTGATACTTGGCTGGTCAACTAATTAAAGACAGTTAAAGCCCAGTTAAGAAAAAAAAACGCAAGATAAAAATAGTTGCCATACTTTTTTTAGAAGTGAGTAAAACACTTATAATAACTCGAATTAGGTAATAATTTAGGTTTCTTTCATTAAAAATTTTGATTTTAGTCCTATCAATAAGACTAGAACAAAAATTCTGGTAAGTAAAATGTTTTGGGCTTTTTTAAATTAAGTTTTGACATGCGGATTTATTCATACCACTTGATCTGTAGTAAGAACATGGTAATAAATTTATTATTAAAGATTCTTTATCAAGGGCACTAAAAAAGGCAAGGTTTGAGAACAACTGAAAACCGACCCCAAGGAAAACTTGTCCGCAAACAGACTTTAAGGCGGTGCTATAGGCAAATAGTGAACCATTTACATGACTCGGTACTGGTTTTTTTGGGAGTCATCTAATGCTAAAAGGACGACAATTGTGCCTGCAGAACTTTTAGACTACAACCGGGTCGGGAAAAGCTGTAAGGCATGGGTATCGGAAGATGTTACTTTTGGAAAAGCACCGCGTGTCCATACTGTAGTTGGTGTTTTCTATCAAAGGTGAAAGTTGCTCTGAACAAGTATTGAAAAATCACTTTTTTATCTGATAAAACAAAGGGATTTGATGAATTCTAAAAAACATAATTGATTTTAGTCACCTCCAAAACATGTTATGGAACCAAAGTACACCAAGAAAGTTCTCAAGCATAGGAGGCGAAAAAGTAATAGTGTGGGGCTTCTCTCCACTACTTGGTGTGGTGATCCTTTAGAAAGATATTATTAAAAATAGGCGAATTCAAGTACTATAATATTTTAAAAATAAGCATCTAGTTATATGCTAAGCATAATTTACCGGTCCTTAGCGCTTTCCAAATTAGAAATGTTCTGAAAAACACTGTAAGAGTAGTAAAAAGGACTCTTTGATTGAGCAACTTCTGACGGTTTTGGTTTGGCCCATTGCAAATTTAATAGAAAAAAACTGGTAATCGGCCAGAAAACACAATGGCGATAAGTCATACATTAAACATTGATCAATTTTACAAACATTTTTATGAAGCATGGAAGAAAATTCCCGTAGCGACTTAAAACAAAACTGACCGCTTGCACTTTTAGGGATGCCGTGCTGTCATTGAGGTAAAACGAAATAAACCAAATATTTGTACTCATTAGTATGCTTAGTTATAGTGTAGGGAATGTTGTTATAGAAAAGTACCATCAATAATATTAATAATTTGCATTTCTTCCTCTGAGCAAATTGAGTGTCTTTAATTATATGGCCAGGCCACGTTATGATTCATACTGCTCGAGATTCGGATAAAGCGAAAAAAAACTTGTCGCGGAGGATCACTGAAGATAGTTTTTAGTTTTAATATTTCACAATGCCCTCTTAAATATTTTAAAATAGAAAAAAAAGTTCCAATAGCAATCAGAAAAAAGAAATACAGATAAAATGCGGCGGCAATTTAAGATTCCAACGGTGTCTTTAATTAGTTGACCACGACTGTATATATATATTTATGGATATCGAGCAAAACTGAGCAAAAAATCACGTTAGTTGTATGGGAGCCCCCCGAAATATTTATTTTATTCTAGTTTTCAGTATTTGTTGTTCTAGCGGCAACAGAAATACATCATCTGTGAAAATTTCAACTCTCTAACTATCACGGTTCTTGAGATACAGCCTGGTGACAGACGGACGGACGGACGGACGGACGGACAGAGGAGCGAAAACAATAGGGTCCCGTTTTACCCTTTGGGTACGGAACCCTAAAAACATACTCTCTAGATTTATAGAATTCTCTACAATATTGCTCATAATTTGTGGAATATAAAAATTGCATGTTAAAACGTTTATTTGAAGTTAAACTTAATCACGATAAGTACAAAAAATTGTTGCAAAAACATTACATTTAATCTCCGGATGTTGTTTTAATGTGTTCGTTTAAAGATGTTCAGAAAACGTGCGGTTACATCACGCTTTTTTACCCGACTGCGCGACGAAGGTTAGGTCTCTTTAATAGATGTAGGTAGGAATGTATGGTTTGATTCATATATGGCTGCATAATCACTATTATGTCAGATTGCTACAGAATGACAATATGATTAGGTAATCCGTTTTATGTCGGAGCTCTCATATACGTGAGACACAATTCATTGATTTTCTATTGTTTTTTAATTGGCGACATTAACGAATGCTTGTGTTTAGTCTTGTCTCATATGGAGCCAGAGAAGGTATATCTTCACATGGTTAACTTACTGATGGAATTAACAGTTTTTTCTGTATTCACATCGAAATTTTGAAATGTATTTATTTAAATTAAATAAAAGGAATTTTTTTTCTATTAAATATTATATTCCTAATCTATCTCTTCAGTTTCGTCTTCAATAATTTTGAAATCCAGTATAATACCAGTATTATAAAAGTTTAAAGACCAGATGGTGCAAAGTGCAGTGATGACGTTTTTAGAAATTTATCGCTGCATTAAACTGCAAAGTTTGAGTCAACTGTGAGATAAGTTTTTGTGGGTTTCCTCCTTAAAGTTATGAAGTTAAAATTGTTCTGAACTTAAATGATTCCTCACAAGAGGAGAGTTTATTAAATCGGTGGTGATCATGCTGGATTGCTCGCACAGTTTTCATTTTCAACACATTGCATTGTAAAATACTACTAATAAGTATTATTAATGAGAAAATTGGTGAGTATGTGTGTGCATAATTATAGTTTTTACATCTTCACGTGCATATGACTGAACGTCTTGCGATAATAATATATAGTTTATAGGATAACAGAATAATACATGGTTACATTTATTTTACATATTGGCTCAAAATGTGGGTGAAAATGAGGGCTGAAGCTAATAATATTGGTGATTAAAACAGGGGCCCGATTCTCCTAAGTTAATAATGTCAAAATTGAATCGCAATATGATCGCAATATCAGTTTAACCATAACGGACATTCTGCTACTAATATAAGACCAATCGTATTCCAACGACATTCGATTGGTTTGCGATTGGTCTACTACACTCTTTTGCAAAAAAAGCGGGCACCTATGCGAAATCTTGGTTTTAAGGACTTTACGTGTATTTCAAAGGGTTTTAATGACTGTAGTATGTTTCTAGCATCTGAAGGGTTAGCCAAGCATGCGTGAGAGTGTATTCTAAATTTGAATTTTGTAGATTTGCTAAGAAACTGGTGATACCTTGTTTTGGACTAATTCCTGGTAGAAACTTCGTGGGCCTTTTTGAAAAGTTCTTGGCATGATTTTCAGAAAACTGATAATGCAGTTTTAATTGATGATTAATGTACCTTTCTGTTACATCAAAACATTTTTAAAAAACTATGCGTATTGGATAAAATTTTCACCAGCTCTAAATGGTCCATGCTGTTGATTGATGGCAATGTTAAGAGTTTTGGTATTTTTGCATAAAGCGTTCTATTTTTTAGATATTGTGCCCACGCGGTTTAGAATAATGCTTTCTCATAAATAAACACAATTTAGAGGAGTTTCAGTACTTTGGGCTGCGACAAAACAAATTTAAAGTTAGCAGAGCCAGATCACAACTCGTCTCCTATCACACTTTGGCAATTAAAAAATACAAAATTTGGTGATAAATGAAAAAATAACCATATGAAAAATAATAATAAAGGTTAAAGCTATCCAAAAAGTCAAATTATTGCCGCGTTGAAGCTCTCGATAACTCCATAGGTGTCGGGTTATTAAACGAAGATTTAGCTGAACGGGAGTCATGAATCCCAAATTATTGGCCAAACGTACGTTTCTTGAAAAATGATCAGGTAGCCAATTATCGTTATGATTTAAGCAGGTAAGTGCTCTAAATACCAGAAAACCTCGGAGTAGACAGGTTTATTTAATCAAATGTCCGTGGGAGGAAAACGCGCTATTTGAATGCTCAGACTCATAGATCTTCAGAGGTCTACGGAGTTTCCCAAGAGGCGAGGTTATTTAAAAATTAGTGATTACGAGATCTTAAGACCTCGTGCTCACAGTCTATGCGTTATTTTCTGTATTTTGTAGAATTTCAAGAGTTTTCAAAATGTGAAAGTCTGATAGGAGCGGACTTGTGAACGGCACTGCTAACCTTAAATTGATTTCGTCGCAGCCCAAAATATTGATACTCCTCTGAAATGTGTTTATTTATTAGAAAGGGATATTTTAAACCGAATGGGTACAATCTCTAAACAATAGAACGCTTTACACAAAAATACCGAAACTCTTAACATTGCCATCAATCATCAGCATAGACCATTTAGAGCAGGTGAAAATTTTATCAAATATGGATAGTTTTTCAAAAATGTTTAGATTTAACAGAAAGGTACATTAATCATTAATTAAAACTGCATTACCAGTTTTCTGAAAATCATGTCAAGAACTTTTCAAAACGCCCACGAACTTTCTACCAGGAATTAGTCCAAAACAAGGTATTACCAGTTTCTTAGCAAATCTAAAAAATTCAAATTTAGAATACACTCTCACGCATGCTTGGCTAACCCTTTTGATGCTAGAAACATACTACAGTCATTAAAACCCTTTGAAATACATGTGAAGTCCTTAAAACCAAGATTTCGCATAGGTGCCCGCTTTTTTTGCAAAAGAGTTTATTTTGGTGATTTTGGTCTATACGGTAGTTTGCTCTACAATCATATTGCAATCGTAAATCATTTGCAGACAAAATGATTCATTATTGAATGACAGAAAAGGATAAAAACGTTTATTTCAAAGAAAACATAGCGGAATGCCACATACGCTTCAATCGTAATTGAGTCGTGATTGGATCACAGTTGAATGTGAATCGTATGTCGCTTAAGTAAAATTAGGAGAATCGGGCCCCAGGTACATATTTCTATTTAACAAAGACGCATGTTTTAGAAGTTTGGGACCTATTACAGAAGGACCATCAAGACTATAAATGCAAATGAAACAATTCATATTTACGAAAATTACATTCGAGGGAACGTTGAAATTTTGACCGGACTAATTATGCATTGTGTGGCACAAACCGCAGTATCACATTAGTACAAATGCAACGTATTATTTCTGCTATAATATTATTATCTGTATTTTATACCACATCATTGTTTTAATACACGTTAAAGAATTGAATTTTGATGAAATTTTGCAGTGGTCTCTGCACACAGCGGGCGCGGCACGGCGGGACGGGACGGCGACGCGACGCAATGTACTAGATCGTCGCGTCGCGTCGCGCCGAGCGGGACGGCTCTGTGTGATGTCGTCCGTAATATCTAGTACATTACAACTGCTCAGCGTCGCGTCGCCGTCCCGTCCCGTCGCGCCGCGCCCGCTGTGTGCAGCGACCATTCTAATGCAAGAAAATAAAACATGAGCTATTTTTTAAATATTTGCGGGAAAGGCTTTTTTCGAGCTGTAGTAAAACCGCAGATGAAAGCTAGTCAAGCATTATGAAGTAATATGGCCACATGGCTGGTTATCATTCCAATCTAATTTATTAAATCAGTTCGATCAAATAAAAATTCGTAAACAGATTTGAATAAAGGGACATTTTAATTTAACAGTCGACTTGTTTTATAACATACCTAGGTATATTTTGATCTAAATATTATGTTATTAGAATTGAAAGCTGTATACTACTACTATCTATACATATAATAAAATCGTAGAAAAGTCAAAACTGTACGTACATTGAATATTTTTTTTAAAGAATACTTGGGGGGTGATCTATAATCGATTCTGAACCCAAATATGTAGTTTGCGATTACTGCAATTAAAAAAACATACAAATACAAGGTGTTGATTTGCATTTGTGCCATATTTCAGGAGGAGGACATAAAATACGTAAATAATCGATTGGAATTACAGTAGACGGGAAATAGCTAATATGCACTGTAATAATCCAATTTTATGAATGAAATTTATGAATGATCGTTGCGTATGCTTTGTGTTTGCGTTTGTGTGAGGATGCAGCACGGTTTTAAGGCCAGTAACACACGCGCCAAGTTAAAATACGGCTAGATGACATTGACGGAGTTCCGAAAAAAAAAAAATTACGTACCTTTTTTTTTATGGTTTTAGTAAGCTAGTGTTTCTTTTTATTTAAATCTTAGCTCGAATCGCTTTAATTTTGTGAGGTAGTGGTTTCAAAACCAGTAGATAAGTTAAACGCAGCTAGACTTTTAAATTCAGAGTAAAATAGGTGATTTAAATGAAAGGTGATACTTATTTTAACATTAGAATAAAAGCGAAACGTGATGAGTGTCTCTGTGTGTGTGTTGTGTGTGTTTGTGTGTTTACATGAGTGTGTGTATTTAATACTTCCTGGCGCTCAAACGGCTGTGCGGTCTAATCTCGGTAGTAACATAGCTTGCTAGTAACTTTAAATCAGAATAACGTACGACTAAAATAGGTACCTAAATAAAATCAACCACGTGCCTTTGAATGCCTTTTTGTAAACATTGCAAGATTACTGAATGAAAATTGACATAAATTATTTTTTTTTAATTCTTTGCTATACATGGCAATTTATATTTTTTAATAAAAGTTATGTTTTAAGATCCTGTCTCTTTCTTTAATTACAATTCCACAGTAAAACTTTTACATAAAATCTATTTTGCAACCCAAAATCTAGCAACTGATTCTACAAAAACCGCCAACTCGTATAAAAGAGTTATATAAATTCTTTGTAACAGACAAACAAATAATTGGAGATATTTATAAAGATTCTATACATACAACAAACGAATGACTGTCCCATCTGTTTTCTGACCATCATTTTGTTTATATTCCACACATTTTCCTCAGTTTTCTTCCTGAAGACACGAAGAATCAGTGTGACGTAAATTAATATACTGTAGCGCACGATTCTGCACTCATTAACGTGAAGTAAATGAGCTTGCGAGCGATTGTCTGCTTAATGTGCATATAATGAATGGTTACAATATGGGGAAGAAACACGCAAGATGAAAATGTATTTTTATTAGGTAGTTTAAAATTTACAACGTCAGGAGTTAAATACCGAAAAGACATGATTTTTTTACCAACTATACGTAGAACTCTGCTTCCAGTTCAAATGAAAAACCAATCGACAGTGAAATGTTTAAGAATTACCCAAAACGTTTTTTAACAGAATCTACTCATTAAGTGTTTAAAATATTACCGATGCGCGGACCAAATACTTATCTTTGACGATTAACACAAAAAACGTGACAAATAAAACATTATGTTCCAATTATCCACAATTTTATGTCACTGGCACAATATTTTCATCAAAAATTGATCATCATCAGTTTTTGCCGCAATTTATACTGTTTGTGAAAACACGCGATACAATGAAGACATTACTTAATTACTTCCATCAGGCAATTTTATCGTACGGCGCATTCTATAAACAGTCAACTCTTCAGCTCTTGAATTTTCGCCTATCTTGATACTCACATTACTATAAGGGAAGAATCGACTGGAGAAAGTGACTTCACCTTCTCCACAAAACAATTCAACGGAGCTGGAGTCTACCAGAATCTGCCAAGTTAGCTGTTTATTCCATGCAGGTCTCCACTTTGTTCTACGAATGCCATCGTCTCCGCCACGGTCGAGTGTTACCGTACCTCTGAGGTAACTATAACTAAACAATACCGTAGTATTATCAGTTTCCAGTGCTAAGTCAAAATCTCTGAATCTTGATGCTCTTACATGTATATCAGCAGCAGGCTCGTCCAGCTTAATGGTGTGACCACCTCGTGCTCTCCCGCAGTACAATTGTGAGCCGCGAGCATTAGCAAGTTCATTTACAGGTTTTTGAACAAGTCTTAAGTCTCCAGTGAGTGATAATACCCTAGGTATAGTCATTTGTCCAGTTGAACCAAAGTCACGCTCAGGATAATTTTGCTCCCACATATCAAGCCAAGCAATAACAATCCTACGTCCCGATTCATCCAAAATGGTTTGTGTAGCATAAAAATCATGTCCATGATCCAATTCCTTGAATTCGGTAATAGGTGTGAACATATGAGAGTTGTAATCAAATAGACCAACTATGTAACCAGTCTGGTATAGATTTCTGTATTTATCTCCTTGAGGTTCGATACCTTGTGGAGAAAATAATAGTACATATTTTCCATCCAATTCAAAGAAGTCTGGACATTCCCACATATAACCTAACGAGCCGTCCGATGAATCCAAAACTGACCGTTC
The DNA here is from genome assembly GCA_963856015.1 of Helicoverpa assulta. Classification (NCBI taxonomy): domain Eukaryota; kingdom Metazoa; phylum Arthropoda; class Insecta; order Lepidoptera; family Noctuidae; genus Helicoverpa; species Helicoverpa assulta. The sequence goes on from CAWLCW010000016.1 coordinate 2,203,469, forward strand.
TTTCCAAGTTATTAAATCCGGCGACGAATATAATAAGGCTCGTCCGCGAGTATTATTATCGAAAGAATTTCCAAGAACCATATAAAAAATATTACCATGCTTCCAGACTTTCGGGTCCCTGATATTTGGTTGAAGTTTTTCCCCTTTTATAACAGGATTCCGTTCATACTTGGTCACGTTCACTCCATCAGTACTTGATGCTAAAGCTTGTACTTGCTGGTGGTCAGGGTTTCCTCCAGGAAAGTTAACATTTCCAGTGTAGAGAAGATACATTGTTCCATTTTCGATGATAGCACTTCCAGAAAAGACTCCATCTTTATCATAAGGCTGGTCTGGGTACATCGCTATTGGTAGATTCTCCCAATGGATGAGATCAGGGCTCTTCACATGTCCCCAGTGGGCTATTCCAGGTTCTTGGCTAGAAAGAGGGTTGTATTGATAGAACAAGTGATATTCGTTCTCAAATTTGCAGAAGCCATTGGGGTCATTCATCCATCCGTAGGGCGGGTACACGTGGTATCGTGGTACGAATTGTGGATTGATATCGTATCCCGAGCATCTGTTAAAAAACAGTGCTATTAGTATAAACTTTGTAGCAATTGTTAACATTTTCCGTACAAACCGACGTGATCACTGAGCTCTGTTGGAATAGATAATAATTTTTCCAGTCGTGATTATTTATATAGAAGTAATGTCGTGTACTACGTTGTGTTACTGATTGTCAACTAATATAAATAATTGTTGGCATCGTTGAAATTTATAATGGTGTAGCTTAATTGTTCTTCGGTTGAGATAAATGTATTGTTATGGTATTTTCTTTTATTAACATAGTGCCTCGTGTAATAAGGTAGTAAACAACTTTTGCTTTCATTTTTCTCTAATAGTACACGTAGTTTCTATTTACGTATGAATGAATTTATTTATGTAAGTTATATAACAGTACCATAGTTATTTTTCTTATTTTTTAATCTTGAAGATAAAAACCTATCTGGTTAATAAAAATAATTACCTAAGGCACATAATTATAGCAACTTTTGCCTATTTTTTATATACTATTAAACGGGATGTCGCAATTTTCGGAACTTTGCCGTAAATAAAACTGATAGAGACCTTTAAAAAAGTTGACACCTAGTTGCTACTAAAGTTGCTCCGTGTGCAAAGCGCCTAATGCACATCTCTCGTAATGCTAGCTATCGAGCCTATCGATTTGTGTCTCTCATTAAAAATAAACACTATTACTATAATTTTATATCCGAATGAATTGCTAATAATTCTACTATAAAAGTAAATGTTGAAGAGGACAAATTTGCAGCTACTTCATGTAAACACTGTAACTCAGATGCGTCTGATTGCGCTGGAAGCCGACTCTAATGTAGTAGGGCAGTGGCTGGACAGATGATGAATCAAGTCATTTACTTTTATCAACTTTACTGTTATTATTATCTTTTTGGTATGAAATTATTTTATTTTTAGTTGTCTTTGTTTCATACTGTATGCTGCTATTTTAGAACCCATCATACTTATCGTATAGTTTCTTTCACTACAAGCTAAACATTGCTATTCTGTAATAAATTCTTAGGAATTTACTTGTAGTGCAAAGTAGGTAAGTACCTAGCACTGCAGACTAAACAGTCGGCCGACATCATAGACTCGATAATTTTCAAAAATAGTCAAAGCTTTCAGTCGATTTAATACAGCTAGATTGCTGATCTTTGTAATGCATCTTCATACTGATTTATGAGCCCAAACAAACTATCGACAATTCATCATCAAATCAGTTTTCAGTGTGCGGGTATTATTACTGATACTATTTTAGACCTAATTATTAATAGCAAAATAATCAACACTATGCTGGTAACCATTATGGTACGAGTAATTTAAAAATAGCGCTGAATGATAGTCAATTAATCTATACTATATCTATATTCGATCTCAGTGGCGTGCACTTGGAGAGGCCTATGTCCAGCAGTGGACTGCGATAGGCTGATGATGATATCTATAGTATAATGTTTATTTGTTTGCTTGAATGCGCTAATCTGAGGAACTAGTGGACCGATTAAAAAAATATTTCAGTGTTCGATATCCCATTTATTGAAGAATTTCGTGCAGAAGTTACTACGGGATGCGGGTGAAACCGCTGGCAGAATCTAGTTTAATTCTAATAATAGAGCTAGTCTGCTAACCTTGAGTTCGTGGACATTTTTATCTTGAAACTCGCAACACGTCCACTCTCTTCCACGTCTGTGACGATAACTGACCGATAAAAGAATCGTGTGGGTGGTGGAGGAAATTTTAAGCCAATCAAATGACTTCGCTGTTATCATAAAACGATGGACAATGGGCATAATGTGTGTGTGCTGAAAAGTTAATGAATTATTGATAGGAATAAATAATCTCTATAACTAATATTGTAATCCAATGTTTTTGGTATGTTTGTTTATTTTTTTGTACTCGCTAGTCTCAGGAACTTTAAAATTTTTTTTTAGTCTTTAAACCTATAGTTATGGGTTGCTACGTGAACTCCCACACGTGTTCCGTGGCAGAAGTTAGTTTACAATAAAAATATTTTATAGTTTATGGTTGGATAAAATAGGTAGGTACACAAACAAAAACTAACTTTCATTTTCCGCCTGAAAGCTCACAAAAACGCTATTTCAACGAGTAGAAATCCTCTGAACAATTCAACACGTTGTTATTAACTCCCGCAAACATACTGACATATTTCAACTTCGCAACTTCGTTCAAATTCATCATTTAGTTTCCAAACAAATTGTGTACTAGTTTTTTTTTTTGTTATATTTATTATAACCACGGAGTAAGGAAAGATGAGTGGAGACTCCATAACGCAGGTAGGGTCAAGTGCCTTATCCTAGGTCAAATTCGTACGATGAGCATGACCAAAAAGGTCAACTACGAGTGTCAGTCATTTTTGGTATTACAAAAAAATATCGGGCCCAAAGAAAGTGTATAAGAACGAAAACAGTAACGTTCCCCGTCCCCCGCACACCCGCATTTTGGTGCACTTCTTAGGCGATTTTCCGTTATGGCACCTTTGCTAGTTATTTTGTTCTCCATGATTATAACCTAAAAGCTGAAACGTATTTTCACAACAGTTTTATTTGTTTTAAAGGCCTTTTGAGCGTAACACGTGTAACTGGTTTTTATTTACAGTTCTAATTTGTTTGCCTATATTACATCTAATAATTGAAGGTCGCTTGGGAAGCAATCGGTTGATTAATTAAAAGTTTTTTAAGCTATCCTCTAACTACACTGTGGTCTGCAAAAGTAATTATGTGGAAATACATGGATGACACGACAGATTATATTAACTTGCACTTGAGTCTATAATGGCCGAACCGTAAAGGACCTCTGTGGAATCACGGACACGGTGCGGTGTGATCTGTGATTACGTATTTCATTCATCAGTATTGATAATGTTAAGATAAGTAGACAATAGAAATTCATCGTACAGATAAGAAAGATATCAATAAGCACGTAATTTTTCATATGTATAAATAGTACCTATTGTTGTATCACTTCTTACTAGGTATTAGTTACCTCAACTATACCTCGACATGTAGTTCTGTGTTTCATTGACACGTCTACCCCTCATTACCAGCTGAGAACTGTAGCGCGTGGCGCGCTAGGAACCGGGGATCTCAGGATATTTAATTAAAAGATTGCAAAATAACTTCAGCTTTGCGTTTATTGTTTGGGCTCGAGAGGTGAAGTGACACACTTCAATATAAAAAACTTATTCTATGGAACAAATCGAATACATTTAAAATGATTGCCCGGTCAGTATCAATTTGTGATGAATAAAACCTTACAAATGAAAAAGTTTCTAACTACGTTACATTGTAGCGCGTGGCGCGCTAGGAACCGGGGATCTCAGGATATTTAATTAAAAGATTGCAAAATAACTTCAGCTTTGCATTTATTGTTTGGGCTTGAGAGGTGGTGGCCTGTCGGAAGGTTGGCAAGCCCAACATCACATGGCGACCCAGCCGACTAAAATTACAACGGAAAATTGGAAGATTCTTAAAAGTATGAAAATCTGTCTAACCAAGTGAAAATAAGTTATGCTGCTCAGGAAAATGAGTTGAGGGGATCGAATAGGCAGTCGATCCATGTATAACACTATTATTAAGCTGCATCAAGTTGCCTGGAAGTTCACTTCAACATAGGTGGGCAATGGCTGAGCGGATGATGATGCCTGAATCTGCGTTTCTAGAAAACTAACCTGGAAGTCTTGAAGTCAAGAGTGATCATGTAAGTTCTAGGTGCTCCATCTAAAACGACATCGCTTACCATCAGATGATGGCAGTTGTCATACACGTGCCTATCACAAAATGAATAAAAATTATTTTAAGCTTTTATACAAATCAGTTTCCTCAATTTGCAAAATCTCTCTGCACAATTACATAACGCTGTCTACTGCCGGACATAATTCCTGACACCAAAACTGCCACAAAATCCCATTCATTTGTTCCCATTTCCCATTCCTATGTATAAGGAATTCCGACCTTCATACCATAACATTTAAACTTTTGGGTTCGACTCTGGTTCCTAATATCCTTTGCTTTTACAAAACGATGGTATAATGTTTCCCTTTCATGTCATTGAACATTTTGGAAAATAATATTATTTGTATAATAAAAAACGAAACTCCTAATTACTGTTTTTTTTTTTTATAAACTATCCAATGGTTGACAACAGTTGTCAGAATCAATTATCCAGTTTTGTAACAAAACTTTTTTTTTGTCTGAATAAAAAAGGGTAGGTAACTAAAAAGTTTATAAATTGGACTGGCAATTTCTGTTCTATTTTTTTTTTTTAATCTAACTCTTGTTAAATGTCATTGTCTGTTATTTACGACAAGTACCTATTTCATTTATAATCGCATGTATTTTTTTATATATCTAATTATCTACTTATCAACTGTATTGCTTTTTTGAACATAATCATTACTGCGGGCCTTAAACATTTTTAGGGTTAAACATTTGCGAGCAGTTTAAAGGATGTTGAGGTTAGTTAAATAGGAACTGCATAAAATAAAAGATTATAATATACCTAGTCAATAACATTTTATTACGTATAAAAAAACAATAATGGCATTACACCAACAATAAATAAACTTACTCATCTAAACTTCAATATAATTTCACTAACAGCCGTATAGCACCCTGATACTAATACTATGAAATAAAATATTAGTAGCAGAGCATTCTTCCATAGTATGTAGGAAAACTTGCCCAGTCCTTTTTCCCACAAGTGGACTGTTTGAACTACCACCGGGATTAGAAGACCCAGCGTTGAGAAGAAGATTGCTCCAACTAGACCAATGAGGAGTTCCAAGTCTGGTACCGCCACTGCTAACACAACTGGAAGATAAACAAATAACAAATTAGTATTGACAATGGACGTCGATGACCATCTATATTATGGCAAGTGGTGTTATTAACGGGTATCTGTTGTCATTTTGATATCTTTAACAGTCGCTACGGATAGTGACCAGCCAGACAGTCTGACAAACAGTCTTTCCAAGAATCCGGATAGGCAGTCGCTTCACGATGAACATAAGTATTCTACTTTGTCCAGTTATACTAGAAGCCGACTCCAACATACAAGCTGAGCGGACGATGTAGTGTTTTTTTTATGGAATGATTTATTGTAGGAAAGTTAGTTCGAGTTTATGTTTTATTCAAATACTCGCGCAAGGTTTCGTGATGACAAAAAGTTTGACGAAGACGCTAAGAAACTTTGGTACTCACCTGTCAAAGTTACACTAAGAGTTCTAAGAGTAAGTTGGCTAATATTGAAATAGTTTTTGCTGATCCTGCACTTGATTCTCGTCCATATAATGTCCATTGGTGCGTACATTTGTAGGCAATATGTGAAGAATACTGCAACTGCCACTAAGATTTTTGCTGTTAACGCCAGGCTGCAAAGAGAGAATTTAGAAATTAATTTTATGGAAGCTCTAACTGTTAAACTATATTATGGAGAGTTTTTAGGGATTTCCTTCAGATAAAGTTCTGACCACATTACATATCATATGCAGATTATTTCATTATTAAATTTATTAAATTTTATTTTGATTACTTATTAGGTCGGATATTAACCAATATGGATACAGAGATTATATACATACAGTAGTAGTGCATAAATTATAAGTGAAGGTCGAGAATCAAGCAACTAAAAAGTTTAATGAGATGCGCAATTAATAAATCGATAGTACCTACGTCTTCAGTCTGCGAAGGCACTTAAAATACATGTATAAAATAAAGCAAAGAAATAATACCTAGAAAGTTCAATACTTTGTAAATTCTTAGACAATCTTACTTCTCGGGATGCACACTCTAATTATTAAACTTATCAAATTAATGTGTAAATTAATTATTTTCCAGTATACGATATCTAATTCTGATTAATGGAATAAGTTTTGCTTTGTAAGTAGGTACTACACAACGATTGTTACTTAGAAAACTCTTCATTAGGATTTAGTAAATAGATAGGATTTATTGATAACTAGCTTTCGCCCGCGGTTTCACCCGCGTCTCGTAGCCGGATGGTATCAAAAACTATCCTAAAACCTTACCTCCCCTCTCCCCTCTAAGTTACCTCCCCTCTAATTTTCAGCCAAATCGGTCAAGCCGTTTCCATGTTATGTCGTGACAACGGAAAGCGGGTTTCATTTTTATATATATAGATTATGTATTTAGGAGCAAATGAGAAAATTTTACTGTTTTATATCAATTTATTTTTATTATTTCTGATTTATTAATTACTATAAAACTTTAATAAAGTGTTTTACAGTTAATCAGAGTGCTTTAAATCCTTTAAATTACGTGCCGTAGATTTTTCTATTCAAATATATGCTTTTGTTGACAATTAGATTGCCCTCAATTGGATACGAGGAACATAACCCAAAATGTATATAGCTAAAGCAATGCTATCGCACGCTTAGGCAAAGTTGTTCGAAGCTCGGTTACGTCAAGGTTAGGGTTAAATTCTATTTACAGTAAAATTAACAGGGTTTAAATTCAAAAAGCGTTGTTGAAGTACGTAGTAGTTTAACGAACATTAAAATTTCATAATAAAAATGTCAAATTAACCGTGGTCAAAAGTGGTAAACTTTTAACTTTAACTTTACCGTAACGTACGAACAACCGGGCCTTAACGCAGCAAATTAGCACATGCCTGGCTACATCTATACTAATATTATAAAGCTGAAGTGTTGTTTGTTTGTTTGAACGCGCTAATCTCAGGAACTACTAGTCCGATTTGAAAATTTCTTTCAGTGTTAGATAGCCCATTTATCGAGGAAGGCTATAGGCTACTTTTTATCCCGGTACGGGAAGTAGTTCCCACGGGATGCGGGTGAAACCGCTGGCAGAAGCTAGTCATGTATATTTAGTAAAATATAAAAGCTATTTCAGGGTAACCTAGGTTTTGAAACCTTTCCCCTAAAATAAAGTAATCCAGTTTGTTATAATATAATATTTACTCATAAATTTTCCCGCGGTTACACCCGCGTCCCATGGGAACTACTGCTCGCACCGGGATAAATATAGCCTATGTTACTCGGGAAAAGTGTAGCTTTCCAACAGTGAAAGAGTTTTCAAATCGGTTCTAAAGTTTCGGAGCCGTTAGGGTAAAAACAAACAAACAAAAAAGATTTCCTCTTTTTTATATTAGTATAGATTATATTATATAAATTTATGATCCTTTATATAATTAGATCTTAGATACCTTATACTCACTTTTCATCCTCCGGTAGATTCAACGTGATACTCCCTAAAACGCCTTCCCCGTACTTCATATAGCCGAATATGCCGACGACACCATACAAAATGGTGACGAATACCATGGTGACGTTTAACACACTAGGACAGCCGAGAAAATGTTGGGGTTTGGCCATCTCGTTCTCAACTGGCATCACAACGTTTATGCCTTCCATTGCAAATATTGCTGTGCTAGAAATAAAAGAAAAATGGGTTCATAATATCTGTTAAAAGTTACATTGTCTAGAATCAAGATTAGGTCTATTCAGACACCTACTTTGTACCTTAGTTAATCACCTGTATTTTAAATCCATTTTGGTTGTCAATAACAACAGTTATCCCAAAGTTCATTGCAGCGTAGCGTAAAAAAATATAAATTTGTTGAACATAATGAACAAATTACACCTATATCAAACTATTTATTAATATAAAAGAGGGAGAAGTATAAGATAAGAAGCAGTAACTGTTCTAAAAAATAATCTATTTACCTCAAAAAAAGCGGCCACTTTTCAACACTGGCCACCATCTCAATATTCTCCAGCGGCTTCAAATCCGTAAACGTATAGAAGCAAGTAATACCAAATGTGACCACTAGACAGACGTTGGCTAGCACCGAGAAAGGCACTAAGAACTTTAGATGACGGATTTGAGTGATCAAGATAAGGGGGAGGAGTAGGATCCCGCAGTAGACTTCGACTTCAAACTTCTTGGATGGCACGAAGTGGTCGCATATCTGGAATTAAGGTTTTCAATGCTAAGGTACAATTTACGTAAAATGACTTTGCCTTTCAGTTGTGTTTTGTTTGTATTTTTTGCCACTAGTAGCTTAATTCTTTATTTGATACAAAAACTGAAATTCCGAAATAACTTTGCGAGGAAGTCAGCTGGTCGGCTGCTTAGTTTATTTTTAAAATTCTACCACACAAACAGATAATTTTGTAGTAGAGCTAAGAAATGAAATAACAGAGTGCTAAAGAACAACTGTTATGTAACAAATACATATTTTCTTGACGACTGAATTTTATCTCCTTTAATAAGACGTATGTAATCGAGAATAGAGATGAAGAGAGACTTTGCTCATTGTAGGTACATCTTATTATTAGCTATGTATGTATGTCTTATTTTAAAAATGTTCTGTAAAGTCGATGGCACAGTCAACTGAGCAATTTTGTCACTCTGATGTGTGTTGCGAGTATAAATCCTGCAGGGAACATCAATGCGCACGATTTTCATTTACCGATAATTTCAGTGAGCTCCTATATTGTGCGGGTATTCCCAAAATACCCGCGACACATTGCTATTAATAAGCTTCACCAATACAATGTTAAAAGTCGTGGTAGCCTAGTGGGTAAAGAACCATCCTCTCGAGTATGAGGGCGCGGGTTCGATTCCAGGTCAGGCAAGTACCAATGCAACTTTTCTAAGTTTGTATGTACTTTCTAAGTATATCTTGGACACCAATGGCTGATAAAAAGGTGAAGGAAAACATCTTGAGGAAACCTGGACTATAAAGTCTGAAATCACCAACCCGCATTGAGCAAGCGTGATGATTAATGCTTAATCCTTCTCCGTGTGAGAGGAGGCCTGTGCCCAGCAGTGGGACGATAAAAAGGCTGTAACAGTAACAGTAATACAATGTTAATAGGCAATGGAATGCGTAGTATTATGAAATCACCTGCCTAGCCTTTATCCAACTATGGTGGAGTCGGTTTCCATTCTAACCGACGCAGCTGAGTAACGCTGTTTTACAAGGAGCGACTCCTACACAACCCAGTTACTCGGGCATCCTGATACCCAGGTAAGAGTGATTGACAGACTTACTGGCTTCTGTCTACCGCTAACGACTGCCGAAGATGTTTAATCACAGCAATGTTCCAACACAGTACCTATTATAAAATTAATAAAAATATATGTTTTTATTATATCCTGTTATGTGCAATACATTTCCGTTATTCAATCAAGAAATCAAGCCTAGATTAATAGGTCTTGTGCCGATTAAATGCCTACTATACATCACTGCTGTTCGAACCCGTACTACAATATTTCTTGGCTGTCAGCCTTCTAACTAAACTGACACTCTCAAAGTACCCCCACACTGCAAACTAAACCAAAGAAGTTGGCCGAAAGTTGACGCATATTATTATTTTTAAAGATAATCTTGATTCCAATCAAAGTTGGTCGTACTACCAGTCATCTTCATACTGATTTATCAAACAAACTATCCGCCGACCAAAAGTTTGCAGTGTGCGGGCGGGTTGCACCATGTAACTACTGTAATAACCAAACCATAACCAGCCGTCAAATCGCCAGTTAAGCTAAATATGGGTCACAAATCGACACTAACGTTACTTAAACTATTACCTTTCGTTAACGTACAAATCTAGAGGATTCTTAGCATCACACGATTGTTTTAAATACATACTTTGCTGCCGCTAAAGTTAATTTTGACTAAAACCATGTCCAGCCTACCCTAAGAATTTATCACGGAAATATATTGCTGAAATTAGGCGTTTCTACTGAATAATTTTGGTGAACACATTAACGGCCCTCTGAATAAACTTTCAATTCTATAGCAAGCTGTATTGAACTGTGATGTAAGCGAATAAAGACTAGATTGGCTTGTACATTGAAGTGATAGGAAAACATAAAAGTTTCAGTAGTGGTCGTTGCGGAAGTGCTTTTACCATAAATGTACTGCCAACATATCCATTTGAACCATACACGTGAAAGTTGTTTGCTTTGAATGGCAATATTGTTAAAAAACATTTACAGTGTTTTTGATCAGACTATGATAGCACCGGGTTTGGAATAATATTTCCCATTTGGATGTTAAACTCTTCTTTTATCGATTGAGCTGACTGGATAAATCACCTAACAAGCACTTTTGTCAAAGTTTTCTAAAATGCTCCTGACAGCCTCTGGCATGCCGGTTAGACTGGAAGCCGACCCCAACATAGTTGGGAAAAGGGCTCGGAGGATGATGAGCCTCTGACATGCAATTTGCCACAACGACTTCTGTTCTTTCATGACCGGGGGTATAGCATCGCCAACTTCCAGACTGGAAGACAGGGCTGGAAGTAAAAAGATTTAAAAACCTAATAGGCTATTTTTAACTAGTTTATATCTTTTAATATTCTAAAAAACTATAAGCCACATCCGCATTTCAAAAATAGGACAGGATCAAAAGTTGAAAATGGAACACGAAGTCGTAGGTGCTTTCACGAGGATAGCCCAAGGCATTACTAGTCACTTATTCTCAGATTAGTGACCCTTTTTGTTCCCAACTATAAAGTAAAGCAAAAATCTGTTTGCTAAGCCAAAAGGTCAAAGGTTGATTTTTTTTTTAAGTAAGTTCCTCAATACCGTTCAGAGTTACTTTAGTATTCATGAGAGATTTTACTCCTATAGAAATAATACAGCAACTTCACGGTTATAGGACTCATCGATTGCATTAAATTAGAACTAAAAAACATTTTTCGAGGAAAACTAGAAAACTAGAAACATTAATTAGGGTGGACGACATAGTTCTCATGGGACGTGCGTTCATGGTATAAGCTAGGGAGCAGCAGGTTGAACCTCCAAGACCTTAGTCATAACATTCTTAACCACTTTGTACTAAAACACACATTATTCCAATAAATTATAATGTAATATGTAAAATGATTTAACATATGCGAAGATAACGCATGATTTAAATATCTCATAATTTCTAAAATAAGTACCCGATTTTAAAGTTGAATATTCGCATGTTACACAAGTTTTACTTAAAAATATCTGTCTAAAATGAGGCTATTAATACTATTTACATTGTAAAATATAGTGCAGGGTTTTACATTGCTCTTCTATTCACGAGAATAATTTGAAACTCATTGTCTTATAATTATTTGCAAGGCAGTGCAATTAAGTTTTCTCGTACAATGGCACGTAATATTTACAATCACAAATTAATTCGATTACATTCTAAAATCGTGTATTTAAAGGTGAAGGATATAAAGGTCATTTTCAGTTTAGGGTTAAGTACCTATATAAAACAAACGTAAGTACGTGAGTATTGTTTTAGTTTTTGTAAGCTTTAATCTATTTATACTAATATTATAAAACTGAAAAGTTTGTTTATTTGAATCTCGGAACTGGTAATCACTAATCAGATTTGAAAAAATAACTGGGTAAAAAAAATATATAAATGGGCTATCTATAGATACATACAAGCTGTTGATTTGCATCCGTGCCATAGTCAAGGACGTAATTATACTAATGATTCTCAACCCAAATCAACAAAAAAATTGGTACAAAAATTTTTGATTTTAATTTTTTCTCGGAAATCCGTCAATGTCATCTAGCCGTATTTAAACTTGGCGCGTGTGTTACTGGCCTTAAAACCGTGCTGCGCCCTCACACAAACGCAAATACAAAGCATACGCAACGATTATTCATAAATTTCATTCATAAAATTGGATTACTTCTGAAATACTATGACATTACAATGACAAAAAAAGCAGTGCATAATAGCTATTTCCCGTCTACTGTAATTCCAATCGATTATTTACGTATTTTATGACCTCCTCCTGAAGTATGGCACAAATGCAAATCAACACCTTGTATATTTTCATCCGAGTGCAAGGATTGGGTGGACCGCGTGTTCTACGAAACGCGAGTGAAACCGATAGTTGAAGCTAATTTAAAAGTATAATACAAAAGATGCCTTTACAAATTAACATTTTCATCCATTTTAAAACAAGGTTTTATTGATTTCAGGTAATCAGGTGTGATTGAAGGTTCATTACAGAGATTTTAATTACTAGGAGTGCATAACGCTATTGTAATTTCGACGAAATAATATAATAATAATAAATATTGAGCTACAATTCTATGAAAAACGAACAATTATTGACTTTGTATTAATTTTATAATGTGCCAAATTGGGTGCCATTTTGCAAATTATCAGTCTAATTATAATATTGCCTATCTAATTATTATACTATTGTTTAATAAATAATAATTATTGTTTAGCACGTACATTTCGGTCATGCGCCGGATCTCTCTCCGGTCGTGTGGGATTTCGTCCCATCGGGCTATGAGAGTGTAGGAATAGTGGGTGCATCTATGTCGGCACAAACGCTTGTGCACTATAATATGTCCTGCGCAGCTAGCTGATCTCTTTATATGAGAACAGTCGCCGTGATTAATAATCAGCTAGGAGGACATCATCATGATCACATCATTGTTTAATATTGCCATTTTATGACATCTATTTTGCTTAGCTTCAAAGCTCATTAATGCCCTTTATGAACAAAGAAATCTTTCAAATGTTAGGTATGTAGGCTAAAGGGAAATCTGAAAAACGTGTTTTAAGATACCGTGAGGCAGAAAAATCAAATTGATTACGTAGACTGTGGTACTGAACTATCATCGGCTGTACATAGTATATAGGCACGCTTAACCAATTGCGTATAGAAGGAATGGCTAGTCCGTACGTAACTTCATGAGTACTTAATTAAATTTAACAATGCAGTTCCACCATTTCATATACTCAGTATGCCTGCAGTTAATTCGAAATGTACACGACTCGAATTTTGAAATTAAACTCATTTATTAAAATGAGCGGGATTAGAATATGTTGGATCAAATAATTTTATGCAAAATGTTTGGGGTGAATTGCATTTAGCAGCAAATAGTAGGTTAACCCTTTGCTTCTAAATAATTTTCGAGCTCTTCGTAAAACAATTGACATTTGAATATATTTGTATTGTACAATATTAGGCTTGTATTTTGTAGGCTCTTGAATTGAGCTACCCATTTACATATTATTTACAAAATACTATTTGTGTAGCAAAGAGTAAATATGCGAGAGAGTATTGCTCATTTTCAGAAAGGGATAATTATTTGGATTCATAGATTTTTGAGGTTTCAAAGAAACTTAATTCATGACTGCATGATAATCAAAATGTACGTTCACTTTGTCTTTATGTCTATTTATGAGCTCAGGAATACAATTGCGTAAACTCCATCTAAAAAGTATCAGGCAGAGTACCCGCACACAGTAGACTAAACAGTCGGCCGACCGTTGATCCCATGGATAGCAAAGGTTTTAATGAAAATCTTGATTCTTATCAAAGTTTCCAGCCGGTCTGGTACCGGCTAAATACCTGCTCTTTGTAATGTGCGTACGATCATTCATTTTGATATTGGCCGACTAAAAGTTTGTGATGTGCAGAAGCTCTTAGAAGAAGAGGTGGTGGTATTAAAGTTAAAGAGGTTTAATACTCACATCTTTGAGAGACGAAGCGATAAATATCACGTAAACACTTGTTCCTCCAAGACATACGCCCGCCATCGCTGCGTCTACGAAGTGTCTGTAAACATAATGTAATGTAAGAAAATTTATTTTAAAGACCTTAATAAAAAAAAGGAAAACCATACAGCCTACTTGAAACATGTTAACCCAGGTGACCAGTGATATATACAGGGTGTGTCGTTCACAATCACATTAAATCCTATCGCATATACTTTATGATATTCTATGGCGAATTGTTAAAAAAATAACCTGATCCATTCAGTGGTTTAACCATAGGAGTCATTTTTCGTTTTTATAATTTACAACATCATGTGTAAAGCAGAGATAAAATTAAGAGTATCGAATGTTTTGATCAGTTGACAGATGTTAAATTTCAAGGGAGAATTTCAGTTGTTTGTAATGACTGACGTTTATATGGTGTTCTAATTTTCGCACATTTTTATTCTATTTACTTTGTTTGAAAAATGCATTTTTTTATTTTTACGTATTTTTCCTTTTTCTTTGTGTTAATCGACATATATTAACCAGTATATTAACGCATTTCATTTAATGTGATTGTGAACGACACACCCGATATATAGATACCCACCCAACGCACGAACATTCTTGATGTCAATCAAAATGACTAGACAGAAACAAGTAGAACAGTCATTTCATTTAATTACATGTACCTAATTCTGGAACGTATTACCCTTGTGGCAGATTTCAATAACCAATCTGTTGGTTTGCTTACCAAAATTCTATCTCTAGTTAGCAATAGTCATTGAAATCCACCATCAGTGCATTTAGTGTAACTTCAACATTCGATATGATTACGTAACATGAAACGTCAATTCCACATTCCATTTCTAGTAATACGACGAAATGAGAAAACGTACATTTTATCCGATCTCTAGCTTCTGGGAAATACGTCAGTTTAAACTCAAGTTTCAATAGAAGTTAAAATTTTACAAGCTTCGAGACTTGTTGAGAACTGTTGTGGAAGAATACTATTCCCTTTTATTCTTTTAAAAGTTTTACCTGTACCTGTAAATCATCCGAAAATAAATACATAGAATTGCAATCAAAGATTACTTAATTACTATTTTACTTAAGAACATTAACTAGCTTTTTAAAATTTATGACCCGTAATGCTGCAAATGACTGAGAATAAATTCTACCTGCAGTTAATTATGCAATGTAATTGTCTTAACATTTAAGTATTTACACCAAGTTACGATAACTTAAAATGTTCTAATTGTAAGTTTGGTGTAAAATATGTATGTTGTGATCCATAGTTTTGTTGTTCTCACTGTCAATGTCAAGTGATCGAATGAGACGTGAGAGAAGGATGTTTATTTATTTGTTTGTATTTACCACGAACTGTTCACCGCGGTAAGTAAGTATATCCGTAAATCTAATCTGTAATCCGTAAATATATATATAAAGTATTTCTCGCACCTGTATAATAGTTAGCTTATGTCCTTACTTTGGCTCTAGACTTTGTGTACCATATTTTTAATTTTAATCGGTTCATTCAACAAAATCTGCATTAGGTCTATTTGAGATAACTTGTATTGACTTTAAACCGGTTAATTTGTTTTGGCGTGAAAGTGCGACATACAAAGAGAGAAAGATACAAAAATGTATAATATTAAGAATATTAGCAGGTACACGAATCTTCAGTAAGTAATAAATTTTGCAAAGCGCCTTTGAGATCCCAACGATTTTTATTATTTTTCCGTATTTTAGTCTGCAAAAACATGTCACATTCATAGACCAAATTAAATGATCCATCTTTTATTTCATAACGAATCTTAACTGGATATAAAATGTGGTTAATAAATGAATATGTCACCAAATTCAGAATGTAAAGCTCCGTCTGTGTCGAGGTTTCGAGCAACCACACTTCCAATTTGCAGTTAGTTCCAATGAAATTGGGGACTCAATTTAAATCGCATTTGGTCGTTATATTGTAGCTATCTCGACGTGCCTTGTTACAATAAATTGAAGAGCGGTAGCTATCAAAATTAAAGGTAAGAGAGGATGAATGAAAATATCGTTTTTAATATGTGTATGGAAATGACAGTGTGAGTTGTTGAGCCAACACCACAGAAGAACTTATGTAGAAGCAATGGTATTTGACGGGATTTGTAAAAAAAATTTTGACTCTCAAACATTCAACATTAAACAAACATTAGGGTCTGTTCAGACAGACCGGGTCGGAGAGCATCGGCGCGCATTTTTCTTTTCACACAGACCGGAGCCGATCGGCAGCGCGAGCATTAAAGAGCATGCAAACGGAGCCAAACGTCAAGAAAAAATTCACGATCGAAGCCGGTCGGCTCCTCTTATTATTTCACACCGAGCGCATTCGAGCATCCTAAATGACAAAAGCAGTGCGCATACAAAAATAAACCTTACTTCAAATACTAAGTACTGAATTTTCAACGTGTTAAGAATTTGCTCTGCTCTCCGACCCGGTATATGTGAACTTCTCAACGGACCCTAAGTCATCAAGCATTAGTAGATACAGAAAGTACAGACGGCAGCATATACATATTAAGCTACATCACCATATGTAAATCTTTTCTAATCAACATTGAACCTTAGGTATACTTTAATAAAGTGCCCTTATGAAAAAAAAAGTTCTCGCTTACAACATTAAGAAGAGCTAATGAGAATTTAGGCGGCAAATATCTAACAGGTACATCAAAAAAGTAAGGTTCTAAAAACCAAATTACGATCTTGTCTTTGAAATATAAGCTACTTAGTGTACTTTCAGTACAGCTCTCTGGATATTAATATCACGGAATTTAATTTAGAGTAAAATTTAAGTCGTGGTGGCCTAGTGGGCAAAGAACCAATCTCTCGAGTATGAGGGCGCGGGTTCGATTCCAGGTCAGGCAAGTACCAATGCAACTTTTCTAAGTTTGTATGTAATTTCTAGGTAAATCTTAGACACCAATGGCTGATAAAAAGGTGAAGGAAAACATCTTGAGGAAACCTGGACTATAAAGTCTGAAATCACCAACCCGCACTGAGCAAGCGTGGTGATTAACGCTTAATCCTTCCCGTGTGAGAGGAGGCCTGTGCCCAGCAGTGGGACGATAAAAAGGCTGTAACAGTAACAGTAACAGTAAAATTTAATTGACATACTAAAATAGTAGTCAAGTAAGTCGTCTCAGTTCTAGATTTTCCATTGATTAATTGGATCAAGATTAGCCAATCCACGCATAAATCGGTCCATATTTCGGGCAAAAGGAAGATGGCTACAAAAGAGATATTTTAACGAGGGATCTATTCTCAGCTTTTTAACTTATCTTCACTTCTGTCATGCTAAAGAATTAATACACTAATTATTAGACTTCGAAATTTGACATTTGTACAATGGCCCATAGGTACCTGATATTTGCAACCCGCTGATACCAAAAATAGCTTTCTGAGAAGGGACATATGGATACTCGCCCTATGTTTCATGACGACAAAAAGTTTGGCGACACTTATCATATGAATTATTACCACGGTAACTTAAATACCTGATATGTTTAGAGTACTGCTTTAACTTCTTCGGTCCTTGTTTGAATACTTCTTCGCAAGTATCTGTGTAGCTGAGTGATGGTGCTCGACAGTTCTTGCTGACTGCACGGGATGTGGAAACCTGAAAATTACATTCATTAATTATTGATTTTGCTTTAAATTATTCTTAACCGGGTTCCAGCAGGCTTTGCCAGCAGTAACGAAATTTCTTCCATCAATATTATATCAGAGAGAATCAGTCGGAAAAGACCAGATAATATGTAAAAATTTCAAAACAAAACCAAAATATTTAACTGAATAAAAAGCCTAGGTCTATCTAACAAATGATAAATACCTAACTTTAGCTAAGGGTGTGCGGCTTGACCTAGTTCTAACCGAAGATAAGGGATTACAAGTAAGTTTAACCGCATATGGTCGGTTACATCTAGCTGTAACCGATTAAACATAGGTGCAGCCGCACTTTGGTCTTTGGCCGTAGCATATTCATTATTAATATAAAAATGCCTTACCAAAATATGCACGCAATGTGTAGCAATAACTCCAACGAGAACTGTTCCAATACAGCCAGGGATTAGACCGGTATTTCTGAAAGCAGCTGGCATCGCAAGCAATCCTGACCCTAATGATGATTTGAGTAAGTGGAAGAATGCGCCTAAAGTCCTGTGAACAATTTGGTGACATTATTATACACCGTGACTTTTTAGTCGTCTTACAAAGGTGGTCCACTCAATGTATCCGACATAAAATACCACTAGGCACGATTATTAATTTTATAGCATTAATTAAAATAATAGGTGCAAAGAAAAATAATTAATACATTAGAAATAAGAAATATCATGTAAATAATGTTTACGTATCAAACGGTAGAAAGTAGGTACCTTCCCAGCGCCACGGTAAAGATATTTAAACTGTGCTCGGGCCGCGCTCACAACAGGATGTTTTTATAATCTACGTCATGCGTCATAATAATGAATTTATTTTTATTTTGAAATTATTCAAATCTCATAAATAACATTTTTTTTGTGTGAACGTTTACTAGTCATTGGATACATGAAGTGGGCTGCCGTTGTAAGACGACTAAAAAGTCACGGTGTATGTATAAAAAAAAAAAGTATTATTGTGTAGTTCTTATCAAATAACTTTGCTCTTCTAAGGTTGCCTATTCGAGGCCACCTGCATAATTTTTTACCAATTTTAAAATGGTAATTACTTGTTTTTTCATTAACATTATAATTAACAAAGGTTCTTTTAGAAGTCGTCAGACTAAGATTCGGTTATATCTAAGAAGTTTGCATTTCAGTGAACTTCTAATGAAAAACTTAAGTTGTAAGTACCACTTAATGATATTAGTGTGATGTTCTCTGAAGCTCTCTCGTATTAACGTTAAAAATTAAACTGTTTAATAAAGTTTGTATTTGTTGTACTTTCCCATAGTTTATAGAGAAGTTATATTGCTTAGGCATAGTTTGAAATCGTATCACAGTCGGTACATTGGAAACAAATTAAATTAGAATTAGAATACAGTATTTTGTTTTAATTTTTCTAAGAACGTGGAAGAGTGTTGTAAAAGAAAGATTGTATGGAAAGCTGCGCACTTGAAGAAGAAGATGACAGGACAGAGTGAAGTATAAGAGGATACGGAAAGCAGACCTTATTACAAAACAGAACAAAAGCTAGGAAGACAAAGAAGAGAGTTTTAAGTATAATGAGTTAAGTATAAAGCTTTTTTATCAAAACTGGCATTTGAGCAACTAGCATAATTTCTTGTATGTGAATAATTATAGTTATCGGCATGGATATTGAGCCCTGACCTTCACCTGCGTAGAAGCGATTTATTGGTTTATTGCCTTATGTGTACAGAGCGCAAAGCGATCCCCACTCTTCCGCCGAGAGCCCAATATCCGTGCCGATAACTATACTATACTTACGAAGTAGGATGAACAACATCTCGGTGTTCAAAGGGATTGTAGTCATTCTTCTCATCTTTGTCGTCATCCTTTCTGTCAAGAGTGATCGTTGACTGTGTTGTTGACGGTACATTTTCGATGCTGCTCCTTACACTGCAAAAATATAAGAATCAATTTACTTTATTTCGTTTACCCAATCATCGTGAGCATTTTTATCGTCTTACTGCTGGGCACAGGGTTCCTCTCACACAGAGAAAGATTGAGCGTCAATCACTACTGTCTACACAACTCAGAATACATCAATATTACTTCAGGGTCAATTAAATTCACACGAGCGTATGGGGAGTCAATTTGTGAATGTATGTCGTCATTCGTCCCTAAGTTACGTGTGCCTAAAATAAAACATCAATATGGGGCGATACTGACATAACAAAGCGGTGAGTGACATTTTGTCAATATGTTACTTCGTATCGTAGCGTTTGGAAGGCACTTTTAAAGTATACACTACAGACTAAACAGTCAACCGACAGTTGGCCATGGTTGGAAAATAGTATTTTTTAAAGAAAATCGTGAATACAATCAAAGTTTTAAGTTAGTCCGATACCGGCCAAATACCTGATCGTTGCTTTGGGCATACTGCCATTCATCTTCATACTCATTTATGAACCTAAAAAAACTATTGGTTGATTAAAAGTTTGCAGTGAAACTCAAACAAGTGCGTCCACCTGTCCGCATCGTAGGCATCGCATTCTATATAAATAATACTACGATCCGTTGCGTGCGATACGTCCGTTGCGTACGATACCGACAAGTGGACGCTTAGCTTTAGGGTTCTTAACCTAAAGGGCATTATGGGACCTTATTATTGAGACTACCCATTTATCTATCACCAGACTGTATCTCATGCACCGTGTTAGTAGAAATTGTTAGTAATACTGAGAATTAGAAAAAAAATCATTTCTTTTTCGTTTGTTCGTTTTCGTATTTATAAACGTAATTATTTTTCTCAGTTATTTCTATGAAACGCAAACAAAAATCTATTAGGATTTTCAGTAAACGAACGAGAGTAATATTAAAGGCTGATTATATTCTTAATTTTTTTTTTTTTAAATATTGCCCCGGATATTGTTCAGATTCAGCCTTGATCTTGAAAAGTCGTGGTGGCCTAGTGGGTAAAGGACCAGCCTCTCAAGTATGAGGGCGCGGGTTCGATCCCAGGTCAGGCAAGTACCAATGCAACTTTTCTAAGTTTGTATGTACTTTCTAAGTATATCTTAGACACCATTGACTGTGTTTCGGATGGCACGTTAAACTGTAGGTCCCGGCTGTCATTGAACTTCCTTGGCAGTCGTTACGGGTAGTCAGAAGCCAGTAAGTCTGACACCAGTCTAACCAAGGAGTATCGGGTTGCCCGGGTAACTGGGTTGAGGAGGTCAGATAGGCAGTCGCTTCTTGTAAAGCACTGGTGCTCAGCTGCATCCGGTTAGACTGGAAGCCGACCCCAACATGATTGGGAAAAAGGCTCGGAGGATGGATTCAGCCTTGATCAGTTTGAATTTTGATATTTTTAGGGTTCCGTACCCAAAGGGTAAAACGGGACCCTATTGTTTTCGCTCCTCTGTCCGTCCGTCCGTCCGTCCGTCCGTCTGTCACCAGGCTGTATCTCATGAACCGTGATAGTTAGAGAGTTGAAATTTTCACAGATGATGTATTTCTGTTGCCGCTAGAACAACAAATACTGAAAACTAGAATAAAATAAATATTTCGGGGGGCTCCCATACAACTAACGTAATTTTTTTGCTCAGTTTTGCTCGATATCCATAAATATAATATATATATAGAATACTAGCTTTTGCCCGCAACTTCGTTCGCGTGGAATAGTGACTACCAGCAGATTTTTGATTTGACCAATAGATGGCGCTATATGTCCGGAATATTTTTTTTTTTTTTTTTTTTTTGTAATAAAAACTATCCTATGTCCTTTCTCAAGTTTCAAACTATGTCTGTACCAAATTTCACACAAATCGGTTCAGTAGTTTAGGCGTGAAGAAAAGACAGACAGACAGACAGACAGACAGACAGACAGACAGACAGACAGACAGACAGACAGAGTTACTTTCGCATTTATAATATTAGTTAGGATTAGGATTTAATTATGATCAATCAATCAATCATGTGGGTTAACCTACCGCCGCAGAACTTGGCGCCAGGAATTCCATAATGTATAGTATAGTATAGTAAGGATTAGTTTGGATGGTACGGAACCCTACGTGCGCGAGTCCGACTCGCATTTGGCCGGTTTTTTTTCTTCTTCTTTCTTTATTCAATCAAGATATTGTACTTACAATAATTATTGTAAAAGTAAGGGTGAGTTAAACGACTTACCTCTTACTAACAACCAAACCATAACCAACCAATCTTTACAGTTAAATGCTGCCACTCATCGTAAGATAGCTACAGTACTATATTGGCAATCTATACTAATATTATATAGAGGAAATCTTTGTTTGTTTGGTTGTAATGGATAAACTCAAAAACTACTGGACCGATTTTAAATATTCTTTCACCATTAGAAAGCTATATTATCTGCGAGTAACATAGGCTATATTTTATCCCGGTGCGGGCAGTAGCTCCCACGGGACGCGGGTGAAACCGCGGGAAAACGGCTAGTTGATTAATATATTAATATGAGACCCACACAAAATTCTTGATTTTGTTATTTTTTTATTATGGCTAACTAACTGTTCCTCACTACGAAACTAGTGATCTTCAATTTTATTCCGTTTTAGTAGCCAGTAGTCCATTATACTACTTATACAGATATAATCTATATATATAAAAGAAAGTCGTGTTAGTTACTTCACTTATAACTCAAGAACGGCTGAACCGATTTAGCTGAAAACTGGCAGGGACATTTACAAAAAAATAAAAATAATAGATACAATTTATTCCGGACATACAGCGCCATCTATTGTTCAAACAAAAAATCTGCCGGATGCCACTATTCCACGCGAACGAAGTCGCGGGCAAAAGCTAGTATACAGATAAAACTAACACTAATATAGAGTATTAATTCCGATATGTGTGACTAAGTAAATAACTGTTCCTCACTAAAGAACAGGTAATTTGCTTTTTTCTAGTTTTAACAGAACAACATAGCCATTTTACTAAGACTGACGACAACAATTTAAACTCGTTTTGTAGGACAAGGTGCCTATTAGTATCGTGTTTACCGTGTTTATGTATTTGGAACAGTTTTTAGTATCTTAATAACGGTGCGATTACTGAACTTTTGTTCTTTGAATATGTTTTTTGGATGTTCATTTTTAGCATCAATATACCTCTATATGTACTACACACTAGATGGAACGTTCCGAACAAAAAGCTTGCCACAAATGCACTGCAGACTTTGCATATAGCCCGGTCAAAATAGACATAAAAGTAGTGGTCAAATAACAAAAATTCACAGAAAGCTGATTTTTGGTGGAGAGCTAGATTTGATCATTATAAAAGTCCCCATCGATCCCATGTGTGCGTCAAAAGTTATTCGAGGTCAAATGTCAAAATTTTTGGTGTTTTGATTTTTTTTCGAAAACGGTAAGTTTTATCAAAAAAAGACATCAGACCAAAGTTGTAGATCTTTAAATTTTCTACAAGAATGGTATCAACAGTTTTCTCCTAAATGTTACCATTCCTGAGATATCGCGATTCAAAGAGTCACACTACACATGATATGAACATATAAGCCACGTATATACGAGGGCTGCCTTTAAGTTGTGTCGTTTGAAATAAGTATAGACAATCTAATAGGTTAATACCATTTATTGATTTTCAAAGAATTTTCCGCGATATTTAATGCACTTTTGCATGCATTAAACCCAGTTCTTGAAACATTTATTCCATTCTGAAGTGGGGGTAGTCAAAATGGCCGATTTGTATGAGTCAACAGCTTTTTCAGGTGTGCTGAAACGTTGACTCCGAAGACTTTACTTAATTTTGGGGAATGTAAAAATATCGTTATGCCCACGGATCTATGTCACGGTATGCATGTTGGTCTGCGACAATTAACTACCGGATAATAACTAGCCTCGATATTATCTTGGGTCATATCGGGTTTTGAACTACCTTCATGTGGCTTGTCACTAATGCTAGATTGCCCACGTTGAAATCCTAAATATCAGCGTACTGCAGTCCTAAGGCATGGTTCTGCATCACTAAACACAGAACAAAATTTTTCAAAGCGCTGAAGTCGCGACAATCCGCTTTTAAAGTTGTAGAAAATTATCGCACGCTAATTTTCTTTCGACATTTCCACTTTTATGCAGAAGACTGGGGTTGGAAATTGATACATAATATCTGGAACCTATTAAAACTTTACTCCCACCTGCTCCAGAAAAATTCCTGAACATTATTTTTTGCAATTGCATAAAAGATTGTAGTATCAAATCATCCTCCGACCCCTTTTCCCAACTATGTTATGGGGTCGGCTTCCAGTTTAAGCGGATGTAGCTAAGTACCAGTCCTTTACAAGGAGCGACTGCCCTATCTGACCCCCTCAACCCAGTTACCCGGGCAACCCAATACCCCTTGGTTAGACTCGTGTCAGACTTACTGGCTTCTGACTACCCGTAACGTCTGCCAAGGATGTTCAATAACAGCCAGAACCTACAGTTTAACGTGCCATCAGAAACACAGTCATTGGTGTCCAAGATATGCTTAGAAAGTACATACAAACTTAGAAAAGTTGCATTGGTACTTGTCTGACCTGGAATCGAACCCACTCATACTTGAGAGGTTGGTTCTTTACCCACTAGGCCACCACGAGTTTTTGTATGAATCTGATAAATCTAAAACAATCACAATAATAGTTAACCCAATAGTTAATATCAATAATGACATCATATTAGAACTTGACGGCAATTATTCCCTTAAACTATCCTAAAATTGTCATGACAGTTAGTGGAGTAGGCCTACAGGGGAAACCACGATAAAAAAACGCGCCGAGTACACTACCTCACAGGTGGCGTGGAAATGTGTGCATGTCATGTATGGAATATACTTTGAAGCGCGATATCTCAGGAATGGTAACATTTAGGAGAAAACTGTTAATGCCATTTTTATAGAAAATTTAAAGATCTACAACTTTGGTCTGATGTCTTTTTTTGATAAAACTTACCGTTTTCGAAAAAAAAACAAAAAACCTAAAATTTTGACATTTGACCTCGAATAACTTTTGACGCACACATGGGATCGATGGGGACTTTTAGTATTTTATTTATAATGATCAAATCTAGCTCTCCACCAAAAATCAGCTTTCTGGGAATTTTTGTTATTTCAAATGTCTATTTTGACCGGGCTAATAGCCCAAAATAGTAAATCAGAGCGATTTTGACACCTGCGTCAGATGGATGTTTATAAAATGACAATTGTAAAATGGAAAATACATATCTAGGTATAAACATACACATATTAACTATTCGAGAGTCAAGTTAGTAAAATTACACGCTGTTCATGCTATTACAACGCTTGTATATCACACTTTTCATTTATAATTCAATTTTACAAATATACATTAATTTGTTTCCCGTCATCTTAAAATTATAGATTAAGAAAATCGTGCAGAAACAGATGTGCCATAAAACTGTTAGTAGGTAAAATATCAATGAAAACAGACTTCACTTTGTCATGGTATGTTCTTACTTTCAAGAAAAAATAATATGACGTCGTATGTATTTCGCTACTGTAAAAACACTACAAGAAATATCAGCGCATCATCAGGGACATTTTTATAATTCTTTCACTATTAGAAAGCTACATTATCTGCGAGTAACATAGGCTATATTTTATCCCGGTGCGGGCTTCCCCACATTCTTAAAAACTCTACATACATATGTTGTTCTGACATATAAGCCATACCTCTCATAAACATCGACATCCATTCATTTCATCCAATAACAAACATGCATCACACTGGAAGTGCATTTCAAGTCTAAGATTTATTATTTTTAAGAAAAAAAAAACACCGTAATTAATATTAAAAAATCCTTAAAAATAAGTCCCTGGTTTTAATATATTACATGATTTTGAATTCACTTAGATATAAACTTTTTGAGTAATGAAGAATGTAGGCAAAATACGAGCGAAAATGTTATGTCACTTCTGCAATTAACATCAATGGGGATGACTACATGTCACAATACGTCAACAAGATGTCAACAGACGACATAAGCGGGTAAATTATTTGTATGGATGTTCTTGTCTATCGTTAGACTATATTATGTCAATGATTTTTAATTAGTTTCGAACATTGATTCGTCTACTTTAAATACGTGAAATATAAAATGGCAATCATAACCAATGAAGATATTCTCTAATTTCAATAATAATATACCATATGATGATAACATAACGTTTGATAGGTATTTAAAATTGATTTATACAGGGAAAACCTCATGAACCTTGGGAAAGAAACCAGTTCTGTCTTAGTCACATGTAAATTATAAGTAAACGATACTCTCATCTCCTCTGGGGGGTTTACCATGAGATCATTCGTAATTAATAACAAGATTTCTCACTCAAAATAACATATATAGCTCCAATAATAAAATCATTCAATTTTTTTATGAAGAAATTCTTCGAAGTCAAAATAAACAAGGCAAAATAGTCCTTAGTTCTTTATTGGATACTAGCCGTTTTCCCGCGGTTTTACCCGCGTCCCGTGGTAACTACTGCCCGTACCGGGATAAAATATAGCCTATGTTACTCGTGGATAATGTAGCTTTCGAATGGTAAAAGTGTTTTTAAAAACGGTCCAGTAGTTTTTGAGCCTATTCATTACAACCAAACAAACAAACAGACAAAGTTTTCCTCTTTATAATATTAGTAAGATAAGATTAGATGTAGATAGGCCTCCTTAATGGTACTTCAAACTGAATTCTTAAAAATGTCTTGGCATAACAGTCTTTATGTGATAAAAAACTGCACCATGTAAGAACGATTTTTGATGATGCTTCAGGAAAAAATTGCCACAACTATGGTCCTCAGCTTGCCAACTAACTTTTACGTTACCACTATATTGTATCTCAATTAATTGTATTATTTGTATTGTTACTAGCAAGACTTCTTTTGCCTTCTCATTGTTCGGATCTTTGAAATCTATTGAAGGTAATGTAAACAGTAATGATTCTGTTCATTGATACTTTTAATGTCTAACAACATTTCGTCAAATGCGACTTTAACCCAAATTCAAAATCGTTAGTCATGTAATTATTGCGACTAATTTCAAACTATGCTCACTACTTACTTTATGTTATAGTCAGAGAGTCATTGACCGATTACGTGAGATCTCTTCACGCTACTAGAGTCCGCTCGTAACATTGATACGTTAACCAAAGTTCCGGTTATTTTGTTGATTTTCTGAAGACGTCATTTCTAGTTATTAAATTATATTTAACGAATTACTTTATTTACATCTAACTCTATTTTTTTTTTACATTTTTTAATGATCCAGTTATTTCCACAGGCTATCTCGTAAAAAAAAGTCTTGTTTGCGATGATTCACGAGAAAAGCCTTCACATTCGGAAAATTATCATACTAGTAAATAGAACATAAATAAAATAATCATAAAATAAATCATCCTGTGAGCTATTACCACTACTACAATTTCATGTAAATATACAGTGATTAATACATAACAGTATTGCATTGTCACACCTTTGTCATCAATATTAAACAAATTTATAACATAAACAATGAAAACGGTGAACTAGGACTACTGTTCAAATTAAAAGTCATACATATTATATTACGGGTTAAGAAATACATATGTAGTCAGCAAGACGACCTGTTCAGTACTTTAGGGCACCTACAAACAAAAAAAATCCCCCTTAGTAATTAGTTCAAGTATTTGTAAAGAAACAATCTAAACAGACTGGATCTCACTAGACAGTCATAAAGTAGATAAGAGTACATTATCTCTTTCAGTAAACATCTACATTATTTCAGTCATCATGATCATTGTTATTAATTTGATGTAAATACGGTGGATTTCTGTAACGTATTTGACATTTTAAATATGAAATATGTTTTTTCAATCGCTAATCTCAAAACCGAGGATAGATAGAAATCTGCAAGTGGATATAGGTACTACATGATTCTGTCATAATTAAACTGAAATTAATCATGTAATTTGTCTACATACAGGTTATTGCCTTCATAGAACCAGGTGTTACTTTTCATATTTTATGAAGGCTTGATAGGCAGCGCGACTTTTGGGGCGAAATAGCATTGATGAATCGGCTAGGACACCTTTATTATTATTGTTTGTATGCTATAACATAATTTATTTAGTGTAAGATTTGAAAAATAAATCGCACGACGCTGTTAGCATTTGGTGGCCTAATGGGTAAAGGACCAACCTCTCAAGTATGAGGGCGCGGGTTCGATCCCATGTCAGGCAAGTACCAATGCAACTTTTCTAAGTTTGTATGTACTTTCTAAGTATATCTTAGACACCAATGACAGTGTTTCGGATGGCATGTTAAACTGTAGGTCCCGGCTGTCATTGAACATCCTCGGCAGTCGTTACGGGTAGTCAGAAGCCAGTAAATCTGACACCAGTCTAACCAAGGGGTATCGGGTTGTCCGGGTAACTGGGTTGAGGAGGTCAGATAGGCAGTCACTCCTTGTAAAGCACTGGTACTCAGCTGAATCCGGTTAAACTGGAAGCCGACCCCAACATGGTTGGGAAAAGGCTTGGAGGATGATGATGCTATTAGTATTTTAATTATTTTATCAGACAACATACAAAAGTCACGTTTCAGAAATATTATGTATTGCACGTACTAAATATTTACTTGTTGCATTTATCTATACTAACATTATAAAGAGGAAAACTTTGTTTGTTTGGTTGTAATGGATAAACTCAAAAACTACTGGACCGATTTTAAATACTCTTTCACCATTAGAAAGCTATATTATCTGCGAGTTACATAGGCTATATTTTATCCCGGTGTGGGCAGTAGCTCCCACGGGACGCGGGTGAAACCGCGGGAAAACGGCTAGTGAAAGATAAAAGCCTTCACATTATAAAATTCCGGACATAATCTTGTAATGCATCACTTATGAGGTGCATGCACTTATGCAATAGAGGCGTGATGCATATCATCTTAATTTTTCTTCAGATCGGTCCAGTAGTTTCGTAAGCACATTTACATAAACAAACAAACTCTCCCCCTTTATCTATATATATAAAAATGAAACCCGCTTTCCGTTGTCACGACATAACATGAAAACAGCTTGACCGATTTGGCTAAAAATTAGAGGGGAGGTAACTTAGACCCGAAAGAAGGTTTTAGGATAGTTTTTGTCACCATCCGGCTACGGGACGCAGGTGAAACCGCGGGCGAAAGCTAGTATATTATAATACTAATATAGATTAGTTGTGAGGTTAAGACTAACCTATAAATAATGAGAAAATACGTATTCGTCGTTTCATGAATAATTTACTGAAGGCTCTAAGTGCTAAAAGTGAAAATTGGCTTCTCCTTTTTATTATTGAATTTTATTTTTCAAGTTTACGCTGATTTTATTCACAGTTTGAGTTTCTTCGAATATAGTATGCAACAGTTTGAAACCCATAACTATTTCATTGCTTTCGTTCGTTTTATTACACAAATAGTTTCCTTATCACCTATTGAAGTAGAAGATTGTATAGGATTAAAGCACTTAGTAGCTATGCTTGTAAAGGTATTCGATTATAAATATCATCAGTATGTAATACTTTGTTTTCTGATATAAAGGAGGTTAAAATTAGAGAACAAACACGTGCATTTACATTGTAATGAGAAAAATTATTTAACGTAGGTATTCTATATTTTATCAACCTTATCTTTCTTACATGCCCTAGTGTCAGAGTTTTTTCAAATTCGCCTGATGGCCTCAGTCTTGGAATTCCCGACTTCCAGACTAAGACATGCTTTGTGAAAGGTTCTAAAACCCATAAAGCAATTTTGGCTCGACCAAGGAACCAAGGAACAAGGAATCAAACCCGCAACCCAAATGCGCGAGCATTGGGTCGCGTGTACCATTGCGAGCAACACAGTAGTAATTATACATACCAAAAACAATGAAAAAGATACATTGTTAACTACCTACTAGAAAAATTCCAACTCAACAAAATTGCAGACCCATAATAGTGAATGAGCACTGTCTATCGTCACGTCTGCAAAAAGCAATTCAGAGATCATTATAGTCAATTTTGTTACTGATGAGAATAATTTAAAACAATCTATTTTCAATCGTCAATCAGGACTAATAATAGAAGCCAATAGTAGATCGCATAGTTTTTTTTTTGCCGGCGTTACATTGTCTTGTGCTGATTCTCACTATCGATTTGATAGAAAAGTTTACAGATCCTGGGAGAGCAAGTCAAGTCCCCGTTTTCAGGTGGATTTAAGAACATTCTGATACTGGGGCTCATTTTTGTGATTAAACGGTTACTCGACAAGAAATAATCATCTTGTTAAGTTTTTGCCATTGTACAATTTAGGTATGATCTCTATTCAGTCTGTATACAACATGTAACTTAATTAACGCACATCCTGAAATTAGTTTGTTCAGAATCGTTTACTGAATCGATTTATATCATTTTTAATATAGGTAATTTTTTATCCCAAAAATAATTAAAACTACGGAAATTATTGTCATATTAACCCTGTACTGTCAAAACAAATTCAAATAAACCGTAACTCAAAGTAATAAGACTTCGTGTATTGTCGGCTTTTTCCGTAGTTTCGTTATGTTCTGTCGAGTCGAGCGGCGCGCGGCGCGATATTTGCGTGCGTAGTAGTATGATCAAAAAGTTCTGCAAGAATTGGTATAACTTATTTAGTAAATAACAATGCATATACATGTTAAATTAAAAATTCAGTGTATGTATTATGATTATAACATAATATTCTAATTAGGGTGTTTGAGGGTGTGCGTTAATTACGTTACATGTTGTATATTTAGGTAGACGACGACAGACGACCTTATAAAGGTCGCCCGAAGACGCTGGATGCAGGTCGCCTCCAACAGGTATCTGTGGAGATCTAAGGGGGAGGCCTATGTTCAGCAGTGGACGTCCTATGGCTGAGATGATGATGATGATATTTAGGTATGATGGTAGGACCTCTAGATAGATTCTCGTCAAGTGTTAGAAATAGTTTTGAAGCTGTCAAAACTCTGAGCATTACACCACCCACCATAATAAACTCATTTTATTTTTTATTATTGTTACGCTAGTGTACAAAATTTTAAATATAAAACATTTCTCCACAAAACCGATTGACGTGGGTGGTGAGCCGCATTGCTTTACATACAAAAATATAAAAAAAACTACTACTAACAGTATACTAATATTAACTTTATAACTGGTGCTGGTATCTGATGTTTTAATTCTAATAAATAACTGTTCATTGATGTGGAAATAAAAACCCCACTTTAAAATAAAACTTCGCAAAAAAAAAACCTACTCCTAACCTTCTATTTTTTTACAATGTACCGGTCAAACCACTTCGTCGTATCTAATTCCAAATGACATACTTCGAAGGTGTTTTAAAATTATGCTACCTAATTTTGACTTCTTCACATATGATATCTAAGTATGGTAACGGGATGAAAACTCAAAAATGTATTATTTCAAATTGGCTTATAAAATCTCTTTCGAAATGTCAAGCCAGTTGCATCCAAGAAGTGAGTTTTATGGATGGAGAAGAACCGGCATGACACTCCTTAGACACTATTCTGAGTCATCATATCCATACTTAACCTATGTAAGTACGTATAATAATAACGAGAGTCGACCAAAATTTTATTGTTCGCGACAAAAAAACGACTCCATTACTTCTCAGCACGTGTCAAGAAAGATTGCAATATTGCGGATATTTTAGAAATGTTCGCATACAATCGATTACTGATTGCCAGCACGAGCAGATCTGAACAAAGCACAGTGACGCATACCATTGTAAATGTAATCTCGCCTCTAATTTGAATCAATATTGATACGAAAATTATTTTTACGACTTATCTATGAAAAGGCTGGATAGATAGAGATGAAAGTTACCCAAGACATTAGTAGGGTCTCTGGACACTAAACTTAGGAAATAATGGGAAACGGCTGGTCTATGAGTCACTTCTTATCAGTGTTGCTTCTCTTAGAGGTACAAATAATGAAATACTACTATTCTCAATAAAACTCATTTAGTATCACGGTCACGGACAAATAAGTTGGCAATGACTTTCATTGCTACAGACGCCATATCAATTTAGTTCCGTCTGCAGTTTCATCCTTGTCCTTAGGAAACCACTTCCCCCACTTGGATAAGAAGCCAATTTACCGCCAAGTTTGAACAAAATCCGTGCAGCTGTTTGCGGGTGAAGTAGTTAAAGATATGCACACACTGACAAACTTTCACCTTCAGATTATCTATGAGTGGGATTTAGTATGTGAATGACATGTAATAAAATTACATTTCAATTTGATTTATATTGTAGGGGAATAACAGTTCAAAATATTCTTTTTTTCTACTATCTTTAACAATCAAAGTAAAACAGACAGAAATAAGGAAAACCACAAAATTGGTTAGCTCTATAATTCTTTTACTATATTTTTTTAAAAGTTCGGAGGTTAACGAACCTATCTCTCAAGCTCGAGTAGTAATGTACTACTAATGTTATTTTTTCTCAGACTTTTACTAGTTTATTTAGAAGAAAGAAATACCAGAAAGGACACGTTGTGAAGGAAAATCGTGGAAAAACATCAACTTTATAGAGAAAGAGGAATTCTAATTTCATGAAATCGTGTGGTATAAGAGTTTTTCTTGTTAACGCCAACTAATAGTTGTGAAAAAGAAAGCACCACAGACAGAGAGATACAATAAAACCAACATGTGATACTAGAGCCGACAGCTCTTTCTTTCTTACATGCATCTAAGCATTATTTCAATATTATTTATCTACTAGCTTCCGCTCGCGGCTTTGCCCGCGTGGTGCGTTGATAAAAAGTATCATATGTATAAATCCAAGGTATCACCTGTCTACATACCAAATTTCAACCAAATCGGTCCAGCTGTTTTTGCTTGAAAAAAGAACAAACATACATCCATACATTATCACAAACTTTTTTTTGTTTTGTTTTTTCAGCAAAGTTTTTTTGTTTTTAATCTCAGGACCTACTTAATAGATAGATTTGAAAAAATACTTCTGTGTTAAATAGCCCATTTATTTAGAGGCTTTTTATAAGGCGTTGAAGTATATCTCATGGTTTTAATTTCATCACAGTTTTCTGCGCTATAGATACTCATCTTTATTTTTTTTCCTTATCAAACTACAATGAGATTGTAGTATGTAATCAAGGCAATATAACAACCATGATTGTCAATGATGCTTTTTATTTGAATTGACATTCGCTGTGACGCTGAGTTTTATGGAAAAAAACATTAATTCATATCGCGTAGGCGAAATAAAAATATTTTTATTACGGGGAATATGACCTGACCTGCTCAACGTGACTTGCTTTGAGATTTCAACCATAATTCGAGGAATTTCAAATGAAAAAGGGACGCAGTCGTACTGGTAAAATAGGTTGTTTCTGGAGTTTGTTTAGCTCATTAAAGGTACTATTTGGAAACAAATTAATTTCGCGAGCCACACGTGAGTGTCACGTGTCTGAAAAATGTTTTCAAACATTCCCATACGTAAGCCAAAGTAGTGTAGGTCGCGTGCGAAAAAGCCGAAATTCTAATTTTTTTTAGAATAGTTCGAAGTTTTGGATTTTAATCTTAATTTAATGTATTAAAAATTATAATCTGCATGAGGGATAAATAAGAGTCACCGGTACGACAAAAATACTTAAAAGTTTTCTTACTTAGTAGGTAAAATAATCTAAATTATTTGACATTGCGTTTATTTATGCTTGCTGCAGTCAACTAAAGTATTGCCAAGCAGTATAGATTAAGAAATACAGTTTAAAATATTTTCATATAGATTGCTGCAGGCTACTATCACAAAACACGGATGTAAACAAGAATTCGTTTCACCTGAACATATCCGCACAAACAAAGCATTAAGCGCAATAACAGTTAATTAATAATTACTTCCATCACCATTTAATTACTGCAAACTCGAACATCAAACGGTTTATACATACTTGTATCACACAGATTCAATTAATACATATAACAAAACAATTCAATAATTTCCACTGCAATCCTCGCACGAATGATTTCTATGAAACACTATTTACCTTCCATTTTCCATGTTCAAATTCATAACACACAAATATGAACTTTATCACTGTATTAATGGAGCTTATTTTTTCTTGCAACACTTGTTCACATTTTCAACGCGCGGGCGCATTCGCTCGAGTGATGTGGCTGTTTATCTAAGAGCGTTCGGTAAGGTTTTCATTATTGAGCTAGGAGTGGGGAGATGGGACGAACGGACACTCAGGTAGGTTTTATATTATGTATTGATTACTACCTACTGCGTGGTTTGCAGTTAATCGACCACAGACCACCTTGGTGTATCGATCGTTGGTAGTTTATCCATTTTTAGTTGAAAGTCATTATGATTTAGGTCATCGGTTGGAGTGTTAACTTTGATATAAGTAGGTACATTCAGTTTAAGAACAAAAAATGCCTTCATCATTATTTAATCATAAAAAATCTACCTTCTTTTTACCCTTATCAATGTAAATTTTTGGCTAAATATTAATAATTTTATAAAAGTAAAAAACAGGTTTTTACCAACAATTTAAGTATGCTAGAACACTTTTAATAATTAGCAGTTTAATTAAGTTTGTAAGTGGCAATATAATTAAAACTATGTGTATAAAAACTTGATAAATGAATTAGTACGTTATTATTCTTTTTTTTTTGTTTTTTTCCGACGTTAAAAATCATCAAATGACCCCTCCCGCTTTTATGTACCAGGGCCGCGGTATCTCTTTCGAACAACCCGCAGCCCCGGCAGGCCTTGGCCCTGCTGGGCCCCGCTGGGGTTGCTGACATCTCTTTGAGGAGCGCGTGGAACAACGCGCGCCGTCGACACGGGTCTGTCGTCTAGAAAGACAGAGGGACGATGAGCCACCCAAACTCACCGCCTACAGACCCACGCCTACGGTGGCCGGGAGTCATCTCGCGACACCCGGCGCCCATGGTGTCTACCTGGTCCAGCACGGCGGCCGGGATGAGAGGTGCGAACTCTCTGGCGTTCCGCCTCCTCCTTCTCGAGCATGACCGCTTCGCAGAAGGAGGCGACGGCATCCCATTCCCTCTCGCCCCGGACCATGGCCTGAACCAGGGCCGGACGCGAGAGTTCGCCGCCGCCCAAAGCCTCGACGAGGACCCGGCGGTGCCCCTCCCATGCGGGGCACACCTGGACTGTGTGGTCCACCGTGTCCTCGGGGCTGTCCGCACAATGGTGACACCCGGGCGCCTCCTCACGACCGATGCGGTGCAGGTACCTCCCGAAACAACCGTGTCCGGTGAGGACCTGCGTCATGCGGTACGTGAGGGCGCCGTGACTCCTCCCGAGCCACTCCTCAAAGAGGGGACTTACCGCCACGATGGTGGCGTGCCCTATAACATACAGACCTACATTATACTTACCTGATGTTCCTAAAAAACAAAAACGACTCATTAAAAAAACATCTTGGCTCCGTGAACGTGTATTAAAATTGGACAAAGCAGTGTAGTAAGTAAAACGAACCAAAAAAAAACGGGTGAGCCATACTTGTGTATGTAAATCTACGTACCTACACATTATTTTTGTATGGGTTAACTCAGTACAGTAACTGAACCTATGTCATATAAAGACAACTAGCTTCTGCCAGCGGTTTCACCCGCATCCCGTGGGAACAACTTCCCGTACCGGGATAAAAAGTAGCCTTTAGCCTACCTCGATAAATGGGCTATCTAACACTGAAAGAAATTTTCAAATCGGACCAGTAGTTCCTGAGATTAGCGCGTTCAAACAAACAAACTCTTCAGCTTTATAATATTAGTATAGATAAGCATGTACACAGCCAAGTAGGTAAATCGCTTTGGTGAAAAAATGCACCTGTACCACTATCAAAATCTCAATTAGTATCTCTTATCTACCTTTTTCTACCTCCATAACTTTATTTACGTAGGTAATGCATTATTTTCCCATTTAATGCTACCCAACATTGTATTAAACTTCATTCAATTACTCCACAGCTGCACTGCAACTTGCCAAAGCTATGTGAGCGTGACGTTGACTTGATTTTCCACTCAGTGGCTTTTGTCCATGGAGAACGAATGTCAGAATGGAGATGTCATAACGCAAAATCTCCTAAGAAAGTAAAGCGCCAAAATGCGGGTGCTCGGGGGATGTGGAACATTACTAGCTCCGCTATCAATTATTTTCAAAATGAAATCACCAATCAATCAAGACCAATCTTCGACAGGTTGGTTTGATTTGTCAAGTTACCCGAACGTCTCATTACTTCTAGTTACTGATCACGCCTACCGTATGTCACTTGACCTACAAGAAGGCACCTGACCTACCTTCCTTTTTCCGTGGTTCTGTCCATTTGTGCCGTATACCGGGCTGCAGCGGTGAGCAGAGAGCTCTCGAATCTAATGTGTTTCAATAAGAAATTAAATTATTTATTCTTTGAATTTAAGGTGTCCTTTTTTCTATGAGGATTCTGTTCTCGAAGAGAAAATGGAAAGAATGCTTTGTCCAGGTTTTTAACAACATCGTCCGCCGAGGCTGTGTATATAGTGTTCTCAATAATCTCGAAAACTACTGAACGGGAATTCAAGTGGTTTTCTGTAATAGTGATTGATGAGAAGATTTACTTAGGTATACAATTTCTACCCGTGTATTACTGTGGCGAGCGTATCTGCACTTATAGGTAATCAATCAAACTATTGAAAGAAACCATTCCTTTTTTACCAATGGGACCGTAATATGTTTCTTTAGTTACTTTAGCTACTTTTCATATTTTGTGGCGTAAATTAAAGGAACCACAACTTTAAGCTCTGGGTTAAAAACTAGCTTAGCATACATACCTTTCTAAAGATACGATCTATTTTTTTTTATATAATGATAATGCCGTCCACGGCCGATTTCGGCCACGGCGGCAGATCAGCCAGCTGCGCAGGACATATTATAGTGCACGAGCATTTGCGCAGACACAGGTGCACTCCCTATTCGGTCACTCTCATAGCCCGATGGGACGGCAATCCGACACGACCGGAAAGAGATCAATCAATCTTTTTTTTTATATAGAGCGTCGACAATCCTTGCATCTGATTTAGCAAAATAATTGTGAATGTAGATATTCTACTGCACGAATTTTATGTAAACACAGCTGTCCCTGGTTTTCTGTATAGTAGGTAATCAAAGCAAACACCGTCCTTAATATTTATCTTTGATTGACTACGCAGTAGATACAAATTCTCAAGCCAAATTAATTGCCTTCCAAAATATTATTACACAAAGCTAAGCTCACTCGGAAAACAATTATGTTTAAACAAACATTGGCGGCAAAATATTTATTGTTATTTGTAACGTAGTTTTCTGGTCTAACTCCTTTCGTGTAAATAAGTCAAACAATGGTGGGAGTGTTGGCCTAACGTGTTTCATTTGTTTCGCCTTGTTTCAGAGATAAGGGCTCATGGAGGCCATTTTCCTAAAAGGTCACGTAGTTTTGGAAGAATATGTCTGCTTGATGGATGAGTTGACAATGTGGGGTTGTAGGGTTATTGAAAAGGGACAGTTTGATAGTGGGATTATAAAATATAGTTTCACCCTAGCCTCGTGAGAACAACTCCACGCACCAATATAAAAGAGATAGGTACATAAAGAGATAGGTTTCTAGGAAAAAAAGAAAGATTTTTTAAAATCAGTCATGTAGGTAAAATGAAAACCCAAATCCTGGATGTAGATACCATCTCTGTCACAACGAGTTCTTCTTCTTTCGGAAGACAAGTTAAGTTGTAGATCTCAATCCTGTTATAAGGTTCCCTGGAAAAGAGATAAAGTCAGATTGGCATTTCCCGTAAAACGCCGGCACTCGGCAGCATAAAGTTAATCTGAAAGACGACGACTACATAGGTAGTTTGAAAACTGGACAAGATAAACTCTGAATAATATAAAAAGTAAATGATGGGAATTCAAATGGACTGGCATTTTCAATATATCTCAAACAAGTATTCACTCGTACAAAAAACTAGGAACGATTGAACAGTTTGTTTTCAACTTTCCCTGTATGAACGTCGGAATAACTGGAATCAATTTAATTTCAAACCATTTAGTTAGCACAAATAACTGGGGTATAAAAACTAGTCATTTCCAAGTACCGGACATTGGTTTGGTTAAAAATTCTCCATTATTTTGTAATAAATTAAATGTAATTCTAATTCTAATTAAATGTAATTCTTTCTTTCCTGTCATCTTTCTTTATTATGTGTGTACAAAAATTTGTAAATAAATAAATAACTATTCAATAAAACTATGAAACAGATTGAAACATCATTTACTTTTTTGTAATCATTTATTGTATAGGTAATATCTTGAATTATATCTTTTGTAAAGGAATACCTTTACATAATTATACATGTTCAGATCATGCGATCACTCTATTTTGTGATGATTTTAAAAAGATACCGTTTCATTATTCGGATTAGTTTCGACTCATCCCTTGTTTCAACTCGCCCTGGCTCGAGGCAAAAAGTACTCAAGCACTTTTTAGCACTTTTTCACGTAAAATTTACAAAAGGACAGCACCCCCTAAAACGCCTCCCTTTCAGCACTTCCTAATGTTATGGCGGGGAAGAAGAAGTGGTGAAGAACAAACTTCCCAGCAATACAGCTGTTTATTACGATATAATTAATAATTAAATTAAATTACTGATAACAGGAAAACTAATCGTAGGGATAGTACTTACTTTAATTAAGTTGTCTTAATCAATGTCTATGCATAAATATACTGTCCTATGAGATTAAAGTTTGTCGACAGTACGAATTCGTACGAACATTGTCTTTTTACATTAGTGAAAGTATACCTTTATGATGAAAATATGAATAACGAAAACTTTACAATTATCCGAGTGTCATAGCACTTTGCTGAATATTTAAATTTAAATACAAATGCTTAACAATAATTGTTCAAAAACATTTTGTGCTTTTAACGCCATATTGTTACTTGTACAGAAAGTTGTTTAGAAGTGTAAGCTTTTAGAAAGTTTAACAAAAAGCCTTGCTTTAGATTATTGAAAAGCAATACGTATTTTAGTTGCATACAAATTTTCAGAAACAATTTTAGCAAAATAAGTGAAGACATTTTAATTAAAATGTTCTAAATATAAACAACTTGATACAGAGCATAACATATTTTATTTCCAATAATAAAGTACTTAAGTTGTGTTTTTTTCTTCGAAAATATATAGAGAAATAATAAAATAACGAGAAAAGTTTATTTTCTTAGTTAAATATATGAGTAAACTGTAGCATCGCAATGGAATGAGTAATGCTCAAAGCAATCACAGTCAGGACCATCTTCATATTAATAGAAAATAGTCTAAATATAGTGAACTTGAAGCGATGATACTTTATAAACGAGATACAGTCTTCCAGTAGCTTGTAGGTGTTATCGTCTGAAAGAATTACACAAATCATTACTTTATGGAGACCCTTTTCTATTTTTTTATACCTCATGCAAATGAACAGACGAAAAACATGAGTTGATGAGTTAATACGTTTAATTGCACAAGGGGTGACGAATCTACATAGATATTTTTTATTAAATTAAACTTATAGGGGGGAAATACGGCCCTCGCTCAACATAATACTGCAACCCTAAGCAAGACAGGTATATAGAATTTTTCATTTTAGATGTAGTCTAGTTAAGAATTAAACAGTATTATTTTGTCATATGTAAACGTTGTGATACAATGGTGTATCACATCTGTTGTGTATAATAATATACTCAATGATCTAGTCTTAAGTTAATTTGTTGCGCCCTAACAGGGTAATGTATAACTAGGATGGAGATGCATATCTGTAACAGTATAATACATTTTGCAATAAATAAATAAATAAACTTGCTCCTTTTGAATTCACTAATTTAATAACATATAATATTGATGTTGTTTAGGACTGTACATAGCTGGACTATGGGGATGTCCTTTGTCTCGCAGTGGGACAGAAAAATATTTAAAAAAAAAATATCTAAATAATCTATCAATTTCAGCATTTATTCCTTTTTTGCCTGTACCAAATAGCAGTTCGTAAAAGTACCTTGGCATGTTAACAATTGTTTTTTAAACATTGATTTCATGGAACTGATCTCGCCACAGATCAGATCTGCAAACATCGCCGGAGCACACAACACTATAAAATCCACAAGGAATTCATGTATCAACATATAGGAAACCTGAAAAAAGTTAAATAGTTTTCTAATAAGGTAAATAATTTGCTTCTAGTGACTTATCTCTAATTTGGCTAGAGGGCTAGAGCCAATAGAAGGGGTTATTCATCAACTCGCCACACTAGACTCACCACGAATGTGTCCAATTGGTGAAACTCAAAATTTGTACATTTAACATTTCGCCAACTGGACTCATTTTGGCATTTTACCCGAATTCAATATAAAAGTACAGTCGACATATTCATTAAAAAAGGTTACTTTGAATTTCATTCTGCCACTTACTACAAGTACTAGGGAATCATAGTGCTTTGAAACCAGATATATGCATAAGCAAGCGACTTACTTACCTTAGCTAACCCAATAGAAGGACCTGACAGCTAGGTATGTAGCTACCCTTGCTAATATTTACATATATTAAAGCTAAACCGTCATACCACAAAAACTTTTAAACGCCTGTTGAACACCTGTCTAAAAAATGCGTTCGGTCCGTTTTGCAGCCATACTTTTTTAGAAGACTGTTCAACAGATGTTTAAGTTTTTGTAGTAAGGCTGAATTAGTTTTATGCTTGAACGCTCGCAGAAATTGATGGACCGATTTACAAAATCTCTCAATTTTTGATAAGCAATTTGTCGAAAAACTACATGCGACCAGTCTTTCCATGGGGTATTTGGTTGCTCAAGTAACAGGGTTGAGTAGGTGAGATAGGCAGTCTTTTCATTTAAAACACTGGTTTATATGGAAAAATAAACAAAACACTGGCAGCATTCGGTTAGACTGGAAGCCGACCCCAACATAAATAGGGAAAACGCAGGCAGATGATGCATAGGATCACTTTCCCACATTATCAATAACGGTTCATTCTATTTACCTTTTCAGAACGTGCATAATGTTTATAACTGAAACGTTTAAACAATAATATTTGAACTTACCTCGGGTATCGCATTTGTGACAATATCATAGATTGTTGCAACAGTCTTCGGTATAAATTTTGTTACCAAAATGAAAGTCTAAATCAAACGAATAGTTAGTTATTATAATTACTTACAATAATTAGTATAAAATATGTTTATTGCAAAAGTAACGCTGTCTGCTTCACAGTCGAATATTAACGCTAAGACTTTCGATTGAAATTAAATAAGGTACTAAGTTACT
Source organism: Helicoverpa assulta (assembly GCA_963856015.1). Taxonomy (NCBI): domain Eukaryota; kingdom Metazoa; phylum Arthropoda; class Insecta; order Lepidoptera; family Noctuidae; genus Helicoverpa; species Helicoverpa assulta. The sequence goes on from CAWLCW010000016.1 coordinate 2,244,577, forward strand.
ATATAGCCTGAGAAAGATGGATCCCTAGGAACAAGGGTGACACCGCCTACACATTAAAAGAAAAGCCTTATTTAAAATTGATGAATCATTAAGTGAGAATTTATTGATGAAACTTGATACTATTTCAATAATGTTAGAGCATTGGAATTTATCAATGATCTATCCTTCAAAACTTCATGGTACGGACAGCTACAGACTTAAATTAGATTCAATAATTTATGTTATAGTAAATGTATTTCAATGGGCTATGGGAAAAAACTCATGACACTATTTTTGGTCATTCTTTTTCAGACAACTTTACATAGGTAAATATTAGCTATACAGAAGATTAAAAAAAATTGAACTGTAATAGTCCTTCTACTTCTTTTGGCCCAAAATTTACAGCACAGTTTTCCCACAAAGGACTCTTGCATCATGTAGAATCAAAATTAGGGGAAGGTAGGATAAAGGGGTGCCACTAGAATTCTTTTCAGTAGCGATGTGGTCGCGCCGTGCTCTCCAGAGACTTTTGCAGCTCTGAAAAGTAAACACCCGGCAGCATCGGATGACCTCTCCTTCCTCGACCCTCCTGCCCCAGACTCAGATTAACTATCCGTTACAGCCAACCAATTGGTTGGTAATTGTGCGCTGCTGTCGGCTCCTACCGGAGCTTCTCTGCCGGTGGCGTCGACGGCTTGACGCCGCAGCACCTCAAGGATCTAACATGCTCAAGCGCCGGGGAAGCTGGTGAGTCGCTTTTGAAGGAGCTGACAGCCCTTATTAACCAAATGCTTTCCGGCAATGTGAACGGAGCCGTCATCGCCGTTTTGTATGGCGCCAATTTATGTGCCTTCCGTATAAAAGATGGCGGCATCCGTCCCATTGCCATGGGATGCACATATCGCCGTAAAACAGCCAAGATTTACTGTGCCTTTTACAAAGAAACCCTGGTCAGCAAATTCCAGCCCCTACAACTAGGTTTTGGCCCGAAGGGGGGTTGTGAGGCTGCGGTACACGCCCTTTCCACGTATTTCAATAGCGGGAAAGGCGAGGTCATCCTTAAGGTTGACATTAGGAACGCTTTTAACTCCGTGAATAGAGACACCTTGTTGACGGAAAGTTAAAAATGAAATTCCAAAAATATATATGGCAGTGTTATAGACATTCAACTAAATTACTCTATAAAGACAAAGTTCTAGATTCGGCCGTCGGATGTCAACAAGGTGACCCTCCAGGGCCTGCCATTTTTAGCCTGGCTATTAACCCTATTATTTGACAGCTAAATTCTAAATTTAATGTTTGGTACCTCGATGGTGGTAACCTAGGAGGCGACGCAGATACCGTAGCTGATGACTTTAGATTATTCATACAAAAATTCCACTCGTTTGGCTTACAACTAAATTTATCAAAATGTGAAATCTTCATCCCTGATAACAACCAACAAGTCATTTCAAAATTCCAATCCATGGCTCCAAATTTGACAGTACTGGAAAAAAGTTCCCTTCGCCTCCTGGGATCACCTATTCTCGATGAGTTCTTCTCCAGTTATATTGACAAGAAAATTCAAAATTTTATAAAAATAAAATGGCGTCTACGGCCGATTTCGGCCACGGCGGCTGTTCTCATTTAAGGAGATCAGCCAGCTGCGCAGGACATATTATAGTGCACGAGCATTTGCGCAGACACAGGTGCACTCCCTGTTCCTTCACTCTTATAACCCGATGGGACGGCAATCCGACACGTCCGGAAAGAGATCAGGCGCAGGACTGACATTTACGTGCTCTCCGATGCACGGGTGAATCAGTCACCAACTTCCAGACTACGGGCTGCTTGTGAAAGTTTAAGAAAACCCACAAAGCGATTTCGGCCCGACCCGGGAATCGAACCCGAGACCTCGAGCACAGCAGCCGCACTTGCGATCACTAGACCAACGAGGCAGTACAAAATTTTAATGATGTTTCAGAAAGATTATACAAAATTAGTATACATTCGGCCTTCACTTTGATTCGGTACTGTTGTTTCGGACTAAAATTTACTTATATTCTTCGCTCCTCGCATATATGGAAGCATCCACAAGTTTTGGACAAAGTTGACCAAATTATCAGAAGCACCCTCACCTCCATCCCCTATGTGGCCCCTGTAGCACTATACGGAATAAGCGTGCCCGTTTGTTGGCTGTGGGAGAGTGGGAGTCGGGCCTCTGGTTACAGCCGATCCCGTCATCTAGCATAGGCACTATGCTAGACACAACGTTCCGCATCGCTACATGCTTACGGTTAGGTGCTCCCTGTGTTGCTCCGCATCGCTGCCATCGCGGTGAAGCCGTCGACAGCCTCGGGCACCATGGTATGTTGTGCTGCAGAAGTGCTGGTCGTATTGCACGGCATGCCAGCATTAACGACATTATTCGTCGTGATCTTTCCACCGCCGGCGAACCAGACGTGTTAGAGCCTAATGGACTGGTACGTGACGATGGAAAGAGGCCTGATGGTATGACGTTGTTGCCATGGAAGTTGGGTAGGCCCTTGGTGTGGGATGCAACGTGCGTCGACACCCTGGCGCCATCGCATCTTCCCTGCACGGCAGGTCATGCTGGTGCGGCTGCTGCTTCTGCAGAGACCACCAAGCGGCGCAAGTATAGTAACCTTATTGGGAACTATACTTTTGAGCCATTTTGGGTCGAAACGCTCGGACCATGGGGCCCGAGTTCTCGGGCGCTCTTGACGCTGCTGACGCTTCACGTGACCAGAGGGCTGGTTTTTTATTTTTTATTCCCTTTTTTATTTTTATAGGTAAATTGTAGGGAATAATTTAGTTTGTAAATATAGTATTAGAAGCAGAATAGTAAGTTTGTATTACACTAACGTATGTAAAAAAAAAAAACATACCAAGAGTTTCATTGGAAGATTATTCTTGTTAACAGTATCTAAAATTCTCTGATAAAGCACCATACAATTCCTCACAGCATTGATCCTTATTTCTTCATCTTGTGACCTAAATTCTCGTTTCAAAGTATTTTCTAGAATTTTCTTGAGTATTCTCATTCTATACCACAATAATTCGAATGCCATTATATTAGTATAATTTGCTATTCCGCATGTTTGAATCAATAATGAGATGCTGAATAGTGTTATTAAAAAACCCTTTTCGAAAATATTATTTTCAACTTTATAAATGATGTATAGAACGTCCATTCCTATTATGCCAGTTATTATTCCTAAGAGCAGAAAACTAGATATTGGGACTCTAATATTTGACGACGCTCCTAAGATATGATCAATTTTTTTTATTTCATTTAGGAAATTTTGAAAATATCCCGAATCTGTCAGCAGGCAGATACCAACAAAAAAATAGTACATAAGGAAACCAAAGTAATTTTTAACCAAGATAAAATAAGAAGGATAATTTGAGAGGCTTAACAAATTTACAGACAAGAAAACAGTGATTGCCAAGCAATAGAAAGCGGTGATGCAAGAAATTAATTTGTTTGAACTCATTTTATGGTAAAATCCTCCTGATATACGAACTATCATTACAGTTTTCACTGACATTAGAGGTTCTAAGAACTTAAAAATTTGTAGATTTTTTTGTAAATAAGCCATTACGTTTGTATTAAACCGTCTTCCTTGTTAGGTTGACTTTTTGATACTGGCAGTCAATATGGTCTGCTTTTTCAATATTACTTGTATTAATAAACTACTATGGAACCAAAACAATAATAGAATACACACGTTTTTCATTGAAATGTATTGATCGTTTTATTGTATTTTTATTTATAGGTATTGTGTTTTGTAAAAATATGTCCATGAAATATGTCCATTATTATGGTATGCTCTTTAAAAAACATAAACACTAGCTCTTAATTTCCCATAAAAAATTTCGTACTTCTGTCATATTTCCAATTTTACTTCGGGTTGGCGCAGCATGTTTTCTTCTTCCATACTCTTCTTCTAGTCTACGTATAGGTATTAAAAATGTAACATTTAATGCTCGATTATCTACTAGTCATAACCGAGCAACGATTAGCGACAGTCGGTGTATGGATGATACAAATGTTCGCTTGTTTCTTAAGTAAATACGTAAGAATAATTACACGGTCTGATTACAAAAGATACGCTGTATGGTGTAAGGTTTTAGTGGAAGCGAGTATAACCATAGTCAGGCATAGCCTTCTTTCATAATCTTTGGCACGTTGCCGCAATAGTCACCATGCTGGAAAATATCAAAATCAAAAATCGTTTATTCAAACTTAGCTGCAAAACAGCACTTATTGAATGTCAGAAAACAAAAGTCAGCCAAAACTCCCTCCCTTAACCACTTCCTAAGTGTTTTTACTGGGAAAAAGTGGCGCAACAAACTCCCCAGTAATACAATTGCCAAACAGACAGTTAAAGGTTCGGTTCAGTAAAAAATATGATGCATCAATTCATGAAGCCCAATGATTTTATGATGAAAATATAAAGATTTTAATTTATATTTTAGTTTTAAATCTTTTGGAGGCTTGTATTTTATACTTATAAAACCAGCATTGTTATAGGTACGCCAAATTGCTCTCACTTGTACCACAGACGCCTTGATTGTTAAGCCGACATCTCGTTTCCAGCCGAGTGGTTCGCATTAAACCAGAATTAACGAATTAATTTAGCAGTTTGCCAACTCGCCTCCATTCGTGTGTTACAAATGGGTGTATTTGCATTTTAGAGTCAAATCGTCATAACCAGATCAAAAAAATAGGTCAGAGCTAGATTTTTTATTAAGGATTTTTTTTTGACAAGTACCGCAATAAAATGTAAACAAGGTTATTTAAAAAGACGATAGATGGATAGATATAAACAGATTTATGGTACAAACTCAGTTTTCATAGACGAAAGTGTAATATAAATTTTAAGGGCTTATTACACTTGACGAAATTCAGTAGCCTAAGGGTCCGTTCAGATAGACCGGGTCGGAGAGCAGAGCAAATTTTTAGCACGTTGAAAATTGAGTACTTAGTATTTGAAGTAAGGTTTATTTTTGCATGCGCACTGCTTTTGTCATTTTGTCAATGACTTTATTAGTGAAACCTACCTTCCTAAATGCGATTTCATTTGACTGAATTTAGTAATTGCATCATTTAGACAACTGAATTTAGTCAAGTGTAATAAGCCCTTTACCTGAAATAAAGATTATGGTCTTCTTTGCTATTATACCTAGGTACTTAATAGACTCTGGAATTCTGTAACTGCTTACTTACCTGAATGTCATATATATAGAACAATATTTTTTAAGAGAAGACGATGGTCACCCATCCATGGACAATGGCTTTCGCACCTTGATTACAGGGTTTAAGCGACATCTCGCCCATGTCAAATCTGGCCCGAGGGCGAAATCAGCTGATGTTGTGGCCAGATTCCACAGAATGCATTTTCATGACTGGGCCAGTTGGCCCCTTAGGTTGGTACTAAGGTCAATTCGGGAGCTGTTGCACTTTTAAAAGGTAAGAAATAATAAAATAAATACTGCGTATAAATTGATCGTCTTTTATTATGAAATTCAAATAAGAACGGCCAACACGAATAATTTTGATTATTTTTCCGACCCAAATATCGACCAATAGAATTGCACCATTCGACGTCACGTGGTACAACCTACATGGTATTATACTGAAAATTTTTTGAATATTTTCTCTGGTCGTTGCTACGTCAAACTGACAGGTTGTGGCCGACATTTGGGACGGAAAAATAATCTCCCGAATACCACACGAGCTTCATAATTATCTGGCATTTCCCTCAAGGTTCCCTGCAAACAAATAAAGTCGTCAAGTTTTTCAGGAAAAATCACTCGCGCTTCGCGCTCGTTATTTTTTAACCTGAAAAACTTGACTCCTTCATTTGTTTGCAACGAACCTATCGGAAAATACCCGATAATTTTGAAGCTCTTGTGGTATTATAAGTGATAATATCCAGTTTTAGTAGACAATATTGAATAGAACAGTTATTTATGAATTATTATGTATTTATTTATTACTATGTAACACAACTATGATTGTAATTATATTTATAGTCTTTGAACAACCTTCCAGGAATATTATTTGATGAGTTATCTAGACTGAATTGCGATGACAATAGCAATTTACGTATAAGGGTCAATCCCCACTGAAAGAGCAGCGGCCGGCAGCGGCCGGCAGCGGCCGTAAATGCAAGTGATTGAGCGCCGCGCCGCGCTCTTACATTGTCCGTGCTCTTACGGCCGCTGCCGGCCGCTGCTCTTTCAGTGGGAATTGACCCTTAGTTGTTGTAATCTTAAAGTTTTATACAGCAAATACCTGTCCAGTATCCTTAAATGTCAGTAATTCGAATCTTAGACCAATATTATGGGAGTTGATTACCAAAAATAGACCGTATTACAATGTAGGTAAACACAATTTGCAGTCTTCAAAAAATTACATATTATTTACAGCAATATGAAAAGTTGTTGATGAAATTTTATGAAGTACAGCATTTATTATAATAGTATATACCCACATAAAAACATTAAGTTAACGAAATATTTATCACAAATAATTACTTATATTATATTTACATATTTATCATACACTAGCCGTTTTCCCGCGGTTTCACCCGCGTCCCGTGGGAGCTACTGCCCGCACCGGGATAAAATATAGCCTATCTTTCTCGCAGATGATATAGCTTTCTAATGGTGAAAGAATATTTAAAATCGGTCCAGTAGTTTTTGAATTTATCCATTACAACCAAACAAACAAACAAACAAACAAAGTTTTCCTCTTTATAATATTAGTATAGATAACAATTACAATTTACCATGACAATATCATATCACACTATTTTCTTACCCCTCCTGATAAATTACCCATTATTTAATCAAACCATTTCAATAGAAATAAATATTGTTACTTTTCTATCAAATATCATAGTGACTTGGAAGTTTTGGACCCGCTTTTTAAGCACCAAGTCGCAAGTTCTAAAACCTCTTATTAATGAACATTAAGAGGAGTCCTGATTTAATATACCTCTACTTAATGCATTATTATGTTAATAAAGCATTAAGTATATCAAATCAGGGCTCTTGCAAATACTACTTTGAAGATAGTGATGCTTTTAAAATATTAGTTTTTCATAACTTCCATCGTCCACCTGATCTTACAATGACCTTTGCAACTGCAAAAATTAGTTCTGCCATCAGTGAAATAAAATTAAAGAAGCCAATGATAAAAATAAGTCCCGAAAAATTGGTCTCAATTCAATAAATCAAATTTACGAGGTCCAAAACAATTAATCTTACTTAAGCTCAGAAAAGGTTTTCCATTTCAATAAATACAAGTACTATTTAGTCACCCAGTAATTTTTCGTTGTTTCAGCTCGAGATAAATTAATGAGAAACTATCATATTTTTGCTACAATAACATTATTCATCCACAGAAAAATCAAGCTATATTTTTTTCGTAATTGAGTTATAATAATTTCGAATTAAATAACACATTTAAAGCATTTATTTAATAATGGCTAATTGAGCATAATATTTATAAATATTTTACATCTACTTGGACAAACATTCTTATTTTATTAAAATCATTATTTTTTATTATTGAAAACATATTTATGATGTCACATGTAATCATTTATTATAAAAGTGTAGCACGAAAAAAGTATATTTCAATTTCAGATTAATATATTTTTTGTATTCTTAAATAAAATAAAAATGAATACTTTATTGACGTTAAATTACGAATTCACATTTAATGTTACAATTATGTTTATTTAAGGTTATTATTTTACATAATTACAAGTTTATAGTACAATACAAAGTTTTTATACAAGTCGTTAATATAACAGTTCGAATGTTGCCATATTAAATGGAACATTTAATCACAACACATGGCAACACTAGCCGGTTCGCCTTCTGATCATCAATACTGTTAGACAGGTTGGCAATTTATTGGTTCAGCTCAAGTAATTTATTGGAATATAATATGTAGGTAGTAGGTATCTCTGACATGGAAAATACGAAAAATATGTCTCTGAAAGGAAAATAACAATAACATATTTATTTATCCCCATGTTATTTTCTGAACATGTAAACTTACGATGAAATAAATGTTCGCGGATTGTATTCAGCTTGAAAAGCAATTCAATATAAAATTCAGTCAAACTTTACCTGAATAAGTTAACATAATGATATTAATTAGTTCAGAAACTTATAATTTAGTGTGAACTCCATTATGTTGCGTGTTATGGAAACAATATTTTATACGTAACATTATGTTAGTAGCATAAAATTTCAAAATTTAAATTTCCGCACGGGTTCACATTTCACATAGTCCGAATTAACTTGAAATTTATTCAAAGTGTTGTACGCGCTCACAGTAAAAACTATTTTATATTTCGAGTACCCCATTATCATAATATTATGTACTGAAAAACTAGACTGTAGTTCAGAAGACGTAACAGTTTCATATCACCACCAAACACTTTATCACTAAAGTCTGTTGAACCCCTAGAATATAAAGCACTGCAGTCTAAAAGGTCATCACTCACTGTTCGTTACAATCCAAATTGAACTTTATGCAGAGGATTTAAAGTGCACACTCGCATATCACGGATACGCTGACATGGGGCTCTACTCATAAAGTGGCTGAGTTGGTCCATTGGACTTTGACAGTCCCGTTCTCGCCCACGTGATGCGGTAAAGGAACTGGCTTCCTTCTTCGCCGGTTTCGATGACCTGGTGAAGGAAGAATGTGATAAATATGGAGAGTACCTAATTAAATTAATACAAAATACAGACATGAAATATCTTTGTATAAACCAAAAAACATGTTTTGTGAGGCTGCAAAGCGACTTAACGACGAAAAAAACTGTCTCCAAAACTCCCACCCTTCATCATTCCGTCTATGTTTTCGATGGAAAGAGAATTTAAGAAAACCAATTTGTTTTTGTAACTGAGTTTTATTTATAGCAGGTCAAAACTAACAATCTATTGATACATCGCCTAAATTCAACCAATATTAATTTGTGGCTTTGAACTGCACAAATAATTACTTTTGTGTTCTTAATCCCACCCAAAACAAAAATGTGAAAGACTGCCAAGTTCGATAATATGGGAATGCTTCGCCTATAAAAGAAGTGAGATCTGAATAAGTACCAAGTTCCATACACATACCTCAGTTAAAAATAGTTACTTTTTAATGATGTTACCTGGCAATAGGTATATTAATGAAATTTTGTATTTTAGATAAGTGAGGGGGTCTCAACAGATACTAGAAATTTGATATGCGTAAATAAAATAGATTTTGAGTTATAGGGGGGTCGAATTTGGCCCGAAATGGTTCGTGTAATATACCCACGGCCGGTGTGTCGCTTTTTTTTTGCTCGAACTTGGCGGACACACTGCCGTGTGTTTAGATAAGGTCAAATTATGATAACCACTGAGCTAATAGTAATAATATTTTCCAATTATATTAGCCAAGCATTTTGAATTTTATCACTGCACTCAGACAAAAAAAAATGTTTCGAAGAATTTTCTTTTCAAGTTTTCTTTAGAAGTCGACTACTTGCAAATGGTTTAATTAAACTTATACAAGATACTTGCTCTCTGAAGAGCTATCTACCAGTACTATAGTCAAAACTTCAAATGGATTTGAGCTATATTCTTTAAGGCGTAAGATTCAAAATGATCTGGCACCGGAATTATTTTATATTGCAGTTCAGCGCTTATTTCTCATACTTTTGTATGAGGCGTTTATGTGTACAATTTGATTCAAGTAAGATTTCTAGGCATCAAAAGGTATGCTAAGAGCTTTTAAGTGAAATGTCTTTTGCAGTACAAATAATGTTTTCAATACTTTGCCACTTATTTTATTATTGAGAAAATTAATGTAGATTCTACCTTAGAGTCACCTTTAAAATATTTTTCACTCATGATAATGTACCGTAGAAAGAGATCTATGACATGGAATAATTTCTAAAAGTCAAGTAATATGTCTTAGTAGTATCAGCTTGACTCCAATTATACACAAGTTTTATATACATAAAATAATGGTTAAAAGACCAGACACTCAGCAAATAATAACTTTTGAAAACAAAAAATAAAAAAATACACTTCGATATTCAAATTTCAGAAATTCTATATGTTCTGTAGTCTATAATGAAGCAAAAACCCTGACTGATTCGTTACATTAAAAATAGTATATAAATTGAAGTTTTTTCTCAATTAAACAAGCTGTTAACTTCAAATCGGGTTTTATTAGTTCTTATTCTGCAATTAGTGTACACTTCATTAAGAGAGCTCAAGAGAGAACCAAGTAAAGAAAAAACAACATAAAAATCCGTTTATGAATAATTTCCTAGAATATTTTAATTTTTCAGAGCAAGGTTCTGCATTTGATCTTTACTTTAAAGTTTTTTTTTTCTTTTAAGCTGATTTTCTACTAGTTAAAGCCAGCACTTTGCAATGCGACGTCTAAGTCTTTTTGCTTCAGATTTTTTTGCAGGCGTTTCAAGTCAAAAGAATATGTTGTATCCAAGTCTCGTTCATTTTTATGATTCAATGAGTTTGTTGATGATCATTATCATTATCTTTTGAGAATTTGCCCAACTTTGCTGGGATGGCCTCCAGTCTTACCAGACGCAGTGATAGAATGACTATCAATATGAGCTCCTCAACCCCGTTACTTGGGCAAAGATGATGATGAGGATGATGATGATGATGATAGTTACCTGTGTGATGGGACGCGCCACCACGGGCGCGGGCAGCGCGGGGTGGACGCCGCTTCCCAAAGCAGTGCTGTGTGAACCGCTGCTAAACACAATCCTCCCCTTCCAGTCCATCCAGCTCTGTAACAAAGGATGTTAGTACAAATAGAAAGCTAGGAAGAGCTGAAACACTACTAAAATGTTTCCTAACGTCATGGACAAGTAGCGGCTTAGATAATCTTTGTCAATTTTGTGTGTTAATATCTGATATCCAAAAATATAGTATAGGTAATTATTGCATTGGAAAAAAAACTAAAAATTACTGTACTGTCTAGCTAATTGACTTGCCTAGACTATTACTACTAGACTTGCCTAGATTTTCAAGACTACTAATTGTTCAAATAAAATCAACAAAATCAGCTACCAAGTATTATATTCCTTAAATAATTACAAAGTTATTCTCCACAAAAACGGCATTTATTAAAAACAATGGTCGACTACAAATATTCCAAAAGATGAACTCAGTAAAATAAAGCGCTCATCACTCCGTAACCGCGATTTTGAACGTGACAGAAACGTTACAATTTGCAAAGTCGTTGATTTTATTGCACACGAAATGGTTTGCTCAGCCGAAAACGGTTCTTTTTCAAAGCTTTTGACTAACAGAATACATTACGGAAAAAGGCATGACTTTCAAAAACTGTGTGAAGGACTGTTGTATCTGACCAGTCAGCAAAGTAATCACAAAATTGGTAGAAATGTACTAGAAATGTACGTATAACCAGATAGAATCCACAATTCCTAGTAGTATGTTGAATAATAAATGAAACTAGACTAGTGATCTATTGAACTTTGGAATGAAATACCCGTGTAAAGTCGACATTTTTACAGATATTCCTAGCTTAAGAATAATCTTTATCTATATTCTAGCTAAGTCAAGAAGTACGTATGTTTACCTATCTATAGGTATCAAAGAGCATGGCCTGTCAGCTCTATTTCAGTGTCTATTTGCCTACTATCGGGAGAAGTAGGTATATAGGTTCGTTCTGAAGACGTTTATTGTTTGTATGATTCAGTTGCAATATGCTTTTATTGTAACAATGTTATAAGAAGTTGTTATACTAAGTTTAAATCAAAATTCAGTGACTCTTGGAAAAAAATCAGGCTATAGGTATCAGAAATATCCTCAACGAGCGGTGGTTACGTCCACCACGAAAAAATGCAAATTTTCTAACAAAACATTTGTTATATAAATAAATAAAACAAATCCCAATCTAGCACGACAAACATTGACAGTTAAACTTGCAGTTAGAGCGATAGTGGTTCCATAAATTCAGCGTTGGATGCAAGCCAGTAACTATCGGACATCTGGTCGCGAGAATAAATTAAAACAGGATGCGAAATAGTCGTTCTCGCCTTTTATTTCTTGTCAGCAGTTTGTGGTTATTAGATTTTATGAAATCGGTAAATTTGAGGAAAATTGCAGAGCTATTTCAATACGACTGGCATGATTTATGTTCGGACCTTGTGAAAAAAAAAAATAACCAAGTTAACCTAACATATTCTCAACGAAAAAAAAGTACGAATCTGCGTTTATATTTATCACAAATACATATAAATGAGTACAGATAACCTATCATTAGCAATAACCAAGCAAAGGGCACTATCGACCGGAGAATGGAATAAGCAAGCCGTTTCGAGATAAGAAAAGATCTCAAAATGTACGACCATTAAGAGAAAAAAAGCCTTGTGACCTTCGAATGCGGTTAAAGCAATCATAGACTTTACAATTTAGATTTCAATACGTATGTTCGTCGACATCTAGAGGTTAATGACCTGTCTGTATCGGTTTATTGACATTAACAATAGAAGAACAAAAAAGTAACGTGGAGTTCAAGACTTGCTAAGGTCTGCGCAAGATGGAAGCGACAGCTATAGGCTGACCGTTTAACTCGAAGAAGGGAGCGAGGGGAGATGTTAGCGGGTGGGTGAAAGGGGTGCGCGGAGCAGACAGCTTACGTCAAGTGCAACAGTGCGCTGGCTGTGCTTGCAGCGCGCGGTTGTCATTTTTGTTACGGACGCTTGGACATAAACGCACAAGGTATACGACTTGCCAAGATAAATCTCAAGATGAATCGCTCTTGCAGTTTTGCGAATAAAATTAACAAGCAAGCTAAACAATTAGCATACAATGTATATTCCTTTTTTAAAGTCAGAAAACAAGATCATAATTCTACAGAGTATCTTGAAGACGTAAACCTAAACAAACTTGTTGCTAAAGCTACAGGACTCTCGGTGACTACCATATGTAAAATAATAAAAGAAGGAAATGAACTAAAAGATGAACAAAATAATGTAAATTTTAAATCACCAAAAAAAAAATACACAGATCCGAAAGAAAAAAATTGAAGTTGACAGTTTTACAGAGGGCGTTGTTAGAAGAAAAATAACTCAATTTTATACGGTTTATAAGAAGGTTCCTACATTAAAAACTTTGAATGCAAAACTCAGAGAAGAAGGAATTTTAAATTGTGGCCGAGAATATTTGAGAACATTGATTCATAAACTTGGCTTTCGATTTAAGAAATGTCAATCAAAAAGAAAATTACTGATTGAACAACCAAACATCGTATCGTGGCGGGGGCGTTATCTTAATGCGATAAAGAAGCACAGAAGAGATCAAAGAAACATTGTTTACCTCGATGAAGATATCATATGTCAATTCGTCATTAAATGTACCGGCGTGTTGGCAATCCAATGAAGAACGAGGGGTGCTGTCGCATATTGGCAAAGGGCCACGTTTAATTATCGTACATGCTGGTGGAAAAGCCGGATTTATCGATGGAGCTCTTTTAATTTTTAAATCCAAAAGCAAAACCGGAGATTATCACAGCGATATGAATTTTGTAAACTTCAGCAAATGGACTAGAGAAAAGCTGTTGCCAAATTTACCGCCAAGATCAGTTATTGTTATGGATAATGCCGCATACCACTCGGTACAAGAGGACAAAAAGCCTACAATGACATTCACAAAAGCCGTCATGCAGACCTGGCTGCAAAGACACAATGTCGAATTTGATACGTCTTTAAGAAAATGTGATTTATTGAATTTAATTAAACAATACGCGACAGAAAATATTTATAAAATAGATGAAATTTTAAAGGCGGCAGGTCATGAAGTCTTACGACTGCCTCCATATCACCCAGACTTGAACCCAATCGAATTGGTTTGGGGGGATATCAAAGGACAGCTCGCAAAAATTGAAATTGATTCTAATTTAGACAAAAAGAAAAATACACTAGAACAGTTATTTGCCGAATACTCTGTAGAAAAATGGGTTAATTCCGATAAACATGTACAAACTATTGAAAATGAATATTGTCTGCACGATCGTATCGTTGATGAAGAGATGGACCGATTTATTATTAATTTGCAAGATTCTGACTCCTCAAGCTACACAGACAGTGATGATGATTCAAGCGATATGGATATTAGTGATGAATAGTCCTATATAACTTTTATCCGTGGTTCAATATTTCTTAAACGGAGTTAATTATTTTTTTTTTATGATTTTGTACCTAAAAAGCTATTAATAAAATATTTGTAAAACTTAAAAATAAATACTTAAAAAAAAGGATACCAACAATGTCTATCTCGAGATAAATCTTTGGATTATTGACTCCGTGTCTAGCGTTACCCGCCCCCGCCCCCTTCTTACCGCGCAGGCGATACGCGAGTTAAATGGTCGGCCTATAATGAACAGACGATTAAGCACACATTAGCAAAGCCAACGTTCTTCAGAAATTGACTTAATCGGCTAATAATGACGTTAATCTGCATCTTTGCACCTTGAATTTTGTAACAAACAAAAAATTTTGTAGGTATTGGATAAGGTAATTTGAAAAAGATAATATGTATTTTTTAAATTAATTTAACTCGCTGTAAAAACAGAACACATTATCTCGCTCGCTCACTCCGTGCAGTTCTCATGTCATCGAATATAACCGAATATAAGCAAAAAAAATGCCCAACACTCCAAAAGCCTGCCAGTGCTGCGGCTTCACCACGGCCCTGGTACATAAAAAGCTCTAGAAGGAAAGTCATTTTATTTATACAGCAGAAGTCTGAAATTTACAAGCCCCTTCGTTCCCACAGTAGGAGGTAATTTGATGATTTTCCATCGCCAAAAAGAAAAGTTAAACAACCTATTATTGAGGTTGATAGGGGGGCTATTATGGGTGCGTAATGTTGGAATATAGTTTTTCATAATAAGTGGGCGTGTCAGCTGTGTCGTACTTTGACAACGACTTTTTGATGTATCGGAAAGCAATCAGTAAAAAAATATGTCCGCATTCCAGAAGCCATATTTTCATACTATAAATACACAGTCATATCTTTTGATGTTCTTTTGACTGGTTATTCGTTCGGCGAACTAACTAGACCTATCATATTTATTATTTGACAGTAGTTTAATTTTTTTATCTCAATTCAATCCTTGTAATACTAGTAGGCATGGATATTCCATGCTCTTTTATCTCTATTCATTCTTTGCTCCTTTGGGTTAAAACGCTCAAGTTCCATAAAAAGGTCCCAGTTTAAATGCAGCTTGGTGAAACCAGCAAGAAAATGAAGACAATGTGGATGGACTTGTACTTGGATCTCACAAAATCGTACCTAGATTCGGAGACAAACGTTCTAAATTCACAAACAGTACAGGCTAGCTTGATATATGATAGTTCCACCTCCATACGTACTTCTATTTCTACATAGAATTTTATTGAAAACGGTTCATGAATAGTCCTTAGACTATATTACCTGTACATTGTATAACTTACTACTAGTGTCAATCAACTACAGTGTGACGGGTCATAAGAGTCAGCAAGGGCCTACTTAAAAATTAAAACAGGTTTACAGTGAGACATTTTCAGTCGTCAAATTACCAATTTGTAAGTAAAGTACACTTTGTTTTACGAAATGCCTGTAGTACACACATATAATAATGTAAACAAATATTCAAACTCAAATTATTCATCACGCCGTATTATAACAAGTTCCAGTATATTCAACTTTTGTATAATTGTAACAAGTCTTGCAACTTAATTTTGAACGACTTCTCGCACCCGAATAAGCTGAAATTACAATTTCATTTCATGATGTTCGTGTTGAGCTTTTGCGAAATGCGAAACTTATTTCCGAATATCTGAGTACCAATAACTTGATTCTGAATACTTTCGAACTTGAAATACTCGAAAGGTCTATCGTCTGTCTATCTATTAACTGCAGTAATAATAGTAGGCAGATATGATAATTTGCATATTTTTATTGTTTTTTTATGATGTCGTTTTTTGCAATGATATCACGAAGATAATAAAATAAAGGTCAATGCCAAGAGAAGGTCATGCCCTATGCTAAACCCTCTTTGTGGTGATTTTGTGTTAGCGTGAAAGCCTTGTTAATTAGAGCATATTAATTTGATGTCTTTACAAAGCATTTGGACAAATTAATAGGCTCATTAGTTAATTGGATTAGGTTTATTTTAAGGTATCAGTTTTGAGAAGAAAGGTTAAGTGATATTTGAGATCATTAAAATGTATATTAATTTATTATACTCAAAATATGTTTAATGGTGAATAGGGCGCTTTAGTTATAACTGGTGAGAAATTGCTTTCTTCACGCTACTAATAAAAATAAAACTCCTTGCAAATATTTACAGGAATCACCAAATTCTTATGATGATAAGTGTTCAACGTTTTCAATAGTCTTCAATTTCGCATAGTAGCATCTTTTGTCGTGAACTTAAAATTAATGTATTTACTGTTGACAAATTATTACAACATAACCACACAGTATCTACTACTGATGATAGATACAACTTTTTTCTCAAGATTTTATGGAAATACTGCAATAGAAACTAAAACAACGAAAATAAACAGTACCTAAATAAAAGATACAAAAATCTAAATAATAAACAACAGGATCATAAAATATTCAGGCACTCTGAAATTCATCTTAAATTGAGAAAAGGCTAGATGTAGAATTCAAATCACGTTTTTTCAAAGTGAGCTGAAATTCAGGACTTTCTAAATCAGTATTACAAAAGACAGCGCTCAAAACGACCTACCTCTTTTATAAATTCCTAAATGTTATTTCTGGGAAGGATAAGAATAGAATAAGAATTTTTATTTGCAGAGATAGGTGTCAAGTTACATTGTGCTCAATCAGTATGCTTTACTATAACAATTTATAGTACATTAGGCAATAGTAAAATTTGAACATACTTTGTAATTTTGAAAAACATTTGTACTTTCTAAGTATAGGTATCTTAGACACGAATGGTGATAAAGAGGTGAAGGAAAACATTTTGAGAAAACCTAGACTATAAAGTCTGAAATTACCAACCCGCATTGAGCAAGCGTGGTGATTAATGCTCAATCCTTCTCCTTATGAGAGGAGGCCTGTGCCCAGCAGTGGGACGATAAAATGGCTGTAACGTAAGGTAAATTTGAACATATAAACGTCACACTTTAAACAATATTTACCAAAATAAGATTACCAACATACAAAACCAATACCGAATAAACCAGATCTCGTGTTAGATACAACTAAAAACAGTACAAATAAAATTGTGTTTCACGTAGATTCGCACTTCTAACATTGAACAAGCTTAATTCTCTATTTCCGTATACATGATGAAATTGCCACTTCCAACGTCAAAGGTCACATTCAAAACGAACGTACCTGCACACTGCAAACTTTTAGTCGGCCGATAATTGTGTTGGCTCCTAAATCAGTATGAAGATATTACACAGATTATAAAGATCTGCCCCCTTACTTATAAAATCTCTAATCACCTTTTAAGCAACATTTTAACTAAACACTACTTAAAGTCTTAAGTAGTGATTAAATGTTAGTTAAGACATGCTTAAGCAACGTTTTTAAGTAAGAATTTTCACAGCCCTTAAGTATTACTTATACTTAAGTCACGTTTATAAGTAAGGCTGCTAGTATATAACCAGTATGAAGCCGACTGTAAACTTTGATTAGAATCTTTACTTTTGAATTTGTTTTTGGCAACTTTCGGCCGACTTTTTAGTCTGTAGTTTGATCTCTGTTTGGGTACTCTTATGCGAACGTTAAAAAAAACATTTTTATACAATTCAAATAGCTGAACTAACTCCCTAATACCAATTTATTTTCGATTCGAAGCCGATTTTGGTTCGCAGAGCAAAGTTGAAATTTCAGCTACCATCCAGTTTTCCTTGAGGAAAAGTTACTTTTATTTATAAGTACAAAGTGAGTTTGCAATCCAAATACATGTACTTTTATACGAATTACAGAAATATTCAGAAACCATTTAAAGATTAATGAGAATAAAAATAAATATGAAAACATGAAATATGGACTATGCTGTTTATAAAAAAAAATCTTCAGAAATATATGTATAAGGAGAAGCATTTCTAATTAACCAGTATAATATTTTTAAGTACGATGAATCGTTTTATAGGTGGCCCTTTTTACCCGACTGCCAAAGAAGGAGGGTAATGTTTTTCGAGTGTATGTAAGTATGTATGTATGTCTGTTCCTTTGTGACCTCCTGTAGCCTAAACGGCTTGATGGATTTTGATGTATGAGGTATCGTTAGATTTGTCTTGATTACGGGAGTGTCATAGGATACATTTTATCCTAAAAGTCCCACGGGATATTTTTTCTAAATTTCCCTTTAAAAAAATATGTATGCGGTATCATTAGATTCATTTCAATCACGGGAGTAATTAATATAGGATACGTTTTTTCTCAAAATTCCCACGGGAACATGTTAATTCTGCGTCAACGCAAAGCAACTCATGCGTTAGCAAGCAAAAAGATAGGGCGTGGCCTGGCATGCGGCGCGCGGCGCGGTGCGGAGGGGGATATGCTCGAGTATACAGCCCGAATGCGGGCACACGCATAAGGTAAAGTAAGGTAAAGTAAGGTACATAGTCTTCTACATCTACAACATTTTCGTTAAATAAAAACAGCTAAAAAGTTATAAATAAAAGAATTATTATTAAAAAAACAAAATACCCGACTGCACACTAAAAAAAGAGTAAAACAAGCCCCACAATAATATTGATCAATCAAATGCTAAAAACTAATTATGTAATACCGTTTAAACAATACCTATATTAAAATACACTACAATATGTGTTCGTAATCGATAGTTAAATAAACAGAAACTTATTTTGAATACAAATTTTCTGAATATAATTTATAAATATTGATGGAAAGCATCGCAGGCGGGGACCACCTTGACCGCCACCAACGAAAATTCTGCTAAATGGTGCACAACCGAAATGACTATAAATAAGCCTCTGTTGGTCCCCGCCTGCGATGCTTTCCATCAATATTTATAAATTATATTCAGTAAATTTGTATTCAAAATTATTATAATATATTATTTTTATTTTAATATAGGTATTGTTTAAACGGTATTACATAATTAGTTTTTAGTGCAGTCGGGTATTTTGTTTTTTTAATAATAATTCTTTTATTAGTTAAGTGGTTTTAATTAGATTGTAGAATTTTGAAAGTCGCGATATCCCCACTTAAATAAAATCAATGAGGTGAAGGTAATGTAGGTATATTTTATTTGATCATGTAGTATTTGTTCATACTGTCCTACTGATGTAATTAATAGCGATCCAAATTGGTCTCGTGACGTAACAACCCTCATAATAGCTAGCTTCTCATTATAATTATATAGGCTGATATTACATAATGGCTTGAAGTCAACGATCTTAAACAAAGTAAGCTAGCTTAGACAATGATTAAGTCTTAAGACTATGTAATGAATATGAATTTCGAAACTATTATGTGTATAATAACCAAGAATCTTGGATACCAGACGTTATTATTATCGGGATCAAAGGTCAAACAAAATGTGAAAGGTCTTGTAATTTAAAAGCTTTCTTTTTTTATAAGTAGGTTCTATTCTATTCTGTTCTATTTTTGTTTCTGGCAATCAATGCCGTCGATGTCGATGTCGACGATTCTGCCACTGATTTGATCCTTTTTGTAAAAAGGGATTAGAAATGTCAAATGCCAAAACAGAACATAGCTTTGGACAATTTATTTTTTAAACAAAATATTCTGTACAAATTGCACCAATTACATTAATTGCAAACTTGCATTAAGAACACTCCAGACATAAATTTAAATAATAATCTTTACATATATTACAGAAAAATTATAAGAGTTGAAAGATCATCCCACCTTATTTAAAATTTTATTTGGAGTCGGTCCAGTATGCTTTCCGCTTGCATTATTTCTCTCAGTCAGTCATCCACATAAAAACTTAACACACTCTTGGTAGAAAACCTATTTAACTAGATCTTCAAATTCACATTCCATATGATGAGTTCAGTAAGTCAACGAACTCCAAATTGCTTTTCCTAGTTGCCTGGTATCCTGGTACACACATTTGCAAAATGTCCACAGTAACGTAGAAGCAAAGGAAACAGTTTAACCTTCTAAACTCATGCAATAGTTATACATATAACAACACAACTGTGAATGTGTGTAATGACGGCAGAAATATTAGAATTTGAAACTAATCGGATTGTGAAGTTGATACCCAATATACACTTAGTTTTATTTATACGGCATACAACAGATCAAAGGATTTACCATCGTTCATTTGAAATTTTTGATAGCCATAAGTGACTTGCCATTCAAGCGTTGAAAGGCCTCTAAAGAATAATAACGAAACTGTATTATTATATAACTTCTTAAACTGTATTATATAATTTGCATGCCCATGTGACGGTAGAATATGGAGAACTTTTATAAACTTAACACCTGTATCTGTACCCATGTTTGCAAATAATAAATGACTTTGACTTTGAAACGACTTTTGCCTTTATAGCTTACAAACGATGTGTTGAAAAAAGGCAGAGAGTTTTTTGTAAAGCATATGTAAGTACGCGTCCATTATCGCACCGATTTATTCGGTCCTCAAATTCTTTACCGACAATTCGTTCAGAACTTGCCAATCTACATACACAGCGGCTTCACACCCAGAAGTTTGCTACCTTACATTACTTTTACATTAGTGCTCGTATGTATGAGGTAGTCAGAGCTTAAAAACTACCTGGTACGCCGCAATTGTAAAATTTAATGGACTCGTCAAGAAAACTTATTTTAATCTCAGGGCACGTTTTCACACACGGTTAGCCCCATTGAAAGTTGTGGGTGGTAACACAACTGGTAAACTACATTTTATAGCTACAAATATATACATACATACCTATTATAACGCCAAGACCATGGCGATTAAGCAAGCTCATCGCAAAAACGTCGACCGTACCGGGAATCGAACCTGGGAACTTTTTGTTTTTTTTTAGCGACGTTAAAAAATCCTCCCGCTGTGGGTTAGCATCGGTGAGGGAGTGTCAGACTCTTACTGACTAAAAGCCGTCGTGTTCCGTCGTAGGCCTATTATGTACCACGGCCCTGTTAAGAACAAAACGCTGTAATCTGTAAAAGGTCAATTCGAGAAAAATGAGTTTAAAAGTTTACAACTTTACCTCGTTACCAAATTGTATCCAGTATAGATAATAGTATAGTTCTTTTTAGAACTTATTTGTCATAATATTTACTCAATTTCATTATCACATTATATTATTGTACCTAATCAAGAAACCTCTCAAAAATAAAAAAATATGTTTTGTTACAACAGCATGTAGCTAGCCAATATTCGCCTCTGTTGTGACATAACAGTGTAATCGTTAATTACTGCGTTTTGAAGAGATATACTTGTGTACTGTTTTATTGTTATCTGCAATCAAGTAGGGAACAAAAAAAATTCAAAGTAAAAAGGAATAACGTTAGGTAAAAGTTTCTGGATATCTAAGGGGGTGGCCTATGTTCAGCAATGGACGTCCTATGGCTGAGATGATGATAATGAAAAGCTTCTGAAGCAGATTCGTCCAAATCTGCGGTGATATTGTCATTAACCAGCAAATCTTCATAAAAACGATGATGATAATTTTAGTAGTTTTATTAAGTCATACTTCTTTTTTCTTGAAATACCCTCTGCTTCAGTCCTTCATGCGATATTCATAAACATGTCAACTTCTTTTCCTACGGCTGCAATCATGATTTCTTTTTTAAATCCTTTCTTCAAAACATCGAGCTCCTTGAATTCAACATCTTGGTAATTATTTTTTATGAACAGTGTAGGTTTACCTCTTCGGAACTTTACAATTTTAAACCTGGAAATTTTGTAATTCCGAGGGAAAACGTTTTTTAGTTCGCTTTTAAACAGCATAACTTCATTGTGGTAATTTACATGAGCTGTCAAGTTCTTTCGAGACCTTTTAAACGTTTCAACATAATCATCTAAATCGTACAAGTTACCTTTTTTTTTTTTTTTTTTTTTTCCCGACGTTAAAAATCATCAAATGACCCCTCCCGCTGTGGGTTAGCAGCGGTGAGGGAGTGTCAGACTCTTACTGACTAAAAACCGTCGTGTTCCGTCATAGGCCTTTTATGTACCAGGGCCGCGGTATCTCTTTCGAACAACCCGCAGCCCCGGCAGGCCTTGGCCCTGCTGGGCCCCGCTGGGGTTGCTGACATCTCTTTGAGGAGCGCGTGGAACAACGCGCGCCGTCGACACGGGTCTGTCGTCTAGAAAGACAGAGGGACGATGAGCCACCCGAACTCACCGCCCACAGACCCACGCCTACGGTGGCCGGGAGTCATCTCGCGACACCCGGCGCCCATGGTGTCTACCTGGTCCAGCGCGGCGGCCGGGATGAGAGGTGCGAACTCTCTGGCGTTCCGCCTCCTCCTTTTCGAGCATGACCGCTTCGCAGAAGGAGGCGACGGCATCCCATTCCCTCTTGCCCCGGACCATGGCCTGAACCAGGGCCGGACGCGAGAGGTCGCCGCCGCCCAAAGCCTCGACGAGGACCCGGCGGTGCCCTTCCCATGCGGGGCACACCTGGACTGTGTGGTCCACCGTGTCCTCGGGGCTGTCCGCACAATGGTGACACCCGGGCGCCTCCTCACGACCGATACGGTGCAGGTACCTCCCGAAACAACCGTGTCCGGTGAGGACCTGCGTCATGCGGTACGTGAGGGCGCCGTGACTCCTCCCGAGCCACTCCTCAAAGAGGGGACTTACCGCCACGATGGTGGCGTGCCCTGCACTGGGTTGCGACAGTCGCTCCCTCCAGGCGACCATGAGATCGCGCCGGAGCTCCGCCCGCTCCGGCGCGATCTCGTACAAGTTACCTGACTTGTTCATTTTGTTAGTTGCACCATGAACACTGTCAGCAGACATATAAGTATGGCCAGGCTCGAGCCTTACGAGTGCTGGCTCCGCTGTTTATTATTATTTTAACAAAACGCAGCAAACAAAGCTTGCAATGTTTTACCAAAATTCAAGCTCGGGGCTCGGTAAATCGCTGCAATCTAGAATACAGCGTTTAGCAAAAACATTTTCTGCGAATATTTATTTATTTATTTATTTAATATTTCTGCACATTTTGTACAAGGGCGGACTTAACGCCTTAGGCGTTTTCTACCAGTCTACCTTTGGGTGGTGGAGAAATAGCAGTGGTAGGTGCAAAGATTATATTATATTATGATATTTAGTGTAAAAAAAAATAAATACTAATATATATTATACATAAACATACTATACATACATACTTAATACATACATATTACAATTGCCAAGAGAGACAAAATAAATTAAAAAAATAATAATCTACGGTAGCGACTCTGCCAATTTCCTGTGGATGTGGTCGCGTAATTTCTTTTTGAATGTATAACGACTGTTAACCATCCTGATCTCAAGAGGTAACTCATTCCAGAGAAGAATAGATTTCACAAAGAAGGAAGAATGAACAATGTCTGAACGGTGAGCAGGGCAATGAAGAAGACGATTATTAGAGGAGCGGAGATTTTTGTTGTGCTGTGAACACACATACTGAAAGTGGGAGGTTAAGTATGAAGGTGAAGACGGGGTATATAGTATAGAAAAAAGAGTAGTTAATGCCCTCATCACACGTCGTTGTCTTATCGGTAATATTAGGTTACCGTGAAGTGAAACATTGAATTATTTTGGCAATGGGAACTGTTATTCAACAGTAGATCGAACCTGCATCAAGCTTACATCGTTTAGATTATGTTACGTTGTATTACCATAAAAATTAAATTATAAATTTAAAAAAACCCCCGACCCAAAAAAGTACGCAATTATTATGACAAAAGGTTAAAAACGCTAAACCCTACAAAAAGCAAAAAATAACTTTTAACACTACGTAAGTACCAACTAAAGCATGTCAGACTAAACTAAATTTTGTCGTGTCGGGGGACCGCTCTAATTATCTAATTAAGATTCGTGTTTTTTTTATATACGAATGTTGTAATTAGGTAGGTACCTATCATTTGATTTATGTAAGTATTTTTGAAGGTAAAAAGCGGTCCCCCGACACGTTAAAATTGAGTTTAGTCTGACATGCTTTAGTTGGTACTTACGTAGTGTTAAAAGTTATTTTTTGCTTTTTGTAGGGTTTAGCGTTTTTAACCTTTTGTCATAATAATTGCGTACTTTTTTGGGTCGGGGTTTTTTTTTAATTTATAATTTAATTTTATTTCATGCTTTTTGAAGGAGCTCCTTAATTTTTCCTTCATTTAATTTATTTTATTTTAAGATGGGGTCGCTATAGACGATCTCGGCCAAAGGAAGCTGTTTAACAATCCTCATGACAAACTGGATCTGGGAGAATTGCACAGATTGAGAAACAATAAAGATTAACCTTTGGTCATTCTAGATTTTCAGCGAAAATATAAATCGGTTTATCCGTTTCATTCCGGCATTCCAGGGTTTCGTTCCGGCATTCCAGGGTTTCATCCGCAACATCCCATTTCCAGCATCAGGTTCTCGTCAATTAGAAACATGAAGAGAACTCGTCAAGACAAATTCAACGAGCCCAAACTCGATGGGTTTACTAAAAGGCAGTTCAGGGTTACGTCTCCTATCTTCGTGCCCTAACAGCAGACCAGCTCAGTGGTTCCAGAAGACATTAGTTTTTCAAATTTCAGATCCCACATATGCTTGCAAGTAAACTAAACGTGTAACGTTCCTATCACACCTTACAAACGAGCTGATGACCTTGAAGACCTGAACCGATTTCCACCAAACATAGCTAAGAACACTCCCGAATGACATTCCTTTTAAACAAAAAAAACCGCATTACAATCGGATCATCCGTTTGGGAGCTACGATGCCACATACACACACACACACACACACACACACACACGTCAAACTTATAACACCCCGTCGTTTTTGCGTCGGGGGTTAAAAACGATGTAACCCGGGTTGCAGCGTTTTGTCGTCACAGGGTCGACCAGGGCCGCGGTATCTCTTTCGAACAACCCGCAGCCAACCTGGGACCTCAGGTTCGGCATTCCGATATGGCGGCCAATGCGCTCGAGGTAGTCATATTAATAAACTTACTTATACTTATACGTAACTTTGTGTGTATATGTTTACATTACCTGTTGAAAATAATGTGCAATACGACATGATGAGATCCTTGAAGCAAGTTAATTGGAAGTTCAGTGGCAGCTTAACGGTCGTCATTAAAGTGTAAACATCTCGTAAACGAGTAAAGATAAGGTCAGAGTGCTATTTTAACCACGTGTGGCGGGACGTCTAGCACAGCCATTTCCGCTGTAAAACTACTATCGATATTCTCCTCACCGGAATATAAACGAAAATCAATAAACACATCTATGATATGTTGAGCATCGACTACATACCAAATGACCTCATAAATGACGTTGTCTCACTTTCTAAGCTAGTTATAAAAACTTTGAAAACTTTGTAGTGCCGAAAATTTATATAAATTAAATGCTACCAATAGCATACTCTTACGTAATTCAAGTCAAACTTTCTGCCCCGAATTGTAGTACAAAATTCAATCCATTAAGCTGTAGGTACCTATATCAATAAGCCTGTCAGTTGAACTTAAATAATTATTGAAGTTAGCTCATGGAGAACAAAATGACTCGTGGAGATGTCATAACAAAAATCTCCTAAGAAAGTAGCGAACTAGCGAACGTTACCCTCTCCGCCCTTACTCGGCTTCCTTGGAACCAGCCAAATATAATCTATACTAATATTATAAAGCTGAAGAGTTTGTTTGTTTGTTTGAACGCGCTAATCTCAGGAACTACTGCAGTCCGATTTGAAAATTTATTTCAGTGTTAGATAGCCCATTTATCGAGGAAGGCTATAGGCTACTTTTTATCCCGGTACGGGAAGTAGTTCCCACGGGATGCGGGTGAAACAGCTGGCAGAAGCTAGTAATCAAAATAAAATATCCAATCAATTTAGACTAATCTTTAACAGATTGGTTTTGATTTGACAAATAACCCGAACGCCTCGTTAGTTCTAGCAACTGACCGCGCTTGCGGTACGTTGCCGTGACCTACAAAAAAGCGCCTGACTTACCTTCCTAATGGCATCTCCGCTATCTTTCCTTCCTCCGTTGGCTAGCTATATTTAACCCTTGCCTCTTCTGTCTGAAAACTTTAATCGTCTATAAATAAACCGCTTACCTTTCATCTGGCTGACGGTAATTTACTGGAAACTCATACATTTTTGTGACGTCTTTTGTCTATTTTAGTTAAACGGTTTTGATATTGTTATTAACATTTTAGTGACAAGTTTATTAGATGCTACACGCAGTGTTGTTTATATAGTACAATTTTAAGTAAATCATTATTTTAGCAGAATAAGAGAGGGATCTAAGTTTCCCTAAAAAATCACCTCTCAAATACACAGACAGAAAGTACCTTTTATGGTACTAATATGATTCTATGTATATGCAACCATTCTCCTATAAGTAAAAATCTAAAACATTTTTTGCGGTATGAGCAAAATACCGATAAGGACTAATTTGATCAACATGAAATAAATACCTGTGCGTCCAGTGTGGCTGCCCCTTATGACGCAGGCAGTAGCATCCTGGCTTGAGCTCACCGGAGGGGGCGTGGCCTGCTTACATTCCGATTTCTCAGGAAAGCACGCGCTGAAACAAACAAGCACGTTAATATGCCGCCGATTACATTATAAAGGGGTCATAAAACTTACATAGCCAAAATTTATGAAATTGAGAATTTGTTCTAGTACAATATCCTGAAAGATGCAACAAGCATTGAACTTATTGTAATTAAATACGATTTCCAAAAGGGTCGATATGTGGTAGGTATAAATCCAAAAATATTCATTCAAAATAAAGTTAAAGCTGCACGTTTTGAATTTAACTTATTTTATTACTAGCTTTTACCCGAAATTTCGTTCGCGTGGAATAGTGACTTCCGGCAGATTTTTGGTTTGACCAATAGATGGCGCTATATGTCCGGAATCAATTTTATTATATTTTTTTGTAATAAAAACTATTCTATGTCCTTTCTCAAGTACCAAACTATGTCTGTACCAAATTTCACACAAATCGGTTCAGTAGTTTAGGCGTGAAGAAAAGACAGACAGACAGACAGAGTTACTTTCACATTTATAATATTAGTTAGGATTAGGATTTTTGAAAAAATACAGGCAGTCTAACAGAATTTAAAAAAATATCTAGACGTCATCAAAATTGTTAGATCCACAGGGAATAGCTAGTAATTAATTACCTGCCAAGGCCATTGATTAAACACCTGTAAAATATTCCCAAACTGTAGGCACATTTGAAATTCAGACAGAATACAAAAATGTAGCACGTTTTACGTGTCTTTGAAAACGATTTTTTTTTCAGTTAAATATCGCGGTACGTCGCGTAGGATCAAAACCTACGTGTCTTAGCATTTCAAGTATCTACGGCTGTTCAGACAAGACAATTGAAAGCCTTAGACGAATTTTGCAAAATAAATGTATATACGCATTTTCTTTTTTCTTACTTAGATATTCTAAACTGGTGCTTTTTATTGATCAAATTAACTTATGCCGCTGAACAAAGATTAGTCACGTAGTAGAGAGGACAGACTTTTGAAAGACAAATGGAAAGGTCTAATATTCTGAAAGATCCCTTTTTTTTGCTGCGATTAGTTTGTGAATGAGAAAACCGTAATAAAAGAAAGTTTTTTTTGCACTTTCCGTGTATGTTTGACATTTTTATATTTATTAAAGGTTGTTATAATTAAGCAAAATTTCGAAGTTATTAAAAGTCAATTTAGTTACACTCCCGGTGGGCAGCGATGAGGAGTTTTTTGATGCCATTTTATAATTGTTTATATATGTACTAGCTTCTGCCAGCGGTTTCGCCCGCATCCCGTGGGAACTACTTCCCGTACCGGGATAAAAAGTAGCCTATAGCCTTCCTCGATAAATGGGCTATCTAACACTGAAAGAAATTTTCGGACCAGTAGTTCCTGAGATTAGCGTTCAAACAAACAAACAAACATACAAACAAACAAACAAACAAACTCTTCAGCTTTATAATATTAGTATAGATAAATAAGTTTATTTTTACGTCATGTAAATATGTACATAAAAGGAGTAAATTTAGTTACATATTGATTTCAATAACATTTTGTAACTTGAAAACGACAGTAAAAATATGTGTAAAATTAGCATAATCCTGAACTACAGGTAGCATATGACTACCTACGTAACCTATATTCCTATATATTCTTCGTGCTAAAATAAATAGATTTGCTTAGTCGGTGAAGCAGACCAATATATAATAATATTACATGTCTGCGCGACAAAGATGGTGTTAAACAACATAGCAGAGATAAAATAACCCAAATATGTACTGAATTTTACAAAACTTTATATACAGATTCTTCACGACCCTCAGACCCTATTGAATACCTTTGCCCTGACACTATCCCACCCATCACTAGTGGCGAAATCGATATAGCTTTAAAAAGCCTAAAATATAGCAAAAGTCCTGGAGACGACGGCATCAGCACCGAGATACTAAAACTATTCAAAAGCACTTTAACACCCCACATCACAAAATTTTTCAACTCTATTTTGTATTCCGGTCAGATACCAAAACAATTTGCCCACTCCAATATCATTCTCCTCCACAAAAAAGGCGACAAATCCGAAATTAATAACTATAGACCTATAAGCCTAATCTCCCACCTATATAAATTATTCATTAAAGTTATACATAACCGCATAAGAGGCCAACTAAACAAGCATCAACCAGTTGAACAGGCTGGATTTCGGCCTTCCTTCTCCACGACCGACCATCTCTTTACACTAAACCAGATAATAGAAAAATATAATGAGTACCACAAACCGTTGTACCTGGCTTTCGTGGATTACTCCAAGGCTTTTGACAGTCTCAAACACACGGCGATTTTTACATCCTTACGCGCACAAGAAATAAATGAGACATATATAAAGCTTCTGGAAGAAGTCTACAGGGCCAGCACTGCATCGATTAAAGTACTTTCCTCTGGTCCATCATTCAAAATAGAGAAAGGCGTAAAACAGGGTGATCCGCTCTCCCCTAATCTATTCACCTGAACACTAGAAGAAGTCTTCAGGAAGCTCACCGTGCCCTGGACATCTAAAGGCATCGTCATCGGTAACAAAAGGCTGACAAATTTGCGGTTTGCTGACGATATCGTTCTTTTTGCGTCTACATCAGCAGAGCTCCAACAAATGCTCCAAGACCTGAGCAGGGCAAGCCGAGAGGTTGGACTTCAAATGAACATGAGCAAGACACATACGATGACCAACAGCACGAAAGGTAGAGTTGAGGTAGATGGGCAAGCTCTACACTATGTCGACGAGTACATCTACTTGGGCCAGTTAGTTTCCTTCGATAACAGGCAAGAGAAAGAAATCGATCGCCGCATCGAGAACGCCTGGAAGAGCTACTGGTCCATGAAGCACTACATGAAAGGGGACCTTCCCCTTTCACTCAAACGAAAGTTAGTCGACATGTGTATCTTGCCCGTCCTAACCTATGGTGCGCAAACCTGGTCCCTCACCGAGTGTCAGAAGTCCAGACTCAAGGTTTGCCAAAGAGCGATGGAACGTAGCCTTTTAGGCATTAGACGAACTGATCGTGTACGAAATACCGACATACGTTCCAAAACGGGAGTCGCTGATGTAGGCCAAAAGTCGGCAATATTAAAGTGGAACTGGGCCGGACACGTTAGCCGTATGCATCCGGAAAGATGGGCCACTATCGTCGCTCAGTGGACACCTCAGGATGGACACCGCAGGCGGGGTAGGCCCCGGAAGAGATGGCGTGACGACCTTGACGCCTATTGTCGAGATTGGTGGGCTCGGTCGAAAGATCGAGAAGTGTGGAAACAAGATGGGGAGGCCTTTGCTCAGCAGTGGGACAGTATGGGCTAAAAATAATAATGGCTTCTATGAAAACTCCTTATATCATTACACATGAACACGACCCCGCGTTCAAGTGAAAATCAATCTACAAAGGAAGCTTGAATTATGTAATTCTGCAAAATAGTCGTTAGCTAAAGAGGTAGAGCGTATTGTAAACAGTGCCATTTTGTCATTAAGGTACAGTGAGTCGCTTTGTCATTTATTTTACTGTAATTGTTAACGACTAGTCCCACTATTATGTAAATGTGGTTAACGGTTGCACCGCTTAACGCAAATATTATGCAATGTATTGTAAAATCCTTATACGAACACTAACTCTGCTTTTGTGTTATGTAAACACACTAAACCGATTGAGATTCAATTAGGTACGGCGATAACTTGGTATTCTGGGTTCTGAGTAGGAAATAATGCACGAGTGTAGAACTGAAAAAGCTAGTGTGGTTGATTATATTATTATAGTACGTATTTTGTTACAAGAATGTTATATGTTTTAAGAATGTCAATTAACAAGTACCTAAATAAATCCAGATAAGTAAGTAATCAATATATATATAAATGAAACCCGCTTTCCGTTGTCACGACATAACATGAAAACGGCTTGACCGATTTGGCTGAAAATTAGAGGGGAGGTAACTTAGACCCGGGAAAAGGTTTTAGGATAGTTTTTGTCACCATCCGGCTACGGGACGCGCGTGAAACCGCGGGCGAAAGCTAGTAGGAGATAAAAAAGTGAAGTATGTAAGTGACTTTTCGTTCGCAAAATTGATCGCTTCAATATATTATTTCGGCCCTAAAAAATAGACTTTGTATTAAAGAGCAATATTATACTTTTTGATTTACATAAAATGTATTCAATCTTTGTCAAGATGAAATATTTTTACTTAGCAATAAGATGCTTGCCTCCAATTTCAATATTATCCATGGAAAAAAATGCTTATTTCCGTATTTCAAATTATTAATTTTTAAATACATGCTGCGGAGCCGATTTATTAAGGCATATATTATAACAGAATTTACGAGGTCAGATAGAGATGAGATCATTATTTTATAAATCTTTAATGACGGGTAATCTACACCGATGCCTATTATAAAGTTGATGAACTTATTTTGTTTTGTTGAGTGGTTTATTTTTTATGGAAAAATCTCAAAATCACCTTTAAATTCTGACTTTGATATCTTATAAGTAGCTGTTACAAATTGGCAACCCAACAAAAACACAAAACATCTCAAAGAAAATCCTGTGTAAGTACATTATAATTGAAAATATCTCTTACTAAGTACTGAAATATTTCTAGTAAAAGAGATTCAGTCACACAAAACAGTCTCAAAGCTGAGCTAATGAAGTATTTTATGTGCACAGTGGGATCAAACGGAGCTAGAAACATCTATGTTTCCTTGCGTATATTTTCTTGCAACGTATTTTTAATTTTGAATGTCGTTTGAGGCGTCTGATATCTTAACTGACACAATTATGCTATTGTATGTGAACCCCTTTCGTATTATCCGCATTTATTTATTCGGTAATTGTACTTTTCAAATACATAGTCTTTCAGGATAGTATTTGTTAAAAACAATGTATGATAAAACTGAAATAAAGGACTCTTTAAAAACAAATTTGTTTTTATTAGGTTGTAATATAATAATCTGATAATGTTTTAAGAAACTTTATTTTATTTTTTTCGTACAATTAAGCTTAACATTTTATTGAATGTATGTCCATCATTATCTATGACCTCCTGCCAACGTTGGGGAAGCGATATAATACCATTCCCGTAAAACCTGGACTCACGAGAGTTAAAAAAATCTGTCAACCACTGTTCTAATGCATCTCGGTTATCAAAAGATTTTCCGCTAATGTGAGCCTGTAACGATCGGAACAAGTGGTAGTCAGATGGAGAAATGTCCGGTGAGTATGTAGGATGGGCTAAAGAAATCCAGCCTAGCTCCTTAATTTTTCTACAGGTCATCGATGAGGTGTGAGGTCGGGCATTGTCGTGGAGGAGATACACATTGCCATGTTTTCCTTTAAGATTATCGGCTACTTTATCCAACATAGCACAATAGCATTCACTATTTATGGTCGTTCCCTGCGGTAATAGTTCCCAGTAGATAACTCCGTGCATGTTCCACCAAACACTCAACATAACCTTCTGCGTAGTCATTTTAGATTTAACCGTTGGTACTCCTCTTTGACCCGCGCTAAGCCACTGTCGCTTATTGTTATGATTAACACAAAGTAACCACTTCTCATCTCCAGTAACTAGATCACGAAGCCACGCAAAAGTACGATGTAAAGTCAGTAATTGTGTACAAATCGCTACTCGCATCATCCGTTGTCCCTCCGTTAATTCGTGGGGTACCCATTGACCGTGCCTGTATACTTTGCCCATCGCTTTCAAATGTCGATCGATGGTAGTATGGGAGCATCCGAGTTCCTTTTCAAGTTGGCGAGTAGGCCTCCTTGGATCTTCCTCAATGAGCTGCAATAGGCGATGAACATCAACCTCAACTGGTCGCCCTTCGTGAGGTTTATCTTCAAGATCGAAGTCGCCATTCGAGAAACGTCGAAACCAATCTACTGCTGTATGATAAGAGACTGCATGTTCTCCCATACATTGACATATGTTTTGTGCCGCTTGCTTAGCTGTATGTTTCAAACGGAACTCGTAAAGTAGAAGGACGCGGATGTCTCGTCTTTTCAAATAATTTTTTTCCATAATGCCACTCGCTGCGTTGTCAATTATTGCACTGATGAACTGAGCGCGCTCAACTGTATTTATACTCACAATCATAGAATTTTCTCGAAGCTGTGAAAAAATTTAGAATGGTCTCGCAAAAATTGTCAGATTATTATGTTACAACCTAATAACTTAATGTCGAAACATTAAATACCTGTTCTCTTTATTTTTGAAAATAAAGTACTAACTTGTTCCTATTTCCAAGAAAACTTCACTAAATTAAAATACTAATGTTAAACGAGTAACCTCTTTTTTTATTAACTCTTAGACACGTAAGTCGCACTTTTCTAGGAAAGTTTCTCTTTAAATACTGATTAAATTCCATTTTTTCTTGGGTGGGCAAGGTTTTAATCACCTAGTAAGCCCTAAAAAGCCCTGTCAAAGTTTTGTGATGTCAAGTCCGCCAAATGGCCTCTGACGTAGAATACTCCAATTAAAAATATAACATTCCATTTTTAGAATTTTTTTCCGCAGAACAAAATAATATTCTAGCTTATGTAATGTAGCATTGAAATGTTGCTCTAGTGGGATCCTTTTTAATGAAATATCAATCCCACTGGGACAGGTCAGAATACTGTAGATTTAATTAACTAAATGTATTTGCATTTCCAGTTTGAAATAGAGTCGGTTAGCTAAAGTAGGTCAGAGAAATAAACTACGGGAATATAAATGTTAGTTTAAATTATTTAGGACGTATTGTACTGAGTTTGTATTATGGATTAATAAATTATTTAGGTAGGTAATGGGTTCAAATTATGGATTAATGCAAATTGAAAATGGAAAATGTATTTTACTACGCAGCTACGGCGTAGTGCTTTTACGATTGCTACGGTCTACAAAAAAAACCGCGCTGTAGTTCACTGTGGTGTAGACGCCAACAGGACAACTTAACCAAATTTGTCAAATTCTTGCAATCGAACATTACCCTTCCGCTATTGTGATATGGTTGAAAATCATGATGAAAATCGAAAATCATCATCATGTTTTTTTTTTTGTGTTTTTATATGTATATTCGCTTTTGTTTGTGTCATGCGTCATGAACGCGAATAAACGTTTTGATTTGAAATCTATTGAAGAAAGACAGATTGAGGTAGGTCGATGTACTGTTGTCAGCACAAACGTTACGAACAATTAAAAAACAACTTTTTTTTTGTTTCAAGATCTCTTTCAATAGAAAAAAAAAATACATATTACAATTTTGAAAGACTTAGCTTGCAATTAATAAAACTTTCTACTTGGAAGATATGAGCAAAACTGAGATTACATCATAACCCGTTTTAAAGACCGAATATTACACATTTCTTGGAACGTCCTGAACATTGTTACATTCTCGACAAAGTACGTCGTGTTTGCCTTTTCATGAAAGGAGCTTTGAGTTCAGCATTTAGCTTTATACTTTGAATCCGTTTGAACTTCAAGAACGTTATATCTTTGCAAACAAGAAACGCTGCTACGAGTAATTAATATTTTTAATAAGAGCTCTGCCTCATTGAGACGCCATGGCGACGTCGCTGGCTACGTATCCAAACAGTTTCTATTGAAATGTATGGAACCTGACTGACTTGGCGAGGGCTTAGCAACGTCGCCAAATTGGAAGCCTGGCCACGAGCTACAGATCCCTACATGGCTTCTGGCTAGCCTGGCAGCTCGGCGACGTTGTCACGGTTGTCACTATAATGTACACAGTAAAGTGCACCTCCCTCACTCAGTCGCCAGTGTGGTCGCCAGTCAGCGTGCGATTTCTTTAACGACGACGTAAACAATTGACTGTCGAGACGCCATGTCCACTCGACTTGGCGACCTTTGGAAGCCATAAGACTTGCGCCGCTGGCCACGTCGCCATGGCGTCTTAGTGAGGCAGAGCTCTAAGGGTAGTGGTACTACTTACTTACTAACCGTATTTACCTTGTTGAAAGAACCATTGCTTCCTTTATCTCTCTGATAAATACGGTAAAATCGTTCGTAAAAAATAATTGTTACGAAGATTTTCTTCTGGATTATTTAAATAAAATTTTGAATATGATTTTCAAAAGATTTCAAAATTGTACTTTAAAAGAAATTATTATTTTTTTAAATAAGTCATACATAAACTTTGACTTCATACACAGCAGTCATAACAAAGAACGTCCATGAAATATTCCAAAACACTGTTTACAACTTTAAACACCAGTACGATTCCAGCGAGATAGAAATAAGTAGCATTTAATTCCAATTTACATGCACGTGTGTGTAAATTGCACTCAGTTACATTTAAGCACTACGTTTAACGTTTAACATGTATTACGCGTTTGAGTTCTCATAATTAAAGTAATTATTAACAGCTTAAATTGAGTACAAGTTACTGACAATCAAATTGATTTATGGAATTATAGCTGCAAACACGCTCCTAGCCTAAAAACTGGTTTTGATCTGACTTTAAAAGAATCGACAAAATACGCAGAAATCTAAGGTCACGCCGACGACACGCCTAAAAAAACTTAAGTTAAACTCACAGTAATATAACATTCTTCCCACCTATCACTGAAACGCCACTCAATTTTAAAGAAGGCTCAATCATAATTCTCTCTCTATCTCACTTACGTAATCTGCTACAAAAATCTTTCAAGCAAAACTCAAAGTCGAGTAGCGTTAAGCATTTCAAAGTAACTACAACATTAATTTTCCCTTACCTAAATATCCTGGAGCTCTTAATCAAGCTGATGAACGCCTGCTTGAACTTCCTATTCATGAAGCAGTAGGTGATGGGATTGCAGCATGAGGAGCAGTAGGCCAGCAGTTGCAGCGAGACCACACCCTTAGGACCTATGTACTGGTACAGCTCGTCGGGGTAGAATAGGTAGATCTGGAAAGAAGATTGGCATTAGAAAATGGCTCTTTTGAAAAAAATTGGGTTTTAGGAAAAGGCGTAATTCCATAACTGTCCAGTCAGAAATCGTGACACATACAACTTATTAGGTCTAAATATATTATTCGAGTCACAATTTACATATTTTTTCTGAAATTGGTGTCAGAAAAAATATGTAAAGACAAAATAATGACCCAAAACGGAACCAACGGGAGCCAGATTTTTTTACTCTTGCACTTAGTAAGTTCTAGACCATTTCTTCGTATTGCTAAAAATTGCTTTTTGTTTTATCAAACACAAAAAATTTTGGTGAGTTCTCGAGTAACCTTGCATTAAAAATACACCAGAAAGCAAGATGCGTCATTGATCCTGTGTTCTGGCTGTCTTTTATAGAACTAAATCGTTAAAGCCAGATAGAAGTCTACTAAATTGTCTACAAGTAATAAAGGCATAATACAAGACAAGACACAGTCGAAGGCTCTATAACCATGGTACTTCAAAACAGAACTGGGCTCTGTATATAATCTTGTGCTTAACAAACCAGTCAATTTCGAACCATTTGGGGTTGAAACCCTCGGGTCGTGGGGTCTAATGTGGGTCTAATGCCCACACCTTATTGAAAGGTCTATCCAGGTGGCTGGTTGACGTTTCTTGTGATCAAAAGGCTGGCTATTAACTCGGACAAAGGATCAGCATGGCCATCCAACGAGGTAATGCTACCAGCCTAGCGATGGGGAAGAATTTTTTTACTATCATACTTTATAATTTAAATATGAGTTTTTTTCTGTAAATATCTATGCAAATAAAATGTTGAAATATCAAACCAATACCAAAATGTGTTTAAAGGTGCCAATATAAAACGAATGAAAGGAGAATATAAAAAAAAACACACTCACAACACGCCCTTGGGAAAAATAACATTGCTATCAACCCAAAACTATAGCAGTAGGTATTTTCAGAAACTTTAAATCCGCTATGATTGGATTGAAAAAGTTCTTCTCTGGAAGTATCATAAAAATATATCTTTGTTATAAAAGGGTTGTTTATTTTCGAATCCAATGCAGACATGCGGGTTTAAAAATAGTGTGGATCAGAATAAGAGCACACACACAAGGCAAACTTTTAGTCGACCGACAGTTTTATCGGGCGCTCGATAATAATTACAGAAATGTATGGAAGTGCGCACATCAAGATCACGAAAAACGATCAAGTATTTGACCAGTATCAGATCGACTCTGAAAAAGTATTCAAGGGGTCTCAAAGAACAAGTCTTTTTCTTTCAAATGGCGTTGAGTTTGCTCAAATATCATTTTTTTTCACTGAGATATTACAATTTGAATTATACAAGTAAAAATCCCATATAATTGGAAATACTCAATATATGTATATGGATAAAAACTTGTTAACTTCAAATCGCAATATCTCAGTGATAAAAATGATGTTTGAGCAAACTCAACGCCATTTGAAAGAAAAAGACTTCTTCTCTGAGACCCCTGGAATACTTTTTCAGGTAAAAAAAAACTCGCCGGTCTACACAGGTTTTAAAATGGTTAAAACAGTGTTTTTCGCACTTTTAGGTTAGAATATCTCAAAATCCAGCTAACAGAACAATTCTGAAGCCAAATTTAGATTCAGCGCACTGAAAACTTCCTAAAAAGTGAAGTCTCATTTCTGTGGCTGGAAGTTGGTCTAATTTTGTTGACCAGTGATATTAGTCAGAAAGCTGACTTTTTATTCTTTTGTATGAAATGGGATTCTTGTCTGAGTTTTGCTCGAATTCTTGTTATGATTCAACAAAAAATGCCATTACTATGTTTTGATATAAAAATAAAGATTCAAAGAATAGTCTTGTTAAGCTGAGTCTATAAGCAGGTAGAAAACAGAAAGGTCAGGTCTTTGTATCTATTTCAATACACCAGATATCTAATAAATATTACGTAGATATACAAGGTGTAGATTTGCATTTGTGCCATACTTCAGGAGGAGGACATAAAATACGTAAATAATCGATTGAAATTACAGTAGACGGGAAATAGCGGATATGCACTGCTTTTTTTGTCATTGTAATGTCATAGTATTTCAGAAGTAATCCAATTTTATGAATGAAATTTATGAATAATCGTTGCGTATGCTTTGTGTTTGCGTTGGTGTGAGGGCGCAGCACGGTTTTAAGGCCAGTAACACACGCGCCAAGTTTAAATACGGCTAGATGACATTGACGGATTTCCGAAAAAAAAATAAAATCCAAAATTTTTGTACCAATTTTTTTGTTGATTTGGGTTGAGAATCATTAGTATAATTACGTCCTTGACTATGGCACGGATGCAAATCAACAGCTTGTATGACAGGCCAATCAGTAAAAGTGCTCGCGTGTCACTCAAAACGCTTAAACTTCAAAGAGCTAATAAATCTTTAAGCTACCTGGAAATCAATAGAATGCACTAAAGCTTTATGACCTTGACCTTCAATGTCATTTTCCTATACACACGTTACTAGCTGGAAAAGAGGGTAATAACCATTAAAGTGCGTTTACAGACATTTATGAGGCACATATTACCTATTGGTCAATTTGGCTGGAAGCCATCATAAAGTGAGAAAAATCAAAATTTAAAGGCATTTACAGTAGGTACCTATACACTCATAGGTCTTATTGGTGTGTACCAGTCACACTTTGTCATCAGTCTAGACTTATCTTAACTATTTTGAGGTAAGTTTCCAGTCTGATGCTAAAAAGTGACATGCCTATCTGGCCTCCTCAATCCAGTTACTGTGGCAAAGCGATACCCCATTTCTGGCCTATTGAAAGAAGAAGAAGAAGAAAGAAGAAAGAAAGAAAAACCATTTATTTACATACACAACCATTTATTGGACATGCTCGTAGGGTATCATAGATTTACGATGCTAACAAGAGAAAACAAACTTTGTATTTCTAAAGTTTCTAGTGTGTATAGTATTGATCCAATGTCGAACATACGAACTCATACTCATACTGTATTAATTCTGGTGACAAAATCGAAACAAATTATCCTACATGAAAAAATATATATATAGGTAGGTATCCCAGCATGAACATTTTGTCACCAGAAATAAAGTGTAAACGAAATGCCGTAAGTACTACAAATACGGCAGATAAAAGCGTGAAGGCATCACTTACAAGATAAGTGTAACTTAGTGCCGAGTGTATTTGACATCTTCAGAAATGTTGTATTATTTAGATTTATTTTAGGTTGTACTAGAATGTTTTAATATGCTAGAGGCTCTTTTGTTATATTGCTAGTTTTTTTGGATCTCTATATCTGTATCTCAGGATCTGAACGATCTGTGTACTATGTAATTCAATTTAATTTGATACAGTAGTTTTGGCTTATTAGCGCGATAGATAACAGACAGATAGAGTGAATTTTCTAAGTACAATTTATAATAAAACCGACTGTTTGAAAAATTCAAATGGTATTGGTAATTACAATTAACGTTAAGCCTATTTTTTAGCCAAGCACTAATTAATCGAGAGTGCTTGGCTAAACTATGGGCCTAACGATAATTGTGTGCCTATTAATTGAGCAAGCAACTAACGCTGTTATAAGTCGTGGTGGCATAGTGGGTATAGAACCAACCTCTCAAGTATGAGGGCGTGGGTTCGATTTCAGGTCAGGAAAGTACCAATGCAACTTTTCTAAGTTTGTATGTACTTTCTAAGTATATCATAGACACCAATGACTGTGTTTCGGAGGGCACGTTAAACTGTAGGTCCCGGCTGTATTTGAACATCCTTGGCAGTCGTTACGGGTATTCAGAATAAGTCTGACACCAGTCTAACCAAGGGGTATTGGGTTGCCCGGGTAACTGGGTTGAGGAGGTTAGATAGGCAGTCGCTCCTTGTAAAGTGCTGGTACTCAGCTGAATCTGACTGGAGAAGAAGACTGGAAGCCGACCCCAATATAGTTGGGAAAAGGCTCGGGAGATGATGAACTAACGCTGTTATACAAGCAGATTTTATCGTGCGTTTTCACTACGTTTTTAGCTTTTACGCAGCATATTTCACGTGAAAACAGATCTGTTACGCGCATTCAGGTATTATCGTTTCAACCTAGTGTGCTATTATAAAAATTGTTTAGGCTCCGAAAAAATAAATGAATTAATCCGACCTTTTCAAAGCACTCTTTCGCAGAACTGAAATAAACACAAAAGTTATTTTGTCAATAGACGAATGGACAAATTGAAATGGAAACCTTATCAAACAGTTTTTCCAGGAATTCGTCAAAAATGTCCTCCTGTATTTGAATTAAAATCTAGCAATTTCATCTGCTTTTTTCGAAACTCTACTGACAAAATGTCACAGAGATTGCCAAATATTTTCTGTTTCCCCCGGATTCGATCGCATACTGAGAGTTCATCTTTTTGCAATTGGATAAAACTATTGCCTCTTTTTGCAAATAGATAATACGATTGTATTTTTCCACTCAATCGGCTTGATTGTTTTGTCGTGAAAGATTAACCCGTTGTATCGAGCGCAGATTTACGCGAGACAAAATTGTTTTTTTATTGTTGTACCTCTACAATAAAGAAACTTTGACTTTGTTTTTTATTTAGCGCCATACAAACAATTAATAAATAGACTAATAATCTAACATTTGCATTTATATATAGTAAGTTGAACTCAGTCGTGCGCGCGGCCTTATGTGTGGGTAACCCTTGTACATATACAGTGACTTTGTGTGCGTGACAAGAGGTACAGTCGGGTACAATACAGTTATTTAGGGGTTGTATACGGGTGTTTAAAGCAAAAACAGTTATTACGTAATTTAATGTTTATTTATTTATAATGATTATGAATCGCTACTTGAAAAATCAAATGATTAATTTTCGGATTCGCTACTCTCCAAGGTGAATTATAAATTCTGACTCCATGTCAAAATGTCTATAGTATTCTTCTTTTTACAAGCTTTTTTTCTTTTGTAATGTCGACAAGTATTACCCCACATCCCTTCATCAATTTGTCTTAAACGTTCATTTATGAGTTTCATTATTTCCGTCTTATTTTGGTCGACATTATGCGAAGCAATATAATTTTTTAAAATTCCACACATTTTGTTTACATTATTATACTAGATTATACCTCTTTTTACATACTTAGTCCACACTTTTATTTATTGTCCGCGTACCCCGAGCTAGAAAATATGTAAGGATTATTTAATTTATCTTAGATATTTCACCTTATTTATTTCTTAGATACTGTCAATGTCAATTTGAAAAGACGTATGAGAAAATAATGAAAAACTATATTTAATAATAAAAAGCTTTGAATGTTGTTTCATATTTTGAAACGCTTTATCTGACCCCTTAATAATTTCTCCTTGAATAACTAGTACTTTCGTAAACGACTGTACCCATAACAAAAAGCGATAAGAACACGTCATGCTCGGACGACGTCACTGTCACACGAATGAAAGTTGTATATTTACAAGCCGACGCACACATAGGGCCGCGCGCAAATCTGAGTTGAACTATCTATAATCATAATCATCATCCTCCGAGCCTTTTTCCCAACCGTGTTGGGGTCGGCTTCCAGTCTAACCGGATGTAGTTTTTACAAGGAGCGACTGCCTATCTGACCTCCTCAACCCAGTTACCCGGGCAACCCAATATTAATAGTAATAGTTAGATTGGTGTCAGACTTTCTGGCTTCTGACTACCCGTAACGACTGCCAAGGATGTTCAATGACAGCATGATATAAATGATTTGCATTTATATCATCTAT
The DNA here is from genome assembly GCA_963856015.1 of Helicoverpa assulta. Classification (NCBI taxonomy): domain Eukaryota; kingdom Metazoa; phylum Arthropoda; class Insecta; order Lepidoptera; family Noctuidae; genus Helicoverpa; species Helicoverpa assulta. The sequence goes on from CAWLCW010000016.1 coordinate 2,285,968, forward strand.
ACTAATATTATAAAGAGGAAAACTTTGTTTGTTTGTTTGTTTGGTTGTAATGAATAAACTCAAAAACTACTGGACCGATTTTAAATATTCTTTCACCATTAGAAAGCTATATTATCTGCGAGTAACATAGGCTATATTTTATCCCGGTGCGGGCAGTAGCTCCCACGAGACACGGGTGAAACCGTGGGAAAACGGCTAGTGTTGATATAAAGTTAGGAAGATCAAGCTAAATCATAGTTGTTATACTTACGAAAAGTAGACTATTTTGCTGTGTTACTCTCATTTAAAAGCTTAATAAACACTTTATAGGTTTTTAATAGGCATCCTTATAGTACTACTTTCGTTTAGTAGCAATGAATGTTTTACGCTTGAAATCGAAATTTATATCTACGTTAACTAGTACTTAAATAAAATTAACATCAAAAACGTTTTAGTTCAATTAAGATTTGAGTGTTTCAGTTGTGTTTTGAGTGCATTTTTATGGTTTTTCATAAAATTATTATTTGTTTTCATTCATGCGAAAAGAGGGAAAACATTTTTCGTTTATGCCTTAGAGGCTTTAAAACTAGGGAACCGACCTAAAAAAAATCTTTCACTGTTGGGAAGCACCCCTGAGCGCCCGGGTGACATAGGACATTTAATCCCGGTGCGGGCAGTAATTCTCATGGTTGAAATCGCGTGAAAATGCCTAGTCTATACTAATATTATAAAGCTGAAGAGTTTGTTTGTTTGAACGCGCTAATCTCAGGAACTACTGAGATTTTTAGATGCCAAAAGTAGCCAGGCCCGCGCCGCTGGCGACATCGCCATGGCGTCTTAGTGAGGCAGGGCTCTAAGAAAATCTTCAGAACAATCAAACTTTTTAGTTGATCTGATACCGGTCAAATATCTGATTGTTGTTATGCACACTCCTATACATCTTCGTATTATACCCCTTTTAGCGGCCCAATCAACCTGTCGGCCGACTAAAAGTCTGCAGTGTACTACTCTAAAGGTGCTATTATCTGCCGGGAATATTGTCGACAGAGGCAATATGGACCTTTTATTGCATAGCTTTTACTTAATCGGGCGTTTATTGCGATTTCTTTTAGAAGTTTTATGTGTTGAAATTACTGGGATTTCCTGAAATTTCTTCGTTCACATAAAATCGACCCTTTAATATAACATGTGAAACATGATAATACGAGGCTGCTACTGTTTAATGTTATTAAATGTTTTATGTGTGTATAGGCCTTTAGATAATTGGATTAACTGCTTGTATGCTGCTAATTATAAAACAATAGAAACTATTGCGTCTCGTGTATAATATATCTGCGCTCCGGTATATAACGGGTTAAAGCTATGTTCAAAATACAATTAATATTTATTTAATTCTTCAGATAAGTTTCGAACTGAAAAAAAAAACTGTCTCAGAGAACTGTCAAAGTTAGTCAAGTCATATTCATAGAAATAGACAGAGTGTACATCAAAAGTTTTACTGCGATCCATCAAATGAATAAGTAACTAGGTTAGACCAATGGCGAGATTTCACCAAAAAAAAGCAATCTGTGAGGACAGCACATCAACCTACCTCAATCTGTTTTTCTTCAATAGATTTTCAACTTTATCGTAATAGTGGAAAGTTAATTTTCGACTCGTAAAATTAGAAAGATTCGGACAGGTTGAATTGCTAGCAGTATATAAGTATATGTTCACGCAAAAAAGTTGCAGTTTCGCAAACATTTTAAAAATCTTCGCACGCAATTTGATACTAAAGTGAGTAGACCAGAAGAAACATTTGTGGGCGTCACAGTGCCGCAAACCGGTAGAATCTTGCTTCAACATCAATACCACTTACAAACTAACTAACACTTTAGCTAGTAAAGTCTCCGTACTGCTTGCTAACTACTTCGTACTAAGCTTCCTGCTAATTAACGTACGTGGAACAGACAGACAAATCGCAAGTTCTGAATAGACTTCTAATAAAGATGTAGGGTAGCTTGATTTTAAATCCAGCTTTTAAAATATTAACCGTGTATCACTCGCGTCCCGTCAGAACTACTGCTAGTACAAGGATGAAATATATCCTATGTTACTCGGGAAGAGTGTAGTTTTCGAACATCGAAATACTTTTTCAAATCGTTTCAGAGCCTGTACCAAAAACTAAAAAACGTTTCCTCTTTATTATATTTAGTTTAGATTATTTTTTTAAAACCTACATATCCATGTGGTGTGCATGTAAAAGAATTTGGATAAAAGTTTTAAATTATGAAGTATTGCCTTTTTTACCACGATGAATGTTAACCATCAAACCATCTTTAAAATTAAATAAACTTAAATTAGTGATTTAACAGTGAAAACTTTTTGTTTTCTTTGTAAGAATTTACATTTCTATTTTAAAGTTCAAAAACCTACACGACGTTAATCCTACAGACTAAATATTATTTACGTTTATGCCACATACTGCACAAAACATAAAATGCTACTCGAACTTTAGAAAAACTAAATTTATGAAAACAATTTATTCTCGTAACAAAGATTTATTAATTTCATTAAAAGTTTTCAAGTGGATACAAAGTTTTTCTAAAAGATTATCTATACATATAATAAATCTGTAGAAAAGTAATTTTTGTACATTGAAGAAATTGACAAAAAAAAATAGCCAGCATGTTAAAGGATAACTAACAGAACCCATTTCCATCATTTTTGTCATTTTTGTCTGTTTGTCTGTTTGTCTGTTTGTCTGTTTGTCTGTTTGTCTGTTTGTCTGTTTATCTGTTTGTTTGTTCGGGATTCACGTAAAATCTACGAATTCAATGCAGACAATGCTTATATACAAAAATTCTACGTAACTTGGGGTATTACTTAGTTTTTGTTTCATCGAAATCGATTCACTCTATCAAAAGATATGATTAATTTTGTGAATTCAAGATGTAAAATATTACGACACGCAATCTGTTAGTCAAAACTGTACATTTGAATGTTGTACTTATATTAGTTGTTCGGCCTATTATTAATCTTTACACAGAAAATCACACCTTTATAAGTAACTTCGGAAAAAAAAAAATGTAAATTTTGTTTAGCCAAGGTTAAAGTAGCTCCATCTGTGGTAAAAATACATCAAATTTGTCAAAAGAGCGGAGGTGGTAAATGACAATTAATTACCATACATTCTTTATAGAGGATTATTATTTCAACAGATGGAGTTGTGTATTTTCCGTAATTCACCATATTCTAACACGTAGTGTAATTTTTCGATAGACATTTCAATAGTGTTTGTCAGTTTGCCGTACCACATCAAAATCCAACTATAATTATTACCTTGATGAAAGGAAAATTAATAGTTCTCAGCCAAATTTAAAACGGTGCCATCTAAATTATTTTTTGAACATTATGTCAAAAATGATGACTTTAGTGGAACAATTAATTATCATTTAAAGTTACAGATGGAGTTCATATCAGGATTTTTTCATAAACATAGTTTAGCTTATCTTCCACTAATGTGGTGGCCTTAAAACAAATTACTTTGAGTGAGTAGTATTAAGTAGACCTTAATTATTTAACTTAATCCTAGAAGAAAGGAAGATCTATCTCTCGCAAGCGCTGCTAAGCGTGAGGTAGGTAATGTAGGCTTCTGTAGCTTTAAAAACAAGCCCAGATACAAAGTGCAGATAAGAAATTGGAGCTTTCTCGATTTAATACCATACACATGAAATGCTTTATGCGTCTGGAAACGTACAAATTACGCGTCGCATACCAGAGACATGCTTACTTTCAACTTCTGATCGCAAATACACTGTTCACGATTACGAACAGTCTCAGTAAGACCCGAGCCAAGTCTAAAAAAACACCTTTTATATAAAACTACGTTTGATGTCATTCAATTACAAAGACAGAATTGTTCTCTGCTGCAAATCCTATCCACCTATATCCTATCCTAATCCAGCATGCATTGCAGGTGTGCATTGCACAAAAACCAATGGTACCCTATTCGAGAAGTCAAAAGAGTCGGCCTGCCATCGTCAGCTTTTGCGCTAAGCAAGTGTTCTTAATAGTACCATCAGAATTACATTCATCGTTGAATGAGCTGAATACATTTTCAGAAACCACAATAACAGTAGGAGCCAAAGCGTATGATCGCTTCATAGAGCTCTGATTGGCCCCAGGTGACCAACTCAGGTCTGATTTGTTCGTTAATCAGATCTTTGAAAGTGTTTCGGTGGATACTTACTGTCGTCCTGTTTACGTGTGACACAAAATATGGTATATAAACGTCCTCCGCAAGAGCGAAATTTTCCCGGTGAGCGGTAGTGACGCACAGTATACAACACTTCTGTTTCTTTTGATTTGCTGGCTCCACCAAGAAATGACAAATTGCGAGCGTACATTTTGAAAATCTTGGCAAAACTGCAGGTTTCAAGTACGAACACATGAAGTGGACTCTCACAGATACGTACATTTTGCCTATTCGTGAACTAATGCAAACATTCCGGTGGAGTCCCTCCCGGTTTAGACCTAACCCCACATTAGGCGTGCGCGATCCTCGGGCGTGTGAGTAGCGCGGGCGCCGCGCGTGCGTCGCGAGCACGCTGCGTGAGCGTCGCGTTTTGCTGCCCTGCGGCATTTGCAGCGCGCTCGACTTGACGTTTAACTGCTAAGGCGTTTAGCGGGCGGCGGGGATAGCGGGCGTAGGGGTAAGAACGCAACTCGAGCGCCGCGTGCTCGCCGCGAGCGCGTCGCTTGCACTCTTCACACATGCCGCAGGACAGCAAAACGCGACTTTCACGCAGCGCGCTCGCGACGCCCGCGCTACTCACACGTCCGAGGATCGCGCACGCCTAATGTGGGGTCAGCCTTACCATAGTAAGTAAGTGCACAGAAAATCCCCAATTCATACAAGTCATACAAGTGTTTCTCCCCAGTAGTGAAACTATCCTACCCTATGCGCCTGCTGATGATGATGACTCATTTTATCATCCATCCAGCTATTCCCCAACTATGTTGGTGTTGGGCTTCCAGTCACCGAATCTGTTTGAGTACCAATATTTTGCTTGGAGCGACTACCTATCTATCTATCTTCAATCCAGTCAACTACACAAGACGATATCCATGGTAAGACTGACAGACTTTCTGGCTTCTGCTTAGTCGCAGCAGCTGCAGAAAATGTACAAATGACAGCTTTGTCAGACTCAAAGCATATAGACATAGATTATAGCTATTTCCTGTGAAAATTACTTACGCACCATACGTAATAATTGACTATTCTATATTGCCCACGCAGACGAAGTTGCGGGCAACAGCTAGTTTTATCATAAAACTGTTGTCATAAAGCAAAGAACGGTAACTACGTAAAGTTTTGCACTTTTCTTATTTCTTTAGTAGTTATAAGCTTTGAAGAGTATTAAACAATAACATATCAAGTGCTCTTTTTTATTTTGTATTTTTTTTGGTTTTATATACAAAAGGTTAACAAAGAACCCTATTACTTAGAGTTGCCGCGGCCCTGGTACATATAGGGACATGGAAGGAACGTGGTGGGTTTTAGTACGTAGTAACTATTATAGTAATCTGTCAGGTGGCTTTAGTCAGTAAGAGTCTGACACTCCGTCTCACGCTGCACCCTCAGCGGGAGGGGTCTCATGATGATTTCCAATAAAAAAGGACCCTATTACTTAAGCTTCGCTGTCCGACCATTTGCTAGCTCCAAGCTTTATTGCATGAACTCTATAATATCTAAACACTTAACATTTCCACAGATGAAGCATTTTTATATACGCTATAACAACATGCTACAAACAGAATAAAATTAAAAAATGTATTTTCTGCCGTTTTATGCTCGATATTAAAAACGGCACGGAACTCTTCGTGTCTGAGTCCGATTTGCACTCGACCGGCTGTTTTTCTTCCTTTGTTTGTTCGTTAATTTTTTTGTATTATTCGTGTTATTTGTGCGTCAAATACATGTAGAACAATATGACTAGCGGAGATGTTATAATGCAAAATCTCATAAGAAAGTAGCGCGCCAAAATACGGATAATCGGGGGATGACCAAAGTTACTGGCTCTGCCCTCATACACGTTCTTTTGAACCCACCCATTTTTTTAAAACCAATTCGAGCAGTCTTTGACAGATGTCTTAAGGAACCCGAACGCCTCGTTAGTAATGGTCTCTGCACACAGCGGGCGCGGCGCGACGGGACGGGACGGCGACGTGACACAATGTACTAGATCGTCGCGTCCCGTCGCGCCGAGCGGGACGGCTCTCGGATTACAACTGCTCAGCGTCGCGTCGCCGTCCCGTCCCGTCGCGCCGCGCCCGCTGTGTGCAGAGACCATAACTGATTGTTTTAGTCACGTCTATCGTACGTTACTTGACCCACAAGAAAGCGCCTGACCTACCAGCCTTATGGCAACCTCCGTTCATCTTTCTTTCCTTAGTGAGTAAACAAAATAAAATCGCGCATTGCCGTTGAGTGCTGAGAGCGCGACTTAATGAAATAATTCAGCTTTTCGATCCGTTGGGCACACTATACGCTTACAGTAACAAGGACAACTCACTGTTGTATTTTCGTTTAAAAGTTAAACTTTATTATAATTATTTAAATCTATACTAATATTATAAAGCAGAAGAGTTTGTTTGTTTGAACGCGCTAATCTCAGGAACTACTGGTCCGATTTGAAAAATTCTTTCAGTGTTAGATAGCCCATTTATCGAGGAAGGTTATAGGCTACTTTTTATCCCGGTACGGGAAGTAGTTCCCACGGGATGCCGGTGAAACCGCTGGCAGAAGCTAGTTTATTTATAAGGTAACAAATTAATTTTCGAAAAGATTGCTAAGAAACTTCGAACGACTTTTTGAAAGGTGGACTGATAATGACAACTCAACAATAAAACCTATATTTATTTTTGATTCCTTTTTTAATACGATGAATTTAGTATTTTTAAACATTTTTGTTTTTTTAACATAAGTCTTAAGCACAACAAAAGCATGTTTTTATTTAATTTTCAAAATGCTTGCAGTACGATGAAAGCATTTCGAAAATTAATATATAAAACAGTTGTTTGTTAAATGTGTAAAACTTTTTGTTTGTTCTTTTTAGAAGCGCATTATTATGAAAAATATTTGCCGTCACAGTAAATATTTAGTAAATAAATATGACGTACATTTTAAAATTAAATAAAAACGTCTACCAAAGTTGGAGTCACTTGTGTAAAGATTTTTTGTTGTTACACAATAGGCAAAAATACATATGACCAAAGTTTTGTCTAATTTTTTACTAGAGGTAGGGATGACGTGTTAATTCAGTAGCTTTTGGCAGCGGGTCCATTAGGGTGGGAATTAGTGGTACACGCACTTGAATAAAGGCTAGGCCGACTATGATATAACTCTTTAGTTATAAATATTACAACATAACGAAAATATTTGCTGTTACTGCTGTCACTATACACAAAAATACATATACAAAGTTACATCTTAAAGAGTTATTCTATTTATCTATGCCCAACCTTGAACAAGGTACAAATACCAAGGTCAAATTAAAATAGAAAACAAAAGAAACGTTAGGTCATTTGTTGTTGCAGTAAGAAGCCAGTTTATTTGTTTTACCTTCACACAAACATTTTGATTCGTTTTGTTATTTTCTATTTTTAAACGCATTCTTTTCAAATTCAATTCAGTTTTTATTTGTGTTCACAAAAAAAATAAAAATGAAATATACTTGAAAGAAACAAGTACATGTTATACAAATGTACTAGCTCTTGCCAGTGGTTTCACCCGTATCCCAGGTTCCCATCGACTTCCGCACAAACCCGGATATAAAGTAGCCTAAAGCCTAGGTCGATAAATGAGCTATCTAACACTGAAAGAATTGTTCAAATCGGATCATTAATTCCCACGATTACCGCGTTCAAGCATAGAAACAAACTTCAGCTTTATAAAATTAGTATGCATTTAACGAAACTCGGAAAACCACCAGCTCAGTAATATTTGATCAAATCAAACAGTCAAACATTTACAAACGACGTCACATACAATCAAATGATTAGGAACGGAAATTTTCCCAGAATTGAGTTTTAATTACTTCATCATTTCAAAGCTACTCAACATCAATGAGGCATTGAAATTGAAACAACTACGTATATTATTCCACACTGACCAAATAAAAAAAAAGGAAAAACAAGTGAAGCCGACGGAATGTCATTAAAACGCAAAAGCCACAACACAGTCGGGATTACTCTGATTGCTTTAACGACTTTATTTGTGTATCTGCCTAGGCTTTCATTCTGATTATTTTTTTGAGCATAAAGAAGTTAACAAACTACCCTAAATAGGTACTCACAGAAACTTTCACCTGTATCTACAAGGTGTTGATTTGCATTTGTGCCATATTTCAGGAGGAGGACATAAATTACGTAAATAATCGATTGGAATTACAGTAGATGGGAAATAGCTAATATGCACCGCTTTTTTTGTCATTGTTATGTCGTAGTATTTCAGAAGTAATCCAATTTTATGAATGAAATTTATGAATGATCGTTGCGTGTGCTTTGTGTTTGCGTTTGTGTGAGGGCGCAGCACGGTTTTAAGGCCAATTACACAGGCGCCAAGTTTAAATACGGCTAGATGACATTGACGGAATTCCGAAAAAAAAAATGACGTACCAATTTTTATGTTGATTTGGGTCGAGAATCATTAGCATAATTACGTCCTTGAATATGGCACGGATGCAAATCAACAGCTTGTATACTAATATGAGATAGGGGAAACTTTTTTTTTGCTTGTACCTACCCTAAAGTGTCCGAAATCACTGAATCGATTTAAAAAAATCTTTCACTAATAGAAGACGGGCAGTAGTTGCCATAGGATTTGGGTGAAACCGCGGTAAAACGGCTAGAAAAAATGGCTAAAACCTGCCTAATATTATTGTTATATTAAAACCACATTGTCAGAATATTCCACATCCTAAACTTGGACCCAGATTAAAGTATAATTCTCCATAATCAAATCAATAATTTTCCAAGTAAGCCTACAAGCAAACTAATTCAGACTCACTTACATTCTTCCTAGAACTAGAAATGAATATTCTCTCAGATTCTAAGTACTTAGTCAATATCCTTATACTTTGTAAGAGCTAACTAAGGGATTAATAGCGTAGGTACTTCCCTTTGATCAATCAAGCAATTATTCCGTTTGTAAACCAGACCAATTATCACGATTCCCGTTGACTACACATTGTTAAAGGACTTCGGGAACCTCGTGTTCAATAGACATTATTATTGTTTTGTCATGTAATCATCTTTTGTCTTGTCTTTTCTACGGGAATTTGAAAAATTCTTTCTAGCTATACTCCTTCCGAGTAACATACTTGTCTATATTTTATCCCATTAGGGGCAGTAGTTCCCACGGGACGTGGTTGTAACCGCAGAAAACGGCTCATATTTTGTAAATAACTATTTACTGAATTTCTGTCTAATTAACACACATGGCTAAAATGTACTAGTGTATCTCATGCACAGCTTAAGCCATCTCTTCTTAAAGTTTCACCGGGCTAACTATTCAAAAACGTAAAAATTCAGAGCAAATTCATAATCATACAAATATTCTAACACTAGCTTCTGCCAGCGGTTTCACCCGCATCCCGTGGGAACTACTTCCCGTACCGGGATAAAAAGTAGCCTATAGCCTTCCTCGATAAATGGGCTATCTAACACTGAAAGAAATTTTCAAATCGGACCAGTAGTTCCTGAGATTAGCGCGTTCAAACAAACAAAGAAACAAACAAACTCTTCAGCTTTATAATATTAGTATAGATAAACATAATTTGAGTTGTTCAGTAGTAATGCAGTTGACGTAACAATTTATGTGGCAAAGTTACTTACACGAGTTCCTTGTTCCTCAAACGTGAAACTTTTATCTTTAGAGATACATCTTACGCGTCAAAGCCAGATTATTACTCCTGTGAGCGAGCCAATGAATCTCTTTAGGAACTGCAACTATAAGTTTGTTTGAATTTTAACTTCCAAGAGATATACCTTGTCTTTACTGTTTAAATTGAATTTCCTTTTATAGTCTGTAATATTTTATAAAAAAGTATAGTTTGTGTTAGGGAGAATTCTTGGGCTGTAGAAATGACTGAGGCTGTTTCCGAAATATAGGTACTGGTTTATTCCAACGGATGATTTGTAACAAATTATATAATTAAACGGCGCGCGACGCGTACAATTTTCACAGCTGATCGGTAAGGTGTGTGAGCGGCCCGCGATCCTCGTACGTGGCTGCCCCCCGCGCCGCGCTGTCCCCCCTCCGATGCCATCGCCGGTGGCGCCTCCATCGACGTCGTTCCTATGTTCTAGAGGTTTCCGAACAGTTTGTATCTATAAGGTACTGGGATGTTATTAACTTACACGCGTCTCTTATTCGCATCTTATCGCCTTCTCGTAGAAAATTATAGCTTAAATTGGTAAATGGACTATCTATGACTGACTTATTTTTAAAAATAAGGCCACCCAAAAAGCAACCTTGTTGTACTTAAAATATTCTTGGTTGTACTAATTATTCATTTTTATGGAGAACAAACAATTTGCAAGGTGCTAGAAAAAAAAATTGAGGAAACCAAAAACAAAAACTTTTCATAATACATGGGCAAACCTGAAAAACATACCGAACTTCACTCCTGCCGAGCACAAATTCATATTTTCAGGGATTTTACAAAATATCCTTTTGCTAATAAGAAAAGAGCCCAATGTAGCGAGGGCTAAGAAGCTTACAAAAGGTAGTTTTATTTGTATTTTAACATAAACGTGGAATGGAATCCTTACAATATAGCAAAAGGGTACAAAATTAAATCAAAACAACCCACAGTCGTAAGAAAGTGCTTTTTATTTTAACATCCTCGGTTCTCATCACAAAAGATTTTTAAATAAAACTTTTTATTTCCTTTGTGACATTATTACCGTAAATTCGGCTTTGTCTGGCTGTCTGATGTTTTTTTTTAATTATTATCGTGAAATTTTACACCTCAATTCTAACTAATAATGGCGTCCAAGGTCGTTTTATCATTTACATATTACAGTGCACAAGCATTTGCGCAGACACAAGTGCACTCACTATTCCTTCACTCTCACATCGGACGGTAATCCGACACGACCGGAGAGAGATTCAATCCTAATTTATATTATAAGTGCGAAAGTAACTCCGTCTATCCCAGATAATGCGATCAAGTTGTTTAGCATAAAGGTAACTTAAGGTAAGTGACTTAGAGATGGACCTTTGCTATATATTATCCGAATGGTAGCAGTAGGTTTCACTTGCGTCCCGGGGGAAACTGGTATATCATTATAATATCTCTGATAAGATTTTTAAACCGCCCTAAAATTAATGACTTTATTTAGAAAAACATTCTAGTTTCGAGATTGTCAAAGCAATTTGAAGAATCGGAGGCAAAAAATACGATTTACTACACCACGTAGATAATGAGCCAATCTCCTACGCAATCTTTAACTTTATGACAATTCTGGAGTTGATTCAGACGAATTGACAGCCGACACGATTTATACCACAAAAGCTTTACCGTATCGAGAACCTATTACAGTAATGAGAAAAGGAATAGGGTTTACTTTGCATCATGAAATGACACTAAGAAAGAAAGGCTCGTACTGAAAGGTACTTTGAAGAAGAGTATATATGGCGTCAATGAGTACAAGATTGAAGCTATTAACTTCATAATAATCGCTTACATAACATAATCCACGCATTTTTATGAACAGCATACTGTAGAGTACTTAGTTAGAAACTTTTTCATTGTAAGGTTTTATTAATATATTTTGGTAGTGGCCGGACAATTATTTAAATTCGTTCCATGAAAAAGAATAGATTAGGATTTTTATACTGAAGTTGTCACTTCACCACACGAGCTCGTACAATAAACGTCGTGATCTCAAAATCAAGTTTTTCATTTGAGCAAGCTAGCAATCTCCCGGTCCTTCATTTGGTGGAGGCGCCGGGTATCGATCCCGGTCCTATATTATATCCTATAAGGAATCAAGTGAACTCTAATTTGTATGAAAACAACATGTGTTCAGTGCTTAGTTCATTTATTAAATATGTAAAGTACCATCAAACTATCATTATAAACTTAAAACATAGAGCCTAAGCCTAAAGTATTGTTTATTTGATATATTATATAATAAAGACTTTGGGAATTTCTGGAAAGAAACCAATAAACTAAATTATAAATCGAATAGGCCTTTGTCTATTGAAGGAAATCAAGACCCATCTAGTATAGCTAACTTGTTTGTAAATAAATTTAATCCTTTGCTACCCCAGTCCCAGTCTACCTTTACTAGTTCCGTTAGTCAGAGTTTAGAGGCGAGTCGCGGAACCCATGGTGACCCGGAGAGCAGCAGCGCGCTGCGCGTCACGCCGGACGACGTGTACCGGTGTGTCACGCGCATGAAGCGCGGCAAGTCTCCGGGACACGATGGGCTCAGCGTCGAGCACCTTTTATTTGCACCTGGGTTACTTTTTGATAAGCTTGCGTTGTTATTCAATTCGTGTATTGAACATAGTTATTTACCTGCAGATTTTATGAGAACTGTTGTTGTTCCTATTGTGAAAAATAGAACTGGTGATGTGTCAAGTTCGTCAAATTACCGACCTATTTCATTGGCTACTGTATTCTCTAAAGTATTTGAAACTTTAATGATGAAACATCTAAATGAAAACAATATACCTTTAAATAATGCTCAATTTGGTTTCCGGCGAGGTTCGTCCACCGATTTAGCTATATTTGCCTTGAAAAATACGGTATACGAGTATTTAAATAGAAACACCACAGTATATTCGTGCTTTTTAGACTTGAGCCGCGCATTTGATACAATAAATTACAGTATACTATGGGACAAATTAAGGAAAACCAAAGTACTACCGAAGATCATAAATATTTTAGAATACTGGTATGCCAATCAAATAAATCAGGTAAAGTGGAATAACACTCTGTCGGAGAGTTATAGGCTGACAAGTGGAGTGAGGCAGGGCGGGCTGACGTCGCCTGTCTTATTCAACTTGTACATAAACGAGCTGATCGAGGAACTGAGCAGCACCAGGGTCGGATGCCAGGTCGGCGGAGTACACATTAATAACCTTAGTTATGCGGACGACATGGTGCTGCTCAGTCCGTCGGTCAACGGCATTAGGCAGTTAATAAATATATGTGAAAAATATGCAACTCGACACCACCTAACATATAATGTGAAGAAAACGGAAGTCATGATATTTAAGTATAAAAAAATCTTAAAAAACAAGCTTTTATTCAAGTGCGCTAAAAAGAAAAAAATAAACTTTTACTGTAACTTTACTGTAAACTTATAACGACATTTCAAATTTAACATATTTGACACAATTTATACGTTTTAAAAGCTTGTCGCGAGATTTAAGTACTCGTATTTACTTTCTTAGTAAAATCGCGACAAGCTTTTAAAACGTATATAAATTGTGTCAAATATGTTAAATTTGAAATGTCGTTATAAGTTGACAGTAAAGTTTCAGTAAAAGTTTATTTTTTTCTTTTTAGCGCATTTGAATAAAAGCTTGTTTTTAAAGATTTTTTTACCTCAATTTATTTTATACTTTTTAGTTTTCACCTGGTAAGTTCCTAAGTCTAAATTCTGTAGAATCTAATCTAAATCTTAGATTTTGATTTGGTAAAGTGTACTTTATTCTACTTGTCAAGCCCTGTCATTGGATACCCATATGGATGGGATTGAAAAAAATAGGTTATTCACCATTTTGTAGCGGTGGCCATCTTGGATTTTTATTTCATAAAGTGCAATGTGTTCTACTTGTCAATCCCTTTCATTTGATACCCATATTGTATATGTACCTTAAAAATAACTAGTCCGCCATCTTGTATATTTAGCCATGTTAGATTTAGGATGACGTCACATAGCTTAACATGCATTGTCATCCAAACTAAACATGTATGCAAAATTTCAGCTCAATCGGTTGAGGGCAAGTGCCTTAAAATTGAGTTGTAAAATTCCACCCGAACACACATAGTTACATACATACATGCATACATACATACATTGCAAGTTAAATAAAAGCTTGTAAAAAAGGCCCTGATGTAATACTACCGATAAGCTTATGTGGAACCGTGCTTAAAATTGTTACGAAGTGTAAATATCTGGGACATATTGTAACAGAAAACTTGATGGATGATGACGATATTGGAACGACAGAGGCGCAGTATAGCCTGTAGAAGTAATATGCTAGCCAGGCGTTTCTACCACTGCTCTAAACAGGTGAAGGTGACGCTGTTCAAGGCGTACTGTCAGTCGTTCTACACCAGCCAACTCTGGTACCGGTACACGAGGAGTGCGTATAACACTCTTCGTGTACAATATAATAATGCATTCCGGGTAATGATGAACTTGCCCTGGCGGTGTAGTGCGACTGACATGTTCGCTGAGAGCAGTGTTGCAGGGTTTGCTGGTCTAATACAGAAGCTCAGGTTGTCATTCTACAGCAGAGTAGCCCTGAGTAACAACAAAATTGTGTCCTCTGTTTTTCATAACGTCCATCTAACCCGAGAGATGAAAGACTTTTATTAATTTTATTAATTTTTAATTACATACCTATAGGTTAAGTTTTTAATTTTGTTATTTTATTTTATTATTATGTACTTCAAAGTTTAAGTCATGATGTTTGTGTTAGTCTGTAAGTATCTTGTGTATGTTATGGGTAATTACCTGAAATAAACAATATTTAATTTAATTATTTTACGTTTTATAGCGTTTTGCAACATAATACATTTGAAAGCGAATTATTTCATAAATCTAATTGGTATATTTGAAACCACTGATGATCATTAGAATGTATTTTTTTGTTTATATGTTTGTTTACTATTTCAAAATAAATTATAGTTAATTGGTTATTTGATATTTTTCTGTATTAGACAAAATCCAATCCATTTTTTTTCCTACATGTTTTATTATGATTGTTATGTTGCTAACACCAGGTTTGTATTTATAGCTTATTTAATGAAATCCCGATATTCTTTTAAGATGCACACACAGATTTTAACATTGAAAAATATACACTCTAATGTCTTGAACTCTACATATTTTCATAGAACATATACAACATGTAACTTAATTAACGCACATCCTGAAATTAGTTTGTTCAGAATCGTTTACTGAATCGATTTATATCATTTTTAATATAGGTAATTTTTTATCCCAAAAATAATTAAAACTACGGAAATTATTGTCATATTAACCCTGTATAGTCAAAACAAATTCAAATAGATCGTAACTCAAAGTAATAAGACTTCGTGTATTGTCGGCTTTTTTCGTAGTTTCGTTATGTTGTGTCGAGTCGAGCGGCGCGCGGCGCGATATTTGCGTGCGTAGTAGTATGACCAAAAAGTTCTCCAAGAATTGGTATAACTAATTTAGTAAATAACAATGCATATACATGTTAAATTAAAAATTCAATGTAGATATGTATTATGATTACAACATAATATTCTAATTGGAGTGTTTGAGGGTGTGCGTTAATTACGTTACATGTTGTATATTTTGAGATTATCAGTAGTTTGTTACGTAGTTTGAAGTAGTGTTAGGTGTGGTCAGCGGGTTGTTCGAAAGAGATACCGCGGCCCTGGTACATAAAAGGCCTATGACGGAACACGACGGTTTTTAGTCAGTAAGAGTCTGACACTCCCTCACCGCCGCTAACCCACAGCGGGAGGGGTCATTGATGATTTTTGACGTCGTTAAAAAAAAAAAAGGTATGGTCAGCTCAAAGCAAGTTAGTTCCCCATTAGCAATTACTCATGTCAACAACCCCATACTTAATGAGTTTTCTGTACAAACAGAACAGAAAACTACGTAGATGTGACGGAATTAGGTACATTTACCTTGTCTTAATCGATACGGATTCGGTGTTGGGTATGGTCTTTTTGTATGAGATCATTAGATACTTTTAGCTTTCGGCTGCAATCCGATGGCTGTAGACGTCAATTATTACTGCTTACTTTAATCACTTGACTACAGGAATCGAAATATGACAAAACCAAACAACAAAATATTCGAAATCACAAATAATTCACACAAATAGACAATGTTACACTTACCAATTTGGGGCACATAAAGTTTCATTTTAAATTTATTTAAGAAACACAAACATCAATTAAGAAAAACTCACCGTATTTATAACGTGTAGTGGAGTCCAACACACGAAGAACTCCAGAATGATGACAAACAGCATACGTATTACCTGAAAAAATAAAACATAATTATTTCCTGAAGTATATGTTTTAAGACACCAAAGACCGTGTTTCGAGTCGGTTAGGGGGCACGATAAACTGTACGTCCCTAGTAGTCCCTACCGTTAGTATATCTACGGTACATAATATTATTTACCTAACTGCTATTTACGGAAACATACCACAATCAATCCTTCCCTGAAACATCTGAATATATATCTTTCAAGGTTAACCAATGGCTTCAAAGGTAACTAATATTAACCAATTGGTTTCAATCGAACAAAGGGCTTTCTATACTAACTAAAGGGTTTCAATCTAACCAAAGATTGCAAATCGTTCTGCTAAGTTTATCGAAGTGTAGCCTAAATGCCAATAGGCTATAATTGATTCGATATGTGAATCGAATCGTATAAAGTGCTTATATCAGTTTCCAATTTTCAAGCTATACCAGAGCTCAAACGATTGGCCGATGGCTAAATAACATCATACTTGGTGATTAATGTTGATTTATAAAGGTGAGTCGTTAGAAATCTGATGAGTACTAGAATTTCAGATTGATTATCATGAAATAATTCTCAATAATTCAATGTTTGTTTGTCAAAATGAGATGGAAAAAAATGTTCAATGAGCTGTATCTTTTCGAAGTCATATATCTAACAGTGAATATTTGTAAACTCTCACGATTTTACCCACGTCCCAGAAATATTTTTTTGGTGGTTTTCTAACAGTCAAAGATTTTTTCGAATGGGTGTGTAGTAACAAACAAAAAGAACCATCTTTAGTACTGTAGAAGCGTGTTATACAAGTGATGAATAAGTGTGCCCAAATATCAAGTAATATCTAAATACACACTTATCTTAATACACCCTCATTTTTCAAAGTAATTTTTGTTATCAAATTATCTGAATAACCCAAAATCCCCGGTTGACACAATCCCAATAAGACAGTTATATACGGTTCTTCAAACTATACAGACAGAATTGTGTTGCTGGGGAGTTTGTTCCACCACTTCTTCTTCCCAGCAAAAACACATAGGAAGTGGCGAAGGGCGGGCGTTTTGGGGGCTGTCTTTTGTAGATTTGACGTTCAAAAAGTGCTGATTTTCAGCCTACTTTGAATAAATGACTTTTTGGTTTTGATTTTAGAGCATTCCATAGCAATTTCTTTAAGCAAATAATTTGTTAGCTGCCTTACGTAGAAGTGAAATCAAATTATGTAGGGTTAGTGACATTTACAGAAAAAAAAGGAATCTCCTTAAATAAACCCGAGAAAGGAGGAACAAGAATATATGACTACTTGAGTGGGTACAGTCAGGAACAAAGGTAGCTAAACAAACCCAAATTTTCGAAACTTCTAAGAGAAGGTTACCGCTTCTAAGTTAAGGTTAGGTCGCGTATCGGTCAACGACAAATATACAATAATATATTTATCGTACATTACTCGACGCGTTTTCCGTCTGTTATAAACCTGCCCTTAACACGTACAGCCTTACTTACTTACCTGAGTATTTTTATACTTTTTTGAAGATAATGATGTTAAGTAAATTTTGGCGTTTGTGTTGTTAAGAAATTAAATTGACCCTTTACTTTGTTGGGCACTTTTGAAAATGTTGATTTTTTCAGCTACCAGTACTTTTGAAGCTGACTGTACACTTCAGATTGGGTCAGTTGTAAAAAGGATGAAAGTACTGGTACTTGGAGAACTGACTACTAGTATATTGCGTGTCGCCGGTTGTGTAACATTGGGTTAAGATTTTCTGTGGTTCATGGGTGAAAAGCTTCATGAATCATGTCAGTGAATTAAGAAACAGAGTCAGAAACATGTTTCACAAGTAGAGTTGAACAACGAAAAGGTCGTTAAACAAAATTACTGGAAATGTCAGAATTACTATTTCCTTTTGCAAATTCTTGTTACAGGAAAATTGTCATAACAGATGATATACCTACCTTCAAACTTCGAAGCAACTAATCCTGAAACTTGGCCAGCCAAAAGGACCACAATCCGAAAAAACTTTTTTCGTGGCTCACCAAATTTTAATGAGATCATCAAGTGAAACTTTTCCGGTCGAAAAGTTAAATATAAAAAGAAAATATATTTCCAAAAAGCTACACGTTTGTTTATTCAGGCACAAATTGTGGAGGTTACAGAAATATATTCATTGTTTAGAGCATGGTACCAACTGGGACGGCTATTAGCACAAATCTTTTTACGAGTAAAAAGGTAGGTATGGCAATTTAAGCTTGAAGCAACGATTTAATAGCTCAGATTTTAATACATAGGTACACAAGATAAAATTGACAAATATAGGCATTTAAGAGCGTTGTCACACTGGCAAATTTTCCACGCGTTAATTCGTGCGTTAAAACGTCCACATTCCGAGCGGCCAAAATCTTTTGCTCCGTTTTTAACTTCATTTTTGCTTTGGAAGCTGTCACTTGTTCAGATACAATCGCGCATGTGAACCGGGCGGTGTAATATAGCAATGGCGTTTCCAGTTGGTTAAATTATCGAATATTCACTTTTTTTAACGACGTAAAAAATCATCAAATGACCCCTCCCGCTGTGGGTTAGCAGCGGTGAGGGAGTGTCAGACTCTTACTGACTAAAAGCCGTCGTGTTCCGTCGTAGGCCTTCTTATGTGCTAGGGCCGCGGTACCTCTTTCGAACAACCCGCAGCCCCGGCAGGCCTTGGCCCTCCTGGGCCCCGCTGGGGTTGCTGACATCTCTTTGAGGAGCGCGTGGAACAACGCGCGCCGCCGACACGGGTCTGTTGTCTAAAAACAGACTCACTGGCTTTTAGTTAAATGTAGGTACACATTCCTAAGGCAATTAAGAATGGGTACATTTTATTCGGTAGAGTAGCTTCAGTGTGTAGGAGGATGGTTATTGGTAGAATTTTATTCTAATATCGCAAGGGAGCTGATTTAAATAAATAAATATATATTGTTAACAAAAAGGGTAGGTAGGTAAGTAAATATACAGGGTAGCCGTTACATTATTTAGTAAGTGCGTGCTGTTTATTTTTGTACAGTAGCCGAATTTAACTACTTTTTGTAACACCAGCTTTTTTAGCGATGAAACCTCTGGATCCACTGCCGGATGGATCCACTGCCCATGACATTCAAAGTTATCGTGGCTATTTGTTCGTAAATTCTAAATTAGCTTATTAGATCTGGATCTACTGTTTGTTTCGTCAAACTTTTTAATATATTATTTAATACATTTTTTTAATATACCTTCCCCAAAATTCAAAATCAGTTGATACAAATATACACCTTTCAATAAAATCTTATTTCGGGTATAACATAAAGACTAAATATATTTAAGGCATAAAGAGCGAAGATACACCACATAATATTAGCATTAAATGCCAACAAAAGCCTTCAATATACTGCTAATTAAAGCAAAAGCTTATTACCGTTAAAGGAATCTCACAGACATTGAAACTCCATCTGAATGCAGACTCCACAAAACAATCACATCCTATTCATCTCAGCGTTTAATGTACAGTTTAAATTGAATGGTGGGGATTTGACGGCTATATAATAAACAGACTCATTGAAAACCGTAAACTGGAGGTATTTATTTATTTCATTAAGTTTTAATCTTATTGGAAATCAAAATATGGTTCTGTAAACATTCTATAATACCTACTATTTTTGACTACCCGCAACGACTCTTAAAGATGTTTAAATGAGAGCTAGAAACCACCAATTTAATGTGCCTTACGAAATACGGAGGAACTCGTCATAAAACGATGTCATCTATCCAAGTATCCACGGACTGACCGCGCGCTGCTTAACCTTATAATTTATAGAGAGAATTTACCTTTTTTTAATTTTTTTGAATTTAAAAAAAATTCGTAACAAACTCTTATAACCATTTTCTACGCTTAAATTATACTTTTCCCTATCAAAAAACCAACGCAAGAATTAGCATTGAATATAAAACACATTTTATACTCCTTTATTAGCTCTTGTCCTCGACAAACAAGTTGTAGGGGTATTCATAAAACAAGGACACCTATCTAATCATTAGCATATTGTACCTGAATTTTCATCCTCAATATGAAAATACAAAAACAACAGTGGGGAGCGATTTACATAACGTTTTCATGAACACGTTTCTAACGCGTCGTTGTCTTTTTACTTCCTTATTCACACAAATAGAAATTAGGGGTCCGAACCCTAAAAGTACCCGCACACAGCAGACTAAACAGTCGGCCGACAGTTGGCTCGAAGATTGTTTCTTTTTTAGAAAAACCTGTTTCCAATCACAAGTTTTAGTGGATCTGATACCGGTTAAAAAGCTAATCTTTGTTACGTACGTGCTACCGTTAGCCCAAACAAACCACCGGCCGACTAATTTGCAACGTAACGGAACGGGATCTTATTTATTACTTCGCTGTCGGCCGTGTGTCACCAGGCTCTCACATGAGCCGTCATAGTTAGACAGTTGAAATATTCACAAATGATGTATTTGTGTTGTCACTATAACAACAAATATTCAACTCTCCGTTTTATAAATAATCGTACGGGACCCTCTTTGCGAGTCTGACTCCCACTTTTTTCATTCTACGCAATATTATTCTTTTTCCTGGTGTAGCATTTGGCAATGTTTTTATTAAGCCTCAGATGCTACAAATTTTCTTATATTATTATGGTAAATTATTTTGCCGACATACTCGTACTATATCTTACCGCCCTCATACATTCTTCGAACTTTCTGTGGGTCGTATACAAAAAGAGGATCCAATTTTGAGTTTTCCAACTTTTGTTTGAGTTGAGGACAAATAATATATTGGTCTTTTCCGTTCTAGCATATATATATATATACTTCCCTGCCGATTTCGGCTATGGTGACTGCTTTCAGTTATCATTGAGAGAAGAACTAGGATGATCAGCTCTTCTATGCGCCCTTTGATGGCTGCAGTACCCTATTTTATGTGTAAACGTGCGAGAGCATTGGCTGCACGTTAGGATACCGTCCACGTAGTTATAATGAATGGCTACTGGTGTTTTAGCCTTAAGAGCATCACGCTTCGCATCCAGTGCGGATTTCCTTTGCTCTTCGAAATCTTTGATCGCATTTTTAAGTAGGCCTCTCCATTCAGGGCGGCAAATGGCTTTTGTCTCCCAGTTCTGAGGATCAATGTTGCACCTTTTCATGTGTCTTTTCTGAACATCCTTGAAGCGTAAGAACTGGCCACCTTGTTTCCGTCTGCCGTTCTGGAGTTCAGAAAAGAAGATGCGTTTGGCCACCCTATCATCATCCATGCGTAAAACATGACCGCACCATCTGAGCTGTCGCCGCATCAGGTACGCTTCTATGCCGCAGACATTCGCGCGTCGTAGCACTTCGGTATTTCTAATCCGATCTGACCATTTGATTTTCAGAATGTCTCTTATGCACTTTAGATGAAATCGGTCCAGCGCCCGTATATGTTTCCGATAGAGGACCCATGTTTCAGCAGAGTATAAAAGATTTGGGAGGACTATGGCCTTGTAAACGGAGATTTTTGTCGAAAGCTTCAAATCATGTGTGTGTAAGACCTTGGCTCGTAATTTACCGAAAACAGCTGATGCAGCGCCAATGCGATGGTTTATTTCGGTATCAAGGTCACACTTGGATGTAATTGTGCTGCCCAGATATTTGAAGGTATTCACTTGCTTCAGCTCAGTATCGCCAATGTTTACCTTGATAGGTTCTGTAGCTCCTTGAGGGTCGCTTGCCATTACCTCAGTTTTCTTAACACTGATTTTTAGACCGAAACGACAACAGACTTCCTGAAGGTTAGTCATCAGGTTCTGGAGCTCTTGTGCAGAGTTGGTAACAAAACACAGATCATCAGCGTACATGATCTCCGTTATAAGAGCATGAGATACTTTAGTATATGCTTTTAATCTGGCCAGGTTGAAAAGTCCCCCATCAGTCCTGAAACGTATTTTGATTCCAGCAGAAGTTTGTTTGAGTGCTTCACTGACAACGACAGAAAAGTAGAGAGCAAACAGTGTTGGCGCAAGCACACAACCTTGTTTGACCCCACAGGTGACAGAAAAGAACTCTGACTGGTCACCATTATAGGTAACACAGCAGGTCATCTCGTCGTGCAGAAGGCGAATCCTTCTCAGGACAACCTAATTTTGCCAGTAAAGTCCAGAGGGCTTCCCTCGGCACGCAGTCAAAAGCTTTTTCTAAGTCCACGAAGCACATACACAAAGGTTGGCCTTGTTCTCGGCTTTTTTCCTGGAGTTGCCTGATGAAAAAAATGGCTTCGCCGGTGCCCCTGTTAGGTCGAAACCCAAACTGAGTTTCTGGCAATATGGCTTCGGAGACTGGTAAAAGCCGGTTAAGATGAACTCTGGCAAATATCTTCCCAGGGACAGAGAGGTGCGATATACCCCGGTAGGAGTTGCAGTCCGAAGTTCTAGCATAATGTATACCCAAAATAGTTCGGATATTTCTGAAAATTAGAGTGGTTCAAATTACATATTAGATAACACGTTTATTTCGGATAATTTTTTGATAATTAGATTATGATACAAGCCACCTATAAAATTCAAATTGGATGTTAATACGTAATAGTAATTTCGCGTAGGCAGCATCTCATAATTTATCAACTGTCCCGTGAGATCAATTTTTTTTACATTTGACTTGAATTTATTTAAAAATTTGTCAATGCCCTTATTACAACCTAACGTCCGTAGGGAACTTTCCGGGAAAAATATACCCTAGCTCTGTGTTGCTTGATCCTTAAACTCAAACTCAAAATCGTTTATTCAAATTAGGCTGATAAATCAGCACTTTTTAAAGGTCAAAAGCAGTTCTAAATACGCCCATTCTTCATCATTTCCTATGTGATTTTGCTGGGACGAGGAAGAGGCGCGAGAAGTGAGGAGTTTAGAAGAATCAGATTAATACAGAGCAGGTCCAGTGTCCAATATAGTTAATGTTTAGTATCCAAATAGTCTAGAACTTGAGAAAGGATTTTGCCCATACTCACCGCACCGGGAACGTGTGTGGGAGCTATAAGGCGATTTCTGAATGTTCGCGGGAAGTGACGCCTACAACGCGGTTGAGTAATGTCAGTTAGTAAAAATATTTTGGACACAAAATATTTTCTAATAATGTTATTACATACGTTGTTGTTTGAAAGACTAATTTTAAACATACATGTGGTACTAATTTAGTACTTACTTTGAATAAGATAGCAGTTCATTAACCTGCTCTTAATATTCCATTCTACATATTTAGGCGTACATGAATTTAGTCTTGAGAAAGTATTCCCGAAGCGAGATAGTGTATTTTAGTATTTAAGTAGTTATTCAGCAGTACAACTATTTTTGAAAATACTCCCACATAATGTTACTGTCACTGTATTTAAATTAAATTGTATACGAGAACATAGAAATAAATGTCAACCTTTTACTGATTTATTTTATTTTTTTATGATTTGAATTGGATTTATTCGATTTCAATAAATTATTTATCCACAAACATTTATATCATTACATAAATAAATTACTGAAATTGTAGAAGTTATTTTTTTTTCTTTTTATTTTTAATTTCTAGTAAAGTTTACAGATATTTTTGAGTTGAAATACGCTTAAAATTATAGCAGATGGATGATCATAGCCTCTAAAACTAATATGGTTAATAAAAATAGCTGTCATGTTTAGAAATTAATTTAAATAACCTGTTTAATTACGTAAAATTTTAAACAAAACGGTACTTACTTTTCTTTTCGCCTCTATGCTCTTGTCAATATGCGTTGACCTGACAACGTGTCGGAACTCCATATCGACTGTATGCATGCAGTAAGACTGAGTGCTGTTGTTGTCCACGTCCAGCCTTTGTTCCGAATCATCCTGTGAAAGAAAATGAGTCTTTAAGTATTCTACGTTATTCACATTCACATTTATACCAACTTCACACAGAATTTCATAGAATTTTGTCTGCGCGAAAATCGGTGCATACAAAAGTTTTCACAAACATCTCGCCATCATATTTTCACTCAGACTTCAGATCTGACTAGACTGTATCGTGTGGATTCATCACAATCGTTAAAGTTTGGATGAGCGGCTGATTGCTATCATCATCATCATCATGTCAGCCAATTGCCATCCACTGCTGAACATAGGCCTCCCATAATCGACGCCAACCATCTTGGTCATGGGCAACTCGCATCTATCCATTTAATTCCACCTTCTTCAAAACGTCGATCGGGGTTCGTTACACTTTCGCGCAAAAACAACGAAACGAATGTTGATGGAACATTGTAGCGGGTTTTCCTCAAAATATTGTGTCCGTGAACAAAACATTTGTACGTGGCTATTGTACATGTCACGTATATTCCCCAAATTCACATTAACGAGGTAAAAAGTAATGGCGTCCACGGCCGATTTCGGCCACGGTAGCTGTCTCATGTAAGGAGATCAGCCAGCTGCGCAGGACATATTATAGTGCAAGAGCATTTGCGCAGACACAGGTGCACTCCCTATTCCTTCACTCTCATAACCCGATGGGACGGCAATCCGACACGACCGGAAAGAGATCAGGCGCAGGACCGACATTTACGTGCTCTCCGATGCACGGGTAAATCAATCACCAATTTCCAGACTACGGGCTGCTTTGTGAAAGTTTAAGAAAACCCACAAAGCGATTTCGGCCCGACCCGGGAATTGAACCCGAGACCTCGAGCACAGCAGCCGCGCTTGCGACCACTAGACCAACGAGGCAGTCAAAAAAAAAAAAGTACTTAAGTGTTAATTCGGAGTAATTTATTTTGGTGCTAAATAAAATTAACACCCTTCCATTCCAACACAATGAGCTTCAAACAAGCCCTAAATTAGGGTCCCGATTTAGTACTAGACCTTATTTAGATGCGATACATTGTTGAAACACCTACCTGTTCAGGCCTTTCAATTTAACCTCTGCCCTATTCGATCAGAAGTTGAAAATGTATTTTTGGAATCAATGCATCGAAATAGGCAACGTGTGATTAATTGCTACTGTCTAGTTTGGTGACAAATATTATTTTAAACAAATGACGGGAGCTTTTTATATTGACATGGCGTTCAACTTCCGAAAGGAGATCACCAGATTTGGTGTAAATCCAAAATTATAGACCTTGGGTTAACCCATGAATAAAACTAGAAAATGGCATTATTTTCTTTGTTTTCAGACTAACTTCAAGCTTTTCTTACGTATTTAGTAAAAAGAATGAAAATATATAACTATACCACTACATGACGTTATGTATTATTATTATTTTTTCATTATTACATAGACGTTGCCTTACTGCAATAAACGGAGCTGCCACAAAATAATAATGGCGCGGCTGCAAAAAATATAATGTACTGTCTTAACACCCCCCCAATGGAGTTGTATATACATAATGTTTACGATTTGTTCTAATATACCTAGTCTGTTAAAGTTCATGATAGTCGATAACGTAAAAATGGCCGACCAGTCGTAATTTTACGCGTTTTGGACATGCGTCACGTATTATCGGTCGCGTTACGCCAAAACAGACAAATATACGATAAAACATCCAATCATTCACATCTAACCGATGATGCGTGCGAATGTATCGACATACATGTACCTACGATACGCCCGACGCATTTTTCGTTCGATATGAATCTTTATTTATATTTGTAAGTTTTTCTCACGTAAGTAGCATAGGTTATTCTAATTATAATAAACTTTAGATTTTGTAAATGTAAAACCTCTTCGTTCGACGCAAATTTTGTACGTTATTTTTACGAAAATATGGAAGTCGATATTATGATTTCTATGGAGTTTATACAAACATTATTTTATGTTTATTTAGTTTATGTTTCAAATAATTCCGATCATGTTACGCTAGAACTATTTTATGCAAAATTATCCCATAACCCGTTCTAGTCTTATAGTCTATTTCCATAGCAATTATCATGTAAATCAGTCCAGAGGTTTAACTATGACAGCCTAACGCACTGACAATTACTATCACATGTAGGTAATATAAGATGTATTCCCAATATAAACCCAAAGTTTCTCACCTCAGTTTACCAGTTGAAAATCACTGGCATTATGGTACAGACCTTCAAACACGTACTTTTTATTTTTATTTACCTACTTCAATTATTTTTACAAAATTAATAAAAATATTCCGAAATCAGTTCCACCTTTTTTCGTGAAAAAGAAATTAGTTAAAATTTACGAGAAAACAAACACACTGCTGCTAACTTACTCTGGACGTTTACTTAAAACAAATGATAATGAACCTTCATAAAAGTATCTACTTCACAAGAGTTTCTTCTAAAGATACCAACTTCTTACCTAAAAGTTTAAAGGAAAGCAATTGTACTTCAAACACCTAAGGGTGAATATAGACTACAACATTTACTAGTAACAGAACAACGAGCCGCTCTATGAGATGTTCTAGTGTATCATCCTTTTACGAACAGAATATCGAGCACGCTCGCCTGTTTGTTACAAACCAACGAGCATATTGGTGTAACATTTCGTCGAGCCAAGTGCGGGCGATGCGCGGTTGCGGGGTGATGCGGAAGGAGAGGGACGAAAGACTCGCTCGCTGTGAGCATTTACCCGTAACATAACGCCGAGCATTCGCACGAACGTTACATTACATGGAAATGCTTTGGAGACTGAGCTTTTGCATGTATTGTAGCATTCGCTAGAATGTTACATTACACAGATATGCTCGAGAAAATGTTGTAGTCTATACTTACCCTAAGAATAAACCCATACTGCAGACTAAACAGTCGGCCGATAATTGACCCGATGATTGTCATTTTTTTTAAGAAATCTTTATTCCAATAAAAGTTTTCAGCCTGTCTGATACCAGCTACATACCTGATCTTGATAATGTACGTACCACATTATCATTCATCTTCATACTGATTTATAAGTCCAAACAATCTATCGGCCGACCAAAGATTGCAGAGTAAAGGAACTCTAGTTAGTATAGTTTTCCGAGATATTATTGCAATCAAAGTTTATTTGACTTCAGGGATTGTTATGCGATATAAGTTGGTGCTTCTTGGTTTCACTAAAGTAATATACACATAAAGTTAGTATTTGCATAAAACTTGTGTGCTTGAGTAAGTTTCTAGGACTTTATGTTACACTAGGCGTTTTCCCGCGGTTTCACCCGTGTCCCGTGGGAGCTACTGCCCGCACCGAGATAAAATATAGCCTATATTACTTGCAGATAATATAGCTTTCTAATGGTGAAAGAATATTTAAAATCGGTCCAGTAGTTTTTGAGTTTATCCATTACAACCAAACAAACAAACAAAGGTTTCCTCTTTATAATATTAGTATAGATAATATGCTTAGTAAGTCTAAGTTTAACCTAGTAGTGGTTTTACTCTAATGCACAAAGCTACTTGCGTTTACACAAGGGGTGACCCAGACAAACCTACTTTACGCAACCGGACTAAAAGGTGAAAGAAATAACAAAAGAATTACTTAAAACAGCATTAAAACAATATCTGTGGCCCTAGTGAAAAGGGATTTAAGTCCAAAAATTCAACTTTACAGGAAAGGCAAAAAACACACGGCGCGCTTAAATTTCGTGCTTGTCTTCGTGTTACATTTAAACCGCTAGGAAAAGAAATACATGTGACGGCGCTTCGATAAATCGTGGTGGTTCTCCAAAGAGTGTTAGGTGCAATGGGAATCATCCAAGGAGGTTTATTGTAGGCTCATTGTACCTCTCGCTCTTGACACAACACTGAGCACTGGCAGCCTAGAAAAGTAATGACAGCCGTTCCTTTTGTTTCTTATGACAGTCAGATTGGTTCGGGCTTTTGCGAATGGTGGTCACGTGATCTGTGGCGTGTCGATGGAGTTCTGTATTTCCTATTTTACATGATTATTGAGAATTATTGGATGTTAAGCTTCGAAGTGTGATTAAAGCGCTGATTGTATTGTAACAGTGAATTTTATTCTCCTCACCCGATATACTCACGCCTACCATGATGATTCTATGACGAAACTGTAACACATTCCTAGTTCCTAACTCCTGATGTGGGGCCACTCCCTCCCTACATCAGAAGTGGGATACGCAGGGCTTAAACCTGAGGGGAGTAAGATTCATTTGTTCCGCGGCTCCGCGCATTGCTACATCATGGAGCTGTTGCCATGCCGAACGGTGATGACGTCACAAAAGACGATCGCGATTTTCACGCGGCTGATCCGCGTTGATGCTGATGCGGTGGAAGCTATAGAAGTGGCTAATATCAAAGATCGATGCAAGGAATATGCGATACTATGAAGATTAACTTCCGAAATGAGTTAAAGTGAAAAATTACAGCAGCCGTCCGCGGATGTTCCATTGTACTACGTGTGAAGAAATATCCTGGTCATATTTCTTCTCAACTCATTTGAAGCGGCTGTTGTAGATGTCTGTGAACGAGCTTCGTGACGCCTGTTCTACGCTGCAATTCTGAGGTTTTATGTAGCGCGTAGAGTTACAAACCCGGGTGAGAATATTCCAGTTTTAATTCAGGCTTTTGCTGGTGTTTGACGAAAGTAGCACATCTGATATTTTGTGACAATCTGCAATCCACATCTACATAGTCTAAATATCACGCTTGTAATTATAGCAGTGCAACGAGTGTCGGGTTCGATTCCCAAGACAGGCTTGGTTGGAATTGTTGCATGGCTTATCTTACTCTGGCTAGTAGTAGAGAGTACACAGTGATAGTCGTTTTGAAATTACCGTGTTCTTTAGCTGTCGTGTTACATAACTGCCTAAATAAAGTTAGCCAAGAGCTTCTTCTTTATCTTCTTTACGAGTCAATGACAAACGACTCTAATTTTGTATGCCCAGCATTTTACCAATTAGACAGCGCAGTCAGTAGCGTCTCATAGATTTTGTATTGTAGGTGTTGGAGTATGTTAGACAACATCGAAGATGTCGATGCTGTGTAGTCCGCGGTCCGACGCCGCACACTCATCTATCATCATCGGTGAAGCTCTACTTGAAATGGTTGCCTTCGCGTCCACCAATCTGCATGCGCAATCGGTTAAGAGACGTCAAGGAACTCTACAAGTGGAAAGAGTGGCTTCTGCCGTGAAGACGTGCTCTGTCGCCAAACACTTCTATGTCTTTCTGTCTACTAGAGCTAAGTATTGTGTGTGCTTGCTTATTTTGTAATCCGCCTATGTGAAATCAGTTTAGCGGCTATTAAAGTGTGGTTTGCTGGTTTCCAGATTAAGAGTGCACTAAAGTTTGTGGAAGGGTGCAAGCAATCATTCTAATTTGATTTTAAAACATGCGTCAGATTGTAGACCTCTAGGTAAAGTTACAGATTACTAAATAGTTTCTACTGTAAAGGTATTGCTCACCTGTTTGAGAAAGCCTGTAAGATTATTGAGTTCAGTTGTACATATGAGGGTTGTTGGGACTTGGACAAGATGCGTGTACTTGTGACTTGTGAGATTGCACCGAGGGGAACGAAAAGAATACTGTGTGTTTGTGTGTGTGTGTGTGTGTGTGTGGGAGCACGAGGTCTCGAGTTCGATTCCCGAGTCGGGCCGAAATCGCTTTGTGGGTTTTAGAAGACTTTCACAAAGCAGCCCGGAGCCTGGAAGTTGGTGATTGATACACCCATGCATCGGAGAGCACGTAAATGTCGGTCCTGCGCCTGATCTCTTTCCGGTCGTGTCGGATTGCCGTCCCATCGGGTTGTGAGAGTGAATGAATAGGGAGTGCACCTGTGTCTGCGCGAATGATTGTGCACTATAATATGTCCTGCGCAGTTGGCTAATCCCCTTACATGAGAACAGCCGCCGTAGCCGATAATCGGCTAGGAGGACATCATCATCATCATCATTCAGTTACGGCACTTGTTTAATGGTAATGTTACTAATGCTCTTATCCTTGACAAGTATTTCAGCAAAAGTACAAGTACGGTAACCACGGTTACGGTAATGGTATCGGTTTCCATTGTTACATGTCAAGCTAGTTATTGAAGATATGCTAGAAAAGTAACCGAATTTGTCTTTCATGTTTCAACAACGGCGGTGACTATTGTGCAATAATATGGCGACAAAATTACTGTGGAGCATCCCAGCTGCCTGCCAGGAGCCCAACGTGTCATCGTGAGGTCGGGGTGTTTGTGCTCGTGCATCTCCGTGGTGTCTGCGAACGTGAAGCCTTGCTGTACTGCGCGCCATAGCGATGTGCGCATCGTCACGCACGCTGAGTGGAAACCCGGTGAGACCGATCCAGTTTTGCTTTGTGTTGAGGTTATTTGTCTTACGACATTTATAAACTTGAGGGGCAGTTTCAGTCTCGTTGATTAGTGGGAGCTCTTATTAATTAGTGGAATCGTAGATAATCAGAATCAGAAACCGTGAACCTAGGTTTGATCCCAGAGTTGAAGATTATTAGTTACCTGATCTCGTCAATATCCTAAAGTTAGAATAATTCAGTTTCTGCGTTATTCTTTGATTAAGTTTAGTAGCATTTGATGGAGGTGTTACTGTTTACTGGTGCAATGCTTGATGGAGGCATCGTTCGATTTAGTGCTTGACGGAGGCACTGTAATCATTACGCTTGAGGGAGGCGTTTGGTTCTATTTGGTCTCAAACCATATAGCGCTTGATGAAGGCGTTATGTGTGTTGATTTGTGTGCTTGATGGAGGCAATGTAGAATCGCGATATGTGTTAGGATGTTGATATGTGATTAATGATAGTAGTAGTTTTTAATTAATGAAATCGTAGATTATGAAAGCTAGGTTCACAGGGTTGACATGTGTGTATGCTTGTGTGTTGCGCTTCAATCACAGGGTTGATTGACTGTTAAGTTGGAAGTTACAGAGATGACTTCCGTTGAACACTTGTCACAGGGATGGCTGAAGTGTGAATCTTATGTTTGGTCACAGGGATGATCTGGTTTCTGTTTGTCAATTAAAACCTCAAATTGGAATATTTCAGTTTTGCGTTTGATTGAATTGTGCATCAGACTATAGATTTTTGGTAAGGAGTTACGTTCACCTACTTGGTAATTTCGTTGCGTTAAGTTGTGTCAATGATGGATACCGGGGTGACTTGGAAGAGACTCGTTGGCCTGTGCGACGGCATCGGGTTGACCAGGAAGAGACTCGTATACATCTGTGGTACAGTTGGTGTCATGTCACTGTGATTGTGGTTGTGGTCCCCAGGAGGCCAGGATGGGCTGAGAGCTCGGCTAAGGGACACAACGGTCATGTGAAGCCTAGCGAGTGGAAGGCGTTGATCTGAATGACAACCGTAGCTGTAATGATTTAGTAATTTACAAGTTGAGTCTGACTAGCTATTAGATCTTACTTTGATTTCGTGCTTAGTATTTAATGTATCTAGATTCTTCATTTAAATAGTGATTGCTATTCTTTAAATCTGTAACATGGGTGTAGGTCTTACTATCTTGCGTAACCAGAAGGTCAGTTGCTGACCCATATGTTGTCAATATTTGATCGGTTGCCTAAGCACTTTCTATTTCTGGCTTAACAGATATCGTCTTAGGTGAACCGAGCCTTGAGGAACAGAACGAGATCGACTAAGAGGGCGCCGTGCGAGGTGTTGCTGCACATGCTGCGTATGCTGGCTTCGTCTGCACTTCTAGAAGCCGAGACGGCGCTTGACACTGCAGTGGTCGCGTCGACGCTATTGTGGACCGTTGATGGGTTTGTGGCCGAATTGACGAGGTTTATCGCTACGTCACGATCAGGTGGTCTGTTTTGTTATTTATGTAGTATGGAGACGGGGGAGAGTAAATTAATTTGGACCGTGTGGGTTTACTTTACTACTGTGGCTTCTAATGTAACAATGGACTTAGGAGGCCGAGACGGCGGTTCACGACCATGGAATTTAGAAAGTATCATGTGATGATGACAGTTACGTCGACAATGCTGATTTTGTGGTTTATGTACTTTGACATACCTAACTGATGGCTTCTGAAAGTGATGATTGGCGACTAACTTAACCGTTACTGATTATGTGTACTATGGGAAGGCTCGCAGGGCCGTTGTTCCATGACATGTGACAAATCTGGGGGACTGGCTTACAGGGCTGATTTCCCATGACACGTGACTAGTGTGACTGATGAATGACGGAATGAATAACAGGAACTGGTCCTCTGAGTCGATGTTCCACGACGTGTGTTAACTGTGACTGATTTTCGTGTGTGCTCGCTGGGACGCTGTAGCACGGCATGGGGGTCATATTAAGAGCTGGCTTATCTTGGTCGTAGGTTCTGGTGACTCTAACCATGTCGCTTAGCACAGTCCAGTGGGACTTGACTGTTTGACTTGGCCGCGAGGCGGCGTGTGTTGCCATGTGAGTTGGCGTTGTGAGTTGGCCACGAGGTGGCGTGTGGAACCATGTGAGTTGGCGTTGTGTGTTGGCCACGAGGTGGCGTGTGGAGCCATGTGAGTTGGCATTGTGAGTTGGCCACGAGGTGGCGTGTGGTGCCATGAGAGTTGGCATTGTGACTTGGCCGCGTGGCGGCGTGGACAGAGTTTGACGACTGAGAACAAGAGACAGAGTTTGATGATAGGGTGACATGTGGTCCGGAGTGATGACAAGGGACATGTGGTCCGAGAGTGATGACGAAGGACATGAGGTCCGAGAGTGACGACAAAGGACAAGAGGTCCGAGAGTGATGTTGGGGACGAGTAGTCAGAGCTTGACGATGAAGTACTAGTGGTCAGAGATGGACGAGCGTGTGACATGTTTGTACAGGCTGTTCTTCATTACAGATTGAAGCGACAGGGGAGTGGAGTCACAGAGGCGCACGAGGACGTGCGAAAGTCAGTATGGCCGTGACGGCGCTTCGATAAATCGTGGTGGTTCTCCAAAGAGTGTTAGGTGCAATGGGAATCATCCAAGGAGGTTTATTGTAGGCTCATTGTACCTCTCGCTCTTGACACAACACTGAGCACTGGCAGCCTAGAAAAGTAATGACAGCCGTTCCTTTTGTTTCTTATGACAGTCAGATTGGTTCGGGCTTTTGCGAATGGTGGTCACGTGATCTGTGGCGTGTCGATGGAGTTCTGTATTTCCTATTTTACATGATTATTGAGAATTATTGGATGTTAAGCTTCGAAGTGTGATTAAAGCGCTGATTGTATTGTAACAGTGAATTTTATTCTCCTCACCCGATATACTCACGCCTACCATGATGATTCTATGACGAAACTGTAACACATTCCTAGTTCCTAACTCCTGATGTGGGGCCACTCCCTCCCTACACATGTGATATTTTTTATAGGTAAACAGACTATGATGTTTATTATTATTGAGTTGTTTTTTATGTAATCTTTATAGTTTTTAAGATAGTAACTTATACCCACCACAAAATAAATTCTTTGACGGTACAAAATAACTTATACCCTTTCTCCCATAAGTAAATTGTGAATTCTCTTATGTGAAAAAGAATACGCATTTGGATTGACTTTTATGATAATCAAGTAATTTCAAGTAATATTATAGGCTCTCTTTACAAAAATATAGTGATAAGCTGTGTACTTTAATTCAACGTTAAAAAAAAATTGAATCCTCTGAAAATAAATATCTTGGCGTCTTTTTCACAAAGATTTTGTATGTGTCATGTGGTACATGTAGACTTATACTAACTACTTTGAGCAACTTGTACCCTATATTTTAATAAAAGTAAAACAAAAAGAATACATTTTTTGTTAATAAAAATGTTTAATTTTTTTGCGTATGAACAATATAAAAAATAAGAGAAACTCACATCTCAATCTGCATAAAAATCACGAATTGAGTTGAAAAAAATCCTGAATATATTTTAGTATTTCTTATTGTTTGGTAAAGACAACAACAAATAATCTTTCATGCGACTTCAAAATAAGAAAACAGTTAAAAAAAACATTCGGACAAACCAAAACCATTATAAATTTTTAAAAAATATTCTTAAAACTACCAGCCACCACAGTGGCGGTTAGTCCCCTTTTTGAGGTGTGGCTCGGGAGGAGTCACGGCGTGGCGCCCTCACCTACAGCATTACCCAGGTCCTCACCGGACACCTTTTTTTTTTGTCGCTGGGCTAAAAATGCTATTACGCATCTCCTTCCCGTCGGGGGACGGGAGAGGGGTATGTGTGACTCCCTGGTAAAGTCGTTTCCAGTATACCCACTAAAATGGCCCAGCGGCACTCCGACCTCGCCTGAGTGGAGGGGGTCTGGGAATCTATGGCGTCCAGTCCCCCACCGGCGATTGCCCGCCTTACGGCAGGCCTTTCATACCTCCCCCCAGTGGGGAAGGATCCTTATAATGGCCGGAGCGCAGGGGTTGATCCTTGTGATGCAGGTGGTGGCGCCCCCGCGCCTGTCGCCCGCTGATCAGGTACCTGCATTGAATCGGTCGTGAGGAGGCGCCCGGGTGTCACCACTGTGCGGACAGCCCTGAGGATACGGTGGACCACACAATCCAGGTGTGTTCAGCGTGGAAAGGGCACCGCTGTGTCCTCGTCGAGGCAATTGGCGGCGACGACCTCTCGCGTCCGGCCCTGGTTCAGGAAATGGTCCGAGGCGCGAGGGAATGGGATGCCGTCGCCTCCTTCTGCGAAGCAGTCATGCATGCATCCGCACCTCTCATCCCAGCCGCCACGCTGGACTTGGTAGTCACCACGGGCGCCGGTTGTCACGAGATGACGTCCGGCCACCATAGGCGTGGGTCTGTGACCGGTGACACCATTGTCGCCAACACGCGTGCCAACACGGGTCCATACCCGTGTTGAGATGTCAGCCACCCCAGCGGGGCCCAACAGGGCCAAAGCCGGGGCTGCGGGATTGTTCGAAAGAGTTACCGCTCCCTGGTACATAAAAGACCTACGACGGAACATGATGGATTTTTAGTCAGTAAAAGTCTGACACTCCCTCACCGCTGCTAACCCACAGTGGGAGGGGTTAGCAGTTGGGGTCATTTGATGTTTTTTGTCATGTAACTGGGTTGTCCGGGTAACTGAGTTGAGGAGGTCAGATAGGCAGTCGCTCCTTGTAAAACACTGGTACTCAGCTGAATCCGGATAGACTGGAAGCCGACCTCAACATAGCTGGGAAAAGGCTCGGAGGATGATGAGGATGAGGATAAGGCTACATAATGTAAAATTTGACGTTAAATGGATAATGTTGCTAAATATTAGAAAAACCGGTAAAATACCGGTAACATATTATTTTTACCGGTAATTTAATAATCACAAAAATGAGCGGTTTACCGGTAAAAATGAAAATCGGTATTGCATGCCCTACCCGCATCGACGAGTTATATCGTTTCTCACGTAAATTGAAAGCAAACTTTAATAATTTCAATACAGCATTATTGTGAGTACTGATCTCAATAGAGTTATACAAGACACTTGGCCTTTATTTTGGTGAAAACAGATTCATGTCTAGTAATATTATTCTTCACTGAGCCATTTTTAAGGACCAACTCTTGTTGTATTGCTAAACACCAATTAAATCAAAACGTGGGTATCTTATATTAATTTAGATTAAAAAACACAAAAAATATTTTTTATTTTTCAGTTTAAAACAATACAAAAGTACTTGAATCCGAATTTTGTAGAATTATTTGTGTCAGTAAGATCCATATGCACCAAGTAACTTCTTTGTCTTTAAAGATAACTTAGATCTCTTTACATCAAACGATAGAGCATTTTTTCTGATCATTTTGGTATACTTAACTCATTTTCGACAAAATTGGACTTATACCCCTTTTCACTAGGGCCACAGATATTATCCTGGATAGGTAAACTCGAAGACATCTACTTCTGTAAGTACTAATAATATTTAATCTATCAGTGCACCTAATTGTATTTAGGTGAATCAGTACAGTAGGTTCAGCATAGAAGTGCGACATACTCCTAGACAGACAGGCGTAATAACTTTTGCATGTATAGTAAAAACTAGCTTCTGCCAGCGGTTTCACCCGCATCACGTGGGAACCTCGGCACGGACCCGGATAAAAAGTAGCCTATAGCCTTCCTCGATAAATGGGCTATCTAACACTGAAATAATTTTTCAAATCGGACCAGTAGTTCCTGAGATTAGCACGTTCAAACAAACAAACTCTTCAGCTTTATAATATTAGTATAGACTAGCTTCTGCCAGCGGTTTCACCCGCATCCCGTGGGAACTACTTCCCGTAGCGGGATAAAAAGTAGCCTAAAGCCTTCCTCGATAAATGGGCTATCTGACACTGAAAAAAATTTTCAAATCGGACCAGTAGTTCCTGAGATTAGCGCGTTCAAACAAACAAACAAACAAACTCTTCAGCTTTATAATATTAGTATAGATAAGTATAAAAGTCTAATTTACATACCTTTTGTAGTTTTTTTGTGTACCACTTCTTGCAACATATTTCAGCTGAATTACTTTTGATGATGGGCGTTGTTGGTATCAGATGATTGCTTTTACAACTGGTTACTGTTGGCAAAGAAATTAAATATGTTTTATTAAAATTATGACAAATGTAGGCAACATTCAGCACTATTAAATACTAATTAATATGTAGGATTCAGGGAGATATATATGTAGGCGCGCTGATTATGGATTATTGTTTAATTACAAAGTAGACAATTGTCTTAACAGTTGATTGTTAATCATAACTCAATTTCTCAATTAGGTATGTCTAGTTTCAGTCGACTAGTGTATCGATAACATTAAAATTATGAGCGGGTAACCCCGAATAGAGTAGTAAGTGTCACGACGAGTAATGGCAGCGGTCATTCTGGTGACAGGTGCCAGCTGAAGTGCGCACATACTAACCTATTGGCTCGAAATCTCATTCCATCTTACTGATTGTGTGTGATTGTGAATAAAATAGTGAGGAAACCAAATAATGGAACATTGGACTACACAAGCGTGCCTTTATTTTTGAATTCCGGCCGTTGCAACGCCCACGATGCAACGTGACAGCCAGGACCGCCGCGAGGCTCCTTCTGACGCTCCCACATATAGTTCGAACAAACTCTTCAACTTAATAATATTATAAGTTTTCCATAGAAAATCTCCTTATATCCTTTTTAGCTATTATGTCTTAGGAATTAAGTATTTACCATAATATCCTCCTACGCGAGTTCAATGTCCACTTATTCATAGTACTAGAATTTATAAAGAAAATAATAATACATAATCCAAGAAACTGAGAAGACTGAAAACTTTTACTATAGAATTTCATGATATTATTATCTTACACACACCCACTATTATAAACCCTATTTATAATTGATAACAATACCGTATCAACATTACATTCTTGGTAACCACCAACGCAAAAAATCCAAACTAATATTATAAATGCGAAAGTAACTCTGTCTGTCTGTCTGTCTGTCTGTCTGTCTGTCTGTCTGTCTGTCTTTCTGTCTGTCTGTCTGTCTTTTCTTCACGCCTAAACTACTGAACCGATTTGTGTGAAATTTGGTACAGACATAGTTTGAAACTTGAGAAAGGACATAGGATAGTTTTTATTACAAAAAATAAAAATAAAAAATAAAATTTATTACGGACATACAGTGCCATCTATTGGTCAAATCTATTGGTCAAATGTCGAGCTGTTCCTATGCTCCGTAGATAGATGGCGTTAATCGCGCAATGGTGTCATTACACGTGTTCGGTTCATGTTATTGTTTTAATTCATCGGAAAATCCATCAGAAAAATGTAAATAAACAGTAAAAAGGTGTAAAAAAATTAATATTAATATAATAAAAGTTTTACTACAAAGAAAATGCTCTAACGGAGTATAGATAATTCTATTAGTACTACGTGCAATGGTGTCGATCGTTACACGAGTTCGGTTCATGTTGTTTTAATTCATCGGAAAAAAGTAAATAAATAGTAAAAAGGTATGAAAAAAATAATAACAATTTAATACTACTTTTAGTACAAAGAAAATGCCCGAACGGAGTATAGATAAATAATCCGAGTTGTCACTATGCTCGATAGATGGCGTTGGGATCGAAATAGATCGCGCTATGGTTTCGTTACACGCATTTGGTAGGGTATCGGCCGAGCGCTTCGGTACCGTCGTGGAAAAATTGTACTGTCGGTTGTATGGTCATTTATGTGGATTGGTCCTGTTTCGTAAATTCTAAATTGGTTCCGTTGTATTTGTCGATTAAAAGGTTTATTTGTTGGGTAGAACTGGTTGTTGTTTGATGTAGGTTTGATCTCGATTAATAGTACTTATTTAGTTTGTTTAGTAAAACTGTGATTCTAAAGTGGGTGATAGACGAGCATACTTAATGTACGCGGTTTTTAAGATCGCGAACTTACTCGGCTCGACGTTAAGTGGGTGATAGACGAGCATACTTAATGTACGCGGTTTTTAAGATCGCGAACTTACTCGGCTCGCCGTTAGTGACATTCTGTATCGCGATGTCGTCGACAGAAGAAGCTTTATGTTATTTAGGAGTCGTAGCATCTCTTTCCAACTTCCGTATAATCTATACTTATAATAAATCTGTAGGGAGGTCAATTCTGTACATTAAATATATTTCCAAAATATCGATCAGAGGGTGATTAGTGACCGATACTGATGCCAAAAATGCAATCAGTAAAAATTTTGTCTGTCTGTCTGTCTGTCTGTCTGTCTGTCTTTCTGTCTGTCTGTCTGTCTGTATGTTCGTTATGGAAACAAAAACTACTCGACGGATTTTAATGAAACTTAGCACAAATATTCTTCATACTCCTGGGCAGGTTATAGGATACCTTTCATCACGCTACGATCAATAGGAGCAGAGCAGTGATGGGAAATGTTGGGAAAATGGGAGAAGTTACTCCATTTTTTAAGCTTTCGTCACGTGTGCAGCCTTAGTGGTTAAAGCTAAGTAGTAATAGGCTAGGTACGCATAGATTTAGATAATTGGGTAGACTGGTGATTATTATGACTTCCTCTCTTTGCACAAAATCCGAATCTAACGCGGACGAAGTCGCTGGCAGAAGCTAGTCTATACATACATATAATAAATCTGTAGAAAAGTAATTTTTGTACATTGAAGAAATTTACAAAAAAAATAGCCAGCATGTTAAAGGATAACTAACAGAACCCATTTCCATCATTTTTGTCATTTTTGTCTGTTTGTCTGTTTGTCTGTTTGTCTGTTTGTCTGTTTCTCTGTTTGTTTGTTCGAGATTCACGTAAAAACTACGAATTAAATGCAGACAATGCTTATATACAAAAATTCTACGTAACTTGGGGTATTACTTAGTTTTTGTTTCATCGAAATCGATTCACTCTATCAAAAGATATGATTAATTTTGTGAATTCAAGATGTGAAATATTACGACACGCAATCTATTTGTCAAAACTGTACATTTGAATATTGTACTTATATTAGTTGATCGGCCTATTATTAATCTTTACACAGAAAATCACACCTTTATAAGTAACTTCGGAAGAAAAAAAAATGTAAATTTTGTTTAGCCAAGGTTAAAGTAGCTCCATCTGTGGTAAATAAAATACATTCAATTTGTCAAAGGAGCGAGGTGGTAAATGACAATACTACCATACATTCTTTATAGAGGATTATTATTTCAACAGATGGAGTTGTGTATTTTCCGTAATTCACCATATTTTAACACGTAGTGTAATTTTTCGATAGACATTTCAATAGTGTTTGTCAGTTTGCCGTGCCACATCAAAATCCAACTATAATTATTACCTTGATAAAAAGAAAATTAATAGTTCTCAGCCAAATTTAAAACGGTGCCATCTAAATTATTTTTTGAACATTATGTCAAAAATGATGACTTTAGTGGAACAATTAATTATCATTTAAAGTTACAGATGGAGTTCATATCAGGATTTTTTCATAAACATAGTTTAGCTTATCTTCCACTAATGTGGTGGCCTTAAAACAAATTACTTTGAGTGAGAAGTATTAAGTAGACCTTAATTATTTTTTTTGATGCAAAATATGTAAACTTAATCCTAGAAGAAATGAGGATCTATCTCTCGCAAGCGCTGCTAAGCGTGAGGTAGGTAATGTAGGATTCTGTAGCTTTAAAAACAAGCCCAGGTACAAAGTGCAGATAAGAAATGGGAGCTTTCTCGATTTAATACCATACACACGTAAAATGCTTTATGCGTCTGAAAACGTACAAATTACGCGCCGCATACCAGAGACATGCTTACCATGCTTATCCAGAATGCATTGCACAAAAACCAATGGTATCCTATTCGAGAAGTCAAAAGACTTGACCTGCCAACGTCAGCTTCTGCGCTAAGCAAGTGTTCTTAATAGTACCATCAGAATTACATTCATCGTTGAATGAGGTGATTAAATTTTCAGAAACCACAATAACAGTAGGGGCCAAAGCGTATGATCGCTATATAGAGCTCTGATTGGCCCCAGGTGATCAAGTCAGGTCTGATTTGTTTGTTCATCAGATCTTAGAAAGTGTTTCGGTGGATACTTACTGTCGTCCTGTTTACGTGTGACACAAAATATGGTATATAAACGTCCTCCGCAAAATTTTCCCGGTGTGCGGTAGTGACGCACAGTATACAACACTTATGTTTCTTTTGATTTGCTGGCTCCACCAAGAAATGACAAATTGCGAGCGTACATTTTGAAAATCTTGGCAAAACTGCAGGTTTCAAATACGAAAACATGAAGTGGATTCGCACAGATACGTACATTTTGCCTATTCGTGAACTAATGCAAACATTTCGGTGGAGTCCCGGCTTAGGCCACCACATTAGGCGTGCGCGATCCTCGGGCGTGTGAGTAGCGCGGGCGCCGCGCGTGCGTCGCGAGCGCGTTGCGTGAGCGTCGCGTTTTGCTGCCCTGCGGCATTTGAAGCGCGCTCGCGGCGCGCACGCGCCGCTCTCCTTGACGTTTAACTGCTAAGGCGTTTAGCGGGCGGCGGGGATAGCGGGCGAAGGGGTAAGAACGCAACTCGAGCGCCGCGTGCTCGCCGCGAGCGCGTCGCTTGCACTCTTCACACATGCCGCAGGGCAGCAAAACGCGACGTTCACGCAGCGCGTTCGCGACGCCCGCGCTACTCACACGCCCGAGGATTGCGCACGCCTAATGTGGGGTCAGCCTTACCATAGTGAGTAAGTGCACAGAAAATTCCCGTCATACAACAAGCTCCGACTATACAGGTTTTAGTGTTGGTGGTCTAAGTGACGTTCCGCCACAAGTGTTTCTCCCCAGTAGTGAAACTATCCTACCCTATGCGCCTGCTGATGATGATGACTCATTTTATCATCCATCCAGCTATTCCCCAACTATGTTGGTGTTGGCTTCCAGTCACCGAATCTGTTTGAGTACTAATATTTTGCTTGGAGCGACTACCTATCTACCTATCTTCAATCCAGTCAACTACACAAGACGATATCCATGGTAAGACTGACAGACTTTCTGGCTTCTGATTAGTCGCAGCAGTTGCAGAAAATGTACAAATGACAGCTTTGTCAGACTCAAAGCATATAGACATAGATTATAGCTGTTTCCTGTGAAAATTACTTACGCACCATACGTAATAATTTTCCAAATTGGCTGACTAGATCCAGAGATATTCACAACGTCACAAACTTTACTTCTTTTGTTTAGATAAATGGTCACATCCACAACACAACCTTGATCAATGAATCTATGCGACTGCTAATCCTAATTATACTGTCACGTGAAAGAATGCACCTACGGGATAAGTAGTATTTTGACTATTCTATATTGCCCACGCAGACGAAGTTGCGGGCAACAGCTAGTTTCTAATAAAATATTGTATGCTTGAAGCTTGATTTTTTATTTTGGTAATCGTTGCTTCTAATTTTCCAAAGACTATGGTTATTTCGGAAAGATTCTATAAATTCGGTTAGCAATTCATACGAATAAGTGCGGAAATCACTCATTTTGTAAAAATTCTGAATCCCTTATAACAAAAATTGCAAATCTCAACACAGACAGCGTGCGCGTCCATGAACAGACGGAACAAAGTGGCGGCTCGCGGCTCGCAGTGCTGCCACACGTACGAGCTACGAGCAAAATTTCAAACCGGTTGGATCGCCGACGAACTTGCTCGACGGTTTTAAAGTACGCGTACTTAGGGTGACACACGAGCGAAAAAGGTCGTCGATCCATAAGTTCGCGTACTTACTCGCACGTCTATCACCCACTTTAGTTCGTTTTAAATTATTTAGTTTTAAGTTCGTTTCTTTTAAATTATTTAGTTTTAAGCTTGGTTGTTAAATAGGATAGGTTGTAATATATTTTTTTTTAAATTGTTATAAGTTCGTATCTTTTTTTTAATTCTTTAGTTTTAAGTTAGTTTTCAACTTATAAGTTCGGAAAGATTTAAAAAAAATACGGTCAAATTGAGAACCTCCTCCTTTTTTTGCAGTGGGTTAAAAACTTTCTGCTCAAAGTAAATTTACGGACGAAGCCGCGGGCAAAACTACCCATGCTAAAAATGCGATAATAACTCTGTCTATCTGTCTTTCCGTCACGCCTAAACTACTGAACCGATTTGGATGAAATTTGGTACAGACATAGTTTGGAACTCGAGAAAGAACATAGGATAGTTTTTATCCCAAAAATCCTGCGGGAGCGGGAACTTCTCAAAAATCCCGCGAGATCGGGAACTATGTGGGTAAAACCAAAAATCTGCCGGAAGTCACTATTCCACGCGAACGAAGTCGCGGGCAAAAGCTAGTACATAATATTCCATTATACTTAACTAAAAAAATATACCTATTTATAAGTTCCATTAATGAACGACCCACACGTTCAGGATCAAATGTCCGTATTTATGCAAAATGGAACCACACAGCAAACACACACTTTTGAGATATCAAAGGGTTTACAAAAACATGTGCAGCACTGTTAAATGAAGTCAAATTACTATTTATTTTATTTAAATATGTTGATAAATTACTAAATTTAGTATGTGTATATAATTTTTTGTTGATTACTGGTAAACCTTCAAAATAATTAAGAAATCGTGCATGTGGTTCCTTTAAACATTAAGTAATTAATAGGTTTTCTCATATACAAAAAAGAACCATAATCTAGGGATTTGTTGATATAAATGAAACAATGTGATTTATAATCGGGATAAAGGTGCTCTCCCTATATTAACGTCTACAGCATTACCAAAGAAGTCTGTTTTAAAATAAATTGAGTTTGGTGAGTCTCTTTCTATGTATATTTCCCGCAGTTATATATGGTTACTTAGTTAGTATAGTTGATGCATTTTTAACCCTGATACATTTTACCTTACTTTTCGATCGTATTGTTTTAAATTTGAATTCAGAATACCATACGACATGGAGCTACGCCTAACAAGTCGGATATGCGCCTTGTTAAAGGCAATTGATTTTTTAATAAAAAACATGTTTTATCAAATAAAGGTTTAATTTAATAACGCGTGTTGCCTCCATGGGCATCTACCACAGCTCTCATACGATTAGGCATAGAGTTTATCAACCGCTCTATGAAATTTTGAGGGATCATCTCCCATTCCTCCTCTATGGCAGTTTTCAACTCCTGCATCGTCTGGGCAACTGGCTGACGAGCCCTAACACGTCTTTGTAGCTCGTCCTACATGTGCTCAATGGGGTTCATGTCTGGGCTTCTGGCTGGCCAGTCCATAACTGTGATGTTCACATCCCGAAGATATTCCCTGACGATGCCGGCCGCATGGGCTCTTGCATTATCCTACTAATATTATAAACGCAAAAGTTTGTATGTATGGATGTATGGATGTTTGTTACTCTTTCACGCAAAAACTACTGAATGGATTTTAATGAAACTTTACAATAATATAGCTTATACATCAGAATAACACATAGGCTACAATTTGTAAACATATTGTTCGAAATACTAAACCTGCGCAGACGAAGTCGTGGGCACCAGCTAGTCATGCATAAAAAGGTAATTTTTGCCCACATAGTCCGCGTATGGTATCACGTGAGGTTCTAAGCACTCACGAATATACCTTTCAGCATTTAATGTTGGCAGCCGTGGTCCTGTAACAACCTCAAGTTGAGTTTTGCCGCTCACGGATATACCGCCCCAGACAGTCCATGAGCCACCGCCATAAGGAACCCTCTCTTCAAAGCAGCATTGTGCGAAACGCTCTCCCTTACGTCGGTAGACCTTCTTCCTTCCATCATTGCCATGTAACACTATTTTAGACTCATCGGAAAAGAGCACACGGCTCCAATCTTGCTGTGTCCAATTTAAATGATGGCGTGCGAAATGAAAGCGCGCTGTTCGGTGGGCTCGCGTTAGTTTGGGCCCATTAGCTGGCTGGTTCTTTTAACACACAGATACTCCATGGAAGTTGGTTTTGTATCTCAATGGAGGTAAGGTGACGATTTCTCAAGCTGGTCGTCACGATGAATCGATCCTGCCTTTCAGTTGTGACCCGAGATCGTGGCCTTCCTTGGCGACGAACAAAGCCGCCAGTCTCTAGGTACCTCCGATAAACATTTCGGACTGCAGATCGACTTAAATTAAGTTGAGCACTCACGTTTCTTTGGCTGTGTCCGGCCTGAATAAGCGCCACAGCTTGGGCGGC
Source organism: Helicoverpa assulta (assembly GCA_963856015.1). NCBI lineage: Eukaryota > Metazoa > Arthropoda > Insecta > Lepidoptera > Noctuidae > Helicoverpa > Helicoverpa assulta. The sequence goes on from CAWLCW010000016.1 coordinate 2,330,770, forward strand.
GACTTCAGGTGAAGTATCCATAGATTATTGATAGAACCTCACCTTAATGTTAAGAATAAGTAATGTTTGTTGCAAAACCAAAGATATCAATAACTTTTTTCAAGAATTAAAGCCAAGTAAACCAATCAAGTATTAAAGCCAGTAAAAAATTTTAGCTAGGACCAAACGAAACTGAAAATACAAGGTGGGCCAATAGATGTGTCCAGAAGATTTATATCGTTGAATGTCGCCTATTTTTACAGATGACGTTTGACGTTTTAAGTTTGAAACTGCACTTTGAGTCATACCATCAATGAAATAAAGTAAATATTTCGTTGTTTGAAACGAGAAATATTAAATCAATCATGTCATTTTTGCACCTTTGAGTGGAATCACATGCTAGTGGTTCTACTGTTTAAAAATATTTATTTATACATGATAGAACCGAATGTTTGTGGTTCCCTTTTGCAAAACAATATTAGCAAATAAATAATAAAAAATATTTTACGCATAACGATACCACAGAAATTTGGTTCTATTTTGTGTATTAAAAATAATCGTTAATAATAGAAATATGTTTGATGTATAACGGTACCAAGTATGCGTGGATCTTTTTTGTATAAAATTACATGATAGTACTATCGTTTATTTGTTTGATCAATAGAGTCATATTGTGCCGTGGTTCCGTTTTGCTTTACAAGTAACGTTTGTTATTGCTGTTGGTTCTGTTCTGCTTTTAATATACCTTCTTTCCAAGGGGAAAATCATGTGGTTCTTTTTTGTTTAAGAATTTAGACCACTTTTAGATTAGTATTCTTAAAAAAAGTAAAAAACGAAATTTGTCGAGTGGTTCCATTTTGCATAAATACGGACAATTATTCTAAAATTGTTTATAAAGGTAGGTGTCCACTGCTGCGTAATGGCGGTTCTACACTATTGCCAAGAATTCACGGTCAAAATACCGACACTAATCAGGGAACAGGCGTGCATACGCGAGAACACCCGCGAAAACCATTCACAATTCCACATTCACGACGCCTATTCATGACGATTCTCGCCACTAATGTGGAGCTGGCATTACGAACACATGGTACTGTGCTGTATTAGAGGTTCCACGTCTGTTTAAAGTAATGCCGGTGCAAAAGGCGGACAAGAAATTAAAAGATATTCCTTTTAAATGAGAATAGTTAAGCTTTTGATTCAGAATATGTCAATTCTGCCAATAGGGCCAATAAACAGAAGTTTAAAGTTAAAATAATTTCATTTAAATGAATCCCCAAGGATCCTGGTACCGCCCTACACTTTACACTAAATATACCTAAATATCGATAGATAGGAGCGAACTATTAAGGGTCTTCCCGCATATTATGTTACACAACCACATAGTTTGCACATTAAGGATACGAGGATAAACCGAAGGCGTGACCTATATAAATTACTGTAATTATAGTACATTCTATGGAAAATATGTTTGTTTGAAAAGGCCGGTAGTGGACGGGTAGCTAAAGGATCATTTACAAAGCTAACTAAAACAGTGCAAGTGTGCTTTGCTACAGTGGTCGGGCGTTACAGTCTAGTGGTCGAGTACCTTTACAATACGTACAGGAAAACTTTCTGAGAACATCTAAGTATATTAATGTAAATTAAAATGTGTTTTTCTAATCGTTAAACCGTTTTCTGCGGTTTAATAAATTGCTATTACCTACGGAAAGAAAAACATTTTGTTAGATCAATTAGTGACACTCGAGTGCACGTTATGATTAAAAACAATATTTACGTAGTAGGTAGGTACCTTTTGTTTTTTATGTGTCCCTACAAAATTATGGTTAAGCCCACGTCCGATAAACGATGACCAATTTTTGACAGAATACAATGATAGCAACAGTGCAATGCATGATACGCCCCACAAAAAATTGGTCCGATTATCTGTCATATCTTTTGTAGGAGCAGCTGAAGTAGTCCACCACATCACAAATACGTAGGTAAGTAATTCAAGAACGCCGAGTTCTAAGTGTGCACGAATTGGCGGAATTCGTTTGTCAGTTGACATTCATAATGTCATGTAAATGTTAGTTCGTGAAAATATGTCTTTATGTGTGAAGAACTTATCATATTCGCACAATTTCACGTTGAGAAGCTACCATAAGTCACGATTACCTACTTATGTATGATATTTCTATAGGTAAGTATCGATTGCCTTTTGTTTTAGCGTCGCGCCGTGCCTCTTTGCATTCAGATACCAACAGATCGCTCACATATTATGAAAACTACACTATAAAAAGCTTATAGAACTCAGACCGGAACAATAACATGCACAAAAGTTGTATCTACTCACAAAAATAAAGGCTTAAACCGTAAAAAATATTGAGTTTCAATATAATCCTATTAGGTACCTACTTTATCGTGCTCATGCAAAAAGGGACCTTCCACTTCACAGATTTATTTGCGATATTTATCGTTTCTCGTAAAGAGTGCGAAAACGTACTCGTCATTTACGATTCAGAAACTTTGGATCAGATATCTCTTATATAGGATTTAGGATTACCTACAAGAGGGGAGTGTACTGAGGGAATGAGGTAACAGGTAGGTACTAAGATTCGATTTGCGTATGAGACAAGAAGTCATATAAGACGCTTAGATAGATTACATAGGTTCTAGAACATGCTATGCTCGTTAGGGGTAAATGCTTCTCATAATTCACTGTGTAGGGTAAAGTTGAGCGAAATATGTACGTTCTTACTGCAGCCAATAAATACGTTACATTACAATAAAAACCGCTCTTGATCTTCTCCTCTATAGAATACACACTTCTGCTGTTCCCGACAGGATTCTTGTTTCTATTTCTTATTATACCAACTGTTGTACATGCATTACAATATGAAACGCATTAAGAATTGGGTATTGAACATAAATATGTCGCGAAATTATAAACGATTATAACAGATAGTGAATAAATTATTAAAATGTATTGAACCGTATCATACCTCTACATACAATTCAACGCATTTTAATAAATATTGCATCGTATAAATAAAATATTGACCCGTGCGAAGCCAGGGCGGGTCGCTAGCATCCAATAAGGTTACGAAACATATTGACAATGGGTCGCTACGTGCTACAGGACATGGCTAGTTATCCCACTATACCCTGTGATTCACTTTAGAGGTACTTACAACATTTTTACGCTTAGTCAGAAAAGGTTCAAATCTCTTGCTTGAGTGAAGATTGCAATCTAGGAAGGGACAGTTATTTTATGGATTGCAACAACATAAGAGTAGCGTACTACTGTACGTCGATTCTATAAAATTCAGACAACAACTCGCATTTCACTTCGCATTCGGTTCAAAACGTTCTAAAAGTCATCTCATACTTTATTTGTCAAAATCTCGAGTTTAATTTAGTTCAACTCGCAAACACGCTCGCAAGAGTAGCGCTAGTGTAGTAACTCACGGCGGATTCAGATGCGAAGTTTAGAGTGAAGTCTTATAGAATCACACTGCTGGACACAGATCTTTACTGATAATGTTACTATTGTATGTATGTCTCCACCAGACCACGGGTCTAACAGAGTCTTGGATTTTGGGTAGGCGAACGTGGCGGCAAAGCCAACACGCTGAAACCCTTTTGAGATAACTTAAATGAAATGGTGACACAAATATTATTATTATTCTACAAGTGTGAAGTTATGTTACATTGTTATGTAGGTATAAAGACTTAAGAAGACCTAATGCTAGGAAGAAAATGAACCCTAAGAAAGGAAATTTTCAAATTATCATTTGCAAAATATGACCACAAATTATAGCAAAAGTTCCTACACTCAAGTTTCATTCCCTGTCATAATACTTGCCATATAAAATGCTCTGAGAGCGTGACACTACACGTGCCGTTTGAACTTGACACTTATTGTAGCTCGGTTGTGCAGCGTAGGTAGTGTAGTTATAACAATAACCTCAAACGGTCTGAAATGGAGACTTTTCAAGATAAGTGTGCATTTCTGTTAAAGAATAGTGTCTCAACCAGCATTCTATTTACATAATTGTATAAAAAATCCATTCCACGTAGATATCGGCTTCTTAAAGCGGGAAGCAATTTAATGAATTGAATTGAACAGAAACAAAAACTCGAGGTGTTGTCTACACTTCTACTAGTAATATCGGGTGTGTCGTTCACAATCACATTAAATCATATCGCATATACTTTATGATATTCTATGGTGAATTGTAAAAAAAATAACCTAATCCATTCAGTGGTTTAACCACAGGAGTCATTTTTCGTTTTTATAATTTACAACATCATGTGTAAAGCAGAGATAAAGTTAGGAGTATCGTATGTTTTGATCAGTTGACAGCTGTCAGTTTTCAAGGGAGAATTTCAGTTGTTTGTAATGACTGACTTTTATATGGTGTTCTAATTTTTGCAAATTTTTATTCCATTTACTTTGTTTGAAAAAAACATTTTTTTTTATTTTTACGTATTTTTTTTTTATCTTTGTGTTAATCGACATATATTAACCAGTATATTAACGCATTTCATTTAATGTGACTATGAACGACACACCCGATATAATAACAAGGAAACATTTTTTTTCGTTTATTTGTTTTATACTCTAGGTACAGGCTCCGAAACTACTGAACTGATTTGGAAAAAAAATCACAGGTGGGAAGCTAAACTATCCCCGATTAACATAACCTATATTTTATCCCGGCACAAGCAGTAGTACCCACGGGACACGGGTGATACCGCGGAAAAACCGCTAGTGTTTAATATGTACAGAAATAAAAACTCGAGTAGTTATCGTTTAATACTGCGCATTGTTTTGATGCTGATGCATGGTAGTTTTCCATCGTTCAATTAATTAAAGCTATCAGGTCAACTACTACAGAAAAATATTGACTTGTTAAAGTAAACACACCCCCTTTAACGTGTAAACGTTATTGCTCAGAGTCTATCTACTTAAAAGTAATTAATCTATGTCTGTTTGATTCGAGTTGTGAAAAAGACTAATTCTTACCAAATACTTGTCTTCAAAAGACGGTCAAAATATTTATACACACCCTAATTTGGCCAATTTGTTTCAAAACCTCTTCTAATAGGGTGAGCGAGCCTTTTACCATTCACTTGCTAGGAATTACGCACGACCAGCCGAACCAAATACGGATTCTAATTAACAGCGCGTTTACATTGGGGTATTTGTTCATGCGTAGCTAAAACGACACTGCACTAGATGGACCGATCTAGCCAAGGTCGTCGGGAAACAGTGGATGCAGGTTATAAAAGACCGAGTGAAGTGGCGAGCCTTAGGGGAGGCCTTTGTCCAGCTGTGGACGTCTTTCGGGTGACATGGTGACGACAACTTAGTCAAACCGACTGTGCGATACTTTCTGGGAGGCAAAAATCTGTCGGGCGGTTTTAACTACCATTGAGCTTTAATCTAGAATTCACGCCAAAAAACGTGACGTTTGCCCTTAACCCTAAAACACAATAACCTATCGACCAACTGGCTCAAGGACAATGGTACGCTCTAACGAGACTCCTTCACACCATAAACCTATCGAGGGGGTTAAATATCATATTTGTACTGGTAGTTGCCAATTGATGGCTGTTGTGCACACACGCCCGATAAGGCCCGTAAGACCCGAGCGTAAAATAAGTCAGCGTAAATAAGGATACCGTAACTAAATACGGATTCTAATACTATTTAATAAATTATGGAGTCAACATGTGCATTTGCATTTGCAACATCCAGCATCCAAGCCTGAATGAAATGTCTCGTGGAATTACCGCTACATATTTTTCCTAACATTTTATCCTATTTTACTGAAAGCTGAATAGAAATGGGGTAATATTTCAGAATGACATGCAATTTCCGTAAATGCTATTATTATTGACTTTCCCATTAAACGCTCCTTTCAATGTGAATCTGAAAGGAATTAATATGCAAGTCATAATTGTTGACCCAAAAAATTAACTGCCGCTTTCATTATGTTTTGATTAAGTGCTTTGACCTTGTTATGAAAGGTAATCATTTATAGATGTTTTGTATTTTATTTCTTATACGTAGTATAATATTTTAGAACCTAGAGAATAAAAGTAGGTCCTATTTCGGTAGTTATCTTGCAAAATCTTTTTTATACAAATAAAAAAGATTATGTTAGTGATTATATATTGGTTATATCTTCTTTCTTTTTACACTGTCTATCTGTACCTATCTCTTTTATTCTAACTCTCCCATAACGGGCCTGCTGGAAGAAATTTCTTTAGAGATAAGCTGTGCCCTTGTACAATTGTTTCTATTATTTATTCTTCTGTGTGTTTTCATGTGTACAAAACTATTAAATAAATAAATAAATAAATAAAAAAAGAGTTTTTATAATTGGGAAATAAATTCTTCCTTTCCTAGGTTAGAAAAAACATCCAATAATGAATTTCCTCGGTTTGCAGTCTCCAGTAATAAAATTAAGAGCTTAGCTCTTGTCGATACAGCAGTTTTCATTCCCGTAAGAAACCTGCGTAAAATTCCAACCTTATTTTTATAAAGAACTTAAAACAAGAAGCTTTCCGAGCTTAGTACTTATTAAAATATTATTAAAACACTTTTTTACTGACTTAACTACCAAATCCCTATAACACTGAATTGATTGAGCATTGCCATCCAAAGTGACAATGCTGCCAGCCTTTTGGGTACATTACTGAGTGACAGCGAGTTTTACAAATAAATCTATAGGTATTAAGTAAAAAGAGAAAAAAATATTTGACCGAAAATAATACTGGAAATATTTTTATCAAGTATCTAAGATTTTTTTCATTCATCATACATGTCATCAAATCGAGAATTTAAAAAAAAAGATCGTTGAAAACATGACAAGCTAAGAGGACCATGAAATTGATTAATGGCTATGAACTTCAGTAAATCAACGCTTGTCTAATTCAGACGTATGTTTTCTGTTTCTGACAGATAGGTACGATGTGGGTCAGACTTTTGTGGCAAAAAATAATGTTCTCTGGCTAGAGAAAATGATTGTTTATTTAGTATGAGATTCTTGGGTCGCTAGACATTACTTATTTTCGCAGTAATGGAACCTATTCGGACGTTGACTATTTGCTTACTACTGTTCACTAATTTAATTTCAATTTAGGTTTAATAGTTTTGTAGCTAGTAGCAATTTTAAAGTCAAAAAATTAAATTATAAATTTTAAAAAACCCCCGACCCAAAAAAGTACGCAATTATTATGACAAAAGGTTAAAAACGCTAAACCCTACAAAAAGCAAAAAATAACTTTTAACACTACGTAAGTACCAACTAAAGCATGTCAGACTAAACTAAATTTTGTCGTGTCGGGGGACCGCTCTAATTATCTAATTAAGATTCGTGTTTTTTTTTATATACGATTGTTGTAATTAGGTAGGTACCTATCATTTGATTTATGTAAGTATTTTTGAAGGTAAAAAGCGGTCCCCCGACACGTTAAAATTAAGTTTAGTCTGACATGCTTTAGTTGGTACTTACGTAGTGTTAAAAGTTATTTTTTGCTTTTTGTAGGGTTTAGCGTTTTTAACCTTTTGTCATAATAATTGCGTACTTTTTTGGGTCGGGGGTTTTTTAAAATTTATAATTTAATTTTATTTCATGCTTTTTGAAGGAGCTCCTTAATTTTTCCTTCATTTAATTTATTTTATTTTAAGATGGGGTCGCTATAGACGATCTCGGCCAAAGGAAGCTGTTTAACAATCCTCATGACAAACTGGATCTGGGAGAATTGCACAGATTGAGAAACAATAAAGATTAACCTTTGGTCATTCTAGATTTTCAGCGAAAATATAAATCGGTTTATCCGTTTCATTCCGGCATTCCAGGGTTTCGTTCCGGCATTCCAGGGTTTCATCCGCAACATCCCATTTCCAGCATCAGGTTCTCGTCAATTAGAAACATGAAGAGAACTCGTCAAGACAAATTCAACGAGCCCAAACTCGATGGGTTTACTAAAAGGCAGTTCAGGGTTACGTCTCCTATCTTCGTGCCCTAACAGCAGACCAGCTCAGTGGTTCCAGAAGACATTAGTTTTTCAAATTTCAGATCCCACATATGCTTGCAAGTAAACTAAACGTGTAACGTTCCTATCACACCTTACAAACGAGCTGATGACCTTGAAGACCTGAACCGATTTCCACCAAACATAGCTAAGAACACTCCCGAATGACATTCCTTTTAAACAAAAAAAACCGCATTACAATCGGATCATCCGTTTGGGAGCTACGATGCCACATACACACACACACACACACACACACACACACACACGTCAAACTTATAACACCCCGTCGTTTTTGCGTCGGGGGTTAAAAATTTCTAAAATCTCTAGCATGGGAATTTTGATAGATATTGGTAAGAACCACCATGTCCTGTGTTCAAATAAAAAAAGTTTTGTAAATTTTTACCGTTGGGCACTACCTTATAATAGTGGGCCCACCTAAAAATATGACGTAGTTCAATAAAAATATTCTATGCAAACAAAACAAAATATGAAGATTACATTGAATATTCACGTTGGTTCGAAAACAAAGGGAGAAGTTATCGTATTTTCGCATACGTTATAATTTTTTAGTTATTTGTTGGGCAAATACAATAAAAGCTGACATATATTGTTTTCATATTGCAATGTGTTACATTGTTTTGTTTATTAATAAGTTACATAATTTTATTTGATTTCAATTTCATTCAAAAATACACACTTACAAAAAAAGCGGGATTGTTCGAAAGAGTTACCGTGGCCCTGGTACATAAAAAGCTCCAGAGTAAGAGTCTGACACTCCCTCTCGCTGCACCTACAGCGGGAAGGGTCATTTGATGATTTCCGATCCAGAAAAAAAGACTTTACTAATAATAATAATTTGCCAGCTTATTGATTCTAGGTTGCTTTTCTTGCTTGAAAAACTAGCCTCATGTATACTCATTTATAAAAGGCTCTATGCAAAGACACGAGAGAAAACTCATTCCTATTAGCGCGGTAATTAATTACGGTAAAGCTCCAAGGAATCTGAGACTGTTGGACGTCGGGACAAGATGAATGATAGTATTAGGTCGCGACTTGTTAACCTGGTACACACAGTGATAAAGCATTTTATAATAAGGTAAATTGGCTTTTTCTATCGGTTGAAATATTTTTTTTAAAGAAATTTAATTTAGGGAAATAAACGAAAATATCGCCACAAAAACAGTTTTAAAAATGTTAAAGGTAGCAATAAACTATAAAGCGTACGAGATTTAATATGATCAATCGATCAATCTGTATGCAATTTAAGGTGCTTAATATCTGAAAATATTTTCATGATTTATTGTCAAATGAGTGCACAAGAATATAATTTCTAATGTCGTCCACGGCCGATTTCGGCCACGGCGGCTGTTCTCATTTAAGGTGATCTGCTAGCTGCGCAGTACATATTATAGTGCACTAGCATTTGCGCAGACACAGGTGCACTCCCTATTCCTTCACGCTCATAACCCGATGGGACGGCAATCCGACACGACCGGAAAGAGATCAGGCGCAGGACCGACATTTACGTGCTCTCCGATGCACGTGTGAATCAATCACCAACTTTCAGACTACGGGCTGCTTTGTGTAAGTAAGTTCAAGAAAACCCACAAAGCGATTTCGGCCCGACCCGGGAATCGAACCCGAGACCTCGAGAACAGCAGCCGCGCTTGCGACCACTAGACCAACGAGGCAGTCAGATTATAAACGTAAGTATAAGCCCAAGGCCTCTCTAAAGGAAGGTCAGATAAAAGAGTGATTTTCACAAAATAATTTACCTAAATGATCCTCAGTGAAATTAGTCTTAAAGAATACTTACATATTGCGTCTATTTTACAATAATAAAATATCTACTTACAATGTCTCTGCCACTTGAAGTTATGCTGAATCTCATGCCTCATCCCCCTCCACAGCTTGGTGACGATCAAGGAGTACGCAAATGACATGATAGAAATCGGTAACAGCAGCAGACCAGCATCCAAGCCAAGGTTAAAGGCTCGTTCTAGCTCCAAGCTCGTCCATACTTCCCGGCATTTGAAGGCTGCGAAAGAAAAAACGCAAATGAAGAAGTCACCTTTAATTAGATTGTCTTATCGACCTGAGGCATCAGTGGAAGCAAGATATTGAGGTAGGTTCAATTCTAGGACAACAGATAGAATCGCAGGTGATGCGTGAAATGTCAAGAGTCACTCGTAAGAGGACCTTAGTATAGAGAAGGACAGTTGTTAACAGCAAACACATTCATATTAGCTCACATATGTATATTGGCTGCAAGGTAATTAATTACGATAATTGCCTGTTCAAACATTTATCTTTAAAATTCATCGTAGGTAAAAGTCTTGAAAATTCACACCCACATTTAATGCCTGGAATTGAAAATAAATTGTAACTTCTTCACAATACTCCGAACGCATTTCTATAGAGGCATAACCAAGCCTTTACAATCTCCGTATTCCTTTTATAGTACGTTCATTCCCTGTCGAGAAAAGAGTTCCATAGCTTTGAAAAAATATTGGCTGTTACGTCCATTAGTGAATGGATTTTTTACAAATACCCTCAGGTCACTGGGTCAGGACACAATGCAGAATGCTGTCGACTTTAATTATATTGTCTTATCGACCTCAGAAATCAGTGGAAGCCATTGGACATTGAGGTAGGATCAATTCTAGGAAAGTACTAGAGAAACTATACTGAAAATAAACAGCGTAATTAATTATGTATTGTTACTAAAGTCGTTGCTTTTTTCTTCTTGTTGGAGTTAACTTTTAATCTTGTGGAGACTGGAAGCCGACCCCAACATAGTTGGGAAAAAGGCTCGGAGTATGAGCTATCATCACTACCCAAAACTTTCGAGGCAATATGCTTTCAGGGAATCAGGTTCTTTTAAACGATTAAATATATTTTTATCGTTGATATTGAGTACATCAAACCACTACAAATAAACCCCAGCGTTCCAAATGTTCAAAGTACTTAACTTTTTCGAGTTTCATTTTACCCAAAAGGAAACTCCTTTGAAACTTAAAAGCCAAGGAACTTTGTGGACGTACTCTCGCGAAAAATTAGTTTGAGTAAAAGGATCCTGTATAAAGCGAAGAGCGTTATAGTCACAAGAATAAAATGACTAGCAGAGATATCATAACGCAAAATCTTCTAAGAAAGTAGCGCGCCAAAATGCAAGTGTTCGGGGGGACGACGAGGGTCGGCCGTCATATACACCTCTTTATTTATCCATTGTTTTTAAAAACAAATCACAAATCATTAACAGATGTATCAAGGAACCTGCTTAGGTTAATACTGATTCTTTTGGTCATGCCCACCATACGTATTTGGCCTAGAAGAAGGCGCCTGACCTACTTGCCTTACGGCATCTCTGTTTATCTTTCCTTCCTCCGTGGTACTACTGAGCTTGCCAAGTCGGAAAAAATGGGGATTCGAGTGCACGGCACTGAATCATATCTGCACCATTACAGTCACTATTTTACCGAACCCGGCAGAAATGTAGCGAACAAAAATATTATGAAGCCAGCGAGCGAAAGCCTAACCCGTGGAGCTATGTTATAAGTTTTTTTGGGCACACTTTTGCGGGTACGTTTTAAAATGTGTATTCAGACATTTTTGAATTGGAAACAAAACTCAATGATCATGATTCTAAAATTAAAGGATTAGGTAAAGAACATTTTTATTAAAAATCTTGCCAAGCTTTTTGTATTAAAATGCGAGAATTATTTTAAAGTTTCTAAGAATAGTCACGTATCGCATAAACTATTGTATTGAATTAAAGAAGTATTGAATAAACTTCAGATAAGTATTGCTCTAGTTCAGTAGTTCTTTATGCATCTCGACAAGATTTACTGCATTCAATATTTTATTTATAGCTTTCTTCAAAGCCATAAATATCGTAAGACTTGACATACTACATAAAAGTTTATTGAAAAGTTTGCTCTTATTGGCTATCCATTTCAGATCCGATTACTGAGAGTTAACACGAGGGTTTTAAAGCTACAGTCTGGCAAGCTTGTTACTGACAGTCCCATGAAATAAAGACTTAAAGTGCTAGAGGCTTTTAAAGCAGCTTTCAGTAGTTGAAACTTATAAGCCGTGGCTTCTACAGCTTGGCAAGCTCGTTAACTAGCCAGCGGGGGTGATCACAGGGTCGTGCGGGACGGTCTTGTTAGCTGCCACCGTCTTGCTAATCACCCCAAGCTGCCTACGTCCTGCTCCCTATGAGATTGTCCTTAATAAGCTTGCCAAACTAAAGCTATCCACAGCTTAGAAGTTTCGACTATTGAAAGCTGCTTTAATAGTCGGCATACATCTAGCATTTTAGGGGCTTTATTTCAGAATACTAACATACAAAACATGCAGTATCTTCAGAGATTTGACGGCCCAAAATAGTACAAGAAAATGCCCTCAACTATCATGTTACACCATTCCATCTAGAAAGGTCATACAAATTCACCTATAAACCTCTCTTGTATGCAAGTTTACTTTTGTTTATTATTCTGGAGCAAGCATATTGTGCTACAGCAGAGTTTAAGAAATTATGGCCTTATAAGGGCATATAATATGAAATAATGTGGCTTTTGTAATACACATTACATTGTACACTGTAGAGAACTCTGAATTTTATACGGCAATTTAACATACAAAATTCAGCAACTGAAAATTTTAGTTTTATGTTTTCGAAGTTTTGTGGAAATTGCAGGCTTTAAAGATTACGTAAGTACCTTTTGAATTTTGTGTTGTTTTCAATTACCAGTATTATATGTCTTTCAAACTGAGTTGAATAGAAACTATAGAAATATTATATATCTAGAAAGATCGACTCTTTATCCAAATAATAAAGAAAAACAAAAGGCAATAAATTTTTAATAATTATTTTTTTTTTTTTCATTTTCATCTCGGAACCGCTGCAATATGTTAATATCGCTTGTTGAGTTTATATTTATCAAAAAATTAATCATTAAAATAAAATGCCTCTATTGTATTTTTCCCAAAATCGGAGGTAATACCTACCCTTACTCCATTGTACAATTAATAGAAAGTGCATATCTAATACCGACTTTATCCCGTACATCGTAGGTAATACAGAGCAGTGACCAGGTACGTCTGTCCCAATATTAATTTGAACTCCTGCTTCCGTGCTCCTACGAAAATAGCCCAAGTCATTAGTGTGGAATGGCTGAAACTACGTCGATCTTACCGTAGATATGACCATCTATGTTATTCTGGTACCTGAATTCTGTTTAGTAGAGGTAATTGGCAGACGTCCGCGAACGTATGTCTTGTGTAACATACAGCTATCTAACAAACGTACATATGTGTTAATATATCTGCCTACGTAAATGTCTTACGTGTCGAGTGTACCAACACTTGGTATAACTATGTCGTAAGGAAAAACTATTCTGTAGTTAGAGTTATGATATTAAAATGAGACCAATAAAGTTTAAAATTTAAAATACCTACACTCCATTTGAGTAGGTAGTCAACTCAAGAATATATAAAATTAAAGAATATTAAAGAAATTGCTGCTTAAAATAATGATTTAATTGATAAATTAATCGGTATTTATTGTATTTACATTGATTTTAGCTTTTAACTGAGTGTTTAGATAAAAAGTGACTTACCTAATTATACCATGATTGTTTAGTTTACCTATACTTAGTTAAGTGCTTACTCAATTAGAGTATAGGTAGTTAAAACTTCTGGGCCAATATTAAGCTGTTCTACATTATGATAACTTAACAAATCCCCTCTAAATAAAATCCTTAAATTCTTGCCACTGTACTCGTATAGAATGTTGAAAATGTGAATAATCCATTCCTTATATCACAATACCACCTAATATTTTTATGACGGCTAGGAAAACGCGCCTTGAGGCTCCTAAACCTAGCTCCTTAGAAAAATTTGGTAATATTTTTGGTATAAGGTAGCCCTAGGCATAGAATATCTTGAAAATATTGTTACGTGAAAATGGACGAACCAATAAGCATGTTGTTGTTTTATTGTTTGAAGGGTCTACTGGGAAAGTGGGTATATATATGTTCGAGAACCTAGGTAGGAAAGAAAATGAAGATTTTATATGTTCACTTTGTCTGTGAAAATTTATTTATTGCACTAATGGGAACATTTTTAGTGTTTGTTAGAACTAGAACAGACCAGAAGAGATTTATACGTGTATACGTCACATATCTTGCATCATCTTGCCTAAAATAGGTATAGTAATATAAAAGAAAATTCTAATCTTTCATTCAATCAAATTAGAAAGTTCACCTCTAGTATATTATTACATAGAAAACACTATGAACAACAAATCTAATGAATCTGTCAGAAAACTTCTCAAAAATAAGAGGGACAAAAATTAAAACATACACACGTCCTCTCCACGGAAGTTTGTCACTAACCAAGTTTTATAAAAAAAGTTCATTTAGAAGGAGTTATAATGAAATTCCTTCTTCCAGTCCAATAACGTGCCGGAATAACAGAGAAGACACATATTCGGCATGACATAAAAAATGAACCTTCTTTGTATGGCATTAAAGCGCAAAATCGATTGTGCGTGTCAATTAAGTTCCATTAATCTATATATCTATATATATAAAAGAAAGTCGTGTTAGTTACTCCACTTATAACTCAAGAACGGCTGAACCGATTTAGCTGAAAACTGGCAGGGAGGTAGTTTAGAGCCAGGAGAAGGATATAGGATAGTTTTTATTACAAAAAATAAAAATAAAAAATACAATTTATTCCGGGCATATAGCGCCATCTATTGTTCAAACCAAAAATCTGCCGGATGCAACTATTCCACGCGAACGAAGTCGCGGGCAAAAGCTAGTTTCATATAAAAAGTAGCCTTACAGCTTCTTCAATAGAGTTTGTGGAGCATTGAAATATTTTTTTAATTTGTATCAACCGTTCCCGAGATTAGCGTGTCCCACTAAACAAACTACATATTTAATTAAGTAATGTAATAGTGTGACTAATAATATTAAGGTACAAATATAATGAGCACTGCCTCGATTTTATTAGACGTCAACCGCAGAAACTATAAATTATTATACGTGCGTACTACCATTCATTTCCATACTGGTTGATGAGCCCGAACAAATTGTCGGCCGACTAAAAGTTTGTAGTATGCGGGTACTAAGCAATTGTATACCAGTAGTAAACCTCAACATTCCGGCATAATGAGGGTTTTCTAAAATGGCGTCCACGAGGTGGCAGCACCGAGTCGTCAGGTCCAGGTAACTGTCAAAGTGCTTATCTTTACTATGAATAGTGAACGATTTTAGTGTTTTTTTTTATTTTATAATTAAAGCACTGCATTATTGTTTTACTATTGCGGTTGAGTAAATAAAAAAAACTAAATCATATTGTGTTAACAAATTTTTCAACAAGCTTTTCCTTAGTACCAGTGACTTTTGCACCCTCTCTCTTAGCTCAATTTTTAGTTCGGAAACCTTATTCTGACCGTAGTCCATAATAAAATCAATAACACTTCCAATATAACAGAATTTCAATAAACAATAAGTTCGGCACCTACAATTCCATACTATTTGACAGCTGTTTGGACCAGACGCATACGTGGCGCCACCCGGTGGCAGAAAAAATTTCAAAAACCCTCATTGTATACCAGTAGTAAACTTCAACATTCCGGCATAGTTAATTGGAAAATACAGTTGTGAACCATTAATTAATTTTACATCACACTAAGAGTCATCTGGTATTCATTGATTTTGGCATAACCTTCGATATTAGATTGGACCCATATTCTGAACTAGCTTCTGCCAGCGGTTTCACCCGCATCCTGTGGGAACTACTTCCCGTACCGGGATAAAAAGTAGCCTATAACCTTCCTCGATAAATGGGCTATCTAACACTGAAAGAAATTTTCAAATCGGACCAGTAGTTCCTGAGATTAGCGCGTTCAAACAAACAAACAAACTCTTCAGCTTTATAATATTAGTATAGATAATAGTAATAGGTGGGTTACTAATGGGAAAGTTTGTTTGTTGGCGTATTTGTATTAAAAGCTTAACTTAAACTATAAAGATTATGACTGATGATTTTGAAGGTCTAGGAATTAATGGCCTGATTTAAAGAAAAAAAAAACAATGCTAGATAGTCCATTGTCTAGCAAGAATGAAGGCAACTTTTTTCTCCAAGCTATACCCACTAGACGTCTGTGAAGGTTAGATAACATACGTATGGTTGTTGACACTTCAGGAACATAACTCAAAAAAAAATTTGGAGGCAAAATTGATACAGCTATATAAAGCAAGAGCAAAACCGCGCGAAACAGCTTGTTTCTCATACACAAAATAGATGTTCGTTAGATCTGACTTGTGTCTTGTTTGTATTGTTTATTGTTTGGGATTGGGAACAAAGGATATAAGTTACTATACAAACATTCTGTCCTATACATGTTTTGGGTCATGCGTTAACTTACAGTACCGTACTTTGTATAACACAGTTTGTTAATAAGTTAAGTTATCCTACGCAACAGACTTATACCCTTTTCATATAATATAGTTATCGGCACGGATATTGAGCTCTCGGCGGAAGAGCGGGGATCGCTTTGCGCACTGTACACATAAGGCAATAAACCAATAAATCGCTTCTGCGCAGGTGAAGGTCAGAGCTCAATATCCGTGCCGATAACTATACTAGTTTAAGCAAACAGTGTCAACTACGTCCCGTGGGAAGTGATTCGTGCCCCTGTAAGAAAAGTCTGCTATGAGTGGACTTTTCAATCGGACCATTAGTTTCTGAGATCAGGCAGTCAACCAGACAAACTAATTCTTCAGCTTTACGCCTTATTAGTTTCAACAATAACATTACGCAGATTCATTGATTATAATTTTTCTGAAATCATTTCACGATAAATTAATGAAAAATCTATCTTCAAAACAAAACTAAATGTTTTTATTCCTTTTAGAAGAAAAATCTTTTATGTTTTCAAGCCTCGATAAACACTAATTAAAACAACACCGCTTCCGCTGCGGCTTTAATCAAAAACCGATACTCCATTTTACGGAAAACCGTAACATCCGATACATCATCATTATAACACATTTACGATTAGCACTCGAGGGAGGATTAGTAGGAAATTAATAAATAATAACTGAAAGGAAAATTAACAAATCATGGTGTACCTAAAGCATTTTTTTGTTATGTTTAGATATACCAATGATGCCTCGACGACCTCGTTGGTGGCATTGAGAGTGCCACTGCTGGGGGTTTGTAATTTGATTCCCGGCATGGTCAACATTTGTGTTATTAACATGCTTGTGTTATTAGATGATGATGTAGTTGATAGATATCTCGTTGAAATCTGAAATCTACGTACCTACTACTATTTACATACTATCATCTCATTTGTCAGAAGGAGGCATCTGGGCATAATTTAGATTAAACGAATCGACCTCATTTTCCTTCCTACCCACGGAAGGATACGATAAAATTGTTCTGCAACCACATAAAGTTGGCATTAAGCTCAGTTTCAGAAGCCATTATTGCCCATCTAATGCGACAGAAATACCCATAGTCCCCTAGTAATAATACCTTTGCAAACAACCATTAAACTACAAAGTGTATCTTGTGAACTACACTCATTATATCCGTCACCAGTTAACGGTGTATTGGGATAAACTCAAAGGGCAAAGTCTAGGTCATAGTCACAGTCAAGGTGAAGGGCAAAATTATTTCTCATATTGCTCATCATCACCCTCCTGTCTTTAACCTAGTGCGAATGATCTTGCCCACTTGTGAAATTATTTTATGGGAAACAAAGAAAGAATGGTCTATATCTGTTTAGAATATAACAATCCGACAATAGTATGGAAAAATGCAGCAAAAGTATGTTCTTGTCCTATCTCTAGTAATTTGTAAGTTTGGTTTAAAAATTAAACTTACCTACACAATACATCGTATGTCCCTTGTCATAGACAACTTATTCATCTCTCTTAAAAATATAAAGCAAATCCCACTCAGACATGAGAAAAGTGGTTTGAAAAAATGTTATGTCCTAAGATGTTATATGGGTGACATAAAATTGTATGATTTATTTTGAAAACGATTACGATAATTTCAAAAGAAGGTGAATTTTGGGATTAAATTGAAATAGGCACTGCAAGGAAAAGGCCTCTTCTCACACAGAGAAGGAATGAACATTAATCACCAGCCTTGCTCAAGGCGAAATGGAAAATTAAAATTCCGAATATTCTATTTTTAGATCTCTCTTCACCATAACAGATGAACTTTTTTCATTCAAAATAAAATTAATGAGAAACTTTTTTATTAAAATGAAAAAAATGAGTGGTCCCTTCCATTCATTTCCTGGTATTGGTATGAACAAGATGCACTTCAAAGTTAGAAATGTCGATACAGACTCGAGAAACTCGCTCAGAAAATATCATTTGTATTTTCTTGGAAATGATGAAACGTGAGTATTTTGGCATATATAAATGAGACATGAAGGCCGTATTTCGGCGAACTGCTTCTGTTTTTGACTTTTGCTGTTTATTTTTGAAGTTGTTTCGATATCTACATCAAAATCCTGTATTTATCTGTAACTTTATACATTTTTTTTATTTACCACGATTTGTGTGCGACAAAAATCTTTCTGAAAGCCGCTTCTTATAAAAATAGCTATCGGTTATTGAGCGTTTCCTTGAATATTTTTCCGATTTGAATGTTTCTACGTGACGAACCGTATCTTAAATTATTTTATTTGCGACAAACGCTCCCAGTTTCCCGAGGGTTTTTTGAAACGTCATCCATTATAAAAGCTTTTGCTTATTCGGCTTTGTTCCCTTTATGTTTCTGTAGGTACATAATACGACGCCCATTAACCACTTGTTGTCATCCAATTAAGCTGAAATATGCCAACAGCTGGGGTTTTTAACGCTGATGCGATGATAAAAATACTGGCTTTGTCTGAACACTTTATTGGAAGCTTTGTCATTAGTGCGCCTTCACATGTAATGGTTTTCAGTGTAAAATGACTAGTAAAAAAACAGCTGTATGAAAAAATATAAAAACTTGTTAACTTTTGCTGTTATCTGTCTGCAATATTTGCGTGTTTTATTAAAACACTATTAGATCAAATCAAAATTAATTAATTCAAAATAGGCTGAAAATCACCACTTTTTGAAGGTAATTTTACAAAGGACAACCCACAAAATGGTCCTTCACCGCTGTTTAAAATCATTTCTAACATCGAAAACCAAAGGATACATTGTTGTCTACTATTAAAGTCTTATCGACCGTGACATACACTCCCAGCCAATAAAACTAGGCCATTTATTTCTAATAAGATTTTTGTTTCGCACGATTTCTGAACCAAATAGATGAATACTGGGTGTCACGTTTTATATATTCTGAAAACGTGGTCCATCTAAACATTTTAGTGTTACATTACGTAAAAAGATTTAGAAAAAATAATGTTGGTACTGCGATCTGAATATAAATAAAAATTCTAGAAAAACCAGTCCAAATAGAATCTTATGTGATATGAATATAGGAATCTAGGGCAACCGGAGATGTTCGTAAAAGGATTTTGATTAGATTCAAAGGGTGAAGGATGTATTTCTAAAACAGAATACACAAACGGAATGCCTGTATTAATGTGTTATCTCCTTTGCGTGTGTCTGAAGGAAGATATTTAAAAGACATATTTTTGAATAGATATTATAAAAAGACTAGCTTCTGCCAGCGGTTTCACCCGCTTCCCGTGGGAACCTCTGCACGAACCTGGATAAAGTAGCCTATAGCCTTCCTCGATAAATGGGCTATCTAACACTGAAAGAATTTTTCAAATCGGACCAGTAGTTCCTGAGATTAGCACGTTCAAACAAACAAACAAACAAACTCTTCAGCTTTATAATATTACCAGCGGTTTCACCCGCATCCCGTGGGAACTACTTCCCGTACCGGGATAAAAAGTAGCCTATAGCCTTCCTCGATAAATGGGCTATCTAACACTGAAATAAATTTTCAAATCGGACCAGTAGTTCCTGAGATTAGCGCGTTCAAACAAACAAACAAACAAACTCTTCAGCTTTATAATATTAGTATAGATTAGTATAGATCTATATATATAAAAGAAAGTCGTGTTAGTTACTCCACTTATAACTCAAGAACGACTGAACCGATTTAGCTGAAAACTGGCAGGGAGGTAGTTAAGAGCCAGGAGAAGGACATAGGATAGTTTTTATTACAAAAAATAAAAATAAAAAATACAATTTATTCCGGACATACAGCGCCATCTATTGTTCAAACCAAAAATCTGCCGGATGCCACTATTCCACGCGAACGAAGTCGCGGGCAAAAGCTAGTATTGGTATAGATAAAAAACCGACGATGTCATTTTCATTCGCTTGTTTGAAGATTTTACAAAAGCAAAAGGAAGACGAGTATTTTTTGACACAAGTACTTAGTGTGATCAAAGACAAGTGTCGATAAAAGAAAGAGGAAAAGAAAACATTGATACGGAAGAATGTGTCATATGTACCTCTACATAGATATGTAAATATTAATGGCTGTACCGGGAAATGGCGGATCCTTTTATAGTATAATGTTTTCGTACGTTCCTTTTGATAGTCATCTTATTGATTCAGTATGGATAGCTATCGACTGTTTCTTTTTTTAATATAAACTAGCTTTTGCCCGCGACTTCGTTCGCGTAGAATAGTGGCATCCGGCAGATTTTTGGTTTGAACAATAGATGGCGCTGTATGTCCGGAATAAATTGTATTTTTTATTTTTATTTTTTGTAATAAAAACTATCCTATGTCCTTCTCCTGGCTCTAAACTACCTCCCTGCTAATTTTCAGCTAAATCGGTTCAGCCGTTCTTGAGTTATAAGTGGAGTAACTAACACGACTTTCTTTTATATAGACATTGGTTTGCCCACTCCGTTCTTTTATCGATACAAAACTTTCACATTTACTAAAGGAAAGTTTCAGTGAGTTGGTATTTGAAATGCCTTGACCTCACGAATCGCGTGTACCTCGACATTCATCATAAACTATTAACAGAGAGGAAACGACAATAAGTCAAGGTGACATCTATACTAATATTATAAAGCTGAAGAGTTTGTTTGTTTGTTTGTTTGAACGCGCTAATCTCAGGAACTACTGGTCCGATTTGAAAATTTCTTTCAGTGTTAGATAGCCCATTTATCGAGGAAGGCTACAGGCTACTTTTTATCCCGGTACGGGAAGTAGTTCCCACGGGATGCGGGTGAAACCGCTGGCAGAAGCTAGTTGGAAATAAATCTACAATTTCATTATTCATATCGTGCTTGAATAATTTATTTGAGTCTAACTTGATTTTGGGCTGAGCCTTAACGGTTGCGTGATCTTTTAGTACTTTGCTTGTTTTGTTATTGGACAGTGGATTTTATCGATGTCTAAACTTAGCTTGAAATAGGTTTAGAGTACCCGCAGTCCGACAGTTTGTTCGGGCTCATAAATCAGTATGGTAATGAATGGTAGTACGCGCATAACAACGATCAGGTATTTGCTGATTTGAAAAATTATTTTACCGTTGAAAGGTACACTCTTCCCGAGTAACATAGGCTATATTTCATCCCGGTTCAATAAGTAGTTTCCATGGAAGGCATATGAAGCCGCGGTGACAACGACTAATTCCTTATGTAGAGGTATATATTGGAACAAAAAGATTGACGATGATGACGAAAGGTTCATTCTGCATGGCCCTATCAGAAATTCTGACTGTAACATCAAAGACGGCTTTCATCCAGTCAGTTCTGTTGAACTAAAAAAGTATTTTCGGCAACCGATGTGAAATCAATACCTATTCGTATATAACGTCACAGACGGCTCTATTGATGACTTTTCTATCCACGTCGACAGTTATTTTTTTCCGTGTTGGTATTTATTGAATACCTATAGCATATATTGTTTATTTATTTAATACTTCTTGCCCACAAAGTACAATGGCGAACTTAACGCCTTATAGGCGTTCTCTACCAGTCTACCTTTGGGTGGTGGAGAGAAAGTATTGATAGGTGCCAAGAAATAGCTACCTCTTTCATTATTTCTTAAAATAGAACCTAAATCTAAATAGTCCGTCTTTCGATTTTCTTTCATTTTTGGGTCGGTTTCTAGTCGAACCAGATGCAGCTGAGTACCAATGTGTCACATGGAACGCTTTAAATCATCATGCTCCGAGCCTTTTTCCCAACTATGTTGGGGTCGGCTTCCAGTCTAACCGGATTCAGCTGAGTACCAGTGCTTTACAAGAAGCGACTGCCTATCTGACCTCCTCAACCCAGTTACCCGGGCAACCCGATGCCCCTAGGTTAGACTGGCGTCAGACTTATTGTCTTCTGACTACCCGTAACGACTGCCAAGGATGTTCAATGACAGCCGGGACATACAGTTTAACGTGCCATGCGAACGCTTTAAATGTAAATTTTAAATTAAATGACATTTCATGTAGCTTATATACAAAATACTCAAAAGAGTAATAGCCCGGCTTTATCCAGACAGGACTTTAGGTTCATTTTAGTGCTATAACCATAAATTTTGGGGTCACATTCATGACATACCTAACATTCGTCATAATGTTATTACAGTCGCATGGAACTAGTACATTCCACAAGATAAATTATTGCGACTATTTTGAATTTCATTTTGTCTTCTCACGTCCCTCGAATTAAGTGCCCACCAAAAGAATATTTCTCACCAGTATTTAATCCGATTTTCATCATCATCCTTCCGTACGTATCACATTTTATTAGAAGTCGGCGCAGCATGTTTTTTTCTATCTGCCGTTTTTTCACAAGTCACAGTCGACTTATTTTTAATATGTTTTTTTTTATTTATGCTATTACGTTTAGTTTTAGATATAACTCTACACACGTGAATAGAAACGCGTCAAAATCGATTATCTTTACAAATATTTTCAACAATGTTCACATTAAACGAATAAAAATTTTAAATCTCTCTTAACCATTTTCCAGTAAGTAATTTTGAATATTCCAATTGAAATATTTTAATTGCTTTACTTAATTAGACAACATTGAATCAGGGTCTTAATCCCGTTTCAATTAGGCTATTGGGAAATTGCTTCCAGCAATTTAGCAAGGACTTCTTAGTAAATTGCTTTTTGAATTCGTCAATAAAATACTAACAAGTCAAGACAGATATCTTCATCGAGAATTGACGAAAAAGCCTGAGAGAAAAATAAGAGGCTCCAAGAATATTTTTTAATTTCAATCAGATTTTTTTTATAAAATTTTGTTACAAGAAAAGTTTTACTTTTTTTATTACGCAATATCAATTTCCTTGTGCTTGTCCCTGTTTTCAAATAAACAACAAATCTAACATTGGAAGTTTCATCGTTAAGAAATAACGCGATTCAAAAATTCTTAGAAAGTTAGGAATTTTTCTTGTTTTTTGTTTCTAGCCTTGACTGGACTTTAATGAGTTTAATCCAAAATACTCATTCGCGTCCTTATAAAATATTACCTTATTTGTGATCTTTTTGAAATGTGTTTGTTTTATGTCGGTAATTAAAACAACAAAACAAAACCCTTGTTACATAACAATAGCCCTCAAATACGCTTATTCTACCTTTTATAAATGTCCTCATGTCATTTGCTAAAGGTGTACTATTTAAGAAGATTATAACATTGTCTCACAAAAAAAGATATGTATCTACCTATTATAATGATTGCTGTTTTTAAGGAAAACGGATGGATCAAACTGTCCAACAAACACAAATTAACACAATTGTGTAATTAAAATTAAACAGGGACAGCTGTTTGAAATTTTGTTTAGTCAGCAAGTAATAATATAGGTACAGTTTTGGTAGAATAATAGGTTTGCGGCCCATAGGTAAAGAATAGATTGACATTTAGTCTGCCCACGTATGAAAGCTGAAATACATTGTTTGTTGTTTTCATTCAACACCAACTGCGAAATTAATTGAAAATTCCATCAATCTTTGTTTGGACGTCGGAAATCGTCAGATGATACTGTGGATGCGATAAGAGGGAGCGTCAGACTTTTACTGACTAAATCCCATCTTTGTTTCCCATAGTTATAAGAGCACTTTGTGTATCAGGACTGCGGTTACTCTTTCGAACAATCCCGCTGCCCCGAAATACTGACTCACATTTCAAAAGGCTCTTTGCTATACTTATGTCATTTTAAAATTCTCAGTTTGATTATGGTATGATCAGATCAGAATGCGATATTTTCGTGATGGGCAAGTAATTTGGTATTGATGGATGCTTAGATAGTTTAGGTCAAGAAATATTTTTGTGTATTAATTATAAATGTATCAGTATATTTTTCTTTTATAATTTACCTACTTCTTTGGTAATGCAACAAAAGCATCATATTTTTGTTACAAGTAAACTATTAAATGGGTGTCATAAAAAATCGACACCATCAAAAACGCGTATAAAAATAATTTATTGTAACGCTATCGGCTATTTTGCAACGTTCGCAGACGAATGATATTCATAAAACTGAAAAATGACATGACATTTTACCATGTAGGAGGAGATTAATTGAATTTAAAAAATGTCTGAACGCCTTCCACTAAAATTGATAAAATTTTGAACGAATGAGCAAAAAAATACGTTCAAACTTAGGCTGGAAGTAAATAAAATTACGTCGATTAACTTGGTTCATTTTGTTAGGAACAAATTCTAATTCTCTCAAAATGGAAATAGACTTAACAGAGTTTTGGTAGATTTTCTCCCAAAATAACAAAAACTGCTCGTGGCTTAGTAAAGGCTGCACAGGATGATCAATCATAAGTTTAACTTATTTTTATTCTTGGGTCGATCAGTTCATAGATAGGGTGACACATAAAAAGTAGACATACCTTTAGATTTCGCATATTTTTAGATTTTGTTTGAATTGATCAGTAAGTTAATTGGACTACACACGAGGTTCTTGCGTTGACTAATTAAAAAAGCTTATTATAAAATTCAAGACTTTGTTGACGATAAAGATATATGGCGATAACTCATCTCTCCATGTGCGGCTTCCCTGGCAATTAAACGACTTTTTCTTCTCTCTTTGTATAGATTTACAGTCTTACTTTCAGTTGCAATGTATAATTTTGTCAGCTTACTATTGTTATGTAACAGACTATTTGTACTGTAACTGTATTACTTTTTAAAAAGAGTGTCTATAGAGTTTCTTGCCGGCTCTTCTCCATGAGAGCAACCTTTTGGAACCGTGCAATTAGTAATTAGTGTGACGTTTCACAGGTGCCTGCAAAGACCTATCTATACTAATATTATAAAGCTGAAGTTTGTTTGTTTGTTTGAACGCACTAATCTCAGGAACTACTGGTCCGATTTGAAAATTTCTTTCAGTGTTAGATAGCCAATTTATCGAGGAAGGCTATAAGCTACTTTTTATCCCGGTACGGGAAGTAGTTCCCACGGGATGCGGGTGAAACCGCTGGCAGAAGCTAGTGTGAAATAAAAAGATTTTGATTTTGAGTACGTGTATTGAATTTATCATTAAAAAACATTAGGCCTTGTAGACATAATGATGGCTATCAAAATCATACGGCCTTGTTGACGTGTTACTTGACCTCGAGAATGGATTAATCAACGCGATCAGTATTGTCGACGCCATCGATTGATCTTCAACCAATCCATTTCACCATTGATTCATGGCAACGATCGCCTACCGATTCTGATTTATTGGGCCCGTAACCTCCAGAGTGTGTCTAGTTAAGTTTTAAATTCCTCTTAACAATAAGTATTAAAATAAATTAATATTTCGATCCTTTTTCATAATTTTCCTTCCTTTTTGTTACACCAGTAAGCAAGTAACTAAATAAAATATATTTCAAGCACATTTTGTCGCGTAAACCCCTTGGCTAGCAAGTAAGTCTCACAATATACAGTCCATTGAACTCCCGTATATTTGAGTGCCTGTTCAAAATGTACGCCTTTGACAGTCCTCCTTATTTACATGTGACGCTTAGAAAAAAATCTCACGCCCTTTAGGCACGCAAAATGTAGAAAAAGCAATTATTTTGAACTCTGTAGGCGTACGATATAAGTAACAATGTAATATGGTATGATTGGGATTGATCATTGAACTTCTGCCCACGATTGTGCAAAAATATTTTTGTACTACTAAATATTGCCATCTATTTTTGTGATCAAAATAATATACACCTACCTTATCTTTACCTATTTCATATATTCTTTCAAGAAAATAAGGCCGAGGTGTTCAAGATCGTGATAAACAATCAGAAGCAACGTGTGGAAATGCACGCATGTGGAAAATCAATGCAAATTGTTACTTGCCAAAACACCTTTAAAATATTATCTGTAAACAAACTACGTACATACTTTAACACTAGCTTCTGCCAGCGGTTTCACACGCATCCCGTGGGAACTACTTCCCGTACCGGGATAAAAACCGTGGGAACCTCGGCACGGACCCGGATAAAAAGTAGCCTATAGCCTTCCTCGATAAATGGGCTATCTAACACTGAAAGAAATTTTCAAATCGGACCAGTAGTTCCTGAGATTAGCGCGTTCAAACAAACAAACTCTTCAGCTTTATAATATTATACTTTAACATATAATTAAAGCGTTTAACGTATCACCAATTTGTTTGAAGTATTTCAAATATTTTGGCACAAACGGTAAAAACATTCTCAAATCCGTAAAAAAAAATGTGCATCTGAAATAGTCACAAGGCTAATCAAAGGCACAAAAATAAAATAACATGTCACTCCATACCGGTGATTCCCGGTACAAAATTGAATTCCATTCCTGCCACCTGAATTAGTATTTTCTATTTACTAGGGAAAAACACGTGCACGAGAACTATTAGACGAACCACTACTAGGCATTAATGTAGGTAATATTTCAAGAAACGCCTTAGACTTTCTTTGCAATGTATATGTTATGGACCAAGTGATAAATTGGGCATTATACATAATGCCCGGTCATTATGAAAAATGCCCAATATGAGAGTGCAATTTGATAATAATTATTCAAACAATCAATTGACCGGGCACTATACATATTGCCCGTGACCTTTTGGGCAAAGTAATATAAACATATTTAATTTCATTTTTTTATTGTTATTGACATTTAACTTAAACTAAATATTAATAGAATGCAACATGCAGCAAGCATGGCTTCTGTCACGGCTCCGGCGCTGCGGGGCTCCGGCGGTACCATGCGAGCTTATCGTCGCAGATGGTTTTCACGCTCACCACCGCAGCTTCAGCCTCAGCCGCGGCGGCGAGCGTTAAAACTACTTGCGCCTCAGCTCGCAGGCCGCCTTGACCCTCCGCGCCTACGCGGTTTTGAATTGCACTCTAGGGGTAGGGCAGACAAGACTACGTGGAGTCGGGTTTGCAGCGATTCGTTTTCGTCACTGACTTCAATTTTTAATACAATGTTTTGAATCCAAATTAAATTCTACCATAAAAAAAAACGAGCCAAGAAAAATGAGATCAAGAAAAACGATGCTGAGTAAGTAAATTAGATGATGATGTCCAATAAATAATTTTGTGGTTAGACTTAAAATTTCCCATTAAAAAAGAACATATAATTTTCGAAACAATAATCATAAAATATGTAGCAAGTAACAGAATTTATTTATTAGAACAACTGCCACCCTCGCACCGCATAAAATATAGCTTTATTATCAAATTGCCCAACTGTCATGTAGCAATATAATAATGCCCGTGCAATGTGATAAATAATGAAGTTAAGATAGTTATTAATCACTTGGCCCGATAAAGCAAGACATTATTCATAATGCTCGGGCATTATAAATAATGCCCGAATTAATCACATGGTCCATAACATATACATTAAAAATGTATTAACAATTTTCTTCCATGTTTCATAGTTACAATGAAGAAGAAACGCAGGTAAAAAAGACGCTCAAATAGAACAAATGTTTTTCTCAGTACTGTTGATAAGAAAATTTTATTATAACGCGGTGTGAATTAATTGTATCGTGTTCTTTTTTAAGCTTTGGATGCTAAAATAAACAGAACATACAAATCTTCATGTTACTTGCTATTCAGACGGGCTTAAAAAATACGCCGACGTCGAGCGTATTACGCCAACGACATTTTAACGCTCATGTAAACGGACCCTCAAAAGGAATGTTTCAATATTTGTTCAACCCAAAAATCTTGAGTTTATATTATGAAAATAAATACATAAACCCGATAAGAATATTTTAAAATCCTAAGCAAGCATCATAAATCACCATTCCTGAACCATCCTTATTTTTAATTTTACATCATTATTTTCTTCAAAAAACGACCAAAAGCAGACCTTTTTCTACCTTTTTTCCATCTCTGATCTTTTCGCACATAATTTATTTAAACGAGCATAAAGCTTTTTTTTAAATTTAAGGCTATTTGGTCAGTAGTGAATGGATTCGGAAAAAGTTTTTAAAATTATTACGAATTTAAAATACATTTATTTTCCAGAACACTAAAACTTCTATTTTTTTTATGGGTATAAGATTTGGCCTTTTCCAGTTACTATTGTTTTCTTTTAAAATTATTTTTGTTATGTTTCAATGTGAATACGTAATTGAGATACATTTAGCGTATGTTATTGAATTACATATATCATCCCCTTCAGGTCTAGATTTCAAATTACTTAGGCATAATCAACCCAGCTGTAGGTACTTAGAACCACTTTCTTAATGAAACAATCATAATTATTACTAAATTTCCAAAACACACGTTGAATATCAATAAAAGGTTTCCATCCATATATTATTTGTAATCAACATGACGGTTCTGTCAAGTTTAAAAGAGAAAAGGGTTGCCTAACCCAAACGTGAATTATTGCGGTCCCCTTTGGCTAAGGTTTTATTTAGGAAATGGTCGTGCGTGAACTCTTTGGGTTCCTAATATAAAATAGTTGTGGCCTTTTCCAGTTCCTATTGTTTTATGTATTGTCTTGTTACTATTGCTAGAATTTTCCATTACATATTATTAGATTTTGTTTAGACCAGGTCAAATGGTTGAGGTAAATACTATGATATGATATATGAATAATATGGTTGAGGTATGGAAATAACGTAAGTAAGTAAGCTTTTTCCTAGAAGACGTAATATTTTCTTTAATATGCGGAAGCAATTGAGGGCATTAGCAGAAATTATATTTCTCCTGTATATTAATTTATCAGAAATTTTAACATATGAAAATATTATGTTTAATCATACATTCCTTTCCCGCTTACGGCTTATCTTAATATATACGGTACATCTATATTTAGACAGAGAAAACATTTTTGTTAATAGCCTAACTGCTGAAAAATGCTGTACTTGTTGGAAAGCTACACTATTCTCAAGTAACAAAAAATATATTTTGTCCCAGTACAGAAAAAAACCCCGGAACGCAGATGAAACCGTGGGAAACAACTAGTTTTATTTAAAATAAATTGCGTACAATTTTACGTAATTATCTAGTCTTTTAACTCTAAATGCGGGCTATGAGACTATAAAATTCCTTAAGTACTTTTCCTTTATAGCAGTAAACTCCACTTATTGGCTTCACAAGCAATGTCCACATTACTTTTCCTAGCACAATTTCCCATGTTATTATCTAAAAGTCTTGCGTAAAAACTTATGATTATTACTAAACTTAATACTGCGCATAGCTTTACTAATTTGCATTTTATAGTTAACTAGCTTCTGCCAGCGGTTTCACCCGCATCCCGTGGGAACTACTTCCCGTACCGATAAAAAGTAGCCTATAGCCTTCCTCGATAAATGGGCTATCTAACACTGAAAGAAATTTTCAAATCGGACCAGAAGTTCTTGAGATTAGCGCGTTCAAACAAACAAACAAACAAACAAACTCTTCAGCTTTATAATATTAGTATAGATATTATATAAGTTCTTATGAGTCCTTTAAAGTCTGTTAGTTCAAGTGCGTAAAGTTTTAATGTGTTCCTCGGTATTTTCAGGGCAATTTTTTGAGTTAAGTTACACTTTATAAAGTTTAAGTGCGAGATAAATGTACTTAAAATGTAATAACGGCTTGAACTACTTTTTGAAACTCTAAAAAAGTATCCCAAGTTTCAATCTATTTACAGTTTAATTTATATTAGTTATATACTCATAAAATATGTATACGAATTTACTTATTTTCAAATAAATACCGTCATTCGTGGAAGTCTTTAAAAATTCTCGACTCGCCGCTACGGTTTTTGACCTCAAAAATAGTCCTAGATTTCCCATTTCAACCTTTCATATAATACACGCTTAAAATATTGATAGCACTGAACTAAATTCAACACGTATCGTCAAATATTTACCGTCTCGTATGTTTAATATCGAACCTTATATATTATGATTCTTTCCTGAAAAACCCGACCCGTCGATAGTGACTTATGTAAACACGTGACTAGAATTTCAGAATTACATGAAAGTGCCGAAAAAAATGGTATTCCTTGAAATGTCAAAGTTTATTATGTTTTATATAGGTTAAACTTTACATATCTTTACATACCAGGTTTTTATTGGCATGTGCTTTGAAAACATGAAATATTTTGCCTGCAAAAACATATATGGATGGTTCAAAAAATATTCGCTATTGAAAGCCGTTTATATTTTCGCATAGAAATTCGAGTTGTTTTGTTAATTTATTTTATTAAAAACGTCGGTTTTTCGATAGAGTGGTTTCTATGGTTCTTTTGTGGCACCTGTTTTAGCGAGCTGGAAGTTTTCCACTATTTCTTGTGTTATTCTATCGCCAAAATGAGTTAAATAAAAAAGTAAAGCTTCACAAATTAAATCCGACGGCCATATTTTTTTTTGATCAAGTAAAAAGAGATACCAGGCAGAATAGTATGGAAGAAGAATATGTGCTGATCTCAAATAATATCCAAACTTGAATGAGGTGAGTTTGGTGAAACCTGGAATGTGCAGTCTGAAATCGCCAATGTAATGGGGGATTTTGAGCGTTGCAAGCGTGGTAACTATAGTAATTTCTTATCTGTAATTACTATAGTACCTGAAAAGGTTCGTGTTCCTCTTAAAATTATATGTTGAGACTTGAGACGTATGCCCCACAAAAATGTAAAGACAATCTACCGAATCATATTTTTGTCAAAACAATTTCAAATCACGTTAGCTGTTCAACATTCGCACCATTAAATCTACTACTATCACTCAGTGATAAAAGTTGTACTTGTTTTGAGGTACCATTCCGACACTCAGTAAGATTCAAAACGGTACTTAACGTGTTTATGCGAATATTTATGTCACACGAAAAAAGCACATCGAGTCACACTAACATACTCGCTCGTACTATTTTACGCAAAAACTTCTGAACCCATTTATATGAAACTTTACAATTATAGGAATAGTGGGTGAGTGGGTCATGCCAAGGGTAATGGGTTGAGGACATAAGTTACGCAGTCGCACTGTGTAAAGCTAAGGTAACTTAGACGCATTTAGTTAAAAGCCTCTTCACACTGCCGGATTTACTGAGCGGAAAAAACAAGCGACATCGCCAATAATTGACAACTACCGGTACAAAAAAGACCTAAACATCCGCGCGACAGAGTTTTTCCGCGTCTCTTTGCTACAAAAAAAAAACAGTATGTGAGCACTGTAAATTGAAAACCGACCTCAACATTATTGGGAAAAGACGATACCGATAATTAGATAGCATAAAACTTGTTCAACCATTTTACGCACATATTCATCTATTTACACCTTTCTAATTGAAAACTTATGTTCATCCTTAAAACTAAAGTACCTACTATTAATTAATACTCTTAACGTGTACATTTAAATCCTCTCTATTCAATTAAATTAAATTGTAATGACAAAGCTCATTACCAATAAACACTAAAGCGATGTTAATTTATAAATACTTAACGCATCCATTAAAATTGTTTGCAAATTGCTTATTAAGCCTTTCATGAAATAAATTTATCTTTCAGTGCATATGAATTGTTATTATCTATGAACTAGTAATTTACTTACTATATTATGTCCAGCAGTGGACGTCCTACGGCTGAGATGATGATGATGATGATAGATTTACCTTTAGCAAATAACGTTTTTTTGGGTATGTTGTAAAAGGACGGAATAACTTATGAATTACTAGCTTCCACCCGCATCCCGTGGGAACTACGTCCCGTACCGGGATAAAAAGCCTAGCCTATAGCCTTCCTCGATAAATGGGCTATCTAACACTGAAAGAAATTTTCAAATCGGACCAGAAGTTCCTGAGATAAGCGCGTTCAAACAAACAAACAAACTCTTCAGCTTTATAATATTAGTATAGATTGTATGATATTGTATTCCAGTATTCCGTAATCACATTAAGTGACAGTGTCTTATGAAGGAGCAATTTTTTTATCTCTAAAGACTAACTCAAAAATTTAATATGCAGTTCATGTAACTTAGGACCCATTTACCAATCGTCAGATAACTTTTATGTGAACAATATTATGGTTGATATTTTGACAGTTTTTGCGGATATAGAAAATATGTCAAATGCTTTAAAAAATAGAAGGAACCGACTTCCAAAAACACTACATGAGAAGATGAAATATTATGGAAGCATATAAGGGGAGATCATAAGAGGAGTACAAAAGGAAGTTTATAGATTAGAGAAGATAAGGGATTACATTAGGAGTGCATAAGAAAGTTCATAAGGGGAATACATAAGGTAATACATAAGGGAAGTACAAAAGGAAGTACATATGGAATTTCATAAGGAAGTATATAAGGGGAGTACATAAGGAAGGACATAAGAGGAGTACATATAGAAGAACATAAAGGGAGTACATAAGGAAGTACATAAGGGGAGTACATAAGGAAGGACATAAGAGGAGTACATATAGAAGAACATAAAGGGAGTACATAAGGAAGTACATAAGGGGAGTACATAAGGAAGGACATAAGAGGAGTACATATAGAAGAACATAAAGGGAGTACATAAGGAAGTACATAAAGGGAGTACATAAGGCAGTACATAAGGGGAGTACATAAGGAAGGATATAAGAGGAGTACATAAGGAAGTACATAAGGGGAGTAGGTACATATGGAAGGACATAAAGGGAGTATATATGGAAGGACATAAAGGGAGTATATAAGGAAGGACATAAGGGGCGTACATATGGAATTGGAATTTCATAAGTAAATAAAGCAGTATATAAGGAAGTAAATAAGGAAGGACACCTATGTATTCCTCATATACAGATTAGGCTTAATATCCTTACTCAAAAAGAAACATGTTTATCTATACTAATATTATAAAGAGGAAAACTTTGTTTGTTTGTTTGTTTGGTTGTAATGGATAAACTCAAAAACTACTGGACCGATTTTAAATAATATTCTTTCACCATTAGAAAGCTATATTATCTGCGAGTAACATAGGCTATATTTTTTCCCGGTGCCGGCAGTAGCTCCCACAGGACGCGAGTGAAACCGCGGGAAAACGGCTAGTATCAAATAAAGAAAAAAACAGCTCAGATTTAGATTCATAACAACAAACATAAAAAGAAACATTATGACAATGTTTCTGAAAGGTCGTCTTAATAAACCCTTTTTTTTCTGACCGCAGTGATCTGGTTTCTCTATAGGCTTAACCTTTTGATATTCCGAAAGGCAAATTTGTTTGGGTTCTAAGCTTTTCTAGGAGAAAATAGTTTTTTACGGATTTCGTGTAGCAAAGTGGTATTTCCAGTAAGTAGGTTGTTTTTTTTTTGCGAATTTCATAATTTGGTATGACAAGGCCAATATGTAATTTAGTAGACCACTACCAAGTAGACTTTATAACGAATCTAATAATATTATATCTAATCTATATAAGACTATACTACGCACCACGGTTTCACCCGCTTCCCGTTGGAACCACGTCCTGCACCCGGATAAAAATTAGCCTATGTAACAGTGTGTACAGACAGACAGAAAGAAAAAGTCATTTATTACTAAGGATTTATTCGCAGACAGCGGAGTTTTTTATTGGAACATATGTAATATCTATCTAAGTAATTGATTCTTGAATAGATATGTCCAATGTGTCGCTCCTCTAAGAAACCTGACTTGTCCCTGTATTAGAAGTAATACCGATATCAATATGTCATCTATACTAATATTATAAAGCTGAAGAGTTTGTTTGTTTGTTTGTTTGAACGCGCTAATATCAGGAACTACTGGTCCGATTTGAAAATTTATTTTAGTGTTAGATAGCCCATTTATCGAGGAAGGCTATAGGCTACTTTTTATCCCGGTATGGGAAGTAGTTCCCACGGAATGCGGGTGAAACCGCTGGCAGAAGCTAGTCTTAATATATTTTTGCGAGATACTAAAATTAGAATCACAAAGGTTTCCAGACAAAAATGGAAATCGATGCATATGACGTAAGCTTACGATATTAACGTTGATTGACATAACTTATTTTACAGAAATGAAAAATGAATTTAGCACATAGGTATTAGTTTTCATTAAAAAGATTACCAGTTTTTCATTTAGCTCTCTAATGACAATGTTAGGTTATTTACACACATATTAAGCATGGCTTAAACAAAGTAATCCCATGACTATATGAGCTTTATACTGAACAAGGTGTTTCTCGCATCTAAATAATACCATAGCCTATATTGCCCGAGAATAGTGTTGCTTCCTAACATTGAAAGAAGTTATCAAATCGTATCATTTTTTATTCTGAACAAAGATTTGTTTCCGTTTTATAAAACACTGAGAAAAGTATCGTATAGTTATCGGCACGAATCTTGAGCTCTGACCTACATCTGCGCAGAAGTGATTTATTAGCAAAGAACCCATCCCGAGTGACGGCTATGACGCGATGCACTGCGGGCCAACCACCGCTTTAGCCCGCCCTCGCGCCTCACTTCATACCACAAAAGGGACCCAATAAATTACTTCTGCGCAGGTGAAGGTCAGAGCTCAAGATTCGTGCCGATAACTATACCAAACACAGGTATATAAAAATCAGTAACATAGACAATAAAAAAGTTTATTTATTAGGTACCTACTTGAAAATGTAATTTCAAACCGAAATACTGAATATGGTAATACTGTTTTTATTAAACTCTTTTGCAAAAAAAACGGGCACCTATGCGAAATCTTAGTTTTAAGGACTTTACGTGTATTTCAAAGGGTTTTAATGAATGTAGTATGTTTCTAGCATCAAAAGAGTTAGCCGAGCATGCGTGAGAGTGTATTCTAAATTTGAATTTTGTACAATTGCCAAGAAATTGGTTAAACCTTGTTTTGGACGAATTGCTGGCAGAAAGTTCGTCGGTGTTTTGAAAAGTTTTTGGAGTGATTTTCAGGAAAATGATAATGCAGTTTTAATTAATGATTAATGTACTTTTTTGTTAGATCAAAACATTTTTGAAAAACTACGCGTATTTGATAAAATTTTCACCTGCTCTAAATGGGCTATACTGATGATTGATGGCAATGTTAAGAGTTTCAGTATTTTAGTGTAAAGCGTTCTATTGTTTAGATATTGTACCCACGTGTTTTAAAATATCGCTTTTTCATAAATAAACACTATTTAGAAGAGTATCAGTACCTTTGGCTGCCACAAAACAAAACTAAAGTAAGCAGTGCCGATCACAACCCGTCTCCTATCGGACTTTGACATTTAAAAAATACCAAATTTTGTGATAAATGTTAACCACATGAAAAATGATGAGGAGGGTTAAAGCTATCTAAAAAGTTAAATTATTGCCTCGTTGAAGTTCTCGATAACTCCATAGGTATTGGGTTTCTAAACAACGATTTAGCTGAAAGGGAGTCAAGAATTCAAAATTATTGGCCAAACGTATGTTTCTTAAGAAATGAGCAGCTAGCCAATTATTGTTATGATTGAGGCAGGAAAGTACTGCAGATGCCAGAAAATCTCGGTGTAGGCAAGTTTATTTAATAAAATATCCGTGGGATGAAAACACGCTATTTGAACGCTCAGACTCATAGATCTTCAGAGGTCTACGGAGTTTCCCAAGAGACGAGGTTGTTTAAAAATCAGTAATTACGAGACCTTAAAACCTCGTGCTCACAGTCTATGCGCTATTTTCTGTATTTTGTAGAATTTCAATACTTTTAAAAATGTCAAAGTCCTATAGGAGACGAGTTGTGATGGGCACTGCTGACTTTAAACTGGTTTTATCGCAGCCAAAGGTAGTGATACTCTTCTAAATAGTGTTTATTTATGAAAAGGCGATTTTTTAAAACACGTGGGTACAATATCTAAACAATAGAAATGCTTTACACTAAAATACTGAAACTTAACATTGCCATCAATCATCAGTATAGCCCATTTAGAGCAGCTGAAACTTTTATCAAATACGCATAGTTTTTCAAAAATGTTTTGATCTAACAAAAAAGTACGTTAATCATTAATTAAAACTGCATTATCATTTTTCCTGAAAATCACTTCAAAAACTTTTTAAAACACCGACGAACTTTCTGCCAGCAATTCGTCCAAAACAAGGTTTAACCAATTTCTTAGCAATTGTACAAAATTCAAATTTAGAATACACTCTCACGCATGCTCGGCTAACTCTTTTGATGCTAGAAACATACTACAATCATTAAAACCCTTTGAAATACACGTAAAGTCCTTAAAACTGAGATTTCGCATAGGTGCCCGTTTTTTTTGCAAAAGAGTGTATATATTTAAGCGCCTTTTATGTTCGTGTATAAAAGCTTGGAAAACTACATTTTGTTGACATGTCTAATTCTTATGCTGGTTTTATTAGTATAAGTTATGAAATTACTGTGAAGCTTTAGACAGGCAAAGAAATACCAGCGATATGAAACTATTAATATTGTGTAGTACTCGTAAACTATATCTGTATCTCTCTACTCTAAGAATCCGACTCAACACAGATAATATGATTTGGAAAAAAGTCTATATTTGTATACCTAATAGTTAAATCATACAAAATCTTCGAATGTATTTTGAACTCTGAGTGAAGATTGGAAAAACATAGCATTTTATAGGTACCTAAGTATTGAATTGAGATTCATTTTTAAAGCGACATAAAATTTACATTAGACGCTGTAGTAATGGTTTATGAAAAACAAAACACAAAGACGATTAATGTATGTTGCTGTTTCAGTAAAGTTTAGTCATAGATAACATTGATATTTTATATGAACATAAATTTAAACCCCAGTAGGTACAGCCATAAAAGTAAAATTTGATGAAAGATGAAAAATAAAACAAAAATGTTGTGTCAACAAACTGTTTTACTTTATTACCCTTTAAAATTAACTGTTCTAGAATCTGGAATTTCAAAATATTTGAGAAATATATTCTCATGTTCATTGCGTGTTAGTTTAAATTATATTTTATATGAAGCGATAACGTTAACAACACCATTGTTAAAACGATACCAAGTTTTCTTATTAAATAAATGTTAGGTTTGCCTGACTTGTTTTAATTTCGAAAAATATTTATTCCACACAAGTATACCGGACCGCCCACTGACAAATCAGCATTAAACATCTAGAAATTATTAAATTCCTAGAAAAACTTGCACAGAATATTATGGCGAAGAACTTTATCATAAGTAGCTATTGACTTGGTCTTTAAAATAACTATCTAAACCATTTGTGGCAACAAAATTCTTCGTATAACTATGCTTTGTTCATGCTTTTAAAGGCTTAGGCCAAAGAAGAGCGCAGTGGATCTTTTGAATAGCGGAATTTAGAAGCTTTTGAACAACCAATACCTACAATACCGGGCATAAGAGTCCTACGTCTGATCTCTCTCCTGTCGTGTCGGATTTTCCTTTCCATCAGGCTATGAGAGTGAGGGAACAGAGAGTGCACCTGTGTCCGCACAAATGCTGAGTGCACTGCAATATTTCCTGCGCAGCTGTGTTATTCCCTTATATGAGAACGGCCATCGTGGCCAGAATCAGCCAAGGACGCCATTATCTACATTTTCTTAATTTAAATATCTAGTCTCCGTTCAAGCAATAATGTCCTTAAGTGGTGAAATTCTATTGATTGATTAAAAACTGCTTTGGTGGTGTCTAGGCCTTTATTGTTGGTAATTGTTTAATTCTTAGTAATTGACGCTTTGATTGGCCATTGAAACAAGTAATAAGTATTAAATTCTTGCGAAAATTGCTGAGCGTTATAGTTCCTACGCCAAAATATAAATTAGGCTACGATATAATTAGCGTTAAGATTAAATCTGGTGCTGAAGAGGTCAGTGAGTCAATCCCCAAAATATTCCAAAATGAAAGTTTTCAAGTTTTCCAGGAGGTAAATAAAGTTTAATCCACAGCGCCAGCAAGAACAATAAACATGTTGTGAAAAATAATAGCTGCAATAAACGTAATGTCATCTTAGAGTGAAAGTGAAATTTCCGAAATTACATTTTGCCAAAAAAAAATTGCGCATCTTGGTAGAAAACACAGGAAACACATCCTGTATGTTTCTCTTAAAAGGTAACTTTACCTCTTACTATAAGCACATTAATCTACTCACCATTCCCCCTCATCGGCTGCAGATCAGACACGATCAGAATCGGTGTGTTCAGCATGATGGACAGTATCCAGACCATGGCTATCATTTTGTACGCATGGCATTGTGTCTGCCATTTCCTGGACTTCAATGGCCGACAGATCGCGAAGTACCTCTCCAAGGATATCGCGACTAGCGTCCATACGTCCACGGAGACGGACACAG
Organism: Helicoverpa assulta; assembly: GCA_963856015.1. NCBI lineage: Eukaryota > Metazoa > Arthropoda > Insecta > Lepidoptera > Noctuidae > Helicoverpa > Helicoverpa assulta. The sequence goes on from CAWLCW010000016.1 coordinate 2,369,484, forward strand.
CTGTTGAAGAAAAAAGAATCAGTATTTTTTGTTACAGTGTTATATGTTTAGTTAAGTGGCTTTTACTTGTTTGAAAAAAATATTGTAGATCCCTAGTGACAAAATAGCTAAAAACTTTCAAATGATTGAGCCGATTTTGATGAATCATGTCTATGAATGCCGCAGATGCAAAACCAGCTTTAATATTAAATTTTAGGTATGTTTGTAAAAATATTATATTACAATATTGTCAGACAACGCATGAAACAAATAAGATATATATATATATACTTGAGTATCAATTAACTGTTACATAATTCGCAATACAATAATACCTACCTATGATGTAATGATTCATAGAATAGGCTCACCTATTCGCAGAAATAATGCTCTTTGACTCCTTGTTAATACAGAAAGCGAGGAAATCATATGATTTCACCACATTTTCTCAGAATGACTAAAACCTTCTAAGGGAAATCGGATCAAATCTTGTGTTCGTGGAAACCATAACGTCAAAACGTCTTTTCATCTTTAAATCGCAAATTCAATAGACTTCATTCAAATCGCTTGACCTTCAGACGTGTTCGTTTGAAAATGTGACTGAATTTTGAATTTTGTGTTGTAAGATTTAAACCGACCGTTTATCTATCTATCAATATTTTTTATTTTATCAGTTTCTTTAATTCAAGTGTTAAGAATAAATAAGTAACTATTGCACAATCTTCTACTTCATACTTATCTACATATGTATATTGAATGGTTTGTCCACAGGATAGATACTTTAAGTTTTATACAAATATCTTACATACGAACTTCATCATCATCATCATCATCTCAGCCATAGGACGTCCACTGCTGAACATCGGCCTCCCCCTTAGATCTCCACAGATACCTGTTGGAGGCGACCTGCATCCAGCGTCATACGAACTTAATCTGTGTAAAAATCTGAAGTCTGAGTGAAAATATGATGACAAGATATTTGTGCACACTTATCATCGGCTCAGACTTTTGTATGCACCGATTTGTTGCTCAGACAAAAGTCTGTGTGAAGTTGGTATCATGTGGACCTACCATTAATCTCAAATACAAATCCATAAATAAGACCAACTCACCCTGTAGGAACGGAATGAGTTTGCACAGCAGTGCTCCGAACAGGAAACGTCTGTAGATCTGTCCGACCAGCGTGAATGGCAGGCAGAACACGCCAAGCAGGAAATCTGATATCGCCTGCAAATTGAAGCAATGTTAGCTATTGGGTTTTCTTCTTTCTAAATAAATAATAGGTACTGATATGAGGATAGATGAAGACAGATGAGAAATACATATTTGAAATAATAATGGCGTCCACGGCCGATTTCGGCTACGGCGGCTGTTCTCGTTTTAAGGAGCTCAGCCAGCTGCGCAGGACATATTACTTATAGTGCACGAGCATTTGCGCAGACACAGGTGCACTCTCTATTCCTTCACTCTCATAATCCGATGGGACGGCAATCCTACACGACCGGAAAGAGATCAGGCGCAGGACCGACATTTACGTGCTCTTCGATGCACGGGTGAATCAATCACCAAGTTCCAGACTACGGGCTGTTTAAGAAAACCCACAAAGCAATTTCGGCCCGACCCGGGAATCGAACCCGAGACCTCGAGCTCAGCAGCCGCGCTTGCGACCACTAGACCAACGAGGCAGTTATATATTTTAAATACATAGTAGGTGGACACTGTTTACGTATTTTGTAATAGCATCATCATTATCACAAATCGGTATTATAGAAAGGAAATAGTAAACGAAATACAAGACAAAATAAAATTAGGACCTAATGTTATGCAATGTTATGTGCTATAATGTTTTATTTCACGTAAGCGGGTGAGCCAAAGATGTGACAGTAACTGTATTACACACTGTGCGCATTGTCTTCGTATGAGTAAGCGAGCCGAGTCGCCAAATCCTACGAAGACAATATGCATAAACATAAGAACATTTGCACACAAAAGTGTGGATCACTCGCTTTCATTAAATAAAACATCTAGTAAAGTAGTACGTAATCCCGTAGTATATTCAAATCGTTTAAAAATGGAGTACCAAACTTCCACCACAGGTAACAAGAATCCATAAAACCCTTTCTATCTACGGTAGTCGGATAAAAACTGCATCGGACAACTGAAAACCGCTGCGGGCGACTTTAGCAGCGGTACGTATACGGCGATGAAAGCGCTTTGAGTAACAATTTACACGTGTTGAAGTGTAAGAGGAATGTTTTGAACTGGGTAAATTGATAAGTTAGAGGTTTTCTATAGAAGTGCATGGATTAATGCAACCGTTTCAATTTGAGCTTTTATTTCAACTTCATGTCTTCAATTCCGATGCAAAGTGTTAATAATATCTTGAACTTTTCTACAAAGGCCTAATTTGTCTTACCCGTTCGTAATAACATCGCGATGTTTTTTTTATTATTTATTGATTAGATTTGAAATTGGCACTAAGTACATATTTATAGCTTATCTATTTTAAATGCGAAGATCATTAAATTGTTTCTAAAAGGCACATCAATATATTTATTTGGATTCTGGACGACCTCGATGGCACAATGGTCACTACGCCGGATTGCCGAACCTGAGGTCCCGGGTTCGATCCCCGGTTCGGTCGACATTTGTGTGATGAGCATGCTTGTTGGCCGTGGTCTGGGTGTTACAATATGTATTTATAAATATGTATTATGTATATATGTAGCTATATGTAGTTTATCAGTTGTGTTAGCACCCATAACACAAGTTAATTAATAACTTACCATGGGGCTAACCGACCGTGTGTGTAAAGGTGTCCTGACATTATTATTATTACTATTATAAATTTATGTTTTATTAGTCTTGTAGTATAGCAATCAAATCAGAAGTCAGGACCTATTCCACGTCTACATCACGCAGGTTTCAATGAGGTCAATTAGAGCGTACCTATTCTAGAAAGTTCTATAGACACCTTCCAGTCAAACTTATCTAGTTCAAAGAGTACAGTACGTGCGATTCACGGTTCTGCAAGCGAGCTCAATAGGTAGGTATCTTGTTCTAAAGTAAATTAGATAAAGTTTGACTGAGAATTTCAAGTTGTCTAGTAGTCACGTTAATTTTATAGAACAACAAACAAGGATTTACTTTAGTTTCGTTGAAGTGTTTGGTTTTCAATGAAAACACTCGATAGTTTGAACCGTAATAATTTGTTAGTTCTTAACATTTTGTTCCGGATTTTTTCTGACAGAATTCTGTCAATGTAAATGTCACGATTGAATATGGCATTGTATCTGACTTTGAGTTCTTAAATGTGTAATAGTTTGACCGCATATACAGTACGTCGATTCTATAAAATTCGAACAACAACTCGCATCTCACTTCACTTTTCACTTCACTTTTCACTTCACTATTCACTCTCACTTGACATTCGGTTCAAAACGTTCTAAATGTCATCTCATACTTTATCTGTCAAAATCTCGAATTTAATTTAGTTCAACTCGCAAACACGCTCGAAAGTGTAGCGCTAGTGTAGTAACTCACGGCGGATTCAGATGTGAAGTTTAGAGTGAAGCTTATAGAATCACACTGCTGTCTAGTTTTAACTTTTTTTCTTTATATGTACTTAGATCTAATAAAGTGATAAAAAAATAATAATATGTTTATTAAAATTTGTAGGTACCCAAAAAAAGGCTCCAAATCTATTGAACCGAAGTCAAAAATTCTTTCAGTGTTGGGAAGCTACATTATACCCGAATAACATAAGCATAACATAGGCTTTTAGTTATCCGGCAGTTATAATTCCCACGGGATACGAATGACAGCTGCGAGAAAACAGGTACTTATTTATCGAATTGAAGGCAAGATTGACATGGAACACCAGTTTTCAGCTCAAGCCTCATCAAATGAACGGCACTCGCGAAAAAACCACGTCAAAATTCCGCTAGTTTGAAAGAACTCACAAATAACAACTACCTAACTACAGTTCTGGGAAACATAGTGTTAGTTCAGTAAAATATATATCATCCAACTCAACGAGCACTAGTTTTGAGCAAAACCCCCAAATTGTAGTGTCACCGCGTCGACGCGTCGACGCGGTGACGTTTTGTAATGGCAGTTTTGTAATGGCGGCTGCGACCGTCGCGACGGTCGCAGCCGCCATTACAAAACTGGACAGAACTTTATGTTTTCTCTTATATATTTTCCACCTTTCGATTCCAGGTCAGGCAAGTACCAATGCAACTTTTCTAAGTTTGTATGTACTTTCTAAGTATATCTTAGACACCAATAACTGTGTTTCGGATGGCACGTTAAACTGTAGGTCCCGGCTGTCATTGAACATCCTTGGCAGTCGTTACGGGTAGTCAGAAGCCAGTAAGTCTGACACTAGTCTAACCAAGGGGTATCGGGTTGCCCGGGTAACTGGGTTGAGGAGGTCAGATAGGCAGTCGCTTCTTGTAAAGCACTGGTACTCAGCTGAATCCGGTTAGACTGGAAGCCGACCCCAACATAGTTGGGAAAAGGCTCGGAGGATGATGATTTTCCACCTTATATTTTCTATTTTATATTTACTCTTATGTATTCTCCGCTTTATATTTTAAGGTTATACTAATTTGGCCATCTAAGAAAACTGATGGTTGGTGAGAACTATGGCAAAAAGTTACACCGTGGAATCAGGTGTTTGCAGAAATTCATGACATAAAATGTCACGAAAAATATGTACATAGCTTTAATTCCGCGGTTTGGATACTCGACTCGTGTTTCGCTCCTTCAGGGGACATCTTCAGGAGAATTTTCCTAACATTTTGTACCAAAAAGTCTATAACATCACGAATAGTTTTCTTGTGGGGTCAAGCAGAATTCTAAATTATCACTAATTGTGTCTACCATCATTATCGTCAATATTGGACCAAGTACTGATTGTAATTGGACAGTTGACATAGACAAGGACTAATTACTGAATTAGTCCTCTGCTCGCTAGTTCAGGTCACTGCCTCAAGTACAAAGCATCTCCTGTAGTAGATACAAATTAAGCAACGATTACAAAAGTAGACAGACTGTCGGGAGTTACTCATAACCACTAAAAGGAACAATATAGGTAAGTACTTAGAAAAAAGTCAAATAAATAAAATTTAAATATTTATTTACACACAAATTATGTTGCTTTTTGACACTTACGCGAATATTGGACATTGAGATATAACTACTTAATATTAACAATACCATTAGATAATGTTCGTAAAGGTTTCTTTTTTATTACAAGCTTTTATTTATCTTGCAATGTATGTATGTATGTAACTATGTGTGTTTGGGTGGAATTTTTAACCGACTTCCCAAAAAGGAGGAGGTTCTCAATTCGGCCGGTATGTTTTTTTTTTTTTTTTTTTTTTTTTTTTTTATCTATGTATGTACATCGATTACTCCGAGGTTTATAGACCGATTTGCGTGATTCTTTTTTTATTCGACGCGAAATAGCTGCCAGATGGTCCCATAGTCATCAGGTCAGGATCTGATGATGGAAACCCTGAGAAATCGAGGGCAACCTTCGAAAGTTGTAGGCATACATAGTGTAAAAACTTGACACTCAGGTGTATGTCTGAAAGTACTATTCAACAGTGAAGGTTTGGAGCTGACCTGATGATGGAGACCGGAGAGGGTCGAGGGAACTCGACAACTGAATATGTAAACTACCTCGTGTTTGGGCTTATATTATTTGTATTGATGAGACCTTTGCAACAGTGAAGGTTTCGAGCTGACCTGATGATGGAGACCAGAGAGGGTCGAGGGAACTCGACAACTGAATATGTAAGCTACCTCGTGTTTGGGCTTATATTATTTGTATTGACGAGACCTTTGCAACAGTGAAGGTTTGGAGCTGACCTGATAATGGAGACCAGAGAAGGTCGAGGGGACTCGACAACTGAATATGTAAAATACCTCGTATTTGGGCTTATATTCTTTGTATTGATGAGAACTTTCCACTTATATGGATAGTGACAACTATTCGTATCACTGAAAAGCAGTAAATAAAAAACTTTTTTACAAAAAAATTAAACCGACTTCCAAAAACACTAAAAAGCAAAAAAAAACTAATTTTAGGTGCATCGGCCTACAAGTCGGTGGCAAAATTAACTTAGTAACATCCATTAGACACCGACTTCTAGGCCGATGCACCTAAAATTAGTTTTTTTTTGCTTTTTAGTGTTTTTGGAAGTCGGTTTAATTTTTACAACTCAATTTTAAGGCACTTGCCCTCAACCGATTGAGCTGAAATTTTGCATACATGTTTAGTTTGGATGACAATGCATGTTAAGCTTTGTGACGTCATCCTAAATCCAACATAGCTAAATATACAAGATGGCGGACTAGTTATTTTTAAGGTACCTATACAATATGGGTATCAAATGAAAAGGATTGACAAGTAGAACACATTGCACTTTACGAAATAAAAATCCAAGATGGCCGCCGCTACAAAATGGTGAATAACCTATTTTTTTCAATCCCATCCATATGGGTATCCAATGACAGGGCTTGACAAGTAGAATAAAGTGCACTTTACCAAATCAAAATCTAAGATGACCGCCGCTACAGAATTTAGACTTAGGAACTTACCAGGTGAAAACTAAAAAGTATAATTAGCTTTTATTTAAATGCGCTAAAAAGAAAAAAATAAACTTTTACTGTAACTTTGTGAAATATGTTAAATTTGAAATGTCGTTATAAGTTGACAGTAAAGTTACAGTAAAGGTTTATTTTTTTCTTTTTAGCGCATTTAAATAAAAGCTTGTTTTTAAAGATTTTTTTACCTCAATTTTTTATCTATTTAAATACTTAAATGAATATAAAAATGATTCTATTTATTAATTTCATTTGCTATATTATAATGCCAGCAAGGTACCCAAAGATGAATAATCCTGGTCGTAGAAGCGACACTATTCGCTCCGAACAATTTATCACCCACAACGCGGCCCAGCTTTATTACTAAGCCGTGATTGGCTTAGGTTAACTCACGGTTCTATTATATTAATATTACCCACAATACAATGTTCAGATTATTCTGCGGTTCGTTAAGTTATTAGTCATTTTCTGCGGTTTCATTCAGGTCCTAAATAAACCACTCCATGCATTTGAATACGCATCGCTCTCTTCAGGAATACCTATTTATTTTCGTGTTAAGGTCGCATTTGAATATGGACTTTAAGTATTGCTCTTTAAGTATACTTTTCTTTAGCAATAAAGATTAGTTGACAGCTCCCAGTCACCAAGCTTATCGGTATCATCACTACAATAATATTCGTTTTACCGTGTGAGAGTATTGTCTTGTCTGTAAGCTATAACCTTTAACTACTATGTAATCAAACACACATTTAGGCTTTGTAATGTTAGGAAAATTATAGTCCTAAAACTATGTAGAGACAGCCTAAATTATGTGGTTCGTTTATACGCAATTTTAGGGGCGTGACAATAACGTGAGGTTACATGAATGATAAACTAGTTTGCCACAACCGTCACGAACATTACACTGAATAAAAACTCCATATAAAATACTGATACATGAGATGGGTTATAAAAATGACGGACTTTTTATGACCCGTAAAAGGAATGTCCATTATGTTTGTTTATTCTTTGGCATCGTAACACAATGGCGTTGTAAGTTTCAATATAATATGGTCTGCAAATGTCATGGTGTGTGCGAGTAGGACTCGCGCACGAAGGGTTCCGTACCATTATTTATAAAATTTGCAAAAAAAACATGTTTGTTGTATAGGAGCCCCCCAAAATATTTATTTTATTCTAGTTTTCAGTATTTGTTGTTATAGCGGCAACAGAAATACATCATCTGTGAAAATTTCAACTGTCTAACTATCACGGTTCATGAGAACTGGCCTGGTGACAGACGGACGGACGGATGAACGAACGGACAGAGGAGCGAAAACAATAGGGTCCCATTTTACCCTTTGGGTACGAAACCCTAAAAATATAAGTAAAGAAACCAATTTTACTCGCTCAATGAAGTTATGTATACTTTTTGAGTACTTGTACTTGGGCACAGCTTATTTACTTAAATATTTACAGTATTTCATCAGTTACAGTTACAGTTACAGCCTTTTTATCGTCCCACTGCTGGGCACAGGCCTCCTCTCACACGGAGAAGGATTGAGCATTAATCACCACGCTTGCTCAATGCGGGTTGGTGATTTCAGACTATACATATAAGTCCAGGTTTCCTCAAGATGTTTTCCTTCACCTTTTTATCAGCCATTGGTGTCTAAGATATACTTAGAAAGTACATACAAACTTAGAAAAGTTGCATTGGTACTTGCCAGACCTGGATTCGAACCCGCGCCCTCATACTCGAGAGGTTGGTTCTTTGCCCACTAGGCCACAACAACATCAGGCACCTTCCAATAATGTTATAATTTGGTGAACAATGCTTACGTTACCTTATTACGTTACCAATCGTGTTTGATGTTGAAATTAAAAAATCTTCAAAGATTTGTTTCAATTTGGAACCTTTTTAACCCCCGACGCAAAAACGACGGGGTGTTATAAGTTTGACGTGTCTGTGTGTGTGTGTGTATGTGTGTGTGTGTGTGTGTGTGTGTGTGTGTATGTGGCATCGTAGCTCCCAAACGGATGATCCGATTGTAATGCGGTTTTTTTTGTTTGAAAGGAATGTCATTCGGGAGTGTTCTTAGCTATGTTTGGTGGAAATCGGTTCAGGTCTTCAAGGTCATCAGCTCGTTTGTTAGGTGTGATAGGAATGTTACACGCTCAGTTTACTTGCAAGCATATGTGGGATCTGAAATTTGAAAAAATAATGTCTTCTGGAACCACTGAGCTGGTCTGCTGTTAGGACACGAAGATAGGAGACGTAACCCTGAACTGCCTTTTAGTAAACCCATCGAGTTTGGGCTCGTTGAATTTGTCTTGACTAGTTCTCTTCATGTTTCTTATTGACGAGAACCTGATGCTGGAAATGGCATGTGGCGGATGAAACCCTGGAATGATATATAACCCTGGATCACCAAAGGTTAATCTTTATTGTTTCTGAATCTGTGCAATTCTCCCAGAGCCAGTTTGTCATGAGGATTGTTAAACAGCTTCCTTTGGCCGAGATCGCATATAGCGACCTCATCATAAAAAGAAGGAAAATTTAAGGAGCTCCTTTAAAAACCATGAAATAAAATTAAATTATAAATTTAAAAAAACCCCCGACCCAAAAAAGTACGCAATTATTATGACAAAATGTTAAAAACGATAAACCCTATAAAAAAGGAAAAAATAACTTTTAACACTACGTAAGTACCTACCAACTAAAGCATGTCAGATTAAACTAAATTTTGACGTGTCGGGGGACCGCTTTTTACCTTCAAAAATAGTTACATAAATCAAATGATAACTAACTAATTACAACATTCGTATAAAAAAACACGTATCTAAACAAAATTATATAAAAAGTTATAAGAAGTATATATATTGTAGTAGTATATAATTACTTCTAACGTTAGGCTAATAAATTAGAGCGGTCCCCCGACACGTCAAAATTTAGTTTAATCTGACATGCTTTAGTTGGTAGGTACTTACGTAGTGTTAAAAGTTATTTTTTCCTTTTTTATAGGGTTTATCGTTTTTAACATTTTGTCATAATAATTGCGTACTTTTTTGGGTCGGGGGTTTTTTTAAATTTATAATTTATACTGCTTCAAATTTTTTTCACAAACTATTTTCTTTGTACACATTTTCCTATTTACGTAAAAAAACCTTTCCTTGAATAGTGTTATTATTTCAAAAGCTCATTAAGGGATTCGGTCCCTAATTTGAATTGGTCCTTTAAAAAGTCCTTTCAATATTAAACGTTGAATTTTGGGTTTAATAACTAAACAATACCCTAATTTTGACGGTATTAAAAAGTAGGTAAAATGAATTGGTTTCATCAGAATTTAATTTAAGAAATTAAATTTCAATTTATAGATCCATAAATTGAAAAATAATTAATTGGAAAGTTTGATATTTTATTTAAAAACCGTGGGATAATTTTCTAGAACCAAATGAACATTATTTTAAACGAAAAATATATTCTAGAAAAATGTTAACACAACAAATAATGTAAAAAATACTATTTCACGTTTTCATACGTAAGAAAACATAATTTTAAAGTTTCTAATGTACATTCAATTATAATAAGATCCATTCATGTTTTAGAATTTATGATGAATTGATTGTACGTGATAAAAACTAAATGTAAATCATTTTTCCAAGTTTATGAAGGTGAGATAGGTGATTTCAGAACTTTGGTCACTGAACTAATAACTTGTAATGAGCAGACATTTATTCTAATGAAAAATTCAGTATTAATATTTTAACATCGCTCTGATATTTATCATTCTGATGTGTAATTTTTTTAGGGTTCCATGTCCAAAGGAAAAACGGGACCCTATTTCTAAGAGTTTGCTGTCAGTTTATCACCAGGCTGTATCGCATCAACCGTGATGTAAGACAGTTGAAATTTTCATAGACGACTAGCTTCTGCCAGCGGTTTCACCCGCATCCCGTGGGAACCTCGGCACGAACCCGAATAAAAAGTAGCCTATAGCCTTCCTCGATAAATGGGCTATCTAACACTGAAAGAATTTTTCAAATCGGACCAGTAGATCCTGAGATTAGCGCGTTCAAGCAAACAAACAAACAAACTCTTCAGCTTTATAATATTAGTATAGATTCAATATCGTAGCCACTATTACTCCAAGACAATAAATATTTTAGAGGACTCCCATAGTAAACGTGATTTTTTGTCCGTTTTATAAATAATGGTACGGATCCCCTCGTGCATGAGTCCGACTCGCACTTGGCCGTTTTGTTTCACCTGATTCCCCAAAGGAGCTATATTTATTTGACTACAGATAATAACAAAAAAAAAACTGAAGCTGAGTCCGGAATCGCATTAATCATCAATTTTTATGCCAGTTTTTTGTTTATGTCATTTTTTTACTTGAGCAACAATTTTTTTCTACTTTCTTTGAGCAGTTATATAAGATTAGCGGAAGTTTTAAGAAACATTCAAATACGATTTTTCTTCGTGACAGCGGCTTTAATATTTTAGCGAGACTATGAATGTGATAAGACAGAAATGTTTGAGTTTTTTGGACGTAAGTCGCATTTTACTATTGTAGTCTACTTCGGCAGAATTTCGTGATATAGTTATGTTTTTTCATTTAGACATTTTATTTTTTATTACATACACAAAATCATATGAAAGAAATCAGTGTTGGATTATTTCACATAGCTAGCATTGCGAGTTCGTGAAACAAATACTTACCTAAATATAAACAAAATTATTTTTTCGAAAAGACATTCCATGTTATAAGGTGTAGGTACGTACATACTTTAAGCATCATCACCTTTAGAAACATAAGTTATCTTAAAGAAACTCCTAGTACGGACAAATTGGTATTTTAAAGACGGTCATAGTCCAGGTTTATCTTGGTGTGACAAGAAATTTCGGTTTCAAAATAGCCAGTTTTCAATAAAATATAAATGCTTTCCGAAAATAGTTTATCCTCAAAGTTGTAGGTATAACGATTCCCAAGTGATGCACTGCGAATAGAAATACTAAGTTGGAGTGAAAATAACTTGAGCTTGAAAAGATCCATTTCAATTCAGAACTTCGTGACAATAGTTGGAAGAATTTCTGCGTTAAAAAAACTGTACCTAACAGGAAGTTCACGCTGTTTAAAGGAAATATTGACCTACTTTTTTAATATTATCTTAAAACTATTGGAATAAGTTTCAAGAGCTGATGAATAGCCCCCAGAAGTAAAGAATCGCTAAATAAAAAAGAAGAAAAGATTTTTTTGTCAGCTTGGACGGGTTAAGATGGATTTCTATAATCTGTCTGTGAATTTGCTTGTTTTGATAGGAGTTTGACATTGCTTTTAAGGGACTAACATTAAAATAAAAACTATCTTTGGTATGGAAATCAACAGGTAGATAAGTTATTGAAACTGTAACATCCTAGTTAAAAAAATGGGCTAACCTTCAAATTAGATGATATGATAAAGAAATTAATTCGAAAACTTATTACAGCCTTATAAATACAATACGCCACATACATACATATACATGTATTATATCCTGTTGAACCAGACAAATTGTTTTGATATCAAAATGTGTAACAACATATTTTCTCCAATCTTATAAAAACAAACAAAAAACTATCTTTTCTATTCTTAGCTTGGTCTAGCTAGATGTTAAGAATAATAATGTCTTACGTAAGATGCCAAAAATATCAAACAGATCCTATTAATAAAAGTATTCATAATAGTAAATAATATGAATACTTTTATTTTTTTTAAAGTATGGTCCTTATCCAATTTAGGAGGTAAAAATAACTTGCGTGGGACCATAATTCTTTGAAAAGTTTATTTTCTTATCAAAAAGGCATTATTTTTAAATATTATTCGCAGTTCCTTCAAAGTATCAGATTACAGCATAATTGAACTTCTATAAAATACAAGTAAATGAAAATACTCGTGAATCTGGAATTAAATTCCAATTTTGGGCTTCATTTTGATGAGTTATTTTCATTTAAAAATAGATTTTTAAGAGGCTTTAAAAAAATCCATGATTTCTTTAGAATAAACACTGCTAAACAACTTTCTTTTTAGCACAGATTTATAATTCAATTTGAACTTATTAAATTAAGGCGAGAGTATTCGAAATATAATATTTCCAACGAATTTCAGAATTCTTTTTGTATTTGAGCGTACTCGCATGTCTAACACTAGATGTTTCCCGCAGGGTTTTCGCGTCCCGTGGAAATTACTCCGCTTAGCCTATGTTACTCCGGGATAACGTAGTTTCCCAATAGTAAAATATTTTTTCAAATTGGTTCCGTAGGTACAAACATGCAAACAATTTCCTCTTTATAATATTGTAGATGAATGTTGTGACGTAGGTATAAGGAAGTTCAGGAGTTGGCGCTAGATAGGCGTACATGAAGGAGCTGCACCGACAAGAGCTGTACGTCGATTCTATAAAATTCAGACAACAACTCGCATTTCACTTCGCTATTCACTCTCACTTCTTGTCTTGTATTAGTTCTTTTTTTTATCTCATTAGTCCTTAAGGAAATCGTATTGTTGATAGCCGCGATACAGGCTTTGCCTAGTGCGGTTGTCATTGTAAACTATTATTGTAAACTTGGGACTGCCTAATAAAGATTATTATTATATTATAAAGATTATTATTATATATTACTTCGCATTCGGTTCAAAACGTTCTAAAAGTCATCTCATACTTTATCTGTCAAGATCTCGAGTTTAATTTAGTTCAACTCGCAAACACGCTCGCAAGAGTAGCGCTAGTGTAGTTTGAGAATGCCAATCACGAAACTCACGGCGGATTCAGATGCGAAGTTAAGAATGAACTCTTACAGAATCACACCTCTGGGCTCTTAAAATTGAAGAAAAAGAATATTGTAGATAAGACTGTAGTACCCACGTATTTTCCCCGAAACACTTAGAAGTGGTCTACCTCTCAACTACAACTTAATACACCCTCATTCCGTCAGTTACCCTCCAGGCACTTTATTAAATGTCGACCTCAGTCTTGTACGTTCGTATTATCTGAACATCGCTCTACTGGGAAGTCCCTAATAGGACGCTAGTAACAATTAAGCCGACCTGCCATGTAAGATTTGTGTGTTAAACAAAACACTATCGATAATATTTTAGTATGGATAGTGTGAGACTACTATGCTGGTTTTGTTCTTAGCATTGAAAGGTTTTTTTCTTTTCCATGAATAAATGTCACCTACAACTGTGATTGGTGGGAACAAACAAATGGTTTGTTTAAAAGAGTCATGGTGTTTTATTTACTTTTTCCCACAAGAAAATTATACGCAGATTCTGCGCTACGGGAATATTTTATTTCAGTTTTAGTTTATTTTAACTCTCCAAGTTTTCGTTTGAGTACCTATTTTACAAAATAAACCTAACTTATTTTTTCATGGCAATTCATAATTGTTCATTTTTTTTCGGCCCACTGCATATTAAGCATCCACCCATAACAATACCTACACATTTGGATATCAAATACCTTTCTAAAAGTACCCTATATCACATACTAGCTTCTGCCAGCGGTTTCATCCGCATCCCGTGGGAACTACTTCCCGTACCGGGATAAAAAGTAGCCTATAGCCTTCCTCGATAAATGGGCTATCTAACACTGAAAGAAATTTTCAAATCGGACTAGTAGTTCCTGAGATTAGCGCGTTCAAACAAACAAACAAACAAAGCTTCAGCTTTATAATATTAGTATAGATACCTATAGCGTTTGAATTCTACGTCAAAACTTTTGCCGTCTTACCACAAAAACTTTTAAACGTCAGTTTAAGACTTGTCTAAAAAAATGACAGATTATGACAGAGTTGAAATAAGGTCCATTTTGCAGCCACACTTTTTTTAGACACGTGTTTGACACATGCTTTAGTTTTTTACCCAATTTACTGTAAAATAATATTATCTGCAGAACTCGTACAACACTTAAACTTTACCGCAGTCCCATTTTCTGGACGTTATTGCACTAGACGCGGTCGTAAGTCGAGACTCTCTTAGGAGCAATATCTTCCTTTTCGTGTTGCTTTTAGTTATAATTATTTTTAATATTATAGAAGAGGTAGGTGTATGAAAACCGATCCAGGTCATCTTTGTTGTTTGAGAAGAATTCTGACATTCTATTGTTCATGTGTGAAATCATCATTTGCTTAGTAGTTTCGCAATTATGTTGTGGTCAACTTTCAGTCTAATCAAATGCAGCTGAGTACCAGTATTTTACGAAAGAATACTGCATATACCTATATCTGATTTTGTCAAGCCAGATGAACCGGTTAAACCGATATCCTTTGATAGTACTGGTTCTATGACTTTCTGATTTCTGACTATCTGTAACAGCTCTTTAAGATGTACAAATTTAATTTGCACACCGACACGGAAAACAATAATGAAATCTTTCCTTCAACATATGATTTTACTCAACCGTTATGGTTTACCATAAAACTTGATGCTAAACAGAATAATTACGCTGTTATTTACGTTTTGCGACTTAAAGAAGGTATAAATTCGAAAAGCTTACATAGAAAGTATAGGATAGGATTATAATGTAATATTCAATTTCTCTCTACAACGGGCTGATTTTTCATTCATCAGTTAACTGCTATTGGAGAAATAAATATGTCGGTTTTGACATAAGTATTTTCTATACAAAAGTTGTCAATACGTCAAACATTTTATTCAGATAAAAGTTATATAGCTATTGTTAAATCGGCTCTATGTGATTTTCAAGGTCACTACTTACTGAAAAAACACATTTTTGTCAAAAACGCAATTGTGTTATATTTAGTTCAAAAATATAACACAATTGCGTTTTTGGCAAAACAAATTGGCTCGTGAGAGGCTGACACTCAGCTGCATTCGATAACACTACCCGACTTTAACATAGTTAGGAAAAGTCTAGGCAAATGGAATTTCAGATAATGGACGCAGAAGTTCTAATGCGATAATACACTAACAGCCTGAACAATCCCTTCAGGTAAGTAACTAAGTTAAGGACTATTAACCTGTGTCAAATCAAGGTGGATTTAGAAGACCTCACCTTAAACTTGAGTTTAAAGAGGTCGGAACTTGATAAGTAGAAATTGGATCGTTCTAGACCTAGATTGCAGGTTTATCTTAAATGCGACGACTGAAGACGTTTTGAATGTAGAATCATTTTTATTTTCCGTACTTACAGTTTTAGTATCAAAACATTTATAACCAGCGAAGTGACAGTGTAGGTATAGCTATTTGCTGCGGGTAGTTCGAAAGAGATACCGCGGCCCTGGCACATAAAAGGCCCACGACGAAACACGACGGTTTTTAGTCAGTAAGAGTCTGACACTCCCTCGCCGCTGCTAACCCACAGCGGGAGGGGTCATTTGATGATTTTTGACGTCGATAAAAAAAAAAAAAAGGTATAGCTACTTCATTCAATTCCTGGGGACTAAAGAGAACATTTAATAAACTTTGTCTGCCTTTGAAATCGGCCTCCCTTAATCAAATTGTATACGCCTACGTTTTTATTAAGGTCACGAATTCTACATCCGCATTTAGACAATAATATTACATGATAATTAGAGAGCATCCAATGAAATGTCATTAACGTGAATCTCTTAATTGACGCTACCCACGATATTCTTAAAGACAAAGAGACTACTAATGAGCTGAATGTTCGTATTGTGATTGTTTTGTTTTGTTTATATTTAGGTGAGGTCCGTGAGACACGCAATAATACAGAATATACAATAAACTAGCTTCTGCTAGCAGTTTCACCCGCATCTCGTGGGAACTACTTCCCGTACCGGGATAAAAAGTAGCCTATAGCCTTCCTCGATAAATGGGCTATCTAACACTGAAAGAAATTTTCAAATCGGACTAGTAGTTCCTGAGATTAGTGCGTTCAAACAAACAAACAATCAAACAAACAAACAAACTCTTTAGCTTTATAATATGAAGTATAGATATCTATTCACATACTTTAAGTCTCAATACCTCCAAAACTAAATTTCTGACTTATTCTAATAGCCCAGTCGCTCAACCAAAGACTCCAATCATAATCAAAGCCCACACTGGTCATCCACAAATACAGGATCTAAACTGTCAATGCCCTTCCTTAACATCTGTTGAAAGCATCAAATACCTGGGAATAGTTTTGGACAGGAATCTCAATTTCAAGTCTCATATCGGTTTGGTAACTGGACGAGTTCGCAAACTGATATACATCTTTAAAACTCTTCGCCACATTGCTCAACCCATTATAATACGTAATGTCTATTTTGCACTATGCCTATCCATCGTAACGTACTGCATTTCTTGTTGGGGCGGTGCAGCTAAAACCACCCTCAAGCCGCTGGAAGTGGCGCATAGGGCTATATTAAAAGTAGCCACTTTTCGTCCTATTCTGTTTCCAACTGATCAACTATACAATGAGTGCAAAGTGCTGAATGTTCGGCAGCACTTTATACTACAAACAGTCATTCTCCAGCACCGCAACACCCCATATCGAATAATAGAAAATAAAAAGCGTAGCAAACGGCGAAAAGATGGAGTATGCACCCTTCCGCGGGTGCGCTCAACTTTTGTCAAGAGATTTTTTCATTTTCTTGGTCCTTTTCTATATAACAAAATAAATGAAGAGTGTCATATCTACGGACTGCCGTATTATAAATGCAAAAAAATTGTACAATCGTACCTCCAAAATAAGTCATACGACGAAACTGAACTGATCTTAACATAGATGATGAACATCGACAACCACACACAGCACACACGCAATCACACACACAAACACCACATACGCAATCACACACACAGACACCACAAACGCAATCACACACTAACACACATACCCACACACAGCACACGCAATCACACACACACACACACATTTTTATCTCTTATATTTTTAAATGATAACTAAGTAATTATGAACCTTTAATGGTCTTACTCATTTCTTTGGAATTGTAGCAGTAACATCATAACCACTATGTAACTTTGCATCATTGTACCTTAGGGGTCCGGACTGCTTCTCCTTAACACAGGTTTTTATAACCTAGCTAGGAGAGCAGTGCCTACACCCACACGTTAGTGGAAATATTTAGTACTAATTTTGTGAAATTTATTATATTCTTAACGTGTACCACTATCCTTTGTTTTGAGTAAATAAATAAATAAATAAAAATAAATAAAAAATAATACAGAACATTCACAGAAATAAATCGAACGCAGATGGAAATTTTCTCTTAACCTTGAGAACACTAGTTCGTATAACCACTTCGTTCAGACACAATAGTCAAACAATCGATGTGTGTCATGGGACTCTGGTTAAGTTAAAAGTCGCAATATTCGAACAAGAAGAAATCGCGTAACAGTTATTATTCTCCAATTATTAGGGCTTTGATCAGATAAATGTAGGCAGTATAGATTGCCATACAGGAAGACGAACGAGAAGAAGACGTTCAATAAAATTATCAATGTCCTCAAAACCCTAATAATTTCGGTCACACCTCTCAGGACTTCGAGATCTTCGTGTAATGCCCATTGGGACAGTAATCAGATCAAACATAAATAAGGACAGGACCAATGAACTCACGCACTCTATAAGTCACAGAGGGAGTCTTGATCCTATCTATAAAGAGGTCGTGAAAAAATGGCAACAGCTAAAATAATGGCTAAGGTGTCAGCTTCGCGGTCAAGAGGTCGTGAGTTCATTCTTGACGCAATGCAATGCGATGTGAAATCTACCAAATAAAATTAATTAAAGAAATTAAGCATTTTCTGCTTAGTTGAAGGAATTTACAAGCGTACTGTGCAGCCATATTGGTAACTTTTGAAAAAATCTTAATCCCTTAGCCGGGTCAACTTTCCTAAGGAGAAATCTAAGACTGGCATCAGTTTTTTATTTCAAAATAATTTGCTTTAAGCCTATGAGAATTGTACACCAAAATTTCTCAAAAAAAAAAAACTGGATAAAAAATTTCAGAAAGAGTATTGTAATTTTTCAGAAAGTGTTGTATTATTGGATATCTAAAACTAAAACTATATTTACAAACTGAAGCACAGCCATCGATACATACAGGAAATATGGTTGATATGTTAGCCTGCAGCTAATTTTGTTTCACAAAGTTCGGCAGAAACATTGCATTCGATACTCAGGATATATCAAAAAGCTTTTACGATGGTACCAAGATAGAAGTTCAAAGTTGGAAAACAAAACCCACGTATCTGTTATTGTTTTAAGTTACGGACTTGTTAAAGCAAAAATAGAGATACGTAACGAAAAATTGTTTGTTGAAACGTTGTTTGAAGGAAAAATTCACGTTACGTATGAGTGCGTGTAACGAGCTTGAGTTTAATATGAAGCAATTTTTTTTTTTTTTTTTTTTTTTTAATTAGCCTATGCTGTCCCACTGCTGGGCAAAGGCCTCCCCCAAAGTCTTCCACTTTTCTCTATCCATCGCTGCTTGAGGCCAGTCCGAGAGGAAGCTATCCAAGTCTTCCCTCCAGCGTTTCCCTGGTCTCCCTCTCGGACGCCTTCCATCCTCCGGGATCCACTTTGTGGTAATATTGGCCCACTTGTCCGGGTGCATTCGACAGATGTGACCCGCCCAATCCCACTTCAACTTTGCAGACTTATTGCCCACATCGAGTATGCCCGTCTTGGACCGGATAATGGTGTTGCGTATCCGGTCGCTAAGCCGTATGTTGAGCAGGCTACGCTCGACATACGTTATTGAAAACTTTAGTATTGTTTATTGAAGTTGGAATACTCGTAGGAATACCTAGTAGTCGTCGGAATACGAGTACATACTTAGGTATTATGTTTACATTGTCTTCGTAAGCTCAAGTATGGAAGCAGTATCAAACAAATGTGCATGCACAATAATTACCCACACAAGTATGACAAATCCACTTTCATGATATAAAACATCTATAGCATTACCAACATAAATAAAATTTATTTTCCAAACCTCTAAAGTCAATACGCTACCTCATCAGAAAGGAGTATATACTCCTAGTGAAGAAAAATGTCAAGGTCACATCGACATGTCTAACATTTTCCCACGAAACGGAATAGTCCCAAAGTACCATTTTGCCGAACAAGAGGTCGAAATGTTTTGTCATTTCGTCATAATCGGAACATACAATACGTAATACCTTTCCTTTTATTGTTTTTGACTTAACAAACGGTCAACATGACCATTGTCAAGATAAAAATATTCGAAGCATCAGGTTTTGTATATAAAAATAAAATGGGAAAGCCTCAGTGAGAATACGAAAATAAGTTATTATTGTACGTGTATCCCCAATAAAGTAATTCTATGTGTTCTGGCAGGTTGCCAAATCCATGTATAATGGAACGATAAAAGTGTGGCTTATGGCAGTTTATGGTAATGCCGTCCGTGAACAGGAAACTCAGTACAAAACCGATGGATGTTGATCGCGGTACTTTCAAGGTTGGCACATGGTTTTGTGAGAAAAAAACTATCAGCCTTACTTATAAACGTGAATTAAATAATAAGTAATACTTAAGGGCTGCTTAAGAAAATTCTTACTTATAAACGTTGCTTAAGCATGTCTTAACTAACATTTAATCACTACTTAAGACTTTAAGTAGTGATTAGTTAAAATGTTGCTTAGAAGGTGATTAGAGATTTTTATAAGTAAGGGGGTAGCTGTTTAACCCGCCTCTTTAGGGAAATTCTTCATTACATCATACATTCAAATGTTTAGATAAATTAGCTTTAGTTATGTTTTGTTTCTCATTATGTAAACTATACTAAAACTACGTGTTATTTTGCGAAAGTTCTTTTAACTCAAATTCCAACTTGTTTGGTAAGGTAACGAGGCACCATTTTAAAACAAAAGAAACTAGTACCTAGTTCATATTTTGAATTTAGAAAACTTTTATAGTTCCACCGTAGATTACCATACTACCTATATGTACATATAACTGGTTGGTTAGTATAAATGTGCCACTAAAACGAATCTCAAACCAAAGCCAATCGAGACAGAAAACAATTATGTAATTATAAGGAGTAGAGAGAACTATCTTCGCAGTGTAATCGGAATAAGATAAATATAAACGTGTAAGAGACATGTAAAAGATAGGACTAGGTAAGAGTAATCTGAATTCCATTGCTTAAGACTGAACAAGAATTTTAATAAGAAATTATGCAAAATGAAAATAGGTTCGCATACTACGATACTTCGAACGTGTTTCAAAAACTCTTTTTAATAACGAAGAGGCATGTGAAATAATGAAATACAAACATTATCTTTCATAACGGCTAAGTAAGGAAAACACTTTTGCTTTTAAAGCACTTTTTATGTACTCTTAATATTATAAACCTATAATTTATGGAGGATTATTTTTCATTTTGGTTAAAGACACGGGCCAAAATTCTAGCTCAATGTAAAATTAGTTTTGCTTTGTACAATAATATTTAAGAAAGAGATCGTTGTTGATACCATACATACGAAAGTATGCTCTGTATGTATGTCTCTCAGGATTTCACACAATAACTACTGTTTAACCTAGCCTACTATTTATTTCGTTCACAGAAAATCTAAAGCCTGCTTCAGACATAGGCTAGTTTTATCCGATTGCGAAAAGTGGTTTTCCCAAGACGCGAGTGAAACTGCGAATACTTGTAAAAAGATTACAAAACCAGTCCTGTGTCCTTCATGAATGACGATGATTTGATATCTACAGATCTCAATGCAAAATTAAATCTGCTAGTAAGATCATAGTGAACATGGTTCTCTTTGATACCACTGGCTTTGCTTGTATTTCATGCAAGGTCGCATATCTGTAGAACCTAATTAATTCCACGAATAAAACCTATGTATGTGCTTTGAATTAAAATTCCATCGACAGTACTGTATTTGCGTTCCTGTTGAAAATGTTTCGTATTATTCAAAACATCTTTGGTAGACCATTTTGAAAACTTAACTTATCCCGGATTTTATGCTGCAAGTGTATTTTATACATAAGAGCAGGTACAACGTCTGCAGACTGTACAGCCAACAATTATCGACAGTTTATTTTCAAGGTAATCATGATTTCAATTAAACTTTTGGCCAACTGAAACCCGAACTTTATTATGTTCGCACTACCAATAAATCTCTCTATCCCCGATCAAACTATCTAGCTACTTATAGTTATCGGCACGGATATTGATCTCTCGGCGGAAGAGTGGGGATTGCTTTGCGCTCTGTACACATAAGGCAATAAACCAATAAATCGCTTCTGCGCAGGTGAAGGTCAGGGCTCAATATCCCTGCCGATGACTATACTCGCTATATAGCTACTAAGGTGCAAAGGGTTTACTCTGCATCAAAAGGTATTTACTTAATATTACGTTCCCCTGTTTATAGACGTAGGCCACCAATTAAATAGCAAATTGGATCCCTTGTCCCTCCATTATAAAGGCCTAACCCGAGATTACTGTGTAGCGGTCAAAATTACACAGAAACGTGATTTCGCACTAATTAGCACCCAATAAACCCGTCAAAGCCTGATGTAGCCTCGATTAAATGCCAGTCTGTCAATAAACATCCATTTTCAAATAAAGATAATGGGATTGTCTATTTGCAATGTGGAAATAATAGCTCTTTTCTGAATGTTTACACTATATTTGTTCTCCCTTTTGTTTGTTTTTCTCGTAATCACAGACAGGATAGACCAGTTAGAGTACACGCACATTCCAAACTTTTTTAGGAGGATAGTTTGTTTCGGCTCATAATCATTATGAAGATGAATGATAGTACACTCATTATAAAGATCAGGTAAAAAAAATTGCCAACCGCCGCCGGGACACATATCGGCCGACTGTTTCGTTTGCAGTGTTCGGGTACTCTTAATGTGAACCACGTGTGTTCGTGGAATTTTATAGCCGACAGTTAATAACTTGAGAAAGCTTTTGATCTGCTAGCTCTAGCAAACAGTAAAGAAATGCGTGCGGAGATTTCTCAAACACATAAACACATAGGTATTAGTAATGGACTCGTGCTGACAAGTTGATGGAATCTCGCCATAATAAAATAAATAACAGCAAAACATAGCCTTAGAAGAAATATAATTAATGCCTAGATAAGTACGCACCCTTGGCCATGGTCGATGCGATTCCGCCGAAACGTCGGGTAAATGAAAACGTGTCGTAACTTCATGTGTATAAATCGGGCAAGTTTAAACGCCTAATACTTTCCCGCAACTCCCAGAGGCCCGATTCTCCTAAGTTAATAATTTAATGTCAAAATTGAACAGAAATTGAATCGCAATAGCAGTTTTAACCATATCAGGCATTCTGCTACTAATCGCATTCCAACGACATTCGATTGTTTTGCGATTGGTCTGCCATTTAGGTGATTTTGGTCTATACGGTAGTTTGCTCCACAATCATATTGCAATAGTAAATAATTTGCAGACAAAATGATTCATTATGAAATGACAGAAAAGAATAAAAACGTTTATTTCAAAGAAAAAATTGCGGAATGCCACATAGATACGCTTCAATCGTAATTGAGTCGTGATTGGATCTCAGTCGAATGTGAATCGTATGTCGCTTAAGTAAAATTAGGGGAATCGGGCCCCAGATCGCGAAGAAAAATGGCCCACTACAGAAAGCAAAGAAAGTAAGTAAAAAAAATCTACGTCATCTTACTTTATTTAAAAGGGATCTATTTGATTGGGATCAACCACACATTAGTCATCAGTGTTTACCGGATTTCAGCAGTATGACGTAACGTTACGAGATCCGGGCCGGACGATAATCGGATACCGGACATTGCGGTGAGTTCACTGTTTCTATATAAAATTGTAAAACACGGAAATTGGTTCAGGAATTCTATTTTAGTATTTATGAGTAGAACAAATATTCTATGTGATATTTTTGTATGAACATCCTTTTTCTGTAAAAAAAAATTACAGATATATTTAACCTTTGATCGTCGTGCCGTTAACCTGTTGACATCTTTATCATTGTCTATTTTATCAGCGGATGAAATAAAAATAGAATAATGATGCTTTTCCGCTAGCCTTATACAACAGCTATACAACATGTAACGATAATGCGCAAAAACTGAAAATAGTTTGATCAGAACAATAAGCAGAAAATAATCAGTTAAAGCACTTTTAATAATATAGGTATCATTTCATAAATTCTGCACAAAAAGTATTGCCCTGTCTAATGAAGCCAGACGCAAGAAATGATCAGAACTGCCAGTAGAACAAGGTTTTTTTGAGAAATAAATTCTTAAAACTGAACTTAATTGTTCATAAAACCTTTAATTTGTTTTAATGCCTTTTTTCCTGAGAATTCTATCTATTGAATCGTTTGGGTTGTCTAAATTACAAGTTGTAAACGGAGAAGTGGGAAAATAAAAGCTGAATAAATAAAATAAAGGAAACCAGAAACTATCCCTAGCCAGTGGTAGAAACATGGTAATGCTGTACTTGAATATATTAATACAAATTGTTACATTACACGTTAGAATACCCGCACAGTACAACCTTTTAGTCGGGCGACAGTTTGTTTGGGTTCAAACACCAGTATGAAGATGAATGGTAGTACGCACATTACATAGATCGGTATTTTGCCGGTATCAGACCGACTAAAAACTTTGACTAAAATCAAGACTTTTATACAGATACTAGCGACCCGCTCCGGCTTCGCAAGGCGTAACAGTATTTCCCCACTATTTGATGTATGTTATTGCACATATAAACCGTCCTCTTGAAACACTCTATCTGATAAAAAAAACCGCATGAAAATCGGTTGCGTAGTTTTGAAGATTTAAGCGTACAAAGGGACATAGGAACAGAAAAAGCGACTTTATTTTATACTATGTAGTGATAGTGAAGTAAAATTAGCAGGTCAACTGTCGACCGACTGCTAAGTCTGCCGTATGCAAGTCCTGTTACAGGAATACTTACCAAGTTTAGCAGATAGACGTTGGTAATCGTCCTCATTCTTCTGTTGCTAGCTAAAGTTGCTATCACAAGGCAGTTCCCAGATATAGATAACATGAATATCAGTATATAAGGGGGTAGTATGAACCGCCATTCGTACGCATTGCTAGCAACTTTGGCCGCAACGACGCTTGTATTACGAACAGCAACGAATGTTGAGATAGTCGAAGTTTCTTTCATTCGGAGTAATGATGAGTTTAGTATTGTGCTTAGCTCCTCCATTTTGTGTACCTGGAAAGAAATAGTATGATTATTAAAGACTATTTTTTGGAACCTTTTTAGGGCTTTCAAAGCACTCGAAAAATATAATAATCAAACCGTTGTATGTTACACGCGAGACACATTCGATTTTCTATTGTTTTATAATTAGCGACATACAAGCGATTAATGGAGAACTTTGGAAATGGTAGAAAATAAAGCTTTGTTTTTAAAGAATATTTTCTAGAAATAACCTCTATTTGAACGTTTTGTGGGTTTACTTCATTAAGTATTTACTGTTTAAACGATTTAGGTGTCGGGATTGAGTATGTTACACATTAAAGCGTCTTTTTATTTTGGGTTTCTTTAACTATAAATCCAATAGCGTATCTATAGACTAGGCTTTCATGTAACAAGTAAAATAGAGGACTAACAAATAAACATATAAGAAATTATATGAAAGAAGTAATTATACCTTTAAAACTTCATTAATTCTGTCCCTTAGACTTGATAAATCGAAAATAGGATAAATCCTACTATATATTGACATTAATTACTCAATGTCACTAAAAGTTAATAAAAATAATTCTATACACGAGTGCACTAGCTGTAAACAATAAACAAGAATCTGAATTTCATAAAACATTTTCAGAAATTTTCAGAAACTTTTGATTCTTCTAATATAACACGTAACTAACTCAATGTGAAGTTTGATCATTTATATCAGAAAGTAGACGAATGTTTCATGCTTTAACTTAGAGTAGCACACTGCAGATTTTTAGTCGGCCGACAGTTTCGGGCGCTTGATGAATACGGAGATGTATGTACACACATCATCATCCTCCTAGCCTTTCTCCCAACCATGTTGAGGTCGGCTTCCAGTCTAACCGGATTCAGCTGAGTACCAGTGCTTTACAGGAAGCGACTGCCTATCTGACCTCCTCAACCCAGTTACCCGGGCAACCCGATACTCTTTGGTTAGACTGGTGTCAGACTTACTGGCTTCTGACTACCCGTAACGACTGTCAAGGATGTTCAGTGACAGCCGGGACCTACAGTTTAACGTGCCATCCGAAACACAGTCATTGGTATCTAAGATATACTTAGAAAGTACACACATAACATCATAAAATTCAGGTATTTGGTCCGTATCAGACCGACAAAAAACTTTGATTGAATTTTCTTAATTTTTTTGTTTTAAAAAAATCGATCACAGCTTTGGGCCAATGTTGGCCGATTGTTAAGTCTGCAGTATGCTTTTACTCTAATACTTTGCTTATTAATTTCTATTTTTTTGAAATTTTCAAATCTAGTGTTCCTAAACAATATTAAAGAGAGAGTGCTAGCTAACATGTGGTGGGTTTTATAAATCATTTTTAAATGTAATTTTATTTTATGACAATATTGCGTATTGCATACTGCAATATACTCACTGTACTTTGTTGAAAGGTTCTTTTAACCTACAGACAGACATGTGTTGCTGGGGAGTTGGTTGCGCCACTTCTTCTTCCCAGCAAAAACACATAGGAAGTGGTGAAGGGTGGGCGTTTTGGGGGCTGTCATATGTAATTTTTTTTTGACGTTCGAAAAGTGCTGTTTTGCAGTCAAGTTTGAATAAATGAGTTTTGATTTTGGTTTTGATCAACATTTAAGAAAAATTCTTCAGCTTTATAATATTAGTATTTTTATTACTGAGTAATATTTATCACTTTTATAAATTAAAAACATCTAGGTGTAATAATTTTTGCTTTTCACATCAAGAGCTACAAAAACCTAGTTTTTAAGCCTAGAACCATTCTGATTTACAACTTTAATAAAGGTAAGTTTAATTATCGTTAGCTGCAGGTAATTCTTTTGCGAAATTTATTCGGAAAACCTGTTCTGAAAATTAAAAAACTTTTTTTAATAACGAAGGAGAATTTTTAATAACGAATGGAAGTATGTGAATGGAAACATGTGTGCAAAGTTCAGATAAATTAAGATAAAAGGAGGAAATCAGGGTTATGTAATGCCCTACTTTTGGCACAAAAAATCTGTCACTGTAAGGTCAAGGCAGTGTCTTTTTTATGGGAGGGAATTTGTGTAAACCATTGTAGCTTATAAGTCTCAAGTGCGCTTTCGGAATTGTTAACTGAAGTCAGTTTAAATGGCTGATTAAAGGAATTAAGTTTTATGTTTTGTTAGAAATAGTTTTTTTTTGTGTTACGCAGTTTTTATTGTTTGTCATAGAATATTTAATCTTAATCTTTTATCTTTTTCTAGCGATTCTTACGGACTTACTCAGCAAGAATGAAGGTGTGGTAATTGAATAACAGTCTGTGTAATTTTGAAGGCTTCTCAAATTGAATTGTAATCACCGTGGTGGCAACGTAATGGCAATCTAAATTGTAACAGATGTGGCAAATGGCTAGACTGTGTAATATGTCTACGTTTATGTGACATAATCCTATTCCTATATCAAACATTTTGTATGTAAGTATGTATGTTATTTTACGCAAAAAATACCGAATGGATTTTTATGGAAATTGGTGGAAATATAGCTTACTAGCCGTTTTCCCGCGGTTTCACCCGCGTCCCGTGGGAGCTACTGCCCGCACCGGTATAAAATATAGCCTATGTTACTCGCAGAAAATATAGTTTTCTAATGGTGAAAGAATATTTGAAATCGGTCCAGTAGTTTTTGAGTTTATCCATTACAACCAAACAAACAAACAAACAAAGTTTTCCTCTTTATAATTAGTATATAGATATATTAGAATAATATAGAGGCTACTTTTTACCCAAGTACGAGAAGAAGTTTCCTCGGAACGTGGGTGAAACTGTAGGCAGAAGCTAGTTTGTCATAATATATGTAGTACAAAACTGTGATTACCTACCTACACAAACTACGTCACATATTCAAAGTTTAAGCAATCAATCAAAAAAACTTATATAGGACATAGTGGATACTATGAAGTCAAATAAAACTAAATTCTAAACACACACACGTGTACTGAACAAAAGTCATCTGTCAACATGTGTGTTACGAATAAAGTTATTTTATATTCAAATGAAAGGATTCGGGTTATAGAGCCATTATTATGTAGAATATGCTTTTCACCGGGGTTTCACTTGCATTCACAACATATTCTACATGGGGCACCCATTGCAATGGCACCGAAGTGAATGCTTAGGAATTCCTGCCATTTACTGTATTATACTTTTGTAATTCTGTACATTAAATATTGTATTTCTATTTACTCAGGACCCGTATAAACGGGTGCCCAAGTTAGAATACATCGCGTTTAGTGACAATAAAACTGGATAAAACAGAATATCTAGAAATCTGTGTACCAAATTCTTTCAAATCAGTTCTGTAGTTTTGATGTTAAAGTGTGACAGACGGACTGACCCAGCAACTGTAGTTGTCATAATATTAGCAATGTTTCTGGGACTACCACCTACTTATACATAGCAAATTAGCAAGAATTCCAGGACATGCCTACGTTCAAACTTTTGCGCAATCAATCAAAAAACTTATTCGTAATCCATTTCCGTACATTTCATCTAATATTCTCACCGACTATTTCTCTAGTGGTGTATTCAGAAACAAATAAACATCGACCTTAACGCTATTCTAATAAGGATTAGATTGCAAAAATTGTAAGAACCATCTCAAAAAAACTTATGTAAGTACCTACTTCATTTCCACACGTGTTTATAAATGAAAATCCTGCTCTACAAAAATAAAGAGTTCAACTTTTCATTTATTACATTTCCAAAATAGTGAGATGTTACAGGTACTAAAGTCAAATGAACTAGATTTAAATGCATACACGAGGAATGAATTATACTCGTTCTAAATTCATATGAAAGGCTCGAGCAGACCGGATGCGTATGCGTAGATGTAAGCGTAGACGCGCACGTCTACGTTACGCAAGCGGTGTGGCCTGTCTCATACATTACAACTCAGTGGTACGTGCACGTCTACGCTTACGTCTACGCATACGCATCCGGTCTGCTCGAGCCTTAAAGGATTTGGCTAGTGCTATTACAGAAAACTAGCTGTTTCCCGTGGATATATTTGCGTTAATAAGGAACTACGTACCGTACCCAGATAAAATGTAGTCTATATTGTTTCTTAGACTCTAGACTACCAAAATTATTTTTAGTGAGTTAATAAAAAAGAAAATAAAGAAAATGAATTTTAATGAGACATCTAACATGGAAAGGACAATGGGCACAAATATATGGGACCTGGTATACCCCACCAATAGCGATGTCATACATATCATTGGATAGGCCTTTTAATGTAGAACAACATTTACTATGACAGCTTTGCTGAAATGTTTGTCCGTTCTGAGATATAGATCAAAAACTGTGCAAAAGTTAAACTAAAGTTAACTTAATAATCTATTGATATCTCAAGTTTTTAGAGGAAAAACTAAGTTCCACTAAGTGTAAGTCTCCTGAGTCCTACCTGCTGTGCCCGTTAAGGTCCATAATGTTTACTATTATTTAGCATTTCAACCTTTTACTGTACCAACTGGATATTGTGCATAATGATAAACCCCACCAATAACAACAACAACCCAACAACCGTGGGACGCCGGCTTAGAATTGCGCTCCCCCCAAATCATCCCGTGGGTGTCGTAAGAGGCGACTAAGGGACAAACCGGAGGTCGGGCAGCAGCGTCCTCCGCGTACTGCACACCCTCACTGCGATCGCCAACCCGCCTGCCAAGCGTGGCGATTAACGGCAAATACCCCCCAATGAGAAGCACAGAAACCAGGCCCCCAGTCCCCGGCAGCTCCGCTATCCCTGGCGCGGGTAGCGGTCAAGGTAACGGCGGAGCAGGGGGTGCTAAGAATCTCCGGAAGAGATCCAGCTACCCACCCCCACGACGACTGGCCCTGGTAACACACAACATACGCACATTGAGGACTGACGAAAAGATCTGCGAGCTGGAAGAGGAGTTGAGCAAGTTACATTGGGACATTATAGGGTTATGCGAAGTCCGTAGAGAGGGAGAGGACATCGTAACCCTGAAGTCTGGTAACTTGCTCTACTACCGGGAGGGCGACCAAAAGTCCCAAGGTGGTGTCGGGTTTCTCGTTCACAAGTCCCTCGTAAACAACATAACAACCATCGACAGTGTGTCGAACAGGGTGATATACCTAATACTCAGAATATCTGAAAGATATTCGCTGAAGGTCATTCAGGTATACGCACCGACCTCGTCACACTCCGATGATGAGGTGGAGACTATGTATGAGGACGTAAGTAGGGCCATACATAGTTCCAAAACCCACTTCACTGTTGTTATGGGGGACTTTAACGCTAGGTTGGGCAAGAAAAGCGGTGATGAGTTGAGAGTGGGGCAATTTGGATATGGGCAACGGAACCCTAGGGGACAGAGGCTGGCCGACTTTCTGGAGAAAGAGGAACTCTTCATGATGAACTCTTTCTTCCAGAAGCCGCCTCACAGGAAATGGACCTGGTTGAGTCCCGATGGTTTCACGAGAAACGAGATAGACTTCTTCATGACCGACAAGAAACGGATATTCAGTGATGTCTCTGTGATCAACAGGGTAAAAACCGGTAGCGATCACCGAATCGTAAGAGCCTCGCTGAATATCAATGTTAAACTTGAAAGGTCCAGTCTGATGAAGTCTACGCTCCGACCTACTCGGTCCCATATTCAAAACCCGGAAAGCTTTCAACTCGAGCTCTCTAATCGCTTTGCTTGCCTCGAGAACTTAGTGTCAGTGGACGAGATCAACGACGGACTAGTGGAAACTGTCCGCACGGTAGGGTCTAAGTTTTTTAGACCCTGCCGTAAAGATAGACCTCAAAAACTAACCGACCAAACCTTAAACCTCATGGCTGAACGACGCTTGCTACAGTTGCAGTCTTCCCACGATGCGAAGTCATATAGGCAGCTCAATAGACGAATATCCAAGTCCTTGCGACACGATCTGCGTCTCTTTAATACGAATCGTGTTAAAGAGACCATACAGCGAAACCAAGGCTCCAAAGTGTTCGCAAAGGACAAGTCTATTGGGCAAAGCCAGATGACTAAGCTGAAACGGGAGGATGGCAGCATAGCGTCGACCAAGGCAGAGGTTTTAGGCGAGATCGAGAGGTTCTATGGACAGTTATACACTTCGGTCGCAAAGTCCGTTGACAACTTGGCAGGAGATCCAAGAGCCAAGCTGTCCCGACATTATACCGAAGATATCCCGGACATCAGTCTGTACGAGATTAGGATGGCCCTGAAGCAGCTTAAGAACAACAAGGCGCCGGGTGAGGACGGAATCACTTCAGAGCTTCTGAGAGCGGGTGGAACACCGGTACTTAAAGTCCTCCAGAAGCTCTTTAACTCCGTCCTGTCCGAGGGCAAAACGCCTGAAGCATGGAGCAGGGGTGGGGTGGTGTTGTTCTTCAAAAAAGGTGACAACAGCCTATTGAAGAACTACAGACCCATCACACTTCTAAGCCATGTTTATAAGCTGTTTTCAAGGGTTATCACGAACCGTCTCGAACACAGGCTTGATGACTTCCAGCCTCCCGAACAAGCCGGTTTCCGAAGAGGCTTTAGTACCATAGACCACATCCATACGCTGCGGCAAGTTATACAGAAGACCGAGGAGTATAACTTGCCATTATGCTTAGCGTTTGTGGACTATGAGAAAGCCTTCGATTCGGTGGAAACATGGGCGGTACTTGAGTCACTCCAACGATGCCATATTGACTATCGGTACATCGAGGTGTTGAAGTGTTTGTATGATAACGCCACCATGTCGGTCCGAGTACAGGAGCATAGCACGAAGCCGATTCCATTGAGAAGAGGCGTAAGACAGGGGGACGTTATCTCCCCGAAACTGTTTACCGCCGCAATGGAAGACGCCTTCAAGCTTCTGGAATGGCAAGGACTTGGCATCAACATCAACGGCGAATACATCACTCACCTTCGGTTTGCCGACGACATCGTAGTCATGGCAAAGTCGATGGAGGAACTCAGTATGATGCTCGAGGGCCTCGACCGAGTTTCACAACGGGTGGGCCTGAAAATGAACATGGACAAGACGAAAATTATGTCAAATGTCCATGTTGAGCCCACCCCAGTCTCTGTTGGAAGCTCGGTACTCGAAGTTGTTGACTCATATATCTACCTAGGACAAGTAGTCCAATTAGGTAGGTCCAACTTCGAGAAAGAGGTCAACCGCCGAATCCAACTCGGCTGGGCAGCGTTCGGGAAACTACGCAATGTCTTTTCGTCCGACATACCTCAGTGCCTCAAGACGAAAGTCTTCAACCAATGTGTGTTACCAGTGATGACTTACGGCACCGAAACGTGGTCTCTCACTATCGGCCTCATCTCAAAGCTCAAAGTCGCTCAACGAGCTATGGAGAGGGCTATGCTCGA
Organism: Helicoverpa assulta; assembly: GCA_963856015.1. NCBI lineage: Eukaryota > Metazoa > Arthropoda > Insecta > Lepidoptera > Noctuidae > Helicoverpa > Helicoverpa assulta. Next base: position 2,401,640 of record CAWLCW010000016.1, read on the forward strand.
TGTTTCTCTACGTGATCGAATCCGAAACGAGGAGATCCGTAGACGAACCAAAGTCACCGATATAGCCCACCGGATTAGCAAGTTGAAGTGGCAATGGGCAGGCCATATTGCTCGCAGAGCAGATGGCCGATGGGGCCGAAAAGTGCTGGAGTGGAGACCACGGACTAGCAAGCGCAGCGTAGGACGTCCACCAGCGAGGTGGACAGACGACCTTATAAAGGTCGCCGGAAGACGCTGGATGCAGGTCGCTTCTAACAGGTATCTGTGGAGATCAAAGGGGGAGGCCTATGTTCAGCAGTGGACGTCCTATGGCTGAGATGATGATGATGACCAATAACAAAGTCATACATATCGAGGGATAGGTCTTTTTAACTGGAACAACATTTACTATGACAGCTTTGTTCTGTTGTTTGTCCGTTCTGAGATATGGCTAAAAAACAATGCTAATCAACACTGTAATCTGATTTTCTTTGAAAAATAACACCAATGTCTTTCTTTTTTAATTTTTTCATAATCATTTTGTAAGTCGTGGTGGCCCTGTCGGTAAAGAACCAACCTCTCAAGTGCGCGGGTTCGATTCCAGGTCAGTCAAGTACCAATGCAACCTTTCTAAGTTTGTATGTACTGCCTACCTAAGTATATCTTGGACACCAATGACTGTGTTTCGGAGGGCACGTTAAACTGTAGGTTCCGGCTGTCATTGAACATCCTTGGCTGGTCATTGCGGGTAGTCATAATTCAGAAAGTCTGACACCAGTCTAACCAAGAGGTATTGAATTGCCCGGGTAGCTGGGTTGAGGAGGTCAGATAGGCAGTCACTCCTTGTAAAACACTCAGATGCATTCGGTTAAACTAAAAGCCGGTCGAATCAATATTTTTTTATGTACTTTAGAATGAGAAAGATTTAATGATTGGAACTTAGTTTTTCCTCTAAAAACTTGAGATATCAATAGATTATTAAGTTAACTGTAGTTTAACTTTTGCACAGTTTTTGATCTATATCTCAGAACGGACAAACATTTCAGCAAAGCTGTCATAGTAAATGTTGTTCTACATAAAAAGGCCTATCCAATGATATGTATGACATCGCTATTGGTAGGGTATACCAATCTGCCCAATGTCCTTTTTGTAATCATAGTAATAATAACAAAAATTTCCATGTTAGATGTCTCATTAAAATTCATTTTCTTTATTTTTAATAACTTACTAGCTGTTGCCCGCAACTTCGTCTGCGTGGGCAATATAGAATAGTCAATTATTACGTATGGTGCGTAAGTAATTTTCACAGGAAATAGCTATAATCTATGTCTATATGCTTTGAGTCAGACAAAGCTGTCATTTGTACATTTTCTGCAGCTGCTGCGACTAAGCAGAAGCCAGAAAGTCTGTCAGTCTTACCATGGATATCGTCTTGTGTAGTTGACTGGATTGAAGATAGATAGATAGGTAGTCGCTACAAGCAAAATATTAGTACTCAAACAGATTCGGTGACTGGAAGCCCAACACCAACATAGTTGGGGAATAGCTGGATGGATGATAAAATGAGTCATCATCATCAGCAGGCGCATAGGGTAGGATAGTTTCACTACTGGGGAGAAACACTTGTATGACTTGACTTGTATGAATTGGGGATTTTCTGTGCACTTACTTACTATGGTAAGGCTGACCCCACATTAGGCGTGCGCGATCCTCGGGCGTGTGAGTAGCGCGGGCGTCGCGAGCGCGCTGCGTGAAAGTCGCGTTTTGCTGCCCTGCGGCCTGCCCTGTGTGAAGAGTGCAAGCGACGCGCTCGAGTTGCGTTCTTACCCCTTCGCCCGCTATCCCCGCCGCCCGCTAAACGCCTTAGCAGTTAAACGTCAAGTCGAGCGCGCTGCAAATGCCGCAGGGCAGCAAAACGCGACGCTCACGCAGCGTGCTCGCGACGCACGCGCTACTCACACGCCCGAGGATCGCGCACGCCTAATGTGGGGTTAGGTCTAAACCGGGAGGGACTCCACCGAAATGTTTGCATTAATAGGCAAAATGTACGTATCTGTGAGAGTCCACTTCATGTGTTCGTACTTGAAACCTGCAGTTTTGCCAAGATTTTCAAAATGTACGCTCGCAATTTGTCATTTCTTGGTGGAGCCAGCAAATCAAAAGAAACATAAGTGTTGTATACTGTGCGTCACTACCGCTCACCGGGAAAATGTCGCTCTTGCGGAGGACGTTTATATACCATATTTTGTGTCACACGTAAACAGGACGACAGTAAGTATCCACCGAAACACTTTCAAAGATCTGATGATCGAACAAATCAGACCTGAGTTGGTCACCTGGGGCCAATCAGAGCTCTATGAAGCGATCATACGCTTTGGCTCCTACTGTTATTGTGGTTTCTGAAAATGTATTCACCTCATTCAACGATGAATGTAATTCTGATGGTACTATTAAGAACACTTGCTTAGCGCAAAAGCTGACGTTGGCAGGCCGACTCTTTTGACTTCTCGAATAGGATACCATTGGTTTTTGTGCAATGCACACCTGCAATGCATGCTGGATTAGGATAGGATATAGGTGGATAGGATTTGCAGCAGAGAACAATTCTGTCTTTGTAATTGAATGACATCAAACGTAGTTTTATATAAAAGGTGTTTTTTTAGACTTGGCTCGGGTCTTACTGAGACTGTTCGTAATCGTGAACAGTGTATTTGCGATCAGAAGTTGAAAGTAAGCATGTCTCTGGTATGCGACGCGTAATTTGTACGTTTGCAGACGCATAAAGCATTTTACGTGTGTATGGTATTAAATCGAGAAAGCTCCCATTTCTTATCTGCACTTTGTATCTGGGCTTGTTTTTAAAGCTACAGAAGCCTACATTACCTACCTCACGCTTAGCAGCGCTTGCGAGAGATAGGTCCTCATTTCTTCTAGGATTAAGTTTACATAATTTGCATCAGAAAAAATAATTAAGGTCTACTTAATACTACTCACTCAAAGTAATTTGTTTTAAGGCCACCACATTAGTGGAAGATAAGCTAAACTATGTTTATGAAAAAATCCTGATATGAACTCCATCTGTAACTTTAAATGATAATTAATTGTTCCACTAAAGTCATCATTTTTGACATAATGTTCAAAAAATAATTTAGATGGCACCGTTTTAAATTTGGCTGAGAACTATTAATTTTCCTTTCATCAAGGTAATAATTATAGTTGGATTTTGATGTGGTACGGCAAACTGACAAACACTATTGAAATGTCTATCGAAAACCCTATAAAAAGCAAAAAATAACTTTTAACACTTCGTAAGTACCAACTAAAGCATGTCAGACTAAACTAAATTTTGTCGTGTCGGGGGACCGCTCTAATTATCTAATTAAGATTCGTGTTTTTTTTATATACAAATGTTGTAATAAGGTAGGTACCTATCATTTGATTTATGTAAGTATTTTTACCCACGACGGAACGGAGCAGGTATATGCGTTTTTACCCACGACGGAACGGAGCAGGTATATGCGTTTGGGGTGAGAGATGTGCGTTTGTGTGTTTGTGTGTTTGTGTGTTTGTGTGTGCGTTTGTGCAAAGTAATGTTCCCACCTATCTTCTAAACTAATGATCTGATTTTGATGCGGTTTTCAATAACAGATTTGCGTTCAACGTGTTCATGTTCTTAGATAGGTGTCATGGCTGTAACTCACTAGGGGGCGCCACAATATTAGTGCAAACAGCAAAGTAATGTTCCCACCTACCTTCTAAACTAATGATCCGATTTTGATGTGGTTTTCAATAACAGATTTGCGTTCAACGTGTTCATGTTCTTAGATAGGTGTCATGGCTGTAACTCACTAGGGGGCGCCACAATATTAGTGCAAACAGCAAAGTAATGTTCCCACCTACCTTCTAAACTAATGATCCGATTTTGATGTGGTTTTCAATAATAGATTTGCGTTCAACGTGTTCATGTTCTTAGATAGGTGTCATGGCTGTAACTCACTAGGGGGCGCCACAATATTAGTGCAAAACAGCAAAGTAATGTTCCCACCTACCTTCTAAACTAATGATCCGATTTTGATGTGGTTTTCAATAACAGATTTGCGTTCAACGTGTTCATGTTCTTAGATAGGTGTCATGGCTATTAATCACTAGGGGGCGCCACAATATTAGTGCCAAACAATGTTACAATATAATCAAAACGTCCGATTACAATTCTGTTTTCATCAGCAATGTGTACGTGCTTAATGCATGTTCCCAAATAATAAAAATTACGCCTGTAACTCACTAGAGGTCGCTACAATATCGGTGCAAAATAATATTGCAATAACATATTATATAGACTATAATTCGTATATGTTCTCTAAAAAGTCTGAAATAAAATTAAGCAAAATTAAAAATTTTGAAAAAACCCCCGACGGTAAAAATCTTATTGAAAAATAATAAAATAACTCAAAACCCCCGACTTAACCCAATTATATAGGAATAACCGTCGGGGGCTGCCTTTTCTATATGAAATTTCAACAATTAATTGAGTGTATTTTATGTCATCGTTAAACATCTACAATTCTTCAATAATTGTATTCACGACACTAGAATCCTTTAGCTGGTTTAATGGCAGCTCCCGACGGATATTCCTATATAATTGGGTTAAGTCGGGGGTTTTGAGTTATTTTATTATTTTTCAATAAGATTTTTACCGTCGGGGGTTTTTTGAAGGTAAAACGCGGTCCCCCGACACGTCAAAATTTAGTTTAGTCTGACATGCTTTAGTTGGTACTTACGAAGTGTTAAAAGTTATTTTTTGCTTTTTATAGGGTTTAGCGTTTTTAACTTTTTGTCATAATAATTGCGTACTTTTTTGGGTCGGGGGTTTTTTTAAATTTATAATTTAATTTTATTTCATGCTTTTTGAAGGAGCTTAATTTTTCCTTCATTTAATTTATTTTATTTTAAGATGGGGTCGCTAGGCGATCTCGGCCAAAGGAAGCTGTTTAATAATCCTCATGACAAACTGGCTCTGGGAGAATTGCACAGATTGAGAAACAATAAAGATTAACCTTTGGTCATTCTAGATTTTCAGCAAAAATATAAATCGGTTTATCCGTTTCATTCCGGCATTCCAGGGTTTCATCCGCCACATCCCATTTCCAGCATCAGGTTCTCGTCAATTAGAAACATGAAGAGAACTCGTCAAGACAAATTCAACGAGCCCAAACTCGATGGGTTTACTAAAAGGCAGTTCAGGGTTACGTCTCCTATCTTCGTGCCCTTACAGCAGACCAGCTCAGTGGTTCCAGAAGACATTAGTGTTTCAAATTTCAGATCCCACATATGCTTGCAAGTAAACTAAACGTGTAACATTCCTATCACACCTTACAAACGAGCTGATGACCTTGAAGACCTGAACCGATTTCCACCAAACATAGCTAAGAACACTCCCGAATGACATTCCTTTCAAACAAAAAAAACCGCATTACAATCGGATCATCGGTTTGGGAGCTACGATGCCACATACACCCACACACACACACACACACACACACACACACGTCAAACTTATAACACCCCGTCGTTTTTGCGTCGGGGGTTAAAAAATTACACTACGTGTTAAAATATGGTGAATTACGGAAAATACACAACTCCATCTGTTGAAATAATAATCCTCTATAAAGAATGTATGGTAATTAATTGTCATTTACCACCTCGCTCTTTTGACAAATTTGATGTATTTTTACCACAGATGGAGCTACTTTAACCTTGGCTAAACAAAATTTTCATATTTTTTTTTCTTCCGAAGTTACTTATAAAGGTGTGATTTTCTGTGTAAAGATTAATAATAGGCCGAACAACTAATATAACTACAACATTCAAATGTACAGTTTTCACAAACAGATTGCGTGTCGTAATATTTTACATCTTGAATTCACAAAATTAATCATATCTTTTGATAGAGTGGATCGATTTCAATGAAACAAAAACTAAGTAATACCCCAAGTTACGTAGAATTTTTGTATATAAGCATTGTCTGCATTGAATTCGTAGATTTTACGTGAATCCCGAACAAACAAACAGATAAACAGACAAACAGACAAACAGACAAACAGACAAACAGACAAAAATGACAAAAATGATGGAAATGGGTTCTGTTAGTTATCCTTTAACATGCCGGCTATTTTTTTTGTCAATTTCTTCAATGTACCTCTACAAAAATTACTTTTCTACAGATTTATTATATGTATAGATGTATTGTGTAAGCTGTGTATGTGTTATAATTGGGTCTCAGGTTCATTTATTGTGTTTTTCTTATTATTTTCTATTTCTTGTACCTAAGTATAACCTGTTATCTGTTTCTGTACCTAATAAATAAAATAAAAATAAAATAAAATAAAATAGTAGTAATTTTGGCGTATTTCCACGCGATACGGGGGAATCCACTGGCGAAAGCTAGTCTTAAATAAACGTTAAAAAGAAAATGTTTAAAGTCAGCATTTTTCCTGTTATTACAAAAGCATTTGAGCACAACTTCCCCTTATTTATAAGCAAACGAAAGTAAAGTACTTCAGAAACACTTCTTAAGCGTGCAATTAATTAAAAGTTTTACAAGTAATAATGTAATCTTAGGAAACATGATTCTTAAAATTAAGTAAAACGTTCACGCTGTGTGCATGAAACAATGTTTATATGCATATAAGGAAGGTTTAAATGAATAAGATTTTGGGAATCATAATTATTTATATCATTTTGGAAAACTCTGATATCCCGCTGAAACCTGATCTATACCAAACAAGCAAGAAAAAAATGGTTTTACGCTAGAAAAATACGCTTTTATATAATACTACCTTTCGCCCGCGACTTCGTTCGCGTGGAATAGTGGCATCGGCAGATTTTTGGTTTGAACAATATTTTGACGCTGTATGTCCGGAATAAATTGTATTTTTTATTTTTTGTAATAAAAACTATCTTATGTCCTTCTCCTGGCTCTAAACTAACTCCCTGCCAGTTTTCAGTTTAATCGGTTCAGCCGTTCTTGAGTTATAAGTGGAGTAACTAACACGACTTTCTTTTATATACTTACGTAGATTACAAGACTTTTCCAAGAAGTCCAAATACAACTATAATAAGATGTTCCATCATGAAGTTACATTTCATACGATATTGTTGACTAATCCCAAGTAGGTACGTAACAACGTAAATATTTGACATACCTAACCAACTGCTACTGCAACATACTACAGTTTGAATTCGTACATAACAAAAAATGGACTCCATTTCAAAAAAACTCTTCAAGAAAAGTGCTATTAAACTGCCTACATATTCCTGCTTCCAGGTGTAGCCGTATTCCGGTTTGCAGCTGTAAATGTGTGCCAGTGTAATCACGGGTGGAGGAAGTAATTTAAGCTCTATCTCTGAGGTGGCACCTTTGGAGTGGACACACTGCAAACTTTTAGTCGGCCGATAGTTTGTTTGGGCTCCTAAATCAGTATGAAGATGAATGGTAGTACCTATACACATTACGAAGATTATGTATTTAGCTGTATCGAACCAACTAGAAACTTAGATTGTAAAAATGATATTTATTATCTAAAAGTAACTTTACATTATGCTTGAGCCACAAACTAAGCATAGCTTGTAACTTGTGGCAGAGAGTGCGATACTTTATATTGCAGAGTTACAAGATCTTTCGAGTGAAATTATATTAGGTAAATACGAAGAAGGTAAAACTTTGTAAGAAATTAATATTAGATAGAGTAAATTTTTTTTTTTATTGATAAACGGTCGGTCATCACGTCAACTTTCGGCCGATTGTTTAGTTTGCAGTGTGTTCTTTCTGTGGTATACTCTTAGGTATATGTCACACATTCATGTCAATGTTTGGTCCGAAGCCGAAGTGAATTTCAGCCACAACGGAGACTAGAATCTGTGCTTCAGAATATTTATTATTGAGCTGTACCTATTATTCGTAGCAACTACAACCGAGGAGAAATCACGCGAACCTAACATCTAGGGACAAGCACTTTAGAGGTATACCACCTGTGTTATTGAATTTATTTTACTTTAAATAAAACGACTGTAGGACATGCTAATAATATAGATAATCATATAGTGATGTATACTACATACATTATATACATATAGTGTCTGTGTCACGTTCGGAGGGAACTTTTTCCTGCACCTGGATATAAAGTAGTATTAGTAGTCCTTTCTCACTCTATCTGAGTTTTTAAATTGGCGTAAAAACACTCCACATGAAATCGTCATCGAAGAAAGTCATCTATAGGTGTGTAAATATTTCACTCAGTTATAAAAAAATCTTGAGGAGTGAGCCCAACATCTATACTTAATTGGTTTGTTAGCATTAAGAAAAAAAGTCTTAGGTTTTTTTTTTGTTCATCTGCAGCACAAAAACACAAAGTCTCGGGAGTCTCGTTAGTATTTTGTTCTTTATCTTTGAGGATTAAACAGAAAGATTTCTGAATAAACAATAAGTATCTAAATTCGTAGAATGTTAAAAATGGAAATTCCAACTATAAAACCTGTCTATTGTTAGAACGAACAACTGCAAATCCTCACAATAGAAAAATGTTGCCATTCTATAATTTATCGCTCTGGGACAATTTCAGGGGACAAGGGTTTTTTTTTAATTGTCACCCTCGCTTTTTATTTAATCACTTCCGAAATCTAAATCTATTCCATATTAAAGTTGGTAAGCATAGTGTTGCTTTTCATCAGTGAGATAAATCAAATCACTTTCCCGGGTGACTTAGGCCATAGATACTTTATTCGGGTACATGAAATAGTTCGCTCCGAAAACAGGTGGAACCATTAGCAACAAGCTAGTAAAATAATATAAACGTCAAAGAGACTATGCCCACCAACATACATAGGTATACAGGATGTGTCGTTCACAATAACATTAAATCCTATCGCATATACTTTATGATATTCTATGGCGAATTGTAAAAAAAATAACCTAATCCATTCAGTGGTTTAACCACAGGAGTCATTTTTCGTTTTTATAATTTACAACATCATGTGTAAAGCAGAGATAAAGTTAGGAGTATCGAATGTTTTGATCAGTTGACAGTTGACAGCTGTCAGTTTTCAAGGGAGAATTTCAGTTGTTTGTTATGACTGACTTTTATATGGTGTTCTAATTTTCGCACATTTTTATTCACTTTGTTTGAAAAATTCATTTTTTTATTTTTAAGTATTTTTCTTTTTTCTTTGTGTTAATCGACATATATTAACCAGTATATTAACGCATTTCATTTAATGTGATTGTGAACGACACACCCGATATACATAGGTATCTAAATCTACGAATCAATCTAATACAATTTATATTTGAGGTTGAACCATGGTATACCATTAATCATCGTTTGGCTAGGTTTCGAAACCCCTAACAGTCCTTTACATTGTACGGGATAAATCAATAAAGTGCCGCTTTTAGTCTGAGATTTTTTGTACGTGACCTATGTCGTTAGTTACTTAAGTAAATCTCGTCTGAAAGAAACTTACTTAGGTACTACTATATATTTACTTAGCTTATATTATGTATCTACATAACATTTTTTTTCTAAACGAGCAAAGGTTATATTGACTGAAATATCAGAGTACTTCAGTATGTGTGAATCTTTATTTTTTACGGAAACAAAGTGTTATATATGCATTTACATGATCGGCTTCCGAATTAAATTTCAGCTTTCTACTTCATCATCATCATCATCATCATCATCATCCCAGCCATAGGACGTCCACTGCTGAACATAGGCCTCTCTCTTAGATCTCCACAGATACCTGCTGGAGGCGACCTGCATCCAGCGTCTTCCGGCGACCTTTATAAGGTCGTCTGTCCACCTTGTTGATGGATACGCTGCGCTTTCTACTTCGTTACCCTTTAGTCTTTTTGCGTTCAATTTCATTGTAATCAGTTCAGTATTTACATTTTGATAGAAACAGACACTAAAGTAACGTATAAACACACAAAGAAGAAAATTATTTAATAACTTTTTCTAAAGTAATAAAATACAAGAAAACGTCATCTTCCTATACTTTTACTAGGTCTAGCAGCTGAGTACCAGTGCTTTACATGGAGTAATTACCTGTCTGACCTCCAGGTGTTGACCTATTCTGCTTTTTCTAGGAAGTTTGTTCATCACCATTTTGTCTTGCCACTAGGAAATTGTAAAAGGAGTCTGCTGTCTTTTTGTAATTTTTAACAAAAAGTAATAATTAATAAGCCTACGAATCAATAACCTATTTTACCGCAGCTTCCTATCATAGTCAGTGTTCAGAACTTGCACAAAACTGTCTAAGTTTCACGTTGTTCTACCTAGGCAAGGTCTTAAAGTCTTGATAATGTTTAGTATCGACTTAGGCTCTTGTTACAGAATAGTGAAGCATCTAAGCAAAGTACCTTGAGTATGTATTTTGAGATTGATAGGTTGAATATAATTTTGAGTAGTCCTTCAATTAAGTATAATCTATCGATTTGTAACGATAATACAAAATTTATATGTCTACATGTTATGTACATGTCTCTTGGGTACGCGCCCAGTCGACAGCGGCGGGGACAAATTTTTTAACACATTTTAGTTTTAGGTTTTGTACTAGAACAGATTTAAATTTTAATGTAAATATTGTTATGGATTTAATAAAAAAAATACTGTTAATATACTTATACTAAATTACTTCTTTAAAGTGGCACACAATTTCAGGATTAAAATGCGTTTTATTTATATCTGACGAGCGGATGTTCATCATCTACTTAAAAGGTATTTTAAAGTAACAGTAACATAGGTATAGCCCTGTAGTGTTCGCCCTACCTGTATCTCTGTAATTACCATCCGATAATTAGGATATCGGCCCGCTTGACTGCATAACGTCTTACTCCCGTGCCACACAATCTCACTGTCACTCTCCGCGTCTATGCGACAACGAGACGACAGATATCGGTGATAATACAGTACACAAAGTCGTGGTGGCCTAGTGGGTAAAGAACCAACCTCTCGAGTATGTGGGCGTGGGTTCGATTCCAGGTCAGGCAAGCACCAATGCAACATTTCTAAGTTTGTATGTACTTTCTAAGTATATCTTAGACACCAATGGCTGATAAAAAGGTGAAGGAAAACATCTTGAGGAAACCTGGACTATAGTCTGAAATCACCAACCCGCATTGAGCAAGCGTGGTGATTAATGCTCAATCCTTCTCCGTGTAAGAGGAGGCCTGTGTCCAGCAGTGGGACGATAAAAAAAAACGCTGTAATTACAGTACACTACAAGCCCTGACCCGGAGTCGAACGCTTTCGTACATAAGAGGCTGGTGCTTTAACCAATATGTATAATAAAACTAATATGATAGCACTAATATTAGTTAATACTTCTAAATTATACCATCAAAAAACATTAATAAACACAGCTTAGTCTGAAAGCTAAATCATAATCGGTATTCCGTTAATTTATATGGCGAGCGGAAAGTGCTGATCCATACAATGCGTGATAGGCCTTTTTGAACCGTGACTTGTGCAAATACTGTGATGTATTGGTGAAAATTACGTTGCTGAATTTCAGGAGCTTGGTTTCATGTAGTGTTTTTATTACGATATTCTATGAGCCTTAGCCTAGTCTAGAATTAAGTTTATTAAAACTGCTGTATATTTTGGTAGCATTATAGTAGGTACGTGGTGTCATTAAATATTAATATCAAGAGCAAACAGATACATGCAAGTGCTAAAATATGATTTGTACCTGCATGTACCCCGCTATATAGGTACTTATATGTAAGTACAGTATCTAGTGCATTTTTATTTTACATTTATCTCACTACAAAGTATTTTCAGGAAATAAATCAATCCTGAAAACTTTTCAGTTAAAAATACGTGAAAATACGATTTTCTATTAAAACCTTTTATGATAATGTTTGTACACATCTTACAATCAGTAACTAGTAGCGACATCTCGTGACATAAAAATGTAACTTCAAGTGAAATTGTTTCTGTTTGAAAAATGTTTGCAATGATACAGGAAAATAATGTATCTAAATTGATATGGACTATAGTTTTGATCTATCCTATGGTATAGGCTTGATACTTCCGTGTCATTCATTATTAAGGTTCCTATGGTGACGAGGAAAGAACCGATAAAAAATGTTTCAATTATATCAGCACAAATATATGTATACCATTTCCAGTTTTATCCAGATCAACTTTTCTATGACCTAAGTATCAAGATCAGATCAAGTAACCTCTAATGTCAAAGGCTAGATATAGTTATAGTAGTAGAGTAGATGGATATAGTTACCAAAACCTTTACAACATTAATGCATTAAGTACATCTATTGTATGATGTATCAGAATTTACTATCAAACATTGTCAGACACTCTCAACAATAGGCTATTAAATGTTATATCAAAACTTTTGTCATAAATATGGTAATGCATACGCACTTTACGACTATATTACCTAGTGGTCGTCTAATAGGTGCATATTTCTCTTTATCATGCTAGATTGCAAAGTATGGTATCCTGTTGCATTACGAACTCCTAATAACTATATATTTTATAGTATAAAGTAAATATAATGACTGAAATAATAACACCATATAGCTTACGTTATAGCTATTTTACCCCTATCCAGAGGAAAGAAAGTTCGCAATTTACCAAGAAAGCGAAATAAATGAAAAAAATAAACAAATAACAATCTAGAAATTATAATATGAAGAATTAGTTAATGGCACATACCTAAATGTCGATTCTCGTAAATCCCACTGAGATTTTAAGAAAAATTAGGAAACTCAAATAATTTCTCAGTTCATACATAACCCTTAATTATCCGTCTAACTTATAATATATCCTCATTATATTGAAGCGAAAGCCTACATGACTTCCACAACACGACTAGTGGGTAGTAACTTGAAACCCTCGAGACGACTTTCAAAACTTTCTGACAAAGTCACAAATCAAAATCATTACTAGAAACTAGTTTCTAGTAAACAAAACAAAAGCTAAACGCGAATTAATTAGGCTGATAGATTCTTATGTTCATCATTTAGGTAAATGATATGAGTCCTATTATTACTTGAAATAAATGATTTTGAATTGAATATAAAAGAAAGTAGTGTTAGTAAGTCAAGAATAGCAGAACCAACTTTGCGGAATATGTGGTGAGGAAGTAGCTGGGTCTAAGCTCGGAGGAAGGACTTTCTACCTCCACCCGGATACGGGAAGTTTTTCTTCGGGACTCGGGTGAAACTGTGGTTTCTAATTCCAAATGATCCCTTTTTTGTGATCTTCTGTATAACTCCTTAACGTTGGCTGTATTAGTCAAGACACTTAACCGATTTCTATAAATTTTGCTTAAATAAATGTGACCTTGACTCACCTTTTTGCTACTTTAAATAAAAATTCAGAACCTACTCCGAAAAGTGGCATTCATAAAAAAAACCTTTTTAGACGGGTACCTAACAGGTGTTTCTGTACCTAGCTGCGTGAAGTGGTCCCTTCAAAGCTTAGATAAAATTGCGACGCCTAGATGGACTATAAATTTCTCTTTTCTGGCAACCAGACCTTTGTTAACTCGACCCTTGTTGAAGGTACCTATCTTGTGTACGTATATTCTTGCCAGATCTCTTTCCGGTCGTGTCGGATTGCCGTCCCATCGGGCTATGACAGTGAAAGAATAGTGAGTGCACTTGTCTCTGAGCAAATACTCGTGCACTATAATATGTCTTGCGCAGCTGGCTGATGTCCTTATATGAGAACAGCCGCCGTGACCGAAATCGGCCTTGGACGAAAATATGTACTTGTACAACATAAAAAGCAGACGCTAAGCCAAGTGGACTGTTCGTTTGTATCCCACAAAATATTTTATAACAGGATCGAATAAGAGGATTAACACATTCTTTTCCTCGTTTTATGTTACATCATGAAATGACGTCATTCAATCAAAGATTTTCATGGCGTCGTTGTACTTATATATAAAAGACGCCTTAACCGATTACCAAATCTCAGAAAAACATCTTTTGACACATTCGTACAAACATATACAATATAACAGTGAAGGAAATGCAATCTAGCTCACTCGAAAACTTTGCATAAAAGTTAATTAAAAACACCTAGGTACATATGAACTTCGAAACATGCGAAAATTAAGTAAACATCCCAAAACCTAAACCCCGGCTTAATAAATTCCCTTTGTTATAAAACCCTAGAAATATGACGTAACCCTTACAAAACTCACGTACATTTTTCGTCACCTTATTGTTTAATCATTCACATCCAGCCCTTTAGCCCTTTCATACAAAAACTGTAACATAAACCTTTTTTCATGACTGTACTCTATTTCGGTTACTCTAATAAGAAAAAATGTTCTAACCAATTTTCACCACGGAGGTTCAATTACAAAGATAAAAGCCAGATGCAAAGAAACCAGGAAACTGAGTGAGACAATTTGTAAAGTCTACAAATAGAGTGCTAAATCCTGAAACATATATTTTGTTCAGTGTGGTAATGTAATCCAGGAAGTGCAACCTCGTAAGATGATGAAAAATATGCAGAGAGATACGTCTTCAAGTCAATGGAAAAAAATGTGATTTTGTTTCAGGGTCTATTTGATTTTCCCTTAGATCAAATAAAAACTATGCTCATTGATATCATTTATACAGTCTTATATTTTTATTAAATTGTGTTATAAATACAAAATAAATTATTGCAGTGAGAATTGACTTACAATGAAAATAATTTAGGAATATTGGAAGTATGAAATCAACTTTAAAAATATTTCAAGATAATATTTAGCTTTCTTTGGTTTTTCATAAGATCGCATACTTGCCCACAAAAAATACTTTTACTTTATTTAAGTTTTGTAAGTTGTTATGTAGTTTTATCCGAGAAAATTAAAGTATATTTTGCAATATACTTAATTATTGAAATGTTTATCCAATGTGTGTCCAAGAATATTGGTTTCCTTTTAGAGTTTAAATAAAAGCTTCATTTTCCAACTATTCCCATAATTATGTCAATTTTGTCTTATTGTGATTGCGTGAGTATTGTAGTACCGGGAGATAATTATCTTGCTCAAAATGAAAAACTGATTCGATATCACGACGTTTATTGTTTGGGCTCGAGAGGTGAAGTGACACCCTTCAATATAAAAACTTATTCTATGGAACAAATCGAATATATTTAAAATGATTGCCCGGTCAGTATCAATCGTGATGAATAAAACCTTACAAATGAAAAAGTTTCTAACTACGCTACTGTATCTAACAAACATAGCATAACAAAATCTTAAATATTGTTTTATATTATAATTTGTGTCATGATCATGGTCATGAATGAAAAAGTCGTGGTGGCCTAGTGGGTAAAGGACCAACCTCTCAAGTATGAGGGCGCGGGTTCGATCCCAGGTCAGGCAAGTACCAATGCAACTTTTCTACGTTTGTATGTACTTTCTAAGTATATCTTAGACACCAATGACTGTGTTTCGGATGGCACGTTAAACTGTAGGTCCCGGCTGTCATTGAACATCCTTGGCAGTCGTTACGGGTAGTCAGAAGCCAGTAAGTCTGACACCAGTCTAACCAAGGGGTATCGGGTTGCCCGGGTAACTGGGTTGAGGAGGTCAGATAGGCAGTCGCTTCTTGTAAAGCACTGGTACTCAGCTGAATCCGGTTAGACTGGAAGCCGACCCCAACATAGTTGGGAAAAAGGCTCGGAGGATGATTATAATTTGTGTCATATTATATTTTTGTGCAACGTGTGTAGAACTAATTACTAGGAACTAGGTACTATTAGGAATTAAAAATATTAGTCATCAAAAGCACGATTTTAATGTAACGCTAGCAGTATGCCTATTTTTTTTAACTAACACAACTTCCTAATCCTGTCAATAACTCGTTAAAAAATAAAAACAAATCTTAAAAACTTACTTTTAAAAAACAATCCAAAGTTAAGCACAAACTCAAAAATTCACCGTCAAATCCATAATTTCACTTAACCACTAACTTATAATCACTTAAGTAAACACTCACACACATAGCTAATAACCACTATATTAATACATTAATCACCACTATAGAATATTATTTCACTAGTTTGAAAAAAAGTCGAAAGTTTCGATAAGTTTTGAGAGAAAGGAGCCGGTGGTTATACCGAAAGCTTTGGATAGACTGAATGTGTTGAATGAAAATACAGTTGTTCCTGTACGCATGCGCGAACGTTAAGGTGTACTATTGTTTTGATGGTTTGTTCGCGTATTTTGTAGGGCTTTAAGCATATTCTCGGATATATATGACGAAGGGTTCGCCATCAGGTAGTCGAGATATCGTAGAGGACACGAAATAATAGTCACAAAACTTTCGTTAACACTTATAATAAACTATCCAAAAATCAAGACTACAAAATCATCAAGGATGCTTGAGATAACTGCAGATTTTGTACGATTCCTTCTCGCGGGTTGTTTAGCACAGAGTAATATCCATCCAGGCGTTAGTTACTATTAAAATAATTGCGTCGGCGCGTAATGTATGTATATGTCTGATTCTTTAAACTAGTCTGATTTAAGAGCAGAGTGCTCACGTGGTGGTCGGACATAAAATATTTTATGTGATTTTGTGATAACGGATTTTGAATAATATATATTATTTTATGAAAACTTGAGAGTAGAGAGATTGAATAGCGTTTGAAAAGTTTTGAATGACTGTTTTATTGTATGCAGTAAAAATGTTTATATTCAAATGTCTGGTGGTGCGCTAAGATACTTTAGTTTTCCAAAGGAAAAAAGTCAATAAAAATCAAAATCGTCTCTTTATCAGGAATATTTATTACTCCACTCGTCGTCTCGCAATATTACTTGCGAAACTTCAAAATGTGGAAGGTACGGATGGATGTTTCATTAGAAGTTTATATATTCAATAATTCTCAAAGAAAAAAAAAACAAGCGATTCTCATAGAGCTGCAGATAATATGTTTTGTATTATTAAATAACTTTATTGAGCAATGTAATGTGTTTGAGATATTCGTTTTACTTCAACTTTATTAGTTCGTCGGAAAAGATGGCGGTCAAAGACATCGTTAAACTCCCATTCCACTACCGCCCTTGAACTTCACCTCTCCGCTTCGAGATTAATAGTTCCTTCAGGATGGTGATATTTTCTTAACATTATTTACATACTATCATTAAGGTATATACTAAATGCATTAGCAGTTACTTAAAAATAAATTAATATAAATATAATATACAAACAATTTTAAGACGTTGGCGCCAATATTGGCCGATAAGGACTGATCGTGGATCGTGGTAAATGATCTTGTGGTGAAATAAGCTGCATAAGCTACATTTTAAATTCTTCTTCTTCTTTCGTGTCGATGACATGTCTTACAGTGTTTGTCAGCCCAATATGCCGCCACAGCGAGAGCACGGTCGAACGCGCTCATTAGGTCCTCCCGCGAGCAAGTTTCAGGGCACAGTGGGCATGCGGTGAGGTGGGACGTTATTATAGATGAGTACACATATTTGTATACAATTACATTTATTATGAGTAGGTACTACAAGTCGTGGAAGGCTTACTAATTTACGGCAGCTTTAACTGAAGATTACTTTCTACTACTAGTAGAAATAATAGTAAGCGCTTATTACATAGAAGTCATGATATTCACCAATGTTCAGAGTCGGCGCAAATATGGACATCATCATTATGCCGCGTTATATTAAAACAGGACCCATCATTATGCCATTGTTTCACGCACAGTGTCGTCATTTATAACATCAAGCTATTTTTATGGTTCCGTACCCAAAAAGTAAACAGGACCCTATTACTAAGACTTCCCTATCCATCTGTCCGTTTGTCCGACTGTCACCGGGCTGTATCTCATGAATAATGATAACTAGACAACTGAAATTTTCACGGATGACGTATTCAGTTGCCTCTTTATCACAAAAATTAGTATAAAATTAATATTGTAGGGTGTACGTAAAATTTTGCGCGCGTGTCCGACTCGCACTTGGCTGTTTTTGTCATTTTATAGGAAGCTACATTGACGTCACTTGACATTTTGTGTAGAACATTGTTCTTATCTCTGTATCATGAAAGAAAATAAATTATTTTCCTTATATGAAGCTCATACTTTGCATAATATTAATATAGCCTTGGGATACATATTAAGCATATACATATGTGAGTTAAAATAATCAGTTATTAAGGCTATTTCATGCAAAAATCTATACTAATATTATAAAGCTGAAGAGTTTGTTTGTTTGTTTGTTTGAACGCGCTAATCTCAGGAACTACTGGTCCGATTTGAAAAATTATTTCAGTGTTAGATAGCCCATTTATCGAGGAAGGCTATAGGCTACTTTTTATCCGGGTCCGTGCCGAGGTTCCCACGGGATGCGGGTGAAACCGCTGGCATAAGCTGGTTCGTTATAAAGGGAGGGAAAATATTATCATCTACGAACAAAATCCGGACTTCTGGCAATTATTTAATATTTTGCGTGACCCGGATATAATACTTAGTAGGCATTTTCTACGATAATTAACAAAGTAAGGTAATTATTATGTTATTTTTGATCCTAAGTAATTTGCTCTGCGGCGAGTAACCGCTACCAATTATTTGATAAGTTAGCTAATCTAATATTCGATAGATGTATCCACAAATTATTATTTTTTATATTGTACTTCACATCCTACTTATATTATAAATGTGAAAGTTTGTGAGAATGTATGGATGTATGTTTGTTATTCAATCACGCAAAAACGGCTAGACCGATTTGATTGAAATTTGGTATGTAGATAGGTGATACTTTTTATCAACACTCCACGCGGGCGAAGCCGCTGGCGGAAGCTAGTATACTATATACTATCTATATATATATAATACCAGCTTCTGCCAGCGGTTTCATCCGCATCTCGTGGGAACTACTTCCCGTACCGGGATAAAAAGTAGCCTATAGCCTTCCTCGATAAATGGGCTATCTAACACTGAAAGAAATTTTCAAATTGGAATAGGAGCATTGGACAAACAAACAAACTCTTCAGCTTTATAATCTTATATATATAAAAGAAAGTCGTGTTAGTTACTTCACTTATAACTCAAGAACGGCTGAACCGATTTAGCTGAAAACTGGCAGGGAGGTAGCTTAGAGCCAGGAGAAGGACATAGAATAGTTTTTATTACAAAAAAAAATAAAAATAATAGATACAATTTATTCCGGACATACAGCGCCATCTATTGTTCAAACCAAAAATCTGCCGGATGCCACTATTCCACGTGAACGAAGTCGCGGGCAAAAGCTAGTATTAGTATAGATAAAAATGAAACCCGCTTTCCGTTGTCACGACATAACATGAAAACGGCTTGACCGATTTGGCTGAAAATTAGAGGGGAGTTAACTTAGACCCGGGAGAAGGTTTTTCATCATCCGGCTACGGGACGCGGGTGAAACTGCGGGCGAAAGCTAGTATACTATATTGTTTTGTTTTTTTTTTGCTTTGAACGCCTTAATTGAAGGAACTATGTAACTGATTAAAAAAAAAACAATTTCAGTAATGGATAGTCCATTTATTGGAGACGGCTACTTTTTATCCAGGTGCGCGGAGTAGTTTCGACGTGACGCTAGTCAAGGCTCTGGTCGAAAGCCCGCTTACAAAAAAAAACAACGATGGTCCGGAGAAGATGATGCTCTAATTACAAATCACCATGTTTTATGTTTAGTTTTTATCAGGACATGAAAAGTAGTTTAACCAAAAAGCGTGGACAAAGACGCAGAAAATTACTAGTATTCAATAACAGTGACCATTCTACGTTCACAGGCTGCTCCATTATTTTTAATTTCATCTTGTCAGGAAAAGAAAACCTTTCAGTGAGATAAACTCCTAATTTTGATAAGAGAAAGGAAATGGTTGAAGGGAAAGTTGAATGAGATTAATGTACTAGAAAACTAATGTGATACGACTTTTTCCAATCAACATTGAACCTTATACTTTTGAGATAAAGTTGAAAATCGATTAACTATTAAATTGATGTGTGAGGAAAAATGCTTACCTTTGCAGTTTTTTGCGGGTAAAATTGAGCAACGGATAGTAAGAGATCTCTGAACTGAAGAATTTGTTTACTTGAGGGCGTTTATTGTAGGAATGAATGATTTTTTTTTTAAATAATTCTTTCAGTGTTATGCGGGGCGTAAGTATGTGAAACCGTTGGTACAAGCTAGCAATATTGTTATGCCACTACAAACCAATAACAAGAGAAACAAAACACAATCTAATTTCAAAAACATTGAAACCTGTCAGTCATGCCAACTTTCAATTTACACTGATTTACACTGACCAATACCTTTTGACATGACACGATGGAAAAAATAACTAAAAAATTTAGACTAGAATAGTTAACTATGTGCATACTACAAATGTATGAAATAGTTATAGCTTTTTCGACATCTATTTTAACGCATATTCAATAACGTTGAGTTTTCATAATATGTTCAAAATATTGACGATGATCGATGTAATATTAAGGTTTTCATAAATATTATTAATTATTATATATAATTGAGGATACGAATAATGCCTTTTCAACTTTTCATTAAATTGCATTTAGTGAACCTTATATAAATAAAAGAAAACTGGGCATGCCATTGGAAAATTAATTAATTAAATAAATAATGATAAATGTCGCGAACCATGTATGCAATTAATAATAGCCCTTTGCCAGCTTAAAATAATTAATTTTAAAATAACTTGCAGCAAAACTGTCACTACCTGTCAAAGTATCCATGTCACGTCAAGGCAATGTTTTGTGTTCAGCTGTTTTAAGCACGAACTCGGAAATTAATAGTAGATATTAATTAAAAGTTGATACTGTATTCGGTATATTTGTTAGTGATTTTTAAAGCAGTGCTTAAGAACCAGTCAGGTTTTGAGTGTATCTTCTACACAATGGTGTATGTTGGTGGTGCACAATGACTATGTAATGTTAAAGGAAAACCTCTTAAGGAAACCTGGAATTTAAAGTCTGAAATCGCATCGTGGCGATTAACGCTCAAGAATTCGTATTCGTATCTGTGTGAGAAGACGCCTGTGCCCAGTAATCGGAAAGTAAAAATATGCGACGTGTGATTATCCATCTTTAGCATTTATCGAGAACTAAAAATTAGCTTTTATCTGCGTGCACAATGAAGTTGTTGTTAAGAAACGTCCATGAGACGTATTTAAAACCATACCGACCGAGTCAAAGCGAGTATTTTAATGGACAATGAGACGAGCCCTCCCAGTTCACAAAAACTAAAATACAAACCATACACAATGCACAAACTTTTGCCTCTTCATAATTTCATTCCAAATGACAAATGAGTCTATTCATACCCTAAACTTAACGACCTTCTGTTATCTTATGTTAGGTCATTTATTTACTAAAGTATCGTCTATGTCCCTTTATTTCTATGCTATCGTAAAGTACATCGTTTTATCGGTCCGTCCTCTGAAACATGTTCTAGTATATATCACATGGCTTATTGAAAAATTCTTCGTAGACGACTCTGACAAGAAATATTCTGATAGTAGAGCCACTTTCCGAGCATTGTTTACGTCGTGGTTCGAGATGTTTTATTCTTTTTACGAAGCGTTTAAAGGATTTTTACTATGTTTTCTTATCGATTTTTTTTAACGACCGCATGAAGGATGGGTTCATGAGTGTCATGATTGCTCAGCTAGATCCAGACTTACGTGAACCATTAATCAAAAGCACTTCCTCTGTTGAATCCATGAACTACAAACATATTTTCACATTCACTACCATTTTTACCACCACAAATTACCAAAGTAAATTATTTGTTCTTAGTAACATTATCAAAATTGATTAAATAACTGTGTGATCCCCTGACGCCAAAGCTGGATCTGCCCTTGTTTAATTGCTGACCTAGAGGTCTAGAGATACAGTACTCTTCATTTTAAAAGCCTCGTTTATTTCTACAGCTGACCCAAATTCCTTCGTACGCATATCAAAAACGAATGCAAATCAAAATAAAAGCTGCATCAACAGAGCTATCAATCAAACTGAATTCCTCGAATCACAAAGCAATATCATAACACTTTTAGGGTTCCGTACCTAAAGGCACAAAACAGAAACGCTTGTTTTAATGGGAAATCAAATGACCCCTCCCGCTATGGGTGCAGCGTGAGGGAGTGTCAGACTTTTACTGATTAAAACTCACCACGTTCCTTCTTAAGCCCTTTATGTACCAGGGTTGCGGTAACTCTATCGAACACTCCCGCAGCCCTGGCAGGCCCTGGTGGGCCCCACTGGTAAAATAAAACACTGTTACTAAGATTTGCCCGTCTGCATATCACCAGGTAGTATCTCATGAACCATGTAAGTTAGAAAGCTAAATTTTTTACAGATTAAACGCGTCTGTCGCGTAATATAGTACGGAACCCTTTTATGCGCGAATCCAAGTCGTAATTTGTCATATATTTGATATCGAGTATTTTATTACTGTGTAATATATCTATTATTGTAAATGCACGCACGTGTAGCTACATATTCATATCATGCTGAATAGTTGCTGTTGAAAACTTACAATTTATAAATTTAAAAATGAATGCCACTTTTCGTTGTTTTTATAACTCAAGAACGGGCTCACCTATCCAAACCAAATGTTTAGGCTTTGTTCGGACTATTTAGTAGATAGTTTATGTTAAGTTTACACACAATCGGCCGAATGGTTCTTCATAAATATTTCTTTTTAACAAAATGGTGGACTTTATACGTAGCGAAGCACGTACCCAGCCACTCGTGCACTATACTGTTTCTGTTACAGCCTTTTTATCGTCCCACTGCTGGGTACAGGCCTCCTCTCACACGGAGAAGGACTGAGCATTAATCACCACGCTTGCTCAATGCGGGTTGGTGATTTCGGACTTTATAGTCCAGGTTTCCTCAAGATGTTTTCCTTCACCTTTTTATCAGCCATTGGTGTCTAAGATATACTTAGAAAGTACATACAAACTTAGAAAAGCTGCATTGGTACTTGCCTGACCTGGAATCGAACCCACACCTTCATACTCGAGAGGTTGGTTCTTTACCCACTAGGCCACCACGACTCGTGCACTATATACTTATAATTTAAAATTGAAGCAAAATTTTGTCCGCCAGACATCTGATATCGTAACTACTACTCATTGATCTCATTAATTAAAATTATAACACTAATATTAGGTAAGTTTAACAACAGTTTATCATTTATTTATAGCTTATCATTTATCTGTATAAAATAAAAATAAAAAAATAGTTTATTGATGGCAGCATTGCCATCCAACGTGGCAATGCTGCCAGCCTTTTGGGTACATTACCCAGTGACAGCGATGAGGAGCAATTTTTTGATGCACTGTATTAGTTTTAAGTTGTATATATATACAACATGTAACGTAATTAACGCACACCCTCATACACGCTAATTAGAATATTATGTTATAATCATAATACATACACTGAATTTTTAATTTAACATGTGCATTGTTATTTACTAAATTAGTTATACAAATTCTTGGAGAACTTTTTGGTCATACTACTACGCACGCAAATATCGCGCCGCGCGGCCGCTCGACTCGACACAACATAACGAAACTACGGAAAAAGCCGACAATACACGAAGTCTTATTACTTTGAGTTACGGTCTATTTGAATTTGTTTTGACTGTACAGGGTTAATATGACAATAATTTCCGTAGTTTTAATTATTTTTGGAATAAAAAATTACCTATATTAAAAATGATATAAATCGATTCAGTAAACGATTCTGACCAAACTAGTTTCAGGATGTGCGTTAATTAAGTTACATGTTGTATATAAGTTTATTTTAACTTTTTAAAATTAATGTAAATACTGTTTATTGACTCAAAAAAGGTACACATAGGGGAAAACACACATCAGTTATAACAATCTTCATGTACAATAATTTTGTTGAACACTGGTACCCAAAGTAAAATTTAACTTGTGGTATGGGTACCAGGGCTCAGGTATCCATTTAACAATAACGATAACTAAACCAAATCCAGTCGCGACATATGCCAAGCGTGTTTGGTCAAATCAGCGATTTGATAGCTGTTTTAATTTTGGTTCGGTTATCGTTATAGTTACCTAAATAGTGCAATTCACCTTTTTTTACTTGAATTTTACTGAATTGTACCAATGTTGGACTAAGCCTCCCCATTCCGTCTCCACACCTTTCCCACCAATCAGGCGTGTAGGCCTCCAGGTCATCCCACCATCTCTTAGGGGATCTACCCCGTCTCAACAACATCTTATGTGCCTCATATTAAAACGAAATGCTTTTATGTGTTTTATAATGACACATTTTTACAGATAAAGCCGTATCTTTTATCGATAAGGTTACAAACCACTTGATTTATTAGGGGTTGGCCTAAAGCTGAAGTCATGCAAGAAATAGTAAGTAGGCAACATTTTAAGAATAAAATATTCCTATCATAAAATGTCCCCACTGAGTCATTATTGAAATTTTCCCGAAATAAAGGCATTATTTTGGAATTATTTAAAAATAATCTTTATACGCTTTTATTACATGTAAGGGACCAATTTGCTTATTACTGAATAAAAGTAAGTAAGACCATAACAAATAACTTCATATGCATAAGGCGATTATCACACTGCCCCGCATGATGCAGCGTAGTGCGTGGATGCGTTTTTTTCCGTTGTATGGAAATATCTCCGTTTGTATGGAAAACACGCATAGTCCAACACACTGAAAATGCATCCACGCGCGTTCATGCGGATCACGCACATACATGCGGAGAAAAACGCACCCCCGCGCGTAGGTGCGGGGCGAGACGCAAGGTATGGCACACTGAATCCCGCAGTGACGCGCGTGATTTTGAATGGGCGTGACGTGTATGTTTGAAAATGGAACTCGATGAGAGCCGCCGTGCGTGAATTAACAAAACGCAACTACGCGCGTGAGTGCGCGAAAAACCCGCACGATGATGCAGATCTGCACTCCCGCAGGAACGCGCGTAGGTGCGTCGACACGCAAGATGCAGCGTGATGCGGGGCAGTGTGAAGATCCCCTAAGAGTACCTGCACACTGTAGACTAAACAGTCGGCCGATAGTTGGCCCGATAACGGAGTAAGAGCCCTGCCTCACTAGGACGCCAATGGCGACGTCGCCGGCTACGTATCCAAGCAGTTAGTATTGAAATGTATGGAACCTAACTCACTTGGCGACGGTTTGGCAACGTCGCCAAATTGGAAGCGTGGCCACGATCTACATTTTGCTACGTGGTTTCTGGCTACTCTGGCAGCTTGGCGACGTTGACGCGGTTGCCACTATGTATAATGTACTTACACGGTAAAGTGCACCTCCCTCACTCAGTCGCCCGTGTGGTCGCCAGTCAGCGTGCAATTTCTTCAGCGACGACGTAAACAATTGACTGCCGAGACGCCATGGCCTCTCGAATTGGCGACCTTTGGATTCCAAAAGTAGCCAGGCCTGCGCCGCTGGCGACGTCGCCATGGCGTCTTAGTGAGGCAGGGCTTTTTTTTTTTTTTTTTTAGCGACGTAAAATCATCAAATGACCCCTCCCGCTGTGGGTTAGCAGCGGTGAGGGAGTGTCAGACTCTTACTGACTAAAATCGTCGTGTTCCGTCATAAGCCTTTTATGTACCAGGGCCGCGGTATCTCTTTCGAACAACCCGCAGGGCTCTAAATAAAATATTTATTAAGAAGATCGTGACTCGATCAACGTCTTTACTCGGTCTGAATCTGTCCAAATACCTGGCCTTTGTTATGTTATGTGTGTACTACCACTCATCTTCATGCTGATTTATGAGCCCAAACAAAATATCGACCGACTAAAAGTTTCCAGTATGCGGGTACTATTACATTAGAAACATATGTAGGCTCTCTCGCGAGAGAAAATTACAAGAGAGTATAATAAACTTAAATTATTACGACATAAAATATGAATATTATTTTAAAAGATAACCACTTGAGTCTTATTAATGCTTTAATAACCACAAATATTCCAATGAAAGAAATAAAGGGAATGGGGATAGTTAGGAATAATAATACTTTTATCGAAATAAAGTGTTTATTCGCATTGAAATCACCGAGTTTAATTCTGCACATCATGCAACTCAACAGTATTATAAAAGCACTATATAATATTAAGAAGATTCATGTTTGTGAAAGATTGGCGGTAATTTTTCTTTAAAAAAGTAATGGCAAGCATATTGTGTGTTTGTTAATTTTCACCTCGCAATAACTAAACTCATTAAACGACATTAATCATAAACGTGTTATTTTATATCGGTATCTGCAATCTGTAATATTTTATGCTATCCCGTATTATCAAGCATTAGCTAGTCAATGTATTTATAGAGTAGTTTACATCATCCTCCGAGCGTTTTTCCCAACTATGTTGGGGTCGGCTTCCAGTCTAACCTGATGTAGCTGAGTACCAGTGAGTGCTTTACAAGAAGCGACTGCCCTGCCTGACCTCCTCAACCCAGTTACCCGGGAAACCCAACCCCTTGGTTAGACTGGTGTCAGACTTACTGGCTTCTGACTACCCGTAACGACTGCCAAGGATGTTCAATGACAGCCGGGACCTACAGTTTAACGTGCCATCCGAAATAATGTCATTCGTGGGTTAAGAACTAGAGTAGCGTAAGGGCAAAATTACAAAAAAAATTTTTTTTCACCATTCGTTTATTTAATCCCCATATTTTTATGTGCCGAAAAACTGGAACGATGTAGTGCGTTGATTGCTTAGTACAACAATAACGTATAAAAAATAAAGATATTTGTTTATTGCCAAAATGAAGTGTTTCTACTTACAATAATCTTGACATTATTTTCTCAAAAAAATTACGAGCACAACGATCGTAACTCGATTTACAGAGCGAATAAGACACCAAATATGCCTTCAATGTAAACGCTTAAATAACGTATCTTGCCATACGTTATTAACGCAGAAAGTTTGATTATGTAGGCTTAGTTTGTTTCGTGCCAAATAAACGTAAAGTTATTATTTTTAAAGCCATTTTAACGGAAGTTCCGTTACATTCCATACATATTGAATTTATGTAACAACCAAAATGACGTATGTCAACCAGTTTTTGAAAAATAAATTTGATTAAAATGAAACCGTATTTTGATTAACCAAAAAGTTACATTATTCTGTAGCCGATAAACAAAGTTTTATTATTAGTAAAAATCAGATATCTAACTACTATAGATTTTGCCACAAAAAGGGCTTTAAGATAACAGTAGGTAAATTTGAGTTGTTTTCGGGCTCTCCCGAGAAGTTGTCATTTTGGCCTTACGCTACTCTAGTTCTTAACCCACGCATTGGTGTCTAAGATATACTTAGAAAGTACATACAAACTTAGAAAAGTTGCATTGGTACTTGCCTGACCTGGAATCGAACCCGCGCCCTCATACTTAAGAGGTTGGTTCTTTGCCCACTAGGGCACCACGACTTTTTATTATTTACGATTTTATAGCCTAGTTTACAAGAAAACTATTTTCACCCACCTGAATGACGGCTTCTTTATGTCCGAAAATAGTTTTTAAACGCCTAAACCTACTATCCAGTAAATTAATTATTTCCGTGTATTGTGGGTATCACTACTGTACATTCCACAACTTAATTACATCGGCTTGTTAATTGATACATGGAGCATACAGCACTAGTTAATTAAAAGGTTACTTTAGGGACTATTAATAGAGCTTAAAACAATGCGAACAATAGTTTACCTCAATGTAGCGTCAATAAGTTAAGACTAGCACACTGCAAACTTTTAGTCGGCCGATAGTTTGTTTAAAAATCAGTATGAAGATGAATGAGAGTACGAACATTACAAAAATCAGGTTAGGTACTATCCAGTATCTACGTGATCGAATCCGAAATGAGGAGATCCGTAGACGAACTAAAGTCACCGATATAGCCCACCGGATTAGCAAGTTGAAGTGGCAATGGGCTGGCCATATTGCTCGCAGAGCGGATGGCCGATGGGGTCGAAAAGTGCTGGAGTGGAGACCACGGACTAGCAAGCGCAGCGTAGGACGTCCACCAACAAGGTGGACAGACGACCTTATAAAGGTCGCCGGAAGACGCTGGATGCAGGTTGCCTCCAACAGGTATCTGTGGAGATCTAAGGGGGAGGCCTATGTTCAGCAGTGGACGTCCTATGGCTGGGATGATGATCCAGTATCAGACCGACGCAGAAATTTGATTAGAATGAAGATTTTTTTTAGTTTTCAGTATGCGGGAGCACTCAATGTAATTAAATAGTTTTATACCAGTAACCTTTTAGCTCGAAACAAAGCCAGTAAATTCTTTTGATTCATCGAAACAATAGCCGTTATCCTCATTAATGATATAATTAAGTTTAGGTTTTGATCTATCGATTTTAAGTATAGGCGAACATAAATAGCTTTGAATCTAAGTTCCTTACACGCAGCAGTTATTATTCGTAGTTTAGTCAGAAAAAATATCTATACCTACGTTTTTTTTTTTCATTTATGAGAACTTTGCTTTTAATATGAAACTGAAAAATATAAAAATGAAAAATCGTAATCACGTTTAAAAGTCATAACTATTTTCTCGCAAAATCTATCCCTAAGTTAAAGTAAGTAATAAGTCCCGAATTATTATTTGATGGTTGAGTATGAAAGTGAATAGACAGGGATAGACAGACAAACTCGTATTGGCTGTAACCCTTTTACAAAAAGCTTTGAAAATTAAGGTATAGTGCTTTTGCATAATGTATTAGATTGCCTTCCTAATGTTCCATTTACAACTGGATATTTTATTTACAATTCCGCTTTACTGATTCTTTGTTATATTGGTGTCATGGGAGAATTGGCTTTGCTATTGAATAGGTAGGGTCTGCCCTAGATTTTCACGTCGGGACATAATGACTGGTAAGACAATAAGAATAATGGCGACAAGATCGATTTCAAGCTGCTTTTTTATAAGGAGATAGTTGAACTACACAAATTATTAGAACTCAAGCAGACACAGGTGCACTTCTTATGAAACGTTAATCCGACATGACCGGAGAGTGATCAAACGTAGGACCAATAGCTCAATGTGATCAAAAAAGTGTGTTTGTTAAAGTTTAGATTCACTAATAAACACACTTCGCTCATTGAACTCTTGAATAGAAAATGTGTTGTAACATCTCATTTACAAATAACCTAAACTTGTAACAAGTTTTAATTCAGAGTGTAAAAGTGCATAAATTATTATGATGTGTCTATTACGAAACTTTTATAGGCTTTCAACAGTTTTCATATTACAGTTGCATTATGACTTTTATATTTAGTATGAACGAGTTTAAAATGAAGTGTTGAAGTTAGAATAATAATAGTATGTGTAACTTTGACTTTTTTGGACTTATCTATACTAATATTATAAAGCTGAAGAGTTTGTTTGTTTGTTTGTTTGTCTGTTTGTTTGTTTGAACGCGCTAATCTCAGGAACTACTGGTCCGATTTGAAAATTTCTTTCAGTGTTAGATAGCCCATTTATCGAGGAAGGCTATAGGCTACTTTTTATCCCGGTACGGGATGTAGTTTCCACGGGATGCGGGTGAAACCGCTGGCAGAAGCTAGTTAATAATAATGAAGAATGAACATTCGTTTGATCTTATCATAGTGTTTGCGTAATAAGCAAACAAAATCCAATCTATAGTTCTCAGGCCAATGAAGCGCAAAGTTATTGAATTTCGACAATCAGTCTAGTAATTCCATAGATTTGATGCACTTAAAATCCCATAGAAGATAAAAGTACACAAATCTAAAGTTACAGACTATTCATGCCATCAGGTTTGATGAATGAAAACTTGCTAGCTTTAGCCAATCTCCAACAAAGCATACTGTGAGCCTATCAATGTTATACTAACATTATTTTATTACTCCTAAGATAATCATTTTTCAGCCAAAGTTCTTGCGAGACATATGACCATGAAAATAATGGTATTTTTAAAGATAACATCTAAATGGCTTGCTGTATTTGTTTTTTGACCCCTCATATATTGAAAGGAAAATAACGAAGTTTTGCAAATTGTCTCCGAAACTTGAAATCGTCACATACCGTCGCCGAAACTAAGAACAATTTTGGACAGCTGTTGATAAAATACCCTAAAGATTACGCGCACACTACAAACTTTTAGTCGGCCGATAGTAGGTTTGGGTCAATAAATCAGTACGAACATGAATGGTACACACATAACAACAGTATTTGTCCGGTAACACGTAAATGTCGGTCCTGCGCCTGATCTCTCTCCGGTCGTGTCGGATTGCCATCCCATCGGCCTATGAAAGTGAAGGAATAGTAAGTATACCTGTGATTGCGCAAATGCTTGTGCACTAATATGTCCTGCGCAGTTGGCTAATTTCCTTACATGAGATCAGACGCCGTAGCCGATAATCGGCTACTAGGACATCAATCATCATCATCATTAAAATTTGTCCGGTATAGGACCGGCTAAAACTTCGATTAAATTCACGATTGTCTAATAAAAAAAGACAACCACTGGGCCAACAGTCGGGCAACTTTTTAGTCTGTAGTGTACGCGTGGGCTAAGTGTTTAATGTAGTTCTAACAAAATATTTCTAATTCTTGTCACGAAATTTTGTTCCTTTTTGTTCAGTTGTTTATTCGTTTAGTTTGTAATTGTTAGTAAATAACAGTCGGTAGTAGGTATATTTGTTTGCCTAGCAATCTTGGAAATGTTGAATCTCGTAAATAAATGAAGTGTTGTTTGATAGGATATCGTATACTTATTTTTTTATCTTTTCTTTGGAAGTAAGTATTAGTATTTGGTCAAAAATGTAGTTCCAATCGGTTTAACGTTCCCTGAAATACCACCGATATTATTCCAACATGGTATTCATTAATATGATCATATCATGATGGGTGTATATCTTCATTTCAAAATCAAATACCTACCTACGCTAAAAAAATGTAGAAACCTTATTTTACCTTATGAACGCAGTGTATTATTTATCTGAAATTTTCTAAGATTCTCCGAATCCCGATCGGTGCAACAAACAAAGTCGTTGATCTTACTAATAAATTTTAGAGCAAGGTTGCGACCGCTGATCAGCAAGTACTCTTTTGTTAACTACTCTAAACATTAGTACACACCATTCTATATTCCAAGAAACCTTCTAAAAGCTCTTGCAACTAAGTACTTTCAATTTCCAAGTGTTTACTTTGGACTCACCTTAAAATATATTTATTTTCGTATACCTACAATAAAGAGTTTAATTCAACGTCAGAGTTTATTAAGTAAATACTTTTTTGCTCAAATGCGTTTGTAAGTATAAACTTTAAAGTACATATGTATGTGTTTTTTACTCTTTTAAGTACAAAGTACTGAAGGAATTTTGGTGAAAATTTATATTACCTAGGTAATAGCTGCTGCCAGAGAGTTGGACCGTTCTGATAAAAAAGCACCATACATGTTACTCTTATGCATACTTAAGCTATATTGGTGTAGTTTCTTCAATACCAGATAAAGCAGTTGATCGTATTGAAGGAAACAAAAACATATATACCGTCTTACCACAAAAACTTTTAAACGTCAGTTTAAGACTTGTCTAAAAAAATGTCAGATTATGACGTTGACATATGGTTCATTTTGCAGCCACAATTTTTTTAGACAAGTGAAAAACAGGTGGTTAAGTTTTTGTAGTAGTAGTAAAATTTATTTTATTTTTTTAATATTTTTTTTTTTTATATCTTTGGTATTTATCAATTGTATATAATCTATATGTATGTACACCCCAAACTGCCCGTTTTTCACTGTGTTCTACAGATAAACTCCATCCAAAGGTTGTCTGGAAGAAATCGCTATTTAGCGATAAGACCGCCGATTGTACTGTTTTTTGTATGTTGTGATGTCCTGTGTTGTTAATTTTCTTGGTGTACAATAAAGAATAATCTATCTATCTATCTATCTATCTAAAAAACTTTTAAACGCCAGTTTATCACTTGTCTAAAAAAATGACAAATTATGACGTTGAAATAAGGTCCATTTTGCAGCCACACTTTTTTTAGACAAGTGTTTGGCACATGTTTAAGTTTTTGTAGTAAGACCGAAAGAGACAAACTTACAAACTTTCGCCTTTATAATATGAATGTGAAAGCTTATAACATCATAAAAATGTACAGGCTACATTCGTCCCATAGGTCAAATCAGTTCCCTAAATACACAGGTTCCCTAAATCCACGGTCAACAGCTAGTTTGCAATACATAAAAATCTTTAATTCAACGTCAGCATGAATTTATTAAGTAAATACTGATTTTAAACTGTTCGGCATAAAAAACTCTACAGTGGAATAATGGTCCTGGGATTTACTAATGCACTGTCTATTTGTTACTCATATTTAATCATAGTTAATGCGTCTATGTGCATCAAGTTTTGTCTAAAATTTTGCCAACAAAACAAAATATACCTTAATTTATTGAAACATCAAGGGGTATCGGGTTGCCCGGGTAACTGGGTTGACGAGGTCAGATAGGCAGTCGCTTCTTGTAAAGCACTGGTACTCAGCTGAATCCGGTTAGACTGAAAGCCGACCCCAACATGATTGGGAAAAAGGCTCGGAGGATGATGATTATTGAAACACTCACTTCCAGCAGTGGTTTCACACTTGTGGGAACTACTCGACGCGCAAAGACTTAATAACCTCGATAAATGGGCCATGGATACATTCAATTTATACTTTTATGCAATTTGAATAATGTATGAAAAATTTTAATGCAGTAAATAAAATGTATAACTTGTATATCTCAAAAGACACGAAATGTATGTCTATGTCAAGTATCGTATGAATACATAATGTAATGGAATTGCAAGATGTCACAAAGTTATTGAGATACGAATGTTATTAACATTTTGACGCGTTAGTTTACTGCAACTGAGCTTATGATAAAAGGCAGAAATTAAAGCTAAACTCATTTTTTTACCCAACGTGAAAAAGAGAGGAAGTGGAAAATCCATCTTTGGCCTATTTAGGTAACACTCAAGATTAAATATATATTTTTTTCCCAACGTGGAATAAGTGTGGTCGAATATGATGCCTAAAAAATCTCAAACTATTTGGACATTAAAATTGACAGCAAGTGTAATCAAAATGAATCAGCTAAAGAGCGAGATTTATGTAAATCTTTAATTTTATACAAGCTGTTGATTTGCATCCGTTTCATATTCAAGGACGTAATTATGCTAATGATTCTCGACCCAAATCAACACAAAAACTGGTACGTATTTTTTTTTTTTTCGGAATTCCGTCAATGTCATCTAGCCGTATTTAAACTTGGCGCGTGTGTTACTGACCTTAAAACCGTGCTGCGCCCTCACACAAACGCAAACACAAAGCATACGCAACGATCATTCATAATTTTCATTCATAAAATTGGATTACTTCTGAAATACTACGACATTACAATGACAAAAAAACCAGTGCATATTAGCTATTTCCCGTCTACTGTAATTCCAATCGATTATTTACGTATTTTATGACCTCCTCCTGAAATATGGCACAAATGCAAATCAACACCTTGTATACGTTTCGTTCATTTCGTTTTTTACTCAAAAATAAATAACTATTAAGCTAAAGAAAATATTTTTTATTCACATTGCATTAAGAATTATTTTTAATTCATTTTGGTTTTAAAAAGTTATGAAAGCATATAAGCATATTTCCTGCCCTTTTAAATAAGGTAGGATGCACTTGCATATTACAAACGTTAAAAGCCGTATTTTGTGCGTGTAAACTCACTTTAATTTCACTCCAGGGAACTCGAGATTAATTTCCGGACTATCTTCAGGGAAAACTTGAAATTCCTAGGTGCAATGTAAAACAAGGTTAAAATCTACTTAAAAGGGTGCCTTCAAAGTGAAATAGTCATAAGCGTTTCTTGTAAAATGTTTACGTAATACTTCTATTATGTGCTCTTTTGACGTGGCGTTAATATTTTGAAAACACCATGTGAAAAAAAACATATTTTCCCTTAATAACTACCAGTTTTACAGCGATTTCACACTAGCGGCTTTTCTGCCCAGTCAACAAACAATTGACAATCTACCAGTTCAAATGACGATATCTCAAACCTAGTGACAGAGAAGCGAACATTCGCTGGTGTGAAACTGCCCTTATCAGATTAATAGTAATGAATATCCTCTCTTCATTAATAGAGCAGCGCTTTGTGGCATATTAAATACATATACGTTATTAAAGAAAAGAACAATGCTTTTCATTGTAAAGCAAGCCATAATTTACCTAATTGTTGTTTACAACTATAACGGAGCTTCTTAACAAATACCTATGGATAATATTTTGAATGTAATTAATTTCAATTCCTTTACTATATTCTATTTAATTAAGGGAAGCAAAGTGTTACTCTGTTTTGGAGTCAATATTTGTTACCCTTCATTTCAATGCCTTTCAAAACGAGGGTGGCAAATATGAAGTTTAAACTACGTAGAAATGCTAATTAAACTATTCCTTGTAAGAAAGTAAATTAAATACAAAGTATGTAATTTCATACAGTTGGTTTCGTAATTACAATAGATTAACAATTAAGGACATTAGAGAATAGGGCACGCCACCATCGTGGCGGTAAGAGGGCACGCCACCATCATGGCGGTAAGTCCCCTCTTTGGGTTCGGGAGGAGTCATGGCGCCCTCACGTACCGCATGACGCAGGTCCTCACCGGACACGGTTGTTTCGGGAGGTACCTGCACCGAATCGGTCGTGAGGAGGCGCCCGGGTGTCACCATTGTGTGGACAGCCCCGAGGACACGGTGGACCACACAGTCCAGGTGTGCCCCGCATGGGAAGGGCACCGCCGGGTCCTCGTCGAGGCTTTAGGCGGCGGCGACCTCTCGCGTCCGGCCCTGATCCAGGCCATGGTCCGGGGCGAGAGGGAATGGTATGCCGTCGCCTCCTTCTGCAAAGCAGTCATGCTCGAGAAGGATGAGGCGGAACGCCAGAGAGTGCGCACCTCTCATCCCGGCCGCCGTGCTAGATCAGGTAGACACCACGGGCGCCGGGTGTCACGAGATGACTCCCGGCCACCGTAGGAGTGGGTCTGTGGGCGGTGAGTTCGGGTGGCTCATCGTCCCTCTGTCTTCTTAGACGACAGACCCGTGTCGGCCCTGTAGGGCCAGGGCCTGCCGGGGCTGCGGGTTGTTCGAAAGAGATACCGCGGCCCTGGTACATAATAGGCCTACGACGGAACACGACGATTTTTAGTCAGTAAGAGTCTGACACTCCCTCACCGCTGCTAACCCACAGCGGGAGGGGTCATTTGATGATTTTTAACGTCGCTAAAAAAAAAGGACATTAGAGAATTATAGAAAAACGTTTACGCAATACAATATTGCAAACCAAATCCATACTAAAATAATTATAAAGTCGTTTGTTTGCTTGAACGCGCTAATTTCAGGATTTGAATAAATAAATAAGAACTAAAGCCCATAACACAGCTAATATTTACTCCAAAATACAGCTTTTAAGCTAAATACTGAATAGTTATTATTATGCGTAAGCCTCTAGAAACCGATGCTTATTCACGCTTTCAAAGCGACTGCGTTGCAAAATAGTTGATTATTCATCAAAGGAGATAAATCACTGTATTTTGGTGCCATATTGAATTCCAAGTGAGTATTATGAAAGATTTTCGAGATAAATGAATGAATAGTTCAAATAGCTTACTTTAGATTTGATGACTAAAAAAGGGAGATTTAGCTTTAGAAAAGTGTAGAAGCATATAAAGACGAAAGTAATGTAATCTTTATTTAATCGTTTGAAAGTTACTCTGATTATCTGATTTTCACACCAAACCTAGGTACTAAACGATTTTAAGTGATAGGTTACAGATTCGTTACCAAAAAGAGGTACTATTGAAACATAAAGGATTGCAAGCATTTAAGGTTTCTTTGGCACTATTAATATGGCTTACATAATATCTATAGGTATATTATATGCCTATACACTCGTAACGCCCCGCCTTTACAGTCGTTAGTTACTTTCGTAAAAATTACATTAGTTGTAAGAAATTGCTATAAACAACTTACGAAGAGGTTTTACTTTCGTACAAAAAACTTACAATTATAAAGACGATCTGTCATGAACATACCCATAAATTGGACTTACTTCGACAGACGCGAGACTAAACGGTCGTGTTTTGTATATTTATAATGCATATCCATAAATAATTGCGAAAAATAATTATCTGCGGCGTCAGATTTATATCAAGTAAAGTGTGTCACGAGTGATTAGTAGGTTTACCAACGACTTTGTCATAGTGTAAAATGAACTAATAAACTCTTTTTAAACAACTTGAGTTGCTGTGTTAGTTATGTCTAACCCAGAAGCTAGCCCGTTTGGCCGTAGCCAATTACTACGGCGAAGCCCACCGTCGACGCCTTCGGAACCTCCTAGAGACCCAAGCCCGCCTGCAGCCACGCCGACGCCTTCGGAACCTCCTAGAGCCCCAACCCCGCCTGCAGTCACGGAAAATGAATTACCAAATGAAATAATCTCTACGCCGGAGATCCAGAAATGGATGAGCTCCATTGACATAATCTTGAATGAAATCTGCGTTATTGCTTCGGAGGGGAAAATGAACTCTGAACAGAAGCTTCGAGTTACCAATCTTTGTCGAAAGGTTTCTAATGGAACGTCTCAAATGGCCATTTTATACCAAGCCCTGAAGCAGAAAACTATCCAGTCCTACAACTCAAATAAGCATTTACAAGATCAGCTGAATATTACAAACTCTCTTCGGCAGCTCAAAGAGGTCGTCGAAAGTAAAATTCAACCCGAAACTAAATCATATGCCAATATGGTTAAAAAAGGATCGGATAATTTTGTTCGTCCAGAAAACTTGAATTCTGTCGTAATTTATCCCAATGACAAGACCAAAACGAGTGACGAAACTAAGTCTCTGGTCCAAAAGATTATCTCGCCGGAAGAACTTAAGCTGCATGTTCGTGGAGTGAAGAAGGTTAGAAATGGGGGTGTCATTATTAATACTGACAGTAAAGGTGACATTGCAAAACTTAAGAACTCAGAGAAATTAGTTTCATCTGGTCTTAAAGTTGAAGAACCATCCAAACGTCGACCTAGGATTGCTGTCATTGGTGTACCCGTAGCCCTTACAGAAAAAGAGGTATTTGATTGCATTTACGAGCAAAATTTTACCGACAAGTTGCCCAATATAACACGCGAGTCATTCCTCGAAACAGTCAAATTGAGCCACAAATCGGGTAAGAAGAATCTTTCTACCTGCAATTTTATTTTGGAAGTTCCTGCCAGCATTAGGAGAACATTAATTAATCAAGGCCGAATCTTCATAAATTGGACGTCATGCCCGGTCCGAGATTTTACTATTGTGACCAGGTGTTTTAATTGCCAACAGTTTGGACATGCGGCCAAGTTTTGCCGAGAAGCTATTGCTACATGCAATCACTGTGGAGAAACTGGTCACTCCTTCAAGGACTGTGGTAACAAATCTTCTCCC
The DNA here is from genome assembly GCA_963856015.1 of Helicoverpa assulta. Taxonomy (NCBI): domain Eukaryota; kingdom Metazoa; phylum Arthropoda; class Insecta; order Lepidoptera; family Noctuidae; genus Helicoverpa; species Helicoverpa assulta. The sequence goes on from CAWLCW010000016.1 coordinate 2,439,178, forward strand.
TCTCAATGTGCGACGTGCAAACGTTTTAAGCGTAAATGTGACCATCCAACAGGGGATGTAAGTTGCCCAGCTCGCAAATACGCAGAAGACTACTACATCAATTCCATAGACTATGAAGGCGCCTAAGAGCGCTACCACACGCCTTAGTAAGTAAGCACTCTAAAAGGAAACTTTTATTTATTTATTTTTATTCTTATAATTGTTAATTTGTAATTATTATGACCACTCAGCTAATGGGTGAACTAGACAGTTTTTCTGTGTCTGAAGCGCAAGTATGTAACGTTAATGAGTGTAAACATCTCTTTACTATCGGGGGGGAAACTTTAACTCTCCTCACACAGAATATTCGCAGCATAAATCGAAACATGGACGGTTTTGAAGTATTTTTAAACGATCTTGATATAAACTGTGATATTATCGTATTAACAGAATGTTGGCTATCAAAACAGTCTGACAATCTACCACAGCTCGACGGCTATTATTCTTACAAAACAAATTATAACATCAATCAAAATGATGGCTTAGTAGTCTACGTCAAAAATAATCTAAGAACAACTGTAGAAGAACCTACTTTCCAAGGCAGTAATTGTTTATTAATTAAAATTCTTCCAGATACCGTTATTATAGCTATTTATAGGCCACCCTCGCTAAATGTGGATATATTTTTAGACTCCCTAGACATAAATTTAACAAAACTAACAAGGTTTAAAAACTTAATACTGGTGGGTGACGTAAACATTAACATTGCCTCCGAGAAAATTGATACTCACGCACATAACTACTTGAATATGTGCACATTTCATGGACTTCTCCCTGCTCATTATTACCCCACGCACCAAAGCGGATCATGCTTAGACCATGTCATCATAAAATCAAAAACCCCAAGCAAAACATTTGTTATTAATACTTCGATTACCGATCATCAGGCTGTTTTACTAACACTGCATACATCACTACCTAGAAAAAACTGCATGCGTAGCTATAATAAAATTAATATGACTAACCTTGAAAATGACATACGCGGAATTAATTATGACCCCGTTTTCAACTCGGACGATGCAAATATGTCTTTAAATTACTTCATACATTCATTACAAGACGCAATTATGAAAAACACATTTGTTAAAACGATGCCAAGAAAGTATATTAGTATTAAACCGTGGATTACTCCTGGTCTCGTTCGTTGCATAAGAAATAGAGATAAACTTCATCTAAAATCGAAGCTAGATCCCGAAAATGGAATACTTGCTACTACGTATAAAAGATACAGAAACTTCTGTAATAATCTTTTGAAAAAACTAAAAAATGACTATAATAAGTGTGAATTACAGAAAGCAGGAAATAACAGCAAACTCATCTGGAAATTTATCAAAAATAACACTTTTAGATTAAAAAATGTAGAACCTCCATTTGATTTATTGTCGCCTGAAAACCCTCTAGATGCAATTGATAAGGTAAACCACTTCTTTACTAACGTTGGTAAAAATTTGGCGGAAAAAACCTTAAGTTCCAGAAGTTATCTTACCCAAAGTACGCCTATGTCATATTCTTCCCTAAATTCCTTTGCCCTATTTGATACAGACGTCAATGAAGTACTAACAATAATAACCGAATTAAAGGACACTAGTGCTACTGGATGGGACACTATATCTAATAATATTCTCAAAAGATTTAAACACTTACTCGCACCCTCACTAACGCACATTTTTCAGTTATGCTTATCTAAAGGAATATTCCCCTCAGTACTCAAAAAAGCTGTAATTACTCCTGTATTCAAATCTGGCGACAAAACATATGTTAACAACTATAGACCCATTTCAGTCCTTACAGGATTATCAAAAATCTTAGAAAAAATCATAAACAAAAGATTAGTGAAATATCTCGAAGAAAACAGACTACTTTCAGACAGACAATTTGGATTTAGGCAAAAAAGATCAACTAGTCAAGCAGTCCATCAACTAACAGATTTTATTACCACCAATCTTGATAAAAGCATGCACACCATTGGGATCTTCCTTGACCTTGCCAAAGCCTTCGACACTATCTCATGCTCTAAATTATTGCACAAGCTTGAATCACTAGGAATAAGAGGAATCCAACTTCAACTTTTTTCGGAGTATCTTAGCAATCGGCAACAGTGTGTGAAAATAGGTCAATACACGAGCTCGGACCTTAAAAATAGCGGATACGGAATCCCTCAGGGTAGTATTTTGGGACCCACATTATTCCTTATTTATATAAATGACCTATGTAGCTTGAAGCTACAAAATGGTGTCGTAATGTCATATGCGGATGACACGGTTCTGTTGTTCTCTGGTAAATCCAGAGTACAGGTCTATGAACATGCTCAAAATGGTTTCAATGTGGTATCTAATTGGCTGATTAACAACTTACTAACCCTAAACGCAGAAAAGACAAATTACATTTTATTTAAAATGAATAATGCTAACATTCCGCTGACTAACTTAAAAATTATCGCACATAATTGTAGTTCGTACGCTGACTTTGCATGCACTTGCCCTGCTTTGGTAAAAGCTGACTATACTAAATATCTAGGTGTTACAATTGACACAAATCTAAATTTCCGTAAACACATTGACCTTTTATGTACTAGAGTACGTAAATTGATCTATATTTTTAAACAATTACGTCATATAGGCGACTATAAATTTATTAAACAGATATATTTGGCTTTGTGTCAATCCATTATTACCTACTGCATAACATCCTGGGGTGGTGCCGCAAAAACTATTTTGCTACCTTTGGAACGTGCTCAACGAGCGATTCTAAAGGTGGCTACCTTTCGTCCTTTTAGATTTCCCACCCATCAGCTTTACATGTCATGTGATGTATTAACAGTCCGCCAATTATTTATAGTAAGCATCATACTACTCCAGCACAATGAACTTCCTTTTATCCCATTACCTCCAGACAAGAGAAGGAAAGATTTGGTTTGCGTAAGGACCCGAACAAGGCATGCTTTTGCTAATAGATTTTATATATTCCTAGGACCTTTTTTGTACAACAAACTTAACAGGTGTCTGAACATTTATAGTATGAGTTATAAAAATTGTAGTTTAAAAATAGCGGAATATATCTCAAAATTAAATTATACTGACACAGAAAAACTTCTAGAAATCGTACAATGACACGTAAACTCCTTAAATATTATTTTAAATCTGTTTTATATAGAATGTTTAGTCGCGTAGTCATAAGAAATAATTTTTACTTTAGTAACATAATTGTATTTGTCCCTTTGTTATATTAATAAGTCGTAGAGTGATGGCCTGAAACACAGGTTTACATAAACCTAGCTCGGGCAGGTCGCTTTAATATCTTAAGTCTTTGTTAATAACAAGTATTTAATAATTGTGTTAATAATAGTATAAGTAGTAATTACCTTGCATTATATACATACCTAAGATTTAACTATGAAATTACTGTGACTTATCATAAACCATCTTTTGTAATTCTGTACATTAAATATAAATATAAAAAAATAAATATAAATTAACCACAATGTAAATACGAGCAGTACCTACCATCTTCATATTACGATTCATCGAGAAATGTCTTTGAACACAGCTCTCAAATCTCAAAGACAGAGTACGTATCGATTTGAACCCATCATCTGCTAATGGGTAAAGCGTGACCGAGTTGTATAGTTGACAGTTGCTGTCAGTCAGTTGGTGTTACCAAACTTGAAAAATAAAACACCCATAATAAAAGGCTTGGATAAAAATCCAAAAATATATTAAATCTATCAAAACACTCATCTGATATCATGTCTTGAACCATATTCTCTAGTTCCCCTTGGTTTTTATTCAGCTACTTTCTTAAATAGATTACTCAAAATCATCAATGTAATTCATAGTGACTTTAATACGCTTTCAAGATAAAACAGCTAACGTGGGAAAATAAATGTAAAATGTACTCTATCGTTGTACCCGTATTTTAATGTCGTTGATAGACTGACCCTACCCTTTAATTCCCAATTTTCGGGGAGAATTTCACAAAATCGCAACATCGAATAAGAACTGTCATTTGCACAGAGTGCGCAGTAGTACAGTGCAGGTTTCGATTCTCGGTTGGTTACATTCGAATGCCTTGTGGCACAAATTAATAGCGAGTCCCAATTACGACTGTGAGACAAAGGCGAATAGAGTTGCATTGTGCAACCTCCCAAACAATGGTCTTTCATATTGATTTGCTTTTGTTATTGTTTGTAAATAGTTCGCAAATTCGTTGGATGAACTGAAATTCCTGTGTTCTATGAAACTTTGTTCGATTAAGACTCCAGTTTGCGAGTTGCAAAAGCGATTTTAATTGGGAACAAAATTTCCATGTTCATTCGAACAAAAATTAAAATCATAGTCAATAATATACAAATAGTTTCAAACGGGAAAATGTACCTATTTTTAAATAATGGGAATTTAAACGCGATATACCTAGGTACTGCTATAAAGGCACGATACCTTTTTCTTTACCCTTTATGTTTTTCTTTATGTATATATGTAGTAGTAAAGTCAATTACTTTCTAAATTGCATAGACTATACCTATGCCTTCGGATAACAAGGGGCGGGTAATTCAATTATTATCACCACCAAGAAAATTGGAGCACCGCGCCGTACATTCCACTTACAATATTAAATGGGACACTATTGTACCTATATGTATTTTATGCGACCTAATTCTTTCAATTAATATAATAAGAACAGTCCTAATTTTATAATAAACCACAGCTTTCCTAAAAAAACAATTAAATAAAAAGATTTGCTGTAATATGAACAATATATTTAAGCCTGAACTTGACATGACCATACAACGCTATAAAAAATAAGCCTGAAAAAATATTCCGTTTTATAAAATATTTTCAAATAAGTATTTTCCTGAATAATTTAACTAAATTACAAAAATAAACAAAGGAAAATCTTGATTTTCCTTCAATCAAAAGCATAAAAGTTTTTTTTTGTCTAGCGAAGGTACCTACTGGTAAAAGCCATGATTTTACACGTGTTCGCTGTCTGGTGAAATTAATGGTGTATTCAGACTAGCATACAACAGAAACAAATATGTCCAAACTGTCGTATCATCTTTAAAACTTTTTGTAAGTACAATTTCATTGAATTCATACATTCTTAAAAACTTTCTTGTTTATTAGGACTGGCCTAGATTAAGTTTCATTGAATTAATTTTCAGTTTCCAATTTAAGTTCAGAGGCCAACGGATACTCTTATGACAAGCCTGTCGGGAAACGTCTATAAGTTTTTGGGTCACCTGTTCAGGTAACTGTCATGTAGGAAATTAAGAATATTCTCGACTAGTTCTTTCACATGGTTCTGCCTGATCTTTCTCGTTCCTGCTATGTATCCCACAAGGTGGTGGGGTCAGCTTTTCAAATTTTTCTTCTCCACTTCGCTCTATCGATGATATCCTCTCGGATACTCAGCACTCCTTCATACCATGTACTTACTTGGGCAACCTGGCACTTCTTCATATCTTTCACCACTACATCCCACCATCTAGTTTTAGAGCGGCCTCTAGATCTTCGACCAGGCATGGAGAGTTGTTGAGAGAAATGGGAGAAAAAATGGTTCTGCCTAATGCGGCCGTAATAAAGTTAGTCTTACCTATACCTATAACACGTTCCCACGGACACATCAATTTTGAAGCCGGAACGGATTTTTGGATACGATTTAGTCACAATATAAATATGAATGAGTTTACAAGTACTTTTGAAGATCGTCTTACCATATCTGCAGAAATCCGAGCCGGCTCAAAATTGATATCCAGTGTGAACGGTGTGAACGGGGCATAAATGAGCAAATAGGCGTCTATTCTCATTAGTATTATAGTAAGGAGTATAGGTTTACTATGTAGGCATTAATTAGGCCAGTGTCTAGCCTAGTTCTATTCTTTTGTGAAAGAAACACAAAGGATAGACTTAATGAGGTAAAAATAAGGTGAAAAAACTAATATCCCTAGATACGCTAGACGTTATTTTAGTGGCAATGAGGAGTGGAAGTAGAGTAAATAAGAAATATGAATTATTAGCTTTCACAAGGGGTTACACCCCACCACCAGACCAGAACCGGTCTTACCCAGGGGTATTGGGTTCCCCGGGTAACTGAGTTGAGGAGGACAGATAGGCAAATGCCGCTCCTTGTATAACACTGGTACTCAGCTGCATCTGGTTAGACTGGAAGCCAACCACAACGTAAGATAAGGCTGGACAGATGATGATGATGTCGAGGGGTTTCATTGAAGAATTGAAGCAGAGATTCTAAACTACAAGATTGTGTTCCTCAGTGGTTTGACGTCACAAATATGTTTAAAACTAAATACTGTAATACTGGCCTATATTTTAAAACTGTATTTAAGTCGATACGTGATAGTATTACCCCACTATCATAGTAGTCTAGACTCAAGAAACTTGAGATTTTAATAGTCTCTTGAGATAAATGAAGTTATCTTAAAGTTGAATAGTTTACAAGTTCAATAAAACGAACATTAACGCTGAAAATTAAGGGTTTAAAATTAAGTGTTTATTTAGGCTCAAAGATATTAGATATTGTCTTCACTAATCTATACTAATGTTATAAAGCTAATGACTATGTTTGTTTGGTTGAAAGCGATATAGTTAATAACAACTACACAAGACGATATCCATGATAAGACTGATAGACTTTCTGGCTTCTGATTGGTCGCAGCAGCTGCAGAAAATGTACAAATGACAGCTTTGTCAGACTCAAAGCATATATACATATGTAGATTATAGCTGTTTCCTGTGAAAATTACTTACGCACCATACGCAATAATTTTCCAAATTGGCTGACTAGATCCAGAGATATCCACAACATCACAAACTTTACTTCTGTTGTTTAGATAAATGGTCACATCCACAACACAACCTTGACCAATGAATCTATGCGACTGCTAAGTGGTAATCCTAATTATACTGTCACGTGAAAGAATGCACCTACGGGAGAAGTAGTATTTTGACGATTCTATATTGCCCACGCAGACGAAGTTGCGGGCAACAGCTAATAGGTAATAATGTTTGTAAAATTATTTGTGTTGTATACCATTTTGGCAAATATGAGAGCGATCTTCGATTCATCTATATATTTAGAAAGAGATTTTACGTGAAAACCGGATAAGCAAACAGCTACTTTCGCATTAAAAATACCTATTATGTATTCTTCTAAGTAGGTAGATACATAACATAGTAACTACATATCGTTATTTCTATGACCAGGTGCTACTAATACTGTGAGGGCTCTCACTCGTAACATTTTATTGAAATCGTGTAATTTTCTTTACCCTGTCTCGATAAAGGCAGACTCGTAATTGTTATGTACGGTCAGCATCAAAAGTAGCTGACAAAATATAAACTTTCAATCTGCTAAATACCTGTCGTCGACACTTACCAGAGTATTCATCTAGTATGTTTGAAGATGAAGCATATAAATTTATTTGTGTTTTTAATAAATTATAAACCCATATTTTGCTGCTCACTTTTGAAAAATTTTGTTTTCTTCAGCTACATTTGATACTGACCGTACTACATTGCAAGAGCATTAACCTCTGCCTAAGAGTGGGTGGTGAAATCTATTGGATAATGAAATTCTATTAGTTGTTCCAAAACTTCTTCGAGTGGAAGAAGAGAACTTCTTAAAAAGTGGAGTCTGGACCTCAGAATGAGTTAACTTTGTTTTACATCGCGATTTCCTGTTTACATTAGAACCTAAGTATATAATAGCATTTATAGGATAATAGCTGTTTTCCCGCGGTTTCACCCACGGCCCTGGGGATTCTTTTCCAATACAAAATAACGCCTATGATACTCGGTGATAATGTAGCTACTCAACAATAAAAGAATCAAATTTCAAATCAGTTCAGTCGTTTCTGAGCCTTTACAGGAAAACAAGAAATGTTTCCTCTTTATCATATTGCTATTAGAAATATAAATAAACGCTTATAAAAGACGCTTATAAAGGTGAAGGAAAACATCTTGAGGAAACCTGGACTATAAAGTCTGAAATCACCAACCCGCATTGAGCAAGCGTGGTGATTAACGCTTAATCCTTCTCCGTGTGATTGCAATGTTGAATAACAAGGTTACATAACATGTTACATAGTCTGTACTCACCTTAACAGAGCTCAACTAAGGACTCATGTTATGTTTAGAATACCTACTAAGCTAACTTTAATGTTGGTTGGAGCTGGAGCGTAGCACCAATGACTGTATTGCGGATGGTACGTTAAACTGTAGGTCCCGGCTGTCATTGAACATCCTTGGCAGTCGTTACAGGTAGTCAGAAGCCAGTAAGTCTGACACCAGTCTAACCAAGGGGTATTGGATTACCCGGGTAACTGGGTTGAAGGGGTCAGATAGGGCAGTCGCTCCTTGTAAAGCACTGGTACTCAGCTACATCCGGCTAGACTGGAAGCCGAGCCCAACATTGTTGGGAAAAAGGCTCGGAGAATGATGATGGAGCTGGAGCGTAGTTTCAAAAAGTAATTCGTGAGACTCCAAAAAGGCATTGCGATGTTCCCATTTCTAACATAGCTTAACGTGAAATGAACTTTTTTGCTTAGTAATGTTCACATGAATCTAATCTGTATGACAGTAGACCACGTTTTTCGTTGACTGTAGATTTCAAAGGAAAGTGCAAATTAAGACTTCGATACTATTTTCACGAATCGATGACCAGGTACATATTTTTGTTGTAAATGAAATGCCTATTATGTAGCGTCAAAAAAATACATTGTTTCTTAATAATACAGGAATGAATTTTATCCAGTGCGCAAACTTTGTCAACTTATAGTTAAATAAGTTTTATAGATACGTATATTTTTATTTTGTCGTGTTTTAGTACAAAAAAGAAAAGTTATTGAAATTGAAAGATGTTTATTTTTTAACCAAATGTACGGTCACAGTCGTCATAGTAGGCACGGCGGCAACGCGAAACCGGTTTACTGAAGCGAGCGCTGCTCCAAGCGCGTAAGAATAGTTGGTATCCATATTTTGCTGATTTTAGGGCGGACAAAAGAATGAAAAAAAAAATTTACTGATGATGCAGATATTTTCTGTTAATGATTCTGGACCACCAGTTTTTTTTTTGTGCACTGCTTAAAATTCATTCCTGTATATTACCTACATAATAAATATATTTATAGTAAATTTCCAACCTTCATTATTATTTATTTTTGTTGCAAGAACTTGTAATATATTAGTATGGCTTTCAGGGCAGACCATACATACATAGATATTTGATTGATATGACCAAAATAAAACAAATAAATACATAGTACTGAAGCAAATAATGTTCAGTCAAAAGCTCCTATATGCTTGTAATAACCTACGTGTTTAAATTTTGTTCAGTGTGTTTTCAAAATGCCATCATTTATAAGCAAAATAGAATCATTTTTCACATTTAAAGGGATTGTGTTGTTTCGAATATTTTTCGGTTATTATTACAAACTAAGCGACTCTCCTATTATCTGCATATTAACAAAACTGTACTGCGTCATTAATTGTGTATATTCAGCTTTATATGTATTTGTGTTAGGTCCTGAAGAGACCACTTCGATTCTTTATGACGGCTGGTTGGTTTTAGAAATAGCTGTCAACGTTTTCATATCATTGAGTAACAAAGATGAATTTGCATTGATCCCAGCAGAGCATCTGCCAGCTCTGCAACTAAAACAGCATGTTTGTGCAACCTACTTGATGATATTTATTTCGACAGCTTACTCTTTATATGGCCTGTGGGCCACTTGGGATAAAGTCTCACCATTTAACGACTTACGCCTAACACTTATACTTCAATCATGTTACTCCGCTCGTTTGACTATGGTCTACTCGGGAGAAAATTTTGCAAAAATGTCACGAGACCTGTGCAACTCCGTAAAGGATAAATTAGAAAAACTCGACACGACAGATGATGAAAAAAGGTGCCATGTACAAGAATTTTTGGATTCCTATGTGACGATAATAAACTATGCTGCTGAAGCAAACAAAATTGTGAAGATAAAGGTTCTTTAAATTCATAATTTCTGCCACAGGACCATCATCGTCTAACTGGCCTTTTCCCAACTACATAGCGGTCGGCTTCCAGCCTTAACGGCTACAGCTGAGTACCATTGTATTTTACGAGCGACTGCCTATCTGACCTCCTCAACCCAGTTACCTACCTGAGCAACCCCTTGGTAAGACTGGTTGTCAGATTTACTGGCTTCTGATGATCAGTGTAGCTTTCCAACGGTAAAATATTTTTTCAAATCTGTTCTCAAGTTCTTAGGGTACAAACAAAATCCCCATATACCGTCTTACCACAAAAACTTTTAAACGTCAGTTTAAGACTTGTCTAAAAAAATGTCAAATTATGACGTTGACATATGGTTCATTTTGCAGCCACAATTTTTTTAGACAAGTGTAAAACAGGTGGTTAAGTTTTTGTAGTAAGGCCAAAAATCATTATAATTACACAATTAAATTGTTTCAGATGTGTTTATCGTGAGTGACTTCTTCAAACTTATATTCATGATGATTTACATGGGTAATGTAAGTAATTTTGTTTATCTATCATCCATCCTCCGAGCCTTTTTCCCAACCATGTTGGGGTCGGCTTCCAGTCTAACCGGATTCAGCTGAGTACCAGTGCTTTACAAGAAGCGACTGCCTATCTGACCTCCTCAACCCAGTTACCCGGGCAACCCGATACCCCTTGGTTAGACTGGTGTCAGACTTACTGGCTTCTGACTACCCGTAACGACTGCCAAAGATGTTCAATGGCAGCCGGGACCTACAGTTTAACGTGCCATCCGAAACACAGCCAACGGTGTCTAAGATATACTTAGAAAGTACATACAAACTTAGAAAAGTTGCATTGGTACTAGCCTGACCTGGGATCGAACCCGCGCCCTCATACTTGAGAGGTTGGGCCTTTACCCACTAGGCCACCACGACTTTTTTTTAATTTTGTTTATCTATATGCACTAAAATAATAAAAAAGAGCCGAAGTCAAAGTCAAAGTTTGTAATAGATGGGAAGGGTTCACACGCGTGCCATGGAGAGTGCGTTTAGTATGGATAAAGATGGGAGGAGTGGAGGGAGAAGTGGACTAAAGAAGAGATGGTCATAAGATAACAAATAGTAAAGATGTTAGTGATAAGGCGAGGTTCCACCTACGTATGACACTGTGACGAATACAAATGTTATCTCTCTGGTCTCGCTCTAACAAACAGATAGGGTACGTTTTGGAAAAGAGGTGCTGTCTTTAACTGCCAAACAGCATCTGCAGCGACTGGATAAAATCTATAGCTGAGGGCGCCTGGGCCAAAGCCAGCCGGGGCTACGGGATTGTTCGAAAGAGTTACCGCGGCCCTGGTTAAGAAAGAACTCGTGGATTTACGTCGGAAAAAAAATGGAGACTGCACATGCTACTACCATGTTTACAGACTTCCAAAACGTAGGTTTTAGCCGCTAAGAGTTCGGCACACCTTTCCGCCTCTCCCCAGGCGGAGGAAATCCATGAGTACTACCCCTCCCCCTCCCCCAAAAAGGTTAGGTTATGAAGGTATTTTAATTCTGTTCCAGCAAAAAGGTAAGAATATTGTTTTTTTCAGGTTTGGGATGATTGGGTACTTTGCGTATTAGAAATCAGTGTCTTCTTCATTTTCTTATCAGTGCCACCATTATTTTCGGAGCTGGCTGCTAATTATGTGGATGACATCAAAAAAGTATTTGTGGGACAACTTATAACAACTGAAGGTTTGCATTGATATCCCTTATTACTATCCGTCTTTCCGCGGTTTCACCCGCGAGCCGTGGAAACTAATGTCCGTAACGAGATAAAATATAGCCTATGTCACTCGGGAAGTGTGTAGCTTTCCAATATTTTTTCAAATCGTTTAGTATTTTCGGAACCTTTAGGATACAAACAAATTAGCAAAAAAATGTTTCCTCTTTATTAAGCTTCTGCCCGCGGTTTCACCCGCGTCCCGGATGGTGACACTATGTCCTTCTCCCGGGTCTAAGTTATCTCCCCTCTAATCTTCACCTTAAACGATTCAGTCATTCTTGAGTTATAATATGTGTATCTAACACGACTTTTTTATTTATACATATACAAGGTGTTGATTTGCATTTGTGCCATACTTCAGGAGGAGGACATAAAATACGTAAATAATCGATTGGAATTACAGTAGACGGGAAATAGCTAATATGCACTGCTTTTTTTGTCATTGTAATGTCATAGTATTTCAGAAGTAATCCAATTTTATGAATGAAATTTATGAATAATCGTTGCGTATGCTTTGTGTTTGCGTTTGTGTGAGGGCGCAGCACGGTTTTAAGGCCAGTAACACACGCGCCAAGTTTAAATACGGCTAGATGACATTGACGGATTTCCGAAAAAAAATTAAAATCAAAAATTTTTGTACCAATTTTTTTGTTGATTTGGGTTGAGAATCATTAGTATAATTACGTCCTTGACTATGGCACGGATGCAAATCAACAGCTTGTAGATTAGTATATAGGTTTTTCTAAAATCCGCAGTAAACGGATCAGATCGTCATGGAGATAAGCAGATCCCTCGGGACGCTATACTAATAAAATATTTTGTTTTCCGTCTTTTGCAGATAAGAAACTACGAGAAACAATACACGATACACTAGATTACATTGACAACTGTTGGCACCTTTACGCCATTTGGAATAACTTCCCACAAAACTTAGCATTAGTTTCAAGCTTCATTAATGTCTGCACTTCTTATATCATAGCTTTGTTACAGTTTTCATATTAATCTTATAACGTCTTAACTGTGAAATACTATTCAATAGATTAAGCACTAAGAATTGAGTGATTACTATCTATGAGCACATTCGTGACAATTGTGGGATAGCACCTAAGTTGAGCACTTTTTCATGTGTTATATATAGCCTAAGCGTATTTTGTGTGTTAAAATTAAACCAATAAATAGCACATAAAAATTATTTTCATTCTACATCATAAGTTTCATAGTATAAAACAAAGTCGCTTTCTCTGTCAATATATCCCTATGCATGCTTAAATCTTTTAAACCGGATTTTGATGCGGTTTTTCGTAATAGATAGAGTGATTGTAGAGGAAGGTTTAGGTATATACCTAAACCTTCTAAGGCATTGCATGTACCTAAGCATTGTACCCGTGCGAAGCCGGGGCGGGCTCCTAGTATATCATATAACCTAAAAGACCCCTCCAAACTGATAGTTTAATCGTATCTAAGTCACTTTCCAATTATATGATAGTTACTATTGCGCTCATTACAACGAACGTGTTTCGGCCGGTTCAAAAAGATGGTATAAACTGAGCTTTAAGCCAGCTATCTACCTCTAAAAGTAGCGATGGGTCGTTGAAGGTTTTTCCGTCAACGAAACGTTAACGTTGATTTCCGTTTGTCAACTAGTTGATCAACTAGTTAATTTCGTCAACAAGTTAACGTGTTACAAACGTCAACTTGCATCATCGATACAAGCCAACGTCAACGATAAATGCCAAAACGTTTTTATTAACGTATTAAACGCAATATTAATTTACGAACATTTTGTTGCAGTTTACTTAATGAAATTGCATATATACTAACTTGGTTATTTGAAACGAGGTGAAACCCTTGAATGAAATATGTAGGACTAATTAAAATGTACTGTACCTATTAATTAGAGAGCAAATCTATTTTGATAACTTTCTAGATGATCTTCCCTTCATAATTTTACAGGCTTAGGTCTGACTAAATAATTTGCTATTTAGAGCTGCTTATTTACGGCCAGTTTCTTCATCAAAAGTTAAAGTTAAAGTAATGTCTAAAGTAAAAGTAACGGTCAAATTCGTTTTTTCAAGGCTAAACTGACAGCAAAATTCATAGAAAAATTTAATTTAACCGTTACTTTTACTTTAGACATTACTTTAGCCATAACTTTAACTTTAACTTTTGATGAAGAAACTGGCCGTTAGAGTTCAAATTATTATGTCATGACTATCGCGTCGTAGCGAGAGTTTACGTCGTAAACGTCGTTGACGGATTCAACGCGTTGATTTGTTAACGGTCAACGTTAATCCCGTTGAAGTGACATCAACGTTGATTCAACTAGTTCGTTGATTCAACGCCCATCACTATCTAAAATAGTATACAGTCTACGAGAGGTATGCTAAGCTATTTAAAAAAACGAGAAAGGAACATTAAAGGCACATTTTGAATGCTTGCTGCCGACTGCAACTGCTGACCGCACATGCCGCGACCGCATGAAAACAGTCGATATCTGAGGGTGACTGCACGTGCTCCTGCCGTTTTGATACAAAACGGTTTCATGTAGGTACTCGTAAATAGATACAAACCAGTAATGCAGCTGGCTAATTGAATAAAGTTGCGGCATGTGCGGTCTGCAGTTGCAGTCGGCCATTATCATTCAAAAGGTACCTTTACTTTTCCATCACGTAAAAGAAAAAAGAAAGCATGGTGAGTATTGGTGGGTCACCCAAAATAACTCTACTCTTTCGCCCTATCGAGTTTACTCTATACTTATATGACACGTGGCATATTATGTACATGTGTACGACAAAAATAGTCAAAATTAATAGAACTAATAATAATTCTTCTGCCTTGGTACGTGGTCTTTCAGTTCTAAATTACAGTTAACAATTGACTGTTGTGTCAACTGGAAACCTCTACAAATAGATAAAAATAAATTGTTTTTTTTTTTCTACTTCTTAAAAATGTCTTGGTTGGAAAAAATATATTTGGAAATGGAATCGTGGTTTACACCAAAAGGGATTGCATTGTTCCGATTTATTTTCGGATATTACTATGAATTCAGTACTTCTCCCACTAAGAGATTATTATTAAAACTCTACTGCATTTTCTGTTGGGGATGGATGTTCTTACATGTTCTTGTGCTTGCTGACAGAAAATACATTGTATATATCTACGATAGTACAACAGTTGTGGAAATATCCGTTAACATTCTGATATCTTTGACATTCAAGCACGACTCTTCAAATTCTGACTCAAGTTCATCAAAAATATATGCACCTGTCACTTACTTTGTGATACTCTGTACGGTAATATATTCCAACATATTTTTTTTTGCTTACCTTGACTACATGCGTTTATTGGATAACATATTGTTTTATCTATACATATAATAAATCTGTAGAAAAGTAATTTTTGTACATTGAAGAAATTGACAAAAAAAATAGCCGGCATGTTAAAGGATAACTAACAGAACCCATTTCCATCATTTTTGTCATTTTTGTCTGTTTGTCTGTTTGTCTGTTTGTCTGTTTGTCTGTTTGTCTGTTTGTCTGTTTATCTGTTTGTTTGTTCGGGATTCACGTAAAATCTACGAATTCAATGCAGACAATGCTTATATGCAAAAATTCTACGTAACTTGGGGTATTACTTAGTTTTTGTTTCATCGAAATCGATTCACTCTATCAAAAGATATGATTAATTTTGTGAATTCAAGATGTAAAATATTACGACACGCAATCTGTTTGTCAAAACTGTACATTTGAATGTTGTAGTTATATTAGTTGTTCGGCCTATTATTAATCTTTACACAGAAAATCACACCTTTATAAGTAACTTCGGAAGAAAAAAAAAATATGAAAATTTTGTTTAGCCAAGGTTAAAGTAGCTCCATCTGTGGTAAAAATACATCAAATTTGTCAAAAGAGCGAGGTGGTAAATGACAATTAGGGGATCTTCACACTGCCCCGCATCACGCTGCATCTTGCGTGTCGACGCACCTACGCGCGTTCCTGCGGGAGTGCAGATCTGCATCATCGTGCGGGTTTTTCGCGCACTCACGCGCGTAGTTGAGTTTTGTTAATTCACGCACGGCGGCTCTCATCGAGTTCCATTTTCAAACATACACGTCACGCCCATTCAAAATCACGCGCGTCACTGCGGGATTCGGTGTGCCATACCTTGCGTCTCGCCCCGCACCTACGCGCGGGGGTGCGTTTTTCTCCGCATGTATGTGCGTGATCCGCATGAACGCGCGTGGATGCATTTTCAGTGTGTTGGACTATGCGTGTTTTCCATACAAACGGAGATATTTCCATACAACGGAAAAAAACGCATCCACGCACTACGCTGCATCATGCGGGGCAGTGTGATAATCGCCTTAATTACCATACATTCTTTATAGAGGATTATTATTTCAACAGATGGAGTTGTGTATTTTCCGTAATTCACCATATTTTAACACGTAGTGTAATTTTTCGATAGACATTTCAATAGTGTTTGTCAGTTTGCCGTACCACATCAAAATCCAACTATAATTATTACCTTGATGAAAGGAAAATTAATAGTTCTCAGCCAAATTTAAAACGGTGCCATCTAAATTATTTTTTGAACATTATGTCAAAAATGATGACTTTAGTGGAACAATTAATTATCATTTAAAGTTACAGATGGAGTTCATATCAGGATTTTTTCATAAACATAGTTTAGCTTATCTTCCACTAATGTGGTGGCCTTAAAACAAATTACTTTGAGTGAGTAGTATTAAGTAGACCTTAATTATTTTTTCTGATGCAAAATATGTAAACTTAATCCTAGAAGAAAGGAAGATCTATCTCTCGCAAGCGCTGCTAAGCGTGAGGTAGGTAATGTAGGCTTCTGTAGCTTTAAAAACAAGCCCAGATACAAAGTGCAGATAAGAAATAGGAGCTTTCTCGATTTAATACCATACACACACGTAAAATGCTTTATGCGTCTGGAAACGTACAAATTACGCGTCGCATTCCAGAGACATGCTTACTTTCAACTTCTGATCGCAAATACACTGTTCACGATTACGGACAGTCTCAGTAAGACCCGAGCCAAGTCTAAAAAAACACCTTTTATATAAAACTACGTTTGATGTCATTCAATTACAAAGACAGAATTGTTCTCTGCTGCAAATCCTATCCACCTATATCCTATCCTAATCCAGCATGCATTGCAGGTGTGCATTGCACAAAAACCAATGGTATCCTATTCGAGAAGTCAAAAGAGTCGGCCTGCCAACGTCAGCTTTTGCGCTAAGCAAGTGTTCTTAATAGTACCATCAGAATTACATTCATCGTTGAATGAAGTGAATACATTTTCAGAAACCACAATAACAGTAGGAGCCAAAGCGTATGATCGCTTCATAGAGCTCTGATTGGCCCCAGGTGACCAACTCAGGTCTGATTTGTTCGTTCATCAGATCTTTGAAAGTGTTTCGGTGGATACTTACTGTCGTCCTGTTTACGTGTGACACAAAATATGGTATATAAACGTCCTCCGCAAGAGCGAAATTTTCCCGGTGAGCGATAGTGACGCACAGTATACAACACTTCTGTTTCTTTTGATTTGCTGGCTCCACCAAGAAATGACAAATTGCGAGCGTACATTTTGAAAATCTTGGCAAAACTGCAGGTTTCAAGTACGAACACGTGAAGTGGACTCTCACAGATACGTACATTTTGCCTATTCGTGAACTAATGCAAACATTTCGGTGGAGTCCCTCCCGGTTTAGACCTAACCCCACATTAGGCGTGCGCGATCCTTGGGCGTGTGAGTAGCGCGTGCGTCGCGAGCACGCTGCGTGAGCGTCGCGTTTTGCTGCCCTGCGGCATTTGCAGCGCGCTCGACTTGATGTTTAACTGCTAAGGCGTTTAGCGGACGGCGGGGATAGCGGGCGTAGGGGTAAGATCGCAACTCGAGCGCCGCGTGCTCGCCGCGAGCGCGTCGCTTGCACTCTTCACACATGCCGCAGGGCAGCAAAACGCGACTTTCACGCAGCGCGCTCGCGACGCCCGCGCTACTCACACGCCCGAGGATCGCGCACGCCTAATGTGGGGTCAGCCTTACCATAGTGAGTAAGTGCACAGAAAATCCCCAATTCATACAAGTCATACAAGTGTTTCTCCCCAGTAGTGAAACTATTCTACTCTATGCGCCTGCTGATGATGATGACTCATTTTATCATCCATCCAGCTATTCCCCAACTATGTTGGTGTTGGGCTTCCAGTCACCAAATCTGTTTGAGTACCAATATTTTGCTTGAAGCGACTACCTATCTATCTATCTTCAATCCAGTCAACTACACAAGACGATATCCATGGTAAGACTGACAGACTTTCTGGCTTCTCATTAGTCGCAGCAGCTGCAGAAAATGTACAAATGACAGCTTTGTCAGACTCAAAGCATATAGACATAGATTATAGCTATTTCCTGTGAAAATTACTTACGCACCATACGTAATAATTGACTA
Source organism: Helicoverpa assulta (assembly GCA_963856015.1). NCBI lineage: Eukaryota > Metazoa > Arthropoda > Insecta > Lepidoptera > Noctuidae > Helicoverpa > Helicoverpa assulta. Next base: position 2,457,470 of record CAWLCW010000016.1, read on the forward strand.
TTCTATATTGCCCACGCAGACGAAGTTGCGGGCAACAGCTAGTATTGAATATACTTCAAGTATTTGTACTCGCATATCATCAATTTTTCTCGCTGAAAAGAATGAAAAAACCATAAGAAGCCTGTACAAGGATTTAAAAAGTAATTTAGAAACCATTGATGTTACCGCTGACGAGAAACGAAGTCATGTTAAGCAGTTTATTGAAGGTCATGTGAGATTCATCCATTTCTCGGAATCAAACGCTAGAATTCAGAAGCTGAAGGTACCTAACTCTTCATTCCGTTTGTATATCTGGAATTCTTGTTTGTGTCACTTTTTATCAAGTGACCCCTATTTATGGGGATGACTTAAAATAAAAGTTATGTGTGGCATGTATGGAGCCGAAAATCGATCTCAGTGGCGTGCACTTGGAGAGACCTATGTCCAGCAGTGGACTGCGATAGGCTGATGATGATGATGTGGCATGTATTTTGTATGCTCTCTGTATGTAAAATACATGATACACATCTTTTAAGGAACGTATTCAATGCCAACTGCACATGCGGACTGCGACTGCACTAAACCGGCCGCAGCTGCACTGCTGGTTTGTATGCAAGATGAAACCTTTCGCGGAATTAATACTATGGATTTCCGCAAAGTAAAGTTTGACTACTTAGTTTATTTTAGACTGTAGCAGCTTGATGTGCTGACATCTGTACATGTACATTTTTATGGCTTTTTTATCCATGGCTTTATATTGCAGGGGATCCTGGCGCACATGTGCGAATTTGTTCGACTTGTATACAGCTTATCTTTCTCAACTGGAGTAAGTCAATTTTAATTATTTTAAGCTTTGTTTCATAGTATAGTAAATTGCTGATTAATTTTACATAATTTCAGTATACTGTAATACTTTTTTATCCTTAAATCAGTCAGTAGAAGGTACATCTAAGATTCTCAGAAAACGTAACTATGTATACAAGGTGTTGATTTGCATCTGTGCCATATTTTAGGAGGTTGACCTAAAATACGTAAATAATCGATTGGAATTACAGTAAAAGGGAAACAGTTAATATGCACTGCTTTTTTTGTCATTGTAATGTCGTAGTATTTCAGAAATAACCCAATTTTATGAATGAAATTTATGAGTGATCGTTGCGTATGCTTTGTGTTTACGTTAGTGTGAGAGCGCAGCACGGTTTTGAGGCCAGTAACACACGCGCCGAGTTTAAAAACGGGTAGGTGAGATTGACGGATTTCCGAAAAAAAATTAAAATCAAAAATTTTTGTACTCATTTTTTTGTTGATTTGGGTTGAGAATCATTAGTATAATTACGTCCTTGACTATGGCACGGATGCAAATCAACAGCTTGTATTTTGTATGTGAAATCAAAAATAAAATATTTATAGTTCCAGAATACTTCTATCTTTGCTGTTTGGGTGTCACAAACACTTTTCTCTACATTTACAATGATTTTGCCATCACTTTTCGGAGAATTATGTTGTAACCACATTGACGAAAGCAAAAAAGTATTAGTGGAAGAATTGTTAATTTACGATGGTATGTTACTGCTTATCTCTTTTTTGAAGAAATTGCGGTTTTCTACACCTATGTGTCCGCTGGTTTGCGATAAGAGCTAATGTTAAATTCGCATCGTAAATCTAGATGTTTTAGACTAGATTATTTATTACATAAGACACAGATATGTGCTGCTGGGGAGTTTGTTGAGCCATTTCTTCTTCCCAGTGGGCGTTTTTGGGGCTGTCTTATGTAATACTCGCTAAAAGTGCTATTTTTCAGCCTAATTTGAATAAATTATTTTTGCTTCTTAACTTTTATTCCTTCTACAGATAAAAATCTTCGCAACGCTGTGTATGATGCTCTGGAGTATATAGAAAGCAGTTCGTACAAATTCGTCTTGTGGAATGGTTTCCCGTCACACTTGAACCTAGTCTTCTGTTTCTTTAATCTGTGCACAAGTTACACTATTGCTTTTTTGCAATTTGTGTATTAACTGCTTGTATGCTGCTAATTACATAACAATAGAAAATCAATTGTGTCTCGCGTATATCTGCGCTCGGCATACGAAGGGTTGATAGGGATTGATTGGATTTCTAATAATGTTAAGTGCACTTGCACTATTAAGTGGCTTTTGACATTTGCATATCTATACTAATATTATAAAGCTGAAGAGTTTGTTTGTTTGAACGAGCTAATCTCAGGAACCACTGGTCCTATTTGGAAAATCTTTCAGTGTAAGATTTTTCGAGGACATTAATCGAGGAAGGCTCTAAGCTACTTTTTATCCGGGTTCGTGCAGAAGTTCCCACGGGATGCGGGTAAAACCGCTGGCAGAAGCTAGTTTTTAATACACTCAAATATATGATGCTTAATTTTAAAGCTCTTTAAACAAAACGTTATGAATTCCACCAGAACAGTTCACGAACAAAAATTGTGTACATGTTGACTCGAATCCACCGCTATACCTCGCGCGGCGAATGATGATCCCTATGACAGTTCGTTAGCGTTCAACATTGTTGTGACGTCCTGTCACAACAAATCCTTTACAGGCCCATTAAAAATTCGAAAAAATCATAATTGTGTACATTTTTAAATTATAAAAATAAATATTAAGAAATTATTACGTAATGTTCGGAAATAATGAAAAAAAAACTCAATGCAAATGTACATCGTACGTGCTGCAAAAGTTACGTCGCCAAGCTGTTATCGAAAAAAAGGGACACATCGATAAACAAAATATCGATAATTTGTAGGAAAAAATTAACAAATGCTTTGAGTAAAAAAAAAACACAGTATATTTGTATTTTATTTCATCAATCTGAATCTGACATGACTGAATTAAAAAACGATAGGTTTGTAGCCTCCTTTTTAATATTTTTCCCTTAAGCTGGAAATTATGAATTCTTTAAAATTAAATTCAAAAAGAATTCTAAACTCTTTAAATTAAGCAATTTGAATAAAAATTAATGTATAGTAAAATAAAATATAATAAAGCCGTTGAATGACCTGGCTGAATGACATGACCTTTGCCTAACAGAATTTTATCGAAGTTTCGCATCACTATTACTACTGTCAGTTGAAACGTCATACGGATCATGATTCGCCGCGCGGAGTATAGTATGTGTTTACGCACGTAGGTTACAATTCCACGAATATGTTTAGAAATGTTACGTGTTAGTTACGTAGTGGCCTAGTGGGTAAAAGACCAGCCTCTCAAGTATGAGGGCGCGGGTTCGATCCCAGGTCAGGCAAGTACCAATGCAACTTTTCTAAGTTTGTATGTACTTTCTAAGTATATCTTAGACACCATTGACTGTGTTTCGGATGGCACGTTAAACTGTAGGTCCCGGCTGTCATTGAACATCCTTGGCAGTCGTTACGGGTAGTCAGAAGCCAGTAAGTGTGACACCAGTCTAACCAAGGGGTATCGGGTTGCCCGGTTGAGGAGGTCAGATAGGCAGTCGCTTCAGGTAAAGCACTGGTACTCAGCTGAATCCGGTTAGGCTGGAAGCCGACCCCAACATGGTTGGGAAAAAGGCTCGGAGAATGATGAAAAAATGATGTTTAGAAATGTTCGAGCACAATTTGTTCCTGTTTGTTATAGCGAGTGTACTGGGAAATATTTGTGTGCATCACGTAGTACACAGCGCACTCTGGTGTAATCTCGCCTTTATCGCGATTGTTTTTAGTGATAGTATTTCTAATTGTGTTCTTATAGTATTTTGTGTATTAAATTGTAAAAACTGTCCAAAGTCTTACCTTAGTATTTTCACCCGATAACATAAGCGTCCGTTTTACTTAAAACAACTGTTTACCTTAAAAATTGAACATAAAAATCTATACATAGTATCAAATAATTGTTACAGGAATATTGACGTTTATGCTGTGGGTGAAATTGGGTCCAAGTTGTTTAAGTAATCATTGTTTTCAAATAAAATTCATGTATGTAACTGCCGTTTTAATTTATTATCCCTTTAAAATTGTCAACGATAACACAAGTAACATCATGACGTCCGTTTTCCTGAAGGTATATAAGGCAGAAGTTTATTTTCAGACGAATATCGATCATCAGTAGCATATATCGATAAATCCAGGCGAAAATGACAGCAAAATATTAAAACAAATGACGGGCTCAAAGGGGTTGTGTTTTGTAAAATTTCGTTTATAACAATCGATTAATGATTAAGAAGTTATTTTTGTATTTCCACTGTATTGAGCTCAAAATAGAAAACGATAAAGTATACAACTGCAACAATATCAAACAAAATACATACACACATCAAAAAAAGTTTGCGATCACTTCGAAAAACTGAAATCTTTTTTGTTACTGTAGATTATATTCTGATTTTTTTCTCTATTTTTAGATTCTTTATTTAAAAATAAAGAATTAGAACATAAAACAATGACCCCGTTCATTTATTTTTTCATATAAAAAGGCTTTCAGTCCTAGCTTACGCTCATTCAGAAATCTGATTTAGTCAATTATAAGATTATAAGCGATTCAAGATATTTTTCACGGAAAGTTAAGATTTAAAAAATGCCAAAAGGATTATCAGAGGTTTTACGAGCTAGAACAGTATTTCAAACAGGGTATTCCTATTTAAAGAAAGCATACAACATAGACTTTTCTTGATAAAGTTAAAAGAATTATAGGAGCTTATGCTAATGATCGCAAACTTTTTTTGATGTGTGTATTTCGAACCGAATATTCTGGAATCATTTTCTAAATCTGGAACAGAAACTACAGATCGAAAGAACGTGGAGATATTAATTAACCTTCATAGTTCTAATTACATTGAAGGTCTATAAATGTAGTTCTGTAATAAAATTCCACTAAAACTGAAACATTGCAGACAGCCATGACACAAAAATACATCGAATCAATGAAATGACAGACTTCATTGCTACTGGAACCCTTTCAGAGTGCGGTTGTATTTTTAACCGACTTCAAAAAAAGAAGGAAGTTATCAATTCGTCGGGATCTTTTACTGTATAAATTGTTGCAGCTGTGCTAAAATGCATACCTTAACAAAATATAAAACAATACCATCATTCTTCACTTTGAAAGGACTTATTTTGTTTCGATTCATCTTCGGATTTTACTATAAATTCACAAATTCTCCTATCATCTGCTTTTTATCAAAACTCTACTGCATTTTGTGGTGGCTTGCCATGCTTCTACATATTTTTGTGTTCACTAGCGATACCATTGCCTACGTATACAATGTGTTGCTCATTTTTGAAATAACTGTCAGTATGTTAGTATCATTAATTATCAAAGACGAATATGCAACTTTTTCCGATACTATCCCGACGCCACAAAGGAAACGTGTATATTTTTCATACTTTTTGTTGTTGGCTATATTATTCCAGATAATTTATGTTAACTGTACAATCACGTTCGATGCTACAATTAAAGACAACATACTTTATGGTTATGAATTTATATCTGCTTTCTGTACTCGTCTAACCGCAGTTTATTTTGCTGAAAATGATGGAAAGTTCTTAGTAGATATGTGCAAGTCGCTGAGAAATCAATTTGAATCAGGTAATATGACTGCCGAAGAGAAAACGGAATGGATCAAACAATTTATTGACACTTACATGAAATTCGTAAATTATTCACAATCAAAGTATAAAGTTCTGAGGTTTCAGGTACTTAATTTTGTTAATATTATTGTTCTCTTTGCTTAAAAAGTATCAAAAATAAACAAAATCTAGATAAAATCTGTTTTTTCCAGGCAATGCTGGCTTATGCATTCAGTTTGCTAAGGCTGATTAATATGCTGTTATTCTTGTTAAGTGAGGTAAGAACTATTCTATCAAAGTAAGTAATTTTAAATAAGTGTCAAGGGGATCAGATACGCCAGAGGTTCCCAGCGATGCAGGCAGACCGCCAGTGGTCCACCGGAGTCTTGCCATGGTCTACTGAAATTTGGGAACCCCTGATATAAGGAAGCTGCTTAACCCTTTGTATGCCGGTGCGCAGATCCACGCGAGACACAATTGATTTTCTATTGTTCTCTAATTAGCGGTATACAAGAGGTTAATGTAAAATACCTGGAACTCAGCTGCATCCAAATTTACTGGAAGTTCCAATATAATTGGGAAAAGGCTTTTCCATTGTAAACTTGTCAAATTACTAATTAGCCACAGAGGTTCTAAAAGTAACTTATACCCAAGTTCAATGACAACGTAAACCTATTTTTTTCTTAAAACAACTGCTTAGGTACTATAAAAACCGGCCAAGTGCCAGTCGGACTCGCGCACGTAGGGTTCCGTACCATCCAAACTAATATTCTATATATATATATATTTATGGATATCGAGCAAAACTGAGCAAAAAATCACGTTAGTTGTATGGGAGCCCCCCGAAATATTTATTTTATTCTAGTTTTCAGTATTTGTTGTTCTAGCGGCAACAGAAATACATCATCTGTGAAAATTTCAACTCTCTAACTATCACGGTTCATGAGATACAGCCTGGTGACAGACGGACGGACGGACGGACGGACGGACGGACAGAGGAGCGAAAACAATAGGGTCCCGTTTTACCCTTTGGGTACGGAACCCTAAAAATAGAACGTGAAAATTCATGGCAAACAGTTGTTTAAAGAAAACTGACGTGTTGTCGGTAAACTGGAGCCTTAATGTGGCTTCGTAATCCGCTATACTATTTTTTATTTATTGAAATTTTAATAATTACATAGGTGTTATCTTAAGTCTAAACTCGCCAAACTTTTACGTTTGATGGCGAGATGCGCTCTTGTTCTTAACAATGAACCACCTTTGTACATTTATACATTTCTTCTTATTTTGTACTAGCTTCTGCCAGCGACTTCGTCCGCCTTAGATTCGTACTTTGTGCAAAGCGAGGAAGAAATACTAAGCACCAGCCTATCCAATTATCTAAATGTATGCGTAGTAGTAGGACTATTTCACCTAAAAAGGAAATAAACCTACCTAGTTTATAAAATAACAACAAAAGAAAGTAAAAAAATAATTAATTAAAACCTAAAAGTCGCGCTGATAATGGCTGATAAGCAAGATTCGTTAATATCAATTATTGTCGGTCAATAAGGTTGAACACTCTGAACGTCTATTCGCATCAATCGCATCAGTAGCCAAATATTGTATGAAGCCCGCGCAGCCACCGCGCCGCGAGCCGCGTCGAGCGACCGGCGACCGTTACACAAAAATGATCCTTATAGCATGATATTCACGCGCGGTGGCTTATTACCGTATTTCATGTATAACTTTGATTTTTCTCTAACGATTTATATGATTCTTTTTTTATTGAATAGGTAATAATGTTAACTTTTATTATTTAATATGAGTGAGGGTGTTAGAAACGTAATAGTAGACAAAATATAATCAAAACCTCCGAACTACTAAGCTATCGAGAGTTACACGTGTTATTGTGAGACAACCATAAAAGGTAGACTTGTGCTGTCATGGGATGTTTTTTACATAATTTTATGGAGAACATTTCCGTCATACATAGTTTCTGTGTAGCTTTTACCACTAAGGCTGCACACGCGACGGAAGCTTAAAAAATGGAGTAACTTCGCCCTTTTTACCGACATTTCCCTTCACTGCTCTGCTCCTATTGGTCGCAGCGTAATGCAATGTATCCTATAACCTGCCCAGGAGTATGAAGAATAATTGTACCAAGTTTCATTAAAATCCATCAAGTAGTTTTTGTTTCCATAACGAACATACAGACAGACAGACAGACAGACAGACAGACAGACAAAAATTTTACTGATTGCATTTTTGGCATCAGTATCGATCACTAATCACCCCCTGATAGTTTTTTTGGAAATATATTCAATGTACAGAATTGACCTCTCTACAGATTTATTATAAGTATAGATTAACGCTTAGGCTAAATCTTAACTATATATATCTTTTATATTTATTAATACCTACAGGGGTTTACTATCCCGTACGTTTTTTAATTTAATTTTAAGTGACCCTTTACTAATTTTTACCTCTCCTCTTCAAAAATCTATTTCATTAAACACTGTAGGTACTAAATACTTGGATGTTCTCTTCCCGTAGTAATTTTTTGTGCGCCCTATACTACTGCTCTGAAAACTTTTTTTTTTCAGAATCTCCTTTATTTCAGTATTTGGTTACCACAAGCTGCTACTCTCAATCTGATATTGTTTTTACCATCACTGATGTCAGAGTTTACTGCCAATCAACTGGATGAAGTCAAACACCTTTTCCTGGATGAGCTGATATCAAACAAAAGTAATTTATCTAATCATAGTATACAATAACATAAATTACTAGCAGTTTTCTCGCGTTTTTGCTCGCGCACTGCACGTTCCTGGATAAAACACATTAACTTGGAGTAACATAGGCTAATGTTACTCCAAGTTAATGTAGCTTACCAACAGTGAACGAATTTTTCAAATCAGTTCCGTAGTTTTGGAGGCTTTAGGGTAAAAAACATTAATCGATATGAAAATACGAATGCGAAGTCTAACTCCAGAAAACGCTCACTTACCTAAAAAAACGAAAATAACTAATATGTCTGTTAAAAACAGTGTCGGTTGCAATATAACTATACCTAACGTATATGTCTTGGTTATACATAACCAGCAGTGAAGCTTAGCCATTAGTGCAATCGGCAAATGAGACTGCCGAAATGACCAACGAGCCGTAATTTGACGGCTGGTTAAGGTTTGGTTATCGTTATCGTTAAATGGTGAATAGCGCAAACCCTCCCTTAAGTTTGGCAATAAATCTAATTGCAATGAAAAATTAAAAGAGAAATATTACCTACTTAAATAAAGCTTATCAAGTAAAAAAGCAGTATCGTAGTGTTACTAGTAATTTTTTTTTTTCAGATAATGAACTACGCAACTCTTTGAACGATGCTTTGGACTATATTGATGACACAGGATCTCAATACTCGCTGTGGAATGATTTCCCAACGAACGTGAACTTAGTTTTAAGCTTCATCAATCTATGCACTACTTATATTATCGCTTTGTTACAATTTGTATTTTAATAATTTCCCTGTAGTAATATAACTTGGTGTGTGTGCACAGAGATTGTAAAACTATCTTAAACAGTTGGAATGGGTTGCACCATTTAACTACAAGCTGTTGATTTGCATCCGTGCCATATTCAAGGACGTAATTATGCTAATGATTCTCGACCCAAATCAACAAAAAAAATTGGTACGAAAATTTTTTTTTTCGGAATTCCGTCAATTTCATCTGGCCGTATTTAAACTTGGCGCGTGGGTTACTGGCCTTAAAACCGTGCTGCGCCCTCACACAAATGCAAACACAAAGCATACGCAACGATCATTCATAAATTTCATTCATAAAATTGGATTACTTCTGAAATACTACGACATTACAATGACAAAAAAATCTGTGCATATTAGTTATTACCCGTCTACTGTAATTCCAATCGATTATTTACGTATTGTATGTCCTCCTCCTGAAATATGGCACAAATGCAAATCAACACCTTGTATAACGATAACTAGACAATCATCAAGAGTGAAATTGCCGCTCACTGGTCAAGTTGTTGTTTTTTTTTTATACTTATGGTGAAATGGTGCAAACAATCCTAACGTTAAAGTAGATTTTTTTCCTGTTTTTTGTGAGACAAGTTACACCTGGATTAGATAATTATTTTTCTGGTCACACTTTCACGGTTTGGCAATTTCATAGGTTTTTTTTTTTCTATCACAGGACTTATTAGATATTTTTCAAACTGCCATACATGTTTAATTTATACAAAATGTTCCAATTATTAGGTGGCTTTCAATGTGGCTTAATTTTAACTTAAACAACGATCTATTTTTATTGAATGTTGAATTGTTGAATTGTTGATTGATAATGAAAACATGATAGGTACCTACTCAAAGTAGGTACCTATCATGTTTTCATTATGGTAATTATTTCAGACACATAAATATAGTTTTAATCAATAGAACAAAATGTTCCATTGCTTCTGTTCTTGAACAATTCTCTCTTGTGTCGATAAAAGTGGTAAAAAATATTGTTTTGTTTTTTTTTGTGCCTCTTTCAAAATGCCTTGGATAAGGAAATTCAATTTGAAAATGGTATCATGGTTTACACCAAAAGGAGTTGCGTTGTTCCGATCTTTTTTTGGATATTACTATGAATTCAATATTCCTCCAATTACGAGATTATTATTAAAACTCTACTGTATTGTCTGCGGAGTATGGATGTGGTTTCATATTTTTGTGTTAGCTGACCAGGAAATCGTATTATATATTTACGATGGTTCAATACTTTTGGAAACATCGGTTAATATTTTTATATCTTTGGCCTTAAAGCAAGAATTTTCAATGGCCTCTGATCGATTACTTATTACATACCTCGCTATGTTCTGTATGGTAATAGGTTCAATTAGCTTTTCTTGGGCAACCTTCTATAATTTAGATACATCATTATTTGACAACATTATGTTCTATTTTGAATATTCTTCAAATATATGTAGTCGACTTCCGTCGATTTTACATGCAGAAAATTTTGAAAAAATCATGGAAAGCCAGTACAAAGCTTTGAAAAATAAATTTGAAGACTCAAATACTACCGTTGATGAGAAAAGGCAACTTGTTGAACAATTCATTAAGGGTTATATAAATATGACCAAGCAGTTGGAACATAAGCTTGGAATTTTTATGTTTAAGGTACCTACTTAGTTTAATCTCTAGAAAATCTAACGTGCTCTTGTTTTCCTTGAATACATAATATTTTTTATTTACAATATGTAGGTCTACAAATATATAAAAGATCTGATCAACATTAAACCTTATACAATTGAGATAAAGTTGAAAATCTATTCAGTCAGATTGTTGTAGCTCGATGTGCTGTCTATAAAGTCAAAACCATTTTTTTTTTTAAATAGGCCTGTTTCGAAACGTCAAACTAGTTGCACGGTTCCAAAGAGTTGGTCTCATGGAGAAGAACCGGCAAGAAACTCCATGGACACTCATTTTAAAAGAAGATAAAATTAATTACAATACTTTTCTATCTATTCCTGAAAGAGTTATACAATGCAAATTGAGCTAAAAATGTATTAATAAATAAATTATGCATAATAATTTTAATGCAATCGTTACGAGAAAAATTATATATAATTCAGAAAAAAAAATATGTATATATATATACATTATTATTTTATTACAGAGGGTTCTCGCATACGTGTCTGAATTTATAAGACTTATATACGTTTTAGCTGGTATGACAGAAGTAAGTTTATTTTCATATTTATGACCTACAGCCTGTAAAAAGAAACATAATTATATTACATACCGAGAGAACTAATTCTCCTGCTACATTACTTGTGGCTTTATTGGTAAAAGAGTTTTCAAAATCTTTTTACAATTTCAGAAGACAAACGATTTTCTGGGCGTTTTTTATCAGAATAGATAGATCACTTTTCCTATTGGGCACTTTTGATTTTAAACCAAAATGGATGCGTGCACAATAGCGTACACCGGAGAAATCTCGCCTTAAATAAAAAGTACTTACCTACTGATCATTATGCATTTGCAGCTTAAGAGTAATTTTGGTATCTGGCTGGCTGAAACCCTTGTATCAATGCTCATGTTATTCACGCCCTCAATATTGCTGGAAGTCGCCAAAAAATACTTGGATGAAATAAAAAAGTTTTTAGTGGAAGAGCTTATAATAAGTGAAGGTATGTTAAGACTTACTTCTACTGACTTACGTACTCTTGTGGCAGTATTACGAACCTTGTTTCCGCCAGCGGTTTCCCCCGCGGCCCGTGTGAGCTACGCGCCTAGTTAAAAAGTAAAGTACGTAAAAAGTAAAGGTAGTAGTAGCAGTTTGTCAATAAATGGACTATGTGTATGAAAAGATTTTTTACAAAAACTGCCAATGTTGGATACCTAAATTTTTTTAAATCGTTTGTACTTTGGTCCACATTCACGGCCAGAACTTATTTACTAACCGACCACCTCCTTAAAAGGAGTTCTGATATTTATATCTTCTTCATTTCTAGATAATGATTTTCGAAACATTATTTACGATACCCTGGACTATCTGGATAACATTGAGTTCAAAAGTGCAATGTGGAATGGATTCCCCAAAAACATTGATTTAATATTTGCTTTCATTAATCTATGCACCAGCTACGCTATTGCTCTCCTTCAATTTGTATTTTAATTTAGCACCTTTGATAAGTTTTATCATGACCAGCCGTAAATATACCACTCACTGGTCAAATTGCCGATTAGACGGCTAGTTATGGATTTTTATCCTTATAGTTAAATGGTGCAAGCATGGTTAAAGTTACAATTTTCCCTTTTTTGTGGTAAGTTACACAAGTTAATTATTTGAATTTCTTATTACAATTTTTTGAGTGTTTTTATTGATATTTTTTTCTGTTACAGAACTTACTACATATTTTGCAAACTGTCATATATAATATATGTTCAATTTGTGCAAAATGTTCCAATTAATAAATAGCTACCACTGTGGCTTCATTTTAACTTAAAACACGATCTATTTTTATTGAATGCTGATAGAATCTACTGCGACTATCATCAGTTTATTTTCATTATGTTAATTATTTCAGACCCACATAAATATAGTTTTAATCAATAGAACAAAATGTTCCATTGCTTCTCTTCATGACAATTCTTTCATATGTGGATGAAAAGTGGTAAAATTATATGAATATTTTTGAAGCCGACTGTTTAAAAATGCTTTGGATGAGACAATTTAAGTTGAAAATTCAATCACGGTTTACACCAAAAGGAGTTGCATTGTTCCGATTTATTTTTGGATATTACTATGAATTCAATATTTCTCCAATCACGAGATTATTATTAAAACTCTACTGTATAGCTTGCGGAGTATGGATGTGGTTCCATGTTTTTGTGTTTGCTGACCAGGAAATCATATCATATATTTACGATGGTTCAATACTTTTGGAAACATCGGTTAATATTTTTATATCTTTGGCCTTAAAGCAAGAATTTTCAATGGCCTCTGATCGATTACCAAATCTACGTGTTACGTACTTCATAATGGTCTGTATTGTAATAGGTTCAATTAGCTTTTCTTGGGCAACCTTTATTAATTTGAAAACATCATTATTTGACAACATTATGTTCTATTTTGAATATACTGCAAATACATGTAGTCGACTACCGTCGGTTTTACATGCAGAAAATTTTGAAAATATCATGGAAAATCAGTACAAAGCTTTGAAAAATAAATTTGAAGACACAAATACTACCATTGATGAGAAAAGACAACTTGTCGCAGAATTCATTAAGGGTTTTAAAAATGTGTCCAAGCAGTTGGAATTAAAGATTGGCATTTTTAATTCTAAGGTACGTACCTTAGTTTACTACTTTAGTTTAATCTCTAGAAAATCGAACGGGCTCTTGTTTCCCTTACATAATAATATATTTTTTATTTCAAACTCAAAAACGTTTATTCAAATTAGGCAATAAATCAGCACTTTTCGAACGTCAAAAACAAAAATAGCCACTTCACCACTTCCTATGTGTTTTTGCTGTGAAGAAGTGGCGCAACAAGCTCCCCAGCAACACATGTCTGTAGTAGCTTGATGTGCTGTCTATGCATTATTATTATATTACAGAGGGTTCTCGCACACGTGTCTGAATTTATAAGACTTATCTTCGTCGTAGCTGGTATAACAGAAGTAAGTTTATTTTCATATTTATTGTCTACAGCCTGTAAATAAATAATCATTATAATTTATAACATGCTATGGTATATAATCAAATGTGGCCGTGTTTTGTCAGAATACAGGACTTCGGAATCTTCGGAATCTATCAGATTTTGATTTCGGACCCAAAGGCAAGATGTTTTTTTGTTATCTGGAAAAATCTTGCCTAAAGTACCAGTGTTTTACAAGGAGCGACTGCCTATCTGACCTCCCCAACCCAGGCAACCCAATACCCCTTGGTTAGACTAGCTTCTGACTATACTAATCGTGTACTACTAATTTCTAAATCATAATTTAGCAGGTGAAGAGTTTGAGTAGTTTAAATATTTGGTTGGCTGAAATCTTTATATCTCTGCTCACGTTATTCATGCCCTCAATATTGGTGGAAGTCGGCAAAAAATATTTGGATGAAATAAAAAAGTTATTTGTTGAAGAGATGATGAAAAGTGACGGTATGTTAATGTACTTTTTTGAAAAACAATAATTGTCGTATTATGAACTAGCCTACGGTTTCACCCGCGTTCCGTATGAGCTAAATGTAGCCCATAGCCTTTGTCAATAAATGTAGCCCATAGCCTTTGTCAATAAATGTAGCCCATAGCCTTTGTCAATAAATGTAGCCCATAGCCTTTGTCAATAAATGTAGCCCATAGCCTTTGTCAATAAATGTAGCCCATAGCCTTTATCAATAAATATAGCCCATAGCCTTTGTCAATAAATGGACTACTTATGTAACACTAAAAAGGTTTCTAAAGCTATGAGGCTTACATGAAAAGATTTTCCAAAAAGATTGTTGTTTTTTTCGAAATCGTTTTACCAGTCATTACCAGACTTTTTCTAAATGATAGGGTTTTGCAATTACTATATTTACATTATTTTGTTTTCAGATAATGATTTTCGAAACATTATTTACGATACCCTGGACTACCTGGATAACATTGAGTTCAAAAGTGCAATGTGGAATGGATTCCCCAAAAACATTGATTTAATATTTGCTTTCATTAATCTATGCACCAGCTACACTATTGCTCTCTTACAATTTGTATTTTAATTTTGCACCTTTGATAGTTTTTCTTGTCTTTCTGTGGTTTGGCACTTACATTATTGTCGTCATTATCAGCCATTTTAACGCGACGCAAAAGTGATGTTATAAGTTTGAGAACTCTCTTTTTAGCGTGTTTGTCTTTGGCACCAAAGCTCGGGTGAACCGTTTCGGAAAGAGCTTTTTCTTTTTTTTGGCTGTTTGCCAGTGATTTTAGGATAAATGTCAACAAAATCGGCTCAGCCGTTTATGTTTTAAAGTTTATAATAAGCTGTTATATCTGTAGCATCTTGGATACAAAATAGCAGATTATATGTGAAGTGCTTCTTAGTTTAAAAATGTTAGATAAAACTTAAATTACTATAAAAATAATTACCATCGCTAATGCCTATCATTCAAAAATATAAGAGGCACTGTATTTCACGAAGTTTAGCTACCTTTAAAATTGAGGTAAGTATCCCAACGTGAAGGTAAAGAGCTTTGTCTTATTTTTGACTTTTCCAATGTTAGGTTTTTACGATGTTTATTTTTATGTAAGTATATATTTTATATTTTTGACGTTTCTTAAAAAATACATTAATATTAAGTAAACCTTGGAGTGATATAATGTAGTGAGTTCTTGTTTATAAATAATATTATAATTATGATATGCAAAAATCCTATGTTAGGTAGATTTTCTCTTAGTCAATGTCATGATTGTTTTTATTAAATCAGTGAGCAATTTACGTCGAAAATAACATTTTCTATTTTATTTGTTCCACACCTTTACCTATACCTAACCCTCTTGAATTCCTCATAACTAAGTCGTGTGGTCGCAAGCGCGACTGCCGTGCACGAAGTCTCGTGTTCGATCCCCAAAATCGCTTTGTAGGTTGTAGAAACTTTTACAAAACAGACCGCAGTCTGAAATTGGTGATTGATTCACCCATGCATCGAAGAGCACGTAGATGTCGGTCCGCCTGATCTCTCTCCGGTCGTGTCGGATTCCCGTCCCATCGGGCTATGAGAGTGAAGGAACCTTACAAGAGGACAGTCGCCTTGGCCGAAGTCGGCCTTGGACGCCATTATTATACACTTTCACTTCACTCTTTAGTTAGATACAGTATATTCCTATCCGTATCGACCTATGTTCTCTTACAGCCTTTTTATCGTCCCACTGCTGGGCACAGGCCTCCTCTCACACGGAGAAGGATTGAGCATTAATCACCACGCTTGCTCAATGCGGGTTGGTGAATTCAGACTTTATAGTCCAGGTTTCCTCAAGATGTTTTCCTTCACCTTTTTACCAGCCATTGGTGTCTGAAGATTACTTAGAAAGAACATACAAACTTAGAAAAGGTGCATTGGTACTTGCCTGACCTGGAATCGAACCCACACCCTCATACTCGAGAGGTTGGTTCTTTAGCCACTAGGCCACCGCGACTCGACCTATGTATATCTATGGTTATTAAAATTTTAATTCAAGACGAAACAAATGAATAATGTGACTTTTTTCAGAGTCCATAATAATCAACCCAGTTGATATTTTCAGTTAGCAACTTAGACTCGTTAAGACTAACAGTACAACCGTTTTGTTCCCTCATAAACTTTGAAACTATTTTTCAATAACATCACAGCTTCATAAAATGCCGTCCTTTAGAGAATCTAGAATCGAATCTTTTTTTACTTTGAAAGGAATTCTAATTATGCGGTCTATATTCGGGTATATCTATAAATTTTCAAATTCGGTTCCAATCAGCGTTTCGTTAAAATTATACTGCATTGCCTGTTGTATAATTGTATGGTGCCATATTTTCGTATGGGCTGTCGTGCATTCCAGAACAGCCTTCTATGATGTTACTTTGCTTATCGAAATAACAATTAACATGTTGGTCTCATTGTTTGTTGACGAATTTTAAACGCTAGGTACTTTACCAACCAAACAAAACCTCCGTTTGACATACGCCGTGATAATAAGTACAATTATTGAGCAAGTTACTGGATTTACTTACGGTAGGAGCCTATTTACTGCAGAAGACGCTGCGTTGTACATGTTTCAGTATATTTCATGTACCTACGGTCGTCTGTCTTTAATATATCAAGCAGATAATAATGAGAGAGCTATAAAAACCCTGTGCGATTCATTTAAAGATAACATTGAAGACGTAAACATAGATGCCGCTCAAAAAAGAGGACATGTTAAGAAATTCATCGACGCTTTTAAGCAGATAATATTATAATTCAGTTTTGATGCAAAGATTCAAGTAATGAAGTTTAAGGTAATTAAGTTTATTTCCACCTGCCATGTATTTGTTAACTTTTAAATCACACAATAGCAAATACCAATTAACTAATGCGGAAATTCATCCATACTTTTTATATAGACTACACATCTAATAATCTAATCTATACTAATATTATAAAGCTGAAGAGTTTGTTTGTTTGTTTATTTGTTTGAACGCGCTAATCTCAGGAACTACTGGTCCGATTTGAAAATTTCTTTCAGTGTTAGATAGCCCATTTATCGAGGAAAGCTATAGGCTACTTTTTATCCCGGTACGGGAAATAGTTCCCACGGGATGCGGGTGAAACCGCTGGCAGTAGCTAGTTATAAATAATGCTTAAAATGATTATCCAGCTTATCCTTGTACATGGATAAAATATATTTAGTCTTAAATTTTATTTATGTAACAAAGAAGTACTTTTAGATCATCTTGACTAGAGGTAGAAGTACCCAATCTATTTATTTTCGTACCTCGTAGGTACCTACAGCTATAGAATTAACGAATACTTTACTTTGCAGATAAGAAGCTGCGGGATACATTATACGATGCCTTGGACTATATCGACTCGAGTGTTACGTTATTCTCCTTTTGGAACGGATTTCCAGTCAACATGAACTTCGTTTTAGGCTTCCTAAGTTTGTGCATCTCCTACTTTATAGCTTTCTTGCAATTTAAGTTTTAGATTTTAACTCTTTGATTATAAGGTTGCAAATGGTTTGCCTTTTTAGCTTCATCACATTACTTTTGCTTGTAAAATATATTATATGTTGAGGAAAATTAAATCAGTGTAAAAAGACTAATTATTTTATTTTTATACCAAATCCTTGTCTTATTATGATTTTGGTAATTTTACAAAAAGCTAGAATTTTATTCAAAAAATATATCGTAGGTATAGATAATATCTAAAGCAAAAGTGGAATCTCATATAGCTAAAAATACCTTCAAGGATCGGACAGAGTTTTTTTTAACATATTTTATATGCCCTTGTACAGATAAAAATCGACCCTCATACTTATACATATGTATTTGTACCGAACTTGGACAATTCCATTATGTTTATTAGGTACTAGACTGGCGGTCACATAAACTGCAGTCAGTCTTTAAATATTTAGGATCAATATAGCCTCAAGTTAAACATAGCCAATATAATTGAGACTTACAATATGTTCAGTGAACAGTAGAACTTTCAATCGTGTGCACCTCAATATAACATTGTACTAAACAATTTATTGAAAAAAGTAATATCGTTGGTTTTAAAAATGCCTTGGTTAAAAGGCACGGAAATACAATCATTTTTTACTGTAAAAGGAATCTTACTGTTCCGTCTCATATTCGGGTTTTACTTTAAGTTGAGTAATTCCATAATAATCGATTTACTAACCAAATCCTACTGTTTTCTCTGCATCATATTACTGTGGTTATACATAATATTTGTGCCTGACCCCGAAAATCCCGCAGCCCATGTTTACGATACATTTTTGGCTATAGAAATAACCCTCCACGTATTTTTGTCTTTGAGCAAAAACGAGTTTGGATTAGATTTGATACACTCTTTTGGATCTGCAATTCGTCAGACAAAAGCACGTTGTCTCATATCGTACTCTATGATATTTCTCGTCGTGTTTCTCGAGATTTATGTAGCTGCATTTATTATTAACTGGAATGAAGTTAAATTTATTAATATAACAATGTTCTACTACGAATTCGTAGCGTGTTACGCCTCTCGCCTAGCCGCAATATTTCAGTCGGAAAATTGCGCACATGCAACAAAATCCCTGTATGTACAAATGAAGGAGAATTTTGAAAGTAATCTGAACTCGGCTGGGAAATACGAACATGTTCAGCAATTCAATGATAAAATTACGATAATAGTGGACTTCGTTGATAAACACAGAAATGTGACGAGATTTAAGGTAAAGCACCTGTGTATTTCTATATTTTTCATTAAAAAAAAATGTATTGTCAGTTTTAGTTCTCATCGACTGCCTCGATATCTGCTAGCCGTGCGCGTGGTGGGTTCGATTCCCATAAAGTTTCAAAATAGCTTTATATTTTTAGAAAAGGGTGCCTATATTAACTGGGAATTTTATTCCCAATGGACCTGAAAATTATGTGGACTGGGAATATACCCCAGTCAGAGGCCGTTATACTAATTTGAAAATACATTCTTTGACACTACGGTTCGTTATAAATATAGTATAATCATATTTGAATGAAAGGTACAATTGTTACAGCAAATCACATGTATAACGGGCGAATTTGTGAGACTGATGTTTATAGCATTTTACGCCAATGCCAATGTTACGTATCTAGTAAGTACCCATGATTTAGAGGATTTGGTAAGTAAGCAATTAACTAAGTTGTTACTGACAGCATTACTTATGATGCAAAGACTTATCATATGATCAAAACCCACAGTACAATATTATGTAGGTATTTTTACGTCCGGCCAAGCCAACAAAACTATATATTTGACTTTCTACATAAAAAAATCATCACTTACAAAAAAAAATGGGCATGATTCATATATACCTACAACCTTATTTTTTGTTAATGCGAAACTTGATACACCTGTCTAGTATTTTTGTGTAAAGAATCTATTTACAAAATTTCACGACTGTATCATAAAAAAACACAAAGTTATAAGCTTGTAAAGTCAGCAAAAATTCAAGGTCACCGGGTCTTCAAGGGGACTGAGGCGTTTTTTTGCACTTGCTACTAGTTGTTTACTGTTTCCTAATACTCGATATGACCTGTGTTGTATACTTAATGGCGGCGATGTCCAACTTTAAACTTTTTTAAATAGTTTTTGAAAAAAATATAACTTGGTGTAAAAACTATTGGAATCGATTCAGTTACTGATTCTGAACAAACTATATTCAGGTTTCGCATATATATATAAAATAACGTTGTATAAGTAGGTATATTTTCAAAAACAATAGGTACGCAGGTATATAATATTATATTGGTTGGATTAACAGTGGCAACTTCCTTTTTCTCATTTTTTTTTATTTTTGTGTTCCAGAATTGGAAATTACTGGTTCCTTGGCATGTGCATACTTTTTTCTTACTTTTGGCCATGTTCATACCATTATTATTGAAAGAATTGGCTGCAAATTATGTGGATGAAATAAAATCATTGCTTTCGGAACAACTGATTGACAACAAAGGTACGTAATAACGAAATCAAGACATGTAAACGAAAATATAACTTAATTGTATGGGGATAAAGTTGACATTTCAATTTGAACGGTCGGCTAAAATGTGAAACATGTTATTGGTAGGGCCCTAGATTTATTCGACCAAAATAGAGAGTGATTTACTTTTATATCAGTATTAAACTGCATTGCAATAAAAATACCTTCCATCCTTATGGACTATCCTACATTGCTCTTTCACAATACTTACTTAATTTATTTTTGGACTTCAGTTTTGGATCTTGAGTTTGTTTCTATTTTTCTTATCAAGAAAGTCACTCAGAAAATACTGACCTCACAAAAATTATCAAAATAAATAGGTAAGTATAATTTTTCACTTCAGACTTATTTATTTTTTTACCGTTTACTTTAATAGATAATAACCTACGCGACGCTTTGTACGATGCCTTGGACTTCCTCGAAGCATCTTGGTACAAATTCACGCTATGGAACGGATTTTCTACAAACGTAGGGTTGGTTCTCGCCTTCATCAATGTATGCACATCTTATTTGATAGCTTTACTGCAGTTCTCCTATTAATTTTGGCACGCAGTGTAATTTTGGTCACACAGATCAATGGCGTTACATACATCTTTGTAGAAACAATCAATTTTGAACGATTATTAAAAATTTTCTTAAACTCGTGATAAATGTCTTTTAAACTGTTTTGTGGTGACACCATTCATGTTTTACGGTTTAGAGTATGCTTATGTAAAACTTATAGTAAATGCATCTGCACGGTTTTAGTGCTGTACAGTTCTAATCAAATATCTTTACCACTTCGAAGTTGGTTACAATAACTTCACGGCAGTCAAAATACTGCGTATGTGTATACGCTTGCGTAATATGGGCAAAGTTAGAGTAAGACAAGAACAAATTGCTGATCTGCACAGATTTTTTTTTATATAAATCACATTATTATGTACCTAATAACATTGTAATTTAATTAAATATATATGATCCCTGGCTAAAGATATTAATAATCTGTAAGTAACTATTAATAAGGGAGTTTTAAACTAACGTAATAAAACAATTTAAATAATTTATCACAAATCAATTGTTATAAGTATTTGAATTACATCTGTCAACAGTCAATATTATGTGCATTACATTTTACAATTAACTGCGAGTTTCTATACGCTATCCATCTCTTATTTTGCAACTGGAGATTGAATTTTGCAATTAGCTTCATATAAATGACAAAATTTAATCTCTTATTGGAAAACAACGCATGGATAGGTTATGGAAAGTACCCGCAGTAAGACAATCACATACATACATCAATAGGTTGTAAGTCTAACATTTATTATAGTCAATTTGTTTCAATATGTAGTTTTTGTTTAGTGTAAAATGCATTTGTACAATCCGCGATCCTTAATGTTCGACCCAGTTGCCATTCTTTCTAATTTAGCCGTATAATACTCTCTCGGATGTATTACACTACCAAATTGCGAAGGTTTGTTTAGACCATTAACGATCGCGACCATAGCAATGTTCGAAAATAACACTAGAAGACTTTCAAATAAAAATATTGTTCAATCTTCTTCAATCAAAACTGAAAATGTGATAATTTGCTCAGACCACATGGGCGTTATGATAAAAGAACATAAAAGCTGTAAGCCATTACAATTAAGAACTGTTCAAACATTCTTAACATACTGCAAAAAAATACTTAAAAGTAGAACTTAAAGTTACTAATTAATTTGTTTGAATGTTTTGAGGTGACTGTAAAAAAACAAATACCTAAATCACATTTTTTTACAAATAATAAGTAGGTACTTCACATATGAATTTTATCTATAAAGATGCTTTTATAATGAAGCCAGCCTATCATATAATTATTTGTATTTCAATTTGAAAGGTGTTCTTAATATTATTTATATGTAACATGACTAGTACTGTAATATCATTGTTTAAAAATAGTGTTTACATTTTCATTAGACGTTAACTTTATTATAGAGAAAGATTAATTATATTTATTGAAAATGTAACTTTTTAGGGGTGTTTCTCCCTTTCCCACTTTTTGCGCCGAATGTACAAGTCTCCTCACATAAGTTTGCCGCTCTGAATTTAGCTACTGAGCAGCTGTAAAATGTATGAAAAAGCACTATTGCGAATGCTCGGGGGCTTATAGTTATCGGCATGGATATTGAGCCCTGACCTTCACCTGCGCAAAAGCGATTTATTGATTTACTAGCTTCTGCCAGCGGTTTCACCCGCATCCCGTGGGAACTACTTCCCGTACCGGGGTAAAAAGTAGCCTATAGCCTTCCTCGATAAATGGGCTATCTAACATCGAAAGAAATTTTCAAATCGGACCAGTAGTTCCTGAGATTAGCGCGTTCAAACAAACAAACTCTTTAGCTTTATAATATTAGTATAGATTGCCTTATGTGTACAGTGCGCAAAGCGATCCCCACTCTTCCACCGAGAGCTCAATATCCGTGCCGATAACTATAACTTCGGAGCGGTATACTTATTTGACAAGACACGCAATTCACTTGTTTATCTGTATTAACTTTGTTAACTATTAAACTGAAGTTAAATAATATTGAGATTTATATATTTTACGAAAGCGGGTATTTATAGTAGTGTAGGTGTACATGGATATTGCGTTTGTATGACTCTGTGACTTGACCACTACTGAGCGCTTCCGAGTTTACACATACAAAGACAATGTGTAAAATCACTTACATACACAAGTACGTATGGTACACCCGCTTTCCTAAGATAAAACATCTAAACAAGTTATTCAGTTACCCATATTGGCATGTTCTTATAATATCAATATGTATTTTTAAACTCTAATATAATAATTTAGCATTATATTTTTTTCCAACAATTCCCTCAAGTTCATATATTTTCTTCTAATTAGGCAATAGTTATAAATTATTTATAATTTAGTTATAAGTATTCAGTAGCTGCCGCAAACAATTTATATTAGCAATGGTCCCTTAAAATAACCGACAAGATATTTTTGTATGATATATTTTTATAATTATTATTGTTTATGGTATTATAAATACTAAATTTATGAAGACTAGATAATATTCATGATGAACTTCATTTTTAATTTTACAATGTAGGTAGTTTATTTCTCGCCAAAGTTTTTGACGTTCCGGAAAATTTCGCACAAACCAGTTTTAGGATATAATATGGGCCACATGCGTATACCTATGCTCGGAATTTAGCTGCGAGACGCCATTGAGTTTGCGAGAACTGAACCTATGTTTAATAGCCCATTCGCTCAAGAGATGTAAGGGAAAAAATATTATTATTTTCTTTACTTATAAACAAAAATGCGAAGGAACGTGTGAATTGTATGTGAAATTACCACAGCGAATGGACAAATAAATATTGTATTGTATTTTATACCTACCATTATTATCAAGAAAATAAGCGGATTTTTAATATGGGCGTAACAACTATGAATTTGAGATTACAAGAGAGATCTACAAGGTATTTAAAAAAATATAGGTTTGCATTTCACTTTTAGATATTTGGCATACATTTATTGTTGAGATTGATAGCTTATATTTAAATTGAATAAATAATAAGTATATTTATGGAATGTACGAGTAATTTTGTTTTAAAATAAATCTTAAAATAATAATATCATTTCCTTATATTGAGGTATCTTTTAAAAAGTTTAAATCTTATATTTTAAAAATAATAATTAAATGAACAATTTATATAGAAAAATAATGCATTCCTTGCATGTGTTGTGATTGGCTGTCGTTAACTTCTACTAACGGTAACTGACCAATCACAGCTTTGCACTCAGTTCTTAGTGACCAATCAAATAATGTATTAATAACTAACTAACAACCATCTTTGGCAAAAAATATATTCTTAGTGCTCAAGCGTAACATAAAAGATCTTATTTTTAATATAAAAAAGCAAAATATCTCAATTTTCAAAATATCTTTGGTTATAAGTATTGTGTACTTTCACTGGGTTTTAAATGAGATTCTTATAATTAAATCTTTTATATAATTAAGCTTTTTCTTTCTATACTCCTAAAACATACAAACATACATGAAGTTTATCTTTTTGCTCTAATATACAGACTTTTTATGAATATACCCTAGTGTTTGTGACGTCTTTTGGCATGAAACAAACTATAAGTGACTAGAAATGATTTCAAACAGACTTAAACCTCTATTTTGTGCAGGAATAAGCAATTTAATTAATACTGAAACGAACCCGCTTGTAAACCAAAAAGCAACCACACAAGCTATCTAACGAAAAAAGACACTAAATATGTCAGAAAACCAAATAAAACTCTGAGAATAACTTATACAGCTAATACACACACATTCCATTTCTTTCTTAAGCCCTTTAAAATATTTCCATCTCACTCTACAAACGAGAATTAACACTTTATCTACAAACCATGGAAAGACATTACCCATGGAGAAGAAAATGACTAGCGGAGACGTCATAACGCAAAATCTCTTAAGAAAATAGCGCGCCAACATGCGGTTGTTCGGGGGTCGAGCAACGTCACTAGTTCCTCCCTTATACGCCTTGTATGGAACCCGCCCATTATTTTCAAAATAAAATCACTAATCAATCAAGACCAATCTTTGTTAGATTGGTTTTGATTTGAAAAGGAACCCGAGCGTTTCCTTAGTTCTAATAACTTATCTTACCGTACGTTGCTTGACCTACAAGAAGGCGCCTGACCTACCTTCCGTATGAAATCTCCGCTATCTTTCCTTCCTCCGTGACATTACCTTAAAACTACGGTATTATGAAGAATCATCCAATGCTCTGTAAGGAATGTTTGAATTGTAATAACTTGCTCAAATTCGTGAAAACCAAGTCTTGAGGATTTGATATGATGAAATAAACCAGTCCCAGTATTGATAGAACTGCTCGCCATATTGAAAAATGCGTCCAAGTGTGGTAGAATGTTGGTATTGTTGGCTGAAATGAAAATTGAGTTGTTATAAAATGGTTATGTACTTTTTGGAACATCTGATGAATATTGTATTTTGCAATAAGAAACTGTCAAAAAGCTATGTTTAACCTAAATTCTTATTTATTTTTTTAACAACTAATTATTATTAAACGAAATCAAGAAGTACAATATGATATGTAAATTTTGGTGTTGAGATATCCACACCTAACCTACTATTGTTGTTTTTTTTGTACTCTTTATTATTATATGTATGTCTTGTGTTGCGTCAATAAATGTTTTTCTTTCTTTCTTTTCTTTCACACGTGTGTATAATCATAGGAATAATCGATTGGGATTAAATACGAATTTACGTTTTGAAATAGTAAAGTAGTAATAGCTTTACATAAATATGTCAGCGTTGTTTTATAGAATGACTAGGCGTTTTCCCGCGGTTTCACCCGCGTCCCGTGGGAGCTACTGCCCGCACCGCGATAAAATATAGCCTATGTTACTCGCAGATAATATAGCTTTCTAATGGTGAAAGAATATTTAAAATCGGTCCAGTACGTTTTGAGTTTATCCATTACAACCAAACAAACAAACAAAGTTTTCCTCTTTATAATATTAGTATAGATTTAAACTGGCATCTGGGAACTAGTTTTACCAAAGGGTATTGGGTTGCCTGGGTACATGGCTTGACGAGGGTAGATAGGCAGTCGCTCTATGTAAAACACTGATACTTAGCTGCATCTAGCTGGTAGTGGACCCCAAGAATTGAGAAAAGACTAGGCAAATGAATATAATATTTGAAAAACTCACCGTAGTAACATTACTCGTAATATTACTGACGAGCGGAGCATACTGGTATACCATCAGCTCGTCGTACATTCTAGCAGCCGTACAGACGAGGAGACAAGCTGTGTATAGCATCACTAGAACTATCGGCTGGAAGTATGGCTGCAAACCTTTTGTTAGATCTAGGCTGGTTACGTCCAATCTGGAATATGGTGAAAAGATGAGTAAGTTTAATGTTATTCAAATTATGGTACTGCACTTTCGGAAGCTACCATGCCGTTTTTATACTGTTGCCTAGGTAAATAAGGTGAGTGGGTTGGGTAAGCAGTCGATCCATGTGAAACATTACGATCAGATTGGAAATCATCCTCGCTTTAGCAATCAGATATGAAGATGGTTTGGTAAGAGCAGCCTGCATATTCTAATGTTTTACCGCGCCACTGAAAATAAAGGCTACAAAAGGATCACGGGTGAGTCTTAGTAGATAGAAGAACAGCACTCCCTTTGACGTCAACTAAACAGGAAATATCTAAAAATATCAGTTTGTAAGAATAAACACTAGATTTTTTAACAAATGACTACGCTACTTTATCCCCTTTTCTACGAAAGACATATCATAACTCAATTCTATCACCTAAAAAATTATATTTTGTAAAAAAAACTCACCGATCCAAAACCGATAGCAGACACAGCACACAGAAGAAATAATACGATGCTACATAAGGCATTGTAACTACTGCATGGAAGGACAGGTGCCCTGCGTCCAGTCCGTCTGAATAACTGATGAGGAGTAGGTGCATGAGGGACAGCCCGCCTAACACCCCGTGACACGCGGGGGCGGAGGAACGCCATGCCTTTTGTAGGGTCAATGCCACGTCGAGAGGTGTTAGGTCTCCTAGTCTGGAATAAAAGAGGTTATCATTAAACAAGCTGTTCAATGCGGTTTAACCAATGGAACTGCTTTCCATACCCAGATGAGAAATAGCTTCTTTCATTTAAAACGATTCAGTTGTTTTGACATGAAAGCTGGAGAAACTGACATACAGATAATACTGACAAGGCTACATTGTCATGGACAACGGGCTGATGAAAAGAGGTGTTGAATATATGCAGTTGTGTAATTTTCACCCATTCATGCAAATTAACAAGAATCAGAATCACAAAGAAAATAGTCAAGATAACCAATGTGGCCATTCTATTATTCGTAACTCAGCCTGTACAAACTAATATCTCCCATGAATCTTAAAATCATTCATAAAAGCCTGTAAATTACATATTGTATTTTTGTAAACTGGCTATAAAACAATATCAAAAACATATACAAACCTCAGATATTTATCACCATCTCTAGACTGCTGCGACTCCAAAATCCTATCCCTTGACACTGCTCTAAAAGTTCCACCACCCTGAAGATATATTTTCTCAGGTCTTCGAGAACCGAAGGGATCTAATCGGTCATCATTCGGTGATGTTAGTGGTGATGGTGACGAGAATGGGTTGTCTATGTATTGATCATGGTATGGCATACTGGATTCTAAGGTTTCCAACATGGCTGTTAAGTCTGTTGGGCGAGCTGAAAAAGTAATGTTTAAAGTGTAAATTCATATTAAACAGAATATCAACTTAAAAAATCTATAAAATATTGTAGCATTGTAATGAATGAAAATGTTTCCCAATGAATAGCATTACAGAAATAAACTTAACATTGAAATTAACGTTTTCATTTTACACTGCAGACTCTATTATTTGAAAGATTTAATTGAGATTGGATTTTAAGTAGTTTGCAGTGGCATACATGAAAATGAGACACCAAGAGCAGTACACAATTTGTGTAAAAGCCATTGTTACCAAATAGCCAACTAACTGAACTACTTCAATAAAGTAGTCACTAACCTGGTTTAGACCCTGACTTATTTTTGCTGCTCTTAAACACTTTAGGGCTAACATCTCGTCCGTTAACGCTGCTCTCCTGCCTCTCGTCTCTGACTTTCCTCCGAGTCTTCCTCGGTTTGTGCCGCAGTTCCTTAGATATACCGTTATTGTTCTCCACATCATTTGCTTCTATTTCTAGCTCACCACTGAGAGTAACTACCTCATCTTTGTTGTATTCTTTTAGATAATCGTCCACCTGTAAATTGTAAAGAAACATTTTAGTAAAGAGGTTAGCAAACAGTTGTCACAAATAGTTTACTTAGAATATGCTGGTAAGTGAAAAATAGATGTAAAAAAAAAAAAAATTTCAGGATGCGAGCCCTTAAGAAATACCTTGTGACAACATAACAACTTAAGTGAACAATAATATGACATTCAGTAGTTGATTAAGTATGAAATGTATTAAATTAAATTATAATTTCACACTCATTTATTTAGCCCAACTTGCTGTAACTAAATAAGTTTCTAATATCTATTTGTTTTACTTCTCTTTCAATAGAAAAAAAAAACATTAAAAAAATATCAACAACTCACCCGTTCCAATGCACTAAGACTAGACCCAGGTATTTCAAAATCATGCAAATCTCTATCCCGATGCCTTGACGAGTGGCGCTTCTTCTTACGATAAGAAGGGCTCCTCTTCTCCTTATGTCCGCTAGAAGGCCTCGACATAGTCTTCATGAATTTCTCATCCAAATGATTAGGGTCATGGGAGTAAAAAACAAATGAAGGATTCTTGTCCGACTTCTTAATTTCTTTTTCAACAAATCCTAGGATACCTTGTTTTATTTGATCGTGGATTGGCAGCTCAGTGTCTAGAGATTCGTGTTCGGATTTTATCCAGCTGTCCCGTTTGGATTTGTCGTTGGTAGGCTCCTCGGAAAGTGGAGTGTCATCTGGTGCCGTATGACCGTTTGACATTTTTCGTGAACCGGAGCGACTGCGAGATCTTTTGGTTTTCTGCTTAGGAGACGGCGAACGAGCAGAAGTATGCACCTCAGCTATCTCCTCCTTCACATCCACACTCTTTCCAGGCTTCATTTTGAAGTATTTGAGGCGAAACCCCACGCAAATTACAAGCAATCTATTTAATTTATATTCTTACAATAATTAAACACACAAGCATGTTAAACTGCAGCAAATAAAATAAAATAACGTAAACTTTATGCCTTCTATCACTTTTTAATACATTTTTATATGTATTTTAGGATAATAATATTTATTTGAAAAACTGAAAACAAAGATCCACTAGCGAAATGTCAAATGTCAACACTGATGACGTCATTGTGACGTCAGCAAGAGGGCCTACGCAACGTACGTTCCGTTCCACATGGTGATATTGAAAGAATAAAGTTTAAGTTGTAAAATACATATAAAATAAAAGTAGCAATTCTTATTTTAAAAATGAATTTACATAAGTTTTTTGAGATACAAAAATCAAAACTAATTTATTAAATTAGCGGAAAATTAAAAATTCACGTAAGTTGACAAAGTTAACACTGGAGGCGTGATTTTCTCAATTGCGATAATAATAGTATACCTCAGCATGGTGTTATGTCTTTGTTTTACAAGTTAAGTTCTTACAATTCAAAAATAAATCAATAGTAGATAAATGAGTACATAAAGGAGTTCAAGGGATAATATATGAGGGTGTAGGTACATCAGGGTACACATACATAGGGGCATTACATAAGAAGAGTGCATAAGGGAGTATATGGTATTACAAAAGGGAGTAAATAAGGATTACTCTTATTATACCTATCTTATATACCTACATCTAATTAGTTAACAGCCTTAAGCTGATAGCTCATAAGTGAAGTAGCCAAGCTTACAACCAGCTGTGGCTCCACACTAATCCCCATATGTAGGTACCTAAGAATTGAGGAAGGAGGAGAAAATCCGTTCAGTAGTATTTTTAGATTCTCACACACAGAGATACATGATGGAGTGCTACTGTGTGCTACCAACCTTTAAATTACATAACGAATTTAGAGATAATGAAGTGCTATTGAAAACGCTATAGGTACATACCTAGCTAAGTATTTATTTTGCAACGTACCTAAAGGTCAAAAATACATTATCAAAAATTGAGTCTCCTTTTAGCACAATAATTGAAAGCTTTACTCATATACTTAGTCATTAGGTATAGCCGTCGAGTTAGGAGCGCCAGCCGCGCCGGCCGTACTAGGCGTCAAACGGCTCCGTTGGACTCAGAAATTCGGAATGTAACCGACCTTCAGAATACGGCTTAGGTTACCTGCAAGGGAGAAGCGGTTAGCGGTTTTTGTAGTCAAGCTTTTTACCCACGACGGAACGGAGCAGGTATATGCGTTTAGGGTGAGAGATGTGCGTTTGTGTGTTTGTGTGTTTGTGTGTGCGTTTGTGCAAAGTAATGTTCCCACATATCTTCTAAAATAATGATCTGATTTTGATGCGGTTTTCAATAAAGGGTTTGTGTTCGATGAGTTCATGTTCTTAGATAGGTGTCATGGCTGTAACTCACTAGGGGGCGCCACAATATTAGTCCAAACAGCAAAGTAATGTTCCCACCTACCTTCTAAGCTAATGATCCGATTTTGATGCGGTTTTCAATAACGTTTTTGTGTTCAATGAGTTCATGTTCTTAGATAGGTGTCATGGCTGTAACTTACTAGGGGGCGCCACAATATTAGTGCAAAAGAGCAAAGTAATGTTCCCACCTACCTTCTAAACTAATGATCCGATTTTGATGCGGTTTTCAATAACGGTTTTGTGTTCGATGAGTTCATGTTCTTAGATAGGTGTCATGGCTATTAATCACTAGGGGGCGCCACAATATTAGTGCAAAAGAGCAAAGTAATGTTCCCACCTACCTTCTAAACTAATGATCCGATTTTGATGCGGTTTTCAATAACGGTTTTGTGTTCGATGAGTTCATGTTCTTAGATAGGTGTCATAGCTATTAATCACTAGGGGGCGCCACAATATTAGTGCCAAACAATGTTACAATATAATCAAAACGTCCGATTACAATTCTGTTTTCATCAGCAATGTGTACGTGCTTAATGCATGTTCCCAAATAATAAAAATTACGCCTGTAACTCACTAGAGGGCGCTACACTATCGGTGAAAAATAATATTGCAATAACATATTATATAGACTATAATTCGTATATGTTCTCTAAAAAGTCTGAAATAAAATAAAGCAAAATTAAAAATTTTGAAAAAACCCCCGACGGTAAAAATCTTATTGAAAAATAATAAAATAACTCAAAACCCCCGACTTAACCCAATTATATAGGAATAACCGTCGGGGGCTGCCTTTTCTATAT
Organism: Helicoverpa assulta; assembly: GCA_963856015.1. NCBI lineage: Eukaryota > Metazoa > Arthropoda > Insecta > Lepidoptera > Noctuidae > Helicoverpa > Helicoverpa assulta. The sequence goes on from CAWLCW010000016.1 coordinate 2,488,646, forward strand.
GAAATTTCAACAATTAATTGAGTGTATTTTATGTCATCGTTAAACATCTACAATTCTTCAATAATTGTATTCACGACACTAGAATCCTTTAGCTGGTTTAATGGCAGCTCCCGACGGATATTCCTATACAATTGGGTTAAGTCGAGTGTAAATATTACTTATTTAAAAGAAAAAAAAATCAACTTCTAACGCACTTTAAATCAAGCGACCGCTTAAAAGCTCTGACTTTAAACCACACCCAAACATATGGAAATTATTCAAATCGCAGCAACCAGACACAAGGCGTCTAATATAGTTTCAAGCAATTTAACCATTTATATTTATTTATGGTCAATTTGTCTAAAATAGGCTGACCAATGGCTGAGTGCTAATTATTCACAACAATGTGAGCAAATCTTAATATTTCGTAGTACAAACTAAATGAATAATTATCTATTCTAAAACTAGATTTAATGAACACCTGTTCAGCACGAAGAAATAGGTAATAATAGCATGCCTTGAAAAACAGGTAAACAGTTACCTCAATCCAAAGCTAGTTTGACTTATAACCATCGTTCAAAACGCTCAAAAAGTTTCCTGTGAGGAGTTATTACGAAAATATAATAGAAAAAGAAAAATATTGACACACGACGTTAAGAGAAAAGTCGCCAGATCATAATGTAGCTATGTAAGTTAACGGTACCTGATCTAAAATTCTCAAAACCATTGAATCATCTTCGACTGATTCAAATCTTCCGAAATTGGACCCTCTTTTTTTTTTCTTTTATTAAATCTGCAATCAGTGCCTTCACTTTTAGCAAATATGTTATTTGTAATTTTTCTTTTCAAGTGTGCCCTCCAGTGAGGACATCTACTCATACTTATTTTCACCTATATAATGGTTTTTCTTTTAAGGCGTTTGACATAGCTGAGAATTGTTAGCTGCTGTACAAGGGTATCGGGGTGGGCTTCCAGCCGCTTTCTGTATTTATTCTTGACCTTATCAATTTCCTCTCTGACTGTAGGCATTTCCAGATGTTCGTGGATCTCATTATTAGTCACATACCAGGGAACATAACTGATGGTTCTGAGTATTATATTCTGCATTCTTTGTATTCGTGTAATGAAGGAGTTGCAAGCACTACCCCACAGCTGTAGGCCGTACATCCATACAGGTTTTAGGATAGATTTGTACACCAATAGTTTATTGTCTACTGGGGCCCGATTCTCCTAATTTTACTTAAGCGACGATCGATCGACGTTCGACTCGATTCGACTGAGATCCAATCCCGACTCGATTACGATTGAAGCGTATGTGGCATTCCGCTATTTTTTCTTTGAAATAAACGTTTTTATCCTTTTCTATCTTTCAATAATGAATCATTTTGTCTGCAAATGATTTACGATTGCAAAATGATTGTACAGCAAACTACCGTATAGACCAAAATCACCAAAATAGCAGACCAATCGTACACCAATCAAATGTCAATCGAATACGATTGGTCTTTTATTAGTAGCAGAATGCCCGATATGGTTAAAACTGCTATTGCGATCATATTGCAATTCGATTTCTATTCGATTTTGACATTATTAACTTAGGAGAATCGGGCCCCTGAGAGTTTGCTGTTTCGTCCTAGCAACCGCAATAATCGTTTGTATTTGATATTATGTTCATCTCGTTTCTTTTTGATGTGATCAAAAATTGGACCCTCTTAACACAAATTATTTGTAGGTATTTGATTAAACATACGGTATTTTAATAATGTCTCTTACGTAGACCAATTTTTCGAATCTTTTTATTCGTTTTCAGTTTCTTTTTAATGTTAACATAGATTTAGTTTAAGTTAAATAATGTAAAATTTATTTTAACAGTAAATAAATAACATTTTCGGGTCTACAGAATTGTAATGAGTTTAGGTATACATCCCTGGAACACGAAGGGCTTCAGTAGCAAAATATTTGCGTTTGTAGGCAGCAAAAGTCTGATACTCTTTAATAATGCTCCACCCACAGGGAGGAGTCATTTTAAAATTACCCCCACCTACAAAAAAATACCAACCCATTTTGACTAAACATGTATTAATTTTCCACTGTTCTTATAATTTCCCGTGTAGGTCTCTAAAAAGATTATCTACCTACAGCAGATATTTTTTTGCCTTTTAATACTTAATTAGGTAGAAATCTACATTTACTTTACAAAAAACGGATTGATTTTACCTCAAATATCATTTAGATGTGGTTTTTCCCCAGTATAGTATTGACCTAAACGTAGTACTTAAAAACAAAATGTTATTTTATATTTTTATTAGTATGTTCAATTCAAATGTTGCTTATTGCCTAGTAGAGTAAGATTTATACTTCGATAATTATTTTGTATCCAAGTAAAAACCGATTATATGAATACCAGCAAAACAGCCCCCATTATTTAACACTAGCGACCCGCTCCGGCTTCGCACGGGATAACAGTATTTCCCTAATATTTAATGTATGTTATTATACATATAAACCTTCTTCTTTAATCACTCTATCTATTAAAGAAAAACCTCATGAAAATCGGTTGCGTAGTTTTAAAAAATTAAGCGTACAAAGGGACATAGGGACAGAAAAAGCGACTTTGTTTTATACTATGTAGTGATATATAGGTACCTACTTACATCTATATTACACCAGATTTGAATAAGCGTCAGTTGTTTTCAAAACCAACTTGCAATCATTTTGGAACACTAGAGAATCCTACATATCATTTTAAGTTGGTAGCTCTGAGCGAAATACATATTTTTCCCGGATTCGTTATTTGAGTTTTGGAAGTTTGTTTTTTTTTTCGAAAAAGAGTTTATTGATGCTGTTTATGCAAAATCCTACCGATCAAAAATACACACGTGCACTAATACGTCTTTTATTGGCTCAGATGCTATATTTAGATATTTATTTACCTATAAAATTACCTCGTTTGCCTTTAAAATCAGTATTCTATCTGATTACAATCTTGACTAATTAGCTATACATCAAAGCATTGATTGACCAGGTGTGAAGCAACTGGGCTGATTTATGCAAAGAAAGAAGAAAGAAAGAAGAAAGAAAGAAAAACCATTTATTATCACAAAGAACTTTCTGAGATACGCAGGTCCCTCGATGTACAAAAAATTAACCCATAAATGGTCTCTCTCTTAAAAGCGCCTATCGAGAAATGGAAAGATATCGTAAACAAGCAAAAACAAAAATGAGTAAACAATTTCCCTCTTTCCCCGTCCCTTTCCCCTCTCGAGGTCGTCCTCCCCTCTCTGAGGACAGCGAAAGGAACTTTCACTCACGGAATTTGGCGCTCAGTGGTTCGTGACGTCACTTTTGCGCAATTTGACGCAATGTGGTCCAGATCTGCGCATAAAATGTTTCAAAAAACTTTGTAATGTAAATTAGGATTAGTGTAAACAATGGTTAGTGTGAATGTAAACATTGATTGTGACGTAAATCTATGGAGTTGGTATAATTTTTTTGGGCTGTTAATCCCATGAGATGTTGAGATGATTTTTTCGATCTTCAGATCACGGAAAAGTCATTGGTTTTATCTAGGTAAAATAATTTTGTGACTATTGTATAAAAGGACAATTTATTTGATTGCGTTTAGAGATTAGGTAAATGTGTAAATAACATGATGCAAATCTGTAGCTTTTCGTTTTCTTTTTGTAGTGTTTTTCCTTGTGATGCATAAGCAATTTTTTGAGTTTTTATCAGTAGGTAACATACCTATTATAAGGTGGCTAAAAAACTGTATTTATTGGCTTTGCTCGTGTCTTTTTACAAATCTACAGGTGTCAATAGAAGCTTATTTAAGTATCAATAAATTTAATGTACCTCTGTATAGATAGGTATGGAAAAATAAAATAAAAAATTAAATAGCCATTTAATTTATTTATCATAAAATTGATTCATAAAATCTACATTAGTTTGGTCCAATAATAATCATTATTAAAATTTAATACAACGCTAACTGCGTTAACTTATAAAATCTATACATATAATAAACATTTATTATACTTTTTATTTCTATCCCAACACCAATATTGCAAATATTTTACACAATAATTATTTACATCTTGGCGGGACATCTTCACAAAATGTTTTACAATAAATTTTGTCCCCAATAAATAATCGTCTATTTGGCACAAAATTAAAAATAATTTTGAAATTAGAATCCGAAACAAATTTTGCACGAATCATCCGCCTTCACTAAAATTAAATATAAAAACTTAATTAAATAACTATTGCAATAAGTGACGTAACTCGTCTTTTTTAAATATTTTTAATATAAAAATTAGATTAATGCTTTTTATTTTTTTATATTTTATAAAAAAGTATAACACATTTTACAACACGTTTTACAATCTTACAACGAGAATAATCTCTTTTAAATCACTATTCTTAGTACCAAACAATAGAGGGCACATTTTCCTTATATTTACAGATCACTTAACTAACTAAAAGTTCATAGAACGTACTAGAAATATATCATAGATATATGGGATAAACATTACCAGCTTTCGACGAGGACGATCCTGTGTAAACTCGACAACAATCGGATCGTGATCGTTTAGTCGCTGGTAAAACTAAAACATTAACACATCTAATAGTCCCGTCCAATAGAATTCCAGAGAAAATTACCTTTCCCGAATTTTATGGAGAGATAGTGTAAAAGATGCCTATTAATTCCCGGCCTCACGACGTATACTCGTCGATACAAAGAACCGTAGAAAATTCGGCAGTCTACAAACTCGGCGACTGCGCTGCGATTTGCGTTTGCGCCGCAAAACGAAGCCAGTCATCGTGCCGTCCGCATTACCGCGGCTCTCACGCACCCTTATATACAACTTAAATAAATTATGTACACTACTTATAGACTAAACGAGAGTAATAATTTATAAGCAGTACGGATGACAGAACTGGTAGACAAGCCTCTGACTCCTCTCTGTTTTCTTCATGATTCCCTTCTTGTAGTACTGTCGGATGCTTCTGGAGAGTTTGTCATAGTTCATGGCAGGCCTGTTCTTTCTCTTGCCCCACAGCCTGGCGACGCGGACTGAATCCTCAATCTTGAATACGCCGTTACCTGTGGAGTACGGTTTGAATTAAACATTTCGTTCAATAAATCGGATACGCGAATCTTATTTTTTGAGAGACATTACACGTACGTGCTATTTATTATATGTTGACTTTCCTATCAAATTGGAAATTTTCAATGTCTTTTCATTGCTATATCTTTATATAGCGAACAAAGTTCAAAAATATTACTATAAAGCTTTGTATTTCCAAAATCTCGCAGAAACGTAAGCTGCATTCTAATCTCACATGACCGCTGTCTCCTCGTGCCGTGATGACTTCGTGCTTAGCTTTAATGAGACATAAATTTAATTTTAGAAAAGAAACGGTAAAAACTCATTACTTTTCCAAACTACAACGAAACTAGTTGTTCACAACAACTTTTTAGCTAACAAAACAAAATTAATGTTTATTCGGAAAGCAGAAAGCTCTATAAAAACCATCATGATATACTTTAAATATAGCTTTAATTTACACATGTTGGTGTAATAAAGTTATCATGCATAAGCTATCTTATCAGAAACTTAAGATATAAAATATAAATTACGTTATCTGCGTGCGTCATTATCAGTGGCATTAGAAGAACAAAATGTTATTGGACAGTCCTTGAGAACAAGTTCCAACTTTAAGTAGTAAACTTTAGACCAAAAGTAAGTTCTCAGTGACAACACAGACATATATCACACCAATTAAAATCCAAACACAGTAAATCGTGCTCTAAAAACCAAATATGCAATTGCTCGGAATACTCGTGATCCAAAAATGACTGTATAATAGTATTAATGGAAACAATGGCGGCCTATCGTCTGAACGAGTCACGAAACTAGATAACCTTTATATAAAACGATTTTATTGAACAGATGGTAAATGGCCAGATCACCTTGGCACGGAATGTCGTCTAGGTGAATTTTCCGTGCGTTAGATTCGATAACTGATGCATTCGATTAACATAAAATCGAGAATCGGTTGGAATTGTTGAAAAAATCTCGGGTTTCATATTTCATGTGAAAAACCAGCTTTAACGGGTAGTAACCTTATATTATATTATAGGAAGTGATTCAGGAGTTACAAACTTAAAAACTTTATAATGTATAGATTTTTTAAACGATAAAGCTTAAAATAGCTTAAGCTCAAGTGAAGACATTCTAAGCACGTTTTAATGTGTCTATTGTGTACTAACTTTAGGCTATTTTACGTGTATGTGAATGTAATGTACACATGTGTCACGATTTTACCTAAACAGGTAAGTAGGGTTCTAAAAAGAGGTTGAATCTACAAAAACTAATATTCTAGTCTGTGGTATTGTAGGCAATAGCTATACCCGTATTATTATTTTATTGATCACTAAAATTTTATAATCTATAACACCAATAAATTGTTGATAATGTTAATAAATCGATTAACATTTAATACCATTATATTTTAAAATTAGAATCGTTACAATCAGCCAATAAGAAACTATTTCAATGATAAAGTGTGGACAAGCCACGCCTACTATTCTGCATAGTAAATTATCTTGAGCGAAACAAAGGAGTGTCTATTCCGTGTTCAAGACAATTACAGGACTTATCATTTATCGTACGGGCAGGTTGAGACAAAGGGTCGTTTGGTACATTTGTGTTGTCACTGAGATACTGGCTTTTATCAAACAGGTTTTGTACTCGTTTTTATTGTTACTAAGTAGTACCTACTGGTCAGTTAAGATGTTGTTTGAAATTGTATCGTTAAGTCTTTTGTGTCTGAAAGAACTAAGCTTTGTAATCGCTTAGATAGGTATATGTAGAAAATACTGAATGTAAATTGTAGTATCAACACAAAAATTTATATGAAGAAAGATGCCCAAAAAAATTTCGTGGTTACAATTATTTTTTGGCGTTTTGATTAAAATTATTGGTAATCTTTAGGTATACTTTGAAAAAACTTAATTTAAGTGACATATCCATGACACTATAGATTTCCCCAAGATAAATACATCGTAATATTAGTTATGGATGCAAACACTATCATAATATGATGTTGTTGCAATTTATCTCCAACTAATTAACAAGGCCATGTTTAATGAATAAACAAATATATTACAATTTTATTGTTTACTTGACAACGAACAAAATTGAGTAGAATTTACTCGATGTTGTTTACTCGAATTGGATTAAAGGTTATGTACTTTAGATATTGTTATGTATTACGACATTTTATTTTATAATTGGTCTTGTTAATTAACTATCAAAATAATTGAGAGACACGTTTTATTTTATTGCGTCGTTACAGAAGAGATTTATTTGTTATTTAGAATATCTGTATAGTTCTATGTTTTTAACTATTTATATATTAGGGGTTAAAGTATGAAATTGCCGTTTTATTCTAGTAGGTTTTTGAATTGCCATAGAGTCTTCATGGTTTGAGGTTTTCGAATGAAACTTTTTTCACGTGGTTTCTGTGATGTTCTTCTTTTAAAAAATGTGAAACATTTGATTATCGATGTTCAATTGTTTTTGTTATTCAACTTAAACAAGAAAGATGGATACTGCGAAAATTTGAGTAATTTTTGAATATGAGTTCCGGCGCGGAAGTAAACGGCAGAAACAGCCCGCAATATCAATGCTGCATTTGAAGAGGTGTCTGCTAATGAACGCACCGTGCGATTTTGGATTAAATGCTTTCGTGGTGGAAATTTCGACTTGAAGAACGAGCCATGAGAAAGGCCGCCTGACAGGTGATTAACGAGAAATTAAGAGAGACGGTGAACGCCGATCCTAGTCAAACTACCCAGATACCCAGCCGAAAACCCAATAATGTTGAAAAAATTAGCAGTAAAACAGCCACGACTCATGAATCGACCTTCACCGTTATTGCTCCATGACAACGCGAGGCCTCATACAGCAAAAGAAACCGTTTTAACACTTCAGGAACTACAGTTGGAAACTATTCGTCTTCCTCCATATTCGCCAGACCTTGCTCTAACGGACGACCATTTTTTTTGTGATTTGGACAATTATCTGCGTCACAAGAAGTTTCTTCCCAGGAGGCAGAACAAAATTCTTTCACACAGTTTGTGCAGTCTAGATCCTCAGAGTTCTATCGTAAAGGCATAAATGACCTTCCTATTAGATGGCCGCAATGTATAGATAATAATGGCAACTATTTTGATTAAATAAGTTTGTTAAAAATTAAAAAAAAAAATCAATTTAGGTTTTCAGTACAAATCGGGAATTTCATACTTTAACCCCTATTATTTTATTTCTAGTTATAGGTATTTGGATATTAATTTTGAAGATTGCGTCATCACTGAGTCATCAATACCTTATCATTTACTAATTGTCTAGACAAAACAAGAATGTCTAGACTGTTATTGTTCTACTTCTTAAGTCTAGATTAACTTTGAATAGAAATGTCATGTGTATGGTTTAGTTTTAATATTTTTGATAGTTAAGCAGCGGTATTTAATGGTAATAATATTAAATTAAAACCTACAATATTTTTTATTTACAAAACCACACCTGTTTTAGACCGTAAAAAGAATAGGTATTAATTTTATTGAAAACACCTTTTGTATTAATCGTACCTACCTTCCATTTTTATCACCTGCAATATTCCCCAAGTAGTTCATATTTTCACAAAACACAAGATTAAAATGTACGTCAATGGATTGTAAGTTGTTAAGATAACAGTTGATAAATTACATTTCCAATGAAAATAATAACCACGCAATCGTCGAAAATAGAAATGACACAGGTATTCGATTTTTCAACACAATGGATTTTTGTTCAAAAGGAATTTTAACTGGCATGTAAACCAAATGTATGAAAAATATTACTATTGATATCCCCAAAAAGAATAGATACCTAATCATGGAATGATGAAACTCGATCAATTTTCTTCACTGTAGTGTAGTGTATGTTCACAAATCTTTTTTTTTAACCAACTTCCAAAACCTAAGCTAAAGGTTTTAAATTTTTGGGAATCTTTTATCCTCCTAAACTGCAAGTATAATTATGTAATGTCTCTCAAAAAAAAACAATTGTCACAAACAAAAGAAAATCAAAAAAACATGTTCACAAGATACTCACTTCGGTCTAACCACCGTATCGCCGATCCATGAACATGGGGGGACGCTAGAAGCTCCTTTAGGAACTGCCATAGATGTATATGTGTACTCCCGGTCTTGGCTTTACCACCTCCAACAGTCGCACTTGTGCCCGCTGACTCTGAGTCCTCATCTGTGAAAGAAGAAATACCGTTAGCAAATGATTCCAAAGCTTATGTGTGAAGAGTTAAAGCTGCAAATGGAATGAGATGTGTTGTTATAACTGAGGATGTAGTGTGATTTTGATAATGGAGAACATTCAAATATGATAATTTTCAAAACCAATTTAAAAAGTGAGTCTGATGTTGGATAGGACGAAAACAAAAACTAACAATCGATTTAGCAAGATAAAATCTGGTACATAGATAGACGTCAAATACTTAATGAATGGCCACTGGGCTCTACGGAATAATTAATATTTAAACTAGGTATAATGCAAATTATTAACAAGAATAACAGCCAGAGTGTATGTCAAAGGCGACCTGAATGCATAAAGAAGCGTATAATTTAACAATTTAGAACTATTAAAAAGCCCATAATGCTGCTATAGAAAAAGGGGGTAAGCAGAGCCCCAGCCTACACGAGCACAATATAGCTTCTTGGAACTCAATCGCCTGAATTAATAGTTTCTTGGAAACCATAAGCCTACTAGACCAGCATAATCATAACTTTTTTGCCTAGACAAAAAATCTTTAAAGACAACAAAGAATTTTCTCAAAGAAAATGTTTAAATTAAAAAGATATTTTAAAATAGATACTGTAAACATGGACCAAATTAACAGCAACCGACCTTCAGTTCTAGACATGTAAACAAACTGACATTCAAACAAATCATATAAACACAACGCTGCACTCGAAACAGTTAAATAGCAACTTGCTATTTAAAGAAGAAAGCCAAGTGCTAAACGGAATGCTGCAAACTATTTGAGAGAACTATGGCTTCAAAGTTTGAGGAATCCTGAATTCTAACAGCAAGATAATAAAGCTCAAATTACGAATGCAGATAAAATGAGAGTAAAGTTACTAAAAGAGATGAGCAAAGTGACACAGACTAAGGTTGATTAAATTCGAAGTACTATAAACCGTATGTGTAGGGAGCAATGAAATTTTTCACGATGTCGACGGCAATTTTATCGTGGTCGCATACGACCTTGTGGGTCCGGCGGCGTGAACTAGGCCTTCGGGAAACGACACAAAAACAAGACTTGACGTATATGGATCCGAAGTCGACATGTAAGGGACAGAACGGCAATAGAACGACAATCGGCTGATTGATGGGTTAACTGTAACTAGGCGTGGCTCCATATAACATTAGTATCCAATTCATTTTATCGGTCAACGATTTTAAGATATACTGCCTCAAGCTCTTAAGCTTGTTTCGATAAACATACCTACAAATTTTATAAAATGATCAGTTTGGATATCGTCATTGCAGTCGCACGCAAAAATATTTGAAACCTGATCCTTCTCGAAGTTACACGTTGTTTTTAAGTCATCAATTATTTTAGCCTGCTTATCATGTTTTTCCACCGTATCAAGAATGTGTACTTTTATTGGGCGATTAGATACTGCTTTTTCTTTAACTCTCACATTGACATCAGTTTTTAATCGTTCGTCTGTTTGTACAACTTCTGCATTTTAAGAATCTGATTTGATTCAGAATTCACTATTTGGCCTCTTAACCCCATTCATTTACTTTATACCTGTCAGGGCTTTTCTGATATAAATCTTTATGTCAAACAACATGTGTGGACTGACAACTGAGTCGTAGATAATTGTCGATCGCAATTTCCTGTGCTACTATCTGACACTTTTTTTATTTATAAGCTAACTGTCCAGCCATTAAGGGCGACAGGGTGTCTCGTCCGCTTGGACTGTATCACGGGTCTATCTTTATGCAATTGCGATAAGACTTGCTTTTATGCCTTTAATCTTGACAATATTAATGGCAATTCGTTATTAAGCATAATTTACAACCACTCTGTTGATTGAAAACTATTAATCTAAAGCCATGTCTGTTTCCAAGGTACTGCACAGTTAGATGACAATTCCTTAAACAAAAGTTTAAATGCCAACTTTGTCATTCGCTAATCGTTTATCACCAGTAAATACCGCGCCTGTCCTCATTACGTCCTATACATCTTGGCTTTCAATTCCCTCATAAAGTGAGTTTACAACCGCGGACGATGTTGGCCATACATCATTAGCTCGTTTGTCTCTAACACAGTCCGTATGTGGGTTGGTAACGGTCGTTGCACAATGCATGCGACTGATGCATTGCCGTGCTACATTCGACCACGTATTGCACTATCTACTTTTCAATCATGTGTCTTGTATTTTCACGCGTCTTCATGACAGGATCAGTAGATTGTATATTACGCAGTAACCAACGGTACATGGGCAAATTCTACTCTTTATGGACTTACGAATTATTTGTGTTTGAATTTTGTTCAAGTACATAAGTTTAATTTGTGGCACTTATGCTGGAAACTACACTAATCACCTATTTTACTGCTACCTTTGGTTAATAGGATCAAAGTCTTTCAATTCTACTAAATTCATACCAGGCTACAACTTCTCAAGTAGCAATAAAATAGAACCAGCAGCTATCAATCCTACAATCCGAACGTCACTCATTTATTTAATTTACGTCTCATAAATCAGCCTTAGGCGTGTCTGTCCTATAGGAATTTCGATTAAATCTATATATCTTGATTTGCTTAGACTTAGGTAGGTAATCTAATGGAAATTAATTTAATAGTTATCGTAAAACGTTTTACTCGTTATAATGATAATGGATTAACTTAATTTGATGATAAATCATTTGAATTTAATGATTGCAGGTTAAACACAGTTAAGCAACTGATAAGAAACATGCTTCATTCAAAGCTGACTTAAACGAATTTGATTTAATAGAAAAACAGTTAGTACCTATCTTATCCGTTGCTAACTCTTGATTCTTTGCCAACCCTGCAAAGGAATTGGCATTATAAAAAATGTATTCACAAAACACAGTATAAGATGTTCAAATTGTTCGACGTTCATCTGGTTCGACGATTCCAAATCTTCAGCCTAATTTGAATAGACATTGGCTTATTGTTGAAAAAATACAAGATGTAGTCAATAAGACACTCACCATCACTCATGTCGTCGGCAGACGGTAAACCAGCAGGCGTCGGAATAGGCGATGCTGATAGCTGATGATGATCAGACCCTTGTGATGTTCTCCAGATCTCTAACTGAGCATACAAAGTACTTCCAGCCTGTAACAATAATAAACAATGATCAAACCAGGTCTAACGATGAACATATTACACAGAAAGTACGCACAATTTCCAAGAACCAACATTTGAAGTGATCGTTACCTCTGTTTAGTTAGCAGAAAATTGATTAAACTTATCTTATTTATATCAAAAGCGATGTGGAACTAACGAGTCTGGCTGTTAATTAAGAAACGAGTTTCAAATGCTTGCTACCAGAAATAGATTTGCAAAGGGTATGGTAACGTGTGTTTAAATATTTATGTGTTGCGGTCGAGCGGAATTTTTGGGAATGGTTTTTGCAAGTCATAAAAGTGTTTATTTTTTTCTCTTTACAGAAGTGCTCGCCCAGTAACTGTGTATCTTTAAAATTTCAAATTCTTCTAAAGCCACGTTTTATTACATAAACTATCTGAAGAATGATACTCAATATCACCTAATCTCTGAATCTTTAACCTTACAAATATGTTACTATCTACAAACTGGCTATCGATGACGGATCATAAGTCTTCTTCTTATTGACGTTTATCCTCCCCGCGGCTATCGCTTATCTCTCGATCTTCGAATTCCTAGCTAATTCAACACCTCTTCCCACACGACCAACCAGATGCAATTTGTATGCAGACGGGTCCCAGGGTGCTGACTTTCATCGTTTAGAGAAAGTCGGCTCGTCGGCGCGTGCGGTAACAAAGATACCTGCCCATTGGAACTGGCGTGCTCGATACGATGCTACACTATTTTTTCTACTTATTCAGCTGTTTTTATTCTACGTTCTTTCTTTCCAGTTATTTTGGTTTCAAATTAAGATAAAACCTCTTGTTTTTGTGAGTCATTTCATTTCAAGAAATTGTGTTTACGGCACTATCTATAACAGTATTTGCATCTTTGACTTTAGCAATTTTAATTTAAATATTTTTATTAAATGCTTTTCTTCTCGAATTTTCTTTAAATATAATTCATATTTTTTGACGAGATCTTACTATAATAAGAAATGACCTCTCAGTTGCAATATTTTCTGAACTTTATTATATCTGGATAATACCGGTTCCGATTAGCGTTACAGTGTTAATCATCCATGGCGTCATAAAAATCAATTTTCATCAGAATGCGTGACTGTATGATTACTACGTATGTAAGCAAAATTTTCCTAGTATCGTCATAGGGAAAGAACTTGACCGCACATGCTTTAGTTGTAACAATGTTTATAATTGCTGATATATTAATCATAGATACACTAGTACCTATCAATGAAGGCAATATGATAGTCGGACAAGATGGCAAAAAATAAAAATAATATTCAGTTAAAGATCTACTTAACCTTTTCTAAGATGCATAAAGTTTGCATAAAGACATCAAAGTTGTCGAACCCATACCAACTATACCACATGTTATAATAAATAACGATGATGACATAACAGCTCTTGCAAAACTAAAAGTCAAAAATAAACTAGTCTTCAATGACGTTACATAAGATGGGTCAGCATTAACGGATTTCCTTACTTTCGTCGTCCTTACTAATTACGTAAATGCAATCAATGTTAAACTTTTCGTAATGGTAGTTGAGGAAGCAGAATACTGACCTACACGTATGTTACATCAGATGGCGTGAATGTGTATTTTCTGCACATTTTTCCTCATGGCGCAAACAAAACTGCTGTATATTGTCATGGGAATTAGATTACTTTTTCTTTCCGAGATTGATTTCGTAATATTTGATGAATCTGATAAAGCATTAAAAAATAATATTCTCACACTTAGTCTTGATTATATTTAAACCTAAAATGAAGTCTAAAGGTATATCAAATTACTATAGACATATTTGGCAATAAAACTTAATGTTATTTTGTTATTAAAATCTGTGATTGTACGCTGTACACAGTTAATTGCATCATTATTATTCTAGCAGTAGGTACTTATTTGTTATCATCGTCTCCTCGAGCACTGATACTATTATCTTCGTCAAAGGCTGGAATTTCAACATTGTTTAGTTGTTAAATAATTCCAATAAATTCAGTCTGTTCAATAAATTCACTGTCAATAAAATTTTATTTGAATATTTGGTGTCACCCAATACAAAGATCAATCGATTCAAAGATGAAGCCATTATGCTAAATCAGAAGAAATAAGCTACTTAACTATACGTGTTTAATGAAATGTAAATTAGTTTGCACTGGGTCGGGTGCACATGCTGTGCACATCTCACATAATACTGGTCATGATGTAAGTGTTTGTAAAAAAAACGAAGAAGCAATTGTTGAAATAGGTGACGATGATTTAACTGTAATATAATTTTTGGTTATTAATAAGATACTGATTGTTATAGATAAAATAGATGAAATCATAATTATCATGGCATAGCATCATTTGCTGTTAAAATTGGTATAAAACTAAAGAATAAAGATATCTCAATATATCGTTATCACTTAATACATAGTATTAAAAAATTCTCAAGCCCCTTCATTGACGTTACAGCAAGAGATAATTGTGTATCAGTTGACCTCAACTGACACGTGGCTAGAAGAATTTATGTGATAACACTAAGATAACTCACATTGTGGATATTTTCTCCTACACGGTCTCTTTTTATTGATACTACTTAAGTAAACAATGTATTATCGTGTTGTATGTGAATCAGAGTAGACTTTGGTCTGACGAACGCCCTCAATCTGCCCCAGGGTTACGCGATAATCTAAATAATATACAAATGATTATAAATAGTACCTGAGATGCTCTCTGGTTGAATTCTTCTTCTGTTAGTGCTACAAGAGTGGCGCCATCCATTGTGAAGTTTTCCATAGGAACCATCGGCATATTGTAATGTTGCAATGTGAACATTACCCACGCCTTTACGTCTCCCGTACTCCATTGCATTGGATCTGCAAATAAATATATCATTAACAACTATTTCTCTGCCATTCGCATCTCCACCATCATTATTTAATTCTACAGTAAAAAGGTTAGATGCTGTGTAACGGTCGGCGGCAACTATGTCTAAGCCCATATTGATGATTAATTCAGATGGCATCATCACGTCTATTCTACCGTAATCTCATTATACCTTGTTCGTAGTCGATGACTTACTAATTAACAGCCCTAAGAAAGAAAATGCGTTCTAAGAAAAACTAACCAAGCTTCGCATGTTTAGTTTTGCATATCCAATCAATGTGTATGTAGCGAGGACGTCACTAATATAAGACGAGATCATCGCTGGGCCAATATAAACAGCTTACGTAATCTACGAGCGACTTCTAAGAAATCATTTATGTTTATAATGGCGTTACACTCGATGGTAGCTAACATGTTCTGTACGAGGAATTACTTTTTTTACTGGGCCGACATTTGAATGACGTCACTGTTAATTAGAAGACTAATAGTATTCATGTAAGACGTTCGAGTACAGCATTCCCATGCTATTGTAAATCATACGTGATTGTTCATAAATATATTCGTAGTTCGCACGTAATACAACCCTCAATCAAAGTTGATGAATGGTGTTGACGTTTTGAACTTACCAGGTGAGATTCCAAGTACTGTGCATGTGTTGTCCACGTCTCTCTTGGTCTGTTCGATAGCCATGCTGAGGACACGGTCAATATCAGGCGCGACTAGAGAATCGTCACCTCCACTGCTCTCCTCCATTTTCACACTTCCCAACTCCAAAGGAATTGGTCTGAGATTTAATCTTTTCTGGAAGGATGTGTCTTCGAGAGCTGATCTGAGTAGAATGTGGTCTCTTGGCTCTTCAACTTCGATTTTAGGTGTGATGTAGCTCTGTTGAACACTGTCTTGGAGAATCTGATTTTCTTTTAGGAGCTCCTCTATATCTATGTATTCTTCGTGTTGTGGGACAGGTGACGAGTATTGATTGTGGCTTCCGTAGGACACACACGATCCTGACGGAGATAAGGGGTAAGGAGACGCAAAGCCAGGAACAGCAAGTCTGTTGGGTTCTTCTTTGATGTACACTTGTGGTGAGTACTGAAGAGAACTGTAGGGCGAAGCGGGCTGCAGGGCGACTGCTGGGATAGAACCTTCGTCTGATGATGGTGAAGGAGTAGGGTAGCCCTCAAAATCGTATAGGCGTTCTAGGAAAACGTTGTTTGTGTTGTCTTCTGGGTAGGGTGGGGGCGGTTTGTTGTGCGGGTTGGGTGGGGAGTGAAGCATCGGTTCTGGCGGGGATGCAGCGCCGAGGAGGCGGAGGAGATGTTGTAGATCAGCGGGGGAACCGGGGACCGCTCTCTCGCCTTGTGACGCTGACGGCGGGCTGCACCCGGACCGGGGCACCGTTTGTGGCATCTGTGAACAAAGGAGAACAAACGTTAGTTGTTGCTCAAGATCCGATCGTAGTACCAAAATTGGTTGCACTGTAAATGGCATTGTTTGATCAGTCACGATTTTAGTCGATATTTCTTGGATTTCGCACGCGTTTGTTAGGCAGGTGTTAATTTGTTTGGTACTATCGCACTGTTGTTTGTTTGTCTGATAGGATCTGATAATAAGATCTGAGAGGTCTTTGAACTTCGTAAGTTAAGAACCTGATGCCCTGTTTATTTAGAGGTCACTTGAAATTGTGCGTCGCTCTATCTTTTGGCCTATCCCCAACAAAACAAAGAAATATTTTCAAGTTCTTGTAGCTCGGTAGGTCATTGTTCGCGAACGTCATCTGAAGATATGTAAACATCTTCCATATGCCTACCATATATTTCCAAACAGTATGTTTATCTATCCATTGCGTCAAAGACCTCTATATATAGTCGTGACTAGAAGTATAACTCAAAAATGTATTAAAAAATACCAATGGTCAGGTGATGTGATAATAAGTAAATAGGATTAGATTATATTAAGTAATTTATATTTTAAGAAGTAGATAAAGTATTTTTTATCACCAACATGTTTCCGATTGGAAAAAATCGTACCTACAAGTGGGAGAAAAAAATATGCAAATATTATGTAAATGGTTGGCTAATAACACGAGTTATGAAGTGATCAAAAAATTTGAAGCTCATGTACGGAGATCACGGGAAAAACATTTTTATGTGGTATTTTAACAGCTGTTAAGACGGGATTGAGATAAAAAAAAAAAATATTGTTAGTTCAACATCTCGGTTCGGAGAAATAAGGCAATTATTTACAGGGGAATTTACTCATTATTTGTGAGTATGCTTAACTTTTTTGCCCATAAAAGCTGCAAACAACAAGGAATTAGAATATTTTTTGCACTGTAGAGAAGCTAGTCAATCCCCGAGTTACAGAGACCATATTTTATCCGCATACGAGAAGAGGTTATAGTTATCGGCACGGATATTGAGCTCTCGGCGGTAGAGTGGGGATCGCTTTGCGCACTGTACGCATAAGGCAATAAATCAACAAATCGCTTCTGCGCAGGTGAAGGTCAGGGCTCAATATCCGTGCCGATAACTATACCCCCAGATTACGGGCAGAACGACAAGAAACAGCCACTACTAGTACAAGTAATAAGGTCAATAAATCTTACTCTAAGTAACGACAGCCCCATCGTATCCACACTTGACACACAACTGCGCAGAATTGCATTTTCTTTGCGAAATTCTCTTGTACCGAACCGGTCTAGCCAGATATATAATCAACCTCTAGCTTTATTTTTCTACTTTTTTTTTCAGTTTTTCTAACAATTGTCGGTACATTTACATTATTTCCCACGTATTGACTGGTTATCATTGTTCTTTATATTGATTGGTATTGTTTTCATTTGAATGTTCGTAATCATAGAATACTTGTTTTGTCGTGATAGGAAAAATACTATTCTTGTTTTGAATAGAATGTGACGCTGCTTTAAGACATTATATGTCTTGTACGTTAGTTGAGTGTGGTTGAAAAGAAACTTCATGCTTTTCGAAATAAGGGTCATTTTAGCTTTTTTTGTGGATTATATCTTACTCGTGTCACTTGATTTTATTTGAATCACTCCCATTAATTTTTGCCTTAATTTCGTGATGTTATCATAAAAGTATTCAAATCTGTTTTATATATCATGATTATATATAAGTTACTAATTATATGGTTATGAGTTTGTTACGAGAGGGTGATGATGTCATTATCTACGAGAAGAAGTGATTAGGAATTATTATTATTTAATTGTTTTGATATTTAGAAACGGCTTTTAAGGTTGAAACCTTTTTGATATCAGACTGTTAATGAGTTTTCTGGGGAAAATCGTTTGTCAATTTAAAAAATATTTTTATATTTATTTTCACTTATTAATTTGGGAAAAATATTCATGACATCTACATATGTACGTTTTTATTTTAACCTGTAAACTATATAATTTTATTAATGTTGGAATCAGAAGCTAGACATGATTATTGATACAGAACAATTATGAAGAAAAAATCAGTACGTTAAGATATTTTTTTAAATGTTTCATTTACATATTTAATTTCGTATGTTAATCCTAGCATTGCATGTGGTCACGCATAGTGTATAAGTAATAGCTAACACGCGGAAGTGTCTGGGAATTTATTTTAATAGACATAGATATGTATATCTCATTATAATATTTATTATGTCAATATATTGTCTATAGTGCGCAAATATTTGAGAAATGACGTGTACTAAAATATGTGACCTTTGACAATTGTTAAGTTTGTTTGTTTATACATTTTTGCATATTTTATTAAACCGGCTTTTATTTTAAGTACACTTAATGCCATATAAAAGTAACTTTAAGCTCATTAATAGGTATAAAATCACTTATTAATGAATACATATAAATCCACGTGATCGTTGATTGCAATTTAATGACGTAAATAATCTCGATGTATTGTAATATATTATATTACCAATTAATTACTTAGATTATACACGATAAATTCAATGTCATGAATAATAAAACAATATGGTCGGCTAATGTTACAGATTAGATATAAAAAATCGTTTTAATTTATTTATATTATGACATGTTAAATAATGTGTGAAGTCAGTTGTAATTAAATGTTAATTTATGTCACATATTTCGTTCGCAGCTGCAAGATTTAAAATTATTTATGGCTTTATTAATTTTGGATAATTTAATCATCTAAAAAAAATTGTAAACTTTTACTCAAATATTATATAAACTTAAGTACAATAATACAGTAACGACTTGTATATATATTGATCCTGGCCGATTTCGGCCACAGCGACTTGGATCTGCGCTTAATTTTGAGAGCTTCGCTGGTGTGCTGGTGTGGTGTGTGGTGTGGTGTGGTGTGGTGTGACTTGTAAATAAAATCGATTAATCGATGAATTTAATAATTTATTGCGCTTCGATTCAACTTGTCAAACACAAATGACTAAATCATGAATTTGTGACCGCACAAAAAATGCCTAATTGCAAGTCACCTCTGTGCGTC
This sequence comes from Helicoverpa assulta, assembly GCA_963856015.1. NCBI lineage: Eukaryota > Metazoa > Arthropoda > Insecta > Lepidoptera > Noctuidae > Helicoverpa > Helicoverpa assulta. The sequence goes on from CAWLCW010000016.1 coordinate 2,508,433, forward strand.
AATAGTAAGTATCCGACTAGACGTATATCCGTACTTCCGAAGATTGAAACCACTGATTATAAATAGATCATAATCTATTATTATTTACTAAGAAATATTCAGACGGATATGGGATTTTACAGTTTTTACACACTTTATGGCGAAGCATTTGTCATAATTAGTGGCATTTCTGGTATTTCTAGTTCATATTACTTGAATAAATTAAGAACAGTTATAACAATGCAGGATAACCCGATGCGTTTGTATAGTTTCTTATAAATGTGCTTATTAATACATTATAATCTATGGATTATTCTGTTTTAGAATGCACAGTGACCAAGCTTGCATACTAAGTGTGTGTGTGTGTGTACTGACTAGGTTTATGCTAACTCAATTATCTTTTAAATTAAACACACTAATTGCGTATTTATTTAGCCATGATATACTACAAGTAAAGACAATTGTTTAGTCTCAAAAGATTACCTAAATATAGAGCATGTTCTAATAAGGCGACTATTTCTTTATAAATAAACTATCAAGTGATTGTTGCTATGGCAATGCGGCATATGGCAAACTGTAGGCAGAAAATAAAGCCAATGACCCTCTGCTTTTAGCTCACAATGAAACATTATATGAGTGTACTGTATAAACAAAACATTAAGAAAAATATTATTATAAAGTCCGTTAGTCCATTAAAGTTTCTTTTTGCATATCAAAGAGCCTAGATTGAATACGAAGCATTTTTTGTCATCAAATATTGATTGAAATTTTGAGTGCATTCATTGCGAGTCCTCGATCAAACATACTAATTATTGATCAAAGTTGCCAGTGTATAAAAATAATAGAATCATAAGCATAAGGCTCTATTATAAAGTTTTATTTTTAAACTATAGTATTACGTCACAACGTAACCTGTAAACTATTTAGAAACAACAATAGCCAACCTCTTTATATAATAACAATCGCAAAACCTATAGGAAGTGTGTGTTCCGTTTTCGCAAAAAATGGCCGACAAAATGCATTGACGTCATTACATTGTTGACCAATCAGCGTCGAGATCAAGCGTGACTATACTAGACCATGATATACTTCAGACCTTGGGTTTCCCAAAGTTCGCTCACCATTTATAGCCATAAAAAATGCTTCTGTGCTGCATACGAATTGAAACTATTTTATTAAATGTTTTTTTTTTGGTAGATTCTAAAATTGGTAGTTTATTCTATTTTCGTACGATACACGTGTAACTTAGGTAAAATAGGTGATAAGATCGGCAAAATCATAGATTATTTTAATGATAGAGTGGTATTAAAAATGTAGGCATTTTGTCAATAACTGAAGATGATATCATTGATGCTACCTATCTATAGATATCGCTATATAAACTTTTGAAGGTGTATAGTCAGATGAAAATATTCCAATCAGACAAGAAATACGTAAATGTGTATGTTTAACTTTGCTAACGAAAAACAAAAATATCTTGCATGAAACAAAAATTAGTCTACATTCCTGTTTATCACAGATCTGTTGCTAAGCTAGAAGTGGCACAAAGCAGACTACCATCTGTTACAGGAAAGTTTTCCCACTTTGTTATTGCAATTGTATAAAACAAGAAACAAACTATTATAGCCAATAACTCTTCTTGTTTATAAACAGTGATATATCTTTGGAAAAGTATTCGATGAATAGTGTGTATGGTTTGTAACTTTTATGTCGATAGTTTTGTCTTATGTTTATGATAATATAAAATTGTGAGGTCAAAGAGCTAGAAGATATTTTTGCCATTTTACTTAATCAATAAAAACATTTAAAGATTGAAGTTATAAAAGGTAGAGCATGCTGTGCTTTTATTGCCATGTTGGAAAACCGTGGACAACCAAAAATATATATACAGGTAGAATTAAGTAACCTACACGTGTTAAAAGAGGTTCTATTCACATCAGTGTTTGTACAATTGTGTAACAATATAACATCAGACTAGTTGAATAAGATTGTCTGAGTGAGATAATGTTAAGTTGGCCATTACTTGACTTACATGCCGTTGGAATCCCCCATTAGGTGTAACACCTATTTATGTGCACTTGACTTGCAATTATCAACCTTAAAATTACTCACAGTAAGAGTCAATATTGAAAGTGCACATAATTTTTCGTAACCACGAAGATATGAGTTCAAGGAACTCAAAAGTTATCGCTACGATTTTGCTACGAGATATTTCGTAGCAGCCTACGCGGTCATCCCTTCCATTTGAATATTTGTTTTTATTTTTTTAATGCGTGGTAAAAGCGTGCATTAGGAATCTGGTGTTCCCAAATAACTAGGTGCGATCATTGAAAGACGTATTTCATGACCACACAATTGTCAGGTTACAATGTATCTTAGTAGAACAATTCATTTATTGGTCATTGCATTATAAACTTACAAACCGAATCAAAACTCATTTTCATATACAAAACAGTAAAAGTAGAAGAATTTACATAAATACCGGTGCAACACCTTATACGGAATCAAAGAATCGTTACTATACATACTTAGTTTTTTTACAAACTCCAAATAAAACATGGCAGTCTAGAATTTTATTTTAAACTAGACAAAATACGATCGGATTTCCCCAAACGTTAGTTAATCGCAAACGGATGTCAAAGCGTTTTATTTATCGTTGACTAACGAATTTTATTAGACCCAAGAGGATGTGAATTGTTTAAGCCGTGGGAATCAATTTATTTGTCTCTTGATTAAGAATAAGTTTTATAGCCAAAACTAAAGTTATAATTGTTTTAGCAAAGATTATCGTCATACCTTAAACGAAGTTCAATAAACGCCAAAGCTGATTTCAATTATAAACTTTAATAAACTATTGTTTGTCCGCCAACTACCAATGTATATAACCTATACACAAACTTCTCATCTATGTTCAAACATATCTATAGAATGTGACCGTCTTTCAGTTCCTTGACTCTACTTTTTGTTTTGATTCCGTTACTTCATAACCTCAAAATTGATACTGCAACGTGTTACATAAGTAAGTACTTGGCACCTTTTCGTAAACAATAACAATACCAGGTAAGCTAAAAAATCCAGAGATCCGTGTAAGAGAGTCTCACTCACTTGGTTCCTCTAGGAGCCCCACTCACTGAATGTACGAATGTACCTCTAAAAGCACTCACACAGTCAAATATCCGAACAGAGCTGCGCTTGCGTCGCATCCATTGCGAAGAGGTTATAATGCCGGCCGGCGAACTCCTTGGTACGTCGATTCAAATTTGCCGCCACAGTTTTTTTATTACACTACTCTATTTAAATATACTCCCGGTTTTTTTTTGGCAACATGAGTGCGTGTGTACGGCGGATAGATCACACAGCCACTGAGCGCTGCGCCCGCGCACGAAGGCTTTGCCTCAATGAGTGGCTACGTCACTACGGGAAGTACGCCGCCACTAAACTAATATAACAAAATACTTCACATCAGAACAGCGTCGTACAACGTCATAACACAATTAATTATAGTTTCTATGACGTTTTTGAGAAACGAAACGAAAGACGAAATTAAAAAGTGATTTGGTTACTGTTCGATTCCATTGTGTTTCGTTAATTTGATATCCTGTATCTGGTCTAATTTGAATGTTCGACAAAATTTTCCGTAAACATTATGCCGCTGACGTGATAGTGCAAGAAATTTTGTTTATTAATAAAATTTGGGATTGTTAACAAGTTATCAGAGTCGGCTGTGACCCAAAAAATGTTTAACTTGGTCAATCTTATCTGCAGTTATTTAAATATTTAGATTATTGTTAAGTTCAAGTAATAATGGGCATTTTATGATAAATTCAAATCAGTATTCATGGGTATTTTAACGATATTTTAATAGATTATAATCAATGGTAATGTCAATATTAATAATGCACCATTCAGAGTCTGCAAGATAATTATAACAGCGGAATGTATGTGAAGGTACTATGATATAATATTATGGTAATCAAATCACCTATATCTCGATTGCCATGACAGTTATGATTACATAAATATTAATTTATCAAGGGTTAACCCACCCTCATTGCTATGGGAAAATGAGTCGTGATCGAAGTGGTCGTGAGTGACGTTATAAAACCACCTTCCGCACTTCATTCATTCAGTAATAATACTTGATTACAGACAAAGAAGGCGTGTACGTATTGTACTCACACACACGCACACGTCAGTTCTTACACGTGTGAATTCAAATACACATTTTGGTCGCACTTTGAATTCACTTTGATTTATAATTATCATTACGATTATAGTTATCGGCACGGATATTGAGCTCTCGGCGGAAGAGTGGGGATCGCTTTGCACACTGTACACATAAGGCAGTGAACCAATAAATCGCTTCTGCGCAGGTGAAGGTCAGGGCTCAATATCCCTGCCAATGATTATACTACCTCTACATATGAAATATTGCATTGATTAATGTATGTAATCGTTCCATGAATAACTGAATTGCAGTATGAAAGACATCAACGGGTTGCAGTTTTTTCTCCGTGAAAGGACATTGGGCAGATTGGTATACCCCACCAATAGCGATGTCATACATATCATTGGATAGGCCTTTTTATGTAGAACAACATTTAATATGACAGCTTTGCTGAAATGTTTGTCCGTTCTGAGATATAGATCAAAAACTGTGCAAAAGTTAAACTACAGTTAACTTAATAATCTATTGATATCTCAAGTTTTTAGAGGAAAAACTAAGTTCCACCAAGTGTAAGTCTCCTGAGTCCTACCTGCTGTGCCCGTTAGGGTCCATAATGTTTACTATTTTAGCATTAAGCATTTCAACCTTATACTGTACCAACTGGATATTGGGCATAATGATAAACCCCACCAATAACAAAGTCATACATATCGATGGATAGGTCTTTTTAACTGGAACAACATTTACTATGACAGCTTTGTTCTGTTGTTTGTCCGTTCTGAGATATGGCTAAAAAACAATGCTAATCAACACTGTAATCTGATTTTCTTTGAAAAATAACACCAATGTCTTTATTTTTTAATTTTTTCATAATCATTTTGTAAGTCGTGGTGGCCTTGTCGGTAAAGAACCAACCTCTCGAGTGCGCGGGTGCGATTCCAGGTCAAAATACAAGCTTAAAATTAATGCAGATTAAGTATTTAAAGGAAAATCTATGTATGCTTCGATGCACTAAGTACCTGCTGTGAGTCTGCATTTGTTACTATATTTAGCAGTTCCACCTTATACTTTCCACCTTATATTGCGGAATGAAATAGACGATATGAATATAAGAATAATATCCACATTTCGTTCATACGTTACTTTGTACATTTAAATAATTCAATATGATTTTATTAGCCTTTTCCCAGCTATCATGCGGTCGGGCCGGTCGGCTTCCAGTCTAACCGGATGTAATTGCCTATCTGATCTCCTTACCCCAGTAATCTGGGCAACTCGATACCTCTTGGTAAGATTGGTTGCCAGTCTCTTTGTCTTCTGTTGTTACCCATGCACGACCATGGACCGACTACACCAAGCGTTTGCTTATGATCCTTATGATCGATCGACACATGTGGCTGTTACTCAGACAAGAGTTTCTCTTTCTCATGTTCATTAAATCTTTCTCATTCTAAAGTACATAAAAAAATATTGATTCGACCGGCTTTTAGTTTAACCGAATGCATCTGAGTGTTTTACAAGGAGTGACTGCCTAACTGACCTCCTCAACCCAGCTACCCGGGCAATTCAATACCTCTTGGTTAGACTGGTGTCAGACTTTCTGAATTATGACTACCCGCAATGACCAGCCAAGGATGTTCAATGACAGCCGGAACCTACAGTTTAACGTGCCCTCCGAAACACAGTCATTGGTGTCCAAGATATACTTAGGTAGGCAGTACATACAAACTTAGAAAGGTTGCATTGGTACTCGACTGACCTGGAATCGAACCCGCGCACTTGAGAGGTTGGTTCTTTACCGACAAGGCCACCACGACTTACAAAATTATTATGAAAAAATTAAAAAATAAAGACATTGGTGTTATTTTTCAAAGAAAATCAGATTACAGTGTTGATTAGCATTGTTTTTTAGCCATATCTCAGAACGGACAAACAACAGAACAAAGCTGTCATAGTAAATGTTGTTCCAGTTAAAAAGACCTATCCATCGATATGTATGACTTTGTTATTGGTGGGGTTTATCATTATGCCCAATATCCAGTTGGTACAGTATAAGGTTGAAATGCTAAATAATAGTAAACATTATGGACCCTAACGGGCACAGCAGGTAGGACTCAGGAGACTTACACTTGGTGGAACTTAGTTTTTCCTCTAAAAACTTGAGATATCAATAGATTATTAAGTTAACTGTAGTTTAACTTTTGCACAGTTTTTGATCTATATCTCAGAACGGACAAACATTTCAGCAAAGCTGTCATAGTAAATGTTGTTCTACATTAAAAGGCCTATCCAATGATATGTATGACATCGCTATTGGTGGGGTATACCAGGTCCCATATATTTGTGCCCATTGTCCTTTTTTGCAAAAAAAAAACTTTCTTCGTAATAAGTTTCTATTTTTACATTAGGTACAAGTACTTATTTTCGTAAAGTATCTAAGATGTCCTGTTACACTATGTACTATTAGATGCGGATGCCAACAATGGTCTTTTTTACAAACTGACCTGTAGTGATTCTTCGCTATTTTTTTGTATGAAAACTAATTAACTGAAAAGGTAACTGTTTATGAACTATAAACAATACCTTAAGTGATTCGCGAATCTATTTTTAGCGAGTAGTTATGTAACCGGGAATGCCGGCTACTTAAATCATTGTTGTTGTTTTATGACACTGCGAAAACCCATTCATAAAGCACCCACGCTTAACATGTCGTGTGCAAAATATTACATTGAGTATTTCGTATGTAAACATACCTGAATTGAATTGCTACTTTGTATGAGTGGGTGGGACAATGTAAATATCTACCATTAATCATCTGATGTCAGGTGACGTAAAATTTCAAAATAGGTAATTTTTCTCTAACTAAAAAATAAGAAAGAGAAATAAGTCACATTTATTCCAATTAATTTTAACAAGCTAGTACACTGATTTAAATTACGTACTATTCACAAAGTTACGTCTAAGTTCACAAAAATAAAAACGTAAGGTATACAGTGATCATCATTTATCCTAAAATTTTGCTTATTCTATGAAATTAACCTGTACAATTCTACAATAATCTTTCAAACTGAAATTATTAACAAAAAAAAACAAAATTATCTTTAAACACGATGCACAAAAAAATAATTAAAATGACATAAAACATACATTAATAGCCACTAAAACTATAAAAGGCTTTATAACTATAAAATTGTTGCACATTTCGAAGTGACTAAAATGGAGAGAAAATCCATGATTACGTAATTGGTAATCGTAATGATGTCACCTTGTGTCATCATTATTGAGTGTCCAGTGTATGGGTGACATATTAATAAAGAAAATAATTAACAAAAAATCACAATATTTTTAGAAGAAAATAAAATTAATTTAAAAGAGCAAATTGGTTAAATTACATGCAAAAAGTACATTCATACATGTGTCTGAAAATCTTATCGGCCAAATTATTTTTTATCAAAAAAATTATAAGATAATAATCTTCTTAATTACCTGATAGTCCTCAGCCACAAAATAATGTCCTCCGTAGTTTCGCCAGTATTGATCCCAAACAGACACCATTCTTTTTTTCCAAAAAATCCGCAAAAATGTCCGTAAAACCTTAAACTAAAAATAGTTTTTTCCACTAATATAAAAATCACAGATTCTTATTTTTAAAATAACTGATTTTATTTTTTATCGTTTTGATTACATTTATAGAATAAATATATTTACATTTTATTTTATTTAATCAGTATTTTTTATGAATGGCTTATTACGAGTGGGGGCCGCGACTGTCTACGTGGAAAGACGTAATTCTTTTTAACATTTTATCATTTTACACCCGATAAATATATTGTTTTATCGCGTCATTTTATCGTAAGGAGCAAAGGTCTTTTTTTGATAAGATAGTGCAAGTTTTTCATAATAGGATCATTTTTCATTTGGAGGAAAAAATATTTTTTAATGTAACTTAGGTATTATTTTATTTTTTATCTGATTAAAACACCATTTTTTTTGGTTCCCGTGAACTTGTTAATGTCAAGAAATATAACTTATTTATCTACTTTTATTTTGAAGAGTTGACACAGATATTTGATTTCTATCAATTTTATTATCTTGCTCGTGCTGAATAATGGTGACATTTGTTAAACATAACCTATCTTTTTATCATCGGCTAAATTATAAAAGATTATATGTGAGTCATTAATCGTCTAATAATTTTGAAAATGATTTAAAAGTAATTAATGGCACAATTTGAAGATATTGAACAAACCCATATAATAATAAAGTTATTTAAGTTATTAATTTTTAATAAAATCAATTATTGAATGTCAGCAGTGCTCAGACGTAAGGTAAACGCACCAATCATGGTCAATAGTAGAAAAATATTTGGTATTATTTAATATTTATCAAAGTAGTTATTGCCGCATCTGTCTGCTCTATTGTGGTATTTGTGAAAGACGGTATCAGTTAACCGTGGAAATTACAAATACTAATTTATCTTTATTAGAATAAATCAAATAAAATAAATAATTTTTAAATTTTTTTCACCAATAATGGTCAGGTAAATACCTAGTAATGGACCACCATTTATGGTCAAATCCAGTAATGAACAGCCAGTAATGGTCATAAAAAATATACTTACATAAATCAAATCAAATCTCACCCAGGTAAGTTTTTATAGGTTTATTAAAACAAAATATGGTGATAATTATAAGTACTAAACATTTTATTTTCAAACAATCCTTTTATTCAAGTTATAATGATTAAAGTAAAGGTACCATACCATGCTTTTTCTTGAGTGATGATGTGTTAGTTATGGTCACACCATTAATGGTCAATGATGACCATTACTAGAATCGTCGTTTGTACTATTGCGTAACAAACATCAAATTAATGATCGTTATATTTAAAATTCAAATTTGATGAATAACGGTTAAAACGCCAGCTCTCCAGTTATGGTCAGATTGACCATAATTGGTACTAACCGTTTTTAAAAGTTTTTTTTTTAACTGGGGTGTTAATTACTGGAATGAACACCCCAGTTAAAAAAAAAAGATATAAAGTAAATTAATTAATTTATGTTGTTAATCGTATCCTAAACATTTTAACATGCATATTAATGATAAGGTACAAATCAAACACTATTTTTCATAGTAAAAACAACTCTCAATAGGTACTCACTCCACTAAAAGGATTAACAAATATTTGTAACTTTCCGACAGCGTCTATTTACGTGGCCACCATTTTTGTAAATGGACGACATCTAGACCTCACATATCATATTTTGACAAGCTAATAGTCTATAGTTTGTTGTTGAGTGTTGCAATTTTCTCTACAACATGTGTGATTCTTATTTAAAAGGTTTTTTTTTCAATTGACCATTACCGGAACGCTTACCATTACTGGTGCAGTTACCTTATAGGTTATAAATTAAATACATAATTGTTTACGAATTTCAATAACTGGGCAGTTAAGACAGTTAACTAACACAGTTTAAGTACAGGTTTAACTGACACTGAGCAAATAAACCTAATATGTATGGACTTAATCGCTGTTTGTTTAGAAATCAGTATGAAATTAAATACTGGGCAGTTAAATAATGCTGAGGGCGTGATATTTGACTGATAATAATACTGATATGAATGATGATAATTATTTGACTGATTAACCGACTTCCCAAAAAGGAGGAGGTTCTCAATTCGTCGGGATCTTTTTTTTTTTTTTTTTTTATTTTTTATGTATGTTCACCGATTACTCGGAGACGCCTGGACCGATTTGCAAAATTTTTTTTTTGTTCGATAGGGTTTACCTCCCAGGTGGTCCCATAGTCACCAGGTCAGGATCTGATGATGGAAACCCTGAGAAATCGAGGGCAACTTTCGAAAATTGTAGGCAAACGTAGGGTAAAAACTTGACACTAAGGCGTATGTCTGATAACACTATGCAATGGTGAAGGTTTGGAGCTGACCTGATGATGAAGACCGGAGAAGGTCGAGGGAACTTGAACAATGAATGTGTAAACTACCTCGTGTTTGGGCTTATTTTGTTCGTATTGACGAGACCTTTGCAACAGTAAAGGTTTGAAGCTGACCTGATGATGGAGACCAGCGAAGGTCGAGGGAACTCGACAATTGAATATGTAAACTACTTCGTGTTTGGGCTTATATTGTTCGTATTGATGAGAACTTTCCACTTATGCGGATAGTGACAACTATGCTTGTCACTGAAAAGCTAAAAATAAAAAACTTTTTACAAAAAAATAAAACCGACTCCCAAAAACACTGAAAAGCAAAAAAAAACTATTCTTAGGTGCATCGGCCTAGAAGTCGGTGGCGAAATAAACTTAGTTACATCCATTAGACACTGACTTCTAGGCCGATGCACCTAAGAATAGTTTTTTTTTGCTTTTCAGTGTTTTTGGGAGTCGGTTTTATTTTTTTGTAATATTCATTAATTTTAGTATTTATCACAAGAGTTTTATCCTTTATATACTTGTTATAATCTTAGCAATAATGGGCTCTTGGTATCAACTATTTGTTAGTAGCTAAACCTTTCAATCAATGGTCATAATCAAACTAATGTACTTATATGGAAATAGTAGAGTACCATAAAAGCTTACATGTTACCTCATTATGAAGAAAACTTTTAGATATTTTACTAACCATTTCTTAACACTTAGCTAGAAATAAACATTCCAAATCAATTTCATAGTACCTACAAAACTTTATTACCCGAACATCAACTCTAAACTCCATCAAACATTAAACTTTAACGCACCTATAAATAGATTTAATTTAAACAACAGCCTATTGTGTAATCCGACCGATATTTTATTGTCATTCAAAGAGTATAAATCTTTGAGGTTACCTTGACCACATAGTTTTCCCGGCTTAGACGCAGGATCCGCTTGGCTTTGAGGAATCAATCGTGAGTTCATTAGCAACTGCACGAGTCGCGGGTTTTAATGGTCTGGTGTTACGGATACTGGGGACCATCTACTACTTGTTCAAATAAAGAATGGGATTGGAAATCGCGACAGCTGTACCTCTCGCTCATACACTATAGCACATAAGCGAGAGTTGAATACAGCTATCGCCATTTCCAGCCCCATTCTTTATTTGAACGAGTAGTACTTCTAGTGTCACGAGGTGAGGAGGTACTGATTTGATATCATCATGACATAAATTGATCGAAAGAGTTACTGTAGTCCTGGTACGCAAAGTGCTCCAGAAGGAATAAAGGTGGGTTACACTCGATAACTTACCACGAAAAACGTTATTTAAAAAATAAAATGTCACCTAGATAGAATGATAAAGTAGTGACAAAAGTCTTTGTCTTCGCAACTGTCTAGCTAGAGTAGTATTCCCGAAAGAATATTCCAGAGTAATAATTTAAATTGGATCAAACCTCCTAAAGTATATTTTTGCTTTTGATAGGGCAGATATATATTATTATCTCACAAGATATACTTTTTCTGCCTTCACTTTGATCTAAATCTGTATTGTTTATCTAAACAGATGAAATCACGACTAAAAATATTGGTATACCTGAACCTTATCAGGCATGTACTTTGACAGGAAAAATTATGAGATAATCTCAATAACGTATTAAGGCAATGCAGTCACGTATTATATAAATAGTATATGCATTTGTTATAAATTAAGAACACAGAAATCCCTAATGGTGATTTGTTAATGAATTAGAATTATTAAGAGTGCGCAAACGTTTCATAAGTCACGTATAGTTAGATGATGGGTGGAACCGTTTTATTTAATTTTCCATGGTTTTAAGCATCATTTTATCTAGCGATACTATGGCTCTTTAATTACTTATGATGTTTATTACATTTTACCTCGGCCTATTTTAAAAACGATGGGTAGCCCCAATGATAACTTAGTAAATGGTGAAGGTAAATTATTAATAACTAATCTATATATATAAAAGAAAGTCGTGTTAGTTACTCCACTTATAAGTCAAGAACGGCTGAACCGATTTAGCTGAAAACTGGCAGGGAGGTAGTTTAGAGCCAGGAGAAGGACATAGGATAGTTTTTATTGCAAAACATAAAAATTAAAAATACAATTTATTCCGGACATACAGCGCCATCTATTGTTCAAACCAAAAATCTGCCGGATGCCACTATTCCACGCGAACGAAGTCGCGGGCAAAAGCTAGTTACCTATAATTTATTATTCCCCACTAAAGGTCTCTATTCGGATGTATTTCAAGGGACGAGTCATCATCCTCCGAGCCTTTTTCCCAACCATGTTGGGGTCGGCTTCCAGTCTAACCGGATTCAGCTGAGTACCAGTGCTTTACAAGAAGCGACTGCCTATCTGACCTCCTCAACCCAGTTACCCGGGCAACCCGATACCCCTTGGTTAGACTGGTGTCAGATTTACTGGCTTCTGACTGCCCGTAACGACTGCCGAGGATGTTCAATGACAGCCGGGACCTACAGTTTGACGTGCCATCCGAAACACAGTCATTGGCGTCTAAGATATACTTATGTGTGTGACGAGTGAAGACTAGAAAATGCACCAAAACTTTACCTAAGAATTTGCTGCAACCAAAAATTTCTTACCGCATTTTGCACTCGGCAAATGACTAAGTATATTGCACCTTCCTGTTATCACAAAAAAGTGTAAAATACACATAAAGTTTGTTGACTTAATCAAGTGTAAATTCGACGAAACCGTCATGTTTTTGACACAGATTTTTTAGATGATACTCGCTAAGTGTGGCGGGTCACGTACATACACCCATAGATATTTTTTTATCTTTACTATAATATATAGAATGTATGTGTTATCAAATCTGACAGGGGGTCGCGTTATCAAGAATGTAAGTAAGGCAGTTATCAAGTTAATTTAATGCGCTATATATGAGAAACTAGCCGTTTTCCCGCGGTTTCACCCGCATCCCGTGAAGACTATACTACCTGTATCGGCATAAAATACTCGGGAATACTCGGGAAGAGTGCAGTTTTCCAACAGTGAAAGAATTTTTCAAATCAGTTTAATAGTTCCGGAGCAAACAAACAAACAAACGAAATGTATCCGCTTTATCATAATACTACAGTATATGGTTGACGTTATTATTTGAAAACGTGACAAGAAAATCATAAAACCAAGGCTTTCTTTTTATAAATACTGTGAAAAATAAATAGCTGTAAAATAAATTGGTAGCTGTTATTTCTTTGCTTCATGAACAAAATAATTTTTCAGTAATTAATAATTTCGAGGCACTCTGTCGAAAGTTTGTTAAGTATAAAATTACTAATCAGACTCTTACATAACATCACTTATCTTAAATACAAGCACACTAAGTAGTTAAGATTTTTATTTATAATTACTTATGTAAACAGGTGCACTGAAAGAATGCACAAGCAAGCAAAAGAGAATGTAAAAAGATACCTAAAATATGTTTGAGTTTATCTTTGCAATTTAGAAATATTTTTTTTAATTGAAAATATTCATAATTTTAAAATATCCAACTTTAAATAATTAACAAGTCATTCCATACATAATTCTACATCAATCTACTTTTCACACACATTTTCATAAACAAACCATCGGAATGCGGTTCACCCTTACAGAAAACGAGATTACTACCATACCACTACATACATACATACATAAATACTACTGAAATTCACACCTATATACACATATAAGTATACAAAGATATATTCACACATACATACACATAGAATATCGTCAAAATGTACGCTAGCATTAAATGTTTGCGCGGCGAGTGAGTGGAACCAGTTGTCAAGGTCTCAGGTTTTCCCCGCCACTTACAAAATGGCGGATTTGATCTTACGATTATTGCATTACTTATGTTTTGTTTGTTGCTAGGTTGAAGGCTTGGAAAACTAGGGGATTATATTGTAATAATTGTTAAATAAAATTTGAGGTTATGTTTTTGATTACTTTAACATTCAAGCACTATGGTGTACCGAAATCTTACCTATACTTATAAAAAAGAATACTAAAACGTCCACCGTTTAACCTTTAGTCACAGACAATGATTGAATTATTTAAAACAAAAAAACGAATTAGAATTCAAAATGGCTGAACATAAACCATATTTCATTTAGAACCACGTGCGCGAAACTAATCATAATCTTTTGTTTTATTCTTAAAAACTGGTTTGAAATACAAAATATAACATGTAACATGAACAATTTGACACGGTAAAGTTATTGATGTTATCAAAAGGTCAACCAAAATATCGATGATCGATGCACGAAAGCTTTGCTTCGTAAAAGTTCTGTCGTTCGACAACAGATGGCGTTAGAAGCATGACAGAGCTTAATGTTAAACTCTTTTAAAATATACAATATTCACGTTCAATTGGCTGGATAGTTAATTATTTATAAAAGGTTTTAAGGCTTAATAAGTGAACTTTTAATACAAAAGCCGATATCAATTAGCTTAAACGAGTTAATAACAGCTTTGTTCGAAAAAGTACTTTAGCTTATTATACCTACAAACAGTGGTCACAATTATGCGTAATAATTACATGTATAACAAGGTCGTACACACAAACGTAACATTATACAGCCTGTGACGCAAAACAAGTTTCCCTTTCACCGCTGCGATTGGGCGGCGCGAGCGCATTCGATACATAAAATCGGTACTCGCCGCCTACTCGATTATTCGTATCGATAAATTTGATTTGTGCACGATTTTCTTTGTTGTGCTTTAGCTGGTACATGTTTGGTGATTTTATGCTTTTTGGTTTATTTATAGTCAATATATTTTAATTGTAAAGTTGACATTTATTATATTACTAGCTTCTGCCCGCGACTTCGTACGCGGATCCTGTCCCTTATGCCAGCGACTACGGGGTCAGCAAAATCAATGGTCTGAATCGTCTCATATTGAATTTTAAAGGCCCGTTGACGGGAAAAAAACGGAATACGCATAACCATTAGAAACCTTCCATATATTTAATTTTTTGTACGTCAACGGCAAAAGCACAGATTCTAATTAGTCTAAGTTGTGTGTGGCAAATATTGCACGTATTATTACGTAAAAAAACATTAAATATTACTAAGATAACAAAGTAGTGGTGATCTAGTGGAAGTCGTTTTGGTTTAATGGGTAGAGAACCGATCTCTCAAGTATGACTTTGATTCCAGGTCTGGCAAGTACCTGTCAATGCAACTTTTCTAAGTTCGTATGCGCTTTCTATGTATATTTTGGATACCAATAGGGGACGTTAAACTGTAGGTTCCGGCTGTCATTGAACATTCTTGGCAGTCGTTATGAGTAGTCAGAAGCCAGTAAGTCTGACCAGTTTTACCAAGGGGTGTTGGGTTGAGCGGGTAACCGGTTGTAAAACACTGGTACTCAGTTGCATCGTGACTGGAAGTCGATCCTAACATAATTGGGACAAAGGCTCTTGAGATAATAACGACAATAATAATGAGATATAAGCCCCGCAGGACATCTGAGGCTGATGACGGGGAGTAGCAACCCCGCGGAGCTATATATACCGAGTGCTCCAGGGAGAGTATACTGTCCCCCATCTCCGGCCGGCCGGAGTGAACCATGACGGGGTTAGGTCTCACGCCTCTGGCTTGCTTTCATTGGCCGTCCAGAGTGGAGTCGCTAGAGCAGGGTTAGTAGCCTGGCTCGGAGGGTAGGTGCCTCGTGGTAAGTGGCAAGTGGGCCGGTGATCTGCGTTTAAAGTCCACCGAGATATCCTCACTTCAGCCGCTCATGTCCTTGTTGCCCTCTGGTTTCTATTCAGTAACTGATTCCCGGGGGCCCAGTAAGTGAGGTGGCGAGTCTCCACCTGCCATTTTTACATGTATAAATAATACATTGTCATCGGGAGGTGCCATAGTTCCCATAGTTTCCTATGTCCTAATCCACTAACATCCCATCACAATAGCCCAAGTAGTTTTCCTTCATAGTCAGCAATAGTTTATCACAGAACCGGGGACTGTCTTTTTTTTTTTTAACGACGTCTACCGGGGATTGTCTTTGGGTTCATTTCTATAGTGTATAAAGGGATAATCGTCGGTTTTGTGTCACCATGTCATTAAAGTTGATTCAGCGTGTTGGCTTCGGTCCCACGTTTGCCTCCCAAAAATTCGGGACTCTGTAGTCCCGAGGTCTGGAAGAGACATACATACAAAATAAAAATGAGATGTAAAATTTATACTAATAAGTGACTTAACACAAAATTCAAGCGTGTTGTATCTACGTTATTATTTGTATGTGAGAGAAAGAAAAGAAAAAATACGTGTTCATTATTTTAGGGTTATCTATGTAAAAGGCGGACTAATTACTTTTTTTGATTCATCATACCTATTTTGTAACATTCATTTCTATACATTTAAAGTAGTGGAGCTCTTGAAGTTTCACATCAGGTGTTCCAGATCTTCGATTTTTATACGTCAATAGAGAGTGCTTATCAGATTGAACAACTTGTACTAAAACGTCATACCTTTATATGCTGTAGTCTAGCTGGTCTCCTGGAATTCCACATCAGGTGTTTTAGATCTTCAATTTTTATAAGGCAATAGAAAGTGCTTATCAGATTGAACAACTTTTACTAAAACGTCATACCTTTATATGCTACAGTCTAGCTGGGCTCCTGGAATTCCACATCAGGTGTTTTAGATCTTCAATTTTTATAAGTCAGCAGAAAGTGCTTATCAGATTGATCAACTTTTGCTAAAACGTCATACCTGTATATGGTACAGAGTAGCTGGGCTCTTGGGGTTCCACATAAGGTGTTCCAGATCTTCAAATTTATTATCTCAGCAGAAAATGCTCATAACATGAAACAATTTTTGCTATGGCACCATTTTTGTATCTCTTATAGTTTTGTTTGTCTGTTGGAGTTCTGCATCAGGTCTTCAAGTTTCGAAGATAAATTATAGCCTATATGTTGACCCGGCTTAATACCAATACAACAAAGAAAAAATCATTGAAATCCGTTCAGTAGTTCGGAAGATTAGCGTGTACAAACAAACAGACATACAGACATACAGACAAACAGACAGATTTTTTTTTTGGATTTGTGTTCCATTACTGTTTCTAAACCCCACCCAATTATTATTTTTTTAATATATTCAATGTACAGACACAGTTTTTTTACAGATTTATTATATGTATAGATATTGTTGAATCTACACGAGCATGGTAACAAACGTGCGACTCTATCTAATAACTAAGTATTATTATGTTTCATAAATATGTATGACTCTAGTGTGCTTAAGAACAATGGTAGGTATATTAATACCGACTGTTATGTAATTTTACATTCCTTTATCAATTTTAAAAGGACGTAAAGACTGTATGTAATTTTTCATTAAAATTTGCTTATTTTTATAATTTTAAATTTTCCGCAAATTCTTTACTAAGTTTGAACCCAGACTATACAAATAACGGACTATGTAAATTTCCATGAACTAAAAATTATCACAGACATGCCCCGAATAAAGTAGTGTTAATAAAACCAATATGGCCGCCCTTTGAATGTCAAACGTGAATTTGAAAAGGTGCTAACTTTTGGGAACACGTTATAGAACCATGATATTTTATAATAATTATTTTATTTTAATTGTAGTTATATAAAGTTGATAATTATAATGTCAATAAATGATTAAACTGTCAGATTAATTATGCCCTTTTTATTTAATATAAGTTTATTAGCTTCTGCCAGCGGTTTCACCCGCATCCCGTGGGAACTACTTCCCGTACCGGGATAAAAAGTAGCCTACCTATAGCCTTCCTCGATAAATGGGCTATCTAACACTGAAAGAAATTTTCAAATTGGACCAGTAGTTCCTGAGATTAGCGCGTTCAAACAAACAAACAAACTCTTCAGCTTTATAATATTAGTATAGATAATTATTAAAACGTATTGCAGTGATTAATTTAATATTATCTCTAAGCTATTCCACGTGTACCTATTCTAATGAGTGTTTTTGTAATTCGGTCTACTTATCAAATTGTAGTAAGTACATACCTACATATAGAACCGGTAATTGAAATAAGTTCATAATTTATTTACTAGATATTAATCTACCTATCTATTTATCTAAAGTAACATAAAAAACTGTGTATCTTTATTTTTAAAAACAACATAACCACTATTACCTTCACGAAAATCTACTACCATTTAAACCCAAACTATAACAATTATCTCAGCTTGACTCACGAAATAATTTCACAACGGATTGCCAAAAAATGCGTTTGGAAACATCGACAAATTTTTTCCTCCTACTTTCGCAACACTATGATTCAGCCGTGATTTGATTCCAAAGTCTGTCGAGACGCAAACCTTTCTTGGAAAATGGTGTTCAGTCATTTACCAACCGCTTAATAGATTTTTAAGTTGAAATTGTGAAATGGGATTTATTTTTTTAGGCTTTTATTTTGATTAGTTTCAAATTGGTTTTTGTACTAAGTTTATTTTGACCATTACAGCCTCTTGTAATAGTGAGCTTCAAGTCAGAATCTTAAAGTTATTCTTTGCAGAGAGCTACGTAAGTAAATAGCAGGGAATGAAGGGATTATTTGACCAGTTTTTTTGTCTCTTGAATTATAATTTCTTACTGACGTAAATATTTTTGTTCCTTCCTTTCTGGCCGTACTTAAACTTAATCTATACTTGAGTTTGTTTGTTTGTTTGAACGCGCTAATCTCAGGAACTACTAACTGGTCCGATTTGAAAATTTATTTCAGTGTTAGATAGCCCATTTATCGAGGAAGGCTATATGCTTTTTATCCCGGTACGGGAAGTAGTTCCCACGAGATGCGGGTGAAACTGCTGGCAGAAGCTAGTCTAAGATATACATAAACAACACACAAAGGAAACTTACCCAAGAGTTGTTTGACTTCCTAGTTAATACAAGACGGGTTGATTGCAATACTAATATACTAATCTATGCAGTAATCAATGTATGCTGCATGCATATTTATTTTTAGAATAAGTATACAACCTACTTACTTAATTAAAACTCGAAAAAAAATTAGTAACAGAATAATACGTGTTACTTAAGTAACGATAATTTATATACATATATGTATACCATTCTATGTTATATAATTATCATTTTATATTCGTTAAGAAAAAGGATTAGATGTAGGAAAACGGAATCGGATAAGACTTAATCATTAGCAATAGATCAATATCTCATAAACTAAACACCCGATAGGAAACTAAGCGTGGAAAATATCTTTTATCTTTTCCCCAAATAAAAGCCGATTTTAGACATTACGTACCCTTTTGTTTTAGTTCCTATTTTCCTCAATGAACACTTGCCAACTACTTAAGTTGATAAGCTAACTTATCGTATCTGGCGACACTTAATAAACAGATTAAAACCACAATTACTACAGTTATTTCTAAAATTATTTATCACTAAAACTTCGTTTCGAAACGGATTTTACGTGAGTCAGCTAGACAATGATATTGCTAAATTCAACCACAATATAATCAGCAATAAGGTGCATATTACAATATTTACAGGTTTACATAATGCTGGGATTTCCAGCAGTCGATTCGAGTTCTTGCAAAATTCATTGAGGCAACTAGTTATCGCAAGATTCATTCAACCTTTTTACATAGAGTTAATAAAAAACTGCTCCAATTTTATGTCAATTTCAAATTTCGAAATTAAAATGCCGTTTAGATATCTAATCTATTCTTCTTCTTATTATTATTATATATATAAAAGAAAGTCGTGTTAGTTACTCCACTTATAACTCAAGAACGGCTGAACCGATTTAGCTGAAAACTGGCAGGGAGGTAGTTTAGAGCCAGGAGAAGGACATAGGATAGTTTTAATTAAAAAAAATATAAATAAAAAATACAATTTATTCCGGACATACAGCGCCATCTATTGTTCAAACCAAAAATCTGCCGGATGCCACTATTCCACGCGAACGAAGTCGCGGGCAAAAGCTAGTAAAAAATAAAAGACATCTATTAGCCCGTGAAAAGTCACAGTCAATTTTCTTTTATTTAAATTGCAAACGGCGTTCAAGACAGACACGCTTGCTGTCTGTCTCATAGCCAAGAGGTGACGTCAAAAGTGCGTCCTCGACCTACATAGACAAAAGTGAAATTCAAGCAAATCCAAGACCTATTCTATAACTGTGTACTCTTAAAATGTCAAACAATGTAGCTAAAAGAACAGCATTATGAAATACATTGTTTATGTCAATTCAATACGTGCGTGTCGAAAGACTTATTCATAGGTTATGCATTTAAAGTTATTAGTCATATGACAACACATATGTATTAACTTAGTGTGGGGAATACTAAGTTTTTCAACGTGGAAGTATTTGTGTGGGAAGGCGAAGTAGCTGGAGAAATATTGCTACAATTTATGCAATTCAATGAGCGATTTGTTTGAATGACCATTTTGATTTTAGACCCATCTTTTTGTTATAACGGACGATATTTAAATAAATCTGCAGAATCTATATCTTTATATTTGCCTGATTAAATATAGACAGTAATTGCCTTTAATACACTTAAAAAACATATAAATAGTGACTTTAACTCTGTTTTTAAAACTTTATAGTAACTTAACCAGCATAATTCTGTCAAGAATGTATAGACACCATACTTTAACCCGTACCCACACGGGCTATGTAGCCCGCCCATTCTGTGCAACCATTGCCAAGGCATCTAAATTGTCCCGCGTCATTCAAGGGTTAATTGCGAATGTGCGCGCAGAAAATTCGAAAGCGTTTAGAAGTTTTCCAATGTATGAGTAAGTAGTTTAAGTGACATGTTAGGAATTTTCTTGGGCTTTCGAAACTGCACGTATTAGCTTTAGTCAACTTGTCTCCTTTTGGAAATAACTTCGCAGAATATCTATACGAATATTGTAAAGCTGAAGAGTTGGTTGAACGTGCTTATCTCAGAAATTACTGGACTGATTTGAACCAATATTTCAGTGTTAGATAGCTCATTTATCGAGGGAGGATTTTTATCTGAATACGAAAAGTACATTCCCCGAGACGTAGGTAAAATCGCGGGTAACACCTAGTGATTAGATATTATTTAATTTGACAACGAATCAACATTTACAATCTCAAAATATTTTTATTCTAAGCCTGAAATCACGCAGCTGGCCGTGACTGAAGCTTCAGAACTTTTTGCTATAAAAACTTGCATTTTATTATTCTTCTGATTTCTTGTATTTTTTAACAAATAAAATAAATAAAGAGTATTTAACGCCGTGTCTAACAGAGCGTATGAACCGTTGCAAATCGGTCAGGCTGCAAGTAACACTGATCGTGTATTTAAATAGCATTGGGCCTTTGTTTAATTAGTTACACTTGTTTTTCTTTATCTAAAAAGTCGAGTAATTTCTTTATATAAAAATATTTTTTGGGTGTTTGTTTTATTTTTGTAGCACGACGCACTAACTCTCGAGTTTAGTACAATAAATGTTGTCGCATATGAAATGTATAACATACATATAAACACAAGATAATCAAAACTTCGTTACCCATAACTACCAAAAACAAAACAATAACATTGTAATGTTAACATAATTTGTCCCATAAAAATAATTGCAGAAAAATACATACAATCATTATGTTCTCGTAATGGACTTTAAATTACAGAACTGATATAGGTAGGTAGGTGTTATTATTTTAAAGGGCAAAAAGTACTGTGTAATGAATAATGATACAAGAAGGAGCCGTTTATTCAATTAATAAAATCTACACCTTTAAAGCTTAGATACATAATAGGTTATTTTCTTTGCTAAAACCGACCCCAATTATAAAGTTGGGAAAGGCTAGTCAAATGATGATATGTTTTATTTTTATAAAAATTCTATTCATCTCCTGCAAAACCAGCTTATCTTAGAAAAAGTTATACCCAAAGAAAATCGTGAAAAAATAGCTCGTATATTTTGAAGGACCCTAAAATGTCTGGTTTTTCCTACCTTTACAAGTATCTACTATCATATGCACATAAAAAATATACTGCGACCAATAAGCCTCGATTAAAAAAAGCTCAAAATGAATTGTCGTGCTCGTGACTAAGTAAAGAAACCAGACTTGCACCTGAGTTCAAAACTGGTACAATTTAATAAAACTGGCAAAAAATACAACTTGATTCTTCAAGCTAAATTGCATCTTATGCCTATGACGTTAGGGTACAATTTGCTGTGTGCTGTGAATTGTTTTCTTGGCCAGTAATCGTCTCACAATCGACCTTCGTAGGGATTGCTTCCGAGTTCTTAAAGATCAAAGCTTTAACATGTTATTATCTGAACAAACAAGCTTTGTGTATGCGCTTTACATTTTTAACCGACTACAAAATTGAAGATGGTTTTTATGAGTACTGAGGAATTTCCATTCAGCAATGATTTTTTTCAGTCACACAGCTGAACTTTTTGAATTTTTAAAGATAGAAGATGTTTTAGTGTATTATTTCACAAACTGAGTGGCCAATTTACAAACAAAAATTGATCTTTCTTACTGTTACTGTTACAGCCTTTTTTATCGTCCCACTGCTGGGCACAGGCCTCCTCTCACACGGAGAAGGGTTGAGCATTAATCACCACGCTTGCTCAATGCGGGTTGGTGATTTCAGACTTTATAGTCCAGGTTTCCTCAAGATGTTTTCCTTCACCTTTTTATCAGCCATTGGTGTCCAAGATATACTTAGAAAGTACATACAAACTTAAAAAAGTTGCATTGGTACTTGCCTGGCCTGGAATCGATCTTTCTTAATGTCATGACTAAAAAAAAATGCATTTCTTTATTGTTCTTTGCATAAAACTCTGTTCTTAAATGATATCAGAAGACGCAGTATTTGCATTTGATATTTTCATACTTACCAATAGCATAGGTACTACATAGTTAATGAGCTTAAAAAAACCTTCAATACAAACAAGGAAGAGATGCATCATGTAATAATAGATGAATATAAATATATAAATCTGTCAGCCGACCTCTTTATCAAATGCGTTGCATGTAAACGACTATGCTTCGATATGTTTATTATTTCCTCTACTGGTTCAAATCTCCAAGATCTTAACTCGTTACGTATTAAACCTTGGAAGAACATAGGTACCAACTTGTTAAAAACTACTTCGATTAGTATGTTTTAATATTGTGAAATTATAAGGTCTAAAATTTTGACGTCTTTTATCTATTATATCTAGTAGAAAATTCAAAATAACATTTGATAGCGTGATCTTATCAATTGCGATTATAGAGGTAATACAATATGTACCTCAAATTAATTAAAGTCTTTATTTTACTTCAAAACTTCTTACAATTTTTAAGCATGTAGTCCGATGAACTTTTTAATGCATAATATAACAGTATGAAGCACTTTAACACTCTGCAATTGAAACTTTTATTTCCGCATTTCTATGCACCAATAAAAACAAACCACGGAAATAAAACAAAAAAACAATAGTTTACACTTCTGTCAAAAATAACGACCACAACGCAATAAACACCAGTTATTATTACATGTCAGTAGATACTATCAATTACTTCCGACTTCGCCTAAGTAGGTATAAGTTGATTGTAATCTACGATTGGTCGTGCTTACTACGGCCAAGAAGTTTGGACTTCAGAGCTCAGGAAGGTCATTGGAATTTAACATAATTTTGATCGATACTTCTTTTGAATATTTGAACTTTTTTGAGGCCTGAGTGTTAAATAGAGACCGTTATTTTAAATTTATTTTTTGAAGAAAATGGAAAGGTTTTTGCTAACACAAAGTTATGGTTAAATCGACTGGGATTTTGTAGATGAATTAAACTTATAGACAAACTAAATACACCGATACTGAAGAAACATACAGTATATTTTTTTACATTTTATACGTAACTCAATGGAATGCGTAAGATTTGATATCGCAACCCAGATGTTTCTTTTAGTTGATAACAATATTAGCGATAGAAAGGATTATAAGATTCCCAGGCCAATAGCGTCAAACCCTTTGATGCTGATAAATGCCGCTGTGACGTTTTAATTGTCACGCGTTAGCCCATAGGTATATCAAACTATTGAATTGTAACATTATAATTTATCTATATTGATTGTTTCTGATAAATATTATTGCTGATTAGCCGTTTTCCCGCGGTTTTACCCGCGTCCCGTGTGAGCTACTGCCCGCACCGAGATAAAATATAGCCTATGTTACTCGCAGATAATATAGCTTTCTAATGGTGAAAGAATATTTAAAATCGGTCCAGTAGTTTTTGAGTTTACCCATTACAACCAAACAAACAAAGTTTTCCTCTTCATAATATTAGTATAGATTAGTTTTAGAATTTTAAAAAGAAGTATTTGTCGATTTGGCCATTTATGTGGCCGCTGGGTTAATTGTCGCAGGCCAAAACTTGAAACACTTAATTTTTCATGACAGTCAGATAAAATTTTTAACGAAATTATAGCTGTGTGCAAATTAATGATTCCCAATAAAATTATATTAAAACACAGCAGCCCTTATTGGTGCTTTATCTAAATAGTCAACGACCAATGTAAGAAAGTTTTTTTTTTTAACATTTTATGAAAAATACGCGTCATAATAGGTAGTTATATAATAACCTATCTTTGGATGGTCACGCACGTATGCCTTTTAAGATTAACAAGATTTGTACGATATAGATAAATATGTATATTAATCTGATACTACTAACGTCATGATTCTGTAATCTTCACCTGATTAGAAACTTCACCATGACGGTTAACTTCTTGTAGTCGGTTAGGTAGGTTTGATTTCTGATCGAATTAAAACCTTACTAATAATACCTAAGTCATAATTTGTGTTTGCTCCTCTTTCACGTTAAAACTGCGAAATGGATTATGGTGAAACTTGGCAGCAATATAGCTTATAGCTTCTGCCAGCGGTTTCACCCGCATCCCGTGGGAACTACTTCCCGTACCGGGATAAAAAGTAGCCTGTAGCCTTCCTCGATAAATGGGCTATCTAACACTGAAAGAAATTTTCAAATCGGACCAGTAGTTCCTGAGATTAGCGCGTTCAAACAAACAAACAAACTCTTAACCTTTATAGGTAATATTAGTATAGATATATCAAAATAAAATATCGCTTAGTTCTATCCGGTTAGGGGAGCTAATTTCTTAAAGCTAGTTACAAATATTTTATACTATACCTATTTTGAAAGTTCTCTTATAAACAGAAATCCACGTAATTTTTTTTTAGGAGTGGAAAAAGTTTCCTTGTCGAGTAGCGACTGAAACGGGGGTAATACTTAGTTAACTAAAATCAGTCAATCTGGCATGATTTGCTACTATGAATAATATCTGTGTGTTAATGTTTGACTACCTATACAGTTTCGAGGAGCGCCATTCTCAGAATTTTGGCAGCCAGTCTATAATAATATAATATAATATAATAATATTAATATTTATTTCAAGTAACTAGGACTTATATCAGGTTAGTAACAATATTTACTTAAGACTATGTTAGTAGACTACAATGTACAATTTGGTTACATAAAGAAACACTCACTACGAATCGCCGCTACAAGATTCCAGCCGAAATCCTGGAGCAACGATTCACTATGCAGCAGTCCAACCTATCAGCCACCATGCCCAGGATACCATTGGAGCTGGCCCGCACCCTGCGCACCAGGGATGCACACTTTTTCCGCATAATAGTATAAAAGCAGTCTACGTGCATTTCAGCGAACATCCCTGATGCACTACAGAAGCGAGGCAGCCCCATCAGCACCCTGAAAGCATTGTTGTACTGAACACGAAGGGCGCTGTACGATTTAAGCGTAAAATGAACCCACAGGCTGCTGGTATAAAATGATGTACAGTAAGCTCTAAACAGCGTTACTTTAACCGAGTTAGAAGCACGTGAGAACCTGCGGGCAATCATATTCGCTCTCACCGACAGCGCCCTCCGCTCACGTTCTATGTCGTCATCATCCTTGAAGCCAGCGGTCAATACGTGTCCGAGGTACTTGAACTGGTGTACCCTCGTCAAGGCAACACCATTTAGTAAGATAGGAGGCACTGCTTCTGGATATTTACCTCCAGCCCCAAACACCATAACGACACTTTTTTTTACATTATACACCAGGCCGTGAGCTCTGGCGTAGGTTTCCCATACACGCACAAGGTTTCTCAAACCACAAACTGAGGCGCTGAGCAGCACCATGTCATCAGCATAGCTTATGTTGTTAACACATACGCCATCGATATAACATCCGACTCTGGTGCTGCTCAGCTCCACAATCAGTTGGTTCATGTACAGATTAAAGAGTGTGGGAGAACTCAAACCTCCCTGTCTCACCCCACACTCCAATCCGTAAGGGCCCGAATACGCTCCATCCCAACGAACTCTGTTGACCTGGTTCCCATACCAATATTTAAAAATATTGATAACTTCAGGTGGTAGTTGAGCATCATTCAGTTTTTTCCAAAGAATATCATAGGAAACCAGGTCAAAAGCACTCGAAAGATCGAGAAAACAGGTGTAAACCGGCGTACTACGGCCAGTGTAGTACTGCACAGCATGCTTAAAACCCAATATTGCACTCTCTGTTGATAAACCGGGCCGAAACCCAAACTGATTATCGTGCAATACGATGTGTTTATTTAATTGAGCATTAAGCACGCTGTCGAATACCTTAGAGACCACAGTAGCTAGAGATATCGGCCTATAGTTATCCCTATCAGTTAAGTCACCAGTTTTATTTTTTACTACAGGAACCACAACTGTTTTTAACATATCACTGGGCAAATACGCATGACTCAGACAAAGATTATAAAATAACGCCAAGACTCGCGGCAAGTGGGACCCCGCATATCGAAGATGTTCAATGCTGAGCCCATCATGTCCAGGAGATTTCCCTCTAGACATTGACTGTATGATATGTCTTATTTCTTTAGCCTTTATTCTGACTCCCAAAGCCATCTTGGGCTCAACATTGATCATCGTCTGCGACGGACCTAATGAAGACTTGACTTTAAATTTATCCCTAAACAGATCCGCTATTCTCTGAGCATCACTCACACCATCGACACACACAGGCAGGCCCGCTTTATGGTCAAATTTATTTGTATTTTTCCAAAATGCACGAAAGTCTTTCTTGGAATGATTAGAAGCCAAGATATCCATTTTTATTTGGTCTTCCCGGTCTTGGCACCATTTTAACCGAGATTTAAAAATTCTTTTTGATTCACACATTTTGTCATAATAATAACCAGAGGAAGGCCTACCATACCCCGACCATATTTTAAAATTTTCCCGGGCAATCTTGTGTGCTTCGCTAACGTGTTTGTTCCACCCCGTAACAACTTTCTTTCTAAGAAAGAAGTTAATGACTAATACCTTCAATGATAGTACCTATAGTTTTAAATATAACTTATGAGGCCTTCTGAATATGAGAATTTCATCCCGCAAATCATCATCATCCGCCGAGCATTTTTCCCAAGCATGTTGGGGTCGGCTTCCAGTCTAACCAGCTGAGTACCAGTGCTTTACAAGAAGCGACTGCCTATCTGACCTCCTCAACCCAGTTACCCGGGCAACCCGATACCCCTTGGTTAGACTGGCGTCAGACTTACTGGCTTCTGACTACCCTTAACGACTGCCAAGGATGTTCAATGACAGCCGGGACCTACAGTTTAACGTGCCATCCGAAACATTCATCCCGCAAATGTATAAAACAATATCTGTCAATAAGTTTTATTTCTGCCAAGTTTTATGTAAAACCATCCATTAGTTGAAACGTGAAAGAGTAACAAACATACTTAATAACCTTTCATTTACAATACTAATAGGAAGAGATGCTTCTAAGTAAAAATCACACTTAGCACAAGATAATAATTATCATATAGTCTGTGTAGTAGTCTGTAGTTCCATAAGGGTTCATACGCACTATGCGGGCAGCCGCATTACGACTAGCCGCGCGGCTGACCGCAGGATGCGGTTGCGAATGCGGCCAGCCGGATCGCGGGCAGCCGCATTCGCAACCGCAACGTGCGGTTGAAGAACCGTTGCGATTTGCGGTCATATCGATCCATTTCAAAGATGGACGTGGAAGAAGTTGCATTTACTACATTTACACACGTTACGTAAAGAAGAAAAAACAAAAAACAGAAGTACTAGGTGCATCCTTACTTGCAAACACGAGATGAGAGCAAGCATTTTGCAATATTTTTCGAAAAACTAAAAAACACTCACTCAATGGCGGGCAGCCGCAGACTGAACCGCACAGTGCGTATAGCAACCGTCCGGCTGGTCGTCACTCGGGCCGCAGCCCTCCGAGCGACCGGAGCGGTTTGCGGGTAACCGCATCGCAGTGCGCATAGAAATGAATATTACGTACATAATTGTGCTTGCGGTCAGCCGCGCGGCTAGCCGTGATGCGGCTACCCGCATAGTGCGTATGAACCCTTAGAATGCATTTTGAAATCCACCAATCAGATTGCTCGATTTTCAAATGTCATTCGTGGTGCAACACTATTGGTTGCAGACGCATATAGATTCAGATTAGCATGTTTATTAACACTACTTGAGATAAAAATCTAATTTTGGAGCTGTTTTGCATTGTAAAACCAGTTTTATAACACCTTCTAGAATACACAAATACTAGCTTCTACCCCCGGTTTCACCCGTACCCTTTGAAAACTACTGCGCACTTCAAGATAAAAAGTACCTAGCTCAAAAACTTCCCAGATAAATGAGCTATCTAGTACTGGTAGATTTTCCAAATCGGATAAGCAGTTTCTGAGATTTGTGCCATCAAAAAAACAAACAAACAAACTCTTCATCTTTAAATATTGTTAAAGGTAGATAGTTATACATTCATACATGTATCTTTTATCTCTATGAAGATAATTACTTTAGAAGACTATTAAGTAGATAGTACATACATTAGTCAGTTAATTAGGGTGCGCATACACTGCTGTCTTGAGAAAGCGTCTCTAGATAATTATAAGTCTTGGGACTGATGATGCGTAACTGGGGGTACAAGTGGCCTTGTTTAAGTCTAGTTAGAGACTTTATTTGCAGTTGCAGGCTTATAAATGGAATTTTATTTATACCTATGTAGATGTTCATAATTACAATAAAGAGTTTTGTGTGAACGGTGTGTAAACTTACAGCCAACCATTTTTTTCTCAAGTTCCGATATCTATTTCCAATTCGCTGGATGCATTTATAGAAATTGATAAAAATGCTAATGGAGTGCTCGCCACTAATCAGAAAAGTGTGGAACATTTTTTTTTTTTCATTTAGCTACTAAGCATAGACATCTATGATTTTGTATTTTAATGGAAAATTGCTATGAATAGGAAAACTGCATATAAAGTGATACTCTCTGCATATAACTCCATAGAACAATATTACTATCTATACTAATATTATAAAGGTGAAGAGTTTGTTTGTTTGTTTGAACGCGCTAATCTCACGAACTACTGGTCCGATTTGAAAATTTCTTTCAATGTTAGATAGCCCATTTATCGAGGAAGGCTATAGGCTACTTTTTATCCCGGTACGGGAAGTAGTTCCCACGGGATGCGGGTGAAACCGCTGGCAGAAGCTAGTGTATGTATATAGCTTTTACTCAACCATATAGAGATAAAGTGACATCAGGAATGTGGACGCGTTTTAAGGAAAACTGAGGCTTTTGAGATCAGAATCGAGACAGTGAAATATGAAACCTTGTCATACTAGTTAAGTTAATAAATAAGTTTCTTTTCTTTCTTTCTTCTTTCTAGTTCAAAAAACTTGTCTTTAAAATAACACTTCTTAAAAATATATATATTTTTTTTTTGAGATGTTGATATTTCTGCATTTTTTTCTCAATGGACTTTTCTAAATGATTTTTAAATAACTACCTACATTTAATGCAGGCGAGTTTTATAGAAAAGACTTACCTAGGACCTACTTTAGACTCAGTTTTCCCTCCAACCAATCTTTTTTTTTTTAAGTTCAATTACCCGCTTTTGGAAAGAACTTTCCTGCGTTTCCCATATTAACTTCCCTTTATTCCTAATACATTTATCTCTAGCCTTTTAAATTGCTTTGAAGACTCAAACAGATTGTTCAAATATAATCTAATCAGTATTGTATTGATAATAAATAAGTACTAATTATCGATATCTTCATAATTAGTCGTCCAACCCAATGAAGATGCCGGCAATTATGTATGTCTATCTCTCTTGCACTCGCCACATTTGTATCGTGCTATCTCTTTTACACAGTCTTTAGATATCGTATCTCTAGAGTTGTTTGTTACAATCGAATCGATTTTTATCGATAGATAATATTTTTACGTCATCGTCATGTTTGTGTTAAATATGCATTTTCTATACTGTTTATCAGATGATTAATATATCTGAAAAAGATATGTGGAGTAGACAAAAAATATCAGAAAAAATAGAGTTGAAAGGTGCGTTGCCTTTTACGGTTGTCCGTGTGTGTGTTTGCATGTGTGAGTAAATAAAACTGGAAATATTTATGTGTTTAATTCTAACCTTTTTACGGTCAGTTTTAAGTTGTTTTGCATATAAATTTTGATTTGATATTTGTGAATAAAGGGTTTGTTCAATAATTTAAGGTTTTGTTTGTACTTATTAATCGTATAAGACTTTGTACTGTTGAGCTTGCGTGATGACGTGATGCTTGACAGGCAAAAAGTGCGCACAATTTTGTAACCAATTGACGGACGCGCTTGAATTGAGATTTTAAGTAGATAGGTTGCTATGTAGGTATGTAAAGCTTAAAATGGTGGATAAAGGATCATAATACCTAATTTATCTTTTTTTTAAATTCGGTATTGGTACCTACGCCATATTTATATTGGTATTTTACAGGTATTTATACCGTATTAATTCTAGAAACTTACATCACACTTTATGTAAATGTAATTTACAGTTACTATAAAAACAAAAACAACCGTACAATAAAGCTTTCATGCTCAATAGAAACAATGGCACCTAAAATGCTGCAGCATACCGAAACGCAACATAACTTCTCAGAAGCGTCATTTTAGTGCCCACACAGCTTAACGTCAAAATCAACATTTTATTTGCATTAAATAAAGCTATTCCTAATCCCGTCACAGCTGGGCCGTGTACGATGAATATTTACACGCTAAAATACGCCTTAAACGCTTCCATGTGGATTATATTATGAAAAACTGTTCACGTTTTATGTAAATACATTCGAGCGTCGAGCGAAAACTAGAAAGTTAACCCACACATACACAAACGCGTACGTACGTGCCTCTGTGCTTGTGAGCAACGGACACGGTTTCATAATTTAATAACATTAAAAATACATTAAATCTTAAGTTACTAAGTAGAATAAAAACAATTAAAAATAAATACTCACTGTATCTGTCTCCTCGATAAAACCAGTCTCCCACAACATGTTTTTCGTACAAACAGTTCAACACGGCCACAAAAAATGTAAAACGCAGAAAAAGTTTTCCGTTTTTAAGTTTTTATTCGACAAATATCAGTCTTTTAATGCAATGTGCTTTTGTGGACAAAGTTTACATCCCGTGACGTAATTTATTTGGAAAAACTTTTACGTAGCACGAGCGCGACTGCGACCGGGGCGGTGTCTCGATGCTGTATGCGCCGACGCCGATCTCCGAGGACGCACGAAGCTGTCCGACAAACCACGAAGTTAGCCGACCTACTTTGTTCTACTTCGAAACGCTGTGGTCGAACGGCGATTTTTTTCGCATTTTCCGATGAAATGCTGGCCGTATAGTACTTGCTATGTACATAAGTGGTCTGGTTAACTTAGTAAAAAAGTTCTTATGTTCTTTTTTCTTAAATTACGAATGATAATTTTTCCTTCTTGTACTCCCTTTGACAGAAACGTGACTCTAGTATTGTTAGATTTGTCAGAGGTCACGCGTTTGATAAGATATTCTTAACTTTTGTTATTTTTGTACTTAACCGGTTTTGTTTGGTTCCATAGCGACGGCAATTATGAGAAGTAGTTTTTGTACAAAATTTGAAACAAGAAAATATATGTTTTTCGCAGGTAGCGAGAGCGATGGACAGAAACGCGAAATGCTAATTTAGAGTTGAATAATGTGTAATATACCAAAGATACATTTCGCGCCAAATAACTCTGAGATCCTGAATTTAGCCATTTAATACTCTAGGCATGCACAGTCATCTTTTGCTCATATTTTTTCAACAACTACCTACAATCAACGACATAAGAATAGCTAATTTCAGAACAGTGAAGTTATTTGACGTCAGCAGTAAAACTGAACTGTACTGAAATGAAAGGAAATATTTTAGTCATCTTTCAGGCACTTATCCTACACATAAAGGTCAAAGTATGCGCAATTTCAGGTATTTAATTATTCTCTCTATTCTATCCCATAATACACAAACAATTACTTTTTGACAAAAGCTCATGAAGTTACATTACTTTCAAGACTTGCATTGAAAAGCTCTTGTAACACTTTATTTATACACCGATGAACATAAAAATAATCATGACAACGAAGACTATAAAATACTTGTAAAATCTAGCATTTTACGGACCTGACACAATAAATTGGTGACATGAGGAAGAACATGACGAGTGGAGATGTCATAACGGAAAATCTCCTAAGAAAGAAGCGTCGCCATGCGCCTTCGTTGGATAGAAAAAAAAATGATGAATCTTCTTGGCCTTGTTTACATAAATTAGCTAATACTTACCTTAGTAGTATCTATACGCGTTTGTCATTTCATTTGTAGGGTATGCTTTTTACAGCTCCGTATTAATATCATTTGCACCCTAAATACATATTTTCAGCACTACAGTTCCAAGAACAAACTAAACTCGAAATTTAACTCACCGGATTTTCTACAAAAAATATAAATAGGTTATTCCATCGTGGTAACACCCGAAATTGCTATTTCATTTCATCTACCGTCTGATGGATTGTGGTTAGGGTACTTTGGATGCAAAAACCTAACACCTAGAGCCATGAAGCCTATTAAAATTTTAAATGGCAAGCACCTACTAGGCACATGGTTAAGTATTCCCTTGTTTTATTCTATTCCCTCCAGTTCCAGTTTATATCTTCTAGCTGCATCATCAGATCAGTTAGACGGTGTCATATTGTAGTATGTCATCTGAATTACACAGAGCTGACAATTTTTATGACGCTACAATCCTTGGAAGATGGTCAACCTATGTACTATTGCTATATTACATAGTTACCTACAGCTCGACCTAATAAAAGCGTGTTAAAAATATCATAAACCGGTTAAACTACTAAACAATACCAATCAAAAAGTGCAGTTGGGTTATACCCAAAATCATAATTACGCCTTTAAGCTAGCGGCGCGTGCATAACAATTGCATCATAAAACAAAATAAAACAACAATAATAATACAACCTACTTTAGAGCAAACCTGAATTATCACGTAACCAATGTCGAAACAAGTGACTTGCGTCTGCGCAAACGCCCCAACACAGAGGAAGGAAAGATGAACGGAGATGCTATAAGTCAAGTAGGTCAGGCGTCTTCTTGTAGGTCAAGTAACGTACTGTAAGCGTGACCAAAACGAACGGCTACTGGTAACTAACGAGGCGTTTGGGTTCCTTGAAACATAAGTCAAAGACAGATTGGGGATGTGGTTTAAAAAATTAGGCAGGTTCCAAAAAAGGTGTATGTTTACGTAGTTAACTTGCCTTGTCCCAGGAACACCTGTATTTTGGCGCGCTAATTTCCTAGAAGATTTTCCATTATGACTTCTCCGCTTATCATTTTGTTCTCTATGAGCTCAACTTCACGGAACATCAGAGTTGTAGCTAATTCGGTTTCGGAGAACCCGACCCTTGCGTCAAATCGGTGATCGATCGAGATAACATCGACGATGAAATGATTTATGGAGTGCAACTATGATATAAGTCACTTGATTATCGATCGTAATCATAGTCATAATCATAATTCAAATTGCACTGGAAAAATATAGGGGATCTATGAGACATACCCTGAAAGATTCAAACATCATGTCTAACTTAATAGTCCTTCTGTCGCTGCAATTTACCCAAGTGTCATACATATAGACAGAATTATGTTTTAGCAGCACCTAAAATGAGTGACGTTTCAGTATTTGACTGGGAGCCCAGCGTGAAAGCTGAATGTAAAATACTAGTAGACATCATTTAGGATGACACAAATAACGCCTCTAGCTCCGGTTGAAATGTCATTTTCACGGATACTTAATCTAACCACATATTTTAAACTCCCGTTTATGTGTCACAGCTCTTCATCATCTCCCGAGCCTTTTCCCAACTATGTTGAGGTCGGCTTCCAGTCTAACCGAATGCAGCTGAGTACCAGTGCTTTACAAGGAGCGACTGCCTATTTTACCTCCTCAACCCAGATACCCGGGCAACTCAATACCTCTTGGTTAGACTGGTGTCAGACTTACTGGCTTCTGACTACCCGTAACGACTGCCAAGGATGTTCAATGACAACCGGGACCTACAGTTTAACGTGCCATCCGAAACACAGTCACAGCTAAGGTAAGTAAACTTATAAATCTCCCTACAAAAATATTCCGTCGATAAAACCGTCAATGTCGTTAAGGTAAAATAAGAATTGATGGAAATCTCGAAGGTAGATTTTTTTTATGTTAGACGTAAGATCACGTCTATAAAGTTTTGGACTATCGGTGTTAAATGGTAATAAAATACCACCTAACTTAATTTTTTCTAACAAAAGTTTTACATTCTGCGGTTATATCTAACGTAAGAACACAATATGTACAAAGATGACATTCCCCATATGTGTTTTATCTATCTTTCTATATTGACGTCAATAACACTATATCTTGTCAAGTGGCCACTTATTGGAAATTTCTTTGTTTTATCATCATTTCCCTCTTGAAATATTCTTATCAGTATTTATAGAGACTGATCAGTGTACACGAAGATTTGTTTTCATTCATATGAGAGTTGAAATGTATGATAAAACATCTGCTTCTTCCATGCTAGATATTTAATAGCATACAGAAATAGCGTCATCACAGCCGAAAAATGTCCAATACTGAACAAGTCGGGGTCATTTGCCTGATTGTTTTATACATATGTCACAAAATATGAAGAAGACGAAGGCAGAGAAGATCACTCTTCTCATCACATCAATCTATCTTTATAATTAGCTTTTACTAAAAAGACTGCGAGGGTATTGTTTTTGCTATCCATAAAATTTAAAATGTAAGATTTTTTTCTCTCAATTACATAATTAACTTGCAAAAATCATTACTGCAAAGATATCTAAAGAGTACTTATAATGCACTAACATACTAATTTCCATTCGAGTTCCAACAGTACCCACTACCTAACCAAATCAGAATCAAATCTTAAACATCCGTTACTTGATCCTTGAAACTAAAAAACTAACGTACTTCATAGGAAAAGCCCACATTGAATATTTATCATTTCATTGTACGTATATTGTAAACAGTTTATGACACTCGCATTTTTCCAATATAATCGTTTAGGAATACGGATCTTTATTTAATTGGACAATAAGTATAGGCTATTACGGTAAATGCTTGTAAGTACGTCTATTTATACAGGGTGTGTCGTTCACAATCACATTAAATCCTATCGCATATACTTTATGATATTCTATGGCGAATTGTAAACAAAATAACCTAATCCATTCCAACCACCACCACAGGAGTTTACCACAGGTGTTTAACCACAGGAGTCATTTTTCATTTTTATAATTTACAACATCATGTGTAAAGCAGAGATAAAGTTAGGAGTATCGAATGTTTTGATCAGTTGACAGTTGACAGCTGTCAGTTTTCAAGGGAGAATTTCAGTTGTTTGCAATGACTGACTTTTATATGGTGTTCTAATTTTCGCACATTTTTATTGTATTTACTTTGTTTGAATTTTTTTTTCATTTTTACGTATTTTTCTTTTTTCTTTGTGTAAATCGACATATAGTAACCAGTATATTATCGCATTTCATTTAATGTGATTGTGAACGACACACCCGATATATTATGTAGGCGTACTTAGAACACTTATAGCAGTTAATTTACTATAGACTAGCCGTTTTTCCGTGGTTTTACACGCGTCCCGTGGGAACATCTGCCCGTACCGGGATCAAATATAGCCTATGTTACTCGGGAAGAGTGTAGCTTTCCAAGAGTGGAAGAATTTTTCAAATCGGTTCAGTGGCTTCGGAGCCTGGGTATTAGGGCATGCAATTCCGGTAAAATAAAAATTACCGGTAAAAATTCGGTAATTAAAATATTTTTACCGGTAAACCGGTAAAACGGTAATTTTTGTATTTTTTTTTTAAATGTGATATTATATCAATAAGATTGGGTAGTCTAAAAGCAAAAAATAATTAAAAATACAAGGTATAAGGTAGTAAACATTTTTTGTGACGTGGGCCGTAAAAAAAAACATGTCAGTACCATCCGAACGCGATGTCGTCGACAAAATGCAAGAGAAACGGCTGCGATGGTTCGGCCATGTAAAAAGGAGACCACCTGAATACATCGCTAATGTTGTGTACTCAATCTCAATATACCCGGTCAAAGGCGCAGAGGCAGGCCGAAACTTTGGTGGTTGAGTGTCGTAATGAATGACATGAAAATCTACGAACTCGAAGAGGAAGATGTCCTGGATAGAGCGAAGTGGAAGAAGAAGATACGGAAAGAGGACCCCGTCACAAGACGGGATAAACGCTAAGAATTACCGTGAAAAAAAAAAAACATTTTTTTTTCATTGAAGTGAAACCTTTTTTATGGTAAATCGTGGGCATTTTATGGACCAGGGTCGCGGTAACTCTTTCGAACAATCCCGCAGCCCCGTCAGGTTTTGGCCCTGCGCGTGGAACAACTCGGGCCCCCGACACGGGTCTGTTGTCTATGCAGACGGAGGAACGATGAGCCACCCGAACTCACCGTCCACAGACCGACGCCTACGGTGGCCGGGAGTCGTCTCTCGACACTCGGCACCCGTGGTGTCTTCGGTCCACTACAGCGGTTGGGATAAGAGGTGCGAACTCGCAGGCGCTCCACCGTCTCCTTCTCGAGCTGATTGGGAGACTGAGAATGACTGTTTCGCAGAAGGAGGCGACGGCTTCCCATTCCCTCTCGCTTCGGACCATGGCTTGAACCAGGGCCGGACGCGAGAGGTCGTCGCTGCCTATTGGCTCGACGACGACACCGCGGTACCCTTCCCAGGCAAGACATACCTAGACTGTGTGCTCCACCGTGTACTCAGAACTGTCCGCATGGTGGTGAAGTAAAAGCCCTTGCTCAATAAGGTCATAGAGTAGGTAAAATAAGCATAAGCTACATTTTTACCTAATAGGAACTGACAGCTATGAGGAAATTCAGATTAGCTAAGCGTCCACTTGTCGGTATCGTACGCAACGGACGTATCGCACGCAACGGATCGTAGTATTATTTATATAGAATGCGATGCCTACGATGCGGACAGGTGGACGCACTTGTTTGAGTTTCTATATAAATAATACTACGATCCGTTGCGTGCGATACGTCCGTTGCGTATAGGGCTGCCATCTCGAATTTCGCCAAACCCGGACAAACCTTTAAAAAACCCGGACACTTGGCGTAAATCGCATTTTTTCCCCGAACGAGTACGATGTTTTTTTAAACAAAATAATACCTAATTTGTAATCCATTTACTATTAACATATACTTAAATTCAATGAGGTGCTTCCTTACATTAAAAGTGTCCGGGTTTTCCCCGGACACTTCTTGAAACCCCGCCTGGACGGCCCCCGGACGGCCTCCAAACGAGGACAAATCCGGGGAAACCCGGACGGATGGCAGCCCTAGTTGCGTACGATACCGACAAGTGGACGCTTAGCTTAACCGAATGAATAAAATTTGTTTAGATATTATAAATTAAGATGAGAATGAAGATTTGTATCTAACCTAGAGATAGTTAAGGAGCCACATAAGTTTACTTTCCTAAAAAACAGCAACTTTAACAGTCTTACAATATGTAATGTATGCAATATTACATTATGTTCAGGCTACATAATGAAGATTTGACGTTAAATGAACAATTGCTATATATTATTACAAAAACGTAAAAACCGGTAAATTACCGGTTACATATCATTTTTACCGGTAAATTAAAAATCGCGAAAATGGGCGGTTTTACCGGTAAAACCGAAACCGGTAAACCGGTATTGCATGCCCTACTGGGTATAAACAAACAAAAAGAATATTTTCTCTTTATTACCTACTAGCCGTTTTCCCGCGGTTTCACCTGCGTCCCGTGGGAGCTACTGCCCGCACCGGGATAAAATATAGCCTATGTCACTCGCAGATAATATAGCTTTCTAATGGTGAAAGAATATTTAAAATCGGTCCAGTAGTTTTTGAGTTTATCCATTACAACTAAACAAACAAAGTTTTCCTCTTTATAATATTAGTATAGATATGTATTTGTACAGATACAATAATACAACAGCCTTGCAAGGTGATTGGAAAGCTCGCGATTATTTCTGGGATTACAATGTCGATTAAAAATAAACAGTAATATATTTTGTTATACATACATTCAACAAAAAACTTATAAACATTATTATGGCTAGTTGCATCAATATAGGACCACGCCTTCTTGATATTGAAAAATAAGCATTCGCTAGTTTTTGTTTCAATGTATTATAAAAACACTAGCTTCCGTCAGTGGATTCATTCGCGTCCCATGGGAACTACTTTGCTTTGCGTAATCAAAGTAACGTAAAGCCTTTCTTGATACCTATCGAATCATCCTCCGAACTCCGAACTCCGGATGTAGCTGAGTACCAGTGCTTTACAAGGAGCGACTGCCCTATCTGACCTCCTCAACCCAGTTACCCGGGCAGCCCAATACCTCTTGGATAGACCGTAACGACTTCCAAGGATGTTCAATGACAGCCTCCTTGATGCCATCCCTTGATACCTATCGAATATAGGAAAGATTAATTTTTCAAATCGGATCGTTCTGGGATCGAGCCGTCCAAGTTAACAAACTAATTCTTCGGCTTTTAACCTATACTAATATTATAAAGAGGAAAACTTTGTTTGTTTATTTGTTTGGTTGTAATGGATAAACTCAAAAATTACTGGACCGATTTTAAATATTCTTTCACCATTAGAAAGCTATATTATCTGCGAGTAACATAGGCTATATTTTATTCCGGTGCGGGTAGTAGCTCCCACGGGACGCGGGTGAAACCGCGGGAAAACGGCTAGTATTAATATAGAGATGTTGTAGACTTTACGAGTTTTACATAATTTACTTAGAATAATGTATCTACTTATCTATAAATAATATAAGTTGGATAAGCCATTCTAGCATGTCCGTTACATAAAAGGGTTTTCTCAACATTAGCACATTGGTCGGTCAGTCGTAAACGGATATAGGAAAATATAACACGGTATAATGTTACGGGGAAACTTTTAGTATCCAAATAATGACATAAATAATATTAACAGCCTTTTTAATGGCATTGTATTGTACGTCAATGGTGACCATTTAGGTCAGACTGGAGTTTGCATTTTATGGTACAGTTATGTAATGGGTGACTTGAACTATACTCACAGCTTAGTTCTGTCATATGCAGAGATACAATACAGAGGCATTTCTTAGATTTCTTTGGTCTTACTACAAAAACTTAAACATGTGTCAAACACTTGTCTAGAAAAAGTGTGGCTGCAAAATGGACCTTATTACAACGTCATAATCTGAATTTTTTTAGACAAGTCTTAAACTGACGTTTAAAAGTTTTTGTGGTAAGACGGCTTGTGTTTAAAAGTTCATGTGGCCTAGAGGCTCAAGCACTTGCCTTTCATGTAGGGGGTACCTATACATTCCTGATCAGGCAAGTTGCAATTTAAGTTATGATATAATTTTTAACTATGTAGATCTTGGACCAATGTCTAAGTGAAGGTAAAGGAAAACATCTCATTTAACCTGAACTTCAAAATCTGTTAATTCGCCTTGAGGAAGCATGATGGGTAAACGCTCATTACTCTTCTGTATTAAAATAGGTATAAGCCCAGCAGTGATTCAAACATTATTGTTATCGACTGAATTATTTAGGTGTTTCCCCGCCGATGTACGATTTACCTAAGTTATTAATGCAGATAACTTATTATCTTCAACTTGCTGATAAGCTAATATTTTGATTCGGTAGTCTTTAAATGGAAAATTCGACGAAAAAGGCGGGGACATCCCCGCCTTTTTCGTCGAATTTTCCATTTAAAATATTACCAATCG
This sequence comes from Helicoverpa assulta, assembly GCA_963856015.1. NCBI lineage: Eukaryota > Metazoa > Arthropoda > Insecta > Lepidoptera > Noctuidae > Helicoverpa > Helicoverpa assulta. Next base: position 2,548,812 of record CAWLCW010000016.1, read on the forward strand.
TGCAAAAAATAATATAGCATTTGCTCTCGATAACTACAACAATAGTTTGATATCAGAAAATCTCTAACCACGTACCAAATGCCGACTGCATTACACATGCGTCGCTTCAACTTCACCGCATTTTCTCCTTAAATTACGACTTGATGGACAAATAAGTTCTATAATCTTACCAGTTCTGCAGTACAAAAGTCTGTTTGCTTGCATGTTTGTTAAACTTTCAAATAAAATCTACTGAATATAGTTAGATTTGCATTTTATTTCACACATGGTTTATCTACAATTTTTGTCGTCAGTACTGTTGTGACATTTTCATAACCACGCCTACATAATTATATACTTTGGACTTTGCACTGCAGTTATAACTTTTAACACTAAAGGCAAAAATCTTAAGGAAATTGACTTAAAAAGTTTGAAATTGCCATCAATACTCATACATGCTTTGATAAAAATGATACCATTGCCCAGCAATAGATCAATGATAATTCTGGTAAAATGCACGTAAGACCGCGGTTAAATGTCAGTAGTCCTATACTTCTCCCAGTATTTTGTTTCCTTTCTACATCAAAAGCAATTCACGTAGCAGAACGCAGTCGTGTATTGAACGTGATTTGAACATAGAAATAATATTATGTTAGAGGATTAATTCCTGCTTTGTATGGGGTCTAAAATTAGCAGCATAACTTGGTAATCTGAATTGACAAGCGAAGTGTTGAGCTTAGTCACGACGTCTATTCATGAGCTGGTGGGTTTTGTCGTTGATAGAACATTGTCTATTTCTGTCTAAGAATAAACAGAAGTGGGTAGGTACATGTAATGTTTTCTGGATATTATTATGATTAAAGCCACAGTCTTTGAGATGCTGCTGAAAACTACCATAAAAATAAACTTAAGTCAAAGTTTTTTATTTCATTTAGACTTCGTTAAAAGCTAGGTGCATGTTGCCATGGTTTCTCAAATTTTAGTATCAAAAATAAATATTTCGCTTAGCAGTTCAATATGCAATTATTTCACAAATGAGGCAGTAAATATGCATTTAATTTTCAAGGGTCACATTGAAGGTCGCTAGGGCAGTAATTTGCCTTTCCCTTTAACAACACTTTCAATATAGGTTTCAATTGGCATTTTAAATTTTCAAACAAGTCATAGGAATTACCAATTACTGAAACGAAAAAAGATAAAAATAGATTGGCCACTTAGTCAGCCTACATATTTTTAACAGTTGACGCTCACAGGTTACTGGGAATCCCCAAACGACACGAAGCCTTGATAACAAAAAACATTGCATTTATAAGGTTGCTTGGGCCTTTTTAAAAGTTGTTTTTTTTTTAGTTAATTATATAGAGACTGCGCATATGCATACACAATATGCCTGTCTTGAGGTATACTATGAAAGAACTGGCCATTTAAATTATAAGGCCCACATTAGACTTTATGTAGGACGGATAATGGGGCAAACCTTTTGTAGGACGTGTGCACTATTGGTATAAGTATGTTCTATTTTTCTCCTACAAAAAGTCGATCACTGATTTGTCAGAGCGTGAGTACAGCCTTAGAATTTGCACCTAACTTTTAACTGTAGGAACGTATATGTCACTAAATCCCAACTAACATTTTAAATGCCAAAGAGTTTGGTTGTTTTCACACCTTCAAACAAAACTAGCTAAATTCATTTGAAGGTCATTTTGGGGAAATACAAATGTAACCGTGAACACGGTCATAGGCCTTTTTTATCTAAGCCTTACAAAGGAATATAAAGTATATAAACGAAAATTATTGAATTAAGTTAATCCACAAAATAATACAATAGTGACAATGTAAAAATCGCGTGATCTCTTATCTGGTATACTATGATTGACTACTATTACCTACAAACTAAAGCTTACTGGATCCATACTAATATAAAAAAGTAGAAATTATATACATATTTTTTTGGCTCAAAAAAATATGTATATAATTTCAACCTTCTCCGAAACTACTGAATCGATTTTAAAAATTATTTCACCATTGGAAAGCTACACTCTACCAGGGTAACATGTTTTACATTATTACTTCCAGACTATATTTTCTCCCCGTTTTAAATGTAAGAAAGTCGTGGTGGTTAAGACCTAACCTCTTGAGTAGGAGGGTGTGGGTTCGATTCCAAGTCAGGCAAGTACCAATGCAACTTTTCAAGTTTGTAGGTATATACTTTCTAAGTATATCTTGGACACCAATAGCTGATAAAAAGGTGAAGGAAAACATCTTGAGGAAACCTGGACTTCTGAAAAAAGTAAAAAAAAAAATTAAAAAAGTAAGTAAAAGTAGAGGAAGTCTGAAATCACCAACCCGCATTGAGCAAGCGTGGTGATTAACGCTTAATCCTTCTCCGTGTGAGAGGAGGCCTGTGCCCAGCAGTGGGACGATAAAAATTTATTTATTTATTTATTCATCTCAAAGTTACTATGCCTTTACAGACTTAGTCTAATTCGACATAGTACCTACGTACAATTATTATTCCCTTAACTATAACTTAACTATATAACACAGTACAAAACAACTACTAATCCTTACATACTACACAGTAAGTGGCCCTTGTGAACTCGCTCAGTGTACAGTTAAATATGTCGACGTGCTCAGCCACCGTGTTGAGAGTGCGCAGTGCGCGAGTGAGCGGCGCGCGCTGCAGCAAGTTGGTGCGCGCGCGCGGCACCACCAGCAGCCGCGGCCTGCGCCGCCGCCCCACGTACTCGTCCGGTACACAAAAAGCTATCTCTGATAGAAGACCCGAATTTTTTATGTCATCTCTCAGAACTTTTAACAGATAAGTCACCAAAGCCACTTCACGTCTGACTTTCAATTTGTAGTAACCTACCATACCGAGGCAGAATAAAGTGGGGTACAGTAATGGATATCCCGGATATATCTTATACATTTTCATATACATAAAACGTATATATTTGTTATGTATACGCTCAATCATGTTTTTATACTTTATTTCACTTGGACTCCAGATGGCCGCATTGTATTCCAGATGACTCTTCACAAGAGCCTCGTACAAAGCCCTTAATGCACCGATGTTCGTGAAGTCATTTGTCTGACGCAGCATAAATCCCAGATTCCTGTACGCCTTCTTACAAATATTCACCACGTGTTTGCGAAACTGTAAGTCGCTGGTGAAGTGGATGCCTAGGTCCTTCACCTCCGTGACACGCTGCAGCAGCTCCCCGTTCATGGTGTACTGGTAGTGTTGTTGGTTTCGGGCGCGGGTGAACGAAAGTACCGCGCACTTTGAGACATTGAAGTGCAGCTTATTGCTGCGACTCCATTCAGTGACACTATCCAAGTCGCACTGCAGCATGTCACAATCCGCAGTGTCCTTAATTACTGCTGACAGCTTAAGGTCATCAGCAAACAGTAAAGATGTTGACCTGACTACCGACGCTATATCATTTACCATGATAATAAATAATAAGGGTCCTAGATTACTACCCTGACTGACTCCCGATCTTGTGTAGTAGGGCTCCGAGAAGTGTCCGCCACAGTCGACATACTGACGCCTATCTCTAAGATAACTGGCGAAGAACTTTACAGTATGTAATGTGCAGCCCATACCCGCTAGCTTCGACAAGAGTATGTCGTGGTCGACTGTGTCGAACGCCTTCTTGAAGTCAAGGTAAGCTACGTCAACCTGAAGCCCGGCGTCGATAGCTGGAACCAACTGCGTCATCAGGTGAAGTAAGTTTCCCGCTGTACTGCGTCCAGGACGGAAGCCATGCTGCGCATCAGACAAATGAGCCCCTATCTGTGCATAAAGGATATTGTGAACCGCCATCTCGAATACTTTGGCCGGTGCGCTGAGCACCGCAATAGGTCTGAAGTCACTGACATCCGTGCCCCCTCGACCTTTAGGTATAGGTACAACCCTAGTCAATTTCCAACGAGTCGGAAAGGCTAAAGGAAAAAGGCTGCAACAGTATTAAATGTAATCATTAAATTAATGCGTAAGGCCTTCAATCAAGGCATCTACGACACATACAGACTAGATGAGGAAATTATTTTGAAAATTAGTGAATTAATTACCATCGTCTCAATGCTAGTTTGTCAAATATTTTATTCAGTTTGGACGTGTTTGGACAAAATGAAGTATTTTAACTCGACAATTTTGTTTTTGATAATATTTTCTATTTTTTGCGTGGAAGGTAAGGAACATGCTGTTATTTTTTATTTTCATATCAATCGCCTTTGTTTACTTATTAATGAACTTTATTAACTCTGTTTGTTAGTTACTTAATCACAATACAGTGGCTGAACTAATTAAGAAGAAAATTTTCACAAAAATAAATAACTCACCCTTGAAACTATTTTTCATCTCGGTTTGTCAATAGGTTTTCTCGGTAAAGGCGCTGAATGCCTAAATTGGCTTGTCTTAAACAATTTTTTGGCCAAAAAAATTGTTTTTGGCCAATTTTTTGTCTTTCTAAGAGAGAAAGAGAGTGTTTTGAGTGCTGTCAGCCTCTTAAAATGGAGGGTTCCCAATCATTTTCCTTTAACATATTTTTTGTGATATTATATTTTGGTTTGTTTTTATTTCAGTGAAACCAATCTTCTTGCCAAAATCTCGGCTACAAGCTATTTATTCTAAAGCCCAGAATCAAACAGAAGTGGAAAAATCTCAGAAAGATCTTAGGAAATGAAATTAATAAACTAAAATCAAACATATACTTGGTTTTTTTTTTATACCTATCAGAATGTTTTATTTTTACACGACTTTGTGTCAACTAAAAATAACCTTACACATATGTTTAATATTTAAAAATATAAAAAGTGAGATTAAAAAAAATGAATATCTCAATGATGAATTAAAATAAATGAAAACTTAAATATCTCAATTTTTTCAATCAGGCATATAATTTTTTTATAGTATATTTTTAGAATTTTAAGTCATAATGTTTGAGGTATTAACGTCATTACAATCACGCATTTAGATAGATTAATTATTATAATTATATTTTATACATATGTATTTTTACTTTGGGTTCGTATAAATTATGTCAGATTTCAATCTTTGCTCGCAAAACAACGCATATATCGGTTATTCAACTGAAACTGTAAAATTAATGAACATATTTAGTACAGTTAAATACTTAAATAATGATTGCACAATTTTGTTAAATATTGTACAATAAAATCTAAAGATTGTTGATAAATAACGTTAGGCGATAAGATTACTTAAACAATTTGTGTCCTTTTTTCCTGTTAATACAATACAGGGTAAAATCCTACTTTCCTTAAATAGAGCAGGTGAAATATGCCATTTGTTTCCTGTCATGGAATGTTACTATTATTAAAAGTTATTAAAACACCACAAAATGAGAGTGGTAGGGAATTTTGAATAATACTATCTGTTACCCGCGTCCTGGGGGAACGTCTTCTCGACCCCTTATGAATATAGACTATACTATATCACCCGGAGATAGTGTAGTTTCCCAACAGTGAAATATTTTTTCAAATCAGTTCAGTCAATATAATAATCAGAATAAACTTAATAACAAACAGAATATTTTTTCCTCTTTGCAATAGGTATTTAGTTTATATCGCTGGTTGGAGTTAACAGTTAACACCTAGTTCCTAATTGACTACGGAACCCTAAAAAGATAACAATTTTGTTGCATAATAGTTTGAACATATTTTGTTTGCTGTAGATGATTGAACGACTTAAACTGTAAGAAAAAGTGATCGCGACCATGCAATGTAAAGGTGCATCCTTTACATTGCATGGTCGCGATCACTTTTTTTAAGAAAATACATCCTTATTTACCTAGATAATTCGTTTTGCTCAAGGGACTCATTTGATGTCTCAAAAGTTACAGACTAATTAAAATAACCTGCATCTCATCTATTCTAAATATTATTTTTTAAGGAAAGTCATCAAATGAAACTACCGATGTGGGTGCAACTTGAGGGAATGTCAGACTCTAACTGACTAAAACCCATCACGTTCCAAACGTTAAAACCCTTTACGTACCAGGGCCGCGCTAAATTTTTTCGAACAATCCCGCAGCCCCGGCAGGGTGACTATTCTGTCTATCGCGTGCTCTAAACTAGTATTACATAAACCAACAATAAAGTCATCCGCAATTAGAACTGTATACTGTATAATATTCACATAATATTCATAATGTTATAACCACCTTGATATATAAACATTTTCCTGCACGGTGTGTTCGGAACCACAAACTTTGCTTACACAACACTGACCCGGAGATACAGGTGTACTTAGATTATACAATTTTTGGATCCGGACTCAAGTGACCTGCACTTCATCAGTTATGTCACATGTGACATGTGCCTAATTTGATTAAATGACATACCCCCAGTAGCGGCGTAAGGGGGGGGCGGGGGGGGCGGTCCGCCCCGGGTACCACATCTGGGGGGGTGCCATCTCGGTCGGCACATATCTGCACTACCAGAATGATCGAGGTGGGACTGAAAGGGGTGTCACCCCTCAGTCCATCTGTCACCCCTCTCTTGTATTTTTGCTTTTACCTGATTACTTAAATTAATTCCTCAACGTTGAAAAAAAAATCCGCTCGCTTCGCTCGCGGTTTTTTATTACTTTCTAATTTATTCTGCGCTTACTTTATAAGTCCTCAATCTTACAAAAAGTTCAAGCACCGAAGTATCAAAAACAACTGACGCTCGCTTCAGTCACGGTTTCTGTTTATTGCTCATGTCTGAGTTTTTGTCCTCAAACCAACAATTAGAAAATTCACTTTACGGTGGATATTTCTAAGCTGTTTAGGCGCTGTTTGTAAGCGGTGGAGGACTTTGTGTCCCAAAACTCAAAGAATTTCGCGCTCGCTACGCTCGCAGCTTGTTCACTTTACTGTGGTTTTTTTTTTCAAACTTGTTTGAATACCAAATACTTGTTTGTATTCCAAAACTCAAAAATTTCGCGCTCGCTACGCTCGCGGCTTCTTCACTTTGCAGTGATTTTTTCAAACTTGCTTGGGTGGCGTGTTCCAAAACTCAAAAATTTCGGGCTCCCTTCACTAGCGCTTTATAACTTTGCAGTGATCTGTCTCCGGTTTCTTCATGTTAAACCTAGCTAAAAGCACCATGAATGATTTCTACACCATTTTTTTTAATACGTGATTTATTTGGTCGTTTTTTTTTTGGGGGTACTCAATAGGTAGTCCGCCCCGGGTGCCACCCGATGCTACGCCGCCACTGCATACCCCCACACTCAGAGACATTTAATGATTACTTAAGTCACTACTTAGTGACGGAATGTCATACAAATCCTTCACTAAGGAATGGCTTAAGTAACCATTAAATGTCTCTGAGTGGGGAGGTTAACATTAAATGACAGACTTATTGGCAGTATATTGTTTGAAAGAGTTTGTATGGATCTTTTGGAGACGGACATCAGATGATACGTTGTGGGTACAGCGGATGGGAGTGTCTCAGCATTTTTACTCGCTAAAACCCACCTCAGTTCCTTCTGGAGCTCTTTGTGTACCAGAGCTACGGTAACTCTTCCGAACAATCACACAGCCGCATCAGACTGTCTTTACATGCGGTCAAGCATCATCATCTTCATGTAGCTGTACGTCTACCCTATAATTCGAAGATAAACGTTATCAGTCAGCAAAAGTCTGACATTCCAAAATCATACAAATCGGGTCATTTTAAGGTACAGATTGCACAATTTAAAGTAACAAGACACAAAATATTAATAAAATAACCAAACACAATTTGAATATTTTTCTAGAAGTCTAGATGAAATAAAACATAATACCTAATATTCAAAGGCAAGGCGATTTAAATATAGCGTTTTAGTATTCGTAGACTTTTTAATGATTTTCTGATCCAAAACCGGTAGGTAGGAAAATAAATAAAAAGAATAATAATCTTAAAACTCAGACTGGTACAAGTTTGACAACTTTTACAGATAGTTTCTTTAATATGGATTTTTACGACAAGTTGTTAATTAATCATTGGTAGATTGGTTTTTTTGTATCAACTTGTATTTTTTTTTAACTTATGTAATTATTTCTACGTTTTCTTAGCTTCTATCCTATGATTTTTGCGTAGTTTTCCCTCACCTTATATAGTAAGCTTGCTGTTTCCCGCAATTCCACATACAGAATAATATCTACTTCGCGCACCTTGATAGAAGTAGCCTATGTTCTTTTTCAGGATTTGAACTAACTTCGTAAGTACCAATTAAAATCGGTTGACTAGTTGTGGGGTGAAAGCCAGACCAAAAAGCAGAGTTATTTTCGCATTACATTGGTAAGGATTTGGATTAAAGATTAACCACAACCTCAAAATAATTTATTCAAACTTTCTGCATAACAGCACTTATTGAACGTCAAATATTAACAAAAGGCAGCGCCCAAAACGCCCACCCTTCACCACTTTCTATGTTTTTGCTGGAAGTTAACAACATATCTAACACTAGCTTCTGCCAGCGGTTTCACCCGCATCCCGTGGGAACCTCGGCACGGACCCGGATAAAAAGTAGCCTATAGCCTTCCTCGATAAAAGGGCTATCTAACACTGAAAGAAATTTTCAAATCGGACCAGTAGTTCCTGAGATTAGCGCCTTCAATCAAACAAACAAACAAACAATTTCTATCCTAACTTTGCACTCAAAAAAATATCAATTAGTACAAATCTTAAGGTCCATTTCAACTAATGTCAACCAACATCTTTCCTAATGTAGTACATTTATAACAAGTCTAGACTAGACTGCATCATTGAGGGTAATATTCCTAGCGTTTGTACCCCCGGGCGACTGGGAGTTATAACTTCCGATTTCGAAAATGTAACTTGTAAGTATAAAATCATTTTAAAGCTCGTTATTTATAAATATGTATGTTTTCCTTTTTGAAGTCCGGTGTGTGATCCTATTTTGTAAGGAGATTGTTTTGGACGAAGGTCCATAATCTGCGGATTGTTCGAAAGAGATACCGGGGCCCTGGTACATAAAAGGCCTATGACGGAACACGACGGTTTTTAGTCAGTAAGAGTCTGACACTCCCTCACCGCTGCTAACCCACAGCGGGAGGGGATGGAATCATTTGATGATTTTTGACGTCGGAAAAAAAAAAAAAGGTCCATAATTATGGAGGTGAAATAGTTCACTTTAATACCTGTTAATGACATATGTATTTTATAGGCATTTTTATTATTTTAGTTAGGGAGCAATTTCAAAATAGAAATACAATAAAAAAAAAAACAAACACTTATTTACATATTTTCACTTCATTAAAAACCGACAACTAGTTGAGACGAATTGTATGTGCCTGCATCTTCTCCACCATTTAAATTATCTATTTTTATAAGTTAGTACCTATGTATTTTTAAAACTGTATGCATAAGTAACAAGATGTGAAAATAGATTTCCTTATAAAGTTTCCTTCATCTGAAGAGAAATCCCCTTTTTAAAATTGAAATATTAATAAACTTAAACCAATAGGTAAAACCCATAGTTTATTAAATTAACCAAAACCAACGAAGTAACAAGAATTGCTCCAGGAAAAAGTGTAGGCATTATACTGATTTCTGATACTTAGGCGAATGTGGTTTTGCAATCACATCTGTAATATAATATTTTCCTTACCTTAATAATTGTCCTTGACACCATTCCGAAGAGATTTACCAAGAAGTCTTGATGAGGGCGAGCTAGTCGAGCATGGCGGTGGCTACACTTTCTACTGGAAGGGCACTGCTGCAACAGAACCAAGAAGGTCGGGAGTTGGTTTTGTGATCAAGAATAATCTTGTGAAGACACTTCAAGAATGTCCAATCCACATCTCGGACCGTATAACCACATTGCGCCTTCACTTAGACGGTGACAATTTCCTTAATGTTATCAGTGTCTATGCACCGACGCTAGGTAGTTCTGACGACATCAAGGATACATTTTATGAAGAACTTACACAATGTCTCCATAAAATACCGAACAGAGAAAAGATTCTCTTGTTAGGGGACTTCAATGCTAGAGTTGGTCAAGATTATGAAGCGTGGCCTAAAGTTTTGGGTAGACATGGGGTAGGCAACATCAACTCTAATGGCCAGTTGCTGCTTAGTTTATGTGCTCAATTCCAACTTGCAATCACAAACACCATGTTTCGCCTTGCTGCTAAGCACAAAACTACGTGGATGCATCCACGATCTAAGCACTGGCACCTCATTGACTATGCCATCACGAGGCAGCGAGACATCTCTCAGGTCCTAGTCACTCGTGTTATGCGCGGTGCTCATTGCTGGACGGACCATAGACTAATTGTCACCAAACTGCGTCTTTGCCTTCGGCGACCATTCAGGGCTAGCAGGAAAAAGCCTCAGAACATAAACATTGAGAAACTCAAACATCCGGGACCCCGAAGCAAATACGCTGAAACGCTGGCATGTGATATACACTCTCATCAAAATACCGGTGATATTGATGCAGACTGGAACGCTTTATCGTCGTCCATTCTTGACGTAGCCATTAACACCATAGGGCTAAAAAATAAACGCAAGCAAGACTGGTTTGATGAGAACGACGAAGTTCTTTCTAAAGCTATTGCCAAACACCGAGACCTTCTCAAGCGCAGTAATAACAGTGCACTTATAAGAGAGAGTGACCGTGAGTTGCGTAAACTCACGAGACACACTAAAGATAAATGGTGGCAAGACAAGGCTCAATACATCCAGTCGCTTGCTGATAGTAATCAGCTCGGTGATTTCTATAGCGAAATTCGCAATCTCCTGGGTACCACCAACTTCATAAAGGTACCACTGAAGTCGCTGGATGGTAAAAGTCTGCTGAAAAGCAAAAATGAAGTGTTAGATCGTTGGGCAGAACACTTCAATAATCTACTTAATGTAGATCGAACAGCCGATCTACACTACATAGACAGTTTGCCTCAACTTCAAATAGCAGAAGAATTGGATGATGCCTTGTCTAAACATGAGGTGCTTTGTGCCATCAAACAACAGCAAAATCAGCGTGCGGTTGGCCTAGACCTTATACCAGGTGAGCTTCTGAAGTACGGCGGCGAGGAACTGCATTCGCGCGTCTGGGAAATGTTTGTGCTTATGTGGGAGAAAGAACAAGTTCCTGAAACTTTTAAGTTATCACGCGTCAGGGCTCTCTATAAGAACAAAGGCGACCGGTCGGAATGTGGTTCTTACCGCGGTATTTCACTGCTCTCTGTCTCTGGAAAAGTCTTCGCCAGAGTACTTCTAAACCGTCTCAGGAACCTCTCTGAAAAGATTCTGCCGGAAACCCAATTTGGTTTCAGACCAGACAGAGGAACTTGTGAGGCAATATTCGCAGTCCGTCAACTCCAGGAAAAAAGTAGAGAGCAGGGACAGCACTTGTATCTCTGCATTATTGATCTGGAAAAAGCCTTTGACTGCGTCCCTCGCGAGGCCCTCTGGAAGGTACTGAGAAAGTTGGGGTGTACAGAGAAGTTCATAAGACTCCTGCGACTCCTGCACGATGACATGCAATGTTGTGTAGCGGTTGAAGATGACCAATCGAGCTTCTTCTCCGTCACCTGTGGAGTGAAGCAAGGTTGTGTCCTGGCTCCCACATTGTTTGCATTATATTTCGCAGTTGTAGTCCGTGAAGTATTGACTTCTTCTCCTGAAGGAGTTCGTATTCGTTATCGGACTGACGGCAAACTTTTCAACCTGAATAGACTCAAGGCGACCACAAAGGTGTCCTATGCACATATACAGGACATTATGTATGCAGATGACCTCTGTTTCGTGGCTGAATCCCCTGAAGGCCTGCAACAGCTAGTCACGAACCTTCACAAGCAGTGCTGTACATTTGGTCTAAAAATCAGCATCAAAAAGACAGAAGTAATGTCTTTAGACAATCACGGACGTCAAGAACTGGCCATTATGCTTGGTGAAGATGTCCTGAAGCAGGTCGATAAATTTCGATATTTGGGGAGCACTATAACAGCAAAGTGCGACCTTGACGCCGAAATCAATAGCAGAATTGGTGCTGCAGCCGTTGCTTTCGGCAAATTCGACAAGAAGGTCTTCAGCTCCCATGACCTAAAGATATCCACAAAGGTCTCTGTGTATATGGCAGTTGTGTTGCCTTGTATACTCTACTCAGCGGAAACATGGACACCGTACCGACGCCACATCAAGCAACTAGACCGCTTCCACCTCAAATGTCTGCGCAAAATATTAAATATCCGTTGGTTTGATCGTGTGCGTAACACAGAAGTGTTGAGGAAAGCCAATGTAGGTGGCATTGAAGCATACCTCATGAGGAGACAGCTTCGTTGGTGCGGGCATGTACTGCGCATGCCGGATACTAGAGTGGCCAAGCGCATCCTCTACTCCGAGTTGCAGGAGGGCAAGCGGAAACGTGGCGGACAGCTGCTGCGATACAAGGATGTGCTGAAGCGCCACATGAAAAGCTGTTCCATTGACCCGTCTCTGTGGGAGAATTTGGCATCCAACCGCAGAGACTGGAGAAGCCGCGTTAAAGCCAAAGTCTTTGACTTTGAAGCACGCCGGCTTTCTGAGTTGGATGCCAAACGAGATGAGTTGAAAGCTCGACCACCTGTAGCTATCAACTATAACTTTGTGGCTGGTACCCTGACATGTCCGCAGTGTGCGCGGACTTTCACGCACAAAATTGGATACTCCAGCCACATGAGAGCACACGCACGCCATTAGGGTCGAAGTGGTCGCCGTTGCCGAAATCGGCGTGGAAGATTATTATTACCAAGAAGTCTTTTACGGAAAAAAAATTAACCAATGTACCTTTACTGTTGTCATAATCAATCATGTGTATTGTAATTCTGAATTTATTAATATCCTAAAAAACATGGTTGGGTCTTTGCCCCTGTATCTAATATCCAATTAAAATATTTTTTTGTTTACAACATTATATACCTACATAGCTTACCAGTTCAAAGGTCATCACTAAGTATAAGTATATATTCGAAATTGTATTTCAAGGTCATCAATACGTGGGTATATTTTAAGATCTGCTACTAGGTATGTAGTTTCTTTTGCTATGCCGTAAAAATATCTCACTATCAGATTGATGCAAGATATAGAGGATCTGATAACAAATAATAATTAAATCACATTTAATTACGCTTCATTAATAACGTACCAAAAGAACTAGAAGTCGACCGTAGCAGGAAAAAAAATGTCGCTAGTGAAAAAGTAGCGGTATTTTTAAAGGTTATAGAAACTTGACTTTAAATATTAATAGCAACCAAAGCAACGAAATATCAAAATTACCATAACATCTTAAGTATAGACGCCTGGCCCATTCGAATCGCGATGTTGACCACACAGAAGTAGACTAGCAAAAAATGTCGACTGTATTATTGTATAATAAGTTACCCTTTGTACCGAATAGGTTCAATTTAGTAATAATCACTGAACTTAATTGGATACAATGAGAATGGAAAAACAAGGGAACATATTTTAGATGTGACCGAGTCCGTAAGTCCATATGAAGATGAATTGACTATCGAATCTAAAATCTGACCGCTTCCATTCTAAAACAAGATTCAACTAAAATCCACGTTTATTTAAGACTTCCATTACAGAATACAATTTCTTTTCACGGATTTTCAGCTCTCTAGCTAAAATAAAACAGGCATGGTATTTATTAGTAGAGACACTTGATTTATTCCATACCTCCTATTTATAAGTTACCTTTACAGGCGTTCCCGCTTCTAATTACATACCATGTTTCACATAGTTAACTTAGAATTCACTAGCAGTACCCACGCCTAATCCTTTACCGTATGTTTTCCACAGCAAGCTTAACTAATAATAGCCTTGCAACAAAGCCAGGTGTACAAAAACTAAGCTATGTCGCCAAACCAAGGTCGAAAAACATTAACTTTTAATCGTGATAAACAAACTCGTTTTATAAGCTAACATATACTACTGAATTTGTTATTGATATTTGGGACGTGAATTATGTTTTTTTCTATAGATACTTTTGTTTAATGTTCAAATTGTTCGTGCCACGTGGCTATTTAGAAGTACACAGGTTTTTTTCTGCAAAGTTGGCTGTGTTTCGTGATTTCAGTTACTACCTACTTAATCTTTTAATTATTTATTATTTATTTATTTATTTAATAGTTGGTTAGATGTACTCGTAGCCTTATGTAAAAGAATTGATGAAAATGTATTTCGTATAGGTATGTACTAAATTAAAGGTTTTCATTTTTGAAGCTATGTATGTCCAATAAAAAAACCTAAACGACTACTTACTCCTTCATATTTTTAGTTTTTACAACTGAGTACTTAAAGGTTTTTTATTTTCTTTGTTGCTGTGCATAAGCGCCTGCTTAATTACTTAGAGAAGCAACTTGTAAGGTTGGGAGGTTCTATGAAATAAATGGTAGGCACTTCTAATTACTTAGTAATAACAAGGGCAATGGCTTATGTACCATGTAACTTATTGTATACTTGTTTGTATAAGACATTTGAACTAACTATAGGTTATAGGGTATATAGTATTAGATTAATCTCATTATTAAATAATTGTTTCATTTTAATAGGAGCATTGAATTCATCTTTAAAGTTTATGATCTAATCTAGAGAGGGTACGTAAAGTAGTTTTCTGGCAAAATTGAGAATGATAACATCTTTGAGTATTTAAGTGAGTGTTGGGGGGATTAAGAGAAATAAAAGTGTGAAATTAATTTATAAAATAATTTATTTTTCTATTCTCCCGAAAAAAATCCATAAATATACAAATACATATAGTACATTTGATTATGAAGCCCAATTATTTTAAAAGGCATTTTTTTACATTTAGTTCAATAATAAATCAGCGTCAAACCACATTATAAAATAAAATATTTTAGAAATAAGTCCGTTAGTTACAATAGCAATTCACTAATATAACATAGTTACGAAGACTTTATTTGATTATAAAATAGTTTTACAAAAGTACAAAAAGTCAAAGCTAAAATTAATGAGTCAATTTGGCAGTGACCGTTAATTTTACGTATTCGGCACTAGATGCCTAATATTACAATTGATTACCAAACTTAGTTGTTTTTTGAAAAGGCTCAATAAATCTTACCAATATCATTTTACATTAAATAAAACAAAATGGCAATATAATTACGAGCATCATTTTCCAGTAGGAATATTTTGAAAATCCTATTTTGGTAATCAATTGTAAAATTGGCTGGCAGCATTAATTCTAGATTACCCGATCCTTATTAATACCTAATTACATCTAAAGGCAGTGAAAAGCTAAACGGCTTGGTTATCGCGAATTATAACATCCCCAGTTTTACAAGTCAAGTTTGTTAGTAAGGTTTTAATATAATTAATTACTTTTAACACAGCAATACCATTTTCCAATGCTAAAAGCTTCAATTAACATTTTTACAAAAAATAATAAAACAAATCATACTTCTGTAATATTTGTCTTTAATTTACGTTAAGCACAGCTTCCAAATATTTTTATAACAATTAATTGCTTGTAAAATTTTTCGTTTTTGCTTACATAATTCAACTTACTAATATTACCTGACTCGGAACCCAAATCTTTGTTACATTCTTTAGGCGAATGTAGAACACAGATTGTCTTAAATAAATAAATAAAAGCTGAAGAATGTAGCAGCGAGTACAAGCACGTGCAAATGGCACATGTTAGGCTTAAGATTACGTAGAGTCTTATAACTAAATTCGTCGGGATTATTATTAAATGATATGTTGTCGTATTCAGCACGACAAGTGATTTCTTTTGACATTTTCATCTTTCGAAACATTTTTTTTGCAATTCGAATTATCATGATAGATGATTGATTTTATTTCGGATGATTAATTTAATTTTAATTTATTTAAATTTTTCTTAATTAAAAGAAGGAGTTTCAGTATAAAACAGTGTCTTTTTCGTCTTTAAATAATATAGTAAAAGAAGGAAAAGCTACCAAAGTTCAACCCTATAATTGCTAAGCGTAATAAACTGAAGAGATTATTTTGCTGTTTAGTATTATCTCAACATAGCTGACACAAGCTAATGTAGTTCAAACCTAATCATACATTTTTTTTACAAATCATTTAGGTTGCCTACATTTAAAAGTCGTTTGTGTTCATAAAATAAAATATTATGAAGTACGTAGAGAGTTGCAGAGATAATTATTAAACATTTAAATAATAAAACTAAAGTAGTGCTAACATCACATTGTTTGCCTAAGTCTAGATCAGACGTTTAGGTTGCAAACCTAATAGATGTCTTGCTCAATTTGTCAAAAAACTACATTTAGGTAGGTATATTATAAAAGTCCTTAAGTTTTTGATTCATAGACATTGATCGAAAACGTTCAATACCTCTGCTTAGGAACTTTTAAGGGATCGAGTTCTAAAGAAACATATCATGAGTAACCGACTCTTTTAAACTTTTTTGTTACATGGTCACAAATCCTATATTAAATAATTAATAACGATTTGTCTCATTTCCATTTCAAATACGACAGTATATTACAAGTACTACAGAAAGTTACTAGATATGTTTGCATCCTTAACATGAAGAGGACTTTATCGAACAATTAACTACATTTTCGAATCAACGCTAAGAATTACCTATACTTTACAACCAACTATTTACATTTGAGCACTTGCAACACATAGTGCGTACTATGACACTTTCGTAAAAGTTTTGAGTCCAACTTGTTGGAGTCCTATACAGTTGGCAGTGGTTATCCTGAACCGCCGCCGGAACCGTTCACGTAGACGTCAGTTGCGGCTCGCTGACCGGCTCGGATGACACTCTGTACGGTTTGGGCAGCACCCTGTAATTTGATAAAAATAAATAAGTGTACTGTAACTTTCACTTAAAATCAAAATGCAGTACTCTCATGAGAGACGGTGTGTAAGATAGAACACGCTCTATTGAATTTTTTTGTTTATTGATCAAATTTTTGTGGAAGTGAACTACACTACATAATTGCTTTACAAAGTTTAGACTTCATCAAAATCATAGTTAGAATTTCGATAGGTCCTAAAGGACGATGGGCGTTTTGGTACCCTGTCCAACAGTGTTGTCTTATGGATGTACCTGAGTTTATACGCCACGCCACCGACTTCTAGGCCGATGCACCTAAGAATAGTTTTTTTTTGCTTTTCAGTGTTTTTGGGAGTCGGTTTTATTTTTTTGTAAAAAGTTTTTTATATCATAAAATTATGGCCAGTGATTGTTGTCGAGTGTTTAGTCGGTCAGTGTCAGTCAGTGTAAAAAGTTTTTTATTTTAAACTTTTCAGTGAGAAGCATAATAGTTGTCACTATCTGCATAAGTGGAAGGTTCTCATCAATACGAATAATATAAGCCCAAACACGAGGTAGTTTACGTCTTCAGTTGTCGAGTTCCCTCGACCTTCTCTGGTCTCCATCATCAGGTCAGCTCCAAACCTTCACTGTTGCAAAGGTCTTGTCAATACGAATAATATAAGCCCAAACACGAGGCAGTTTACACATTCAGTTGTCGAGTTCCCTCGACCTTCTCTGGTCTCCATCATCAGGTCAGCTTCAAACCTTCACCATTGCATAGTGTTATCAGAAATACGCCTTAATGACAAGTTTTTACTCTACGTACGCCTACAATTTTCGAAAGTTGCCCTCGATTTCTCAGGGTTTCCATCATCAGATCCTGACCTGATGATTATGGGACCACCTGGGAGGTAAACCCTATCGAACAAAAAAAAAATTTTGCAAATCGGTCCAGGCGTCTTCGAGTAATCGGTGAACATACATAAAAAATAAAAAAAAAAAAAAAAAAAAAAAGATCCCGACGAATTAAGAACCTCCTCCTTTTTAGGAAGTCGGTTAAAAAAAGATATAGTCTGTTTTGAACCCATTAAAGCTTCCCATAGAAGGCAAGATCTCAGTTCAGATATTTGAATTAAAAAAAAGGAATCCACTTTCTATAATTCATTACGAAAAACTTACAGTCGATTCGGAAAAAGCTGTCCTGATCAATATAACCACTGTTCCGATTTTTATTCAGTGTATTTGTCAGACTTTTTATTTTAGGCTGAGAGTGTATATAGACCCAGTAAGGAATGTATTAGCTGGAACATCTCAAAATCTCAAAATTCTGCTCGGATATGTGACATTGGTAAACTAGTACTGGGAGTCTGTAGCCCAGTTAAATACTATTGCAAGCCTGGAGGCCTAGATACAAAGAAGGCGATAATTTTTCATAATGGATACCATGTTCTTTTACAAAGACGGACGTCGTCGTCACCATCGTCGTCGTAACAGCCGAAATATGTCCACTGATGGTCTGCTACCTACCCCAAGCAGGGGGGGATTTGCCTATAGACACCGCGCTGGGCACTGCGCACTTATCAAATAAAATTAGCACGATCGTACTGCAGTGAACATTTATCCAATAGCCTTTATTTGATTGAAATCTACAGACATGATGAACGTGATGATTTGCATGACTTTGATTTATAAGAAGACGCTTGGCTTTTGCGTGAACGTAGGTATACAGTCGCGGCATGTTAGATCTAGGACTTATTATTGTTATATTTTGGTTAAACATAGCTAGACAGATGCAGATGATTTTTCAATATTACTGCACATGTCTGACGGGAAGACGTACAGTCAGAACTTGTGCACATGTACTTTCGATGGTGTGGTACTTAGGATATGCCAGACATGAAGGCTTTACTGCACCCGCGTTATTCTTAAATAACGTAATTTGTGATAACAATAACATTTAACTATAAAATGATCTTCTGATGGAAAATCCGTTGTAAACTAGTCTTAATCAGTTTTAGGGAGACATATTTTTCTTTATGTTTTGTTAATAATATGTTTAAAATAATATGTTTCTTTTTCTTGTGTGTTGTATTATTAACATCCACCATATTAGCAGCCAGCATCAGTCTTATCATTAAGGTTGAAAAGTCAGGAGACGATGTTAACATAGTACATATTACGACTCAATCTTGCTCCTCAAGAGGAGCTGAGATAATGATGAATTTTTTCTTAGAAAAAGATGAATAGAAATGTTTTGAACTTTTGTCAAATCAGATGACGATTGTGTTTCCGTAGTATGACCAACTCCATAGACTATTACAACCTTTAGATTATAATAAAGAGTATCTCAAACAATGTAAGATGTCTATTAACTGAGTTTAAAATTATTACACTGACGACATATGCCTCTTAATGAATTTGCATATATGGATGACATGCTTGTTGCTATGTCGATTCAATTTTTATCGTTACTCGGATCGGACAGCTAATTCAGGCAAGCCCCATAGTTTTTATTATTCTTCACGTAAATACCTTTCTAATGATATATCATACGTTACTGTTGGAGCGGGTACCAAATCCCATACAAAGTGCCCATTGTCCTTTATAATGAATTTATCTTTGGACATACTAAGGTGCTAACAATAATCTTCTCAAAGTCAAAGTCAAAGGTAAACTAAAGGTGGTTAAATTAGTCATCATATTAAGTACTAGCTTCTGCCAGCGGTTTCACCCGCATCCTGTGGGAATTACTTCCCGTACCGGGATAAAAAGTAGCCTATAGCCTTCCTCGATAAATGGGCTATCTAACACTGAAAGAAATTTTCAAATCGGACCAGTAGTTCCTGAGATTAGCGCGTTCAAACAAACAAACTCTTCAGCTTTATAATATTAGTATAGATTAATCGATAATGACACATTCATAATGACAAGTATTATTCGATAGAAATGCAACATTAAAAATGATATTACATGTGAAATATGATTTACAGTTATTAACGATATTGTGACTCAGTTAGTTTAAACTTACAACACATTCTTCAATACCCAGTAGTAGCAAAATTTTCACTGAAAATACATTTGAGCTATAAAAATTTACAATCAATTCTTACAAACATTATTTCTGACGACATGAATATGACAACAGATTACTATACGACAATCTATAACATTTTTTTTTTGCAAAATTATCAGTGTTTACCTGTATCGCAGCTCCTAGGAACTGTGAGAATGCCCTGGTGACATTAATGGCTGCTGACACGAGCTGCCCTCGACCAGGAGCCTGCTCTGACGTCACGGCTCTCGGTGGTTCCAGGGGAATCTAAGTGTTATGTCAATGGCTGTTAGATATTAGGTATGGTAGTAAAATGGTCTGCGAATGGTAATGCCGAGGCAGTGAGCTGTGCTTGTGTTTTTTGTTGTTTGCATAAAGATAGATGTATAAACAAACAGAGTTGGAAATGTCGTTGGAAATGTTCAAAAAGTCCTACGTTTAGAAGGTATATCTTCTGTCTTTTCTTCTCTTTATACAAACAGAAATGTGAATACAAATTGAAAAGTGCATTTAAGTGAGGAAGTGCCATTGAGTGAAGTATAAAAGTGAAATGTAAGAACAACAGTAATAAAAAGAAATCAGGAAACATGCATAAGTACCATAAATAGACACAATAATACAAACATATACAAAGATTATTTACAGATATATACAAAGATATACAGAGGATAAAGGAAAGTGTAGGTAACTGAATATTAGTAAAGAACATGCTGAAATAAGTTGATACTAAATCTATGTAACATCGTACAAAATTATTTAACAGGGCCAAAAATAACATTTATTTACAAAATTTATTCCAATAGGTATTTACAAAGGTTTTCAGTTAGATATTATTAAAATCATCAGTATTTTTAATAGCCAAGCATCCAGCAGAATTATTGGAATTTAGAATAATTAAAATTTTGTTATTTTTCAAAGCCGATTTTTATTTACTCACCGAAACAATGTTACACTTCACAATCACTTTGGATATAAGTAACACTTTTATCAACTGTATAATATTAATAACTACACATTCAACAAATAATATTAATCAACAAGGTATATTAATAACCCTACGAAGGTATTATCTACAAAGGTTTGAGTAGGTACCTGAATTGTAGGAGACAGGTCAGTGTTAGCAAACCCCATTGTCATTCGTATGAGGTTCATAGGATAGGTATGCAACTGAGCTAGACTTTAACAATTATCAATATTTTGTATAAATTATTTGAAAAAAAAAAAAACTATAAAATATAAAAATCTGAAATTATTTAACTTGCTATTTTAAAGTCTAGTCAATTTCGTTGTTTTGTTATATACAACTGGTACACATGAGGTGAACTGTGGATGGGCAAATTACGATTATTAACACTAAATACAACACACAAACATCAATTAAAAAAACATTTTATTAGGTACACAAAAAACGCGCTGCGTAACGGCACAATGTTTATGTACAAGCCAATGAAGCCAATATTCAATAAATAATTTAACTAAAAACACAAGAATTACAAAAAGAAATCTAAGAAAAATATTACAATTATCTTAATTCATGTCTCACTATGTACATCCCACCGAACTCCCTTACTATACAAAATTCTATACAAAACCAGACTTAGATTAAATAGGAACAAGTTATTAATAAAATACCGAAACATTTACAATTAAATTTCGTTGAATAAATCTGCATATTTAATCTAAAGTCTGTAGCCATCACCTCATCCCCAATCACATAGTTTAAGTAATAACGATGCAAAACCCACTCTATTTGCTGGTCTGTCATCAGCATTGCCCACGAAGGGCCCAGAGCCAAACCAGTTGACCCTATTGCTCGTCGTGGCTGAGGATACTGATGGGGCGGGCCTGGCTGAGGGCGCAGGCTCAGGCCTCCTGTTGGGCCTTGGGGCCGCTCCTGATCCAGGAGCAGTTTCTCTCCACTGTTGCCAGAGCCAAGCCAATCCATCCAGAATTGGCCTCCGAGGGGCTGGCGGCGGTGGCGGCGGCGTCGTCGTCCGCCTTGCCTTCGGCGTCACTACCACTTGGTTGAGTAAAGCCTACGAGGTTACAGTTAATTCTAGAGTTCCTAATGAATTATACATACATACCGATACAAATGAAATGAAAGAATATGAAGAGACAGATGAGAGATATCGAAATAATGGTGCAGTAAGCGAAGTGAAGTTACGGGTTGATTGCATCAGTGAAAAGTTAAAGATATTAAAATGTACGAGTAAAATGGGTTTTAGAAGAAATTAGTTTTCTTCTGGTATATTAGGAGAAGTAAGAAAAGGTAGACTAACAGCGAGTCGGAGTTGCTCGTCCAAAGAACTTGCCGTGGTGGGACCGAAGCCCTGCTCCTTCAGCAAAGCTGCTAGCAACGCGTCGTTGCTCTTGCCGTACTCGGTGCTCAGAGATATCGGGGCTCGCGTCGCCTCGGACACCATGCCGGTCGGTTGTGTCTGCTGGATCAGTTTCTTTAAGGCCTCGTCTGAAGATTGTCCTGAAAAATTTTAATTAGCATCGTTAGTAAGAGACAAAACTAATTTCATTTGAGTTTTTAGTATATTATTTCATATGAAATTAAATTATTCGAAATTCGTACCTGTGATAGTGAGTTTACTCTTTTGTGTCGTTGTCTCCTGTGCGCCCTGCAATTTGATCAAAGTTTGTAACAACTTCTCATCATCCTGTTCATTTTTGAGTTTGTCCTTAACAGCTATTTTTGCGCCATAAGGTAAAGCTGTAGTCGGTAAATTATTGTTAACTCCCTTAACATTAATGTTAAGTGGAGGCTTCGGCGTTAGCGGATCGAAAGGTTCATTCAACGGCGATGGCGAAGCTAGTAGATTTGATAGCAGATTCAATTCATCGTGGACACCTTTTGGTAGATTGGGACTCACATTTAGGTTAGGTAGTGTAGGTAGATTGAGTTTGGATGGGTCTTGTCCTGTGGCTTTAAGTAGTGCTTGGAGGAGCTTAGTGTCTTCTTGGAACTGTCTGATGTCATCTTCAATAGATGGACCGTTGGCGACTGTTGTTAGCCTTTGTGTTGTTGTTGGTCTTTGTGTCGTTGTTGGTCTTTGTGTTGTTGTTGGGCGTGGTGTAGTTGTTGTTGTTGTGGTAGTTGTTGTAGTCGGTCTTGTAGTTGTTGTGGTCTGTCTGGTAGTTGTTGCTGGTCTATTTGTTGAAGGTATCAATTCATTTCCACTGACAGCTATATTTTTTCCTGTACGGACTGTTTCAGTGGTGCCAGTTTGTATCTCATTGAGGCTCTTTTCGACAGCGAGGGCTATGATACGGTTGGCGAGAGCTGCCTCAGGATCTTCGTTGTTAGGGTTTGTTTTCAGCACAGTTTTCTGTGAACATAAATTGTTTAGTATCAAAATTTTTAATTGCATAGTAGCATTTAAACTAAGTTAAGATTAATAAACACAGTAAATAATAACGTTTTATTTATGAAAAAATATATTTACTTTTGTTTTTCTTTTGTACCTAACCAACTAATAACTACTAGATCACAGTATTCGTTTCATTGCCATGAATAACTTTTAGGCTCTATTCAAATGGAAAGGTAAGATTTTAATGTTACTGGTCAGCTGAGTTCATGTTTACAAAATAAATATTAAATGAATGCAACTTACCAAGTTTTTCAAGAAAGCCAAGTCCTCTTCAACGGAGAATGTCGAAGAACTGGGCATTTCAGTAGTTGAGGTGAAGCCAGTGAATGGGGCGCGACGACCAGTAAGAGTTGTTGCAGCACTCCTAAATGTTGTTGGAGCACTCCTAATCGTTGTTGTTAGTCTTCCTCGGTTGAAAGGCGTGAAAGTCGTTGAAATCCCAACGTCAGGCTGTAACGTAGTGGTAACAGTTCTAGGTGCAAATGTATTAAACAATGGCCCGTTAGTTGTTGTGAACACGGGCCTAACATTCAACGGCGTCGTAGGATTTGAGCCTATTGATGTTGTTTGAGGATTGGAAGCTATCCTCACGTTCGAAGTAATACCAGAAATAATTGGAATATTTAAATTGCTTGGATTTTGACCAGTCGCCTGTAACAGAGCCTGTAAAAGTTTCGTATCCTCTTGTATTTGTCTGAGATCATCTTCGATTTTTTGTGTTGTTGGGAAAAAGGTTGTTGTTGGTCTAGCTGTTGTTGTTGGCCTAGTAGTTGTTGGTCTAGCTGTTGTTGTTGTTGTTGTAGTTGTAGTTGTCGTAGTGGTTGTTGGTAAAGTAGTTGTTTGTGTTGTGGTAGGAACTCTAATGGTTGTTAGACTATCTAGCGAGGGTATATTTAGGGAAGCAGGGTTTTGTCCCGTTGCTTGTAAAAGCGCCTGTAATAACTTGGTGTCCTCTTCGAATTGTTTTATGTCATCCTCAATAGATCGTACAGTTGTTGTTGCCTGTTGTCCAGTATTGATTCTCAGGTTACCGCCAATATTTGGTATAGATAACGTGGTTGGATTGTTTTGATTTGTAAATAGCGCTTGCAGCAGCTTCAGTGGGTCAGTTGCTTGAGTTGTAGTTGGTGCTCTAGTGGTTGTTGGCGCTCTAGTTGTTGTTGGTAATGTTGTTGTTGTAGGCCTCAACGTAGTTGTTATGTCTCCCAACAACAGTGAATTAGTACTCAAATTTAAATTCTTTGGATTGCGGCCTGTTGCTTGCAATAATGTTTGGAGTAACTGAACGTCTTCTCTGTATCTTTTTAATTCCTCTTCGATACTGAGAGTAGTTGATTGAACAATAGTTGAAGCTTGCGCTGTTGTTGGAGGTTGTGTCGTGGTTGTCGTAGCTGCTGTCGTAGTTGTTGGGGCCGCAGTTGTTGTTATTGTTGTTGTTGTCGGTTCTGTTGTTGTCGGTTCTGTTGTTGTCGTAGTTGTTGGCGCTGGTGTTGTTGTTGTCGTTGTCGTTGTAGTGGTTGTAGTTGTCGTAGCCTCTGTTGTCGTCGTAGTAGTCGTAGGCGGTAGTGTAGTCGGCTGACTTGTAGTAGCCACCATAGTTACCGGCGCATTCGTAAATGCAGATGATACAACGGTTGTTTCGGGCACAACACTGGTTGTTCCTTGAGTAGTTGTTGTTGCAATATTCATTGTAGTTTCTTGTGTTTGTAACTGCGTTGTCTGCGTACTCATTTCAGTCATACTTGGTGTTGACATTGTTTGTACCTCAGTTTGTATGGCGTTTGTCGACGGTGGTGATTTCGTTGAAGCCAGTTTTAGTACGTTTGAATCTTGCGTTTTAACCGTTACCTCGTCTATCGGTATGAATTTAAATACGGCGTTTCCGTCACCTTCTCCTGGCTTTTCCGTTCGTATTTGTTTCGTCTGTAATTGTTTTGATTCATGTTAAAATTTTGCCATCACTATTTTTCAAAAGTATGCGACAGCAGTTTTGGTTTCATTGCAAACTAACTAATCGTGTGAACCACCACCACTTACCTTTTTGAAATAAAAATCAACACGCTACTTTATTATACCATTTCCGAGTGTTATGTTTGCATATGAAGATTTATGATAAATTATAGTGAACGTTAGTGACCATTGTTATTAAAAGAGTCATATATAAATAAGGAAACGTCTATATAAATAATATAATTATACCTCCGGATCAATATCCAGTGTTAATATTCTTGGTTCGCGAGTAGAGCTTGTCATGTCTGAGATGACCATCTCCTGTTTAGCGGCCGAAGATATACTATTAAGCAGAATCTCATCAATAGAAGGTAGCATTGTAGTTGTGCGTAAACTCAATACATGCGAGGCAGTGCTTTTTTCTGGCATGATTGTGGTAGTTATACCGTAACTGCTTTTAATATTAAGTGCCGATGAAGTAATCTGCAATTACGAAATAAAATGTTACCGCTTGGCGATGTTATTAGAAGCGGTTATCGTGCTACAGGCATGCAGAGCTTACGAAGAGACCCGAAGTCCGATCCGCATGCACCAACTGCTCCAGACGCTGCGCTGCTAGTAAAACCAAGCACCAAGCGGAGCGTTCAAGCTAAATAACATAAAGTCAATACCATCGATTGTTGGTTATTTACAGTGTCGTTGGTTAAACTTTCCGTTCCGTTATTTGATGTGTCTGTGGATGTCACAGTATTAGTGGAATCTCGGATGGGGTTAGGCTGCGGTCTGACAATGGCCGGATTGTTATGGATGGGGCTGTATGGATTTCTTAGACTCCATGGACTGATTGGTAGTATGTCAATTTTTTGCATGACTCGTGGCACTCTAGTCCCGTTCGGGAATTTACGGATTACTGTGTTATTGGGTAGTACACCGTAAACGATATATGGGCTCGCCTCTGTTAATGTTTCCAATATGTCCTCGTTAGGGTTTTTACGTACCACTGTATTGTTTGGTAATATTCCGAATATAACGTAATCTTTTTTCGGAATGGTAGGTGTTCCGGAGCTCAAAGTACTAACTGTTGTTTGTGTAGTGTTGCTGTCTGAAGCGTCGGCAGTTGTTGTGTCTATGTCAACTGTAGTTGTCGTTTCTACATTCAGTTGTGTTGTTGTCTCGGTGTTAGCTGCTGCTGTTGTAGTCTCCATTGTATCTGTACTAGCCATTGTTGTGGTTACAATAGCTTCTTGAAGTCGGTTTAATATCTCAATGGGCTGACCATCCGTGGTAGGTGTAGGTGTGGTACTTGTAATATCATTGACTGTTTCACTAACTTCGGTTGTAACTGTTACAGGAGATGAAGTAGTAGTGACAGAAGACGAACCCGTTGTGCCACTGGTTGCGTCGGCGGAACCCAAACGTGAAGATATCGTCACAGTCTCAGTAGTAGATGGCAATTCAGTTGTTGCTACGGTTTCTGATAGCGTTGCCGTTGTTGTGAGACTTGGTATAGGATTACTAGTGGTAGTTTCAAGCACACTGGTGGAAAGAGGATTGACGACAAAGGATGGGGTAGTCATAGGAGAGGTAGGTTCAATATCACGAGTCGTCACAGATTCAGTCGATGTAATCATTGTGTTCATAATATTAGTTAAACGTTCAGACAAGTTGATGTTACCTGATGGGCTCACAAAGTCAGTCAATGGCGGTGCTGTTGCTAACTCGTCATTATGCAGTCGTATTAAGTCTTCAATCATCTTCAAAACTCTAGCTTTCTTTGATAGTACCCATAATTGCAACTTAGACATTTGGCTAGGATCCTGTATGTCATCAATATCACGCATTGGTGATACTGAAGAGGATACCAAGGACAAGGATTTTAAAATAGGCGTAGTTGAGGTTTTAACGAGATTATCAGATTCATCAGAAGTAAAATCTCCACTTTGGAAGTTGGTGAGAAAAGGTAAAGGAACAATTTTGTTAGTAGAGTCACTTGATTTGTCACTAATATCTACATTTACGGAGTCTGTTTCTAAGGAGACAGATGACGTAGCGGTCGCTGGAGACTGTGTTACACTAGCTGTAGCTGCAGAACTAGGTCGTTCAGAGCTAGCACTTGTACTTGGATTCGTAGCAGCTGTAGTCACCTGGCTACTTGAAACAGACCTTGTGCTCTCTACAATACCCGGTGTAACAGGACTATTTACATTAGCGGGGGTTTGTGTGATACTAATGGGTACATTTCTATTATCTACAGTGATATTTACATTACCGCCAGTACCTACACTTTGGAGGGCATTACTGGATTCTATACCGTCTATATCAATATTCTCAGTATCCTTAATGTCCTCCAAGCTGTAAGGTGTTGTGATCGGGATGGAATCAGCATTGTCAAGTACAGTCGCAAGTCCATCTAAAGCTCTAGGGATTAAACTTTTTAATACTTTTGCCATATCTAAACTCTTTAGTTTCGATCTACTGTTCTCATCCATATTTTCTATAATATTTATAATGTTATTTGACAACATGCTAGTTAGTTCAGAAGAAACTAAATTGTTATTCGACAACAAAAGATCAGACACAGTGTTATATACCATTTTCGGGCTGTCAGTCGATCCCTGAGTTGGTGTAGATGCAGTCGTGGGTTTGTCTTTTGGTGGTTCTGTATCAGAGTATAAAACTCTTATAGCAAATGGTTTCCTTGCGGAAATGGGAGTAGTGGGAGTGGGAATGGGAGGTTTTGGTGTATTCACAGGAGTTATATTTCCGTCTTCTGTGTTTAGTGACTGTGTAACAGTTCCCCCGACCAAAATACTGTTAATCACATTTGGTGTGGCTTGAACAGTGGGCTGTACAAATTTAGTAGTAGTGCTTACATCGGCGTTGGTTGACATAAACGTATCCTGACTTGCTAAGTCTGGGACACTATTTACATTATTGTTGCTACTCACGCCGTTGAGTACTTGTTTAACGTCAGTATTAAGGTTTTGTATTTTCGTTACTTCGGTAGTTGTCGAGATTCGTGGTCTGGGAGTGGACGTGAGTATTTCAGCTAAAGCATCAAATATAGATACTGTAACTGACGGCGAGTGATGTGATGCCTCAACGTTCATCACGTGTGATGGCTTTACCAGACTCTCGGACAGTCGCAAGTCTGCCGAGGACAATGTCCTTCGTGTTTGAGTAAAGGAAATAGCGTTCAGGTCTGGCCCTAATTGTATCTCTTCTCCCTCTACCTGAAATAAGAAGTAATCTCACCCATATAAACAGAAAAATAGATGATTTTTGTCTAAAACTTTAAGATTGAAAAGAAATTGTTGCATGGAATGGAAATCCCGAGTAGGAACTCGTGCAAAGACCAAAGCCTCTTTATGTATTTTGGAATTAAGATGATAGTTAGATATGTTTTCAAGTTAGTGTGAAGTGAAAGTTAGTCATAGATGACTTTATGTATTAAAACAAGATGTAACATGTATACAATATTTAATGTCTTATATTAATAGTATGTTAGTGAATGCTATTCTACATGTACATACATTAGTTTGTTAAGTTTTTGCGTCAAGTTAAATGCTTTCATAACTCGTGCAAAATAAAATAGAAACCTTAACGCATCAACTTGTAGATGTAAGTAAAATTTTGCTTTAAAGAGATATTCTCAAAAAAGGGAACAAAAACTATCTCTACATTATTGACTTAAAATACAAAAAAATATAAATGCACTTATAACTATATCTCTTTAAAACTAAATCAAATCCATATACAATAGGGTGAATGAGATGAATGATCGTGACATTGATGTATGTTAACTATATGATTCCATTAACCAGTTCAATGGATGATTCATGAAAGTATGGCGTGGTGTTGTTCTGTCTTGACATCGACTCGGTAGTGTAAATGTCTCCTTCTAACCAATTAGGCTCTTCTACAGACTTTGTCAACAGGTGGTCAGTGACGAAGAATTTCAGCCAAGCCTTTAGCAACAAGAAATTTCTCGTTAATGTTAAAATGACACGTTTCATACCAATTGATGCTTAAATTATTGTTTAGTTGAATGCCAATTTTGGTAGAGAACTTCTGATTGTACAAAAAAAAATCCAATATTGTACGACTTGAATGTAGCTTATAACATTTGGCGGTACTTATAAAGTTTTAAATAAGGTCAATCAGAAATAACTCTAATTTGATCAAGATGATGATGGTTAAACTATAGAATGCAATGATGAATATTATTAAAATTAATGTTTTTAATGGAATCTTAACGCCAATTTCAATAAAGGGGCTTTGATAACTATTCATTTAACTTTGTTTTGTGGTTAGTGGGGGAGTAATTTTGAAAAACAGTATGTTATTGGTATGTTAATTTTTGTATTATGTTACTTACAGTTGATGGTGTAATAGTAGGTACAGTGGGTTTGTAAAATGGTTTGTCAAGATACGAAGCTCTGTATTTAGAACTGAACCTACTCTTAGATTTATCAGGTTCAGGCGTTATCTGTAAAGTTGGTTAATTATAATGAAAATAATCAGAAATAACTTTGAAGACCTCAGAAACGAAGAAAAGTTTGTGTTAAGTACTTACCCCATTGGTTGAAGGCTCGGTTGTCTTAGAAAAGGATTCGCTGAATTTTCTTAAACTCCTTTCACGGGGCTTGGGAGTGGTTCCAGCAACATCAGATGCACTATCTTTAGATTTACGACCGCGTCCATACTTTCTAGTTTGCAAATTTCTAACTGGAGGCACTACAGTCGAGGATCCTTTTTCTTTTTCAGCGTCATTAGTTGCATTTTGGTCTTTGTAATTTGCATGAAACTTGTATTTGTCACTGTCCAGTCTCGGTGATAAAGTTGGAGTAACGTTGATAATAGGCATATTCTCGGATTCATCTGCCATGTTTGTTACATCATTGCTTGTGTTATTTTCTAAGGACTCTTTACTAGTGACTGATATTAAAAACATATGATTGTCATTATTTTCTGGTTGTGTATCAATCCTTACGGCTTCGCCATCTTCAGAGTTGTTCAGTAAAGCAAAGACCAGAGGTGTGTCAACTGTTTCTTCTACTTTTTTTGTAATAGTTTCAGTCACCTCCTTAGGAGCTTCAGTTGTGGATGTTACGTTGTTTTTATTTCTCAATCTTGAATAATAAGAAGTACGTGGTAGTACATTTTTTTGAGGAATATTTACAGAATCGCTTTTAGCACTTTCTGTGGATGAAGTTTCGACACCGCTGGTAGTTTTTCCTTTAAATTTTCTAGAATATACAAGAGGACGCACAAAAGACTTTTTTATTCCGTTACTAGGCTCAACTGGTTTGCTTTTCTCAGTTTCAGTTTTAGATGATTCAGGAACTGGTGGTTTAAATTTTCTGTTGTACTTAAAAATCGGTTTCTCAGAACTGGGTCCTATACTAGCTGGACCGGAGCTAGCTGTTGATGATGGAGTAAATGTAGATTTCCTAGACCTAGCACTATAAGTCCCTCGTGGCTTGTACTCTGCATTCCTAGGTTTCGATACCTCTGGTGCTACAGTTGTTTCCGATGTTTTACTTTCTTCTTTGTTGTCGTTTTTTGACTCAGCTTCAGCTGCTGCCTGTTTATTACGAAACTGAAAGAAATATATTTGGTTATTAATTTTTTTATTTAACCGGTACACACAACTAACTCGTAACACATATTTAATCATCATAATCAAATGAATGTGTTCTGGAAATAAGTCGTGTTTGTGAAGTTGCTATGGAATAAAAAAATGATATTTAAATGGAAAATCCAATGGTATGGCCCCATTTTCAGTTTCTTAATTAATTTGTTTACCCTTGAGTATTTGTTTGTGCCAGGCCCAGTTTGTGTTGACTGTGATGATGCTGAGTAAGTTTTGTAAACCTTTTGTGACGCTTTCTGTGTCAAACTCTCGCCGTTTGGAGAGCTCGCCTGTGTCTGAAAATTATTATCCAATTCATTTAAAATATGTCGCACGCAACTATATAATGACTTTAATTGGTCGTAAGTAGGCATGAGACAATAAAGTGCGTTAGAGAAAGATTTTCCAGGCATACCAGTATGATATACATGGACGATTCTGAGCCTGATTTAACTTTACTCAAACATAAAAATACTCACCGACGCATTTTTAGCTTGAATTAAGGCCTTGAAACTCGCTGGATAGTTATCGTCTTCGCCTATTTCATCTGAAACTTGCATTTTAGGCAAAGTGACGGTTGGTCTAAAATTAACCTTCCCTCTTCCTAGTGGGCGTCTTACGACCTTTGTCACTTTCAATGTTGTAGTTTTCGCTTTGTTTGGTTCTGTGCTATGTTGAACAATGGTTTCGACGACGGTTGGAGCGGCAGTTTGAATTTCTGCTTGACTAGTAACACTCTCTTTGTTCTGACTAGACTTAACGACTTCGTTAGCTGTAACGAGTCCTTCACCTGTTAAATTCGTATCCGTTTCGGAAGGTCGAGTTTTATATCTTAGTTTCCTTGAAGCTCTCAGATCAACTGTTTGAGCAGTTCTTGCAGTCGTGGGCGCTTTCTCAGCTATGTTCAAAGTGTTGGTCGTTCCTGATACGGCAAGATCCAAAGACCTGGCATTAGCGCGCGTATTACCACGTCCGCGCGGTCTCTTTGAAGCAACACTTTCAGTTGTTTGAACTACAGAGGTTCTGCGTCTGAACTGAGTAGTAGCCGTGTCTTCTTTAGGAATCTTCGTAATATCATCTAGATTTGAATTGATTACTTCGAGTTTGCTTTCATCGATAGTTGGAGAAGTCAAGTCTACAGGTGCTTGAGTAGGAGTAGGTGAAGTGGGTCGTCTACTGCCACCTCTAGACCTGGTTCGAGAGACAGGTTCCCTTGTTAGTGAAGCATCCTTGTTAGTAGATTCAGTGGGAGCTGGTTGGCCGCGCGTTCGAGTTCTTCTCGAATCGAATCGTTCGTTATTCTTACTAGGAGTTTGAGGTTGTTCAGGAGTTGGAACACTCTCCGGCCTGGTTCTCGTTCTAGTTCGGACAGCATCTCTTGGAGGAGAATCTTCTCGTCTCCTACTGGTACTGCTCCTAGGCCTGAATGTAGGCTGCACGGTGTCCGATTGACCAGAACCGGCCACACTATTGCCATCGGGAGCTGATGGTGTTTGCAACCTTCTACTCCTTGACGCACCTTCCACCTGAAAAGAAAGAAACATTTAATTATTATATGGTAACGAGTCTTCAACCTAAACATTAAGAAGCAAAACAATTCACCGTCGATCACCAATATGGACAGAGAAAATGAATAAATCTTAGCAGCTAAGAATTTCCACCGGCTCCAACAAATAAAGATAACAAGAGAAAGTACTATCAATTACGCACGTAACGCTTAATGAGTAGCGCTGAAATGGAAAGTGCCATCTGTAACAATGCATTATGAAATCTTTAATCTATGAACACAAAGAAAGTGCGTTTGAACAATACAGGACAGCTGGTGGCCGGTCATTGGAACGAATAATTCAGTTAGTTTGTGTGACATAACAAGATTCACTTTGTAAAAAGAATACAGAAGAAAATTGCTCAGTTTTCTAGACAAAATCTGTAAAAAAAAATGATATGATAATAAAGGTCATACGTCCCTTGATGCTTGATCGCTCTTGTGAATTTTGGCTTAACATAATGTGGCGTAGCATAATAATATGAGGCCTATTGGATTCAAATAATTTGACGCACCTTATTGTTTTCACGTTTAAAAGCATATACCAGTCTAGCGTATTGGTACATTCTAAAACCCTGGCCCTCAATCAAGCTTAGGGCTGCCATCCGTCCGGGTTTCCCCGGATTTGTCCTCGTTTGGAGGCCGTCCGGGGACCGTCCGGGCGGGGTTTCAAGAAGTGTCCGGGGAAAACCCGGACACTTTTCATGTAAGGAAGCACCTCATTGAACTTAAGTAAATGGATTACAAATTAGGTATTATTTTGTTTTAAAAAAAATCGTACTCGTTCGGGGAAAATAAGCGATTTACGCCAAATGTCCGGGTTTTTTTAATGTTTGTCCGGGTTTGGCGAAATTCGAGATGGCAGCCCTAATCAAGCTCAACTCACACTGTCGTCAATTGTTATTTCCTTACAAGTTTTCACCTTGCACATACGTATTCAGGAATTTTACACGCGATTTATGAACAATAGCAGTTTATTTGCCAGCATGTGTAGAAGCCAAGTTAGAAAATTCTTGAATTATTATGTCGCTCAAAATAGTTTATTCAAATTAACTTCTTCTTAAATATATTTGAGTATTTAAATGTTAACACAGGTATGTGGAAATATTAAAACTAAGTATCAAAATATTCATCCGCATCGCTGTCAGCGGGGATCGTGCCCAAAAGGCTGGCTGCATTGCCACGCTGGATGGCAATGCATATCCTATTTAAATACTTAAATATATTTAATAAAATATCCTATTACTTCTTCTTAATTCTGTAAAAAAATGCACAACATACTTGGCTACATATGTACAGTCAGCGCCAAAAGTTGATGAACAGAATCAACATAACAAAACACCTGTTCACAATAAAATGCCATAAGCTATAGTCGCAACTAGGAAACAAAATAGACTGTACACCAGAAATTTACAAAAGTCGTTAAACACGAGTATTTCATTAAATGTACATTTAACTATACTTATTAGAAACAAGTCATCCATATGTATATTACCAATTGTGCAACTACGTTAGTCAGACTTAAGACACTAAGATCGTTTAAACTACAGTTTAACATTCAGAGAGACATTGGTGCACTTAGGACCTTCTAAGGCCTACCTCAAATAAAAGAAAATAATTACGAATACACAAAAGAAGTAGGGAGAAGAATCTAGCAATAGAGCCCTTCAACTATTTCAATACTGCAGTTAACACGCAAATACATCTACATACTACATACAACACATTAACACGTAAAAGCAACGCAGCTTGCAACTTCAAACAATCATTTGAGAGAAAATGGATAGCAGTCAATTATGTCTACGCAGGTTTCTCTTAAACTGCCAAGATAGCAACCGCTTAGATATTAAACACTGGGCTCAAATCTGATAATCACTAGTCGAGAAAATAATTATGAAGACATTGCACTGATGCACTTTGTAAACGTGGTAAAATGATACCTTCTAAGATGATAGTAAAGATCTTGTCCTACTAAAGAAAAGACCAACTATTAAAAAGTTGAAGTTTAGGCAGGTTTTGTAATGAAACTTGATTTTTTGTTCATTTTCTATTGTAGGTAATTAGTATTATGTAGTTTTCTAAAACTGAGCTATGATAGTTCATTCAATTTATACTGTTAAGCCATTTGTTTATAATATTGGTCACCAAGCAAAGTTCACCTGATCATTTAGTAAGTAATGTCCTACAAAGTCGCCTAGATCAGATTATACCTGAGATAACAGTTAGCCGTCTATTATCAGTGCTCTATGTATAGGTTTGACATTTTCCTTATACAGGGTGAATATTTTATACATTTTAATATTTATCTAGATCGTTTTGTTCAAGTAATGTTGTCAATTAAATAACAGCAAAATCTTTTTCGGAAATTGTTACGATTGTTTCGAATATATTCGAATTCGATTTTTTTGTAAGTGACTTTTTCAAGTTAACGCATTTAAGAACCGTCTGTAAGCTGTACCTACATTGATTTATTCTGAAACGATAATATAGAAAATTTTCTCACATAAAATCAATACTTAATATTACAAGACTGAAGAGTTTATTGATATCTGACACTTACGCGAATATTAGACATTTAAATAATATAAAACTACTTTTACGGATTTTATCGCGGTTATAATGACGTTTGTTTATTTTATGCTTGAACTCGACAATCCCAGGTGGTCGCGGATAAAACCGCCGGTAGATACAAGTCTATTATAAATCAATGCTCGCTAAAATAAAATTAATAAAAATAGCCTTACTATATCAGATTGAATCAGAAAAATTCTCTAAAACCTTACACCCTGTATTGTAAGTGAGAGGTGGCACAAATATGGCCCTATCCGTATGACCCTATTCGGACTGCGAACACACGTGCGAACCACATCGACTTACTTTATTTAATACTGCCTACAACCTTAATGTTATCATTAATTTTATACCAGTGTTATATCGCTACGAGGCATAATTATACGTACTTATGTTAATTATTTCTGTGTTTATGACTCGTTCTTGTAGGTCGATGCCCTTTTGATAAGCTCTCTAATTTGTTGTAGTTATAGTAGCAGACAATTAATAATATTTTTGAAGTAGCAGACAAATGGATGATTTAAACTATTAGCAGAGTTTTGTCTACGAAAAAGATCGAGAAATAAGAACGTTATGCTTGTATTGTTTACTTATACATAATAGTCATATATTCTTTATTGTTATTTTTTGAGAAATAGTACCTTTATGAGTGAACCTTTTCAATAACAAAAAAAAAACAAGTTTTCTCCACACTCAATTAAGCAGCTGACATTTTGATTAAAATGAAAACCCAAAAAGTCAATACGCGTGTAAATAATTAAATATCTAATTTTGCTCAACATGGCGATTTTTTGCGGTGACAAAATGACTCAATATGGTTTTATTTTCCACCATAATATTTCTATTGACGGCCTTGGAGCGTGGCGGGAAATGGTCACCATGAAATCGCGGACAAAACGCTGATACTGATACGATATTTCTATAAGATTGTACGTTTAGTTGTTTAAAAAGTTTACCTGATTGTAATTAGGTACTTTACATCATAGGTTTTAGAACAATACTTTAACTTATGTCATTTTGGGACTAAGACTTTACTACTATGAAGTGAAAATATGAGAAAATTCATTCATTTACCATTTTGTATTCCTTCTCCTAAAAAACAATGTCCATTAATACGTTTAATCTAATGTTTTAATTATCTATACTAATATTATAAAGCTGAAGAGTTTGTTTGTTTGTTTGTTTGTTTGAACGCGCTAATCTCAGGAACTACTGGTCCGATTTGAAAATTTCTTTCACTTTTTATGCCGGTACGGGAAGTAGTTCCCACGGGATGCGGGTGAAACCGCTGGCAGAAGCTAGTTCATAATAAAGTCTGTTTTTGAGGCCGAACATAAACAATATTGTCCAAAACAATCATTAACTGAATGTAAACAGCGCTTTTAACTAAACAAGGTCATTATCTGCAACCTGGTTATTGCTATCTGATTATAACCGAACAATAACTTAACAAGGGCGGCCATTGCAGTCTTTGAAGTTATACAAAAGAGTTGAAGTAAAGCAATGATTTGAGAGAGCTGTTGAATCAAGTACTAACAGTAACTCTGAAAATCGGACAGCTGCATCTACTAAATACCGAATTTTAGTTGTTTGAAAAAGTCGTTTATTTATATAAAGTTTAACTTAAAAGAGTTCAAAATTCAAAAAAATAAATGACTTTTGAACTCTTTTAAGTCCATTGCTGCTGATGATGATAAGTGATTGTTGTTATCACCATAATTTACCATAAACAACACCTTGTTTGTTTGAAGAATTAATCTAATTATATTTTTTTTATCTTAATTTCAATGTAAGACCCCTTCAGATAGTTTACCCATTTTCATAAAGTGCTTAAACTGCAGTCAAATACGATCACACGTTCCTAGGCAGCTTTTAAATTATATTGATTACTGTTTGCGCCTGGTATAAAATGTTTTGTTCTAATATCTACAAGCTGTTAAATGCGACCGACCAATGAATAGAATTTATGACTGGCAGTAGAGTATCAAGTTACTGACTCACGATTTCCAACTTAATTGAATAAGAATTTGAGTGACAACGTTTATTACTATTGTTATACTTATGTATACTTATCGGATCTATATACTATGAAACAAATTTGTTAAATCCGATGCCACTTCTTGCCACTGTCTATGTAGATACAGGAAAAGATTTATCATACTTATAACCGTCAGCTGAAGGGTTGGTTTTATTGAAGGTGATTATATCAGGAACAACTTTACCTATTTGAAAAATTATTTCAGTGATAAGAAGCTCGCTGGGTGGAGGCATCCTTTTTATACGAGTGCGCAGAGTTGTGCAAACGGGATGTAAGTGGAACCGCTG
The DNA here is from genome assembly GCA_963856015.1 of Helicoverpa assulta. Taxonomy (NCBI): domain Eukaryota; kingdom Metazoa; phylum Arthropoda; class Insecta; order Lepidoptera; family Noctuidae; genus Helicoverpa; species Helicoverpa assulta. Next base: position 2,586,036 of record CAWLCW010000016.1, read on the forward strand.
ACGGAAACTAAATAGTTACTTATTATAAGCTAAGTAGTTGGAATACAGCTTATTTTCAACCTGTCACCACAAAACCCAAAGTTGCTTCTATGTAAATTAAATAACATCAATCTAAAAAACTTTGTGCATTTAACTATTATGTTACATAGGTTACTTGCTATTTGAATGACTATTATATTTTTTACTAGTCTTGAGTTACAAAAGATTCATTGAACTGTGACAGTCTATAATGTGTTAAAATAAATTTGATAGGCATTACGTTATATTTTGGTACTTTTAATATGCTTTTTCAATTTTAAAATTGATATTTTGATCGTAATTTTCGTGACTAGCAACGACACTTTTTTGGGCTCAAAACATATGCAGGGAAATATTACAAAAAAAGGCTTATTTAGTAAAATAGGGTGAAATAAAAAAGTTACAGCGGTTAATAATGTGATTACGTCGAAAATAAAAAAAACAATTGAAATCATTTCAATACCACATCGAGTACACTATTTCTTAACACACATACATACGCACACTACTACAATCCGAAACACATACATACGCAGTCAATTTTAAGTACATTAGAAGTAATAGTATAACCGCCAGAGGCATTTAATTCAGCTCACGTTATTTACTCAGCAATCTGAGATGTGGCTAGTATCGCAATAGCAGTGAATGGCTTTTATTTATAAGTAAACACACATTGCGTTTTGACTATACGAATAAAGAAGTAGAAATGAAATAGCTGCGCCAATGTCTGTTCAGTCATTTCAGAGGTTAGCCGGAACTAACAGATGAACATTTATTTTCAAAAAAAGGTTATTTTGGTAGATGTTACTCTGCATACAATTAAGCATAAGCACTTTGAAAAAGCGGTAAGGTATTTAACATTACAAACTGACACTCCATTTTTATTTATTTATACTTTACCAAAATACTAAATTATTTTCAAAATCTATAACAAATTCTAAAGTAAATTAAAACCAAAAGTAAATCGACGCACAATTGAACTTCACACAGTCACCTTGTTTACCTTCTACCCCACCTGCGCACGCGCCGCCTTTTGTTCTAAAGTGTTATTAATCTAAAGCCATAATTATATCTCACTTCGTATTAGTGCCTACTTATGTATGTAATGAATGACAGGGTTTTATCTTGTTTTTTTTTTTAACTATTAAAATAAGATTTTTTAAACTGTTTAATTAAGAATGTGATTTTAATGGTAAAATAAATTTTAATGCGTGTAATGCATAGTTTACCACTGCACTTAACAATGAAAAATTATTAATTTACATTTTCTGTCAATTCCCTTATACCTTGCATTTGGTTGAGTTTTTCTTATTCTTAAATTAATCATTATTTATTTATTACTAGCTTTCGCCCGCGGTTTCACCCGCGTCCCGTAGCCGGATGGTGACAAAAACTATTCTAAAACCTTCTCCCGGGTACCTCCCTTCTAATTTTCAGCCAAATCGGTCAAGCTGTTTTCATGTTATGTCGTGACAACGGAAAGCGGGTTTCATTTTTATATATAGATTAGCAGTAATTGACCCAATTTAAACTCAAACAACTGGCAATAAAACCAACTCAAAAATTAAAAATTCAAACCAAAAAATTCAACTTAGCAACAGCAAAATTCAGTAAAATTCCACTGTCCGAGGTGTGAAAAGGACGTTAACCTGAGTATTACGAAATGACACTTTAAGGCATAATAAAGCACAATTCTTTAGCTTAAAGTGCAAGTTGTTTTAAACCGGTGTCAAGGCTTGCAAGTATTCGACGAAAGCCGGGAGCTGTTACTAGGCTTTGTATGTGTATGTTAACTTTCGTTTAGTGGAGGTTAAGAATGAATGTGGTTCAGAACATACGTACTAACAAATTTCATTTGGAATGTGTTTTCCTGACACCAAACTGTTAACTTGTACAATGTTTTACCGGAGCCAATTAATGCTGAAAAATGATTGCTGGATGATTTTTCCTGAAACAATTGACATGCTGACAAGACTTAAAATAATCAACGGGGGTCAACGGGGTTGGAAAATACGTAAGTATACCACTTTACCTACAAGGGGAAAATGGATCACAAAATACCACACCACGAAACTGACAAATATATGCATAAACTAGAGTTACGTAATATTTTCAAAAATGGGTACCTACAGAGCGAGAAATACAGAATCATTTAGGTCATTCTCTATTAAAGCGGAAATGTTTAAGTAGCAAAATATAAGTTTAAAGTTCTAATTTCCAACAGTCTCATGCTTTTACGTGCGCGAGCGCAGTTACCTTATCAACTTTCTTTCCTGCGACATAATTGTTGTACTTATCATTGCTTTCATTTAGTTTTCTATGACAGACTGAGAGAGTTTTCATTTGGTAGAATTGTCGATAGAGAAGTGTGATTCATCAACATTTAGTTTGCTTTTACAAAATCAAAAGAAAAAGAGAAGAGAGACCCAGTTAACAAAATACCCTAAGCTCTTCATGAGCATTCAAGCTCCTTACTCACAAAACTTAAATAATTTAATATAAAAACATACAGTTGAAGTCAAATAACATAACAGATGTACCTGTTAAAAATATACATATAAGTTATCGGTCGGCCATAAATTAAAAAATATTTTTTTATGTACTTATTATTGTTCATGTACCTTATTAAATAAATAAAACATTACTCCGAAATTGACTGAGCCCCATTCAGTTATTTCACCATAACCTAAGCTTAGTAACTAAATACAGACATATACCTACACACATGTGCAAAATGTAAAATGGCTGACTTCAAATATGCAATGTCATTTGAAGAAAATTATAACACACTAAAACGATCGCATTTATCACATTATAAATACTGTTAACTTAGACCAATAAAATTATTACCAAATCCTTACTAAGCAATATCCTTTTCACAACCTCTATCTCTGCTTACCCAACTATTTAAACAAACCCATGACTCACTAAGTGATTGTGCTTAAAGTTAGCGCGCCAAGTTTCAGTATGTGTGAGCCCGTGCGTTGGTAATATTGCGACATAACGATATATGTAACAAGATATCGACGATTTATCGAGAGCTTTATCGATTTGATTTGCGTTAAAATTAATCGTTTTTAGCGACGAAGTGATTTAACTGCTGATTAATTATTACGAATAGATTTAACTTCGGGCTGTTTAGAATAAATTATTTGTAATGTTTCAGAGAAACTTAAATTAGAATTAGAGTATGGTGTGGTCCAATATGCACTAAATTAGTTGTATTATAACTAAGTCAATAAAATTATTTGACGTTCGTGAAATTAGTAGTTAGATGAAAAAGACGAATGCATAAAGACACCGACTAAGTTTAGGGTACAATAATCGCATATTTCGTTGATAGAAAAAAATAAAATTTGCCTCTCTTACTCTTCCAAATCTATTGTTGATTTAAGTGCAGGGTGGTTACGGCAATTTCTCAGAAGAGTATATTTCTATATGCAACATTTCAACTAATGTAATGATGAAATCTAATCTACAACTGAAGATTAAATCCCCACAACATTAAGCTCATATTGCGTTACTAGAAAAAGAAATCATATAACATTCCTTGCATACAAAATGCCATCTTATTCCCACTGTGCCTAACTAATGCAATACTAATGTTATGAAAAAACTAGCTTCTGCCAGCGGTTTCACCCGCATCCCGTGAAAACTACTGCCCGTATCGCGATAAAAAGCCTATATAGCCTTCCTTGATTAATGGGCTATATAACACTGAAAGAGTTTTCCAAATCGGACCAGTAGTTCCTGAGGGTTATTGTACATTCGTCACAAAGTAAATTCGCCATATTCTGAAAAATCCATACATTGAAAGTAAATTCGTCACATGTATAAAAATATGTGTAAACTCGTTATAGTTTCATAAGGGTTATTGTAAATTTGTCACAAATCCTCAATTCACATTTTTTTTTCTTCAGTAGCGATAGCAAGCAAGATTTTAGGGCTCGATATTATAAATTAATAAATATAATAAGTTTGGGTTTGAGTTCGAAATTAAATATACTCCTGCACTCGCTGTCGCATCGTGCTCGCTCGTTCTCTGCATACATCCCTTTCTAACAGTATCTGTCAAACGCATCTATAGTACGATGACATATGATACATGACAGGTGCAACTGTCACTAACACAAAAAATGGTGACCCACTACAATAGTATTAGACGATTATATCAATAGACTTAGAAGTTTAGTCATGCTTTATTTTAGTAGGTATCAAAGCTATTTTTTTTTATTGTAAACAATTAATACATCCTGCATATTAAAATGTCTCTCTACAACATTATTACAAAAACTGGAGAAAAAATATATAACGAGATTCAGAGAAATGAACACTAGAAAGTCAGAAAAATACAAATAATTTTATACGTTTTTATTCATTACGGTTGCTATTTTATTCACTATTTATTTGGGACTAAAACCTGGCAACACTGGAAATGTCATTTTACATACATTACATAGATCTGTGACTCCCTTGAACTTGTCGATGCTTGTGGTGATATGTTCCAAATTTGATTTGTGATAGTGCATCTTTGAAAAAATGGATCATCAACCTGGTACAAGCTCGGGAAGCCATGGTGTAAGTATTTTATTATTTAGTGCTATTGTACAAATCACTACTAGATTATATTATTTATCTCTAATATATTATTTTAAAAGTCGTGGTGGCCTAGTGGGCAAAGAACCAACCTCTCGAGTATGAGGGCGCGGGTTCGATTCCAGGTCAGGCAAGTACCAATTCAACTTTTCTAAGTTTGTATGTACTTTCTAAGTATATCTTAGACACCAATGACTGTGTTTCGGATGGCACGTTAAACTGTAGGTCCCGGCTGTCATTGAACATCCTTGGCAGTCGTTACGGGTAGTCAGAAGCCAGTAAGTCTGACACCAGTCTAACCAAGGGGTATTGGGTTGCCCGGGTAACTGGGTTGAGGAGGTCAGATAGGCAGTCGCTTCTTTTAAAGCACTGGTACTCAGCTGAATCCGGTTAGACTGGAAGCCGACCCCAACATAGTTGGGAAAAGGCTCGGAGGATGATGATGATCTCTAATATTTAATAAGATACTATAGGCTATTGGGCGCAAGATGAGTAGATTTCATAATAAAAACATCTGGAAATATCATCAATATCCGGTCGATCCATAGCCTATGATAGAGAATTGAAAACTATTTTGGACAATTACGATAAAATGTCTTTGGCTGAATTTCTTGAAAAACTTTCTGTTTTGCAGCATTTTAAAAACATGCAACATTTAATTTTTTTACATAGTTTATATACTTATAAGTCTTATTATTTTTGTATTGTTATAGACAAGTCAGCCACTCAGAACTGTGATTTTTACTTAGGTTAAGAAAAAAAGTGATTATAACTGTGATGTAATTATTTTTCTTATAATTGTAATGTTGTTCGTAAATAAGCCACAAAAAAACTGTGATTTTTATGTTGTTTTTAGGTTAATGACAGACTTTAGCTGTTTTTCTTATTATTCGTAATGTTACGGGCATACTTGCCACTTGAGAACTATGATTTTTACGTAGATGTTAGGTTATTATATTTATCTATATTGTTGTTGGCAAGTCAGCAAGTCGAGAACTGTGATTCTATATAAATGTTATGTTAAATAAAAAAAAGATGTTTATGGCTGTGTTTTAATGTCTTGTTTATCGTATTATTGTTAAGGTTTAGGCAAATCGTTCACTTGAGAACTGTGATTGTTTTTATGTAAATGTAAATCAATAACCTTGATGTGATTCTGATAAATATATAACATTTTATTCTACTTCTTGTTTATTTTTTGTGCTATCGGTGCAAATAAAACCAATGTGACGAATTTACAATAAACAAAATTAATATATTGGAAATTTATTGTATAAATTAGAATTGTGGCAAATTTACACATCCTTTTTTTCGTGACGAATTTACTTTATGACGAATGTACAATAACCCGTTCCTGAGATTAGCGCGTTCAAGCTAACAAACAGGCTTTATAATATTAGTATAGAAGTATAAACATGTCAGCTGTGTCCTTCTGTAAGTTATTAACAATAAATTATGTGTCCCCTTTGACCGAAGATAATGGCAATTATGTGGACCAAGTTGGACCATGTCTGATTAAGATAATGACCTTTTTATAACCTATTTGATTATGATCAATCAATCAATCATGTGGGTTAACCTACCGCCGCAGAACTTGGCGCCAGGAATTTCATAATGTACTTTTTAGTTGTAGATTTTTAGTGGAAATATGTATTTCTGCCACCAATAAGTAATTCTACGTTGTAGTTAGACGGTAAGGCTATCGATTTTAAATATTCAGGACTTGTAGAGCTATGTAAACTCTTTGGGTATCTACATATATAATAGGATCCTTATTAAAAAAAATACAAACATCCGAATTGAGACTCAAAGTTCAATCAAATAATATCGCATATAGTATGTTTACTACCCCAGAGTCATTTACAAAATAATCTGAAAACTGAAAGGCGATAGGTTATTATTGATAAATAAATGTAAAAAAATATTTTTGATAAATAAATGTAAAAAAATATTTGCTTTAATTTGGTATTTTTTATATATTTATTTTCTTAAAATTCATCTAATCAGCCCATGATTTAAACCACGGTACAATAGTAACGAGTACAGCACAGCTTTATACCTCTATAATAACGCGGGCTCGACCGGCGCGCGCGCAGGTTCGTTCTGAGAAACTACACGATCCAATTAGATCAAAGGCTTTATGGAGCAGTTTCATTTAATTTTACCTTTACGTCTTTTAGTTTATAGCTATATATTATCTTATCAATATTTATGTAGGTACTTAAAATTGATTTCTTTTGTGAAAAGGTGCCAAAACGCTGCCTTTAACAAAAGTGACTGATGAAGAGGAACTTTTGACACTTTTTCGTTTTAGCTTTTTACCAGGATAGTTTTCAGTTCTTCCGCAAATACCTATTTAGGGAGCAATAAAAAAGTACAATTTCGAAAAGAATATGACTATGTGAAAAATAAAATATTTGTTCAGGTAAAATAAATAATAACATTTTGAAGACCACGTACGTTCCAAGCACAAAAACCCAATTGTTTTAGGTCAAAAGTGACCAATTATCGGCCAAAGATTTAAGTATATTTCACAGTTAAATCATGCTATACAACACACAAACTAAATATACAGCAATTATTAGGTTCATATAAGATTAAAATTAATACGTATAGCTAAGTTTTTATCAGGGTTATTAAAATTCAAATGAGTACACGATTTTATATGACTTGACAGTATGGAGCTTAGATAGATTAAGTATTGAAAATAAATTATCTAGCTTCGATAAATACATCGTTAGTACGTGTTTAGTCACTTGCATAATTAAGGTTTTTTGTCTTTAATGTTGATTAAACGTATCGAATGTCATGATTGCTTGACGTCAGAAACATTTTTTTTACATCTTCAAGCACTAATATTGTTAAGCTCAAGGATTTGTTTGTTTATTTGGTCGTGCTAATTTCAGGAACTACTAACCAGTAACACGTGGAAAAAATATTTCAGTGTCAATTAGTTTATTTAGCGCAGAAGTCTATATGCTGCTTTTTGTCCCGGGACGTGAAATAGTTTCCAAGAGACGTGGGTGAAACCATTGGCGAAGCTATAGTATATTAGGCTTACAATTGCGCTTTCGTAACTATCAAAATAATATTATTTGCATAACATAATTAAAATCACATAACCTTCTTTTCAGTGATCACGACTTAAGTGATGCGCCTTTCGTTACCTTATTCAATAAAACAATATTTAAATATAATTTAGCCATTAAGTAAGTAACCGCAACATTATAGATGTTCAATGACATTATAAAATCAGTTCATATACATTCTAATTCGTGACTTATACAAGTATAACACACGATAATATTGAGCAATCAATCAAATGTATGACTATTACAATTGGATTACATTTTAACCTAATTAATTTTTGACAGTGGTCACTGGCTTTTGACGGAGCAAGCAAAAATTCAGATCGTTTTGAGGCAATGCAATTTAATTTAAAATAATAAACATTCAATCAAATCACTCATTTTTCAATTGGAATTGAATTATATTTAAGTGATTTACTTTATTAACTCAAAACCAAGTACCAATAAGTACCTACACAGTAATTTATTGTGTTAGAAAGACAGTTAAATGAGATAATACCTCCCATTATAATTTTATATAATGTCTATATATTACGGATAGAAAGTGATATAATAATAAAAGGAAACTAAAACAATAGACGGAACTAGTACAATGCCACAGGTTAGTGAAAACCGCTCCATTTTCTATTATAAGAGCCAGTGCCTAAATTGGTATGTATGCTAATTGTTAGACTATAGTGGACTATGCTGCATTTTGCATAAGACTGAAATAATTAAGATTTTGAAATCTGAACACAATAGTGTACCTTTTTTTGTATAAGTCGTCATCGTAATCATTGTCAGAGCATAAAAAACGTCCACTGCTAGACAAAGGCCTCCCCCAAGCTAGGGATTTGCCCATACTCGCGCTGGGCATACGTATGTTGAGCGCAGTGTTTGTTTGTATACCAACCTAGGTATGTAGTACATAGCCTAGCTATAATAAACATAAATTTCAGAATTATTTAAGTCAACCTTTAAAATCGCATTAAGTTGGCTTATCTACAACAGCAGAAAAAATTGCGTTGCATTCGTCTACCACACCTGATACGTGCTTAGCAAAGATCTATTCTTTTGGTTAAAGTAAGCCTGCCCATAGGCATGTTTTATCCTACATAGTAATAAGTATGTAAATCCATAACAAAACATGACTAAAACAAACCAATCGGTTTAAACTGTGGTCACCATCTAGTTTAAGTCGGTGACGTGACGTTACGCATGTTCTTACTATTTTACACTTTCCAAGTATGAACAAAAATAAGCTCTAGTTTAATAATTGTTAATCGCCTTCCAAAAAGGAGAAGGTTCACAATTCGACTGTTTGCGTGACAATGTGACTACGGCTGAAAAAGGAACTAATCTATACTAATATTATAAAGAGGAAAACTTTGTTTGTTTGTTTGTTTGGTTGTAACGAATAGGCTCAAATACTACTGGACCGTTTTTAAAAAATCTTTCACCATTCGAAAGCTAAATTATTCACGAGTAACAAAGGCTATGTTTTATCCCGGTACGGGCAGTAGTTACCACGGGACGCGGGTAAAACCGCGGGAAAACGGCTAGTTCATATATAAAATTATGAAAACATAAAAAAATACACAAAATTATAACCCCTGTGGTAACAAATTAAATATTCAAACAGTTCAAAACACACCTTTTAACCTAATACATCACCCTTATCATAATTACGTCATTAATTTCGATCCACAAAAATATATTAACATTGAAATATGCATATTCGTCAGCATTTGAGCGAAAGTCGACCAGTTTGGGATCGCTTTCATACAAAACCTGTTGGCTTTCTTCGTTATAAAGTAATAACCGTTTCGGATTGAGTTATGAACGATGAGCGGGTTGTTCAAGGTAATGACATTGGTAAGATAGGGTTGTGTGGTGGAAACTGGCTTGAGAACATTACGATTGTGTTATATTCTTTTTGGTTAGGGCCATCATAAGAAAAGCTATTGCCTCTTTTTGTCGTGTTTAACGAAGACTGAAAAAGTAAATAATTAGCGCTGATCTGATTAAACTAATTCTTTGCCGGACATTTTAGAAATGGAAAAACTATTTGGATGTTTAAGAAAAAATCGTGGAAAATCAAACTATTCAAATTGGAAATCTTTGCCAGTATTGTATTCACAAAACATAAGGAAATGCTCTATAAATATACGGTGTATTTAAAAAATATATGATATTTACTACTTACGTTTGCATTTATTGCTCTGCCCGCATAAAGTCGCTTTGATGTATATTAATTCATCGACAAAAAAAACCGCGACATCCCATGACTTGGGCCAAAGTTCACAAAATCGTTCAAGGTTGAGTTTGCCGAAAGTGACAAAAGCCTTGCGTCGGACTTCCCGGGACAAAGCAACCGCGTCAATTGAAACGGATAATAGCCAGTTACGTGCTCTGGGTATTGCAAGTTTTATATTATTTGTAACACGGACAATATTTTGTGTTTTACGCATACTTGTAGCCTTTAATTATTTATGAGCTTTCTTGGGTGACATAATTTATTTATTTTACGTATTTCAGAAAGATGTTGTTGTATTGTAAGCGCTTTTCATTTAATTCAGACATGCCCTTGTTCGCAGATTACTGAGTCATTTTACATGTATGACAGCGATAGCCAATTAACAATATATTTTTTTTATATCGCTTCAATTATGTTTGTTAGCTATTTAATTAGTGCAAAAAACATTTGATATTTACGTATGTTTACGGGATACCTATAGAGACATTCAAACTAGAGACATTTATAATTTTATACCTTAAGGTATAGGTTACAACTCACAATTATAAAATAACTCCCGCATTGTAAACTCGACAAACGATATAATTACTAGAAATATCATAAAAAATACCAAAGGTAGCGGTCAACGTAAAAGGATACAGACTAACAGACAAACAGTTCCAAGGTTTTATAGTGCAGTAGTTAATGAAAGTAGTTCACTACCGTTCCCGCCCTGAACGCCCACTTGGGAGACTAGATACGTTAATTTGTACTGCCTTTTGTTTTCGTTTGAAGACCTTTGTAAAGGTCTAAAATTAAAATGCAATACTGTATGATTATTCAAGAAGTAAGTAAATGTAACCAAAACTATGTTAGGCTTTCCATATAGGAAAAATGCCCGGTTTATATAAAGAGTAAACATTCGTTTTACTTACTAATGGTAGTTTTTTGACATAAGAGTCATAGAATGAACTCTTCCGTCTTCTACAAAAACTTTTCTTTTTTATATAAGTCTTCCTGAGAAAACAATTTTACGCTGTTTGATACTATTTCGTAATTGATTTAGATGTCCTACAAATAAAGCACAACAATAAAGCTCTAGTTAACATTCATATTCATAGTCAGTTTTAATATTTGATTTATAGCATTCCAATAAACTAAGATCAACATACAACACTAAGAAATTAACATTTATGTAAAACAAAGCAATTGTTATCGATATAGTATCAATTGCTTCCTGTATCGTTAACTGGAATAAGAGGAAATAGCCTATCATAGTGCGCCTGGGCTAACTAGATGAAGACTTTTTGTTGCCATCAATCTTGTCTATAGTATTCCATAGCCATTAGATACAGAATACGAGTATAGGTAGTGTTCTGTGGACTTTGATATGAAACTAAACAGGAGGGAATAACAGTTATAAAGTTTAATAACTTACTTCATATTTTAAGCTTCGTATTCTGAAGATTATTTTAGAAACAGTATTGGTTTACGTTTTAAAACCCCTGAACCCCCCGTACTTACTTAATACGCGTACTATTCTAATATTTATTATGTGGGTAATGACTCTATTGTTTCTGCAATTATATAATTCATTCAAACTGAAGTAATAAAGTAAACTTAGGTAGGTACAGACGAGAGCATGGTTAAAGTTTGATTGGTAAAATTTTGATAGAATCGGTTAGGTTGACCTGCTGGCATCTGTACGTAGATGCGTATTTTTATATCACATATTTTTACTTAAACTAACTTGTATCACATTCGCATAACTGTACACATTTTCAACATCAGTAGAACATCTTAGCACAGATTTCTATCTCCTGAGATGGAATCGCAGGTGTCACGTACCGTGTTTAGTCACGATGATAACTTTATCTCGACGAGCTCCCATTCACATCTAGGAAGATGTTCTAACATACTACTTATCAGGTTATAGTACAAGTAAATCATGCTATTATAATTTCTCAGTAATAGCTGGGATTTTGTCCTTAGTGCATTTGGTAAATTTCCCATCCCTAGCCTTTTTCCAACTATTTTGAGGTCGTCCTTCTGTCTAACCTGTTGCACCAGATGATTAGAGTTTTTCTAAGGACTGCGACTGTCTATCTGACTTCCTCAATTCAGTTACCCTGCCTACTCCATACCCTCCCTTAGTAAGACGGGTTAACCCCAACATAGTCGAGAAAAGACTAAACAGATGAGATGACTTTGAGTATATGGCCTCTACGTAGGCAGTTCATAATTCCTATATACTATCTATCGTCAGCTATCTAGCCTTTTCCCAATACACTAATCCCACCAGAGTCTTTTGTTGCTTTAAGTATTTTTGCAAAAGAATATAACGTGACATACTGATACTCACGCATATTTGCAATACAAGTGCTAATAGCACCCAATTTGTCCTCAAAAGCATTGGAAGCGTGAAGTTACGGTTATTCCGGTAATTGACTAATAATTAATAATAATTAAACGATTCAATTATAGATAACTGGGTAATGGCTTCGTGCTAGAAAATGTTAGTGTCTGTCTGAAAGTAGAGTGTGAATAATAAAGTGTTATTATATTCAGGTCTACGATCTGCTTTAGATTGTACTCAAAATCGCAATAAATATAGCCAAATGTTAATAAAATAATTTAAAATAAGTATGAGGTATCTATTACCCGTAAAACGTTGGTAGTTAACGAGAGCTTAAAAGGTAAACTGTTCGTATGGAAAAGTTATGTAACAAAGTGGACTGAACAAACATTGCAAAAACGCTTAAGAATAGGTTATATAGGTAATATCAGTAAATAACTCGAATTAGATAGCGAGTTAAACACGACGAGTATTTTTGAAAAAAGTTTCTCAACGAAAAGGTCAACTCCCACTTGACCACTTTTCTTTTCAATGTCACCTATCTATTATTTAGACATAGATCTACATTCACACGCATTCATCATACTAATCCATATATAATTCATATTAGCCATACTTTCGTAACAGTCTAGATATTTTTGAGCCTAAGTGGGTCAAATAGACCTTTTGTATGAGATACAATGTAGAACATGTTGACTTATTGTTCTTTTGGCATTGGTATTTGTTGTTGCAAAATTTTGTTAATGGAAGTACAGTCAGTGCCAAATCTTTGGCCTAACACCTGACAGTTCATGGTTAGTCAGTAGCTGGAGCTTTATAACTACCATACAAATATGAAAAATTATGTATTTAAGGCAAATTATTTTTTTACAAATATGCATATAATACGTAACCCTGATATCTATAAAATAGAACAGTATAAAGTATGTGTGCCATTACATATTGAAGGATATTTTAATAAATGGTAATACCTATATTTCATGGCATTGTTAACTGATTAATCACAAACGAAAAATATTAAATTTGTTCACTGAAACATCGAACACTACAACCTACATAAACTTCGACGCATCTGCAATCGGCTGACATAACTCAAAACGTGGTAAGTAACTGCCAAAATCTTTACATCACATATCCTTTTGTTATCAAAAAACTGTGCTAATTACATGCGTAGGATACACAGAAACATTACAAGTGTAACATTTAACATAACACCCACGTTTTTTTTTTTCATTGTTGTACTTAGTAACTGAGATATGTTAGTAATACTCCTCTTTTGTTTGGCAGAAGATGGGTATTATGTCTGAATGTGCTGTGAAGAAAGCAAATTGCAGATACTTACCATGTGTTGGTTTTGAGTAATCAACAAAGGTATTGAGTTACGTCATAAGGTGAGCTTTTCTTTCAAATATGTAGACGTGTTGATGATTGCTTTTGAAAATGTATAGGTACATATAAACTACTGAAAAAGTAATGTAAAATGTGTCTGTAAAATTTAGTTTTAGGCGGTTTTGTTAAATTTATTAACTCACTGGTTGTTTATCCGCGGTTTCACTATGCCTGCACTGGGATAAAATATAGCCTAATTTACTCAGAGATAGTGTAGATTCTCAACAGTGAAAGATTTTTTCAAATCAAACACACCTTTTTTGAAGCCTTTACAAACAAATAAAAACATATTTTCTTCTTCTAATCTATACTAATATTATAAAGCTGAAGAGTTTGTTTGTTCGTTTGAACGCGCTAATCTCAGGAATTACTGGTCCGATTTGAAAATTTATTTCAGTGTTAGATAGCCTATTTATCGAGGAAGGCGGTACGGGAAGTAGTTCCCACAGGATGCGGGTGAAACCACTGGCAGAAGCTAGTAGTATATAAAAATACTTTCTGCGACTGAATTCGAATTACAGCAATGTCCCGTGCGATACAACATCAACGAACACTTTAAAATAACAATAATTTACAAACAAATAAACTATGACACCAAGCTAGATTTACTCAGCACATAAGTCTTTGTTCTAAGTCGTAAACAACTTTAAAGCAATTTACCAGTTTCTAGCAGTGCTTAGTACCGCAATAATTTCGAACTAATGTCTGATTTAAGTGTAGAGTGTGTAAGATCGAATTAGAGGAAATTAAAGCTAAATGCATTAACGGTGCGGTTTCATGAAATTAGTTCTTTGTCAGAATTATTGATTTGATTGACCAACTACTTAAACCAAATCTATACTAATATTATAAAGCTGAAGAGTTTGTTTGTTTGTTTGTTTGAACGCGCTAATCTCAGGAACTACTGGTCCGATTAGAAAATTTCTTTCAGTGTTAAATAGCCCATTTATCAAGGAAGGCTATAGGCTACTTTTTATCCCGGTACGGGAAGTAGTTCCCACGGGATGCGGGTGAAACCGCTGGCAGAAGCTAGTTAGTGTAATAATAGATTTGGGAGGTAATTTTTCCATGAATGGGTTTTTATATTTGACTTCAAAGACGTTTGTACGCCTAGCTTTTTCCCAATATTGGGATCGGCTTCCAGTCTACCCGGATGCAGCTGAGTACCATTGTTTACAAGTAGCGACCGCCTATCTGACCTCCTCAACCCAACCACCTCAACCCTGACTTCTGACTACCCGTCACGGCTGCCAAAAAATTCAAAGCCGTTGATGGTGGAAAATATTCGAATTGACAGTCAGCAGCTTGATTTTTAGCAGTCTCAAGTAAAACAAGCTTAACAAAACGTAAGTTGGTTTCTGATATGAGTATGACACATGTGTGAATAACTTTCACGAATTACGCATATAAATTGAGACCAATGTAGAAATGTCTTGATATAGACTGAATAAAACTGGTCCTTCTACGTGCGTAGGTAGTTTTACAAAACTAAGCATATTATGAAGAAATCCAAGCTTCTAGATTGTTCCCTTTCACTCGTGATTTAGATTTTTAGTAGTGAAAGGCAATGGGAAATTCCTGACATGTTAAACGTTCTATCTAAACCAATATTATACAGCTTCAGTTCGTTTGTTTGTACCCGCTATTCTCAGGAATTATTATAGGACCAATCAGAAAAAATCGTTCAGTTTTAGATATACCTCTACTATTTAGGAAAGCTGTAGGCAATTTTTGTCTGAAAGTGATAAATACAAAAGACTAATGACAAAATCTGTCGACTCTGCTATTGTTCCAAGGTTCGCTTCTCAAATCCATTTATGTACAAAAAAAAAACATATAATAATGAAAAGAACGAAATCCGAAGTATTTCGAATTTCCCCACATTATATCAACTTGTTAATATTTCAATATTTTAGAAAGAATAGCCATCCTGTCACAAACACAATAATGGTCAAGTGCCCATATCAGCGCTCATCTTGCTTCACAAAAGCTTATAAAAGGCATCTCAAAGATACGTCTGTAGATTCTGTCTAGACTGCATCACTTGACCGTCCTCAATGATTCCTTGACATTTTCAGGTATGGAGCTATGTGACTTACACTTGTTTTGTGTTTTATAATACTTATTTAACTTATAAGTATATTTTTCGTAGTTTAGAATCTTTTTGAAAGTGTCAATAGGTGAATGAAACAGATTTTGTTCTAGATTTTCTTACGTCACGAAATTTCCATGTATAATATTAGCTGCCACCAGCCTTTTTACAGAAAACTGTAGGAGAACAAGTCGCAAACCAGACAAAAAGAAACTTTTAGCCTTCTTTAATGAATGAGGTATGTATAACCGAAAGCCAAATTGGTCACATCTTGATACTTGATTGATCTTACAGTATTAGTATCAATACATGTTTATCGCTATTTCATCAATGTCTTTTCTTTTAACAAACTCAAACCCGCATGCAAGTTACGATTAAGCTAAGAAGGATACACCTTCATCTACTTTTAGTATAACTCCAATCTTATCTTCATAAAATCAAATATAACATCTTTCCACACTTACACATGCTACTTGCATCATCTGAGATAATTTCAGCCGGTTTTGAGGCAAAACGTGAGTGTTATGTTCCGGTACACACAGGAATATTACGATAACTGCGCACTGTCACGACTCGCTTATATTGTTGTTTTGGTGTCAAATTGTTTAGTTTTTTGTCAATTTGTGATGGATTTTATATACTTAGAATGTATCGTACTGCGATGCGTCGATAGTAATTTTTTGTTGATTTACTGACTTAATTTGATTCAATTTCTTGCTTTCAGACAGCAGAGCGTTTAAAATTATTTGAAAAAACGAGGCAAATGCACTCAGAACTTAAGATCTTATTTACTTTGGTAATAGAATATCGGCTTACAAATAACCTCTGCAGTGTATTGGTAAGAGTACCTCAGAATCTATTTATATGCCTAAATGCAAAATAAAAAGGTGCCAGTAACATGGCTACTAATTGTATAAGCCGTTTTAAACTGATAACCCAGCTCGCTTCCCCGTTAGCTCAACAGATAAGTACCACATCACTCTAATATTTATTGACATAAACCCAAAATATAGTTCCAAGGTGATTCACAAATCAATTCAAATGCGAAGATGCGACCTTCATCCTAACAAAATTAGTATCACCTCCCACTGTAATTCCCTTATTTATTCAAACATACTATAGATATATTATATAGGTATACTGTGGTCTCAATAACAAGCGAGTATGGATTATAATTTAGTTTTGGACTTGAAACATTCACTTATGAGTCAGCCTCTGTTTTGATAATTATTAAAAGACATTAAACTGTAAAAGGTGTTTTGCTATAGGTATTTTTGTAATATAAATCCGGGTTTATTTTGGAATTTTTGTTTGTAACTGTAGCTATTTCTTCAGTTTACTAAGTTAACATGAAAATGAAATTAGTAAATAGGATTGTGGATGTCCTAGTTCTTTTTATTGTTTTAAAATAACTAAATACTAATAAATATGAGCAAAATCAATATTGATTTCCTGCTTAGATATAACTTTATTACTGCTACAATAATAAAGTTTTAAAATAGTATTATGTCAGTCAATCAGTAAGTACGATAATTGACTTCTAATCTACTCTCTAAATGAATCAAAACTCAAAGATGTGTTTCAATTTACAAAATGCAACAAACTATTTTCATTCAATTTATTTGTTTACAAATTATGTTCAAAGAAGTCGTAAATAAGATATCTATCGTTAATATTCAGGGCACAAGTCTATCTAGATTACGGATAGTCAGATAGTTGCTATGATATTATGTAATCAGTAACATAACTGGTCTAACCGTGACGCCCTGGTACATAGGAATTTTATGCCATCGACAGAATATTTATGTAAGTGAAGAACTATGAAAGCTTTTAGGCTAATAGTTTAGATCTTTAAGTTAAAAGGATTATTTAACAGTTAAAGCCTATTACTGTCTTGGTGATTGGCGTTGTAACTGAAAAAATGGGAAACGATGATGATTTGATGCGGTACAGAGTATAGACAATTTGTCTTTTAAACTTGTAAACACAAATATTTTAGGACTTTCCTTGAAAAACGCCAAGGCAATTAAAATTTATAACTATTTATGTCACTGTTAATGTCAAAAAATAAGCGAATTCTAAGCGAATCTGTCTGTTAACTAAGCAAAAGATTTATAAAACATCAAATATAAGAGCTATTTTTCACTAAATCATCACCAAAAGTGCCCGTTGACCAAACACTCGTTCGTCACAATACAATAAAAACTACACTTCTGTCCTACATAATAACTTCCTTTGTTTCAATATACCTAACAAAAAGATCACGACATAACAAATAGTTGGAAGTCACGAACAAATAAGATTTATTAGAACAAGTTGATCGGACCACATTTCTTTTTACCCTTCACGTTGTTACGAGGTGTGAGGTAACAATGGCGGATGGACAGACAAAACGATTCGTATCTATCGGGGTAAGTTATCTAATATTAAGGAAAGGTTAAGTCTAGGTATTTGCTCTAGTTATCGGTCAATTCGAAGCAAGACAAAATAGGTGATAGATACTTGATTTGCTCATACTTATAGCTACTGAATTCTGAAAAATGATGAGGAAAAAATATATAGGTACTTCTACGAGTGCATGCCAGAAACTCAGATATAGGTCCGTCTAAACATACAAAACAGGGTCAATTTTTAAATACATAAAAAACTTATACTACTACTAAAACATCGCTACAATATTTAATTCAGATAAGCCAATAAAATAAGTCAAAGCTTCTCACTTTGAGATGTCACGATCAAGTACTTTGTGGTATTAATATTAATTTATCCGATGTATGTAGGTAGCATTTAACAGACCACTTCAACCTTGACATTAAGCTATATTTAGTGTTTTAACTTATTTATTTTTAGTTAATTACACTCAGGAGACAATTTTTTAAATGATTATGAAATTCAGAAATTAATTAAATCATTATTAACCTAAAGATAAATCACATAATTTCAGCTAGTTAAACCATATATCATACATGCATATAACTCAACACAACTGACCCATTGAATATTTTTTACGTTCACTTTCTGCGCATGAGTTTGCATACGGTTCCGAACGAGTCACGATTTAACCCGAGTCTGCACGATCAAAATTAGATCGATTAATTTAGGCGATAATCGATTGTATCTCGATGGTAAATAAAAATATGGTCGAATTAATTACATGGTAATAATTAGAACAAATGTACCTACCTACTTATAGCAGTAGTAGCCACCTAATTTATTATGGGCCGTAACCGCTCTTAAAACAGGAGTTTCCAAGCTCAAGCGACAACATTCTGACCCGTTTTCCTAGTTTGAACATCTCTATAAAGTTTAATTCTTCTTTAATTTTGAGCCCAGCTTATGTCGGGTTTAAAGTTTAAATATGTAAAACCAATTA
Source organism: Helicoverpa assulta (assembly GCA_963856015.1). Classification (NCBI taxonomy): domain Eukaryota; kingdom Metazoa; phylum Arthropoda; class Insecta; order Lepidoptera; family Noctuidae; genus Helicoverpa; species Helicoverpa assulta. The sequence continues at coordinate 2,605,164 of CAWLCW010000016.1, forward strand.
AGATTTACGTCGGTAAAAAGGTTTATTTAATTGAATTTATATGGAAGGTTAAGTCAACGGTCGTACTGTAGACATAAAATATACGCGACAGTTGACTGAAAAGGGAATGAACCATAGGTACATAAAATATAAGTACCTTTACACGTACCTACGTAATATGTATTTATAAGTATTGGCATCCAACTACTGAAACAATAAGAACTAACAATGATGAGACTATTGCAGGCCAATTAAGATATCAATAGATTAGTAATTTTGTTGTAACAAAAGATCTTCTAAACGGTTTGACCCCATCGACAACTTAATTCGATTGCAATTTGATGAACTTCGTTTGCTATAATGGCTCTAAATTACACATTTATAGATTTGGAAACTGATAAAATACTGCAACTTTTGTACAGTCGCCGCTACGTAACTTACTTAACTTGGCAAGGGCAAAGGGCAAAGTAGTGGGCAAAGGTTCGGAATTAGGTAATCATGCATTTTTGCACTTATTTTGGCACACTCATTTCTATTGTTTTTGTACTATTTTTCCCTAACTGTGTTCGTATTGTGTTTTATCAATAAATGTTTATGCCTTTTTTTATTCCTTCTTCATAGTGACAAAAATAGTGTTCCCTTTAAGTGTCTGTCATTATTCTAGTCATCATTATTTTTAGTCATCACCTGTTTGTAAAAAGTCGTGGTGGCCTAGTGGGTAAAGGACCAACCTCTCAAGTATGAGGGCGCAGGTTCGATCCCAGGTCAGGCAAGTACCAATGCAACTTTTCTAAGTTTGTATGTACTTTCTAAGTATATCTCAAACACCAATGACTGTGTTTCGGATGGCACGTTACAGTGTAGGTCCCGGCTGTCATTGAACATCCTTGGCAGTCGTTATGGGTGGTCAGAAGCCAGTAAGTCTGACACCAGTCTAACCAAGGGGTATTGGGTTGCCCGGGTAACTGGGTTGAGGAGGTCAGATAGACAGTCGCTCCTTATAAAGCACTGGTACTTAGCTGAATCCGGTTAGACTGGAAGCCGACCCCAACATAGTTGGGAAAAAGGCTCGGAGGATGATGACCTGTTTGTAAGATATATGACTCGTGCATAACTTTTAAAGTCGTCACAGCCTTAAAACGTCCACTGCTGGACAAAGGCCTCCCCCAAGCTGGAAGGATTACCACTAGTTACTCACCACGCTGAACATGCGTATTAATGAGCTATTTAAGCTTTGAAGATGCAACTCTTGCAAATCAAGAGAGTCAGTCGTAAGTAAAGACGTCTTCGATAAAGTAAGAATCATTCATTATAATTATTAATGAATGTGCTGTTATAAATATTAATGGGTATGCAGATGTATGTTCATCGCAGTCATAGCTCATCATAAAACAAGTGAGAGTTTTAATTGAAAACGATGTTTGAATAAATGAGAAATGGTGGTCGCGGATTGAATCTTAAGTTAGTAAATGTATAAGTATAGTTTTAATTTCGCAACATACGTTTACTCTAAGCTAGATAAAATTCAACATAATTATATTAAAGCTAAAGTTAATTGGCTACTTAAAACTAATACAGTGCATCAAAAAATTGCTCCTCATCGCTGTCACCGGGTAATGTACCCAAAAGGCTGGCGGCATTGCCACGTTGGATGGCAATGCTCAACCTCTGTGCGAAATAAAAGCCAGCCCTTGGGTCACGAGAAGTGTCAACAAGGCGCTTAGAAATTTCCTTCGCAAGCGCGTGAGCACTCGGACCCCACGGCCCGAGAGTTTCAACCCCAAACGGCTCAAACATGTAATTCCCGATAAGGCTACTATATTTGCGCCGTTTGAGGTCCTCTGCTTGTGAAGCGGCGGAGCCAACACAACACGCAGTTCTAGGAAGATGGGATGGCGCAAGAGTGTCGACGCAGGTCGCGTCCCACACTAAAGTCCTACCCATCTTCCACGGAAATAGCGACATGCCGTCTGGTCTCTTGCCATCGTCGCGTGCCAAACCATTTGGTTCAAGTACGGCTGGCACGCTGACGGCAACAAGAGCCCGACGGATCACGTCGTTGATATTCGCATGTCGTGGTATGCGGCCCGCACTCCGACTGCACGACAGGCCGTGGTGACCGAGGCTGTTGACAGCTTCCCCGCAGTGGAAGCGGTGAGGAGTGCAGCACGAAGCACCCAGACGCAGGCAGACAGCGAGTCTGAAAGTGGTGTCGTCAAACATGGTGCCTATGTTTGCCGACGGAAATGCGTGAAGCCAAAGACCTGACTCCCATTCACCCACAGCCAGTAGGCGTGCTCGCTCTGCAGAAGTAATTGACGTATCAATGAGATTTTTCCGTATTACTCTGCAGAGCGGCTCATCCCACTGTCTCTGGGAGGATGGGTTGGCGGGTGGATCGGTATTCGGGCATGTGACTTTCCAAGCATTAATAGCCTCCGCCAGGCATGGCACCTCAAAATTGATCAGTGTAATAGGTAGGATTTTCCTGATCAATTTGTCAGTGCCATGGACGGAGGAAATAAATGCCGGTAAACTAATACTGGAAATTTTGCGGACGCCAAGCCCTCCCATACGGATGGGAAGTGTAGCTTGAGACCAAGCTTTGTCGTCCAAGGTCATTGGCTACTTCAGAAGCTTTTGAAAATAAAACATGAGATTTTAACATTGAATTAGAGAATATAATAATCAGCAATGCAATACCAGAAGTCCGAAGCTATGCTAAACTTGAATTTCGCAAAATCAAAAACACAAACGTCATAAATAAAAAAAATATAAATATATTTCCTTTTCTAGATTTTGAAATACCTAACCTCACGTTAAATCTATCAACATACTTTCAAAATTATTATCAAAGATAAAGAAATTCCCAAGATCTTTTGAAATCTGTTCCAAAACGAGAGATGAGTAACTTAATTTAACTTATGTCATGTTATAACGTAACCTAGGAATCCTTTCACCAGTCTATGTTTGTAAGATGACTACTGATAAATTATATTTCCGTACTGTCCTAATTTTAAGTGTATGTTATGTAATTAAAAGGTTAAAGTTGAATGATGGGTACAAAACTATGTCAGTTTGTGGTTTTAAACAGTAACTGGTCTAGGTGTAATAGTCAAGTGCATTCTATAATCGAACTAATTTCATCATCTACTTACCTAGTTTTTTCCCAACCTAGTCTTTTCCAAAGAAAGTTTCAAAGTCTTTAGAAAGAACCAACCTCTCGAGTATGAAGGTGTGGGTTCGATTCCAGTTCAGGCAAGTACCAATACAACTTTTATAAGTTTGTATGTACTTTCTAAGTTAATCTTGGACACCAAAGGCTGATAAAAAAAGGTGAAGGAAAACATCTTGAGGAAACCTGGACTTATACAGTCTGAAATCACCAACCCGCATTGAGCAAGCGTGGTGATTAATGCTCAATCCTTCTCCATGTGAGAGGAGGCCTGTGCCCAGCAGTGGGACGATAAAAAGGCTGTAACAGTAACAGTCTTTTGCAAGGAGCTACAGCTCATATAACCTCCTCTATCCAGCTACCCAAACAACCCACATAATATCCCTTAGTAAGACTAGATATAATAATAAAAATGATGAGTTTTGTTGCAACCAATTATGTAAATGAATGCTAAATGAGTGATAAGAATTCAGTTTATATCGAAAAATTAAGTTAGCACCGAAGGTTTAAGGTGGGAAGAATTTTAGCCACGCCTACATTAGGCTAAACACTTTTTGTTTATGAACTAGGTATGTAAAAAATGCAAACCTTTAGCCGTATGCTGAAACCTAAAAACCCCGACTTGGTACAATTTGTTCATGGAAAACCCCGGAGAGACTGAGCAAATCGAAACTTAGTATAGTTTAACCAACGAGCAGTAGTTCCAGCTTTTCTTTTATTTTTATCTTTCTCAGAATATGGAACCCAACTCAAATTATAGGTACTTTATCAAAAAAACATTTTATAGAGTTGTTTTTCCTTGACCACCGATACTGTGGTCAAGCAAACTTTAAACTTGTACAATAAACGAGAAAAACACGTATGAGAACTACTAGTTTAATTGAAAGGTTGAAGAGTTCAAACAATAGTAGTTAAATATATACAGGCAATGTTATTACCTACTACGCAATATTTTAATCTAGACTGTTGGATGAAATAGTATTTAATTTCCTTTGTTCAAAAGCATTAAGTCGCTTGGTTTTTTTTTTTATTATAACCCATAGAACATAATTACCCAAGTCACATTATGCATTTTAGCATTACATTTTAGTTGTTTGTAATAGTTGGTGCCATAAGCGCTAAACAAAGAACAATTAGCCATTTCATACAAAAAAATAAGTACAAAAAATATATTTAATTTTTTATCCACTTAACAGAAAACGTTTCCCGCTCAGCCTTATCCAGGATCCGTCTGCAATGGAAGCAGACTTTGTTCCCGACTGTTTCTGACGCTTGTCGGCCATTATTTCTTCGGAGCATATTTTGGAGTTTCCTGTGAGTATATTGTACGTGTTTCTGTTCCTCTCGGAATTCGTGTAGATTCATGCGATTCATACAGGGTTGTTGTCTACAGGTCTGGTTTTTTAGGAGGGCCTTAATCTCAGGCTACTCTTGTGCACGTGGTCACCGCGTGGGTGATTGGTGTCGCCGTGGTCTTGCGACTGTTCGTCGGCCGACGTACGGTCCGACGGGTGAGCTGTGACAGCGTGGCTGACCCACAGTGGCGGCTACCGCCTCCACGCTCCTCGTTACATGAAGACGGCAGGTACCTGGTGTTGTGCGTGAGTGCTGTGTGATTATCTGTCCTGTATGACATGCCCCGGAGGACGCGATTTCGTGTCGAGATAGACGGAGCCCGTATATCACCGATGCCAAGGGGAGCTATTTGAGAGACTGAGGAAGAGACTTTCAGACTGAGGGAGAGACTTTGAGACTGAGGGAGAGACTTTGAGACTGAGGGAGAGACTTTCAGACTGAGGGAGAGACTTTGAGACTGAGGGAGAGACTTTGAGACTGAGGGAGAGACTTTCAGACTAGGGAGTTGTATGCAGAGAGAGAGTATTTTGTGAGCCTTGTCTAACAAGAGCTTTGTATTAATTTTATTATCTGGCTGCGTGTGTGCAGCATAGTGATTACTTCATTTAACGATTGAGCTACCAGTCACCAGTGTTCACCTCTCGAACTTGCAAAGCGGCCCTGAGGCCTTGTTTAGAGTCAATATACTCATGTTCAAAGGTATAGGATTTTGACAGAGGTTGCCACTTCAGACCACTGTGGAACCCGAGACATAGTGGTCTGGGGCGGTCAGCCCTGTACTGTGTGTGCAATTATTATTGTGTGTCTATTTCAGCATTATATAATAACCTAATTTTTGTCTGTAAAATACATGGAAGTGAAATATAGTTGTGTTGTTTCATTAGTTTCCTATACCATTTAATTTTACTGTAGAACGGTGGGAGTAAAAACCCCGTGCCGGGTTACACTACCTAACAATATAAACGCTACTAACTAATTAAAAATACCAAGATGAACATCAAATTAAAAGTAAACCATGCACCACTGACAGCCACGATCTCTGAAGACTACCCGACCTTACCAAGAGGTGGACTTCTCACAGAAACACGTTCCAATACAAGTTGAACGGTTCCAACTTGCACTCGAATTAACCTGTCAAACGATGCAACCGACCCGTCAATGGTACGTGTATTTGTGGAAATATCGGTCAGGGATAGGCATATAACCATGGAGAACAAAATAACTAGCAGAGATGTCATCACGCATAATCTCCTTAGAAGCGTGCCAAAATAAGGGTGTTCGTGGGACAAGGAACGTTACTATCTCCGCTCTGACACGCCTTCTTTGGACCCGACCATTTTTAGTTATACCAAAAATCGTTGACAGATGTCTCAAAGAACAAGAATGCCCAGTTAGTTCGCTCGTTACTTATTGTTTTGGCCATGCCCACCGTATAAATTTGACCTAGAAGAAGGCGCCTGACCTAAATGCATTATGGCATCTCCGCTCATCTTTCCTTACTCCGTGAATTAACCTGTCAAACGATGCAACCGACCCGTCAATGAAACATGTCTTAAATATATTTGTGGGAAATATCGGTCAGGGATGAGCTGATACCCAATTAGTGGTAATTTGATGAGTAATTAGGAGTAATTTGGGTGTCCAATTAAAGTAAATATAAGTTGTGTACATCGCTTCACATTTGTTTTTTAATGTATGTGCAGAGAGCAAAACTTACGTTCATTTTGTAAGTGTACCTATGAATGAATACCTACTTTAAATCCATTAACTTATCACATAAATCAAGCAATATACGCATTATTGCCATAAACTCAGTTCAAAAGTAAGCTACAGTAATTTATTCTGAATTAAAAAAGATTGTTCCCGTTCTACAAGTCTCTTCGCAAAAGCCATCTCCCACATTCAAATGTTTTTAGCTGATCATCTGTTATCAAAGCAAACAAAAAAACAAAGTCAAACTTAGAACCTCCTCTTTTAGAAGTCGGCTAAATAAGTTTCACACAGAATATGACATGTCATTGAGTTGCCTGTGAATCTTCTGATGCATGTCATAAAGTATAGGTCAGAATCGTGAAAAAATTTAGAATGGTTACCACAACCTAATTGATTTTAACATGACCTCTAACTACTACAGTTACGAAACTTGAGTATCATCTTCATATAAATTATTCGCACTCCTCAAAAGCATATAATTTACATAACATATTTTTAGGGTTCCGTACCCAAAGGGTAAAACGGGACCCTATTGTTTTCGCTCCTCTGTCCGTCCGTCCATCCGTCCGTCTGTCACCAGGCTGTATCTCATGAACCGTGATAGTTAGAGAGTTGAAATTTCCACAGATAATGTATTTCTGTTGCTGCTATAATAACAAATACTGAAAACCAGAATAACATAAATATTTTGGGGGGCTCCTATACAACGAACGTGATTTTTTGCTCATTTTAAATAATGGTACGGAACCCTTCGTGCGCAAGTCCGACTCGCACTTGGCCGGTTTTTTTTAAGTCTAATTTTAGAGGTAGTCTCAAGTACTAATATTGGTTACCAAATGACCTTTTACCAGTCAGTAATGTTTCCATTCTATTTGACTATCACTTGCGGTTAAAAATTGACGTTTATTTCGACCTGTCAGATGTGAGAATAGCAGAAAGGTTTTATGTAATACTTGATTTTATCATTTCATATGGAGTATTTTGGTATGATGTCCCAATATAAAGCTATGGTTTTGCTTTTTATTGGTTCAAATAATTTTAAAAGAATTATTGCGAATTTGAGCCAACTCCAAAGAATTATCATTTTCTTGTTAATTTTATCCCATATTTATTTGGGGTCTACCCAGCACGTCATCTCCTTCCATACTATTCTATCTACCTTCATCTCACAAGTAACATTCTTTCTAACCATTATCGACTTCTGTGCTTTTCATTGGGGGTAATTGCCTATAATCGGCACGCTTAGCAGGCGGGTTGGCGATCGCAGTGAGGGTGTGCAGTACGCGAAGGACGCTGCTGCCCGACCTCCGGTTTGGCCCCTTAGTCGCCTCTTACGACACCCACGGGATGATCTGGGGGAACGCAATTCTAAGCCGGCGTCCCACGGCACGGTCGCCGGAAGACGCTGGATGGAAGTCGCCTCCAACAGGTATCTGTGGAGATCTAAGGGGGAGGCCTATGTTCAGCAGTGGACGTCCTATGGCTGAGATGATGATGATGATGATTATCGACTTTTCTAATTATGATGATAATGATTTTGAGACATAGAAAGGGTTCCCATATACTCTGCACTTAGAGGCTATTAAGTATTGCATAAGCTATTAATTTCCTTAGACAAATAAACTAATTACCAATACAAACCTAACCTTTACAAAGTTCACACCACAGCTTAAATACTAAAAAAAACAATTAGCAGGTACACTAGAGTACATTAAAGTGCAGCAAAGTGTTTTAAATCCTTAATTGTTTGCACACGAAGCTATGTAGCCTCGATACTATAGAAAGGCACTGGTCATCTTGAGTCTTAGATAATTGAAACAACTGGAGAAGTCATTCCCTTTGCCAACCTCGCCTTCCACTCTGCTTAAAATACGAGAGCGTCTGTAATACTCCCATATACTGTCAACAAATGAAATATAATATGAACCACTTTGTCTAAAAATCATTTGAAACTGCCAAAACAACCTCCTTTACAGTGCCTGCCGTATTTTGCCTTTATCGTATTTGATTGTTTCTACAAAAACTTGCTGGAGGGTCATACATGTCATTGGTATATGCCGGTGTCCATTTTATGCTTACCTTTGAAAAAAACTATTCTCTTAAGTCTGACAAATACCATGCTGAAAATCACATCAAAATCAGATCAGCCAAAGATAATGGCGCATATATGCTACATACACACATACACATATATCTCAAACTGACACCCTCCTTTTTTGAAGTCAGAAAGAAATGAAAATGCAAGATTGAATTTTCACAATTTTTTGCTGTGCCTTATATCTTACACGTAAATTAGCAGACAATTCGCATACAGATTTATGCTACTGTTAGACCCAGTTGGTTGAATGCTCCAAGCCTCAATATATATTTATACGTCACAAGGACTGACGTGCATTGAAAGTGTTACGAATGTTCCGTCAAATGAGTGTAGATTGTTTTTTTGTTGGCTGTACTTAGTGTGATTGGGTTTCGGAAATACTGGTTATTAGGGTTAGAGTTAATGGATTCGTGTGTGAGCTGATGTTGCTAAAGGATAGTTATTAGAATATGTAAAGTATTCAATACTGGAAAATCCCATCGGGCTGTGAGAGTGAAGGAATAGTGAGTGCACCTGTGCCTGCGCATATGCTTGTGCACTATAATATGTCCTGCGCAGCTGGCTGATCTCCTAATATAAAACAGCTGCAGTAGCTGAAATCGGACCTAGTAGTCATTTTTATTATTAGAAAATCAAATTAAACGTCACACCTTAAAAAACTGCAACATAACATTAATAAGTTTTTTCTCAAATTAAACATTTATGTTATAAAATGCAATAATTGTTATTAAATGTTTTACATTCGTTATTTTTTCTAAAAATGGGTGTATTGCTGGTGTACATTTATCTACATTGAAAGAACTCATTACTAAAGATTACTCGCCAACTCATATTGTAAAGAATTTCATCACTGGATTAAATATTACATTCTAAAATTTAACATACCATTGTTTATTTTTCTTAACCAAAGCACTTATTTGACCTATTTCTTCACGATTTTCAATTCACCTGTCATCTGCAACTGTAATCTCTGTTCATTTGACCTCAAGTCGTTAATTAAAGGTCAGGTCAAAAGCGCATCGGTATTAAATGAGAGGTCATTCTTATGTTTCTTAAATATTATATTTATTTAGTGCGAAGTATTTATCAGATTTGCATTTTTAATGATTTGGATGACTTGCGATTTTTTTTTATTTTGTTTATTAGGTAGTTTAGGCCTGAAATTATATTTATATTTTTCTTTCTAAAATATTTTTTTTTTATGCCGATTAGCATAATTTCGTCGAGGAAACAGGTTATGGATTTCGATTTTAATAAAAAAGTCTGCATTTTTATGGATTTATGCCATTTACATACGGATGCACATAATGATTGCAGGTGACGCCACAGCAAAAAAATAGTCTCATGCGCAATGCAATGGTGTTGACATACAACCATATTTTAATACACGATAGCTGCAATAGTTTATTAAGCATAAATCTTAATCATTACTTCCACTTCAGGCTATCTACGATCTAAGTTATCGCAATTCATAGTCAAATGTAATACATACCTAAAAAATAAAATACTCATACTGACTCATTTTTATTGCACTGCATTGCAATTATTAAATGCCAAATATTTTGCAACAAGTTCATCGAGATTTGTGATTAAACTAGAGATTGTAAAACGCATCTTTTTTAAATCATATTTATTTATCCTTCATGTACAAAAAATGGTAATTGGCGTTCTATACCAGTCAACTATTGGATTTGAGGGAGATTACAAATAGGTACAAAAAAGTAACCGCTTCTACACTCGAGTGCAATTAATTTGGGTCAAATCTTCTATAAAGTATAAATAGTATCATACAAGTATTAATTTGAAAAAGTTTAAGTTAATTAAGACTTTGCCAACTTAACTTAAACTACCAAAGGTTAATTAATCGTTTACGCTTTATCGACTTGAAAAACTAAATACCTCAATTTAGAATTCCTTCCTTTTTATTTTACACTGACTTTTATTGTAACAATTCAATTACCAAAACTGCATACAGTAATTGCAATCACAAAGTAACTTTGACATTGCACTTTGTCACTACAAAAAATCTAGACTGGACAGCATTTTATGACTACATTAGTACAGCCTTATTTAGGGGCCAAAGTCAAGTTTACGCAATACACGAACATGAATTAAAACTAAACAGGTCCATCGCGTAATTAGAATTACTTAACCTTCTAAATAATGTAACCGACTACTTAGACTTATGTAGCTACATAGTGAACATATCTTCATTATTACTATCGTCAATCAAAAACGTATAAAACTGACTAAAATTTGTAAAAAAATATGGCGACAACCTTTTTTTTAGATACTCATACCTACCTTCCAACAATAAAATAAAATATTTACAATTCTTGGGCAAAAAAAATAAACCACCTACAAACCTGCCTAACGGCCTCCTCATATATATCAGCCTCCCCTTACGCGCCCGATCCATAAAAGGTACACTAAAAAGCCTTATCTGCAACCTATTTTGAGTCCAATCATCAGTAGCAGAAAGCTTAAAATCGAAGACAGATCTTATCAAGTCCTTCGTGAACTAGATATCACTTAGTAACAAGAATTAGCGTTCTGTCACTTAACGTACCATAGATAATCTCTTGAACACTTTACTAATGAAACTGGTGCAAATATTTACTCAGCATTTACACATTTGTGATAATATTTTAGCATACTTTAGTTCTGGATGAGATAATAGTGTTTTGTGTGTTGTTAGCTTAGAGTATCTGCACACTGTAGACTAAACAGTCGGTCAACAGTTGACCCGATGGAAGACATTTTTTTTTTAATAAAGTCTTGATTTCAAGTTAAAGTTTTCAGTCGGTCTGTTACAGGCTTAATGCCCGATCTTTATAATGTATCTTTATAATACATCTTCATACTGATCTATGAGCCCAAATAAACTATCGGCCGACTAAATGTTCGTAGTGTGCGGGTGCTCTTACATATTTGTGATTATACATATTTTAGCATAGTTTAGTACTGGATGAGATAATAGTGTTTTGGATGTTGTTGGCTTTATAGTTCAGATTGTTTATTGTGAAACATTGTAAAGTACCTGGATTGAGGAGGTCTAATTGGCAATCGCTCCTTGTAAAACACTGGTACTCAGCTGCATCAGTTTAGACTTGAAGCCGACCCCAACATAGTTAGGAAAAGTCTAGGCAGATGATGATGATGTAAGCACAGCTTATTTTAGTAATTTTTGGGACTAAATTGTAAAAAAAATGTGACAGTGCAATGGAACAACTGAAATCTTTGATATAGTTCTGGCGACTAGTATAAAAGCATCGAATAAACGAAGCTTGAAGAATTACAACTGGCTGTTGGAAAACCCCTGTCAAAACAAGTATATACTTGATTGAAGATGACTTTTATCTCAGGAACATTTATAGGCCAAGTATCACTCACCCATATGATAATCAGTAAAAAACCCAAAGATCGCTGTCTCTTTGAAATAATGTCAAGGTCACTGAAACTTGTCCATCTAGGAACCTTTAACGCCTTTAAGTAATGATATTCAGCTGACCAAATAAAATATATCAGATGCACTACAGTGTAAAGCAATTTGTTTTGATCTAAAGTTGCTAGCGATTTTGAGCCTTATTCTGATATCATTATAGTTCACTTTGCAATGCCTGTCAAAACATGCTTGACAGATGTGCATATTATTACACTTTCTGATGTATTATTATCTTTATTTCTGTCAAAATAAAGTGCAGAGTTGAAGTGCTTTTGTATGTTTTTATATTTTCTTTGCATAAGATGAAACTTCCATGTTTGTGCAGAAAGTCAAGATTCGCACCAGTTCAGGCTGTCTTAATTTTGACGACATTTAGGTACCTACTCTGTTGTGTAATGCAACTTTCTGTATAATCTGCAATCTTAAAACAAACTTTTTTGTTTTCGTGAATAAAACTTGTACGAACCAGAAAATTTCACTCCAAATTAGTATTAAACCACCTCATAATAAAACGTTTCTTAAAATGGTTGTTTCCTATCCCGCTAGCATTTTACAAGAGGCGACGTATGCGGGGCTTCAACGATGCGCAGCTGATGAAAAAACTACGCGCGAGGCTGGGGCCTCATAATAATTTCAAAACACAGCCTACTAAAGGTTAATCCAGAACAATCATAATACGACCAGGAAGCCTCAATGACAAGAGACATATTCAAATAATTGGCATTTGATCGCCGCGACATTATGCCTCAAGCACGACGGATAATGAATCGGAAAAAATGTGCAAATGTCATTGAATGGGATCCGCAGATGGAATTGATATCTATAGGGTTATGTCGAAAATCTTCATTGAAATCAATGTATTTGTTAAAATTTAACGTAACTTGTCAAAAAATAATAATTTGTTATTATGAAGAACCTCTATTTGACCCCATAAAACATGTTCGTTAAATCTTTCGAAAATATTAAATGTATTCCCATTTCAAGCGGTTCACGTACATACAATACAGAAAAAATTAAAGTACATCAAATTCTTATTTATATACATCAAATTAGATAAACTTCAATTTACAGTCATGAAACACCCTATATAAACAGCCTATCTCACTATCTGTCAATGATACAATAATATGCCAACACAAACCCATACATACCAATCAAGTTTGACATTTAAACAACAATACATTGTAATCTTAACCGACCAATTACGAGAAAAAACCAGTTGATAACCGTGACTTCTCCCGTATTTTATTATTATTAGTTCATTTGATTTATGAAGGAGTTCTAGCTCAGACTAAATTAAAATTATGCAGGAGTTAAAGCTTTGTCGGTATATTTTATGTAGTAATAGAATTGTAGATTTGAATATTTTCGTAGTCAGTTTTCGATTGCTACGTGACGTAGTCGCTACGATAATTCGTAGCATGGATAATGTAGGCAGATGGGTGAATTACTTAAAACAAACTTAGGTACTTAAAATACTTAATAAAATATGGTAATGTTATGTGACTATTAATTATCTTAATTAAGGAAAGTTTATTTATCAAAACATTAACGCCCTTTTAAGTTAAAGAAAATAAGACAGCATTAACCTGGCAATTGTTAAAAATATTCAACTACTCAATAAAAAAGTAATGTCATCTGATCGGTAAATATGTGTAACCAGGAAAGATAAGATGAGGGAAGAAAATTATCTTGATGTACATTCACCAATGTGCCAAAGTAAACATCAAAATCTTCAGAAAATGCTTCCTCATAGTTTTTTTTTTTTTTTAAGAAATACACAATTTAAGAACGTATAAAGGAAAGGGCAACCAACTCAAAAAAGACAGTCCAATTATTGTTCCAAGTTTAAACTTTACTCAATTCATGTCAAAATGTTGATTGTACCTATTGCGGAATAAGGAAAGATGAGCGGAGATGCCATAAGGCAGGTAGGTCAGGCGCCTTCTTCTAGGTCAAACACGTACGGTGAGTGGGAGCAAAGCGATCAGTTATGAGTGAAGTAACGAGGCGTTCGAGATCCTTAAGTCATCTATCGATGATTTTTCGCAGAAAAAAATTGGGTTCCAAGGAAGGCGTATGAGGGCGTAGTCAGTCAGTAACGTTCCTCGACCCCCGAACACCTGCATTTTGTCGACGCATTTTTCTTAGGAGATTTTCCGTTATGTCATCTCCGCTCGTAATTTTGTTCTCCATGGTGATGACTAAATGGCGGATGACCATAACAGGAGTGGTCACCTTTCGGCTTCATTGAGTGTTTAATTACTGTGAAGAGCTATAATTAATATTTTGTGCTATATTAATATTGATGTAATTAATAGTAATGTTTTTGAATTCCGTTTAAAAATTAAGGTGAAAAGGTCAGTTGAAATAATTCGAGGATTTTGAAGAAAATGCTACCATACAATATTTAATCGCTTATGAAAAATAATGGATTGTGAAACCATGTGTCTTGTTTCAGCGCTTTAAATAGGCCAGAGAGGAAAAATGAGAACGATTGAAAGGTCGACATCGAAAATGTAAAAATGCGCTAATCTACATCTCTTTTAGGTCCCATAATTGTAACCGCAAATGTCAATTATAGTCGAAGAAAGAAATTTTATTTTAATGACATAAAAAGACAAAAAATGCAAGACTTAAAAAATATTGTATCACCAGAATTGAGAAAAAAAGTTCATAGGTGAGCGTTTGAAAAAAAGTCTCTTTTATTTTAATACAGTTATATGCGTCAGACGAATAAATGACACAAAACCTAATGACGTATTTACACAAAAACGGTCACACTTCATTTCCTTATATACCAGTATAAAATTATCGTATTAAACCTAATCCATTTTTTTGCAATTAGTATTTTGAGGTTAATAGTTTCGCCGTTCATAAAAAGTTGACGACCTTTATTTTTTATATAACTTCTATTTTATAATAATAATTAAACACCTAATAAAACGACGTAAAGGTTGAATTCATATATCTTTAAAATAAAATATAATAAAAAACGCAATGATATCTAAACATCTTAGATTGCAATTGAGTGGTAATAGCCTGTCAAATAAACATAATAAAAATATTACAAATCACTTTGCTCTGCATAAAATATACATTATAAAATAAGCAACAAAAAAAATCTAAAAAAATAGAGTTCTAAAATTACAGCAAAAAAACCAATATTGTTTTTTTAATGATGAATTTAAAAAAGGTCAATCAATGCATTTCCTTTGATCAATAAATATGTTTATATAACCAAACCGCAAATATATCACGCATCCGCATTCGAAAAGACCATCGCGATTGCTCCCTAGATACTTATCTCTCACACTACACTTGCAGACAAAAAAAACAAGTCAATTGCCCCACATATCATTACAGGGAAGTCCAAGAACAAGTGATATTTACTCGAGGACGTCTACTCTTCTTTTTGCACAGCCTTACCTTCCCCTCTTGAAATAGATTTAAGATTAACAAGAATTAAAATGACCGGTAAACTAGTTAGCTGCAGTTTATGCGGCTTTTTTCAAAGTTCCGCTCCATCAAGGCTGTTACGATTCTATTAAATAAATCGTTGATTAGTGTACTTAGCTTGCCTTTTTAGTGTGGCCTCAAGTGTAGCTGTTTGAAAGTTCGAATTATGAATTGAAATAAAAATAAACCTTTTTAATGAGTTTTACTTATTCTGGTTTTATTCATTTGTTTCTTATCATGATGAATGATGATTCAATTGTTTTCGTAGGTATTTTGAAGGAAGCAATATTCAACAGTTTTTGTCCTGTGCTAAGTTTAGTTGTTAACGTTTTGATACCAATATGACCTTTTCAGGGCATAATAGTATAAACACAAGAAACCGTATAAAATTGAAAAATTATACAAAATAATTCAATTAACCAATGTATGCAATTGATATTAACGATTGAGACCTATTTCGATTTGCTAATTTTTATTTCAGATTTATTAGTTATCTTTTATTATTTCCTTATTGACTTTTGGAATTTATTTCGATTAAAGTTTGTCGCTTAGAAACCAGATCGCTCCATATTGATAAAACTAAAAAAACCTTCGAGCAAGAAGGATAATTGGATCTGGAATCATTAAATTATTCATTGCAAAGTTTAAAAAACTGCTGAATTGTAATTGATGTTCATTGGAGTTAATATACATACATGCCAGCCTTATTAAACAGGTGATTATTTTTAGTTGCAAAGTCTTTATAAACTACATGTTAAACCAATTTTTTAAACTTAAAATATGATAAAAAATATCTCCTGACCTAAGATAGTTTTTTCGTCTATCGATAAAGACTAAGGTGTATTTAAGAAAATCTATTTTTAGTGCGTACATACTAGAGGCACTTTACCAACTTATAAAGTACTAGCCGTTTTCCCGCGGTTTCACCCGCGTCCCGTGGGAGCTACTGTCCGGACCGGGATAAAATATAGCCTATGTTACTCGCAGATAATATAGCTT
Organism: Helicoverpa assulta; assembly: GCA_963856015.1. Taxonomy (NCBI): domain Eukaryota; kingdom Metazoa; phylum Arthropoda; class Insecta; order Lepidoptera; family Noctuidae; genus Helicoverpa; species Helicoverpa assulta. The sequence goes on from CAWLCW010000016.1 coordinate 2,621,388, forward strand.
TCTAATGGTGAAAGAATATTTAAAATCGGTCCAGTAGTTTTTGAGTTTATCCATTACAACCAAACAAACAAAGTTTTCCTCTTTATAATATCAGTACCTATAGATATATTAAGTGGTTACTACATAAGTTGGCAAGTAACTAAGTATTGCCACATCTAATGGCGATCTGTAAGCTACATTCACATAGATTGTAAAGCACTTTCATAAAACGCTGACAGCGATGTACGAGTGATTCTTGCTACTTTTATTTTGTGTCCCTATGTTTGTAATACTAAGATTTTTAAAAAAGGTGTAGGTACACGTCAACGGGAGTCCACGGCAAATGTTCATCATATTTTCTAGAGCGAATAAACCAGAAGAAACATTTGAATGACACAGTGGCGTACACTGGTAGAATCTGGGCTTTACAGTACGAATATTTTAATCTTGCTTTATTTTTTAGTAGGTATATCTTGGGAGTAAGAAGAATTATAGCAATTAAAAAAGTTGACTATGTAAATAATTTTCTTAGTTTTGCACCTACTATTAGTTAAGACGCATTACAATACCATATCCATCTAACATATAGCGGCTTATTGTTCCAAAGAGTTTTTATATTCTTATTTTAATGAATAAAAAACAATACAATATTATAACTGTTATTAATAGACAGACAGCATGAATATTATCAGTAACGACGATCTATTATAATAATGACTTGAATTAGAAGCTTGATTGACGTTAAATGCAACAGAATTGAGAAAAAAACCAGGCGGTTATTTTATTGCACTTTTTATATTAATTTGGAAATATGGATTATCATATACGTGATTATCAAGATTTGACTTCTCTTATGATATTCATGGGATTAATAATAGGGATGTGAAAAGTAAAACGCTTTAAAAATTACAAAAAAGTTGTTACAAGAGTGTCAGATCTAGACCCGCGGTACATAATATTTGAGCTATTCCAATTTATTCTTCAATAAATTGTCGAGGTAGCCAAACCAGTTCATTACTATATAGCCTTACTGATTGAAAAAGATGTTATGCAAATCGGAATGCCGAAAATTCCATGCAACCTCAGTTTTTTCATACATTATAGAATCTAAGGCTATTGCTAAGGTGTTGTCGTATACGTAATAGCTTCCTCATTGTTTAGGCGGCGCTTGATCTAAATAAACTTGTTAGAGGAATACTAGTTACCAACTTTATTTTTAAGAGTTATTTGAACTGTAACGTACAAATTCGCTTTGATTGTATACTAAGGGATAGTTAACATTTTTATACGGTAAAAGAGTCCTTTTCTCGACTCGTTAACTAAGGTATTAATTTTTCTATCTAATTGTCTCCTTATGCTACTTTTACGATATAGGGGTATTGGGTTACTGGAGAAACCGCCAGAATATGTCAATATCGCAAGACTCATCATCAGTCTTTTATGATATTTTTGCTCGCCATAAACCTCCTCTCACAATCTTGCTCAATCGAATCGAATGACTATGTTTCTAAAAAATCAAGCTGTTGCCGGCCTCTGTAATTTCCTTATTCATAAGACAAAAGTCAAAGTGTGTTCCCTTACCAGTACTCAACCGTATCGCAAGACATACCATAACTCCTACCATAAGCAAATATCGTTCTACTCTGATTAGTTGACCGGCCATTGCTTATGGGGTAATGTGTAATGACCAATAGACTGTGAAATTAGAGCTTGTAGGCTAATTAGTCGGTTGGGACAGTATGGTAGGTCTCAAGTCGGTGTAGGGGTATTATGGTGGTTGTATTGTGTAATGGAAATGTTTGTTTATGGTGTAATACTTTGTTCATAGCTAGATCACAGAATATAATGCTAAATGCTAATGCTAAATGCGTCTTCTAAATTTTGATGATTATTATAAAAGACTTAGATACATAAATAGCACGGTTTACATTTGATTAATTTTCAGTAATAGCTGTTAGTGTATTTCATGTTTTGTTGGATTAACTTTAACCAATTATAAATTGATATTTTCTACACTTAATTAAGCACACTATGAATAAACAAATTCATTCACGAATGAAATTCAATCAATAATGTCCAATAATTTTGCACCAAATTTACCATTATTTTACTTCACCAAACTCTCGGTAATATGACCTTAGAATATGTTATGTTCCAATAACTTAATGAGTGGTCCATTTCCTTGTAATAATTACTGTTCAATCAAGCGATAGTAATATTATTAGACGTATTGAGTAGATGTTGTTCGATCGTTTGTGCCTGATATCAAATAGATCGGTACGATGTTTTGTAATGCTTAATGTTGGCATTCGACATTTCATAACTGAAAGTAACAAAAACTTCTTTTTCTCACAAGTGTGGTGAGTTTTCAGAGTAGTCTCAACTCTGACCGATCATCTAGTGAGAATCTTTGTATGTAAACATATTGAAATGAAATCTATGCTTAATTTTATCAAATGAAAATTATCTTTCAATGAAACACCTGAAAAATTACTAAAAATTGTGATTTAATTGTCAATTCCGCGTTACGTTAGTTCCATTACTTTTTCAAGTATTATATACTAAAATTAAAATCTATAATTGACATACCACATGATGGACCCTTAAATAGAAGAGAGCTCAGCAGTTTATTTACCTGAAAAAATAAAAAAATAACTTATTAATAATAATAGCAGGAACAGTAACAGATGACAAAATATTTAAAGTTAAACAATGACCTAACAAAACTATTAACATATTAAATTCTCTTTGAATATTCCACGTAGGCGATATCCTACAACTTACATATTATGTATAGGTATCTAGACGTATATGTACAGAAGTAACAACGAGCTACTGAGAAAAAATAAAATACTGGGTAACACCGCTCGCTCAGCACTTTAATGGTAACTAGTTTACCTTAAAATACTAGTTTAGTAACTCCTTTGTTTTGTGTCACATTTTTCCTTGACTATGATTCTATTTTTAGTGTGACCTGTCTTACTTAAAGCAATTCCGAACACACTTTTTCTTGATATCACTCATATCACTATAGTTAGTTCAAATAAACTTACTATAATATATCAGTAATGTGTTTGTTTAGCTATCTAATCGTAGGTATATAGAGTAAAGACTATGGGATGAATATTTTTGTTGATTATCACTAGCCTCAATCTCTTTAACTTTCTGTGTCCGTGTTTAAATCGATTCTGTAGTTATAAAGTAAAAGTGCTCCAAACAGACGAACAGAGTTACCTACTTTAGCATTTATAATATTAGTAAAGATTACCATAAACCATGTTCTAGCGAAACAGAAAGGACAACTTCAAACTCAAAATAACTATAGACGGATTAATCCAAAACTGCTATAGTAAAGCCTAGCCAAACAAACAAGCGTATCCACATGAATATAAAAACAAATTAAAATGCTCTCGACAATAAGACGTAAGCGACAAGGACAAGGCAAACAGCTGCCTGTCTCTTATCTAATATTAACCGCTTTATGTACGTGCTCTGTTTATATACGAGTTGTATATAGATTATGTATGAGTATTTGTTTCATAATGATTTAGACATTGGTCAAATTTTAAAGATTATGTGTAGCGCCACTGGCAATATGGCAGTCGTAATGGGTAGTCAAAAGCCAGGAAGTCTGACAACCAATCTATTTGAGGGATATCTGGAAGCTCAGGTATATGGGTTAAGGAGGGTAGATAGATAGTCGCTCCATGCCAAACTCGGGTACACAACTACCACTGTATGTAAATAATGGTTTAGAAAAAAGTGTTGTTGTTATTTGTTACAGCCTTTTTATCGTCCCACTGCTGGGCACAGGCCTCCTCTCACACGGAGAAGGATTGAGCATTAATCACCACGCTTGTTCAATGCGGGTTGGTGATTTCAGACTTTATAGTCCAGGTTTCCTCAAGCTGTTTTCCTTCACCTTTTTATCAGCCATTGGTGTCCAAGATATACTTAGAAAGTACATACAAACTTAGAAAAGTTGCATTGGTACTTGCCTGACCTGGAATCGAACCTACACCCATATACTCGAGAGGTTGGTTCTTTACCCACTAGGCCACCATGACTTTTATCAAAACAGGTGTGCAGACAAAATTAGAGTGCTTATATGTGATTAGCACATTAATTTATATTTTCCAGAACATAAACATTTCTGAAGAAGTAAAAGTACTTGATATTTATTTTCTTCTCCATTTTCTCCTACAATGTCACTTATTACAAAATACTAAACATAATTCTGTATTCAAACAACTTTATCTACTCATAATACTATTAACAATTAATTAAAAACACAGCCATAACAAATCAAATCATACAAACGGTAAGAATTTGTCGAGAAACCATGAACGAAATCAAGTTTCGGTTACTCAATGGTCACTGTGTTAAATAAACCGTTTCATAGTTTAAATTAACCGGTAATATAACCTGTATAGTAACGGTCTTTCTTATCAATGAGGCTTTGAAATGGTAACAAAGAATACTTTTTCTAGTGTGGTTTTAGGTTTAAGAAAGGGTCAAAGGGACGTGTTCATAAGCTGCCTGAGAGTCAGTATAATAGTGACCTCTGTTTAATTAAACAATCGTGCACTATAATGTGTCCTGGAAAGCTAGCTGGTCTCTTCCGAAAACCGCCATTTCCGACAATCGGATCGAATATTACAAAGAGGAAACATTTTTTGGTTTGTTCTCTAACGACCCCAGAAAGTGCTGAATCGATTTTAAAAATTTTGGAGAGCTGCATTCTTTTCGAGTGAATTAGGCTATATTTTATCCCGTTTCGGGTTCCCACCACGTTTCCCAAACGCGGGAAAAAAGCTACGTATTTTAGAGTGTCACACTTTTTTCACATTATGAAAGCTACTTTTACTTGTCTATTAATTTTATGGAGACCTAGATTTGGTCTACTTTGCCCTCATACCCCACGCTAAAACTATAAAATGACTGGTCGTATTATGTAGGCAGGGCTTGTATAAACGAGTCATTCTAATTAATTATATATACAAGTCGCATGTATATAATGTCAACTATCCGATCAACCTTCATAATATTTATAATATTTTAAATAGAAACTAAAGGCAGTTCTACATTGTCCACTAAATTGATATTAGGGTTTTTCTCTAATTTTTACATGGACATTATATTCCTTAACTACAATATGAAACTAACCAGGTTTCTTGCTGACTACTAAGTTTCATCTTTTATAATGTTCGACAGTTTCATCAGCCATTCTGGATATACCTATAGTCCTTCCACAGTTTGTATCATTTCGCCCAATTTTTTGTAGGATACTTCTTACCCATATTTTTTTAAAATAAAATATGCTCCATTTAAATTTTGGTTCTACATTACGTTAATCAACCTTAAAGCCGTTAGTCATACTAAACGATTTAGAATAATCTATGAAATCTGCTACATTTTACACCATAATTTCACAATACCACACTTTTCTTTTACCATACCGCAAGGTTAATCTCGAACAGTACTGGTTATAATGAACTACAAATCCGCCATTACGCAATGTCTATCAACCGGCAGATCAAATATTTCAGCGCTGTCACGCGTGGCTTGCGCGGGCGCCGATTTTCTAGCGCTCGGGAAAGTTTTGTGCGTTTAATGATTTATAGTAAGGTTTAAATTAGAGGATGACATTAGAAAATCTAGATACGTGCTCAGAAAATTACAAATACATCGTATTATCATCGTATTATTACATTACATCGCATATTTTTTTCATCAGAAAAAGTAAGTTGGTCTACGTATTGGTAAAATCGATCTTCAAAGACATAATTTACCATACCAACTATACAAATAAATAAAATAAATAAAACACTGTTGTAAACAAATGAACTAATTTGCAAAACTTTTCTTGTTAAGCAATATGAATGAAATTCACAAAAAAATATGTTCGAATCGATCTACAATAACAATCGTCATTATTCGTCATTGCTTGGCGGCAACAGCACAGCGGGAGATCACGGTCAGAGAAATAATGACAAGTTTAAAACTGCGTAAACATTACTACTAGTGCACAGTGAATTGACGAAATTGGTATTATTTTGTAAAGCATTTAAATATATTATACAAAATAATGTTTTACGTGCGCAATGTTCAGATAAATCTTGTATTAATTACGTATAAAGCTAAAGGGGTTGTCCGTTTGCTTGAACATGTTAATCTCAGGAGCTACTGGACCGATTTGAAGAACTCTTACACTGTTAGATAGCTCATTTGCTGAGGAAGGCTATAGGCTACTTTTTATTCAAAGCTGATGTACCTATGTAATGTAGATACAGGAAGCATGTAAAAATGGCAAAAGCTAGTTTACAATATAAATAATACAAAAACACACTATCATTAATGCAATCGTATTTGCCGCCAAAGACTAAGTCCATCCAACCAAATCCGATGCGTTTGCACACAGAAACTCCTATCATTAAACGATCTGTGATTACAGTATAATTAGAAAATTTAAGACGTTGTTTTTTTTTACTAAGCATTGCGTGTCGAGATCAATTATAAAAGAATTAATTAAGAATTCAAAGAAAATAGAAGTCAATGCTTCTGTGGAAAGGTGTCAATGCACTATAATTTACATATTATCATGCTAATAAATTAAAAGTGATTAACCTGTGAAGCTGAGCATTGCTAGCCGCGGTTGTTTTTAAGATACTTTCGACTGAACATTTTAGACAGACACCAAACTCCTACATAATTTGATTGTGTGTATTTTCCGAAACCTCCATACTTGATACTTTTACGCTATGTTCCGTTCGTGGTTTGACCCACGTCTCGAGGGAATTATTTCTTGCACATGGATAATAAGAAGTCTGTATGGTATACTGATATTTAAGCTATTAATACTGATAAGTTTCATCAAAATCCGTGACGCGTATAAGCGATAGAGTCACCAATATAGGTACATTCTGACAAACTTTCGCCTTTATTATATTGTTGCAGCCTTTTTATCGTCCCACCAGGGGCGTATTTACCCTAGGGCTAAAGGGGCTACAGCCCGGGGCGGCAGGCGGCTAAGGGCGGCCCAGGGGCGGCCGGCAGGCCGCCCTTGCGCTTAAGTTGAAGGATTAAAAAAGTACAGAACAATATTTTAGGACGTAAGCCTAGAACGGCCCTGAGCCATCTTTCCACATGTTGATTTCATGTCTTAAGAATTTAAAGTATGAAAGCCGGCTTTTGTTCTTTTCTGAACCGGTGGAATAGTCAATTTTTTTTCCGCCTCGGTATTTTTTTTAAGGAAATCTAAAGAAAAAAAAACCGGCCAAGTGCGAGTCGGGCTCGCGCACCGAGGGTTCCATACAAATCCTGTATAAATAAAAAGTGACTTTCGCGCAAACCGTTCAGTTTAGAACAATCATAGTTATGGTAATTTCGTGAGAGTCAAAATAGTTAATATTTTTTATTTTATAATGTAACCAGAATAGTAGGCCAGTACCTTGTAAAAGTTTTTTTATTAAAGTTATTTATTTACAACATTTTATAGTCATCATTCAGAAATCTGATTGAAAATAACTAATTATGCCATAAAGGTCATTGGGCACATCTGATCCGCTTTGCAAAAAGTGGCGGACATGAATCAAAGTAGTTTTAAATTGTGGAGTAGTAAAACAAGTAGTTTTAAAATAGTATGACGTTTCTTTGAATATAAATATTTAATTAAAATTCCATGGAGACGAATGTCCAGGATAGTTAAAAAAATATAAAAGACAAGAAGTTTCGGAGGATTGTACAATGTACAGGTTGCAATGCTAGTTTTTATTGTTAAAGACTTTTCATAAAGAAGGAAGATGCCAATTCGGATGACCAGGATCTGATGAGGATCTGGAAACCCTGATAAAGAGGGCAACTCTTGAATATTGTAGGCACGCATCAAGTCAAAACCAGACATGTGAGTGTATTTTTGAGGGTGCTGGTAAACAGTGAAGGTTTGGAGCTGATTTGATTATGGAGACCACATAGAGTCGAGGGAACTCCTGAACGGTATGTTGCAACTACCACGTGTTTGGGCTTATTTAATTCGTATTGGCGAAGACTTTCCACATAGATAGGTTTGACTGCCATTGCGGGATCGATAGCAAAGATCAGATATAGTTATGGGAACTCCTTTACAATTTATAGCAGTAACCTTGTGTCCAACACAAGCTTATTTTATTTTAGGTGATGAGAATTCACTACTAACTTGGGTTAAAGCAGCCATTGCAAGATTTTTTTCGAAACCGCCTGACGACTTGTAACTGTCGAATTGTAACAACGACTGCTAGAGAGTAGGATTCGGGGCTGCTGGCTTTACGTTTCTAGAGCCTTGACAAAAGTGTAATTCTGTCCCTTCCTTTGTCTTATAAAGTCAGCTTTATTTTATTTTGTAAATAGTTCTCATTTAGTTTATATATCTCAATACCCACATTCCCAGTCGTAACTTGTAATGGTGGGTCGTAATGGTCATAATGGTCTTTATCAAAATGAATTTAAAAAGCATTTTCCAAACAAATCCAACTTCAAACATATAAAAAAGTAACAAGAAAACAAAAACAAGAAAGAAAGGAAGAAGATGTTAGGTGCATCGGTCTAGAAGTCGTAACGAGACGTAACTAAAACATACCGTTGAAGAGTTCTCTCGACTTTCTCACGTCCATCATCAGGTAAGCTCTAAACCTTCACTGTTTGATAGTATCATCAGACATACATCTGAGAATCAAGTTTTAACCCTATGCATGCCTACAATTTCTGATAGTTGCCCTCGATTTCTCAGGATTTCCATCATCAGATCCTGACCTTATGACAATGGAAATAAACGGCGAGTATACTCTTTCACTACAAAGAAATGATTTCTCAAATCCGTCAAACTTGGTCGTTTAAATTCCCCATTGAAATTAGGAAAATATTTGATGTTTAAACCTGATTTTCTCTAATGGTTCACATTGATGCGACTAATGTCATAGTAAATCAGAGCCTTATATCATTATACTGGGCTATATTTCGTTCGTGTCCTCCGTGGGTATGGTTTCCATACTAAGGTGCCCAATGACCTTTGAATGATTTAGAATTTTTCGGAGTTTAAAGGCAATTATATTTAAGAAGTGTTTGATATGAATTTCAACTTTAATATCTCTACGCGTTCATGTGAAAAAGGGTAGGTAGTAAGTTCATATTTATTAAAAAAATATTTTATGTCATGTAAGCAAAAATAATATTTTAATATTTTATGTAACTTCAAATTTATCATTTTCGCAATTTTTCCTTTATCTGTACTATATAACATTGCTTCGTGCCGAATTTCAAGATTCTGTGTTCACGGGAAGTACCTTGTAGGTTTTGATTCCCTAGCGTATGACGGAAATTCGTCTAAGGTGTCGGTATAAACTGCTGTATCTTTTGATCGCATTAACTTAGAAGTTTCATTTTTTCACTGCTTAAAGGGACAATAGACCTCAGTATTTCATGTGAATTTCAGCTTGATACGTCCACGCGTTCTTGAGATAAAGGGTCTTGACAGACAGACAGACGGACAACAAAGTGAACCTATAAGGGTTCCGTTTTTTCCTTATGAGGTACGGAACCCTAAAAATGATTTAAATGTGGCATTTCCTTATAAGTATCCAAATTGCGATGCGTATATTTCTTAGTACTGCAGTGACAAACTGTAGTGCAGAACGCTCATTTTCAGTTTTAAAAAGAATAAAAAACTATTTAAGATCGAGTCTTATCGAAGAAAGGCTGAATAATTTGGCAATTTTGAACATTGAAGCTGATTTAAGTAATCAAATTGATTACGATAATGTAATAAACAAGTTTGTTACGAATTTTGTACGCAGAAAAAAAATGTAAAATACTTATATATTTTTTTGTTTTCTTTCATTCCTTGATGGGGCGGAAAACTACAGGAGCCCAGGGCGCGCAGTCTTTAAATACGCCCCTGCGTCCCACTGCTGGGCACAGGCCTCCTCTCACACGGAGAAGGATTGAGCATTAATCACCACTCTTGCTCAATGCGGGTTGGTAATTTCAGACTTTATAGTCCAGGTTTCCTCAAGATGTTTTCCTTCACCTTTTTATCAGCCATTGGTGTCCAAGATATACTTAGAAAGTACATACAAACTTAGAAAAGTTGCATTGGTACTTGCCTGACCTGGAATCGAACCCGCGCCCTCATACTCGAGAGGATGGTTCTTTACCCACTAGGCCACCACGACTTTATTATATTAGTAGGATGTATTTTTCACTAAAGTGAATACTTCAGTTTATTCACAAGTATTCCATACTGACTTACATATGTTTTCTGAGACCAGTTTTCTTACATAATAAGTAAAAACTCTTCTTACATTCCGTGTAACGTAAACATTATTATCGGTTCAGTAGTTCACCTCCTCTGTTTGTAATGAGATATTAAACGCACATTACTGTAGAGCCAGTAATTAGGTAGGATATAATTTATTATCAATATCTTAGTGATTATAGTTTATACGTAACATGTTTATTCGCCTTTACATACATATTACGTATTGCATAAAATTACTGTTTTATACATAGTTTAGTATGTAGTTATTCTCCCATTACCTTTAATTACCTTTGATTCGTATTATAAAACTATAATTCATTTCCTAATTGAGGTAAAAAATATATAATTCTGTTACCTATATGTAGTTTTTTTTATTTACGAACTGAACAAACATTATGACATTAAAATGATAATTTCGCAAAACAAAATTCGGCAAATGATGTCAAAGCTATAAACAACAACGCGAATATTGCAATGAAATATGAAAATAATATGTATTATGATTTAATGGCTTGCAATATATGCAACAAAGCTGTCATTGCTTATGATTTATACGAATGAACCATACTAAAATCATTTTTATTAAAAGCTTTAGCTAATAAGCTATGTAAAAGGTTTTAAGTTTATTTGCTACTTTCCTACTTTAAGAGCCCCCGTAAACTTCAGAGCAAACTGTCAGGCAACTATGAGCTCTTAATGCAACTAGATAAATAGCTAACATTTCAGCTTAATGGTAAACCAATAAAACTCTTTAGTCTGATGCTACCTGATCATTATAATTCGAACTCTTCAAAGTGTAATGTCTCCATACTTACGGATTAACAGCGGTTTACACTAGCAAATATTTTGCCTCTCGGTATGTGTCAATAAAAACTCTGTCTTACAGAAAATGCAGCCCTGCTTTTACTAGCTATCAAAAACCTCATTTCACAAAATAACACCTGCAACAAATTCATCATAAATTGCAACATAATATCTAAGAGAATTTTTGAGACAGTAACAATTATGTTTTAACAATATCGAATGCGCTACACATAATGCGATATTTCCCAACATACTATTATATCGTTATCTAGTTAATATCGAACATTTCGGAAACGTTACCTTTCACTAAACTAAGATTAAAAGGATAATCTTTGACTTAAGATCAATCATGAGGAATTATTGTTTTCAATAATGGTTAGTTTGTAACTACTTGGTAAGTTAAGGCTTGAGTTTTAGTAGCTAGTTTTACCTGAATTACTACACCGAACTTACAGCAACAACTTTGTAATAACTAGAATAAAAAACATCTACATTTATACAAATAGACATCTTCCTTATTCTTGTAATACCTTCATATTTAATCATCCATTTGATTAGTAATTAAAACTAACAATCTACCAAAAACTAACAAGATTATAAGAAAGATAAGAACACATAAATGAAATAACTTAATTTACGTAATCAGTACCATTGTTCAACAATTGCTACATTAAGTTAAAAGAGTTTACTATCTCCAGTCTTGAGTAATTAATGAAGGCATTATATGTCCAAATCTTAAAATATTCCCACAGAAATAAGTTGCTTTCTCCAAAATATACACTCTCTTAAAACCTTTGGAGATTGCTTTTATAATGCACTAGCTTCTGCCAGCGGTTTCACCCGCATCCCGTGGGAACTATTTCCCGTACCGGGATAAAAAGTAGCCTATAGCCTTCCTCGATAAATGGGCTATCTAACACTGAAAGAAATTTTCAAATCGGACCAAATAAACAAACAAACTCTTCAGCTTTATAATATTAGTATAGATTGAAATATTTGCAAGTCCAAAAATGTCTTCTTCTTATCCATTCTTCTAATATTATTATAATCCAGAGCCTTAATAAATATCTCATTATTTTAATTTAAAAAAGAATTTTCGTTACGTTAATAAACTTTGCATGTCCATTCAAAAATGATAGTGTTATAAATCTTATCGGCTCCATTATCCAAAGTTCAAGAAATATCTCACCACTAGCTTCTGCCAGCGGTTTCACCCGCATCCCGTGGGAAGCTCTGCACGAACCCGGATAAAAAGTAACCTATAGCCTTCCTCGATAAATGGGCTAACTAACACTGAAAGAATTTTTCAAATCGAACCAGTAGTTCCTGAGATTAGCGCGTTCAAGCAAACAAACAAACAAACTCTTCAGCTTTATAATATTAGTATAGATTTAAATCTCAATAAATATTGAAAGAGAATAGTGAAATTGAAAGAGTTCTCAGAAGTTCAAAATCAAAATTCTACAAAATGTTTTAAGAAAAAACCTGCAATGCAACAGCCTTGATTTACACTCTTTATTGGCCTACTTGCAGGCGTTATAAAAACTCAATCAGTTCCCATACCACAAATCTTATTTTTAATACTATTGAACAAAAAATTAATCTATAAAAATATATTGATTTTAATCATCTGTGTGCACGATTATAAATCTTTAATGCAATATTTTTCAGTTGCATTCAATTGCACTAAATCTAATTGCTTCCTTGAATAAAGGTTAGTAAGTGTAAATTGACATGTGGATCTAAATATAAAAGAAGTTCATAATATGAAAGAAGTTTTGACTCATGTAATTGTAAAAAGCTTACCTTTGAAAGCTTCCTAGTAACATTTTGTTTATCGTTATATTTTTTGATAGATGATCGATAATAATTGGTCAATTATTAGTTGTGAAGATCATATTGATGCAATTTTGTTGAGTAACAAGTTGCTATGAGAATTTGTCTATATTATTGAAATCGTAAAAGGATTTTGAGAGAATCATTAACCTCATGTATTGTATAGAGTACATAACTATAGACCGCAGCGGTCAGTTTAAGAACCATATGTGGCTTGGTGTCATCATCATCCTCCGAGCCTTTTTCCCAACCATGTTGGGGTCGGCTTCCAGTCTAACTGGATGTAGCTGAGTACCAGTGCTTTACAAGAAGCGACTGCCTATCTGACCTCCTCAACCCAGTTACCCGGACAACCCGATACCCCTTGGTTAGACTGGTGTCAGACTTACTGGCTTCTGACTACCTGTAATGACTGCCAAGGATGTTCAATGACAGCCGGGACCTACAGTTTAACGTGCCATCCGAAACACAGTCAATGGTGTCTAAGATATGCTTAGAAAGTACATACAAACTTAGAAAAGTTGCATTGGTACTTGCCTGACCTGGTATCGAACCCGTGCCCTCATACTTGAGGGGCTGGTCCTTTACCCACTAGGCCACCACGACCATATGTGGCTTGGTGTATGGCTATTATAATTATTGTCTCAGTGACAACAATGTAGCCAGTGAATTGGTCCAAAAAATTCATATTTTTATACATACATGATTTTACATCCGGGAATGATTTTGTCATTGAGACATTTTTTTGCACGTTCTCCTGCTCTGTTCCCAATTTTATTTGGGGTTGGCGCAATATGTCATCCTCTTCCATTTTTCCTTGTCATCCGTCATACTGATACTCACTCCCTTCCTATTCATATCATTTATTTTGCACGGTATGCCCAAATAATGACTTATTGATACTCTTAATTAAATTAAGCAAATTACCCAACCACATGTTTAGCCAGAGGTTATAAACAAAGTAGGTCGAACCAATATAGATTATTGTCTATAGCTAATCATGATGACATGTATAGGTAATATTGGCGTTTGCGCAAAGTATTCGGTTTCAGTAGCCACGGTCAAAGTTCAACCGTGAACTAGTTATTTAACCGTTCATCTTAGTAAAAGTAAGATGATTTTAACTGAAATATTTCGATGAAGTCGTTTTCGTTTTAGATGTTATTACAGAGATTATTGTAGGCATTGGAGTGTAAGTGAAAATGGTCTTTGTATTTGTACAGCACGGAGTGTACCAAGAAAGAAAATTAGGATCTGGTAATATTTTGGGACATTATACATTATATTTTGGAAGCCGACCCCAACATAGTTGGGAAAAAGGCTCGGAGGATGATGATGATGATGTAATATTTTGGGACATTATATAGGGGAAAGCAAGCCCAGAACTAGCTTTACCTATAGAAACTAATTTTATATTTCAAGTTATTTTCGAATTAATTACGAGTTTTATATAACAAAGATTAATAATAATTCTTTAAAAGGCTTACGTTCGTATCTTAACCACCTTCTTTTTTCGATAAGCCTATCACGAAACAATAGCTCTCCCACAAAAAATGTCACGACTTCCGAACAGGACTTTCGAGAAGTTTCGAAAGTAGTTCCTGTGAGTCATATTATATAGACTCGACTATATATCTGATAGGTATTATACAAGTCATGTCTAAGCTAGTAACTGATATATTTAGTATGAAGAAATCACCTATTGTCGACTTGACAGATCAGTTTGGGGTCCAAAAGTTGATTGATTCTTCTAAACTTTTTGATTTCAATATTAATTATTTATAAGAAGTTCATATTATCTCAGATATATTAATTGAAAGAGAAGTTACAGTAATGGCTGAAGCTATTAGTGACGCAAGGTTGTATTTAAGTTTTTAAGCATTGATTGAAATGTAAGTCTAAATATTTTCGAGTAATTTAATTGTAGTAAAGTTAAAGTGGTAAAGAAAATTAAATAGTGCTTGAAATTAAATAGCAAATCGACGTCATTAGATAATTAACATATCAAGGGCTCTGACGCCACCTCTAAGTTGACTTAATTTAAGAACTAGAAAATCTAGATACTAGTAAATATGCCTTCAAATGTCCTCGCTGTCAATCTAAATATAGTTATACAATTAGTACTTAGAATAAGGTACAAACCTTACAGTAGAATTAACTAATAATATGGTTGACTTATTGCAATATAAGCTGGACTACTGAATCTGACAACCACAAATTAGATAGATCACTTAACAAAAAAGTGAATGTTAATGCGGTACATGAACTTTAGAATAAAGGATATTGCACACATAAAAATAATAACGCTCATGTTACAGTTGTTATAAAAATAGACTCAATAATGCAATATCACTTCCTATTAATAGAAGTTTTAGACTGAGATGCAATCTATAATCATATGACACTCCATCTACAAATCTGTGGCCACTTCTAAAGACGTTGTGACCTATTAGATCAGCATTACGCAAGTGAATGCACAGCCATACATTCACATTGTAAATCATATTATTAATCTCTAAAGTGTGTCGAGAGCCGAGAGGCATCATCAGAGAAAAAAAATGCGGAAATAAGTCGCCTACATTCTATGAGAGATGTTTCATTTGACCCGACAAATTACCTGGTAAATGCGTTCATTGACCCTAAGCCACACAATACATAGTTAGTTGCAAATGCATCAGTTTTAAGTGTTTCTTTACGATCTTTGTTGATAGACCTATTGTACAGACACTAGTTTTTAGATGTAAGTTTAATTACGACTGGTCTTCCTTTTGGAGATAAAAATCATTTGTGCAATGATAATTGCATTGATTGGATTAATGATAAGCAGTTACGTTACTTAGGTAACTGCATTACAGCTTTTGAGTAGCTAAGCTCATAATGTAAGTAGAATATCGTTATTGAATTCATTGATAATCGAAAATCTTAATTCATGCCTACACTAATTTACTTTAAGTAAACAAAAATGCCACAGTGATTTAATAATTTTGCGTAATAATTACTTATTAAGCCGTTGATAATTTTAATAATTTTGCTACCGTCAAGAAAATTTGTTATAACGTAGTAGGTACGTGACTTCATTAGGATTACAAATACCTTCACTACTGTAAAATTAAATTTGATTTAAGCTCAGCGTTCTACTCAGTCAGTAATGTTACAGTGTATGTTATATAATGATTAGGCCCATTATTTATGTGTTATTTATGTTGCAAAACAAATAACATACACTTACAATATCAATTTAGGATTCAAATAATAATTTCATATACTTTTCTTAATTAAGGAATTGAGGATTCCCCTGGGAACATACTCAGGGCCAATGTTCGTTTTAAACAGTATTATTAAATAAATAGTCTTGTATACTTGATTGTAATATCAAGATTGAAATAAAAAATCTTATGATTTTATAAGATTTTTTCCTTATAGATGAAAGCATCCTACTTTTTTGAACTTTGATACCTACGTATCGTCGCGTCGCTGAGATGTAAGATTAGATAAAAAACGTCACAGTCACATTCAATTTGCGTTTGGAACGTCAAGTTTTTTTTTGTCATTATGATGCGGTTTCTCTCATGTACTTCGATAAATTGTTCAAGGAAGTATTAAATAAAATGTGCACGGAAGCATGAGCGTTGTATAGACTTGTTTATTCGCAATATAATCTAATAGGGTAACTAATTTGGATTTATTTTCGTCTATTTACACAGGAATATAACTTCTATAATACTATTTGGTCTTAATATACATTTAATTATGGATTTATAATTTGAAGTAGGCACACCAAAGTATATGGAGTAATATGTAGAACTAACCCTTAAAACTATGGCTTCAGTGCGGAGACTGTTTGTTGTTTAAATTAATAAAAGCAACAATTCCGTTAGTATAAATAACAAACTATATTTTTATCTTAAATTAGAAACACCTGAACACTTAATAATAAGATCAAATCCTTGACTGTATATCATTTAAACAACAACACGTGCAAAGTTGTAAATAACAATTAATAAAATTACTAAGTACAATACCTAATATAAGAGTATTATTGAAAATAAGCATATACAAGTTACGTCAGCAATTCACTTAAGAACACTTGGTCCAATTGCCTTGATATTAATTACTGATCGACATTTAGAAATATAAATGTGTCTGGATTATATAACTAGTAATAAATTAATGTTATTGCTAAATCTATTAAGGAAAACATGAAGAATTATTAAGTCATCCACATATTTCGTGATCTAGGGAGCAGTTATTTGTATTGAAGGCCAATGCAGGAAGGAAGCTAGTATATCATAAAACAAAAAAACATCAGTTGAGGTTAACTAATGCTATTCCACTACCTTCTTGAGCAACTAGACCAAATAAACATAGAAAAGACTAAACGTCACCCATATTTATTTAAAACATTTTTATTTGTAGAATAACAACATGTTCCAATGACTGCACAAATAAATTCCCAATTTTTCGGGTCATAGTACAATCACACACAATGTATGTAGTCCCATAGTTTAATGCACTACATATTTGTAGACAAAGGCATCGGTGAAAGACGGCCGTGTTTATTTGTTAGACATGCTCACTGACTACTAATCGACGGTTTACTGTCACTTTCTAGCATTTGTTTTGTCAACGGATATATTTATACAAACAACTTCCTATGGGAGTAACTTAATAACAATGTGTATCTGGTTTCTACATGTTTCGTCACGAAAACTAGACTAAAATGATTGATGACTAACACAATGATTAAGTTTATAATTTAAACTCCGAAAAGTAATATGGATCCTTTGAAATTAAAAATGAACGTGTCCGTCGAATCGAGAACCTCTTCCTTTTCGGGAAGTCGGTTAAATAAATGAACTGTCTTCATAATTTGTAACCATAATTAAAATCACGATGAAACAATTAGCCTGATTACTCCGAATTGAAATAAAAACAAAAGAAGTAACAGTTTCACAAATGAATAACGACTTAAATCACTATCATATAATTCTTACATCTGGATTCTTTATTCCATAGTGTTTCAAAATTTCATCACAAATTCGTGATGATCAGCATTTTGTAATCTTGTACATTAGTGAATTGTTGAGTAGATCAATCTAGAAATAAAAGTAATTACCAAAAGGTGGTCCAATTTTGTAACGTGCAGTATAAGGCACTGTATGAGTAACCTTTTGAATTTATTGACCGTATTCTATGATGAAATTAAATTAAATCTTAGACATCAATGACTGTGTTTCGGATGGCACGTTAAACTGTAGGTCCCGGCTGTCATTGAACATCCTTGGCAGTCGTTACGGGTAGTCAGAAGCCAGTTAGTCTGACACCAGTCTAACCAAGGGGTATCGGGTTGCCCGGGTAACTGGGTTGAGGAGGTCAGATAGGCAGTCGCTTCTTGTAAAGCACTGGTACTCAGCTGAATCCGATTAGACTGGAAGCCGACCCCAACATAGTTGGGAAAAGGCTCGGAGGATTATGATTCTATGATGAAATTATATCATCATTTGTCTAGCCTTTTCCCAATATGTCGGGGTCGGCTTCCAGTGTAAACGAATGCAGCTGGGTACAATTACCTATTCAATATTAGACAAAAGAGAGATACCTATTACAGGTAGGTATGTGCTTTTCCCACAGTTAATAAGCGTGTACTTTTTGTAAATACTTTCTTTTCTGTCATTTGAATATTACAGCTTCCTATAAAATTGATTCCGTAAGTAGATAAATACCAGATTCACCCACATTAATTATTTTTACGAAAATATCTTCTTCTCCTTCTTGTTTTTTAGCGATAAGGCCGCCGTACTCATACATATTTGCTTGTATTGTCCTGTATTGTTTTGTCCTAATTCAGCACAATGATAGAATAGAATATTCTTTATTCTACTTATTATATCTTGTTTCCATTATATTTGAACAAAAGCAAAAAAAAGTCGTCATCATTATGAAAAATAGATGTTTTTTGTTTACAGTCAACACTATCTCAAAACTCAATCGTATTGCACTACATTCTTGACCTTTCCAAAATAAGCACTAGATAACGATAATATGCTAAGCAATTTTAAGTAACGCCGGTAGAAACATGGAGAACCAAATGACTAGCAGAGATGTCATAACGCAAAATGTCCTAAGAAAGTATCGCGACAATATGCGGGTGTTCTGGGGACGAAGAACGTTACTAGCTCCTCCCTTTACACGTCTTCTATGGATGGATTATTTTCAAAATAAAATCACCAATCAATCAGATCAATCTTTGACAGATTGGTTTTGATTCGACAAGGACTGTAACTGATCACGCCCACCGTACAAGACCTACGAGAAGGCGCCTGACCTACCTTTTTTACGGCATCTCCGCTATCCTTCCTTCCTCCGTGGTAATAAAGAACAATTTGTCAACAAACTCAAGGATCGCAAGGTGTGCCCAATTGTCATGCTTGTATAATACATAAATGTCAAACTTTCATATTGTACCGATCTTTAACCTTCATCTTGTGCACGTTAGCTGTTGACACTGAATGACAATGAAATAATTGCATTCTGAGAGATAATGCATTTTGCGTGCGTGCCTCTGTAATGGTGTGATGATTTGGAAGCGTTTGCGAATGTAGTTGAGGAATAGTTTGGAGAGCCCCAAAATATCTTCTTTAAACTGATATTAAAATGCCGGACTTTATTCTAAATATAACAATTTAAATGTCCCATTTATTTGTAGAATCCAATAAGTAATGACTCGTTATAGTTTTACTTTAGATAGAGTTTTAGAGCTTTAGATATTTAGTTAGAGTATTACAAATATCTACTCTTATATTTGTGTCATAAGAAAACTACTGGAGCAAAAGATGACTTTTGACACCATGCGACAGATTTTTGAATGCTGCGCAAAGAATAACACATTCACATATCCGCTGGTGTGAAAGCGCTGTAAACAGGAATTTTGTACCCATTATATCACTCTCACTTAACACTTGTACGTAACCCTAAAAAGACTTACCAGGGCAGTAGTAAAGCAATGTTAAAAGATATGTGTAACCACGCCTTATCCGCCCTCCGTTCTCGTATCAGTTTAACACAATACCATGATTGACTAAACTACTGTATGGTGGAATAAATTGAATTCTATGCACGTGAAAGAGGTATATCGTGTTTTTGATAAATGTTTGTGTATGTTAGTTTGTAAATAAATGAAATACATGACTTTTAAACTGTTAAATCATTTTTTTTTAATATTTAAAAAAGTATTAACAGAGATTGAAAAAGAGAGTAGAGAATTAAGCATACGCGTGTCTGCGAAATCTTATTACAAGTTTTATAATTAGCTGACAAAGCTGTACTGTTGATATGCAGAATTTACGTTAATTGGATAAAGCTTAAGAGTTTGTTACTTCTAGTGTTAGCTACTATTAGGCATAAATATTGTATACATTCTTAGTTAAAATATTCTCTAAGCATGGTATCTTGTCATAATACGGTATCGTAAAGTAACAGTAACAACTCATTAAGATCATTTACACATCAGTGAGCGAATAAAATTTCCCCAATTTGAATAATATGTAACTCTTACTACATTTCATTGCTGAATGACAAGCCAACAATACGACCAACATACTCCATGCACTTCATATAACCTCTATTCCTTCGCAATAAAGGTTATTTTCAAACTGCAGGTCAACGGTTGATCTCAATTACTTTTTATTATTTAAAATTCTAAATAGTAGTTTTTGCTTTACTTTCACTGAGAATATACGTCACTGCACGTTACTATTTGGTCATAAAACCGACAGTGAAGAACCGGTAGTATTATATTATAATAAGTTGCAAACTCATAGACGTCATCACATTTTTTGTTGTGTAAAGTTGTAAACGACATAATTACAAGGTGAACAGAAAAAAAAAACACTAAATAATTTAGCTTTTCAAAGATGAAATGTTTTGAAATGAAAAAAAAAAAACAATACAAATTAAAAGAATTCAAAATAGCAGGAAAATATAATAGTTTACCTATTGTAAAATACGACCTCAACGCTATGTTAATAAACTGTTTGTAAATAGGGTACGATTGTCCCTTAACTCTCTACCACAAAATAAAAACTTTCTGAATAAAATTGCATCGAGATTTGAACAAGATTGCTTAATAGACACAGATAAACACCATATTAAATTATAGTGTAGTCAAATGTGTGTATCCGCAATGATACTCATAAAAATAACCACAATAACGAATGGGTTCTCTTTAACCTAAAGGCACAATAAACCTTATACGTAACGATGTACATAAACACCTAAAATTATTTCTTACCAAAAAGTGATTAATGACCGCTCCCATGAATTTTATAAACATTGACAATTATATAATAAAGCTTCTAAATGTCGTTTGGAACATTAAAATTGGCCTTGTCATTGAATTCATTAAGCTTGAATAGTTTTATGAAACAGAAAACAACATTAGATGTATAGGTATTTTTTTTTTAGAAAAGTCTTTATCAATTTAAGGCAACGAAAAATATAGAACTTCAAAAAACTGGAAATTATGTGCGATTTAATTTCACTACCAAAAACTTCAAAAAAAATATAAAACTGAAAAGTTTGTTTCTTTGTTGCAATGCGCCAATCTACCTTAGTATTGGTCCGATTGAAAAAAAAAAACAAACATTAAATAGCTTCTTTATCGAGAAAGGCTTTAGGCTACTTTTTATCATGATTCACACTGTAGTTACCACGAGACGTGTTACCTCAAAAAATATGATACAAATCAATTCATTCCACGTCAGCAAACTAGCTTCATTTCATACCTTTACAAACGTCAGCAGAAATAACCTATACCAGAAAGATAAGGGTCACAACACACCTACAAAGCATATATACCATACATATAGTGTCCTAATAAGATTTCTACACCGCACGGTCACGTGAGCCTAACAACTGTATGACGTTGATGCATCGATCTGTCCTGCACAAGTGTGATTGACACTAGATTAGCTGACTTAAGGGAATGAGAACCTTTAGATATGTAGCTTTTGGAACTTAGACTTTAAATGTTGGAAGTTAAGGATGGTTTTGGTAGTGAAAGGTGGTTGAAGATACAACTTTTTGATATATGTACAATTAAATATTTTATTAGATAGTGTAGCGGTAATGGGGTTTGCTATTCATTTTAAAAGGACATATGAGAAAGTGCTTTATGTAATAAGTAGGTAATTTTTCTTACTAATATTATGTTTTTTTTTATTTATTGAAAAACTAGCTTTTGCCCGCGACTTCGTTCGCGTGGAATAGTGATTTTTGGTTTGACCAATAGATGGCGCTATATGTCCGAAATAAATTTTATTTTTATATTTTTTTGTAATAAAAACTATCCTATGTCCTTTCTCAAGTTCCAAACTATGTCTGTACCAAATTTCACACAAATCGGTTCAGTAGTATAGGCGTGAAGAAAAGACAGACAGACAGACAGAAAGACAGACAGACAGACAGACAGACAGAGTTACTTTCACATTTATAATATTAGTTTGGATTGCAGGTTGAATATGAATTTGAAAATAAAAAAAGTTATTTTCGTGACATTTGCGACCACATTAATATTATTCAAATCCTTACCTACCTATTTATATAACTTTTTTTCTCTTATTTTGTATTGCTGCTTCTAATTTACATCAATAAATGTCAAGTCAATCCACAATCACTAGAGTTTACAACTAGAATGATCTATTTGCTCCAATTCATAATAATTTGACCTATTGCATATCGCTTCAAGTTGCACCAGATCTAAGTCAGTTCTAAGTAAGCGGCTATGAAAACTTGACCCGGTTGTCGCAAAGCGTATTTTCAAGCAAATGACTAGATTTTAATAAATAGTGGTTCATATTTGCAGTTAAATAGCCATTTGGTTACTTGTTGATAAGGTTTATATTGCTTGAAGGAAAACTGGAGCAGGCAATGAAATGAGATTTAAATTATATTTGAAATGGACATTATTGGTCGTGTGGTCGCAAACAAATTGGAAGAGAATTGAAGTATAGATTAGATTGGATTCCTTATAGCATAAAGCATAACCTTATTCTTAGGCCTTTAAATATTGTAAAAAGGATAACATGAATGATAAGTTTTGATATTTTTATCTTAAAAAACTATACTAACTAGGAGTGATCTAACTGTATTATGAGAACGGTCACTCATCCATAACCTGATCGCGCCTAGCTCAGCTTAACTTACTTGACTATCCACACACGCGGACATTTCTAAGCTGCAAGCCTCTCTTTTATCAGTAACAAATCATGCCTATAAATCAAACACCGCTAAATGTTAAGTATAACATATGAATAACTAACCATATCTGTCAGTGTAACACCATCAATTACGGCGTATAGCTTTATAATGGCCATACAGTTATAGTTAACTAGAGTATAGTTAGTTGAACTTAAAGGTTACTGCTTATCGACAGCGGTCATTATGTAGAGATGTTACAGTTTTGACAGATGAATGCTGAGTCAATAAAGATTGTCATTTGTTTCTTTAATAAAGTCATGCCTTTGTATTGTGCCAATAAATATTTTTTCTTTCTTCAAAATAATGAAAAAAATATTAATATCATTCGCCTTAAAAATAATGATATAGGTACGGGAAATATGTATATTAATATTAAATTCGTGATAGAAACATAATACATCTATTTGTTAGGCTGATTCTAAACTTCACAAATACCTGTCTAATTCTCAAGAAATAAACAAAAATGTTATTTTAAAACTGTAATTCCAGCCGTTCCATTCCACGCTATCTATGTAATAATGTATGTAAACGAGTATCGCAACAAAAGGAACGGAGCCAAATATTTTGATGTGATTTTGTGATGAGAATCTTTACTGGCTGTTTATACGTTTTTACTTTCATTCTTAACCTCAAGAACAACTGTACCATTTGACGAGTGCATACCTAATGCGGTCATAGACTCGTCGATGTAAACTGTCTCAGAAACTGTTTTTTTTTTTTTTTGCAGGAAAAAATATTTTTACCACACTGTGCCAGAGTTGAGAGTTATATTTTCGGAAGTTAAATATTTTTTTTAAAAAGCTTTATCTTTTGTTAGAAAAGATATTTATCCGACTGTGCCAAAATAAGGGTTTTGTTAAAGGAGACAAAATTATTTCTATTAGGTACCTACACTAAACATTTGTGTCTCCAAATTGGTGACATAGTTTCTGAGATTCTCATAAACAACAAAACAGTTAGATAGACACATACAAATAGTTTTCATACATACATTTAAGCAGTGAACAAACAATTCACATTTACAGATGTTATTTTGACATATCAAGGAGAGACTTCATCTTCACCTTCTCACAGTACGTTTTTACTTTCATTTCTCATGAACAGCTAAGCATTTGAAGAGCGCATTCTTGAGATCACTAAACCATGTAAACTAGAATATAAAACTGGTAGTTTTGTATGCTATATTAAGTATGTTATCGACCTTCTTATGTCAGGAATTAGCAAGTAAAGTTACGATTAATTGAATTTACATATTTGTTGAGCAATTTAGCACCTAATTAGGCGAAGCCGTTTAGTATCTGTGTAAAATTTAGTAATTTTGTCTACTTTATGTTTGTTTTTGGAAACACTATTTTTAAAAGTGTTTGTGAAAACTTTTGACCATTGATTTTGAACCAAAGTTCAACAATTATAAAAAAAACTTAAATGTTATCTAAAGTATGTAAAAACCAAACAATGATAATCACAACGAAATACTTTATAGAACTATTCGATTCTAACTGACCGTATGCTGAACGCGATTACGTTATAGCACATCATTATGATGATATGGTACCATCATGTAAAAAGTTCAACCAGATATCATTTCAATAATAAACACTGACGAAATCGTAGCAATTGCTAAAAATCTAAAAATATCTCTATACAGTGAAAGGACATTCCTATCCTCATTCTGCAATACAGACAGATAACTAGACTTATGAATAATTGTTCAATCTCAGCTGTTTCATAAACGATTTCACGAAACTAGACTGTTCTTGTAACAATGCTGAAACAATTACTTCGAATACATCTTCATAAGAAGCCATTCACCGTTTATTACAGTATCTATTATTATTTTTTTAGATTAGTAATATGATAATACAAAACAATACTAAATGAGATCATTATCGCTGTAATTAAAGCGTTAAACTGTTACTTAATTTTAATGCTGAATGTGAAAGTATGTGTGTTTAGATGTTTGTCACTGTTATATTGCCTGATAGATTTCGTATACATAAAATAATTTAGATTTATCACAAAGTATAGTGTCTGCTATCATTTAATGAGACGCCAGAAAGTCTGGCAACCAGTCTTACCAAGGAGCATTGGATTGCCCAGGTAACTGGGTTGTGGAGGTCAGATAGGCAGGCTCTAGTTGTAAAGCATTGGTACTCAGCTTTATCCGGTTAGATAGAGGAAGCGGACCCTAATATTGTTGGGAAAACACTATAATAATAATAATGGCGTCCACGGCCGATTTCGGCCACGGCGGCTGTTCTCATTTAAAGAGATCAGCCAGCTGCGCAGGACATATTATAGTGCACAAGCATTTGCGCAGACACAGGTGCACTCCCTATTCCTTCACTCTCATAACCCGATGGGACGGCAATCCGACACGACCGGAAAGAGATCAGGCGCAGGACCGACATTTACGTGCTCTCCGATGCACGGGTGAATCAATCACCAACTTCCAGACTACGGGCTGCTTTGTGAAAGTTTAAGAAAACCCACAAAGCGATTCCGAGACCTCGAGAACAGCAGCCGCGCTTGCGACCACTAGACCAACAAGGGAAAAGACTAGGCAGATGATGACAAAGTATAGTATCTCCATGAAGTAGCTCAGTAAGGATCGTCCCCTCTAAAACTCATCATCATCATCTCAGCCATACGACGTCCACTGGTGAACATAGGCCTCCCCCTTAGATCTCCACAGATACCTGTTGGAGGCGACCTGCATCCAGCGTCTTCCGGCGACCTTCACAAGGTCGTCTGTCCACCTTGTTGGTGGACGTCCTACGCTGCGCTTGCTAGTCCGTGGTCTCCACTCCAGCACTTTTCGGCCCCATCGGCCATCTGCTCTGCGAGCAATATGGCCTGCCCATTGCCACTTCAACTTGCTAATCCTGTGGGCTATATCGGTGACTTTGGTTCGTCTACGGATCTCCTCGTTCTAAAACTATTATGTACAAAATATTATGTATCAAGATTTTAAGTAAGTACATTTTAAAATTGTTCAACACAGTTTTAAATGATCGCATTAATTGACTTTCTAAGTATGAGTTGTGTTACATAAGTGTGGTTGTTCGCATATGGTTGTGGGTTCTCTTCCTAGACGTTACATAGAGACGTTTTCCTTTCTGCGGTTAGTTTGGTGATGCCAGTGTATGTTGTATTCAAAACCATGTGTTAAGGCTTTATATTAATCTCATAAATCCAAACTATAGCTTCCCAAACTATTGAAATTTTACTCCCATTTTAATGGTAGGCTCTTGGCCGATTCAGGAATCGAACTCAATCTATAAAGTGACTTAAAGTGACTCAAACTATAAAGTGAAGCCATCGTATACCATAGCTTTATATAAGACTAAGCTATGTCCATCTGCGGACATTTTGCTATAAGTATTGCAAAAAAGCTACAGACTTTTTTTAAGTAGTTCAAAATAACTGCTAATTTGTTTACTAAATACTGATAAATCACACTAATTAAGCCCATAAACTTTATCTCTATTATCAAGTTCACATCACAGATTCTATCACTATCACAATTGTCATTTACTTAGTTCCTAACACTAATAGTCATTATCTTACGACCTTAAAGTCACCTTGACCGAACATTAAAGTGTAGTAAATAAACTATCTATGAAACAAATCATTACGAAATTGTGACGTCATCAGCTTTGGGTTACAATGTTTTAATTTTTATTACAGGCCGTTTTTTTTTGCTCTGACAGAAAATTTTCAATGTCATTTTTTCTTTTAGATCTTGACATTTTTAATCGTAATCAAATTAGTGGAATTGTCTCTTATAGAAAACGAGGGTAAAAATATTTTTTTTTAATACAAATTAATTATCATTAGCCGAGATAACTTAATATTAATAACTTCACTGTCCCATGAGTAATATGTACCTAATACACACTGTCTGTTTAACTATTGTCTGCATCGTGAACAGTAAATTGGTTAATTACAAAATACACCTAGTGAACTTACGCTATCAAATAGTTCAGTTAGCTTTATCTATTTCCTTCAATATATTTTAACGTTCAAATATTTAGATAGATCATAGATCAAACACTCAACTCCATGTTGCACACACTTTAATATTTTCAATACCAAATCATTCAGAAAGTTCCAGCAGCTCAACGGTTAAGGTTAACGACTTTTAACAAGAAGTCTCACATTCGAGCCTCACCCTAATTCGATACTCAACGTTTATTACTTAATAGGAGCACATTTATCAATAAGAAAGCTAGAGAAAGGCTCTATGTTTAAGTACCTCAAAACTGATACTTTCTCGTAACCAGCGTTACACTTGTGTAACTTGATTGGGTTTAACTGATATTTACAAGTGATTCATTTACATATTGATGCTTGTTTTTTTACGTAAGATGCAATGTGAACGCGTCATTACATTTCTTATAAAGTATTTCAATAAATACTGCTGTCATTTGTGAAAACATCGACTACTTAAAACTTTTAAGTTAAGGAATCAAAAATATGTAAAGGTACTTTTTATTTATTTACATAGTTATATACATAGATATTTACAAAAAAAAACTATCCTAGTAGAACAATAAAAAAAAAAAAATATATATATACACTATATCTAAAAGGCGTCAAAAAATTCATCCCCATCGCTGTCAACTGGGAGCGTACCCAAGAGGCTGGCAGCATTACCTCGTTGGATGGCCATGCTGATCCTTTGTCCGAGGTAATAGCCAGCCTTTTGGTATGTAAATATGTAAATAAAAAAACTTATAATAAACTAATCGATCCAACTTGATGACCGTTTAAAATATTTTGGCTGTCTGTCTAAAGTAAGTATTACCTATACAAGCTGTTGATTTGCATCCGTGCCATAGTCAAGGACGTAATTATACTAATGATTCTCAACCCAAATCAATAAGAAAATTGGAACAAAAATTTTTGATTTTAATTTTTTTTCTGAAATCCGTCAATGTCATCTAGCCGTATTTAAACTTGGCGCGTGTATTACTGGCCTTAAAACCGTGCTGCGCCCTCACACAAACGCAAACACAAAGCATACGCAACGATTATTCATAAATTTCATTCATAAAATTGGATTACTTCTGAAATACTATGACATTACAATGACAAAAAAAGCAGTGCATATTAACTATTCCCCGTCTACTGTAATTCCAATCGATTATTTACGTATTTTATGTCCTCCTCCTGAAGTATGGCACAAATGCAAATCAACACCTTGTATACCTTTTACCTATTACCTATATATAATTTAGATACATCCAGTCTGTATCAATAAATAGGTATCAATATCAAATGATAATTATTAGTTCCGGTAAAACACCTTATAGGCGTTAAGTGCTACCGGAACAAAACATTCATTCCGATTTCCCATCCAATAATAATTTGTAGTTTCCATACCTAAAAAAATTAACTTAACCAGTACCCTCAATTTTCCCCACACGGAAAATTATCAGGGAAATACAATAATTATATATCGTAGTGAAACTGAGGCTCGGCTTCCGTATTACAAAATTATTTTAGTACTAGCAAGTTGGCTATTCAAGTTTTACTTGATTTAAAGGCGATTATATGTGCATAGTATATGTTGGTGTATATTGAGCTTTATAAAAAGTAAACGCAGGAATTTGTACCGGTTTTAAAACTGAGTTTTAGGTGGCAATTGGTCGGTTATTACATTCTTCCTATTACGGAAATGTGAACGTTGACCTCAAACAAAAGCTTGTAAAATTAAAAACTTCGATAACTGTTGAAGAGGCAAAGCTATGTGGCTACAGTACATTGGTTTATATGTATATAGGCGTAAGGACGAAGGCATACGGACGAACACCATCTTTTTACAATTGCTTCATTAACCGACTTCCCAAAAAGGAGGAGGTTCTCAATTCGTCGGGATCTTTTTTTTTTTTTTTTTTTTTTTTATGTATGTTCACCGATTACTCGGAGACGCCTGGACCGATTTGCAAAATTTTTTTTTTGTTTGATAGGGTTTACCTTCCAGGTGGTCCCATAGTCACCAGGTCAGGATCTGATGATGGAAACCCTGAGAAATCGAGGGCAACTTTCGAAAATTGTAGGCATACGAAGGGTAAAAACTTGACACTAAGGCGTATGTCTGATAACACTATGCAATGGTGATGGTTTGGAGCTGACCTGATGATGAAGACCAGAGAAGGTCGAGGGAACTTGAACAATGAATGTGTAAACTACCTCGTGTTTGGGCTTATTTTGTTCGCATTGATGAGACCTTTGCAACAGTAAAGGTTTGAAGCTGACCTGATAATGGAGACCAGCGAAGGTCGAGGGAACTCGACAATTGAATATGTAAACTACTTCGTGTTTGGGCTTATATTGTTCGTATTGATGAGAACTTTCCACTTATGCGGATAGTGACAACTATGCTTGTCACTGAAAAGCTAAAAATAAAAAACTTTTTTACAAAAAAATAAAACCGACTCCCAAAAACACTGAAAAGCAAAAAAAAACTATTCTTAGGTGCATCGGCCTAGAAGTCGGTGGCGAAATAAACTTAGTTACATCCATTAGACACTGACTTCTAGGCCGATGCACCTAAGAATAGTTTTTTTTTGCTTTTCAGTGTTTTTGGGAGTCGGTTTTATTTTTTTGTAAAAAGTTTTTTATTTTACGTATTTATTTAACGTCAGTTCTGATACGTTTTGGCATGCACTTAAATATTACTTTATATAAACTTTGGCACTAAGTAAGATCCAACCTGAAAACTTAATCAAGTATGTATAAACAAAGTCTTGGCAATATTTGAACCTATTTACTTAGAAGTAATTGATAATAATTTGGAAGGAAATTTATTGTAGCGAAAGCATATTTCGATGACAGTGTTGTATTTGGATAATAAGTACAACTTACTTAAACTACTACATTTGAATACATATAGTGAATCTATTGCTTATCCATACTAAAAAATATTATCTGAAAATCATTCTAGTTCTTATTTTCAGACATTTAAATAGTGAGCGGGTGACCTGAAATAGCCTACCAGGAACTTTGACAAAACAAAGTAGGACTTCCACATTCACCTTGCTACTATATTTCCTTTCTCAACGTTAACTGTATCGGCCTTCATGATATTACGAGTCTGTTATCAGATTGTAACACTAATATAACAATAACAATAATATCTGATGTATCAGTTCAAAAAGTTAGACTATTATGCAATGTAGTGCAGTTTTAATTGAATAACGTTTTCAATGTAAGTCGGAACTCTCATTGTTTCATGATTCTGCTCGAGATGTAATCGATTTAATTGTATCAATTAATTTATTTGTTAAAAGGCTGGTCAAATAAATTCGGATACCTACTTCCTGAACGAGAAATCCAATAGCTACTCAATTCGTACGTTATGATTAACATGGATATGACTAAATATCAAATCAAAACAGTATCTACTCGAGCCCCATATTAAGCACATAGAAATGGCGGTTTCAACCTGCAATAGTGCTTAAATTATGGTGTTTCAGAGCCAAGTAACGCTGCAGGCTAAACTAGTCCAACGTGCTAAAGCAATACACGACATAAAATGTGAGCAATTTTTCTAATCGTCGGCTGACCTTCACAAAACGAAAGGCTTAGACCGATATTACGTCCTTGTGTCGGAAAACACTTACCTGCACCACTTAGTTCTCACATTCGAGTAAAATTATGATACTAATATACATAGATATATGTACAATAGCTGTATAGATATCTACGTTGCTTTAGAAGCCGGAATGACGGCGCGAAATAGTGTTGCCAAGGTTTTTTTACTGGCAATGTCAGTTGTTATTGGTTTTTAGCTTTGATTTTGTTCAAGTAGAGCAACATGTTTATTGGTAGTTGCTTTTTGGCTTAGTGTAGTGCAAAGGAAAGATAATATAGTCATGATTATTTCTTTGCTATGTTGAGTCCTGTTTCATCGCATCCATACTAAGATTGTGTAAGGGCGCCCATTTTGAGTACTGAAACAGTTTTTCAAAATCAAGGAAATTGTGTAGAAAATTTTGCAATATCAAGCTGTAGACGGTTATACTTTAAAATTATGGCCAATACATGAAATTCTACATTAAGATTAATCTTTCTGCAATACCCATAATAATATTTTACGTGTTACCGGAATCCAAAGTTAACTCAAAGTTTACAAATACTGAGAACCAATATAATACTGAGGTAAACCACGATTTATGTAACTAGGTACTTATATATTTGATGGAGGCCACAGGATTTCACACCATGCAGTACCATCACTCAAATGTATGTTGTTACTAAGTTTCAAAATTCCTACAAAGTACTCTATTGAAGGAAATTTTATTGAGCCGTAAATATGTAATATTGGTTGACTTGTTACTATGAGAATGGGAATAAATAATACAATATTGAAAATTTTGACAAAACAAACTCTCCAGAATTAAACGCAAACCTGAAATATTACAAAACTATGGTACTGTATTAATAAAAAATAATCTGAGGAATTTGTGACACTCCAAATTTAATAATTACCAAAGCCCAATATTAAAGGCTTTTTTTTAAATATCTCTAAAATTATAAACTTTTTTATTCACAAAAAAACTATAAACAAGATAGATCATATCAGTGACGTAAAACACCATAACCTAAGTTCACGGTGAGAGAAACAATAGACACCATACGACTAAACCTTGAAGAAGCGTGCGAAACACAATGATGGAAGTTACTGCTGTTGACACTAGAATGAATAACTTTATTGTTCCACGGGGTTAGGAAGGTGTCAAAGGTTGATGAACTTTACAGCTGTCTTAAGTTCATGTCTTCTAGTTCAAGGGAAGATAATGTTACGAATGTATTTTATTACGAGAATGTTTTGACCAAACCAGTAAATAATTCAAATATTATAAATACCAAACCAGCTCTGTCCTTATCCTCTCGTCCTCTTTTATTTAAATGCAATTTGGCACACACACATATATTCTAGACCCTGAGTTGGGACATAGGTGCGAGAAGTAATACCCTCGGGACATGGGTGGATGCGAAGAATATAGTAAGATAAGAATATCACAACTATCAAACACTTAGTTCTAAGATCTCATGATATTTAAAGATGTCATGTATCTAAGAGCCATTTATCCAAAGCCCTTCTAATCTTGACCACCTTAAAACCACAATACTTAACATTCAGAAACCATTAAACCGACCGTTTAGCGGCCCATCATTTTAACTGAAGTGATATTACTAAAATACGTGATGTCCTCTTAGCAATCTTACTACATTTAAAAGTAATGGCGTAGGTACCGTCGTTGCTCCGTGGGTACTATTAACGAAAATAGCAGTAAATTGTAGGGTTATCAAATACTTAGATTGTGTGCGTAGATTGGTAAGTGTTGAACACTTCTGTGGGTATTTAATAAAGTGGTAAGGTTTACCTAAGCTACGAACGAAAATTTGAGAACATTTTTGTAACGGTAGATAATAATGGCCTTACTACAAAAACTTAACCACCTGTTTTACACTTGTCTAAAAAAAATGTGGCTGCAAAATGAACCATATGTCAACGTCATAATTTGACATTTTTTTAGACAAGTCTTAAACTGACGTTTAAAAATTTTTGTGGTAAGACGGTAAGTAACTATTGTGTGTTTAAAAGTAACTAAGTAGTCTTTGTGTAGCAATCTTTTTTATCTAAGCTAGGAGTGAAAATCCGATTTGTGAGTGCTCTATCGCTTTATTGCATTCGTCTACTGCACTACAATGTATTTTATGAGGTGCTATCCTTGTCTCAATCCTAATCCTAATTGTTGATATAACTGGCCCAGCCATGAAATTGTACAGAATCAGAAAACATGAATTTTAATCTAACGAATTGAATGGACGACATATTTCATGTCAACAGTCTCAGTGATGATATTTACATAATACAATTATAAATCAACATAATCCTTTAATATAACCAAAGCAAACCAAAGCAAATTCAGCTATTCAATTTACTCTCAAAGTAATTTGTGCAATTTCAAAAGTTTTCATATTAACGTAAAATCATTCCTGTTAACGATGCCATTAAAATTTCATAGTCATCAAATCATGTGGATAATATAAATTAATTTCAAAACTTTTATGTAGTTGTCAACAGGTAGGTAGATAATTTTTTGACACACTTGATAATTTTAAACACAGGTATAGATAGTTCAACTCAGATTTGCGCGCGGCCCTATGTGTGCGTCGGCTTGTAAATATACAACTTTCATTCGTGTGACAGTGACGTCGTCCGAGCATGACGTGTTCTTATCGCTTTTTGTTATGGGTACAGTCGTTTACGAAAGTACTAATCACGGAGAAATTATTAAGGAGTCAGGTAAAGCGTTCCAAAAAAATGAAACAACATTCAAAGCTTCTTATCTATACATATAATAAATCTGTAAAAAAACTGTGTCTGTACATTAAATATAATAAAAAAATAGTAATTGGGTGGGGTTTAGAAACAGTAATGGAGCACAAATCCAAAAAAAAAAATTTGTCTGTATGTCTGTATGTCTGTTTGTTTGTACACGCTAATCTTCCGAACTGCTGAACGGATTTCAATGATTTTTTCTTTGTTGTATCAGTATTAAGCCTGGTCAACATATAGGCTATAATTTATCTTCGAAACTTGAAGACCTGATGCAGAACTCCAACAGACCAACAAAACTATAAGAGATACAAAAATGGTGCCATGGCAAAAATTGTTTCGTGTGATGAGCATTTTCAGCTGAGATAATAAATTTTAAGATCTGGAACACCTGATGTGGAACCCCAAGAGCCCAGCTTCTCTGTACACTATACAGGTATGACGTTTTAGCAAAAGTTGTTCAATTTGATAGGCACTTTCTATTGACTGATACAAATTGAAGATCTAAACCACCTGATGTGGAACTCCAGGGGCCCAGCTAGACTATAGCATATAGATGTATGACGTTTTAGCAAAAGTTGTTCAATCTGATAAGCACTCTCTGTTGACTTATAAAAATTGAAGATGTAAAACCCCTGATGTGGACTCCAGGAGCCCAGCTAGACTATAGCATATGAAGATATGACGTTTTAGCAAAATTGGTTCAATCTGATAAGCACTCTCTATTGACGTATAAACATCGAAGATCTGGAACACCTGATGTGGAGCTTCAAGAGCAATACTACACTTGAAATGTATAGAAATGAATGTTATGAAATAGGTATGGTGAATCAAAAAAAGTAATTAGTCCGTCTTTTAGATAACACTAAAATAATGGACACGTATTTTTCTTTTCTCTCTCTCTCACAAACAAATAATAACGAAGATTCAACAACGCTTGAATTTCGTGTTAAGTCACTGCTTAGTGCTACCTAGACGTGGCGTCACGAGCCCCCACTCTCCGACTTTGTTGCGTTATATCTCATTATTATTTTGTATGTCTCTTCCAGACCTCGGGACTACAGAGTTCCGAATTTTTGGGAGGCAAACGTGGTGCCAAAGCCAACACGCTGAATACGCCCTTTTGAGACAAATTTAATGCAATGGTGACACAAAACCGACGATTATCCCTTTATACACTATAGAAATGAACCCAAGGACAATCCCCGGTGGACGTCGTTAAAAAAAAAGACAATCTCCGTTTCTGTGCTTAACTATTGCTAACTATGAAGGAAAACTACTTGGGCTATTGTGATGGGATGTTAGTGGATGCCAATGTATTAGGTACATGTAAAAATGGCAGGTGGAGATTCGCCACCTCACTTACTGGGCCCCCGGGAATCAGTCACTGAATAGCAACAAGAGGGCAACAGGGACATGAGCGGCTGAAGGGGATACCTCGGCGGACTTTAAACGCAGAATACGCGCTCCCTGTGCTTACCACGAGGCACCTACCCTCCGAGCAGGGCTACTAATCCTGCTCTAGCGACTCCACTCTGGACGGCCAAGCCAAGCCAGAGGCGTGAGACCTACCCCCGTCATGGTTCACTCCGACAGGCCGGAGATGGGGGACAGTATACTCTCCCTGGAGAACTCAGTATATATAGCCCCGCGGGGTCGCTACTCCCCGTCATCAGCCTCAGATGTCCTGCGGTGCCTATATCTCATTATCATTGTCGTTATTATCTCAAGAGCCTTTGTCCCAATTATGCTAGGGTCCCAGTCACGATGCAACTGAGTACCAGTGTTTTACAAGGAGCGACTGCCTATCTGACCTCCACAACCCGGTTACCCGCTCAACCCAACACCCCTTGGTAAGACATACTGGCTTCTGACTACCCATAACGACTGCCAAGAATGTTCAATGACAGCCGGAACCTACAGTTTAACATCCCCTCCAAATAACGGTCATTGGTATCCAAAATATACGTAGAAAGTACATACGAACTTAGAAAAGTTGCATTGGCAGGCACTTGCCAGACCTGGAATCAAAGACGCATGCTCATACTTGAGAGATTGGTTCTCTACCCACTAAACCACCACGATTTCAACTAAGTCACCAAGACTTTGTCATCTATTTAATGTTTTTTTACGTAATAATACGTGTAATATTTTTGCCACACACAACTTAAATGCGGACTAATTTGAATCACTACTTTTATCCCTATGGTCACGTCTATTGCGGTTCAGTTCTCAGCGTTTTGTTTAGTCTGCTGTGCTTTTGTCGTTAAAGTACAAAAATTAAATATATGGAACGTTTCTAATGGTTATGCGTATTCCGTTGTTATCAAGTCAACGGACCCTTAAAATTCAATATCAGACTATTCAGATCTTTGATTTTGCTGACCCCGTAGTCGCTGGAATAAGGGACAGGATCCGCGTACGAAGTCGCGGGCAGAAGCTAGTTTTTCATTATTTTCTCATACGTCTTTTCAAATTGACATTGACATCATCATCATCCTCCGAGCCTTTTTCCCAGTATTGACAGTATCTAATAAATAAATAAGGTGAAATATCCGAGATGAATTAAATACTCCTTACATATATTTACATACATATATTTTCTAGCTCGGGGTACGCGCACAATAAATAAAAGTGTGGACTAAGAATGTAAAAAGAGGTATAATCTAGTATAATAATGTAAACAAAATGTGTGGGGAATTTTAAAAAATTATATTGCTTCGCATAATGTCGACCAAAATAAGACGGAAATAATGAAACTCATAAATGAACGTTTAAGCCAAATTGATGAAGGGATGTGGGGTAATACTTGTCGACATGTACAAAAGAAAAAAGAAGAATACTATAGACATTTTGACATGGAGTCAGAATTTATGATTCACCTTGGAGAGTAGCTAATCCGACAATTCATCATTTGATTTTTCAAGTAGCGATTCATAATCATTATAAATAAATAAACATTAAATTACGTAATAACTGTTTTTCTTTAAACACCCGTATACAACCCCTAAATAACTGTATTGTACCCGACTGTACCTCTTGTCACGCACACAAAGTCACTGTATATGTACAAGGGTTACCCACACATAAGGCCGCGCGCACGACTGAGTTGAACTTACTATACTCAGCTGCATGCGGTTAGACTGGAAGTCGACCCCAACATAGTTGGGAAAAAACTAGACAGATGACTTTAATTTTATGAGTCACTTTTACATCTATACTAATATTATAAAGCTAAAGAGTTTGTTTGTTTGTTTGTTTGTTTGAACGCGCTAATCTCAGGAACTACTGGTCCGATTTGAAAAATTCTTTCAATGTTAGATAGCCCATTTAACGAGGAAGGCTATAGGCTACTTTTTATCCGGGTCCGTGCCGAGGTTCCCACGGGATGCGGGTGAAACCGCTGGCAGAAGCTAGTTTTTCATACATGCTTAGTGCTGAAGTTAATCAAACAATAAAAACGAAGTATTCCTACTACATACACGTAACCTACATGTAAAAAAAATATTTTTATCCAAAATTAATACATTTGTAGTAGGTACATTTCAGTTACTTGTTACCTCGAGATAAATAATAACCACTGGCGTATTTAAAGTCATGCTATTATCGAAAGTGCTATTCACTCGCATTGCGTTTCGTTGCATACCTCACATACTGCATTGATCGTTGCACTACAATTTACATATAATCTTTGTTTACATCTGCATATTGCTAAGCAAATATACGTGAAGCTTTATACTTTGTTCACACTTGAGTGCATTTATAGACTGTTCGTCGTAAAATAATAAAAAGTATTCGTTTTGAACTCGATAATTACTTGCAGTCAATTGTTTGAAGAAACTGGAGGATTCTGACTATGAGTTCAAAGTTTCAACTTTTCTTTGAATAGAATATGCTATTTACCAAAAATGTCTTAGTATAAATAGTAGGAATGAACATACACAATTTTTTGCTCGAATTAAATAGACCACGATATCTCATCCTCCGAGCCTTTTCCCCAAACTATGTTGGGGTCGGCTTCCAGTCTAACCGGATGTAGCTGAGTACCAGTGGTTTACAAGGAGCGACTGCCTTATCTGACCCCCTCAACCCAGTTACCCGGGCAACCCAATACCCCTTGGTTAGACTGGTGTCAGACTTACTGGCTTCTGACTACCCGTAACGACTGCCAAAGATGTTCAATGACAGCCGGGACCTACAGTTTAACGTGCCATCCGAAACACAGTCATATTATATTAGTATAGACCATGATATCTAAACTAATATAATAAAGAGGAAACTTTTTCGTTTGTTTGGAGGTAGGTACCCAGCATTCGAAACTACTGAACCGATCCCCATGTAACCTAGGATATATCGGGTGTGTCGTTCACAATCACATTAAATGAAATGCATTACTATACTGATTAATATATGTCGATTAACACAAAGAAAAAAGAAAAATACGTAAAAAAAAAAAAATTCAAACAAAGTAAATAGAATAAAAATGTGCGAAAATTAGAACACCATATAAAAGTCAGTCATTACAAACAACTGAAATTCTCCCTTGAAAACTGACAGCTGTCAACTGATCAAAACATTCGATACTCCTAACTTTATCTCTGCTTTACACATGGTGTTGTAAATTATAAAAACGAAAAATGACTCCTGTGGTTAAACCACTGAATGGATTAGGTTATTTTGTTTACAATTCGCCATAGAATATCATAAAGTATATGCGATAGGATTTTTTGGGATTGTGAACGACACACTCTGTATTTAATCCGGTACGGGCAGTAGTTGCACGGGACGCAGGCTAAGCCGCGGGAAAACGGCTAGTCATCCATATAGCAAAGGATGAATGACAAAAATATCAGAACAATGCTATTCCAATCTCATAGCATTTGTCTCAGAACAGTAGCTTCACAGTACATACAGAAAAACAAATTATTATAACGTTGTGATTGTGATAGCATATCGAATTGATTGTAACTGTATATATTCTTAAAGAAAGTAAGTGTTCGTGACGCAACGGCAGCTGAATGCGATTTATTTAATTCCGTTTAGTTTGCAATCGCAATGTATGTTTATTCAATGTGTTTTTTTTTTGTGTTTTTTTTTGCAAATGCAGAGTTTGATACTTTCTCCTGTGACAGGTTAGTGACGGTGTATTAATATTTGATGTTTTATTTTCATTTATTAAATACTTACTTATATAATATATATATACTGTATTTTATCTCCTTGATTTGTAGTTGACATAAATCAAAATGTTTTTTTCTTCTATTACCGACTACTAAAATAAAATATTCCTTATTTTTGTTTAATAATATAATAGTATTATGTTCAATTAATTTGTAGACCATGTCAGCTGGCTCATTTACCCCAAATAAATTACCTCATAATCAAGTCACACTTTAATCAAAAACAACTGAAAATCAATCTCCATACTTAAACATACTCTTAACAAGCGAAGCATGAACATTGCGTGCTAAAAACCGTAATGATCTAATTAAAACAAATGATTTACATGACGCGAGATATGACTTCGCTCGCAAGCGAAAGCGAAGTAAGGTGAGCGATCTCTGGTTAAATTCATTCGCGATGTTCACGGCTAGCGGCTCCGCTAATCGGTATTACTTATTATTATGTCATTGTAGTGAAAATTATGATTTCACTGGTCTGTTAACGCAATCTTGGTTAGTGTTGAGTGGTATGAAGAATGCGTTGTTTGTGGGAACCAATGTGTGACGCTTATGATAAGAAGATATATTCTAGAGTAGATACTAGAGTCTAAGTGCATCTAAAGAGCCACGATATAAAGCTATTTGCTATTAAAATCTCATAAAACCAGGCATAGCACCAAGAAAGAATGACACTTCCATAAATCGTATACCTAAGTATCATTTGCCAACAATCTTCGAACATATCCCTACATAAGTATTTGCTTACTTACGTACGAGTTTAGTGAACGATATGTTCGCATATCAATTCAGCAGTATTACTATATCATATACCAACAAGAAACATATAATTATTAAAGTAACGAACGGAACTGGTTTTCCTTAGATTTCATTTATTTGAGTAAGTGGAGCGGTGGCTGTCGTTTACTGGGCTTATGCCCGGTTTATATTACAACACCGACTTCGCGGAATTGCAGTTACAAATATTGAACTTGACACTCTGTGAATAAGCTGTGCTTATTCATATAAATTTATTGTTTAACTAGCTTCTGCCAGCGACTTCGTCCGCGTTAGATTCGGACTTTGTGCAAAGAGAGGAAGAAATAAAAACACCAGCCTCCTATTAGGAATCTAAATCTATGCGTATCCACTACTACTCCACCTAAAAAGATACAAAATATGAACCACATATTAATAATTAAGGCTGCACACGCGACGGAAGCTTAAAAAATGGAGTAACTTCTCCCGTTTTACCAACGTTTCCCTTCACTACTCTGCTCCTATTGATCTTAGCGTGATGAAAAGTATCCTATAACCTAATCAGGAGTATGAAGAATAATTGTACCAAGTTTCGTTAAAATCCGTCAAGTAGTTTTTGTTTCCATAACGAACATACAGACAGACAGACAGACAGATAGACAGACAAAAATTTTACTGATTGCATTTTTGGCATCAGTATCGATCACTAATCACCCCCTGATAGTTATTTTGGAAATATATTCCATGTACAGAATTGACCTCTCTACAGATTTATTATAAGTATAGATAATCAAATGTGATTTTTGTAAGCTGAAGAATTTCCATATAAGACCAATTTCATAGGTTACTGATAAAGTCTCTGATAGTATATCAAGAACTCATCTCTTACAGGTAAACTATAACTTTTGATTTCACATGGATAGCAATATCTGACAGGAATTACAAGCCGCCTTTATTTAGTAGATAGCGGTAACTATTAAATAATTAATTAATATTTTACCGATAACCAGTGAAACTGAGCCTTTGTATTTTTAGGATAAATCTGAATTTTAAAATTTGTTACCCTATTTTACAATCGAAGAGTTTATACATGAGGTAAATGTAAAAATTATATAAAATACTACTACACTTCTACTTCAAATAAAATAATCTTGTAAACTCTAGTTTATGGCTGAATCGGTCCACTCAAAACAATCAGTTTGAATACAAGTCGGAAACGGTTTATTAGCCCAACTGATTTGTTAACAGTTCAAATTACGGGTAGTCAAATGTTACAAGTAAAGTAAGTTAGAAGATTGTTATTGTATTCTTTTTTTCAATAAGAGTTAAAAAGAAGCTTATTAAATGGCTTCTGTAATCGACTTTTAAAAATGGAGAAGTCTTTGGATTGAAAATAGCTTACTTTTCAAAAAGCTGAACACATTCTTTAATTATCACCTTCCTTAATCCTGCCATATTAGGTATATAGGACTATCTATTTCGAGTGCTTGATACAGACGTAGTGATTTTAACCATAGAATACATGTAAATAGGCCACAAATAACCTACGTTCAAACAAGCAAAAGGAGAACAATTTTTACTTGATCTAGTTTAAAAAGATACTATTGTCAAAAAATTAACCATATTTTTGATTGACTGATATGATACTAATATGTTGCAAACTTAATCTACTCCAATTACAAATTGATTAATTTAATTTACTTGTACAATGTTGTAACGTTGTAACTGACAAGTGTCATTATATTATTGTGCATGCATTAAATCTAAGATAACAATTATCTCTTCATATCAGGTATCGAACAGAATTAATGTCATACAAAAATCAATCTAAACTAAGAATATACATTGTCAAGTAAGTGTGCATGTCTCTTTAATCACAGTCTAACTACACCAATTTCTATGATGTTCAGTAATTATCCTCTCCCCTTTATCCCAATTATTCTTCCATTCTCTGACTGACGTCATTTCACAAAATTGGCATATATTGGTGTTCTTTTGTATAAAGATGAGTTATTCCCTCGGGGACAGATTATACCTTCCTTATGCACCTTCAGGATGCAAGTAAAACCACGGAAAAGAGTTAGCAATTCAATGAAATACATTCGCTACAAAGTCAGCGGTGCAAATAAACGATACATGTAACAATATCCAGCAACCTTGGTAGTTGACCGAGCGCGACACTGTTAAGTTATACTTAAGTGTAACTTACTTATACTTATTTATGTATAGAATAAGTGAAGGCGTGGCGTAACCGGCTTAATTGTTATAACTTGTCACACAACTTAACTTTACCTTTGATTCAATCACATCGATCTTTATCGATTTTTTGATAATTTTATAGTAATTTCGAAATGGTTTAAGTTAGTGTTAAGTATGACACGATAGGATCAAGTTAAACAAGTTTTCTGGCTAATTACAGTTAGCTGAGTCAGGTATTGCTTTCAAAACGTCCTGTCTCAAATAGCTACAGTTAAGTGTGGTTTGTTAATAACTTAAACTACGATATGATATGACCTGCTTGGAGCTTGAGGTTTCACTTACAAACTTGGAGATTATTTCTTTTTGCTTTACCTAGGTTTCAAATATAAACAGTTACTTTTATGTGGAATATTAGTCGAAAACCGCACAAATTAAAATGAGTATTAGAGAGCAAAATTCAGTTTTTGGAAAGAAAGTAAGAATTTTAACATGTAGTCGCGTGGTCATAATTTTAATTAGAAAGGTCCTGACTGTATCAAAACAAACGTAAACTAGAAAGCTAGCTAGTCTCTAATATAAGATGTTTAAAAAAACTAGTCCTATAAGATGATTAACATAAGCTTTCAAGAAATTATGCAAATTTTTAGGCAGAGTTCAAAATGTCTAGGAAGATTTTTTATGGAAATACATTGGTATTGTTAATTTATTTACTAGACAATAACCAGTATGTTTGAATAACTCATCCTACTTCCTACTAATATTATAAACGCGAAAGTTTGTATGTATAGATGTTTGTTACTCTTTCACGCAAAAACTACTGAATGGATTTTAATGAAACTTAACAATAATATAGCTTACACATCAGAATAACACATAGGCTACAATTTGTAAACATATTGTTCGAAATACTAAACCTGCGCAGACGAAGTCGCGGGCACCAGCTAGTGTTACAATAAATTAAAGTGTAGATATCCTAGGTTATATGTTTAGACTAGCGTCCCGCTCCGGCTTCGCACGGGGTAAC
Organism: Helicoverpa assulta; assembly: GCA_963856015.1. NCBI lineage: Eukaryota > Metazoa > Arthropoda > Insecta > Lepidoptera > Noctuidae > Helicoverpa > Helicoverpa assulta. The sequence continues at coordinate 2,664,053 of CAWLCW010000016.1, forward strand.
AGTATTTCCCCACTATTTCATGTATGTTATTATACATATAAACCTTCCTCTTTAATCACTCTATCTATTGAAAAAAACCGCATCAAAATCCGTTGCGTAGTTTTGAAGATTTAAGCGTACAAAGGGGCATAGGGACAGAAAAAGCGACTTTGTTTTATACTATGTAGTGATACAAAGGAGCACTATCTAGTTTGTGGATGTAGCTTCCTGTTAAACACGAGTAGGTACTCATCTGTTTACACTGGAAGCCAATCGCAACAATTTTATGAAAAGTCTAAGTAGACTGTATAACAAGGATATTATAAAAGATTATATAAGACATTAAAAGCACAAAAAATACTCCCTCAGAGAGCGTACCCAAGAGGCTGACAGTATTACCGCGTTGAATTGCAATGCTTATCGTTTGTCGAAGAAGGCCTTTTGGTCACACAGCCCATTAAAAAGGGCGTGGGCTATGTGAATATACTGTGGTATGATGAATAGCATGCAGCACATACCTGAGTGGGTCTAAGGGCGCTGGTGACGGCGAGCAGCGTCAGCGCCGCCACGCTCCACCACACACCGGCTCGCATCCTCATGCACTGCAACAAGAGATACAAAATATTTATGACAATGTATCAAGTTGAAGAGTCGTAGCGTGTTTTAGTAGCAGTTTGATTTAAAAAAAAAATCCATTACTACCAAGAAATAAAGTACCTACTTCGACAAACGTTTTATAACCGTATGGCAGGTGGCAGTTAGAACAGTATGGAAGGATAAAACATTCTACACCGACTCTAAATAAAATTGGTATAAGGGAAGGAGGATGATGACCCAGACTGAAGACACAAAAAAGACTTCGACTGCCCTATATAATACAGGATTCGAACATGTGCATACTGTTACATCGCCAAACGGTACTTATTACTTTGCGGGAACAGGTACACAAAGACGATCTTACTTTTCAGTACTGCAGAAAACAGGTTATGAAATTACATAAATTTTGCATACTGTAATAATTTGTGATCCTAACGTCACTATCATGTCTGTTTCCTAGGCTATGCAAGAATGTCTATCTAGATTTCAGTAAACGAATGACTTAGCACCTATTTACAAAGCTAATAGATAAAGCAGTCATGCGTTAAAAATTGTGTTTATTTATACATTTTGAACGTAGCTGTGAAAGACTAAGTAAACACCAAGTTGCCACTCAACTATTCCTTTGCTTGCTATAAAACTTTGGTTGGTGGAACTTTATAAGTATAACTAGCTTCTGCCAGCGGTTTCACCCGCATCCCGTGGGAACTACTTCCCGTACCGGGATAAAAAGTTGCCTATAGCCTTCCTCGATAAATGGGCTATCTAACACTGAAAGAAATTTTCAAATCGGACCAGTAGTTCTTGAGATTAGCGCGTTCAAACAAACAAACAAACAAACTCTTCAGCTTTATAATATTAGTATAGATTATGTTTTACCCAGAGTGGAATAACCTACTCGATAAAGCCTATTCGCTATTACAGATTAAAAATTAACATTGTGTCGATTTTTATGGGGAGCTAATTTCAAAATTCAATCTCGAATCGCAAGACACAAGATAGGGTATTGACACGCTTTGTATATTTTACTTCGTAGTTAAATGATCAGATGGTGGACCTATATCATAAACATTACAGTAAAATGATATTAGCTTTGAAGTAACACCGAAAAGCGAATAAAATTGTACGTCAGATGACCGTGACCATGCAGTAAAAATACAATCTAACTTGCGTAGTTTCTTAGATGGATCTCTCTACAATACAAAGCAACAAAATGTCAACGCGATCATAAAGTTGGTCTCTTCATATCGATAAATCTGCCATTCAAACGCTTTCACTGCTAAAATTGTGATGACTTTCGTTTTCATACTACTACTACACTTGTATGCGGCCCTGGTAGCTCATTGCAAAATTAGAAGATCGTAATAAGACCAGATGGGATCAATAATGGTTATACAATTCGGGTAAAAACCAGAATTAAATGTTAAAATCCATTTAATTCCAGAATTAAGGACGAAGAAAATTCCTGGAACCTCATTTTACTAAATGGTTTCAATAATGGTTAGAGAAATAAGAAAAGTCTAGTTTTAGAGATTGACTTAGTTATGCACACTAACGGCCAGTTTCTTCATCAAAAGTTAAAGTTAAAGTTATGGCTAAAGTAATGTCTAAAGTAAAAGTAACGGTTAAATTAAATTTTTCTATGAATTTTGCTGTCAGTTTAGCCTTGAAAAAACGAATTTGACCGTTACTTTTACTTTAGACATTACTTTAACTTTAACTTTTGATGAAGAAACTGGCCGTAAGTCAATTTCTAACACATGATAGTCTACATGATAGTCATACTAGTATGATTTACGGTATGAAATATACTTACAATATTTTGTCTTGAAGAGTTACTAAAGTACTTAGGTCAGGCAACATATATTTTTATATTAGTGTCTAATTTATTATCTTACTCTAACTTCACAAGATTATTTCTAACAATTACACCATTCTGAAGTTATTTTAAATGTAAAAATATTTGCAACTTATACATTTAACTCTCTTAATGTGATTTATTTTGATTTTAACCTTCAATAATTAATTTAATAACTGAATTTTAAATGCAATTACAAAATAATTGCGTAAATTGAAACTAATGCAATTAGCGCACATATTTAATTTCACAATAAATTAGTAAAATTGCATTTAAATGCATCTTATTTCTTTATAATATACAGCAATGTTATAAATAATTTAAAAAGTGCATTTAACTTGAATCATTTGACCTCGACACACTTCTATATCCTGATTCGTATCAGTAAGAGTTTTAATCTGATAACGTTTTTTTAATTGTTTTGCTCACAATCACTAACTGCCCCCAATTAATTATGTAGATACTTCTTAGTCTAAAGATAATGATATCCGGTTTGTAAAGTCTGTTTTCTACAAACAAACTGAAATTCAAATAATTAAAATTAAACCTAATTTGTATTGTTTTTACATAACGGTTATAGTCTTAAACAGATAGGCAAATTCCTGAAAATCATGTCAGAATATAGAAAACATGGAATTTTCAAACCAACAAAATAAACAAATACCAATTAGAGCGACCATTCCAAAAACAAATGAAATCGATATTTCGTCATCAATCGCATCAATTGATCGCAGTCGTACGCACCAATAATCGATTGTACAATTATCAGAAGACGGCGACCGGCGCAGGCGCAGGTATGCGGTGCAACGCTTTCTATGACCACACGAGCCTAGATGCTATGTGGAGCGGTTTATGATGTAATGTTTTGTTTTAATTTTGTTTTAGTTATGAAGATGGATAATGGTGGCACGTGTTGGAATGGAGATTAGGCCCAGAAGACAGAGTATTGGACGAGAGAAGTTTTAAGTAAATTTTGAAGCATGAACAGCAGCCAGTATGGCAGTAAGACAAATTCTCTAACTGCTAAGCTTTATCTTGGTACAGTTTTGTGAACGTAGAATTTGTATGTTTGCAAGTAAACCTAATTATGATAAGGCTTATTTAGCAGAGCACTGCACCAGTATATATACCTAAATGTACCTAATAGACTTAAATGATGGCACTTTTTACTTCATTGTCTTATTTATTGCATAGGATTTCCATTAACTCCAACTTCCATTAAGGGATGTTGAACTGATATTAATATACTTAATAAGTTGGCCAAGAAAACAAAAGGGAATGTGTGGCTTATAATATTTCCCTGTACAAATAACCCAGTATTAATCAGCTGTTATATTTAATACCTTCATAAACCCATGTCCTTAAGATTCTTAGTCATACAAACAATATTCAGATTCTAGGTATTCCCGTTAACTGGAACGAGGGCTTTAACCGAGGCAACCGAGCGGTCAGACGTAACCGTTTGGAAATGTACTAACGTGAACTAATTGATTTACATAATGACTTAATTTGCCATTTACATAGGTATGTAGGTATTTGCAAAAAACGCTGTCAGTAAGACTAATGTGAGGTTGCAATTTGAATAGTTTAAAAAAGGTGTAGTCTTTAAATGTTCTAAATGTATGTTAAATGAAATGAGCTTGATTAATTGCTATTAACTTATGCACATGTCTAGTAGCTTTAGAATTCTGTCAATTAAGTTCTGGGTTAATTCTAGATTTTTATATAAATTGTTGTGATCAGAAGAAAACCTCTAACAACATTTAGAATAGAACATACCTAATTGCTTTTGTGGAAATTCTGATAACCAGTATTACTAAGAGGTATCGGATTGCTCAGGTAACTGAGTTGAGAAAATCAGATAGGTAGTCGCTCCATTTAAGGCACTAGTTTCAGCTGTATCCGGTCAGACTTAAAGCCGAACCCAAAATAGTTGAGAAAAAGATAACCAGATGGGCAAAGTTTCAAGTACCTACATAATAAACAAAGGATACTTATAGGTACCGTGACAAATTCAAATTCACGCACACGCATATAAGAAGAGCACACTAATTACATCTGCCTAAAAACTTGGTCTAAACGACAATCGTGTACGCACACCTATTGTATAACATTAGTGTTACAAATTAACAATACTGGGCCATCAATCAAAGTGTTGCCAGACCACAAATCTTTATATAGCACCACTAAACGCAGCTGTTATAGAAACAAAAGGAAAAAAAAACAATGGTTCGTTTTGGTCTGTTTTTAGGGCAGGAAGTGTAGATGCGGATCTTAGATTTAAAGTTTTGTATACTAAATGTAGAGGTATAGTGAGAACAAATATCTAGCTGAAGGTAGTTGTTTTTGAGTCAGGTCGTGTCAGTCTGCTGGGTTTTACTACTTTCGTTTCTCTGATAGGGTTTGGATTCCTTGACAAATCTCAGTGTAATAAATATAAGCACACTACGTAAAAATCTTAAGAATCTTGGCAAGAGGGAATTCGGCAACTAATCTCAGAAAGGGCAATTTACTATTCCCGTCAATTCCCTTCTGAATTTAACGACTCGCACAAATGCAAAGTTTCATTCGTACAATTTGACTAGCGTGAAGTCATTGGTAACCTAATTCAAAGCAGCTACATTATATGACAATAACAAAGTTTCTACGTCTTTCAACTGCACTTTAAGACATACCTTCACGTACCAGAATCCATCATAACATCTTTGGCAGCCATTCAAGACCAGGCACAATTATGTCAATTTACTTGTAACAGTGGTTAACACTTTCACTGCAATACGAAGTCAAAGCAGGACGGATAACAAGGAAGGACAGAGATAGTAGACACGAGATGCAGTCATGTGCGAATTTAAGATCTTAAAGTATGTAATTGCGGCTTGTTCCCATTTACTCCAAACCCATTGTTTTAGCAAAGTTGTCATACATTTCTTCCACTTGGATCCAAAATGTTGTAGAACAAAATACATAAATTAACATATCCCTTCAATTTCCTCCGAAATGGCTCCAAAAAATGTTGTGTATCGTCAGCTAAATATCAAAATTATGTCTCTGTACTTAACAAGCTTTTGGAGCTTAGGGAAGGAATCTAGTATTTTTTAAAGAATTGTTTTTCTCGCTTTGGACCCGTTGGGAAGGAATTTGAAGAGCAGGTGGGAACAAGCCGTAAGTTCTTGAGTATTTTCAATGAACAAGATCTTAAAGTACCTATGAAAGTTCTTGAGGAATTTCGATGCTCTTTCGCACATCAGTTGAAAGCTTCGAAGGTACTTAATGAAAAGGTTATGGCAATTTCCCCGCACGAGTGCGACGTAAGTGTAGGTAATATTTGCACTTATCTTCTTGAATGTACTTGGTGCAGGGGCTTGGTGTCTTCATACGGCTTCAGTACAGAAGCGGAAAGGTTATTTGAAATTCACCGTGTAAGATTTTGGATTTAATATCAAACTCAAGAAATACAAAAGCGCAGGGGCTTCGGTTTTGTTCGAAAGAGTTAATAACCCTGGTACATGGAGGGCTTAAAAAGGAACATGGTGGATTTGAGTCAGTAAGAGTCTGACACGCTGCACCCACAGCGGGAGGAGTTATTTGATGATTTCCCATAAAAGAAGGAAATATAAATGCAACGGCAAACGTAGTGTAGGACGTCCTCAGGCACGGTGGAGTGATGACTTGCGCAAGACGGCTGGCAGGAGCTGGATGCGAGAAACCGAAAATCGATCTCAGTGGCGTGCACTTGGAGAGGCCTATGTCTGAGGCTGATGATGATGATGATGATGATGATGATAAATGCAACATTTTATAATAACAGGTAATAACATAATAATATCATGTTTAATAACTGACTACCTCACCAAGCTGTCATGCTTACTTATCTTCGACATCTAACACAAATCTAACCAAAACACCGAATAATCTCTCAATCAATAGCCACTGTAAAGTCTTCAAATAAAACAAAATCCATGTTGAAATTATTTCAATGGACTTTATTTCCGTGAATCGGAACGCGCTCGTTATGTGTGAAATGTAAAGCGGACTGATCGACTATCATTACGTAAAAGTGTTGCAAAAATTCTCGTATTAATGTGCTTTGTGCCCGATATATACACTTGTACAATAAGTATCGTTTCGGTCAGTACTAAGTGGCGCGAACCTTTTCTGTCCACCTACTTTTGTGTGTTTGATTTATTGTCGGCTGTAATAATTGTAATTAAATTATTTTTACTACTGGAGTGTTATTAATGTTAAGTGTTTTGTTGACTATTAGACTTTTTTGGCTTTAGTCTCCATGAATGATCGTTTACTTTATTAAAGGTTATTTGGGAAATATATATCATTGGCAACTTTTTAATTTATTAATATTTTTCATTCATTAATCGTCAGGTTGTATTTCATGAATTGTGCATAAACATATTTTACGTAAGGATTTTAAACCTGATTTAAAGATATTGAAAAATGATGAAATATACATCAATGAAATACGTTGACAAATTCATAATATATCATTTCAATATATTTCAGAAATTAATTCCTTATTTATTCATACTTTAATGCAGTAACAGATTTTTTACTAGCTAATTATTTATGTTGCGATTCTGGTGCTAGAAATAATAATGTAATTCATATTTTTTCCCCAACTAATTTCAAGACCATCTCACATAACTAACTAAAAAGCGTACCACCACCAGAAATTAAATCACCACCAGACATTATCACAACAAATGACAATGGCGTGCCAACATTAACTAACTAATTGAACAATTGTCAATACAACGGAACCGGAACGACGGCAAATGTCACGGACGTACCAACTTTATATGTAGGTATGTTATTAAAAAGTCTATATCTACAAATACTACAAGTATATTACGTGACAAACGCAAGTGAATCAGTGGGAATTACAGAGTAAGGTTCGTGTCCAATTGACAGCTTAGAATTTATGTTTATATCGTGTTTATGTCCTCACCATGTACTGTATTATTTAATATTTATGTTCATAGAATAAAACATATTGTAAAACAAATAACTTTGAATATTTTTCTAAAATCAGAGAGATATAGAGGTAGGCATGGTAAGCATGTGTTTTAAATGTCCACTTTCATAAAAAAAAATACCTAACAACTAGATTTTAGGTATCAAAATATCTATCAAAATACAAACTTTTCTGTATAGCGAAAGTGTAAAATTATCCTATAACATACCTACAGAAATAAACAGGCCTTTTTATTATATTTACTTAGAAACAGCGTCATTGTTTTCACTTCCCTTTGATACCAGTTTTCTTTTTGGTAATGTCAAAGTGTTAATTGTATGAAGTATGTTTAGTTTTATTCATAGTAAAAGGTTATATAATTTAACGTTAAATGCCACTTAAAGGTCTTAATGAAGAATTTCTCTTTATGTCTCTAATTATGACAGAATAATGAATATTGTTGGCAAGTAAAGAAAATTATCATATTAATTTAATTGATGTGAGAAGACCACATAATTTATTGATAGATATATTTTCGTCGTGGTGGCCTAGTGGGTAAAGGACCAACCTCTCAGGTATGAGGGCGCGGGTTCAATCCCAGGTCAGGCAAGTACCAATGCAACTTTTCTAAGTTTTTATGTACTTTCTAAGTATATCTTAGACACCATTGACTGTGTTTCGGATGGCACGTTAAACTGTAGGTCCAGGCTGTCATTGAACATCCTTGGCAGTCGTTACGGGTAGTCAGAAGCCAGTAAGTCTGACGCCAGTCTAACCATGGGGTATCGGGTTGCCCGGGTAACTGGGTTGAGGAGGTCAGATGGGCAGTCGCTTCTTGTAAAGCACTGGTACTCAGCTGAATCCGGTTAGACTGGAAGCCGACCCCAAAATAGTTGGGAAAAAGGCTCGGAGGATGATGATATATTTTAAACGAAGGCTTAAATTAATTTAAAAAGTAAACCGTGTTTTCAAATTAAGGGAAACAAGTCAGCTGAAAAATTCGAGATCAATCTTGGAATGGATTCTTGAAACTATAGCCATTCACCATTAAAACAACTAAACACCTGTCCAAAAATATTTACCCAAAAAATATACTTCAAATACTTTCTTTCAAACAAAATTTCACGCGATTCGCTTCACCAGTGAACACGTAACTTAATACAAACTGCCGACTACCTACTCGTAGAAATACTACTGGTAGGGCCATTACTACTATTAATTACATAATTATGAATCCCATGACAACTACACTTAGAAATTAATTACGCATTGCAATTATTTTGTAATTTATGGCTTGAGAAACGCGATGCCAGTGTGCGTTTTGACAAGATTTTTGCGTGTTCGTGATAGTGGTAAAGTACTGAAACTAATGAGGTGAAGAATTAAACATTGTATACGGCTACTTACAGTTAAATCGTTGTTCTATTTTTCTCTTAGTCTACTCAGGATGAACACTTAACAAGCACTACACTACACTTGAATGGAGTTCGAAGCTTTGTACAAAATGTTGGCCCCGTCAGCCATCTGCTCTTACAAGGCTCACCGGCTGTTATTTCACACTTCTTTTACTCTTCTTTATAAAAAATATTGTACTGTGAAAAATGTAGGGAACTGCAACACAAGCAACAATACTGTATATACTTTTAAGGCATATATTTAATATGACTACACTTCAATGCAGTAAAATGCAGTTCCCACTTCTAAACCATTCAGACTCTTACTTCAGACTTTTAAGGCATATATTTAATATGACTAAACTTCAATGCAGTAAAATGCAGTTCCCACTTCTAAACCATTCAGACTCAACTAAAATCTAGTTACAGACTATATTAAAGACTCAGTTATAAATGCAGAAAAAAGGGTGGGGTAGCCAAAAGATAAACACCCGACAGTCACTTTTAATTTCATAATAAGCTTTAATTAAATTTGCTCCTATTTATTATTTAAATTACCTTCCATGGCGTGTTTAATATAATTATATAATCAGATTAAATATGCATGTAACCATCTGCGCTCAGCCTAAGAAAATTGCTGGCACCTTGGCCGAAACAGTCAAGCATGCAAAATACTTCCGAAGCATCCAAGATAGTGAGATAATAATGCCATAATATGGAGAAAAACACAGATATTAACATCCTATAGCCTTGTTCATACAATACGTGATTACACTAATCGAGTTATGAAGAATCGAGATCAAAGATAATAGAGGTGATCTCGAGTGTTTAATGCATTGTTTTAATGATCGCTTTAGATGCGGTGTTTGTTTTGTTTTATCGATAAATGAATCTAGCTTTTGAGGTTTTGTGGATTCTGTACAATGTTGAATTGGACTTTAGCAAATACGGTGTTCGATAGATTTTTTATAATAGTTTTTGTGTGCCAAAGTCTTCTTAATTCACTTGTCCTTTTACCTAAGTTAATAATTGTTACGTAACAATAACTTGCGTATTTTTTTTCGAAGTTTCAATACTCTTAGATAATACTTAACATTTAATTCTAAGACTATCACAAATATCTATCTCACTTTCACTAAGATCCACCCCCTGAACTGCAATATCTTTACAAAACATTTTTACATTCACAATCGTGAAAGGTTATCCTTATTCCTTTCATACGTTGTGACTCATTTTTCACGATCTTATGACATTTTATTATGAAATAATAAGTGCAATATTATATGCTCTAGATTTATATGCAATTTAGACAGCAGAGTACAGCAAAAATACACTTTATATGTATAAAATCGTTAGCGGAGTTTAACTGCCAACATCAGAATCGCAAATTAATTATTAATATGTATTTAAACTCACTTTACTGTACAGCAAAAAACACATAAAGTAACAGGAAAAAAAAAAATTATCGAAAGTAGACGAAAGATTTCCTGTAGCTCATTTGAAGGGTATTATAAACAAAGCCCTAAATTGTGCATCGAATTACAATAAACAAAACAAATACTGCAATTTTGATTAATAATACCTAAATATATCTTCAATCCTGTCATTACGATTCATCGAAAATCATAGCACCATTTCCAAAAGGTCATAAGTCCTTCATTGTTACAATGATTGGTCTGAACATTACCATACAAAGCATCGCCTTGTTGCGTCTCCTTATATAATTGAAGTGTCAAATAGCTTATTATCGTGGTATCTGAAGAATTGTTTCACACTTGAAAGCTTTGTATATCCGTTATATTCAAGGTTGTGTTTTGTCTATGAGTTTTGCATATGCAGAAGGCTTGGGTTTGATGTTGAGGAAATATGAGGTCTATTATTTTGTGATATGGAAATTCTCGTCTAGCTATAGACATTGCTTCAGGGTCTCTAAGATACTTTGCCCTATTAAATATTGAGCATTTATTTATACCCATTTATTAAAGGCTACCTGGATAGAGTACAGCCAGCAGCATGATCATAGAGGGATTCAAGAATAAGCAATATTTATTTAAGTTACCTCAGTAGCCATCAGCATAAAAACAAACTTTGACCATTTTCTCCCGTGGACCACGGAAAACTATAGAGAGTTAAGAAATTATCAAGTATAGGAATAATTCGATCAAGACACACCGTCCTCCGTAAATCAAGATTATTGAAAAGTACCAAAACCAGCTTACAACATTACACTCACGCTTTTTGAATTGATGCACTTATAGGCTTAATAAATTTGCATTTTGTCGTTAGATTTCCTCTGTTGTAATATTCGATTTAAGTCAGCAGTTTGCTGCAACTGCAGTAACGGTTCCGCATTGAACACCGTGTTCTAAGATTTAAAAGCATTACGTGGGCACCAATTCATTAGTTTGAATGAACATGTAAAATTTATTTTGTTAATAGAACAAAATATGAAAGTTTATACAAAACTGGTTATTTTGCTAACAAATCTACAAATACAAGGAAGTTGGTCTATCTCGTACATATTTTTATAGTATCTTCCAAAGTATTCCAAAGATTTTAACTATACTTCATCAAGCGTAATTAACTAAAAAAACATCTGGTTAACGTAATGGAATGCGAAGTAATCCCAAACCAGATTGATATCAACAAGTAACGTAAACGTTACCGTAGGAAGTCTGCGTAAACTGTTCACTTTCTAAACCAGAGCAGCGGCGCCCGCGCCGGTTTGTCACACAGAGTAAAAATAATAACAGAGTGATCATTTAAGGTGAACGATGAAGTCATTTATTATATTTTTTTAACTGACTTATTTACGGTAAATGTATTCAAGGGGGGCAATATTGGTAAAGTATAGTCATGCTTAATCATCCTCCGAGCCTTTTTCCCAACTATGTTGGGGTCGGCTTCCAGTCTAACCGGATTCAGCTGAGTACCAGTGCTTTACAAGAAGCGACTGCCTATCTGACCTCCTCAACCCAGTTACCCGGGCAACCCGATACCCCTTGGTTAGGCTGGTGTCAGACTTACTGGCTTCTGACTACCCGTAACGACTGCCAAGGATGTTCAATGACAGCTGGGACAGAATGACAGCCTACAGTTTAACGTGCCATCCGAAACACAGTCATTGGTGTCTAAGATATACTTAGAAAGTACATACAAACTTAGAAAAGTTGCATAATAAGAACTTAGAATAGTCATGCTTAATACAGCATATAAATATGAAAAAACTAATACCAATATTTTAAAACATTTATTTTATCCGAGTGTCAAGATAGTGTGTTGATATGTTAATATTAATATTGTAATATGTTTTCCTAATGGAAATTGAGAATTTATTATGACTTAACCTTTCTACAGTATGTGTTAGTCTGTGGACACATATGTAAACAGTTGACAGGTGCGTCCGTGTATGTACATAATAATAATCGATTGTTTTTATTTGGTCATGCGTGATTATGTAGTCATGGTAAATAAATTATTACCGGAATGTAAAAAACAATGTGAGTAATGAAAACAAATATACGTTGGTTTATATTTTATGCTATGAATGTAAAGATGAGGTAAAATATAATTTTTCGACACTTAAAATTTTATTTTATTTGTACTGAATCTTAAATTTTGTGCCTGACTGTACTGTATTATTAACCTAGCATTAAATAATAAAAAAAAACAATAACAAACCTCCTAAATTAGTACAATAATTTATAAAACATGACGAGTTGACGAAGAAGCTACCTTATAATTGAATTATATATATTTATATTCATAAGCACTCTATACCCCAACCAGAGCGCACACTATTCTTTATTTCACCATTTTAACATATCAATGACGCTTTCCCCGACGTAATAGTAACATAATACATACACAGACCACATCAAACAGACAGACAGACGAACAATTACGTACATTTCTTTAAGTATGCATTCTCACGGTTATTCCTAACATTTCATCTAGTTTGTTGAGCGCATAATTGCATAATTTTTGGAGAAATGTTCTGAATGGCGATGTTTTTCGTTAAAGTATTTCTGGCCATTGTTTCCCTGGATTTTTTCTCGAGGTCGTTATCTTGTCTAGACGTGAATGGATCTGTGTTTTGGAAAATTTTGCTTATTATGAGTACCAGTTAAGTATACCACTTAAGTAATGATTTAATGTCACAATCAAATGAAGTTGACTGTACATGTATGGCTAAAATTTTTTTGCTTCTCAGTAAACAGAAACAAAAAAATATAAAAATATCTATGGTCTTCTAGGAGGAATTTACTCAAACATTAATCGTTTATACTCTCAGAGGGTGATCAATGCAACGACGAAAGACGTTATAGCTGCAAAGACTGTTATTACGGACAAGACTTTCAATAGAAAAAAAGTATGGTAAAAGAAGACATGCTGCGCCGATCAGATATAATGAATTGGGATAAGGGAATAGTGAAGACAGCTTCTAATCATTAACTTATAACTAGTATCTAAAAAGAGTTTTCCTTGCTCATCTATCTATCACCTTGCACATTCTTCCTAAAGTAAAAACAGCTAAGATAATTAGTTTTCTATTTGAAGCATTACAGCTGAGCCAGTGAAGTGAAACGCAGTAGTTCAATACACTGTAAACTGATAGTATGAGATCACTCGCTAAGATGCTGCGACTGGTTTGTTACTACACTCGTATGAGGGACAGTTCATTCATGCATATTATATGAATGTATTTTTTTTTCTCGCAACGTACTTTCATAATTTTATAAAATTAAAAAATATGACTGAAGTTACTTATAAACACGATAAAGCTCTCTTAAGGCTTGAAAAACGTTCTGCAGTGGGACAGTAAAAAAGGTTGATAGACAATTGATGAACAGGTTTCAACAAAACTATACTTTTTTTATAAGTCTCTTAGTATTGCAACCGAGAAAATTTTAAATGAGAGATTACGAATGAAAAAAAATTGTTCTAATTATTATTGACTTATATTGTATTATTATAAAACTGAAGAGTTTTCTAAAACGCGCTAATCTCTATAACTACTGAAAAAATATATCAATGTTAAAGCTCATTTATCGAGGAAGGCTTACTTTTTATCTAGGTTCGTGAAGTGGTATAAATGAGAATGGCTTACAGATTACCAATCCGAAAACTATATAAAATCCACAAAATAGAGCCATTACCGTTGACTATAAAACCTAATCCCATAATAACAGTAATTTCTTCCAATTTCCAAGTGTTATGATAGATTACAGATGTTAATTTAGATCTGTTTATGTAGGTCAAGTTGAATCGCCGCAATACCTAGTAGAAAGTGGACTGCGATAGACGATAACTTGTTTCCAACAAAATAGGTATGCTAAACAATATTAGTGACTAAGTTCTGATACTAGATTAGTTCTTTGTGTTTATATTTGTCTTAAGTTTGAAAAAGTGGTTTATTTTCAGTACTTTAGTTAGATTTGTTACGATGGCAGAGACTAATGATTGCTACTTATGATGCTGATGAGGGGCTAATGATGCTGATGATGATTGCTAATGAGGGGCTACTTTTAATTTTGTTCACTTTTCAACTTTCAGGCGGAATCAACCAAATTCATATAATGGCGTCCACGGCCGATTTCGGCCACGGCGGCTGTTCTTATTTAAGGAAATCAGCCAGCTGCGCAGGACGCAGTATTTTTTTAAAATGCCTTCCTGTCATCATCGTTGGCTCTGAATCTTGTTTTGATTCATTTTTATTTAAACCATAAAATGAACATCACAAAGAAGGCAAAAATGAACATCACAAAGAATCAGTATTCTTATCCAAATTAAACTTTCAATGAAAACGAAAATAAAACTTTCCATTTCAAAACACTTGGACTGTATGATATCACATTCTTTCTCGTAGCTATCGGTCAAAAGCAGTGCACCGTTTTTTGCTCAACCGCGCCACTCGAGTGAGTTTACCCAACTGGTGACGTCACTAGCCCCTTGTTTTTGTTAAATAACTTACAAAATTAAGTTCAATGAAATATTTATGTAATGCAAATTATTAATTAATTATATTTATCTAGTACTAATTACGTACCTACTTGTGTTTCAAATCTTTCAATATCGATTCATTAGTGTTCACTTTCATTGTTATTTAAATTAGAACAACAAAGCCTAATTGAAATTATTTGACAACAATCCCAGTTTAATACAACCTAATTATAATCAACTCGAAATAGTATCGAACATTCGAATGCAAAACTTGTTTCAACAATTCACAAAGCGGAGAGAGGTTGTTAGCCCACCGCCAACGACCATAACTCATTCGTTTCAATTCGTTGCGAATAACGCCGTTACACTAGACAATAGACTTTTAACTTTTTTATGTACGCCAACAAGGAAATACTTGACTCGATTATAAAGTAGTCATTTGAATATTTCTTGAATTTTTTTAATAATAAAACATTCATCAATGACTTAATTATGAAATAATTTGCATGCACACATTTAAATATTGCACTCAAATTTGCAATGCAAAGGAAGAAAGTGGTGAAATTGATGACCTTGACTCGAATGTACGGCACGAACAAAAAGTGTGCTTAAAGTATGGTATGAGCAAAACGTCGAGTGCCATTAGTGCGCGTTGATGTCTTTTACATGGAACAGGTGAGAATTGGAACTACGATTTGCTTTAAATGTACATTATGTAAAATGAGGTCAGATGAGTGCTATTTATTTTTAACATCATTTAGACCAAATTATTTCGAAATCAAATATGGATGGATTTATCTTCGCTTGCAAGTCAGAAGCTTTCATCTCATCAACGTCAAAGTCAACGTATATTTTACACGTTAGTGAAATGACAGCTTTACTTTCTTTCAATGCATTGTTTTATTTGTGCACGGTATAAAACTACAGAAGCATGGTGCAAAGCAGTTCCTTTTAAATAAATCTCAATGTTTTAATAATTGTACAGCATCCAGAGGTTAATACAAATTTTAACAGAAATAATCATATTTAGACAATCTACTCATCGAACTTTGTGTTCCTCAATATTATGCAAATTCTTTCATAATCAATTAACCACTAACATAATCCATCACAACTAAGCTTCTCACTCTAAATTAATTAATAAATAACTAATTAATTAACTCGCTTCCTTATCAAAACCTGTTTGAAGGCGTGGATCTGACGAAGAATGCGACTTTTACAGCAATTCCGATGTCCGACTGAATAAGGATGCAGACAGACTTTCACTGGCGGCTGTTTTTTTTTTTTAAATTTAGATTCTGACAGACGTACGGGCTTCTCGTATGGTAAGCAATGAGATGTGGAGAGAGTCTCCTTGAGTGTTGAAAATAAAAGGTTTGAGTACTTAGTAACTGATGATGTTCAAGGTGTAGTATTTGGTTTTGGGGTTTTTGTTTGTATGTCTGAGTTTAGTCCAGTTGATGTTGTTTTTTTTTACCGACTTCGCAAAATAGAGGTTATCTACAGTTTTTTTTTTTTTAATTAATATCAGAAATCTTCTATTTTTGAGTCGACTTTTGTTTTTTAAGTATGTAATTTCAACTAAAAAAATATTTCAGATTATACTCCAACTAGACGAACCAGAATAAGAACCAGAAGAATAATAAACCAGAAACCCAGAACCCTATAGTTTAAAGCCACATATCGCATACTCGCTCCACTTTCAGTATATGTAGCCCTATACTATTTTATTAACGGTATGAGAACCGCTCTGTCCCCGGTCGCTTGACTCTGAACGACAGTTCTTTGTTATACATATACCTACTCAAATATAATACTAATAACCAAAATTATATCTATACAAAAAAATGGAGGAAAAGATTGTTAGTATTCATCAAAAAACTTTTGAATTTAAAATTGTCTGTCGTCAAGTAGATAGACAATTTTATTTTCTACTAAATTATTTTGCTGTCTTTTGAGTGTGATTGCCATAATGCAAATGTGCTTGTTGCAATCGTATTTCAGTATTGATTTAGAGAATGATCTTTCTGTTAACTGAGAATTTAATGCGTTTAGTAAATTCCGTAATGAACAAGTCTGTAAATGCATATGTCTAGACAAAGAATTAAAATGTCTCTGAATCTTTTACTGTTTGAAGTAGTAATTTTTCATGAAACTTTTAATAGTCTATTTACATTCATTATTATTTGTATACAACGTGTCAGGTGTATTATTCCAAACCAAAATATAACCCTACATGCCTACATTCACGCAACACTGCCTCCCTTAGTCTAACGATATGATGATCACAGTTACATCACATCTCGATCATTACTCCCATTCCTTGCCTACCCACCGAAACACCAACAATAACCAAGACATTATGAGTTATTCAATACTAAATGAAACATACGATTTTCCGAACTTTCTGTATAATTTCTCTCAAACTGTATTGTCTCAGTCTGACGTACTTATATTCTAAAAATTACGTAATAATGAAACAATTAGAATTATGTATTCGTACCGTTTTATACAGACACGTAAGTATGGTAATGTTAATTGCATCTGTTTTGAATTTTACGTGTAGAGTTTTGCACGATCTTCATTTATTATGTAAATGTTCATTTTAGACTTTAATTAATTTTCGTTTGCTTCTTTAAACGATTAAAATTATTGTGGGCTTCTATCTTCAGACCAAAACGCAAAGATTTGTAGTCAAGAAATTGCCATCATCATGCAGTTTTAGAATTAACCTCGAAGCCCTTTGGCCATAAATCAAACCATTTCTTCTGTTCCTTTTATCGGAGTTCAATTGAGCATACCTATCCAAACAACTTACTGTTACAGCCTTTTTATCGTCCCACTACTGGGCACAGGCCTCTTCTCACACGGAGAAGGATTAAGTGTTAATCACCACGCTTGCTCAA
This sequence comes from Helicoverpa assulta, assembly GCA_963856015.1. Classification (NCBI taxonomy): domain Eukaryota; kingdom Metazoa; phylum Arthropoda; class Insecta; order Lepidoptera; family Noctuidae; genus Helicoverpa; species Helicoverpa assulta. The sequence continues at coordinate 2,681,699 of CAWLCW010000016.1, forward strand.
TGCGGGTTGGTGATTTCAGACTTTATAGTCCAGGTTTCCTCAAGATGTTTTCCTTCACCTTTTTATCAGCCATTGGTGTCTAAGATTTAACCTAGAAACTTCATACAAACTTACATAGAAAAGTTGCATTGGTACTTGCCTGATCTGGAATCGAACCCACACCCTCATACTCGAGAGGTTGGTTCTTTACCCACTAGGCCACCACGACTTATGAAGACCAAACAACTTATGAAGAAGTTATAGAAAGTATGACAAGTCTGAGATTGTTTGTGCATCATCAAGGTCACCATTCACGCAGATTAGATATTATAATGACCGAATATGAGTAAGGAGAATGAATGCTGCATTTAGACCGAACGAACAAAGAACTGTAGCTAGAATGCGTGCATTGTTTTACAGCATTTCAGTATTATTTGTATGTAACCTATGAAATCATATTTTAATGTATAGACCATAAATGCATTGTTTTCTTTCAACGAGTTCAACAACGAGCAATTATTTGAATACACCCTTTGTGAAGCAGTGGATGCGGGTTGCTCACGATCGAGCAAAGTGGCGATCCTCAGGGGAGGCCTTTGTCCAGCTGTGGACATCTTTCGGCTGACAGGACGACGACCTTTTGTGAACGTAACCCTTACATACTTCCTTCTGCCGCAAAAATATTTGGGCTTTCTTCCCATTACAAAAAAACCATTACCTTATGAAAAACAAAGTTTTAAGTTGAATCTATCGATATAATCAAAGTTAGTATCAAACCATGTCACATTCGTGCTCACTTCCAGTGTTACAAAATAATGTTCTATAACATAATATCCTCAATACGGCTATCTGCAGTCTGATGGTTGGCGAGCACGCGAGTAATCGAGATATGATAACTACGAGCAGGTTTATCGATATAAATCGTTTTACTGTTTTGCTTTGTACAGGTACCATGCACATTTTGCAAACATTAAAAAGTATTTTTTCATTATTTAAAGGAAAGGGGCTTATTGAAAACTCAGTTTTTGCTAACTCTAATGGAGAAAATGGCCAAAAAGTTGTAACCTATATGAGACGATCTCTAAAATGCTGTCACTTTTCGTACATTTTTCTGAGTAAACGCTAAGTGCTAAATGTTGTTTTGCTTGTTGTTCCGTACTTTAACTAGGCGTTTAAAATCTGTTGAGTCTATGTTTCTTTTCAATAAGACAGTAACACACTACATTAATAAGGTAATCATTATTTTCGAATTTTGGATTGACATTTGGAATTTAGAAAATAGATATTCTTTATTATTATTTTCAAAGTTGACATTTAAATAAATCTAGTTTAAAAGGTGAAATAAGATATTGACATTTATTTAATTTATATTTATTTATTTTCTGTTACCGGTATAGGTAACGCCCAAAAATCGACGACATTAACAATTTATGATGTGTGACTTAGCTTAATCACGCGAGAGGTAGCGATGTTGAATCGATAATAAAACAACATAACGATTATCGACTTTATCGATGTGATCTCGATTCGTGCACTACCTATCTACATGTTTATAAAATGCTGTCATACTTTAAACATTTCAAATATGACAAGTTCATTTGTTACTTTGAAAGTGTTTTGTTTCTATTTGTAAGTTGTTTTTAAGTTGACTGAAGTAATTATACATATTTGTAGGTATTAATTACAATACTGTTATCTGTTTAGATTTAAGATTTTATTAATAAGCGTTTGATTAAAAAATAGTATGTAAATATAAAAATAGTTTTCTGTAATGTAATAGTTAACAGTTTCGTGTAATTATAGTACTTTTTAGAAAAACTATCTACTAAATAAATACGTTTTCAGCAGCCAATACTAAAAAAACAATTACTTTGTAGTCAAAAAAATATACACAGCCTTTCTTTTAATGAAGCCATACAATAAATATTTATCATGAAAACCGAACGATTAACATGCAAAAATATTAAATCGATTCTCAATATAAACACTCGAGTGAAATGTTCGCCAGTAGCCGTACACGCACTCACTTTCTATATCGAGCGATTTAAAATCGATACATGGAATGTCACTTTTTACTCGACTTACTCATTACATCAGGAGTTCTACTATAAATCTAATCAAAATAATGTTTTGAAAGCAAAAGTTGTTTGTTTTGGATACGTGCCGCAATTTTACTTTGTTTGCGAATTATTTTTTGCGGATTTCGTACTTTTGTAAAGAGCAATTAGTCAGCTGAAATTACAAAGCTAATAATGAGAGAAAAATTGCTAAAACTAAATACCGATCCAAATTGACTTCTTTCTGACTTATAAAGACATGAAATCTTAAAAGAATGATCCCACTTAGCTGTTATCCACATTCTAAATCTCAGCGTAAATTGAATCATTTCTTTTATGCAATCGCTAACAAAAACCTTGCATTGTTTACTCTATCCGTAGACAAAGAAAAAATATTTTTAATTACCCGTCAAATACCTATTTCAATTCTCTAGAACATTTTTGCTAAACAGATTTAGATCAAAACAGAATAAAGTTACACAACCCACGCAGTCGTTTCAAAAAAGGAAAATATTCGGCATTGATTCATAATTGGAAGCAAGGTCCATATTGTCAAGCTACCATTTGCTACCAATGCTACCATTTCGGCAAATGGCGGCTAACACTTCGATTAGATCTAATTCTTGACCAACGACATTTGAATCGTGAAACAACTGGATCCGGGTAATTGTATTGGTGACTGAAGGCGCGTTTACATTAAGTAGAGCAAGTAGGCTAGCACTTGCTTTTAGTACTGTTCTCGCCAAATAACTCGGCATCTCCGAAGTGAGCTATTAATGACTTCAAGATTACTTATCTGAACAACAAATGGGTCACTTTGGGGAAACAAAATTATTTAACGGTAGAACTAACCTAAATAAAGTCCTGATTTTATAAACAAATAGCTCGATTTACACTTCCTAAGGATTAAACAATATCAAAAGTATTAGAAATGGTTCTTTATTTTTGTCCTCCGTGTTCTTCATATTTTTATACTTGACGGTCATTTTTATTATCTTGTTGTGAACGCAGCTTAATAATACTCGAGAGCGTAATAGACAATTGGTGGTCGTTGTTTAATTGTTTTAAGTAAGTACATATTGGTTATGGTTTTGTATTAATGAATGATCTTATCAAAGTAATTATTCCGGCCCTCAAAAATCGTTCGTTTTTCAAGGGTCGGAACGACAGAGATTTATACAGAGATGTAATATTGTTCAAATAGTATTTCGTAGTACTTATTGAAAGTGACTTAGAAAATAGCGGGCAATAGTGTTTTTAAGTTTTTTATTCTCATGGCTTTTAAAGTGAAGTAATAAATTCTGTTCTAGATAACAAAATGTTATTGCATTCTGTGCTACATACAACATTGTCTAGGAAATATTATGGAAGTTTAACATTGGTTATTTACTTTACGAGCTAACATTGTTTTTCCAACTTGTTACGTTTCACCTTTTTAGTTTTATAACTAAATGCGGATATGAAGTTTCAGTATTAAATTACTTTTAGAAAGGAAAAGTTATTTTGCTTTGATTAAAAACAATATTTAATTATCTTAAAAGTGAAATGTCGCAACGCAGCGCACTGATATAGAGTACCGTTTACTTTCATAAAACAAGTTTTTGCTCCGGCCGTACTTTACAAAATCTTACCGAAACATATCATTATACATTATTTCGCATACCTTGAAAATTTGAATGTGCAAAAAGGGTTATTTTTTTATTAAAATTAAGCTATCTAGATATCAGGCCGGACTGTGGTCAGTCGTGACTGCAGCCACACTCATGGTCGAGACTTTAGAAAGCGTAAGATCTATCATTGACTCACTACTAAAATAATTACACAAAATTATACCACTTAAACTCACCTTTCAGTAATGTTTAACTGTCTTCAACTTCAATTTGTAGTAAAAAAGCACTAATTGATTTATTACGTGGAATCCACCATTATTCCATGTCACTTGTCGAAAACACCGATACCACCTTCACTATTAGTTAGAAAAAAAAAACTTTTTACACAACACGCACTTCCCGCCAAAAATCTACATTATTGGAAAAATCCAAATCGATAGATCGATTTCCGTATCAATTGATAGATGTCAACGTCCTCGACGCAATCCGGACACTGGCGGCAAGTGTCGCCGTCGGTTCGGACTTTACGCGCGAGTGCACTTCGATTGCAATCAACGAAAAATAATTATTTTGATTATTCGAACGTAGGGTTTTCGATGTTTGAATTTGTGGCGGGAAGCGTGTGTTACGTTGCGAGCGTGCGTTCGGAAATGTACGCGGAGGCCGGACGGTGCGCGAAAAGCGACTGCGGTCACTGGTGCTCTCGCGACACTCTCTGCCCACCGCTAGCCGCATGTGTAAATGTTAATCCGTGATATTATTTAGTTTAACCGATAAAAGTTGAGCCGTTGCATTCGGTACTACAACCCCTGTGCCGCTCACTTTTTGCTACACCTTGTACTTTGAACAGCTCATTGAATATTGGACGCTCTCACAAGGAGATAGGCCAGTTTGCTCGCACAATGAACGCTTTCAGAGGTGATTTTTCAGTCTAGTTTCAAAAAACGAAAGCTGACATAATTGTTGTGTAAAATATTTTACATGTGCCTCACATCCTTCGTTATGTAAAAAATGGGTTAACATGGTCATAGATGTAACAAAACGTTCATAAATTACAATTTTTAACCCATATTAAAAATAATAACACTTTTGTGTTCATTGTAACAATATTGCGATATTCCTTTCATGCTGCATCTATAGGTAATAGTGAATTTTAAAGAGAACTTTTTAAACACGTATTAATTTTAATGTGTCTGCGAAAAAGTTCATTAAAATTGGTAATTTAGTGCAACGCGAGGCGAATTATATAATTTTAAAATTTATAATCTCAGTAACTCATCATGGCCATAATGTATCTACTTATAACACCAAAATAGTCGTATTTCATTTTTAAAACTAGCCATTTCCTGCAGTTTCAGTTCAGTGGAAATACATTCTGTACCTAGGAAAAAGCAGTGTAAGATAGGTACATACCTACAAATAATAATAGCCTATGTTACTCGGTGATAGTGTTGCTTCCTAATAGTCAAATAGTTAGTATAGATGGGACACACTGACACAGTATTTGGATTTATTTATGGATTATGAGTGTTAGGATTTTCGGGGATCACCTTACCCTTGTACCTGGCTGCCATCCGTCCGGGTTTCCCCGGATTTGTCCTCGTTTGGAGGCCGTCCGGGGGCTGTCCGGGCGGGGTTTCAAGAAGTGTCCGGGGAAAACCCGGACAATTTTCATGTAAGGAAGTACCTCATTGAATTGAAGTATATGTTAATAGTAAATAGATTACAAATTAGGTATTATTTTGTTTAAAAAAAATCGTAGGTACTCGTTCGGGGAAAAAATGCGATTTACGCCAAATGTCCGGTTTTTTTTTAATGTTTGTCCGGGTTTGGCGAAATTCGAGATGGCAGCCCTACTTGTACCCCGAAAATCCCAACTGTGAAAAGCTACATACAAACGCTTGTACCTACCTACGTGTAGTGTAGCTTGATTTGGGACACGACTAAAATGCAAATAACCTTTTTGGTAAAGAGAGCTTTCTCAATGGTTTGCAGCAAGCAATGACTAACACACTAAATGTCGAATCGAAGTTAAGACAAGCTATAAATATCTATTAGCTAGAATATCCGTAAGCTTGATGAAGAGGTCAATCAAGACTCAGCTTGATTTTCTGATATTCATCTTTGGGTGGGTGGTAGTTTAGTTAATTAGTATGACGTCCCATCGGGCTATGATAGTGACAGATGCTTGTGCACTAGGTATAATATGTCCTACGCAGTTGGCTAATCTCCTTACATGAGAACAGCCGTCGTAGCCGATGATCGGCTAGGAAAACATCATCATGACGTACCTATTATACCTAAACTACCACATTGTTTTATGTTTTCTCTAATTGTCATATATGAGTAGCTTATAAGCAATTGTGTAAACATGTTATTATTTTTTTGGTCTTAATAAATAAATTTATGGTTATTTATTTTAGGATATAAAGCAATAGCAAAAGCCCTCTCCTCCTTTATGTTAAGATTTTGATTATGGTGTTCATCATCATCATATATATTTTACTAGCTTCTGCCAGCGGTTTCACCCGCATCCCGTGGGAACTACTACCCGTACCGGGATAAAAAGTAGCCTTCCTCGATAAATGGGCTATCTAACACTGAAAGAATTTTTAAAATCGGACCAGTAGTTCCTGAGATTAGCGCGTTCAAACAAACAAACAAACTCTTCAGCTTTATAATATTGGTATAGACTAGCTTCTGCCAGCGGTTTCACCCGCATCCCGTGGGAACTACTTCCCGTAGCGGGATAAAAAGTAGCCTATAGCCTTCCTCGATAAATGGGCTATCTAACACTGAAAGAAATTTTCAAATTGGACCAGTAGTTCCTGAGATTAGCGCGTTCAAACAAACAAACTCTTCAGCTTTATAATATTAGTATAGATGAATAAATGAACCCCAACTATGTAGTTACAAAAGGGATGTAGGTAGGAGTCACCTGACACCAAATAGCATCATGACATCATGTATATCCTAGGACAAAAAGATGAAATATAAGGTCAGTTATAAATGCATTTTATTAACCCGAAATACTAAACCTAAACTTATTAAAAAGGAAAAGAAAACGTTTCAAAATGCCTCTCAGTAAGTCAAATAACAAAACTTACACTGTTTGGATATTTCAAGTGTCATAGTTGTAGGTCATTTTAATCCAATATTCAATGCGGTTGAAAATAATGAAATTGTATCGAAAGTGACTCGCACTATAAAAGATTAGCTAACACAAAGCTGTCGGAGGGAGTATTGCTCATTGGTTTGCGAAAGGCATTACCAAAGTAAAAGTCTGATTGTTCGTAGGTAAATAAAGGAAATATTAACATTATTGAAATAATTTTAGTGTTTTGTTTATTCATAAAGTTTTTCCAATTAAAAAATATACTTATTTAAAATTTAATTTTATTATTAAAGTTAATGCACGAATCCCGCACATTCAAGTCAAATCACAAATTGAATTTCTGAACGTTCTGAACTGTCAATGTCAAACAAACGTCAATAACACGCTGGTTATTGCGGATGACGTCAAAAGTTCAGTGATTCTGAGGTCACAAACAGTTTGTTTGTTTAGTAAACAATTATTTATTTGTTTTGAGTTAGTCACACATGGTTCCATGAGAAAACACATTAAATAATAGATATACTATGAAACAAAAATGAAGTCCTCAGTAATAGGGCAATGTATTTTGCTTTTGAGTTAGCCTCAAAGAAATTGAGAATTTAAAAGATTATTCTTATTTCTCATTTTTAGGTATGCAGATATTGCAAAATAATCCCATAAACAAAATTAAAACTTATGTTATTAAATAAGTGAGTATACCGTACGTTTGAACTTGAGCTAATAAAAACCAATGAACCTTTTAATTTATATAAAATGTTTACGACCACTAACTACTCCACGATAACCATTAGTGGATTAGTTCATTACGTCACTTTTCCAAGATTTTTTAGGGAGCCTTGAACCAGTAATTTGCCCGAATGAGTCGTGTGTTAGTTCATCCGGGCTTCATACGCCTTTGTTTCATTCATTGTCGCTCCATCATGTTTAACCCGAACATCATTTCCTAAACGAAACAAAATTAGTAAGTAAAGATTTCACTTATCCCGAAGCAAAAAATTCTAAAGGCCTTGCTCACTCAGCCGTGAACGACGATTCACTGTCGTCGACACAACTTTTGCCATGAAAACAGTGGATTTTTGTAATGCAACCTGTTTTCGCAAGCGTCAAAACAGTACTATTATAAGCGTGATATTTTATTATCTTATCGGCGTAGATTATGTACACAAGTGTTGGTTTTGTACCGTGTAATGGACAACACATTAGTTACCAGCACTCAAATGGGTTTCGTGTGATTACTACTGAATACAACGAAAATAATATAACCAACAAACGTATGGAACGTGAACGTAAGGAGTTGACATTGAGTTTCCATAACTTAATCAAACGAGGTACAGTGTTCTATGTTTGAATTTGTTTTTCTTTTTCTTTTTATGAGTGGCCAGTGTCATTACCAAGTGAGTGATAAAAAGGTTTTAATGGTGAATTTAACAGTGCATTATTTTGTGCTTTATTGTTTCTTCATTTGTTTTCTTAGTGGGTGTGAATTTTAAGAATGGTTAATTCCAGTGTTGTTTTAATCTTTTAACATTTTGTCTTTAATATAAATAGAAATATCAGTAAGTAAAACTATAGCAGGAAGTTATTCCTATAGAAGGAAAATCTTTAAATATTTTTCTGAATTTTGGAACGTGAGTATAAACTCTCGCTAAGCAATGTGTGGTAAATTGATTAACAGTTTTATGTTACTCATACAATAAAGGGGATTCTCTTTGTGATTATTGGATAAAGTTTTCCTGTTTTCATAAAATAAAATTAGCTTGTTTTGAAGTTTGTATGACAATGGTTTTAAATATTTCATCATTATAGGTACTAACTACAAATAACTCATTAAGTAATTATTCATAAATTCTTCTAATAAAGTACACAAGCCATGACTTAAATGGGGGGTTTTAAGATACAATATTGACAGTACCTACTTTATAATTTCTCAATTCTTTTTCAAATCATACATCTGCCTTACTTAGTTTACATTAGAAATACTTATAGTACATGCACAAACTGCATGTCCTATTCATTTTCAACAATTGTTTTTATGACAAAGAAAGTTAACCTTTGAATTCTATATTTATAATTTTATCAACCTAGTCATATTCATAAGGATAGATACTAACAACATTTTGGACTTGATAAGTAAAATGTTTTGGTGCTGTTATCATTTTCATTACGTGTTTCTGAAAACTGCATTCTTATCTGTCAAGTAAGCTAAGTGCAGATTATATATTAGGTACTCTAAGACTGTAATTCCTGGTGATTATAAAACTTCTAGTAACATGTTATGTACTAACTCATTTCTGATAAAAGATGACAGGAATAAGTCTTGATAATTTCAATTTCCTCACGTCTTCTAAACTTCAACAAACTTTGCAGAATGGTAATTATTTAAACAACTAATAGAATTTCTTTATACAAACCCACTAACTAGTAGTCATAAGATAATGATATTTTATTCATTGTTTAAAAACTTTTCTGTTCTGACCCGCCCAAATTCCACCTTTCGGCCTAGCGGGGACAAGCCTTTTTTTAACGACATCAAAAATTATCAAATGACCCCTCTCGCTGTGGGTTAGCAGCGGTGAGGGATATCAGACTTACTGACTAAAAACCATTGTGTTCCCTCGTAGGCCTTTTATGTGTCAGGGCCGTGGCACAAGCCTAAGTCTTGGCTCAAGCTAAATATCTTCACCAATTATACATTATCTAGTTTGAGATTGAACAGATAACTCTGTGTTAAATATGCGGATGAGTGTTCTGGATAGCAAATGAAAAATAGTTATGATGAAATAATTTACTTTTCTACAAATCTAGGGATTGGGTTGATTCACTGCAATTTAGGTAATGCTTTAGGATGTAATTTAGATCATAATTAATTTGCTTAATATCTATTTAACAAACAATTAGGTACCGCCAAACCAAAATTATGAAAACCCGCTTAAAAACAAAAGCTAAGCTCTCAATTTTATTTTAAGTTTAATTAAAATGTAATTTTTAAAATATCTACAACATACAGGTGTATGTACTACATCATACAGAACATGTATATTCTTAATACCATATAAGAAAATAAACTAGGTACCATTTATGACATCTAGCATTGTAAGTATGTATAACCAAGTACACTTATACATGGTGAATCTTAAAGTGTCTCATCCTGTGTTACAATGATGTAATTCTTGAGACTCTTGTTACATCTAAGTGCATAGAATACATTCCATACTACCGTATTCTAATGGAGTTTCCTCTGACTCAAACATTTTAATCAAGTATTCATAAAAACTGGCATAGTTATGTCGATACTAACAATATGTTACTGTTTACTGATCATTGTATCAGTTAACAAGGTTTGAGAAGGACGTGTGTTGGAACTTCTTGGCGTTTTTGTGTAAATATAAGTGTGTTTTTGTGTATTTTTTGGGACCTTTTTTGGGGCTATTGGGTGCAGCTTCCGGAAAACATGGCCATAATATTCTACTTGAAAAGACTGTGAGGATTGGTATATCTGGCTATACTGCTTATGGCCTACTAATTAGGGCTTTATGTGAGGTGTTACTTATCTTTTTGGAAGTGTTCTAAACAACTTAATTCGTTTAAAGCTTTTTTAAATACTTTATTTATTTTTGAAAGGTCTCCCTCTTTCTGTTGTCTCAAAATTTGATTTTATTCAATATTTTTTTATCAAAGCAGCGAAAGTATCAAATAAATCAATACCTAAATAAACAATGTACCTACTCAGCATCCCCACTATCTTGTCATCTTGCAATAACCATTACTTTCCACTTCCTATTGATTTTAGAAGTTTTTTGTTTTGCAAACTAATCAATTAGGTAATTAAATAACGTAATGTCTATCTCCCAACAGATGAGCAACTCTACGGTTACACAAACTACGGGATGGACACCCCTACCCCAGCGGCGTCCGGTTCGGGCGACTGTTTACAAGGATTCTTTCCTACCATGGACTCCCTAAGTCCGGGCCTGGATTCCGACTTCGATGAGAGCCTGGCCGTACCTGAGTCGTTGTCGGTCATCGACGCTGATAAAGTCGATAATAAGGAGGGGAACTCAAGTGGTATGTTTGTTTTGAGTTTCTATTATGTGTTGTAACTAGATAATAGGGACTTTCAGCAATTTCTTCTCCAACTTACTAATACACCAAAAAACTGGATAGGTAATCCTGCTACAAATGGTTCATATTACAATGTTAACGATACATTTAATTAATATTATCAGCCTTGTATCTCTTAATATTAGGGTACAATTAGGTACAAAGCAAGGCGTAATTACTTATCAGTTTTGAAAAATCTGTTGCTGTTCTAAAAAAAGGCCCTATGCAACATATCTTAAAAATTAGTTCAAAATTGAAATGCATTTCGAAATGCTTTTTCTAATGTAAGGGACATTATTTTACAAACTCCCCCAAGACGCCCACGCTTTACCACTTCCTATGTGTTTTTGCTAGTATGAAAAAGTGTGAGAACAGGGGCCCGATCCTCCTAAGTTAATGATGTTAAATTTGAATAGAAATCGAATCGCAATATGATCGCAATAGCAGTTTTAACCATATCGGGCATTCTACTACTAATTTAAGACCAATCGTATTCCAATGACATTCGATTGGTTTGCTATTGGTCTGCTATTTTGGTGATTTTGGTCTATAGTAGTATAGTATATAGATTGCTCTACAATCATATTGCAATCGTAAATCATTTGCAGACAAAATGATTCATTATTGAATGACAGAAAAGGATAAAAACGTTTATTTCAAAGAAAAAATAGCGGAATGCCACATACGCTTCAATCGTAATTAAGTCGTTATTGGATCGCAGTCGAATGTGAATCGTATGTCGCTTAAGTAAAATTAGGAGAATCGGGCCCTAGTTTCTCCCAGAGAAAAAATGTGCATTTGCATGTGTTAATTGAACCAGCTTTTTTCATAAGAAAAGTATAAGTAGCAAAATTCACCTTTTGCAAGTCAGTTGTGTGGAAGAAATCTACGGAATTTTATCTTCAATATCTTTTAGATTAAGCGACGTAATAAAGTTTTTCTGGAAACAATCAGAAAGTAGTAGATTTATCACTTTTATATCTGTATTGAACCCAGATTACAAACTCAAGAGCTTAAAATTAGAATCTACCAAACAAATTGTTTTCACATTTATCACTTTTGTAATAATATGCTTTTTTCCTTCACAAATAAGCATCGCATCGCACTTAAAATTTCTAATACAAAGTGCATATGATATGGCTACCCAATAAATTCTGTTATCTTATAATCATGGCCAGTACTGATTCATATACTTAATGAATGTACATAAAAAAAATGTGAAGATAATATGCTATTTTTTTTTTTTTTTTTTTTTTTTTTATTAATAAAGCCTTACCGCAGACTTGGGGGTCCGCGCTTTTATTTACATTTTTTTTTTACTTAATTATAATTTTTTGCCGTCTTGGCCTCACAATCTTATGTCTAGTCTTAAGACTATGTGAGTCCACCGCGTATTTACGTTTTTATTTTAATATTTATATATATATGTATACAGAAATTTTTTTATTACTTACACAATACTTAACACTATATTCATGGACTTTGGCTACTTAGTTAAACACGATTTTGGGACAGGAACGGATTGGGGATTGGTCTCATTTCCCGCTAGCAACTAGGGACTTTGCAAGTGCTAGTAGGGCTAACATGACAGTGGAGTCTCGATGTTGCATGGCCGTCTTGAGGTTGTATTCGACGACCGTTTTTATTGGCGCGTCCATCGCTCGCTTTATGAAACGGCCAGTGGCATCGTCGGCGTCATCTGTGTAGTAGACGCAGCTAGCCGTATGTCTCGACACTGCCACTACCGCGTGGGAAACGCTGTCATGAATTTGGAGCTTCCTGGACTTAGTGTTTATGATGACGACGCTGTCGTATGTCAGTCCCTGAGCCTCGTGAATGGTTAAGGTACGCGACCCTTCACCGGACCCGTATCCCTGGCTAATAAGAGAAGATTTCTCTTCTTGCGTATGAACCAAGAATAGGGTGTTCTGGGCGGTGGTCGGTATTTGCGCTCCCGTAAAACCCTTCAAGCTCAGGGAATGAACATGAGACAGCGACGTTTTAGAGGAGTATATACCTGAGTATATCTCGCTGAGTGCGAAGGCCACATCCATCGGGTTACGGTGGGTGCAGAGCAGCTCCTGTGTGATGCCAGCCACCAGATATGGACGGGTATACTTTAATGGAAAAAGGTTATCCCTGTCCAAATATGGTAGCTGATTCACGTCTCCGATGAGGACCACCTCGCTTGCACCAGACAACTTTGCTGCCATGACTATGGCCCCGAAGTGGTTCATGAGAGCTTCGTCTACCGTCAAGCGGTGACATTTCTCATTTGGCTTGAACCCGTTCGCTAAAATTGAGGCCATAGTGCGCACCTTTGTCTTCGCCCTATCGCCCAATTGGTGCGCAAGCTTTCCTCTTAGATCTTTGGCCGCTTCAGTTGTCGTGGTGGCTACGACGTCCCTCCTCTCGTCGAAGTGTTTCACCACCCAGGTAGTTTTGCCGCACCCCGGCACCCCATTTACCCATCTGATATTGGGTACCGCCCAAGGTTCCGTCGATGCTGAGGTGTCTGAGGTCCCAGAAACGGTCTGTGCCATTTCAAGGATACTATCCTCCAGCATGATTTTGGTACATTTGGCGGTAACCACTATCGGGTCATCGTGTGGCGTCTGGAATTTTATTTTGCCAGTTCGCTCCGTTGCTTCTTCGTCCAGGGCCACGAAACCGCTCTTTGCGCTGTAGGCAGCCATGTAAGACCCCGTCATTTCCCCCGCAATGACTTGGGAGTTGGCGTTGTCGTACACCGCCGCCTCTGCTTCCTTGAGCAATACCCGGAGCAGACCCTCATTTTCTCGACGGAAGGTCAGCATGATCTTGTTGCAAGTTCTAAGGTTTACCTCCTTTGTGGCCCTTACGACTGCAACGTACTCCAGCAAGCTCGTGCGCGGAATCGCCTTAAAGCTATCGGTTCTTTCCTGAGCGCCATGCTCCCATCGGTCAGTCGCAAATCACCAACAGCGAAACAGGAATCAGCAGTGGAGCGGTTTTTCCGAAAAAAGCCCAAAGAGCCCGAGTCACCAAAGCCTAAGCCTACAAGAGCAGACAAGGGGCAGGTCAGCCCACCGACCCTCGCGATGAGTTTGGGCACCACGGACCATGTCAAAAGCGCTTTCCTGGAGTACGTTGCATAATATGCTATTAGTCACTATGATTTATTTTGATACTAGCTTCCACTTGCGGTTTCACATGCGGGCTAAGTACAGGTCTTGGTAAAGTAGCCCATTATGTGGCCAAGCAGCCATGTTTCATCTTTTGGCGTGAAAGAGCAACAAAAATAGATACTCCCTGTACTTACAAAATTTTATAGATATTATTTGTAGAACTTTTAATAATATCATTTTGTTAAGATTCAAAATCAACTGCAGTCTGTCTGGGTATTTCCCGTTTGAGATTTAGACCGGTTTCCAGTCTGACCAATTGTGACTGAATTGGTATTTAACTATTGACACTATTGTAACTTTCCTCAGACCAGACTCTATGATAACTAAGTAACTACCTACACATATTATAAAGCTGAAGAGTTTAGTTGAATGCGCTAATCTCAAGGATCACCGGGCCGATTTGAACAATTCAATAAACACAAAAGTGTGGCCAGCACCAACCAAGAATAACTTTTTGTTATCAATCACTATGCAAATGATAAAGTCGGGTGAATCAAGATAATATATCGATTGCAGGTTCATCAAAATTAAAATCGAATATTGATTTCCTATCAATGGAAACTTTATTGTTTTATTACAGTGATTTCAAAAAGGTTTTGATCCCAGAATTCTGAATAAATATGTACCTATAGGTATTGTCACCATAAATATATTGCGCTTTCGACGTTCTGTTGGAAATAACGCGATTAGAATAACAAGGTACCTACTCCCGTACCTATCTCTTAAAATAAAACCTCCAAAATTGTGGTTAAAAAGCCGTATCAACGCTCCGCTTATCTTTTAATTGATGTGTCCTATATTTAGATATAAGCGTCCAGTTTGTTCCGCACAAAATTATGCCTATACGTACACAGACCTGGTACCAATTTTAATCTTCGCTTACTTTAGCGATCCGATTCTGGTGATCTTTTTTTATGGGAAGTCATTAGATGACCCCTGTCGTTGTGGGAGCAGCGTGGAGTATCAGACTGTTACTGTCTAAAATTCGCCATGTTCTTTCTTAAGCCCTTTTTGTACCAGGCCCGCGGCTCTATAAGTAATTGATCTTGGACATCATAATTTTAGAACAACTTACTTTGGACTAAAACTTCAAACGACGAGCTTAAAAAACTGCGTAAGATCTCGACAATTGATATCGAAATGTTCCTTAATTAATTAGGCTACGTGCCAAATATGAAAAAAGTTATCAAGGCGGAAATAAGGCACATTCTCGCTATAGGTAGGTACTGGATAAGGACGCCGTCCCTGATATCGGAATTTGTAATTTTATGAAGGTACGTTATAATACACGGGGTTACTAACGGTTTACCGTGGGTCTTTCCCAAGGGCACTACTGCCCTCGTTTTATAAAATATAGCCATGAAGCCCTAATAGATAAATGAGCTATCTAAAACTACAATATTTTTTTTAATCGAGCTAGTACTTCGTTCCTGAGACTGCGTGCATTTAACCAAACAAACAAATATTATCAATGGATCAACCTACAACTTTATACTATTAATTAAGATAAATAATAGATGATAATCTTTTAATTTCAGCACCAAGTCAAACAACAGTGCCATTCAAAGCGGTCCATTATCCGCCAGTAAAATTCAGTTCGGTGCACAGGAAAGTTTTCATTCCGGGAGTGGAAATAAAGGTCAGATTCATAGAGAACGAACGGAGCGTCACAACACATTTGCTCAATCCTAATCTGTAAGTATACTTAATTATTTTTTCATATAAAAACTAGCCGTTTTTTTCCGCGATTTTATCCCGCGTCCCGCGATTTTATCCGCGTCCCGTGATTTTACCCGCGTCCCGTGAGAACTACTGCCCGTACCAGATGAAATGTAACTTATATGTTACTCGGCAATAATGTAACTTCTAATGGTGAAAGATGTTTCAAAATCGGTCCGGTAGTTTTGGACTTTATCCATTACAAACAAAAATCCTTTTTTATCCTTTCTTAAAATTATTATAGAAGTATGAACTTCAAACTAAGCTTGCTTGCGTTTTTCTAAAATATATTCCATTGAAGATTGCTGAAAAAATTGTGGTATCATATTGTCAAGAGAGTAAAGTGACAATAGACTAAAGAGGCTAACCGATCATTGATAACAGTCGTCATTTTTACGTTAGAAATAAATAATGAGATAGGCATGTATTGTTATTGAATCAAATGAATATGCAATTTTTTGTAATGAACTATTTGTTTTTTAATTAATCTGATTATTGCAATCCTCTTGCACAAGTAAACTGAAGTATACAATTGAATTATAATCTCGTGACTAACAAAGTTAAACAATAACTCAATTAAAAATCCTTTTGATAAGGTTATCAGTTACTATCAGACAAAACGTTAGTCACGTTTCATGATCTTCATTTATTACTTGTAGTACATGAACACATGTTTCAGTACTTTATTTTTATAAGTTTTCATGATAAAAATGCGGAAAACTTCACTTGCACTTGCTTTGTTAGTAATACATGGTATAAACAGCTTAACATATTAGCGTGTAACTGAGTAAACAAATAGACTAAAGTCGGACTTAAAACATTTATGATAAACTAGCTTCTGCCAGCGGTTTCACCCGCATCCCGTGGGAACTACTTCCCGTACCGGGATAAAAAGTAGCCTATAGCCTTCCTCGATAAATGGGCTATCTAACACTGAAAGAATTTTTCAAATCGGACCAGTAGTTCCTGAGATTAGCGCGTTCAAACAAACAAACAAACTCTTCAGCTTTATAATATTAGTATAGATTACTTTTCATCTTTGTAGGTATGTTATGGAAGGCTCTAGAATCAATCTTATGATCCAAAGTCCAAGTAGAAGTTTATTCTATTGTTTCCCATACATGGTCATTCAGTCAGTAGCAGACCTATCATGGTTAGAGATAAATCAAATTGCACTAAATTGTACCTATCCTATATCATTCTCTCACTGGAAAATCATAAAAGAAATATAAATATTCCGACTTCCGACACGTGATATGATAATAAACACAATACAGGCACGAGTACGAACAGAACAATTGTCACATAGTTTTATGGTACTATTGAACTTATCTAGCGGCTAATAAACCTAACATTGATACACACATATCAACTACTAGCTTCTGCCAGCGGTTTCACCCGCATCCCGTGGGAACCTCTGCACGGACCCGGATAAAAAGTAGCCTATAGCCTTCCTCGATAAATGGGCTATCTAACACTGAAAGAATTTTTCAAATCGGACCAGTAGTTCCTGAGATTAGCGCGTTCAAACAAACAAACTCTTCAGCTCTATAATATTAGTATAGATATGTAGTTGTAACTATAATTACCTACTACGTACATTATATTATCTGATGTTATCATCCGTGAATCATCCTTCTAACAGATAGTACATACTCGAACAATTTGTATGCGGCAAAGACAATTATCTTCAATCAAATAAAGTAAACTAGTGCAGTATCATCATAGAGTTGCTAATACACCTCCGGCTTAAGATTTTTTAAATATTTTCTCCAGATAAATGGTTATTTTCATTCATTGTCAGCTCTATATGGTGTCTAACATATCTTAAGCTGATTATCTGTAGATTATACAGTTGTATGGCGTCACGGTTTATTGTTTATAAAGGATTATTGCCCAAATATATATAGTGCCGTGATAAATAATTTTAAGCACTATTTTCCTCTTTTACTAGATAACATTAACTGTCATAAAACACCCTAGTAGGTATTGTAGAGATGTAATACTTAGTTAGATACCCTTTGGTGTTAAGGTTTTATTTATTATATTTAATACCCGGCGCCTCCACCAAAATGTAGGACCGGGAGCAGTAGCGGCGTAAGGGGGGGCGAGGGGGGCGGTCCGCCCCGGGTGCCACATCTCGGGGGGTGCCATCTCGGTCGGCACATATCTGCATGACCAGGATGGCGCGGGTAGAAGCCGGGACAAGTCACTAAGGGTGCCATTCTATCTGCGAAGCCTAGGTTCACTACCATTTACTGCGCGATATTCAAATTTTAAACAAAACTACAACAGTGCATGTGCGAGACATCGAGGCGGTCACCCCTCTCAGTTCGACTGTCACCCTTCTCTTGTATCTTTGCTTTTATCTGATTACTTAAATTAATTCCTCAAAGTTAGAAAAAAAAAAATCTCTTTATTTCTAATTTGTTCTACGCTTACTTTATGAGGCCTCAATCTAGCAAAAAGAAAGCACCGAAGTAGCAAAAAAACTGACGCTCGCTTAAGTCACGGTTTCTAATTAAACGGTTAATTTGTGCTTAATTCTGAGTTAAATTAGAGTCCTCAAAAAAAAACAATAAAAAAATATATTTTACAGTGGATATTTCTAAGCTATTTAGGCGCTATTTGTAAGAGGAGGTGGAGGACTTTAGTGTCCCAAATCTCAATAAATTTGAGCTCGCTCGCAGCTGCTTCAATTTCCGGTCGTTTATTTTTAAACTTATCTGAGTGTTCCAAAACTCAAAAATTTCGCGCTCGCTGCGCTCGCGCCTTACACTTTACGGTCGTTTTCTCTAATCTCTTTATATCTTTTTGCGTCACAAATATCAAAACTTACGCGCCCTCCTTCACTTTACAGTGCTTTTTTTAAACTTTTTTGGGAACTTCTGTGTTTAAAAACTCAAAAATTTCGCGCTCACTACGCTCGCGCCTTACACTTTACAATAGTTCTCTCTGAAGTCTTTATATATCTCTTTGCGTCCCAAAAATCAAAAATTTCGCGCTCGCTTCGCTCGCGCCTTCTTCACTTTACAGAACTATTTTTCAAACTTTTTTGGGAACTTCTGTGTTTAAAAACTCAAAAATATCGCATTACATTTTACACTAGTTTTCTCCGAAATCTTTACATAGGTATCTCTTTGCGTCCCAAAAATCAAAAACTTCGCGCTCGCTTCGCTCGCGGGTTCTTCGCTTTAAGGTGCTTTTTTCAAACTTGTTTGGGTACTTTTGTGTTAATACTGTATGATTTTTTTTTACTACGTGATTATATTTTGTAGTTTTTTTTTTTTGGGGGGGGGGAAGAGGGGTGCTCAATAAGTAGTTCGCCCCGGGTGCCACCCGATGCTACGCCGCCACTGACCGGGAGATCACTAGCTTGCTCAAATGAAAAACTTGATTTAAGATCACGACGTTTATTGTACGAGCTCGGGAGGTGAAGTGACCACTTCATATAAAAACCTATTCTATTCAAATCGAATATATTTACATCATTGTCCGGCCAGGTATTAAATATAATAAATAAAATATTAACACCAAAGAGTATCTAACTAAGTACTACATCTCTACAGTACATACATTAGCTGAGTCCATTATTAATCTGAATAGTTAGGTACATAATAATAATACATTATTGTTTGCATTTTTCCTTAATCATATAATTAATTAATTATAGCAAAATCAGGTAAAATAATCTTATCAACACCATGTCAGCATACCAACATCAGCCTATTTATAAATTGGAACATTTATTTTTATAGTTGATCTACTTAATGCTTCTTTATAAAACATCAATGTATTATACGCCTATGAAGAACTAGGCACGTGCTACGATTATATTGCACCAATTAACATGCCTTGCATGGTCAAATCAAGCGACCAACTGACTCACCAAAATATGAGTATTACCAAAAAATACCAAAATTAAATAAACTTATTTAATTCCAGATACACAATCTACCTCCAACATGGCGAATTCAACTGGACGATCAAGAAGCGTTACAAACACATATTATACCTTCATCAACAGCTCACCTTATACCGTGCATCTCTCGACATACCCTTCCCTACTAAAACCCATAAAACTAGGCGAGCTAGCTTTAAGAATACGGTTGATACGGAAGAAAAGGCGGAAAGGGTGGCGTTGCAAGCAGTGCCGAGGAGTAATTCTAAGAGGGCATTGAGGCCTAGGAAGAGGAAAGGTGCTTTGCCTAGGTAAATATGGTTGTACCTACTAGATTTTTGTATAAGATTGTATGAATGGAGATAGATGTTCCTCAAGAATTTACTCTATAGTAGTTTGTTAACAACTCTAGACCATGTTTGTTTTGTTGTTTAAACTATTTAAAGCAAAAATTACACAAAACTGTGACTTTGAAAGATGATGAAAAGTAAATATCGATTCTGACAAAGGTGTGATAAAAAAAAAAAACTTCTAATAAAGTTTTAAAATTATGCATTTTCAGGTTCCCCAAAAAGCCCGAAGTAATGGTGACATACGAAGGCATTCAGCTAAGAATGAAGCAGCTAGAAGAGTACCTATACAACCTTCTTAACATCTCAATATACAGGAACCACCACGAAACGGTGAGTTTACTACCAAGGCTCTAGTATTTACCTTCACACTTGAATAAGTAACAAAGAACAAAACAGCTAGACGAAAATCAACCTTATAGTTACGAGTGTAGGGTTGAATATTGAGTGGTGTGTTTGTTGTTCTTTGTGCTGTTTTGGATGGTTACTCATCACGACCTTTAATAAGTTTTTTGAGGTAATTGTGTATAGGCTTGTGTTTGTTAACGGAAGTACTCTATTTTGGTTGGAGTTTAATCCTAGTCTAGTTTGGGGTTTAATGGTTAGGAGTGTGGTTTAAGATTATGTGGTTTTTTGTATGTTTGTTGTTGTTCAAAGCGCTGTTTTACTGTGGTGGTGTGTAAATAAAGCATTTACATTTTCAATGCCTGGATTAGCTAAGAATACAGGCAGTATGTAAATGACACACAAAATAAAATTTGTGGTCATCAACATTTTATAATGCAGATTTAGAAAGAAGCACGCGACACAACCTTGCAAGCAAGTCACTTGCATCAAAACTATCAAAATTTTTCCACTTCTCTTTACTTTCTTTCATTTAGATACATTTTTTCTACCTGACCCTGATCATTTTTTTTTCTAAATAACAATAAACGCTACATCAAAGTCCTACTGATAAGTTTTTTATCGTTATAATTTCTTTCCAGGTAGAATTCCTAGAAGTATCGAACCTATCGTTTATATCGGAGCTGGGCAGTAAAGGCAAGGAAGGCATGATAATGAAACGCACCGGCTCCACGCAGCCCGGCCAGGCGGGCTGCAACTGCTTCGGCCTGCTCGGCAATATGGTTTGTGTAAGGTTAGAATAACGTAGATATTTACTGAAGTTTTGAGGTTGGCAAAATTACATCCAAAATTACAACAAGGTTGCTTTGTATTTTTTTTCGCCATGCAGCGAACATACTATAAAAGACGTAAAGGGTGTTTTGGCACCTACATTTTGCTTGAACATTTTTACCAGTCTCAAAGTTAAACTTTTTTATTTCATAATAGACCTCACGAAAGCCGTAACTAGAACATGATATTTTGTAGCTGTGAATTTGTCCACTGCGAAAAAATATACACAGAATTAATAGGCATTTTGGAGGCTGTTTTTTGTTAATTTAAGCCTTGCCTGACGATACCAATTATAATTTATTCCGTTATCCAGCATACAAAGTACAGACGCCAGTAGATCATACTGCCCGAATCTGTAAAATTTTACTAATCGAATTATTAACCTTCCACAATGTGATAAGGTTAAAAATATATTGAAGGAAGTTTGTTCAACTTTACTATTTCGTTTCAGATGCAATTACTTCTGTACTGGATTAGTATGTGCGAAGTGGCAAGAGCGGTGGTTCTTCGTAAAGGATACTTTCTTCGGCTACGTGAGACCGAGGGATGGGGTCGTTAAAGCCATCATGTTATTTGATCAAGGGTAAGTTGTAATATATTAACTGCCTTTTTTTAATGTATAGTATACTTATATGGTAATGTGAGAAACCATCTCATAAATACAAGTGAAAGAACCAGTGAGAGTTCTGTGTCCAATTATAGAGTAGTAATAATTAACCCAAAAAGGATGATTATGAATTAAAATGAGTATTTAAACTGAATCCATAAATGTAAGTAAATAAATGCAGTTTTGAGTAGTAATTGTAAAAGGTCTTGGTAACACCTACCAAAATTAATTCCTTATTTTTCGTTCCACGCAGCCCAAACAGTAAGATTCGTAAGTATTTAGATTTATGTGAATTGTGCTAAAATTGTAATAACAGTGTCGAGGTGTTCTGCAGAAATCAACCTAAGCTAAATGTTAATAAGGTTCATTTAGCTTAAGACCTAATATAAATGTGGTTTTAAACGATTGATAACTTTTCAAAGCCTTTTTGAACAAAACCAGCATCACAATAATAGAAGTTCACAATTTAGTAACAATCATATCTATATTTTAATCACTACCCTAGTTTTAGTGGTACGCATGGCGCTTATTTAATAATTAAGCAGTGAATAATCAGCTATTATTTTTCTGACATTCTGATATTGTGAGATGAGGCAAGGAAATATCAGATTGCTCAAGCAATTGGATCCAGGAGGCCAGACGGGCAGTCGCTCCATGTAAAACACTGGACTCAGATGGATCTGGTGAGACTGGAAGCTGACCCCAACATAGTCCTAATATCAACTCAAAGCTACCAACAAGTTTTTAATCTTCTAACTAACCCTTTCTCTATCTTCAAGATTTGAAGTATCAAGCGGCATGTACTCCACGGGGTTAAATCACGGATTGCAAATCTTGAACCAAAGCCGGCAAATGGTGATAAAGTGCTGGACCAAACGCAAGAGTAAGGAGTGGATGCAGTATCTCAAAGCTGTTGCCAATCAGACTGGTAGGTTTTTTTAATTAGGTTTTGTGTTTTTAAGAATTTTATTTGTGTATTTTAGAAAACTATTGAAGAAATAAATGTTTATTTCTTTCATGTTTCTTGCATGCCTTTTAAGTTATCGTGTTAAAGCAGTGGTTACCCCTCCCCCCCTTTCTGGGTAGGATAGTTAACCATGTCGCTTGGGTAATAAGACAATTCGTAAGAGAGGAGATCTTATTATGCATAGCCCGAATATAAGTCAATTGTCCGTTGTTGTAGAGCTTAAGCCACGAGGACGAATATGCCATATTTTTTTTACTTTTCATGTAGATACTTTTCATGCTAATACATCAAATAGTTCTTTTCGAAGATGGAGTGATCCGAAGCCATATTTAACTTATCATCTTTTGTTTCTCAGCTCGAGACTTCACATTCCCCAATCTCCACCACTCCTTCGCCCCTCCTCGCGCGGCTACCCCGGTGGGCACACTCGTAGACGGCTCCGCATACCTGTCAGCAGTCGCCGATGCCATGGAACTGGCCAGGGAAGAGATCTTCATAGCTGACTGGTGGTTAAGCCCTGAAATATATCTGAAAAGACCTGCTTTAAACGGCAGTTATTGGAGACTTGATACGCTGTTGAAGAGGAAAGCTGTAAGTATTATAGTCCGAATTATCTTAAATTATTTCATTTTTAGATAATGCAAAAAAAAAATTGCCTCGACGTACTTAAGGGTGCGTCTTTCGTGAACGAATAAAAGCGAATGCTAATGCAAAACTATCCGAAGCAAATACAAAGATATACTCACTCAGTACCGTGAATTTGCAACTCGCCGCACCGCTTTGCGTTCGCATCCAAATTGGTCACATAGGACATCGTAATTTATCCAGCTTTTTGGATTTTTGAAAAAGCATTTTTGATTATAATGCATGTGTGAAATGCGTCGGATTTTTTAATATTTTGTTTTGTAATATAGTTTTCAATTTTTTATTTCAGGCACAAGGTGTAAAAATATTTATAATGCTGTACAAAGAGGTGGAAATGGCGCTCGGTATCAACAGTTTCTACAGCAAA
The DNA here is from genome assembly GCA_963856015.1 of Helicoverpa assulta. Taxonomy (NCBI): domain Eukaryota; kingdom Metazoa; phylum Arthropoda; class Insecta; order Lepidoptera; family Noctuidae; genus Helicoverpa; species Helicoverpa assulta. The sequence goes on from CAWLCW010000016.1 coordinate 2,705,460, forward strand.
AGTAGATTAGCTAGCGAATATATTAAGGTAAATAAATCATTATAAATGGTAATCGAAGTATCCTCATAACGACGGTAACAAATAATGCAACAAGCACAAATTTTTGAGTCCTATTATTTCACATATCAATATCTTAACCAACACTAAAAATCTCAATGAAACTCAGTATATTGTTACGCCAAACTTAATAAGAATCAAAGTTTACGAGAAAAGACAGTAGTATTGCCTGCCTATTAGTGCCTGTATAGCTTTTGACATTCAACACTTCAATTCAAAGAACACTTTTGACAATCAACACCCAATAAATAAAACTATAATGACTTTTTAAGATTCAATATACACATTGATTTACCTACTTGTTCGACAGGTATTCCGTCACCCGGACCACGCGAAGGCCGGCGTCCTGTTCTGGGCGCATCACGAGAAGATCGTGTGTGTCGACCAGACCGTCGCCTTCGTCGGCGGCATCGACTTGTGCTATGGACGCTGGGATGATTATAAACATAGGTAAGTTACTGACTACCGAAATAAGTTATTTCCAAAATCAAACTAAAAATATTTATGATATTTTTCGCTTTATAAGTGAGTGCGTATGCGCACTTTATGAACTATCACGGATTGGTGCGATTATTCGATATGAAGATTGATTAGGTATTTCATATTGTTTTTTGGATTGGTTATTTGGCCATAAAGAAATACTTTTGTGATATTTTGACATATTTAATGCAATATTAAAACTAGCACCTATATCGATTACACAAGCAAATCTTCTCGACAGTATCTACAAACAAATGTACATGAAATAGAAAGAAAACATCACATTATTGTAAATCGATTTTATATTGGAAAAAAATCATCCAATATTTCTCAAACATACCAAAACAGACCATCTATTCTTCCACAGACTAACAGACCTCGGTGACGAGGTACAACCCAAAAGTCTAATACGAACGAAGAAGAAGACGTCCAGCTCTCCCGGCGGAGGCCTGTACCTCCCGCAGGCTAACGGACTCGAAGCTGCCATGGAACTCGCTAAGAGCTCCAAGGATCTAGTCATCAGTTTAAACGAGTGAGTGTTAATATACATAATCTTTTAAATATTTATAATGCTGACCCCAAAGTATTGAGGACAAGGCTAGGTCAATAAGCACTCGCCTGAGGACTCCTTTTTGATATAGGGCGTACTTTATTCCGGACAAAGCAAAATTAGTCAAAAATAAGCGTACTATTTTTCTTGTGTAATATGAAAACTTTACATCAGTATTTAGTTTGCAACTTCATATTATTCCCCTTTTCGTAATGCCTTCATGCCTTTTCGACTTGTACAATTTGTACAACTTGATAAAAAAATTCAAACAATAACATACTCTTCTTCAAAATTCCAGCGCAACATTAAAAGACGAGACCCAAGAAGAAAAAAAAGATAACGAAGAAGTACCTGAAACAAGCGAAACAGAAAGCATTCCAATGAACCTTCCGGTCTTAGAACCCGGAGACCAGCTCCTCATCACATCTGCCACGCAACAGCCACAGCCACACGACATCAACAAACTCGAATCACCCGAAATACAAAAACGGAACGTTCTAGACAAAATTACGGACAGAGGAAAAAACATCATCAGCATACTTTATCCTCCTTACGAAGAAGAAAGAAATGAACAGAAATTTGATGATTCGGAAAGAAAGAAAGCTGAGAAATATGCTTTATCTACTGATCAAATATTGTTAACTGATGTTTTGGGGATAAAACCTGTGGAAGTTTCAACGAGGCATGTGAGTCAACCGACCCCGTTGGCTCAAGTTGTTGAAGGAAGGGTGATTACTGAGAAAACTAAAGAAGCGTTAGAGGATATAGAAGGGAACTCGAAACTGTGGATAGGGAAAGATTATACCAATTTTATTGTTAAGGATTTTAATAATTTAGATCTGCCTTTTGTAGGTAAGTTGGAAATAACAATATTATTTTACTACAGACTTGTTAGAGATGATTGTTTAGTAAAAGCCAAACTTGTCGCTGCTCTAACTGCGTTTTCAATATGTTTGATTATTATTGATCTCATCAACACATTGGAACATCTTTATTTGTACAGATGACAACGCATCTAACTTCTTCAATCTGTCAAAGTTTAATAGATCATAGATCTAGAAACACATATTCTATGTTATTTCTGTATGTTTTGGACCTTCCGAAGTTAAGACACAAAATCACGAAGCTAAACTTCATAATGAGCCATACAAATGTTACTTAGCCACAAGAGCCTTCCTTTCTCGCTAATATTACCCGACTGCACCAGAAAGAAAGTTATGATTCACATTCTTTTTTCTTATTTTATTGTTTACTAATGTAAATCCACGTATATTGCAGACTTAGTGGACAGGAACTCAACTCCCCGCATGCCGTGGCACGACGTGGGCGTGGTGGTGCAGGGCGCCGCCGCCAGGGACGTGGCGCGGCACTTCATACAGCGGTGGAACGCTATCAAGCTGGAGAAGGCTAGGTATTGGAACTTTACTGACGGTTATTAACAATGTTCTGTTTCTGTCTATCTGTTGTATTGCCTACTAGAGATAGAAGTTTTAAATTAAGAAAGTACCTAAAGGAGTACGTATGGGTTGTACATAAGGGACGCCATAAAGATCTACATAAGGAGATACACGAGGAAGACCGTAAGGAAGTATACAGGGGTAGAACATGATGGTGTTCATAAGAGAGTATAGGAGTAATATAAATAAAAAAGGAAGTGAAAAGAAGAAAGTTCATAAGGGGGATCCTAAAAAAAAGTGTGATGTCACAAATACATTTGAGTAACTAACAGTGCCGCTTAAATGTTATTCTACTTAAGAATATTCAGTCACCTTTATCGCATGTCATATGTTGGAGTCTTAAATTACACGAACTTTATGTTTCAGACAAAACCCAAACTACCCTTACTTGCTGCCCAAAGCGTATATCGACATCAAACCTCTTCACGATCTGGACAAAGTGCTCGAATGTGACATCAACAACGTGTCATGTCAGGTAAATAAAGACTGTCTTACGTTTTTAACGATTACAATGTCAAGGTACACCTAACTTTGATTGGAATATAAAAATTTTCTTGATTAGTACCAAGTCTGTACCGCTTATATAAAAATGTGAAAGAAGCTCATATGTGGTACCCTAACCCACTGAAATTTCATCAGCTACATATATTAAGACTCCTTATCTCAGAAACAAAATGTCACATCAAACACTCAGCAGTCATATTTGAAATAATTGCCCATCAAAGCCACTTCAGAAATCCCAAAAATCTTCCAAAACAAACTTTACTATAGTCAAAATGTTACATTTAAAAATCGATAAATAAACATGTTCATTCCCATCCGTAGGTGCTCCGCAGCCTATCGAGTTGGTCGGGAGGCTTCCTGGACCCCGATACGGTAGAACAAAGCATACATGAAGCGTATGCCGACACTATTACTAGAGCACAACACTACGTTTATATTGAAAATCAGTTCTTCATTACTTTGTCGAGGTCCAGTCTTACTGTGAGGAATCAGGTAATGAAAACTCATTGAAAACTATAATCTTGATAATTAGCATTCATTGCACCATGGGTACATGGTAGATTCAATAAAGTGGCCAAAGTAGGTAAAGATTATTTACTCTTTCGGTTAAAAATAACTAAGATAAAAAATTATCATTGTTAGGTCAAATTGGAGCCCATAATTTTTATATAATGTATTTTCCATGTTTTTGAGAAGGGGCGCTTTGCAAAGCATGTAAAGGTTCGCTGGCCAGCTACTTATTGTTATACCCACATCGCAGCTACCTTCCGTGGAAAGTAGACGAGCAAGAACATTATTGCTTTCTAGTCTTTCTAATAAAAATCTCAGGTAATGGGATAGATAGGATCACTAACAAGTTTTATAAGAAATGTGCCACCACAAAACCGTTTACAAGTCAGGTACATTTCTGCATGATTTTAGTGTAAGTTTTTAGCAAATAACCTTTTCATCCCACCATCTCGGAAAGAGTAGTTTAACCCTTTGATATCTGAGCGCAAAAGCCGTTTTTATTCTCTAGAGCGGCAAAGTGATTTGAATTTGGAACATCGTGTGCAATACTCCATTTGTGACAATCTTGATAAGACTTTTCAAACAAATACATATTAAACAAATAAAATACTGCTTAAAATAATTATTCAATTAATTAAGTAATTTTTTTAGTATTATTTTACATAGATTTTTAACCACGTTTCATTTTTAAACTGAGTTTTCAAATAAATGAATTTTAATAGGTACTTCTTTTTAATTTGATACTCAATTTAATAGTGACACTTAATACTATAAACTATTCGAGTAAAAATTATCTTTTCCGTCATATAACAATACTAGCTTTTGCCCGCGACTTCGTTCGCGTGGAATAGTGATTTTTGGTTTGACCAATAGATGGCGCTATATGTCCGAAATAAATTTTATTTTTATTTTTATATTTTTTTGTAATAAAAACTATCCTATGTCCTTTCTCAAGTTCCAAACTATGTCTGTACCAAATTTCACACAAATCGGTTCAGTAGTATAGGCGTGAAGAAAAGACAGACAGACAGACAGACAGAAAGACAGACAGACAGACAGAGTTACTTTCACATTTATAATATTAGTTAGGATTGTCAACATTACCTTTTGTTGAAGAGATATACCCCAAATACACTAAATCATTTTTCTTGTAAAATTTGATTTTTGCGATTACCGGTTTATTCCCCGGGGACGTCGATATGTGCGCGCCATTTTGTTTTTTTTTTGCATTTAGTCATTTCCTTGATGAAGTGGGATGAAATTATTATTTTTTATTGTTTTAAGGTCGATTTTAAACCCCATTACATTTTTAAACTGAGTTTTTGCATAAATATATTTTAATAGATATATCTTTTTAATTTGCCATGTGTAACGTGCGTGTCATTTTCTTTTTTTTGAGTTTAGAAATTTCCTCGATGAGGTGGGATGAAAAGTTACGTGTTGCACTCGAGTGCAAAGATTTTTCACCTTGTGCTCTTTTGATTCCCTCGCTATCGCTCAGGATTCTAATTATTGAAACACTCGCTACGCTCGTGTTTCAATTTTAGAATCCTTCGCTTGCTCGGTCATCAAAATTGAGCCCGCGGTTAAAAAGCAACTTTGCACTCTTGTATAACAAATAACTATTATATTGGACAGATAGGCGAGGCGCTATACAACCGTATAATGCGAGCATTTCGCTCGGCCTCGACGTTCCGCGTGTTCGTGGTGATGCCGCTGCTGCCCGGCTTCGAGGGGGAAGTAGGAGCTCCGTCCGGGACCTCGCTGCATGCCGTCACGCATTGGAACTATCAGAGTATTTGCCGGTAATTTGCTTCATCACTCTTATTATTAAAATATGTGTTCGAATAAACTTGAAAATGAATGAACAGATTTCAAAATGCAGTGTGTGTTTGCGCAAAAAATATTTTTTTCTCATTTTTTCAACAATGTTTGCGTCCAATCAAAAGCATATTGGATTGCTTTTCTCTGCTATGTATATTCCGTTCATTTGCGACGACACTGTGACATCTCACAAACTGCGACTTTGTGAGATGTCACACTGTCGTCGTAAATGGACGATGTGGTGTTGCCTTCCAGTGTAATTGGATACAACTAAGCACTAGTATTTTACATGGACCAATTGCCCATCTAACCAAATCAATAGTAAAAAATAGTAAAACATGTTTGTCAGACTTACTAGCTTCTCTATAACCACTGCCAAATATATTCATTCGACAACCAAGACCCTCCAATTTAACGTACCTTCCAAAACACGGAAGAACCATGACCTTCCCATACATATAACAATTCAATTTTCTCCACAGGAGTCGCGAAGCCATAATAACCCGTCTCTACGAGTCCGGAGTACCAGATCCCTTTGAATACATAACTTTCCACGGTTTGCGAACTCACTCAGTGTTGGGTGACGAACCAGTCACTGAACTGGTTTATGTGCACTCCAAGTTATTGATAGCTGATGATAAAACTATTATATGTGGAAGTGCAAATATTAATGATAGGTCCATGATTGGGAAGAGGGATTCGGAAATTGCTGTGCTTTTGCAGGTTAGTTTACATTGATTTTTATTTATATTGGAGAAGATTCCAAAACCGTTCTAGAAACCAGTCCACTTTCACACAGACTGCAAAGTAGTGTCGGTATCAAACCACTTAAAAATGGGGACTAATATTGAAAAAAATAAGAACTCTTTCATTGTGAGCCAAATTCCAGTACTTTAGGTATAAATATATCCTATTTATATCCTACTTCCTACTTATATTATAAATGTGAAAGTTTGTGAGAATGTATGGATGTATGTTTGTTATTCAATCACGCAAAAACGGCTGGACCGATTTGATTGAAATTTGGTATGTAGATAGGTGAGACCCTGGATTAACACATAGCCTATTTTTTATCAACACACCACGCGGGCGAAGCCGCTGGCGAAAGCTAGTGTAGAAATAAAGACTCGATAGTACCACCCCTTACCTGCCGGTTAGTCAAAGTCAAATAATACATTTTATGGTATCATTTCGCTTTCTCAAGCAAGTGAGCTGCAGGTTAAATCACCTAACAAGCGCAGTGTCGAAAGTTTTCTCAATTCCGCCTATCGTGAAATAAAATCATTATAAAATCAACTATAGATTTCATAAGACTGTTTTCCTCATCACAACATATCTAAAAATTGTTACTATTCCAGGACGAGCAATTCGTAGACGGCACAATGAACGGCGAGGCGTTTCCCTGCGGCCGCGTCGCCGGCGCCCTGCGCAAGCGACTCTTCCGCGAACACCTCGGCCTCATGGGGGAGGACCTGGACAGGGCAGGGATATCGCTCGACGATCCCTGCTCTAAGGATTTCTATAGAAACGTGTGGAAAGCCACGTCTAAGAGGAACACTGATTTGTATGAAGATGTAAGTATTCTGAAGTTGTATTAATAGGTTTGACCTAAATATCGCTTGAAAAGTATTCTGTGGCTAGCAGAACTGTCGATAAAAATAAAATACCAATTTCGATGTAGCCAATAGATTCTTTTCATCTAAAACCAGTAGAGTCCGAGTAGCAAAACAAGCTCTAAAAGTATCAACCGTCCTTACATAATTTAATGATTTAGGTAACAGATAGTATTTCCTTATACTTATTTTTTGTCAGGTGACTCAGCCTAGCAATATCGATATTTTGCACAACAAAACAACATTTTACGATACATAAAAATAAGGCCCAATTTTGACCATATCATAACTTCAAATATAAGTCTAATCTCTTATTCTTCTATATCTTCCAGGTGTTTCACACAATACCAACAGACGCAGTACACTCATTCGCCGAACTGAAGAAATATCAAGAAGAGAACCAAAACCTTTGGAACACAGACCCAGCCCTCGCCAACAGGAAGATAGACTTAATCCAAGGATACCTAGTAGATATGCCTCTAGAGTTCCTCTGCAACGAAACCCTGACTCCAAGAAACACGTCAATGGAAGGCATGATGCCAACCTCACTTTGGACCTAGTTGCTTTACAATAAAGTCTATATTCCATTGCCATAAGTTGAGACTTAAATCGCCTTGTCATAAATTATTACATAATTCTTATGAAAATACTTAGGTCCAAGTTTAATGACAACATAAATATCAGTTTTTTTTATAATTTTCGAAAAAAAAAGGAATTATATGTTGTCATTTAAAATGGACCTTATTCTTTGTTAGTTTACCTACCTCTGGATAACGTAAAAAGCTAAGATTACTGGAATTATATGATGTGGGGTAATCATAAAGCTATATATTATTTAAGTTATAATTTTTTATGTTCAACGAAGCATTCATTCCGATTTATAATCTTATTCTGTCCAATTGTTAGTTAATATCTTATTTATGTCTCGTTTCCATTTTTTTTAAACTGTCTTTTGTTCGTTTTTTTTTTCAATAGAAATGCTAAAATTATAATGTTAAATGTTCGGTTAGTTAGGTAATTGAAAATGGCCATTTTTGTGTCGATGTTAGGATAAATATGATTCAAGTTACAATGTCCCTGTCATTATGGACCTTAGGATTATGAAAATACATAGATAAAATAATTAAAATATTTGGGTGTGACGTATGTGTCTTTAATTATTTGGTGACTATCTATATTTAGTTCCTGAAACAAAGTATTCACTTATTTTTGTAAGTGTGACCATTCATTGAGTAAAAAATTAAGAGACGAATATCGGCACGGATATTGAGCTCTCGGCGGAAGAGTGGGGATCGCTTTGCGCACTGCATGTGCTACACATAAGGCAATAAACCAATAAATCGCTTCTGCGCAGGTGAAGGTCAGGGCTCAATATCCGTGTCGATAACTATACTAAAACCTCTTTCTAATCAATAGCAATAAAACTAAGATTTTTTATAGTTACCTACCTAGTACCTACACACAGGATTATATTTTACAATGGCGTTAATGGATGGGAATTACGTTACGGGTAGTCAGAAGCCAGTAAGTCTGACACCAGTCTAACCAAGGGGTATCGGGTCGCCCGGGTAACTGGGTTGAGGAGGTCAGATAGGCAGTCGCTTCTTGTAAAGCACTGGTACTCAGCTGAATCCGGTTAGACTGGAAGCCGACCCCAAAATAGTTGGGAAAAAGGCTCGGAGGATGATGTTAATGGATGGGAATTCTATATTTATTTCGATAATTCGTATATGTGCTTGCGTTTTTTGGTATTGCCTTTAACCGTAGATTATAAGTATAAACGTAATAGTTGATGTGTGCATAATAATAAGTCGAATTAGTGACGTACCTCAAATTATCGATAGGGTAGCAGGGAATGTGTGTGCAATTTTATTTATTAACTTATCGATGTTGTTTTTAAGAATTTAACTGTTGTTTCTGAAAGTGAGTTTTAGATGATCTGAAGTAGTTTTCTACAGAGATTCCATATTTTTTTTATTTGTTTGTAATATTAATTCTGTCCATAGTCTTAATAACTTATCAATTCTTTTCTATGTTTTATTCCTTGACTTATTACAACAATAATACTGTTCTTTGTTTTATATGCGTATTCTTATTATTGTAATGAATATTGTTATATATATTTTTTTTTAATTTGTCATGCAATGTGAACTGAACTATGAGGTCTACAAAAACATTTATCTATCCTGTTAGCCTATGAGAGACTATATCAATGTCAGAATTAAGAGGAAACTTATGTAGAATGTCTTTCGGTTTCTTATGAATATTACTTATGAAAATTCCTTTCCTTATGTCAACTATGGTTAAAATTAATCTTACAGCATAAACGTGTTTTTACTAAATCGAAGACTTTTCTATGTGTTCAAATAGACTTGTACAGTATTATTATATTCCTGTTACTACTTATATACTATACACCTTATGCCTAAAACATTACTAATTTCTTCGTTGAAATATTTATCTATAATCTTTCCAAACATTCCCTCACAATAGACTTATCATTCCAATTGAAACCACCGCTTCTCTTATTTATGTTCTTTTTACTCAATTTACATTTTACAAAAAACTGTTTTTAATTATTATTATTTTGAAATATTTTAGTCTAGTAAAAACAAATAATATTGAACAATTTGTGATTCAAATGATGAGTCTTCACCTATGACCATATAAAATACCTGTTGTATGCCGAAGCGCAGATATACGCGAGATACAATTGATTTTCTATTGTTTTATACCTTTAAACTATCTGGTGCCTATAAAAAGATTCAAAAGTGAGCAACCACAAAGTGAACTTGTTAACTCTACTTAGCTTAAGTATTGTTTTTACCTAATAATTATTATTATTGTAGGTACCTAATTAATTTTAAAATAATAATTTTGAGATTGTTCATGAATCCTGCTGTGGTGCAAATACTATTTATTTCAATTTTGGATTTTAACAGAGATTTATAATAATTTAATGTTTTAAATAATTATTATGGTAAGTGTATTTTAATGTTTGAAAAGAATCTGTGAAATGTGTGTTGTCTGGTATTAAAAAATATTTTTCTATGAATTGTTGTTTTTTTCTGTGAATACCATCTTAACCACCTATGAAATAAGTGTAATATATAATTTAAATCCTTTTTCTCGTAGCTATGAAGAAATAAATAGCGCGTTAACTTATGGAGTACCTATAAATTATAGCTATAATATAATTACTTCCATCTATTGCCACACAGATTAAAAATTATAGAATTATAAAAGCAAGCTTGAAACGTCATCAACTCAATCTTATTTCATCTATGGTTGCTTGTTACACACCTATGTTACTAGTACACCACTAGATGGCAGCATAGGTAGCTACGTGCTATAGGTTTTATTGAAATGGTTGAAAGTAACAGGTGTTTGGAAGGCACGAACTTCACTATTATCTGTAGGTATGGCCCAGCCTGATTACTGAAATGGTAACGTATTAGGTATGATGACTGTGGTTTGCAGGACAGATATTAATAAATAGGTGGAGTTTCAAGTTGGTGGTACTTAAAGCTATTGGAATTCTAAAAATGTGCTTTTTACAGCCTAATAAAAAAAATCTTATAGTAATGAAATTGTTACGTTAGGGAAATTGTGTAGGTTTATGAAGCTAATAGGTAAGTAGGCAGGTACTTAGATAGCATTTGTAGTTTACTTGCATCTGTATTTGAATAGATATACCTTCACTCTACACTTTTGGTTGTAGATAATAATAATTTTATTAGGTATAGTTATCGGCACGGATATTGAGCCCTGACCTTCACCTGAGCAGAAGCGATTTATTGGTTTATTGCCTTATGTGTACAGTGCGCAAAGCGATCCCCACTCTTCCGCCGAGAGCTCAATATTCGTGCCGATAACTATATCTATCTAACGACCTACCTATAGGAGAAATAAAATGCATTCCTAAGTAATAAGAAGGATGCATCTGTGGCATTTGAATAAACTAACAAACTGCTCTAATTACGTAGTAATTCCTACCTGTTGTTACTGTTGTTACAGCCTTTTTATCGTCCCACTGCTGGGCACAGGCCTCCTCTCACACGGGGAAGGATTAAGCGTTAATCACCACGCTTGCTCAATGCGGGTTGGTGATTTCAGACTTTATAGTCCAGGTTTCCTCAAGATGTTTTCCTTCACCTTTTTATCAGCCATTGGTGTCTAAGATTTACCTAGAAAGTACATACAAACTTAGAAAAGTTGCATTGGTACTTGCCTGACCTGGAATCGAACCCAAGCCCTCATACTCGAGAGGTTGGTTCTTTACCCACTAGGCCACCACGACTTTTTAGTTCCTACCTAAGTACCTTTTTTTTTTGACAGGGGGAAAATCCTCATGGACTTCCCTCTGCCTGGGGTCGGTAAGTACCTGCCTACAGTAAGTAGAGTTTACCTACCTCATTTTGGAACCTAAGGAAACCCATTTCTCTCTTCTGCCACTAACTTCAAGGCTCAGGAACAAATCGAATACGGAGGTGGTCAAATCATTCTCCTACACTTGTACGGCTTTACAAAGGGTAGGTCTACCACTGACGCAAGTGCAAGATTGATCACCCAAATCTTAAACGCCTGGGAAGATTCGCGGGATGCTGTGGGCATTTTCTGCGACCTTTCTAAGGCGTTCGATTGCGTGGACCATGACACTCTTATTTGTAAGCTGAACCACTACGGAATTCGTGGTAAAGCCCTCGCGCTCGTCCTTTCTTATCTGTCAAATAGACAGCAAGTAGTGGACGTAAGTGGCTCAACTTCATCTGGGTCATTAGTAAAGATGGGCGTGCCACAGGGTTCAATTTTAGGTCCCTTTTTATTCTTAGCATATATAAATGATCTCCCGTATATGATGTCCTTGATCTCTGATATTATTTTATTTGCTGATGACACTTCCCTTGTCTTCAAAATTAACAGAAAGGAATCTAGTCCCATAGACTTAAACGATAGCTTGGTTACTCTAAGCAAGTGGTTTGCCGCGAATAACTTGCTTCTTAATTCTTCTAAAACGAAATGCATTAAATTCTCTTTACCTAATGTAACACCAGTAGGGCTCAATATCGTTCTGGACGATAATAAATTAGATGTTATTAGTCAAACCGTCTTCCTGGGCATCACCATTGACTCTAAATTGCAATGGGGTGCCCACATCTCAGCACTGTCAAAGAGGCTGAGTTCCGCAGCTTATGCAGTCAGAAAAATAAGACAGATTACTGACGTTGCTACTGCTAGGCTCGTGTATTTCGCTTACTTCCATTGTATTATGTCCTATGGTATTTTACTGTGGGGGGCAGCGGCTGACGTAAATTCAATCTTCGTTCTCCAGAAAAGGGCAATTCGTGCAATTTATGGCCTCGGCCCTCGCGAGTCACTAAGAGAATTATTTAAAGACATTAACATACTTACACTACCTTCTCTTTATATTCTAGAAAATATCATGTTCGTACGCAAAAACTTAAATCAATTTAGTGTTAAAAGTGATATACATTCCATTAATACAAGAAACAAGCACAAGCTAGTAGTTCCAAGATTCAGATTAACGAAATCAAATAAATCGTTTTTAGGGAATTGTGTCCGTTTTTACAACAAGCTGCCTAAGTGTGTAACCGATCTCACGGATATAAAATTTAAGAACACTGTAAAATCCACCCTAATTAAAAAAGCTTATTATAAAATTCAAGATTTTGTTGACGATAAAGATATTATATGGCGATAACTCATCTCTCCATGTGTGGCTTCCCTGGCAATTAAACGACTTTCTATTATATCGATTTACAGTTTAACTTTCTTGCATTGTATAATTTTGTGAGCTTACTATTGTTATGTAATAGACTGTTTGTACTGTGACTGTATTACTTTTTAAAAAGAGTGTCTATGGAGTTTCTTGCCGGCTCTTCTCCATGAGACCAACTTTTTGGAACCGTGCAACTAATGTGACGTTTCATAGGTGCCTGCAAAGGCCTATGTGAAATAAAAAGATTTTGATTTTGATTTTGATTTCTTGGCATCGTTACTCATAAGTTCTTTAATCTGATTCATCGTTTCCAAGGTCCTGGTAATCCCTTTCCTGCAAACAGCGGTAGGTAGACTACTTACCTACCCAAAGTTCGCGCTCAAAATATTCTTTATATACCTACAATAAATGGTAAGTACCTACCCTTTAGAAAAATTAAGTAAAAAAACATTAGGTATCTACGTTTTTTAGGCCTAATGCACACCTACTTTATTCAAAACACTAAATACCTATGTACTTACCTTCATATTGACTTCATAAAAAAGGAAAAAAAAAACATGATTAGGTAGATAACATACTTAGCCTGTAAAGTGAAAATAATGAAAAGTAGGTACCTATTGCCCTTTTTTACGTATTCAATACAACGACTAATTAGGTACGAATAGGTACCTACTTCGATTCGGGACCCTCGGTATTAGATATAAATTCCATTCGCGCTTGACTGGGCCGAAAAGAGAGCAAAACAAGTTGAAATGAAGATTTGTAACGAAAAATATCAAGGTCCTAAAGTGCCTACCTACCGTACTTATCCTCCTAATTTAAAAAAAACTTTTGGTATCTAATAAATGCATTATTTATCACAAAAACGCTAGGTAAGTATTATCATCAACGTATTTAACCAACAGGAATAATTATGTAGACTCAGATGTAGGTAGATACAAAAAGTGGAAAACGTGAATTAAAATTGGGTGAGCCGTGAGCATCAAAAACTCATCCGCATCTCTATCAGCGGGGATCATACCTACCCAAATGGCTGGCTGGCTGCATTGCCACAATCACGGTGGATGGTAATGCATGTTCTTTGGCCTAAGTAGGTACCTATCGGCCTTGGTCATAAACTTCTCGCCTCAATAGGGCAATCAGAGATCCCATTAAATCGATTTGTGAATAAAATATGGTCAGTCCCAAAAAATAGAATGGGGGTGCCACCCTATTTTTTTATGGCTGGAGTCTCGTCCTAACTTATTTTTTTTTCAATAAACACTTTTATTTTATTTTTTTAAGCCGATATAGCTACCTTTTTCCTAGTTATTGACTGGATAAAAATTATTCCTGATAAGTATTATTAATTTGGAATTCATTCATTACCTACGTTTAGCACGCATTTTTGGGCGGGTAATCCGCTCGAATCGTGCGAAAGAGACGACAATATAAGGGTGGATTTGTGGCAATCACCTGATGGATAACAAAGGAAAATATACCGTATTTCTATTGCGTGAAGATTCTTTTTGTGTTAGAATTTAAATCTAAACAGGTAACATTACAAGCCAATCAGGTAAATGATTCAATGAAACAGCTGTAGATAATAGAGGGATTAGGTAAGTACTTTCCTACTACCTATGTACCTACCTTAAACGAAATAAAATGAACGACATACCTACATATAAAAAAATGAAATGTAAAACTTTTTCCTTACCTACCTATTTTATTCTCACATTTGGTTTGTTATGCTTATAACCTCAGCCATAGACAATTAGAAATCTTTCTATTCATTGCTATGATCAATCACACTGCACACAGAGGAAACGCATCATTATTTTAGTGCCTAAATATAATTTAGTTAGGCAAGTTTAAAATTACTCACATCGTAAATGTGTAATCGGAAATTATGATAATGTTCAAAAAGCTAGAGGGTGGAACGTGTCATTAATTTGGATGCACTTGTTAGTGTGGAGCGAGCGTAGCCGCGGCAGTGTGCGCGCTCGTCATTACGTTGCATTATTTGTTACGTTAGGGCTGGGATGGGCCTGTCCCTATCGCCGCCGAGTCCTACGCCATCCTACGCTCCCTTCTCGCGCCGGTATTTGAATAGGCTCGCGTTGCGTAACGCGCGGCCAATGACAGCGCCCCTGCACATGCACGGGGGCGGAGTCGTTACGTCACCGCGGTCTGCCCCCGCGGCCGCGCAGCCGCCGTGACGTCACGCCGCCCCTCGCGCCGCGCTCCGCTCCGCGCGCGACGTCAGCGCCCATGCTGCCCGTGGCGTCTCATGGAAACTCGCGACAAAACACTCGTGCGCTCAAAGATGGCGGATGGGTCGCCCGAGGACCGTGCCGGCCCGAAACAAATGAACGATTTAACTTTTTCCGTGCCCGATAAAGGACTTGGTGACACAAAAAAGTGCAGTGGCGAAACATTTGACGGCGATAGTGTAAAGTTATCGTTCTACAGGGAACTGGAAACGAGTGAATCGTGTGAGAAAAGTGATACACGCGGCGTGGCCGCTAATCGCGCCGCGGTCGTCGGTTCGTATTCCCGAAAATCGTCTGATGCGAGCACCGTGGACGGCGACGATAGGAAGAAGAGATGTCTGGACAGATACGACAGCTCCGAGTCTTCTGACAGGTATGTTGTTGATTATTTATGTTAGCAAAACGTACGCTCGCGTTTGTTTCGTAAGTTTGTTTGCGGCCGCGATGTTCTGAGAGTCAATGCTCCAGTGACCGGAGGCTGTTTGATTTCGATGTCATGGCCATTGTGAAAAACTTTGGGTGTTGCTATGGCGGCTCTAGTTCGGTTGAACGCCCTCGGATAGTGCTGCTGGGCCGCGGTGCCGCGACGCTACGTATTACCATTTGAAATTGTAGACTTACAAAAAATCGGCCTCGAAAGATAGGTAGGTATTTTAATTCTCATAACGGTGGCATCACGAATAAACATGATACATTTTGTTAATCTTGCGTTATCTAATTGCTGCTACATAAATCGTTAAGTAACTTTACGTACGTCCAGCTAGATAGTTGCCAAAAATAATAACCTTGGCTTTTAATTAGCTTCTAGCTAACGGTAAAAAGCTCAAAAAACGCCAAGATCTAAACTTATTTACCGAAAACTTGTTCATCTTTCATCCTACGACGATTGTCTCTCGTAAGATTATGAGAATGCCTACGTGACTTGTTGTCGACTGTAGTTTTTTAAATGAAACATCACTTTTTTATGAAAATATCTCTGGCCTACCCACTTACATGTTAGCACATACCTAACTATTTTAATAATACCACTTAGAATATAAGTTTTGGTGTGGACAAACTGCTTAAAATCCACTGTAATTTACTCACATGCCATATTTATAATACTTTAAGAATGTATAATTTTAAATTATTTATATTTCAACATTAATGATAACACTAAAGAGGCATTGTTTCAGGCATTACAAACTTTAATTTCTGGAAAAGTACATATTAAGATTTTTTACAATACAATGTTTTTCTTTGAAACCACAAAACAATTCTTTTGCATCAAAAAATTTGAAAGGAAGTTAAGTTTAAGAAAAAGCTGAAAGCATTGTAATTATTAAACAAAAGCTAACAATAGCATCTCTGCATTCAATTTATTTACTTACATATTACCTACCTAGCCTTTGTAGAAAGTTTTCCATTCGCTGAAAACCAGTGTTACCCTTGTTATGATTTAAATAAGATTTTTACTGTAATGTTTTCTTTTAATAAACACCATTTATTTTAACTGAATCGTAAATGCTCAAACATATTAAGCATGATTTTATGTAATATCTGTACAATATTTATATTTGTTGCAGTGTGAATTGGTAGCACGTACAAATGTTAATTTAATCATATTTTTAATCTTTAATTAATGAGTATAACTTATTGAACTCCATATAAGTTTGTCACTCGCATTCAGCATGATGTTATGATTTCTTGACTTTGACAACTATCATTGCAAGTGATAAGCGAATGATGCAAAGATTTTAAATTTTCATCTATACTTCTATACTAATATTATAAAGAGGAAAACTTTGTTTGTTTGGTTGTAATGGATAAACTCAAAAACTACTGGACCGATTTTAAATATTGTTTCACCATTAGAAAGCTATATTATCTGTGAGTAACATAGGCTATATTTTATCCCGGTGCGGGTAGTAGCTCCCACGGGACGCGGGTGAAACCGCGGGAAAACGGCTAGTATAAAATAAAGAGGATTTTTTTGTTTGTTTGTGCCCCAAAGGCTCCAAAATGACTGAATTGATTTGAAAAATTATTTCACTCTTGGAAAGCTACACTCTTCCCTAGGCTATATTTTACCCCGGTACGGGCAGTAGTTCCCAGAAGACAGGTGAAACCACAGGAAAACAGCTTGTTATAAAATGTATTCAAAACAAAACTATTGAACTTGACTTCATTATAATAATATCAAGGTAAACTTTGGTCATTATCACGTCATGACGTAAAATTTGTCATGATATGATAAAAAAAAAATCTCTTTTGTGTGTAGCTGTAGATGTTATCAGGGTTTGCTTTTGTTTTTTCGTTATCTGGCCGGGATTACCTAGTGACTGGCTGACTTGGATTACTTTTGGTAGCTTTTTTTTAAATAGGCTTTAGAAAGAGTTCATATGTTTATTTTTTTTGTAAAGAGTAGAGAATTAATATGTGCATGACCTTAAATTCTATTCCTTCGGTAGTTTGTTCCTAATCTTTGGTCATAAAATATTTTGCAATTTTTACAGTCAACCACAAAAGCAAATGTTATTTTTAGAATTTTAGAATTATTCATCAGTTATTACTACAATGCATTACTTAGGTATTTTGTTATAAATCTTCTTATTGTCATGATTAATCGCCTTGCCTGACGGTTTGTTATGTACTTACTAATAAATAATAATACCTACCTAATTAATTTCTTTTGAGGTTTGCATCTTTTGCTTTTTATCAGTATACAAGTAGTTGAT
Organism: Helicoverpa assulta; assembly: GCA_963856015.1. NCBI lineage: Eukaryota > Metazoa > Arthropoda > Insecta > Lepidoptera > Noctuidae > Helicoverpa > Helicoverpa assulta. The sequence goes on from CAWLCW010000016.1 coordinate 2,723,164, forward strand.
AAAAAATTGTCAATTTACTATAGTCTTGACTTGGCACTTTTGCTAAAAGATATCTAGTAATAGCCAAGCATTGCAATATTAGTAATAACATACCTAATAAGCATTACATTCCAAATAATTGTCATGAAATCAATTAAGAAAACATTTTACTCCTTCAAATTTTATTTAAATCTAAACATGGTGCAATAGTTATTCTTGCTCACTTTCTTGCTGTGTGGCTGGCAGGCTTTTATTATTACCAGTATGGGACTATTAATAATTTCTTAATAAAAACCTATAATAAGTAATGTTTAGAAGAAGTATTATATTATTACTGAGTTTTTTATATTAATGTAACATAATTAATTAAATAAAATGTACAAAATTAAAATGTTATAACAAACTCACTACTGCTTTAGTAGGCAAGCTGTAAAGTATTACTTTATTACCAAGTTTAGTAAAAAAAAGTAAAAAAAAAAAAATACATTTTTAATTTAATTAAATAAAATCCAAAATCCAAAATTAAAATATTACAACAAACTCACTACTGGTGTAGTAAGCGAACTGTAAAGCATGATACCACAGTTAGATAGCGTCGGTTAAGTGGCGATATGTGGGTCACCTATACCCGTGATAACGTTGGCGACATACACGAATTTAGGTGTGGTTGGTCCCGGTCAAATATGTGATAAGTCGATTGTTTTGTAATTGCATCTCTGTGTTTGCTTTTTATTTATCTATACTAATATTATAAAGCTGAAGAGTCTATTTGTTTGTTTGTTTGTTTGAACGCGCTAATCACAGGAACTACTGGTCCGATTTGAAAATTTCTTTCAGTGTTAGATAGCCCATTTATCGAGGAAGGCAATAGGCTACTTTTTATCCCGGTACGGGAAGTAGTTCCCACGGGATGTGGGTGAAACCGCTGGCAGAAGCTAGTTATTCTATTGATTATTTTCATATTATATTACTGCCAGTTTCATGAAAATTTCAGTAGCTTTTGCATAGAATAGGAATATTACTTAATAGAACTTAATAACTTCTATGACAATTAGAAACTCTTAGGAAAGTATACAGGAGTATATTACAGCTAATTTGTGTTAAATGCATTTTGTTTATTTATTTTTAGTGTACTACTAGTAGTTGTACGTGACTGTACCATTTTAATGTTGTGAATCATTTTCATTGTTTTCTTAATGCATTCTTAAATTAACTTTGCTGCCACCAAACCTCACTTGTAACTTTAGTGCTGTTGCTTAAGTATTTTATTTAAATTTTAATTAATTACTTTCTTATTTATTCTGGTATGGTGCTCAACTTAAAGAAATAAAAGAGTGTACCTTTATCAGTGTCTCCCCTTACAGTCATACTTAACATAATGCTATAAAAATACAAAAATAATTTAGAACAGAAATAACCAAACACTTGTAAACTTTCAACTAAACATTCATGCTCAATTGCTCACATTCTTATATCTCAAGTGTTAAGAACCTTACAGTATCAGAACTCAAAATGTCATGCTTAAGCACTTATTTCAAGCTTAGCTGGTACTCCTAAAGCACTTAAGTCATTATGTCAAAAGTTTTAATGACACATGCTATTGACAGGTGGTCACAGGTGCACTCAAGTGGTATATGACGTCACAAAAGTACTTTTGAACTGATAGCTAGGGCGTTATATACATAGTTTATTTTGTTACACCCTGAAAAAGTTTCTACATATAGTTTTTGTAGCATTTACTGATTGCTCATATAATGGTATCATATTATACGAGCAATCAGTAAATGCTTACAGTCAAACATGTAAAGTACACAGTACAAAAGCAGAAAGGAAATAGTTTGACATTAATTAAGAGGACGAATTGGAATTTTTGGCGCCAAGGATCTCAATTTTTCTCAGTAAATACAAAACGGATCATTATACAACTTGGTTACCTGAAAGTTCATGATATAAACCTTATTTTGTTAGACGTAGAAACATGATTAGGTAACTTTTATAACAGAGAAAAATATATCAAACATACCTCTTTTTAAAAAGAGATTCACATATTATGGGCAAACGGGACCGGTTTAAGCCGGTTAACTTTTTTAGTAGTTGAGTATATACATATTCTTTAAAATTGTAGAAGGAATTTTTATCAAATTATCATTTCTAAATAATAAAATTACAAAACCATTTTGTCGCTTACGACTTTTAGTTATAAGCTAGCGCGCGTATTGTTATCCTCGCCCCGCTCAGACGCTCTAACCCCTTTTGGCGCCTTAGATGCGCGTGCCGGTTATGGAATTATTGTTGACCAATTCGTCGCCTTAAGCCTTATTGGCATATCAAATTATTTAAAACTACAATTACCTATTTCTGAAGAGAGAACACGTGTAGTTCCCTTTTCCTCAATTAAATATTAATTATGACTGCTTCCAGAATAGTCAATTTTCCTTTCAATAAAGGCTATCTCTAGCTTTAAGGGAAAACTGACGTGACGTCTATATTTAAATAGTTATTAGTCTGACTTTCCTCCTTATAACGTGTGCTTAAAAGTAGGTAGGTACATGTATGTAGGTATCTATATAATGTATGTAATCACAACGCGGCCGTATTTGTTGACAAAGTATTATCTGGGGTTGCTGAACTGAGATGCACCTAGTTGTATAACAGCCAGTTTGTGTCATTGTGCTTATTGATAAGTCCAATTGAGATATTACGTGGTACATACTACAGTTGAATATCTACATAAATACATACTTACTACACATGTACTTGTTGCTACATAACTTTTACATGTGTCACACTTGTTTCTAATCGTACTCGGTTTTTAATCATATCATTTAGGTATAATTTTTTAGAATTTAGTACCTATTGGTTTGAGGAAATGAAGATGTTTTTAGTCATATCTCTCGTTGGGTGTTTTTATGATGAAAATTGATTATGGTGCTTGAGTCACGTTCTAACGCACTCTACTGATACCAGTAATACCATGAAATTATTAACTAGATATACCATTGTCATTTTTGACCACTTCAACTAAATTAAGGATTCCAGAAAACTATGATTGTAAAATAACACACATATTTACCCATATTGACTTTAGTAAACAAACAAGTTCTACTGAAATTTAACGCAATGGTTTTCGTTAAATATCAATTCGATAACGTTTATCTAGAGTTCAATATATCGATAAGGGACACTTGAACCATGCCGTGCGTTATCGAGTCATAGCTCACGTAACTATTTCGTCGATATTATGTTGTAATTTTTAACGTGGCAACTGTAATCAGATCGATCTTACAGTATGAGCTGTAAAACTGAGTCATATTCTGGTTGCCATAGTTTCACCATAAAAGACCTTCATATTCGTCGTTATCGAATTATCTTATCGATAACTTTTTTTTCTAATATTCTTTACCACTGAACCTTTATTAATCCAAAAATATATGTAGGTAATAGATATTTCCAAAAAGCATTATCGTACATTGATAACCCTGAAACGAATCCAAGTGCATGGCCCAAAATCGTAATCTTCTATAACTCTGCACATCTCTCACATTTCCAATATCATCGATCCTATATTACGTTTAATCCAATGCTAACAAAAGCCGACTTGCAATACTTATTACAAGAAATAAATCTCAATTGAAAACCAGGAATCATGCCAAAACAATTCAAACACAGCTCCATAAATTACAAAACAACCCAGGCACCAATACTAGTCACAGCCACACCACAGCCAGAACGTAAAAACACGAATACAAAGCTAGCAATATTTTTGCTGAACTGGCGCGAAAGTTTTTAAAGTGACGTGGAATTCACCTTAGAAAAGGAACAAAGTTAGTTGGCGGTCGGTAGGTAGTAGGGCATTCACGCGAGCCTAAGCCACAAAGGGTGAGTTGTAAAATAAAAAGTTAGGAGTTCTAACCGGGCGTGCCGGGGGACAGCGAACGGGTTCCCGGCCGCGCAATGGTAAGCTGCTGTTTATACGACGCCAGTTTCAAAAGCGACCGGCTCAAAAACTTGTAATCTTCTACAATGTATTAAATAACGCCTAGAAAGTAAAGTTTACCACCTGTCTTAACGACGAACATTTTCTTTTGTGACTGTAAGGTTATATGTAAATGCGAAACATAAAATAGTAACAGCAAAAAACTCAAGTTGTAAAATTGTTTTCGCGGGAATATAAAAACGTGTACTTTGTATTCAGAGTAGAATTCTTTGACTTTCAATACTGAGAACGACGACTGACAATCATTTTCGCAGTAGGTATTCATGAAATTGAAATCACAAATATCCATAAAATCAGCTGATATTCCCAATCAAATCAGCTGGATACGAGCCCTTATGGCATGTACTTACCGCGGTGCAGCACGCAACCGGTCGGTCGCCCCCCGCGCGCCCCCCGCCCCGCTGTCATTAGAAGCGTGCGCGGGCGCATTGGCCCTCGGCCGTTGCGCATGCCCCGACTTATGGGCTCAGAACGGTGGATGTGATTTGATTTGAATTTCGGAACAGCTCGCCTTTTAGTATAAGGCCTTGTAGAATGCAAGTAAAAACTTAACGATCAGAAAAGCATCGGAATTGGAAATTGTGTTTTTAAATATTGGAGAAAAAAACTAAGCGAGGATTTATGCTTATTGGCATGAACTGGAGTGGCCTGTATTGTATTGTAAAGTCGCCACAAAAACTAAGAATACACCGATGAAATTGGCGAAGCTATCATTTTAGAAACTCGATTTCAAAAAGCACTTAAATTACCTGAAGAGCCTGTTATGGCTTTATTGAAGGTCAATATTGAAAATGAATATATAAAAATATTGCCAGTAAATCACACAAAGGACCTAGACCTCGTAAAGTTCCTCGACCACTGCAATCGTAAGAAAGAAAGAGGGAGACAGAAAAAATGATTACGGCCGGAGATGATACGGAATTCCTGTCTTTGTGATGATCACGGCATCGGCACAGACAAGTTTGTAATAAAACGACACTGGTCCGGTCAGGTAGAAACTGAGTCATCAACGCCAACCGTGTGGTCGTTCAACTTTCATTATTGTTTATTTATATTTTTATTGTTCGAGGTTTGACGCGTGCGTATTGCTCAAGTCACAAGTCGTAAAGCAGACGAAATCTACCAAAATTGTCTGACAAGACAATGGTTTCTGCCCGACTAAAGGGCACCGTTAGACCATTGTTGAAAATTTGGTCTTCAGTGTATGTGAATAAATTGAAATGTGGATATATTGTAACTTGGCTGTGATCTTTCCCTTTTATTATTCTACAATCCTAATTACTAGATATCGCTCTGGAGCACTTAATTGGACATATTGTGATATTCACATAGATATTCACATTAACCTTAGACGAATTCTTTATCTGATAAGTCTGTATACGCAATCCATTTGCGTAGTCATATGTAAACTGCGTCATGTTGCGATTTCATAATCGCCATATATAGCACAGTATCACGTTGTAACGATTATTATCATTTGATCAAAGATATGCCGATTGTAGCGCAAAGTGCAAAGATTTCATGACATCGCGGCATATCCACTTCGTCATCATTGGTCAACTAGAAAACCCTTATTGCTGATCACTAGGCCTACGGTAATTTAAGCTAACGGCACTTAAGTACATATGTATTATGCAAGAAATCAAACCTACTTCAATTGAAGTCTGCACACTAACCTGACTCGGAGAACGTGGAATGTAAATAACCTTGGAAATACTCACCTATTCAGTACTTGGCTGATGTCTGCCTGTCTATCGTTTGTTTACTCTGAGACTGAAATATTGACGAGCTCTCCGTGCACCCTTTACAGCAATATTTTTTCATTACACCAGTAATTTTATCAGGCTTTGGAACTAAGATCTCTTTGTTTGAGCATATGGCAGGGCGATAACTTACACCGACATTCTACTGATTAATGTTACTATTGTAACATCAAATAAGGTATAACAAACCTAAAGTGGTCGTTTTATTTACTACCAACGTTATTTCTAAAACATTTTCAAGTCAACTTAATTGGTGTTAACAAATGGAACGAGAAAAATAGCCAATTAAAACAGGAAAAGTTGTATCACGGGTTTTTGTCTGAACAGTCAGTGCGGAAACATCATTTGCACATATTTCATGGTATTTAATTGCGTGATTAATGAGTTTTAGTTTATCAAGCAGGGGAATCACACCCTTCCATACAATAACTCCTGCTGATATAGTTTGAGAACGAGTTCTAAAGTTTAACTATAAAGTCTATTAATTAATGGACGAGAGCAAATCAACTCGAGAACACGAAGTAAATCGGACATCACGATTCGAAGTGAAGCCATTAGTACCACCAAAATGGACCACAAGTTTTAAGTTTCCATCCTACATAGAGTATTTCTCATGTGGTATGTCATAAAGAATCAGTGCAGTCAAAGGGCAGTGATGTACAAACTGGTTCCTCGCTAATGCAATTATCGGTTGCTTCGTCGAGACTGCTCTAAGTGACCGAATGGATACGTGAAAGAAGACCGTGTAACGTTTAAATGAGAATACCTTTTATGTTTGTGGTGGTTGCCTCTATATACGAAGCAAGAATTCCGTTAGCTAAAATGGAACACAGCTTGCAGAATCAGGTATAGAAGCTTGTTCTAGAATGGTTACAACAAAAGTTGCTGTAGTTATAGCTAATAACTAGGAAGGAAAAATACAGTGCTGAATTCAGATAAAAATATGCCAAATAGGGTCTCACGTATGACGCGTGAATGATAATGCCTTCTACCTGGAAATTACTGGTTTGAGGTTTTTCCAACCGGATGCCGGACGATCATTAGAAATGTTTTGAAATTCGTCATGCCCGGCTTGCCGGAAGTCGTTTTCATATTTGAAACTTTCTTGTTAAGGTCATTTTTTAAGAGTTCAAAGTTCTTTAACCCTTAAATTGGCAAATCAATTTACTACAAAAATTTAATTATTTTTTATTATTTCCTGGTTTATTACGATGCCAGATGACTGTAAAAAATTGTGAAAAAAATCTACCTATTACAGTTTTCGCGAAAATCTATGTACTCTGGGGAGTACGTTGCCAACTCCAGTAGTTCTTCTGTTCGTACTACGTGGAGTACGTTGCCAGAATATGAATAAAACACATTTTAGTTAAATCTTCACTTTATTTATCATAATTCTTATCAAACTGCATAATATGCATTTATTGCGGGTGAAATTAGCGGAAGCAATTTCTTTTATTACTTTCTCCTACCATAAAATACAGAAGCACATTGCATTTCACGCAAAAAACTTTAGTTCTTCCATCTTTGCAAAACCTACAGCGTGATTGCTTATTTGCTATTTCTGGAAAATATCCGACAGCATTATCTGACATTGTCCACCGGCCGTTCAGCTATAGGTCGAATTATTTTCTCCTTCACCTACCCAAATACCACCATGTAACGGACACCTTTCAAGAGCCGATTTCTTGAAAGAGGGGTCCGGTACAAAGATATAAGGATATCTGCTAAATCAGGTCGTGTCAGGTTCAAGACTGCAGAAAAGAAAAAGAACATTCTGTATGACATACAATTCACGACACAACTGAAGTCATTTTACATAAAAACCAACAAAAAAAGGCTAGTTTGCATTTCTAAGTAACGAGCAATGTACTCCGTGTATACCAAAGTTTATGTTGTGAACTTCACTACGTACTTAGCAACGGTATTCAGGGAGTACATACAGAGTTATGAACTTATAAAATTGCGATTACATTATTTACACACAAAATTACGAATGATTGATATCATTTATAATGTTCCTATGCCATTTAAAGCCAAATAACCACAAGTCCCATCCGAAAAAATGTAGAAAAACACAAAAAACTTACCCGTGATCCAGATACTCCAGACCGCTCTGAAGACATTTTGAATTTGACAGCTATTTTTCAATGGAATCACATTCAAATATTTTTTCTACCAAAATATACAATTATTGCAAGCTAAAAATAATAATAAATTGTATTTTTTTTAAGATTAGTACTACAATCGATTTAAAAAAAGTTAATGTCTTTGGTGGAGTACACTGCCAATTTAAGGGTTAAGAGCGTATAGCGTTTTATCAATTGTTGATTTGGGCGTGGGTGTACCCTTCAGGCTAAGTGATTTCATAGCTGATGATTTGGAACGGTCTGTCTTGAAATATCATCATACTTTTTTTGACCATATCTAATCATACAGTCCTCATGTATTCTTAGAATCTGTGTCCTTTGTTTTTCCGAGAGGTCAATTAAAAACTATGTTTCATATTTTGTAGTTTTTACCTCCTATTATAAGCTACAATTATATTATTTTTCATCGCATAAAAATCGATACTCGGTTTTTAATATTATAAGGTATTTTTCTTTTATAAGCGAGCAGCTGCCCCTATGCAGCCGGAACACACCTGCTTCAGTGGTCCCAGTCTCTTTCACCTTTGACATTTCACAAAAATGTTATGGCGATTCGATTATTTATTGTGCTTATAGATTCTTTATCTATAACTTCATAGCATACATCGCTTAAGAAATTTTAGTACCTTCGTTATTACCGGGACAACTGCTGCTACCCACGCGTTCTGTAATTGACTCGTACACATGTCACGAACTACGTTTTAATGGTCAACTATCTCTTTGTTTCGAAAGAATACGATAAAAATCTTTCTCAGCAGAACTCCCACTAAGTGACGTACATATAGAATTTTGATTTGTATGTAGCGCTGATCCTTGTCAATTACCGCCATTAAAAATTTAAATACCGATTACGAAATTTTAGGGTTAGGTTAAACGTGTTCTATAATTAGCGAATGGTCGGACGATCGGGCGCGGACGATTCTCTGGTACCCTTTGTTATTATTTAAATTATAAACGATTAGTCTACCAAATACTACGCTCGAGGCGACGCGTGTGCCGCTACGTCATCCTTGCATTTGAAACTGCGATTTGGCGATTGTTTTTATCTAGTTTTTATTTGAAGGACGGGCAAGGACGACCAAGAAATTAGCCGAAACAAGTTTTTGTTCAGTGCACGAACGCTATAAATATATTTTGTGAGCAGTTAATATATTCCGTTTATGTTATTGACCTTTACATATTGTCTGATTAGTTCGTGTCTTCGTGATAATAGTATGTCTGAAGTTCGTAATAGCTTATATTTTAGTAAAGCCAGACAATGAGAGACGTCTTCCGAACCGAATACCATTGGGGATCCCGGAGGGAAATTGTAGTTAGACAATGCATTTGACTTTCCAACTGAACGTCGGAATGTATCTAGCAATGCGATGCACGTCTGGGTATTGGGTGGTTAGGAGATATTTCCTTCCGTTGTATTTTTTTTACCGTACTTACATCTATACTAATATTATAAAGCGGAAGAGTTTGTTTGTTTGTTTGTTTGTTTGTTTGAACGCGATAATCTCCGAAACTACTGGTTCGAATTGAATAATTCTTTTTGTGTTGGATAGTCCAGTTATCGAGGAAGGCTATAGGCTATATAACATCACGCTACGACCAATAGGAGCAAAGATATAGTGGTAAATGTGTAAAAAACGGGAGAAATTATTTCATCTTTGAAGCCTTCCGTTGCGTGCGCCGTGAAAACGGTTCAAGATACACAAAAAATATGTATTAAAGAATAATAGCTCTTTTAATGATCTAAAAAACAGTCCACGACAGTGTATGTCTATCTTTTAAGATTAACTCACAAAAACCGTTTTTATTACATCTATGTATATAAAAGAAAGTCGTGTTAGTTACTCCACTTATAACTCAAGAACAGCTGAACCGATTTAGCTGAAAATTGGCAGGGAGGTAGTTTAGAGCCAGGAGAAGGACAAAGGATAGTTTTTTTTACAAAAAATAAAAATAAAAAATACAATTTATTCCGGACATACAGCGCCATCTATTGTTCAAACCAAAAATCTGCCGGATGCCACTATCCCACGCGAACGAAGTCGCGGGCAAAAGCTAGTAAGAAATAAGCCAGATCAACGAGTGCATAATCCCAGTTCGAGATTGAATAGTGAACTTTTTTCTCCGTAAAAAAAATTATATATAGACTTTGCTGTGTGCAATACCTGCATTTATTCAATTTGAGGATGTTCCGTGAGAATTTTTTTTTTACTTTTACCCTAAAATATCGTTTGAGAATTTTTATTTCGAAATAAAAAAAGCTGCCAAAATAGGGGTCATGTTTTGAATGGTTGGTCTAATACGGCGTGCACACATAGCTATAGGTGTGAACGTGAGGTATTCGGGGGCCCTCTATACGTAGGCAGCTAAGTCAACAATTTATTGGAGTCCATCTATCAAGACAAACGTCGTCGTATTGTCCAATTGCATTCCTCGTATTTCAACTGGGAATGTAGTGAGCGACAAATTCTCCACACCAATAATTCCTTCGTAAATTCTAACATATCTTCCGAATTAAGAAATATAATGAACATTTCTTAATATACGAGTTAATTTTCTGAACGGATATGTCGTGGTCACGCTGGGAGAAAATAGCTCTCCGTTCCGCGGTCAATGATCTGATAACTACAGGATATGATTGAATTGAGAGGTTGCGATATTGTTCACAAGGGTCTAGGATTCTTTTATATGAATGATCATAATTCAAAAAGGTATTGTAATTGGTATAATTGCAATTTAACAAAACAAAGCCTCTTCTCTCAAATTACCAATTTGTATTAACCACGATCCAAGTATTTGTAGAACCAGCCTTCGCTCCAAAATTGTTCGTATCCATACCGCAATGTATTATTAATTTACCATTACACAGTCTAATTTCGCGTGATATAATACGAGATATTTTGCCCCAAGACTGGGGGTAAACACCAATTAATCCTGGCAACACGATACATTTTAAGGGTGGAGGGGGCCCGCTGATGGCAGATTGCTGCATAATCCCGCTGCATTTCTACTGCTTCCGATGCAATCGCCCAAGAGAGGGCGTTTACAAAGGGGAATCGTACCATGGACATCACAGGGGCTAATATATTTTTCTTTACTTCATTGTTTGTCGAGAAATCGATGAAATCGTATGTGAAACCTTTTTCCCGGATCTAATACAGCGGTTTGAAAATAAAGCTGCAATTACGGGGAATTTTATCAATAGGATATTCCCGAAGATAAGATGTCTGCTATTTAGCCATTTTCATTGTGATAATCGAATAATTATAATAATTCATGACACGATTACCTATAACATATTTAGTGGGTGATGGTGAATGTACTGATCAATTTTTAGACTCATATTATCATAACTATGACTGTATCGAACTTTATATGCTACTCTAAAATAATTATAACCGAGGGGATGATCCCCACATTCCACAATATTTTCAAATGTTTCCTTCCCTAAACATTGTTTAATTTTGCTACTTCACGCTCATTGTCATTTGTCGTGCTGACTTGACAGTAACCGAAATGCTTTTTGGAAGCTCACAAATATAAGTCACTTTACATCCAGTCACGTAGGCAGAAGTTTCGAACTTTCTCGAAGTTCACGATTGCCATCGCTCCCTCCTCGAGAGACTAAAGGTATTTGTTAATTACCCCGAAACGCAACACCGTTAGACGTTCAACTTCAAACTACAAAATTAATTCCTTATCTCATATCTTTACATAAACTGGCTGTACTGAACTGACGGTTTTCGCATACAATTAGTGAACGCCCGAATAAATATTTGGTTTAAATACAAAACATGATATATTTTGAAATAACATTACGTTTTAACATCGTGAGTTAACGAGTCAGTGTAAATTATTGAGATTATCTTTTATGTTAGATTATAATCTTTAAAAGATCTACGTCAAATGCTTATTTGACTGATTCTAAACGAAAATACAATTGAGAATGCATATTTTATTGTAGTATATAAGTAGATACTTTTAACAAATAATAATAATAGTGCTAAAATATACCTATACCTAGCACATCAAATGTTATTGCTTACAATTCCGGATTTGTTGAACCATTACAGTAATTTAATGAGCTGGCTAACTGTAAAATAAATGGACTAATCCAATAAATACATTTATATCACCTTGACATAGCTTAGGTTCTAGAGTGGTGAACGAAAGATTAATAAGAAGGATTATGTTCTGAAGTTGAATTTACATTAGAAGGGAGGGACACCTCTATCGATTCATACCGACAGAATAATTTCTAAATAAACTTTAATGTAGATACAAATTAATTCTATTAACTGAGTCCGATATCTATCACAGTTATTACACTAACAAGCAAATTGCATAATTATGTGATTAAAATTGATGTTGTAATTCAAGCGATTGATATTCGAAATATTTGTCTACACACCTGCGCAGGTACTTCACTAATGTATTTAAGTTTATAATCGCAGAATGTTAAAAATATTCCAAAAGTCGCATTTAGATCTATATCAAAACTCGTTATTTCGATAAATAACTGTTGCATTCTTTACAATAAACTGAAATCTTAAACATTTCAGAGTTGAAACAGTTCGAACAAGTAATTATTTTGTACTATATATCGGCTGAAAAAGTTATCCGTCGATGAAGTCAATAAATAAATATCTCCGGACCCAAAAAGAAAACAAAATCGATAATCTCAAAAAAATACATTCGAATCGATAGTCGAGTAGGATTCCGTATCGATACTCGCTGCGATCGCCCACGATAAATCAGCGTTCCCCGCGCTCAGCTTGACCATTTTATTAAATTCCGCGATTAAATACCCGCCAGCAACATTAAACGAAAACGTTTCGATATTATCGCGATATCTCGACACCTCGACTCACCTCGCCCTGTTTATAATTACGAGTTCGCCTCGTCCCCTCGTCGTGCCGGGGTTGCATAGCAAGCGAGAACGACGCTTAGCATAGCTCAAACCCGACCCGGGCATACCGCTGTAACCAACGCTTTTTGTCATAAACTCGTCTTCCAACCAAGGTTTGTTATGGAAATTATCAACATAAACTATAAAAACATTCTCCTTCTACAGTTTTAGTTTTTGCTCTTCCTATATTTGTACCATGTTTACTCAGATAACATGGAATACCAAGACGTTGGCACTTTTTAACATTGCTATCTTACCGAAGAAAAACTGATCATGCAATTAGGTAAAGCTTTACCACGATAAAGTCTAGTCTAGACTACTTATATTATCTTAATTGTATAATTTAATTGTACAAGTGATTTATTCAATTTAACACTGACTATTTAGCTCTACTTTGTTCCATATAATAAGGGTAAAATTCTGCAAATTAATATTACACATTTTACTCTAATTAGAGACTAGACAATCAAATTCGGGATAAAGATAAAATAAAGGTTTCCATGTAAGTTCTCCCATACTTACCATTTTAAACAAACATATTCCTTGAAAAGATTCTACAATATTATTGAACGAAATGCACAAAATATTTCATATCGAATTGAAAATAAATCATCGCCAATATGAAACGTTGCCAACGTGAGACGTTGCTCGCGAGAAAATTTAAGTGCTCAATTACATAAAGTTCTATTTCACGGAAACATCAGTTTGCATAAATTTCACTATCGAAGATGTATAGTTTAAGATAAGTTGGCGAAAACTTGTTCAAATATTACAGCATTTGAATATTTCTGTGGGATATACAAATTGAAAGGAAAAATGTGCAAATAACAGGGCGAGCACCAGGCAAGAAGTATGTACAACTTAATATTTAGGGGAATACTATTGTCTGCTAGTTGTCTAAAATTGTGAGTTAATTCATTAATCCTCAGGTTGCTTTAGGTTTTTATAACGGACATCTTCTAAAATTCAAAATTTTATACCGCTGTAAAAATCATAAACACCTCTATTTCCAAATACTCTCATACAAAAACTCACTGCACCTTTCTTCACAAAATAAATATATTATTACTTACATAATGATTTATAGTATTTCCGTGGCAGGCGATACCCAGCGCCCTTCGACAAGAATTCGGGTCCCCTTGCAAGCAGGTGTGACTGCCGGTTTAGGAAACCCCCCCAAATGAGGAAAGTTACGGGACCTGTTCCGCTAATGACAAACTTTGGACAATATGAACAGAAATTACAACACTACTTTTTTGGCTACACAAGGATTAATAATAAAAAGCATTAAATATTTTCATCCTGAGACCCGGTTCGAATCTTATCCCCAAAATATTTGATGTTTATTTGACGGTACATATCTTTAATGAGCAATGTTGCAATTAGGGCTAAGGCGTAATCATTAAATCATGATGATTATGATATAAAATTATCTTGAATTACTCATCTAAAATCATTGCTTATGTAGTACTTGCCTCTTGGACATGACTTCTACATTTCTTGACAAAGGAGGGCGCCCATTATGTGTGAATGTTTATTTTATGATGTGACACTAACGTGATCTTGAAGTGGACGTACGAGAGGTTTAATGACGTCATTAACGTCACAAATACTAAGTGGTCGCCAGTTGGGAGAATTAGGTACGATCTTCGCTGCCGACGCCAGAATATGTGACCTTTAATCGTTAAGCCTAATTTTAGATAAAACTGTTTAAATTACGATAAAAGTCCAAATAACGCTAGACGCTATCAGCAAACCCAAAAACTTTTATCTTGAAGAAAAGTTAAACAGTGATATATGAATGTCATCTCTAAAGCTGCATTTTAAAAACTTATTTTTCTAAGACTAATTGAACACCTGCTAATAAACTTGTTCATCTAATCCGGAATTCCACCACAACGTATTAAGTACCTAACACATCTAAATACCAAAATAACACATGCTTTTGTTGAACAAAGCTTATAAAAAGGCGAGTGCTGACAACCCCGGAGGCTTGCTAACAGCGCATTAATAACAACACCATGTGCATAAGTCAGGGCACGCGACAACATAGAAAGGTCTAACGTCATCGACCTAGAACATCTGCTTCATACAGGCTGCCTCTAGAAATATCACGTGTCTGGAAAATGTGGCGTGAAGAATTTTATGCGTCGACGGCCGGTGCAGCCTGCGTGAGAGATTTTATACGAGGTCCTGTCCGGTTATCGATTGGATAAAATATTTTATAGGCTCATCATTATTTTAATGCCCTTCCGGCATCAAGCGTTAAAATAGAAACTTGAACGTTCATTTTAATTTACACTCACAATATCTCTTCACAAATCAAGAAGCTACTATTTTTAAAGATCAAAGCCCATAAAATAATGCATTAAAATTCTACTACCTATTTGATTCAGAGACAATTTATAATCTCGCAGGGGGAATCAATTTAATTATCTGCGATCAACAATGAGAGTATATACCATGCTTTTGTTAGTCACCGGCGCAGTTGTCCTGCCCACCCTCATGGATATAAAGTTATCGCGTTAGTGTCCATTAGCAATGCGAACGTGCCCCGTCAGTATACAGCTGCCTTAATACTAATAGCCTGATAAATTGTTATTATTGTTTCTGCTATAAAATGCTAAGGGGATGTCCCGATGTCCGCGATCAAAAGAAAGTGTTTGCAAACATCGAGCTTATCGAAGATTGTTTGTGTAAACGTATTTCATTGTTTTATTGTCAATCGAAAGTTTTTGTTCAATAGTAATGATGGGCAGCTGTAGGCGCCGCAGGGGAGAAATGTCATGGCTTCACTCATTATGTGGACAGGACAATGAGGATCCCTGCGATGAACTCATTCTGCTATTTACTCTGCGACAACATCACCGCCCTCGCCAAATGTGCGTGCGTGCTATCGACCCACTATCTGAGAACTGTAGCGTTTTTGCAGAGCAATTTTGATAAGATAGTACTGTAGCACCATTGATAATAAATCATCACAATTTATTTTATCGCCATCCCACATACTCTGAAGATTAAAAGTGTGTTTCATAAACTAAAAATTGAATGATATAACAACGAAACTTTCCTGTATACATTACAAATGTTATGAAATTAAGGGCGTGTTTGTTTCCTTTACCGGATACTCGGACAGGGAAGCGCTGTAAAAGGAAGGCGACGACGAACATCAATTATGGCGAACGCTTAAATTGGAAGCTACACACCGTGCGTAGCCTGACACCAAAAACAAAGAATATGCTGTTAAAAACTGAAATCGATTACACAATTACAAAGACTGCGTGGTTTGATTTATGCGTTGTCCACGTACGACGATTGCATAATTGAGGCGCCTGCAGTTCAAACTGGTTCGATATTTCATAGTAGCATTTCGATTTTATACGTGTTTTTTGCGGCGGGTGCGACATTAATATGCATTCGAAGCGCGTGCCGTCGGTCAGCTGTTTCTTCTATGCGGCCGCAAGCTGCGCGCGCCGTAAAAGGAAACAAGACTCGTGGATGGATTACGGCGATTACATCGCAATTATCCGAACGAGCCGAGAGCTGCCTACGTAACATTGGAGCACTTTCGCGATCTTTGTTCCGCGCGACATTGACCTTGCCGCGCGATTCTTATGTAATGTTTTTCGGCGTCCGCTCCGTTGCCATTGAACTTCGTGTTCTTTTCATATACATGCGTAAACACGCGTCAGTGATTACCTTGTGAGGGTTCATTATCACATTTAGCACCGGCACGAACATTTCGTGGACGTAAAATAAGCATCCTCGTGTTGAGTATAGTCACCGCCATTGGTATGGCCGCGTCGTAACGCGATATTCGCATTCGCATGCGCTGTGCGATCGTTTTTATCGCTCGCCCATGCCTTGACGAGCTCTGCAGATGGCATTCACGATGCAGGCTTGAAGTTTTTACTGTCACCGCCTCAAGCTACACTTGGACAGTTATGTCGCTGACTCCTCAAGAATCTTTAATTTTCTTTGGTTATGTTTGCAACGATGGAAATCGTATCTACGTTCGAATCTGGAGAGTCCGGTTTTCTAATGAGAGCACATCGCCCGCATTATTGGTATAACTGTGTTTGCGCTGCGGGTTGGGGCTTCACAAGCTGTACTCGAAATCTTTTCCAAGTTGTGAGCACAGCGTGAGTCTTCCGGACCCTTAATTCTTATTTTGTTTATCTGGTCGGGTGCACGACCATGTGATAATCCCACACTGGCGCTCACGGTTGAATATAAAACTAAGGGCTGATTTTTCAATCATCAGTTAACCTCTATCTGAGGAATAAATATGGCGGTTTGACATATTTTCCATACAAAAGCTGTCAAAACGTTAAAAATATTCCTCAGATAAAAGTTATCTGGCGATTGAAAAATCAGCCCTTAGTGTAATTGTCCCATTGTCTATACATCACTTAAATTAAGATACAAATGCGATACCACTGGAGGAACGTGACGCATTTGGGAAGCATAATATGAAAATCAAGGTTCATTGTAGGTACAGAGTAAATAACAAATTGAGATGAGATAAAAGACACTAAAAGGGGATGAAACATTCGCGATACGTTGGAATACTATACTTTGCTATCGCAAACGAAGATTTGTAGGCCAAGCCCCGTTTGTATTCTGACTAGGTACTTGTACAGACAATTTTAGGTATAGACAAGCCTACATGTCTTCATAATACCGCCTTGTCACTTTAATGATAAGTGGCTGACGTAATTCACAATTCTCACGTGTACACTACACACCGTACAACAATCCGCTTAGTGCCTTGAATTTTTCGGTATTTCACAATGTCAATGTTAGTTTAAGTTTAAGATCCTATCTTCATACCTACAATAAAATTTAATCTTAACAAAATTAGAACAACGCCTACGATATTGAACAATCGAGTCAAGATTAGCGATTACTTAATTATTTCGATGACTAACGCTTATTACGATGTCCTGTTTTAATTTTATAACGGCCGATAAGCTAATCCACTTAGCCTACTTGAAAAGAACACGGTATTTCCATTAGCTTTAGGTGCAGACTCGTAAAATCATAACATAGTCGTTGGGGTTTTCAGGAATGCCTTCACCATTAATTATGTACGGTCCTCAGCAGAACAGGTAGCTTCGACACTTGAGACGTCTGGTGGCAATACAAGATTCGCCCGAGGTGCCGCCCGTCGCCGTGGGTGGTTTCTCTAACCAAACTATTGAACTTTACTAACGATAGCAAAACAGAATTCCTTACGAAGCCCTTCAGAACGTCTGTCTATAATGTTGAAATGTTTGTTTGAAAATAAATATGTATCCAAGTTTCGAATTCAAGCTATAAATTTACACTTTGCGATTGCCCAACTTATTGAAATACTTTTATCAATGTACCGCAAGTCAGTTTGACCGGGTAACGAAACTAAATAAAACTACAAACACCACACGATCCCACAATGTTTTAAAACCTGCAAAATAATTTATCTTCTTTGACCTACGCTCCCTTGAATAAATTGTATTGATTATCGGAACTCGATCCCTATACTTAATCAAATATGAAAAGAGGTAGGCTTGACCTTTTTAAAAAGTTCATATAAATACTATTCTATGGTGTCTTGATGCCATCATTTATTTCTAATACAACACTTAAGTGGTAACACCAAAGCACAGCAATAAACATTAAAAATACTTATGTAAATTAAGCTTTTAACTCTACATATATATTTGTCATGATCTAGCCATTTATTTAATTCAGAAAGATAAAGTAACACGCCACCTTATTGGCTTCTTAACAAATTGTGAGTCTGCTATGAGTAGATAGTACACACTTTATAATGCATAGAAGATGCGAGGCAGAAGCATGTACAATATGTACCTATGAGGGAAATGTTTATAGAAGTGCATTTTATTCATTAGCATATAAAATATAGTATGTGTCAGCGTTTGGAGCTACAGACCGAATAAGTCTTAAAAACTCCTCAAAATGTCAATATCAAACACCAGGTGCACTCGAAAGTTTTTTGAAGTCCAAATTCATTGAAGCCCTTACAAATGATGTCACTTAAAATAATCTCTAATTAGCAAAATCGTATGTTGTGTCACAGTAATTACGTTAGGGTTGCATGCGAATAATTCAAAGCAAAAATCCCTGTCATTAGTGGAAAATTACTGCTGTCGTCGCCCTTTCGCCACCCCTGCACCACTATCACTAATGCATCGTTGCTACTGCGTTTGAAATCGCAGCTTTACACACATTATCATCATTAAATTGTTTCCACACTGTAAACTCGATTAATAAGAAAGCTACCTGCTTTACGCCTAAAACGTTTTTGCTATAAAAAAATCTAACAAAGTATGTTTAACAACTTTAACAAGTTATCGTTAATTTAGCGACGATCGTAACATTATCATCTTACACCTGCCCCCGACGGTATCGCTCAGCAAATCCAAGCCGTCCCGCGAGCTTTGTCGGTAAAATAATAATCAATCATATACCTACCACTTCCAGGACACACGATTTTATGACGTATTTCTTGAACCGTAAGCTCTAAAATTACTCGTAAATCTGCATTGTACCAACAGCTGCAAAAAATCTCACATAATCCCCAATGAGTATATATTAATTATCAGAAAATTAACAGGCAGGAGATTTGAAGTACCATCGGATGTTGGGAATCACGCGAGCATCACTTTCATACGCTGAGTGACGCATTCAGCGTGTCTCTATTACCGGGACATAGAGTCACGGTTCGGCCCGACTTGAGTGTGAAATAGAAATGGATAGTCGTCGTCACATATTATCACGCGATTGCCAACTTAGCTCACGTACGAACACAAAAAGTGATCCAGAATAAAACCGTGGGAAGATTAGTGGACGCAACGTTGCGTTTTTGTGTCACTTTGATTTATTGTTTTAGATGTTGTCTGTACCGAATAACGATTGTGTGATTAGTTCATGCGGTATACGCTGTAAGTTACGTTGTAGCATTGAGAGACCTATTCATAAGTCAGTTCCATTCTTACCGAGGCTTTGAAGAAGCTAGCTGCTGTGGTCCATTGAAATTAATTGCTCATTGTAATAGCTTTAATTAGCATAAAAGAGGGTCTGGAAAAAATTACGAGCCTCTCAGATTTCATGACTGAGCTTCAAGCAAGAAATCGATCCATGCTCGGGGAACCATTTGCCTTAACAGCGAAAGGTTTTGCTCTCATTCAGTTTATTTATTGGCAAAAAATATCAGGAACCAAGAACTTATAAAAAGCGTCACTAAACGGTACCTAAGCACCAGCAATTCATCGCGATATGCATCTGAATACCGCAAGTTGTTTGTGGCAGCGATTTAGGCTGACATGGTGGAGTTTTTGATCCGCGACGCACGCGAGGGAGCCGCGCCGTGTTGGCGTAGCCCTAGGGCTGTCTCAGTCCCCATTCGTCCGTTTGAAACGTTATCAAGGATGAGTTTTTGCAAAGAATAGCATACGAACAAAAAACGAGAATGTAAATGATTGACGTCAGACTTGCTAGCTGTTATAATACATAAGAAAATTATACTAACTGCTACGTTGTAATCCGTGAGACTTGTGGACATAGACCTTGCATTAACTGCAACTCTAAAGAACTTATCGTGACGATAATGAGCCTTCATGTTACGTCACATGGATAGTGACAGCCCCGCATCACTTCGGACAAGTTACGTTTTGATTGAATTCAGTCTATATACAGTACCCTACAGCCAAAGAGAGTCGGCAGCAACTTCGCAACTCCCCGTCGGGCAACATTTAGACGGAATTAAGTGCACTTAATCGTCGGCGCAGGCGCTCCGCCCGGGGGAGCACAATTTGAGCCCGCATTTATAATGTACGATTTTTTATGATGGCTCCTTCCTGGCTAAATTTCAGTTAGTCGTAGTTCTTACCGCAGTGCCCCGCAGAGGCAAGTTATGTGGTCGTCAGATACGTGTGCTCAGTGTGCTGGATTAAGATTTTTTATGAAGTTAAGCTTAGCTACACTGTATTGTGTTTTTGAGGGTCCAAAGGCTCCTTGACATATGTTCGACCTAATCCTTTTCAATGTAGCATATTTGAAACCTGCGAAGATGTATATCTATACTAATATTATAAAGCTGAAGAGTTTTTTTGTTTGTTTGTTTCTTTGAACGCGCTAATCTCAGGAACTACTGGTCCGATTTGAAAAATTCTTTCAGTGTTAAATAGCCCATTTATCGAGGAAGGCTATAGGCTACTTTTTATCCGGGTCCGTGTCGAGGTTCCCACGGGATGCGGGTGAAACCGCTGGCAGAAGCTAGTTATACATATGTATTAAATGAAAACGAAACGAACTACGACATTGAGAATATTTTTGCAATATTGACACATATTTTTACAACAGTTGTACAAATGAACCGCGCCATCTGCTGCTAAAATACACAGATTGTAATTACCCGGTAATGATACACGTGCGGTGGTTACAACTTAACTGAGACATATCAAGTTAAGGACAGGTACGGATACGATGACTTTTATTTGCTTACTTAAAATTCATGAAATTACAGAACAGAACGTATGAAAACGTTTTTCACATGCATTCGCTCCAATTATTACAGTAGTAGATCCGACAAATAATTTGCCTCGGGCAGAATCAGCTTCGCCTTGGATATTGAAATGCGGAGAATGAGCACAAATATGCTTCCTACTGTGGATTTTTTTGACTTCGTTAAAGTGCGAACGGTTGGTTGTTTATTTTCAATAACACTTAACGAACCGCGTATGTCATAACAGTTGCATCGACTTTCTCATTTCCGACAGCGTTTACGCCCACCTTTTAGGCCTGGAGGCCTCTGTTATTTTTCTTATAAAATACAGGGCGAGCGCCAAAGTGCGTGTTCTTTTGTGGATGTTTTTCCTCACAATGGGCCGGTTTCATTATGCAGGCCGAATGAAAAAGGAACGAAACAGATGTACGGTGGTGGTGCATTCGTTCGCCGAACAATAGTCACGAACGTCGGCCGCGATCGATGCCTCGTCTTTTGTGAGGACGAAGACTAGTGACACGAGCTAACAGCTGGTGTGTCATTACATTACTATAGTAGCGCAACGTTCAATTTTACGCGCCGATGTTAATGGTGTCAGTGCTGGCTGCATTCACCTCCACAATGACTGTATGACACGCAGTTTCTTTTTGTAAATGTCAGTTCGTGCTCCCGAACAAAAAGGTCCTATAAGTATTGCAATCGAAAACTACCACCATAAAATCAAGTAAAGGATCACAATAATACTTACCAGCCTGGCGATATTATATATCTGTTGCTAATCTACATATGAAATGCAATAAGCTGTCTGCTTCGTTATCAAATTGCATAATAAATATCTTGTTTCCATAATTTTATCATCATCTGTTGAAAAACTAGTCCACTAGTTATCAACAGTTCAAAATCCAATATTTAGTGACTAAAATGAAAAGGTTTAAAGCAGGAAACCTAACAGCTACCATCTTAGTCTTCGCGAATGTTCCACGTACACATAACTATATAAAGCTAATTGTCTTTCAAAATATCAAAACAATCCCATATCGACAATAGCAAGTCGGAAGCAGTTTCCATAACATAACGGTAAAGAAATTAGTGAATACAAAGAAGACCGTCTGTCCGTCATTATTATATGGCAAGTTTAATTTGCGGTCGAGTCGTTCTTATTTCTTTAGATATAAGGTTAATTTATTTATATTGAATAGAGTTGTGATGGAACCGCTCGGCTCCCGACTGACGCGCTCGTCGCGTGCGTGTGCGCCGCAAGCTAAGCGGACGCGGCGAAATTATGTGCACTTATCTACAGGCCGGTCGTTAGTCTGTTTCGCGTACCTTGTCATGCACGCCGCAGCTTAGTTCGCCTGTTCCGGACTTACCTCTAATACAACCAAAGAAAAGTCCACTGAAAACGTACTGCAAATTCTACAAACAGTCGCTACAAGATTAGAGATCTGCAGAAATGTCAAGATAAAATTACGTATTCCAAAAACCAGTTCACAAAACGCGACATCAATCTGCGCTGCACGATCAACCCGCACGGTTAATGATCAGCCATGATTAATACCCAGTGAGCTTGTACGTCAGTCTCACCTCATACAAATTACGAACCGCGACTACCGTTACACCACCGCCTCTCGGGTTACCCAAGATTTTTTTAATTAAAACATTCTCCGCAGGGAAACGAAGAAAGAAAAAGGCCAACGGTTACCGATTGAAAGGAAAAAAAACTTTTGCCCCCTCCTTTCATCCATAATCTCGTAATTGTCGGTGTTTTTTTGCGCTATGAAAGAAAAAACGAACCCCTTTGTGGATTTGTACCCTCGCACGTGCATCATCGAATCTCTTTAACCAATTGCAAACTTGAATATGAGCCTGTGAATGGTAATCGAAATATTTTTATCTTAACTCTCTATCGGCGTTCCCAAGTTTTACAATTATGTGGTGTTATCACTCCATCAGGGCGATGAATAATGAGAACATGCTAAATAATGAAGAGGAAGTATGGACGGTCAAATATTAAATCGTCGCGTAACCCCTAAATGTCAATTGGGCGATGAAGGCGACGAGACGATTTCGTTAATAGGATTGTAATTAAGCCGAGAGGGGGTGCGCCGAGAGCGCGGGGACCGCAGGTGCAAGGATACGGGCGTAACCTTTACAACAGCTGTTCGACACTAAGAAGGAAATGGCTACGATAGCTTTGATGAAAAATAAGACGAGCTTCTCTTAATCTATTTCTAAGTTAAATTGCCTCCATACACATGTTGTTTCCAAACGTTATTTATGTTCAATATTAATTGTAATACAAGAATAGTGCCGAGTCGGCAGCTGTTCGTGACCTGAGGTGTTGCGAATTTATTATTACTTACATATTTTACAAAGGGAAACCTGCAGTGCGTTCATTGTGTTTACATAACAAGTACTGACCGACGCACCGCAATGTTAATGGGACTAATACCATGGGATCTCATACAGTGCTCGCCCAAAGGCCATTTGAATATTAATACGCGGCGGCGTATTCGTTTAGGCGTACATCGCACCGTGCATACATTATTCTGTTATGGGATTATAAATAATCCGACTTTGTAATGGCGTTAGGCGTTATAACGTGTGAAGTCTACTTGAGGACAAGGAATAAATCACCATTATCTTCATTATCTGTCCATACTGGCGAATACGTAATGGCAGCATTCACAGTTATGTAGCTGCTTCATGCATTACTAATATGTAATTCCAAGAATATACTCTATTAGCTAAACAGAAAAGGTCTAGTCAACACAATGCATGAATTAGTTGTTGGTCACGAATGAACTAAATGACTGCAAGAAAGTCTAGACGTAAACTAATCAATATTAAACACACGCTAAAAATAAGTAAATGTGCAAACAATATTCTTGCAGCATTCAAAATGAAGCTTGTAGGTGGTCAATAAAGACCTCGTTCGACGAAAGCAGTAAAAAATTACAATAGAGAGAAAGCGAAAATTATTTAAATACATTCCGGTTGTTTTCCCACCCTGAAATGTCCGTGTTACCATTTCCGACGAGGCACACTGCTGCAATTCACGATAAAGGGTAACCATCCTTTACTTCCGCTTCTCGAGACTCAAAATCCTTTGATAAATTACTATTTCATCTCAGGATTTCGATTTTCTCGCCAAACTTTTTGAATTCCCTCGCCCTTCGATTTTAGGGATTGGCTGTGCTAAGGAACTTTCGCACCAGTGCCCGCAAACCTTAGTAACACAAAAATGAGAGATTACTCACTGTGAACATTTTTGGAAACCTTTTTATTGACCAGGATGCAAAAAACGCTTATTCATGTCTGTTACACTTTGTGTTGTTTACCACTTAATTTAAAATGTACAGACAGATAGTAAAACTGAACAGATTACGCAGAACGTTATTGGATTCTAATATACAGAACCCGTAACGCTTGCTCCTAATATTTTCCCGCTAGGGGCCAAATGTCGGTGCCGTGGGAGCGGTAATCCAGCCGGACTGGACACAACCGGGGGTTTTTAATTTGGGGCCCGCCCGCTGTGAACGGATTATCAGGCCGGGAGACTTGCAATTAGTCGTCGTGCCGAGCTCCGACGTCACTTGCCTTCGCCGAATTTTCGAGGATTACTGCGGCCCTTTGCTCGTTTATAAGTTAAGGAACCATTTTGTTTCACCTTTATAGCATAATGCGCCGCTAATAAGTACAATGCTCATAAAAACTCACTCATCCTCAAAACTTATGTAACTAATTCTTTTATAAATAATGAAGTTTTGTACTTTCTTGCGAGTCGCGTACGCGTAAAAACAATTTAACTTTGAACAACGTGTCCCGCGGGGCGAGCGCTTTCCGTAACGCCACTTGCACAGCTACCGAATTTATACCTTTACATACGCATCTGGTTATGGCAGAAATGAGAGAGGAAAAATGTGTATTGCCTTTTGATCTCAAGGTTAAGCCGTCAGGATTTAAAAATAATACTTTTTTGAGGACGGGGGCTACTTAAAAGCTTTTGGGGTGTTGTGACAACGTATAAAAAAGTTCGTGCGCTCGATCTTAATTAATGATAAAAGTACCTACATTGTATTAAAAGTAACGGGAACTATTTATTTTAAAGCTATTAAGTAGCTATGATCTATACAAGCTGTTGTCCTATAAAAGCGACGAAAGTACGCCTGAATTGGAACATGAAAAGCTAAGCTCGCCTCGCCTCGTGGGAACAGCGCGGCGGGTTTTAATTCGTTTATTTTCTTATTATGTCCTTTTAGTACGTTTGTTTGTGGACCGAGCGATGGATTATGAGATTATCCTTGCACTTTGCGGGTTATCTCTCTACCCGACTTTTATGAAATGCATTTTATGAAGAGCTTACCAATATAACCAATAATAATGCCTTAATAGATAACACTTATCGCATTTTATTTTTATCTCTAGGTCGTTAAATAAATTTTATTGGAGTGTACTTTGTAAAGGACATGTTTGATTTTACAAATATTTAAGCTCCAGATATAAGACCTGTATGTAACACACATTGAGTTTGTCCTTCTAATAAACCTAATCGGTGATCAATGTCTGCCACGTAACTAGCTAATAAGTAAGGTGAACGCCGCTCGTATATTTTACGGTCAAAGGGAAACCATATACGGTAGCTCTAAAGCTGTCACCAATAAATCCGGTATCTAGTATCATTGATGAAAATATTTTTTTTTTCTTTTTTATTAGTTAGGCTTATTTTTATATGAATAAAGCACAGTTAATAGTTAAAGCTAGCATAACAAAGTTTATTTATGATAAAAGTATAAATATTTTTGTAATCCTTTAAGTAATTGTCGAGCTGGCTTTAATTTCAAAAGCACTAATTAATTAAATCAATAATTATTTTATTTTTCTTTGTTATTATTGTTGTTATTCCAAAGATAATTCATATTTGCTTAGTATCGGCTAATACTTTAACTAATTAATGCACTAAATGAATAGAATTCGCCTTTGGCTTTTATATTATCTTACAATATCATGGATATTCTCTTATCTCCATCAGACGCATGTTTATGGAGATCAGATTCTCGTCATTAAAAACTTTTAAGACAAAACGTAAATCATGTCAAACATATCTTTCCGATCACTGTTTTATTACGAAACATTTAGTACTTATTAACTTACAATATATAAAGATTTCATATAAAAAAATACATAGTGACGTCACTCGTTCATTACGATAACATGTGTATAGTGCGTAGTGCACAATGGATATGGTAATCGCTCGCTAAGATTACGATTAAACAATAATAGGGCCGGTCGGCCGTGCACACTGGGCCCGCGATCGATACCGTGCCATCTGGCCCGTTCTCGCGATCGCGCTGTATTGTAACCGTCGTAAAAAATACTAACAGATTATCATTATAGGGATTGTTTATTCCCTTCTTATGGACTGTTGATGTTAATATTGTGGATAGATTTAAAATATTCTGAAATAAGTCTTTAGTTTAAGTTGAGAATATCAAAAGTGTGCTACTTTTGATATTCTCCGACTGAGTTTTTTTGTCTTCACGTTTATTTTTGTAAGAGCATTACCAGCTAACAAACTAAAATTGAAAAGTCTTGAATGTTATTGTGACTGTTTACAACAACTGACAGTACAAACGATGTATTTCACGCAGAATAAAACCAGTACATAAATACATGGGCGACAAGATCAACGCTCAGTTCTCAGAAGCAGCTAACAAAGATAGACCGGTGACACGTGTTTGTAATCGTAACATTGATTCAAACAATGCAGTGTAAACTAGGCCTTACTTGTCAACATGTTATTATCGATGATGGAGATGTGTTCATTGATTTTTTTGTCCTAACGTTTTGTATCATTTATCAAACAAATAGGCAGCGTTGTGGGCAATTTGGCACGTCAATTAATAAAATCACTTAATAATTATTATCTCGTGCGTGGAAACTTTTTTTATGATTTTTATTGTACGCCTTATTTATACTGCTATAATAATGACACGGAATTGCGGGGCTTTTATTTATTGTTTAATTATCATCACTCTTCGTGCTACAATTTTATTTGACACCGATATATTTAAATTGCAAACAGGTTATCATGGCGCAGACTAGACAGACACGAATATTATGAATAATTATATAATTTATTAGAATAATGAACTTGTCATACTATATTTAGATTTAGACGTTTTACTGACCATGATACCAAATGAGAATAAACAATGTTTTTTTTTTAGTTTGCATGCATGGTTTTACCATCGATCGAAGTTAATTACCCTTAAAATGTTTGACTCAAGTTCGAAGAAAACTTTCATCATCCTCCGAGCCTTTTTCCCAACTAAGTATGTTGGGGTCGGCTTCCAGTCTAACCGGATTCAGCTGAGTACCAGTGCTTTACAAGAAGCGACTGCCTATCTGACCTCCTCAACCCAGTTACCCGGGCAACCCGATACCCCTTGGTTAGACTGGTGTCAGACTTACTGGCTTCTGACTACCCGTAACGACTACCAAGCATGTTCAATGACAGCCGGGACCTACAGTTTAACGTGCCATCCGAAACACAGTCATTGGTGTTTAAGATATACTTAGAAAGTACATACAAACTTAGAAAAGTTGCATTGGTACTTGCCTGATCTGGAATCGAACCCGCGCCCTGATACTCGAGAGGTTGGTTCTTTGTCCATTAGGCCACCACGACTTTTTTCGAAGAAAACTTTCCATCCCTATAAAATCACAATAGAAAAATTTAAAACCTACTTAGTCAATTTTGCACACAATAAAACCATCCCTCGGGTCCCTCGTGAGTTCAATATTGCATTAATGAGGTTCTCTAACAATGATATTTAATTCTGCACTGAATGCCACTCGCGATGTCTTTGACAACCCTAGCTTTTTCATCTCACATCACTCTTATAACTATAGAAATAAGGTTGAAAATTGTATCTTAATGTAACTCAATAAGTTTACTTTAAGGGTTGTCAGGTCGGGGGTGTGTTGCTGGCACGTGCGCACGCATTTTGCGTATTACCCAAATAAATAGTAGGTTGCTTGTTTTGTTTGTGTTTGGCGGTTCTCACGAATTTGTTTTCGTTATTAATTCTTAAGCTGCTAAGAACGGGCCCCATCTGTGAAGGAGATTTCAAAAGCAAACGCTTTGAAAACAATTAGTTATTTTTGAATTAGGTTACGTACAAGCTGATCAAAGGAGATCCAAAGAAAATTAATTTGACGCAACCTATGATGTTTTGGTACCGAAGTGACTTTTAACACTAATCTACATTTCTTTACATAATTCATTTATTCATCGTACATTACATAATAAGGAAATAAATATTCAGCGTTGTCGTATCACTCGTGTAGGCGGTGCCTTAGGTTAAGTTTAGATAGACTTAAGACGAGTATAGAAGGTACATAGTATTTTTTAAATATCTGTTCTAAAGCTAAGTCCAGCAATTATTCGACAGCATATCTCAGTCTATCGAATAAAATATGTATTATGTCAGAAACTAGTTATCGGTATGTCCCATTTGACATTTG
Organism: Helicoverpa assulta; assembly: GCA_963856015.1. Classification (NCBI taxonomy): domain Eukaryota; kingdom Metazoa; phylum Arthropoda; class Insecta; order Lepidoptera; family Noctuidae; genus Helicoverpa; species Helicoverpa assulta. The sequence goes on from CAWLCW010000016.1 coordinate 2,751,995, forward strand.
GGGCATTCGCATAAACATTAAATCAAAACAATCGTAATTACACCAGTTACATAATAATTAAGCAGTTGATATCGAAGTTATTGGCTGGTTTATTTATTACCCTACAGTTGTTATTGGATATTAATAACAGAAACAATTATGATATACCCTGAAGGGATAACAGTGGTGTTTTGATTAGTACACCTACGTTTCATTGCAATAGCACTATTTGTATTAGCGGCACAATTCTTAGATTCTCAACAAGCAATGTCCCATTAATGGCGGTCATTTTATTAAAAGGACGCTGTGTCAAGGGACGTATAGTGACGCTTTATCAAGAACATTGCAGAAACCGAATTAAAAATACTATTATTATTAGGAGCAGCTGTCCACTCGAATCTGCACAGTATCCTAGTCCACTAAAGAGAGCCCAGTGGACCGTAGAGAATACTAAATTAGCATAATCCATGTGAACACGTGTGTAGCACGCGACTCATTCATCTCGTCTGCAACCCTTTAGTGAGACCATTGTGATCCAGCGATATAATGAGTTTGATTTAATTCATTCCCAGTGATGACGAACTGTTGGTAAATATCCCGGGGGGAGGGTATCGATCGGGCTGTGACCGAATTGTGAGTCCTTATGTCCTTTTGTATTTTATTTCAGTTTGGATGGTAGTTCTGTGCGGTTTGTTTTTACTAGTCGATGCAATTTGTTTTTTTAGACTTTGTGTTTTGTAATGGGGTTGTGCCATAGACCAATCTTTGGAAATAAATCGTATGTAAAAGATTGATCAGAAATCAGGGTGTTGATATAATTATTCCGTGGCATTTTTTCGATCCTTGATTTGTAAACTTATTTTTGTTGGTAATCTTAAAATGGATTAAGATAATGAACGCTTCTACATAAAGAAAGCAACGGTCTCTGATTTACTTGATATTAATATTTGATGCAAATGTAGAAAACATTATACATATTGAGCGTACCCTGAACTCAACAGTATTCATGATGAAATCTAATAAAGTTAAAGGGAAAAGAAATTCTCATAAGTTAAATGAAATGTGCAAAGAGTCACTTTCAGTAATAAAATATTCGGTAAGCTGGTAAGCAATAGCCTGCAGCGGTTATGACGTGCCGAACTCGGCCGCTTGGCGTGTTCGCACACCCTCTATGTACCCTTGTTTGTCACAAATGCATAGCCTTACTGGATATGCTAGACTGCTAGAATCACGACTGTTGAAAATGTTCAAAAATATCCAGTTTAATTTTTACCATCTTGATTGCTGTCCAGTATAAACTTATTTAGACTGTTACATAGTAAAGAACAGTTTTTTTTTTTTAAATAAAAGAAGTCTTAACATAAAATCTAAGATGTGTGATAAATTCGTACACATTTCACAAAACGCCACACAACATTAATCAAACTATCACTCAACCACGCTCGTTGCACAATAAAAAATAAACGTTCCATCTAGTAGATTTGTATCTCTGTGCAACCCTCCCATACTCGTATATTGGGTTACCAGGCCCAAGTGTCGTCGGGGCGCGTAAGGGCGGGGCCAGATACTATCGACTTTTATACTTTATTGATAATTTTGCGATTGATTGATAGTTATAATCAACTACATCGCTTTAATTAAACCGTAAGTGAAATTTTTAATGTTTAATTTGCAATTACTATGCGAATTTAACACCTTCAATAAATGTGGGCAGTATCTGATAGAAGTTGAAGGGAATTTTAAGTGCAATATTAATAGTTTCTTCGTTGTTTATGACCGTAATAAACCTTTTTTGCTATTCAGTTTCATTGGTTGAAGGGTTTTATCATTATAATTTTATATAGCTACCTACGTAGGTGGATACGACAAGGAAGTTGGAGTCTTCAATCTGTACTCATTTATTTAAGTTGGTATAGGTAATTATATTCTAAATAGACCCAAAAATAATGTTATTATTTTCGGTAAACCTCTCATTAAAATCCCTCTCAATCTGTGACTTGTGAACCACCAATTCTCCCGTACATTAACTGTTTCCTAAAGCTATCCTCCTTTGTTTTAAAAACACCCTTCGCACCACCCCTACTCACTCCCCTCGAGATTACTCGCTATATAATAACAACCACGTAGGTTTCCTACTTCAATTACTTTAATAACTAAACCATTGTGTTACCGCTGGTTACGAAACCATTGACTTTTAAACTTAAATTGCCTCTTAAAATGTATGCAACTTTATTAATGTTCCCCCTTTTTTTGCCTTCCCACAATGTATAAAAATCTGGCCCTGTTTTTTGTAGATGTAAAATTTTGACGATAAATAAACGATATCTAGAATTTAAGGGTTAATTTCTTATCAGGTATTAAAAAGACCCCTACAGATGCTGCCAATATAGTCTTCGTCATGTTTCTCCATTCATTAAATTGTGTCCTTTAAAACTTTACTCAAATTAATCATGCAAGGCTCAGCTGTTGAAGGGAATCCTTGAAAGCACTCTCTTTGCTGTCCCAACGCTCAGGAGTAAGGCGTAGTGACATGCCTTGGCTTACTGTGTCCTGAACTTGAAAACATCAACCTACACATAATATTCAACCTTATCACAAAGACGCAGAGTCGGACTTTCTTAGAACCAAACACCTCAACATTTACAACAGAAAACGGTAGCCGAGATTCAGGGCTGTCAACTTCTACGAATATATAAGGCAGATATGTCTCTATACAGCAGTAGTACCATATTTAAGGCATATTTAGATGGATATTTTATAATGTTTTTTTATGTTAACGTGTTTATTAGTAACTACGTTTAGTATCGTTAAAGGTAAATCATTTATTTTGAAGTATTTCTGTGTATGGCTTGAGGCGCCAATTATAGTCATGATTTATGTTCCGTTTTGATCGAATTGAAGTTGCCTTGTTCACGTCAAGAGCTTTGCCCAAATGAAGAGGTTTAATCATTATTTTTGCTTCCAAACCCTGAATGTTTTTTGTTGGGTAGTATATTATGTAAGTATGATTGGATTTTGCTAATGTGTAAAAACGCATAGGTATTATTAAAATGAGTCTCTGTAATAAACTGCAAGAAATACATTCACATAAATTGTTAGAAGGTAACATACCTTAAATATTTCTCACTGGCACAACCGGTACGAAAAGTTTCCTTAAAAAGAAATAAATCTAATTTAACTCTCCAAAAAGTTTGAAAGCAAAACAACAGGTTGGAACGATATCCCCGGCACTTGGACGCCTTAGAATATTCCGTACAAAAGGACCAAGAGGGCAACCCTAATCCGGCAAGGGTCTGATTGCTCATTAATCACGAACGCCTGTAATTACCGCGCCGGCGCACAACGGAGCCGCCGTAATTTGATTTTAGAACATAGAAATAATGCATCGCGCCCAAAACAGTTTGCGTCTCAATGACGGGTAATTGAAAATTAGGGTCATTTTTTTTTGATGATCACAAAGTGTATACAGATATTGTACTAGATGCCAAATTGTAAGATTTGCTTTGATCCGTATTCGAAATTATTGATAATGATGAATATTGAATAATTATGCTATATGTATGGAAGTATACAACCTCTACTACGTAGCGGTAATACGATTAGATACGCTGAAGGTTAACGTTATTCCTTGTTTGTCGGACTAAAAACACCAGTTTTTGTGTAAAAATAAACGACTGCACCGCCACGCCCATATCAAATTCAAAGTGCCTAACTGTCAATCTTTTTGCTTGATGCACGTATCATTTATAAGAACTAACATAAAAAGCTGTTGTTATAAAAACCCGCAATGCAATTATTATTTCCATATTGTGCTTGCAAATTATGCCTGCTTTGAAGTCGACTATAATCGCGGACTCATCGAAGTGTTAACTTTGTACGAGGTATAATATCATCACTGAATGCATTTTATTGAATAATTCCATAGGACCATGATTTATCGATTTGAAAACCTCTCCGTGAGTGTTTCGACCACCTGCCCTGAAAACCGGATACAATAAATTATAAGAAAACAAAACTTGTATTCACCCTTTTGAATCAGGGGGATCGTTAGTCTCGTGCCATAAACGAGGTGCGTTTGATCAAACGTTTGTTATAACCGTACGCAGAACGATGGAAATAGAAATGTATGACAAATATTTGTTTTTCTAAAGCTTTGTGTAAAGAAGCTATCAAAACTAACATCGTCAAAAAGGAACCTGTTTGTAATAAGGAGCAGAAATAAAATTCCTTTCGTGGGGGCGAACAGTCTTAGACTTCATTTTTTGGATGAATGAATGACTTCCCCTCGTATCCTTTTGATAGTTAAAATTAGCTTTCGAACTAATGAACTTGTTACAAACATATATCAAGCAGCAGAACGCAGTATTTGATCACATGAACACGAATAGGAAGGCAATAAATTTCTGCCTACGAAGACACCGGACAAGACAAATGCGAGGTGTTAGTTTGCGGTATGTTCTAACTGGCTTGTTGAGTGGAAATACAACAGGAAACGATCTGAACAAGCTCTGGACACCGCTGGAGGTTAAAATAAAGTGGATTAACGGGAGAATCGGAGACTGGGACACGATTCTGTTGCAGGCTTTCCGAACAACTCGGTACACATGACGCAAGATCTGGATCTCAAACCCGTTTTGCGCTTGCTATCGCACTGTTTACATCGACATCGGGATGAAACAGTTCCAATACGATTATTTTTGCCGAAGAAATCAAATTCTGCTGTGATTTTATCTTATGATCTTTTTAATGAAAAGAAACATTGACAGAACGTTTATTTAATAAAATTTCCATAAAACTGTGCTCCAAATTTTTTGCCAACATTTTGATTCGAACCATCATTGGCCCCTCCAATCAGGACGTACGCGGCAAGCATATCAGCTTTGGGCCAAACAAAATATACCAAATTGTGTACGTAATGTTGGTCGCAGCACTCGTTTGGTCTGCCGGTTAATGAGTTTCCAATTCATTGATTTTATGTCAAACTATCGCAGCACAATACTTTTTTATCTGCATGCTAAAGTGCTGTAAGTATTATTAAATTATTTAACGGTACATTAAGACGATGACTCAAGCCAGGCTAATGTATATTTTCTATTTCTGTTATCACTCTAAGGTTACCTTAACGATCAATTCTCTCGGTAAAATCAATAAACATAAAATTGCGCTTACAGCTTGTCTTACACCTTATTTATGATTAGTTTTAACCTTATTTATATTTTCTGCGTTTACATTGGTAGTAACAAACTATGTAGTTGCCCCTAATTAATTGGGTATTCAGACCCAGTTAATAGGGCAGTTCTAAAGATGCCTTTTCAATATTATCGGAACCTGCACCCGCTACCAGGCGATCAGCATCGAACAAGAAGTTAGCGTGAAGGGACCATGGGGGAACACCACGCTCACAGAATACTAAATAGCTCTTACAACTTCTGAAAGCTTGGTACGATAACGAATTTTCTTTCGATCGTACTTGCTGTCTCACTAACACAGTGCGAGGAAAAGGGATGACACTCCAGAAACGATGGAGCGTTTACAAATTACCACAGTATTGATACTTGCACTGATACTAATGAACGGAATTGTTGTTTTGCTAATTCTATTTGAGAGGTGGCGAACAAAGCTAATGTAGTGTGTATTTGTTACAGGTAATGCACGGAAATGTGGCGGTTGCACGCTGCTCATTGAAATAGAACACGATCAATACACTTGATGTTTGGGTAATTAATACAGTTAGCTATTATGTACGTGTCATTAACACAAAGTGATGTTAAGTCATTAAAAATAATAGCATGAAAAGTAGGTACAAATTCTGAATAAAAATAAATTCACACAGTCGAAGCCGATACGGCGTACATTAGTCGTATTCCGTACCGGGTCTAATCGCCTGAGGTCAACGGCAGCGCAGGTACTGGGATTTTTTGTCCTCCCCCCTCCCACACCACGACATTCCTGCCTAACACCGAGGGCTACCGAATTTAATGTTTAATGTCATTCTTTTTAAGGAAATTGATTTACTTCGATCTCGTGCAACCGGTTTCCGATGCTGACATAAAAAAAATATTTGTAGGTGATTGTGATATTGATTGATTAGCGTTGATTTTGGCGATCGATATTTTAAGAAGGGATCGAAATAAATAATGTGTCAATGAAAGATTGGATCAGCACCAAATTAGGAGTTTAAGGTAGCACAACAAAGTTTTCTTTTCTGATTATTTTTTTGGAATAAAATTACATAATGTATCGGTGGTACCTGAAATTTTTATCTTTACTTGATTTTTGTAACGAAAAAAATATATCATTTTGAATTGGTTTGAGGTCAAGTTTATTTGAATACTGTCAACGCAACAGGTTTAAAAGTTCTTTTATATGGCGTTTCATGAAAAAATAAAAGATAGAGGTACGGCGCGATAGTGCATAAAAAAAAATCATTCCCGCTTACAGTGCCAATTTTGTTTTCCATTCGGCTATTTGCTATTTTCAACGTTCGTCATCGTACTCAACGGATAGCCTTTTAAATCTTTAATGGATATATCTGAAAATATTTTGTATTGTTTGACGGATTTGTAACCGCAACACAATAGGATAAAATTGATTTTAAAGTTTTGCCTTTGGGTAGGTATACAGGTTGGTATTTTATCTGCACAAATGCTGCTGAAGCTTTAGATATAATGTTTCGAATGCTGATTGTCAATTGTTAGCTTATAGAGGTATTATCAAGACGAATAAAGAAAAGAAAGCATGAACGTGGTTTATGCTAGATATATAAATTAATGACTGAACACAATTCTATTCTGAATACAGAATCTAAAATCCGTATGAGACAGTATGTGGTTATCGAAGCATTCAATATATTCCACAGTTTCGTAACATCAGACCGAATAACCTAATGTATGGTAATACATTTAAAATCCCAATTTAATACCATTCGTTCGTGTAGGAATGTTTAGTAGAACGAATCTGTTAATATGTAGGCGGATTTAAATATCACACCGTTCTCATATTGCAGCCGTCCATCAGTCCCTTGTTACTCGATGCCTTCCATATTTTATACACAAGCCTATAACTGAGTCACAACTGTAATTATGGAAAATATAAATATCATACATTTTTATGGACGCACCTCTGACTTCTGCATTATCAGACAGTCGTTCGAGTGTACCCAATCCATGTTGTAAATGAAGTTTTATGATTATACCCAAGTTTACGTTACCTACAGTATAAATCTGTCTGGCTTTATATCTAAGTTTAAATGCGACATGAAAATTTACGACACTAAAAACATCGTGGACATGTAAAAATTTACATTACATCACACGAAAGAGTTTGAAGCTCGCGTAAAGTTCAAACTACTACGAATTGTTTGTGTCAAAGCATGAACAATGAATCAGTTTAAACCCAGCCATTAGTTGCGTCAGACTTCGAAGCTCAGCGTCGCAAATCGCAATACTTGGAGTCTTACGCTCGCTGTAAGCGGGTCACGGAACTGGAACTCGCCCACAATACAGCCGATAACTAAGTTCCCACAACGAACGGAAACACTCATTCTCATTGCCGATCTAAGCGCGATTACTCACTGTTTCATCGGTCATTCATAGATTTTTATTGTCTGTTTCATTGATCAACTCCCCCGAATTACGCAATGCGCATAAATATTTTCTTGTTAAAACATCGTACAGCATTCATTCAGGATCTGGCAAAATTAGAACTATCGTAATTTCGTTTGTTACGTAATCTGGTAGCTGTTTTAAACTCGTGAAAAGTAGTCTTCCACATAATGGTCAAATTCCCTATCAATTACACAATGCCTGGTCGGTCCAGTCGTTCATTTACTTCTGTTCCATTGATCTGCTTTTAGCTGTGAGTAACGTAAACTGTAGTCTATTCTTGAAAGCGAAAACGGCGTTAATTACTGAAATAGTCGGTAGCTGTTCATTGTCAATTCATTTGCAATTACACAAGTCAAGGTTTTTGACATTTAACTTGCAATTGTAGGGTCAAGAACAATCCAACGTTACCGCTAGTTCACTCAAAAGAATTAAGGTGGCTTCAAATTTTATGGGAATTTGAGTTATCATTGTTTTCAGGATTAGCGTGAAGTGGTCTAACTGCTGATTAACTTTCATTGATTTTACTTACCACTAGTTCTTCTTTGAAATGGTATAATCTAATCATCATAGGTATAGAGGGGCTATGCTCCCTAAACTTGGACTACGAGTATATTTAATATCATTAGGGTACTAATTTTTATCAATCAATTTTCGATAAACACGCTTGCACAATTCAATAGCATCCAATTTAGGAATTATAAAACATCTTGTAGATTTATTGTAAAATCATTCAGCACACAAAAGTACTAAAATACCCAGTAATTTGTATGAATCCTTTTTGCAGTAGGTAACATGTATTAATATTTAATTATTGTATGGTGTATCACTCGTTCATCTTTTGCCGACATTTGATTGCAATTTTTAATATCGCAGCGAGGGGTCGGTGTTTTGCGAAATGCTTTAAAATGAAATGCCCCGGGAATTCCGGGATTGAACAAAGCATTGTACAGAGTGATTGGAGGTTTTCTGCTTTGTCATTCCATTGGTGAGTAGCGATAGCCTTTTAGAAATCAACTTAGTCACAGCCGCAGCTTTTTTTACAATCTCAGTGACGCATTTAATCATTTTCTCAGATGACTAACATCGATTTCTTTATTTTTTCATCTTAAATGATAACAGGAAGTTGGAGTTAATTCCTCTCATGACTTAGTTTGTAATCACAAGAGTTGTAGGTGTTTACATTTGCAACTTGACTTAGCTGCGGCCCTTCATCGTCTTCGTAATCTTCATTAAATATTTGTAGTAGACTTTGGGCGCTTATGGAAATGACTTTAACGTTTAGGGATTAGACAAGTAAATCTGCATTTGCTGTGTTTCGAACTAATTTCAGGCAATGAAAATATTAAGAGATTATTAAAATAGCAACTTAAATAACTAAAATACTTCTTAGAACTAAATACCATTATTACAAATATAAAAATATGAAGGGCTTAGCCCTTATCCTTCAGCAAAAACTTTTAAATTTCTTGCATGAACTGAAAGCATGAAAATAAAAAAAGTGATAATTTGAACTGCATGCAGTGGGTTCAGTGGCGTTGACCCTAGCTTTGTTTACCATGCATACCTACCGCGGTATTATGGCTTGTTTATCTGTTCCGTTGAAACACTAGCCTCAGCTGTATTGATATACGGATCTCTGAATGCTTTGATTCATCATATAGCACCGTATATAGCATTCGATACTACCGTTTGTGTTAGTTTGTTGGCTGGAACATAACAAACCTCGTGCTAATATTGGTCTTTAGTTTCATCCTAAAGGCCAAAACGGGCTGATGGAATTTATTGGATTGAAACGTAGATTTTCATAATCATGATTTTTTTTTACTGAAGTAACAATACTATTCAAAACAAATTGTTCGGAAACAGTATTTCTCGTTTAGTAATAACAAAGTAATAATGGACCGCGGCCCGTGGGTAGGCTGGCGTGCTGCGTCCAAGTGACGTGGCGTTTGACAAGTCACGCACTCCAAAACATAACTTGTGTGAGAGAATAAACAACTGGGAGCACCAAGTGTTCCGCTACAGTGGGAATGAGCGTGGAATTCTGGTGGGCGGCCTGCCATTACCAGATAATTACTATCATTCACCGATCGCTACTTGTCGCGTTTCCAATTTTCCACTACCTTAAAATTATGCCTCAAACCTGTCCAACCGTATCAGAACATTAAAGTAATCTCAGAAATGTATAGGGCCTAGATTAGCTCTCAGCTCTAACGACACTTGATGAATTGCCTCGCAATTGCCAATGTACAAGTTAACAGCTTTATACACCTGTTCTGTTATTAATAAACAAGTAGCATGAATGGAAATTGTTTGGATAAATCTTTCTCGAGTCTAACAAACTTAGCGTAGCCTGTTTCTCACGTACAAAGAAAATGTAAAGCCAAGTTTCCTATTAAAGAAAGTAGCGATAAAGACGGTGAGTAGGTTTTGTGTAATAAAATGCAGAGTTATAAATAAAGGTTTAAAGTACACCTACGTTAGTAATAAACCTTCAGTGGTGAGTGGTAACATGCCAGGGTCATCATTGTAGGTCGATGCAGTTGCTTGTATCACCGCCACTTTTCTTATGCACCAGTTGGCACAAATGTTGAGATGACGGCGGATTAGAAAGTGATTTATTAAGTTATGCGTGGCGAACTGATGATGAATGGCAAAGCTACATAAAATATTCAAGGTGCCAATAAGAGCTCAATGATATCCATTATCCTCAAGCCAATCATCATGTGGCCAATCATAACGATTGCTACTCATACACAATGTAGAACTGGTAGAATCCAATTTCAATGTCTAGTAAACTTATTGAATGGACATTTCGGAAAGCTGATACTTAAACACTAGGTTTATTATTGTACTTGTAGGCATTACAGGCAGGCAACTCATTCAATAACTTAATAGCATTGAGTTGTGAGTTGGAAAAAAGGTTGCTAAGGTAGAAATTACCGATGTAAAGAGGCAGTGGGATGTCGACGAAGCTATATCGTCTTACGAGGCATTGACTACCTCGAAGTCTTTATGCGTCTGAGCCGCAACGCAGCACATTTGTTTTCGCTAACAACCTAAAATTATAACTTACTGAGAATTATTAAAAATAACTTGTGCAAGAAATAGTTATTATTATGTAGGTTACTTGTCTTAAACGCAGCATGTCGGAACGTGCTGCACTAAAGTTGGTGCTTTATGCACCGTGGTACCATCGACTTCGATCCACAAGCTACTGAAAGAGGCATTGAGCGCACTATTACCCCAACATTTACCCGAGCAACTTAGTCAAGTACAAACTGATTGCTTGCATTTCATTAACGTCTTTACGACGAAGCCATAATTATTATGTCCATTAATATATGAAGTAAATTACATCGTCGGCCTCGTGTGAAATACCTGACCGAATATTCATTAAATTTCGAGCTTACAACTGCAATTCTTAATGCTTTTACAACTTTGTTGATTGACTTGAGGAACAAAATATGCAGCGTGCCGATATTAAAGAAACTGCTTCCTAAATATGGCATAGACATGTCTCGATCAATGTTTAGCAGATATTTCTTTATTAATGGCTTAATACTGGTCCAGTCCTTAATAGCGATACCTTCTTTGGCTGAGGTGTCAAACACGCTCTTGCTATCTCACAAGGCGTTGCCTACCTTGTCGTGTACTAAGAAGTTTGTTACCCTGCAAAGGAAACATCTAATGCGATAACATTCACTAGTACTTTCTTGTCTTGACCAAGATAGAGGTTGTCTAGCCGTGTTCCCAGTTCCATATCAGCGTTTCCAGCTAAAACAATAAGTCTTTGTACATTTGAATTTTATTATTCGCGGGAATTGATTTACAGCGCCCCCTTTACGTCTCCACTTTCAACGAAACGTCCTTTTGTTCCGAACGACTAAGTTTTTCTAAAGAGCTTTGTCTTGACATTTCTATTGTTGAAACATTTTGCTGGGCTGTAAAGTAAACAGTTTGACTTTATTGCCCTTGCCTTTCATTGTTGTACGACGATTTAGGTAATCTATTGGCTTGTTTTATATTTATTTGATGGGTTGCAAGTTAAAAGTCAAAGAAACCTAGAAACATTTACGTTGCATGCACTGGCATTGTTTCGTTTTAGTAATCTTTAAATTTTGTACAGCCACCAAGTGCCTTAGTAATAAAATGTTTAAATAAAGGAAAACGATTTCAATTCCGATTGGTGGCCCTGAATATTCAATACTGGTGGCAAACAATGTCTACTAAAAATTAATCTGTAAAGAAAAAATGGTAATTCTGTTAAGCTGATAACAGAAACATGTAATTCGGAAGAATAAAATCCAGACTGTAACATTAATGTTGACTAGGTAACCCAATTCCCACAATGAGTGCAGATAACCTATTTCCTTCACAAGGAAACAACAAACGGCGTACGATAAGAACAAACTAAAGCACTTACATTTTTCTTTCTAGTACAACATTGTTACATGAACTACATATAGGCACAGTACATAGTAACACACAATAGGTATACAATATTACTACACATGTAGGTATTAAACGGTTTCAATTTACTCGGCCGACATCAGCTGATTACTACGAGCGATGACGCAATGCGTTCTAGTACGATTGTTCGGTCGTGCGCACACGATGCGATTGATAAAAAAGCGATACGTCACGATTATTTCACACGTTTTATAATCGGTGTAACTGGCATCAGGTGTGGTGGAAGCTAGATAAATAATGTAAAACTCGACATGAGCATTAGTTTTAGTATTTTTATTGGCAGGTGTGAGATAAAAACATAACCTGTATTCCTCGTTGATATGATCAAATAACATGTAATAGCGTCTATTTAATTTATGTCAATTACCTGTTACCTAATGCTATTGGCATTAATATTCATGAACATCCTCTTTAATTACGAAAACAAAGGAATTCTTTGGAGGGTAGAGTGACACCATAACTGTCAGAGAAAGGTTAGGTGTTCAGCTGAACTCGGCTCATTATGTCAACATTAGTATGCACGACGACAATACGAATTTATTTTAAGTGACTTCCAAACTTTATTTATTTGAAAGAAAAAAGGTACTTAAGATTATGGTTTTTTTACTATAACGAATGATATTACTATGTTTCCTTTGAGCGAAATATTTTCGAAAGGACGCACTTTTTCCCGTAGTGTATAGTGTGTAACGATCCTTATAAACTGTGTGGCTGCGTAGGTGCGGCTTCTGATTTGCAATTGAACACACATAAGTGCAACTTGTATATTCACAATATTTTGGTATAAATTCTCATCTTGTATAGTAGTTTTTATTAATATTTGCATAATATCAGAATAATCTAATCAAGTTCGCTTATTCCGTGGTTTATAAGGCTTGACCACTTACAGGACGATATTCGTCTAAATTCGATAAACCAGTATTAAATAGATAAGTAAAACAATGTATTATATCCCGTACAGTGTAAATGGGCTTGGTTTCATGTGGGCGGGCACACGTGCTTATACAGTACATGTACCTACACAGTGATCTACAGTGATCTGTTTTAATAGGAATCATATAGGAATACTATCGGCTCATAGTTTTCTCGCAAATTTTAGTGTGTTGCATGTTACGTGAAACGCGATTGAGGAATCACAGAAGCATGACGACAACTTGCAATATCTATTTATAGCGATTAATTAATGAAGTTATCGATTTAACACGCTGTAGATAATTCTCGCTATGCAGCTCAAACATTATCTTTGCAGTTTCTTTTTAGTCAAAATTAGAAGTACCAAAGAATGTACGAAAACTGCAAAAATAATTCTACCTTTATGAATTAATCTCAAGGAAACACTGAGGCCCATTTTCACTAAGGACATAAACGTCCATTTTTCTTAAAATATCTGATCAACTTTGAAAATTGAACGTGAAAATTCAAGGTACGACAGTTTTAAGATAGCTGACGTTACATTGTCGATAAAGTTGGGCTTCAGTCGCGCTGTGTGAGCGCGCTTTACGTCGCGTGGGCGGACGCATGGCCGCTCACACGTCCCGACGACATAACACGACTGACGTGTGACTATTGTGGTGTGTAACGTTATTTAATGATTCAATGGAGATCACCGCTGTTCCGCGTTACAATTTATCATATTTTATTAAGGATTTCTTTATTTAAATTACGGTAAAGTAACTCCTGGGTAAGGAAGATCTTATGGATCCGCATGACTTACTGACTTATCCAGATGTTTTTCATAAGATCTCAAATTGTAAGCTACTGAGTTTTATTTTGACAAACGAAAGTCCTTTGCCTGTGAGATACTGAACAGATTTCCATCATGAGGGTGTTTCTACAAATCAAAATAGAATTTCGACCTGTTAGATGACAATTTACACCCAGACGAAGGTGGATCGATTGCTTGTTTATTACTAAGCATAATTTCGCATAGAATAAAACAAAGAAGACTCGTTACACTCTAAAAGGAACAGCAGTTGTAACAACAATGTTACCTACAGTCATGTACAACATTTCCTAGCATCTCTGGACAGGCCACCGATACTCGCAAACGGAATTGAATGCAAACAGTTTGCGGGTACAATAACATTCTCCAGTGGTCTGTTTGCAAACTGAACCGAACATGGCTATAATAGTATTAATTGTGCGTGTACTTGTAGCTCGAGTAGTTCAGCTGTTGTACTGAGGAATTGAGAGAATGAGGGCGTTTAGCTTCAAACTTGAGTATTGTGTTTGAATAGAAGAAATTCGGCTGCTGCAGTTCTGTTAGGGCTGATTTTTCAAGAGCCAGATAAAACGTCAAGTAGCTAACTGATCAATAACTTTATCTGATTCTTTAACGAACCAATAAAGAGTTTCAATTTTTCAAAGCATAGTTACCAGTCAGTTTACTACCTGACCTTTTTTTGTGACTAGCTTCACACTACATCTGTGTGAGCGAGACGCGCTTATGAACATTTACAGATCTAAGAAAGAGACAAACAATTTTCAACTTAATGACAGCGGTTGTCACATTTTAGAGGGAATCATAACATAACCTTAAACTTTGACGACTCGTCTTCGTGTTAATATTTATTTTCCGTTCGAATTTATTGTTTGCTTTTTGTGTGTTGTGTGTAATCATGGAAAATATCGTAAAACGTGAACGTTCCACGAATTTTAACAAAAGCGAAATAAGATTATTGACTGAATTGGTGGCAAAACACCGTACTATAATTGAAAATAAGCAGACAGACGCCGTAACCAATAAAGAAAAGGAAGCAGCGTGGATAAAAATCAGTTCATTATTTAATGCGGCTACGGGATTTACAGCGAGGAGTACCAAGAGCCTGAAGCTTAAATATGAAGGCATAAAAAAGGAAACCAAAAAAACATTGGCCAAACATCGGCAAGAGCTGTACAAAACTGGTGGCGGGCCCTCTTCAGCCCCAGAGGTTACAGATATACAGGAGAGGGTTATCGCGATATGTTCGAATATCAATGGGCTGGATGCTCGAAATGACAGCGACAAAATTCCAGGTATGAAGTCAAATATTTTAAAATATTTTTTGTTGATGTTACCATGGGAATTGATATAGTGTTTATGAAAACAAAAGTAATAACGCACTACATTTATCTTTAGCATCTTTCTAAGCAGTTTGTGTATTGTTGTTTTTTTTTTTCAGAACCTTTAGAACTGGAAGAGACTGCTAAAGTTGACCCGCTATCGTTGCCACTGCAATCATTAGAAAATAATTTAGTAATTGTACCATGTGATGACGATATTCCGTGTACTTTAGGTAAAATATCTAATTCAATAATAATAAATAACTTTAGAAAATAACTAAACATGTGCTGTAATTAATCTCTGGCTGCAGAATGGAAAAGAATAAATGTTTGATTTTTACTCATATCCTTGATAGATTTATGATCACATGATGGCCACTGATTTTTTTACAGAATGTTCAACCTATATATATTTATTTAATGTAAAATGAAAAACAAGGACCTGAATATATTTTTTTGTTTTAGATCAAGAAGAGTTTTGCCCGCAACAGGATTTAAAGGAGAAAGTTAACAGTGAAATTGGAAATGGTATTTTAATTTATTGAAAAAAAAGTACATAGTATAATAGTGTAATAAAATATAATAGTAAATTAATTTGTTTTCAGACAAGGCCTTTGATGACTTTCAATCTATAGAGATACAGGATATGGAAGTGGATCAAACTGAAAAAGGTATGTCTTTATCAATTTTCCAGTTCATTTATTTACATTGTATAAAATAACATTAATTAAAACTTATCATTATTTTCAGAGAATAAGTGGTCTTCATGGAAGCCAAAGGCTTTAAAAACTAAGATTAGTCCATACTTGAAAAGTAATCAAAAAATTACTAAAGTTGGAGTGACTGCAAAACTGGACCATTTAACTGAATCTCGCTTAGAGCTAGTGAAGCTCCAGAAGGAAATTGCCATAAAAGAGCATGAGTTTGTCAAACAGGCACACTTATTAAAAATGCAGAACCTGCATAATGATGAAAGAAGGAAGCAGGAAATGCATGAAGTACTATTAAGTAAGCTCCGTACTGGTGTAAATTATGGAACAAGTCCTTTAGAAATAATAAATAAAGATTTATAAAATGTTTTTTTTTTTTCATTTACCTATTCAACAAAACAAGGATCTCTTTAGTCTTTGACCATTTTTTATTGTAATGTGTGTGTTTAGTTCCAATAAATTAATTTTTTATCACTACAAACCCAGACTGTTAAATTCTAATAATCCTATTCAAAAGCAGTGAATACCTCACCACAAATTATTTGATTATAACAATATGATTACTGTAAAGTGGAGGTATAATAAAAAGAACACATTGTAGTTATAAAATTGTGTTTATTAATATATCATTACTAGTTGATTAGACTTTCAAAATATTCTAACATAGAGTCCCTTGTACTATTGTGTTGGTGTCCTGGCTGGTCAGCAATGAGAGTTTCAAATTGTGGTTGTTGTGGTATGTGGACTTCAGGATCCACAGGTGGTTCGCTTTCATTTCTAATTCTTGCAAGATTATGTAAAATTGCTGTTGCTACAATAATGTCTTGAGCGAGAGGGATTCGGCACCGCATTCCTATACTTAACACAGGAAATCTCCTTTTCCAAACCCCGAAACATCTCTCAATTACATTTCGAGTACGAATATGAGACTCATTATATAGTCTTTCGGCTTCTGTTCGAGGATCACTTAACGGAGTTAGTAAATAATGATTTAAGAAATAACCACTGTCACCTAGGACCAGTCCATTCTGAAATCTATTAGTATCAAACTGAAACTTTGCTGCAGAGTTTGAGAATATCAAACTGTCATGTGTTGAACCTGGCCATCGTGTTACTATATCTTCAAATTTTAAGTCGCTAGTACACATAGCTTGCACATTCAATGAGAAGAAACCTTTTCGATTTCTGTAGTCTTCTGCAGTATTGCCACCTGGTGAAATTATCTTGATGTGAGTACAATCCAATGCCGCTATAACCCTCGGAAATCGGGCAATATTAAAAAATCCTTCCTGTACTAATAATATTTCTTCTCTGTTAGCTGGCAATGTAACAAATTCCTGGCGAAGAGAGGCAATTGCTTCAGTAACTTTTCTTATAATTTTGCTCGCAGTTGAGTTGTGTATTCCAGCAAAATCACCTATCGTAATGTAGAAACTACCACACGCATAGAACCGCAAAGTCAGAAGTAATTGTTGTAAAGCTGGAACAGAATTGTTTCTGAAAAATAAAAAAATAATATATAGGTATCTTTCAATGTTACCTAGATCGTAGTCAATATACAAAAATCTCGTTTTTATTATTTATATAGAAAATAATTCTTACCTGTTTGTTACGTTGGCGATTTTACTTTCAATGAGGGTTAATAAAAATTGCACAGTACTTTTTTCGAGACGAAATCTCCTATGAAATTTCTTATCATCCCATAGAGACATATTATCAGGTCTCTCTCTAATAACTCTTTCTCTTCTCTCTGACTCTAAATAATTTAGCACTATATCATCTTCCTCGATTGTTTCGTCGTCGATAGAATCAAAAATATCCATTATTTTATAATTTAGGAAGCAAGAACACAAGTATAACCTACAAAAACGAACGCGCGTGATTGCAGAAATGACAAAATATCTGAGTTATCTGACCGTTAGCGCGCTACCTGGCCCGTAAAGGGCCAGATAAATTTATCGGCTGGATAGAGAGTTTACCTGACCGTTAGGGCCTATCTGTCAATTGAAAAATTGAGATTCTCGCTAACTGTGGAATAAACCTTATCTTTCCCTTTATCTGACCATTGAAAAATCGGCCCTTAGAGGAGTTATGCCCAATTCGTCATTTTAGTGATTTAGCATCCATAAAAAACGTGTCCCGATTTGTCATTCCATAAAATATTTTATTTTGCTTAGTCCCAATTGGTCATCCGTACTTTATTTTGTAAAAAGTACTGTCAACAAGAAAAACTTTACAATATTGTAATATGTTTTTTTATTATTATTTATGTTGGTTGTTTTTTTCCGAATATGGCAAGACGCTATTAATAAAATCGCGATTTCAACGGCGTCACATAACGCAGGACCAAAACCAAGATACCAGGATCGCATAAATCAGATGAGTAATATACCAACCATCGAGTGTCCATGGAACTGCCCACCATGTACTAGGACCGCATAACTTACAGGAGTATAGCAGTCAAGAGTGTCAGGATTTTACATTTTATATACTAATTGTAGATAAAATACCAATTTACACCATGTCGATGAATTGTATTTTATGTAAACCAATTTTTTGAAAATCCCGGTATACTTAACTTATTTTATATATAAAATCAGGTAATAAAACAGAAGCCTTTTGTTTTCTAGAAAGAGACAAAATATAGAAGAAGGGGCAAAGTATGGTCCGGTTTCTATTGTTTTGTGTAAGTAACTATTTACTATTATCGGTATTAGCAAAAAAACATGTGGTGCAGATGCATTATTAGTTGGTTGTTAAGCGCCCTTGAAGTGCATGCGAGTTTTTAAAAATGAATACCGGAAAAACAGTAATAGCACAATTTGGGACCAAAACTTAAGCACATATACATAAAGAAAATAAATATATTTTCTTAATTGTGTATGGATAGTAAGAACAAGAAGTTTAAGAAGATAATTGAACTGAAACGTTATGTTTATACGAACAAGGTCCAATTAAAAAAGCACTGCAGTATGTGCAACACAACTGCTGACTAGATTCAAATTATTTTTTTTTTTTTAATTTTAACTTATAATTAAATGTTTTACAAAATGATCTTATTATAGGGAAATATTAAAACTAGGTATCAAAATATTCATCCGCATCGCTGTCAGCTGGGATCGTGCCCAAAAGGCTGGCTGCATTGCCACGCTGGATGGCAATGCATATCATTTGACCGAAGTATAGGCCAGCCCTTTGGTCACGAGTGGACTCCACTAATCGCTTACTAATTTCTCGAAAGAGTCTGTGGGCACTTGGGCCCCATGGTCCCAGGGTTTCAACCCCAAACGGCTCAAAAATGCAATTGCCGGTGAGGTTTACATATTTGTGCCGCTTGAGGTGTTCCGCGGCTGTAGCAGCTGCACCGACACAGCTCGCTGTACTGGGAAGGTGGGAAGGTGCAAGGGTGTCGACGCAGGTTGCGTCCCACACCAAAGACCTTCCCATCTTCCAAGGCATTATAGACATCCCGTCTGGTCTCTTGCCATCGTCGCGTGCCAAGCCTCTGGGTTCTAAAATGGCTGGCACTCCGGCGGTGACAAGAGCACGACGGATAATATCATTTATGCTGGCGTGTCGTGCCATGCGACCAGCACTTTTGCTACAGGAAAGACCATGGTGCCCAAGGCGGTCCACAGATTCACCGCACTGGCAGCGATGCGGAGCCGCAGTGGGAGCGCCGAGGCGTAGGCATGTAGCGAGCCGGAATGTAGTGTCACCCAGCATGGTCCCAACGCTGGGTGACGGCAGTGCGTGAAGCCATAACCCTGACTCCCACTCTCCCACAGCCAGTAGGCGGGCACGCTCAGCAGTATTGACAGATGTTTCAATTAGTTTATTTCTCGTCAATCTGCAGAGCGGCTCGTCCCACTGTCTCTGGGAAGCCGGGTTTTCAGGGAAGGCTGTGTTTGGGCAAGCCACTTTCCAGGCGTTCATGCCATCAGTCAGACACGGCACCTCAGAATCGACCAGTGAAGGGGCTAAAATTTTTCTGGTCGACTCCTTAGTGCCGCAGACCGAGGATAGAAACGCCGGTAGACTTAAACTGGAAATTTTGCGGACACCGAGGCCACCGAATCTGATCGGAAGGGTGGCTTGAAGCCACGCTCGGTCGTCCAAGGCCAAATTAAAAACAGATGTAAGAGTAGTACGGATAATTTGGTCAATTCTGTCTAAAAGATGTGGCTGCTTCCATAAGGGAGAGGAGCGAAGGTTGTATATAAATTTTGGGCCAAAACAACAGTATTTTACTAAGGTAAAAGCCGAATGAAGATTAATTTTAAAAAGGCTATCCGAAATGTCATTAAAATTTGAAATTTTGTTATCTATGAATGTTGTGAAACTTTCTTCCAAAATAGGTGAACCTAGGAGGTGCAATGATGTTTCGTCCAGAATTTTAATTTGAGGTGCTATGACATTAAATGTTGATATATTTGTTATATATATAAATTTTTGTTAATTAAATATATTTATTTTCTTGTTTGTGAATATTTTTATGTATACAGTCTCTTTGCTAGTTATGGGCTCCTGGTACTTTTGTTAACGGTACAAAAAGTATCGAGTCACATTTTCGGGTTTATAAGTCTTCACCTGTGTTTTATTGTACATTTTATTATATTTATATGAGAGCTATTTAAACCTTTACCTACATCGAAGTGTTTCATTTAAAATTTCTTCTTACACTTTTATTTCTGACGGTACTCTGCTGCGTCAAATTTTATGCGGGTGACGAAACGGAACTCAAAATTTAAATATTAAATTATTTATTTTGCTCGAATGACGAATTGGGAATTGATGTATGGAAAAAATAGTTGGTGACCAATCGGTACTAATGACAAATTGGGAATAACTCTGTTAGAGTACTAAAGTAGCAAATAAAAACAACTAAAGCATCAATCTTCTGTTTCCAATGTTGTAGTTTTTACTATGGAAGGCAAAAAAAGACGATAAACAAGGTTCCCTTCTAAACCTAGGAAACGTGTCATGATATTTATGTCGATACTGAATAATCTTCAAATGGAAGTGAAATTACCAGTACAGACGGACCTACATAACAAAACCATTCAATACGCGAGTTCGGGTTGCGCTTACACCACGTTCCTAACCAAACTCGACCAGACCACGTAGGCAGAACAAACCGCAGTCGTACACTTGCACGCATTGATGAATGACCTGTCACGTCTGCGTGTTGATTATAATGATCTATGACGTTACAGACTCGACTGATTTATGGTCGCTGCACACAGCGGGCGGGACGGGACGGCGACGGGACGGCGACGCGACGCTGAGCAGTTGTAATGTACTAGATATTACGGACGACATCACACAGAGCCGTCCCGCTCGGCGCGACGCGACGCGACGATCTAGTACATTGCGTCGCGTCGCCGTCCCGTCCCGTCGCGCCCCGCCCGCTGTGTGCAGCGACCATCATTCAAGAACCATTCACAGTAATCAGTTCGTCTCTTGTCCACTACTTATACCACATAGCCAATGTTAAGTATGCTGTTGTCAGATGGTATAAATTGCTGGGGAGTTCCAAATGACTTGGTAAGACCAGCGTACCGTTAGTTGGCAACGTTTAGAAGTCAGAAGAATTTTATCAATGCAGGTTCGTCTACGTATGTAGCGTTACGCTCGTTGAGTTCATAATATAATGAGTTGTTTGCAACTGTGGCCAGAATCTGTTGTCGCGATAAAGCCGCCAAATCTGCATACTTATTTCATGCTAGTTGGAGACGGATCACAATATTTGTTCGTCCGTCACTCGAGAATTTGCATTGAAATTATCGTCTTGATATTGACGTACGAAAACCAGTAGTTTAACATATTATCAATATTCATTATATCTAACTAAACTACTTGTAGTATTGAGTACAGGCTTAGTGCGTGAAAGCGGGTATTTTGGTCCATGGCCGACGCCGTGGCTCGGCGAATGCAAAGCCTCTGCATACTGTTGCAACAAACGCTGTTACTGCACTATGCAACTACTAGGTACGTTCACCAACCGGTATCCGGACGATTTGTGTTGGCCCTTGCGGATTTGCATGCTTATCGCTCCACTAATACGCGAAATATTGCCAGTGGAACCGTCAAACTTGCTTGAAGATCACTGGATAGATAGTATCTGTGTTCAATTCCAAATATAAATTATACTTAGATAAAATCTTCCGTACTATTAAATCGAACTGCTCCGTACGTCGTTGCAGGTTAGAAATAAGTAAATAAAGGCTGTACCTGCTTTACAATGAATGGATATTGTCCTCGGTAAATTGCAATAGTGGAGATGTAAGAAGAATGAATGTTTATCCATTCCATTGCATTGATTCCTTCTCGATGTCAGGGTGAAAGAAAATAGAACGTAGCAGCTGTCTGTCAACTGGCAAGTTGTTTTATTCAACAGAATGGATCACGTCATTTGATATGTGTAACATGTGCATGTTTTATATTGTGATTTCATCTCCATATTTATCTTTCTATTCATTTCTCGTTTCTTTAAGTATAAGTTAACGTACATTTTAGATTCTTTACTAACTCTCATCAAATTGAAAATTCTTGTACCTAAGTAAAATGATGAAATGTATAACGAGCACACAAGCATCTATTACAGTACCAGTATTAGTCGTCACATCATTAACCATATGTTTTATGACTTACTCTCCCACTATTTATATTCGTAGAGCCTTCAGTTTATTGCTATTTTATGCTCATACATCATCCACACGACGGGAGGTGTACTAATTAAATTCGGCACTTAAAATTCTATATGGACGAAGACCATGTTCGTTTAGTAATATAAACAAACAATGGTATGTTTGAGAATAAATATCACTTAACGAAACCATAGTTTGGTGCGTAAGTTCTATAGGGTTGCCAAACGAAGTGTGGGTCACGCACTTCAAATATTAAATGTATACCTGGAGAAGCAAAAAAGGCTACTCAAATAATTGGAAATGAAATGCAGCCAACCCGAAAAATGTTCTGACAACAATAGAGCGTGATGTTGAACAGATAAAATCTTTAGTACCTCTCAATAGTTGTAATGTTATTTAAGTGCAGAAGACGGATCTAGCTTCACTGCTATTCAGGGTAAATAAAAGAATCTTCAGATTAATTACGCCTCTTAGTTCCGCTTATAACGTAAAAGTGCAAAAACCTGACGAATGGCATTTCCTGAACGACTTTTTACTCTGTGAACTTCATGGCGTGTAAATATTAGCTTTGTTTCATTTACAGAAGACTAGTCTTTCCATGAGGTTTTAATGTGCCTTCTCTATAAGAAATCACTATCTTACACAAAAATCTACCAGAGCTTTCTTCCTCAAACGGTCGTTTATAACATTGGCAGGATAGTCACAAAACTTCAGCCCGTTAACCCTACGACTGCCCCAAATTGGTATTTACGACGTACCAATGACCTGCACCACGTTCTCGTGTTACAATACAGTAATAACATTTCCCATGGCTTTTGTTCGTACGTTGACAAGTCTGCTCGTAAACTTATTAAATCACAACCACTCGAAACACTACTGTTTTGTATGAACCGAATGTTGGCTAAAGTAAACAATACTAATAATGTCACTATTGAGAGCCAGCATTTTAATTGAAATTCTTGAGTTCTACACATTAAAAGCCATCTAATTACTCCAAAGCTCATTTGAAATAAAGTGTTAAACCATGAGAATCTCGTTAGATTTTGCAATAAAGTTTACCGGTTAATTAAAATTAATAGCTATTCTAACTCAACTGGAATCGATTCGAATCAATCGCACAATAGCGCTCGAAGCTCTGGCAGCGAGATCCGAGACAATATCAAGCGATCTCGACAGAGTTAACACGAACCATTGAACCATTCAATTCCTAAATCAACATTAATAGCGATAACAACAAGCTGAGGGCAAATATTGGGAGACCGTGCTGGTGACTTGTTGTGCTTTTGAAATGTATGAAGTGGAGGACAAGCCGAGCCTTAAGCCGACACAAAGCCTCCTGGACAATGAGCTCCGAGCAATTCGGAGCCGCGTGGGCGTCGTTTATGAAACTACCTGTTTGTAATATGAAGGGAACTCTCTAAAAGTCAAATGTCAGGGAATTATGTAAGCTAGATTTGGAAATAATTGATTTCAAAATTTTGACTGAGTTCAGTTTTGCCGTAGACGGTTTTCTTGTTTTTAGGAGTTACTCCGTTCGATAGTTAGGTTTTGTATCTGGTTCTACCTTCGTGACATGTACGTCGAACAAACTAGACGTCTGTGAACAAGCTGGACAAGACAAAGAAAATTGAATCGTTTACATCAGTCTGTTGCGGTTTGCGAAACGGCACTTTATGCAACTATCGCCCTAGGCATAAGTTTCCGTATACACAACCAGCTTTGAAGACACCCGTACCCCCTTCTATCGGCACACATTCCCTTCATAGGCGAAAGTTCTCCTCGAACTGGTTCCCGCCGAACCGGTATCTTGGAACTGACTTGCCAAGGTGTCTTAAACTGCCATTGAAATGTAATGTCTATTGACTAGTTCAGTACTTAATCAAACTTGGGAGTTGGAGATTATTGCCGAATATGGCTCTAAAGATGTTATTTTACAGTGGACCGCTATCACAGATTGATTGCGGTAGCTGATTCTGTTTCTCTTAATTAATTTATGATGTTTATGTTTTCTTTACGTTAGCGGTAGTAATTGGTTTAATTAGGACTAACTAATGGATGTTAGAAGATAAGTTATGCTTAGTTGGCTTAGCGTACATGGCACCGCGTGCAGTGTTTCTCTTCGAAGTAGTCTATTTACTTCCAAACGTAGGCATAGGTTAAGTAATGCTCGATATATTCATACTTTTATAAGGCTATTTAGACAATTTTGATAAAATAAAGTTTAATGAGCTCTTACAACGGAATCAATAATCCTTTTTAATTCTTTTAGAGGCATGAATTCTTCTAACCGAGACGTATTCAATATTTTACCCCTATCGAGCCTCTTAATAGTATCTTTGACCACACACACCACAATCCGTCACGGTTTAAAATCTATCAAAATTCTTATGATTGAACAAATCGCTTGGCATTAGTGTCAATTACGGAGGGCAAGAAGTTTTTCGATGTAAAAACGTTTACGTCGAGTTATTAGTTACGAGCAGTAAAACTCCGGCCGCCCGGGCTTATGATTACTTTGTAAATTTATGCAATATTTTTAAACAGATTCACGGGGAATGAGCGGTGTGAATGCATTTAGGGCTCGGTCATCGCACCTTGCTGCACGACAGGCCTCGTGTCGCGCTCCGGTGACGTCGATGCTTATCAACCGACAATTAAAACGTTGTTTCGCGACCTGTTGCTTCTCCTCCCCTCGCCCATTCCTAGTTCACCGCACAATCTGACCGACAGACAAACCCTTTTCACTTCAACCTTATTTACCAACAAACTTCAAAAACACCACGAGCCGCGATAAGACACTTATGATCTTACGAGCCGATCTAGTACAGAGTATCTAGTAGAGAGGTAGTTATGGAGGTGAATAAACCTTTGCATAAGTGAGACAACATCAATTACTCAAACCATATTGTTTACAACACACGATCTCATAGGCACGTGCTTTCCAATAAAAACTTTGGAGGTCAAGTGTAGTAGGCGTATTTATATCAAAACGAGGCTATGTGCCGCGTCTGCGGGGGCGGTCATTAACTGGGTCGCGCGGGGACAAAGACCTCAGCCCCCGGTGAGGGGGAAAACGTGGGGTGGTTTCGCTTTCCTCGGGCGGCGGCTACTCCACCCGCCGCCCGTCGGTTACGCGAAACACCCCGATCTTTCCGCGAACTAAAACTGGGTAGGAAGAGCCTCCGTGATGAATGTTTACTCTTTGCGTTGCCGATGCGGGCGTCCACCTCAAGGGGATTAATTTAGAACTTCTCGAGCGTTAATTCCCGTCCTGAGCAGTTTTCCCTTTTTGCGGCTAAACAACGAAACGCTCGGAGATTGAACTGTCGACACGATTACGCCGTGATTTTTTTCGATTTGTGTTTTTCGATATCAGCGAAGCGGACATGACGCTTTGTTTTGGCGGTTCGTGTTGGGGTGACCTGAATGAATGAATGCATAATGTTATTTAATTATGCAAATCATCGACACAATGACGCGTATGCGACAACGACATCGACCAGCGACCCACAGGAAATCGGTGTCGTGTTCCGAACATGTGGAGGGCATCGCCGATCTTAAAGAAGGCGGTACTTGAGGCCAGGATGAACAATGGCGTATTTGTTTTTGTTTAAATTATAAGGAATTTTTCTGTGGTCCTTCATAACGTGATACATCATTCGCATTGTTATCCGATCGTAACGAGACCCTTCGCAGCACCAGTTGCAATACGCATAATGATTGATATTGGCGTGGGAGGCTTTGTAATTTATCTACGTTCTAATCATCCAATAGGCTTAATAGCACTGAATCAAACAAAGTTGAATTAACATGTCATATATTACCTCGCATTAAGACCTAATGGGACGTCCAAGAAACTAAATGAATAAAAAAAAACATAAATTGTAAAACCCCCGATGGTTCAATAACGTCCAATATGTTTATATCCACAACTAAACAACCGTGGCGTAGTATTAGCGTCATCATTAGTAATGTATTATTCACTGCCCTAACACCAGTAAAGAAATGGGAAATTGTGTAGTGACGAAATCTATGAACATGGTCCAAATCTACTAGAAGTGATGTTGTTGTGTCTCACAGTCTGACACTGTTACCTACCAAATATCATACAAAACTCAAATAATACCAGAAACGTTTCTCTCAAAGAATACACATGAAAGTTACTGTATACATCTTCATACCCGGCATTAACGAACTTGTTTTAGCCTATGCAAATTATTAGCTATGGTACGACTCACGAATTGTGCATTGTATTGTTTGTGTTATTCTATGCATGAAACATTATTCACAGTCACAGCGAATCCTAATGTCGGGATATAAATGCGAAGCAAGTACACTCACAAATCAAGCGAACCAACATTCCAACTTTGAACAAATATGTGTGTAGACTGTAGCCCATATAAACGCGTTCCGGATGCGGGATTATCACCCGCGACTCGGCAAAGAGAGCGTATCCGTCGCTGTTCGTAATAAAACTGTAATAAACAAAAAATGTAAAGCTGTACTATCTTTTCCAGCAACATTAAATCCGCGTAGTCTACGTCGTATGACGCGGTGGCGAATAGTTGTGGCGTGTTGCGGTAGGTCAGTCATCGCCAATCGTTGATTGTCCCTCAGCCCCGCCGAACGGACTGGCCAATCCGATATAACTATCGACATTGGAAAATTGTTACGTAGCATTGACACGGTAAAGGTTCAAAGTTGATTGGATTTTCATGAGAAAACTTTGCCGTTTTTACGCCGCGAACTGTATTTTATTTCATTTCAATTCATGCGTTTTATAGAATAGTCTATGGTTAGATAAGTGTGATGGACAGTTTTATTGGTGACTAGTTGGATTATCTTTTTCCTCACGGTTTATTTTTATTGGCTGTCTCTATTGGTTTAGTTGACTGCCTTATTTGTGTACCGAGCATTAGTTCCTAGGTTGGATACTAAGTAGGGCAGTGTTATTGGGGTTTCCTGTTTTGAATTTCTAAGTAGCTTAGTAGCCTAGAATCTAGATGTTTCGTTATGCATCTGAATTATTAGTATTACTCGCGAAATAAAGCCGTGTTCAGACGCCCAAAAGCCTTGAAGTTTTTCGCGAAATTTTAAGAGTTAAATGTTTTATTTTATCGCCGGATTGATCGAGGAATTCGTGGGTGACCAAACTTTACGATGTCTTAATGTTTTCTTGTTTTGTTTCAGGTACTTATTCTTCGCCTTTATGGTTTGCAAAGCGGTAATTAAGTGCATCTATAAATGCAACGTGTGTGCGCCACCCACGCACTAGACTTTATTATGATACCGGTGAGTTTCGCAAGTATTGGTTAACCAGTTAATATTCGCGGATAGTTTCACCGTCGGTTAAATATATTTGCCGGATAGTTGCAGACAAATGATGTCTTAATTATAAACCAATCTAATAGATAACCACCCTTCTGGCCTTAAACCTTTGAATAGATATATCTTGTTGCTTAAAAAAGACGTTGCTTTAGTAGATGTCAAAGTTAATTGAAATGACAAATATGTTAAGAAAACCGTGGTTGGAAATCAAAAACTACTTAAGAGTAGATTTATAATTTTATTTATTGCCGAAGATATAGAAGGGGGCAAGAGTTCGAATCCCACGTTGATGACAGAAAAGGGTGTCTTAGTCGGTAAATAAATTAAAAGCTCTAAGTAAAATGTTGATAGTACACATAACAAGTTTATCTAACGGCTCAAGAACACTAATAGTCGAACAAACATATGTTAGTAATTTAGATTAATGAAACATTTTACTTTTGTAGATACAGTAATTGTTTTAACAACTATTGCTGGTCCGACAACATTTGTATTATGATTATACGCTTCAGTCAATGTATTGACACTTTTTGAGTCATAAGATGAAGCGGGGCTAGTGTCCTTAATAAATGCAGTTTAAAAAGAAAACAATGCGACGATCGTTGCTGTTTTCCCATTCCAGTTTCATCCGCGCCCCGGGGAAACCCGGATAAAATAACATACCCAAACAAAAACAAATAATATAGTCTATTCTATGTTAGGTAGGTAAACACTGAAATGTTTTTCTTTAAGAATAATTAATATATAGAAGTATGACGACTGATATGGGGACACGACGTTATTCCAATAATGAAGTCATAAACGCAACACCAAACAAACCAAAATGCCACAAGAGCCATAAACACAGAGCAATTAGCTTGTAAAGCAATACATTATGTCATTGGCACTATTTTTCACATCCCATCACACTTTGGCAAAGTTCCAGCTTGATCGTAAAAGCGTGTAGACGGTATCATTCCGCACTGGAGTTTACTAGCGTGAATTACACGATAGCATGATTTAAATTGGTAGTTGTAAGTAAATTATGTAGTTAAATAAGCTGGACAATTATTAATGTAGAGAAAATCATAAATTAATTCTTCTGTAGTATGGTTTTCTTGAAGGCAAGTGTTAAATCGTCATCTTCTTTCTTTCATGATAATACATGTACTTATGAAATAATTATTTCTATATTTGTTGCACAGAATGGGTAAACGATACTAGAAAAAAAATTGTTTGTAGGTACTTATCCTCATCGTAAACAATTATACATAGCTATGTAGATCGAAAGTTTTCCGCCATGCTGATTTCTAATTTTATAAATTCGTTTTTGTAAATCGCTGCATTCTCACAACTCAAACCACATACGAAACAATAAACCGCGCTTTATCTCGTCCTCTCCGAGTGTGATTTATTTATGTTCGGAGCGTCCGATAGCTGCGCAACTATCTGGATTCGACTGAGGCGTCCCCACGCAGGGCCGCACTTATCTCCTGTAGTTACAATCGATACATGTATAACGTGCATGTACATCACTAGTGTATGGAATTCATATGATTTGTTGTTCACTGAATATTTCTCCTCTTATTAGAGGATATTTGAGATCTTAGAACTAGGAGTAACTCTTTAGATATACACACATACATAAAAGTTTATTATTCTTAGCCTGAACTGTCCCACTGCTGAGCAAAGGCCTCCCCACTTCGTCTCCACACCTGTCGATCCTTTGATACCTCCCACCAATTAGGGTTGTAGGCGTCCAGGTCGTCGCGCCATCTTTTGCGGGGTCTACCTCGTCTGCGGTGGCCGTCCTGTGGTATCCATTGGGCGACAATGTTGGCCCACCTATCTGGATGCATACGACTGACGTGTCCAGCCCAGTCCCATTTTAATTTAGCTGTTTTTTGGCCCACATCGGAAACTCCAGTTTTGAAGCGTATAACGGTATTGCGTATCCGGTCTGTTCGCTTAATACCTAGCATGCTACGCTCCATTGCTCTTTGGCAAACCTTGAGCTTGGACTTCTGACACTCCGTGAGAGACCAAGTTTGTGCACCGTAGGTTAGGACGGGCAAGATACACATGTCGACTAGCTTTCGCTTGAGTGAAAGGGGAAGGTCCCCCTTCATGTAATGCTTCATGGACCAGTAGCTTTTCCAGCCGTTCTCAATGCGGCGGTCTATTTCTCGCTGTTGCCTGTTTTCGAAAGAGACTAACTGGCCCAAGTAGATGTATTCGTCGACATAATGTAGAGCTTGCCCGTCTACCTCGACCCTACGTTTCGTGCTGTTGGTCATTGTCTGTGTCTTAGTCATGTTCATTTGAAGTCCAACCTCTCGGCTTGCCATGCTCAGATCTTGGAGCATTTGTTGGAGTTCCTCTGATGTGGACGCAAAAAGGACGATGTCATCAGCAAACCGCAAATTTGTAATTCTCTTGCTCCCGATCGCGATACCTTTTGATGTCCATGGCACAGTGAGCTTTTTGAAAACTTCCTCCAGGGTACACGTGAAGAGGTTTGGTGATAGTGGATCACCCTGTTTCACGCCTTTCTCTATGTGGAATTTTGGACCTGGGGAAAGGAGCTTTACTGACGCTGTACTGGCTCTGTAGATTAGCTCCAAAAGCCTTATGTAAGTCTCATTTACATTTTGTGCGCGTAAAGATGTGAAAATCGCTGTGTGCTTGAGACTATCAAAAGCCTTGGAGTAATCCACAAAAGCCAGATATAATGGTTTGTGGTATTCATTGTATTTCTCTATTACTTGATTTAATGTGAATAGATGATCGGTTGTGGAGAAGGACGGGCGGAATCCGGCCTGTTCGACTGGCTGATGTTGGTCTAGGTGTTCTCTAATGCGGTTGTGTATCACTTTGATGAATAGTTTATACAGATGCGAGATCAGGCTTATGGGTCTGTAATTGTTGATGTCAGTCTTATCGCCTTTTTTATGGAGAATAATTATATTTGAGTGGGTAAATTGGAACGGTATCTGGCCAGTAAATAAAATGGAGTTGAAAAGGTTTGTAATATGGGGTATTAGGGTGTTCTTAAACAATTTGAGAATTTCAGTACTGATACCATCGTCTC
This sequence comes from Helicoverpa assulta, assembly GCA_963856015.1. Taxonomy (NCBI): domain Eukaryota; kingdom Metazoa; phylum Arthropoda; class Insecta; order Lepidoptera; family Noctuidae; genus Helicoverpa; species Helicoverpa assulta. The sequence goes on from CAWLCW010000016.1 coordinate 2,782,854, forward strand.
CGGGGCTCTTATTGTACTTCAGGCTTTTTAAAGCCACATCAACTTCACCGCCAATAATGGGAGAGATGTCAGGACGGAGGTATTCGATTGGTTCAGAGAGTCTGGATGAATCAGTATACAAGGTTTTAAAGAAGTCGGTGCAGATGTGAGTTATCTTCTCTCTACTGTATTGTTTGATACCGTCTCTGTCGCGCAAACACGTCAGCCATGTTTTGTTTTTGAAATACCATCCTTTGCCGATCTCAGCGATCCACCCCGTTCCAGGGCAATTTTAATTGATTTTGTGCTGTGATTTCTCAGATCTTTCCGAATATTTCTCTTTACTCTCTTATCTAGTTCTCTGTATTCGTCTGTTTGCCTAACTGTGTCTCTTCTTCGATCTATTAGTACTAGTGTGTTATGGGTAAGTTTGTTGGTTTTTGGTCTTTTTATCTTAATTTTGTTGGTAGCTGTTCTTATGCTTTCTAGAATGGTATCGTATTGTTTTTGTGCGTCATCTGTACTATTGTGCAATAAACTGAAACTATTTTTAAGTTCTAGTTCGAAGTTTTCGTAGTTTCCAAGTAGAATTTGTTTATTTAATGTTTTTATTCTATTGCGGAAGAGATGTTGCCTATGAATTTTAAAATTAAATGTTAATTTTGCCCGAAGAGGTCTGTGATCGGAAGAGAATTTGATTTTATTTATAATTCCTACATCTTTTATTATGTATTTGCAGGAAGATAGTATAAAATCAATCTCATTTCTGGTTTTGCCGTCTGGAGAAATCCAAGTCCATCTACGCTGTGGCTTTTTTGTGAAGAAGGTGTTAGAGATACTCAGCATTTGCCCGAAAGCAAATTGGAGAAGACGACTGCCCCTTTCGTTGCGAGTGCCTAAACCGTGTGGGCCTATAATTTTGCCGTCATCATGATGTTGTCGAGCACCGATCTTGGCGTTGAAATCGCCTAGTACCATATTAAATGTGCCTCTGTTGTCATCACAAGCCTTGTTCAGCAGGTCGTAATAATCTTCAACCTCATCATCAGAATACGCAGATGTCGGTGCATATGTCTGGACAAGTGTTAAAGTTTTAGTGTTTGTTAGTCTGAACTTGATAACGGCCACCCTCTCTGAATAACCTCTGAATTCTATTATATTATTTTTCCACTTTTTAGAAACCAGAAAACCTACTCCATGGAGACCATTGTCAGTACCAACGTGGAAGAATATATTATCATCCCTTTCTTCAGTTAGCTCTCCATCTCTTCGCACTTCTGAAAGACCTATAATGTCCCAACGGATGTCTTTAAGGGAGTTTTCTAATTCTACTAAGCGCTCGTCTTTAAGCAAAGTTCGCACATTATAGGTTAATACGTTCAGACTCTCAGTATCCAGTGAGACGTTAGCCGGGGTCGTTTGACGGGGTATCGATCTCGCCCGGAGATTGTATACGCCCCGGGTCCCAGCACCAGGCTGGCTTCCGTCAGAGACAGCCCGGCCACTGGGGCCGCCGGGCACTTGGGGCCGAACTGTGGGTGTGTAACTCATGGGGGTTTGGACCGTGTCCCACCATGCTGGTCCAGTGCACGGTTGGTGGGTGGGTCGCCAGAGCCTCGTTTGTTGTTTAGCAGGGTGCACCACGAGCAGGAGAGGTTGACTTGGATCCCGAAAGATGTTGACATAAAAGTTACACCGGCAAAAAAATATTATTCAAATTCATTTATTTTTTGCGAATATGTGCATTGACCATATCCTGCCATAATGCAAAAAGGCAAAGAAATCAAAGGGGGCTTATATAGCGTTTCTATGTTACCAAAAGTTTAAGTTTTCATCTGTCTAGTTTATTAATGAAGCACTAACAAAATAAGGATGTTTGTTTCCCCAAGAAACATGTTTATAGATCCTCAACACGGCTACAACTAAATTGAACGTCCTAGGTTTAAAGGTCTGAGTGTAATTAGTGACAGACAAGTATATTCTCAAGTACCTGCACGGGTACTAAAACTAGGGTTGGCAAAAGGGGCATCTACACCAAATTACCTACCTGAAAATGGTTTGAAAGTAATTTTATCTCCCCATTTTAACAGCTCAGCTGTTCTTTATGTTTCTTAGAAATATTTTTTTTTTGTTGGAATATAATGCTGTTATGGGAATCGATATTATTTTTTAATGATGGTTGGTGCTGGTGCAGTTTCTCAGAAAACGTTATAACCGGGACTTTTCCCTTTAACACTGCATGCGATGCTTTGAAGATTTGAAGACCCTAATTAATAGATTTCCAAGTACTCTCCCAACGATTAGGTGCGTAAAACATTATTTTAAGTAAGTTATGGCACTAATTGCTTGCACGTCTTTATTTGTGATCTATGAAACAAGGGCCAAAGGTGTAATGTTGTCTAACAACATTTACAACTGCCTATAACATGATGTAGTAGTGTGTAGACTTTCTCAAGTGTGAGTGCTTTGGTCTTAAGCTCGTGTTATCCTGAAGGAATTAATGTAAAGTACAGGCAGTGTCGCTTTTATAAGGTTTCAGGCTGCCTGCTTCTTTGCCTTAGTTCTTAACTTTATTTTGCTACGGCGCTAATGTTAATTCTATTTAGTAACTTTTTTTTTTTTTGCTTCCACATATATTTCTTTCTATATCATAAAGTTAGTCAAAAAAGGTTACAAATCACTAAATAATTTACGTTTAGTAAAGTCTAATGTTGCACGGAAAGCCAAAGTTCGTGTTTGGTACTTAACAAAGATTTAATATGTCGTTGAGAGGTTATCTATTGCAACAGAGAATATATTACAGACCTTAAATTGTAATACACAGGCAACAAACAGCATAGTGAAACTTTTTCATAAGTTAATGTCCTATTAACGATAATAGGTTTTAGACTCGATTTAGATAATAATCAGCATGTTGTCTATGTTTCCCGCGTAAATTACACAGCACTTGACTCAAGAAACAATTTTATAGTTGGCCATTGTTTGCTATTAGTTTTATAATATTCCCATATGGATTAAGCTATCTAATATATTTCCCACACGTTTTCCATGAAGAATAATCTTGTAGTTTCTTTTTAAATATTAAAATAACGACGCTTAAGAGTAAGATTATCCATTGTTTTAATGTTACAAATTGATATTTCATACCTTACAAAGCTTAGAATTAAGTTTGTAACTGCCTACGAGATTAATGTAGACTTTGTGTGTTCGAAAGCAATAGCCTGCGGACAACACACATAAACTCATTTCAACTGTACTTTCCACTATTAACTGCATTTCAGCGATACAGGATGAAGTAACTTATTCCTGTCATTCATTTATCTAAAAAGTGTTAGCACCGCCGCACCTAATCTTTGTTGGAGCAAGCAATTAATTAAGCGGTGCACTCGACCATGAAATATTGTTTAATACTTACTGGCATCTCCAATTAGCGTTTTGCGCATTGTAAAACTAACAGGTCAACTTTCCTCTCACGTCGAGTCACGCTTTCTTGTTTATTGAATCTTGCGTCGATTCCATGTGAACAATGCGTACTTTTTAACATTTGTCGTAAACAGCTGTTGTCCGTAAAAAACAATTTTCTTCAAAATCTGAGCCACTTTGAACTCTATTAGCAGGCAGCAGCGACCTACAATACCATGAAAAGGCTTTTTTGTACACGAAGGCAACTTCGCCCTTCGAAGTGATGCATCAAGTTACTGCAACAAAAGCGATTGATTCGCGCTCTCAGGATCAAATGGGGCGAATTTCGGGTGCAAGCCTGGGGCGGGGCGCGGGGAAGTGTGCGGGGGCGAGGGGGCTTTGAGCAGGGGCAACAATGCGGCCCGGGTATCGATCCACCCCCGCGCGCCGTCTGCCCGCGACGCACCGAGCCTACGCGGCCACCGCTAAGCTCCTTCGCTCCTATGCAAACCTAGTACTTTTGCTTTCTAAAACATGCCACAAATACATGCGGTCGGCCCTGCAATGGTGTGAGAATTAATTTTAGATATTATTTGTGGCACAAGTTTGTTTGCGATAGTTGTCGGCGCGAAGTTTGTGCGGCCACGGTTAGTTCTGCCTTTACAATACGTTGCACCAATAAGGATATTGCATGCTAGTTTCTTACATTTACAATTTTAATTTGTTAACATTCCTTCTGTTGTAAACGTGTTTAGAAAACTCTGACCATATTAATCTATTGTCGATGACGTTATGCTTTATCCATGTCCTACTTTACAACGTTATTGCATACTTAAATATTTTTGTGTTGCTAGAAAACAATACTCACGTTACCCCCTCGTGTGAAACCCCTTTCGTCTCAAGTTCCAAACCAAATTCCCCCACAAACATATTCGGCAATTAAACTATCCGCATCAATTATACCCTAAAGTTAATCACGAAACTAACACTTATCGATGCCCCAGCGGGCCGACAACTACGCAAGTTGCGATAACCGCTCCCTAGCCAGATAGATACAATGAACTAATATTTGGGTTGCAGGACTAACCGCCGAGTTACAATCTTAGCTAACTGCGCGATACCTGACGCCAATCGTTTGTGTTGAAGGGATTAGTTGGCCGAAACTGTGATTAAACTTTAGTATTGACTGGCGAACACCCTCCCAATTTCGAGGGAAAATTAATTAGAACAATGTTCGAACACGCTTTTCTCCTCGTAAAAACTGCATCAAGCACAAGCTGATCATTTTTTATATATTATACAGCAGATAATGTGATTTTATCTAGAAAATTATTGCTATATCTAGACTACATTTATATCATCGGCATCGTTACATTTCATGTTATCGTATAAATTACGGGAAATGTATGAATCAGAATTATTTTCAATATTAATCCTGTGTCTTGTGTGAATACTTGCATTGCCGTTGGCATCCCTTTCTTCCGCATTGGCACAGCTCCCTGAATGCGTAAGTGACAAATACCTTAACTAAATCACGCTTGTAGCACTTTCATTGCTCATGTACCCAATTCGTTTCGCTACTTGGAAATATATATCCTGGCAGAAAGGAACGTTCTATTGTAATATTTGTAATCAATCATACCCGGTTCAGATTTCAACCTTTCTTTAAACTGATTTCTTCCTTATTTTTTGCTCAGAGTTTTTTTTCCTCAATATTTCTAGCAGTAAAGACTACGTTCCTCATTAGCCGTTCAAGATAGGACCTAAAATATTAGGTACCCATTCCCCTGCAGATACGTCGGAACGATATGCTTGTAACTATAGGTTCCCGAGGTCTTTAGAATTGTAAAAGTGAATGTACCGTTAAATTCCTTTCAGTAGTTTTTATGCTAAGCTCGCGTAGACTTTGGTAGAGATAGCCATAATAGTTAGACTTGAAATACATGGAAATTGTACCTCTGTTCTTTAATTTTGTAGTATTTTCTGGGTTTTTGTGGAGTTAATCCTCGTAGACCAAAACCCCGTTAGAGATCATTAAACATATTGGCTCATATTACTACAAAAAACTATACAACATGTGGTTACGAGTCAGTGGGTGTAGAATAAAGGCTGGCACAGACGTACTTTTGGGCCGACTTGGGGAGCGTCAGTGAAACCTAATAAAGCCGGTTATGGTCCCTACGTGACGCGTGCGAGGTAATGAGTTTTCGGAGAAAGCGCCGCATGTGTAGTTCCCGGTACAGCGCTGTGTGCCACGCGATACACCAGTGTGCACCACGTTTAACTGCATAATTGTAATTTGGACCATTAGTCTGTACATTTCTTTGATAAAAAAATAGTCCGTTTCATTTTATTGCAACCGGGACCGCCCACGCCTGCATAGATCCACGAATGTTTGGATATGCAATTAAAAGTCTAATTTAGGGATGATTTGTGAAGCAAATTGTTTAAAAATGGAATAGGTTGCGTGCGTGCTGCACGCACGCAACCTATTGGGGTGTCGTGGTGGCCTAGTGGGCAAAGAACCAACCTCTCGAGTATGAGGGCGCGGGTTCGATTCCAGGTCAGGCAAGTACCAATGCAACTTTTCTAAGTTTGTATGTACTTTCTAAGTATATCTTAGACACCAATGACTGTGTTTCGGATGGCACGTTAAACTGTAGGTCCCGGCTGTCATTGAACATCCTTGGCAGTCGTTACGGGTAGTCAGAAGCCAGTAAGTCTGACACCAGGCTAACTAAGGGGTATCGGGTTGCCCGGGTAACTGGGTTGAGGAGGTCAGATAGGCAGTCGCTTCTTGTAAAGCACTGGTACTCAGCTGAATCCGGTTAGACTGGAAGCCGACCCCAACATAGTTTGGGAAAAAGGCTCGGAGGATGAGGTTGCGTGCGTGCTGGTATATTACGGGTATATCATTCGTGCTGATATGAATATTTGTAGTAACATTAACTTATTGAAACTGAAGTGTCGTGTAATTACAAAAGCGATGAGTAGGCATCGTATGAGTAATTATATACGCGTGTAAATATTTCAACATACCTATCTGCGTTTTGCGTCACATCAATTTAGATTACTGCACATCGATTGAAAAAAAAAATCATATACTTAATGCCTATCTGTAATTAACATATCTGATTATGATAATCCGCATATTTTTGATAACTTACAAGGTAAATAAACATCGCTTAACCAAGCTTGTATGTATGAAAACATTACATGAAACCGGCTAATACTTAAACTAAAATAACTCTAATCTCCTTAAGTGTAAGTTGATGACGTAGCAACAATTTTATTTACGGCCGACAGGGTCATTTATCTTCAATCTATTGCCAGGGATCTAATAGCTTATGCGTTCCACACATAACTGGCGTCTAACGCTTCTCAAGGTTCTATCGGTTTATTTTTTCATGTACCATGTAAAACGTATCTTATACTAGCGTTTATCTTCGGTCCCACTTGCCTTGTTACATATTTCCTAGCTATATTCTATTATATATATACTAGCTTCCGCCAGCGGCTTCGACCGCGTGGTGTGTTGATAAAAAAGTAGCCTATGTGTTAATCCAGGGTATCATCTATCTACATACCAAATTTCAACCAAATCGGTCCAGCCGTTTTTGCGTGAAAGAATAACAAACATACATCCATACATTCTCACAAACTTTCACATTTATAATATTAGTAGGATTATTATTATAGATTGTTCTTCGTCCTGTGCCTTTAAAACTACTTTCCTTATGATACTTTTTTCTAACAAAATAAAAGAACCTTCAAACTGGAATCCATAAAAAAAAACTAGCGCGTGTAAAATTAATAGGAATAATTGATGTATTTGTAAAGTATGATACTTATCGTGGACAGCTCATATCAAATATTCTTGTGGGTCAAGTTGAAGGATAATTTACTTACTACACGTGTAAGTCAATTCCTTGAAACTAATAATAACACTTAAAATGTGTGAATTTTATAACGACTTGAAAATACACTTTAAATGGAGTACTTATAGATCAGTGACTTAATTTCGAAGAAATTCGATAACAACGTGTTCCGGTCGTAACTGCCAACTTAATTGGGGAATTTCTATTACACGTCACTCTTTTCATAATACTATAGCGTCTAGAGGAGGTTTATTTTGGTAATCTCTAATCTTTATTTTTTGATTGTGCGCAATTCATATATGCTTTGACATGCTTAGGAAATCCCTAAGCGTTAAAATGTTTATCACCAATGAAGTCATACACAAAATTTATGTCACAATCATCTTAATTATATTTTGGGTGATAACCTACTATGGCATTAGGTATTTCGCATATTTCCTTATCAGTGCTGTCTAACAACTTTTTGCTAATAATGTGCTTTTAGCTTAATACACGTGTATGTTCACTTCCACAATGTTTCATATCTTCTAATTTTCCATAGCACATTTCAATGTAATTTCTCAATTATCTATATCTATACATATAATAAATCTGTAAAAAAACTGTGTCTGTACATTGAATATATTAAAAAAATAATAATTGGGTGGGGTTTAGAAACAGTAATGGAGCACAAATCCAAAAAAAAAATTCTGTCTGTATGTCTGTATGTCTGTTTGTTTGTACACGCTAATCTTCCGAACTACTGAACGGATTTCAATGATTTTTTCTTTGTTGTATCAGTATTAAGCCTGGTCAACATATAGGCTATAATTTATCTTCGAAACTTGAAGATCTGATGCAGAACTCCAACAGACCAACAAAACTATAAGAGATACAAAAATGGTGCCATGGCAAAAATTGTGATGTGTTGTTCATGTGATGAGCATTTTCAGCTGAGATAATAAATTTTAAGATCTGGAACACCTGATGTGGAACCCCAAGAGCCCAGCTTCTCTGTACCATATACAGGTATGACGTTTTAGCAAAAGTTGTTCAATTTGATAAGCACTTTCTATTGACTTATACAAATTGAAGATCTAAACCACCTGATGTGGAACTCCAGGGGCCCAGCTAGACTATAGCATATAGATGTATGACGTTTTAGCAAAAGTTGTTCAATCTGATAAGCACTCTCTGTTGACTTATAAAAATTGAAGATGTATTATAAAACACCTGATGTGGAGCTTCAAGAGCAATACTACACTTGAAATGTATAGAAATGAATGTTATGAAATAGGTATGGTGAATCAAAAAAAGTAATTAGTCCGTCTTTTAGATAACCCTAAAATAATGGACACGTATTTTTCTTTTCTCTCTCTCTCACAAACAAATAATAACGAAGATACAACAACGCTTGAATTTCGTGTTAAGTAACTGCTTAGTGCTACCTAGACGTGGCGTCACGAGCCCCCACTCTCCGACTTTGTTGCGTTATATCTCATTATTATTTTGTATGTCTCTTCCAGACCTCGGGACTACAGAGTTCCGAATTTTTGGGAGGCAAACGTGGTGCCAAAGCCAACACGCTGAATACGCCCTTTTGAGACAACTTTAATGAAATGGTGACACAAAACCGACGATTATCCCTTTATACACTATAGAAATGAACCCAAGGACAATCCCCGGTGGACGTCGTTAAAAAAAGACAATCTCCGGTTCTGTGCTAAACTATTGCTAACTATGAAGGAAAACTACTTGGGCTATTGTGATGGGATGTTAGTGGATGCCAATGTATTAGGTACATTTAAAAATGGCAGGTGAAGATTCGCCACCTCACTTACTGGGCCCCCGGGAACCAGTCACTGAATAGCAACAAGAGGGCAACAGGGACATGAGCGGCTGAAGGGTGAGGATACCTCGGCGGACTTTAAACGCAGAATACGCGCTCCCTGTGCTTACCATGAGGCACCTACCATCCGAGCAGGGCTACTAATCCTGCTCTAGCAACTCCACTACGGACGGCCAAGCCAAGCCAGAGGCGTGAGACCTACCCCCGTCATGGTTCACTCCGACCGGCCGGAGATGGGGGACAGTATACTCTCCCTGGAGAACTCAGTATATATAGCCCCGCGGGGTCGCTACTCCCCGTCATCAGCCTCAGATGTCCTGCGGTGCCTATATCTCATCATTATTGTCGTTATTATCTCAAGAGCCTTTGTCCCAATTATGTTAGGGTCGACTTCCAGTCACGATGCAACTGAGTACCAGTGTTTTACAAGGAGCGACTGCCTATCTGACCTCCACAACCCGGTTACCCGCTCAACCTAACACCCCTTGGTAAGACATACTGGCTTCTGACTACCCATAACGACTGCCAAGAATGTTCAATGACAGCCGGAACCTACAGTTTAACATCCCCTCCAAATAACGGTCATTGGTATCCAAAATATACGTAGAAAGTACATACGAACTTAGAAAAGTTGCATTGGCAGGCACTTGCCAGACCTGGAATCAATTTTTGCCACACACAACTTAAATGCGGACTAATTAGAATCACCACTTTTATCCCTATGGTCACGTCTATTGCGGTTCAGTTCTCAGCGTTTTGTTTAGTCTGCTGTGCTTTTGCCGTTAAAGTACAAATATATGGAACGTTTCTAATGGTTATGCGTATTCCGTTGTTTTCAAGTCAACGGGCCCTTAAAATTCAATATCAGACTATTCAGATCTTTGATTTTGCTGACACCGTAGTCGCTGGCATAAGGGACAGGATCCGCGTACGAAGTCGCGGGCAGAAGCTAGTCCTCAATAAATAATTCTTAACTTGCTAAAGGATATTCTAATTTTTTTACCAACACGCCTTAAAATAGCATATTCATGAGCAACAAAACTGAACGAATCAATTACCACGTTGTGTGCCTCAATGTTTGTCGTTTTAATTTTAAAAGCCACTCAAAACCCTTTGACTGGACCTAAACTTAACATTCCCGGCATTCCGTGGACGCGTGATATCGTACCGTGTTGTCCGTCCCTTTCTGCTTCCCCATTTCACCCTTTACTCGTGTCGTGACACTTATGACAGCTTCCAGTGATAAACTGAAGCGAGCGCTCTGACTTCTGCTGTCATAACGTCGCAACTTAGTTCAAGTAATATTCGATCAAACTGATTCGGAAAACGTTTTGTATTTTCGCAATTTTTGCAAGATACTCCTTAATAAGTGCCTTAATATAAAGTCAGTGTAATTTAAATTGTAAATGCGAATTTACGATGCGTCGCGGTCAATTAGTCACATATGGAAATGCATTATAATCTGCAAATAAAACCGCACATGTCCTGACATTCATCGACCTTCTGTTGCCGAACAAAGGGTCGCTGGCGTTTGTGACTTAATCGCCGACACAATATGTACCGGGGCCATTCCGCTCAATTAGCCGCGCCGACCGGGTTTGTCTACTCCGCAGACGCTGAAGCTGTCGGCCGCTTTGATTAAAGTTTGATTGGGACCTGTCACTCATTCTACGGATTTAGAACGCGCTCACGCATCGATGTCACATAAACGCGGTGGCGATTTTTGATTGATGTCTTTTATTGTTATTTTTCGTTGTGAATCATTTCGAACGTGTGCCTGTTGACTTTAAACGCATTCGTACCATTTTCCCCTCGGGCTTATGCAATCTGTGTCCGAATTGCTGTTGATTGAACTTCATAAGCGGAAAATGATGATACCTGCAGTGATTTATTAGGGTTCCAAAACTCGTGTCGAATTAATTTAGATAAAACGATAATTTGTTAATGAACTGAAATAATTTAAATGCAATTAATTTATCTATTTCATGAATATATTTATCGATTTGGTATACCAAACTGCAAACTATTATCGTAATCTGTACAAATAAAAGGAAAAAGCGAAATAAATTATTACCTAATTCTCGTAACATGGCAACAACGTTACGAAAGTTTCCCCTCGGAGCAAGGTGGGATTCGGGGGAGCTCGGGTATTATGACACAGCTTCCCGGCAACTTTTTATAACTCGTAGTAACACTCGGAGAGACGCCGTGTTAGGTAATTTCTCCCCTCGATAGCCCGTAACTGTTTTGTAACTTCAAACCAAACTTGGCAGGAATTTACTAAGTTATGTCAGAATGACTTGTATGATTTCTTTCGCGTTTTTAACAATCAAACGCAAAGTTATCTCACCCTAAAATTGTAATTTCGCAAGAGGTCACGGCTAATGTTACGAATATTACATTATTTTGTGTATTACGTTAGTATTACCAGGCCTCTGTCACTCTCTGTACTTGCGCGCGATAAATGCCTACCGCTCGCTGGGTTACCGGTAGCCCCACGCGGCTCAGGGCTTTCAATAGTCACACGCGCCGCGCGCGTCCCAATATTATTATTTTTATTTCGTGGCATGTTATGCTGTTGGTTTTTATTAGGTTTTTTAAGCTACCTAACAAACTGATGGATTATTTTGAGTTGTGTTGGTTTACATGCGACTATTGTAAGATTTTGAAACATTTTATATTTATGAACTTATCTAGTCTTAATTCTATTTTTTTTAAATAAATTAATATTTATCTACTTTATGATTTTAACAACAGAGATCATTAGGTACTTATTTTACTTTAGATACCTACTTAGTTATATGAACTGTATTGTGAGTTTTGTAGCTCAAAACACATCTCGAGTGTAAGTAGGTATAGTTCTGGTCCAACTTAATGACGACTCGGAACATTACGCGTGTCGCTACGCAGAAACCAATTTTAGGTATGTATCAACACTCAACGGAGTTGTACCATATGGGGTATGGCACTTGTGCTCGAAAATTAGTTGGAAACCGCCTTTGATTTTGACGAAAGCTTTACTTACCTATGCTTACGTATTAGGTAATATTTAGTAATATGTACCCTTACTCCATTTTAGTAGGCAATACAATAGTTAACTAAAGAAAAATATTCTTGATATTACTTTTTATTTAAAAACTCAGTTTTAAAAAAGGCTATCTTAAAATAAGCGTAACTTTGTTTTCCTACTTAAATATTAATAAATTGTAAGAAGCAACCCTAAGCACGGCCACGGCACGGTTGCGGTCACTAAACTGTGCGCTATCGCATTGGAATAACAATCAAACGCTCGAGCTTTTAAGGTTCATTTTATAACGCAGCTAGGAATTTGTAGGTAGTTGGGGAACTTGTAGGTGCTTATAACAGTAGGTATGGACTTTTTTGTATGGAGTGATTTATCTGTTACGTAGTAACTATTATATAATCTGTGGTATTACGCTTTGTTTGTTTTCTTTCTGCTGTAGGAATTGTAAAAGGTCTCCTTCCACAAACTTCGATGAACGGAAAAAGTATTTTGCTTCAATTAATAAGTGAAGAATTTTATTGAGCATACCTTTGAGAGTACTTCTCGCAGCACTCATGGACATCGCCATGAATGGCATAAAATATTTCTTATATCCGATTCAGCGAAGTGATTTAGCTTGTTCGAGCCAATCTTCTGCGTTTCTACAACATTTAAGCACGAATGTTTGTTTAATATGATAATATTGTCCAATAAAAATTAACGTCTCGGAAATGATGCATAGTTAGTATCGGCGCCCTTTAACAACCAAAATATTTAATTAAGTTGCTCATAAAGACAGCCAGAAGCACTTCGAACTGGTTTAATTAGTGATATATTTTTAAACTACATATCTTCATTATTTAAATTGAGACGTCTTGAACTTGTATATTTCTGGTTTGTGCCTACATGTTTTACCGTTAGACGCCATTTATTAGTTTGTAATAGTAATTAATGAATTGGTGTACAAATAGCGTCATTTACAACTGCTTTTGAAAAGATCTAATAGTCATGTTTCACCAAGTATTTGTTTGGTAGCAAATATGGTAATATGAGAAGCGTATCGAAATCAATTTGCACATTTACGAGAAGTAATAAAAAATAAAGCCTGTAACATATCTCCTGATTGCAGGTGCTTCATTAATACAGTCTGTAGACACCGACAAATTGATATTCCAATATGTCTGCTTATAGCTCGGTAATTAACATTTATGGACGATGTTTTCATTAATGCTCCGTTGAATACAGAATCCCCTAAAAATTAACTAGTCAAACAACTGTTTATTGTTTCCGGTGCGTATTGTTTTGACAGATGCTGCTATTGGTAGTCCGCTGTGGATATACCATTTGCGTCTAAAAATCCTCTTCATGGGCCTAAAACAATTCAATTTGATTCTTATTACGTTGGCCTAGTGACGTGATCCTGTCACATTTTGATATTTCGGCCGGAGTATGGAAGTTGTTTGTTGTGTATTGAAGGCGTGGTGTCGTCGCATCTATTTTTAGGTTTACGAGTTCAGTCCCCTTCTCCCCTGTGTCCCCTTCGTGTCGGTCTTCATCCCTGCTGGGCCAAGTGCGATGGGTCTCACGTAAACGTCTTATAGATGTCGTGTTGAATTTTACGATGCCTTTTGATTGGAGACGTTTATCACTGGCCTTTTTCAGAAAAAAATATTTTTTCATGACTACAGGACATTTATCATGTTAAACGCTTCTCTTGACGGTTTTATTAGCATTAATCTTAAACGAAAATAAATTAATTTAGACCTGAATTCATTACACGTGTTCTTATTCCGTACAGCTATAGACAACGTGTTACCCCATAGCGTGTTCTATAAAAGTTCCCGTCATACGATGGCAGTATAAATCGCGCGAGACACGAACCAACTCGATCTTGACCAACATTTCCTAGACGTGACGTAATCGTCACAACTGTGAATTAACCTAGATAACATTCCAGAGTGAACGTATGGATGAGCATCACACACGCTTTTATCTTCTGGACTTAAAATATTTGAGTGGTTTTAATGGGTTGTTGAACAGAGAAGAAGCGACGATAAAAATAATTCTCTCTTAAACACCATGCAACTAATACTCTTCAGTACTTAGTTATCGTTCCTAATGCCATGTTGCAGCTCTAAGGACCAGATAGCAAAAACCAGAACAAAAAAGAGATAACAGTAAGGTTGGCTTCAGCTTTATTTTATGTCTTCTTTTTACACGAACGACGCGACTTTTACGAAGTCTGAATAGAACAACATTCTAATGGGATATAGTCGTTTGTTCGCCTCAATTCATTAATATTGTTTCGTTAGTTTACTATGAGGGAGATTAGGTCACCAGCTGCTTCTTTGTAGATAAGCTGGCTAACTGATTGATGACTTAAACCTGTTCCATTTGAGTATCTCGTATCGTAGCTACCGTCACATATCCATCTTCTAGTGTATCTTAGAGGCTGTTAACTTGCATTTAAGCTTTTATTGTAGCTATATTTTTTGTGGCTATTAAACATTCATCTATTGCCTGTCATAAATGTTGTTTTCCTGTAGTGTAATCTTTTGAGATATCCATGCTTTATTACAATGTGCATCCGTAATGCTCGAGGAAGTCTTGTATCCACGGTCCACGGAGCTTTCAAAGTAATTGATACATACATATCTTTAATCCGATGTTTGTAAGGCGGTCCCCCACAAGTATGTGATGTTAATGGACAATTATTTCGGCAGTCGTCGGTCACACGCGACGCGTGGCGCGTGCGTGCCCGCTTATTATTGTAAGCGGAGGAGAGCGCGTGTGACGGACGAGAGAGAAGCGGCCCGATTTGTGAGTGACAGCGGGTTTTAATGGGTTTTGATGATGGATTTATGGAAGACATTTGATAAACCGATGCATCCAAAGACCGATAGTACGCTTGTTGGGATCGAAGAAAGAGTTTTGGAAATGAAGACTTGATTCAATTGAATTATCTCTACTAATCTCATTCACCGTTTCTCTACAATAATCTATATCAATTTAATTCTGTTTTTAATATGTTTATTTAAAAACAATCAATTTGAGTTATAAAGATTCACATTAGTCAACCCTTCACCGCTACCTCTTTTCCCCCGGGCTACATCGTCTGGTCGATAAGGCCATGTGTGCACGCACTGCGGGAGACCGCCCCCCCTCGCCGGCTATTTTCATTTATCACTCGGAGATGCTCAGCCTTTCCTCGCCGATAACGCCGTCTGAGATAAAATTAAATATTTTCTATTCTACTACTACTTATGTTCATAATTTACTATACACAAAATTCCGAGGAATAAAGACTAGAGTTGCATCTGGTAGTAAAAGTTCTATGTCTAAACTTGGCGACTGCGGAATTGTAGTCTGGAGTCTAGAGTACCATAGAGGCCACTTCCCTTAATTGATTCTCACGACTGTCGCGCGAATGTTAGCAGCTGAGCCACTATTCCTTTTATTCAGAGTAAAAACATAGACATTGCGTCGCGTCGCCACCAACGTGTATAGACTGCATCATTACTTTTATAACATCTAACTATAGACATCAATATTAATTTGATGATATTCTTGCTAATTTGCTTCAGGAATGGAGTTCTACAACCCACTGCATAACTACAGCCATATAAAAACAATGATCCAACTATAATGGACTGACAGAGAAAAAATTTTGTATACCATGTCCAACGACGTTAGAAAAAGCGTATATTTTAATTAAATTACATTTTCAAACACCCATTGTTCCTATTAACATTTCGAAATGGCTTCTTTAGAATTCGTCCTGCAGCAGCTATTTATTTTTGTAGACCAGTTTCATAAAAAAAACTACGAATGCCATAACAAAGCTTCTAATAAGTAACTCCATTCTCTTGGCTTGTAAAAAAACCTGTCAAATCACAAACAACGATCGATCGAGGGACTTAGTAAATCTAATAAGAGAGTTTTTTGTGCGCGAAACGAATGAGGTGAAACGTGTTTGAAATAGACAGGGGATTAAGTGTCCCCTAGTAGGAGCGAGGGGTTCGTATGCGCCGGTTGTAGGGTTAGCAGGCTATGTGTTTGACGCTTTCTCTTGCACCGTCAAACTCGATTCGAAAATAGGTTATTGTGTCGTTTGTGGTCAACGAACACATTGAAACTATTCATTGAGAGGTTTAGACGTGATTTCCAAACTTCAGTTACGAATTTGGACTTCAATTACCAATGCATTGATTCTCTATTTACAAGATTATCTAAAACATCACAATCAAGTACAAAATATTTAGTCTTCTATTAAGACCTAAACCTAACACTAACATGATATGCCTGTCAGGCAAAATCTTGACGAATGGTAGCCCTGCGCCGCGTATATGCGCAGTGCGTGCTTCACGAGCGCTCTTGTGGATCCAACGGATCAATTTCACGCGGATCGATTACGCTTTGTCGTTGAGAAAAAGGTCCTTGGCACAGCACATGCGTAGCATAGTAGTGTTCCAATTCTAGAGAAACTTGCAGTAATGACATGTTTGACATAACTTTTATTATCTCACCTTAGGTTAGTAGATGATAGATTGTTAACGAGATGGATGTAACAGATAAATTTTTAAACTAACGCATCCACATCTATCACTTACAGATCATCAGATAAATTGCTACATATGTACTCATCGTTAACCTAATCGGTTGATATTTCGAACAGTGTGTGGGCTTTGATCTTGACAAATATTTTTCTCACATTTTATCTCTCTATAAATAAGAACTTCTGATTATATTTTATTACGGTTACATCAATATTAAATTAAGTACAGATAAAGGTCAATTTAGTCCTCATCTTTCTCTTTATAACTAATGATCACGTGTTGAGCATGATGTCTGGTTTTTACAAGCCTCATTATACCATTAGAGAAATAACGATATTGCAAATAGTGTGTAGTTACTTCTAAATGTTGTTTTACTGTCCCACACCATATTCGTATAATTAATCTACTGTGGCCTGGTCGAACAAAATGTTCTTAATTAGCCTAATGCACAGCCAGTGGCTTTTTGTGGACATTTTGGTAGCAGCTTTTATTGCAATAAGTAACCGCAACAACAATTTGGCTGGCGAAAAACATTGGACATTAACGAACTAACCATTAAGATAATTAAGGATAATTGCGGCTGAGTTATTGAATGTTATCGGATGATAATGACACTGTTTATTACTGAATACTGTAGGCTCACGTTCGTCGGATTAATGATAATAACGGCCTATGTTTGTTTTGGTGTATGAATTCGTAGCAGGAATGTAAAATATGGAAGCAGATCCTCGTTTATCTTTCTGTGACGAAGAACTAGAAAATTTAACAATGGTGCTATTGAACACATGGGCAGAGGCATTGGTAAACACCGCAGGTACAAACAGCTGGTGGGTCGAGAGCTCCTCGAAACTCCTCCTCGTACCATTGTGACCGCAGGCGCACGCTGAGCGGCAACGCCGCAGCTCATGTTTATTTTATTACTAGCCTTTTTATTACTGATCCCTTCGCCTTTGGGTTTGTTTAGATATGGTTTGCTTGAGTTTTGATGTTAGCTAGAAATGGTTTGTGATATGCAGTCGTTGGTTTGAAATGAGTGGCTACACAGGTGATAAGGTTTTAAAGGTTGGTTTAGCTGAAAATTTAGACGCTTGCAATAAGTTTGAAGAAACTTTTGGCTATGCTGTAAAGTGGAGATTATTCTGTCATAACCTGTCACACCTTCAAGTCTAGTTCAATCAGTAAATTATATACTCTTTCACACGCGATGAAATCAATTAATTACAACAATGATGAATACGCAGTAAACGCCACACGAAGCATTGACTGCTGTCAGCGATTTAATAGACACATCAAAAATTTTATCTGGTTTTAAAATTGAAAGCCTGTAAGTCTGTAACGGACCAGTGAGCAGTATTGCCACAATAATTAGATTTCCCTTCGACCCTTAGGGCACAGGGCCGCCTAAAACGATTACGTACGACCTGCTGTACTTAGAAATTGATCCGTTTTCTCATCATAGACAATGGCCGGAACCTATTATTAATTTAATAATTTAGGGAGAAGGAATTTCATAGAAGATGTTACTTAATAGTCTGAATTTATAAGATACAGATACAGGCTTCTGTATAGTGCACTCACTTCTGTAACGCGAGATGTCGATCGAACATTATTAAATTGATATAAACCCAGTGCCTACTTTCAATTTAAAATGTATGTAGATAAGCGTATCACATACATCATGTGAATCATCCTAAAGTTTCAGTTTCAGGTAAAGCAACACACCCGTTCAATGACGCGCATCCGCAAATAGAAAATCAAGATTACCGATACATACGTAACACTTACGATTTTATTACATCACTCCCACGCACCTCAATGTTTTGACTGGTTTTAATTACGTGCGATAGCAACCAGTTCGCCAACAAGCCATCGATGTTTACAATCCAACAAAGGTACAATGAAGGCCTTTCAGAGTATTTTGCGGAATGCACAACAATAACAGATGAGCTAGAACACGTGCTTGTATGAATTTCGCTTTTGTGCTGTTCGCGGAAATGGGAATAAACTTGAATAGTTCGTTGACTATGGGAATGGGATTCGCGGGGATTGTACTGCAGATTGTTGTTTTTTATTTAGGGATTGTGTCGCGGAGTTCAATCTTTCAGTCGAGTTGAATGAGACTGTGGGCATGAATGAGTTCTAGTTGAATGATTATTTAGATCGTACACAAGTTCAAATATATGTTGAAGATCTTAATGTTCACTGAAAAATGAGCAGAAAATTTATATAAGCTCAATCCACAAACTTATTCATTCAGATTCATGAAGTACAAAAAGGGAAAACCTACGGAGAGGCAAATGGCCTAAACAAAGATCAAGACGGTCATTGCTCCGCGACTTAAGTGTCACACGTGGGTGTGTAACATAACCGCATGATTCATCAACATCAGTCTTATGCCGGCGAAAATTTTGGAAAGCCATTTAGTTTCCTGTGTAAATACCGCACCTTAGTACCGAAGTGAGACGTGAACATGTAGGTATAGGCGACAAACCCCGATACACGTCGTGCGGCACCGGACACGGCGCTTCCTCGCCCGTATTAAACGTCCTCCTACGCGCTCGCTTCCTGCGCGCCGCCGACACGTGGCCTTAAAGTGCGCGGACCGAAGGACCTAAAAGGACTTGCTGATTCAGATTTCGCCAGATGAGAGGCAAAAATTTATAGGAAAGGGCTTTGGTTTAACTTTTAAGTAAGCTTTGGATTGGAACGACATATTTATGTTTTTGAAGAAGTTATTAAGCAATTATTACTTACTAGCTTTCCGCCCGCGGTTTCACCCGCGTCCCGAGATAACTGCTTCCCGTAGCCGGATGGTGACAAAAACTCCTAATCCTATGTCCTTCTCCTGGCTCTAAACTACCTCCCTGCCAATTTTCAGCTAAATCGGTTCAGCTGTTCTTGAGTTATAAGTGGAGTAACTAACACGACTTTCTTTTATATATATAGATATAGATTTAGTACTCTTAACCAACAACATATTTATTTGAATAAAGATTAATATTATTATGTTGATACAACTTAAACAAATTATTTCGACCAAATTAGGTACCATAAAAACGGTTTTTGTGAGTTAATCTTAAAAGATAGACATACACTGTCGCGGACTGTTTTTTAGATCATTAAAAGAGCTATTATTCTTTAATACATATTTTTTGTGTATCTTGAACCGTTTTCACGGCGCACGCAACGGAAGGCTTCAAAGATGAAATAATTTCTCCCGTTTTTTACACATTTACCACTATATCTTTGCTCCTATTGGTCGTAGCATGATGTTATATAGCCTATAGCCTTCCTCGATAACTGGACTATCCAACACAAAAAGAATTATTCAATTCGAACCAGTAGTTTCGGAGATTATCGCGTTCAAACAAACAAACAAACAAACAAACAAACTCTTCCGCTTTATAATATTAGTATAGATTACTTCGGGTGTATCTAGATAAGAATCTTCTGTAGGTCTTTTAAGAACACGATTTCTGGTTGAACTATTGAAATGCAAAATAGCCTTCATTATGATTAGGTTATGAAAGCCCAAGATCAGCACATCAACAACAACATATGGCAGTGTGCCCATACGATCTTGACAATGACTTTGTTTAAATACATTAGCATATTTCGAAACGTGAGTAATGTCTGCCAATGTCGCCTTGTAATATGAACGCTGAAATATTTTTATATGCAAACGAATATGAATATCATGTTTCTTTTATTTATTCGTTTATAACGAAACATTTTTCGTTTCTCTTAGGTCTGTGTTGATTTTTTGAATATAACAAAAGTCTAAAAGATGGATTGTGCAAAAACCACTGAAGAACAAAACAGAATGACTGCAAAAAGTTTAAACTGGCACGATTAATTCCACATACATTTACACACCCACGCAATATGCAAAGTACATTTCCAACACGATACGCGGTCTCAATAGCTCCACTTTAACGGTGCCTTTGATGTGCACCTAATGCTGACAGATATGCGGGGTAGGAAGTCGACGCAGACACATTAGAGGAACCTGTCTCCTATCGGAACTGATTATTTCAAACCCTGTCAAAACCGTGTCATTTGGCTTGTTTTCGTTGACACTTCCTTACGAACATGCTCCATGCTCACAATTTTATTTCTAGCTTTTTGCCACTTATGGTCCCGCACTTAATTGCTCTAGTAATAGTACCCAACACTGTAACTACAATTTTTTCCACCCATAACAGGTCTTATTATCCAGCAACGGCTGTTTACACTGTATGGAAATCAATTCCATACTCGTGCAATTTACATTGTAAAAGTAATATAAGCTAACATGTAGGTTTTTGTTTGCAGGTACGTTGGGTAGTCTGCGGTGGCCGGGCGCATGCGCGTGAGCCCCGTGGGAAAGGGCCGCTTCCTCGAATGTACCCCGCACTAGCCACCGGCCTCTGGTTACGTGACCGGTTCAGCTAGCGCGAAAAAGGTTAACTTCGGGGTACGTAACAAGTGTGATGGCTGTGCGCTTTTGGGGATATAAGGACTTTAAATTTAACTACCTAAAATCTCCATTTTTGGAATTCACCATCGGGAGTAGTACCTTAACGTTGAGAAATGTTGGTGTGAAGGTTTCGTGTTTGATTGCCATTTATTGACAGAAGATATAAATTCGGCAATTAAATCTGACCATATAATAACATCGTCAATATAAAACTTGTAGCATGAATGCCTGTGGTCTCCAAAAAGACCACACTAATACAAACATTAATCCGTACCGAAAATCACCATTACTAATGCAGAACTTTAATATCTTACACGTCTCATTTCTCGCTCGGCTGTCATAATACGGGTCCGCTGTCTGTCTGAGCAAAACATCCCATCTGACTGGATACGGCGCTTCCTCAAACACGAACCCCCTTCAATAAGTTGGCGGCCGTGCGTTCGGATTACAGAACCGGTTACCGGTTTCATATTAGTTATATTGCTCGTGCAGGAAAGGGTTATGGTTTGGCTCTGCCGCTATTGTTTATTTACACCTACAAGCCTACGCATTCATCATTATTGAATTTGTTGGAAGGTTTTTAACTAAATTAGATTCAGGTCGGTAGCTACTTGTAAAACCGCAGCCTTACCGCAATGGATTCTGATTATGAAACTTGTGCTATTGGTAACTAAACTATAACTTGGGTTATGATGAAACCGATACTCTCATTCCACAGGATCTTAAAGAGAGGCTCAAAATTGTTTCAGCTATAGATGTAAATCAGTTGAGCTAATAGTAGAAGTTCTGTGTACTATAAACTAGTATACGCTCGATTCGAATGCAAGTAAAAGATCAAAGGTGCAACTTAGCCGTGTCCGTTAGGGACGAAAGCTGGTTTTCCAACTGTTTGCTACTCAAAGGGTCTAATAGATTCGTGGTACTCGTACAAACTAACAGAAACCAACTACGAGGCAGATCAAATACTCTTTATAGCATACCATATAAGCAAACGAAGAGATCTATACATCTAAATATTAGTTTTATAGATTTTAATATATCTGGTCAATTAATCATATCCAAAAGACGATAAAGCAATTTTTACTGCAGTAAGCCTTAAAATGAGACATTTAAAGACATCT
This sequence comes from Helicoverpa assulta, assembly GCA_963856015.1. NCBI lineage: Eukaryota > Metazoa > Arthropoda > Insecta > Lepidoptera > Noctuidae > Helicoverpa > Helicoverpa assulta. The sequence goes on from CAWLCW010000016.1 coordinate 2,805,081, forward strand.
TGCGTCTCAAAAGCATTGTCAGGAATGCTTCGAAAGAATTTTGATTAAAAACTCCAATCGACATTCTTGGGTTCATTCGCATTGTTGACATCTGTAAGCACTTTCGTTTTCTCTTGAACTGTTAGCTTTTTTATAAATCTTTTACTAAAGTTGTCTCTGTATTTATTACCAGTATCCTCTGTTGAGTTTCAATTAATGTTATCTTCCACAAAATTTCAACTATTATATTCCCTGTAAAAAGTAATAGATATCTCGTACAAATAAGTGGTGAAACAAGCTTTAATATATTTTCTAGTACATTTGTAGGTATATCCCTAGGCATGCGTGTGTTGCATTCGTTCGATGCACCGTAGCGTTTAACCTCAGTTGAACCTCGTATGTTTAAACTTTCCGTGTTTCCAAATAATCTTTGAACATGGATATATTTTAACTTTATTTTAAAGCTTCTAGTATTTTTGAATTATCGTTATTTTACGCTTGAGAACCATTTATATGAGACTAAAGTTGTTTACTGGGTAGTTTGCAGTTTTGGATGGATTAACTGTAAATAACATATGGCGACATTTACATATCTACTTCCGTATATTAAGGCAATAAGTTATGTTTAGACATGTTTGCTGTGTATCGCCAAATTGAACGGAAACGGATATTCGAGACGTGAATTGTAATTCGACATAATTCGATGATCGACTCAGGAAATGTCTACAGTTTACACATTGTTTGCAAGCTTTCTCTATCGGATGTGATAAAATGTCCTGTTATTCTAGACAATATTTTATCTTTTTTTAATGCAATTTGCTTTTTATTTTATTACTTTAACCAACGAAATTCAATAAACGAAAAAACAAAAACTTTGCAGCAACACTCATTACTCCAATCTAATCTTTCGAAATTCATCTGGAAATATGGTGGGCAACTCCAGCGGAGCTTGTGAAAACATTCCGAGCGCCGCCACCCTAGAACTCGAATAATACCTAATGGATACGTCAATAAGAAACTCAACACCGACGAATTGAATTACAGAACCCCAGCGACTGCGTTTACACACTTTAAATATTTATAATTGGATATTCCAAAGGGTTCCTTTGTATAAAAAAGAAAAAAAACTGACACATTTTTTTCCGCTCACATTTCCATTTCACTCGTCGCGTTTTTGATTCGGCACATGATCTTAATTAAGGCGCTAATTAAAGCAATACTGAGTATGAAAAATAAACAAACTGACTACATTTGCTTTATGCCTTCATTCGTGAAATCAATTTGTTATAAGTCACTATTTTTACAACTTTAATTATAACATCCGCGGCTCCCGCAGTTAAACCGATTCCAGTGATATTTGGTACGGATCATATCTTAATCCTTCATGATAGATATTTCCAGTAATAAATGTCTCTTTTAATGCGGTACATCCTTCCATGTTTGTAGAATTTTCAGAATATCCGGCTGAGAGAACTGAGTGGTGCTTCGCGGAGATATTTTCTTTTTTTGTCGTTGAGCTCTCTGTCGTTTTTGGTCGCAAAAGTTGCCTAATGATACCAAGAAAATGACGCGTATTCGCCACGAAATTTCCCTTGCCGACAAACGCTAGCTGTGTGCTATAGCTTGGCTTATAAATAGGGCAGTGGATGAGAGAACACTTCCGGAGTGTAGAACGAAGCTTTGGTGGAGCCGTCTCCGTTATACAGATACATTATAAGTGTCAGAAGGATCATTCAAGAGATGTGATTTGAAACATTAGTTTAATTAATTTTCATTTAAGGTTAGCAATGATTGCTGTTCAAAGTTGACTTTAAAAGGGAAAGTTTAGAATGGGTTGAAAGACTATTGGTCTTAGCGTTAGAACGCGTAAACTTCTGAAAACATAGGACCTTCTCAAATAGTTTTGAGTCGATGTAAATATAGATAGACTAAGTTTTACATTGGAGATTTATGAAGAAGAACTCTTGTAGAATATAATATTCAGTGATAATAATAGTAAAGCTTCTGTAAGTTCGATATTCTGTGGCTATACAACCGCACGTACTCATGCAACGCAATTACCGCTGATGAAAGTTTAACGGCCATGCCTGTTATATGTTTTATGTACGATAGTTTCTGGCGTATTCGATACTATAATACACATCTTGGGGCTAGATTTATGGATGTAGGTACTCAAATACCAGTTATGATCAACAAAATTAAAATAAATTAAATCTTCAGTGTGGAAAACCTCCTATCTACTTTGTGAATGCATTTCCTTATAAATAACAAAGTTGCATTTGACGGTTACTCAAAAAACGTTACGTTGTACCAAAATATAAAAAGTCCGAGATCCATTTACTGAAACAGATTTTAATTCCTCTTCAATTTGGACGCGAACTAAAGAAAATATTCCAGCAATTTGATAATGGGATTGGACGGTCCCGAATCCATTCGCTTATCCACTCTCGAGTAAACGAGAAAGGATAAAAAGTGACGGCAGACGGAGTTTTTGTCGCCTCACTTTGTGAAGCTCCACCAAGCTGCCAGATTTATTAAAATTTCACGTACAGCGCGCAGTCACTCGTTACACCTAATTAATATGAATGTGTGTCATTAACTCCCTGATACTATCTAATTAAATTAATATTAATGCTCGTTCAACATTTTTCTCAACGTTATTCACTTTAGTTTTGAATCGTTTTTCTCATACACAGCAATTTGCATAACCACGACGCCAATTAATTACGATTTTAGTTAAAATTCCTGCTTAGTCTAACGAGTGTAGTTTTCATTTGTTTGTTGCGCCGCTTCTTTCGTGCTTAATGGCTTTTAAAGGTTTTAAATATATTCCTTTCGTCGGTCGGAGGAAATTTTTTAATTCAGTTGTTTGACACAGAAAACATCTCGTGTTTTGCATACCTCGCATAAATATTTAAAGGTTTTAACTTAAATATATTAATATTGCATGTCTGTGTAAAATAAAGCGAATGTCCTCGCTACAAAGTTATTCCGAGCGGCTAGAAAATGTTAAATGTACGTTTAAAGTTCAGTATTGTGTCGCTTAAACGTTCGAGTAAGTGCACTATTTATTGTACCATTAGTAATGCATGGTTTAACGAAGTGGTCCTTATTCTGCAACAATCAGTCGTTTACACTGTAATCAAGAAATTTATTGATATAGGCGAGTAGAATATTGATATTACGTGTCGATTACTGTCTATCATAGTTGTGAGCAATAGGAATTGGAGTGACAACGGGCGGACCAGTGGCCGATTGATTGGAAAATTGTCTCCGACGCGACGCCGCAATGCCGTCGCGCCTTCCTGCCGATGCTCTTTTCAATGTATCTCCATTTATTATGTTATCTGACCACTTGTTCTAGTAATACTATTTCGTTAGGTCACTCATTGGTCAATTCGCTGCCAATGTAGTGTGGATGTCATATAAGATTTAGTCGATGTTGATGACTTTTTAGATCACTAATCTTAAAATATTTAAGACGTCAGATTTTGTGTCGCCCTTCATTTCAGATTTTTCTGATTCAATAAAACTATAGAGCTAAACCTTATCAAGCCTGAAAATGTTGCTGAACACGTTTCGAAGGGTCACGACGTTTTAATTAACATTAGCGCTGTGTGTGGGCGAGCCGGCTGTTCAGTTCCTATGCGTTGTGTTTGCACGTTTGTCTTGCGCCATCAAGCTTGGCATGACCCTTACCCCTCACGCAAATAATCCACCTCCTCAGAAATTCCTTCTGATGCAACTCCATACTTTTCCACCTAAATTATGCAAACATCCATATGGAATAGGGGAAATAAACTCCTCAATATTGCCAAGAAACGACATTCTAATCGCAGTGGAGGTCCCTATCCCATAAATATTATATGGGAAGGAAGAGTAACAAAATATTTACGGGGATATGAAGACAAGCGTCTTACGCATGGCGTTTATAGGTCAGAGAGCGGCGAGGCGTCGCACTCCAGTTTAAGGCCGCCTTCCGTCGCGATGCTCCCTCTGACTTTGAAATTGAACGCCGTCGTGAGGCAAGACGCCTCGGGTGATTTTCCACCCTCTGCGGCCGCCGCCCGTCTTCAGACATCAAAGTGCAAGATTTTATTATTGCGTTACAGGCCGAACGGAGGCAAAAAGCGCGTCTTTGCCACTCCACTGCCGGAGTTTACAGATTCAATTCGCACTCCTTAACAACCTCGGCGGAGTGCCGTCTCTATTTGATTAAAGATAACACGAATAATTGGTGCACCGACACAAATTATTGAGTCTCCGTCGTAATGAGTTGCAGTCTACAGGTCTGCGTGCTCGATGCATCAAAGTGCTAAACTGACATGAATAATTGTACGTCTAAAACGTAATTAAGTGACATAAAACGTGGCTCGTTACTACATTATTACATTACTACTACACACGATACTGTATTTATATTCGATGCAGCTTTTAAATGTATTGGAAACACCGGGAGGCGTAAATACAGCTTTATTAACTTCATATCTGAGCAGCTGCGAAATTACGAACTTGTTAAACTCTCAAACAACTAAACAATTTAATTGTATGGTTAAGTTTTTTCTCGTTCATGTTATCTGCGCGTTAGATCTAGTTTAGTAGAATGTTCCATAAGTTATTTACGATGGGTTTTTACTCTGCGGGTAATCGAATCGCAGAAATGCAACACAATGGACACGCATGAGTCTACGCCCATAAAATATCTTCAATACAAGCTCCGTCTGTTTGTCTTTGAACTTTTATGAAGATTTCACAAATAGAATTTATGAGATTTGAGCTGCAATGAATAAAGATAGACATAGATTTTGATTTTTTGGAACCTTGTGGTGATTGATTGTGATAGATGTCTTGTGCATTAATATTTTTTTATTTATACATTACTAGCCACTTATTTTTGCAACTAGTACCGTAGCGTGGGAATAAAACTGTAGGAGATTTTATCAGCTGTTTATACTCCCGTTAAAGTTGTTAAAGTCAACTGAGGGCAACGAGTTATTTAATGGACCTTATAGGCGACTGGTAAGCGAACTGTTTCTGCATTTAACTATTGCAAGTTTCCCACCTAACACGATAGACGTTCCAGTTATAAGTACTACGTGAACTAGGAACTTACACTAACTACGCAGTACGTAATTCAAACGTTGGTTCCAAGGTACGATTCAATTCAACCAATTAAAGCTTTATAATATGTTTGCCTCAAATTCACTCAAAAAGTGTTTTACTCAAAAAGGGGCTGTGACGAAAACTAAACCCCCAAATGTATTTTAACAAAAATAAAGTTGTGTAGAGCAAAATCAAATCATCCCTAAGAGGGCGAACCATTCGAAATCACATAATTTTCTATTGAAACTTATCACGAAAAACTGTACAGCAGTGTAAGTGTGTGTGGCAAGGAAGGACGCTTGGGGCGACGCACCCGGCCGCCGATGTGTCGCGATGCGATCGAGTCGTGCAATATTACGCTGCCGACTCGGGCTCAGGTGCCAATGTGTCACATTTGCATAGGAAAACGTTTTCACAACACGCAAGGAAATTGTTTGCGATTCTATCGGAGATTTCGCTTTCCAAGATAAGTGAAATGAGGTCTTTGAGGTGAAGGACGTCGTTTTGACAAATTAGGTTCTTATCTTGATGATTTTGAATTCGGTCATTCAATTTATAACATGCTCCCTTAATGTATGCAATTTGAAGCTTCAATCAGATCCAATTCATGAAATACAAAAACAATGCCAACAGAGATTGATTTCATTCGGACTCCGATTACAATTTCAATAAAGAACCTGTAATACGAATCTGCAGTCATAATGTGCATTGCAGACGCTGCGAACGTCGCAACACGTGTAAACAAAACAAGCAGCAAGTACGTATCTTTGCCGGCAGACGTACACAGGAACGCACTTAGGGACTGCTCGGCCGAGTATGATAAATGGACAGCTCGTACACCCGCTCCACTTCTTCTCTTTACCCCGCCAGTGTGGGAGGGAGATATATGACAGTAATGGAAAGATGTGACACCATAACCACAAGGGAAATACGGCGGACGTTGCGAAATTAAACATCCTTTATTAGATTTAGCTAAAAGTTCCCTCCGTTACAAAATCAATAAAAAGTTTCAAGCAGTGCTCCGTGCTCCGGATAGACCGCGCTTAGAAATCTACTTTTTTCTCACGTTTTCGAAACACATCAGCGGATCCGGTGATTCGATAATCCCGTCCTCAAATACGATCCATTTATCGTTCGAGTGATGTACTCAGCAATCCGCCATGATAGATGAGTTCCATACCGCTCAGCCCTACTATCATTTGATTCTAATGCACAGCTTTGTCAAGCATTACGCAAACAGCCGTTTTGAATCTATATCTTTTCTGTCTTTTTGTTTTTAATTCTCAAACTTTTAACGAGATCCATACCATCACTTCATTTATAGGAACGTGACGAGGATTTTGAGTGAAACTCGTAATTAATTTTACTTAACAAATCTCATAATGCAGCCTAAAATAATAAAATTAAAAAGTGGTCGGAAAAACAAGAGGGAAGCGACAAAGGCACAGGTATTGGATGACGAGGATACTTTGACGCATACCCAGTTGCGGCTAAGCTCTATGTCTTTGTAATAAGGGCCATTCTTTATGATGGCATACATGGATTGAACGCAAAGTTGATTTGTTTTAACATAATCTAAAGGATACCACGGAGACAGTGTTGCCACAAAGCGACGCGGCGAGCGCTGAGAATACGCAAACAGGTGTCGACTCCGAGGTTATATTTGCATATAAATAGAGTTCCTGCTTAACTGTAACACTGCCTCGTCCCTTTCTCTCTCGTTCGGTGCTGTTGGCTAGAGGAGTACAGAGAGTTACGCCTCCTTGCACGCGCTGTACGCAAGTACGAGCGGCTCCAGGAGATTCTATTTATGTACGGTGATGTAATATGACCAATAGACCGGTCACATAACCGCACACACCGACACATCTATTGTCTCGTGACAATCGATAGGAAGTCGATCAATCAACGATCAAATATATTATTGCCGCAGAACATCGCAGCTAATAATTATTTCCCCTGATGTAACCAGCACCACGATGATTGGTATTCGTTTAGTTTTTACCCTTGTATGGAACAAAAATGTTATCTGTTAATGGCATTTCTAATGCGAGTCGTTAAAGAATATTCTGTGGGACGTGTTTTGTAGCCAGCGCAAGTTTTTCTGGTGGGGAAGTTATTACAATGCGCAGCTGAACCGGTCAGAGCACAACGCCTAGGAAGCGGTCCTGGCATTTTATCGTTCCTAGTCTTCCTTAATTCGCATGGAAAAAGTTCAACGCTTACGCATCGCGAATAAGCAAGGAGACGCATGAATAATTGAAGCCGAGATGGTCATCTCTAGAATATTAATATCCTGGACGGTTCGCTGTAGCTGTGAAATTATAAAATAACTATCGTGCCAGGTGATTAGTGGGCCGTCGTCGTCGATACGGCCGGTTCCGCGCCTCTTCCGTTAGCCGTTTTTTATCATTCGTCTATTACATCATAGCAGCATGCGCGTTCGCGGTGCGTGACCCGTCTGCGTAGGCGCAGGTGACATGCGAACTCTACATTATTTCGACATCCACCCAGAGAACCTAACTAGTTCTGTTACCCGAGACCCCTGTTATTTGTATTCTTTTTTTGTTGGACCCGAACATTTTCTATTTGTTCCGTCGGGCCCTTTTTTTGCTGGGTTGCACCGGCCGCGTTCGAAGGTTCGGAGCGTTTTTACTCGAGCTCGGGGGAGAAGCGGGTGCCGGGAGGGCGGCGGCCCCTCCCGCCGCCGACTCGTCCTTGGCCCGAACGTTCACCTTGGCGCGCTGCGCTGCCGGCGCACCACAGGTAACAAAGTTCCGCGAACTACGTGATTTCTATGGCTGTCCGCCGAAAGTGGAGCCCGGAGTATCTCGAGAGCCACTCGGCTGGCGCTAATGTTACGGAGAAACGTGTAATGAAACACTCGCTCTACCCTCCGGCTGCGCGCCTCGGACCCCCATCCGTGGTGCGTTTGCTGTACTTTTTACAGTATCTAATGTCTCGCATTAGATGTTCTAGAACACGAGATGATTGACGAGGACACATCTCCGTGGTGGTCCTTCACAGAAACCTTTTTATATACTTGATCTAATTACGCGACTTTAAATTTACATTAACGCCCCCGCATCGATTTTATTACCTTAGCCATTCTTTACCAGAGAAACTCGAAACATAAAATTCGGTCGCTGTGCAACTTAGTTGGATCGTATTGCAAGCTTTGACCAAATTATCTACTATTACTCCGAATGCTGAGGACCAGAAGATGTTTGGTGGCTAATCTTATTGCTGATAAATCGTTGTTGACTTCAAAAGTGTCGGTGGATCCAGCCGTTAATTATTAAATAAGCCTATGACTTCGATTCAATTAAAGTCTTATATTTAGCTGGTTTCATATCATAACAGTACCTAACGTCAGTTGGTAGCACACTTGAAATGTTCAGCATTTTAACTGGTACGAGAGTTAAGAATATTCTCGGAATTGGAAGATAAGGAATAACTTTTTAAGTTGTTTTCACGGAAATAAGATAAATGCTAAGATAAACTTAGCCCGCGAGAGGGGGTCAACCGTGAAAACTTTTTGTGCCTCGAACCTGCATTCTCAAGTGTTTGTAGAGAACTCTCAGCTTGGCTACACAGAATTATAACAATAAGGGAATATGCCAGTTGTTAGCGAAGAGTTACTTGATACATTTTCCAATTCTATTTTTACTGCATTTTTATGTTCGGTGCGGTGATTTACTGCTTCAAAAGTGTATTTGTGGCTTACAAAATATGACTTGGTTTTAGTGCTTTCTGTGCCAGCCGATGCCTGCCTTTGGTTCGTTCACCTTGCTGCTGTCATATCAATCACGTGTTTGTATCACAGTTAACGAGCTCCTGTACGTCTGTGCAGCGATTTAGTTGTTGCAGTATTGCGCGGCTCTCGTTAATTATATCGTCGAGCGCGACGTCGGCGATCCGTGCGGCGGCGGCTCCAGGGCAGCGGCTTCCACAGCTCTCCGACCGTAATCTTATCGCATTAGAGGCCGGACATAGGAAGGGCATTAAATTTGAACGATCGTCGTGAAGCGGCGGGCAGAACGAACGCGCCTGAAACCGGTCGGCCGTCCGTAAATAATGGATTAGAGGTGGGGAGGGCTCGCGGGCCGGGGGAGGGGTGTGGCGCACGCACCGGCTGCGCGCGCGGGCGCGGGGCGGGGCGCGGGGTGCCCTCCCGTCAGCTGTTGCGCGCCCGGGACCGCGCGCACCGCGCCGCCAATGCATCGGCGTTGATAGCGCACCGCGCACGCCGCGCTCGCGACCCGGTGACAGTGACACAGTGTGTGCGTGACAGGAGCCGCGACCAGTGATCATGTTGTGTTGTGAGTGAACCATGCCCAGGATGTGCAGTGCGTGGACCGCGCCCAGGAGCTGACCACGGCGCTGACGGGAGATGAGAAGTTATGTTACGCCACCGATCGAGGTGATTATTCCCGACCTCGGCCCAAAAACACCATGCATGCGCGCGGCCCCGACACGGAGACAGCTCCGTCGGGCCCCAGGACGGTTTTAGTGTTTTATTCTGCCAAGTTAGTAACACTCGGTAAGCAACGCCAGCAGTTTGGCGCTTTTTTGGGATAAACCAAAAAACTACCACGCCGGTCGTAACAGAAGTTCCTTTTTTTTTTTTGGAAATTTCAACAATGGATGTCGCCCTTTCGCTTGGGGGACTCATTGTATGAAAGAAGGTGCGGTTCGTATTTTTTACGTATCTGCCGTCGGTTTTTTAGGGCATTTATAATAAAAAGAAACCGGTACTGAATACTACTACCTACGTGTTTTTTGAGAAGTCTTTCCAAGCAGAAACGGTTATGTTCCATGCTATTTCAGTTCCAAAACTTTTTCATTTAAACTAGTAGGCATTTCACGAGGATTCCTCGTAATAATTCCTCCGAACTTATTATTGCTAATGCATGCAAGTGTATGCACAATGCATGGTTATTCCGATTTATCTGCATTGAAGTAAATAATATGACTAATGTAGTTTTATGAGAAATACCACCATACTTTCCATATACGTCACGTAATTCACTACAAACTAGGAAACATTGTTGACAGTAATACAGTGAAGCTACTTACGAGAAAATCTGATTTCATAAGGAATTAATTAGATATAATTAAGTCATCAGCTGCATCTTATTTCCTTTTGTTAATTAGTACCCACGCTTCTGTTTGCCAGTAAATACCTACTGAAACTAATAACTGTCGGACGCGAGGCCACGGTTCATATTTACATGCAATTCAAAGTTCATTAGTCATTAAATCATTAAATGATCATACTCGTGCAATTGCACATTAAACATTCATCGCTTCACAAGTTAATATTGTTGCTCGTTAACATTCTCTCAATATCATTAACAGTTCTGTTCTCATTTATTAAATTATCTTCACTTCTTGTAAACCGTTCCTCGTGGTCTTCTTTAAAATGTTTGCCATTCTTTGTGTCTACTGCATCAGTGTTTGCCAAGTTTTTAACCAAAATCACTCTTGTTTAGGATACTAGCAAATGAGGGCCTTGATCCAGGAACACTTAAGATTTATAGCTTCATTGTTTCAGCCTAGGATAACAGCAAATATATTTTAGAAAAAAATGTGCTAGAAGCCTAGAATGGTTAGAGCGAGCGTCGCATTAAAGTGTGCTTATAAGGCAGGTGTGTGCCTAGCACCTTGTGCTTAGCCTTCCGGCTTTATCCATTGAATATATTATCTGGTCTTTGTTTTATATTTATGTAACTATTAGCAATGATCACCACCTCTTTGTTATTCCAATACGTATAAGGAATGTTGATTTAATAAGCTAGCTGTAACTTACTATGCTAATCTAAATAACTTTGACTTTCAATATACATCTCCTTTTGAGAAAGAGTTTTTAAAAACTGACGCTGACACCAATCAAGTAAAACAAGCTCTTCAAGCTAAAGATTATGTGTGTTATCACATTATACATATTGGCCTAAAACTGTCTAGCTCTAGCTCAGCTTATGACGAACCATAAATACGAAGAAAATAATTGAAAGACCCACAAAATTGTAAGACTTCTAAAAACAGTTCCGTAATATAAAAGCTTTAGTACGAAGGTATATGTATTGCATTTCATCAAGCCGTGTCACAAAGCGAAGCTAAAACAGCTAGGAACCGTAAGGAAGTCATTGAAATTCTCGATGATTCTTACCGTTTATATTCTGTGTCCATGAAATGACTCATTAACTGTCAGGAACTTGACGACATTCGTTTTAATTTCCACAACACTTATGTAACCGTCTGTGAAGTTAACTTACCGCTTTTGTAAAACCTCCAACTTTCCGAGAATTATATTTCTCTCGTAGCAGTTACTTTTTTTTATTATTTAACTTCGTTTTCATACCATCTACGTTCACCTTGACTTTGAACTTTTCTTTATCTGCATCAAGTGCAATAACATCAATTTGCATAATTAAGTTGGCTACTATATTTATTTCTTGAATGTTATCGATGTTATTATCACGTGAATGCTGAATACAATTACGATATTCGCATTTGTATTGTCGCTTTATTACGATGAAGGCTTTTCCTTATCGATAGTTTTCATGGCCTAGTATCTTCAATCTATTAAATTAATATTTACGATTTGTTTATTGCATTTAATTTAATTAAGTTATTTTTCAGTATAAAATTAATCTTGTGATATTTTGTAGGGTATTTTTTTTATCGTTTATCATTGACACACGGTAGAAACTTCAGCAATAACAAATTGTGCTAGAGCAGATGTTACAAATGGCGCAGTAAGGTGACCCCGTCGACACTACGCTCCGAGTTTTTGTCCGATTAGATTAACGACGAATCAAATTATATTTCTGTAATTCCACAACCAGAGCCGCATATTAATCAATCATCGAACTTAATTTCGAACTCGTGTTTTACCGCTATAAAATTCAAACATAGTTTTTACGATGCAGCTCAAATGTGCTAGTTTTTGGCCTCGTATCTAAATGTGACGTTTCCGTCATGTAATATTTTATCGAAGCTGATGCGTAGTCGTGTAGCATATTTTTTTTATCATCCTTAACAGCTAAACGTAATAATATTACAATTGTTGACACATTGATGACTTTCTAACGTCCCTTGTCGATCATTAAAGGCCGGATAGTTTTTTTTTTTCCAAATTCAGTTTTTGTGTTCGGAACACACACTGGGGCGAAGTTTTTGCTGGCATTTTTTATCGCTGGGTTAACGTTTGAGTTTTTTATCCATTCTAGCTATCAACTGAAGTTTTACGAGCGATCCCTTATGCCTGCAATTTTATTTGCTGTGAACTCGGTTTCAATATTGTCACGAATCGTTTTTTGAATTTTCCTTTGTTTGTTTATGAGGTATCGACTTTGCCTTACCTTTATTCATTATAGTTCCAACAGTACTTTTTAATTGCTTTTTTCATGTTTTTCATTTGTTTGAATTTAAAACGCCTAATCAGAAATTCAACTCATAAATATTACATCGTACATCAATTACACTTGAAGCGTGTCAAAGGTTCATTTAACGAAGAAAAATGAGTTTTATAATTAACAAGTGATCCGTCACGTCCTCTCTGCACTCGATAGACGGCTGGTTGCATCGCCTGTGCATCGAGCGCATAATGCGATTTAAAAGCAATCTCGTCGTCTCTTACGCTCAATTTCCGTACCAAATGTCGAATGATCCGACGATTTCGTAATATATCTTGCGCTAGTTCTAGTGAACTATAATAGCAATGAACAAGTTTCATAATTTCTATGATTTCTGTAATAAGAGCATTAGCACTTGTTTGTCATACTTTTGCAATCTTGATTATCAGATAGTGCTAAACAGGTTAGTTGAAAATTGCATTCTCAACCATACCCAGACGAGTCATAAGTTTAAAGTCCTTGTTTCGAGGCTTCCGGCGACTCGGACCGCACTTAACTAGGACCGCGGTCCGAGTTGCCGGATCCATAAAAAATAAATAATTTTCTTCCGGCGACTGGGACCACTTATAAATGATAACTGAAATCAAATAAAGTACAGTCAAACGACGATGTAATATTTGAATAAAAATCCTTTTTAACCGACTTCCCAAAAAAGGAGGAGGTTCTCAATTCGTCGGGATTTTTTTTTATGTATGTTCACCGATTACTCAAAGACGCCTGGACCGATTTGCAAAATAATTTTTTTGTTTGATAGGGTATACCTCACAGGTGGTCCCATAATTATCAGGTCAGGATCTGGTGATGGAATCCCTGAGAAATCGAGAGCAACTTTTTTATGTTTTCACCAACTCGACAAGTTTTAGAATTTAACCCGATTTCAAGCAAAACGTACAGTCAACAAATGAATGTATTCATTTTCTGTGTCACAAACATCGGCCACTGAAGGTCCGCTTAGCAAACGCTTCAAACGCGAACATGGACTACCAAACTACTTAGTACAAGTACTAGGAAATCATAAGTGCATTGAAGCCAGATGCATTAGCAACTTTTAATAATGTTCCACACTAAAGTAATGGTATTGAAATCGAATCATATTCTGTCACAAGTACTAGGGTGACATAACTTAACAGAAGATATTCGCTATCGGATTACTAAGTAATGCACACACAAAAACAAAGTATTATGATTAAATATTCATCATCCTCCGAGCCTTTTTCCCAAGCATGTTGGGGTCGGCTTCCAGTCTAACCGGATTCAGCTGAGTACCAGTGCTTTACAAGAAGCGACTGCCTATCTGACTTCCTCAACCCAGTTACCCGAGCAACCCGATACCTCTTCCTCTAGACTGGCGTCAGACTTACTGGCTTCCTACTACCCGTAACGACTGCCAAGGATGTTCAATGACACCCGGGACCTACAGTTTAACGTGCCATCCGAAACACAGTCAATGGTGTCTAAGATATACTTAGAAAGTATATCTCATACTTGAGAGGTTGGTCCTTTACCCACTAGGCCACCACGACTTTTTTATTTTATTATAAATAAATATTACAGAAGGTATTTGAAAAGTCTTCTGTCGATAAATTGCAGAAAAACAAATATGTGCATTGCTTAGCAATCCGATTAATATTGAGGATAGAATATCTTCTGTTCAGTTCTGTTACCCTAGTAGGTACTCGTGACAAACAATGATTCGATTTCAATACCATTATTTTATTGTAGAACAGTATTAAAAGTTGCTAATGCAGGCTTCAATGCACTTATGATTTCCTAGTACTTGTACTAAGTAGTTTGGGAGTCCATGTTCGCGTTTGAAGCGTTTGCTAAGCGGACGTTCAGTGGCCGATGATGTTTGTGACACAGAAAATGAGACTGTACTTTTTGCTTGAAATCGGGTTACATTCTAAAACGTGTCGAGTTGGTGAAAACATAAAAGTTTATAAATTAAGTTTCACTAACTGGACACGTATCAAAATCTTGACGTGTCGAGTTGACGACATAATAAATGTTAAAATTTTGAGTTTCACCAAGACACATTCGTGGTAAGTATGGTGTGTCGAGATGACGAATGACCCAATTCCCCATAAGTAGTAAATGAACCTGCGAATGTTGAATTTTCTAGCCATGTTTGTACAAAGCAGTCATTAAAGTTTTTCGTTTGACTGTACCGATTTTGGCTTGTATGATAGATTTTTTTAAGTTACAGATGAGTGGTCCCAGTCGCCGGAAGAAAATTATTTAATTTTTATGAATCCGGCGACCGGGACCGCGGTCCAAGTTAAGTGCGGTCCCAGTCGCCGGAAGCCTCCTTGTTTCATATCAAACAAACCATACATAATATTAACGACATCATTAACGCCTTCATTTGAAACATTTTCTTAGTTCTCAGGCCATTACATCTGAAAATAAGCTCAGCTCCTGTTTCCTATCTTATATCTACGTAGGATTTCGTAGAAGACATAGAATAAAAATATTCACGGAATGGAAGAACATTTTGGTGCAATCTCCAACTCGGCCACTATAAAACTTTGGTTGGTTTGAACTGGTTTCTCAAAGGAGCGCTGCCTTCTACAATAAAATTCACCTTTAAGATTAATTACACTTTTAAGGATTTAATTTGGAAGGATTGTCTTGGGTTTAACAAATTTTATATGTGCGGCTCTTCATTATTCATTAGCGTGTGTTTTATCTTCATCATTAAGAGCCTTTACATTTAAGTTATTTGAATTGAATTCATTTAAATTGAGAATTAGTGATGCTTATTTTACTCTTGCTTAAATAATACCTCTTTTCTTTGTTCGTTTGAACTTTGAACTTTGCAGTGTTGTTTTTTAGGCACGTGCCATTTATTTCGTTAGGTATGTTTAACCTAACACCTGCTTTCAGTAGGTAGTCTAGAATATGCAGATTTATTCCGATTTAATTAAACGATTTTTTATTTATTTATTTATAACTGTAGAATTTCTTTTAGCAATTGCTTTTTTGCGGATGCGTTTATACTCTTCTTAGCTTTAACCATTTTATATTCGGATTATTCTCCCTAGAGATGGCCTAAGTAAATCATTTTCTATTTATGGCATCATTTTTACATACTTTTTTCTTCAATCTCTAGAGCTTTTGTATCATCAATTGGGCTAGATTGTTTAAAACCTTAAGTTGCATTCAAGTAAGCTAACACATTCAAAATCATACCTTATAATAAGCACCAACACAACGATACTATAGTTGGATATTATCAGTTGCCTGTTTATGAATCTTAATCAGGAAACACTAAAAACATGGCAGCCATTATTTCTATTCGTTTCAACATGAAGTTTCCTTATTTGTTTTACTTTGGTTTGTTTAAACAATATCGCAGTCGTAAAAGAAAACATTTGAAAGCCTAGCAACGTAGTTCATAAAAGTTTTATTGAGAACAAGGTATAATGTAATGTTACCCTTATAAATTTAGCATGTAAACAATATAGGCCTTGTTACCGCAAAGCTATAAAATGTATTATTAGTTCGTAAGTTATTATTTCTATTGGTTATTAAATGTCAATGGCGATGGATATCAGACCCTTATGGGCTGTTTATTCATAAACGGGCCACATCGACTAGTCGTTATTGTTTATTTCTAAATAGTTTGAATTGCATGAAAGAATATTATAAATAAATTTTGGAAACCTTTATTTACATTTTTGACTGATAACTGCAAATTAAACCGAGTCAAAAATATATAATGCAGGTCTGAAATACTTAGGTACGGCAAATCTAAAAATAACATCACAATGTTGTGGATCTAAAAGCGAAATAATGTTAAACCGTAAACTACCGTAACGCAACATAATTAAAACTTTTATCCTGACGCAACTGTCTAGACTAAAATAATAAAAAAAAACACCGTTAGCATGTAGCTCCGTAACATTTTATAAATTCTGACCTTAGTTTATTCTTTTACTAAAGCTTGTTTAACCGAACTCATTTCTAAGCTGCTGACGTAAGTGTCATAGCAAGACAGATACATTTTACTAGAGAGATAATACTTCACTACCTATATTATAAGAATTTACTTTGATACTTTCCATATGACAACAAACCCATCTTACTTAACCTACAGCAAAAAGGTAACTAAAAGCCATATAATTTTCTTCAAAGCTTCATAAAACGACGTTTAGTGACATCAAACTCGCGAACACAATCGTAACGAAATACTCGTAATACAAAAGTGCGTTAACCTCGCGTGTCATAAGCTCTGGGTACACTGCCCTCTGATACATATTCATTTTAGTTTTATTAGACTAATTCTCAAAAAAATAACCATCAAATCATCTGCATAATGTTAATTAAGACCCTCATCAACTGATGAATTTAGCATTGATATGTTTTTAATTAACGATATAGCTCGATTTAGATAACTTAAATAATCGATATAAAATGACATAATAACGTCAATTCTGCACTTACAATAAAAAAAAAATATCTGATCCATATCGACAGCGCGTGTTTGCCACACACATCGGGAATCGGCGCGCCGCAAACAGTTCGTCTATTCCGGGCTTTAGCACGACAGCCGCTTAAAATACGTCGGCTTCAACGCACGGTTCGCATAATAATCATATGTGGAGAACAGGGGCTCAATTCTGATAATGCAATAGTGTGGCGATTGGATAACAATTTAATCGCAATAGCAGTTTTAACCTTAGCAGGCATTCTGCTACTTATACATATAAGACCAATCGTATGCCAATGACATTTCATTGGTTTGCCATTGGTCTGCCATTTGGTCTATAAGTACGGTAGTTTGCTCACAATCATAATGCAATCGCAAATCATCTGCAGACAATATATTGATTATTGAATCACAGAAGAGGATAAAAACGATTATTTAAAAGAAAAAAATTAAGCAAAATTAAAAATTTTGAAAAAACCCCCGACGGTAAAAATCTTATTGAAAAATAATAAAATAACTCAAAACCCCCGACTTAACCCAATTATATAGGAATATCCGTCGGGAGCTGCCATTAAACCAGCTAAAGGATTCTAGTGTCATGAATACAATTATTGAAGAATTGTAGATGTGTAACGATGACATAAAATACACTCAATTAATTGTTGAAATTTCATATAGAAAAGGCAGCCCCCGACGGTTATTCCTATATAATTGGGTTAAGTCGGGGGTTTTGAGTTATTTTATTATTTTTCAATAAGATTTTTACCGACGGGGGTTTTTTCAAAATTTTTAATTTTGCTTAATTTTATTTCAGACTTTTTAGAGAACATATACGAATTATAGTCTATATATTATGTTATTGCAATATTATTTTGCCCCGATATTGTAGCGCCCTCTAGTGAGTTACAGGCGTAATTTTTATTATTTGGGAACATGCATTAAGCACGTACACATTGCTGATGAAAACAGAATTGTAATCGGACGTTTTGATTATATTGTAACATTGTTTGGCACTAATATTGTGGCGCCCCCTAGTGATTAATAGCTATGACACCTATCTAAGAACATGAACTCATCGAACACAAAACCGTTATTGAAAACCGCATCAAAATCGGATCATTAGTTTAGAAGGTAGGTGGGAACATTACTTTGCACAAACGCACACACAAACGCACATCTCTCACCCTAAACGCATATACCTGCTCCGTTCCGTCGTGGGTAAAAATAGTAGAATGTCACATACGTTTCAATCGTAATAGAGTCGTGATTGGATCTCAGTCGGATGTGAATCGTATGTGGCAGTAAAATTAGCAAAATCGAGCCCCAGTGGTAATACTAGATGAGTACGTAATGTATATGATAACGCTAATTGACGGTTATGCGTAATATCAGTCAGCGTGGATCGGCTTGCGTTCGTGGTAAAAAATGATGCGGCTTTATCTTTGTAGCTGATAACACGTTTTTATGTAACAGCGTTATTGGCAAAATGGTTCTCTACTCAGTTTTGTCTATTATTTTTATAAATACACATGAATATATTACATGTTAGTTTATTGTATGTGAATAGTGGAATCCAGATACTTTATTTTTGTGTTTTTTTTTGTGGTTATGTTTCAGTTGAAAAATTATGCACATAAATTCGTATCAAGTTCATAAATTCAGTGGAATCTCCATTTTTACTTTATTAATTTCAATGGCATCGATATGAACTCGAGATAAAAAAGTAAATAAAACTGGAATATTAAATGGAAACTGTAATGAAAACTATTTTGGGTAAATCAAAAACGATACGCCCATAAAGTTTACGCATTCAAATCCTCTACAATAAAAAAATAATATTTATGTACGTTTCTCATCGGATTTCATTTAGCGTAGGCGTAGTACTATTACTAAAAATAATAATACATAAAAAAAAACCTCTTACGAAGTTACGTAATAAAAATAATTTCTAAGCGTGTTTCCTGTCTACAGCCTACACGGTGCCAATGACCTTATTTTGTACAAAAAACGTGCTTAAATTATGTAGTGCTTAAAATTTATCGTCCTTATCGAATCTTAGAGAATCGAATAGCCGTACCTTTTAGTTAATCACACGTTTTAGAATATCTTTGCAATTATATTAAACATACAGCATTTTTTGGTACGAACTTGAAACATTGTAAAGGAAACATAAAGGTAAACAAATTGTTTAAAGTATTACAATTGATTATTTATCACTTTTCCTACTTTCCACAACGCTATCTCCCTTTCTTTGACCAATACCTGTACAGTAACTATTTATTTATCTTTTATTTACATTGACACACCTATGAATCGCGGGGCGCGGCAGGAGCCGGTTTTCATAAAATCATTTTATTCATAGTATTTCAACGTAACGGAACGGATGCGGGACTGGTCCTAGCCGTGAATGAATCGACTCGATCATCGGTCAAGTTCACACATCGATTTATTTCCAATCTCGATGGATAGTAGGAGAGTACTTGATCGATCGCAAGTAATTGCATCGCAAGGAGAATCGACTCCAATCCTTTTAGCTTTTAAGATACGCTCTGATAGATCGATTCTAGTTCATTCTCGATTAAATTAAACTGTTTGAATAAACCATACGTCTGAATGTTCTTATTTTTTGTTGGTAGCAAGCTGAAATTAAAAGCAGCGATAGCGCTAATCATCAAAAGAAAAAAAAAAGCGCAATGTTAATACCATCTCGGTCTAAGGCAATTTATCTAATGATGATTTCTATTACGATATCAAATTGCGTTGTAAGGCTGAATAAATTAGATTTATAGACTAACATTATGTTTGCCTCGGTGGGTCTTCTAAGCTGACATTTAAGCCTTATATTGAAGGCATTTAATTTATAGCTGTTTGTCACTTTGTTATCATAAATTTGTATGAAATACGAGAATTGAAGTCACTGTATTGATAAGCAGGAAAACAAAATAAATAATCTGTCTTCCTTACTTATCTTTATTATGCAATGAAAGTATTCATGCAGACATGATCAATCATTTTATCATCAAATTATTTTAACTTACCCCAAAAATTATCGTTATATCTGATCGGTAATATCTTGTGTACGTCATTTTTGAGTTATTTTGGGTACCGTAATGATAAAATATTTGTTTTTAAACGAAGGTATATTATAGTTTAATTAGGGATTTCTACAATAAACTGGATTAATCCCCACAATTCCTCCAAAATTCTGTAAACATATCCTATAATCGAATAATATTATTCGGTAGTTTTGTTACATCCCTCGTGTAGTGAACCGTGGCGAGAATCGATCGTTTTATTATTGTTATTACCGATACTGTGTCCCGCTGGCCGGACAACGACCATTCATTTTGTGATACAAACTTACCGAGTTCATAACTCGATGTTATATTGTATACTTACAGTATAAAGTATATTACAGTATGTATATGTATAGGGTGGCGCTTCAATTCAATTGAGATGTTTTTCAAGGTTTTATGATTCAGTGACCGTTATGGGTTACAATATTAAGATATATTTTTCAGCAGATACTGTATTAATTTGTGGAGATTGCACATTTTTTTCCATTTCTTGGGTATGTGTTTTTAATATTTATATTTTGATAGCGGTAACGTAAAGTATCTTTGTTATGCGTGTTTAACTTTTGGAACATTGTAGTGAGCTATGTTTACACGATTCCACCATCATTAGGCATTTGAACAATAACTGATATAAAAATGTTAGAAATAAATCATTATTTCTCGCACAAAGAGAGGAAAGGGAGCATATAACTAATTAGGCGTAATCTGCTATGAACAAAACCCCAGGACGCGAAAATGATTAGGTATTTCTATGAGCTTTATCCTAAAAGGATATACTTATTAATCGTGGTTTCCTATGTTATACAATGCTGTTGATGATAAACCCATCCTATATTGTTAACTTTGTTCTTTATAATCTATTTCCATCGAACAGACAAAAATGTAAACACAAAAAAGTCGTTAAGAGTCAAAAGTGTACTTAATCATAGTACGAGCCTATTAGAGCCAAACAACACACAATAAGCGTTTATTACTGCCATCGGAAATGTAAATTAATGTTAATATGTCGCGATAATAAACTGCTATAATAGTTACCTCCAGTAGTTAACCAACTTAGGTGAAAGCGTTCGTGTATTATTTGTTTAACTTTGAATAACTTAAAACTTAGCTTTTGGTCGCACTTTCTATAAAAATCTACTGGAGCTATTTGGGCAATACACATCGGGACAAAATAAATGACTCAGCACACATAATTACGCAACGGCAACGTTGAGTTCAACAATCCATCATATTCCGGTGAATACCCTCTGGCAGACAACAAATCATATCGTATGTCTTTTACATAACATTACAGGCCTCAATGTAACAAAGGGAAGCCGAACTGTAAAGATATACTTAGCTTGAGTATTGCTAAGTCACGTCGGGTGTCCCGACGGCTTACACAGTACCCATATTAATTAGGAAAAAATGATCATAGCCTACCCGTATAATGTCCTCCATTACACTGATGGCACGTGATAGTTTTAATGATTTCCATTAATTACAGTCGCGTGTCACAAAAAACAGCACACAATATGACATACATTTATGTAAACTGTCAAATTAATGCAATTATTATGCCAGCTACTTTATTTACACTGTTAAATATCGTCGGATAATAAGGGTAATAAATATTCAAATTAAAAATGTTGAAGAAGTTGATAAAACAATTAATTTAAATATTTATTTGCGATGTTGCCGTTTTATTGCAATTATGTGTACAGGTGATATTATGTCCAGTTTAATTTATGAAATCATAAATCGACCAAGCCATATTTTTTTCTTTGTTCAAAGTCGCATGGTTGTCGCTAGTTATGTTAAAATTAATAACAGTAGTTAAGTTTTAGCCTCTATGTAATTAAATGTAGCAATTTATCGAAAGTTATTACAATATGACGTAAACACGGGGAATATTGTAATATAGTAAAATAATAGGTACTTGTGATTCACTCATTCATTTCTGACGCAATCTCATGGGTATTCTACCTATTATTGGACAGGAAGGAAAATAGTTTTATATGATAATAATTAACATGTACCTACAGTCCTACATACATACATCCTAATTAATAGAATTGTGTAGTCAGTCATGCTTTTTGAATCATCAAAATTTTCAGGAATTCCCTTTTATAGTAATAACTTCTAAGAATTATGACTAAAATAGCATTTAAAAGTGTGAAGGAGGTGATAATTGAATACACGAAATTCAGCAAAGGAAAACGTCTAATTTAGTAGCACAAATTGAAATTGGTAGCCTATAAAAATATGTTTCAGAAAACTGGACTTACAGTACTGTAGTAAGTAGGTACGCTCTACATCTCAAACCATATTATTTTTAACATCATTGGCGAGCCATAACTTCGTCGTATTTCACTCGAAGCCTTTACGATACATTTTCTTATTAAAGAACATTTGAAAAGTTTTATAGTTTCTCGCGGAGCTGTAAATCAGATCCTACAACAATGTAGTTCAGTGTTACTTGAAGGCAAAACAAATGTTCTGGTTAAGCCGCAAGTGGACATTGTTCCCTGGACAATGGCCATGCGGGCAGGGTTCAGGGTTCGATGCCCCACCACAAATAACCCCCATCGTCTCACTGATACCATCAAACGTTATTGAAATAATAATCGTGTAGACTTTCATGTGTCATGAAACTTATCGAATGGTACAATCTTAAACTTCTTAATTGGATACTCGTGTTTACTAAGTATGTGTGCTTAATTGGCTATAAAGTATTTGAGTTACTTTTAGTCAGCAATAAAATGCAAATGCTGAAATTTTCTAAAAATAGGTATATTAATAAAAACCTTTTTAACTTTAATTAACGCTATCCAGTACTGATAACATCAGCTTAAACTCAAGGCAAATAGATTTAAAGTTAAATTGCTTAATTAAAATCACCCTAAAATTTCTTGACACTTAGTTACTGATTTAGTTGAAACATAATCTTGCATTAATTGATCATTAACGAAAAAATCTAAACCATAAAAGTTCTAATTAGGTCTCAAAGGAGCAGAAATTGCTATCGGATTTTATTTTCCTACCTGAGAGGCGAGGATCCCACGACATGTTTCATTGCACAGTGGTCGAACAATGCGCGCGAGCATCGTATTGCGCAAGTCATTCCTATCGGCCCGCGGACCGTAGCGCATTCACTTTCGCCCACTGCTATTATTTATGTTACGACTGCAGCTACGACACACCACACCTATACTATTACTATACAATACTCGAGTGCAACTTCAAAATATGGTTTGCTTTTCACGCAGTACGAAAGCGGTTTCAAACTTAGAGAATTGGGATAAAATGTGAGGCCCGAAATGTCCGCGGAAAGAGCTGGATCTAACCAATTTAAAGTTCCAAAGTTTATAGTAACCACATATAAGTCATGATTTCATTGATTTATCTCAAAATTGAGCTCATTTAGTCAAGATTTATCTGCTCCAAGTTCTACAAATCAATTTCGATATCAGTTAGGGCACGCAAGGGTTTATCATTTGGAAGTACCTATATTGAAATAATTCTAGATCCAAAGGGCACTTTTGTATATAACGATGCGTTGTTAACAAGTGGCTCATAAAGGAAAAGCTACTCTTACACAATTAGTATTAACTTTTTCTATCCGTGAACATCAGTGAGCGGATAAAGGTCAAAAATCGTGTGAAAAGACCAAAGGTTTGGAATAATTAATTTATACTAAATATGGAACCAAATAGAGCTAAGTAAGTAAAGTCCTTGATGCGAAATAGTCAGCTAACATTATACCGCACTACCACAATAGCGTAGAACTTTAGTAAAGTTGTATAATCATTAAATCGCTATCGTTAACTTAATTACCGCTCCAGATTATCTCGAAACAACGAGATACCGAAAATCCGTCGGCTGAAGTGGGATTACTTCAATAATCTCAGGCTTCTTGTGGTAGATAAAAGATAAATCATGATGGGAAAACATTTGAATTAATTGCAAATCTCTCCATTTTTAATATTGACGGTCTTATATTAGCGAGGTACTTGATATTTTTTAAAGATTTTAAATAAGAAATTTAAACCATACTGAATAGTGTTATACACCACTACATATTATATCTAGCATATCTCCTTGCTTTCTGCTGTCATAATGCCATATATATACGAGTATTACGTAGGTACATAACCCTATCCAAATCCATAATAATAGGTATATATTACATCTAGAACATTAACTAAAACGCACCAAGTTCTAAGAAGTCTTCCCAGCCAACACGAAACTATAGCAATAATAGAAGCACTCCAATTTTATGTACATATGTACTTTGAAACTGTCTCCCCGCTGTACAGGAGCCGGCATCCATTAATTAAGCCTACACCGGAACTTCACTTCCTCTAGTCAGCGCGCACCGATTAAAAACACCCAAAATGTGGCTTTATATACGCCTTGGATATTTATAACCTTTTTTATTGGGGATTTGCAGCGTCGGGAATGAGGATATCGGGGTATATCTCAGTTGACAGAGTGTTATCTGTTTCCTCTTACATAGTGTAGGAAAACGTGTCACTTACTGTTATGTTCCTTATTCCTAGTAGCTCATTTTGTACAGCATCGTCCTGTGTGTACTAATCTTCCTTTAAACATACAGTACCTGTCTTGTATTATTTACTACATCGCCTGATTCTTTCAGTTCGTCTGTTAGGTTCGTGTGTTGACATTACTTCTACAGACCCTTTTCACTTTTATCCGTTCACCTAGATACCTTAACTACTTAACTTACAATTGCCATTTAGAACCCTACAAGTCATAACACAAAGAGACTTACGTATTAGACCGGAATAGCGTGGGAATCAATTCTTAGCAAACAGCGTTTATAGAATTTATGAAACCTAATTAATATGCGATGTCACTGTCGTAATAGAACGTTTAGATTCCATATCTAGGAGTTAATGGGAAGATTTCTTTGTTTATAACCCGGTAACTAAAATGATAGATAACTACTATAACTTCAACTGAAGATATAAGCACGCGATAGCATAAGAACACCGTACCTTTTATTTCGTAAGTTCAATTTCAACTTACATCTCCAGTGTTTAATGCCACCATCCCACGTATATTCAGAAAACAGTGCAGCCATACGTTAATTCAATAAGCAACCACCGAAAATCATTTCAAATACGTAACTCGAAAACAAATCTGAGTCTATAGAGGTATTTTAATCAATAAGGAAGTTAGAGATACATAAACCACCTGTAAACAAAAACATGAGAAATGTATCACACTGTATTGTAGCGATAATCTTATGTATAACACCCACGTGGACTCGAGAGATCTATTTTGAGCCACAAACCTACTGCCCGGTCAGTGCCCTTTAGGTATGATTCATATTATGTAGTAGTTTTTATTTTATTCATAGTTTACCATCGGCCAAGAAGTCGAAGAAAAAAACAAATCTTTAACTCCTTATTCGACTTCCTTTTGAGCTGTGTACATAAGCTGTATCTACTCAGCAGAGGTTCGTTTTAATCTTTTAGTTGAAATCATCGGTTTAGTGCTTGTTAATCTTACCTGGCAGATACAAAGTTCCAAAATATGAATGCACATTGTTCAGCGATGAATCCCACCCAGACGAAGCATATTGGATTACACAAAATAATAGACCATGAAACGACACCAACGAAGGCCGAAAAATCTTATCGAAAATGTTCTGCACCGCTGCATTTTCCCGTTGTAAATTTTCCCGGTTATTTACCCCGTTCTACATTATTAAAAAGAGCATCCAAAAGCTCGCTCCGAACAGTTTCATAATTTAAAACTTATTACGTGATCGAGTCAACGGTAGCTTCCAGTTTTTATTCAAGCTGTCGCATAATAATAGGTGTAGCATAGTTATTAGCGTCGTGCGCTACGGTAATCCTTTGTTTTTTATGATCACGACTCGACACAAAGGCGTCGACAGCGAGGCCGGTCGCCTGTCATCAGACACAAGGTCGCTGCACTCGCAATTACGGAACATATGCAATGCCCTTTGTTGTTACCACTACCATTAGCTTGGAATTATTTTAATTGCACGAGGAAGTGTGTAGTGCTTCGACTTGTTTGTGACTCTAAGGACTGATAATTTGGTCCTTTGGCGAGTTTTTGTATTCATTCGATTCATGAATGCAATTACCTACGTGGTTATTTTCGTATGTTTACACAATTTAATCTTTATGGATATTGTGGTGCGAGATTCTCGTCGTTACTTTTATCGGTAACTCGCAATATGCAAATACATACACTACTGAACTAAAACGAATAAAAGCGTGTTTTCTCCGTACTAGGTGGTTGAATGTCGGTGAAGTTCAGCGTAGGCGTCTAGTCGTCTGGATCACAGTGTGTGGGCGAATATTTTTGTTTGGTCGTCTACACGTGGCTAATGTTTGTACGCTAATGTGTACACGTTTAGTTTGAAATAATATTTACTAGATAAAAGGAGTCGTTACGGTAACCTAAAAAAACGTTCATTTGATTCTGCACCACGTGTTTGGCTTCCGTGAATAGACTCGTCTACCTTTGCACACGTTCTCACGCATCTTAAATAGTCATTTAAATTAATTAACATACGGATCCCCGTTGCGTAAATACCGTATTCAGTGACCCGGAGCTGGTAACACAACAGCTAGGAATTCGCGAGCTCGCATCGAGATCAAACGTGTAGTAAGGGACGCTATATGCCAGTGCCACATAGGGCCGGCATAGTACGTATGAATGCGTTATTCATGCACTTGACATACTTACCGCACAAAGAAATGACATCTAGGAACTTGTAATGACTAGATTATGTCACGATTGCAAAGTTCAGCCTATACTTATCTATGTAAAGTTCAAATATAATGCTAGGTTTCTGCATTCTTGGTTTGATTAAGTATTGCACATTTATTGCATCGAACACACACATTTACAAAGGCGTTATTTTCTGATGACTATGATAGAAACGAACATTGGTACTAATAATTAAGTTAGAGCTGTAAACTAGAGCACTGGGTATTTCGCTAGCTGATAAATGCCGATAGCTAGCTTCCCCTTTATCATATAGGACATAATCCGGTTTGAGCGGACCAAGTGTGCGCTTGCCGTAGCGTAGTCCGGAATGTTGATCGGGGATTATTTCTGTGGAATAAACATACGTGCAGGTTTACTATTCATATGCATTCGAGAATTATTTAATATAATATGACAGCCTCATTAGCCTTGGAATAAACATGATGAGTTTTACAAAGAGATTGAAGCATGCTATTGAAATTTATAAATGCCGATTTAATTTCATTCCTAGATAAGAAAAGTCGAAAGGTCACTCAAGATCATTGAGCATAATAAAAATCTGGATAATTGTTTGTGACCTATGCTAGGTCACCTCTGTCCAACCTTTGGGTACATAACAAGCGTAATTTTATGTATTTACGCTTTATGTATAATGTATACAAGTACGGACATGTCCTATTCGAACGTAGTACAATAACAAAGTTATCAATGCAAGCGGGTACAACGTCCGATCGTTTCGTAAACTGTTTGTTCAGCAGATAAGCGTCAACTTGTACGACGCCAATGCTCCATTTTATATGTATTTATTTGTGTTTCTAATATCATGTGGAATATATTTGATTTAAATTTCAAATTCTTCAATATTTTACATCAACAACAACGGCGTATTTATTTGTGACACTGAAGGAATGCCTTCCTAGACAGTGAAGAAGTTGCATTCGTTGCAAGGTTATATTTTGGTATTCAGTTCAAATGTATTTTGGAAAATCAAATTGATGCAGCCATCCAGAACTCAAAAACACAAAGCAGGGATTATGGGCAGGATTCCAATTTCGTTCGTCAAATGAACATTGTTAAAACCAGAGAATCTCAAATTATCTTACTAATGCATATCTACAAACCCCTCGATATAGCTCAACCTAAGCATAAATCTATCGAATGGATTCATCTAAAATGTATTTCTATACAAGAATTACCAAGAACTATAGACTTCCGTAGTTTATTTCTTCAGCTTAAACCATTGAAATACTTGTGCTATGTGATCACCGAGCCTCATATTCCCTGGGATATGATACAGGCCGGTTTGTTTAGTCTACGTGTGAATATTATGTGGTGCGTATTTTTGGTCGTTGCGTTGCGTGTGCGCCGTTTATTGCGGTAATGCAGTGACGTAAGTGCGTTATTGTTGTGTGGCCTTTGCTGGATGATGGGAGATCAATTACTGTATGTACTGTACATACTGGGTTTTAGATACAAATATTTTTTCAAATCGATATATCGTGACATTAGTGCGCTCAAGCAAACAAGTATTCAGATGAATATTATTTGTATAGCAAGGAAGATTCAGATATCTTCTAGCCTTGCATGAATCCATTATAGCTCTCTATATAATTCAAAGAATTTCTCATTACATCCCTCAATATACAAAAAGTCAACCAAGACATTCAGATCATTAACTGCAATCTACTTAATGACGCTTACACAAACCAAACGACAAAAGCAAAAACAGTCTTAAACCAACGCTATTTCGAAAACCGCATTACTTTCGAGGATATTAACCGAAGTACTAGACAAAGCTGTCTCTGTGGATCCGCTTATTTCCTGCCCAGACGTTAACGGAAACCGGGACTGCAGCGTCTTTGTGTGATGCAACGTCAAATGAAACATTTGGATTACTTTGTCACGCCACTCTAGCTCCTATTACCACAACGAAAAGAAAAGAAACCCCATGGATACCAACTTGTTTTTGCCATGCGAGCATCGATTCTCCTACAGTTTTAACTGATAAGGAAGCGTTTTGAAATTCCGATTGGCATAACTATCTTCGCGTGGTTCCGAAAGCGCGCTCAAACTATCGCGCCGATATGATTTGAGAAGGAAATTGGGTTTCTGAAGGCAGCCACGGGAAACTTTAACCGATGTTGCTTATCTGCTAGATTTGTAGCTGTCTTGTGAGACGGTGCACGAATTCGTTACCATTAATTAGTTTAATTACTCGATGATTGTGTAAACATAAACCGTTAACGAGAAGAATTAATTTGTATAATGATGACAGAAAATGAGTTATTCATGCGATGAGATAAACAGCGTGTGATAATACAAGAAGTGAATTTTATACCGTTATTTTTATTCATATCTTTTCGTGGTTGTTCATAGGTTCATTATTTTGTTCCCATTACCTGGCGCTCCTAATACAGCTAAAAGCAGTTTGGTAACAAAATCAATTGAACAACGTTTGGCAGGAGCGTCACGGTGGGTGCGCCTCGTAACCTATTTATACACACCCTAAAATCGAAACTATACGTGGACGACACAAGAGCCAAAATCGTTTGACAGCACGCAAGGCTTAACCTTGTAACACGACGTAATGAACTGTAAGCCTGACGCCTCGCCACGACCGAGCGACTTACGCAATCCCATGAATATAAAACGCGTAAATAAATAGCAGATGCGCGAAAAACTCACCCCGATACAGACAGACACTTAGCATAATAATCGTGGGTGGAGCGACGACCCCCCTCGTAGTAGCGCAGGGAGGGAGGGTGGCCGCCCCTACGGTGACACGATTCTCACGCGGTGCGCTTCCTTTCAGCGTTGTAATGAATGGGTAACGACGTTAATACGTCGCCGATGACATAATCTCAGCAACACGACATTGAAAACCAGTATGGCGACAGTTATGCACTTGGAAAGTGGACTGACCGGGGAATTCTTTCGATCTAGAAATTGCCTTTTGTTTTTATTTATTGTTTTTGTGCTGACGCAATTCCCTTTCGTTACGTTCACTGATTACTGGGAACGTAGTACTGCCCCTTTTCGTACTTCTAATGATTGTGTACCGAGAATCGAAGCAAGTAGAACTTAATTAGTGTTTCCAAGAAGAACAGAGAAAACATTTTATTAACTGATATGAATAGTAAATGTGTACCTAATTATAAAACGTAACGTTAATTGAATAGCAAAACGCAGAAATCGTATCACCATAATTGCGTAAACTACGAACCTAGTTAAACCGATGGCATCGAAAATTAATTGCTCATACATATTTCAAATTAGCATCCTTTTACTGGTCAAAGGCGACATTAATCTCAATTAGACATTAACAAGTCATATGGCGTGAGAAACATACGCATTGGAATATGAACCGGCATCGCTAGATCACATTATCATATTGCTAAGGATATCAAACTGGTACTGTGGATAAAACATCATTCTTTCCACTGGCTACGTATTCTAGGCAAAAACAAACGTTAGTTCAGATATTTTAGGAATTAAACCTCGATATTTATGTTAGGAATTCAAATAACCATGTTCGCAGATGTTACGAAAGCAACTAGAGATGTGATAAAAGATAAAAGATAATTTATTTTGTTACATAAAGATTCATGTGTAGATGTTATTTTTCGTGAAGCAATATTCAAGGAACAGATTTAGGAAGGAAAAATTTTGCATGAAAATGTATTATTTATTTCACCATTTAAATAATAGTCGATCATGGGTCAAGGTGATTAAAACTACGAACAATTCTCACAAATATCATTCACACGATTACAAACTATTTAAATACAAAACATTGCTGCTTTAAATACGCAAACATGATGGAACTGTTTAAAACTTTGAGTTAGATATTTAAAATTGAATACTTATTACTAGAACAGAAATGTTTAAAATACAAATTGGTCCAATCAAGTCGAGCGTAGTTTTTGCCGAGTGATTCGCAACACTATGGGTGCAGCAGGCTCGGTCCTCGCGGGGCGCATATGCACTCAGCGGGGTTCCGCAACAACACACTGAAACCCCCGAGTGAAATTTGACAAGGATTAAATCCCTAGAGGGTCTGCCCCATGCACGACGATCAATTTCCAACGTTAAACGAAATAATATTCCATTTTACGACCCCAAAGATTGGGAGACTTAATTTGGATAGGTTTTGAGTCGTTTTTGTTGTGTATGATTTGATTTACTAATGGCTTTTGTGTGAATAATATTTATGCATTTACGTGTATGTTATTTGAAATTTTATTAGCTGTATTTCACTGACTTCTTAATAACTATGCTTACGGCAATAAATCAATCTTGAAGTTAGAATAGGTACTTCAGAAAGAGGTCAGTTATGTGTGTTTGCGTTGTTCTTATTAATATTTATTAGTTAACCCTTTTCCTGCACACGTAGATTAAATTCAAACTCATAGGCGCCCGCGGCCCCGCATGTGCGGTCTTTGATATTGAAAGCAGATTAAAATCCGTTCAGTAGTTTATAATGATACACAAACAAGTGATGTTTTTTATTTGTTCTTAGCAGCGTAATCTTTTTTTAATTCATGTTTTTATTTCATAATGAAGCTATTGCATAGCGCATAAGGTATCATCCTAAGCATGAATGCAAATAAAAATTGAAGATGCTATATCATTTTGCTAGCGAACCGCTGTGGTCTGTTTGATGTAAGTGATAGATCCTGTAAAGATAGATGTAAGTGTGGAAATATATAAATAAATAAATAAATAAAATGTTTATTGCTGTGGTTCATTAAAATCCATCAATAAAAGTAAACAAAAATTCTATAAAAATTCTGTCAAAAAAACTCATAAAATACAACAGTACTCTTATAAAGGCTTAGACTCTCCAACAAAATCCGCGGCATAGTTATTATATCAAATCTTTAGGGTGTTGAATCAAAGCGTTTGTTCGCACGGGGGTAGAACCCAGGCCATGTGCGTTTGACAAGTATCATTTGCGCTTTTGCACACCCACTATTTCGCGTCTGAGCCGACACACGCCGCGCCCATGTCAAAATGAATGCATTTGATGTTAAATCGATAACAATCAACCAACCGAAATTATAAGCGAAAATTACGCTACGACCTATTGGACGTATTTATTAAATCTAGCTCATAAATAATACAAAACCACAATCCAATTATATTTATTACGTGTTTACCGAACAAAACAATGAACCTGTACAAAGCATGACAACAAAAAGCCTCGTGTAATTAAACCAGCGACTAATAGTAAGCGTTACGTAGTTACTATTAACGTAGCGTAGCGTAGTAATTTCCGCGAACAATTAGTACGGCGGGCGGCGACATTTCCGAGAAATGTGTGCTCACGCCATGTTCGGAACTCTAGTACGTAATCACAGAATAGTAACGTAGAACTTGTATTTGAATGCTGGGTGGATTTTTTTGCCAGTCAGTGTAGTGGCTACATGGTAATCAGGGTGTCCTGATTTCAAGTTGGGAAAATTCTTTATAAGTGCTCCATTTCTAAGTATGAGTTTTACATTTGATTCGTGTATAGAATCATCGAGAATTTTCCAGAATAAAAAATATGTTTGGAGAAAAAATGTTAAAAAGTTGTCACAACTTTTTGCAGGGTTGGATGTGGCATTAATTTCGTAATACCCAGCAGCCAATGTTACAATATTAATTCACAAAATTTTCTAAGAAAAAAGTTTGTTATTTTTGCCCCATAAGACCCTTTTTTTTGTTGAAGTTCAAAACAAACTGAAAAAAAAACCGGAAAATTGTTATGAATGAAAAATGCCCAAATAAAGATTTTACTAATTAGGGGATGAATGAAAATGTTGAATTGGCTGTCTAACCGTTCAAACGTTATCAACATGTTATAAATAAAGACTGGTACACATTTGCGTAATCCTGAAAGCTGCGAGCGAAGCCTCGAGCATAGGTAGTGTAGACCGCACACTAAGAACCCACACAATGACTTACTCAACCGTTTGAATGCGTCGTGTGTTTTACGTATACACAGTTAGCTTGGAGACAAAAGGACTCAGCTGCATTCTTATGGCGGACGATTTGGAGGGTTTTTTTTGTTAGTTTTATATGAATTTTTAACTGACTGTCAAAGAAAGCAAAATTTTGAAGTAAAGAGCAATTTTTTTCTTGAAAATTTATTAATTGAAGAATTAATTTCACAATAGAAAACAAATACGAAGATATCGTTTTACAGCTCCATAAAAAAAAAATAGGATTCCTCAGAAAGACCCATTATGTTCCCTAATAAATTTAATTGGTGTGTTTACTAACACGTCCACTTGCGCACACGCAGAGGGCGACACGCTAGGCGAGCGGGTCGCGTCTCGTTAACTTGCCACGGCCGATAGCATCAGCCGGCGATCCTGTGTCACGCTCAATAATCGTGCAGTTAGGCCTTGTAAGGGCTGCCACAGATTTTGGAAGGGCATTGAAGAATTTTTTTTTACCATTCCTAAAATTTGACAAATGCCGACACATTTGCATCAGATATACATCAAATACCACGATTGTCGCCATCATCATTATCTCAGCCATCCATAGGAAGTCTACTGCTGAACATAGGACCCCTTCTTTAGATCTCCAAAAATACCGGTTGGAAGCGACCTGCATCCAGCGTCTTACGGCGACCTTTATATCACGATTGTAAGATTACGAAAATCGAAGTGACAACTGACAAAGTTCGAGTACGTATGTACTTGTAAATACAACTGATAATGTCGTGTGTGTGCCGGCCGTAACACCGCGTACCTAGTTACGTGGCTGTCCCGTATTCTGAGCTTCCCTTTATAATTTCAATGTTTGTGGTTGAACAGGTGTATTAGTTTGATACGTGAAAATGCGGCGCTGCAGTTTCAATAAACCGAGGTCACTGACATTAGGAATTAAAGGGTTTCAGTTGATTTGAAACTTTAGATGATAAGGTTGTTCATGAATTTATCGACTAAGTATCGCTTAAAAATACTGTCTAGTGGAGGGTGATACAACAATCATAAAAATAGATACGAAGTAATCAAAATATTTTCAGAAACTATGAAAACCTGTCATTCGATAAATAAAATTTCTTGCAATAAAATACCACTTTTGGTTTTATACAGACGTGCAATGCAATCAATTCTAATGACTCGCAATAAATTGTATTTGATTCTGCTTATTAATGTTATGATTGACCATTAATGCATGAAGGTTTGTATTACTGGCATGGCTATCAATTGCTCGTAGATATTACAAGTAACTCAATCAGACATATCGCAAGGGACTAATTATTGTCTGAGTACCACGTATCGTATGGTCAATACATTGCATTAGATCTAATTTCTGACTCATTAACCGTATTGACATAGATTACGTCAATTACACTTATCAGTACGACCGCGTATGTAAATAGCGTGGCAATTAAGCGAAGAAATGACGCCAAACAAATGCGTGTACATTCTATATTCGAAGATTACAATGTAGTGTCGAGCTCAGGTGAATGACCGAAATCGGCGCGGCGACCTTGCGACGTCTCGCCTCACCTACATACGCCACACTGACAAGCCACTTTTGCTTTCGAAAATTCGCAAAAAAATGTATTAAGGAGATCTTCGAGTCGGATGCTGATGACGTATCTAGCTCTGCCCTATAGGTACCTATTGTAACTGTTGTTTGTACCGTTTAGGTTGCTTCGTGGATGTGTGACGCCATAAAGTTCATGGCTATAGGTTTAGAAGATTTTTGTGTGTGTTTAGTTACATACAGTGAAATAACATATCTTATTTGATTTAAAATGTTGCATTTGAATTTATTTTTTCTATCAATTTTATAAATTTCATGCTTAATTATCTTTGCAGCACCCACTCAATAAAGCTCTGTAAGTAATCCTCTTCTCATTAAAGGAAATAAAAGTTTTCCCAAATTAAAACTCCGGTAGACTTAACGATGTTCGGTATCAAATTAAGAGCCGGCCCCTTCCAGACGGATAGATACCTGCTCTGAATATCTTCAGTGAACAATATCTTTAAAAATTGGGTCAATTAGCAACAAAGCTCCCCACGAAGTGCGAGAAAGGAGGGGAACGTACGTCCCTAGTTATGAGTGTACGTTGTGGCTTCACAAAGGGCGAGGGTGCGCCCTCCGCCCGCGACTTACACCCCCACCGCCCCCCGCGCTCCAACAAAGAAAAATAACGTCCAGCCACAAAACCACAGAGTTCATAATCGAACACGACACCGCAACCAAGGTTGAGCGATAAAATTGTGTTATTCGACATTTTACCTGTGGATCTCGCACAACAAAAGATTCTAAAACGGGTTACGCGGGAGGATGCTCCCAGAATAAACATTTCACGTGTAAAGCGAGAGTTGCGTTATGTGGATAAATAAGCGGCAGCCATCTCGCTTTGTAAGTCACGTAAGTGTCGGCGTGAGACGTATGATTGATACCCACCACCGACGAAGTTCTCTAGTGAATATAAAAGCGCACTTAAATATTAAAACACCTTTTCAAATACGTGAACAATAAGTAAAATTGTTAGATCATTCGTCACAGTGTGCAGTCGCGTCAAGTCTACGTGCGGTGAATGTCACGCGGCCAAAAATAATAATGTGTGCGTTCGGTCCGGACGGTCGTTCGGTCAGTGCAGTCTCGTTGCGTCACTGCACTGGACCGCCAGGGCATTGCACTTTGTTCCGCGGCCACGACTCCGGCACGACGCGCCGTCCCGCTCGCGCCACGCTCGCCTGCCTGCGGTGCGATCGATCCTAGCTATTCAACAGCTGATTGTCATTTAACTCGTAACGTGATCGGTGGCACTATTGCCACATGGTAAGGTCACTATGTCTCGCATGACGTCTATTTTTTTTTTAGAAACTAACTGTTTAATTGTATTGTTTCAGTGGTGTGGCGGTGCATAGTCCGACAGAGAGCGGTGGATGCAGCGGTAGCGACATCACTGAGCCGCGCTCGCCGCGCAGCCCCGAGTCGGCGTGCAGCACCGCAGAGGACAGCGCGGGCGCGCGCATGCCGCCGTGGGCGTGCGACCCGGCGCCGCCGGCCCCGCGACGCCTCGCGGCACAACCCGCGCCCGTGCGCCGCTCGCAGCCGCCCATACACCGCCGCATCACCGAGTACTTCAACCACAAGATGAAGCCTCAGAACGGCGTCAAGCGCGACACCGCGGCCAACGATGACACCAAGAAAAAGTGCCTACCTAAAAATGGGGTCACGCATGACCTAGAGAAATATATTTCTTATTTATCACAGACTCTTAGTCCTAAAGTATTAATGGACGTCGGAAAGCAAAATGAAGCCGCTAACCGAAAGTCAACAAACACTACCATGAACGGCGCTATTGACGCCACGAAAGCGGCAGATCTCAGCAAACCAACGCCGAATGGTAATTTTAATGGTATGAATGATTTCGGTAGACCGAAGGAGATGATAGCAAAAAATCATACGAATATGAATGGTTTCTTGGAAATCCGACACGGAACCGAAAGTTTTCCAAAAGCGAAGCAACCGGGAGGGCTTCTGAAAGACTTGATAGATGGTAAGAGACCGGGCCTTGAAATAAAAACATCGCAGGACCCATCCGCCAATGGAATTTTAGCTAATAAACATACACCAGAGGTCGCTAGGCGTAAAGTTCCTATACCTGCCTCCAGTGATTTGGTGGGTATGAGGATTGCAGCCAACACTCCAATAAGTCAATCACCTAAGAAAGTAACGAAGCCTGACAAATCCAGAAATGGTGTAGTCAGCTCCACAACTAAACTAGACAGCAGAATGAATGGAGTCACGTTTGGATCTAATAATTTAAACTTAAATCCCATTACCAAACCAACAAAAAAGGAGACGGTAAAGAAAACTACCCAACCCACGAAAAGAACAAATCGAAAGTCATCAGCGTGTATTGCCAATAGTAAAAACCTCACTTGGTCTAAAGCTAATAATCTAAAACAAGTTCAACTTCAACAGCAAAATTGTACAAACATTACTTCGAATTCCAGTAATAAAACTGGGCCAGGTGAGGCAAGTCCTGCCCCAAAGATGAACATCCAAAATGGTGTTCGGCAGAATACAATGATGAATGGTAACTTCCCCAATCTCAATGCACCTGTTACAAGTTATCAAAACTGTCATCAAATTAACATACCACAACCTTGTAACGGAACTGTAAATCCTAACAACTTAACATCATTTGTTGCCGTTCCACAAAATATGATGCTTACTGCGCTAAGGATACCTCAGAACGGTTTATCGGCACAAACACTGGGACAGCAAAATAATATGGCAGCTTTCAACCGACCCAATGTAAACGTCTCGAGCCCGACTAAACTAAACGGTCAGTTCGTTTTTCCACTCGTGCAGAACATAAACGGAACGGTTGTTCAAATACCAAATCTAATGACTAAGATGCCTAACTTTATGCTTCCTCAAACTCCACAGTTGACGACACAGAGACAGGACCATCTACAAAACCAACAAGCGGCATCGATTCTCATAAACGGTACTCTTTTGAAACTGGCCAACACTATGACTTCGACATATCCGAATGTAAACAAAAGTGAGCCGGTGACAAGTCAGCCAATTCCAGTTATGAATAAAAACGTCACAGGAATGCAAACTGTCGGCATGACAGTTCAATCGAAACAGAATTACGCTGTCAACTTTAGCCACCCCGTTCTTGTGCCGCAGCCTGGTTTTATTGTCACATCGGTGCCAAATATAAACGTAAAGGAAACGTGGAGTTATACGAATACGAACACGGTGTCGTCCTCACAAACGACGTATTCGAGTCATTTAGTTCACCATCCGCCGCCCATCGTGCCGAACTATACCACGGCCCAGGCGCTTCACACGAGTAGTATACCCATCGCGCCGGTCAAACCACCGGACAACCCAATTCAGGGCACGGATCCACCTAGCAGCACTGTGAAGGAACACGACCTAATTGAGATGACGCCCCCAAAGTGTGATATTCCGTGGCTATCTAAAACGGTAAACAATAACATCTTTCCGTTACAACCAAATAAAAATAATACGCGACCATTTGCGGAAATTAGTAGTATATCGGAAAAGCTTGAAGAGTTAGCAACTAAGAAAGCGAAACACGAAGTCAAGGAGGAGAAAGAGGAAGAGTCGAGAGTGGACACGAGTATTGAACTTCGAAAGATCGAAGAGGTCGCCAGGCGGGAGGAAACACTGTTTACGCAGATCACTGTTCTCAAAGACGTTTCGTCTGACGTCCACAATACATTGATAGAAGCAAATTTCTGTAGTACAACAACGGAGTCAGAGTCGGGTATAGGGACGGACAAGTCTATAGACTCGCCGAGTGACTCTCAAACTAGTAAAGAATGTGATGAAGATTCGTCGTTGTCGTTGAGTATAAGTGTGAGTTCTGTGGAGGCGCCGAGTCAGAAGAGTCCTATCCTAAAGCAGCCGAAGACGCTGCGGTTTCCTCCGAAGAGTTTAACGAAGCCGAGCAGTGACAAGCGCACGTCTAGTACGGACACAACGTCTACGGTCACCGTGTGTCTGTGGGAGAACTGCAAGCGGGAGTTCGACGGAGACCCTGATCTCTTGGAACATTTGCAGGTGCGTTTATTTTGCCTTAACATATCTCACATGGTAAATAGTACATAGTCGCTTAAATAATGTAACGATGGGCTGTTCACTGTAAGCGTTCAACAAAATAGGACTTCAGTAAAATTACTTGTGAACCTAACTAGTGGTAATTCTGTCATAACCCAATGTCCAGTAGAATTAAAGCAGCACAATACTAGTTAACTTGTGCAAAATTGAGATTCATTTCAGTTAATTACCAAGAACTTTATGTATTTCAAATTATAATCCAATTAATCTAATTTCAGAGCGTGCACGTAGAAACGCAAGCCGGCAAGGAGAACTACGTGTGCCTTTGGGAGCAGTGCAAGGTGCGAGGCAAGCCGTCATGTTCCCGACTGTGGCTGGAGCGACACACATTGTCGCACGGCGGGAACAAACCCTTCAAATGCATCGTCGACGGCTGCGAGAGGCGCTTTTCCACTCAGGTATAATTACGGGCATTATCGGAACTATGTCCCTTATACTGGACATACGACCTACATACAAATTTTACACACATATTTTAAAACGTACTGAAGATGCACAGCGTAAATCGTTTTGTTTAATTTAGGTATGTGGCAAATCGGCGTAAATTCAATGAGAGCTTTCGGCGATTTATTTTGCGTAGTAATTGTGTTTGTAACCGAGCTATTCAACGTATTTTATTCTTTATGCAAGAATTAGCTTTAAGCGATTGGTTTGAGACTTTGATTTATTTTGTAAATAACTCCGGTGACGTGGTCTTCTCAATATTTTTAAAATACATACTAAGTATGTGCGTTATGGATAGAATAGGAACTATTTGTGTCAAATACTATCATGCTTTTTTCTTAATTTTATATTAGTTTTAATGTTTCTTCAGTGCGTTGTTTACATACAAATATTGTTTTATATGATTTTAAAACGATTGCAGTAGAAGTAAAATCAATTCTGTTAGCTATAACTTTTATGAATCCTCCCTTGTAAAATGTTAATTATTTTGTTTATTTCTACTGCAAAATGTTTAAAATTTAAGTTAACTCTTTGGAATTTATATCTATTCTGTTGAAATGCCTATTGGTAATATTCAACGATCTAACCCTTTCACCGCCAACCCGGGGTCAAATGACGCCATTAAAGATCAGAAAATAATTATAAAAAAATTGCTCAAAGTTAGATAATTAATTTTGTTTTCTTATTGTTCTCATGTATTTATTGATCTTCAATCCAGACTTACAATTGCAATAACAAGATGAAACCGACGCTATCAATGTTTTGAGATTTTTTTACAATTGCGTGGCGTTGGAAAGGTTATTTTAGTTTTAAATACTTTTGGATTTTTCAGCTGTAAATCTTCAGTTTCAAAAAGATATCCCCGTGTTAACGTCGCTGTAACAGTCGTGTACTTTTTTGAAATTGTTAATTTACTCACCTAATTAATCTAAAACGTATTGTCATCGAACCTTTTTTGAATAACGTCCAATCGAGTGATTGGATCATAAAATCCGTTCACAAATTGTAAACTCCTTTACCCGACGTGAAATTTTATTAAATTAAAGAAGAATCAATTTAAAATCAATCGACGGTTAAACTTGAATATTTGAAATATATGAAAGAAAAAAAAATGGTATAAAAAAGAACTAAAAGATCCGCAATACAATTAATTCAAAGAATCTATTTAGTTTTAATAATAATAGTACTTGCTAAGTGATGTGATCCCATCACTAGATTATAGTATGGCACATCACGAGTAAACTCTTACTGGCCTTTTGCGTTATCTTACACTGAACCTTAAAAAAGACGAAAACGGAAAAATCTCATGAAACCTCATTATTCCCACAAAACGAACGTCGCGTGATGCCGCCATATTGACGTTAATTTACGACGCAGTCTCCGAATATAAACGATAAACTTGTATATGTTTTCTTTCCCCAAGGACACGAAGACGAGGCCAAAGAGACCACTCGATGGCTGGAACCACTTCCGAGATTTTATTTATTTTTGTCGACCAATAAATTCTTTGGGTTTACCCCTTTGACCGCTATTAAACGTTCAACGTACCGTGAATGTTAGATAAGATGCCACAATGGCGGCGTAATTTCGGACGATAACTCTTATTTCGTGCGTTATAATCTCAGCATTGTTTGCGGATTTTCTGTGTTCTGACGTCAGAATCCGCCCTTGGCAGTCGAAGTGTTAAATACAATGAATTTAATTTGTTTCATTTATTTTATCAACACGACGCGTCGAGCCTCGGAATAAGTGTAGTGTAAAAGCAAGTACTATAGTAGATGAAATGGTGCTAGATTAAGTAGTTCATAAGGACTCTACGCCTTCATCGACAAATCGAAATCCTGAAATAATATCGTAGTTAATGCTAAAAACTAATACGCTATTTTATGCTTAGCATTATTATATATACCAAAAAATAACTAACAAAACGGTATACCAAGAAGAAGAAAAAAAACAAATATCGTGAAAAAAAAACTTTAATTTCCAAATCGTACATAAAAGAAGAAAAGAAAGAAGCGTTACTAAAATCTTAATTAATTGCTTATAGCGTCACTTCAAATTGCATATTACTAACGTACTTATAGCCAACTCTGCGAGAACTTGAATACTGCTGTTGCATTACTGTTTAATGTTTATCCCACAGATTTACAACCCCTGGCCCAAACGTATAAAAACTATCTTCTAACATTTACTTATACAATTACAGACGTTATTGGAGCGACATGTGAACAACCATTTCAATGAGGCGTCGCCCAACGCTGGCTCCGGCAAGAAATCTGCCGAAGGCTCTGTCAAACTCATTCGCAGAAACGGCAAGAAGCTGCGGTATAGAAGACAACCATGGTCTGGTGAGTTACCGTTATTTATTTAAATTTTAGGATATATAAATAAAATAGCCAAATAAATGTCTTTTGGTCTTAAGACTCCTGGGGCAGGAAGAAAGGTGATGCTAAGTGTAGCGTGAGTAGTGTAGCTTCAAACAATGTCAATTATCTCTGCAAACACGTCAGAATTTTAGCAAAACTCCACGTTTTCCACTGCTAACCACTCATTCTTACAAGAGCATCTTCTTTCCACTGCTAGAACTAAATATCATAGGGTGTTTACAAAGTTTACAAGTAGTATCTCGACATATGCCAAAGGTGATATCTTACAGACGAAAGAAGAAAAGTCTGTCGTGATCTTTTCGGACAGAAAAATTCTTTGTACATTCCTCTTTCTTCACCATCCCAAAGACACCATATAAAGTTAGTTCTTTCATTGACTAACTTAAGTTATAGGTACTCATTAGATCTCTTTCACATTGCAGCGCGCATGTTCGACTTCTTCGACGCGGGCATGATGGAGGGTCTGGCGTGGCGGCTACTACGCGCCACGCGCTGGCGCCTGCGCGGCGCCTGCCCGCTGCGCGAGCCGCCGGGCCGACACACGCTGACGCTCCGAGCTTCACTCACGGCCACGCGGTGGAACGCCACGGAGCGGACTACAGAGGCGCTTGTGACTTATTACCCGCCTCATGTGTAAGTGGACTTAGTTTTCGGTATTCTAGATAGGTGTAAGGTTTGATGATGTGGTGTGTAGAATCAAAGTATGTTTAGGAAGTTGGTCCTGCCAGGGCTGCGGCCCTGGTACATGAAGTGCTCTTGAAGAATCGTGATGAGTTTCAGTCAGTTAGAGTCTGACACCACAAAATAATAAAATATGTTGGTGTAAAATGCTTTTATAGAATGAAGGTGTACTTAATGTTTTTTTATGTCAAAAATTATTTTTGAAAGCTGGCTGGAATTCAGACTGGGTATGTAAATGACCAGTCTGCGATAAAAACATTCTTCGATTCTACATACTTTTGATGTGTAATACATTCGTATAATTGTAATCCTGAAAAATGTAAACATGTACCTATTTAAGTGTACCTCATAATTTGTATACATATGTCTATGTCTATGCATACATATGTATGTGATCATCATATGACATTATAAATATTATATTCTAGTTGTAGTCAATATAATATTCTTCGATATCACAATGTATGGTGTTTTCAGGTAAGCAATGGAGTATTTCATATCACCAACCACCCATGCACCCTGGCTAGTACTGATTTTATTACAAAGAGAGGGAATTTGATAGCTCGTGTACAATATTAGCTTAGAACAGGACCCCAATTATTAAGGCTAAGCTATGACCCCTTACATTTGCAGAGGCAATACACAATTGGTATTACTTTTCCAAAATAAGTCTAACAAACTTAAAATCCATATTCAAAATTTCTTCTAATTCAGCTCAGGTTATTTGGTTATATTAGGACTTTGGTCCAGTTTGTACTAATCTTATTTAGTTTGGTTGCGAGTGTAAATATCAAGAAGTGTTTCAAAGAACATCAATAGGTACTCGATCATTTTTTATCATCAAAATGTTGGGTAACTAATCCACTTGCTTCTTGACTAAATCTAAGAATAGTGCAAACTAGACTTTTGATTGATCCCCTATAATAATCTTTAGATTATAAAATCTAAAAGTACGAAAGAATACTAATATCAGTCTTGCGATCTAGTCTACAGCTCGGACTTTCGTGTCTAGATAGTATATAATATTGTGCACAGGTAAAACCAGGTGGGTTTCTTAGTAGTACAACACCAAATTAATATCATACTTCATTGATGTTTAGCTAGATTCAACGTCAGTTGTGTCTACAAATAACACGATAGCACATTTTGATTTCATGCTCTCATTGAAAAACTTTATTTTCAAAAAATCTACTTATAATTTACAAAATTTATCACCATCAGTTTTAGCCATTTTACCAGATTGAGTTGAAACATTTTACGTACGTAAACCATTTTTTCAATTTTTACGCTGATTTTTACCCACTACCTGTAGCTTTGGATTTTATTTAACACCTACATACATATACCCATTTTATGATAGTGCACGATAACAGCCTATTAGGGGATCATATGCATTGTGACTCAAAATTGGCACTAACTGGCAACGGTGTGCTTGCAATTGGCATAAGTTGTATGCACTTGATCCCCAAGCAGTCTGCTTGGCTTAGCATGCTCGATGTTGCAGTCAGTGCCACACGAGAGTTTAAAAAAAACATTCAAAGTTGCTAGCATTTATAAAGTTTATCAATACTGACCAAAATATTGATGTGAACTACTGTGTAACTATTCTGGATGTTATCGAAAAAGCCAATTATTGAAGAAATCGTTCACATTATTTATTATTTGTTAAAATTTGTTCATAGTTTTTTTGCTAGCAATGGAATGGGTTCCCAGTC
This sequence comes from Helicoverpa assulta, assembly GCA_963856015.1. NCBI lineage: Eukaryota > Metazoa > Arthropoda > Insecta > Lepidoptera > Noctuidae > Helicoverpa > Helicoverpa assulta. Next base: position 2,848,704 of record CAWLCW010000016.1, read on the forward strand.
CTATTTGATGTTTCGGGTCTAGTGTTATTCAGTTTTGTGTATAAGTTTGTTAATTTCCAATTATTTCGTGAAGATATTTGCAATCTGAATAGCAGATAGGATGATGAACTGCTTTGTGATACTGCATCGAATTGTATAGAAATACAATATGGTGCTGTTGTTGCGTTGCTGTTCTGTGGATACTATTTGTTGGCCAAATTGGAAATATCTTTACCAGTTGGTGGTATTAGCTTCTTAGATGTGCATGTTCCATCATTTAGTGTACACGTTCAATATGGGATTGGTGCCCATTAACGCTGCAAACACAAGTTTTAATTTTGATATTTTTGAAGTACCTATGTATATTTCGGAATAGAATAAGGTGTACTTTATTTCAGAAGCCGACATCATTACAACATTACACCAATATTCGCAGTATAATAACAGTACATTGTGTTTGCAGCTGACTCCGTGTGGCACTTAGGTGGACGGCTAGTGATGGTGGGTTGTTCTTGCAGGCTGGAGGACGAGTGGGTGCCTGCGAGCGAGGTCGTGCGCGTGAAGCGCGTGGAGATCGCCGCGCTGCCCGCCGCCGCCAAGGTGGCGCTGTACGAGCACTTCTGCCTGTCGTACCGCGGCCCCGCGCCGCCCGCGCCCGCCGCCTGCCCCCCTCCCGCCCGCGCCCCGCGCCGCGCCGGCTCCGCGCGCATGCTGGCGCAGCTGCTGCGCAAGCGCCGCGCCCGCCCCGCGCCGCCGCCCGCCTGCCCGCCCGAGCCCGACGCCGCCGAGCCCGCCGAGCCCGAGCGGCCCAGCGGCGCCAAGAAACGCAAGATGGGGCGACGCTACGGAGGCAACTCCTTCTGGCCCTGCGGACGATAAACCCTCACGCACACGCATCGTATCGCAAGCGTACTCGAGACACTCACTGATTGGAAACACTGTTCAAAATGTACGTGAACGTATTGTCCTCCTGCGGAGTGCGGTACGCTTCCGGCACGCGCCGTGTGCGGCTAGCTGAGCGGTCCCGGCGCCACACTGCACTAGCCACGTTATTGTAACTGCAGACCGACGGACGCTTCGGAACATTGAGATGAGTGAACGATAGGAAAATGATGTAGATGAATTTAATTTTATGCGAATGAAGATATGAATTTGTTTATGTGTGATTAATTGCATTTTTAATACATTTTTACATTGAATATCTTGTTTCCAAACTGTCCGTCGACTCGCAAACGTTAGTTGAATGTATGAAGTTAGTTCGCTTGGATATATCGGCGGTGTGGCACCGAGCGAGACAGATGTTGATTCGCCGATTGGCCGACGATATCCGTTAGGAAAATTCTCGCCAAAGATTGTTGGAGCCGCGTCGCGGTTTAGACTGCTACGGCAGAAAGTTAAATTTTATTCACAAGACTGATGCTTTTTTATAATGATATTGAACGGTCGAAATATCGAGCCTTAACGCGTCCGTTCAACGATGTGGAGAGCGCGGCGCGAACAAACGTGTACATAGTTAGTCGGAAGTGTATAGTAAGTTCGTATTCGATGTAAGATAGGCATAGATAAGACGTTAGTCTGATAGCGTAAGTTAGCTTAAGAACGACCAGCGATGCACATCACTGCCATTGTACATAGTAGAGTAGTCACGTCGCATGTGACAAGAGCTGTATACCACTATTTCTATTGAATTTCTATCGGTAGATATACTAGGACAGGTTCTCCCACTAATTTACATCTGCCTAGGCTTGGTATAGTCTTCCAGTCTACCGGAGTCGGGTCCCAGACCCAGTACGAGTGTAGGAGTAGTGGGCAGCAGCCGCGCCAAGTGCCTGCGAGTGTCGTCACCAGTTCGTGTTCAGAGCCGCGTACTCATCAGACTCGCAGTTAGCGTACGATGAACAATTTTGATAATCGACGTTTTATTCACCTTGTTGAGTTTTATGACTAAGAATCAACAACTGTCTGTAGTCTAATAATGTCACTGCCATTCAAAGTTGTGTACAACTAGATACTGTTAGCAATAAAACTTTTGTGATAAGATACTGATAACCGATGTTCGTTTCCACGCACAAGATTAGCCGTATTTTTGTGTGATACATAAATATACATTAACAATAGTGTAGCAGTGATTTTTAAATATATAGAGTAAATTTCTAATTCAATTTATGAGAGGATTTGTTTGTTGAGGGGACACGCGTTGTGCAACCTGAGTGCTCTTACTGCAACAATTTTTATACTTAAACATCTTTTTAACACGCAAAATACAAAATTGACGAAGGAAATAATTCTAGATCTAAATATTTTACATAAATACAATTTGATATTAATACAACTTTTTGATTATTTAAAGAGTTGACTGGAATAAAAAGTATACCATAAATAGCTTTATATGAAGTCGGTAAGTAAGCGCATTGTTATTGAAAAGTAAGAAAGCTCGTGTTGCACAGACGTGGTGTACAGTATAGAGGATTTAGTAAAGCTATTGTGAAAGTAATAATTATTGTAGTGGCGAATGTTTTTAGATCATTGAAATAAGGAGCCTTGAAATGTTCAATATTAATAATTTATCGTAAGTTATGGTTATGTCCCCATAACCAATAGAAAAGCAATGTTGCATCGTGTTCTTAATAATATTAAACTTATTAATAACGAGTAAGCGATTTTTGTAAAAGAAACACCAAATTAAAGGTAAAGTAAGATCGCGTCAGAAAGCTTGTGGTAGTTTCCAATGATCTAAGCGCATTTATAGGCAAGTCCGAGGAATAGACTCCGAATGATATACAGTTAAGTAGTCGCTCATACAGTAAACATGCCAATGATAACGTCAATAGCTGGATTAGTACAGTTTAGATTAAACGAACTTTTTGGATGCCCCTATACAGAAGTTGTCAGATTATTACTGCCTTTTAGCCATAAGGGATTATACAAGTGAATATAAAATTGTGTTCTGTGCTCACACGATCTCGCTAGTATTTTTTAGTTAGTGCCTATAGCGTTAAGTTAGGACGAATTGTGTGAACGTGGTGTGACCTTAATTGTATAAACACCATAACGTATTTTTCAAACTATCGCTTATCGTAAACTGGAACGGAGATTTTATTAGATTCATTTAGTAGTGTAATTCGGCCCCTAGAGTAATAATGTGAATTGAACGTGAAGCATAATGTTTGCGAGCCTGAGGCTTGAGGCGGTCGGGACGCGTCGGCCACAGACGTGTTTAGGAAAATTTCTATAGTAGTCAAGTTGGTGCCTGATTGTTCGCGTGTTTAGGGGATCGTAATGCTAACATATTATACAGTTTAGACTTCCTTTTGGAGCATTTCCAACGTACTGATTATTTTTTTAATAAATTTAAAAAATTAGAGTAATTATTTTTTCAGCACTGATCGTAGTGCCATATTTTATTGGCTCGCTTTTTAATAAATTATTTTTATAGTGAAATTCGACACCAAAATCAGAAAGACAAAATTAGTTTTTTGTTCTATCCGTGTAACAATATGGACTTGAATATTTGATCTCAGAAATCGACAGTGTATCAGATTATGATGAGAATGCATGAGAGGATCCTACGAGTTGCGTGTCGAGTGTGCTTTCTTAGAGAACATGTTAAGTGTCGCTCAATTTAAATTTATTTTACTTACGAGAACAAAGTTTGACACATATACAAACATACATTTTGGCCTATCAAAATGCTTGAGTACAAATTTCGTTTCGCTATATTTACGACGCAATGAAATGTCTAGTGTTTGGCAAATAATCGGACTAAAATTAAATTAACGTTAGAGTATTGTTAGTGGTTCAGAATGTTAGTCAGAGATGATATTTTGTGAAGACGAGCCTCTTCGGACGAGGTGATGAAATTATATCTAAATACATGATAATAATGGTAAGCTCGAAAAGATACAATATATTTTTATCACTGCCACCATAGTCATAGTCGTGTTGATGTGACACTTGAGTTCGGTTTTGCATGTCCGTGCAGCGAGCGTCTGTTCACTTATTGCTCAGCGAATATAGAATTTTAGTTAACCGCGGGCTCACTCGCATGCAAAATCTTTTTGTTACGTGACAGAGTATTCAACGGGGAACAATGGTAGTCGTTGCCAATTTTATTTAAGCCCTATAGTTTGATGAGCATTATGTTGTGTGGCGCGTCCACTGGAGTTATGTGAAGGCGTGAAACACATTACAGCCGTCTGCAGACGCGCTTGTACGACGATGTTCGCGGTGGGATTATAAAAACACCATCTTCAATCACAGCCGTGTCGTTGGAAATTGTGGTTTTTAATCCGTCTGCCGCACTCTCAAGGAATGTAAATAGTTAAGTATTTATTATTAAGTATTATTCTGCATAGTACTGTAATTTGCTTCGCGCCTGGTTGGGCCTTGGGGAGGGAGGCGGCGGGCCCGGGCTGGCAGCTGGGCCGCAGTGTCAGGCCCGGGCCGGAGTCTCGGGCTCGCCGCGGGTAGTATAGTGGTAATGTTCGCGAGTTGTCTTTCAAACACGTTTCCTATATTATGCGTTTATTATATGAATGTTCTCCTTTATTGTAAATGTTTGAATACAATAGTAACTATGTGGAGCCTGTGTATTCCAAATAGTGTGCACTACTTATTCAATTTGTAGATATTTAATTATATATAGTATAAAGTTTAATGCGTTGTCTTATTTGCTTATACCCTATGGTGAAATCGGTGAAATTAATTATAATTTTGAACCCACGAGCTGATGGGTAATCTACCTCAATTAATTTATCACACATTTGGGCATAATAATAGTGAATGTTAATTTAAATTTGAAATTTGTTCAATGTAGTGATTATTAAGATTTTTTTCAAATAAAATGGTTTGTCCACCTGTCACAAGTACTGTATCTTATATTAAATACATATTGTATGATTGATAATTATGTGTTTTATTACATCACTGGAACAACAAATACCTAATCCTACTTATATAAAATCACCTCTTGATCTATCACTTGTATTATCCGAGTACACAAAACTATTTGAAAATGGGTTCATATAGAAACAAGCAACAGTTGAGTTGTACAATTTGACCATGGTCTGAATGTAGGTACCTACTGATTTTTACTATAAATTGAAAATATAGTGAAATCAATCTTTACAAATATAATAAAATAGAAAGGTTTTTAATAAAACTTCTTTACGGATTTTCTCGCGGATATAATAATTTTATTTAATCCCGATAGTTTGTGAGCATACTTGACAAAGCCCAGCATTACGTACATCGGATTTGATAAACAACAAGTCCTTGCAAAAGAAAACCAATTCCTGCCTACGATGATTCGCGAGGCTATTGAAATTAAAAAACATCAAAATTTCAATAGAGAAGATGGCTGGAGCGTACCTAGGGTTGCCAACATTTAATCAGCGAAATATAGTATTTTCCAAATTAAGGTATAAAAAATATAGTAAATTAAATATATATATAGTATTTTAGCCTGTGCCCAGCAGTGGGACGATAAAAGGCTGTAACAGAGATAGTATTTTAGCTAAAAAACAAAAAAAAAAAATACTCTCAACAGTTAAAAGTTACTGTAAAGGCGCGTTCATATTTTTTAAAATGAAGGATTTGTTTGTTATATTTCGGTGTAAAAAATATAGTATTTTTGCGTACTATATAATTTTTAAACAGTATATAGTACGCAGACCCGAAATATAGTACAATACTATATATTATAGTACGGTTGGCAACCCTAAGCGTACCACATGCTTGGAACCCCATCATAGAAACTATTAGATAAGCCGAAAACTGCTAGACCTAAGGATACAGTGAGCTCGTTTTGCGTGAATCGGATTGTTAATAATCAACAAAATGTAGGGAAGCCGTTGTAACTAGAATATCAAGACGACCAACACCTTAGTCTGCCCGTAACCATGGATGCTGTTAGACTTAGCGTCCGTTCAAACAGACCGGTTCGGAGAGCATCGGCGCGCATTTTTCTTTTCTCACTGACCGGAGCCGATCGGCTGCGCGAGCATTAAAGAGCATGCAATCGGAGCCAAACGTCAAGAAAAAGTACGCGATCGGAGCCAGTCGGCTCCTCTTATTATTTCACACCGAGCGCCTTCGAGCATTCTTAATGACAAAAGCAGTGCACATCCAAAAATAAACCTTAGGTACTACAAATACTAAGTACTCAATTTTCAACTTGTTAAGAATTTGCTCTTCTCTCCGAATTGGTCTGTCTGAAGTTTGAACGGACCCTTACACGTTTCGGATCCTTTACTTACAGTGTAAGTAAAGATGTACATAAAATACCAACTTTTCAAGAAACCATAAGGTCTGAACAACAAGAGTCTATTTACAATATTTGACTGTATGCGAAAATAACCGTCAGTCTATCTGGCTTTCATACCAAAATTACAGATATTTTTGGATACACAGAGAGAAGGATGATAAAGGTCATAGGCAATTAGTTATCCCGAGATTTGTATGAAACTGATGGGAAGTGGAACAGTTAGTTTTCATATATTCCCGAAGATGGTGCCACTTACCACATTTGCGTGGTACAATCGGAAGGAGACATCAAATTAGTATGTCTCAGATATATTTGAACTGAGTTGGAGGATGTTAAAAGTGAAAAATAATCTAAATGATCAATTAAACAAAGCGAAGGCAACTTTTTTAGAAACTTTGCTTGTCAGTATCATGATACAATGGAACTTTCTTATCAAACGGGTGTAATTTCATCGAAATTTCCTGGTGGTGGGGCGTCCCATCACCAGGAAACCCTGACCATCAGGCGCCCCTGAGACCGAGGCGCCCGGGTTATTCGCACACCCTGCACCATAGGTTAAGACGGCTCTGTAGGTAACTATTATGGATGGTAATCTGTGATGTAGGATTTAAAATCAGGCAGGCGCCTGATTTTGCCGCCCCCTGTATTTGCCGCCCGGGGCATGGGCCCCGGCTTGCCCCCCCTAGATCCGGGGCTGACTTACAGCCAGAAAGGTCTACCCATACCTTTCTGGTTGTATCTACTCATCATCACTACATATAAACAAAGTCGCTTTTTCTGTCCCTATGTCCCCGTGTCCCTTTGTAGGTTTAAATCTACAAAACTACGCAACTGATTTTCATGCGGTTTTTTTAATAGATAGAGAGATTGAAGAGGAAGGTTTATATGTATAATAACATACATTAAATGTTAGGGAAATACTGTTATCCCGTGCGAAAGAACTAAAACAAAACACCAAAATAACAACGCAACTACGACCTTGAAATGTTTGCAATATTTTGTTTGCCGCATTTCCTTAGTGCAGCGGCCACGTGCCCATGCATATCCGTCAGCATTTTACTACTTCAAAGCAAGTATTGCGTTAGACACCGAAGGACAGGTTTCTTATTTCTTCAAGCTTAGACTACGTTAGTATTGCAAAATTGGTAAGTTTGTATGTTTTTGTGTCGAACTGATTTCCTGCCGGAGCTGCGGGATTGTTCGAAAGAGTTACCGCGGCCCTGGTGCATAAAGGGTTTAAGAAGGAACATGGTGGGTTTTAGTCAGTTAGAGTCTGACACTCCCTCACGCTGCTAACCCACAGCGGGAGGGGATGATTTCTATGGGAAACTGGCATTCATAACTACCTCGATTGCGAAGGCTGATGCTAAAGAGATTCTTGTGCGATTTTCATGTCAAGCAAGTTTCCCTATCACGAGTGTACCTATCTGACATGATATATAGGTAATTTCTGATCATTATTTTAACTATTTACATTACAATACAATAAAAACACAAGCCAGTAGAGATGCGAGTGTACTTAAACAGGTACCTGTGCTACTTACTACATATTTGACTGAATGGAATAGATAGGCTTTTTTTTCTTTGCAACATGTTTGGTGTCCACGCCCACAGGTGTAACCGCGGGTCTAACCTAGTTGCACATAATGCATATTATAGGTAATTCGTCAGGTATTTGTTGCGCCCGGGAACGCTGGCGACGAATGTTTCACAAGGTAACCTGAAACCAAGCCAGGTGTCACCAAAGTGTTAATTTTTATTACATTGTAATTTACCTATGGATTGAATCAAAACCTTGATGTGAATTTGGAGGTTTTAATATTTTTAACTATCTATTTACTTAAAGGTAGCGTAAGCCTCTGTAGCTTATCAAACGCCTGGGTGAAATCATTACCCTAGCACTAGATTATGTGATAGTACTTACCTGGATAGTGCCTGGATAAGTAAGTTAGTACCTAATTAGGGAAATAAATAAAAAACGAGGTAAATATGCAGGGAAATCAGGGGCCCGATTCTCCTAATTTTACTTAAGCGCCATTCGATTCACGTTCGACTGCGATCCAATCCCGACTCGATTACGATTGAAGCGTGGTGTGTGGCATTCCGCTATTTTTTCTTTGAAATAAACGTTTTTATCCTTTTCTGTCATTCAATAATGAATCATTTTGTCCGCAAATGATTTACGATTGCAAAATGATTACATAGCAAACTACCGTATAGACCAAAATCACCAAAATAGCAGACCAATCGCACACCAATCAAATGTCAATCGAATACGATTGGTCTTTTATTAGTAGCAGAATGCCCGATATGGTTAAAACTGCTATCGCGATCATATTGCGATTCGATTTCAATTCGATTTTGACATTATTAACTTAGGAGAATCGGGCCCCAGATTAGAATGTAGGATTTGCTTTCAGAATACTTTTTAACTGTTATTTACCTACATTTGCCAGATAACATTGTATTTATTCTACACAGGAATATTTTATATAATAGGCTATATTTAGTGCTCTCAGCAATATTCCTAAATATTTAATCGTTTAGCAATTACAAGCGTGACATTTAAATCCGTTGGGATCATCCGCCATTACGGTTTTATCTCTATCCATTATGCAAATGGATTTGCTTAATGTATAAATAATGGAAATCTGAATGTTAAAAATAAAACATTATATATTTATAGGTGATTTTTCATGCCTCTATTCATTGCTGAAACTTTTTATCGTTTACTTTTGTAATTATGTAATCTACGTGGAAAGAACTAGATCTTAAACTAAATACACATTGCGAATACAATAGGTACAGTACCTATATTTTAATTAATGACTTACCTACATAAGACTTAAATATCTTTTCTCAGTGTTCAACTTCTCTTCTCTTGCCAAAGTTTCGGTGTTTTTACTGTGAAAGCTTTCCAGACAACGAGTTATTTAAAAAAAAAATTAAGAATCTATCACTATGTTTGTTAGTGGTAATCTCAAAAACAATCATCTTGTGCACGATTTTTCATACAGTTTTATATAACCTTCATAAAAGGAACAAAAAATAACAATTAGGTACCTGCTTAATAAATTCCCCCTGCGAAGTTCGATACATATAGGTCATCAAACACATACCTACATAAAATTCCAAATAGCCACAAAAGTGCAGAGCCCCTGCCACTGCATCAGACTGCCTCGTCAGCAAGCTTCGGGTAGCGTCCTGCTCGCGACGCCTCGGCCCACTCCTGCGCAACCGATCGACTGCTGCGGACCAAGTGAGTACAAATATTTTAAGTATATGGAATATTGTAGGGAATATTAGGGAAATAGAATAAGGGTATTTATAGATGGTCCACGTGTTTCTGTAGCATAATTAAGTCTTTAAGTTTTTTTGTTAACTTTTGACTAATTTCCGATGAAGGTTTTAAAAAATGTCCTTATATTTTTAAATAATTAAATAATATTAATATAAAGTCCAGGCAGTAATAGAACCTTCACCCATGTTTCTGGAGAACTGCTTCCCGCAATCAGGTAAATATTTTCAGGCTTGAGGTTAACTGCGTACTGCGTTTTGTAAACTTACTACAAACTTATAATTATTTTTCACGGATTCAATTTAAATAAGTAAATTATAATAATATTTTCATCTTTTTTTTAATCTAAATCGGTTCTTCATCGTAGGAAATTATCAATGATTAAGTAACAAATACGCCTGATTTAATTCTGAGGTGTCTATTTCTCATAGAATAAGGTGATTTTGTTAAAAGCGGAAAACTTAAGAGGACGATTTGGAATTTTTGGCCCCAAGGATCTCATTTTTCTCAGTAAATACAAAACGGATCAAAATACAACTTGGTTACCTGAAAGTTCATGATATAAACCTTATTTTGTTAGACGTCAAAACATGATTAGGTAACTTTTATAACAGAGAAAAATATATCAAACATACCTCTTTTTAAAAAGAGATTCACATATTATGGGCAAACGGGACCGATTTAAGCCTCTTAACTTTTTTAGTAGTTGAGTATATACATACTATTTAAAATTGTAGAAGGAATTTTTATCAAATTATCATTTCTAAATAATAAAATTACAAAACCATTTTGTCGCTTACGACTTTTAGTTATAAGCTAGCGCGCGTATTGTTTTCCTCGCCCCGCTCAGACGCTCCGACCCCTTTTGGCGCCTTAGATTCGCGTGCCGGTTATGGAATTATTGTTGACCAATTCCTCGCCTTAACATTTCAGTGTTATATTCCGGGAGGCAGATCGATGCGGTTCAGTGGTTCAGCATCTTGAAAACGCGATACCTAGGTAAGTTTAGAATAAGTCCTTTTACATTTTTATGTTTCAAAAGCTAGTAGATATTTGGCGTCTTTTTTTCGATGCGTATAAGTATTTTTGTTTAATTATATCGGATTTTACAAGCCTAATTATATGGGATTTTATAAACCAATTTTTTTTAAATTTTTGAAATCTTTAAAAATCTACTTAGGTACGTTTCTTAAAATGTTGTCTTGCAACCAAAATTTGTTTAGTTGGCGATCCCTGTATTCAAAATATACTTTAAAAATACCACTTCATCCCATTCTGACACCACACTGAAGACCGAAAGAAGCAAAGAAGAAGACATTCTCCTGTACCTAAAGAAGAGAGAAGAAGTTCAGGTTTGAAATGGCCATTACCTCACAGTCACGTGGTCATGATGGTACAACGTGTGATGTGACGTAGTGGAAGTCTCGGCCTGGGCTATACTACTGTTTGAAGACATCCAGGACATACGCAGAAATGGCGGCAGCAAGATATTTTTTTTTTTGCAATTTTTTTTTGTCGAAGAAGTCGTGTTTAAATTTTAAGTTTTTGTGCACTTAGTTTTAAAATATTCTCTCCAAGGAAATAGGTACTTTATTTTTGTGTTTTGATATAGTTCATACATAATATCGTATTTGTTACCTCTTGCATAAGCAAATGCTTACAGGTCTAATAGGTGGTGCGCTTTAAGTACGTAGATAGTTCCTCAATTTTTTAGGGTTGAAAAAATACTTACTTTACTTTACTTATAATAACTGCCTTACTTAACTATGCATATAAGCACTAACAATCTTTCGAATCTCGACGACCATAATCCGATATTTTTCTGCTCATCCCTTTGTGAGCAAGAAAATGGCGGGTTACTCTCTACCCTTAAAGGCCCTACCTGCCTTATTCAGCTAACATTCACCCCCATAACATATACATACATAATTAATCTATACTAATATTATAAAGCTGAAGAGTTTGTTTGTTTGTTTGTTCGAACGCGCTAATCTCAGGAACTACTGGTCCGATTTGAAAAAAACTTTCAGTCTTAGATAGCTCATTTATCGAGGAAGGCTATAGGCTTTTTATCCGGGTTCGTGCAGAGGTTCCCACGGGATGCGGGTGAAACCGCTGGCAGAAGCTAGTCTTTAAATAATAAACTAATGAGCCAGTAAGCCCACAGTAAGTCGTACGTGCTTCAGTGACCGGGTTACATTACGCTTCGTAAGCTGTCCCATGTTTATTCAGAATGATACTCGATATGTAGGTAGCTTCGGTTAGTGGAATATTATATTCTGTGTAGTAGGTTTATGATTATTATTAGTATCTGTTTATTTATTGCGGTTTATTGATTTGTTTGCAATTATGTTTTGTGTAGGCTGTGAGGAGCATTTTTATTGACTCAGCTATTGTGGAAATTACGGGTGGAAATATACCTACAATAATGTTGATCGGAATTATTAACGTTGTTATTTTGACAGGATAGGAATCAAATAGGAGAAGGAAACCTTTATGGTGCCTTTCTCTGCTTGCCTGTTTTAATTCTAGCGTGTTACCTACTTTGAACCTTACAATCAAGTCGTGGTTACCTAAGTTTGATGTTCGATTTAACATAGTTAAAAAGCATTTCATTTCCGGCTTAAGTATTTTTGATTTTCGGGTGAGTTTACACTTTGCAGACGGTAATCCCTGAAATTGCTCTAATAATTCCTAGTTCTCCAGTAAAAAGTAAGTGGCCCCTAGTATCAACTCGCTCCGTATTTGGCAGTAACGGTAAAGGTAGTTACAGACTCGACAAAGCCGTGCAGCCATTCTAATGGTCTGTACACACTGACGCGACGTTACCTTCTCGAAGTTTCGATAACAGGCCGCGGGGTGGAACTAACGATACAATGTTTTGTTTTGTAAAGTGCAGTCTCGTATGTTTCGATATCATTAATAGTAATGGATATTGGTAGGTAATATTACACTCGCATTTTGCAAAAAAGCTGTTATAAATAGACTTTATTCAACACATTAATTTTGGAAATTACCTATATTAATTATCAACCTTATTCTTTTCTAATTACATTTCACTAAAAAAATCAAGTTATATATAATATCCTCATTACAATATACCCTTGCTTGGTCGTCACAATTTTAAAGACGAGGGTAGATTCACGAAGACGCTAGCTGTCATCAGTTCACCCGTGACCACGGCCGGTGCAATTCCGCCGAAACGTCGGGAAAACAAAAAGGTATCGTAATACAGTATCGCGTTCAAGTTCCGATTATTTACAAATATGTGTACGAATTGCGAAAGTTTAAAAATCAATTCGTTTTAAATTAAATATACGAATTTCCATACATTGAACAACCTGAAGAAAGACGGATAATGAAAAAGAGAGAATTTAAAATGCCGTGTACCTCAGGTAATTTTGATTATTTTGTAAATAGTTATGTAGATTTAATTTGTAATATATTGAATAGTAAACATTTGCATAAATATGAATTTAAAACAAACTTACCTCAGGTAATTTAATAAACTATACTCATCAACCAATAATTCCTTACTAATTATCTTATTTAACCCAAACTTATACTTACATATTTTTAACATTCAACGATAGCGAAGGCCGTATATTAATCAACCGGTACCGTCTTCCATTCATAACTTGCCGTAGTCAGGAAACTTCGTCCATTGGATCTCTCGGACAAACTTCTGCTCTGAATAAACATTGCAGATTGATTATGTTAAGTACCTATTCAAAAAGAATTTGCCGCGATACGGATAAGTTTAGCTACTGTTTTCATGAGGTTTTAAGCTATGGTTTTAAGTTTGTGTTGTTATAATATATTTTTAATTAACTTTACTTTATTCACAATAGGTACCGTTTTCTTATTTTCCGTGCGTCAGTGTTTCCTGTAAAGGTAAAACTTCTTGAGGAAACCTGAATTTAAAAAGACAATGATCAGCATTTTGATTCACGCTTTTTCTGTCTCTGTATGAAAAGATGCCTGTCCTCTGCCATGGAAAAATAAATATGACATTAAATTACGTGTGATTGAGTCAGTTTTACAGTCTTTGAATGTTCATTAAGGTGCATTTTAATCTTATAGATCTAGCCAAACCTAATCACAACATTATAATTACAATGTCAAAACCTAGAAACCTTTCTGCCCATAATAACGCCCCAATAAACAACAGCTCAGCACTCGACACTAAATCGATATTTATATCGATTATAATCGAACCGACTCGTATCGGCGAGCAATCGATTCTTGCACCACCGACCATTATAGTACAGTTTTGACAACTAATTAACTGGACGGACGGACAGAAATCGAATATTTTGCTGTAATTAGGGGGATAGGACAATAGTTGTAGAATGCTGATTTATAGGGTTTGTAGAACTGGGCCAGGCTGTTGATAATAGTGGTTTTCTTATCAGTTGTGTACTTCTATGTGAAGTTAACTAACACCTTTTGTAAACTTTGTAGTCTTAAGAGCTTGTTTTGTTTATTTATTACTAGCTGTTCCATAAAAAACCGGCCAAGTACGAGTCGGAATCGCGCACGAAGGGTTCCGTACCATTATTTATAAAACGGACAAAAAATCACGTTTGTTGTATGGGAGCCGCCCAAAATATTTATTAATTTCTAGTTTTCAGTATTTGTTGTTATAGCGGCAACGAAAATACATCATCTGTGAAAATTTCAGCTCTCTAACTATCACAGTTCATGATATTACAGCCTGGTGACAGACGGACGGACAGAGGAGCGAAAACAATAGGGTCCCGTTTTACCCTTTGGGTACGGAACCCTAAAAAGGGCCATCTGCCTATGATGACGTTCTCCACGGTTCCACTGGTAAACCTAGGGTTCCTCGCACCCGGATAAAAATCAGTTTAGGTTCTTTTTCATGGTTCAGACCACCTGTGAGTCATTTTAATAGCCATGGTTACGATAATTAATTGATATTGATAAATAGGAAATATTCCTAATGTATTATTATCCCGATTCGGCGCTACGTCATCGATAGGAGCTCATTAGAACTTCCGATCTTCCAGTAAACAAGGATAGTTATCATATTTCCGGTCCTCGAATAAATTACTTATCTGTGTATGTTTATTAATTACCTACTAGCTTTTACCCAAAAATATGTTTTGTTTTCGAAATATGAACCACTATGAACTGTCAACATTTGGTCTAAGATCAATGAACTTGTATCATACTTACTAATGTATTAGGTTAGTAGGTACATGCAATTAGGTAGATATTGTTTTATTTATATAGAGCGAATTCATATCAGCCCAGTTACCTGGGCGTCGCAATTCCAAATTGGTTGTCAGAATTTCTGACCCTCGACTTCCAAAATTAGTACGATCATTATTTTCGACTTAAATATAATTCAAAGTAATTTCCACATAATCTCTCCATCTTATTTGCATGCAACAAAAAACTACAATGGTCCGTTAGGTCAGATTCCCGTCGGTCAGTCGATCCATTAATCATGCGCAGTCGTTGATAATAAATAACTTTACAATAGCACTATGAATTCGAATTATTAGCCGCTGATTGGCCCATCAATTGCTATATGCAGTGCCCCCGGGACCGCTCGCCGCGGATAATCGGTGAGATACACTCTTTCTGTTTAAGTTATGAGCGATATGAGATTTTTTCTTAAAATCTGAAATATGTAGTCATAATAATTTAGGAACAGTTAGTAGGACCTATAACCAGTTTATTATCATAAAAGTAGATCATTAGATCATCTCTGGTTCTTCATTTTCCTTCTAAATAAGTAGATAGTGGATTTCACCTTTTAAGGTTCAATTTCATGTGATGTATTCCTTCATTCTTATGCAACAAAGGCTAAAATATTTGACTAGGTTTCATCTGGCTACATGCAGATGGCAGAGTGGTTATTATTCCGTTAGTCCGCAGACAAAACTGTGAGTAAAATCTTAATCCCGTCTTATACCTTGTAACGTGTACCGCACACTTAGGATATCAGACTTCGCTCGTACGTTAGGCCGTCCGCAAACGTATCGCGCCGTCGATTGGCCGCCATACATCACAGCGGCCCGATATTTTGTTCGGCTCACTTTGTGGCCGTATATAGCTCGGTAATACTATTAGTTTACGTATATTTATTTGAGGTATAAAGGTCTACACTGATTTTAGTATCTAGGCTTGAGAAAATCACTGCGTAATGCTAAGCTAACTAATATAGAACGTGGATCTGCGCTGCACATTTCACATCTTCGTATTTCTACAGATTTTGGATAGTTTTTTTTTTTCGTTTTGTTTGGTCTACATCTACATTAATTTTAAACAGCTGAAGAATTGTTAGTTTACTTAACAATCGCTGATCTCAGGAATTATTGAAAATGTTTCACAATTCTTATCATATGTGCGCGCAGGTCGCAGATGGCAGAAATTAGTATAAATAACTACAAAATTCATAGTTCTCTTATCGATTATCGATAATCAAATAAAAGACATACTAAACATTACCATTACTTACCTCACCGAACTAAAAGCATCACATCATAATTTACGAGCTCCCATCAACTAACAAACAAAGCTACTTAATTAAAAACAATAACATAGCCCCTATGACTGGCGTCGCGACGCCTCCCGCGTTGCTAGGCAACGGCGACGCAATCGATACCGTCGTCATTCATACACTCATTACTGCAAGGGGTTCCACTATAAGTTTTAGGGGAGTTTGAGTGAGGAGCATGTTTTATGAGTCTTGGTAGGATATTTAGTTGTTATATTTTGGTCGAGCAATGTGTGAATAGCTTTTATTAATATTAATACATAACGAATTCAAGTCTATCTGGAACTACTGGGCCCGATTACAAAAAATATTTCAATGATTCTTTCAGAGCCCATTTATCAAGAAAGCCTACATGCTTTCTTTTGAGTGTGCGAAGTAGCTGGCGTCAATGATACCATTGGATTAAAAAAAAAATATTCTTCACCAACTGTTTGCTAGGTGGAGCACTCGCGTAGCATTCTTTCTTTATTGTATGAGAATTTACAAAATTACCTTTTTTTTTAATTAACTGTAGACGTAAAAACACCTGTCAATGTGTTTGTACAGATGTTACAACAGTTTTAATTTTAATATTTAATTCACTTCTGTATAAAATGTATCCTCCAACTATAAGGGTTGACTCAATTTCACAACAGTTTAATATTTCATATCAAATTATACCCAATACGATTTATACTAATTGTTCGAGCGCTGTACTTAATCAAGATTGGTCTAACGAGTTCACAGGTGGTTATTACTGTCCACTCCCCTTCTATGGTGGACCCACGAAGGAGAGATGAGCGGAGATGCCGTAGTGCAGGTAGGTCAGGCGCCTTCGACTAGGTCAAATGGGTACTGTGGACATGACCAAAACGATCAGTTACGACTGAACTAAAGATGCATTAATATATAGCGTATAGCGCAGCGTAGGACGTCCAGCAACAAGGTGGACAGACGACCTTATAAAGGTCGCCGGAAGACGCTGGATGCAGGTCGCCTCCAACAGGTATCTGTGGAGATCTAAGGGGGAGGCCTATGTTCAGCAGTGGACGTCCTATGGCTGAGATGATGATGATGATGAAAGATGCATTTGGGTTCTTTGAGGCATCTGTCAACGTTTCTTCGTATTATAAAAAATGATTGGGTCCAAAAAAGGCGTATAAGGGTGAAGACAGTAATGTTGCTCGTTCCACGCACACACTTTTGGCACGCTACTTTCTTAAGAGATTTTCCGTTATGGCACCTCCGCTAGTCATTTTGTTCTCCATGTGGAGCCAGCACGTTAGTTTACGACCCCTGCCTCTGGGGAACATAGGGGTAGGTAAATACCAACTGTACAGTTATATGACAAATTCTCTCTTATCTTGTAGCATAGGACCAGCGTAGTGCATTTTGCAGTTTTAGTAATGCACTTGTTGCCCGATTATGTTGAAAATATAAGGTGGTCTGTTATGTATATTCGTTATACGTGTACGCTGTAAGACAATCATATTGACTTTAAATTATTTCAAGAAACATTCGCAATTGCCTTTGGGTATCAGTGGCAATCAAAATCAATTGAAATTTTTCGTTTACTATCTGTTTTCTCGCGGTTTCACTCGCGTCTTTTCGGAACTACCTACTGCCAGTAATGGATAATGTATAGAACTTTTCAAAATCGGTTCACTAGTTTCGGGGCTTTCAGGATATAAACAAAAATACAAAAAAAAAATTCTTTATTATATTATACAAAATATATTTGCGTTCATCCTGAAATCCTGTTAAAATAACACGTGCAAGTACTTTTTGAATTAATATTTTATGACCGTACATCCCTACAGTGTACTACCTTCAAAGCGACCCATTCAATGGAAAGCTTACACGTGCGGCTATTTATAAAATCGAGTTCAAATGGAAAATATCTCCCGCGGTACATTTTCCATGAAACATAGTCTTTATCTAAAATCAATTTATTTTATTAATTTTCATAGTGTATGTCTTACGTATCTTTTTAATTGGTTTGTGGTTAACTTTCGAAAGGTGAACGCTTGCATAAATGATCTGCTTAGTCTTTTCCTAATTATATTTGTCCATTGGAGTGGGTTTTACAAATGAAAACAGGGACTAAAATACACAGAGATAGCGACTGCTCGACCTTCGTTATTTTGTACCGGCTTCCGATGGTGGTTTCCGGCACGCGGATAAAAATGTCTCTATATATTATTTTGCTATACATACAACCTACATTACTTTCAACTTATATCAAAATCCATCAAGGGCGGATCCAGCTTCGGCGCCAGGGGGGGGGTCACACAGTCGTGATCAAGTCACAAAAAATATTAATTTTGATTTATAAATATTAGTTAAAAAGCAAAAGTTGCCGACATTTGGGTTTATATAAATAATATTATATTATAGCGTATACTTCTTATAATGTAAAAAAAAGTAGACAGACTATAAATACCTACCTCTACAAAAAGCGCGAGCGCAGCAAGAGCGAAATTTTTATGAAAGTTAAGATTAAGAAAAGTGTTTGCATGTAGATAATGGCCCGAGCAGAGTGAACGCAATTTCTTGTATTTATACTAGACACGCGCGAAAAACAAAAAAGCGCGAGCGAAGCGAGCGCGAAAATTTTTATTCAGGTCAAGGTCTTTTTTTTTTTTTTTTTTTTTTATCGACGTAAAATCATCAAATGACCCCTCCCGCTGTGGGTTAGCAGCGGTGAGGGAGTGTCAGACTCTTACTGACTAAAATCGTCGTGTTCCGTCATAGGCCTTTTATGTACCAGGGCCGCGGTATCTCTTTCGAACAACCCGCAGCCCCGGCAGGCCTTGGCCCTGCTGGGCCCCGCTGGGGTTGCTGACATCTCTTTGAGGAGCGCGTGGAACAACGCGCGCCGTCGACACGGGTCTGTCGTCTAGGAAGACAGAGGGACGATGAGCCACCCGAACTCACCGCCCACAGACCCACGCCTACGGTGGCCGGGAGTCATCTCGCGACACCCGGCGCCCATGGTGTCTACCTGGTCCAGCGCGGCGGCCGGGATGAGAGGTGCGAACTCTCTGGCGTTCCGCCTCCTCCTTCTCGAGCATGACCGCTTCGCAGAAGGAGGCGACGGCATCCCATTCCCTCTCGCCCCGGACCATGGCCTGAACCAGGGCCGGACGCGAGAGGTCGCCGCCGCCCAAAGCCTCGACGAGGACCCGGCGGTGCCCTTCCCATGCGGGGCACACCTGGACTGTGTGGTCCACCGTGTCCTCGGGGCTGTCCGCACAATGGTGATTCAGGTCAAGGTCTAAGGTTAAAAAGTGTTTTTATGTAGAAAATAGCCCTAGTTGAGGGAACGCAATTTCTTGGACAACTATAGGTGCGAAATTAAAAAAAGCGTGAGCGAAGCGAGCGCGAAAATTTTTATCCAGTTCGAGGACTAAAAGTAGATGAAAGCACTTTCTTGCTATATAACAAGTATACAGCACAAATACAAGAAAGCGCGATCGAAGCAAGCGCGGGATTTTTTTGAGGTTGAAGACTAAACTTCCCAGCGGCTGGGCCCCGCTGGGAAGTTCTGGGAAGTTAGGGCCAAGGCCTGCCGGGGCTGCGGGTTGTTCGAAAGAGATACCGCGGCCCTACTACATAAAAGGCCTATGACGGAACACGACGGTTTTTAGTCAGTAAGAGTCTGACACTCCCTCACCGTTGCTAACCCACAGCGGGAGGGGTCATTTGATGATTTTTGACGTTGAAAAGTATTGTGTACGCAGAAAAGGGCGCGTAATTTGTATGTTTTTTTTTTTATTGCGGCAACAGTAGGTAAAACATTTTCTGTAAAAATTTCAATTGTCTTACTATAGGTAAGGGTTCATGAGATACAGCATGTAGACGACCCGGACAGCGGATTCTTAGTAACAGGGTCCCGTTTCCTCCTTTTGGGTAAGGTTAAAGAGTAAATAAAGAATAGAGAGCGAGCGCTGCGAGCACGAATTCTTCAGCAAAACTACTCTACCTCTATCTATGTATCTATGTACCTATTCACTCGGAATAAAAATTATCTTATGCTTGCTAAATGTATACCTGATGGAACAAAAACATAAAACATCGTGTTTAACCATTTCAATTAGTGCTCCACCTAGGTCCTGGACCTGGCCCAGGGGGGGGTCATGACCTTGTGACCTACCCCCTGGATCCGCCCTTGAAATCCATCCAGGTGGTTTAGCGTGAAAGTGAAACAAACTTTTGCATTATCAGTAGAAAAAATGTGGTATGCTGTCTTTGCACATCAGTGGTAACTGTCATGCACCTTAACTCAATAGTAATAAGTACGATTTTCCTTTTAAACTGTTACCACTGACCTGAAGTTGACTGTACCTATAAATCACTACTATAGTTATCGGCACGGATATTGAGCTCTCGGTGGAAGAGTGGGGATCGCTTTGCGCACTGTACACATAAGGCAATAAACCAATAAATCGCTTCTGCGCAGGTGAAGGTCAGGGCTCAATATCCCTGTCGATGATTATACGAAATTCGATTGCAGGTGACTTTGAAATAATACAATCTAACAAGGCTGTATTTCATCTATCAGGTAACAAGGGTTCTTCATCATAGTAAACAGGAGACAGGTGTTGTAAACCATAAACAAATTGTTTTCTTTTATAACTCGAAGTTAAGCAAGCGATCAGTGTGATGGATTGTGAGACACGACAGGTACATTGTCGATATGAATGAGACTTTGCTTCATGGTTGACTTTATAAGAATAATTTGACGAAATATTTTTTCAAACGTTCAATTCCAAGAATTTTATTGGTCAAAAAATTTTCTGACAATAATCTATTGGTACTATTTTATTTTTTCGATTCTATCATGTGTTATGTCTTTCCATAGATATTGCGATATCTTCGTACATTCTAAGTTTCATTTTGAACATTTTCTTTTACATTTGTTAGTAATTAGTTTTGATTTTATTCCGCACATCAGTTGACATAGAAACTTCACGGACTGCCACCAGTCACAATGGAAGCCGACCCGATATTTATTTGGTAAAAACGCCGACAGTGAACTTAGAAACAATCTATTTTAGCGCATAAACAAATCTAGGTACCTACTTATAACATAACATAAACACTAGATCCTCACGTTACCTAGTGCTCAGCTCCCACGCACAGGGTGTCAGTAATTGCATTAGGGTAATCCTTTTAGTGCACTCCCGTCGACGCATCGATTGCAATCATGTGCGTCTTAACGTAGGTTAGTTTCAGAGGTTGTGTTGCTTACCTAAGAGGAGATAAAATATTCACGGAATTACAATCCTTACTGAATATTACAAATTCTGTGTTTCGGATGGCACGTTAAACTGTAGGTCCCGGCTGTCATTGAACATCCTTGGCAGTCGTTACGGGTAGTCAGAAGCCAGTAAGTCTGACGCCAGTCTAACCAAGGGGTATCGGGTTGCCCGGGTAACTGGGTTGAGGAGGTCAGATAGGCAGTCGCTTCTTGTAAAGCACTGGTACTCAGCTGAATCCGGTTAGAGTGGAAGCCGACCCCAACATAGTTGGGAAAAGGCTCGGAGGATGATGACTTAATATTACAAATTCGATAGTAAGTCTGTTTGTCGCACTTTTAAGTTAAAGCTAATGAACCGATTGAAGTAAATGGTTGGTAAATTGATGATCTAAGGACATATACATAGTTATCGGCACGGATATTGAGCTCTCGGCGGAAGAGTGGGGATCGCTTTGCGCACTGTACACATAAGGCAATAAACCAATAAATCGCTTCTGCGCAGGTGAAGGTCAGGGCTCAATATCCGTGCCGATAACTATAGGCTACATTACTTTTTACACAGTTGTGGGAAGTAGTTATCCTTGAAAATGCTAGTCAAAATATATAAATAGTTCTGATAATGCTACCTTCGGGTTACACTTAGATTTATTTCTGTAAGATTGTTGGTCACGTTGACAAGAAATAGAGACTGAAGAGTTATAGGTTTTCTAGTTTCTGGTCTAAGAAATTCCGACACTTTACATACAAGAACCCTGATTAAAAAAACAACTTTATGACTCCTTCCTCTGTATTTCATCACAAACAAAACGTTGCTGAAAATTGAAATAATATTGCTCTTGAAATTACAAATGGAAGTTAGCTCTGAAGTGAAATTACTTAGTCCTCGTCCCGAATTGAAATAATACATTTTATCGTCTTCGTCTCACTCAGTTTACTACCTTGAATACTAAATGACTGTTTTACTTTCTGTAGGTATTTTCCTAAAATGAAGGAGTGTGTTTTAACTTAGGTAGATGAATATCATCTACATTTGTCATGATTAAAATAGAAGCAGCTACAAATTATGAATTAAAAGCACTTTCTGAGTGGCCTGGTTTTCTTAGTGGTTTGGTTAAAATCAGGGAAATCAGATACATAATTATTTTACGACTGAAAGAAAATTCATGAAAAATATTTCAAATAGAACAAACATTACAAACAACAAACAACAAACAACTATTGAATCTCATCTTGTAAAATCGCTTCAAAATCCACGCCCCTTGATATTCCCACATAAAATATCTTATTCTGATTTTATCAATAATGAACAAGCTTACAGCAGTGAAGGCATAATTCAGTGGCCGACAGCTTCGCCGACATACGTCACATTGTGCCTTAGGTTGTCGGCGAAGGCAAGCTTGTCGGCGAAAGTGGCGCCGGCCCGCCATTCAATGCTAATGAACGAATTAGTGGCCACAGTGGGCGGACAACAAGGGTTTGAACACAAGAAGCAGTTGCTAGACTGTTTTGAAATCTAACGAGCCGAGATGTTCTAGATTAAGGGTGTTTGAGATTTGAGAAGCGGTGTGTTCGCGCGGCAACTGTTTTGAGTGGATGTTGATTTGAAGGTAATCGGAAATAGAGATTAGACTGTGTATAGAGTCGCATAAAGTGCAATATTTTTGTAAGGTAAAAAATTCTGTATACCATACTCACGTCTGAAAAAAAACTACAGTGAAATGTCCACTTTTAACTAGGTACTTATCATCTCACCGACAGATATTGTCCCGTCAAGTTTGCCTCGCTTTGATGTTGGCAAGGCGGATTTAACACACAATTACTACCGCGTCTACCACTACACATCTTTGTAGATAAAGGAACACATGGATTAGTTATATATATGTACCCGTTCTGCGCCCGAAATATGGCGCACGGTGGTGTGAGATCCTTCATACATAGCTTAGTTACAAACACATAGCGGCACTGCCTTTTGATTCAAGCAGTTTGCCTTAGGTTTAGCGAGTGCACTGAATTGACCTACCCATAAACCACCAGTCTACTTACTAAAACAGCTGATTAAAATTCACTCAACGTTGTGGCACAATACAGATAAATTAAAAAGGTTAGGTCCACTTTTAGGTGACAAGATAGTAGGTATATATAGGTTATTCTCGGACATAGGTATGTTAATGTAAGGAGCGCCATTGATTTTTATGTGATACCTACGTAGATTAGGTAATGATCTTCTATGGAAACAGAATTAATAAGTTAGATTTCAGTTCGACTAAATAGATTAGGTTAAATTTAATTTTATACATAGGTACCTACTCATCAAGCAACATGCGTAAGTTTTTTTCATTAGATGAATAAAAGCTGTGTTAAGCGATTATTATCTATATGCCTTCGATTAATGAAATGTTGTGTAGTCGATGGCAAGTTGTCTTAAGTTTGTCTTCTGCATCTTTTTTGCTTTGTGATTGCGTTGACTTTTCCAGATGGATTTTTTTTTTAAGTTAGATAGAGCGGAAAATGTATTTCACTGGAATAGATAGAAGCTGTATAACTTTGTAGGTGTTTGTAGATTGAGTGGGATTTTCCTCAACGGATTTCTTTCTAGTAAAAAAAATATGTTCATATTTGTAATGTTGTTGAAAAAATAAATTAAAAACTGTTTATGAATCGTTTTGTAACTGTAACTTTATATTAATTACTTAGTAAAATAACTATCTTTTCTATTTGTAGCTGTATCTCAAAATAATATTAAGTACTTTTATTTTAATAACATTAAAGTTAAGTAAGTAATACACACATAACATTATGCAATTAGTCAATATGTTGTTATCAAGAAATTCTCAGCCCAATATTTTAGTGCAGTGATAACATAACACGGTTTTCTAGTAAATAAACAAAACTTATCTACTAACAACACCTATTTAATGATAGCATATGACCTGTTTGTGTCTGTTTCTTAATTGTTTATAAACAACTAGCTTCTGCCAGCGGTTTCACCCGCATCCCGTGGGAACTGCTTCCCGTACCGGGATAAAAAGTAGCCTATAGCCTTCCTCGATAAATGGGCTATTTAACACTGAAATAATTTTTCAAATCGGACCAGTAGTTCCTGAGATTAGCGCGTTCAAACAAACAAACAAACAAACAAACAAACAAACTCTTTAGCTTTATAATTTTAGTATATATTAATAAATATTAGGTAAGTAAACATACATTTTGTCTTAGAAAACTTGAATAATCAATACATTAAAGTTTTTGTGAACCCTGTAATAAGTTAAAACCAGAACATTGGTACAAAACCATAGCCTGACTAGACTGCCTCGTTGGTCTAGTCTAGTGGTCGCAAGCGCGGCTGCTGTTCTCGAGGTCTCGGGTTCGATTCCCGGGTCGGGCCGAAATCGCTTTGTGGGTTTTCTTGAACTTACACAAAGCAGCCCGTAGTCAGGAAGTTGGTGATTGATTCACCCGTGCATCGGAGAGCACGTAAATGTCGGTCCTGCGCTTGATCTCTTTCCGGTCGTGTCGGATTGCCGTCCCATCGGGTTATGAGAGTGAAGGAATAGGGAGTTCACCTGTGTCTGCGCAAATGCTCGTGCACTATAATATGTCCTGCGCAGCTGGCTGATCTCCTTAAATGAGAACAACCGCCGTGGCCGAAATCGGCCGTGGACGCCATTACCATTACAAAACCATAGAAAAAGATTCTACTAGCTGTTTCCCCGCGGTTTCACCCGAATTCCGACAACTTCTGCTCGTACCCTGATACAATATAGCCTTTGTTGCTCTGAAATGGTGTACCTTTTTAACAGTGAAAGATTTTTCCAAATCGATGCAAGTTTCAAGTTAAGCAGTTTTTAGGGTAAAAACCAATGAACAAAAAATTATTCCTCTTTACTATATGAGTATGAATAAAGAAATGTTATGATAAATTATACTTCTTTTGTCTCTATTGTACATCAGTTTCGTATCTTCCGTTCCGAGAATTTTTCCTTACACGTGGTACTTATGTAACGTCTCAGGGTTGCAGAGCTTCTATTTACGTAGTATGGTAGGTACCCAAGTAACAAAATTTGGTACTATAAAGGTCCTGAGAACGTTTTGGAGCGTGCTAATTAGTGCTCATGATTATACTATAATGGTGTTGTAAACATTTACAAAACCCCAATTAGGCCCTAGTATTATCACTGATTTATTCTATAGACATTACGTAATGGCTCTCACGGTGATAAGTCAGCTCTTTAGTTGAAATATAAAAGTGTCAAAAAACGCTCTTTAGTACTGAAATAGTGTTGTCTGCAACGTTTATGTAACTAAAAGTGCACTATAAAAGTAACCAAAACATGTTTATAGTGCTATTTTGCACCGTAAACGATTCCAGTGATCTTTTTTATCACACTGGTGACCACTTTGTTTATGTTGTGATCGTGAGTGTTCTTCAAGAAAACAAAATATATCGGTAAGTTATGCTTTATGTCGTTTGCCATTGTTGCTTAACATAACATACTATAAAACATGCATGGACCGATATGGTCTTACTCTCCCATAACTTGCTCTTGCGAAAATTATTGTATCGATAAAATCATTATGCTGATTTCAAATTTGACAATGCGCCATTATAATTTACGTGTTTTGATTAAATTAAAATTAATAAAATAAGAACTGGTCCCGAATATGGCTGCTATAGTACACATTGGCTTCAGCCGTGCTGCTAATGTGCTATCATGGCCGAAAACAGCAGCCATATTGTTACCGAAAACGAATTAGGGTTCGTTGCCCAAATATAAAATAAACCTTTTTTTGTCATGATTCTGGAAGTAAATGTACGATTGCGTTTGTTTCAGTGCTTTACCTGCGTCGTAACATACTAAAATTAACGATGGCATATCTAATGGACGTGGATTGTTTCCTGAGCAGATATGATTTTTTATTTTGATTTTGATTTGAACATCAAAATCAACAGGAATCTTGTAAGATTCCTCAGTACGTATAAATTTACAGATTTTAATACAGATTTTGATTTGACTTTTTTGTAGTACAGATTTTAATGTTTGATTTTTTATTTATAAAAAGATGTGATAATTATGTTGTTTTTGTTGATAGTTATTTTCCAGAAGGCGAGATTATGCAAGCCGAAGTGTTTTTTTTTCTATAATTGTTATGTTTTATTTTAATATTACTTATTGTGATATTGACCGTAAGTGCCCCTATTTTTTCTAGGTTTAGAATATACATACATCAAAACACATCTAGCCATAGATCATGTTTATAATTAATAAACAAATAAGAAACATTAAGTCTTTTTTTTTAACTCGGAACTAGTTTTCCTTATCATAAAGAGTGTAATAATGGGACAAAATACATCATAGAATCGTAAGTTATGCAGACAATTTTACATTTAATTGAATCTACTTTACAATTAACTTTCTGTTTAAGAATGCTATTATATTATGACGTGCTCTCCCTCTCATATTCTTCATCCTTATTCCTGGCTAGACAAAAAGAAACATTATTGCTACAGCCCTGTTGTGGTACAAAACAAATATTTTGTACAGAACCATGTGCTCCAGTGTCGGCAGTGTGTCATCATTTATGAAATACTAGTCATATAATTGATTCTGAAAAGCTAGTATAGATGTAATTAGTCCATTAATTATTCATTTTAATCCTTTTATGTCACACTTTAGTGTCGTATGAGTAACACAGACTCACTAATAGTGCTATTTAGAATGGTTATGTATTATTTAATACTATAGAAGAGTTTTCATGACTTTTACAGAACTAGCCCCATAGCAATAATGAGGGAGCTTTTAAAAAGCTAAAAGGTTACATAATAGTTGTGCAAGGTGCTTTCATAGTGCAGATTAATCCTGTAATTATGTTTTTGATACTACTACAAAACTAATACTATAAAAGTAATTTTGACGCATTCATCATCCTCATCCTCCGAGCCTTTTCCCAACTATGTTGGGGTCGGCTTCCAGTCTAACCGGATTTAGCTGAGTATCAGTGCTTTACAAGAAGCGACTGCCTATCTGACCTCCTCAACCCAGTTACCCGGGCAACCCGATACCCCTTGGTTAGACTGGTGTCAGACTTACTGGCTTCTGACTACCCGTAACGACTGCCAAGGATGTTCAATGACAGCCGGGACCTACAGTTTTACGTGCCATCCGAAACACAGTCATTGGTGTCTAAGATATACTTAGAAAGTACATACAAACTTAGAAAAGTTGCATTGGTACTTGCCTGACCTGGAATCGAACCCGCGCCCTCATACTCGAGAGGTTGGTTCTTTGCCCACTAGGCCACCACGACTTTTGACGCATTATTAGTGCAAAATAGATACATGAAAGGGTCGGTAAGGTTTTAATAGTACTAAATAGTACCATAATCACTTTATACATATCTATTATAGTGCAAAACTTTAACGATTCTTTTGTATGCTCCTGTAAGCGTTCTAAGAGCTTAATTATAAAACTTAAATGCTCTTTATCTTATAGAATCAAAACGCTTTGTTAAAAACCTTTATAGTACAGGCAGTCATAATGGTTACCATTACAGGCCTACTATAACACTGATCGGTGACAAAAAGCCTTGGTTATAGAAGCTTTTGTTACTTGGGTAACAGCTGCAGTCTCGATAATAGGCTATAATATTGCTATTTATTTAGATATAATTTTCAGTTTAAGTTCGTAAATGATTTGGTAATAAGAAAGCTTAGTAAAATTATTCGTGTGAATAGGATTGATACATATTTTCTTTAGATTCTTGTATTATAATTGATAGCAATCAATGAAACTTATTTAAATATTCGAAAGCCACATGTAAACTAATAGGTATGCAATTCAGTATATTCGAGATAAACAGGTCACCTCACGTATTTTATTAGGCGAAAGGCCACGGAAGCGTCTTACCTGTCTCTATCGAGTGGGAAATGGCTATAATTTCCCGAAAGCCGTCGTCCCCCACTTTCCCGGTACTTGAGTAGGGGGGAGGGGAGGGGAAGGTCGGAAATTGCAGCCAAATGCAGCACCCGGATATAAAATGATAAACTTTCCACTTTGATTTCTGATAGTGTTACTGAAATATCGAGTGTTTGGTTCGCCGGGCGCAGGCACTTATGTATTGTTATGTTTGTGTATGTCATGCAGTTTATTACATAGTGGACGTACATAAAGTTGTGAAAAGGGGTAGCTACACAATTTATTTTATAAATATTGCGAAAAACCTTTACCTACTTGGGTATATTTAAATATTACTGAACTTTGAGTTTTACTTAAAAGTATTTCAGTTTATGTAAGCGTGAAAGACATAAAACGATGTCAGATGTTTGCATTTAAAATTGAGTTGTGTTTAAATATTCGGCTGTTAGACTTGTTTTAAACCTAAGAGTACATAAGCGTCTTGGTTCTACTTATATTCGTCTTAAGTCGCTTATTAAACAGTCAAAACACACAACTTCGTAATCAGGCAACCATTAAAGTTTGACTTAACCGAACTCCATTTACAGCTGATTCCAAATTCAATTGCAAGTGAACATCCTGACTGAGATGCACCAAGTTTTTGTGTGCTTTGAACATTATGTTACAGCATCCTATGAGAGTTGGATCTTAACCGAAGCACACTGAAGACTAAACAGTGGGCTGACAGTTGGCCCGATAGTTGGCAGTATCTTTTCAAAAAAGATCGTAAATACTATCAAAGTTTTTAGTTGGTCTGATACCGGCAAAGTACCTGATCGTTATATATACATCGGAGTTGCGCCCTTACCAAGCACCCAATCAAACTGTCGGCCAACTAAAAAGTAGGCTGGGCACGAATATGATTTGAGGACCTTTTTAACTATATATTTAAATTCAACTTTCTTTTGATTGTATTTGTAACTAGCTTTCGGCCGCCGTTTCACCCGCGTCCCGTAGCCGGATGGTGACAAAAAGTATCCTAAAACCTTCTCCAGGGTCTAAGTTACCTCCCCTCTAATTTTCAGCCAAATCGGTCAAGCCGTTTTCATGTTATGTCGTGACAACGGAAAGCGGGTTTCATTTTTATATATATAGACTAGCTTTCGCCCGCGGTTTCACCCGCGTCCCGTAGCCGGATGGTAACAAAAACTATCCTAAAACCTTCTCCCGGGTCTAAGTTACCTCCCCTCTAATTTTCAGCCAAATCGGTCAAGCCGTTTTCATGTTATGTCGTGACAACGGAAAGTAGGTTTCATTTTTATATATATAGATAGAAGATTTATATAAAGGGCTTCTCTTGAAATTGTTCTAATGTAGAATCTGCAGTTTTCGTTGTAAATCCTTTAGTAACTCTGTCTACCTGGCGCGACAAAACCTTTAACGCCAAAACTACTGCACTGATTAAAATTGACACAGACTGCTTTCTATCCAGATGCAGGAAATTGTTCCCACGCAGATGGAACCACGGGGAACAGTTAGTCTATAAGAGGCTATAAATTTTACAAAGGGTATTGTTAACCTGTGACAACAAAACACCATAATTTATAATATTAATTAGAAACTACAGCTTTATAGATACAATATTACAAGCTCTACACAGCTATTCCGTTACTCTATAGTCTATGTATGCGCAGGCGTCGCTTTTTGTACCGATCTGTGAACTCTAGACACTGCTGTAATTGAATGCACTCTGCCCTGTGGCCATTAAATAGGCGATTTCAGTTTAATTTGACTTTTTCCAGATACGGAAATAATTGTAGGGATCAATTAGTTTTCTCAAGAAAAGTGGATGATGATTAGTGAAATGCTGCAATAATTATGTATGGCTGCATGTGAAAATGGCTGCAAACCCGAAACAATTAATATAATTGTTAATTATATATAATATTCTTTTTCTCTCTTTACTATAATATCAAATGTGCAATATTTTAAGACATACAATAAAACCTTTTAAGTTTATTTAAATTTATTTTAACAAGTGCTTGGTGTACAATCTTTAAGATTCACTAAAGTTTTATTATTATTGTCCCAATGTTTCGTTAAAACTTAAAGACAAATTTTAATATTCATAAGTTTTCACATTCGAATTAGTTCACAAAATAAATTATTACATTTCCAAGACACTTTCTACGACCCTTTCGTACCTATACCCAATTCCAATTTGCCGTCTAACTTACTAACTTATCCATACTTAATTGCTACTTAGTGCGAAGAAATAGTACTCCTAGGCACTCTTAGGTGATCACCATTTGTTTTAATAAGCAATAAAACGAATGCTCACACCGCTAATTATATGGCCACAATTTAACCAACAATACTTCTGTCTATCAAGCAATTTTTGAGTCTGTGTCTTTGTTATACGGTTGTTATTTGAGTGTAGTGTTTTACTTTGTTGTTAGCATTGTACCTTACAGGTGAGAATCTTGCATTTACAGGTTTAATGGTATTTAGCGATGTTGAGGCATTTCTCAAGAAAGTCTGTGTGGATAGTTAAAAGCAGACAAAAAGTTTCTTCAACATTATTGTCAATGCATTGAGAAATGATTGTAAGTGTATTGTTCTTGTTATGGACTTTTATTATCAATTATTTAAAATAAAATATTAAGTGACAAATAATATATACAAGGTGTTGATTTGCATTTGTGCCATATTTCAGGGGAGGACATATAATACGTAAATAATCGATTGGAATTACAGTAGGCGGGAAATAGCTAATATGCACTGCTTTTTTTGTCATTGTAATGTCGTAGTATTTCAGAAGTAATCCAATTTTATGAATGAAATTTATGAATAATCGTTGCGTATGCTGTGTTTGCGTTTGTGTGAGGGTGCAGTACGGTTTTAAGGCCAGTAACAGACGCGCCGAGTTTAAATACGGCTAGACGACATTGACGGAATCCCGAAAAAAAATTAAAATAAAAAAATTACATACCAATTTTTTTGTTGATTTGGGTCGAGAATCATTAGCATAATTACGTCCTTGAATATGGCACGGATGCAGATCAACAGCTTGTATAGTGTTCAATTCATTGTATAGACAGGTGTAAGCCATAAACAATAAGGTACCTACCTAAATTGTTAGTTAGGAAAGAGAAAAAAAAACACACAATTTCTATAACCAAAAAGATGTCGGGGATTCAGAGAATTCAGTTAGTCCTGAGACATTTAGCCCTCTCTAGTCTTTGGTTATTTACCATCAATCAAAATATTTATAGTAATAGAAGTCTTACATCAATGTCAGTGTATGCCCAATGCCTCGCCTTAAATATAGATAGATGAGGAGAAAAATAATCAAAAATGATACAAATTAAATCTTCTGCGTATTGTTCTCAGAATCCATGTTAGTAGTGGAAAATGTACAGTTTGTGGTATTAACTACCGTTTTGTTTGTTTCCCATGAAGTTGGTTGAGTATTTCTTGAATTTCCGTTATCAAAACGATTTCTGTCCGAGTGACGTAAAACACGTTTACGTTTCTAAACATTCAAGGAGCTGCACAATTGATTCGTCTTCCGAGTATCCCGGGACTGATATGTACATCTAAGTATATTGATATGGGTATGTAAATTATCATAAATGATTGACACTGTTCAAATGCATATAGGTAATCTTTACTAATATTAAGCATGTGGAAATGACTAAGCCTCTGTGGTGTTTTCACTCCAAAATAGGACAGGCAGATAGTCCGATAGTCCGAGAAAGGACATAAGTAGCTTTACTTTTTATCCGGGTGCGAGTAGTAGTTTCCTTGAGATGCGAGTGGAACAGTGAGGAACAGCTAGTGACTGTATAAGATATGAAACTTTGATATGCTCACTACCCTCTACGTCAGTCGACATTTCAGACGTTACGCGCCTATCATCTGTCAAGATACACCTTTACCTACACAATATTGTGATTCTAACCTTGTTCTTATCTCATCTCGCATGTTTCCAGCTGGCTGAAGACCCTCTGATAACAATTATTGACGTACCACCCCTCCAATGCCAACGCCCCCAGGCGTCACCCCCTTTGTATGTACACGTTATCAACATTTGTAATTTTTGGGGGCTGAATTTGCTCATGATGCCTGAGGACTTAGGGGCATTTGAGCGGCAACAGATAATATTGCCCTCTCCCTATGTTTGGTGTGATGCTAAGACCCTTTAATGAAGATGCGAAGTTCATTTCATTTTCGTATATTTTATTTATTTTTTTAGTTTTTACCTAATAGGATTTTTTGAGGGTTGGCTTTTATGATTTTTATTTCGGTGTATGGTTGTTGATCAAATAGGCATATATTTTATAGATAGCTTAGAATTTGGTATACCTACTTAGTTTCTTTTTGTTGGTTGGAAACGTGACTGCTTAGCAAGATTCTTTGGTAAAATCCCTTTCAGGCAAAAGTTTCCTGGAATATTCTTTCAGATATTTCTCCTCCCACTCATTTCATCTTGCTTTTGTAGACAAATCGTACTATGCCTTTGTATTAATAAACTAATAAGGCAAAACTTGTCAAGAAAAGGTCAGATTTGTTATGACATGTTATTTATACACAGATTCTCCGAAACTATTGTGATGAAGATATTTATAGCTTGCTCTATTTTCACTTACCCAACGAAAATACACGCTTGAACATTATGTACTTATTAGCTTCAGAAGTACCTTAAGAAACACATACACAGCAGAATATAATATAATTCATGATATGGGAACACGTAGGTGTTATTACCATGGCTTGTTCCCATGGAAATATTTATGTAATTAGGAGCACGAAACTAATGTATGGTGAGGGGAAATTACCCCGTAAGTATGCTTTTACCTCACCTCAAAGTCAGGTGAAAAATTAGTTTGCTGGGAATAATCTGTGGAACTACGGATTCGATTTGTCCGATTTCAGTGTAAGATATGCTTTTTTCGGGGAAGGCCAAAAGCTAATTGTTATCCCGATGCACAGAGTAATTTCCACGGAATACGGGTGAAATTGCTAGCGGAAACTAGTATGTAGGTACAATATATTTCTTTACCTTTCTGAATTTTAATTATACCATATGAGAGCGATTGCATTTTCCTACTACTAAATACACCCGCATTTGTGTATGTATTTATTTATATTAACATATAATGTATTGCTGCTTAGGCTATATTTACCGGAATATTCTTAGAAAAGAAAGAATAAAAATGAGAATAAATGAAAGGTTATCCGCTTCATAACTTTATTTATTTGTGTAACGAACTATCATGATAACACGTGGGTGTGCAGTGGGAGGATCAAAACAACTAAAAAACCCCCGACGGTAAAAATCTTATTGAAAAATAATAAAATAACTCAAAACCCCCGACTTAACCCAATTATATAGGAATATCCGTCGGGAGCTGCCATTAAACCAGCTAAAGGATTCTAGTGTCGTGAATACAATTAAGTATTGAAGAATTGTAGATGTTTAACGATGACATAAAATACACTCAATTAATTGTTGAAATTTCATATAGAAAAGGCAGCCCCCGACGGTTATTCCTATATAATTGGGTTAAGTCGGGGGTTTTGAGTTATTTTATTATTTTTCAATAAGATTTTTACCGTCGGGGGTTTTTTCAAAATTTTTAATTTTGCTTAATTTTATTTCAGACTTTTTAGAGAACATATACGAATTATAGTCTATATAATATGTTATTGCAATATTATTTTGCACCGATATTGTAGCGCCCTCTAGTGAGTTACAGGCGTAATTTTTATTATTTGGGAACATGCATTAAGCACATACACATTGCTGATGAAAACAGAATTGTAATCGGACGTTTTGATTATATTGTAACATTGTTTGGCACTAATATTGTGGCGCCCCCTAGTGATTAATAGCTATGACACCTATCTAAGAACATGAACTCATCGAACACAAAACCGTTATTGAAAACCGCATCAAAATCGGATCATTAGTTTCGAAGGTAGGTGGGAACATTACTTTGCTCTTTTGCACTAATATTGTGGCGCCCCCTAGTGAGTTACAGCCATGACACTTATCTAAGAACATGAACTCATTGAACACAAAAACGTTATTGAAAACCGCATCAAAATCGGATCATTAGCTTAGAAGGTAGGTGGGAACATTACTTTGCTGTTTGGACTAATATTGTGGCGCCCCCTAGTGAGTTACAGCCATGACACCTATCTAAGAACATGAACTCATCGAACACAAACCCTTTATTGAAAACCGCATCAAAATCAGATCATTAGTTTAGAAGATATGTGGGAACATTACTTTGCACAAACGCACACACAAACACACAAACACACAAACACACAAACGCACAAACGCACATCTCTCACCCTAAACGCATATACCTGCTCCGTTCCGTCGTGGGTAAAAAATTAAGCAAAATTAAAAATTTTGAAAAAACCCCCGACGGTAAAAATCTTATTGAAAAATAATAAAATAACTCAAAACCCCCGACTTAACCCAATTATATAGGAATATCCGTCGGGAGCTGCCATTAAACCAGCTAAAGGATTCTAGTGTCGTGAATACAATTATTGAAGAATTATAGATGTTTAACGATGACATAAAATACACTCAATTAATTGTTGAAATTTCATATAGAAAAGGCAGCCCCCGACGGTTATTCCTATATAATTGGGTTAAGTCGGGGGTTTTGAGTTATTTTATTATTTTTCAATAAGATTTTTACCGTCGGGGGTTTTTTCAAAATTTTTAATTTTGCTTAATTTTATTTCAGACTTTTTAGAGAACATATACGAATTATAGTCTATATAATATGTTATTGCAATATTATTTTGCACCGATATTGTAGCGCCCTCTAGTGAGTTACAGGCGTAATTTTTATTATTTGGGAACATGCATTAAGCACGTACACATTGCTGATGAAAACAGAATTGTAATCGGACGTTTTGATTATATTGTAACATTGTTTGGCACTAATATTGTGGTGCCCCCTAGTGATTAATAGCTATGACACCTATCTAAGAACATGAACTCATCGAACACAAAACCGTTATTGAAAACCGCATCAAAATCGGATCATTAGTTTAGAAGGTAGGTGGGAACATTACTTTGCTCTTTTGCACTAATATTGTGGCGCCCCCTAGTGAGTTACAGCCATGACACCTATCTAAGAACATGAACTCATTGAACACAAAAACGTTATTGAAAACCGCATCAAAATCGGATCATTAGCTTAGAAGGTAGGTGGGAACATTACTTTGCTGTTTGGACTAATATTGTGGCGCCCCCTAGTGAGTTACAGCCATGACACCTGTCTAAGAACATGAACTCATCAAACACAAACCCTTTATTGAAAACCGCATCAAAATCAGATCATTAGTTTAGAAGATATGTGGGAACATTACTTT
This sequence comes from Helicoverpa assulta, assembly GCA_963856015.1. Lineage (NCBI taxonomy): Eukaryota > Metazoa > Arthropoda > Insecta > Lepidoptera > Noctuidae > Helicoverpa > Helicoverpa assulta. The sequence continues at coordinate 2,884,320 of CAWLCW010000016.1, forward strand.
GCACAAACGCACACACAAACACACAAACACACAAACACACAAACACACAAACACACAAACACACAAACGCACAAACGCACATCTCTCACCCTAAACGCATATACCTGCTCCGTTCCGTCGTGGGTAAAAATATCCGTCGGTCGAGCACTCGTTTAATTAATAATTTAATATAACTGCATGGATGCACTGTAACCAGTAACCTTCATGGAAAAATGCGTAGGCGCTTCATGATAAACTTTTCATTTTTTTTACTCACTTCAACTGTATGATTTTTTAAATGAACCTTCCTACTACTGGAACTACTGGGCCGATTTGAAAAAATACATCAGTGTTAGACAGCTCATTTATCGAGGACTAGCTTCTGCCAGCGGTTTCACCCGCATCCCGTGGGAACTACTTCCCGTACCGGGATAAAAAGTAGCCTATAGCCTTCCTCGATAAATGGGCTATCTAACACTGAAGAAATTTTCAAATCGGACCAGTAGTTCCTGAGATTAGCGCGTTCAAACAAACAAACAAACAAACTCTTCAGCTTTATAATATTAGTATAGATGTCAATACGAGTTTTCTTCGAGTACTTCCCGTGGACCGCGAGTGAAACCGGTGGCGGCAATTTGTATATTATAAGTCAAAGTCAAAGAATTTGGGATCGGAGCATGTCTTTCGCTTTCATTCTTCCCTTTCACTCGTCATATTGAAACTCACTCCCTTCTTAATTTATTTCATCTTTCAGGCAATCCATCCATCTTTTTTAAGTCTTCCTCTACCTCTCTAACCATCTACATTCATAATTAGCATACACTCCTTGGCATTATATAATATTATACCTCTATATATATAATATTAAATTACACAAGATCTTTCATTATATTGTTGAGTCAAAGCAACTTTACTCTGAAGACTGTATCTTAGAATTTGCTGTGCGTGGGCTTAAAGAGACGCGTTCACTTCAGAGATTCACTATTTATAGCTGAACGTTATGTAAATATGCTTTGAGCTATATATGGGTATTACTTATGCATGTAGGTTCTATATATGTGTATGTCTGAAAGCTATTCTGATGTGTGCATTGAAGGTTTATCTAAATCTCTTTAGATTGGAAAGCTATTCTGTATTTTGGAATTCACTTTGAGATAAACTTTTAAGTTTCATGAAAGTATCTTTGCATTATACCTACGTTGATAAAGATAAGAATAAAAAAATGTACACGTTTTATTTCCTGTTAATATACCTAATCTGTTAAAATTTTCAAAAAAGGCAACACTGCCTTTAATTAAATGAAAATAAACAGATACAAACAATATTTAACAAACACCACTTCTACCTCAACATATCATTAACTAGTAAAAGTCTGAGCCAAAAACGATAAACACAAACAAACAGACAGTCGGAGCGCCGCAAAGGTCGCCGCGTTTTATCGGCAACATCGCACGCAACTGCCGACACCTAGTTTATATTCCGACAAACAATCGAGTTATAAATTAAAATTATATCAATTGAAACTGCGAGAGAATTCCAAACATTTTATCTACGACTTTAGTATTTTTATAAACTTTATATTTTTTTTTGAGCTGATGGCCGATGGGGCCGAAAAGTGCTGGAGTGGAGACCACGGACTAGCAAGCGCAGCGTAGAACGTCCACCAACGAGGTGGACAGACGACCTTATAAAGGTCGCCGGAAGACGCTGGATGCAGGTCGCTTCCAACAGGTATCTGTGGAGATCAAAGGGGGAGGCCTATGTTCAGCAGTGGACGTCCTATGGCTGAGGTGATGATGATGATGATATATTTTTTTAGTTCACCTCTTTATAGTTTTTATCATTTTTTTAGCACAGTGCAAAAAATATTACGACTTCGAAAAAAAACCTTTTGTATTAAAAGTTTCATAAAATGTGTTTCTATCGATTTGTAAAGCTTTAAGGGGTTAATCGTCCAACTGATGGAAAAATCGAAATGGAAATTGGTATGAAAGCAAATTCAATTCCAATTCGCTTTTGATGATATTTTTCCACAGAAAACCGAAATGCTGCATTCAAACTTCACCTCAATATAAAAACTCATCAGAAATACATTCCTCTTTAGTTATAACTTTTAAAATTAAATCACGTTTCCTCAATAATAAATTAATGATCTTGAATTTTGTTGTTTACTTATGATTCATCCTACCCTGGCGAATCTCTCTATCACTCTAAGGTTTGCTGTTAAAGAACCCAACATTAGGTTAAAAAATAAAATATGTCTGTGTGCTCTATAAAGAATAATAAGTTAAAAGTACTAAGCATCGTAAGTAATACAATAAAGCGAGACAGTACAATCTAGTTGCAGGGATGCACCATCTCAATTATTCATGTGTTTGCACCTTGAAACGCGCCGACCGATGATAGCAGTCTGATAGGGACATGGATTGTATACCGCAGAAAGGACAATAAGAACGGCTCGGATTGTGCCTACTTTCATCATTAATTTAAGAGCCCAGCTCTTGTCGGTGCAACTCCTTCCATTTACGCCTATCTAGCGCCAACTCCTGAACTTCCTTATACGTCACAACCTAATTTACGTGCCTACTTTACTGATCTAAAATTCGATAGTTGAAAAATATCCAAGCTTGACCAAATATGCGGGTATTTTCTTTTCTTAGAAATTCTCTGTTTTGCTATGTATTTCGTTGAAACGTATGGTTATCACTAAATGACGCAGTTCTTTGCTATTGTATGTGCGTTTGTTACTATAAACTTTGGAAGTTACAGACGTAAGCGCGTATGTACCAAGCCACATATACCATATCCACATAGCGCTTTCACCTGCATCCCGTGGGAACTACTTCCCGTACCGATAAAAAGTAGGCCTATAGCCTTCCTCGATAAATGGGCTATCTAACACTGAAAGAAATTTTCAAATCGGACCAGTAGTTCCTGAGATTAGCGCGTTCAAACAAACAAACAAACAAACTCTTCAGCTTTATAATATTAGTATAGATTTCATGGAGTTTGGTTCCGAAGTACCTAAACGAAAATGCTCTTAAACAAAGATGATACCCAACTGTTTATTTTGAATTAGTCTTTGTGAAAATAAAACATAGTTTTGAAACGCTACAGCGTTGCTGTCGAAGAAATACGCTCTGTCGAACAAATCGCATTGTATTTTTAATTAGGCGACAAGACGAAGGCTTTCAATGGAACTTTAAACTTGTTCAATAAAGAATTTACGTTACATTTCTAAATGTGAAACAAGATCAATAGCGTTTTTTCATTTAGAATCAGTAATTTCCACACTTAGGTACAGCCAGTTTCTTCATCAAAAGTAAAAGCCAAAGTAATGTCATAAAGTAAAACTAACGGTCAAATTCGTTTTTTCAAGGCTAAAGTTACAGCAAAACTAATAGTTAAAATCGTGAAAAAACGAATTTGACCGTTACTTTTACTTTATGACATTACTTTGGCTTTTACTTTTGATGTAGAAACTGGCTGTAAATGGTTAAAAAAAACATGTAAAAAATTAAGCAAAATTAAAAATTTTGAAAAAACCCCCGACGGTAAAAATCTTATTGAAAAATAATAAAATAACTCAAAACCCCCGACTTAACCCAATTATATAGGAATATCCGTCGGGAGCTGCCATTAAACCAGCTAAAGGATTCTAGTGTCGTGAATACAATTATTGAAGAATTGTAGATGTTTAACGATGACATAAAATACACTCAATTAATTGTTGAAATTTCATATAGAAAAGGCAGCCCCCGACGGTTATTCCTATATAATTGGGTTAAGTCGGGGGTTTTGAGTTATTTTATTATTTTTCAATAAGATTTTTACCGTCGGGGGTTTTTTCAAAATTTTTAATTTTGCTTAATTTTATTTCAGACTTTTTAGAGAACATATACGAATACATATAATATGTTATTGCAATATTATTTTGCACCGATATTGTAGCGCCCTCTAGTGAGTTACAGGCGTAATTTTTATTATTTGGGAACATGCATTAAGCACGTACACATTGCTGATGAAAACAGAATTGTAATCGGACATTTTGATTATATTGTAACATTGTTTGGCACTAATATTGTGGCGCCCACTAGTGATTAATAGCTATGACACCTATCTAAGAACATGAACTCATCGAACACAAAACCGTTATTGAAAACCGCATCAAAATCGGATCATTAGTTTAGAAGGTAGGTGGGAACATTACTTTGCTCTTTTGCACTAATATTGTGGCGCCCCCTAGTGAGTTACAGCCATGACACCTATCTAAGAACATGAACTCATTGAACACAAAAACGTTATTGAAAACCGCATCAAAATCGGATCATTAACTTAGAAGGTAGGTGGGAACATTCCTTTGCTGTTTGGACTAATATTGTGGCGCCCCCTAGTGAGTTACAGCCATGACACCTGTCTAAGAACATGAACTCATCAAAAACAAACCCTTTATTGAAAACCGCATCAAAATCAGATCATTAGTTTAGAAGATATGTGGGAACATTACTTTGCACAAACGCACACACAAACACACAAACACACAAACACACAAACGCACAAACGCACAAACGCACATCTCTCACCCTAAACGCATATACCTGCTCCGTTCCGTCGTGGGTAAAAATCTCGTTAACGATGTATAGAAACTAGACACCTTATTGCAAAAAGCGATTTTTTATATAGATCACTTACCTACTTTGACATCAAAACCGTTTGAAATATTTTTCATTGATATGATAAAGCTTTAAGATAATGTAGATACATTTTATATTTCAGGGTGAGTGAACTTGAAAAATGAAGAGCGTCAGAGTCTGACCGCGTGTCTATCAATTTGGGATAATCTTAGGACCAATAGATCCATTTGTTTGGGTAAGTATGTCATTCGGCGATATTTTAGAATTTATCAAAGGATTTATTTAAAAAAGGGTGAAGGTTAACGCATTTTACAGAAAAATCTTAAAAAGTCGGTTGTTCTGATTACTCGGTCAGATAATAATGTCAGGTTTTCATTGATTAAAATCTATTTCTGCCCCATACAATAGTACTTGAATCGAAACACTGATAGCTCTGCAAAAACTCATTAGAATTTCCCTATAGATATCACTTGCCTAATACAAGGGTTTAACTTACAATCTGAAGTTTTCAACGTATGAAATCCCACATATATTATCACCATAATACCATAACATACACAAGTTTTAATAAAGGCCGACAACAAGCAACTTAAACTTTATAATAGTGTTAATTTTAACCCAAAACTTATCTCTTAAGAGTCCATAATTAACTTCAGTCAACATTAAGCTCGGGCAAAATATTATAAACTAGCTTCTGCCAGCGGTTTCATCCGCATCCCGTGGGAACTACTTCCCGTACCGGGATAAAAAGTAGCCTATAGCCTTTCTCGATAAATGGGCTATCTAACACTGAAAGAATTTTTCAAATCGGACCAGTAGTTCCTGAGATTAGCGCGTTCAAACAAACAAACAAACAAACTCTTCAGCTTTATAATATTAGTATAGATTGTAAGTACAGTGAGCACTTTAACAGCCCCTTCAAATCAGAGGTCGGAAAAATATATTCTTTACGTTTCTGTAATTTTTTCCTTGTCATAATTAAATCAATTTATTTTTTGCATTTTTGAAAAATGTGTATTTGTACATTTGCTGCACACTGCAAAATAAACAGTCGGCCGACTGTGGGCCCAGTGGTTGTTTTTTTTTTGTTTTAGAAAATCGTGAATTTAATCAAAGTTCTTACTCCGTCTGATACCGGACCAATTCCTGATCGTTGTTAGGTGTGTACTTCCATTCATCTACATACTGTTTGAGCCCAAAACCAGCCATTGGCCGCCTGAAAGTTGATAGTGTGCGCGTTCTTAGACGAAAAATAAACCAATTTTCAAGTGATCATTCATTGGGCGGGTAACTTCGCTCATTATGTTGAGCTTAAGGTGCTTTTGAGCGGACTTCGCGAAATAACTTCCTTAATAACATTATGTACGTGTTGACGAGACGATTGTGAATTGAGACCTGGCCTAGTGAGGATTTGTCTAAATGAAGTAGGGCTTAGTAACTAGTGGGAAGTTGTGTTGCAGTAAATTAAATAAGATAGCACATGTTTTTTCTATGTCTAATATCGTGGTGGCCTAGTGGGCAAAGAACCAACCTCTCGAGCATGAGGGCGCGGGTTTGATTCCAGGTCAGGAAAGTACCAATGCAGCTTTTCTAAGTTTGTATGTACTTTCTAAGTATATCTTAGACACCATTGACTGTGTTTCGGATGGCACGTTAAACTGTAGGTCCCGGCTGTCATTGAACATCCTTGGCAGTCGTTAGTCAGAAGCCAGTAAGTCTGACACCAGTCTAACCAAGGGGTATCGGGTTGCCCGGGTAACTGGGTTGAGGAGGTCAGATAGGCAGTCGCTTCTTGTAAAGCACTGGTACTCAGCTGAATCCGGTTAGACTGGAAGCCGACCCCAACATGGTTGGGAAAAAGGCTCAGAGGATGATGATGTTTTTTCTATGTCGTTACAAGGTTACGGCAGCGGTTTCACCCGTTTCCTCTGGGAACTTCTTTCCGGACCCGGTAAAAAAATTGTTTAGGTACACGTTATTCTGATATATGAGTATTAGTATTAGTAGAGTATAAACAATTTTTTTGAAAAGTTTCATTCAAAATAATTCAGCCGTTTGCGCGTGAAACATACACGTTGTTTTGTGCACCAGATAATATTTTACAACGATTAGTAGATCAAGTGTTTTTTAATTAAAAAGTTTTGTTATTTATATGTAAAAACCTCCACTATAAAGAACTGTTTCGGTTTTTTGCTAGAAGTTCTAACCGCAGTGAGTGAACATGATAAATGATTGTTTATTTTGAAAAATGATCTTGATCCTCGTTTTTACTTATAAATAGTAAATAGTCCATATAACTAGATGAGGCTCCTGGCCTAACGGCATCGAAATAAAAACTAGAAGGTCAAGGACTCTTCCAAGGTTATTTCATAAGGTTCGATGAGATAGTGTTATTGGGTTTTCCATAAGGAAATTTTTCGGTAGGCTCTTTTTGCGCCCGCTCGAAGGCAATATGCTCGACTTCTATTACTTGGCTTAAACTTAACTTATTTACTTACTTATGTAGTATGATGTTGATATGTGTCTTTAAGCATACTCTTAAGTATTAGCGAGATATAAATAAACTTTATTATTATGATTTTCACTGTCTAAAATAAACGAGGTCTATATTTCCAGGGAGAACATTGTTAGCTCTTTATATTGTACTATGAGGACTAATAAATAATTCCAAATATAAATAAAAATATTTCTTTCTCCAACCTCTAGCATCGTAATACTAGTACCTACGTTCACATATAAAAGGAGCAGGGACCTTTTGGCTCCCTGCCATCTTTGGGGACATTGGGGGGAAAATGTTAATCCTCCTCCCCGGAAGAGGCTAAATCAAGAGAATATCTCTGTTCGTCATTATTTTAGTTTAGGAGTACCTACGTAGCAGGGATAAAGTGAGGCTAGCTTTTCACAGCGGCTTCACTCAACTATATTATTGACAAGTTTTATTAAAATTCAAAGTCAAATCGTTTATTTCATTTAGGCCTTTACAAGCACTTATGAATGTCAAAAATTATAAATAAGGTTGATTCTAGTTGCCCATTCCAGTTGGTTCAGTAGTTTTCGGATGAAAGAGTAACAAACATCGACACATCAAACTTTCAGGTTTATGACACAAGCCTACTTAATGGTAATTTAGGTAGGTATCCATACTTAATTCGAATCCCTGAGAAAAATGATTTATGAGGTAAAATAGAGTGCGCTCAAGGACCCATTGAGGACCCTTCAAGGTGAGGTCACGCAGACCTTCAACGACAATTAATATCGTCCTAGTCATAAATATTCAATCCAAAAGACCTTCCTTGTACGTTGATTTCAATTATAAACGAAGGAAACGTACACAATTCGCACCCTTAGCTTTTCTGAGAGGACTGGCGACGTTTTTGCCTCTGCGGCATCTTGGGTACAGGCCAAATCCAACTTTATTGCTTAGGGGGTAATGTTTGATTCGGGTTGAAGTGGTTTCAGGGGATGCTGCGCCTCTGTATGTATTATAAATTGGTTTAGAGCGGCGCGGGGAGTCGCCGGTCGCCGCTCGATACCGGCCAGTCGCGAGACAGACCCGAGAGCGTTCGCTTCGCTATCGCCGTCGATATCGAAACGAAAATAAAAATAAACCCCTATTGTGGACCTTGAGTTAGTGTTGTGAACATGATAGTAAGTGAGTGGTGTATTTTCTTGTTGGATTGTTAGCCGCACTAGTTCGCCGCAAAATTTACGTTGACAAGGTAAGTGTGGATAAACAGATAAACCCTTAAGGTCTGGTATCGCGTACTACGATTAATTACTGCGTATGATCGTTGCGTGTGTTTTAGCAAAACGTTCGGTGCTTATTTTGATAACCCTGTAAGTTGTCCTATTAAAGTAAATGTTGCGGTTTTGTAACTGATGTTTAACGGTTGTAAAAAAGCACTTAAACTGGAATATTTACTGGTGTATTTCAAGACGGAAGACGTGGTTTTTCTTGGTGGAAACGAGAATTTTCTGTGATGAAAATAGAATCTAAGTCAACCGTTTTGCTTGGGTGGAGAGTCCGGAAAAGCAACGCTTTTTAATCACGTAAATTAGCATTTACAGTATGTAACTACAAACTGTGAGTAACATGCGATGTACTCATCATAACACGTAAGATAGCTCGATCGATACGATGAAGGATGCTGCAGGATGTATCTTTCAACGAACGGAGAGGAACTTGGAAATTGGCCAGCTGTTTACAGGAAAATTCTGAGAAAATGTGCTGAATACCAATATTTTTGAGGAAGACTTTTTTTGGTAAAAATATTTTTGATTGTAGGTATTAGTGAAGAAATGTTTTGTGGTAAAACAGGAAGACTGTCGGGTCGAATGGTATTAGGATCGGCAGTTATTTTATACACATGTATTTCGCTTGGAGATGATAATAAAAGCTAGTTTAGGACATAAGATATAGGATGGAGATTGTGGATAGAATAGATAAGTCTTGGTTCACCGATTTAAATAGTATTGGGGTTTTTTTGGATAGGAGCTAAAACTGTGGAGACTGAGATGATACACATACCTAGTAACTGATATGTAGTTTTGGTAACATATTTACGCATATTGTATACAGAGTTCTATCTTTTGTTTTCCTGTTATCATGATAGACTCCGGAAGAGATGGCGCGACGATCTAGACGGCTACGAGACTGGTGGACTTGTACGAAACGTTTGGAAGTGTGGAGGCAAGATAGATGGAGAGGCACTTGCCGAGTATTGGGACCATACAGGCTTTTTTTTGACCTTACAGGCTAAAGATGAAAAAATTGTCACGACAATACATAAGTATGAGCTCCGTTATAGTTACTTATCTCTCAAACCTTATGGATTCATCATCCTCCGAGCCTTTTCCCAACTATGTTGGGGTCGGCTTCCAGTCTAACCGGATTGCAAAATTAAATTCATTTCATGGGAGGGTAGATGGAAGATTTAAAACATTTTTAAACGCTTGTAAATCCTTTTTAAGCTTTTTCAAGGTATATAAAATATATTAGACGTAATTCACAGTGAACTCTGAAAAGCTTGACATCACACAATGGCGCAAAGGCGCAAGGCGACTTTTGTGCTAACTGACCTCGGTTCAATTCCTCCAAGAACCTATTATGATAACTGAATATTATGCAAATTCCTGTGTGTGAGAGAGATAGAGCTTTACGTGAATATAGTACCTCCTCTTTGCACAGGAATCTTTTGAACTGGAAATGCATTTTGTCGTAGCTACTCGCATTTTTATACGGTAGAGAAATTGCTAAAAAAAATCAAGAATTTTATAGTAAAAATATCACTTTACGTTCCACTGTTCTCTCGCTTGTGAATTGCATACGCACTGAAAACCTTCTTTTTTGGAAGGTAGTATTTTTTTTCCTTTAATAAAAAGAATTTTTTTTTTCTTTAAGTTTACTGATTTAATTTTCTACCAACTTCCAGACTATTAGACTTACGTAAATACTAAACCAACACACCACATGCTACCGAGGGGTCATCGACCTTTTGACAGCAGCATAGCATCGTAAGGTCGTTGGTAATGCGGCGCAAGTACCTCAGATGTCACGAGCGGAGGCGGCGTGACTTACACCTATTAGATGCATTATTGAATAGATGCATATGCTATACCATGCGGCATATGCATGGATATGTGCTCAAGTTTATCTGTTGACCTAAAGTTGCATATTTGTGGTAGAAATACTTTAAGTTTAAGGTTATGGAGGAACGAGTAGATCCTGATAGTATCAGATACTATCTCATGGTGATGATTTATGTAATTGCGCATTGTAAATTTTAGAAGCTGTCAAATGGCTCTTTCTTTGCCTTTCCAGATTTTCTCGCGTTTTCTTTCGATTCAGAAATATTAAAGATATTCTTAGAAGCCTTAGGATATTTATGAAGTTGAAAAAGTCTGTGGTCCGACCGTTGTTTCGCGCAGTTGATAGTTTTTGTCAGTCAGTACAAAAGAGCGGTACCCCTATACATTTGTTTTGACAATGGCGACTGCCCAAATAAAAATACTTGTAAAGGAAGGTAAACACAATTTCCCATCCAAGGACCCAAGATCTCGATATCGTTTGACCTTAAAAACGAATAAAACAAAATCAAACGCCTTTGAACCGCATCTCTAATTAGGGTTGATCCTTCTAGTTCCTCAAAGGACCATTTCGACCTTCATGGTACCAGCAAAGGCTTGTTTACCTAGGACTGAGAGACACTGGCCGTAAATACTTTTATTTATTGCTGGCAACCCTGAGAAAACTGTTTGAAACTTTTTTCATCACTGTTTGTAGGCTGCCAGTTTGAAATGTGAGTGTAGGCAAACTTAGGCTTTCTGCAAACGGAGACACTTTTTGTAGTGGATATGGCATACTACTGGGAACTATAGTTGCTATGTATTATACGCCTACAAAGCGATGATCGGACACAGTTGCCTATTCCTACTATTGGTCACTAGTAGGTAACCGTAGTTGCTGTATCGCAGCTCAGTTGCAGGGGGATTTGTTGCTTGTGTCTTCAACTATAGAATTTTAGTTTCTACCGCCACTTTGAACGGTAAAGTCGAAGGAACTCTACTGATTATAATTGGATGATTTCATACCGGTTCTAAACAAATCCAACATAGAATCCTACATCAGAAGCGTGTGTCTAACACTGACACTAAAAGTGTCCCCGTCTGCGCCGAACCTTAGAGTTTATGTTCGATTTATTGCGCAATAAACTAGTTCGCGCTTTAGTTGTCATTTGGCTGTAAAACTTTGTCCATTGCGTTATATGTGCTAGTGTATGGTCTGTGAGAGAACTATGTACCGCAATGTATTGTATATCGGTGAAATGAATGCGATTAGGTACCTATATGGTTTTATGCAATGTAGTGTTGTGGTCTTGACAATGGTTTAGTATTCATTAGTTTAGGTAACGGGAATAAAATTATGTCTTTTGAGATGCCGATATATCCTGCAATAATTTTCCTAAGTATTTGTTACAGAGATATTTAAAGGCAAACCCTTTAAATATAATTGTGGCGTATGAAAATTATTAAGTTCATATAGAAAATTTCAAATTTTAATTAACTTGCTAAGTTTCAAAGATTAGATTCTAAAAGTTACTGGTCCAATTTGAAAAATTATTTCATTGTAAGATAGATAGCCCATTTATCAAGGAACTCGATTAGATGCTTTTTTTTCGGTTGCGTGGATTAGCACCTATGGTATGCGAGTATAAACGCTGGTAGTAGCTAGCCTAGGATGCATAAGTATATAATTACTAATTAGAATTATAAAATAAATAAACAACCAATCACCATCTAAACGAGCCTCATCAGTATAACCCGTCAATCAGAAGACAGCATCGTTGCAAACCAGAATACCTACACCGTCGCCTACGCCACGCCACGCCACGTGCCACAACGTGTAGGGTTAAGAGATCAGAACAGTACACGAGTATTGACAGGTTGATAACCTAAGCGGAGCAAATGGCGTACGGTTTCAGTACGTTGGTTCATTTTATACTAGTTTAGGGAAATGGGAGGAAATTTTGAATAGAGGTTTGTGAATGGCTGTTTAATTTTCGTATTGTGTTTACTTACATATTTTTTGGGTATATTCAAGTATAGTTCATAATATGAATAAGTTTCAATGGTTACCTATTGTAAGCTATGGAGATAAATAATGTAGACCTAGTTTGACAATGATATTCGATTTCATTTAATGACGTTAAAAAAAGAATAGTAAGTACCTAAATAAGCTTACCGATATCTTAGTAGAAAATAACAAAATGTTGAATGTGTACGTAGATGTGGCAATATCTGTTATTATCAAACCTTTATTTTCCGAAAACAGATTAGACTGGAAAAGGCTCGGGAGAAGATGATTTACGGAAAATCGATACATAAGTGCTTAAATGTTTTTATACGTGCACAGCTTAAAGCCTATTCAATTCGGTAAGCTTTAGGTTCAAACTTCATACCCCAATAAAATGTATTATTGCCTATGCTAAAATATCACTGTTATCTCAATATATTAATTCGTTAATTAATTAAGAACCTAATACCAATTACTTAAGTCGAGGAATTAGCTAATTGGCTGTGTTATTTTACTATACTTAGTGGTCGAAAGACGTATGTGGGCTTTCTACAAAAAATATAGGCGTATTTCTTCTTTTTTCCATTGGATAATATTAATTATGTATTTGGCTAATTAGGCAAGAGCTTTTCAAATTAAGCTTATTTGTTTTAGCTTAATAAATTATAGATTAAATTCGTGGTTCTTTTTTGATTCAGAAAAATGATCCTATGCAGATGTAAATCTATATTTTTAAGGATTCTTATAACAGTCTCTATACCATTGGTAAAATAATTTTCATCCCACCATCTCGGAAAGAGTAGTTTTACCCTTTGATATCTGAGCGCAAAAGCCGTTTTTATTCTCTAGAGCGGCAAAGTGATTTGAATTTAGAACATCGTGTGCAATACTCCATTTGTGACAATCTTGATAAGACTTTTCAAACAAATACATATTAAACAAATAAAATACTGCTTAAAATAATTAATGAATTAATTAAGTAATTTTTACTATTGTTTTTACATAGATTTTTAACCGAAAAAATGAACTTTAATAGGTACTTCTTTTTAATTTGATAGGTATTCATATGTGCGCGCCATTTTGTTTTTTGTCATTTAGTAATTTCCTCGATGAAGTGGGATGAAATTATTTTTTTTTATTGTTTTGAGGTCGATTTTAGACCTCATTACATTTTTAAACTGAGTTTTTGTATAAATAAATTTTAATAGGTACATCTTTTTAATTTGCCATGTGTGACGTGCGTGCCATTTTCTTTTTTTGAGTTTAAAAATTTCCTCGATGAGGTGGCATGAAAAGTTACGTGTTGCACTCGAGTGCAAAGATTTTTCACCTTGTGCTCTTTTGATTCCCTCGCTATCGCTCAGGATTCTAATTATTGAAACACTCGCTACGCTCGTGTTTCAATTTTAGAATCCTTCGCTTGCTCGGTCATCAAAATAGAGCCCGCGGTTAAAAAGCAACTTTGCACTCTTGTATAACAAATAACTATTGTCACTTGTTAATACCTCCTCTAACGGCCAGTTTCTTCATCAAAAGTTAAAGTTAAAGTAATGTCTAAAGTAAAAGTAACGGTCAAATTCGTTTTTTCAAGGCTAAAGTGACAGCAAAACTAATAGAAAAATTGAATTTGACCGTTACTTTAACTTTAGACATTACTTTGACTTTTACTTTGGCTTTAACTTTTGATGAAGAAACTGGCTGTAAGTGACTTTAATGTTATTGTTGTACTGCTAAAGAATGCTTTGACAGTGTCAAAAAATATTTAGTGCCCCACAATACATTCTCTGATGTGCCTATAATGAACAGTCGAAATTGTATTTCCTTAACGTAATGCGATGACTTTTTTAAAATCATAAATCGTTAGTTAAAGGCAACACAACAAACACATTTACTAAATACAAAATCAAACAAAAGACTTAACCCTAAACGCTACAAAGCACAAAGTACCGAGCACCTATAATAATTCTGCCCAATTCAGTTGCATAAATGGTAAAGAAAAATGCGCGTCAACCCTCCCCTGCTCGCGACCCGCGCTACTTTCCACCGACCTTGCTGCGCTCGAGACAAATCTCCTTCCTCACTGCATGCCACTTCTCAACGTAGGGTTGACAACAGATATTGCGAACGTTTTGAATTCAGAACGTGTTTTATAGAGATTTAAATGTCGAATTGTAGTTCGAAATGTGACAGGATTTTGTTTTATTTGAAAGAGGTTGAAAGTATTTTGGGCATGTGGTTTTTAGTGGAGTGGGCAAAGATTTTACGTTTCAGATGTGTGCAACAAAACAGTTTTAATAAAAATAAGACTTTACGATGTAGAAATGACAGTGACAAGAAGAAGAAATTAAACAGAAAGAAAACCCAAAAAAATGTGTCAATTACATAATTACAATTAGCAATTTTAATATCAACCCCAATCAAGTACAGGAAGGAATTAAGTAGCCTAACATGAATGAAGATGCAAACACTTCACTCCCTTCGACAAACAAAAAAGCTGCTAATATTTATAATTATGATTAGCTAGCAACCCTAAATCTGAGGTTAACGAACAGACAGACTAGGGGAGGCTTCGCGCATGCGCGGTCAATGTTTTGGAAGCCCCTACTCTCCTATCATCAGTTTTCATATAGAAATACACGGAACTATTTTTGTGACGTAATTTTAGATAGTTCTGGATATTTTTTGGCAACATACTTTTTGGTAAAGGTCAATGAGAAAGGTCTTACATTTTTTAAAGGGGTCAGTATTGCAGACGTCTGTTATGTCATTTACCTAACTTTAATTTTTAATCAGTTTGAGTAGTATGTCGAGAATCTGGATTAGGTGTAATTCAAGGACTAAGGCTACAGTCACATTGGCGTAAAAGAGAAACATCATTATTTTTTTTTTTTTAATTACACTAATTACAATAAATGCCCTCAGTTTCACTTATTAGTTACATAAGAGTCTTGATTTGCTCACAAATCTCTATATTTTCTTCATATAAAATTGGTACTTAACTATCTACACTTAGGTAGGCTGTAGGTAGTCCCACGTATGTAAGTAGGCTATGCTCATGTAAAGCATTAAGATAAGGGGAAAGAACCCAACGTTAATCAGATTCTAAGAATTCAGAAAAAAATGGGTATTTCCAAAATAAACTAAATCCCGGGAAGGACCTCTGTAATCACACGTTTTGTGACCATCCGACGCAGTGTGTCGAATTAACGCATTATC
This sequence comes from Helicoverpa assulta, assembly GCA_963856015.1. Lineage (NCBI taxonomy): Eukaryota > Metazoa > Arthropoda > Insecta > Lepidoptera > Noctuidae > Helicoverpa > Helicoverpa assulta. Next base: position 2,899,722 of record CAWLCW010000016.1, read on the forward strand.
CTCCTATTAACCGGCAGCACGGAGTTGCGGTAAAAAAAGGATTAACAACAATTTATGCTTTTTCGCAACAATGTATTAAATAACCTTTCTGACGTTCTTCGGATGTTTTTTGTTTAGGCACCAGATACCATGTTGAATTTACGAACTAGGAACGTACATACATAGAATTCTTTCTAATGATGCTAAAAATTACATAAGTTATTACTTACCTACATGATTCTTTAAAGGCTTCATTGATTACACAATGTGAAGTTATCGTTGTTTTTGTACATTTGACAGCTGATAGTTTTTAAAGGAAAATAGCATTTCTTGTAGCACTTTTTGCAACAACAACCTTATTTTACCTATTCCTTTTTTTTTAATCTAAAAAAAACATAAAAAAGCATAGAAGCGCCCCGACCGCGTTCCGTCTAAAATCAAAAGTTCCCCTCGTACCAAAAAGAAATAGAATCGACCGCACCTTATGATTAGTAGGTACGCCGCTTTTGTTCTTTTAAAAAAACCCGCCTTTATTCTTTTCAATATGAATGAAAAAATCTCATTATTGAACCATTAGAACTGTCGGGCCCCTGGGAGAATCCTCTGTATTGAAGGGAATTGAAGTTTTATTGTTTTTTAAGACATCATGAGTTAAGGGGAGTTGGTTGTCGTCACTTATTTGATGCTGGTTGTCAGTCATTTGATTAATTAATTAAGTATCATGTGTTTTTGTGGTTTTATTTTTTATTTTCATTTATTTATTTTTAATTATATATTTTACATTTTTAAATATTAAAATAAAAAACATTTAAAAATATTAAAAATAGGTTGCCACCGATATCGGGCACAGGGTCCAAGGTACCGGTGGTTAGGGTCCCAGAGACAGAAACCTCCTCACAATACGCGCCGTATCAAGGAGTACTGCCTTCTGAATCAGTCCCTTGATCCAGCCGCCTAACGAGAGCCTCCTGAGGTGTTGGTCGAGGCTCTTGGCTATTAGACCATTGGCCGTAACGACAATCGGCACAATGACAGCCGTGTCGACATTCCACATGGCGACAACCTCGTGCGCTAAGTCAAGATACTTTATTTGTTTCTCTTTCTCAGCTTTTTTATTATTGTTAGCAAAAGTGTGTCTGTGAGTCTTTTGATACAGCATGAGCAACCGTTTTGTGAACATGAACATAGAAACCTCTGTATTTTTATGGTCCCGATACTTACATTTTTAATTCACGGATATCTTCTTCCTTTTTATCTCTAAGTATGATTATGAACGATAATTTTATGTTAATTATAATTTAATATTTCTTAAGTTTGGTCTATATCAAAAAAGGCTATGAAAAACTGCACCAATCCAACTTTCTACATAATCTTTCTTTTTGTATTCTCCAATGTAGTTTACCTTGATTCTTTTCTTTTCTTTACTAAACTTACATAAGCAGTTAAGTTAGTATACCATCAGTACCCACCCTGACATGTACACGGTCGTCGTGACTCTGAAACAGACGTAAATATGCGCCGCCCTGTCGCATAGTCGCACGACACGCCGGCATTTGTATACGTGTCGCGCGACAGTTCCCGCGACGTATTGCGAGACATTTGTCGCGTCGTGAGCAGGTACTGACGTAGTATGTGTGCTGGAACTTAGTTTTTGTGTGTGTAAGTGTGAATGCAGGCTTTTAGCCCTTTTGATCGTTTGGATTTTACTAGGAAGATCGGTCTAGGTTTTCGGGCGGATTTAAACATGATTTTGGGAAATATTGGTGTATGGTTTATTAGGCTTTTAGGGTATCGGGATGATAATGCATTCTTGCCTGGTAAAAGATTGAGTTAAGATAAAGCTGAAGAGTTATATCGCTTGTCTTTTATATTTTTTTGGAATTTATTAATAAAACAACCTAATTATGCATCATCGTCCTAGATTCGTGTCTCGTCTGAGCCAAATGATTTTTAAATCATTATAAAATGTCTCTATTAGACAAAAAAAAAATTGCTTAACCCTACGGGAATACATTCGGGATATTAGGTAATTTCTTTGTATCTAACCACTTTTAAGTCATTAGGCTATAATATGGCCTAGGGCCCTAGGGCTCTAATAGATTACTAATGCTAGACTTTCGAACTTTGTGTTTTGTTTCAGAGAATCGAAAATAAGTGCCGTGAATACCTGGATAATAAGTTTCGAGAAATAGGGATGCTAACTACTTAAATTAAGATTTCTTAGTAGTTTATTTCAAACCATTTAACCCACTAATAGCTGAAATACATTGTTATTTTTCTCTAGTTCTAGGTAATACTTGTGCCTAATTAAGTTCATAGGCAACATAATGGTCAATCGTCAGTTTTTAACCGTTTTCCCAAAAAGGAGGAGGTTCTCAATTCGTTGGGATCTGCTTTTCTTCTTAAAACATCTGTCTACTATGATTTTTTACGTTCAATTTTAAAAGTAAACTGTTGTTTAAAAAAATCGATGTTTATTTTGACAGTGGCCTTAATTATTTGTTGATGACTTTAAGCATTTGAACTCAGAAAACGTGAAATAAATTTTTGGTATTTTTTGTCTTGTTAAAAGCATAACCCTACCCTCCTTCTTTCTCTCATAGTCGGGCAATAGGGTTGTTATCCTCAAGCCATCTCATCCGATGAGCCACTTATAAAGTTGATGTTATTGTTATAGTCTTAGATTCGAAACTGCTGGACATGGAAACCCGTGTTCACTATGTTTAACTAAAGAATTTATTACCTCATTCATATTGATTGTTGTGGTGGTTGGAGTGGTACTTGTTTTAAAGTGTTAATGGCACTTCAAATTGGTTTACGTTTTTCTATTGTTTTTAAGAAGTCGGACATTGTTCTTCGAGTTTTAGTATACTTTCTTAAGTATGGATTATGTTTAAAGATACTGTAGCATGGCTAGTTTTTAGTATCCAATGTTTATTAATATTTTTAAGTAAAAATCTGAGAATATTTGACCACCGTAGGAAACTCGAATGATAATACTGTTTGTACATTCATGTATTTACTAAACTATCCATGATACATACAAACCCAAAAAAATATAGTCAACTCCCATTACTATACTTGCAAGAATTTGGGAACAAAATTAATAACCATATCTTAAAATACGCACATACATACATATTTAAATATATATTATTCCACTTCCACTTCTATATGTTCCAAGGTTTCAGTATCGGAAACCGTCGCGAAATTGCAACCGTTCATTTTGAACGATCGAAGGCGAAAGTAGGTACTTCTATAATTTATGTTTTATGTGATAACATCTCGTTTTTGTATCAAGTTCAATTCAGACATATATTTTGGAAGAAAAGTGGTAAAGCTGCTATTGGGTGGTAATGAAATGAAAAAGAAAAACGGTCCAAGTTTTTAATAAGTAATAACAAAAATAACTCGAATATTTAACTACAGAAGAACTTAACAATTCTATTTTCACTTCATTTGTTTTACACTGCTGAAAACATTTTCAATGAGTGATTCATTCACGAAATCATTCGAAGAGTATTTGAAAAGTGTTCAAATAATAAATCACTTTATTAAGCAAACTTTTCTTATACTTGAAAAATTGCTCGAAATACCCTAAAGTAGCCTGAATTTCTAAAAATAATTTCTAGTAATCTCCCAAAGGACAACAATTTTTCCTCGACATCAACTACAGCCTTCATATAACTATTTAACCCCAAAACAACCATACAGACCAGAACAAACAGGCTTAATTCTATAATCCTGTAGCATTAAGCCTGATATTACGGCTCGGACCGAAACCATGTTAAAAATGCCCCAGGGACGTTAGAAGGGTAAATTGTTACCTTTGTTATTTTTACATGTTAATGGACTTTTCTGATCAGGCTACCGGTGGAGGGTTATGTACCGTGTGGTCTTTTTTGGGCCGTTATGGATCATTTGAAGTCTAGCTTTTAGCTGACTATTGTTGTGTGGGCAGAGATTGATCGTGTAGGGTCATATTTATATGAATTATGATTTATGACATTTTGTAGCTCGTAGCGTTTTTACACTAGATAGTGGATTTTATAGGGCGTAGAAAAACCAAGCTTATGTTTCTACAATCTGTCGTTCGGTTTAAACACGTCATCTTTCGTGCCGATAGCTGTCAAAAGGTTTGCTACTGACCTTACGACCGAACGTTGTTGCTCGGAAGAAAATACGTTTGTGTGAAAAATCATATTCACAAAGTCATCATCTACATACTACATAGTATCTTCCCAACTATATTGGGGTCGGCTTCCATTCTAACTGAATAATAAGTACCTATGTTTTAAATGGAGTGGCTTCTTCAATATTGTTTTAAAACTAAGTTTGCATGCAAAACAAATTAAATGAAAATAAACACGTTCTTATGAGTATGTGATAACTACTGCTTGTATTATTATACCTCGTTTACCAATATTATGTAGTCTGTTATATTTGTTGAAACTTGAAACTAGTAACATATTACAAACACACTAGTAACATGTAATATGAGAACAGTGCAGTTTATAATACATGTTGTAATACAAATTAATAATTAATCAGCTTATTATATTTCAACTATAGTAAATAGACATGATAGAATAGACCCCATTTAAGGATCTGTCTAGGCGGCTGGTTGACGCTTCTCGTGACCAAAAGGCTGGCTATTACCTCGGACAAAGGATCAGCATGGCCATCCAACGAGGTAATGCTGCCAGCCTCTTGGGTACGCTCCCAGTTGACAGCGATGGGGATGAATTTTTTAACGCTTTTTAGATATAGTGTTTTTTTTATTTTTATTGTGTTACTAGGATAGTTTTTTTTTGTGTTGTAAATATCTATGTAAATAAACAATCACATCGCCCTAAACTATAGTAAAGTAAATAGGTCGCTACTTAAAATTACTGGAAAGTGCACAAGTATTTTGCCCTTGATACATCTGTAGAAATCTACCAAAGCTGTTTTTTTTTTGCTTGAGTTTATCTCTGGAATTCCTGGACCGATTTGAATAATTATTTCAGTGTTACTTACATAGCTCATTTATCAAGGATGGATCTAATAACTAATATGTTTCTAAGCGACAATTTTGTTTGAAATAGGTAGCTAGGAACACTAGATTGACCTATTGAAAAGTGTTCTACCAACTTATTTATTCATACTAATATCAAAAACAATGCAGTGCCAAATGACTATGAATTGGTAATGTGCCCAGTGTAACATTGCCATATCCAGTTCAATGACTTTACCTAAACGGTTTGTAATCTATACGTATTCTTAAGTTATCGACTTTCGTGTTCGTGTTCGTTCGCGAAGTTCGGTTCGTGAGTATAGTTATCGGCACGGATATTGAGCTCTCGGCGGAAGAGTGGGGATCGCCTTGCGCACTGTCAATCATCATCAGGGCTCAATATCCCTGCCGATGATTATAGTTATCGACGTTATTTTGAGATCTGCACATAAAATGCATATAAAAATAATCAATTTTTTGGCATCAACTGGGTTCACGCAGGGTTGCTATAGATTTTCAGCTCCATAAAACTATGGAAATTTTATTATAAACGTTCTTTAAAAGTACCAGCTTTAGTACTAAGGTGTAATCCATTATCATCATCATCATCAGCCTATCGCAGTCCACTGCTGGACATAGGCCTCTCCAAGTGCACGCCACTGAGATCGATTTTCGGCTATCCATTATCAAAGAGAAAATATACTGAATAAAGGAATGCTAAAGCCAATAAGTACTTATTAAAACCGTATTTTATAAAATAAGGTGGACTCTTGAGAAAGTTGCATTAAGGTAGATTCAGACAGACACCGGTAACCAGACAATGATTCAAGTAAATAAATTAACACATTTTTCAATGTGAGGTGCAATACTGTAACGGTCTTGGTACGTATTTATCTGGGATCCAGGCAGTTACTAGATCTAATCCTATTCTTTATCAGAGGATCCGTACTTATTTATCAAGGATCCATGTAGTTACTAGATCCATTCTTTATTTGCAGTTTAATATTCCCGTCTGCCTTTTTGAAATACATCTACCAGTAAAGTCCTATTTATATTCTGTTCTGTAGTAATTATTGCATTGGTGCTCGGAACCATTCGGAAATGTTCGGGTTTGTTCGGCTCTACTGAACGCTGTTTTGTAGTGGATTCCGGGATGTGTGTGCACTTTTGAGGTTTCAGCGAATCGATTGACTGTAAAGTTCGAGGATTTGAGGCAGTTTATATGTGATAGTTTGATATATTGGTGTTGATCATTTGTTAGTGAAATGACAAAAAAATCTGTGTCTTAGGACTGTGGACAAAAACGTAACTTTAAGTTCTTTTTTATATTGCTAAATTAAAGTTATTATCCTAACTAATATTATAAATGTGAAAGTAACTCTGTCTGTCTGTCTGTCTTTTCTTCACGCCTAAACTACTGAACCGATTTGTGTGAAATTTGGTACAGACATAGTTTGGGACTTGAGAAAGGACATAGGATAGTTTTTATTACAAAGAAAAAAAAAATTTTTTTTCCGGACATATAGCGCCATCTATTGGTCAAACCAAAAATCTGCTGGAAGTCACTATTCCACGCGAACGAAGTCGCGGGCAAAAGCTAGTTTTAAATAATTGTGAAAAGTCACACACTAGTTGCATGTTTCCAAAAACTTGGTCCCACGAAGAAGAACTGACGAGAAACTCCATTCAACAATACAGATGCAATTTCATTCATCTAATAAAATAATAGCGCATAAGTAATTCAGTCTCTACTTTAACTTAAAACTAGCTCATAAAATAACCACATAACATTTATTACCCAATACAAACCAACTTATTTGAAAAATCATTTCAATTTGCACAAACGCAAATAGAGAATAGTGGCAATAGTAAGATTATTTATAGAATCGATTATATTCCCATTAGCAGTTCGTGTATTTACGAGCTCAGGTGCGCGGAGGCGGTAGGCGGTAGCGGTATCATTTGTAACTGAAGGCACACCCGGGTGTTGTGGCTAGCTGGCTGTTAAATTATTTCTTCTTGTATATAGTTTGGGCCTGTGTGGAGGAAAGGAAAAATAGGTCAGAATACTGGTTGAATTGATTGTACGACAAATACTTATTTTTTGAAAAAAATAAATGACAAAAAGTATGTATTAGAAGATTTCCCAAAAAGGAGAAGATTTGTCTACACTTTATGTTTATTAATATTTACGTGCAATAATTTGGTTGAAAATTCCTCTATGATTGGGCTATTTACACTGCACGATTTTTTCAAATCAGACTAGTAGCTTCTGAGATTAGCGCGTTCAAGTAGACAAACTCTTCAGCTTTTTAATATTAGTAATTATAGATGATTTGTGCAGATTAATTAACCGTAGGATTATACATATTTATCTTTATCATTGTCCAAATAAATCTTCTCTTAAGATGATGTGTTAATATTCCATCCACATCTTTTCAAACAAAGGGATCACTTTCAAACTTTCCAGAATTCTATATTTACTCTCGTTTATTTCCCAATAAGTATGTAAATTGAATAATTATCTACCAAAACAATGTTTTGTGTGTACGTGATAGGATCTAAGAAACGAAGTTTATCTCAATTTAGATGTTATCAATATTTCTGTAGAAGTTTGGAACTTTTCTTGTGAACTGGTGAAGAAAAGTTTTTTATTACGTACTTTATGTGATAGCTTTGTCTAAGGATGAATTAAAGATTGTTTTGTATTTGTTAATTAAATAGGTTCTGTTTATTAATTGCATGGCTAAAACTATTAGTGTTTTATTGGGTTGGAACCATTATCAAACTTGCATTATCTTCTACCGTATCTTAATAGGTTTTATAGGTGTATTTAACTACAATCATCTCTTTTATGGAAAAAATAACATAATATTAATACACGTTTCAGGAAGTTATTTAAACAAAACACAACATGACTGAAACGGAGTAAACAACCATAAATAATAATCCTACTAAGAAATAGATCTTCAAAAGGTTTGATCTCGTCTATCTGGCGAGATATGATCTCATATATTATTCCTCTCATCTTTGAATATTCTAGTAGGGTAGGCCTTGCCCCATATTCCCAACTAAATCGATTGTTGAATATTCTTTGACTATTAATAAAGCTTTGAAGGGGGACCATCCGTTTTCTTATAAGCTGGATAGCTAGAATAGAGGTACTTATAACTTACTTGGTTTAGGCCATAAATTATCTCGTAGCTACTTTTCTAAGTGTTTGAAACTCTCAGTAGGAGGAGGAGTAGGTTTTGGTCGAACACTCCGAAACTACTAAACCGTCTTGAAAACTCTTTCTCCGTTAGGAAGCTACACCATCCTGGGTACCATTGCTTAAATTTAGCCGGATGCGGAAAGTAGTCTCCATTGGATGCTGGTGAATCCGCGGGAAACAGCTAGTGCCAAATATTGGACCACAGTAATTATGTAAAACTAGCTGACCCCGCGAACTTCGTATCGTTTAAACCTTCCCTGGACCTCTACAAACATTTTAAAACCAAAATAAGCCAAATCGGTCCAGCCATTCCGGAGTTTTAGTGAGACTAACGAACAGCAATTCATTTTTATATTATGTAAAATAAACCGCTAAACACCATTTGTTGGTTCAAAAAAACTTCCCAGTTAATAAAACGTCGTGAACATAACAATTAAGAATTCCTGTAACGATGTGATAGTATTACAATGCGAGGCCTCCTGTGTTTCGCCGACGAGATATTATCGACAAGTGTCGCCGGCGCCGGCGCGGATACCTGTATACAAGGGCATGGTCAGGAATACAGCGGAGGGAGTCATTTTGACTCTTGCACCGTCATTGGGTAATTTCAGGGGTGTACCTAAAGTTATATTGAGCTGTCATCCGCATAGCTTTTTTGCAATTGTGTTACTTTAACCTGATGCAGCTGAGCACCAGTGTTTTACATAGAGCGACTGCCTATCTGACCTCCTCAACCCAGTTAACTTGAAGAACACTCTTGGGCGATTATAGAGGTATATTCAGAAAATCTGTCTTTTAACTACCCGTAACGACTGCCAAATATGTATGTTCAAAATAAAGGAACTCTGCGATAAGATGGTTACCCATTCAAATACTGGCCACACTAAAGGTTGCTTAACTTTACGATCGATCGCCCCGTGCAGCTGCTCCTTACCTACACCCGCAAGCTTCCTAATGTAAAAATCATAGCCCAATCGTATTGTAATCTGCATTACAATCTAACTACAATCCCTAGACTCTCGCCTAAAACATTCAACTTACCAACCATTAAATTTTAAACCAAATTCTCTCTAGAACAAACAACTATAAACTCGATATAGCATATTACTACTTCTATGCGCAATATAAACTATTCATATATTTTACGATCGCTTCCGCGCGCCCCAAAGCCTTGGTCTATTCCCTTAATATGCGACAAAGCAAACAGGCCTCTGGGGACGGGATACATCGCTTGATTAGTTCACTAGGCACTACAGCGGAATACAGATGAACCGTCAATGTATGTGGGATAGAAAGAGTGCGTTATTATGCATGCTATTAGTGCACAGTGCGCCGCTTGGCCGGAGATGCGGACAAAATATGTATTGCATTCTATTATGTGGTTATTGTTTTTTTGTGGTAGCTGTTTAACTTTTTGTATGAGTTGTAGTTGTAATTTTTTGACGAAAATATGATGAGTTACATTATTTGTTTATTTAAATAGATACTTCTTGCTCACAATCTACAATTGTCCTGCGAAGATCTAGTGTAGTTTTAATTTTTTATCTACATACCATCTGACAATACTATATTATTATAAAAATAGATATACTACTTAGTACCATTCAACGTCAAACAATTCACATTTGCATAGAGTAAAGGCAAGATGACGCCAACTCGAAAGTATAATATTTATAAAATCATACATTTGCTATTAAATTCCTTGGGTTTTGTTGAACATTACTGTACCCATATCATCACATATTAGTAACCCATTATCAAGTTCTAGAGACTTTAAGTTTCTCAGTCAGAAAGGTAGGCTTCAAATTATATTACGGACGGGTTTCTGTTAGGCTTACAATTTATTATCGATTCATATATGCCAGAAATTACTATCGTAGTCCCTATTCTATGTATGAAGTATAAACGATGCACGTTTATACTTTATACTTAGAAAAGGGACAAGAGTAAACTTAAGAATGGCCGTGTGTCTTTATGTGTGTTTATCACTCTCGTCTATATTCTTTCTAAGGCTCCAGGCTATCTCAATACCTTTCATTGAAATTGGTTCTATGACGTATGTTTTGACGCGAAAGCACGACAGATTCACAGACAGAGCTACTTTCGCAATTATAACTATTTTTGTGTTTAAGTAAATCATCATCATCACCATCATCATCATCATCAACATCTCAGCCATAGGACGTCCACTGCTGAACATAGGCCCCCCCCTTAGATCTCCACAGATACCTGTTGGAGGCGACTTGCATCCAGCGTCTTCCGGCGACCTTTATAAGGTCGTCTGTCCTTATAAAGGTCGCCGCTGCGCTTGCTAGTCCGTGGTCTCCACTCCAGCACTTTTCGAAATACATTTAAGTTTTTTTCGACTGGTAATGCGTTATGATTGGACCGTTGTTAGATGATGCACATCTTAATTTTGAAGTTCAAATTTGTATTCCAAAAACAATTCATATTAAAAAATACCTCCTATTACAAACATCACCGGGTACAAAACTTAGTATAGAAAAAGTATCATCTACCGGACACCTACAATATAAAACGAAGCTAATACTTCGTAGTACGACGACAATGCCTCACATAGCGTTGTTTTGACACCACTGTGCACCGACGTGGGTGTTATTGAAACACGACGCGATTCTGAAAACGTGTTGCCGTATTGTTTGTATAAACAAATTGTACGTGGGTTATGCAATTTGTATTGTAATGTATCGGTCGGGTTAGACGATACTTTGTTACTAATCTAGTCTTCTATACTAATATTATATAATAAAGAGTATTCATTTTTTGTTTTTTTGAAGGCTAAATACTCCGAAACTATTGAACCGAATTAAAAATCTTTCATTCTTGGGGGGATAGATTATCCCCGAGTGATATAGGCTACATTTTATCCGGGTGCGCGAATTAGTTCCAACGAGACGCGGGTGTAACCGCTGGCGGAGGCTAACAGTTTAAACATTAGCGCATAGTGGTCTAGTAAATAGGTTTACTTTTAGTGTACCTACCTATGGATTCTTACATCTAACGCAAGTCCTTAAAATATTTCAGTCTTGATGATTAGCGCAATTTTTTTTAAACAACTTCCCAAATAGAGACAACTTCGCAATTTGTCTGAATATATTCATACAAAAAAATTGTAGCACCCCACTGAAAATCAACACAATTTTCGATTTCACACTCTCAAACACAAATCAAATAAATCTGATAAAAATAAAAAAAAGCTTTTCAATTTTTCTCCCCTAAAGGTCGCATGTCATAAATAATGAAAATGGAAAATCGATTAGTAAGCTGCACAGAGGGTCGGACCGTGTCTATGGTGACAAAAAGTTGCGATATGCCACAACAATGCATGCGCTCGAACCACTGGGCTGAGTGTAATACGAGCGAATTTAGAGGTGGGAATTTTTTTTTTTATGTAAAAATCATTTGGCGTGGTGTCGAACCAGAAGTGGTTTAGTTAAAAAAAAAAAAAAAACGAAGAAAGCTTAGAAAAAACAAGTCAAATACGTAAGCCTCTTGGCAGATTAATTATATTGTAATGTTTGTATCAACAGCAAAATGTTATGTTATTTACGGAGCTTACAATTTCCAGCACAAATAGGTTACACAGAGAGGAAGGCTTTGATACGAGTTTTTTTTAATATTTACCTTTGTAGGATGAAATGAAAATATACAGTTCAGAGCATAAGTGATTTCGTTACAAATTTTTAAATGTAGAATTTTTATTAAGTATCAAAGGAGGATTTATTTTGTCTTGAAGGATTATTTTAATAGCTTTAATTGTTAATTCAATATTTTAACAACACAATTAGTGCACACCACTTAAAGCTTGAGTGACTGATATTTCGCTTCTTCACCAAAATGGATCGAATCCACTGTTTTACTAGCAAGTCAAACGCTCATTTAAACACTTACAACACATTAGTACCTGTCTACAAACTTACAACAATTATAGAGAAAGCTTCACTTTTGAAGTCAAAACATATTGTTTTTCTTCAGTAAAATGTTTGCTAAGCTCTCTAGTAAAGCTAAATAAGTAAATTCGTTTGTTCAACGAGTCGGTTCACTCGGTTGGCTCCGTAGAAACGGTTTTCAATTCACAAATTTTACTCGCGTCAATTCACACATGTGTACAGAATTCGCTGTTCATTTGTACTAACGAAGTCATGAGAGAATTTCTAAAAATATTAATTTTAATTTTCGAATAGATTTTGTTTCTAATTAAAATTACTATGTAGACCAATGCGCGAATAACTTGATTTTGAAGTTTTAAAAATAATAAAGACTAACTACATAATAATGAGTATTACACATGTTAGATAAAAGTTTTATTCCGTGAATTATCTCTATCGTAATTATGTGTTTGTTGGCACATTACTCGGTTGGTTACCATGCATGTCTGTGCATAATGTCGCTAAGTAAACAGTGTCAGTGTGACGACCCCACACGCTGTCAGCTCAGCATTACTTGCACTCTGGAACAAACAATACCTACTTTACTAAATATACTTATTAGGTACTTTCAAGCACATTTTAAAGCAAAACAAATGACAAACATAAAAATAAAAATTGGTATAATTATTGCTAAATTACGTTGTTTCCACCGTTTTCTGTGACCGGCCCACTGTGCATTACAAAAAAAATAGATAGGTTTAATTTGTTCAATTCATTTGTTTTGATCTATCGGATTTGGATGTAGGATTAATTCGTATTGACACGTATTGCAATATAAGTTTATATACCAGGGTTGCATAACTATTGCTTAAATAAAGGTTAGGTTTATAAAAGAGCCTATACGAGGTGACAATATGGTCTTGCACTTGTTAACATCAATGAGATAAATTAAGTTACTCCTTTGTGATTCAACTAGAGTGAATCATGCTTTATTGCTTGGGAAGAACCTATCTATACAATTTTACGGACTCATATTTACCGACACCAGAACGATCTACTCAATTTCATATTCCTTTGACTGCTTGTTTGTCACTAATTATAAAACAATAGAAAATCAGTTGTGTCTCGCGTATATCTTTGCTCCGACATACAATGGGTTAAAAAACAAGACAATCAATTTTTCTTGTTTATTTACCGTGGCGGATTTCAGAAAGCTTTTCCAGATATTTTTTAACGAGTACATACCTAACAGAAACAAAAGTCGATTGCAAAGAGAAAATATTTCTCTTAAAGCTAGTTAGTTCCCAGGATCGCAAAAGTATCTAAAAACAAAAAGGACCTAACCTAATGATTGCGAGAATGCGTGAGTCTCGGAATCGTTTAGCGCCTTTTTCCCTTATTGGAGAAATATTGGAGAATATATTATTATACTCCGAGTATAGAATATTGCAATAGAAGAAATCCATCCGCTTTAACCCATTAAGTGACCCTCTTCAATGAGTTCTTTCAATTGCCTGTAACTACGTCGTGGGAAGCTGTCTATAGTTTATTGCTTTATTTTCTTAGACCTTTCTTTGTAAATGTATTTGTAAGTTGTTGTTGAATGTGGGTTCATATCTATACTAATATTATAAAGCTGAAGAGTTTGTTTGTTTGTTTGTTTGTTTGAACGCGCTAATCTCAGGAACTACTGGTCCGATTTGAAAATTTCTTTCAGTGTTAGATAGCCCATTTATCGAGGAAGGCTATAGGCTACTTTTTATCCCGGTACGGGAAGTAGTTCCCACGGGATGCGGGTGAAACCGCTGGCAGAAGCTAGTCAAAGGAATACAAATGTAAGGAAGAACATAGTGTGATGGACGAATTTCTTACCAAAATAAGTGTACATAGAGTGAGTGTTCGTCGTCACTATACCTAATACTGAAAATAGATAGGTACCTTCTGAAATTAGTGGAAAGACATGATTGATGCTTCTGTAAAGACACTTAATCTAGACTTGTATTACGGCCAGTTTCTTCATCAAAAGTTAAAGTTAAAGTAATGTCTAAAGTAAAAGTAACGGTCAAATTCGTTTTTTCAAGGCTAAACTGACAGCAAAATTCATAGAAAAATTGAATTTAACCGTTACTTTTACTTTAGACATTACTTTAGCCATAACTTTAACTTTAACTTTTGATGAAGAAACTGGCCGTTAGAAATGTGAACATGAATTTGAGAATATTCCCAAAAATACCCGTTAATTGTTTAAAAAACAGGCGTATAATATAGGCGTAAGTTTGTTACAAAATTTACCGAAGACAATATAACCTCTACCAAATTAGCAAACACCAAATACCAAAATCAACACAGGAAATCGGTAGCAAATCCCATATTGCCTATCCACAAATCAAACTCAACAAAGTTCTAACTGTTGAACACTAGTACCACTAAACTTTGCTAGCCTATGTTCCGTTAAAATATTCCACTGCACGCCCCAGGTTCGATACCCGACCGTTGAAATAACCCTTCACGTATATTTGTTAGTCTTTTTGCTACGTACGCGAAAAATGACAGCGATTTTTTGTGTACGCGTATAAAATGGAATAAAAATAATACCAGCTTATGTTTGTAGTTCGTGTTGATAAATTTTAATTGTTTGTTGCCAATTCATTTGGAAAATGTGTATTGGAATAATTTGAAAGGTTTTATGGAAGAATAATATTATATAAACTGTAAAGAGTAGATCTGGGTTTTCGTTTTTATGATACTAACCGCACAATAAAACTATGTCCAAACAATATTTTCTATCACATTTACGTAAATTCATGGTACAAAGACTGTTAAATAAGTCTTACCTATATTATTGCAAGTTATTCACAATCAAATTTTCGCATGGGCAGCCACAGGAGTGTTACTAAAAGTCCAGGTCAAAGCGTTATTGCAATCGACAAGCGGAAAGTGTACCTACTTATTTAGAGAATAGATTTCGCTATTGTATACTAATGCGAGTAGATGGGCCCCTTCACATTATTCACTGGGGGAGTACCTATCAGTCTTCTTATCCATCAGGGGGGCTTAGCGTGAATTATACTTTAGAACCCCATGGGCATCTTTAGGCATTTTTAGGGTGTTTTTGTAGTAGGCACAGCAGAGATTACTGCAGCAGATAACTGCAGATAACTTGCAGCTAAGTGTAGGTAACCGTGTTATTATATGACTACATTTTTATGTTAAGGATAATCTTTGATGTTAATCGTCATATTAGGGTGAAAAAACATCAGAAAAGCCATTTTTTTTAATTTTGCCTTTCTAGGCAGAAACCATCGCAAAGCACTTCCTGTATCTTCTTTCCGAAAAGTTAAGTATTTTACATTTAAGAGGTTTTCACTACACGTTTCATCGATAGCTTGATGTCTTTTAGAAAAGCCACGTCCTTAAGCCTATTTTTTATCATCACCCCATTTTAGCATTTTACAAGCTTTATTACACCGGTACAACTGAATTTATAATTCCGACAGGCGCCTACTAAAATTATACGACTACTATGGCGCTGATTTGTGCGTTACGGTGCGATTACAATGAATGAGTTGAGCGACTGTGAATTGTTTTATTGCTATGTTATTGCCAGCTATGTAACGCCAAACGTGTAAAATTGTATTTTCTACGTTCTATGGTATATTGGAAATGACAAATGGAACTACAATCATGAAATTAGCTCATGATAGGTATTTAGGTTTAGGTTTAAATATCTAAACCTTAAATAGATTTTGTATTTGTTATTCTTTGGAAACAAACAAATGGGCTTTCAAACGCTGATATATTTCTAGGGTTCCGTACCCAAAGGGTAAAACGGGACCCTATTGTTTTCGCTCCTCAGTCCGTCCGTCCGTCCGTCCGTCCGTCCGTCCATCTGTTACCAGGCTGTATCTCATGCCTCATCTCTGAAATATTCACAGATCATGTATTTTTGTTGTTGTTGCCGCTATAACAATAAATACTGAAACTAGAATTAAATAAATATTTTGGGGGGGCTCCCATACCACAAACATGATTTTTTTCTCCGTTTTAGAAATAATGGTACGGAACCCTTCGTGCGCGAGTCCGACTCGCACTTGGCCGGTTTTTTAAATCGAACCTGATGTTAAGCAAACTCGCCAGCTTTATGATATAAGTATAGTTTACATTATTATCACCTAACTCATTGACTCAATTCACGTTCTCACGTGATTTTATTTTAATTCAACCAAAACACTATTTAAAACACATTGGAGTCCCGTAAGCAATCCCCGGATACTCACCAAGTTCCCACGATCCGGGAAGACTTACTTCGTTTGTGGTCGCCTATCTACCTACTAGCCGTGTAGCGACGGCTTAAGAATACATATGTCGCTACCCCCTTCTTCCAGTGGGTGTCGTAGAAGTCGACTAATGGAGTCAAAAATGCACTGAACACCGTGCGAGAGAAGGAAAACTCGAAAAAAAACCCTCTATCAACCCGTCTGGCCAGCGTGATAGCAGTAGGCTAAATTCCTCAATGTGCAGAACCATCTCAGTGGCGTGCACTTGGAGAGGCCTATGTCCAGCAGTGGACTGCGATAGGCTGATGATGATGATGATGATCTACCTACATGACGTCTATCACCATGAAATGTAAAGCAATATCTTACTAACCACACACTGTAAAATGAACCTTAGTACATAGGAAATAAGGATGATTTTAGATGCATGGTAAAGTTGGCGGTTCTGATATATGGGTTTGTTATTATGATGTCATAGTGGATGCAATGATAGTGCAAATGAGATTTTAACGTTGGATAGTGATATAGTCATTATCATTTACAGTTCTATGAATTTACGGTACATATTTTTGACGTGTAAGTGTTGTTTTCAATCTATTTGCTAAATATATATATCATTTTTCGATTACACGAATCGAGTATATGAATTTTCACATTCAATTTTCAAGGCAAACAGTTGTTTTAAGAAAAAAATACGTTAACGTTGTCACTGAAAATGGTCATTAGGGCTGGGTATAGACCATTTTCCAAAATGCTAAGGTACTGCAAAGCTTACATTTTATCAGGCTTTTCGTGTTTGTTTTTTTAGATCTGCTAAACCATTTGGCACCTAGAGGGTCCATGTACATGCTTCTGTCATTTGTATTCTACAAGCAGATTTCTAAAATAAACTATTATTAAAAAAATATCTAACAAGCGAGGATACTTGAAACATTTTATTAGCAGTTAAACCAAGACTTTGTTAATAGTGCAGCCAAGCAACACAATTTGTCGATACCAGCAATCATCATCATCATCATCATCATCATCTCAGCCATAGGACGTCCACTGCTGAACATAGGCCTCCCCCTTTGATCTCCACAGATACCTGTTGGAAGCGACCTGCATCCAGCGTCTTCCGGCGACCTTTATAAGGTCGTCTGTCCACCTCGTTGGTGGACGTCCTACGCTGCGCTTGCTAGTCCGTGGTCTCCACTCCAGCACCTTTCGAAACCAGCAATAAATAGACACAACTTTATCGACACTAAATCGTTCAATCGCAAATGAAAATTGCATAATTAGATGAACAACATTACGACCTACACATTACAACCGATTGATAGATTTACCGCGGCCGGTAAATTACCGGTAGATTACCGACAATTAAGCTGCAGAAGAATTAATTTTATGTATCATGCAGTCATAAAATACAATACCGATGTATTTTACCCACATTACGATCGGAATTTATGGGTAAGTCGATGGATGGGAAGTACTGTGAGAACTTTATTTGCTTACAATGTATTACGGTGGTAATAGACGGTAATTACCGGTTTTGGACATGACATACCGGAGGGGCATGTAGGGAGTTCTGCTAAGAATATGCCAGGATCTGCTACTGTATTGAAGTGGTTGATAATGGGTCGTAATCAGGTACTGTTGTCATAAGTTTTACAGCACACATATGTATGCTCATTCTATCTAGAGGCGAAATAACGCTATGCGCATTTTTGCATTAAAAATAATTTGTTAGGTAAAAATGCTGATTAGCTACAAAAACTGCTCTTGTTCTTTGTCAGTTTGGTCAAATCTAATAAAATAAGAATAACGCTAAACGGTTCTGCCAATACAAATCGTGATTTGACACTCAGACTAAATATTGACCCGGAGTTCATTGCATTAAGTTAACAACGATGCAAGTGCACTTGGGACATTTCTTCTCTGTATGAGACAGTGGGACAGTAAAAATGGCTGATGATGTTTTTCTTTTCTTCTGTTACAGCCTTTTTTTTTATTGTCCCACTGCTGGGCACAGGCTTCCTCTCACACGGAGAAGGATTAAGCATTAATCACCACGCTTGCTCAATGCGGGTTGGTGATTTCAGACTAAATAGTCCAGGTTTCCTCAAGATGTTTTCCTTCACCTTTTTTATCAGCCATTGGTGTCCAAGATATACTTAGAAAGTACATACAAACTTAGAAGAGTTGCATTGGTACTTGCCTGAACTAGAATCGAACCCACGCCCTCATACTTGAGAGGTTGGTTTTTTACCCACTAGGCCACCACGACTTTTTTCTTTTCTTATTGTCATTAAAAAAGTACTTCTCACAGCCCACATTACATTGTCCTCTGACATTTACCCCTCTCATACCCAATCAAAAAGTCGCAGTGTTCCAGTGAATACTGGCGGGTTATTGTCTGATAATTTCCATTTCCCAGTATATAGGGATGTAGGAATCCCACGGGAAAACAGTTTTCATAGTTAAGAGTTTTTCCTATAGGTCGATTTTACTTCCTATTAGATCTTTGTTCCTACTATTGTGTGGCGTTTAACTTGATTTGAAATCATACATGTGAAATAAACATTGTCTGTATGTATTTATTGCTGAACCTATTTAGATGTAATTTCTTTCGTAACTTATTCTAAGAAAATTATTTTCTAACTTTTGTAGGTAAATATTATACTTAGTTTAAAATCGGAAACTTACATAAATATGAAATGTTAAACCATTTGTAAAAAATATGCCATCCGGAATGACCCACATAGAATTTTAAATGCCTCTGGGATCTTTTTAAATACACGCAAAAGCTTTTTCTTCCTTTGTCTTGAAGGTTTCAACAAGCATCGCTTTTTGTTTAAATAACGAATTCAAAACTTCAAACGTAACCGCTCCAGCGAATAAAATACTTTTCTAAAGAACTCCAGCAAGAATTTTTAATTGCAATTGCTACAGAACAGAATTAAAAATAATTCGTAAATCATTATCCAAACAAGATTCACGGCCGCTTTTTATTGAATTGCATTCGAGAATCAGTCAACTGTAATCTTAAAAAAAAAAGGCCTAGACTTTATGAAAACGTTGACCCCTCTTTTGCACATACAAAAACTAACCTAACTACTGTAGCAATAGGATACAAATTCAAATGGTTTTGTCTTCCGAACAACTTTGTCACACTCGCAGCATAGAGCACGGGACATGTTCCAAGATATTAAACGACATAAAAAAAAAATTGCACGTCCACTTTACAACCCGCGTGTCGTCGCATATTCATCGATAGCTTTCAAGCTGTCAAGTGAAATTCAACTGTATTTATAATGATGTAAAATCGATATTGACGTGATAAAAAAGTGAAGACGCGCTGTACCTCTATAAAGTAATTTTATTACTATGGCCTAGGGATGCGAAAAATCTGGACTCTGGTTGTTGAACTTTTAGGTTGAACTGGAATTTGTCAGCTAGGAATGTGGTTTCTAGCTTCGACGAAAAGAATTATATTCAGAACACCTGAATATTAGTGGACATTCTTTAAATTCCATATGTATACCTACCTACCTTTAAAAGTGCTATAATAAAAACTTTGTTTTATCTCATCTTTACAAATGCGTAAAATTTGATTCTCATACATATAAAAATACTATATATCGTGAAAAACATGAAACGTACATTAAAATAAAAGAGTTTCTTTAATTTTTTTATAATTTGATTAAACTTAGAAAATAAAATAAACTCTTCTCTTAAAAAGATAAAAGAGTTATTTTCATTAAAAAACCTAACCAAAACAGGGAAAACAGTTTACCATATTTGTGTCAAAACTGGTTTTCTCCATTCGACACTCACAAAATCTATCGACAACCACCATCCCAACACTACTATTATTCGATGAAGCTATTTTAGTGCATCCCCAACCGCAACAATAAGCTATAATGACGCCAGCTTTTACAAACAGCTTATTATCGAAGCTACGACACACTGACAACTTGCCTTCGATATAAAATAAAAATAACTATGAAAAATGCTCCCAATAATAAGAGGGTGCCTCGATCATTTTCTATATTTATGTATAATAAAATTCGCGTAATGATGCACCTATTTTAAGGATAAGGTAATTCGTGGAAAAATTCTTGGTCGTCTTCTTATCCGTCTTTTGATGTAAATCTCGGATCCGTTCTAACTCATTGCTCTTTAGTATTACTTATGAAGTATTGCGGAAATAACACCAATCGAAACTGATATTATAAAGCTCAACGGATTTTTTGTTTTTTCTGAACTTGATAGACTGATAAACTACTGAGCTGGTTTCAAAAATTATTTCAGTTTTATTTATGTAGGAAGGTTATAAGCTATTTTAGAAGGGACGCCGTCGGAAGCTAGTTCTTTATAAATGTGTAATTCAGTCCTTCTACAGCCTGTTATGTTTTTACTGTAAAACTATTTTGATGTTTTGACCTTTAAGATTAAGTCTTAGATTTTAACCAACTTTAAAAAGGGAGTTCTTTTCAACTTGACCGCTTCTTTAATTAATAACTCACAGCTTCCTAATTAACGGTCAAAAATCAAGTGTTACATTAATTGAATAAGTTTCTATGGCGGATGCAATAAAGCTTAGTGGACAGTAATAGGCGGACGCGAGATAATGTAAGTGTAGTATGGTCACAATTGAGGTAACTTTGTACCATGTACTATGTTTGTACTTGGACTGCTGGTAATAATTGAGTTAACACAGTAAGATACGTCTTTTGATGATTTTGCTCAATTTAGTGACAGAAAATTACGTTTATAAATTGATATTTTTATTAAAAGCTGATATTTCATAAAAGGAACGGACAAAGGTTTGTTATAATGATAGGAGTGTTAATGTGAGATCAAAAATAAAGCGTTTTTTTTTTCAACATACAGAGATACTTTATAGTTTTATAACCCCAAAGGGTCATTACCCTACTGAACAACACTTACACAATATCCAACAAAAGTCATCGCACATTATCTCCTCATTGAGTACCCAGTAACATTACAGCACATCGTGTAGGTTTCAGACGTAACCTCGGCTTACACGATACGGCTTCTAGAGGTCGCCTTATGATATATCCATGTTACAAGGGTGCGTTTTAATAGATTTAAATGGTGGTCTAGGTTAGTGGATTGTTGTTTATCAGGTTTTATAGTTGGATCTTTTTAAGTATTGTAAAATTGATGGATACGATGACTGTGGTTTGATTTCTATCGTGTCTTTGCGGTGGATATTGTCGGTGATAGTGTCAATATTTAACAAAGATTAGGTACCTGTAGATCTTTTTTCGTAGGTCTGATTTTATATCTTTCTACCTTTAATTAAATAATTAAAAACCTCAAAGACGAAAATAGAAAACCTCGACGCTATTATTTTTCGCTTCCTTTAGAGTTTATTTTTGTTAGTAGATATGTGTAATGGACAATTCTCTGTTCCTATTTGACTTCGAAAATACGTCGAAGAGGATTTGGATCAGCAATAACCGTGATACATCGCAAGTCTTTTGTTTTTAGGCAAAACTTAACCCGTTGTATGCCGAGATCCACACACGACACGCAATTGATTTTCTATTGTTTTATAATTAGCAGTACAAGCAGTTGAGCAGATATCTGTATAGATGCACTTTACAAATCGTTGTAGTTTATATCTGTCTTCAAAATTAAGTATCACCTGCCATGATCTTTGATTCAGTTAGTTAACGTCAATTGCTTAGGTACCTCATAACTGCCAAGTGTTGAGCGCCTTAATAGAATATTACAAAGTACTTCTAGAAGTTTATAGTAACAACTAATATTAAGTGCGGTACACATTGTGGTTAGTACGAATGTTTGCGTGCGCGCAGCCAGTGGCGCCACAGCTTAAGGCTTAAATTATTGGCTTTAGCGG
Organism: Helicoverpa assulta; assembly: GCA_963856015.1. NCBI lineage: Eukaryota > Metazoa > Arthropoda > Insecta > Lepidoptera > Noctuidae > Helicoverpa > Helicoverpa assulta. The sequence continues at coordinate 2,921,953 of CAWLCW010000016.1, forward strand.
TTTAGTTGGGCGGTGGTGCACGTAAAAAGAATATAGCGACTTGATCAAATGTTTAATTAAAATTATTTATTTGTTTAAAATTAAACATTACTTCAACAGCAAAAAAAACTAAAGTAAACCTATTTATGTATTTCAGCAACAGCTAAACTTAAAAAGAGTTTGAGAAGGCACACCCTTCAATAATTAATCTCTGCTCGACTATTTCAATGAAATTAGGTAAATCCTATACATCATCATCCTCCGAGCCTTTTCCCAACTATGTTGGGGTCGGCTTCCAGTCTAACCGGATTCAGCTGAGTACCAGTGCTTTACAAGAAGCGACTGCCTATCTGACCTCCTCAACCCAGTTACCCGGGCAGCCCAATACCCCTTGGTTAGATTGGTGTCAGACTTACTGGCTTCTGACTACCCGTAATGACTGTCAAGGATGTTCAATGACCGCCGGGACCTACAGTTTAACGTGCCATCCGAAACACAGTCATTGGTGTCTAAGATATACTTAGAAAGTACATACCAACTTAGAAAAGTTGCATTGGTACTTGCCTGACCTGGGATCGAACCCGCGCCCTCATACTTGAGAGGTTGGTTCTTTACCCTCTAGGCCACCACGACTTCCTTTACCCTCTAGGCCACCACGACTTCCCCTCTAGGCCACCACGACTTCCTATACACTATTACAAAAACTTTGTTTAATTGCGTTAATCTCGGGAAACATTAGACTAATTTGAAAAACTCTTTCAGTGTTAGGGTACTGCCAATTTATCCAGTTATCACAGATGGCTTTAGGCTCCTTTTAAAAGCATGCGTGGAGTAGTACTGTAATAATCTAAAACAATTTCTTATAACACGCTAACGCTTGTAACTTGGCCCACCAAATCCGCCCTGACTGTAATGTGCCCAATAAATTAAGCGGCACTAATACTTGCCTAATAATGATCGACAAAGAATGTGATCGTTGTGACATAGTTATGTTATTTATACGATATTAATGACATTGTACCAGATAAGATATTCGCGAAATGTATTGCAAGTATTCTGAATGATTTAGGTACAGTCGTTGTCTCGACGTGCGAGATTTCGTTGGTGCAACAAGTTTATTTAGTTTTGTGTGGTTGGTCAGACTAGGCATTAAGTAGATATGTGGTTTGGAAAAATATAATGTGGGTAAATGAACCGCAAATCGTAGTGTTTTCTGTCAAAAATACTTATTTTCCTATCCTAAATGAAGAAGTCGACATCATCAGGATTTTTATTATCTCGCCAGTGTGTAGTGTGTGTGAGTGGGCAGTGACTTCTACTCATGAAGAGAAGAGAAGAACTTTAATCACAGTTGGATATTTCAGAGTTTTCAAGTTCAGGTTTTATTATGATGATTCCGTCCAAAATACCTAAACAATACATATGACTTACAAAAGCGTTTATGCCAGCCCTACTCGTAAGGAAATGTACCCAAAATAGACAATTCAATATTTGTATCCAACCTTCTTTCATATTCTTCTTGTAAATTCTAACAACAGACAATAAAACCAGCCAGCAAGAATCATAGACGAGTAAATCAACACAAAACAGCACTGGCCGGAATTTGGGTGAGTTCGAATTTCGAACACACCCGAGGGAGGGGCAGTTAACAGCAATAAACGGGACACGCTGAAATACCATCCCTTAGGATACAGCACTATAATCAACGAGGATGACATATGATTTTCGACCTTCTGTCCTGAGAAATAAAGATGCATGTTGGTTGACTTTGGACAAGGAATATTTTGTAACAGTCCGTTGTGAATGTGGAATTGACTGAAACAGTAGTAACGAGATGTTTGTTTTCGGTTACTGTCTTACTAGGTTTGTTACAATTTGCTAATATACCATGTTGTTTATTGGTTCGTAACACTAAATACATAGTTACTATTCGTGGGCAGTAAACATATTTTATTTATAGCTGTTGAAATGTGTCTTCACTAAACTACCCCAGTCATTGACCTATAATGAGCAACAGTAAAATCGATTGACCATCGGCACCCTGTTTACGTAAATCCATAGCTATTTTTCAGACAGTCAATTATATTAATTCCGTCTTGAAAAACGGTGAATGGAACTTATGTGAGCTTTTTAACTTATGTAGACTTTAACCATAGCCATATAACAATATAAATAACATTCGTTTTCTTTGTCCCCAGAATCAATTCCGCTGCGGGAGGCTGGGGGCAACTGTGTAAAGGTAAAATCCTAAACATTTTCTTAAACAATATAATTAAGAATTATTGTAGGTAATTAAATTCGGAACAATAGTTTCAAATCAGCCGCAATTTACAGGTTCGTTAGCCTATACAATCACACTATCATCTCATTATAATACAGAGTGCACACCGGACGGGCGCTTATGTAGTATGTTTAATACATGCTACATAAGGCGTTCATAACAGCAAAAACGATATACGTGAGAAAGAAAAGCCAGATGACAGGACGTTTATAACCTAAAAAATAATAACATTAAAATAAGTTCAGTAGTCAAAAATAAAAACCAACTAAGTTCTGTATTCACATATGGATGTATGGATGTTAATGTTATTTTATCAATGTATGTTGTAACAACAAAATTGTTGGAACATCATTTTATGAGGTCGGTTTACATTTTTTAACGTGTTTTGAATATTACAGGGTTCTCAGAAATATGTATTGTATATTTTTTTCACCGTCAAAAACTGTAAAGATTTGGAAAAAAAAATGTTTGTGAAAAGCACTTGGCTGTTGCTAGCGTCTTAAAAGTCCACTATCCCATATAAAGATTGATTGCCATAGAGATTGCACTGTATTTATTTAAAAGGATACTTACTTGTAAAAAAAATTGGTGAGTATGGGGGTTTTTATGAAGTTGAAAATGTCGGAAGATAAAAATAGCTGAAATACAAAAACGAATCTCATTGTGGCTTTTCTTGTAAATTAAATTGATAAAATAATAACTCTCAAAGTAATCTAATTTTACGTTATCAATGACAATTCATTGGTAAAGTAAAATTCGAGGAATAAAAGATTCAAACTTTTCACTTTCCTCAACAAATTATGTATTGTTTGAAACTCCAAAAATAGAATCCGTTTTCAGGAAACGCCGTCGAAAGCCCTCAAAAATAAATAATTCGACTATTCAGATAAAAAGTCTGAGATTATAGCACTTTATTTAATTATGTAGCCATGTTATATGTATGGGGGAGTCGTAAAAACATTTTAACTTTCCTCAATAAATCTCGCCTGTTTGCACAAGCATTTCCCTTTAGCAAAAACATAATAAAAAATAATTCCACGAGTTGTAGCTTCGCTTTTATTTCATTTTTCAACTCTCGCGAATCTTCAATATTTACGTTTACGCTTTCGGAACCTAATGTAATTTATTTTCCGTGAAAGATACAAACACAAAAGAGCAAAACATTTTGCAAATAGAAATGAAATGTACTGAGTAATTAAAATGTCAATTGCGCATTTCGTAATTATGAATTTGAATTCTTTGATTCTACGCACAATTCCAAGGGCGGTTTCATTAAATACTTAAGCAGGTTCACACAGATGCGGAACAAGCGATACTTGAGGGCTGAGCGCTTACGCAAAACCGCTTCGCTCAAAAGCTGCTCTTGACCGTTGTAGCCTGCGCCTTACATCGCGTTTAAACCACTTTAACAGAGTTATGCTGATCCTTATCGCGAACAGTAGGCACTTTGCGGTCCCCTACTAGGTCCGGTATGTCTTTCTCAATGCGAATAACTATAAACTGATATTTTATTCAATACATGCTGCGCCCGCTGCTTCGCTCTTAATCGGTAAATAAATCTTTGAGTCATAAATTGGTATTTCGAAAATCAGTTACATGATATGTAAGTCTAGTGAGTCAGACTAGCAACGATTGATCGAACTGTTGAGCGATTTATTGCTTATTAGCTAACATGAGTGCTGTAGTTGAACGTAGATTATTAACTTGTAACTTTAATGAAAACAAATGATGGTGTTTCTGAGTTAATCAGTTTATCAGACATGATTGGCTGTGTGAAGCGGGGTTTGAAGTGAGTGAGAGTTTATTTTATGGCAGTATAATGTTCTAGTTAGTTGCAGACATTAGACGTGTCCATATTTTTGTGGTGGTTTCTGAGATAAGGAAAATCAGCACTTTATAAAAGCAAATGGAGCATTTAGCTATTTTCGTTTGAATATTATTCTCAAAATGAGATAATTACGTCCTATAAATACTTAATTACGAAACAGAATTAGGTCACAGTAAAAATCATTTCACGATGATTACTTAGGAAATAAATTAGATCGATTATTTAATCGATTAATCGCACGCGCTTCTATTCCGTCGACTACTTATGGAGCTCGATGCTTCTACTTTTGCATCATTAACAGTCATTATACGTAATTAGTCTCAATGAGAGTTCTTTAGAACTAGGTATACAATGACTTCGGAGAACGTTTTATTATCTTTTTTTAAAAGTAATTATTGATGAATTTGGTATGACTTGGAATTCGTAGATCTTTAATGGAGAGTATGGGCTTGGTATCTTGGTACTATCGTCTAGCTAGAGTATGTGAGATATATTTAGTCGGGCGGAAAAAGGTGACTGCAGTTTTATGACTACTCCTCGGAACAGAATAACACTGCTTATTTAAACCGATTTCAAAAAAGGTATCTATGTTCGTGAGTGAATGTCTTACGTTTGGCTGAACCGATTTTGGCGCAGTTTTCTGGATAGTATTTGTCACCATCTGGTAGTACCTGTTCCATATAAGGGAACTATTTTGAGGTGCATAAAATTATGATCTTTTTATCGAACTATTGTGTTTTAAGCTTACACGACGCAGAAAATTAACTCGGACTCCGACTAAAGAACTCAGATACCCAGATTTTTCAAGGAATTCTCTTCTCAAAAGTATCAGCTACAAAAGTTAGTGTTCTTTTCCCATAGAGCGTTATATCTAAAGTATTAAAGAAAGTAAATATTTTTTGTCCTTAATTTGAAGAACACAATGTAATGTTTGTTCTAATAATAATTACATTACATTTTATACCGTGCTTAAGCTCATGTCAGTACCATAACTATTTATTTCACTTCGATTTGGGGGGTGTCTTTAATTATGTGACCACGACTGTATATATATATTTTTTAAACTTGTTTGTATCTGTTTCATAAATGTTCTGATTCGGCGTAAATGTTTCAATGATGTTGTGGAAACTGTTTTGGATTATGTTTGGTTAAAATTGTGTGACTTTTTGGTGTAATGTATCTGTTTGTTTCCCAAATAAAAAAAAATAAATAAATAAATAAAACAATTTTGAACAATATTTCGCACTTATTTGCATTTAACAGTAACTCATTAATATTTCTCAAAATTACAAAATGCAAGCTGCGGGACCACTGCAGCGACAAACTGTGCAAGATCTTAAGTATTTAACGATGCAGTGTTGAAGATGTTTTAATAGCATTTCTTATTATAGTACTTGAAGCCATGACTGCCTTTCTAATGAAATGATTACTGTAACACCGTTATATGATAGGCTGTTAAATGCCCCTTGATTGGTTGGGTGTTGTTTATTTAATTGATTTAAGTAGTTATGTTTGTTTGTACCTATAGTAAAGGCCGAAGGGACATTTTGTTGTACGATAAGAGATTTTTTAAGAACATATTATAATATGTGTATTGAAGTTATCTTTGCAATAAATCATTATTTTGTCGTTGAAAGGCGGAAAAATATAGTACTTTATCCATTTTCTGTAAAAAGGTAGATTAGCCTTTTTTATTAAAAATGGATAAAGTACTATAATTTTTTTAGCATCATTGGCTTGCTATTTAATTCGAGGCGTGGATCAGAATGGCATAGCGTAGACGTTTCGTAACGACCTACGACTCGCGTGTCCTATATGCATTCTGTAAGGTAAAGATAGAATTTCAGATAAAATCATCACTATTTGATATCACAAAACAAACCCGATGTACAGATTAAGATATTCTCCTAAGAACGTCATTAGTCTGTTACCGCATGACGCCTGTGAAAGATATTTAACTTAGATTCAAGCACTCTCTGGAAGTGCTCTTACGAATAAATAATGAGCGATAGTCAACGCAAACCTGATCCTGTCGTGAATTTTTAATTGTATCTAAGATTAATTATTCGTGTCTAGATTTCTAAAGGATTGTGATACTGGGTTGCGAAAATTTAGGTATTAATTTTGAGCAATTAGTACGGAAAACATTTCTATATTATACGTATTCTTACGGTCATTTAAAATTGAATCAAACTTATATGGCATTCACTGTACAATTATTGGGTTAAATACCAAGATATTGTGTGCTTTCAATTATTCTATACTAGCTGTTTCCCCCGGTTTCACTTGAGTTCCGAGGAAACTATTTACCGCACTTGGATAAAAAGTTGCCTATGTGCTTTTTCAGGCTCTAGAGTCTAGATTTTCTGTGTACCCTACCCAATGTCATATAAATCGTTGCATTGATATTGGCGTTAAATCTGGATAGTGTTATTAAATTACCTAGTAAGGATCAGATTAGTAAGCAAATTAAATCAGATTCAGTAACATGGTTGATGACAATCAAGGTTCCCCTTTTACTGGTAAAACATACGTAACTCTATGTAAAAACCCTTTACGCTTCCACGCGTAACTTTTACGTACAAAACTGTACACATTTCAGCACCCATAAACCAAAGCAATTCAAACGATGCAAATCAGCCAGGGTGGCGAAACGATTTACGGCAACAATTTCACAAACGACTGTATTTCCCTTTGTCTGAGTCTAATCAAATAACAACGTGGATTATGTATCTGGCTGATCGCGGCTGATAAATAAGTCTGACACCTGACTAATTGTGTAGCTGAATGGTATCGAAGTATCGGCTGAACACGATGAAAGACGTATCTTGTGTTCGATCTGTGTTTTGTTATGATACAGCTGGTTACATGGATACTTATTTTAGTATCTACGTAAGAATTAGCTCGAAGTTGACAGATTAATCAATAAAATTCTTACTAGCAGAGGTCTTTTTTTTAAGAAGATTTTAGTATACGAAATGTACAGTTATGGTGAAAACAAAAATACACTCCTTCTCAATTGAACCACTAAGCCAATTTATATGTAGTTTCAAATGTTATCTAACTCTCCCGAACGACCTGAAACGAGGTTCATTAATTTTTTTTTCATTAAAAGAGCTATGCCCAAGATTTTTCTATATAAGGAAACGTATGCAATTATGCATCCAAATATAAACAGACCTGTCCTACATTCCCAGTACCCAGTTCCCAGGTATTATGTTAAAACTGGCGCCAGTGTATTTCAGCAAAACGCCAATAATATGGTAATGTACACCAATATTGAGATGTTCCTCCGAACCTCCGAGCCTTTTACCTTTCGGGAACTAATTTTGATACTTCCAAGCTTTTGTTTCAAAGGTAAACGGCTCATTTCTGATTCCAGTGTTTGTCCTCTGATTAATAATTGAAGCCAGGTGGTTATTGTTCTAAAAGTGGCTTTATTGTTGTAGAGTAATTTGATTAGGTTATGTTTTAGTTCATTGCCCCTAATAATATTATTTTAAGTTACGACACTTATGTACGATTTTATCGTAACAATTATATTTAAATCACTGTTTAAGTTTACTTAGCTTTTTTTAGCAAGATTATTATCGTTGTAAAGTCGTGGTGGCCTAGTGGGTAAAGGACCAACCTCTCAAGTATGAGGGCGCGGGTTCGATCCCAGGTCAGGCAATTACCAATGCAACTTTTCTAAGTTTGTATGTACTTTCTAAGTATATCTTAGACACCATTGACTGTGTTTCGGATGGCACGTTAAACTGTAGGTCCCGGCTGTCATTGAACATCCTTGGCAGTCGTTACGGGTAGTCAGAAGCCAGTAAGTCTGACACCAGTCTAACCAAGGGGTATCGGGTTGCCCGGGTAACTGGGTTGAGGAGGTCAGATAGGCAGTCGCTTCTTGTAAAGCACTGGTACTCAGCTGAATCCGGTTAGACTGGAAGCCGACCCCAACATAGTTGGGAAAAAGGCTCAGAGGATGATGATTATCGTTGTTAACATTAACTAGAGGTTTCACCCGTATAAAACGTAGCATATAACTGAAGGCGTTTCTTTTTGTAAGAAAATTTTGATTCCAATCTTTTCAGTCGGTCTAATATTCCCATTGTTTTTAATATTCATTTAGGAATTAATTATTTAAAGAATAAGAATAGGGCAATATGAAATAAGCCACAAACATCAGCGCGACTGTATAAGTCATGCACTAGAACAATAGGATTTCACTCCAAAACCAGGTACCTCTTATAGATATGGAATACTTAATAATATCAAAGTAAGACAGTTCCTACGCAAGTGCATACAACCCAAGCAAAGCTTCTAAGAGAGCAGGTCAAGAAACACGAACACTGAACTATATACAAACACTCTTGTCTTCGAGCTCGACAGATTTCATACGATTGCGTTTCAGAGTAATCTCCAAAGAACGTACACAAAGCCTTAGGTAAAGCTATTTCGGGAGATGCAAGATTTTCCAGCGAGAATCACCCGAGGGAGTTTGATTTCATCTCTATGCGAATATGATGTTGGGTTTCAGAAAATGGGTAGGTTTGGTATGAACTGGGGATAGGCTAGCAGCTGCAGATGATTGATGACCAAGTAAAACTGAACCAACAAGATACAAAAAGGGTATAAGAAGGAACATGGCGGGATTTAGTCAACAAGAGTCAGACACTTCCTCCACAAAAAACGGTACGAAAGGTAGTCAATAATTCATCTGTACTAATAATATAAAACTGAAGAGTTTGTTTGTTTGTTTGAACGCGCTAATCTCAGGAACTACTGGTCCGATTTGAAAATTTCTTTCAGTTTTAGATAGCCCATTTATCGAGGAAGGCTATAGGCTACTTTTTATCCCGGTACGGGAAGTAGTTCCCACGGGATGCGGGTGAAACCGCTAGTTCAAAATAAAGATGAAAATGGATATACCCTCAAGACGGATGTGGGAAGTCCCCACACGGGTACGAAAAAGTGACAATCACTTAATATTAGGAATAACCGAAACCGTATTTTGGAAGGCCAAATAGTCTATATTACTCATTTACATTCCCACTCCCAATTTATACTCCCCCATTACATAAAGTACGTCACTACAATAGGTCGGTAATAAGGTGCAATCTCCGAAGCATGCACTTGCATTCCGCCGCATGTGGTAATGACTTCAACCGCAGAGCACAGACGTACGTACGAAATTGACGTGCTCTTCCGCATTCAAACGGGACTCAACTGTCTGGTGTATTAGGAAGTTTTCAAATAACTGTAGTTGTATCTTGTTTAGTTCATTTGTTTTTGGGTAGAAGTAAACACGGAAAATCGATCTCAGTGGCGTGCACTTGGAGAGGCCTATGTCCAGCAGTGGACTGCGATAGGCTGATGATAATCGTTACGCTATACATACATCTGCGTACTTAATGGTTAACTTTGGCTGGCCTGACGGTTAGTCAAAAGCCAGAAAGTCTGATAACCAGTCTTACCGTCGAGTAAACTGTCAGCCAACTGTTTAATCTGCAGTGGGCCTCATTATTTTAAACTACATCTATCAACAAATTATTATATGTAATTCTCTCACAACTTACAAAACACAACTAATCTTTTAACAAATAACCGACATAAACATTAACAAATTACACGTTATACAAGAGAGTCAATACAAACCAATTTTCTAACATAAAGTGCAAATAAATTGCCTATTGAGGAAACGTTGTGTGTCCGTCAACACATCTATCATGCATTGCGTCAATACACTATATTGTGCCAAGGAGTATGTATAGCGTGGAGATCGCACTTTGTATTGGGCCGATAGATCAGACATCGATGAATTAAACACCGTGATTGCCTGAGATAAGCTCATCTAACGTAATGTATGTGATGCATAGATTTTAGATTTGATGTAAAGAATAATTTTAGTAGTAATAATAATTTAGTGGTTTACCTAGTACATACCTATCAGTAAAATGAGAAGGGTTGAAAGTGTGCAATTGTGTGTCTATCACTTCTAATTTCCTAATATTCAAATAGAAGCTTTAAAATAGCATAAAATGAAATCATATCTGTCATCATAATTTAAAATATCTGTCAATATCATTAGAAACCTTATTATTAGAAATCACTCCTCTTAAACTTAAACCTCTGTTACGTTTCTAACCCTGCGCCAATACTGCTAATGTCCTTAAATTATTCGTTGACCAATAGAAAGAGGTTTAAATTAAATTCATCATCATTATCATCAGTCCAGTGTTGAAACCGCAGACGATGGGTAATTTTGCTTAAGCACTTTATTTGTTGTTGCGTGTATTGTGTCGTTCACTTTTTATATTATACTTGCTTCCAGCTGCAGTTAGACTTAATTTTGATTGGTTGAGCTGGAAACTTAGTCGGATATAAAATGCCTAAGTATGTCCTTTGGTTATCTATACACTATGTGGGTGCCAAAAATTGAATCAGTTCATTGATAATGGTAATGGTGTCCACGGCCGATTTCAGCCACGGCGGCTGTTCTCATTGAAGGAGATCAGCCAGCTGCGCAGGACATATTATAGTGCACGAGCATTTGCGCAGACACAGGTGCACTCCCTATTCCTTCACTCTCATAACCCGATGGGACGGCAATCCGACACGACCGGAAAGAGATCTGGCGCAGGACCGACATTTACGTGCTCATGCACGGGTGCATCATCAACTTCCAGACTACGGGCTGCTTTGTGAAAGTTTAAGAAAACCCACAAAGCGATTTCGGCCCGACCCGGGAATCGAATCAGTTCATTACTTTTGTCTTGAAAGTGCAAGACATACAGAGTTATTTACTTTCCCATTAATACTATTAGTAAAGACAAACTTCCACCTGCTATTTTGCTTTGATCCCGAAGGAACTGATTCGGGTACTCAGAATTAAAGTACCCTAAAGTCATCATCAGTGTCTTGTAACACTGAAATATTTTCGAATAATTCAAATCGGTATTCCTTAGATTAGTGCGTTCAAAAAAACTCTTCAGCTTTAAAATATTAGTAAGTACCTATCTACTACACGAAATACCAATTTCGGCATGATCAGGCTAATTCAAGAAATACGTGATCCTAATGACTCAAATTGCTTCTAGAGTTGTAAGATCATAGTGATTTGTAAAATGATGATTGTTTTAATAGTTAGTCTAGACTAGACTGTGTAAGAAGTTCAGTGACTTTGCAATTTTATGTTCGATGGTTTAAATCATGTAGGAACTTTGACGGTAACCAAAACATAACCAGCAGTTTGCCAATTGTGCAAATCGTCAATTTTTGGTTTAATTGACGGCTGGTTATCGTTATCTTCTGGTCTTTAAATATTCTTCTATTTTGTGATTCATTTCCTTTTTTTAAATTCATTTTTATACTCACGTTCACAACGGTGTGGCAAGAGTAACCTATTAGCTGTGTATTTCAACCTATCTACATACATCGATGAGATGGCCGATGGGGCCGAAAAGTGCTGGAGTGGAGACCACGGACTAGCAAGCGCAGCGTAGGACGTCCACCAACGAGGTGGACAGACGACCTTATAAAAGTCGCCGGAAGACGCTGGATGCAGGTCGCTTCCAACAGGTATCTGTGGAGATCAAAGGGGGAGGCCTATGTTCAGCAGTGGACGTCCTATGGCTGAGATGATGATGATGATGATGATGATGACATACATCGAAGAAACTCTTCCAATCCATATTTTTATCCGTCCGAACACTTCGCTAACAAGCCCATTGACGAACTCAGTATCAAATGAATTCTTCCCATCAAAGCACAGCCAGTGATGTGCAACGCGACCTCTGACGCGATTCCACTCTCACATATCGATAGCTTATTCACTTCCATCGACCTAATTAGTCCCACCACTAATTAATAAGCCAGCTCTCACCGTTTGCCGCTTGATTAGGTATTTGTATTTCATATTTCTGATTAGTATTGGTCTGTTTGGGGTGGTTAGTGTCAAATTCAGGTTTGTGGTGACGAGTGTACATAGAGTCTAATTAATTACTACTTATATCAATTAACCAACTGATTTGCCATTCGTAGAACATTGCGTACTGCGGTGTGCCTTTAAGGACTTGAATAAAGTTTTGATTTCTACCAAGACTTTACCTTAGACCATTTTTATTGTAGGTATGATAACAGTACCCACTCATCCACGGAGGAAGATACCAGGCTATTAAGCTATAAGCATATATTAGAATCTGAACAAAGATCTTGCCTGAGAGTCGCGTTTAGTACAGCTTAGCTTCCCAAAAGTCATCCCTTGGAAACAACCCGAATAAATGGGCTATCTATCTAACACTGATAAAATCCAAATTATATACAGCTACATATTTTTTTTTCTCTCTCAAATAACTACAGTACATACATACATATTTACCTCACACAAAAATTCGGACCATCTCATCAAAACGGTTCTTTTTCTTAAAGACTGTGAGATAACAAGATATGGATCAGCAGTTATAACTTAACCAAATCACAGTTGACTCAATATTCCGTTACACTGACTTACAGTATAAAACGCCATCACATAAGTAGTGGTTACATAACCAGTTATTAACGGTCTGACGAAACGCTGGTTAAATAACCATATGATAACATCGGTAACCGGTTGATTCGGAACAATTATTTGGCCTGTTTTAAGGTTGGTTTCAATGGGAATGGGAACTCGTAAAAAATTTGACCATAGAGTTTTTTCGTGGGAATGGTATTTTTAAAAGTCTTTTTAATCAATTGTGGCGTTTATCTTATTTAAAAGTTAACTTTAAAAGCTACTTTTTTCTATTGGATAAACACATTTTTCTTAACTCTGTAACTTTCAATGTTCAATTACCTAGATCTCACGTAATTTTACGGGGTAACATTTGTCAATCGTTCCCATATAACATTACGTTAATACATCATCCTATTTGTACAACGTGAAATAAAATGTATATATTTTTTAATTACGCAGAAAATCATCAAAAACTATAATATTTTTTTGCAACTATAAAAATATAAGAGAGTACACGAAAAAAAGTTTGGTCAGTATTTCTCAATCACCTACATATAATTAATTCACGATTATTAGGTGTCAAGTTAGGTTAAGCCATTAACTAAATATATTGTACCTACAACTTGTTAATAATGTAAATAGGCTATCACTATTCTGTGTACATCATAAAGTACAAATTAACATACATATCTATGGTCATTACAATATCATTATCAGAAACTGTAGTTGTTAACACAAGCCATAATTAATCGCCTATTAGATACTAAGTTTCGACAAGAATTCCTAGTGTTTGGGCAATTTAACTGAATTCCTTAACTAAGTTCTAAAGTTAACTAAATAGGTTTAAAGTTTTTGGAGAGGTAATTGTATCAATTAAAAGTACTTAGTTATAAAACTTTTAGGAGTTAGAAGAGGTGGTATCTATAAGTAATTTAACCTTTGCAAGTTTCAAAAGGAGTTACGATAAACTTCCTGTAGAAAGACAAACGATGTGAGATGGTTTTTTACAATTTCTGCCACTAAGCTGGTTATGTTCACCAAAACAGCAGGTCATTTCTATACACAATTGTTTTGTAATATAATAATAATAGGCAATCCGACACGACCGGAAAGAGATCAGGCGCAGGACCGACATTAACGTGCTCTCCGATGCACGGGTGAATCAATCACCAACTTCCAGACTACAGGCAGCTTTGTGAAAGTTTTAGAAAACCCACAAAGCGATTTCGGCCCGACCCGGGAATCGAACCCGAGACCTCTGGCACAGCTGTCGCGCTTGCGACCACTAGACCAACGAGGCAGTCGTAAGTTGAACTGCTAAACTGGATAATTGTTTGCTCTCATGATAACTGGAACATTTTTTAGAAAATGAAAACTATATTTTTTGATATAGGAATGAGCTTATTTCAATCCTCAGAAAATAAATGTCAGTATTCTAGAAACGGAAGATTAATATTTAAACCTACAACCATTTATTACTTCCAGCTTCCGACATAATATAACATTTTCAAAACCCAGAGGCATTTTCTAATAACTCAAACAAGTGGAGCCCATTCATTTTGATTGCACAGAAAATCTATTTCTCACATACCTATATGTGTAAAGCGGACGTAAGATGATAGTAATAATTTTCAATTTATACTTTGAGACGTATAAAATATTATATTTCGCAATCCTGATATTACGAGTAGGTACAAGTTGTCGGTAAGAAATTGCTTTGAGCTTAAAATCTGGCGTCTCAATGAACTGAAAATGTTCCGTACACGTAAGTCCTATATTAACATTTTGGTTAAACACCCAACCTATAAGTAGGCAGTACGCATTGATTTGACACCACGAGGGTGTAAAAACACGTAACGCGTAATATGCATAAAGCTGTGACACTGTTTAGAGAAATAAAACCGAGTGTAGAAAAATGCTGAAATAACGAAATTCTCTCATGGAACCATTGACCTCTTGACTTTTGACTGTAAGAAAAACCGACACCAAGAGAAGTTTGTAGACGTCCACTAACAAACACTCACGCTACCGAACCCTACCTCAATGCAATTTCCCTCAATACATCACAGATTTCATAATCCCACAATCCAGTGAGCACTGGGTTAGGTAACCTGTGCATTATTCACATAAACATGGTAGGCTCTAGTAGTGGGTAGGGTAACCACGCCGCAGGCCGCACTTGAGCCAGTCTCGTCACGTCGAGAACACGGGCGAATCAAAACGTGTGATCTGTAATGGCGGGTGGCACTTGCATTGGTAGGGTGACAGCTTTTTAGTATTTTTTTATGATTTTTTTTTATAAGAAAATGTATTTTTTTGTTTTAAGTATAAGGTTTGGTTGTAGAGTTATTTATTCGAAAACTATTCGCTGTATCTTCATCCATATCATATTTATTATTATGACTAAGAAAAGCATATGTATTAAATAATATTCGATAATATTATTGGAGAAATACTGATATTGCTCTTAAATAAATACACACAATAACGATAAAACCGTACCACTGAACAATAACCTAATATCGTAACTATTGCTTAACATTTATTGAATAAAAGAGGCACGCCAAAAATACAAAAATCCTTCTCCTACTCATACTTCAAATAGGGCTTTGTCCTCTCAAGGCATAGATACCCTTGCCCCTAGGCTGTGCCACCCTCCAGATGAAGGGAGACAAGTACGTGGAAGGGAGGGGGGGAGGGTCTGGGCCCTTTGTCTGCGCTCCGTCATTACTTTGTCAAAGGTCCTTGGCGAGGCGCGATTCTAAGCCACATACGTGTTATCCTGTATGAGGAAACCACTGTACAACACACTACTTTGTACTAGTGGTTTTGGAGGCTGAAAAACATTTTTATTCCTCATTCCCTAGGGTTTATTCTCTTTTTTTATCAGCCTATTATGCTGTTGAAGAGTTTTATTTTATTTTTGGTCGTGGAACAACAGGGAGTTTTTTTGGTGAAGTTAAATTAGAGCGTTAACAATTGCGTACCCGGTCCATGCCGAATTGCGATGTATAATATGTACACTGACAATAGGTTTAATAGAAAAAAGGTACTTAAATCACACTAACAAAAAACACTTTCAGCTAGCAGAATTAAATTGCCCATCGCAATTGACCTTCACTCCACACATCAACAGTTATCTATAATCAAATAATTTCTCTGGAGACTAATTAGGTTCACTTCAATCAGCGGTAATCAATTACCTCAAAGAGGATGGCGTATGAACAGTTGGTCCCCAGTGACCGCTAAACGCGGAGGCTTCAATCAATGAAGTTACAGGCATAACTGAATTACCGTACGCGGCGACAGCGCGCAAAAACTTGCGCCGTAATGACTATCGGCGTAAGATGTAAGCTAGTCGCGGTATCATTATGAATCCCTGCGAATTGGCCCGTTTTTTGTGACATGTTATGAGATTGTGAAATAATGTAATTAAAGAGTTCTATAAGCCTTATCTTTCACCAATCTCTTCTACAATATTTCATTATTCACGCCGTTCTACAAAAAGCAATATGGTCAGATAAACCAGTGTTAAATATAAACACGTTTAAGAATGCAAAATGTGTTCAGAACCCTAAAACAGAACATTTTTGCAATTTGCATAAATAAGTGCCTGTATGCATCAGTATCTATTACAGAAGGCTGCAGAAAATGTTAAAAAAACCTGTATTGGTGACCCCTGTTTGATGAGAAATTCTCCTGCTTAATCGCTTCATCGATCTCTTTGCACCTCAAACGCGAACTCGCAAGAAACGCCCGACATGCGGAGTATCGGTCAAGGGGCCAGACGACAGTTAGCGTTCGTAAGTGCGCTTATGCTCAGCTGACACGATATTATGGCAAGGAAACGGTGTTTGATGTCGATGACCTTCATTACTTTATAAGGCCACGGCGTGCTACAGGATCCTTTGAGTTCAAGGACGGGACAACACGGTCCTTAAGTGGGAGAAAGTATTTTGTTTTTGTTGAAATCTGTTACGAGTCTTGCAATGAAGGAAATCATTTTAAAGAAGGTGAAAAATCAATATTCATTTATATAAAATGGCCCAGTAGTTAAAGCATTTAATTAATGGTAAAAAGGTGTGTTTATTATTTTTGGCAGTGACTAGGCCAAAACATCGAGTAATAAGTATTGGAATTGGTCCAGTCAGACGATCATAAGTCTTGTATTCAATATTCCTTCTGGGAATAAATACACTGCTGCAAGGCAATATCTGTAAGTAACAAGCCCAATAAACTGGTACATAGAAAATGTTATAAAAATGATAACTGTCATAAAATCAATGGAGGAATAGTTCGTTTAGCATAATGCTGACTTTGCTGACTCAGCCTTTTGCGAGGCAGCCTTCATTAAGTCCACAAAGATTTTACTTCACAGGAAAATCCAAGAAAAGTTATGCAGTATTAAAAACTGAAATGAATCTGAAGAATTCAATGTAAAAATCGGGATGAGGGGAACGCTTTCATAGAACTTCGCTTGAAAAGAAACTTAATTAAGATATGAATTGTACGTCTAATTATTTTTTTAATTATCAAAATTATTAGTTGCATAAATTGTACGAAGCTTTTGACGAGAAAAAGTGTAATACTAGTGTAAGTTTTGGTACGTTGTAGGTATCCTCCTATTCTCTAAGGAAATGAATATAGTGTGTACTTGGTACAAAAAAGTTCATTAAGCGGACCCGTGTACACAAGACATCTTGTTTTTACTACCATACCTATATGAATGGATACGTTCATGTTATTGCAAATAATAAAAATAACAATAAATAGATACATTGCCAAGTCTTCACTTTTTGCTACTCTTTATTTCTGACATAGCATTTTTTTACTTCTACCAATAATAAAATAGGTATATTTCGGACCGATATTTGTAATAATCAACTAAGTAGGTTCTATTTTTATGTAAACGAACATATCATTGCAATAAAAATATACACTTCCAAAGTTATTCAGTAAAAACTCGCTGGACTGACATCCAGAAATAACTTCAAACTTATTCCGTACTTTTTTTTTCTCAAGTATCATAATAAGATACCAGGTATTTAGGACGTTTATTTTTGACCACAGAGCCAATTAAGATCACCAATCAACGAACAAGAAAAAGTTTTAACACGTTTTTCAATTTCCTTCTGATTTCGTAGTCCCGATATATTTCGCTGTATATGGTCACCCTACTTTATTGATACCGAAGCAAGTGTTTGCACTTTGGATTATGTCTTCGTAACAGATATTAATCAGTTCTTAGTGTTTACACTAAAAGCTTTGAAATCGTAAGAAAATGTACATGTGTACCTACATTTTATTTAGTAGCTAGCCGCAGATATGTATGTACAATGGTGGACATATACAACGTCAACTTTCTCTGACCCGCAGAAAATCAACTATGAGACAATCTTAAATATAGACATTACTTTCAAAAACATTCCCACGAATTGAGAACCTCCTTTTTGGGAGGTCGGTTAAAAATACACGTTCTCAATGATCAAATGTTCATTCAGACAAACCCAGCCATATAAGTAGATAATTATAATCTTCGCCTTACAACATCCCAGTAATATAACAGCGAGTAAACTTACACCTTAAATGTGTTCAATATTAATGGCTTTCATCTTTAATTGCTTAGAAAATGGGCGAGACGAGGAAATGCCATACTAACAGGCTAACACACCTGAATGGCCATTGAACATTATTTACCACACCAATTAATTCTGTTGGCCATCGCCTTACGGTTGTCCTGTACGCTTGGCTTAATCGCGACATAGTGCAAGTTTTGCAGAAGGTTCAGTTAAATAGCTTACCTTTATAAATATAAATACCTACCTACCTTTATATACTGTGAGTCGACATTTTTTTTAACAAATATTATGATAGATTTATGATTTTGTATACTTAATGTAAACTGAAAAACTTAGGTAGGTAATAACTTTCACACGTAATAGAATACCAAACGCTTACCTATTTACCTAAATACTAGGTACTACTAATATCTAGTTAGTTTAGGTTTTCCTGTATGATTTTTTTTTTACAACATACGAGTACAACGTCTTGTCCTCTAAAATGCATGAGAAAAATACCAAGAACTTTTGAAGCAGTTTAAAAATGGCAATAAAAAAATATGACAAAATTTACATCTCCCTAATTTATTCACCTTGAATCTAACCTCAGGAATCACAGACCAATACTGCTGATCCGATTTCCGCAAACACGAAATATCACTGATTTATATGTATATGCCAAAGCGAACCGCAAATGTCAGGTCCGATTCCGGTCATACACCGTTGGTCAGCCGGACGTCCGATTGTAGGTATGATATGAACTGACCTTGGCCTAAAACGAGTTTCCTCTGTTCCGATGGTCAGCTTTCAGTTCATCGGTTTTTGCTAAGTCATTGCTGGTAATTTGCTTTTGATGTCAAATGGTAGGCTTAAATTATTTCTGTAGCCATATAGGCATAGTTAAATGGCGGAATTCACTAGTGTGGAGTTTGCTTTATGTACCTACTAATTATAAAGGTCAAACTTGGGACACGATAGTTGTGAGCTGTTAGTGTTCTACATTACCATATTTATGGTCACTAATAAAATAACCCAGGTCATACCTAGGTATCAGTTCAATGGCAGCAAGAAACGTATTCAGTTTTAAAGTTAACGAAGTTTGTACATCATTGCTGTATAAAAGTTTGTGATTTGCAGGTCAAAGATATTTGTTACTCAGAGGACGTGATCTAAATTAAATTTTATTCATTTTAGTTAACATTTTCATTTTGGAAATTAATCACGCAATTTTTTTTGTCACTGTTTCGAATAATTAATTAAACGTTTAAAATTTCGTTACCAACTTGATCTACTGTTTTTCCTTTACGCTATATTTTAGTCTATATTTAAGCGTTCCGTGACTGATTGAAGATTAAATAATTACTTGCGTAGCGCAGTAGGAGTTGGCTGCAGGCAATTCGATGAATAGTGCACTGAGTATGTCCTGTGGTGTAGCTTGCACATTGGAAAAATTAAGAAGTTGTAGTAGTTTCTAAATGGGATTGTGTTTACCTATTTATTTATGTATCATTAAAAACGTTTGTTGTTAAAATTTAGATTTAAAACGATAATTTATTTTGTTAAAACACGTGTATTTGTTTACAAAACAGAGGTGATGTTACATAACGTATTAACATAAGAATCAGAGCCTTACATGTTTTGCCTGTAATTGGCGTACAAATTAAAGCGAATTTTAATTGTGATCTTTGTCTCAACGTTATACCAAAATCAATCATGTTATACGTCCATCAACCATTTACAAATTAATACCTAGTACTAATGTGTACTGTAGCGCGTGGCGCGCTAGGGACCGGGGATCTCAGGATATTTAATTAAAAGATTGCAAATAACTTCAACTTTGCGTTTATTGTTTGGGCTCGACAGGTGAAGTGACATACTTCAATATAAAAATTCTAATCTACTATTTCTTATAGAACACATTTAAAATGATTGTCCGGGCAGCATCAAAATAATGAATAAAACCTTACAAATGAAAAAGTTTCTAACTACACTACAGTACTAAGTACACATCATGGCTAATAAATGCACCATAGCTGAACACTAAGCTATCTAATAGGAGCGGAACCGTACCGTATTAGAGTCCATTTATGGAGAACCGGGCTACGGTTTGATGGTTTTTATGGGGTCTTACGGGAAAATGACTTGTTCTAGAATGAGGGTACTGAGGTGTTTGTGCTGTTGGCTGATTTTCAAATGTTTTATTGATTTAGCGCGATAAATATTGAATGCTAATGCTAGTTTATTAAGTATTTAATGGAAATGTCACTTTGGCTCCCTTGAAAAAATTCACGCCTATGACTTTACTGAAAGTTTATAAAACATCATTTAGAAAAAGTTATTAGACCTAAAAAAACTACGTAAGGTTTAGGAAAAATCTTCTCAAAGGACTATCGTGCTTTAAGACTACAAAGAGTTCCTTTAGATTTGACACGTATCGATAAAATACCATGAACCTAAGTAGACAGTTGGCAGATTTAGAGGTATGCTTCAAAATATTTTTTTTTGGTCAGAATACATTTTCACTAATTAAGATTTGGGTACCTCCAACTTTTGACTGGTTCTCAAAGCAGCTTCAATAATAATAGGTAGAACTTAATCCGATAATACTACATCGATGCTCTGACTACATCGCCTCAGCGGGAGGTGCACGATCTCAAGGAATAATCCATCGGAAACCTGATCAAATGAAAATAAATGGAAATACAAAAGCTTTGATGAAATAAAAGTAGATTTGATAAAGTTAAATAAAAATATTGTATTCTATTTATCTATTTTGTAGGAATTTGTAAGTCTTCATTTGCAAATTAGGGTTCTGAGGCATGATCCAAAAAATGTCTCAATATCCTAAAACCGTTTTCCTCTCTAACTTACCTATATCAATTTGCAAGAGATGTATGAAAGAAGAAAACATGCTGCGCCTACCTCAAATAAAAGTAGGTTTAAAGATACAAGAGGGATAATGAATGCCCTTATTTGTTTTCAAATTGCTTCAGCCGTTTTGCCATTAATATAAGCTAAGCAATCAAACAGGTACTGTCATTTTTGCATCAATGAAAATTGCATCTATATTCTGTACACTCATTTAAGCACTCAAATCAAATCAATCAAATCAAAACTCATTTATTCAAACTTGGCTGCAAAACAGCACTTTTCGAACGTCAAAAAAAGAAATTACAAAAGACAGCCCCCAAAACGCCCACCCTTCACCACTTCCTATGTGTTTTCGCTGGGAAGAAGAAGTGGCGCAACAAACTCCCCAGCAACACATGTCTGTCTGTAGGTTAAAAGAACCTTTTAACAAATTACAGTGAGTATATTGCCGTATGCAATACGCAATATTGTCATAAAAATAAAATTACATTAAAAAGAATGATTTATGAAATCCACCACATGCTAGCTAGCACTCAACCTACGTAACTTGTCTAACTCAAGCATTGAATAAATTTGATGTCAAAAAAAAAATAAATATAAAAATTATAGCCTCCAATTATTTATAATAGTACATGAGGGAGTGCCCACCTTCTTGTGATGTTCTATTGCAACCCTATGTAATATACAACATGGGTAAGTAATGAATCTAGTAAATTGGACCGCTCAGCCAGGAAAAAGAAAAAGAAGTATATGAAAAGAATTTACAAAATCATATAATACTACTTATATAGTCAGTAAGACGACCTGGCACCACAAGCAGCACCCGTTCACGAGCATAACGCGAGGATCAGCCATCGCCCCCCTCGCACATTTTTGAGGGAGGGAGGCAACCCGACCGCCGACGCTACCGCAAGCAGTGCCGTCTAAGGGAGCATGACGTACTCACTGCTACACAACTCAATATCAAGATCAATTATCGCTACGTAGTGGTCCTTATTTACTGTAATCCAAAGCAAAAAGAAAATGGTATATAAATATAAGTTTAAAAAAAAAAAAAATAATAATAATTTGATTGTAATACATATTTAGATGTCATATAACAAAAATTACAGTAATAATATAAGTAGCTGTCTTGCGTTCTTCATGGCGACCAACTATTTTTATCATTCATATAATCGTTGATGGTATAATATGCCTTTTGTATAAGAACAGCCTTAATTTGTACTTTGAATTTATTAAACGGCAGTTCTAGTAAGGCCAGAGGAAGTTTATTATAAAAACGAATACCTAAACCCAAAAATGAGTCATGCACTTTATGAAGCCGGTGATAGGGTACACACAGTTTATGGTTATTTCTAGTATTAAAGCTATGGACTTCACTTTTTTTGGTATATAAATGTAAGTTCTGTCTAATATACAGTATGTTGGCAAAGATGAACTGTGATGCCACAGTGAGAATACCAATTTCTTTAAACAACTCTCTGAGGGAAGTTCTGGTACCTAACTTGTATATTGCACGAATAGCACGTTTTTGTATAATAAATATATTCTCTATATCAGCGGCTTTGCCCCACAATAGAATACCGTAGGACATGACGCTATGAAAATAGCTGAAGTACACTAATCGCGCAGTGTCGACGTCAGTGAACTGTCTAACTTTTCTGACGGCATAGGCAGCAGAACTAAGGCTAAGAACTCACGAAGCGATTTCCACCCGCGACCGCCGCGGCTGCGGGCCCGTAGCTTCTGTAGAATGCAGATATACATGTAAAAAATTAAAGCACATTTCACGACGCGTTTTACGCCCGCAGTCTGCGCGTTTGTTTGCGAGTCCCGCTGCACCGGCGGGCAACTAGTAGAATCGCGCGGGCCGCGGTCACCCGCAGCCTCGGCGGGTTGCGCCCGCGCGCTCCGCGGTCGATTGGCCGGCGATCGCAGTAGCGCAGAGACTGCCCGTCTTGCGTCTTGCGATCATCGCCCGCCACGTTTGCGGGCGATAATCTCAACCGCGACGGCTGTGTAACCGCGCAAATAACCGGTCTCGTGAGTTTGGAAATAAAACCGCAGTTCCGCCACCGCGGCGGGCACGGTTCAAAATCGCTCCGTGAGTTCTTAGCCTTAGCCTTCCCGCGAGGTTAGAAATATGTGAACCCCACTGAAGTTTTGTATCAACTGTTATACCCAGAAACACGGTAGATGCAACGGTTTGAAGAACCTCGCTGTTTAGGATAACATTAGGACCTAGGTTTTTTACATTAGGCAAAGTGAACTTAATGCATTTTGTTTTTTTAGCATTAATTACTAAATTGTTTGTTGTAAACCAGTGCGTAACTGTTGAAAGTGCACTGTTTACGTCGTCAAATTGCTCTCTATTTCTGTCAACAGCACTAATCCTATCAACATAAACCAGCTTTATCAATTAACTAGCTTCTGCCAGCGGTTTCACCCGCATCCCGTGGGAACTGTTTCCCGTAGTTCCTCGATAAATGGGCTATCTAACACTGAAAGAATTTTTCAAATCGGACCAGTAGTTCCTGAAATTAGCGCGTTCAAACAAACAAACAAACTCTTTAGCTTTATAATATTAGTATAGACTAGCTTCTGCCAGCGGTTTCACCCGCATCCCGTGGGAACTACTTCCCGTACCTGAATAAAAAGTAGCCTATAGCCTTCCTCGATAAATGGGCTATCTAACACTGAAAGAAATTTTCAAATCGGACCAGTAGTTCCTGAGATTAGCGCGTTCAAACAAACAAACAAACAAACTCTTCAGCTTTATAATATTAGTATAGATGTAATACCGTTGACGGTCCTACTGACCACAGCTAGCTTAGCCCCGTAACACACTAATGTGATTCGCGATACTAATCTACAGAATTGATTGAGTGCGACTCAGATGTTATTAGAGTTCAATGCCCTCTGATAAGATCGCAAGCACTGAGATACGATTGTAGAAGTTTATTTAACTTGAAGAGATTTTGTGAAGAATAAGCTTTTGTTTCATTTTTGTTTGTTGGTTTTTCTGGGGAAATGTTGGAGTTTGTTTGTTTAGAAGACACATTTGAGGTTAAGGAACTCTCTGATGTTGCGGGATTGAATTGAAATACTGCGTTTATTCGAAAGACTCATTATTGCTCTGATATATGTGAAGGACAGGAGACTAGAAGAAACTTGGGTGGATCAATAAGATTCAGTAAAGTTAAAAAAAAGCTGCACGTGCAAATTAAGCAGGACTAGCAAAATATACGCGTACCTATGCTATTGCTTACTCCCATCATGCTATACATATATGTCTCTGAATGCAGCCTGCATGTAGACATTATTTTTACCACAGCCATCTAAATAAAATTACTAAATAATCCTGTCTTTGTCAAACTAATAATGGCGTCCACGGCCGATTTCGGCCACGGCGGCTGTTCTCATTTAAGGAGATCAGCCAGCTGCGCAGGACATATTATAGTGCACAAGCATTTGCGCAGACACAGGTGCACTCCCTATTCCTTCACTCTCATAACCCGATGGGACGGCAATCCGACACGACCGGAGAGAGATCAGGCGCAGGACCGACATTTACGTGCTCTCCGATGCACGGGTGAATCAATCACCAACTTCCAGACTACGGGCTGCTTTGTGAAGGTTCAAGAAAACCCACAAAGCTACTTCGGCCCGACCCGGGAATCGAACCCGAGACCTCGAGAACAGCAGCCGCGCTTGCGACCACTAGACCAACGAGGCAGTCTACACGCGAACTACACGCTGTACAATTACTGGATATTTTACGACCTTGTATGTAAACAATGGTCATCCTTAAAATCTAAAATCCACAATTTGACAAACAATTTACACACTAACTCACACTATACAAGGGCCAATGGTATGAAAATGACGAGGTATTTAAGTGTGTAGCACAACTGCATACCGTGGCTTGCGGGAGCGTTTACACAGCACGATGGTCCCATGGCGAGAGAATAATTTTGTTTAGGATTCACGCACACTTGAAGTACTCAAGATTTTTTTAGTAGCTTCTTCAGAAATGGTATGCTGTCAAATGTTTATTTTTAATGTCTGAAAGATTTGAATTTCTATCAGGTCTTTTGATTGATACTTTTCGTCTGTGATTTTATTTTTGAAGTTTTTTTTACAATTTACTTACAGTTTTCCCGTGGTTTTACCTGCGTTCTGTGGGAACTACTGCCCCTATCTGGGTAAAATATAGTCTATGTTACTCGGGAAGTTCTTACTGACAGTGAAATAATTTTTCAAATCGGTTTAGTACTTTTGGAGTCAAAAAATGATTCCTCTGTATTATATTAGTACAGAAAAAAGAGTTTATAAATATTTACAAGTGCACTTAATTATTTCAACAATTTACCCCCTTACTTATAAAATCTCTAATCACCTTCTAAGTAACATTTTAACTAATCACTACTTAAAGTCTTATGTAGTGATTAAATGTTAGTTAAGACATGCTTAAGCAACGTTTATAAGTAAGAATTTTCTTAAACAGGCCTTAAGTATTACTTATATTTAATTCACGTTTATAAGTAAGGCTGCTTGATAGTCGTACAAACTACCAAGCAGTACATATTTCACTGTGCAACATTATGAAATTCCCATACAGCTACGTGAACTAGATTCTATTTAAAGTTCAAAGAGTCATGAGATCAGGATATTATGTTTTCATGCAAACGAGGAAACAGTTTAACTGGTAATAAACAGCTAACGGCTCAATTATATACGGGCTTCGTGTAAAAATATCGCCCAATTAAAACCTGGGACTATATTTGACACTAAGATCATTCAACGAGCTGGATATGCCATAAACACAATTCTCTATTAGCAAAAAAAAAATCCTGACGTATAGAGAATATCTTCCTTTTTAAGTCGGTTAAAAAACTTTGGCAGCTTGGGCGAGGTAATGAACGGAACTAATAGGATATGGATGATCTATCCTCTTTTTAACGCAAAAACTGCTGGGTTTCGATAAAATGTAGCAGTAATGTAGCTTTTATATCAGAACTAGCTTCTGCCAGCGGTTTCACCCGCATCCCGTGGGAACTACTTCCCGTACCGGGATAAAAAGTAGCCTATAACCTTCCTCGATAAATGGGCTATCTAACACTGAAATAAATTTTCAAATCGGACCAGTAGTTCCTGAGATTAGCGCGTTCAAACAAACAAACAAACTCTTCAGCTTTATAATATTAGTATAGATAACGCGGGTAAAACTGCACCTGGAAGCTTACACACGAATATGACGGAGAAGTCGCGTATTTTTGACGCAGGAAAGGTACAGAAACGACGTATCCTGTTATTTTAATGATCTTAGATATGAAATTGCGTTTAAATAGTGTAAACGTTGCAGCGTTTGTTTTATTTTGAAATATTTTACGAACGGGGTTTATTTATTTCGTAAATATTTATCTGTATTATATGTAGTATGTACGGATGTCGGAATATGTTTCCTCTGGATATATTTTATGAACATGAAAGATTTTTACTGTGAGCAAAATACTTAGTAATTCAATAACTTTGATAAAGAAAGTTTACTTTTAAATACACGTACCTACAAATGCCTCTTTCCCCAGTTCCTGTACTTTTAACCGCCTTCACAAAAAGAAGGGTGTTCAATTCGGCTATTTTGATTATTTTTTAATAAGCTTTTTAGTTATTCGCTAAAAATAAAGTTATTGTAATAAAAAATTGAAATTGACTAGGTACATAAGTAAATTTTTGAATTGTACAACCATTGTTTTATAGCAAATTGAACAAATGAACTAACAACATACTTTCATACATTACATAATTTTGACTCATAAATATTTCCGAGCCAAAAGCTTTCTATACGCGACGCCCTTAAACCCATACCCGCAGTTTAAATAACATACCTTTTACTGCGGCGTCGCTCACTAAATCATGTTCCTCTCGTAATAACTGCTAGAATTAATGCCGTAGACAGTTATAGTACTCAATGGTTTATATTTCCTCAAGTTTCTATAGGTATCAACAATAAAATGTCCAAGGTTTTAAAGGAAATTATCGTCTCGTTTTTATTGTTGGCGAAGTTTGTTAAAACGAGACCTATCTAATTTATTTGTATTGGAATAGGAGAATCGCCTGATTCTGGGTTTGGGTAAATAAAGCATGTGTTTAAAAAATCGCAATTTGAAAACGTCAAGTCGGTAGGTATAATGCAATCTGCAAGAAAGAATAATCTAGGGCAGATTCTGAAAATACACTTGATATCAACTTCCAAATGTTTCAGCCTACCTTCTTACTAGGTGGATACTGCTAGCCAGCTTATATTTTTGTTTTCAAATAATATTGATACTTAAGTACTATTTTTCAGAAAATCCTCGCAACAGCAAATCTATTTTCTCGAATTATTTATCGACACTGAACACAATAAAAAACAAAACACAACTACTAAAATTCACAGAATTCGCATTTCAAAATATTCCAAATTCAAATATAAAACAAAACAATAGCTCACAGTATTCCATATTTAAAATTACCATTTATTCTAGAACAATTTGAACAAGCTTTAACGGGAAAACAATTAAGTACCTACAATAATTGTGTGCTTTGAACCTTTGTGAATGCAGATTAGCGTAATTCATATGATTTGCATACAAGAAAGGGTCGCGGGGTCACTCTGGCCGCTAAGTGAACTCAAAATGAATAGCGGAGGTGCCATAACGGAAAATCGCCTAAGAAAGTAGCGCGCCAAAATGCAGCTGACCGGGGAAGAGGAACGTAACTGTTATCGCCCTTATACGTCTCCTTTGGATGCGACAATCTTTTATAACAAAAAACTCGTTGACAGCAAAGATCCCCGACGCCTAGCTAGGTCACTGGTAACTGATAGTTTTGGTCATGCCCACCGTATGAATTAGACCTAGCAGAAGGCGCCTGACCTACCTGCATTATGTCATCTCCGCTCTTTCCTTACTCCGTGTACAAGATGCATCATTGTGCTCACGACCTTAGAGATAATGAGGGAAGCAGTATTGTAGTTCTTGTTGGCAGCTGGTATTTAGGTTCGACCTTTAGATGGTCAAGTTTAATGAATTGAAATTAAATTGAAATTGTACCTACGCTGTATTTGCCAATGTTTTACTTTCTTTCTTTTAATGAATGTTGACAGCAACTTTAAGACATTAAAGTTTTTCTTTTTAGTGAAATTATGTTTGAAATTACTGTTATGTACACGAGCAGAAAAAATACCGTAGGTACAAGAAGTTTTTCGCAGTTTTAACTTCGTCCTAGGAGAACTTCTTCCTGTACGGATAAAATATAACCTATAAGATATACCCGGGAAAAAATACTTTTAGGTAGCTACACTAAGCTACCCAAAAGTATTTTTTTAATGGTTCAGTAATTTTAGAGCGTTTAGGGAAATATTAACCAAACAAACAAAACTCACACTCAATTAAATTAATAAAACAAAAGAAATACGCATAACAAAATAGCACAAACCAATTGACAGCTTCACACCACTAATTTGCCTTCACACCATCTTCAACATTCACCCACCATAAGCTAATAAGACATTTATTCAGTCACCATGAGACAGAGACAAGAAACCAAAGATTTATAGCTTCAATAGGAACAATTCTGGTTGCTTGGTTATTTAGCTTCGAGCTTTAAGGAAGCTCGCAATAACTGCTAGACAGCTGTGACTCCTACGCATAGTTTTGGAGCAAATGCTGCTAGATTGTTCATGTGGTTCCGCTTATGTCCTGAGGGAATTACTTCTGAGCTTGCACGATAAGTCCAGATTCTACATTAATTTATACCTACTCATATAAAATTAAAAGAAAATTCGTTAACTTGTTTTAAACCGTGAAAGAGTTTCTAAGAAATAAAATTATAGTAGGTAATCCATAAATGACTCAGGATAGACAGAAACGTATCTCTTAAATAACACTCATCTTGATACAGACCTATCGAATTTTACGTACATGGGTGTAGCCGATTTTATGAGGATGAAAAGAGTCATACTCAAGCAATTAAACTTACCCATATGACAATGATATGATGAGCTTTCAGCTTTTTCGTGGTTCTGGCCTTCGAAACGTATTGGATCCAAACACATACACACATTCACAAACATAACATTCTACATTTTTCTTTTAAGTATCTTACCTATGTAAGTTCCAATAGAATCGTCACAAACACACAAACAAATACACATCGCCATTTATAATATAAGTAGGTAAGTTAGAATAGTATGCGCGCGCGCCGTTGTAGCTCATCTCTGAACAGTAGGGAGCTGTAGGAAGCTGTCAGTGGAACAACTCAGATTCCATTAGGAGGCTGGCATTTGTTTTGTATTTCACTGCTTGGAAATAATGGAATAATTATTTATTATGTGTTTGGACTTCCTTGTTTATGGGTATGATAGTCTGGTGGTTGGTTTTGCTATGAAAATAATTTCTTAAAATAAATGTATTTTTGATGCGTTAGTAATTCCCTAGATAAAAGTATCGACGACTTAGAATTTAAACATATTTGAATAAAGACTAAACTTAGATCCAAATCACAGAGATCCTTATAAGTAATTTCTGTATAAAGACATAGGTAACAAGATTTTTTTAACTGGGAAATATCAGATGTGTCCGCTGTGTGTGTAGCGTTTACCTACTTATCTATAATTATTTTTGTTTCAGGTAATGCCTGTCTTGTCAAACGTCCAAGTCAAGGAGCCAACGCAACTTATACGTATGTTATTATTAGGAACTCTTTCGAAATTATAGTGGTTGATAAGTGGTTAGAATGATGGAAGAAGTATTTTTGGTACATAACCACTGTTCACTTAATAAATAGCAGCAAGTAAGTAGAACTGAAAATGAATACTTCTAATACTCTAACTTAAAAATCATAGCAACTAAATCCTGTTTAAAAAGGGACACACTCCCCGACTTCAAATCTAATATTAGTATTGTCACCATGCTTTAAACAACTTTCAGGATAATCTTCAACCAATATCCTACTTATACCTTTAACTTTTTTCTTAACGATGGCAAAAATCATCAAATGACCCGTCCCGCTCTGGGTAAGCAGCGGTGAGGGAGTGTCAGACTTTTACTAACTAAAATCCATGGTATACCTTCGTAGACCTTTTATGTACCAGGGCCGCGGTAACTCTTTCGAACAATCCCGCAGCCCCGGCGGGATCCTATACCTTTAACTTGGTCAAAACCCCAACATTTTCTTCAACAAACAGACAAATAAATATATTAATGTTATATGTGAGTCGTGATGCACGCCGGCAATATATCCCATCGGCGCGGTTAGTTCACGGCGACATGACAGGTGGCGCTACTAGCGTCCAGTCGCGAATATTATGGCAACTTTAATTTATTGTTCACGTTTCAATTCCGAATGTTTCTTGTCCGTTTGTTACTTGAATTAAATGTTGTTTATTGTGTTCTCTTGTTTTAAATTGCTTTTAAGAAGCAACTGTGTATTTTTAGGGTTCCGTACCCAAAGGGTAAAACGGGACCCTATTGTTTTCGCTCCTCTGTCCGTTCGTCCGTCCGTCCGTCCGTCCGTCTGTCACCAGGCTGTATCTCATGAACCGTGATAGTTAGAGAGCTGAAATTTTCACAGATGATGTATTTCTGTTGCCGCTATAACAACAAATACTGAAAACTAGAATAAAATGAATATTTTGGGGGGCTCCCATACAGCAAACGTGATTTTTTTTGCTCATTTTCGCTCTGGTACGGAACCCTTCGTGCGCGAGTCCGACTCGCACTTGGCCGGTTTTTTTAATATAAGTGTGTGAAAATCGAGCTTTATTAGTTATATATGTATACGGTAAAGGACGGTCACTCTAGTCTAGTGAATTCTCTAGATTTCAGAACAATGAACTGTCCGCATAGCGTAACATTTCGAGAATAAGTGTAAGTTGCCTTGTTTGCCAAATGGTGACTACCGCGTGGAGTATGATTTTAGGCTGGAATTTTGGATAGTCTAATCCACTGCAGAAAGTGAATTAAGCAGACTTCCAATTACCAACATGTTTGAAAAAAAAACCTGAAAATGTTGAATCCCCATATCATGGACACTCCAAAACTGAGTTAGCGACAGAATTAAATTTTACCTCACATACATATTTCTATCTATCCACCTTAATCACAGCTTAAGCACGAAACCAGCCATTTTCTATTACAGCAGTGTATTTCACTCGCAATACGGTTAACTAATAGCTGCCAGTGTTACGCATTGCTCCTCACGTACCAAATCGTTCACTGTTCCCAGTTTATCTGCGCGCTCCTATTGGTTGAGCCACGGAGAAGGGAAAGAGTGGAGATGCCAGGGGAGTTAGGCCCCTTCTTGTAGGTCAAGGAAGAGTAGGCGTGATCTGTTACTAAAACTAACGAGGCTTGAACCTTGTCAACGATTGTTCTTGATTGATTGGTGATTTTGTAAGTGGTGAGGTGAGTAAGGGCGGAACTAGAACACCCACATTTTGGCGCGCTACTTTCTTAGGAGGTTTTGCGTTATAACATCTTTTTTTGCGGCGTGAGAGAGTGTCAGACTCTTACTGACTACAACCCACTATTTTCCTTCTCAACCCCTTTATGTGCCAGGGCCGCGGAAACTCTTTCGAACAATCCCGCACCCCGCGTTGTGACATCTCCGCTAGTGATTTTGTTCTCCGTGTTTGGAGCAGATTCTCTAATGGGTACGACCGCCACTACCGTGCTACCAGGCAATTTGATTTACCGTCGTTCGAGTTAACAGTTCGTTTGAACTGGACGGGGACTTTAATTACTTTAGTGAAGGAAAGTTACATGGATAACGCGTTCTAGTATAATTTATTATTGAAGAGGAACGTTTGAGAATGTAATAAATGCAAATAGACTTTTGAAGTGGTAGTGGTGATATGCATAATTTTAGCATGTAGTATCTACTGAATGCCAAAATTGTAAAAGTTAAGTTCTCGCAGACCTCTATGGCTCCACGATGACAAAAAGTTTGACTAGAACTATGAGGTCCTACTTAATTTCAAAAACGAAATGAACAATTAAAAATTTAAATAAAACTACTTTTACGGATTTTATCGCGGTTATATTAATATTATTTAATCCCGATAAGTCTGCCCGTGACCATGGATGCTGTAAAGGATCCGAAACGTCTGGATTAAATAATATTAATATGACCGCGATAAAATCCGTAAAAGTAGTTTTATTTAAATGTCTAATATTCGCGTAAGTGTCAGAAATCAATACGAAATGAACAAATTGTTTAAAAAAATTGAAAACAAACATCATAACAAATCAAATCAGGCAGAGGAATTGTGAAATCCATCCCTCATCAAGACGATTGCATACCAGATCTTCATTTATTGACCAGGAATATTGCAATTGATATAACTTTAATCAATTCAATTACTACAACGCATTTCGAGAACATAAACACTAACCGCTAGTTGTTAATACAGACTTAACTATTACAAGACGCGTTCTAATTTCCTTATGATATATTACGGCCTGGAAACTATGATAGTTTACAAGTACTATATACAAGAATACAGGATATGTCTGGCTGTAAAACAGTAGCGAATAACAATTATTTCGATATAAACGACGATCGCAATCAATTTTCCGGGCCGGCTAATTGCAGTGCCTCTGTTACGCATTGCCAGTGTAAAGGGAAGTGCAGAAGATTTTATATGTGCATTAAATAACAATTTAATTAGGTTGGTGTCGTATTAGAAACCTATTTTAAGAAGATTTGCTTCTAATTTTAAAATTAATGTGTCAGTTTTCAATTTGTAATCAAACACGCTACCTACATTTTACATATCAGTTGCTCTATTCTAAACGGACTTTACTGAGCACTGGGTGGAAAGAAGTGTATGTCGAGAGTTGAGGATTATTGACACTCTAATGCTAAGGCAAAAAGTCATAATACTTTTAGTTTTCTTTCATGGGAGTTGATTTAAAGAAACAAAACAGTTATGTATCGTAAAAGATTTCCAACAGTACTTCTGGCTGAATCTGTCGCATGTCTCACTCCCAGCATCCAGTCGGATCACGCACGCCATGAGATAAACACATAAATATGTCCGTTGGTACGTATGTAGGTGAGCAGGTAAGTTATATGGGGTGGGTAATTAACGTGAGAATGGGGAGATATATATTCATCCTGCAAATCCTTGGTAGAATTACCCTAAAGAATGGAGTGTATAAGGAAATTAAATTATTCACTGGTACTCAGCTGAATCCGGTTAGACTGGAAGCCGACCCCAACATAGTTGGGAAAAGGCTCGGAGGATGATGATATCCTCAAAATTGTAGGTACCTAAAAGCTAAGCTAAATGTGTGGAAAATCTAAAGATTGCCCATTCACGTCAGAATTATTATAGACAGATAAATCGGTTCGATTTTTTGTAGGACGTTCTGACTAGGATGTTTTGTTCGACATTTTGTAGGAAGTGTGAGTTGCATGATTGCTATCAGTGTCTTCTATTTTTCTCCTACAATAAAATCGGTCACCGATTATTTATCGATCGTGGGCGGGCAACCTTAATCTAAAACTTTGTTTAATTTCTTTGACATTTACACTCGGTGTCAATTACAATGATATACTGACAAAAGTACCAAGTAAAACGATTTATAATTTGACAAGTCACCAAATCATTGCCAACGCAGACACCCTTACAAAGCATAACAAAAACAATTAATAAATCAAGCCATTAGCCGGCCTATATAAGTAATAAACGTGTTATATAAAAAGCTAATTTAGTCGCATTAGGTCACTGTGGCGTGTTGGCTAATCGCGAGTCATTGCCCCCTCGTTAGGGTAGCTGCCCTTAATTTTGTGGATTTATTTCTTAGATCGGGCTTATGTCATTATGTTTTGGTAATTAGACTAAAGAGAGGTCCGAATATTATCAGCAGCACAGGCTAAGTATCATTTTTAAGGGTAGGCCGAAGCCAGAAAATCTGACCACCAATGTCACCAGGGGATATTAGGTTGTCTAAGTAACTGTCCGAGTAATGTAATACACGGGTACATAGCTGCATTCTATTGGAAGGCGATCCCTACATACATAGTTGGGAAAAGGCTATGCAGATGTACACCGGCACAGTCTTAAGATACACTACATTTAGAAAGATATGTGGATGGGTCACCTAAGCTGATGTTTGACGTTCTATGTGCCTTAAAGCCACCGGTCTTGAGTCGGAAGTAAAGTGCATCTGTCAGATACAAAGATTAAGCTCCTACATTATCGATCCACAAAAGATACATTATAAATACGTACATATATTCTTATAAATACGAGCGTTTAAGATAGTTGAACCTTAAAACAGGCTTTTAAAGTATCTAGAATTTATCAACCAACATTTTTGAAGTAGGTCTCACTTTTCTTGAAAATCGTCAACATTTGTAAAATTTACTGTCTCCCAAAAGACGTGACAAAACAGAGTTTTGCTTTCACAACATTATTATTTTTAAGCTGAAATATTTTGTGTTTAACTGAAGAGTGGCAACCCTGTTTATGATACAGCGGGTAGGCACGCAAACTGCGTCAAACTGTATAATGTCATTATTTCTTTTGCATTAGCCGGGAAATTTATTAACACTTCAGCAATCGAACAATATTGTAGATAACAGTACTGGAAAAATTATGGCCGAACATTTTCTCCCGTGAACTGAAACTTTATTTTTAAAATAAGCTCCCGAGCTCGAGCAGATATTTGTAAAATATCGCACTATATCCAAGCAAAAATACTATTTCTCAATTCCAAAGATATTCCATGCATTTAGTAGTATTTCAGAATTCAAAATCAAATATAAATTCTTGATAAACAAGCAAATAAAATATCGATAATAACAAGAATATACGTTAAGCAGTTGACAATACTGTATTCTGCCTGAAATGTGACTGTTGAGTACACTATCTCTGTCACAACACATCATTTAACTAAGGAGTGAAAGAGAAAATATGTCGTTAGAGGTTATGTCCTTACAGAAGCAAGAATGTTGGAGATAAAATCCGGTATGCACGGGGTGTACCGGAGTCCGGATTCCATTGTGAATCAAGCTCACATTCTAGACTATGACTAATGCATTTTATAGCTCTGAAAAATGTTTATCCCTTAGTCTCCATTTTATTTTATTTTCTTTGACCGGTGATCGGATTAAGCTGAAAAATAGAAGCTATGTGCACTTTGTATCCTGAAATATTGAACGGAAAAATCTTCTGCATTGACTATGTGTTTTACTTTTTAGTTTTTAATCGGATTTCATTTACCTACTAGCATTTTGCTTTTTCTGATGTAGTAGGAAAAGAGGTATCATATCAATTAGAGGGCAATTCAAAATGGAAAAACTCAGAAAAACTTTTTCACATAAATTGAACATGGACAGAAAATGAAATCTATAATTAGGTCTTAATGATATTGCTCAAAAATACTTAATCTATACATATAATAAAATGATAGGAAAGTCAAAACTGTACATTGAATATTTTTTTTAAAGAATACTTGGGGGGTGATCTATTATCGATTCTGACCCCAAATATATAGTTTTTAGAATTTTTGTCTGTTTGTCTGTATGTCTGTTTGTCTGTATGTTTGGTCTCACTGAACTCGAAAAGTACTGCATAGATTTAAATCAAATTTTGCATGAATATTACCTGGGGGCCGGTTCAACATATAGGGTATATATAATCACGCTATCACCTACGGGGGATGAGCAATGAACGATTACTTCTGTTAACATTTCTGTAGCAGCGTGCTCAGTAATAACAAATATTTGAATATTGAACTTATATAAGTTGATCAGCCTATTATCAATCTTTACACAGAAAATAACGCTTTTATAAGTAACTTGGGAGAAAAATTAAATTTTATGAAATTGTTAAGGCAAGGTTAAAGTGGTTCCATCTGTGGTATATAATATAAAATACATAAAATTTGACAAAGCAGCGAGGTGGAAAATAACATGTAATTATTACCATTTAAATTCATAGATGGAGTTGTACATTTTCCGTAATTCGCCATATTGTAACTCTGGGTGTAATTATTCCATAGATATTTTAATAGTGTTTGTCAGTTTGCCGTGCCTCATCAAAATCTCGCTATAATTGTTATCTTGATGCAAGGAAAATTGATAATACTAAGCCAAATCTAAAACAATGCCATCTAAATGGTTTTTTGAATATTAACGTCAAAAATTTCACGGAACCATTAACTATCTTTTAAAGTCATAGATAGAGTTGTGTATTTTTTCATAAATAAATTAAGCTGGGGTTTTGTTACTTTAGCTAATCTTCCAGGAATGTGGTGGCCTAAAAGCAACTTTAATTTTGAATGAGTAAGTATTTTTGAGTAGACCTTCAATAAATTTTATTGTGGTGAAAAACATGTAACGCGTAAGGATCGTAGAAGAAAGGAGGAAGATTGATCTCTCGCCAGGGCTGCTGAGTGTGAAGCAAGGCTCCTGTAGCTTGAGAAACAAGCCCAGACACAAAGTGCAGATTAAAGAAATAGGACCTTCTCGATTTATTACCATACGCACGTTTAATACTTTATCGCCTTCGGAAACGTACAAATAACGCGTCGCATGCCAAAGAAATATATTTTCATTCAACTTCTGATTTACCAGATCCGAGCTAAGTCTAAAAAAAACGCCTTTTAAATAACTATGTTGGATATCATTCAGTTACATAGACAGAATTGCCGTCAAACGTGTTTTGGCCAAATGTGCCCCGCCTGGGTAGAGCGCCGCCATGTCCCCGTGGCGGCAATTGGCGCGGCGACCTCTTGCACCCGCCCCTGGTTCAAGCCATGGTCCGGCGCGAGTAACGGGATGCCGTTGCCTCCTTCTGCGTAGCAGTCATTCGGCGGCGGAACGACGAAGCGCTGCGGTGGACGTGGAAGACTCCTCGGGGGCCGGGAGTCGAGAGACGACTCCCGGCCACCGTTGACGTGGGTTTGTGGGTGGTGAGTTTGGGTGGTTCGTCGTCCTTCCGTCTCCTAGGAGAGGAAGGAGAGTAAGCGAATGCCAATGGGGGCCCCACCAAAGCCAAAGCCTACTGGGGCTGCGACATTGTTTGAAAGAGTTACCGGTGATCTGGTACCGGTGATACTAAGAACTTTAGAAGGAACATGGTGTGTGAGTCTAACACTCCTTCACGCTGCACCTACAACCAGACCAGTCATCTTCAGTAAAGTGAATGTGGTCATCTTCATCACGTATTTACCAACTCATAGTGATCATCATGCACACCCGCTTCTCTAACTTTATTGAAAGATCAACAAGATTTTTTCAGTTAGGCCCGGTTGTACGTACGTTACGGTAAAGTTAAAGTTTAAATTTGACCGATGTCAATTTTGACCACGGTTAATTTGACGTTTTTATTATGAAATTTTAACGTTCGTAAAACTAACTGGTATATCAATAACGCTTTTTGAATTTAAACCCTGTTAATTTTACTGTAACTAGAATTTAACCGTAACCTTGACGTAACTGAGCTTCGAACAACTGGGCCTTAGGGAATTATATTAACTACGCTACTATTTACATCAATATTAGCGTGTAATATATCGAATTTCCGTTTGTGCATAGCACAAAAACCAAAGAGTCGGCCTGCTAACGGCAGCTTTTAAACTAAGCAAGTGTAAAAATATCTTCAGAATTATATTCATCGTTGAATAATTGAACACATTTTCAGAAACCACAATAACAGTAGGAACTGTCATCATCCACCCAGCTATTCTCTAATTATGTGGGTGTTGGCTTTCAGTCAAACCGAATCTGTTTGAGTACCAATATGTTACTTGGAGTGCCTATCTGATCTCCTCAACCCAGTGAACTGGACACCACGTTATCCAAAGTAAGACTGTTTGACAGACTTTTTGGCTTCTGATTA
Organism: Helicoverpa assulta; assembly: GCA_963856015.1. NCBI lineage: Eukaryota > Metazoa > Arthropoda > Insecta > Lepidoptera > Noctuidae > Helicoverpa > Helicoverpa assulta. The sequence goes on from CAWLCW010000016.1 coordinate 2,959,852, forward strand.
GTCGCAGCTGCTGCAGAAAATGTACAAATGACAGCTTTGTCAGAACTTTGTTTTCTATGAGAATTACTAACGCCCCCTTTTTTTTTAACGACGTCAAAAATCATCAAATGACCCCTCCCGCTGAGGGTTAGCAGCGGCGAGGGAGTGTCAGACTCTTACTGACTAAAACCGTCATGTTCCGTCGTTGGCCTTTTATGTACCAGGGACGGGGTTACTCTTTCGAACAATCCCGCAGCCCCGGCAGGCCTTGGCCCTACTGGGCCCCACTGGGGTTGCTGACATCTCTTTGAGAGGCGCGTGGAACAACGCGCCCCCAACACGCGTCTGTTGTCAATCTAAACATGAGCGATGAGCTACCTGAACTCACCGTCTCGCGACACTCGGCACCCGTAGTGTCTACCTGGTCCAGCGCGGCGGCCGGGATGAGAGGTGCGAACTCTCTGACGTTCCGCCGCCTCCTCCTCGAGCATGACTGCTTCGCAGAAGGAGGCGACGGCATCCCATTCCCTCTCGTCCCGGACCATGGCCTGAACCAGGGCCGGACGCGAGAGGTCGCTGCCGCCTAAAGCCTCGACGAGGACCCGGCGCTGCCCTTTCCAGGGTACTCCTGGACTGTGTGGTCCACCGTGTCCTCGTGGCTGTCCGCACAGTGGTGATACCCGGGCGCCTCCTCACGACCGATTCGATGCAGGTATCTCCCGAAACAGCCGTGTCCGGTAAGGACCTGCGTCATGCGGTACGTGAGGGCGCCGTGACTCCTCCCGAGCCACTCCTCAAAGAGCGGACTTACCGCCACTATGGTGGCGTGCCCTATTACTTTCGCCCCTTACGTAATAATTTTCCAATCGGTTGACTAGATCCAGAGATTGCCACCACGTCACAAACTTTACTTCTTTTGTTTAGATAGATAGTCACACATCGTCGAACTACCTTAATCGATCAACCCGTGCGGCTGCTAAGTAATAATCCTAATTATACTGTCATGTGAATGGATACACCTACGGGATAAGTAGTATTTTGTCACGCAGACGAAGACGCGGGCAACAGCTAGTAATAGACATAAATTTACTGCAGCTCATTACAAATGTATTTTACTTATGCCAACTTTTGAAAATGCGTCGATCACTTTATACAGACCTACACAACTACTAGAGAAGGCTATCTTATACATCGCACAATAAAAATTAAATACAGGATACGGATTAAGATAATATTCAACAAATCTGAATAATATAATGTACGTAGTCAAATGAGGTGATATATGTTTTGTGAAAGATTACAAATGTTGGAACAATGGCGCCCGAGATACGATCGCGAATCAATATTGTAACATATTAATATGCTAATTTGATTAATAGAATAGATGAACAGTAATTAAGGGGGATGATTGCACAATTCATATACCTATATCTAGTAACGTAATAAAATAATACACATAATTACTCAATTCATCATCATCATCTCAGCCATAGGATGTCCACTGCTGAACATAGGCCTCCCCCTTAGATTACTCAATTAAAAAGGACACATTGTGGTTATCTAAATAATAAAACCCTTGATCCTTCATAGGTATATTGACAATTTAATAACCATTGTAAATGTAAGTATTTTTATGACACAAACTTTAATACCTCTTCGAATCAAATATATTAAAAAAAAAAAATAAAAAAAAAATGTTTATTGTCAAAAAAGCAACTTTACATTGTGGTAGTTACCGTTGAGCCACAAACTAAGCACAGCTTGTATCTTGTGGCTCTGAGTGCGATATTATTGCTTATATTATAAAGTTACATAGGTACCAAATCTTTGGAGATAAAATTGTAAAAGAAATTATGAGCTAAGGATGTTGGAACTTAAATTAAGGTACATAATATAAAGAAAATGATATTAAAACAAGGTGATTTAATCGGGCTTTTATGGTAGTTTGGTGTGTATGTGAGGGTATGTGTGAATGAGTGTATGTGTGACGTGAGAGAGTGTGTGGTGTGTAGTGTCAGTTTGAGAGTGATAGTGTTGATGGTGTGGGTGACTTTGTAGGTACTATAGCAGAGCTTCGGTTTCGATGTATGACAGCTTTAGTAGGGCTGCAGTTATCTTCTTTTTACACATATTGTGAGTACAGTCTCTAAGGTCACAAATTCTGTTGACCTTATTGTACGTGCTAGGATTTGAACCTTAAATTGTTATTTATAGAGTTCAACTTTGCATCAAAACATTTTGCTATCAGAAGTAGGAACTAAAGATATATATTTTACATAGATAAGGAATTATGGCACAGCTATATCCCTATATCTGTAATGTTGTTCACTGATGTGTCTTCATCACACTTAGTAGCCTCTCCCCCCGGTGTCGTCCATGTTTCATATTCAGTTTTGAAAAGCTCCTGATAAGCTACATGCTAGTAAAATTACTGAAAGTTTTATACCTAGGTAATACGTGAATGATCCCTACACCTTTTTTGACAGAAAATTCTGTTTTCTCATTAAATACACAAACGTCTGTTAGAATTAAAATAATTTGTAATTACCTGTATTTAATTGTAGAAGTTTGTAGGTAGGTATCTCTATTATCCGTTTTGGATTTAGATATGAATATTAATTTACGTCATCAATTCATTCATGCAAAGTTATTAAATGTGTAAGAAGTAATGTTATCGAAACACGCGGGTTGTAAAAATAACTCGGGTAGCTAATATCTATTCTTTAAGTATTTGATAAAATACTAACGGTATGTACTTATTGGATTATGACGATATAATCCGTAGTATATTTAAATATTATTTTTGCATCGTTCGATGAGGCTTATCAGATAATTGTGTTCACATTTGAATATATTTTATTCAAATTAAAGATCCCATAAAATTACTACCTATAAAATTACTAAGTCGATTTCCCGCCGTTTCCCGTAAGAATTAATGCCCGTGTTGGGATAAAATATGGGCTATGTTCTCAGGAAAAGTGCTTTCCAACAGTGAAATAATTTTTCAAATCGTTTCAATAGTTTCGGAGCCTCGACAAACAAACGAACAAATGTTTCCTTTTTATTATATTAAGATTACAGAGAGATATTCAGACTTCCAATCCATCCGTGTTCTATTGAAGTCTTTCAAAATTTTCTGTGATTGAATAATGCCAGTATACGATTCGCTTTAATATTGCCGATAGTTACTTCAAACTTCACTTCAATGTTGTGTTTAATGCTTTAAAGCAATTTGTGCTTCAATAAAAAAATAATGGCTTTAAAAGCGTTAACATTATCTACCTAGTATGTCCGACACGGATGCCGCATGTCTTTGCTTGAAGATAATTATTAAGATAATATATTGGCCATGGAAGAGAACAGTCATTCATTACAGCTTACTATAAACTTTAATGCTTTGTAAGCAACTGAAAAGCCTATTGTTTGCTCAGTTTTGCAATAATATATTTGCTATATAATTTGTTGGAAATTATATTTCCTGAGGCTATATAAATCCGCATTTATGATTTAAACTAAGATCAAGTGAGCTTAATAAAATTGGTGACAAATCCGTTTCCCGAACAAAAATAACTTTAAAAAGCTCCAAACATTTTCCGCACATTTAACATGTCAAATCACAACCGGTTGAATTAACTCACTCACGGGCAAACTCACCCACTCACTAGGGCGCTATTCACACACGCACTCACACACATAAAGTGAGTTGACATTAGAGTCCGGCCCACACTGAAAGCGTTAATTCTCGGCGCGAGGGCGCGACGGCGAGCGACGAGAAATTGTCGCCAAATTGTCGTTTCCTGAACACTGATTGCATCGCTCGCTCCCCGCTTCCGTCCCGCTGTTTGCTTAGTTGATGGAGAATTAGATTTTTTAGTAGCAACACAATTGATTCTCGGCCACGATTACTGTTTGTTTGGTTAGTTACTTATTGATTTTGTTTTTAATGTTTGATTTAGCTTTTGTTTTTAATTAGACGGTTTTTCTATAAGTACTAACTTTTGTTATTACGAATAATGAGTTTGTTTTTTTATTATTATTTGTAATGAACATACATTGTCTTAATTTCCAAAATGTATACTTTCTTATTCTTCACCCTTTGTTCTCTATATTTATTACTTCGCTTGCGTAGCTTTAAGCTAACTAGTCGGTTTTTTCAGTTCTATATTTTATGTATGTTTTGTTCAACAAGAGGCATTTGTACATTTAACAACCAATATTCCACATTTATTTTTAACCAAAAGAACTTCTTAAAATAACCATTACGCAACAAAATCTCCAAAACTCCTTTACCATTCATTGCACCTATCATTCCTTCATCAGATTCTTCAAGGGCGCTAAGAATTTCAACCAAGTTACAAGGGCGCTACAGATTTAGAGTGATTCTCAGATTCTCTTAAGAGATATTCTCATAATTTTGGTATCTGTCACCGTCACGATAAAGTGCTCCTCAAGGTGAAAAGTGCTCCTTTCCAAATATTTTATGTAAAGATTTTACACCATGAACGAGCACTTTCAATTTTCTTCGTAATAAATGAGGATCGATTAATGAAAGGCAACTTTAGCTCTGGTATTTTAATCTGAAACTGATTATAATTACGTCAGATTCTGTACACGTGGATGCTCAATTGTTTTAACGAATTAACTATTGTAATGGAGTTTGAAATTACTATTTTATAGAGTATTATATACCTATCCACTGATACTATACATACTAGAAATATATTTTAAACTTTAATTCTCAACGTCAGAGTCGTCCACTAGTGTTTATTAAATATCGACTTATAGCTGCTGTGATAGGAGTAATGTGTAATATAATTACCTTGTCTTAGAAATTCGAAAAGGTCGTCTAAACAACACAAACTCGATGCTCATATAAATACCGCAATATATTTTCTTCCTCAAAAGTACTCAAAAGCTTTACCAATCAAAAAGCCTTTCAATGTTTATATTTGTTTGGTTCTTCAAATGAGCATACTTATTACATCAAATTGAATATCTTTACTCTTATTGACAGAAGGTAAAAAGATGAAACCCGTATTTTTCAATCCATACATTTCCCAAACACATATAAAAAAGACAAACAAAAGAAAATGGGAATAATGACATCTTCCAAGTCAAATACTCAAACTCACCGTTACCGACAAGTAATAAGCCCATACCATACTTAATCTTTGAAAAAATCTAACAAGCCTCTGTCTTCGTCGGTACTTCTAAAGTACCGGTATTAAAGAGGTTCAAAAGAAGACAACAAAACAAAGCAAATAGCCAATAATAATGGTTATTATCGCGGATAACTGATCGACCTTGCACGATGCGGTATTAGGTAACCAATCGGACTTGCGGTTCGGCGATCGCTCCTAACGGTATTTGGTGGACCTTAATTGTGGTAGAATCGACTTGGTTTGTTTAATGCCTATTAGATAGTAGTTTCTGTGCGGATAAAGTTAATTTTCTTACTAACTTTATGCGTTTTATTAAATATGGTCACAATATTGAAGAAATAAATAATTTGCAATAGCAATTATACACGAAAACTAAGCGTTATTACTTACCAATATTTTATGTTTTTACTGTACTTAACAAATCTTCAAGTACGCAAACAAAATTGTAACAAGGGGAAATTATAAGTCTAGCCACAAAATTATTTATTGGACACATGATTAAACTTCTAATTTTATAACTAAGCAACGGGGAAATGACATAGCCTCTAATAAACTAATTCGTCTTTTTTACAACGCCAACTAAATATTCTATAGAAAGCTTCAAGTAAAGGTCATCAATTATTGTGACTTGTCCATCTTATTTATACATTGTCATCTAATTTACTAACTCGACCTCGTTTTTAGCATATTGCCATGTATAACCTTCAATTAAAAAAACATTGTATTAAAAATTGAAGTTAGTGACGAAAACGAATCGCTGCAAAACCGACTCCACGTAGTCTTGTCTGCCCTACCCCTAGAGTGCAATTCAAAACCGCGTAGGCGCGGAGGGGTGAGGCGGCCTGCGAGCTGAGGCGCAGGTAGTTTTAACTCTCGCCGACGCGGCTGAGGCTGGCCGGCGGCGCCGGCCAGCAAGCCGCAGCTACGGTGGTGGGCGTGAAAACCTTCTGCGACGATAAGCTCGCATGGGACCGCCGGAGTCCCGCAGCGCCGGAGCCGTGACAGAAGCTAAAAAATAACCATCATGCTGAGTTGTATTTAGAGTGGTTTACTTAGAAGATAACGAGTGGGTAAGCTGACTTAGTAATTTAGAAGGCCACATACATTTTGGGGGCGAATAATGATATTAAAAAGAAGCCTGTTTAAATAGCACCCTATAACAAGTATTCCACATGGGTGCAGTAATGAATGCTGTAGGTACATAAAAATTATGTAACTCACATACTATGAAATTTGTAATTTTAATAAGCTGCTGTACTTTGGTAATCACGCGAATTTGAACATTCTCCACATTTTGTGCGACTTTATTGGAATTAAGTTCATGCTTTGGATACCTAACATTATTGGAAATTGGATAATGTATTATTTTACCTCTAGCCCATTTTTAACATCCTAATTTTTTAATTTTATTTCTCTTCTAAAACCTTTTTTTCAAAATTGAACGAACGGGAAAGCTTTTTCTGCAAATAGGCATTAAGCATCTGCCGCATCTACACCTACATAATCACATTGAACCATGGGCGTAGTCAAACTATCTATTGGATGGATAACTGTACTGTTACTTGCAGTGTCATGTCTCGGGCCGTGATAAGCCAAACTGGCTCCACGATGTAAAGTCAGGAGATCTGCTCTGGATACCTGATAGCCAGACAGGGTCTAACACTTAAGGAACAAGGTCGGCGAAAGGAATGGGAAAATACGAATGTTTCTTAACAACTGTTTGTTGGGAAAGGCTCGTGTTACATACTGGCGTTTATCTGATTTTGACTATTATGTTTTGGAATGTTTACAGTGTGTTTTCGTGTAGATGGAAAATTAAGTTTATCAAAGAGGATAGACTGCATGAATTTCTAAACTTTATTTGTACTTAATCAATCTAACGATTCTTTCTTTTTTGGTCTGTTTAAAAATCGGCTTCCAGTCGAATAGCATGCAGCAGAGTATAATTTAATGTTTAAAACTAAGGTTTATGTCCATAAGACCCAAAGTGTATTCAATTTCTGGCCACTGCTTACCAATACTTACCAGCCCGGTCTATACTTCTGAGTTACTTACCCTCCTACTTATTTAGGAGAGGTTGTCAAGTTGCCTCAAACACCTACTCAAGAAATAACACTAACCCCCGCGCTGGCAGGCCCTAACTCGATATACGTATGTAGGTACGTCAGTAAAACTGTTGTTTTGTTGTTGTTGTTCATATAATATTTTTCTATTTCCCAACACTGATTCTAGGTTAAAATTTTTGCAGTTTCCATCAATATTTTTAGCACTAGTTGAATTAAAACCACGTCAGCAATACTTTTAACACGGTTCAAACTAATGGTCACATGTAGTTCATTGGGTATGCGAACTACGTTAATTGGGACTACGGTACTGTAGCCGTCGACTACAGAACTCACTCGAATTGTTCCGGTTCTAGTTTCCAAACAACCCAACTGACGTATTCTGATGCAATCGGTATTTTTCGTTGGGTAGTTCTATTTTTAGAAATTGAAATTGGAATGTTTTTGCTAACAGCCTTGGCAGGTTTAAGTTGTTTAGGGATAAAGTTTGGATGTAATTAGGGGCCCAACAGAACACTTCGATTTCAGTACCTACTGAAAAGCTTGAATCATAGTGTTGGGGATTGAGAAAGAAGGATTAGAAAAAAACTGTAGCAGATATGAAGTTGAGATGGATGTGTGGGGTAACTAGGATTCATGATGAGACACAACGATGAGGAGTGGCTGAGAAAAGAGAAGCCTCCGGCATGGAGATGTCAAAGAAGAGATGACACTTGTTCTACAAACAATGTGCTATGGATGAAGAGGGAAAAAAGATGGATAGATTGCCTAAAAGATTACTTTTAGTTCAATCAAGGATTGAGATCAAAGACCTCAATATCCCTACCTAGCACTAGCTCTTATTACCATGAAACATAAACATTGGGTAGTTATAACTTAACGAGAAGTCTCAACCAACCGCGGTTAACTGTTACAATTCCTCGAACAATGATAACAAGGTATAACTGAACTGAACAAGAGGGCTTTCCCTATAGTTTCCCATACACATAACCCTAAGGGCACGTAATGTACGCTAATCAGAGTAAAGTATGGTGGATCACACACTACCACACGATACATATCGGTGCGCGGGCCTTGCTATGGTAAAATTGTTCGTATTTAGTGAATGTACTATCTGTTCACAATTTAAGCTAGGCACAACACAACAGACCCAAACACAATGGAGGAAAAGGGGGTAAGTTTTTTTATAGTCATAATATGATACCGGTACACACATATTCACAGTCTATTAGACAGTTTATAATGTAACGAGGTAGCACGTTAAATATCGTTCAATATTGTAAGGTGACATATTTACTAAAAGCCTAACAAATTGAAAACGCTAACTATGTATATTACTTTTTTTTGCTTCTTGATGGGAAATCATCAAATGACCCGTCAAGTGTCATGGCTGATTTACATTGAGTCAGTAACTGACGTCAGTCCACTGACAAGTCGGTGCTGACCCGGCACTGCCATCGTGTAAATTTATTTGAAGTCAGTCCGTCTGACCGTCAGCACTGACTTGTCAGTGGACTGACGTCAGTTACTGACTCAATGTAAATCAGCCATAAGACTCTTACTGACTAAAACCCAACATGTTCCTTCATCAGCCTTTTATATACCAGGGCTACGGTAACTCTTTCGAACAATCCCGCAGCCCCAACAGGCTTTGGCCCTATTGACCCTTTTGGCACTGCATTGTATAAAGACGCGTGGTAGTCTGAGAGCCACCTACACGCAGTAGGCAGTTTATCCGCAAAGTATGTCGGCTTTGGAACGTTCGATTATAAAGTATTCTACACACGACCGGTGAATATCTCGCTGTCAATGATCGCGCCTAAATAGAACCATTCATTCGTTTGTTCATTCATTCGCCGTGTTTAATTTTTTGGTGTCGCACCATAGATGGAATGATGAGAGGCAATTGTTTAGTTTTTGTTTTAGATACGAAAGTTTTTAGCGTATTTCTGATTTAATTATTTTGGTTACTTTATAGCTTAATGTGGGAATTACTTCACACTCCCGGTTAAAAAACTTTCCTTGATAAATGGACTATCTGAAACAGTTTTTTTTTTCAAATCCGACCAGTAGTATGTAGTTCCTAAGATTAGCGGACTTTTCAGCTTTATACTTAGGTAACTTTAGCACACTTAGTATAAAACTACGCAATAGTAATAGTCTACCAGCATCAATTAGGTAAAGGATTAACAGATTAATATATTAGAATTTATCAACTACACGCAATAGCCATTTACATTCCACACGGGTCTTCTTTGCAAAACCATACGTTACAGTATTAAATTATGTTTTATCAGAAATTATCGCATTTGCTCATAATGCGATTAATATTTTTTCCTGTCGCGGAAGTAATTAAGGCTTAACTTACAGAAGACGATAATATTCAAAGCTAATACCAAATAAATATAAGATATAATTGAAGGCGTTTAAAATTCACTTTTTAAATCCTAAAACTCAATGAAACAAAATTGACCTTCAATACAAAAGTGTGTTAATAACAAATACAGTATACAATTACAACAGTAAATTAGTTTGGCTCAAGTCAAATTAACGAAGTTGAAATTATTTCCAAATTGAGCTTTTCGGAGAAAATTAGAAACAGTGAAACTCCACTTAAAGTTGTATTGAGAATTACGCACTAAGATTGATAAGGCTGTTAATGAAATATAAGTACTTACACAAGTAGTATAGTTAGAGAAGAACAAAATAATAAATAGTTTACTTATTAACGAAGTAATTATTACATACTTAATTGCTTTTAAAGATGACTTATATATGCTTTAATGGTTATCATCACACACACAAACGTAGATATATTCATAACCATTATGTTCTACAGATTCATGTAATTTTTTTACATTATGTTCTCTCATTACTTGCTTTGCTATCTGGCTTTTCCTTATGGAGGGTAATATAACAGAAATTCCAATGTTTTTATTCGTCAATAAGGAGAAGCTATGTAACTAGACCAAGCTTGTAGAAGAAGTATATTGAGGGAAATCTATTGTTCTTTTATTACGAATGCTATAAAGTAAGTATAAATCAATCAGTGTGGTTCGAATGTTACAATGTGTTGCATATTACATCATCTACTTTACAAATCAATCTACCTAACTGAGAGTGTAACTAAAATCTGATAGATTTCGTAAAAACTACAAAAAAATGCGGCATCGTAGGTCGTTCTGCGAAACCGCAAAGTAAATAAAAAGAAAAAAACAATGACCAGACTAGTCAATTGAACCACTAAGCAGTGTATTCTTTGAATTCATTGATCATCAGTTTTTCATACTCCATGATGTTCAGTGTGAAAATATTAACCAATAATCTTGAAACACACATACCACTGCCTACTCGCAATCTCAAGGCATTTTCCTCAAACGAAAGTGCAAAACCAAGGTATTTCACCAAAGGAAATCACCTACGTGAAATAATGCAGGCTACAAGTCTCGCAATAAACGCAAAATGTAGATCGTTACTTAACTAATGATTTAAATAGAAAAATACATTCTCACGAGCGAAGTAGGTTCGATGCAATAAATCGATGCAATTATGTCGTTCGATTCTTGGTTCCCGCATGTTTTTGCCGCGGCTTCGCTTGCGGTTTTTTTCTTATTTTACGCAGTCATAGTACCGTACTCTCGAGGTAAGAATCTCGCCGCAAGCCTGCTATCTTAACTACAGGAAACTATGCCCCAAATTCTTCTTAGGTGGGATGGTGTTTCGGCCATCGAAGAAATGGATTGTTAAGGTACTTCATTGGTCTCAATTATGGTACATAGATCATAATAAACCTCCTTGCAGTTGAATCTATAAGCGCTTCATTAAACAAGGAACCCAATAGAAACAATGAAAAAACAATCCCCAAGCGAGGTCTCATACAATTTTGCATAAGTGCATTATTCATGCGTACGTTAGTTCCAATCATTTCACAGCTTTCCAATGCTTTTTAGATCGAGATTTATGTCCGTGAAACATATTTACATGCTTCTCTTACGCGTAACTGTGATATTTAACACTTTCGCAATAAAAACGGCTGTGATTCCGAGATTTTGGAATCACGTTCAACTTTTAAGACTTTGCGAACATTTTAAACGCTGCTGAATAAAAAATGTGGCCCCTTTTTCCTTGGAAAGTACTGTAAACGTGTGTCCTAAAAATAAAGCACTTACACGTTCTGATCTGGCCCGTTTTTTGGAAGCCCTTCATTATTAAGACCGGCTTTTCCTCGAAGTTTGATCATTATGGATACTGTGAGTCGTGACCTTTACGGAAACACCCAAAACAGATATTCGTGAATGGCCATTAAGCGCTTTTGGAATCGGATTCTTGTATTAGGACATGATTATAAAATCCTCTTTTCATGTATGTCTAATATTCAGTTTAGATCGCGTGTTTTGAACTTCGTTTAGTTGTATGTTCGTTTATTTATATCTGTTTCTTGTTTTAATAAATAAGAAATATTTCATGACAGCTCCTTTACACTTCTATGCACGTTTCATTTTACTTATTCATCTCATGTCCGTTGATACAAAGAAATGAAATGGATGTTGTCTTCGTCACAAGCATAAATAGACACAATAATAAAATGCATCAAGCGTCGAGCATCACAATATAAAACTTCATAAGAAAGTGCACGCGTCAATGAAGAAAGGAAACGGGTAGTCAGATAACCAACCGGACATCGGACCCCACAGTATGATGGCATGCCATGAGAAACAGCAGAACGCCAAGCAATTATCGACCTTACCCCCTTCACTTAAAGCGATAATAATTAAATGTTATTAACCCGCCTTTCTCGAGTGTCAATTATTTCTACAAACATGAACGAAAGTAGGTTGCTCAGAACAAAAGCTTAAGGTGTTTATGAATTTGACATAAATAGCCGTATCGGGGAAGTAGTTCAAGTTGTTTCCTTGGCGGTTTGTCTTAGAGAAGTGGATTAAATTGATTCGGTTCGGTGTCATGCTGTGCAATAAAAGCAATGAAAGTCGGTACCAGTTTTGGTAGTTTATTGTATCAGTAAATTCGCTGTCAAATTAAGCGGTTTTGATAAGCTCCTGTAGTGAAACTAGGAGTTGAGATATCTTGATAATTCTGTATACGTTTATCTTTACGTTTATTTTTTCCATTTATGTGTGCTGCATATTAAATGAACCATTTCGCTATCATCCTTGAATGACGTCGAATGAAACCCGCTGACGTTTTGATAAAAAGCGGGAACCCTTGCCTCACACGCATGTGATCAAACTACCTCCGCACCATCTATATGAGTACGTAGGATGGAGGATATTGTTATAGGGGACCATACATTATCCGCATAGTTTATTTCACAACGTGAGCTGTTCCCCTCCACATTCTAGGAGGCATTACGAACGTTTACAGGCTTTACAAGGTTCATTATTACGTGTATTTCCTCGTCATGTTTCCCTTCACGATTACAATGAAAGTTTTACTTTGTATAACTCGAATAGTAGCAGTTATTTATCAAGTTTTTAAAAGATAAGGCGCCACTTTGATAAACTGGGATTAGAGACCAAGGTGATGCTTTTTATGTTAATGATAATTCTTCGTTGCTAATCGTATGAATATCCTATTAAGATTAGATAGATTGCAATTTAATGTGTCGTTATAAGTTTTATAAATGCCGCAAAAAGTAAATGAAAAAATAAAGGTATCCATTCTGCTTCATTAAATCATAGGTGAGGTGCTAGACAAGTTCGGAATGAACGCGTGCCCTCGTATTCCGCGCGCCATTCGGTCACCGCGACATTCCGTGCTTTCGTTCGCGCTCTCCATTCGTTCACTAGTCGCGAGTGATAACCGCGTAGTGACGGACGTACGCGCCGCGCTTTATCACGGTTCCCGCGTATTATCGAACGAAAAATATTTAGTGATTAAAAACAAGTTACGAATTGTGTTAGTGTTTCTATTATTGTGGATTCAAGTGCTTATCGAAATTAATGCTCATGTGTGTGTAAAACGAGTTCTTGTATTTTCTGTGCTTACATTTCTTGGATTTTTCTTTAACGAAGTTTTTGTGGTAAGTCTAAAGATCAGAGATCATTGAGTTTCCGTGGTTGCAACTTGCTACAGACTATTAATGTCCCGTTGGTGGGTAGGTTCGTTGAAACGCTGGTACCTACCTGTCCACATTTTTGTAAGTACCGTAGATAATCGACACATCGGTACTTGTTGATTGGAGTTACATTCTTATCGTCGTGCACCTTTCTTTGGTGAATGGAACAGGCCGGCCACACGGCGTGTTTCCAAAACGTTGTTTGAAAATAATGTCTGATAGTTTACGTGGTTTGTGAATGTACGGCCACGCGCAAACTTAAGTTATGCCACGAATAATCTTAATTTAAACCGAGTTTTATGTAAAATGTATTCGTACACCTTTGAATAAACGTGCACTGGTGCAGCTTATAATAACTGAGGCAAATGCGTCAGTCAGTGTTAGCATCCTATTAGCGAAATAATTAACTCCAAACTGTAATGAGTTAAATGAGTGAATGTCATCATTAACGGCATTATTTGTCATAGTATCCATAAACGACTGTTAACTGTGGGACTGACTATTAATCTTTAACCATAAATCTTACTTCTTACTTTAATCATAAAAAAACAACAAAATCAACTAAAAAGTGCTCCTCAATGATTTCCTTATCATTTTTTACAATTCCCTTATCGCGTCGCCCGTGTTAGTGAGAACAGACCAAAGTGTCCCACATTATACGGAGTCGGTACTATCTACGTAGCTATCTCTTTACCTAGTTATCCTACTTGGAGCGTAAACAGCGCGAAGCTGATTGCGTCGACTATCCCACACTAGGACGCAATTTACCTAAATACTTGTGTGTCCGGGTGTGCATAGTTGTCCACGAGTGTCTGATGCTCGGTTCGCGTCAAATAACTTTGCCTATTGTAAGCTCGACTTATTAGTGACTGAGGAACAGACAAAATGTACGATCAAAGTACAGAGGATGCATGAAGTAGTTGATTTTATTGATGACTTAGAGTAGAATTTTTGGACTGCTACAAATGAGACATAGGTACTATCTGTTTAAATCTATCCCTACTATAATTATACGCACAGCATTGATTTGTTGCTGTAAGCTTTAAGCAGTATATAAAAGCTAGTTAACACAAAGAGCGAAGGTAGGTAATGATAGTCTATAGGTATAGGAACAAAATTTAATTCACGTGTAAGATACCTACATGTGTTGCAAAACAGTCATGTTCTTTATACAATTCCAGTTTGCAAAGTTATCTTAGTTTTTACGATCCGACGCGTCCATTGTTTGAATTCAATGTGTCTAGAATTTATCACAAAGTGCGTTTAGAATCAACATCATTTGATATTTGCAAAATACCTACGTCCTATTTAGATGTTTGTAGACACACGTCCGTCTTTGATCCTAAGCTAAAATTTGCATGCATTTTGAACACATTTGGTTACTGGTGTGTCCACTATATCCAAGATGTAAAAACAAAACACTACATCGTATTCAAATGGTAGATTTCAGAAAGGCAATATTAGACGAGAAATATATGTATGTTCCATATCGTTCACTCCAATAGACGGCCATATCAAACATATTGAATGTCCATGTGTGTGTACGATGCCAGCCTACAGAACAGCTTAACGACCTTGCTTTATAAAGCCTTTGGTCTCTATACAAATGACTTCACTAGTCACTCCACTAATAGTTTACCTATCATTAGACAAATTGCGCATCATTTATGTTCTATGATTATTGTGATTCTTAGAATGATTTCCTTGTTCTCAGAAGAGTTATGTTTGCATCACTTTGTCGTATTTAATCGTTTATAATTCTGATACTTATAAAAAAATCACATTATTTAGAATTTAGAATTTTCATCATCTCAAAAGTGCTAACATTCTTCCTGGCCATATTGATATCGACTTTTACATGATCCATCTGTAGTTTCTTTGGTCGTCACCTTCCACTATATCTATCCACATTCAAGGCAAGTACACAAGCCCGTAGCTATTTAGACTAAGTAAGAACTCGAATCATTCACAGGTGGTAACGCAAGAATTAATGTTAGTTTCACGTGGTTTCCTTATCGCACAGGTGGTAACGATACCGCACGATAAATTGTAGGAAGTTGATTGGTAGCGTGCTCCAAACTATTTGTTATTTTAAACTCCATTCAAAGTAATCGAAAGTAAAATAATCAAGGGATGCGGGATTGTTCGAAAGAGTTACCGCGGCCCTAGTACATAAGGGCTCATGAAGGAACATGATGGGTTTTAGTCAGCAAGAGTCTGACACTCCCTCACGTTACACCCAATGTATGATGAGTATAATGTATGGAATGAATCATACACTTGAAAGTCTCAATAAGGATCTGATTAAAGTTGACAATTTAAGAAGAGATAAGGAATTAGATCATTCTTGTAAATATTAGGGAAGGATGTGGTTGATGATAAAGATAGCGTGATAAGCTTGAACACAGCTATGAATAAAAACAACGCTGATTATAATTTGGGAACCTATTTTATCTATGACCAAGAAAAAGATGAAATGTAATGAGAAAGAGAAGTAGATATAAAGGTACCAATCATAAACTGATCGGCTACATGAGTAATACCTTTACAGCACAACTGAACTAAGTCCTAAATGTCATGAGATTCCTCACATAACTCCACTTGAGTTCTATCCACACGCAAATCAAAGAGAACTAAGCAAGACTCATGAAGTTCACTCCGCATAGTTTGTCAAGTTGTGCAAAAGTTTGCACCTAACTTTGTGTGTGTAACTGGCGTTAAACCTGGTTTTGTCTTCTAGTTAGTACTTAGGCTTACTAAACGTGGTTTACTAGCATGTACATAGATGCATGGTTGCTTTAACGTCGATGATTTGTTTTTGAAGAAAATCTACCATCTGCGTTCTTTCTTGTTTTAGAATCCGAGCAATAGTATCAATGCTGTGTTAATCGAGAAACTTTTATGTCTCAATTAGAATTAGAACTATTCGAAAACAAATGACTGTTACTATAAGTCTGGATTGAACCTGCTATACATTTTGCAAGCTCTCGTTTCCTAGATTTTGGCTTTCAAAATTCTCACAAAACATACCTTTTCAACGTCACGAAACAAGTTTTTTTCTTTGATTAAACACGTGTTGGCGATTTACAACAAAATAATTGGAGTCCAGCTACGTTACATCAGATCATTTAACAATACCGAAACCAGTAGATGTTTATCTAATAAGAGTTTAGCAATAACAATGTAGGTAACAAATAGGACTTGCGACATGGTCATATGATATAATACTTGTAATGGAGATAACTAATAAATAAATGAAAGTAAGTAATGAGAAATATATCGATGACTTCATAGTAGGGAGTTCGATTGTCGAAAATGAGGTCCTAAGTCTGATTCCTGGTTTGAGAAGAAGTGGATTTTGATAAAGAAATGTGAGTGTTCTATTCTATTTATAAAATTACTCCATTTAACAGAATTGAGATTAACAAATCTATGGATTTCAGGTGTATTTTAGGTTCTGTTTTAAGGACTTAATTCATTCGTATCACGTAAGTCCAGATTTCCAATTTGCTTTACAAATAAAGTCTATGTTATTATCAGATAAAATATTTATTGGCACCACCCCTCACCCCTTTTAACCCCTTTCATTCCAGTAACAACGCCTCGGGGAGTTCCAAGTAATATATGAAACGATACAATTATAACAATTAATTAGCTTCTCTTTCCTTTTCAAATCCTTTATCAATGTCCATACTTAATTATTTTCTAGCTTTTGTTTTAATATTTCTTTACATCTGGGAAATTAATTAACTTTTATGTAGGTATTAAAAGGAGTTTATAAACTGGTTAAGACCTCTTGTCATTGCTACCTTTTAAGGGTTAAGTGGAAAGGTATGAATATCACCAACGACTTTGTTAGGCTTTTACCGACCTTGGCCGTGTTGTATTTTGATAAAAGGGAGCTTCAAAAAATGGCTACCGATCAGAAAAAAAAGCTCTCAACAAACGAATTTAAGCTTTATTACAGTAAATATGGAAAGCTATCTTTAGACATGACGAAATAAAGAAACTATGCAGGTCATATTTACATAACATTTAATTAGGGAAATGCTAAATTATTTGCGATGATAACTGTACTTATCTGCATACGTAATGTGATCAAGGTTAGTAGAGTGATAATGATAATACAATAAGATTGCGTGTATTATATCACTCGATATCTGATAACATAGATTGTTTGATTGTACGCAAATTGGAATACATTTAATACTGAGCTAATGAATGATATTGACCGTACAAGTGCACTCAAACGAATTCAGAAGGTCTAATTTATTATTCCGGACAAATCTCATGACTCCTGTCTCGAGGAAACTGGAGTGAAATGACGAATATTGACAAACATTCAAGCGTGTTAAGTATGTCAATGATTTTATTTGGCAGACATAGCTTGGCGATCACAAAGTGGTCACACATTTTCAAAAATTTCATCCTAATTGTCCAGAATATGTCAGGTTATGTCCTGAAGAAAGAATGACAACCAGAACACAAAGGACAAGTCAGTTGATGATGCAACTTTGACTTGGTACAAAACATCAATCGACTCATATAGGTACCTACAACCTGTAACAAAATAATATGATCTCCTGACCTGGTCAGCGATTGAAACTGACCTTTCGATCTGCTGTGCCACTCAAAATAGTTCACGTAACACGTACGCAAAAATCAAAAAGTTACACATGTAACATACATACATACATTGCTGTCAGTTGTTACGCCATACTGCTGTGCAGTAATATTTTTGTCTTACACAATGAGGCCATCAGATTAAAGGCTATAGGAACTGTTGTTATGGTAGAAAATTACAGTGTTTTTTTTTAGTTAAGGTCATCATTTTGGAGGCCATTAATGATATGTATGATAGGATATGCTTGCTAGAATTTGCAAAGTCGCATAACTTCTTCCCAGCAAAAAAAAAACATCTACCTCTGTATGTCCCTCTGGTTGGCACAGGCCTCTTCGCATACGGAGAAGGAATGGGCGGTAGTCACCAGTCATCACGCTTGCTTGAGGCAGATTGACAATTTCAGACTTATAAGTCCAGGCTTCTTGAACGATGTTTTTCTAAAACATGTAGGTATGATACAAGCAGTCTCTTTACATTCTTTGTGTTGTTAGAAGACACATTTATGATCATCAATTAAAAAATCTCAAAAGAATTCCTGCAATGACTCTCAAATCACACAGCATCATTCATGCACTTTACACGCACCTATTTTTAATTCGGCACGAAATTCGTCCCTTCTTGCCACTTAAAATGATAGGGGCTTTCTAAAGGAGTTACTCAGAGACCGAGGGTGTGCTTTCAATGTTATACGCGTTTGAATTCTCGAAGGGGGATGCCGGATGATGTATGAATGAGAGCTCGAAATGTTGACGTGAGATACGTGGAAGATATTTTTAGAATTCGCAGTTTTTTTTTGTCTCTGTTTTATGGTACTTATGAGCTAAAGGTTGCTGATTTTAAGGGGGGAATATGGTCAATGTTCAGCAATTCCTAACATGGTTGACGTGTCTCACGAATGGTTTATTTCAATATTCAAGTAATACTTAAAATCTATCCCATCTTTTAAATGTTGTCGCCAAACGTAGAAATAAATTATTCTTTTTGAAAACTGCGTAGGTATTTTTTTGCGTTGTTGTACGTACAATAATACCTATTTATTGTGGTAATATTAGCATTAGGTATAGTCATATCGTTATTTTGCATGCATATACATATGTATAAGTATAATATTCTGGCACAGAGTTGTGTTGTTTTCATTTACATAACAAGCGAGCCTTCAAGCGGTTATTACCGACAACAGACTCAAGTGTTTTGCTATACAATACATAATATTATACACGGTGTGCATATACCCATCTACATACAACCTATATCATTCGTATTAAGGTACTGTGAATATGTTTGGTAAACGAGACTGATAAATGATAATGTACCGGTACAGTTAAGAGGTTGCTTTCTTAAATAAAAAATCGACAAAAACGGAATATGTTTTCCGTATCGATTTGTTTGTTTCCACTAAAGGGGTGTATCGGGTTGCTTAGGTAACTGTGGACTGAAGGTCAGATGGGCAATCGCTCCATGTCAAACACTGGTTCTTAACTGCACCAGGTTAGACTGGAAGACGACCCCGAAATAGTTGGGAAAAGGTTAGGCAGCAAAAAATATTATATGCATTGTGTCAAAAAGCCGTGGTGGCCTAGTGGGCAAAGAACCAACCTCTCAAGTTTGAGGGCGCGGGTTCGATTCCAGGTCAGGCAAGTACCAATGCAACTTTTCTAAGTTTGTATGTACTTTCTAAGTATATCTTAGACACCAATGACTGTTTCGGATGGCACGTTAAACTGTAGGTCCCGGCTGTCATCGAACATCATTGGCAGTCGTTACGGGTAGTCAGAAGCCAGTAAGTCTGACACCAGCCTAACCAAGGGGTATCGGGTTGCCCGCGTAACTGGGTTGAGGAGGTCACATAGGCAGTCGCTTCTTGTAAAGCCCTGGTACTCAGCTGAATCCGGTCAGACTGGAAGCCGACCCCAACATAATTGGGAAAAAGGCGCGGAGGAGGATGGATGTGTCAAAACGATCATTAACTAAACCACTTGGATTACACCCTTAAGACAAACACAGTTATCACAATTTTTATCACGTTCATGCTCTTATCTGATCTAATATTCCGGATTATTAACAAAGAGTGCGTGGTCCTAGGTTCAGTGCCAGGTCATATGTACCTAATATGTTTTGCTTTCCTGAGCTACTGCTTTGGTAGAACTCTGTTGGTACAGGTGGTGTTATTTACTTTTTTCACTACATATTTGATTACTGGAGGTGAATTCCTATTGTGGTATCACTATGGACTATTCAGGATTAATATCAAAATGAATCTTCAAGGAATGCTTAACCGATTTCTTAAAGAAAGTGAATTAAAAATCACATCGAGTTCCAGACAACTATTTTAATGAAATGTCTGTTAACAACGTGATAGTCAGTGTTAAGTCCCGACCTAAATACAACATTATCAAGATTATCACAAAGATTTTATCTAAGCCAGACATTCATACAATGACTCATTCATGTGGATTCAACAGTGAATTGAAGATAAAGAGTACACACACATTCATAGATAACTTAATATTAAGTCAACTTATTTGTACCAGTTGTACCTACTTATTTGTTTTTATTTACCTATCATTTATTCATTGGTTGTCTGCAAGACACAAAACAACCAATTAGCCTAGAATCTTACAGTCAATAAATGGAACGACCAACCCTCCTGATGTCGGAAGTGTGAGCAATCAGCATTGAAATACGTACTCAGATCAGTGTGCAAGCTTTTCATTATGCAGACTCGACCACTAGCCACGAGCTACTTGACCACTAGCCACTAGCCACTGAGCCACTAGTTTACCTTAAGCAAATAAACAGGGACTCGACTGGCCCTCCGCTGGGCTGACGGAAACGTTTGCAATCGATATTCGAACGCACCCGGGACATTCTACTCCCTCGTATGATGTGTAGGTACTATCGCGTGCAAATGCGTTCAGTTTTGTTTGTATTTTGTTGTTGTGGTTGTTGTTTATTGTGTTGATTTTGTGATAAGAAAGTATTCTATTGTTCATGAGTAAGGCAATAGGTAACTATGTGTTCAAAAAACCGTTCATGTTATCTAGACACACGGCAGTGTGTCCGCCAAGTTCGAGCAAAAAAAGCGACACACCGGCCGTGGGTTATATTACACGAACCATTTCGGGCCAAATTCGACCCCCCTATAACTCAAAATCTATTTTATTTACACATTTCAAATTTCTAGCATCTGTTGAGACCCCCTCACTTATCTAAAATACAAAATTTCATTAATATACCTATTGTAGGTCTTGAGATATTGACGTCAGAAAATCGCTATTTTTACTATACACTCACTGACTGATTCACTGATTCACTGCCTCACTCATCAAAAACCTAGACCACTTCCAATGGTCGTATTGACTTGAAATGTGGCATGGAGGTAGGTCTTTATGTCAAGGTAAAGGGAAAAATCTGAAAATGGCCAAGTGTGAGTCGGTTTCAAAATAATGAAGGTGTAAAATACCCAGTGTAAATTTATACCCCTAAGGAACTAAAACGAACTAAAGGAGATGGCCAAATTTTCATAGTAAAAAAACCCAGAATCGACAGCAACGAAATGGGTACCAATGGGTTCATTATGATAGACCTTTGATGGTGCCAAAAAGTCCAGCCTGAAATCCATGGGGTATAGGAGCTATATCATATTTTCACAAAAATAGGTTATGTTGAGTTTATGTTGATTTTAAACGTTATTTACATAAAGGCCCATAAAAAACAAGGTAGGTATACTAACATTATACATGCGAATCAAGTATTTAATTTTCTATTAAAACTTGCCAAGTAACATCATTAAAAAGTAACTATTTTTAACTGAGGTATGTGTATGGAACTTGGTACTTATTCAGATCTCACTTCTTTTATAGGCGAAGGATTTCCATATTATCGAACTTGGCAGCCTTTCACATTTTTGTTTTGGGTGGGATTTAAATAATGTGCAAGCGTTTATCACTAAAACATAAAATACCACCACACAGCAGCTGAAATCATCTGCCCTGTGGCTTGTATTTTCCTACAAAAAAACAGCTAAAGTGGTAGACTTAAACTGTCATAGCTATCGAAATTTTATTTTGCACGTGAATGTAGTAAATGACAAATACAATTTCAGTTGCCGGACGCAGCCAATCCATCCACTCATATTATTGTACTACGTCCCTGCAAAATACACCGTAATACAAATTTCACTTGCCACTACTGTGATCGATTACCCATGAGCTAGTTATTCGGCCCGACCGTGCATGTAACCCGATGCTCGGGCGAGTTCGGGCCTGTTCGGCTTCGTTCGGCTCCGCTCGCGTGCGCATTAGCGTGTCAATCATATAACGTTACAAGTTACCAAGGTAATTTTATTACACACGTCACATGTACTTGCAGTTGTGGAAAAAATAACGGCAGAAGGGACAAAAAAGAGAACTTGCAAAAAAAGTTTTGTATGAGGGGGATCCCCTCATTGTTATTTTGTGTGAAATTCGCAGTTTTTTTGCCTTCCTTTAGTGAAATACAATACGGTATAGTTGGTTGTTATTGCCCAATAAATTGTGGTTTCCATTTGCGGAGTGAATCAAAATAGGAACTTCAACTAAGTAACTATTACCTAAGTAATGTGAGCTGTTTTTGCAGACTTTTCGATTTAAAGCCCGAAGAATACTAAAGGAACTAAGTTGATCAAAATTGGAAGCTAAATATATTTTCTTACTTTGATTAACTTATATTTTTAGGAAGACAGATAATTATTGCCCCAAACATACCACATGACTATATTGTAAGGAAGTAAAACTACAATTGACAGTCGTTGAAGTTCACTTCCACAAATCTCAAATGACCACTGTAATGAAACGCCATTAAAAAACGAAACTTTATCAAAGCCTCTACAAGTAGCCGATACAATAACATTGTATCAGATAACAGACCAGTCCATGCGAGTAGAAAGTATAGTGACCCACAAATCATGGCGGACGAGTTATCGCCAAGTGAAATGTACTCAATCGCTTCACGACAATTATATTGGAATAAGTTATTGCAGTAGGTTTTGAGAATTCTCTCCACTTTAGAATACTTCTCCCAGCTATATTAGTACCAGTTCTGGTCTATCAGCTTACTTCTCCTTGCTACATTGAGGTTTGCCTCTAGTTTAACCGCATGCAGGTGACTTCATTATTTTACATGGAACAATCTAATGACGTACCATGACGTTGCCCGGGTAACTGGGTTGAGGAGGTCAGATAGGCAGTCGCTTCTTGTAAAGCACTGGTACTCAGCTGAATCCGGTTAGACTGGAAGCCGACCCCAACATAGTTGGGAAAAGGCTCGGAGGATGATGAATCTAATGACGTATCATGCTTATCTGACCTCTTCAACGCAGTTATAATCATCGGCAAGGATATTGAGCCCTGACCTTCACCTGCGCAGAAGTGATTTATTGGTTTATTGCCTTAAATGTACAGTGCGCAAAGCGTTCCCCACTCTTCCGCCGAGAGCTCAATATCCGTGCCGATAACTTTAACTCATCAGCGTGCTTGTTATGCTTAATATATTTCAGAATACTCCACGACTTTCATAGTTCTATCAGAGTGGTTTAATAGGCTCTCAAATAGTGTCTACTAGATATTTGGGTTGTGGTTGAAAAAGTCAATTTTTATTTGACGCATTTAATTTGTCATATTGTTTGCTTTATTTCTTGTTATTAATGGTCTGTTATTGGCAACCGACAGCCCGACATAACATTTATAATATCAGCAATTTAAAATAAGTAAATTCATTACGTAAACATACTTTAAGATAACACAATTTAAAACCTCTGACTCACTCTTAAAGGAGGAGTACCTGTAGTAGTAATGTTAAAACTGCAATCCCTTTTATTGCACCTACTGCATTCGTTTTATAGTGAAACATAAACTTTGAGTGGCTAACGAGAAATCCGTGATTATGGAAACAAACATTCTCATCAAGTGGTTTCAAGTGATCAACTTGACAGAACTGGGTGAGTCAGTCAGCTTGAAAATTATAGGCAAATTCCCTTGCGGTGAGACATATTGCAATGTGTACGAAGCTTTGCTAGATGGTTAAATAAACTGAATATGGGAGATCATGATTTAATGGTAAAATAGGTTTTGTCTCTGTATCTGACTATATGTACGTTGGTGAATTTAGTTGGTAATGGTTTTGTGGCCTTTTTTATGGAAAATCCTCAAATGACCCATCTGGCTGTGGGTGCAGCGTGAGGGAGTGTCAGATTCTTACTGACTCAACCCCACCATGTTCATTCTTAAGCTCTTTATGTACCAGGGCAGCGGTTACTCTTTTGAACAATCCCGCAGCAATGTATTGTGGACTCACAACCACAATCTAAGCCAGTTCGAAAGCTAGTTTAGATATCACTTCTTCATAGCTATAAAAAATCTTCTAAGAAAATTGATTTATTATTATTTTTTCATTTTCCTCAATTCAACGAGATGGTGTCAAAATAATATTCGTACGCAAGACTCGACTTTTGATTATACAACATATTATATAGGTGGTAAAAAACTTTGTAACAAGTTTATGGAGCCAAATTAGGTATTTTTCCGTTTGTCGGGATCAATGATCCTTTGAATAGAAGGCTGTATGATCATGTGAAGGAAAAACATCTACCATTCAATTCAACATAGGTATATTTTTTGCCCCGTCTATATAAGAGTCTGACTGACAGGATATTTTAGAGATCCTCAATATGAAACGTGACTCTTAGATCAGAATATAATTAAATCGGCTTATTTAATGTTCAGACTAAAAGCCTTATTATAGTTTATAGGATGAGGACGATTAATTGTTTTCCAAAGTAATTTTTCTGCTTAAAGAGATTCAATAAATTATTACTTTCGTTACTGTAAGCTTGTTGACGTCATACTTAATTATTAATTGTAAATAATAAATTATCAAGATTTTTTTTTAAAGTCAAATATGAAAAAAAAATATAGTGGTAGTCGCAGCTTGTCATATGGAAGATTCGCAGCGCGATTTTTTTCTGTACTACAGAACCCTACCAATAAAAAAAAATCTAAACGATATTTCTACCACTGAACAAGATACTGGCCTTCAATAAAAAAAAGTTGACGATCTACCTGAAGATATGACGTCACATTATACACTCGTTATTTTTTTACCAACAGCACAAAAACTGTTGCCTTGTCAGAACCGGTATTAATTTAGCCAGATGAACAAGAAAGAGTACCTATGAAATGAAGGGCAATTTACGATAGAACCTTTGTATAGAACCTTTTTACATCACGATACGGCGTGACGTGAAAATAATTAAAAGATTAAGTATCTATCTATCTTTGTATAGCAAATAGAAAACTTTGTAGATTTAATCATAAACTAACAGTAAATAGATTATTTGCTTTTTGTCGATGTGCTGAACTTGGTGAGAATGGAGTGACTCTTCAAGTTATTAGATAACTTTATTTTGAACTGAGATGGTTTTTTGAACTTTTTGGTTTCCGAATTCTATGGTGAACATGCGTATCTAGATATTACGAGTGTGTTTTTAGGCTAATTGTCTTAAAACTTCTTACTTTTGGATAGCTATATGATCATTCGAATGCTTGACCAAGTTTATCCAGTATTGGTGACGTCATGTGTCAGAAAAAATAGGTAGTCCTTTCAGTAAATAAATGTCTTATTAACTATGTATAAAAAGAAAACCCATTGTTATTTAATATAATAGTAATCTCGTTTCGGTAAAAATAAAAATAAAATTAATATTAAATCTCGTCTGATTTCAGTGGTGTCAGGTTTGAAGTTAATATTCCGTTTTATTGCTAGAAATGAAGGAAGCTGGTCTATTTACAGATAATTGGTAAATTACGGGGACATCTGACACTAACATTGTTAAAATAGATTTAAGTCTTACTGTAAGCAGAGGTGGTTAAATAGGTAATCACTACTATGCAAAAGCGAGAATATATCTATCCATCGTTCTCTTACCATAATCTAAAAAAAATCTGTACATAAGTAGTAGGTAAGTTTGAATGAAGAAAAGGACCAAACCAATAGGTAGTTATTTATTTGTTCTTCGACTGAATTTCTACACCCTATAGTACTGTCTAAAATTACTTAGTAAATCTATAAATCATTAAGCCATTTCCTCTTCGCTAAATCAAATTAAGCCCCAGTGGCCATGAATTGATCGATTGGCACAAAGCCCCATAAGGCATACAGTACATCAATTGAAAACCAGTATTACCTTAAAAGTCTACAATTCATAAATCTATATCGATTCCAATTACATTTAATAGGCCGTTGATATAATTGGGCCATTTGAATATAGAACTTTATGATATACTGCTTATGTATTCGATACTTCCCACTTTATCGATTGACATAATCGATTCTATCGAATATGCCATATCAACTGGACTGCCCTTGAATTTTTTGTTCCACAATTAAATGATATTTTATGGCGGCAATATTATTAAAACATCAATCAGTTTAGAACCAGTCAATTGAGTTATTTAATGTGATACTTGATCTGATAATAAACTGTGTTCTTGGTAATTACCTCCCACCATGGTCGTTTTACGATTCAGCTTCGATAAGTTCATGATTATGGCTATTTAATTTGCCCCATTTTGAGTTACCGTTTTAAGAGTTACTAAATTCTGATGTGTGAAGTTAAATACATAATTTTATCTATGTAGCTACCCTTACTCTTAGCCACTGCAAACTTTTAATCGGTCAACAGTTTCATCAGGTAGCTATAAGACCGACTAAAAAGTGTGACGGGATTCATGTTTACCTTCGACATAGACCACCAACCAATCTGGCCAACTATCAACCAGAAGCTTAGTCCGCAATGTACGGGAACTTTAAGAAAGATTTTTATGCTTTACAGTTAGCCATAAATAATATTGATATGAAGATTAAGCTAAACTAAAAAGATTACCGTCTTCTTACAAGATTCGCTGGAATTAGGTCGCGTTACGGTAAGTGAGGCGATGCACGCACAAACTCTTATGCAATACTTAGTAAGTATTGTAAACATTGCACATACAATCTGGAGCAATTCTTGAACATATCTGTCAATATTGGCTTTTATCAATGTTTACTACATCGTGGGCTTACTTTAATAAAAAAAAATACATAATAGAATTATTTTTAGTTAACTTAAAGCGATAATTTTTTGATAAATCTTACAATTTAAGTTATACTGAATAATCATAGGTTGGTTCTAAAAGAAATGAATTTTTCCCTGTTTTTAACCCCCGACGCAAAAACGACGGGGTGTTATAAGTTTGACGTGTGTGTGTGTGTGTGTGTGTGTGTGTGTGTGTGTGTGTGGGTGTATGTGGCATCGTAGCTCCCAAACGGATGATCCGATTGCAATGCGGTTTTTTTTGTTTAAAAGGAATGTCATTCGGGAGTGTTCTTAGCTATGTTTGGTGGAAATCGGTTCAGGTCTTCAAGGTCATCAGCTCGTTTGTAAGGTGTGATAGGAATGTTACACGTTTAGTTTACTTGCAAGCATATGTGGGATCTGAAATTTGAAACTTCATTCGTGTCTTCTGGAACCACTGAGCTGGTCTGCTGTTAGGGCACGAAGATAGGAGACGTAACCCTGAACTGCCTTTTAGTAAACCCATCGAGTTTGGGCTCGTTGAATTTGTTTTAACGAGTTCTCTTCATGTTTCTAATTGACGAGAACCTGATGCTGGAAATGGGATGTGGCGGATGGAACCCTTGAATGCCGGAATGAAACCCTGGAATGCCGGAATGAAACGGATAAACCGATTTATATTTTTGCTGAAAATCTAGAATGACTAAAGGTTAATCTTTATTGTTTCTTAATCTGTGCAATTCTCCTAGATCCAGTTTGTCATGAGGATTGCTAAACAGCTTCCTTTGGCCGAGATCGCCTATAGCGACCCCATCTTAAAATAAAATAAATTAAATGAAGGAAAAATTAAGGAGCTCCTTCAAAAAGCATGAAATAAAATTAAATTATAAATTTAAAAAAACCCCCGACCCAAAAAAACTACGCAATTATTATGACAAAAGGTTAAAAACGCTAAACCCTATAAAAAGCAAAAAATAACTTTTAACACTACGTAAGTACCAACTAAAGCATGTCAGACTAAACTAAATTTTGACGTGTCGGGGGACCGCTTTTTACCTTCAAAAATACTTACATAAATCAAATGATAGGTACGTACCTAATTTCAACATTCGTATATAAAAAAAAACACGAATCTTAATTAGATACTTAGAGCGGTCCCCCGACACGACAAAATTTAGTTTAGTCTGACATGCTTTAGTTGGTACTTACGTAGTGTTAAAAGTTATTTTTTGCTTTTTATAGGGTTTAGCGTTTTTAACCTTTTGTCATAATAATTGCGTAGTTTTTTTGGGTCGGGGGTTTTTTAAATTTATAATTTTTCTGGAGTATTTTCAGTTCTTTAGTTCGATGAATTCTTATTGTACAATTTTATAGAATGATACCACGTTTTACCATATTTCTTGAAAAAATATTTATTTATTTATCTACACTTATTTTTGAATCGCTTTTAATGTTAAGTAATTTCTTTACATTACAGCATCGTAGCACAAACCTAACATAGGTTACTTACCTATAATTAATCCTGACAGAACAATATTCAACGTGGCAGTAGATCTAATAAATAATAAGAAAAACAATTGAACTTCTCAGCGAAATCAATAAAGTGTACTGAGTGTTAGCACTAAGAACACAAAGAGCGGCGCTAACTAAACTTACTATGTATTTTACTACTGTTGCTAGTGACAGGGATTTTCACAGTGTCCAAGAATATTTTAGGTACGTTATACTTGACTAGCTGTTTTCCCGCAGTTTCACCCACGTCCTTTGGAAACTACTGCCCGTACCTCGATATAACATAGCGTAGGTACCTATGTCAAATCTGTTCAATAGCTTTAGAGTCTTTATGGAACAAACAAACAAAAAAATGTTTCCTCCTCATTACATTTTAGTATAGATAAAACCTTAGGTACAAAAAAATGCGTATCTCAACTTCTATGGGTCTTCCGAAAAGCTTTTTTCACAGATTTTTTATTTATACTAGGACTAAAAAGGTTGTCTCCTTACTTTTAAATATGTAGTTTCAAACGAAAGTCAGTATTCTGAATTTGAATACATCTTATATTGGTTACCTAGCACCACATCAGGGGTTCCAATTTCAAACATCACGAAAAGAATTTGAATTTAGAATGCATCTTCTATATTATCTCTGCCACCGCGTGTAGGCAGAGTTTAGCCTGTTAATTAAGTGGGCACACTATTGCTTCCTCGTGTTGGAGGCCCGCCTACATACCATAAGAGTTGGCCCAACATTACGAAATAACTTGACAGGCGGTCTGTTTAATCGTTGTTTAGATACATTTTGTTTTGCATGTGCTAATGTGGTGATACTTTATACTTATGAACGGTTTTTCTTTAAATTATGCCGTCACTTTATTTATGTACTCCTTTGTGAATGGGGCATTCTTTAAGATCCAAATCTACATCGGAAGGGGCAATATTGCTCTCTTAGATGTAAAAATCCTGATAGTTTTCCTTCTCAGTGTTAACCTACTTAATAGCTAAGCTATGGCTAATAATAAACGCTTTTGTGAAGGTTATTTACTACATCTTCATTTGTTAAGCAATATTATATTGGTTTGCTTGTCGCAACTTGTTCAAGAATAAACGTGATTATGATGCAGCTACATTATGCTAATATTTTATGTTCAAAGCTTTGACAAACCTGTTTGAATCCTATTAATTCTAAACTCACAGCTGTATAATGCAAACACAGCCAATGATTACTCATAGAAGAAAGAAAAAAACAAAAAAAAAATCTACCTATAACTTTTAATTTTGATGATTCTTAATTTGAATTCTAATAAAAAGTATGTTCCTTATTCAAAAATTAATTAAGTTCGTTGACAAACGTTAATATCTTGAGAATAGAATGTGGTCAAGTACAGTCGGGTACGTCGACCTCTGATTGACTCGTCACGTTTAGAACGTACGAACGCTTTTTGTCTCTAACAGTACTCATCGGTATTAAGTACATAGTTTTTGCCTTTTTTTGCTTCATTGGATGTTAGTAAAGAATAATTATAATAAGTTACAGATTTAAATCACACACCGAGGCAAAATAGACATATAACAAACAAAAACATTAAAATAGACAGTATAACAACCATAACTTTTTCTGTTCGCTTTAATACGTACAGTAATTAAAAGATTATTAAAATTACCGTTTAAAGTCGTGAAAATGCACATTTACATAAATCTTTGATGTTTAATTAAGCCAGCAGCGATTAAATCACGCGATTAATTTCGCGTCCACGTTTTCCTGACTACAATACTAACTAACCATACTACACAGTGAACGAGTCTATTACCGAGCAAAAACACGAAAAAACTAAAAATTAGTTGCAAATTAACGACATGCAATTTTTCTTCGATTTTATCGTAGCGCGAAATCTATTCGGTGTTCGACGTTTTTTTATTGACTGTACGTAACGTTAGGAATACACTGCAGACTAAACAATCGGCTGACAGTTGACCCAATCATTAGTAAAAATATTTTTAAAGAATATCTTGACGTCAATCAAAATTTTCAGTCGGTCTGAT
Organism: Helicoverpa assulta; assembly: GCA_963856015.1. Taxonomy (NCBI): domain Eukaryota; kingdom Metazoa; phylum Arthropoda; class Insecta; order Lepidoptera; family Noctuidae; genus Helicoverpa; species Helicoverpa assulta. Next base: position 2,990,387 of record CAWLCW010000016.1, read on the forward strand.
ACCGGCTAAATATCTCGATCTTTGTAATGTGAGTACTACCATTTATCTTCATACTGATCTATAATCCCAAACAAACTATCGGCCGACTAAAAGTTTGCCGTGTGCTACTCTAAAGAAACTCCTCGGCATTGTTGACGTAATAATTATAGCGCCTTTACTTATGAAAAAGTTTTTAGTTTATTTTTTATTTTTATTTACACTTTGCCAGTGAGAACTCCTTAGTTCCGCGGTTCCCGGGAACTTATTAAGCGTTCCTTTCTAATCGTCCGTGGTAATTGCCGCCTTTAGCAAAGTTTTTTAATGTTTATTTTAATTGCCACTGACATCGACAGTACCTATAAAATAAGAGTTTTATGACGAAGAAAACCAACTTAGTGGTATGTTTTAATTAAACAAGGGAAAACGTATTACTTTTGACGTTTATTTATTTTAATTTCCTGTGGTTTTCTTTTCCATGTTCTCTTTCACCATATAATTAAGAAAATATACATGTCATAGGTTCAAAGATACCCTATTAAAGAAGACAATCGATAAAAAATCTTCTTAACCTAACCGTTCTAGGTTTAAAATCAGCACGTTCCAAGTTCAAAACTTGTTCACACCTATTTATATTTACCATTCTAATTCAAAGTTTAAAGGTCTCGAACCTAGGCTAGTTCGCTCACCTCTAATTGGTCTATACCAGCGGTCGTCACACTTTACTGGCCAAGGGCCACACATAACAATGTGAGCACCAGGGCCCGGGCCGCAGTATATGTGAAGGCGTTTTAAGAGCTTTTGCATACTTATCTATAGTAGGCCATACTATTCATATAAATCAGTGGTTCTTAACCTTTTCGTCACGAGGGACCACTTTACCAAAAGTTTGTCTTGCCGGGGACCACCCTATTGGTTTACCTAAATTGAGGGTTCTTTTATCTATACTAATATTATAAAGCTGAAGAGTTTGTTTGTTTGTTTGAACGCGCTAATCTCAGGAACTACTGGTCCGATTTGAAAATTTATTTCAGTGTTAGATAGCCCATTTATCGAGGAAGGCTATAGGCTACTTTTTATTCCGGTACGGGAAGTAGTTCCCACGGGATGCGGGTGAAACCGCTGGCAGAAGCTAGTAAAGAATACAAGCACAATTTATAATTAGCACTTATTTCTTTATTATTTAGCACACGAAAAGCTACAGATTTTTGTGACTGCATTCTCTTAACTAACTTCTGAATTCCTCTCTATTCTTTTGTAAGCAAATTCAAAGAAAAACAAACATATGCTTATGTAGTTTCTAAATGCGCGAGCGAAGCGAGCGCGAATTTTTTTTCAGACTCAAACATTACGTAAAATATAGCCCAAACGTACATACTTAACTTTTTGTTTGTTGACAAATGCAAGAATAAGGGTACACAGTTTCTGAATACGCGAGCGAAGCGAGCGCGATTTTTTTTTAAGACTCAAAATTAAAATTACGTAAAATGTAGCCCAAACATACACTTTTTCTGTTGGACAAGTAAGATGGATATGAATGGGGGGATCCGGACCCCGAAACTTAACTTATATACGTCCATGCGAAAGCCCCTGCTCACATATAAGTCATAAGTCGATAAAAATAAAGTTAAATAACGTAAGTATAGCAATGTTTCGCGGACCACTTGGAATGCCTCCAGGGACCACCGGTTAAGAACCACTGATATAAATGCTCGTATCGTATCGTTAGTAATCGTCTCCGGATTCGAACACAAAGTTGGATTTTGATTTTGTTCATGATTATGCCATAAGTAGGTACCTATCGGTAGTATAGGTATATGTAGTATTTGACTATTAATTAAAGAAATCTACTTTAACGCGGGCCGCAGTTTGACGACCACGGGTCTATACTCTATAGTGTATGGAATAGTCCTATTGTACAAAAACTATACCTGTGGTCTGTAACAAGGCCTTGCCTTTCTCACGTACACAATGACCCAACGCTTAGATAATTATAATCAGCTTTGCCCTTGTCTGTTGTTGTTATACTTAATTATATTTTTTGTGTCAATATTATTGTTTGTAGATTATTGTTCTTGTTTTTTGGATGAAGTTCGTTTTTTGTAGAATTAATTATGAAACAATTGCAATGGCGGTACGTCTAATGATAGAGTAACTTAGAATTATGGCAGGTACGCCAACTTTGGCGAATTACGTGCAGTTCTTTACGGGACTACATAACTTATTTTATTTGGTTTTAAAGAACTTTATCCTCATTTCCAAGATATAAATGCGAATAAATGCCTTATTATTAATAATAAAATAAAACGGGTAATAAAATCTGACTTCCTTTAATACGAATGAGTAAGTAGGGGGAGTCCGGGAGAGTTTACCCGACTTCGACTAAAATGCTCATAAATCTCTTTATATTCATAAAAAACTATTTTCTAAAAATTGTACCCTAAGCTGCATTATTAAGGTTTATTTTTTCTTAAGAAAGTTAATTACTCAAAAAGTATTAATGATTTACAAAACTCATTAATACTTTTTGAGTAATTAACGATTTCTACCGAAGTGAGATTTGGCTATTATCTCCCGCCTGGGTGGGAGACTTGACCACCCGACAAGGGAGAGTTTACCCTAGTTAAAATAACAATAACAAATTATAATTAAATAAAGAATTAAATTTAAAAAAAACATGGCAAATAACAATTATATAATTTAAGTCTGTCTACAGCAAAATATCTGGTACATTTAACAATATCTTAATATACAGACCTTGAAGACAAACCCAAGTATGATGATAGCTCTGATAGTCCTTGAGCTATCATCATACTTGGGTTTGTCTTCAGGGTCTGTCTCACTGTCGCTTGACTGTAAAACTTGTCTTTTCACTGTCTTTGTCTTTGTCCTTGCTTTACCTTTTTGTTTCTGTTTAGTTATTTTAATTATTTTTTTGGCACGATTACATCTTCATTCTCATATAGGTGTCCCTTTTCTGGCGTTTTTGTTAAAATTTTAGTTTTTTCGGGCTGTCTACCACGACGGAGTTTCTTTCAAGGAGAAGCTTTGGGAAAAGGACGAATCGTTTGTGGCAAAATTATTTTTATTTTTTGTCGTGAATCAGAATCTGCCATTGTCCTATCTAGATCTTGAGATATAGAAGCTAACTCTGCTGATTGTCTTATTATTAAAATTGCTGGCTCAGATTCCTCCGTCAAAATTGATGGTGAACTCTAGCTCTAGACTCTGCAGTTTCATTTATTTTTTATTTAAAAATATTATTGCAACAGAAACAGAGAAAGAGATTACCCTGGGTAAAGTCTCCTCCCGTCGCCATGATAATGTCTCCCACCCCACGCCAAGCTATCCGTTATTCAATTTACAAAAGAAACTATAATATCCAAGTAAAATCTGTCTGTTGTAAAGGTTATAAGGATAATTATACTAAGGGTATATATTCATCACAAGCTGGAATCTATAAACAGTAAGCAACAATAGTCAAATATCGAAAATTGAAAAAAAGTACTTGCCGGGCTCAAAAACGTGTATTTACTTGTAACTCTAAAACGAAACTGCCGAACGCAACAACGCCGCGTAAGTAAGGTAGGAGGCGCCTATGGGTTGTAAGAAGTGTGGCAACGTCGCAATATCTAGGTAAACAGAGATTCTATGACCAGTGGCTATTGTCTCCCCCCTGCTAAACTATCCCGGACTCCCCCTACCTATACCTACCTACTTCGTGTGAATTTCACGTGGCCATCGTTCACACTATCAACAGTTTACCAATGAAATCCGATCTAGTCTATGAATTAATATACCGACATTGATATTTCTAAAACCATTCATTGGACAGTTTGGTCAGGTCACCCACGTGAAAAATTAGCTTACAATTTTTTAAATTTTAAAATCTACTTAGATTTACCACCTGTTCTCAATTTTGTCATTCATTTTTAGGGTTCCGTAGCCAAAATGGCAAAAACGGAACCCTTATAGTTTCGTCATGTCCGTCTGTCCGTCTGTCACAGCCGATTTACTCGGAAACTATAAGTACTACAGTGATGAAATTTGATGGGAATATGTGTTGTATGAACCGCTACAAAAATATGACACTAAATAGTAAAAAAAAGAATTGGGGGTGGGGCCCCCCATACATGTAACTGAGGGATGAAATTTTTTTTTTCGATGTACATACCCGTGTGGGGTATCAATGGAAAGGTCTTTTAAAATGATATAAAGTTTTCTAAAAAACATTTTTCTTAAAGTGAACGGTTTTTGAGATATCAGCTCTCAAAGTCGTAAAAAGTATGTCCCCCCCCCTCTATTTTTATAACTACGGGGTATAAAATTCTAAAAAAAATAGAGGTGATGCATGCTAATTAACTCTTTCAACGATTTTTGGTTTGATCAAAGTATCTCTTATAGTTTTTGAGATAGGTTGATTTAACTGTAATTTTGGTTAAGTTATTACGGAACCCTTTGTGCGCGAGCCCGACTCGCACTTGGCCGGTTTTTTTAACTAGATAGAGCCAGCCATTGTAACCGTATAAATGTTGATCTATCTAGGGTGCTTGCAAGAAATACGTCATATTATTTCTACAGCTCTTACAGGATAAATCAATATTTTTGCAGTAGCCAACTTTTTCCTGAAACATTGCATACGTCAATCCTTGAACATAACGCCAAGTGATAACCTAAATGATGATTGATAACACATTTAATCAATAATTACACTAAGATACACTGATCAACTCCAATCGTAGATCGTATCAATATCAATGCAATATTTGAGATCCGCAAATTACAGCATGTCAATTACAGATTGTAAAGTGCGCTATCGGATAGCGGGCGCCTAATCTTTTTGTCCCTGAGTGTACGTTGATCAATTTCCTTAAATAGGTTATTGACATGATAATATTTTGAATAGGTACCTATCGGGACTTTTGATAGCGATGCAAGTAGCACTTATTAATTAAATTGAATATTAAATTAGCCTTGAAAAATACCTATCCGTCTGTTCTTTTTTACCTGAAAGCGCCAGAACCAGAAGGTTATGTTTTTGATAATGCATATTCACAATCTAATTCTAGTGGTATGAATAGAAAATATTCCGTCATGGACTTAGTAACACTATGTAAAACGTCATCATGTTTGAAGGTTTATGGCCAATAATTTTCTCATTTTAAAAATATTTTGTTCGCACAACAGCATAGTTTAAAATTCCTTTAAAAATACCAACCTTCATAACGTAAACATCCACGCTAGCAAAATGGGTGTGATTGCAAAGAGTACCAGTTCATCATTCGATAAAAAAAGGTAAATAAATATCTGGTACCACGCCCACATAGTTACGACACGAGCTACATATGAAAGCAATAACCAGTGATAAATGACCAAATGTATGAGATAATACAGGGGTTCGTGCTCGTCTTGTACGGCCTTTATTTTACCTGTATTTTTTAAACGTTTTGTTTTTGAGAACATTTGTTACTGTCTGAGGGTGCTTTTATCGGAGTGCCATTTTGGCTTGGGGTTAACTAGTTTTAGGGAGATAACGCATTTGTGGGAATATTTCTGGAATCTTCTAAAGATTGCCAACATTTTTCAAGTATAGAATATCCTTCACTGTAAATGTGCAAACCTGTGAGTCATATAAAAAAAAACATGAATACCTATGAGAAGAGGTAATCTGCGATACTATCTTATCAAAATGACTCAAGTAATATTTACAATACAGAACACTGAGATCTGCTTTATCCAAACCACCCTTCTCAACTACAGTTACATGCATTTCTAGATCCTAATCCATCTTTGGACAAATTACACTGTATTAACGAACAGTAAGATTGTTTGATTATCACAGCCAAGGAACAGTTAGTCAACACTCGCCTGAGTGACCGATTACTGACTTGTCGTATTCTATTCTTGACTGCAGCTGCAGATCACGGTAAGCGCTCGGCTTTACTTACTACCTTGACGCTTGTAAAATTAGACGGTGCTTAATGCCTAATGCCTTATATATGAATAACGATGTTCGCACAAGTGACTTGTGTGCTCGAAATGGAAGTGAAATAGGTGACTTGAAAGGTCATAAGTTACGTCGTATCTTTCTTAAAAGAACTAGCACAATATTCACGTTGTTTTAGTTCTCAATGATATTATTTCAAGAAGGTTTGAGGAGAAGGACCTCTGCATAGTATACTTAAATGCGTGTTTAGATTGAATACCAAGTATTAAGAGAAGCCTGTTTCAATCAAGCATAAAAATAAAACCATACATAAGAACTGCTGTGACAAAAACTTGTAATTGTATCATTTTACTTCACCACGTGAAAACTAGATCAATGCGACAATCACTTTAAAAAGTTAACGTCATTTAATACTTCCCTTCTACTAAGAGAAAGGTACGGTCCAGTGAAATGTTAATAAAAAAAAGTAGTCACATGTAAACATTACTTTTATGGACCTCGAAAAGTAAATGTGTGAACATTTTGGTAATTGTTGGAAATGTACAGTTAGGACAATCTATGTTAGCGGTATACTGTTAATTGATGATATAATAATGCCGTGAAATGTACTATGAGGTCATTAAAATTTACTTTTATAGTCATAATAGGCTCTTAGGAGGATAGTTCGCTGTTTGTAATGTCTATTGCCGGTTTAAGTGGCGCCTGAGAAGTTATTAGGAATATTTTGCAGTGAGTACAGTTTGTAATTGCCTAAGTTGGATATATTTTGCAGTTGGGAGCTAGAACGATGTAATTAAGTTTAAAAAAAAGCTTCTCTAAAAACTAAAATTGCCTAGGTTCACCTAAATAATAGCAAATATAAATCTACACTGGCAAAAAGCTTTTAGCTTTTACCGATCAAATGTTATTCGCAAAATAATAATCCTGAACCTATCAAAAAACGTTCACACACATACAAATAAAAGAAAAAGAAAAAAAAAAAAACAAAAAACAATCGTTATTTCCCCGAACCAATTTATTAACAACTTCCAAATAAACGTAAGCAAAATATTTCCCAACCACTATCATAACAGAATTCTGTCGAAATTTTTTGGGAGCAGGTTGATGTACTCAGTACCCGGTGGGTCAATATTGACTTTATGATAAACATGAAGTACAAGTAGAAGGTACCGTTATGTCACTGTATGACAGTGAGGTTTGAGAGACACGAGTGTATGGAATAGGTGCTAAATGTGGAATGCAAGTGTATTAGGGAGATGTGGTCTTTTTGCTGATACCATAATTGTCGAAGAAACGTTACTTGGACATATTGTAAGCGATATAATTTCTGGATAAAAAATATCTCTCAAAATAAAAGGTGCGTCGTATCTGCCATCAGATGTTGAGAGTATCTTTTAGTTATTACTAGGGTAACTGCATTTAGAATACCTACTCTTATACAATAAAGTTTTCAATCTCAAAATACAAAGAAACTCAGATTCAGAGAACAGCCCAAAAATTAGAACATCTTAGATAACTCTACCAGGAAAAGTTTAATGAATTCAGGTCTCCACAATCTAAACTTCCTTTAAATGCCAACAAACCCAGCCCTCCATATACAGACCAGAAATAAAACATCCAGGTTAGAATAAATCGTCCGACCAATTACAGCTAACTACTACCGTTTAAATATCACTTAAATCACACATATTTATCATCTGTGGAACATTTCATCACCGGGACACTTAACGTTCTATCTTAACTGGTGTAATTAACCCGTCGCCGAGTTATCTAGAAAATGTATGCCTAATTACCTTATGTGGTTAAACTGCATGTAACAGAGTTATTGGAAAGGGAAACTTCTAATTTTTCAGCTTAAATGCTCTTTTCATACTTTCATGTGGTAGGAAGAATGACTGAGGGTCATGCATAGAATATGAGCGGTCTTCAAGCAGATTTCAAGTCCTTAAATTGGTGGTCCCAATCAAAATAGGTATTGCGATTGAATGACAAACGACCCCACATCAAACTATTCATGTTTTGTTAATCTCATAGTGCGTGCGTGACGCTTTCCCATTTTCTAAATAAAAGATGTTCCCAAAGCATTCCTGTACCGTTATCGAATTTGGTTTATAGGCTCATAATTTTTGAGCTTTAATGGTGAAATACTTCTAACCTAATTATTTACAGGGTGTTATTTTAACGTCGATCAGCGTCAATAATAAACAGAGCACTCAAGGGAGCCTCTTGAATTTAGACAAACATTTCTTCGCAAATACCATTTTCCAGGAAAGCCTAGTAGCCACTTGGAGAAGTCTACCAAAAGTATTCCTGTGTTTTTATATAACTTCCTATTTAACTTCTACTTATTGACATAATAAGTAGAATAGGTATTACTAGTACGACATAAGTAGTACTCATGACATGGATTCTAAGTTGATCTACTGTTACAGCCTTTTTTTTTTTATCGTCCCACTGCTGGGCACAGGCCTCCTCTCACACGGAGAAGGATTGAGCATTAATCACCACGCTTGCTCAATGCGGGCTGGTGATTTCAGACTTTATAGTCCAGGTTTCCTCGAGATGTTTTCCTTCACCTTTTTATCAGCCATTGGTGTCTAAGATATACTTAGAAAGTACATACAAACTTAGAAAAGTTGCATTGGTACTTGCCTGACCTGGAATGGAACCCACACCTTCATACTCGAGAGGCTGGTTCTTTACCCACTAGGCCACCACGACTTCGTCAAACATATCACATCTTTCGTTAAACATATCGTGGAAACAGACATATTTTAGTAAAAAAATCTAAGAGGTTAAAATAAGCGGATAATACAAAGCAAGTTTCCGTTAACCCATCGACGCAAAGATAATATTTATTGTTATGTTTATATCTAAAACCTTCGTTGTCCCGACCTTACCCGTCTTGTTTATTCTGGAAAAATATGAGCTTATTATGTTGCTATAAAAGAAAATCTTTTATGTTAGGATACGAAAAACTAGAGCGTGAAGAAATCCAGTCCTGTTTTGGCTTGACTTTGCTTTCGGTTTTGGTCAAATACCGACTTCCCAAAAAGTAGGTCTTTAATTCGGTTTGTATTTTTTGTGTTTTGTTCGTACATTTTGATTACCGTAAAATCTCTAGTAGCGAATTTCGAAGCCAAGTCTAAAATATTTATCAGACACCAATATAAAGCGTGACCTTAATAGCTTTGTTCATCAATCAATTTGTCAATAGTTTATCTTCGGTACAATTATTTAGATAAGAAACTTCGTCACTTCAGCCATCTGCGGTTCCAAGGAAATCGATCGCTTTTCCTTTTGTATATAAATCTTATCGAGTTACTGTGACGTTTCTAACGCATATTGCATGTCTAATTAAAAAGCTATGATCCTATCTCCTAATGTTTTAAACGAATTATTATCAAATAAGTAATTTTATTTCTACTAAAAAACACTTTATCCTGTCGGAAGGCCTGGAAGATAAATAAAAGAATGTCTTATCTTTGATTGAAAAAAGATGGCCGCTGCGTTTAAATTTAGAATGTGGTCTTGATTGGTTGTTATTTATATTTGACAACTTTGACTTTTTTTCAGAACAATAGAGTGACATTTGAAATTGTAGCTGTCCATTCTAAAGAAGATCATTGGTAGTGAAAATGTACATTTAGAAATATTATGTTGTGGTTTTTTTTAACTAATTAAGTGTAACCACAAGATAGTGTTATCAAGTTGTACAGATAGGGCCCTTGTAAATATGTTTTTAGTAACAGATAAAGACTATGAAGTTCACCCAAGTTGTGGTATTGCATCATTGATCATATTAAGATTAAGGCTCAAGTTATCGTACCTTTTTTCTACCTTAGACATTGGATAAAAAAGACGGTCAAAAGCTTCGTTAAATAGAAGCCTAAAACATACAAAATAAAGTTATTGTGGCATGTAAAACACATAAGAAATTGATACACTTCACAAATGCACTTCAATTTTGTTACCTACTTTATAAATCTTGTTAGCTACCTAATTAATAACAAGCCTTGATACGACTTGATACGACACATCGTTTATGTCGCAAACAGTAATTAACATTATCAATCCGATTAACTAATTATGACATACGTTTAACCAAAATCTTTACTAGACTTTAAATAAAAATGTTATCTTATCCTCAATAACTACCTTAAGTGGAAAAAACATAAGTACCTAAGAATGTCGTGTTTTTTCTTAGAATTTGGTCGACGCCGGCGCCGGTACATTTCAGTTCAACGAAACGCAACCGGATAGTATGAGCATGCGACACATTATAAGCAAAGAATATTTGCATTTCTGCTCGTCTATTGAATGTGAATAAAACCTTCGCTGTATTGATGGTGGAGGTTTTACTGCGCAGTTGAAAACTATATTTTATTGGAAGGGACGGTCACTTAGAAATGACTTATCTTTCTTTCCCAAATAAATATGTATGAAAAAATATATAAGGATCGTAGGCAGCACGGGCAAGAAAAATCCAGAAATTCTGCTCTGAGTACTTCATATGAAGTAACAATTACGTAACATGGCAATACATGTGTCCTATAAAAAATATGGCCCATAAACACAAGAAAGGCTGCTATAAATAAACGGGTCTATTTCTTACTTGAGTCAACCTAAATTTAGATGGTAAGTACCTTTAGATAAATTCATTTGTTAGAAAAGCCTCACACTGCAGACTTAACAGTCGGCCGAGAGTTGGCTCAATGTTTGGCTTCATTTTTAGGGTTCTGTACCCAAAGGGTAAAATGGGACCCTATTGTTTTCGCTCCTCTGTCCGTCCGTCCGTCCGTCCGTCTGTCACCAGGCTGTATCTCATGAGCCATGATAGTTAGAGACTTGGAATTGTCACAGATGATGTATTTTTGTTGCCGCTATAACAACAAATACTGAAAAACTAGAATAAAATAAATATTTTGGGGGGCTCCCATACAACAAACGTGATTTTTTTGCAAATTTTTGCTCTGGTACAGAACCCTTCGTGCGCGAGTCCGAGTCGCACTTGGCCATTTTTTAAAGTGAAATCTTGATTCCAATCAAAGTTTTCGAGACCGGGTAAATACTTGATCGTTGTTAGGTATGTGCGTACTACCATTTACCTATCTGCATACTAATTTTTGAGCCCCACCAAAGTATCGGCCGACTAAAAGTTTGCAGTGTGCTCTTAGATAAATTCATTGGTTACAGATAGGTCGTTTGTCTAGAGGGCAAAGGGATTACCGCCAACTGTTTTGCCCACTTCTAATTTTGCTACAATATTTTTCTTGCCTAATTGTCGTAACTTGTTTTGATAGGGCGAAGAGAGTCAGCGTTTGGTAATTAAGTCAGACTTTTATTTTCAATTTTCTTTTTTTCGAAGCTACGTCTAGTCAGTTCGTTAGTTACGCGCCGAATAATGGTTTAATTTTATCGTTCGAACTTGGTCTAGTTGGAGTATTTTTCAAGCGAATATGCGCCGTTTATCACCATGCCTAAATCGTATAAAATGCCTCAGTATGACGATTCACGATAAAAGAATTCATGCATTATTTTCCTTTACCTAACTGTTTTGATAAAATTGACATAGTATTGAAGTATTTACGACACTATCCATATCAATACTGGAAAACGCGAAGTAAAAGAAATTACTTAGCTGGCAAACAACAGGGTTTTAATAGGTATCGACTAGCCAATTGTTCTCCATCAATCCCACAACCGTGACTTCAGAATCTACAACTCCTTTTACATGACGACCTTCTAGAACGATCTACAACTCTTCTCTTCTTCCCCAGATGGCGTAGCGTAATGGAGGCCGAGTGCTCTGAAAGCGCGGAGGGCTGGCTCCTAGTCCGGGTGCACGTACCGGAGCTGAACGTGCAGAAGAGCCTCCAGTTCCCAAGAGACCAGCTCATATGGGACGTCAAGCAGCAGTGCCTCGCCGCCTTGCCTAAGGTATGTATCTTGTGTGACTTTGATACATAGAGTTTTAGACTTTTCACACTGACGGATTTTCCGTTCGTTTTGTCACGCGTATACGGGTGATAGCAAACAATTGACAATTCCTGGAAGAAGTACAAAAATGACGCTGAAACCAGGCGACAGAATATTGCCGCTCAGAACGACCGACGCCGTCAGTGTGAAAGCGCTGTACGGCGCTGAACTCTGGTTCCTATGGAAAATATTTATTTATTTATACTTTTAAATAAATATTAGTTTTACTTATTTATGGTATTTTTGGCATAAGCCTCGTAGAATAGTCGTCGAAGTTACCGATCGTTAACAAAATGGAAACGTTTCTTATTTATAGGTTTCGGGCATTAATGGGATTACCGCTAAGTTTACTTAGTAAGGCATTCACCAATTATCACATACTAGGTCATTAGTAACGCAAAATTTAACAAGAACACACGCGTATTCTAAGCTTTATGTTTGCATAGGTTAATCTAGCTAGACACTTATAGTCGATGAAGACAACATGGTAACTTCTCTTTTGTTAAAATACTTATTTAAAAATCGAATGTATAAAATTACTTGCTGAACTATTTATTGATGATACATACTTACAATTTATTTCTCATTTTTGCTCTGGAAACACCCGAACACTCGTTAAATTAACAGTAGGAAAAAAGAATTCTCCGGTTTCCGGATTCAATAATCTTTCAATTCATTGGAAACCTATCAAACACTAGTTTCTCAGTAAGAATTGATTCATATATTTTTCTGTGGAAATATTAATGGGTATTTTGACCTTGCGTCAAGATTGCATAATTTAAATGGGAAGTTATACAAAACTAGGTAAAAAAATATATAATTTATTAGTTTAGGTTTTTAGCTGGTTTTAGATTAATTGTCTTTAGATAAACATTAATGTTTTGACATAAATTAGGCAGAACATTTTTGACAGTTCACGTGTGATGTTAAAATATTAAGGCCCAAGTTCACCAACAACAAAGGACTCCGTTTTTTCAAAACTACCAAAACTTACGTTTATACTGTCGGTGAAGTTGATTCTAAATTGCTGACAGTAGATTATTTGTTCATTTATTACCTTGTTATAAGGCAATAATATATATTGTTAATACTAAAGTAAACCTCTTTATATTTTAATAGGATTACGCATGTTATTGTAATCATTAAAATTCCTGCTAAAAATAACTTAAGCCAACAGCGGCTTAATGTAAAAACTTTCGCTTATTTAAATTATTTTGTTTTTAAACATAATTCAATGTTACCGTTACGCTTCGTGATGATAATATGTAGAAAATGTTACGTATTTTGTGTAACATAGGCATATTATTTATTTCAATATTATTTATATTTATACTTAATTAACATCCATAAATTAAAAGAAACCACGATTTTTTATTCTTGAATCTTTGAATAATCATTAGTTATAAATAAAGTTTTTAGCTTAGGTACCTATCTAACGTAGAAACTTACCGTATCGAGAACCATACTGCCTTTTTATTTATTATTGAATTCTTTCCCTATCGATCACAAAGGAAAGTAGGCCATCACTATTTCCCATTGCACCAAGTTCCCATCACATATGTAATTATATAATTACTTATAAACTGTTTCCTATAACCAACTCAAAGAAAAATACTATGGGAAAATAAACATGTGACGATCAGTGTGCCAGCTGACTTTTCTCATGGTTTTATAAGTCAATTGAGGGTAATAGAATTTTATATCAGTGTTGGACGGGTCACACAGTTTATATGACAGAAGTAGGTAGGACATAATAAATGATAGTGCTGCAATAGTGCATCAATCAGGACTATCGATTACTGGGGAATTATAGTGCAGTGATGTTATATCGATAATCTGCAGTTTCTCTGCAATCTCCTGCTAATTTCTAACCTCTATACCCTCAGACTTGCGAATAAAGATGGAATTTTGACATTAACTTCACATAAATGATGTCCAATTTCAATCTCTCGCAAATCTCTGGATGGATATGTTATTGAAATCCGCAGTTAGAGATTTTTCGCAAAGCAAATGAATTTTATTCTACCTATGTATATCTACCTTGAAACTACAAAAGCTCTCTGACGTTAATTAATGGCCTAGATAGGATAATAATCTCGCTTGAATCTAGATTTATTTGCCTAATTATTTCGCTTAATGTATTAGTAATTAATATTGTCATGTCTTATACTTACTCTGATTATGAGCTCTATTTAAACTAAGCATACATGATTGTATTTGATTAATTATATTATCATCAACATCATCATCCTCCGAGCCTTTTTCCCAACCATGTTGGGGTCGGCTTCCAGTCTAACCAGATTCAGCTGAGTACCAGTGCTTTACAAGAAGCGACTGCCTATCTGACCTCCTCAACCCAGTTACCCGGGCAACCCGATACCCCTTGGTTAGACTGGTGTCAGACTTACTGGCTTCTGACTACCCGTAACAACTGCCAAGGATGTTCAATGACAGTCGGGACCTACAGTTTAACGTGCCATCCGAAACACAGTCAATGGTGTCTAAGAAATACTTAGAAAGTACTTACAAACTTAGAAAAGTTGCATTGGTACTTGCCTGACTTGGAATCGACCCCGCGCCCTCATACTTGAGAGGTTGGTCTTTTACCCACTAGGCCACCACGACATTATCATCAACAGTTGGTACCTAATATGAATAATAATAATGAAAATCGACTAGACAATTAAAATTTAAAAGTCCATTTTGTTTTAAAGTGATGTACTTTCCAAGTGTAATTGACCAAACAGAGGTACTTGAATAAGTTAACGACTATGAAGCCTTTTGATAAATTAAACTTCAAAGAAATTTATGAAATGCCCAACTTGAGTCGAACTTATTTCAAAAGATTTGAGAGCCTCATAAATTGTTCTTCACTCGATTTTATCAAAGTCGAGTACACAAATATTATCGCAACTATAGTTGCAACTCAGTGAAAGTAGTACGAACGTCTGGTACTTGATCGATAATCGAGTTTCGATTCAAATCGATTACGACATTGAAATGCAAATATCGAGAGACGCTCGGAGTGGGGACGTCTCTCGAATGTTTACATAGCACATAATTGAAAGGAGACTGCGGAAAATCGATTCAAATTTTGTTATGATGATTTATTTTTAGCGAGTGTGACTCGGCTCCAAATTACATTTTGCCAATTTACTTTTGCCTTTGTTTTTATTGATATAATAGCAAAATTTAAATGGATATTTAACCAAATATAAAACTGTCCTGCATCGAGACGCAAGAAATATTACATTTCTAGATTGAAGAATTCATTAGAAAATAATAATCGAGTACATTAAAGTTTACTTATCGATACCACTGCGACACTAATCGATTTTTAACGCTATTTCCATAGCTAATATTCCGTAACCACTCCATGAGGAACTTTTTATTCGCAGTAAAATTATTTATGTTGGTACTACGTAGACAGGTTTAAAAATGTTACCTCTTTTCTATGATACGGTCAAGTTTTTTTAAATTTCCCAGTAGATAAGGTTTGATGAGTGCCATCGAGATACGAGGTCTTTATATACGAGGATTTTAAAAGCATATCATGTCTTAGAAAACTTGTATAGCGTGCATAATAACGATAAAGTACGATTATTACTAGATAGGTACGTTCTAGCTAGCAAGATTGAACGGACACATAAAAAACTAAGAAGCACTTTTACAAAATGCATCGTAAACTACGTACCTACGAATCGGGCATAAATAATATAAAATCTAAACGCTATTAAAAATAATGTTCTGGAACAACGTAAGAAATTGCAGTAGCTATATTTAATGCAATGTAAAGCCCACAAAAGTGCAAGTTGCACGTGGGAAGCTGTGGGCGGAACCAGTCTAAAGTCTGCTTAGTAAATCGCAATAAACGGTGCATTAAAACATCACACTTTCAATCGAGCCGGGATAAATGTTTTATAAAGCTTATAAACCATGGAGAACCAAATCACTTGCGGAGATGTAACGCTTAAGAAATTAGTGCGCCATATTGCGGGTGTTTGGGGGACGTTTCGCCCTTACGCGCCTTCTTTAGAACCCGCCTGTTATTTTCAAATTCAAAGTCAAATGTTTTTAGTTCAAATAGGCCTTTGCAGGCTCCTACAAAACGTCACACTAGTTGTTCAAAATAAAACCACCAATCAATCAAGACCAAGGTTTGTTAGATTGGTTTTGATTTAACAAGGGACCCGAACGCTTCGTTAAATCTAGTAACTGATCATGCCTTCCGTACGTTACATTGCCCTACAAGAAGGCGCCTGGCCTACCTTCCTTATGGCATCTCCGCTATCTTTCCTTCCTCCATGTTATAAATGCTGCCATATTACTTTTATTGTGGCTGGCTGGTTGCCTCGTAAAATTATGGCGTTTATTTTTTTCGCAGCAGCTGTGGGAATTTGCTAGTTTGTTTGGCAATTAATGGGCGTATACGTCATTCGAAATAAAATGCAGGACGCTTTTCTCTTTAAAACGTCGACCTCATTTATTTCGGGCCTGGCTAACAGTGTTCCTATATTAGTTCTCTTTGGACATCGATAGTAAAATAATGCTGTAACAATGTGTATAAAAAATAAAGTGAAGAATCATTTTCAAAGTAGATATGTAATATAAGTTGTAGTTGTCAATATCTATGAATAAGATATTCACAATTCAAATATGGAACAAACTTTAGCTCTAGTAACAAGAATATTATCATAACTTTTACAGACCCGTCGAACAAAAAACTTGCCTAGATACTATCATAGGTATAAAATCAGATCGCAACATCGCGTTCCTTTACACGGAACGAACGTCTTATCGTGCGTACGGCCTACAACAATCAGCCTCGTTGGTGCCCGTCGTATATCGGAAAAATCACTGGCCGACAGCAATCCACACTAGCACTTACAAACCAGTTGCCACAATACCGTTATGTGGAAGTAATTTCTTAAACGCATACCCGACGGTCACGCCAAACGTTCGGACGATATGCACTCGTCAACTGATTATAGGTTAGGGTTGTATTATACATATCACATAACTGAGCAGAAGATAGCTTCTCAACTTCCGTATTCATTTGTCTACTATAACTACAAAATATATTGATGTAATGATTGATTTAAATGACATCAATATTTGTGATACAAACCTCGATGTTTTCAATAACTTTGAAAGAGCCGTAAATTGATATTGCATCAAGATATTTGAGAAGTCTACCCTTAGTATGGGCTAACAGACCGATACTCATACACTGCATAAATCGAAATTCCATGTTTTCCCGCGAAAATAAATTGTAGGTATGCGTGGAACGTGTTCAAATTTCGAAGGTTTTATTTTTTTATGCAGCGTGTCATCGTTTTATGCCAGTGAATTTTTATTTATTTGGCTGAATTGGTTTCGCCTTTGGCGAAATTTAACCTATTTTTAAATGCTTTTTTATTTTATACTTATGTGAAATATATTTGTTAAAATATTACATGTAGACTCCGTTTTATTCTGGGCGTATTAAGTTTAACACGAGTTATTGTTTCTTTTATATGACTATAACATTATCGTGAAAGTTTATGGGTACTGAACAGATTTTTATTATACCTACCAACATTAATAAAAATTACTATAATATAGTCTACAGAACCAACCTCTTTTAAGCACTACCTAATATAGAACACAACCTGCTTAACAAAATGTAATATAAGCTTTTATTCCAGTATATATGTAATATAATTAACATTTAATATATTGTTTTCGGTGGTGTCTCCGGCAACCTCAGGTGGCCACTTGGTACAGGGTACGTTTTTAAAATGCAACCCCCCGTATATGCCTGAGCAACCCCTTGTATAATGATGCATGAATCATGGAAATGATTCAGTTTAGCCGATAGGGACAAAATGTGTCTAACTGCATGGATGATAAACCGTAATATGACAACTTATAGTAAGCCAACCGGATGATTGCGATAGCACTCGTCATCTCGCCATTTTTGGCGATTACTTTGGCAGTCAAACTATTTACTTACTGACCACCAAAACTGTAAAAATCGAGTGCTATCATAATTATCTAATATATCCCAGTGTGAAAAAGAGATTGTACTTTTCATTGTTTATAGTACTATCCCCTTTTCGAACAGGAATTTGGATACCTATGGCGTGTCATAATACGACCCCAAAAATACCTATATTGCATGATAAATTCCCTGGCATGCTTGTATTTTCACGTGACTAGCGCTCCTTAAGATTATCGCATTAAGTATTATTTTTGTTTATAAAACCGTGTGAAACGGTTATTTCTGTACTTCTTTAAGTAAAAGAAGTTTTATGGTCATTATAATTTGTGTGAACAAAAAAACATAATTTTTCAATACTTTATGCAGGCATTAAGACTTAATAACACCTTAAAATTGCCTGACTGAAACCAACTCACGTGCTTCGATTGCCATAAACCAAAAATCGCGTGCACGTTCAATCCAACACGGTAAAAATTCAGAACATTATTAATGAAAAAATTAAGTGGACGATTAATTAAAATAACTTCTAAGTTTTATTAATAACTAGTCACGTGAAAATATAGCGTTTGACAATGGGACCTTGAAACCAACGTGCAATCGGTTGGCCATAACCCATAATTCACCTAGACGTTTAATGTTTCCATAATAACCACGGTATTCGCATTAAGAACGTCATAATAAATCCTTTCTAGAAATTATACTATGACAGGTAAGTGATGCATTGTCTTTGAACTTGTTTAAGATGTCTTTTATAACCGCATGTGGATAAAATGTTCCTTTATATAGCCTTACATATGTATGTTAACCTTCCTAGCCTTTGTACACAAGGGCATACATTATGATGATGTCTCTATAAGTATATACAATTATATATTTCAGTGTCAAAGAAAATTACAACAGCAAGACATATCTATCAATCAAGTCGTAAAAAATATTTGTAAGACGGAATAGAAAAAACAAGCGAGAGAGTTGTGCCCTAAAAATCACTTTTTTGCCATGTAACGTTACGAAAATTAAAAGCAAAAACTGTGTTATTCGAATAGTCGGCAAAAAATTAATGGATAACAAAGTTTGTTTGGAGGGAATATTAATTTCACAGTGATTATGCTAATATTTTGAATTTTTAAACAGTCCCTGTCAGTGAACCTTTTCAAGGTTCAGACCACCTAACTCAACAACAGGAGACAAAAGTTATTTTGTGCTCATAGGTACACATTGTGCTATCATTTCAAATTCTAACAACAACAAAAAACTTTAATATAGAAAATCCACAATACATTTTACTGCAAATGCTCGCCATACGGGCCATTCTAAAAACTGGAGTGTAGTCTTCGTGTCACCACAATTACGGGCCGGGCGTCCGTCCCAACGTCCTACTTATGAGAATGGCCCATCTTCATAGCCGGACACTTTCCTAACACAACATTCTTTGTTGTACTCGGGGACTTTTCCATACTTTTTCGCCATTGTGCTCAGTATGGCCCATTTTCGGAGACACTTGAAAGGGTTGGTAAAAGGGACATGCATTATGTTGATGTATGTATGTATTTTGTGTCGTACTTACATTGTGTACACTACAATCTACATGATCTCTTTTTATGAGAAATTGCGGAATATGTGGGATTCTTCGTCGAGTGATGTTGACGAAAAAATGGGACACAGGTAGATCTGAGGTGAATTGGCGTGACGTATTTTGCACACGTCAGGGGAAGTTTGTGAAATAGCTAAGCTAAACTGCAGCAATGAATTTAAAAGAAATGTAAGTGAAGGGGTAAAATGTAAAGAAAGGACATCAACTTTATCTTAACAAGAACTTCATAATAATTAAGTAGGAAGGTACATGATGAGAAGTTCAAAAGTTCAAACGAACCTTAACAGGCTGGTGATAACGATCTCCTTTGAAACTACCAAGAATTTTAATCTCCATAATTGCATACTGCCGGAGCTTGCAGACTTTTTTTCAAGAAACGATTCTACAAGTAAGTGGAACTTTAATAAAGCTGGAATTAGGTCTGACTACATATTCTCTGGCCATGTAGGTTAATGAGGACATTTAGCTTGCTACACTAAGGTAATCTTAGGCTTAGCTGCCATACATTTCTCATTAATGTGACAGGAGGCCTAAATTGAATAATTTTACGCACAATTTGCCTCTAATTGTATCAGAGGTGCGTACGTTTTAATATTAATTAACGCCAAGATGAATTTTGGCGCAGCTTTGGGTAATTCGTCTTTAATACAAGCCGCGTTTATATTAATGAAGGAAGTATTATCTTACTAAAGATAAATTTTAGCAACCGTAAATAAGAAGTTTTGAACACGATTTCCAACAAGAAAGATTCTTACTACAAACTGGTTTCTTGAAAATACATTTTCTTCCTTTCATTCTAAAGTAAGCAAAAGCTGTTTAAAAGGGAATCTAACACAATATAAAGACAAACCCTAAATACTAAAGATTCCTAACACTGCAGACATAAAAATAGCAATACCAGTAATGAAAGAAAAATAAAATGTATTGAATAGCGATACACTCGAAACGTTGACCATTATTCCATCCTTTTATAGAAAGAGTAATGCAAATGGATCCCTACAATTCAATACAATAAAATCAAACTTCTATATACGGCTGTGTTCCTTCACCATCTTTTAAGGTATTATTACATACTGGGAAGGTTTTGAAGTTAAGCATTGTAAGAAAATATTTTGTGTGATTCGTACATTGATCCCGGAACTCACGATTCGATTAAATGGAACAATTATCGATAATCTAGTTTGGTTAGCCTAAATAACTTGGGGATTACTTATCGTCAGATTAGAAACGTAATAATGGTGGATTAGAATTAAGAAAACCCAAAATGATGATACTCGTGAAATTATAGAATTCAATAATATTTTTCCAGCTACTCTAGTTTATCTTCAGATATTGGAAGAATTTCCTAATCATGTAAATGTAACACAGCATTAATTCTAAGCCAATCCTCAAATTCGATTTCTAGTCACCATTACAACATTTCCATACGTAACGGAATTAAATTCGCTGTCCAAGTACTTATACTCAGCAATGCAATACAAGTTACGAGCTGCCTACAAACGAAGTGTCACAAGGTCAACGAGTAACCACTCCACAAGCAAAATGCCAAAAATGACGAAGAAAAAATTATTGATACAAAAAACGATAAAAAACACCGCTTTAATACAGCACTTGTAGGTCCAAGCAATTTATGAAAGCTACTTAAAATGATTATTTTAAAGAACACAACTGTATTTCATTCAGCTGGAAAAGGTCGAATGTCCGTATAAGATTTGTGTTATGGCGGCAAGTACGTTAAATGGATTTAATGGAGTGCCATATCAAACAGTGACAATACTCAATACTATATTGTGGATATCAGAAGAACAGTGAATGAAATAAAAAAGTTAAAGATCAAGAATTTAAACTATCAACATCCATATTAAAAAAAGTAGTTGATGCTCCCTAAAGTCTCAACAAAGATACTAAACCCCAAGCTTCGAAGCATTCTTGTTTACCCAGTGTAGCCCACTATGAGGCCTCTCATACAAAATGTATGACAACAATCGCGGTGGAATTTCACAGCGAGCCAGGCTTAATGTAGTCTGTGCTAGACTTAACTGTGCCTCTTCTAGGAGCTAGTGATGTTGTGGCACATAATAAACAAAGGGAATGGACAAGGAGGATGGATGAAGAATTTTATATGTTAGTTGTCAGCTGCGATTGGCGTTTTATTTTATGGTTTTATCGAAGGCCCTTGATAGTAGTGGTAGATCTTTCTTTGTTGCTTTAGCTTAACATGAAGATGATGTTTATTCACAATCTTTCTTTTTTTTATTAGTATTTTATGCCTTCCACTCTCCTATGACAGTTTGCCGTAGCTATATCCACCACCCGTGTTTTTCCTCTTTTGCATAATTGTAGTGTTTATAACTACAAGCTTCCTTCTTTCGTCATAAGTCATTAGTCAAATTACATAGGAGCATAACTAAATCGACGGTTATCACAAATTACACTGTACATATATTTCCACTAACATGTTTTGTTTATATAAAAACGATGCGATAGGTATGTCTCTGACCTTTGTTAACTAAATATAATGACAGCTACATTATTTATACAAAATGATGTTTAAATAAAACAAGACAACATGATAATGGTTCGTAATGATTTAGGCAGGGATGATGATATTTTAATACTGATGCAGGTAGTAAGCTAACTAATGTATAGTAGTATGAAGTTGGGACCAAACGAAAGAGGATACTTATTCTTACCACCTTAATTGGTGTTCAAAAAAGATTCAAACAGCGATGTCCTGTTATATTAAAAATGCCTACGTAAAACCTGACAAAATATGCCCTTGCATAAAAGTGACTCAAGATTCACCAAAGGAACTTGAAACATTACCAGTTTTGTAAAATGACGTCAATTAAAAAACAACCTACCTACCTGTCGCATTTCCTTAGACTGACTCACGTGAGCCATGTGTATTATAATGCAACCACTGACATTACTTATGTAGTCGGCGATGGTCAAAATAAGACGGAATTCCGCAAATTCTTGAGTGTCAATACCGTTGTCAACATTTACAAGTATTTACATAGACTTGACATTGTTAAGAACAAGCTCGTCGTGTTAATTGATCTTGTTTTTCAAGAATAATGACTTTCTGTGCCTTAAAGTTTCTAAACTTAAGAAATACTTTTGCAATATAAGATCCGCTTTTTATGATTAAACGAGACTACGGACATATTTAGTCAGTTTGATGTCTATGTATTGTAAAATCTGTTCATTAATTCATTGTTGACACGTTCTCACATTTAAATATACCAGCTGTTCAATGTGGACCGGTCTTTATATGGAAATGTCGCGAGCCACTGATGTAACTGGGGCCTCATATCTTATGCAAGGGCCCGGGTCTGGGACCGGGGCCCAGCCGCTGGGGCGACAGTATGTTACCTTGATTAATAGACTTTGGGTAGACATACTCATTAACTTTGAAAATGTTTTGCGAGTGCGTTCTTTTGTTTGGGGCTGACTACTTTTGTAAATGGTTTGTGTACTTTAGCACTATGATAGTAGTCCATTTTGTTGTTGATATAGGTATCCAGTTTGTTGCTTATGTAAAAAGTTATTCAAAATGAAATTTTGAGGGGAATATGACTGTTTTTATGAGGCAAGGTAAACGAGCAGTCGTTGTAGTGATATAAGGTAAACGTAAACGATCGTCATTTCCAATGGACATCCACCACACTAGGCAAGTCAAAAGTCTTACTCCATTATGAAGATAAATAGCAAATTAATGTGTCCATAAACACTTCTACATAACTTGTTTCTTTTGAAACCATTAAGCATTGTCTACAACCAACCATCACACACTGATTTTCCTCTTAGGACGTATTATAATAAACACCTATATTAGAACCAGTCTACATGATAATTACCTTTACTGATACCTAGTGCCTACAGCTCCGTTGGAACTTGCTCGAATGATCTCATCGTGACAAGGCAAATATTATCATTAGGTGCATTTTTATCTACACCTGTTTAGATATTAATTAGGTTGAGTTTGTTCAGATTTAGTATCATCATCATCTGAATTGCTTTTTCTTAAGTATATTGGGTCTATCTTCAAGTCCAAATGGATGTAGATGAGTACCAAAGCTTTACATGGAGCAACTGTCTTCCTAATCTCAACCCAGTTACACGGACCGACCTGATACCTCTTGCATGTCAGACTTTGTATCTTCTGACAACCCGTAACCACTACCAAAGATGTCCAAATGACAGTCACACAAAAGTAAAACTTATAAAATCCAACAAATTATTCCAAAGCCAATGAAACTAATCAAGTTTTTCTCACACTACAAAGTGTATATTACTAAATGTTTTACTAATAGTAAATCAACTCCATAATACCATTAAACAAATCAATTCTTTATTCTTATATTAATTTTTTCATCCTCTACCAATGTCATCGATATAAATAGGTATGTAAAGCATTTTAAACTAGTGATGCAAATTATATTTATATGCATACCTGTTTTGCAACACGGATGCTGCAATGCGGGTTTTGCTAAACGCAATGAGAATAAATAAAAGGAAAATTCATTTCTCTCGTGGAAAACCACAGTTAGATCATCAATGGGACTTTCCTTGATATCTCATAGCTACTTTCCAATACATTACTTAAACGACTAAACGCACATACTTCTTTTTATTCGAGAAATATGTTTCCGTAGACTTTAATGATATAAAGATATGACAGGGCACATCCTTAAAAAGCATTTTTAAATAAATGTTTGTTATTGCAGTCACCAAATTGGGTTAATGAAAAGCAATTACACAAAATGGTTTGGACGCAATCTTAAATATTGTATTATTATATCTTGTCTTTTGCATTTTCTAGGACAATCAACTTTAATTTTTAAGTTAAATTTAACCTTTTGAATCCAAAATCAAACGTTACATTATTCCTATACACACAAACCCAAAATCAACCTACTGTATCATACATCTTATTGCGCCAGACCAAACAGGTTCCTATTACTGTTCTATAATGCAACACCTAATAATAGGTTTAACTCAGCAACTTGTTAGCAACTTATTTTATCTTATCCACTTGAATATCATCGGCGAGTTCCTTCGAATTCCCGCCTTGGTAATACGGCCGAATAAACTCGACAACTTAACGCCTTCGACACTAATATTTTGGGTAATAAATGTATTTAAGCTTAATTCTGTTCCAGTTGTATGTCTTTTATTGTCTGGAGATTTATAAAGAAGGTCCATATAATTCCTTTCTTTAATGGTATTTCCCAGAACAATAAATCTACCAATTAAAACTGTTCGAGTGTTGTGGTATTCTGCCAATAATTGGGAATTCCCTGTGCGATTTACATGGATGAATTTCGGGGAAGTGCGATTCGTTTTACTATGCGAGAAAACATAAAAATAATATATCACTTGTAACAGAAATACGCATTTAATGGAATCCTAATAAAAATGCAGAGAAATCATGAAATCTCGATTTACGAATTTCAGCGAACAAAATGACGTCAGCAGATTTACAAACAGAATGAAAGAAAGTATGAAATCAAAGGCATTTTTATGAAGGTTTTTTATTAATATTGCAGCCTTACTTGGCTTGAACCTCACGACTTCTGATGAACCAGTAAATCTTGATACGCGGTGAGTTAAGGAACTAAAACGTTTTGAAGATTAGTGAAAGGTCAGCATATATTGGTTGTAATAGCATTGGCTTTGAGTATTTGATCATCGCACTTCAATTGTTGCAATAAGTGCTTAATGAGTTATTGTGAATAATGTCAATAGATATGTTTACATTTGTGTAGAATAGCTTCAAAGTAATCCTTTGTAAATACAAGTACATATTGCATTCCGTTACGCAGTTATCAGTATAGTAGCTTCTGCATACGGTTTTACTCGCCCCTGTGAGAACTGCTTCGTGCACCCGAATAAAAACTACCCCCTATAGCCTTCCTCGATAAATGGGGTATCTAGCACTGACATATTTTGTAATCAGTTTTACAATATTAATAAGCATAGATTTTATACTCTCTTATACTGAAATAATGATTGCAGTAAGGCCTCATGTAGGTCTCTGGCCATTTTACTTAATAATGAGCCAACCGTTAGCGACCTAAGACAGCGATATAAAACCTACTTTGTTGCATGTAAGTAGGGAAATCTCTTCCGTGTCAATGTCGAGCCTTACACAGTTACAAACTCATTATTACTAAAAACTACATAAGCGTGTACAAGAAATCTATGGAAATATAGGTTTAGAACACACACAAACATACACTGCAAAACTTTTAGTCGGCTGGTAATTGGATCGGGCTCATAGGTTTGGAGATTGTTAAAAGTGCGCATTATAACAATCATTGGATTCATGATTACGTTCAAAATACTGTCAGCCAACCATCGAACCAACGACCAGCTTATCGAGAAAATATTCTTGCACATTGCATATTGTTACAACTTTGAATTTCATAACCTTGTTCATCTCTAGCATCTCTCACTAAATAAACTGCACAAAATATTAATATAAGCATTACGAAACTCTAATACTATAAAACGGGAACATTATCATAAACTGGTTTGAGCACTATAAAACTGTAAATTATGATAAACACGTCATCCTAACATCTTACCAAGATTATGATGAGTATCAAATTCTGACTTGTTAGCTATCTGCTGCGGTTTCATATGCTTATACATATGCACCGCATCACTCCACTGCACTGGTCCGTAATTTTGCATTTTTGCAGGGTTTCTTAGGGTCATAATGTGATTTTAAAGTGCTCTTAAATTTCGTTTAGAATTTGGCTACTAATTGCAGAATATGTTTCAAAATTCTTGTTTCTCTAAATATCTATCTAAAATTGGCATCATAGTTAAGTTACCAATTTCTTTAATGTGACACTGTGGACTGCTGCTGGCTGCTCTTAACTTGTGATAGGCCTTCAGTTTGACCAGATATACCAAAAAATAGCACCTTCATACAGATAAACATTATTTTATATCGTATAGAGAAGATATTGTTCCATATAAGTGAGCCGTCTTTACGATGTTGTAATACTTACATTTAAGGTTTACGTTCATAACAATGTTATCGTCGTTTATTCGCGAATTTTATAATGCCTACATAAACAGTATGATATATTGCTATAATATCCAGTCAGCTGTAAAACTTACGCTTCGTATTATAATATTTTATTTTCGTTTTAAGTTTGTGAATATGAGCGTAAAGTAAAGATAGTAGTACGTAAAGATGGTAATTCTAGTTTTAAATGTCTCTCAAATATGATCATAGTTTTCAGTAAATCCAGTTTTTTACAACCTTAACTTGTTTTCCAAAATCGAATTGAAGGCAACAATAACCTACTACAGACTTATACTTACTTAATGGAACAAAGGTGTGCCAATGAAATGATTTATAAAAATATTTTTATTATTAACAAAGTCATCAAGATCACTGACCTTAGCCCCAAAGTTATCAAGATATTATAATCTTAATAATTATAAACAAACAATAACAACAGCTAATTATCTTTTGTTCAATGACAGTGCATATAAGCCGGATGAACAATTTTGATGGAAACCTAAGTGATTCACTGTCTAGTCACTGAATGGCATCATTGATGAAGGACGTGCTAATTAGTGGGTAAACACATTGTTATCCTAATGACCTAATGCTCACTTTATACGGGTTGTGATAAAACATGACAAATACTACGTACACTTCACAAGGCTCGAATTTGGGGAACCATAGCAAACAAATGAATGTCTATTTTAAACAATTTCGAATTCGCTGAACAAGAAACAGACGACAACTGCATTGGAAATGGACTCAGGCACAGCTGTTGAACTATCTCCGAATTGACCACAAAAAAAAACCGGCCAAGTGCGAGTCGGACTCGTGCACGAAGGGTTCCGTAAATTACAGTTAAATCAACCTATCTCAAAAACTATAAGAGATACTTTGATCAAACCAAAAATCGTTGAAAGAGTTAATTAGCATGCATCACCTCTATTTTTTTTAGAATTTTATACCCCGTAGTTATAAAAATAGAGGGGGGGGGACATACTTTTTACGACTTTGAGAGCTGATATCTCAAAAACCGTTCACTTTAAGAAAAATGTTTTTTAGAAAACTTTATATCATTTTAAAAGACCTTTCCATTGATACCCCACGCGGGTATGTACATCGAAAAAAAAAATTTCATCCCTCAGTTACATGTATGGGGGGCCCCACCCCCAATTCTTTTTTTTACTATTTAGTGTCATATTTTTGTAGCGGTTCATACAACACATATTCCCATCAAATTTCATCACTGTAGTACTTATAGTTTCCGAGTAAATCGGCTGTGACAGACGGACAGACGGACAGACGGACAGACGGACATGACGAAACTATAAGGGTTCCGTTTTTGCCATTTTGGCTACGGAACCCTAACAAGTAAAAGCGCAGTAATCAATATAGACGTAGCAGAAAAGACTTTATCAGATTTAATAAAAACATTATATAACTTGTTCTATCACGAGCTAAAACATAAACCACTGCTATCTAACAGCCATCTTTACAATGTAGCCAAGAATAAATATTTTCAGAATGTCCAGTCTAAAATTAAATTAGTTTTACGAGGTACCATTTTAGGACCAATAAAGCGTATCAGCAGCCACTATCAGACAGGGTCTATAACTCTACGTAATCCGACACAGTGGGGGAATTCTAATATTTTATAGTGGTCCAATTGTAACGTTACAAAACTGTGAATTATTGTCTTAATAAATCTTTTGTCTTGTAATTTCTGGGACACTTCGAATTGTCAATGCGGTTTGCGTGTTACAAAAATGGTTCAGTATTACAAGGTTCAGTATTGTTAAGTTCTCGTTTTGCTTGTTTTAAATTTTCGTATAAACAGTCCGCGTTCTTGTCATTGCTTACTTTGATTCACCTTCCGTTTGATTTGTGATTCATAATACTTAAAAATTTTGTCGTCCACACGAATATCAAATACACCAACTTCCCCTTCATTTGTTTCACTGGTGTCGAATGTATCATTTCCTTTTCGTGTTCTGTTACACATTTGTGTATTACATTCAATCAAGGTTAGATTATGTTTACCTCTTGAAATGTATGCTTAAGCAGCCTTTTCCTTTTCTATTCAAATTCAGTGATCATCGTCAAACTACTCATCAGTACCATCTCTGGTAGCTTTTTGCCTAATAGTAGTCTCACTTCTAATACACACACTTGTGCTACAAACAAATGGATGATCTAGATAGAATCTGTCGGTTCCAACGAAGCGTTCCAAAAAACAATTTCCACTGGCTCTAGGGTGAAACCGGTAGCGAATTATAATCACATATCCACTGGCAATCATCTTGACATTTCAATTAAGAAGCAGAGGAAATCCGAAGCGTCGGAACCCGTTCAATGACATTGTGCATTCTGATATTATTGGATTCGTTTGGTTTACCGTTGGCAACACTTTGATCTAGCACTGGCCCCAGGATATTATGAAATGATCTACAGCCAGAATTGCAGAATAAATTCACATTAGGTACGATTGGATTAATCGGTACGATGTAGGACCTCTCCGTTTAGTCCCGTTTGAATATTCATTCGGTTCATTTGTGTATGTTCTCTCTGATATTTTGCTGTTAGTGTACCGACTGTACTAAATATTTCTTGAAAAAGAATTAGAAACTTATAAAGTCAATCAACAAAAACTTGAAAATATTCACTCTAAAGGCTTATACATATTTTAGTAGGTCAATCAAGTAGAATTTTCCGATGTTTCGCTACAACGCTCTAAGTCAAATTCAAAATTCAGAGGTCGCTTATTCAGTGTAGCTCTTTAATACATCTTTGGGACTTAAAAGCTTTGTCGGCTTCAGAAAATACGCCCACGAAAAATCTCAAAATAGCCGTAACGACTTTCCAAGTCTCATCGTTTGCTTATAATGATATTAAAATCAGAAAATTGAATTTTTTCCTTACGGGTTTTGTTATTGCGTCTGATTTCATTTTTTTATTGTTAAGCTTTTTAATGAGTTGATCTGTGGACTTACCCTCGTCATTATGTGTCGTGTTGAATACATTCTTGGAAACATTTTGTTTATAATTAGATTTCTTCGAAATTGGTTTAAAATCGGAAATGGCTTTTTTCGGAGTAGATATACCAGCATGATCTTCATGCTGGTATATCTACTCCAATATTGAAGTCATTCCATTCATCATTCCAAGAAGTTGTACTCATAATTGCAAATTCTCTTGTCCTAAAATTAAGCAATACAAAATTGCGAGCCAAACATGGAAATAAATTTAAAAGTGTGGTTTCTGCATTATTTGCAATGGTGCCAAGGTTTCACCACAAACTAATATTTCTGCTAAACAATGCCTTTCGATACATACGCTGATAATATGCTAAAACCGTTGACAACTCGTCTAATTTTCATGTCTATCTAGACTGGTTTTCAAAATTATTTGCCTACGGAGTTGAGTAAGGACCATTATATTTTCTTTATAAAGTAGGAACTTTATGATTTCTTTGACAAAAAATCTATGAGGTGCTTAGATTAGAAGTCGGTGGCAAAATAAACATAGTTGCATCTACTAGACACCAACGTCTAGACGCAGCCAACAGTTGTATTGTGGCTTTTTAGTATTTTTAGAAGTATTTTTTTAAGGTTTTATTTCTTCAATTGTAATCAGTATTCCACAAAGTCTATTGGAATTTAAATCATAAAAGATAATATTTACAGTCTGTCTAAAAGCGCGAATTATCATAATCGAATTTGCGCAGCTATAAAAAAAGTTAGTTGAAGAATAATTTTGTTTGCGAGTTGAATCACATTTGAATATTGCCAAGTGTAAATATCGATAACGGTATTGATAAATTAGATTTGAATTAATTCTCTCCTTGTGGTGTAAATTGATTTGATAATGTAGATTTAAATTATTCATTAAAAATATTTCTTGACTCAATAGAATTGAATTCTGAATTCATTTGAAACTTATTGATTCTTATAAAAACTAACCTTGATTTGCGTAATAGAATCTAAAATACCAATATTACATAAGTGACATTCACCCACTCAGATGCATCTTCAAAACGATTAATAATTTTGAACAGCATTATCAACTATCTTTAAAAATATAATATGTCACGTCTAAGGATTGGTTTGCACTGTCATTTGTGCAACACATATTCATGAGAATCGCGGAGGCGAGCTATGAATAACTATCAAATGTAAATCAGCCTTACGTGGGTGTTGTATCGGACGGAAATCTCAATTTAGCCGTAAGTGTACACTGAGCTTTAAGATTAAATGTTTTTGTACTTATTGTGTTACTGTCCTCGGTTATCATCTGTTTAATGGAAATGTTTTGTTAGTTGAATGATGATGGGTTTTGTTTACGTCAGCTTTTGTTAGGTCATCTTTTATCAATACTAATATAATAAAGAAGAAATATCTGTTTCTTTGTATCCTAAAGGCTCCGAAACTACTGAACGGATTTCGAAAATTCTTTCACCGTTGGTAAGTTTAGGATACAAACGGACAAAAAAATGTTACCTCTTTATTATGTTAGTATTGATTTACGGTGTATAATACAACATGTTCACATAGAAACCTATACTACATGCTAAGGCCGTGTGTTGAATTTAAAGGTCATTCACCCCATGTAAACGTAAACAAACTTCTAAAAACCAGTTGTTCAAAATAAAACACTGTTTTGCCAAAGTAAGTAATTAAAGAACAATCGTGACTAAATAAGTAAGCTCTAAGAAATGATAATAACTTAGCCTAACTTATTTACATTTCTTAATTACTTAAGTACTTTCAGCTAAGTTGCTTGCGTAGGATTTGCATTGCTTAGGGTTTTAGAAAATAGGCTCTAGAAAAATCTAAATTTCAAATTAAGTTACTTGGAATTAATTTTTAAGGTTAAGCTTAATTGACTCTGCTATACAAAATATTGGATAGCCCCTTATTATAGCCCTAATCTTTTTAAAGCAAACCTTTTTATAAGGTAAAAATTACATTTGGATCAGGCCTTACAAGGTCGTTAACCTCAATCGTTACACCAAAGAAATGAAGTTCATTGATATCCACAGAACAAATAATGTCTACTTCTCATAATACATTCTATGTGCTATTACCAATATTTGAATTGTCCAAGTGTTTCAGAAGTTTCACTCTACCAATCGACAATGGGCTTTATTACAACCACATAAAGTTGATAATACGAAAATGGTTCTATTGTTTGGTCTGTGGTATCCGTTAGTTCCGAACATAGCTGGGATTTAGGAAATAATGAGTATTTGAGTACCGAATGATTATAAATTCTTGATAAAATTGCAAGTAAGCTAAAAGGTGAAATCTTTGAACAAACTTAGGTACTTATTACGTCTATTGTTTGGTAAACTGAAAGTTTTCCTTCGCTTCTAAAAATAGGTATTGATTTTAGCTTGTTTACTCTAGTTGCCTTGTATAAATAATTTTCCACCATTAGTAGATGAGACGACAATATTCTGGATTCTAGAGGTAATATTGTGTTGTCTGCTTCCAAAAATAACTTAATCATCATTATGTTTATAGAACGTTCTGGGGAATAGAATATGGTTTGCAAAATTACAAAATTAGGCTTCGGCTTGCACCCTCGTGTAATTTAATTCCCACTTATTTTTGTACTGTGTAAAACACGAATTTAAATAACAAGACCTCGAATAAATTGATTACCTAGGCTTTCATACGACTTATTTGGCCTGATTAAATTCGGAAATCGTCCATTGTTTTACTACAAAAAAGAAAATTGTGCGAGGTTTATGAAATTGAAATAAATTCCATTGAAACTCGGAACAAAGCATTTCTCCTTACTTCTGTAAATCATGGTTTTAACCCTTTAGTGAATAATTAATTCTGTGTTTTAATTTTGTTAATTTATATATAAAGTTCTGTGAATTTTATAATT
Source organism: Helicoverpa assulta (assembly GCA_963856015.1). Taxonomy (NCBI): domain Eukaryota; kingdom Metazoa; phylum Arthropoda; class Insecta; order Lepidoptera; family Noctuidae; genus Helicoverpa; species Helicoverpa assulta. Next base: position 3,022,791 of record CAWLCW010000016.1, read on the forward strand.
TCCTTTTTAATGTAAAAGAAAATTAAAGTAGGTATTATTATGATACCTATTATTATGATGTAAAGCCACCTCTTTTCAACATCATAAGTAGTTGAAAATATAATAATTCTTCTATTATGGAAGGCATAATATAATATTGAACTTTTCTTTGAGACAACTGTAGGCCAAATTCACTACGTGGGAGTCAGCAGTAGCACACATAATACAAATATTAGATTACTAGCTTCTGCCAGCGGTTTCACCCGCATCCCGTGGGAACTACTTCCCGTACCGGGATAAAAAGTAGCCTATAGCCGTCCTCGATAAATGAGCTATCTAACACTGAAAGAAATTTTCAAATCGGACCAGTAGTTCCTGAGATTAGCGCGTTCAAACAAACAAACAAACTCTTCAGCTTTATAATATTAGTATAGACTAGCTTCTGCCAGCGGTTTCACCCGCATCCCGTAGGAACTACTTCCCGTACCGGGATAAAAAGTAGCCTATAGCCTTCCTCGATAAATGGGCTATCTAACACTGAAATAAATTTTCAAATCGGACCAGTAGTTCCTGAGATTAGCGCGTTCAAACAAACAAACAAACTCTTCAGCTTTATAATATTAGTATAGATTCTATTTGGGATACGGTAATTTTCTAGATCCTTTTTAATATTATTGACACGCTTATATTAGTTTCCAACCAACCATGCAACTTTTCTAAGTTTGTATGTACTTTCTAAGTATATCTTAGACACCAATGACTGTGTTTCGGATGGTACGTTAAACTGTAGGTCCCGGCTGTCATTCAACATCCTTGGCAGTCGTTACGGGTAGTCAGAAGCCAGTTAGTCTGACACCAGTCTAACCAAGGGGTATCGGGTTGCCCGGGTAACTGGGTTGAGGAGGTCAGATAGGCAGTCGCTTCTTGTAAAACACTGGTACTCAGCTGAATCCGGTTAGACTGGAAGCCGACCCCAACATAGTTGGGAAAAGGCTCGGAGGATGAGGATGCTTATATTAGTTTCACTTGTAACTAACTATGTAAGTAAGAACATTTTCGAATAGTAATTTTACCCACTTCCCGGTCTTCGATTAGGATGAAATTTTGCACACGCTTTGATGACAATCCATGACTAACGTGTTTTTTAAACTATTAATGTTTTTTTATCGCTCAAGTAAGTAGCGTAAGAATAGTGCAAACTAAAATCATTTTACTGAATTTTATTTAACGCATAGAAACATCAAAAAAGCTTCGTAAACCGCGAACAAAGTGCTCTCACCCACACATTTGTTGCGTCATACCATTTCATATCCATAACTACCCACAAATCACTCCCATATAGTATCAAATAGCTTTCATCCATTCCCGAACCGTTGCCAGAACGATTTCTTACATGAATCCGCCATTTTGTGTTATGAAGACGCCATTTTGTAAAAATAGGAGCTGTTATATTGCGTTTACTGCACTTCGGTATGTGGGAGAAATGATGTTGTAAGCAGTTTACTGGTGAGGTGAGGTCAATTTCATGTAATCGGTAGGATACTGGGAAGTCGTTTGAAGGTATTGTGTTCGATAGTTCCGGCCTATACCTAAGGGTTATAAGTATTTGAGATTGATCATTTTGCAACTTGGACGGACTTCAAACTAAAGCAAAAAGATGATGAAATGGGTATATGGAGATGAGGAGGGAGGGTACATATATGTATAAGAAATAGTTAAATACCGAATGAAATAATAAAAAAAAACTATAGTTATTAAAATACCAACCCAATTCTGGTAAGATATAACCTTTGAAAAAGACCCACTTATCACAATATACCCGATCTCAGCCACTAATCAGGACATGCCTTATAAATTACAGATTATCTTCAACAAAACTAATAAGACGCCAAATGCTTTAAATAGGAGCAATAAATCTATCTTGTATATCTGACAAATTAGTGATTTGTAGCGTTCGTTCTGCTAAATATTAATGATGCTAAAATTAATTCATTATATTATCTATGGCTCATTATGTGTAGTAGACGTAATGAAAGAAGCCCTGACTGAGGAATTTCAAAGCTAAAACAATTACATATGTTATTTGCAGGTGTAGGTTATTGCCAATTTGTCAATAATGAATTATGTGTGTTAGATAAATAAATGTAAAAATTATACACATTGAAACCTGAAACCGCATACAGTTTTAAGACTACTTACAGTTTCCAAAAAGTTAAAAAAAAACAACACTATACTCCGTCTTAATTCTCGACAAAAAACTATTATTTTTAATTTAATTCACATTCCTTTCACAACTTCGATAATATAATAATATTCTTAATATTCAGTATCTCGATATACTTACCTACATAATTTACTGTCTTCTACAATTCCTTCGCCCGGCGACCTCTAAAGCGATCGGTTCCCGCACCCCATTTATTTTCCAACGACGCCATTTATCATTCAGAACACATCTCACAACCTACACCAACCAACTAAAACTTTAAAGAACTTTATTCTGTACCGGGGATGGTAAACCTGTGGCTGGTAGAATTTCCAAGCAAAAAAGCCCCGTACATTTTTAATAATTCTGCTATAGTAAGTTTTTTCAAACAGTTCAATATTTAAGTTTGTTACTAAAAAAATATAATATTTAGACAGGTCTAACCGAAAGTGTAAAGACGTTATAAAAATGTTTAGCATCTCTGGCCCATTGATATTCATCCTACGGGTCCCCCTTTTATGGCAGAACTTTTTATGTCATAATCTTATTTTGCATACCAACAGTTGGCATAATCTTCATTTCGCAGAAAATCGTGTGGCATACACTCATTTAGCATACATTAAAAACGCATAATTTTGGCAAGCAGAATCATCTTTAGGCATAAATTTCATATTCATAATACTTAAATAGTAGAAACATCATTTCGCAGAAAGATGCCAGTCAGTATTTCCTTTTGGCACACATATCATATAAGTAGTCAATAAAAGGCAGAACTATCATATTTCAGAATGTTTATAGTCAGAATCATCTTTTGGCATAGTTTTGGAATTTTTATTTTCCTGTAAGAAGCATGCAAACAAGCCTGAAGCAAGGAAGCATGCAAGCAGGCATGCAAGCAAGCATGCAAGCATGCATACAGCATGTAAGCAGGCCTGCAACATGCAGCAAGCATGGCTTCTGTCACGGCTCCGGCGCTGCGTGGCTCCGGCGGTCCCATGCGAGCTTATCGTCGCAGATGAATTTCACGCTCACCACCGCAGCTTCGGCTTACTGGCCGGCAGAGCCGGCCAGCCTCAACCGCGTCGGCGAGCGTTAAAACTACCTGCGCCTCAGCTCGCAGACCGCCTCGCCCCTCCGCGCCTACGCGGTTTTGAATTGCACTCTAGGGGTAGGGCAAACAAGACTACGTGGAGTCGGTTTTGCAGCGATTCGTTTTCGTTACTAGCTTCAATTTTTAATACAATGTTTTTTAATTGAAGGTTATAAATGGCAATTTGCTAAATAAATTGAATCTAAATAAAATTTTACCATCTTCATCGTACGCCAAACGTGATTATATCAAATAATAGTTTCTCAAAATATACATTATACTAACTAAACGAAATAATGTGAAACTCTAACTATGCCAAAAGCAATTATGCGAAATAAAATTCTGCCATCTTAAAAGTATGCAACTGAAATTTCGGGCATATAAATATTCGGTGAAACAATGATTATGCTAAATATTTTTTATGCCTTAAAAACATTCGTTGAAATAAAATTATGCCAAGTGTGTTATGCCAAATAAAATTCGGCCAAATAAAATTCTGCCAGATAGAAGGAACCCTCATCCTACATCACGAAGGACAGAGGTCAAAAACATGATTATCAAAAAACCTTTTTTCTGCAAACTACGTCAGTAAGGTAGCCACAAAGCCTACAAACATCCTTGGGCTAATATTTATTCGGTACACGGTACAATAAAAAATATTTGTCTAGAGTAATATCGGATTGGCATACTCCGTGCGTCATACCTTTTTTGCCCTTGGTACGCTCTTTATTCAGACTCAGTGAATCTGCTTGTCCTTCAGACAAATTATAGGTGATGGTTTGATAAATTGGATTCATATTAAACCTACATATTCTGTGTATAAATGACGTCACTCGTAACCTTACTTGTCGAGCTAATGGAGACCATTAATACTAAAATCGACAGAAGAAAGGATAAAACTCTTTATATTAGCAATATATATTATTCTTTCTCTGCAATTTATCTCCACTAACACGTTTGCAAAAAAACAACTAATAACTTAGCAAGTACTCCAATCTGATTTACGCAGTAAGCTGCGTAATGCTGCCCCAACTTTAAAAATAGACAAAAAAACTACAATTTGTTTCTCCTTTTACCCCGAAATTGTTTTTATAAAGTTTAAAAGGTACCTTGCCAAAATGCAATATGGGGCTTGGGGCTGTTTTGGCTGAGTGCCAGAAGTGACGAGGCTGGTAGCTGCGGCACAAAACATTGCCGGCTTTGGGTCATGCAGCTTCCATCCATTAAGTCATTAACGGTTTTTATGGCTTCTGTTGTTTACTGAGATGGTACCAAGGTTTACAGTGCAGTGTAAAAATACTGAATGATAATTTGCTGTCTCATTTTTATGGGACGGACATTAGTTAGCTGATGATTGGTACTAGAAGACAAAAAACTTGTAAGCTAGCCTTGGTTTCGTCTAATTTGGATAAAGGTATAATCGTTTTGACTTTTGTTCATCCTCAAAAAAACATTGACTAAAAATAGATAGTTATACCCTTTTTTAAGAATCTTTAAATAGGGTAAAATTATGCCAATGACACCAACTTCCTTATATACCTTTCTTTTGTGCTAAAGAAAGCCCCGAACGTCCTCATCAACATGAAACATTCAAAACTTTGTGCCCTTATAATTTGTCGTGTAGCCATTTAATCTAAGTTTTAAAAGCGATTAACGCTTAAAATTAAACCTTAAAGAAAGGAACAAAAGAGGGCAACATTAGGCAGTCTTAATTTTAAGTGCTGGCAATAAAACTCAGCGCATTCCAGGCACTAAGTTAATGACTATTTTAGTTTTTATTCGTTTTTCTGGTCTTTAGCACCAGGCTCATTCGGTCTCATATAGGAATTTAAAATTAGAACGTCTTTTATGCTAAGAGGTTTTATTAAGTGAGAATTATAAGGAATTAAAACATTTGAAAGTTTATGCTTAAGCATATTTTTTTATATTTTAGGTATAAGCTATACATATAAGTATTGACCTTGTTTTTCTGTCAAGCAATCAGTGTTTAAAGGAATCCAAAGATATTCTAAAAAAGTAACATTAAATGGTAAATTCAATCTTCTTTGAGGAAGCCATCTTGAAAATTAAAGTACCTACCCATCCTAGCTTTGCCGTCATGACATAAAAGTGACTTAAATTCTTCGATAATGTAGCAATAAGCTTACTCGCTCCTGATCTTAGGGTATTTGCGTAAAAGTTTCCAATTTCATTTTGTTCAAGAGTTCAGTTTTAAAGGCACTTACGCCTTTATCGATTCCAATAATTATAGTTCACGTACAATGAGTTTTACTTTCTCACGACATTTTTATAAGCTTTTATTATTTTTCGATATAATATTGTACAGTTTTCCACTCTATTTTACAGAATGCCAGACACATATTTTTGGTCTTACAATCGTATTTTTGACCTCCGACCTTCTCACACCAGCAAGGAGGCCTTAACATAAATCTCTTCATAATTGCCTGCCACATATAACAAAGAAATGGCCAATTATGTCACTCTTGCTTTAGTGAATTTTATTGTATAAGGTCTTAGTTATCGATTCGCAGTAATAAGCTCTTTAAAAGTATTTTTATAAGTTTCTTGGAACTAACTATTAAAAATGAAAGGAGAAAATAAGGTTGCACGAAAGGAGTACCTATCTATCTCACTATAATCACAATAACATTTTGTACATAAAATAAACAACTTAATAAGTTAATTATAAGTCTTTCGTTAATGATCTAACAACAAATTAAAACGTACATAATCTTACTTAAGTTGATTAAATCTCCAGCTTCTATCCTTAGAAAACAAACCTTGATTCCAGCTACGAAAATGACGTCATCACGGCCGAATGACGTCAACAGCCAAAAATAAACTTTGTCCCAACACAATAAGACATAACTTCCTTTGACATCACAAAGACTTATGCAGAAAGTAAGTCACAGTATAAAAGCATGCACTTACAAATTACCTATTGAAAATATTTTTTACTGTAAAAGCGAGAGAGTTCAAAGAAAAATCGCTCGGTATTGTTATCGTGTTTTTCCTGAAAGCATATTGTTCTGGCTGGAAAACGTTCAGCTGTTCAGTACCTACTGAAAAGAGGTTGCTATTACTTGACAACTTGTTGCTGGCCTTTTTGAATTTGTTAATTTACTTCAGTGTAATTTTGAGAAGTGACAGTTTTGTATAATTCCAATATACTAATGGGTTTTGTTGATCATCGTAATTGGGTACGTATTTTAATTCCGGCTTATGTATTGGTGTACAGTTCTATTGCATTTACTGAGTAATTTAAATTTGTTGTGAAAAATAATGTAGAAATTTTATGATTCCGGAACTTAGAGAAAATGCCTCAACTGTGTGTGAAGAAATGAAACAATTGCTTCTAATTATTATTATATTTTGTTATTTATTTTCAAGTTGAAGTTTTATTTTTTTTTAAACTGCAGTTATGAATTTACTGGCATTACACCTATCTGACCGCGTAGGTCTATCCAACAGCGTACGTCAATAAATAAATTACGCACAAAATGTACGATAGTTGTTTTTCGCGGAACATATTGCAAATTGAAAACGGCACACCTGTCTATACTATAAACCTAAAATCTGTGGCGTGGGTACATTATATCCCACCTCAATTTACACAAGCAATTACAACCTCTACTCCAAACAAATAAGTTCGAAAATCCCTTGGACACCCGCAACATATGGCACTTCACCTGACTGCGTATATTTGCACCAAGGTGATTTTTAATAGACACTCCTAGGATCCAAGTTGTGAAAATTGCAAAACTTTTGTATTTTCAATTATCTTACAAGCTAACTGTGGTTACGTTCCTAACTTCCAAACATTTGTATTACGAAACTTCTATTACACAGAGAGAAAATGATTTTCTTCATTATAATTTCTTGCATCTCATTTGCTTGCTAACTCTCACATATAGCATAACACTATAAGATTTCTTTTCAAATAAGCAAAAAAACACTAATCACCTTTACAAACTGCGATCGTGTTTCTCTCTGACTTCTAAATGTCCGCTATGACTTTGTAGGAACGTTCGGCGACCAAATTTCATTAACTTTGTCATGTGGTACTAAGTGACGCCTAATTATAAATAATGATCCAAATATTTGACGTTTTACTTTAGTTAATGGTTGCAAATGCTTGCCATTGAGGTGCAAATATTAAGATTAAGTATAGGAGTAAATTACTTTTTTAGTTAATAATGCAAACAACTTTTTTGACAGTTTGAGAGTGTTGAAGGATCTAGAAAATTGTCCGGAACCAAAATATTCTCTGCTTGACCATTTACAGAAAACTGCTTCGTTGTAATGCGGTTCCTATTTCAACATTAACTTCAGAATACTAAATTATCTAGATCTTCATGTATTTTCAATAATAAATTTATATTTATAATATTTTTTTGTTTTATTTCTATGTATTTTTAATTTATTAGAATTGTGTAAACATATTGACATGACGTAAATTAAACCTATTTATAAATATATACAACTAAAAACAATTATAAAATGGCATCAAAAAACTCCTCATCGCTGCCCACCGGGAGTGTACCCAAGAGGCTGGCAGCATTGCCACGTTGGATGGCAATGCTTAATTTTTGACCAAAATAAAAACCAGCCTTTGGGTCACTTGAAGTGTCAGCAAGTCTCTTTGCCAGATCTTTAAAAAGCAAAGTTTTTCTAACTACGGCATAACTTGTTTTATTCCTAGAATCAATAATTTCTAGAACAACATGAATTCAAGAAAACAATAAGACTTCGATCGATCTTCAAAGAAAAGATAATAGTTCATATTACAGTACTTCGAAATACGGTCACCTTTATAAAGTTCTGAGTACCGCACCGCACATTCTTCCTCTGTTACAATCGAATAAAAACTTAAGGAATTCCAGCCAAGTCATTTCAAAGTACGAAAAAACCTTCGTGAAATAGTAAACAAATAGTTTTCGCTAGCAAAAACAATCAAATAATCTTTCAGGCCTATATTCTTATAACAAGAAAAGAAGTACTTCTCAGGCTTTCCACGAAAACCGAAACATATTTGGACAAATATTGTTCAGCCTAAGTAAGCCGTGAACGAAAAATAGGCCTTATGAATAAAAAGTAAGCAGACATCGGTGCCAAAAGTTCGCGATCCAAGTTTTCGGGTTATCGAGTGTAAGCGAATATGGATATTTTTTCATAGGATTCCAATATGGCTGGTGAATATTTGTAGACACGTAGATACTGTTTCCAATGATTTAGGCTTTTGCTAATATTTGCGTTTGTTTTACCCAGAATTTTGGGTCTTATATTAGAGGTTATTTTAGTTCTGATGAATATTTGTTATCGCTGTGAAGTTCATTCTGATTTTCATGGAAATATGTCTGTTATTGATAGAAAGCTTTCATATATATTCTAAGGTTTCAGGGAGAAAATGACGATGTTAGTTACTGCTGCTTCTGTGCTCCATTTGTCTTGCAAATGGAAATAAAATATAAATTAGAATGTATTATTAAATTATATTAAAAAACCTGAAAATAACCCCCTAAACTAAATTCATAACCGAAGAAAAAACACTACTACACCACAAAAATAAAGCGATATCAATTCAAATCTCAGATCTAATCTTTATTCAATTACCCAATCTCCTAAAGTCCTAAACAAAGCGCTATTAGCAAAAGTAGTTGTCACCAGTATATGGTAAAACCTCGTGAGAAAAGAGAGGTGTTAATAAAACCAGCATACATTACTAGTACGTGACTAAACAACAGTTTAGGGGCTTCAAACTGCTGGGTTTGCGGCCGCGTCGCATCGTTATCATACGATTCAGGCCACATACGTTGTTAAAACTATTTAGTTATGTGTAGAATTTGTTATGTATGGATATCTTTTTTATACATAAAAGTGGTATTTTTAAGTACTAGTTTCATTGATTAAGATTTTTTCGTCTTATTGAACTGTTGCTCGCATTCGCATGCTGCTTTGCGCTTCATGCTTATTCGATTGTAATTATAATTATTTAACAAAGCGTAGTCTTTGCTATAGTATTTAGTAGATTCATCTAAAATACTTTTTAACAGTGCCAAAAAATAGGCTTCAACAAAATTTTGAGCTAAGTATTAAATTTTGCAAGCCAAACTTACTCTAAGATAGAGTTATCGTCAGACCATTAGGGTCTAAATTAGCTTAGCTGTTTAAAAGCTACGAAAGCAGACCGATCTAGATAATATTTCTGTAGAAAGAGGAAAAGCGGTAAAATGTCACATCAAAGGATTACAGCCATTTTATTTTCCTTTACGTACTTCTCCTTCAAACCATTGTCTTACTGAAATTTAACATGAAAAAAAAAAGAAACTTCAAACGATCGGATACCTTCATCATTTTGAAAATACACTTTTCACAAACAATGTAAGTATCTTAGTAAAAAAATACGATATAAAACGATCTTCACGTCAATATATACTATCAAATGAAACACATACTAACATAAATGATAGATACTCCAACAAAGTTAAACGGACCATTGTCTGATAAAAATCGCAAGTTCACAAAAGGCCTTATATATGAAAAACCTCATTGGTTCGCCACACACGTTCTATAAAAACTTTAACAAGGCGAAGTCTGGCCTCTATTCCTATCAAATTGAGGGCACGCGTCGGTAATAAGCTGGGGTCTTGTTAGAACCGCTTTTTCTATCAAAACTATCATCGAAATTGCTAAGCAACTCGGTCTAGTAGATTATATTTTCATTTTTCAGGATATTGTGTAATAAAGCCTTATGAAGGATCTGATCTGGCAATAAAGATAACATAAGTTCATTTTATAGATTAATTTCAAGTATTCTTGTTGCTTTAAAGAGGAGTATCTACCAGGAAGTAATACAAACGTTGCAATAATACAATGATTATTAACTGAATGCTTTAAAAAGCCAAAAACATTAAGCCCAATACATCAACTGCCATAATAATCGTAAAGCTGTACTGCATGTTAAAAATTGATGCCTATCACCCCTTCGACGATCATAAAGGTCGCATGAGCTGTAATGTTTACGCCTTGCTCGATTTGGACTAAATTATCACCTACATTGCATTCAGAATTTATTTAATTTTGAATTTTCAGTAGCACTTGGCCTAATTTTTGTGCCCAACATAGTGTTACCACCGTATTGTTAACCGTAGTCTTGAATAAGTATTGGATTTAGCACTGGGTTTAAACCATATTCTAATGGTCTAAAGCACTAAAGCAGGTACTTTTTAAGTCCATGTTTTATAATAAAGCGCTTAAAGATGGTAGGTTACCTACCTTAAAAAGACTCTTTGAACGCGCTTTGACTTCCTTTAAAAAAACCTACCACAACACCATTATCATCTCCCTAAACGGTCATCAAAACAGAATGCAGTACTTGTTACCAAAACTGGCACAAAAATATTTAAGCACCTACACAAGTACGCAGCGACCTTCGCAATACATTGAAAGTCCAATTCCTCATTATCTGATGTAGATCAGCCGATACCGTCACTGTACTATATAACTTAGTTTTAGTTGGCACACCACTGTTTTGTTTCTACCACAATAGGCCGTTGTTCTAGCTGTCAATTTGCAACTTCCTACTATTTTCTCCCATAACAATAATTAGTAATACGGTCATATTTTTTGGTGGTACGCGTGATCGATTTGTGGTTGAAAGTCAAATGGGGGCATTGTGTTATTGTAATTTGGGGTAATACTGCGTGTGACCTAGTTAAGGGTGATTATAAATGTATCAAAAGGTACATTAAAATGTAATGTAGTAGAAAAAAAAGTAGTAGAAAAGTAGGTAGTGATGCGTTAAAAATTTGTCAAAACATAAAAGTAAAAATGTTTACAAAAAGGAGGACATTTAAAATTAAACACAAGTCTTAAATAGCCTAGTTAAACTAAAAACTAAACAGTTTAGTATTATAGATCGAATGGCCAAAGATACGTTGACCCTCGTCGGCTTGCCACGCTGATAATGTCAGCGCCATTTTAAGCCACAGATTAAAGAAATCTCCTGTGCTATACGGCCAGGATGAATGGCGAATAAGTTTTTTCTTGATTCAAAAATCGAAGCAGGTTTTTTTATATCTTTGATTATTGTAATTAGTATTTTCTTGAATCTAACTACAAAGATATAAGCTCTTAATTACGTAGATGTATTTTTAGGGCATATAAAGATCTCAATTCGTTCTAAGATAAAAATTAACAACAGTAACGCAATATGAAATCAAATCATAGGTTTATGACAATTAACTTGGCCTTTTGACAGTTCATGTATTTCACAAATTAAATAGTATCGATCGAAAGTAATAAAAATAGTCCCTTATTAGACTACATAGTCTGATTTGCCAATAGTTAATTGAGTTGCTATGAACAATGCCTAGGTACTTATTTAAAAGTACAGTGTGTCCCAAACCTCATAGTTTATTACCGATTAACGACTGATGTAGAAATCACAACACTTATAATTACAATAATTCAATGATTATACACCAGTGCAAGTGGTTGAACTTCAAAACGAAGGTTAATTTATTTGGAGCAAATAACCTATTATTATGACAATCGTTATGTGCGAATATACAATCGAGATATAACAATCGGTGTTAAAATAATCGTTTAGTTAATCGATTCGCTTACAGCGTGCAATTTGATTTGGATTGGTAAATTGTGCTATGAGATTAACAAGAAATGTCGTAAGAAAATCCTTGCTATAATATATCACGTTAAGGTTCTTAAGATCTTTAATCAAAATGGGCGGGAACTTGACGATAAGTAGTAAAGGATAAAGTAGTTAAATGGATAAATACTTCACGTTGACAAAAATTCGTCTTACTATTATGGATCTTACTATTGTGGATGAATGTTTGGTTGGCATAATCCAAGCTACGAATAAAATACAACTATTCTTCCCGAACCTATTAAAAAAAATCTTAAATAAACATGTGATCATCGCGAGAAAAACAATGTTTGGCACTAAAGTTTGAAAAATTTTATGTAGGTAATTTGAAACGACGCGGTCATATTCTATACAAAACTAAGTTTTTCTAATGAACCGTGACTTATAATTTACCTTTTTGTTACCTAAATGTTAAAGTCAGAGCAAAGCGGACCATAAATCTAGAAAAGTCTAATATCGCGCGAATTCAGACGGTGAAAAATTTCAAAGTTAACTCCAAAAAATGTGGCATTTCATTGTGTAGGATGCCTAGAGTAAATTACGTTTAAATACTAGCTGGGATAATATATTGTTTGGACAATTCGTAGAACCAGGCCTCCGTCACTCCATGTACTTGCGCGCTATAAATGCCTACCGCCCAGCCGAGCGGTCTCGGTCCGCCGGCGGATCAAGTTCAGTTCGGGTTTCGCAAGCGAAGCGCGCGCACGCCGTTCAATTTTTAACCGACTTCTAATAGTGCTGTTCGTTCGTACGCGTATTACGATGCCGTGTGGTGCCTTATGTGCTGTAACTTTAAAGATTTTTTTATTTTACCTACACACTGATGTATATAATTATGTTTTATCTAGGTTTCTTCTACAGTCAACACCAATATATAAAACAAAACAAACTTACAAATATAATAAAACAAACTTTAAAAAAACCGGCCAAGTGCGAGTCGGACTCGTGCACGAAGGGTTCCGTAAATTACAGTTAAATCAACCTATCTCAAAAACTATAAGAGATACTTTGATCAAACCAAAAATCGTTGAAAGAGTTAATTAGCATGCATCACCTCTATTTTTTTTTAGAATTTTATACCCCGTAGTTATAAAAATAGAGGGGGGGGGACATACTTTTTACGACTTTGAGAGCTGATATCTCAAAAACCGTTCACTTTAAGAAAAATGTTTTTTAGAAAACTTTATATCATTTTAAAAGACCTTTCCATTGATACCCCACACGGGTATGTACATCGAAAAAAAAAATTTCATCCCTCAGTTACATGTATGGGGGGCCCCACCCCCAATTCTTTTTTTTACTATTTAGTGTCATATTTTTGTAGCGGTTCATACAACACATATTCCCATCAAATTTCATCACTGTAGTACTTATAGTTTCCGAGTAAATCGGCTGTGACAGACGGACAGACGGACAGACGGACAGACGGACATGACGAAACTATAAGGGTTCCGTTTTTGCCATTTTGGCTACGGAACCCTAAAAAAGAGAACCGACTTCAAAACACTAAACCGTAAGAAATAATTTATTTTTTGATGTCGGTGCTTTTTCGATTCGTAATTACCAGCTGTTAGCACCAACATAAAAAAAAAAAAAAACAAATTATTTCTTACGGCTTAGTGCCTTATTTGAAGTCGGTTCTCTTTTTTAAGGCTTTTTTTTTCATTTCTAGTGAACATCTCCGAAGATCATCATCAAACTAAGAAGTATTATACTTATATTATACTTATTTTAAAACGTTCTCCTAAATGTAACAAATCCTTTTCTGAAAACCGCATCGATATCGGTTTAGCCAAACGCGAGATTATCGCGCACAAACATACATACCTACAAACCATACAAGTCAAACTTCTCAGTTTGGCCTGTACCTATGTCTGATCACCTCCTTTTTTTTAAGTTCGTTAAATATTTTATAAATGATAAAATTTTTAACTGCCACATAAAAGTCAGAACATATTCACAGTTCTCAATAACATAGATAAAAAGTTATGTTAATTTAATTTTACCGAAGAGGCAGCCCTGCGATTACTGTGGAATCGCGCGGTGCGTAGCAATCACTGCTGTACGCTTGAGCATTTAGGCGCATTTTAGCATACAGTGGTTGTTGACGCGAAGGAGTAGGCAATTATCGTAATAGGTATTGGAAATTTTCTACTGAGTGAAGTATCTGTAGTAATCTGTGGTAGAACTAACAAGGGTGCTTCTCATACAAATTCCAAATAATCGTATCAAAACAGACAGTACTTAGCAAAATACAAGAAAAACTAGTCTAGAAAAATACAGACATAGGAAATAAATAATTTCTCAGTACGTTTAAAAATAAAGTATTTTCTTTTCATTCTGAGAACTAAATGAAACTGATGAAATGCTTACTGAAAATAGTACTTTTTCCTTTACAAATATTAGAGCTTCATAGAGTTTCATATATTTGCGGTCATCGGCGCTGATGGTCAGTGCATGATCAGCATGACTGTAAAATCAGCCTTATAATAGCTATGCTAAGCTATGGTGTGCTGGAAGAGATTTCATTAAAAATAAGCAGTACCTTAGTACTATTTTAAGTTATTTCTATTATTCTGTCATGTGTTTACTGTGTACATAAATGGTTAAATAAATAAACAAACATTTTCCGTCTTACCACAAAAACTTTTAAACGTCAGTTTAAGACTTGTCTAAAAAAATGTCAAATTATGACGTTGACATATGGTTCATTTTGCAGCCACAATTATTTTAGACAAGTGTAAAACAGGTGGTTAAGTTTTTGCAGTAAGGCCATTTATGTGGCGTTGTGTCATCCGTGCTATAATATGCCATTTATGTTATTTCATTACATTATCAAAATGGCAAAATGTCACATTTGTTGTTTATATTGTGTTAATAAAACGAAAGTAATTTTATCGTGTGATATTTCTTGAAGTTTCGAGCCCTTTTACAAGGCATGGTCGAATTGACCTTAGTGCAGTATCCAATAAACATGTTTTATTTTAATATATGTAACTTTGGTTTAAATGTCAAACACCTTTTATGTTAACGAGCGGATATGCCTCGTAAGGTAATGTCGTTTCGATGACAAATTATTAGGTACAATTATTTTAAACATTAAATAAGAAATGCCGCACCTTTTTACTCTTTACGATTTGAAGTTTTTGATTAATCTTAACAACAAATCATTAATTTTAGGTTTATTGCCCGTTACCTGCATATTCTGCAATTTCTGTTTTTTTTTTTTTGTATATATATAAACAGTTTCTCAAAGTATGGTCGAAATCATTACCTGCCATCAACTGTTTACGTGTTTACCTACCATATCATCTTAAGAAAGTATATTTTATTCACCTTTTAATAATTATAGTATTGTTTGAATTAATATAAAAATAACTTCCCAAATACATTCAATTACGTTATTTTAACTTTAAGAAACAGCTAAGTCAGAAAACTATTAATAAACTTGTCTATACTTACCAAGTCACAGAATATCACTCCACTCATTGAATAGTACTGTATGAACGGAAACTCCGTAAATAAGGCATTGTGCTCGTTTTTTTGACAATTAGCGTTAATTAATGAAATTAGTTCCATGTTAGTTGCGCTGTCGTTAACTCTTTGTTGTTAAATGGATCACTTGTTGATTTCACATTATTATTAATACTGGTACAAACAAGTTTATAGTAATACAAGTTACATATTAAAGGCCGATTTTTCAATCGCCAGATAACTTTAATCTGAAGAATACGTTATGACAGCTTTTGCGTAGAAGTACCTATGTCAAACGGCCATATTTATTCCTCAGATAGAAGAAGAGTGAACTGGTGATTGAAAAATCAACCCTAAATCTAAGTAGATGATGTTCTTCTCGTATGTATGTTGTCTATGTGTATGTTTTTAGAAATATTAATCTTTATGTACATTTGAACGTGGCATGAATCTATAAGCTTATATGTAAATGATATTGTTAATTTAACTGAAACCTGTTTTTCTAAAACTAGTTTTTTCTTTTATAGGTAAGTTCGTGCCATCTTTCATCATTTTCAAATAACACGAAAAAGAAGAATTACGAGTAATAAATAAGGTAATACAAAGCTTGAACTATTCCAAAAACTTAATACCTTTAAGTCATAACTTTAGAACTACTTTGCTTAAAACAAAAGGAAGCCAAAAGTGAGCGAGAAGAATCCTATAAGTTAAAATAACAAAAGCAATAAAATTAACAAGTCGGAAGGCTATAAATAAAAACTTTGAGAGCCACAGAACTGCAGGCGGTTTTCCTTTACAAGCGGACGCATCTGTTTGGAAATCTGAGGAAATACCTTTTTCTTATAGAACTTAGTGTGAACTATGCAAGATGTTTTACGTAGAGATAAAACCGTAGTATTTGAGACTTAAAAGGGCAACGTGTTATTGGGAAATCCCAGAAGTTACCGGACAAAAAATTTGGTTTTCTCAGTTGTTCATAGCCTTTTTTATTATTTGAAACATTTGAAATAGGTATAGGTACCAACTGTATACTTTGGTTTGGACAGTGAACCATACATGTTGCCGGTCTAAAACAATTAGGTTTAAATATTGTGTGTTTTTATTTGTAGAGTAAACAGTTTTATTTAAAAAATATTAACTTATATTCAGGTATTATATCATTTACGACTGACAGGATTAACATAAAAGATTTCAATAACATTTGATTAACTACGTATAATGTACCGGAAACACTTTACCTTCTAAAGACCCCTTTTCTTTGAATACTGTTCAGTTTCAATTCCTAGTACTTATCTACCTTTTATTTCTGTCAAAGGAATAGATGATTATATGAGATCACAATTGCTTTAATCTTTATAGGTTTTCAGAATAGGACTCAAGGCGGTCGGCACTGTTGTGTAGTGATTTCTGATTTTATTCTTCGTGGAATAGATGAGGCACTTAAAACCCACAGTGAAATTTTTCGTAATTTCCCATCTGGAAATAGTCTTATATTTATTTATTTCAGTAAGAAAATCTGGTTTGTTAGACGTTTAGACATTTTAGGGGCCACATTTATTGAGAAAGAAGAGATAGGGCTAGAGTTTTAAGGCCTGTTAGACTTTTCTCTCTTTGCACTAAACGCTGGCTGTTGAGAATGGATAATCAGGTTGACTATTAAGTACTTGCCAGAATATATCAATTTATGTACAAGACTTTAGGTCATCATTGAACTGGCTTGTGACCACAACAATACGGCACGTCTAAAAAATTTAAAATAATTTAGAACAGACGAAACAAATGAGATATGACACCAAAATGGCGTCGTACTTAAACAATATCTGCAATTGAAGTTCGCAATACTAAATACAGTTACAAATTAATTGTTTTGATTCAAATCACAGCGGGAGGCTATTTATTGGTATAATTACCGTGTTTAATTACTGTTATCTTAAGTTTTCGATTAGGTATATGATATAAGGTATAATGTTACAGGTATTTTAATTACATTCATATATCCTACTCTAATACTTATTAATTCTGTGCCCACACTTGAGCTCAGAAACGGCTAGTCGGCGAATTGTTGGACAAAATTAATGAAATCACGGTAGGACTTTCAAAACGATTAATGAAGCTTATTGTATTATGGGGAAACTCTAATTAATTTTGCATGAATACGAAAAGCTATTACCACTCTTACGGCCAGTTTCTTCATCAAAAGTTAAAGTTAAAGTTATGGCTAAAGTAAAAGTAACGGTTAAATTCAATTTTTCTATGAATTTTACTGTCAGTTTAGCCTTGAAAAAACGAATTTGACCGTTACTTTTACTTTAGACATTACTTTAACTTTAACTTTTGATGAAGAAACTGGCCGTTAATGATTTTCACATTTAATATTCTTTCTCTAGATTTGTTGTAGTAAGTAGTGGTTCTAGGTAGGGAGAAGCCACGATTAATTAGTAAGTATAGATGGTAGACAATACAATACGGTATGTATTCAGTTGCAATCTGCACGTCTATACAATACGTAACATTGGATTACGTTCGATCCGTCTTGCATACAGCTAATACCTAACTCGGGACTACAAAGTAGGATAATATAATTAAGTGGAGTAGCATCCGTGTCAACGATATCTTCATAAATACATAAAGGGCGATTTCACATGTTAAAAATAAAACTGTACAAATAATAACTTAGCCGAATATCACTTCTACTTAGTTTTTCTGCTGAAATCCAACTTTATGAGCCCGAAGCAACTGTCGGCCGACTAATAGTTTGCAGTGTGCGGGTACGGTAGTGCATCTCAAACACATCACGTAACTAGTGTTTCTCTGTTCTATTGCCGATGATGTTGAAAATCGATCTTGAAACTAACACCCAATATTATACGCGTTTAAATGCAATAAAAATATTTCAACATACAAAAAAAGGTTGCAATCGAGTCGAATGAATTCACGGTGCATCAAAATCTGACAACAGCTTATTGCATGTTCACGTTTTGTGAACGCGTCGACATATTTATTGAATTTGTTATGCATATCGTTATGACATGCACTGCATATAAATGTCGCTTTGTTTGAAGTGGGAATTACTCTTTATTCTTTGGACTGCTTTATATGGATATTTATATGTACTACGTCGTGTAGTATATTCTTGAAGTGAGTCGGGAGCTTAAGCACATGATTTTGTATGCACACGCTACGAGAAGATTTACTTAACTGTGTAAATAAAACCTCTTATATATCGCAGATAACTTTCAGAAATCTAAATCGCAAATAGCAGATAATGTCGCGCTTATACGCTCGCTTTTCATACACACATTACAAAACGAACGGAAAATTCACTAGTAGGAAATTGCTCTTATAAGTATATAGAAAATATGTAGAAAATCTCTTATATATAGAAAATATCATTTCTTATATATTATAATAGGATATTTTCAATCATTATTTCCGTGTTTTTCTTGGCTTCCTGCACTGTAGGTATTCTTCCTATATATCTGGAAACATCGATAATTTTTTAGGCTTACGCTTGAAGTACGATTCCTAAAATCCAGGGTGTCCTCTTGATTTACAGTTACGCAGCTAACATGATTCTATGGTATCAATTGCAACGTTCGAAGAGTGGGCAGATTAGAATGGATACTCTATGAATAAACAACAAATGATCAGCGCCAGTTCTCGATAACGAACTGAAAGCCAATACTTCTAACAGATCATAAATATGTTAGCAATACGCCAGCGTGGTCGAAAGCTTGGCTAATTGCGCCTGACTTGCGGGGTCGATCCATTTGTGGCCACTGTTGTGTCTGTCTAGTCTGTATACTACCTACATTATGTGTAGCAAGATTTTACGAATGCAAAAGAGGATAAATTTTAGAACCTTACTTAATATTCGCAATGCGAAAGTAATCTCTGTCTGTCTGTCCCGTTTTATGCTAAAATTACTAAACCTATTTAAATGGGTACACCGATGTTCTAAAGCCTAAGGAGAGAAGGAAATAAAGGATATTTTGTATCCGGGTGCGAGTAGACGTTCCCTCGGGACTCGGGTGGAACTGCGGACAAGAAATATAGAATGCCTACAATAGATATTTATTTATTCTAACGATATGATAGGCAATTTCTAGGTTACCTACTCCAAATCACTTACACCTACACGACCCACTAAGCACTAATTAATTAAATTCCAATATACTTATCTATCTAGTTCACATTTTTTGCCCAAAGCTATCAAAGTCTTTGAAACCCACTCAATTAAAAGTTTACGACTGTGTCGTTTTAATCTCCTGAGAATGCGTGACATCCAAGTTAGGTGACTTAATAGTTAAGTTGGTAAAAATTTGAGATATTTGCTTCACGTGCTCAAGGTGTGTTTGCGTGGGTAGACAGGATACTGCAAATAAGGAATTTAGTGCACAAAAAAGTTATGTTTAAACAAACATAAATGAAAAAAGAAAATGCACAAATTAAATAACAAAAAAGAATGCTTAAAATTTTAAAAAGAGAATAGAGAGAGTTTTAAGGACTTTCAGATTTTTATGTTCACGTTTGCTCACGTTTGCCATTTGCACTTTGGAATACCCAACTTTTCCAAATTCCTTCACAAAAGAACACAGGAATCTTCTTTACGTAGAAAATGCTATCCTACACTGCCCCTTTCACTATTCTTACCAACAAAATTTCCTCCTGCACATAGTTCGAATTCTTTGCCAGCAATTTCGCAACGGCAGACCTGGTAATTTGCGTGGTCTCTGTAACCAAAGGCTAAGCACTACACACCCACTAACCTAGGAATTGATTACACATAAAATCACCATTACTTCTAGCTGATCTGCGAGTAAAATAAGACAGAATGCATCAGCTGGGCTTATAAATCATTCAAATCTTCAAGTAGGTACCTAGGATGCTTTAAGCAAGAATTTTGATGAGAAGACGCCAAAACATGGAATTGGAACAAAAAATAAGCTATTATAATTAAGAATGACGAATAAGTAAGATTACGAAAATGAAATTAAAACTTATATTTCCCAATCACTATCAATTTACTTCCTCGAGTACTAGCGATAGTATGTGACCGGTTGTTTGGAATTTTAAGAGAATTTTCAGATGAAATATTGCATGTACATATTCCCTAGTTTTACTTCAGTCCATGGAGCTAAAGTGCAATGTGTAAGATAGGTACACCATTTTATAAGTATTTAAAATTGTGAAGCTGTTTAAAATTGTGTTAAATTCTGTGCGACTTTTTCAAACTAACTTCCAAAAATAAACCTATCTATGCAAAAGGTTTACTTAGGCTCGCTAGCTTCAATATCAACTTCTGACTAATTTATTTTCAGTTTTGCGTATGGAAATTCGTAGAAATCCTGCTAGATATAACTTTTCAAATATTGTATTTAATTGGTTTTCACATGAACTTGTACAAAAAGTATCGGAAAGCGCTATCCATCAAACTTGATCTATCATTCATGTTGTTTGGCGGTCCTCAATCCATTACTTGCAAAGAGGCTCTGAAATATTGCCTTGTAAATTATGATCTGTATTGAATGTTACTCCACTCGAAGTGTTGAAGCCTACTTTACATAATGCATTAAGTATCCTGGTTAATTCCTGTGTATCAGATACTAACGTAAAATCTATGTAAATTCTAAGCTCTTCACCATTAATCTAACGATTTCACAAACGCTTCTCATATCTGGAATCAGTGTTCCCAAATACAGTTGCATTAATTCTCCTCACCAGGTGCTTATGATTCACAGTAGTACAATCACGGATTATGTATTTAATCTGTGGCAGAGGCTTGTGTAACCGCGCACGTGCTCGCCCATTGTATTGTGGTTTTTCTTATGTCCATTATGACCTGCAATTTGTAGGCAGCCTTAACAGCTACTTCATTTGTATTTCCTGCTTTAATAAATCCTTTGATAATTGCATGATGTCTTTCAATTGAATTAATCGTTTCCAAGCAAAAGGTACAATGGTGCAAGCATAAATTAAATCTAAATTTAAATTAGATACAGTAGCAATTCTAGAACAGTTAGACCAGTCTAACAGGCAAAACATATCATTGACAAATATCTTACTTTACCGATCTTAACCCGGTACCAATTAGGCTAATTGCTACCATGATACCCAATACATACCTAAAGTAGTTACAGAATTAAGTCTAACTGACATAAAACGGTTTATGAGTATCAATCACACTTACATACTAACCCAGATTGTTCAGATGTTTGGTTTGGCCAATGGGAGGGCGAGTTGTGGCGGCATGCGCCAGCGCCGGCCGTACAATCACCGCGGCCGATCGCACGCGATTCGTTGGCGATCAATTAGGAGGATCCTTTTACGTGCGTACGAAGCTAATGAATTTGTTACGGTGATTCGTGTATTGTGGGTTGTAAAAATAATGGCGATACTTTTATTTTATTGGTGAGCGATTTGTTGTTGTGGCATCAATCCTGCTCCTGTATATTATGGTTTTAAATTAAAAAGCTGTTTTGATGATTTCTTTTTTATCATGTGGTCAAAGGTGTATAAGTATAGTATAGTATAGTATAGTATTTTGGATAACTTATAGCACGTTACAGCGTCACGTGCTTATCTATTTTTGATGAGAAAAAGCTTTTTTTGGTATTTTTGTCGTCGAAAAAATAATAAATAGACTCCCTTATTTCGATACTGTATTATACAAACACACCTCAGCCTATTACTACAGGAATGCAAAACTCTTATATAAGTTCTTTAGTACACTAATGTCATGTGAGATAAGTTTGGTAACTGATAGCTTCATTAATAACGTATAACAATACATGCGCAAGAGTGCGTGTATGGTCGCCACTTTTGTACACGACAACAGCATGTTAAGCTTTCGTCATATTCAAGTGCAATAAAAGATTTGTGTACCTATGATGATACAATGGTGTGACCATTTTATATGGGAGATATGAATAATATTATTTATGCTTAGTTAGACGTTCAAAAATACTATTACGGAATATTGTAATACATTTTAGCAACGCGACCAATCAATTTACAAAAATAATATTAATGAACAAAAACTTCTTACTTTAGACTCAACAGAATCCAATAAAATATAAAGCACACTAAAGTAAATTTATTAAAAATATCACACATATCCTGAACTTTTAACCAACCAATCGATTGCAAAATTGTAGTCACACCTATAACCCAATAAATCCAGCGATTAAATAACAGCAACATTGTTAATTCGCGACACATATGACACGGGTCATGGGTCATATTTATAGTCTTGCTATGTGACAAACCTCTGGCACGATCCCATGCAGGCCACAAGTCCCACGCCACGTAGTCTCAACTTTACGCGCTTTACATAACCACTAAAGTTTCGCATTCATGCGTTTATGCAACGGACCCATTCGATTAAGTACCTATCTACCATTCGAATTGTTCATTGGTGTTCGATTGGACTTAATTTGAATTGATATATGAAATCGGATCGCTCGTTTTGCGGCCCAAATAATGATTTAATTACACAAGTACACGTGTATTTCTTAATTAAAACGAAGCCATAAAATTATAATGAAATGCATATTTTTCTTGTGTTTCTGCGGAAGTAACAAGTATGGGAAATGGGTTACGATTTCTCATTGACGGTGGGGCCACAAAAACGTGAGTTACGTGAAGCGTGGGCTTGCTCCCGTTCTCTACGTGCCCGTTGTTTTGAGATCAAAACTAATTTACTAACGGTTTTGTACCGAGATGAAGGTGCTAAGTTTTCCTTGAAAATATTTCCGGGCTCTTGCAATGTTTGATTAAAATCGCAGATAAGGAAACTGGTTCAATTGTCTGTGATTTGTATTTCTCGTATTCTTGTAGGAATATGCTTAAAACTCAAACTATATAAACAAAAATATTATACTCACTAAATATGTAAGTACCTAAAGTTTTACACCCAACCTCTACGCAACTTTCAAAAGTTATATAGACTTTCTTTCACCTCGCTGACAGCATAAACATCAGTAAAATCCATATCCAAATCTCCGGCTCATTATCACCATATTCGTGCATCATTATGATAGAAGTTCCACACGCAAGACAGCATAACAAACACCAGCTCAATCAGGCGAAACCCAAGCTTTTTCGGAGCAAGACCAACAAACTATCTTGCTTCACTCACTGCACGCAATATCTCAATTTGTCTTGATCTAGATAAATGTACCAAATCATCGAAACAACTTGACTTGGGCAACGCTACGTAGGTAGCGGATAGCGGAAAGCATAAGAGAGCGTTTAGCAAGATATATTTTAATATTTGTAAAAGAAAAATACTGAATTCATGACGTCAAAATGACTTGGCATTCCAGGATTACTCCAGAGGAAATTATTGATGATAAGAATTACATAATGTTATGTACGTAAAATGTGTGTATTATCGTAGATTGAGGTACGCTTGTATGCTTAATTGATACCACTAAATTAAATAATAAAGTGGTATTAAGATTACCTACCGATAGTTAACGTATTTTTTATAAAGTTTTATCGAAGATTATGGAGTAAAATAATAAGGATTTACACTGTCATTGTGTACGAAAGGTATCTAAGAAGTGTATCTTCTATATAAGAGTTCTCGAAAATAACTTCGCCCTTCTGTATTCAGCTACATATGTATTTGGTTCTTGCGCGTGCGCAGTGACGTTTTGTTTTATTCATCAATTTTGAATGTCGTGAAGTCACCAGTAGCTTTGTATTATTTGTATGTATAAAGCATCAGCATAGCTACTCGCTATCAATATAGCCACACCCCAATAACTTAAAGGCCCAACTTCCCGCGAATTTCTGCTTTTGTATCGGATTTCGCAAGATTTCCCGTCACAATAATAATTTACACCGCCGTAATTAATAAAAGGAGTTATCAAATGAATCATTATGAAATTACGTAGCTTTGTTTCAACCGGTTGTATTAGTTGTATTAATCGCCTGCGACCTATTTAAATAGAGTTTAATTAGAAAGCATTGTACTTAATCAAATATTCAAATGAGATTGCAACAATGTTTAGTGGTTGGAGATAATTGTTTGGTCCTGGTTGGAAGGTCGTGGGTCGTTGATAATCTAATTTACCTAATTATTCAATAGAAAATCCTATCGTCACTAAGTATATATGGTGAATTTAAAAAATCTGCTTAAAATCTTAAAATATCGTAGCCATGACTTTTTTCACGCATCTCTAAAAGCAGTCTTATTATCATCTCCTTATCAAACTTTTTGTTTCTTTATAGTCTTTGAATATTTCCATTTACCTATTACCCTCTAAACTTGTACCAAAACAGCCCACTTAATAAAAAAATGGAACATTTCATCAATTAATCTTGTATACCTACTACTTAAACAACCCCATCAAAGTGAACAACCTTGGTTCATCCATTTTGAGTGATCATTATCTACCAACGTCATACTCTGACGTCACGTCAAGAGTAATAGTCGAAAAAACAATAAATAATCACCTTCTTCACCTTGCTACAGTATAATAATATGTTTTGTATGTCCGCCTATTGTCCACTGGACAATTCACAAAATGTTACATGTAACATGGTGTATTTTTGCAATTATTTCGTAAGAACTGTGATGAAAATACATCCAGCTCTTAGCATATCTACAGTTTTTGTCAAATAATTTTGCCGTCTGAAGTTGACCAGTTGACGCCTTACGTAAATATCGAGTAGCTTGAAGTAGCCGAAATTCGGGATAACGAAGTTATTTAACGAGATCCATAATGTAATTAACGCTGGTCCACTAATGACTGTCCTTTAGCATGTCCTACATCATTCGCTCATTTTCAGGCAAATACTTAAGATAATAATATAAGTGCTACGAAGAACTATGGTAACTCTTGTAAATACTGAAGTGAAAGTTTTACGATAACTTCATTCACGTGATAATATTTTATGCTTATGTTATCTACAAACACGTGTGCCATTGAATGGTTTATCAATGAACAGGTGATTGGTCTTATGTTGCTAATTGCATGAAACTACACAGAAATGTTTATTCATCTTTGATACTGACTGCATTCAAGACTAAAATTACATAGCACTAATCGACATTTTTTAAATTAATTGACATTATTTTTGCATACGAGTACATGTTTAGATGATGGCTTAGATGTTTATCTATAACTTTTACTTTGATTCTAGCTAGATCAGCAATAATTCAAACTGAAAAAAAATCATACATTTGGCGTACGGATTACGGCGATCTCATGTAACATCCGCTTCAGATTGTCGAAATACCAATCAATGCAACGTGTCACAAACGTGTTTAATTAAAAGATTAAAATAGTGCAAGTGATAATTTCGTCGCTATCCATGGTCTAGATTTGGCTAATACTTTATGCAAATTAGTTGGTAGCCTTCACATAACTACAAATACTACCTGTCTTATGATTAATGCGATTCCAATCCCGAAAAGTAGGGCCCAACTCAATCTGGAATTAATTTATAACTTTTCTCCTGTGAGTAGACGTTCAAAAATGATTAAATCGTATGGACGGGACAGGTAATAAATCTAGGTCTCGATTGGATGGTTCTAAGAAGAATTTCATTACTTACAGACAGGTCTAAATCGATTCTCGTTCATCTCGATTCTTAATTTTGAACGCGTCGTTTGTGAAACTCCTTTTCGATAACTAATGTGAGGAATGATAATGGACCTTAAAAAAACTGGAACTTACGTGCTTTATGAACTAAAGTACTTATGTAAAATAAAAGACAGTCGCACGTAGTTTTTCAATCGAGTTGATATTACGAAAGTAAATCGACAAAATTCGTTATTCGCTTACAGAATTAGGTCGGCACTGGTCCAATAATGCAGTAACTCGTATTACTTGTTCACTTTGTTGTTGGACCCGCTGTACAAAAACTTCACATTGAAAAGCCACTGATAAGATATCGAATGCAACGTTACAGAATTGTTCTAAACTAGCGCCTGTTTCAAATGCATTAGTTACGCCTTACTAAGATTTCTAGAAAATTTTCTAATTCTGGAATGTATTTTATTATTACAACCACATTGAATATATATTGTATTGAATTTATCAATACTAAGTAATATATTTTTTTGCAAAATTAATAGTAATATAACTTAAACGTAATCTCACTGCCTCCATGTGATAAGTACGTAATATTTTACAACCTTGAAAAATTACACAGTCATTCGCCATCTTGAAATTGATGCTGTCAAAACACTTAATGTCACGGCATTTTATTAATGGCCAGTAATTGATGTTTCCTTTATGTGATTTCAAGACTTGTATATTATACTTTTTTATTAACCAGATTACGATTATTAAGTTTTCCTAATAAGTAGGTATACAATTTATCTATATCAGATCAATTTTAATTAGTTAAAGTTGGTATATTTGTATGGGTATATAATTTAAATTCAAATTTAGAACGTGTTAAATAATCTCCGAGTTTTGATTACAAGAGCTAATGCAAATTAACTTGAGAACTCTTGACGAGGCTTTAATTATATATTCTGAATCCCTTTGAAAAGTTGAAAATAGAACGACACAATGGTGTAATTTTAAAAAAGCTTTGATGCTGATTGCCGAAGATATTTATTATTTACTTAAAAGGAATAGGAACTATAATAAGAATATTACTAATAAGCTATTAGATGTGACACAAAAATAAATATTTTGAAATTCAATCAAACTATCTAGCATTCTATTTCAAATCTCGTTTTATTCTTTCATACTCGAACGCCACTCATTTCAGCCAGTGACAAAATTTACATTTAAAAAGTGCGCTGTATCTTCTAAACCAATTCGAATTTCGAACCGATTCTCTTAGCTTCCATAAAGCTCGAGCACGATGGAAATTCGTATGCAGAAAATATGGGATCAATTTACGAAAGTGTAGCGTTCTTTTTCCAAAACAAAATCTACGCTTAGCTAGAGTTTTCATTGTCATTTGTATACTCAGTCTCACTCTGGTAGGAGTGAACTGCTGTGTAAAATTAAAAGGCACGTGTCCCATAATGGCTCAGGTACATGCACCTGTGCTAATGGACCGCCGCCATCTTTCTAAAGTTTTAGTACCTCCACTTTATTTACTGAACATTTTTATGTTCTACTTTCAAGATTATGGAAGGTCGTTGACCTTTTTGTTTATGTGAAGTGACGACGAATTTTCGTATGTAGAATTTAAATAATTTGAACGTAGCATTCTAAAATCGAAATGAGCGTTTGGTTTTTAAAATTGTAGTTTTTTTTGGGAGTAGACAATAATATATTTTATAATATTGACGTTTTCATACATGTCTTTATATCATAAATAAAATACACTCGGTTCTGAAAGTTGCAAAAGGGAAATATAAACCTGAATGTATCACATTGACAGCCAAAATAATGTACATATTTATTCCGCTCGGGAGTATTTCTCAATATGATTCCGTATATCATTACACGGAGGAGGCGATTATTCCGTAAAACACCGTCAGGCGTAAGTGTAGGGTAACCATACAACCCCTTTTGAAAAGGACTCTATGCTTAGAAAACTGACACCACGGAAAATGGCCTTGGATACTTAGATATTTATAGCCAAAAAAAACCTAAGTTAATACATAAAGATGTGAGTGTTTGAAAAAATCTTCTTCTTCATCTAAAAGTTAAGTGAAGTTCCATTCTTTAACAACAACTGTAGTGATGTGATGACACGGCAAAAACTCTTCGGTAAAACTTTCACAAATTACGAATCTTCCGTGAACAAAGTCGAGAAATGTCACCCCAGAGATTCCGCCATAACTTTTGTCGCAAACCCTACGGCCACATCAACGCAAAGAATTTCTTACGTCAACAACAACAGAGAATTATATGCAAATTTAATTTGGTACGGTTCGCAAAACAAACGAGTTCATGTGAACCATGTGCGTGAACTTGAGTGAACCTTTTTAAAGGTTCACAATACTTAACACCTCTTTTGACAAGTTGAATAAAGTTTTTCGCGGTATCCAGCCATTGTGATTTTAATGCCGAACATTTATACACTCAGAGTCTGTACTTGATTTGTAAATAAATTCATTTGTATTTTTTAAACTTATAAGGCATTGTGCCGGTATTTTTTTTTAATATACATGTAAGTACACTTTCATATAACCATTTTTTGTCTTAGCCTGAATTATCCTACCGCTGGGCAAAGGCCTCCCCACTTTGTTTCCACACCTCTCGATCTTTCCAGTGTTCCCATCATCATCATCATCATCATCATCATCATCCTCCTGCCCTTATCCCAATTTTATGTGGGGTCGGTCAGCAATCAGGGTTTTAAGCGGCCATCTCCTACAATGTCCTTTTAACTTCCAAAGTGATGGTTATAATAGTCTTACTACTAAAAAACTATGGTATCCTCTAATTATCACAGGAATTAAGTGCAATAACCGTAACAGACCGTCAATTAACAATTCATTTGTTTGTAATAAATTGGCAGAAAATAACTAAGTATGAAGACACGGGAAATAGGAAAAAGAAGTGTTGAGTACGGAAAATATTGAAGGAATTGGAAATCATTATAAAATTAATTGAACTGTTATTACTTCACAGGTGTAATTTGTAATTAATTATTACGTTATTGTACGTTTCATCGACCAATTTGCCACTTTAATAAACATTTCAATTGTTGAAAAGGAAATATGGGATTTTTTCGCAAATTCCTCCTATAAACCAGTAGTCATTTTCCCGCGGTTTTACCGATCCCATGGGAACGATTACGTATAGGGATAAAATGTAGCTTATGTTACTCGGGAAGAACGTATCTTTCCAACACTCAAAGAATTTTTCAAATCGGTTCAGTAGTTTCGGCAACCTTAACAAAGAAACAAAAAATGCTTCCTCTTACTATATGAGTATACCTCTAGATAGAACACATAACTAGATAACATAGATAACACAACTAAAGAAACGTGCAAATCATACAAAATTCTAAACCCAACCTACTTAAAAAATACCGCGTCCATAAAACCCTAATTCGATTACAGTATAAACAGTACCTAAACCGTTTACCAGTTAACACTGTAACTCGATTAGTAGCTCCAACAGTTAACTGCGAGCATTACTTAACTATAACTGCCTTATTATTGGATCATAATTTTCTATAAACCATAACTTTGGTGCTAAAGTTTATTTTAAGTTAGCCCACGTGCTGTTAATCGTAACCCATATCTGAATTTAGGAGTATTGCTAAACAAACACTAGATATTTTACGCAGTTTCACCCGTGCTCTGTGGGTGCTGTTTCATTCCTTTCTTACAAAATAAAGATCAACATTACAAAGTATTAATGAATAAGTCAGACACTATCTATACATATAATAAATCTGTAGAAAAGTAATTTTTGTACATTGAAGAAATTGACAAAAAAAAATAGCCGGCATGTTAAAGGATAACTAACAGAACCCATTTCCATCATTTTTGTCATTTTTGTCTGTTTGTCTGTTTATCTGTTTGTTTGTTCGGGATTCACGTAAAATCTACGAATTCAATGCAGACAATGCTTATATACAAAAATTCTACGTAACTTGGGGTATTACTTAGTTTTTGTTTCATCGAAATCGATTCACTCTATCAAAAGATATGATTAATTTTGTGAATTCAAGATGTAAAATATTACGACACGCAATCTGTTTGTCAAAACTGTACATTTGAATGTTGTACTTATATTAGTTGTTCGGCCTATTATTAATCTTTACACAGAAAATCACACCTTTATAAGTAACTTCGGAAGAAAAAAAAATATGAAAATTTTGTTTAGCCAAGGTTAAAGTAGCTCCATCTGTGGTAAAAATACATCAAATTTGTCAAAAGAGCGAGGTGGTAAATGACAATTAATTACCATACATTCTTTACAGAGGATTATTATTTCAACAGATGGAGTTGTGTATTTTCCGTAATTCACCATATTTTAACACGTAGTGTAATTTTTCGATAGACATTTCAATAGTGTTTGTCAGTTTGCCGTACCACATCAAAATCCAACTATAATCATTACCTTGATGAAAGGAAAATTAATAGTTCTCAGCCAAATTTAAAACGGTGCCATCTAAATTATTTTTTGAACATTATGTCAAAAATGATGACTTTAATGGAACAATTAACTATCATTTAAAGTTACAGATGGAGTTCATATCAGGATTTTTTCATAAACATAGTTTAGCTTATCTTCCACTAATGTGGTGGCCTTAAAACAAATTACTTTGAGTGAGTAGTATTAAGTAGACCTTAATTATTTTTTCTGATGCAAAATATGTAAACTTAATCCTAGAAGAAAGGAAGATCTATCTCTCGCAAGCGCTGCTAAGCGTGAGGTAGGTAATGTAGGCTTCTGTAGCTTTAAAAACAAGCCCAGATACAAACTGCAGATAAGAAATGGGAGCTTTCTCGATTTAATACCATACACACGTAAAATGCTTTATGCGTCTGGAAACGTACAAATCACGCGTCACATACCAGAGACATGCTTACTTTCAACTTCTGATCGCAAATACACTGTTCACGATTACGAACAGTCTCAGTAAGACCCGAGCCAAGTCTAAAAAAACACCTTTTATATAAAACTACGTTTGATGTCATTCAATAGGGTTGTTTCCTAGTATTCAGACAATTAAAAATAGGTATATGCACCGAAAGTTCACAAAACTAGAAACACGATAAGCTATATTATATTATTTATAACTGACCACATAATTTTTAAATAATTTATGAATTTTAAAGTTATCGTCTATTACGTCACGCCCTTGAAAACGGTGAATCGAGTCCGATGTCGTCACTTTACATTGACAATGACAAGTATTTGACAGTGACAGTCTATGACAGGTATAACCTGAGAATTGATGTGTTGTTTTCTTCAGTTTCTATTTGTATTTGAGCGAAAAAAAGTTAGAAAATAACTATGGAGAAAGGATTTATGAAAGCTGATAGTTTTATTGTCGCTCAATTCTTTGCTAATAACCAAGATGACACAAACATAACCTCAATAA
Organism: Helicoverpa assulta; assembly: GCA_963856015.1. Classification (NCBI taxonomy): domain Eukaryota; kingdom Metazoa; phylum Arthropoda; class Insecta; order Lepidoptera; family Noctuidae; genus Helicoverpa; species Helicoverpa assulta. The sequence goes on from CAWLCW010000016.1 coordinate 3,054,198, forward strand.
CAAACACGTTCCTTTGCACAGTTTTATTTTACCGCGTACACAACTCAAAACATTACAGGTATTTTCTTTTGTGCCCAATGTTTAAAAATAATTTAAATGTTTAAAATATTTGTTTTTGTATCTAAATTATAAGAAAACATTATTAAAATTTAAAAATCAATGAGTTCTTTCTAATTAGTTACTTCTCTTTAGATGTGCATTAAAGTGTAAAGGAACACATAGTACATGTTGACGTCACAGTCACGTGATCGAGCGTTTTCTGGACAATGTTTTAAGAAAAATAGAAAAAAATCGAATACATAAAAAGTAAAGAGATTTAAGACGCAAAATTATAGGAGGGGTGATCTTTAAATTATTTAGAAGCTATTTAAATAGATTTTCGAAAATTGGAAACAACCCTGCAAGTCCTATCCACCTATATCCTATCTTAATCCAGCATGCATTGCAGGTGTGCATTGCACAAAAACCAATGGTATCCTATTCGAGAAGTCAAAAGAGTCGGCCTGCCAACGTCAGCTTTTGCTCTAAGCAAGTGTTCTTAATAGTACCATCAGAATTACATTCATCGTTGAATGAGGTGAATACATTTTCAGAAACCACAATAACAGTAGGAGCCAAAGCGTATGATCGCTTCATAGAGCTCTGATTGGCCCCAGGTGACCAACTCAGGTCTGATTTGTTCGTTCATCAGATCTTTGAAAGTGTTTCGGTGGATACTTACTGTCGTCCTGTTTACGTGTGACACAAAATATGGTATATAAACGTCCTCCGCAAGAGCGAAATTTTCCCGGTGAGCGGTAGTGACGCACAGTATACAACACTTCTGTTTCTTTTGATTTGCTGGCTCCACCAAGAAATGACAAATTGCGAGCGTACATTTTGAAAACCTTGGCAAAACTGCAGGTTTCAAGTACGAACACATGAAGTGGACTCTCACAGATACGTACCTACATTTTGCCTATTCGTGAACTAATGCAAACATTTCGGTGGAGTCCCTCCCGGTTTAGACCTAACCCCTCATTAGGCGTGCGCGATCCTCGGGCGTGTGAGTAGCGCGTGCGTCGCGAGCACGCTGCGTGAGCGTCGCGTTTTGCTGCCCTGCGGCATTTGCAGCGCGCTCGACTTGACGTTTAACTGCTAAGGCGTTTAGCGGGCGGCGGGGGTAGCGGGCGAAGGGGTAAGAACGCAACTCGAGCGCCGCGTGCTCGCCGCGAGCGCGTCGCTTGCACTCTTCACACATGCCGCAGGGCAGCAAAACGCGACGTTCACGCAGCGCGCTCGCGACGCCCGCGCTACTCACACGCCCGAGGATCGCGCACGCCTAATGTGGGGTCAGCCTTACCATAGTGAGTAAGTGAAACTATCCTATCCTATGCGCCTGCTGATGATGATGACTCATTTTATCATCCATCCAGCTATTCCCCAACTATGTTGGTGTTGGGCTTCCAGTCACCGAATCTGTTTGAGTACCAATATTTTGCTTGGAGCGACTACCTATCTATCTATCTTCAATCCAGTCAACTACACAAGACGATATCCATGGTAAGACTGACAGACTTTCTGGCTTCTGATTAGTCGCAGCAGCTGCAGAAAATGTACAAATGACAGCTTTGTCAGACTCAAAGCATATAGACATAGATTATAGCTATTTCCTGTGAAAATTACTTACGCACCATACGTAATAATTGACTATTCTATATTGCCCACGCAGACGAAGTTGCGGGCAACAGCTAGTTTAAAAATAAGAACGTTTTTCATTTGTTTATTTGACCAAATATTGGCTGTACAAGCTGGATTGCAATCTGAATTCTTCATAGATTTGGTAAACCAAATTCTTGCAGCGAGTCATTTAACAACACACTAGCTAGTAGCATTCAGGTAAAACTACGAAAACCGCAACTATTTCCATACATAAGTCAAAAAGCAAATCATTTATTTCATTTAGGTCTTTACAGTCACTTATGAATGACCTTACCGTACTAGAGGTACAGAATTGTCACCTTCATTTGTTTCACAAATAATCGATGAGAATGAATATTGTATATTTTGTAATGGTGACATAGTTCTGACCTGTGACTTTCTGCCATGCTGTTTATGGAAAAGACTTATATTGGGTAGGAACGGCCATGTTTCAAGAAATCATGCAACCTACTTACTTGAACTAATTTGAGCAGCTATAAGTGCAGAGCAGCTGAAAACCTACTTTACCTATATCGGATGAAATCGGAAAATCGAACAAAAAATATTCTTCTTCATTATTTCTTCAGAATGAAGGTGTATTATTAGGAATATTGTATCTTTTTTTTGACATCCCTACCTTCAAGAAATTTATCTACTGAAAACTTATGGTGACCCAACTTTGCCATGGTTGTTATTCTATACGTAGATACACATTTTTTTCATAATTTACGACTTTCGCAAGCTAATCGGGAGTTTCTTTACAAATCTTATGAATTACTTGACTTTTGCTTGAATATAATTTATTTAATTTACAAAATCAGAAAAACATTTTTACATGAACAAAAAAAAACTATTTTTAGCATTTATTATATTCTTTTGTAGTTTTAAATGTAAATAATACAGGACTTCTTAGCGAATATAATATTCTTTTGTATCTTTTGAAATAAATACTGGTATTTCTTTAGGCTATTCTCTAATGTAATTATGTCTTGTTAAACCGAGAAAGGTCACAGAATTACAAAGCATTCATAATAAAGCTATGTTAGAACGCGTCTACCTCTATATAAGACGAAGCCACTAAAATAGATTTATTGAGACTTTATGGCGTAAATGTTAATTACTGAGGTTTCGTTAGATTGAAGTGGATGGAGCTTTTGATTCAAACAATAAACTAAATTAACTCTAGTAAACCAGAAACTTACTGGAACACTGGTTTCTTCGCACTTCTTGACAAAGTGACAAAAATATAATGTAATATGGAATGTAAATAATATTTTTAAAACTTTAGCTTATATGATCTTCCTCCACACAGGCATCTTTTTTATGGGGAATCATCAAATGACACCTCCCGCTGTGGGTGCAGCGTGAGAGAGTGTCAGACTCTTACTGACTAAAACCGACATGATCCTTCTTAAGCCCTTTATGTACCAGAGCCGCGGTACCTCTTTCGAAAAATTTAGAATTTTATTCTTTCCTTCCAGTCGTATTATATGCTACAAACTCAATACTGACAGAATACAAAAACAAAAGAAAATCTACCAAATTCGAATCGAAACAAATGACCCGAGACAAACCAGTTCCACAATCAAGGGAATTACGAATAATTTTTACCTACAGCAATTTGATGATAGACCGTCATTATACAAAGGCCAGACATTATTATATAAAGTACATTATTGCGGGCTGTACGGAGCATAGAAACCTAGTTTGTTGGAGAAAGCGCTTTTACTAGCCTGATGATACAACCAGTGTAATAGGTCATAGAGATTAGGCCCTAGATACCGGACTAAGTGCGGGTCTGATGTTGGGTTTGTGTGGTGACGTAATCTTTTTCGTGGTGGTTATTTTGGTTAATAAGTGTCGGTTTTATTCTCATTATCACAAATTCGAAAAAGAAAATTTAAAAAACCTGTAGCAAAAAATCATGAATGAAAATGTACCTAATCATAGTTTTTAATGGCGAATCGATTAAAATTTTCGATATTTTACATTAAAAAACCGTATGCTCCATTATTATTCTCTTCTTTACAATACTTGACACTGGTAAGCTGTAAAAAAGAAAGCAAACGATAAGCGCTGTGTCACCAACCCCACCGATTGCAATCTTACCGTAACGAGAGCATTTCATCCAGCTCCTACAAATACAAGAAAATTGAATATCCAGCAAGATAAAGTTACAACTAGATACAGCTACTATAGGTAGACTTCATCACTTGATTAACCTTTGAACCAGTTCCCCGGGGGAAATACCCGGGATCTCTTTCACGGCGAAGAATATCGGTTCGTTATAACATAAATCCAACGAAACATTTCTTTTGTAAAAGTTCTTCGTAAAAGAAATATATTTTTAGACCAATTTCCATGATATTTATTGGGGAATTCAGAATTGAGATGTGTTAGTTGTCTTTCTACGCTTAGTTAAGTAAATAAACAAGCTTCGCAGGTCAATGGTCGCGGTTAATGGTAAGACTTCGTTTATTTTTATTAGCTAAATAATTAAAAGTTTGCGAGAGAAAGGAAACAGATTCGTACCTCGGTTTACTATCAATGCTAAGATTATCCTGTTTTCTATAAAGGTTTTGTATAAGTAACTCACAGACCTGTATAATTGTCGGTAAACGGATTTCGACTTAAAACTTTATTCTAGTCTTCAGTTCCAAACATTCCGAATAAATGTTTAACACAACCTCAAACGCTACAATAAGTAAAGAGGTGCAATCAACGAGCTTATAAAACTCAAAGCAAAAAATCTTCAACACTTCTTAGAAAAACTGGAAATTCTTTATATTCCAGCGAACGATGCTTAGTTCCGCATCTCACGCTTGACACCTCATTTGTTGAAACCTAATTGATGGACAAGACTGACACTCAAAACACATTTTTGTTGTAAAAAAGCTTTTACACCCAATAACTCACAAATTAAACTTCAAACTTTTGTTTTATTTATTGCTTTAAAAATATAACTAACTAGGTGTTTCTCGCGATTTCACCCGATCTAGTTCTCGTGCCCGGAAAATAAAGTATTGACCCTTCAATAAATAGGCTATCAGTTACTGATAGAATGTTTCTAATTGGACCTACAGTTCCTGAATTTATTCAAGCAAAAATAAAACATCAGCTTTATAATTTTAGAATACATTTTGACCAAAGTCTGTGACATAAGGTACAATTGGAACGTATTATTTCTCTCTCTACATATGAGTAGCTTTGCGCTTAGATTAATCAAACGCTGCAAGATGAAATTCACTTGCTTATACACCGTAACCCTTTCGTTTTCATCTCGTAATCGGATAGTTAACACACAATCTCTTGCGGTACAGCAAGCTTACCTCACGATCACTCTTTTAATTTCCGTCAATAACCACAAGGAATAATAGTTTCTAGCATATTTTATCAATGTTTAATAGTATTATGAAACGACGCAAATATAAGTGGTGAGAAAATAAATAGAAGTTAGTGGATTTCGAACCCCAAAGCGAATTAGGACATAGCGGCTGCAGAAAAAAAAATGGATAGTGGACACCTATTAGATTTAACATAATATATGTACTCGTAAATAACGTATGGTTCACGTACTTCATTTTTTAACATTTATACCGTTTGTTTGCTGTCTTGTGACGCGAGTGAAACCGTTGGAAGAAGCAATGTAAAATATCGACTCCGTAATATTCATACAGCTTTTAGTAGTTCCGTCTTCTACACCACTTTCTGCAGAACCTCAGACAGATGGATCAAGAGATTTATTCAGAAAGCGGTACTCCTTGACATGGGGCGTATTGTTACAAAATTCTCCTCTTTGGAACATTTCATATGTAACATGAACATCCTGGAAAATCTCCCGGTAGTAGTAGCTAAAAGAGTTTGTGGTTAGCTAAAATATTAGGTACATTGGGTAGAACAGAATTATCATGTTAGCCAAGTTAAAATTTAATAGACAATTGGCCAACACTAAATTGTGAGCAATTTATCTAACATAATGGTGTATATTTAGTGATTCAAAATTACATTTCTACATTGTTATCTAATGAATGGTGGTAAGTACTATAAAATTAATACACTGTTGAATTATCTATTAGATAAAGTAAAATCATAAAACGTAAAGTAATATATAGTATATCTGCGCGCAGTGTTTTCAAATTTTGAGAACATAGGCAAGGAAAAGCTTAGGCAGCTGATTGATTATACAATCAGATACTAGTGTATAAGTAGGTAATCATATTATTAATGAATCGGTTATTTTCAAAACCGCGCGGGTTCGATCCCAGGTCAGGCAAGTACCAATGCAACTTTTCTAAGTTTGTATGTAATTTCTAAGTATATCTTAGACACCATTGACTGTGTTTCGGATGGCACGTTAAACTGTAGGTCCCGGCTGTCATTGAACATCCTTGGCAGTCGTTACGGGTAGTCAGAAGCCAGTAAGTCTGACACCAGTCTAACCAAGGGATATCGGGTTGCCCGGGTAAGTGGGTTGAAGAGGTCAGATAGGCAGTCGCTTCTTGTAAAGCACTGGTACTCAGCTGAATCCGGTTAGACTGGAAGCCGACCCCAACATAGTTGGGAAAAAGGCTCGGAGGATGATGATGTTATTTTCAAAACCAAATTTTTTGAACCGTGCGCCTAGTTTCTAAAACTATAGATTGACATTATAATTTTTTTTATGTCAACTTTGCCTTAAAAATTTAACACAAAATGAAGACTGTCTTAGAAAAATACGGCCAGATGTTGAAACTTAGGTACCTTTCCACAATCTAGTCTTTACCTTAGAACCAGAAACTGAAACTCAAATTAGCTAGTCTATGAGACTAATATAATTAAAATCGTGACCAATTCAGGTCGTTATTTAAATGACGTAAAGTAATTATCGTAACTTAGCACTCTTTAATTGCTTTAGTTTTTTCTATTGACATACATTATAATCTTGTGTTTTAACGTTTTTATTGCAGTAAGTTCTTGTTCTCAGTGAAACTTGATAACCTTGCGATATTTGAATTGAGTTACTAAGCGATCGAATTTGGAGCGTTAAATAAAAATTGGGATATTTCCAAATTATTTACGACATTGTACTCGTACGTTTTTTTTTTGTTATCTTACTACCTCAGAAGTGCATGTGAAATTAATTTAATGAAGACGTTCCATTGGCCGACAGCATAAACGTAAATGTTCTTAAAACACTGTTTGATATAAATCACGTTCAATTTTCAAATTAAGCAGTTGTTTTAAGAAAAACTGACGTACGCACATGTTAATGAAATAGGCTTAAATAGGTCAGAAAAACAAAACAACATCATGCGTAAAATCTTCACAAACCACTTCAGGGCCTTTAAATTAACAACAACTGAATGTACCCCATCAATACTACAAGTCCCGGCCCTAAGAAGATAAACAGCTGGTAATAAAGTTATGCTCTGATCGAAAGCTAACGATACCGCTGCATATGATTATGAACTATTAACATAGAGCTTAGAGAAAGCTGGTGAAAGCGAAAGGGCTTTTGTTCCCCTTATTTCATTAGCGAGTTTACATTTCTTCAATTTACAACGATTGTTCGAAGCATTGTCTTTAAATGTACCGCCTAGTAATTTCTGTGCGCCTGGTAGCCTAGTAGTAGTAAGCTCTATGTAACATTGACAGCCTTTGACTAATTTTTAACGCATTCGGTAGACTGATTTAGATATGACCCACCAAAGACAAAGAGTACATTGATTGTCCATTCTTCCATTACACAATACCATGAACAAAAAATAAAAGTGCACAATTGTTCTATCTTTCACACCAATCTTTAAAACACAAGAAAACACACGAGAACTTTAGATCTTAAATTGACATTTAATCCTATTAAATTCCTTTAGTTATTTACAGCAGTACACTTCCTCTATTTTGTCTGGATTGCTGATTCGTATCTCTGACGCCATGACATATCTAGCCAATCAATTTAACGAGGAGCGGCGCCAAACGCAAATATTGTAACTTAATTGTATTATGTTAAGGTGAGGCTATACTGTGAGCGGAAAGCGGTTGCATTAGCGGGCAAGATTCACCTATCTATACATATTGCCCATTACAGAAATTGAATATGACATTTCTACGTGCTAAGAAACTACAACATTCTAGGGCTTAAATAAACTCTAGTGTGGAACTTCCTTTAACAGTTTTACTTTATTTGGAAAGTGAATAAATAAAGTCATTGATATCCATGTCTTGCACATATTTAAGTTGAAAAGCTTTTTACTAAACTGAGCGGCCATAGCAAAGGCGAACCAATCGATTAGTATTAGAATTGTGCACTGTAAATGTTCAACGTGAAGCCGTATTTAGTGAAAATAAATATGTATCGTTTATTTCCCTTTGGGGGAAGAGCTGCGGGAGGTATTTTATGAATTCATGCACAGCAAGACATCGAGAGCGCAAAGAGTGAATGATAATGCACTGTGTATGTTTCTTGTCTATCATCCACAAATGGTAACCAGTAAAATAACATAAATAAAAAAAAGATACAGGTTTTATTATAGAAACAATGTATCTACCTCCATAAAAATTACAAACAAAAAAGACTGACAAAATCGCTTACTATAAGACCTGTCCCAAATTGATCCAGACACATTCGATCTTTGACCAAAAATGAACCTTATTTCTTAAGGATTAGAAATACAAAGTCGTAAGTAAATCTTTCCTGTTAAAAGTGGGATTAAGTAAGTAAATAAGAGAATTATTGGAATTGGAAATTATTTATTAAACGAATGACGAGTGAGTTGTTCTAAGCGTTAGAACCGGCCATACCTGTGTTATTGAACATAAATTGTCGTTGAATAGGTTTTAAATAGGTTCACTATGAAATTGTGATAAATTATACTGAAACCTGATTTGCTAAATTATTTTGTGAATGCGGACATGCAATTCAATTATTGGAATTAAAACCAAGTGGTTTGAATGCGCGGCTAAATTCTCACTATTCGTAAGGCCCTATTCAGAATTTCGATTTATGTTTTTGAGTTCTGTATGGCCCTTCATGTTACAGGCTCAAAATTCCATATTTTTAGAAAACATACTTGATCGTATGTAAGCGAATTAGTGAATAGTATTTTTCTTATATTTTAATTGCTTTAGCGAACAATTTAAATTAAAGCGATAATTTTATCTTCACACCGATTAATTAAATGTATATTTAAAAATAATTCGGTTAAATTAAACTTATACACGGTTAATTACCAGTTGTCGATAATCGTATTTAGGCCACTCGCTAATCATAAGGTGAATGCACCAGTTTTCGGTCACACTTGCAAACCTGTTTTATCGGAAGAAAAATGAGTACCTAATAAACAAAATATAAAAATAATACATTACATATTACATTCACGGAGGAAGGTAAGATAGCAGAAGGTAGATCATGCGCATTCTTGTAGATCAAGCAAAGTAAGGTAGGCGGCGCGATCAGTTACTAGAACTAACGAGACGTTCGGGTTCCTTGTCAAATCAAAACCAATTTGTCAGAGATTGGTCTTGGTTAATTCGTGATTTTATTAATAATGTTCGGGTTTCATAGCAGGCGTGTAAGGGCGGAGCTAGTAACGCTTCTCGCTCCCCCGAACACACGCATTTTGGCGTTATACTTTCTTAGGAGATTTTGCGTTATGACATCTCCGCTAGTCATTTGGTGTCCATGATCACATTAGTACATCAGGCGACAAGAAATAAAATGTAACCAATATGTATCCGAATCGATTACAAATGCAGGCTTATGATTAAACGAGATCGGATTACCCAAGAGAAGTTTCGTACCTACATACCTACTATTACTTACTTAGCTTATGCAATCTAGCCTCTCCGGTAGATTGGACTTCGTATTTGATCAAATGTTTGGACAAACTATTGGATTGATAATGCAATTTCTTGATTGGATTTTTCTTCTCTGCTCTAATTCTCGAACCGTTTTAATGAGTTCAGAAATTAAATTCAGTTTTCAGTTTTTTGTATATAAAATATTACCCATAGCTTTCAAAGCTTCTATTGCTAGATAAGATGGGTATTTTGCATTTGTTGCATCGAATATTGGTACCAAACAATAGGATAGTTGGCCCAAGGCAAGATGCTAGGCCAATATTGGCGAATGCTCGAGCATATGATTATCGACTTCGCAACATGTTGGTCAGTGGAGTAATGAGACCTAATCTATAGATCAAACATATTGTGCATTCTAAATTAAAGAGTACAGTATCTACATTGTTGGTAAACCAATCCGAACTCTAATTTCATAAGACTAAAGTTCAATTTGCCAAATGGACTTTGACACGAAATTATAGCATGTGATATGGTGGTTCAAAAGTTCAAGGGATCACAATTTACAATAATTACGTGCGAACAGGTATTGTTAGTAACCAACCTTATCTTGTAATTTGATATCATCAAATCAACTATAGTAAAAAGTAATTATAGTAAAAACTATAGTAAGTAGTAATTTTTAACTCATTATTCTGAAATAATCATCTTGTTTTTTCAGTAGTCAATAAAGCCAACGATTTATAAGATCAAATATAAAGGGTGGGCTGCGGAATTGTTGGGAAGAGTTACCGCGGCTCTGGTACATAAAGGGCTTAAGAAAGAACATAATGAGTTTTAGTCAATAAGAGTCTGACGCCCCCTCACGCTGAACCCACGGCGGGAGGACATACATACTTATACATCGTTTAGCAGTAATAGCCACCGTACAAAAATTCAGTATAAACAATTCACATAGGGAAACATTCCTAAAAGTAAATAAATACAAATTAAATCATTAAAAACCACCGCTAATAGCTGAAACATTGTTAAAACTCAAACAGACACAAGGCAGTACAGAACATGAAAATTACAATTTCATGTTCAAATAATATCGGAAGATACACAAATAAATCGTTTCATATCGCCATGTTTTCTGAATAAAAGTCATTCAATTATTATTTCATTCCGATCCGCAGTTTTCACGAGTTCAGTAATATGATTGCCAACGAACATTACTTGATACGTCTGTCTCTGTAATAATTTTGGCTTGTTTGTACTTTATTTTTGTTAAATCAATCATGTGTTATGGTCTCTTTTGTTCAATGATATGTTATTAATTGTGATAATACTTAATCATTTGAATGCTTTGCAATTTTCTGTCTTCTTGACATAATAAGTATGGGATATTTCATAAAAAACATGTTCTAGAATTTGACGTGTTTAATTATCTAAAGGATATAAGTAGGCCGTAATAAATGAAAATATTTAAATAAACATAAAATAACAACAAATTAGATTTAACTTGTCTCAAAAATCAACCTCAATGAGAGATTTATGACTCCAACAAAATGTTTAAACCATTGCTTTTCTGGTCCATTTGTCTGTTAAGAAAATATAAAGCCGTTTATAAGATTGATTAATCGCTGTCCTTTCAGAATTGCTATAGACAAAGTTGTGCTTCAGCAACTAAGTTAGTTTATCAAGGTAAGTAATGCAGGCCGACAGCGAACAGTACTCGGATCTCGGTACTCGGTACTCGATTCTCGGTTATCTATAACGATTGTTCAGTAATGGAAAGACGCACTCCATCTGATTCACGCCAATGCCCGCTAGATGCCGCCTCTACCGATGCCGGGAATCGATAACGCCCGATAGATTCCACTACCGAGATATCCGGGCGCCAAATAAAACTTTATTTCAAATCGATTACTCGCCTGAATATCGATTGTTATTGGCGAACGAATCTTGGCAAAGAAACTGTAGAACTTTACTTTACTTTCTACTTTAAAAACAATTTTATTTTTCTAGAACAAGTACAATCCATCATGTAGATGACACTGAACCCCACACTAGGATACCCTGTGTCGTGGGGCTCTCTTTCGTCTGTGCAATAAACAATAGTTAACTCTTATAAACTAGAAAGATACTGGAATAAAAGATCCTAACCGTCTTACCACAAAAACTTTTAAACGTCAGTTTAATACTTGTCTAAAAAAATGTTAAATTATGACGTTGACATATGGTTCATTTTGCAGCCACATTTTTTTTAGACAAGTGTAAAACAGGTGGTTAAGTTTTCGTAGTAAGGCCATATATGTTTAAAAATGTGTTCTCGCTTTGTTCAAATGACATTAATAATAATAAGGTCATATTTTTCGTCCCATGATAAGATATTGTCCAAATAAAACGGCTACTATCAGTAGTCTCTAGTTTATTACACTTACGCAGTTTTACGCATCTATTATAATAATTGAATGATAAAAACGCGCTACTTTATAGGTAGTAAATTATGTCGTTATAAAATAATATTCCGGATTATAGGCGGCACAATAAAGGATACTATATTAACCTGCGTAAAAAAAAGTAATTAAATAACATCCGCATGTTTTACGATTTTCTTTGAAAATGGTAAAGATAAGAGTTGGTACATTTACCCTACTATCTCGTTTAGTAAAAAATCTACTATCACAACAAGGACTCAAAAGGTAGGTAGTACTCAATAACGATAGCTGTCCATTAGCAAATCATCATCATCATCATCAGCCTATCGCAGTCCACTGCTGGACATAGGCCTCTCCAAGTGCACGCCACTGAGATCGATTTTCGGCTTAGCAAATAAGTTTCCATTAGCAAACAAGTTTAAAAAAAAATAGGTCACGTAAAACAAAACGATTTATCACTACAATCTAATCGAAAACAAAGAACAATAAACTACCAAATTACAACATTACAACAGTCCTTTATCAAAATCGTGGACATTATCTTATCCAAATATTTTGACACCCAATTTGTGAACGAGGCGGAGTATGCCACTACATCCGCCTCCATCCGCTGGGGTATTCGCGTCCCATGCGAACGAACGAACTAAATTAAAGGATGTTGGCAATGCGAACGCTTGTTTCTGTATCAACTATCATCGCAGTTATATAGTAGTATTAGTAGGTACCTATTAGGTATCATCTCCCCAGGCTTTTCTCAACTATGTTGGGTTCGGCTTCCACTCTGGATGCTGCTGAGATAGGCAACGCCTATCTGACCTCTTCAACCCAGTTACCCGAGCATTAGGGTAGGTATTATGTAAACAGATATAAAATGTTTACAACCTACAGCCTAAAGCGACTTTATCCAGAAAAAAACAAATGAAAACCTCGTTATCCATCCAATTCACTGCAAACTAATTTCACCAACACACATTGCAGAAATTGGGTTCCACAATATAATATGTAACACGTGCAAAATTGACTATTTTTCAACAAAAAGCAAATTTCTCAACTGACAGTCGCACTATCCCACATTTATATGAAATTGTCGGCGGTTCCCACAAAAACTTTTCTCTCAGGTCAGGTGAACTAGTTTTAATATTTCACGTTTTGAACTCGCTTCGAAACTTGTTGAAAAGCTTTGTTCCGTGTTACATAAAATGGAAAGTATGAGCTATGGGAATTAATAAGAGAAGCAGCTAATGTGTCATTGTTACTCAACTGTGAGTTATTAATGTCTGTACCGTAAATAAAAACTGAGATTGTTTGTTTACTGTTTTAGAAGTCAGTTTTTATCTTTCAAAATAAACAATAGTAATCAGAGGCTGTATGCCTCAGGTCAGATAGGCAGTCGCTTCTTGTAAAACATTTGTACTCAACTACGTCCGAAGACTGGAAGCCGACCTCAATATAGTTGGGAAAAGGCTTGGCAGATGATGAGCCAATGATAATGCTATACGCCTCTCATTTTAGTAACGAAATAATTTTAAATTGCAATGTTTTTTCGTTCATTTACAACAACACGATATACAACAGACATCAGGCACAAAACTCAATTTTATTGGCAATAGAAATCGAAACCCCATTAAAACCTTTTCCATTTAACTCCAAAGACAAAACAATAAAACAGTACCCTCGTTCTACTGCGTATTTACTCTAACAAAGATTTCAGGACAGCCAATTACAATTTGATTTACTACATAATGTTTTATAATAATATAGTACCGACAAGTTATTTATTTATTGTTTGCACACAATCCTACTAATACTATTAACACGATGTATGTATGTTTGTCCGTATGTTTGTTCCTCTTTCAGGCAAAAACTACCGAATCGATTTTGATGAAACTTGGCAGTAAAATAGCTTATATATCAGAGTAACACGCAGGCAGATTTTTATCGATCTATGGTTGTAGTTTTCAGAGAATGAGAGTAAAACCGCCAGACACAGCTATGTTTAATATAGTACGCGCAAGTTATTTATTGCGAGCACACAATATAGACATAAATTTCGTGTTGACAGTGCCATTATCTGGTACTCTCACCACATGTCTACTCCTGAGATGGCAAGTTGGCTAACAAGTGCCTTGTAACGTCCTTTGATTTAGTTCCCAGTGTTGTTATTCAGGATTTACGGGGCATTGCAAATAATGAATATTAAGTAGATTGGGTTTAATGGTGGATCTATTTTTAATGGTTTAGTAGAAATAATGGAAAGTCTGTTTGTGTTGTTAAGTCACACCTTTATTTTATTTTTGCTTCAACCACATTCGCGTGTTTAACTCATAAAGTAAATAACCACGTCTAACTTGACACAGTTAACACTAACGAACTTCAGGCCCTTTTCATATTTTCTTCTTAATCTCGTTTTATTCATCATTCATGTTTGAGCTGAAACTTAGGGTAAAAATGTCCTTCGTATTTGGCAAGAAATAAATCCATATTTTATAAGCTTAGGCAATGCTAAAATGTAGAACAATTTATCTGACCCATTAAGTAGCTCCTACATTGCAAAAATAACCGAAGCCCACGGCTTGTTACATTTTTTTTTAAATAAAGCAATATCACACAAGAGCAGTTATTACCATACCAAATAAAACGTATATCACAGGCTTATGTAGATATGTCCGCAATCTCGGCATATTTGTCATTTGGCGATTCTCCAAGATGTCTCTTGGAATGCTCTTTGTATTTGCTCATGTTTGTCTGTACGTGTGTCCGTTTGTATTCCACTGGAAAACAAAATGACGAGCAGAGATGTCATAACGCAAAATCTCTTAAGAAAGTAGCGCGCCAAAATGCGGGTGTTCGGAGGACTATACTAGCGCCGTCCTAACAATCCTTCTGTGGAACTCGCCCATTATTTTCAAAATAAAATCACCAATCAATCAAGACCAATCTTTGACAGATTGGTTTGGATATAACAAGAAACCTGAAGAGCTTATTAATCTAGTAACTGATCAAACTTACCGAACGTTACTTGACCGAAGAAGGCGCCTGACCTACCTTTCTTAAGGCATCTTCGGTCATATTTCCTTCCTCCATGGTCATACTCCACTGGACGAGTCTGGAGGTGAAGAAGTGCTAGCCAAGAGTTATGTGGCAATATTTTATTTGGCACTGAATTAATGGGACAACAAATATGGGGTGTTATCTTCTCTGTATTATGTCCTTTATTTTTTGTGCTATATTTTTGTTTCAGTAAATTGTTGTATGTAGAGCCTATTATTTTTTTCCGTATCTTTTAATTTGTAGTCAACACATATGCTGCGATAACAATACATACAAAAAACCGAGGCCCTCTAATCGTTGTACAAACATTCTAAAATTGTTTGTTCCTTTATCTAAATTGTCTATGTAAGCAGACGGAACAGTTGTTTAAATAGGTGTTCTAACATTTAAAAACATAGTGTGCTCTATTAATTAAACATGATGTTAGAGAGTCACGTTTGCTTGAAGAATATTATCATATCAATAATTACAAGAAAACACCCCTGTTATGTCTTGGTTTTCTACAAAGACAACAATTTTGCTACATGGTATGGGACCGTATGTTGGTAGACAATTCACTAACTTAATCACTATAAATCATAAAATTCCCCTCGATGCATCCCATACCCGTATTAAAAACATTTTTAAACAAACTCAAGGAGAAAGTTATCCCATATAATTTAGTTAATTGCACCACCGGGCTACATTAATGGGGCCTAATGAAATAATTGCCAGTATCCGTCGATCGGCCATGTGACAAGCGCCCGTGACGATGCTATCGGTAACACTGTTGTTACTGTGTCAACTTTAAACGAATTGAAAGTTAAGATAATGGAGTTTGTTAGGCCAGAGATATTATGCACTTGTAATTGAAATGGCTGAATTTCTACTTATGTATTCACAATTTGTTCATAGAAATTATTTTGAAAAATTTCGTAGTCATTAATTTGAAATATAATTTCCATAAGTTAGTTTAAAAAAAAAAAACCATAATGTGAATATATATTTTACATTGAGGTAAAGACAGCTTCGTTAACCCCACAGAGCGTTAACAATTTTCTTTCTTCACTATTACTACATTTCAAAGTAGGTATTAATTCATCATTTTCATCAATGTCTTTAAAGTATCAAAACTTGTCAACACACACTACAAAACCCACATCAAATAAATCACAACTAGGTAATAACGACAGAAAATGCAACATGCGTTGATATCCCACAGATTTTCGTCATGCATCCGTCTATTGAAATACAGGTCCCAACGCACAGGCTTGCAGATGAAAAAACAATAGAAATCAGCTGTTGCGAGACTGTCCTACTTGATAACGTCGACGCAACTTAAGTACCTATCTGTATGGTACAGATTACCCAATGGAGATTGCTGGCTTAGTAGATATCTGGATGTTTAGCTCATCGGCCTTTTAGAAGAAGTAGGTAGCGTCCAGATAAAAAAAAATAAACTATAATTAGAAAACAAACTGTACATAACTATGGATTTGAGGTTCAGAATAATTGCTGAATGTCATATTTAAACATGTTGTAACATAGTTGACTTAGAACCAGTATTCAATAACTTATCTTAGGACTAAAGAATCGTGTGTGAAAGATGCCCCATGTCCCGTGTTTTGCTAAATCTTTTAGATTATCTAGCTGGCGATATTTTTTTTAATTTGAAAAAAAAAAAACAGTGACACATTACATTTTGACATGATATAAATACAAGCAATTATGAGCAAATGTGTTACGAACAACATTTTCCACAAAATACATTGAACGGGTTTATTTGCTGTTATTATGAAATACTAGCTTCTGCCAGCGGTTTCACCCGCATCCCGTGGGAACTACTTCCCGTACCGGGATAAAAAGTAGCCTATAGCCTTCCTCGATAAATGGGCTATCTAACACTGAAAGAAATTTTCAAATCGGACCAGTAGTTCCTGAGATTAGCGCCTTCAAACAAACAAACAAACAATCAAACAAACAAACTCTTCAGCTTTATAATATTAGTATAGACTAGTATAGATGAACCTAAAAACTATACTATACTTATAGATAATAATTATTGTATTTTCTAGGGGTACATTTGGCCTTATGACTCTGATATCGAGATTTTATTTTGTATCAGTATTTTCCTATATCCTTAGTTTACCAAAATAGATACAGATCCTTATTACGGAACCTTAGTACATCAAGATTCAACAAACCGATGTCTACTCAAGCGATTTCCATTCGTGATTTCTGCCAGCTCTATATACCTACATACAATATTTTTATATGTTGGACGTTTGAAGTTCAGTCGCCCAGTGGGCACAGCTCACGACTAATCTAAGGACACATCACGACCAGTGCATCACTATTATCATCTCACTCGTTTCTCACGCAATACAAGAATAGACTACCTATATATATCTTGTAGTGCCCAAAAAGGATAGAGGTGAGAAAAGGTCGGTATCAAAATAAACAACCGTAACCTCTAGTATTAGATACGTAACTTCTTGATAGATTTAAATGTACTAAAAGTGTCCCTTTTTGAACGTTTTACCGTTATTTATTTTTTAGCTAACTATACCCGTAATTTACAGTTCATATGTATACCTTAGTTAGTGCCTTTATTGTAACTGTAACCTATTCCACCTACACTAAAAAATCCACCGATCTGAAAAGAGCTAGAAACGGCTCTAAAATAAATTCTCCAAATTCCAATAAAACTTTGTTACGAAACTCTCCAAAGATAAAGGTGTCAAGAAACAATAATAAAGTTATATTTCTCGAACTTCATCTAGTAATAAATCATATCAAATAACCACTTAAACAATCCGAAGTTACAACAGGACTTTATAGTATCATTTATTCGATCTTTTATCACTTTATTTTAATTAACGTTGTAAAAGTTGTCAAGTTCTGCACAAACTATGTATAGATATTCAATAGCAGTGTCTTTACAAAGAATAGTGACGTTTCTTTGAAATGTCCTTTGAAATCTCGTTCCGACAAATCCAAGATGCAACTTGAAAATGACTCATTCAAGTCCCCCTTTGTCAATTAATTAATTAAAGTGTTGTACTTTAATTAGCTTGTGATGTTAACAAGCAACTTTATTAGGAAATGCTCATTATGTACCTTAAACTGTGAACTACATAGATAGGAAACATGCTTGTGGGTTTAAGAGTAGGGTAAACTGGGTACGGTTGTGCCAGGGTACGGTAGTGACAGTCGCAATTGTAACGAAACTATACGTAATACGGGGGAGGGGTGTGAGGGAGAAAGACGTGGCTTGCAAGCCTAGACACGTTCCCCAGTATTGCGTTAGCCGGCGCACGACGTTGACGTAAGCAGGAGCCCACATTGCTTTTCAACAATCAAAAGTAAGTATTTTTGTTCGATTTCTTTTCCTAATTACTGTTATTTTTACACAGATAGATTATCTTGTTATTTTTTTCTTTAAAAGTTGAACATTAATATTTAATTACAAGTGATTTCTTTTTACGTAAAGTATTTGGCAAAATCATGGCGATTTTTTGTTTTCAAAATGATGCGTTGGGTACGGTTGTGACAATTTTTTTGGGTACGGTTGTGACGAATATCTATACATATAATAAATCTCATATTATTATTTTTTGCTTTTAGATGTCCAGAATACGTTTGTGGAAGACCGAAAGAGCGCAGTGTGATATCAAAAAATATAAAGATGCCGATGAAGAAGTGAAACAAGGGATTTTGTACCGTGTAGCTCAAGCTACAAGCCTTTCTACAGCCACAAGTTTTAACAGAGCAAATGTTGTTTTTTTGATTGTTAAAACTATGTTTGTAAGCTTATTGTGTTAAACATTTCTACAATAAAAGATATTATAGACCATTTTGATATATGTTTATGCATGTCACAACCGCCCTTGGTATGTGGCCGGTTGTGACACTTTCCCATTTTTTTTTAAATTGATCTTATGAGTAATACATTGCATTAAGGAACAATATATTAGTGTTTTTACGTACACAAATGTACAAATTGCGATACAAGTACCTTTTCTGCGAGCTAATTAGTCAAATATCAAAATTATTGGTGATCAAACGAAAATTGGCACAACTGTACCCAGTCTACCCTATCATTGTGCAAATGGCAGTTAATTTTGTAAGTTTAATTAATACGCTCGCTGAAGAGTAGTTTGCTGGTTATTAAAATTGTTGATTACTCGCTTTCCAATACATATAGACGTACCCCGCTTAAGGTGCCACTTTCTGTTAATATCGAAGCCAAAGTATATCTAGACTTTTCAATTTAGTTTCCAAAGGTCATGAGAACTTCAAATTACTGTTCACCCATCATCTAAACCAATTCATCTTTCCCACAAAGCGACAACAGCGCCAAAAGTAGGCACGCAATAAACAATTCGAGTGAGTATCCGATAGTAGTTCTGTCGGGCATTGTGCGCTGGCGGCGTTACCGAGTCCTCGTTTGTTTCACCGGGGTGCGCGAGCGCATCTTACTGAAATTGTCCCTCTTGTCACGATGCTACTTCCTGGTGTAGATTTGTTGGCTTTTATTTTTGATCCAGAAGACGTATGGTGGCAATTTGTTTGTGAAGTACTTGTAAATAGACGGGAACGTTGACTTTTATCTGGTGTTATGTTTCTTGTATAATAGCGCCGTTTATATAAAATTTATTTGCTTATTATTGTTGTGGCTTGAAACATGTATTTTACACTTTATTTAACCAGTATTAATCTATACTAATACTAGCTTCTGCCAGCGGTTTCACCCGCATCCCGTGGGAACTACTTCCCGTACCGGGATAAAAAGTAGCCTATAGCCTTCCTCGATAAATGGGCTATCTAACATTAAAAGAATTTTTCAAATCGAACCAGTAGTTCCTGAGATTAGCGCGTTCAAACAAACAAACAAACAAACAAACAAACAAACTCTACAGCTTTATAATATTAGTATAGATTATAAAGCTGAAGAGTTTGTTTGTTTGTTTGAACGCGCTAATCTCAGGAACTACTGGTCCGATTTAAAAATTTCTTTCAACGTTAGATAGCCCATTTATCGAGGAAGGCTATAGGCTACTTTTTATCCCGGTACGGGAAGTAGTTCCCACGGGATGCGGGTGAAACCGCTGGCAGAAGCTAGTTAAGTTATAATTGGAGTTTTAAAAAAAAGACGTTTTTCCAAATCAGAGTTTATTATCTCCGAATCTAAACAGTCCAAACGGCGCCTACAAATTAATTATTCAATTAATTATCTAGTAGGTCCGTTCATCGGAATACTGTTCCATACAAGGAGTTGCAGATACTTAACACAATCTGTAACCTGAATAAGTATGGCCGCCATTACTCTATGGTAATTTGTAGTCTTTGACTTAAAAGCTTCTTCTTCTTGAGCTAGTGTCCGATGAACTAAGGTCGTAAAAATTTAGCACGAACCTTAAACATACATAGGTATTCCATATTGCGGGTCTTGTCATTTAACTTTGCTTACGCGAACAGCCTCGCGTATTACCACCTTATTATAAAACGTGGTTTAAAAAAGGTACTAGCTTTTGTACCACCTTTAAACCACGGTCCCGAACAAAATCAGTGGACTAAAGCTAATACTAAAGCGGGTACTTTTTAACTACGTTTTATAGTAAGGTGGTTAAGATTTTGTTAGTAGCCAACTTTGGACAAGCAAAACCTACTGTACAAGAAATGTGCTATGTCAAGTTACTATTTATAATCTGTAGCTATGTTTTATTCAAAGGGAAAGACTATGCGTTAAAAACGTTTTTTTAACAAAATACCTATTTAAATCTGCTCCATTGCATTTTTAAACTTTAGCTTAAAACCATATTCATCTCCTATCTGATCCTTTGCATCATGCTATGTTGTCAATATGCAGCTAAGATTGTAATATCGTAAAATGTACAATGTTTTTCCTGTTGCTGGTGTCGATAACAGGTATTGATAATAAAATTCAATGTAAATTCTGTACTGATTTAGGCAGGAAAAACACAAAAACAAATATTTAGACGCATAGTTTTTGCGAAGAACACAATGTGAACAACATGTTTTAAATCAATTTTCTACCTATCACGTCACCGTCTTGTCCCCTGAAATTCTCATCTCTTCGTATAAAATGGGAGAAATCCAAACTTGTTGTCAAGTTGTTGGCAACAGTGAGGGTTATTCTGTCTTTACACACAGTAACATGTTTCAAATATCAGTCCTTAACGATGAAATATCACCAATAATTCCTATCGTTACTTCACTGCAATCTCACAGTATTTATGCCATAAATATTTCCTCATTATCATGCCGATCTGGTAAGAAAAACTGCCACCAATCGTGTACCTTCCCACGCGGAGTCGGAATTAATTGAGGGAAAATGATTACTTAATAGCATCGTAGGCGATTCACTGGTTTCAATCCATTGGTGTTACTATTGCGAAAACTTTTGTGTCTTTCGTTGATATATGGGTCTCATTTGTAAGTTATAATAATTCATACATGTACATACCAGTGAAAATCGCCGGTCATACAAGGTTGATCGTACTTATATTTCAACCCCAAGCTGTATCAATCAAATTAATACTATCTGCATTTGATAATAGGTCCTCATCATTAGTTAGTAGGTACTGCATTAATATACACTTCTGTATCTTCACTAATATATTCTACAAAATTAGCAATTTCTCACAAAACAAAATGTCACAAACATCGTGTTAAGATCCTAAACTAAAGTCCTGATAAATATCTAGACAGTTTATTAATATAACCCTATACCAGCAGGATAATCTCGGTAAAATTTATACTCTTCGATGGACAAACAGTAAAGCATTGTTATTTAATTATATGTGCATAAATTAACATTCCGTTCAAAGTTAATTCTGTTATGCGATTAGCTGCAGATAAGGGGGCGTGGTACAATGAAAAGAGTCAGCAATTTACATGAAATTATGACGAAACAAGGTCTTAAGGCGCGCTTTACTATCCTTCTATCAACCTTTTGCTTTTTTAATAATTTCTTACTGTGTGTCTTTTTGTTTATGCCGAATAATATTTATACTAAATAATGTTTTATCTATCTATCTGTATGTGATGATCGTTCAAGAATATGTTGTTTTTTACTTGTGACAGACTTTTAAACCACAAATGCTAAAGACTTTTTTCTGTCTAATTTTTCGAAGTTTAGTTACATAAGATAGTGAGATTTCCAATTAATTTTTGTAGAAGTAAAAATTACTTTTACGGTCCCTATACGACACTTTAAACCAAACCTACAGAAAGATAGCTGTTACATAAATACTCAATCATTACTACAGTACAAGTACACAAACCACCCACGATATACTACACTATATTTACACCCGTTACTGCTCAACCATACAGGCTTGTCGCTCATAACTTGCATCCATACATGCAACGAACATTAGTTGGTTTCAGCACAATTTATTATTAACATCCAACGTCTGCCTGTCCGGTGTATGAACATCATAGAGAACAAAATGACAAGCGGAGGTGCCATCACGGAAAATCTCCTTAGAACGTAGCGCGCCCAAATGCGAGTGAGCGGGCTACAGGGAACGTTAGGTATGTCTTCGCCCATGCGCGTTATTTGGACCCAACCGATTTTTTGTAATACCAAAAATCGTTGACAGATGACGCAAAGAACCCGAACGCATCGTTATTTCACTCATAACTGATCATTTTGTCATGCCCACCATACCTGTTTGACTTAGAAGAAGGTGCCTGACCTACCTGCATTATGTCATCTCCGCTCATCTTTCTTTACTCCGTGATGAACATCCATTTGTCATACACCGATGTATGCTCACTTGTACAATACTAATCACTGTTTGACGCTATTATATGATTCGATTATGTGGCGAGAATGGCCAATCGATTCTGTATTCGATTTATCATTTGTTTTGGAAATAATGGTGGGATTTGATGGGTTACGAAATGAATCGAATGGATGAATATCGATATTAATTCTACTGTGTTATATTGCCAGAGAATGCATTACTGACTGAGATATGTTTTCTACGGCAACTGAAATACCTACATTTTTAGAGACAAAACGTCTTGGAACAGTTGGAACTTATCAATAAATAGAAAATTCTGTGGGTTTCCTAACATTCCTTGCCTCCGTTAATCAATTAACAGTTAGTTTTATATTAATTAAGCATGCTATTTACCTTATCTTATGTAAAATTTTAAAGTTGTATTACCAACGTCCTTACGTCTTATTATCGTGCAAAACTAACCTAATAGGAGACACTACTTTAGGGCCTAAAGTTTAGGCGATTTAAAAACCATAAAACAAAGGACTAAAAATGAAAGCTGAAGCTGTATAATTTGCCTAGTGTGCATGGTGGTCGATAGTAATAGCGTAATGGCACAAAGCCCTGAGGTGTGCACTGACTGACCATCTCGGCTATCTGACTGACATGAGCGCGTGACAACGGTGTACGGGGACGTAGGGGAACTGGATGTGGTAGGGACAAAGTAACCATGATGGTTACAACAACGCCTTTGAAATTGAAAATTAAATAGTTCATAAAATATCGAAATAGGTAGGTATGTTTTTTGAAGATAGTAGGTAACCACTATTGAAAAATATGCTGAAATTGAAAATGAAAACGTTAAAAGGCTTTAAAAATAATGATAAAAACGCAGTAGATAAATATTATTTGAAAGTATTTAATGTGCAAACTGTTTACACTGACAAAGAAAATATGTTTCTATAAAATAAATGTCAATACTGGCTATCTGTCAATAAGTCTGAGTTTCTTTATTTGTTTAGGCAATACAGAACATGGGATTATTAATATCAGACTGTAAATATTTTACTCAAGCTCAAGTACAAGCTTGAAAAAATACACTTTTATTAACTCGTTTTATCTACTATTTGTTTAAAATGCATCATAAACCTAACTGTTACTTTATGTACATTATTGTAGTGCAATCCAGATACATGGTGTATTTAATGCACATTTGGTATTTTTAAAACAGAATAACATTATACCTAATCGATAATGCACCCACATATTTAAAACGACCAAAAACCATACTATTAACTATCACAAAACAAAACCACAAACTATCATACAATACATTTACCTATATTATTATTATCAATGCACGTACTAACCACATCCAGTGCACATAGGTCGATGTACACAAATCGTCCTCAGGGCCCGATTATCATTTATTACCACGGTTCCATGCATCGCCATTACTCGTGCCGATACGCCGAGAAATTATTCTTTTCGTGGTAATTTCCATAGCAGCACTGTAATTGATATTCGCGTGAAATTTTTGCATTTTTCTGATAGGTTGAAGACTTGGTTTTTGTCGTTTTAATGATAGGGTTACAGTAGTGGTGATGGCTTTGAGTGATGAGGGAGATTCATTTTTGTCTTGGGTAAATTTATCTATCCAAGTATGTAAGTAATTACTCGGATGGATAATTTTATCCTTTAGCAGTACCAATATGATGCTTATTTCTTATCTTGCCAGCCATTTTTATCCATTGAGAATCAGTCCTAGATATTTTGTAATTATAGCTAAAATCAACTTAATCAATTTCATGTGCCAAAAGTATCCAACAGCAGCTAATATGACTTTCTAAAAGTAATTTCACAATTTAACGGTAAATCCCATAGAATGACGCTATTGAGATAGCAATAATTGCAATACGAATTAAGTGTTATGAAAGATTGGTGGCTGCACTGTTCTTATGGTAAGATCTTTATACTCACCCTCCGTCTAAGTCAATTAAATACCTCGTCTACCACAAGAACATAATATTCGTAGTTATGATAAATTCTCATGTCACATGTTAAATGACATCACTTGACTTCCCTTTTGAATTCCTTGAAAGCTCATTAAGAAAACAACTGTTACACGACTTAACCAATTAATAAAAGTGCGTATCTAATTACTAAGTAATTAATTTCATAAAATGATACTTAGATTAAGTATGTGCGGAGACAAAATGGCAGTGGCAATTTATATTTCAAGTGTTGTACGTACCTAGAAACTTATGGTTGTATGTAACGACCGCTCATTAGCGGTTTATGAAGAGACTCATGTTTCATGACGGTTAGACCATTCTTCTTAAGTGGTTAACGTTAAACTGAGTGTACTAGCTGTAAGTAATCTGCATAGACATGATAATTATGGCAAAGATACGGCGCAAATAAATAACTGAACATAGTATAGAAAAGAATATTGGGCAATGATTTTTAAATTGGTAGCTATTGTATCGTTAGAGTACTAAACTCATATTTTAATGACTATTTTTATTTTATTTTAGATAGTAAATTTGTATATATGTTACAGCCATAGTGATTAAATATATATTTTACATAATCACTGGTCATTATATACATTACTTTATCCAAATTGAGTAGATATTATAAATAATAGCTAGATAATATGTATAATATGCAGATTTATTACTTTGGCTGTAACATATATATTATGTATTGTAACGATTAATAAGATTTAGATTAACTAACATTAGATAGACATTGACGAGTTTGTACCCAGTAGACATTAACACAAATCAAAAGTCGAATACTAATTTAAAAATCAGAAAAATATTTCCAAAAATATAAAATGTTTATCAGATACTCCTCTCAATCAATATCCGAACTATAAAACGTCTAGGCACGCAACATTAACCTACACAACATCATATTTGGTCAAATCCACAAACCGGTACCTTTCTCAATATTGCCATCTTGCCACAAGCAATCACCGCTGGACACAAGCATTGTAGCGCGATCCGATTCTAAAGTAGGTATCGATACTTGCACATCGATCATTGGATGAAATTCGTCAAATTGTGCAAGAATCGGCCACACGCAGATTCGTGAAATCGATTCGTAATTAAGACTGTTTATTTGTTGGTAAGGTTAATTGGGAACTATTGTTGAAGTATGATTGTCTGGTAGGGTCTTCGTTAAGAAGCTGTTTTCGCCTCTGTTTCTCGTAATCACAAAATTCGTACTCAAATCAGTTGACACGGATTTGTACCGTGAAGCCAAATCTTTTGATATACGTAGATTCTTCAATCACTAATACTCTGATCTATAATATAGGATATCGTAATATAGGGTTCTACCGTTTTGACCAGTTTAGATGTGTGATGGCAAGATTTACCAACAGTCAATGGCATTTTTTTTATTTTTTTCTACTGTTTTCTATTCCTCACACTCAGATTTACTAATTCATCCTATACATACACTATTTAGTTATGGACTTAAAACCACTCTGTCTTCAAACACAAATCCCTTTGATCCTAAGTTGTATAGGCCTAAGAATATCGAATTACTTAAAGCCTCGCCCTCTATCAATTCGTTCTTATTGTGTCTGTTCTTAACATTCTTTCACGCAATTCCTTGTAAGTTAAAGCCATCAACGACTATAGACTATACTTTTCGTTTGTCACGCACAGGATAACGTCTCCTCCCGGTCTACGGTTTTGTAGGAAATAAAAATTTATAAGACGCTATTAACAATTCGATACGGAGCTATGAAGTTAAGATAAAAGAAGTTGTTTCATAGTAATTGAGACATCCGTGTACGGCGTGTTAGAAATCTGTTGAAACATAAATCTTTTGGCTTTTAGGTGGTCTTACAAATTGACGAACAGCACAACGTAACAAACTCATATGAGTACGAATCTATGCAGAACTTTTCAAACACCGTTTACTTCAAGCATAAGTAGCAAGGACAACTTTAAATTCTACTTAACAATAACTTAGTATGAGATCAACGTACTCTCAAAACGAACAGACCATTGCAGACAAAAGCTATACAGTACATTATAAGTAAGTATTCTCAGTACACTAATAGTAATACCTTTCTATGAAGCTAGTTAAAAGTTGGAGCTCCCAAGGGCTCGTGAGGTGCTTAATTAGATATCCTGTGGCGAAGACTAGCTGACTCTCTTGTTAATGTGATGAATATTTAAACGCTCTGTTCTTTTACATTGTATTTGTTTCAAGTGTATTAATAGCTGTTTAAGCATATTCTTGATTCTTAGTCTTTGGAAATAAATGAGCTTGGGCTTTTAGAACTTAGCAAGTGCCAAGAGACCATCGGGTTATTTAGCTCTTTGTATGTAGGTATTTATCAAGTAGAAGTATCAAGTTTTATTAAAGAGATGGATATTTAAATGCCGATAGTGCTGAGTGACTGAGCAGGAAAACATCGTGAATAAAGGTTACTTAATTTATATTCATATCTTTGTTGTTAGCAAAATACAAATTTATACTAAGTACCATCCTACCACAAAACCTTTTTTTTGTAGCTCCAAAAATAAAATAACACTAAAATGAGCAAAACTATAATTTAAAGCCTAACTCACAACTCCAGTCTCCTAGGATTAATCTACCATGATAATAGGACTAGGAAAAGTTGTAATAGTATCAGAGTCGCCTAGTTGAACAGCTCGAGGGTCAGATATCAATTATAAGTTTACAACTGGCTTGCGACCGAGATTTCCCTGTAGTTAGTTATATCGGGACAATAAACAACTGCCTGTTGAATAGTCTAGAAACTGGAGAATATAGTCTCTTCTTGTAATTAACTGTCTGGAATGACTGGTTCTTCAAAGCGGTGTTGAATTCTAATACTAACTACAACATAATTTTGAAAATGTTGGCAGTTGATATAATAATGTTTGTTCAAAATCAAAATCAAATTGTTTTTATTTCAAATAGGCCTTTGCAGGCTTTTATGAAAAGTCAAATTAATTGCACGTTGAAATTTTCAAATTAATTGTTCTATCTGGAGCCCCCTCTGTGTGCCAGGGCCGCGGTAACTCTTCAGAAGGACTTTGGGACTAACCTCGTAGCCTCCTTTGCCTACATTTAGAAAAACTGTTGACTCCCAAAACAAAAATCAATCCTTACAATCGTTTAAATTATAACCAGAATATTCTGAAAATTCCCGCTACATTATTAGCCTACTCATCCGCTACAGCCAAGCCTTAATATATCAACAACAGTTGGAACAAACAATCGGACTCGTGCAAATCGAACGTCACGATGCTTATCAAATCCAGGCGATGCGATGCCATGCGCCCGCGCAGGCCAGCACCGTTATTGTTATTATTACTCTTACGATCTATAGCAATTAGGGTTACCACCCGATTGCACTAATAAAGACTGCAGTAAATAATCATTGACGTAATTAATGGTTATGTGCCAAGTAATTGTATTATGAAGTGGTAGGTACATTAAGGTAGTTTTAAAGGTTTGTGGTAGACATTTTAATAGGTAAATAAAAGGCTAATATTTATGGTTATATAAACGTTTAAGTATTGGGCGAAATTTATGAGTTTCCTGAGCTGATCTTGGTAGATGTTAAGATTTATTTTACCTTAGGCTAAAGATAACATTATTAAGAGTGACTATACCCTGGTGGTCTCATAATCCTCAGCCACATACTGCGCAGTAAGTAGGCAAGTATGATGCGTAACACTTAGCGAAGTAATTTACATGTTTTCCATTAAATATAATCTTCCGTAAACATTAACACAAAAACTATCATTAAGTGCTTCGGAGTGTAATGTTTTGACACATAATTAATTAAGTATTACAAATATGTAGAAGTTTTTTGCGAAGATTCATTTATTAATGACATCCGTTACTACTCCATATTACCAATATTAGGTACTATGAGTACAAAAATAAAACCAATTAATCAATTTTAAAACAGAAACAATTTCAGTAATACACTATTTAGTACATGGCTGTACAGTGTACACCCCATAATGGTAAAACTGTCCCAAAGTAATTGCAAATGATGGTATCCCTAACAAGTGTCGTGGCCCATACATTATAATACCTCAGTATGGTATTCCATTAACTGTATAAAGGTCCCCATTTCTCCGTTTAGCGGTTTACTTAACTCTTACGTTAAGTGGGACGGAGTTTAGTTAAATGTGTGAGTTGGGAAGTTTTCCTGATTGCTTTAACTGAACACATTGTAATATATAGGAACATAGAAGATAATAGTCTTGTTATTTCTAAAGAAACTAATATTTTTGTTGGTGGTGTTGATTTTGTCTCTAGTTTATGAAAAGTTATGTAATGCTCAAAAGACTGCTTAGGTGCTCTGATTTTAGGACCCTTTTTTCATGTGAAGTTTTTCATTACACAGCAGCCCTAATTTTCAATTTGTGTTTTTCACTTCATTAATGGTAAATTATGTCTTTACTTACTTTATTGTATTAATTACTTTTATTCTAAGTTATACCCAGATAGATTTTCTGCCTAGTTTTGGAATTCCGTGACCCATTTTATTTGTTGTGCCAGTTTTATTTGTACTTACCATCTAGTTATATAAGACAACTATGTACAAACTACTTATTGAATAAATAATGTATAGGGCAAGTATTCTGTTTATACATTAAAGTTGGTCCAAACATCTAACTGTGAACAAAAACGAGAACAAACTCTCGCACGTATAACATTAGTAAGTCAGTAGAACGATTTAACAATATACAATAGTAATTCACACTAGTCCGGTTTGGGCTCACGTGCTATCGAAAGTCTTACAAGCACATACGCATTGATAGTACATTACTACAACTGATTCATCTCGCTACTTTCTCTTATACGGATGTTGTGTTCATTGATAGATGCTCATTCATCTCGAAAATGTGTGACGAACAGGATTTCGATTGATAAACTAGTAATAACTAGAAAATATCCTGGCCTGAAATTCGTTATTCAAAACACAGTCTGATCAATCCTTCTCTGTGTGAGAAGAAGCTTTTGTCCATCAGTGGGACGATAAGAAGTCTGATGATGATGATGATGATGATGATGATGATGATGATTACATGTTCCTCAGCTTTCGTCTTCCTACTTTTTTAGAGACACTATAAGCCTGAAAAATACCTAAGCTTTTTAAACCTACATTTCACATCCATATTGCAAATTCTTCCACACGTTTCTCAACTTCAGTACACTAGAATCGAATTGTTCAGTGTATGGTACAAATTGACCCATAATGTCGGCGTGGCTTGAGCAACACCACACCGTATCTGAGGCTCGTGCCTATGTGACAAAACACATCTATCAACTGACCAATGATCCACTTAGATCGTGTTGAAGCCCCGTTTGAACAACTTCTTTTGAGCGGACAGTTACTGGCGCAAATCGAAATGCAAGTGATTAATGAAATATTTAGTATTTTGTGGTAGTATCCTGTTAGATAAAAAGTTAATACCGGTAGCAAAATAATTAACAATAAACGATGACACAAAAGTAACAAATTATATCCTGTATGTGTAATCCTGATAACAGTAATTTACCATTATCTGATTCATTTCACTGAACAGTCATACTATTGGATTATTCGCAGATTAATAACCAGTTTACAAAATAGCACCACAGTTACGGATGCGACTACTTATTGCAAAGCGGTTATGTTACGTTGAACAAAAGACTCGTCTCCGATGAGACTTATCACGACGTGTGGTCTCACACCCTCGGAATCGTGAGAAAATCTTATCAAGACCAACCTTCTACATCCTCCTGGCTCTGAGAAAACAAGCACATAGAGTAGATGATTATGTTAGCCATGCTATTTTGTAGCTCACCTATTTTCCTGTAAACTTTAAATAAGGGCTTAAAGTTTGCCAGTAGTAAACAGAGAAGGTTGTAAATATTTTTAAAAACAAATCAACCGGAGGAGCCTCAACAAACTGCATTCGAATGGTTGTAATAAATTCTTGAGTGGCATCTTCAAGACGGCGAGCTGCTGGCTCGAGTGTCCGTCAAGTGTAAACGCAGCACGGTCCATTCGGTCGGTCCGTCAGCCACGCGCAGACCGCACATCAATATCTTCGCGCCGCGGACCGCTATAAACTGATTGCTTCCCCGCACTCCAAATGGCCCCATTTACGCTTCGAAACTTTAATAAACGCTCCATGTCACTATTATATCGTAGTACTTCGTAACATATGTAAGTATTCAGCTGCCTTTCCGGGGTACGAATAACTCTAAGCTGACAAGGATGCTTTAATGCTGCCTTCACATGCAAAACTATACCGAGGAATAGTGGAAGTATTTTCGGTTTTCACTCTAATTGGGTAGATCTTCATGTTCGACGTTTTCCTGATTTATAGGTCTAGGTTCTCTTTGGAATTCGATAAATCTTTGAATCTCGATCGGGGGCCAGCTTTCAGACGATCTTCCTCTGAATATTTCTTTCAGTTGGGAAAAAGGCTCGGAGGATGATAAGTTCCTGTTTTACCAGAAGTAAGGGACTTGAACATTAGTCGTGCTTTATT
Organism: Helicoverpa assulta; assembly: GCA_963856015.1. Lineage (NCBI taxonomy): Eukaryota > Metazoa > Arthropoda > Insecta > Lepidoptera > Noctuidae > Helicoverpa > Helicoverpa assulta. The sequence continues at coordinate 3,085,401 of CAWLCW010000016.1, forward strand.
AACCTACTTGTATGTAACAAACAGCGCAATAAACAACTAATTTCTCTCCAATTTTCCTCCTTTCTACAATACAACCTGCATCATGATACGGATCTTATTGGCGCAACCTTTAACACGGCAATAACACAAAGCGACACAATGTATTCTATTAGCTCTGCAGTAAACACTAATAGTATGGCGATAATACGGTGGCAGTCACGTTTCCGAAGATAATGTGCCAGTTACCGCGACTAATTGTCCAATAGGTGGCTCTGGATTCTTTGGAAATAACGTCACAAAGAATTGAAAGGCTGAGACGAATTTTGCGGCTAATTTTGTTGAGAATAGCAAGCGTTTTGAAGGGTAATGTGTGCGCATCTTTTGTCGTATCTACAACACCGTACTACAAATAAGACTCAACCTTAATATCTGTAAGTGGTGATCATAAAACTCTTACGAAACCTCCTCCTTCAATCTCCAATCAATTAATGTCACATTAACAGGCATCACTCATAACATCTTGTGATACAGAACCACTTCAAGCACTCAAACATTTATTGTCAATAAATACTGATAGAAGCGACACTGAGTAACAAGCAATCAATCTACTGACCTACAATCTGAATGAGTGTAGACTGTAGACTGTAGACATCTCTATTGTATGCTAAAACGCGGTATAATTGTCGTGTGTGACTGACAGGGTTGTCGCAGTCAGCAGAGAGAAGTTCTTGAGATGTTATTGTTAAGGTTTAATTGTTATGTTGCTTCACTGGTTGAAGGTTTGATTCGGATTAAAATTTGATGTTTTGTTTAGGTATGTTGATTGGTCCTTTAGTATGGTTGTGTCAATAATGACAAAGTTTCGTGGGATGTAGACTTACTTAATTGTATCATCAACATGATTTTATGAAAGCTTTCATACCGTGATACATTGAAAAATATCTGGTTTTCAATTGTAAGTTGCTTTTGTCAAGTTGCATTATTCAGGCGTAAAGAACCCAAAATTGCGAAATTCACTTCCTGGTTAGCGCCAACCCTAACCAATCAACAACGAGAAGAAACACCTACGTTCTGTCAGTAGGCAGTAAAGCTACTCTAAATATTAATGGCAAACGCATTGTCTAATCTACACGCCCATTCCTGACTTTCCTACACTCTATGGACTTTTATCTGGGTGGATAACGGAACTGGTTTATGGTCCATAAATTAAGGGTGATATTGCTCATTTCTCATGGAAATCCGAGGCTTCTTGGCCAACTTTCAACTCTAGAGAATTCTATTGGAATCTTTATTCGCATCTTTGCATACTGCTGTAAGGTTATAGTTGAAATGAGTTAAACCATAAACCAAAATCTTGATGGCGAAGTTAGATTTATTGTCTGTGAGCTGTCATTATTTTACGTGTTTGAATAACGAACATTGGAACGCAGAATAGAGGTCGGCGTTCATTACAGTTGCCAATATGTCCATCACTAATTGGAAAGCTGTATGCAGGAATGTCAACTGTATTTGACATTTTATGTATAACCTTTTCTCGCTGTGACCATTTTGGGAAATGACACTTGCTAAAAGGGCTCAGTGGTCAACTTAAAAATGTCAAACGTCCTAATGATTAATTCGGTGAACATAAAAAATATGTGACTGTTCTAAATTCTTCTGCAGATTATAATTGCTATCTAAGGCTACTACATATAGTAAATATTGATAAATGGCTCCTTTACATAGATAAGTGTAACGATACATATCTTATCTCTCATTAATCCCATATCTAAAGTAATCCTTGGCTTACGCACGATAAAGGTTTAATTCCCGCCTATATTGCTAATGTCCACATGTTAATCTGTTTTTGAAATACGATAAGTTATTTAAAACGATGATGTGGCCGGAGTTCCATTGAAAGTTTAAGGAAAACGGTTATTAAGATAATTTCGAAGGTTAATTTAGAGATTGGCGCTATGGCCTGGAACAACGCATTTAGAAGTAAAAAACACTTAGATCAATACATAAACTTGTAAAGGAACTGTGATATAATATCTTAATAACAGTTATCTTCTTACTAAAACACAATTTTTATCTAAACATATTGGCAGCAACCTCAAATCATAAGCTGTTTCGTACACCCGTGACGTCACCACATTTTTCCGATATTTCCACAACGTTGGCTAATATTACCTACTCGAATGTACGTCGTGTGATATTACGAAATTCCTTCTAAATTCACAGAGCTCCATGTTAGGTCACATTGCAAAATATGTCTTATTTCTAAAATAGATAGAATCCATTTTTGAGAATAGAATTGGGCTGATGTAATAATCTGATGCTGTGGTTTCTTGTCTTATTCTGGAATCTTTGCAAGATAAGGTCTGAGAAGTCCATTTTGGATTTTGTAGGATACCTCGAGACACAAGTCATATTCTAAAGAGTCATCTTCTGACGAATACTAGAATAATAGAATATTACTGAAAATCATGATAATATTTCTTAAAGAAACAACGAGTAAAAAAGAGTTTTTCTAAAATGTTATTGCAACAGTTATTTGATTAAAGATCATGCTTAGTTTCCTATTCTAAGTTACTTTTGTATAACATAAAGTACACAGTCATTTCCTTACAAAAATCTCGGTCTGAGCACTACAAACATTGTATAGGACGTTTATCGTCACGTTTAGCTTGTAAAACTGGGAGAAATCGGCCGACCTAACTGTTAGGCTAAGAAACTACTTGTACGAGTAGTAGATTGCTACACACCTACTAGGTATACCATTGAAAAAGTTCCAACTAAGTTGGTTTAAACTATGTAAGAATATACTCAGGTATATATATAAGAAGTAGATGGCGCTGTTGCCACAGTAAACAATAGCTCCGATGTATTTAAATGAATAAAAATATTTTTCGTTCAAATTCACAAGTTTCGATAGTTAAATAAGTGAAAGTGGACGACAATAAATAAGTGACATTGTTATCTACAGTTTACATACGTGATTTAAGAAGTTATAAAACTTTAAACCTAAACTTCTGTGCTGGACTAAAGAACATCAAATCTGTGTTTGTTTTTGTGAAATATTGATAAACATTCAGTGATATGTGTGTTCCAGTGTCACTACAAACGGTATAAGTAATAATATTGGAGGAAAAGTGTTCTAAACAGTTTTTTCTAAAAACAAACAAAAAATTTTCAAGTAACCGTCAATTTAAATTACAAAAATTCTAACAACGGAAAAAGTTGTTATTTTGCGACTAAAGAACCTTATTTTGGTCACTTGAGTCATTGTCTCAGTGGCCTAGCGGTTTACTCTCAAGCCACAGTCGACGCACACTCAAGGCGGCGAGTTCGAATCCAGCTTTAAGGTGCTTCTTTTTCCATTCTACTTTTAATTTCTTCCTAACAAAATGAATTTCTTTGAGAACATAACGTTTAGAAAAAAGCAAAGAAACTCAACAGAAAAATCATTGGATGGGACAAACGCAAACAGTTCAACACTAGATGGCAGCACTAGTAGTGTACCGGATATATCAGCGGATGATAATAATCTCTCTATACAACAACTTAAATTACAAATAGAGGATCTCACCGCAAAACTAAACGCTGCACACGAAGAGATTAATTATTTATCTTTAGAAAACAAAGAACTGAAAAAAAGTTTAAGTGATAAAAAGCCTAAAAGTAATATTCTACAAGAAACAACGGCAAAACCCAAAAATAAAATCACTACTAAGAATTCACGACTGACAAACCTACTCAACTCCTCTTCGGACATAACACCTCTGAAACAACAAAGTGAACCACCAGTGCAGTCTACTTCAACACCTTTGAAACAAAGATCAACTTTACCCAGTTCTACGCAGCCTACTCAGCAACTTAAAAACCCCACCAAAAAACAAAAACTGTGTATCTTAAGTAATAACAATAACAACAAGATCCTATCAATTGCAGAAGATTCATTTCCAAACTATGAAATATGTCATTACCTGACTCCAAATTGTGGGATAAAGAAACTTATCAGCAATCTCGAGCAAAAATTGGCAAACTATACGAAGAATGACTTCTGCATTATTTTGATTGGCGAAGAAGATTTTCGAAGAACTAATAACTATATTGAGTTAACAATTTTCATACGTGAAACTCTCTTAAAAATACAGAACACAAATGTAATACTTTGCGCACCGACGTTTAAATTGAATGACTACTCAGCGATGTTCAACGGAAGAATAGAGACATTTAATAGCCTGTTATACTTAGATGCATGTACCTATAGTTTTGCATACTTGTTCGATTCAAACTATTATCTTTCTTATGACTTTCAAATGTTCTGGAAAAAAACTGGATCTGTTAACAACTGCGGCATGTCAAATATATTCTTGAATCTTAGATTAATGACCGATGAACTTGTAAATTGTAATAATATTAATATAATTAGCTCAAATGATACGAAACTTAAAGATAGCCCCAATGAATCTTTAGAACATGTGAACAATTTTTTTCTATTATAATCATATACAGATTCTGCATCAAAACATAGCGGGGCTTCTCAATAAATCGGACTTATTATCAGTACATATTCAAGAATTATTACAAAGAAAAATAGATGTAGATGTAATATGTATAACTGAGCACTTTGTAATATCTGGTTATGAAAACTTAATTAATATACCTAACTATAAGTTAGCAGCATGCTATGCACGAAAAACACAAAAACGTGGAGGTTCTTGCATATTAATTAAGAGTAACTATGAATTCAAAGAATTAAATATCACATCAAACTTTTCAGTGACAGGAGTTATAGAATGTTGTGCGATAGAACTAATTAAGCAAAATATAGTTATTGTGTGCATATATCGTCCGCCGTACATGACTAACATCAGTCTCTTCTATGACAATCTAGATTCTCTACTAAAGACTTTGTGCAATAATCCAAATAAAAAAGTGGTTTTATGTGGGGATTTTAACATAGACATAATAAAAAGGAACAGATTTACCTTGGACTTTGAATCTATACTGCTTAATAACAATCTTAAATTAGAAATACAACAACCAACACGCCTATTGAGTAAAACTTGCCTAGATAACATTGCTCATAACTGTAAGCAGAAGTGCGACAGTGAGATAATAGAACTTGCTATATCTGATCATACGGCTCAACTTTTGAAAATCCCTGTAAAGAAAACTTGTATAATTAATTCCTGGCGAATACAAAAGCGCATGATTACAAAAGAATACTTGATTAAATTTAAAAAATGTCTAAAATCTCTCACTTTCTCAGATGTGTTCGATACTGAGAATGTCAACGAAGCCTATAATAATTTCATTAATATTTTTTGCCTTATGTATAACCTTTGCTTTCCAATTAAATGGGTTATTGTCAAACCAGACAAAAAAATTAATTGGATATCTCGAGGAATCAGAATGTGTACTCGCAAAAAAAGAAGTTTATTATGGCAGTACAGGTCATCTCCTACAGCTAAAAATAAACACACGTTCAAAACTTATTCACAGAAACTCAAAAAAATTATTAGACTTACGCAAAAAGCCCAAAACAACTATATGATTAATAATTCTGAGAACAAAAGCAAAGCAGCGTGGCAAATTATAAATAACACTAAATTTACTAAGGATCCTATATTACAAATAAATAACCATAATTCCATCGTTAAAGACCCTCATGAAATTGCCGAATCATTCAATAATTTCTTTATAGACCAAGTAAAAGACGTATCCAAAGAAAAATCAGATATAAATAACATTACTAAAATAGATAATAATCCTAACTCAATGTTTATGCCGCCTGTGGTTCCACAAGATATAGTCAGAGCAATAAGAACATTAAAAAACAAAAAAAGTCATGGCTACGACGGCATAACAACTTCTGTAGTCAAATTTGTAGCTGAAATTATTGCTGCACCCCTTAGTCATATCATGAATGCAAGCATTGCCTCAGGTACCTTCCCCGATAACCTTAAAAAAGTAATTATTAAACCATTATATAAAAAAAACGATAAAGAAGACTTAGCTAATTATAGACCAGTAGCCCTAATTCCTGTATTTTCTAAAGTTTTTGAAAAAATTATATACGAGGCAGTGTATGATTTCTTAAATAAAAATAAAACATTATGTGATGAACAAAAGGGGTTTAGAAAAAACAAAAATATTAATATGGCAATTTACGACCTACTCAATAACGTAATGCCAAATGTAGACCAGAAAATACCTGTGTGCGCCATATATACTGATATGACAAAAGCATTCGATTATGTGAAAATGAAACTCTTGTAACTAAACTTTTTAAATATGGAATAAGAGGAAACGTCCTGAATCTAATAAAGTCATACCTTACTAATCGAATGCAATGTACCGAAATATCAAGGGTATGTGTATCATCAAAACAAGAGCTTAAATATTTATCCAGTTACAGAATAGTTAAATATGGCGTACCCCAAGGGAGTGTGCTTGGCCCCTTGCTATTCCTTTTATATATCAATGACTTGCCTCGCCAAATTAACCAATGTATGGTACTATTTGCGGATGACAGCACAGCAATAGTAAAATGCCAAAATAAACTTAATTATGAATCCGATATAAATAATACATTACAGGGCATAATAAATTGGTTAGATAGGAACAATTTAGTTATAAATATACAAAAAACAAAAGTAATGCACTTTCATCAGCGTCTAGTAGCTGAAGATTATGGTGTAAAATATGAAGGACAAAAAGTAGATTCGACAAACATAACAAAATTCCTTGGCATTCTTATTGATAACAAACTAACTTGGAGGCCGCATTCCGAGGATATATGTAAAAGGTTAAGCAAGGCAGCGTACTTACTCTATAACCTAGCAAAAAAAGTAAATAATCGCACTGTGCTTGAAGCTTATCATGGTCTGGTAGTTTCTGTTTTGAGATTTGGCGTAATTTTCTGGGGCAACTGTACTGAGAGGGAGAGCATATTCAAAGCCCAAAAACGTTGTATAAGATCAATGACTAGCCTTAAAAATACCGACAGTTGTGTACCTGTGTTCAAATCCCTAAAACTACTTACATTTCCATCTCTGTACATAATCGAAGTTGCAATATTTGTTAAAACAAACATGCATTTATTCACCCTAATGGACGATATTAGAACACGTCCGGGATTAGTTAGATCACAATATAAAAATCGAATGTTTACAGGTACGTACAAAACAGCATTATTAAAGAAAAGCCTTCTGACAATGGGCCCTGTCATCTATAATAAAATACCCCAGGCCTACAAAGAACTAACTTTAGGTCTATTCAAAAAGAGGCTAACGTCACTACTTATAGATAAATGCTATTACTCCATTCAAGATTTTCTGAATGACGATAGTCTATAATAATGTTATTTTTTTTATTTTTTTTCTATTATAATTTAAGTAATTGTTGCCTTTTAATAAAATTTTATTTGTTGTGTGTTGTATGTGTATAGTACCTAATAAAACTTTATCTTTTTCTTTTGCATGCCGTAAGGTAGAATGTGTTGGAATTATGTATAAATCTAACATCTTATTTTGTACCCATATTCTTTGCAAAATAAACGATTTGATTTGATTTGATTTGATATGTAAGAAGTTTATAAGAAGAACAACAAGCGTTTACAAATATAGCATAAACAGAACTCATATACTTACTTGCGAAGTTCTTAACAATATTTGTGAAGTCAACGACAAAGAAGACTTTATAAAATAAAAGCTCTGGAACAAGATTGTACATACTACACGCTTTCAAACAGTCTTGCGTTTGAATAATATAAGTAGGTATTGTTTTAATACTGACAGTCCCTATACGAACTTTGCTTTTTAATTATCTCTTTTTTTAACTGTCACCTCGTCGTATTCCATCCCTACTGCCATATTCCCAGTTTCAAATTCAAATATATTGCCAAAGGAAGGATGCAAGCTATTTAAACAACATTCGCACCGCATCGTTTCCACGAGTTCAAGTTCAAACAATTTCTCTAGCTTAAACTGGCTGAATCCTACAGCCATAAGTTATCCTAGTCTTGTTACGTTAAAGACGCTTCACCGATATATCATGCCCGTTAATCTGAGCTGCATTGTATTCCAAACAGTGGCTCAACTTGTTCTGTACACTGGCGGCCAGAAAAACTGCAATCTATCACTGGACTGTTGAGTTTTTATTCTGCACTGCAAATAAATTAGCTCTGCAAGCAACGAATGGGAAAATCGTGATGAATCCTTTGAATTCAATTGTATTCTTAAATGTATTCTTTTTACTGTTAATGCAATTCATTTAGTCGAAGTATGCAAAAACTTCTGGTAGCTTCCATTATGCTCAAAATGCTCTAGTAAACAAAGGCTGAAGTAAATTGTCGAAGTAACTTAGTAAATGCTTCACTTAGGAATATATCTGAATAGGAAAGGCGATTGTAATTAGTCACAAACTGGCGAGTCTGCCTTTTTGTTTTACTACCTCACAAGCTTCCTAACCTCTCCACTCAGAGACATTTAATGGTTACTTAAGCCATTCCTTAGTGAAGGATTTGTATGACATTCCGTCACTAAGGAGTGACTTAAGTAATCATTAAATGTCTCTGAGTGGGGAGGGTAAGTACCATTTATATACAATTTCTTTCGCAAACTTTTATATTATTGTAACTTTATCTACCTACAGCAAAATTCAATCATCTCAGAACCAATAAAAGCGCCACAAAATAAGAAATTTATTATCAAACGATTCCAAAGCAATCATTCAAAATCTAAGATCTCAATCGGAACAGCGTCGTAATTAGAACTAACATTATCATCAGACAGTTGTAAGGTCTGAAAGTCCATAAATAACTTGGGCCAGTCCATTTATAAGGAGGTATCTGACTGACCTGCAGCTTAGCAATCTGTTCTGGCTGGCGAGCCTCGATCAATCCCGGTGTCACTACTAATATATCTTGCTTCGTTAGAGACCAGTCAAGCCAGTGATTTGTTTGCTAGGAAGCCTCGTTATAACTTTACCAAAAATAGTGTTTTTCACTAGTTTCCTCTTCGTGACAAATTGGTTGTTCTGCTTGTTTCAGTTACGCTAGCTTTTTGAGTTGTTTTAACGTTTGCAACAAACGAATTTCGTACTTGGTGTAGAAATACATCGGAACATCACAAAAACGATTAGCCTTATGCAAATTCTCATCAAAAACACCATTCGATACTGCACAAATCTCGCAACATCGCCCACCATCATTTATAATCTTCACAGCTTGTTTTTTTGCTTAACCAATTGCTTCAGACAGTCGGGTCCTTTGATGTTAATCGCGTGCCGCATACAAAACGAGCTATCATTAAACACACGGCCTGTGGCCTAACTATCAGGCTATCTGGCCAGTGATGACGTCATACAGAACTAAGCCAAGAGCTTGGGACATTAGTTTTCATAATTAAGTCTGACTATGATTGACTATACTCGTTAGGGACCCTTTTGTCGGTTTTAAAGATCAGTCTTTTGTTAAAATAGCTGTTCATTAAAATCTTTAAAATGTATTTTAATTTAATTGGGAATATAATTGACTGGTCTCGTTTCCTACAGGATTACGGCTGGAATTAATTATCTGAATCCCTATAGAGATATCAGAATTCGGAATAAAAGCAGCCGCTGGAATTCAATGCGATGCTTGGCTGTATCTGTTCATTGTCTGAAAAAAAACACATACGTATACATTAAAACGCTGATTTAAATATATGACACAATGCTTAATGGATTTATTTTCACAATTAAAACCTTCGGACAAGCTTTTTACATTATAACGTGCGTTGCTTTTCGAATATAGGGCAAAGTTTTCATGTTGTCTTCGATTTGTATGTGTAAAACATTGAACATTACAGATAGGTTTGTTTTAACTTCTATTTATTCAATCTTATTATTCCTCATTCATTAGAGATTCACTGTGTCACGTGCTTTTTACTCATCTCTGTAGGTATTTCGTGTAGATAGATAGATAGAATATTCTTTATTGTACCTACACCAAAACAAACATAGAAAAGGACATTACAAACAAATACGTGTGAGTACAATAGGCGGTCTTAAGGTCTCGCTCAAAAGCAATCTCTTACAGACAACCTTTGAATGGAGTCGATTATAAATAGATAGACTACGTGTACCTATCCAAAAAAGGATTATAAAAGTCTTTTCGCAATATTTTCGACGTCTTCATCAATAAAACTTAACGACATAACCATATAGTGAAACTGTGTACTTAAAATCAAGTGATTGATACCACACAGCACCATCTATTAGTTCTTATCTTACAATAAATTGCAAACAACTTGATGCAACTATAACTAACTATCTATCTCTTTTACTGAAGCTCTATTAATTTTGTTTCGTTATTTAAGAATATAATTAATGTTTTGTACTTAAGACAGGTGATTTATTATTTCGCGTAAGTTTATAAATAGCTTTGCATACCACTGTGTGGTTAAGAATAGATCTTTGTTCGTATGAGGACTAACTTGTATTACGACCTCAATGATAAATGCTTATGTACAATAGTACTTTGAGTACGTTCTTCTTTAAGACGGAAGGTGGCGTGAAATATTCGAACTACTGAAACCTTTTGTGCAAGGGTATACTGGAATATGTGAATAGAAATATGACTTGCATGGAAACTCTTTGGTATAAAAGCATGAAGATTAAAATGAATGGGTATCCTTAGAGCAAAACCATGTATACAGTCATGTCTATTTAACTATGCATACAGTCACACTACCGACTTTATTCAGTAAACCTTTTTAAACAATGATAAACACAGACGAGTTCGTGGAACCGATTTCAATTTCATAAAGTAGCCTTACTTGATATATTGAGACGTCTTATGGCAACACACACTTAACCCCATTTATAACCCTCCAAGGGGCAGCGGTAACGGGTTCGATGTCAAGGTTATCCTTTATATCGATTTCCCAATGAAGAGCAGGTCCCTAAGCGGTTATAGACATGCGACTGTCCTATCTGATGTATTACTTTTCTATTACTCGGTAACACGGTTTCCTATGACCTTAATTTCTTTGAAATTATTCATGGAAAATTCTGAAGGAGCATTTCTTCAATGTCATCATATTTTTTTAGGCATCCGTGGGGGATTTACTATTGCCTGCCCTAGTATACAATGAAGCAACACCATAGGCTAAATTAAATATGTACTGATGTCAACAACATTAATGTAATTTCTCCGTTTGTTTCCAGGAGTTGAAGGAGAGCTTCAACTATGGTCTGTTCTGCCCACCGGTCAACGGCAAAGCCGGCAAGTTTCTGGACGAGGAGCGGAGACTTGGAGACTACCCTTTTAACGGACCTGTTGGATATCTTGAGGTGATTACAACATCTTTGTTATAAACATTTCATCCTTCTTTTAAGACAAAAAATCTTCCAAAACACTCAGTTAGGTACCTTACTAGAGTTCACGCCACACATGCATACTGTTTATAATTCAGGTCCCCCATCATCGTGTAATATAAAAAAACGTTCAATTCTGAACTGAAGCTTTCTATAAGCCACAACCATCAATCCTGTGCTATCTGTATCCAAAGAATACCAACAATCTTCATGATTCTCCTAAACACTAATGTTGTTATCAAAACTTTTTCAGTTAAAATACAAGCGGCGAGTATACAAAATGCTGAAACTTGACGAGAAGACGCTAAAGGCGCTGCACTCCCGCGCGAACCTGCGGCGCTTCCTAGAACACGTGACGCATGCACAGATCGACAAGATCACCAAGGCTTGCGCTAAAGGACTTGACCCCAACTTCCACTGTCAGGAGACTGGCGGTAAGAGAGTTTCAATAATATGGAATTAGGTAAAATAAGCTAGAATTATTATAGTTGAAGTAGGGAAAGACCAACAAAGAAGACCCTATAAATTCAAGTGAAGGAGACTCTATTTTTGGAGACTGTTTCTGTTTTTGCAAATCTTCGATTACAATGGTGTAACTTCACCTTGTTAAAATCCATCAAAATAACACAATAAGCACCCCTAACAGTTAAAACAAAGCCTACAATTACCAAACAGCACTCAATCTCTTTCATAACCCGTTCCGCTACAACGCCAAAACAATTTAAAACTTCCATCCTCACACCTCTATTGACCTCTTAATAACATCCGCTATCTCATATTAACACGGAGTAAGGAAAGATGAGCGGAGATGCCATGAAGCAGGTAGGTCAGGCACCTTCTTGATCTAAGTAACACGGTAGGCTTGAACAAAATGATCGCGAGGAACAAAAACGGGGCTCCTTTAGATATCTGTCAAAGATGGGTCTTGCTTGATTGATTGGAGCATTCTTTAAAAAAAATTGTGTGTTCCAAAGAAGGTGTAAGAGGCCGGAGCCAGTAAGGTTCTTCGTCCCCTGTCCCCAGAACACCCGTATTTTGGCTCGCTGCTTTCTTATGAGATTTTCCGTTATGACATCTCCACTAGTCATTTTGTTCTCCATGGATATAACATTCATTCATCCACTTAGGATCAGCCATGAATGGCTCGGACATTCTCTTGCTAAGTTGGCAACCCCGCATGATATACGAGTTATACGACCGTTCTCATTTACATACTGATTCTTATCTACTATTGTTCTGGTAGTACCTAAAATAGAATTAAGGGTGTGTACAGATTACTGTTAGTGGGCAAAAGCGGTTTGTAACGTTTTCGGAGATCTTTACCTACTCATGTTGTAGTTGACAGATTAGTGTTAGGTCGTGACATTTAATCTTTGTGGCTACTCTCTGTGTCTCTGTTATTTTCGGGAAGTATCTCTATCAGCTGCCTTGCGAATAAATGCGACTGCAACACAGCAGTAGTGTCCAAAACATCTGAAAAGCACCAGTGGTCTAATAAACCAATTAACCCTTTATTTGATAAAGTCCGGCGTGACGGACACTTATTTAAAATAAATCCTGAAAAGTTTTTATTTAATTTTCATCGATTTCTAATCTATTAAATGTTTATTTATACCATAAACATATAGTAAAAAAATAAATAATGATTGTGAAAACATTGCATATGTCAGTTGGGACGTAAAATGTCAGCGAAAAGGCGGCCACCTGTTTTGCTCAAGGTAATTATAATTGTTTTTCCTATTTTTTGTTCAAAAATTAATTTAATTTTAGATTTATTTATTAGATAATAAACATGTTGTAGCGACATGAAACTCATACAACCTTTTCGACTCGCAACCTTCAATAGTCATGAAGAAAAATACAAATGTCAAATTCAAAATTTTATATTTTCAAAAGCCGATTTTCGTTGTCGCAGGCGTGCACATATAAATAGGGCGCCGCCCGTTTAAATAAATAAGTCGACACAAAATCTTCGTGTGTAAATCATCTCCTTAATTGGTGACCCCGACGTGATGTGAAAACAAAATGTGAATCTGCTTCAATCGCCGTCGTCGCTTCAAACGCTTCATCCACTACAGTCGACGGTGCGCAACAAAATGTTATAACCACGTTCAAGCCATCGGCGCGCGACATACCGCCGCCACCCTCCCTCCCGTTCTCGCTATCGCTCATCGTCGCGTCAACAGCAAGACACCTTCCTCAAGCCAGCCAGCTTCAAACGAGTATCCCTGACCACCAGCATGTGCGGACGCACATTCCTGGTCAGCACCCTCAGCCACATCCAGCGACCTTGGCTCCAGCTCACTGCACTTCGGCCGGTCGAGTATCTCCCGTCGAAGCAGTCGCTAGCCAATATCGCGGCGCTGTGCAACTCTCGCAGCGCCGGTCCCGACTCACTGGGATTCGCAGCACCGCCGTAGCAGCCAGTTCCGACTCACCGAGAACCTCGCGGCAACATATTGGCAACAAGACTGGCTTGAAACAACATGGTCAGAAGAGGCAGAACAAGCTTTTGAGAAATGCCGACAAAGCATACTCCAAGCAACAACGCTAACGCACCCGAGTCCCAACGCGCCGCTAAGTCTATACACTGACGCATCGAATACTAGCATCGGCGCCGTCCTTCAACAAAAGGTCGACAACGTTTGGAAACCACTGGCATTTTTCTCAAAATCCATGAGCGAAACTCAACGAAGATACAGCGTGTACGATCGCGAATTATTAGCCATGGACACCGCTGTTCAACATCTACGAAGATTGATAGAGGGCAATCACCTCACAATATTCACCGACCGTCCATTCGAAGTCATACATCGAGGAGAAAAACAATGTACCATCCAGATGCCTTTGCGTACAGCAGTCGTCTCTATCGACAGATTGAAACCGGCATACTTACTTAACGAAGAGGAAATCACTCCCGCTTCCTCAAGCACGCAGAATAAGCAACAAGCGTCGCCATCACGCTTCCCGAGCATAGTGCCACAACCAGCAGCAGCGGCAAAACCACAGCGTGACACAATCGTCACTCGTTCCGGCCGCACAGTTAAACCAAACGTTCGCTTCGCTTAGGGGGGAGTGATGTAGCGACATGAAACTCATACAACCTTTTCGACTCGCAACCTTCAATAGTCATGAAGAAAAATACAAATGTCAAATTCAAAATTTTATATTTTCAAAAGCCGATTTTCGTTGTCGCAGGCGTGCACATATAAATAGGGCGCCGCCCGTTTAAATAAATAAGTCGACACAAAATCTTCGTGTGTAAATCATCTCCTTAAATGTCAATCGTTATTTACAAAAACATATGCACTTTATTAAATTTTTATGATGTTTTTTGTAACTAAAATGTTTTGTTCGTCACAGCGGACATTGCTAATTGTATAGAAAAGTACCACTTTATTACTGTGTCCGCTACGGTGGACTACGCCAAAATGTGTATGCTTTTGCTTATTTGGTTATGGTGCTGATTTTGTTTTTTTTTTCTTTGCTAACAGCCTAATCGAGCAAGTAAAATTATTGCTTTTGTGCCTAATGAACATCCACCTTCCGATGTTAGCGAAATATCTGATTCGGAAACTGAATTCCATGATGCACGTACTAATTCTTCCACCCCACTGTCTTCTGCACCATTCACTGCATCTTCCCTTGCTAACCTAACGATAGACATATCCAACGACGAAGAATCAAACTCCGAAGATGCTGATATTATACCAGATTCTATCGTGCGTGAAATTGGCGACTCCATTTATGAAAATGTTCCATCCCTATCTGCTATTCCTTCTTTGCCTGCAAAGCCTATAACACCAATCGCTTCTTCATTAGCACCCCGAAAAACAAGATCTAGAAAACTACCCACAGTCAAAGCCAAAAGACCAAAAAAATTCAGCTGACTTACAATTGGAGAGTAGCTCAATTCCGTCACCAAGCGACAATAGAAGAGGGTGAGGATGATGATAACATAGACCTGCCAGAAGATGATTCACCTTTGAAGTCCATTAAAATACGACAATATAGAACATTTTCCTTCGACCAAGGAAGAAGGACGCTGCAGGTTCTGCTGTAAGGTATGGAGTCGTGTAAATGACTGTAGTGCAAAAGAAAATTGTCGTATATTGCATAAATTACGTTTCGTGACAGGAAAACCTCCAGAAATTATTTTTTTAAATCATACAAAATAAACTGTACTTCGGTATCAATTAGTCCTAAAATGATCCTTTCTGTATTTTTCTTTGATTAAAAAAACATAAAAATAATTATGGTTTTTATTTTCCGTACTTTGGCAGTGTCCGCCTCACGAAACATATAAATCTGACCATTAATTTGGCAAGGTCCGCTGTGACGGACACCTGTTTTCCCAGCAGTGGGCTATTGTAGATTTTTTTTTTCATTTTTCCGGGACTCTATACCAAACCCCTGAAACCACAAAATTTACAAATTCATATATTTTGAATATTTTTATCCGTGCCAAATAAAGGGTTAATTTCATGTAATCAAAACACTAGAACAATGACATCGTGAATCACTTATTCCCAGGAGTACAATTACTTAATAAACACAGACAAGAGAACAATGCCACTCGTGGCTGACGTATTCATGTACCAAAATAGTCCAGATTCTAGTCTAGACCATTTTCTCCTGAGAAATCAATGGCACTTTAGTCCCATTACCAGCAAAAGCTTTTGATATTACGTCTCCTCAGACGTTTCAATAGAACTAATTAGTGCCATAGCTCTTTTGTGAAGTACCATTATGACGTCACTAAGGTCTAGCTTAGATGTGCCTCTATGCATGGGTCGTTATGAGACTTATTATTACGTCAATTGGAACTAGGGTTGCCAGATTCAGGTATTTCGATTCCGGGACAATTCGAGGATTACGAAAAAAATATGAAAAATTACAATACCTATCTATATTTTTTGCCTTTATTCAGAATTCACATGTTTGAAGACTGTTTTTGCAGTCCTTTCAAAAGACTTGTGAAATCTGGGCTCTTTAAAACGAAGAATTGCAATGCAGCGGGGTAATAAAGGAAGGGAAGCGGCCTGCTACTATTATCAAAATGAAGAAAGCTAGTGTATGACGGTATTCGAAAATCCAGGACTAAAAGATGCAATTCCTGGACACGGGACAAGACTAGTAATTCCTGGACAATCCCGGATTTCCCGGCCATCTGGCAGCCCTAATTGGAACTGAGACACAGTTACCTATTCAAGGCAAGTTGTTCTGAAAGGACAAACGCTGCTCTCCATTTAGGTTACTTGCGAAGCTAATAAGGCTTAAGTTACAACTGCGGCCGCGGCCTCGTATGCGTGGAAGGTTCCGGAATGAAATCCTACTTTTGAAGTAGGAATACTTGACACTGACACGACTTCCTCTGTTTCATTAACTACTTTTTTTGCACTTTATAATACAGGGACTACAAAAATATATAAAAATTGTGATGTAAGTAGACTATCCTACAGAACTATATAAGTTCATTTATTGTACTTTGTAACAGGATTATCCACAGTTAAACATAATAAATTGATATCGCACCGATTACATACAAAAATTAAGGCGCTATTGCACCCGAAAATTTGATAAGCTACACTGTTACCATGTTCATTTTTAGTAAGGAACTCGTTATCATCAGCGAATGCAACAGTATCAGGATGTGATATTTGCAATATCGGTCAGTCAATGTAATTTGTTGAAAAGCTACAAGACTGGCACTCGCGCCTTAAATTAACCCGGTCATCCCAACATAACTAATCAACAGGACTATTAATCATCCTAACAGAACTACCAAAAACGGCTCAGGCATTCAATTCAAGGCTGTTTTGAACGTCTGAACACGCCTTACCTATTGTAAGAGAGCCGTATCAACCGAGCCGTGGATAATCTTGCGATTAACGTCAACAAGTTTAACCAACCTAAAATATTTGTTCCTGTCGAACAACGAATTTATCATTTGTGATTTAAATGTCCCATTCTTTACTTCAATATTTCAATAAAACGGGTCATTGTTATTGAAATTTATTAAGCTGACGTAACCGTGTAGGAAATTCGTAATATACTCGACTTTCATGGGTAGCAATAGCAAGGAATTTTTAATGAGCGTTTATAATAAGCATACTGTGACATCGATTTTAAGCATCACTTTGAGCTATGCTAGGTTACTGCGTATGGTTCGAATACAAATTAAATCTTCGATTCTATGGAAAATTTTACATGACAATTTAATAACTTACATTTTACATTATTTATATACCAATACACACCACATAGCGATACATAAATGAAAAATAAGAAGTCCCAAAAAGAAATGAAACTAACTCAAACATTTTTCCCATTACAGAAACACCATTAACAATAGCAGCTGGCCTAAAGTCACCTGGTAAAGTTCTAATAGCCCTGGTCAACGGAGGAGCGCTCCTGGACTATCGGACCAAAGATGGCAGCACGGCCATGCACAGGGCTATCGAAAAGAACTCTCTAGAAGCCGTGAAGACGTTACTGGAACTTGGAGCATCACCTAATTATAAAGACGGGAAAGGATTAACGCCATTATATCTCTCTGTGACGAACAAAACTGACCCATTGTTATGTGAGACTCTACTGCATGATCATGCGACGATCGGGGCTACTGATTTGCAAGGATGGCAGGAGGTGCATCAGGTAAGATTCTTTCGACTTCCATACTTATGAGAACTTAAGCTGGTGCTTCAAAGATACAGTTAGCATAAAACTAATAAGATATTATTAATGATTACCCCCTTTTTCCTGAAGCTGGGGTTCTGGGAGACTCATTCTTTTCTATTTTTTTCCTGATACTTGACTTGTGCCTTTTGAGAACTCAAAAGTAATTTTGTGTAGCATCTACATTCATGTCATATGAGATTTAACGACTACTCTTCTCGCCGTTAACACACCCTTTTGTAATTCCATAACCCGTAACTTCCAGGCATGTCGCAACGGTCTAGTCCAGCACCTAGACCACCTTCTCTTCTACGGAGCGGACATGAACAGCCGCAACGCGTCGGGCAACACTCCGCTGCACGTGTGCGCCGTCAACGCGCAGGACTCCTGCGCACGGCAGCTGCTGTTCAGAGGCTGCGACAAGGAGGCTCTGAACTTTGCTAACCAAACTCCTTATCAGGTAATGGAGGCTCTTTTAAATAAGTCTGGCAAATCTGAGAACAAACTTAAGGGGGTAAATAGTATAGGAAATCTGTGAATGGAAAATTAGAAACTGCAGAGGATAATAAATGAAAGCAGAATGCATGGGGGAACTATTTTAAACTAGTTTTTTTAGGAGAATGAATCTCCAGATTCATCACCTAGATATTAAACTAAAATAGATACGATTTTTGTTAAAAGGGTTCACTTTATTCCCTGCTGCATCATAAGGAAGGTCATGTATTTTTTAGCTATAATTTGGACCCTCTTCAATATGTTTGTTCCGCAACATAACCCAAGTTAACAGATACCCAAAATTCGTCCAACACAAAACACCAATTCAACACAAACAACACTTAAAATCCCCAGGTGGCAGTAATAGCCGGCAACTTAGATCTGGCAGAGGTGATAAAGAACTACAAAGCCGAAGAAATTGGTGAGTCCGGCCCTGGTGCTGTAGTGCATGGCTTTGATTGGAGCTTCATACCTTATGTGTTTATTTATCTACCTACATGGAGTTTTAGATCGATCATCGGATTTTGGCATGCAATGTTAAACATGCTTTAACATTTTATGTGCATGCTTTAACTTTGTAGTTCTTAAGAAGGCCATTCTCGACTTCAGGGTTACCACTTACCACCATAGTATGTGTTGATTGATCTAACAATCCATGTTTTTATTTTGTATGTGCAACGCTTTAGTATTTTTCTTTTTACAGCAAAAACGTATTGTATGTATGTACAAAACGACACACCATACTATTTATATTAAGTAGTATCTGTGTAAATATTTTATTTTTTATTCTATCTACTATTATTGCATGCGTCATCCGTTCTATCTATACTATTCCATTGCTTAATATCATAATGGTGATGGTTGTATTTTTGGATACCTACGCTAATATATTAAAATATCACTAACCGAACATAGATTATATTAAAACACTAATAATATTAAAGGGTTTAAAGGTATATATTGTATTTAACACGTATCAATAGTTGTTATACCAAAATATTTTATCGCACTATTATTTTTTACATACAACTTGTGTTCGTCAAATGATTTTGATGTTTATTTTCTTGATATTTGTTTGACGCACGATTCCTTTATTAGTTTGTTCGGTTGCTAAATAAAACATTTCAGTGCCGTTCCGTGGACCTCCTCGGTACAATCCGAAGAGACGGTCTGCGGCTTGGGGGGGTTGGTGGACGGCGGGGGACAGGTCGTCCCTCGCGTCGTCCACGCGCATTCCCGCCGAACTAGACACGCTGCTGCGACGCCAGCCCGGACCCACCGCGTCTCCCTGCAGTCTAGAGAGACCCTTCTCCTCGGCCTCCTCCAGCATTAGTGACGCCAGCCACCCCAGCCACGAGGACGATGCCAGTATACTCACAGGTAAACTTGACAAGGTTCAAATGCGATGGAAACTAACGAAACCATTTGTAGATTCAACAACCAACACTATAATAAATCACCACATAGTAAAACAAATCAAATCAATTGGTTGTTGTATGTACATCCATTCTCCGTTATATTCCACCGCGAGGTCCAAGGTTGCGGAACATGGCACCGACCACCCATGTGACAACTGACAACCATCACCATGCACCGACATCGCCCGTCCACTTCGTTGCATGTTCTATGTGCCTATATGTCATGTAGTTACCCATCGATCGCTTCTTCGCTTCCTTTTACGACAAAATTTATAATTTTTCCTCTTATACCCCTTTAGATGTAGGATGTACGAACACTGTTTTTTTCTAGTAAAATACGGTTACTATTAAGAGATATTTAAGACATTCTGACTACGACTTTACCCTATTCGAAAATCAATCTTGAAGATATGAATCATTAAGTCCTAAACATGTATTTAGTGTCCCGGTCACGACAAAATACACGCTTAAATCCTCTGTCCAACAAGTGTGTCCTTCACAAACGTTGGCACTTGACCTACACAGTACACAGTTAATCCAGCTACAACATGTAATGAAAAAAGATGTCCTAACTTTGGACCACGTAACCGTTCAAATTTCAAAGGATGGTGTACACCGACTGACCGTTGAGCGACACTAACCCCAACAGATAAAAGCGCGGGTGACACGAGCGACATCATATCGGACTCTAGCGGCGTGGGCACCAGCAACTCCGACACCACGTGCTCGCTGCACGGCGGCGCCACCGTGGTGTGTCTGCAGCCCTACGACGCCGTCACGCCCGGCCATGTGCGCCTCAACCAGGGCGATATTGTAGAAGGTACAGTGGCACACTACGAAAGAGTAACACTTACGATTACACAACAATATCGAAATACGGAAATGCAATAGGGATTTTTACTAAATAGGACTACTTAATAAATTCCTGTAAGAGGAATCGTTTTGAGAAAATATCAGTATCCCAATTATTATTTTGGCTAGATAAGTCCTACAAAAAGTCCCAGTAACCATTTACACTTCTTCAACAATTCATTTGGTCTCTCATGAAGTTCAATTTGTCATACACGGAATACTAAAATACAATCATGAAACATATGTTATTAAAATCATTTTGTACGCATACTAAAATCCAATAATCAAATATCATTGGTAGCACTTTAACAAAGAATTTTGTGAGTAACTGAAATCATCAGCACAAGTAACCTTACCAACGACACACGAAGAACAAAGAACGTCCAAAGAAAACCTCAGTAAAACTTGCTGAAAAAACAAAAGACAAGCGTGACCACTTCTGAACACAAAGTCGCTTACCATCAGGTGAAATAGTGGTCAGTAAAAAATGAGATTTTGAATTGTAGGCCTGTCGGGCTTCAAAAGTTTTCAAAGAACACCTCATATTGTTTTCTTATAATTAAATTGGTTCTATGATATGTAGTGACGGGAGCCACAGACGACGGTCTGCTAGAAGGCACGGTGCGAGGGTCTGGAGCCAGCGGGCTGTTCCCCATGCAATGCGTGCAAGAAGTGCGACTTCGACAGAACACACAACATCTGCACCAGGTATGAACATATATCTTTTTCATAAAAATAATTTATTCAGTTTAGTAAACATTACTATTGCCATTGCCAAATGTGTATCAATTTTTGCTTAAACTTGAATTGTTATTCGTTGCTCGTCAGGTGTTGGCATCAGGACCAATCCACCACTCTCGAGTGACTGGCAGACGAGAGATGGCGCTCAGCAAGACGTACAGTGCCACTGCGCCTAGGATTAAAAAGTCGTAAGTATTTAAATCAATAACTTCGTACGTACCTATACGTATCTGCAAACCTACTCAATTTCTGAATTTCTTTACACTTTTTTTATTTAAATTGTTCCCTCAAAACTATTTTGCTCTGTGGAAGCTACACTATCTCTTAGTAATACAGGCTATTTTTTATCAGGGTACAGGGTATAGCATTGAAACCGAATGTAACAGCAATGAATCGAAGAACGAAATGTAGTACTTACGTAGTACTAAATATGCGCACAGCATCTGTTGTATCTTGTATCTGGCTGACATCACAATTTAATACTTGTAAACAACCCAACAATACACAATGCATTGTACTTTGTAAACATAATAAATAACATATTGACATAGGGTCAGTCGCCAAAGGTCGGCTTTCTTTTGTACCAGTGACAATGTAAACGAAGTTGAATTTGTGTTTGATTAATAATATAATAAGTGTTCTACAAGTTTAGGTGTTGCGAACTGTGAAGTGCTTGTTTAAATTACGGTGTAGTGCATGACTACCTTTTTTTCTTTTCGCCGAAAATTATTAAATCGGAAGCAATGGGGAATTACAATAAGGTATTGGCAGAACTTACCTCGAAACTACAAAAAAATACGTAAGCGGCCATAATTTAATAACTTACTACAAGTTCGTTATTATTCCTTGTTTAAATTGCGCGAGAATAAAATCTAAAATGGACTTCCTACACAGACTTTTTTCTTAACCAACATACCAATTGTGAATAGCGAGATTCCGATCTTTCTGGTATAGTTTTTAATTGTGAACCTGCTCTTTTCAATAATCTCATCTGTATAGCCTTTTCCCAAATATGTATGTCGGTGTCTACTTCTAGTTTAACTGGATGCTATCTACCCTCCTCAAACTCGGGCAGCTCGATAACCCTAAGTAAGACTGGTTGTCAGATTTTCTGGCTACCCGTAACGACTACCAAAGATTTTCAAATGACAACCGGTGCTCACCAATTATCGTGCCTTCCGAAGACCTCGTCATTACAAACAAGATGGTCACCCATATACGGATAGTCAATCAACCGGCCCAAAATTCCACACCTTACTTAAAACATTTCATCCTTCCCAGGTACGGCAACATGGAGACCAGAACAGTAGTGTTGCACCGCGCCCGCCGAGGGTTCGGCTTCGTCCTCCGAGGTGCAAAGGCATCTTCCCCCCTCATGGAGCTACGTCCATCAGAGCGGTGCCCAGCACTACAGTACCTGGATGATGTCGACGCTGGCGGAGTGGCTGACCGAGCGGGATTGAAGAAGGGAGACTTTCTTGTGGCGGTAAGTTGTAATGAAACTTTCTTATGCCGGCAGTCACCAACCCGCATTGAGCAAGGGTGGTGATTAATGCTCAATCCTTCTCTGTGTGAGAGGAGGCCTGTACCCAGCAGTGGGACGATAAAAAGGCTGTAACTAGGAACTATACCAGCAGTAAGACATAACCTCTACCAGCATTATAAGACAATAGAACATCAATTGTCTTGCGTATATCTGCGCACTGGCTACAACGGGTTTATTTATTTATTTACACCAACAACTTATTTACAAATTCAGACACGGATTTATTTACAATTAGTCCTGAGTGAATGAGTCAGTGACCGACATGAACATGACTCACAGAGAGACGTTTGGTCGACAGTTATTGATATAATGGGTACATCATCATCAAAGGGCAATATCAGTCAACACTACTCCACGTGCCCATAGCCTTGGAACTTTATGCCGTAGCATGATTTTCATTCATTTCATTCTCAGTTGTAGTGTCTATCAAACAATGAATATGGGCATTCTCTAAAAACCAAGTGCGTACATTAGAACTCCACATACCAGTCTACAACCAACAAAGCAATTAGGTAAACTATTCAGAAAACATTCGCTTCTTGTTACATTGTTTTACAAAACATACAAACATCGTAAATAGACAAACAATAATTTCCGTTGCCAAATGTTTCATTCAAGACTCGACCGCTGAATATATGGCCGTGCTTCTCAGCTATAGAAAAGTAACTTTTTTACGTGAGATTGTTTTTGTTTTAATAACAATTCATTTCTAATTTCGAACTAAAAACATTTCTGGAACACTTCCAACCAACCTTCGAACCGTATTTCAGTACTTAGCTCAGCTAAACTTCGTGAACTATTTAAATTGCATCTTTTACTCCAGGCTCAACTTTCTTTATAACTTCCAACTAGCACCTCATCTCTTCACCTTCTTTTTCTTCAAACACAGCTGTATTTAGTGCCCCATTTCAATTTATTCTTATTCTTATTCATTATATTCTTCATACTTTAAACCAGTTCCCCCTCCCTTCACCTTCTGGAACCTTCTATTTCTCAAGACCATCTGTCTCTAGTACCCTATTTCACATAACTAATGGTAGTCTTTCTGTCGTGTACAGATAAACGGCGAGGACGTGTCGTGTGCGTCACACGAACACGTGGTAGAGCTGATCCGCAGCTCCGGGGCACTCGTCTCCATGACTGTTGTCTCGTTGAACAATCATAATGGTAAGTTATTTACTTCTTTTGTTTATAAAAATTATTACTCAATATAAACGTAGTCAATCTTGCCTAGGGACTGAATATCTGTTGATGAACTCTGATACATTCCAAGTTGTTCAGCTTCGAAATCCTCTTGTATTTTTTTTTTCTTTGGGAATTCTGCGACAGTAAGCTTTTTTGTGTTTTTACGTTTTATAGATAACCTAAAAAGTAATTGACTGGTTTATTTTTGACTTCTTCTATTAGATATTTGCTTCTTATTCTTATTAGATATTCTCATGCATTGTTTTTTTAATTGAAGGTAACAACGAGAACAACACGTGTACGGTACCCACAAGCAAGTCTCAGAACCAGCTGTCCAGTTCTGGTCGTCCTTACGCAGCTACACTACCTAGGAAGGGCGCTGGAGGTAACTATCTTATATCTTAAACATCAATGATTGATTAAAGGTGAAACAACATTTTGAGGAAACCTGGACTATAAAGTCCGAAATCGCCAAACCTTATTGAGAGGCGAAAGATAGTGGATCGATAAAAAGGCTGATAATGATATATCTGAAGTAAAGACCACATTTTTTCTAGTTAATAAACTCGCAGAAACCATAACATATGTTACAAATCGAAATTCGTCTTTAGGTCGAGCCCCTGCGCCCGCGCCTCCACGTCGCGATCCGAGAACAACGTTAAGCGTGGGACGAGCAAGAGCCAAATCTATGGTCGCTGGACTTGGTACGTATCCAAATAAAAAAGACGAGAGAGAGAAGTATGACAGACCAACTTCTACCAAAAGTTTCATCCCAAAGTGACGGTGTCCCGAGGGCACCACGCACTCCAGGCACATTGATAAAAGTAGCCTATAGCCTTTCTTGATAAATAGGCACTGAAATAATTTTTGAAATCGATCCAGTGGTTCCTGAAATTAAAGAGGTTAAGCAAACCATCAATATCTTCAGTCTTTTTAATATTACTATAGATTGCTAATACCGTTTTCTTGACACAGACTATGCCTGTACCTACTCAACGAACATTATGAAATTTTCAGAAAACGGCGGTGAAAAAGAAGAGAGTTGTGAACCTTTGAGCGTAGCGGGCAAGTCGTCATCAGCAGAGTCAGTGCAATTACCGGGTGGCAGTAACAGTTAGTATTGTGTTGATTTACTTAAAAGATCACCAACATATTAAACCATATATTTGAACTATACCTATATATTTTATATTTTACACAGTTGAAACGTGAACACTTAGTATAGTACTTTAGTAACTTTTTATTAAAAAAACAAAATTAAGAAATAATCAGAAACATTGAAGATGGGTTGCATCAATGTATATAGAGAACCAAACCATAACCAGTCGTTCACGACTCTTGTTCAAATCAGTAAAAAGACGACTGTTTATGATCCTGTTATCGTTTTATTGTGTCACCTGTCCATAAGAATTAAAATACTCTTTCACCCCTGAAACCGTAAATAGTTTGAAACACAAAACATAATAATGGCGTCCACGGCCGATTTCGGCTACGGCGGGTGTTCTCATTTAAGGTGATCTGCCAGCTGCGCAGGACATATTATAGTGCACGAGCATTTGCGCAGACACAGGTGCACTCCCTATTCCTTCACTCTCATAACACAAAACATAGCCACTATTGCATTGCATATCACCTTGTTTTGTTCCCCAGACGGCACCCCAGTGTCGGGCACGCCGGTGGCGCCGCGCACGGCGTCCATCCGAGCTCGCCCCGCCTCCAGCCGCATCACCGCCGCAGAGCTCGAGGAGCTCTTCCAGCGGCAGGCCGATGCTGATACCATGTTAGTAGTACTTTATAATACGACTTGGTACTTGCAAGTTTTGGGTAAAAACTCCGAGTTCATGACAATGCTGGATTGTGTATGGATCTCGTCAGCACTTAAATCTAGTGTCATTGAGAACGCCTTATTCAATACAACATTTCTTAATATTGTAACTTACTCCAAATATATGTATGGGGATCTATCAGAAATTCTAATGTCCTTCTTAATTATCGGACTGAAATAAGGCTTAATGAAAAACTCTTTACTTAGACGGAATCACTTATTAGATCACGAAAATTATTATCACGAAAAGATCCAAAAACAGATTCACATGTTTCATTATCTTGATTTTATAAACGTAAACCTAACGATATATTTAAAACATTTCAGCCTAGGCAACAACGCGATGATGACTCGTTCAGCGTTCCAGGGAGGTTCGAACTCCCCTCCGTACTCGCCTGCGCGGGCGCCGACAAGAGTGTATGCCTCTGTGGCTGAGATGAAGCGGTCACGAGGAAAGGTGAGTTGGACAAACTTCAAATTTTTTGAAAATATCACCAAAATCCGAAAAACCTAATGTGCTTGGATCTTGCACTAAAACTAAAAGACTTAAAAAAACAATATCGTATCTCGGACATAGCTGGCCATCAGTGAACAGTACAGAAAGAATTCGGAAATCCGGTTTACAAAAATCATAAACTTATGACACTCTTTTCATGTCAGTGGTTAAAATGATCTTGGTGTTACTTCATGATTCCACTCCGGACCCACCATACCCCTGGCCATCCCCCTGAGGGTAGTGTGGGACTAAACCATACCACCATAGAGATGTGACTTAGGGATTTCTACGATACTCGAGGATTCGCGATACTCGCTCGCGTATATAAGAGGGTCCTTCCGCTTACAACATGTAATTAGATCTATTGACTTTTTTTCGCATTTTAGGATAAAACAATAGTTGGAAGAAAAGACCATACCTGCGAAGTAGATGAATCGAAAAATCAGATGATAAAGGAAGTATGTCATTTGCGGGAAAAAGTGATATCTTCCGATGAACCTATTCAAAGATTGTATGAAGAAAAAAACAAAGAATTCAGAGACAAGGGACTCGATATAGCAATTGGGCATTTACCGCCGTATGGAAGTGTTAAGCATTTTTTACACGACGCAAGAAACAAATCGGCACACGTAACAAAGACTGTGTTCAAAAATGTTGGTGAAGTTGAAGTACCGATTCAGTTCAAAGATTTTCTTTTAGCCGATTACTACCACGAGGAAGCTGGGGAACAAACCCGTATTATAGTCTTCTGTTCCAGTAAGTCCCGTGAAGTGATCCCAAATATTAAAGAATATTTCGTGGATGGCACCTTCTGTAGTTGCCCTGAACCTTTCGTTCAAATATATAATATTCATGGCGATATAAGCAGCACCACAGAAACGACTGAAGTAATGCCGCTAATTTTTGCTTTGATGTCGAATCGTAAAGAAAAGAGCTATATAATTTTGTTCCATTTGATTCTGTCGCAAATACCGGAGTGGAAACCATTAAAAATACACAGTGATTATGAAAAAGCCGCAATGAATGCTATTTCGAAAGTTATTCCAAATTGCAAAATAAAAGGTTGCTATTACCATTGGGTACGGAATATATGGAAAAACGCGAAATCTCAGAAGTTTCACATCACACAAACAAAACCTGAAAGGAGAATCGTGGCAATGACTGCCGCCTTACCGCTTCTACCTGCCGACAATATTCTAATGGGATTCGATTATATAAAATCAGAATGCGAAGGTTTAAATCGGATGGACAAGTTCGTTAAATACGTAGAAAATTTTTGGCTTAAAGTACACACTTCGGTCGTTTTCAGCGTTTTCGGTGAAAGACATCGGACAACAAACGTTTTAGAGTCATTTCATTCAAAATTAAATAAATTGCTAAATAAGAACACAGTTACTTTAATGCGCTTGTTAAATGTCCTATTCAAAATTCACAACACAAAATTTACTCCCAAAAAACGTCGACCGGAACAAATTATTAATGACGATTTTATTAGAGAAGTCCAAATGCAATTAATGCACAACGCAATCACCATAGGGCATGCATTGGACAAATTAAGATCATAGGTAGTGTTTTTGTTTAATTACTTTAATAACTGTTAATATCAATAATTATCTTAGTTTCAACATGCTTTTTTTTTCAGAAAATATGTAGCTTTCGTTTTTAAACGGTTTTATTCAGCTCACCCCGTTTGTTTTATTTTATTTATTAAACGGTTTTATTTATTATTTCACCCTCAAATTTCAAATTTCACCCTCTTCCTGTCAACCGATTAATCTGAAATTTTGTATACACCTTTAATTCCGATGACAATACAATATAGTAATATCAATAACATCGTAAATCCAATATGGCCGCCGGCACAAAATGGCGGATTACATATTTTTCCACAACCCCCTCAATATGGGTATCAAATGAAAGGGCTTAACAAGCAGAATACAATATACTACAATAAAAAATTGAAATCCAAGATGGCGGCAACTACAAAATGTTTTACTTTAGTTTCACCCGCATCCCGTGGGAACTACTTCCCGTACCGAGATAAAAAGTAGCCTATAGCCTTCTTCGATAAATGGGCTGTCTAACACTGAAAGAAATTTTCAAATCGGACCAGTAGTTCCTGAGATTAGCGCGTTCAAACAAACAAACTCTTCAGCTTTATAATATTAGTATAGATTTTTAACATGTTCGCTCGTAAAGTGGGTTTCTGTTCCTACATCACATAATATGTCACAACGTAGGTATTTATAAGTTAAAAAAACTTACCTCTGCAATAGTTAAAGTACCGCAACATTTAGTAGTAAAGTATGAGCTGCATCGCCATACCACCGAGCAATTTTTATATTTTTTTTGGCGGTGGTATCGATATTTGCCACATAGTAATGCCGTACCGCCATTAATTTTAATAAAATCTAGTTCGTCTGGGGGCATTTTAAATTAAATTATTAACTTTTAATTCTATTGTACTTATTTCGTAAACAAAGATATGCTCGTTCCCAAAATTTAAGAAAAAATCAAAAGAAATACTGCATTAAATGTCATTTGAAAAAGAGTTTGTTTATCACTACTTGCAAGGAGTTTTAAATATTACAGGTTTACTTACCTGTTGTAAGCGGAAGGACCCTCTTATATACGCGAGCGAGTATCGCGAATCCTCGAGTATCGTAGAAATCCCTAAGTCACATCTCTATGGTGGTATGGTTTAGTCCCACACTACCCTCAGGGGGATGGCCAGGGGTATGGTGGGTCCGGAGTGCATGATTCATTGCAGTCGTCTCTGGTGATTTGCGAGAAACTTCTCCAAAGCAACGATATACCTATCTACAACGACTGAACTCACTCTACCACATCCTCATATATTATTTAATTTCTCCACAGTTATGGAGCAAGTCAAGTAGCAGCACGTTGCGCCGAGACTTCCACTCGACGCCCGACTTAGCTGCCGAGCACACCGCCCACCCGCCACGGACACGCTCTAGCGAAGATGTGCATGGTATGTGTTAAACCTCTCAAATGCCCCTCTAAGTAGTGCATTCCCTCCAGCAGTTGGCAACTTTGCAAGACTCCCGTATTACAATTACAATATTTTTTTTATTTTATTTTGAGGTTGTTTTACGGACACCTATGCTGTCAGTGAAACTTGAGCCTTAACTTACATACCAATAACATTGTATACCTCCCCTTAGGGCCAGGTCGCGTGCCTCCCCCCGCGCACCCGCCGCCGCCGCCGCCCGTGGCGGGCGCGGCGCCGGCGTCCACCTTCCGCCCCGCCGACCAGGCCAAGCTCTACGCCTCGCCCAGGGACCTCGAGACTGTCGCCTACAGGCCCACCAACAATGATAATACGCACAACGTTAGTATCTAATACCAAGGTTTTGAAAAAAGTTTGAACTAATGCTGAAAATGTTGGAAATAGAATACCTTCTGTTTGAAAACAATCTTAACCGACTTAAAGCATATTTGTACTGCAACTGTATTATTTGGAGGTATTTGTGCTGCAATTCTTTCCTGAATTTCTAAAAAACTGTTACGTCTTTTGCTTTCAAGAAGAATACAATTACCAATTAGCACTTGTTTATTGAAAAAAATCCTACACATTAACAATTCTTTTTATACTGATTCAATTCAAATTGTGTATTTTATTTGTACTTCAACCTTTAATCTACAGAGTCGTAAAGCAACATCGTTGCGGTCGTGGGCGGGGCCTAACCGGCCACAGTCAGCAGATGACCATACCAACCAATACGCGCAGCCCTTTAACACGCATAAGGGCTTCGTTAGACAGGTAATTTCTAGATCCTTTTATAGAAACTAAAGACCGAAAACCAGGATAAAACATGCCTCATTCATACCGAGATGAGAACGAACTTTAAGCAGGAAAATGTCGTTGGGAAAATAAGGTTATTTTGTTCATACCTCCAGATTGATCTTCTTCAGCCCAAAAGAAATTGGAAAACGTATGCCACAAACAGCTATGCCAAACCCAAAAGCCGCTAAAATCATAACACACGAATTTTTACGACGATCTAAAATTAAATAAATAACTTTCAGAATTCAACGCCAGCCCCACCAATACCTGAGCCAGACTACAGCATGTCGGAATCTGACGACGAAGTGGACGCCAAGCCTAAAGGTGAACCCGCGGCTGTTGCCGAGACCAGCGCCAACAGCAACGCTAGGTGAGTCTTATTGTAACGGCATAAGGTTCAGTCTTGTACGTCGAGTATGTCACTATGTTTGGGGAAATATTGGTGGTGCCAGTTTCGTGTAGGATCTCACTTGTTTTAATCATGTAAAAGTTTGTACTAATCTGAACTTCTGAACTTCTACTTAAACTATTGACTACTTCAAAAATGCACCCAGAGAATGCAATGTCTTAATGAACCTTAACATTTTCAGGATACCAATATACGCAACGATATTTGAGCATGATGCGGAATAAATATTTTATTTTGAGCTTTGATTCTTAACGGATAAGGTATAGTTTCAATTATCATAGATTACGTGTCGCTGGGGAAGCGCTTGTGTGTTTGTCGGTCACCATCACTGAAAAACCGCATACGACTGCGAGTCACATTAATTCTTTCATTTTAAGAAATCGTTGCATCATATGTCCTTTGTTGAGCAAAAGATTTTCATTCAATACAGTTTAATTTTAAATTCAAACTAATTATATGTTTTTAAAGAAGCACTTGGTTGGTGGTTGGGTCATTGTTTTATTTCCAAACAAGACACAGCACTTTATAGATTTAAGTGATTTTCACGGGGAACACGTTATTAACTTGTCATTATCATTTTTGATGAATTTATGTTTTACGTTGTTTGTTTTAATATATTTGTGGGTGTTGTTATGTTTAAATGATTTAATTTATAAGTACTTCTTACCGAAAATATGTTTTTAATTCAAATTAATCTTTTTGGTTTAGAATTCCTAAAAGTACATGCGTTACCTACTTCAAAAATAATTGTCGTTCAAAATAATTTGAGATTAGCTGAAAAAACAAAACTTTAAAATAACACAAATGTTTACAAAATCTCACGTTCAATTCCAGCGGGAGCAGTTCCGGTTCAAGTTCGATGCAGCACTCGTTCTCAGTGGACGAGATCCAGAAGATCCGCACGCGGCTGAAGTCGTCGAAGTCGTGCGGCGACGAGCTGGGGTCGCGCGACGACGGCGACAACAGCTCCTCCGGCGTGTCCTCCGACCAGGAGGCGCAGGCGCGGCCGCCGCCTCGCCGCGACAAGGTCTCCTTCTGCGCCTCCGTCACCGTCAAGTCCTCCAACGACGTCATCAGCACCGAGCCCGTGCACTCCTCCAGCGAGAGCCTGGCGCCGCCGCCGCCGCCCATGGCCCGCCACAACTCCCTCACGCGCAAGCGGGCCACCGCCGCACTGCTGCGCGGAGCCGCGGGAGGCACGCGCGGACGCTCCGCGGCCGAGCGCCTTGGCGTGGACGTGGACAAGGCGCCCGGGCGGAGGGCCCGGGCAGCAGTGCTGCTGGCGCAGCTGCCGCCGCCGCCGGAGGAGCCGGCGCCGGCGGCGGAGGCAGCACCAGTGCTAGCACCGCCGCCGCAGTTCAGCGACCGCGTGCGGGTGGTGGCGGCGCTGCCGAAGCGGCTGGCACACCTGCAGTAGCCGCTCTTATGAACTACCCTAGATAATAAACCTTCACTTTCGTACCCTCGTCGTAGGCTTACCCGTACTGCCGATGAGCGAGAAACGTTTTGTAATCGAGCGACTAAATGAAACCAAAGATTTATAGTATTTATTGTTGAGGAGTTAACATTGATATAGTTGAAACTAATTTTTATACATTCCCTTATTAAGCTGGTATTAACATGCGTTTCACGATTCATTATTATTGGTATTACTTTACTGTTATATACCCGACGTAGCGGTTTTATTCTGTTCGTTGTAGCAAATTTATTTAATTCTAATTCCTATGTTATAATTTCAATCCTTTTACAACGCAACCAAGTGCCATCGTGTCTATGATTTTAATATATTTTTATAATATATATCTGTAAATATTTTACGAGAGCTATTTTCGAGTTAAAAGAGTGGACCAGACGCGTAAATACAAAAGCATCCGGCCAACATATTATATATTGAAAAATCAGATTATTTATTAAACACTGGTATTTATGAATGTTATTAGGTACATGAATTATGTATATGGAACATATTGCGCTGTGTTGATCGATCGTTATAATTTCATTGTTTTCATTATTCGTCCATGAATATGCAGACATGGTCCACTCTTTTGACAGCATATTATTGAATTATTATGTTTACAACGGCCGTGAAGGCAATTATTTGAATTGAATGTGTTCTCATAGAAGACTAGCGCTTGAACCAAACTCACTAGCGTTTCATCCGTTCCATGATATTGTAAAAATTTTATACTAATCGAAATACATCCGTGCGCCATTTAGATATAGTTTATATCGCCAAGAGAGTGTAACACCAATTTTTATATTTCATTAATCGATTTTGTATCTTATTCTATTGTACTTTAGATATCATTTTTGCAAAAATTGTATTTGTGACTCTTCGAAATTATCTTATAAATGAATATCTCAGAGGTAAACTCTCACTTATGTTTAAAATCACTTACCCTTTTGCTTTTATGAAAAGGGAAGCGAGATTTATCTACCTATTGAAGCCCCTAAGCGGTGTATCGAAATCTTACCTGATATTTATAATGCCAATTGACGACAAGTGGTCTGTGGATAGCATTCCCCTTCTGTCACCGTGTCTGTAAACTGTTGCAAACACTACCTAATTAACATTCAGCCTAATGCGAGAAGCCATTTTGGATCTTATGTTCATTGACGTTAAGTTTTATATTGTTTGTTGGTAGCAATAGAATTTTTACAGAAAGTTAAGCCCCCTGTTTCGCGACACCCGGACTAGAACTATTTACCAGATAAAATAAAATGTTAGATATTATCTTTAAATGGGATGTTGAGACAGGAGGCGTTCAATGTTAAAATTAGCTGAATATTAGCTGAATTTTAAAATAGTGAGTCGCATATAGCCGACTATAGCCTCCACATGTATTATTAGCACAATCAATGAATTTGTTTATTAAAGTTTGTATTATTTCGTTATAATCGTCTTGTCATTATTTTAAGTTGTATAAATGTATTGTCTACTTAAGGCATAGATAGGTAGTGGTAATTATTAGGGCAATACTTGATTGTAGAGTAACGGTCGGTAAGTGGGGGGCGGCGAGTTGGCCTGTCGCTCATTTGACTGCTCCACACTAACAAGTAAAAACACTACGACACTATTCTCTCTTATCAAATTTCTTTAAAATCATGACTTACATCTCAGAGCATGAGAATTAATTTAATGTTTTCTACTAAAATCTTATGAACGGAGTGAATCAAATGAGCGACAGTTTCCAATCAGCTGTGGTTTTGTATAATACAATTGTGTTTCGCGTTTCATTTGAATCTCAGTATCGGACGTGTAACTACAACTTGGTATACTTTCAAATGAAAAAATAAATGTTTCATCACTTATTTACTGAAGTTTTATTTACTTAACATTACGTTATTATAAGGCCACATATTTATAATACACATTTAATTAATTAAAAAAAATACAGTCTTCTGATATATCTATGAAAATAATTGTCTGTCATCTAAGCTTTCAACTTTACAAGTGATAATAAAAATTTATTGGAGACATTTGACCAAAAAACAATGACTATGAATATTTTGATCTGATAAATACGTCGATAAAACAACACTAGCTGGCTGGTCACATACTCACATTGTGACTCTTGTATATAAACAAAAAAAATATGGCACCGACGATGTCTAGAGACGTCAGTGATAGATCTATAGAAATGGGGCTTGGCTTTCGAAAGATAAAGCCAGTCCTAGTACAATATCTTACTTCCAACATGATTTGGAAAAATATCATTAGAATCGACACAAATGACACTCTTAGACTAAAACCTTATTCTAACCATAGAGAGCTAATATTATAACCAACAATAATATATCAAAATGGACGGATAGAATTACTCAATCACAAACATTATATCACAACAAAAACAGTGTTATCTCAAGGCGTTCACAAAGAATATCATCAAATAACCTTGGCGATAACGGCGGGATTTGTAATTCTTTATCACTTTAACAAGGAGGGAATTAATATTAATTTAAACCTTATTTCAAAGGAGATAAGGGTTAATTTATTTTTGTGTGTTGTTTGGAGGACCCGATTGCTTAATACGGCGTGTGTCTACACGTGTTACAGATGACATTCTAGCAGACATAACATGCATTAACTTCTTGATTCAATTTATTTGTGATAGTGGAGATTTATTAAAGTAATCAAACTTGCATAATATTTTTATAATTTCGCACTAAAATATATAGTTTTTTCTTGCTTTTATTTTAGTGCGAAATTCGTTGTACCGCTCCTCAAGAACCTTTATAACCAGACCTCACATCATCATCCTCCGAGCCTTTTTTCCCAATCATGTTGGGGTCGGCTTCTAGTCTAACCGGATTAGGCTGAGTGCCCAGTGCTTTACAAGAAGCGACTGCCTATCTGACCTCCTCAACCCAGTTACCCGGGCAACCCGATACCCCTTGGTTAGACTGGTGTCAGACTTACTGGCTTCTGACTATCCGTAACGACTGCCAAGGATGTTCAATGACAGCCGGGGCCTACAGTTTAACGTGCCATCCGAAACACAGCCAATGATGTCTAAGATATACTTAGAAAGAGATATACATACAAACTTAGAAAAGTTGCATTGGTATACTTGCCTGACCTGGGATCGAACCCGCGCCCTCATACTTGAGAGGTTGGTCCTTTACCCAGTAGGCCACCACGACGCCGACCAGACCTCACAATTCCTTAAAATTATACGAAGTACAATGATTCCTTAAAGGACTTTCCTCACTAAATTACTCAAAACCACATAAAAATTGCAGTAAATTAAAAATATGCCTCGTGATCAAATTAGTCCCTAAATTAAAAAGAGAACTAAGTACAAATACCTTCCGAGTTCATACATTACTATGAACCCTATTCCGTGGTATTAAGATCCATGTAGGCAGCAACATCGTCGATCTTAACGAGACGGCGGTAATCGACGTTCTCACCACACATAGGACACTTGCCTTCTTCTTGAAGAATCCTATAAACAAAACAAAATTAAAATGATATGACGATCCAAAATCATTTACGACATTTTTACATGACAAGTCATGAATATTGGAACTTACTCCACAAATTCGCTGAGAATAGCTGGAAAATCGCACTCTGGACACGCCGTCAAGTCATCCTTCACTATGTGGAGCCCCTGCAAAATGACAAAAATATTTAAATATTTTCTTTGGTTTTATGGCTGAAGTGACTCAGCGGTGTTATATTATTAGATAATGGTGTTCTTAAGAACAGGTAGAGTGATGTATGACGCCACACGTCAGCTCTGCTTGGGGTAGGGCCGCGCTACACTGCGGGCAGGGACAGGTTACTGCGGCTATGTAGTACTCACGCTAGCCAGACAGAAGGGCACGTCAGCCTCGCATCGCGCACACGTCAGCTCCGCTTGGGGCAGGGCCGCGCTACATTGCGGGCAGGGGGAAGTTACGGCGGGGGCGGGTGGATCCCGAGCCCCGTGACGTACTACACTCTCAATCTTCTTCACGTACTTTGGATCAATCTGAAAAATATAACATACATTTTATCACAATTGCAATTGTCACAAAAAACAATTATCAAATTCAGGATAAAAAAATTGTGTACCTGAGATCGATATTCAGGCTGCATCAACACTCTGGCCCAGTGATAAGCCTGATGCTTCAAACCAGCGCGACTGCACTCGATAACCGTCGATGTTAATATCGATACTTGATCTGCAAAAAAAAGAAACAAATTAAAATACCAAAGTTTCACCAAGCTTGCAAACGCAATGACTGAATAAAAAAAACTTACGTTGTGGTGTTGGAAAGAATGTGACGTCAGCGGCAGTACGCAACAGAAGTCTAGCAGCCAAGTCGTGACGACCACGTTTTACATGGGTACGCACCTATAATCACACAAATTATTGCAACGCCTGCATTTACTTGGTTATGTAATTACTTCGTAATGACTTAAAATTCACACTTGAGCGAAACTCAAAAACAATCAAGTCGTCTATGTATAAAAGTATGATACCTTTTTCTTTAACCGATGTTTCGGCCGAATTGCACCAACCAAGATCATGGGTGGATTCGCAAACTCGCAGGTAGGTATGTACCGTACCTACATCGATTTTTCACGTGATCACACTTTAACTTTTACAGTTCAACTTACCAATATATAACTATGCAGTAAGGCGATGGCATGTCTCATGTCTCTGGGTACCGGCATGCGCGAAGCTCGCAGTGACACGCACATAGCACGAACTACGTCGCGAGCCTCGCGGTATTTACCCGCGCGACATTCAGCTCCCGCTATTATTATCTGTCAAGGAATGATGAGATTTTGATGGTTGTCTTTTCCCAAATGTGATGAGGTTGGCTTCCATTGCAACGAGGTGCAGCTAAATCCAAACTAATATTATAAATGCGAAAGTAACTCTGTCTGTCTGTCTGTCTGTCTGTCTGTCTGTCTGTCTTTCTGTCTGTCTGTCTTTTCTTCACGCCTAAACTACTGAACCGATTTGTGTGAAATTTGGTACAGACATAGTTTGAAACTTGAGAAAGGACATAGGATAGTTTTTATTACAAAAAATAAAAATAAAAAATAAAATTTATTACGGACATACAGTGCCATCTATTGGTCAAATGTCGAAATGCTGTTCCTATGCTCCGTAGATAGATGGCGTTAATCGCGCAATGGTGTCATTACACGTGTTCGGTTCATGTTATTGTTTTAATTCATCGGAAAATCCATCAGAAAAATGTAAATAAACAGTAAAAAGGTGTAAAAAAATTAATATTAATATAATAAAAGTTTTACTACAAAGAAAATGCTCTAACGGAGTATAGATAATTCTATTAGTACTACGCGCAATTGTGTCGATCGTTACACGAGTTCGGTTCATGTTGTTTTAATTCATCGGAAAAAAGTAAATAAATAGTAAAAAGGTATGGAAAAAATAATAACAATATAATACTACTTTTAGTACAAAGAAAATGCCCGAACGGAGTATAGATAAATAATCCGAGTTGTCACTATGCTCGATAGATGGCGTTGGGATCGAAATAGATCGCGCTATGGTTTCGTTACACGCATTTGGTTGGGTATCGGCCGAGCGCTTCGGTACCGTCGTGGAAAAATTGTATTGTCGGTTGTATGGTCGTTTATGTGGATTGGTCCTGTTTCGTAAATTCTAATTTGGTTCCGTTGTATTTGTCGATTTGGTACAGACATAGTTTGGAACTCGAGAAAGGACATAGGATAGTTTTTATCCCAAAAATCCTGCGGGAGCGGGAACGTCTCAAAAATCCCGCGAGATCGGGAACTATGTGGGTAAAACCAAAAATCTGCCGGAAGTCACTATTCCACGCGAACGAAGTCGCGGGCAAAAGCTAGTTGCTCATAATGCTGTTTAACATGGAACAACCCCTAACCTCTTTTCCAAATTTGAACAGGGTTCAATACCGGTAACCAGGAATTTAGTTTAGAGCTAGCTAACTTCTGAGCACAGGTACGAACTTGTGGCCATACCCCTCGCTCATCTCCGCTATTCAGTAATATCTCACCAATATAACAATGAGGAAAGTTGCGAACTATACTTACATGTTGTGCGTATTTTTTCTCCATCTACCTACTGACTAAATAAATAATGGTAAAACATACGATGATAAAATAGCTGGTAGGAGTGACATCGGTGAAATAGGGATATTCTATGTTATGATTATTGTTATAAATAGTCTCATTACATCATGATCAGAAATGACTATTACTATTGGTATTTTGTTTTGGAAGTATATCTACAGTTATAAGGAAAAATAACTGGATTTCCCCTTCTGATAAAGTAATCTTATAAATTTTAGTGATCTATTGAATTGCCTATCATACATAAAAAATGTGTGTTTTATCACCCATCTTCTTTCGTTTAATAAGAAATACTTACTGCAGTTTTGGCGGCTTCAGCAAATTGTCTCTTGGCCATGTACAGTCGGAATAAATGACGGGGTTCACGCGGTGTACCGTCTGTCTCTCCTAATAGAAATTCTATTAGCCTACAAACACACAAGTGACTTTGAAAAAGAAGTCTAACTTTCAACAAAAAAATATCCATATTTCCCAAAACAACCCAAATATAACCAAAATTATGCTTTTCTTAAAATTTCAATGTACCCAATTCACATTAATTAAGATGTGTAACTGTTTCCTCACCTCCTAGTAAGCCTTTCATCATCACTAGCAGCAGCTGCATCGATAGCAATACTGATTGCCTCATTGTCCTCTTCCTCCGAACCTCCACTCCTCAACAAATGCGACATTGCTTTACTATACTCCCCCGCGTGGAAATAAAACTTCCCCGCCAACAAATGATTCTTCTCCCCCTCAAAATGCAACGCCAAGCTCTTAAAGTCCTCCGGCCTAGCTTGAGAAGTCTGGATCAATATTTCTCCATACAATTGCAATTTCCCATTCTTCCTTGCTAATTGAAATGCCTCGTCATAACATAAAGACATTACTAAGAACTTGATAGCCGAAGTCGGATCATCACTGTTTTGGAAGTAATTTGCTACCATTTTTGCGCCTTGTATGGACTTCGTTTCTTGAACTAAGTTAACAGCTTCATCAATATCGTCCAATTTATCTAAGTTGAGACGTATAGCTGCTTCATAATCCTGTGCTTTGAGATAGGACTTCAAAGCATCGTGGTATCTCCCTTCTGCTTCTTTAGCTTTAGCATACTGTATATGTATGCTTGGAGAATTGATTTTTGGGAGTAAAGCTTCAACCTTAAGCCAGGACTTTAGTTTGATGTATAACGAAGCTGCTTTTTCAGTGTTCCCTGCTTGATCGTATAAGGCAGCTGCATGAGTATACTGTTTTTCTTCTTCGAGTAGTTGAGCGCATTCTTTAACAAGCATGATGTCGTGAGAATGTTTCATAGCGGTGGTCAGGCCTCTCATGACGTCACCACAACGTATAGACATACGAGCGATGCCGGCCTCGCATTTGTCGTTGTGCTCTTTAACTTTAATGTCGTCTGTGTTTTCTGTTATGAGGCTTTTTTCGTAGTTTGATAATGCTTCGTGGTAGTCGGCACTGTAAGGAAGTTTAATAAGTCAGTATTTCATGCCAGAATTTTTCAATTCGCCTGGGGTAGTGCAGGACAGTACATTATGTCTCCCACCTAACCTACTGTCCTGTACTAGGCCCCATCTCTTTTTTTAGAATACTGCCAACGAGTGAAGAGCTGAAAACATGCCATTGACCTGTTTTGGACAAGGGAATTCTTCAGGTGTACCTTCCATTAAGGGACGAACTTCCCTGGAGCCAACCTACCTGCAATATTACTTACGTGAGCTCTAAATGCTGTGCCCTATGCAGTGTAATGGCGGGCGCCTTAGCGGGACAGGACACAGCGGCGATGTCGGCCGCACGTGCCCAGTCTCCGCGAGCCGCGTGTAACTCCAGCGCGTGTAGCGCTCCCGCTGGGGAACTTTCAAGCCAACGGGCTGCTGCCGAACCTTGGCATAAACAGGCGCAGAGAGTTCCGCTGGGGAACAGTGTTATTGTTGTCAACAAAGTCAATATTATGATCATCATCAACATTGTCATCTTCGTCAACATCATCATTATCGAACCTTGAATTTCCAGGTCAGGCTCAAATGCAGGAAGTTAAAGGTATAAATAAAGCTTTAGTTTCAAAACAGAAATGGTTTCAAAAGAGACTACTTATAAATATGAGTTTGCCAAAGATTTAACACTATGTTATTAGGTTATACAGAAGACATGCCTGCAGACAATAATGGTCGCTGCACACAGCGGGCGCGGCGCGACGGGACGGGACGGCGACGCGACGCTGAGCAGTTGTAATGTACTAGATATTACAGACGACATCACACAGAGCCGTCCCGCTCGGCGCGACGCGACGCGACGATCTAGTACATTGCGTCGCGTCGCCGTCCCGTCCCGCCGCGCCGCGCCCGCTGTGTGCAGAGACCATAAGATAAGAAAATATTAAAACTTACCATAATATAGACAAGTCCTCAATATGCGAAGCGTCTTCAAGAGCCCAAACCATTGCCACGTCACTCAGCCTTGTATAGACACGAATTGCTGCAACCAATCACTCATTTAGTACAACAAATTTTGACAGAAGTGGTTACAGAAATTCCTAGTTCCTACTTCTTTCATTATTCCACCTCAAAAATATAGTTTATACGGTATTCAGAATTTTGATTCTACTCACCAAACTCCACATTAAGTTCAGCAATAGCGGCTTCCCCCATCTTCCTCCACAGTTCCGGTTCATCCACAGCATCACAGAATAACCAAGCTTCGCTGAACCGTCTCAACGCTAACAACTTGTCTATGTGACGACGTTGATTGGCCAAGCGTTTTTCCGTGTCGGCATCCGCTAGGCCGCTCGTGTTGTGCGAGTCTAGAGCTAATTTTAGTACTCTGTAGAGGATAAAGAAAAAGGAAGACTGAAGAAAATAGAACGAATATGAAATTGAGTAAAAATATGCATCTATAGACAGAAAAAAAATACAAATACCGCAGTTAATTTTATATAAAATATCGATAAATGCCCATAAATACTCACATATACCCTCTATAAAATGGGCAAGGCTTCATTAACAAAATCACAATCAAAAATACTAACATTCCAAAAATACTCACGAGCCTCCACTGCCATAGCAGTAAACATCTCCAGAGAACAGAATTAGCGGTATCTGACCAGCCAACAGCGGCGTGATCCCCACCAAGTCAATATGAGAGCCGTTGATAGAATTCGCAGCATAGTAGTAAGTCTCTATCGCCTCGTCTGTGTAGATAATGAACACGTTGCGGTCTGACAGGCAAATGTCCCAGATTATGCCCCTAAACGGAGAAATTCGATGTCAGATTTTGGACTAATTTTAAGCAACCTATTATAAAGTCAGAAATCATCAACCCACATTGGGCGAGCGTGGTGATTAACGCTTAATCCTTCTACGCATGGAAGAAGGCCCTACAGTGGGACGTTTAAAAGGTTGATTATGATGAGGTACCAATAGGAAAAACGTTACTTTAGTTTGAATAGGAAATATGATTGAATGATTTTGAAGGAGCAAAGAAATTCAAATAAAGAAGAATTAAGACTTTCGGGAAAAAATGAGGGTATTTTGGTGAAAGATTGCTGAAACGTGGCCTTGTGAAGGCTGCTGAAGGTGACTACCTAACATCAGCGGCCTGCGAGCGCTGCAGCGCACACACGTGGTCGGGCGCGGGACAGTACACGTGCACGCGGCGCCGCTCGTCCAGCACGCAGGCGCGGGCGCCGCCGATGTCGCAGTACACGCCGCGGACGCCGCAAGCATGCCGCCAGCGGCCGCACGACCGCCATTCCTCCACCCCAAAGTATTCTACGTGGCCTTGCTAGAGTAAAAAGAAACCTTCAACTTATAGACTCCAGCTTTTCAACAAGCGACTTTAAGAGATAGAACCACGGCCGCAGGCACGAACTCATCGGGGAGTGGCTCGGCAGCGGTGGAGCTGAGGCAGAGGTAGGCCGAGAGAGGGTGATTCATACAATTCATACAGTTATATGGAACTGGCCTCGAACTAGCAAGCGCGGGGGGCGAGGTCATACTATCCAGCGCCGGGGCTTGCCATTGATTCCCCACTGCCTATCAACTCGGTTTATAAGTGCGGGTACTCGCATATATCTACTCACGAGACTGTAGAACGCATGGCTTGTACGAGACGATTGAACAGATTTTGTGAATCAGAAAATGTCCCACGTCAAAATAGGGTGTGAAACAAAAAAAAAAACATTATTATAGACTCGTTATAGACATGAGTCAAAAACCAGGAAATCAATTAGTTAATTGCTTACCTAACTTTAATTACCATTTACCAACATGAATTTCCCAAAATGAAATTATTATTCATCGGTCATTAGTATTCATTTTGGCAAATCACCCTGAGGGATGACATACAAGAATAGAATCCATAAGCTCTTGGTACACCGGTCTTCGAAGTTATTTCAAAGTTTACTGGTATCTAGGCAACGAAACACCAAACAAACAGCGATAGTACTTACATCAGTGACGAATATAAAGAAGTCACTTGTGAGATGTATGTCGACGATCTTAGCTCCCTGCATGTGCGGCTCGGGGAACAAGATGGCTTCTTTCTCTGGCTGTGATGGATCCACTTGGTCAATCTGTAGAAAAAGGTTTAAAAAATCACTTCCCATAAGAGGATGCATTTCTATAGAATCAGCCCAAATGTCTTTTCATGGCTCATTCTTGGAATAGCGTTTGTAGCTGCCTTTGTCTATGGTATTGTCTCCTTGTAGCAGTTTTTCCTGCTAATGCATAGAATGCCTAACCCTATAATTAGGGGAGATGTTCCTAAAACGGGTACCCCTCCTAAAACGGGTAGGCCTTGCCATTCGAATATTATAGATCTTAGTGTGAACCTGTGAGTGTAGAGTGGCGCACTACCCCCCTGCCGATCACGGTCAGTCGGCTCGCGCACCTGGAGCGAGCGTGTTCGAGGTAAGACGTAAAAAAAGTTTTCCGCTGAACTTATTAAAAAAAATCGAATTATGCTAGTGCTAACTACTCAAATATGGTGTAAGATATGGTTTTCGTAGTTTTGTATTATCATTTTGCATGTTATATGCTTATTAATTGTGAATAATTAGTGGTCTCCTTGTTTACAATTTTATGTTTAAGGTAGTTGAAATTTAAAACGTGCTTTTGGGCAAAACGGGTAGGGGCATAACGGGTGACTATCCGATTTGCCCTGGAATAATTTATGATATGTATTAAGCTGACCAGTGCCATTATTTATCTGACTCAAATGTAAAAAATACCTAATTTGTTTTTTTTAATTGGGTGAAAAGAAAAACTTTAAATGCTTCGTGGGATGTGGAAGTTATGAAACTGGACCGCAACCTCTTGACGAAGCTATAAGTCCACCTCATACTCCAACACCAGTAGGCCAGTATATTGAAGAACTTTCAACACCATGCAAGACTATAACGGCAGAAACACAAATTCTTAAGGATTTTATAACACCATGCAAGACTCCATCACAAACTACAATCCTTCTTCAACCTGAGAATCATCATGTAACACCAATAAAATAAGGGGCACTTCCTCAATTGATCCCACAGAAAGCTAATCGAAGATAAAGAAAGCCACAGAGAGCTGAAGAAGAACAGGAACAGCGAGAAAAAGAAATTTAAATATTTTTTCTTTGATTTTTAACAAAATTATCTGTTGGTAGCATTATAATTTCAAATGTTACATTTAATGACGTAAAAGAGTAATCTAGACTGATCAAAATAAGACAACTGTTTAACATAATTAAGGAGACTAATTAACAATTAAGATTTCCTGGATAATAGGAGGCTAAGATATTTTTTTAAATGTTTTTTAATTCATTTATCACATATATTCATTCATTACCTGCTTTGCCCAAAGGCGCTACCCGTTTTAGGACCCCCCTGAGGGCAAAGCGGGTATTTCGAAGGGGTTTATTTTTTTTTATTTTTTTCAGAATATTGAAGAAGATTATTTATTTATTTATTTATTTATTTATTTATATATTTCCACACTTACATCTATCTTTACAGGATCTTAACCTAATGCGATAGAGAAGTAAATAAAAATTCTAAACATATCAACTAAATTGAAACATAACCCTAAAAATATATATAATTAACAATTAAAGTTCTAGTTCGTAACATACTACCCTATATGCAATCCTTGTGAAGTCGTTCAACGAACAGGAAAACAAATCAACATGCTCAGCGATCGCGTTGAGCGTGCGCAGCGCGCGCGACATCGGCGCTTGCTGCAA
Source organism: Helicoverpa assulta (assembly GCA_963856015.1). Classification (NCBI taxonomy): domain Eukaryota; kingdom Metazoa; phylum Arthropoda; class Insecta; order Lepidoptera; family Noctuidae; genus Helicoverpa; species Helicoverpa assulta. The sequence goes on from CAWLCW010000016.1 coordinate 3,129,974, forward strand.
GAGGTTAGTGCGTGCTGTTGGCACCACCAGCAGCCGCGGCCGCCGCCGCCGTCCCACATACTCATCTGGCACGCACAAACGAAGTTCTTCCAGTATTGCTGGATTACAATTTTTACCACGTAAAAGTTGAAATAAATAAGTAGCCAGCGATACTTCACGTCTAGCTCCTAGCTTATAATAGCCCACCATACCAAGCAAAAACAATGTTGGATATAGTAGCGGATAACCTGGGTAAACACTATGTAATTTAAAGTAAAGGAATCTTACGAACTTGTTCTGAATTCTTTCCAACATTGTTTTGTACTTGGCTTCACTTGGACTCCAAATGGCCGCATTGCATTCCAAATGACTTTTCACTAATGCCTCGTACAAAGCTTTTAAAGCTCTGACATTAGTGAAATCAGTGGCCTGACGTAAAACGAATCCAAGATTACGGTAGGCTTTCTTACAAACTTCAACAATATGCTTCCTGAAAGTTAGATCTGCAGTAAAGTGAATTCCCAAATCTCTGACATCTGTAACACGTTGTATGGGTTGCCCCTCCATTTGATACGGGCAGTGACTAGGGTTACGTGTACGGGCGAAGGACAGTACCGAGCATTTTTTGACATTGAAATATAACTTGTTCTCCTTACTCCACTTAATAGCATTATTTAAGTCCTGCTGCAACAGACTATGATCCACAGCTTTGTCTTTAACTATCATGCTTAGTTTGAGGTCATCTGCAAACAGAAGGCACGTGGAATATTCAACTACTTTTGGCAAATCATCAATCATAAGAACAAAAAGTAACGGTCCTAAATTACTCCCTTGACTGACGCCAGATCTTGTGTAATAAGGCTCGGAATGGTATCCACAACAGTCAACAAATTGACGTCTCTCGCGCAGGTAACTGGCGAAGAACTTCAATGTGTGAGGTGTAAAACCCATGTCAGCCAGCTTAAAGAGTAAGACGTCATTGTCGACTGTGTCAAAGGCCTTCCGGAAGTCCAAGTATACGACATCTACCTGCAGCCCAGCATCGACTGCTGGAATCATAGTCGCCATTTGATGTAGGAGATTGCCCGTCGTACTCCTTCCCGGGCGGAAGCCATGCTGTGCTTCAGATAAATGTCCGCTCAACTGTGCGTACAAGTTGTTGTGGATAGCCGCCTCAAATACTTTGGCTGGTGTTGAAAGAATAGCTACAGGTCGATAATCACTAGCTTCCTTAGATACTTTACCCTAATTACTAAGACTATCTTATGTTTTCCAAAGTTTATTATATAAACAACCCTATGAGTACAAATAACAAGTCGCATGTAATGTTCTTGGTTATTTTATTTAACATCTTTCGTTAGCTTACCCGTTTTGGGAACATCTCCCCTACCACTTACCGCATGCAACATGGCCCGTCCCTGAAACAGCGCAGCAGCATAGTCCCCAGCTAACGTAATGACATCTATAGCCGCTGGGTATTGTCTTCTTGTGGCAGCTCCTCCCGCAAGCGGATAAAACCATGCGAGAGTGCCGCTAGCACAGCACACATGGGACCCGCCTAGAGCGATCACGCTTGGTTCTGTTGGTAGTGTGTAGGTGGCAAGGGCTGCGGGTTCCGCTATGAAAGATAAGAATCATTTTTATGAATGAAAGCTACCAAGACCATAAGCAAGAACAACATACTCTTGAATAAAACCTTACATTTGTTAACAGGTTCCGGCTCATCCCCAACAGCAATACACTGATACACAGTAGCCTCAGTGAGACTGGTGAGCGTTATAACCCTAGTACCATACGCCGCATGTAATGGCGGCAATGCAGTCACGTATACGTTCAGATACGCCCTGCCAGCCGTCGCGAGCAGACGTCCATCTGAGCTCCAAGAGCATCGTTCGGCACCGCCTGCTGGCATTACTGACCCTGATACCTCCCCGTTGTTCCATATTGCGATTAATTTTAGTCTGGAAAAAAAGGAGAAAAATATTCATTAGGTTCAAAAAGGGTAGAGATCTTCACAAAACTCTTTCTTGAAAAAAGCTAATCTGAAACAATTGGACCTACAGTTTCAAATCAGCTTTAATCCTATATCCCCTGGCCTCAATAAAGTATACTTGATAGTATTGTCAAAATTAATTCTTTAAACTACTGAACCTATCTTATAAAAGCAGATCAAGTTTTCATCAAGCTAAAAATTCTTAACATGGAAAATTATAATGAAAACTTACTGTCCATCACCACAAGATGCAGCAAGTCCATTACAAACAGCCACATCAGTTAGATTGTCTTTATGGTTCTTCACTTGGAACAACTCCTCACCAACCTCCTTGATATGAGTAGAAATTGCTATGATGAACCCTGCACTAAATCCTATTAGAATATAGCCATCTCCATACCATTTGTATGAGACTATTGAGCCGTAGCGCTGTTGAAATGCTAACTCTATGGGATTTTCTGGATTCAAGAGGTTGTATAGGTATAGTGTTCTCTTACCCACTACAAGACTTATCTGGAAAATAGAAAACCAATATCAAGTAGATATTTATGTTTTATTTATAGGTATATATTTTATGTTATGTAGTTTCATCTTTGTTTTGTTTAATGTTGTGCACTTAAAATTTTCTCTTCCCTATCGCATCTCTCTATCGCTCTAAGGTTTGCTGTTAGAGAACCCAGTTCTGGGTTAAGCTCGCCTTTGTACATGTCTTCTCTGTGTTGTGTGTGTCTTTTAAATGTTTTTGTGTACAATAAAGAATAATAATAGTTGAATCTCTTATGTTTTTTATACTTGCTAAATTAAAAGTTCATGATTTCAATTAACTCAACAGTTACTTGTCTATTCAGTAATCAAAATTCCATGAATTCATCTTACTGTATTTTCCCCAGCAACTCTTTCATCAGTCTTCATCTCGGAGAACTGCAGATCATTTGGTATGTCTCTCAGAGATATCATCCTCAAAGTGTCACCATCAGAATTGTTTATAGACAAACTCTTGTCTTCGGAGGCCAACACTAGAATACTGTCCTTATTCCATGCTGCACATGTAATCTTTTTTGTGTGTTTTCCTATTATTGGTATTCTCCTGAAAAATATTAACAAGATTTATATTATTAGTTATCTACCAAAATAACAAACAGGTTTAAAAGTACCTAAGTCCTTACTTCGTTGTATGATGATTATACAGGGCGAGATTCCCTTTCTGTGTGCCAACAGCTAACAGAGGCTCTCCGTAAGCCCAAGCTATACATGATGGTGGTTCCCTTAGCCCCGTCTCTATGTTGATCCTCTTATTGGCATGGCACTCCCATAGTAATACTGTGTTACTGTTGGGCGTTATGATAGCTAGGTAGTCACCATCTTGGTCCCATTCCATACCTGCGCATAGACTGAGAGGAAATTCCAATTTATAGTTTTCGTTTCAATTCATTAGTTTTGAGAATAATGGACAAAGGAAACCAGTGGAAGTGGTGAAGTGTTCATCATATCATCTAATAAGTGTAACTTTATGTGGCATAAAACTCAGGTGTAAAATTATTTTGAATATCATCTCACCCCTGCAGCTTCATTCTCTCCATTAATTGTCCAGACCTGTCATGTACAGCTACTGTAGCATCAGTTCCAGTTGTAGCCAGCAATGAGTGAGACTCTCCCTTCTGCCATAGGAAATATAGCTCGCCCATCCCATGGGGCTGCTCAATGGTGTATAGTAACTGGAAACCATAGTAGGATCATGTTATTATTTGAAACATACAAAAGCAAAAGCTGTAATTATATAGAAATATTTTCCTTAGAGAAACGTGTAGTTTAAAAGTAAATATTAGCCAATTTAAAATGTTTTGTTTACTTACTTTGGGAGTTGTCATTGTTGTATGATTTTTGTATTACGTATCAAGTCATGTAACCTGCATGAACAGTACGAATAAATCCCGTTTACTGGTTTGCTATACTTTGATGGTTATTGGGTATTATTTTTATTTATGAATTTTTCATTTTACAGCATGTTATGTTGTTATTATTTGGTTGCTAGGCAACTTCACGTTACCGGATTCCTGTCCATGGATGGGGATCATAATCGCTTAGCTATTTCTTATTCATTTTATTCATTTTATTACTAAGTCAGCCTTTGTTTTTCATATTAATTAATAAATTTCATAATTTAATCATAATATTTTATATACTTACAAAAATCTTAGAAAATAGTCCAATTTAAAAAAAAAGTAAAATTACACAATTTCATTATTTGACCCCAAAATGTTGCCATTTACCGTACTGTACAGTTCGCACTTTAATTTGATAAATATTTTAATTATTATTTTAAAATTAAAGTATACGAAATTAATACATAATTTTATTTTTGTAGCATTTAGCTGCTATTCACTTAGAAACTTAAAATATGGTTCAATTAGTCTCTATATTGTTCTGTAAATATGTGCACTACTTAGGAAGTAATAAATCAAATATTTTAAGCGATAATAATTAGAAATGAATAATGTTATGGGAAGAAAATAGTACATATATGTACGTAACTCTTCGTAAACAAAACTTTACATTGCATTGCAAATTGAATATAATATGTATAGAAATCTTACGCTATAAGCACAAAATATTTTTATAGGTACCTCATAGGTACTTGGAGATCTTTGTAGAGTTAATTAAGTGTCAAAAATATACGCAAAGAAATCTCCTTTTCATTTGATTTTCCTGCATCTGAGTTAAAATAAAGCAGTACTTGCTATATTTCATAGTTTATCGGATCTTTTATTTTAATTTTATTTGATGTTTCGACATAAAGGAATAACCAATCCAAGTCCTATTCAGATTACAGTATATTGTATAAATATTTATTTTTATTTTATTGAATAATTAAATTATTATAAAAATAGAAACAAGAATTTATTTCAGAAATTCACAGACAGTAAAAGGAAAATCCACAATTAAAGCAACTGGTAACATTACACGCTTATGTCACTCTCATGCTTGCTGATCTAGGTTGATAATCAACTTTCTAAAATAAAATAAATTGAAGCAACAACTTTCTATTACAGAGCACTGTTATTACTAACCTTAATTTAACTCTAACTCAGAATGAAACCAAAAATAATGTTGATTGATAAGGTTTGTGTGTTATAATGTCCATATTTCTAACTAGAATCCAAAACTGAATTATTTCTTTAAATAATTTATGTATTACAGATTATTCCTCACAATGTTGATAGAAGCAGTATCATTAGAAATATGAAGAATATAAGTGTGTCTTATAAACATAATGAAAATAAATACTTAGTCAATGTCCTGAGTAAAACGGGACAAAGTTTTGAAGACACCGGGCAAAATCAAAGCAACATCAATGATTTGTCATTTCAAGTAGAGAAAAAGACCTTTACACAAAGAATTCTAGAAAGTTTCAAGTCACCTCAACCAAGGCAAGAGGTCAAGCCAAAGAAAATAGTAATAGATTTTAGTTCACCAAATATTGCAAAACCGTTTCATGCGGGTCATTTAAGATCAACAATAATAGGAAACTTTATTGCAAATATAAATACTTATTTTGATAATCATGTAACTAGGCTTAATTACTTAGGAGACTGGGGCACACAGTTTGGGTTGCTTCAGTATGGTTTAAGAGCAAAAAATATTGATGTAAATGATTTAAAGAATGATCCAATTAGATCTCTTTATGATATTTATGTTTATGCCAACAAATTAGCTTCAAAAGATGAAAATGTTCAAATTGAAGCCAGAAGGTTCTTCTCAGATATAGAACAAGGCAAAATGAATTTGGAGAACTGGAAAAATATTCGTCAAGTTACCGTAGAGGAATTGGAAAAAGTATATGAAAGACTAGGAATACATTTTGATGCATATCATTGGGAATCAGATTACAATGGTGGTGCAATCAAAGATTTGATGACATCATTACAAAACAAGAACATTATTCAAAAAGATGAATCTGGAAAGATAGTAGCAAAAGTTCATAATAGAGAAGTAGCTGTATTAAAAAGTGATAATTCAACCTTATATCTGTCTAGAGACATTGCAGCATTGCTGGATAGATACAAGAATTTTGACTTTGATAAAATGCTGTATGTAGTTGATAATGCTCAGACAGATCATTTTGCAGCGCTCTTTGAGATTGTTAAACAAATTGACCAGAAATGTACTGATGGCTGTGAACACATCAAGTTTGGCAGGCTCAAAGGCATGAGCACTAGAACTGGAAATGTAGTATTCTTGAATGATATTTTAGATGAAGCTAAGAAAAAAATGCATGAAAAACAAGCATTATCAAAGAGTAAGGATGAAAATTCTACCATAACACATATTATTCTACAAGTGCCCTTAAATTAAAGATAACATCTATGTTGTCTGCTTACAGATTCAAAATTAAATTATTTATTTCAATAACATCTTTAAGAGCACTTAAGGAAGTCAAAAATTATAATGAAAAATGTGGTTGTGAACTGACTGTTCTTTTTTTTTCAGATACCCGCAGTGGAGCGATGAATGAAGAGACGTGTGACATTCTGGGCACTTCAGCAGTGTTACTTAATGATTTAAAGCAAAAAAGGCAAAAGGACTATACATTTAGTTGGGATAAAGCTCTTCAGAGTGAAGGTGACAGTGCAATTAAGTTGCAGTACCTTCATTGCCGATTATGGAGTTTGGAACAAAACTGTGGAGTATCATTACCAGATGTCTGTGACCCAAACTATATATCTGAAGAAGTTATTGGAGATGTTATAGCAGAACTGGCTGGATTTGAACATATTCTACATAGGTCTTTAGAGGAATATGAAGCCTGTATCCTAGTCAATTATCTTTTCCGCTTAGCAAGGCATGTAAATAGGATGTTCAATGAAATAAGAGTAAAAAATGTTGATTCTGATTTGGCAGCACAAAGGTTACTAGTATTTCACTGTTCGAGGATAGTTCTCAAAACTGGACTGGAGATTTTAGGTATAAGACCTCTTAATGAAATGTAATATAAATGTTTATAAGTACATCCCCATATTAGTATAGTATATATTATATTGTTCATTGTAATTGTAATCGAATAAAAAAATACCATTCATGAATCTCATTTTATTTATTTATGCCTGTCCTGTTCATTAATCGTTATGTGGTTTATTTTTACATATAGATATTTTGAGAAACTATTTCGAAATAGCCGCGCCGCGTATCGACATCGGCAATCGATCTCGGGTATGGATCATGATTTCCCTCCAATACAAGCTGAGAAACACATTGACATCCGGATCCTGTCTACAACAAAGATACAGATAATTAATTTTTATAAAATCGATCTAATAGCGCACCAAGGGATCCGTACTCACTTCTTTATTGCATTTTCCCCCTGGAACGATTGAATATTATTGACTATGTTAATGTAACTAATTTGTTTACTGAATATTTTATTTAATTATTGTTCTCACATAGGCTCCAATTAAAATTCGTAATGACTTAACTAATAAATAGATTTACTCGTAAATTAAAATTACATGACCTATTCACTTACTATAGTGAAACGTTATAAGTTTATATAACTAGTGTAAGTTAAATTAGTTTATCTAGAGACTCTAAAATGGTTTCACTGTGGGGTCAAATCACAGTCAAACCATTACAACGGTTTTATGGAGCTTACCTTTTTTATTATTTTCTATTTTACCTTTTTTTATAATAAATTAATAGATTATAAACTCTGCAATTTTCTCATTAACTGCTACTCCATTAGTTTTCAATAATTGAAGTGTATCAATTTACAACGATATTTTTTTCCAGCAGTGGAACTGCATAGGAAAAAATAAATAAATTATTAAGTATTAATAATTTAACACTTCCTTATTTCTTGTTTTTTCTTGAACAATAATGAAAAAAATACGTTTACAACCAGAATGAGAAAAATTTAAGTATAAGCATCCATCGTCCGAGCCTTTTTCCCAACTATGTTGGGGTCGGCTTCCAACCATTTATAATAAAAATGTAAGTATATCCAAATATTTAAAATTTCTATCAGAGGACAGACCAAACTTGTGACGTAAGGAACCCTAAGGATCGCCACTCGGATATGGTTAATTATTTGCGAACTGTTTTATAAAGTTTTACATTCAATAATAACTAATTGATTTATTTGGTTTTCGTGAGAAATCATTGAATAATAAATAAATAAAATAATTTAAAATCAATATTCACCTCCTTCCTTTTAGCTGAATAGAACGGGTTCCGGTGCTTCATTTGCAATTTTTTGCAAAGTAATTGAAACTTGGTTATGGTCTTCTCTACATCATAGACAGTCTAGAGACACGTCGTATTGATGATGGCCACTCCCGATTTGGTGGGAATATTCAAACGTACACTTCTTTATAATTTTTTACAAGCCGTATGTCCGATAAAATCATTGAATGATGTATACAATAGTTACTTTTCAACTTTATTTAGCATGTTATCTCATAAAATTATAGTATTCAAATAGAATTTAATATAAAATATGCTTTTACATGACAAAAACATCTTCGGTTTTCTTCGGCTATGTTCGGCTCCATACGCCTTGACGTCAGAATAATCGGACCGATCCTGCGTCAAATCGGTATTTCCGGCAGTCACGTGGTATGCGCGGACCAATCAGAGCGCTTTCCTATACTCTATATAGGCCGACATTTTCTGACAAGCGTAGAAAAAGTTTTCATCAACAGCCGCCATTTTGCGCTGGAGAGACTGAGAAGAATTTCGGAATTTGTCGTGTAAATTTTCTGTTTTTTCTTACATCATTTTATCATAAACTTTACCATTCCGTGTATTTTAAAGTGTTAAGTGAAATCGTGTTGTTCGATAGCGTAAATAAGTTCCTTAAAGTAGCTAAAATCTGGTGATATTGTTTTCATTTATTGTGCTAGTTCCGACGGAAGATGGTGAGAGGGTCTGTGTAGCTCTTCGATTCGGAGCTTTGTAATGGCGAATACTTGAGTGAGAAATTATAATATGTGCCTTCAATGGTTCGAAGGACATCGGACGATCGCGATGTGGGTGAATTACATTATGATGAACGACAAATCGCTCTAAAATGTTATTTCTTGAAGATATAAGACATAAAAGTGTTTTTTAAATCGGCGGGCCGAAATATTCACGACGGCTTACGTTTAGTAAACAGAGCCATGGCCGATGAGCCGCCTAACAAGCGGCCTAAAATGATCGGGGGCCCTTTTCAGGGTCCCTCGGACTCCGCGGGTGAGTATTTTATTGTTTTACACCGAGTTTGCAAAGTGTCGGAACAGTGTTCTGTCATATTATCTTTCTTTGATTTTTGACATTTTGCCTTCGTTCTTGTTAGCGCCTCGCAAGTTTTGCGTCGTATTATTGTATCTTAGCGCATGAAATCAGAAAATATAGGTTTTACTCGATATTTTATAAAATTCTAGTTCATTTTAGTGTACTATTCTAGTATATTTCTGTTATTTCATTTATTAAAATGAATGAAATCTAAGTTTTGATACATTGTTTTAGGGTGTACATTTTGTAATATATTGCAATTATTGAATAAATCTTACTTTATTTGTTCATGTTTCTGTGAAATATAAAGTATTATCAGTATTATTAGTAGTATTTTGAAGCGTGGTCTTGTTTTTTGAGTTGAATTTTAGTTTGACAAGAAGGTTGACTAAAGTGTTGTAGGGGTATATGAAAAAACTATTACAAAATTATTGTAAAATTGAAGTAAATAATCTCTAAAACGTAAAAAAGATTACATGTATATTGGTCAATGTTTTATAACATTACCTGACACTCAGTACTTTTAGTGACCCACATTATGTTGAGTAAGTAATCATATAATTTTTTCACTAAAATTCGATAAAATTAGGTAGACTCCACATCAGATTATACGTCCACATGTAATCATTTATTTAATGTTTTGTAAATTGATAAGAACATAACCTCTTTTTTGCATGCTGGCAAAATAAAGTGCAAGGCCAAATATTGAATAGAAAACTCTTATTTTACAACTTAATGTTATGTTACCAAAACCTGTATCACATATTAGGTAGCTTATATTTTTTTGGCCACACAGTTCATAGTAAAACTTATGTTTTGTTTGTAAATCTTAGAAGAACTTAGTGCAATATGTTTATCATTATTAAAAAGAATTCTAATAAACATGAAAAATATTTCGAGCATGTAAAACTTGGACAATATTTATCGAACTATCAATATGAATAAAGTAAAGTGGATCTATGTGATTAAGTTTGTTATTTGTGTTCTTTTTCCATTTATTTTGATTGATGTTACCGTTGTTTTTATGTTATTTTATTTATAAGTTTTTTTTCTTATGTTATCTATAGGATTTCTGTCATAAATACATTGAAGTTTTTATATATTGGACTTTAATAAACTACTACTGCTTTAGTATTTTAGTTCAGTGTTTGAATGTTATATTCCCCAGATTATTGATAGAAAAATACAAAGCAAAATGTATGCATGGTGCAAGATATTCTAGTGTAGGCAGATGACATAAAAGTTTATATCACTACTATATCTTACTAAATATGAACAAAACTATTCAAAAAACTATAATGTTCTCTAATGTTATCATGGACTTGAGGTTATATCAGTCAGAATATAATTTTCAGAAATTGTTGTACAGATTACAAAAGATATACAAGATTAATATCATTTTGGCTTACTCTAATGTAAAATTTAAATTCTTCTCATTCTTTAAATATCAAAACAATATTTAAAAATATTTCATTCAGTCATGAAATTTTGTAAAAAGCAGAAATAAGTTTTCAACAAAGTTTTTCTGTTGATGAAAATAAGTGCTATATTCTCAAAACAAAAAGAAATGTGCAGAATGTGTACCATATTTATCTCAGTATTTCTTACTGCCGTCACAATATAGGTAAATAGGAAGTCAGAGTATCAAAACTTATATGATAATAACTTTGCATAAAATAGTTAACTATTTACTAAATTACTAAAACTGGTTCTTTATTTAATTTTGTTTCAGCAGATGGGTTTTCTAACCTTGACATGTTCGACCTCGAAAAGGACCTCCCAGATGAGTTGATGGGAGGTGCTTGGGGTGAACAGCCAGGAGTCACGGGCCCCAAGCCCCCTGCACAGGGACCGGGGCCTGGGGGACAAATGTCCCAACAGCAACAGCTCAATGGAGATGATCCAACAGCTGCTATGCACAGACAAATCAACAATCACCTTATACAACAAGTGAGTACCTGGGGCTGATGGATTTACTGCTTATTAGACTTTTTAAAATCATTTAATATTACTTCTATTGCAAAATATTAAAGAAAGATACATTTTCATTCAGGAATAAATTTTTAATTTTATTATGTGAAACATAATTTTTACATATTATCTTTTCTATTTTGAATTTGGTCTCAGTCAGTTTGTCAGTAATTTTTGTATTAATACATAATAAAAATAAATTCTCATTCAATTTTTTTCTAAGCATAATAATAGGGGTGTTATTTGTGCAGCAGTACCAAATATTGCATAAATTTGCATAGGAAGAATTTAGTATAATAAGTTACAAATTCAGAAATAGGCCATATTAATAGTGTATGCCGTGTATTGGTCTTTTCACAGGGCAACAAAGGCTTAGTAGGCCACAACAATCCATTAGGATTGAGTAATTTAGGTAGTAAGAGTCCAAACTTACAGTCACCTCCCAATGTGTCTGTATCCAAGGACCTCATGGGTGGCATGCACCCGCAACTAATGCCAAATACGAGTCATCCAAATCAACTGCACTCCACCATGCCGATGAGTTCAATCCAAGGAGGAATGAACGTGGCCAACGTCGGCGGGAACATGATAGTGACCAATAGCAATATGTCGGGCGCTGGCATGCTCGGGAGCGGGATCATGAATAGCGTGAACAAACAGCTGCCCACTTTGATTGGCGCCAACCATCACGGGACGCCGCCCCACCATCCGCATGCACAGGTAAATTATCTTTTCCAGAGTTGTACATGAGTGATAACTAGAATTCATCATTTTGAACATGAAAATCAAAGTATGATCAAACAGCATAAGGGTCATTGTCAAAATGAGTGGAGAACACTTTGTATGAGCTACATTAAAATTAAAGTGCATTTTCAATCAATGCAGATACAGAATCAGAAGAAACAGCAACCTGCACACAATTTAACAATGACCCATATCTAAAAATTACTTTATTTACACCAAAATAAGGTAACAAAGTAGAAATTACAAGTACACCCAACAAATGTTGTGCTGTCCCTATCGTAGTACCGCCTAACAGGTGTTAATGTGAATGTAAACTTTACCACAAAAGTGACAGGTAATAATCTATCAGCCATTGTTATCTTGCCTCTACAAAAAGTAACAATTTGGTATGTTACAGGTACAGGCGATGCAAAACGGTCCGTTGAGTGGGCGTGTCGGAGTCGGCATGCAGCCCAACATGCGCACCGCGTTGCAACATCACCCGCGCATGCCTGCGCCGGGCGGCGGCGGCCACCCGCTCGCGCCCTACCAGCCGCCCTACGCGCAGTCGGCGCAGGGGCCCGGGCCGCACGTGCAGCGCGCGCCCAACGCGGCGCAGGGCGTGGGCGTGCGCTTCGGGCCCCCGGCCGACGCGGGCGGCGGCGGCGCGGCGCAGGCCGTGCCGCCCGCGCCCTCGCCGCAGACGCCGGGCGCGCCGGCCGGCGGCCAGTCGCAGCCGCAGGCCGCCACGCAGGCGCCCTCCTCGCAACCCCCGACCGCCTCGCAGCAGCCTACCACCGGCTCCATCGCCGACCCGGAGAAACGGAAACTTATCCAACAGCAATTAGTACTATTGTTGCACGCACACAAGTGCCAGCGACGAGAGTCACAATCGAATGGCGAGACGTGGCAGTGCACGTTACCGCACTGCAAGACTATGAAAGGTGTTCTCAACCATATGATGTCGTGTCAGGTATTACTTCTTCCTAAAAACAATAGTCATAAACACCTCTTCTAGTTGAAAGTTACTAATTATACATACCACTTACAGGCCGGCAAAAATTGTGCGGTACCTCACTGCTCGTCATCAAGACAAATCATAAACCACTGGAAACATTGTAATAAGAATGACTGTCCGGTTTGTTTGCCGCTGAAGCAAGCCGATAGGACTAGAAATATGAATGGTAAGTGTATTTTCTTCCCTGTCTACACTTTTTCAATAACGACTCGGAAAAATTACATACAAAATATTCCATTATCGTAGCAGCGGCAGTGACCCATACAGCAGCGGGAGTGAGTACCGGCAACGTCGGAGTCGGCGGCGTGGGCCCCGTGCCCGGGGTGGGTGGCGTCGGCGGCGTGGGCGGGGTGGGCGGCGCGGGGAACGCCATGGGCGGCGTGAGCCAGCTGGGGGCCAGCGTGGCGCCCCCGGCGGCGCCGGCCCCCGCGCCGGCCCCCAGCACGCAGGGCGCGGACATGAAGCGCGCGTACGAGGCGCTGGGCATCGCGTGCCCCACGTCGGTGTCGGGCATGGTGGGCGGCGCCTTCCCGCGGGCGCCGCTGTCGCGCATGCCGGCGCCGCCGCGCCCCGGCCTGCCCGACGTGGCCGTGCAGCAGCCCATGCAGTCGCTGTTCGCGCAGCAGCCCAACGACCTGCAGCAGCAGCAACAGCAGCAGTTGGTGAGTGCCGGTGTCTATCTGGTCATCCATTACAGTTTTATGCTTCTTAAATTTTATTTATTATTTATTTACTAATTACTTATGTGAATCACTTATTTCAAAGTTATGACCGAGCCTCGAAGATCTCTCTCAGCCGTTTTTTAACAACATTAAGAAGCATAAGTCGCCCTCGTTTTGTATTTGCGTCTTATATCCTAAAAACCGTGTGCAGATGGGAGGCGCACTTCAGCTACCCGGCGGAGCCGTAACCGCCAACCCAGTATCCGGCACCAAAGAGTGGCACCATTCTATTACGGCTGATCTCAGAAACCACCTCGTACACAAACTGTAAGTTCATTTCGCCCCAAAATTTATATAGTTAGATGTATCATTTGTTAGGATAGATTCGATCATCATCCTCCGAGCCTTTTTCCCAACTATGTTAGGATAGATTCGATAACAGATAATATTTCCACAGGGTGCAAGCGATATTTCCCACACCTGACCCAACTGCAATGTTAGATAAGCGAATGCATAATCTAGTCGCATACGCGAGAAAAGTCGAAGGCGATATGTACGAGATGGCCAGCACGCGATCAGAGTACTATCATCTACTTGCCGAAAAGATATACAAAATACAGAAAGAACTCGAGGAAAAGAGACAAAAACGGAAGGAGCAGCAATTGCAAGCTCAACAGCAACAGGCAGCGCAACAGCAGCAGCAACAGCAACAACAACAGCAGCAGCAGCAACAACAGCAGCAAGTTGCGCAATTGCAACAGCAGCAGCAACAACAACAGTTGCAGCAACCTGTGAGCGTCATGTCAGGTGGTGGCGTGCTCGGAGTGGGGCCGCGGCCGGGCGGCGGCGGTCCACTCGCCAGGCCGACGCTACCTGCCATGGGAGCTCAACCCGCCTTGCCTGCCATGCGGATTCCCTCACCAGGAATCGCGCTATCCATGCCCGCCAACCGCATGACCTTCCAGTCCAACCTCGTGGGGCCGCCCGGCCCGAGCCCCAACCAGATGCCGCAGACGCCGAACGGTGGCAGCGTAGGCGTCGGCAGCGCGGGCAACCCGGGCATGTCGCCGTTCGGGCAGCCGATGACGTCGCCGGCGCCGAACTACCCCATGCAGACGAACGGGCCGGCGCCGCTGGCGTCGCCGGGGCACCCCGAGCAGAAGGTGCGCATCCTGGGCGGCGCCGTGCAGAGCCCCTTCGTCAACCACGCGGCCTTCGGGCTCGCGTCCGCCTCGCCGCCCGCCGCCGCCGCGCCCGCCACGCCCGCCACGCCGCACCCGCCGCCCGACCCGCCGCGCCACGCGCCGCTCTCCGCGCACCTCGCCGCCATCACCGCCTCCGCGCAGGCCGACGACAGGTCAGGACATCACCGTTATTGCCTCTTAGTTCTTCTTTATTTTCATTAACCTACCTATATTTTTATACTTTTTGTCATGGTTTGTGTTGTTAAATTTCTCAATTTTGCTCACAGTCCACCACAAGACGACGGTCGCGTCAAACAAGAATCGGACGACGTCCGGATCAAGGAGGAACCAGAAGAGGACTGTGGAGGCAAAGGCATGCGCGACGAAACCCCAGACAAGGACGCGGAACGACCAGACTTCAACATCAAACCCGAAGTCAAGACTGAGATCAAACAAGAAATTAAGGAAGAACCCGGGGAAACCAGTGTGGGGAGCGTTGGGGAGACCACAGGAGGGGAGAGGGGGGTGAGGAGAACCTTCGTGTTCAAACCCGAAGAGCTCCGAGTGGCTCTCATGCCTACGTTAGAGAAATTATTCCGTCAGGACCCTGAGTCCCTCCCCTTCAGACAACCTGTGGACGCTCAAGCGCTGGGCATCCCCGACTACTTCGACATTGTCACCAAACCCATAGACTTGTCGACAATCAAGTGTAAGCTAGACCGAGGTGACTACAGAGATCCCTGGGAGTATGTGGACGACGTGTGGCTCATGTTTGAGAATGCGTGGCTTTACAATCGCAAGAATTCTAGAGTTTATAGATATTGTACTAAGGTGAGCCCTTTTTTCATTATTCCATAATATATTATATTATTTTAGCTTTCCATACTTGCAAATGAGGATTACACACACGAAAATATGAAAAGGATTCAATACAACCTACTGTTTATTTACTTTATGCTGTAATATGGTCTTAAATGTGACAGCGTTGCAAAATTTTGCACTCTGACGTCAATCACGTAATAATTGTAAATATTTATTTGCCAATAGAGCAATATCTGTTTTTGTTTTGTTTGAAATTAGTTATTCAGTTAAAAAGACAGGCCTTTGAATAAAATCGTAGTGTTTTTTTTTCTTAGCCGAAAGTTTTACACAGTTCCAAATATGGACTCACCGTGTTCTATCAACATTTTATAATGATAAATTATTGTTTTAGCTTTCGGAAGTGTTCGAGCTAGAAATAGACCCTGTAATGCAAAGCCTGGGGTACTGTTGTGGTAGAAAGTACACCTTCAACCCTCAAGTGCTGTGCTGCTATGGCAAGCAGCTCTGTACCATACCCAGGGACGCTAAATACTTCAGTTACCAGAATAGGTAAGAACTACATTAATTTTAAAGAACATTTTAAATAATTTAGAAGCAGTTTTTTTTTCTTTGATGAAATTTTTGAAAGCGGAGTCGAAGATGAATGGAGTATATATTTCCTAGTTTCTGTAGTATGTGAACTTTTTCGCAACAGTCATGTACTTGCTGTATGTATGTCATGTAATTTTCAAACCTTTGTCAGATTATTTAGTTACCAATTATCACTCCATACATTTTCTGCTCAGTGTTACTAGTTAAATTATATCTGAAGTTGTTGACACACCTTTTGATTTTGAAATGACTATTTAAATTCAATATTTCACACAATAGTGATACACATACATGTCAGTCCAGCTTTTCATTCTCAGACTAACGCTTTTGCTGGCTTTATACATTATTTTGTTACTGGTGTACTCACATTTTCATGGGAAATGTCACTAAAATACCCTCATTTGTGTGTGCAAAAATATTACTAATTATGTGTGTTTGTGTGGTTGGACTTATAATAACAAAAAGTCTGGTTAAATAAAAAAAAAATGATGCATACTACATTATTAATGAGTAATAATAGCTCCCTAAAATTAAATTTATTAATAAAATACAAGGAAAGTATAAGCACTAATATTTTGTAGCGGCATATAACATACAAGAATTATAAAATTGACAATGGAAAACCAGGCATTCTACCTAACGTGGCTACAAAAAACTATGAATCATGTAATTACCGCAAAAAGTTCTGATCACTGCAGCTAGTGGTATAAATTGACTTTGTTTCTAAATCAGTTTTACTACAACAATCAATTTATATACATTATACATGCATTGTTGCCGTATTAACAAATCGTGCGTTCCTATTATTATCCTGGATTGCATCAAAATATCAGAAAAAATATAAGTATAAAGTATTACTTATAGTCATTCAGTAAACCTTTAAATCATAACGAAAATATTCACAATCAATCAAGTGCATAAAATTAATAAAAAATAATAATTCAAAAACCTCATTGTATCCACGCCGAACTAATGTTTAATAATCGCAATTAATGCATTGCTATCAGTAAGTTATTGAGAAGTTTCAACTCGTACTGCCGTCGTGGCATACTTGATAATGATTGTGTCTAGTTGATTTTGTAACCTGAGCATCGCTCGCTATTCGTCGAGGAACAAAGGAATATGAGATCGGCATTCATCGGTAACTGACACTCATTTAGTCAGTCTGTACCTTATTATTTTATGTAGGTATTTCTTAAAATCGCGAAAAAGTATAAAGAAGTATAAGTATAAAGTAGATATACCAATGTGTCTTTCTTTATCTAGTCTGAGTTAACAGAAAATCATATAAAATCTTACTATACATTAATAGTCAATCTTTCTTTGTAAATTCAAGTCATTTCTAAGTTGTATCCGCAATATTCCTTGTCTTAAAACTAAACTAAGAATAGCAAAAAGTATATAAGTAGGTATGAGAGGTAAATTAATGAAATCTGTTTGGTAACATGTACTCTGTAATATTATATGAAATCATTAGCACCAGTCTTATTGGTCTACATTGACCTCATAAAAATCATCTTGGAACACAAACAGCTACAAATTCATTTGACATTGTTTCAATATTTTATTACTTGCACCACATTGCAGGGTCCTTGATCAAAATACCTTGTTACTATTGATTTTCTTAGATAAAAATAGGTGTTACTTAGTAAGATTAATGTTGTTAACGCTGCCCTACAAACGTCGCCGTGAAAAAATCGATTGACATTGCATTCGTTTCTATATTCATAATCCACCGCTTTATGAATGTTTCTGATCAATCATGAAACGTTTTGAATTAATGAAGGAGTTCTTCAGTTACAGTATTAATATATTTTTTCCGCATCTAGAAGATTAATAAAGATTCTTCACAAAATATGTTATCCCTCTTCATCGAAACTAATATTCACTTTCAAAAGCTCATTATATGATGGAGTCAAACGTGAAGACGTATACAAAAATAAATATTTAAATGTCGCGCAACTAATTACTTCTCCAATGTTCTGTATCTCGGTAATGATTTGTTTTAGTTAAAAACCTCGTTTAAACTTAATGTCGCATCGTTTAAATTGTAATGGAATAGAAGAAAAATATTTTTAGTCTTGCTAAGCATCTACAAAGGAACAAAATAATATCTAAAATTAGTAAGAAAAAAAATATGAAGTACCTACCTGCCTCAACTAGCTAGCCTATGTTATATAAAGCCTAAAAAAATAAAAGCTTCGTGAAAATACGTACTTTTAAATATTGATATATTTAGCGTCCAACCTTATTTATAAATTATACAGTCATGTATTTGTCTAATTATTAAATGCATATTTGAAACACACAGGCATTGTATTGTCAATGTAATGCAACGCCTAAATAAAGGCAATCGACCACAAAACAGTAACAATAAAATTAGTCTGCCACACAAAACTATCAACAATAACTTCCTATCTTCTAAACAAATCAATCACTACAATAAAATAACCGCGTGGTCCAATATGATTGTAAAATCAATTCCCTATTTATCAATATTTGTTACATAGTCACTCTGTAGCCATGCTTATTTGCTATATGGTATACTTATTATAGCATTAATTGTTCTCAATTAGTACACTCATTCTGTGCTCTCTTCCTATTGTCTTAAATGTCAATAACGCTGCTTAAACGATTGGATTGTATCATGTGTTCGAAACAATTATTTCTTTACGACAATTTACTTAAAAGATTCTAAGAAATATTTGTTTCACATCAAAATTTTTGCTCATAGACATCTCAGCAACGGTAGGTTTAGATGGCGCGTATGGAAATGAAAATATCAGCCTTCGCCAGTGAGTAATTCTACGTGGGTATGAAGGCAATGAAATTTCCTCAAGTTGTGTGCCATATGGATTCGAAAGCTATGTTTAGTGTGGACTAAAATTTTGGCGAGTAAGCACTCTATAAAGTTGTAATGCATAATTGGGCTGACAAAATTTATAAAGAACCTTGTTTGAGATGTCTATGTAAGGGCTGCTGTCTCATGCTGGGCTTGTAACCCCCATGTGCCACGCCCACTGTCTAACTATTAACCCCTTTTATGTTCTCATTGCTTACTAAATTTTTTTCGCCCTGTCCACGCACGTCCTTGCCTGCACACAATGTTCCTGTACACGCTCGCTTCACATCACTACTGCCACATGGACGTTATGAATAAAGTCTAAAAGCGTATGGGGTTGTCTCCGATAGATACACCTTCTGCCAGAAATGCTTCAATGACATCCAGGGCGACACCGTTACGCTCGGCGATGACCCGCTGCAGCCACAAACGTGAGTATCCCTCAACTTGTCTACTATACGTGAAATTTATAATCTGTAAATATGTGTCTAATAAAAATTTAAAAACACCTTTGGTTAAAGAACTTTCACACGAAGACTGATATGCGGTGAATATTTCAGTGCAATCAAGAAGGATCAATTCAAAGAAATGAAGAATGATCACCTAGAACAAGAACCATTTGTTGTGTGTATGGATTGTGGGAGGAAGCAGCATCAGATATGTGTGTTGCACCACGATTCAATATGGCCCCAGGGCTTCTGCTGTGATAATTGTTTGAAGAAGAAAGCGGCTAAACGGAAAGAGAACAAATTCTCGGCTAAGAAACTTCCTACTTCCAAACTTGGCATTTATATTGAAACAAGAGTCAATAATTTCCTTAAGAAAAAAGAGGCTGGCGCTGGTGAAGTGCATATCAGGGTGGTAGCATCGTCTGATAAGGTAAGGGACTTGAACCATACACAAGAACCACTTAACGCAAAACATCTGTGATTGTCTCACAATTCTAACCAATCTCTGCATCTGTTATGAATCTTGGTCACTAATTTCCTCCATTCTCCTGTTGTGATGAATCTGGCTTAATCTTATGCTCTCTCTCACTCTGAAAAATCATTAGGTCTCATTTCATTATACAGAACTACGACAGAATTACCAACACGATAGTTATTATAGAAAAATGATAGGTATTTAGCATAGATGGCAGTAGTATCTATCGATTTCTAAATATTACGTTCTTTTCAGATGGTGGAAGTGAAACCCGGGATGAGGTCGAGATTCGTAGAATCTGGTGAACTATGCGCCGAGTTCCCGTATCGGGCTAAAGCGTTGTTTGCATTTGAAGAGATCGATGGAACCGATATTTGTTTCTTTGGCATGCACGTGCAGGTGAGTCATTACGCCCTATTGCACAAGGTTTACACCTATGACTGTCTCACATGATGGTGTTCTTTACTTTTAATCGTCCCATCATCATTATTAACGGGAAGATCTTCGGATTGGTTTTGATAAAGGAACTGTACAATCATCTTGTGAAAGCAACCATGTAAACTCAGAAATAGCATCTGGTTCCTCCTGAACGGAATTAAATCATATCTGTTTCTCTTGCAGGAATACGGCAGTGAAAGTCCGTCACCGAACACGAGGCGTGTTTACATAGCATATCTAGACTCTGTACATTTCTTCCAACCCCGGCAGTACAGGACTGCCGTCTACCACGAGATTTTGTTAGGATATTTAGACTACGCCAAGCAGTTGGGCTACACAATGGCCCACATCTGGGCCTGTCCACCCTCAGAAGGTGACGACTATATCTTCCACTGCCATCCACCCGAACAAAAAATTCCTAAACCTAAAAGGTTACAAGAGTGGTATAAGAAAATGTTAGATAAGGGAATCATAGAGAGGATAATACTAGATTATAAAGACATACTGAAGCAAGCTATGGAGGACAATATCTCGTCTGCGGCGGAGCTGCCTTACTTCGAAGGCGACTTCTGGCCCAACGTCCTTGAGGAGTCCATCAAGGAGTTGGATCAGGAGGAGGAGGAGAAAAGGAAGCAGGCCGAAGCCGCCGAGGCAGTGGTCAGTATCAAGTACACGACAAATGTTATGAGCACTGCACGTTGTCAATAACTACAGCCGTTTGTGTTGGCGAACTCCGTTGTAGCCTGAGGGCTGTTAGACTTTTGAGTATGTATTTGATGAAAGCATTTAAGTCTAAATTTAAGTCTATTTAAGCCCCGCTACTCGCCAGTCAGTTTTTAAGTTTAGTGTCTCTGGGCTTGCATCAAATACCTAGTCAAAAATGTTTACCAGTTCTCGAGCTCAATAGTCACGTTCTAATCTTGTGTGTCCGAACTCCGTCACTAATTACAGTCGACAACTGCACGGTTTTCTAACAAGCACGAACCAGAGATTGCACTTTAGAGTCAAATGCACCGGTATTGGTACCCGAAGATGTGTTAACATGCTATGTATGATAAAATTGCTTGGGTTTGGCATGAGACAATATTTTCTAACATGTTTTTTAGATATTCCAGTCCTCTGAGGAGAATGAGCAAGGTCCTGACGGTAAGAAGAAGGGTCAGAAGAAGGCTAAGAAGTCGAACAAGTCTAAGGCTGCGCAGCGCAAGAACAGCAAGAAGCAGAGCGACCAGCAGCAGGGCAGTGATCTCAGTGCAAAGATATTCGCCACCATGGAGAAGCACAAGGAAGTGTTCTTCGTTATTAGGCTACATTCCGCACAATCTGCTGCCAGCTTAGCGGTAAGTTTCATCATTATGATCTGATATTAAAAGGGAGATCTACTTTTATATTTTAATTCCATTTATAAAATTGCTCTATGCTCATTATTGGAATTGTAGAACACTAATTTTTGATTGAATCAAACCGTTTATTTTATTAATTACGCCGTTTTATATAAATATTTGGCACTAAGTGTTCCCCTTAGTTGCACTTGCTACCCATGGTCACTTCTTCACACAACCTTATAAAAAACTGCCTGTATGTGTTATTCTGATAGTAACGAAGTTTCATCAAAATCTGGTCTGGTAGTTTTTGTCTGAAACAACAAAGTAAAATGTTTCATTTACAAAGTTCAAGTGTTATAACGCTTTAATGTTTAGATTTACTATCTTATTCCAAAACGAGTATGTATTTAATTACTCAATGAATGTATCGTTTGCGCAGCCCATCCAAGACCCGGACCCGCTAATCAACTGCGACCTGATGGACGGTCGCGACGCCTTCCTGACGATGGCCCGCGACCGCCACTACGAGTTCTCGTCCACCCGCCGCGCCCGCTTCTCCACGCTGTGCATGCTGTACGAGCTGCACAACCAGGGCACCGACAAGTTCGTCTACACCTGCAACAGCTGCAAGTCCCACGTGGAGACGCGCTACCACTGCACCGTCTGCGACGACTTCGACCTCTGCGTGCCCTGCCACGAGAAGGAGGGCCATCCCCACAAGATGGAGAAGCTCGGCCTCGACATCGACGTGGGCTCCTCGCCCGGCGACATGAAGCAGGCCAACCCGCAGGAGGCCCGCAAGCTGTCCATCCAGCGCTGCATCCAGTCGCTGGTGCATGCCTGCCAGTGCCGCGACGCCAACTGCCGCCTGCCGTCCTGCCAGAAGATGAAGCGAGTCGTCACGCACACCAAGATCTGCCGCCGCAAGACGAAGGGCGACTGCCCCATCTGCAAGCAGCTCATCGCGTTGTGCTGTTACCACGCGAAACACTGCCAGGAGACCAAGTGTTCGGTGCCTTTCTGCAGCAGCATCAAGCAGAAGCTGAAGCAGCAACAAGTGCAACAGCGGGTGCAACAAGCCAAGCTGTTGCGCAGACGTATGGCGGCCATGAACACGCGGGGGGCGGCGCCGCCGTCCCCGCCCCCCGCGGCCGCGCTGGCGTCGCCGCCCCCCTCCAAGCCTGCCACGCATGCGTTACCTCACAATGTGCAGAAAGCGCTGCAGCAGGTATGTGTAATATTTATTTTATCTATTTTGCATTTTCCAACTCTTTACAGTCATAAAGTATTTCATAGTTTCTAGTGGAGCAAACTGACTTCCACAATCCAGTTTTTAAGGATTTTCCAAGTGATTAAATTCGTATCAAGAAAGCTTACTTCACATACTTCATTTTAAATCCCTTAGTAATTGAAGATTTCCATGCGAAGACCCCCAAAATATGATATTAAATATTGTTTCCATTTACCAGGTACAAGAGGAAGCGGCGCGACAACAAGCGCCCTCATACGGGAAGCAAGCGGCGATGGGTCCGCCGGGCGGCGGCGTGGGCGCGGTGGGCGTGGCGGGCGCGGGTGTGGGCGTGGCGCGGGGGGAGTGGGCGGCGCGGTACCGGGCGCCGCCGCCGCTGCACCACCCGCCGCACGCGCAGCACCACGCGCGCCTGCCGCACCACGCGCAGCACCACCCGCACCCGCATGCACAACAACAGCTACAAGTAAGCACACACTTCAAATGTATTTATGTAGGGTAATTTTGGCCTAATCTATGGCTATAGGGTTTTCAAAAAAATATTTTGATTCTGAGTAAAAAGGCACCTTTACCTTTATGTAAATTGACTAGAATTTATTGTTTCTTTCTTAGCTGTTGTTAAACAACACAACCAGAGTATCTATGTTATTATCTTCTCATATATTAAACATCCTTATGTAATTGGCAGACTATTTCTAAACCCCTTTCATGCCTAAAACTCTTCTTCACGTGAAATGGCGTCATCTTCATCGAGTTCGGTTTCAGGCTCGAAACTTGGATTTCCATCTTTATCATCAATACCTAACACCAAAGACATCGTCACTTTCCTGTTACAGTTAGTTCAATATTTCCCCTTCATAACTCTGGAGAGTTCCAGCCGATGTTCTTTTGCGAGCAGATGTCCCTGGTTTAGGGTTGTTGCTTGAGATGTCCATCTAAAAACTAATTAGGTACTTAAAACTAGTTAGCTTGGTACTCAAGTTAATTGATTAGTAATTAAAGTATTAATGTAATATTTTATGAAAATTGGAAAATAACACGAAATAATGAATCATTTAAACTAGTTTACTGACGTGGTAGTTTAGGAGACACTATGAAGATATAACCATTTGACTGAGGTGGTAGTCTCGTGGAAACTTACCTTGACGCTGACGTGGTAGTCCCGTGGACACTTTCCTTCCTCCACGCTAAAGTAAGCTCACTGCGACCGCACACTAACCGACGCGCGAGCCCTCTATAGGAAGGTACTCGAAGAGTTGGCGCACGAATTTGAAAAATGATGGTAAAAAACTTGCTTTTGTATTTTTCGGTGTCTGTGGGACTACCGCGTCAGCTGCAGAGGGTTAAGATAGAAAGTGTAAGATTTGACGAGCTTTTTAGCGTTCTTAATCCTTCTTAACTTGTGACAAACATTTGATTCAGTTTCGCATCTCATTCTATGTCGAAAATACATAAGTTTAGTTAATTTGCAATACTTGAGGGCAAACCCTGAGGGGGTTCTCAGATTATTGAGCAAAACTTTAGTACTATATTTGTGAAAACAAATGGTTCAATTTATATAGAACACACCATTACATAGGGTGTTCCACAAGAATGTATTCTGGGACCTATACATTTTGAACTAATAAGATTGTCATCTCATGTGTTGATAGTTCTTCAACGTATGTTCAATTCAAATACGATCGTGGGTTTTAATCATCCGATCCGTAATTGAATATACTTTCTCTGTTGCTTCTTCATTGATCATATGATGTTATCGTAAATCGAATAAAGTTTTATACTTTTTCTTTAGCATTTTCGTTGGTCATACCATAATACGCGAGGACGCTCGATTAGGCCGCATGATTCAATTAGAATACTATTTTCTTCTTCAATCTTTAGAAGACATCACACGATGGTTCAATAAATGCCAACGAATTGTCCTGAAAATAATACACCAGAATTCCTGACCATGTTTCAACTTTGTGTTAGCATCTAATCAAATCTACAATGCATGATGATTGACCATGTACGTTTGTCTCCCAGCAGCAGCGAGCTGGTGCTCCGGCGACGCAGCAGGCGCAGCCGCAGGTGCACCAGAAGGCGCTGCAGCAGCTGATGGCCACGCTGCGCTCGCCCACCAGCCACAACCAGCAGCAAGAGATCCTGCAGATCCTCAAGTCCAACCCGCCGCTCATGGCCGCCTTTATCAAGCAGAGACAGGTGAGCTTAGATAATATACTCTCATCTTCTTGTTCTGATTGTTGTCATTGTAGCCAAGACTTTGTAAGCAATGTAATTTTTGAAAATGTCTGTTGATATTCCTTGCCAATACTTCTCAGATAAAATATTACTTGAAAACTTCTTTTGCACGCTCCTTGCAATGATTCTTAACTAAATTGCGGAATCAGAATAGGAAAAACAGATTTATATCAAATAAGCTAAAAATAGGCACCGCGAAAGTAATAACTGATTTTGATGAAATAAATGACTTTGAAACTTGTGTAAATCCGCTTGCAATTTACTGGATTGATTCTCGATTTACTCATGAGTTCACATAAAAAATGCCAAGTTTTTGAGTCCTCTCACTATGCTATAGTATCCCTTTTTACCCACGACGGAACGGAGCAGGTATATGCGTTTAGGGTGAGAGATGTGCGTTTGTGTGTTTGTGTGTGCGTTTGTGCAAAGTAATGTTCCCACATATCTTCTAAACTAATGATCTGATTTTGATGCGGTTTTCAATAAAGGGTTTGTGTTTGATGAGTTCATGTTCTTAGACAGGTGTCATGGCTGTAACTCACTAGGGGGCGCCACAATATTAGTCCAAACAGCAAAGGAATGTTCCCACCTACCTTCTAAGCTAATGATCCGATTTTGATGCGGTTTTCAATAACGTTTTTGTGTTCAATGAGTTCATGTTCTTAGATAGGTGTCATGGCTGTAACTCACTAGGGGGCGCCACAATATTAGTGCAAAAGAGCAAAGTAATGTTCCCACCTACCTTCTAAACTAATGATCCGATTTTGATGCGGTTTTCAATAACGGTTTTGTGTTCGATGAGTTCATGTTCTTAGATAGGTGTCATGGCTATTAATCACTAGGGGGCGCCACAATATTAGTGCCAAACAATGTTACAATATAATCAAAACGTCCGATTACAATTCTGTTTTCATCAGCAATGTGTACGTGCTTAATGCATGTTCCCAAATAATAAAAATTACGCCTGTAACTCACCAGAGGGCGCTACAATATCGGTGCAAAATAATATTGCAATAACATATTATATAGACTATAATTCGTATAATTATGTTCTCTAAAAAGTCTGAAATAAAATTAAGCAAAATTAAAAATTTTGAAAAAACCCCCGACGGTAAAAATCTTATTGAAAAATAATAAAATAACTCAAAACCCCCGACTTAACCCAATTATATAGGAACTAGCTTTTGCCCGCGACTTCGTTCGCGTGGAATAGTGATTTTTGGTTTGACCAATAGATGGCGCTATATGTCCGAAATAAATTTTATTTTTATTTTTATATTTTTTTGTAATAAAAACTATCCTATGTCCTTTCTCAAGTTCCAAACTATGTCTGTACCAAATTTCACACAAATCGGTTCAGTAGTATAGGCGTGAAGAAAAGACAGACAGACAGAAAGACAGACAGACAGACAGAAAGACAGACAGACAGAGTTACTTTCACATTTATAATATTAGTTAGGATAACCGTCGGGGGCTGCCTTTTCTATATGAAATTTCAACAATTAATTGAGTGTATTTTATGTCATCGTTAAACATTTACAATTCTTCAATAATATAATTGTATTCACGACACTAGAATCCTTTAGCTGGTTTAATGGCAGCTCCCGACGGATATTCCTATATAATTGGGTTAAGTCGGGGGTTTTGAGTTATTTTATTATTTTTCAATAAGATTTTTACCGTCGGGGGTTTTTTCAAAATTTTTAATTTTGTTATTGTGCGTTTTTCGAAGAATTTTTATGAAACAGAATCTTTGAACATGTTTGTGTGTCCATTCCAGAACGCCCAAAACCAGCAACAGGCAGCGGGCGGTGTCGGCGGCGTGGGGCCCGTGGGGGGCGTGGGCACGGTCAGTGGGGTCGGAGGAGTGGGCGGCGTCTGCGGCGTGGGCGGCGTCGGCCTGCAGCAGCAGCAGCCGCAGCTCTCGCACATGATGCAGCCGCAGCAACAGCGGCTGCAGCAGATGCATCAGATGCTGCCGCAGCAGACACAAGTACGTAACTTACTTAACTATTCAATATTCCGTTTGGCTTATGATCAGACTTAATTTCAGAAAAGAAACATGTAAGGTTCTAGACGAAGCAGTATATAAGGTGCTTTAATATTACCTGCCAGGACTTGAATGGGGGGTAGTATTGCGTTTATAGATTACAATAGTAAAGAAATTTCGTTCCCCGGAACAGTCAATTCAATTTGGGACATTAAACAACTTAAATTAACATTGGCTCTACTCTGCATAACGTGGTTCACAAATTACGTTCGTAGTATCGCTTCGTCAATGAAAACAACTGCTATCTCTTTCTATCTGTTCTGTGAATGAAAACTGAAATCAGCTGACTAGTTTCGACTCTACCTAAGAAGTGTTTAAAATGTGTAATTACTTACCAGATAACGCATTCTTCCAAAAAACTGACGTAAATAAGATGATAAACTTCCCATCACACTTAAAACAGGCTTTGGACTGACAAGTTAGTGTAAGTGTAAACTATCGATAACGATTATTATCAAATGACGATAAATTACAATTAAAGACGCCACACGTAATTGTCGCTCACATTGAAGACACGAGCTGCATCCCTGGTACTCGCAAGAGGATGACGCCGGAAGAAATCCAGCACTTGCTCTTCAAGATGGGCAGAATATGGAGGCCTGCCTACGTCAACGGGTGGCGGGTCAAAGCGGCCGTGTTCACTGAACCTGTACACGGCATTCAAAATGGTGTGATGGCTCACTCGCACACCAAACCTCAACTGAAACAAGTTCACTGCATGCGCAGATACGGAGTTAGACTCGCGGTAGCACAATACCATTTCAAGGTATTCTTGGTTGGAATACCGTCTCGGAGGCATTTTAAAAGGTAGCCGCAAACCGAAACCGCTAAAAAGATACTTCCGAGCGGGCGGGCGGCGGGCCGCGACTAGCGAGCGGTCGCGAGCGGTCGACTGACGCGTGCGACGAATTGACGACGCGTTGACGACAGTCTGTCTAGCCGCAGCCCCGCGCGCCCCCACCCTCACCCGCACTACCCCGTTCGTCGCATGCGCCCCGGCGCCAGCGCCAGCGCCAGGCTGGCGGGGCTGCGCGTTGACGACAGTCTGTCTAGCCGCCGCGCGCCGGCGCCGTCTGATAAGTATGGCAACAGTGTATGAAAGGCGCCGCCGTGCTTTTTGCGAAATAAATTGAAAAGAATTCGGTGCGGAGCGGCAACGCGGTAACTCTACTGGATGGTTTTATACTAATAAATCAAGTCAAATTTATACTATTTTGTTTTTGTATGAAAAAAAATATGACAAATAATCAATTATTTATGTTTACTATTGTGATCTATAAACGCAATACTATCCCCCATTCAAGTCCTGGCAGGTAATATTAAAGCACCTTATATACTAGTTAGGTCTTTCTCTTGTGATGTACATAAGCTTTCCCTTGAAATAGGTTAATTGATAACAGGTAGCAGTGTTTCGCCGTCGTTGCTATTTTGCAATATGCTAACCAAATTGTCGTTGTTGATAGGTTGGTGGTGTGTCTGGTGTCGGCGGCGTCGGTGGCGTGGGTCTGGGCGGCGTGGGCGGCGGCGGCGCGGGCGTGGGCGTGGCCGGCGGCATGGCGCACGGCGGCGCGGGCTGGTTCAAGGGCGGCGTGGGCGGCAACATGATGGGCATGCGCGGCGCGTACGCGGGCGGCGTGGGGCCGGGCGGCGCGGCGGCGGGGGGCGGGGCGCGGCTGGGCGGGGCGCGGTACGCGTTCGGCGCGGTGGGCGCGGCGCGGTCGCCGCCCGCGACGCCGTCGCCGCGGCCGCCGACGCCGTCGGAGCTGCTGCTGCTGCGGCAGTCGCCGGCCCCCGCGGCGCCGCTGCAGCCGCCGGACGACCAGCTGCCGCCGATGACGCCGCAGGACCAGCTGACGAAGTTCGTGGAACAGTTGTAGTGTACATAGCGTGGGCCCGCGGTCTCTGTAACATATAGCGTATCGGCCGCGGCGCAGCGTCTATCCCCTCCCCTCGCTCGTCCCCTCCCCGCCCTATTTATTGATCGAGTTGTCGTTAGCGACGCGAGGGACGTAAATTAAGTATTACGATGACCGAAACGAGCGCTCAATGTACAAAATGTAAATATGAGAGGAGTACGTCCTGTCCGCTTCTGCGTAATGTAAGTTGTTTGTAGTGTAGGTACATTATGATACTTATTCTGTTTATTGTAATTAAATCATTTTATAATATAATTATGTGATCATTATAAACTGTTGTTTCTTTTTATTATAACTTCTTTTTGAAAATAAAGAATCCAGGCCCTAGATGAAAAGATTATGTTGATATTCTATCGATGGGGTATCGATAGTATGAATCGTTTCCATAATCTTCCATGGCCATGTGTACGACTCCCCACTTCGCCTGAGTGTGCGATTCTAGTTATCGCGCCCACTGACATTACACTTGTATTTATGAAATCTCAAAAATCGGTCCTCGTGAGAGGGCTGTTGGTATTGTCCCTTTATAAAATGGTAACCATGACAACTCCAACCAAACAGTCAAATCGACAAACCAACATCTCAGAGAGCAGAGCAAATTCTTAACACGTTGAAAATTGAGTACTTAGTATTTGAAGTAAGGTTTATTTTTGCATGCGCACTGCTTTTGTCATTGAGAATGCTCGAATGCGCTCGGTGTGAAATAATAAGAGGAGCCGACCGGCTCCGATCGTGTATTTTTTGTTGACGTTTGGCTCGGTTTGCATGCTCTTTAATGCTCGCGCAGCCGATCGGCTCCGGTCTGAGTGAAAAGAAAAATGCGCGCCGATGCTCTCTGACCCGGTCTATCTGAACGGACCTTCACATTCAGTATTATTACTAGTGGGTAAAGAACCAACCTCTCGAGTATGAGGGTGTGGGTTCGAGTCCAGGTCAGGCAAGTACCAATGCAACTTTTCTAAGTTTGTATGTACTTTCTAGCTAAATCTTAGACACCAATGGCTGATAAAAAGGTGAAGGAAAACATCTCGAGGAAACCTGGACTATAAAGTCTGAAATCACCAACCCGCATTGAGTAAGCGTGGTGATTAACGCTTAATCCTTCTCCGTGTGAGAGGAGGCCTGTGCCCGGTAGTGGGAGGAGAAAAAGGCTGTAACAGTATTCATAAATTATCGTTTAAATGCAACGAATAGATTATGTTTTATAGAAATTAGAATTATTAAAGTACGTTTCGGCGTCTATGAATCATTCGTTTTGGTTTTTTTTTTCTACCAAACTCTATGAATGATTAGTTTGGCTGGCACTCACAGACTACTGTCAGGTTTAACCATGCAAGATCGCTTTCGGCTCTCTACCACACTTGTAAGGAAATAGCTACCTTATGTGTATGACGACAGATTTCATTTTAGCTAAACAATTATCGATTGATCGCACGTCGGACTTATGCTGATTGATGTGTTGAAATAGGTTAGGTTGAATAAAATGAAATAAAAAACTGTTAATAAAACAAGATAATTATGTAAAACGCTTTAATTAAATTCATGTGACAATGTTAAAATAAACATTTTTATGTATTTTTAGTTATTAGTAACATCTTGCAGTGCTGTACATCAATATACTCCACATTTAACTCTAAAACGATATAGGAATAACTTCCACCAACACTAAGATTTTAATCTAGCCATAAAACGATTCTTTTGCTTATCACTCCTCGCAATATACTTTCACAACTATATTTCCAACTCGTTTGGGACCAAATTAAATGCGACGGATTTCCCAAACTTCGCAGACATGTTTACATCCATTCTTATAATAAGGCCCAAAGATGTGGTAATCGCAAACTTGTTGCTATCAGCTTTCACCTGTCATCAGCAACTGAACGGGCAGTCTTCAGTGAGATCATTACATGCCGTGTCATCTCGTTAGGCCTGAAGGCAGTTCGTAATTTAGATAATAATCTTACGAGACTGTTCATAAACCAAGCAATATTTATTCACATATTTTTACTAAGACAGCAAAGTATAGATGGCACCACTATCGCATACGCGTCGGATATATAATTTCTCCGAAATATGTGTCATTTGACTGAGTTTATACACTTTTGGTCTGAATAGAATTCTCATCTTATAATTCACATACACAGAACTATTATACACATCTCTTTTTTACAAAAATATAGCTTTATTTCAAGGTTTACAAGCAGTCTCTTATAGGTACAAATATATTTCTCCATATAGTCATAACTTCTTAAATGCAATCTCTTAACCATTCTCAGCACATAAAGCTCCAATTATAAAATGAAGGCTTAACAAAAACGAAGATAAAGCTTGTTCAGTTTTAAGTAGCAAAAAATTCATTACACTACTGCATATTCATACGTTTCAAAAATGCTTCGGAAATATGAGTGTTATTCATGTTAATTTTTTTTATAAGCGTCGCTTAGAGCGTTATTTCGCGTGGTCCAATGTAACCTATATTAGTTATAAATGACAAGACATTTATTTGAAGATTAAAATTTATAAAAATATACATAGACTTCACTTAATTCATGTTAATAACAAAGCTTGTTATGTCATATTTCTAAAATCTTTGGCAAAGCAAATAAGCCTCACTTCTTCACCTTTAACGTCAGAATTCCAAAGCATTTCTGAATCGCATATTTAGGTATAACAATAATTACCATAATCCCATTCCAATATAATTCATACACCAGATGATCTTAAAAACTAAAACAAACTAATTAAAAACAATGAACAAGTATGATTACAACAAATAATTTATAAGCGAAAAGATATTTGAGGCAAACCATGTTATTTGTACTTTAGTAAATATAAGGCGTCGTTAGTTAGACATAATGAATGCAATGGGGTATGCGACAGTTAATTAATTTATTTAAAAACAAAATGATGTTGCCCAAAATATCACATCGCTGTCGACACTAAAGGAACGAACTAATAACCACATACGCGTCATTTTACCACGAATTAGTATTTCATTTAATTAGATTCTTAATTACACATATTATGCACATTTCCTTATTTATTTTTTGTATTTTTTTTCTTAGCTTGCAACACATAATTTATAAATAAGTACCGAATATCAGGTGGGGTCCGGTTAGGATCGCAATTGTCGCTGTAGCTCGGCCAATATTTAAAACATCGATCCAGCAACTATTGAACGCTTTTTATCTCGCTTTTCGGTAGAAAATAACTTAAACGGCCAGCCTTAAATTTTAAACGCTGGATTCATTTAAAATGTAGGGCTGGCCGCTGTTAAGCGTACTGGCCGAGGTTTTTATAACTTGTATATTGACACTAAACGTTCAATAGTAGTTGGACAGAAGATAACACGCACGTTTTATTACAAAATATATAAATGCACAAACAATAGGAAAATAAATTAAGAAGAATTAAGTCTTTAAAATTTTGAATTTCTCGTGTGTTTCATATCGCATTTAATTAAAATTATCCACATGGATAACAGCTGTTTAAAGAAATGTTAAAGAACAGCTTCAAGAAGATAAAAATAAAATATTTTTATCAGGATGCCTATGAAAAATGAGTCGATCGACATAATCATTGATTAATTAGTTAATATCTAACGTTTCATAGGCAACCTTTTATCATAAAACTTATGTAAGATCGACATGTATCAATAAATGTATCAACTCGTAAAACAAACTTATCTCAGCCGCAAGTCGTCCGCAGCTATAATATTAATTTAAATACTAATGGCATATCTGCGCTCACGCAGCATCTTCAACATCGGTTGGCACAAAATAAAACAATTTGCTGTCCAAATAATGTTGGGAATGTGCAATAAATGATTAGATTTCCTTTACATCATTCGTTTAAATTAATATGCCATCACTCAGTCTTTCAATTCGTGAAACTGTAAATATATAATAATATATTCAAAAATCTGCAATAAGCAACAGTTATAAGTGAAAATGATACAATAGATTTCATATATACAGTAAAATCACTTACTCATTCACAAGGGTTGTTTGTTGTTTGACGGAAGCTATGATTTTTAATTCTTAACAGCCATATTGCCATTTCACATTTCAGATCTAAATGTTATGTACAAAACGTTTCTAATATATTGAACAGGATATAATTTAGTAAGTAAAGTTTCCGATACACTAAGATTAAATAAGTATTATATGCCGTCATATAATTTATTAAAAGAATTAGAACCCATAGCTTCATCGAGTCAACCGGCAAGGTTCGAAATTGTTAGTAGCAATCAAATGTCGATAATTTACATCTAGAATATGAAGGGGATAGTAACTTAGACAGGGGATTTCAACTATAAGTTTTGGACGACGCATCAATATGATGCAACACTATGATTTTAAATATTTAGCTATGAGTATATTTACTTGACTTTATACATATATTATAGAACTTATAGGTAATAAATTCAAGTCTGTTTTTTAAGACATTGTATAATTTTACTTCCTGTAACAAATGATCTCATGACGAACTCGAGTATTCTTTATTCTTAACGTCTAATGTGATGTCTGCATGCAAGTGCAGTATCAAAATTAAGAATGGTATTTTCTGGGCAGTTCTCAAAATCGGTCATGTGAGGTGACCGAACTAAATATAAAGGCTATAAAGAAGCGTTTCTGGACTAGTCAAGAATAATATCTAAATATTTTAGTTGGAGAGTTAAGCCTTAATTTTGCGTTCTTAACTTCTTACCGTATGTTCTAAACATTACGAAGAGCACATTTGATTGCTTCCGAACAATTTGAATGGTGTGGTGTAATCTTATTGTTCCTTCTTGTCTTCGACTGGGGTCGGCGTGGAGGTGTCCGTGTCCTCGGGCTCCTCGTCTGAATAGTTTATAGGCTCCTCGCCAGGCTTCAATAACCTGCCTACGAGGTCGTACTTCTCTGGAAGAGGTAGAAGATTTAAGGTTAATTTAGGTTTAAAGGATACCTATTTTAGGTCGAAAGAGTTACCCTGGCCCTGGTGCACCAAGGGCTTCAGAAGACAAGTGGTTTTTAGTCAGTTTTAAAAGACCCTCATTCTCAAGTGATAAGAAAATCTTTGAGCAACGTATAACCTAATAATACTAAAATTCCATTTGCTTTAACCTAGAGAATAGCAAGTTATACATAGTTTAGAGTATAACGAAGCGGTCGAATTTTATGACACTTACGTGTTTCAATGACCAAGTGCAGACGACTTGCATGATTGTCTCAAGTGGTCAGCAGACGTAGTACATATATATTGACATGTCTTCTCGTAAATTGAAGTTTTTTAATGCACCAAATATTCATATATTTTTTAAGTCTACTCAACCCAACCGGGTGGGTATTTTAATTTTATCCTACAATCCACCCCATTTTTTATTTCCACATAGGTACATAATTCTTCACTTCTATTCCGCAAACATGAAAAAAAGTTAGCACAAACAGTCATCCGTTAAAAAGTAGTGAAGCCTTTAGTTTTGAAAGTGGAACGCCAGTGTATTGTGGCGCCGACGCCGTTACTCTGCAGTGGTCAGAGCATGACCTACTGAGGCCGGCTTCCATAGGCTTAGTGGTAATGGATTGGTACGCTAGCTCTATGAAATAAGTATAACTGGCCAGTTTGCACTTAACGCGTTCGAAATGCGACTGAAAATCTGCAATTTAGGTCACTAATGAACCGATTAAAAATGTGTTACTAATCAAAGATTGAGAAATAAATTGGATGTTCTAAAAAAATCGAGACGTTTCGGGTTATTATAACACGATTTTAGAGTAATTTAACAAATTCTAGCTGTCGGTGTAAGAATTTTACGACCTTAATCATATATATTAAATAGAATAGCATATTCTAGATCTAGAAGACTCAGAAATCGACACAATTACTTGACAAAGTAAACAGTAATTGTGCAACTTAACTATTATAAGACAAAGCGATGGTTCTACGTGTGAACTGTTTTGTTTCGAGAAATTGCGCATCATTTGTGTTATAAACCATACTGCTGAGGATAACAAAGGCTGCGCCGATGCGTCAGCTAAATTTTACGCAATACCACACCGCAGTGGCGAAGGGTGGTTTAATGAAATAGGGAAGCCGCAGCAAAAAAAAAACTGGGGGGGGGAGTACTCAGGGATGGGGGGGGAGAGGTAATGGAGGTAATTTCTCAGTCCACCTTTTAGCACTGACTGAGAGACTGATAGTTTGAACATGTTTTCTCGAGGAATTCGGCAGATTATTAATATCTATAAAACTTTATTATCTTCAGTTAGGTATATTAACTACTAGAATCTGAGAAAACTTGGCACTAGAAACAATACATTTTAAGTATTTAATTTACAACGGCCTGTTAGCCATTGATATTTATCGTAGGTATTTATCCGTCAGGACGTTAGTAATTTTAATATAGACGTAATATTGGTAGGTAATTCACACGAGCCGCGTGCCCGAGTTTTATAACACGTTTTTATTCTCAAAACTTAACCTTGAAAAATAAGTTCCTTCCTAAAGTAAATAATCTGTCGTCGGAAAACAGTCTAATGCGATAAATGCTATCCTAGTTAAGTTTTAAAAGTAGGTACACTAAAAAGAAACCTGATGCCAACTGTCTACGTATCAAAGTAACTCATTTTAACGTAGGTACCTCTATTTTCACTAGGTACCTACACACCCTGCAGTACTGTACTTGTACTGAGTACCAGGTCACACAGTGCGATCGCGGGCATTAGTAGGGAGTAAGTAATGATACTGCCAACTACTCGATCAAAATTATGTACTTGGTGAATTCAAAAAACTATAAATTCACAACTGGACGTAGTTATGCAGAAACGTTCCAACCCACAAGTCACCCGAAATCGAGTTATTGTGATTGAACAGCCTAAAATTTAGCATATGGTTATCTAAACTCAATATAATTCAACAATAAAACCTCTATTATATACCTTTACTAGTTAGAATAAAAAAGAATACAACTGAAACGCGTAAAATGCTTATATCTCAAATTCAACTTACAGTGGGTTGGAACGTTTCTGCATAACTACGTCCAACTAGGGTCATTAAATCGCGGAGAATCTTAACACCGCGATTCAGGATTTGAATAAAAATGCACAACGCCATCTATGTTTACATAATGTAACTAAAACACTTTAACATAAAATATTGTACACACACGAACTATGTTATTTCCAAATGATACACACACTAATAAATTAAATTAAGTAATACAAAGAACAAATTGTTAATGGTATTATCTAAAACAAAATAAGAACAATGAGAGTGAATATTTGTCTGATTTGTTTGTTTACATATTTGAGAGCTCTAAGCGCTGTCACTCGCGCGTAGACAGATATAGCTACTCTACTCTTGACGCGTTCTTTCTCGTTCACTCGCGAGTTTTGATTGGCGGAAGCCGCTCCGTGAGCCGGCTTACCGCTCGCCCATATGCCGCGAACATCGCGCGGCGCGGCGTGGATGACGTCACGCAAGCGTAGTTTTGTATGGAGGAGGAAGCCGCGGCTTGTTTAGTAGGAGCAAAATGTTTCAAGTAATTTATAGACATTTTTTTTTACGGTGGTAGGCGTTTTGTTATACCTACACATTTAAATTGTGTGGTTTAAATGATTATATTAATTATACCTATACCTATATTATAACTTATACCTATGCTTCTTTCTTGAAATTCGAAAGGGAAGCCGATGGGAATCGGCTTATAAGGACGCCTCGCCACTGCCACACCGCACTGCGCTCTGTACTGATTAAGAAATTACTGAATGAACGGTGGAAGGCCTTCAAACTTTTCTTTTGAATTGCTACAGCCATATCTACGTCATAACTTAATGTCGTGGTAAAGATTTAAGTTGTTGCAGAATGGTGAAGTTTGCAG
This sequence comes from Helicoverpa assulta, assembly GCA_963856015.1. Taxonomy (NCBI): domain Eukaryota; kingdom Metazoa; phylum Arthropoda; class Insecta; order Lepidoptera; family Noctuidae; genus Helicoverpa; species Helicoverpa assulta. Next base: position 3,167,035 of record CAWLCW010000016.1, read on the forward strand.
AATTCATTATTTAACTATCATCAATGTGAGAGATTTTCTATTATGCTGGAATGTTCAAGCAAGGAAACATTACAGTCGTGCTTGTTTAAGTACATATTGGTAAATTCAACAACATCATTCTCCTGCCCTTATCCCATTTTGATTTTTTAAATGGTTGTTAAATTCAAGCTATCTTATTCTGATATTCTCAGTTCATAATGTGTGTTTCTATAATTATCATTTTTGCAAGAATACAGAGAGGTAAGAAGGTGAAAGGTGCTGAGAATCTTACACGATAAATGAAGATAAAATTAGCTTACAAAGACATAATAAGTTTACCTACTCAAATATTATAAAAGTATATTATCGTTCAACACACAAGTATATCTTAGACACCAATGACTGTGTTTCGGATGGCACGTAAAACTGTAGGTCCCGGCTGTCATTGAACATCCTTGGCAGTCGTTACGGGTAGTCAGAAGCCAGTAAGTCTGACACCAGTCTAACCAAGGGGTATCGGGTTGCCCGGGTAACTGGGTTGAGGAGGTCAGATAGGCAGTCGCTTCTTGTAAAGCACTGGTACTCAGCTGAATCCGGTTAGACTGGAAGCCGACCCCAACATAGTTGGGAAAAGGCTCGGAGGATGATGATTATCGTTCAACACACAGATTACATGCGACAATTACATCAGAAGATTACATAAATAAAAGGTATTATATTAATGATACCTATAACAAGATTAACAACACAAACTTATTTCTGGAACTTTAATTAAAGAAACATTGTACTGACCGACATGGAAGTTCAACACTCTCTCGTTTGTATGACAGCACGTTACTCAAACAAAATGTAAATAAACTTTTTGTGTTCTATTTTTAAAACTCGAGAAACCTTCACGTGAGCAAACACGTGTGGATATATTAATATGGCGGTTAGTAGGACCAAAATATGCGCATGAGTGTTCGTGATAAATAAAAATATGGATTTCGATGAACAGATTCACATTGCAAACAGAAACCACACATATGTTCAGATCTGATTGCTTTTATGATGCATCACTTATGGCTACAGAAAATGTGCACTAAATGTGCTTTTTCCAAGAATTGGGACAATTATTACTCTCAAATTTTTAATGATCTGCATTTCAGTGTAAGAGAGACGAGGTTGTGTAAGACATTAGAAGTGTCCCCTTCTGAGCATTGAACCATGGATCATTAACATACATCGTAGTCTCGCCCTATAACATTATGCATTATGTGTAGGTAACACCCACAAAACAAATGACGAAATCTGATCGTTCTATATTTGGAAAATACTCTGATAATGCTGCACCTATCAAATGTAACTGATAAACATGAACAAACTATATGATAAGTATACTTTAGGAACCCCGAATTCGAGCACGTTACTTACCTTTTTATTATTATGATTAGAATTTGTGTTATGATGCGGTATCAGTATTGGTGTCGTTAGATTTCCAGATATTACGAGACACACCCAATCGCGCGCTTGTGGGTGATGTAAGGAATTTCAAGGTGGAAGGTTACTGCACCTTGGCTATACTTACTGTTTCTTTGGTCATTAGACAACTTAGGAAAGTTAATTATTATTTAAGGAATACATTGTAGAAATGGGCAATAGACCATTAAGAAGGAATGATCAATTAGTATACCATTGCAATAACAACTTTTATCGATATTTTGATATCTTAACTCCAAGGTTCCTACAAGTCTGTGCTGACAATTATCTATCACGTCATAGAACAGGTCGTAATACGTAATTCATTTGCATGAACAACGTATAAAACCGTCTGGACCTAGCGCTTAGAATCACGTTAATTGCCTACGTAATATTGATCTCTGATCTACGCGTGTGAATACGCGTGATTCTTAGTCTCTGTGTAAGGAGATTTCTATAATAAATCCGTAGTAGCAACCTGTCCTCAGGTTGCTGCAAAATCCAAATGTAAATCCAAATCCAAAATGTATGAAATGAATCCTTCAGTAGAAGATATTCTTCTAACCAAAAAGTTGCGTTTGGTCAAGACAAATTAGGTACGCTGCCCCATACATCTGAGTGTCTACGGCTAAAAAGGCATTTTCCGCTTTAGGCCCTTAGTCTGTTTCCATTTTGCTGATTGAATCACTTGGAAATAAGTTCTAAAGAATCTTTCCAAGTTTGCTAGAATAATATATTTCTTACACAAAAAAGACAAAGAAAACACACTTGTGCAGATCAATAGGCTTATCCCCCGCGATCACTTCAATCGCCAATACAGCTGGCTAAATAAATAAACACACTGCTACTTGCCGTACAATCAGAATTCCTAATAAAACTGACACTCCCATAGTGACCTTCTAATTTGTAACCTTCATTCCATATTGATTGTGAATTATTTGTTGTTTTATGTTCCTTTTATCCAGATTTTATTAGGTCAAAACACGCAATTGGATTGGACGAAGTATAATATTCGAAGTTACTTCAGAAAGTCTCTATGTATTTAATTTGGTAGTCTTACACAACAGATTTACACCAACTAGCATACGCCCATGGTGGTTAAAGGCGAGCTTTTTTTCATGTGGGGTCGCAACCTGTCAATTGCCGATGGTATTTGTTTAGTCATAGTTATGGAATCGTCATGATCTGACAGTTGACACCATAGGATGTCCACTCCCGAACATTCGCCTCCCATTGATTTCCAATACGAGAAGGAATCTACTTCGAGGGCCAGCGCCTATACGGATATAGTACCCCGTGACAGTTAACGGATATAGAATTATCAAATATATCATCGTATGATCCTTTCTATGCATTTCATAAGCTGCTCGAGATAAGCAAGCTAAGTAAAATAACTAAAGGGTAAGCTGAATCGATTAGCTGACAGATAAAGTGATAACATGTGATTGCGATAACCTGTGTTTTTCCTAATAGGATCAACAACTATCGATTCCCATAGCTTTGAAAACCAACTTTATAGGCACCATGACAAAACAATCAGGGGCCCGATTCTCCTAATTTTACTTAAGCGACGATCGATCGACGTTCGACTCGATTCGACTGAGATCCAATCCCGACTCGATTACGATTGAAGCGTATGTGGCATTCCGCTATTTTTTCTTTGAAATAAACGTTTTTATCCTTTTCTATCATTCAATAATGAATCATTTTGTCTGCAAATGATTTACGATTGCAAAATGATTGTACAGCAAACTACCGTATAGACCAAAATCACCAAAATAGCAGACCAATCGCACACCAATCAAATGTCAATCGAATACGATTGGTCTTTTATTAGTAGCAGAATGCCCGATATGGTTAAAACTGCTATTGCGATCATATTGCGATTCGATTTCTATTCGATTTTGACATTATTAACTTAGGAGAATCGGGCCCCAGACTGTTTTACTCTAGGAAGAGTAAAACTCCTTTATGAGATTAATAATTTATTTATCTAAGATTATTTATATATTTCTCTATTTACGATGATTGCATATTGTTTTATTATTTACTGAAGGCCATTAACTAATGTAAATTGGCATGAATATCGGTAATAGGTAGACGCGAAAATATTTTCGTTGAACACTCATACATATCATTGACGAAATGTAAACAACAGACTGTTTAGGGTGTGTTAAATAGATTACAGTTTATTGGTTGTTTACAGCATAGCGTATAATTAATGAAACGCTAACTCAAGGATATAATTTCAGATATCTTGGGAAACAACTGAATAGTAATTAATTGAATATGTACTGTGTGAACAAGCACAAGGCAGACGGAGTTTATATTAATTTATCCTTACACATTAGTAGGTCAGGGGTAACTCTCGAATATAATTTTACACAATAAAAATGCACTATTTGCAAACAAGGAATTGAAGCAATGTTTAATTGAATTTTGATTGAATATTTAGTATTGTTATTGAGAAAACATAAATGAGATTTCGTCCATATCCTTAATTCCATAACACATTATACCTATATTCAGGTGATTAAGATAATTTTTGGATTGAAATTGTGCAAAACCAGATTTAATACCTACCCAATTTTTTAAGTCTTAAGACGGACTTCAATATCAAATCAACATTGTTTATTTACTAGTTAGAGTCAGCCATTTGTCAAGACATAATAATAGCTTGGGTATAACAAGTCACTCCTATGGCTTCAACAAGAAACAAATACATGTTGTTTACATCTCGAAAAAATCTTCATAATTTTTCCCTCTATTGTATTGTGGGCAGTGGACGTCTTTACAGCCCAATATCAGAGGTGCTCAAAGGGAAATTGGGCTGATATAAAGGGTGAAAAGACTGAAAACATTTGTCCATCAGACCACTAATTACTTGGTTCTGAGTTAATTGATTAGTTCACCTTATTATGCATGCCATCCATGCCACCATATTGCAGAAGGTATTTTATAGTCTGGGAAAGTTTCAACTTCATTGTTTATATTATAAGAGATTTTCTAAAAACATGATTGAACCATTCTAAATAAACTACTTCAGTGTTCTAGAGATTGGCTCTTCTAGAATATAGATAGATTCTACTAATTCTGTGGTTTCACACAATTACCATATTGTATTGGAAAAGTTTTGAATATTGCCATCTAGCTAAATGCAACCAAATCAAAATACTTGACCTTCCAGGTCAATATGTAAAACTTTTGGCCTAAATAACAATTGTCTATTGTTTACACCTTTATCAGCCACTAAAAGTGTGATATCTTAAATTCAAAGATGATGCAATTTCTCAATCATGCAGTTAAAGCATTTCTGACATTGGTTGGTTGATCATTCTTTTAATTAAGTGCTATCTTGTTACATACCTCTGAATTGTGCCTCCCACTCCTTCACAGACTCCATTTCCATAGAGTTGAGGTCACTGAGGTCATCATACTCCTTATCTGATGATGTCACAGAGAATGTGGCTAAACCTCTTGAGGCATCTTTCCCTCCAAATGCTGCATAAGGTCCACCTGTATGGAAGGTTTATCACAATTAGTTTCATGGTAGTGGCAGTGTTTCTCAAGGTCCCTAATTTTTGCATCTAATAATCAGTAACTGGCCTAGTAGTAAGGCATTAAACATGCAGGCTACATAAGAACAAGTTGTTGTAATGCAAAAGGTTACCTAAGGTGCATACTCTGCATTTTAAATGGATAATTAATGAGTCATGGTAATGTCAACTCTATTTATAAACAGCGGTGCGGATGCACTCACCGGGCCCGTAGAAGCGGCGCCCTCGCGTGGCGTCGAATATCCACCCGTTGACCGCCACCAGCACCCTGCCGTCAGGCTGGCTCCCATCATATTGACGCAGCTCTGCAACTGTCATATCCTTACGAATTTTTGGCAACTCCACCGCCGGTGTTTCTGCAGGCACCTTTGTGAACTTTGAGTATATTTTATACACCAACACAAAGATAATCGCAATTATAATCAAATTTACGGGACTGTAGAACTCTTCAAAGAAACTGGAACCCGCTTCTAGACTGTCGGTCTCCGGTAATTTTGTCTCCGGCGCTGATGCCATTTTCGATTGTACACAAAGATAATGTGTCGCCTCAAGGATAGGGGTTATTTGTATAAATTTTAGAAAACTATTTCCATTCGCAAAATGTAAAATACTAAAATTACTGACGTCAGCGTTCCGGCAACGGCGAGGCGACAACTTTAGTGTTATCCTTCACAAAAAACTTTAAAATACTTGCTGCTTTACAAAGCCCACAAATAACCATTTTAACAAAATATGAACAATTTCAAGTTATCATCAATTAAATTTGGCAAACAAAGAAAACGAGTTGTGAATTAGGTCATACAGGAAGAAAAAACCGATTTAACGAAGAACTATCATTAGAACTAGTGTTTGATTTTTTTAGCTGCCAACCCTCGTAGGAAAATGTCAAAATAAAAATAAAACAACTGAAAACTGTTACCGTATTTTAAACTTTATGTTATATTAATAAGGCTGAAATTGTAATAGGTACGATAGTTGAATGATCACAGATGATTTTGAATTTTCATATGTCATAAAAAGCAAATAAAAAATCACAAAATTCTCCACATTCATTTATTGACAAAAATAAACATAGTACTTACGATGGATTATTGTGTATAAATCGAAAAAAAATCTTGTGTTGTTTGTGTTAATGAAAGTCTTTTGTTGTTTTTTTTTTATCGTGTTACTGAGGGTTCCCTCACCAAATCACGTCATGTTTTTTACTATTTTCATGCTATTTTCACTACATTTTTATGCATTTTTATCACAATAAGTTTTCTCTGTCTAACTTTCAGAACGACAGCTGAAGACCTGAAGTTGTCAAATGTTGACATTTTGTGACATGTCAAACTTTTCTGTGTTGTTTTGGATTTCTGACCCAAAGTGGCTTTCATTTGGAATGGAAACAGTCGTATTGTTTAGTATCTATTGTGCTAATAACTGAAATTCTTGAATAGTTCCTAGAACTGAAACATGATTCTGGCAGAAAACCTACATACTTAATTACAATTTATAGTGTTAATAACCCAAAAAAAGAAACCAAAATGAAGGCTCAGCGTTCGGACTTGTGTTCGAGATACATTACTATATTTATTGTGGTTTCTTGTTACTGGTTTGTATTAAAAAGACTCATTATTTTTCTCTGTTTATTGGTTGGACGTAATAGTTATTGCGATACAAAGGTGTACTTGGAAATATTTTAATTGATTCGCCGGCGAGCAAAGCTGAAGGCTATAGGCTACATAATATATTATATGTATAACTGAAAATGTGGTACACAGTTTACTGTTAAGTAAATAAAGGCCGGTCGTAAAATTATTATTATTTTCTTAAAAGGTAGTATGAGTTGTTGTTGCTTAACATTTTATAATAAAGATTCCGATAAGCAAACTGGATTTATCGAAAAGGAAAATGTGGAATAAAACCATTATAACATGACGGAAATATCAGCTTTTTAAAATTTTAACAGCATTTTTGCTCCCATCAATAACAAGTTTCACTTCAATGACCAGCTGCCTTGATCTAAACTTGACATTGTTTTCTCAGGGTAGTGTCAATAGCAACAGTTTTTGTCAATAAGGCATTACTGAGCAGTCAGGCGGTTGCCTTGGAAGCACCTCTGTTCATCACCTGGTTCCAATGTATTGTGTCATTCAGTATATGCAATACTTTAAGTCGATCTGGTGGTATACCAGGCGTTTTTGCATTTCCTAAGGGTTCACCATGGAAGATGGATGTCATGAGAAAGGTAATCAGGGTTTTTTATAACGTTTTTTTTTGCTGATGAAATGAAATCTGACTGTATTAAATATAGTAATGTCTCAAGGTATCACTTACATCCCATCCCATGGAAACTTCTACTTCCTGTACCCACGTGAAATATAGCCTATTTCACCTGTGGGTATAGTTAGTGTAGTTTCCCAACAGTGAAAGGATTTTTCAAATTGGTTCATTCGTTTTGGAAAAAATGTTACCTCTACTTATTTTGGATGTCAATGAACTACTACTGCTGTTGCTTCTGAGAAATTCTTTTGTCATATTGCATTCATCATAATAAAGTAGCAAAACAACATACACATGATTTTATTAAATCAATCATAGCTGACATCTTATCAGATGGTAGCTAATATAACACTTATGTAAGGATAACATCAAGATCGTTATCATTACAAAGAACTCTTTTAGTTATCAAATCAAATAAAATCATTATAATTAGTGTATACTCTAATTCTTTATTGAGTATAAAGAATTAGATAATATAAAAATATTTTTTGATGGTTACACATCCACATACTGGTTGATTTAAATGTGATATCTCACAAAACTGAGCAAATTCTTGTGTTCTTGAGATAACTTGTAAATTCTTTCCTTTGTATTAGTATGCATACACACAAAGATCATATCGAAATTATAATTTCTCAAAAAATAAATTTCTATTTCTTTACTACTCAGTTATTTATTTTAGAGTTCTTTGTAGGTTTTTCTGCACTGAGTAGTGCAAAAAGAACTCTATATAATCTCTGGATTGTGCTGCAGACCACACATTATACTGTGTGTACTTAATGAACAGAAACTGAGTAAGCACTCATGTAATGCATATGTGTGATAACAGTCAAGGACGCTATTTAAAACCATTCACTCCAATCTTTTTAATTAGCAGTTCCATATTATGTAATGTTACTGTGGTAACTGTTTTATGAATATTAATTTGAATTTTCCTTGTTTTAATTTTTTTGTAGTTTATCAGCATAGGTCAGAGTTAGTTAGAGTTTGTATATATGTAATATGTACATATGCTAGTATCAGTATTTAGATATTTGTAACAGAAAAATTATCAGTCAGTTCAATTTGACACTAATAATATCAGTTCGTTTTTAAAACCAAATGATCTATGAATACAATATGTAGATTAGTTGAATAACATAGAATACGATTGTACAATGTTTTTTAAATATAATAGCAAGTGTTTGCATCTGTATAAATAAATTCAAATTGACATACACTTTTGCCATCAACAGAGCTACAAATTACAAACAGAACATAACAGGCATGGAGTGAACAGGTGCCCTTCATACCTCTTTTAAGATCAGACTTTTTACTAACAGCAACAATTTCTTCAATTTCAGGTGATACCACTCTCAATAATGTTCACCTTGATGATAGCAACAAATAATCTATGTTTGAAGTATGTGGGAGTACCATTCTACTATGTAGGAAGATCATTGACTACAGTATTTAATGTAGTATTTAGCTGGGTGCTGTTGGGACAGAGGACTTCATATAGATGCATTTTATGTTGCGGTTTCATCATTTTTGGATTCTACCTTGGGGTAGATCAGGAGAGCTTATTAGGTAAATATAATAATTTTATTTTAAGACTAGCTTCTGCCAGCGGTTTCACCCGCATCCCGTGGGAACTACTTCCCGTACCGGGATAAAAAGTAGCCTATAGCCTTCCTCGATAAGTGGGCTATCTAACACTGAAAGAATTTTTCAAATCGGACCAGTAGTTCCTGAGATTAGCGCGTTCAAACAAACAAACAAACAAACAAACTCTTCAGCTTTATAATATTAGTATAGATAGTATATTTAGGGATCCTTTAAACTTCAAGCATAAAGTTATCAGAAATCAAAGCCAAGGAACCCCTTGTTCCTAGAAAGTACAAAGATTGACAGCCTGGAATGTTTGTTTTTAGCTGTTTTGTTCATTTAAAATACTAGTTGGGCATAGGCATGATTAATAACTTTAGTAGAGTGCCAGTGTTATCGGCATAGGTGGTCGAGATCATTTTATTTTCAACTCTATACTAACCAGCAAATAGTTCACATTCACTTGACAGATTAAACTACAACATCATTGGCTCTGCTCTTAACAGGCTAATTATGCAATGTAAATAATCTATTTGGGTTAGTGGTTAATCCTACAGATAACATGCTTGGCACATTGTTACATACGGACTTGTACATAAAATTTGTCACTTTTCAAACTGAAAATATTGAGTGTACATATAAAGCTCTTTTGTAATGTTATGGTGTACTATCACTCTCCTAAGTTGCCCCAATCGTCGCCCATACATCCCACACGTGTAAAGCACGCAATCTATCGCTTTCGCGATTAGAAAGCATAGATATAACAACATCCGGCACCATTATTTTATTTTGTAATGCTTTTTTACATGAGTATTTTTAGATCACTCTGTATATCACATATTTTCTTTATTTCAGGTTCATTCTCTTTAATAGGCACAATCTATGGAGTAATAGGATCTCTAATGCTATCCCTATACTCCATTTACACCAAAAAGGTTTTACCCAGTGTAAACCAAGAAGTTTGGTTACTATCCTATTATAATAATGCCTATTCAATAATATTGTTCCTGCCACTTATAATAATGAACGGGGAATTGTCTGTGTTGTGGAATTATAGCAATTTCGACAGCACCTATTTTTGGATACAAATGTTAATTGGTGGACTGTGTGGCTTTGCTATTGGTTACTTCACCTCTCTACAGATAAAGGTGGGTTCATTTGAATTTTAATTGAACTGATAGACAAGCTATTTTAACTTAAAATAAACGCTAAAACATTTACTATTTAAAGCGAAAAACCGTTTTTACTAAATACCTAACATTTTCTAACTGAAATTTCAGGTGACCTCCCCTCTCACCCACAACATCTCAGGAACAGCAAAGGCGTGTGCACAAACGGTCATAGCGACCCAGTGGTACAATGAGAGTAAAAACCTTCTTTGGTGGACCTCAAACATTATCGTTCTAGCCAGTAGCGCCCTCTACGCGAGGTTCAAACAGATAGAAATGGAAGAAAGTTCTAGAAAACCAGTGCCTGAAGAAAAACAGAGCTTAGTATGATGATTTTTTTTTCATAGTTGAGTGTGGTTAAGGCTGTATACAATAACGCTTTTGTTGACATTTTTGTGTTGTTTTTAAATATTAAGGTGATTATTTTGATGATAGTGAAACACGTAGAAAATAACGTATATAAAGTAGACTAATTTTAATAAAATAGTTATTTGTCACAACTTAATTCGAATAAAAGACTAGCGTGAATTTAACAGCTAAAAACACCATCATTGGAATTAATGAAATATCCCTGTGATCATGATTTCAACTTAATTGTAAAACACACAAGGTTGCTATTTCTTTGACTGTAACGTATATTGTGTTATAATGTGATAAGGATTATGGAAATACTTCCTTTCACAGTGTATATCTATGAGGATACATATAGACTAACCATCAGTTGCACAAAGCTCCATTAAAGTTAAAGCTTCATTAAATCCATTGCTGACTCTTTTTATCTTGTTGACAAAGAAAGAGTCAGCAATAGATTTAAAGAAGCTTTAACTTTAATGGAGGTTTGTGCAACTGACGGTAAGAGCCCGGGGCCGCCAGTCATTAAAAATTTTGTCATTAGGAGTAATTTCGAAAGTTGAGTGTGTTCTTATGGTGCAGTTTTTGAAAGTAGGTAAAATCTGAGTATTTTTTAAGAGAAAAATTAAGCAAAATATTCATCACAGGCACAGGAAAAGTCCAAAAATGTGTGTCTTGATTTTTATATGAAAATATAAATAGGTTCGCTCTCAGTCTAATAATCAGTCTCAGTAATGAATGTATTGAAAAGGTTTATTTAGTTTTACGTCAATTGATTAGATAGCGTACTATACTCAACTTTAATTATTATTATGTACTATCAAGATATTTTATATTATTCATTTATGAAGTAAGAATATTTGTTTGAAACGTCTAGGTATAATATCCGAAGTTCGTCCTCCTATTTTATCTATGTCTACGCAGTTATTTATTGACAAAAAAAATTGCATTCCGTATTTTTGTGGCCTATTGTGAAGTCAGCATTTTATAAGCATTTAAATAATTACCGTCTTACAAAAACTTTTAAACGTCAGTTTAAGACTTGTCTAAAAAAATGTCAAATTATGACGTTGACATATGGTTCATTTTGCAGCCACAATTTTTTTAGACAAGTGTAAAGGCCCCAGTACACGTTGGCCCAAGTGCGGCCAATACACGCCACCACCAATGTGTACACGGGGTATTGGTGCAGGTTGGCGGACATTTGTCAAGGTTGGCGCGCATTCGGCGAGTTGTCGGTTTTTTGGGCACACATCAAAGGAATCGTGGCCCAGCTTGGCCTGTGGTGTGTACACATTCGGCCAATCTTTAGTTCGTCACCGGCCGCTGAGGATAGTACACTTTTGTGTTGCGTATAACAATAAATAAAGTAGTAAATATAGTAGTGTAGTATAATATAAATGTAGTAGTGCAGTATAATATAAATATAGTAGTGTATTATACAAATAAACAGCCGCAGCCGTAATTACCTCGACGTCCATCGCAAGTGGTTTGCCAGGCAGCAATGAGCCATGCGCCAATGTGTAAACACCATTTGATCGTGGCCTACATTTGTGCTTTGCAAAGCTTGGCCCAACACAGGCGAATGTGTACTGGGGGCTTAAAACAGGTGGTTAAGTTTTTGTAGTAAGGCCATTAAGGTTTCATAAAGAAATGTTTTTATTTTAAGGTCGACGACGTTGAATCACAGTATCCGAGCCCGGAAGATACGAAAAGTTCTCAGTAAATATAGGTACCCTTGATAAATTAATTTGCTTTTTAATATGCTGCATTTAATTTATATGCTGTGACTAAAAACATGTATCATTCATCGTATATGTATTCCATTTATACGCATTTTGTGTTCGTTCATATTTACGTGTTATCATTGATATATTTGTGTATTAAGACATGAGAAAAACGCTGTGTGTATTGAAAACAATAGTTCAAGATCAGCTTAAAAGCTTGACAGCTTATGTGTTGGTTTTTGGTTGTTACACTTATGTATATTTTAAAGTTATTATATAAATATTTTAATATACTTAGATTTAGTTCGTATTGTATCTGTTAACATGTGATCTTAACAATCTAGAGAGATATTGTTTAATATTTTTATATTTATGTACCAAATATAGATTATTGGATTCATCGGGATCTGTTAAATGATCGTATAGTTCTAAGCCAAATATTTTGTTCCAATCAACTGTAAATAATGTGTTATTAAAGGAAACCCATTCTGTGTACCGAAATCTTTTTGTTTTTATACTGTAACCCATTATTTTTATGGCTTTTAGACGTGGTTTATCAGAATTCTTTTTAGGGTACACACTTGGTCTTGGATACTGACTAATTGCAAAATGGCTTCCAAATGTTGTATAGTCATCCATCATTAACGGTTTTAAACTCTTGCCCTCAAAACATAGAAGAGATTTATCAAACTTTTTACACTTTGGTATATTGTGGGACAAGCCACTAAGATCTACCAGAGTAGGAAATATATCTACCAACTCTACAGGCGTATGTAAGTTCTTTGAAGATATTCCTGGCGCTGAGAATATCAAAGGAACTTTTAAAGCCACGTCGAAGTTGCTGTATTTTGCCCATAGGCTATTTTCGCCTAGTGACCATCCTGAAAAAAAAAGATAATCAATGGATTATGAAGTTATATGTATAATGAGCTCATTACACAAGCTTATAGTAACTCGCTAGAATTTGTCCCAAGTTGCAGTTAGGCGTGGCTAACATTAAAATCTGACGTAGGGGGCGCTTCTGCTCTATGTAATATTACGCACGTAGGTATGTAGATTTGGTATACTTACCATGATCGCTCGTCAAAACGACAATAGTGTTCCTTCTATCGACATAACTCAATAATTCTCCAATCAGATCATCTACATAAGTTGCAGCTGCATAGTAACTCTGTCGTATTTTGAGAGACCATTCATAAGGCATGGTGCCGAATGGAAATGATATGTTCAGCCTTGCGATGTCGTCCCTACGCCGTACGTCCATCCAGGGATGATAGGAGACCAGGGGTGTGTTAGGAGACATGAATGGGTGTTTTGGAGGGCGCACTTTGCCTATTGGTATCCTTGCTGTAAACGAAAATTAGATTAGATCTTTAACAATGTATGTGATAAAGTTTATTGATGAATAATCTTAAAAAGCTGTACCTACTTCTTGCAACAATAAAATAGACTAAAAGCTGGGCCTAAGACAGGTCATGAGTTCGATTCCCACACTTTGCACTTTTTACCTACCCCTATACTGACATAATACAAGCATTTTTAATTTTGTTCAAAAATCAGAACTTACCCAGATACTCTTCAGGATACTTAATCGGTATATGCGGTTTATAAAAACCAACGGCAAGCAAGAATGGTCGACTGCTATTCCTATTTGAAAGAAAATCTACAGCATGTCCCAAAGACTGCAAATCTGGCAACGTTCCGCCTGGCTGATGTCTAACATTTACTGGACAAATGAGGTTTGATTGAAGCTTTTTTGTTTCTCTATCTTTGCAGACAGCAGCATCCTTATATTTCTCAGTCGGAGGATGATAAGGTTGCTGCGACCAGCTATAAGGATAATCATCTGTAAAGTCAGAACTTATTCCTGGATGGAACACCTTTCCGATGGAATAAGTTTCATAACCGTTATCTTTAAAGAATTGTGGGAGGGTAGTAAAATTACCTACTGTGTCTCGCCAGTAGCTGTAGAAATCGTATAGGCGAAGGGAGTCTGGTCGTCGGCCTGTCAGCATTGAATTTCTGCTGGGAGCACAGAGGGCTTGCTGGAACAAAGTAAGTATATGGATGTCCTTATTGTAGGTATATGATAGGCAAGTAGGGTGTAGGTAAGTCCGTAGCTTAGAATCAGAGCTTGAATCTATGGTTTTACGTTCGTTACAACTTTCTGATTTCTAAAGAAAAGCGAAATCACCTGTGCATATGTATTTTTGAAATTAGCACCCTCGTTTGCAAGTTTCTTTACATTAGGCAGATTGACCATTTCGTCCGAGAGATGGCGTAAGTCATCAACCAAAATAAGTAAAACATTTTTCTTAGTAGCCGTAGCAAAACACACCAATAAAATTAATAAATGAATCAAAAGAAACTGTGAGAGCGACATGATTAGGACCTGAACAAACATATATGAATAAGTAAACGGAATAGTGGCGCTCGGTAAGAGATGTAACGGAACGTAAAATTTTCAATAGTAACCGCTAGCTTTACAATATTCAATTAATGTGATTATTTTTCATGCGGTACTATAGCAGATAAATGTTTTCTAAAACCTAATGATAAAAGTTTTAATTCAGATATTTATAATTTTAATATTGATGTATGAACATTCTGCGAAGAACGAAACGTAACAGCGCAAAGACCACGTAACTGTACAGACTGTACAAAGGTGTTTATAATAAAGCAACGAATGCGCAGGCCTACAAATGGACTATCATCAATTCTACTTCAAATTCCTATTTGACCAATAATAATTGAAAAAAAAACTGTACAAATAAATCATGAAATCATCCAAAATTTCAAAACATTAAACTGTAGCGTACGCGTTTTCATGTTGCTTTAAAAAATACTGAAGATTACTGTATTCTTGTTATAGGCAAAAAAGTTAATGTTTATCATTTGTTAGTTTTCTGTTTGTCGCATCTGTGAAGTGACATTGTATTTGACTTGTGTTTTTCCACACAGTGACAAAATATCTATGTGTGCTGTGTATACAAATGTAATGATTGCTTTGTCGTATCCGTATGACGCACACACACATCAACAAACGAACAAGTGGGCGTTAGGGTATTGTCATTCAAATCATCTGTTCCGTAAATTGTTGTATATTTTGTACATAAAAATCTAATTTATTTTTCATTTATTAATTTAATGAGAGTTGTTTAAATAAAATAATTGATTGAGTGCGCGAGTGAGATATGTTTGTTTAGAGTTTTGTTTTTATTCGTGTGTGACGTCATTGTTTTCGACTGCCAGTACGACGCAATAGCATTTTACTCGAAAATGGATTTAAAATGAGAATTGTTTTCGTAAACAAGGTGAGTGTGTTATGAAAGACGCAAATTATGTTCTTATTACGCATTAATATAGTTAGATTTAGTCACAACGCAGGGTGGATAGACTTCATCGATTTCCTTTGTCCTCGGTCCCCTTTTAAGTTTGAAGTACTGTACTATAGAGCTTGTGTGTAGATATAGTAGTGCTACCAGCTGTTTCGAAACAACATAAACATTCTGTTGTTATTATTTGAAGACTGACTGATTTATAAAGTGTAGTGATATTTTGTTTTATCTTATGTAATCTTTTTTATCGATAATGTTTTTTTCTCAAAGAAAATCGCGTTCGATTTTCAAATCGTTTACGCAATTTGTTTCGTAAAAAGTACTGATTGATTTTTCATTTGTTCGCTTTGTTAGCTGTATTCATGCAGCTTTTAATTTAGGTGAGTGCATCTTTTGTTTACTTTTAGTATAATTACTTACTGTATTTACTGGAGCTATAATAAGTGAATAATGTCAATAACCCTTCAGTACCTAGTCTGTAACACAATGAAATTCACAAAAGTCTGAATTAATTTCAAAATGTACTCTAAATCCAAATCATTAAGTACATAAACAAATGAACAAAACATGTTTTTGTATAAAATGGTCAAGGTCATTATTACACTGAATGTTAAGTTTTTGTTTGAATTGTGTTTTCCTTATCTATTGCATCAAAGGCGTTTGTATTGCATCTTAAATTTGCAATAGCCTCTATCACAGATTACTCAGCATTTTAAAACTTACTCCATTTAATGAATTGCCTATTCATGTTTGTTGTTTATGCAAATAATATTTTCGCTGACCTTTGTAGGTTTATCAATATTAAAATTTTATAAACTTGCGAGATTCTTTTTGAATGTGTCAGAGGATAAATAATTCAACATGTCTGTGCTTGTTGAGAGTTCATTGTCCTTAGCTTCCTAAAACTGAAAGCTCTTAAGTCTTAGCTAATAAATCAGTCACTCATATGTAAGTTGCCTGCACCAAACTTTTGATTCCATATTTTGATCAATATTAAAAAAATATATAAAATACTTGTGAATGTTTTGTATTACATGGTCATGTTACTTCATTTATTTTACTGTTAATACTTTTGCGCAAGGTCAATAAGACATATGAGTGTAAGGTCCATTACATAGATTAAAAGTTCCAAAATGGTGCTCCCGACAAGGACTATGGTGGTCTATTGCTGTTTAATATCTTCTGCATAGATCTCTCCTGTTGTGATTTTACATATTACTAACCATATTTTTACAGCTCAACTGATTATATGGAATGTTGCAGTTTCAACCTGACTGTATTTAATCAAATTAATTTTAGTACCAAATTGTGGATTTTCTAAAGGACATAGCCAAGTACTGCAATACTGTAATACTTTTTGACGAATAAATGATTTTGAAACTTCCAGTAAACTTAAATACACAAACTAAAAGCTATATTTTTCACTAGGCGACGCTCACACAGCATGTCAGCGGAGTCGCCGCGGCACGTGCGGTCGGGCGGGCCGCTTACCGTGCCATCCCAGCCACCGAGCGACCGCAGCATCATAGATGCTGTCTCCGGGTTCATTAACGATGTCACACTCTCCTCTTCATCAACCGTAGATCCCAAAGATGTTATACAATGGGCGAGGTAATATTAGTTGCTGGCTTATAATAGCTGGATAGTATATGTAGATAAGTAGCCATCATTAAATGGGCTATCTAACCCTGAATTTTTTTTTTACAATTATTGAGTTAAAAGATAAACATTTAGCTTTATAAAATTAGAAAAGATAACAGAAATACATAATATACCTAACTTGTAGTGTAGTAAAAATATAGAAGCTACCCTAATTCTTCTGGTCTGCAGACATAATTAAGAGATACAGAAGATGGTATCCCCAGAGCTTGTATTTTATAAATTTTAATAATTGCTGATGTTTAGATAAATTCTTTTTATAATTTAAATTATTTATTTAAATGTTTAAATGTCAAAACTAAGGTCACTGTATATTTTTATAAATTGATCTTAAAGTCGCAAAGTAGAGAATGTCTTTAGAATATTGATTTGAGTCTTGTAATGTCATGGGAATTTAAGCAGGTGCATGTCTGCATTCATTATTTAAAAGTGGCAATGGATGAAGGGTTTGTAGTATCCAAACAAAGAAGGTTTCTGAATGTAGTAGTAATTAGATCTGTTATGGATCTCAGTCCTTCTGCGAAGTTAGCACATTATATAAATGATACTGTAACATGACTCAACCTCAGTTCTGAGTATCATTAACAAAGGAAATGTAACTGATATTTATCTTTCTTCCATTCAGATGAGATCCCTTGTTCCTGTCACATTTTTTTTTGCAAATAATTATATATTTGATGAAAGAAGGTACAAGACTAACTTAACATAATTTCCTCAGGTTCGAAACGGCGGACATAAACGAGCCAACACCAGAAGGGGACAGTGACAACGATGTCTCCCCATTACTCCTTATCCTGGGCTACGGGTCCGGGGTCCAAGTGTGGCTGATCCCCCCCAGTGGGGAGGCCCAGGAGGTGTTGTCATGGCGACAAGGCACAGTGAGGGTGCTCCGTATACTGCCTACTCCGCAGCACGGCGACTGCTTCGCATCGAAGAGGCCCCTTATCGCCTTGTGTGACTCTGCCAGTCCAGGACCTTCGTTTTGCTCGCTCAGCTTTATTTCTATTAGAGGAGGTGAACAGGTGAGTTTTGCAAAAAAGAGGATCTATTGATTGCTCATTGTTTTTAAAAGTCTGGCTGTGTAGCATTGTGTCTCTGTAAAAAAAAAAAATTGGAAAGCAGCATTCTAAATTTAAGTTTAAATAAAATAGGCTTCTTGTATTTATTTTTTTAAATATGAACCTTTATCGAAGTACTAGCTTCTGCCAGCGGTTTCACCCGCATCCCGTGGGAACTACTTCCCGTACCGGGATAAAAAGTAGCCTATAGCCTTCCTCGATAAATGGGCTATCTAACACTGAAAGAAATTTTCAAATCGGACCAGTAGTTCCTGAGATTAGCGCGTTCAAACAAACAAACAAACTCTTCAGCTTTATAATATTAGTATAGATATTCCCAAATCTTATCAAGTAGATATACCTTTTTGCGTTAGCCAAGTAACTAACTAGAATTGCTATTTAGCATGCAGTATGAATAATAAAGATAAATGGGTCGCGCTGACCTAGACTTACACGTGTTAGCTTCTGATATCGAAGTAGGTAGACATAATATGCTGAATACTACGGGAAACGGATGCTATCGCGTTTACTACTGATATTTACGGTTAACAAACTGAACATGGCCGATTTTATCTGCAGCTGGATGTAAACAAGCTCCTTTTACTGCGATAAGATTTTAAATGCGTGTCTGAAAAAGCTATGTGAATCTTTTAACT
Source organism: Helicoverpa assulta (assembly GCA_963856015.1). Taxonomy (NCBI): domain Eukaryota; kingdom Metazoa; phylum Arthropoda; class Insecta; order Lepidoptera; family Noctuidae; genus Helicoverpa; species Helicoverpa assulta. The sequence continues at coordinate 3,185,839 of CAWLCW010000016.1, forward strand.
CCTTGATTTCGCACTTACACATTTCATCAAAATATCGCATGTGATTTTTGTTCCAAAAAGGCGACAAAATTACATAAAAAGGACCCGAGTCTCAAATGCTATTTCAACCCATCAGGGGTTTGAAACCCCGAATTTCCAATAAGGAATTTCCATTATTATCAAGTCTTATTGTATTGTAACCAAAACCATTCTCACTTCACCAGGTAAAAAGCATAAAATTCAAGAACCCGATACTTGACGTGCTGGCGAACAAACGTTCAGTAGTCGTATCATTCTCTGAACGTTTCGCGGTATTCGACGCGGCGACTCTAGAAGACCGAATGGCCGTCACTACTTGTTACCCCTGCCCGTGTCCTTTGGGAGGCAGCTTGCCTATAAACCCTTTGGCGTTGGGAGACCGCTGGCTGGCTTATGCTGATAAGAAGTTGAATCAGTCGAAAAGAAGCAGTGGCGGGTGTGAAGGTAAGATTAATTTGATACTTGGATCTTTTGTATTTAATTGACCGAAAATAGAAAGAAGAGATACATTTTCTATAGATTTTTCCAATCTAGAAGTACCTAGGGACAACCCCATCTGCAATACTCTTTGCCCCGACTTAATGATTTCTTTTTATGTCTACCAGACTGCCCGTCACCGTCATGTGATGTCACATATTTATAAGAGGATTCTATAGTAGATTCGGAAACTTAAATCATTTAAGAAACACCATTGTTTAGGTGTTCTAAAAATATTTGCCTGTACTCAAACTAAAATAACCCTATGGTAACCGCTCACTACCGAGTAATTTACTGTACGATAATTTAATTATGGATATCCCCTATCAACCATTATAATAGAGTTCACTGACATGTATTGTTGAACAGATAACGCATATCAAACTGTTGAAAGATTAAAACAAACGACAGTTTCTCTCCTCATATACCTAATAATAGACATGGTTCGATATAGATTGCCCACGTTTCATACATTCACGTGCTGCTTATTTATTTCTAATATATTTTAACTTGACAACAACATCCAGACAAATACTTTGGCAACACTAAAATTATGACTTCGGCCGATTCCATGCCGACAATATTCTATGGCGTGTTATAGGAGTGCCAATTCTGAACTATGATGATTAATTTTGTTCCTACGCTATACCTATAGAAATTTGGCCTAGCTATATTTAAAGCTCGTCTCGTTCCCAGACTTTATTTCACGTTTTAATATTCTTGTTAAAACTTTTTGTAAGATCATTGGCGTTTCTGAGAATACTGAACGTCTAGGTACCTATTATTAAGTTTTTATTTTTAACTGTACCTGCAATCCTGTCTGACTTTTAGTGATTCTTGTTTTTGTATGTACCTATCTATTAATAGGTAGTCTATATTTGGGTCTCGACTATACCGCCGACTTATGGATAACTTTAATATTTGTCTACAATGATTTATTATTACAAAAGGGACAATAAAAAGTAAAGTGTTGGTCTGGGTCGCTTTTCGAACGAATATAGACAGCATTGCAGGCGCATAGTTACTCATACTACTCAATGTCACTGAGGGGTACATAATTTATTAGCACATTCACATTCATGCGCGGACAGCATGTTACTAACTGCACTGTAGGTCTAGAGTATTTTGAGCTCTGTTTCTTGTTGAATTTAATAATTTGGGACTAAAATAGCTGTTGTAACAAGCCCTTGAAGGCTTTGTTCCAAAAGAAGTCAGTGGTACTAAGTTATGCCACCAATGCTGTATTGTGAATGTTTAGTTTGATTGTTCCTTGAGTCGAAATTATGTGTAGAGCTATTCAATGCTATTTCTCTATGAAAACTTTAAAGTGAGTCTAATTTTGTGTTGTTTCTTTCAATAAAACATGCATACAAAACAAAGCTTAATTCACCTCCCTATAATTACTAGAGTGGATCGTGCACGCGATGTGTTACTGCATTTAGACGCAATAATCTAATTAAACCGATTTATTGATTGTTTATGCAGCACTGACCTACCACAAAGTCATCGTAGATTGTACAACTTCCGTATTTTGGAATTATAAAATACTCATAAAGCACCTACTATTTAAAAGTACTCATGTTGGGTTGCCAAATATACGTATGATGAAATGTTCACAATCCACAATATAGGGTTTAGTTTCGTGTTACTACATTCAAGGAATTTATTTTTTCAACCCTTGAAAGCTTTTTTTTGAGAACGAAACTAAAAGTATTTTAAGCTATCGTTATGAGAAGAAGTCTATAAAAAAATTGGGGCACCAGGTGAAAAAATGGAGCCCAAATACTCAATGCATTTAAAAAGAAGGAAATTTTAAATTCATGAAAGCAAATATTAATCTTGAATACACAGTAATTATATTCTTTTGTTCAACATAACCAGGCTGTTGACTTATTTATAATATTGTATTAATTTTGTTGACCTTAGCGGTTGCATATCATTGTTTTAAAAGCGTGCGTGACTAAACGATTGCTCATTTATGGTCTTTATCCTAGTAGTGTACTTTATGACGTCTTTAACGGTTTAATTAGTAATAGGTTTAATGAGTAAATAAAGAAGCTTTGATAGAGATATAGAAAATTGATTTTCACCCCTTAAAAGTTTCATAATGTTTTTAAAACGTCGAACTTTACTCTCATAGCGTAAACTTTTCATCAGTTGTTACTAACACTAGTTTTACATTTTTTCATGCTAACATTCTATGGACTCATGTGGGTCTGCAATAAAACGTTTTTATTTTTATTTATTACAGCTTTCTCATGAAATAAATCATCAATGTAAACGCATGTTTCCAAAAACATTGTTATACATATAGATGTTATGCCATGACACCGTAACATGACCCCACTCCATATTTAGACACACGAAGTAGGTCAAGGATAACATAGTGTTATTTACGGTGTCCTATATGAGCGATCTGGATACGACTGAAAGCGATGCGGCGCGACGCGAAACAAACAGTCGATACATATAGATTACTTCAGGCAACTAGGGCCCATAAAAAATATGATACATAAATAATAAAATATAACAGTACTTATAAACTAGTATATATACAAAAAATAAACAATACCATGCTGTTCTAGGTGAAGGCGTAACCAGCTATACAGCGACAGTGCTCCACGCGGCCAAGTCCCTTAGCAAAGGCCTACGTGGCCTCGGGGAGAGCGTGGCCCACAGCCTGGCTGGGGGGCGAAGCACATCGCAGTCTCCATCACCACCCAACGCCGATATACAGCAGCCGGGAGTTGTTACCATATTGGATATCGAAGTAAGTTTATTTAATGTTAACGCCGTCTTCAGGCGATGACTGTACCCGTTTGTAAGAAACGGTTATTTACTTCAAACATACGAAACCACCCATAATTTACGTCCACGGTTAGTTTGAAAATCTTTATTAAAAAAAAAAACTATTTTATTCATAGAATAAATTGTACAAAGAAAAAATAAGATATTAATTACAACTAATAGTGACGAACGTTTTCGATGAGCTCTGGCACCCCATTTAAGATTTACTGGTGTTATTATAAAATATAACAGTTCCAGGCGGAACTGTTCACACAACACCGCAGTTTTAAAAGTATCAATTTTATAATATTACCTTTAAATTACATTTTTACCATTATCTCCAGGGTAACGAGGAAGAAGACGGTCAAGACAGCGAAGAACCATGCGACCCGATAGTAGCCCACTTCATAGCGCACTCCGAAGCGATCATCGCGCTGAAGTTCGACGCCAGCGGCATGTTGCTGATGACTGCTGACAGACGAGGCCATGACTTTCATGTCTTCAGGATCAACCCGCACCCTTGTGGGGCTAGTTTGGCGTCTGTCCATCATCTGTATATACTGCATAGGGGAGATACTACGGCTAAAGTGCAGGTCAGTCTCCTTTATACGATAGCGCTCTAATATATCTAATACTAGCTTCCGCCCGCGGCTTCGACCGCTTGGTGTGTTGATAAAAAGCGTATGTGTTAATTCAGGGTATCACCTATCTACATACCAAATTTTAACCAAATCGGTCCAGCCGTTTTTGTGTGAAAGAATAACAAAGATATATCCATACATTCTCACAAACTTTCACATTTATAATGTTAGTAAGGTTATATTATTGTTAGGCGATAGCGGTCAAATTCTGAGTCGATGCCCGGTTTATTACTTTATCTGAAGATTTAACTAATTTTCAAGTTTTTTGTTATAATATTTCCAGGACATAGCGATATCAAACGACTCCCGCTGGGCGGCAGTATCCACGCTCCGCGGCACGACGCACGTGTTCGCCATCAGCCCGTACGGCGGCGCCGTCGGCGTCCGCACGCACACGCAGCCGCGCGTCGTCAACCGCCTCTCGCGCTTCCACCGCTCCGCCGGCCTGCCCATCCACACCGCCGCCGCCAAGCGGGCCACACCCACCACGGTGAGGGTGACACTCATATACAAACCTAGTATACAATATGTATTAAAAATACCGTTCGTCCCATGAAGGTATTATTAAGGTATCGATACACCTAATTATATTGTTGTCAACAAATCCAGACTAAACTTAAAAAAAATACTCATTAAAATAAGTAAAAATATTTCGCAAAAGGAGGTAACTTACATGGCAATACACGGAGTACGGGCAACGGGAGAAGAACGGAGCACATCGGTCACGGGGGTCAAACAAACTACCCCGTCCTTCATTCCGTCGAAAATGACTTTTGATATTTTTCTAGCATGTATTATCGTTTCGGGACCGACTGAAAAATTATTACATATTGTTTAAATCCACTTTCGAAGCTCCAATTATATCATGTTAATGTTCCCAGGTTTATTTATTTAAAAACATACACACTATCATTACAGGTTGGTGACAACATGTCGCAAGGCGCGTGGTTCCCCAACCCTCGGCTGCCGCCGTACCCGCTGCCCACCACGCTGTCACCGCTGGCGCAGCTGCGGCCCACTGCCAACATACCCACGCACACCATCACTAGGAACAGCTCCGGTAAGTGTTCACTACGTCACACATAGTGCTACAACCCTGTACCCGCTGCCCACCACGCTGTCACCGCTGGCGCAGCTGCGGCCCACTGCCAACATACCCACGCACACCATCACTAGGAACAGCTCCGGTAAGTGTTCACTACGTCACACATAGTGCTACAACCCTGTACCCGCTGCCCACCACGCTGTCACCGCTGGCGCAGCTGCGGCCCACTGCCAACATACCCACGCACACCATCACTAGGAACAGCTCCGGTAAGTGTTCACTACGTCACACATAGTGCTACAGCCCTGTACCCGCTGCCCACCACGCTGTCACCGCTGGCACAGCTGCGGCCCACTGCCAACATACCCACGCACACCATCACTAGGAACAGCTCCGGTAAGTGTTCACTACGTTACACATAGTGCACATACATTACATGCCTTATTTCAACACATACGTAAAAAAGGAGCGTTCACTTGTCTAATAATATTATATAAACGAAGTCAGCTTGTATAAAGTACGTCGCTTCCAAACGCCTGTATACGTGCGACAATACCGCATGCGTACATAAAGCGTGCGCGAACTTCATATGCACAAATAATGTACGCAAAGTCATGCACAAAATCACTATCCTCAAAATGTATATATACATAAATACACTATGCGCAAACCTTATATGCGTAAGTACATTATGCGCAAACTTTATATGCACAAATGTACTATGTGCAAACTTTACATACCCGTAAACACATTATGCGCAAAACATGCGGCAGTTTTTCATCCATAGATACAATGCGCTACATGTAAATACATAATGTGTGCTTATTCTTTTTCTGCATGTGCCACTTTTAGGATGTCAAGAGTGACATAAAAATGATTGCACTAGCAACCTTCTCATATAAACGTCGTGATCACCAGGTCGTCAGCGCCTGTCCTCGCTATCGGAGGACAACAACTCTGCGCCGCTGCTGGCGCGGGCGCGGTTCGGGCCGGCCGTCAGCGGCCGTGCGCCGGCGCCGGTGGCCGCGCTGTATCTGATGGCGGCTAATGGCTGCTTGCTGCATCTGCTGTTACATCCGCGACCGCTGTCTAGTGAGTATATTATTATGGAGTTGGTGTTGATTAAAAGTGTGGTCTTGTACTGTAAACTTGTGAATTTTCGCTTAAACATTTTTCATATTCAATTTTCATTCATTTTCAAGTACTAAAATTAATTAAGTAATTATTCTACTTAGAAATTAGTATTTTTTTGCATTTGGTCATTGAGTTGAAGAGGTTCTTGAGTGGAAGAGGTTCTCGATTCGGTCGTGATAGCAATTTTTACATCTAAAAGTATCTATTATCGCCCAGGCTTATCAAAAGAGAAGATCTGCGACGAGTCCATGATCGAGCTGGAGGTGGAGCCAGTAGCGCAGTGGCCGCTACAGCGTCCGGCCGCCGCCGCCGACCTGCTGGCGCCGCTGCCGCCCTCCAACCCGCTGCTGCAGCCGCAGACCTGCCGGGTAACGTACAGTACACTATAGTGACGAGTCCATGATCGAGCTGGAGGTGGAGCCAGTAGCGCAGTGGCCGCTACAGCGTCCGGCCGCCGCCGCCGACCTGCTGGCGCCGCTGCCGCCCTCCAACCCGCTGCTGCAGCCGCAGACCTGCCGGGTAACGTACAGTACACTATAGTGACGAGTCCATGATCGAGCTGGAGGTGGAGCCAGTAGCGCAGTGGCCGCTACAGCGTCCGGCCGCCGCCGCCGAATGTCAAGCATTGGGATGAATTTGTAGTTCGATTTTATATTTATCCGATCAGGTGCTGATTAAAATTGAATTGATTTTGAATCTAATGTAAATCGATTACAATAAAATCGAAACTAATCGATTGTTCCACCATTTCCAGAGATGCGCAGACATGTGTATGAGCGAAGAGGAGCGTTGGCTGTCGCAAGTAGAGATCGTGACGCATGCAGGCCCGCACCGCCGGTTGTGGATGGGGCCGCAGTTTGTCTTCAAGACTTATAACTGCACTGGGTAAGTAAGGGTTAGGCCCTAGGGTAAATGAAATAAAGAAATAGATATTAAGTTTAATTAGTTGAATTAGTCAGAGGAAGAATGTAATTTTTTTGTTATAACGATTTATTTATGTATTGTGTTCTTAATTTTTTTTTACATATATGTAATATGTTGGCAAAAATTTATCGCGCGATAGTAAGAGCTCCGAACAGGCAGCCACAGAAAGGATGAATAATTTTTTGTTAAGAATCCTCTCCCTTTTGGAAAGTCGTTTAATAAAACAAGAAGAGAAGTATAGAAAATATTCCACCGATGAATAAATTTGAAATCAAAAAGCAGTAAATCAAATGAACACCCCACTTATTTTTCTTGTCCAGTTCGAGCTCGTCGTTATCGGAGGCGGAGACGGTAGAAGTATGCGCGGGTCCGGCGCGGTCCAACCCCGTCAACATGCCCGGAGCCCGCCCTGTCGTGCCTGTGCTCATTGACTCCGGCTCTGCTAGTGAGTATTGATAACTTAAGATAGAGACAAACAGGGTTATGTTATAGAAATCGGTCATATTAAAAAGTCGATAAAGAAGTTACATTAGAGACAAAAAGACTTTCGTTACAGAATGGTGTCATATAAATGTTGATAAAGAAGTTAGGTTACTTTAATCTATATAGTAGTATTTTTTTTTTCTTTTTTTAGTTTTGAGGTCGGACAATTTGGACGTCTATGAGCATCAAATTAAAAGTTAGTCACAACGTATTTGACGACATCTAGACGCACTTTTAATTATATTTGAAATATACTTACACAATTCTATTTATTGGACCTATGGACCTATTGAAGTCCGCGTTTTCAAATTGACATCCGCGATTTCATTAAACACGCAAAACCCTCTTATTAAATCATCAACATATAATTCAAATTCCCTATCACTTGTCCTCAGGTTCTCTCGAACATTCTCCATCGGACAGTTTCCGTCGCAAGTCGTTGTTAGCTGAGAGCGGTCGCGCGGCCTCCGTATGTGACGTGCAATTGAGGGAAGATTTAGCGGAAGCTATGAAGGAAGACCATGGTATGTTACACTTCATATTATAAATTATTTTATTTATTTTGAGATTTGATAGTTTATTACTTGACTAGCTGTTTCCCGGCGGATTCTGATCGTACCCGGATAAAACATAACCCATGTTCAGCGCAGAGCATGTTTGCGCATGAACAGTGACATAATTCTTGAAATCGGTCCATTCATATCGGGGCAAAAAAAAATTGCACAAAAATGTTGCCTCTTTGCTATATGATATCTTTACTAGGGAATTAATTTTGGGACAGTTGCCAAATTGAATATTTGAAAGTTCCTATATTTGATTGGTTAAATTGTTCCTCAATTTGTCCTAAAAGTCGGCAAACGTCAAAAGCATTTATGATGAACAGTTTTTGTATCTCAAGACACAAAAGATATCTGCGTGTATTATCATTTCTTCTATTTATAAAATCGGGCAAGATTCTTTGAGTTCATCGCGCTTTTGTTTTTGTTTTCGAGTCTTTGAGTCGTAAAGACTCAAAGAAATAAATTAGGTACGAGTAGAACATGTTAATTGACCAATGAAGAAAAAAAAAGAAACTTTAATTTGGCAAGATTTAAAGTCAAATATAAAAAAAAAGAGATTTTCAAGAGAATGAGTTTTGATGTGATGCAACTTTAAGCGTTCATATTTATGTGTAAAAACGCGAGTGAAACGTTTTTGGAATTCGTTTGTGACCGAGTGAATATCCAAGAGCGAAGTAACGCGGAGGAGCCGTCGCCGGAGCGCAAGCTAACCTATGTGCGAAATTATTTGGTAACGTTCAAGTCGGTCGTTTGACGACGCAGAACAATTTTTGCGAACAAAACGTGGTTATCGTGTTTCCAGACCTATTGATAGACAAATATTGATGCCATGGATCGATAGTTTCGACTTCACTGGTTGTGTCGATTTTACCATCGATCGATGGTATCGCTTGATGATCGATCGATAGGTCCGAGAACACCCTGTTGCGTAGTCGAGCGGCTAAGTTGAGCGTCGCCAAGTGATATCGCACGTAGCGTAGAGCGCGGCCGCCGCCGGCCCTATACCCGTGCCCAAGGCAGCCGCGCCTCCGCCGCCTCCTCCGCCCGCGTATAACGGTTGCCTTCGGTGTTGGTATAGGGGCGGCGCGCGCCTCGCCCCCGCGCCCCGCGCGGCCCGCGCTGGCCCGCGCCGTGGGCCCGCTCGGCACCGTGGTGCAGCCGCCGCCCGCCGCGCCCGCGCCCGCGCTCGAGCCCTACGCCGCCTCCAACGCCGACGAGGCCACCTTCCGGCCCGTGCTGCGCGCCGCCGCGCCGCCCGAGCGCCGGCCCGAGGCCGCGGCGCGCGCGCTGCCCCAGGGGACCACCATCCCCGCGCAGCGCGTGCCCGGCCGCGCCGCCGCGCCGCCCGCGCCGCCGCGGGACCTCAGCACCGCGCGCCTCATCCCCGCGCAGCCGCTGCCCGACCCTAGTTGTAGTCTAGATAAGTATAGCGTACCCGAGGAGGCGGCGCGACAGGTGACGGATGCCAGAGCGAGTGCGAGGAGCTTGGCGCCCGCCGAGCGAGCCTGCGAGGCGCCTCCCCGCCCACTGCCAAACCGGACGCCGGCGGGTGATATTCAGCCGCCCGCCCGACATAGTGTTAGGCGATCACCCACCCCCCAGTCGGATAGCGAGTCGCTCGCTACCGACGCTAGTTCTAGGGATAGAAAATCTTATAGAGTTAGGGAAAGCCCTCCGTCTCGAGATGAGGCGCCGAAAGCTTCCAAGTCAAGTGAGGTACATGAACATAGGGAATCTACTCCTAAAGTAGAAAGAGTTAGTAAGATGGAGCCTGTTAAGAAAGATTTAGTTGTAAAGGAACAAGTTTTAAAAGAACCTGTTCCCAAAACGAGTGCTTCAAAAGAGCATGTCGTTAAAGAAGCTGTTCCAAAAAAGACAGCTGCAAGAGAATCTGTTCCAAAAGAAGTCGTTCCAAAAGAATCTGTTACAAAGAAAACGACTTCAAGAGATTCTGTTCCAAGAGAACCCGTTGCAAAAGAAATTGTTACAAAGGAGCCTATAGTAAAAGAACCCATTCAAAAAGAATTAGTTCCAAAAGAGCCTATTATCAAGGAACCTGCTCCAAAGGAGCCAATACTGAAGGAACCGATCGCTACTGTAGATACTCGAGAGGAAGCACCTTCGGTGGCTGTCACTTTAAAATTATCGACAAAGAAGAAAACTACCGAGTCGAAATCGAACAAAGAAAAAGTTGCAGAACACATTAAAACTGAGGAACAAGCTTGGGATATGCTCCTAAACGAGCCGGAAAAGCCGGTTACGTACGATAGTCCAGCTGTTGATGAGAAAATTGTTGAAGAACCCAAACCAAAGTCCAAGAAAAATCGTAAAGTCAAGAAGACACAAGACGAAGCACAGATGAAAGATGAGGACACTTTTGTTGAAATACATGCTATAGATGATAAACCTCAGCCTTCCAGTGGTGACTTAGTTTCAATCTCGACGCCTTACGAAAATATCGAACCGGTGTCTTACTTAGCTAAAGCTAAGAAATCACGTTCATCAAAAAGCCTCACCCCCGAGAGAAAGGATTGTTTTGATCCTACAGATATGTGGGGACTCGGTGAACCAGAAATTACTAGCGTACCTAAAACTGACGATAATGTTAATCAAAATGACTTTGTACCTGAATTTAAGGAATTTGTCACTGATGTGCCTAAAACTGATACTCTTAAAGTATTTGAAGGAATTGGAGAGAATACCTCAGCTTCAAAAGAATCACCGCGAGCTAAGAAAACTAAATCTCTTTCGCCTTACTCCGAACGAAAATCGACAGAAAAACGATATGAAACTGAAGTAACAGATGTTTATGTAATAGATACAATGAAGGAAGATTTCCCTGAAATTCAGATCACTAAAGGCACTAAAATACGTAAGAAGTCACCACAGCCGGAAAAGAAGATCCAAGAGGTAGAAGTTATCGAAAAGCCACCCATTAAATCTTGGAGCTCCATTGCTGCGTCTAAGAACGCGAAAAAAGAGGAAAAGGTTTATGAAGAAAGAGTTGAAATAGATAAGAAAGAGAAAGTAGAAAAGGTGATTGAAACAAGAGATTTAGATGATGAAGAAGCTGGTTCTTCTACAGGGGTGTCGTTACAAGAAAAACTTATTGAGCTATGCAAGAGAACTGATATAATGGTAGCCGAATGCGATGCGCCTTCAGAACTTAACTTTGTTGAAGAACATCATTCAGTTCTTGACTTGCCTCCACTAGAGCCTTTGGACTTCGGTTTGGACGACTTCAAACTAGAAGTTATGCGAGACAGCCTTCTAGAAATGAACGATGGAGGTATAACAAGTCCCATATGTAAGATCAACATCGATAATATACTGTCGACCATTAAAGAAACCACAAATAAAGCCATAGAATCAAGCGCCTTTAATCTGATAGATTTAGAGAAAGTTCCGTCGAAGAGAGAGAAAGGCTTTAGCGTTGTAGAAAATGATAAAATTACAACTCAAGAAGTGAAGATTGATGAAGATAAATCTGAGGAAAAAGAAATAGAGGTGATGGATAAGTCTTCGGATGATGACAATACTTCACCGATAGTGTCTACTGATAGCGACAAAGAGGACAAAAAATCTACTGGTGCTTCTAATGTAACCATGCCTTCGACAAAGCAATCGTCTAAGTCTAAAAAGTCGCGTAAGAAGAAAAAATAAATAAAATGTGTTCAGTGCTATGAAATTCAATGTTACGATTTTTGCAATATTTATCGTAGTTTAAATTAAAGACATATTCAGCTTATGCTACTTCATAAATGTCATGCTTTCTTAGGTTAATGCAATAGATACCTTTAGTATGTTGATATTTTGGATATTTTAAAGTAGAAATACTCGGATTATTAATTCTTCGTTGATCTAACGCAAGACATGCATATTTTTTTATCTAGAGAAGCTTTGTGAAATAACATTTCAGACACGTCCTGGTGTTAAATGAAAAATCTAAGTTTTATTCTACTTTATCCATCTGTTAGTTTCAATTAGGGTTACGCTGATTACTTACTCAAATATGTTATTATTAATGTAGTTCTATATTTCTAACGTTCTTTGCTTCGTTTATAGTATGTAGTATACTAACACGTTTAAGTTTTCAGATTATTCGATTTTAAATGAGTACCTGTTTATCTTTTAAAGTATTCTGTCGTTACATGTTTTTAAAAGAGACCGCTTAATAGATAATCTTCATAGTAATGTAACGTAAGCTGAATATGTCCCGTTTATGCGGTTAGAATCAAACATTTGCTGCTGTTGTAGTAATCTTAGTTAATAAATGCAATTAATGTGATTAAGCACAGGTAAAAGACAAAAAAAACTTAAAATGTTTGTAAAAAAAGTGATTTTAAAATATTTGCTACTAAAGCCTAATATAATATTATTTAGGCAATGACCTTTTATCGTTGTTCAGTAGCGGTATTATATGTCATATCAAAAAAAATAAACATAAAAATGTAAAAACCTATCAAAATACACAAAAAATAATAACGATTAGATTTTTTGTGAAGGCTCTTAATTCCTGACATTCGAAGTTTTCATATGATTATGTAATACTGTACTTGTAGTTATAGATTTTGTTCAAAATTTTGATATTATCGAAAAGGTGCGAAGTCTTCACAAAAAACCTAATACTTTTTTTTTTGTATAACAGTACTCCTTTTAGTACTTATCTTTTGTTTATTTAGTTATTTAAGTGTAGATGAATAAAATTGCATACCTAGTGGAAACAAAAAGCTAAAAAAAAATCTAAACACTTTTTTTCTACGCGCCACGCAAGATCTTGAAGGCCAGTATACAGAAATATGCTTACCTGTACACTACACTACCATACAATAATTTAAGCTTGACCATGATAAATGGACACAGTATATTATATACATATTTTGCGCAATCAGTTACATTAGAGGTCAATGCTTTTGCGGAACACAGGCGTTAATGTTGACCTTAATATAATTGAGGCTCATTTTAATTATTAATATGTAATTAAAGCGATCATACCTCAGTATTAATTTATTGTGTTGCTTTGCCTCCAACTACTGCTTCTGAGTGCGACATCACGGTATATCGTTCGGAGAAACCAAAGAAACAATAAATTGTGAATGTTACCTATCAGAAATATAATATTAGGTCTTAAAATTGTGTTGAATATCGTCTAGCTATGTTGATCAAGCACATTTTCCAAATAGACCTCACTTAGGTTCTGGTTTGTCGTGCTAAAAATTAGATTTCTATCTATTACTGTGCGGCAAATAATGTGCTTGGTTCAGTATAGTGCTGCTAGACAGTACCGTGTGGTCTTATTCAGAGGCAAATTAACGCTTATGACTTAGTCACCCCGGTATATGATACCTTCTCTCATGTACGGCTGTCTTCGTGTACAAATATATCGTAACTATCGACAAGTATTATTTATTAACCAATGTTTTATTATAATTTTATTTAGCTTTAATATGTTGAATCATGACAAATATTTATTTTTTTATATAATTTACGATTGATCGTATTTCTTTTGGTGAAATTATTTCGATTATTTTTAAGCTTAATAATACGTAGTTGGTGCATAATACTATTTATTATTAATTGACGAAAATTTTAGTTTTTAAGGGCTTAAATCTTAGTTTCCATATTATCGTATTTGCCCTCTACCTGGACGACATATTCATTTTAAGTAAGTTATGAAATTATGGTTGTAAATGAATTGGTTCTTATGATCTTCAAAATTATATCGTAGGTGTTTTCATAAAAGATCTAAATTAGAAACTTGTTGAAGTTGTAAGGCTATTTATTTTTTTAAACTGCAGCTCTCAATCGGGGCATCTGAGGGTGCAAATTGTGGAGTATACTTCAGAATGGCTTTTGAAGTTGGGGAGTAAATGAAGTAGAAAGGCAGGGCTATTAGTTAATTTTTAATTTTCAACTCTCAGTTATTGACAGAGTTTAATAAAAATAGTACAATCTACCTTTGTGGTACTCCTTACAGATGGTCAATGGTCTAGTGTAGACTAATACTACATCGAAAGTGATGTAATACAGGGAAATATAATTTAAGGGCTTTTGGAAATCGCTTTTAATGGGGTTGAAATAGATTTCGGGTGTAACATTGCTAAAATCAACATTACTAACCTATGCATTAATTTAGTACATTTCTTTGGCTACATAAGTTTCACGAAGGACCGTAAGGAGTACTAAGGTATCTACTTTGTGTTAGTGGATTGATCTTTTTCGGAATAGTTAGTACTTATTTGGGTTTATTAACTTATAATTGGATACAAAATTAATAATTATGTACCATTGATTTTGGTTACTAGGTCTACGTACGAATATTATATATTTTTTGTTTTTATTATAATGGCAATTAATAGTGGCAGCTTATAAACTGTAAAAAGTTGTCGAATAAGTCGATTGTTTGAGAAGGAAAACGGTTCCTTTGTTTCGAAAAGAGATTTTAGCTTCATAATCAAAATTATGTTCTCATCGTTTTTTAATTGTAGTTTTGTAAGGCTCCAGAAAACTGGTTCTATGTAAAGTCTATGATAGACTGTTTACATGACGCAGAAATTGTTTTGCATAGACATTTGTACAGTCAAGTTTCGTAAATATTTGTTATGAGGGCAAGTTCGACTATTTAATTAAAACATTTAATGAATTAAAAATCATAAACAAATTGATTATTTTAAATTGATGCCCACCTAATTTTTGTGAAAATTTTGGATAATTATGATGACGTTGCTTCCAAGTTTATAAACTTATAATGTGTTATTGATTGCCTTGACCAAATCATGTAAAACTTTTGATGAATAAAATTAATGTAAATAATAGTGGAATCTATCAGTTCTTTAAACTTTGTATAACATAATGGTCTGCACTAACATTTCTTCATTAATATTTAGAACAATAAAAAATGTTGTATGATTCAAGCATAATAACAAAAAAACTTGTACATTAAGTAATGAAATATTGAATGCTATAGATGTGAGCTATAAAGCAATGGTTATTTTATCATTAAAACTGTTTGCTTTTATTATTTTCATATTCAATTGCATTGCAAGAACTTTTCACACGATTCTATGAATATGTCTTTGTAAAATTATAAAACATTGAGTTATTTTGAATACATTAAATAAAAACCATAAAAAGTACATTGATTAGTACAGCTTTAAATATTCGCTTTTTAAAATAATAAGTAAAATAGAATGTGTGGACTGCTTGCAAGAGCTAAATATACCGAGAATACCAATCTGTCATGTAACGTATGCTAAATATGTTTTCGGCTATGACGCGTATATTGCATACTTCGGCTGAAATGGTTTGTTGATAATGTTATGGAGTGTTTTAAAAAATCAGGATAGTATCTACATAATAAAGATGAGAATTCAAAAACAGCATTTTTGCATTTTTATTTTCTCCTCAAGCTATACAAAAACACATGAAAAAGTCGTGGTGGCCTAGTGGGCAAAGAACCAACCTCTCAAGTATGGGGGCGCGGGTTCGATTCCAGGACTGGCAAGTACCAATGCAACTTTTCTAAGTTTGTATGTACTTTCTGAGTATATCTAGGAAGGACACCTATGACTGTGTTTCGGATGGCACGTTTTAACGTGCCAGTTTACTGTAGGTCTCGGCTGTCATTGAACATCCTTGGCAGTCGTTACGGGTAGTCAGAAGCCAGTAAGTCTGACACCAGACTAACCAAGGCGTACTGGGTTGCCCGGGTAACTGGGTTGAGGAGGTCAGATAGGCAGTCGCTTCTTGTAAAGCACTGGTACTCAGCTGTATCCGGTTAGACTGGAAGCCGACCCCAAAATAGTTGGGAAAAAGGCTCGGAGGATGAAGGTACCTATACAAAAACACTTTGATCAATAAAGTAAAATATAGTGAATACACAGATTTATGTCTTGTTATTAATTTAATTTCCAGTTATCCCAGGCAGTCGCTACGAACCGGAGCCCGAAGAGCTAAGTTCTAGCAGTTTCAGTTCAGCCTCCCGCGCGTCTCTCGACCCTCCCTCGTCTCCAACTCCTAGCTGCGGGGGAGACAACCAGCTTCACTTCCCCGGAGACTCCAGCAGCTCCGTATAGAACGACCAGGGTATTGTGGGGAAAATATTTCGATGTGGCACTTGTCATTTGTTCCAAAAATCGATTAATTATTAGGTCGTTTATGGTAGACTAGCTTCTGCCAGCGGTTTCACCCGCATCTCGTGGGAACCTCGGCACGAACCCGGATAAAAAGTAGCCTATAGCCTTCCTCGATAAATGGGCTATCTAGCACCGAAAGACTTTTTCAAATCGGACCAGTAGTTCCTGAGATTAGCGCGTTCAAACAAACAAACTCTTCAGCTTTATAATATTAGTATAGATATGGTACGTATAAATATGGTCCGGGTGCGAATAATTCTGGCATGAAGATAATGCACATATTGCTTATAGATCTTTTATTTCATGAAAGAGGGTGAGCCATACTTGTGTGTGTCAAATGTACACATGCATTGTTTTTGTATGACTCTTCCATTACTGAGTGTTCCTGAGCGTAGGCATACAAAGGCAATATGTGCAAATTTTTACAAGTATAGCTTGCCCGTTTTCGTGAAATAAACACTGTTAACCGTCAAATAATAACATGGTTGTGTAATCCTTCTTGAGGACTTAAAACTACCCTAGTTTATTCTGTGAGTTACTTTCAATAACGATTCTCCTCCATCACTGATATAAAAGTCATGGGCCACACTAAATATTTTGTCCACATATTGCAAGTTAGGTATATTTGAATAAGGAATTAGGGACCGATAGGAAGGTAGCACTTTATTAATTCGAATGTCTTTGGTTGGTGCATCGTTGTGCATTTGTTTTATTATTAAGTCTCAATTCAATGTCTCACACCTGTTTTGGCAAGGTAATTTTTGGTAATATGTGAAATAGACCTTAGCTAGTAGAAGATAAGGTTTATTTTCAACCGACTTCAAAAAAAGGAGGAGGTTCTCAATTCGGCTGTATTTTTTTTTTATGTTTGTATTGACAAAATAAAGAAATGATCCAGTAACAATAAAACAGAAGCATAACGACCACTCATGCAGAAATGCATAGAGGTAAGATAAATATTTGCATACAAAATAGTCTTGCATTTTACTTTGAATAAAACATTTCAATGGCTCTACAGATTTTTGTACTTTGACATTTTGATATCAATTCACGTTTTAAAAACATGACACAAAGCTTGACAAAATCGATAATCGAGTGCTCGAATATTTTTATATAGTTGGTCCTAACTGTGTACGCTATTATCGACTTTATACCTCTATAATAAGGTTGATATTCGTGAACACGATTAGTGTGGTAAGTTGTTGACAATATATAGGTTTGTTTGCGAGATTATGAATAGAGAATTTAGATTGGCGTACGAGTGCTAGAAAAGGGAATCGAGGAGATATACCTAAATATAATTTAATAATCACAAAGTTATAGCAATTAATAATGATCTTCATACTTAAATCGATATGTTATTTATATTATTAATGTTTGATGTAATTTAGAGTTAAGTTTCAACTTTTCACACTTAATGTTAGTTTTAAGTGTAGTTGTCTGAATGTATCAGTTTTTGAAGTACATTTTAGTGAATGATAGAACTTTTTTATATGCTTCTTTTGACATTGTGTACTGAAATATGTACAAACACCATTGTTTATGGAAGTATACCATCCACTTTTTATATTATCAATAGACTGTATTTATATAAAGTTTTGTTATTCATGCTGTTGAAGGTTACATAGAAAATTGTAGCTGCAGAATGGGAAAAAATAATCCTGTTATTTTTTCTCTAATGTTTAGCTACAATTTTCATCTTCAACTAAACGTTAAAAAAATATGTATTCACATTTTTGATCGTGTGATTCAATATTTGCATTTGTTTACCGTAACTGTGATATATAGAAATTATGGAGCTTGCGTAGGGTAACCATTCGAAAATCTGTTATGAGTCAAACAACTCGACACACTCGCTTAATTTGTTATTCATTTTGTTATTTATACATTCCACAGATCTTAATATTAATTAGACTTGCCAGTCAGTTAACAATGACAGAGAACAGAGGCTATTTCATGATAATTGGATTCCACAAGAACAAAAGGCAAAAAAACTGTAAAACTTATAAATCTTCGGTGTTTTACACAGTTTATTAAATATATGATCTGGCAATCGACTGGCAAATCAAGTTTATATTAAGAAATATTATTTGAAATAGTTTGACGACTTTAGGAAATTCATTCTTCAAAGAGTTAATTATCCCAACTTAGCCCATCACTAGGTATGTAACCTACGTGAAATAACGAATTACAGTGGGGACAAAAGCTTCCGTCAAACGTCTTCCTTATTTATTGATTTCCATGGCAACAAAAACTTTCCATTCGGCTGTATGGACGTGTAACCGTATTTATTTAATTTATACCGTTTTGATACTGAGTTCAAAATTGTTTATTTTTATCGTATTCATTAGTGAAAGAAAAGTAACAATAAAAACCCAGCTTTATTATCTACGCATAAAGTTGAAATTGAAATAACAGAAAAATTATCGATATTTTAGATACAAACATGAGCTTGGTTTTTAATTGAAACGTATAAAGTATCAAAATGGTTTTTGTATGACGTTAATTTTGAAAAAGGTTCTGATATCAAAATATATAAAAAAAGTATTTCTTAAAGTTTATCAGAACCAAGAGCGAGTGTACTATTTATTTCTAATTGTAAATGAAACATTTAAATTCTAATTGGATAATGTTAACATTATTTGGCTTTCAATTATTAACCTTTTGATAGAAATGATTATGAAGATAACATTATTAGTACTTATCTATTTATATTGCTGGTTATTCTAGTTGTGTAGTCATTCGGGATTTAATTAAATACACCTGAAATATCTGTGGATTTGTGTAACTGGAACAGCGAACTTGCTAATCGATAATTTCACAGATTCTAATAAACATTTAAAAGTAATTACTTTAACTGGTAGACTATGTTTTTGGCTTCTATTTAATCCCTAACAAAGTTGTTGTTTCATTGACGAGAATTCCGATTCGGGTCCATAGATATTTCACCTGTGTTATATAAATATTTATGTACGATAGCTTAATTGGTAGGTCGATAAAAAGATTTTTATAAAGAAAAATTATGAATGTGTGCATGATTATATGGAACTCCCAAAAATTTGACTGACGTAGTATGTTTTGGATTCAAACCGATTATATTTTCCACAGAGAAAATTTTTGAGGAGAAAGATCAATGTAATGTTTGTGATTATTTTCTCGATACCTATTACATAGGAGTTAGAAAGTTAGCTAGTTGTTTTTTTTTTGTTTTGTAGCTGCCTAGATACTTGCATACACAATTATACTTACCATATACATACATATGTAATTTAGTTACATTTTTTTACTGAATTTGTGGTCACATTAGAAAGTAATCGTGACTTAGTTTTTAGATATTTTTGCAAACAATGTTTTTTATGTTTATGATTCTTTAATTAAAACTTGACGAGATTAGCTCAAGTTACCATAACAGTGTGATAGATTTTTAAATTCCATAGATGTTTTAGACCGACCACATTATTAAACTACCGTCTAATCTGAAGAGCGCAATGTTATTAAAAGTAAACATTGATTACTTACGCCCTTTTTAACTCGTGATGGTAGATTCGGTTACTTAACAATTATTTTCCTAATTCCTACGCAAATGTTTGTGGTACAAGGATGTTTATAAAAGTTAAGGTACAGTTAGATTCGTATGTGTAAAACTAATTAAAATATGCTTGCATTTTTAGGTCGAAATAAGTTGTTGTCATTTACTATGTTTTTTTGTAAATTCATAATTATAAACGCGTGTGACTGTACCTTACAGAAATAAAGTAAGTTTTATATTTGGTGAAATTATTTGCTATCGGTACTAAGTTTTGTTTTCAGGCCATAAAGAAGTAGTCAGTACTGTAAAGTTATTGTAAGTATTTGGTAAACACGGTTAAATAAAAGCGTGTCAAAAATATTTTTTCAAATTATTCAATAAGAATTCGTATGCATAGTGTAAATTATAACTATTGCTGCTGGCAGGATGACATTTTCTAAAATTGGTGAAGTTGAAAAATAAATCCGATTTTGTATAAGTTTACGCATTGGGTCTTTCTTTGTGTCAGTCTCATATTAAAATTATAACTAATCCTCTATAGAAATTCTGAAGGAAACACTAAGCATATATTATTAAATACCTCTATATCATAGATGTGAAACAAAATTATAAAATGTATTCCTTCCAGCGACAAATTAAAAATCAGTGTTAAAATTGCCAAAATTTAAAAAATTGTGTGAGTTCACTGAAGTGACAAGCGAATGTTTTGGGAGCGAATCATTGTGATGGTTGGATGTGATAAGGCTATAAGTTACGTTAGCCGTAGAATATTTACAAATGTAAGCTAAATTCCTATATTTTATTAAGACAATTAGCATGTAACAGTTTACGTTTGTAAGACATGAATACCAATAAATTGAATTCTCAAATATATTATTGTTTGATTTTTGAAATTTTTATGAGGTAGAGGTATTTTTTACATAACAAAATTGGCACATGTGTGGGTGAAAAACAGAATCAAATAAAGATTTATTTTAATAAAGATTCATTTATATATTCTTAATCCATAAAACAAACAAAATATTAAGTACATTAAGGCACCAGTCTCAAGTATTAAAATAATTGATTTAAATATTACGTAAAATAATAAAAAATAAGTACAATTGCTTAATCTATAATATTGGAATGTAAGTACGTAAATATACTGATATTCGGAATAATGTTATACTTATGTTTCAGATCAAATATTTATACAATATAAAAAGTACATAATTGCTTCAAAATGCGTCTCTATACATATCGCACGCTTAATCATATACTGACCGATTAGTGTTTCGGTCAAAGTTTAAATAAGTGTACCAAGAAGTTTATTTTAACACCCTCTTTCGGCCGATCTCGGATTTTTTTCGATATCTTTTTTCTAGGCGGAGTTTAACCCATATCTGTCCCTTCCACACTCAATCGTTTCGGCAAACTTTTTTACGAGACAGAGACTGATATCAGTTTATGACTCATTATCATAATAATAAGAACATACATTGAACAAAACACGGACTCATTTCAAAATATGTCACCAGCATCAAAATCATACTTCATAGTATAAGGACCCATACCTTAATAATGAATCTTCTTTAGTTATGTATTAAATAAAACACGGACTCATTTCAAAATGTGTCACCAGTATTAAATCAATGTAACTATATATTTTCTATTAAACTGACGCATCTTGAGGAACAATTTTTTTAACCGATTAATTTATAGTAAAAAAATCTATATTTCTTTAAAATTATATTCAATTACAATAACTCACTTTATCAACTATCCCTACAATACATTATTTCATTATATAAAGTTATTTTCTTTGAGTAATAAGCCATTTTGTAAGGTAAGTCAGGTTTGCTAAATCGTTTTTAGCGATTTCTTGAAAAACGTCTTTTTTTAGTTATGTCAGTATATGATTAAGCGTGCGATATATTTATTCCTATTATTATATTCTAAAATCCCTGGGGCTTGGACGGAAATAATCAATTTTTCTTACATTTAAATTGCTATTTAAGTACATTCATAACATGCGGTAACATTAGAGATATCTTCAAATAATTTAATTCAACTTGATAAAGTATACATTTTCATAAAGACTCTTTAAGAAAGAGATTCCTGATAAAATATTTTGGTATAACAAAAATATATTTGATAATTTCGATTTCTTAATAAGTATAATAACACTACATTATGGACGGAATCTGTTTCTATAGATTCTTGAGCTGCTAACATACAAAAAAATATAATACTTGATTTCAATTAACAAAAAGGAAAAAACATGTATGACCTGTGCAAAACGCATGAAACCAGTTTCCAACATCTTCGATTACTGACAAAACTTATTTACATTTTCAATCAACATCGAGCATTTTGCACAGACCAAAACATAAAAAAAAAACAACAAAAAATCTACTCCTCATGTCATACACACTTGATACTTACCCTTACAATAAGCACATCATCTTTAACAAACCCATTTCTAATCACATCACTGACTACCGCATACTCTGTGTAGCCAAAACCTCTCATACAAATCTCTGCAGTCGGTTTCCTAAAAGCTATGAGTGAAGAGTTGGACATCATGGTGTCTTTCTGAGACAGTTCAGGGTTATACTGGTTTATCATTGCGAAGGAAATGCGACCGTTGAAAGGCCAGTCGAGACAATCGTCGTTTTCAGTTTTCATTAAGTGCACGTGAAGAGCGAAACAGTGGCGGTTCATTGGTGATATGTTGAGGCGGACGCAGAATCTGCACAATAAAAAAGTATGGGTTTAAATCGGTCCTGTATAGTCTTGATCTTCTACTTGAACACACCTTCAAACTTTGAAGATACGGAACGCAAATAAAGAATTAAGTATTGAATAATGATATGAGAATGCTTCATAACAAAAGACGACTATTTTTACAATTGTTAGTTTTGAGTTAGAAATGCATAAAACCAAATATTTATTGTCACACTAGCTTCTGCCAGCGGCTTCACCCGCATCCCGTGGGAACTACTTCCCGTACCGGGATAAAAAGTAGCCTATAGCCTTCCTCGATAAATGGGCTATCTAACACTGAAAGAAATTTTCAAATCTGGCCAGTATTTCCTGAGATTAGCGCGTTCAAACAAACAAACTCTTCAGCTTTATAACATTAGTATAGATAGGCAGTCACTCTATATAAAACACTGGTTCTTAGCTATATCTAGTAGTATTCGAAGCCATATAGTAGGCATAGGCAAAGGGCAAGGCCGATGAGATGATTTTAATTTTTGCTGTTGCGTGCAGACAAAAGTTCAAAAAAGTCAAACTTACCTATAACCATTAGGCGAGGTATAAAACCCGGGGCTATACAACATCTTGTAAGGGTCCTTCAACATTGCATCGAGCCTCGCTTTAAAGTTATCAATCTTCCACACGTAGTTGCCCATACAATATCGCAGTAACATGTCATTGTTCTGTTTCATCTTAGCTATGGTGAAGGCAGACAGCTGTTTGGACATGTTCACTATGACTATATCTTGTTCGCGGTTTCTTTGCTCTAGGACTACTACTCTTTCGTACAGTGCTCTGAAAAGGAAATTATAATTACATAGATACATAGCATTACAATTATTAATAATGACGTGTTTGATTTGGGATGATCACAAACATGATACAGAAAATGTCGCGGGACGCAAAATTTAAAAAGAAACTCCAGGGATAAGAGTTGCTAGATGAAAAAATCTTTAGACAACGCAAGAAGAATAATATCGAAATTCGATACTCTCACTTCAGCTCTTCGTTTAAAGTTCGTTTCTTGTAAAGAATTTCATGTAGATGTTAATCCAGGGTGTTAATCCAGTTATACGGTACTAACTGTCGCTGCGGATGAGAGCGTTATCAAGTATAGAGACCTTGCTTGGACTGCACATTTATTCCTTCGCTGCGCTTCCTATCTAGGGGGCTTATATTAATTGCCTTTTATATAAGAAATTACCTTATAAGAGCACTAGTATTATTAAGTGGCGCAGACGCAGCTTGGTTGCCGTCCTTATCGGGCGCCTCCCATAGCGTCATAGCTTCTTGCTCTTTAGCATCGATGCTGGCATTCGACATGTCGTTGTTGATCTTCATCTCTGAATATGCGTTCATTAGGAGCTGGAAATTGATAAATAATATTCACTTGTTAATAAGCAAAATATCTTCTTCTTATATATAAAAATGAATTGCTGTTCGTTAGTCTCACTAAAACTCGAGAATGGCTGGACCGATTTGGCTTGTTTTGGTTTTATAATGTTTGTAGAGGTCCAGGGAAGGTTTAAACGATACGAAGTTCGCGGGGTCAGCTAGTTAGTAAATATATATGTATAAGTTTTTTTTTGCTTGTATAAAAGTGGTTGTTGGATTGTGTCCAGCAAGGCTGCTAAATGAGGGTTAAACCTGCAGAGACTATTTCTAACGCTTTCCTATACAGATAGGAAATAAATACCCCTATCTCAAGAATGGCCTAGGTTAAAATAATTCTATTTTTCTGAAAGACAAAAAGAACAAAAAATATGATTTTGACTGCTACTTCACTGATTGAATATGCGTTCAACACGCCTTTTGATGGCGAAATAAGTGTTTATACATCTCTTCTAGAAACAGTTATTACACAGGAAACCTACACTCATATGTTTCTGCACATCAGTTTGAACATGTTGGTTCATCTCCTCCTGGCTATCGAACATGTCTTTACATCCTACAGCTTGGAAGGAACACGGCACTTTGATCTCTGGCTGAGCGGACGTCTCTGGTTGGTTGAACTCGCAGGCAGCTATGTGTGCGTCCAAGTCTAGAGGGGTTACTTTTACTGTGCAACCTGAAAAGGGAATGTGGATCGTAATAATATAGTTCAGTGTCCAGTAATTATGTGTGCAGTGTGTTGTATGAATTGTGAAGTTAGAAATATTTGTTTCAGTTGCTGTCTTTCACTACTAGGTAGAACTGTTTTCAGTTCATTGGTTAATCAGTTGATTTCCAATTTGAGCAATTTAACAATAATCCAATAAAGAATTAACAAGATTCTTTCAGGGCTTTCTTGAAATCTCATGTCAACACCATGTTTTCTATTTTCATGTTATATGTAGATTTCCAATCTTTGTAAACGAAATAAATAAAAAAAAAACACTACCTTTAGCAGAAAATGGGCAGTTCATTCTTTGTTCTTGAATTTCTCGTTTTGTATAATTGTCCGGAAATATGTCCACCTTCATACTCAAGTTTATATTATCTATGGGGCAGTGTCCACTATTTCTGAAAAAAAAAAACAGATTTTAAAATGAAATCCTGTTCGAATTGTTATTATTTTTTACACATCTGTATTAGAACTTTTACTAAAATGGAATTGTTGGCAATGGTCCAGCAAAAGAATTCACACATTGAATTAGTCACCCAACTATCAATAGACATGACTTACTTAAGTTCACAACTTTGATTGTTTGAATATGCAAATTTCATGTTATCAAAACTTTTTTGAACCTGAACATTTATGAGACTTTATATTATTTATTTTCTATAAAGTTTTTATAATTATAATCTAGGGAAAACCTGACCTCTATGTTTATATGAATATTTCATGATTTCATCCAGCACGATATAAAAAAAAAACATTTAAATTTAGAATAAGTTAGGTCAAATATTTCTACACAACTTACTGCAACCATGAAGTAATACAGCTTTTACAGAACTTATGTCCACATGTGGTGATGACAGGGTCTCGCAGCCAGTTGAGGCACACCGGGCATTCATACCTAGATTCTGGTTGATTACTGAGCACTGTCTCATTGAGGGCTTGGATACCCATCGGCTGAAAATAATATGATTATGGTTTTTTTTTGAGAATACTAAATTAGAACATAATATGTAAATTAATATAATTGGTAATGTTATGTAACGGTATACTTAGGTATTAGTAAGTACATCCACTCAGCAAATATAACAGAAATGACATGAATTTATAGAATGTTTTAGTGGAATAATTTGTTTTGTGTTTTAACAGCAGTTATATGGGTGTTTTGCTACGGAATTTGCAATAAACACACCTTAAAATTGGGTGTTTAAATAGGCTGTATATTCAACGGTTGGACATGACCTTGGCCCTATAAAAAAGAGCTCAATAACAAAATGCTGACCATGAAAAAGTTTTACAAAAGTCTACCAAATTAATTAACCCTAATTATATTACATGTTGTACTTACCGCAATTCCTTCGGAAGCATCTTTACTTCTGTCTCGATCCATTACATTTAAACTTAATAATACTTTTTACTTAAAAACTCTTCTAATAATTTCCAACAAGTGCCCCCGAATCAAACTGCCAACCAAAACATCATGTAAATGACAATAACATGACATAAGCACGATGACACATAGTTTTGACGTAACTTTGACATTATTCTACAGAGTAAAAAAGGTAAAAATAATAAAACTTTTCAGTTAAACGAAAGATTCATACTTTAACATTTAATTATTATAACCAGAAATACCTGGGCACAAATCTTTATGTGGCAAAATCTGCCAATTTAAGCCCGGCCTGAGGAAAAATGAAAGGAATGGCGATGGTGTCTCCAGTTGGTTGAATTCTCTAAGTTCTAGGCTTAAAAATTCCTGCGTTAATTCAAATCATAATCTTAATCTAGAGTTAATAGTAG
This sequence comes from Helicoverpa assulta, assembly GCA_963856015.1. Classification (NCBI taxonomy): domain Eukaryota; kingdom Metazoa; phylum Arthropoda; class Insecta; order Lepidoptera; family Noctuidae; genus Helicoverpa; species Helicoverpa assulta. The sequence continues at coordinate 3,212,212 of CAWLCW010000016.1, forward strand.
TTAGGCTATAACATTTTATACAGGTTAATGGAAATAGGCTCGTCCTGTAAGGAGAGTGGTACCTAAACTGCTCGTGTCCATTTGCTGGTAGACACTTGGGTGCACCCCTTAATACATCTGATTGTTCTGAGATTATGTTTTCTCCTTCATCTCATGGAGTGCTTCAATGTCCAATAATGCCATAGCTGCATCACTGCTAAAAACATCTGTGATAAAAATAAATGACAGCAAATTGTGGATATCGGAAATGATTGAAACCCCAAATCGTGTAAGTATCGAAAGTTCGAACATGGGACATTCCGATCCGTCACCTAAATACAGGTTGGTTAACGATTTCATTGTATGCTAATGAGTTTGTAGAGGCGAGACCGCAGCTCAGATATCTATCTTCCGATAGTGTTGAAATGCCAATAACCGTTATGTTCGTTAGTTAGTAACTATTGCTGTTATAATTTATATAGGCGCTCTCCATAGACACATAGATAGGTACCTACACTAGGTACTTACTTTAGGTGCTTTGATATAGATAATTTTAAAGAGTAAAGAGTGTACATATATTACTTGGTCCTTCGATTCCTATGCTATTGATCCTTATGGAGTTTTAGTTAGGTACTTTTAATAAGATCGCATAAGGTAATAATTACCTACACAAAAGGACTTGCAGAACAGTAAGTAACCAAATAAAACTTATATCACAATGCAATACTGTAAACCTACCTCTATTATTAAGTTGTCAAGTTATATGTAATTCACCTACATTCGTAGACCTAATTGTACAAGAGGTGTTTTTATTAATACTTGCGGTTATATTGTTACATATTGAAGCAAATTACATGTTAGCAGTAATTAAAATGTTAGATAGGTTTATTTTCGTGTAGCTAATGTTTACGATTGCGTAGAATATACAATTAGAAAGTGTTAACAACGGTTCTATATTAATAAACTACCTAATTTTAGTCTAGGTATCTCATTCTCGTGGATTTTAATTATATCCTGTAAATTTCACGAATTCATGGGTACTTGGGTACAAGTCGTGGTGGCCTAGTGGGTAAAGAACCAACCTCTCGAGTATGAGGGTGTGGGTTCGATTCCAGGTCAGGTAAGTACCAATGCAACTTTTCTAAGTTTGTATGTACTTTCTAAGTAATCTTAGACACCAATGGCTGATAAAAAGGTGAAGGAAAACATCTTGAGGAAACCTGGACTATATATATAATCTGAAATCACCAACCCGCATTGAGCAAGCGTGGTGATTAATGCTCAATCCTTCTCCGTGTGAGAGGAGGCCTGTGCCCAGCAGTGGGACGATAAAAAGGCTGTAACATTTTTTTTTTAACAACATGGGTACTTAGGTCGTAAAGAATAGGAACCTTTTGGTGCCTACATACTCTCGAGCGTTAAATGGTATTCAAGCTTTTTACAGAATGACTAGATTTCGACTCATAAAATACAGTAACCATAAAAAATCTTATGAGGTGTGCGTGCATTGGAAGTTCACTCAGACTTGAAACTAAAACCTTTTCCTTAACTTCCGGTTGTTATAAATGTGTAGTTTTCTTAGCGGACAATTTGCCATTGGATACGAAGTTATTTGCGTTGTAAAACGATACCTTAGTTCACATTGAAGGTCCTAAGCAAAGTTACCGCTTTTTAAACAAAACGATACACGTTCTGATAGCAAAACGTTACAAGTCATTATATACTTTATTTCCAAGACATAAAGATGATATTTCTTTGTAGAGTAGAACAGATCATTATTACCAAATCAGGCGCATATCAAATTCACAACGGTGGTTAGCGTTGAGAAATCTGTCATAGCCTTACATAAGGCTGTAGTCGTACTATTATAATTCCGAAGATAACGCTAAAGAGGTGCCAGCCAGTTGTGTGACAGTGTTCTCTGATTGATCTATAACATTGAGTTTTTAACACTTGACTGGGTTTATGTACCTATGCAGGTACATAGGCTCCCGGTTAACGTTGAGCGGCTACATTATTTTGGAAAAGATATAGCTTCTTACTTACATACCACACATACCGGCACGGATATTGGGCTCTCGGCGGAAGAGTGGGGATCGCTTTGCGCACCCGTACGCATAAGGCAATAAGGCAGTAAATCGCTTCTGCGCAGGTGAAGGTCATAGCTCGATATCCGTGCCGATATTTGTATATGACAAAAAAATTATATTGGATAAGAATTTTTATACGGGAATAAGTCACTCTGATGATGACCACTAGACGGATCATCTATGTAGATTTGTTGAGACAACATTTTCAGCAGTACCTAAGTAACGCAGTAACGGTCTCTAATGCATCTATTGGTCGCTTACTAAGGTAAATTGGATAGGTAAGTAACTGGATAAGCTTTAAACTAATTTGATCAGAGCTAAAAACCCTTCAACCTTTCCTATAACGCCGGCTCCACACATTGGCCCCAACGCTCGTCCCAACGCTATTCGTCCAACGTGTGGATCGAGAAAATGGCATTCGTCCCAACGTTGGGGCGAGCGTTGGTAGTTGGCCGTCTCGTGTCGGTTTCATCAAAGGAATCTGCGCGCCAACGTTGGCGTTCCGTCCACACGTTGGCGCGTTGCTCAGTTCTGCCTCAACACGCAGCGAGTGCGTACGTCGAGTAAAAATGGCTTCCTCGTCTAGCAAATCGCCACCGGCATGGACGATTCCGTGTTTTGTGATGTGTCGTCATCCACCATCTTCTTTGACGTGGTTTTTTATTTTTTCTCAGTAACAAATATAAATTTGCACTCATCACTACAAACGCGCTGAGAGCAGTTTCGATTTCTGTATCGGACATCTTTACATTGGCCCTGACGGGACAGAACTAAGTTATGCGCCAACGTGTGGACGCCTCACCGAGTTTACGGTCCAACGTTGGAACGAGCGTTGGGGCCAACATGTGGAGCCGGCCTAACAAAATGCCGCTACGGTTACAAAATAAGCATACTTACCTACCATTACGATTACGAGCGCTTGAAAGCAAAATAAATAACTATCTAAAAGGATTACTATAACTCGCAGGATACCGTTAAAATGGGTGAGGACACCAATAAAATTATACGGTGAGCACCATTTTGTAGTGCACATTAACGGCTCGATTTGCAGTCCGCGAGTTTCTTACATAATCTACATTTTGTATGAATAAACAAGGTTGCTTCGTTTGTCTGTTTGTAGAACTGAAAATTATTATATTTGTCTTTTAGTATTGTAAAAGTACATCCTTATTTCATCGTAAAGAACAAACAACTTTTGAAACTTTATCCTGTTTGCTTGTTTTTTGTTTGTTTTTGACCCGTAAATTGGTCTGACGAGTTATTTGAATGGTTATCTGACTTTAATAATGAGAGGAAGTGAAGTTACTTAATATCTACCAAGTCTTATTAAAATAAAAAAAAAACATACCCAGAAATTGCTAGAGCAAGCGACACAGCAAACAGCAGCTAGTTAATTAGGTACTAATCGTTAAGCATTCTCATGGCAATAGCAAGTAAAGATGTTTACGATGATGATTCTTATAATGGCTTCCTCAATAGCAATGCCCACTTGGCCCAAGTCAGCCATGACAGATGTGGACCCGTTTTTACAGACATCTGGTTTAATACTAGTGCTCAAGCATAAATCTTGACTTTAAATGTAAATCATGATTTTAATGTGTACATTTTACTGGCTTTATGTGTAAAAGAAGAGGATTAGGTACCTACTATGTTTGTTATAAAGTAATGGTTTCTAGTAATTCACTTTTACATTGAATATATGAAGTCTATGTCTGAATCAGTATATCTGATAAGGACCAAGTGATAAATTGGGCAGTATACATAATGCTCGGTCATTATGAAAAATGCCCAATATCAATTCGATTAAATGGAAAAAGGATACCCATGTCCTTTTATGAGTTCGGATATTCAAAGGTCTATTTTATTTAGTACTAGCTTTTGCCCGCGACTTCGTTCGCGTGGAATAGGGACTTCGGCAGATTTTTGGTTTGACCAATAGATGGCGCTATATGTCCGGAATAATTTTTTGTTTTTATATTTTTTGTAATAAAAACTATCCTATGTCCTTTCTCAAGTTCCAAACTATGTCTGTACCAAATTTCACATAAATCGGTTCAGTAGTTTAGGCGTGAAGAATAGACAGACAGACAGACAGACAGACAGAAAGACAGACAGACAGAGTTACTTTCACATTTATAATATTAGTTAGGACTAGCTTTTGCCCGCGACTTCGTTCGCGTGGAATAGTGATTTTTGGTTTGACCAATAGATGGCGCTATATGTCCGAAATAAATTTTATTTTTATTTTTATATTTTTTTGTAATAAAAACTATCCTATGTCCTTTCTCAAGTTCCAAACTATGTCTGTACCAAATTTCACACAAATCGGTTCAGTAGTATAGGCGTGAAGAAAAGACAGACAGACAGACAGAAAGACAGACAGACAGACAGACAGAGTTACTTTCACATTTATAATATTAGTTAGGATATTAGTTAGGATTAGGATTAGGATGATGGGTGTGTCGGCACCATAGATATTGAAGGATGAGCCAGTGGCGTAGCGTGGGTGTCTGCCGCCCGGGGCAGTTGTCGATTTTGCCGCCCCTTCCCGTATATTTTTTTTAACAAGTGTTACAGGCCGTTTGTCATTTTTAACCGACTTCAAAAAAAGGTTTTTTTTTGTATCGACGTTAAAAATCATCAAATGACCCTTCCCACTGTGGGTTAGTAGCGGTGAGGGAGTGTCAGACTCTTTTTGACTAAAAACCGTCGTGTTCCGTTGAAGGCCTTTTATGTTCCAGAGCCGCGGTAACTCTTTCGAACAACCCGCAGCCCCGGCAGAAGGGGGAGGTTTTCAAGTAGACTTTTCTTTTATATCTTTGTTACTTGATTTCTTGAAGGTTTTAAAATTCTTTTAGGTACGCAGGCTAGCGAAGTAGGTACCTATAAGTATATATGAAATTGAAATAATTTTAAAAGCGCTATAGCAGTCAAGTTTATCTAACCCAGTGATTCTTAACGTTTTAGTCATGAGGGACCACTTTAACTAAAGTTTGTCTTGCCGAGGACCACCTCAAAGGTTTACCTAAATTAGCACTCTGCTAAACGCATGTCGGCAGTTGTGTAGGTAAGCAAATGCAAATAAAGAAAATCTTGCCTATGTAGTTTCCAAATGCGCGAGCGAAGCGAGCGCGAAATTTTTGTCGTACTTAAACCAAATATTACGTTAAAATTTAGCCCAAACGCACTTAACTTTTTGTTTGTTGACAGATGCAAAATAAGGGCATATCGTTTTATCGGATTAAAACAAAAATTACGTAAAATTTTGCCCAAACGTACTTAACGTTTTGTTTGTTGACAAATGCAAAAATAAGGGCCATAATATAGTTTCTGAATACGCGAGCGAAGCGAACGCGAAATTTTTATCGTTCTTAAACCAAATATTACGTAAAATTTAGCCCAAACGCACTTAACTTTTTGTTTGTTGACAAATGCAAAATTAAGCTCATACAGTTTCTGAATACGCGAGCGAAGCGAGCGCGAAATTTTAATTATTTTTTATTTAAGACTCAAAACCAAAATTACGTAAAATGTAGTGTCACGTGTGTTTTAAGTACCAAATTTTAACAATAATTAATTTTAAGTTTAAAAAGTTTCAACTTTCTTCTTTAATGTTTGTTATTTTTAGACAGTTTTATGTAGCGGCACAGATACTAGTTGCGAACAATTTTTTTTTTTAAATTGGGTGAATTTTGCCGCCCCCTAAAAGCTGCCGCCCGGGGAATTTGCCCCCCTTGCCCCCCCCACGCTACGCCACTGGGATGAGCTGAGCTGAGCTTATTATACCTAATACATTTTATTAAGCTTAATAATAGGTAAGAGAGCCTCTAAGTGTTCAAATAATTTATGGGATCAGACGAATACTTTTGGAGATTACCTTCTTAAACAAACAGACAAACAATTTTCTTATGTAGTTTAGTTAAAACCTATACCGTTATGGAGAGATTTCTATCTATTACGAAAACTTTGTTTTAGAAAACGATTGTATTGAACTTAGGTAAACCGACTTTATCTTTAAACCACATTTTGTAATAAGAGGCTTACGCGTATTTCAATGGTTATACATATGAAGCTACTTACGTATGTCTCAATAACTCTCAATGCAGTATAGTTCGGAAATCTTGAAACAAATTACCTGAATATAATGAAGAAGTTGTTTTCCTAAATAAAGTAGGGTAAAAATTATTTATATTTATTTCTATGAAAAAAAAAACGCTTTTTTATATTTGGTAGGTACCACTGTCCTAAGGACCAGTTGTATTTTACATATACCTATTGGTATAAAAACGTCGAATTTAAAGTTCTGGAAAAACAAGAGTAGGTACTTAGATTAGACAAAAAACTACTGCTAGGTACCCAATTAACATAATAAAGGCCTAATTCCCACAGTTTACGTAACTAATCCATAAAAATCACATGTTTCTTCAAGGTATTTAATTACGTAATGCTAATAAAACAAAATAAAAAACCGCCGTCTCGTAGAACGCGCGTAAAATCACATCTACCTTGAGAATGCAAAATGGTTTAATTACTAATGGAACTCGAATATCGCGCAATATATAAAAAAGTTTAAGTATAACATTATATTGTATAAAAGTTGCGTAGATCGAAACTAACAATGAGTTTTTTTAAAGTATTGTCTCATATCGCATTTCACTCAGTAAATCATTCTTTTTTGGTGGTTTCAGTGTTGTAGGTCACCTCGATTTAACAAGGTTTAAACTACCAACTCTCAAAATCTAGTTGGTAAAATATGATAATTAATTAGTATCCCAGTACTTTAAATCAATTGCGATATTATGTTTTCCCTTCACCAATAGTGCCTAGGAAATCGTGGTTGTATTTCAAAAACATCAAAACCAGTGCATATTAAGCAGCTTATCTCCGGGCGATCACGACTGTTGTTACCTTCTTCAACTGCTCATAATTTACGACCATCTTTCACATTATCTATGTCATAATGTCAGCTAAAGTCTTAGAGCATTTAATTAACAGGAGCCGCTTGCACTATCCATGTATACAAAAAGTCTGCCCATTGACATATAGTGCGGGTTGTCCTTCACAGTGCAGCATACACGAGGCAAGGAATAGCCCACTGATGTATTTTCGATCACCACGTTACACACAGACGCACACGACAGAATTGACAAATCTTTCAACCGTATCCAAATCGGTTCATCCGTTTTAAAAGTTACAGTTCTACAGACAAACATACGAGTAGGTACCTACACAGATGTCAAACTTAAAACACTCCTCTTTTTGCGCTCACTGCATACGAAAATGACCAGATGCGGTCTGTATTATATACCTTTAGCACAAGGGGGATCAAGGCATGCCAAAGGCGTCTCCGGATGGGTAAGTGCTCTAAGGTCGCGGTAGAAACGCACGCGCAGGTAGAAATGTTACGGAAATGTAAGTAACAGATACTAATCGCATATTAAACAAAGTGTGTAAGTCTGTTTGTGTTGGACTTTTACGTATTCATCCCACAATTTGAACGTTGACGATAAAAGGGTTACGTTTGAAATTTTAATGGGAGATTAGGTACAAGATGGAGGCCTATGTAGGGATTGTCTATGCCTATGAATAACAAAGATGAAGCTTGTTATTTATATGACACATAAACACTTGGGTTATCTATTTATAAGTAGGTAGAGGATAAAAAAAGCTAGCTAGTTGATAAAAAATTGGGGACACGCTTTTTTCTAATCGCCTATTTTACAAAGCTATAGGTAACCCTAGAAACTACAAAACAGCATAATAACATCCACTTCAAACTCAAACTCAAAATCGTATATTCAAATTAGGCTGAGAAATCAGCATTTTTCGAACGTCAAAAACAAAAGACAGCCCCCAAAACGCCCGCCCTCCACCACTTCCTATGTGTTTTTGCTGGGAAGAAGAAGTGGCGCAACAAACTCCCCAGCAACTTAAATAATCCCTCACAATCTCACGAATCCATCTAACCGTAGCCTTATCGATACAATCTCGATTGAAATCGATTCTAAATCGAGTTCTCGTAGTAGAGGTGTATGGTAGTAGTTTTTATATGATAGCGGTCGATCAACTTGGTTTAACGGTAAACCAAGTCATGGGCACCATGCACTATAACCGGCTTACATCACATTTAACCGGAAACAGAAACAGCTAAAGATTTTTTGTTTCAAGTTTTTTTTTATATTGGTTCTGCTCTAGTTCGGAATTTAAAAATGTTTATCGTGTTTTTTTTGCTGTTCAGTGAACTGTGACTTATTACCTAGATTTTGTTCTTAGGCTATCTTCGTATCTAAGTGATTAATTTCTAAATTCTTTATTGCAGGTTGTACTAAAGATGACAACTTTTATGACTATTTTTTTATACAAATATAGTAAATTAATGCCCGATTTTTTATTGTCATTCTGAAAATATAATCTTTTTATTTACCTGCGTATAAAAAGAATTGGTCCTTCGATTTTTCTTGATTTATTGATATAACACAAGAAGATGATTTGTGAAATAACACAAGAAAAAAATGGATGAATAAATAGTTGGTGCCTATTTTGTCCTATGTAATACGATTAACTCTACAATAACTGTAACAATATCTATAATGGTAAACCCATTATAATTGATTGTTCTTGGGCTAAAGTCTCCTATTAAGTATGTATCGCAAATCGCTATTGACGATAAATTATTTGCTATTACCTACAATTATCGAAATTAAATAAATGTAAATAAAATTTTTGAGTTATTTTTGTTGATTTATTCAAATCTACCTCTACATATCTAATAATATAGAGGTATGTATGTACCTATGTACTTTAAAATTAGAATTAGGTATCTTAAATTCAATTGATTCGTTTTGACCTAACTATGACCTAGATATTGACAGATCATATTTCGATACTTGCAGTGAAAAATAATAATCAATATCCCTTAGCTATTTTATTAATACAAGCGATAGCATAGCAATTGCCATCAACACACGTAATAGCGTAAGGTTGTATCTCGTCGAAAAGCTCTAAAAGCCTTTCAGGGGCCCGATTCTCCTAAGTTAATAATGTCAAAATCGAATAGAAATCGAATCGCAATATGATCGTAATAGCAGTTTTAACCATATCGGGCATTCTGCTACTAATAAAAGACCAATCGTATTCGATTGACATTTGATTGGTTTGCGATTGGTCTGCTATTTTGGTGATTTTGGTCTATACGGTAGTTTGCTCTACAATCATATTGCAATAGTTAATCATTTGCAGACAAAATGATTCATTATTGAATGACAGAAAAGGATAAAAACGTTTATTTCAAAGAAAAAATAGTGGAATGCCACATACGTTTCAATCGTAATCGAGTCGGGATTGGATCGCAGTCGAACGTGAATCGTATGTTGCTTAAGTAAAATTAGGAGAATCGTGCCCCAGTACTCAGTAGTAATCGAGCCGGGAGACCGCGCGGACAGCCGCGGCGACGTAAACGCGCGAGTTCGCGTTCGCGGTTACATCGCACGAATGTTCAGTGTTTTTAATTTAATTTTATTATTCTGACTTAAACGTTTGCGTTTGCGTGTTTGGAACGCATGTGGTTTAAATATTAGGTAATTTTGTGTTTTGGTTTTTATATTTTAGATTTTTTATTAACTAAATTAAATTTTTTTAAACCGTATTATCTGACTAAACATTGCTACGATATAGCATTATTTTACTTTTTAAATTAAAGTCGATTTTGAAGTGAAATATATAAAATAGTCATTTCATGTTAATTCACATTACGCACCTCCTACATTTTTAGGTAGATTTAATTAACATGAGATACTAATAGGAATAAAAAGCTGCTTAAATAAATAAATACCCAACACCTCGTACGATTTTTTTCTGTTCAATAATCCTAATTTTCAGTAAGTTCATTGCCACCAAGAAATAGTGGCTAATTGCTGATTGCGAAATAAACTCGTATACAGAGCGTCAACATTTAAATCTAAGACAGACGTAAGATTGACATTGACAAAGTAATTACCACATCCTGCATCATTTAAATATTTTCACTAACTTCGCGTTTAAAGACGTAAATCTCTTAAAGCTCTACTTAACTAATCAATAAATTACGAAAAGCATTTATTTACATATGCATTGAACTAACTATGAGCAAAAAACTTGATATACCTACTCTCTATAAATACGCATAATTTATCAAATAAGAACTATCTTATTCGTTTTGAAAACATAAGAAAGTTTTTCAAAACAGCTTAGGAATTCCTTTTTTTCGTTGAAGTCGATCTCAATTCTCACGGTCATGCTACAGAAGCAATATTTTTGTAATCTATTAAAAAATATCTAGACGACCTAAGGTCAAATTCACACTGCTGTCGAAACAAAACCTAAATGCATATTTTATGCAGTAAAATTTGGTGCATCGGGCATATACCACTGGGTTACATCCTAACTAATATTATAAATGTGAAAGTAACTCTGTCTGTCTGTCTGTCTGTCTGTCTATTCTTCACGCCTAAACTACTGAACCGATTTGTGTGAAATTTGGTACAGACATAGTTTGGAACTTGATAAAGGACATAGGATAGTTTTTATTACAAAAAATATAAAAACAAAAATTTATTCCGGACATATAGCGCCATCTATTGGTCAAACCAAAAATCTGCCGGAAGTCACTATTCCACGCGAACGAAGTCGCGGGCAAAAGCTAGTAACAAATAATTTGTAAAGCAATTTGTTTGTCGCTATAGATGTAGGCTTTTCCTAAATCATGTTGTACGAACATAATGCTCTTCCGACTTCCTAGACGTGGTTGATGCTTCTACCGTCTGTCATCTTCAGGTTTCGTTAGGGTTGACCGATGTGAAAATGTATTTTTAAATCAATAGTTTTTGTGGGTGATTATTTGCTAATATCTGTTGAAAGTATGTTGTTTAAAATATTAAATTGCAAGATATTTGCATCGTGTTAATAACATTAATTCTTTTAAAAATACAAAATGGACTCAGTGCATAAACTGCAAGCTATGAAGAATATTTGGGCAAGACAATCTACTAAAAACCGGCCAAGTGCGAGTCGGACTCGTGCACGAAGGGTTCCGTAAATTACAGTTAAATCAACCTATCTCAAAAACTATAAGAGATACTTTGATCAAACCAAAAATCGTTGAAAGAGTTAATTAGCATGCATCACCTCTATTTTTTTTAGAATTTTATACCCCGTAGTTATAAAAATAGAGGGGGGGGGACATACTTTTTACGACTTTGAGAGCTGATATCTCAAAAACCGTTCACTTTAAGAAAAATGTTTTTTAGAAAACTTTATATCATTTTAAAAGACCTTTCCATTGATACCCCACACGGGTATGTACATCGAAAAAAAAAATTTCATCCCTCAGTTACATGTATGGGGGGCCCCACCCCCAATTCTTTTTTTTACTATTTAGTGTCATATTTTTGTAGCGGTTCATACAACACATATTCCCATCAAATTTCATCACTGTAGTACTTATAGTTTCCGAGTAAATCGGCTGTGACAGACGGACAGACGGACAGACGGACAGACGGACATGACGAAACTATAAGGGTTCCGTTTTTGCCATTTTGGCTACGGAACCCTAAAAACGATGTAGATACAGAGCACTGTTGATTATTATTTCTTTGAGCTTCTTGCTTTGCTCGAGTTTTGTTTACTGAAAGTTAATATGTGTAGTTATGTATTGCATAGCAATAGCAATTTTGTCTTCTAGTTTTCACTTAAACTGAACTCGTAAGTCAAGATTCTTCGCTTATCGCCCGTCTGTCCGATCGATATGTACCTACCGCAATACCTCAAGTCATGCTAATAGATAAGTCAGTGAGCAATATTGTAAGCGCGGCAGATAACATTCTACCACCGCTGAGTTAGATCCCGTTTAACTACTTAGGACTAACTTCACCGATAACTTAATCGTCTGTTTTCTTAAAGTAACGTTTTGCTTACTATACATATAACGTAAAACTTACCTACGTTTAATTTTCAAAGTAAACACTTGTTTTTCTAAATACGATCGTTTATGTTGTCGGTGAACTTGGGCTGTAGCAGATAATTTTATTCCAATTCTGTTCTATTTTGCATTTACCTATACTATAAAGACAAGTTAATCTAGGCCTGACAAGTCTAATTATGCAGTCCTTATCATGAGGCCATGTAATGCACTGTTACTGTTACTGTTACAGCCTTTTTATCGCCCCACTGCTGGGCACAGGCCTCCTCTCACACGGAGAAGGATTGAGCATTAATCACCACGCTTGCTCAATGCGGGTTGGTGATTTCAGACTTTACAGTCCAGGGTTCCTCAAGATGTTTTCCTTCACCTTTTTATCAGCCATTAGTGTCCAAGATATACTTAGAAAGTACATACAAACTTAGAAAAGTTGCATTGGTACTTGCCTGACCTGGAATCGAACCCACACCCTCATATTCGAGAGGTTGATTCTTTACCCACTAGGCCACCATGTAATGCACTGGCGTTGTTTAAATTCCTCTAGTGCAGTTGGAGTCCGTCTGCTCTTTTCCTATGATAAGGAATCATATATATTGTACACAGTTCTAAGTGGTATATAAAATGCCTTGCTTGAAGATAGGGCGAGCTTAAAAAGTATTCATAATTCAGTGTTTAAAATAGCTAGACTACAAAAAGGTTGTATATTAATAAAAGTGGAGCAAGCTGTACGGTAGCACAATCTATTTACCCACATTTGGCTAAAAACTTGAAACTTACATAATACCCTATTGTTTTGAATTTCTCGCGAGCTTAATGCATAACTGAGTTTACTTGCAAATGAGACTTACTTTGGGGCTACAAAACTCGCGAGTTAAGTGTACCTATAAGAAATTGTTAAAGTTGCAGAATTATTCTGAAGTATTATTGCAGCTTTTAGAGTGCAAAAAAAAATGTCTAGGTACCTACCTACTACTAAATATATAAAGATTCAATAAATAAGAACTTGTTTTTTTTTGCATTCACAGCCAAAAAGGTTAATTTCAATTTTAACATAACCTTTTTCGAAATAGGTTTTATGGGCAGTTTTGTAGCGACATTTTCATCCAAGTTCAGGATTATTTGTTTTTTAAGGCCGCTATTTCTGAAACCTCAAAATAAAAGTGCATATTATCCAACATTTGCTTAACAACTGCACAACCAAGCAGTTATTATTAAATCTGCCACACAAAAAAGGTTTAATTAGAGAAAGATGGAGCTCGCTAACAAAAGTTTTAAAAGGCCTTTTCTGTACAACCTCTTTGTTACGCTTTAAAAGAGAACTGGCAACACTAATGACTTTTTCGTTTAAAAAGTTAGAGGGAATTATCTTAAACGGTTCTTATTTGAAGATAGTTTAAGTGGTAATTTGAGTTCGTTAGATAATATTGGTTGGGAGTTTAGTTTCTGATTAGCTCAATACTGATACAGGTCTTAAGAATGTTGGTCTTTTAGTCCGAAGTGGAACCAGCATACCTTTTATCTAAATATATGATTAATATTGTTACAAACTATCCAGTCACAACTGGATTGTTACTATATGATATGAAATATGTAATGTATATGTATGTATGTATGATAAATTGTCAGTCATACATTTTGCAAGTAACACATCGACCCGATTTCTATAAATCGGTCCTGACGCAAGAAAATAAACAACTGAAACCTGCGTCTTTTGTCATTCTCTTCGCAATTGCCTATTTTTTTATATTGCAACACTGTGAGTTCTAAGTGAACGACTAGACTTATTGATGTGCTAAAGACCTTTTGAATTAGAGTGACTATCCATTGTTATGTAAGGTGTCTATCAGAATTGTTGCATACAATCCTTGATGGTCTTCATCGTTGTAATAGTCACTTCCTGAAACATTGTATATTTGGCAGTTGATAAATAGATACATTTTTTTTTAACAAGCAGTCATCTGTAACATTTCTATCATTTATTTCCGCAATTGTTCCGGATTTAAAGTTTAAAAGACATTATTTTGAGAGGCATTCAATTTGCCAACGTAGTCAAGAAAAACAGTAGTAGGTAGCTAAATTGAAATACTGCGTTTCCAATCTCTTTCGAATGCCAGATGTCAGTCCAGTTTTATAACCGACTTCTAAAAATAGAGGATTTTCTCGATTCGGATGTTAGTATATCATCATCATCATCTCAGCCATAGGACGTCCACTGCTGAACATAGGCGTCCCCCTATGATCTCCACAGATACCTGTTGGAAGCGACCTGCATGTTAGTATATGTTTGATGATAATCAAATGATTATTCAGTCAGACCATAGTATAAACGTCAATCAAAGTTAAAGGTTAGACACTTATGGAGCTACTTCCAAAAGCAGTGAGTTCTCCCGAAGGGTCCATAAGACTTTGTACATACCATACTGTATTATACATATTTCTTTATCTACAAAACCGTTTAAAGGTTAAGGCTGCACAATTACGTGGTTGCAAGTCTGTTGATTACTCAATAGCTGTTTTGTATGTCAGTGGAGATAAGAACGAAGCTCAGAACACAATAGAAAAGCTATATAAAGGTTACTTACTTAATCTTTATCTTATCGCTTTACCAGAGAGCATAAATGATTCAAATTGAATAAGTATAATAATTAGTCTGCTTTTTAGGCAATTTTTGTTTGTTTCATTATTTCTTCATGTTTCATTTATCTATGATTTTCGATATATATATTTAAGTAATTTGTAGAATACTGTTTTACAGACAAAAAAGAGACAAATTGTCTAATTTGCTTAAAACTAAAATTGACAACCTATTTTCTATTCCTGTAGAATTCTATATCGAAAACAAGTTGAGATCTTGTTCGAACCTATTTCTATACTTACAAAACTGGGCTGATTATTACATAGTCTTACATATTACTTAATACAAGTTGACAAAATCCAGGTGATACTAAATCTCTGTTAGACAAGCTGTCCTCTGTTTCTAGGTCCAACAAAACTGTAGACTACCTACTTTCAATTAGAACGTTAATATTAGGTAAATTTAGATCGTCAGTTGTTTTGTTCTATAGAGATGGAATTTGGACATAAGCCCCATATAAGAAACGTTAAATTACTATCTCTCGTAAGCTAATCAAAAGATAGATAGGTATATTATTGGGAACAGCCTTAAGACAAGCTATCGACTGTTTCTAGGTCCAATAAGACTACAAAATACCTACTTTCAATTAGAACGGTGATATTAATTGTAGACTATAAGATTGCATGAGAAGTTACCCAGAGTTAATTACATATCATGGTTTAAAAGTTAAGCAACACACAGATTAGCATTCGCTTAAGATAGACTTAGGTAATTAATGATTCGGAAAATTATGGGAAACTTATTGTGTTGGTTAGGGTTCCGTTTAGAGTATATTTAGCTTATATTTAATGCTTCTGTCGTCATATTTAATAGTCACTAACAGCTTTAATTATTTTTCGTCGTTCGGCTCAAAGGGTCAATTGAAATTGCTTTTCTTGAAAACCTAATGATTCTTGTATAATGTACATACCTGGCGTAAATAATTATTAATGTGTGAATGATGTAACGGCCTAATATTAATAAGGCTCTATCTTTCATTACATACTCAAGTAATGACCTAAATATTTGGCGCCTGTTTATGACTTCATTAAACAATATTTTTTACTAAATAATCTAAGAAGTAATTCACTCAAGATAAATAGTTACGAAGTACTTCTTTAAACAAACGGTTACCTACGGAACTCAATGCATAACACGTTACCTTTACAAGGTTTTTTATTCTCATCGCAACGCCATAGTTTTTGCTATCAGTCTCACGAATAACGGTTGACGTAACAGCATTTTGTATCAATTCCTTTGCAAGTATTGTAGTGTATAGAATTAGGGTAAGTAGCACGATGTCTTGTAATGTAAGGGCATTATATGCTTAGAATTGTAAAGAATTTATGTCGTGCTTTGGGCTAGAAACTTTAAATTTCGAATTTTTCTAAAGAGTAATTTGTTGAGTCCTCAGTTTGACAGTTGCAATCAATTTTTTTGTTTGATAATTATCGTGACACATTACATGATTGTCATATTATGTACCTACACAGCAACATATTTTTTACGCAAAATTATTTCAGCAGGTGTAGGTAAGTACTGAACGATAAATTACTTAAACTTGTATGTTTGTGACAAAAACATTGGATGAGGAAATCAGATACATTGAAAGAGGAAAATAATACTTTTTTTTAAATACATAACTTGTACTTACTGTCATTTTATTCTTATCGACAAAAGGATGGTCTGTAAATGATTATTCGGTTGAGGTTACACGAAGCCGTAATTTGTGTGGTTGAGTAACACTCTGTGGTTAGGCTAGTGATTTTGAAAATGTCGAAGATTGCTACCGACATTTTGATAGATGAATTCTGTATACCTACAGACTCAGTTCTAGATTTGTAGGTCTGTCTCTCAAGTGTGGTGTAATACAAACGTTCCATCAGCTTTAGCGTTTCGTCATACCCTCTGATCATATCTAGGTACCTACAGTAATCTAAAAGTCTAGACTAAGCATAAATTGACCCCATTACCACCTGGGTGGGATTATTATGGATGCAATTGAATTTGTGCATTACATACGATCATATTACGTTAATCCGCAGATCAAAACGGGAATAAATATTTTGACCACCATAAAATGCTTTGATACCCTTAGTTTTGTAACCAAAAATATCTACTGAACACCAGAAAAATAAAGTCTAAAAATATAATAGTGCCAGCTATTTTAGTCACGACTCCACTTTAATTTGTATTCGACCACCAAATTTAGTAAATGATCACCAAATCTTGACGACCAAAATAATGTATTATTTTTCCTAAATAAATCACTGTGGTTGCCTTAAAATGTAGGCTTATTATTAAATAAAGTATTATGATGCCATATATTGAGTTATGTGTTTATAGACTCCACGTAGGTAGTCTTGTTTGCCCTACCCCTAGAGTGCAATTCAAAACCGCGTAGGCGCGGAGGGGCGAGGCGGCCTGCGAGCTGAGGCGCAGGTAGTTTTAAGGCTCGCCGCCGCGGCTGAGGCTGGCCGGCGGAGCCGGCCAGCAAGCCGAAGCTGCGGTGGTGAGCGTGAAAACCATCTGCGACGATAAGCTCGCATGGGACCGCCGGAGCCCCGCAGCGCCGGAGCCGTGACAGAAGCCATGCTTGCTGCATGTTGCATGTTTGCTTCCATGCTGCATGCTTGCTAACATATATGTATATCAAGTTTGGGATAAAAATGATTTATTTGGACTCATTTTGCTAAAATAGGATAGCAGAATTTAATTTTGGTGATCATTTACTAATTTTGGTGATCATTTACTATTTTTGGCTTACTTATGATTTACTTGGAGTAATTTTACTTAAATAGGATAGCAAAGTGTTAAAACTTTGGTTATCATTTTGCATTAAAATGTTGGTTTAATTTTGGTGATCATTTACTATTTTTGACTTACACATGATTTACTTGGAGTAATTTTACTTAAATAGGATAGCAAAATGTTAAAACTTTGGTTATCATTTTGCATTAAAATGCGAGTTTCATTTTGGTGATCATTTACTATTTTTGTCCGCTATTTGTTACTATATCTGGTGGTCAGTTAAACATAAGCCGATCAAAACAGGTTCTTCAAATCTGGTCAGGTAATTAGAAGTCACAAGCATTAGTGGTAATTAAAATGATTACTGACATTTTTGATAAGAAGAATCTCAGAAAATGACGGGTATTTATAAAAAGACAATGGCTTTTTATAATGTTAATACAAACCACAATACTTGTTGTAAGTCATAAGCGACAGCGGAATTCATATAACACCTAAGTGCTCTGTACCTAGTCACGAAGGAAATAGTTTTGTGTGTGTTTTGATAGGTTTCGTGGGCACAAAGCACAGTTGAGAGGGCAATATTTTTATAACTAGGTATTTACTGAACAAAAAACTTTTGGATAGGTATAAATGACGACGAATTTTGTGCGAATTACTTACCTAAGAAGTCAAGAATCTTAATTTTATTTTTTTTGTGTGTCTATGTGAATCCGCTCCTCTCATCATTTACACCACAAATTACAAGACGTAATCTCAGAGTAAGCGGGTTAAAAATAATACTTGTTTCGTCATTTCGGCTCAGTGAGTTAGACACATCGAACGGCACAGACCGTTACTTCGATCCCCAGTTGTGGTAAAATTACGTGTAATGGCTACCCGTTATGATATAATGGGAATGGCTGATTGCTGGGAATTTTATCATGTTTTCTTTGGTAATTGTGGTTTTATTGATGTTGATATGCATTTCAGATAAAAAATCAACTCATGTCAAAAAGTTACAATATTGTCAATTTGAGTTTATAAAATAACAAAATTTTATACTTCCTTTGCTTCAATTTCATATAATTTATGGAAATTATACTTATACTTATCTATACATATAAAAATGAAACCCGCTTTCCGTTGTCACGACATAACATGAAAACGGCTTGACCGATTTGGCTGAAAATTAGAGGGGAGGTAACTTAGACCCGGGAGAAGGTTTTAGGATAGTTTTTGTCACCATCCGGCTACGGGACGCGGGTGAAACCGCGGGCGAAAGCTAGTATATTATATAGTATAGTAGTTCTTTCTATAGATATATAATAATTTAAAAAAATATTCTTAAAAGTTAGCCTAAAGTTACAAAATGGATATTAATGTGTTAAAAAGGTATCTAAACGGTGTGTTAATTTATTAATATTCATGAAATTCATAAACCAAATGTCTTTGGAATCTAGATTTTTAGCATCCACATAATTATTCAGATCATAAGTTAGCATTAGGTTGAATATAGGCTATTTATTTACATACCTATCTCGCGTTATGTCAGCGAACTTTCTAAATTATGTACTTAATAAGTTTATCTTTGAATTAATGCAGGAACAGAGCTAAGTTTTAGTGTTAATTAAGATAACTACCATAATGTACGACACCTAGGTAAATAAATTGTCGTTAGTTAAAGTTGCCACAAACAATCATCTATTTTATTATATCGACTAACTTCATTATAAAAATCTTTATAAACATTTTTGTCCAGTCTTACCAAGGGGTATCGGATTGCCCGGGTAACTGGATTGAGGAGGTCAGATAGGCAGTCGCTCCATGTAATTACTGGTGCTCAGCTGCATCAGGTTAGACTGGAAGCCGACCCCTACATGGTTGGGAGAAGGTTAGGCAAATGATGATTAGATTTTTCACATTGTCCCTATTATTCAATTTGAACACTTTTTTTAATTATAAGTCTACAGAAATCTGTGAAAGAAAACACCTATACCCATGATTTATAGCACATTTACTATAGTATACTACATCAACTTATTACAAAACTACTCATAAAACAGCTCATCAATCACAAACCAATAAAAAACTATAAAGAACAGCTATTAAGCTGAACTAACAACAGTTACCATGGTTACCAGTAACAACTAGTTCGTTATTATAACGTAACTTCCCATCTTCGTAGTCTATGCACGACTGCACACTAAGTACTCCCCAAGTTAGCACGAAATGATATTTATCTATCAGAATCTGAACAGAAAAATCTCGTACAGCTAGCCAGTTATAATATTGAACAAAAACTATGCCGACCGAAAGTTATCAGACAATTGCGTAATTTAAAAATCACGCTTTTTGTGTAAAATATTGTGAGTAATGGACTGTACCTACAGTTTCGTGGTTCGCGTTAAGCGGCTTAATATTTTGTTGTTGTATTTGAGGTTAATTCATTCGTAACTCGAATTACTGTAATTTGGAATTGACATTGTACATAAAGTAATTACCACATCATTAAAAAAAATCGTAAATATGTGTGCAAAAGAATCAAGCGAAACAAGGTTTGAGTTTTCCAGGTTTCGGGGTAATGTTTAAGTATGTCTATCATTTTAATCGAATCATCATTCTGTTTCCACAGCCATCATCTCTAACGATGTGAAAAAAACACAATAGAGTGTGTAACCGACTTATTTCTCGCTGACAAACAAAAAAATGTGTTCGTTAAAATGTTTCATCACGATGTTCATTAATTAAGTGAAGCGTTCGTGTTTTTGTTATTTAAAAGCTCCAGTGGTTCTTCCATAACTGACTTTTTGTCTTACTGGACTTAGATAGACTAACTACAGTTAAGATTAAATATGTAATGGAACAACTGTGTTTAACGGTGTAAAAAGTGTTAGTGAATAAAACCTACAATGAAAAGTAGGTCGAAATAAAACTGTAACAGCCAGTGATAAAAAAAATGAAAATATTTAAAAGTGTTTAAATTGAATTTGGAACGTTCAAAAATGGCGGCGTGGGTGTGGCTGGCTGCATTGCTGTGTGGCTCTCAGGCTGCAGTGCTGCCCCCTCCGTGGGCCGATGTGAAGAGGAATCCTTGTGCAGCACTACCTCGAGGATGGCTCATGCTGTATTGGCCTAAGGATGGGAAATGTTACACTATTTATAAGGTTAGTAGTATACCTATGTAGTATATAACGAAACAATCGGACTAAATCCGAATGTCTAGTTCACCAATCAGATATTCACGGGCAATGAACTGGTGAACATTTATTTATCTATTCATGTGATCTTCAGTTCCAAAATGGTGCCGGACGTCACATGTGACTGAAATCCTAAAATATTGCACGTACAGTTAAGTCACATTAGTACCAAGTATCTAACGGTTTCTACACTAATACTGCAGTGCCCAGTATTGTCCAAAATTTCCATAAAAAAACTAAGAACGTTTAGTTAAATAATGTGAAAAGAAAAACGGTATTCAAGCCTTAATAGTTTTTTAACTGCAGCCCAAACGATTACGTGTTAAATGGTAATTTACGGCAATATATAAGATTTTGGACAATACCATAGAGTACCGTATGACATGCTAGAGCTTAACGTAGAGAAGAAATGAAGAAGGTTGAGTTTCTATATGCCATAGTTTATAGAACTGAATCGAAGAAATCAAAGGATCTGGAGAGCTGTCTGAACCCTCAGGCATATTTGTGCATATAATTGCATATGCCAAACGTGTCCTTAAAGGCTAAATGAATTGCGGAAACAAACATTTATTTTCACCAACCTCATAAACTCCCCAAACAAAACAATAAAAAACAAAATTAATTAGCACCATCAAAGAGTCACCGACCTTAGACCCATTAGACTTCTGTCACACACCTCTCGTTGACACTTACCATTGCGCCACAGTACTACGACCTCACGAAAACTCGTTCAAGTCAAAATCTCTTATGTTTTGGGAATACGTCGTTCTTACGTAATACGTGTAATACGAAGCTAGTCGCTTTAGTACCACTACTGAATAAATAATGAAGTACCAGTGAGGTACCAGTGAGATTCCCTAGCGAGGTACCGTTGGGTAAACTTGGTGACGGATGATCGAATGACGCTAAGGATGAATATTGATATTGAACTTGAGAGTTTGTTGGGTAACTCTGCGGTAGGCTGGTTTCCTAGGTCATTATATTGGCAGTTATTTATGTAACTGTTCTTCCGTAGAAGCCTATTCATAAAACGATGGTGAATTTAGATTTTGATACACAATGGTAGGTAGCACTTCTTCTTTCTCTTTGTAATGCTCAAACTTTTGTACTCCTAAAAAACATTTTATCTTGTCAGACTTTTCTTATCAATTTTGAGGGCTAAAGTAGCATCCAAAATGATTTGTGAGTAGGCACTAGATGGACTACAGAAATGTTCGAAAAAGTTTCCACGACCCTAGCACATAAAGGGCTTAGGAAGGAGCATAGTGGGTTTTAGTCAGCAAGAGTCTGACGTCCCTAACGCTGCACCCGCAGCGGAAGGGGTCATTTGATGATTTCCCACAAGAAAAAAGAGCATTTCCTAATTTCGACATTTACACCTCAAAAATTCAATACTTCAGGGTCAAAATACCTCCTACTGTGTAGACTGGAAGGTGGTTCACCAATTACCCAGTCTAAACAGACCATTTTAGATAAAATCGTGTGTATTTAATAAATGTGTGCGGTTCAACGTGTTTGCCAGTGTTGCGTACTGTGATTAATGGAGTATATGAACGCAGGACGTGACACACATTTTATTTGGATTGGATAATTTCCTACATAGCGTAGAAGTACCAGAAGTACATTTGCAGTTTAAAAGACTCGATGCATTGAAGTATCTCTTGATGCAACGAAAAGAAGATAGAAGTGGTTCAAGGATTCAAAAGTGAAAAGACCACTAACTTTAAAAGGTAGGGAGTTCCGTGTTGCGGTAGATGCATAAAATATTTTTCTGGGAAGTGTAATATTTGCCAATTCATCCATTCGAGTAATAGGCATACAATATCTTCAATAACATGCCGTATGCAATATTACAAAATGTCTATCAAAGATTTCGCAGAAAACAATTAAATGGAATTTCGCTGAACCGACTTCAGTATCACAGTGACTCGCAGATTTCGATACAATGTGCAATTCCATTGCAATCTGCAAATCATGGTTAAAATTACATTAGGAATTGAGACTCTAACGGTCGATAGTTGGACGAAGGGTTAAAGGAGTCTCATATTTTCTAATCAAATAAATCGAAACCAATTCAGAATAAAAACATTCGCAGAAAACCAGTTAGAAAGTTTAGCCAAGGAATTCGCAACACACCTGGCGCCAAAATTTTTAACGGTAAACACTCAAGGTCGAATCGTTCAGAAACAATTAATCATTTAGACTGTCTGAATCATTGTGAAAGAGCAAAATTAACGAATAGGTATATCCGCACTGGGTCAGTGTGTGGCATAACAAGAGCGATCGGTCACGGTCTTTCACAAGTACGCCCGAAAGAACTGGTCATACCCGTCTTACCGGAATTGTTTTACGAATTACTTCTGATTGTTTATTACGGTTATAAATTAAAAGGATTGATTGAAGATCTGTAAAGTTATGATTTCTGTGGAGTACACTGGACGACCCGAAGGTTTGACTGGAAGTCAAGTCTTCAAGTTCTGGAAGATGCGAGTTTTTTAAAACATTTTCTAACAAACATTTCCTAAAATTGAAAAAAATATGAGTAGTTTAAAATAAGTCTTGGGATTTACAGGTAATTTGTATCGAAGAAGCGCTTATTCATCACTAGCTTCTGCCAGCGGTTTCACCCGCATCCCGTGGGAACTACTTCCCGTACCGGGATAAAAAGTAGCCTATAGCCTTCCTCGATAAATGGGCTATCTAACACTGAAAGAAATTTTCAAATCGGACCAGTAGTTCCTGAGATTAGCGCGTTCAAACAAACAAACAAACTCTTCAGCTTTATAATATTAGTATAGATATCATTTCCCTTATTCACGACTAGCTTCTGCCAGCGGTTTCACCCGCATCCCGCGGGAACTACTTCCCGTACCGGGATAAAAAGTAGCCTATAGCCTTCCTCGATAGATGGGCTATCTAACACTGAAAGAAATTTTCAAATTGGACCAGTAGTTCCTGAGATTAGCGCGTTCAAACAAACAAACAAACAAACTCTTCAGCTTTATAATTAGTATAGATAGGGTTCGAATTGAAAAACTTACAGTACTTGTCTACTGTAGTATAAAATAATAGAAAATCAACAGGTTTGTATTAGCATTTTAATAAAACATTAAAACCTATCAAAGCTCACTATAATACAGTTGAATAATGACGTAACGACAATGGCAATCATTTAACATTTGAAACAGAATGTCATATGAAACCAATAGCCGTGAAAATGTAATGATTTAGTGAACATTTGCCGACGAAATTATGTTTGGTTTGGTTAAAAATTATTTTGAATTTATTCGTAATCGATGCAAGAACTAAATGGTTTATTAAGTAATACCTACTTAAAAACTAATAAGTGGTATTTTTGCGCAAATGATAAACATGCACGAAATAAAGAATTAGGTTTTATGCTCTCCATGATTTGGGCTAAAAATACATATTTCCACCATTTAAAGGAAGATCTTGACCTATCATCAGTGTCCAGCGATATTGTTCGTAAGTCTTATTTCAGCTTATGTACCAGAAGAATTCTTGATATACTTTAATGACGTTCATGGTACTGCACCCGACCCTGACCTGATTAAAAAGAAACTTGTAGATAATCCCCTTCATCACGTGCCTTACACTTACGCCAGTAATTTAAATAATATAAAACGTAATTAGACATAATGTCCATTATATAAGATGTAAGTAGGCCGTAGCATTATTTCCCATGATTTAATTATGGACGGCTTTTAGAACGTGTCGTGGCATAACAGTAATTAGTAGTTAAGATATGAGGACGATATGGTAAATAATGGCGGTGTAATTTACTTGATGTTTACAAGTGAAGCCTTCACTCAGTCGATGGATGTCAGTGGATCAGTCGATGTCCGAGACTAAAGGAAGTTCAATATCTATTTTACTCTTAGGATCTCAATTACGTAGCCAAAAGGCTTGCGTTTGATACTCCGTCTCGCTCCGCTCGTATAATGTTTAAATTAATTATTTGAATATGGAATTCATGATTAACTTAATCCGTGCCTAGCAGACCCTTTTAGTCAAAGCGATTATTTGAAAGACCTAGTTTTAAGAACTAGTTAATATCAAACTTAGACAAAGAATAGTGACCAAATGAACTTAATCCATAAATATAAAAGCCAGACATCTAAATCATTAGAAGAATTGATACTATTTATCAATTCTTCTATCTTGTTTTATTTTTAATGGACAATATGACTTTACTGACCCCTGACTGACTGACCTTTCAGGGTATTTCCTCAAATCTGACGTACTGAGCGATATTTTGAATTTATTTATACTTCAGAGAAGTGATTTTATGAGTAAAAAATATAGAATTTAATCCGCGAGGAAGCATTATCGTGATTTAGGTTTACGTGTCAATGAACATGGAAATATTAAAGTAGAAAAATGTAAAGATATCAAAGGTCTCTGTAATATTTTGATTTGTAAAGCAAAGGCTTCTTTAGAAAAACCACAGAAATAAATAACCACGCTTGCTGAATGATGAACGTGGGTTATCAGTATCAGTCACTTTTCCAATAATATTTTTCTATTGATTCTGACGGCACAGGGCTGCCGTTACTGTCACGCCCAAATTTTTAGAAAGTATACCTACTTCGAAAAAGTCAGAACGTGAACTCCTACACAAAGGATGGTCCATAAGTTTGTAATGCAGCTGCATCACAAAGCGTAACCTCCTTTGTAATAAGGTCAGGGAAAGTACAACAATATTTAGGTTGATGACGTCACATGGCATGCATACCCACATCATACGAATCGAAGACATCAGCATAATTTAACACGTATCAAAATTGTTAATATGGACTTACGAATTCCGTTTATTTAAATCACGACGGACTCCAACAACGATGCACTCTTTGCCATGCAATCATAGACTTAGATAGTTTCGCTTTAGAGTTTGAAATGTGATGTTGTCTTCTCAATGGGTTACGTGTTTCCCTGGCTAGTTCAAGGGTCATGTGGCACGTTATCCAATGCTTTGGACGCGTTCAGAGTTTATTATAAAGGACGTCTATTATGTGTACACGGAAGAATACATAAATACTCTTTATGCACTTGGTTAACCTTCACGTTTTAGGGGCTTGGAGGTAAACAGCAGCATATTGATCGATTGGTGAAGTTTAGCTGCACACGTGATGGTTGTAGTCATTCATCACCTCTGCTACGTGGCCAAATACAGTACTAAATAATATTTCAAAAATTATAGAATGTTATTGAGGACGTAACTCTAACATAGCCATAATTTATTTATTGATTTGAAGCAGAAGTTATTGGATGGCAATTAAGATTACGCAAGTGTAGTGTAGAAGGCCTTCGGCAAGGTCGTATGTTCGAAGACTGCAAGCAGATGTTAAATGCGTCCAGTCCGAAATCAGATGATATGCAATATTTTTTTAATAGAATGAAATAAAACGACATTCGTGTGATGGCGGATAACGAAAAAAGGAACTTTATTTTATTTAGTACAGGTTAGGCCACAGACAATACATAGAATATAATAGACATTACTAACCACAGATAACATGTTTGTTTGATGTTAGTATTAAGATAATTTATTTTAACACCCCAACTACAGCAAATAAACAAAACATTCCTATTTTTTTAATTTTCCAGTGGACTAACCCCTATCCCCTCTATACATTTATAATGTTTCATAGGATTCAAAGCTTTTGTTAGGACATCAGCAGGCATAGCAGTTGTTGGCAAATATTCTAAACTAATAATTTTATCACTTACAACATCTCTAATAAAATGATAACGGATATCAATATGTTTACTTTTTCTATGACATCCATAATTTGCCACTAACTTCTGTGCACTTTGACTATCATTATATAAACACACTGTATATAAATTACCAGTTAGTTCAAAAAACAAGGATCTCAAATGAATGGCCTCTTTACAGGCCTCAGCAATAGACATATACTCAGCTTCCATGCTTGATAGAGCTACAGTTCTTTGCTTTTTACTTTCCCAGGAAATAGCTGAGCCTGACATTATAAAACAATAACCAGTATACGATTTGCGATCAACTGTATTACTTGCCCAGTCGGCATCAACATAGCCTATAAGTTCAGTTTTTTCCTTTACATATTTTAAACAAAATTTCTTTGTTTTCTTTAGGTATCTGAGTATTCTTTTAGCATAATTCCAATGTACACTAGTGTGACATCTATTAAATTGACTAAGAAAGCTTACACAAAAAGAAATATCAGGTCTAGTGAGGACGGACAAATACATGAGACTTCCAATCAATTGTTGATATGGAATTTCTTTATCACAAATATCAGTCTTTTCTATATCTAATTTACATTCCATCGGAGTACTTGCAACTTTACAATCTATCATATTAAATTTTTCAAGTAACTGCTCTATGTACTGCTCTTGATCTAGAGTTATGACATTGGACTCTTTATCTATTTTCACTCTCATGCCTAAACATTGTTGAACTTGTCCTAGATTTTTAATTTTAAACTTAGAGCTCAATACAGAAATTAAATTATCAGACTCTACTTTACTGTTAGTACTAGAGAATACAAAAAAATCATCGACGTACAATGCAATCACAATCTTTACATTATCATCCATTTTTGTAAAAACACATGGCTCTATTCTACTCTTTTTGAATTCTAATTCACTTAAACATTGCTCTACTCTTTCATACCAAGAGCGAGAAGACTGTTTCAACCCATAGATTGCTTTATTAAGTTTTACAATAATCTGTTTCTTACTAGGATCACAATGTATGACTGGTTGAACCATATAAATATCTTCTTTTAGATAGCCATTCAAGAAAGCTGTCTTCACATCTAAATGAGTGATATACAAATTTAATTGAGCTGACAATGCAAACAACAACTTTAGAGTGGAATGCCTAACTACAGGCGAGAATGTCTCATCATAGTCAATACCTGGTCTTTGCATAAAACCTTTGGCCACTAAACGCGCTCTGTAACGTACACTTTTATCACTATTGACTTTCTTTTTAAACACCCACTTGCACTGCACTAGATTTTTATCTGAGGGTAAAGCCTCCACTGGACTCCAAGCTTCATTGTCCTCAAACGCTTGCATCTCATCCTGCATGGCCTCAATCCACCTGTCTCTATCTGGGCTCGCCAGAGCCTCCTGGATAGTCACAGGATCACTGCTGGCTTCTGCATTTCCCGAAGTACATAGATTTGAGTACCCGTAACGCTGTGGTTGTTTCCTGACCCTTTTCTCTCGTGAGTCTGCTCCCTCTGGTGCTGGCTGCTGTGGCAATGTCTCCAGTTTCTCTACTGATTTTTCTTGGTCTTGTGATTGCTGTAATGTAGAATCCAAATCAGTCAAGGCATTGAGAAATTCAGAATCTGAAGAAGTATCAAGATCCGTTTCAGGCTCCTCTTTCAAATTTTCCCTTGTACTCTCAATATTACTGCCTGACTCATCAGCTTGAATAATATCCCCAACTGAAACTGTTATATTTTTATCTTCTAAACAGTTATTCTCAGTTCTCTCTTGAATAATGACATCTCTACTTATTGTTACACATCTCTTTATAGGATCATATACCCTATAGCCTTTCACATTCTCCGCAAAACCAACTAGAATATGCTTCTTCGCCTTAGTATCCCATTTCAGCCGTTTTTCTTTAGGGATGTGTACCATAACCTGGCTTCCAAATATACGGACATGACTTAAATCTGGTTTCTTATTTGTCCAGAGCTCATATGGAGTTTTATTATTTAATCCTGATGCAATTGACCTATTCTTAAGATAGACGGCAGTATTTGTAGCCTCCGCCCAAAACTTCTTATCTAGCCCTGCATCAAATAATAAACATCGAGCTCGCTCAACAATGGTTCGATTCATGCGCTCGCTCAAACCATTTTGCTCCGGAGTGTATGCATTAGTTTTTTGGTGAATTATGCCTGCTTCTTTTAAGTAATTTTCAAATTCTTTACTACAAAACTCTAAGCCATTATCGGTCCTGAATATTTTAATCTTTTTACACTGTTGGTTTTCAACCAATGATTTAAATTCCTTGAAATATTTGAATACCTCGCTTTTTGCTTTCATAAAGTAAACAAACGTCATGCGTGTAAAGTCGTCAACAAAAATAAGGAAATACCTGGCTCCTCCAATTGACGCTGTCTCCATTGGCCCACAAACATCACTGTGTATCACATCTAGAGGCTCATTCTGTCTAGCTCCTCCTTGGCCGAATGGTAAGCGAAACTGCTTTCCTTCGCAACACACTGTGCATGTATTTTTGTTGATCACTGACTTATCTGTGTACAATATTCCTGTGACTGCTCCATCTTTCATCTTGTTCTGATCATTCATATTCAAATGACCCAATCTTCTATGCCATACTTCACTGGTGGTGGCTGAAGAAGGTGGTGTAAACAAACATATGTCACACCATACGTCCAGCTTATAAACACCGTCGATCTCATGTGCCACTGCCACTAAACAGTTGTCTTTGTTGTAAATATGAGCATAGTTTACACCAAACTGCACTTTGTTTCCAGATTTGTGAAGTTGACTGACCGAAATCAAGTTAGTGGTGAGGTTAGGTACACACAATGTATTCTTCAATGTAACCTCAAACTTACACTCTGGAGTAACAGTCACTATATCTACGTCACCCGAACACAATACAGGCATAGCA
This sequence comes from Helicoverpa assulta, assembly GCA_963856015.1. Taxonomy (NCBI): domain Eukaryota; kingdom Metazoa; phylum Arthropoda; class Insecta; order Lepidoptera; family Noctuidae; genus Helicoverpa; species Helicoverpa assulta. Next base: position 3,241,451 of record CAWLCW010000016.1, read on the forward strand.
CTTGAATTTGCTGCCGTTATCTCCGGGATATTCGGTGTATTGCACACGTTTTTCATCTTGTTTACATCTGTTATCATATGACGACTCGCACCACTATCCAAGTAAAAATCATTTTTACTATAATTTCCGTTCAAGAAAATAGCGGAAAACGCATGTGTCTTCTTTATTTGCGAATTATTCTGCTTGCACTGTGATTTATAATGGCCAAACTGTTTACATCGATAACATTTGATAACTTTTTCCGATTTGTTTACATTTGAGCCGGCCATAGAGTCAGACACTCCGCCGCCATGATGATTCTTCGCATGGCTACCAACATGACCACTGCGACCGCTGCTAGCACGACCATGCTGCCCTTTGCTCAAAAATGCGTTTCCGGCTTCGGAATTATCACCGGCCATATCAAACAGCTTTGTTTTCACAACATCAGCCGTAATGGCGATTCCCGAATGCTCAATCGCCATTATCATTGGGTAGTATTTTTCAGGTAGACCCGCCAACAACAAACTGCCGATCCACTCGTCATCCACTTTGAAACCCGTTCCTGATAGTTTTTGAGCGGTTTCAATTAATTGCGTGACATAGGAAGTCATCGAATCGCATGTATCCAGTCGAATCGAAATCAGATTCCGCAATAGGCTGATTCTTCTCGCAAAACCAGAATCATCAAACATAGCTTGCAATTTCTGCCACAAATTCTTTGTACTTGAAGCTGCTTTGATGTGGACATACAGCGATGGATCGATGGTTAGGATTAACTTGGCTTTGGCTTTTGCATCTTCGGCGGCTGCTGATGCTGGGCTTTCTTGCTTTATGCATTTCTCCATGCCCTCCAACACCAACATATTCTCCGCTGCAAATGCCCATTCGTGATAGTATTAGCTAGGGTATGATCTCCTAGCCTTAATCAGAAATAAAACGTCAATTCGTATCACAATAACTTCTTGTATTCACTTTTAAAACACAATTTAATATCAATCGTAATAAAACATAGTTTATCAGTCCACGAAGGAAGCGCGCGCTCTGTCTGTCAAAATCTTCCAAGGGTTGTCATCACGGTAGCAGCAGTGTTGCCCGTATAAAATAAAAGGATCTAACATTCGGCCTTCCTGACCTTTAGTTTGTCCTCAAACTATACCCTTGGGTAATTATAAGTAAGTTTGATTCTAGTTGCCCATTCCAAAAGTAGCTTCCTATGGAGAAGAACGGGCAAGAAACTCCATGGTTACTCTTTTTAAAACATAATAGGTATATCATTTGGCATGTATTGATACATACGATAGTAACATAAAAAAAAAGGAAATGCTTACAATATTTTACGGCTGACTCTGAGAAAGTTATACAATGCAAGTTGAACTAGGAATAATAACATGTGCCACCTATTGGCCACTAAACAACTTTCCAAAAGTCGGATTTAACACAATTACTCTAATTTATTAATCTTTTTATATTCTACATTTGTTACCATATCTTCTCATAGCTTCACTGGCCAAGTACTCTCACTTGCCAGTCACTGTACAACTTCAAGCAATATGACATCACTTACTACATTGTAGGTTTCACAGGCCAAGCACTCTCACTTGCCACCTGCTTCTCTTTACTGTTGCAGAGGCCAAGCACTCTCACTTGCCACCTGCTTCTCTTTACTGTTGCAGAGGCCAAGCACTCTCACTTGCCACCTGCTTCTCTTTACTGTTGCAGAGGCCAAACACTCTCACTTGCCACCTGCTTCTCTTTACTGTTGCAGAGGCCAAGCACTCTCACTTGCCACCTGCTTCTCTTTACTATTGCAGAGGCCAAGCACTCTCACTTGCCACCTGCTTCTCTTTACTGTTGCAAAGGCCAAGCACTCTCACTTGCCACCTGCTTCTCTTTACTGTTACAGAGGCCCAGCACTCTCACTTGCCATCCACACCTTCCAACCATCTGTAACTATGACTGCATCGTGGCCTTCACTCGAACTGGAGCCATCCACGCCTTCCAGCCAATCTCAACTCACGACATCTGCATTTGACCCCTCACCGCAAAGCCAAGAGGATGTCCACCAACAAGGCTTCACGATCGTGCCAACCTTCCAGAGTCGTATCTTTAACTAGGACGGACTGCATCGTGGCCTTCACTCCAACTGGAGCCATCCACGCCTTCCAGCCAATCTCAACTCACGACATCTGCATTTGATCCCTCACCGCAAAGCCAAGAGGATGTCCACCAACAAGGCTTCACGATCGTGCCAACCTTCCAGAGTCGTATCTTTAACTAGGACGGACTGCATCGTGGCCTTCACTCCAACTGGAGCCATCCACGCCTTCCAGCCAATCTCAACTCACGACATCTGCATTTGACCCCTCACCGCAAAGCCAAGAGGATGTCCACCAACAAGGCTTCACGATCGTGCCAACCTTCCAGAGTCGTATCTTTAACTAGGACGGACTGCATCGTGGCCTTCACTCCAACTGGAGCCATCCACGCCTTCCAGCCAATCTCAACTCACGACATCTGCATTTGACCCCTCACCGCAAAGCCAAGAGGATGTCCACCAACAAGGCTTCACGATCGTGCCAACCTTCCAGAGTCGTATCTTTAATTAGGACTGCATCGTGGCCTTCACTCCAACTGGAGCCATCCACGCCTTCCAGCCAATCTCAACTCACGACATCTGCATTTGACCCCTCACCGCAAAGCCAAGAGGATGTCCACCAACAAGGCTTCACGATCGTGCCAACCTTCCAGAGTCGTATCTTTAACTAGGACGGACTGCATCGTGGCCTTCACTCCAACTGGAGCCATCCACGCCTTCCAGCCAATCTCAACTCACGACATCTGCATTTGACCCCTCACCGCAAAGCCAAGAGGATGTCCACCAACAAGGCTTCACGATCGTGCCAACCTTCCAGAGTCGTATCTTTAACTAGGACGGACTGCATCGTGGCCTTCACTCCAACTGGAGCCATCCACGCCTTCCAGCCAATCTCAACTCACGACATCTGCATTTGACCCCTCACCGCAAAGCCAAGAGGATGTCCACCAACAAGGCTTCACGATCGTGCCAACCTTCCAGAGTCGTATCTTTAACTAGGACTGCATCGTGGCCTTCACTCCAACTGGAGCCATCCACGCCTTCCAGCCATCTCTAACTATGACTGCATCGTGGCCTTCACTACAACTGGAGCCATCCACGCCTTCCAGCCATCTCTAACTATGACTGCATCGTGGCCTTCACTCCAACTGGAGCCATCCACGCCTTCCAGCCATCTCTAACTATGACTGCATCGTGGCCTTCACTCCAACTGGAGCCATCCACACCTTCCAGCCATCTCTAACTATGACTGCATCGTGGCCTTCACTCCAACTGGAGCCATCCACGCCTTCCAGCCATCTCTAACTATGACTGCATCGTGGCCTTCACTCCAACTGGAGCCATCCACGCCTTCCAGCCATGCTAACAAATCGTCAACAATATAATTGCATAAACTCTCACTACGATAAACAATTTCTGCGAATACTTTCATTTCATTTTGAATCCAAACTGTGACTTGTGTACATTGCCATTTTAACAAATTGGCAACCATATACTTGTACAAATTCTTACTACGGTAAACAACTTCACGTCTAGTATTTGGACTTGTATACTTTATCAAAACATTCAAGTTTAACAGAGTAAGTTAATCTTACTATCATGTTATATCCTTCTAGTCATGTTAACAAATTGACATCAAGATCCTTCTATCAAGTCTCTCGACTTATGTACCTTATCAATACATTCAAATTTAACCATGACAAGTCAACATCAACATATTGGCATCTATATACTTATATAATTTCCTATTTAAATAATCGACTTGTTTTGTATCCAGTCTCTGGATTTATATTCTTTATAAATACATTCCAATTCAACCATTTCAAGTCAACATCAATATATTGACATCTATATACTTATATCATATCCTATTTCAATAATCGACTTGTTTTATATCCAGTCTCTGGGTTTATTTCTTTATAAATACATTCAAATTCAACGATTACAAGTCAACATCAACATATTGACATCAATATACTTTTATCATTCCCCATTAAATAAACAATTCTCTATATCCAGTCTCCGGACTTGTGTACCTTACCAATACGTTCAAATTCAAGCAATACAAGTCAAAATCAACATATTGACATTAATTCATTTATATAGTTCCCCATCAAATAAACAATTCCTTATATCCAGTCTCGGTTCTTATCTTACACGTACATTATCAATACATTCAAATTTCAATATTACAAGTCAATATCAACATATCGACAACAATATACTTATATCATCAATCATTAAATAAAGAATCCTATGTATCCAGTCTCTGGATTTGTGTACCTCATTCAAATTCAAGCAGTACAAGTCAACACCACCATATTGGCATCAAAATACTTATATCATTTCTCATTTCAATAGAAAACTTCTATTATACAAAGTCTCTGAACTTTTGTTCCTTATTAACACATTAAAATTTATCACTATCATAATTCAAAGTGCAAATCAGTATTTACACATTGCTTCTGCTTATATAATTTCTCATTACAGTAAACAACTTCTTTCTATCCAGTACCTGGACTACTGTACATTAACAATACAATATACAATTTCTTAATATCTAGCCTTAGATTCATAAACTGCGTCGCTACACTTGTATTGATCTTCAATACAATATACACTTTCTCAATATCTAGCGTCAGATTTTTATACTTCATCATTACGCTTGTATCAATCTTCAATACAATGTACAATTGCTTAATATCCTGTCTTATTTTATATCCTACTTCACAATTACACTTGTATTGGTCCTCATTAGGCACAATATATACAATTTATTTTTAAAGGACTTAGTTTCGAAAAATTGAGAGCTATGAGAAATATACACAGCTTTTTAAGTATGTGTCAATGAAGATCTCTATAAATATTGATTAATAATATTATCACGAGTGGCTCCTTACACAAAACCGTCCTAACACAATTCCTTCCGTGTATTAACTTCAGAATCATAAATGACTCGTAGTTATCAATATCATCAAACTGGACAATATACACATCTCTCAATTTATTACATCTTCTATCTCTGTCTACAATATATATATGTATACATATTTTATCTCGTTTAGTATCCATTAATCATCAATATGATCAAGGTAGCTAATACAAATTCTTTAGTCAGTTTCTCTGCCCATCTCTTATTTATATTCGTTATCTCACAACTAGTACAATATATCTTGTCTATTCAATACTCAATTCTTTATTAGCATTCCAGTTGCTTGTTTTTAATAATTAACAACATAATAAAACGAGAAATATACAAGTAATTACATTTTTCTCTGTCCATCTCTTATTTGTATTCTTCTTCTTGGCGAGTCGATTATTTGTACTATTAGAGCAATGCCTATGGTTGAACTAAATCAATACATGTCTTCTATTATTATTATTTAACAACACAATCAAACTCAACCAGACCACTACAAGTTACAATTGTTACAACATTACAATTGTTTCTGTTAATCCCTTATTGTAGTGGATAAAATATATAAATACATAATATCCATTTCCTTCCTCGAGTCGTTTGTTGTCAGCAACAAACAATAGAACCAGCTAAAACAGTACATAGTGCATACCTTCCAACCTATGAACTTATCAAAAGTTTATTTATGTAGTCTTATTTCAATAATTCAACAATACAACCAAACTGAATTAGTATGAATCTTTCAATTTATTTCACATCTCAATACAGAGGCTCGTAAGAATTAATAACAGATAATCAAGGTAAAAATTGTATAAATCTTTAATCTATTCATTCAATTTTCTTCGTCTGGTATTGTTTTATTAATTAACAATTCATTAAAATCACTACACTTCTCAATTTAAGCTTTTCTTTTTAGTGAATACCATTTAATCAAATTATAACTCTACAAGTTGTAAAGTGTGAGTGGAAAAGCCTTCTGCTCCCTCGGAACTATATCCCTGATGAGGGATACGAAAGCAGAATTGAAGGTGGTGCCGTAGTAACAATTTTAATACAAACAAAGTGACAACAAAGTATCCCTGAGCCTAGTTTAACTCATGGTTCTTTGTAAATTATTTATGGTGCCTTAAAGTATTGCCTTCTTTAGCTGTGCCCTAACAGGGCCTATAATGGTACCTACTTAGTTTTAAGCCTCTTCAACATCTATTGTAACATTATGGAATGCAAATAAATATATATGAATATAAACATAACCAGATGTCATCATCTTTAAATATAAGTTACAATCTCCATATAAATTGTTCTTTATCAGTCAGTTTATTCAATTAATGGTTCAAAACTAATAAATACTAAGCAATGCTCTTTCTTAGTTGTTGACTGTAAAACACTTGTGGTTGTACTTACTGACTTGTTAAGGATGTTGTTGACACCCCACTGAATTCACTCCTCTGATCCTCCACAATCTTGGTTCCTATTTTATAAGTGGTCAGAATAGACTCACAACATCAATCAAGAAAATCATCATAAACTGTACATGTAATTTTCTGTGAGAAAAGGTCTAACATACAATATGTGCTGAAATTTAGTCTCAGAATAAAATGTCTAATTTCCCAGAAAATTACAAGATTTCCTGTCATAATGAGAGTATAGAGAGAAGTGTTAACTCGTATTGTTACCATCCATAAAAGTTCAGGTTCAGTTTATTTATAATAATCTATGTGTTTTACTGAGTGCCCTGGTATGCATTCAACTTTTTAATGGGCTAGGACAAATTACTTATTAATTGCCTAGTCTTTTATTCTTTAACCGTCTCACATACTTCTTTTTCAGTATGGTTTAATGTATTCTGATGGTATAGCTCCTGTGTAGTATCAGACAATTTTATGTCTAACTAATGTTGTTTTGTTCCAACTCAAACCTATCTCTTATTGACCCAATTGCCATATTCATTTATTAAGTTAATAATAATAGACTGCTTTCGATTCAGATTTCAAAGCCGAAAATTGATTATTTTGTATTTATTTGATTCTAGTATACATATCTTTAAGCACTTCGGGTTATTTTTAATGGTTGAGAAAACTGGTCTCAGCATCAAGTGGTGGATTCCAAATTAAAATGAAATCTTTCAAAAAGAACATATCTGATCCGGCTACTCAGATTACTGACACTACTGAGTTATATTTTCTTCTGATTAATTGACACTACTGATTTATATTTATTTATTATGCTTCAGTTTGTAAAATCCTTTAAGTAAATAATATTTACTACAATTGCTGCATCTTTACTGTGATTAAACTATCCTTAATGTGTTACGGTCCTATAACGTACCTGTTAGCTGTAATGTCATCCAACATTCAGATAGAATAAGCAGTTTAACTTTTTCTAGGTGAGGCAATTTACAGTTAATAATATGGAAAAGATCATTTAAAAAGATTACCATTTTTATAATTTTCACTTTAGATACTCTTTAAAATAATAACAAGCAATGATATTTGCTTGGAATGAAGTTTTACTTAACAATGATGTATGCTATTGGCAGAACCAACATATTGGTAAAACATACTTAGTGTCTGAAACATACTGGCTTGAAGCATTTAGTTTCATATAGTTACTTTATTAATAAAAACCAGTTTAGTGTTTATAGTACTTTAAAGTATTTGATTATCCATTATTAATACCTGTTATCACCGCTTTGGATGTACTTAGAATAGTCAAGAGCTGTGTCGCATGGTTTTTGTTGGTTGTCAATTAACCACTTTATTTTCTACTTCTATTTGTAATTGATTATGGTTATTTCAATTTTAATTATTGTAATATTGGCTTTATATCATGAAAATCCTATTGTTATATCCTATTTACTTATTTTTATAGGTACTTCCTCTGTCTATTTCAATAATGTATGTAAATAATGCATTAACACCAAATCGTTTGGCCATCATCCCCATAAACTATGCAATTAGCTTTACTTGCTTTATTTACTCTTTTCCCATAAATATTTTATGTATTCAATGTGTAGCAAAAATAACACCATACATAATTACTCAGGATATAAATGTTTACCTCAGAGTATCTGCCATGTTCCCAGCTGGTTTATGGATGTCTAATTAAATATATTGTTGTACATTTACTCACCTTAAAAATGCATGCATCAAATGGATCAATAGCAAACTCTGTTCACATCCATGTAAAACTGCACTTATGTGCAAAATTTTATTTTGAATGGCACCCATTATGTACAACAAAATATCTGTAACCTAGAGAAAACTCAGTACCGAAGCTCTGAAATGTCGGCTCAAATAGTTTTTAGTATATAGAGCTAAATGTTTCTGGTTTTATATTTGTATGCCATGACAAGTGGCAAACATGTTTTAAGCACATACCTTTAATAATTGTATTATCCTACATGCATGCACCTGCGTGTGTATGCATGTATACACATGTTTGGGTAATTAAATGATTGTTTTCTATTCCATGGATTAAATTGGAATGAGAAAAAAAATATTAATGCTTATACCTGATTGTCCAATGTCTCGAGTACCTGTTTCATCGCGGCGGAGAAGGTGTCTAATCGCCATCAGGCGTAGTGTGTGTCAAGCAGTAATCTACACACAAGAATCTTGTCTGGTCGTCGTCATTATAGGCTCCACAAGTTGTTGACCATGTCGCTTTGTTTTCCTTGAGTAGAAAAGTCCTTGATGCATTATTGCGGTTGAGCAATCAGTGCTGTGGTCATCTCGTCTTCGTTTAAGTGTTTCGCATAGTGTGGCGTGATCATTAATTTTATTGTATTCGGAGCATTCGCGCCCCATTGGTAATTAGGCGTTTTCTGTTCTTCCCGCTTCTGATATTAGCTAGGGTATGATCTCCTAGCCTTAATCAGAAATAAAACGTCAATTCGTATCACAATAACTTCTTGTATTCACTTTTAAAACACAATTTAATATCAATCGTAATAAAACATAGTTTATCAGTCCACGAAGGAAGCGCGCGCTCTGTCTGTCAAAATCTTCCAAGGGTTGTCATCACGGTAGCAGCAGTGTTGCCCGTATAAAATAAAAGGATCTAACAATAGTTCTCACGACCTTTCAATTTAGGCACGTTGGTCAAGAATGAGTTCGAAGCCATTTCTGTTAATTTAACTTTTGCTTTATGATGTTTATCAGGCGATTATCACTGTCACACCTACTCCTATGCTAGCTAATTAAAATAAACTTTTTAATTAACCTATAGGGCGCGACTGGGCCCATAACCTAATAGAATGAAATAAAACGACATTCGTGTGATGGCGGATAACGAAAAAAAGGAACTTTATTTTATTTAGTACAGGTTAGGCCACAGACAATACATAGAATATAATAGACATTACTAACCACAGATAACATGTTTGTTTGATGTTAGTATTAAGATAATTTATTTTAACATTTTTAAAGAAGGTAACACTGTGTCTATCTGATATGACATTAAAAATATGATGTGGCTAAAAAAACCAGCTGGGCTTTTAAAGTGGAAGCCGAAAATAATATTCGGAAAAAGTCCAGCTTGCTGTGCCAACATGCCATGTTTTATTTGATTCCCTGTAAAATTACTTAGATGGGAAAGGTGGGTTAATAAGTGCTACTGAAATGACACAATATATGAATTTGGCGAGCCAGTAACTGTAAAATCAAAATTTCTCTTTCACTTTAAGTTAAATAATATACACCAGATAATATCACTTTTACGGCGATCAAGTCTAATATATGCAACGGTCACATTAGCACGCTTCGAGCAGTTAGCTCAACGTAATGGCGTAGAAGCATTCATAATGACATTTGACACGAACGTGGAAAAGCAGTGCTGTTTCACTCTTTAGTAGTATATGCTGTTAGAAAATCAAGTGGGAATTAGCGTTTTATTGGACAAGTTATACAACAGGGTGTTTAGGGAAAAATGGTCCTCGGAGCAGTGTTAAAGAGGATGTTGGAGAAATGATATTGGGCCATATTATAAGACCAAGAGGGATCATGTGATTAGTTCCTATAGCTATTTCCAGTGGTTTTAATCCTTTTCCGGGGAACTTCTTCCTTGGATAAAATAAAGCCTGTGACGTGAGCTAGTAGCTAGAAGTTTCGCGACAGTAGAAAAAAAAATCATATCGTTTCGATAGTTTAGGAGTCTTAAAGGTACAAACGAAATAATATCCTCCTATCTATATATCCTAGTTCAGGTGAAATGACGGTAATAATATAGTTAGTATGTACCTCTATAGTTAATAATGTACTCTTGGAATCACGTTTAGAACCAAGCTTATTCCTATTTTCGTTTCCTCCGGGCAAAATCGAACATACAGCATACTTAGCTGTGTCTTTGCCAAACGATCCACACTATTATTCAACAGTAGCATAACTGCAATGTGCAAATGTGTTTTTCAGATATATTCTTTGTCCCACATTTACTTAAATCATCTTCCTCTTACGCTTGACATTTGGCCGTGTATAAAGTTGCATTGGCCCGTCTGACAATATTCAGTGAACATGTAACTACTTTGTAATGTGTTTCCTAAACTTTTATGTAATACAGACATTTGCAATATGGATTTGTAAATTAAGAATATATTATCAGGTTTATTGTTTGATATTTTCAAAGCGTTTTTTTTTCTGGATTTAAATAATTTTTTTGATGACATTTTTATAATTGTTTTTAGTTGTACCTACATTGTATAAATAAGTTTATTTTTAGGTCATGTAAATATGTACATATAATTCATTATAAAAAAATAGTTGGAATATGTGAAGACGAAACATAGCAAAAAAACTTGTTTTTTCTTTTTTTATACAGATTATAGCTTCTTAAAGCTAGTAGGTACTTAATATACAGTTTTTTAAAAATAATTTAAGGTATGTACGTCAAACATAGATGGATAAGTTTTTTTGTCCAAACATTAGGTATGCATCGTTGCCAAATTGAGTTGTAAAAATCACTTTAATTCGCTGCTAGTTATTTCAGACGCTCATTAAGGCTTGCTTAATTTCATGTATTTTGCGCACAAAATATTTTTATTAGCGTGTACAAATAAAATAATTACAAACGCAAAATAGTTAAGCGTTATTTTAATGAGATTCTTTAGTATTTTGTATTTTTGTAACTAAGTATATTTAAATCACTTCAAAAAAAGGAGGTTCTCAGTTTGACCTGAATGTTTGTGAGCAATTATCCCACGTTTGGTTGAACCAATTTTGATGCGGTTTTCGTATAGTATTTGACTGACTCAGGAGAAGGTTTTAGTTACCTTTATATAAGTTGGTTTAAATTTCTAAAAAAATCTTTGGCAGTAGGTATACCTATACTTCAAAATTAGTCTTACAACCAACCTTATTCTTCAATATCGTAACAATACTGGCCTGTTTCATAAATCAATGCTGGCACAAATACATGCTGTCATATCGATACAAATTGTCGATAAAAAACTCTGGTTACAGTTTTCCCACGTAAATCAAGTCGGTTAAGCAAATGGCTATTGTCATCGTTGTGTTAACATGCCAGTTAATTGATACTTACGCTGTTAACATTTACGTAAGATGTGTTAGGAAACTTACTCTTATTATATTGTTGGTTGTAACCGCTGTAATAACTCTATTGGCCTGTCATAATTTTATGGTTCACATAAAGTAAAGATAGTATATGAAAATGGTGAAGAGTACCAATTGTATCCTATATTCATATAGTTTTAGTAGACAGGTTTATGATTAAAGACAATCTACCATTCACAAACAACGGGCACTATCACTTATGCAAGAAATTAGATAGGTACTTTATATATAGGACAGTGGGCCCCACCAGGGCCAAAGCCTGCCGGGGCTGCGGGATTGTTCAAAAGAGTGAAATGGGCTTAAGAAAGACCATGATGGGTTTCAGTCAGTAAGAGTTATTTGATGATTTCCCATAAACAAAAGAAACTAAAGGCTTAGGGTCCGTTCAAACAGACCGGCTCGGAGAGCATCGGCGCGCATTTTTTTTTCTTTTCAGACAGACCGGAGCCGATCGGCTGCGCGAGCATTAAAGAGCATGCAATCGAAGCCAAACGTCAAGAAAAATTACGCGATCGGAGCCGATCGGCTCCTCTTATTATTTCACACCGAGCGCCTTCGAGCATTCTTAATGACAAAAGCAGTGCACATCCAAAAAAATAAACCTTACTACAAATACTAAGTATTCGATTTTCAATGTGTTAAGAATTTGGTCTTCTCTCCGAGCCGGTCTCCTTATAGATTGGTCCTCCTTACAGAGAATCTCCTCACTGTACCCCAAACCTGTATTATTTTTGTGTTAAAACAAAATACTCTTAACCTTGTAGATTACAGCTTTTTGCTTCAGTCAAACAACATTAGCGTTCTTTGACCAATTACTTATTCATGCAAATTAAGCATTAAATAATTGAGTTTCGTGACTATGTTAATTGATAGTAAATAACATAGCTGGATCTCTTTAGGCTATGAATACAAAGGGCTTGCGAAAAAAATTGATTAAACATTGTAATACACGCGAGTTAATATCTTTATATTGTAAGCTTCTTATCGTGCTTAATTCATGTTAATCTGTTTAAAAAACATAAAATATGTTTAGTATTTTGTTAAGCCCTTTGTCTTATGTCTAGATTCTGATCAATTCTGATAGCATTTGACTAGTTTTAAACATATGTACATACGTTTCTATTGTCTTTACTCGTTGCCATTATAATCGGACTTTACTGTATTGTTAAGTAACGAGACTTATGGCTGTAAGACCACGTTGAAACTCCATACTTATTTACTCCATAGTTTATGTTGCTTTGAATTTTAGGCTGATAAAAAAAGAAAAATATCCTTATAACGAGTTCTAAATAAACAATTGACAATCCCACCTAACTCATATCACATCTCCTTCCAGAAAGGTCACCCATGCGCCGAAACCCAAGAACTAAGTCCAGGGCGCTGGGGGGGTCGCACCATCGCAGAGTGCAAATGTCCCCCAGGCACGGCTCAACTCCCCCACACGAACACCTGCCACAAGCTGTTCGAGCGGGGGCCTTGCAGAGCGGGGGAGTACTTCGCGCCCGTGGAGGAGTCTTTCAACAAGAGAGGGTAGGTAAGCATCTTGACGGCTGATTATGTAAGCTGAAGAGTTGGTTTACTATCTATGTAATGTGCACTAACAAAGTAAAATAGCTATGGTTTTCTAATGGACTGGTCCATGGACATAGATAGAGATGGATAGAGAGTTCTCAATTCGGGTGGTTTTTAAAGTACCGGTATTTAAGCCTACCTTAGCATTAAGATCTTAAACTCCACGTTACTCCACCTATCTTTATATCAAATATGTAGTTTCAAAACTTTATAATTTACGATGGAGTAGGTAAGTACATCGATAGAAATACATGTATGTGGAGCACTCTATTAAGACTTTTCTGGTTTTCAAAATACAACAAAGAAAATTATTTGCAAGACTAAATAGCTTATGCCTTAACTTGTTGCTTAAACCCTTCACAAAATTCCCCAACAAGCTAACCTTAAACTATCAAAGTAAAATTTAACTGTTTTGTTTGTGAAAGCCGCGACGGAGCGCAGTTTGTTCTAACGACTTTAATGTTCCCCAGGTGGCTACGGAAGTTAAGGCAATGGCTGCCTCTAGGTTTATGGGTCCACATTTCTATGTAATATATTTATTTACTGACCTGCATTTTGTAGGGCTATTTTGTTTATGTATATATAAAAAAAAATGAAAATTTTGTTTAGCCAAGGTTAAAGTAGCTCCATCTGTGGTAAAAATACATCAAATTTGTCAAAAGAGCGAGGTGGTAAATGACAATTAATTACCATACATTCTTTATAGAGGATTATTATTTCAACAGATGGAGTTGTGTATTTTCCGTAATTCACCATATTTTAACACGTAGTGTAATTTTTCGATAGACATTTCAATAGTGTTTGTCAGTTTGCCGTACCACATCAAAATCCAACTATAATAATTATTACCTTGATGAAAGGAAAATTAATAGTTCTCAGCCAAATTTAAAACGGTGCCATCTAAATTATTTTTTGAACATTATGTCAAAAATGATGACTTTAGTGGAACAATTAATTATCATTTAAAGTTACAGATGGAGTTCATTTCAGGATTTTTTCATAAACATAGTTTAGCTTATCTTCCACTAATGTGGTGGCCTTAAAACAAATTACTTTGAGTGAGTAGTATTAAGTAGACCTTAATTATTTTTTCTGATGCAAAATAGGTAAACTTAATCCTAGAAGAAAGGAAGATCTATCTCTCGCAAGCGCTGCTAAGCGTGAGGTAGGTAATGTAGGCTTCTGTAGCTTTAAAAACAAGCCCAGATACAAAGTGCAGATAAGAAATGGGAGCTTTCTCGATTTAATAACATACACACGTAAAATGCTTTATGCGTCTGGAAACGTACAAATTACGCGTCGCATACCAGAGACATGCTTACTTTCAACTTCTGATCGCAAATACACTGTTCACGATTACGAACAGTCTCAGTAAGACCCGAGCCAAGTCTAAAAAAACACCTTTTATATAAAACTACGTTTGATGTCATTCAATTACAAAGACAGAATTGTTCTCTGCTGCAAATCCTATCCACCTATATCCTATCCTAATTCAGCATGCATTGCAGGTGTGCATTGCACAAAAACCAATGGTATCCTATTCGAGAAGTCAAAAGAGTCGGCCTGCCAACGGCAGCTTTTGCGCTAAGCAAGTGTTCTTAATAGCACCATCAGAATTACATTCATCGTTGAATGAGGTGAATACATTTTCAGAAACCACAATAACAGTAAGAGCCAAAGCGTATGATCGCTTCATAGAGCTCTGATTGGCCCCAGGTGACCAACTCAGGTCTGATTTGTTCGTTCATCAGATCTTTGTTTCGGGATCGTTGTTTCGGTGGATACTTACTGTCGTCCTGTTTACGTGTGACACAAAATATGGTATATAAACGTCCTCCGCAAGAGCGAAATTTTCCCGGTGAGCGGTAGTGACGCACAGTATACAACACTTCTGTTTCTTTTGATTTGCTGGCTCCACCAAGAAATGACAAATTGCGAGCGTACATTTTGAAAATCTTGGCAAAACTGCAGGTTTCAAGTACGAACACATGAAGTGGACTCTCACAGATACGTACATTTTGCCTATTCGTGAACTAATGCAAACATTTCGGTGGAGTCCCTCCCGGTTTAGACCTAACCCCACATTAGGCGTGCGCGATCCTCGGGCGTGTGAGTAGCGCGTGCGTCGCGAGCACGCTGCGTGAGCGTCGCGTTTTGCTGCCCTGCGGCATTTGCAGCGCGCTCGACTTGACGTTTAACTGCTAAGGCGTTTAGCGGGCGGCGGGGATAGCGAGCGTAGGGGTAAGAACGCAACTCGAGCGCCGCGTGCTCGCCGCGAGCGCGTCGCTTGTACTCTTCACACATGCCGCAGGGCAGCAAAACGCGACTTTCACGCAGCGCGCTCGCGACGCCCGCGCTACTCACACGCCCCAGGATCGCGCACGCCTAATGTGGGGTCAGCCTTACCATAGTAAGTAAGTGCACAGAAAATCCCCAATTCATACAAGTCATACCTACAAGTGTTTCTCCCCAGTAGTGAAACTATCCTACCCTATGCGCCTGCTGATGATGATGACTCATTTTATCATCCATCCAGCTATTCCCCAACTATGTTGGTGTTGGGCTTCCAGTCACCGAATCTGTTTGAGTACCAATATTTTGCTTGGAGCGACTACCTATCTATCTATCTTCAATCCAGTCAACTACACAAGACGATATCCATGGTAAGACTGACAGACTTTCTGGCTTCTGCTTAGTCGCAGCAGCTGCAGAAAATGTACAAATGACAGCTTTGTCAGACTCAAAGCATATAGACATAGATTATAGCTATTTCCTGTGAAAATTACTTACGCACCATACGTAATAATTGACTATTCTATATTGCCCACGCAGACGAAGTTGCGGGCAACAGCTAGTTAGATAATAAATTTTGTTTTAAGTTTATACTGGAATAAGATTCATAAATTGTTTTGTAATCACGTAATTGACAGTTCGTAGTTTAATGTAGGAAATAAAGTCATTTAAATGAATAAATCGTTAAGCATTTATGGCCAGTTATAGTTTACGTTGGGGATAAATAGTAGCGTAACAAATTGCCCTGTTTATAAGAACATAACTGCTTAGACTTAAAAGCTCTGAAGCTCGATTTACAGATTGATTGAAGATGGCTTTTGATGATTACGTGTTAAATCTTATTCATTTTATATGCGTTTATCGAAGATTAAACTATGTACTGTTATTCTTTCAAATGCTATCAGCAATGATTTAGGCTAGACCAAACTTAAAGAAGTTGCTGTCTCAATATATGTAGGTCTACGCAGAAGCAAATTATGCACCATTTTCTTTTCTTTATATAGTCCAATCAAAATAACATAAGGTGTTTTAGTAAAGTGCTAGCAAAACTTACTTCCAAGAACAATATTTTATGAGCTCACTATATTAAATATTCAAGGAGGATTGTGTTGAACATTCCTATTCAAATTAAATGTAATATTCTTAGAATAACTGTTAAGTAGACCATTGCAGCATCTTGCAAAAATCTAAGCCTAGTGGTGTGAGAACAAGGTTACAACTTACTATATCGTAATAAAAATTGGCCTTCAAATATTAAAATGTAATCTATATATATAAAAGAAAGTCGTGTTAGTTGCTCCACTTATAACTCAAGAACGGCTGAACCGATTTAGCTGAAAACTGGCAGGGAGGTAGTTTAGAGCCAGAAGGACATAGGATAGTTTTTATTACAAAAAATAAAAATAAAAAATACAATTTAGGTATTCCGGACATACAGCGCCATCTATTGTTCAAACCAAAAATCTGCCGGATGCCACTATTCCACGCGAACGAAGTCGCGGGCAAAAGCTAGTTTATAATAAATGATTGACAGATTATTATAAACATAATTAATATATTCACATTTTTAAGTTTCAGTTCAGTATTTTCGGAGAAAATTAAAAATAACTTCTGTCAATTGTCATTTTAACTGTGATGTTAAATCCAAAGGTTTAAGATTCAATACAGGACATGTAAGATTAAACTTCGTAGAAATGTGTTTACTTGGAAAATATTACGTCAATATCATATTCATTCATATTCCTCGGAATGTGTATTAACCTGAGGTGAATATTAAATCATATTGATAGCAAAGATTATCCGGTCGTTATCATTCTCATACGCATGATTAACATACGAATATAATGTTTCATCTAATGTAGTAGAAATGTGGTAGAAAGATAACTTTAACGGTAGTAGCGCCTTTAAGTTTAGGGGTCTACACGGATGAAATTTTGCATAAATGTTCTTTATGCTTTATGGCGTGAGTGTCCACTAACAAGAGGGTTTTGGCATTTTCAGAGGTCGGTGAATAATTAGGCTATGTTTTCGCAAACACTATCTACAAGACAGCATGAAATCACGTAGGATTCAAAATAATTGCACAACATTATGTAGCACCTTCAAAAGCTTTACTCATCCTAACCAAACATCTATAATTTCTCATCACGATTGTTGCTCAACTGTAAAATCCCTTACGACTACTAAGAATACTCCATTACTAATTCCAGCGAACGCCAGGGTATGTGCGTGAGACCTCAACAGTGTGCGGACGAGACCTTGATCTACTGGCCCGCTACGGGCAAATGTTATTATAGAAACACTCAAGGACCTTGCTATCCTGGGTCCGTGTTGGACGCTGGGGAGGATGGGATTGCGAATTGCACGGTAAATATTTTTTTTTTCTAAGTCTTAGTGCCCCCGTCCAGAGTAGTCGTGCTCACGACTTGTACACTTGTACCTTATTATGACGTCCAGATAGTTATTCTATGATGCCTCACTAGAGGTAGACAAGCGTTTATGTTGAAGCTCGTATTTAGTGGCAACTCTAGTATTTCTTAATTAAAATATTCACATAGCTAAGCAGATTTCGGAATTGGGCATCGACGTGTCATGGTTGTATATTATATACTTTATATATTATAGTATATTATACACATACTTAATGGCACATTTATTGCTAGTCTTGAATCGAATTACATAAACACTATTGATTCATAAATTCTTGTTTCAGTACTTTCATATATTTCCATACTCATTGGTACTTCAAGCTTCTAACTTGAAGCACCAATTTTCATTATCCCCATCAATCCATCTTTACAGAAATACCCTAATTTTTCAGTGCGCGATCTCCGGGCCCCACTACTGGGCGGCAGACGGTAGCTGCTATCCGCACTACACTCGGGGCCCCTGCGAGAAGGGCCAGCTGTTCCTGCCGGGCCCCAAGTGCGGCTGCGAGTCTCATCTGCCGCATTATCATAATGAAACTGGTGCTTGTTATGAGTTAGGTATGTTTGAAGAGTTATTTGAGTTTTGGTAGTAGTGTTTTGTTGCGATGTACTGACATACTTTGGTGATCAATTTGAAAAAGTTGCTTTCATGTGCTAATAGTGGTACTTTATAGTAAGGCATAGGTATGACTGTTTTATTGGTAGTAAACATGAATTGACCATGTTATTGCGATAGTTAGTTGTAGTAGGTACTTCATAAGACTACATTTTGGTGAAACCTAGCCGTCCAGTTTCGGCCAATAGAAAGTATGTGCAGCCTGAAATTCTGTGGAGGGGTTTTATTTTCAAAAGTGTCCGTGGCTAACGTGACATGTGTGTGTGTACCAACTCTTCCTTCAGCTGTAGGCGAAACCAGGTTTCAACAAAACATAGGTACACCAAACATTATTGTAACAGAAACGCTAATTAACGGCCTAATTGGGTGTTCACCGATTGACAAATGAGTATAAACTAGTAATTCCTCAAATTGCTACTTTTTAAACGTAAAACTATATCTTACGGTCCAAATAGCAGTTTGGGCAGCATTTGTACATAAACGTTTACTGGGTGCAATTGCGCAATCAAGAGTTGCAATGTTAACAAAGAAATTGAATGTTTGCCTTGAAATCTAGTTAAGCCTATGGTTAGATTGCTCTAGTGTTTTCCCAATTCCGTTTGCATAATACTCTAGCCAAACCAGATGAATCATATTAGAAGTGGAAAAACTACTCGACTAAGATGTTTACCCCGAGTCTCGATTTGTCTGGAAAATGTGGTGCATATGTAAAACTAAATATCTTCGGTGTGGCAATCGCGGAAATAAAATGAGAAGTAGAACTAAGAGGTAGCAGCCAGTAATTGAAGTTAATAAATATGCGTGCACTGTGTTGTTATCCCTTGGGTATAAATAAATTGGTGTAGCATTAATCATTGTGTTCAATTATATGTATGTCCACATGCTGAACTTTATTTACTTGTAACTGAATGTCTTCCCGAACATGATCATAAAATTATTTCTCTCCATCTTCTTCCAGACTCCCTAGGCCCATGTCCCCGCGGCCACATATTCTCTATCGCGGAGGTGGCGCCGCACGGGTCCCGCGCGGAGTGCCGCTGCAAGTCCTTCCACGCGCGCGCGCAAGATGGCGCCTGCTACAGGCTGTATACAAGAGGACCTTGTGCTCAGGATGAGATGATCGCTAGGGGTGGACGGTGTATTAAGGTAAATAAATAAAAATGTTACAAAATTAATCGACTCTTGACCATAGGTATACTGAGCTGAGTCTCCTGCTACATATCATTTTCTCCTTCTGTTTGTTGCCCTATAAATGTAAAGTGTATGTGTAGCAAATAAATGGTTTAAATGGTTATGTAACAATTCCTTTCAGTCTGACACCAAAGAACTAGCATTTACTACAGGCATCTGAAGGACCAAAAGAAAGCATAAGAAAGAAAGCGTGGAGCGTTTTGTCCAAAGAGAGTCAAGATCAAATAAACGCTCCACGTTTTCTTTCATCATACTATATGTCCGAATTATTTTGTAATTTTTAGTGCTTGCTATAAGCGTGTTTTTTAGTTTTTTTATGCAGCAGTTTACTATCTTAAAGGGATTAGTTACTCAGAAAATGAAAAAGTTATGAATCCTTGTCTAATCAACAAAAAATTTTAAGTTTGTCTAACTGGTTATCCAGTTCAAGCACCATCGTCTCAAAATAAATGGGACACTTTCCAGGTGCCATGTGCTCGAGGCCGGCTATACGTCCCGGAGCGTCGTCGCTGCTACCGGCCCGGCACCGCCGAGCCCTGTCCCGTCGGGGAGGTGGTGGCCTTTGACTTCGAGGCCAGGCCGGCTATTGATGGACTCAGCCATAATGGTGTTTGCGCCTGTGGTAATGGCGCTTGTAGTCGGCGAGAGGTGAGAGTTAGTAAATTTTTTTCGGGCCACATAAAGCTTGACTGCTAAACAGTGGCTTTGTGTTGTGATTTCTAGGTGCTATTTATAAGGATGGTTCCTATGATATTATTTGTTAATGTCGTGAAGTTCATCTTTGTGTCTCATTGATATTATGGGACTCTCGCTTACATTAATGAGTCTTAATAAGGACAAGCAATATGTTGTCTCAAGATTCCAGCAATATGTTGTCCGTAGTTGTACATATTGTAATAACATGTGTAAAATGTATAAGAAATAAATACATTTTATGGGAATCTTCACAGTCCTAAATCTTTCGCTAAACAACGCTAGATGTAGTGTATTACTTTACCTTACCAGCTACGAATAACATGAACCATATTCCAATTCCAGGTGGAAGCCTGCTCCACCCGTCGAGGAACAGCTCCATACAACGGCACTTGCCACATCCTGAACACGCAGGGTCCCTGTCCCCCACACTCCTGGCTCGTGAGGGACAGGACTAACAACATCAGGTGTATGTGCCGACCTGGAGTTGTGTCGCCTGACTGTGAACCTGATACTAGGGTGGTTTTGAAGAGCTGATGGTGGATTGTGACCGAGTGAATAAAGACTATAGTGCAGTGTCTTGTTTTTAAAAGAGCTTGCTCAAATAGACGTAACTTCTGAATATATACATAGGAGGTTACCCGAGTGCGACCGAACCAACAACATCATCTTCAACAACATCAGGTGTATGTGCCGACCTGGGGTTGTGTCACCTGATTGTGAAGCTGATACTAGGGTGGTTTTGAAGAGCTGATAGTAGATGTGACCAAGTGAAAGACTATAGTGCAGTGCCTTCGCTTTGTTTTCAAAAAGCCAGCTCAATTAATCATAACTATTGCTCCTGTAGGGGTACCTGTGAGTGGCAAGGCCAACAATATTAGGTGTATGTGCCGACCTGGAGTTGTGGTTACGACCTGATGGTTTTGGAATTTGATGATGGAACCTTTTTGATTCCATGTCATGGTCAAGTGAATAAAGACAATAGTGATACGGCCGTGGGTTGGCAATGATCGTTAGTTTGACTGCAATTTTCTTACGAATGTGTAATCATAATTCCTGTGCCTATTTTACGAAGAATGGTGTATGTAACTGTTCTCTAAAAAGTTTTGAGCTACATCATTTGTATAATTGACTGATGTGTCTCAAACTTTGAAAAGATTTGTAAATATTAGTTAAGTAAAGATATAAATTAATTTAATTTCAAGAATATACCTAATGCATGTTTATTTAAGGGAAATAGAAGTACTAGGTATTGATATAAATATTAGTTAGGTATATTTTTATGAATGAGAGCATTATTACATAAAATACCTTTTCTGTAATTAATTTACTGTCTGCATTTACAAACTGGCATTATTTTTCATTAATGAAAAAAATATTGCAAAAAAATATTTTTACGAGGCGTTAAAAGGAATGAAACAATAAAAATAAATTTTATACACATTGGATTTTATTTTTTAATAACTTATCGTTTATATTTTGTCCTTATAGTTAATTTTATGATAACAGTACAAAAATAGTCAAAAGTTACGAACTAATTGCGTGATGTGTGACTATAAACTAAATAATTATACACAACTATGAATAGAGCACTAGTCTTTGTCTTGTCTCATTTGTCTTTTACTTTCTTCTGTGATTGTCCTGAAACAATAAATAAAAAACGTTAATAGAATAATATACATTTTATAATATTATAATTATAATATACATAAAATACATTTTTCGGAATCAAGTAAGGGCAATTTTTTACCGACAGAAGATTACGTAATTAACCAGAAATTTTCTTTTAACTTTACGTTTTGTGCCGAAATGATACGTCGATTATCCACTATTGGGGGTTTATCGAACGTTGATCATGTTAGTGAAAATGGGCCCAAAAAGTAATTAATTAATGACTAACGGAGTTTATAATATCTGTATTTAAAATAATTTTTGGGTCGGATGTTTATTGTAGGTGTACACCTTTACTTTGGCTGACTGCCTCGTTGGTCTAGTGGTCGCAAGCGCGGCTGCTGTTCTCGAGGTCTCGGGTTCGATTCCCGGGTCGGGCCGAAATCGCTTTGTGGGTTTTCTTGAACTTTCACAAAGCAGCCCGTAGTCTGGAAATTGGTGATTGATTCACCCGTGCATCGGAGAGCACGTAAATGTCGGTCCTGCGCCTGATCTCTCTCCGGTCGTGTCGGATTGCCGTCCCATCGGGTTATGAGAGTGAAGGAATAGGGAGTGCACCTGTGTCTGCGCAAATGCTCGTGCACTATAATATGTCCTGCGCAGCTGGCCGATCTCGTTAAAATGAGAACAGCCGCCGTGGCTGAAATCGGCCGTGGACGCCATTACACCTTAACTTATGTCCCTTAATAGGAATATGTATTCACGTGATTTATATGACACTTACCGAAATATATCCTATACACTTGGTTGAAGGGCATCTCAATGGCGACCGTCGCCAATATTGATATCACTGTCACTGTGAGCACTTCTGGTGCATGCACCTGGAATTACAAAATATACTTATTAAATAGCTGTATACATATAAAGTACTTGATGACTTTTCTTTATTTCTTGTTGCTTGCCCCAAATTGAATTATGATAAGGGCAGGAGGATGATGATGATGATGATCACTCTTGACAGATTGACAGTGGTCATCATGTTAGGTGTTAGTGGCGAGATTCACAGCACTTGAATGCTAGCTTGAATGTTAGCTAGGTACTGGTATTTCTTCTGCGAATGAAGTGTTAGTTCACTTAAAAAATAATAGTCTAGTAACACTAATAATTTCAGCTTCAAACTCTGGACCCACATGCTTTGTAGTCAATAAAATGAAATTCAACCTTAAGACCAATTTCTGCCTGTAAATATTCACTAAAATGTCAAGAAAATTCATTCTAATTTCAACCTTAACGTACCAGGCATAAGACAACAATTCGCGCATCTACTTACAAGAAGTAAAGGTGAGTAGTATTCAGCGTGTCTCTGCACCCCCACGTTGTAGAAGAAGATGGGGAACTGCGTCAGGTACACGCTGTATGCTATCTTGTTGAAGAACTTGAACACACGGGATTCTATGAATGAGGTTCCTATGCCTGTGGGAATAAGGGTTATTATTGGTTAAACTTTTTGGGTGATATCAATAAGATTTGGGAGTTACAGACTGTAAAACAGGACACATACAACACCAAATCTAAGTTTATTAGACGTTTCTGAATTATGCCTTAAAAGCTGGGATTAGTACTCAGTTGATGGTGGCGAGTTAGCAAGTTTTAGGATTGAAAAAAAAAAACATAGTTGCAAGTTATGGGTATGTTGTATAAGTATAAAAGATCCAGCGACTATACCTCTAAATATGATTCTTGATATCAATTTCATAAGTCGGTAGATGTGTCGGAATAATCTCCTAATCTACAGATTATTTCCGTCTTATTTAATCTGCGAGAATCGATTCTGTTCTGTGTTTTTACTATTTCCTTGTAATTTGTGATATATATTTCTTATTGTATTTGTTTAAATACATTTCAAGTCCAAAACTAAATTCTTACCAGCATAGTCATTAGCGATGGCCCAGTGAGAAGCACACATGAAGATTCCCCACAGTATGGGCGACACTGCGGCGAATATCGCCGCTCCGAAAGGCTCGAACTTGTAACCTTCTAAACCCCATTTGTAAGGAGTCACTATGGTGGCTGTCATCAGTGCTAAGCAGAACGCCCAGAGCAGTCTTGATTGAGTCTAGAAGATAAGAGGTAAATGTTGGTTAATAAAGACGAATATCAGGGGTAAGAAATGGTAAGGTTTTTGTCGTATCAATTTGTTGTTGATGTTAGCTTGCGGCGTCAGGAAAGTGTAATCTTTATTTCGGCGTGTAACATCTTTAGTACTTAAGTGCAATGAAGAATTTAGGAGAACTACTGGCCCGAAACATTCTTGACGTGTTAGATAGGTCAATAGGTACAAATAGCATCTCAAGGGACGCGAGTAAAACTGTCAGCAATTAGTAGGTAATCACACAAAAGTTGACGTAGTTTAACACCGATTTTCTACTCATCTCTGTGGGTATGTAATTGTGAATTGTTATATATGTACTTACATTTGTAAGTGTGAAATTTAATTTTTTGGTCTTCATCAAGTACGCCATGACGACTCCTATAAGGTAGATTGTAGCTCTGTGTGTCGGTAGAATGTATGAGTAACGCGCCGCGTCTAGTAGCTTCTGTACTCTGTAAAGAATAAAATTAATACCTGTTAGAAAAGTAATTTAAAAACTATATGCTACTTAGTGATAGGTAACCTTAAATATGAAAATATGAGTAGAAAATACAGAGGAACTTCCAGTGATTTATTGATTGTTCCATGTAATATAACATTAATTTTATTTATCGTCCGATACCTATGTAAAAAATATCTCAATAGAGGTAAAATCTCTCGTAATCGTCTTACTAAAACTCAAGAATGGCTTGACCAATTTGAATTATTCTGGTTCTAAAAAGTTTTTTGAAACCCTGAGAAAGTTTAAACCATACATGGCGTTACTTACTTACTTTGCCAGGTCAGCTAGTTTCTAAAATTAAATGTCGGTGCACCCAGCGCCTACAATATTGATAGAGCAATGCTCCGCAATATAGTTTGCTTTAGCGATACGTCATCTTTGATATACGACCTGTGGACTCAGCTTCAGCCAGACTATATTATATATCTGCTATGTAGACAAGGATATCTAAATCTTGTGTGTGGACTATGGAACTGAGGAAGATTGGATGCCTTCCCGTCTAAGACGTGGCTGTAATTTAAATTTGCCTACTCCAAAAAAAATCGAAGCTACCAAAACAAGAGTCTGTATGTGTAGTAGGTACCTAATTAATGATCTAAGAGTGTCGTATTGTCATAGGTATTGTATCACATCGCTATTTCTATATAAACACAATCTAATCAAATTATTGTTTATCATACATGGTGCGTTAAAACCATGCAAAGCAAAAAATAATCTATGTTGACACAGCTTTGTACTAAGAAATGCAGGCATGGAAAATCCAATAAGTAGCTAATTGGAACTAATCAAATAAATCATACCATCTATGTTTTTTTTTTCATTATCACCTACCAATTATTATTGTAAGGAGACTATTTCAATAAAAAAGCGTCATCATCAAACTTTTTATTCTCCTACTGCTGGGCGCAGACATCATCTCAGGCAGAGAAAGAATGAGTGTTAATTACCCCGCTTACGAAAGGTACATTGGCGATTTCAGATTTTAAAGACCAAGTTTCCTCAAGTTTTACTTCAAAATGAAGGTAAAAAAAACATTGTTTAAATTGAAATGGATGTGACCATGACGAAACACTTCTTAGCACACCTACCCTATAATGTCCTCAAGTAGTAACAATAGCAAATACTTTAAAACTTAAGCTATGAACACAAATACTTAGTTGAGTACTAAGTTATGTTAAGTAATGGGTCTTCAAGAGCATAGGTGATGCTTTTACTAGGAGGCTGTTAAGTGTTAAGTAACCGCTTATGTCACGGTCAAGGGCTCAAGGTGTCTTCTGGAATGTTCTATTGTTTGAAGCATGTTTCTGTGTTAGGTCAGCTTTTTAAAGGAGTAAACGTTGTTCACTGTGTAGGTAGTTAACGCAATATTATAATTTACATAGGAGATTTTTGAGTGTGTTTAATCTCGGATTAAAAGTATTTTAGTGCCCAGGGTATGTGATATAACTCCACTTTAAATATCATAAGAATCGGTGCGTGGGAACATAACAAACTCCGTTTCGCATTTAAAATATTAGGGGTGATTTCGTTTCAGTGTTTCTTCGAATAGACTATGACGACTATGAGTACGGTAACTTTCCTGTTACCTATATGGTGTTTTGCCTATATTCAAAGTTCAATGAACATAATATTGATTTAAGACATGGTGTCTTGGAAAACCATACAGCGTAACGTTGACGTAAATGTTATAGCTCACTATGTCAATATTTTGTATGCTAGTTATGAGAACTTATAAAATGAAATAATAAGCTTTTAATATACCAACAGGAAAATTTGGCACCCATAGTTTATGTTTAATATGCCTTAACAGGAGGTAACATAAACCTTATATGAATAGGTATGGAGAAATCTGAAGACATGCAATGACAAACTTCTCCATATTTGAACAGATAAAAATTAAACCAAAGGTAGATCAAATAGTATATATAAATAGTAGGTATAGGCTAGTTTGTAATCATAGCATAAAGCGGTGACATTTTTATGTTTGTATCGTGAAGTCTGTGAACTGAACCGACTCAAAAAAATATTTAACAAAAACTTTTTTACAAAAAAAAAAAATAACCGACTTCCCAAAACACTAAAAAGCAAAAAAAAAACTAATTTTAGGTGCATCGGCCTAGAAGTCGGTGTCTAATGGATGTCCCTGAGTTAATTTTGCCACCGACTTCTAGGCCGATGCACCTAAAATTAGTTTTTTTTTGCTTTTTAGTGTTTTGGGAAGTCGGTTATTTTTTTTTTTGTAAAAAAGTTTTTTATTTTCAGCTTTTCAGTGAAACGAATAAGGTCACTATCCACATAACTGGAAAGTTCTCATTGATACGAAGGATATAAGCCCAAACACGAGGTAGTTTACAGACTCAGTTGTCGAGTTCCCTCGACCTTCTTTGGTCTCCATCATCAGGTCAGCTCCAAACCTTCACTGTTAAATAGTGCTATCAGACATACATATGAGTGTCAAGGTTTAACCCTATGTATGCTTTGAACTTTCGAAAGTTGCCCTCGATTTCTCAGGGTTTCCATCTTCAGATCCCTGACCTGATGACTATGGGACCAACTGGCAGCTATTCCGCGTCGAACAAAAAAAGAATCACGTAAATCGGTCTATAAACCTCGGCGTAATCGATGTACATACATAGAAAAAAAAAAAAAAAAAAAAAAAAAACATACCGGCCGAATTGAGAACCTCCTCCTTTTTGGGAAGTCGGTTAAAAAAAAGACCATAAAACTAGGCCATCTATTAACAAGAAATATCAGAAAAAAATACTTACGATATCCCATAATACACGAACATGCTGATTTCATACCAATAAATGGCAAGATATCTGAGAGCTGTCGATGCTACTGCCATGATCACCAGGAGGGACCAGCCCAAGGTCCTGAACTTCCATATGACCACCATCAGGGGTAGTGTCGCCACGTAGAGTTGCATGTCCATACCGATTTGGTGGGTGTGAGTCAGACACTGGAAAAAATAATTGTGGGTTAGTGGTATTTTTTTTGCGGTTTGAAGGTGAGATGGCGATAAAAATGTATCGTTTGTTAGCATTAAACGATGCTGTCAGTCTATTGGAAATGCTCCCAGGAGACAGCGATGGGGATGAATTTATCTACTCATTCTAGTTTTAATGTATATTATGTATGTATATTTATGGTTATCAAGAATAATAAGTAAGTATAGAATTATGTATCTATATTTATTATTCTTGTTATGGTCACAATTGTTGGGATAAGGCTTTTTTGCAAAGACTCCGCTCCAAGGAAGAGTGAGGGAATAATTAGCATAGCACTCCAAAGTCAAGATTGAACTTCATGTAAAGATATACAAACACAAAGATGAATCAACCCAATTTATCTAATATTTAGTCGAAAACCAATTAAATATAACTTAGCAGAGACCGCACAAATTGTAAAATCCTTCAAAATTAATTTAGATTGACATTAAATTTTCAATTGCTTTGAAAGTTAAAATAATATCATTTGGTGATTATCCCTTCGTTTGGGATTACGTTGTTATTGTCTGCGCCATTTTGATTTGACTTATTTTTGAGAAAACGGTTTTTAAAATTAAAGTTAAATATTAATAGAGCAAGTAAATTTAATTTCCAGCTAAGAAATAAATACGTTCTAAGAATATGATTCGATCAAGAAATGAAAAAAAAGCTCCTGAGCTCAGATCAAAGCTCCTGAGGATGTATTTTCATTGTTTTTGAATTAGTGGAGTATTAATGAAACAGTTTTCAAAAACGTCTCCATTTATGAATACGCTTTGTGCAATACGGCATAACTAAAATATTCGCAGATATGTATAATTTCATGTGAAGGTCTCGGTATTTTGAAACTAACTTAGCTGTTGTAATTCTTTATTTATTTACTGCTCAATATCTTACTTTATAACTCACTTAAAACTTAAAACAAGCAAAAGAAAAGAAAATCAACAAAATTCGATGTTCAAACACATAGGAATACAATACATATTTTAAATTGAGAATAGCCTGACTGTTTTTGTTTTTTTATCCTAAAGTTTTTTTATATCTCCGCAAATAGATTGCAAAGGGATGCCAGACCAGTTGCTAGATTTTTATAAAGTCAATTAGGTTTTCTTTTTTTAAGTTTTTTTTTATTCCAAGGACGTATAAAATTATTGTGTTTTTAGCGGTTCTCTTGAAGAAGCGATCTTTAATCTTGGAGTCATCACAACATATTATATTTCTAGAAGATACGATACACAAATGCAAGCATATTATAACACGGTAATCTAGTTATCGAGTTCTGATTCCCATGGCGTTATATAACCATTGTTACATTAATTAATCGTGGGTAATGTGCCATAGATCATTATCGTGCGTTTTATTGGTAATAGTACGCCTCGTTTCTATGCGGTGTTGAGACATTAATTGGTCAATATGCGCTTTTCTGAGTGTCTTAAAGATCCTTTTGAAAGGTGCAATGTTAGCCCTGGAACTCACGGGGCTGCTGTAGGAAAACTATTTTTTTTCGATATCAAAAAATAGTTCTAAGTAGCGACTCGCTATGACAAAAAGTTTGGGAGAACTTTTACCAGAGTTGGTTTATGAGTACCACTATAAAATCTCATAATATGTATAGTACAGCACTATAAAATATTTATTCAGTACCTAGCCAGGAATATGACGTGTGTATATTATCACTTTTCACATCATATGACACATGATTTAATAATAACATTCGATCAAAAATGTACTTATACAATTTATGAATAATTTACACAAATTCCCTTTAGGTATTACAAATAAATGAACACGTAATGTTAATATCAATAGGAATAGTGTATGCAAATATTGGGTTTTCAGTGACACTCCAAAAAGGTATGTACTAAATGAAGTAGGTACTAACTGAGGTAGGTACTTATAGCATATTACCGTAGTACCAAATTAGTACATATCACTTGTACAGCTTTTGTAATGTTAATTGGGTAATGGACTTATTGTTTGTTTGTAGCTATGTGTACTTATGAAGTTTTCATCTATGTTAGCATGACGAATATTGTTTTATGTGGTTTGATGAAACTTGTGTCGAATATATTATAATATCTATTTTACTCCTAATTCCTCTATTTGCGAGTTGTGTCGCTTATACAAGCGACAAGAAACAAATGACGACTAAAGTTACAAGTGATGACATCTGAAACCGCACGACGCGTTTATGCCTCAGACTGAAAAACCATAATCTGATAGTGTGAATACACTGTACACATATACATGCCTACCATATCATACGAGTATTCTCACAAGTGCCCATAGAAACGAATTTACTAGCAAAGGTAATTTCCAAAAGAACGAATACGATGTCTAGAGATAGTAACGGCAAATGTTACCATTTTTGAAATAGAGAGGACGATACTTGAAGGACTTGCACTAAAAATAAATTGAATCCGATACTTCTAAATTAAATTTTGAGCAAAATAAACAAAAATGTTTAAAAGCAGAATTCACGAAGGCTTTTCCATTTTGTGTGCTATGTTATAGATGAAATGAAAAAGAGAGTTCATAGTTTCATAGATAGGTAATCTCTGCTCTCCGTATCGAAGTAAATAGAAGACGAAAAAATATTCAAACAATACAGGTATTGCCTTCAATTTAGAGCTTTGCAAAAGAAGGTATAATAGCGAACCAGTCATAGAAACCTAGGTAATGATAATTGTGATTCAAATATGCAAACTAATCTATACTATATATTATTACATACTGTAAATATAATATTATAAAGCTGAAGAGTTTGTTTGTTTGTTTGAACGCGCTAATCTCAGGAACTACTGGTCCGATTTGAAAATTTCTTTCAGTGTTAGGTAGCCCATTTATCGAGGAAGGCTATAGGCTACTTTTTATCCGGGTCCGTGCCGAGGTTCCCACGGGATGCGGGTGAAACCACTGGCAGAAGCTAGTATTATAAATGTAAACTATACATTATACTATATATTATTAAATATATATTTATAAATTATAAATGCGCTACTAAATAGGTGCGCTAATCTCAGGAACTACTGGTCCAATTTGAAAAAATCTTTCAGTGTTACATAGCCCATTTATCAAGAAAGGCAATAAATACATATATAAATATATAAATAGATAGTTAATAAATATATAAATAGGTTTTTATCTGGGTACGTGCAGTAATTCCCACGGAATGCGTCTTCAACCGCTGGCAGAAGCTATTAATAAATATGTAGGCACATACCATATCTTCAAAGCCGAAATAGTTATGTATGAACAAGAAACTCTTCCACATGTTCTTCTCGCAGACTCTGCTGTGCTCCTCCACTACCAGGTTCCACTGAGGACCGTTGTTCAGGTCAGGTAGGATGTACGTGCAGAACAGCATGAGAGACACGAAGAGAGGGAATAGCCTGGAAGAGAGAAGGTAGTTGGTTAATCATCTTGGTCTATTGCACTCTGAAGATTATTATGAAATCCTTTTACATACATAAGTCACCGTACAAATAAGTACCTCTTTGTTATACTTTTAAAAATTAAAAATAAGTATTAAAATGCATTTCATATGAAACGAAGTAGTAGTAGTATTTCGAATTCCAAACATATTTCGGATCTAAAACAGTGCAATGCGTCAAGGGTATTCCATTTTACACTTTTGGAAACCCAATGACGAGAATAGTCACAAAATCAATCAATAATTCAAACTAATTTCCCGCACATTAAAAACCTATTTAATAACTAAATAGGCTTTAACTATACAAAAGAGGCTTAACTCGTATCTCTTGAAGATAATCGTTTTGTAACGACCTGCCTCATAAAACACACAAATTGTGGACACGTGTTCGCCCTAAATAAAAATCCACGAGCTACTAAATATGTTTTAAATGCTGGCAACATTAAGAATTCGTTGCGTTTGAAGAAACGTGAACTTTGACACGTGCCTCGCCATGCAAAGAAAATACGTCTTAAGGCATGTAAGTAGATTAAAATGCAAGGTTGTATTCATCTGCAGAGCTGTAAAATACAGGAAGAAATAAAGGTATTTTTTTTGTATTATAATTTCCTAACATGTGTTCTTTACATTGTCAACTGCCCTCTTAAAGAAAATGACATTATCTTTGACATTTGAAACCTATATCAATACTACGAAACATAGTTCCCGAACTAAATTGTACCAGTATAATGGTAACAAGTCACCTTCTACAAAACAATGAAACAAACAGATTGAAACTAAACAAAACAAAAGGACTCAAGACAAAATATTTAACAATCCCAATAAATCTAGATTGATGACAGAAAGGGGGATTTAATGAATGGACCAGTTTCGAACAATGAATATATTTTCTGCACTTTAAAGTGTAATCAATCAATGGTTAATGATGATGGGGCCGATAAATGTTTTAGCTCTTACCTAAACCATCTGGCTATAAGTCGGTCCTTTAAGTTGATGGTGCCTTTCTTCTCTAAGTCAGTTAAAAGGTTGTGGGCATTGAGAAACCCGCTGAGGTATAGGAAGCTGTCTGTGTAGAGGATTGCGGAGCGTCCAACCACTGCCCATGGCATACCGAATACCTGAAAAAAAAAACATATTGTAGTGTATGTTAACTACAGAAGATATGTGTCTTTTTAACAAAGGTTACGAATGAAAATGAAGTTAGTAATAAGTCATGTGTAGGAGGTATTCCACGAAGCACACCCAAACGAAGCACACCTAGACGAAGCACACCTAAAGTATTCCACTTAGCACACCCGTAAGTGGGCTTCAAATAAAAAAATAAATTAATTAAATTCCTATTCCACGAAGCACACCTAAGAATATCACTCGCATAGTGCGGGGACTAAGGAATAAAAATGTCGATAGAAGAACATATTTAAAAGACTAACTTAAATTTCTAACACCATTCAGTTACATTATAATAATGTAATACAATACTTGGTTAGACTGGTGTCAGACTTACTGGCTTCTGACTACCCGTAACGACTGTCAAGGATGTTCAATGACAGCCGGGACCTACAGTTTAACGTGCCATCCAAAACACAGTCAATGGTGTCTAAGATATACTTAGAAAGTACATACAAACTTACAAAAGTTGCATTGGTACTTGCCTGACCTGGGATCGAACCGAGGTCAGATAGGCAGTCGCTTCTTGTAAAGCACTGGTACTCAGCTGAATCCGGTTAGACTGGAAGCCGACCCCAACAGGATTGGGAAAAAGGCACGGAGGAAGAAGAATGTAATACAATACTTGAAATTTTCATAATGTTCAAATATAAATCCCATACATGATGCGCTAATAGTAAACGCGTGCGCCAGCCACTAGATTCCCGAGCCAACCCGAATGTAGCCGAGCATTTTAAATGAAAAACTTCGATGTAGGTAAAGGTTTTAATAGCTCTCATATAAATATAATAAATTAATAAAATTTACATTAAAAAACACAGGTGAAGACAACATGGGCATTTTATAAACCCGAAAATGTGACTCGATACTTTTTGTACCGGTTACAAAAGTACCAGGAGCCCATAACTAGCAAAGAGATTGTATACATAAAAATATTCACAAACAAGAAAATAAATATAAAATTTAATTAACAAACTAATAATGCATTTACACCACATGTTTTTTTGCTAATACCGATAATAGTAAATAGTTACACAAAACAATAGAAACCGGACCATACTTTGCCCCTTCTTCTATATTTTGTCTCTTTCTAGAAAACAAAAGGCTTCTGTTTTATTACCTGATTTTATATATAAAATAAGTTCTACCGGAATTGTAAAACTTTTCTTGCTGACAGTACTTTTTACAAAATAACTTATTACGAATTGAAACTAAGCAAAATAAAATATTTTATCGAATGACAAACTCAGACACGTTTTTATGGATGTCAAATCACTAAAATGACGAATTGGGCATAACTCTTCCCAACTATGTTGGGGTTGGCTTCCAGTCTAACCGGATTCAGCTAATAATTATGAAACATTCTGTGATTTTAAATAGTAAGATTACAAAAATGACAAATATTGTGTCACATTATTATAATGAAACTAAATGGTGTTAGAAATTTATGTTAGTCTTTTAAAAAATAAATATTTTCTTCTATCGACATTTTTATTCCTTAGTCCCCGCACTATGCGAGTGATATTCTTAGGTGTGCTTCGTGGAATAGGAAATTAATTAATTATTTTTTTTATTTGAAGCCCACCTACGGGTGTGCTAAGTGGAATACTTTAGGTGTGCTTCGTCTGGGTGTGCTTCGTTTGGGTGCGCTTCGTGGAATACCTCATGTGTAGAGAGTCGGTTTGATGTAAAAAACAGTTTCTTTCACTTGAATAATATGACTAACCAAATAAACTGACTAATAATTTTATACGTCTCACATTAATTACTTTACATAGTAATCTTGTCACCTAAAAGCCTTGTATATCTACAGTGAGTTATGAAAATATGTCTTGCGAAAATAAATACTGTAAGTTGTAAGATATCGATCATTAAATGTCAGCTTTTATCACGACAATTTGAGTGTATTAAGTACAAATAAAATTTAAGTTTTTACGAGTCTTTCTTAATAATACAAAATACTAAAATAGAAAGTGCAAGGAGACAGCAAAATACGATATGAGAATTTAATTTTAAGTTAGTAAGATTTTTTTTTGACGTGGTGTACTTGTCTAAGGTTGATACACAATATCATGGAGTTTTAAGTATCGAGGGCAGAGCTAAGTGCTTAAATAAAGGGCTTGATTGAATTTTCAAGAGACTTTATTAAGAGGTGTAAGTTTCATTCTAAAGCTGACTTTGTGAAATTTTAATGCAGTACTTAATAGTTAAGTCAAAGATAGCAGATGGATCTGGTACTGAAATAGATTAAATGAACTTTAAATGTAGGTTTCAGCTTCAGATGCAAAAAGTAGTACCTAGGTGTTCGAAAGGGTGATAATACCTAAGTAAAACAAAAAGTGTAAACTATTATGATTTGAAGTCAGTTTAAACTACTTTGTAGTCGTTTTAGGCTACTCTTTCTTAAAGACTGAAACCTGTCATATAATAAAATTCAATAAATATGAAGATGAAATTCATGCTGAAACCACATAAGATATTCTTCACTTATTCACTGCATAATTAAAAAAAAATATGTACTTACGGCAGAAAAACTGACTTTATTCACATAAGGGTTATGTGCCATTGCCATAGACTTGTGTGCTATGAGCAGAGCGAACGCATTCATTCCTCTATACGCATCGACGCCCTTAACTCTAGTCGGGGAGTCCGACAAGTCGAACACTTTCCTCAAATTCCTCTTCAGGGAGAACGCGTTTAGAAGCTTCTCAAAGTTTGTGACTCCTTCTTTCCCGTCGTCTAGCATTGTGCCTAGACTGAGAAGCAGGATTATTGCTAGGAAGAATGTGCTGTAAAAGAAACGAAAATTAATAGATTAGCGTAACACATTAATTTCTTTAAAATATTATAATTTCTTCAAAAAATACAATCGTTCAAAGGATGTCAGATTCAAACATGGTAATTGGTCATGATCGCTTCTGCAAGCTGATAAAAAATTGTATCTCGTTTATAAAAATCCTCTGACGGGAAGTGTCTTCTAACAGAGAAGAACAAAAGTCCTGCCACTAGTCTCAGCTTAAAGCACCTTTAAGTTCAGCTTTGAAAGAATTATCCAGTTGCTCCGTATAAATTTACTCAAAAGTGAACTGTAACACCCTCATAATTAGTCTGAGCTAGTGACGTCTTAAGCAAGACTTTTTCAACATAGTCTGCAAGTAAATCGACATTTTAGTTAATTCATCCTATCAGCCATTTACGAATGATCGCCTTTGTAACAACTTCCCGCTTTGATAGCACGAATTTAACTGTCCATTCAATATCTCAGAATATCTTGGAACCATTAGATAGTTAGATTGAGACTAGATACGTTTCATAACTAGAGGAGGCCCGTCTGAAGTGATAGTCGATAGTCGCCGATAGCCGATAGTCTGATAGTCAGACGTATCTAATCGAATCGATTATGTTAAATGTATTGGCAGCTTTGTGCAGCTTGCACTAAGGTTCATCTCACTCTATGGTTGTTCAATAGGATCATGTAGTCTGAGCCAATCGGTGTCTGGCTGGAAATAATTTTAAATATGGAATGGCCTGTTTTATCAGCAGCATAATTCTGAACAAATAATGTTCCATTTATGAATTTAAATTGTTTTTGATTTAAGTCAAAAGCCAATGAGGTTCTATGAGCCGAAGCAGTATAAGGCTGACTACTCACGTCAGACTTTTTGTAGGACTTTCTGACCAACTTTTTGTAGAACGTGTGCGTTGCACTACATAGTTGCTGTCAGTGTGTTCTATGTTTCTCCTACAAAAAATTGGTCACCGATTATCGGACGTAGGCGGCCTTATCGGTTCTACAAAATTTTCTACAGGGCTACCTAAGAAAACCCCACTTAACCTATCGCAACAAAGGCACCATCATTTTCCCTATTGTTTCAATTAGTAATTCCACATGTGTTCAAAGATGATATCTCAGTTAAGTATAGCTATGTATACTAAGTGTATAAGGGTACCTGTCATATCAGTATTGCATAAAAGATGACATAAAACTATTAATCATCTTACATTACGACTGTCATATTAATTGAATATGAAAAGACGGGTTAGACAGAAATATAGTTTTCACTACATATCGTGGAACACTAGTAGGTACAGCTTTTAATGAAAAAAAAAAGAAATAAGCTGATATTTTTACCCACGACGGAACGGAGCAGGTATATGCGTTTAGGGTGAGAGATGTGCGTTTGTGCGTTTGTGTGTTTGTGTGTTTGTGTGTGCGTTTGTGCAAAGTAATGTTCCCACATATCTTCTAAACTAATGATCTGATTTTGATGCGGTTTTCAATAAAGGGTTTGTGTTCGATGAGTTCATGTTCTTAGATAGGTGTCATGGCTGTAACTCACTAGGGGGCGCCACAATATTAGTCCAAACAGCAAAGTAATGTTCCCACCTAGCTTCTAAGCTAATGATCCGATTTTGATGCGGTTTTCAATAACGTTTTTGTGTTCAATGAGTTCATGTTCTTAGATAGGTGTCATGGCTGTAACTCACTAGGGGGCGCCACAATATTAGTGCAAAAGAGCAAAGTAATGTTCCCACCTACCTTCTAAACTAATGATCCGATTTTGATGCGGTTTTCAATAACGGTTTTGTGTTCGATGAGTTCATGTTCTTAGATAGGTGTCATGGCTATTAATCACTAGGGGGCGCCACAATATTAGTGCCAAACAATGTTACAATATAATCAAAACGTCCGATTACAATTCTGTTTTCATCAGCAATGTGTACGTGCTTAATGCATGTTCCCAAATAATAAAAACTACGCCTGTAACTCACTAGAGGGCGCTACAATATCGGTGCAAAATAATATTGCAATAACATATTATATAGACTATAATTCGTATATGTTCTCTAAAAAGTCTGAAATAAAATTAAGCAAAATTAAAAATTTTGAAAAAACCCCCGACGGTAAAAATCTTATTGAAAAATAATAAAATAACTCAAAACCCCCGACTTAACCCAATTATATAGGAATAACCGTCGGGGGCTGCCTTTTCTATATGAAATTTCA
The DNA here is from genome assembly GCA_963856015.1 of Helicoverpa assulta. Classification (NCBI taxonomy): domain Eukaryota; kingdom Metazoa; phylum Arthropoda; class Insecta; order Lepidoptera; family Noctuidae; genus Helicoverpa; species Helicoverpa assulta. The sequence continues at coordinate 3,278,670 of CAWLCW010000016.1, forward strand.
ACAATTAATTGAGTGTATTTTATGTCATCGTTATTACCCACGACGGAACGGAGCAGGTATATGCGTTTGGGGTGAGAGATGTGCGTTTGTGTGTTTGTGTGTGCGTTTGTGCAAAGTAATGTTCCCACCTATCTTCTAAACTAATGATCTGATTTTGATGCGGTTTTCAATAACGGGTTTGTGTTCGATGAGTTCATGTTCTTAGATAGGTGTCATGGCTGTAACTCACTAGGGGGCGCCACAATATTAGTGCAAACAGCAAAGTAATGTTCCCATCTACCTTCTAAACTAATGATCCGATTTTGATGTGGTTTTCAATAACGGATTTGTGTTCAATGTGATCATGTTCTTAGATAGGTTTCATGGCTGTAACTCACTAGGGGGCGCCACAATATTAGTGCTAAACAGCAAAGTAATGTTCCCACCTACCTTCTAAACTAATTATCCGATTTTGATGCGGTTTTCAATGACGGGCTTGTGTTCGATGAGTTCATGTTCTTAGATAGGTGTCATGGCTAGATATCACTAGGGGGCGCCACAATGTTAGTGCAATACAATGTTGCAATATAATCAAAACGTCCGATTACAATTCTGTTTTCATCAGCAATGTTAACGTGCTTAATGCATGTGCCCAAATAATAAAAAAATCGTCTGTAACTCACTAGAGGGCGCTACAATATTAGTGCAAAATAATATTGCAATAATACTATAACGAATTGTCCGATTTCAATGCGGTTTTCAGCGATGGGCTTGTAGTTGATTGGTGCATGATCTAGGGGGCGCTGCTCTATTAGTGTGCAACGGTTATATTGCAATATTATTAAAACTATAATTCGTAAGTATATGCTCTCTAAAAAGTCTGAAATAAAATTAAACAAAATTAAAAATTTTGAAAAAACCCACGACGGTAAAAATCTTATTCAAAATAATAAAATAACTCAAAACCCCCGACTTAACCCAATTATTATGTAACTAAATATTATTACCATAATACATAACCGAGGAATAACCGTCGGGGGCTGCCTTTTCTATATGAAATTTCAACAATTAATCATACTCATGAGTGTATTTTATGCCATCGTTAAACATCTACAATTCTTCAATTATTGTATTCACGACACAGAAATCCTTTAGCTGGTTTAATGGCAGCCCCCGACGGATATTCCTCGGTTATGTATTATGGTAATAATATTTAGTTACATAATAATTGGGTTAAGTCGGGGGTTTTGAGTTATTTTATTATTTTTGAATAAGATTTTTACCGTCGTGGGTTTTTTCAAAATTTTTAACAATGACTTAGTTACAGAATTGGCGGTTGCCAATACAAAAAAAAACAATTGGTATGCACCTTAAGCTCGTCTGGTATTTTACAAAATAATGATAATCATCATTAAGGTCAAAACATACCAAAAAATACCCACAAATTATTTAAAACCTATTTTGAGATTCAGTGCACGTACAAAAACTAGAGGTATGCACGAACAAACCCACTATAAGTATTTAATATTAATTAAACAAACATACATCTTTTATGACCTCATGGAACCATGGCTTAAGGTCATTATGTGCAATTATGCGCTTTGAGTATGTAAATCATCCTTAATTAATAACTTAAGCTGATCAATCATTTCGCTTCATTACACTTAGTGTTAGCGCTAATTAGTGGTAAATTATTGTGCAGAACAATTTAATGTGGCAAAGGAATGTTAGTATCTGTTTGGTAATGGCGTCCACGGCCGATTCGGCCACGGCAGCTGTTCTCATTTAAGGAGATCAGCCAGCTGCGCAGGACATATTATAGTGCACGAGCATTTGCGCAGACACAGGTGCACTCCCTATTCCTTCACTCTCGTAACCCGATGGGACGGCAATCCGACACGACCGGAAAGAGATCAGGCGCAGGACCGACATTAACGTGCTCTCCAATGCACGGGTGAATCAATCACCAACTTCCAGACTACGGGCTGCTTTGTGAAAGTTTAAGAAAACCCACAAAGCGATTTCGACCCGACCCGGGAATCGAACCCGAGACCTCGAGCACAGCAGCCGCGCTTGCGACCACTAGACCAACGAGGCAGTCTGTTTGGTATAGGTACTCTGTATGGAAGGACCAAATATTTCTGCTGCCACTGATAATACTGTATTTGCTAGGGTTAAAAGTCGTTGTTTTAATACTGTTACAGCCTTTTTATCGTCCCACTGCTGGGCACAGGCAATCACCACGCTTGCTCAATGCGGGTTGGTGATTTCAGACTTTATAGTCCAAGTTTCCTCAAGATGTTTTCCTTCACCTTTTTATCAGCCATTGGTGTCCAAGATATACTTAGAAAGTACATACAAACTTAGAAAAGTTGCATTGGTACTTGCCTGACCTGGAATCGAACCCGCGCCCTCATACTCGAGAGGATGGTTCTTTACCCACTAGGCCACCACGACTTCGAATTGTTTTAAAACAATTTCATATATTGTTGTCTTCATGGGAATTGTCAATGTTATTTATCCTTGATATCAATGTTTTTCCATAACTACTAGAAGCAATTGAACACTTTTCGCTGACATTGTAGAATTTCTCAACAATCGCGTCAAAGGTGGATTATCGAAACGCGAAACGAATTTTGAGTAGTCGTGTTTAAGAACGTAAGCCTATGTAACAAGTATGTTAATCCAGTGAAATAATTACAAAATATAATAGGTAAGTAAATATTGTATTATTAATATTAATAACACAAATATGCACAAATATCCTGATTCAACAGGATGTCTCGTTTGAAACAATGCAACAAAGCAAGTCTGCTATAACACAATACATATTTAAACACTAGTGTCTGTCGCATAATTGGTCTTACGAGTCGATGACCTTTTGCGTGTGTACTTTATTTATAAGACTATTGAAAAATTATATCTAGGTACCATTTTTCAGAAGTCTAGTTCAGTAGCTATTGCTTATCGTAAAAACAAATATTATAAAGGACATTATTTTTGTTTATTTGCAAGAGCTATGAAAACTCCGAAACTACTAAACCGATTTGAAGAATTATTTGAGTATTGTTGAGAGGCTGCGGTATCCCCGAGTGATATAGGGTATATTCTACCTCTATAGGATTAGATTCAACGGGACACGGAAGAAACCGCGAGACACAGCTAATATATCTATAGAAGTTTTCATATATACAAAGAAAAACTATTTTCAGCCTGACTGGATCCAGATCTAATGCAACGTTCATTTCATATCCGACCTATGTGACCCATGCGTTTGGAGACACGACCACCTATAACAACACCTCAATATAATCAATTAATGTTTTTTTTTACTTACATAGAAAGCGTCTTCCCAAAAGAGTAAGGTCGTTTGAAGCTCTTCAATGAGCACATGTTGTTATGTACTTTGACTGATACTCCTAGGCCGGTCAGTCTCTGGGACAGCTCCTCTTCCAGGTCGAAACTGCTGCAGGAACTGGGGATGCAGACACCCCATAGTAGGCTGGAGTATCTTGGGACCCGGTGACCCATCTGTAACAAGAGATTATTAAGTTAGGTGATGGTTTTATGTAGTTGCCAACAGAAGCTATCGTAAGGAAATGAAGTGAGTTTGATCATGTTGTAATAATTATAGGATCAATGTAAATAAGTGATTAAACAATGTTATTGAATGTAATTAGACATCATCCTTACTAATATTATAAAAATGCAAAAGTAACTTAGTCTATCTGTAGCGCTTTCTCGCCAAAACTAAAGAACCGAATTTAATCGGAACACTCAATAGTCTAAAACCAGAGAAAAGGCGTAGGCTACTTTTTATTCGGTTGCGGGAAGTAGGTTTCTCAACGTGGATGTAACTGTGAGGGACAGCTATCGATGAAATTAAAACTCTAACGAAGCAGTTTTAGTATAGAAGGGAACCTTCATAAGAGTAACAACATTTCTAGAGATAGATGACCCTAAGCATTCAAATAGCATACTTATTCAAAAAACTGAATCAAACCCACACGCAAAAGCTAATAAATAAACTATTAACACATAACATAATGATCATCTAGATCACGAACGCGAAACAATCCAAGGTTCCAACTAGTTAATATTCTGAGAGTCCACCGTCCATCTACTTTGTTCGCTTATTTGGTCCCCACACTTGATTTTGAATCACAATCGAATTGCTACACAATAGCCCTTGACCAAGAATTGCTGAAAATATACAAAGAATTTATGTATAGATATCAACCCTTTCTGAAGACAATGCTATCCAATTTTGGTTCGGTATTGTTCGTAGCTCTCAAAGATACCGCGATTTCTATGTTATGAATATGTTCTGTTGTAGTTTGGTTCTGATGTGTATTGTTTTTCTTTATCATTGCTTGGTTTGGATGGAAGAATTATTGTGTGATCTTTATGCAGTATTTACTGATACGATATGCGTATTACTGATATCTTTTACGTCGTTTTTTTTTAATTACAGAATCGAATGCATTTTTCATCAAGCCCAAAAAAGTACGCTTTTATAAAGTCAGCTCTTCTAACAGATATTCAAAGAATTTAGTACCATTAGGCTTCCGGAATATTCTAGATTTTTATGGTATACTTTTTTAGAAGTACATACAGGGTGTGTCGTTCACAATCACATTAAATCATATGGCGAATTGTAAAAAAAAATAACCTAATCCATTCAGTGGTTTAACCACAGGAATCATTTTCGTTTTTATAATTTACAACATCATGTGTAAAGCAGAGATAAAGCTAGGAGTATCAAATGTTTGATCAGTTGTCAGCTGTCAGATTTCAGTTGTTTGTAATGACTGACTTTTATATGGTGTTCTAATTTTCGCACATTTTTATTCTATTTACTTTGTTTGAAAAAATCATTTTTTTATTTTTACGTATTTTTCTTTTTGTTAATCGACATATATTAACCAATATATTAACGCATTTCATTTAATGTGATTGTGAACGACACACCCGATATATGAAAAATGTGTAAATTATATTTAGTGTAACTTGGCCTTATAAAGAAAATGTCTAGCACACGAATAAAGACCCAAGTACCATTGCCAAAAACGTCAAATATGTCAAAAGTGTCATGGAATTTAATATTGGGGTTTCCCGGGTTTCCTTAATATATTTGAAACTAGGAAACTTAATATGGGCTCAACTTTTACCATTCATGTTTATGTGACATTGTCGGTACGTATTTTGTTACATGCTTTATGAATGTTTGTCTTTTTGTAGGAATAAATATTTCCCGATTATCACATAGATCTAAGGATGATGAATTGGATTCGTGATGTGAATTCTAAGTTCCTCTAACTAAAGTGTGAATAGTTCCTTGGTCAGAAAAAAAAATAACACAACGGAAAGAAAAAGGTAATCAAATTCTAATTTCTTGTATCTGAAATGTAAATGTAATATCCCGAAATAAAATTAATAAAATGTAACATTAACAATATTTTATCAAGTTTGCCAGGCGTAGGTAGTAGGTAATTAATTACACGCGAGTTGTGGGCGTTAAGAGAAGGTTAAACAAAAGACGACCCGAACTTATGTATTTTCGGAAATTAACTTTATTACAGACTAGCCGGTTTTACTCGCTTCTCGTAGGAACTACTGGTCGTACCGGGATAAAATATAGCCTATTTTACTTGAGAGGAGTACAGCTTTCAAACAGTGAAGGAATTTTTCAAATCGGCTTATTAGTTTCGGAGCCTCTAGGGTAAAACAAACAAACATAAAATGTTTATTAGTATGTTTATTAGTATGTACCTAGGTAGCTTCTGCTTAAATCGTCATCATTATTTCAAGTTCCTATTTGAGATAAAAATAAATTTAATGAAGACGTCAATTTTATAGTTATCGGCACAGATATTGAGCCCTGACCTTCACCTGCGAGGAAGCGATTTATTGGTTTATTGCCTTATGAGTACAGTGCGCAAAGCGATCCCCACCCTTCCGCCGAGAGCTCAATATCCGTGCCGATAACTATACTAGCCTACGCTATCAGGTTTACCTACTTACCTTTCTGACAAGCCTTTCTCAAATAATGGGCTATCTAACAATGAAAGTATTTTTGCAAATCGAACCAGTTGTTCCTGAAATTAGCGAGTTCAAACAAACTCTGATTCCTTTAAAAACATTGACTATCTTGGTCTCATTATAGCTTTGAAATTATTATTATTACTTCAAGTAAATTGTCTTCCTAACGTAGCCTGTTCTTAATAAGTAATGCTCTAGCTCTCCCTTGGTAACACAAGTTATGAGACTTCCAAGTTTCTACTAACTGTCAAAGATCTAGAAATGACAGCTGGTAGAAACAGCCTAGTCCTTATCATTAGTCACAGTCAAAACCATATCTGAAAACGAATTATCTAATCATATTTGAATAGGAATGATTATTTAAATTAATGTTAATATGTTCTCGTGGAGACAATATATCATGCTCGAGTAATGCCGTCCTTGAACCTGAGACCTGTCACTTTGTTATATGTCATTGTGTCTTTTAGGCTGGTTGCATGCTTGGCGATTGTCAGCAACAACGGGCGGGAACTTTATGTTGCGTACTACAGAACTTAAGAAGGAGCTGTTCTGTGTTGTGTACCATAGTTATGTGTTACAGTTATATTTATGTTATTTCCATTGTTGTAGCAAACTGCAGTTAAGGATTTAGTTTTAGCAATCTACATAAATTATTTAAAAAAAAGGAGGTTCTCAGTTTGTATGTATGTATGTTCACGCGTGATTATTTCAGTTTTGACTGAAGCGATTTTGATGCGGTTTTCAGTATAGTGTTTGATTTAGGAGAAGGTAAAGCTATATTATTGAAGTCTTTTTTAAGAAAGTTTCCTTAAATAGAAGTAAAATATTAATTGAAATTACTAATAAAACATGTTGCTTGGTTTTAAATTTCTTTCAGCATTCATAATTTCTAAATTAACCACTGTTGGAGGCACATACAATTCTTAAAAACATTTTCACGTGTGTAACGAACCTTAATCTTAGTTACTTAATCCTAATGTCATTGTGAATGTTGGTAATTCTCTTTTGTTTATACATCAATGCTATTCACCTTTGTTAGGTTAAAGGTGACAGTTCAAAACTAGAATACAAATAATGTACAAATGAACAATCATGACCTATTTTCACTGAAAATAAAATTAAAATGTATTTGTAAGAAAAAAAAATTCTTTAATTTTTACATACAGGCTTTTAAAATTTTGAAGTTATTTTTATTTATTTGCAGCAGGTACTCTTAAATAGTTTATTTGTTATTTTTTTGCCTTATCATCAAACATATCATACATTAACAGAGAGAGCGTTTTTCTTATTTCATAAACAACCCACATTTTTAGTTATGTTTTTTTTTTGTATTATAGGAGTTTCATATCCAGAGGTTGAATGGATCTAAGACAGACACCAGTGCCAAAAGATTTCGATTGCAAGGTACCTACCCCATCAACGGGTCCAAGGCTTCCTTCATTTCTACTACATTCTGTATATCCGTAACTAACACATTTTTACGATTTCTTGCTTAATTTTGTTTGCCTAGATTATTTTAAGAAACGTTCTAGGCATTATAATATTTCAAGATCACTACTGTTTAGGCACATAAAATATATTAAATTTTTATTTGAAAATTACATATTTGTTAAACTATGTAACGAGTTGGACAAAATTGGTATATAAGGTCAAATAGTTGGTATAATTATTGGGTTCCGTAGTTTATAAATTGGTTTACTTTAGCTACGATAAAGTTAATACCCTGAGTTTTACATTTTACTGTGTGTGTAATATTTTAATTAGGGATTGACATTTTATATTCTAGGATTGACTGGCATTGTGTACAGGGGAAAACATCAAAGTTTCATAAATAAGTTAAACCCCAGCCCCTATTAATAACGATAAAGCAACTCTTCAGGTTCCATTCAAATAAAATAGGTTTTGTATAAAACAACATTTACTGACAAGTTCTTACCACAACCATACGGAACTCTAAAAAACTCGAAACATGTGCCATTGTATGCAACGCATGTATAATATATTTTTTTTTACAAAAGATGTCTCGTAACGTTAATGTTACGTGGTCAGACTTTAAAACGGTGGAGTCGACCTTGAATCTTTGAGTTCCGTTCGCGAATTTGATTGTTACACAGAGGAAGGAATGATAGCGGAGGTGCCACAAGGAAGGTAGGTCAGGCACCTTCTTGTAGGTCAAGTTTCGTACGATAGGCGGGATCAGTTACTAGAAGTAACAAGTCGTTCAGGAGCCTTGTCAAATCAAAACCAATCTGTCAAAGATTGGTCTTGATAGTTTAGCGATTTTATTTTGAAAATAATGGGTGGGTTCTAGGGAAGACGTGTAAGAGCAGAGCTAGTAACATTCCTCGTCTGTCGAACACCCGCGTTTTGGCGCGCTACCACAGATTATATAATAGTTAGCGCTATTTTCTTAGATTTTGCGTTATGACATCTCTGCTATTTATTTTGTTCTCTATGGATTGTTACAATATGGTGGTTAATGACGTCAACTTACTTTAAACAGTAGCGTTTGGTATGGTTAGCGTATTGATAAGCATTTACTTATAAGTTAAGTTGACGTTTTGAGTTTTTATGGTTGAATTAATTAGTGTTTAACGAGCTGTTAGCCATTGTTTTTTTGTGTAGGCTAAATCTTTAATCCTATTATGAATGAATAAAAGTATTGTATCGAAGAACCCCGTCCTACTAACTAGTCGTTAAGGATCAGTTTTTCATTTCAAGTTTTATATAACCGCAGAAGATATATAGGAATGGAATGCGACAGCGAGAGTTATAATACAATGTTTTGCACTTTTCATTAAAAAAATATATATATAGGTAAGACAGATCAGATTCTGAGTGACACACGTGATTTCATTTTATGAATGAAACGAATCATTTATAAAATTCACGATTTAAATATTTATACCTTCTATTTTGCATAAATTCATGCTAAGTTCTCAGAATTGTAGACAGCATACCAAACCTGTATTTTTTCGCAAAAGTGACTCAACAGTAACATTATTGATTTGGCCTATTTTTACTAGACAAGTCTGCTCAAATTGTAATATATTCATAGAGGATTAGTAAGGAAACTTTGTCATATTCTCGTATTTTAGTCGTAAGTGAATCACGAACTCGCTAGACTGAAATGGCGGGATTGTTTGAAGGCCTTCTTTTTACTAGTTTGTCATGTAATATATTGTAATACAGGTTTATTATATTTCCAAAAGAATTCTGCAGTCTTATAAGCATATTTTTTTGACCATATGTTAAACTGTAGATCCCAGCTGTCATTGAACATTTTTGGCAGTATTTACGGGTAATTAGAAGTTACTAAGTCTGACAACCAGTCTTGCCAAGGGGTATTGGGCAGCCCGGGTAACCGAGTTGAGGAGGTCAGATAGGCAGTCACTCCTTGTAAAACACTGGTACTCAGCTCATCCTGTGACCCTGGAAGCCGACTCCAACATCGTCGGCAAAAGGCTTGGGAGTTGATAATGTTTCTGTTACCTAATTTCAATTCATGACTACTATTTAAGCCAAGTTTTGTGTCAGTTAGTGGTTTTATGACTCCTCATATTCTTTAAAGGGCGGTGCCATTTTTCCCAAATGTCGATTTCTGAGAATAAATACCAAAACAAAATGTGTCAGGTCATGGTCTATTTTGAAGACCAGATGAGCCATTCACGTAAATAAGACAATTTCTTTTATAGCAATCATGGTGTCTCAGGTTAAGCGAAGATCGTTATGTAGAAAAACCAGCAAAGTGCGAATCACACTCGAACACCAGGGTTTCCGTAAAATGTTCTTTAAAATGGCTAAAGAATGTGTTAATTATATGGTCTTAAGAGCCTCCGAAAATATTTGTTACTCTAATTTTCGGTTGTTGTAGCTTTTTCGTTGTTATAACAGCATTAAATAATATTCCTTAAGCGAAAATTTCAACTTTTAAGTACATATCACGATTATCGAGATTACAGCCTGGTGACAGACGAATAAATAGACAACCAAGTTAAGAACTTAGTTACATAGGTCGTGTTTTCCCTTCATGTACGGGACCCTAAAAAACCAGTGACGCATTAACAGTAAGGAGGATAAATAGTTGTTAAATAAAAGGTCATTATCGTTCACATGCTACAGCTGTTCTCATACTTTTTTCAATCTTGTATGCAAACTTATGTAATCGCAACAAAGTTGTTTTTGCCGTAACGGTTCTGCATTGACGCAAGCAATCAAACAAGACCAAAGTTGGTATCTAATATTAACCCTACTTATTGAAGCAAAAACGTCAAACCTAGTTTTAGAATCTGATTTTATTTACATATCTGATGGAACCGTTAAGTGTAAGTAACAACCAGATAGACTGGCACGATGCATTTTTTTTCAGCAGAGTAATTCTTAGACCAAATTAGGTGTACCAAATACCGTGATACCAAATTACCCTTTTTTTTTCTTTGGTGTCGCTGGGCTAAAAATGCTATTACGCATCCCCTTCCGATCGGGGTACGGGAGAGTCGGGTATGTGGGACTCCCCGGTAAAGACGTTATACCAAATTACCCTAAAGTGAACAACAGCCTAACAAAACTGAGCTAAAACATATAACCATTTAACCGACACTACTATTAAAAACATATTCCAATTAAGAAAGCCGGGCTACCAATCAGCCCCAAACCTGTACGATGGCGCAATTGGCCAAGGTTGGAAAGCAGGCTTTTGCCCAAGGTCACGGTTATAAGGCCTGGCCAAGTTAAGTGCATTCTTGCAACAGATCTTACGACATCACCCCACCTACAAAATGCAACATTTGGGGTAAAATGCGTGCGATATGTTGTTTATATACATACTTACAACTTTTTTATTTCTGAAGAATTATTTTTGCTTCGTACGAAATGAATCGATTTTAAGTTCTCGAATAAGTTTTCCGTCCCGAAGTTAGTTGGTAGTGAGATCAATTTATAATTAAGTGAGGCGTAAAATGGCAGTCTTTAACGAGACAATGTTACTTGACGAAAACTGTGACTGTTTTTACGAATCATCATCATCAGCCTATCGCAGTCCACTGCTGGACATAGGCCTCTCCAAGTGCACGCCACTGAGATCGATTTTCGTTTTTACGAATATGTACGTCGAAGATTTTTAGGAAGCATCGTAATTCCTGAATCAATTTATAAGATACGAAGTTGTAACGATTTTTTTGTTTTATTTTTTCTCATCCTACAATGTTTTTGTTGCACTATGATATTGTGCCATTTTTATAATACTCTTTAATCTGCTGTTGCCGGAATATTAATACATTTCCATCAAGACATAAATGGCCTTACTACAAAAACTTAACCACCTGTTTTACACTTGTCTAAAAAAATTGTGGCTGCAAAATGAACCATATGTCAACGTCATAATTTGACATTTTTTTAGACAAGTCTTAAACTGACGTTTAAAAGATTTTGTGGTAAGACGGAAAGTGTCGTATGTAAGTTGTGTACTTTTCACATGAGTTCACTTAGGTACGGCGTATTGTGATAAGTAGTTTAGTCAGACACGTGTAAAGTATTTATAGTATCCTTAGCTGTTAGCATTTCATTTTATTTTACTACTAGCTTCTGCCAGCGGTTTCACCCGCATCCCGTGGGAACTACTTCCCGTACCGGGATAAAAAGTAGCCTATAGCCTTCCTCGATAAATGGGCTAACACTGAAAGAAATTTTCAAATCGGACCAGTAGTTCCTGAGATTAGCGCGTTCAAACAAATAAACAAACTCTTCAGCTTTATAATATTAGTATAGGTTGGACCTAGGAGACAAGGTTGCTTACACTGAAAATAGAAGTGTTAAAGTTAAAGGCTCTTTAGGATAATCAACATCATCTACCAAGCCTTGTTCCAACTATGTTGGGGTCGGCAGCTGAGTATCAGTCTTTAGCAAGGAGCGACTGTCTTAAACCCAGTTACCCCAGGTATCTGGCTGTCAGACTTAGTGGCTTACGCACTAGGCCACCATGAATGAAAAGCAGGTTTGAAAAATGCCCAGAAATTAAATACATTTTTATATACTGTTACAGCCTTTTTTATTTTTTTATCGTCCCACTGCTGGGCACAGGCCTCCTCTCACACGGAGAAGGATTAAGCGTTAATCACCACGCTTGCTCAATGCGGGTTGGTGATTTCAGACTTTATAGTCCAGGTTTCCTCAAGATGTTTTCCTTCACCTTTTTATCAGCCATTGGTGTCTAAGATTTACCTAGAAAGTACATACAAACTTAGAAAAGTTGCATTGGTACATGCCTGACCTGGAATCGAACCCGCACCCTCATACTCGAGAGATTGGTTCTTTACCCACTAGGCCACCACGATTTCCCATTTTTATATACTTAGCCGAAAATAGAACCTATTGTCAAAATAATTTTATTATATTACAATAATAGGTACATTGTCGACCAAAAACAGATGTTAAAATATTCTACAAAACCAATTAACGGGCCCTAACATGCGCTATTTATCGGTAACGCCTGTTACCGATAAATAGCGAGACGAACCATATTTTTCTATAAAACATGTTAAAATGATTAAAGTATTCGCGGTTTTTTTACGCAGTCCTACGCATTACTTTTTTAGGCTGATATATTGATTATAAAGTACATAATGTTTTAAATGACAAGGTTAGAAGGTCAATATCCAGTTTATGATATTATTAACATAATCATCCGTATTGGTGACAGGTACCAATGAGTTGATGAGCTATGCAATGAGATATAAGTCGTATCTAATTTCATTTCGACCCACTCTATATTTTTGATGTCACATAATTATTTGACATGTGAAAATTATACTCGAAAATGAACGTATCGTTTTAGGTTTAACATAAGCTTTTGAGTGACAACTGTTACGTTGATATGTCATAAATATGTCGTAGGTATAAAATAAATAAATATGGTTTTCCTAAATAATAAATTACTCAGTGGCTTCGTTTACTGATACAAGATGACAGATTAACAGTTTTCTTACATACATATGTACTTATTATATGGAATGCTAAGGAAATTCATGATTCGATTTACTGTAATATGACGTGATTCAGTTTCATTAATGGTTCTTTTTAGAGTAAAATATGAAAAGCTATTTTCTGGAAAAAATGTTCCTCGGACACGATTAATTATAACAAAATAGTGGGTTAGGTGGACTTTGGTTATTTTGTTTTCATGAATCGTTTCGAACCGAGAAAGTTTTTAGAGATGTAGAATAGCTTCCCGAAAATTGGAGAATATTTTTTGAGATATTTTGGCGAGAAACAAAATTTTATTGTTTGTATACTAACACTTCACACTAGCGGATTTTCCGCGTGACAGTGCTCGACGCTTGATGTCGTTCAAAACGAGCGATAGATTTTTGTCGCCTGGAATGTGTCGCTTGTGAAAAATCGCGCGAAAAAATCTGCTAGTGGAAAAGCCCTATAAGAACAAAACCGAAATATTTTGAAAAAAAAAAATAGTTTATACTCACATCGCTAATATTACTCCTAATATAATGGCCGCTGTGCACCAAGTTGTCGATCTCATCCAGATTTTTGTCTCCACCGACGCTGATCTGCAGAGACGCGAGGCAGTACTTTCCTCTGACCGCGCCATCGATGCTGAGGCATTCGTCATAGTCGCCATATTGATTCCCATTGCCGCTTAGAATGCCTGACGGGGGCTTTGCAGTTGCGTCGAACACTGAAAAGGAATATTATGCTTTAGTTTTTCCATTTGAGAAGTGTCAAGAAAGCAGACAAATTCTCGTATTTTCATAAAGTTTTCAGATGATAGTAACTAGCTTGTTCTCTATTAAGGTTTAATAATCTAAGTAGGTGTTGTATTTTCATGGATTAGTTTCTTAAAACAGGATCTTCCCCGCTGTCGTACTCATGTTCCGAAAAAATCACTTTCTGCAACCGAGCACCTAATAAGTCTATGTGTTTTTTCAGGCTACAAACTATCTATGTACCAAATTTTACATGCTGTTTAATCACCTAGGTATAGCTAAGTTAAATTTTGCACATGTTTAGTCAAATACCTACCTACGTAGTACTGAGTTTCAAATTTCAACTTACTGACAGTCAGCTCAAAATATTATATCACGTTTATATTGTGTAACTTACATGAATTGTCATAATCAATACATAGTATAAAACAAAGTCGCTTTCGCTGTATGTCCGTATGTATGCTTAGATCTTTAAAACTACGCAACGGATTTTGATGCGGTTTTTTTTAATAGATAGAGTGATTCTTAAGGAAGGTTTGTATGTATAATACATGTAAGTACCACGGGCGAAGCCGGGGCGGGCAGCTAGTTTAGTATATAACTGTTTTACACGTGTCTCATTTGGAGTCAATAACCTTTTGTGGTAGTGACGAGGGACGATAGGTTTCTAAGCAAAATGGCAGATTGATAAACAGGCTATCTCATTTCATCGGATTCGAAAGGTCCGTTACTAGGGTAAAAATATGTCTAGTTATTAATATTTTACGTAGGTACGTAATACGTACTTTTACATTTATTTGTTACACTCTTTTCAGTGGTTTCGAGCTACGTCCGATCCAAATAAAAGCCTTACTTTACAAATCTTTATATGTACCTGTAGTTATCACTAGAAGTAAATTTTAGTCGATATATACACCGTAGAGGCAAGTCTAAGTTATAAGGCGGATACTGAAACTTACCACTTTATTTCAGAGACTAGCCGTTTTCCCGCGGTTTCACCCGCGTCCCGTGGGAGCTACTGCCCGCACCGGGATAAAATATAGCCTATGTTACTCGCAGATAATATAGCTTTCCAATGGTGAAAGAATATTTTAAATCGGTCCAGTAGTTTTTGAGTTTATCCATTACAACCAAACAAACAAACAAAGTTTTCCTCTTTATAATATTAGTAAAGATGAAACGTCATTCTATCTCTGCTGCATTTACGTGAATTACTTACTGCAACTCTTTCTAGTTAGAGTTAATGTAAAGAGTAATATAATTAGCAAATATTAATTAACACATCTAACCCTCAAAAGTCCAACGCTATTTTTCGATCCAATTTCGATGGAATACCTTACACACTCCAATCTCGTACATTGAACCTTGTATGTCAAATGTCACTAGTGAAATGACTGCAGGCAGTGAATACGAAATGTCGTAGTGTACATTCAAGGATGCCATTGGCGTGACTCGAATGCATAGGCGCAGAAAACTGAGAAAAAAACCCGTGGGATGTAGACTGACTGACGGCCAGCGCTAGTAGGGTCGTTTTAGTTTTTTAGTCATTTTCTTCGATGGTGGGATGAAAGTTTGGAGGCTGTTGATATTAAGCGTATTTTTTTATACAGAATATGTCAAAAGTTAAAAGACACCAGAAAAGGTATAGATAACAAAATATCCAAAATTACTTTAGAAATATTTTTTTTTATACTAAGTAGTCTTTATAGTATAATTGGAAACACGTGTAGACATAAAATAATTGTCGTTTAGTAAATTACAAATTAAATACTGATAAATAGTTCTTAAGAGCGTGTACGTCAACCGCGCGCCATTTGGCCTAAAAAGGTACTTTTCAAACCACTGTTTCTCATTAACTACTTATCCTATAACTATGTTAATTTTTAATAACGCAAGGTAATTTCACTGTCTATATAGTTAATTGAACAGAAATTTCAATTTGTGTAGTTTAAATACTTAAAACCCCTATAACGTAACAGATGTTTTATAAAATTCCCGTTCAGCGTCTATTTCGAAGCTTAAATTCATGTGAAAACAGTGGCAAATCTAATCATATTTATTTTTTTACTCATAGACGAAATCCCCATGCATATAGTTAATTGAAAACATTTTTTGATTTAGGTCTCTATCTTTCAGAAAAAAATATTTTAACAATGTGAAAAATTGTGAATTTCAAATGCTTTTTTTACCTACCTATCTTACTTAATTTAATATAACAATTATTTACTATAGTAATATAACTCTTTCTTTAAAACATAAACTTTATATTATAATTTAATTTCTCGTTTTTATTTTTTTATAAATTATTTAAAAACTACTATAAAACGCTGCACGCGAGTCAACTCAAACCAGACCGCCGCAAGGCTTCACAGAGAGAGGACGTGTCGCTCCGTCACATCGCGTAGGGTGAATAACCTCTGCCGTGGATACCGAGAATAGAGTACATTTCAAGCGCGACCAACAAATCTTGATACATTACTATTTTATTTTGAAGCATATTTTTTGTATCGATTGAATTGAAATTTTGTTTGAACGTTCAGTTTTAATGACAATGAATGATTCTATCTATACTAATATTATAAAGAGGAAAACTTTGTTTGTTTGTTTGGTTGTAATGGATAAACTGAAAAACTACTGGACCGATTTTAAATATTCTTTCACCATTAGAAAGCTATATTATCTGCGAGTAACATAGGCTATATTTTATCCCGGTGCGGGCAGTAGCTCCCACGGGACGCGGGTGAAACCGCGGGAAAACGGCTATATCCAATATGGCGGTATACCCAAGATAGAGAAAAAAATGTTTTTAATGCATTTCTTACGATATGGGTATCAAATGAATGGGCTTGCTATGAATAACTCGAAAAAAAATGTGTCGCGAGTCTTAATCCAATATGGCGGACTCCTTAGGCTAGAAATCACTTATTGCAGATGTATGTTATCAATCGAGCTATAATTTTATTTATATGTTCATTTTGGATGTACCCAAATTTTGACTTTTGATCCCGAATAACTTTTGAAGCATATAGGATAGATAACTTAAAACTTTATTTGAAATGGTAAAGCTCTTCACCAATATTTGGCTTTCCGGCAATTGTTCTTATTTGACCACAATTTTTCGGCGTGGATGGTGATGGATGATCATTCATATAAACAATCAATTTTTCAAATCGGTCCAGGCGTCTTTGAGAAATCGAGAACAATCAAATTGAGAACAATCACAAAACAATCTAATTGAAACGTCCCTCTTTTTTTTGAAATCGGTTAAAATACAGAAACTCAAACATTGCCATTAATCATCAGTCGACTATTTAGTACCTACTGTTGAAAATTGTATGTAATATACAGAAAGTCCTCAAAACCAAGGTTTTCATAGGTGCCCGATTTTTTTTGCAAAAGAGTGTAAGTATTGACGACTTATTTTCATGCTTTTATATTTTAGTCATCCATAGACTTACACTATTTTCTCGCTATTAACTATTTACTACCTAAATAATATATTTTTTGTTCTACCAATTTCACTCGAAAGGATCAAAATGGTTTGTGTGACTATACGTGAAGTATGATAGGCACGCACACAGCCGCGACGCTAGTCTGCTCGATTTTTTGCGTTGAATTACCTAAAGTTGACATCGCGCGCCGAGCGTACACGCTCTTAAATAAGGATTTATTTTTTCTTCTTTGCAATGTTTCTGAATAATCTTAACGTCTTCACAGTTAAAGGCTAACTTGCTATTATTGTTTTATTTATTGACAGCTTTCATTTCTATTAAAAGCCTAGATTTGAAAATAATCATGCACTCTTAGTAGCATATCGTTTATGAATTATGGCACTTTGAATATTACAGTAGTACTTATACAACACTAGATTCTGCCAGCGGTTTCACCCGCATCCCGTGGGAACTACTTACCGTACCGGGATAAAAAGTAGCCTATAGCCTTCTTCGATAAATGGGCTATCTAACACTGAAAGAAATTTTCAAATCGGACCAGTAGTTTCTGAGATTAGCGCGTTCAAACAAACAAACAAACAACCTCTTCAGCTTTATAATATTAGTATAGATTAATCTACACGTGATCTACACATACATAAACCAACCCCATACCGAGGGTATTATTAAAAGTCAAACATAAGATACGTATTTACAAGGCACAGTTACTTAGTTGTAACTAAGAATTGATAATATGTGGTAATACTATGTGTATATAGTAGTAATGTTTGTTTGTCGTGATTATCCGTCTCATGAGAGCTAAATGGAATTATGACGTATTATAGTTCTCGTAGATTTGTTTCCATCGTTTGTATGACAATATTTGATTCCTTGGATTTTTTTGTAGCGGGGGCAAAAGTTTTGATTGCATTTGTAAAAAATATTGTACGTCAAAATTAATGGCTGATCAGATTATCTATACTCATCATAAACACGAAGAGTTTGGCGCTAATCTTAAGAACTAGTAGACCGGTTTCAAAAACGATTTCAGTGTGATATAGCCTTTTTATCCAGTTGCGGGGAGTAGTTCCCACGGGATGTGGGTGAAAGTGGAACTAACTAAAGTTAGTTATCAATCCGTACTAATATTATAAATGCGAAAGTAACTCTGTCTGTCTGTCTGTTACGCTTTAACGTTTAAACCACTGAACTGATTTTAATAAAATTTGGCACAGAGATAGAGTTGATCTTGAGAAAGAACATATGATAGTTTTTATCCCGGACTTTTGAAAAAAATTCTTGGAAACGCGCTATAAAGCCGCGGGCGGAAGCTAGTAATATCATAAGAAATATGTCTTTAAAGAAAAGTTTAAGTTTATAACTGAAGAACAATTTCCATCGGATCATCCACATGCTTCTCAGATTTACTCAGATTTGCATTCCGTAAGCGTATTCAAGCATTTTACTAGCAAAACTCAAGGTATTTTACCTAACCGTCTAAATTCTACTTGTATAATATTGAGTAACGGATGTTTTGTTCCAGGCAGGGGATTTTAGGCGGTTTTCATTCGAGTTTTACCTTATGACCTGTTTTGTAGGCGAGATGCGTTCGAGTTGGTGTTTGGACTACTGATTTGAAAGTTGTGTCAATGACATGTGATCTTATCTTGTTTTGCGGTTAAAAACGTATGATTCAGTTAGAAAAATGTTTTTTTTTTCTGTTGGTTTAAGGGCTTTTTGACTGACCTCTTTGTCGTGTGCTGTGCGGACTTCAAAACGTTTGCTTCAAGGGTTATCGGATGTTAGATCGAAAGAGAAGCTCGTGTGTACATGACTAGATTAACTTTAACTGTAGGTTTTTTGAACGAGCATACTGTGAGATCATAACAAGCTAGTGAGATATTTGTCCATTCATAATTCTTTGAAGAATAAAGGACATTGACTTGGTGGCTTCCTGTGACTACCTGTAACTACTTCCAAAGATCTACAAATGATAGAAACAACTAAAGATTTAAAGTTTCTTTCGTTAGCAGGGATGAGTCTATGACATATGACCTAGACATGGCTTACTCAAGCGGATCTAGGCATGCGTACAGATTAAACAAATGAAAATCTGGGGCTAAAATATTTTTGGCGGCATTTCAATATTCTTTGATTGTTCCCTCAATAGGGGGAAATAGTAAAAGATAAAGATAGCATAAGATTGAAAGAAAGAGGTGTCTAATGAGTAAGAAAATAGGATGTCACATCGTAGCCTAAAAACGGAATAACTCAGATATTGATGTGATCCACGAGCCCTTTATAAATGTCGTCAAATGAATATAAAATTAATTATTTTGATAAGATATTAAGTTCCGTATATAATTGGGTATTATAAATAGCTATTGTCATTAAGTAAGTAATTAGATGATGATTTGTGATTAATTATATGTTTATTCCTGATGTCAGTTCCGTGATGTTAAATATGTTATCTAAAACAGTTTGTTTTCGATAAAAAATAATGATTAAACACCATTATTACGATTACAACTAGTTTTTTGTATTTTTTTTATGCGGAAAAGGAATAATTCATGAGCATCTGTCTATAAACCATAAACAATATGGCACTAAATACGTGGATCAACTAGAACCTTTTATTGGTATTTAATTCAATAATTAAGTTATTTTTAAAATTGAGCATACAAAGCAAACAGACTCCTCTACCTTATAATTTTATGTAATGTATTGTAAGTATTTATATATTAGTATTCATTGTTCATCAAGTTTTACGTTATAACCGATTGACAAAATACTATAATTTTTGCAATTATTAATTAACTAATCATTTTTACTCTATGCGAATGTACTGAGCCGAAAGTATACCGAATTAACTTAAACGTCGATTTTCCTAAAATAACTGATTACTATGTAAGTATTGTCACGTTTAATTTTCAGTAAGTAAACAATTTATGATGTCAGTGAAAATGGATCATTAACGACTTCATACTAAACAGCAGATGTAAGTTTTATGCCCATTTTCACCAACAATCTCTTAACGTTTCCCTAACTAAGTGTCACTTAGAATAAGGGCTCACCCAATTATAAAGGTTATAAGAGACACTTAAACTTTGGTGAAAACGAAATTCGTATTAAGTGTTCCTTAAATGCTCTTAGGGGATCCCTAAATTTAGTATTTAAAATTATCGAAACTTAGCTAATGATTACGCATACACATTCATATTTTAAAATAAGCAAAACATTTCGTATTTCAAGTAAGAATGACCATTGCCCAGCCCCGCCCTACTCACTGATTAAGCGTTATTGAAATAATGACCATGATACTACTTAAGTAAGCAAATTACAAGTGCTATATTAACACTGCACGTTCGCAAAATTCTACTGAATGCCAGTTCATTGCACCTTCACATTATTTCCACAGGAGCAGACTGCAGATTAAACAGTTGGCCGACAGTTTAATCGGTGGTTCTTGAAACGTTCTTCTAACCTACAGACAGACATGTGTTGCTGGGGAGTTTGTTGCGCCTTGCGCCACTTCTTCACACAAAAAAATAAATAAATTGGAAGCGGTGAAGGTTTGGTTTGGGGTCTGTCTTTTCTGACGTTTAAAAAGTGCTTTTTTTGCAGCCTATTTTAAATAAACGATTTTTGGCAAAAAAATCTAAAGAAAATCTTGATTCCAATCAAAGTTTTCAGTCCTTCTGATATCCATTCATCTCTATACTGATTTATGAGCTCAAACAAACTATCGGCCGACTAAAAATTTACAGTGTGCGGGTACTCTAACACTAAGTGATTCTTTCACATTCGTTCCGAGAATGTAAACAAAACGACAAACAATCGGAATTTCTAGATATCGAATACAATACCGATCTCGATTTGACAATTATCGAGAAACATTCGATTTTCACGTGATATTATGTACATAAAAGTAGAGAAAAATAATTGGATTGCAATAATTTTGAAAATATCGTATCAAAGTAGTGAAACAATAGAACACCTTTATTTCTCAGTAAAGTTTAATTGTATTTCAAATATTTATAAATGATAACAAACAAAACGATAAAATTAATAATACTTTGTCCAAATTGCAAACTATTGAATTTATAAAATAACAGTTTTGTAACTATATTGTATTTTTACTAGGTAGTAAAAAATATGAAATATGATTCCAAACATAGTTAGGTCAATAGAATTTGATGCTTGCAATTTTTTGGTATTCATACTCATAAAATGTATTCATAACTACACTTTATAAAGCTGAAGAGGTTGTTTGTTTGTTTGTATGTTTGTTTGAACGCGCTAATCTCAGGAACTACTGGTCCGATTTGAACAATTCTTTCGGTGTTAGATAGCCCATTCATCGAGGAAGGCTATAGGCTACTTTTTATCCGGGTTCGTGCAGAGGTTCCGACGGGATGCGGGTGAAACCGCTGGCAGAAGCTAGTCTATACTAATATTATAAAGCTGAAGAGTTTTTTTGTTTGTTTGAACGCGCTAATCTCAGGAACTACTGGTCCGATTTGAAAATTTCTTTCAGTGTTAGATAGCCCATTTATCGAGGAAGGCTACTTTTTATCCCGGTACGGGAAGTAGTTCCCACGGGATGCGGGTGAAACCGCTGGCAGAAGCTAGTTGATGATATTTATTGTTTGTTAAAATCATAAAATTTGTTATTTTTTAGGTAGATACCCTATTGTTCTTAACACTTGACGAATCTGAGACGCATTTTATTTCATATATTTCTGAAACTACTACTATTTGTGGAATAGTTATAAGAAACGAATACACAAAAAGACATTAATTTTTGCGCAAGCGCATCAGACAAAAAATACTATAGTATATCTGCCTTTTAGTGGACTTATTGTTTTCTGGTTTTCTTTAAATTGCCAGCAAGCGAAAACTGTAAACTGTAGCTATACCTAATTTTGCATATTAGTATCGTATGTTTTCACATTCGTCGGAATTATAAATCATGTCTTAATTTGCTTGTTGGAGTATTACGAAATCTTTTAACGTAGAGTTTAATCCACTTTCATTCATAAGAATTGTCCTCCAAACCTGACTGACCTTTCTTTGAAAACGAAAGTTTAGTCAAAAGTTAACTCGTTTGTATTATTTGTAAATATATTTAGGAATAAATTATTGCGTATTTGGAACCTATGGTATTCTTATGATATGTAACTATTTTTCAAAATTTCAACTTTCCACGACAAGTTTTGAGAGAAAATTACATGATATATTTTTTTGTGAAAATTTTTTTTTTAACATTACAGAAAGTGATAATACCGAGGCAATGGTTTAATAAATATCGGCAAATCTCAAAGACAACGGTAATAACAAACGGATAGGTACGGTTAACGTATTACACATTCGGATATATTTTTCGGATATCGATATTTTTTTTCTATTGACTACTAATATTTCCTTAATCCTCGCAAAATTCAAAAGAGCATTTCAACGATATGATAATAATTTCTAATCCATTAATTTATTGCAGTTGTTAAAAGCATTTTTTATAAACTACCCTACATTAAAAAATATATAAATATTTACTTTTCAGGGCCCATAGCTCCAATCTGTCCAGGCTGTCCAAGTAAAGCTGGCTATCCCTTCTGCACTGCTCGCTCGTCCCGTTCGTAGGCACCACAAGTTTCGGGAACCTATCCCACAATTCCACAATATTAAAACGCCCACTTTCATCAAAAGATTCATTTTTCGCGGCTACTTTTAATATAGTCCCATTTAATATCGTGTCGGTTAATAAACTTTTGTCTGGAAGTGTTAGCTCGATGCACTCCCGCGCAGCGACGGTTGCGATCGCGAGGAGCAAGATTGCGCATGCGCGCGGCGCCATGATGTTACACTGTATGACGGCCGGCGGACAATTCGCGGGTATATCTGAACCGATCTGAACGTGCGTATTTGTTACTATAACCGATGAATCGAACAATAGCGTTGAGTAATTTTTTTAAACATATCATTGGGTAATTAAGATGGGGTTTTTGAAATCGATTGATTTAATTGTTTTGTTAATTAATTTGTTTGTCATTTGGTAACTTGGCTGTATTGTTAGTGTCGGATATCACAGGTGTTGTTGATGACGGTTGATCGGTGGGTGGGTCCGATATTTGACTGGCGTTGTGACGTCATTTGACGAGCCCTGTACGGTAGCCGTGACGTAATGGCAACATTGAAATGAAAAAAGTGGTAATTCAAACAAATGCGGTTTTGTTGTTTAATTTAGCGTGTAAAGTAAATACCATGGTCTTGAGATTATGTCCCTCAATGTAATGTTTTTAAACGTCAACTGAAGGCAACTTTTCACACCTATCTTGTTTTATTGTTAAGGAAAGATTTGTATGTATGGATGGTTTTATGTACCTAGGTATGTAACGATGAAATTCGAAACCTACTAGATAAAATGCATAATACATGATATTATTTAAATGAAACGAAATCTGCTATTTTGGAAAGACTTAATAAAATCTACGTTCTCTATAACATGTCATAAATACATACATATGGGAGAATATACATAGTTTTTGAATATCAGTGATACCTTGAAAGTACGCGACGACAACATTGCGAGATGATAATTTGAACGTCAAATGTTTGCCTTGCTTGGCCGAGACCCGCAAAAAACATTTTAGTAGCCATCGATTAGAATATATCAGATTGATGAACTAACTACTAACTAAGGTACAGTTACCTTTACACAAAACCTATCATCATTATTTTGTTAAGACTAGATAAGGTATTTTATGGGGATCTAGTTAGTTTACTTCTTATTATTAAGTCGGAAAAGCGCAACACTGATGATGTTATGAATTGAGAGACAAGAGCCATTTAGATATTTGAATTACTGAAAAAAGTTATCTATCACAGGTAAAACTCATAAACGAAGAAAATGATCAACATTGCAATTGGACTCAAAACATTTTTCTTCTGTGAATGACCGGGGCCAGAAGAACGCTATTACTTGTATTTCTTCTTATGTATTTTAACCAGCAATACCACAAAATTCATACTTTTGAATAGCACAGGGCTATCAAGAGGACACCAATGTTTCTGGGAAATTATGCTCCGTTATCACATCGTTAAATATGGTCATACGTCATAAGGTTTTTTTTAACATATTTTGTTTCCTTCTTCTCATTAATTAAGTATATTATTCATCATTTATGCGTTCTTAATTAGTAGACGATTTAAGATAAGAGCATGAATCTCAGCATGACTATGAGCTTCATTAGGTTTTCTCTTAATTAATTCATAATAGTTATTCACATAGTCAACCTTTTACAGATCCAGTAATGGTTTACCCAAAATCTAAAAGACTTTTCGAGTACGCTATGTGAGTATAATCTATATTTTTCGAAGTCGTAATTTTAACTGAATGCAAGCTTTGATTGTGATGGCTATAAAAATAAAAGGCCCATTTAGACGCGTTTAGGCTATTTTGTAGAATGAAGCTTGAAAAAAATCCCCCGAATTGCGGGTGCACCAGCGAGAAACTGCTAATTTTAATGAAAAAAAGAAAATCAATACTACGAAAAAAAGCTTTACAACTAATTTATTACACTCAAATAATCGTAAAACGGCACATCACTAATCTTTATTCAATAAACAAAACATTTTCTCGAGGTTTATTATTTCGGATAAAACGACAGTTGGGCCAGGGGTAAAGGAGAATCGGTGCTTTAAGGCCAATGTGTCTTTTATAGATAGCCATTTAGGCCCAGAGTGGAATCTATATAGTGGTGATTACGGTAGGGAAAGAGCTTAGCTATTATGAGACAAGGTTGGGCATTTATCGATAAGGATTCAATTACGTACGGACCTCGAAAATAAAATCGGTGTACAAATCAAATTGACTTTTTTGCCAATGATAAAATTCCTGTTACAGATTTAAATATATTTTTATTTGATTTTATTTTTCCGCTTAGTTAGTTTAAATTCGATGTTCATAAAAATAGAAGCCTGAATTTGTTTATTTGATACATTCAAAAAGCGATATGATGATTCAGTGTGTAAGTAAATATATTAGCAATATTGAGTCAAAATAATCAATCCCTAAATCCTAGTCATATTTTAAGTTCCGTAAATGCATATGTTAACTAAAGAGTGCAGCCAATTTGTAAATAGTAAAACCATAGCAAAACGTAGAGAACCTTTTATTTCGTTGTTTTGTCGACAAAACGATTCTGATTTAATTAATTAAGTTATGCATAATGTTAAGATTTGATTCTAATGTGAATTGTAGATTTAACATATATTTATTTCCGGATTCTATTAATTCACGTTGAATCTTCGCAGTAGGTAATCCACAACCTAAGATGATTAGGCTTATTTTAAAAACAAGCATTTTAAAAATAGCAACTTTAATATATAAATATTTTTGTTGGTTTTATCGATATTGATATTTTGAGTCCCAACACTATTTACGCGTGACCCTAATATTTTTTGGCTATTGTGACGACAAATATAAAGGGCTCAGATATTATCGAGATCGTAAAAGTATATTTTTATATGCTATCAATATTATTATGTCCCAGTAATGTGGTCAGCTAATTAATTCTTTCAGTTATTTCTTATTTATTAAGACAGACGATAAGTATGACATATTTTTTATTAATATTTAATAATAGGCTTATTCATCGTGTCAAATGTCTTTCTTGCTTTGATGTTCACTGAATTAATCACCTATTTTCAGAAACTGATACTGAAAAGACCTAACTTCTAACTTCAGCCACCATCACCCACAGCCTTGCTTTTCAACTTCCAACCATAGAGAAAAGACTTTAAAGATGAAAATCTAAAAGCCTGCATACGCATGAACTTTTCAAGGCAAGCAGAAGCCTCGATTAGGACAGCCTTGGCCATGGCAAATATTCGATCTTTTTTATCAAGAACACGGAGTAAAGAAAGGTGAGTGGAGATACCATAATGCATGTAGGTCAGACCTTTACGATCAGTTACGAGTGAACCAACGAGGCGTTCGGGTTCTTTGAGGCGTCAATGATTTTAGGCTTATAAGGGTGAAAGCTACTTTATTTAGTGATTTTGTTCTCTGTGATCAAGAACCACGCAATCAGACTGAATCTTTATGCCTAAGGCTACATTTTAGTTCCATTGTTCTAAAATAAGAATTAGTTTATATTACAAAAATGTCGAAGTTCAAGACTTAGGTGACAATTGCTTTGGCATTGAATGGTCGTTTCGAAAGAAATACTTGCTTCAATTAACATATATGCCTACCTAAGATGCGTTGGACTGTTTACTAACATTATAATTTTGTTTCCATGGAGGGGCTCGTGGCTAATATGCATGCAGTCGCCGGGAAAAAAGAAAATGATTGTGTCATATTCTTTAGTCTTATTATGAAAGATCTATTTTATATTAAAAAAAGAGATAACTTTAGTCCTTCGATAGGTTATGGATAATAAAAAACCGGCCAAGTGCGAGTTGGAATCGCGCACGAAGGGTTCCGGACCATTATTTCGAAAATGAGCAAAAAAATCACGTTTGTTGTATGGGAGCCCCCCAAAATATTTGTTTTATTCTGGTTTTCAGTATTTGTTGTTATAGCAGCAACAGAAATACATCATCTGTGAAAATTTCAACTCTCTTACTATCACGGTTCATGACATTTCAGCCTGGTGTCTGCCTGGTGACAGACGGACGGACGGACGGACGGACGGACGGACTGAGGAACCCTAAAAAGAGGTACAGTTAGTAAATTAATAAGTTAATTTCGATTGTAATTTTGTTTCTCTGAAAACTCTGTTCATGCGCCGAACGAAAACTGGAAAAGTTTCGACTAACGGTAATACTGTACTATTTTTCGATAGATTTTGAATAATAAGGAGCAATCTTGTCATGTCATGTCAAAAATGTCATGATTACTAAATAATCTACAAAACAGTCATTTTAAGATAATGAGTAAAAAATAATATTATAGGTTTATTTTCGATTAGCAGTTGACCTTCAAACTTTTATGGTATTGTCATAACACCCGGTAGGGCGAAGAGGATTCTTTTAATTTATTAAGTAGTTTTTAAATCAACCTTGAACTACGATCATCTTTAAAAACGAGTTCGTATGATGTGACCAAATATTATAATTATGGATTTTAATCCATAATTTTTAAATAGTAGGTTTATAATTTTAGGGCCCCGTAAAGAAAGGAAAAAGTGGGACCCTAATAAATTCCTAAGATTTCCCAGTCCGTTTTTGCTCGTTTTATCCTTGCTGCTTCTCGTAAACTGTGATAGTTAGACTTATTGTTGCCGCTGAAATGAAAACCGGAATAAAAATAAATATTTTAGGGGCCCGTGAAAGAAACGTGGTATTTTTTCAATTGTAGAGTTAATGGTATGGAACCCTTATTGTTTGCTAGTTTTAAGAATATTTTATAAGTAGGCGTTGGCTCCCCATTTAACCAATATTTTATATGATAACTAGCCGTTTTCCCGCGGTTTCACCCGCGTCCCGTGAGAGCTACTGCCCGCACCGGGATAAAATATAGCCTATGTTACTCGCAGATAATATAGCTTTTTAATGGTGAAAGAATATTTAAAATTGGTCCAGTAGTTTTTGAGTTTATCCATTACAACCAAACAAACAAACAAAGTTTTCCTCTTTATAATATTAGTATAGATATCTAACCGGAAAATAACAAACAAATTATATTTTTGCAATGTTCATATCAAACTATTTCATATGACACCCTATTTGAACTCTGTCGTGTAGGTATGAGTAGGTACTCAACTTTCTATAGGTTTCTTATAGGTATGTCGCCAAAATTACTTTCCAGCGGCACAAAAATAAGATGCATTAATAATAAAACATAACGAGCGACGAGCTTGTTAGTTGGGTAGATCAATGAGAAAATGTAGGTATAGATATTGAAGATTAAATATGAAAGTACCCAGGTACTTTTCTAGTTATTTGTTTATCGTTCGTCAGATTATTATTTTGAAGAGTTAGTGAGGTTTGAGGCTTTGTTTAAAAGTGGATATATTTTGATAAACAATTGACAGTTGACCCCGAAAGAGCACGGGTCGTGGCATTTACGTCAAGTAGGTAAGCTTGCCGTTCATCACTCGTTCACTATTCTCAATAAGCACATAAATATATCGATATTATAATGTGTAGTGTAACATAGTTATTTTAATGTGAAGAAATTATATTTTAAAC
The DNA here is from genome assembly GCA_963856015.1 of Helicoverpa assulta. Taxonomy (NCBI): domain Eukaryota; kingdom Metazoa; phylum Arthropoda; class Insecta; order Lepidoptera; family Noctuidae; genus Helicoverpa; species Helicoverpa assulta. The sequence goes on from CAWLCW010000016.1 coordinate 3,307,036, forward strand.
TAGCTTTTGCCCGCGACTTCGTTCGCGTGGAATAGTGGCATCCGGCAGATTTTTGGTTTAAACAATAGATGGCGCTGTATGTCCGGAATAAATTGTATTTTTTATTTTTTGTAATAAAAACTATCCTATGTCCTTTTCCTGGCTCTAAACTACCTCCCTGCCAGTTTTCATCTAAATCGGTTCAGCCGTTCTTGAGTTATAAGTGGAGTAACTAACACGACTTTCTTTTATATATATAGATAATGTAGGTACATGAAAACAAAAAAGTGTTATTATTGTGTAACTAAATACTATCCTAAAACAAACAAAGTACCTACTATATAGAAAACAACTACAAAATGAAACTGTGTTTAAAAAGTAATATTACGATGATAATTATATCGCATAAACAAATTAGCGCTGCATTCAACCGTTCAGTAGGGAGCCGACTGCGCGAGTGAGCCGCGCGGCATGGTATCTCGTTGAGCTACACCCCCCTCCCGGCTTGCCCGTAAGCACCGCCTCTCTCCCGCCGCGCCGGCCAGCGCAGAGAGCGAGTTGGTTTTGTTTCGGAGTTATTTATCATTGTAATCTTTAAAGTTTTTTGTTGAAATTAAGTTATGTCAAAGACAATTTTATTCACAATTTAGTACTCTTAACCAACAACATATTTATTTGAATAAAGATTAATATTATTATGTTGATACAACTTAAACAAATTATTTCGACCAAATTAGGTACCATAAAAACGGTTTTTGTGAGTTAATCTTAAAAGATAGACATACACTGTCGCGGACTGTTTTTTAGATCATTAAAAGAGCTATTATTCCTTAATACATATTTTTTGTGTATCTTGAACCGTTTTCACGGCGCACGCAACGGAAGGCTTCAAAGATGAAATAATTTCTCCCGTTTTTTACACATTTACCACTATATCTTTGCTCCTATTGGTCGTAGCGTGATGTTATATAGCCTATAGCCTTCCTCGATAACTGGACTATCCAACACAAAAAGAATTATTCAATTCGAACCAGTAGTTTCGGAGATTATCGCGTTCAAACAAACAAACAAACAAACAAACAAACAAACAAACAAACAAACAAACTCTTCCGCTTTATAATATTAGTATAGATACGATCAAATTTTTAACGGCGTGGGAAAACCTGTCTTCTTTATTTGAAGTTGGTTATAAAAAAAGGGGTTCTATCTTCCTTTATGGTAGGAGGATCTAATACTAATATATGGTAGCCATAATAGGTAGTCGGCATATAATTTCTGGCAGATATGTAGTGTGAAGTTCTGATGTAAATCTTATATTACCTTATATACCTTTAGCGATGGCAAAAAATCATTGAATGACTCCTCCCGCTGTGGGTTAGCAGCGGTGAGGGAGTGTCAGACTTTTACTTACTAAAAATCCATCGTGTTCCTAGGCCGCAGTATTTCTTTCGAACAATCCCACAGCCCATCCCAAGGTTGTAACGCCAAAGGGATGACAAAAGCCAAATTAGCAAGGTAGAAGACATGTAGTTAAAAAAACCTGTAATTTTATAGTGAACCGGCAGAACAACTTTCGGTTTTAGTTAATTCCGAATTTGTTTTTCTATTTTTAAAACTGGTTACAACATTTTTTTTTCTAACGGGGATTCTAAAAATATATTACAATGTAGGTCATCGTTATTGGGTATTGTTTTTTTTTTTTAATTTTAAGTACAAAACAGTAGGTAATGTGATACCGAGAAAAAGTTATCTTGCTCAAAATGAAAAACTGATTCGATATCACGACGTTTATTGTTTGGGCTCGAGAGGTGAAGTGACACACTTCAATATAAAAAACTTATTCTATGGAACAAATCGAATACATTTAAAATGATTGTCCGGGCAGTACTAAAAATATCCAACGAATAAAACCTTATAACAAAAGAGTTTCTAATTCAATACTAAGTCTCTACAGTAACATGTTTAATCTCCTTAACAGTAGTAAATAGTTAGTGTTAAAAATTACTTTTATATCTATTCTAAATAGTATTTCTATATTTTTTCTGCAATATATTTATTTAACAGACCTTCGTCATATTCTTTCAAACAAGTTAATTTAAAGTTTGTTCTCCACACATAAGTCTGAAGATGTACTTAGCATTTCAGAACAATACATAATATTACATGAATGGAGGTACATATTATAATAAAATTTATATCTCTCGTGACTTACAGACGTCTTTGAATCGATTCTACTAGAAGTTCTGATTCCAATATGATAAGTTTAGTTGTTTGAATCAGTTCCCTGGAGTCTTCTTACAGACCGCTGCACAATATTGTAGTATACAGTTGTAATTAGATAAGAATAAAGAAAGTATAAAAATAAAAACTTGGTCAAAGTTTTTTATTACGAAATCTGTAAAGGTCAAGTTGACTCCTATTAGTTCGAGAATTTTTTCAGTGAAGTTATTTTTATTTTAATACAACTGTGCCCTATGTATGGCAATAATGGACAAGTACTCTCTCTACCTATATATATTTTTTGTATAAAAAAATCGAATTGAATTTGTATCACATAAAGATTTTACAGTATTGAGTTATTATTATCTGCATAATTTTTTCTGTAATGAGTTATGTTACTTACATTATTTTGCACAAAAATTGTATTGGTATTTTATAGCACCAATTTATCAACTCGCCCACGTTAATTTTGTCATAATACGGGCGAAAGAAGAAAATTCAAAAATTAATTATTGTTTGTTTCTCCAAATCCGGTTGACGAGATGAATAACTATTTTTAATTTATTATTTTATTGCAATCGATAGGAAAAGTGCAATAGTTAAAGGTTATGTCACACCTGATAAATATAAGACGTTTTATAACGTCAATATAAGAAGCCAACGGTAGGGTGAGAGTGAACTTCGAACTTGTAGCTGCCTGTGCCCGTTCTGTTCATGTGTGCCATGACCTTTAGATTCCGATTCGTCCCAAAAACTAAAAATAAACTGACTGGTCTCAACTACAACTAAAAATAGTAAAACCAGTTAGTCAAAATACAGGCTTTTTTCGATAGTTATGCTATTTTTGTCCGATGTTATTTGATTCCATTCAGAAATGTTGAATATTAATATATTGCGGGTTTAGAGCTATCATTAACCCTAGTTTTTGGTTTCAAGACCAATTTTCAACTCTATTTTATCCATGATTTGGTGTATTATTGAGTGCTGCGGTTTTATTTATCAATTTTTTTAAACCTTCGAATTGGCCTACTTTAACTAGACAGCGTAGCATATTCATAATCTCGAAAGGCTTCAAATGTTTTTCAGTATTAAAATGTCTGTTAAAAGGACGATGTAGGTACTTGTGATCGACTAAAAAGGGGATCTTTTGATCATGTGTTTGAATTATTAATTTAAATAATATATAGTTTCACTGAATAATTTTGACGAGCTTCCTACATCCTTACACCTGTTTGATTGATTTTTATAGTAACAGTCTCAATTTCGAACTATGATCTTTGGACTATATTAATTTTAACTTTTAATAAAATAGATATAATGCGACATGTTTCCTTAAAAGAACCAGATAATAAATGTCTTTTGTATTTTATTAATCTCGTTTTTATGACAGCGATTTTTATAAGTTTCTATATTTGGTGGATAAAATATTAAATGATGTAATTTTTAAACTGGTCTATGGAAATATTAAAATGCCTACAAAAAGTGTCGTTAAGGTTAGATGTAGTGGGTTGTATCAAAGTTCAGCTCAACGCTGGCTTAGTAGCCAGCGTTGAGCTGAACTTTCCAAATAGACGTGAAAATTAGTATTTTCACGTCTATTTGGATCGCTGAAATTAGAAATAAAAAGTTGAATGGTGTTTCTATAGGTTTCCATTAATACATCACTTGCAGGATTACGGCAAAAAGAAATATGATGATACCAAGAACAGTAGGTAGCCTATTTTTGAACACCCCTTCTTCGATTTCAACAACTAAGTCTTAGCCATCTTCTTCTTTCGTGTCGACGACATGTCATATGTTGAGACTACACTTTGTCAGCTCAATATGCCGCCACAGCGAGAGAACGACCGGAGTCTTAGCCTTAGAGACTTAGAACTAAATGTAGCTCCATTTAGTTCATACATTTAATGAGGTCAGGTTTGTGTTCCTCTCACACTAAAATAAAAAACTTTCTTCCTGATAGCAATTACACTTTTTTGATATTTATTATAATCAACTGAGGCTGCTGATCTTGCCCTCATGATCCTTATAACCATAATTCACACTCTTCAGTTTAATGATTATCGAATTCGAAGTTTTCTAAAGTTGAAAACCTCACCCGTCCAGCCATTTAATTAAAAATACTCATATAATTGTCACTATTTATGAATCTTGCGGAAGTAATAAAGAGAAGATTATATTGTGAATTTAGTGCCAATGTCCTGAAGAGCATTGGCGACAGTTTTATTTGAAATTCCTGCTTTTTTTGGCAGTTCGCGTAAACACCCATAAAGGTGAAGGGCAAATATGATTTGTTTTCATATTTCTCATTTTAATAACTTGTTTTCATAATTTGAATATTGACAAGAATCACAAAATAATGAGGAAATTGTGAGAAAATATGCGATCTGAAATTAGAAATTCTATTTTTGAAAAACAAATATCTGGCTTTATAGAAATACAAAACAAAAAACCGAGTGTTTACAACATTATCCTGTAATATACCTGGCTATTTCTTATATCTGCTAGTCGGGCAACTCCTTATGTAAATGCCTGTTCGTAATACTTCAAACCTGTACTTTATCTTTAGGTACAATCAGCAGAAACTTAATAAGCTGAATAACAGCTATATAGTAGAAAAACGAAAGATTGATGCGTATGTTTAATAGATAAAGAACTACTTAATTTACTCAAGACCTTTTTATTATATAGGACACCATATTTACTGATATTTGATACTGAGTCTTCAAAACATGTATTTCCTTGATTCATCTTGAATTAAATAGGTAACGTATAGCTTGTTTTACTGTAGGAAATTCATTTAATTACCGCTCCCGCTGGGTGCAGCGTGAGGGAGTGTCAGACTCTTACTGACTAAAGCCCACCATGTTCATTCTTAAGTTCTTTATGTACTGGGGCCACGCTAACTCTTTCAAATAATCCCGCAGCCCGACAAGCTTTGGCCCTGGTGGGTCCCTCAAAAAGGTATAGTCCACGTATAATCCACCTTCATACATGAGAGTTACATTATCACATTTAAATCTCATATTCCGCAAAATTTCCAGTATTAGTTTACCGGCATTTATTTCCTCCGTCCATGGCACTGACAAATTGATCAGGAAAATCCTACCTATTACACTGATCAATTTTGAGGTGCCATGCCTGGCGGAGGCTATTAATGCTTGGAAAGTCACATGCCCGAATACCGATCCACCCGCCAACCCATCCTCCCAGAGACAGTGGGATGAGCCGCTCTGCAGAGTAATACGGAAAAATCTCATTGATACGTCAATTACTTCTGCAGAGCGAGCACGCCTACTGGCTGTGGGTGAATGGGAGTCAGGTCTTTGGCTTCACGCATTTCCGTCGGCAAACATAGGCACCATGTTTGACGACACCACTTTCAGACTCGCTGTCTGCCTGCGTCTGGGTGCTTCGTGCTGCACTCCTCACCGCTGCCACTGCGGGGAAGCCGTCAACAGCCTCGGTCACCACGGCCTGTCGTGCAGTCGGAGTGCGGGCCGCATACCACGACATGCGAATATCAACGACGTGATCCGTCGGGCTCTTGTTGCCGTCGGCGTGCCAGCCGTACTTGAACCAAATGGTTTGGCACGCGACGATGGCAAGAGACCAGACGGCATGTCGCTATTTCCGTGGAAGATGGGTAGGACTTTAGTGTGGGACGCGACCTGCGTCGACACTCTTGCGCCATCCCATCTTCCTAGAACTGCGTGTTGTGTTGGCTCCGCCGCTTCACAAGCAGAGGACCTCAAACGGCGCAAATATAGTAGCCTTATCGGGAATTACATGTTTGAGCCGTTTGGGGTTGAAACTCTCGGGCCGTGGGGTCCGAGTGCTCACGCGCTTGCGAAGGAAATTTCTAAGCGCCTTGTTGACACTTCTCGTGACCCAAGGGCTGGCTTTTATTTCGCACAGAGGTTGAGCATTGCCATCCAACGTGGCAATGCCGCCAGCCTTTTGGGTACATTACCCGGTGACAGCGATGAGGAGCAATTTTTTGATGCACTGTATTAGTTTTAAGTTGTATATATAAGTTTATTTTTAATTTTTAAAATTAATGTAAATATTTGAAATTATGTTTTAAATAAAAGCCAAACAACAATCTTATAGAGATATAGATATAGAACTGACAGAGAGACAGGCTGAGTCTTCAAGTCTTGTATTTCCATGATTTATCTTGAAGTAGTTGCAACTCATACATTTGTTCCAAAGTAGGTATAGCTACAATCACGTAAAAACAATGAATATTATCTTCATAGTGCGCAGTAACTTACAAAGCTCATTCCTTGTTTACTTACTTTTCTGCAATTGGTACTTACTTGCACAAAGTCAACTTGTAGGCATGTGGTAATGATCTTGACCAGCCGTGACTCCTGCAACCAGTTGATAATGGTGGAAGGGTAAAAATAGAAGACTGGCCCCATGGAGGTGGATGACCGCAAATTATAGATGGTTCTAGAAAATAGTATACAGGTTGTAAAACACTCATGTACTTAGTATCCTCGAATGAGAAAAAGTATTAACAATGTTTCGATGGAGATAATTTTATGGAGGTAACAGCTAAAAGCCGGAGTGGTGGAAACAAGCTTAAAGTTATGGGCAGCCAAAGGAACAAAGGACGAGTATAGCAACTTAATCACGTGGTTTAAGGAGTTAATAAAAAATATATATTTGTTTTGCTCGAAATGAAAAATCGGAGGAAATAGATTTCCATAAGCGAAAATATCCAAAGGAGAAACGACCAGAATTTCTTCACAAAATTGGAACATTCTGTACCACATCTATCAACTATAATGTCCCTTGTAGTTAAAGATGTCGCAGGATATAATTTATCTTGTAGGTTACTTTTTACTGCGAAACTGGTATCTGAAATATTTTTTTCTAAGATTAATTAGAAGGTATACAGGCGTTGTAGAAAAAATTACAAGTTATTATATGTCTATAGGTACTATATTAACTAAGTTTGATTTGCGTCTAACAAGACCTGGTTAGATTACACCGTTAGGATTAAAAGTAAAATTCAAGCTAGGTCATTGCAATTAAAGCTGAAGAGTTTGTTTGTTTGTTTGATTGTTTGTTGTTTGTTTGAACGCGCTAATCTCAGGAACTACTGGTCCGATTTGAAAATTTCTTTCAGTGTTTGATAGCCCATTTATCGAGGAAGGCTATAGGCTACTTTTTATCCGGGTTCGTGCCGAGGTTCCCACGGGATGCGGGTGAAACCGCTGGCAGAAGCTAGTTAGTTATAAAATAACTCGTGTATTCATCTCCTAATCATAAATTTTCACCGAGCTTGCTCTCTCTAAAGAATTGGAATTCAAATAATTGTCTAGGAATCAATTGAACAATCCAGATTTACGTAAAACGTTACAAACACCATCACAGCATCATACAGAATTTTTGAGTTTGAGAAATCATTGGAATTTTGGTTGTTTCGCAGTTGTTTTCCTTTATTGACAGTGATTTGTTTTTTGACGTCAAATATTATCTGACCGACTCCCTTCAGGAACCTTATGATATTGTCTTATTACACCTTCTTTGAGAGAGTAGCTTTTGATCACATTTTTACAAAAGCAAACTGAAGTCACAGCTCTTAAGATTCATTCAACTAAATAGCTCCAAATCTATACTAATATTATAAAGCTGAAGAGTTTGTTTGTTTGAACGCGCTAATCTCAGGAACTATTGGTCCGATTTGAAAATTTCTTTCAGTGTTAGATAGCCCATTTACCGAGGAAGGCTACTTTTTATCCCGGTACGGGAAGTAGTTCCCACGGGATGCGGGTGAAACCGCTGGCAGAAGCTAGTATATCATAATGGAGACCAGAATGAAGATCCTACTAAAATAAACAAACAATTACGGCCTGATTCGTGGAAAGTCTAGGATAAGTAGGCTATAGGTCGTTTTATTAAATGTAAATATTTTTCCTTTAACGGTTCAGTAACATATTTCGATTAATCTTTTGGCTAAATGTAGCACGTAGACTAAGTTAGTAAAAGTAATATGCTTATTTCTGGCTTGTAGGTCGGGGTCATTGAAATTTGAGATCTGGTTTTCTGTTCAAAGTCTATACTGATATAGTTAAATTTTACACTTTATGGTGGAAAATTAAAACCTGTTTGGGTAGTTATGGAGTAGGTAATCATTCTGTGAGATACTTAAATAGATAGTACCTAGGTACTTCCTGGAAGCAAATAGAGAAAATAGCACCACAGGCCTTTTTTGTAAAAAAGTGTGTTTATGGAGATTCTTGCTTCTTCAGAAGAACTCCTTGATTCCGTACACCTAGCTATTGACGATATTCTTTATAAACATGACTTTTAACAAACGACAACTTTGAATTTCGTAAAAACACAAATTGATTTTGGCAGGGTGCTTATAATTCCTTTTAAGTATATTGTTCTCTATGTGTCTTGAGTTACCTGTTTCATGTCTAAGTAACAACAGACTAAAGAACATTCTTCGAAAAACTACAGGAGAAAATTAAGTCTGCCTAATTATGATGCGTGTCATATTGATCTAATGTGAATACAGCTCAAGGCCATACATTTACCGTTAGATTAAGGAAAAGATGCAGAAAATTATGAGGAAAGTTGACATGAATCGTATTATGTTTCTTTCTTGATAATATATTTTGGTGTGTAACTTTTCTTGATAATATACTTTGTGCTTATGACACAATATTAGAAGTTATTTGCTAGTGCTGCAGAATAGGTGGTAGACCTTTTCTAGGTGTATATTACAGCTAACTATGCTAATTTATGAATTTCTATTGCAGTATGGGTTTTTAATGTATATTCTATTTTCTTTGCAACATACTGTCTGGAAAGTTGCATAGCCTTTTTATTGGTGGAGTGGTCAACTCCATCCAAATAGCGGGTGGTAAAGGTATTAGATATTAATAAACTAGTTTTCTGATTGGTACTATATACTGCAGTACTTTCTGAGGTAAGTAGCTATGTATGTATTTCACTATGGCTTGTTAACGTTGTCAGATAAATAAGTGGACAAGCATACCTCTTATCGTATAAGGCATAAACTGACTATAAGTTTAAAATGGCTGGTTGATACGAATAATGGGGGTTGAAACACACCAGTTAATTTTATGGAACCGTCGATACCTCAAAATCGCGAAAAAACAGTTTTTTTTTTTAATGAAAATAATTGAACTTCTAAACAATAAGTAAAACAAAAAAAAAAAATTACACTATATCTAAAAGGCGTCAAAAAATTCATCCCCATCGCTGTCAACTGGGAGCGTACCCAAGAGGCTGGCAGCATTACCTCGTTGGATGGCCATGCTGATCCTTTGTCCGAGGTAATAGCCAGCCTTTTGGTCACGAGAAGCGTCAACCAGCCGCCTAGACAGATCTTTAAATAGGGTGTGCGCATTCGGACCCCACGACCCGAGGGTTTCAACCCCAAACGGTTCGAAAATAAAGTTGCCGACAAGGCCACTATATTTCCGCCGCTTGAGGTTCTCCGCGGCCGCAGCGGCAGCAGCAGCACAGCACGCAGAGTATCGACGCAGGTTGCGTCCCATACTAAAGGCCTACCCATCTTCCAAGGGAATAAAGACATGCCGTCTGGTCTCTTAACAATAAGTTAATTAAATCGTACGAATAAATAAGTACCTATTCAAGAATGCATTTACATTTCTAATGAGAGTCGAAAAGTCTCATCATTCTATCCAGTTCAATGTTAGACCTTGGTCTGATTAACCAATGTAAACAGTTGTTTGAGGTTCAACGCACTAATCTGTGGACAGACGATTGATTAGTATGTTCTGCTATTGTGTGACTCCAAGGTTTGTCTGTGTCGGGAGTGCACGAGCGTGGACCATCTTTGGTCATGAGTATCCATGTATAGAACTCGTCATTCAGGCCTAATTACTTGATGTGAATGTTATCACGAAGCTGTTGGTTTAACAGATTAGTTTAGGAATTACTCTTAGTGACAGGTTAGTCGGGTTTAAAGGCATCGTGTGATAAGCATAAAATAAGTATAGCACCATGCTTATTAGAGTGGAAGGACCCTGCACTAGCAAAAATTCTCCAGTCAACACAATGTAGTTTGTGGTGGCCCTATCTAAACGACTGACTCTAAGCTTCTTTGAATAAGACGAGGTCTAGAGTAGAAGAGATGATAACAATATTTTATATTGAAAGTATCTATACTAATATTATAAAGCTGAAGAGTTTGTTTGTTTGTTTAAACGCGCTAATCTCAGGAAGTACTGGTCCGATTTGAAAATTTCTTTCAGTGTTAGATAGCCCATTTATCGAGGAAGGCTATAGGCTACTTTTTATCCCGGTTCGGGAAGTAGTTCCCACGGGATGCGGGTGAAACCGCTGGCAGAAGCTAGTCTCTTATAACACCTCCAAACCCTAGATACCTAACATAACCCCTAACAAATAGGCACAAGGGTACATTACGATAACATCATAAGGTCTAGTTCACAACGCACTTTGTATTCGATACAGTCAGACCTCTCATTACAATACAATGTGATACAGTGATTACTCATGTATTTGGCTAATGTCGATCGTAACAGCAGTCAAGGTTGGTTGCGAAACCCGATGGTCGTAAATCAATCAAGTGATTGCTATTGTTAAATGGTTGTTGTCATTAATTAAATAATAATCAAAAGTACGTGGTTATTATCGTAGAATATCTTGCAGGAAAAAAGTCGTGGTGGCCTAGTGGGCAAAGAACTAACCTCTCAAGTATGAGTGCGCGGGTTCGATTCCAGGTCAGGCAAGTACCAATGCAACTTTTTTAAGTTTGTATGTACTTTCTAAGTATATCTTAGACACCAATGACTTATTCGGATGGTACGTTAAACTGTAGGGCCCGGCTGTGATTGAACATCCTTGGCAGTCGTTACGGGTAGTCAGAAGCCAGTAAGTCTGACACCATTCTAACCATGGGGTATCGGGTTGCCCGGGTAACTGGGTTGAGGAGGTCAGATAGGCAGTCGCTTCTTGTAAAGCACTGGTACTCAGCTGAATCCGGTTATACTGGAAGCCGACCCCAACATAGTTGAGAAAAAGGCTCGGAGGATGAGAATGATGATCTTGCAGGAAGTCTACCGCTGAATGCAAATCTGATTTTAGTCTCAGGTTTTCAGAATATTTTTAGTTGTCTTTTTTAGCAACCCTAAGTTAAGCCTCAACCATGGAAAAACACATCTTCTATCGTTCAAACATCTAACTTTATTAACGTTAAAGTAATTTTATTGTGTGTCTGTTAATTTTAGTCTGCTAACGATGCTATACTTTTTTTAGAACTCAGCCCTTCTATCATTTACTGTTTCATTTGGTATAACAAGCGACAACTTATTCATTTTGTTGCTAAGATGAATATCTACTTGACCTGTGTTAATACTACAAGCAATTCATCATAATTTTGTGAAACCTAGAGCTTGTGTTTTAATTAAGATTAAGACTAATAAACTCAAGATACAGTGAAATTGGACTCTAGGGCAAAATAAATATGATTTCTTGTAAATTAGTTAAGTTCCATATTTACTACGACTGTAGCGTATAATTTTTGCCTAACCTTGCTATTGGGTAATCACAACCTTCAGGATAAAACTGAAAGTTATTTTTTGATAAAAGTTGTTTGTATTTCGTGTTGCCCTTGGGAACAACAGATACCTATTAAGCTGTCTCCAAGAGTAGTGAATGTTCGACCCTTACTGATTTGTGTGTCACCTCATTTTTGTGGCACTTTAGAACTAATTAAGACCTTCAACCTTTCATTTGGAACTTTGATAAAATAAATATATTCTAGTTGGGGTATCCAGCATGATGCAGTCAGCTCTTCAGGCAGATGGGTTTGCAAAGCAAACAGATAACGCCTACTGAAAAAATGATAGCATTGCTACGTTTGATGAGTTGCGTGCCTAATGTGAGTAGGCGCATAAAAACACGTTTCTAATTTAATGTCTCTTTTATGTTATTGTGTGTTATGTATAGAGGTATTTTGTTGATTAATGTAGTAATAAGGAATAGTGATGTAGTATGTAGCTAATGTTTAATACATGTGCGAATTAAAAATAACATATTTACATCCTACAAACGAACATTTTGACAAAGTTCTACAAAATGTTTTATTGACTGTCTGTTCAAAATTAAAAGTTTTTAGGTTAAGCAACATTTTAGGTACCTATACCAGCAAAAAGCCAGGTCCTGAACAATTAAATTAATTATCAACGATGTTCTAACTTCAAGAACAAGTTTGAGAACGGAACCAACTGTTCAAACAACATAATTTTTAATTGCTTTGTGATTAGGTAGGCGCGTCTTCAACTGAAAAATAACGGTACTGTAGGTAAATAATAAAGGTTTAGGCATCCTTCATATTTTCGACTGAGGGTTTTAATACTAATAAATCATAGTTTGCATTCAATAAAATTACCGCTGCTCATAACGGTTCAGAACATTGAATACACTTTGATGTCGACTTAACATTTGATCTTTCATTTTGATTTATAGATTAAATCCTATTGATCGTAAGTTAATGAGCATTCAAGTCGATCCATAGCAACAATAAAGCTGATCTATCACAATACAGTCAATCTTATCGGCAACACCGCGCGGCCGGACAATTGCCTTTGCAACACTATTTTTACTCTGATCTTGGACGAACGCCATCAGCTGAGCTAACACCAGTTCACTAGTACTAACCCCACAGATATACGTACCCGCTCCCAAAAAATTCTTAAATATATTACTAACCCATAACCTCGACCGAGAACCATCAATGAGCACCCGTTTCAATGAGATTCGCTTTATTTCGTGCGTTACATATACACGCCAAGGTTCGTGAGCGCTTCAGTTCGGGAGTATGGCGACGTGATCGCGCACCGCGGCGGCCATGGCGCGCCAACGATGGACGCTAGCTCTAATTTTAATCTGCCTGCCTATCCTTGCCACAGTGATAACCGCATTCCGAGTACGCGATTTACCCAAAACTGATAATGTGAAACACGATATAAAAAAGCAAAAGTGTGAAGACTGTGATGTGAAGGTCGGTCATAAGTTGCATAGTGTTAAAATCGAAAGTGATAAACATGTGTTTGAGGATTTGAATAAGGTGGGACGAGAGAAGCAACAACAAGTCCATCAGAAGGCTGATAGTAAACCTGCTCATAAATACGATTTCAGAAGTGACGAAGACGACGACGATGACGATGAAAAAGATATTTTGAAAATTAAATCTGGATTTAAACAGGAAATTCCCGTAAGTAAAGTGAAATCCCAGGCTAGTAGTAAAAAGTTATCAAAATTAGGGGACGATGACGATGATGACGATATCAAACCCAGTGTGTTGAAAAAAACTAAAGTTGTTGACATAAAAAAAAGTGATCAGACACCGAAACAGGATGTAAAGATCTCAAAAGTAAAAGAATCACTATCAAAAACCTTGAAACGTACCGATGACGATGACGACGATGATGATGATAATGATGATGACGACGTTGATGACGATGACGATGATGATGATGCAGATGATGATGATAGCCACGGCGTCAAACCACGTGTCTTATCTAAACCAAAACCATTTGAAATAAAAAAATCTGACAGCAAACCTAGGCGGCCTGAATTCAAACCTACTCCACCTAAGTCAAAAGAAGTTTATGATGACGACGATGATGCCGATGAAAAACCTCGAGCTACAACAAAGAAATTAGAAGTTAAGAAAACTGCAAGCTCTGATCAAAAATTAAAACAAGATACAAAGAGCTCAGAAAGTAAAGAGTCAAAGTCGAAGGAAATTGAAGATGATGATGATGATGATGATGACGACGACGACGATGATGATGATGACGATGAAGATTTCTATAGTGGAACATTGTCTAGTATATTAGAAACATTCAATATGCTAGGTTTAAAAATTGATCCAAGCCTTGAAACGCAAGAAACAAAAGATGCTGAGCACAAAATCAAAGAACATGAAAAGGATAGTAAGGATAACGCTAAGAAAAAGCAGAAACTTGAAGCAGCAACTAAAATAACTAGTAAGAAAAGCGATGTTGATGCACATTCACAAAAAAACAAAGAGTCTTCATCTTTTTCCTTTTTCGCAAATATTTTTGGTGATGAAAAAAGTGCCGCTGATGGAGATGACGATGACGACGATGACGATGATGATGACGATGACGACGACGATGACGACGATGAAGATGATGATGATGACGACGATGACGACGATGACGACGACGATATCACAAAAAGAAAGTCACCAAAAATAAATAAAATCGATACAAAATCCCTTCTTCAAGATCCTAAAAAAGAAGTCAAAGAGAAAATAGAAATTTTAAAGAAAGCATCCAAAGAGGTTATCAAAGAGAAAGCTGAAGACAAAAAACCTGAGCCGAAACCAAAACCTGAACCTAAAAAGGCAGAGCCAGTAAAAAAAGAAACAAAAGAAGTCAAAAGTAAAGTAAAAGAAGACGTTAAGGATGAAAAGCCTACCCCAAAAGAAAAATCTAAAGATTCCTCTGAAAAAGTAGCATCTAAGAAAGAAGCTGCAAAGAAAGATCATGAAAAAGATGCCGTCAAAACCAAATCTAGTCATGAAAAAGATGATAAGGTTTCCAGTCATGAGGACCTCAAAGGTACAGAAAAGATAGTTCCAGAACATAAGAAAAAGTATCCCATCAAAGATACCTATAATATGTACGATGCAAAAAAAGAAGCTAAATCTGAATTTGCGAAAAAATCCGATAAAACATCCAAAGAAAAGTTTGATGATAGCCCAGAAATGTCTTCGTCGACCGAGAGTCATTTAAAACACGTTACGGACGCTTTGCACAGACGGAATTTGCTCAAAAGTGAATTTGAAGATTTCTATGCATTCTTACCTACTTTTGCACCAAATTTTTCTCGAATCCATAACCCGGAATGCAGGCGTCACGGACAGATTGTGTTGAGGCAATTACGAGGAACAAAACTCTGGGCCCTGAATAGTAAGTATCTATAATTTGTAATATTTTATTCCAAGCACGACCTCACAATCAGAGCTTAGAAATTCAACACTCGTATTTTGAGATTTATACCGGTAAACCAAAATAATTTCAATACCTTACTACTATTTATATTGGCAATGTTTCAGAGTTTTTTTCAACAGATGTTAGGTAGAAAAAAAACCATAAATAAGTACTTATTGCAGTTCATTAATCAAGGGTTTTAATGCTTCTAAAAGAAGGACGTTTATTATACCAGCGAGTGGTGACTATCTTGATATTTTTTTAATTAGTGTGGACACAAAGTTGTGGCCTAGCACATAATACACAAAGGGATAATAAAGTGTAGTATACAAACATTGGTCTGCCCTTGACTTGTTTGCGTTGGCCTCAGGTGCTCCCAAAGGCTTTGCATAGTTGAACGATTCAGGAATGTTTCATTACAGTGCTCGACGCTACTGCGAAGATTCCCTCGGGTATCTTGCAAGGTAATGGCATCCAGCTTGGTGACTTCGACCAGTGTTTGGGGAGCCGTGCGAGAGTGCAGTTGGAAAGTGGCAGCGTGGTGAAGGTCCAGGGAAAGTACTGCTTGGCTCGGCTGGACGTGAAAGCGGAACATCCCGAACTGGAGTTACCAGTGCATCTGGCGCAAGCCAAGAACTTGATCAGGAGTCGGATCGATGATGTGAGTTTCAGTTATAAATAATTGTTTTGTGTTGCCGTCACGTTTGTTGCCCTGAGTTCGGAAACAAACAGGAATTATATTCAAAATATTATACTGTACGTATCTCGATACATTATTTTCAATGTTCAAGATCAAGAAATACACTTTATTTTTTGTCTTAGAAAATTTTAGACCCATTGAAGAGCTAGCTTCAAAGTTCAAGAGTAACAGGGCAAGTTTTCAGTATCAAACCGGGAAAGCGTTTTGAACGGTCAACAGTAAATACTTTCCGACACTCTAGCTACGTGGTAAAAGAACTGAACTAAAATAAATCAAACACGAATCTCGCTTGGGAACAGTCGTAACCATCTTATGTTCGTAGGGTTATCCATTTCGTTTATAGTTTAGTAGTAGCACTTTCTTCCTATCTTTACCCATGATCTTTAGGTATCCAAAAACAAATCGTGTTCGTACTTTACATTCTCCGTATTAGATAACAATTCATCAAAACGCGATATTACATACTAGTTGTTGCCAGTCGTTTCACCTGTATCCCGAGAAACCGTCATTTATATGCAATTTTGGAGTTCATCTTTACAACAAAAATACATAAACAATACAAAAATACAAGTCTTAGACCTAGTAAATGCAAAAGTAACTGCATTGCTGCGCGTACCTAGTCTGGTCCCCGATTCTCCTAAGTTAATAATGTCAAAATTGAGTAGAAATTGAATCGCAATAGCAGTTTTAACCATATCGGGCATTCTGCTACTAATATAAGACCAATCGTATTCCAACGACATTCGATTGGTTTGCGATTGGTCTCCATTTTGGTGATTTTGGTCTATACGGTAGTTTGCTCTACAATCATATTGCAATCGTAAATCATTTGCTGACAAAATGATTCATTATTAAATGACAGAAAAGGATAAAAACGTTTATTTCCAAGAAAAAACAGCGGAATGCCATATACGCTTCAATCGTAATTGAGTCGTGATTGGATCTCAGTCGAATGTGAATCTTATGTCGCTTAAGTAAAATTAGGAAAATCGGGCCCCTGTTTGTCGCATCATCAGGCCAAAATTACTGAACCGATTTCAATAAAATTTGGTACACAGACAGTTCAAAGTCTGATAAAGGGCACTTGCTTTTTATGTAGTTGCGCGGGTGAAACCACTGGGAACAGCTAGTGACACATTAATGAGTATTCTCTTGGCGACAAGTTGCATCATTTGTCTGTCAAAATACGCATCGTACATGCATGTGTGCCAACCATGGTAGACGTTGAGTGACCGTTGTCTGTCTACTCCGAAATATGACGATAGGAATCGTGACCATAATTCCGAATACGGACAGACGGACGATCAATGCCATTGATGATTATTTGCATAAAGTGAGCCAAATTGCAGTTGGTACATAGGATTTTATGAAAATCTTTAAGATTACACTAGTAAACTGTTTTTGTAAGACTGAAAAATGTTTGTAGATTCATTCTAGCTAAGCTGTAAGATTGATGAATCCGATACAAATATATATATTTTTAAATTAAACTGTAATCATAATAATCTAGAGATATATAAAGAAAAAAAAAAAGAAATAAGTATAGAATGTTTTTGTATAGAAGTTTCATTAAGGGCTGATTTTTCAATCATCAGTTAACTTCTATCTGAGGAATAAATATGGCGGTTTGACATATTTTCCATACAAAACCTGTCAAAACGTCAAACATATTCCTCAGATAAAAGTTATCTGGCGATTGAAAAATCAGCCCTAAAAATATCAAAATAAATTTGTAATTTTATTATTTCAGCGTGTTTTTGTAATTTCTTCAAACTGATTTGAATTTAATTGATGAACAATATTGAGGTAGATTTCCTTGGGGTTTTAAGCAGCTGATAATAGCCAAACTAATTATAAACGTAAATGAATTAAATTACTTTATTTGTATGGAGGCACTTTCACTTTAGAAGCTTTATTAATAGCGTATTCTAAGTAATGATAATTCCTGTACATGTAATACGTTAAAATATTGACGCACATATTTTTGAAACCCCATTTTGTGTATGTATGTTACGTATATGCCTATGTTTGGTTGTCTTAGCCTTTTAGCTCCGAAACAGATGCACCAAAGAATGTAATTTGAAAGCTAAAATTAAAGCTTAATAAACACATGGTTAAATATCAAACGATTTTGACATACATTATAATTTGTACGTTAAGAGTTATGGTTGCGAATGTTTTTTTTATCGTATCGCATTTAAATGTTTTTGCCTGTTAAATCATAAAATACTCTAAATAACTTAATAGACACTAAAGTAAGAACTGCAAACACTAAGCGTGCCCTAATTGTTTAGCCAGGTCACTTCGTGCCGCGATTTTCAACGTTAAGCTGGGGAGTCTGCGTGCCAGCGGCTTGCAACCCTGAGGATGTGGAGGTGGTCATCAAGGATGCAGTCAAGCACTACCAGCACACCAGTGGCGTGGTCGTGCGAGTCAAGGTGGATGAGGAAGACTGTCATGTGGAGGAAGGGGATTGGTGGGAGGATTGGACTGAAGTGCCTACGCTCTTGACATTGTTAGTATAGTTATTTGCTTTTGTTTTAGCTACTAGCTTCTGCACTGTGAGACTGATAAAGTAGCGTAAAGCTTTAGATAAGCCCACCTATTAAGGAAGATTTTGTCAAATTATAGGTACTAGTATAGTTTTGATGTGTAGTGGTTTCTGAGACTAGCGTGTTCAAGCAAACAAACAATCTCTTTAGCCTTATTTGCTTGATCGGCCATCGAAATCAGTTTATGCCGAGTATATAGAAAAAAGATGATTCCCTTAATATGTATAGTAATTATTAGTATACAATTAGACGAAAACGATAATGAAAAGTATGATTTTGGTCGCCGATAAATAGTTTATTAGGTTTATGTTTGTATATAATATTATGTATAAATGTAGTGGATTATGACGACGACAGTTTTTAATGAGCGATCCAGTTTCAGATAGTTACAGAGTATAAAAATAGTTTGTTTTTAATTAAAGTCTTCTTCGCCGTTAATTACATTGGGTTAGGATTATGAAGATTTATGGTCTATTTTTTATATCGATACGGAAAGTGGAATTAGAAGTATTCTAATAGTGAATATAAGAATAGAGAATAGAAACAGTATGTATACCTACTTGTACTTTTTATATGATTTTTATACTATTAAGATCTGTAGATTTTGCCTCATAATTTCTTTTGTATGAGTATATATGTTTTCAGATTCGAAGTATTGAATGTATTTAATTTGTTTTAAATGTCCTATTTCCAGATCGTTCTATGGTGTCATCATTTTGCTGGTACTTGTGGCGACGATTCAAGACTTTATTGCTAGAAGACCAGAGGGCGAAGGTGATGAGAATGGTGAAAAGGCGGAAGGTGATGAAGAGGCTAAGGAAGAAGAAAAAGCAAGTGGCAGTAAGAAATCAGGTATAATAAACTTTGTCCATTTGAATAATGTTAAAGGTGATGAGAATGGTGAAAAGGCGGAAGGTGATGAAGAGGCTAAGGAAGAAGAAAAAGCAGGTGGCAGTAAGAAATCCGGTATAATAATATAAAACTTTGTCCATTTGAATAATGTTTAGATATCTTATGATAAACAAAATATCCCTAAGTATTTCTCTTCTGAAAAGATTGATGAACTGATGATTCTGATGATGGAAGCGTGAGACATGCCAGTAGTTTCTATATCTACCCGTTTTTGTTAATTGTAAGAATTATTGGTGATAAAAATAATAATATGATATGCAGTAAGCATACCGTAAAGACCAATTTCTGATGCATGGACCAACAAACTGTGCCGTAAAAGTTCGAGTTTGATTTGACAAGTACTTCTGTTTCTGTTCTTATTACAAAATCATTATCTGCAATTCTATGCAGTGACATAATCAAGGTCAAGTCCATGTATTTTTGAAAACATACGCATACAAGTGCGCATGCAATATTTTTAACCGACTTCCCAAAAAGGAGGAGGTTCTCAATTCGTCGGGATCTTTTTTTTTTATTATTGATTTTTTTTTTATTTTTTATTTTTTATGTATGTTCACCGATTACTCGGAGACGCCTGGACCGATTTGCAAAATTTTTTTTCTGTTTGATAGGGTTTACCTCCCAGGTGGTCCCATAGTCACCAGGTCAGGATCTGATTATGGAAACCCTGAGAAATCGAGGTCAACTTTCGAAAATTGTAGGCATACGTAGGGTAAAAACTTGACACTAAGGCGTATGTCTGATAACACTATGCAATGGTGAAGGTTTGGAGCTGACCTGATGATGAAGACCAGAGAAGGTCGAGGGAACTTGAACGATGAATGTGTAAACTACCTCGTGTTTGGGCGTATTTTGTTCGTATTGACGAGACCTTTGCAACAGTAAAGGTTTGAAGCTGACCTGATGATGGAGACCAGCGAAGGTCGAGGGAACTCGACAATGTTTGGGCTTATATTGTTCGTATTGATGAGAACTTTCCACTTATGCGGATAGTGACATCTATGCTTGTCACTGAAAAGCTAAAAATAAAAAACTTTTTACAAAAAAATAAAACCGACTCCCAAAAACACTGAAAAGCAAAAAAAAACTATTCTTAGGTGCATCGGCCTAGAAGTCGGTGGCGAAATAAACTTAGTTACATCCATTAGACACTGACTTCTAGGCCGATGCACCTAAGAATAGTTTTTTTTTGCTTTTTCGTATTACTCATAGCTCCTTTAATTTTCATGACCTGACTTTAAATCCAGGTGCGTAAAATTACTCACGTTGTAATAATCTACATTCAATGCGCGAAAGAAACGTTATCCAAAAGTTTTCCTATAAGTTTTTTAACTTTACAAAAAGTATAAAT
Organism: Helicoverpa assulta; assembly: GCA_963856015.1. Classification (NCBI taxonomy): domain Eukaryota; kingdom Metazoa; phylum Arthropoda; class Insecta; order Lepidoptera; family Noctuidae; genus Helicoverpa; species Helicoverpa assulta. Next base: position 3,327,751 of record CAWLCW010000016.1, read on the forward strand.
TTAAGCGAATGATCTAATAGGGAAAATGGGTCTTCAATTGTTTTATGTTCAACTAAGCGTACACGAATACTGCAGACAACAAAAAAACTTTTTACAAAAAAATAAAACCGACTCCCAAAAACACTGAAAAGCAAAAAAAAAACTATTCTTACGTGCATCGGTCTAGTGGATGATGATATGTTTATTTCGCCACCGACTTCTAGGCCGATGCACGTAAGAATAGTTTTTTTTTTGCTTTTCAGTGTTTTTGGGAGTCGGTTTTATTTTTTTGTAAAAAGTTTTTTATTTTTGGCTTTTCAGTGACAAGTATAGTTGTCACTATCCGCATTAGTGGAAAGTTCTTATCAATACGAATAATATAAGCCCAAACACAAGAGAGTTTACATATTTAGTTGACGAATTCCCTCGACCTTCTCTGGTCTCCATCATCAGGTCAGCTCCAAACCTTCACTGTTACAAAGGTCTCGTCAATACAAAGAATATAAGCCCAAACACGAGGTAGTTTACATATTCAGTTGTCGAGTTCCCTCGACCTTCTCTCGTCTCCATCATCAGGTCAGCTCCAAACCTTCACTGTTGCATAGTGCTATCAGAGGTACACCTTATTGTCAAGTGTTTAACCTATGTATGCCTACAATTTTCGAAAGTTGCTCTCGATTTCTCAGGGTTTCCATCATCAGATCCTGACCTGATGATTATGGGACCACCTGTGAGGTATACCCTATCAAACAAAAAAATAATTTTGCAAATCGGTCCAGGCGTCTTCGAGTAATCGGTGAACATACATAAAAAATAAAAAAAAAAAAAAAAGATCCCGACGAATTGAGAACCTCCTCCTTTTTGGGAAGTCGGTTAAAAATCGGCCGACATTTGACCCGAATGGTTGACAATTTTAAAGATAATCTTGATTGATGCCAATCAAACCAATCGGTCTGATACCGGCAAAATACCTGATCTTTGTAATGTGTACCATTCATCTTCACACTGATGACGCGTGAGCTGAAACAAACTATCAGCGGTGTAAAAGTTTGTAGAAGGTACGTACTCTTTCTTACTTACAATCTTTCTTTCTCCACAGGTGGTTTCCTGAGCTCCTTCTCCCTATACTATACGCTGAGCAAGCTGACGGCTCCTGGCACCGATGATGAGATCTCCTGCATCCATGGAGTCAGAGGCATCGCCACTATCGCTCTGCTGGTCGCCCATAAGTTCCTGCCAGTCGCTGTTATGCCGTATACTAATCGCTTGAGGATTACGGAGGTAAGGTTTGAAAGAGGTTATATAATATTGAAGGAAATTCTGAATTAGGAATCTCTATAGTCTTCCTATGATGTTCCTATGATAATGGAGGAAGTAGCGGTGAAAAGTTGGTGTTTAAGAATATTTTATGTTTAAGTACACAAAAAAAGTTCAAACTATATAGAAGTTTTCACTATACCTAAGGTTAACAAGCTTATGTGTATTTGCTATTGAAAGATACTTATAATAATAATAATAAGCCCCGCAGGGCATCTGAGGCGGATGACGGGGAGTAGCGACCCCGCGGGGCTATATATCCGAGTGCTCCAGGGAGAGTATACTGTCCCCCATCTCCGGCCTGCCGGAGTGAAGCATGACGGGGGACAGGTCTCCCACCTCTTGGCTTGCCTTCATCGGCCGGTCAGAGTGGAGTCGCTAGAGCAGGGTTAGCAGCCCGCTCGGAGGGTAGGTGCCTCGTGGTAAGTGGCGAGTGGGCCGGTGATGCTGGACCCACAGGGAGCGCGTGATCTGCGTTTAAAGTCCGCCGAGGTATCCTCACCCTTCAGCTGCTCATGTACCTGTTCCCCTTTTGTTGCTATTCAGTGACTGATTCCCGGGGGCCCAGTAAGTGAGTGGCGAGTCTCCACCTGCCATTTTTACGTGTATTTATTACATTGTTACCGGCAGGTGCCATAGTTCCCGTAGTTTCCCCATTCCTAGTCCACTAGCATCCCATCACAATAGCCCAAGTAGTTTTCATCCATAGTTAGCAATAGTTTAGCACAGAACCGGGGATTGTCCTTGGGTACATTTCTATAGTGTATACAGGGATAATCGTCGGTTTTGTGTCACCATTTCATTAAAGTTGTCTCAAAAGGGCTTCAGCGTGTTGGCTTCGGCCCCACGTTCGCCTCCCAAAAATCCGGGACTCTATAGTCCCGAGGTCTGGTAGAGACATACAAATAATAATAAAATTTATTTATTTAGATAACTGAGATCCGTACATTAGTTAGGTACACAAACGATATAATTCTAGCAACAAATAATTGAACAAAGGTTAATAGGTAATCATTTATTTATCAGTTGTTGAGCTTCAAAATCCAAATATTCGAGTATCTAATAATTTCCACGTTTGACGTGTTACGTGAGAATGCTTTCACACGCCATACAGTATTCATAGTATGAAGCTTTGTTAAACTCATGTTGATTTATAAATAAACTGGAGTTATAACTCGATCTGCAAAATGTACTAGTAGGTAGGTAGTACCTTCGGTAAGTCCTGTGAAAGTGATATAATTAACTAGCTTCTGCCAGCGGTTTCACCCGCATCCCGTGGGAACTACTTCCCGTACCGGGATAAAAAGTAGCCTATAGCCTTCCTCGATAAATGGGCTATCTAACACTGAAAGAAATTTTCAAATCGGACCAGTAGTTCCTGAGATTAGCGCGTTCAAACAAACAAACAAACTCTTTAGCTTTATAATATTATAATAAGTATAGATTTGACGGTTGTAAGTTCACCTGTAACATTCACTTCTATGTCATGTTTCAGAAACCATAATTTTCGTATAATTTCAACTGTTTGAATGACGCCCGTTTGGCATTTAGGGAATCCGCTGTGTACAGATTATTCGAATCTTGAAGGTCTTCAATATTTCAGTTATATTATTAGTTAAAACGTCAAAAATCCCATTAGCTACTTACGCGGGCCTAAATTTGACTAATCGGCCTTCAGAGTCGGTGATCCACGGTAAGAGTGCGTGCAAATACTGTGTACCTATGTGTGCGTAAGAAAAAATACAGAGAAAGAAGATGACGACATGAAACAATTTGACAAATTTCCAAAAACACGCACGTCTATTAACCTAATATTCGTGCTAAACACACCATTGGCACAGATTGGGCAACATTACGATATTGTTCAAGCCGCCAAGGTGCTTAACCTTAGCCGTGGAATCTTGTTCGGAGCATCTGCGTGAAAAGCATGCTGTAAAATAAATGGCTATAGTGATGGGAGGTGTCGATAGTTTTCTGTAAAAATATATCGATGTTTATGTGTCGATATTATGAAAGAATTGTGGAGTATTAAGGGGTCAGACGTTACCTAAAGGTGGTTTGATTGCTTCAGGGATTTAATGAACAAATACTCGGCAACACTTGCTACAAAAGTTGTACACGTATTTTTTTGTCTGTTTCCTGTCTGTTTTAGTTTTAACACCCTAATTCCAGATGCTCCAAAAAGAAGCAACCTATTTTTAGTTCTTGGGGATTCATGTACGAATACAATTATATATTTTGAGACGTAATGTTTAGAACACGTTGAAATAAGAATTACAGACAGATAAGATTTAACAACTACAAATCAAACAGTAAAAACGCAAATCATTCACAAACATCAATTTAAACACCCAAACAAACCGTCTTTAACACACAACAGTTTGTTATTAAATCAATCACAAAACAACCAAAATATCGACTCAACGTTTCCCAGCACTATTTTATGACGAAATTCTTATTAGTAAGGCAGAAGGGTGATATTCGCGTAACATTCGGTCGTTTGTTTCGTGTTATCATTGGCGAGTTGCCATGAACATTGCTGAGCTGTGTCCGGCCGACACTACTGAAATGTGCGATATACTGGCCAATCTGAAGCAAAATTACCAGGATTCCTTAACTTTTTAGTCATTAGTGTAATTGCTGATGCTGAAGGGCCAAGATTTTTTTGTGAAGGCCTTTGTTCGTCTATTTTTGCCAACGGACAGCAAAGCTTTGTATCAGTTTGATGTGTATATTGATGTATTAACAGAGTCACAGAATATTTTAGGTTCTTTTTAATCCTATAAAAACGTAAAATCCTTGATTCTCAAATAGCTACTGAAGACCATCAAGTTGGATGTCTGCTGTTTTGCCAAGATTCTGCGTCATACGTTAATATAAAAGTCGGGCTTAAGATTTCTTCAATGAATGGATAAATGGTTACGAACGAGGTTATCTTAGAAATCGGGTTCAAAATATTGCAAAAATGAAGAGTACTGTTCCTTCCCTACAGCAATTTAGACACCCTGATTAACTCACTTTCATCCAAATATAAACAAATTACTCAATCCATATGTACTAATGAATTTAATTCGAGACATGTGCCTACATAATTCAGCTTAACGTCCTAACCTTGGAAACAACGGCTGTAATTCAAGAACTGAGATTAGGAAGATTTAGAAGTCTCTTGTAACGACTCATTTGCATTACTACGTAGGTACTTAATATTACAAATAGGTTTGTCTGGCTCATTTGTGAGGCTGGAGTAAAGTATTGTGTTGTTAATTATTGAAATGCTGATGAAAATGGATGCAATTATGGTGTTTTACAACCGTACCTTTAAGGCAAAGTACGCAAAAAAAACCATAGAAATTATAAACTAACGAATCGTTTATTATTTTTAGTAAGGAGTTTTGCTCATTATTACAACATTATTAATTTATTTAGTTCGTTGGGATAAATCATATTTGAACTTTCTTGATGAATCGCTTTGGATACTAGCACTGGCACTCAAATAGAGAGTATTTTTTTGCTTTTGACATAATAAGAAGTTCATTCATCTGGTTACCAGTCCAAGCCAATTTTATATCAGTCATGATTATTACGTAAATTCAGTTTCTTTTTAGGGTTCCGTACCCAAAGGGTAAAATGGGACCCTATTGTTTTCACTTCTCTGTCCGTCCGTCCGTCTGTCCGTCTGTCACCAGGCTGTATCTCATGAACCGTGATAGTTAGAGAGTTGAAATTTTCACAGATGATGTATTTCTGTTGCCGCTTTAACAACAAATACTTTTAAATTTAATGAAAACTAGAATAAAATTAATATTTTGGGGGGCTCTCATACAACAAACGTGATTTTTTTGCTCATTTTCTAAATAATGGTACGGAACCCTCCGTGCGCGATTCACTTGGCCGGTTTTTAAATTGTCCTTTTTCTTTGCTTCCAGTTGGCCAGTTCCCCTCTCTGGTCTTGGTGCCGAGCTGGCTGGATGTTCACCGACTGCTTCCTACTCCTCAGCGGGGCGCTGACGGCTCATAGGATATCTGTTGACAACGATACCGGCGCTCCTAGAAGACTCTTCTCCAGATATATGAGGTATTGAAACACTAAGCAATATCAAATTTTTAACCAACTTCAAAAAAAGAGGTTCTCAGTTTGACCTATATGTATGTCAGACTTAGGAGAAGGTTTTAGAAAAATCAAGTCTTCTTATCATGCTCAAAACTTATTTACGAATAATATGGATAGAAAACTACTAGGTATAACTAGATAGACATTTACCTATATTTACCGGTATGATTTTTTTAAATAATTATACATATTGTTTTGTTTATTTAAATATTTTGTGGTTATGTGAAAAGGTCAGAAGTGAGACTTTATTGTGATACAGTAAGCGCCTGCAATATTAAAGTCATCGATTGAACACTCTGTAACTCATTGCTATTGTAAAACTGTAGGAACTTTGCTTTTTCATGTTCATTCACAATATATATTTATTTTATTGTACAACGAATCAAAAATGATCACAATTATCATCTAGCATGAGAAAAACCTAAATGAATTGGATTAAATAATTTTATCAACGATTAATCATCAAAATAAAAAGGTTTTCGAGAATTTTGTAACTACGGAAATTCCAATTCAATAAAATAATTAAATAAAATTATAATTGCTGGTATTTTCCGATTCATATTCAGCTGTATTTTTATATTGTTGTTTACATGGTTCCGTAAATATTTTGATCGCCATTTTTCCATGATACCAATTTGGTCAAATCTGTTATTATGACGATAAAGTGACCCTGACCCTGACAATAAGACAAAAAAAAGGTAATCTTAACAAAAACATTACTAACCGAAGCTCGGAAAATCCAAGCTCCAAAATTAAAGTAGGCTCTATATATAAGAATGAAGCACGGAGTAAGGAAAGATGGGCGGAGATGCTTTTATGCAGGTAGGTCAGGAGCATTCCTCCAGGTCAAATTCGTACGGTGGATATGACCAAAAATTTCAGTTACGAGTGACTAACTAGGCGTTGAGGTTCTTTGAGACATCTGACAATAAATTTTGGTTACTACTAAAAATTATCGGGTCCGAAATAAAGACGAAACAGTCATGTTCCTCGTCTCCCGCACACCCGCATTTCGGCGCGCTAAGTTGTTAGGCGATTTTCCGTTATGGCACCTCCGCTAGTCATTTTGTTCGCAATAGCACGAAGGTATATAAATAACAAAAAACACTAACTTAAGGAAATTAATAACTGCGCTATTAGAAATATGAATCATTAATTGAACATTTACTTGCTTGAGTCAGGGGAAATACTGAGAGCTTGTTTCTAAGATACAAAAGCGATCGTCTTGTTGAATATTTTTTGTTTGTTTATATTTTTTCTTCACGATTTTTTGGTAACTACCCAGGCAGCACACAAGTCAGATAACTGGCCAAGAATTTAACTCTATGCAGGGTTAAGATTTATTATATATGAATATAAGCTGAGTGTATTACGAAATTATGTATTAAAGTTATTTTTTGTTATAATAATGCTATCAGCTGAATTAGTTTAGTAATTTGCGGATTTTATTTCTTCAAACTGAATAATCATCATAAAAAGACCTGTTACTCAAGAGTTCGTGTAATCTTTTGTATAACATTGGTATAAAATTCCATTATCAAGCATGATACTGGATAAGCTATATTCTGTTTTCTTTTAGTTGTATTACACAATACACCTTGATAGTTATTCAGCTGCTGTATAAAATAGGCGTTGTTTCTGTTATGAAGCATATAGTAACTTAACAGAAATAAAGATAGCTGTTTTCTGACAACTAACTACTTTATGACGCTTTAAGTACGAAATTACCGTCATGTGCAGCTAACTGTAGTTAAAGCAATATTAACAGATTCTGATGCAGAAGTTTGCTGAGTATTCATGAGAAGTAGACATTTTTAAGCTAGAAGAGCTGTTCTGGAACGTTAGTCAGCATTTAACCGGCTGACAGTGCTAATTGTTTTGTAGTGGTTACTACGTGAAAATGCATCGCACGTTTGTAGTAGGTATATAGTACCTACTATGCTTATTTATTTGTATCGTACTATTATGAATTCTGTACTACAATGATTAGTTATAAATTAAGTATGTAATTTTTCGTATCGTAATATTTTTTAACCGACTTCTAAAAGAATGAGGTCTGAATTTGATAAGAACTAAAAATAATAAATAATATAGCTTTCCTATAATGTGGGTTTTTATTAATTTATGACTGAATCCTAATTGTTTGATTTACAGTACGAATGTGTGTTATTATAGAACAGTTGTCGAAAAATGTTTAATGCAGTCCACTTTTAACCAGAGCACAACTTGATAAGTGGACACTTATGGTCTGTTATGCATACATTAGACGATAAGCCGCTGTGCAATCAGATTTTATTCAGAATGTGCGTCGCCATTACCGAACAACATAACCTAATTATAATGATGTGGAATTTTATACTCAAATACTCAAGTTTAATAACGAAATAAATATAATATTCTTAAAAAAGTTTTACAAGGTTATTTTTGAACCCATACATTGAAATAAACCAAAAAAATATTTTACACGCAAAAAACATAACTAGAAGAAATGTTGTTTATTTCTTCAAAACCCGGCTTATCAGGAAGCGCGTGAAAAATTTACACGAAATATATATATATATACACGGTAAAGTTGCATGCGCACCTACAATTTCTTTCATCAAGCCTAAATAAGGGTAACATTTACTTAATTACGATAGGTAAAATATTATAATACGAATATGTATAACTCTGTTCGGATTTGTCAATATTTAATTTGATCAACTTCTTGCTAAAATATACCTGAAATAAGCTAAACGCTGTGTATGATCTGAATATCTGAGCTTTGAAGGACTCAGTCAATTATAATATGTTCATTCATCATTCACTCATCATCTGGCTAAAAGAGCTGTAATACTTGTGTTAAAGAACAAAATCTTTTTATGCAGAAGATATTCAGCTTGTCGTACAATTATTCAAAACTTATTCATCTTTTACGTTGCTATTACATAGCTAATAGCAGTATAATTTTGTGCCCAAATTGCTTGAATAACGTCTGAGTAAGCGCCATATCAGCTATTTACAGTAGTTTTTTTCTGCAATTAGCTTCTATGACTGCTGTTAAACAAAAATTACTCAAAAGGTTTGTGCTGGCTGGGTATGTTTACGTGTAAGCAGGATATGCTAGCATAGTTCGTTTGGCGATCTATTGATTATTATAACATAGCTAAAGATTTTTTTGTGAATAAATTAAAAATATATTTTGGTATCTACGAACTAGCCTTTCCCAACTATTTTGGTCTTGTCAAAGTACATGTGGCTTCGCTTAGTAGGTATGTTACGATGACAGGTCTTGACGATTGTGACGAAAGTTAGTCACACTGGTCACACACACCATTTGACCATGGTAAGCGCAGCTTAGCCTGTAATCTTCCTACGTGACTTATATTTAGAATTTTCTGATTTTAATAAAAGTACTATCTAACAGCATCGACAACTTACGTATTGGATAAACTTTAATACAAAATGCGATGGACTAAAATGTACAATACTAGTTACTTATGCGGGAAATCACTACATGGTATGACAAAGATACACTCACGAGAAATTACATAATTATGTAAATAAACATTACATTAAAGTGTACTTGACAATTTTATTATTACAATGAAGTCAACGTCATTGTACGGTAATACATAGGACAAAGGTATATCTCGATTGTATTCCAGTATAAATTCTGTGAATATTTCTTTACGCACAATATAATAAAAATACATTCTGTATTGATAACCTACATCATATAATTATTGTGAACCCTAAAAACACCACAAAAAAAGCAGTAGCACACGGCATTAATATTTTGTGCCTATTTTTAGCAATGACAGCAAACAAGGATCAAAATTGTGCGAAAACGCAATAATTAACATTCCGTTAATAATTAAAGTGCTAAAATAGGAATTGACAAGCCTTATAATAATTTGTACAAACGTAAGACGTACCTTTTATATTAAACTAAAAATAAACTGAAAACTAAAATCTCTTATAATATTTATTAAACTTGATTATTCATTTGAATATCCTCAATATGTGGTTGAAATCCTAAGTAATATTATAATACAAAAGTGAGTTTGTTTATTAATAATTTGATGCTTAACTGGGTGAATCAATCAGGGTGTTTTGTATTGTGAGATATGGCATATCTGTGGAAATTAAAAACTACTTTTTATTCGAAAATAGTATCATTAAGACTATAGCAAAAACGAAAAGACGTCTAGTATTTACATATTAACCGTTTTAACCCTATGACCTCAGAATTTTAGTATTACAATTACTGCTAATTAGTTCTAAAAATGTTTTCTTTTATTTGGTAGGTATCTATCTGCTTCAGGAATTACCCGTCTTTTGTGATTGTAAAGGTTCAGTTACTTTTCGTGGGAAAATAATTAATTAAAATTAATGTAGGAACTAGTTAAGCCGGCTTAATTAATAAAGTTTTTTTTCTTATTCACAAAATAGTAAAATATTAAGTATACCTTGGACTTTAGAATTGAATAAATACCTTGTATATATATTTTAATAGGTTCGTAACCTACCTTATAGTAAGTAAATTAAAAATGAAAATTGATGGTACATGAATGCTTAAATGTTCTTCAGTACAAACAAATTATTATATTAATTAACATAAATAAATATTAATATTTAACGATATATAAATAAAATCTGTTATACATATGTCAAGTAGATGTTAGGTTTGCATTATTATGTCTATAGGTACAGTGAGCAAACATCTTGCAACTAGACTTCGGACTATTTACTATTGCAAAGACATGCTACAAGATACTTTAGGTCATTATACTGAATAAATACTAACATTATCTAGCCTAGCTTTTTTCCAACTATGTTAGGGTCATTTTTCAGTTTCAGCTGAGGGTTTTAAATAGAGCAATTGCTAATCTGACCTCCTCAACCCTTTGGTATGAATATTTGTTAGATTTTCTGACTTTTGACTACCTTTACGACTGCGAAACGTGTTAAAACGAGAGCTGGGCCACAAATTTACCTACCGTGTCTTCCGCAACACGGAGGAACTTGTCATTATAAGATGGTCAGTCACCCATCCAAGGACCGACCGCGCCAATGATCGGTCGGGCTACGAGCTCTTCTGAATAAATACATAAACTATACACTATTTTTACCTTATTTAGAATTTGTTTCTTTCCGGATTTGTAAACGTGATGCGTAGGTAGGTATTATTTTAAGAACTGGGTTGAGAAACCGCAAAAATTCCAACCCAAAAAATGTTTTGGTAGGTTACCTAAGTTTTTAAAATTAGGACCACAAAAAATGCAAAGATAATATATACAGGCAGTTATAAAAAACCCAGGCCATAATTAGAGTTTATAAATAAAGCGATCTCGAAAGGTTCTAAATTCAAACGCAGAAAAAAAGAAAATAAATAAAAGAAGTTGGTGTTTGACGATTGTTTATGTGAATCCCACGTGTGAACCTGTGGTGATTCGAATTTGCATTTTAGCGTATTCAAATATATGTATTTCATACGGAACCCCACCCATTGAAACAGTTTATACCCAAAAGACTATAGCAGGAGATTTTAAATAGTTACCAAGTTAGTTACTAAGCAAAAAATGTAAATAATGCAAATACAAGAGACATCAAACTGCCTAATTATAATTTTTAATGGGTATGATAATTAAAAAGTCACGTTTTCTTTACTTCTAATACTAATCTTAGAGAGGAAAACTTTGTTTGTTTGTAATGGATAAACTCAAAAACTACTGGACTGATTTTAAAAAATCTTTCACCATTAGAAAGTTACATTATCTGCGAGTAACATAGGCTATATTTTATACCGGTATGGGCAGTAGTTCTCACGGGACGCGGGTGAAATCGCGAGTAAACGGCTAGTATGCCATAAAATTATGATTTACAAAAAACGTAATTATTTTAATGTCGAAACCAAATTGCTAATGAAATGTCGTTAATTATTTAACAAGATAGATACATTACATTCAAATGATTACCCATATTAATTCTTGTTTTTCTTTCAAAACATCTTAGGGATTTCCGAAAGGGGGACATTACAAATTATGCAAATCAACCTAAAATATTCCATCGGATTTTAATTTCCAGATCTCGGAAACTATAATTTGATTTCTTTAGTCATATTTATTTTTGTCAATGTGAGTTAAGGGTCGAATAATAATATTATAGTAGGATTTTGTATGATTAAATTTCTCACAACGTATGTCTTAAAAATTATCTTGACATATCTGAATAATAATCGTATCTATTCAGATCTTTGTTTTGTTTTTGTTCGTGGGAAACATTTTTTGCCTATCCTTTTGTTTCTACCTTAAAAACTACAAAACTTCTAAACCCATAAAAAATATTTCGACTTCACGACACTATTCAGATTATATTTTTTATGTCTACACTTTAACAAATGAATCGATTTCAATAACATTGGTTACAGGCATAGGTAAACCAAAGGAAAACCATAGCCTTAATTCATTTCACAGATAAGTTCTTCAGTATGCAAGTAAAACACCGGAAAACTATAGAAACAATACTATTCTTCAGGAAACAGGACAGCTTTTTGTGAGGACACAGTCAATTCCTTCATTGTGTAAGAGAAACACCAAAAACCATATTAAAAACAATGTTATTCAGGTTAACACCAGCACTCCTCGCCGTGGTGCTATTCTATGCTTACATCTGGGACAACATCTCCAGCGGCCCTATGTGGGGCACCTTCGTCACCAAGAACGCTGAGGTCTGCCAGGAAGGCTGGTGGTGGAACCTGCTGTATGTGCAGAATTACTTCGGCTTTGAGGATATGGTAAGAAGGAGTTATCATTAAATGTTTTAGTGTTAATTGTAGGAGGATCCTTTTACTATTATAGGGAGAATGGACAGACGTTTTTGAATTGTCTTTAACTGCGCATTCGATTTCGAACTCAAGTCCATCATTGCAAATTGTGTATTCATTTACAGAAAGGACTGAATGAATCTTTATTTATTAACTAGAGCAGCTAAGCGATAAGAATCACGGGAGTTGTGGTATATTTTAAGTGGACCTTAAATTAAAGAATATAAAAAAACAATCCTCTTCTAATTCTTCAAATCTCTAAGTCCTAGGGTAAGATAAAAGTCAGTCCAATTCATTTACCATCTCCCCAAAAAATCTAAACATTGTCTCTCTTTCAGTGTGCTCCCCAAACCCATCAGCTAGCCCTAGACATGCAGCTGACCATCCTAGGCTGCATCATAGTCTGGCTGATCCAAGCGAAGACTGGGCTATACAAGATCCTCATACCAGGGCTGCATGTGTTTGCGGCGTACTCCAGATACACGACTGTAAGAGATCATCGGCTGACTATGCTGGCTTATCATGGAGTCAGGTTAGTTGTCCATACTGATATACATATAAAGAGGAAAGATTTGATTGTTTGCGTGTCCAGCCGCACCTAGGTGTAGCCACAATATTAACGGTCGCACGTATTTCCAACCGAAGATAAGAGGATACAACCAAGTCTTGCATTGCATAGCATTGGGCCGGTTACACCCAGCTAATGTGTTTTTTATCAATGTTGTTGTATGGAACCGCAACTCGCAAATTATATTTTATTACTAAGAAAAAAAGGGTATAGATAATGATCATTTCCTATATAATATTTATTTACGTATAGTTTTTAGTTTTGCCGTCATGAAAGTCCATATTCCCAGCTAGCACTTCGAGCTTTAGCTGTTACCTAAATACTCGTATGAAGACTATAGTGTTTACTACTAAAAAGTCCAAAAATAAACCGATGTACTTCATTGTCAATTTACTTTTCGCTACACATGAAAAACGACGATTCTAAAAGATGCTCTACCAATAAACATTTTTGTTCATATTTATTTTGCTATCCGGGCTTAGCCACATTTAACTAAACAAAGCATCACAGCATAATCATTTGTTTCATCTATTCAATAATATGTAAATACAACCCTTTAGCGGTAATTATCCATGTTTATAATAATTTGAATGACAACATTAGCAGTTTAGTGGCACTCAATTTTATTTGTTTGTACGTTTTGCGTGGGAGCCAACATCCATTTATGCATTTTACTTGTTAATATTTCACATGACATGCAAATTGAAATCGTTAGTGGACTATTTAGTTGTGCATTTGTTTTACAATGTATTGTTAACATATCCGTGAACTATGAATGTCCTATTAGAATGCACTGAAATCCTTACTAATATTATCAATGCGAAAACACTGTTTTCACGCATTTGTTGGTCACGCTTTCACGAAAAAAATACTGATCTGTTTAATATAGAACCTGAGAAAAGACATATTATGCTATTTTTTACACAGGTAGCAGAAAATAGTTACCTCGGACGCAGGTGTTCTGTTTCACCACTTCATGAAATCTGAAAAAAAAAAACATCAAGATGAAGACTACGTTTATTTTGAAGTTAAAATAACAATTTTCACGTCACAATTGGTTCCTTAACTTTTACCTAACTTAACTCATGTATCCGATCATATAAGTAAAACAAAACACCAACGCAGTTTCCTTACAATCTCCTTTTAACTCAAGCCTGTTAAACTTGGCAACTTCTAAAACTTGTTTACAAAACCCCGATACTTTAAGATGAACACTTAACAAGTCCTAAGTAAGTTGTCAGTTGGGAATTTTAATTTGGTCGTGTTTTCAGCGTTAGTCAGCTGTATAGGACGGCGCGATTGAGCTACACTTCGGTGCTTCATCGTTCTACTCCGTATCTGGTTGGATTAAGTTTGGGATTGGCTTTGAAGAACCCTACGGAACATGGAAAGGTATAATTATTTTTACTGGTATTTAGAAGCACATTAAATGTATGTTGGGGCCTAAAATACCTGAAATCCTTAATGATTAAATTGTATGTGTTGAATTATGTACATTTTATATAGTTGATATCGCAGCCAGTAGTTAGTAGATAAAATAATTTTCATAATACGTTTTAGCGAGAACCAATGTAGCAACCTTCCCTAAAAGAGATAAAACGATGTATTATATTTCAGGGGTTGAATGTAGGTGGTACTGATGCTGCTATAATACAGTACACTGTAGTTAAGAAAACAATTAGTTACAACTATTCAATAATATCGTTAATAACGTTATGTAATTCTTGTAAATTATTCCATATTGGAACATAAAAATTGATCATTATTTGTTATTATAAAAGGCCAGAGATCAGCTGTAAAGGAAATAGCCGTAAATACAGACGACATGTAGCGACCACATGATATTGTTGTATATCAACATAACACTCTGTTATTAAAAGTCCAGCAATTGCAGTATTAAATGCATAATTATTCAGAAATATAGGGGTTATTAATACAATCACAGTGGAGGAAATATATTATGATTTAAAAATCCTAGTACCTATTATTTCTCCTATCTTCGTTAGTAGAATAATTTTGGCTATGGATGGATTGTGTGAATGACGACATGGCAAGAAAAAGTTACGATATGGAGAAGACTCATTAGACAGAAGAAGAGGTGCAGAGGAATTTCTCATACATTATATTTTATACATGAATCTTGTGAATCATTTATATTGCTGTTTTACAACGTGCTACAAAAATCCTTTAATTTTCCAGTTCATCCTCTCCATTGGCTGGTTATCCAGCACCGCTCTCTGGTGCCTCGTCTGGTGGGCAGGCATCGACGCCGGTTCGATCCAGTATCGGTACAGCTCCTCGTTTGCCGCACAATACGCTGCACTTGCGCCTATTGCATCAGCCCTTGCCATAGCGTGGGTCATTTATGCTGTCCATAGCAGTAATGGTAAGAATGTTGTTATATAGCAAAATAATGGTTCTTTGAGAAGTTGAGAAGGAATCCAGACAAAAAGGGCTACGGCTCTAAAAAAAAACTTTGTAGATTAGACGCTTAACATTTTTGATTTATGAAGAAAAATATTTTTGCACTGTCTCAGATATTTTACCACGACAATCGTATAGCTTTTCTATTATAGACAGATTCTATTGCATATAAGTTGCTGAGTAAAGAGATGATTAGGACTTATCACGTAGGCTCATCTAAATCTTCAGATAATACATTAATTACTACAGATAAAGTTATTCTTAGACATAAACTATGCATCGTTCTTAAATATTAATAATCAGTGTGATGATACATCGTGCGAGACAGATTTACACAAATGTGTAGCGATTATGCGTTATTTAGAAGAACATTATGATTGAGCATAAACTTTAATGTTTGTGTTGTTCCACAGGTTTCCTGTCACGTTTCTTATGCTGCCGTCCTCTGGTCATGATCAGTCGTCTGTCATATGCTCTTTACCTCACCCAGTTCATTGTGTTCATCACAAATGTTGCTACCGTCAAGACATCTAGAGAATTTACTTTAATATCTATGGTAAGGACGTTACAGAAACTAAATCTTCAACAGTATCGTCACTAAAACATTTCGAGGCTGTTAAATGATTACTCGTTTTTTCCCAGATCGACGTCCAAGAGATATCAGCTATTATACTATCTTCGACAATCCTAACATTAACCTTCGTTATACCGATGCAAAATCTACACAAAGTATTCTCATTCTCTTTCCCTTCCCTATCAAAATCTGAAAGTACAGACGAAACTAAAGAATCAGACGATGCTGCTGAAAATAAAGAAGAAAATCAAAAGGAAGAAAAAGAGGAAGAAGAAGAAATCATAGAAGTACCACAAATAAGAAGCAGACAGCATTTGATAGCACACAGAGAAGTACTTGAAGAAATTCCTGAGACAGAAGTTGAGTACGAAGCGCAAAGAGACAACGAAGGACTTGGAGAAATTTTAGAGGAGGAGGAAGAAGAAGAGGCTGGAGAAGAATCTATTGGAAATATGGACGACGATTTGGAAATAATCGAAGAGGAAGGTGGAGAAGATGAAGAAGATGAGTCGTGGTTGGAACGAGACCATTATGTACGAAGAAGGTCACAACCAAGGGATGATGATCAAGATCTTGATGAATGGGAATGGACTGCGAATGGAAATCGCAACGGAGCTCAATATTATCGATACTCAAGGTAGCGTTATTTGTCTGTTAAATTAAATTATCTTTTTGAGTTTTGTTTTCTTGTTTTATTTTATACATGCTCAAAGTAAAGATTTGCATTCAGTTCGATACGAAAGTGGATACAAATCATCCAAATTAAAAAACAAAGTCGTGTTTGCTTAAAAACGTATCTCAAGAACTGCTAGACCGATTTTTATTAATTTTGATTTGTTTGATTTATCTTTTTACCGTTAGACGAATATCAAGAAGAATGAAGTAGGGAACGGAAACATTAACGTGTTAGTTCATATGGACGACGTCACGGGTAAATCGAATGTTGCTATATTTCACAGATATAATTTAACAAGTATCTGTCTGACCATATTGCCTACGCGAGAGAAATCGCGTCAAAGGATTAACAATTCACCTACTCATCGAGATTGTATCGAAAATTTAATTATAATCAAATATCCAGTTTTCAAATATTTTGAGGCTAGATCCGCGAACATAAAATACATAAATTTTATGTTCGTGTACTATTTGACCTTGATTTGCATAATTTGTTTGAAATATTTGAGCACATAAAAGTACAGAAATAGGCTCATTTCGCATTGCGTTATGTGATTTAAATGGTGCATTAGATTAGACTGCTCCCAATGGCTAGAAACTAAAAAAGCTTTCCTTCCTAATGAGAATATTTTTCTTGACTTCGTGGGATAGCGGATGTCAGTGCAAAAGGATGTAAATAGAACTGTGAGAATCAGCCAATCTTATATGGGAATAACATGTAGTTCATCATTTGTTTTATCAGTTTTATGTATTTCGATTCTAAACTAACTTCACTGAATGAAATAAAGAGGATATCTTTTGTAAGTAATAGCTGCATGAAATTATTGATCATTCATACGGTATAGCAACGGTAATGGGTAGTTAAAAGCTAAAATGTCTGACTACTAGTCTTACCAATGAGTATCAGGTGGCTCGGGACACTGTGTCGAGGACCTCAGATAGGTAGTCGCCCGATGTAAAACATAGTACTCAGCTGAATCCGTTTAGTCTGAAAGCTGACCCCAACTTATTTGGGAAAAGGAAAGGCAAATGGGAGACAGCTCAACTAATATGAAAAGTACTAATTAATGTTAACACAAGATTAATCAGGGTAACTAGATATTCGCGTAATCAGGTTACACGTGTCACTGCCCAATTATCATTGCATAATACATCATTTATGAAGCCTCTGGGGACCTTGCTTTAGACAGGGATTGATATTATATGTTACTGTTACTGTTACAGCCTTTTTATCGTCCCACTGCTGAGCACAGGCCTCCTCTCACACGGAGAAGGATTGAGCATTAATCACCACGCTTGCTCACCGCGGGTTGGTGATTTCAGACTTTATAGTCCAGGTTTCCTCAAGATGTTTTCCTTCACCATTTTATCAGCCATTGGTGTCTAAGATATACTCAGAAAGTACATACAAACTTAGAAAAGTTGCATTGGTACTTGTCTGACCTGGAATCGAACCCACGCCCTCATACTCGAGAGGTTGGTTTTTTACCCACTAGGCCACCACGACGATATTATATGTGTATTATTGTTATTATTGTCATATAGTTCTGGAAAATCATGAATGGGTTTTGAAATTTGGAAATTAAGAGTAGTACTAGATATTATGATCCCACCCAAAACAAAAATGTGAAAGGCTGCCAAGTTCGATAATATGGGAATGCTTCGCCTATAAAAGAAGTGAGATCTGAATAAGAACCAAGTTCCATACACATACCTCAGTTAAAAATAGTTACTTTTTAATGATGTTACTTAAAAGTTTTCACACACCTTGTGAACCTACTAAACGCAATGAATCAAGTATATGATTTTCTATTAAAGTAAAGCCAAGTAACATCATTAAAAAGTAACTATTTTTAACTGAGGTATGTGTATGGAACTTGGTTCTTATTCAGATCTCACTTCTTTTATAGGCGAAGCATTCCCATATTATCGAACTTGGCAGCCTTTCACATTTTTGTTTTGGGTGGGATTTCATTTATTTTTGTAAGGTTGTTTATTTTATTTTTTTCTTATGATCAAGTTAGTTAAGGAAATGTCTCATTTATACTATCTTTCAGATTTTTGAATATGCACTATGCTTCTTACAAAGAAATGAACTAGATTTACCAACTGACTGACATGACATGTTATCATATATTATGTTCGTGGATCAAAGTTACACATTCGTTATTTTCGAAAGTGACTCACACTTGGCCGTTATCAGATTTTTACTTTACTTTGACTAAATACAAACCTTTGTAATGAATTTCAGATCGGTACGACCATTGGAAGATATATTATATAAATATAGATAAATTTAGTTCGTTTTAGTTCCTTAGGGGTATAAATTTACACCGGGTACACCTTCATTATTTTGAAACTGACTCACGTTTGGCCATTTTCAGATTTTCCCTTTACTTTGACATAAAGACCTACCTCCATGCCAAATTTCAAGTCAATACGACCATTGGAAGTGGTCTAGGTTTTTGATGAGTGAGTCAGTGAGTGTATAGTAAAAATAGCGATTTTCTGACGTCAATATCTCAAGACCTACAATAGGTATATCAATGAAATTTTGTATTTTAGATAAGTGAGGGGGTCTCAACAGATACTAGAAATTTGATATGCGTAAATAAAATAGATTTTGAGTTATAGAGGGGTCGAATTTGGCCCGAAATGGTTCGTGTAATATAACCCACGGCCGGTGTGTCGCTTTTTTTTGCTCGAACTTGGCGGACACACTGCCGTGTGTCTAGATTTTCGAAACACTAATAACCAGCCAAGTGCGATTCAGACTCACTCGCGAAGGTTTCGATGTCCTGTAAATAGTCATTATATCCTAGCAACAGAAATACATCATCTATGATTTTAGGTTCACTACGACAGCGAAGTCGTGGTTATAGGTATATTTCGTTTTACCATTTAGGCTTTTTGATTGTCGTAGTTGTATGTACGAACAATTTGTACCTTACTATTTCAAAGATTTTTGTCTGTACATTATCGACATAGATTTAATGGATTGTTACGTTTCGAGTTTAACAAATACATGTTCAAATATAGCGTCAAAACGTAGTTAAGACGCAAAAAAATAAGGTGACCAATTTTCCCAATTGGCATGGACCAAAAACCAAATTAATTATCACCATCAAGATACACAGGACCTAAAACAAAACTCAACATCGATCAAAAACAATGAACTTATTACAATATTAAAAAGGCGACACAGCCTAATAGCGAGGACTCACTTCAATGATCGTCCGAGGATCGAAGGCTCAGTACTGCTAGAGACGGCGCGCGCGCAGAACGTCATGCTTTCCGCGGCGATTTTCCTAATCGCGTGCGCGGCTACCGCCGCCTTCGACCCGAAAACTTTTAACACAACACTACTAAACCATGAAGTGCTACAAAGACTAACACCAATATTAAATTCAAATAGAACTCTAACTGACAAAGATTATGCGTTACTTAATAGGACTATACAAAATTTGGGTGTCGATAAAGAATTAGTGGCAAAGTGGACTGATTTAGTTAGACGCAATGGTACGGTTCCAAAGGATGCTGTTACGAAAGTTGTTGAAGATGTTAAGTCTTCTACTTATGATGCTTATGGGGATGAGATAGGGAACAGGGATGGGTCAGTTAGACATGTGGAAGAGTCTCCTGATTACGCATCTTCGGTGGTGTTGGCCAGCGATCTACTTTCTTTGACTAGTGCTGTTGCGAGTGTGAAAGAAACTGCTTGCAGAGAACATGGTTACAAATTCCTGGATGGACTCATCATGAACAAGAGATGGGCGTTGAAAAGTGAGTATTTAAGTTTACTTGCATTTGTTGTTCTTTTGTTTTCATCGTAAGAATCTATTTTAAACTATGCAGTGATGCTCAATTTTTGTTTTGGTTTCTATGATTCGATTAATCTAAACGTAAACGTCAGTTTTTTGTGAGTTTGTTTTTTCTTGTTACACACAGCATTACGCTACTATAATTTCATTGTTAAATATAGACCTTCTATAGCAGACCTCATCTACGCACGATCTTGGGAAAAACTACTTTTCCTTATTACAGTTTTCCTCAAATACCAAAATCGCCTTGTAGACACTAAATAATCGATTCAAAGTCTTTCCTAGATGCCTACTTGAGCGTATTAGATTAACATGTATATGAGACTTTTGCAGATTACTTAAGATTTTGTTTTGTAAGAAAAACACGTTTTACTACGATTGTGACTTTATTTTTATATCACCGGTTTTATTGATTTTATTAACGCTCGGAAGCAAATGGATTCTTAACGATGACTTGTAGACGTTAAATAAACTTTACAATTATTATTACTATTAATAATAATGGCGTCCACGGCCGATTTCGGCCACGGCGGCTGTTCTCATTTAAGGAGATCAGCCAGCTGCGCAGGACATATTATAGTGCACAAGCATTTGCGCAGACACAGGTGCACTCCCTATTCCTTCACTCTCATAACCCGATGGGACGGCAATCCGACACGACCGGAAAGAGATCAGGCGCAGGACCGACATTTACGTGCTTTCCGATGCACGGGTGAACTAATCACCAACTATTGCTATTATGTCGTAATTGAATCACTAAGTAAAATAAAATATATGCATGAACGTAAATTTTTCTTGCAGCTTCTGGTTTTTATGCCTACGATTGATATAATATGTTTTATTTCACGTGTGGCTGAACCGATTTTGGTGGATTTTTTGATGCGGTTTTCAGTATAGTAATCACACTTAAAACCGACCTTATACCTAAGACTGTATCTTGTATCTGTATG
The DNA here is from genome assembly GCA_963856015.1 of Helicoverpa assulta. Classification (NCBI taxonomy): domain Eukaryota; kingdom Metazoa; phylum Arthropoda; class Insecta; order Lepidoptera; family Noctuidae; genus Helicoverpa; species Helicoverpa assulta. The sequence goes on from CAWLCW010000016.1 coordinate 3,348,978, forward strand.
AAACTTGGTTTTATTTGTTCAATAAGTAATTTTTTAGAACAAAATATAATCTAGATATTGTTGCATATTTAAATGTAAATCCTTTGTTGTATCCCTGCGCAGACGGTACTATGCATATTTTATTGGATTTACTAAAAAGTACCCACACACTGCAGACTAAAAAGTCGGCCTACAGTTGACCCAATGGTCAGCAAAAAAATATTCTTAAAGAAAATCTTGATACCAATCAAAGTTTAAAGCCAGTTACATATCGGCTGTATTTGATTTTCGTGCTTATGTAAATATCTAAACACCTGCTGACGATTGTTGTTGCCAATTTAATATGTAAAAGAAATAAAAATTGATTAATTTCCGTTTTTTTAATAATTTATTCTGATTAAGAGTACCTCGCACACCGCAGTTGGCCCGATCGAAGGCAAATTACCCGAAATCTTGGTTTCAATCAAAGTTTGCAGTCGGTCTGACATCGACTAAATACCTGATCTTTGTAATGAGCGTACTACCATTCAATTCATCTTGATACTGATTTATGATCCCAAACAAACTATCGGCCAACTAAAAGTTTGCAGTGTGCTGCAAAGGTAGCATCTGCGATATTGATAAGTAATGCATCACGCATAGTCGTTTTGAAATACCAGACGCGGCAAATTGTGACGTTAAACGTAGGTATAAGTATGACGCAGTTCAAGTAAATAAACACAATTCAAGTGTTTATTATAAGTTCTGAATATTTTTATTCATTTTAAGTTAGGTAACGCAACTTATATAGGTACTTATCTACCTGTAGTAGGATTAAGCAGATTTGTATCAGTTTTTGTAGTTATTTCATGAACAGGCAGTTGAATTTTACACCGTAATTTATTTTGGGTATTAAAAAAGTCACTATATCCCTGTGTATATATCCTAATTGACTAGGGAATAGACGTAGGTATATTTAAGAATTATATTTTTAAGGTCCAGAAAACCCCACTCTAGTTTTTTAATGACTTTCCAAAAAAGAGGACGGTCTCAATTCGTCGTTTTTTTTCAACATAAAAAAATTATATCTAAAAATATTTAAGAACAGTTATTTTGTGACACATCCTTAAAGAGAAAGTTGCAGATCTACTGCGACAATCAATCATTTTGGCAAGTTAATTTTGTTCTGTAGATTAGATATTCAAAATTGGGAATCTTGAGGACCGGTTTTCCCCTGCCCTCTCATGAATTTAATATGGCACCCAAGCAAGAAGATAAGTCGTTATTTTTGGATAAAAAAGAACAGTTTTTATTTTGGTTCATGCGTGGGTGGCTAAACTAAGTCGTGAGTCTTATAAGGTTAATAACTTCAGGAGTAAATTTAGACATATAGTTATTCTTTTTTTTGTAACTTTAGATTGATAAAATTAGAACGAAAATATATTTTTAGAAAGGTGAGCCCAGTGGTTACATTGAATTTGGTAACGAGTTCATTCTTCACTCTAAATATATTTATTTGTGCAGATGCAGTTGATGGAAAGTTTCCTTATACCTCTATAATATTTTCTACTCCACTATACGGACTATGACTGATTTTTGATGTATCATATATATTTTTAAATTTTTCGACTATTGGTTTTGTTCGTCTGGTAAAATAAAGGTTAAAATTAAATTCTACATTCAATATAATTTGCAGGTAGTTTCTACAATGAGCGTAATAGCAGTTACCATACCTCTATAAGCAATATCGATGCATAACAATACCAGGTGGGCCACTAAAATGATGCTTGTGTCACGTTGATGGGTCCACTCAGTTGTTAGCACTTTAGATCCCTCGACATGTATCATGTGGCATTTTAGTCACCCAATATATGTTTCAACTTTAGGTAATTTTGAACAAGTTCGATGTACTTTAGAGAAATATTTGAGTTTATTTAAATCATTAAACTAGTTTCAAATTGATAATGATCTTAGGATTGGTTAGGACAGGCACATTTCAATATGTAAACGATAACTTAGGACAACTTTTCGATAAATTCATTATAGGCAATTTAGTTAAGATAGTTTGTTAATGGTAATTATAATAGTCATAAACATAAAATGGCTATAAAATAGGCTTTTTAAAGAGATTCTTTATTTACTTTATTAATTTCCTAAGAAACCTGTATAAGAGGTTTTTGGGATTAACATACTAATGGTACTTAATTCAAAAGTCCACATAAAATAATAATAATTTAGGCACATTAAAACAACTTAAAAAAAATTATGTACCTATGTTGTTTTTCACATTCATGGCAATTAATTTAATTTAAAATATGAGAATGTGAATTCTGAATAATATTAATTTAAAGTATTTTTACATTTTAGTATACAATTAATTGACCGAAAAAAATATAATTGAAAAGTTTGCCCACTGCCATAACACCAAATTTGATTTTAATGAGCTGTTTTACAAACAAATAAATGTTTGCATCATACATAAAGTTTTTTTACTAACATTACAAAAACCAGGTTGAACAGCGAAAATGCGTGCATCATCAACATTTGGTATTTATTTGTTGACTCACATCGCGACAATCGGCCGCTAACCGTACGTGACTATTAAACAAACAATGCTCCCTTATGTCAATATGTTTGCACATTTCAGTGTCAACTATTGATTTTCAATTAACATCGTCAATACGGTTAATTTATTGTAATTATGTCATTTATTTGTGTATTTTTGAGAGCAATATGAAGTTTGGCAATGTTTTTTTTTAAATGAGAAATCATCAAATGTACCCACTGTGGGTCCACCGTGAAGGAGTCTCAGACTGTTGGTAACTATAAAAAGATTGGGCTTATCTCAAGTTTTTACAAGATCACACTTAGATCTATGCCTTACTTTATCTGTCCGTGTATAAGAAGCTGTTAATCAATTCAAGGTTCACAAAAAATGATTAGAGAAAAATATATTTTTTCTTTGAAATAATATTACATTGATATGCTAGTTAGACTGTTATGCTTTATTTAAACTCTCTGAATATTCTAAAAAGAGCTTATCAATGACTTTTAAAACGTCCGCCAGTGTGAATTCTTTTAAATTCGATATAGAAACTTAAAGCTGGTTTAAAATCTAGCAGACACATAGAATCGAATAAAATTAAACGATCTTGTCTGATACAGAAAGTCTTTTGTTGGGGTTTAAAACCGCTGATATTGTCTCCGATAGAACGCATCCCAGAGAAATAAATTGTAAACGCAAAAGACGTTATCTTAACATTTTAAGATTTATTGCAGTTACAGTATTTAATGCCTTTTTACGTAAAAAGTCTTTATTCAAAAATCTTTTTTAATTAATCAAAAGAGTTTGCGTTCTTTTATGTAGGGCGAGGTCAGAGTGCACGTTAAGACGAGGTAATTTTTTATGGAGACACTTTTTAAGAAGGGTTCTAAGTGATAAAAGGAAGAGACAAACTGATGATCATTATTAGGTATATGTACCTACTGGTACCTACTGATGTACGAGCATGATAGATATTGCCTATTTTTCTACAGTAAGTTCTATAAACATCAAATGGCCGTTCCCATCGATAGGAATTTGACACCACTTGTATGGGGTTAATGTCAAAATTGTATTTTAGGAAACAAATACATATATAGATTGAATATTGGGAACGGCTGTAAGAAAACCGTTCGTTATTTCTATCTGCTATACTATATTAGGTATCAATTAAATTAGGCACCCGGATATACCTACATAAGCACTAATTTACGACGGACATAAATATAACAAACTGCATTATGGCTCATAAATTTAATAAAGGTGCCTCCATAAAAATTGGCAGGCAACATTCAGAAAAACTTAATCGGTAAAAACTAATCGTTGATATTCGATTATCGATTTCTTTGGTTACTTCTGTGTAATTAATGTCCCAAAAAACGTTAAAGTTCAAGTTTCCCCGAAATTCCAAAAAAAGACAATAATTATGGTAAACGGTTGGGCAATATAATGACTGTAGTATTTATGAATGTGACCACGGATGAAGAAAAGTTAGCGGAGATGCCATAATCGAGGTATATGTACAGGTCAAGTATCATGCGGTATGCATGATAAGTTACTAGAACTCACGAGACCTTTGGGTTCCTTGTCAAATCAAAACCAAACTATCTAAGATTGGTCTTGATTGATTTGTGATTTTATTTTGAAAATAATGGTCTTCTATGGAAGAAGGCGTATAAGAGCAGAGCTAGTAAGGTTCCTCATACTCCGAACACCCGCATTTTGGCGTGCTACTTTCTTAAGAGATTTTGCGTTATGACATCTCTGCTAGTCATTTTGTTCTCCATGGCAGTAAAATACTGTGATAAAAAAATTACCATATTTTAAAGATCGGACGTTCAACCGGTTAGACAGCGCACGAAAGGCCGTTGCCGAGCGAAATTTTAATAAGGCACAGATGTCATGTGGTTGCCATGTACTCGATGATCACAGGTCAATCGATCAAGGTTAGATTTTGCTTGCCGCGGTCACTCATTGGATAGGTGACCATTTATTATGTGAGTGTCAGAAAACATTATTAATTGTTTATGGCGTAATTTAATTGATGTGCGCCTATAAATCATGTTTTAATAGAATAACAGTTGTCATTTGTTATAGTAAATTCGTTTAATGCTAGTTATTCTCTGCAATTTGACTCGTATTCGTGGGGAACTACTTTCCACATCTGGATAAAGAGTATCCTGTGTCCTTTCTCAGGATGTTAACTATTATTGTACAAATTTTTATTTCATTTGGTTCAGTAATTTTGGAGTGCCGTGAAAGCCGGACAGAGAAGGATTATATTGTACAAAATTTTATTTCATTTGGTTCAGTAATTTTGGAGTGCCGTGAAAGCCGGACAGAGAAGGATTATGCAATTCAAAACCTAGTAACTCCGCTATGGAAATAGATACCGTCTACAACTCGCTGTGAAAAGAAAAATACCAGTTGAAGTTTTGTTTGTCGCTGTTTAAAAATAAGAATAACTATAGTTCTAGTGATTATCTTTGCATACAAACCAACTAATCTATACTAATATTATAAAGAGGAAAACTTTGTTTGTTTGGTTGTCATGAATAGGCTCAAAAATTACTGGACCATTTTTAATATTCTTTTACCATTCGAAAGCTACATTATCCACGAGTAACATAGGCTATATTTTATCCCGGGCAGTAGTTACCACGGGACGCGGGTAAAACCGCGGGAAAACGGCTAGTTTTATTATATTAGCATAACTTTGGATATATGATTAATTTAGAATTTTACTATATCGTGTTAAGCATTTAAAATGCTCTTGGAATAAGACACGTTATTCAAGAAAATCTTAGTCTAAAGTCTAAAATACTAAAAATAAATTTAATTATTATTCTAATCTAAGTCATTGATATTTAGATATCTTAATCAGATATTTTTACTATATTTTTTAAATTATTTTAGATTTGCGAATTGATTGAATCAGAATAGATTATTTTTGAAACTGGAAATTCATCCTTAATTCTTAAATAGATTATTAGTAAGCGCTCACAAACTTTTAGTCGGCCGATAGTTTGCTTCGGCTCATAAATCAGTATGAAGATGAATGGTAGTACGTACATTATAAAGGTATTTAGCCGATGTCAGACCGACTAAGATTTCGGGTAATTTGCCTTCGATAGGGCCAACGGTCTGCGGTGTGCGAGGTACCTACTCTTAATCAGAATAAATTATTAAAAAAACTGGAAATTAATCAATTTTTATTTCTTTTACATATTAAATTGGCAACAACAATCGTCAGCAGGTGTTTAGATATTTATATAAGTTTTTACCAGTTTTAGGCGATTTAGAAATATATGAAATATATGAGAAAAAAATAAAAATATTTAATGAAGGTGAGATAGCGTACCACTCGACGTTATTTCTTTAAACATAGAGTTACTTATGTTTTTTATTTGTTCACTAAAATTATTAATACACTTAGTGAGTTTATAAGTTCGTAACAAACCTATTTACGTACGTTTATAAGTTATATAATATAAGAGTCGCATGATTTACATGGATATGTTAATAAATCAGCATTTCATCAATAATTGTGGAAACATAAAAACTTAATTACTATGACACTAAGGGCCAATTTTCAATCGCAACGTTTATCTGAAGATTTTTTTCTGAGGTTTCGTCATTTTTTGTATATTTTTGTTTTTTTTTTTTGAATAGAAAATATACCGCTATATTTGTTCGTTATATGGAAATTAACAGATGATTAAAAAATCAGCCCTCAATCGTCAAATATAGAACTATTCTAAGGCTCTATATTCAAAGGAGAATTGTTATAAGAGCATAATATACAATATAACGTATAACTTTAATTACCGCCAAATATACGGAACCTTCAAACAAAGTTGTTATTTGGCAATCATTTTGTTGCTATATTTAGATACAATTTATTGATTCCTGGTTATATTTCTATTGCGGAAGTTTCTGAACATCGCGGTAGAATATAGCAAAAAGTTTCGAACTTTTGGAATGGGTTTTCCTTTCATATTAAAATGTTGTAAGTCTTTAGGTTAATCAGACATTAATTGTAATATTGTTGTATGATACTATTCCACTAGTACCGTGGATTTTTTATTTAATGACTACTCCGGTATAGTATATCAATGGTCATAATATGTCTTAGCTGTCAGTATATTGGGTGACACCCTAGATCGTTTTAAGTTTTCTCTCTTTTTGACGTTTATAACTTTTTTAGTTTTATAATAATTAGAAAATATGTAGCTCATTTAGCTTGAATAAAAATGACGGCGAAAAAAAATTTTTGGTTCCATATCTTCTATCTGACCTACTAATGCGTTGGCGTAATGTTATCTTGTTTGAAATCTTAATCTATTAGAACGAAATAAACATAACCATATAAAGAGAACCGGTAGTTGCATCTCATTTCCGCGCATAACTTTGTTTTACATAATTTTAGCAAAGGCCAAAGTCAATGTCATATATAGGCAAGTTTACCTTTTACATATTTTATAACTATTGGTAAATAAGTAATTAAGCAGCCCTTGACTAATGAGCCTTTTAAATTAAGGAGCTATAGTATAGAAGGCGCCGATATGTTCTGATGTTATATTGGAAGACTGGCAGTCGAAAGATGAATGGTGTGATCAGAACTGCCTAAAATCGGAATATTTGGTATTTTCTCTTCTGGGAGGGAATGTAGACCATTCAGCGTTGGAAAACGATAGCCTGACATGATACCTACTGTCCGTGAAAGAGATAATAATTGGCTACTTCTCATAATTACTTAGGTACTACTTCCTGACCTTAACCCTCATTAACCTAGCCAGTAATTTCTCACAATGCCCATCGATGGATTTACCAGGAAATTACCCTGTCATCTTGTAAGACTGACAATGATAGGGTTCAAAGTCATACTATATCTGATGCTCTTTTTACGAAACTATAATTTGTGTGGTAACGTCTTTTTGTATATTGCAGTCTTCGTAACATTGCATAAGGAGGAATGTCATTATAGCCAGTTTTAATTTTTATTTGGATTCATTTTTATTTGGAAGATATTTTGTAATGTAGGAACATTATCATTAAAAATAAAAGATAATTACATAATATTGATATGCAGTGGACAAGAATAATTTTTCATTCCTAATATTTATTTTTGCTTAAGTAATAAATATTTATTTTGGGAATTTTTATTTTATTTTTAGGTCTTCTTTTCGAGTAGATGGCAATCGATAATTTTTGACGGCAATTAGATATTTCGCTGTGCTGATGTTATGGCAGACTTCTTCCAAGTCTGCCATAAGAAGTGGGCTGCGGAAGAATTTGGATTCCCGCGGCCCCACGTGCAAGGAGGACACAGGGGGGATTTAGCCGGTAGGAGTCCGGCACATCCCTCCGCCTCTCCCCCGGGGAAAGTCCATGAGGATTTACCCCTCCCAAAAAAAAAGACTTGGAAGAAGTAAGGTCATACTTGTTATATTATCTTTATTTTCGCTTCTAATTTCAAGTAAAGCCGTGGGCAGAGGCTAGTTGAGTCTATTTGAAATTGGTGCGGAAGTATGTATTTAGTCGTTTATGTATTTATTTGCTTACACGACTGCGTTTATTAGTATACTATAGGCAAAGAGGTAATTCAGTGACCTCTAAATATTTGTGTTTATTTTTATCTGTGCAGTGATTTATCAAACAATTTTGTTTATTTATTAAACATGGAGCTCGGTCGTGGTGACCGTAAAAATGATTGTTTTCTAATATAGTTTACAAAAAGTAGATAGTCGAAATCACATATATGTGATATCATATATGATGTAGGCACAACAAGGAGTATACATACAATAAACGTAAATTTTTGGCCTAATGGTACAGAATCCGTCGTACACGAGTTTTTATCGGGTTCCAATAAAAATCTCACAAGTTCGTTCGTTTATTCGAGACTAGCTTCTGCCAGCGACTTCGTCCGCGTTAGATTTGGACTTTGTGCAAAGAGAGGAAGAAATAATAATCACCAGCCTATCCAATTATCTAAATCTATGCGTACGTAGCCTATTGGCATGAGTGAGAGTGTTATAAACGTCAGGGTAGACAAATATAATCAGAAAGCTCTGAACTGCTTAGCAATCGGAAGTTACACGTGTTATTGTGAGTCAACCATAAAAGATAGACATATACTGTCGTGGGATATTTTTTACATAATTTAAAGGAGAAGATTTCCGTCATACCTAGTTTCTATATAGCTTTAACCATTAAGGCTGCACACGCGACGGAAGCTTGAAAAATGGAGTAACTTTTCCCGTTTTCCCAACATTTCTCTTCACTGCTCTGCTCCTATTAATCGTAGCGTGATGAAAAGTATCCTATAACCTGCTCAGGAGTATGAAGAATATTAGTGCCAAGTTTCATTAAAATCCGTCGAGTAGTTTTTGTTTCTATAACGAACATACAGACAGACAGACAGACAGACAGACAGACAGACAGAAAGACAGACAGACAGACAGACAGACAAAAATTTTACTGATTGCATTTTTGGCATCAGTATCGATCACTAATTACCCTCTGATAGATATTTTGGAAATATGTTTAATGTACAGAATTGACCTCTCTACAGATTTATTATAAGTATAGATAAACATAAAAAAAAACACTGAACTCATTTTTCATGTGGTTAGTCAATACTTACATATAGAAAGGTTTTGGTGTATAATTTAACCCGTGCAAAACCAGAACAAATCTTTAGATACCCAATGATATTAGTCCGGATTTAAGAAATCTGTTTAATAGATTTAATTTCATACCTATTAACTTGTAATACGAAATCTTTAATCAGCGTTTACTTGCATAGTTGCGTCAACAAATTCTTGGCATCAAACCAGTGCGTTGAACTTAACCAGATTGTGCACAAAACCAGTGAAATATACTTGTGTAATCGAAAGTAGGCCGGTGACATGCCTATAAGTTACCTAGAATTGTAACGCAGATGTTAAATGTATCTTAAGTGATTATTACATTGATAGATAGATAGATATACTCTTTATTATGTACACCAATTTAAAAAAAAAAAAAAAAAAAACAACAAAACACTAATCTACAGATTTAAAAGTCGGTGACACAATGGGCGGTCTTATCGCTAAAAGCGATCTCTTACAGACAACCTTTGGATGGATTGAGAATAAAAAAAGAAATAACTTGTATTAGATTATTGCACATTTTATAAATATATTTCTTTTGCTATCTTTAGCTACTTTGTTTATTTCTTACTAGCCCTTTTCCCGCGGTTTAGTTAATGTAAAATAGCCTATGTTACTCGGGAAGAGTGTAGCTTTTCAACATTTAATTAATTAGGTTTAGAGTTTTGGAGCCTTTGCAAACAAACAAAAAAATGTTTACTGTTTACCTATTATATTAGTATACTTAAAATTAAAAGGGGCAAAAAGAATTAAGAATATACCACTGCAAAATCTGTGCCTTTTATTAAATCTCACAATAAATTATATGCTAACGGCAAGCTAGAACCGTCATCGGTTGTTGAACGTGAACAAAATGTGAACGACATTGAACCACAAGTAGGTACCTACTCGTAGTTTACGTAACTATGTACTTAACTTTGCTTCCGTATTTATCCATAAACAATAAATAATTTATACAAAATACCTTTATTGGTCTCATCGATATATATGTACTACGTACTAGATAGAACGTTCCGAACAAAAAGCTTGCCACACTGAAGTGCACTGCAGACTTTGCATTGCCCAAAATGGCAAATCAGAGCGATTTTGACACCTGCGTCAGATGGACGTCTATGAAACGACAATTATAAAGTAGAAAATACATATCAAGGTATAAACTTACACATATAAACTATTCGAGAGTCAAGTTACTAAAATTACATACTGTTCATGTTATTACAACGCTTGTATATTATACTTTTCATTTTTATTTCAATTTTACAAATATGCATTAATTTGTTTCCCGCCATCTTAAAATTATGGATTAAGAAAATCGTGCGGAAACAGATGTGCCATAAAACTGGCAGTAGGTAAAATATCAATGAAAACAGACTTCACTTTATCATGGTATTATTGGTTCTTACTTTCAAGAAAAAATAATATGACCTCGTATGTATTTCGCTACTGTAAAAACACTATAAGATATATCAGCGCATCATAAGGGATATTTTTATAATTCTTTCACCATTAGAAAGCTACATTATCTGCGAGTCACATAGGCTATATTTTATCCCGGTGCGGGCTTCCCCACATTCTTAAAAACTCTACATATGTTTTTCTGAAATATAAGCCATACCTCTCATAAACATCGATATCCATTCATTTCATCCAACAACAAACATGCATCACACTGGAAGTGCATTTCAAGTCTAAGATTTATTATTTTTAAGAAAAAAAAACATCGTAATTAATATTAAAAAAAACCTAAAAATAAGTTCCCGGTTTTAATATATTACATGATTTTGCATTCACTTAGATATAAATAAACTTTTTGATATATCACATGATTTTGAATTTACTTAGATATAAACTTTTTGAGTAATGAAGAATGTAGGCAAAATACGAGCGAAAATATTACTAATTAACATCAATGAGGATGACTACATGTCACAATACGTCAACAAGATGTCAACAGACGACATAAGCGGGTAAATTATTTGTATGGATGTTCTTGTCTATCGCTAGAATATATGTCAATGATTGGTCTACTGTATACTATACTGGACATCACTATAAAACGTTCGGAAATCACGACATTGAAACGGGTTTAGAATTTGCCAAAATTGAATTTCAAATCGGAACTTGTTTTTTTAAGTGATTAAGCTCAAATTTAATTAGGAACACGTTCGTTTTATTTCTTTTCTGTCTGGAAATTCGAGTGGCCAGTTTGAAATGGTTTCTCCTGTAATAAAGAGGTCGATAATCTTTGGACTTTTATGCATAACTTGAACCCAGAGCACCTAATTCCATGAAGCCACGAAATATGTTTGTGAATATTATTTTATGGTCGGTTCCTATAAAGAACTGATTCGTTTTTGTCGGTATTTTTTTGACTAAAGCCTCTTAATAATGAACGTCCAAAACCTACCATCTGTTAGGATAATTCGTTCGTCGCTATAGGAATCGGGTTTTGTTACTGGCCTATCTCGAGACGTTGGTTTTCATTCCAGATTTTATCTTGCTAGTTTTTATTCAGAGTTAGCAAATAATAAGGTAAATGGCTAATGACCTTTGCAAGAACATTAAATATTTTTGTATGTAAAATATATTATTTCAAACATCGACTGTCTATAATATGGTATTATTAAAATCTTCGTGTTTCACCATTCCAATAGTCTTTGTTTCATTGGTATTGACATTCATTCAATGAATTTATGCAAAAATTGCGGATAAAGGTGGTAATTTCCTTGTTAAGGGCGGACGAAACATGTTTGGAATAGTTTACGATTTAATTAATTTGTAGTGATTATTAATTACTGTGTCGGAATATTTATATGAAGTGGTGTTATGACCCGTTAGTCGGACTACTTAAAAACTTGTATAGCAAAGATTACAATATTAGAATTTCATAAAAAAGTGTGATCGACGGGCCTCGGTCAGAAAACCAAAATTAGATACTTATTTATTTTGTGCACTTTTATTTAACTTTGTGTACATAAGAAAGCTTTTATCGCTTGTTTTGTGGAAATAATAAATCTTTGAACCTTTCATTAGCAAACATTTTGGCAATTGTTCATAATTTTTATTGCTGAAACAATAAGACAAGGATGCGATTGCCACGCCATAATATGTTTCTCCCACATACAGGTCAATTTATATGCGTCAAAAGGAAGTGCAAAATGCTTACTTAAATTATAAGAATGACAAAGTATGAGTAATCGGGTTGAATTCATTGTTTCACAGAGCAAGTTTTGCTTATTCCACACGCTTCAGGACGGAGTACTTATGTTTGATTTAATGTCAGTCAATAGTCTATCAGAGTTCAGTAACCCATAAACTATACCCAATTGCCAAAAACTAACACAATTTTTTTGTCAAGATATTCCTTTGTCGGCTTAAAGTATTGTTATTAAACAAAATACTTGGATATCGATGTAATTTAAGAGTATTTTGTCTAAGCTGATGTTTATTCGTGTTCCCAAAAATTTGCGAGAAAAATATTTTGCGGTATTCCATTAAGAGTACCAGCACACTGTAAACTTTTAGTCGGCCAATAGTTTGTTTCGGCTCATAAATCAGTATGAAGATGAATGGTAGGTAGCACGCACAGAACGCGCAGATCAGGTACTTAGCCGGTATCGGACCGACTGAAAAGTCTGATTAGAATCAAGATTTCCTTCGACAGCGATGAGGAGTTTTTTTGACGTTTTTTAGTTAAGTGTAAATACCATATATTTTTAATATTAGTTTTTTTGTAAAAATCTTGTAAATAATTCCGTACCTACACATTTTTTTTTGTAAATAAATAAATAAAATTAAAAAGATTTTCCAACCATCCGCTCAACTGTCGGCCGACTGTTTAGTGTTCAGTCTGCTATGGTACTCTAAAATGAGTAAACAACACGGAGGGTAAACAATATTTTTACGAAAGTAATTGAGGGTAGCAGACAAATTAAGCGTCCAACGTTTGGTTTTGATGTTGTTTTGCTTGATCGGGTAAATAAAAATCAAATAGAATTTCCAGTGTTTTGATTTTATACAAATTAAGCACATATTTTTGATAGTTGTTTTATATTGTATCAAAATGGAAAGTAAACAGATTTTTAATTACAATTTCATCTTCGTAAAGTAAACATGTACTTAATCAATCAAATACCTGTAGATACTGTAAAGATTTTTTTCGCAAAATGAAATTTTAAGTGACTTGAAAAAAAACAGATTCTCAGCTTGACCTGTATGTACCTATGTACAATTGTACATATTGTATGTGCGGGTCTACCCACACATTTGGCTGAAGCAACTTTGGTGCGGTTTTCAACACATAGTATTGTCAGACTGAGGAGTAGTTTTTATGTACATAATTGAAGTCAGTTTTATTATTTTGTAAAAAGTTTTTGTTTGAAAATCATTTCAAACTGTATAAAGACGTTATTTCCTTATGATACACATCATTTCACAAATTCCTGGTCAGCGCGCATTTCTTGTACCGTCCGACCGGACGCAAGGTACTATAAAACACGAATACGTAATCAATATAAATTTTTATCAAATATACCGTCAGCATACAAATGTGACGAGCAAAAATGCAGGAAAACTCGTACAAAAAATAATACTATAAAATAATTAAAATTAGTAAGATGCTCAATGAGTCATGAAATGTTATCAAGATGACGCAAGATCATTCTCGCCATTGTATTGATGACTAAGTCTTACGTACTGTTGCGAAGAAAATTAATAGGTACAATAGAGTTTCTTACATATGTATTTGTCAAGTAAGATTGCCGCTTTGAAGTTGAGTGCTAAAGAAGTATGTATTTATAGGGGTGCCGTCGTGGTGGCCTAGTGGGTAAAGAACCAACCTCTCGAGTATGAGGGTGTGGGTTCGATTCCAGGTCAGGCAAGTACCAATGCAACTTTTCTAAGTTTGTATGTACTTTCTAGGTAAATCTTAGACACCAATGGCTGATAAAAAGGTGAAGGAAAACATCTTGAGGAAACCTGGACTTTAAAGTCTGAAATCACCAACCCGCATTGAGCAAGCGTGGTGATTAACGCTTAATCCTTCTCCGTGTGAGAAGAGGCCGGTGCCCAGCAGTGGGACGATAAAAAAAGGCTGTAACAAATAGGGGTGCCGAATTTTTTGTGAAGTTGACAGCTGTCTGTAACAAGGGAAAATACATTTGTTTATACTGACTGACAGAAACTGTCAACTGCACTAAAAAGGTCGGCGCATGAGAAGACCATGCATGAGATCGACGATATGTTGACTTCAGAGGACTAGAGTTATTTGACAAGAACGAATATTGAAAAACAAAACATTCTGAGCACAGAATAAAAATAGAACAAATCATTCTGTAGAGTCAACAAGTACCTAATATCAAGCGAAAACACTACTTAATAAGAATAACTAGCTTAACAACCGAAAATTCATATTGTTTACACTCTTAACCTAACTTAAGCGGTTCAAAACTAATAGAATTTTAGTTGCTCGAGTTTCCCAAAGTTATGAAATTCAACTTAGTGTGACTTAATAGAGCTGCAGTTTGTTCGTTCAGAAAACTGTCGCTTGTCGTAGTTTATGTATTGGGATGAATTTACACACTTAAGTTAAGGACAAATACATAAAGTATAGGACCTTTCTTACTCAAAACTTTACTTTAAAAAAGCGAGTCTGTTTACTTATTCCATTCTTTTCTTATAGTAAAACGGCTAAGCTTATACCAGGGAAATTAGGTTTAGAGATAGGTACCATGGAGATAATTTTAGGCTTTGTATTGAAGCTATAAGTAGGTATGGGTGGGAAAAGTGCGTAAATAAAAAAGGACTGTATTTTTTGAATGGAATGCAAAAAATAAAATATTATAAAATTGTACAGCGATAGGACAAAAAATGTTTCAATTTTGAAGAAAATATTGTTATCAAATATAGTTTATTGAATTTGAATATTGGAACAATTAATATTACTACATAGCTTACTAATATAATTAAATCTATTTGAAATAGGCCGGAATCCAAATTCTATTTCAATTTAGAGAACTAATTATAGCGAACCAGTCATGTTTTTACAAAAATATGTACTTTATAATTGGTTCCCATTTTCACTGATTTCCCATTTTTTACTGGAATTGTTCTAAATACAACTGGGAATTTGTGAAACAAAGGCACAGTTAGTTGATAGACTGGTTCCTAGACTTGTTGAATAGATTTTCTTTGTTATAAACATAGCTCTTGAATTACTAACGGACGTTTCTTAGTAATTGTGATATTGTCAAGAAAGGGGTTTTCTTATTTTGCAAGTAGTGAGAAACTGGGGAATGTATGTAAGTACAAAACAAAGTAGAGAAATAAAATAAAACAAATCTATACTTATAATAAATCTGTAGAGAGGTCAATTCTGTACATTGAATATAATTCCAAAATAACTATTAGGGGGTGATTAGTGATCGATACTGATGCCAAAAATGCAATCAGTAAAATTTTTGTCTGTCTGTCTGTCTGTCTGTCTGTCTGTCTGTCTGTCTGTCTGTCTGTATGTTCGTTATGGAAACGAAAACTACTTGACGGATTTCAATGAAACTTGGTACAATTATTCTTCATACTCCTGGGCAGGTTATAGGATACTTTTCATCACGCTACGATCAATAGGAGCAGAGCAGTGAAGGTAAATGTTGGGAAAACGGGAGAAGTTACTCCATTTTTTATGCTTCCGTCCCGTGTGCAGCCTTAATGGTTAAAGCTACACAGAAACAATGCATGACGAAAATGTTCTCCTTAAAATTATGTAAAAAATATACCTTGACAGTATATGTGTATCTTTTATGGTTGGCTCACAATAACACGTTTAACTCTCGATAGCCTCTCTTTGCACAAAGTCCAAATCTAACGCGGACGAAGTCGCTGGCAGAAGCTAGTATATACTAAATGCGAAAATGCTTCTATTTGTATGTCTACCTATTGCGTTTTCACGGCAAAATGTATTCATAACATAATACAATAAAAATGATTCTTTTATAGTTTGTAGAATATATTTTACTTCATGATAATGTACCAAGAACGCGATAATCATGAAATTATAATAAGTAATATAAAAAAGTGCAAAAACTTCATTGTAGCATTTGTATAATTATTTAATAACACAATTTGCTTTACAAATGAACTAATAAATTATTTTATGTCTAAATACGAGTGTGCGAGTATCACACTGCAAACTTTTAGTCGGCCGATAGTTTGTTTGGGCTCATGAATAGGTAGGTATAAGAATTAATGGGGTAGTACCAAAGGGTAGTACGCACATCACAAAGATCCGGTACCTATTTAGCTGTTATCAGACCTGCAGAAAACTTTGATTGTATTCACGATTTAAATTCGAAAAAGTAAACCCCAACCATCGGGCCAACTGTCGGCCGACTGTGTAGTCTGCAATGTGTTTAAACTTCTTCTTCTTTCGTGTCGATGACATGTCTTATAGTGAGACTACACTTTGTCAGCCCAATATGCCGCCACAGCGAGAGCACGGCCGGATGCGCTCATGAGGTCCTGCCGCGAGCAAGTTTCAGGGCACAGCGGACATGCGATGAGGTGGGACATGGTCTGCATAGCAGCCCCGCACTCGCACCCAAGGTCCGCCCCGCCCGTGAAACCCCACCTGGACCGATTGTCTTTGCTTCGGCCGACCTGCGTTCGGAGTCTGTTTAAGGACTGCCAAACTCTTCTGTGTTTACTGTGTTTAAACTAATTTGGTCTTACTACAAAAACTTAAACATGTGTCAAACACTTGTCTAAAAAAAGTGTGGTTGCAAAATGAACCTTATTTCAATGTCATAATTTGACATTTTTTTAGACAAGTCTTAAACTGACGTTTAAAAGTTTTTGTAGTAAGACGGATTATGTTTATGAAATAATGAGCATAAACAGGTCATAAACACGAAGTTTGTGTAGCAATATTTTTTTATCTACCATTAAAAAACTCTAAACTTTCTTTTGAAGGGTCCATATGATATATGTATTAGCCTTCTACAATTTATACAGTCCACTACATTCACATTTCATCATGTATGGTCAAGTTTTCGATTTACAGATAACGAATATTATCCGTATTACAAAAGTGCGTTTAATTTTCTGTATACTTATAAGTAACTAAGAGGTCAAACCAGATCTTTACATAACAAGCGCATAATCGTCGCGCGCGCAGTAATTGCTTTACTGTATTGTATTGATATTAATCATTCAACTTGATTAAGATCTTTTTTTTTCTTTTCGCTAAAATTGGTTTTATATGGTGATATTTTACACAATTTCCAGAATATAGATACTCAATTGTTTCTCGGAGTTATCGTCTCGAAAGAAATACATGAAAAAAAAGGATGATAAGTCACTGTTACGTTTACAATTATTTTTACTATACCTAAAAGTTTTTCCTTTTCCTAAGTCGGACAAATACGATGCTGAAAACTGCATCGCTACATCCAAACGCGAGATAATAACGCGCAAACATACATAGACACATGCAGGTGAAACTCTAAACCTCCTTTTGTGAAGTCGATTAAAATTTTTGAAATTCTTTGAACGAATTTGCAAACACAAGTTAGTTGCAAAAAAATATAAAGTTGGATTAAAACTTGTATGGTTATTAAGGTAGTGTAAAAGCGTTTAATGTTAATGTTATGTTATTAATGACTGCGGCAATTAAGTTTTTTCCAACGTGTTACAAAGATTTATGTTATTGCGAATAGAGTACCGTTTATAATAACATGTTGCTGCTTTGAAATTACAGTTTAATAGATGATGCACTAATCTATTTTAATGTTGGTGTTCTTATGGTGTTCAAGAGCGTTTTTTTATAGATTTTAACTGGCGTTGATATGGTGTTTTATTTAGGTACTTAAGTTTTTTTTAAAGAATCAGTTTACGGTATGGCAGGCATGAGTAATGGTCATTCGCATACAATTTTGTTTGTTTGTCCGTAAATTCTTAGTAGCTGCTTTTTTTGACTCCGAGGTAACTGTTTTTGGAAATGTCTTTCCTCAGGAGTTATCTTCATACAAAATATAAAAATCTGTATAACCCTCTAACAGCCAGTTTCTTCATCAAAAGTTTAAGCCGAAGTAAAAGTCAAAGTAATGTCTAAAGTTAAAGTAACGGTCAAATTCAATTTTTCTATTAGCTGTCACTTTAGCCTTGAAAAAACGAATTTGACCGTTACTTTTACTTTAGACATTACTTTAACTTTAACTTTTGATGAAGAAACTGGCCGTAAGAGATTTAAAAGTGGAGTTACAAGTTAAATAAATACCTTTCGTTTATTTTGATTGCTATCCATTGCTTAGCTAAATATTTTGCTAACAGCACTGTACCATTTCAGTCAACCTAATCTTGATCAGTGATCACACCACTAAAAAAAATATGAATCCATAGACAGCTTACCCAAAAATTCAAACATGACTTTATACAGTAGGTATTATCATTAAATTAGTACTTTGAACGTCACAGAGTAAAATAGTCAGTGGAACAATGATGTGACGAGGCGTTCGACCACAGAATAACAAATAGTTGCACATACCGAAAATATCTATCGGTAGTGCATGTCGTTTGAAGGTTTGTGTTACGTAAAAGTTATAGGAATGTGATGCTCTTTCTTCTTAGAGGATTTGGTTAAATAGGTACGTACTTATATTATCTCAGTCGATAATGTCTTAATTGTTTCTGATCTGGACTGCTTTTATTTGTATGTGGTCTCTTGAATGGTCTAGAGCCTGTTTGATAACCTTATCCATGCTTGTACGCAACTGAGAAAATACCGATGTATTTAGTATATATTTATTTACTTATTTATTTAACTTTATGCAAAATTCATTACACAGGCGGACTTAATGCCACAGGCATTCTCCCTAGTCAACCTTAGGGTGATGCAGAGATAATATCGTAGGTGCATTTATTAATTAAAAAATAGTCATCTAAACTAATATTATAAAGAGGAAAACTTTGTTTGTTTGTCTGTTTGGTTGTAATGGATAAACTCAAAAACTACTGGACCGATTTTAAATATTCTTTCACTATTAGAAAGCTATAAGTATTATCTGCGAGTAACATAGGCTATATTTTATCCCGGTGCGGGCAGTAGCTCCCACGGGACGCGGGTGAAACCGCGGGAAAACGGCTAGTATAATATATAGTAGTCACATCGGCAATTTCTCATATTCAAATCAAAAGTACTTCTTCGGTTTATCGTAAGGTATATAAAAATAAGGGTGCAGGAAACGATGAAATGAACCTGAACAAAATATAGAAAATCATGCATGAACGATGTCCAACTTTATAAAAAGTACACATTATTACAATTTATTTGAATAAATAAAATTAAATCTTCATTGACAGATTTATACATATGTATGGATAGATTATATTCAACTTATAATTAAATAATCTTGATCAAATACCAAGGCAAGTAATTTTTGTTCAGGTAACAAACGTTTCCTTATTTTAAAAACATGTTTTTATTTTGTAGTGGAATTTTTTCCGCGCAATAAGATTCAGTTTATATAAAAATAGCTGTTATGTCAATATGACCACGCCGTGATACTAAAAATAAAAAATACCATTTATTTCGGTCGGAAAAATCAACGTATTTTTCCTGCAACGCTATTAATTATAAATATTTAAAAATATAGGTATGAATACTTGATTGCAATCTATATTTGGAATTAGGTTTTGTGGTTAAACTGCAACTTGTTTTGTAAGTCATCTGTATATAAATAGCAATTTAGCATTTTGTTTAACATGTTTTTGGCGTCCACGGCCGATTTTGACCACGGCGGCTGTTCACATAGAACGAGCTCAGCCAGCTGCGCAGGACATATTATAGTGCACAAGCATTTGCGCAGACACAAGTACACTCCCTATTCCTTCACTCTCCTAACCCGATGGGATGGCAGTCCGATACGACCGGAAAGAGATCAGGCGCAGGACCGACATTTACGTGATCTCTTACACGGGCGAATTAAACACCAACTTCCGGGGTCCGGGCTGCTTTGTGAAAGTCTTCTAAAACCCACAAAGCGATTTCGGCCCGACCCGGGAATCGAACCCGAGACCTCGTGCTCTGTAGTCACATGTTTTTAATTATTATTCAACTAAATAAATAAATAAGGCCCAAGTTTATCAAAAAAATGATCGTTGGTTCTTCTGAAAAAAATCTGTTTACTATGTATTTTCAAATCCAATTTTTCAAGTAGTTGTTTTAAGAAAAAAAAACGGATTTTTACGTTGTCGCTGAAAATGAGCCTCTATCGGATTACTCTGGCGCTTTTTGCAAGGTAACGACCATATAAGGGCGATTAAAGCCACTCAGAGTCATCAGAGAATATAACTTTTTAAGATTCCAACTGACAAAATTAATCCTTGTCTACAAAGTGCCAAATTGGAGTAATCATTATTTTATAGCAATGTGATACTAGGGGATCAAACATCTATATCTAGCCTTTACTTTTATAAATATACACGTACTCCAAAAACCAAAAATATGCAACACCACACCGCCACCATTTTTGACCCCCAAGGTCCATTACACTGCGAGGCATGTGAATTTTACCAACAACCAACAACTAGTGCTCAAACTTTGACGTAAAATTACACAATTTAGGTCAATATCACAGTGCAAGCGTTTAGTTAGCACGCGACCTGCGTATGAGTCAGTCGATCCCACGGAGTAAGGATAAGCGGAGATGTCATAATGCAGGTAGGTCAGACGCCTTCTTCTAGGTCAAATTTGTATGGGGGGCATGAACAAATGCACTAACAAGGCGTAAGGGTGCTTTGAGTCTGTCTATCTGTCAACGATTTTTGATATAAAAAAAAAATGTCCGGGTCCAAAGAAGGCGTATAATGGCGAAAACAGTAACATTCATCGTCCCCCGCTCACCCGCATTTTGGCGCGCTACTTTCTTAGGTGATTTTCCGTTATGGCACCTCCGCTGGTCATTTTGTTCTCCATGGTCGATCCCAAACGTCTGCTTAGGCATTCGCGTCGAGAATCAAGGTCGCATGATACTTGACTGTTAATGTTACTTAGACTTTCGTTGGTAATAAATAATAATTTATTGTACCGGGAATTTTTGATTGGGAAGACCACACAGGGTTTCCGCGTAGTTTCTCAAGGTTATCGATCGTTTGATTGATTGAGCTACCGAGAAATGGAAAATGGAGGTATAGGTAGATTTAAGTGGTTATGAGTCTGAAATTTCTCTCAGTTTCATCCACAACAAGAGAAGTCATTTGATAATGACGCATTTTTTAATGGAATCGTGAGTGATCATCCTAAAAGAAAAAGATATCATCCAAGGTTCACTTAGAGAACACTAAAGAGAGATTTATCACATTACATTTAAAATTTTGGATTGCATATGCTGTTATCACCATTTCCCTGTATTAAAATGTATGTTGCGGATATATTGTTTTTGGTAACATTTTGAGATGGACATAAAATGCGAACGTTGAATTATTTTTGCGGATTGTATGTAAGGAATTTGGGTGCGAATTTTAGTATAACTTTTCTGAATATGGTTAGAACGGAAGGAAGTTATTTACATAGAAATAATCCTTAAAATTGCGTCACTAGATCTAAAGCAAAACTAACTCATGAATTGATTACTCTTGAAACTGAAGTAACGTTAACATTATCCAGTATATCATGTTAGATATGAGTACACATACATATATCACAATCAGACAGCACCATATAAATACCAAAATATTTCCTTAATCGTAAATGTACAAACCTATACCGTATACATAGCTGAAACGTATCAGACACCGGTTGTGTACATTCATTGAATATGAATGTCTCATTATAAGAGTAATAAAGGACTAATGCGGAGGCTTGACAAGAACGTCACAATACAATACCTACTAGTAAAATACATTGAATATACACATAGGAAGATTATATTTTTATTGATTAAGAGGAGGCTCTTAAAAAATATTAACTATTTTGAGACTATTGACATAAATTACCTTATAAATTGCACTAAGGAAATATGACTTCTCTTCTTGACTGTAATTGAATAGATACTATAGTTGATTCCCGATTCATCATAATTTTACTTAGATAATTATATAAAAAGGAACCTTAGCCTGATACATAAACTTAAAACACACTACACAGCTGTGTGAAATAATCAAGCCAATAAATTAACATAACGCGTATCATCACAAAAATATTTAAATCCTATAAATTATGTATCTAGCTTTGACAGCCGTTTGAATTCGAAACCAGTTTGTTAACATGTTAGACCGATAGTAACTATCCATCTTCATGAGATACAGCCTGGTGATATATGGATAAATACACGAACAGAGAAGTCTTAGTAATAGGATCCTGTTTAAACTTTTACGTAACGAAGCCTTTTTTATGGGAAGTCATCAAATGATCCCTCCCGCTGTGGGTTAGCAGCGTGAGGGAGTGTCAGACTCTTACTGACTAAAACCCATCATGTTCCTTCTTAAGCCCTTTATGTACCAGGGCCGCGGTAACTCTTTCCAACAATCCCGCGGACGCGTAGGCAAGGAATCCTAACAGGTCGTAGATGAAGCTCAAGTTTAGAAATGTTCTGCAGATAAAATGAAATTAAAACAAAGGTTAATAACAACATAACAAGTAATATAAACATTAAATGCTTATTCAGCTCCAAGTTAATCTAATTCTAAGCGCATGTAATATTCAGCTAACGTGACGAACAAAGAAACATTCGTTTGTTTGTTTGTTTGTGTGTTCATTGTTGAGTAAACTCTTTATAATTACAGAACAGTTACTTTGTCAGCATATTAATGTTGCTCGCGCCACTATTTGTTCAAATGTTTGTCGTGACATTGTAGCTTGTGTGTGAGTGTACAGTCGAGTGCATTAAATGTGGGTCACAAAAAATGATGAGTTATTTTTATTATTCATTACTATATCTGAATTTTGAACGTGTTTTTGTTTGTTCTACTTAAAAAAAAAACTACATTATATATTTTGATTGTTTTATGCT
Organism: Helicoverpa assulta; assembly: GCA_963856015.1. Lineage (NCBI taxonomy): Eukaryota > Metazoa > Arthropoda > Insecta > Lepidoptera > Noctuidae > Helicoverpa > Helicoverpa assulta. Next base: position 3,372,137 of record CAWLCW010000016.1, read on the forward strand.
ATTTTATTATTTTGTCTTACCTCACTAAAATTAAATAATGCAAATTAGTTAAACTTATTAGTAAAATGTGTGTGTCAGTGTCTCACAAATAATACTATTAATTATTATTATATTAGATTTTAAAGTAGTAAAATCTTTGATAATGACCCAAATTGAATGCCACCTAGTGTATCACCAACATTTTATCCAACAATTTTTATTGCAGTTTGTTTGCTCGTGGTCAAATGTTAGCACGTTGGATATATATGATGTTCAATTATTTCCTTATATGCGAAGGTGGTAAAAAAGGAACAATGATGAATTTACCTTAACTCGTGTGCCAAAGATAATGTCTAGAATTGTAATGCGGATACATTATGTGGATAATTTAAGGTCATTGAACGCATTCCTACATAATTAAATATATTTCAATTACCTATTATGGAAGCGGAATTAGATAAAACGAAAAATTCGATTAAATTACTCATCTTCTTTATCGTTATATCAATTCAAAAGATTTGAGATAAAGTGGTAATTACCAAAAAAACTGAATATATTTTTGATATTTACATTATTACATAAACTTACTAAGTTCTTATTAGAAAGAAGTCTACTTAATAGTAAGTAAGAATTTATTTTTGCCGTGGTAACTCTTTCGAACCATCCCGCAGCCCCGGACGGGACTCCTACGTTTACTCAGTCTTTATACTTCTCCGTCTCTTTTACAAAACTACTCATAAATCCCTATTTACCAAGAAAATAGGCCTTTGAGAACCTATGGAAGAGTACTGTTTACTATAACTACGTCATAACAATGACGTCATGATACAAAGTCAGTGAATGGTCGCTTTGTTAGCTTATGCTTACAACTTGTGTGCTTTGACGTCCAATATTGACATTATCACAGATTAAATGTTTAAAATAATGTTTAAACGTTTTTTTATTAAAATTATTCATTCATTAATGGAGATATGCGGTCGTTAAGTAAGGTAATGAATATATGTACTGAGATTTGTAGTTTAAATAGAGTCTTATTTATCTAAATACATAAAAAAATACTCTACTCGTAGGTAGTTATGTATTTTATATACTTAAGTGTATATTAGTGACATGATCAAATAAAATATACATTGACCACTATTATCCGTAAATTATTTAGGTACTACTACTGGCTGTTCCTCTCGGTTCCACCCGCGTCCTGAAGGAAGTACATAACGTAGTGGATAAAACGAAACCTATACATCTTTCAGGCTCTTGACTAGACAATTGCACCTTCACATTTAAAGAACTTGACTAGGCTTGGCATCAAAATGCGAGGGACAGATAATCAGAGTTATTTTTGCATTTATAATATTATAGTAAGGATAATAATTCTTATTTGGATATACAGGCTGTAACACAGACATTAAAAAGTATAGTTTTAATTTTCATTTCTGGCATTTACAGCTCTATCAAAAAGGCCATCATTTTAATTCTTTTTTCTCATCTTGTCGTAATTTGCCGACAAAAGGCGTTGACTCGGTGTCTAAAGTCAAGTAGTAATATTAATCAAGCCATTCATCTCGTTGAGACAATTGTTTCGGAGCTATCGCGATTTATTGCATGGATTGTCTTTAATTATTTAGGTAATGCTGCTACAGACTTATAGAAGATACTGACTATCAAGACAATTATTTGACCTGTGCTGACAACTATTACGAAATTTAATAATTGTCAATTGACAATGTTCTTACCGGGTAACTACCCGGGCAACCCAATACCACCAATACAACTTGGTATCCCAGCTGGGTTGAGGAGGCAGATAGGGCAGTCGCTCCTTGTAAAACACTGCTGCATCTGGTTAGACTGGAAGCCGACACCAACATAGTTGGGAGAAAGGTTCGGAACATAAAAAATGATGATGAATATTCTTATTAACATGCATAAGGACTTTGGTGATAGACCTTTGCACAGTTTTCGCGAAGCCAATGACGTATGGCGGTCCATAAGATTAGTCATGCATGTGAGCCATACATACGCCTTCTGCAACTCCATCTGCAGATATTTAAAAATCATTTCAGTGCAGCAAATCGCGCAATGCTGCTTGACAACAAAAATATTTGCGACCACTGCTATATGATATATACCTATTAGATGCATTGAGACTTCGAACTGCAAACATTCTAATATTTAAAAACATATTAAAACCCAACACCAGTCTGGCAATCTATAATTACTTTTTATTCAGGATCTGAATATGAAATCTTGTAAGATCGAAGTTCATAGGAAGTGTAGTTTACGTAAAATTCCACTGCATCCTTTTAAGGTAAATGTATTGACTACATACATACATGACGTAATTCATGGCACAATTTATTATAATGTAGATTCCATTACATGTATGCTAATAGAAATAAATTATGGTCATTGACAAAATAATGTAAATCCGTACAACTCATATATGACTTGAGTGAGGAACGGTTCATCCATCTGCTTTTTCTCAACTATGTTGGGATCGGCTTCCAGTCTAACGCAATGCAGCTGACTACCAGTGTTTTATAAGGAGCGACGGCCTATCTGACCTTCTCATTGCCGGGCAACCCAATACCCTAAGGTAAGACTCGTTGTCAGACTTACTGGCTTCTGACTTCCCATATCAAATGCCAAAGACGTTCAAATGACAGAATGAGTGTACATCATAAGGTACAAATTGATTAAACAATCAAAAATATAAAATTAATGAACAAAGGTCAATAACATTTTGTGACGCGGAAAAATAACAATTACGTAAATGACGTTATATTTATGGTTTTACATCATCTATCGTTTTGAAAGTAATTTTTTCCTTTTAGAGTTTTTTTGTGGCTTTTTTCGCGAGACAATCTAAACTTATTCTTCTTAATCTAAAATTTTTATATGCCAGTCGAAAATCGCGCACTATAATTTATTTACATACAGATTTATGAGCCAGAACAAACTATCGGCAGACTAGAAGTTTGCAGTGTGATACTCTAAAGAAGCAAAACTATAAAAAAAGGACAGATTTGCAAAACCATAGTAGATTTTCGGTAACCAATAAAGCTATGTTTGAACACTGAACTGCTAATATAGAGGCGAACAAACAGACTCGGATAAACACAATCTAAGTGGCGACCTACTGAGTGTGCTTGTGTCAATACACTAACACGATGAGGTGTTTTGTTGCTCTCGATTTGATGTTGAAGTAAAAGGTTTTGATATAGGGGTTACACATGTGAAAAGGCAAGAAGTTGAAGATTATTTTTAGTAATTTTTTGGGCAATATTTGTGAGGTTCCGTCGCATAGTTTTGCTATAAAAAGAGATCTCTCCATAAGAAGCAGCATCGCAGTTTTACCGTAAGGTGAGAATTCAATATGACAGTGTTAAATAATCCACAAGAAATATGGATGTTTATTAGGGACCAAAATACTGTGAACCCATTGGCTTAATTATCTACATTACATATTTTATTCTAACCAATTTCATGTAGACTAGCCATGATAACAAAATGATATAATACAGTCCAAACAGGTAAGTATGTGATAATTAATATCATGGGATCTGTGAAAAGTTTTGCAGTATTTTAATTCAAAGTAAACATCTAGATATTAGATTTATAATACCTTTTATTGCAAGTCATCAATAAAAAAAATCGTTTATAACCTAATCTTCACAGTTAGGTACTAAGAGTGTAAGTGACGTCACGGTATGTCATCTACCAACCGGTCTGGTTGGTCTTGCTAATGGAACTAAAAAAGCATTAGCCACTTCACATCGTGTCCGTTTTTGGTGGCAAGTGCTCTACACCATGTTGTAGGTAAAGTACAGAAGGTCATTTTCACTCTTGATAACTATTAATTACAGTCACATATCTATGTTGTCATCATCCTTTTGGCATATATCTTAGGAAATCGGCGCAGCATAATATCTTCAACTAATCCTTACTTTCCTTTAGAAAGTCTTCTCAAATGAGACATAAGTACTTATAGCAAGGTTGGACTCTAAGTTGTTGAGAGTGTAAGTCTTTTGTCTATACTAATATTATAAAGAGGAAAACTTTGTTTGTTTGTTTGTTTGGTTGTAATGGATAAACTCAAAAACTACTGGACCGATTTTAAATATTCTTTCACCATTAGAAAGCTATATTATCTACGAGTAACATAGGCTATATTTTATCCCGGTGCGGGCAGTAGCTCCCACGGGACGCGGGTGAAACCGCGGGAAAACGGCTAGTTTTGATATATAAAAGCTTTAGTTGCATTCTTTTAAATTATATAAAACAGTTATAGTTGATGCTTAAATCGCGAAGTCGAATAGTGTGACATAGGTACACAAACGGCATAGTTTAAAATATGAAAACTTTAAAAAATAAAACGAGAATACATAATTCATTCGTATTTACAGGTCAATGGTAGTAAAAAGGTACTGATTGACAATTCTTACTTATTGTCCTATCATATGACCTTACAAAGACTTCACCTTCTGTCTTTACTTCCATCTTGGCCCACACTCGTGATGACCAAGTTTCCCAAATTAGGCTCCACCTGACGGAGCGACTGTCGCACAAATGTTTTTAATTTACCATGTTTGGCGCAGACTTTCCACAATATGAAATCTGTAGGAAAGTTTTTGTTAGAGATGATTGTTGTTGAAGGTTGTTAACGTATGAAAATGATTGAATATCGTTGACACAGTATGAATGTTTTTTTACAGTAAGCTACTACGTTTTTTAAAATCAAAATATTGTTCTCACAAATGTTGTATTTTGAGTAACAACACCTTTACAAAGTACCAGCAGTTTTCCGTGATTTCACCAGCATCTCGTGGAAACTACTTTCTGTATTCGGATTAAATATGCCTATATCCCTACTCGGGGAAGTTTCTAACGCTGAAAGGAATTTTCAAATCAGCTCAGTAGTTTAGGAGCCTTTACTCACAAACAAAACCAACAGTATAGATTAGTGTAGACAAACAATAGTTACTTGTTTCAGTGTTGTACCAAAACTTATACGTGTCGTTGAACTTCATAAGCATTTAAAATAAATATGTTTAAAACTACAGAAATGTCATATAAACTTAAGTAAATAAATATGCGAGTGCTCATGCAAGTTTGTCGAACAGCTTAAAAAGTAGACTTAGGATTAAGTAGTTTAAATATTTTTGACTAAAAGATCATTGAATCTACAACCGACTTGTAAATAAGTTCTATATTTATATGTATTTGTAAAACTTTGAGTTATTGACCTACATTTTTATTTTTGATCAAACATTGTTTTAGATGATAAATATTTTGAAGACACTCATTTCAGATTAATTAGGTATCTATGATAATATTTGGATGATTTTTCTCGTGTAGTACCTACTCATACAAAGCAAATATAACAACAGACGTAATGTTCCAAACTCATTGTAAATAGGATTGGATTTATCGATAGAAAATATACCAAGTACTAGAAAATTGTCTCACATGAACCATATTTTTGATCACCCTTACCATAGTAATCCATCAAACAAGAAAGATTCTAATCACTTATTCGAACACAAATAGCAAGTCAACAAACCCCTTCCTTATTTTACACTTTCTACCATTAAGTTAGCGTGTTCGCCATAAAATTGCACTTAGAGTGCGAAATTTTTCACTGCAGCTACCTTAATCTTGACGTTATCTGCATATTTATTGCAGCCAGCCATTTCTAAAGAGAATGGATTAATTTTTATTTCATTTGTGACGCTAGGAGGAAATGTAAGACGTAAAGCATTCGTGGACTCGGTTTTTAATTTACACTGTTAGCATAAAAAAGTGGTACGTCATAATGTGTATTAAATCTTGTTGGTGGAACAAGACTTTTTACTTTTGCACTATTTTTGTGCCTTGTTATGGTACAATCAACAGGAATTTAGTATGCACGAAAGAAATAAATATTTTTGCCATGCTTAACACGGAATACTAGACTGTTTAATGGTGACCAGCAAAACTTGGTTTATGAATCAGAATTTACACAATCGTGGGAGGTGGCAAAAAGCCGTAGTTACGTCAAGGTACATAATCAGATCCTGGTCTAAGCAGTGAAAACCTATGAGCAACAGATTCTAACAAATATCAACTATGGTTTACAACCCACGGAAGCTTAAACAAATGTGTGAATAATCCACTATAAGTACGATTATTGGTGAATATCCGCAGAACAACGTCCGTTTTCAATGTTATATCTATCTGCTGTTTTGCTTACTCATCCTCCGAGACTTTTTCCCAACTATGTTGTCTAACCGGATGTAGCTGTGTACCAGTGCTTTACAAGGAGCGACTGCCCTATCTGATCTCCTCAATCCAGTTACCCGGGCAACCCAATACCCCTTGGTTAGACTGGTGTCAGTCTAACTGACTACCCGTAACAACTGCCAAGGATGTTCAATGACAGCCGGGACCTACAGTTTAACGTGCCATCCGAAACACAGTGATTGGTGTCTAAGATATACTTAGAAAGTACATACAAACGTACAAAAGTTGCATTGGTACTTGCCTGACCTGGAATCGAACCCGCGCCCTCATACTCGAGCTGTTCTGCTGTCTAGAGATAGGAATTTGACATTAGTCGTAAAAAAATTTTCTATAATGTTCAGATAGATTAAATATTGGGAGTGGCCGTAAGACTATCGGTTGTTTGTACAATCTATTAGCAGCTTGCCGGTAACAAAAGAGTAAAGTTCGAGTACTATTTGTTTTATAAATTCGTATCCTCACGGTTTGGACTCAGGTCATTTATAGACGTAGTTTCCCATTTATTAGTCACTTAAGGTTGTGAGAAATTTAGTTGTTCATCAAGGGCTTTTTTGATGTGATAATGAATTCACACTTACGATTTCAATTTGGTGAATTCAATGGCCTCACATGATGTATCAAACAGGATATAGTTTTTCATATGTGTTCCAAAAAAATCCAGCAATTTTGCTGTACTTGCTTAATGAACCGAAAATAACTATGATCACAGTTAATTCAGTTAATTCGACTTAAAGCCAGTTGTATTGTGTACAGTAGATGCAAAAAATATAATTTACATCCTTACTACAGAGAACTAAGAAACTCTGAAGACTTTTAGTTGGCTGATAGTTTGTTCAGTCTCATAAATCAATATGGAGAATATGAATTGTAGTACACACATAACAAGAATCAAGTAATTGAACATTATCAGATGGACTAAAGACTCATTGGATTCTCAATTTTCTTTAAAAAAAATTACCAACCGTCAAGCCAGCTGTCGGTCGACTGTTGAGTCTGCAATGTGCGGGGATTAAGATACCAACCTATTTGCGTTTTCACTCATTTTTTTCCCCATATTGGAAATTGCTTCCCTGACAAAAATTCTTGCTTATGTCTGCCAAAACCGTGACATCCTCATAATTACTATACATGTCATAGCCAATGTTACCGGGAAACCATTAGCGGTTCGTGAGGACGCTTGCAAGGACTCCGGTTTTCCGCAACTCAGTACTCCTTTGTTTTATAACAAAGAGAAAGATTGATGGCTCTATCTCGTACGAGTTGTAACTGTGGCCACTTTTTAGTTGTTACTCAATTGTTGGGATGAACCCCCTTGCTTCAACGTTAAAGAACATTCCCCCAGAACTATTAGTTTGAAGGCGCAACACAGCTGACTTGAAATAGGTACTTTTACCTACCAGTCTGCATATACTTTTAATATACACATAAATCCACCTAATTTAGGGGTAGGAACTAAACGAAGGAAAAGTTATGAGGATTTGAGGAAAATAGTTCTTTTATTTCTAGTCAAAAACGGTACCTATTATTGTAATGTTTACTAACTATAAGTTAACAGTTACTCCATTAGTTAAGAGGTCTTATCAAGGATATCTCATGAAAGATAAAATCCCACGATTATCAAGACATCAGCACAAAAATGAACTAACCGCGAGTTAGAAGCATACTCGTTTTAAAGATAGCCATCTTAACGACCCAATCTGAATTGGTACAGCAGTTACGACGTGTGTAGCATACAAACGTACAAACGATTGTCCATGAGTGCGATTACTATGAACTTCATACAGTCCGATGCTTTTGGAAAATTTCCATGTTTTGACAGTAAATTTATTATTGTGTATTACTTAAATAGATGTTTAGTACGAATTTAAACGGCGCGTGACGTCTAATTTTCGATTTGATTACGTCTTATGTGTATTAAGTGGATAAACGTTTCTTCATAATGTGTAAATCTTATTTAAACATTGAAATGGCATGCATGCAGTGTAAGCAAATTTGCGTCACACAACCAACTAATCCTTCCTAAAAGTATTATAAATGTGAAAGGTTGTGACTTTGGGACCTTTAGATTAATCACGCTTTAACGCCTAAATTAAATAATCTGAAACTGAAGCATACATGTCGATTGCTTTGACCTTTTATCTGGGTTTGCAAAGAAACCGTGTTCTTTAGTAGGTACATTATAAAAACTGTAACAGTCTACAACCCAGTTTTCAAACCAAAACATCTAAACATCATTTATTTTGTATCTCTACAGGTATCTACGGTATGAGGCTAACCAAAGGTGTCCTAATATATTTATCTATCTAGTTTAAATACCCAACAAATTAATTACTATTTTTCCTCTTTCTAGTGTTCGATGCATCAGCGAAATCCCCTCAAGGTCTACTCTTCGGGTCTTCATACCACTTGGGCAATTTCGACGAGTGCGTGGCGATTGAAGACCCAGGGTATAACGGAGTCACTATTGAGGGACAGTACTGCCTCGCGACTATCAAGTGGAGGCAGAAACATGAGACTAATAAGGTAATAACATCCTTACTAATATTTTGAACGCGTATGTAACTCTGGCTAAGGTTACCGAGAAGCAGTGGATGCCAGATTCTGAAGATTTAGCAAACTGGCGAACATAAGGGGAGGCCTTTGTCGCAGAGGACGTCTTTCGGCTGAAGCGACAAAAGCAGCTCTCGTCTATTTGTCGCGCTTTCACTTCACTAATACTGAATCGATTGAAATGATATTTGCTACACAGGTAGATTAAATAAAGTGTAGGGTCTATCCTAATAATATAGCTTGCACGGATGACAGAATAATAAATAGCTAATAATATAGCTTGTAGGACTCGATAGTTTGTAAGGATGTATGAATGTTTGTCACTATTTCACGCTAAAACTACTATACAATTTGTGCTATTTTAACATAAATCAATTGTGCAATATTACCAGTGTGATGCTTCACATCACATAAATACCGTTAGCCACTGCAACGTATGTGTTATGGACCATGTGATTAATTCGGGCATTATTTATAATGCCCGAGCATTATGAATAATGTCTAGCTTTATCGGGCCAAGTGATTAATAACTATCTTAACTTCATTATTTATCACATTGCACGGGCATTATTATATTGCTACATGACAGTTGGGCAATTTGATAATAAAGCTATATTTTATGCGGTGCGAGGGTGGCAGTTGTTCTAATAAATAAATTCTGTTACTTGCTACATATTTTATGATTATTGTTTCGAAAATTATATGTTCTTTTTTAATGGGAAATTTTAAGTCTAAAACACAGTCTAAGTCACAAAATTATTTATTGGACAATTGTCATCTAATTTACTTACTCGTTATTTTATTGTCGTGGTGGCCTAGTGAGTAAAGAACCGACTTCTCGAGTATGAGGGTGTGGGTTCGATTCCAGTTCAGGCAAGTACCAATGCAACTTTTCTAAGTTTGTATGTACTTTCTAAGTATATCTTGGACACCAATGGCTGATAAAAAGGTGAAGGAAAACATCTTGAGGAAACCTGGACTATATAGTCTGAAATCACCAACCCGCATTGAGCAAGCGTGGTGATTATTGCTCAATCCTTCTCCGTGTGAGAGGAGGCCTGAGCCCAGCAGTGGGACGATAAAAAGGCTGTAACAGTTAATTACTCGGCATCGTTTTTCTTGATCTCATTTTTCTTGGCTCGTTTTTTTTTATGGTAGAATTTAATTTGGATTCAAAACATTGTATTAAAAATTGAAGTCAGTGACGAAAACGAATCGCTGCAAACCCGACTCCACGTAGTCTTGTCTGCCCTACCCCTACAGTGCAATTCAAAACCGCGTAGGCGCGGAGGGTCAAGGCGGCCTGCGAGCTGAGGCGCAGGTAGTTTTAACGGTGCCGGCCAGCAAGCCGAAGCTGCGGTGGTGAGCGTGAAAACCATCTGCGACGATAAGCTTGCATGGTACCGCCGGAGCCCCGCAGCGCCGGAGCCGTGACAGAAGCCATGCTTGCTGCATGTTGCATGCTATTAATATTTACCTAGTTTAAGTTAAATGTCAATGACAATAAAAAAAATGAAATTAAATATGTTTATATTACTTTGCCCAAAAGGTCACGGGCAATATGTATAGTGCCCGGTCAATTTGATTATTTGAATAATTATTATCAAATTGCACTCTCATATTGGACATTTTTCATAATGACCGGGCATTATGTATAATGCCCAATTTATCACTTGGTCCATAACATATGTACATATTACCCGTATAGGTACGTATTCCCCAAATTCTCTAGGAGACACTTGCAACTGCAGAACGGGAACTAGCAGTCTAAGTTCAGTGGCATTATGTTCGGAACTTAGTAATAAGGCCCTTTCGGTAATCCGACTAATTCTGCTTAGCGTTGTCATAGTGGAAGACAAGTCAGACTGACTTCAGACTCTGTGGTATTATTAGTTTAATTAGTTTCCTTAGTGTTCTTACCTGAGATTTATGGAGTATCGTCTGTCATTCTGCAAGTAAGCAGGAATTAAAATTGGAGAACAATAGAAATTAAAAATAATTCAAAATATTTGTAAATGAGAACGATAGGAATTAAAAATAATGTCAATTTTTGGTAGTTGTTCAAATTATAAATTAGTAGTGAAAATACATATTTTAAAGCAGCATACGAAAGCAGTAGAGTATGAAAAATTTGGGTAAATACTCTACTACATAAGAGGCTAAGCACCAAAGTATTACCAGGTATTACTTACTATTCAGTAAAAGCTGAGTGGATGATGAGGAAAAAAAACACAATCAATCGAGATAAATGACTGATATTGTTAACTTAATTTCTCCTGCAATTTCATTCATACTCGATGTTAGATACTAAAATTCGTACTTGGATTAAAAGTAGCTTATTTCCATACTAATATTTTAATCGGTTTAGTCTTTTGAAACGTGAAAGCGTAACGTACAAACAAGCGTAATATTTATTTAAATATTAGGATAAAGTCATCTAAACGCGTCATAATCGATATAAAAATAAGGAAAAATGTTCAGGTATCGAAACGTAACGAGCAAGCAATTGCTAAATATTGACTACACTTCAAAGTGTACTTAACCATGCAAATATAAAATGACTAGGTACTAAGTTTCACAAGTTGATAAGTCTATTGAAACACTGCAATAAAAATAGTTCAGACTTCGTTCAAATATTCATTTTAGCAGTTAAATCGTAACTATGATTATGTTACTGTTAATTTTAACACTTAAAATGTGGAAACTTACTCTGAAAATATGTAGTCTATGTCCCTATCCTGAGTCAATTACTAAATCGTCAACCGTATTATTTCTTATCGCCATTTATCATTCCCTGTGAAAACAACTGAAAATTAAATGCATTTTAAAAATTCAAGTAGAATTCTATACCTATTTCAATTCCTTCATTCTTACTGCAGTCTACTATCACCTGGACGATAGTTTAACCAGTAATTAGCCTGACGAGTTCCCTAGTTAACCGATCGTTAGCAAGTTACTACAGAATGTTGAATAGTTAGCACTGTATGTAGTTAAACTATAATGTTGGTTTAACACATCTTTCATGGATAATGTTTGTCGATAGTAATATTATCGCTTTGTCATGAATTTATTTGTCTATTTGCCCATTTTTGCGTCATAGAACGAGTATTGAATTACAATCAAAATTTGAAAAATTAGTACCTATCAAGTATTTCGTGTATTGTCAAATGATTAACTTCTTCAGCTTCAACCAGATTTAATTTATCTGTTACTGTTACTGTTACAGCCTTTTTATCGTCCCACTGCTGGGCACAGGCCTCCTCTCACACGGAGAAGGATTGAGCATTAATCACCACGCTTGCTCAATGCGGGTTGGTGATTTCAGACTATATAGTCCAGGTTTCCTCAAGATGTTTTCCTTCACCTTTTTTATCAGCCATTGGTGTCCAAGATATACTTAGAAAATACATACAAACTTAGAAAAGTTGCATTGGTACTTGCCTGAACTGGAATCGAACCCACACCCTCATACTCGAGAGGTTGGTTCTTTACCCACTAGGCCACTATGACTTTCAGAGTGGCATAAATGCATATGAAGAAACCTCCTATCTTTGCTCTCATAAAATACTATGCTATTGCTTAACGAACGTGTTTGGTGCTCTAAGTATAGGGGATGCCCCATTCATTATAAGTCTTAATAGAAAGAGTAAATAGACTATAAAAAATATAAAATCAAGAAACATCAATAAAAAAATACCTTACATATTTGATTACAGACCCGAACAGGCCGAGGTGAAACTCTTCGCTGGGCGGTATGCGTACCAAGTGCCTGTCACGCGAAGTCAGTGGCGAGTTTCGTGAGCAGCGTGCTCGCTCACACCGTCAGCAACACCACAGGCGTCGAGGTTACTGAGCGGGACTGTTACACCAGGAGGCCTCTTGCTATTACTGCGTTGGATGTTGGTTATCTGTAAGTATTTTAGTACAATATGGGTATCTATAGTAACGTGTAGAGGTGAGTTTGAGTGTCAAGCGCCTATCACGCGAAGTCAGTATCACACTAGGGAGCAACATGCTATACGCTAGTCGTTGGGTACAAAGAAAAAGGGATGATAGACGTACTTCAAGTGTAAATTAACATCATACGAGTAGTAATAAATGGCTTAAAATCACCTTAACATACGTACATATTTTGTTGAATACTACGGCAAAACAAAGCTGCAGTTCGCCAAGAATACAAGTAAATAATCAATATTATTTACCAAAATATAAAATGCAATACACTTCAGCAAGAAAAGTCATTCCGTTTTTATTTCATAAAACCCATACGCTACCCAACAATGGGTTAGAAGAAAATCCTCAAAAGTCCACATTCCCACGCTAGGGCAGGCCACAGATAATAAATCACACAGGTTACTACCCTCCCGTATATTTCTTCCATTTTCCCATGATTTAGTGCACGGTGGGATGATATTGGAGGACATAATCGAGGCGACTTTGTGGAAGGGTGGGGACACCAATTACGATGGTTGGTTCCTTTTTAGGGACTTTGGATCAGTTTGTCGTTCTACTGTAGGTATCGTTTTATTTTTTGTGTAAGGAGCATGCATCAGTACTGTGGTAAAATAAATAATAAATATGCAGCCACTTGTAGCAGTCATTTAGAAACGGCTCATGTTTGTAAAAAAACCTATGATTATAGATAATTAAAAATACCAAATTGCCGCTATTTAAAAATCCGTGAACATTTTCGTTGCATTTTTTGACTCGTACAATGACGCATAGCCGACTCCCTCTTCGGATACAATCAGATAAAGTAATCTATACTAATATTATAAAGCTGAAGAGTTTGTTTGTTTGTTTGTTTGAACGCGCTAATCTCAGGAACTACTGGTCCGATTTGAAAATTTCTTTCAGTGTTAGATAGCCCATTTATCGAGGAAGGCTATAGGCTACTTTTTATCCCGGTACGGGAAGTAGTTCCCACGGAATGCGGGTGAAACCGCTGGCAGAAGCTAGTTGTACATAAAAAGTACCCGAACACTGAAAATAAATTCACGATTCACAAGTAAAGCCGATAGCTGGTAATTTTACCCTATTCACAATTTCGCTTGACAACAGGTATAATTAGGTTTCAGTCTAGTAATTAACTCGTCTAGTGTCTAGATTATGATGAATGACGTTAATTATTGCCCAGCTTTAGTTAAAGTTTTAGAAATTAACAATTTTCGATACTAAGAAGCCAGATTTAAAATGTGATAAAATTTTAAAGTAAGGGTGAATAAGGCTTAACTTGAAATGGAGTAGCTATTATACGAATAGCTCTCCAGTGTATAAATTGAAAATATTTAATGATGGTGCCTTTCAAAAAAACTTTGAAACTTTGTGCTTTTAGAGAATTTTGATCACCAATGATACATTTTACAAGAATAAAGATATTCGTTTGTGTGGATCGGGCAACATTCTAATGAATACTTTTCTTTCTATGTTGATGACATAGGTTTTTAATTAACTTGAAGACAAAAACAAAGCCAGCTGTATTACAGTAAAAAATCAAGTTTCTTATAAAGGGAAAAAGTGCGCAAACAACTTCTTTGAATATGTGTATTCGTCGTGAAGCCCTTAGAAGTGAGTAAAATAATAACAACAGCACAGTTAAGTCGCCTACTGTTACATTAATGGCTGGCCTATTACTTAATTCATATTAGATATGCCTTTTAAGAATATAAAGCATTCAGAATGTTTAATGAGTCCATTTTATAGTATTCAAAGATATTTCAACCCTTCAAAGCTTGAAGAGACACCCAGCGTTTCCAATTTCATCATCAAGATCATAAACCAAACAAAATACAGCGGAAACAACTAACAGTCATATTTACTTCGACAGAAAAATCACAGCAATTACTGTTTTTATTTGTTTTCTTTGTGTAAATATTACTTTGTTAGGAACACATATTTCCTCCGTGCCAACCGAACGCACGGCCGTAACTTCTGACATATTATGATTGATCACACACTGGAAGATAATATTACTTTCCTTTTTCATTAATACTTGATGGTACCGTTTCATCATAAAATGATGTTTCTCTATCGATGGGCTTTCTGGAAGTGTAAATTTTGTATGAGCAAAATTTGGGTTAGAGTTCTGGTTGATATTTATTGGATTTTTTATGGTTGCCAATATTCATGGGGCTATTTTTAACAGTATTATAAGACTGCGTCTTTGATGCCTTTGGATAATTTTTGTAAGATTAGAAACACCCAAATGGACTTTTAAAATAAAATGAACTGATTAAATTAAAACGTTTATTTCTGCCTCATTGGTTTCGTTGTTTTCACAGTCAAAGTCAACAGTATTTTATGACAACTCCTAATTCCCTTGGAAAGACGCACTAGATCATATTTTATCTTTAAACATTAACATTTTCAATTCCAGATCACTAATCCTGCTGTTCATCACAATCCTGTTCTTCAGCACTCTCTACGAGACCTACACAATCTACTACGGCTCCAAGAAGGAATCTATCATCTCCACTTTGATAATCTCCTTCTCCATGATCAACAATATGAAGAAGATCATCTCTACGAAGCAGCACAATTCCTTAGGCCTTGAGTGTATATCTGGCATTAAGGCTTTGGCCATGATTTTCATCATAGCCGGTCATGCTTGCATGTTCATCGCTAGTGGACCTGTTATGGATGCCGATGCTTGGGATCGGGTAAATATCTTTACTAATTTATTATGAGTGAATAAGAAAGTAAGTTTCTTTACTATATTCGAGTGAATAGAAAAGTAGGTTTTTTTTTTGTTGGTGACGCTTTTGTGGTAGACGGGTAAAATTATTAGGATTACATTTGGTATGTAGGGTAGGTAACTAGGTGAAGTGAAATCGAGCATCACTGTCTTTATCTAGTTAAAAAGACTACGCCGATTAAGACATTGTCTTCACTGTTGATAAATGTCTGTGAATAATTTAGGATAAAGAAATTTGAAGCAGTAAATAATACAATTCAATGAATAATTTCACCCTAGTATTTAACAACAAAGTGAAATTGTTAAGGCTTTTGAAGTCATTTAGTTTAGACTAAACTGAAGTATAAGATATTTTTCCCTTCAAAAGGTTGAAAATAAACAAGTTCAAATGACTTTATCTAGTAACAAAGCAGTCTTTCCGCAATTATGAGCTCTAAACCTAGAAAACGACAAAATTTTATCTAGACACACGGCAGTGTGTCCGCCAAGTTCGAGCAAAAAAAGCGACACACCGGCCGTGGGTTATATTACACGAACCATTTCGGGCCAAATTCGACCCCCCTGTAACTCAAAATCTATTTTATTTACGCATATCAAATTTCTAGTATCTGTTGAGACCCCCTCACTTATCTAAAATACAAAATTTCATTAAAATACCTATTGTAGGTCTTGAGATATTGACGTCAGAAAATCGCTATTTTTACTATACACTGATTCACTGATTCACTGATTCACTGACTCACTCATCAAAAACCTAGACCACTTCCAATGGTCGTATTGACTTGAAATTTGGCATGGAGGTAGGTCTTTATGTCAAGGTAAAGGAAAAAATCTGAAAATGGCCAAGTGTGAGTCGGTTTCAAAATAATGAAGGTGTTTTATACCAGGTGTAAATTTATACCCCTAAGGAACTAAAGCGACCTAAATTTATCTATATTTATATAATATATCTTCGAATGGTACAAAGGTTTGTATTTAGCCAAAGTAAAGTAAAAATCTGAAAACGGCCAAGTGTGTCACTTTCGAAAATAACGAATGTGTAACTTTGATCCACGAACATAATATATGATAACATGTCATGTCAGTCAGTTGGTAAATCTAGTCCATTTAGTTAATCTAGTAAAAAAAAAAAAGTCATGGTGGCCTACTGGGTAAAGGACCAACCTCTCAAGTACAAGGGCGCGGGTTCGATCCCAGGTCAGGCAAGTACTAATGCAACTTTTCTAAGTTTGTATGTACTTTCTAAGTATATCTTAGACACCATTGGCTGTGTTTCGGATGGCACGTTAAACTGTAGGTCCCGGCTATCATTGAACATCCTTGGCAGTCGTTACGGGTAGTTAGAAGCCAGTAAGTCTGACACCAGTCTAACCAAGGGGTATCGGGTTGCCCGGGTAACTGGGTTGAGGAGGTCAGATAGGCAGTCGCTTCTTGTAAAGCACTGGTACTCAGCTGAATCCGGTTAGACTGGAAGCCGACCCCAACATTGTTGGGAAAAAGGCTCGGAGGATGATTAGTTAATCTAGTTCATTTCTTTGTAAGAAACATAGTGCATATTAAAAAATCTAAAAGATAGTATAAATGAGACATTTCTTTAACTAACTTCATCATAAGAAAAAAATAAAATAAACAACCTTACAAAAATAAATGAAATCCCACCCAAAACAAAAATGTGAAAGACTGCCAAGTTCGATAATATGGGAATGCTTCGCCTATAAAAGAAGTGAGATCTGAATAAGTACCAAGTTCCATACACATACCTCAGTTAAAAATAGTTACTTTTTAATGATGTTACTTGGCAAGTTTTAATAGAAAATTAAATACTTGATTCATTGCGTTTAGTAGGTTTATAACAAGGTGTATGAAAACTTGCCAAGTGACATCATTAAAAAGTAACTATTTTTAACTGAGGTATGTGTATGGAACTTGGTACTTATTCAGATCTCACTTCTTTTATAGGCGAAGCATTCCCATATTATCGAACTTGGCAGTCTTTCACATTTTTGTTTTGGGTGGGATTTAACTTTTAAACGGAATAAGTTGTCTTTCACTTGATTTTCTTTAAATGTTCTTAAAGGAGAATTGAAGTACACTATAACTTTTTTTAAATCGAAGATCTGTCAATCTATGTTACATTACGATGAATCTGCTCAACTAATTTAGATGATACTGTGGCAATTTGTGTGTGGCTGGATAGACGCAGGTATCATAGCCATTTGTAAAGTAGAAACACAAGAAACAGCAAGTCAAATGTTTGATAAATGAATAAATTACGTAGACAACTGCTATCTGTTTCCTTATTATGGCCCAATAGAGTCAAGGCGAAGGTTTATTTGGATTTACATAGAGCTTATAATTGTGTGCCAAAAGCCTGCCGCCTGGATACAGTAACCCATAAATTCGATTCATAATCACGGGTCCGTTTAAGTTAAGGGAAATTGAGTGCCTCATTTTCAAGGTCAACATAGATTATGGTAACTGATCTTGATACTTTAGCAGAAAGTGATAGTTGACCCGGTGGTTGGTCATTTTTTAAAAGAAAATCTTGATTCAATCGAAGTTTTCCGTTGGTCCGAATACCTGATATTTGTAATTTGCGTACTTCTATTCATCTTCATACTGATTTAGGAGCCCAAAACCTACCTACTAAAAGTTAGCAGTGTGTGGGTACTCCCAGTGAGTTGGTATTTAAGATTAATGTTTCTTTTGCAGTTGGTGAGACAACCAGTAAATGCCTTCATGCTCAACAACACTTTGTTAGTGGACACGTTTTTGATGCTGAGTGCTTTCCTCTTCTCACGACTGATGCTTGTTGAACTGGAGAAGAGACGAGGCAAGCTCAATGTGATACCCATTTTGATCTTTCGGTATATCAGGTAAGATTTTTTGGATTTTTATGTTAAGGACTATAATTTTTGAAGTCTTCTTTGAGTAGTATGTGGTAATTTTGATTAAAAAAAGTAGTATCTAATCAACAATTATCATAAAGGTAGTGTGTCTTTGTTATTTTTCGGGCAGACCTAGATGAAACCTTGCAGTAAGCTCACACATAAAAAAAAAACAATTAGATACTTTTTTCTCTGGGTGCAGTGAGCCTTAATGAACCAATGAAACCCCTAGCGCTAGTTCAATAATGAAAATATTGCACTTAACAGCAAAATTTTACTTGAAAATACATCACAAAAATCCTTTCCTCAAAGCTTTGCTTCCAGGATTTCATCAAAACGTAACTAGTTCGTCTTTTTGCAAATAACAAGCTCTTACCCAATAAGCTGCCATACACAATGAAAGTCGTACCCTTTGTAGTGTGGAATAAGCCTTATTAATTTAACGCAGTTCTGTAGCATTATGAAGCTGGCTCATTTCTTAGCTTGTTTTTTCTTTGCTTTCAGTACTAACTTGTTTCTTTAGATCCTTTGAAGTTGCATTTTCATGTTGGTTTGCAATAGTAGCCATTAAAATGTTTACGATAGAACTATTTGAATGAATTGAAAAGTCTTTCCGGCCAATGAGAGGTGTATTAGTCATTTTAAATGATTCAAATGGAAAATAACTTTAGTTATTTGGAGTTTAAGATAGTCTGGTCCAAGTCTATCCTAATGTGAATTTAAGGGCAATCAATAGCTCACGTGCCTAGAATTTATTATAGTAAAATTTTGATACTTCGTGCGTGACATGCGATAAGAATGTTTGCTTTTCAGACTTTCAAATTGTGGGTTTTAACAGAAATTTTCTTGAAGCACTTATATAGATATAAAATATTAATCCTGTTGTTAAACGTTGTTTTTCCCGAAATAGATGTATTTTTAAGTAATAATTAACTTCATTTTCAGAGTAACTCCAGCATACCTGGTCGTGATCTTGTTCTACATGACCTGGTTACCGAAGATGGGAGAAGGTCCTCTATGGCAAGACAGGTTGCTTTTGGAACAAGAGAGATGCATGTCTTCCTGGTGGACCAATATTCTGTACATTAATAATTATGTCAACGCTGATAAAATGGTGAGTTTGAAGAATTTGTTGATATCAGCCTGTTTTATAAAGAAGTTGGAGCTTCTGGTTCTGGTTATGTATTTGAACAGTTTTTTAATAAATCATCTCTCATATAGATTGATTTTAATGTATCCTTAATAGATCAATATCCAATCAACGCTCCATGCTTTCTCTTTTTGAGAAGATGTTTCTATATTCTGATGATGCTGACGATGATGATATATGATTATAGCTAATTGATAAAAATAGAGCTATTAACTAAAGTTGGTATTTTACACTTGAGTTCAAAAAGGCTCATAAAGGTAAACTTTCGAGTTGTCAAACTAAAGTTTCTCCGAGATTCACGACACTAGTTTTATAATGTTCCCCGCTTTATTGTGAGCGTAATATCTTTTTATGCACTAGACACCCTCAGACAAACGACGACAAAGACTTTGCCTGTTTAAAACTTGATGAAGTTAGCTGTTCGCGTACTTATCTTTTTTGCCCACTGTACACTGTATTATTAATACTTTTACTGTAAATTAATGCAGCAAAAAGTCTCGTTGCTTTGTCTTTTGAAACGTGTTTGTGTTTATCAAGTTCTTTATGTTGTTAATTAAGTGAAATTAAATTAGTTCACTTACTCTTAAAATATTAATTTTCAGTTAATTATTTCGAAGAATTTTCTCAATGAGAATTTATATTGTAGAGTCTTTTAACATCTCTGTTTTATGTATGGCGTATTTTTAACATAAGAGCCTCAGGTTTCAGTTAATGAGATACATACGATGAATTTCTTACAATTGCGTAATTTTTAAACATATTTATGTTTTCTTTGTTTCAGTGCATGTTCCAATCCTGGTATCTCTCCGTGGACACTCAGTTGTTCTTCATAGCACCCATCTTCATCTACAGTCTTTGGAGGTGGAGGATATTTGGCCCTGTTCTTCTATCAATAGCTATCCTTATCTCTTTGGTTGTTCCTGCATTCATCACCTATCAGGATAAACTGGATCCCACTCTTTTGTTTTATGCCAAGTAAGTTTCATCTTTATTTTCATTTGTTCTTACTTATAACCCTGGACTTTGTTTTGATTTGTCTGATTTGCCTCTAATACCTTGTGAATTTATTAAGATTACTACATTATTTTTTTTGCTTGTTACAGAGAATTCACCGATATTATTTCCAACTTTTACTTCAACGAAGCTTATGTCAAGACGCACATGAAGATGATAATTTACTTCATGGGAATTTTAACTGGATATGTTCTCCATCGGATTCAGACTGAAAAGTAAGTTTCTTAGTACATTATTATAAATTTTTCGATATATAGAAAATTTAGCTTCAATAAGTAAGTGTACTTTAGTACTTCCATTAATGACCTTGTTTTTGTAATTTCAGCTATCAGTTCTCTTATGTCCTAAAAACCTTCGCGTGGATCATCAGTCTTATCCTTGGGACCGTTACCACCTTCTCCGTGACCATTTTCTACCAGGAGTGGTACCAGTACAGCGCTCTTGAGGCTGCTGCTTACATTTCTTTGCACAAACTTGCCTGGGGTATCTGTAATGGTTGGCTTATAATTGCCTGTGCTACTGGAAATGGAGGTAAGCAGACAAGCGAATTTCTGCTTTATCTTTTTGTACTAGAATTTAAAATGTCTTTGATTAAATCTTCAATGGCCCAAGTAATGTGCCTTGTGGAACACCTGTTTAGTACTTCAAAGATTTGAAGAAAATGCAAATATTCTTTATCGATGTTTTAACGATTCAATTTTAAATATATTTAATAGTGCTAAGAGTTGAGGCTCATTTAAAAGTTACCAAGGCTATTAACTACAAAGTAGATATTATTGCGAAATGAATAGGACTGATATTGAAATTGGGTTTATTACTCGTACAAAAATTATTAGCAACATTAAAATCAGCACTCATAATATCTTAATTTACTTTTAAATCTTTTTACTTTGTATTATAATTTTCTTTTGTTTGCAGGTTTTATTGGAAAGTTGCTCACGTGGAAGTTCTTGGCTCCGTTCTCAAGATTGACCTTCTGTGCTTACTTGGTGAATGGCATCGTTGAGTTGTACTACGTTGGAGAGCTGAGGCATCCTCTACATATCACTTTCTTCACAGTTGTGAGTATCTATTGTAGCACTAACTTTGGCCATCGGTTTTACTCGATAAAATGTAGTATTGCTTGTCTTGCTAGAAATGGGTTATTTATCATTTAAATATTTTTTCGAATCACACCAGTCTTACCTGAGATTAGTGTGTTCAAGTAAACAAACTATATTATAATATTTGTTATATTTGCTGTAGGTTGATTAATTAAAGAGCATTTTCAATTACTGGAATGAATATTAATTCTTGTCAAACAGGAAAAGAAATATTAAATTTGGATAAATTACTTTCCTTGTTAGGTTTCATGAAAATCCCTGTGGGTTTTCAATGTAGGAAAGTGGGACCTTGACGATACAATGGACATACTGACACATTCAGTGGGTTCAAATTGATTACATGGGTGACATTTGGATGGTGCTGTTATAATTTTATTTGCCCCAAAAATATTGCCCGATATAGGCAGTTTTCCTCAAGTAAAATATCACTCCCATAATAGCCTTCGTTAAAGGACCCATTAATGTTTTACAATGCCTAAGTCAAACACGTCTTCTGACTATGAGGGGTTGAATATACAGGAATGAATTTTATCCAGTGCGCAAACTTTGTCAAATTATAGTTTAATAAGTTTTATAGATACGTATATTTTTATTTTGTCGTGTTTTAGTACAAAAAAGAATAGTTATTGATAGCGAAAGATGTTTATTTTGTAACCGATTGTACGGTCACAGTCGTTATAGTAGGCACAGCGGCAACGCGAAACCGGTTTACTGACGCGAGCGCTGCTCCAAGCGCGTAAGAATAGTTGGTATCCATATTTTGCTGATTTTAGGGCGAACAAAAAAATGAAAAAAAATTTTTTACTGATGATGCAGATATGTTCTGTTAATGATTCTGGACCACCAGTTTTTTTTTGTGCACTGCTTAAAATTCATTCCTGTACATGCAACTAAGCACATACCATAACATTTTTTTTTTTCAGATGGCGAATGCGATATCTCACATAGTGCTGACATTCTTCCTTGCCCTCTTTCTATGTTTGACCTTCGAGTCACCTCTTCATGGTATCGAGAAAATCCTCCTCAGGATGTTTGGTGAGTAAAAATATATTAAAACTTTCACTAATTAAGTCCAGATAGTAGTCTTGATATACTGATATCACGATCAAAGTAAATCATATTAATCACTATTTATGATTTACTCGATTCGTTATCATTACAAACTCTATCTCAAAAGTTATTTTTAATGCGTTCCAAAATGAATATTCCAAAGCAAAATCTTCGCACATTTCTCGAAATTACAATAAGTCATGTAGTTAAACCAATGATCACACTTCTAACTTTGTTATGAGAAAGTTAAAACTGCAATCAAATTACGATCGTGAAGTTATTGAACTGTAAAAAAGTTTTAAATCAATTTTCTTCGCTAACCATTTAAGTGTTATAATAGCTGACTAACGGCCAGTTTCTTCATCAAAAGGTAAAGTTAAAGTTATGGCTAAAGTAATGTCTAAAGTAAAAGTAACGGTTAAATTAAATTTTTCTATGAATTTTGCTGTCAGTTTAGCCTTGAAAAAACGAATTTGACCGTTACTTTTACTTTAGACATTACTTTAACTTTAACTTTTGATGAAGAAACTGGCCGTTAGAGTGCACCAGAGTGCACACACTGTAAACTTTTAGTTGTTAACTTAACCGATAGTTTGTTTGGGCTTGCTATTCACATTACAAAGGACAGGTATTTAGCTGGTAGTAGACCGACTATAAACTTTGATTGGAATCAAGGTTTTCTATACATATAATAAAAGTCGGTTAAAAATAATTACCAACTGTTTACTTTTTAGTCTGTAGTGAGCGGGAGGGCTTACTCTTACCAGCAACTTTGTGAACAAACTTTAGCTTCTGATCACATTTTTGAATGTTTACTTACTTTTAAATTTATTTTTATTCCCTTTCAACTGATTTGAATGCTATAAACTTGTGAACTTGTATACAACCTTTCGTTCACCCGAGTATAAGTACATTTCTATAAACCCCTTTCGTCCTGTACGCCTTCTTTACATATAAAAATTTTGAAGAGGTTTCAGTTCATTCAGAGAATATTTGATTAGTCTATGAGATTCGAGTATTTTGCTCTGGGGCCGCATAAAGATTTTGTTGACCCTTACAAGTTAAGATGAATTCAAGCTAGGACTTAGTTCTTATGAATGGATTAGGAGGCAATATGGTATTCAGAGCGTCTTTTTAAAGTACATACAATAATATTGCATAGAAAGACTTCAGAAAATGTATACAGGAATGAATTTTAAGCAGTGCACAAAAAAAAACTGGTGGTCCAGAATCATTAACAGAACATATCTGCATCATCAGTAAAATTTTTTTTTTGATTCTTTTGTCCGCCCTAAAATCAGCAAAATATGGATACCAACTATTCTTCTACGCTTAGAGCAGCGCTCGCGTCAGTAAACCGGTTTCGCGTTGCCGCCGTGCCTACTATGACGACTGACCGTACAATCGGTTACAAAATAAACATCTTTCGATATCAATAACTTTTCTTTTTTGTACTAAAACACGACAAAATAAAAATATACGTATCTATAAAACTTATAAGTTGACAAAGTTTGCGCACTGGATAAAATTCATTCCTGTATAGATGTGTCTTTGTTGTCCCCCAGATAAAATAAAAAAAAAAAAACTTGAGTTTTTTACATGTTAAAACTGGTCAAATGTGTAAACAGTGGATATATCCAGCGAAAGAAAGAAAAAGGGTGTCTTGCCGTTTCTTAACCATCTGTAAAAGGTCTATATGAAATAGGAACTTCTGACTTTGAATTGGAAATGTAATTGATGTTTTTTGTTCACAGCTCGACCAGTCTTAAGTGACAATGCAAGAAAGGACATTTCAGCAGAATCTTCGAGAAACACTAGTCAGTCTAAACTAGATTCGTAGCTCAGTGTTAAATTCTTAGTTCGATATTTTAATTGAGAATTACTATGTGATATTTACATAGGTGATTCTCTTTGATTTAGGTAGATTGAGATTTGTATGATACCCCGAAATGGTATTAACTGCTTGTATGTGGCTAATAAAATAATAGAAAATCAATTGTGTCTCGCGTATACAACGGGTTAATGAATGTATCGAAAACGAAAGAAAAACTTAAGTTATATTTGTATTGAAAAGTTTTTGTAATTAAAGACCCTTAAAGTAAAAGTTATGTGTGCTTACAAAAGAGTGAATTTTAATTGAAAAAATATTTTTTGTTTGGGAGAAGGTTCTGAATTGGAGTTTCATAATTGGGGTATTGTACCAAGTACTGTGAACAATAATAGGCTCAATTATTTTAAGGTCATAGGTAAATCTGTAAATATTTTTAGATATATGTAGTTGTAATATGAGATTTACATCTTTTTTACGTTTATATTTAGGAAAAGATAATATATTACCATTTACAATATTCCCGTTCTGCGATAAATATAAAAATATGCGCTCAGTATCACTAACCAGTAAAATATTGCAATAAAAAGTTAATAAAAATGTTTTATTTTTTCCCGAAAGTATCGGGAAATGGAGTGAATTTTTTATCACCAAAAATTGGGAGATCATGACTGTGAATTTTTGTAGCAATCCAAGAAAATAATGTTTTTTTTTTTATTTTGAGCTTTAATTCCGATGATATATAGTTCAAAATTCATTGCAGGTTTATTTAAATATAGGACTTACAAGAAATATTTTGACATTACCAAGTTATGAAATAATTTGGTGGAATTTAAGAGTTGTATCGAAGATGTGATCTTTGAAATGTAATAAAATGTATTTTAAGTAGGTACTATTAAATGAACTGCTTTGTTTATGGCTGATTTTGTACATAATATTTACGTCATAAAAGACGCAATTTTTTACGAATCGATTTAAAATTAAGTTTAATGATATAATTTCATATCTTTATAATTATTCAAGATCACCATTTTCTAGAAAATGTGTAGAAGTTATCATAAGGCTTATCAAGATTTTAAAAGTAGTTTGTGAAGGGATTATTTCAACGTCTACTGCTCAAACCTGTATATAATTTACTATAAAATGTCATTTACCTCAATGTATACAAGATTGTTTTATATATTTTCATATTAAAAGACATAATTCTAATTACTTGCTGTTTTGATTTATTAACCATTCATAATATCATTACTTAACAATCAAATCATCATGTGTTTTAGTCAGTAAGAGTCTGACACTCCCTCGAGCTGCTAATCCACACCGGGAGGGGTCATTTGATGATTTCTCATAAAAAAGTAGATTACGTGCTTGCAAAATTCGCATTATTCAATCAATGAACTCCTAAACACAATGAAGGAGTTAGCTCCAATATTTGTGTTACCAGCGAATGCACTCAAGTGTACGTCGGCAAGTCCGGTTAACTTGGACAGTTTTCAATTACTAGAAGTTAGGCAGTAGGTAAGTGCATAGACCGTCAACTATTTGCAAACTTGCATAATCTTCGCCGGATCATGGCATACATGGGGCAGAGTTGGTACGTATAAATTAAACTCGGCTCTCTATGTTGTGCTGTTATGTTTTCCGGGAATTCGGAATGACTTGATACTGAGGGCTTTGTTAGTTCTTCATGGCGAGAAATCGGTTACAGCGCTTTCACATTAGAGTGCTTATCGCGCCTGGCAAAAACGGAAAATCCGCTAGTGAGAAAGTGCTGTTACAGTACTTTTATAAGTTGTTTTTTTTACGTAAGTACAGGGCGAAAACACAGTTATTGTTAACAATGTTAAAATCTTCTTTCACGAGGAAATCACCTCATATTCTGAACTACTTATCGCATACAGCTGATAAACACACACATCACTTCATGTGTCCAATTACCCAATCACTGGAAACGTAAATTAAAACTTGCCACATAAAATCATGACTCGTATAGCGGAACATAACTCACTTAACTTGGTTTTATCCGAGATTAAATGTTGCATGGTTTTAACGAGTGATTTGAGAATAATGAACCAGGGAGTGTTAAATATAGTGATGGCAGCTTTACGAGTAATGGGGCACTGTGTTATATTGAGATATATAAACCATGTTTCTAGAAAAAGAAATAGAGAAGAGAGGAAATCTGAATAATGTAATGAGTGTGTATGTAATTTGACAAGAAAAAATGCTTATCCTATCGCATATACTTTATGATATTCTATGGCGAATTGTAAAAAAATAACCTAATCCATTCAATGGTTTATCCACAGGAGTCATTTTTCGTTTTTATAATTTACAACATTATATTGTGTAAAGTAGAGATAAAGTATGGAGTATCGAATGTTTTGATCAGTTGACAGTTGTCAGTTTTCAAGAGAGAATTTCAGTTGTTTGCTAATGACTGACTTTTCTTGTTTGAAAAATTCATTTTTTTATTTTTACGTATTTTACTTCTTTCTTTGTGTTAATCGACATATATAAACCAGCATATCAACGCATTTCATTTAATGTGATTGTGCACGACACATCCTATATATATATGTTAATTTTAATACACTTCGAATTGAAATTATCATACATGACCATAATCTTTAATTTAATTTTAAATGGTTGAAGCCGTTGGTAGTTTAGGCCGAAGTAGGTTGGTTAAATTAAGTAGGTAATTAAAGTTTTTCTATCTTTAAGTATTGTGAGCAGATTCTAAATGAACTTTTTGGTGACAGTTCGAGCGCTATGTGCTTCTAAACTGATATGTTATTTATTAAATTTTCTCGAACTAATAAGTAGTGACCATTATTCCACTCTTGATCAAACGCTCCCCGCTTGCAGTACCGCCTGCCTCACCCAAGATAGGACAGAAAACTTATATTGGCTCGAGGAGAGAGCTGCGTAAAACGTTATCGCGGGAAACAACCAGCTTACAAGTTCCTTCCCTTATCTTTTATCTTTTGTCTAAACAACCGCCATGTTTATACGACGTTCAACTTCTCAGAACTTGCCATTTGTTAAATTAAAATGTTGCTCCAGTTCCGATTCGATTTTCTTTGTGGTTCAGTGTGTTTATTTTTGTTTTGAGAGATCTTTCTATCGCTGTATTTACTGTTGGTTTTTGTAAGGAACTAGCTTCTTACCTGTGATTTATGTTATATGTATCTTGAATGAAACTGGAAAATTTTCAGGTTCTTGACTATGTGCTTACTGACTGTATCACGGAATATCGAAGTTCAAAATGCCGATGTACTGTACCCATAAAGTACACAAGATCGATGCACGTGACTTAGAATGTACGCTACATCGAAGTACTGTATTGCGAATGTTCATGATACCGATGTACGGAATATCGAAAGTTTGTTATGCCGGAGTACGTGATTGCGATTGTTCTGAATCCCGATGTACGGAATATCGAAAGTTTGTAATGCCGAAGTACCTAATATCGAAGGGTTTAAAATCACGGCTCCGGGTGGTTGTTCGGAAAGGCTAAGCAGATGATGATTTTTAGGGTTCCGTACCTCAAAAGAAAAAAACGGAACCCTTATAGGATCACTTTGTTGTCCGTCTGTCTGTCTGTCTGTCTGTCTGTCAAGACCCTTTATCTCAAACACGCGTGGACGTATCAAGCTGAAATTCACATGAAATACTCAGGTCTATTGCCCCTTTAAGCTGTGAAAATATCAAACTTCTAAGCCAAGCCAATCAAAAGATACAGCCGATTATGTCGATATTTTCAACAAATTTTCGACACTCGCAAAGGAATCAAAACCTACGGGATACTTCCCGTAAACTCAGAATCTTGAAATTTGGCATGAAGCATTGTCATATAATGCAAATATAGGAAAAATTGCGAAAATCACATTTTTTTTAGTTATATGATATAATAATAATATTTTAATAAAATGAAACTTACTACCTTATTTCTCACGAACGAATAAAGATATCAATTTGAAATATATACCAAATACCTAGGTCTATTGTCCCTTTAAGCAGTGAAAAAATAAAACTTCTAAGTTAACGCGATCAAAAGATACAGCAGTTTATACCGACACCTAGACGAATTTCCGTCACACGCTAGGGAATCAAAACCTACAAGGTACTTCCCGTGAACTCAGAATCTTGAAATTCGGCACGAAGCAACGTTATATAGTACAGATAGAGGAAAAATTGCGAAAATGATAAATTTGAAGTTACATAAAATATTAAAATATTATTTTTGCTTACATGACATAAAATATTTTTTTAATAATTATAAACTTACTACCTACCCTTTTTCACATGAACGCGTCTAGATATTAAAGTTGAAATTCATATCAAACACTTCTTAAATCTAATTGCCTCTAAACTGTGAAAAATTTTAAATCATTCAAAGGTCATTGGGCACCTTAGCTTGGAAACCATACCCACGGCGGACACGAACGAAATATAGCATAGTATAATGATATAAGGCTCTGATTTACTATGGCGTTAGTCGCATCAACATGAGCCATGGGAATCTAGAGAAAATCAGGTTTAAACATCAAAAATTTTCCCTACTTCAATGGTGAATTTAAATGACCAAATGGGATGGATTCGAGTAACTATTTCTTTATAGTAAAGGGTATACTCGCCGTTTATGCCCATTGTAATCAGGTCAGGATCAGATGATGGAAACCTTGAGAAATCGAGGGCAACTTTCTGAAATTGTAGGCACGCATAGGGTTAAAACTTGATTCTCAGATATATGTCTGATTACACTGTCAAACAGTGTTTAATTTTCACTGGAAAGTTAAAAATTAAGACTTTTTACAAAAAAAAAAAAAAAACAACTTCCCAAACCTCAATTCTCTCTAAACCTCAATACGACTGCTACTGCGGGTATAACTGTGGTGTTATTTTTATGTATGCTGGGTGTGGATGGACCCAAACACTGAAATAAAAAAATACTATTTACAAAAGAAAAATAAACCGACTTCATGAAACAGTGAAAGGGACAAAATACAACTTTTGGCAAGGCTCTAAGAACGTAAAGCCAGCGTCCCCGAATCCTTCTTTGTAGCAGTCGTTGTTACAAGTCAATGTAAGTGGCCGTCAGGTGGATTTGGCGAGTGAAAAAAAACTTGAAATTAGGGCTTGTGAGATGATTAAACAACTCAATAAGAAAAGATCTCATTCCCGCAATGGCTGCTATAACCCAAGTTAGAAGGGAATTCGCATCACCTCCTATAAAATAAGCTCTAACACAAGGTAATTGATATAAATAGTAAAGGAGTTCCCTGAACTATATCTTATCTTTATAACAGATCCCGCAATGCCAATCAAACCTATTCATGTGGAAAGTCCTCGTCAATACGAATAAAATAAGCCCAAACACGTGGTAGTTGCAGCATACTGTTCAGGAGTTCCCTCGATTCTCTTTGGTCTCTATAATCAAATCAGCTCCAAAACTTCACTGTTTCGCAATTCCCTCAAAAATACACCCGCATGTCTGGTTTTGACTTGATGCGTGCCTACAATATTCGAGAGTTGCCCTCGATTTCTCGAGGTTTCCAGATCCTCATGAGGTCCTGGTAATCCGAATTGAGATCTTCCTTCTTTTTGAAAAGTATTTTAACAATAAAAACTGTCATTGTGACCTGTACAATCCAAAAAACTGCTTGTTTTTTTATGTTCTTCAAACGATCCTGTACATTCTTCTCCATGGAATTTTAACAAAATATTTATATTGAATGAAACGTCATACTATTCCCCATAATTTAAAACTACTTTCGTTCGTGTCCGCCACTTTTTGCAAAGCGGGTCAGATATGCCCAATGACCTTTAAGACATAATTAGTTATTTTCAATCAGATTTCTGAATGATGACTATAAAATGTTGTAAATAAATAACTTTAATAAAAAAACTTTTACAAATAAAAAATGTTAACTATTTTGACTCTCACGAAATTACCATAACTATGATTGTTCTAAACTGAACGGTTTGCGCGAGAGTCACTTTTTATCTATACAGGATTTGTACGGAGCGTATTTACAGAGTGTACATAGCCAAAACGCATCCATAGGAAACTGCTCGCTGATATTTTGTAATGCTGTTTTTTAATTTGTGATTTCAAAGTATACACGAATTTTGCGTACTGCTCGAGTATAATTCGTAGCTTAGATGTGCACATGCATCATTCCAATTTATACACGGTCAAATTTAACTATACAAAATTAATATTAGGTAAAGCATTAAATAAAAAATTACAGTTAAATCAACCTATCTCAAAAACTATAAGAGATACTTTGATCAAACCAAAAATCGTTGAAAGAGTTAATTAGCATGCATCACCTCTATTTTTTTTAGAATTTTATACCCCGTAGTTATAAAAATAGAGGGGGGGGGACATACTTTTTACGACTTTGAGAGCTGATATCTCAAAAACCGTTCACTTTAAGAAAAATGTTTTTTAGAAAACTTTATATCATTTTAAAAGACCTTTCCATTGATACCCCACACGGGTATGTACATCGAAAAAAAAAATTTCATCCCTCAGTTACATGTATGGGGGGCCCCACCCCCAATTCTTTTTTTTACTATTTAGTGTCATATTTTTGTAGCGGTTCATACAACACATATTCCCATCAAATTTCATCACTGTAGTACTTATAGTTTCCGAGTAAATCGGCTGTGACAGACGGACAGACGGACAGACGGACAGACGGACATGACGAAACTATAAGGGTTCCGTTTTTGCCATTTTGGCTACGGAACCCTAAAAAGGCTTTTGAATCTGAGTTTGTTTATTAAAAATGGGTGCTAATTAAACAGGCTTCTTTTTAATATCATTATTCGCCCCCAAAAATGTATGTTGCCTTCTAAATTACTAAGTCAGCCACAATTAACGAGCATCTAAATAATACTATCTTAGCCACTAGTATCTTCTAAGTAAACCACTCTAAATACAACTCAGCATGATGGTTATTTTTTAGCATCTAAATTTGTAGCATGCATTCTAACAGTAAACTTCTAAAATACTATTAAATGACACCATAAAATATATTTAATTAGCTTCTAATTTTTTAACTCAGTACGTTTAAAATGTAAGCAACATGCAGAAAGCATCGCTTCTGTCACGGCTCCGGTGCTGCGGGGCTCCGGCGCTCCCATGCGAGCTTATCGTCGCAGATGGTTTTCACGCTCACCACCGCAGCTTCGGCTTGCTGGCCGGCTCAGCCGGCCAGCCTCAGCCGCGGCGGCGAGCGTTTAAACTACCTGCGGCTCAGCTCGCAGGCCGCCTCGCCCCTCCGCGCCTACGCGGTTTTGAATTGCACTCTAGGGGTAGGGCAGACAAGACTACGTGGAGTCGGTTTTGCAGCGATTCGATTTCGTCACTAACTTCAATTTTTAATACAATGTTTTTTAATTGAAGGTTATAAATGGCAATATACTAAAAACGAGGCCCAGTTAGTAAATTAGATGACAATGTATAAATAATGTTGTAAAATTAGAAGCTTAATCATGTGTTCAATAAATAATTTTGTGGCTGCACTTATATTTCCCATAAAAAATCAACTTGTTTAAAAAATATACAAAAAGAAATTGAATTTACGAGCATTATTAATATTTAAATTAACATTAAATGCTAGGTCGTGTTTTAATCAAAATGGCAGCATGCAACTGCTCGCGAATAGATTGGAATCGCAAAGTTTTTCGCGCCTATTCCAGTGTATACACGATTAATTTGCATGCGGACTAGCACTGTATAATATGGAACAAAGCAAGTTACTTTGGCCACTACAAAATATATGCGAGTATTTGCGTACTGCTGCTGTATACATCGGAAGACTTTGTATAAAAAGTGAATTCCAATCTATTCGCGACTAGTTTCACACGCTTGCGTACTAGCCATGTATATACTGTAAATACGCTTGTACGGAACCCTCGGTGCGCGAGCCCGACTCGCACTTGGCCGGTTTTTGTACTGGAAATTGATCACAATACGATATTCAAAGCATTCCCTTATGATATTTCTAATTAACGCAGAAACTGTGATTTTAAACCCTTCGATATTAGGTACTTCGGCATCACAAACTTTCGATATTCCATACATCGGGATTCAGAACAATCGCAATCACGTACTTCGGCATAACAAACTTTCGATATTCCGTACATCGGTATCATGAACATTCGCAATACAGTACTTCGATGTAGCGTACATTCTAAGTCACGTGCATCGATCTTGTGTACTTTATGGGTACAGTACATCGGCATTTTGAACTTCGATATTCCGTGATACAGTCGTGCTTACTACATTTCATTGAAATCGATTCAGTACGTTATGAGTAAGGGCGTGGTAGACAGACAAAGCAAACCTTTGAAATATTGTAAACTAAAGTTATTGGTTTTATTCTCAAAATCTTGTGTATTTTAATGACAAAGTGTGAACCGATACCTGTCTGACCTTTCCTATTCTTCTGGGTTTGTTGGCTGTAGTAAAAACAATTTTAATCTTATATTATAGAATAAAAAATAACCTTATTAACTCGATATTGTAGTTATAAAGCGATACAAATATGAAACGACCATTTAAAGTTGTATCTATTTCTCTGATAATAAAGAATTTTCATTGACTTGAATACAGAGCCATTTTAGCAGGATTTAGTAGAACTCGCTTCTTTAATTCTAAAAAAGATTTCTATACAACTCGTGTTTTCTACAAAATATAAGGTTTCTTTGCTCGCCAGATTTATGTTTCGGATAGTAAAATTTACGAAATAGCCTTAAGAGAAAACTACGCAACAAGAAATACCTTCTTGTGTCAGAAAACTTTAAATTATGTTTTAGGAAAACAACTAGCTATTATTTTCTGGTATTAAAATTTACCTATTGTAACTGGGCTGTAAATTTATCAATTATGCTAACAAAACAACCGCCCTTCATCATTTCCTTTTCCTACTGAGAAGAAGAAGTGACAACAAACTCCCCAGAAACCCAATATTTTGTCTGTTTGGTTGTTTATGTGAAGACAAATGAACGTCAATAACTGTTAGCTGTCATACTATGATGGTACGTTCACACGCGCGCGTTCAAATCGGCATTCAACGGGCACAGTCACGTTCACGAGCGTGTAAACGGTACGCCCGAGCCCGTGAACGCGCCCGTGCCCGTGAATGCCGCGAATCGGGCGAGTGTCGGTTTTTTGTCAAAGTTCAAAGGATGAATGTGCGGGCGCCCGGTGACTGTTTACACGCGCGCGAGCAGTCAGTCTCTCCTGCGCTTTCGCGACGAGTGGATCTTCACTCAACGTTCTAAGAAAGTCGCTACGATCGGAAATTACAACATGGCGGAATGGTCAACGTCGTTCATCATTTTGTTTCTTTTTCCAATAAAAATAAGTTAAACCAAAGGCTATTACAGCAACAACACCAAGATCCTCGCTGCTCGCCATTCTTGCACTGACTGACACGACGGCGCGCGTGTTAACACCTTGAATGTCCGCCAGCCCGCGACGGGCTGCGCGGCGCGCGTGTGAACGTAGCATGACATGTAGTAGTACAGTGTCCATTGCAAATACGGGATGGTGTTATTCCTCCTGTATAACCAATGTTTTTGTAAAATATGTAGTTTCTCTATGAGTTGTTAGAGGTTTGAAAACATGTTTGTCTGGAAATTATGAGTAAAATCTTTAATACCGCTAGAAAATGAAAAAAAATCTGTCTTGCAAGTTTAAATTACTACCTGATTCGCGATAAAGCGCAGTAGGTAGGATTCGATCTGTACCTCATTAGCAATGGATATCTTAAAGGTAGTACATATAGAGTTCGCAGCTGAGTAACAGCTACAAGACGTGACTATGAACCACAAGTCAAGAAAGAAACTAAATCATTTCCGCATTACTGAAACCAGCTAAGATGACTTCAGGCCTAATAAACTGTGACCTAAGTGCCTGTAACTGTGATTAAGTCGTGGTGGCCTAGTGGGTAAAGAACCATCCTCTCGAGTATGAGGGCGCGAGTTCGATTCCAGGTCAGGCAAGTACCAATGCAACTTTTCTAAGTTTGTATGTACTTTCTAAGTAGGTATATCTTGGACGCCAATGGCTGTTAAAAAGATGAAGGAAAACATCTTGAGGAAACCTGGACTATAAAGTCTGAAATCACCAACCCGCATTGAGCAAGCGTGGTGATTAATGCTCAATCCTTTTTCGTGTGAGAGGAGGCCTGTGCCCAGCAGTGGGACGATAAAAAGGCTGTAACAGTAAGTGTACTAACTATGCCGAGGCATATACTAAATTTAGAAACGAATCTAAGCAAAGTTAACATAGAATCTAGCGCAGAGGTGTACGTACAAACTTCTAAACTCATAACCTACTGTTTACAGCGTTAGCCAAAAAATTACAAAGTACAAACGTTGCCTAAATAACTTCACGACAGACGCTTGAATTAAAAGGGGCAACCGCGCGTATACTCAACTTTTTTACCCTTTCGAGTTTGCAGCACCTGTGTTGCCTAAATTATGTAAATACAATTTAATTCAAAGTCCTTTGTAATCTTTTACTTTCAAATTTTCGGGGAAATTGACTTATTTAAGCATACGAGTTTTTTTGGAGATTTATTTCTGTGATGAAAAAGGAGTATTGTATTTTGTTTTAGGGTGTTAATCCCATGTTAATCCCGGTAGCTCGGTGGCACGTGTCAGTTCTTTTCTTTGGAGATGCCTAAATTTAAGATAGATATAGATACTATCAGTTCTTGGACTACAACTGATTTCGGTATGCTAGAGAAGACTTATTATTGTATCCGGTAGGACCTCAACAATACACTAACAGCTGAAGATTCGATTTGTTTGTACTCATAAGGATCGGTAAAAAGAAGTCGTGGTGGCCTAGTGGGAAAAGAACCAACCTCTCGAGTATGAGGGCGCGGGTTCGATTCCAGGTCAGGCAAGTACCAATGCAACTTTTCTAAGTTTGTATGTACTTTCTAAGTATATCTTAGACACCAATTACTGTGTTTCGGATGGCACGTTAAACTGTAGGTCCCAGCTGTCATTGAACATCCTTGGCAGTCGTTACAGGTAGTCAAAAGCCAGTAAGTCTGACACCAGTCTAACCAAGGGGTATCGGGTTGCCCGGGTAACTGGGTTGAGGAGTTCAGATAGGCAATCGCTTCTTGTAAAGCACTGGTACTCAGCTGAATCCGGTTAGACTAAAAAGCCGACCCCAATATAGTTGGGAAAAAGGCTCGGGGTATGATGATAAGGATCGGGAAAAATAGACACGGTGCATAGAAGTAATTTTTACTACTATCATTTCTGTTACGCTAAACCTATTAGAGAAGAGAGAAAACCTAGAGTAAAGGGAAAGGCTCCTGAAGATGGTCATATATAAAAATAAAACAACTGGCTTACACATCTAGGTAACTGCAATATGCATGACTTTTCTCAATGTCGTGAATTATTCTAGGCATTCAACCTCTTTACTGCTACCTTACTCGTGTCTCCGAAAAATACATTATGTAAATAATGTGTTACAACTAACTTAAATGTCTATTTACTGTGTCTGGGACTAAGTAAATGTTTTCATTAAAAAACTTTACATACGTGAAGAGTATGGCATTCAGTAGGTAATTTGCATTTTTCGGGTTCCAAATTGAAGTTGACGTATAACCGATTTTTTTTTATAAACGTTTTTATGGTTTGTCACGCTTCTGTATCTCAGTTCTGATCAGTTTATTGTGTTCTATTTTCCCTTAAAAAATGATATTAAAAATAGTCACCCATCCATAATGCATTTAATGAAGTTCCTTTGAAGCATCATGGTACCTTCCATGTTATAAAATTGTAAGTATTATTGAAAATAGTGCATGAAAGTAACCATGAAATGCATTTTAATAAACTGACAATTTCAATATTACTATTCTTACACATGATTAAATTACAATATGCATACAAACATTGATATCATTGTGTCAATTCATTTTCAATTTCAATTTAAACAACATTATTCTATCATATCACCTGTATTAATAAACTTGACAGTACAAAAGCAACCGATATTTCCTTTCCATCAATATTCAGCTGTATTTCGGACGAATCGAACCTGTTTTTGCGGTCCATATTTTCATAAAAAGGTATGTTATTATTTTACAATTATTTTGATTTATTTGACTGTTTAATGGAACAGCATCCGATATGAAAAACTAACAATAATTTGACCGTAACTGAATTGCGGCATGTTGATCGATGAATATAAAATTATTTTATTGACTAGTAAATGATATAAATACTTCATGTTAATTTGTGAAAATTGACGCTCCAATGTGTACTTAAAATGAGGATAAATAGTCCTATAAATAGTCTATGGTTGAATCACAACTTGCTGTTTGATTAACTGTCAAAAGCTCTTTTGATTTACGTATCATTGGCAGGAAAGTATATAGGAAATAGATAAATACAGGAAAATAGATAAAAATTACATGTTTGACAATTATAATTTAGAATTTACTAGCAGCCCAACTTAGCTGTGAATGGGTTTATGTTATTAAATCGTACAAAGGCAACTTTTTTTCATGAATCGGTATCTGTTTATTGGTGAAAACCACATGGAAATAATTACAATCACGAACAGACAAAAACACGATGGCACCTAGAGAAGATATAGATATGGTTTTTTTGCAGATGTATGTCAAGGTAGTTGGGGCACTAGTACTACTTCTAGTACTATTCAGACTCTCTGTTGAAGCTGCTCACAGTAAGTAAACAAAGCTGGATTATTTACTCATTATCATGAAGATAACTTCCATATTTCAATATGTTTTTTTACAACATGTTACTTATTTTGATTGCTATTTACAAAAACTATTTTTTTTAATTTAAAATGTTCAGGTTTCTGACAAAGAGTTGGTGTATTCGATAAATCTAGAATTGATTTAAGTTGTTATCTAGACAAACTTGGATGTCATTTATAGGGACATGAAAGGTGGAATAACTGAACAAATTGTTCATACATATTCTGGTTCAATTTCCTGTGCCGATTGTCTGAAAACATGCCTAGTTCTAGCAAAGGAAATGTAGTCTAATTATCTCAACTTAAATAAGCTTTCAAAAGTAATTTACAACTTCTAAGTTTACGATTATTTTATTTACAGGTGGAATGAACTTAACCGAGTATATCAACCCCGATTCTTAATAAGCACGAGTATGTGAGTGCTAAGATATTTTTGATACAGGAATTATGTTTAACCAAATAAAGGAATTGTTACGATAAGTATTTATTTTGTTTTAACGTTTACCTCACTTCCTAAGGAAAGATTTTACTGGAGTGCAGCAGTGTGACGCACACAAATGTTTCTTCTAGTATACCTACTTGCTCTAGCAAACAGCAACATTGCTTGCCAACATCTCTAAAATTTCCGTGAAATTGCAACCTTAGAACGATAACGCAAATGGTCTGTTGCACATTTCTAGATAAGATGTTTAAAAGGTATTTTACCATTAGGCCCATAACAGTAATCCTGCAATTACCCAAGAAATCAAATTGCTATAAAACAAGGTGCAACAATTGCAAAATACATCCACAATCATGGTATGGGGTATACAATTTTAACATTTAGGTACTAAAAATACAGAACGCCCACATTGTTCTCCTCGGGTGCAATGGCGTAAAAGAACCAACATTGTTTAATTTAAAATTTTCTGTAGCCACCGTAAACTTCTTGAATTAATTTATTAATTCTACGCTCAAAGTTCTGTCACATCTGTACAAATAATTACTTTTGTTTAAATTCAACAAAAGTACTTACTTTCACCAAAAAGAATAGCGTAGGGGAAACTTATGATTGTCACACATGTTGTATGTATGGTCACACATGTTCAGGTATATGTCCATGAAGCTCATATGGTGGATCTGCATGATAGGTGCTATTCTAAAACCTAGATCTGAAAATGTACGCCTTATTGCTCTTTTGAATAAATTGCCCTACAAAAATATTTATGCACGTGTACAATTTTTTGTTACTGCAGAAACTAACTGATAAAATTGGGACAGCACGTGTAACAAATAACATTGAAACCGACATATTTTGGCACTACAAAATATTCAGGCACATTTTTTAAAACCTCGATATATTAACTAGCGACCCACTCCGGCTTCGCACGGGGTAACAGTATTTCCCCACTATTGAATGTATGTTATTATACATATAAACCTTCCTCTTTAATCACTTTATCTATTGAAAAAAACCGCATCAAAATCCGTTGCGTAGTTTTGAAGATTTAAGCGGACAAAGGGACATAGGGACAGAAAAAGCGACTTTGTTTTATACTATGTAGTGAAGCTGAACCAACAACTACACAAAAGTAAATTTAGGAAATAAGCTATGAGGCTTACAATCTGTATAGGTATATTCAAGCTGGTCCCTTTGGTTCCATTCACGTGCCGAAGGAACTACTTCGTGCATCCGGATAATCCGTCCTTTCTTAGGCTTCAGACTATCTTTGTACCAAATTACATTAAAATCAGATAAGGAGTTTTGGTTTAAGGTTAAAAAGAGAGAAAAATATAGTACCTATTTGAACCATATCGAAACAAAAGGCATGAACCAAAGTGAATCAATAGATTTTATATTTTAGATTTCTGTTACTGTTATTGTTACAGCCTTTTTATCGTCCCACTGCTGGGCACAGGCCTCCTCTCACACGGAAAAAGATTAAGCGTTAATCACCACGCTTGCTCAATGCGGGTTGGTGATTTCAGACTTTATAGTCCAGGTTTCCTCAAGATGTTTTCCTTCACCTTTTTATCAGCCATTGGTGTCTAAGATTTACCTAGAAAGTACATACAAACTTAGAAAAGTTGCATTGGTACTTGCCTGACCTGTAATCGAACCCACACCCTCATACTCGAGAGGTTGGTTCTTTACCCACTAGGCCACCACGACTTTTAGATTTCTGCAAGTCCCAAAATAAATTGCAGTTTTGGTACCCATAAAAATAGCCTATGGATTATAATAACGACATGAACAGCCTACACTATGGATTACAATATTATCAACCGCCTACACTATCCCCAAATACTAAAAAATAAACAAACAACCCACATACATATAACCATTAACCTACTTCGCCTACATAAAAATAAAGTGCATAAACTATAATAAAAAAAAATGTCGTGAGCTTTCCATATCGCACTGTGATGAAAATGCCGTCCGTACAAGTATTTCGAAATTTCTGTTAATATCGTGGTTTCTATCTCGTCTGTGTTATAACATAAATATATACTGAATCGTGTTATTTTATTTGCTCAAGCGAATAGGGGGCGGAATGTAATATTTTTTGGTAGGATTTCGGTTAAGCGTCCTGTGTTTGCGATAGATTTTGTTTGCTATTAAGGAAATGCAATACAATTAATTTTTAATGTAGATTTGATGAGATCTTGATTGACTTCATCTTTCCTTGCTTTGTGTGTATGATATTCGAATAAAAGATTTAAAAACAGCTTTAGAAACAGCGTGTGTTAAAACGTTTATCGTGTTTTAACAGATTACATGTCTATTTGCAAATTGTTCATTAGATTACAAATAGCCTACTTAATGTTTTTGATATAGTGTTTTTTATCATTAATAAGCTGAATGATTTCTTACTTACTACATAAACTGGAGACTGTTTTATATAATATTAGGTTACAATGTCCGTCCAAGTACAGAATCAGCAAACAAGGCCCATACCGTTGCATCGAGGAGTGAGACAAGGGGATGTTATTTCCCCGAAACTATTCACTAATGCAATGGAGGATATGTTCAAGACGCTGAACTGGAAAGGACGCGGCATCAACATCAATGGCGAACACATCTCTCACTTGCGATTTGCTGACGATATCGTCATCATGGCGGAAACGCTGCAGGACCTACAACAGATGCTGAACGACCTGGCTGAATCTTCTCTACGCATCGGCCTACGGATGAACTTGGACAAAACCAAGGTCATGTTTAATGAACATGTTCTACCGGAACCGATTGCGATACACGGCGCCGTTCTCGAAGTTGTTCGGAAATATGTATACCTCGGGCAGACATTGCAGTTAGGTAGAAACAACTTTGAGGACGAGGTGAATAGGAGAATTCAGTTGGGTTGGGCTGCATTTGGGAAGCTACGTCGAGTCCTAACATCGTCGATCCCACAGTGCCTAAAGACAAAAGTCTTCAATCAGTGCGTCCTACCTGTCATGACTTACGGAGCCGAAACGTGGACACTGTCGGTACGGCTGGTTCACAAGTTTAAAGTCGCTCAGCGGGCTATGGAAAGGGCTATGCTCGGCATTTCTCTGAGGGATCGCATCAGAAATGAGGTAATCCGTCAGAGAACCAAGGTCATCGACATAGCCCACCGAATCAGCAAGCTGAAGTGGCAGTGGGCTGGCCATATTAGCCGAAGAACCGATAACCGTTGGGGTAAACGAGTTCTAGAGTGGAGACCACGCCTCGGTAAACGTAGTGTAGGACGTCCTCAGGCACGGTGGAGTGATGACTTGCGCAAGACGGCTGGCAGGAGCTGGATGCGAGAAGCCGAAAATCGATCTCAGTGGCGTGCACTTGGAGAGGCCTATGTCCAGCAGTGGACTGCGATAGGCTGATGATGATGATGATGATGATGAGGTTGTAACATAATAATCTGACAATTTTTGCGAGACCATTTTAGATTTTTTCACAGCTTCGAGAAAATTCTATGATTGTAAGTATAAATACAGTTGAGCGCGCTCAGTTCATCAGTGCATCAAAATTGATTTGAAAAGACGAGATATCCGCGTCCTTCTACTTTACGAGTTCCGTTTGAAACATACAGCTAAGCAAGCGGCACAAAACATATGTCAATGTATGGGAGAACATGCAGTCTCTTATCATACAGCAGTAGATTGGTTTCGACGTTTCTCGAATGGCGACTTCGATCTTGAAGATAAACCTCACGAAGGGCGACCAGTTGAGGTTGATGTTCATCGCCTATTGCAGCTCATTGAGGAAGATCCAAGGAGGCCTACTCGCCAACTTGAAAAGGAACTCGGATGCTCCCATACTACCATCGATCGACATTTGAAAGCGATGCGTAAAGTATACAGGCACGGTCAATGGGTACCCCACGAATTAACGGAGGAACAACGGATGTTGCGAGTAGCGATTTGTACACAATTACTGACTTTACATCGTACTTTTGCGTGGCTTCGTGATCTTTTTACTGGAGATGAGAAGTGGTTACTTTATGTTAATCATAACAATAATGGTCGCTGCACACAGCGGGCGGGACGGGACGGCGACGGGACGGCGACGCGACGCAATGTTCTAGATCATCGCGTCGCGTCGCGCCGAGCGGGACGGCTCTGTGTGATGTCGTCCGTAATATCTAGTACATTACAACTGCTCAGCGTCGCGTCGCCGTCCCGTCGCCGTCCCGTCCCGCCCGCTGTGTGCAGAGACCATAAGTGACAGTGGCTTAGCGCGGGTCAAAGAGGAGTACCAACGGTTAAATCTAAAATGACTACGCAGAAGGTTATGTTGAGTGTTTGGTGGAACATGCACGGAGTTATCTACTGGGAACTATTACCGCAGGGAACGACCATAAATAGTGAATGCTAATGTGCTATTTTGGATAAAGAAGCCGATAATCTTAAAGGAAAACATGGCAATGTGTATCTCCTCCACGACAATGCCCGACCTCACACCTCATCGATGACCAGTAAAAAAATTAAGGAGCTAAGCTGGATTTCTTTAGCCCATCCTGCGTACTCGCCGGACATTTCTCCATCTGACTACCGCTTGTTCCGTTCGTTACAGGCTCACATTAGCGGAAAATCTTTTGATAACCGAGATGCATTAGAACAGTGGTTGACAGATTTTTTTAACTCTCGTGAGTCCAGGTTTTACGAGAATGGTATTATGTCGCTTCCCCAACGTTGGCAGGAGGTCATAGATAATGATGGACTATACATTCAATAAAATGTTAAGCTTAATTGTACAAAAAAAAAAAAAGTTTCTTAAAACATTATCAGATTATTATGTTACAACCTAATAATAATAATTTCATGACACAGTTACCTACAACTACAACCAAAACAGTCTTATCAAAGACCCAATCAAACAAAAACAAAACACAAACGAACTTAGACCAGTGCACACTACAGAAACAAATTCTCTATTTTTCAGCGTGCCATCGCTATCCCTCGCGAATTAACTGGACAGTAAGCCCGAGCTCCACTACACGCTACTCGTAAAATAGTTTCTATTCAAACCTAGATCGACTGACGTTTCGATGTTCCGCCCATACCGATCCGGATTTGAAAATTTGAATGAATAAAAAATCGTATCGGCGACGCGTAGACTTTTTTTTATTCATTTTCAATTTTAAAAGTCCTTACCTTATTGTTTTCGATTCCTATTTCCAGTGCACCACTCGATATTGGTTTATTTGAATTGAACTGTACGTAGATTTTTTTATGAATGTTTGTGTCAGGTGTCTGGGTTTAAAAGGGTGTGTTATTTATGCTGTGCTTTGAATTTATGTTTAAGGTTATTGAGTTCTTATCAGAATGTTTTTAATTCCACAGCATAAAAGACGCCATAACCACATTATAAAATACTTTAGTAGAATAAATGTAAAATCAAATGATTAATTCAGGAAAGTCACAAATATTTCACAACAGAATTTCGCTCTAGGTATAACAGTTAGCTATTTAATGTTAATCAAACTAATTGTTTAGCATAAATTTTAAACGTTACACAAACTAAATTGAAAACCAGATTTCAGTTTCGACAGTCCCCGTCGAGCACAGGTTGTACAAAATCAAATCAATCATTCATCATCCGTCAAAATTCACTAAAGAATGACCCTATAATATTGAGTCATGGAGAACAAAATGACTAGCGGAGGTGTCATAACGGAAAATCGCTTATGAAAGTAAAGCGCCAAAATTCGGGTGAGCGATGGATGAGGAACTTTACTGGGGCCCGATTCTCCTAATTTTACTTAAGCGACATACGATTCACGTTCGACTCGATTCGACTGAGATCCAATCCCGACTCGATTACGATTGAAGCGTATGTGGCATTCCGCTATTTTTTCTTTGAAATTAACGTTTTTATCCTTTTCTATCATTCAATAATGAATCATTTTGTCTGCAAATGATTTACGATTGCAAAATGATTATACAGCAAACTACCGTATAGACCAAAATCACCAAAATAGCAGATCAATCGCACACCAATCAAATGTCAATCGAATACGATTGGTCTTTTATTAGTAGCAGAATGCCCAATATGGTTAAAACTGCTATTGCGATCATATTGCGATTCGATTTCTATTCGATTTTGACATTATTAACTTAGGAGAATCGGGCCCCTGTTTTCACCCTTTTCTGTGATACCAAAAATCGTTGACAGATGTTTCTAACAACACGAACGCCACGTTAGTTCACTCGTAACCGATCATATTGTTCATGTCCACCGTACGAATTTGACCTAGAAGAAGGCGACTGACCTACCTGCATTATGGCATCTCCGCTCAAGTTCCCTACTCCGTGTATTGAGTGAACGAATTTGAAAATGGAATGAGCCGATGAGGTCGAGAGTTCTCAATAATTCCACGATATTATTCGGGACATCTATCATTTACATCATTGATCGACAAAGAGCACTTTTGAATACAGCTGTTGAAGTCAGAATGACTTTTACGCAATGCGGATATAGGTACTCGTTCTCGAAATGATGTGTGATGTTTTTGAGAGCTGGGATAGACGCAATAATTTTTTTTTATGTTGATGCTTTTTCGTGTGACAGTTTGAGTGCGGTTCAGAGGTTTTGGAAGTGGTG
Organism: Helicoverpa assulta; assembly: GCA_963856015.1. Taxonomy (NCBI): domain Eukaryota; kingdom Metazoa; phylum Arthropoda; class Insecta; order Lepidoptera; family Noctuidae; genus Helicoverpa; species Helicoverpa assulta. The sequence continues at coordinate 3,416,516 of CAWLCW010000016.1, forward strand.
CTACAGGTTTTGTTGTTTATTTTGTGTATGTCTATCTATACTTGTAGATAGATTTAACTCTTTCAATTTTGTAGAAATATTGTAGTATAATTATCTAGTACATGGATAACGATTAACAGTTAGGTTTATTCAAGTACATAATAATAACGTACATTTAAGTATGTAAAAAGTATTCTCCTTTAACCCTGACCTTATTGGTACCCTACATTTGTATATCATACGACGGGTGTGTGTCTACGAGAAATGTATCTGGTGCCTGTCTTCCGCGATAGATGGCATTAGTTGTGCTTTTATATTCTCCGTTGGTATCTGGACAGTTCTCTGATCAGACTAAAGGAGATTGCAATATGGTTTAATACCTACTTAGTAATTTAGAAATCACTTCGAATTACTCATAAGGGGCTTATCTTTATTCTGTAAACAGATGAAAATTGATTGTATGATTAGAATAGTTCGTACAATGCTTAAATAAATCGTTCACATTATGTTTGGAATACGTAGTGATTTAAATAGGACCTAAATCACCCCCTTTAATTGAATGTCACTAGTATGTCACTTGAAGTGCAGTTGTTTTTCATTTAAATAAGCAAACTTAGGACCCTTTTTTCATCAAGTCAAATAATATAGGGGTTTTTTGCATCTACTTTTTCATTAAAGCTTGTTTAACGTTAATTCAACGACGAAAGAGACAAACCTTTTTCTCTTTTTCTCACATTTAATTTAGAAGTTACGATAAAATAAATAAATTAAAGTAAGACCAAAAAAAAATACAAAACACATAAGTACTAGATTAAATAACATCCTTTTGTATAAAATAATTCTTGTACAAAGTAACATGTACCTATTTAGAGATCAAAGTGCTTCAAGAGCACACGTTGTATAACACAGTGGAAAGAAAATTTACACTATTTAAGAGCCCCGGGCTCTTAGAAGAGCTCCTTTAAAATTTATCATAACAACCTACGCTTAAGTACTTCATGTACAACCCACGTAAATTGCGTAGTACCTACAGATAAGGCAGTAGTTTCGTTTTGGTGAAACTTTGAATGGATACAAAGAGAGGTTATAAAGATTTTTCTCAACATACCTAATCTGCGAATTCGATTCGGTCATGGACTTTTAGATGGCTCATTTTTTTTAAGTCGTGGTGGCCTAGTGGGTAAAGAACCAACCTCTCGAGTATGAGGGTGTGGGTTCGATTCCAGGTCAGGCAAGTACCAATGCAACTTTTCTAAGTTTGTATGTACTTTCTAAGTAATCTTGGACACCAATGTCTGATAAAAAGGTGAAGGAAAACATCTTGAGGAAACCTGGACTATATAGTCTGAAATCACCAACCCGCATTGAGCAAGCGTGGTGATTAATGCTCAATCCTTCTCCATGTGAGAGGAGGCCTGTGCCCAGCAGTAGGACGATAAAAAGGCTGTAACAGTAACAGTATTTTTTCCCATAGAAATAGTTATATCATCATCCTTACCTTCTAATATTATAAATGCGAAAGTCACTCTATTTGTTGCGATTTCTATCTAGATCTAGACTTCTAGAACCTGAGAAGGATACATAGACTTCTCTTTACTTGGTTGCAGGACGTGGCTGAAACCGCGGCAAATAGCTAGTGTCATAGACATAATAAGTTACCTTACAACATATTTCTATTTTTAATTACACAACCTTAAAGTGGGAGGTCCTGTGAAATGTCAACATTTTTAGTGTCAAAGCAAACCTCCAACATATTTTTAGCTGTGGGTGGTAGCAATATTGCATCTTGCTATTTCTTCGGCTTATTCTAAAATACTTCAGTATTGATGTGTGTATAAAAATAAATTGCTGTGATCAATTCACTAATGCAATTCATACTATTATTGGTTTGCGTTTGCAATAGTTTATTTTTCGTTTTATCATCATTCTTTGGCCGTTATACCGATTTATCTGTGGTCTGCACTTTTATGTTATTGCTTTTAAACGAGTGATTGATTTCTATGAAGTAGTAAAAGGTCATTTGTTTAACTACGGCCTAACATAAGCATGACTTCGCTAAATTACAAAAAGTTACCTGGACTATACTATTACGTAGAGCTTTTGAGTTTATACAGATCTTTCACAAAAAATCCTATAGGAGTTCAATTCTTACTACAGCAATGAAAACAATATAATTTTATCACACACCATCTATTTCAAGGTATCAATATTCCATAGAAAGGACAATGCTCAAAAAAAACCCAAGCCCGGCGCAAACGAAAAGTAACTCAAATTATAGGTAATAATAAGTAATGAAATACTGCATAGGAGGCATCATCGAAATCAATGGCTATATGTGTGAAATTGCTATTTGATTTTTAAAGGGGTAACATGAGCAGCTGGGGCTTATAGTTTAATTAAAGTGCTATCTGATATAACAAACAAGTAATATGGCAAGTAAGCCCGCCAGATGTTCAAAGGCGGGCCCCGTCAACCTCTGTGGCCGTCACCCAGCGGCCACAGCAAACTCCACTAAGAGAGGCGCGCGCAACACAACGCCACCGTCTCGAGGCCTGTTTCTGATCGGACGACAGACGCCCCTAGTCTGTCGCCCGCAGGCCGCGCCCTATGGTGGCCGGAGATCAGCCACCCTGCGACGCCCACCACGTCTGCTGCGGGCGGGGAGAGAGGAAGCAGTTTCTCTCTCCCTTTCCGCCGCCTCCTTTAAAACCATCACATCCTCACAAAAGGAGGCGACGGCGTTCCACCCTTCTTCGCTGCCGACCATGCAGGACACGACAGCGGGCAGCGAATGCGACGCAAGCCTTGTCCAAACCGGGTTAACTTCACTTTAGCAGTGTTCCTTTACACCTAAATTCTTTATACGAGGGAAAATGGCAGGAATGGCATATCAGGATATTACTGCTCCTGTATTCATGGGTGGAGGACATTGGGCTGCAGCGCCCACGTCATCGCCTCATTTACATTACTTAGGGTGGGCTAGACATGAGGAACAGTTCGCCCATACCGCAACATTTTTGGATCATGTCGTGTTAGAAATAAAGAATCGATGACTTTTAGAAGTTATTATTAAAATGAAAAGTACATTCATATCGTGTTTTAGTTCTATCATCCTATTATCTTGTAAAAGTAAGTAGAATAGTGGAGAAGTTGCCCTAAACATGTCATTATGTACACTCTTAAACCACAACTGTATCTGTTTGCTGTTCCTTTTACTAATACATTATGTTACCTCTAAAATCTCGAGTAGCAATGTACCGCAGATGTTAAAATTCGAACAGCAATTTCACACATATAGCCACTGATTTCGATAATGCCCCCTATGTAATATTTAATTACTTTTTCATTTATTTATTTAGAACATATAATTTACATTTTTAAATATTAAATATAAAAATAAAAAAACATTTAAAAATATAAAAAATAGGTTGCCACCGATATCGGGCACAGGGTCCATGGTACCGGTGGTTAGGGTCCCAGAGACAATTAATTACTTAATTACTTATTTTTACCTATATTTTGAGTTACATTTCTTTTGCGCCGGGCCTGGGTTTTTTTCTCATACTTCATGAGCATTGTCCTTTCCCGAACATTCAATACTTGCGTGGGAAGACCGGGAAAGCTTTTACACTATCGGGTAACATTGTGCAATCACCTGTAATTGTTTCTATGAATATTATAACACGCATACTTGTACGAAACTTGAATTTAATTGGCTACGGGATTCTAGGAAGTAGAATACACATAGGTATACATATAGTTTAATTGGAACTGGTTCATTGAAAAGTTTGTAATGTTGTCAACTCCTACAGCGCTGACACAGATGGATTGTATAATCTATCTACTAAATCATATTAATAATGCTAAATTAACTCTTATCTGTTTGTCTTTGTCCAGTTTTCACACCAAAACTACTAAATCTATAGTATATAGTCTATGAAAAGGCACAAGTTATTATTTTCTGTGGGCGCAAAGTAGTTCCCTGGATTGGTGGTGGTACCGCGGTGGAAAAGGTATTGTACAAATATTTTTGTAATAAATAATATGTGTAGAACTGCCTGTGATTTTCAGATTTAGCGACTGAAATTCATCCGTGGTCTAAATATTTCCGTGCCAGAAACACCTCTAACATAAGAGCATCTCCGTCTTACCACAAAAACTTTTAAACGTCAGTTTATCACTTGTCTAAAAAAATGTCAAATTATGACGTTGAAATAAGGTCCATTTTGCAGCCACACTTTTTTTAGACAAGTGTTTGGCACATGTTTAAGTTTTTGTAGTAAGACCGTTAATGTTTAAAACTAACGTTCTTTTAGAACCCTAAAAAGCTTTTATTTTAATCGAACCATAATCCACTGCCGAACAGTATCGTAAAAAGTTATCCAAAGAATATTTTTCACGTCAGTTCATGGCTCGTTCGTTTGAGCTGTCGGGTTTATGCATTCGGCTAGAACGGTTGCCGGGATTACATGGTTGGTCCGCTTCGCCGAGAGGGTTAGACTGACGCCACTAATTTTATTGATACTGTTTTTGGACGTGAATAAATTAAATTGGAAAGTGTTGTGGGATATTCAATGGTGAAGTTGTGAACTTTTTTTGGCACTGTGATATACTTACGTATATGTAAACGTCTGCCGACCTTAATGGAACTTATGTTGGAATAAGGAGTGTAGCATTATGATGCTAACGAACTTTCCATTATCAAACATAAATCTAATCAACTATGTTTCTTTGAAGTAAAAAAAATATTTTTAATTTTTAAACATTGTTCTCAGATAGATATTAACATCCCACATCCTAATCTTTAGGCACAACACTACAATCACAATGATTCTTGATGCAGACGCCACCACCCTTAGGTCCGGTTCCATCTCCCGAGTTGTGGCAGAAACGTTGACAGCCGTAGAAGTCACATCCTCCTCTGCGTGCTCTGATGTATGGAGTAGGGAAGTGGTCTTGATTTTCTAGAAAACAAGAGTTTTGATATGCTTAAGAGGTATTAAAAACAGTAGAATGAAAAGGTCTTATGGCTAATCATTTACTTGAACCAACTTTCACTACAACTGAGCTGACAGCTACTTTAGTTATCGGCACGAATCTTGAGCTCTGACCTACATCTGCGCAGAAGTGATTTATTAGCAAAGAACCAATCCCGAGTGACGGCTATGACGCGATGCACTGCGGGCCAATCACCGCTTTAGCCCGCCCCCGCGCCTCACTTCATACCACAAAAGGGACCCAATAAATTGCTTCTGCGCAGGTGAAGGTCAGCGCTCAAGATTCGTGCCGATGATTATAGCTGTTAGTTGAATTGTTGATTATTGTAATTATTTGTTGATAATGTACAAACAACTTATCACTATGTTCCCATAAGCTACTCACTAGATAGAGGGGTATGTGCCTCCAAAATTATTGATTCATTCATTGCATTTAGCTCTCATTGTGCCTTCTTCTTTTTAGATGGCACGTTAAACTGTAGGTTCCGGCTGTCATTGAACATCCTTGGCAGTCGTTACCGGTAGTCAGAAGCCAGTAAGTCTGAAACCAGTCTAAGGGGTATTGAGTTGCCCGGGTAACTGGGTTGAGGGGGTCAGATAGGGCAGTCGCTCCTTGTAAAGCACTGGTACTCAGGTACATCCGGTTAGACTGGAAGCCAACCCCAACATATTTGGGAAATATGCTCGGAGGATGATGATGTGCCTTCTGAGAAGTCTAGGTCTGATTTGATTGGAAGAATACATAATTTTTGTATGATAGAAAATCTCAACTTACCTCCAGACAAAATTCCCGCATAAGCAACAGCTAACAAAGCCACCAATATCGTAAACACATAGAAATACTTCATCTTGATACTCTTAAAACAATTAACTGGCATCTCCTGCGATGCATCATATTTATAGCAAACAAGAATAATAGCGACAATTATAAGCAAACTCAATTGATCAATACAAAACAATTTCTCAAGCCAAATTAATCTTTATAATCATTACAATAAGGACTAACCTAATCTAACACTCGAGTAAACTGAAAAGGCCGAATTTTATTATGCGTTTAGGTTGCATTCATTTTTACGTTTTTCTCACGTAAAGTTTTATTTTTTAGATAAAAAAAGTCATGGTGGCCTTGTGGGCAAAGAACCAACCTCTCGAGTATGAGGGCGCGGGTTCGATTCCAGGTCAGGCAAGTACCAATGCAACTTTTCTAAGTTTGTATGTACTTTCTAAGTATATCTTAGACACCTATGACTGTGTTTCGGATGGCATGTTAAACTGTAGGTCCCGGCTATCATTGAACATCCTTGGCAGTCGTTACGGGTAGTCAGAAGCCAGTAAGTCTGACACCAGTCTAACCAAGGGGTATTGGGTTGCCCGGGTAACTTGGTCGAGGGGGTCAAATAGGGCAGTCGCTTCTTGTACATCCGGTTAGACTAGAAGCTTACCCCAACATAGTTGGGAAAAAAGCTCGGAGGATGAGGATGAACTTTAGGCTGGATCTGATAATTGAGAATTGTTACCAATGAAATAAAAGATTTATAAAAATTCACTGACATGTACCTAATAATGAATAGGTAAGGATCTATATCCATGACACGTGATTCCGTTGATGCTTCAAATCCATCCAGGTACCAAAAGTACCAATAGATATGTTTAAAAAAGTGATAAATACGATTCGATTTTTGGCGTGAATACAACTTTATCAAGCTATATCAATAAACTAGCTTCTGCCAGCGGTTTCACCCGCATCCCGTGGGAACTACTTCCCGTACCGGGATAAAAAGTAGCCTATAGCCTTTATTTTCAAATCGGACCAGCAGTTCCTGAGATTAGCGCGTTCAAACAAACAAACAAACAAACAAACTCTTCAGCTTTATAATATTAGTATAGATTAATGACGTCATCAAAACCAATCAAAATAATCAAAGATTTTTGAGTGAGACCAAAGTCAATAAGGACATCCTAGATTTATAGACTTGTTAAACTTGATTTGTAAATAGAGGAAAACAATATTGTTTGTTTATCCATTTACTTGATAACCGACATAAAACGATATAAAAGGCAATTATAAGTTTTGTACAAAAATGGTTACTAGGGGATATAATTTATATTCCACTAAACAACTAAAGTATTACACACACTTAAGATGAAATTGCGAAAATTGACTTAAACCAATAACTATTATATTGTTAGAGGTCAGATCAGAAGTGGTACTTGAAAATGAATACCACACGTCTATAAACATTTAACCTGGTAAGGTTTATTTCTTACAAACGATTTAGCAGAAGCCAACTTTGAATAGCAAATACTCAGATCAAAGAAATATAGCAAATACAATATCAATAATTAATTGTAAGATCATGATGTGACATCTTCAACGTCTGTCATCCTTCTATCCGTCATAACTTCTTCTTCTATACCAGCCCGGTCAGTCCAGGTTGGTAGCAAGGAGGATTCATATCCAACAATATTTATATAGAAATTATAGGTATTACCTATAGGATCGCCCATACACGGACTAATTCTGACGAGCGTAATTTCACTTACCATTATTTAACTACTATGTACTATGTAGCTACTAGTTATAGCCATAACTGACATGTTAATACAACCTATAAGAACCCTATATACCAAAACCTATCTGGCCTTACTACAAAAACTTAACCACCTGTTTTACACTTGTCTAAAAAAATTGTGGCTGCAAAATGAACCATATGTCAACGTCATAATTTGTCATTTTTTTAGACAAGTCTTAAACTGACGTTTAAAAGTTTTTGTGGTAAGACGGATCAAGTTTAAGTCTGTACTAAAAATCGTAGTCTGCAACTCCAACAGATGACGCCATTTTCTTACTCATAGATAAATCGGAATATGATAAGAACAAACAACTTCAGATTCTACAACCAGTTTCTAGACGTAATTCGAGGCACGCACTCAGTTTATATCAAGCTTGGCTAGTCCGCATAGAATTTCAATCCTTCGCGTACTTCACTTGAATTTAATTTTTACAAGAATGCTTGGACTGTAGACTAAACAGTCGGCCGATAGTTGTTATAGTTGTAATTTTTTTCGGAAATAAAATCGTCAATTCCAGAGAATCGTCAATTCGATCAAAGTTCACCCACAACATAAATCTACATTTTATGTAAAACAACATCAAAATCAAATCTCATTTTTTCAAAGGAGGCTGAAAAACTGCTCTTTATGAACGACAGGATGATAATATGAGAGTGAGACATCCCCAAAAAAGCTCACCCTTCACCACTTTCTATGTGTTTTACTGGGAAGAAGAAGTGGCGCAACGCATGTCTCTTTCCTACAAAACAACAAACTTTATCATTACAATTTACTGTTTAGTTTGTTTGTATGTAAAAATGCAAACAGGATTTTAAGAAATCTATGTTGTCGGTGAACTTGGGCCTTAGTCAATCTGACACCTGTCAGATACCTGATCGGTGTTATGTGCGCACTCCCATACATCTTCGTACTTATCAAGCGCCCGATCAAAATGTCGGCCGACTAAAAGTCTCCAGTGTGCGGCTTCTCTAACAAGAATGCTCGGACTGCATGGGGTTGTTAATATTAAAATACATTGGCTGCATTTTGTAGGGGTGGTTTTATTAAGACATTGTTGAGACATAGTTTGAGTATATTACGAAATACATTAGTCTTCTTCTTATCGAGTGAGCTGTAGGTTTTAATCATCTAGCAAGCTTGTGGGAGTTTTCTTACATTCGTCTCTGATGTTTAATTTTTACTTTGGCTAATAGTGCATAATAGTCGCTAACGTGTGTGTAAATATGACAACCTTCCAAAGGTTACGGACTATTTTGGGAGAGTATTCAAAAACCCTAACCCGATTTCGGGCTGATCAAGGAATCGAACCAAAGACCCCGAGCACAAAAGTCCTCCCTGGGTCTTTCAAGATACCTACATAACAATTCAACCACACCACCGAAAAAAAAATACAAAACTTTCCACATCAACCTTGAAGAAAAGCATAATTTCAATTTTAATTCTCATCTTTCCAAGTCCGATACCTCAATTTACTTCACCTCAAAAATAATGACTGCCCATTTTTAATAAAGACCCTTCTTCACAAACAATGGCGAAAGGAGCCTGTTATTACACTTGCGGTCCTACAAAATGACCACACGCCAGGTACATCATACTTTCATCGGAATACTGAACATAATAGCACTGTGTTATGCTTGGGTTACCTGTTTAACTAATTTGCATAAAGCTGTTGCAAAGATTAGGTTATGTCCTGGAAGAGATAGATAATATTTTGTGACTTTTCATTCTACGTACTGTAAGTGGCTGTGTATAATGTGTGTGCTCATAGAATATAAGGATTATTATAGTGTAGAAAAAAATATTAATAAAATATGTTCAATTCGATGTTTATCGTGGTTCCCAGTTGTGTTGTGCAGACCTAAAGTCAGTACTGAAGTCATCATACTTTTGCACAGTACAAATCAAAATGTGGAACTGGCTCTTCCAGTAAAATAAAACATCTTGGTCCTCCGGACACTCTGTAAAAATAATAAATTCCCGCCCCACCTGCAAGGGTCCTCTTTTCTCTTAAGAAATAAAAGTTGCTGAAAAACGTACCTTTTGTATATTTTCTACCTTCAAATTTTTTATGGACATCCATCCTTCTTTGTCTGCGGGTAACCGGGTTATTATATCTTGTTTCTGTTATATAATGATGTTGATAATTCTGTAATTTTCACAGGGAAAGAATAAGGTATGTTTCGTTCAGATTTGAAGAAATCTGAATGAAAAAATCTGACAAACGCTAGTGTAGTTGTATTCGGTATTTTTCGGTGACAGGAAGGGTAACTGTTGTGATGTGACTACAATGTACCTACAACATACCTATGTAGACATTGATGTTTCTATGTGATTTGCTTGTAACTCTAATATAATTTATTTGTTGGTACTTCACCTGCTTACGCATTTTCCCAGGAATATGCAGATTGAGGAGCTCCTTATCATACAAGTGTATTTTTATTTTGTTTTGTCCTGTTGCAGTTAACGATTGCTAACAGCTTGTTTTATTATATTATGTAGTAATTTGAGGAAAATGTTGTGGGTAGTGTATTTGTTAAGCTTTGGTCTACGCTATTGCTGTCTGTATACTTAATATACTACTGTTTGTTTTCTCAAATAAATTAATTAATTAATGGAAAAGATTCAGCAAGCGCTGAACAGAGATTGGGAAACTAAAAAACCGGCCAAGTGCGAGTCGCACTCGCGCACGAAGGGTCCCGTACCAGAGCAAAAAAATCACGTTTGTTGTATGGGAGCCCCCCAAATATTTATTTTATTCTAGTTTTCAGTATTTGTTGTTATAGCGGCAACAGAAATACATCTGTGAAAATTTCAACTCTCTAACTATCACGGTTCATGAGGGCCTGGTGACAGACGGACGGACGGACGGACGGACAGAGGAGCGAAAACAATAGGGTCCCGTTTTACCCTTTACGGGTACGGAACCCTAAAAAAGAGCAATTGTTTGACTTATTCGGCTGAAAATTTAATATAAGAATAATAAATATGATTAATACTGAATTCTCTTTAATGTTGACTTCCCAAGCATATTCCGACAACTTCAGTTTTCCTGTTCCAGTCCTGAAAGAAGTTCTTAACGGTCGTCACTCAATCCAGACTGAATCCATATTTGGATAAGCCGTCAAAGGGATGCGGCGTTTGCCGTCAATACGGCTTACCATTCAAGGAAAATGGCAGGACCCAGTACTTTGAATGATAAATAAGTAATTTAAAATGTCTTGTTTACTCTAGAGGGGATAAATATAGATGATTTGAATATTACATGGAAGTTGGCCATATACTTCGCCTGGTAATTTAATACAAAGCTTTAAAACTGTCCTAAGCGCTGAAAAGCATACTGGCTTGTGGAAGAGTAGTTAAAAATAAGTGCGATAGGTCCCAGACCAATGTAGTCCAATAATTTCGAACCAAGTTCCTTTTTCTGTCAGCCAATATTTGTTTACGTGGTTAAATATGAATAGATTTCCCATAAAGAGTGCTTTGTTGCAAAAATCATCCAATTTCAAACGAAAACCAAAATTCTTTAGCCAAAAATAATATAATTAACGAACGCCAAAACCCATCTGGCATTAGTTTGACTACGTCACTTGATCTACACACTGCAACTTCAACTTTGGACCGCATAATCCGAGGACAAAGTGTTCGTAATGAAAGCGTTTGAACCATTTCGCCAGGATTAAACTCTGTCACAATGTCTGGCGTTGAAATGCAATGCATAATGCACAGTATTAAAATATTAAAGAATCTCGTAATGGCCGTGGCGGGTGGGCGCCGCGCCAAAGCCGCTTTCACCACAGTTTGCCGTTTTAAACCTTGAGACATAGATTTGAATATTTATGGGAAGTGCTGCGAGGTTTTTGTGCCTTCCAGTTTTGTGCATCCGTGAGGTTTTGTTTTAGGAGGACACTTTTATTGACTGTTCTAATAATTTTTGCATTTCAAAGCGAGGTTCTCGATATATGTATTTTTTCAAGTGTTAATTAATTAACAATTCCTTATCCATTGTAGTCCTATTTTAAAATATTCGTTACGGTAGAATACGGAATAGAACAGAATGAAATTGTAACCAGCACTGTTCTACAGCTGTAGAAATTCCCAACAACAGTTCTAAATATCGAAATACAAACAGAATAAACTACCTTTTTACCTATACAGTGTGGTTACGAACGAAACAAAATTCAAGCAACAGCTAAGCAACATAAATAAGGGGTAAGGCATGTTTATTTTCCGACTATTACCTCCCGGAACTCATTTGAACTTTCCAAAGTTAAACAGCTATTCGATGGAACTAAATAGGAACAGTGTCGTGGCACAAAACGTTTGAGGGATATTAAAATGTAAAATGATACAGACAGTTCGGGACGAAACTTTTGAACAATTAACAACTGGCTGGGAATATGAGTAATGTACTGTTTACGAAATGTTGTTGATTCAGTCTTAATTAAGTAGGAGTTGGGTGTGTGACGTCACTGTTGGAAGTTGGTAATGAAAATAAATAGGTACAATTGCTGTTTGTGGTGAGTCGTCAGTTAGTTTGGAATTGAAAATGTTCGTTATTTTTTCTATCGTTTCTTTTACGCACGACAACTTTTAAATGAGTGATTTTAAAGGCCACTGAGGGACTTGGGAAAATTCATCTTTCGTAAACATACATAACATTATGCAATACATCATAGACTGGTTTATTTTCCTTTGAAATAAATACATGATTCAAAGGACCAACCAGTCTGCTATAAAATCACTTACTCTTTGTCCACCTCATATGTTTTTAATACACGTATATTATGAAAGATACCTAGCTCACATTAATTTAACTGAGTGCTTGACTTGTCTGGTCTCACAATGTGACGGCTGCTTCAAATTCGCCGTTTCATGATTAATTTTACAAATTCCACTGTATAGATAACTTTGCTAACGAAAATTATGTTCGAGATAAAACTGTGTCAGTGTTTTCAGTTGGCTGGTTTATGATGTTACGTATAGGTATAGGTAATTTTTAGGCGAGTTTTATGGTCTCGGTAAATTATTTTTATTGAATTTTTGGTTGTCATAGAAGAATACATACCTGTACTTCCTCGAGTTGTATTAAATTCGGGTGGATTGCGAGAAATAGAATATTTTTTGTGGTTCTTTGTAGTGTTGGATTGTAAAAGTAATTTGAGATTTCCATGAATTGATACCAAACCGTATGAACGAAAATGAACAGTGGAATTTGAAAGAATTTCATCGGAATTCATTTGATTGGCATTTGTTTGGTTCACCGCAGATAGACGCATCAACACACAAAAGGTTTGAAGAAATAATTGAACCAAAGTTCAAAGTCATTAACCGAAAGAGCCTTACAATTAAACACACATTTTTAATTCTAAATACAGGGGCGAACGTCGATGTAAGCTTATTACCGAACAATATAACAGGCTGTTGTTAAATTGATACAAATTAGCAATACTCGTGGATTTAATTCCGCAATGCGGTACAATTTGTGTGGGCATTAATGTGAGCAATTTTCTCGTTGAATATTTTAAAACGGGTGTAATCTTTGCCAATTAGGACGTTTAAGTGTTAGTTTTAAAATGTTTGCGTCTAATTTTTGGGACGTTTTATTTCGTGTTTATTCGTTCTGTGGGTAAAAAATGCTTACAAAAAATTCTAAAGATTTAACGAAGTTTTATTACCTTCAATAAAAGGCTGTTATAATGTTTACTGCCGAGATATTAAAAGTCTTGTACTTGACCTTTCGAGGGTGACATTTAATTCAAAGAAACGGTCACAAAATATGGTCAAAAAGTTTTCAAAGCCCAGTCATAAAATACCCATCAATGTTGCGACAAAATCGCACGACTAAGTCGCACATATGCGCACAACAGAGAGCCCGTAAGCATGTGTTGTGTGCTCCCCGTAAATCAAGACTGCGGCTTCAAGTTTGAAGTCGATGTCTAACTCAGTGGGCTCGGGGCAACTGTTGGAAGTTTGATATGTTTTTGTACTATAATCATATTTGTATCTTAGTGTGAAGCGATTGTTATTTTGTTTGAGTTTCGTGAAGAAAGTTTGAGGTATCGATTTATTGGTTATGTGTTTTAGAATTGTTATCATTTACCTACTTGTATTGTGATTTTGACAAATAGTTTTACTCTGGACCTACATATTATAACTTAGGTTATAAAAGTATGTGACGAAATAATTGCTGATTTAATCATTTTGTTCTGTAGCATCTTTTAAATTGCTCTTGATTCTGCTTCATGCTAAGTTACTCGCTCGATGAGTAATTTACTCATTCATTCAACGTAGCATAAATTTTATACGTGTAATAATGTGATTCCATAAAGTCACACATATTAACCAAACCTAGCGAAACAACACAGTTACGAATATATCTAAGTTTCTAACACAAACACCATGACAAAAAAACTAAAACAGATTTATAGCCGGACACGGGTTGACGTTTACAAGCACTTAAAGTTTTCCTATAAATATTGACATCACTTGTAGCTCCTCTATTCATAACGCGTGTAGTTCAGACCCCTTTTTGTGGACAGTGGTTTAAAAGTTGGTAAAGTTGAGGAAAATGTACTAATATCTAGTAGTGGAGCTCGTGGCTAAGTTATATCTGCAAGCAGTTGTGATAGCTAAGATTAGGCTCGGCGCCATTGGTCTGCGTATGGGTATGTTAACCTGTAATCAGACGCCTGAAACCACCATTTCTACAATGGGATGTCGAGTAACTGAATTGAAAAGGTCCAATCGGAAGTCGCTCCTTGTAAATCACTGGTTTTCAGCTGCACCCGGTTAGACGGGAAGCCGACCACAACATAGTTTGGGAAAGGCTACTGCTAATTATGATTTTTTTGCAATGCATAACTGGCATCTGTGATTATTATGGATCCCACAATTTATTATCTGACAATAGGTTCATTTGTACCAAAAACAAATGAATAAGACTATTCAAAGTGCTCAACTTGAATGACCTTAAAATAATTAAAACAATCTCGGAAGCTTAGGTTTTCTCAAACATTTAGATGCTCTTTATACCCGAGAGTAAGATTTTAAACTAAGTTTAAACTATTATAGTAGATTATTTACTGCGCTTAACCGTTTAAATTCCGTTGAGATAAATATAATGTGAAAGTTTTCTCCTTCATTTTGTTGCTATTAAATTGTTAGTAAAGTCGTCTTTTATTTTATGAACTAATATTCTAAGAAATGCAATGTAAACCTTCTGTTAAGTATACAACACCTTGCAACGTGCATGATTTAAAAAAATATATAATTTAAAGGTACTCTTGAAATATTATGCCTGGGCCTTCCTTTTTACATGAGCTATCTTACTCTGAAATCAAATCAAGTTTTTTTCTTTAGTTACCCACCTTAGCACCTAAGTATAAACAAATATACAAAGCTTTCCCTCTTCAGATTCATAGTTCTGATTTTGTTCACCAGAACCAACCGAATACCTAAAAGCAGGTGCCAAGTAAGTAGCACAAAACTTTGAATGAGATCAACCGATATTTTATTAACGCTATATGGCAAAGTTTCACGATTCAATGAAGTTTCAACTTCGATTAATGACGGAATAAGGAACTTTTGGCACATGATTGACGGCACCCTAATTAGAGAATACATATTCAGTCATTTTGTGATAATAATATTGATTCAATAGAGTTAATTTTGTTGTTCAAGTGTTGTTAACTAGCTTCTATAACAGATTTCGTCTGTATCCCGAGGAGATCCTTAAAAAAGTAGCCTTGAAAAGTATATGCTATGCTGATGATGATACCAAGTTTCATGAAAATCCATTCAGTATTTTTAGCGTAACAACTTTCTCATCTACTAGGTTAATAGGAGTGTCCATAAACCTATTTCTTCGACCAACATAGGCATAATATCACGTTATCTCTACCATTGATGCAAAAATGCCATTAAAATTATCTATACACATTAAGTAAACGTCGTTTACTTACATTTTAACATTTACGAAAGCTCGTCCGACTTAGTTTATGGCTCGGCCGTAAACGGTTCGATTCCCGACGTCGAACAAAGCAATAAAAACGCGATAAACATTCTCTAGAAAAATCTATTTGGTGTTTATAGTTTGTGTTTACATAGAAAACACTATAAATTGATGTTTAGTTTTGTTCTTCATCACTTTATGTATGTTTAAGCAAACGTTGCGCATGAATCATTTTAAGTCAAAGAAAAGAAAATAAAAATTCCTAAACTTTATACAAAGAGTGTAAACTCATTACTTTTTTGTCGTGATTCCACCAAAATTATTCACGAACATATTACATTTTTGTTCGCGAACATAAAGTGTGCAGGAACTAGCCTACGGCTAGCATATGTTCGCACACAAAGGTGCCAGTTTCGCGGACATTGTACAAATGTTCGCAGGCAATTTGTTAATGTTTTGCTACCGAGTAAGTAAATCAGAAGAAAAAAATGTGTGCCGCTTGAATCTTCCGTTCTCCTTTCAGATATCGGTTAAAATTGAATTCAACAAAAAGACCAAAGATTAAAGAAAGTGGTACGAGCATACATTACTGCTGAAAAACTCGTAAAAATCATGAAAGAAATCACATTTTTACGACATACGCCATGAAAAGTTTTTCTCCCTGAACATTAAAATATCGATTTTGAAGCAATTTGGATTGATGAAATAACTTTTTTAACGTTCAAATCTCTAACAAATATTATAAAATGGTCATGGTTGTTTGATTGTTTGTTTGCCCTTGTTACACTGACCGCTGTGACATAGATAAGTAGCACGAACAAAAGTAGGCCTTTATTGATATTTCGTGTCGTTCTTGCGATATAAACAAAGCCGTTATTAAAAGCTATAGTTATTTTAATCAACTGGAATAAGTTTGTGTTTGTGACTAGCAAGTCCACTAACGTCTAGTGAGCTAATAAAAATAACCTTAAAGATTAAAGTTTTCTCCTGTCTATTTTGAGACCGATTTTAATTCACGCTTTATAAGTAAGGGTGTATCCTACGTAAGCGATCAACGCAAACGCGTACGCGAAAGCGAAGCGATGCGAAGCGAATTCAAGGATATTTGTGTATATGTTACAGCCATAGTGATTAAATATATATTATACATAATCACTGGTCATTATATATATTACTTTATCCAAATTGAGTAGATATTATAAATAATAGCTAGATAATATGTATAATATGCAGACTTATTACTTTGGCTGTAACATATATATAGGAAGAAATAGAACACACCGTTACATGTCAAAGTAGGTTAGGCTATCGCTTCACATAAAACTGGTTCTATTGTAGCTGATCACTAGTATAGTTTCGAAAGAATTAAGCTGTTCATGGGAGACCAGTGCTATGACGAAAATAGATGGAGAATTTAACACACCCTCCTAGTTATGTATGTACTTATATAAACGTACATAAACGAGCGTTTAATTAAATATGCTTTTGAATAAACACCGGCGGTTTTCTCGTGGTTCGCTCCAATTAATGAAAAACAAACAAACGTATTTCGATATTCTAATTTCCTTGTTGTATTACTTTAATTTTTCATAGCGACAGATGCCATTTATTAATAACGTGTACGTTATTGAATATGGATTTGTGGTTATTGAAAAAGTTGCTTCGAATATTCGTGTTATTTTTTGTTTGAAAATGATTTTTTTCAGACTTTTCGATAAAACCATTTCCATCCAAATCACTACATACAACTTTCTGAAGCTTTTACTCAAGTGTTAAGATTTTTTTAAAGCTATCATTGTGATTTTTAAAACGAGTTTCTGATTGTTAGTACCAGGTTCGATGGCAGAAAATAAAAGGAAAATTTGATATTTATGAAATGTGAAAGAATACACATACGATAATGCAAGAATAGTATTTTGGCAGTTCAATATCGTCCACGCAGACGAACTCTCGGACAGCAATTCGTAGAAAAATCGGAAGACAGTCAGATAGTATCACCAGTATCATCATTTAATTACCTTTATCCAAGTATTATACGTAAAATAGTTTCTTAAACATATCTATTTCCGTATCAACTATCTGTACTTCTCAGAAACTCCTAAGCCCTCTGATTTCAAAGCGATTTATTTCTACCCTGGCGACTATTAATAAACAATTAATAGCATTGACATTTACCGGTCAAAGTTGATACAAAAATACCGGCTCTAAAGTGTGGAATTGTTTAAATGTAAATGGCAATTATGAAATTAATTATTCAGTAGCAGATAAAGGTCAGGTTATTATCCCTGTGTTATTATAAAACAACAAGCTTTCGCCGGTTTCACTCGTATCCTGAAAAACTCGACTACTTCCCACACGCGGATAAAAAACCGGCCAAGTGCGAGTCGGACTCGCGCACGTAAGGTTCCGTACCATCCAAACTAATATTCTTGTATATATATTTATGGATATCGAGCAAAACTGAGCAAAAAAATCACGCTAGTTGTATGGGAGCCCCCCGGAATATTTATTTTATTCTAGTTTTCAGTATTTGTTGTTCTAGCGGCAACAGAAATACATCATCTGTGAAAATTTCAACTCTCTAACTATCACGGTTCATGAGATACAGCCTGGTGACAGACGGACGGACGGACGGACAGAGGAGTGAAAACAATAGGGTCCCGTTTTACTCTTTGGGTACGGAACCCTAAAAATAGCCTAAGTATATATTATTATAGCTACGTACATTGCCAAGTTTCCTGCCATGTAGAAGTAACATGTGGTCACGAAGTCGTGGTGGCCTAGTGGGTAAAGAACCAACCTCTCGAGTATGAGGGTGTGGGTTCGATTGCAGTTCAGGCAAGTATCAATGCAATTTTTCTAAGTTTATGTAAGTATGTAAGTATGTACTTTCTAAGTATATCTTGGACACCAATGGCTGATAAAAAGGTGAAGGAAAACATCTTGAGGAAACCTGGACTATATAGTCTGAAATCACCAGTCCGCATTGAGCAAGCGTGGTGATTAATGCTCAATCCTTCTCCGTGTGAGAGGAGGCCTGAGCCCAGCAGTGGGACGATAAAAAGGCTGTGACGGAAGTAACAAACACACACTTATAAACTTTCGCGTTTATAACATTAGTGTGACTACATTAAAACCTAGTACACAAGGCAGGCAAAACTATTAATTGCTAGCAGCTGTAACTTTGGCCGGGCAATGCTGTAATTTACCTGTTAAGTCGCGACGAGGCGTAAGTGCCGATTATTAATAGCAGTTTAGGTTTATAGTTTGAAAGCTGTTAGATGGCTTCTGGTCTAGGAAGAAAGTTCTTTATTGGTCTAGTTTGTTAGTGAAAAGCCTGGAGTATATCTATTGTTGGTACTAAGTACCATTGGGGTTTTATAGGTATATGTTTTGTACACCTGTGACCACTGCTTGGTGAAGGTTGATAATGACTGCTTGGCCCACTCTCATTGAGCATATTGTGCCCTCGGTAGTTCAGGTTTGATAAGGAATATAAGTATGTAGGTACTAGGGAAGTTACGTGTACAATTTTTGAGGATGTAAACAATTCACGATTATTATGTGCTTTATCATCCTCCGAGCCTTTTCCCAACTCTGTTGGGGTCGGCTTCCGGTCTTACCGGATTCAGCTGAGTACCAGTGCTTTACAAGAAGCGACTGCTCTCCTCAACCCAGTTACCCGGGCAACCCGATACCCCTTGGTTAGACTGGTGTCAGACTTACTGGCTTCTGACTACCCGTAACGACTGCCAAGGATGTTCAATGACAGCCGGGACCTACAGTTTAACGTGCCATCCGAAACACAGTCATTGGTGTCTAAGATATACTTAGAAAGTACATACAAACTTAGAAAAGTTGCATTGGTACCATTGGAATCGAACCCGCGCCCTCATACTCGAGAGGTTGGTTCTTTGCCCATTAGGCCACCACGACTTTTATATATGTTTAGTATATGTGCTTTATATGGATTACTTTATATCCTTTAAAGGCATCATAGGTGTTCTGTCCAACAAAAAATTGTATCTGTATTGCCTAAAAAGCTGTTTCTTTTAAGTCCAAAATTTCGCTCGAGCTAAAACTTAAATGTTCACTGTAGTAAACCTTTTTGTGTATGATTTTATGTTGAAAACTTTTCAAGCACTCATTTTGTTTCTTCATCTTAACAAGTAGGAACATCGTAAAACAAGCGGCTAGAAGTTTTCCGCAGGTATTAAGGTTTCGTTTGAAAATAAAAACCTTTTCGAAAGTTTTTATAGAAGGAAGAAGCAATGGCAAAATACGTTGACGCTTTTGGTGAGTTTTTAAATGGAACAAGAATTTTGTGACAGCCCATTTCTTATTTAAGTCATCGACTTATATTTTCAAGATTTTTCACTTCAGCAATATTTGTACGTAAAAGAGAATAATAGGAGCTTAGATTACAAAAGTTACATTTACATGTTATAATTTCCTTACCAGCTGATTCTAAAAAAAAAGTTTTTTTCAGACATACTTATTTAGGTACTAACTACCGAAGCTTACTACCACCCGAAAACGTTGTACGATGTAGTCTCAATAGATGGCGGTAGGTGTATTGCCGGAGGAGTACCTATACCAAAAATATTGATTAAGGGGATCTTCACACTGCCCCGCATCACGCTGCATCTTGAGTGTCGACGCACCTACGCGCGTTCCTGCGGGAGTGCAGATCTGCATCATCGTGCGGGTTTTTCGCGCACTCACGCGCGTAGTTGCGTTTTGTTAATTCACGCACGGCGGCTCTCATCGAGTTCCATTTTCAAACATATACGTCACGCCCATTCAAAATCACGCGCGTCACTGCGGGATTCAGTGTGCCATACCTTGCGTCTCGCCCCGCACCTACGCGCGGGGGTGCGTTTTTCTCCGCATGTATGTGCGTGATCCGCATGAACGCGCGTGGATGCATTTTCAGTGTGTTGGACTATGCGTGTTTTCCATACAAACGGAGATATTTCCATACAACGGAAAAAAACGCATCCACGCACTACGCTGCATCATGCGGGGCAGTGTGATAATCGCCTTAGGGGATCTTCACACTGCCCCGCATCACGCTGCATCTTGCGTGTCGACGCACCTACGCGCGTTCCTGCGGGAGTGCAGATCTGCATCATCGTGCGGGTTTTTCGCGCACTCACGCGCGTAGTTGCGTTTTGTTAATTCACGCACGGCGGCTCTCATCGAGTTCCATTTTCAAACATACACGTCACGCCCATTCAAAATCACGCGCGTCACTGCGGGATTCAGTGTGCCATACCTTGCGTCTCGCCCCGCACCTACGCGCGGGGGTGCGTTTTTCTCCGCATGTATGTGCGTGATCCGCATGAACGCGCGTGGATGCATTTTCAGTGTGTTGGACTATGCGTGTTTTCCATACAAACGGAGATATTTCCATACAACGGAAAAAAACGCATCCACGCACTACGCTGCATCATGCGGGGCAGTGTGATAATCGCCTTAGTGTGAATAAACAGATAAACAACTACTTGAATTACCAACATCTAAAAATAATGGTATGTTTTTTGGACAGGTTTAATCTTGTTAAATATGATTTGATTGAGTGAAACTGAATTCAGAGCGCACAGGCGTATTGTAACCAAATGCTTTAAGACGTTGAGCCATCGATTAGGTTTCCTGGGAAATTCAATACATTTCTCCTATGACCATTCAAGTTCAAAGCTTCATAGAAATGTTCATCAGAAAGCTATATAGCACATGTTCTGTATTTGATATTTGAACTTCGACAGAACTGGGTGTATTATCCTATCCTAAATGTCAGTTCCATTTAGCACTCAGTTTAGCAAGTAGAATCGTTCAAGTTTCATACATCGGGCTGCGCAAAGTTGAACATGTACTAGTTGTAGTTTAAGCCCCGGCTTTCGCTTGGGGCGCGTTTACATGCCTTCAGTGGTTCTTAGTAAAAAGTGCATTTTTTTTTTGTTGGTGACGTTGGTTTTTTATAAAATTAGCGTAGAGTTGGCAGGTATGAGAAAGCAAAGAACAGTGATAAATCAATATAGGCATACTACACTAGCAGATTTAGTGAAAAGGAAGATTAAAAAATAGTGAAAATTAAAAAACAATGAGATAATCAACTTTTGAATGCCTTTTGAAAAGCTTTATCTAAATCGAACCAGAGAGAAGAACTAGATCATTCTTCATTACTGTCATTTGGGGAAATGTCGGGGAAAAGAATGTCATCATACATTATCGCGTTTAACCTCTTGTATGCCGCTAATTATGTCTCGCGTGTATCTGCATACCGATATATAACGGATTATTCCTGATTGTATACAAATAGGTGTGAAAAAATACACAAATCTGTATGAATATGGTGTATGCTTTCTTAAAGTAACTCAGCTAACCTGGTAGCATGTAAACAAATCTTAAGTTCAGCCTTGGTAGGCCAACACTGACACCGGTGGAAGTTATTAACAGTGTTATTGAGACAAATTTGAAGTCTTCAAGTTTAAAGTTCGCCGGTTACTGCGGGGTTTTTGGTAACTATTGTTGAAACGTGATTACAGTCAGCGGTGAGTGGTCCATTGGTTTAGTTAGGTCTTGTTAGATGCTGTTTGGGAAATAGTGTGAGAAATTGACGACTTGTTTTGTATACTAAACTATACTTCTATAGGTAGGTACTTATATCATAAACAGGAATATATTTTGATTGTTTGTTAACGGCTTCAAAACTACTGAATTGATTTGAAAATGTTTTTCTTTATTAAAAAGCTAGACTATTCTCGATATAGATATAGAATCTCGATATAGGCTATATTTTGTGCGGGTACGAGTAGAGGTTTCCATGACACATGGATGAAACCACGGGAAACAGTTAGTCTTAGATAATTTGGACAGCGGTGGCAATTTTTTTTTGTCTCCCGATCCAGCTTTTACCAGTGAATCGAGAGAAGGATATCAAGATTCGCAATCACACAACTTACTCTTTCTAGTTTCAAAATATACTAAATTACTTAATTATGTGTAGGATGGTGACTTAATAATTTCCATAATTTATGACTTTAATAACGTGTTGTGTAAACATAAGAATATGTTTACACAACACGTTCCGGTCCAATCATAAAGGCTCCTAAGGGGCGCTATTATAAAGGTCATATTTTGTAATCACTCGCTTACATACTCGCTTACATGTCTCAAGTGATGTCAAAATTAATTTATGAATGCGATATTTAAACTTTAATAACTTGTCTTGATTTCCCGAAAAGATATTCACGTCTTAAGCCATAAATTTTAAGAAGTTTTTATTATTTAGTGTTGCAATTATTATTACAATACAATTTGAATAGAATGTCCTACAATCAAAAAATTATAATCCTCGTCTCTTTAAGGAGCAGTTTCCGTACCTAAATATAGCCTGGATACCAATCCCTATTGTTATTATCAACCTAAACTTGAAGAACACTGTATCGTTCCATAATTAAAAATAGTCATACATATCAGTATGTGTGGCTTAAAATATCTCATTCATCAAGTCACACGTAACATATTATCGAGTGCTACGACAATAGGACCCCAACTTTAAATACTCCTGTATTTTAAGTACGATACTCATAAACACATAATTTATTCGGGACTTAATGAGTGCCTACGTTCCAATTACAACCCATTGCAAGGAACGAGCTTAATAAGTAATTTTATTAGGATTACCAACTGTAATTAAAAGTACTGAACCTTTTAAGGGTTAGATTTTGTACCTGCTTTACATACTACAACCCGTGCCGATAAAGAATGGGATTAGAAATCGCGACAGCTGTATTCAACTCTCGCTCATGTGCTATATGTATGAGCGAGAGGTAAATACAGCTGTCGCGATTTCTAATCCCATTCTTTATCGGCACGGGTAATACCTAATATATGCAGGTACATTTATGTAGCTTATGTCTTAATGCTGATGTGTGGTAAAGATGTTACCTAATTGGTTCTCCAGTCAAAAGTTGAACATCTTTATAGTTTACAGTAACCAAAACTTATGCTGGAATAACATTATGAATTGCGCGTATTGTGTCTTTAAGCTTCAATAGGGTGTCTAAAAAGTAAAATTTGTTTTTCAAGCAGTGACTCAAGCAGTAGCATTTTTTCCTGGACACGTCAAAATACGAGTGATGTACTAACAAGACAATTTATTTTCATACAAATTGGTATATTCTTGTTAAATAAAAACTGAAAACCAACAAATCAAGAATTGTTTCTAAACACAATAATTCCTACAAAAATTCTCCTTCTTTAGGTATCGGAACATTTTAAGCGTTTAAAATCTGTTTCCATCACGAATCGCTGCGGTCACAAAAACTGACGACCCATATAAAAAAAGTTTTAGGTTCACCGCAAATGTAACTGAAGTTTTAACAAATTCGGTTCAGTTCAGTGAGCGCGAGAAAATAATGGATAGGCATAAACATTGAATTTTTTTGACGTATTGATTTTATGTCAAAGTTGGTCCCATGGTAGGTGAATAAAGTCAAATAATGGTTTTGTAGGTAGCTGAGTGCGTGAGCAGTAATAGGAACACGTTTAAGGAGTTTCTAACCGTGTAGCTTTTGACACACATGAACGTAATAACACAGCAAACGGTAGATCTGTTCTGAACGGTAAACCTTGTTACTTTGAGTTGCTTACTGTTGAATTTGGGTTTTAAAATGCTCTTCTTCTTCTAAAGAAACATAATCTCTGATAAATCTGACGAAAAAAAGCAGTATTTTCTTTTGTAATACTACGAGCACCATCATCATCTTCCTGCCCTGTTCCCAATTCATTCGGGATCGGCGCAACATGTCTTTTTCTCCAATTCCTCTCTGTCAGACGTCATACTTACATCCACTCCCTTCTGCTTCATGTGCTCTTTCAGGCAATCAATCCATATTTTCCTTGGTCTACCTCTGCCTCTCCATCCTTCCACATTCATACTTAGCACACTCTTATTAATTAATCAATAGTTTAATCAAATAATACTTATCAATCAATTCCACGAATACCAATTGGAAAAAAAATATAATACCTACTAGTAGGTCCAATATTATGGTCGCTTAGAATATACATAATTTTATGTATCCCAGTCTATAATATAACCTGACACAATGATGGAACAGTTCACCACATAATATGTAGGTAATTTCATCAATTTACATAATAATTGAACTAGAAATATTTAGTTATTATACCACAAATGGCGGTCGTGGTCCCATTAAACGTTATAAAATTACCAGCTATGAAAATCATAGCAATGTGAATCAAATAACTGAAAAGTAGATATTAATTACGGTATTAATTTTTCAATATGAGCTGTGTTGTGGTGGCATGCTTGTTTTGGTGGTATTTTGTATAAATCAATTGTTATATTTTCATTAAAAATATGTTTATAATTTAGCCATTGTTGAAATGCCACCTGAATTCTGATGAATTCCATGTGAATTAATGTATCATTATTCAAATGTAATTAGTTAATTTTAACGATTTAGAGATTGTTTAAAATAATAGTCGAGCGACGGAAAAAGCCAAGAAACATTATGTCTTTGCATAGCTAAGCAGCATCACAAAATAATAAAGCACTTTCGATAAAACCTTGGATGTATTTTTGAACAATTTATCCTAACCCAAAAAAGTGGCAGTCACCCAAGAATTACGCAAATCCGGATTACAAGGAAAATCTATCAAATATTTAGTAAGGCGTGCATTAACCGGATTTAACCAGTTTATCATAGCAAGCAACGTCCCGATATTTTGTTGTTCCCCGGTTTTGACTGCATAATGGAACGAATTTCAATATTTTAATATTTATAAGCAATTCGTTTGTTATTGGGCTGGTTGTTCCTACAGAGTTATTTTTTTAAAGAGCGCCCGTTTTTTCAGGGGATTTTTTCAAGGAAAATCTGTGAATCTCACGCTATTATTTGCATTTGAATTATTTTTTGGAAGGGATCATAAAAGGCATTATCCTGAAAGCAAACAATGACGGTGAGATGGTCCACTTTGACCTGCTTTCTGTGTAAAGCCACCATTGGAGTTTGTTCGACCATTTAATTATCACGATATTTTAGTAGTGTAATAAATCATTATACATATGATGTATCACCTAATATAACCTACCCTATACCCGTATATAACAACCTAATATCAAAATGCAGAATCAGAACAGTAGAGTAAGTTTTTTTATTTATAGCTCAAAAAATGTACTCAAACAAAAAAAAAAACACAGCTCTTCAAAGCAAGTTAAATTTCCATTCAACCTCAATTCATAACCATTAACTCATCAACAACATTTAAAACAACACACCCTTATATTGTAAACACGGACACACACAAATCATCTTTAGACTTGCTCTCCAATGTGTAATAGGCGTAATTTACTCGCGTTGCGTAATTAATAGCCCTCCCCTTTACGTAATATTTCAGTTGATGACTGATGCCTCCCTTGCAAGGAAGAATATGGTTGCCTTACGTTGATATGCATGTGTTTTCAGTATTAAGATTTATTATGAAAGGGTTGTAAGATGAGGGCATTAAAATTGTAGGCTGTATAAGGTTTTCTCTCGTCAATAGCAACTTATCTACCTATAGATGCCAGCACTTCAATGTGTTCCAATCTATTGACTCAATCAACATTGAACCTTAAAATTGAGAGTTAAAGTTGAGAATCTGTTTAAGAAAAAAAATACAGATTTTAGTAGCTTGATGTGCTGGCGTTTGTATCTAGTGCCAATTACATATTTTTTACATAAAACCCATCATATACTTTGTTAACCAATATCATTTGAATTTTAGCAATACCAATTTCTAGATCTAGCTATTAGTTTTATTATAAATCTCAAACACTCGCTCATATTATTAACACTGCTATATTAATAACCTTACCAAATATATCCCTTAGAACCAGCCCTACGTCAGTGGTATAACTTAACCACGGAGGAAAGAGAGATAGCGGAGGTGCCATAGAGAAGGTAAGTAGGTCAGGCGCCTTCATGTAGGTCAAATAACGAAGGGTAGGTGTGATCAGTTACTAGAACTAACGAGACGTTGGGGTTCCTTGTCAAATCAAAGCCAATCTGTCAAAGATTGGTCTTGATTGATTGAATAATGGGCGTTTACCATAGAAAGTGCGTAAGCGCAGAGTTAGGACTTTCCTCGTTCCCCGAACACTCGCATTTTTGCTTCGGAGATTTTGCATTATGACATCTCCGCCCGTCATTTTGTTCTCCATGAACGTAACCTAAGTACATATAGACATAATGTACGCAAGCCATTCAACGAATAGTGCGTATGTAATTGAACGGAGCTCTTGTTTGAACGAATTTGTGTTAATTAAAGACCATCCTTGTTTATACAAACACTGAATGGTTAATTTGGTGTGTGATTAGTTGAGGTTTTGGGTTCCGATTCTATTTTGTCATTCTAGGGCTGGGTGGTGTACTTAATGGACTCGTTGTAGGTTAAGCAAATAAACTGTTTGGCTAGTTCGAAGAAATGCTAACATGGTCGAATTAAGGTCTAACGTTTTCGTGTTTTTGTTGAGGTGTTTGTATACGGCTTTAATTGGCAATAGTAATAGTGCTTGATGGAGAGATTCCACCGAAATATATACACGTGTCGGCACGAGTCCACAGGTTTACTAAAGTTGTATACCAGAAGTAACATTTGCATAACATGCGTCATGCGTATTGTACACTGGTCAAAGAGAGTTCATCAACGAATAATAAAAAAACGAACATCAAATTCTTCAACAAAAAATGCTCCAACGCTACAAAATAAAAGTAAACTTCTTCAAAAGCCGAAGCTACCAACTAAATAGTTATAGGAGATTAAAACCCCGACCAGAAGTGTTAGTTTAGTTTCAAAGAAACTTGGAACCCTTCGCAAGTACACAAGCATTAGCTTTAAAAGAAAAATAAGAGTATCCACTGACTGAAGACTAAGCAGTCGGTCGACAGTTGACCCGACGATTGGCATTTTTTTTTAAAGAAAATCTTGTGAAAATGTTTTCAAAAATACGTAGGACATGGATGCTATCAATATCTGACGCGCTCGAGTATGTCCATACAACTATTTTTTTTTACATTTTTTTTAATTTAAAGCCGCTCCCCCCACCGATGAAAGTGTGTGTGTGTATTACATTTTTTTCTTCTTATCATCTAAGCTTTGCAATCGAATAGGTATCTTCGACGCTCGAGTCAATCCCGATTTAGCATCCTGCCCTCCCCTACTATTGATTTCAATCAAATTCGGTCGGTCTGACACCGGCTAAATACCTGATCTTTGTCATATCCATCTTCATACATATCGAATGCCCGATCAAACTGTCGGACGACTAAAAGTTTGTAGTCTGCGGGTACGCTTAGGCGAAGGAAGTAAAAATGCGAAAAGTTTTCAAGTAAAAAACTACCGGACATTTATTTGTTGGGTATTTATTATGAGCGTTTATTTATATTTTAAGTTTCGGCAATAACTGTTGGGAGTAGTTTCTTTCACTGTTTAACTTTTTGAGAAGTTGACCTAAAGTTTCTTTTCGAGTTTTATAAGCATCATACTGTATGCTACTAGTGAGGAGAGAGTTATTGAGGGTTGTGTTATGTGTAATTTTGTTCCTTATTGCTTTTATATCTTCTTTAAGTATGTAATTAGGTAATTAAAGATTTTGTAGTTAATTTTTGCCGATTATTTTTGCTTATTTACTTGATGGCGTAAGGGTGGCGTGTCGCAGCAGTGCTCTCAACCTACGGGAATAGATTGAATAATATATAAACAATGCCTTTGTTTTAAAAAATGTTATTACTTCTGTGATGTTCTATTTACCTATTTTGAAAATAAAAATGGTTAAGCAAAATAAATAAATGAATGTATATAGAAAGGTAAATAGATGAAGGCAACGCCTAAATACGGCGCGGAAAGACAAAAAGCTCTAAGCATTCCCTAAACTACCCTGCAGATCCAACCAACACGTAAACAATGATGAGTGCCAATTTAAATAATATATTCGACAGCAACCCTTTCCGATATCCAAAGCAAGACAACCCTAAAACGCTGTCACGTTCAATATTCCCATGGAGAACAAAATGACTAGCGGAGGTGCCAAAACGGAAACCTCTTAAAAAAACAACAAAATTCCGGTGTGTGGGGGACGAGGAACCTTACTGTCTTCGCACTTACACGCCTTCTTTGGACTCGTCCATATTATGTAACACCAAAAATCGTTGACAGATGTCTCAAAAAACCCGAACACCTCGTTAGTTCACTCATAACTGACAAACGATCAGATCATGCCCAAAGTACCTCTTTGACCTAGAAGAGGGCCTATTATGGCATCTCCATACATCTTTCCTTACTCCGTGCACATTCCCCTTTCCAAAATAGAATGGGTAAACAGAAAAATATCCTGAAGGGAGCGTTGACCTCTGGACATGTTTTATGAATATTTTTTCAAAGGCTATGTGCGGTATTGGTTTCGCTGGGTTCGGTTACAGACTCCCATGTTTTTGACAGTTTTGGGCTGTGCATCGTGTTTTTAGCTTAGTTTTTATGCTGGTTTAATTTGGGTTGTTCGGTTGGACACTGCTTGGATGGTCTCACAGGACTGTTTTGATGGGATATGAAAGCTTGGTTTGGAATAAAAATCTCAAAATATTGTTAGCTGTTTAATATTTTAGGGCCATAACCTTAAAACTTGAAGTTCGCGTTAACATTGTTCCTACATCATACTAGTACTTTATGTGTATGTGAAAAGTAGTAATACATTTATTGACTGGTTATGTAAATTAGTTCAGTATTTTCACTATACTTACAAAATGAAACGTAAATTAAAGAATTCTCTTCAGAAAACAGACCACAACGTTCTTTACAAGCTATAGCAAATACTGAAGTAATTAAAGCGAAGATTCCCACTTTTTCTTACAAACTTTAAGTTCATCAAAATGGCGAGGGAGTTTCACACGGGCTCTTTGTCGTTAAATAAAAACTAATAAGAGTTATATCCTTACGAAAGTTTTGTGTGTCCTTTTTTGTGTCAGTAGTGTATTTTGAGTTTTTGTATGTAACACCTATATAGCCGTCATTTGTTTTTCTAAAGGACATGATGTCAGAGAATGTATTTGAACTGGATACTTACAACTCAGTCGAGTTAGGGAATCATTGGCTACCATGTGGCAAAGTCAGATTGTGGAAATCGAACCATCTTAATGTAGGGTCCGTCCCTTGGTGAAATTATAACCTACTACCCTTATTTACTTTTATATATCAACTTGATTATCTTAATAAACCATACGCCGAACATAAAGTATAAAAAAAATACTAAACGTAAAACTACAAATTACTTACTAAAAGGTAATTAAAAATTATAAACAAACAAAGGGAGTCCTGCATTTCAATTACGACTACCCACTTTTCCAGCCGACTTAATTTTCCTTAGAAAGTTATTTGAAAGTTGTTTAAAGAGAGGTTTTCCTTTTGATCTCATCTTTAACCTCGTGTTTTGATAAGATAATTAGTATTAATTCGGATTAAGTGAAAATTGAGGTTGCTGGTTGATTAAAAATATTTTTGAACTACCTCCTACACGAGTGTGGAAGTACGAAAGTAAGTCTTTGTTTATTCGTCAGGTTTATTCTATCTAGAATCTAGACTGAACAGATTTCAATATTCCTTAATTAAAGTTTTTCATAATGAGTAAGTTTAAGATCTAGTTAAGGAAACCTACTATATCTGCCCAAAGGATTATGATTACGTTTGACGAACTCGTTGGCGCAATGCCGAACTGATGGTCCTGGGTTCGTTTACCGGCATGGCGCAAAATAGTTTATCGTCGGGCTAATAGGTGTGTGAATGTGTCGTGATATTTATTAATTTATGTTTGCCTAATTATCTTTGACCAAGAAATCCACTTATCGTAAAACCAATATGGACAACTATGTAGGCACTACACAGGTACACCTAACAATTTTTTCACTACCAATATTCCTCCTAAAATAACCCAACCACCAACCATTACTTGACATTATCTAAACACCTGTTACATCTATTAATAAACAACAATCGCAGTAATCCATTACCGCGCTTCCATTGTGGACGGCGTACAATGCGCTCAGTGCACTGTGACACGGTTCCGCGGCGCAGGCGACGGGTAATGTAGCGTGAATTAACGCGAAACCTCTAGAGGGACTGTTGATGTTGTCAATGTGTGTGTGGTGTGTTGGTTGGTTTTTTTTTTTGGCTTTCGTGTTCTGGTTTTCAGAATGTGTAGTGTTATTTAAGCATAGATGTTTGTATTCCTGATATATCTAATAAGGGTTTTTTTGAAAGCGAAAGCATGTTTATCTTTTGGTTAAACCCTCTTTAACTTGGAGTTCATCATCATCATCATCATCTCAGCCATAGGACGTCCACTGCTGAACATAGGCCTCCCCCTTAGATCTCCACAGATACCTGTTGGAGGCGACCTGCATACAGCGTCTTCCGGCGACCTTTATAAGGTCGTCTGTCCACCTTGTTGGTGGACGTCCTACGCTGCGCTTGCTGGTCCTTGGTCTCCACTCCAGCACTTTTCGACCCCATCGGCCATCCGCTCTGCGAGCAATATGGCCAGCCCATTGCCACTTCAACTTGCTAACTTGGAGTTGTTCAACCCAAAATCTCAGTGAAAAGTGAAAAAAGTGGCTTTGCGCACTGGTACACAAGCTATTCCATGTATAATTGCTACATAAATCACTAGCTTCTGCCAGCGGTTTCACCCGCATCCCGTGGGAACTACTTCCCGTACCGGGATAAAAAGTAGCCTATAGCCTTCCTCGATAAATGGGCTATCTAACACTGAAATAATTTTTCAAATCGGACCAGTAGTTCCTGAGATTAGCGAGTTCAAGCAAACAAACAAACGAACAAACAAACAAACTCTTTAGCTTTATGATATTATTATAGATTTCTTCAATAAAAAGCAGAGCAACAGACGTCTGCTCATTATACCACAGCTAAAACAAACCTTTCAGACACACCTCAAATACGCCAATTCACACGATAAAGGCGAGACACGCGCACAACTACGTGTCAAGCGCACTTCACTTTGTACGTGTAAATGTCGTTGCTATATGATTGCCCGCGGTTTCACCTAAGTGCCGAAGGAACCAGAATAAACTGAAGCCTATATGCTATTCTAAATATCAGCCATGTCTGGCAGTTTCATCTAAATACCTACATTCACCAGATTTTGCTTGGAAGAGGATTAAAAATCGATACATACTTACAAACTGGCGTGTTTTTAATATCAGTAGGATTTACTGACTTTATGCCATTATTACATTTTATCACACTCCAGCTTAGGTACAGTCGGATTTATGTTTGTTTTTTTTAAACCACTCAGAAAATTTACCCCTCATAATTAAATTATCGTGCATTCCATGAATTGACCAAATCTACCACATACCTGCGACATGCATAGCAGCATAACAACACATGATCACAGCACGCACGAATGCATGGACTGATGACGTCATTAGCGCACGCGTGTTCAGATGTTCACGTGTCCGCTACTTGGCGCGGAAAGTATGCTTGGATACATTCACGCAATCACTTGCGTGGAATTTGATGGATGAATGAATTTTGATGAATTTCGCCTCCAACAGGTATCTGTGGAGATCTAAGGGGGAGGCCTATGTTCAGCAGTGGACGTCCTATGGCTGCGATGATGATGATGATGATGGGCAGTATGTATGTCTGAGTAAACGTCCTGAGTTGGTCAGCGACTGCCGGAGACTTTTCAAAATTATGTCACCGTAAAATAAGACACAAAAGTTACTATAAAACTTTATGTTGGAATGGCAATGACCAAAGATATAAGCATAGGCATATGTACTTCCTATGCCTTTTTAGGGTTCCGTACCCAAAGGGTAAAACGGGACCCTCTTGTTTTCGCTCCTCTTGAAATTTTCACAGATGATGTATTTTTGTTGCCGCTATAACAAAAAATACTGAAAACTAGAATATAATAAATATTTTGGTTAGCTCCCATACAAAAAACGTGATTTTTTTGTCCATTTTATAGATAATGGTACGGAGGGTTCCGTGCGCGAGTCCGACTTGCACTTGGCCGGTTTTTTATTCGTTGGAAAAATATATTATCACTATTTT
Organism: Helicoverpa assulta; assembly: GCA_963856015.1. NCBI lineage: Eukaryota > Metazoa > Arthropoda > Insecta > Lepidoptera > Noctuidae > Helicoverpa > Helicoverpa assulta. The sequence continues at coordinate 3,449,162 of CAWLCW010000016.1, forward strand.
CTTTCACAGTAATACATCCCAGACAGGTAGTAAGGTTTTTAACATCAAACAGAAAAGATATCGCTTTTTTATTGTGAACATACCACGTTACATGGTTGTGAACCCGAAATACAGGTTCATCTGTCCGCTTCAAAATAATATTCCTTAAAATTTATTATAATACGCTTGTCTAAAATATTGTAGCATATAGCTGGCCACAATTGCATATGCCGTTTAGCAACAAAACAAACTAACATATGTAGTATAACATGTTATCACTTTAAAATTCGCACGCAAGGGTTGAACACGACAGTAGAAGTTATTCAGAATAACATTGTCTGGAAGTTAGTCCAGCTGCCCGAACAACATGCTACGTATCGAGGGATAGAAGGAATTTGGACGTGGCATATAAACTACTCAGTTTGTTCTGTATGGGCAGTAAAAACTCTCATCATCATCTTATCACCTACGAGTCTCAATATAGGTGCAGTGAGCGTCAACTAGTCTTGGGAAGCTCGCAGGCATCCTCTAAACGCCAATTTGTTCTATGTAGCGCTACCTTTTACAAGCAATTTTGGTGAAATGGTTGACTTGAGTGAAACCATGAATTGCTGATCAGAGAAATGATGGAAACCATCCTTTCAAGTTCAACCATCCGCAACTATACCACTTAAACTTTTTTTCATCAGCAAGACATTTGAATTATTTTAACTTTTTACTATAACACGTATGAACACAAATAATTACTCTAAGTATACTTACTTCAAGAACCAAACCTATCTCCAAAACACTACAATACAGACACCAAAATCGAGCATATCAAAGCTAAAGCCAACCCCCCCAAACATGTGCTCGCTTCGTAGCTCATACAATTTCATGCAATATTCATGAATGATGCGTCCAGGTGTACCATTACTTCCCGTGGTTTTGAATGTTTTGTACCACATATGTGTATGGTACAGTCAGTAGATTAATCGACGAGGCTTGCGGTGAATTGTGGTGGGGAGGCAGTTGGGTTCATGGTAGATAGGTGACGGTTTGGTTTCTAGAGGGTTAGGGTATAGTGTTGCGGGGGTATGTAAGTGACCAGTGGTCGTGAGTCGGAGGTTTAACTTTGACATGAATGCACTTGTGAAGCTTTATCATCTATGTAAATAAAGTCGTGTTAGTTACACTGCTGATAATTCAAGAATAGCTGAACCATTTAAGGTGAAAATTAATGGGAGGTAAGACCCGGGAGATTGATAGTGGGTAGTTTTTGTCACCATCCGGCTACGGGAAACAGTTAACTCGGGACGTGGGTCAAATTGTGGGTAAAAGCTAGTCTTATCTAAAAAAAAAATATTATGATGTCGTTGAATCTGTGTATCAGCAAATGGACTGATCCTTTTTCAAATAAATTAAAAATCTGCCTAATCCATTGCAAACAAATTACGAAGATTGAAGTTTTAACATCGCTGAAAGGTCAAAAATTTGTATTTTTACAGTCTAGTGCTATCAAAATGCTGATTCATAAAAACATGATGACTACGCATTAGTGAAGGATCTGAAAATATCATTATTTTGCTCAATATAATAGAATTATAGAGGTAGAAGTCAATTATTTGCAATTTTGCAATCAAATCTTATTGCATTTCTAAAAGCGTTGTAAATGATTCTGGCTTTGTTCAGTTTCTGCGTCAAATGCTCTCAAATTCAATCAACGGCTTATTCTAAATATGTACCAATTTCAATTTGGACTTTGATGAAAATTATATTGATTGTATTTACAATCATGTTTATGTTTAAACCATTGAATTTAGCTCTCTGAATTTTTTTTGTTTGCCAAATTACCTAAAGCGTTTGTAGAGATGGGGTTGTGGGTGATGAAGTCTTCAAAAAATGTGCTTCATATTTTTGTAAATATGTAAAGATAAGGGTGTTTCTTCTGAGCGGACGAAAGGACTCGAACTTCTTCTAAAAAATAAATGACTTTCTATTATAGTTTTCTTAACTTAGGATACATTCGGTATCTAATATTTTACACCACTTGTTGTATTTAATGCATAATGCTGTAATGCGCATATAATACATAGAGGTATACATGTATAGTAGATAATCTAAAAGTCTGACCTTAATTAAAAAAAAAAACATCATGTCACATCACAAAGATGAAAAATATTTCTACAAACAAACAATAAGATAAAATAATCCGCAGTCGTACGTGATACACGTACTAGTATCCTTTGAATACAGAAACAGGTGACTTTATAAATGCATTCCTAGTTTCCACAGACGTTCTGACATCTCTAGAACTAAGATACTTTTGCTATTCTACTAGCAGCGTAATTCTTTTACAATGTGAATTTTGTTGCGTTTGAAATTATTTTATTACAAAATCGTTCATCTTATTTCTAGAACTAAAAAATGCTGCAGGATTGCTGTTTGAAATAATTACCACGGCCCTGATACATTAAGGGCTTGAGAGGAAACATGGTAAGTTTTAGTTAGTAAGAGTCTGACACACTCTGAGACAGTCTGACACAGTCTGAGGTCATTTGATGATTTCCCGTAAAAAAAGGATCAGTAATAGACAAATGATTTCACGTGACTCAACTTCAGAAACAGCCGTAAACACCGCTTACTACAAGCCATTTCAAACAAACATCGACTAACACCATTAGTCAGTCGACTAAATTACTCGATTTGTAATCGAACATCGTAGTCGCATCACTATGGGAGTTTTAAACGAGTTTAGTACAAAGTTGGCCACTCAAAGAGGAAATTAACGGGAATACGCCGATCGTAAATTGGTATTCGTGCGATATATTTTGCTGTTTCAGGATTAGGTACCAAGATTGATTCGTGTGAATCGAGTTAATGTTCGCCCGGTTATGAATGCTCGATCGCGAGTTGCGTTAAACAAGGTTAAAGGGATGTTTTCGTGCACGATTTTTTATTAGACGTATCAAGTACCTCGTTTATTGTGGGTATTAGGGCCGTTTGTTTTTTAAGGGTTCGTTTTTTGGAAACTTGAATAAAATTGATAGGCAGTTATCAAAGTTGATGTGTTGTGAAGACTATGTGATAGTCATGATAATTTTGTAATAAGAATAACAAAATGTTATTTGATGTAAATTATTTACATCAAATAACATTAGATCAACATTCATCTATACTATATATCTATGCTAATATTATAAAGCTGAAGAGTTTGTTTGTTTGAACGCGCTAATCTCAGGAACTACTGGTCCGATTTAAAAAATTCTTTCAGTGTTGGATAGCCCATTTATCGAGGAAGGCTATAGGCTACTTTTTATCCGGGTTCGTGCAGAGGTTCCCACGGGATGCGGGTGAATATATTTATAATATTATAAAGCTGAAGAGTTTGTTTGTTTGTCTGAACGCGCTAATCTCAGGAACTACTGGTCCGATTTGAAAATATCTTTCAGTGTTAGATAGCCCACTTTTTATCCCGGCACGGGAAGTAGTTCCCACGGGATGCGGGTGAAACCGATGGCAGAAGCTAGTATTTTATAAGATTTTAGGATCAATCTTATATTAAAATCATCCTTTTAAGAAATCAGACGTCATTTTTTTAAGAGGTGCACACATAGTTCTATCAAATATGTGAACAGCTCCTACTCGTCCCTAAATCTTATAAACTTCCATCATTCAAAACCACCCTCTCAAATACCCTCAAATCTTGCAGACTATCCAAAACCAAGCGGCTCTTAGGACCATCTAATCAGTATGTGCGGTCCACCACGTGAGTTATGGCCGCGCCCCTGGCTTGCATCTGCACACATCATAAATTTGCCTCACTCGATGCTCGCGCGATTTGCGAATACCGATGAGTCGATACGCTTGTTCGATGCAGAATTAGATCGGGTTCTCGAGTTCTATAAGTAAATTGGTCAAGTGCGTGGGTGCAGTGAGTGGGTGTAGTGAGTTTGAATAGCGAATTTATTTTGTGTTCTTTATTTGAATGATTTAGTTTTCTTCTTTGTTTTTGATACTCGAAACTTTGCCTGTATGTAGTAGGACAATATTTAAAAGTGATTCTGATACTTAACTGATGACACTGGCAGTTTCTTTTCTTTCTCGTTTTCGAGTTCTATAAGTAAATTGGTCAAGTGCGTGGGTTTGGGGTGGGTTTGAATTGCGAATTTGTTTTGTGGTTTATTCTTTATTCGAATGTAATTTTCTTCTTTTTAACTGAGGAGCATCTGTTCAAAGGGATTTGTATCTACTGATTACTAAATAGACTTGTTGGGACAAGTGGTTCTCAATTGTGCTTCTATGTAATTCAAACTGTTTCTAGTGCTCGATAAAAGTGATAGAAGTGGCGTACCTACAATCAATACTGGGATACCTAACATATTGCTGATAATGATGACATTCGCATTTTTTTCTAGTCTGCCTATCGTATCGTATTAAACCAGTCACTAATATTTATCTACATATTTCTGTGGAATATAAAGTAACAACAACAAATACTACATTTTACACAGGAAGTATTCAAATATGAATGCTTTGACAAATAACCTTTTTGCATCAGCCATTATTCTTTTCTATAGGTTTCCGGGCAGTTTATCTGCGAGACCCCAAAAACAACGCGATGCAATAAAGATTTTTGTTTATTTCACATAAAATTTATGACGGGAAATTCCATTAGTGTTGGCCTACTAGTGTTGTCGTATATTATAGGGTGAACGGTATGATTTTCAGGAGTAAAAGTGAAATAATGAAACTGGTCATTACTTGAGTACTTTTTTTACAAAAGATAATTAGGTATTTGAAATGTGGAATGATAAAGTATTTACAGTAAGGGTAGGTACTTTATGGTACATATTTCATTATTTAAAACAAACATGTAATCATGTCAACCTAACCAAGGTCATGTAATAAATTAGTCAATCAACACGCCATTTTTTTCAAATAAAATATAACCGTCCACCACAAGTAAGTAAGCTGAAAACTTTCTATTTCGGCATGTAAAGAGCGAAACGGGTCGCGTTGCATTCATCTTTTCTCCTTCAGAACGAGATAGCTCTACTTTGAGAATAAGGCCCCAAGCGAAAATACGGTTGGTTTGGTACGAGAAGTGCCTTTCCACTTGTCGAAGATCTTATAGATTTTCGAAAAGATCTAATAGGCCTCCGAGCCTTTGAAAGATGTACTTACACCTTACGTCTGTTGAGTATCTTAGCTTTTTATTGGATTCCGGTGCGAGTTTTGTTTGTTTTGTCCGGTTTTGTGATCTTTTTGGTACCGGGTTTATGGTTTGAGATTTTGAATATCTTTTGTGGTTTGTAAGTTATTTTACAGTTACTGTTGTTGTATGTGAGGTACCTAGTAAGAATCAGTTCCGTTTTATTTTTAAACTTAACTTGAAACAATGCTTACAGCACTGCATTTTTTCAGTGATTTAGATTGAATAGCAGTAAAGGAACTTGAATCTAATACAAGTAAGATAGACACTGTAACAGGTAATCCATCAAATAAAGTATTGCAATATTTTTCAGCAATATTAAAACGATATTTTGTACGTTCACTATGAAAAAGTAAATAAATTTAAATTAACGAAGAAAATTTACCTGTTGAAAATAAACAGATGATTAAAAAACTCGATAGCTTTCAAACATTCTGGTCGTACATTAAGAATATTCAGTAAATTAGCCTCACATTTCTTTAGTTTATTTAGTTAGTTGGTATTTGAACAAGTTTAGACTTTCTCTCGAGTCTAGTAAATATTGAGTGCAGAAAAAGAAAAGCGAAAGCAAACTCATTTTGCTTAATGACGCTTCTGAAAAAGTAAAAACTGAGATAACTTTGAACTTGAACAAAACTGTTTTTGACCTTTGCATTGCTAATTGGTTGTTAAAGAGTAAAAATTAAATAAATAAAAAATAATGTAAATATGTCTGCCTATTTGTACTTTATTATTTTTAAAACATTAATCCAATTGTGTTCAAACTTAGGTGTCCAGTTGTACCCAAGTAGGTAGTTAGGTATTGCTTACGATCAAAGCTCAAAGATCAAAGCTTAATTATGTTAAATATTTATATTAATAATAACAAACAAGAAAGCTTATCAATAAGTACTAAAAATAATAACAATATCGTATATATTTATGTTTATTGGGATTTTTACTTAACATAAAGGCAGAAAGGACAATTTACTTGAAAAAAATACATCCTTCCGCTCGTGAAAGTAGCTCGATTATCTCGAACATACAGACGTTCAGTGTGGATAACTTATTTGATACTTAAGAAAATAATTTTACTGCAAATTAATACGTTAATGAATCTTTACTTAATGCGAGGAAACTTGCCACTCTCAGCGCCGTAATGAAATAAAATGATTATAAAATGCAAATAACAAAATAACATGAATTTACTAATATATTCAGCAAAAAAGTTTACAGAGCACCGCATCCAAACCAAGCCAAAAGTATGTGGAGCGCACATTTTAAATCAGGAACAAAAACCTCATTTTTTTCAGTCCCCGCCACGATAAAACAGAAAGCGCTACATTACTTTCCGCCGACAACACCCGTACGTCCCTTATGCAAAGGCTTAAATTCAAGTCTTTATGACACCATCGGAGCTATAAGAATCTTATATAAAATTCTTGTACGACGAAATTGCCGGGAGTTCACGTAAATTTTTTACAACACCATTTTTGATATCTTGCGAGTAGGCACTTAATAAAAATTCAACGATGTTGGAACAATCGAGAACGTTGCTTTGATGACACCAGTGTGCCTCGCTGCGTTCTGAATATTAGAACATCTGGCTAAACTAACCGTAGTGTAATAACACCCTAGTCGAGACTAATGCTCGCTCTAATTTTCGTGGCTGATGTGATTTCGGAGCTACATACTAATGGTCGTTGCTGTAATATTATATATCTAATTCTACATATATTCACATGATGATACATTCACTAAGGAACGTGAAATGTTTTTTTAGTAAGGCGTTGTGATAAAAGTTACTAACTTAAAAGACGTTACGTAGAAATTAATTAATGAAGAACTTTAGCTTAGAAGTGTTTATCTAGGGGAAGCAATTAACTATAAAACATCTAGTTTCATAATAACAGCCTAAGAATCTCATAACTTGTAAGTTATTTTAAAATTATCATGAAACTTACTCATAATAACCTTGACGGGAACTTTGCCCATCTAAATTTTCGTACAACGGTGCGAACCGAAATTAATTATAACAGTTTGTGTTTATTTTGGATTAAAATACATTTTAACACGATGTAATTAAGGCATCTACACTTTATTGAAAATGTATAATGCCTGTTTAATTTAGTGCTTACTTAAAGAATAAGTTTACTTAAAAAGTAGTATCCGCATATACGCGAGACACAATTGATTTTCTATTGTTTTGTAATATATACAAGCTGTTCAAGTTCCTCTCCTTTAAGTATTTAGAACAACAATATTTACGATGTACCTATGTAAAAAGATAATTATATATAACATTTTGTTCTCTTAGTCACATGTGATTATCAGCCAGTTTCTTCATCAAAAGTTAAAGCCAAAGTAAAAGTCAAAGTAATGTCTAAAGTTAAAGTAACGGTTAAATTCAATTTTTCTATGAATTTTGCTGTCACTTTAGCCTTGAAAAAACGAATTTGACCGGTACTTTTACTTTAGACATTACTTTAACTTTAACTTTTGATGAAGAAACTGGCCGTAAGTAGGTATATCATATCTACAGATATAATATTCACTGTATAAACGGATGCAAAGTATGCTAAAGTAACTATCGAATTATTTCAATATTGTTGTTTCTTCAGCTCATCATTGTTTTCATGACACGCTATTGTTTTTAACATTGAAATATTTTTAAAGATAAAAAAATATAATTAATTAATCAATAGGCATTGTTAATATACATCTTCGAACGAAATAAAATATGTTGAAGCAAAACAATATTTTTCGTAAATATAATTACGAAAAATAAGTTAATTGGATAAAACTAGAATAATTGAACATCAAAAGCCGCAGGCCTTCTCCGCTTAATTGAAGATGAAACATAAATGTATAAAGACTATTTAAACTACAAAATAGACTATCTGTAAAAGGATAAAATAACCTAGACACCGACAAAGGAAAGTTATTAATTAAAGATACATAATTGACTTTTTAAGAAGAATTCAATTATTTTGTAACAGTTGCTCTCAAAGTTTTAAATTTTCCTATAATATTTCGTGTCGCTTTGGAACCTTCTTGTTAAAACTTCATAGATAAGGAAAACAGTGTGGATAAGATCAATACAAAATCTTATAAAATCATTTATTTTCCATTTTTTGCTTACTCAAGAGTTTATGCGTTACGTTTGAGGTAGGTACCATAGTTATATTCTTAGAAATATTAGGTAAATGAATTAAAAACGAAATTTCTTCTAAGTTTATGTACCTTATACATAAATTACCTTTGGGCAAACTCTGTATAATTACAAATGTAATTATTAGTCAAGTATCTTTCATGGACATGAAATCTTCAAAATACTTACAATACCTACGCGAAATCAATAAAAACCTATTACAAAATAAAAGAAAAGTACAAATAACCTTTTTACTATATCAACATCATACAGGAATGAATTTTAAGCAGTGCGCAAAAAAAAACTGGTGGTCCAGAATCGTTAACAGAATATATCTGCATCATCAGTAAAAAAAAATTTTTCATTCTTTTGTCCGCCCTAAAATCAGCAAAATATGGATACCAAGTATTCTTACGAGAGCGCCGAGCGGAGCTCCGTCAGTAAACCGGTTTCGCGTTGCCGCCGTGCATACTATGACGACTGTGACCGTACTATCGGTTACAAAATAAACATCTTTCGATATCAATAACTTTTCTTTTTTGTACTAAAACACTACAAAATAAAAATATACGTATCTATAAAACTTATTTAACTATAAGTTGACAAAGTTTGCGCACTGGATAAAATTCATTCCTGTATATTAATATGATGCTTCAACACCTGAGAATAAAAGCTTAAATATTTACTAAACTTCATTCTTATTACAAGCGTAGTATATTCATCATCATAATTGACGCCCCGCAGGGTGTAATGTTATGAACTTTGGGAGCCATCCTTCTAAAAATTAATAGGTATCTATTCTGTAAGGCTTTTTAATATCCAACGTTGTCTTTCCCCGTTGTTATTAAAATTAAAAAGAAATTCCAAGAATAGTGTTATACTTCAATTTTGGCTGGTCTTTGTATTTTTTTGCGGACTGTAGATTTAAGGGCGTTTCGGGCGCGTCTGAGTTAAATGAAGATTTTTTTGCAAGTTTTGTGTATTTAGTATTTTTAGTAGGGCATTTGTCTAGTTGGCCAGTATTTTTCTTAAACTGAAGGTTGTATCTATAAAACTTTCTGAGACTGACAGCACAAGCGGGATTGTCTTTGGTATTATTATAAAACTAGCTTTCCGCCCGCGGTTTCACCCGCGTCCCGAGATAACTGCTTCCCGTAGCGGGATGGTGACAAAAACTATCCTATGTCCTTCTCCTGGCTCTAAACTACCTCCCTGCCAGTTTTCAGCTAAATTGGTTCAGCCGTTCTTGAGTTATAAGTGGAGTAACTAACACGACTTTCTTTTATATATATAGATAAGATCGCCCACATTTTAAACCTACTTTTATGTTACAAAACTTTCACATTTTGAATGTCAAGGTCAATGTCATGAAATTATATTCTGGGTTTTATCAAAAATGTTGTGATGTTTTTGTTAGCCTGCGGCAAAATCCGAAAGTAGGTTAGTGCTTTCGTCTAGTTTTATTTTTCAAATTATTTAATTTTATTTCAGTAGCTGGCATGGTATAAAATACTGAAATAACGAACCAAAACAACAAGTACCTACCTATATGAAATATAGGTACTTACAGTTATATTCTAGAGGTATGTCCAGTGTAAAAAGCATCCTTAAATATTGACAAATACGAAAGTTAACTATACCATAAAATAATAATATTAAAAAGCTGAAAAGTTTATTCGTTCTACCTCAAGATCTATTGAACACATTAAAAAAAACTCTTTCAGTGTTAGATTGCAAATTCATCAAGGGCCTTATCCTGGTCATATCAAGGCATACATTTATTTATCTGGCATACACTAAACGCAAAACAAAACAACATCAACAAAGATAAACCAAATTCATTTCTTAAATCGTCTCACAACCACATTTAAACAAAAGTGAATCGGGCTATCTCCTTAACCGTTCACGGTACATAGAACAGTATTCATTGTTACAAAACCACCTTTTACATTAACGTTAAAGTTTAAATAACACTCTGGGAAAGCATAACCGCTAAATGAAATTATACAAGCCAGACAGTTACGGGTTTATTTTAATTTGAAGTGTGTCACCCCTGCTGTCTTGACACGTAGGGTTGTCACATTTTTTTGCTTATCGATATCTTATCTAAAATTGCTTTGTTCGTTTTTACGTTAAACAGCTGAACTAAGGTATTTTTAACGACACATAAACTTTAAAAAAAAGATTATTCTAATTCCGAATTGGCATTGGTAGGTCCGGTTCAAAGCGGATAGTTGCGGTGCCAATCGGAATTTGAATTTGGTCAACCTGTCTGCCGCAACCCTAGGTGTAGGGTTAGGAGTTAATACCGATTAACATGTCTAGATTGAGTTCGAAATCTGCATACTTCTATGTCATTCAGGTACTTGTCTTTTAGGTAAAAGAGCAAGGCGTTTAAAAATGTAATTTTATGTACAAAACATCTTCTTGTAAAATGTGTGTGTGCAATTTTCATCTATTTATAACTGTCACGGGAAACCATTTAGTTAAAAAGAAATAAGACAACATTACAAATTAAGGTATTATAAGCTGTAAAGTCGAACTGGGACGATGTCTTTGATATAGCCTCTCTTAATTGCCGATTTCAAAATTAACTGAAATCTAAATTCAATTTAAAATCACACACAATATGCAAGCCATCACCTCTAAAATATCCAAAAACCAACCACAGATTTTAAACACCATCATTAACCGCACGCATGTAAAATCTCCATGATCCGTTTACAACATCTTGCTGTCACATAAATTTGAAGGTGGCAACCCTACTATTAGGGTTGCCAGTTAATGCATATTAAGTTATACACAACGCGATACACACGTTGGTTGGCTTGTCATTGTCGCGTTTCCACGACCTTGTAGAAGATATATTAGCCTTTGTAACGTGCCTTCTAAATAATCTCAGGTTTTGTTAATGGAAAAAAGATTGAGAACAAGATTCTGAATTTGAAATATATTTTTGGTACACTTCTTACTGGGGATATGTGTAACATAGGTAGGTATGTGTTAAGACTTCTCGACCTTCATTTGTTTTATGTATCTTAATAGCACTTTAGATAGGATGTGATACTGATAGGGGTTTTGGTTGGTGAGTTCTGAATTAAAATGCTTTGACCAGTCCTCAAATTTCTGTTATCTTGCCGACTTATAAATTTGTGCTTATTAACAGATTAAACCGCTTCACTTGTAAAACTAACTATTTATGCAAGGAAATCTTAATTTGATTCACTTCCCGGTTTTCGATTAGAATGAAATTTTGCACACGCTCTGACTAGCGTGTTTTTTAGTTTTTAAAACTATTTTTTTTATTCACAGCTATTCCCACGTATAAAACACATTTACTATGTCTATTCTGAAAATGTGCATTAACGATGGGTTCATTCACTGCTATCTCATGGGATTTGACCGAGCGCATAGCACTCACATTGATGTGTGAACTAACAATGCCTATACTATACTAACATTATATCATCCATCTAGGTGAACTTTCAAAAATATATTTTGAACTAAAGGTATTTTACTAGGCACATGCTGAACATAAATCAACAAAATCAGATTTCGGCTCAGGGTTAATCAATGTTAGTTTTTTGGAATCCCTTGGTACAGTCAACTTCAGGTCAGTGGTAACAGTTTTATAGGAAAATCGTACTTATTACTATTGAGTTAAGGTGCATGACAGTTACCACTGATGTGCAGTCTACTGTACAAATAGGTTATAAGTTATTTTTTGACGTAGCGCAAAATTGTCTATAAGAAAATGAGTCTGATGTAGGTAAGAGATAAGTTAAGTTTTAGACATGTCCTGAATAAATCAGACTTCAAAACTACACGTGAAAGCTTGGATTCAAGACGTAAGGTGAAAACTCGGCGTTCAAAATTTTCGTATAACCAACCTATTATAAAATTGACTGTCGGTTAAATTAGGCCTAGCAACAAAACAGATTGATCGAGAACATTCACGATTTTCTATTTCGCTATTATATAGAGCTCGACATACCTGTATAAAAGTAATTAATTAAAGATATACGTTTCTAATGGAAGCACATTTTGTAATTTTGTAAGTTCTCGCTACCAACACGTTTGGTTAATTAAAATTACATCATAAATTCCAGTTAGAATTTAAACAAACCTTTGAAGGAAGTTTGTCCAAATAATTATCAAATTTATGTCGGTTTGCGAAAATACTCGCTTCGGGGAATAGTAGTTTTCTATTCTGGTAACATAAACTTTATTAATGTTTACTATTCAGGGTGTAAAGAAAGTTTTCAGTAGTTTATACCTATTAGGCGTGTCTGTCTTTTGGGGCTGATTTCTCAGGTAGTTCAAAAGTCTCATATTTGGGTCATTGTAATTAAATCTTGACTACAAATATCGTGATAGAGATAAATTATAGTGCGCACGTTACAACAATGAAGATTCCGGCAGATATTGAACCGAATGCTTTAATTCATAATTACCTTCAAAATGAACTGTCAGCCCATTGAAATTTTTATTGAAAAAAAAAAATTGGACAAGCCATCGGCCTACAGTTTAGTCTGCTTCAGTCTACAGTGTGTAGGAGATCTTAAACATTAACTCCAATTATGTATTGTATGAAAAATTACAGGTACATTTCGTTATGATCGAACTCTATAAATACCCACTCACAGACATAAATGCTAGTCCCTTGGCTCCTAATCCAAATCGCCCACTCACTAGACTAGTTAAAGTTATTTATTAACCATAGCTATCCAATGTGGGCCGCTTCAATAATACATGAAGAAGATTACTTCAGATTATTACATTAATACAGATTAAGAATATACTCTTTTAGTATCGGATATTGTAATCTCCACCTCCAGATTAATACTACAATTGTTACCTATTTAGACCTCATTAAGGTCATGTCTCATCGGGTTGTGAGAGTGAAGGAATAGAGAGTGTCCTGTATCTGCACAAATACTTGTACACTATAAATGAGACTGCTATTCTCATTTATAGTGTACAAGTTGGCCAACAATCGGCCTGGACGTCGTTATTACTACTTATCTTAGTAGTTTTTAGACTAAAAGTTATACATCATTATCCTCCGAGCCTTTTTCCTAACTATGTTGGGGTCGGCTTCCAGTCTAACCGGATTCAGCTAAGTACCAGTGCTTTACAAGAAGCGACTGCCTATCTGACCTCCTCAACCCAGTTACCCGGGCAACCCGATACCCCTTGGTTAGACTGGTGTCAGACTTACTGGCTTCTGACTACCCGTAACGACTGCCAAGGATGTTCAATGACAGCCGGGACCTACAGTTTAACGTGCCATCCGAAACACAGTCATTGATGTCTAAGATATACTTAGAAAGTACATACAAACTTAGAAAAGTTGCATTGGTACTTGCCTGACCTGGGATTGAACCCGCGCCCTCATACTTGAGAGGTTGGTCCTTTATCCGCTAGGCCACCTAAATACACAACTATGTATATATAATTTAAATCAAAATAACACATACATTTCACCAAGATCCAAGTTTAATCATCAAAGATCACTTACCAAAATAATAAAACTTACCAAACACAATTAGCCTGCCTCATGATAAAACAATCAAACTACTGCGCATTCGAGCTATTATTAGGTACAAACAACAGTCTCAATAAGACCTAACAAACCATAATTTTAATCAACCAACAACTATCTAATAAAAATCAAGCACAAAGCACAATAATAACATAAAAACAAAAAAAAAGCATAAAGTTAGCAACACTGGCACCCGTTCACAAGATACGGCCGTTCGATACACAGCGGTTAGATAACATATCGGTAACAGCAAGCCTGGATCTGATTGCATGTAATTTGAATTTACGCTTTATTTCTAATCAAAATCAGAGTATAATGTATAGATGATAATATTGGTGTTTGGTTTATGAAAGGTATTCGGTAGTAAGTTGCGGAATTATGTGGATTAACTCATCATCAGCATTTTTATTGTCCCACTGTAGGGCCTCTATCTTCCTATAGAGAATGAACGCCTGCTTAAGGCCGATTGCCTTATTCAGATTTTAAACTTCAGGTTTCCAAACGGTCTTAAAAACTTAACTAAGATAATGAGGAAACATCTAACAAATTGCATTAAAAAAAAAAAACTTGAGAGGTGTCAAGGGACACCCGGATGGCACGAAGTTCCTTTCGATTAATTAGTGAGAGAGAGACAGACAGACAGAGAAACATGCGACGCTGCACAGCTTACAATAGCTTACTATAGCAAAAAGTGTCGTGACAACTTTTCGTAAGAATTTTTTCCGTCTAGCCCCCTTTCACAACGCGCGATAAGGAACTTCGTTCCAATAAAAAGCTCAAGGCATGACTCCTGCTGGGAAGTTTAAGGGAACCTATGGTCCGACAAGTTGTTAGCAGTAATCAATTTTATGAGCACTCCTATATAAAAACTTTAAAAACATATTTATATAGATCAACTAAATATTTACATTAATTTAAAAAATAAAATAAAATAAACTTATATATATATACCTATACAACTTAAAACTAATACAGTGCATCAAAAAATTGCTCCTCATCGCTGTCACTGGGTAATGTACCCAAAAGACTGGCAGCATTGCCACGTTGGATGGCAATGCTCAACCTCTGTGCGAAATAAATATAAGTTTATATAGATAATCATCTCAAAAAATAATTGAACCAATATTTATTCATCCCATTCACCTCATAATTTTGCTAAAACGACACCTCAGTAATATATGACATGACCCAAGAAGGCCTTAACGTGTAAATAATACTAATGTAAAGTATACTGTAAACTAAACAGTTGGCCGATAGTTAATCAGATAGTTGGCACAATTATTTTTAAAATAAACCTTGATTCAAATCAAAAGTTTTCAGTCATTCTGATACAGTTAAATACCTAATCTTTGTAATGTGTGTACATTCCGTTCCATTCTTTTAATTTCTTTACACTGATTTATGAGCCCCAACAAACTATCGGCCGACTAAAAGTTTGCCGTATGTTCCTCTTATATAGGTATCGGTTATTTTGCGCCATGTGGGCGGAACGATAGCACGTGGCCACTACAGGAGCTAAGCCAGGCTCGCGGCGGCTTCAAAATATTATAGAGGCTTTTTTTTTTGTTTTTGGTATTTTATGATCGTGTTTACAAGCAGATGTTGAAAACGCATTGGATGTATGATGTATTTTTAATAAACTTTACCGTCCTTTTTTTGAAAAAAAAGACCATGAAATTAATTATACTATCCGAAAATTTGTACGTATAATGCTTTTCAGAAAAAAATGAAATGTATAGGTACGTATAATGCTTTTCAGAAAATGCAGTCTTATTTAATTACAACGCCTGAAAAAGGTTGAAGAATTGTTAACTTAGGTTTCCTTAAATATCATTACAAGACATTCTGTAGTAACACTCATTTTTATTTGAAACTAACGTACTAGCAAACTGAACATTAATTACATAATTTTTTTTTTCAAAAAAAAGGACGGTAAAGTTTGTGATGACACTTATAAAACCTCACTAAAGAGGCTAAACACACTAACCCTAAAACTTATACATACACTAGAGGCCATAAAAACCTACCCAGCAATATAAGTAACTATCACTACTCTATAGATCGTCCACTGTAGTTCAACTTTATTTTTCGCCTGGCCTAGCCCAATCAATGAGTGTCGGCCATCAGCTCCTACAACGGAAATATTGACAAACTTTATATTGGACTTGCCAGAGTTTCTCAAACTTCAGACGTTTGTGTAGTACGTACGATCGGTTTTAGTGCAGTGTTTTATTTGTGGGTGGAGAAAACAGTTTTTTTGTGAATATTGTATGATTGATTTCTTATATGTAATAGGGGAAATTGGACGTCATCTTTTAAAGTAAGATTCATGGTGATTTAGTTTCTAGATAAGTCGATTTAGGCCCTAGTACACTGACAACAAAAACATCAGTTTACTTAAGACAACTGTTTACTGTGAAGTTGGACAGTTGCTTTGAACAATTGTTTGAAGAAAAACAAACGTGTATCTTGTAAACATGTATGGCAGTATACCAGCAAAAAGACATTTCTCATAAAAGACATTAAGTATTGCTTAAATCGCTCAGTGTATTTACAAATTTTCTAAAAGTGGTTATTGAAGCATATATCGATGCAGGTCAATCGTCAGCTAGGAGCGGAATAAAACAACGTACGTCTCGATAGCACAGCGTGTATTGGCAGACTAGTTTGGTGGTGGTGACAATCTTATAACTAACAAAATACTCACTACCCACATAGCATAAATATTAACATACATCACACCTCCCTTCTTAAATTACAATAATTTTGCAAATACATAAGTTATAATTCACGTGCACTGAAATCTAATGACCGGTTTTCGGGTTCGCTTTGGGTACCCTGCTTGCGGCTGAGCCGATATACCAGGTGATTGATCAGACGGCTGACCACAAACACTACCCCGTACTTCCTCGTTCATCGCTGAATTCGACTTACTTTCTTCACTCACACATTCATCACTGCGTTCATGCTCATTCTTCCCCGACTTTATTAAGTTGTCTCCAGCCTGCGTTACGGAGCTCTCACCCTCTATTGTTCCCTCTTCTTCCGCGTTCGGTCCACCAACCGATAGCCGAGATCGGCGCCGTATCTGATCCACATGCCTTTTGACTAATTGACCGTTATCCCTTGCTATCATATACCTACGAGTACTATCCACGTTTGTAATAGAACCTTTGACCCATTTGTTTGCGGAATTGTAATCCCTCATCCAAACAGGGTCTCCCTCGTTAAAAGATCGCGGAACCCCACCAGATGAATCGATTTGTCTTTGCTGCGCATCGTGTACTCTGATGCCTACTGAACGTTCCGTTCGCAACAAATCGAACCTAGAACGTAGTGTCCGTTTCTGCAACAACATAGCGGGCGTCTCACCGGTGGTGCTGTGCACTGTGTTTCTGTACGCTAGTAAAAACGTCTGCAAGGCTGTGTCTACATCCACGCCATCTCTGATTGCTTTTTTTATCGCGCGTTTACAAATGTTAACTGCATTTTCTGCAGCTCCGTTTGAAGACGGATGATAAGCGGGTGAAAAATACTGCCTGATACCATTTTGCAAAAGAAAATATTTGAATTCTGAACTAGTAAAAGGTGGTCCCTGATCTGATACCAACTGTTCCGGTAACCCGAACCTCGCAAAAGTCGCACGCAACACTTTAATAACATTAGACGCGTTGGTCCGCGACATTTCGAATATTTCTAACCACTTTGAAGACGAATCTATCAATACTAGAAATGTCATACCTCGATATGGGCCCAAGAAATCAATGTGAAGTCTAGTCCACGGTTGATTATAATACGGCCATGGTTGGATAACAGTTCGTGGGGGCGCGCTCGCTTCCGCCGCACATGTCTCGCAGCTTTTACCTAAGTCCTCGATATCTTTATCGATGTTAGGCCACCATATGTAACTCCTAGCCATACTTTTCATTTTTACAATGCCCATATGGCTACTATGCAATTGTTGTAATAATTTACCTTGCAATGCTTGTGGAATCACCATGCGATATCCCCACATTATGCACCCGCATTCCACATATAACTCGTTTCTCCTAGCAAAGAACGGTTTAATCTCATCACTACCAGGACAAACTGGCGGCCAACCCGAATGTATGTATAACATTACCCTAGCAAGTATCCTATCCCTGGCTATCACTTGCTTAATATCACTGCTAGTAAGGGGTAAAAAATTTTCAACAAAGTTAACATACGTACTTTCTGTTCTTGGTTTCCCAGAAAAACTATTCTCACACGGCAGGCGTGACAAGGCATCTGCACTATTTTTACTCGAAGTAATGTACTCAATCTTGTAATTGTAACCCGATAGCAGTACCGCCCACCGCTGTAGTCGTGAAGCAGCCATCACCGGAATACCCGTTCTATCACCAAAAATATGTGTTAAAGGTTTATGATCAGTTCTTAGTGTAAAGTGACGACCATAAAGGTATTGATGAAACTTTCGTATACCAAATATGATTCCAAGAGCCTCCCTATCTATTTGTGCATAGCCTCGCTCCGCAGGCGTGAGTGAGCGCGACGCGTACGCCACCGGCCGCTCGCCGTCCGCCGTCACATGCGATATGACTGCGCCCACGCCCACGCTACTCGCGTCCGTTGTCAAAATCAACGGTAGCTCCGGATCGTAATGAACGAGTACCTCACCATCCGCTAAAAGACGCTTTACTCTTACGAATGCCCTCTCACACTCGTCATTCCAATTATACTTAATCCCCGACTTAAGCAGATTATATAACGGAGCGAGAACTGTACTAATATTTTTAATAAATTTTGCATAATACATGACTAGGCCTATAAACGCCCTTAACTCGGTGATATTGGTAGGAGCCGGCGTTTCTAACACTGCCTTAACTTTCTCCGGACACGTGTGCACACCCTCTTTACTAATAATGTGACCCAAATACGAGACGGACTTTGCAAAGAAAACGCACTTTTCCTTCTTCACTCTAAGTCCGTAGTCCTGCAACCGTTGAAAGACTTTATGTAAATTGCTTACATGGTCAGCCTTCGTACTACCTGTTATGATTATATCATCTAAGAAGACACCCACCCGCGGCATGTCAGCAAATAATTGTTCTATTCGCCTCTGAAAAATGCCTGGACTAGACGCTAAACCATATACTAATCTGTTGTACATGTACAAACCTTTATGGGTATTTATCACCGTATATATTTTTGTGTCGTCGAGCTCGAATTGCGCGTACGCTTGAGACAAATCGATTTTACTATAGTACTCACCCCCTCGGAGACGGAATAACAAATCTTCTACCCTAGGCAACGGATAACGATCAATTTCAATAACTTTGTTTATGGTCAGTTTATAATCGGCGCAGATACGAATGCTACCATCTTTCTTTACCACTGGAACTATCGGCGTGGCCCAGTCGGACCGCTCGACCGGGGTGAGAACTCCGTCGCGCACGAACTGGTCCAGCGCGCGCTCCACCGGCTCGCGCAGCGCGTACGCCAGCGGGCGCGCGCGCATGAACACCGGCCTCGCGCCCGGCCGCACGTGAATGCTCACCGCGCCACCCGTGAACCGCCCGAGTCCCTCCGCGAACACGTTACAATATTTGGAACTGAAATAGGTTACATTGTAATCATTACTTTCCACCATTTTATGCACATCATAATTTAAATCCGGAAGTTGTATCTTTAATGCCGCTATCCAATGTCGCCCTAAAAGTACAGTTTTTCCTCTTTCGATCACAAGCAATTCTAAAAATTCACTTCTATTCTTATAACGAACTAGCGGTCTTATGATACCTAACGGTTTTACAGTCTCACCAGTGTAATATCTTAAGGTTAATTTGCAAGGTTGTAGGGTAAGGTCGCTGAATAGTCTATCGTAACATTCGCGACTAATACAAGACACTGCACTACCTGTGTCACATTCCATAGCAATGTCTTTGTTATGAACGTTAAGTGTTATATAAATAGGTTTACAACTTGATATCGACAACCGACAAACATCAACAAAAATTACCTCGTCACTGTCCTCCTCCTCGTCCCTGCTAGTGTTTTCCACGTCTACCTGATATTGTTTCACTATATTAGGACACACCCGCCGCAGGTGCCCTTGCCGGTTGCACA
Organism: Helicoverpa assulta; assembly: GCA_963856015.1. Taxonomy (NCBI): domain Eukaryota; kingdom Metazoa; phylum Arthropoda; class Insecta; order Lepidoptera; family Noctuidae; genus Helicoverpa; species Helicoverpa assulta. Next base: position 3,469,118 of record CAWLCW010000016.1, read on the forward strand.
CTCGACACACGTAACTTGTGAACTTGCACGTTGATTCATTGTGGTTCGCGCCACACACTCGACACGGCCGCTGTGGCCGAGCTCGCTCCCCCAGCCGAGCCCGCTCCCCCAGCCGAGCCCGCTCGCTCAGCACCGACGTCGCCGCCTCGTGGCCCGCGCGCCGCTCGCGGGAGCCTCGCCGCCCGCGCACCTCGCGCCTCCCCGCGCCCGGCTCCCCGTCGCGCTCCGCCATGCCCGTTGCCTGCCGTCTCGTCGTTATCGCCTGACACGTCACCGTCGACGTGGCGTCAGTTCCAGCTGCCGATTTAGACCCTTCTACCATAGCGGCGTCCTTCTCGGCTGATTCCATGCTGGAGGCAAGTTTATACGCCTTGGCAAAATCCAATTTCGACTCTGCGAATAACCGTTGTCTAATATTCTCGCTTGCTATTCCGCACACCAGTTGATCTCTCAAACTTTCCTCCAGCCAACTTCCGAACTCGCAGGTCTTCGACATTTTCTTAAGTACCGCCACATACTCGGATATGGTTTCACCCTCCTTCTGTTTTCTATGCCTGAACTTATACCTCTCAGCGAGTTCACTCGGTTTAGGTTGTAAATGTTTGCCCATTATATCTGATAACTGCTCAAACGTCTTCGTCTTCGGTTTATTCGGTGTACACAGATTGACGAGCAACTCATAGCTCTCTGCTCCCATAACAGTTATTAATGTCGGCACATGTAACTCGGCTTTTATGTCATTCACAAGGAAGTACTGCTCTAACCGTTCGATATATAGTTTCCAATCGTCGTTGTGTACGTTAAACTCGCCTATTTTTCCGATCGTCATTGTTTAACACTTTTTCCTAAACACGCGAAAAGATCCCATCCTCGTCGCCACTGAAGCATATATCGATGCAGGTCAATCGTCAGCTAGGAGCGGAATAAAACAACGTACGTCTCGATAGCACAGCGTGTATTGGCAGACTAGTTTGGTGGTGGTGACAATCTTATAACTAACAAAATACTCACTACCCACATAGCATAAATATTAACATACATCACAGTTATGTTTGTAAAATCATTCGCCGCACATTTGTTTAGCGAACGAGCTGTATCTAGGAAGTATTTTTCCGTGCCGGCCAGTTCACTCGTCTATAGAACACTCCACTGTAGCGCTCTATGATTGAGATACACTGGCTCAAACGATGAGTAACATTTAGACGGAATCCATGCAACTTTGATGGTTGGCAAAAAAAACATTTGAATGAATGTCTTGCTTCCGTTATGGTGGGAGCAAGTGCTTGTAAAAATGTGACATTAATGAATTCTGGCCATATTTTCTTACTAGAGACAAGTTCTTCTATCGAGATGCATGAGTACTGACAAACTGCCCGTAACCTCTATAAAGGGAACTTTTGATTGCAGATACTGATAAGCCTCCTTTTATTGTATAGGTAAGCTATCAGAAATCATGATCTATTTCGACATCTATCTTACACAACCTCTAATGTCATAAATGTTTGTCATCTATTCACGCCGTATGTATAAACTGTTCGTAACTTGAGACGGACTTTGCTAACGACTGCGCTGTTTGTCCCGGCCTCACTTCCAATCTATATAACGATTATCTGCGCAACTGTACCGGGATCATTTGTTAAAAGTTCCTCAGAATAAATGAGTTTGATTAAAGGGCACTTGAGTACAAAAGTGTTACGGATTTTTGTGTTGTGCTCCGAAGGTCAAATTGCTTCGAGTTTCTTAGAGGGGCACCTATTGTCATATTGTGTATTTTTTCTTGGCAGAAAAATCTTTTCTTAAATGCAATTAGGTCGTGAGCTCTCTGGAAAAGAAAGGCCAATTAACTGGGTTATTTTTCTAATATCTAGTTGTTTTAATTGAAATGATTGTCAAAAGAATAAAAATAAATAAGAAGTCATCACTATTCTTTCACAACTCATACAAAATGCTTTCACAGACACGCACTCTTCTATCCATTATAAAATCTATTATTGATCAGAATGTGTAGCCTCAATAAGTTAACCAACCCCAAAGAAATTTGCACTTTAACACTATCATATTAAGGTTGAATTTTGTCTGAGATTTAACCAAGACGCGTGGTAACCCGTTAACTGCAAGTGGGGTAAGTTTGATGGGCATAGCATGTCTGTGGCCGAGACAGCGGACTTGCTCGTATAATGTTGTGCACAACAATTTGGCACGAGAAGTACCGAGTTTTTTCTCTTATTGCTTTAAACTTGCTTCCGTCGGACGATTTGATCCCGCTTTTAATTAATAGAAACTTGAGGGTTAAGTACCGGGAATAAATGGAACGAGTTTACCGGTTGAACGAGCTCAACTGTTCTAAATTAAATGTAATTTCACGAGGAATTTACTTTATAACAATTTGTTGGACCTGTTGACATAGAAGTTGAAATGCATTAATTTGTTGGAATTTTTATTATAAACTAGCTTTTGCCCGCGACTTCGTTCGCGTGGAATAGTGGCATCCGGCAGATTTTTGGTTTGAACAATAGATGGCGCTGTATGTCCGGAATAAATTGTATTTTTTATTTTTATTTTTTGTAATAAAAACTATCCTATATCCTTCTCCTGGCTCTAAAGTACCTCCCTGCCAGTTTTCAGCTAAATCGGTTCAGCCATTCTTCAGTTATAAGTGGAGTAACTAACACGACTTTCTTTTATATATATAGATATACCTCTATAGATGCTAATCATTTGTAATAGAAATTCCGTCATAAAAATATTGTATTTATTTGTAGTTTTGCAGCTTCAGATAATCATTGTTTAACATAAAATAAAATATTAGATGAGTTTCCATACTTACTTAATTAAATCAAATTGCATACTGTTAATTAAAAACTGAAATGAGACGAGTTATTATTATTATGATTAAAGTAAGAAAGAAGCCGTAGTGTAAATATATTCAGGGAATGCTCATTAAATCCATTCAGTAAGCTATGAAGACCTTTTACTGCAGGTTTATTGTAATCCCGGATTACGACCTGCCAACTTAATTAACTGCGTTTTTTTTATACAAAAGAAAATAATAAAGCAGAAATTGCTTTGGATTAAGGACTGCTAATCGGAATAATTATTTTTTTAATCGAACGTTTTGGATTTATGGGTCATAAGTTGTTGTTGTTTCTTTTGCGTTGTGTGTATCGATATTATTGGTGAGTCTTTTATAATCGACTGAATTGGTTTCCTACTTTTTTTTAATACAAATATATTATTATCAAAGGTAGTTTTTCAATTTCCAGTATTGTGTCTTAATATACAAGGTGTTGATTTGCAATTGTGCCATATTTCAGGAGGAGGAGATAAAATACGTAAAAAATCGATTGGAATTACAGTAGATGGGAAATAGCTTATATGCACTGCTTTTTTTGTCATTGTAATGTCGTAGTATTTCAGAAGTAATCCAATTTTATGAATGAAAGTTATGAATGATCGTTGCGTATGCTTTGTGTTTGCATTTGTGTGAGGGCGCAGCACGGTTTTAAGGCCCGTAACACATGTGCCAAGTTTAAATACGGCTAGATGACATTGACGGAATTACGAAAAAAAAAATTACGTACTATTTTTTTATGTTGATTTGGGTCGAGAATCATTAGCATAATTACGTCCTTGAATATGGCACGGATGCCAATCAACAGCTTGTATATGTGTCTAGATGTTAAAAATATAAATAATGCGAAGAAATTGGAAGACACTAACTTTTAATCGGGATACAACTTTACTCTAAAAACGTACCACAATACGGCCCAAAATATTGCTAAAAAGTCCAACCCACACATACAGTACAGTAACATCTCCAAAACAGCTTCCATTACCACTACACTTTCTGTCCACACAAACCGTGGTCACAGTACAAATTGTCCAACCTTTAATTGCTCCTTCAAAACAAAAAACAGCTGTTTAAAAGAATCCCTGCGTGCAACAGACGTGTACACAAAGACAGTAGCAGTTTTCCACAAAAATACGTTCTAAATCCACCATTATACGTGATAAAAGCCGTTTTAAGCGAACACGCGAAACGTTAACTGAGTTTAAATTGCCCTATTAATGGGCAGTAATGGTGTGGTCCGTTGGGATAATTTTGTCCCGAGTCGCATTGCACGGTTAGGCAAGCGTCCGATTCGATGAGTGTAATCCTATTAAGTATTCTGTGTAAACTATACGATAGCGGCTGTTTTGATATTCGCTGATAGTTCTGCTTAATGCAGCTAATTGAGTTTGCCTTGTGCGGTGAACTATATTGCTTAATTCATTAATAAATAGGCACCTTAATGTCACTTACTTAAAATACGACCAATTTCGAGCAACACTGTGTTTTTTCATAAGGATTTTTATATCTACAACAGCAGCTCCAGTAAATGTCTGCTCAAATATAAAATAAAGGCATGTATGTACAAATGTACTCCGTGCGAACTCACTGAACAATAGGTACAATGTCCGATATGTTTAGCTAGACTGGGGCAAACACCAAATGTAACTGGTACCTATTAATAAGAGGACCAACTTAAAATAGGCTATGGGCCTAGGTCTTGGCATTGGGCCTTGTAACAAAAAAAAGGAGTTCATAAGAAAGTGCATAAAAGAGTATGTAAGACTTAATACGAGAGTTCATAAGAGGAGTAAATAAGCGAGTACTTAAGAGAATATATAAGAGAGAATATAAGAGAGAATATAAGAGAGTATATAAGAGAGTACATAAGAGAGTACATGAGAGAGTACATAAGAGAGTACAAAAACGAGTACATAAGACAGTTCATACGAGAGTTCACAAGAGGAGTAAAGTCAAAAACATTTATTGAAACTAGGCTAGTTTTATGCATTTTTAACCCCCGATGCAAAAACGACGGGGTGTTATTTCAAATCAAATTACAAACTTCCTATTGTTATGGTTTCCTTAATTTTTGAAAGTTGCCCTCCATTTCTCTGGGTTTCCATCATCAGATTCTGACCTGCAGATTATGGGACCACCTGGGGGGTATACTCTATCGATCCAGGCGTCTTCGAGTAATCGGTGAACACACATAAAAAAAAATCCCGACGCATTCAGAACCTCCTCTTTTTTGTGAAGTCGGTCAACAAAAAAAACAGGTAGGTAATCGGTTGTATTAAGCAAAAATGTACTTTCCACGTCATAAATTTTATTATGACGTTCAATTCATGAAGTAATAAAATATTTCGAGTTTTTTTAACGTTCAGCATGACGATTTATTTTTTCATGAGCAATTCCCATTTTTAAATATTCCACTGTGGAAACCCATTGGTGATGGACAATTTAATAATATTTTTATTTGGAAAAATAATTTTGTATTGCTTTTTGTTGGTGGGCAAATTAAATGTCAGATCCAATATAACATTAGTGTAATTTATTATTTTTGGCATGTGCTTCTTTCCGCTGTATTTTTAGAAAATAGGAGAAGAAAATTTATTTCTAAGATGGCCTAGTGGGTAAAGAACCAACCTCTCGAGTTTGAGGGTGTGGGTTCGATTCCAGGTCAGGCAAGTACCAATGCAACTTTTCTAAGTTTGTATGTACTTTCTAAGTATATCTTAGACACCAATGGCTGATATAAAGGTGAAGGAAAACATCTTGAGGAAACCTGGATTGTAATGTCTGAAATCACCAACCCGCATTGAGCAAGCGTGGTGATTAGTGCTCAATCCTTCTCCGTGTGAGAGGAGGCCTGTGCCCAGCAGTGGGACGATAAAAAAGGCTGTAACCACAGTAACATAATAATTTACCTGTAACAAACAAACAAACTAAAAAAAATATTCCCTTTTATTATATTAGTATAGATTACTTTGCCTGCGAGGCAAAGAAGAGTCAAAGTAACCAAGTGTGACAAGGGAACCATTTGGTTCGTGCTGTTCTGTTTAAAATCTTTACATATAATAACTTTAACTTCTAAATCGATACGTGACTTCTATAGTTTTTAGTGAAGTTTTTACTAAACAATAAAATTATTTCAGAGTCCCTAATATTGTACAGTAAAATTAAAATAAACTTAACTATTTTGGAAATACAATCAACTCTAATTTGAACACAACAGCTTCTGATTACTTCAAATCGTTTCAAGGACTCGTTTTGAGTACTTTAGACCGACAAAATAATTAATTTATTGTTGTCCCAATTACGTGTTGGAGGTACTGAATTTTTAGTTCAAATTCATCTGAGTTAAATTTTTAATTAGGTAGCTTTGTTTTGGAAAGGATCCCTTTTCAGAAACTGATTTCAGGTTTAGGTAGCAACGATTGTGAAGAAGAAAAGTTTTGTGACATGAGTTCGTGGCTCTGTATTACGAACATAAGTAAATTAGGTATTATATAGTAGCTGTTTCCAGGAGATTCGCTCGCATCACTAAGGAATTAAAATTATTACTCCGTAACGCTACATTTTGACCACACCTCAGTTTATTTAAGGACGCAGTTTATTTATTGACTGCCTCGTTGGTCTAGTGGTCGCAAGCGTGGCTGCTGTTCTCGAGGTCTCGGGTTCGATTCCCGGGTCGGGCCGATATCGCTTTGTGGGTTTTCTTGAACTTTCACAAAGCAGCCCGTAGTCTGGAAGTTGGTGATTGATTCACCCGTGCAACGGAGAGCACGTAAATGTCGGTCTTGCGCCTGATCTCTTTCCGGTCGTGTCGGATTACCGTGCCATGGGGTTATGAGAGTGAAGGAATAGGGAGTGCACCTGTGTCTGCGCAAATGCTCATGCACTATAATATGTCCTGCGCAGCTGGCAGGTCTCCTTAAATGAAGCCGTGGACGCCATTAAGGACGCAGATGTATTTTTATATTGTAGAAAAAAAACTTGATCTCAGTAAGAATTTCCTATGTACCGTAATTAATTTTTAATACCATACATTTATCTACACACAAACAGCTAGACCGTAAAAATGTTGTTTGCAATGGAACCTAAAACAGTATAACAGCAAATTGCTCAGTCACTATGAGACAGACAAGTATCACTTACTACATATACCCCCGGGGAACCAACGTTTATTGAATTTGTATGTTATTGCTACTCCTTTTATCTATACCGCACTTTAACTCCAATTGTGAAAATGTCACGTCAAGTTTGATAGTGACCGCATCGTGCAATTAACGGGTGTAGGGTCTCTTAAGTGCAGTCTAGTGTACAGATGTCACTGTCATACCTAATCATATGTTTTCACGATATAAATCTATACTTATATAATAAAGAGGAAAAAGTTTTGTTATTTTGCACCCTAAAGGCTCCAAAACTATTGAACTGCTTTTACAAAATTACTAAAAATTCTTTCACTGTTGGAAAGTTCTGAGTAACATTGGCTATGTTTTTTTTATTCAAGTTCGGGTGAAACCGCGGGAAAACAGCTAGTGTAGGATAAGTAGTAAATTCAAAATATCTTATCATTACTTTAATACTTTTACATTACTTTAATATCCTTATGGATATAAGTCATAAAAATAAATAAGAAACCAAATCTCTCCAATGCATATTCAACAGCATTTGTAACATATAACGTGTCTGTATACTGTCGTAGCTTGGACATAAGCTACGCCATAGCCTGGACATTCGCTACGGCGTAGCCTGGACATTGCCTACGCCGTAGTCACTGCGTAGACCTTTATGAGCACGTAACGTCTGACGGGTATTACACTATTCATACAATACTTGAAACTTCCTTTGACGTTTCATTTCATAACAGTTACTTGGGAGAACACCATTTATCTTCTACCACAGCTGTGTAAGCTGCATGCACAAACATATCGTTATTTCGAACAGCATTCTGCCATACCTACATCATGATTCATCACTTTTTCTAACTATGGTGGGATCGACTTCCAGTCTAACCGGGTGCAGCTGAGTACAGTATTTTACATGTAGCGACTGTCTATCTGATCTCCTCAACGCGGGCAATACGAGACTCCTTGGTGATTTCTCGTAACGACTGCCAAAGAGATTCAAATTACAGAAAAGGTCCACCAATTAATTGTGCCTTCCGAAATACGGAGAACTCGTCACGACGATATATCCATCCACGGACTGACCGCGACAAGCGTTGCTTAACCTTACGACCGATCGAACTCCCTGCCAAGAGCTATTCCTTTGAAAAGCATCCTACCATATTTCGATAAAATAACACGGCACTTCCACATTAAAAATATAAATTATCAAGTATTCCATATGAAAATGTCGGAAATCCCGTCATTCAGTACAAAGGGAATGGTATTTTTATATTCCATTTCCACATACAATTATCGTCGTTTCAAAGTGGAGTCTTAAGGCCCGTATATGGTGAGTGCCATCGGCTCAATAGAAATGTCATCACGTACGAAGCGATAAAGCCCCGTACATTGCCCCCTTACGAGGTATTTATTGGTTCCCTCACAATTTATGTGCGAAGAAAGAAATTAAAGAACATTGATGTCTGTTGCTTGTGAAGACCTATTTAAATGTGGTAAATATTTTTATTGCAACATGAGTACATCATACCTTGATATCTTACTTTTCATAAGTTAGATGAAGTCTGATGTAACAAATGAATCTCTAATAAAGAGTTTCTGGTGCCAAACACAATTATTTTGGTTTATAATTTAAACCTTATAATATCTCAACATACTGGTAACTACTGGCTGCTGGTAACTGGCTTTAATTAACCACTGTAATAAGTGATTATGATATAGGTTTCTTTTTTTATTTATTTAGTAGTTTTATTATTTTTCTCTCTAGAGCATAAATCAGTTCATACCGATGGACACCCGTAACTCCGCATAGGTCCAGTTGAAAACCAGCGACAGATACTAGCAGCTGTCTGGCATAATGCTGAACTGGACCTATTTGGTGCAACCTTTTGTTACTTTATTTTGTTTTTATTTCTATGTGTATGTATGGCTTGTGTCAATAAATATTTTTTCTTTCTTTCTTTCTTTCTTTGTCATGTGTGACCTAAAATAGTCACATCACACTTTTCAGTCAAAATTAAAAACTACAATATACAAATGCAATCATTACTATAGTTAGGAATAAAATTGAAAGAGTAGCTTCGTTAAAGAACCTCATAAAAACGCCTCTAAAATAAATATCATTAAAGAAACAGAGTTTAAAATTAAAAAAAAATCCTTAATTTTCTTGTCTATTGTAAGAATTTTTAACTATAAAGCTAAGAAATTCTAAAAACACATATATAACAAGACTGCTAATGAGAATTTATCTTATTATCATTCAGAATGCATTTCAAACGTTGTACCTCATTACTGAAATTGTCGAGCAAAATCTAAAGTACTGATTAAATATCTCAACTATATACATTTTCATAAAGAGAGTCATTCAATTTGTGTAAAATGTATTCTATTAGAGTACTCGTAGACTGCAAACTTTAAGTCGGCCGATAGTTTGTTTGAGGCCATAAATCAGTATCAACATGAATGGTACTACGCATTTTACCAAGATCAGGTATTTAGCCGGTATCAGACCGACTGAAAATTTTCATTTGAACCTTCGGGGCAACTGTCAGCCGAGTGTTAATCTGAAATATTCTACTTTTATGTTATTATCATAAGAATTCATTTTATTTTATTATTCGGGATCATTACTCGTGTTTGTAATAACATTTACGTGGAATTTAGACTGTTTTGGCAAAAAATATTGTGTCAAGGTATAATTTTACAGTTTGTTGTATGAATATTAGGTGGATTTACCGTGTTTAAGCTTTTGGATTAGTGTTTTTGTGCAAAAAGATGGTTTTTATTATGACTTCACATTTAAGTATGTACTCGTACCTCGTTTATTTTAGAGGGAATCGTCACTTACATTGCATAGTCATCATAAAACAAATTATAGGTACCAGATTTTGACACTATTGTATCACTTTCACCCTTATAAAATAATTTAAACTTATGACGAAGAAAACTTATATCTTTCCTTTTCATATCTATTGTGGTACTGCGGGGAAGGTTAAGTGAAACACTGGCTCTCTAATAATACACATTTTTACTTAGATGTTGCGCAGGCAGACGCAACATTATTAACTTTAAATAACAACTATCTTATAAAATAACTTCATCCATCTCATCCCACCCACCGTACACAAATAATTTATTTCCCAGCATACTTCGAATCGATACCTATACAAAATAGATAGCTATTTCTGAACCTATTACGCCTATCCGGCCGTGGGAGTACAGTTTACTATATTTTCCTGTAAACAGTTATGAAGCTCCCTACTAAGGTTCGTAACAATGTCACTCACACAAGCATGTGCTCGATGCACGACACTCAGTACTCAGTACTCACTCAGTACAGCACCGATAAAAGCTCCTCGATGCACATGCGTGTGTGAGTGACATTTTTACGAAAGTTGTAGATAGCTTCACAACTGTTTACAAGAGAATATATCCAAACTGTTCTATTACGCCTATCCGGCCGTGAGAGATACCAAATATTGACGCAAGTAGAAGCATAAATCATTGATATGAAAACTTTCTGGATGCTGCCCTGAAAGATTGTACGAGCAACAATAAATATTGCGAGGTGTTCTGTTGAAACAACTAATGGTGTTCGTATGTTGGAGATGTTTTGCTATATTGAATATATAATAATATGCGTTTATTATTTGTAATATTAAACTTATTATTTGTAATTTTAAAGGTCATGGTGGCCTAGTGGGTAAAGGACCAGCCTCTCAAGCATGAGGGCGCGGGTTCGATCCCAGGTCAGGCAAGTACCAATGCAACTTTTCTAAGTTTGTATGTACTTTCTAAATATATCTTAGACACCATTGACTGTGTTTCGGATGGCACGTTAAACTGTAGGTCCCGGCTGTCATTGAACATCCTAGGCAGTCGTTACGGGTAGTCAGAAGCCAGTAAGTCTGACACCAGTCTAACCAAGGGGTATCGGGTTGCCCGGGTAACTGGGTTGAGGAGGTCAGATAGGCAGTCGCTTCTTGTAAAGCACTGGTACTCAGCTGAATCCGGTTAGACTGGAAGCTGACCCCAACATGGTTGGGAAAAAGGCTCGGAGGATGATATTATTTGTAATATTGTTCCGTGACATTTAGTATACCTCTATACAAGAAGCAATATGAAAAATAGCTCTCCTGTAGTTATTGATAAGGTATTTCCTTATGTTTCACTTTAACCAAACAGGATTAAATTCCATAACTACAAAATATATACTATTTTGTAGTTATGGAATTTAATCCTGTTTGGTTTGTTTAGTAATATACAACTGTACCTACACACAAACTTCAAACCTAAGTCTGGTTAGTGTTAGGTTAGGTTACCAGTATAGATTTTCTGAATAGGAAGAGGTTAGTACACAAAAATAAGTTTATTTTATCTAGAAAGAAAAGGCAAAACACGCATAATCCAATTTCGCAAAATAAGAAAAAAAAACGACTCCTAAAAAGCATATCTTCTTTAGGATTTTTTCGTAAACCCAATAGGTAGTTTCATTTAGAAAAGTTTGCGGTATTCAGCAGTTTTCGAATTGAATTTGATAAGGGGTGAAATTTTGTACGAAAGTAATTTTCGTTGGGAAAAGTTCTGTATTACCTGGCTTTAAGGATAGAGGCGATCAAGCGAACGATAGGAAAAAAAGTATTTCGCTTTGGAAACTTTTTAAATGTGCCTATACCTGGAGATTTTGTAATTATTTGAAGAGTTTCCACATTAAATAAAATGTTTATTTCGACTTCTATTGGGAATAAAATTAAAGTGTGATGTCGTATTTGTAAGTTTCTTCAGCGTTTGCTGTTTGTTGTTAAAAAGGGCTGTGATGATAGTACGGACTTGATTTTTTTTTAATCTCCTTTGCAGGTACTATGTGTTAAGTTATTATTATATTTTATTAAGTTTTGGTACCTCAAGTGCTTGTTCATTGTTTTCATTGTTTTGACTGAAACAGTAACAGCCTTGTAGAGTGTGTATATCGTGATGTAACACAACCTGAGCGATACGTGAGCCAAAGTTAAACATTCTGAAATAGCTAGCTAAGACGTATCCCATCTTATCTACTATGTAGACTTCGAAAATATCCAATTACATCAATAAGAGAGAGACAGATCGAAAATACGTGCGAAATATCTTCTATTTATAAAAATACTCAGAAAAACTCAAATGAAATGTGCCTCAAACAAGAAAATACTCCAAATAATGAAAATGTAATTATATTACAGGTATTTCATTTGAAATAGAAACCGAGTACAAGTCAACGACCTTAAATATTTTCTTCTCTCGATAATATTACTTTGCTAATAAATAGAGGCAGGAATTTCATTTCGATTCCCTAACTGTTTGTCACCTTTACTTGTCAAAATAATATTTGAAACTTAGTAAATAGTGATGTTATAAATTACTTCTGGGAATGATTTTTAGAGTAAAAATACCGCTATGTAACATGGACCTGAATGAATGAATTTCTGTGCTTTTATTGATCAACAATGAAATGTGATATTTTCCGGCTATATTCATATGTATTCTGAAACAATTCGTTTATTAACAATAAATTATTATTAGATAGACAGAGTAATTTATCAATAGAACCTACACCTTTTAAATTCGTAACCGAAACCAAATAATCGTTCTTAATAAAAAAAGGCGTCATACTGAAAACCGAATATCTAGTCAAGATAATTGTATTACTAACGAATCCTGAATCTTGTTTATAAATCTTTTATGGTCGCTGCACACAGCGGGCGGGGCGCGACGGGACGGGACGGCGACGCGACGCTGAGCAGTTGTAATGTACTAGATATTACGGACGACATCACACAGAGCCGTCCCGCTCGGCGCGACGCGATGCGACGATCTAGTACATTGCGTCGCGTCGCCGTCCCGTCCCGCCGCGCCGCGCCCGCTGTGTGCAGAGACCATTATGTTTGGTATCCAATGTCTTAAGTCATCTTTATAGCGGGTTCATTTTATCTCTGTAAAAACTACTGCATGACATTGCATAAGAAGTAGCTTGCATGTGTCTCCATCTACCACTAACCACACCAAATATCACGCAAAAAAGTTCTTCTATGTTCCCATGAAAACAACAAACAAAAAATGCATATACTATTAAAATATTATTTAAGGGTCATATAATTATAACAGACGATATCCAATAACAAAATATCTACCACGCAACACCCATACATACATAATACACTTGAAAATGAACATAAGGGAGAGAGTTTTCAGGGCACGCCACCATCGTGGCGGTAAGTCCCCTCTTTGAGGAGTGGCTCGGGAGGAGTCACGGCGCCCTCACGTACCGCATGACGCAGGTCCTCACCGGACACGGTTGTTTCGGGAGGTACCTGCACCGCATCGGTCGTGAGGAGGCGCCCGGGTGTCACCATTGTGCGGACAGCCCCGAGGACACGGTGGACCACACAGTCCAGGTGTGCCCCGCATGGGAAGGGCACCGCCGGGTCCTCGTCGAGGCTCTGGGCGGCGGCGACCTCTCGCGTCCGGCCCTGGTTCAGGCCATGGTCCGGGGCGAGAGGGAATGGGATGCCGTCGCCTCCTTCTGCGAAGCGGTCATGCTCGAGAAGGAGGAGGCGGAACGCCAGAGAGTCCGCACCTCTCATCCCGGCCGCCGCGCTGGACCAGGTAGACACCATGGGCGCCGGGTGTCGCGAGATGACTCCCGGCCACCGTAGGCGTGGGTCTGTGGGCGGTGAGTTCGGGTGGCTCATCGTCCCTCTGTCTTCCTAGACGACAGACCCGTGTCGACGGCGCGCGTTGTTCCACGCGCTCCTCAAAGAGACGTCAGCAACCCCAGCGGGGCCCAGCAGGGCCAAGGCCTGCCGGGGCTGCGGGTTGTTCGAAAGAGATACCGCGGCCCTGGTACATAAAAGGCCTACGACGGAACACGACGATTTTAGTCAGTAAGAGTCTGACACTCCCTCACCGCTGCTAACCCACAGCGGGAGGGGTCATTTGATGATTTTACGTCGATAAAAAAAAAAAAAAAAAAAAAAAAAAAAAAAAAAAGGGAGAGAGTTTTAGGGAACGTTCTATTCCATTTCGGAGAGGATATATGAGCTTCCCTGATTCCCGCCAGAGACTGATAAGTCGCAGACGTGACGCAGAATAAATCATGGACACCGCCGTGATCCGAATAACATGTACGACAAAATATACCGCAGAATTTATTTAAGTTCCATATCGAAAATATTGGCCTGTTTACTTTTGGGCTCCTTTGGGTTTTAGTGGTGTAAGCCTTATTTAGAAGCCTGCCCTGGAGGGTTTTGGCATGTATTGTGGCGATGCCCCTTCCGGGAACTGACGAGTGATTATTATTACTTTTGGGATGGCAAAGAACCTGTATTTTGGTTAAGTTATATACGGTATAGTTTCAGTTATTTTTTGTTGTTTTTTACCCACGACGGAACGGAGCAGGTATATGCGTTTGGGGTGAGAGATGTGCGTTTGTGTGTTTGTGTGTTTGTGTGTTTGTGTGTTTGTGTGTTTGTGTGTTTGTGTGTTTGTGTGTGCGTTTGTGCAAAGTAATGTTCCCACCTATCTTCTAAACTAATGATCTGATTTTGATGCGGTTTTCAATAACAGATTTGCGTTCAACGTGTTCATGTTCTTAGATAGGTGTCATGGCTGTAACTCACTAGGGGGCGCCACAATATTAGTGCAAACAGCAAAGTAATGTTCCCACCTACCTTCTAAACTAATGATCCGATTTTGATGTGGTTTTCAATAACAGATTTGCGTTCAACGTGTTCATGTTCTTAGATAGGTGTCATGGCTGTAACTCACTAGGGGGCGCCACAATATTAGTGCAAACAGCAAAGTAATGTTCCCACCTACCTTCTAAACTAATGATCTGATTTTGATGCGGTTTTCAATAACAGATTTGCGTTCAACGTGTTCATGTTCTTAGATAGGTGTCATGGCTGTAACTCACTAGGGGGCGCCACAATATTAGTGCAAACAGCAAAGTAATGTTCCCACCTACCTTCTAAACTAATGATCCGATTTTGATGTGGTTTTCAATAACAGATTTGCGTTCAACGTGTTCATGTTCTTAGATAGGTGTCATGGCTGTAACTCACTAGGGGGCGCCACAATATTAGTGCAAACAGCAAAGTAATGTTCCCACCTACCTTCTAAACTAATGATCCGATTTTGATGTGGTTTTCAATAACAGATTTGCGTTCAACGTGTTCATGTTCTTAGATAGGTGTCATGGCTGTAACTCACTAGGGGGCGCCACAATATTAGTGCAAAACAGCAAAGTAATGTTCCCACCTACCTTCTAAACTAATGATCCGATTTTGATGTGGTTTTCAATAACAGATTTGCGTTCAACGTGTTCATGTTCTTAGATAGGTGTCATGGCTATTAATCACTAGGGGGCGCCACAATATTAGTGCCAAACAATGTTACAATATAATCAAAACGTCCGATTACAATTCTGTTTTCATCAGCAATGTGTACGTGCTTATTAACACATTATTTTTACGTTACAATCTAGGTACTAACATTGTATTTATGTGATGCTGGAGATATCGTCTTCGTGTCTAGCCAGCAAAACTAGTTTTCTAATCTAGTATATCTGAGGATTGCTTGTGTTGAATTTATCATTAGGTATTACAATATTCAGGTGTCAAAAATGTAATTTGATTTTCTTCTTATGAAACAAGAATAAATCTAATAAGAAAGAGTGCATCCAAATCTAATATAAAAAGGTCGTTATTTTTTCATCATGATAGTGCAATATTTCTGCTGACGTGCCCAGCCCAGTTCCATTTTAATTGAGCTGCTTTTCTGCCCACATCGAAAATTCCGGTTTGCAGAATGCATCCTGACAGATGGGCCAACATCGTCACCCAGTGGCTACCACAGGATGGTCATCGCAGGCGGGGTAGGCCCCGAAAGAGATGGCGAGACGACCTGGATGCCTACAACCCTGATTGGTGGGAGGTATCAAAAGATCGAGAGGTGTGGAGGCAAAATGGGGAGGCCTTTGCCCAGCAGTGGGACAGTACGGGCTAAGAAAAAAAAAAAAAAAAAAAAAAAGTGCAATATTTTGATAGTTCGCAACCCCATCAAATCAGTCCAATGATATATTACCCACTTGCTCCCCGTTGACTCTTAAAACGTCTCGAGAATGAATAAGTAGTTTAGTTTATATGAACTGCAAACCAATTCTGCCTAGGTATTCAATACAGGTTTCTAGTAGTTTTTAGAAATTCACAACACACGTAGGTACTCGAATTTGCCAAATAGTAACCTCGAATCTTGATACGATTGCAAAATGTGAAATCGTGTTGCGTAATTTATTTGATAAACCCGTGTTTATGTAAAGAATGGCTGGTAATTCGACCTTGAACTTGAAGTTATATTTTAAATGTGAAATGGTTTGGTGGTTGGTTCAGCAACCACTTCATCTAGTCAATAGAAATAGGATAGGTCGATTACTATTTCCAAAACTCAAAGTGCCATTAATTACAATACAAAGATCAGTTCAAAGATTGCGAGGACTTTATCCAGCATTCATCATTAAAGCGATTGCTACCTAATTAAGAGTCAGTTTCTTCTACCAGTTAAGCATGTTTGTAAACAAATATAATTGATGCGAAAACAAAAAGAAAACCTTAATTTGCTACCTGAAACAACATTTTAAGCGTTACAATACTTTACAGCCTTTGTATCGTCCCACTGCTGGGCACAGGCCTCCTTTCACGTGGAGAAGGATTGAGCATTAATCACCACGCTTGCTCAATGCGGGTTGGTGATTCCAGACTATATAGTCCAGGTTTCCTCAAGATGTTTTCCTTCACCTTTTTTAATCAGCCATTGGTGTCCAAGATATACTTAGAAAGTACATACAAACTTAGAAAAGTTGCATTGGTACTTGCCTGACCTGGAATCGAACCCACACCCTCATACTTGAGAGGTTGCGGAGCGTTACAATACTGAACAATAATTTCTCATGCAGACAAAACAAGCAGCACAGCATTAAAACAAAGTAAGTAATGACTAGTAAAGCATCTGCCTAGCTTTTTCCCAACTATATTGGGTTCGGCTTCCAGTCTAACTGTGTTCCAGATTTTTATAAGGAGGGACTGCCTATCTGACCTCCTCAACCCAGTTACATACTTTGCCATGTGATCTTGCCTATGGCAAGACTGGTTGTCAGACTTACTGGCTACTGACTACCCGTAACGACTGCCAAAGATGTTCAATGACAGCCAGGACCTACAGTTTACGTGCCCTCAGAAACACAGTCATTGATGTCCAAGATATACTCAGAAAATACATACAAATTTAGAAAAGGTGCATTGGTACTTGCCTGACCTGGAATCGAACTCACACACTACTTGACAGGTTGGTCCTGTACCCACTAAGCTACTATGACTTTTTAGCAAATACATCACTAGAATCTCTTTTTAAAAAATTAAAAATTTTGAAAAAACCCCCGACGGTAAAAATCTTTTTGAAAAATAATAAAATAACTCAAAACCCCCGACTTAACCCAATTATATAGGAATATCCCGCATCAAAATCGGATCATTAGTTTAGAAGGTAGGTGGGAACATTACTTTGCTCTTTTGCACTAATATTGTGGCGCCCCCTAGTGAGTTACAGCCATGACACCTATCTAAGAACATGAACTCATTGAACACAAAAACGTTATTGAAAACCGCATCAAAATCGGATCATTAGCTTAGAAGGTAGGTGGGAACATTACTTTGCTGTTTGGACTAATATTGTGGCGCCCCCTAGTGAGTTACAGCCATGACACCTATCTAAGAACATGAACTTATCGAACACAAACCCTTTATTGAAAACCGCATCAAAATCAGATCATTAGTTTAGAAGATATGTGGGAACATTACTTTGCACAAACGCACACACAAACACACAAACGCACATCTCTCACCCTAAACGCATATACCTGCTCCGTTCCGTCGTGGGTAAAAAGAGTTATGTTTGATATATTTTTCTCTGTTATAAAAGTTACCTAATCATGTTTTGACGTCTAACAAAATAAGGTTTATATCATGAACTTTCAGGTAACCAAGTTGTATGTTGATCCGTTTTGTATTTACTGAGAAAAATTGAGATCCTTGGTGCCAAAAATTCCAATTCGTCCTCTTAAGTGCTTATAAAGGCCTTCATGAAATAACTATTTGACTTTGATTTTGCTTCAAAGTCAAATCATTTTATTGTAATTATACATACGTTTGATTCTAGTTATGACTTTGCTTAAAAAAATGTGGTAGCCTAGTAGGTACAGAATAAACCTCTCATGTATGAGTGTTGTTAGCAACATAGCATTAAAATAAAGCAAGTAATAACTAGTAAAGCAACATTTGAAATTATTCATAGTTTCACGTAAGTAATACGTTGCCAGCTCGCTGGAAATTAAGTGTCGCTCTTTACTGACTCTATTATGTTGGAGGATCAAGGAAATTGGAACGTCAACGTCGGATGCTTAGGTAGTAGTTTTTTTTTAAGTTGCTGACGTAAGCAGCTATAAATAAGGGGGATGCGGGCGACGGGTTGTGCTCTAAATGTTATAGGAGTTGGCAATTAATTTTGATTGATATTTCGGTTGTTTTTTTTTTTTGAAATTTTGAGTGGTAGTCACTTGTTTTTATTTGTTTCCATGTAAAAGATCGAGGCAAAGTGTGTTGTCTAAATAATTCAAGAAGCATGTCCGTGACCTTTTATGTTCTTTATTTGGACAGAGTTTAGAAGCAGGTTCTTTAATGAATTCTCTTCGTGATCTAGGTACACAGAGCTACCAAAATTCCTTAATTAGCAACATTTTATGATAAGATTAATCACAAGTTTTCTGTAATAAGGAATTATTAATTCAAATATTCATTAATGCTGAATCTTTATTCGTTACGCCAAAGTGTACGACAGATGTCCAGAATTTAATTTAATATAAGTCTCGTTTCACTTTTCTTTTAATATAACATCTTGAAGGCCGACTGCGAACTCATTTCTGAAGACGATTCGATGTAGATTCAATTTAATATCAGACGTCTTAGTTCCGTAGAACAACTCAGAAATGGAATATCATTTGGGCTTTTCAAAGCAATAAACAATTTATCGTTGATTGTACTTGAAAGTGCCGGCTGTTTGTTTGAGCGAGATCAAATTTTTGTTTGGGCTTTCAATCAGATTATAAGGCGAAGCTTAAATGGCTTGCTACGGAGTTGTTTTTGATTAAAGAAATATTAGGAATGAAGTTAATAAGTGTACGCCATTTCAAATTATGTCATCGTTCGACAAATGTAAGTATTTAAATTAGTCTACAAAACCGCAATGAATTTCTTGACTTGAAATTTAAGTGGAATTATTTCAATTCTTACTTTTTTCCGCTGACCCTGTTCTGGAAAATAATATGATATGAATAGAAATACATACATATGTAATAGAAAAAATATGAATTAGTAACAAATACTAAATTAGTATGAAAACACAACACAATACGCGACGACTGCAATCCACAGAAACAGTATACCTACCGCAAAACTCATAAACAACTCGAAACAAATTCAACTAGATACACAAATGCAAAAAAGCACACATAAACCAAGCGTAGTAGCTTTTCAAAAGACAAATCCCCGGTTCAAAAGTTGAAGGGGACTGTCTTGTCAAGACCAGGCGGAACTTCAAGCAGTTACATACAGGCTGATTTATAAACGGTAACTTTGTACTCAAATACTGCGTCGATAGGAATGTGGATGAAAGCTTCTTCGTATAATAGATTTATAATAGAGTTGCGGTTTCCTAAACAAAATTGAATTTGTTGTCAAAATAATCTGGGTTATATATAATGTCCATTTTAAATAACAAGTGAAGATGAGAATGGTATTGTATGTATGTTTGTATGTGTAAGTAATTAAAAATCGAAGGAGCCTGTCTTGTCAAGATCAGGCGAAACTTCAAGTAGTTAGATACAGGCTGATTTAAAAACGGTAACTTTGTACAAATCAAATGCTGCGTCGATAGGAATGTGGATGAAGGTTTAAAAGAACCTATAATAGATTTATACAGAGTGGTTTCCTTAAAAAAACTTGTATGTGTTGTCAAAATATTCTAGGTATAATGTCCTTTTTAAATAACAAGCGAAGATGAGCATAGAATTGTAGGTATGTATAAGTATTTGTAAGTTGAAGGAGCCTGTCTAGTCAAGACCAGACGCAACTTCAAGCAGTTACTTACAGGCTGATTTATAAACGGTATGTGTCGATAGGAATGTGGATGAAGGTTTAAGTATCTATAATAGATTTATAACAGAGTTGTGGTTTCCTTAAAAAAACTTGTATGTGTTGTCAAAATATTCTGGGTTATATATAATGTCCTTTTTAAATAACAAGCGAAGATGAGGATAGAATTGTAGGTATGTATATAACTATTCAAAAGTTGAAATGGAATGGAATGGAATGCGGGTGAAGGTTTTTGTGTTTTGTGTTGGGTTTATTAAAAAAAAAAATTGGTAAAATCCGGTCAATTGGTGGTTGTCCTTTATAAAATACAAGGAAATATAAATATGGCATAATTCTATGTACCTATCTATACTTTTATGTAATACCGATCTGAGTTTGGTGAGATGCCATATTGGTCACGAGTCTTTCTTCTTTCTCCTGCCCTGTTCCCAATTTTACTTGGGGTCGGCGCAATATGTCATTTTGGTCATATTGGTCACGAGTACCTATCGAGGTTATAAAGGTACCTATTCTTTTATGAGTATGCTCAATTCGCCAAGAACCTGTTATAACTTAAACACCCCTTGCGAAATATTTTCTGTTTCATTTATTCTTCACAAACACAATTTCACGTTGTCAATTCCCTAACCATCCTTAAACAAGCATAAAATTTCACATATCACAGCGTCGGCTGCACACTCTTCTCTATAAATCCTTTCAGTTAATCGCGTTTGACTCATATTTTACACATGACCGAACTAGGAGGCGTACCTTCCTCAACCCTTGTCACTAAATATTACTCAACCAAATATTCTGTAATAGCTGTTCAAACTAACAGACCTGAAGGTTATAAGTTACGACTTCTTGGAAAAATAAAACGTGTGAAATAAAAACAGGAATCTTCTTCTTCTTCTTAATAATAACAAAACAGGAATATGTTAATAATAAGCAACACTACGTGTTGTGTTACCTTTCATTAACGTTGTCTCAAAAGGGCTTCAGCGCGTTGGCTTCGGCCCAACGTAGTAAAGTAATTCTGTAATTCATTTTTTGACTCAATAAAGACTTTTATTAAAATTTTAACGCAATGTGAAATGGCATAGGTATAAAGTATAGAATAAGTAGATAAAAATGTCTAAGAGCTCCCGCAGACTGCAAACTTTTAGTCAGCCGATAGTTTGTTTGGGCTCATAAATCAGTATGAAGAAGACTTGTAGTATGCACACATTATTAAAAACCAGGGGCCTGATTCTCTTAAGTAAATAATGTCAAAATAGCAGCAGCATAGCAATAGCAGTTTTAACCATATTGGGCATTCTGCTACTAATGTAAGACCAATCGTATTCCAACGACATTCGATTGGTTTGCGATTGGTCTGCTATT
This sequence comes from Helicoverpa assulta, assembly GCA_963856015.1. Classification (NCBI taxonomy): domain Eukaryota; kingdom Metazoa; phylum Arthropoda; class Insecta; order Lepidoptera; family Noctuidae; genus Helicoverpa; species Helicoverpa assulta. The sequence goes on from CAWLCW010000016.1 coordinate 3,490,681, forward strand.
TTGGTGATTTTGGTCTATACGGTTGTTTGCTCTACAATCATATTGCAATCGTAAATCATTTGCAGACAAAATGATTCATTATTGAATGAATGACAGAAAAGGATAAACGTTTATTTCAAAGAAAAAATAGCGGAATGCCACATACGCTTCAATCGTAATTGAGTCGGGATTGGATCTCAGTCGAATGTGAATCGTATGTCGCTTAAGTAAAATTAGAAGAATCGGGCCCCAGGTATTTAGTCGGTATCAGAGCGACTGAAAATTTCGAAAGGAATCAAAATATTCTTTAAAAAAAATTGCCAAGCATCGGGTCAACTGTCGACCGACTGTTTAGTCTACAGTGTGTGACTAGGCTAAAGTTTAGGTACATATTATTTGTATATTGTGGAACTAGCTTCTGCCCGCGACTTCGTACGCGGATCCTGTCCCTTATGCCAGCGACTACGGGGTCAGCAAAATCAAAGATCTGAATAGTCTGATATTGAATTTTTAGGGCCCGTTGACTTGAAAACAACGGAATACGCATAACCATTAAAAACGTTCCATATATTTAATTTTTGTACTTTAACGGCAAAAGCACAGAAGACGAAACAAATCGCTGAGAAAAGAACCGCAATAGACGTGACCATAGGGATAAAGTAGTGATTCTAATTACGTAAAAAAACATTAAATAGATGACAAAGTCGTGGTGACTTAGTGGAAGTCGTGGTGGTTTAGTGGGTAGAGAACCAATCTCTCAAGTATGAGCGTGCGTCTTTGATTCCAGGTCTGGCAAGTGCCTGCCAATGCAACTTTTCTAAGTTCGTATGTACTTTCTACATATATTTTGGATACCAATGACCGTTATTTGGAGGGGATGTTAAACTGTAGGTTCCGGCTGTCATTGAACATTCTTGGCAGTCGTTATGGGTAGTTAGAAGCCAGTAAGTCTTACCAAGGGGTGTTGGGTTGAGCGGGTAACCGGGTTGTGGAGGTCAGATAGGCAGTCGCTCCTTGTAAAACACTGGTACTCAGTTGCATCGTGACTGGAAGTCGACCCTAACATAATTGGGACAAAGGCTCTTGAGATAATAACGACAATAATAATGAGATATAGGCACCGCAGGACATCTGAGGCTGATTATGGGGAGTAGCGACACCGCGGGGCTATATATACTGAGTTCTCCAGGGAGAGTATACTGTCCCCCATCTCCGGCCGGTCGGAGTGAACCATGACGGGGGTAGGTCTTACGCCTCTGGCTTGTCTTGGCCGTCCAGAGTGGAGTCGCTAGAGCAGGATTAGTAGCCCTGCTCGGAGGGTAGGTGCCTCATGGTAAGCACAGGGTGCGCGTAATCTGCGTTTAAAGTCCGCCGAGGTATCCTCACCCTTCAGCCGCTCATGTCCCTATTGCCCTCTTGTTGCTATTTAGTGACTGGTACCCGGGGGCCCAGTAAGTGAGGTGGCGAGTCTCCACCTGCCATTTTTACATGTACCTAATACATTGTCATCCACTAACATCCCATCACAATAGCCCAAGTAGTTTTCCTCCATAGTTAGCAATAGTTTAGCACAGAACCGGGGATTGTCCTTTTTTAACGACGTCAGGATTGTCCTTGGGTTCATTTCTATAGTGTATAAAGGGATAATCGTCGGTTTTGAGTCACCATTTCATTAAAGTTGTCTCAAAAGGGCTTCAGCCTGTTGGCTTCGGCCCCACGTTTGCCTCCCAAACATTCGGAACTCTGTAGTCCCGAGGTCTGGAAGAGACATACAAAATAATAATGAGATATAACGCAACAAAGTCGGAGAGTGGGGGCTCGTGACGCCACGTCTAGGTATGTAAAATTTGTAGTGAGTAGTGACTTAACACAAATTTAAGCCTTGTTGTATCTTCGTTATTATTTGTTTGTGAGAGAGAGAAAAGAAAAATACGTGTCCATTATTTTAGGGTTATCTAAAAGACGGACTAATTACTTTTTTGATTCACCATACCTATTTCATAACATTCATTTCTATACATTTCAAGTGTAGTATTGCTCTTGAAGTTCCACATCAGGTGTTCCAGATCTTCGATGTTTATACGTCAATAGAGAGTGCTTATCAGATTGAACCACTTTTGCTAAAACGTCATATCTTCATATGCTATGGTCTAGCTGGGCTCCTGGAGTTCCACATCAGGTGTTTTACATCTTCAATTTTTATAAGTCAACAGAGAGTGCTTATCAGATTGAACAACTTTTGCTAAAACGTCATACCTCTATATGCTATAGTCTAGCTGGGCTCCTGGAGTTCCACATCAGGTGTTTTAGATCTTCAATTTGTATAAGTTAATAGAAAGTGCTTATCAAATTGAACAACTTTTTCTAAAACGTCATACCTGTATATGGTACAGAGAAGCTGGGCTCTTGGGGTCCCACATCAGGTGTTCCAGATCTTAAAATTTATTATCTCAGCTGAAAATGCTCATCACATGAAACAATTTTTGCCATGGCACCATTTTTGTATCTCTTATAGTTTTGTTGGTCTGTTGGAGTTCTGCATCAGGTCTTCAAGTTTCGAAGATAAATTATAGCCTATATGTTGACCAGGTTTAATACTGATACAACAAAGAAAAAATCATTGAAATCCGTTCAGTAGTTCGGAAGATTAGCGTGTACAAACAAACAGACATACAGACATACAGACATACAGACATACAGACAGAATTTTTTTTTTGGATTTGTGCTCCATCACTGTTTCTAAACCCCACCCAATTATTATTTTTTTAATATATTCAATGTACAGACACAGTTTTTTTACAGATTTATTATATGTATAGATAGATATTGTGGATGTCTGTAAAAGATCGCTTTGAGATATGGGTGCCTATTGTTGTACTTTATGTAGCTTTGAAAGATAACAATTGTTCTGTATTTCATAAACAATATGTGGTATCTTTATGTAAAGTAATGTATGGGAATACAATAAGATAATATAGAACTCATGTACATTTAAAATAAGAAATGTAAAACTTATTATAAGTTAAGATAATATTTAAAAACCTAAGTCTTCACCTTCATGACTTGAGATTACAAAGTAAGTCGTACACAGTATATCAGTATCAATATTTTGTTTAAGGACATAATATAAACATAATCCTCCAGCCCTTATCCCAGTTTTATTTGGGATCGGCACAGCATGTTTTATTCTTTCACACTCAACATTCTTTCTGACCATGTTCTATTTCACACAATCCAATTATTCAATTAAGAGGGCCATAGGAACTAAAAGTCCTGTAATAGAATATAGAAGTAAGAATATCTTCATTATGTAAATCAACTAAACCATATTCTAAATTTCCTCAATATTATGATATCGTAAGAAGCATACAATACAAAGTTGTTGGAAACAAAGGTCCATACTCAATGCATATTTCGTGCCAACATCGGCTCTCGTCGAAGGAAAACAATTTCAAGTTATGCATGAATATCTTCGAACTGAGAAGCTGTTCCTATATACTGTGAAGGAAATAGGATAACTTTGAAAACCTTGATGTTATAAAGATCGTATTTACATGTTTTTGTATAAAAAAATACTGAATCGACTTCAAAATATTTTTCGCTGGTAACATCTATACCTCTAATTATATTACTATGGCAGGTCTCTTAGGTTGCGCTGGGTGTCGCAAGATGACTTCCAGCCACTGTAGGCGTGGGTCTGTGAGCGTTGAGTTCGGGTGGCTCATCGTTCCTCCGCCTGTATAGACAACGCCGCGTGTCGGCGGCGCGCGTTGTTCCACGCGCTCCTCAATGAGATGTCAGCAACCCAGCAAGGCCAAGGATTGCCGAGGCTACGGGATTGTTCGAAAGAGTTACTGCGGCCCTGGTACACAAAAGGCCTACGACGCAACACGACGGTTTTTTTGACACTCCCTCACCGCTGCTAACCCACAGGAGTTATGCCCAATTCGTCATTTTAGTGATTTGGCATCCATAAAAAACGTGTCCCGATTTGTCATTCGATAAAATATTTTATTTTGCTTGGTCTCAATTCGTCATCCGTACTTTATTTTGTAAAAAGTACTGTCAACAAGAAAAGCTTTACAATATTGTAATGTGTTTTTTTTATTTATGTTGTATATGTTTTTTTCCGAATATGGCAAGACGCTATTAATAAAATCGCGATTTCAACGGCGTCACACAACGCACGACCAAAACCAAAATACCAGGATCGCATAAATCAGATGAGTAATATACCAATCAACGAGTGTCCATGGAACTGCCCACCGTGTACTAGGACCGCATAACTTACAGGAGTATAGCAGTCAAGAGTGTCACGATTTTACGATATATAAAATCAGGTAATAAAACAGAAGCCTTTTGTTTTCTAGAAAGAGACAAAATATAGAAGAAGGGGCAAAGTATGTAACTATTTACTATTATCGGTATTAGCAAAAAAACATGTGGTGTGAATGCATTATTAGTTGGTTGTTGAGTTAGTAAAAATGAATACCGGAAAAACAGTAAATAGCACAATTTGTGACCAAAACTTAAGCTCATTTAAATAAATAAAATAAATATATTTTCTTAATTGTGTATGGATGGTAATTGTCTATTTCACCACCACCCTAAGGTAGACTGGTAGAGAACGCCTAAGGCGTTAAGTCCGCCGTTGTACAATGTGCAAAAAGTATTTTAAATATATAAATAAATAGTAAGAACAAGAAGTTTATGAAGATAATTGATCTGAAACTTTCTGTTTATACGAACAAGGTCCAATTAAAAAAAAACTGCAGTATTTGCAACACAACTGCTGACTAGATTCAAATTATTTTTGTTTGTGAATATTTTTATGTATACCTCTACAATCTCTTTGCTAGTTATGGGCTCCTGGTACTTTTGTTACCGGTATAAAAAGTATCGAGTCACATTTTCGGGTTCATATAAAATGCCCATGTTGTCTTCACCTGTGTTTTAATGTAAATTTTATTATACTTATATGAGAGCTATTAAAACCTTTACCTACATCGAAGTTTTTCATTTAAAATTTCTTCAAACACTTTTATTTCTGACGGTACTCTGCTACGTGAATTTTTATGCGGGTGACGAAACGAAACTCAAAATTTAAATATTACATTATTTATTTTGCTCGAATGACTAATTGGGATTTGGTGTATGGAAAAAATAGTTGGTGACCAATCGGTACTAATGACAAATTGGGAATAACTCACCCACAGCGGGAGGGGTCATTTGATGATTTTTGCCATTGTTAAAAAAAAGTTTCTTAGGTTCCACTCCCTTCATAGGTATTGGTGTTTCCATTATGTCATCCAATCATTCAACCGAGTATCTATACCCTTCTTTGTTCAATTTGGAGCTCTTTAAGTACCGAGGACACAGTAAACTGTTATTATACCTAGAAATAATAATAGTGTAAAAACAGCTTAATAAAATTATAGATGAAAGCTTACTAACTCCTTGGAAATAGAAAGAAAAACACTTCCTTTACATTACATTTTCTCTCAACAAGAGGCTCTTGAAGAAACAATTGGAACTACTTTTCAATATTTCATAGATTCCGATTGTTTCAATAAGTTACGTCTGTCAGAAATATAATAGAGTATGTATTCAAATGGAAACAGCTGAATTTAGGATTCAGGGATATTTGTTTTTGTATGGATGTTCTATATTTTTTTTTTCTGAGGTATGATGTCACTTCTCATTGATCTTATGTTCCGAAGCTACCTATAGTTAAAATTGTTTAGATATTTAATGACAATAATAATTAATTTCTTCGAACCTCGTTACTATTATTATTGTATTATGATGGTAAATAGCTTTTACGTGATATTGTTGTTCATTATTATCGTAAAGCATATTACATGTTACAAAGCCTAATTCCATTCAAAACTTTATTACTGCCACCCAATTATTGAGATTTCAAATTTTAATAGACTCATAAAATAGCCCTAACCATATTTTCGGGCGCTATTATTAACCCTCCATAAAAAGGAGTCACAAAGCAGTGTGTACATAACATTAGTAAAGGGTGAGTGTTGTTCCAGTATCATAAATCGCAGAGGGTACTCCAATATCAGATTACAATAGCTACGCGTCATAAAGACCTTTACTTAAGAAAATATTCCCAACTCTAATACGGGTCGGCCATTTGCAAATAAAATTTGAAATAAAAAAAATAAAACTGAATTTTTGGGAGTAGGATCCAGGGACCCTTTGTAATGATCTGCAAGTTTTTCTGCAATTCATATTCTGTCCCTGATGTAATTTTATTTGAATAGTGCGAGCAACGCGTGCTGCATTGCTGATATGCCCATTTAATTTCGTTGTAAGGCTTTTTGGTGATAAGAGACGTTTGTGTTTTTTTAGGATATTATAAATCAAGCCTGTATTTTTTTAGAGTTGAAAAAGTAAATTCAATTTAGTTTTGCAATTTAAGGCTTCATAACGTTGTATCTCAAATTGAGTACGTGTATCTTTACAATTTGTAAAATAACTAGAATTACTTTAGGTACTTACTTACGCATTATATTTGAATTTTTTATATAATTTACACACATAAATATTGTAAATAGAACCTTGTTTCTGATAATGGTAACGGCGGAGTGGTAGAAAACATACTCAATTTGAGTCACCATTGAAGTGTGTCACAATAGCCGATATAGTCAATAAGCGTTTACTGTATATATTCAAGTTAAAACGATTATACATATCTGCTTATAACAAGCATTCCTCACCTTCACCAGCCTTAAAAATGCCGTCGAAAAATCCCCCTAAATAGGGCAGCGCTAGCCCACATATTTCGTAATAATCTCATCTTTCATACATTGTGGCTGCAAGGTTGGCGGCCATGCTATTAACGAAATATAAAAGGTGGTCCGGATTCTGAAGTAGGTAGTGTGTTTAGAAGCCGGTCACGGGTCGTTACCCGAACTATAGAGCGGCAATTTTCCAAGCATGCAAAGTACATCTGGTTGTTTTCTTGTGAATGCATGCGGTTTTATGCATATTTATTGTAGCTGCTTTTTATTGTTCGGCGCTCTAATAATGTGGGTGTTTTTGGTTTGAACTTTTTTCGTTAGGGTAATGTTCCAATTTTGTTGATGCAATTTTCTTATTTCGTTTTAGCTCTGACGACATATGTATTTCGTCTTTTGACTAAAAGAACAATTAAGGTACTACATCCTCTACCACTTTAATCCATATTTTCTATCTAACTTTTAAATACCTAAAACATATAAACATGAAGGACAAAATTAAATAAACTCTTTGAGCCGCTTTATAATTTACTTGCGCTTCTTAAAGATAGAAAAGCATTTCCTACTGAAGCAACACCCGTAAAAGGGTCTTAGCCTTGACTTATATTAAAGAAGAAAAAGCTTGACATTTTATATGCAAAACATAATTGAAATCTTTTCCTTACTAACACTGTTCAAAAATGTTCATGTGACCCAACAAAATGTATAGAGCACTATCATATGTCGAAATAATACATTATGATCATTAAATCACCTCTTTCACAGTAACATTGTTACATTTTGATTCGTCGCGACGTGCGATAACCAATAGAAGTTCTGCATTTTTATTTTCATTAAGATAAATATTGTTACAAATGATAAATATAAATTGGCTTAATTGATTTCTAGACCGTATTAAAATTTGATTAACACTGTCCCAGCCATGTACGTTTAAAACCATATATAAGCTTATTTCTGAATACTACATCCCCAACGTTGCCGTAACTGATGGCAGAGCAAGGTAAACAGTTTTGTTACTGTATGTTTTATCAAGTAGGTACGCGCACGTTCGGACACGGAGCGAGTTAGCTCCGCACTACAAACGAATACATAGCTACAAACTGATTCAATAAGACAGTTCGCATTTCTTCACAAACACCCTTTGCGAAGTCTAAAGAAAACACGAAAATATTTGTCCAGACTTTAAAATGTGAATTGTGTTTACACAACGCTCTGTAAATACTAGAGGTATTGTCGCAATGCAGTATACTTTTTCATATTCCGACTACCAACGTTATATAATTTAGGAGTAAGGACTTAATAAGTAACAAGTTAGTTTCAAATTCCGGTGTAAATGTTCCCAACTCATTCTGCAATTTGTTAGTTATTGTGGAAAATGTAGTAAGTTTATAAACTACTAAACTACTAATATCTTGTCTGGGGTTAATGTTGGAGTTTATTTTCTTTTAGCGTGGCTGTTGTCTACTAATAAAATTGAACATTTTGTAATTTTAACCGAGGATTACTAGGTACGCGGAGTGAAAATAAACTAGAGATTCTTACGGTTCGTGTTGAATGAGAATTTTATTTGAAATATTACGCATCTACTAGAACAGTGAGCAGTTTTGGCCTTGTATTAAAATAGAAAAATACTAAGAAAGACAAAATTGAATATGACTAAATAAACGCTTTTTACAGGATCCATCATATTATGACGTCATGAAATCCTGGTTGATTACTGTTTACTTATTCCTATATTTTGACAAAACAGATGTATACATACCTATACAGGCATTGCAATATCTTACGACAAAACTGAAGGTAATAATAAAGATTTCCTCAGCTCACATAACAAGTATTATTTTTGTTTTGTTTGCCGTGTATCCTAAATAAACAAAAATCCTTTCCTCTTCACGATCAGTATCATATTATTTTATGCATTCCCTTATTTATTTAGTCCGCCATGTTACCGTAATACGGTAAAAACATTGTTATATTCTTTCCGTCTTTTGAGATGTTCTTTGAAGAAGAAGTACGTATGAGTTTTGTTTCAGAGCAAATTCTTTATGTTGAACTTCTGTAGTTTCGTAGAAGCGCAGAAGTGTGGAACACATTCAGTCACGTGGACAAAGTTATTCGATTTATAGATTGCAATAGTGCCGGGCAAACTTCTTTTGTTTTTAGTTAAAGGTGATTTATTTAGGTTGCACTTTTGTTCGCGTTGGTTACTGCTAAAGAATCGGTCACTTTTATTGTTTGTAGTTTGTGAGACACCTGAGAATTTTACAGCTGTTTGGGTTAAGAATGGTGCCATATTTTCTAAGTAAACTTTACTTGCCAGCTTATATTTATTACCTAATTATTTAAGGCCTTATTTAAAGTTCTTAGTCGTCACTCCGAAACATTCTATCAATAGTACGAGACTGACAATTCCCCCCTCCAAAATAAATATACTAACAACAAAGATATCGCATCACTACATACATACATACTTCACAAACACATACAATACCATTAAACAAAAGAGCATCAATACCCTTCTATTTTTAAATTCATGACGATGCATTTCTCTACCTGCTCCAAGACCTAATCCAGTCGAGTATTATTTCCTCCGTATCTGTGCCCACAGCCACAAATGATAAGCAGCTGATCCGTCCTATATTTTCCTTTAATTCCCGCCCGTTGGAAACAACCAACCAGGATAATATTTATTTTGTTCCAATCCCCGAGAGCCCACTGTTTTATTTATTGCTTTCATTTCACCTCGATCGTGTTTTAAATTACTCGTGTGATTGTCAGATAATTTGTGTACTGTTGTTTTAAAATGTTCTATTAAAGGGTGTTTTACTGTTCGTTAAATGTTAAGTCGTGTAAAACAAAAAAAGGGTTGATGTATTTTTAATGATGTTTGTCCCCTATGGGTTGGGAAAGAACTGTGGATATTACCGGTTATATAACAGACCTGTTACATTTTGAATGGTATTGAGAAATATGTCATAAAAAAACTATAGAACACATACCCAATCCAACGGTCGATTCCCACAATAGTTGAAAACTGTAACCAAAAAAAATAATAATAAATAGTTTAGGCGTTAACGACAGACTGACCATTTATAATATTAGTAAGCATTTGCAGACAGAATTTCGATATCTCTGTTTGTGTAACGCATTTCTGTATTACACATCGAGTTTCGTATTCAGTAAAGTCCTTGCTGTCATGCAACACAGAACCGTCCAAAGACTGTGTGTGTGTGTATCAACGTATAGGTACACTATGCACGTCTGTTTCCAACTAATATTAATTCCATCATATTCCAACCGCAATCTGGCTCAAAAGATCTTCAGAAATATCATTAGCAATAAAGCTGGCTTTGAAATATACACAAGACATATAATAAACATCAGTTCCCGACATCTGTTACTCGGGTCCGCTATCCTTAATTAAAATTAAAACAGAATTACGAGTTCTACGCGACCTCAATATTTAATTAATTTTAATATTGCCATTTAAACACCGTTTTTGGGTTTTCATTTTGTTCTTAGAATTATTTGGGGTGGAAAAGTTTTTGACTGATTTAGTTGTGTTAAGCAAGCTGTTTCAACTATTATAATTTCATAATTTCAGTTAGGTACGGACCGGTTTCTTTGGTCTAATTTTTTAATTTGATAATCTACACAATGATCATTTAAAACATAATCTTCTTTTCATCACAATCGGGTAAAGGAAAAAATCCGTCCATGTAAATTCACTACAGTAAAACTTATCTCTTACCCCTTCAAGTTGACAAAGAACCTACACGATTACCTCTAAAAGCCGCAACTATTACATTGTTGATAGAAGGTATCGTATTCGCTCTGCGGGTTGTTCGAAAGAGATACCGCGGCCCTGGCACATAATAGGCCTACGACGGAACACGATGGTTTTTAGTCAGTAAGAGTCTGACACTCCCTCGCCGCTGCTAACCCACAGCGGGGGGGGGGTCATTTGATGATTTTTGACGTCGTTAAAAAAAAGGTATCGTATTCGCTGCATGTGCAGCAGGCGTATGAGGTGATTAAAGGATTATCTGCTCAACAAATATCAATAATACCACCTCCCTTTTATCACAATCGATTAAAGAAATCCATCTACAATCTACATTTACTACAACAAGAACTTACCTCTTATCCCGTCAAGTTAACAAAGAACCTACACGATTACCTTCAGAAGCCGCAACTATCACATCGTTGATGGAAGCTGATCGTATTCGCTGCATGTGCAAGTAGCGTATGAGGTGACTAAACGACAATCTGCTCAATGAATATTAAAAACACAACCCTCCTTTCATCAGAATCGGGTAAAGGAAAAAATCTATCTATGTAAATTCACTAGGTACAGCAAGAACTTACCTCTTACCCCGTCAAGTTGACAAAGAACCTACACGATTACCTTTATAAGCCGCAACTATTACGTCGTTGATGGAAGCTGATCGAATTCGCTGCATGTGCAAGTGGCGTATGAGGTGACTAAACCGGAATTTGCTCAATGAATATTAAAAACACAACCCTCCTTTCATCAGAATCGGGTAAAGGAAAAAATCCATCTATGTAAATTCACTAGGTACAGCAAAAACTTACCTCTTACTCAATCAAGCTGACAAAGAACCTACACGATTACCTTTAGAAGCCGCAACTATTACATCGTTGATAGAAGCTGATCGTATTCGCTGCATGTGCAAGTGGCGTATGAAGTGATTAAGGGATTAGTCGCGTGAGCGAGCACTGCAGGTAGGTACACGTGCTTCATACTGTGAAAATCCGGTGACGGTAAGTGCTGCATACGTAAGATGGGGCGTGAGAGTTTTTGGAGCGGTTCTGAACAATTACGTTGTATACCTCTATAGAAATTAAGCACCTTGAAGGGAGGGTCAAAAAACATCCGCTTGTTTTACTGACTTATACATTTACATATATTCTTCGTGTACTGGAGTGTAATATTGTACAATTTCTGTATATTGTGGCGGTTTATTGATCTCCATGCATGTTACAAAAGTAAATATAACGCTTGAAAATGAATTGCAGTAGATGCCATTCCATCTATCGATATACAGTTAAACCCATTTGGGAACACCGTGTTATTTGCTCTATTTCGTAAGTATTACAAAGTTATTTCTTTATTTTTTTCATTCTTTAACGGTTTTAATGTTAAACTTAAAACACTGTAAACTACTCAGTTTTCATAAATATGGGTAAGAACTATCTCCGGGTACGTAAAAAATTACTAGCACCTCAACTCATCTCCGGTGTTTGGGCTAAGAGTATGCATAACATTTTGCTCTGAACATACTGTGATTAGCAACCTGTTTTCAAGAATATAAGTATAGTTTAAAAATATACAAGCTGTTGATTTGCATCCGTGCCATATTCAAAGACGTAATTATGCTAATGATTCTCGACACAAATCAATTAAAAATTGGTACGTAATTTTATTTTTTATTTTTTTTTCGGAATTCCGTCAATGTCATCTAGCCGTATTTAAACTTGGCGCGTGTGTTACTGGCCTTAAAACCGTGCTGCGCCCTCACACAAACGCAAACACAAAGCAAACGTAACGATCATTCATAAAATTGGATTACTTCTGAAATACTACGACATTACAATGACAAAAAAAGCAGTGCATATTAGCTATTTCCCGTCTACTGTATTGTCTATTCCAATCGATTATTTACGTATTTTATGTCCTCCTCCTGAAATATGGCACAAATGCAAATCCTTGTTTATATACAGAGATATTTACAAGTTTATAAAAAGTATATTAAAGAGGAAAAAAGCTGAGGGATTTGTCCATATTCACCGAGTTGGACATGCGTGTTGATGACCATAGTATATTATGGAGTAATGTGCATATTTTACGTTTTGTTTTAGAGAACGACAAATCAGAAGCAAGTAATACCACGTCCAGTCCTTACAAAACTTTAAACAACTTACATTTAAAAGAGTTCCTTTCCAGCATTGTCTGAAACCGTATGCCTTTTTCCAATTTATTTGCTCATTAAACGTAAAAGGAACGCAGAACACGGGTCTTATAGCAACGAAGTTACTCCATTTTAATGAGGGACTTTGAAACTGAAGGTAAGGTGGGGGGGGGTCGTGTTTCCTTTGTCATAGTTCGCTAATTAACACCCGCGTCCGATACTGGCATAGATTATACGGTTTTATAGACTTCATTGTGTAGAAAGGTGTTGCGTTTTGTTTTTTTTTGTTTCGGTCAGGGTAATTTTTGACAGTTCTTTTTTCAAAATTGTTGTCTTACAGGCTGGACATAGGCTTCTTCAAAAACAGAGAAGGTGAAATTGTCAGACTTATTATACTCGCGAACTGGTAATTATCAGACTATCAAAGGCTTCAATCAATTCCCGACAATATTTTATTGCTTAACTTATAACTTAATTAAACTAATTAACTATTTACTTTATATAACTATATTCTAATAATCGAGCATGATAAAAAAACCGTTTGACCTTTGAAATTTCAACCATAAAGTTCATTTATCCAATTAGGCCTATTTTAAGTCTAAAGTATATTTTTATTAATAAAATATCTGAAACTTGATGTGTATGTGCATCTCACTCACTCATATGTAGCACTGCATTGTGTGAAGGTGTCATTGCGCACGGCAGTATTAAACGAGTATCCATCGAAACCTCACGTCTTTTTATTTCTGCACCATTTACCCGCAAACATATCAGTGACATAGAAGTAAAGTTAGTAAAATAATGATGTGTGCAATTAATGAAAATGTGGAACTAGTATGTAAATATTATAGTTGTAATACATGAGCGTAAAAAATATACCTACAAGTTATTTGCTGAAGTACCTATATCAAAACAATCACATAATACGGAATATTCAACCAAATGGAATGAAATTACTTGGGTAACCAATCATTTTATTTTATTTGTAGTAAACTCACCGTGAAATATGAGACTGATTTGTTACAAAAAAGTTATGAAAAATACAAATTAAGTCAAATTATTTGCTCATTTGCTCGCACAAATAATTTGACGATGGGCTACAAATAGCTACAAAAAATATTAAAACAAAATTAGTTCGCGAATAGATTTACTGATATTTTCGAATACCTAGTAAATAAACTAGATTCCAGTGAAATATTCATTGAAACGGATATTGCATGTAATCCATCATAACCGCTCACGAGAATATAAGAACGATATTTATATAGGTACACTAGCCGTTTTCCCGCGGTTTCACCCGCGTCCCGTGGGAGCTACTGCCCGCACCGGGATAAGATATAGCCTATGTTACTCGCAGATAATATAGCTTTCTAATGGTGAAAAAATATTTAAAATCGGTCCAGTAGTTTTTGAGTTTATCCATTACAACCAAACAAACAAAGTTTTCTCTTTATACTATTAGTAGGTATAGATAAACAACTTTATTTACACTAAACGCATCCTAATCAAATTCACACATAAAATAGGAATCAAAATCATAATAATAAATCAAAAAGGGACCTTCATCCAGTCCTTTTTTAAGCCCAAACTGGACTCAAATACCACATTTCGAACAAAGCTTCTTTGACTCATATATACCATATCGTGCATTACTTCAAAGCTGACCACCCCATTCACCTTTATGACGTCATATTTCATACCGCAATCAGCATGTTAATTACCAAGCTAATTATCTCTGAAATATTTTGTCCTCCCTACAAATTACGCGAGAACCTCTTATCACCCGACACTAATTACAAACTTGTTTAAGTTCACTTTCACTTCAACTTGCAATGAGGGCATGTCATGGAGAACAAAGTAACTTGGAGATGTCATAACGCAAAATCTCCTAAGAAAGTAGCGCGCCAAATGCGGGTGTTCGGGGGACGAGGAACGTTAATAGCCCCGCTCTGTCACGCATTCTAATCCCGCCTATTATTTTCAAAATCAAATCACCAATCCGTCTTTAACAGATTGGTTTTGATTTGACAAGGAACCCAAACGCCTCGTTAGTTCTAGTAAATGATCACGCTTACGTTGCTTGACCTACAAGAAGGCGCCTGACCTACTTCCCTTATTGCATCTTTGGTATCTTTCCTTCCTCCGCGGAGCATGTCTTTGCTTTGTTTAGTTGTTTAGCTTGAAGTTTCTAACTTCGAGTTTGGAGGTGATGAAACAGCTATTGGCTACTTCAGTGTTATTTAAATTTAAATCTTTTTGGACAAAAGGAAGCGTACTCAAAGCTGATCCGAAGGGAGTTGAGAAATGATAGGATATTTGTTCCAGATCCCTGTTATGTAAATTATTTCTTGAGTGGATAAGGCGATTGATAGATCGCTTATTTAGGTAAAAGGTTTTGTTCAGGATAATGTATGTGAGTCTTTAAATACAATGAATTTTATATTAGAAATTAAAAATGGGATCTAGACACACGGCAGTGTGTCCGCCAAGTTCGAGCAAAAAAAGCGACACACCGGCCGTGGGTTATATTACACGAACCATTTCGGGCCAAATTCGACCCCCCTGTAACTCAAAATCTATTTTATTTACGCATATCAAATTTCTAGTATCTGTTGAGATCCCCTCACTTATCTAAAATACAAAATTTCATTAAAATACCTATTGTAGGTCTTGAGATATTGACGTCAGAAAATCGCTATTTTTACTATACACTGATTCACTGATTCACTGACTCACTCATCAAAAACCTAGACCACTTCCAATGGTCGTATTGACTTGAAATTTGGCATGGAGGTAGGTCTTTATGTCAAGGTAAAGGAAAAAATCTGAAAATGGCCAAGTGTGAGTCGGTTTCAAAATAATGAAGGTGTTTTATACCAGGTGTAAATTTATACCCCTAAGGAACTAAAGCGACCTAAATTTATCTATATTTATATAATATATCTTCGAATGGTACAAAGGTTTGTATTTAGTCAAAGTAAAGTAAAAATCTGAAAACGGCCAAGTGTGTCACTTTCGAAAATAACGAATGTGTAACTTTGATCCACGAACATAATATATGATAACATGTCATGTCAGTCAGTTGGTAAATGTAGTCCATTTAGTTAATCTAGTAAAAAAAAAAAAGTCATGGTGGC
The DNA here is from genome assembly GCA_963856015.1 of Helicoverpa assulta. NCBI lineage: Eukaryota > Metazoa > Arthropoda > Insecta > Lepidoptera > Noctuidae > Helicoverpa > Helicoverpa assulta. The sequence continues at coordinate 3,506,485 of CAWLCW010000016.1, forward strand.
CTACTGGGTAAAGGACCAACCTCTCAAGTACAAGGGCGCGGGTTCGATCCCAGGTCAGGCAAGTACTAATGCAACTTTTCTAAGTTTGTATGTACTTTCTAAGTATATCTTAGACACCATTGGCTGTGTTTCGGATGGCACGTTAAACTGTAGGTCCCGGCTGTCATTGAACATCCTTGGCAGTCCTTACGGGTAGTTAGAAGCCAGTAAGTCTGACACCAGTCTAACCAAGGGGTATCGGGTTGCCCGGGTAACTGGGTTGAGGAGGTCAGATAGGCAGTCGCTTCTTGTAAAGCACTGGTACTCAGCTGAATCCGGTTAGACTGGAAGCCGACCCCAACATTGTTGGGAAAAAGGCTCGGAGGATGATTAGTTAATCTAGTTCATTTCTTTGTAAGAAACATAGTACATATTAAAAAATCTAAAAGATAGTATAAATGAGACATTTCTTTAACTAACTTCATCATAAGAAAAAAATAAAATAAACAACCTTACAAAAATAAATTAAATCCCACCCAAAACAAAAATGTAAAAGACTGCCAAGTTCGATAATATGGGAATGCTTCGCCTATAAAAGAAGTGAGATCTGAATAAGTACCAAGTTCCATACACATACCTCAGTTAAAAATAGTTACTTTTTAATGATGTTACTTGGCAAGTTTTAATAGAAAATTAAATACTTGATTCATTGCGTTTAGTAGGTTTATAACAAGGTGTATGAAAACTTGCCAAGTGACATCATTAAAAAGTAACTATTTTTAACTGAGGTATGTGTATGGAACTTGGTACTTATTCAGATCTCACTTCTTTTATAGGCGAAGCATTCCCATATTATCGAACTTGGCAGTCTTTCACATTTTTGTTTTGGGTGGGTTGGATATACAGAAAGAAATGTTTTGACTTATGTTCGCATAATGATACATACTATGTTACACTATGGAACATAATGCTGCAATATTCTTCATCAGCCAGTTATTGAATCTCCAAGTAAAATCACTACTTTTCTTAAAAAAACTCCACAATTTATCCTCAGAGCTGCATTTCTATCGAAAATAAACTCAAGCCTGCGAAGGCAGTAAATATTTATTAAATCAAACGTAGTTCCAGCAATCCGTGAAGGATTTTATCTCGTTAAAGGGAAGCTGCAAGCTAACACTAGTTACCTGCACAACTGGGGTGAGTACTGAACTGTATATATTTTGCTTGAGTAATTTCTGAGTAGCTTATTTCTGGGATTGCAAAAAACATGTTGGATGATGGATTCTTCACATTTAGGTATTACATTCTGACCAATCTAACCAAGGAGTATTGGTGTGCCTGAGTAACTGGGTTGAGGAGGTCAGATAGGCAGTCGCTTCTTGTAAGACACTGGTACTCAGCTGCATCCTGTTAGACTTGAAGCCCAAAATAGTTGGGAAAAGCTAAGCATATGAGATGATTACATGCACATTTCAAGATCATAACTCATAACCGTAGCGATAGTTCAAAAGTAAATATTTTGGGTTCAAAGAAAAATAGCCAGATATTTTTTTAAAGCATTGTCACTAGAATTCCGTGGCTAAAATAAGGCAAGAAAGTTCTAAAAAGAAAATTAAGCTCACAAGTACGTATAAGTGGAAGGTTCTTCAAAAATCTAGAGTATATTTTAAAGTCACTTTTTGTTTAGCGAGCTTTAAATTTTGTTACAAGACTTTTCAGGTTTGGAGGTAAAAAATACTTGCTTCAGTAATTCACGTAACAGATGTGAATTCATTTAGGTCTTTATTTTAGTTTCTTTATAACAGCGTATGTCGTCAGTTGTGAAGGTTTTATAAACGAATTGAGTCGTAATCGTAGTGTGTGGTAAGTATCAATCTAAAACTTCACGTTTTTGTAAGTCGATTGGTATCATTTACGTAGAGAAGTGAAGATGTAAAGGTGCTCTTTTTCAAAAGTGCTAGCTCACCACTTTTTTTTTTGAAAACAACTCGATTTATTTTTTAGATTTTGAAGAACATCTTCATAGTGTTAGACAAGACACGTTACTTTTTCATGCAATTCAGACTTCAATTATTTATGACACTTGCACACATAATTCAAAAATTGCTTACGTATAGAATAATTTTCGTAGTGTCTCGTGTTCGTCCATCCATCATACTGCTAGCTAGCTTGTATATAAAAAATGCATATACTAGCACTTTCAGACGAGTATTTTTAGCCAATTTTCTCTCTGTCTTGTATCTAAGGTCAAGCTGTATGGGTCGTCTACACATTTCTATTCTGTACGCGAGTAGAAACTTTTTAGTAGAGTTCATTGTCTGGTTTATCGAAAACTATATCTGTGTGGATGCGCCTTTACAATTCGCATTCGTGTATCACTTCGGAGTTGGAATGGAATTTATTTTTGAATTAGCTTTGGTAAAGTTTTTATGTATTTAAGTAGGTTTTATTTGAGTGCTCTTGTTTATTGCTAATGCAATAGACATATATAGACATATATGTGAAGATTCGATTAGATAAAAAGTATAACAATAGCAGAATATTTTGTTATTGTATGCGTAATCTATGTACCTACTTATAATTGACATATTGTACCAAAAAAATAAAAATAATAGTAATATTTTCGTCTACACAACGAAACATCAATTCAACATAAGAAAGATCTTCATAAGAGTGTGTATTCAAAGAATTTTTGAAAACTTACATTATATATGTCAACTATTCGTGTTCTAAGTTTATGACTAGAAGCAAAATCGAAATAGAGAAGACACCTTCGTAATGAGACTATTGCAGTAATTTTTATGATAAAAAAATGCATATCCCGAAAAAAATATACAGATACCAATAACAGTTTATTGCAAGCGTGTGTTCACACAAAACTATCTACCTCTAAATTGATCGGTGGTCTACAAACTTGATTGCTGCGATACACTAAACCGCATATTGGTTTAGTGTGCGCGTCACTCATACTACGATAAGGCATTGTGGTCGAACAACCATCGATGTAAGTATTTTGTTTCCGGTTGTACTAAAGTGAACATCGTCTGATGTTTTACATAAACGGATCTTCCAAACTTAATGTATCTTCAAAGTGTAGTTTATCATAGTACAGTAATTGAACTTAAATCAATAAAAATATGTCGGTAATAAACAACACTTAAAAGATGTATACCTATGTGTAAAGTATGATTGTGGATGGATGGAGAGGCAGAGCTAGACCGAAGAAAAGAAGGATTGACTGACTTAAAGAGGACATGAATAAGAAGTGAGTGGATGTCAGTATGAAGTTTGACAGAGAGAAATGGCAGGAAACATTTACAAGCGATATTAAAGAAGCCTATCAAGGACAATATAAACTTTTTTTGTATTAGTCACACAGCTTGTGTCATTTCTCCCAAACGCAGTGCATTTTTGCCTATGTAATGTTTTACCTATGTACGTGTCCAACATAAATGGGTTTTAAGCAAGAATTCCAGCAAAAAATTCCAATGGTGCTCCTAATCTCGTATAACCATCATTATTTCTTAAGCTTCTCAACAAAATAATGACACCATTACCTCACCAAACAAACTGATACGTAAAATTAAATTTTCATCTATTCCACCGAAGGGTGTCGGATCTAAAATGAAAATCTCTCATATTAAGTTCAGGTAAACAAGCCCTCATTTATATTGCGGGTCTCGGATATTGTTCCTTATTATTGAATGTCGTAAATCATAACATACACGGTCTCTTAGAGTACCTGCAAACTGCAAACTTTTAGTCGACCAATAGTTTGTTTGGGCTCCCAAAACAGTACGAAGATCAATCCGATTGAAAAATTTGCTTAAAAACGAATTTTATTAAAAAAAAAATAGCCAACCATCGGGCCAACTGTCAGCCGACTGTTTAGTGTGCATCATCATCACCATCATCCTCCGAGCCTTTTTCCCAACTATGTTGGGGTCGGCTTCCAGTCTAACCGGATTCAGCTGAGTACCAGTGCTTTACAAGAAGCGACTGCCTATCTGACCTCCTCAACCCAGTTACCCGGGCAACCCGATACCCCTTGGTTAGACTGGTGTTAGACTTACTGGCTTCTGACTACCCGTAACGACTGCCAAGGATGTTCAATGACAGCCGGAACCTACAGTTTAACGTGCCATCCGAAACACAGTCAATGGTGCCTAAGATATACTTAGAAAGTACATACAAACTTAGAAAAGTTGCATTGGTACTTGCCTGACCTGGGATCGAACCCGCGCCCTCATACTTGAGAGGTTGGTCCTTTACCCACTAGGCGAAATCGTGAATTCAATCAAAATGTTCATTTGTTTTGATACCAGTTAAATACCTGATCTTTGTAACGTGTCTACCACCATTCATCTTTATACTGATTTATGAGCCCAAACAAACTATCGGGCGACTAAAAGTTTGCAGTGTGCTCTTACTCTGATAGTAATTGAATTTAGGTAAGGGTTGTGTCATTATGTTATTAAATTATGATTTAATTTTTGAAGGATTAGGCGTGGGTCTAATGGTTTTGATGTTTTGCTTTTGTGTTTGGCACATCATGTTGGGTCAGCGTTTTTGGAAAATACGAAGATGCGCGTTTGTTATAATGTGATCTTTTCTGATATTTGATACTAGCTTCTGCCAGCGGTTTTACCCGCATCCCGTGGGAACTACTTCCCGTACCGGGATAAAAAGTAGCCTATAGCCTTCCTCGATAAATGGGCTATCTAACACTGAAAGAAATTTTCAAATCGAACCAGTAGTTCCTGAGATTAGCGCGTTCAAACAAACAAACAAACTCTTCAGCTTTATAATATTAGTATAGATACTGACGCCTGTCTTTCTAAGTGGAGAGAATAAGTTAAGGTTTCCGAATTATTTGTTGGTCTTAAGTACCAACATAATGTGGATGTTTATACCATAATTTATAAAACGTTTTTTTCGTTGGGAATTTCTCTTGTAACCTAAGCACGTTATAAATAATGTATGTATATGTATGTTTATTCCATGCACATACATTCATGCGATAACAATAATCTGTAGGTTATTTAAGTACACCTCTGGGATTTGAACCTGTGATAAACAGCAAAAGCAAATGACCTAGTACAAAATATTTCGTAATATTTGTTTGAAGTAAAGTAAAATGTTTTATTAATTTACAAACAAAATACCATCATCCTCCGAGCCTTTTTCCCAAACTATGTTGGGGTCGGCTTCCAGTCTAACCGGATGTAGCTGAGTACCAGTGCTTTACAAGGAGCGACTGCCCTATCTGACCCCCTCAACCCAGTTACCCGGGCAACCCAATACCCCTTGGTTAGACTGGTGTCAGACTTACTGGCTTCTGACTACCCGTAACGACTGCCAAGGATGTTCAATGACAGCCGGGACCTACAGTTTAACGTGCCATCCGAAACACAGTCATTGGTGTCTAAGATATACTTAGAAAGTACATACAAACTTAGAAAAGTTGCATTGGTACTTGCCTGACCTGGAATTGAACCCGCGCCCTCATACTCGAGAGGTTGGTTCTTTGCCCACTAGGCCACCACGACTCCAACAAAACGACAAAACGACGACAAACAAAATACCAATAGTTAAATTAATGGAATTGGGTATTATTACCAAAACATACGTGTCCATAAATTGAATGAAAACAATAAAGGTGTTGGAAACAATGATAAAATTAAATTACTTTCCAATACCCGGCCTGCCTTTAGGTTTATTCTGATATTTATGTTAAGGCGTACAATGTATTATTATTGTTGTATTTGTAGCAAAAACTGGGTTGTGTTTGTAGTTTCACGTATTTATCTAACAGAAAAACAAATAGTTGCACTATGTCTATGTTGACGACCTCGATGGCGCAATGGTCACCATGCCGGACTGCCGAACCTGAGGTCCCGGGTTCGATTCCCGGTCCGGTCGACATTTGTGTGATGAGCATGCTTGTCGGCCGTGGTCTGGGTGTTACAATATGTATTTATAAATATGTATATGTGTAGCTATATGTAGTTTATCAGTTGTGTTAGCGCCTATAACACAAGTAAATTAATAACTTAGCATGGGGCTAACCGACCGTGTGTGGAAAGGTGTCCTGACATTATTATTATTATACTCGTATTATATTATTATATGTCTGTAGAAACTTTTAGAAAAAATATGTTGTACCTAAATATTTTCGGCAAGCAGTTTCTCCATGCCGTTATTATTTTGCTGAATGACCGGAACATAAAACACTAGAAAAGTATCAAATAAGTCAATATAAAATACAACTTTTTGATGTGTAATAATGCAGGCAGGATCGATATAGACTGTCAAAGTGGTACAATGTAAGCAATATTCTTCGCTATAAGTTCAAATATATTTTTATAGAGAACTTAATTTAAGAGAGCTCCAAAAGAATCAAAGCTATTTTAAGTAGCATCAAATCTGAACTCGCACACTAACACACCAAAATAAACTAAGTACCCAGCATAATGTTTCAAAGAAAACCATGACATAAAGTAAACTCAGTTCCTTAAACTACATTCTACCGCAAACACTGCAACCAAAATTACTAACCCCGGAGTTTATTTTCTCAATTAAAACGGGAGCTCCTAAAATATCTTCTAAGAAGGGCTCCCTTATTCAATTTGCTTTTATTGTTTAAAAGAACTGCAAGGCGTAGGTTAAAGATTACGGGAAGGTTCGAGAATAAAGGGGATTTTTGGCAAAGAATATTTATTAAATGTTTAAATGTGAATGGAGTTTTGTCAGGATGTTGCTGTGTTGTCATGTAATGGCTGAACAGATGTTAGTGATATCGGGTGTGAAGATAGATTGAAATCTAGGCAACGATATTTAGTCCAGTTGCATTAAATTGTGACCTAGAGGGAGTGAATCCGTGCCAAATAGTAGTCTCGGAAGACAAATTGCTTTTTGTTTTTTTTTTCTTTCCTTTTTTATCGTTCTGGGTATGGTTAAAAATATATCTAAAATTTAAAAACTCCCACACTGAAATTACACTAAGTGAGGGCGTACCTAAATATCATCTTTTTTTATTTATGCTTGAATGAGTAACTCTCCTCCTGGACTATATAGTCTGAAATCACCAACCCGCATTGAGCAAGCGTGGTGATTAACGTTCAATCCTTCTCCGTGTGAGAGGAGGCCTGTGCCCAGCAGTGGGACGATAAAAAGGCTGTAACAGTAACAGTAACAGAGTAACTCTCTTTTTATACCTCTATATTTAACGAATTAGGAGGTAAATGCCTAAGTTATGTTACAATCGGTCTACTTGATACTATTGTAATTGAAAACATTTTGTAATTATAAGTTCGTAAACAAATGTGGGAGTTTTGAGCATTTTGTTGACAGTGCTGTAATTAAAATAATTGTATAGCGTACCTCCTTGTGAAATCCTGTAACTGTATTACATTGAAATGAAATAAGTTTATCAATACTTTATCTATGAACTCAATGTAAAACTATCCGAATGGAAACAGTGGCAAAAAACACTTTTTTAGGTCAAGTGTCACTTTACTGAAATCAATTTATTGCTGAAATTTCGATTTGAAGAATCTTCATTGTGCTCAAACCTTTCATAACTTATTGACTGATCTTGATGAAAATACTATTGATAGAGACGTTACTTTTGAACTCTGGAAAATATTTGAATATTACAACATGATTACTTACATAACGAAATATTTAACATTGGACTTCTAGATCATAAAAAAATAATAGATGAGGATTTACTCATAGTTGACCGGGAAAGAAGTTAATCTGTGGCAATTTAACACAATGTGTTTTTTACATAAATCACATACATCTTGTAGAGAATTTGATAGCAAATATCCAAATATAAATGTCACATAAGTCGTGGTGGCCTAGTGGGTAAAGAACCAACCTCTCGAGTATGAGGGTGTGGGTTCGATTCCAGGTCAGGCAAGTACCAATGCAACTTTTCTAAGTTTGTATGTACTTTCTAGGTAAATCTTAGACACCAATGGCTGATAAAAAGGTGAAGGAAAACATCTTGAGGAAACCTGGACTATAAAGTCTGAAATCGCCAACCCGCATTGAGCAAGCGTGGTGATTAACGCTTAATCCTTCTCCGTGTGAGAGGAGGCCTGTGCCCAGCAGTGGGACGATAAAAAGGCTGTAACAGAAATGTCACATTTAGGAATCGACCCAAGAGGATTATTATGATTACCGATCTTACCAAGAAGTCGTGTGCAGTAATAATATTTTTTTTTTATCGTGAAAAGCGACTCCTCTAGTGACAGTGATACTAAAAACATTATCGACAGTACCGGACCGTCTAACGAGTTACAATTGCGGTGAGGGAATGACAAGCGTGATTGATAGCAGTTATTAGGGAGCAAGTGATATGTCCTATCTTTTTTTATTTTTGTCTTCTTTCTAATAGTAATTTGTCAACATCCCTTCTTGTGTGATCTATTGCCTTAGGAAGGGAGGGAACAAGTTCATCTTGTTGCTGTTTTGTTTTTGGTGGATATTATAAAGAAGTACTTATAAGTACCAACAAAATATGGTGAGGGGTTTAAACAGGAATACACACAAATCCATGAAATACGAGCAGTAAACTCCATTTTACGGCCAGTTTCTTCATCAAAAGTTAAAGTTAAAGTTATGGCTAAAGTAATGTCTAAAGTAAAAGTAACGGTTAAATTAAATTTTTCTATGAATTTTGCTGTCAGCTTAGCCTTGAAAAAACGAATTTGACCGTTACTTTTACTTTAGACATTACTTTAACTTTAACTTTTGATGAAGAAACTGGCCGTTAATATTTAAACATTGTTGATCATGAAAGACATTACTTGACAAAAACTACACGGAATATAAAACAAAATAAAAATAAAACAAACCAAATAAACCTTTGTAATCCTCCCAAAGCCAGTTAATCCAGTAAATAAACTACAGCAAAACATTTTAGCGAACATAGTTGTTGTTTGACGAAATCCGGTTCAGCGGCTACAATTTACTAAAGCATTCTTTTAGGATAATTCTCTCTTAAAACAATTCTTAATATTCCTTTTGCTTAATCCTCGGAAACGGTCCGAGTTCATTACTTAAAGGGCTTAAATTCAAGTGTTGGTCCAAAATGTTCGTGTTGATGGAGTGAATGCTAGTGCTGTGACTCTGTTCCTAACTCTAGAATGTTAGAGATAAGCCTTTTATTTTTGAATGAATATGTAAATAAGAAAAGCAATAATGAATTTATATGATGGTAAATTTAAGACATCTGGAAATCAATCATTTGAAAAATTAATTAATTATGTTTCAAGTGAGTTAGAGGAGGTTAGAGAAAGGTTTGCAGTGATCAAAACGCAGTTTTTTTCTTTTGTCGATGTTGTTCCTAAGATGAATGAAATTTTGAATGCACTGACACCACTGACTGGATAAATTTTTTTGAAACATTAAAGACAGATGAGTGTATGAGTGGCGTGCACTTGGAGAGGCCTATGTCCAGCAGTGGACTGCGATAGGCTGATGATGATGATGATGATGAGTTTATAATCATCAATATCACCTACACTGAATGAGATCCTTGCCCTGCAGTTAGAATAATGATATTGCTGATATTATTAATATTTGAGTTATGAATTCATACCCTCAAAGATTGATCGAGTTCATTTTAAGGTTGTTTTATATGATCTGAATGTATTTGAACTGCGTGAATGTGAGGTATTTTCGTGAGATAGCCGAGTGGCAATACGTGGATGAATTTCGAACGATCTATTTCTATGTGATTGCTAGGCTTGAAGTCACTGGTCACGAAAGTCGTCTTTGGTCCTCGTGGCCCCTCTCTAAAAGGCAGAAGACGGCACAAACGCTGAGGTTTTTAGTGGGTGCAAGCCCCACATAACCTCACCGTCTCCCCGGGCGGTGTGTGTATGCGTCAGGCATTTTCCTCAGCTGAAACAAAAAAAAAAAAAAAAAAAGGCTTGAAGTCACTGACTTCGCACTCGGATAGTAGAGAATTTTATTTTCGGCCCTGTTCAATGTAATGAAATCGTGTAGCCTTAGTATTCAATTCTGAATTGAAATTCTTTTTTTAACACCTCTGTAACAAATGCGTCTCATTTTGAAAACCTCTTTCGTCATGTTTTATTGGCAATGTCTCCTCGTGGAATTGATAGTCGAATTTTTGCGTGTAATTGTCAATTTGGCACCTTTTCGTTGTCGAATAAAGACACATTTTTATATAGTTTAAAAGACTGGGACTTTAATAAAACAGTTACGAATTCAGATGCAGAAAGCACAGAATATCACATCTTAAAACCGCATTTTCCGTATCTCATGACTGCGCAGTGTTACAAGGAAAAAACACAAGACAATAAGTAAACCATCTCATTTCTGTATATGCAAATACAAATACAAAAATATTCACACATACATCACTATATTTGCAACTTGCATCTCCGAAATTGGGCCACCCTATGTATAGGGTCAGCGAAAATCGTGGTCCGAGTTGGCATACATTCAAGAATTAGTTCAGATCAGCGTTATATATAGCTGTATGCTCGTTGCTTTTTGTTTCGACCAAAGTCGGGTTCTTAACGGGGATTTATGAATGAATAGCTTTTGCTGTTATCTAATGGTTCGGGGAGATGTCCTTGGTAATTACTTAAGGTGGTTTATTGATGTGGCGTTTCTCTTGGGAGCTTCCCTACTTTCATTTTCAGGGAAATCTTATTCAGTTTCCAAAGTTGGCTTGCCTCGTGTTTCTCGCATACTTCTTGGAACATCACACTACGACGAAATGTAGGTACATATTATGCGATGTGACATTCCGCAATAGCGCAATGTAAAACCGGCTTAAGAATATAGACTCAGTGACCGTGTGTGGAAAGGTGTCCTGTCCTGGCCTAAAGGGTTTCAGATGCCAATATTTTTTTGACTAGCGTATATTTGTTCTAGTTTGAGTTTTGTATGAAAGATATTGTTTTAGAACGAATGTCTGGCATAATACTTCCCGATGTCATATAGACGACAGATTTCCTGGTGTTTCGTAAAGATTAAGCAGTCTTAAGTATGATATGAGTTTAGTTATATATGAGTATGAGTATATATGAGTTTAGTTATAGCATAGTCTTGGCAGATCGACCTTGAAATTCTTCCCTCATTTATAGAAGCTGTGATCGCAATTTATGTGCCAAACACATAAAAGATATGACGCTGGAATTTTATGATACATATTTCTCTCCAGTTTCGACGTTTTAAATAAAAATATTCCTATTTCGAACGTGAATAAACTTTGTTATGATTTCACTTGACTGCATGAGATCCAATTTATATTAATACAATTATATTTCAACGGGTACGAAGGGAAATAAATATTGACGCGTGCGTGAACCGTTCCGAATCGTTACGTCAGATCATTCCATTGTCATTTACGTGCGGTTCAACAACATGTCAAGCTTTTCCCAATGATTTTAATAATAAATAAATATATTTTTACGCGATGGCATATGACAAATAATGTTGGTATCGCTTTGTCAATGGAATACGTGTTTCGGGGAAAGTATTTCGTGATAGCAAAAAATATGATACGTATTCAAAGATGAATTTATTTACATATTGCTTTTGATACCAATTAGGATGTCCTATTGTATTTGAGTTGGTATATTAAAGATTTTTTTTCATACATCATAATTTTCTTTTATGATGAATACCTAGGTAGGTACTTATACATATTATAAAGACTTCAATTATAACAATCATGTTGACTGTTGTGTGTGACACGTGAAATACTTATTTCCACAATTGATTTAAAAACGACGATGGTCAGCGAAATCAGCCCTAACAACAGCTCTAATATATTACGGTCCTACAAAAATGACTTCAAACTTCCACCACCACGTCGATAAGTCATCTCAACGGCCAGTACCTTAGTAATCACAAAATTATCTACTGATGGTGGTATTCCAAGCACACACATATAATGTATTCCGTATGGCAGTTCGTGAAGCAAACACTAGTAACATAGCGACCACTACTATTGGTGCAAAGGTTTGCTTTCATGATTGAATGCTCTGTTTGAACACTCGTCCTAAGATAGTATGATAGTTTGTAGAATATTCTAGAGTATTTGTTCAGCGTCTGTGGTGTAAAAAGTGGGCTATTGGAAATGTCTGTCCAGTAGACCAAAGTAAAGGTGTAGATATTTGAATTTGTGTTATGAATGTAAATTAGCTACCAGATATCCATAGAACAAATGATCCGTAAATGGCAAAACAAGTTAAATATAATTCTAGCGTTAATTATATAATTCTTGCAAAATATGAACAGGTGTTTTATAAAAATCTTTTAATCACTACCAGCTAACATTTTCATAAGGTGAAAAGTTTATTTAACACGTAAACCGATACCGACAAAAGCCAAATTATTCAGCTCAAATTCCTAGTAAGCGCTCCTACATACTTCTCCAAATATCAAACTTGTCGACTCACTCCTCCCCAATTTGCATATCCAGACGAATTGTGAACACCTCTACAATATATTGTGTTCGCAACTTAGACAAATGGACGGAACTTTGGTAATTAGTCTGCTATCTGTGTTTGTTATAGGATTACTGGGGCTAAGCAAACAATATAAATCGTAGTACGGGTCAGCCTTTCAGTTTGTGTTGTGAATGCAGTGTAATTGCTTTTGGAGTTTTTTTATTTGATTTTTCAGGCGGTAGAAATCTTTGATTTTAAATAAAAGAAGGTGAATAGCTGATCACACCATCTATTCACTTCACGGACAGCATGGTATATTGGTGGGTCTCGGCTGTAATTTAAACTTCTTTCAGTGATCGTTACGGGTATAGTCAGAAGTCTTTCCGAACAGCCTTAAAAATGGGTATCAGGTTGTCCTGGTAGCTGAGTATAGCAGGTAAGCTTTACATAAAACTGTAGAGTACTCAACTGCATCAGGTGAGAGTGAAAGCAGATCCCACAAGACTAGGCTGATGGCATAAACTAATCACTGCAATGTAAGAAAGAGTAGAAACCCATACTTAGTAACAAATAATCCATTACATACCAAACAACCATTGCACTTCATATTTCAAAATTCTTCCCTGAAGCAATCCAAATCCACACAAAGAAAAACAAAAGACCATCAACAAGAGAAAATTTATTCCTCAATAAAAACCGCCCGATACAAAGCAAGAGCTTCGCATCAATCAATTATATAAATATAGCCATCGTTTGGCGCTGCGAAATTCCCATTTGCATAGTAATAGTACAGGCGAACCCTTAATAATGTTTAACCGATGTACAGGTATGGCCAGAAACTAACAACGCCGATAAAACAGCTCTCATGAATATTAAAAACTTTAAAAGTGAGGCGGTGGAGAGAATGCGCCCAGCTTCGCTCATTTCTCGCTTAGTTTTTCGTTGCAAATGTGTCTTTGATTAAACTTATTTTGTTGCTGGATATATTGTAGAGTTATTCACATAATATTTAATTAAGTAAAATATATAAAAAAAATAGAATAATTTAAAAGCCAGATCCCATTATTTTCATTCCATTTCCTATCAGTCAAAAATATTTTGGATATAAAATGATGTACCTAATAACCATTTTTCCCTGCTTTGTGTGTTAAAAAAATGTACGTTCTAGCTATACCTTCAGATTGTAAAGCTGAGCCCTATATGGTGCAGGGGTTAGGTTTGGCCTTCCTATACTTATTTTCGGAAAAGTAGGTACACGTGTTAAGGCTTACTTTAGCAAGGGTACTCTAAATCCTTAGATTTTGCAGGAATTGTTAATGCTAAGCCTATCATAGATTCCGGTATCGGTTATAAAGTAGAATTTGCTTTTATTATCCTAACTTCGTTATAAGCCGCTAATGAAAATGTTATTATCTATATACATATAATGGTATGGATATTATCTATATCTCTTGGTCACGCCAACACGCGTGAATGGCTGGACCGATCAAGGTGAAAATCAAAGGGAAGTTAACTTAGACCCGGGAAAAGGACATCGTTTTTGTCACTATACGGTTACGGGAAGCATCTTAGGACTCTAGTGCCAATTATTTTTTAGAGGGTACTAATAAGCATTGCATTTTCGCTCTCAGTAGCACCTAGCCCAATCCTTTGTATCTTTAAGTACTTCAAGAGAAAAGAAAACTTCGCAGTTGCAAACTGTTGTGATAATGAAGATTTGTGTTCACACCCAGTGTGAGGTGAATGACCTTCTGCAAACTTTTGCAATTTTATGAAAGTCTAAGCAAGCACTCGTTTTGACTAGAATTAAGATAGTGCAGTGGAGATTCTTTTGTCTAAATATGCGACTTATAAATCTTATTTTAAAAAGCAAGCACAAAAAATAGAACGAGTTCTTCGCTTGTTGCTATTGTCAGTCAGTCTATACAACTGTTTTATTTTTCACTAGAAAATTCCTCGCAATCTTAATTGAAAAATGTGACAGCTAAGATAAAGTTACCGATTATAACTAGAGTCTAAAAAGAGAATATCCACTATTACTAAAACGTTACATAACAGTTTACACAAAAAGACCCGCCTAATCCTAAATTGTAACAAGGCGAAATAAACCAACCAGAATTTCAATATAATCCCAATCTATCCATTCAACTAACTACCCATCGACACAACATAATGGTAATTCATAGACCTAATTTGACCGCCACCAATATATTACCGCGTTACTAATTCTGTACTAATGATAGTCGCATTCACTGAACTTGTGTGAATGACAGCAATCGGTGATTATCTCAACGTGAATAGACTCAATATTGGTATAACGGGCGATGCATACAATATTAGGGTTCACAACAAGACGTACTAATGGGCCCACTGTTTGTGTAATGACTTTATCTAACTACTCATCTCCCTAGCCTATTCTCAAATATGGTTTGGCTTCCAGTCTCACCTGCTGCAACTGAGTACCAGTGTTTTACATGTAGCGGCTGCCATCAGATCTCCTCGACTTTTTTATATGGTAATTCGTCAAATGACCCCTCCAGCCGTGGGTTAGCAGCGTGAGGGAGTGCTAGACTATTATTGACCCAAAACCCATCAAGTTCCTTCTTAGGCCATTTATGTACCAGGGCTGCGGAACGGTCCTGCAGCCCCGGATAACCATACCCCTAGGTAAGACTGGCTGTCAAACTTTCTCGCTTCTGACTACCCGTAACGGGTACCAAATTTGTTCAAATGACAGCGGGACCCCACCAATATAACGTGCCTCCCGAATCACGGAGGTAACTAACTACTCCTTAGTTAATATTTCCTCAGATTTCTACACAGATAGGAAGTTGGGTACTAAAAGGTGGATTGGCAGCAGTCACGTCTGGATACGTGGCCCGCAAAGTAACAAGTTTGTAATACTTTGTGAACTTCGAAGATTTAATTGCAGGAATAGTTTCTACTTTGAAACAGAAATAAAATTAGAATCAGGAAGTTTTGAAAATTGAGATGTTTTTGGCAACTTGGGAGTTTGTGTGAACTACGTTAATAGGTACACAATTCGTTTGGTTTGTGTAAGTTATTGACAGTTAGTATGATAAAAGCGAAGCAGAACTTTATTGGATTTTCAGTTCGCCCTATGTTTCATTAGGTTTCCCTATTAAAGATTCTCAGAAGCGCTCCTCATATTGAATCCGTGCAATTATAATAGGTTAAAAAAATATTATCCTGTAAAATTTAATTAATGTCGGGACACCTTTTTTCACGGTTTCGGTTAGCCCCATGCTAAGTTATTAATTAACTTGTGTTATGGGTGCTAACACAACTGATAAATTACATATAGCTACATATGTACATATTTATAAATACATATTATAACACCCAGACCACGGCCAACAAACATGCTCATCACACAAATGTCGACCGAACCAGGAATCGAACCCGGTACCTCAGGTTCGGCAGTCCGGCATGGTGACCATTGCGCCATCGAGGTCGTCGATATAATTAATCATGACTGTCTCTATCGTAAACAATGGTCTATAAAATATGTTCAAAGGTAGATATTTAGATATTATACCACATCCCATCGGCCTAGCCTTGTTTCAACTATGTTGGGGTCGGCATTCAGTCTGATTCGATGGTTTGTTCCCACTAGTTCTACTGCTTAGTTCTACCGTAGAACTAATGGGAACTTTTTTTCCCACTAGTTCTACTATTTGAGGTGTAACAAAATAGTAGAACTAGTGGGAATTATGGTTTTTATTGGTATTCCCACTAGTTCTACTGAACATTTGCAGTAGAACTAATGGAACATTTTGTTCTACTAGACAGAAGAAGTACAGTCGACGGCCAGGGTGACATCTCGCCGTGTCCGTGGCCCGTGGTTATCTGTAGTTGTGATTTTTATCAGAGCTCAAAATCGATAGCAGTCAGAATAACTTAGATTTTTTTCATGAATTTCAACAAAAATTAAATGTTTTTCTTTATAAAAGTACTAGGACAGCAGAAATGAAGAGGAGCTAGGTGGTGTTTAAAATCAGACATTGATATTCATCTACAACACTACTAATTAAAAGACACTGTTTATAATAATACACATTGAATAGGAATGTAAGTGTACAATAACGCAAAAATAACTTTGAAGAGACTGGCTATTTGAACTGCAGCCCTATGATTTAAGCAAAAAAACATCAAATAAAAATAATCGTTTAAAAAACATGCTTAAAAAATTACAAAATAATTCGGACATTTACCGTCGTACCACAAAAACTTTTAATAGTCTGTTGAACACTTGTCTAAAAATGTCAAACGACGTTGAACTAAGGTCCCTTTTGTAGCCACACTATTTTAAGACAAATATTCAACAGATGTTTAACTTTTTGTATTAAGACTGTTAGTTCCAAACATAACACTCACATCAAACTAACAAAATAAAAAATCTGTGGCAAGACAGCACTTTTTGAACGTCAGGAATTTACAATAGACAGCCCCCAAAATGCCCACCCTTCACCACTTCCTATGTGTTTTTGATGGAAAGAAGAAGTGGCGCAACAAACTCCCCAGCAACACATGTCTGTCTGTCTGTAGGTTAGAAGAACCTTTTAAATAAACTAACTTTAGTGTGTTTTTTTTTAATCAATGTGTCAAACACCACCACAATGGTGGTGTTTAAAAATCAAAAGAACAAAAAGATTAACTAGCTCCTCTTCATTTCTGCTATCCTAGTACTTTTATAAAGAAAAACATTAGATTTTTGTTGAAAGTAATGAAAAAAATCTAAGTTATTCTGACTGCTATCGATTTTGAGCTCTAAAAAAAATCACAACTATCGGCCGTCGACTGTACTTCTTCTGTCTAGTAGAACAAAATTATGTCCCATTAGTTCTACTGCCAATGTTCAGTGGAACTAGTGGGAATACCAAAAAAAAACATAATTCCCACTAGTTCTACTATTTTGTTACACCTCAAATAGTAGAACTAGTGGGAAAAAAAGTTCCCATTAGTTCTACGGTAGAACTAAGCAGTAGAACTAGTGGGAACAAACCGATTCGATGCAGTTTTACAAGGAGTGACTACCTATCTGACCTCCTCAACCCGAGAAAACTAATACACCTAGGTAAGACTTATGTCTGACTTGCTGGCTTGTGACTACCCGTAACGACTGCCAAAGATGTTCAATGACAGCTTATATTCCACATTCCAATAAATTAATTATCACTCCACACTTTTCCCTCCCTCCTTCATTCCCTCTCCTTAAACAAAAACTTTATCAGCATTAATATCACGTTTCCAATAACTCGACACTACGGTATTCGGTTCATAAATTCTACAGGACGTGAGTAATAGGCTCGACTATGTCAGGTTCGGCGACGGCATACATTATGCCGGTTTCCCGTGATACACCCTGTGACATAATGTATAAATATACTGCTCACCACATTACTTTTTTCTGTCAACTCCACCGTATTGCGATGGAACAGAGTTTAAAGCTGCGTGAGTGGTTTGAAGCGGTAAGTTGGCAGTGGTTATTCAGTTGCATAAATGGAAGTTAGTGACGTAATAAATGTTATAACTAGGTCTAAAATGTATATTTCATTTTCGTGTACGTTAAAGTAATCTATAAACAGGGCGGTGTATGCTTTTGTTTCGTTAGGATTAAGTTTTGCATTGGTCATACTGATTACTTGACATAGTTATGAATTTTCTTACTACCATAGTTCTATTAAGGTCTGTAATCTGACAGTCAATCGTTCTTAAGTCTCACAGTTTATAAGCGATTCAATTCTACTTCTTCTTAAGGTACCACTCAAACTAGCGAAGGTCAGCTCCACATTTTTTTGCGATCTAAGACAAGGCAAATTAATAGTTTATTTACAAAGTAGATGTTGCAATACAAGGGCACATATCCTATCTAGGATAATCCACTTGTAGTCCTTTAATAAAGCTGTTTATTTGCTAACAGACCCTCAAAAAATATACGTGGGAATACATAATATTGACCTAGATGGCAGTGCGTGTGTGGTTTCAAACGAAGCAGCCACAGTTTGGAATGTTGCCCACTTCGTTAGCAAAAAGATCGTGAAAACAAATTTTATTAAAGTTTTTATGTTCGAATATGTTCCGATCATAATTTGTTTGTTCCGGTTCCTGGAAAAAAATCAATGTTCCATTTTTAGGAGCTAAATATTTGATTCGCCTTAATCATGTTTGAATTCAAGCAATAAACATTGTCTAAAAATGTATAGGGACGAATTTAATTTAAAACGAAGTTAATTATGAAATCCGAAGCTAGATAATTTTTTTCTTAAAAATCTAATTGAACTATAACTACCTTTTAAATCATTTACAAACAGAAAGCAATGACACCTATTCTTTTCACCGTCCAACCGTATTGTCCAGAGCGCTTTCACACTAGCCGATTTTGTTGAATGTAAATACTTGTAGCAAAACCGAGCGTTTCCTCCGAGCCTTGTTCCCAACTATGTTGGGGTTGGCTTCCAGTCTAACCGGATTCAGCAAAACCGAGCGTTTCTGCCAGGCAAAATCTATCATGCAGTTTAAGGCCAGGTCTGAGGAACCGGGTAGTTTTCATTTGTTTTCAGTTATACGTAAGAATCACTATAACCCTTATGATATGTTGCAGTGCAGAAAATAGGGAATCGACTAGCGTGACAGTACTGTGAGTGATTCCGATGACGTACACAGCGTGTCAACCGCAAATACACTGGCAGGGTATTGATTAATCTTAATTAGTTTACAAATCTAGCATGTATAGGTTTATCTAGACTATGTGTAGCTTTGGATAGATGTATCTGTAGCTGTAATTGGATTGGCTGATGAATTGATGATGTCTCGATGTCAAGAGTCATGTAAAATATTTTGAGTTAGCGTAAGCCACAGAAGTCACTACAAACTAAAAGTTACACTATTTTTTTTAAATAATAACCTGTTTTTTTTTTAATTTTGAACAAGAAAACAAGTTGCATAATTCGTAAAATTTTAAGGTCATCATCCTCCGAGCCTTTTCCCAACTATGTTTGTAAAATTTTAAGGTATGGCATAAAAGTATCATCATCATCATGAGCCATAGGACGTCCACTGCGGTACATAGGCCTCCCCCTTAGATCTCCACAAGTGCTGGAGTGGGGACCACGGACTAGCAAGCGCAGCGTAGGACGTCCACCAACAAGGTGGACAGACGACCTTATAAAGGTCGCCGGAAGACGCTGGATGCAAGTCGCCTCCAACAGGTATAAAAATATGGTATAAGATATTAAACATTTTAAGGTATATTGTTTTTGTAGGTTTTACAAGCAAAAGAACCAACTGAGTATCGCAATTTCTGCATTTCTGTACCTCTACTATTATCCGTCACAGGTCTAATATTAATCCTAACCAAATAACGTTCTTTGTTGCACCATTCCAATTAGAGCCCAATATTTCTTCATCACAAAGTGAACTACACCTACCTTCATACCTACTCACAATCATCCTTTCATTGGTTTTGGGTGACATTCGCGTCACAAGCACAAACAACGCATTTTTCCTCTCGCAGTGTTGGACCGACATGACATCTACCAGATCCACAAAGGGGTAAATGTGTTAGAACTTGGATAGTACAAGAAAAACGAAAATCGTCAGATAAGTTGAATACATATTACATCAATTAATTAACCATTACAGAATCAATAAATGCATAAAAAACATTAATTCATTAATTAATTAGTAATTAACTCAAAAAAGTTTATACAAATTAGGCCGGAAAATCAGTACTTTTCGATAGTGCAAACCAAAGACAGCCCACAAAACACCCACCCTTCACCATTTCCTATGTATTATTGCTGATCTTACATAAGGTTACGTATTTTTAATATATTAGTATAACAAAAATGCTAACCAAAATTGGTGTTACACCTCTATGCGACTGTTCGTGCGACATGTCTCCGAACCTGAAAGCTTTGTACGGAATTTTCGTCAAACAACTTCGACGTTTGGCTGCTGGCATATCGAATAACGTGACGTACCACACATAAAGGGGTTGCCTTGGGGAGAAATAACGTAGCTTCATATGAACAGTTTTATCTTGCTATTGGTTACTTTGTTGGTTATGTATGGCCAATATTTGGTTAATATGATAGGTCCTCATAAAGTTGGGATTATTACGGATATTATTGTAGCTTATAAATAAACAGCAATAGGGGAAGTTGTCGTAATGATGCATATGCCATCAATCATCATCATCATCTCCCGAGCTTTTTCCCAACTATGTTGGGGTCGGCTTCCAGTCTAACCGGATTAAGCTGAGTACCAATGTCTTACAAGGAGCAACTGCCTATCTGACCTCCTCAACCCAGTTAACCGGGCGACCCGATACCCCTTGGTTAGACTGGCGTCAGACTTACTGGCTTCTGACTACCCGTAACGACAGCCGGGACCTACAGTTTAACGTGCCATCCGAAACACGGTCATTGGTGTCCAAGATATACTTAGAAAGTACATACAAACTTAGAAAAGTTGCATTGGTACTTGTCTGACCTGGAATCGAACCCACGCCCTCATACTTGAGAGGTCGGCTCTGTATCCACTAGGCAACCACGACTTTTGCCTACAGTATAGATGCATATGCCATCAATATAGAGGTAGATGCGCAAAAGCTTTTGATAGACAAACAGATCTAAAGAAAAAGGTATCGTTCCTTTACAGCTACATAATTTATCCCGTTTAAGTCCCGAATGTTTATAATTATACTTTTGATAGATGTTAGTACTATGATAAATAAATAACATACAAAACCTCTGTTCAACTTGCTTCAATTTTTGTAGTAGTCAACGCAATTTTTGCAACGTGCACTAATCGAATTCACTTCACACAAAAATTGTTCAGGCACTGTATGCCACCATTTTGGTGCCATATGTGTTGGCAAAAAAAAAAACATTTTTATGGACAGTATTCTTCATTGAAAAATAGTTGAAGGTACCTCCTATTGTGGGTCCGTTGGAAGAGATTTCATTAGAAATAAGCAGCACCTTTGTACTATTTTATGTTATTACTTCTTCTGTTAAATATGACTGTGTATATAAATGTGTATATAAATGGTTAATTAAAATGAATAAATATTTTTCACACATTTCTGAACAAGATTTTACCTTCAATATACCTATTTAACATCATTAAATTAATTCCATTTAATTGAAAATTGAACATACCGGTCTGGAATTTATTAAGCCGCCTGTGAAATGTTAAGCAAAGCCTTGCTTGTTTACCGTTAAAATTGACATTGGTTTCCAATAAAATGTATTTACATTTCCAAGGTAAGACACAAACCAAAATAGTTGAAAAGACAAGATTACCGTGTAACTTTAAATATGGTTTGGCTACATATGTTTTGCATGGAGTTAAATACGTTGTTATTTAAAACTTCCCATCAAATAAATTACTTTTTTGTATTGTTATGATTATATTACTGCCGTGTCAGATTGCCGTCCCATCGGGTTATGAGAGTGAAGGAATAGGGAGTGCACCTGTGTCTGCGCAAATGCTTGTGCACTATAATATGTCCTGCGCAGCTGGCTTATCTCCTTAAATGAGAACAGCCGCCGTGGCCGAAATCGGCCGTGGACGCCATTATATTACCTTTCTTTATAAGTTCATCATGTTTAGAAAAAATCTCTACGATTTTTACCTACTTCTCATTTGAACTTTGGCTCCTAAATTAAAAGAGAGTCCCAATCTTCAATTACAGGAAGACGCCAAAAAATAACCCAAAATTATATTAATAACAGTATCTAAGGAAATTGTAATAGTCTGCCTTAATAATTCCACCATTGTGTTGGTCCGTTGCTCAACATTCTTGATTATATTTAAGGAAAACATCTTTGTGGGGATTCCAGCAAGAATTTATTAAAGCCTCCTCCGTGTAAGGTTTATTAAATGAATAATTTTGAATGAAGGCAGCAAATACTTTCGTTTTAGTCTTAAGTTGGTCCGTTTAAAGTGTAATTTGATCGATGTTTTCACCTTTTATATTTTATACTATACCATTCTGTGTTTTGCCAATAATAACATTACAGATTATTACTGCTAAGTGCTCTACTGTGGTGCAAGTTCGAATGCATTGTTTTAGTAATGGCCCATCAGACATTCTAACTTTCTTGTTTCAAATCTGTAAATTAACTACTTTTTTGTTTGTTTGAATGGTTTCCTTATTTTCGGGGCCACCACGGTCCATCTAACTTTTGGTAGACCAATTATGCGTTCAGAAGGAAATGGTGCCAAGTATTTTCCTCTCTCATATTTTATGTACGATTTCTTTAGAACAAACGATTCTCGAGCTTTTAAACAAATTCGTTAGCTTCCTCCTAAGTTGCTAATTGAAAAGTAAAATTTACATTCAAGTTTGTAGCTAATGTTGTTTCTTTGGCTTTTGGTCTAACCGGGTTTAACACAGTTTAGGATTATTGTACAAATATTTTTTTATTGCCAAAATCCCCAAAAATGCCATAGCAATACAAGCAATATACTACCTTTTTTGGTAGGAAATTATCAAATGACGCCTCCGATTGTGGGTGCAGCGTGAAGGAATGTCAGACTTACTGATTCAAACCTACCATTTTCCCTCTTAAGCCTTTTATGTACCAGGGCCCCGGTAACTCTTTCGAAAAATCTCACAGCAACCACTGATGTTCATGAACCAATGTCCATGTAGGATGTTAAATGATAATAGAAGCAAAACAGTAACCTTGTTCTTAAAAATACAGCTATTGTAGACCTTCTCATTGTCGCTATAATAAAGCGAGTCACTGAACTTCTTGTCTTTACTATATTTTTTAAATCTAGATTAAAAAGAAAATTCTTTTAGTAGACAAATAGAAACCAGACAAATATAAGACCACGTCCTCTATTGAAATTGCCAAAGTGATTTCTCACAAAATTGTGACTTCATATTTCATACAAAGCTGACAATATGCCAAAAACGGGAAGCAGTAAAATTGTTTTTGTTCAAACACAAAAATAGAAATAGTGTAGGCAGCGTAAACATGTATAATTTTTTACTTGATATTAAGAAAGAAGAATAAGCATGTTTTGTGTAGGATATTATTCCAAAAATACTACTAAGTACTGTAAGTGGTTCGGTTGAAGAATTTTGTAACGAACAAAAAATGTGGTGCTACTGAAAGCATGCTAACCGACGGCCATAGCAAGCTATACATTTACTTCTCTGGTTTAACAGTTGCTAGGACCAGGAATTAAACAAAGAATTATCTTGTCAAGGGATACCGGGTTACCGGGCCACAACCCGGTACCTAAGCAATGACAGCCTAAATCAATAAACACTGGCCAGAGTACAAATTGAGAAAGTAACTCCAAGACAGATTCAAAAAGGCGTGGCACAGTTTATGATCGTGTTACTCCGGGATTGTTAGTCTCAACTACTGTCAAAAATCTTTCTACTAATATACAGAAACAAACACAACGTCAAATCACTCTTTCACTCTAAAGGTTGGCTGTAAGAGAACCCAACACTGGGTTAAGCTCGCCGTTGTGCATAATCTCTCTGTTATCTGTGTGTCAAAATGTATTTATGTGTGCAATAAAGAATAAACGAAACTACAGTATAAATATTAAAAATCCTATCAAAAATGTATCCAGCCAGGTTTTACCAGTTCTAAAATAAAATTAGTATTTTTTTTTCACCAAAAGCGACCCCAATCGCAATTCGACGCGAGTAAGGGGTGAATAAAAACGGCGAACGTCAACATGACACAGGCTCAGTAATTAGATTCCGACTCGCTGTTGGAGCGTATAAAACTGATAAAACTACGAACAGCATGTATAAGCGTGTTTAGGGTGCTGTGAAAAGCTACTGTATTTCTTTATGTAGAATTGGTGATGTTATGTCTAATAAGCAATTTACATAACGTCACTCTTATAAAAACAAGTGGTGACACTTTCCAATTTGTGTAACTATAACAAAAGATATTGGTCACAAGTGTAATGGCAAACTTAACCTTGACCTCAAACATAACAACCCAGAATATTTTTCTCCCAAGCTTTGTGCTACTTATTTTTCTAAAGGAACTAGAGGTTCTCACAAAGGTGATTCCCACCACATTCCTAAACCTAGTTCAGCATTCTTCAGCAATTCCTAAAGACGCCCACACTTAGCATCTGTCAAAACAAAACTGACGAATCACCCCACTGACCTCTTTAGTTCGGAACACGGAGGAAGGATATACAGCGGAGAAGCCATAGGACGAGCAGGTAGATCAGGAGTCTTTTTGTAGGTCAAGTATTCTACGGAAGGAGGTAAAAAAAAATTGTCTTGATTGATTGGTGATTAGGTATATTTGAAAGAAAATAGGCGGGTCCCAGGGGCGTGCACTTGGAGAGGCCTATGTCCAGCAGTGGACTGCGATAGGCTGATGATGATGATGATGATGATGATGATGAGGCGGGTCCCAAAGAATGTGTATGAGGTCGGAGCTAGTAACGTTCTTCATCGCCCGCATACTGGCGAACTACTTTCTTAGAAAATTTTGCATTCTGGTATCTCCGTTAGTGATTTTATTCTCCATGGTTCGGAACAATCGGGCCGTTGTTTACGTCAAACAGAGAAGCTGTTATCAGAATAAGTCGTAGGTATAAATCAACTGTAATCTTGTTTGTCGCTAGTGATCCAACGACGTTGTTTGCATGTGAGTATTGTAAAAGGAAATTCGTGTCTTTTTGTCCGTTTTGGAGGGGAAGATATTTCATTTAGCATTAAGTATCGCTAATGAAATTCATTGACTGTCGTATAAAAATATATTGTTTAAAGCAGCTCGTTCAGTTACTATGAAAAGGCAATGCAAATGTAAGTTAATAGCACATTAAAGTATTTAATTACTAAAAGATTAACATTCAATTCATTAGAAGTATAAAAAGCCAGTACTATCTACAACCAGAAATAGCTTGAATACATGGAAAATGTGCAGTATTAGTGTGGTACGACTTCCAGGATTTGCTTTTTGCTTTGCGCTTTCCACGTGTGAGAAAATGTATTGGAAAACAGAATTTCTCTTATTTGTCACTGTAAAAGTTAGGGGTTAAAATAGCAATTCCTTAGAGGTAACCGAATACAGAAAAAAACTTGTCAAACTCTTCTTTAAGAAAATGTGACAAAAAAAAACTCAATTCTAAAATTGGCACAATGTGCGTAGGCATAGATGGCCTTACTACAAAAACTTAACCAACTGTTTTACACTTGTCTAAAAAAATTGTGGCTGCAAAATGAACCATATTATGTCAACATCATAATTTGACATTTTTTTAGACAAGTCTTAAACTGACGTTAAAAAGTTTTTGTGGTAAGACGGAGAATGTTTAATCGTACAAAATCTGGGGAGCCATGTTTGTGTTCGTAAAAATGAATATGCTTAGGTATTGTATTTATATGACGGGCGTCTTGGCCACAACTGAACGCCCCTCAAATTAAGCGCTCACGCATACAAAGATAATTTGCAAGTACATTCACGAATACAAGTACAGCGCGCCCGTTTTTGTAAGATAAAACCATGGACTTATTCTACAGTTAAAATTAATAAAACAAAATTAAAATAAAAAAACATTCACTCGTGAAAATATGAAATTTTCAGCAGACGCCTTTTGCACTTCACTCGGTGTTGCAGTACCATACTGCAAACTTTTAGTCGGCCGATAGTTTGTTTGGGCTCATGAATGAGTACAAAGATGAATAAGATGCACATCACTAAGATCAGGTATTTATCTGCTTTTTTTATGGGAAATCCTCAAATGACTCCTCTGGCTGTGGTTTAGCTGAGGGTCTGTCAGACTCTTACTGACTAAAACCCATCATATTCCATAGCAGGCCTTTTATGTACCAGGGCCGCGGTAACTCTTTCGGACAATCCCACAGTCAGTATTTACCTGCCCCAGACCGACTTAAAATATGATTGGAATCAAGATTTTCTTCCCAAAAATTTTTGTTTATCAAGGGGTCAACTGTCGGCCAACTGTTTAGTCTGTAGTGTACTAGGGTACCAACTCTGTGTAAGAGCTTTGCCTCATTAGGACGCCAATGGCGACGTCGCCGGCTACGTATCCAAGCAGTTAATATTGAAATGTATGGTACCTAACTCACATGGCGACGGCTTGGCAACGTCGCCAAATTGGAAGCGTGGCCACGAGCTACTGTTCTCTGCGTGGCTTCTGGATACTCTGGCAGCTTGGCGACGTTGCCAGGGTTGCCACTATAATGTACACGGTAAAGTGCACCTCCCTCACTCAGTCGCCAATGTGGTCGCCAGTCAGCGTGCAATTTCTTCAGCGACGACGTAAACAATTGACTGTCGAGACGCCATGGCCACTCGACTTGGCGACATTTGGATGCCAGAAGTAGCCAGACCTGAGCCGCTGGCGACGTCGCCATAGCGTCCTAGTGAGGCAGAGCTCTAAATGCTGTAGTAAAACAAAATAGTGCGTATCTTGGCAGTGTCAATTTTGTCAGGTCGCTCCGTTATACGTTTACGACGCAAGTTCAGCTTATGTTGCTCTTGTAATAGTGTTTATTTGTTAGGTGAATTGTTTTCTTTGAAGTGCCTTGTTTTGTTCTATATTCGTGACGTGAAAGTCCGTTTCGTAATTAGGTCAGGAGGTGGAGATGTGATTTTTCTTAATTAGTGGACTCGATCTATGTCATCATAGTTGCACTAATTCGATGAATTTGCTTGATAAAAAATCTCTGAAAATTCTGAATCTCTTATAAAAAAAAGTTTAATTTTAACTTAACTTTTTTATGTATGATTACCACTTCGCAGTCGCATAGATTCAATGATCAAGGTTGTGTTGTGGATGTGACCATTTATCTAAACAAAAGAAGTAAAGTTTGTGACGTTGTGGAAATCTCTGGATCTAGTCAGCCAATTTGGAAAATTATTAGGTACGTATGGTGCGTAAGTAATTTTCACAGGAAATAGCTATAATCTATGTCTATATGCTTTGAGTCTGACAAAGCTGTCATTTGTACATTTTCTGCAGCTGCTGCGACTAATCAGAAGCCAGAAAGTCTGTCAGTCTTACCATGGATATCGTCTTGTGTAGTTGACTGCATTGAAGATAGGTAGATAGGTAGTCGCTCCAAGCAAAATATTGGTACACAAACAGATTCGGTGACTGGAAGCCCAACACCAACATAGTTGGGGAATAGCTGGATGGATGATAAAATGAGTCATCATCATCAGCAGGCGCATAGGGTAGGATAGTTTCACTACTGGGGAGAAACACTTGTATGACTTGTATGAATTGGGGATTTTCTGTGCACTTACTTACTATGGTAAGGCTGACCCCACATTAGGCGTGCGCGATCCTCGGGCGTGTGAATAGCGCGGGCGTCGCGAGCGTGCTGCGTGAAAGTCGCGTTTTGCTGCCCTGCGGCATGTGTGAAGAGTGCAAGCGACGCGCTCGCGGCGAGCACGCGGCGCTCGAGTTGCGTTCTTACCCCTTCGCCTGCTATCCCCGCCGCCCGCTAAACGCTTTAGCAGTTAAACGTCAAGTCGAGCGCGCTGCAAATGCCGCAGGGCAGCAAAACGCGACGCTCACGCAGCGTGCTCGCGACGCACGCGCTACTCACACGCCCGAGGATCGCGCACGCCTAATGTGGGGTTAGGTCTAAACCGGAAGGGACTCCACCGAAATGTTTGCATTAGTTCACGAATAGGCAAAATGTACGTATCTGTGAGAGTCCACTTCATGTGTTCGTACTTGAAACCTGCAGTTTTGCCAAGATTTTCAAAATGTACGCTCGCAATTTGTCATTTCTTGGTGGAGCCAGCAAATCAAAAGAAACAGAAGTGTTGTATACTGTGCGTCACTACCGCACACCGGGAAAATTTCGCTCTTGCGGAGGACGTTTATATACCATATTTTGTGTCACACGTAAACAGGACGACAGTAAGTATCCACCGAAACACTTTCAAAGATCTGATGAACGAACAAATCAGACCTGACTTGGTCACCTGGGGCCAATCAGAGCTCTATGAAGCGATCATACGCTTTGGCTCCTACTGTTATTGTGGTTTCTGAAAATGTATTCACCTCATTCAACGATGAATGTAATTCTGATGGTACTATTAAGAACACTTGCTTAGCGCAAAAGCTGACGTTGGCAGGCCGACTCTTTTGACTTCTCTAATAGGATACCATTGGTTTTTGTGCAATGCACACCTGCAATGCATGCTGGATTAGGATAGGATATAGGTGTATAGGATTTGCAGCAGAGAACAATTCTGTCTTTGTAATTGAATGACATCAAACGTAGTTTTATATAAAAGGTGTTTTTTTAGACTTGGCTCGGGTCTTACTGAGACTGTTCGTAATCGTGAACAGTGTATTTGCGATCAGAAGTTGAAAGTAAGCATGTCTCTGGTATGCGACGCGTAATTTGTACGTTTCCAGACGCATAAAGCATTTTACGTGTGTATGGTATTAAATCGAGAAAGCTCCCATTTCTTATCTGCACTTTGTATCTGGGCTTGTTTTTAAAGCTACAGAAGCCTACATTACCTACCTCACGCTTAGCAGCGCTTGCGAGAGATAGATCTTCCTTTCTTCTAGGATTAAGTTTACATATTTTACATCAGAAAAAATAATTAAGGTCTACTTAATACTACTCACTCAAAGTAATTTGTTTTAAGGCCACCACATTAGTGGAAGATAAGCTAAACTATGTTTATGAAAAAATCCTGATATGAACTCCATCTGTAACTTTAAATGATAATTAATTGTTCCACTAAAGTCATCATTTTTGACATAATGTTCAAAAAATAATTTAGATGGCACCGTTTTAAATTTGGCTGAGAACTATTAATTTTCCTTTCATCAAGGTAATAATTATAGTTGGATTTTGATGTGGTACGGCAAACTGACAAACACTATTGAAATGTCTATCGAAAAATTACACTACGTGTTAAAATATGGTGAATTACGGAAAATACACAACTCCATCTGTTGAAATAATAATCCTCTATAAAGAATGTATGGTAATTAATTGTCATTTACCACCTCGCTCTTTTGACAAATTTGATGTATTTTTACCACAGATGGAGCTACTTTAACCTTGGCTAAACAAAATTGTCATATTTTTTTTTCATCCGAAGTTACTTATAAAGTGTGATTTTCTGTGTAAAGATTAATAATAGGCCGAACAACTAATATAAGTACAACATTCAAATGCACAGTTTTGACAAACAGATTGCGTGTCGTAATATTTTACATCTTGCATTCACAAAATTAATCATATCTTTTGATAGAGTGAATCGATTTCGATGAAACAAAAACTAAATAATACCCCAAGTTACGTAGAATTTTTGTATATAAGCATTGTCTGCATTGAATTCGTAGATTTTACGTGAATCGCGAACGAACAAACAGATAAACAGACAAACAGACAAACAGACAAACAGACAAACAGACAAACAGACAAACAGACAAAAATGACAAAAATGATGGAAATGGGTTCTGTTAGTTATCCTTTAATATGCCGGCTATTTTTTTTGTCAATTTCTTCAATGTACAAAAATTACTTTTCTACAGATTTATTATATGTATAGATAAGCCTATCTAAACTTAAGGGCTTTTTTAGCCAAGTCTTAACATCTAAAATATACAGGCACGTTTATTTAGCTACAACTCAAAAAGTAAATTAAATCTTCGAAGCAACAACTTTTCTAAGTTTGTATGTACTTTCTAAGTAATCTTAGACACCAATGGCTGATAAAAAAAAAAAAAAAAAAGGTGAAGGAAAACATCTTGAGGAAACCTGGACTATATAGTCTGAAATCACCAACCCGCATTGAGCAAGCGTGGTGATTAATGCTCAATCCTTCTCCGTGCTGTGCCCAGCAGTGGGACAATAAAAAAAAAAAAAAAAAAAAAAAAAAAAAAAAAAAAAAAAAAAAGGCTGTAACAGAACAGTAACAGAACAATTTGCGGAATAATAGTTAAAAAAATAACTACGATTTCACAAATTGTTTTACCTATACCTAATATTATTTTATTTATCGATCCTTATGAAAGTTAAGAAAGTGTCCCTGAAAGTTAAAACGGAAAAATAAGTTAGTTCAGTAGAATGCAGGCTTCACTCTGTTCAAGTTGCAACATGTTGTGTCACATGCATTTGTTGGCGGGATAGCTGATCTTCTTTTGTTTTTTAAGCGATTGCATTTTCAAATGGGCGTGTGGGTTTGATCGAGGATAGAATGCTTTGATTGAACTGACTGAGTGTAGACTAACGGTCGAATATTAAAATGCTACCCAGTTTTAACCATTGCTCAAATATCATTCTACATAATATTTGCTACAATTAATTTTAAGTAGAACTTAAAGTTAGTACTTAATGTAAGAATATATCAAGGTTAGTTTATTGCATATTTAAGAGCTGTAGATACGAAGTACAGAACATAATAAAATTACTTCACAGTGGCTGACATTTCTATGTATTCATCACAGCAAACAACTTCATTTTAAAAAATCAATTCTCTGTACCTTCATATATTTCTCATTTCAATTAACTTTACATCCCTCACATAGCAGACTCCGAATATCCATACAAATGTTCGTACTAGCGATAGAAATTGTATCTAGTACGTTCGACGGCGATTGCTCACGTGAATAAATCTGCACGATGTGTGTCGTAACGTGGCGTAGAATTTAATATCAAGGCTTATTCTTGCGTACAGCTTACTCTGGTATCAGTCTATTGATTCGTCATATAGTCACGTGTAAATGCCGAGTATATACCTAGGAAGTTGGATTTGGTAGATGAATTCCATATTAAAAATCATTTCGTCATAAAAATCGATGAGCAAGAGACTTAAAGCCATAGAAAGAAAAGAAAGGATGACTTGAGTCTCTCAATCTTTGTTTGACTATTGTTACTCACTTAAAACTCCGCATGTTTTTACTGGTTCCATTATTGTTCTTAAGCAGCAAATTTTGTGGTGTTTATTGTAAAATTCTCTGCTTAAAATCTATTCCATGGAACGCCGCTGAGTTCGATCTTTATCATTCTTGTTTCAAATTGGTTTGTGAAAATTGAACAATTCCTTTTTGGAAAACATCAGTCTGGTATCATACATTTATAGTAGGTAATTCAAAACTTACTCATACGACTGACAAGTTACATAACACGTTTTAGCTTTTTAGATTCCCGATTAACTGCGTAACCTTTCAGAAGTTTTGGTAGCAAGTTTTCATAGACTCATTTTCGTTCCTAAGATTCAAGAAAAAGACTCAGTTCATAATTTAAATACAATTCTTATCAGATATTCACCAAAATAAAGGTACATACTTTCTTAAAAAGTCCATACATTTTCTTCCTTGACAATACAAATTAGTTTTGCGCGACTGAGCAGATTTATAATTGTCCCGAAAATTATTATTCATCCCTCTTTTCCGTAATGCATTGTGGGATGGCGAATAATTAGCAGAGCACTTTTTCCACTTTTAATTGTTCGTGCGAAATTACCTGACGTTCTTACTAATTGGGAGTTATGGCTGTGCTGAAGTAGTGCTGTGGGGTTCTTTTGTTTTCCAGAAGGTTCGAAATTCAAATTTTGATTTGTTGGTGCAATAAATCTGAATAAAGCCAAGTTTGCTCGGTTGTACCGGTTCTATTTTGACGAATGTTACATTTTGATTGAATACATTCCTTTTTTCAAGTGTTATTTTTATCCGATTCTTTATGATGGGTATTTTTTGTGAACGGTTTGGAGTAATTGTACCTGTCTATTTGCGATGGAATGTGTGGATGAAGATCTTATTATAAAAAAATAGTGTTTATGATGTGATCGTAATCTTGATTATTTCAAATTATTATTATATATCTAAGTATTACATCAAATATTTTTTTCTGGAAAATTGCCTCACTTCTGAATCTGCGATAAATCATGCTAATCTCAAGAAATATTAATTTCACGCAATAACCAGGTAAAATACTACACCTGGTATCCAAAATATTGTCGTAACATTAATAAAGAAGATAACAACTTTATATATTGCATCGTAATCAGAATAATTCATTCGCAAAATCAACAGGGAGTGGGATCTTTTGCTGGAACTTCTCTTAGAATTTCCCCTGCGAAGGTATAAATTAGAACCTTTATCAGTTTGTGGGAAAACTTTACTATCTAAAGGTTTGTTTTACTGCGATGGGTGACTACGTAAATTGAAAAATAAGAGTTGGAAGCTCTCGAGAAATAAATATACAGAGAGTTAAAGTTCCCCGCTCTTAGTTAATCGTGAAGAAATAAAGCGGGTTTAAATAAAACAGTTCGTTTTTGTGTTCTATATAGCATTTTTAGACGAAAATTGTGTTTATTTGTTTGTATATGTTTCTTACAGGTAATTAATTGGGTTTTTATATATTACTTTGTTTTGCTACATTAAACGATATTGAATGTTTCGGAGTTTTATGAATGATGAATACACAATGTATTGCTTTGTTCATAGATGGACCAATAAAATATTTAGTATGCCCATTGAAATCTGTAAATATTTAGCTAATTACGAATTTGATTCAGTGTTATAAATTGAAAATACGCCCTGTGCACATACCACATACGTAGGGTATGTTAATGCTCATCACATTGTGATTTAATGTCAAAACCTTTTCAAAGAATCTATTACGTATTTATCAATAGTATTTCCGTTATCTTTAGCGTATTATCTTACTCCATTACGCTTTGGAATCTAGATCAGTTTTCTAAGAAATCCTATAAAATATTCAAGGTAAGCCTTTCTTCATGACACTGTATTACAATTCAAATGATATTGTACCTACAGAAAAAACTTTCTTTAACTGTGTTTAATTACCTATCGTTATAATATTTAAGTGCATGTAGCATATTTTTCCAAGTAATAAATAATTCAGTGGCTTATAAGGATACTAATCTTTTATGGATTAGTACATTAAATTAGAAATACTAAAACCACACTAAGTATCTACTACCGTCCAAATTGAGACTCGCTCCCCGCTAATAAGTTAGCTTGCAAAAAAAACGGGCACACATTGGCCAAGATTAAGCACACACACAAAAGGTACACAATTTATTTTACCACATCGAATCTCCCGGTTGGATGCCAGAACAAATATTTAGCACTTAACCGCACGGAATTGCGGGAGATGCACAAAGGCGACTTTCGTTTGTACGCTGTAGGTCCCTTTTGTTTGTCTGTGTGTGTGTGTCTGTTTGTGCAGCGATATTGAATGTGACAATGATGTTTATTGGACGCGTTTCCCGCTCGCTTTGTATAAAGTATTCCTTTTTGTGTGAAAGATTGTGTACGGAATGGTTGTGTTTAAGTGCAGTTTTTTAATTCAAATGAGGAATTGAGCGTTCCATTTTTTGAATCAAAAGATCAGTCATTATTAAAAGTGAAACAAAATAGATAGGTACTACTTGGTCATTGCTAAAGTACTCATGAAAATCGTTACTGAAAATCTTCAGATACCTGAAACTAGTAATAGAGATAACAAAGTACGAACAGCGAAATTGTAAAGAAAACTTTACACAAACGCAATCCAATTTCATTGTTTGTATGTTTACGAAGTTTATCTACTTTCACAAAGGAAATGAGGTGACAGTGCTCAGGTATAGTGTATATAGACTCCAATCTAGAAAATAGAAGGATGTTGTATCCTTGAAAGTCTGCGGGGTTTGTAACAAAATATTGAAAGATAGGTCGGTTTAGGGCTTGAGTTGCGGCTGATGAAAGGAGACCGCCAAAATTGGGCTAAAGTATGCACAGAATCGATATGTATATAAAAAAAAACTAGGTTTTTTACTGATTAAAAAGAACATGTAACAATAATAACTTTCTATCGGAATGAGCTAAAAAATATAATTTTAAATATGGTTTTTAATTGAACGTAGGTCTAAAACTAGCTCTGTAAACAAGCTGTCAGGTCATTTTAAGTTCGTTCTAAAACTAGTAGGTCTAAAGAAGTTATTTAAAAAACACTATCTATTTTGTTTTAGCATTTTTGACATGAACATTATAATCGTTTATAAAAGAAAAAAGGATATTAGATAATTAGATTTTAGTAAGTTATTTATTGATTTAACAATAACATCTTTCAAAATCGTGTATCAACGACTGTTTCAAAACGAAAACATCAATTCTATTTGACAGTCTATTTGACAGTTTGTATTTACAATACATTTTGGCATAAGGGTCCGTTCAAACAGACCGGGTCGGAGAGCATCGGCGCGCATTTTTCTTTTCACACAGACCGGAGCCGATTGTCTGCGCGAGCATTAGAGAGCATGCAAACGGAGCCAAACGTCTAGAAAAAATACACGATCGGAGTCGGTCGGCTCCTCTTATTATTTCACACCGAGAGCCTTCGAGCATTCTTAATGACAAAAGCAGTGCACATTCAAAGATAAACCTTACTGCAAATACTAAGTACTCGATTTTCAACGTGTTAAGAATTTGCTCTTCTCTCCGAGCCGGTCTGTCTGAACGGACCCTTATAAATACAATTCTTACCATTTGCCGCATAACCTACACTAGTGACCCAAAAACATATTTTCTTCCTAATTCCCATAGATTTTTGAAAAAAATCTTTCTGATATTGATATGTAAGTGTTTTATCTATTAAATAACACATAAATGATTCCTGTTCACATTTGGCCCAACGATATATGGATTTCTGGCGGTCTCCTTTGCTCATAATTTAATAATATTTCTCAAAATAAATTTTAATTTCTTATGAAAAACATAATGTGTCTCAAGGCTCTTCTAATACTCGAATCAAAAGTATTTAGGTAACTATCTTGCTTCCCCAG
The DNA here is from genome assembly GCA_963856015.1 of Helicoverpa assulta. Taxonomy (NCBI): domain Eukaryota; kingdom Metazoa; phylum Arthropoda; class Insecta; order Lepidoptera; family Noctuidae; genus Helicoverpa; species Helicoverpa assulta. The sequence goes on from CAWLCW010000016.1 coordinate 3,541,739, forward strand.
GCACTTACTTGCTTATTCTGTGCATCAAACGTTTCAATTGATTTTTTGTATAGTTCTGGCGTTAAAGCATGATAAGCAGACTAAAAGAGTTCTTTTGCTTTTATAATTATTGAGAGCGTATGTCTTTTGGAGAACCAAAGATAAAATTGTTACTTACAACAACATGCTTGCATAAAAAATCAATTGACACTTTAAGATTAAAAATATCAATATGCTATTAACCTAATCCTGTCCCAAGCCTATCCAATCAAAATAAATAAAAGCCAAGGTATCTTCATTAGAACGAAAGTAAGAAAAACAACTCCCTATAGGCAAAACACGGCAATCATTGCCTAGTCTGAAATAACAGCGGACACAATTAATTCCTAAACGAGTCTCAAAGTGTTCATAGATTAGCAACAGAATCCGAGAGCCAATTAACAAAATTAGGTTTTAGATTTCATTCACTTTATTTCTTTGGATAACCAGTAAATTTCGAAGGTTCTAGAATAAATTAGAACAGTAAAAGTCCTTTGGTAAAATTATGTACGTTTATGTAGTACTGGTATTACGTACAAATTTTGTACAACTGTTTTGGTCATAAAGTAAAGGGTGTCGTTGTAATTATAGAAATTTGGGACATGGGCTGTTTTAATTTATTATGTGGGTAGGGGATTACAGGATTCTGTTAGGTCAGTTATGTAATTTAAGAATGTAAAATAAATAAAACCGGATTCGTCTTTGCACATTAGGCATAAACTTACGACAGTACACCATCCTTGTGGTTCTCGGTCAACGCAATTCTGTCTACGTTTAGAACGTCAAATCACTACCATAAATAAGTAGTTATATTATGAAGCCTCGAAGGTTTAATTTATTTTTAACACTCTTATATTAGCTTCATTCCGTCCAACTTCGGTTTGTTGTTATCATAAACCCTATCATTGACTTATTTCATACCGCAAAGCACTGCAAAAAGATCATTAAAAATTTTTGGAACTATCCACAAAACATTGTCCTTAAAACTTTAAAAAATCCCAAAAAAAGCTCGCGAGTTACTGAAGCCTTTATTTTACACAAAAGAGGCAACAAGCTTAAAATTTAATCATATTACCACACACTACATGAAACATAAACCAATTCTGTTGATAAAACAAAATGGCGACGCGACTGTGCACGGCGGCGGTTATCTCGCTCGTAAACAAAAGATTGTCGATGATTTACGCTTTAGTCCGCTGTTATATCTCAGGCTGTCTCTTCTATGGTTAAATCTAAACTTGAATGGTATTTTGGTATGTGTGCTTTGGTATGCATGTAATTCTTGGTCCAACGGAGTAAGGTGATCTTCACACTGCCCCGCATCACGCTGCATCTTGCGTGTCGACGCACATCTTACGTGCGTTCCTGCGGGAGTGCAGATCTGCATCATCGTGCGGGTTTTTCGCGCACTCACGCGCGTAGTTGCGTTTTGTTAATTCACGCACGGCGGCTTTCATCGAGTTCCATTTTCAAACATACACGTCACGCCCATTCAAAATCACGCGCGTCACTGCGGGATTCAGTGTGCCATACCTTGCGTCTCGCCCCGCACCTACGCGCGGGGGTGCATGTTTCTCCGCATGTATGTGCGTGATCCGCATGAACGCGCGTGGATGCATTTTCAGTGTGTTGGACTATGCGTGTTTTCCATACAAACGGAGATATTTCCATACAACGGAAAAAAACGCATCCACGCACTACGCTGCATCATGCGGGGCAGTGTGATAATCGCCTAAGGCTAAAACAGTTACAAGTCATCTTTCATAGTCTTACAGACTTCTTGTTAATGTAAGGCTACTCCTTATTTTTTATTAATTGCATTGCGGATTCCTGCGTTGTAATTTCAAGGATTTTAATCAGTCCAAAAATGATCCAAAATCTATAACTTGTTATATCATGGTGATTGTCTGTGGTTGCCTTTAACTTTGAACCGTTACTACTTACCATTTTATTTGTAGTGTTTAAAACTTATTTAAAGACAAAATCGAAGCAAAAACAGTACCTATATAATCTACTTTATTTAATGGTGCATAAACAGACAAAATAAACACGATTTACTTATCATAGCATTTTTCAAAAGTTTTCATGAACATTCACAAAGGGTCACGCATAAAAAATAAGTTGCAAAAATAAACGTTTAACATCTCTATGCAAAGCTTCGTGCTAAATTAAATATATTATGAATATAATATTTCAAAAGTTTTTCACAAAAGGCTTATCAAACGTCATAGTTTAACAAAAATCTTTCTGAAAACGTCTCTGTTAGTGACCTTGGTCTTTTGTACCTACATGATTTAAAACCTCGGAGTAAGGAAAAATGAGCGGAGATGCCATACCTAATTCAGATAGGCCTTCTAAGTCAAATACGTCTGATGGGCATGGTCGACACGATCAGTTACGGATAATAGTTCTGTAGTACTTAGTAGTAGTGTGATGGTGTGGTGTGGTGTGTAGTTGTGTGGTGTAATAGTTCCTGTGACATCTGTCAACAATTTTTGGTATTATAAGAAAAGGGCGGATCTAAAGAAGACAGTAACGTGCCTCGTCCCCCGCACACCCACATTTTGATGCGCTATGTTCTTAAGAGATTTTCGGATATGGCATCTCCACTAGTCATTATTTTCTCCATGTTTAGAACTGCGATGTAGCGCGGCGGTCACCGCCGGTGCCGGACGTGTGCGAGAGCAGGCTCTCCACAGTACCTGGCGTGTCCGCTGGAGGGCGCCACAGTGTCGTGCACAGTGTCGCACGGCGGCGAGCGCGGTCAGTAGCGCGGCGGTCACCGCCGGTGCCGGACGTGTGCGAGAGCAGGCTCTCCACAGTACCTGGCGTGTCCGCTGGAGGGCGCCACAATGTCGTGCACAGTGTCGAGCACGGCGGCGAGCGCCGTCAGTAGAGCGGCGGTTACCGCCCCGACCCCGACTACTCGAGCTTCTGTTGTCACACTCCTCTCCGTTCCGTGGCAGCAGTATCCTACCCTCCTCTCCCTCAATCTCAAATTCCAAGCAGATGCCTCCTGCTAAGATCCACTGGCGATCCCGGCCAGGCACAGCCCTTCTCATGGCTCATGGTTCGCGTTAGAGGCCATGCTAACGCCTAGGGACGTCTCTACCTTTCTCCAATTGTGGCGGTTTACCGTTCCATTGGATACAGGGAGGTACAGATAAGAGTGCACCTGTGTATGCGCACACACTGTCGTTGCTACGTTTCGTGCACTTTAATATCTCCTGCGCAATTGACTTGGTCTGCCAAATGGACTCCGATTTAGCCCTGCGGCGATGGGCAGAGGTAGAGAGGTCCGGTTGTGATGCCAACTTGGCTTTGCCTGATGTCTACACGCAGGCGACCTAGGGTAGATGGTCGCTTTGCACTGCATTGGGTTAACAGTGTAAGGACATAAGAACATATTTTGTAACTCAAGGTTGATTGAGAAACAATAAGGTACGTTGTGCTTAATCAGCGAATAGTTTTAAGTAAGTACTTTGTGTTGTATCATGTATGGTTATTGGAAATTTGGCAATAATAAATCAGACTTTTCCGAAGCAACACGTCTTTGAATATACCACCCCTATGGAGATATTACATGGCGACCCTGCCACTGAACTCAGACAATTAAGTTATTAGAAGAAAGAAAATGAAACTAAACTAAGAAGGTACTTTTCAAGATCGAAGAAAGAAAAAAAAAAAAAAAAAAAAAAACCAAAGAAGATTCAGAAGAAAGAAAATATATCAAGACCATAATATGGGAAAAAGTTATTCCAAGGAAGAGGTTGTCATCGCGCAAAACGCCAACGGAGAAGCGAATGCATCTGCTCATCAGTCAATGGATGCTCTTGCTGTCGCCGAAGTGCTATTAATAGTAGTAGTGGTAATGCTATCTACCGCTGGCATATACTTCATCATCAAAAAATGCCAAAATGCTGCTGTAAAAACATTGAGAAGAGAACTCAACGTCCACAATTTTAGCACCGCTTCACGACAAGAACCAGTGTAATTCGAAGAGAAGGAGCGGAGTCCAGGGAAATCCCGGCCCAAGGAGTCCAGGGTATAGCCCGGCCCAACACACAGTTCCGGCATGCATGAGTCCCCACGTCGAGCCGCGTCATCGCGCTTCTTACTCCGTGACTCCATTGCGCTGGCTCATCATACAAAGGAATAAATGAGGCAATGTATCCTTTATAATAATGTAATATTACTTTTCACGATAAGTTAATAACTATAATATAGTAAAGGTTTTATAAATAAGCGTGAAAAAACTCAAATTTTTGTGTAGATAACTGGATATAATGTAATACTTTTGTTTTGCTGTTATTATGCAATTATCAGATCTAACTTCAATTCGTAATAATTTAAGAGATATAAGAGACTATTTAGTTAAAATCGGTCCAGTTCGGAGACAAAGTTCCGACGCAGCCCAAAGTAAGATAGCATTAGCTCATGCTGAATATACTAGACTGGAGTGTATTTTGTCTGAAATTCATAAAAAAGCTGAATGTGCTGAGTTAAGTCAAGAAACCTTAAAGACTATAAATCCTATAGTTATCGAAATACGTAGTTGTTATTCAAAAATTTTAACTCTAGTTACTAGGAGTACAGAGTCATCAAAAATGGCAGACGAATCTTTTAATCTTAAAACAGCCATAGCTTTATTACCAGTGATGACCGGTAAAGAACAAGTCACCTTGCAACTGATCGACGGCATACAATTGTACAGTTCGATGATAACCGATAACACAAAAAATCAATTAATTGAATTTGTTCTTAAAACTCGGCTATCGGAAGGAGCCAAATTACGTCTAAAATCTACGTACAGAAATGTTGAAAGTTTGGTTATTGACATGCGTAAGCATCTTATTCAGAAAAAATCTGCAGTAGCTATACAATCGCAGCTTTCGACTACGAAACAGGGACATAGGTCAATAGAAAATTATGGTAATGAACTCGAAAAACTTTTTGTTGACTTGACAATTGCTCAAGCCGATGGGGACGATACTAAGTTTGGCGTATTGCGACCGATCAACGAAAAAATTGCAATTAAGCGTTTTTCGGATGGTCTAAGTGACCCCCGTCTAAGTACGATTGTGGCTTCTCGACAATTTGAGTCGTTGCCTGAGGCGATTAGGGCAGCAGTAGATGAACAAACGCTGTCTTCTGATAATAACCCGGTTATGAATGTTAGACGTTTCCAGAATTACCGTGGTAACAGACGTGGCTTTACGAACAAAAATCGTGGGACTAGAAATTATTTTCAAAACCGGAATCAGCCCCTTCAATCTAATTTTAATTATAGGCATTTCAATAATACATTACCCGTGACTTATTATAAAAGTAATCATAATATTCGCGGAACCTACCGAGGTACAGCACGGGGACGGGGATTCTCGGTAACGCGCGCACGTGTCAACAATGCGCATCACTTTTCGAATGGACCACACAATGGTCAAATTTCGCAATCAAATGCCAGCAACTCATCGAACAATGAGTTTTTTCGTTCAACAAACGAATGAACAATATATTTTTAATTACAATAATAGTAGCGTAATCTTAATTAAGGTAAATTATGGAAGCTTAGCTCATTTATTAGTAGATACGGGAGCTAGTTTATGTATTTTAAAATACGAATGGTTGTCTAACTATACGGAACTATTAAATAAGCTTCAGTATGATAGGTTAACAATAAAAGGTGTAAGTGGAACATTAATTTCTGAAGGGTTTCTTTACTTAGATTTAGTTTGCGATGGTATAGTTTTTAATCAAAAATTTTATGTTTTTAAGAACTTGTGGTGTTCCGCTGATGGAATATTAGGTGACAATTTTTTTAAGCGTTATAAAGGAATAATTAATTATAAGACAATGACTTTATGTTTAACTAATAATGAACAGAAGGTTAACTTGAGTATTGAACCTGATAATAGGTATACTCGCATAATCCCACCACGTTGTGAGGTAATTAGTTATATACCTTGCGCTTATCATGAGGATACAGTCGTATTAGCCAAGGAGATCCATGAAGGGGTCTTTGTCGCAGGTTTACTAGCAAAACCTAGCAATAATCATATCCCTGTTAGAATATTGAATACAAGGGATAGGGAAATACAGATAGATATATCTGACATAGGTGTCTATTCTCTGAACGATTTTGACGTATGTGAGTTTACTTCGGAAATTAAAAGTGTAGAACGTGTTAAAACACTATTTAATTTGCTTGATTTGAGTTATTTAAATAAAGAAGAGCAAATTCACATAGAAAACATATGTGCAAAATATGCAGATGTGTTTCATTTGCCAGGGGATAAATTATCAGTCACTAATTTAATGGAACATACTATTAAATTGAAGGATAATGTAACCCCTATATATCAGAAACCGTATAGAATTCCCCATGCTCTTAAGCACGAGGTAGAAAAGCAAATTCAAGATATGTTGGAAAACGATATTATCGAGGAAACAACATCGGAGTGGTCGAGTCCAATATTGTTGGTTCCAAAGAAAGCAGATAAATCTAATGAAAAGAAATGGAGGCTTGTCGTTGATTACCGACAGTTGAATAATAAAATACAGGATGACAAGTTTCCATTACCTAATATAACTGAAATTTTAGATTCACTTTCAGGGAGTATATATTTTTCAAAATTAGACCTTTCACAAAGTTATTACCAACTTTCTCTTAGTGAAAATTCTCGAAAATATACTTCATTTAGCCTCAATAAAATGTATCAGCTTTCTCTGGACCAGGACTCACGTAAATGCACTGCTTTTTCAGCAGGAAAACAATATCAAATGAAACGTTGTCCAATGGGACTCAAAACCAGTCCAAGCGTATTTTCAAGGCTCATGACAATAGCAATGTCGGGTCTTAACTATAAAAAATGTTTTATTTATCTGGATGACTGTATTGTAATAGGAAATTCTTTATCAAATCACAACAAAAATCTCATAAGTGTATTGAATAGACTACGAGAAGTAAATCTTAAATTGAATCCTATTAAATGTGAATTTTTGAGACATGAAATTATTTATTTAGGCCATAAAATAACATCCAGTGGAATTTTCCCCGATCCGGCAAAAATCGAAGTATTGCGGAATTTTCCGACACCTGCATGTGCTGAAGATGTGAAACGATTTGTTGCGTTTGCAAATTATTACAGACGCTTCATATCAGGTTTTGCTTCCATTGTTTATCCATTAAATGGTTTATGTAAGAAGGGTGTAAAGTTTGATTGGACATCGGAATGTCAGTCAGCATTCGAGAGTTTGAAGAAAGCGCTTATGAATCCACCAGTTTTAGAATATCCAAATTTTTCAGAAAATAACATGTTTAAATTGCAAACCGATGCCTCAAAAATTGGTCTAGGAGCAATACTATCAAACGAAAATGGTAAAGTAATTGCTTATGCAAGTCGAAATTTGAAACCAGCCGAGACTAGGTATCCTGTGATCGAATTGGAATTACTAGCCATTGTTTGGGCGATCAAACATTTTAGGCCTTATTTATACGGTAGAAAATTTAAAATTTATACTGATCACAAACCACTTGTTTATTTATTTAGTTTAAAGGATCCGTCAAGTCGATTAACAAAATTCCGTTTATATTTAGAGGAGTATGACTTTGAGGTTGAGTATGTTCCGGGTCGAAGCAATGCGGCTGCAGACGCATTGAGTCGGATTCCTGTAACATGTAAAGATCTTAAAGATATGCAAGAACATGTTGTCAACGTCTTAACTAGGCAACAAAAGGAAAAATTAGCGCTAAATAATAAAAATGACCAGACTAACGAGAGCCCCGCGGTAAATAGGTCTGATCAACCTGTAGCGGTGGAGATTCTTAAGAAACCTGATGACGTAACCGAGCTCGTTTTTTGTGATGAAATTAAGTTTCAGAATATTTTAAGTGATAAAGAAAATGTCAGTTCAAATGAAAAATGTTGCATATTTGTTCCATCGCAATCTGCGATATATCTAAACTCCCGATCGTTATCGACCCTACAGGTGTTAGGGAGGGATTTAGGTGAATTATGTGAACAATTAAAAATAAAAGAATTAATAATTATAAAGAATAAAAAGACTGACAACTTTATTAAAGTCTTATTGAGTAAAACAAAGAACTTGCAAGTTAATTTACCTCGTTTCCTTGTAATAAAAGGTGTAACAAGAATATATAACGATGATAAAAAGAAAGTTATTTTGAATGACTTTCATTTATTACCCAGCAGTGGCCATGCGGGTATGAATCGTATGCTGAATAATATGAAAAGATATTACTTCTGGCCAGGTATATCTAGTGACGTAATAAAGTATGTTAAAAAATGTAAAAGTTGTCAACTACAAAAGCATACTAATAAAAATGTTAAGGAACCTATGACTATAACCTCTACGCCTAGTTCAGCTTTTGAGAGGATAACTTTAGATTTAATGGGCCCTCTAGATTTAGATAATTATAATAATAAGTATATTTTAACCATTCAGTGTGAATTGTCTAAGTTTGTTGAAGCTTACCCTATTCAACATAAAGACACTGTTACAGTATCTAGGACGTTCGTAAATAATTTTATTCTACGATATGGCATACCACGAGAAATTTTAACAGACAACGGCAGTGAGTTTATGTCGTCAGTTTTAAAAGAATGTTGCCAAATATTAGGAATTCAAAAATTAAATTCAACCCCATATCACCATGAAACTTTAGGATCCCTTGAAAACTCACATAAGCATTTAGGTGCTTTTCTTAGGATACAATGTAATAATAATAAAGGCGATTGTTCTGACTGGGTACACTTTTGGTGTTTTTCTTACAATACCACAGTACACTCAGCAACAAAATACACTCCATATGAATTAGTATTCGGAAAATTGTGTAATCTGCCAAGTAACTTACAAAATAGTTTTGATCCACTGTATAATTTTGATAGCTATCCCTTAGAACTTAAATATAGGCTACAAAAAGCTCATTGTGAAGCAAGGGAAAATCTCTTAAAATGTAAACTTCTAAGGAAAAGTGTTTACGATAAAACCTCTTCTGCTATCCATTACAAAAAAGGTGATCTTGTATTAATAAAAAATCAAACAGGTACAAAATTAGAAAATATTTATAATGGACCATACGAGGTTATAGAGGACATTTCACCTAATGTAAAAATAATAAAGAATAATAAAGAATATGTTATTCATAAGAACTTAACTAAGATGTTTTACGATTAAGTAAATTACTTTAATAATATGTAAAAAAAAAAAAATGTTTTACAAAGTAACTTATTGCAGTATCAATCAACATTTTTTTTTTCTCCTTGAGGGAAGGGGTGAAGCCTCACTTTTTCGAGGGACGTGTAAGGACATAAGAACATATTTTGTAACTCAAGGTTGATTGAGAAACAATAAGGTACGTTGTGCTTAATCAGCGAATAGTTTTAAGTAAGTACTTTGTGTTGTATCATGTATGGTTATTGGAAATTTGGCAATAATAAATCAGACTTTTCCGAAGCAACACGTCTTTGAATATACCACCCCTATGGAGATATTACAACAGTGCAATTCGGCAGCTCCCTGGGTGACGAAGCAGCTCTATTTAGAGAGGCCCTGCTTCCCCCAATCCGGGGAGGGGACTAGAAAAGGTGTCCTAAAAAAGGCTTAACCCTGTATAAAAAGAGAGAGTAACCACGGCTGTCTCTGCATCAATAACTCGTGGTCGAAAGATACATAATAATCTCAGACGGAAACCCGTTAAAATTAATAATATGACCTTTGCAGCGTGGAATGTGCGAACCCTCCTTGATCGCGAAAGTAGCCTGTGTCCTCCTCGTAAAACCGCTCTCGTATCGAGAGAACTCCGACGCTACGGTGTGCACATCGCTGCTCTTAGTGAGACTCACTTGGCAGACGAGGGGGAGAGATTGGAGCGCTTGGGCGGATATACTTTCTTTTGGAAAGGTACTCCATCCTCAGAGCCTAGAAGATCCGGGGTTGGATTCGCGATCAGCAACCATATAGCAGCTAAATTAGAGGATTATCCTATCCACATCTCGGACCGCGTCACCACGCTGCGCCTACACCTCGATAATGGCAATCACCTTAATATCATCAGTGTTTATGCACCAACGCTCGACAAGGATGATGAAACCAAGGCCAAGTTTTACGAAGAAGTTACGCAAACCCTATCAAAAATTCCCCAAAGGGAACAGATACTTCTGATGGGTGACTTCAATTCGCGAGTCGGACGTGACTTTGAAGCTTGGCCAAAGGTCTTGGGAAGACATGGTGTCGGTAACATGAATAGTAATGGACAACTCCTGCTATCTCTCTGTGCCGAATTCGAACTGGTCATCACCAACACCATGTTCAGACTCCCGGCTAAATATAAAACTACCTGGATGCATCCGAGATCAAAGCATTGGCACCTGATTGATTTCATAATCGTTCGGCAAAGAGACATTTCCCAAGTACAGATTACACGTGTTATGCGTGATGCTAATGCAATGTGCTCCACGGACCACCGTCTTGTTGTCACCAAGATGAAGCTTCGTTTATATCCTCCTCGCAGATCTCATGGAGTGAAGCCTAAGTGCCTAGATTTGGAAAAATTTCAAAGTTTGGAGGTACGCGACAACTATATACAGGCAATTAGTGATGCGATCCAGCTAATAGACGTTGAGCATGGTGATTCTGTAGCTAACTGGCATACCCTCTCGACCGGATTAATCGCTAGTGCTTCGCAGACACTGGGTGTCAAACCTGGTAGACACGAAGACTGGTTTGATGAAAATGATAAAATACTAACAAAAGCTATCCAGAATCACCGCTCCATACTACGTCAATTTAGGGACGATCAACAAGCGGAGCGTGTTAAGCAAAGTGGAGCCGAGTTGCGGAGATATGTACGGGAAATAAAAGACAAGTGGTGGCGTCAAAAGGCCGAACGTATGCAGTGGCTCTCTGACACGAAACAGCTAGGTGCGTTTTATGATGAGGTTCGCAAACTGGTCGGTAAAACCAGTCGTACAAGAGTACCCTTAAGATCTCATGACGGCACACAGCTAATGACCAACAAGCAGGACGTACTTAAGAGATGGGCAGAGCATTTCAACGACTTGCTCAATGTCGATAGAGCTGTGGACATGTCGTTTATCTGCTCGATGGCATCACTGCCCACTGTCAAGCAGCTAGACGATCCACTGACCCTGCGTGAGGTCATCGTTGCCGTTCAACAACAACAGAACAAAAAAGCGGTCGGCATTGATAATGTTCCTGGAGAGTTGCTGAAATATGGGGGTGCGGAGTTGCATGAGACCATTTGGAAACTCTTTGCAAAGATGTGGAACGAGGAGCGAGTACCTGATGAGTTTCAAGTCTCTCGGGTGTGCTCCTTGTACAAGAACAAAGGCGACAAATCTGACTGCAACTCCTATAGAGGTATCTCTCTCCTGACCTCTCCAGGCAAAACCTTTGCACGAATTTTACTGAACCGCTTGATGCCCTTGTTTGAAGACATACTGCCTGAAACCCAATTTGGCTTCCGGCCGAATCGAGGTACGTGTGAGGCCATCTTCTCTATCCGTCAACTTCTAGAGAAGAGTCGTGAGCAGAGTCAACCATTGTTTCTTTGCTTTGTTGACTTGGAGAAAGCTTTCGACTCGGTGCCGCGCAAAGCCTTATGGGTGGTACTAGCGAAACTTGGATGCACGGACAAGTTTATAAGAATGATACGACTTCTGCATGATGACATGCGCTGTTGTGTCAGTGTGCAGGGCGAGGACTCGGAGTTCTTTAAAGTGAGCTGCGGTGTGAAACAGGGCTGCGTGCTCGCTCCAACTCTCTTTGCCCTGTACTTTGCAGTTGTCGTTCGGGAAGCCTTGCAGACTTTGTCCGAAGGTATCCGTATTTGTTTTCGTACCGATGGCGGTGGTGTCTTCAACCTAAATAGACTCAAGGCTCGCACAAGAGTGTCTCGCGCGACTGTCACTGAGATGATGTATGCAGATGACTTATGTTTTGTGGCGGAATCCCCAGATGGGCTGCAGAGGCTTATGTCGAGACTACTGCAGGCATGCAGCAGATTTGGCCTGAAGATAAATGTCAAGAAAACCGAAGTCATGGCACTTGATACTGTGAACAGTGCCCCAGTTGACATTAGACTCGGAGATGTCTCGCTTAAGCAAGTAAACCAATTCAAATATCTTGGCAGCACCATAACATCCAGGTGTCTCCTTGATAACGAAGTCAACAGCCGAATAGGAGCAGCTGCTGCAGCTTTTGGTAGACTTCGTGCCAAGGTGTTCCGCTCACATGACATAAAGCTCTCTACAAAAGTAGCTGTGTACATGGCAATAGTTCTGCCAAATCTCCTATATGCCTCTGAGACTTGGTGTCTATACCGCGAGCATATTCGGACATTAGATAGATTCCATCTAAAATGCCTACGTGACATTATGTGCATCCAGTGGTCGGACCGTGTTCGTAACACGGAAGTACTTAGACGCGCTAATGTCAGCGGTATTGAGGCCTATCTAATGCGTCGACAGCTGCGCTGGGCTGGTCATGTCTCCCGGATGTCAGATGCCCGAGTAGCAAAGCGCGTCTTCTACTCAGAGCTGGAGACTGGCAAGCGTAAGCAGGGTGGTCAGCGTCTGCGGTACAAAGATGTGCTGAAACGCCACATGAAGAGATGTGACTTAGATCCGTCACACTGGGAGGCTATGGCGGCAGATAGGACCAAATGGAGGCGGACTATTAAGGACAAGGTGTGCGAGTTTGAGAGCCGGCGGAGAGAACAGCTCGACGCTAAGCGAGATGAGCTGAAGGCCCGACCACCCGCGGCCATACAATACACCTATATCGGAGGAGTGCTGACTTGCAGTGAATGTGGACGGACATTCACTGCAAAAATTGGCTTTGTCAGTCACTGGAGAGCACACCAGCGAAGCTCTCAAAATTAAGCGCAGATCCAAGTCGCTGTGGCCGAAATCGGCCAGGATCAATATATATGTAGGTACATTACATTATTCGTTCACATAGAATTGTGGGTACATTGTATCCTTTTGAACTTCAGCCTTTCTCTCGTAACAATGGTTTCTGGAGTACTGTAAGCATGGCTCCAGTTTGCTTGGGACATTCCTGGTTCGACAATGGCTTGAACAAAATTGGGGCATTGTAGGTTCGTCTTTGTTTTGTAGACGAATTTAGTCAAACGTTTTGTAGGTTGTGTGTGAATATCTTGTTTGGTTTAGTATTGGATTAAAATTAGTGAAGGTTTTAAAGATTAATGTTTTGGACTGATTGATTCGATGGAAATCAAAACGTAGCAAACGTGGTTTTTCTTGCACACCGTTGTATACTTCTGGCTGGCTTCCAGGAACAGTTTCATTCGCGTCCCGTGAATAAAAGCATATAGTCTTCCCTGATATATGAGTGAATACAATAGTGGGCTAGTTTTTCTAATTGTACTCGTAGTTTCTGACATGAGAATGATCAAGTAAATACATTTTCAGCTTTATAATATTAGTGTAGAATTAATATTTTTGTAGTAGAGTTACCCTACAATAATAGCTCGATAGCATATTAAGGTACGATTTAACAAAGAGGCGAATTTATTATAATTTGTAATGAGTGCGATACGTTCAAAAGAGAACCTTTCTTGTGTGTGAAAACAATGGCCAGATACGAGATAACTTGATATTTAACCATTGTGCCTTTAATCTGAGCAGCGTAGGTTTTATATTAATTTAGGTTCTAATATTAAAACGTTTAAAGTAGAATATTTCTATGAATAGGTACCTAATACTGAAGTGTGTATAAAATAATTTTAATTCCATTAAATATGATACAAATTATTTCGCAATCGAGTCGAGATTAGCTGTCTGCAATTTATTTCAGAACTCTGCAAGTTAATTGACAGATCAATTGTTAAGCAGCATATTTTAATATTTCACCTTTGAATAAGACATAGATATTGCTTTTATGATTCCAAAATAATTTTAATTTATATAAAGAGGAAATAATCTTAATTTAATATAAAATATGTACTAATAATAATAATAATAGTCGATGTCGCCGTTCCGCATGACGAGAACCTTGTGAAAGCTGAGAAAGAGAAACAAATAAAGTATCTCGACTTAGCGCACGAGGTTGTCGCCATGTGGAATGTCGACACGGCTGTTATTGTGCCGATTGTCGTTACGGCCAATGGTTTAATAGCCAAGAGCCTCGACGAACACCTCAGGAGGCTCTCGTTGGGCGGCTGGATCAAGGGACTGATTCAGAAGGCAGTACTCCTTGATACGGCACGTATTGTGAGGAGGTTTCTGTCTCTGGGACCCTAACCACCGGTACCTTGGACCCTGTGCCCGATATCGGTGGCAACCTATTTTTTATATTTTTAAATGTTTTTTATTTTTATATTTAATATTTAAAAATGTAATAAATATGTGCAAGAATAAATAAATAATAATGTAGAGGAAATTTATTTTGTTTGTTATACCCTAAAGGCTCCGAAATTACAGAACCGATTTGGAAAGTTCTTTCACTGCGGGAAAACTAAACTATCCCCAAGTAACATCCATACTGATATTATAAATGCGAAAGTAACTCTGTCTGTCTGTTACGCTTTCACGTCTAAACCACTGAACTGATTTTAATGAAATTTGGTACGGAGATAGAGTTGACCTTGAGAAAGGACATAGAATAGTTTTTATCCCGGACTTTTGAAGAAATATATTGGAAACGCGATATAACCGAACTCCACGCGGGCGAAGCCGTGGGCGGAAGCTAGTAAGACTATATTTTATCCAAAAATAGCTAGTACTAAATAATTATTAAACTTACAAGACATAAGTGCAGTAACTATTGGCGTTTTTCACTGGTACACTTAGGCAATACTTTCTCCAGTCCAACTGTAAGCGACTGTACAACTAAATTAATAAAGTTATCGTCACAGGTGCTAGAAGTCTCTCTGAAGCCCAAGTTTAACATAAACACAGCTATTATGAAAACTTATAGTTACCGTGAAAGTGTTAACGAACAACGATAAATACTGGCATTTTGATTTATTGTAATAGTCTTCATCTTATTTGTGGTGAATTAATTGTTATACTGATTTACTGATAAAGCGCAACAGTAGCTATGTAATTAAAAATTTAAAATTATTTTATTTAGGTATTTAGGGATATGTGCCAATTAACGTTTAATTTAACAATATGAAATGAGATGCAGTTTTGTTAAATAAATGATTTACCAAATGTATTGTATATATAATGTATTTATTCATACTTTTTTATCGGTCGAGTACATTACCGCTGATAAAGTAACTAGAATAGATAGATAGAAAAGAGAGAATAAAATAAATTATAGGTTGTTATCCTAACTAATATTATAAATGTGAAAGTAACTCTGTCTGTCTGTCTTTCTGTCCGTCCGTCTGTCTGTCTGTCTGTCTTTTCTTCACGCCTAAACTACTGAACCGATTTGTGTGAAATTTGGTACAGACATAGTATGGAACTTGAGAAAGGATATAGGATAGTTTTTATTACAAAAAATATAAAAATAATAAAATTTAATCCGGACATATAGTGCCATCTATTGGTCAAACCAAAAATCTGCCGGAAGTCACTATTCCACGCGAACGAAGTCGCGGGCAAAAGCTAGTTTTCTTATAAGTTTGAAACAAATGACGCATTTTTCATTGTTTTACAAATTAACATCATCTGCCTAGCCAAAATTAACAAAACCATTTAACCTGTGTATCTAGATTCTTCATTAGACAATAATTCAAAATCTAATCACGTTTTACAGCAAAAACATCGCGTTAATAACTTAGTTTTAGCAATTGAATTTACGATATGATATTATTAATTTATGGCAACCCGCATAAATTAAAATGTGCTATCAAAGGATAAAACAAAGCCGAGAATGAGAAAACCTATCATCGGATTAAGTAAGAACCCTTAGGGGAGGCTTTGAAGGCCTATAACTTGTATGTGAGAATTATTGATAATATTAATTAATTGGGAATCTTCCTGGCCGCTTTTGATAGCTAAAACTTTGTAAAGAAGGATATAAATTAAATGCTGAGTTGAAATAATTTTTCGCACCATGTTCCAAAGAACATTTACAACATTTTAAGAAACGTATTTTATTTATTAAACTGCACATTTCATGTATTATTAGGTAAATAAAATCAAATATATAAAAACAACACCTACATTTTTTTAAACTAACAAAATTAAATAAATTCCGTAGTAGCATACCTAAGGTTTGTTGTGCGAAACGTGGAAAAAAAACAGATACGATTTTATTATTTAAGTTTGTTTTGTATTAAACAGTAATGCTTCAAACTTAAGAAATATATATAAAACATGACAATGCGAGCTACATTTTTGCCTTTCAAAAACGAGAAGGTTTACTGCAATAACGTCATAGGCCTTACTACCCATCCCTGCAGCCAAAAGGCATGACATGAACGGCCATTCCTTAGAGACTCTACTCAACCATTCTCTAGAGACGATGGTCCGCAACTACTTTACTTAGGTACGCTATCAGCTTGCTTATCAAATACAGACAGTTAACTGGAATCCCCTTTGATCTAGTGTTGTATTGTTAACAACATAAGCGTTGCTCAAGTGAGATCTACGAACTAAGATCGGTATGTTTGTGTATATATATTAGGTATCAGCCCAGTTCACGGGTTTTATTTAGTGTCATGTTTACAGTATATTGCGTGTAATTTATATAAATTACTAAAAATATATTTAACCTCAAAAATATAACATAACTTCGATGAAAAACTGTATCTTGGACCCTGTGTCCGACATCGGTGGCTACCAATTTATATTTTATTTTAAACTTTTTCGTATTTAATAAAAAAGAATGTGGAAGGAAACAAATAAATGTGAATGAAAAAAAAAATACATACATATATTATGAGTCTGCGTATATGAAAAATAAAAGTTTATTCACTGCCATAATATTCCTATAATTTAGTCAAAACATATCAAAAAAAACTAAATATTTATCTAACATTTGACCTACTTATAACTTTCACGTCGTCTACAACATTAATATCAGTCTAAAATTTCAAACAATTTAGACTCAACGAGCCTGACAACAGACGTTTGGTGTCATATAGCTAGATTGTGGTCCAGACGCAGACTTTATCTTAAGGCTTAAGTATCTTCTCATTTTGAAGTGGACTCTTAGAAGTAATTTTAAGTAACGTATGAGAGTCTCGTCCCTTTAATAGCATTCATGAGTATCCATTTTTTAAAAATTAATTATATAATTGTGTTACCCCTTTAAGTGGATGAAATATACGCAATTACTCATATTTTATTTCATGCTAGCTTCCGCCCGCGGCTTCGTCCGCGTAGAGTTCGGTTATATCGCGTTTCCAAGAGATTCTTCAAAAGTCCGGGATAAAAACTATCCTATGTTCTTTCTCAAGGTCAACTCTATCTCTGTACCAAATTTTATTAAAATAAGTTCAGTGGTTTAGACGTGAAAGCGTAACAGACGGACAGACAGAGTTACTGTCGCATTTAAAATATTAGTAAGGTTAGAGAACATCGTGCTTTCATTACATCTGCTAATAGGTATTTCTTTAAAGAGTCATTAAGAGCTTGAAAAGTCATAAAGAAACTAGAGAGTCATTCAGTAGTCTTACCATGGGTTATTGTGTTTCGTGGTCGTTAACTCATAGAGATCCACATAGATGGTCCTTCCAAGTGAACTACTAGCATTCAGTGACATCCTAGTACTCAGCTGCATACTAAGACTGGAAGTTGACCCATTACACTCAAGTCCGTATCCATGTTAAGTTAAATGGTAGAAAGTTTTATTGCGCATGTAAAATAAAAACCAGGACCAAACTCGGAGGTAATTTATTTTTCCGGTGTAAGTAATTTTACAAAGTTGCATTCACGAAAGACAGTGAGGGAGTAACATTAAAATATTCACTTCATTGTACTCGTCGTTCCGCAAAAGGTTTTATTCGGACATTCACGGGCAGGCACCGAAATTAAAATGTCGTAACTTTTTTATATTTTGGCAGCGTAAAAAGATGGTATTTACTACTTTTGCTCGGAAATATGAGGAATAAAGTTTCTTTGTTTAGTCGACTATAATTTTTGAAATATTAATAAAGTTTGGAGACCATGCGCATATAATCATTCCTACTGCAAAATGCTCTAATACTTCTGATACTAAATATCTGGGGTACGACATCACAAACCAAACCACTGCAATCGATTTCGTCGCTGCATCTATCTAAAAGTGCCGACTTCACATTTTTCAACATCTGACATTCAAAATCGGTGCCATTTGGAAGTCGTGCTGAAGCGCTGTGAATGGCGCCCTTTACGCCAAGAATAGCGAGCTCAATGCATTTAGTGAAGTAAATATCGCGAGCCGTGAAGACTATCTAGCAGCGTTGTGCTGCTCAAGCTATGTTGTATAGCACAGCTTTTACTGGAGTTTTGGTTTATTTTTATTTTTAAAAGGAAAAATGGTTGCAATTAGCATTTTATGTTTAAAAACTGTACGATTCCCGGAATGATTTGTTCGATAGGTTTAATAAAGATCGTGTTACTGATTTTAGATTAAATTATGTTTTGATCAGACAAGACTTATGAAGAAGCAACATTTTAGATGACATACGCAACAGAAAGCAACTGAAGCAAATTTAAGAAAAGCTGAAGATTGTGACGTATAAGGAAGTTTAGGAGTTGGCGCTAGATAGGCGTAAATGGAAGGAGCTGCACCGACAAGAGCTGGGCTTTTAAATTAATGATGATGACGCACTGAAAACGTAGATTCGTATGAAACTCACAAACCTTCTATAAACCCAACAAAACTGTTAATCAATAAACAGCATACACTTTTTCAATTAACTCTTACTGCCTCACAACTTAGGGGAACACGAAGCGATGGCTAGCACAACCGAACAGTTTGATCAAAGCCGAACGAGCCTTTGCTTATTCAGTATTACCACAGATTATATAATAGTTACTACGTAACAGATAAATCACTCCATACAAAAAAGTCCATACCTACTGTTATAAGCACCTACAAGTTCCCCAACTACCTACAAATTCCTAGCTGCGTTATAAAATGAACCTTAAAAGCTCGAGCGCTTGATTGTTATTCCAATGCGATAGCGCACAGTTCAGTGACCGCAACCGTGCCGTGGCCGTGCTTAGGGTTGCTTCTTACAATTTATTAATATTTAAGTAGGAAAACAAAGTTACGCTTATTTTAAGGTAGCCTTTTTTAAAACTGAGTTTTTAAATAAAAAGTGATATCAAGAATATTTTTCTTTAGTTAACTATTGTATTGCCTACTAAAATGGAGTATGGGTACATATTACTAAATATTACCTAATACGTAAGCATAGGTAAGTACTTAAGTAAAGCTTTCGTCAAAATCAAAGGCGGTTTCCAACTATTTTTCGAGCACAAGTGCCATACCCCATATGGTACAACTCCGTCGAGTGTTGATACATACCTAAAATTGGTTTCTGCGTAGCGACACGCGTAATGTTCCGAGTCGTCATTAAGTTGGACCAGAACTATACCTACTTACACTCGAGATGTGTTTTGAGCTACAAAACTCACAATACAGTTCATATAACTAAATAGGTATCTAAAGTAAAATAAGTACCTACCTAATGATCTCTGTTGTGAAAATCATAAAGTAGATAAGTATTAATTTATTTAAAAAAAATAGAATTACTATATAAGATCATAAATATAAAATGTTTCTAAATCTTACAATAGTCGCATATAAACCAACACAACTCAAAATAATCCATCAGTTTGTGAGGTAGCTTAAAAAACTAATAAAAACCAACAGCATAACATGCCACGAAATAAAAATAATAATATTGGAACGCGCGCGGCGCGTGATACTATTGAAAGCCCTGAGCCGCGTGGGGTTACCGGTAACCCAGCGAGCGGTAGGCATTTATCGCGCGCAAGTACGTCGAGTGACAGAGGCCTGGTATTACTAAATGCTAATGGATTAATTAACGATTGAAAGGCCATGTCACGGAGTTCGAAGCTATGCCGAGTACATATTACTTGAATGTGTAGTATGCTGGTAAATATGGACGGTGATTTAATGAAGTAATGTTATTTAGGGTGCATTTACACGGTACAAGTAGCTGGAGCAAGTTAACATGCGCAAGTGACAATTGACAAGTCACAAGAGCACGCGGGTGGGTATTTTGCTTGTGGGTAAATGCATATAACATGAGCATGTGCCTCAACATGCGCAAGTTACTTGCACCGTGTAAATGCACCTTAAGATGGTGTGTGGTTTTTAGAAGTCGCTTAATAAAATATGTGTGTAAATTATGTTTTGGAGGTAAATGGTGGTTGTTAATGTAGGTTTGTTTAATTTAATGCCATTGTCATATTTATGTGTTGTTACAATAAATAGGTATTCAAAAGATGTCTGATAACACTGGTCAACAAGTTATAATTTTTTTTTTGGTGCAAAGGTGAAATATACAATTTCTTGTAGAATATTTGATACGTAATCGAAGTCCAGAACATTAATTTGCACTAGCACGTAGGGATTTAGAGATATACCCCTCCTAAAGTACCAAAAACGCGTTTTTTTATGTTTGATGTAAGTTTTTGGGGACAGCAGAATTTTCTAGGAATTTCTAACTAAAGCATCATATAGTACTACTTTCCCCGCATTAACCCCATTTTAATTTATATTTTTGCGAGTTTTATTTTCCAATATATACCATTTTATAACTAAAGTGGAGTTTTTTCATACTAACAGGCCAAATAAAATGTAGGGAAGATCGAACTATCGTAGCTGTATACATATTTCATGAAAATTTAAACTCTTAGCGTTTGAAATAAAAATGAATTTCAATCGGGAAGAGTAGTACTATATAATGCTATAGAAAGAAACTAAAAAACTATTTTGCTGTCCTTCAAAAAAATCGTCAAATATCGTTAAAAAACGCGTTTTTGGTACTTTAGGAGGGGTATATCTCTAAATCCCTACGTGCTAGTGCAAATTAATGTTCTGGACTTCAATTACGTATCAAATGATCTATAAGAAATAATATATTTCACCTCTGCACCAAAAATGCTGTTGACCAGTGTAATCATTGTGTTTTTAAACTTTAAGAACAATAATATAAATTATAAATTACATAATCTAAATCATAGATTATTGTAAAGGTAAACTAATAAGATATAATCCAAAAAAAATAGGTTACAATAGATAATTAACCTTCTTCTGAAAGGAAAAAAAAGTAGACTATTTCATGCGGTTTGAGAAAGAAGGCAATATGAAAATTTAAGATTCACTACAACATACGTATGCACATACTTTCCGCACTAAAACATGGTTGAAACAGTTCCCAAACTAAGTTTAACGTCAAGAATTTAGTTCCACAATCCAGTACGTAAAACTGGATTCTTCATATTTTATAATAATATGGAAAATTCCTTTATATGAATAAAATTCAAAGTGGAGCAAAAATATCCCGGAATTTTTAATATTACACGTACTGTAACTTGAGTTCACGTTTTAAACTTATATTTTAACAGCGGTTATGGAAGTAAACGTTATTTTTAACGTTGTAACCGTTATTTTTAACGACTGAACTTTTGCATGAAGTTTGGGTTCCTACTTGCGTTTAGTTTAGTTAGCAAACCATTTGTTAAGTTGCGTTAAGATTCTCATTTGCTTAGAATTTTGGAACCAACTCATGTACTTGTTGAAAGAAAGATATTTTATGCTAGAATATGTGCTACTTAATTACTGCACAATTTTTTCGAAAATACGTGCCTTTTTTAACTACCTACTACTTAATTAGAACTAGGCAATTACGATTATCATCCAGGGGAACAATCAAATATCTTACAAGAAACTCAACTCTTTAAGAATATACGCTATTATGTTCCTATTCAAGATTAATCGTCTCATTTAGCTTAATTAAGTCTAAAAACTTGGACTCATTGCTTTGACTAAAGTAGTGGATAAAATAATGAAGAACCCATAAAGTTTACAGCTTACAGTTTTTATAAGGTTTAAGAAACGGATTATCGTAACTTGAAAAACAAGAAATAAAATGCAAAAAAAAATACTTTTAGGTGCATTAACAATCACCAAGCATCTGTCTGGAAGTCGTTGTTTAGTAGATGCAAACATGTTAATTTGCCACCGACTTCTAGACCGATGCATCTAAAGGTATTATTTTTATCTTTTTAGTGTTTTAAGAAGACGTTAATTGTCTTTTTTACTGCAGAAAGACTAACCAGACATGTTTTTCTAATATTAGGTAGAATTACTCCTTAACTTCGTATATAGCTGGCTTCCCACAGTAGACACAATGATACTGCCGTTTATATTACTGCATAGCTGATCATCATCACCAGATTCATAGACCGTTAACCGCTGAACATAGACCACGAATACACGAGGCTCTTCTAAAAATGCTCAATATGGGACTTGCTTGAAACTATTTGCTTAGATATTTAAGCACACGAATATAACAATTGGGGTCATTACTCCAATCACACTTAAGAAGGGCTTATGATGAGAATGCAGGTGCCAAGATTTTCATATAAAAAATTACCAGTGAAAACCTCGAGGTTTTCCCGATCCCCTCTTAACCCTCTTAGTAATTAAAATTTCATCTTAAAACACGAGAATAAAATCATCTTTCCGTTGTCTACCTGCTAAGGGTCATTCTGATTCAATTGTCATTGTCAAAGTTTTCTTTACAAATTAAAAATTCAACTCGTCAACGTCGTTAAGGGATTTTGCATAATTTCGAGAGGCTGACCTTGTTCGACCTGCAAATGTTTTGGTAATACTTTTTAACAAGTTTTGTGTAGGAAGTTTTGTTTTTGATTATTGTTGGGTGGGTTTTCAGATTTTAGCAAATTACTTATATTTTCATGTTAAGCGAAACGAGAACAAATACATATGTTTAATAAACAACACATCATTTTTTTTAATCATAAAAAATAATTATATACTTACTGTTACAGCCTTTTTATCGTCCCACTGCTGGGCACAGGCCTCCTCTCACACGGAGAAGGATTGAGCATTAAATTGAAGGATCGAGTATGAGGGGGCGGGTTCGAATCCAGGTCTGGCAAGTACCAATGCAACTTTTCTAAGTTTGTATGTACTTTCTAAGTATATCTTAGACACCAATGGCTGATAAAAAGGTGAAGGAAAACATCTTGAGGAAACCTGGACTATATAGTCTGAATTATATACTTACCTATTTAAAATTATGCCTACCTATTCGTAATTTTTCAATCTCATTCACGCTTAATTATCACTGATATATAGCTACAATGTAAGTATAATGTATACAAATGCAGTATGTACACACACATACATAGAAAATAAGTCATCATTCCATATTTCAATGTGAATACAAAACGGTAGTATGTTGATTGGCTATCATTACCGAACAAGTGAACATCAAAGCGTGCCGCTCACCTCTGTTGACTTTAATTTACATGAATGGTTCAACGTGCTTTCAAAATAAAGCACGGTAGAACCGAAGTTGGGGCTTTCATAATTTAACAGACAATGTGTTATTTTATGTCTGACTTAACTGTTCTGTGAATACGACAATTGTAATATTTTTTATAGACAGCTCATTCAAAATCATTACCTCCCTAGTATTTTCACATCTATGTTGGGGTCGCCTTCCAGTCTAACTGAATGCAGCTGAGTAACAGTGTTTTACGAGGAACAACTGCCCATCTGACCTTCTCAACTCAGATGCCCAGGCAACCTAATACTCCTAGGTAGGACTGCTTGTCAGACTTCTGACTACCCGTAACAACTGCCATTGGTCTTCTAGTGACAACCTGGATCTACAGTTTCTGTCATCGGAAACAGCTCATTCAAAACACAAAACTCAAAAAAGTATCTCATCATCATCATCAGCCTATCGCAGTCCACTGCTGGACATAGGCCTCTCCAAGTGCACGCCACTGAGATCGATTTTCGGCTTCTCGCATCCAGCTCCTGCCAGCCGTCTTGCGCAAGTCATCACTCCACCGTGCCTGAGGACGTCCTACACTACGTTTACCGAGGCGTGGTCTCCACTCTAGAACTCGTTTACCCCAACGGTTATCGGTTCTTCGGCTAATATGGCCAGCCCACTGCCACTTCAGCTTGCTGATTCGGTGGGCTATGTCGATGACCTTGGTTCTCTGACGGATTACCTCATTTCTGATGCGATCCCTCAGAGAAATGCCGAGCATAGCCCTTTCCATAGCCCGCTGAGCGACTTTAAACTTGTGAACCAGCCGTACCGACAGTGTCCACGTTTCGGCTCCGTAAGTCATGACAGGTAGGACGCACTGATTGAAGACTTTTGTCTTTAGGCACTGTGGGATCGACGATGTTAGGACTCGACGTAGCTTCCCAAATGCAGCCCAACCCAACTGAATTCTCCTATTCACCTCGTCCTCAAAGTTGTTTCTACCTAACTGCAATGTCTGCCCGAGGTATACATATTTCCGAACAACTTCGAGAACGGCGCCGTGTATCGCAATCGGTTCCGGTAGAACATGTTCATTAAACATGACCTTGGTTTTGTCCAAGTTCATCCGTAGGCCGATGCGT
Organism: Helicoverpa assulta; assembly: GCA_963856015.1. NCBI lineage: Eukaryota > Metazoa > Arthropoda > Insecta > Lepidoptera > Noctuidae > Helicoverpa > Helicoverpa assulta. Next base: position 3,566,363 of record CAWLCW010000016.1, read on the forward strand.
AGAGAAGATTCAGCCAGGTCGTTCAGCATCTGTTGTAGGTCCTGCAGCGTTTCCGCCATGATGACGATATCGTCAGCAAATCGCAAGTGAGAGATGTGTTCGCCATTGATGTTGATGCCGCGTCCTTTCCAGTTCAGCGTCTTGAACATATCCTCCATTGCATTAGTGAATAGTTTCGGGGAAATAACATCCCCTTGTCTCACTCCTCGATGCAACGGTATGGGCCTTGTTTGCTGATTCTGTACTTGGACGGACATTGTAGCGGCTTCGTAGAGACATCTCATCACTTGGATGTATCGCCAATCTACTTGACAACGCTGCAGGGACTCCAGAACAGACCAGATTTCAACCGAGTCAAAGGCCTTCTCATAGTCCACAAATGCTAGACACAGGGGCTGATTATACTCTTCGGTCTTCTGTATAATCTGCCGCACTGTGTGGATGTGGTCTATGGTGCCGTATCCGCTCCGAAACCCAGCCTGCTCCGGTGGTTGGAATTCGTCGAGTCTTCGCGCAAGTCGGTTCGTGATCACTCTTGAGAACAGCTTATAGACGTGGCTTAGGAGGGAAATGGGTCGATAGTTCTTCAGCTGGGTTTTGTCTCCCTTTTTGAAGAACAGGACGACAACACTCCTACTCCACGCCTCTGGAGTTCTCCCTTCAAACAGGACGGCATTAAAAAGCTTCTGGAGCATGACACCGTTGTCATGGGGGACTTTAACGCTAAAGTGGGAGTACAGATTTGCGGCGAATCGGCAGTAGGATCCCATGGATTTGGAAGCAGGAATCATAGGGGGCAAATGCTCGTCAACTTCCTCGAACGCGAGGGGCTCTTTTTGATGAACTCCTTTTTCAAAAAGCAGCCCCAAAGGAAGTGGACGTGGCAAAGCCCCGACACTATGACTAAAAATGAGATTGACTTCATCATGACGAACAAGAAGCACATATTCAGAGACGTCTCCGTGATCAATAGGTTTAATACCGGGAGCGATCACCGACTTGTCCGAGGCTCTCTGAATATCAACTTCAAGGCCGAACGTTTCCGTCTGATGAAGGCCAGGCTCCGACCAACACTGCTCCGAACCATGACAGGATCTGAAACGTTCCAGTCAAATCTGGAGAACCGATTTGCCGCCGTGGAAACCACAACAGACGTTAACCAGAACCATGAATATGTGGTTCGGATCCTCAGGGAGGAAGGTTCGAGATTCTGTAACATGCAGCGTAAGGGCAAGAAATCAAAGCTTTCGGAAGAGACATTAGGGCTTATGAAGAAACGACGTGAAAACCCGCCTGTCACTTCGTCAGCTAAGCGGGCTCTAAACCAAGAGATCAACAAGCACGTACGACGCGACCTCCGGTGCTCCAATACTCTTGCCATTGAAAGAGCAATTGAGCTGAATCGGGGGTCAAAGGTGTTCGTACAATCTCTTGGAAGAAGCCACTTGACGAAGCTGACCACAACAAGTGGAGAAGTCGTTTCTTCGGTGCCGGCAGTCCTTTCGGAAGTGGAAAATTTCTATGGCCGGTTATACGCATCGCATGCATCTCGACCTGATCCCGGAAATGAGGATTCTAGAGCCACATTAACACGCCATTTCACCGAAGACCTGCCAGAAGTCAGCAGTGGCGAAATCGAGATCGCTCTGAGACAGCTCAAAAATGGAAAAGCCCCTGGCGAGGATGGCATTACAACAAAAAAGTATCTATCTACCCAAAATACATTAAAGTTCCTTAGACAGTCGAAATTCCTTAGAAAGTCGTGGTGGCCTAGTGGGTAAAGAACCAACCTCTCGAGTATGAGGGTGTGGGTTCGATTCCAGGTCAGGCAAGTACCAATGCAACTTTTCTAAGTTTGTATGTACTTTCTAAGTAATCTTAGACACCAATGGCTGATAAAAAGGTGAAGGAAAACATCTTGAGGAAACCTGGACTATATAGTCTGAAATCACCAACCCGCATTGAGCAAGCGTGGTGATTAATGCTCAATCCTTCTCCGTGTGAGAGGAGGCCTGTGCCCAGCAGTGGGACGATAAAAAGGCTGTAACAGACAGTCGAAATAAAACGCCAAACATCGAAATAGCTAAAGCCAAACTTGTGTACAAGACTAGTGCATAAACTCGAAATTTCGAATAACATTCAAGTCTTCAGCTAAACTATTTCAATACTAAAGCCTTATATTTCCAATATCCTAGCAGGAACGCGAATTGAGGACCACTCCTTATAGTTCTAGATAACAACACTTTGAACTCAGTTTTATAACGAAGGAAGGTATATTGGGTTGTTCAGTGAACATGATGTTGTATTTATTTTTTCAATGATCTGAGTTGAGGGAATGTCAAATACATACTTACATTTGGGAACTAACAGTCAGTTAATAACATTTTGTGATATATCATAGTAAATTGAAAGTAGGTAAAATAAACTTCACGCCAAGCATCCACCCCGTCATAAGTTTAATCCGCAATCATTAAAGATTCACAGCACAAACCCTGCAAATGCACAGTGCCAAGAGGAACGTCCCGGAATAAAATATAAAGTATAACACACAGTCTATTTGCAGATATTGAGCGACAAAGAACTTCGAAACGTAGCGACAACAAAGAGATGTCAAATGCAGAAACTCTTTAATGTTGCAAAAAATTTACTCAATAGGTTTAGTCCAACAAAACACAAACGAAAATGAATTTTAGCATCGTCAATTTAAAGTTCAAATTCGAAGTCAGCGAATTAATTTAGGTGAAGCTCGAATTTAAGTGCTGATGACGTCAAAAACGTTTTCCAATATGGCTACCGATTTTAATTTGTAATTTCCTCGTGGTAATAGGTTTTAAGGGAAATGTGGAAGGGGTTAACTAAAGCGAAGCTGTATTTAACTCATGGATAAGAAGGTCAAAATAACATCTCATCATCATCCTCCGAGCCTTTTCCCAATTATGTTGGGGTCGGCTACCAGTCTAACCGGATTCAGCTGAGTACCAGTGCTTTACAAGAAGCGACTGCCTATCTGACCTCCTCAACCCAGTTACCCGGGCAACCCGATACCCCTTGGTTAGACTGGTGTCAGACTTACTGGCTTCTGACTACCCGTAACGACTGCCAAGGTTGTTTAATGACAGCCGGGACCTACAGTTTAACGTGCCATCCGAAACACAGTCATTGATGTCTAAGATTTACTTGAAAGTACATACAAACTTAGAAAAGTTGCATTGGTACTTGCCTGACCTGGAATCGAACCCGCGCCCTCATACTCGAGAGGTCGGTTCTTTGCCCACTAGGCCACCACGACTATCTAAGAAATTAAAATTGATCAAAAAGTTGAAAGACATTTCAATTAAAGGTAAATGAAAATGTTGAAAATGTATGAGACACCCAGACCAAAACTCAAACACAAGCTTTTCCTTTTCCAAAAAAATCGAGTCTGTATTTCTAGATAAACTGACTTATACGCCTAGCAAAAGTTAGGAGGGCTGTGCAACGATTCGGAAAAACATTTCACTTCTTCCCGGCTACGGTCAGGTCAAGGCCGAATGAAGGAAAGGGTTTCTGCGGCATAAGCGGATTGGCGATGACCCTTAAACCATCAGCCTTCGACTAACGTACCTACTAAATCTTTATAAATTTTATCATTGAATTGACGTTATAAAAGCTCCATTTTTGGGACAATAGAATTGAGTTTTGAAAATCTAATTACAGATGATGAAACCGCAACATGATTGAAATAGTTTTAACAGTGCTTGAAATTATTGTCAAACAATTTTGGTGTACCACAGTGCTATGTCAATTTTACATTGTTATGCTCTGTGCACTTATCAAACCTATAATATATAATTTTTTGTCAAGTGAAAAAAATGCCTACGCATACCACCAGCGCTCGGGGAAAACGAGGTGATTGTGTGGGTCTTGCACCTACTAAACAACCTGTATTAACATTAAAATAGACATCAACTAAGCAAAGTTTATTCCTGCCTGTATTAGTAAAAATCCCCGGAGCGAAAGTGTCGCGATCCTGAAATGTCGTCAGTCGTCGATCACCGCCCCCGAGCATTATTCACGGGAGAGATAAGTCCGAAACGTACCTGGGAGTCGACACCTCTGAATAGATACTGCTTTTGGGATGTACACAAGTTGTAAGCGGTGGCGATTTGGTATGTAGGGTATAAAATTATCGGTATTTTAAGCTGAATAAGTTTTGCTTGATATCTCGTATATTTACACCGTTGCGCATTTGTTTAGGAAAACAAATGCAGTTTTGACGATTACAGCGTTTAGTCTTCAACCTCTCGACTCGTATTTGTCCCACCAAGCGTTTTGTATGAACACAAGAAAAGTTCAAGACAACAAACGCACCCTGCACGGCTGCGACACTCACATAAAACCAATATTTTCTAAATTTACTGTTATTAATTGCGCAAGAAATGTTGCATTTTCCTAATACTTTTTTTTTATAATTTTCCTGTGTTGGAATTTTTATTGTCTTGGCCTACTTCCAGCCTTTCAGAAATACTGTAACCTTGTACAAACCCGCTCCAGCTTGTAACTTACATTATCAATAAGAAATATCTAAGGTTGAATCGAGAAGCGACTGTGAGTGCGAGATTGGAGTATAAATCTGCCTTACAGCTTCATGCTATGTGTCATGACCCTGGTTATAATTATTTTCTGTCGCACTATTATTCTTGTGAACGGTTCCGATAGTTTTTACATTGATAGAGATTACTTTAAGTACTTACAATAATAAGTTTTAATCTATACTAATATTATAAAGCTGAAGAGTTTGTTTGTTTGTTTGTTTGAACGCGCTAATCTCAGGAACTACCGGCCCGATTTGAAAAATTCTTTCAGTGTTAGATAGCCCATTTATCGAGGAAGGCTATAGGCTACTTTTTATCCCGGTACGGGAAGTAGTTCCCACGGGATGCGGGTGAAACCGCTGGCAGAAGCTAGTTAGAGAATATGCATTTTGTACTATATGAGGTAGAATTAAAACCGATCATGGCCTCATTGTTAGAAATTAACCTTATTACACATTTACTAAAGCACGCATTGTTTTAAATAATGTACCTACCTAATAATGCGAAAGCAACTGTTGCTATATTTCTTTCTTCAAACCAAAATGAAAGAACCGATGGATTAATGTACATATTATGTACAAAGCTAGCCGAGCCTGAAGACCAGGTCACTAGTTATCCGGTGATGGAAGTAGTTCTCTCAGGCCCCGGAAAATACCGGGGAAAATAGCTATGGCCTTACTACAAAAACTTAACCACCTGTTTTACACTTGTCCAAAAAAATTGTGGCTGCAAAATGAACCATATGTCAACGTCATAATTTGTCATTTTTTTAGACAAGTCTTAAACTGACGTTTAAAAGTTTTTGTGGTAAGACGGCTAGTGTCTTATCATACATTTTGATTCTGAAAATCTGTATCCTAGTTAATCAAGCACCTCTATACCAATTAGTACCTACTATACTAAAAGTTCTAGCTAAAATCATTCCAATATTTCTATACGTTTAGTCCTTGAACGTTAATTACGTATCTTAGGAATAGTTCGATCAGATTTATTCGAAGTTCTTAGCACGAGTAGAAAAGTTTTCTTGTTATGGCCAAGAGATTGGATGTAGGAACCAGATGAATGTGCGCGTTTAGTTCATAGGAATATGAATCAAATTGCGTGTGCCTATTATGTAAGAGTAATTGGATAGTTTTTATATTAACTGGGTTAAAGTAAAATAAAATATACAGAATATGTTTTTGTGTTTTAATGTAATTTCACCGTGTCGTAGCTGGGTGTATCCATAAATAAAATTATTGATCAATCTCAATAACAATGAATTAGTTCTAGGAAAGACGACATTGCTGGAAAGAAGTTGAAGAGTACGGAGAAATATCGCTGAAGAAGACATGCCACGCCAACACTATATTAAAGCTCAGTCGAATAATGATTTTAATTGGATATTCCTTTTACAAGATATTAACCTATTTAAGGAATAAGTTATGAAAACCATTTATTTCACTATCATTAAACCAACAACATTGAGTTCCTTTGTTTCTAAAACAAAAGCGAAACCAACATTTAAATTAACATTTCAAAACATCTTATAAACAAATAAACATTAAGCTATTTAGATCCGACGTGATCTCATTGCAGTATGCATTTACGAGTAAGTAGCAATGTCCCTTAAGACAGTTCAGTGTTGGTACTGGTACACTTAAAGCAAATAAATGTGGTACAGATACGTATGTATTTAGCATGTTGGAAATAAGTGTTTTGAAGAAATTGTAGTACTTTTACTAGATGGGTTGATTGGTAGGTTTAGTTTTTTTCATTCCTCTGTGAAAATGTGAGGATGTGATATATGATTGGCTCGTTTTGTCAATAGACGTATAATCATCGGCAGGGATATTGAGCCCTGACCTTCACCTGCGCAGAAGCGATTTATTGGTTTATTGCCTTATGTGTACAGTGCGCAAAGCGATCCCCACTCTTCCGCCGAGAGCTCAATATCCGTGCCGATAACTATAGGTATCTATTTCTTTCTGCCTGTTGAGACCGCCCGACCCGGGTTCATAACCATTTTTTATCGGAAATCATTAAATGACCCCTCCTGCTAGAGGTGCAGCTTGAAGGAAAGTTCGATTTTTACTGACTAGAATCTACCATGTTCCTTCTTAAGCCCTTTATGTAGCAGGGCCGCTGTAACTATTTCAAACAATCCCGCAACCCCGGCAGAATTAAGGATGGGCCCCTATATCTTTTTATACTTAGGTTATCATGAACTGCTACATTGCCAACAAAGAAAACAAAACCATAGCCCTATTTACTAGTAAAAATTACGCCAGCATCGTTACTTACATAATTTTGTTCTAACCAGTCGTTACTACTACATTGCGTATTCTGGCCGGCTCCTACGCGTACAATTTACGCAAAGTTCGCGTTTATGTAATGTTCCTTTTAAGAAAGAATTTCTTATTTTGGAAGACATAACTATATTGGGATTATTATGAGGATTATGTACATAAAAATGGAGTGGGACTATCTAATCTGATTTTTTATTAAAACATGGCTTTTACAATCGATCACATTTATTAATTTTGAATAAGTTTTTTTTTTCATTTATTTATCATATTTTTCAGATAAAAAAATTTAAACTTGTGCTATCATGAATCTATCTCAAAATCGAAGTTTTATAAAATGAGATTTTACAAATATACACGTTAATGTCGCTAACAATATAAACAACTTAAGATAAACGGTCTTTGCGTAAACAAACACATTCCTAAATAATACTTATGTAATATTGCTTTAGTTTACATTTTATGTTCTTTGGCGTAATATTATTTCTTTTTTCTGGGTACAATATAAGTGAGCGGTAGTTCGTTCGCCATAGGTGAAGAGTGGTGATAAGATAAGAAAAGAAATGTTGCTCATTTTGTCACAATAAAGTATGCTCTAAATCAAGAATCTTTTGTAGCAAGTTAAAAAATCAAATTACCCACTACACACTCACAAACCAATCATAATGCTTATAATACAACAAAGCCCTTTTCAGTCAGTGTAAAATTATTCTTATTCGCTCTGTTATAAAATGTAAATCTGCATTTGAAACGAGCAGAGGTCACAATAGCCACAACAGAAACGTAGGAAGGAAAATTAAAAATATTTTTGGTCTCTACTAACGAGCCAGCCTGGTTCTTGCCTATCTGCATTTTTGTACTCACGAAATTGGATTTACTTTTTTTTGGTAGGTACGTGATTTTTTTCGAATCATCCCATTTTCGGTTGTAAACTGTGACAGATTTTTGGCACTTTTGAATTGTGACGGTTTGAAGTTTGGTATTTCCTTTAAAGAAGTTTCAAAGTTTCAAAATAAATATTGGAGAATTGCTTTTAAGAAAATATAGAATAAAAAAAATCTATCTTTAGGTACAACACGATTAATTTGGTCGGTTCAATTTGCAATATTGTTCATTTTAAAAGCTACTCATTTTGTCGTTGCAGAATTCGGTTGTTGAAATTACCATCTCCGAACGTCTCATAATATGTAAATTACTGAACACAACTTCAACACATCTCCACCACACTATTAAACAATCGATTAGTTATACGCATTTATAACAGTGTTCCAATCAAGATATTCCCCCGAGCCTCTGACAATAGGGAACGATATTTGCGGTCATGCGTTGCGGTGTTCAGGCTCACAAATCAGACTCCATTGTTATATGTGTTAACCACTATTGCGTTACTGAAATTGGGTCTAGTTGAACCATGGAGAACAAAATGAATAGCGGAGATGTCATAACGCAACATCTGAGAAAGCAACTCTCCAAAATGCAATTTTCGCGGGACGAGAAACGTTACTTGCTCTTACACGCCTTCTATGTGACCCGCCTAATATTTTTAAAATAAAATCACCGATCAATCAAGAGCAATTTTGATAAAGACTTGATTTGACAAGGACCCCAAACGTCTCGTTAATTCTTGTAATTGATCACGCCTGCCGGTCGTTGTTTGACCTACAAGAAGGCGCCTGACCTACCTTCCTTATGGCATCTCCGCTGTATTTCCTTCCTCCGTGAGTAGAATGCTTATGTCCCTGAAGTTTAGTGTTATTCAGAGTATTGTTGCTAACACAATGTATGACGGAAAGGCGTTGGAAGACCAACGGAAGCGTATACTGTTGTAAGTGACATAAAATTGGTATTTGTTGTTTGAGAAATTGCTGCTGGTACTATCATGTTTCATCGTCTAGTCAGTTTTGGTATTTTGATACAGAATTATCAAGATTCATGTGTTAACCTTCAAAGTTACTCTTATGAGTGCCAAAAAAATAATTAAGTCCGAATCTAACAATAGATAATCCGAAATCTGACCTATTTTTATCAAAGTGCCAAGTTTAAATGTTTTTCAGCTTTAATATTTTTGCAAAAAATACCCCATATTTCAGCAGCCTTTCATCAAAAAAGTTTTAACGCATAATAAAAATCTTAAGTACTATCGATATACGTCGTTTAACGTTCAATGCCATACTAAATAACATTACAGTCTACTTACTATCAGGCTGTTAAATCTCACTTATATCTCACGCTGGTTTATTTTTCAATCTAACAAAGCTTTTATATTATTTTCTACTCAGAGAGACCAGAATTATGACTTGAATGTGAGCGCAAATACATTATTATGTGCATATATCTAGTTCATAATTTATTCTGTGATGAGCGAATAAGTATGGCTGCTTTTTAGGTAAAAATATTTTGAGTATGATCTTTCACATTTTGGTATGCTATTTTAGTGTGTTTTAAGTCCGTTAACCTCACTTTAGTTCTTAAAACAGCATTCAGTAACATATGTATGCTTGCATCAAAGGTCAAAATGTGAACTTTAGGTTTTTATGCATTTTATGTGGTCTGCACTGGTCAAAAAGTCGTGGTGGCCTAGTGGGTAAAGGACCAACCTCTCAAGTATGAGGGCGCGGGTTCGATCCCAGGTCAGACAAGTACCAATGCAGGCTCGGAGGATGTGGATGATGTGGTCTGCACTGGTCATGTAAATTAGTCCATACCTACTTCTAAATAAATGTAGGTATGTATGAGTAGTATACGTAAAGAGTTGAAATAGTACATGCATCTTAAATAAAAAAAAAAACATCAAGGAGTCTAACTCCTAATAAGTACTGCTTACGAAATGGGTATCATATACCTACCTTATTCGAATGCTGATCAATCTGACGTCTCTAATGTGTGATAAATATAAATATAGGTCACATATTTTATGTCTGATCATCTAGCAGTCACAATGTCATCTGATTTCTGTCACCCGTCCCACGCTCGAAGGGTGAACCTAAATTCAGTATTAGGTTGTAGAGGTAAGCTATTTTCGTAGTAAAGGTTTTTCATGTATCAGAGTCATTTCAGAGGAAATTGAGTTCTTACGCCGACGTGATATAAGAATAGTTTTATAAAATGATTAACTTTTTTGCCCTTGTATTACTGATAACCGTCTTTCGTTAGATGTAATAAGTGGAGGACCAGAAAGAATGGTGGTATGGTGGTTGGTAGACCACCGTATGGCTATACCAAAGGACCATTGTCAAAGTCGAAGTCAAAGTCAAAAACATTTCAAACTCAAAGTTGGTCAGTGAATATGGCGAACCGGGACACAGTACAAGTGAAGCTAGCTAGTTGATGAAAGAAAAGGGACTTACATGTGCTGGATGGTGGAGGCGCACGTTGATACAGGCCTGCGGTGCTGTTGCCCCTACGTGTAGGTTAGGTACACTATCACTCACTGTTAGTTCTTGTATGCCGGCTACACTAATACACTGTTTTAATCGGTTTTAATGATGGAACGATGCGGTTGATTAATTATTTTCACATAAAATTGCATAGCGGTATTACGGTGATTCGAAAAATTTGAATATCGGCGGAAGAGTTCCATTTGCGAAACAGCTGTAGGCGCGCCGTGATTGGTACGCGCGGCGTGTCTTCCTTCTCTTTTTGGTTTATTGTAGCGGAATAAGAGGAAAAGGGAAGGATAGCCAACAATAAATGTAAGAAAAGATGCGTTCGGAAATTAAAGAAAAAAAAAGTGTAAACATATTTACTAATATTATTTGTTTTTTTTTTTCCGAGTAAGACACAGTTTAAATGCCTAATAATTAATTTGAAGTGCCTAAAATATTATATTATTAAACTAAACTCTTCAAGCAACCAAAGACAAATAGACCCCCCAAGGGCAAGAGAGCAATTACAAAACTCAAAGTTCAATCAACACAAAGAAGTATTGATTAAACTTGTCTAGCTCAAAACAATCACTTCAAACAGTACTCAGGCCCATCATCCAAAAAACTTAACACTTAAAAATCTTAATACTTCAACAAAAATAGTCGCCATTAATGGGAAAATCGCAGCTTAATGTATCTGCCGTTAAAAAATTCATAAGCTCTAGAATATTCTATGAATATTGCATGGCCATTTCATGCAGCAATAAAGTTTATTTGATGTGACGTTAACGTACGTTGAGGTTGACAGTTATTTATATAATAATAATGAGAAAAATCGTGACTAGACAGAAATAGACGAGATATATGCATAGTGACGTTAAGAAAATTCAATTTAATGCATGGAGGCTAAATTGGTACGACGTTATTGAAAAATTAGAACATAATAAATACAATCTTAGTTTTCTTAATATTACGTCAGGTATGTAAGAAAACAAAAAAAAATGCAAGCCAATTTGCAAAAATAATGTGACGACCAAATGGGGGTACTTCAAAAACTTTGTGCATCAAGAAGACACCACTAACTGTCATCAGTCCACCCGTGACCACGGTCGGTGCAATTAGACCGAAACGTCGCGAAAACAAAAAGGAATCGTTCCTTTATATACAGTATCGCGTTTAAGTCCCGATTATCTATAAATCTGTGTATCACAGTAAAAAGACAAACAGTGTACTACTTAAATCCAAAAAAAGGGCGCAGGGAGTTACAAATAACTATAGGTATGTAGTTCATATTCATAGTTATCGTTCTAAAACCAATAATGACCTGGTTAGAGCAACCACAACAGTTTTGCCGAGAGTTATGTCTGCGGTGACTGCAACTAATGTAAATTTACTGTCTATAAAAGTTTAACATGCCCAGGTATGTTTGACAAACTACCTACCTATTATATGACGAGTTTATCGCTGTTTTACTTATCTACTGATGTTTATTTGGTGATGGCGTGAATTCAAGTAAACCTATGGTGGTATAAAATGTATGGGGTTTATGCTAATAGTTGTATCTGCCGCTGAACCGCGATATTACCACTGTACCTGGATAGAAAGTAGCACTTGACAAAAAGTAGGCTCCCTCGATACCTAACACTGAAATTGTTTTCAAAACATAGGTATGTCAAGGAATTTTTTTTTTTTGATTTTTAAATAGTACAATATTTTATTACACAGTTTGATTGTCAAAATTTATTTATACATATATACAACATATAGGAAATATTTGTGTATATTTCCTATATGAAGCAATTCTACTATGTTTAATGAATTTCACGCTAGTTGTAACAATTCTCCATAAACCGCAGATTTTTTCCCCGAAAGTTCATAACAGAGCTAAAAAACTCTGACCAACGTTAAAAATATAAACAAAATTAGCTAACGAAGATAAAATTGTTTTTTTTGTGCGTACTTTTCGAGTCCCTCCGATATATTTTCAGTGTCGTCCTGAATTTAGTTTTTGTTAGTGCTACCAATTATTTTTAACCCACTTATTATTCAGAGTTCATAAATAGGTACTATTGTTTAACTGAAAAAAAATTTGATGAACTATAACTGGAAAGCAGGTTTTATAACAAAAAATTTACAGGTCGGATCTCAACCTAAAAGTGTGAAATAATCTCTTAAGACTGTACATTTATATTTTAGTATAACTTCGTAACATGTTCATTATGTATGGAAAGTATTTAAGGATAATCTATATAAGAATACCTAGATATCGATCATCATATCTACCTGAACCTTTTTCTGGCTGCAATTTCTTTTTTACAAATTTATTCTTTACTACTTCAGCATTTCTATTTTTATTTCAAACGCCTCTATTTCATTGCACCATATTCCAGAATGACATTCCTAACGACTATCTACAAAGAAATCCAGTTTGCTATTCAATTCTAATTAAATCTGGCATAAACGAAGAAGTAGGTCGACTGCGTGCGATCCGGTCATCTCCGGAATGGACTAGATTACTCCAGTTTTATAGAAAATGTCGACACCTCCCGAGAGTTGCGGCGGGAATGCACCGTTTTAATTAATTATTTCTTGTTGCTGATATTTCTGGGTCGACGTTTATAATCTTTGCACGTTTATGTGCTCTGGTAGGACTGTTTGTTATGGATAAGTTTTTGTTTAATCATATTGTGTCAGTATCTGTAAGCACGTTGCTAAATATAACGCATTCTATGTAGTGGTCACTACTACATCTAGACCTGTTATTAGAAGCCAGTAGGTTTGACATAGGTCTTACCAAGGGGTATTGGGTTGCCAGGGGAACTGGGTTGACGAGGCTAGATAGGCAGTAGCTCCTTGTAAAACACTGGTACTCAGATATATGCATCTTGACTGGAAGCCGACCCCAACATAGTTAGGAAAAACCTAGGTAGATGATGATGGTGTAGATATATACTTCCATTAACATAATCTATATAAAACTTACATTTCTACATCCATATGCAGTGACCAAACATTTTGCCCAACGTTTATTTTAGGGTTTATTTGATGCAAACGTTGTGCAAATATTTGGCGTAATTTTGTTTAGACGACCGGCTATTTGGGTGTTTGTAAACAGGAGATAGTTTTGTGGAACACATGGGAAAGTTTGGCCATATCTCTGTGACGCTAGAATAAGCTACCGAGGATGTTATGGGACAAGTTTGCAGCGGAGAATACAGATTGTACGGAGAGTAAGTAAAACGATTTGCTTGCCAAATACAACAGTGAGTGGGACAGTGACTTAGCTAAAGCTCATGCTGATTAGAACTTACCGTGCATTTTGTTTGTTTTAGAGTGCTTGAATACGGCCCCTTAAAGAAATAAAGTATCTTAGTTATATAACAGTACAGTTTTCGTCTTTTAGATACTTTTCGTTGCAATAATTATTTGTAATACATACATCCTCCGAGCCTTTTTCCCAAACTATGTTGGGGTCGGCTTCCAGTCTAACCGGATTCAGCTGAGTACCAGTGCTTTACAAGAAGCGACTGCCTATCTGACCTCCTCAACCCAGTTACCCGGGCAACCCGATACCCCTTGGTTAGACTGGTGTCAGACTTACTAGCTTCTGACTACCCGTAACGACTGCCAAGGATGTTCAATGACAGCCGGGACCTACAGTTTAACGTGCCATCCGAAACACAGTCAATGGTGTCTAAGATATACTTAGAAAATACATACAAACTTAGAAAAGTTGCATTGGTACTTGCCTGACCAATGCAACTTTGTAATATTTTTGTGAAAAATGCTATCAGACCCGAAACAAAATTGAATGTTGCATAATGTTGTATCTGTGTATTGTAAATGTGATATTCGATTATGAAATTGCATAATCTTAAAGAGACAATGTCATGAAGTTAATTTAATCAGGTTAATTTCTCTACAACGACATAATATTGAGGTGTTGAAGGTGTTGTACCTCTATATTCCTTTAAGTAAGATGCTTCAAATAGTTTAATATTCTGGAATAATGTGGCGTGTTCTGGTATTTACATTTACACCTTGATTATAATTTACTCATTAATGCTATACCATGTGGTCATAAGGAGGAATTCGTTCTGAATTCTAGCATTTACAACACTGCTATTGGAAGAAGATGTAGAGGTAAGAACGAAGATGCGAAAAATATAAACTGTATATTTTTCATGATTGTTATTAAAACTCTATTAAAACTCTAGGAACTCTATGGTAATTATGATATACTTTGGCTGTAAAGTATGAGAAAAATATCATCGTCCGCAAAATCCTGTCTTTACAATTATTTATCAACGTCATCTTTTAAAAAATCTAAATCAGATCTGACATAGTAGTTTAAACACAAAAAAGCCGTCTACCTTAAAAAGTCATCATCACAAATTATATTCCTAGCAATAACCGTAGAATTAACTATCTTTTGATATCCCGGACGCGCTTGGAATGCGACCCTCCCTAAGGCGAATACCTTTAGCATTCTTCAATTTGTTACGTGACGTTATGTAGTTCCGATCGACCTGTATAATATACATATTATGTTAACTATGTACGGGTGAATATAAAAAGGTAGGGTAAGGCCACGGAGTAAGGAAAGATGAACGGAGATTCCCTAATGCAGGTAGGTCAGGCGCCTCCATTTACGTCAAATTCTTACGGTATGTAATAAAATGAGGCGTTCGGATTATTTGAGACGTCTGTTAACAATTTTTGGTATAACAAAAAATGATCGGGTTCAAAGAAGGTGTACAATGGCGAAAACAGTAATGTTCCTAGTCCCCCGCTCACCAGCATGTTGGCGCGCTACTTTCTTAGGCGATTTTCCGTTATGGCTCCTCCGCTAGTCATTTTGTTCTCCGTGGTTTTGGTAGAGTTTTGTGGCTGGTCCTCATAGATTGGATGGTATGGCAATTCTAATTATTTCGCTAATCAGTCTTGTTGTTGGAAAATTACTGATTTTATATATAGCAAGTAACTTTCTGGAAAATCTAATTTATTAATTTACAAGTTACATACTTTTTTTGCCTGTGGATTTGTTTACTTACTTGAAATGAGAATATTTCATGTTAACATTTACGCGATTTTTACTAAAATAAATGTTGAATTTCCAACATCAAGTCTTATGAACTTTCTATCGATTTCTAAATATAGACCGATGCTTAAGGTGCAAAAAAACTGACCCAGTTGTCAGTTTTTAAGCGTCTACGTTTAAATTAGAGGCTTAATATTTTCGAAAGCCCTCACTTCCCCGCTTTCTTCTCCCATCTTGTACCAAGTAATAACCATATTTTGAGCATGCCGCAGTGCATCTGCTTGAACTCATCTAACTTATTATATCGCGCTGTTGGCTACTGCTTGCGTCGTAAATCACGACTATAAAGAGATACTACATAATTGTATCTTATATAATACGGCTAATTAAATAACTGATAACGCAGTTTTTCCTAAGCCTTGATGAAAGTTAGGTGTATGATATTATAACATGCGAAATTTAACCGTTAGTGTAGCTTAAAAAGTGTAACCAATAGATAAGTAGTACCAAGATGATAGTCGCGTCATGTTGCAAATTTTCCTTTCGATATCATAAGGATGTGTGATATATTTTTCTTATTATTTTCAGGAAGAGCATTTATGACCAACACAGCGACATGTAAGTAACAACAATTAATCAACTAATCTATTTTAACACTTGATTAAAGCTTTATCTATCTCAAGCAAGGCCAGTCTTATAAGCAAAATAACACCCATTTATAAAAATAACCCAGCTTATTATGATTAGGTTCTCTCAAGCAAAATTATTCATAAGATAAACGGAACTCAAAGTTATAGTTGGCTGTCCAATCAAAACACAAAACTTAATATAATCTATGTATCCAGCCTAATAACACATCCAAACTAATATTAGAAACAGGAAAGTTACTTTGTCCATACATTTGTCAGCGTTTCATGGTTTATAGCTTGAGATAAATTAATGATGGCTGGTAGCGCCATCTATATTTTTTATAACGGACTACGTCCACGCATCCAAATAATAAAATAGTACTGCGTTTGACTAAATTCAAACGAGCGATGCTACCCCCTCCCTCGCTTCCCGCTCCTGTTCCGTTCCGCACGCCTGGCGAGAGAGAGTGACACGCGCTCGCGCGCCGTGGCTCCATTGCTAAACCGCTGGAAGTAAACGCATCGCCGAGAGGAAGTATTCGTGCTTCTCCCGTGTCGCATCCTCGACCCTACTGTAGGATAGCGAACTATTGTGATAATCCGCCCGCGGGTGTGAACGTGACTATTGTGTTGTGTGATCGGGAAGACCGCCGCCAGCCGCCATCTTGTGAAGCCCAACGCTGGAGAGCCAGGTACGCGTGCATTTTCCTTGATTGCCTACACATCGCTCGTTCTCTTCTTGGCGATAACCAGCCATCCTCCAACCAAATACAGTCCACTTAAAACTTTACTATTTTGCGTTTATTTCCAAACCATTTTTTGGTCCAGTCGACCCGGATTCCTATATCCGTATTCTCGACCTTTCGCGTAGGTATCTTCTAGAAGTGCCTACCTAGGCAGTTGTAGCACCTAGCTGCACTCCTAGTTCATAAATATACCCATTACGTGGTTATTTCCCGCACCCCGGTAGGTAATATACTCTTACGTAGCTACCTACTGACCTAAAATTATAACTACCTATTCGAACTATCATAGTCGTTTTGTAAATTCTATATTTCAAGCGCCTTTTAGTTCCACCGCCTTTAAAGTCGTTGCCTTGTTAGGAACAACTACCGCATTATTATAGGTTATTTACTAATATACCTACATTGAATAAAAATGCCGGAAACAAAGGAATTGTGTACTTCTGCCGAGACAGAGTTGACAATCTTAGAAGCTAAACGTAATATTTTGTTTGAGCGTATACAAGATATTTACGAGCGTTCAAAAACCGCCAACGTTTCCGAAGTAAACAAAGAATCATTTCTTAGTTATTGTATGACAGTAGACGATATTCGAACCGACTTTCATAAATTATTAGACGCTTATAACGCACAATTACTTTCTATCGCTCCTAATTCTAAACCAAATTATAAGGAGTACACCTCATTCGAAGATCTTTATTGTATCATAAAACGTATACAATCGCAGTTTGAAGGTAGACAGTCTGCCAAGCCCAGCGCTGCCGGTCCGGCTGTCCGAGCACCGAAACTGCCCGCGATTGAACTCGTGTCATTCGATGGCGATATACGAAACTGGCCATTATTTTATGCAAGTTTCAAGTCTACAGTGCACGATAACGCCTCGCTGACGGATGCTGACAGGTTGTACTATTTAATAGGTAAGCTGTCGCCGAAAGCGCAGTCTACATTCGCAGGTGTCACACCAAGTGCTGAGAATTATCAGGTCATATTCCAGTCACTCCTTGATAGATATCAGGATACTCGTGTACTCGCGTCTACTTACTTTGATCAAGCTTTAAATCTTAAATTGTCCGGTACCGCGTCAGTTTCGAATTTCCAGCTGTTCATAGATAACTTTGTTACCGCAGTTAATTCCCTTAAAAACCTAAAATTAGAAAATCTCGCCGACTTTATGTTATTGCAACTCGCATTAAAAAAGTTCGACACGGAAACTATTCGTGCTTTCGAAATGACCGAACGTCATAATAAAATACCTACACTCGATAGTTTTATTTCGTTTATCAAAGATCAGTGTCGGATATTCGTAAATACGCAGCCTAGTTCATCTAGCTCGTCTAGTAATAACGTAAGTAAACAAAAGTTTGATAAATCGCGAAACAACAATAACAATAAATCGGTACCTAACCCGCAATCTTACGTAACTCGTTCGGAATCTACTTGTAACTCACACAAGTGTCTGTGCGATAACATTGTACACGATCACCTATTTAAATGTCCCGCTTTTAATAATTTAACTCCAACCGCTCGGTTTAATTGTGTTAAAGAAAATAAATGTTGTGTCAATTGCTTGAGTATAAAACATAAAACAAGCGATTGTTCCAGTAAAACTAAATGTCGTTCATGCAATCAACACCACCATACGTTATTGCATTTTGAGAAAAAGTCTCCGTTATTGAGTGACCCCGGTGACCTTAACGTAAATCGTAGTCCAGCTGTTTCGTCTTCTTTACCGCCGGCGCAGGCCCAGGTCGCACGTACCACTGCGCCCACTCCCTCCGCGTCTCAGTCCGAGATTTCTTTGTGTACAACGTCCATTGCGCCCGAGCGCGGGCAGTGCGCGCGCACTTATCATACTCGCGAAGCCGAGCGTCAATGTACCGCGTCCACAACGATATTGTTAGCGACCGCGCAAGTTATTATTTATGATGTTAACAACACACCGCGCGTGGTTCGCTGTTTACTTGATAGTGCATCGCAAAGTAGTTTTATTACTTCGGACTGTTTTAAACGTCTTGGATTATTTAATAACTTTAAAAATACTAACTTAGTAGTTAAAGGGATCGGTGGTTCAGAAAAATCGTGTAAGGGTTCAGTAGATATTAAAATACATTCGCGTTTCAACAATGATGTTAATTTCACCGTTTCCTCGCTTATCGTGGAACGTATTACGGACACGCTGCCGAACGCTCACGTGGACGTGTCTTTACTCGCGCACCTCGAGTCGTTGCCGCTCGCTGATGCTCACTATGCACAGCCGGGTAATATCGACGTCTTGATCGGGGCTTCAGTTTTTCCGCACTTACTACTACCTAATATTGTACGTAGTAAGCAATATAATATACCTCCCGCTATTGAGACGGTGTTTGGATATGTAGTTATGGGTGCCGTACCTACGCTGCATAATACAAATTACACTACGTCTTGCTGTTCTGTTCTTCAAGAAAATAATATTAATTCTCTTCTCAAGCTATTTTGGGAGCTTGAAGAGGTCTCCGCACCGCCCTCGCTGAGCCGTAAGGATCTCGAGTGTGAAGAACATTTCCGCGCTACCACTGTTCGCGACGACAGTGGTAGATATGTTGTGGCGTTGCCGTTTTGTGGCGACCCATATTCTTTAGGCGACTCGTATGCCGCTGCACTTAGGCGTTTTTACTGTTTAGAACGTAAACTCGACGCGTCGCTTAAATTGCGCGGCGCTTATAATGACGTTATGCGTGATTACATAAATAAAGGTTTTTTAAGCCCGGTTGTACTCGACGAGGGTAACAATTCTTTTCCCTCGTATTATATTCCGCATCACGGCGTGGTTCGCGAAGATAAGGCCTCCACCAAACTTCGTGTGGTTTTAGATGCTAGTTGCCGAACTACATCGGGTCAGTCGATCAATGATATTTTGCATGCCGGTCCTGATCTACAGGGTGATTTATTTAACATTTTGATAAAGTTTCGACTTTTCAAAATTGCTTTGTCAGCTGATTGCCGTCAAATGTTTCTTAATATTAGCGTTTGTGAATCTGACCGTAAGTTTCAACGAATTTTATATCGTTTTGATAATAGTGAACCTTTATGTGTGTATCAGTTTAATCGCGTTTGTTTTGGACTCAAGTCCAGTCCATATCATGCTTTACGAGTTGTCCGCCAGTTGATTGCTGATGAAGGCGACAATTTTCCCGCTGCTGCAGCTGCTGCTGCTTCCGCTCTTTATATGGATGACATAGTCTATAGTGTCCCCTCCGCCCCGCTAGCAGTTTCGCTTTGTGAAGAGCTAATTCAGCTTTTCAAACGAGGCCAATTTGATTTAGTCAAATGGACTAGCAATTCCAAAGAGGTTCTCGCGCACATACCTGATTCGCATAAGGCTTCTCCGGACATTGAGTTCGAGAAGTCCATACCTCACAAGGTTCTTGGCTTACGCTGGGACAGACATTGTGATAACTTTCGCTTTGACATTTCATCACCAGATGGTAAGTGTACCAAACGCATTATGCTATCCACAGTGGCTCGCTTATGGGACATAATGGGGTTTGTGGCTCCTACGATTTTGTACGCCAAGCTCTTAATTAAAGACCTTTGGTTAGCAAAGTGCGAGTGGGATGACATTCCTCCAGACCATATCGTCGCTGCTTGGAAACAGTTTTGTATTGAGCTTTCCGCACTCAATCAAATAACTGTGCCGCGCCATCTAGGTTTAGTCGATGGATGTACTATTAACTTAATAGGTTTCGCTGATGCCAGTGAACGCGCTTATGGCGGAGTCATATATCTGCAAGTCCGCATTGGATCTAACTACTCTGTGCAGCTAGTTTGTGCCAAGTCTAAAGTCTCGCCTGTCAAAACCATTTCGGTTGCGAGGCTGGAGCTGTGTGCGGCTCTGTTGCTGTCTCGGTTGCTTCGCAAGGTTCAAGACACAGTTGCGCCCCATTACTCCATCAATAAAGTATACGCATTTACGGACTCCAAAGTAGTGCTCGCTTGGATTAATTCTTCTCCTCACCGCTGGCAGACCTTTGTCGCCAATCGCGTTACTAAAATAATAGAACTTATTCCTGCTGCTTGTTTCCATCACGTTGCGGGTATTGAGAATCCCGCTGATTGCCTGTCTCGTGGTGTTACTCCAGCTAATCTTCCGCATCATCCTTTGTGGTATCATGGGCCTTCTTGGATTTCCCGTGATCCATCAGAGTGGCCTATACAGCCCTCACATAATGCAGAGATCGAAGACATACCTGAAAGGAAGTCTGTATCTCATCCCGTGACTATTGAGGTTCCGGTATCTCCTATTTATGCACTCGCACTACGCATGTCATCGTGGTCTAAGTTACTACGTGTCATCGTTTATGTCTGTAAGTTTATTAAGAAATTGCCTCGTGGAACTTGTGTTTCAAGCTCTGATCTTGAAGTCGCAGAGTATACATTATTGCGAGCCTTACAGGCTGTTCATTTTAGCAAAGACGTGCATAATTTGAGAAATAACATACCTTGTTCTCCCGCTGTTCTTAAGCTCAAGCCGTTTCTCGATGAGCACGGCATCTTACGTGTTGGCGGTCGTTTGTCAAATTCGGACGTACCTTACAACTATAAACATCCTTGCATCTTGCCGCGTCACGATCACGTAGTTAACCTTCTTGTTGATTTCTATCACAAGAAACATCTCCACGCAGGTCCAGAGTTGCTAATGTCCTTACTTAGGCAAAATTACTGGATACTTGCTGCACGGCGAATAATACGCCACATAATTCATAAATGTAACACGTGTTTTAAATATCGTCCGCGTCCGGTCTTTCCTCCAATGGCTGATCTTCCTACTCAACGTGTCAATCAGGTAAATAAAGCGTTTACACACACCGGTTGTGATTACGCAGGACCGTTGCAGTATACACCAGTTCGTGGTCGAGGGGTGAAAAGCCGTAAAGCTTGGCTATGTATTTTCACATGCCTAACAACGCGCGCTACGCACATTGAAGTTGCGACGGATTTAAGCACAGTTTCATTTCTCGCTGCTCTAAAACGATTTCTTTCGCGACGTGGTCCTGTACAGTGTTTATACACGGATAACGGCACTTGTTTCGTGGGTGCTAGTTCATATCTACGCGATCTCTATAAATTTCTCAATAAAGAGTATAGTTCACGCCTTCAGCAGGAACTTTCTATTAATCGCATTGATTGGAAGTTTATTCCGCCTGCTTCACCACATTTCGGTGGATGTTGGGAAAGCATGGTCAAAGTAATTAAAACGCATCTCTTCAGAGTTATAGGTCAACAAATCCTTTCTTATGAAGAGCTTTTAACTATTCTTGCTCAAATCGAGGCACTAGTTAACTCGCGCCCGCTCACAGCCTTGAGTAGTGATCCTGCTGAACCGTCCGCGTTAACTCCTGCGCATTTCTTAAATACTGTGCCATTGTCGTCACTTCCCGCGCCTGAAGCAGACTCTTCTAGCTTGCTTCAGAGACATACTCTTCTTGATAAACTTGTGCAGTCGTTTTGGCGGCGCTGGCGCTCAGAATACCTTCACCAACTTCAGGCTAGATCTAAATGGAATAGTCCTGCATCCCCTATACAGGAGGGTACGTTGGTCATTATTATAAATGAAAATTCCGCGCCGCTTTCATGGCCACTAGGTATTATTGAAAAGTTACATACCTCAAAGGACGGCACTACTCGTGTCGTCACGGTGAAAACCGCGAAGGGTAGCTACGTGCGCCCTGTTGTACGTCTCTGTCCGCTGCCGACTCAGTGAGATCTAGCTTGAAGTTGGATCTCTTTCTTAGTTTTAGGTACTTAGTTTAATTTATAATAATTTTCCGCTTCCGCTAACGTATATTAATTTAAATTTTTATAACGCTGTTTTAGACTGTGTATAGGTTATGCGGTAGTACGCCTTACATAGCTAGGTTATATTTCTCTTAAAGGCAACCCTTTAAGGCCGGGGGAAATGGTAGCGCCATCTATATTTTTTATAACGGACTACGTCCACGCATCCAAATAATAAAATAGTACTGCGTTTGACTAAATTCAAACGAGCGATGCTACCCCCTCCCTCGCTTCCCGCTCCTGTTCCGTTCCGCACGCCTGGCGAGAGAGAGTGACACGCGCTCGCGCGCCGTGGCTCCATTGCTAAACCGCTGGAAGTAAACGCATCGCCGAGAGGAAGTATTCGTGCTTCTCCCGTGTCGCATCCTCGACCCTACTGTAGGATAGCGAACTATTGTGATAATCCGCCCGCGGGTGTGAACGTGACTATTGTGTTGTGTGATCGGGAAGACCGCCGCCAGCCGCCATCTTGTGAAGCCCAACGCTGGAGAGCCAGGTACGCGTGCATTTTCCTTGATTGCCTACACATCGCTCGTTCTCTTCTTGGCGATAACCAGCCATCCTCCAACCAAATACAGTCCACTTAAAACTTTACTATTTTGCGTTTATTTCCAAACCAATGGCCCATAACCTTAATATTATGTATAAGAAATAGTTTACTTCAAAACAGCTGTGCAATAATAAATAAGCGTGTTAAAAAGTTAAATCCAATATTATGTAGACTTAGGTATGTAAGGTATTCCTTTAATTTGAGTACTATGTATATTTGCTTGTGGTACAGTAGCACTATAATGGCTGCCACGACTTGATAGCTTTTCTAAGTAGAAATTAGATTTTACAACTGTGGGAATTTTTAACCGACTTCCCAAAAAGGAGGAGGTTCTCAATTCGTCGGGATTTTTTTTTTGATTGAAGCAGTTCTCTTATTATGAAGGTGAACCCGTGGGCCACAGCTCGGTTAGTACGTGTATGTATAAGTAGAAGTACTTAATATGTACCTAATTCAGGTAAGTCAGATTCGGTCATAATAATGCTTGCTCTGATAGTTTTAGCGGCTGTTAAAGATGCTTTCAGATATGAAGGTGAGAGTCGAACATTTGTACGTATCATTCTCCACTAAATCAAGACAAAAGACGTCTCCAGAACAATGTCCAGAAATTAAAGTCCCTTGAAACATATTAATTTCTCAACTTGTGCAATGGAGGGCAATTAAAACTTAAGACGGGAACGTAGGAAGTTGAAATTCTTAATTCTTTTCCATTTAATTTCATCTTCGGCTTTGAGATAAAGTGGGACGTACGTAGGGTGCAGTCGTAATTATTGCTACGAATGGGGATAGAAATATTGCTCAGAAGTTTCCGAAGTAATTTATATCTGATTTCATACGGATATACGCCGGTTTATGAGTGTGGGGGATAGATAGCTTCAGATTATTATGTGGAGAAGGATTTTGCTTTCTGTTCGTTGTAAATTTTTTGTGTTACAAATTGTGATAGAAATAGGTCATTGTGATAGAAATAGGTCAATGTGGTATTTTCGCTGTAGCGTTTTTGTGAAACCTCACTGAATACAAATCTATTTACACTTTTAAAACGATAAGTGTTTTAAAGGTTTCTTGATGTATTTATAAAAGATACACCTAAAGCGAAATGTACTCCTTGTTGACCTCAATTTTTTTTTCTTAAAATATACACTCATACCAAAACCAACAAAGTACAAATCCAGATCACGCTGGACAGATTTCAGAAGTACATTCTCGAAATATTATTTATTCACGCGATCAAAAGCTATTTGCATTCACAAAACTGCCTAGCTTACATATTCTGATAGCATTTGACCTTCATGGCATCTGGCTGAAATCTCTTTGACCTAGGGTCAATCTCGGACATTTACGCCTTTTAGAATGTTTTAGTCGAAACGAGTACTGAATTTCGGTTTAGGGAACTTGTATATGGTTACGGATTTTATTGTATTACAACGGATTTAAAAGCATGCCCCCTTTTCCTCTACACCTTGTTTTCGGTTTGGTATAAAATAGTATCCGTTGGTGAACATAGTTACGTTAATACAGCGAAAAGATGGGGAGTTTTTTAAATATTTTAATGAAGATTTAATTAATGAATACAATTTATTAAAAGTTAATAACAGTTCTTAGCATAAGTACTTGAGAAAAGTTTTTCAAATTCCACCCGTGCGGAAATGTTTATAAATAAAAACAATCGTCTTATTTACTTATTTTAGAACGTAATTGTGTGGAATTCATAGAACTTCACAAAAAGTTGGTTTCCTGGACCTTAATTGCGCCCCTTCCCGATATTAAAATACATATTTTACATAAAATTATTGAAATTAAGTAAGTGCACAAAAGCAAACACGTGACATATTACAGCAGACGAATTCGTTTCTGGTATTTTGAAATCTGAAGAAAATTGTCAAACCAAGAAATAGCTGTCTTTTTTCGTGTCGATGACATGTCTTATAGTGAAACTACACTTTGTCAGCCCAATATGCCGCCACAGCGAGAGCACGGCCGGATGCGCTCATTAGGTCCTGCCGCGAGCAAGTTTCAGGGCACAGTGGACATGCGATGAGGTGGGACATGGTCAGATCTGCAGCTGCAAAAACCGTTTGTTGGCAAATTGATTTCTGACACTTACGCGAATATTAGACATTTAAATAAAACTACTTTTACGGATTTTATCGCGGTTATATTAATATTATTTAATCCCGACGTTTCGGATCCTTTACAGCATCCATGGTCACGGGCAGACTAAGGTGTTGGTCGTCTTGATATATTAGTTACAAACAGCTACCCTACATTTTGTTGATTATTATTGACAATCCGATTCACGCAAAACGAGCTCACTGTATCCTTAGGTCGAGCAGTTGTAGGCTTGGATTTTGATTTAATAGTTTCTATGATGGGATTCCAAGCAGGTGGTATGCACCAGCCATCTTCTCTATTGAAATTTGGATGTTTTTTAATTTCAATAGCCTCGCGAATCATCCTAGGTAGGAATCGGTTTTCTTTTGCAAGGACTTGTGGTTTATCAAATCTGATGTAATGCTGGGCCTTGTCTAGTGTGTGTTCACAAACTGCTGACTGTCTGGAACGGCGGTGTTTGACATCGGCGATGTGTTCTTTTACGCGGGTCCCTATGCTTCTTTTAGTTTGGCCTATGTAAGAGAGACCACAATCACATTCAAGCTTGTATACACCCGCATCTTGTAGAGGTATGTGACACTTGACAGGTGGTAAAGTTTAAGCTGTTTTCAAACCAAACTGACTGTAAGTCACCGTATGAGAGCGAACGTTACGCAGTTTATTGTATTTTTTTACATAATAATTTTTAACCAACGATACGTCATTACAAATATTATAGGCTCACAGTGACCCTGCTCACTTTCGGCGGCACTTTGGTTGGAACGCAGCCTTAAAACATTCAAAGGCGAAAACAGTAGAATAATTAATTTTTATTGACGATCAATCTCCAAGCTTATTAGCACCAATAGATCGCTGTATGAGATTAAGTACAGATTAGTAAACGTCGTCGTCTGATGAAGATGCATTGCGATAGATCGACAGGTGGCCGTTTCACTACATGATTGATGCAAGCGTTTGCCGTGTATCCACAATCGGATGTTATAGATCAAGTTCAAAGGAGATGTGTCAACTAATGTATTGACAGGCTGTTTGAGAGGAAATTGTTGACTTTTGTTGCGAGTTCTTTATTCGATTTTGTTTGGGGTATTGTGGGCGGTGGTAGATTAGAATAGTGTGTAGTTTAAGAAGAAAATAAGGTGTTTGATATGGTTATGTACAGGTCTACTTGATTGACTTTTCTTAGAGGGATGAACCCTCTAAGAAAAGTTTAAAGTTATATTATTTAGATAGCATGTAGAAAAAAATATGTACATATATTTAGTAAGAGGATAAGTCATTAATTTGTGTTTTGGTAGTGACCAATCTAGGTTTATTTTACAAGCCATTATATTATTCTGTTTTTCTCTATTTGGCATAGCACGACACAATTTGAGAGACTCAATTTTTAAAAGTAATGCATACGAAATGTACCATCCGAAGTTGAAATATCAGAATATGACACATCTATTTAGTTCAAAGATCTGTGATTCCTGGTATCGTAAACAAGCTATTGGTTTGCATCAATTACGGATTACCCTGTGTACTAACTTTATAGATCTGATCTTAGTTAGTTCGTGTATTCCAATTAAACATTGATTTAGTGAATCCATTACTGAGATCGCATGACACTTAGTTCACGGAACTCGAGTTTTAAGTAATTGATATTTTGTTTAGTGAAGTGAAACTAGGATTAGTGAAACGAAATAGTACTTCTAGTATAAGTTTAATTAAAAGAGGCAATAATATTTTATATAATTATGTAGTCTTCAATCCGTATATCTTTTAGATAGTTATGTTAAAACCTTTATGTGCACTATAAAAGACTGAGCGGGTGTCTAACAAAACTGTGTCTCTCTTATATTAGCACGGAAGATTTATATAGTTACTACGGCCTAACTTTTTTATTTAACATGGAAACAAGTATAATTCAATCATAAACTTTCATCCATTGTCCATTTCAAAAACTAACCCACATCATACCACCATACATTACATACAGTAATTTGCCATTAGCCACCGCGAGCGTTATATTGAAAGCGCGCTACAATGGGAATATAAAGGGGCTGTTTCAACGATAATGTCCAATTGTGGAGCTGAGTCAGGTAGCCCCCGACCCCTGAGGAATACTTACAACATCGTCTGAACTGTGTTATGGGTTATTTTAATACGTGTATCTGATGTGGGGGTAAAATAATTGGAAAAGAAATGAATATTTTTGTGGGTGTTCCGAAAACTTAGATACAGAAATATTCTCTGGTCTGTCTTTCTTTGCTATCGGCGAAATTCGTAATCTAGGAGCTTTTAGATCAACGCTCAGTTAAGTATAAAGACTTCAAAATCCAAAATTGCTGGCTAAAATCACGATTTTTCTATGCGAAAATTGTAATTAACGCTATTACGAACAGATAGCAAAAATAACTCTGAATTTCAGAAATGCTGGTTTCGTATACATATAAACGTTAATTTTAGCATCAATAAACAAACCCGCTACACTGTTAATCTAACCGTAAGATAGTAAACATCTGGTTAATTTGGAAGATAATTAATTTACTAACCAAACGAAACAAAGGCTTATCTATACATATAATAAATCTGTAAAAAAACTGTGTCTGTACATTGAATATATTAAAAAAATAATAATTGGGTGGGGTTTAGAAAGAGTAATGGAGCACAAATCCAAAAAAAAATTTCTGTCTGTTTGTCTGTATGTCTGTATGTCTGTATGTCTGTATGTCTGTTTGTTTGTACACGCTAATCTTCCGAACTACTGAACGGATTTCAATGATTTTTTCTTTGTTGTATCAGTATTAAGCCTGGTCAACATATAGGCTATAATTTATCTTCGAAACTTGAAGACCTGATGCAGAACACCAACAGACCAACAAAACTATAAGAGATACAAAAATGGTGCCATGGCAAAAATTGTTTCATGTGATGAGCATTTTCAGCTGAGATAATAAATTTTAAGATCTGGAATACCTGATGTGGAACCCCAAGAGCCCAGCTTCTCTGTACCATATACAGGTATGACGTTTTAGCAAAAGTTGTTCAATTTGATTAGCACTTTCTATTGACTTATACAAATTGAAGATCTAAAACACCTGATGTGGAACTCCAGGAGCCCAGCTAGACTATAGCATATAGAGGTGCGACGTTTTAGCAAAAGTTGTTCAATCTGATAAGCACTCTCTGTTGACTTATAAAAATTGAAGATGTAAAACACCTGATGTGGAACCCCAGGAGCCCAGCTAGACTATAGCATATAGAGGTGTGACGTTTTAGCAAAAGTGGTTCAATCTGATAAGCACTCTCTATTGACGTATAAACATCGAAGATCTGGAACACCTGATGTGGAACTTCAAGAGCAATACTACACTTGAAATGTATAGAAATGAATGTTATGAAATAGGTATGGTGAATCAAAAAAGTAATTAGTCCGTCTTTTAGATAACCCTGAAATAATGGACACGTATTTTTTCTTTTCTCCTTCTCACAAACAAATAATAGCGAAGATATAACACGCTTGAATTTTGTGTTAAGTCACTGCTTAGTACAAATTTTACATACCTAGACGTGGCGGCAAGAGCCCCCACTCTCCGAATTTGTTGCGTTATATCTCATTATTATTTTGTATGTCTCTTCCAGACCTCGGGACTACAGAGTTCCGAATTATTGGGAGGCAAACGTGGGGCCGAAGCCAACACGCTGAAGCCCTTTTGAGACAACTTTAATGAAATTGTGACACAAAACCAACGATTACCCCTTTATACACTATAGAAATGAACCCAAGGACAATCCCCGGTGGACGTCGTTAAAAAAAGACAATCCCCGGTTCTGTGCTATACCATTGCTAACTGTCGATGAAAACTACTTGGGCTATTGTGATGGGATGCTAATGGACTAGGAATGGGGAAACTACGGGAACTATGGCACCTGCCGATGACAATGTATTAGATAGGTACATGTAAAAATGGTGAAATGGTAAAAATGGCAGGTGGAGACTCGCCAGCTCACTTACTGGGCCCCCGGGAATTAGTCACTGAATAGCAACAAGAGGGCAACAGGCACATGAGCGGCTGAAGTGTGAGGATACCTCGGCGGATTTTAAACGCAGATTACGCTCTCCCTGTGGGTCACTTACCACGAGGCACCTATCCTCCGAGCAGAGCTACTAACCCTGCTCTAGCGACTCCACTCTGGACGGCCAAACCAAGCCAGAGGCGTGAGACCTACCCCCGTCATGGTTCACTCCGACCGGCCGGAGATGGGGGACAGTATACTCTCCCTGGAGAACTCAGTATATATAGCCCCGCGGGGTCGCTACTCCCCGTCATCAGCCTCAGATGTCCTGCGGTGCTTATATCTCATTATTATTGTCGTTAATATCTCAAGAGCCTTTGTCCCAATTATGTGTAGAGTGGACTTCCAGTCACGATGCAACTGAGTACCAGTGTTTTACAAGGAGCGACTGCCTATCTGACCTCCACAACCCGGTTACCCGCTCAACCCAACACCCCTTGGTAAAACTGGTCAGACTTACTGGCATCTGACTGCCAAGAATGTTCAATGACAGCCGGAACCTACAGTTTAACATCCCCTCCAAATAACGGTCATTGGTATCCAAAATATACGTAGAAAGTACATACGAACTTAGAAAAGTTGCATTGGCAGGACGTACGCTCATACTTGAGAGATTGGTTCTCTACCCACTAAACCACCACGACTTCCACTAAGTCATCACGACTTTGTCATCTCAGTAACATTTAATGTTTTTTAACGTAATAATACGTGTAATATTTTTGCCACACACAACTTAAATGCGGACTAATTAGAATCACTACTTTTATCCCTATGGTCACGTCTTTTGCGGTTCAGTTCTCAGCGTTTTATTTAGTCTGCTGTGCTTTTGCCGCACAAAAATTAAATTATAGAACATTTCTAATGGCTCTGCGTATTCCGTTGTTTTCAAGTCAACATATCAGACGATTCAGATCTTTGATTTTGCTGACCCCGTAGTCGCTGGCATACGGGACAGGATCCGCGTACGAAGTCGCGGGCAGAAGCTAGTTAATAATAAAACAATTCAATTACTAAATTTCAATTAACTTGGTGTATATTTAAAACCACATATTATAATACTTTGGATGTATATAGACTGATGCTTGATAAGTTGGTATACCTCCAATATTGTTTGCACTATTTTAAGAGCACAATGTAAACTTTTGTTCGGCCGATAGTTTGTTTGGGCTTAAAAATCAGTATGAAGGTGAATGGTAGGACGCACATCACAAAGATCACGTACATATTTAGAGAGTATCAGACCGACTGAAAATTTTGATTGGAAAAAAGACTTCTTTAAAAAAAACAACCATCGCGGGTTAATTGTCGGCCGACTGTTTAGTCTCCAGTGTGAGTTTACTCTAAGTGGAATATTTCTTTAGATATGATCTTTGTTCTCGAAATAAGTTGGCTGACGTCGAATGAAAGTGGCAATGACCTTTGAAAACAATGGCTTCATACATATGCAATTTGTTTGTATTGTACGACCAGTTTAAAGTCAGCAAATGCTTCTGTGAATACCCTTTCGTAAATCATTGATTAGGAAGTTTCTTGAGTTGGTATAATAATTGAGATAGTCAGACATGACCGTTTCTTAATGATTTCATGCTTATCAAATGGCAATGCTTAAAAATACATGAAGCAATAGCCTTACATGAAACAGAAACTGTGTAAAAGCTTATGAATTACAGTAGCTACCTATCACTTTTATTAAGTACTAGCTGTTGCCCGCAACTTCGTCTGCGTGGGCAATATAGAATAGTCAAAATACTACTTATCCCGTAGGTGCATTCTTTCACGTGACAGTATAATTAGGATTAGCACTTAGCAGTCGCATAGATTCAATGATCAAGGTTGTGTTGTGGATGTGACCATTTATCTAAACAAAAGAAGTAAAGTTTGTGACGTTGTGAATATCTCTGGATCTAGTCAGCCAATTTGGAAAATTATTACGTATAATGCGTAAGTAATTTTCACAGGAAACAGCTATAATCTATGTCTATATGCTTTGAGTCTGACAAAGCTGTCATTTGTACATTTTCTGCAGCTGCTGTGACTAATCAGAAGCCAGAAAGTCTGTCAGTCTTACCATGGATAATGTCTTGTAATGTGACTGGATTGAAGAGAACAGATAGGTAGTCGCTCCAAGCAAAACATTGGTACTCGAACAGATTCGGCGACTGGAAGCCAACACCAACATAGTTGGGGAATAGCTGGATGGATGATGAAATGAGTCATCATCATCAGCAGGCGCATAGGGTAGGATAGTTTCACTTACTCACTATGGTAAGGCTGACCCCAAATTAGGCGTGCGCGATCCTCGGGCGTGTGAGTAGCGCGGGCGTCGCGAGCGCGCTGCGTGAACATCGCGTTTTGCTGCCCTGCGGCATGTGTGAAGAGTGCAAGCGACGCGCTCGCGGCGAGCACGCGGCGCTCGAGTTGCGTTCTTACCCCTTCGCCCGCTATCCCCACCGCCCGCTAAACGCCTTAGCAGTTAAACGTCAAGGAGAGCGGCGCGTGCGCGCCGCGAGCGCGCTACAAATGCCGCAGGGCAGCAAAACGCGACGCTCACTCAACGCGCTCGCGACGCACGCGCGGCGCCCGCGCTACTCACACGCCCGAGGATCGCGCACGCCTAATGTGGTGGCCTAAGCCGGGACTCCACCGAAATGTTTGCATTAGTTCACGAATAGGCAAAATGTACGTATCTGAGAGAGTCCACTTCATGTGTTCGTACTTGAAACCTGCAGTTTTGCCAAGATTTTCAAAATGTACGCTCGCAATTTGTCATTTCTTGGTGGAGCCAGCAAATCAAAAGAAACATAAGTGTTGTAGGTATACTGTGCGTCACTACCGCACACTGCGAAAATTTCGCTCTTGCGGAGGACGTTTATATACCATATTTTGTGTCACACGTAAACAGGACGACAGTAAGTATCCACCGAAACACTTTCAAAGATCTGATGAACGAACAAATCAGACCTGACTTGGTCACCTGGGGCCAATCAGAGCTCTATGAAGCGATAATACGCTTTGGCTCCTACTGTTATTGTGGTTTCTGAAAATTTATTCACCTCATTCAACGATGAATGTAATTCTGATGGTACTATTAAGAACACTTGCTTAGCGCAGAAGCTGACGTTGGCAGGTCAACTCTTTTGACTTCTCGAATAGGATACCATTGGTTTTTGTGCAATGCACACCTGCAATGCATTCTGGATTAGGATAGGATATAGGTGGATAGGATTTGCAACAGAGAACAATTCTGTCTTTGTAATTGAATGATATCAAAAGTCGTGGTGGCCTAGTGGGCAAAGAACCAACCTCTCGAGTATGAGGGCGCGGGTTCGATTCCAGGTCAGGCAAGTACCAATGCAACTTTTCTAAGTTTGTATGTACTTTCTAAGTATATCTTAGGCACCAATGACTGTGTTTCGGATAGCACGTTAAACTGTAGGTCCCGGCTGTCATTTAACATCCTTGGCAGTCGTCACGGGTAGTCAGAAGCCAGCTAGTCTGACACCAGTCTAACCAAGGGGTATTGGGTTGCCCGGGTAACTGGGTTGAGGAGGTCAGATAGGCAGTCGCTTCTTGTAAAGCACTGGTACTCAGCTGAATCCGGTTAGACTGGAAGCCGACCCCAACATAGTTTGGGAAAAAGGCTCGGAGGATGATGATGATATCAAACGTAGTTTTATATAAAAGGTTTTTTTTTAGACTTGGCTCGGGTCTAACTGAGACTGTTCGTAATCGTGAACAGTGTATTCATTGCGATCGGAAGTTGAAAGTAAGCATGTCTCTGGTATGCGACGCGTATTTTGTACGTTTTCAGACGCGATAAGGCAGCTCCCATTTCTTATCTGCACTTTGTATCTGGGCTGGTTTTTAAAGCTACAGAAGCCTACATTATCTCACGCTTAGCAGCGCTTGCGAGAGATAGATCCTGATTTCTTCTAGGATTAAGTTTTCATATTTTGCATCAGAAAAAATAATACTACTCACTCAAAGTAATTTGTTTAAGGCCACCACATTAGTGGAAGATAAGCTAAACTATGTTTATGAAAAAATCCTGATATGAACTCCATCTGTAACTTTAAATTATAATTAATTGTTATACTAAAGTCATCATTTTTGACATAATGTTCAAAAAATAATTTAGATGGCACCGTTTTAAATTTGGCTGAGATCTATTAATTTTCCTTTCATCAAGGTAATAATTGTAGTTGGATTTTGATGTGGCACGGCAAACTGACAAACACTATTGAAATGTCTATCGAAAAATTACACTACGTGTTAAAATATGGTGAATTACGGAAAATACACAACTCCATCTATTGAAATAATAGTATATAAAGAATGTAAATGGTAATTCATTGTTATTTACCACCTCGCTTCTTGATGTATTTTATTTACCACAGATGGAGCTACTTTAACCTGTACTGTTTTGTCAAACAGGTTGCGTGTCGTAATATTTTACATCTTGAATTCACTAAATTAATCATATCTTTTGATAGAGTGAACCGATTTCGATGAAACAAAGCCTAAGTAATACCCCAAGTTACGTAGAACTTTTGTATATAAGCATTGTCTGCATTAAATTCGTAGATTTTACGTGAATCCCGAACAAACAATCACTTTCTACAGATTTATTATATGTATAGACTAGCTGTTGCCCGCAACTTCGTCTGCGTGGGCAATATAGAATAGTCAATTATTACGTATGGTGCGTAAGTAATTTTCACAGGAAATAGCTATAATCTATGTCTATATGCTTTGAGTCTGACAAAAGCTGTCATTTGTACATTTTCTGCAGCTGCTGCGACTAAGCAGAAGCCAGAAAGTCTGACAGTCTTACCATGGATATCGACTTGTGTAGTTGACTGGATTGAAGATAGATAGATAGGTAGTCGCTCCAAGCAAAATATTGGTACTCAAATAGATTCGGTGACTGGAAGCCCAACACCAACATAGTTGGGGAATAGCTGGATGGATGATAAAATGAGTCATCATCATCAGCAGGCGCATAGGGTAGGATAGTTTCACTACTGGGGAGAAACACTTGTATGACTTGTATGAATTGGGGATTTTCTGTGCACTTACTTACTATGGTAAGGCTGACCCCACATTAGGCGTGCGCGATCCTCGGGCGTGTGAGTAGCGCGGGCGTCGCGAGCGCGCTGCGTGAAAGTCGCGTTTTGCTGCCCTGCGGCATGTGTGAAGAGTGCAAGCGACGCGCTCGCGGCGAGCACGCGGCGCTCGAGTTGCGTTCTTACCCCTACGCCCGCTATCCCCGCCGCCCGTTAAACGCCTTAGCAGTTAAACGTCAAGTCGAGCGCGCTGCAAATGCCGCAGGGCAGCAAAACGCGACGCTCACGCAGCGTGCTCGCGACGCACGCGCTACTCACACGCCCGAGGATCGCGCACGCCTAATGTGGGGTTAGGTCTAAACCGGGAGGGACTCCACAGAAATGTTTGCATTAGTTCACGAATAGGCAAAATGTACGTATCTGTGAGAGTCCACTTCATGTGTTCGTACTTGAAACCTGCAGTTTTGCCAAGATTTTCAAAATGTACGCTCGCAATTTGTCATTTCTTGGTGGAGCCAGCAAATCAAAAGAAACAAAAGTGTTGTATACTGTGCGTCACTACCACTCACCGGGAAAATTTCGCTCTTACGGAGGACGTTTATATACCATATTTTGTGTCACACGTAAACAGGACGACAGTAAGTATCCACCGAAACACTTTCAAAGATCTGATGAACGAACAAATCAGACCTGAGTTGGTCACCTGGGGCCAATCAGAGCTCTATGAAGCGATCATACGGTTTGGCTCCTACTGTTATTGTGGTTTCTGAAAATGTATTCACCTCATTCAACGATGAATGTAATTCTGATGGTACTATTAAGAACACTTGCTTAGCGCAAAAGCTGACGTTGGCAGGCCGACTCTTTTGACTTCTCTAATAGGATACCATTGGTTTTTGTGCAATGCACACCTGCAATGCATGCTGGATTAGGATAGGATATAGGTGGATAGGATTTGCAGCAGAGAACAATTCTGTCTTTGTAATTGAATGACATCAAACGTAGTTTTATATAAAAGGTGTTTTTTTAGACTTGGCTCGGGTCTTACTGAGACTGTTCGTAATCGTGAACAGTGTATTTGCGATCAGAAGTTGAAAGTAAGCATGTCTCTGGTATGTGGCGCGTAATTTGTACGTTTCCAGACGCATAAAGCATTTTACGTGTGTATGGTATTAAATCGAGAAAGCTCCCATTTCTTATCTGCACTTTGTATCTGGGCTTGTTTTTAAAGCTACAGAAGCCTACATTACCTACCTCACGCTTAGCAGCGCTTGCGAGAGATAGATCTTCCTTTCTTCTAGGATTAAGTTTACATATTTTGCATCAGAAAAAATAATTAAGGTCTACTTAATACTACTCACTCAAAGTAATTTGTTTTAAGGCCACCACATTAGTGGAAGATAAGCTAAACTATGTTTATGAAAAAATCCTGATATGAACTCCATCTGTAACTTTAAATGATAATTAATTGTTCCACTAAAGTCATCATTTTTGACATAATGTTCAAAAAATAATTTAGATGGCACCGCTTTAAATTTGGCTGAGAACTATTAATTTTCCTTTCATCAAGGTAATAATTATAGTTGGATTTTGATGTGGTACGGCAAACTGACAAACACTATTGAAATGTCTATCGAAAAATTACACTACGTGTTAAAATATGGTGAATTACGGAAAATACACAACTCCATCTGTTGAAATAATAATCCTCTGTAAAGAATGTATGGTAATTAATTGTCATTTACCACCTCGCTCTTTTGACAAATTTGATGTATTTTTACCACAGATGGAGCTACTTTAACCTTGGCTAAACAAAATTTTCATATTTTTTTTTCTTCCGAAGTTACTTATAAAGGTGTGATTTTCTGTGTAAAGATTAATAATAGGCCGAACAACTAATATAAGTACAACATTCAAATGTACAGTTTTGACAAACAGATTGCGTGTCGTAATATTTTACATCTTGAATTCACAAAATTAATCATATCTTTTGATAGAGTGAATCGATTTCGATGAAACAAAAACTAAGTAATACCCCAAGTTACGTAGAATTTTTGTATATAAGCATTGTCTGCATTGAATTCGTAGATTTTACGTGAATCCCGAACAAACAAACAGATAAACAGACAAACAGACAAACAGACAAACAGACAAAAATGACAAAAATGATGGAAATGGGTTCTGTTAGTTATCCTTTAACATGCCGGCTATTTTTTTTGTCAATTTCTTCAATGTACAAAAATTACTTTTCTACAGATTTATTATATGTATAGATATAGACTTGATGAATGTGCCAAGAACTGTTATTTCTAAATCTTTCATATTCAAATACAGACGTTTTCATTGCAAGTGATAATCAAATTTAGATTACCAAAAGTCCTTTCGTATTTGTATTTTCTTTCCTTTAATTTCACAGTTCTCAAAAATTATTCTTCACATTTTAATATACCTAATACGTATTCTGACAAATTGTTAGCGTTGAGCACTAGAAAATTTGAAATATGTTCGATGATAAATGGTGCCTTTCAAATGAATAGATGTGGTAATGGAGAGTCAGTCATCCGCTCCTTGTGTTCATAGGTGTAACTTAGACAGGCAACTGGTTTTATAGTCTTAAAATATAGTATTTGTATTTTCTTAGTTTGTGTACCATTAAACTGTGTAGCTGATGTGCTTTTCTATTTATAAATCTTACCGTAATTATAGTTTATATGTTTCTTTTAGCTTGCTGTTGATAGCATCTCACTTAGATGTGAGTTGCACATATTTAGATGATAAAACTCTTTCTCCCCCAACAGAACTACATAGATGTACCTACTGATCTCTAGTACAAGCAGGTTTCTGTCAATAGTGAAATCAAAAGGGATCAAATTCATGACCTCTTGATAGTTAGCAGTAGTAATAGGCCGACAGTTAACGGTCACTACTCCCAATATTCTAAATATCCGTTGATTTGCTTACTAGAGATAGATTTTGACAAAAGCCCTATACAAGTAATATCAAATTCTACTTCCGTAATCTTATTCTATATACTGTGATTTGTAAAATATTTACCTCCAACCACGTAATGCCTCTCACACAACCCGGAATATTCAGGATAACAGCACTAATGTTCACATAAACAAAATTTACAACTATTAGGTATATTAAAAACATTCCCCAAATTATGTTTCTGAGATTCCACGTTTAATGAATGCGCTACCCTCATTTAGGTCTCGCGTAATTAAAATTTTTACACTTAGTGACTGCCATCACGAATACGTATTACTCCTCTTTTTAGTGTGCAGGTGAATTTTAATGCATAAAAAAATTAATTTATTTGGTTTTGAGAAAGGTTTTGGCATGTGTTGGATATTGAAAAATGCTTGTCAGAAAATACTGGACTGATTTGGATGTCAGTGTGAATATCAGTATTAGATAGTCAAGTTACCAAAGAAGTCCGTAGAGTACGATTTATCTAGAGGTGCACAGTGCAGTAGTTATCACGGAAAGTAGGCAAAATCGCGGATAAAAGCTGGTTCATTCTTTTTAAATAGCATACCTATCTGTCTACTTTTTATACATTGTGATATTTATTATATGAACTGCCTGTTTTTTTAAGATCCCATCTATTAAAGAAAGTTCTATAGCGTTACGGGATCAGAAGCCAAAATTTAAAGTACCTAGGTACTTTACGAAATTGTAAACCAAACACAATGGTTATAAAACGTTTTAATATTTACCACAAATTGCTTTAGTTTGCCAGCATTTTCAGTTGTATAGGACCAACTATTATAATGTTATTGAATATTAATCCCGCATTTATATAGCACTTAATTTTTATTACACACTAGAGTGTAAAGTAGTGTATTTGCGTATAGATTTCA
The DNA here is from genome assembly GCA_963856015.1 of Helicoverpa assulta. Taxonomy (NCBI): domain Eukaryota; kingdom Metazoa; phylum Arthropoda; class Insecta; order Lepidoptera; family Noctuidae; genus Helicoverpa; species Helicoverpa assulta. The sequence continues at coordinate 3,604,470 of CAWLCW010000016.1, forward strand.
ATGTACGTGAAAGTTTCGATAGTGCTTACATTTAAATATTATAATGTTACTATTATATTTATCAGGGCATTGAGTGCGTCTTTCAAATTGTTAAATCTATGTTTGAAATAGGCGAAGAGTTGGTAGGTCTGGTTGAAGAAATAATATAATTTGAAAAACTTGGACTTTGATTGGAATACTCAAAACCAGGAACCAGGGGCCCGATTCTACTAATTTTACTTAAGCAACATTCGATTCACATTCGACTGCGATCCGATTCCGCTATTTTTTCTCTGCGTTTTTTTCCTTTTCTGTCATTCATAATGAATCATTTTATCTGCAAATGATTTACGATTGCAATATGATTGCAGAGCAAACTACCGTATAGACCAAAATCACCAAAATAGCAGACCAATCGCAAACCAATCGAATGTCGTTGGAATACGATTGGTCTTATATTTGTAGCAGAATGCCCGATATGGTTAAAGCTGCTATTACGATCATATTGCGATTCGATTTCTATTCAATTTTGAAATTATTAACTTAGGAGAATCGGGCCCCAGGATTTTTTCTTTCGTCAATAATAAAAATGAATTTGAAAAAATTACCTTCACTTTGAAGACCAAAAAAGCTCTGAAAACCGCATCGATTAACTTGGTAAACTCTAAATAAATTAAGTAGAAACGTTATTCCCATGGCGTAAGGTAATAAAGGGTACTCTCAAGGGTTTCCCAACTAGTCAGAATAAGGAGGAAAATATACCACAGTCCTAGAGGAATTAGATTGATGACCGTGTTTGCTCACATGCTTTAGACATTCTGTAGTAAGGAAATAGGTGGGGAAAATAAGTGGGTAAGTAGGTAGGTAGTACGGTATGTAGTTGTTTTTGTGTAATAATTGTTTTAGATATAGCACCATTTGCCCAAGGCGTTAACTGCTTTACTTCGAAAGTACTTATCGGAGCTAGATAAATAATGTATCAAAAGTAGCCTATTCAGATGCAAGTATTTTGATTTTAAATTATCGTATTGTACTTTTCGTTAAAACTGCACACAAGTTGTTTAATAATTGCAATTTTAAGAAATAAAAAATTTAACTTTGGTACTTATTTCAAATTTTAATTTGTAACAAGATGAGTATTAAAACTAAAAACCCAAATATAATATTTTGAATAACCACTCAAAAGAATTTGCATAAAAATAAACTTCTCACATCCTCTTAAATGAAAGAGAAAATTTATGTAAAGAGCATTCGTTCTCGTGTCTTTAATAGCTTTAAGTGCTGAAATAAAACACACTAGGTATTTAGAATTTAAATAAAAATACAATTTAGTTAAAAGGTTTCTCTAGGCTGAGCCAGCAGTCTGTTTTATGTACTACAGGTACATATCAGTGACGGGCACTTTTTTCAATTGCAATTTTATGGATGTTTCTAACTAATCTTTGTTTAGACTTAGGTGTTATTGCTTTAAAACATTGGTTTCATATTGCACTTTACTGTTTATTCATTCAATGAATCTCTTGTGTAAATAACATTTTAAATATGAGAATTTCCACAATATAGTACCACATTTAATAGCTCCACAAACAAAATAACAGCTATTTAATTACAATTATCTGCATAAAGCAACTCCGGTAATACGGTTCATATTTATCTTTCCTATTCGTCGATTTTGCCATTAAAATGAACGCGACAATTATCGAAAACACAAAACGATTAACCCAGATAAAGGCGGGCTATTGATTCCGTACTGGCCGCAGACCAGAAAACCAGAGAGCCCACCACTATAATTCAACAACCGAAACTTTACCCACCACTTCACCATACACCGCTCCCTACATTAAAGAACACCCATCTCTAAAAAAAATGGATTACACAAAACCAGCAATGGAACGCAAATGAAAAAATTCAAACTTATCGTTCTGTCTTCATATTATGATATACCCCTGGGTATCGTTAATTCTTATTGAATACCTCGTATTGTTCACTAATTGAACGGAATCAATCAATTTCTGTATATCAACTTATACGTTATAAATGACATTCAGAGAATTGAATTTCATATAGTGTATCTGTTTTCAGAGAATGATGAAATGGGTCATGGTTTACAGAGGAACAAAACAAATGGATGAATGTGTTAGCATCAAAATATGGTGGTACCATAGAGAACCAGATGAATAGCGGAGATGTCATAACGCATAATCTCCTTAGAAAGTAACGTTACTACTAGGACGAGGAACGTTACTAGCTTCGCGTTTCCAAAGCTTGTTATGGGAAACCACTCTTAATTTTTTAAAATAAAATCACCAAGACCTCTTTCTTTGACCTTAATCTTTGACAAATTGGTTTTCATTTGACATGGAACCCAAACGCCTCGTTAGTTCGAGTAACTGATCACGCCTACCGCACGTTGCTTGACCTACAAGAAGGCGCCTAACCTACCTTCCTTATGACATATCCGCTACCTTTCCATCCTCCGTGGTTATATTTGAATCGCAATAAAATCTAGCTAGCTACCTCGTTTTCATAGGGGAATAAAATGTCGAGTGATGTCGCAATGTTGCTTTATACTCTTGGGAAGATGCACCTGGAATGCATCTGGTATTGCAAATGTCTATATACATATTATGGCCGTGATCGCTTACCGGAAGAGATGTTTGTTTGTGAACCGTCAATCCTACTAATCTTACTATCCTACTAATTTATAAATGTGAAAGTTTGTGACAGTGTATGGATGTATGTTCGTTATTCATTTACGCAAAAACTGCTGGACCGATTTGGTTGAAATTTGGTATATAGATAGGTGATACCGTGAATTAACACGTAGGCTTTTTATTAACACACTAGCGGTTTTCCTGCGGTTTCACCCGCGTCCCGTGGGAGCTACTGCCCGCACCGGGATAAAATATAGCCTATGTTACTCGCAGATAATATAGCTTTCTATAGTGAAAGAATATTTAAAATCGGTCCAGGAGTTTTTGAGTTTATCCATTACAACCAAACAAACAAACGAACAAAGTTTTCCTCTCTATAATATTAGTATAGACAACGCGGGTGAAGCCGCGGGGCTAGTGACAAATATATCTACTGATTGCGTTTGCTCAAAAACAAAACAGAGGTAGCCAAAAGTTTCGCAACTGATGATTAATATATCGTGTTGATGATAAATAGCTCGGATTACCAGATTGATGGACGGATTGCTCTCCCAAAAATCGACCGTGATATAATTTGTTAAATGTCGAGTGAAATTGTTGACGTAAAAAAGAGAGGAGTTATACACGACTAGCTTCTGCTGCTGTTTCACTCGCATCTTGTGGATTGTACGTTACGCACCTAGATAAAAAAAACCCTTAATAAAAAATAAATAAGCTATTTGATTAAAAAACTCTTCAGCATTATAGAGGTAATATTAGTGAAGATATTCGATTGTTTACATTTAGATCTTCCTGAAAGTAAAAGATAGAACATAGGGATGTCTAGCTTTAGCAGGTAAGGTTTAATATAATTAGGGACCTCTTATCCGATGTTGTACGTGGAAAAGTGTAGGTACGTCGGGGTGCTCAGACCTTGGTCCCGGTTATCCCTCGTCTACTTATGACAAGTATGGGGGGAGATAATTGCGAGAGCTTTCCTGCAGCCCTATTTTACAAGCACGTAACGAATTTGCTGTAGTAGAGGTACAAACTTGTGGAACAAGCAATGAGTGTTAACTTCTGGGTTCGTGGAAATCTTTGTACGTGTTGCTCACGTAATATTGCTGCTTGCAAATTGCTTGGGAAATAGTATTCATTGGGTCCATTGAAAGCGTTCGGAGTTTTTATTCGGGTTTGTAATAAAAATTCTAGTGGCGAAAATTGTGGAAAAGTGTTAATCTTGATGTTCATAAATGGACACTATTTTAAACATACTTTTGTATAAACTACAGCATAAACACACCTAGTTAATAATATGTAAGAATTAAACATGACAATGATGATAATATCAAATAGGTAGTTATAATTTATAAGTCAGAAAAACACTTTAGCCAAATTTTAAGCAAAAATAAATAGATAAGTAAGTACAACATAATACTCGCTAAGTAATTCAGGTCACACAACGAAATGGTCATCTATAAACGAATAGAACTTTCGAGCACACGACTAACTTTATTAGACTGATTGCATAGAACTGCAATATTGTTGGAACAGAACATTTCCAATACCCAATGTATCTAAGTGGTGTTCGCGTCTCCCCCACTAGCTAAGAGCATTTAACTAATTGGAGACGCCATAGCCGTGACTTCGCCTCAAAGGTGCGAGAACACCGCTCATTACGTAACTTACGTACGGTATGTACAATAATAGTTGTATTATGTCCTGCCTGTATGTGTTATTTTAGTCTTTTGCGTAAACATGTGATCGAAAACACACTAGTGACCTATCACTATTCCTTGCGATGCCTCGCTTGTAAAATGGCAGACGTTTTCGCATAGAGATATAGTCGTAGGCTCTAGTTAGTTGAATGCTCTAAGCCTTCTAGCATTAATTGGTGCATCTATTCACGTTGCGGGTCACATTCGATGCATTAACATTGGCCTCTGTAGGTATTGAATGGGACTCGTAGGTTTCAGTCTTGGTAATTATTGGGGTCTCTAATTATTCGGATGGCTGCTGCTTTTCGGGCACATGCGACTTTTGGCCAAAGCGCTTTAATTGCTGGTGCTGCTAGGATTTCTGTAGTGGCACGTCGTTGCTTTAATACAATTAACATACTTTTTGAAAGGTTAAATCATTAAACAATTTTCTTTATAGATATTTTTTCAAATTAGGCTTATGTAGAATAATGCATCACTTTATATAGCAGTGTAGCTTATAAAATAAATAAAGGCCTTTTCTCATTGACATATTTCCTCAAAAATCTCGTACAATATACATGTGTATGTGTATATACCTTATGATGTTCCTTACACCGATTCTGTTGAAGCTAACCAAAATAATAAATAAAAGATGAAAGAAAAAAACCCCTATGTACGAACAAAAAGCCGATTATGTTGAATCTATTCATACGTAAACACGGCAACCTGTCTTGTAATGTTTCATGAATATTAAACTAGCAAATGTATTGGCAATCGTCACGGAGATAGAAAGAAAATGTTTCTTCATTTCCCCAATAGAGGTAATCCTGTAGTCTCAAGGGTTTTTTCCATGGGGTATTGGAAGACCATTGTTGTGGTAAAAAGAGATAAGAAATGAAGTTTTGTATAGACTTGTGTTTGTTTTGCAAAGAAAACGACATGGTTGTGACAATTAGGCACTTCTTACTCGAGGATAAAAGAAAATTGATGAAGGGATATTAAATGAAGTGGTTGTTGTATGTTTTAGGCATACTAAGACAGTGAAGATGAGAGAAACCAGACAGCCATGTTCTTTATAGGTAAAGCTGTGTCCCCAGTAGCAGCTGAACAGTTGGCCTAATGGGCTCTTAGGGTCCGTTCAGATAGACCGGGGCGGAGAGCATCGACGCGCATTTTTCTTTTCACACAGACCGGAGCCGATAGGCTGCGCGAGCATTAAAGAGCATGAAAACGGAGCCAAACGTCAAGAAAAAATACACGATCGGAGCCGGTCGCCTCCTCTTATTATTTCACACCGAGCGCATTCGAGCATTCTCAATGACAAAAAGCAGTGCGCATGCAAAAATAAACCTTACTTCAAATACTAAGTACTCAATTTCAACGTGTTAAGAATTTGCTCTGCTCTCCGAGCCGGTCTGTCTGAACGGACCCTTACTAAATGTACCTACTTGATTCTCTTTTATTACTTACAAATAAGCAGAATTATATTTTCTGGAGTCAAAATTATATTTGATTTCACATTTGGTATTCTCAGTCGTAGGTGTTAGAGCATTTTTTTTACATAGTCCACCTCATTCCAAATTGTATGACCTAACCTTATCTCTGAGAGTGTCAGCATGTCGGATGTTCAATCAAATTGTGCTTACTACTGAGTTACTACCTCACCCACAAATCACATCGGCCGGCCTTGCGCTGAGTCGGCCTAAATAAATCCTGTGCCCGTGACCAAGGACTGATGGAAATCAATTGTTGTGGAATCATTTTTCGGTTACTAACATATACCCAATTTAGTCTTTTTTAATCTTGCAGCAATATTATCAACAATTCATACACAATTCGTTTATAAAAAATGTAGACGCGAAGGTAAATTGAGCATAGGAATTACTGTGTGGAAATAAAAAATTAAATACAACGCATGTTCCTACTGGTAAAAATCTGACTTTAAACTGATAGGTACCTAAATGTTGCTTTTAACGTAACATAAAGACAAGATAGTGAGTTGAACACAAACGTTTCAAGCTTACAACTCTGTAATTGAAATCTTCAAGTAACTGAATGGGAAACCAGTAAAGACAACATTAGTTTATCCAAGGATTGTTTAACTGGTGGAAAGTCATGGCGGACATACATATTAGATCTAGCTGAAGACCTGGTGATACTGTAAGGAAAGAGCTTCAAATAAAGAATGACTAATGTAGTCTAATGATAAAGAAGATGAAAGCCGCACACATGATTTTGGTTTCGAGGTTCCAAAACATTTACCTATTTAACATCAACGAACTCCTAAAGATTTAAACACCTTAATTTTGTAAACGCTTATTGACACTTACTGTTATTCTATTAAAAAAACATATACAGCTAAACAAAACACGACTACACCACATCACGTATTTAAACATCGAACAAAACGAAACGCAGTCTTACAACAACAGACACATAAACATGCAAATACTACATACCAATAACGAAACGAAACGCCGAATCGTACGGCACTGTAATTGAATCTAAAGGGAAATTGCATTTCGCACGTGAAGTCCGATCACACTCGTGTTTGTGAAGATAAGACATTTTTATACAGAAAATTTTACTCGACCAGAATTTATTGACGGTGATACTGTCGGATATGAAATAAATGTTCAGTGATGTTCTTGTATGTAAAGTTTTGTAATATCGTATATCATGGGGCGTTGAACTTGAGTTGGTCGAGTCTTTGTGATTTAGTGTACCTATGGTGTTGGAGTTTGTTATTTTTGTCTGCTTTGGTTATTTTATTTTGGTGTGAAAGGTTTTTTAGGGGCACTCAAACTAGTAGTGTGTTCTTAAAATTTAAGCGGAGATTTTTACTAGTGGATGGTAATATTTATGTTGAGATGTTAAACATGAAAGAGCTGTTTTCCACTTAAAATGTACTTACTTTCAAAGTGATTAGAGTAGCAGGTATCAAATATTTCTACTATCAAAAAATTGTACCATCTTCCTTTACTCCACCGCAAAAGATTACAATAGTTTCTCTACACAGACTACATAATCATTTCGCATGTCCATGTAAATTAGCCTAGCAAACAACACTATTCTCTAAAACAGCATTTACTCATACTTACATACAACAACCCATTTCACTTGTATAGGAAACATCACCCACAATATCAACAAACACTGCAGTTCACATTAATTCCCCCTAAATTGTACGTACAATATTCATCCCCAACTAGGCGTTGTTGCTCACAAAAATATATTTCCCCCTAAGTATGTAATAGTTCCCTGAGCTGATACACATAAGGAAAATAGTTGTAACAGGTATGCGTTATTGCTTACATTCATTTGTAACATGCTAAAACTTATTTCTTTTTTTATGTACTCGTCTATGTAGACGACCTTTTTGATAGTCATCCTGCATTCTGCAAAATTTGTTGTTTCGACCACAAAAATAAATTAGTAGATCAACTGTATTAGTACTGGGAAGCATTGACGTAAAATCTAGCTGTGATTTCCTTGATTTCAAAGTGTTGTGATATTTATTAAATGCCAGCTAGGGCCATAAATAAAAGCCTGTATTAGTGATGTAGGTACTTACTATGACTTCAAAAATATTATTTCACGAAGTTTCATCATCGTATCAACCTATTGCCGCCCACTACTGGTAAGCCTCTTCCTATGACCGCCAATCATATTTGGACATATTTCTGTTAAAATATAGACTTTGTTGTATTCGAAGTTACCTCAGTTCAAACAAAACCTAGCATGATTTAGTAAAAAACACTGCAAAATGTAAGTCCTAACACACACTTAACGCAGTCTAAACAATATAGTGTTCTTGAAACCACGTTAAACCAGTCACACCAACGAAGGGGCAGTTCAGTCGCGACGCTGTGACGTCACGTACCGCCCCGTTGATCAACTGAGGATTACGTCCGTACTCCCTAGCGCGGTTTTAGCGCGGAGAAATTTAAGTTTTGATATAACTGTCTGATGACAGCGGGTTAAGCAGAGATGTTAGTTGGGGTGTGGCTTATGACGGCTATAATATAGCCGTTTATGTTATTTGTGTTTTGGGTGTATAATTGTGTTGTGCATTCACAAATGGTTAGGCTAGGAATGATTAGTTCATACTGAAAGCCATTACTAAGCAGTAATTAAGACCGCACATAACTGTAATCCTACATAAAAGATAACTGGTGCAAAACATAATGATAGTTTTAAATTAATAAGTTACACTTCAGATTGTCACGTATTCCAAAAACAAAAATTCCTTAATTCTAAAACCACACCTGTGTTCCGAACCCGAAAAACAAAACACTGTCTTACCCCAACACATGGTACCAACGATTCAAATGGCGTCCATTCTATTCAATGCACGTGCAGACCATCTTCGGACACGTGCAAATAACGACACCAGTTCCAACAGTTCGAAGAGTCGGCCTTGTACATAATCATTAATTTAATGGACGGGCCCTCAGGGCTGGATAGTTGCGCTGGTCACTCCTGATCGTGACCGGCTTATTCGCGCGTCGCTTATTGAATAGCTAGGTAGGGTTGTATCGGAGTTTTAAGGGCTAAGAATTATTGACTGGTTTGATAGTTTGGTGGTAAATGAAGTGTGGGTTGTTTTAGTTGTCGAATGTAGAGATTTGGGGTTTCGTTTCCCGTGGTTGTCTTGTGAATTATATGTTAGAAATAGACTATCCGCATAAAAGATGTCAGGGTTACTTACAACTAACTTTTGTGTAGTTACCATAAATATACATTCAAAATCAGACAAGTCACACGAAAAACTATAAGTAGTGCTAAGTAAATGAGTAAATTGTAAGTGAACTCTGAAGCTGCTTCAACCAAAAAAAATCACCTTTACAAATAGTAGTTCACTGGAGCGTCAGTCACAAATGTTACCAGTACCTAAATTAGGTACTTCAACCAGATATTAAACAAACCCCACAATACCTCAGCTTGTGAGAGGCCCTCTTACTAATGCATATCTGGCCAAGTACCTACTTCAGAAACTTTTAGCCCTTAGTTCGTCTTGTTCTAAGTAAAAACAAATTGTTATGGTTATTCGCACTTTGAACAAACTTTCAATATATTCTCATAGGCATGTCAGGGAGCGAAAGTTTTTAGATAAATTGTAACTTTAGTGAAGCTGAAGTGGTCGGAAAGTAAATATGTAGCTCAAGTGTTTTTGTAGCTTTGTCTTCTAATATTTTTTCTTCTTAAACAAAAGTTTTATGTAAAGTGAAATTGGCTTTGCAGATAATAGGAATGTTTTTCTAAGTGAAACGTTTTAGTAGCGTTTTAATGGTTGTATTAAGATTTTGAAATAGACTATAAGAACTCTTTCGAAACCTCAAGCTAGTTGCCCGGTACACTCTTTAAAAAAAACAATTGTTTACATAATATTTTTGTTCCATAAAGTCAGCTGTAAGCCGGTCCCATGTAGTAAAAACGAAATTTAAATTGAACCATCCGTTTTGAGGCAGCTATATCAAAGGGATATACGCGGATAGACACATACAGAACTATTTTCACATCAGGGATTAAACGTGTTGTTTTTATTTCTACACCAGATAATTCCCTAAATCCTGAAAAAAACTGAAATACAGGACAGTAAACTGTTCGATTTTTCTGTGTGCAAAAAACAGGATATTTGATATATATGGACAGTATGTATTGTTATCCTATTTTTACGTCAATTTGCTTTGTATTCAACAATTCACAATTCAACACATGCACGATATGTGTGAGCTGTCCGTGACTGTACCTACTATGTTACTTCCCAATATTTTAGAACTTGACATAGATACAATAAAGAATTTTATTTATATAAAAATAAGCTTCTATTTGCTTTGTTCTTCTATAGGTAAGAAGGGAAGAAAATAATATGGAAATTAGTTTTTATTGTTTTTATAAATGTCATTTTCCTGATATGAATTAATATAAAAGCGAACTGTGCTTATTTACTTCAGAAGTAAAAATGAATTACTTAGTAGGCTTTCGTTGCCTTTTTTGACGATTTTTAGAAAATGTTTTTTTTTTTTTTATTGAATTGCTATCCCATTCTAGCAAAGTCTGTGACAACTGATAAGCTTGTCAACAGAATCACCGACAATCCACTAAGCCCGTGATCCCCATTATATTCTTAGTTGACCTTCATCACTCCGCAAAGAAATATCTTCATTTTCCTGCACAGTATAATTATTTATTTATTTTTAATGCGAGAAATTAAATGAACGGTTAAGCAACTGTCCATTTCATTAATTTCCAAGCGTTGAAATATAAGTTTTATATTATTTGCGCACTATTTAATTCTTGTATTGAAAATTGGTTTTTGGGTTATTTTAGAGAGTAAACCCTACTCAGAGATATCGTGATAGTAATTGCTTTTTTCTCATTTTGGCAAGTACAGGACAACTTTTTTTTTTTAAGAAAAAAAAAAACAAACAATCCTTACCTCAAGATTTGAACAACGCTGAATGAATACCTACCGAAAAAGTGCGACACATCAAATATGTTTCATTAGGCTCACATCTGATTACCATTACCCCAGTCTAATCTAGACCATGTGTCCAATCAGATAAATCACATTTTCCAATAGCAGCCCTTGAAAATAAATCTGAACGAACTAATGGCTCCTCAAGGGATGACGACGGGACTTAATTAAATGCATAGAAACCACGGACTAAGGAAAAATGAGCAGAGATACCATAATGCAGGTAGGTCAGGCGCCTTCTTCTAGGTCAAATAGCTCCGGTGAGTGCAATCAACATAAACAATAATAAATAAAATAAAATGATCAGTTGCGAGTGAACTAACGACGTGTTCGGGTTCTTTGCGACATCATTCAACGATTTTTGGTATTACAAAAAATGGTTGTATGCAAAGAAGGCGCGTAAGGGCGAAGACTGTAAAGTTCCTCGTCCCCCGCACACCCGCATTTTGGCCAGCTACTTTCTTAAGAGATTTCCCGTTATGGCACCTCCGCTAGTCATTTTGTTCTCCATGCTAGAGACGTGTTTATTTGACGGTGACGGCTACTGAAGGTGATAGGGTCACTGTTTATTTGCTTAGAGCCTTAGAACCACGTTTGAAGTAAAACTGTTGGCTAATTACAGATGTATTTCCATTACGATTTCATTTTGTGGTAGTTTCATTGATGGGAGACGTGAATAGTCGTGATTACACATCTTTTACACAGTCTTGACTGCCATGTATGTATGACAATTATGTGCACCAAGCACTCACACTCTTGCAGGAATGAGCGAGTGTGTGTGTGTATGTGCCTTTCAATGTCTTCCATAGAACGTATTTTCTTTTGACATTCAATTTATGAGAGTTGGTAAATAGATTCGTCATTATGTGTATGACAAGTTATGAAAAAAAAAATCAATTTATTTTGCCAATTCAATCAAAATGTTTGGAAAAGCATTTATGTTGCAATTTCAGATATTCACATTGATGATAATGATTCCTTTTCAAATTGTACCACAGGAGCTTTACACACAATTTTGGAATTAATCGAAATCTTTTGCATTGGTAAACAAACATTTAATCTAGGATATAAAATATGCGTGCGTTTGACTGTGCAGATCGTTTTAAAATGAACTAACAAATTCTGGAGCAATGGTTGTTATCGATACCTTATCGAAATACTGTTCATTTTTGAGAGAGTAAACCCAAAAATAGAATCACAAAGTTCCCACAAACTTATTCAACTTAACGATGATCGAAAGCAGGTAAAATTTCCTACTTACCATCGATTCGAGAAACCCGCACACCAAACCCAATTTCTAAGAAATTGATTCACGTTGATTATTCATCGTGAAATTATTAATATAATCTTAAAATTTAATAAAAACTTGACTTATCCGGTTGGATACCATTGGCCGAAAAAACTTTGCTTGTTAAGGGCCTTCATTAGGCAACCAAAGGTCTCGGATAGGCCCTTCGGTTATCGACTTAATTACAAGTATCTTGTACGTACTTTAGAATTAGACACACGCCTTTGAAACTTGAAACAGATAGTACTGAAGTGATTGATGATTGATTTTAACCAGATTGGAAATTGGTGTAATTATAAACAACTTTGTTAGTCTGGTTACTTCTGTAGTTTATTTATCCAAATTATGAGCGCGACAGACATACAAAGCAACTTTTGCATTTATAACAATACTAGCTGTTTACCCCCGGTTCCACCCGCATCCCGTGGGAACTACTTGCCTGAACCTGGATAAAATACAACTATGTTACTCAGGAACAGTGTAGCTTTACAACAGTCAAAGATTTTGTAATCGATTCAGTAGTTTAGGAGCTTTTAAAAACAAACTAACAAATTAAGAAAATATTCAAAAGGTCAAATTTTACAGCTCTCTTAATAAGAGAAGGAAAACATTGAGGAAAAGCCAATGGCCTTGAACTTTAACATTTTGACATTCACCATTACGCTGCCCACAGGCTCACGTGGTGTATTAAGGCCCTGAGAAGAAATTGTGACATTGACCATGTGGCATTAGTGCGTGGGCTTTCGTAAGAGTATGTTACAAACGGGATCATTACTGTAGATTAATGGTGATAAGCTTCGTAAGAGCCAAGTAACTTTATTGGTGATAAGTAGGAATGGTTTTTTGTATGTTTTTTTGTAAGGCTCTAGCAGTCTTGGAAAGAGTCAATTTGGTTATTTCTGCAGTTTTAAAAGAGGCCGCTTCCTTGAATCTTTCCGGAGAAACTTCTGTCCTAATATTTTTAATTACTAAAACTAGGTACCTATATCTAAATAGTTTTATGCAATTACAACGAAGGCTCAAAGGTAACTTAAAAAAAGCGTGTAGGTGGTTCATATTACGACCAAGCAAAGCCGCAATTTGTAGCGAGTGCACTAATAAATGAAACTTAAACACAACTTCATATTCAGAAACATAAACAAAATAACATATCCAAAGCGAAGCCAAACAAAATTCTATGAACATAAAATGGCTTCGTGTATATGCAAAATTATCTCGAACTATACACATTCAAATATGTAGACGATAATAATATGATATGCATAATAAAATGTTGGTATACGGATATAAAGCTATATGTACATATGTATGTATGTATATGCAACACAGATTTTACAACGGATTGGAGAAACGGTAAATTTTACGGTTTAGACGGATTTTATTGTTAGTACCAACATTTAGATGTTTTGCGACTGGATAAGGCGTTTTATTCAGTGGTGTTTGCCATGAATTCACGGCTCGTGGTTTGCCACAGCCACAAATATTATGGACAAATATTTACGATATTGTACTGATAACTTGAAGTAAGCATGAGCGAAAGGTGGACTTTTGATATTCAAAAGTACTTACCTGATAATATGGGTCTTAAAAAACTAAGTGATCCTAACTAAGTGACATTCTAAGCTTGATCAAGATCCAACACCAGTCTGCATTATATTCTACTGTACCGTACACATCGTGCCTAATTGTTCTGAATTATGTATACAAATCCGAAATACGGTTATACAAAGGTCCCGAGTCCTGTGTATCTAAAGTGTTTCGTATCCAGTACATTAGATAATCTTGTTGAGTTATACAAGAAGATAAATCTCTGGAATTGGATGCGTCTATCTCGTACGGGTGTTTAGCGGTACGCTGTTAGAACCGATCCCCGTTTATGACTTAAATATCCTTCCATTTGTAGATTTGGTTGCTCATAATGTTATATGTATACTGTGTATATGTATGCATGTATTAAATTGTGTAAATTTAAAATAATCGATAAATATATGAGCTTACAATGTGTGACCAAAGTGCGCATTTAACGAACGTAATGATTACCTACAAGAGTTTTTTGATTTCCTGCAGCAAATAGGTAATTCGAATCTATAATACTTCCATGTTGTCGGGTTTTTTGGTTTTTAACGAAAATGAAAATTTCTTCACTTCATGAAAAACAACGTAAAAATATAAAATAATATTTAAAAATCTCGCTGGCCAATTATTTTACCGCAAAGATGAAGTACTTTAAAAATGACAGGTTAATTAAGTCATCGCCAGCAAGCCAATCTATAATTAACTTCCCTCTGATCAATGTACTTATCACGAGAGATTCGTATCGATTCCTGTGATATCGAGTCACATCGAATTATAAAAATCGAATAACTCGTGTTCCGACCTTCATTCATCCAATTAAAGGTGAAAGAGAACCTTTGAAGTTATTTTAAAACACGAGTTCTATTTATCAAGTATCGAAGCCTCTAAATAAATGTAGATTCAAGGCAAAGCTCACCTGTACTTAAATAAATCTTCTAGATTCCCTCAACCTCATTAGCATGGATTAAAGAAACGAAATAAAAAACGTGCGAGGTAACTTCTGAATAAATTGAAGATATATTTAACATACTCAAATGGTGAACATGAGAATTCATCAGTTAATCTTATTTGAAAGACAGCTGCATAAAATCAACTTTATGAAGCGTGTATAAAAAAGCTTTTACTAAAAGTTTTCTTGAACAATTTGTGTGAAAAAATAAGTGGAAAACGTGAAGGTTCTTGTACAAATACATTTAACAACACGTCGGGTTGTAGATGATTTATTTTGGCAATAAGTGTCGTGTTAAGCTACACCATTATCGGGGCTGGCCGACGGTGGACGGACCCATGTGTGGTACAAATGAAGAGAAATAAGCGGTTTTCACTTATTTTGGGTACTCAATATTAGACGTCATAATGATTAACTTACCTGTCCCAATTTGATTGAGATTTTTAAACTATTGTGTCTGCATTGTAGACAGTAAAGTGGTTAAATGTTAATAAATTACTATGAAGAATGTAAATAAATTACTTATGAAGAGAAAAAAAATAACGCGTGACTGATTATTAAAAAATCTTTAAAGATATAGCTATCTTTAGTTAAAGATTTTAAAAAAATCATTAAGCAAAAATAACACAAAAACATAATAAAGATATTCTGGGTTATTTCATTTCTTGGTTAGATTTGGCAAAGGAAAGGAAATAAAATAAGATTCAAAAATTACAATATTTTAAGCTATGAAATTATCTGTTAAATGGGTTTAACTGGGACTTCTCAAAAAATCATGACACTAGTCATTGAAGCTGTTGTTTGAAGAGTGCAAATTCCAATAGGACAATAAGTACCTGGTCTTGCCTTAAGGCTTTCTTCTTATAACTTGACCCACACACAAAATGGAAGTCAAGAGAAACAATGTTTATAGCATTTATTAAACAAGCAGCCTTGATTGACGTCTGTTTAATAAAAGCCAAAAAGATGTCGTGGTTCCCTAACTTGTTATTGTTTACAATCCTTTGGGAAACTTCGATGTTTTTATTTATTTAATCCTAAAACAACTACGGATACTTTTTTATTGGACATTGAAAGTTTTTTCGGTGGGAAGTAGATCAATTGCTGATGGATTATTATGGATTGAAGTTATTATAGTTGATGAGCAGAAAATTGAAGAAAAATGTAACTCATATTTGAGTCCCTAGGCTGGTAATGGCTGGTGTATTTTAAGGACACCTGTAGAGGTCTCCTTTCAAAAAAATACATTGTGGCCTTTCATCAAATTAGGCACACATTGCAGTCTTTTACAATGCATCACTATTATAATACATTGTAATGCTTTTTAAAAGATGGCATTAGCTTTATTACATAAAAAGTTTTTAGCGCAGTCTTACATTTCCTGCAAAATAGTAAAGAAGACCTACAAATTAACAAATTATTTACATCTACTCGGCCGCGTTTGATGAAAAAACCTAAGGGTCTCAATCAACACATTCAAAATTTCAAACAATCATTAATGAACATCCCTTGAAAATATTCACAGCGGTAAGTCTCATTCTCTCTTGTACTATTGACAGACTCTTAGCAATACCAATGACGGATTCTGAAGTACGGACAACGTCGTAAATGTTTGTACCAGCAGTAATTTTATGGACTACACTATTATTAACAAACATTTATTTATTTATTTATTTATGAGAGGTAGCTTCACAGCTGACAGTACATTATATTAAATCATCATACAAAACATTACGCCAATTACGAAGTACACAAATATAACAATAAAATAATAATTTGTCGAAAGAGTGGCGGATAACATTCAATGAAGAAGAAGAAGAAGAGAAAGAATGCACTATTATTATTTGTTGTGTGAATGAATGTGTGTATTTGTGTTGTGTAGGTAGGTGTTGTGATGTGTGAATGTTGATGTTCATCTAGCTGTCTGGCTCTAATGGTGCGACTGAGTCAGTATTGTGATGATATCTTTTTTAAAACGGTATCGTGTGGAATTAAAGGGGTCAAGTGTTAAGAACTTTTCATTGTATAATGCAGGAAGACGCAGAAAGGGCGACATCTTCATATAATTAGTGGAGGCCGAAGGAACCGCTAACAGAGTGGTGTGTCTGGTACGTTTGAGTGGGACGTTGAATAGAATTTTGTGAAGTAATTGAGGGCAGTCAATTACATGTTGTGTAAATAATGTCCGTATTTATGCAAAATGGAACCACTCGACAAATTTCGTTTTTTCCTTTTTTTGAAGAATACTAATGTAAAAGTGGTCTAAATTCTTATACAAAAAAGAACCACATGATTTTCCCCTTGGAAAGAAGGTATATTAAAAGCAGAACAGAACCAACAGCAATAATAAACGTTACTTGTAAAGCAAAACGGAACCACGGCACAGTATGACTCTATTGATCAAACAAATAAACGATAGTACCATCATGTAATTTTATACAAAAAAGATCCACGCATACTTGGTACCGCTATACATCAAACATATTTCTATTATTAACGATTATTTTTAATACACAAAATAGAACCAAATTTCTGTGGTATCGTTATGCGTAAAATATTTTTTTATTATTTATTTGCTAATATTGTTTTGCAAAAGGGAACCACAAACATTCGGTTCTATCATGTATAAATAAATATTGTTAAACAGTAGAACCACTAGCATGTGATTCCACTCAAAGGTACAAAAATGACATGATTGATTTAATATTTCTCGTTTTAAACAACGAAATATTTACTTTATTTCATTGATGGTATGGCTCAAAGTGCAGTTTCAAAGTAAAACGTCAAACGTCATCTGTAAAAATAGGCGACATTCAACGATATAAATCTTCTGGACACATCTATTGGCCCACCTTGTATTTTCAGTTTCCTTTGGTCCTAGCTAAAATTTTATATTTGGTCGAGCAAAACGTTTTTATGCAGTTTTCATATTATTCATAGTCTTTTTTTGAATTTAGAACACAGAATTTAAAGAAACAAAAGACAATTTGGAGCCTGTTTGTTGATATCAAACAAACGAACACTAAGCAAACTTGGTTTTATTGGTTTACTTGGCTTTAATTCTTGAAAAAAGTTATTGATATCTTTGGTTTTGCAACAAACATTACTTATTCTTAACATTAAGGTGAGGTTCTATCAATAATCTATGGATACTTCACCTAAAGTCGCCGCCCAAGCTGTGGCGCTTATTCAGGCCGGACACAGCCAAAGAAACGTGAGTGCTCAACTTAATTTAAGTCGATCTGCGGTCCGAAATGTTTATCGGAGGTACCTAGAGACTGGCGGCTTTGTTCGTCGCCAAGGAAGGCCACGATCTTGGGTCACAACTGAAAGGCAGGATCGATTCATCGTGACGACCAGCTTGAGAAATCGTCACCTTACCTCCATTGAGATACAAAACCAACTTCCACGGAGTATCTGTGTGTTAAAAGAACGCGATATGGTACCACACAAGCCAGTTAATGGGCCCAAACTAACGCGAGCCCACCGAACAGCGCGCTTTCATTTCGCACGCCATCATTTAAATTGGACACAGCAAGATTGGAGCCGTGTACTCTTTTCCGATGAGTCTAAAATTGTGTTACATGGCAATGATGGAAGGAAGAAGGTCTACCGACGTAAGGGAGAGCGTTTCGCACAATGCTGCTTTGAAGAGAGGGTTCCTTATGGCGGTGGCTCATGGACTGTCTGGGGCGGTATATCCGCCAGGGGCAAAACTCAACTTGAGGTTGTTACAGGACCACGGCTGCCAACATTAAATGCTGAAAGGTATATTCGTGAGTGCTTAGAACCTCACGTGATACCATACGCGGACTATGTGGGCAAAAATTACCTTTTTATGCATGATAATGCAAGAGCCCATGCGGCCGGCATCGTCAGGGAATATCTTCGGGATGTGAACATCACAGTTATGGACTGGCCAGCCAGAAGTCCAGACATGAACCCCATTGAGCACATGTGGGACGAGCTAAAAAGACGTGTTAGGGCTCGTCAGCCAGTTGTCCAGACGATGCAGGAGTTGAAAACTGCCATAGAGGAGGAATGGGAGATGATCCCTCAAAATTTCATAGAGCGGTTGATAAACTCTATGCCTAATCGTATGAGAGCTGTGGTAGATGCCCATGGAGGCAACACGCGTTATTAAATTAATTTATTAAATTAATTACCTTTATTTTCAATTGCCTTTAACGAGGCGCATATCCGACATGTTAGGCGTAGCTCCATGTCGTATGGTATTCTGAATTCAAATTTAAAACAATACGATCGAAAAGTAAGGTAAAATGTATCAGGGTTAAAAACTATACTAACTAAGTCACCATATATAACTGCGGGAAATATACATAGAAAGAGACTCACCAAACTCAATTTATTTTAAAACAGACTTATTTGGTAATGCTGTAGATGTTAATATAGGGAGAGCACCTTTATCCCGATTATAAATCACATTGTTTCATATAAATCAACAAATCCCTAGATTATGGTTCTTTTTTGTATATGAGAAAACCTATTAATTACTTAATGTTTAAAGGAACCACATGCACGATTTCTTAATTATTTTGAAGGTTTACCAGTAATCAACAAAAAATTATATACACAACACATACTAAATTTAGTAATTTATCAACATATTTAAATAAAATAAATAGTAATTTTACTTCATTTAACAGTGCTGCACATGTTTTTGTAAACCCTTTGATATCTCAAAAGTGTGTGTTTGCTGTGTGGTTCCATTTTGCATAAATACGGACATTATTGTAATAAGGTTTCAAGTTTCAGTGGTACAGTGAAAAGCAAAAATAGATGACATTGCCTCGTAACATTTTAGTCTAGATATATCGAACAGATTAGGTTAAAGTACTATCCGTTATTGGATTGAACGAATAATTAGAAAAATCAATATCACATCAATACAGATAAACTTAAATATTGCTTTGTGAGCTTATTTAGAACTTTTGAAGTCGGTGGTGATAGCGTGTTGTTTCATAAAAGTCGAACAAAAAGTGATTTCCTTTATAACAAAATGGAAATACCACTTCGGGTTATGTTGTCCATCAGACTCCTTTTCGGGTTCTACTACAAATTAAGCAAATCATTAGTAATTTGTTTGTTAGCTAAAATATTCTGCATCGCTATACTCTTATGTAATATACATTGTTGTTTCGTTGTGATGCGAATGTTACTAAATTCTAATAATATGGCAGCCACAATGGATTTATTAGATGAGAATTTACTAGTGGTTGGAAATATATTATTTTCTCTATACACGGAGGAAGAATACGTTATAAAATTTAGTGAAAATTTATTCGGAGATCCTGTATTCTCATCAGTTTCCGATACTAAAATGCCTTGCTACCTAATATTGCTAACAGTTCCACAAAGTCTTCTGACATACTACTTTTTGTCTGATTTATTTACGTATATTACTTTCATTTATATGGTCAGATTTGTGTCATGTTTTTCTAATAATTTCACAACAATATACACGTTTCGTGTGTATCAAAAATGTGTAAGCCATTTGAGAAAAATAACAAATGTACTGAGATGCGGAAATCTTAAAGATGATGAGAAAATTGTATGTGTTAAAAAGTTTACAGTTGCTTACACGACTTTGCGGAAATATTTTGCGGAGACAAACAAAATGACAAGAGTAAAGGTAAGTGTAACGAGAATCAGCACATATTATTTCATGTAAACGTTACAGCCATAGTGATTAAATAGATATTATACATATACACTGGTCATTATATATAATACCCAAATTAACTAGATAATGTGATAAATTAATCACTTTATCTGGATATTATTCATAATAGCTGGTCAAAGTTATCCAAAGTAATAAATATGGTATAACCAACTTACTACTGACTAATTCTTAAAAACGGTTTAAGTTATTATCGACTTTTTTATGATGAATCATCAAATGATTCCTCCCACTGTGGGTTAGCAGCGTCAAATTTTTTGTGACTTAAACCCACTGGGGTTTGCTGAATCTCTTCGAGGAGCGCGTGGAACAACGCACGCTGCCGAGACGGGCCCGTGTCTTCTAAGAGGCTGAAGGACGATGAGCCACCCGAAACTCACCGCCCACAGACCCACGCCTAAGATGGCCGGGAGACGTCACTGGACACCCGGCGCCCGTGGTGTCTTCCACGTCCATGGCAGCTGCTGGGATAAGAGGTGTGAATTTCTCTAGCGTCTACATGAGACGACGGCATCCCATTACCTCTCACCCCGGACCATGGCTTAAACCAAGGCCGGGCACGAGAACTCGCCGCTGCGTATTTCCTCGACGAGGACACGTCAGTGCCCTACCTAGGCAGGGCACACCTGGACTGTATGGTTCACCGTGTCCTCCGGGCCGTCAGTACAGTGGCCCGAGCCACACCTCAATGATCAGTTTTTCGCTACTATTATGGCGTATCCTGCACTGGGCTAACTAGCCTTTTCCGAATTATATTAAGGTCAGCTACCAGACACTTTAGTTAGTTAACTTGAAATAATAATCTTTACCTACTTGTTTTATTACATTATCCAAGTCCATGAAGATGTTATATAAAATTGCTAGTTAATATGATTAATTCTGTGTCAATTATCACTTTGTCCAAATTGAGTAGATATTACAAATAATAGCTAGATAATATGTATAATATCCAGACTTATTACTTTGGCTGTAACATAAATATGTATATCCAAAGTTACAATATTGTGATGTACCTAACTGCTGTTTGTTGTTTCATCTCATCGGCCTAGCCTTTAACCGACAATAATGGGGTCTCCAGAACGCCGCTGAGCGTGCACCTTAAAATGATGAAAACCCCAGCAAGGGCTACTCTACTACTACAATTATGTTTTAATAATATCTTATTTATTGTGTTTCAGATGATCTTCGATTTTGCTTGCAACTTTATTAAAATTACCGTCATTTTGTTTTATGTCGTCGCCTGGAATGAACTTGTGAGTAATGAGGTAAAGTACCTATGTACATATTTGTATATACATATACTAGCTTCTGCCAGCGGTTTCACCCGCATCCCGTGGGAACTACTTCCCGTACCGGGATAAAAAGTAGCCTTCCTCGATAAATTTTATTTACTTCTCTATCGCATTAGGTTAAGATCCTGTAAAGATAGATGTAAGTGTGGAAATATATAAATAAAAAAAATAAATAAATAAATAAATGGGCTATCTAACACTGAAAGAAATTTTCAAATCGGACCAGTAGTTCCTGAGATTAGCGCGTTCAAACAAACAAACTCTTCAGCTTTATAATATTAGTATAGATTGTTTTTGTATGATTTGGTGACCTGGCTATTTTTGAGTGCTTCTGAATTTACGCGTACATGTTCCCTCAAAACTAAATTATGCATTTAGATTTTTACTGACAAATATAGCTCACACGTTTTCGTGAGATAAGACATCTGTTATTTTATATTTTATGCTTTATTTATTGCATTATCCATATCTAAATCCTAACTAATATTATAAATGTGAAAGTAACTCTGTCTGTCTGTCTGTCTTTTCTTCACGCCTAAACTACTGAACCGATTTGTGTGAAATTTGGTACAGACATAGTTTTCAACTTGAGAAAGGACATAGGATAGTTTTTATTACAAAAAAGTATAAAAATAAAAAATAAAATTTATTCCGCACATATAGCGCCATCTATTGGTCAAACCAAAAATCTGCCGGAAGTCACTATTCCACGCGGACGAAGTCGCGGGCAAAAGCTAGTTGTTAATATTTGTTACAGAATGTTATCGTAATCGTCATATGGATAACTCAGTTAATATATGTTTTGTTTACTTTGTTGATTCCTCTATTGATCATGGAATATGCCGCAAATGATATTGAAGAAATCAAACAAACTTTCTCAGATCAATTGTTATACTACAAAGGTAAAAATAATAAATAATTGCATTGCAGTAAGAAATAACATTCATGAGGTACATTTTGAAAGCTAATTGCCGACTGCAACTGCCGATCGCTGCACTACTGGGCAGTTGTGTTCACTAGTGAGCACAGTTGGCCAGGTTCGACAGTTGCAGTAGGTAGCTAGTTTTCAAAAAGCACCTTAATACTAACAATATTAAAAAATGTGAAAGTGTGTGTATATTTTTTAATTAATTTTCTGAGTAATCAATTATTTTAAGTCACACTTATACCTATATCTGAACAATATAATAATATTATAGGATGCCTTATTTTAAATGGTTTTCCTCATATTATATTTTGATGTTTTTTTTTTCCAGATCCGAATCTAAGAGTGGTATTATATGAGACTGTAGCTTATATGGATGTTTGTGAATCTCAATACACAATGTGGAATGGATTCCCTTTTAGTGTAGGAACTATTTTTGGCTACCTCAATCTAACCGTTTCTTACATGATCGCTATTTTACAGTTTTCTTACTAAAATTTCCTTGATGTATCAAAAAATCCACATTTCTTCAGTGTTATTGGCATTCTACAATTCAATGTTTATATGTGTTGTTGGCATTCTACAATTCAATGTTTTAGCTGCACATCGATTCCAATTTTGACGTGTTAATAACCTTTTGAACTATGTACTTTAATACATAAAAAAATGTTGTTTGTCTGTATTATTTTTGTGTTAATATTGTCAGAAGAGAAATAAATGTGTGTTTTTTATTAATTAGTTTAATTATTTAATAACAAACCCATAATCCAAGCAAGATACAACAAACACACACACAAACATGCACACACACAATAAATCTACCATCTACCATATAATATTTTAATACTCTGCTTTGGAACCGATCATAATAGTTCACAACAATGATCATGATCAACACTTCTAACATTTATTAAAACAATTAATATAAGCAGGGCGACACGGGCCGATTTCCAATTTAACTAGACACGGTTACATACTGTTCTGAAATTTAACAAAACCGACAATAAAACACGAATTGAAGAGCAATGAGAAATGGCGCCGTTTTATCAAGAATGTGCTAATGTGCGTAAAGCACAGAGCGTAGTTCCACTGATTACACTTCGCACTCCATTGACGCGTCAAGCTTCATTTGCCTCAACCTACCACTTTAAGAAGACCTCTCACTATCCACCAAGATTCCTCTCTTAGTACCTACTCACAAGCTTTGCCGAGAGGCGCGGGAGCTCAACATTAACTGGTCTGTCACCCGAGCCTTCTCGAATTAATTCGATGTCCTACTTTTTTGATGCTGACTCATGAATCGAGTTTGAAACGAAATTGGGGTTTGTTTCTGAACATATAATTAGAATTTCCGATGATCGTGTCTTTGGAAATCGATGTGTGGTAGGCCGTATAAGTAATATATTCGGGTGTCAATTTTGACTTGCTGCTTACTTAGGTATGGTTAATTAGGATGCGTCTTTCATTTAAGTCAAAATAACCATTAACATATAAACTTTCCGACAGCATATGACGAATCTTCATAGAAGTATACAAATACCTACCTTTAAATTTCTGCGTTATGAAACATGCAATGAACAATTCCTAAACATAAAACCATTTTCAATTTAAGTGAGCTCACAATAACTTTTGAGATAGATATTTCACATATCATCTTTAATTATTTTTCCGTACCTATCTATTATAATTATCCAAACAAAAATCTGAGAACACCATGACGATAATTATAATTATCGTCATGGTGTTCTCAGATTTTTGTTTACACTCCCACCTAGCTACGTATTAACATTCATATCATTAAAAATGCATGTAGAATGCACGGCAAACACCCAAGGGCGAGCATCGTGGATATTCAGTACCTACTTTCCATTACTGTTAATATTTTCATTTCTAATATATCCATTTATATGCAGCCGGATTCAAACGGAGAGGAAATGGAATAAATTTTGCACTTTCCATGCAGTTTATTTTGGAAATTTTTGAAACATTTATCTTTGCTTCTGTGGATGTAGGTTTTTAAATTACTACAAAACTGGGGTTTTAATTCAGTTGTATTCTTTGAGTTAGTTTTAAAATGTCTAGAGACCCCTTCTAGATTTTTTTTATATACTTACCTGTACGTCGATTCTATAAAATTCAGACAACAACTCGCATTTCACTTCGCTATTCATTCTCACTTCGCATTCGGTTCTAAACGTTCTAAAAGTCATCTCATACTTTATCTGTCAAAATCTCGAATTTAATTTAGTTCAACTCGCAAACACGCTCGTAAGAGTAGCGTTAGTGTAGTTTGAGAATGCCAATCACGAAACTCACGGCGGAATCAGATGCGAAGTTAAGAATGAAGTCTTACAGAATCACACCACTGTAGTAGGTGTAGTACTCACTGGCCTAGGCAACTACTAGGAACTAGGGTAACGTGTGCCTAGGAAACTAGACACACGTTACCTATAGGTGATATATCTACTTTTGAACACATACGTACAAGCACGGTGCGCGGTAATATACGAGCCTAGATGTAACATTAAAATACTCTTCTCATTATACCTATTAATTCTGATAGCAGGGAAAATAAGTTTTACAAGTACACAAAACTAGGCTATAATAAACTAACTATAAACAGACCTTCATTTAATAGAAAACTTAACACTCAAATAGAGGGGTCGTAAGATCTCCTTTTCATGATAAAAATAGTAAATTATATTTAAACAGCACAATGTTATTAATATCTCCGTCGATTTGACCTTTATAATGAACTAAACATTATTGTATCTAGACTTTCATTACGACCTTGTTTCAGAGATAGTGGTGTATATTTATAAAACATAAAATATCGACAGTATCGCCATATGCTATTTCCAATGCTCTAGTCTTCCTTATCTGATTGGTAACGGTAATTTCAAATAAAATACTTATGTCCTACTAGATATAAAAAGTAGCCTATAGCCTTCCTCGATAAATGGGCTATCCAACACTGAAATAAATTTTCAAATCGGACCAGTAGTTCCTGAGATTAGCGCGTTCAAACAAACAAACAAACTCTTCAGCTTTATAATATTAGTATAGATTATGAGCTGTTTATCTTACGTTCACAACCCGGTCTTTTGATGTATTATTTTTATTACTTATAACCTTGGCTATCAAACTTTCAAGTATTAAGAATCCTTTTAGGCCCATTTTCACTGACCACTGTATTTTATTAATTGTTTACTTTGTTTAAACGTGAAAATTCATAGTAAATAGTTGTTAAAAAATGAGGTGGTCTTATTGCCTTAAAATACAAAATATACATATAAGCATTAACAAATCGACTTACGTGGTTGTAAACACAAGTGCCTCTCAGACAATTACATGCATATTAAAACATACCTAACTGATGTTTCAGTAGGCATTTTCAATTTTAGAAAAACCTAACAGAAAGTTTGCATCTGGCTAGGGATTTACAAAAATAACTGATATATCAAATTGACAACAAAACCTTATAAGCAACTCTACTTACTGAAACGTTCCTAAAACATTTCAAACAAATGACTTACCAACCAACTATTTCCCTGTAAATTCTTCTACTAAGCAGCACATTCAAGTTTCAATTAGGCGAGCTATCAACCGATCGTATGTAGCAACGGCAACCGGAGATTGCTGTTCTAATTATGCAAGATTCATCGAAGTAGGAACAGTGTAATTTGTCTCCGCGATAACGTTGGAGTGACGGCCTAATCGGGAAAGAACGTATTTACAAGTTAATTGCATGCCTGCTCGTTGATTTTTGAATTTAGAACGATAAGTTGCAATTGATGCCAAAATCTTTTTAGTGCTTGCACTTTGTTCATCATCATCAACCTCCTTATTCCAATTCCATTAGAAGTTCGCACGTTCTGTTTACTTTTTTTTGCCATACTCTTTTATGCGTTGTCTTGGTCGTCCCCACCCACACCATATCTATGCACATTCATGCTCATCACCTCAGTGTTTGCAGTTTATTGTAATTTCACTTTATTAAAGAGTTGCGTTAATAGTTTCATAATTTTACCATTTTTTATGTACATTTTGTGAGGAAGTAGACACTAGCGATTGGGCAAACCATGTATTAATAATCTAAGACATATAGAACTGTAGGTGCCAGATACAATTAATAAACAAATAATAAATCTTTGCTAACTAAAGTTTTGTTTTAAAGATTGACCTTAAAGATTGACCTTAAAGGTCAATTTAGTTATGCAAATGATATAATAGATAGAAAAATTTATCTATTAGTCAAAACATTTCATCGTTTGATGATTTCCTATCGGAAAGAATGCCCATTTTTTTATTGCTAACTAAATAATTAAAAATTTTGGCCTATTTAATATTTTCGATTAAACATCACTATTATTTTCGAAAAAGAACCTGTACCCTTACTTTGACCCCTTTTTTTTGTTTTGAACCCTATTTTTGAATCAGTCACTCAGAGTTAATGTAAAGGACCATGCCCATCTGTGCCCCAGTAACGCCCAGAGAAAGTATATCACAAGATAGTTCTAATAAATAAAAACTAGAATTATGATGATAATTTGAAGTCTTAAAAGGCACCGGTTAAAAAATAGAAAAAATAAGACATTCTTGTTGACATTGCAGTACATTACATCGTTTCAATCATGCTTTATATAATACGGTCTGGAATCTCGTCCTTTGGTCCATGTATATATTCATTTAATGTATATATATATATATATTCAAATAACTGACATGTTTATCTGATAACATACAATTAAGTCATGAATTCATGATGATCATGAAGTTCCTAGTGAAAAACTAATAGCAATACTGTCTATAAACGATAAAATGAAATTACTTGATGAATAATTTTATCTCTATTTCGTCTCTTCAAAATTGGAAAATCTATACTAATATTATAAAGCTGAAGAGTTTGTTTGTTTGTTTGTTTGAACGCGCTAATCTCAGGAATTACTGGTCCGATTTGAAAATTTCTTTCAGTGTTAGATAGCTCATTTATCGAGGACGGCTATAGGCTACTTTTTATCCCGGTACGGGAAGTAGTTCCCACGGGATGCGGGTGAAACCGCTGGCAGAAGCTAGTATTCGATACATATTTAACAAGGTCAGGTATTAATTATTATACAAATAAGAAAAACTATGTGATATTAACAAGCTTTTTATCTAATAAAACAGTAATTACAGCAAAACAATCAGTAAGAGAATTGCAACACAGCGATAGCATATGAAACACATAAATTGACAAAATCTAAGAAGGTATTGATGCCTAGTGGAAACCCGTTCCAAACGCGGTGCGATCTTTTAGAGATGGTCATGAACTTCAAAGCTTCGTGTATAGTCTGCCGTAGCTTGTTATCTGAAACAAAATATACTATTAAAATAATCAGTTTCTCACTATTATTCCTTAAGTATTACTAAATCATCATCCTCCGAGCCTTTTTCCCAACTATGTTGGGGTCGGCTTCCAGTCTAACCGGATTCAGCTGAGTACCAGTGCTTAACAAGAAGCGACTGCCTATCTGACCTCCTCAACCCAGTTACCCGGGCAACCCGATACCACTTGGTTAGACTGGTGTCAGACTTACTGGCTTCTGACTACCCGTAACGACTGCCAAGGATGTTCAATGACAGCCGGGACCTTCAGTTTAACGTGCCATCCGAAACACAGTTAATGGTGTCTAGGATATACTTAGAAAGTACATACAAACTTAGAAAAGTTGCATTGGTACTTGCCTGACTTGGGATCAAACCCACGCCCTCATACTTGAGAGGTTGTTCCTTTACCCACTAGGCCACCATGACTCCAGTATTACTAAGTACTCTTTTTTTATTCACAAAACTAATAAAATTATGGTCGGAAAACTGTTACAAGAAAGAATTTATGTATTGAGAACTGTCTAAAGAATTGTTCATCTTTGTTTGTGAATCATCTTCAAGTGACATACAGAGACATACAATGAGTTACTTCTGAAACAAAGTTTTTTTGAAAACCATAATTATGTATCTGATCATCATCATCCTCCGAGCCTTTTTAACCCCCGACGCAAAAACGACGGGGTGTTATAAGTTTGACGTGTCTGTGTGTGTGTGTGTGTGTGTGTGTGTGTGTGTGTGTGTGTGTGTGTATGTGGCATCGTAGCTCCCAAACGGATGATCCGATTGTAATGCGGTTTTTTTTGTTTAAAAGGTATGTCAGTCGGGAGTGTTCTTAGCTATGTTTGGTGGAAATCGGTTCAGGTCTTCAAGGTCATCAGCTCGTTTGCTAGATGTGATAGGAATGTTACACGCTCACTTTACTTGCAAGTATATGTGGGATCTGAAATTTGAAACACTAATGTCTTTTGGAACCACTGAGCTGGTCTGCTGTTAGGGCACGAAGGTAGGAGACGTAACCCTGAACTGCCTTTTAGTAAACCCATCGAGTTTGGGCTCGTTGAATTTGTCTTGACGAGTTCTCTCTTCATGTTTCTGATTGACGAGAACCTGATGCTGGAAATGGGATGTGGCGGATGAAATCCTGGAATGCCGGAATGAAACGGATAAACCGATTTATATTTTTGCTGAAAATCTAGAATGTCCAAAGGTTAATCTTTATTGTTTCTCAATCTGTGCAATTCTCCCAGAGCCAGTTTGTCATGAGGATTGTTAAACAGCTTCCTTTGGCCGAGATCGCATAAAGCGACCCCATCTTAAGATAAAATAAATTAAATGAAAGAAGGAAAAATTAAGGAGCTCCTTTAAAAAGCATGAAATAAAATTAAATTATAAATTTAAAAAAACCCCCGACCCAAAAAAAGTACGCAATAATTATGACAAAAGGTTAAAAACGCTAAACCCTATAAAAAGCAAAAAATAACTTTGTCGGGGGACCGCTTTTTACCTTCATAAATACTTACATAAATCAAATGATACCTACCTAATTACAACATTCGTTTAAAAAAAAAAACACGTATCTAAAGTAATGAATTAGAGCGGTCCCCCGACACGACAAAATTTAGTTTACGTAGTGTTAAAAGTTATTTTTTGCTTTTTATAGGGTTTAGCGTTTTTAACCTTTTGTCATAATTATTGCGTACTTTTTTTGGGTCGGGGGTTTTTTTAAATTTATAATTTAATTTTTCCCAAGCATGTCTCAGTCTAACCGGATTCAGCTGATTATCTAATTATGTATCCGATGTTACTACTTAATAATGTTAAGGGAAAGTAACTTTTGAGACGGAAAACAAATAATAATAAATAATGTCGTAAAGGAACAGTTGCCGTGTAATTATGTTTTTGACCGAATCTAGATCACTTGAAACCATTTATATAAATATCAAAGGTGCGCCCACATTAACCACGTATGCAGTTACTTGTGAAAGCCATAGTGCTACTATAAGAGCCTGCAAATTAAAAAATATATTAATTCCAGCCTTTAGTTTCACCTCGTCTAAAACAACCCTGTATTTTTTTTCGGAAATAACTTTGTGATTTCATTTGAACATTTTTGGCAGTTGTTAAGGGTAGTCAGAAGCCAGAAAGTCAGACAAACTATCATACTAAGAGGTATCGGGTTATATGGTGGTCAGACAGGCAGTCGCTCGATATAAATCACTGGTACTCAGCCGGTCAGACTGGCAGTCAGCCCCCACATTTAAGAAAAGGCTAGTCATTTAGATAATGATCATTTTTATAATTTTGTGCTTATTCAATACTTACATAAAAACTGTTCATAACTACATAAACCAGCACAGCAATGACTCTTATAAATGCGAATATGAATCCTGAAATACACTGAAAGATTTAATGTAACAGCATTCAGAAGGTGATGGTAGCAAAATATCAATTTTGAGTCTGATAATTAGACGCTTACTTTGATTCTTGATACGGTCGACGTTGCGTTATAAATCTTCATGAGTTTCAAATAATTATCAAGATTTTTTTTAATGCAGACTCGTTTTTCTTCATCAGTGATGTTGATATCTTTAAGTCTGATAACGGTGGCTGATGTCAAATTATTGATTGCTCTAGCAAACATTTCCATTATATAGAGAGATGTAAGGTAGCCACAATAACATACCATAATTGTAATATTATATAACATGTTATTCGCTATACTGAACTCATATTGGTTTGCCGCTAATATAAAGAAGAAATTAATAGGTATTATTAAGAATGCCAAAACATAAGCAAGCTGATGATGATGAAATATAATTCTTTATCTTTGCTGAGAATTTTAGTACATATGGTTCTTTCGTATATAAAGAGATGAATATGCTTGATATTGCTTCAATTAGCTGTATCCATAAATTGATGGCACCACTAATAATATTTCCAAATAATAAAATGAATTTGACGAATATCACGCTGGTATAAATAACTGTAAAAAGGCAAAATATTTTTGCAATGAAACAAATTCTTTTTGAAGAACTTAGTTTAAAATAGTGACCAAAAAGGAGCCTAAAGAGCAGTAATTTGTAGACTGATTTATCCATATTTAGTTTCTGATACACTTTGAAATGAAAGGAACTCTTATAATGGCACAACCACATGGTTTAGCAGAACCAAGTCAACTAGGCCACATTTGTGTAGTTGAAAATAATTACTTCTTAAAATATAACTCTTTAATTGACTAGTGATGTTTAATATTCATCGATTGTTGAGGATTACGAGGTCTTGCAGGAATAAAAGAACTGTAGAAATACTCAAGCAACGGAGAAATATAATATTGGTGCACACAGTACAATGCATGACAAGCAAGTGACGACATACGGTGCATTAATGCGCCTGCTTAAAAATTACGAACGACATTAGGCCGTCGGAAACGTGTTGCTATGAAGCAACGGCTAGGCGCTTCAACATGCCCCCGGGCGTTGAAAGCAACGGTTTCAACCAAATTAATCCGAGGACACCGGCAGCGGACAGATCCTGTTAAATGCGCGTCTCACAACTCCGGTGGATGTCTGTATGTCGGCTACTCGAGCGATGCCATCCTTCCCTGGATAGACAGCCACAATCCGTCCCAAGCTCCACTTCAAAGGAGGAAGGTTATCTTCCTTTATCACGACCAATGTGTTCACCCGTAATGCATCCTTCGAGGAACGCCACTTGGTCCGCAGCTGTAACTCTGCAACGTACTCTTTACTCCATCTATGCCAGAAATGCTGACGCAGCTGCTCAATCCGTTGAAAGCGAGATAGGCGGTTGGCAGAGTAATCGCTGAAGTCAGGTTGCTTTATGGAAGTCAGAGGTCGCCCAACAAGAAAATGTCCTGGCGTGAGCGGAGTGTAATCAGCAGGATCTGAAGATAACGGCGTCAGTGGACGAGAATTCAGGACGGCTTGAATTTTAGTTAGTGCGGTGTAAAGCTCTTCAAACGTCCAATTACAATTTCCCAACACTCGATTAAGGTGGTACTTTGTTGACTTTACACCTGCCTCCCAAAGTCCTCCGAAATGTGGGGTATACGCGGGTATAAAATGGAACCTGATACCATCTTTCGCTGCATCTTCACTCAATGACGAACTAGTCGATTTTAAAAACTTGGATAGTTCGTTGTATGCACCGACAAATGAGGTACCGTTGTCGGAAAAGATATCAACGGGTTTTCCTCGACGAGCAATAAATCGATGCAAAGCCAGTAAGTAACTTTTACCCGTTAAGTCGCCAACAAGTTCCAAATGAATAGCTTTAGTGGTGAAACATATAAAAATGGCAATGTACACCTTTACCAGCCTGCATCCACGGCCTTGACGACTGGCACACAAGATAGGGCCGGCGTAATAACCGCCTGTACTCTCGAAGGGATAACCTGGACGAAGCCGTTCTTGCGGTAAGTTACCCATAATAGGTGCTACCACCTTACCCTTCATGCGCCGACACAGAACGCACTTATGATAACAAGCCTTCGCCAAGTTGCGGCCCCCTATCGGCCAATAAGATTCCCTTATCGATGCTAGTAATAATTGCGGGCCAGCGTGCAAAAGCCTTTTATGCTCAAAATAAAATAATAATTTGGTAAATTGATGAGTGGACTGTAATAGACAAATTTTATTATATAAAAATTCTGAATTATTGAGTCGTCCTCCTACTCGCATTATATTGTCTTCATCTAAATAAACATTAAATTTTAAAAGGGCACTCTTTTGAGGTATGCTTTTTTTATTTAAAAGTATTTCATACTCGGGAAATGATTCATATTGACATCTACGAATGACAACAGTGAGTGAGTCTTTCAATTCATCCTGTGTCAAATAATTAGTTTTAGGATACTGCTTCTGGCATGACTTTATAAATCTTAACACATAAGCTACAGAGCGTATAAGCCGTGAATAATTAGAAAATCGGTTAAATTCAATTAATGCCTCACCTTTAGATTCGAATGTTACTGCATTTAACGATATATTAGGTTTAGTCTCCAGTAACGGCTCTGAACATTTGATTTGAGTCGGCCACTCAGACCGGTCCAGTCGTAAAAACTCCGGTCCTGACCACCATAGATCTAAATCCTGCAGAGCACCAATATCCACACCACGAGATATTAGGTCTGCGGGGTTTTTATCGGTTGGGACGTGCCTCCAGGTACAGTTACCGGCCTTATCCAAAACTTCAGCGACGCGATTTCGCACAAACGGCTGAAGTTTGGCAGGCAACATCTGTAACCAGCCCAACACGATGGTCGAGTCAGTCCAACAGTAGGCCCGACTGATAGTCAACCGGAGTGACCGCATCACTTTCTCATAAAGACGAGAACCGACTACTGCACCACACAGCTCGAGCCGAGGAATCGTTGTGGGCTTTATGGGAGCTACACGACTTTTAGCCATCAAC
Source organism: Helicoverpa assulta (assembly GCA_963856015.1). Taxonomy (NCBI): domain Eukaryota; kingdom Metazoa; phylum Arthropoda; class Insecta; order Lepidoptera; family Noctuidae; genus Helicoverpa; species Helicoverpa assulta. The sequence continues at coordinate 3,637,796 of CAWLCW010000016.1, forward strand.
AAACGAACAAAATAGTCACCCTTATCATTAACACTGCGAATGTAAGCACAAGCACCGTATGCAGCCTCAGACGCATCTGTGAAAATGTGGAGTTCTACCTCCGTATGTAAAGTGCAAACTACAATACGCGGAATTCTTAAATGATTTAAAAAGGGTAGTGACTTCAGTATATTATTCCAACGTTCACTAATTTCACTAGGTAAGGGTTGATCCCATGACAATTTATCCAACCACATTTTTTGTAACAGCATTTTCATGGAGACAACAATAGGGCCTAATAGACCTAAAGGATCAAAGATTCGCGCAATCACGGACAACAAATCCCGTTTAGTAGACCCGGCTGATGGCTGACTCAATTTTATTGGGAACCCTAATTCATCTGATCTGACATACCAACTAAGACCAAGTAATTTGTCAGGCTCATTCGATCCAATATTTAAGTCAAATGAATGAGAAACAGTGTCTTTAACTAGTTGTGGTTCATTCGACTTCCACTTTCGCAATGGCATACATGCCGATGCCAATTCTTTGGTCACCTGAGCGCGAATAAATTTAGCTGCATCTAAATCATCACAGCCAGTAAGCAAATCATCGACGTAGAAGTCGTGTGAGATGATTTCACTTATTTTAGGGTCACTGCAGTCGAGTCCTATTTGCCTAAGACAACGCGGTGTCAGTGAACCTGGCAGATCATTGTCTAGCAGATCAACTTTTTTTTTGAGTTCTTATCGCATGCAGATGAGTTCTATAGTTCCTGATAGTTTTCAGGAATAGTTCTGCCATTTTCAGCTGAAAAATGATAGTTCACAAAATGATCTGCTAACTTCCGGTAGCAGAGCATTTTTCAGAAAATTAAAAAAAAACTGAGATCTTATCGCATAAAGATGAGTTCCATAGTTCCTCATACTTTTCAGGAATAGTTCTGGCGTATTTCAGCTGAAAAATTTTTTTTTTCCCAATTCACGTTTGAGCGTGAACAGAGCATGAATAAAGATTAAAGTGTTATTTTCAAAGTTCGATCCAGATAAAAGGGCAAAAACTCATTTGTTTTTAATAGATGCTTCATGAAACTGTAATCTAGACTTCAATTCAAATCTAGAACTATCATTAAAGTACCAGCTGAGCATGGTTGAATGTAAGGAACTGTAAAATTTCACACTTTAATAGTAAAAAAATAATTTTCATGGTTCCAATTACTCTGGGAGGCGGGAACTATCGCGATTCTGATAGAAGAATACCAGCACCATAATGTAGAAGCAGATTCAAACCCAGAACTCTCACTAAAGTATCAGCAGAGCATGGTTGAAAGTAAGAAACTGTGAAATTTTACATTTTAATATGAAAAAATATTCAAAAAAATATTTTCGCGGTTGCAGTTACTCTAGGAGGCGGGAACTATCGCGTTTCTGATAGAAGAATACTAGCAACATAATATAGGAGCAATATCAAATCCAGAACTCTCACTAAAGTATCAGCAGAGCATGGTTGAAAGTAAGAAACTGTGAAATTTCACATTTAAATATGAAAAAATATTCAAAAAATTATTTTCGCGGTTCCAATTACTCTACGAGGCGGGAACTATCGCGTTTCTGATAGAAGAGTATAAGCACCATAATACAGAAGCAGAATCAAACCCAGAACTCTCACTAAAGTATCAGCAGAGCATGGTTGAAAGTAAGAAACTGTGAAATTTCACAACTTAATATTGAAAAAATATTCAAAAAAATATTTTCGCTGTTCCAGTTACACTAGGAGGCGGGAACTATCGCGTTTCTGATAGAAGAATACCAGCACCATAATATAGAAGCAGATTCAAACCCAGAACTCTCACTAAAGTATCAGCAGAGCATGGTTGAAAGTAAGAAACTGTGAAATTTCACAACTTAATATTGAAAAAATAATTTTCATGGTTCCAATTACTCTGGGAGGCGGGAACTATCGCGTTTCTGATAGAAGAATACCAGCACCATAATATAGAAGCAGATTCAAACCCAGAACTCTCACTAAAGTATCAGCAGAGCATGGTTGAAAGTAAGAAACTGTGAAATTTCACAACTTAATATTGAAAAAATATTCAAAAAAATATTTTCGCGGTTCCAGTTACTCTAGGAGGCGGGAACTATCGCGTTTCTGATAGAAGAATACCAGCACCATAATATAGAAGCAGATTCAAACCCAGAACTCTCACTAAAGTATCAGCAGAGCATGGTTGAAAGTAAGAAACTGTGAAATTTCAGACTTAAATATTTAAAAAAAAATTTCATGGTTCCTATTACTCTGGGAGGCGGGAACTATCGCGTTTCTTATAGAAGAATACTAGCTCCGTAATATAGAAGCAGATTTAAACCCAGAACTCTCACTAAAGTATCAGCAGAGCATGGTTGAAAGTAAGAAACTGTAAAATTTCACATTTTAATATGAAAAAATATTCAAAAAAATATTTTCGCGGTTCCAGTTACTCTAGGAGGCGGGAACTATCGCGTTTCTTATAGAACAATACTAGCACCGTAATAGAGGAGCAGAATCAAACCCAGAACTCTCACTAAAGTATCAGCAGAGTATGGTTGAAAGTAAGAAACTGTGAAATTTCACAACTTAATATTGAAAAAATAATTTTCATGGTTCCAATTACTCTGGGAGGCGGGAACTATCGCGTTTCTGATAGAAGAATACCAGCATCATAATATAGAAGCAGATACAAACCCAGAACTCTCACTAAAGTATCAGCAGAGCATGGTTGAAAGTAAGAAACTGTGAAATTTCACATTTAAATATGAAAAAATATTCAAAAAAATATTTTCGCGGTTCTAGTTACTCTAGGAGGCGGGAACTATCGCGTTTCTGATAGAAGAATACTAGCGCCATAATATAGGAGCAGAATCAAACCCAGAACTCTCACTAAAGTATCAGCAGAGCATGGTTGAAAGTAAGAAACTGTGAAATTTCACAACTTAATATTGAAAAAATAATTTTCATGGTTCCAATTACTCTGGGAGGCGGGAACTATCGCGTTTCTGATAGAAGAATACCAGCACCATAATATAGAAGTAGATTCAAACCCAGAACTCTCACTAAAGTATCAGCAGAGCATGGTTGAAAGTAAGAAACTGTGAAATTTCACAACTTAATATTGAAAAAATAATTGTCATGGTTCTAATTACTCTGGGAGGCGGGAACTATCGCGTTTCTGATAGAAGAATACCAGCACCATAATATACAAGCAGATTCAAACCCAGAACTCTCACTATAGTATCAGCAGAGCATGGTTGAAAGTAAGAAACTGTGAAATTTCACATTTAAATATGAAAAAATATTCAAAAAATTATTATCGCGGTTCCAATTACTCTACGAGGCGGAAACTATCGCGTTTCTGATAGAAGAGTATAAGCACCATAATACAGAAGCAGAATCAAACCCAGAACTCTCACTAAAGTATCAGCAGAGCATGGTTGAAAGTAAGAAACTGTGAAATTTCACAACTTAATATTGAAAAAATATTCAAAAAAATATTTTCGCGGTTCCAGTTACTCTAGGAGGCGGTAACTATCGCGTTTCTGATAGAAGAATACCAGCACCATAATATAGAAGCAGATTCAAACCCAGAACTCTCACTAAAGTATCAGCAGAGCATGGTTGAAAGTAAGAAACTGTGAAATTTCAGACTTAAATATTTAAAAAAAAATTTCATGGTTCCTATTACTCTGGGAGGCAGGAACTATCGCGTTTCTTATAGAAGAATACTAGCTCCGTAATATAGAAGCAGATTTAAACCCAGAACTCTCACTAAAGTATCAGCAGAGCATGGTTGAAAGTAAGAAACTGTAAAATTTAACATTTAAATATGAAAAAATATTCAAAAAAATATTTTCGCGGTTCCAGTTACTCTAGCAGGCGGGAACTATCGCGTTTCTTATAGAACAATACTAGCACCGTAATATAGAAGCAGATTCAAACCCAGAACTCTCACTAAAGTATCAGCAGAGCATGGTTGAAAGTAAGAAACTGTAAAATTTCACATTTTAATATGAAAAAATATTCAAAAAAATATTTTCGCGGTTCTAGTTACTCTAGGAGGCGGGAACTATCGCGTTTCTGATAGAAGAATACTAGCGCCATAATAAAGGAGCAGAATCAAACCCAGAACTCTCACTAAAGTATCAGCAGAGCATGGTTGAAAGTAAGAAACTGTGAAATTTCACAACTTAATATTGAAAAAATAATTTTCATGGTTCCAATTACTCTGGGAGGCGGGAACTATCGCGTTTCTGATAGAAGAATACCAGCACCATAATATAGAAGCAGATTCAAACCCAGAACTCTCACTAAAGTATCAGCAGAGCATGGTTGAAAGTAAGAAACTGTGAAATTTCACAACTTAATATTGAAAAAATATTCAAAAAAATATTTTCGCGGTTCCAGTTACTCTAGGAGGCGGGAACTATCGCGTTTCTGATAGAAGAATACCAGCACCATAATAAAGAAGCAGATTCAAACCCAGAACTCTCACTAAAGTATCAGCAGAGCATGGTTGAAAGTAAGAAACTGTGAAATTTCAGACTTAAATATTTAAAAAAAAATTTCATGGTTCCTATTACTCTGGGAGGCGGGAACTATCGCGTTTCTTATAGAAGAATACTAGCTCCGTAATATAGAAGCAGATTTAAACCCAGAACTCTCACTAAAGTATCAGCAGAGCATGGTTGAAAGTAAGAAACTGTAAAATTTCACATTTTAATATGAAAAAATATTCAAAAAAATATTTTCGCGGTTCCAGTTACTCTAGGAGGCGGGAACTATCGCGTTTCTTATAGAACAATACTAGCACCGTAATAGAGGAGCAGAATCAAACCCAGAACTCTCACTAAAGTATCAGCAGAGTATGGTTGAAAGTAAGAAACTGTGAAATTTCACAACTTAATATTGAAAAAATAATTTTCATGGTTCCAATTACTCTGGGAGGCGGGAACTATCGCGTTTCTGATAGAAGAATACCAGCATCATAATATAGAAGCAGATACAAACCCAGAACTCTCACTAAAGTATCAGCAGAGCATGGTTGAAAGTAAGAAACTGTGAAATTTCACATTTAAATATGAAAAAATATTCAAAAAAATATTTTCGCGGTTCCAGTTACTCTAGGAGGCGGGAACTATCGCGTTTCTGATAGAAGAATACTAGCGCCATAATATAGGAGCAGAATCAAATCCAGAACTCTCACTAAAGTATCAGCAGAGCATGGTTGAAAGTAAGAAACTGTAAAATTTCACATTTTAATATGAAAAAATATTCAAAAAAATATTTTCGCGGTTCAAGTTACTCTAGGAGGCGGGAACTATCGCGTTTCTGATAGAAGAATACCAGCACCATAATATAGAAGCAGATTCAAACCCAGAACTCTCACTAAAGTATCAGCAGAGCATGGTTGAAAGTAAGAAACTGTGAAATTTCAGACTTAAATATTTAAAAAAAAATTTCATGGTTCCTATTACTCTGGGAGGCGGGAACTATCGCGTTTCTTATAGAAGAATACTAGCTCCGTAATATAGAAGCAGATTTAAACCCAGAACTCTCACTAAAGTATCAGCAGAGCATGGTTGAAAGTAAGAAACTGTAAAATTTCACATTTAAATATGAAAAAATATTCAAAAAAATATTTTCGCGGTTCCAGTTACTCTAGGAGGCGGGAACTATCGCGTTTCTTATAGAACAATACTAGCACCGTAATATAGAAGCAGATTCAAACCCAGAACTCTCACTAAAGTATCAGCAGAGCATGGTTGAAAGTAAGAAACTGTAAAATTTCACATTTTAATATGAAAAAATATTCAAAAAAATATTTTCGCGGTTCTAGTTACTCTAGGAGGCGGGAACTATCGCGTTTCTGATAGAAGAATACTAGCGCCATAATAAAGGAGCAGAATCAAACCCAGAACTCTCACTAAAGTATCAGCAGAGCATGGTTGAAAGTAAGAAACTGTAAAATTTCACATTTTAATATGAAAAAATATTCAAAAAAATATTTTCGCGGTTCCAGTTACTCTAGGAGGCGGGAACTATCGCGTTTCTTATAGAACAATACTAGCACCGTAATATAGAAGCAGATTCAAACCCAGAACTCTCACTAAAGTATCAGCAGAGCATGGTTGAAAGTAAGAAACTGTAAAATTTCACATTTTAATATGAAAAAATATTCAAAAAAATATTTTCGCGGTTCTAGTTACTCTAGGAGGCGGGAACTATCGCGTTTCTGATAGAAGAATACTAGCGCCATAATAAAGGAGCAGAATCAAACCCAGAACTCTCACTAAAGTATCAGCAGAGCATGGTTGAAAGTAAGAAACTGTAAAATTTCACATTTTAATATGAAAAAATATTCAAAAAAATATTTTCGCGGTTCCAGTTACACTAGGAGGCGGGAACTATCGCGTTTCTTATAGAAGAATACTAGCACCGTAATATAGAAGCAGATTCAAACCCAGAACTCTCACTTAAGTATCAGCAGAGCATGGTTGAAAGTAAGAAACTGTGAAATTTCACATTTAAATATGAAAAAATATTCAAAAAAATATTGTTGCGGTTCCAGTTACTCTAGGAGGCGGGAACTATCGCGTTTCTGATAGAAGAATACTAGCGCCATAATATAGGAGCAGAATCAAACCCAGAACTCTCACTAAAGTATCAGCAGAGCATGGCTGAAGGTAAGAAACTGTGAAATTTCACAACTTAATATTGAAAAAATAATTTTCATGGTTCCAATTACTCTGGGAGACGGGAACTATCGCGTTTCTGATAGAAGAATAACAGCACCATAATATAGAAGCAGCATGCAGCAGAAGCATGAAAATTATTTTTTCAATATTAAGTTGTGAAATTTCACAGTTTCTTACTTTCAACCATGCTCTGCTGATACTTTAGTGAGAGTTCTGGGTTTGAATCTGCTTCTTTATTATGGTGCTGGTATTCTTCTATCAGAAACGCGATAGTTCCCGCCTCCCAGAGTAATTGGAACCATGAAAATTATTTTTTCAATATTAAGTTGTGAAATTTCACAGTTTCTTACTTTCAACCATGCTCTGCTGATACTTTAGTGAGAGTTCTGGGTTTGATTCTGCTCCTATATTATGGCGCTAGTATTCTTCTATCAGAAACGCGATAGTTCCCGCCTCCTAGAGTAACTGGAACCGCGAAAATATTTTTTTGAATATTTTTTCATATTAAAATGTGAAATTTCACAGTTTCTTACTTTCAATCATGCTCTGCTGATACTTTAGTGAGAGTTCTGGGTTTGATTCTGCTCCTATATTATGGCGCTAGTATTCTTCTATCAGAAACGCGATAGTTCCCGCCTCCTAGATTAACTGGAACCGCGAAAATATTTTTTTGAATATTTTTTCATATTTAAGTGTGAAATTTCACAGTTTCTTACATTCAACCATGCTCTGCTGATACTTTAGTGAGAGTTCTGGGTTTGAATCTGCTTCTATATTATGGTGCTGGTATTCTTCTATCAGAAACGCGATAGTTCTCGCCTCCCAGAGTAATTGGAACCATGAAAATTATTTTTTCAATATTAAGTTGTGAAATTTCACAGTTTCTTACTTTCAACCATGCTCTGCTGATACTTTAGTGAGAGTTCTGGGTTTGAATCTGCTTCTATATTATGGTGCTGGTATTCTTCTATCAGAAACGCGATAGTTCCCGCCTCCCAGAGTAATTGGAACCATGAAAATTATTTTTTCAATATTAAGTTGTGAAATTTCACAGTTTCTTACTTTCAACCATGCTCTGCTGATACTTTAGTGAGAGTTCTGGGTTTGATTCTGCTCCTATATTATGGCGCTAGTATTCTTCTATCAGAAACGCGATAGCTCCCGCCTCCTAGAGTAACTAGAACCGCGAAAATATTTTTTTGAATATTTTTTCATATTTAAATGTGAAATTTCACAGTTTCTTACTTTCAACCATGCTCTGCTGATACTTTAGTGAGAGTTCTGGGTTTGATTCTGCTCCTATATTACGGTGCTAGTATTGTTCTATAAGAAACGCGATAGTTCCCGCCTCCTAGAGTAACTGGAACCGCGAAAATATTTTTTTGAATATTTTTTCATATTAAAATGTGAAATTTTACAGTTTCTTACTTTCAACCATGCTCTGCTGATACTTTAGTGAGAGTTCTGGGTTTGATTCTGCTCCTATATTATGGCGCTAGTATTCTTCTATCAGAAACGCGATAGTTCCCGCCTCCTAGAGTAACTGGAACCGCGAAAATATTTTTTTGAATATTTTTTCATATTTAAGTGTGAAATTTCACAGTTTCTTACATTCAACCATGCTCTGCTGATACTTTAGTGAGAGGTCTGGGTTTGAATCTGCTTCTATATTATGGTGCTGGTATTCTTCTATCAGAAACGCGATAGTTCCCGCCTCCCAGAGTAATTAGAACCATGACAATTATTGTTTCAATATTAAGTTGTGAAATTTCACAGTTTCTTACTTTCAACCATGCTCTGCTGATACTTTAGTGAGAGTTCTGGGTTTGATTCTGCTTCTGTATTATGGTGCTTATACTCTTCTATCAGAAACGCGATAGTTCCCGCCTCGTAGAGTAATTGGAACCGCGATAATAATTTTTTGAATATTTTTTCATATTTAAATGTGAAATTTCACAGTTTCTTACTTTCAACCATGCTCTGCTGATACTTTAGTGAGAGTTCTGGGTTTGAATCTGCTTCTATATTATGGTGCTGGTATTCTTCTATCAGAAACGCGATAGTTCCCGCCTCCCAGAGTAATTGGAACCATGAAAATTATTTTTTCAATATTAAGTTGTGAAATTTCACAGTTTCTTACATTCAACCATGCTCTGCTGATACTTTAGTGAGAGTTCTGGGTTTGAATCTGCTTCTATATTATGGTGCTGGTATTCTTCTATCAGAAACGCGATAGTTCCCGCCTCCCAGAGTAATTGGAACCATGAAAATTATTTTTTCAATATTAAGTTGTGAAATTTCACAGTTTCTTACATTCAACCATGCTCTGCTGATACTTTAGTGAGAGTTCTGGGTTTGAATCTGCTTCTATATTATGGTGCTGGTATTCTTCTATCAGAAACGCGATAGTTCCCGCCTCCTAGTGTAACTGGAACAGCGAAAATATTTTTTTGAATATTTTTTCAATATTAAGTTGTGAAATTTCACAGTTTCTTACTTTCAACCATGCTCTGCTGATACTTTAGTGAGAGTTCTGGGTTTGATTCTGCTTCTGTATTATGGTGCTTATACTCTTCTATCAGAAACGCGATAGTTCCCGCCTCGTAGAGTAATTGGAACCGCGATAATAATTTTTTGAATATTTTTTCATATTTAAATGTGAAATTTCACAGTTTCTTACTTTCAACCATGCTCTGCTGATACTTTAGTGAGAGTTCTGGGTTTGAATCTGCTTGTATATTATGGTGCTGGTATTCTTCTATCAGAAACGCGATAGTTCTCGCCTCCCAGAGTAATTGGAACCATGAAAATTATTTTTTCAATATTAAGTTGTGAAATTTCACAGTTTCTTACTTTCAACCATGCTCTGCTGATACTTTAGTGAGAGTTCTGGGTTTGAATCTGCTTCTATATTATGGTGCTGGTATTCTTCTATCAGAAACGCGATAGTTCCCGCCTCCCAGAGTAATTGGAACCATGAAAATTATTTTTTCAATATTAAGTTGTGAAATTTCACAGTTTCTTACTTTCAACCATGCTCTGCTGATACTTTAGTGAGAGTTCTGGGTTTGATTCTGCTCCTATATTATGGCGCTAGTATTCTTCTATCAGAAACGCGATAGCTCCCGCCTCCTAGAGTAACTAGAACCGCGAAAATATTTTTTTGAATATTTTTTCATATTTAAATGTGAAATTTCACAGTTTCTTACTTTCAACCATGCTCTGCTGATACTTTAGTGAGAGTTCTGGGTTTGATTCTGCTCCTATATTACGGTGCTAGTATTGTTCTATAAGAAACGCGATAGTTCCCGCCTCCTAGAGTAACTGGAACCGCGAAAATATTTTTTTGAATATTTTTTCATATTAAAATGTGAAATTTTACAGTTTCTTACTTTCAACCATGCTCTGCTGATACTTTAGTGAGAGTTCTGGGTTTGATTCTGCTCCTATATTATGGCGCTAGTATTCTTCTATCAGAAACGCGATAGTTCCCGCCTCCTAGAGTAACTGGAACCGCGAAAATATTTTTTTGAATATTTTTTCATATTTAAGTGTGAAATTTCACAGTTTCTTACATTCAACCATGCTCTGCTGATACTTTAGTGAGAGGTCTGGGTTTGAATCTGCTTCTATATTATGGTGCTGGTATTCTTCTATCAGAAACGCGATAGTTCCCGCCTCCCAGAGTAATTAGAACCATGACAATTATTGTTTCAATATTAAGTTGTGAAATTTCACAGTTTCTTACTTTCAACCATGCTCTGCTGATACTTTAGTGAGAGTTCTGGGTTTGATTCTGCTTCTGTATTATGGTGCTTATACTCTTCTATCAGAAACGCGATAGTTCCCGCCTCGTAGAGTAATTGGAACCGCGATAATAATTTTTTGAATATTTTTTCATATTTAAATGTGAAATTTCACAGTTTCTTACTTTCAACCATGCTCTGCTGATACTTTAGTGAGAGTTCTGGGTTTGAATCTGCTTCTATATTATGGTGCTGGTATTCTTCTATCAGAAACGCGATAGTTCCCGCCTCCCAGAGTAATTGGAACCATGAAAATTATTTTTTCAATATTAAGTTGTGAAATTTCACAGTTTCTTACATTCAACCATGCTCTGCTGATACTTTAGTGAGAGTTCTGGGTTTGAATCTGCTTCTATATTATGGTGCTGGTATTCTTCTATCAGAAACGCGATAGTTCCCGCCTCCCAGAGTAATTGGAACCATGAAAATTATTTTTTCAATATTAAGTTGTGAAATTTCACAGTTTCTTACATTCAACCATGCTCTGCTGATACTTTAGTGAGAGTTCTGGGTTTGAATCTGCTTCTATATTATGGTGCTGGTATTCTTCTATCAGAAACGCGATAGTTCCCGCCTCCTAGTGTAACTGGAACAGCGAAAATATTTTTTTGAATATTTTTTCAATATTAAGTTGTGAAATTTCACAGTTTCTTACTTTCAACCATGCTCTGCTGATACTTTAGTGAGAGTTCTGGGTTTGATTCTGCTTCTGTATTATGGTGCTTATACTCTTCTATCAGAAACGCGATAGTTCCCGCCTCGTAGAGTAATTGGAACCGCGATAATAATTTTTTGAATATTTTTTCATATTTAAATGTGAAATTTCACAGTTTCTTACTTTCAACCATGCTCTGCTGATACTATAGTGAGAGTTCTGGGTTTGAATCTGCTTGTATATTATGGTGCTGGTATTCTTCTATCAGAAACGCGATAGTTCCCGCCTCCCAGAGTAATTGGAACCATGAAAATTATTTTTTCAATATTAAGTTGTGAAATTTCACAGTTTCTTACTTTCAACCATACTCTGCTGATACTTTAGTGAGAGTTCTGGGTTTGATTCTGCTCCTATATTACGGTGCTAGTATTGTTCTATAAGAAACGCGATAGTTCCCGCCTCCTAGAGTAACTGGAACCGCAAAAATATTTTTTTGAATATTTTTTCATATTAAAATGTGAAATTTTACAGTTTCTTACTTTCAACCATGCTCTGCTGATACTTTAGTGAGAGTTCTGGGTTTGATTCTGCTCCTATATTATGGCGCTAGTATTCTTCTATCAGAAACGCGATAGTTCCCGCCTCCTAGAGTAACTGGAACCGCGAAAATATTTTTTTGAATATTTTTTCATATTTAAGTGTGAAATTTCACAGTTTCTTACATTCAACCATGCTCTGCTGATACTTTAGTGAGAGGTCTGGGTTTGAATCTGCTTCTATATTATGGTGCTGGTATTCTTCTATCAGAAACGCGATAGTTCCCGCCTCCCAGAGTAATTAGAACCATGACAATTATTTTTTCAATATTAAGTTGTGAAATTTCACAGTTTCTTACTTTCAACCATGCTCTGCTGATACTTTAGTGAGAGTTCTGGGTTTGATTCTGCTTCTGTATTATGGTGCTTATACTCTTCTATCAGAAACGCGATAGTTCCCGCCTCGTAGAGTAATTGGAACCGCGATAATAATTTTTTGAATATTTTTTCATATTTAAATGTGAAATTTCACAGTTTCTTACTTTCAACCATGCTCTGCTGATACTTTAGTGAGAGTTCTGGGTTTGAATCTGCTTCTATATTATGGTGCTGGTATTCTTTTATCAGAAACGCGATAGTTCCCGCCTCCTAGAGTAACTGGAACCGCGAAAATACTTTTTTGAATATTTTTTCATATTAAAATGTGAAATTTTACAGTTTCTTACTTTCAACCATGCTCTGCTGATACTTTAGTGAGAGTTCTGGGTTTGAATCTGCTTCTATATTATGGTGCTGGTATTCTTCTATCAGAAACGCGATAGTTCCCGCCTCCCAGAGTAATTGGAACCATGAAAATTATTTTTTCAATATTAAGTTGTGAAATTTCACAGTTTCTTACATTCAACCATGCTCTGCTGATACTTTAGTGAGAGTTCTGGGTTTGAATCTGCTTCTGTATTATGGTGCTTATACTCTTCTATCAGAAACGCGATAGTTCCCGCCTCGTAGAGTAATTGGAACCGCGATAATAATTTTTTGAATATTTTTTCATATTTAAATGTGAAATTTCACAGTTTCTTACTTTCAACCATGCTCTGCTGATACTTTAGTGAGAGTTCTGGGTTTGAATCTGCTTGTATATTATGGCGCTAGTATTTTTCTATCAGAAACGCGATAGTTCCCGCCTCCTAGAGTAACTGGAACCGCGAAAATATTTTTTTGAATATTTTTTCATATTTAAGTGTGAAATTTCACAGTTTCTTACTTTCAACCATGCTCTGCTGATACTTTAGTGAGAGTTCTGGGTTTGAATCTGCTTCTATATTATGGTGCTGGTATTCTTCTATCAGAAACGCGATAGTTCCTGCCTCCCAGAGTAATTGGAACCATGAAATTTTTTTTTAAATATTTAAGTCTGAAATTTCACAGTTTCTTACTTTCAACCATGCTCTGCTGATACTTTAGTGAGAGTTCTGGGTTTGAATCTGCTTCTATATTATGGTGCTGGTATTCTTTTATCAGAAACGCGATAGTTCCCGCCTCCTTGAGTAACTGGAACCGCGAAAATATTTTTTTGAATATTTTTTCATATAAAAATGTGAAATTTTACAGTTTCTTACTTTCAACCATGCTCTGCTGATACTTTAGTGAGAGTTCTGGGTTTGAATCTGCTTCTATATTATGGTGCTGGTATTCTTCTATCAGAAACGCGATAGTTCCCGCCTCCCAGAGTAATTAGAACCATGACAATTATTTTTTCAATATTAAGTTGTGAAATTTCACAGTTTCTTACTTTCAACCATGCTCTGCTGATACTTTAGTGAGAGTTCTGGGTTTGATTCTGCTTCTGTATTATGGTGCTTATACTCTTCTATCAGAAACGCGATAGTTCCCGCCTCGTAGAGTAATTGGAACCGCGATAATAATTTTTTGAATATTTTTTCATATTTAAATGTGAAATTTCACAGTTTCTTACTTTCAACCATGCTCTGCTGATACTTTAGTGAGAGTTCTGGGTTTGAATCTGCTTCTATATTATGGTGCTGGTATTCTTTTATCAGAAACGCGATAGTTCCCGCCTCCTAGAGTAACTGGAACCGCGAAAATATTTTTTTGAATATTTTTTCATATTAAAATGTGAAATTTTACAGTTTCTTACTTTCAACCATGCTCTGCTGATACTTTAGTGAGAGTTCTGGGTTTGAATCTGCTTCTATATTATGGTGCTGGTATTCTTCTATCAGAAACGCGATAGTTCCCGCCTCCCAGAGTAATTGGAACCATGAAAATTATTTTTTCAATATTAAGTTGTGAAATTTCACAGTTTCTTACATTCAACCATGCTCTGCTGATACTTTAGTGAGAGTTCTGGGTTTGAATCTGCTTCTATATTATGGTGCTGGTATTCTTCTATCAGAAACGCGATAGTTCCCGCCTCCTTGAGTAACTGGAACCGCGAAAATATTTTTTTGAATATTTTTTCATATAAAAATGTGAAATTTTACAGTTTCTTACTTTCAACCATGCTCTGCTGATACTTTAGTGAGAGTTCTGGGTTTGAATCTGCTTCTATATTATGGTGCTGGTATTCTTCTATCAGAAACGCGATAGTTCCCGCCTCCCAGAGTAATTAGAACCATGACAATTATTTTTTCAATATTAAGTTGTGAAATTTCACAGTTTCTTACTTTCAACCATGCTCTGCTGATACTTTAGTGAGAGTTCTGGGTTTGATTCTGCTTCTGTATTATGGTGCTTATACTCTTCTATCAGAAACGCGATAGTTCCCGCCTCGTAGAGTAATTGGAACCGCGATAATAATTTTTTGAATATTTTTTCATATTTAAATGTGAAATTTCACAGTTTCTTACTTTCAACCATGCTCTGCTGATACTTTAGTGAGAGTTCTGGGTTTGAATCTGCTTCTATATTATGGTGCTGGTATTCTTTTATCAGAAACGCGATAGTTCCCGCCTCCTAGAGTAACTGGAACCGCGAAAATATTTTTTTGAATATTTTTTCATATTAAAATGTGAAATTTTACAGTTTCTTACTTTCAACCATGCTCTGCTGATACTTTAGTGAGAGTTCTGGGTTTGAATCTGCTTCTATATTATGGTGCTGGTATTTTTCTATCAGAAACGCGATAGTTCCCGCCTCCCAGAGTAATTGGAACCATGAAAATTATTTTTTCAATATTAAGTTGTGAAATTTCACAGTTTCTTACATTCAACCATGCTCTGCTGATACTTTAGTGAGAGTTCTGGGTTTGAATCTGCTTCTTTATTATGGTGCTGGTATTCTTCTATCAGAAACGCGATAGTTCCCGCCTCCCAGAGTAATTGGAACCATGAAAATTATTTTTTCAATATTAAGTTGTGAAATTTCACAGTTTCTTACTTTCAACCATGCTCTGCTGATACTTTAGTGAGAGTTCTGGGTTTGATTCTGCTCCTATATTATGGCGCTAGTATTCTTCTATCAGAAACGCGATAGTTCCCGCCTCGTAGAGTAATTGGAACCGCGATAATAATTTTTTGAATATTTTTTCATATTTAAATGTGAAATTTCACAGTTTCTTACTTTCAACCATGCTCTGCTGATACTTTAGTGAGAGTTCTGGGTTTGAATCTGCTTGTATATTATGGTGCTGGTATTCTTCTATCAGAAACGCGATAGTTCCCGCCTCCCAGAGTAATTAGAACCATGACAATTATTTTTTCAATATTAAGTTGTGAAATTTCACAGTTTCTTACTTTCAACCATGCTCTGCTGATACTTTAGTGAGAGTTCTGGGTTTGATTCTGCTTCTGTATTATGGTGCTTATACTCTTCTATCAGAAACGCGATAGTTCCCGCCTCGTAGAGTAATTGGAACCGCGATAATAATTTTTTGAATATTTTTTCATATTTAAATGTGAAATTTCACAGTTTCTTACTTTCAACCATGCTCTGCTGATACTTTAGTGAGAGTTCTGGGTTTGAATCTGCTTCTATATTATGGTGCTGGTATTCTTTTATCAGAAACGCGATAGTTCCCGCCTCCTAGAGTAACTGGAACCGCGAAAATATTTTTTTGAATATTTTTTCATATTAAAATGTGAAATTTTACAGTTTCTTACTTTCAACCATGCTCTGCTGATACTTTAGTGAGAGTTCTGGGTTTGAATCTGCTTCTATATTATGGTGCTGGTATTCTTCTATCAGAAACGCGATAGTTCCCGCCTCCCAGAGTAATTGGAACCATGAAAATTATTTTTTCAATATTAAGTTGTGAAATTTCACAGTTTCTTACATTCAACCATGCTCTGCTGATACTTTAGTGAGAGTTCTGGGTTTGAATCTGCTTCTATATTATGGTGCTGGTATTCTTCTATCAGAAACGCGATAGTTCCCGCCTCCTAGTGTAACTGGAACAGCGAAAATATTTTTTTGAATATTTTTTCAATATTAAGTTGTGAAATTTCACAGTTTCTTACTTTCAACCATGCTCTGCTGATACTTTAGTGAGAGTTCTGGGTTTGATTCTGCTTCTGTATTATGGTGCTTATACTCTTCTATCAGAAACGCGATAGTTCCCGCCTCGTAGAGTAATTGGAACCGCGATAATAATTTTTTGAATATTTTTTCATATTTAAATGTGAAATTTCACAGTTTCTTACTTTCAACCATGCTCTGCTGATACTTTAGTGAGAGTTCTGGGTTTGAATCTGCTTGTATATTATGGTGCTGGTATTCTTCTATCAGAAACGCGATAGTTCCCGCCTCCCAGAGTAATTAGAACCATGACAATTATTTTTTCAATATTAAGTTGTGAAATTTCACAGTTTCTTACTTTCAACCATGCTCTGCTGATACTTTAGTGAGAGTTCTGGGTTTGATTCTGCTTCTGTATTATGGTGCTTATACTCTTCTATCAGAAACGCGATAGTTCCCGCCTCGTAGAGTAATTGGAACCGCGATAATAATTTTTTGAATATTTTTTCATATTTAAATGTGAAATTTCACAGTTTCTTACTTTCAACCATGCTCTGCTGATACTTTAGTGAGAGTTCTGGGTTTGAATCTGCTTGTATATTATGGCGCTAGTATTTTTCTATCAGAAACGCGATAGTTCCCGCCTCCTAGAGTAACTGGAACCGCGAAAATATTTTTTTGAATATTTTTTCATATTTAAGTGTGAAATTTCACAGTTTCTTACTTTCAACCATGCTCTGCTGATACTTTAGTGAGAGTTCTGGGTTTGAATCTGCTTCTATATTATGGTGCTGGTATTCTTCTATCAGAAACGCGATAGTTCCCGCCTCCCAGAGTAATTGGAACCATGAAAATTATGTTTTCAATATTAAGTTGTGAAATTTCACAGTTTCTTACTTTCAACCATGCTCTGCTGATACTTTAGTGAGAGTTCTGGGTTTGAATCTGCTTCTTTATTATGGTGCTGGTATTCTTCTATCAGAAACGCGATAGTTCCCGCCTCCCAGAGTAATTGGAACCATGAAAATTATTTTTTCAATATTAAGTTGTGAAATTTCACAGTTTCTTACTTTCAACCATGCTCTGCTGATACTTTAGTGAGAGTTCTGGGTTTGAATCTGCTTCTATATTATGGTGCTGGTATTCTTCTATCAGAAACGCGATAGTTCCCGCCTCCTCGTGTAACTGGAACAGCGAAAATATTTTTTTGAATATTTTTTCAATATTAAGTTGTGAAATTTCACAGTTTCTTACTTTCAACCATGCTCTGCTGATACTTTAGTGAGAGTTCTGGGTTTGATTCTGCTTCTGTATTATGGTGCTTATACTCTTCTATCAGAAACGCGATAGTTCCCGCCTCGTAGAGTAATTGGAACCGCGAAAATAATTTTTTGAATATTTTTTCATATTTAAATGTGAAATTTCACAGTTTCTTACTTTCAACCATGCTCTGCTGATACTTTAGTGAGAGTTCTGGATTTGATATTGCTCCTATATTATGTTGCTAGTATTCTTCTATCAGAAACGCGATAGTTCCCGCCTCCTAGAGTAACTGCAACCGCGAAAATATTTTTTTGAATATTTTTTCATATTAAAATGTAAAATTTCACAGTTTCTTACTTTCAACCATGCTCTGCTGATACTTTAGTGAGAGTTCTGGGTTTGAATCTGCTTCTACATTATGGTGCTGGTATTCTTCTATCAGAATCGCGATAGTTCCCGCCTCCCAGAGTAATTGGAACCATGAAAATTATTTTTTTACTATTAAAGTGTGAAATTTTACAGTTCCTTACATTCAACCATGCTCAGCTGGTACTTTAATGATAGTTCTAGATTTGAATTGAAGTCTAGATTACAGTTTCATGAAGCATCTATTAAAAACAAATGAGTTTTTGCCCTTTTATCTGGATCGAACTTTGAAAATAACACTTTAATCTTTATTCATGCTCTGTTCACGCTCAAACGTGAATTGGGAAAAAAAAAATTTTTCAGCTGAAATACGCCAGAACTATTCCTGAAAAGTATGAGGAACTATGGAACTCATCTTTATGCGATAAGATCTCAGTTTTTTTTTAATTTTCTGAAAAATGCTCTGCTACCGGAAGTTAGCAGATCATTTTGTGAACTATCATTTTTCAGCTGAAAATGGCAGAACTATTCCTGAAAACTATCAGGAACTATAGAACTCATCTGCATGCGATAAGAACTCAAAAAAAAAGTTGATCTGCTAGACAATGATCTGCCAGGTTCACTGACATGACAACGCGTAGCAAGAAATGGAGCACTAGCCGTACCATACGTGACGGTGTTTAGTTCATATATTTTAATAGGGTCAGCAACATTGTCACGCCAAACTATCCGCTGCAAGTGTCTATCCGACGGGTGTACGCTCACTTGCCTATACATCTTCTCCACGTCTGCAGATAAGACATACTTGTGGCATCTAAACCGAAGAAGTATAGACAATAGGTCGTCCTGTACAGTGGGCCCGACCATCTGTAAATCGTTGATGGACATTCCCGTCGAAGTAGGACAACTTGCGTTGAACACAACGCGAAGTTTGGTCGTACTACTTGACTCACGCAGTATACCGTGATGCGGAATGAAATAACCAATACACTTTGATTCATTAATAAGACTCATATGACCAAGTGTCTCATATTCTAACATGAACTCGTGATACATTCTACTAAAATCAGGCTTAACCTTTAGCCTACGCTCTACTGACTGTAAACAATGTGTAGCTTTCTTGTAAGAGTCACCTAACACTGAAGAATCTTTCTTGAGAGGGATCCGAACACAAAAACGACCATCCGACATTCGCGTCGTATTTTTGACAAAATGGTCTTCACATAATTTCTCTTCGGGCATATAAGTAGCAGTATACTTCGCATTCACCTCCTCCAATTGCCAAAACTTTGTCAAATCTGATCTAAGGTGTTCCAATTTAGCATTATTATCAGAAGCAGTTTTAGAAAAATTACATTTTAAATCATTACATAACAATGAAATAGAATTCTGACTAACTGGACCGGAAACTATCCACCCTAAACTAGTTTCATACAAAACAGGTTTTCCGGTACCTAGCTTTATTCTCTGTGATCCTAACAAATCCCAAAAGAGATCAGCACCGATGAGAATATCTACCTCAGCGGGCGTGCAAAATGTAGGATCTGCTAAAGTTATATTCAGCGGAATATTTAATTCGGCATAATTAATTTCACGGCACGGAACATTACTTGTAATGTATGGCAAAACAAAACAATTGAGATCGAAAGTAACACTATCGTCCATCGGTGTTATCCTTACACGACACAATTTACCTACGTGCGACGTAACATTATTAATGCCGAGTATAGATTTATTTACTTGTGTTGTTGCTAACTTCAATTGTCTGCATAGCCGGTCTGTGATGAATGACGATGTGCTGCCGCTATCCAGAACCGCGCGAGCGACGTGCACTACGCCATTGTGGTCCCGCAGTTTAACCTGTGCGGTGGATAACAACACATCACGCTGCTTATGATCACGGGATGATGCAATGTTTGCTGACAATGCTACGTTACTCGTGCCCGTGGAAGCAGGCGATACAGACGAAGATGCTGACGAGTTATTTGAATTAGCACTAACTGTATTCACCTCAGTGCATTTTCTATCAGTGTGAACTAGTGTATTATGCCTGCGCTTGCATAGTTTACAACCTGGTTTTTTACATTTATTGGCATAATGACCGGACCGAAAGCAGTTAAAACAAATCTTAAAGGTGGGCAATAGTTGTAGTCGAGCGTCATTGCTGAGTGCGAGAAACTGTGGACAATTATGTAACGAGTGATCATTGTTACAATTGGGACACACTTTGCGAGATATTTCATTGTTATTTAAGTTGTGATTAAGAGACTGTGTAGCTACCATAGATTTTATCTTAGGACTTGATTTATTAGATGTTTGGGAACAATTATTGCGTGATAATTCTAAGGTTTCAATAAGATCAGCTCGATTACGCAGGAATTTCATGAAGTCGTCGAATGTTATAGGGCTGTCCTTATCTAACTTACCTTTGCACTCTTCCCACTCACGATAGGTCTTTTGATCAAGCTTGCAAGTCACAATATAAATCAATAACGTGTCCCACTGCTTAACAGGCTCGCCTAAAGACTCTAATGCTCGCAAGTTTTTATTTATTAAATCAATTAAAGACTTTAATACAACAGAAGACTCCTTTACGATGCTTTGAACATTAAATAAAGCAGACACATGATTTTGTATGAGTAATTTTCTGTTATCAAACCGATCACATAGCAACTGCCATGCCACAGAATAATTACTCGAGGAACATTCAATAGAATTAATAACTATCGCAGCCGACCCTTCAAGTGATGCTCTCAAGTAGTGGAATTTATTAATATCGTCAATGCTATCATTGCAATGGACAAGACTACTAAAGGTGTCACGGAATTCCAGCCAATTCGTATATAAACCGCTGAACTTAGGTAACTGAATTGTTGGCAACTTAACTGGCTTATGCACATTAGTGTGAGTACTTTTACAGCTTTCCATCGACCCATTATCTTTATTATATTCACTGATAATATTCTGTGCCCTAGATAAGGATTTATAATAAAGAGACTCAAAATCAGCACGTTCGGAAAATTGTAATTTAATGTCCTCGACAATGCATTCCAGACGTAACTGTACCTCATCATACTGCTCATACAACGACTCCATCTTGCCTATGCGCAGCTGCAGCTCAGCCATGTCACAACTGGTTAGGGTTCTGTCCTTGAGTGAATCCAGAAAGTTAACGAAAGCAGTCAATCGACCTTTGAAGCTTCCTCGCTTCTTGACTAATTCCCTTTCCTCGGACATGCTGGGAGACAAGTGTATTCAACCTGGAATTGATACAGGAATACTATTAAGCTATGAACAATAAGTACTTGAGACGCTTCTAAAAGCTTTGTACAGTTAATAATTACTAAAACCAACAACAAACACAATGTAATTTAACTAACTATGATTTAACGTTCGTTAACTTTAAGTTATAGTTAATGACGCAATATGTTCAGTTACCTACTCACAATATTATGTTATAAAACTTTACTGCAAACCAATTAACGAA
Source organism: Helicoverpa assulta (assembly GCA_963856015.1). Taxonomy (NCBI): domain Eukaryota; kingdom Metazoa; phylum Arthropoda; class Insecta; order Lepidoptera; family Noctuidae; genus Helicoverpa; species Helicoverpa assulta. Next base: position 3,659,095 of record CAWLCW010000016.1, read on the forward strand.
GCAAATAAATTAATAAACACTATTCTAATTAAATACACCAATTGAAACGAACTCAAAATAACATTAAGTTAATTGATATCTAACAATGACTTGCATAAATATCTAACACTCAAAACTATGCGGATTATGTCTAGGTACCTACTAACATAAAAAATAATTATGTGAATTAGTTACAGTTTTGTATAAATAAAGTTTAAATTATGTAGCAAATAGCTAACTATACTATAGTAAATATGAATTTAAACTTTTACTGTTAAAAAATACTAATCACAATGTAACAAAGTACCAAATGATTTCAATCTAACACAATGCACTAATGTAATATAATACTAAGAAAATACACTAACCTGTGATATTTCTTGACGATATACTTTTATTTATATTACCTGAGTGTTGGGTGATGATATTAATAACAATAAATGCAATACACCGCAATTAAGTTGCTTGAGATCAGTCCAAATAATTGTCCTGCACAAAACCTGCAAGTCACGCCGGCTAATTGTCACGCCCGGCTAATTGACGATCCTTAATTATTTCTTCCTTCAATTTTAAGCGCTGATCTTCATATATCCGGCTCGAAGGACCATGTTGAGGATTACGAGGTCTTGCAGGAATAAAAGAACTGTAGAAATACTCAAGCAACGGAGAAATATAATATTGGTGCACACAGTACAATGCATGACAAGCAAGTGACGACATACGGTGCATTAATGCGCCTGCTTAAAAATTACGAACGACATTAGGCCGTCGGAAACGTGTTGCTATGAAGCAACGGCTAGGCGCTTCAACATCGATAATCTGAAAACTGGACTGCATTTTACAATTTTACGTCACGACACAATTTTTAGTACTTGGTCCAAATCTTTAATAAAAGCAAGTCGGTTGGAACAACCGACAATAAGTTTTATCGCCATTCACCCTTAGGAGGCATCACTGCTTTTGTTACGATGCATTCAAAAACACAATGCAGGTCTGTATAGAATGTGCTTAAAATAAAAATAGATTTAATATTGATTGAATATTGTACTTGACTAGTAACCATAAAATGAGCTATTCATTGCCGCAAATAAACCAGCAACCGTATCTTTGCTATTAAACAATGTAGCAATGGAAAACGTCTTTGTGGTATTAAGCTTGTCTCTCCAATAGTCTTTCTTATTAGCGAGCGTTTTTTTATTCCCTTTGTTCTATAGTGCAACGGAATGAAACTTTGTAAGTAATATTATATTTTAATGAAAGAGTTTCATTATAGGGATATTTATGAGTTGCTGTTGTATGCTGTTACCTCTATATTTATGAGTTATAGATAAAATAAATAAACAAACCTTGACTAGACTTGGTATTATTGATAGGTTGGAATATCTGTCTAGGCGGCTGGTTGACGCTACTCGTGACCAAAAGGCTGGATATTACCTTGGACAAAGGATCAGCATGGGCATCCAACGAGGTAATGCTGCCAGCCTCTTGGGTACGCTCCCAGTTGACAGCGATGGGGACGAATTTTTTGACGCTTTTTAGATATAGTGTTTTTTTATTTTTTTACTAGGATAGTTTTTTTTTTTGTGTTGTAAATATCTATGTAAATAACTACAAAAATAAATTATTGGTTGGAATATTGTATCTATTTGCCAATTGTATTTGTGTTCCTTTAATAAGGCGACGAATATTGTTGTAGTTTAAAAATATAAATTCATACGTGTAACGAGAAGTAAATCCAAATATTTAAATTCTGTTCCGTAAACCTTCTTATAATATTGCTATGGAACTATTGTGCACAGCACCCGTCGATGGTATGATACGCATTGAAATGTAAACTTTATTGCCATTCTATAAAGTTGTATTTTCACTCGTAAAAATGCACTCAATGGGCCCGGGTGTTGCCGTGTTGCGGTGCTAGTATAGTCCCCGTCTTCGTCTCAAAGGTTTTTATTTTAATTAGTCCTAATAGGTATAAGTTCGTATACAAAAGCACAATCTAAGTTTCTCCGTGTAGCATATCGACAAAGGGCTCAAAATTGCAAGGCAACGAAATAGCGGACGCTATCATTTATAAACTTATCACAAAGAAGTCCTATCTAAGCAATTCGTAACATTGTAATCAGTATTCCAAAAGAGAAACAACAAAGACACTTAACACACAACTTTACCGTAACGAGATCCTCACATCTGAGGCATTAACTAAAATTATATTAAAAAAATACCACATCCGAGCGGTATCAAATAGAGCTGAAAGAATGCCAAGAAAGCGAACAAGTAAGTGGGCTCTAAGTAGCTTGCTCCCTTTGTGGCTTTGCGTTTCACTACTTGAATGGCCTTCTTAATAGCTGTAGGTTTATGCCCAGTATGGTGTGTGCCCTGTTTTACTTTATATGTGAGTTTGTGAGCATTTTTTTTTCTTCTTCTATTGATAAAAGGTTTTCGTGACCTAATTTGAGTTTTGAAGGAGTTTGTGGTTCTAAGTACTTTTTTGAGCTTGGTAGTCCTATAAGTGTCTACTTACCATTTAATTAAGTTTCTGTACCAAATTAATAACAAACTGATAATTAAGAATTCACATGTACGTTCACGTCCATAACCAGTAATTTCTGAAACTCAATTCTTACTAAGACAGCAACCACCAAAACAGTCTCATATCGACACTCATAACATAACTCAAATCAGACTAAACATATGTATCAGCCATCAGATACGAGATCACCGAGCTACGAGTATTCCGCAAAAAAGCAAAACAGAATATTCGCTTTTATAGGAAAATTGTATTGCGTGTAGTTTCTGTGGCGAAGCAAGATAGTCCTATCTGATCTCACTGGACGGCCGTATTGAATGGACGTCGCCTGTCTCTCACTATGTACGACGGTGTAAAGTATTACGGAATAGGATTCGCGTAGCTCACGTGATGGAATGGTAATACGAATTTTTGTTGCATTCCGTAAATTACTTTTGGGAGATTTGGGGAAATGAGGCGACTTGTAATTTGGATAATGTTTTTGCAACTTTTAGAGAGGTTTTGACTGTGTGTATTCAACTACGTATCCAGAACAATGATATTCCACCAGATTTAGCTTTCAAAATAAAGATAAAATTAGTAGATTATAAATTGCTTCAATGTGGGTGATCTTATTAAATCCATCACTATAAAGTCTATGTAAAAACTAGACTAATATGTATTCCTTATTTAATACTCCCAAAGTAGAAAATAAGAACCATGAACAACTCTAACAGTAACCCAAAAAGATAAGAACTACAGAAATTACCAACCATAAGCGGAAAGCGACTCAATCCAACCCACTTTCGTTCAACAAAGACTATCTACAATCTGTAATACTCTCTTCAATAAACTAAACCTTTGCAATTGTGCCGATGCAATTTCTCTCATGTTTTACTTTTCTGGGATAAGACTGGATTCGACTCACTTATCTGTTTTCGCCAAGTGCATTATGGGCCGTGCCTTCGTCTCGATTCTCGCCGCCCATTGGATTACCTTCAATTTCATTACTATAGGTTTACGATGTATGTAGATTGAAATAGTTTTTCATTTGGTGTGTTCGGCATTTGTTATGGTGTGATTGCTTTTGGTATTGGGTTTGGTTGTAAATGGTGGATTGGTGTAGGTATTTGATGACACTATTGAAGAATAATAAAATAGGATTATTCATCAAAAATAAAAATCAATGGATATAGGTAGGTACTATTGAGCTAATCGTTTAGCAGCTGTATAATTTCATGATAAGATAAAAGAATCGGTAATTTGTCACAAACAATACTTAGTAGTATGTCAGCTTTTTAGACATAATCTTTGCAACGAACTCGAAGAATTAATGTTTAAAAAAGTCACCCTCTAACTTCTGATTCAAGCAACCAGCCGTCATACCACCCAGTAGTAGGGGAAATTCAGGTTAAGTTTAAACCACTTGTTTTATCGCCAAGTCTTGGCGTCGCGAAGCTTTCAAAGAATTAGCTCGGTTTAATTGTGCGGGAGTCCATGTCCGCACCGTATCGTCTCCTCTATCTTACAATGGTGCACTCAGTGCTTCAATTGTTTTCTTAATGGTGACGTCACCTCGGGTTTGCTTTGACGAGTTTTGTTTCATTTATTTTGTATTCGCTCGAGGTTTTGTGAAGATTGTCGATTTTATTTTGAAAACAATGGGCAAAGGAAGGCGTACAAGGGCGGAGCTAATAATATTCTTTGTCCTCCGAACACCCGCATTCGCTACTTTCGTAGGGGATTTTGCGTTATGATATCTCCGCTAGTCATTTTGTTCCCAATGATGAAGTACATGACATGATGATGTCCACAACACTTTATTATTAAAATTTAACAAATGAAAAGTAATACTTATATTTACAATTTCCCAAAGTTTTTATTAATGCAAGAAATGAATTCTGTATAAACAATAAATATTGATGATTTTTTTATTATTTGCAGAACTCCTGACCTCATTTGCGCAAATAATGAGGAGGAATGAGAAATGGCAGCAGGTAAGCAGGTATTTATTCCCGTTTAATATTTTTCCCATATTAAGTGATATCTAGGTACCAATCTTTGAGTGAGAGCACGTCCGGCAAATAATATCCCTTGCAAAGTAGGAAAATTTAATATACCTACTAAAGAGATACTTATATTGCTATTGAATCTACTTATTTGACTTGTAAAACGTACTTATTGGTCCTTATAATACTACTAGCTTCTGCCAGCGGTTTCACCCGCATCCCGTGGAAACCTCTACACAAACCCGGATAAAAAGTAGCCTATAGCCTTCCTCGATAAATGGGCTATCCAACACTGAAAGAATTTTTCAAATCGGACCAGTAGTTCCTGAGATTAGCGCGTTCAAACAAACAAACTCTTCAGCTTTATAATATTAGTATATGTAGATAAATTCGCGAGTTGATCTATCTGTCTGCCGGGCTTATCTTCTCCAAAACTAGTGAACTGATTTAAAAGGAATTTGGTACACACGTAACCCGAGAAACATAGGCAACTTTTTATCAAACTGTGGCATTTAGTTTCCGTAAGACGTGGAGAGTAAAGCAAGGAATAGTGAGATATTAAGAAATCAAAACAGTGCCGGATACTTACAGTGTTATGAAACGTTTAACGCTTCGTTTATTAACAATTTCTAAATTACTGTAGTGTATTGTAACAAGTTTTCAGTCAGTAGTTAATTAACGCCAGCCACAAACCCTCTGTGTTGTCTAGTTTAGGCGTTTGGAGTGATATTGTAAGCGATAGCGGGATTTTACGTTGACAACTGGTTTCAATAGGAACGAGTGGATCTAAGTAATTTTCAGTTTCCATTAAAAACATTATATTTAGGTAGGGATTTTAGGAAAAATAAAAAAAATATTTTCTTAAAAAAACACAGTTATTGTAGTAAGAAATATTGCAATAATTGTTTATTTTATAAGGAGGCACTGAAATTGAATGAAATACGAATTTAAACACGTTCTAATCACGAAATAAGTGAAGGAAAACTAAAATTATTTTTATAAAGAAAGCGGTTTTATTGACCATTTTTATTTCAATACACCTACCAATATTCCACATATTATATAACGTAATTTTCCTTGACACCTCTTCTCCCATAAATTACACCAAGCGAAAGCAATGAGCATTCGCGTGGGAGAACACTACGGCTCACAAACAACTAGCCCAGCAAAGGGTACCTACATCTCAACATCTGCACACATTACAACCTCTATTACCACAGCAATAAGGCCCAAAATCCATTAACTAACTACGACATAAAGTTGTGATAATAATGACTCGAATATGTCGAGATCGAGTGATAACCTTGTGGTGAACTTGAAAATTGTGTTTGTGTTCAACTAAGATTTATTATTTAGCTTTCCTCTGTTTGTTTAGTGCGCCATTTTAAATTATCAATTTGGTCGTTCGACGATCTTATTTCCTGATTAATTGGTTTGGGATACCTACAAGAATTTGCTCTTAGTGAAATATTGGTAGTATTAGACTATAAATTGTACCTACAGAAAATCCAAAGCACTTTTTCAATGGTCAATTCAATGGTATCATAAAAAAATCAAGTAGACTTCCACTAATTTATTGTCGTTGCGTATCCAACTTGGCAAATTACAATATAGGTCAGTGACTTCTAACATAAGCTTAATTAATTAATGATTATTAACAGGCATCATTATTACACATGCTATTTCATAATTCACTGCTGTGGTTTTCATTCACGCTGAATTTACAGTAGAGTCTCTGCGTCCGTTTGAGTAAAACCACGATATAGCTTCGTTGAGTAACTTGTATGTTTGATAATACATCTGTCAAGTATTATGATTGTAATACTGGTCGTATTGATTAGGATACTTCAATAGACAGATATTCCATAGTATGAAATGTGATCTAACGAGCAAATGGCTATTTTGACTGCTAAGGAGGGTAATGTTATGTTCATTCTTCTATCTTTTGCTTGGTATGAGTAATTAGACAGATGAAATTAGAGCCAATAAATTGAAAATACCTGATTAATTATTTATTTATCCTCATTTTATCAGCTTATTGTCATCCACTGCTGAAGCCTCCCCTGATTAGCGCCAACCATCTCAGTCTTGGACAGCCTTCATCCATTTGCCATCCACCAGACACATTTTTACTATCTCCGGACCTTAGAACAAGGGACACATTGATGTAGGTATTTACAGTTAGCCATGACAAAAAAAATATAGCAATAGGTATCTAATTCCATTTATATACTCAATAACAGAATCATTAAGCTGCAAACAGTCACAATTACTAAGAAACTAAAGAACCACACAAGAAAGGTTTTACTTCACTCTAAGTAATCAGCTGTTTTGGCCTAACCTCCATACATTACGGAGGCGTAATGAGCCACGAGGATGTATGTAATGAATATTTTAAATATTTATAAGCACACAAGTGGTTACCTAAATTTAGCTGGTGGAACTCCCCCTGAAGGTCACGTTCACTTTTGCTTTTAAGTCTTGTAGTTTAGAAGTACTTTTTTTTTTTTTTTTTTTTTTTTTTGGTATGGCATCTCGCAGTTCAGCCTAGGAGGCCGTGTACTGCTTAACCGGACTTTTCCCTGTGGATGCCTAGAATTTAAGGCCTCCAGCCAGGGGCGTAAACAACTTATAAACTAAGCGACTGCGCTAAGGGTACCCCCTGTGGGGTCGGACCTCGGCTTAGGGCGTCGCTGGGGAGGCAGCAAAGGGACAGGCTGGATCATATGATCATTATTATTAAATGGGGAATTTAAAGCTACTGGCTCAGCTCGCGGGCTGGCTCGATGAGCAAGGGTCGGGAGGACAGAGAACGGGACGTCGCGGCGGACCTCGGCGGCGAGGTTTGTACGAACGCGGTTTGTGTTTGTGTAGGGTGCTAGTGAGTTTACTACTCTCTTGGAGGACAGTTATCTCATCGTCAGGTTCTAGAAGGGCATGCCTAGGGCGGCGAATCCTACTGATGCGGGAGGGAGTATAATTACTGGCTGACACGATAAGTGAGTTATCGTGTCTCTCAGCGCGTTCGAAGTACCGTATGGCGGCACGCTTCATATACTGGCGGATGGTAGGGATTTTTAAGTCGAGATGAAGAATCTCATTTCGAACATAATAGGGAGCTCCTGTGATTTTCCGTAAAGCACGGTTTTGAAGGGCCTGCATTCTGTGAAGGCGGCGATGGCTTGCCTGTGCGAACACAGGGCAAGCATACATCATGACGGGGCGTATGCACGATACGTAGAGGCGTAACTTGCATTTGAGAGATAATTTGCTCTTCGAATTGAGCAAGAAGTGCAATCTGCCGTACACAAAGGCTGCTCTAGAGCGCACCTTACGTATGTGCTCGGCGAATGAGAGGCGCTGGTCTAAGATTACACCTAGATATTTGGCATGCTCCTTCCAAGGAATCGGCCTACCAAACATGGTGACTGACGGGGGCGCGGGAGGAAGCCTACGGCGAGGGCTCGAAAAGAGTATAGCCTGGCTTTTGTCGGGGTGGAGTTCGATTCTCCATAGCCTAGTCCAGACACCTAGGGTGTTGCAATAGGCTTGGAGATGTCTCACTATGGCGGCTGGGCTGCGGCCTGAGCAGTAGATTGCCGTGTCGTCGGCGAATAGGGCTAATTGAACATGCTTGTTCTTAGGAATATCGCTAGTGTATAGCGTGAAGAGGATGGGGGAGAGTACCGAGCCTTGTGGGACGCCAGCTTTTATAGGGTGGGCCGAAGAAAGAGTGCCGTCTATGCGATAGCGAAAGGTGCGATTCGACAAAAAGTCTCGTAAGATGACGACGAGACGGTCTGGGACACCGAGTTGGTAAAGCTTGTAAATCAAGCCATTGTGCCAGACTTTGTCGAAAGCCTTTGCTATATCGAAGAGAATCGTACCGGTGAGTTGGCCACGTTGGAATCCGTGGCTCACACCTTCCACGATGCGGTGGACTTGTTGGACACAAGAGTGATGGGTTCGAAAACCAAACTGTTCTAATGGAATAAGACTCTTTGCTTCGACGTAATCTTTGAGACGCTTATAGATAAGTATCTCGTAGATCTTGCCGAACACATTGAGTAAACTGATAGGGCGATAGCTGGACGGGTCTGATTTTGGTTTACCGGGTTTGGGAATACCGATTACGGTTGCCTCTTTCCATGCCTGTGGGAACAGGTTATGGGTCATGGCGCAATTGAAGATCGCGGTCATGAGCATTACGAGGGAAGCGGGTAGGATTTTGAAAACTTTATTGGTTATTCTATCTGGGCCCGGAGCTTTACGGGGTTTGAGACGTTTGATGATCTCTGCCACTTCGTCTGGAGTGACGGGAGGCAAGGGATCGTCGGGGTCTTCTTGCGGTGGTAGGGAGGATCTGCGCTCGACCTCGGCTTCGACCTTTAGTAGGTGAGCCGGGTCGACCGGTTGGGTACTAGGCGAGCATTGAGCCTCGAGGCTGTCGGCCAGACATTCCGCTTTTTCATCGTCCTCGAAGGCGAGGGAATTGTCGGGGCGTTTGATCGGCGGGGTGGAAGCTACTTCATCGGATTTGAGTTTCCTTTGAAGCTGCCAGAAGGCTTGATGAGTCGGCTCGAGTTCGCTCAGCGTCTTGTCCCAGCGCGTTTGACGCATCTCAGCAAGGCGTTCCTTTGCAGCACGCTGTAAGTTACGCATGTGAGACTTGTTAGCGTCGCAGGGAAAAGTACTGTAGGCACGGACAGCCGCGTTCTTCTCGGTCACCAGAGCACGCACGTCATCCGGGAGCTTGAAGCGATGAAAGCTCGTCGCTTCAACTCTACGTGAACACTTGTCCACGGTGGATTGTACGTGCTCGGTGAACGAGCCGATCGCGCCCGTCATGTCAGCGACTGAGTTGATTTCATCGGGAATTGATTCTAACTGGGCGGAGGAGGATTTCAAGCTTTCGCTTAGCATTCTCCAGTCCGTGACAATCTGGGTGGGAGGAGGGCGATCCGGGTCGAGTGGGCCTGAGCGCGAGGCTAGTTCCACTAGAACCGGTCTGTGGTCGGAGGTGAGCTCGTGTAGTACCTCGATCGAATGTAAACGTAGGTTTACGTTCTTGAGGAGCGCTACATCGAGAACGTCGGGAAGGTGGTCGACTATATTAGGAAAGTGAGTGGGATGCATCGGAGCGATGACATCGAAGTTGAGGGATTCACACTGATTGAATAGCAACCTGCCTCTTGGAGAAGTAGTGTTGCTATTCCAGGCGGGATGTTTGGCGTTTAGATCGCCTGCTATTATTACAGAGTCGCTCAGGCCTAGTAAGGCTCTGAGATCGTTCGTGAAAAGGATCGGGTCGTAGGACTGAAAGGATGAGGACGTGGGAGGGCAGTAGGCCGATACGAGAGTGATCGACTGGTGATGGGACATGGCTAGTCGACAGATCGAGGCTTCAATGCAGCTTAAGTCGGGGGGAGTGATCTCTACACAATGTAGCGATCTTTTATAATAGATAAGCGTGCCGCCTTTGTGGCGTGTGATCCTGTCATTTCTAATTAACTTATAGTTAGCTATATTAGGGCCGCGTACGCGCGGCTTTAGGAAGGTCTCTTGTACGAGAAGAATGTCTATCTTATGGGATTGTAGGAAGGTGGAAATCTCGTCGCGTTGGCCGAGAATACCGTTGGCATTATAATAGCCAAGCCTAAGGGAATGGGGTTTAATTTTGGATGTATTATCCATTTCTATTTCCTAAAGTGAGGCAGGTTTTGAACTGCCTGGGCGACGTCTGAATACTCCTGCATAACGGAGTAGAGTTTGATAAGGTCGCCATTGCTGGCGACTATCTCCCTCGAAAGTTGTTGAGCTCTGTCGCTCGTGAATACACTGAACGTGCTCAGTATAACGTTCATAGAACTGAGCGCTGATACTGGGCTAGAAGAGGGCGCGATCGCTTGCGCTTGCGCGGGCTTGGCGGCTATAGGAGCCGCGGAGGGCGCGGAGGGCGCGGAGGAGGGGACGGGAGGGACGCGAGGTAAGCTCGCGGGCGCCGCGGTGGAATTATTCACCGGGGCGGGAGTTGGATGGGGCTGAGTTGGCCTCAGGGTTGGAAAGGCTCTCTGATGGTTGAGAGGGTTCCATGGGGAGGGCCGTTGTGGGCTGAGACGCTCGGGAAGTTGAGCGGTAGGTAGCCTTGCTGATGGGCTTTCCCTTAGCTGGCGGGCGTTTGCACGCTTGGCCAGCTTGGGAGACGTTTTTGGGGCCTTTGGGCAGCCGCGGTAGTTGGCGGGATGGCCTGAGGCGCCGCAGAGTACACAGCTCGGAGGCTCGGTGCACAGAGTGCGGTCCTTGGGTCGCGGGCAGTCGGAGGTGCCATGTTGGCCTAGGCATTTCACGCACCTAGGCTGGGCGAAACAGTTGCGCTGTGAGTGACCCCACAGTTGGCAACGGTGGCATTGGGATACAATGCCAGATCTATTTGGCTTCTCGATTGAGATGCCGGTTAAATTGCACACCGATTTGATATTAAAAATCGGGTGAATTTTAGAAGGTGATGGCTCGCATACTACGAGCACCATGTCGAAGGCGTGGCCGCTGCGGGCGCGGTGCATCCTATGGACTTGCGTCGCAGGGATGTTTTGTGACTTAAGGTCACTTAAAATGTCATCCGAAGGGATTTCCTTCGGAATACGGGTAATGACGACCCGGAGAGGTTTTTCCTCCGGGAGGGAGTATGTGTGGAACGAAATGTTCCTCGCTCTTAGCGATTTAGTTATCTCCCTATAGTCGTCTGACGTAGGGAGGACGATTTTTATACCGTTGCCGGTATTGGAGGCCGATTTGTAGTTGATCTTACGATCAACACACATCTTGGACACTTCGGTCCATTTTGCCTTGTCCTGTAAATATACAGGCGGCGGAGGTTTGTTTTTCGGTGCGCTTTTGGGCTTAGCGGCACCTTGGGAGGAGGTGACCTGTGAGGTCGAGGGTGACGGGGCAGGGGATGCTGTAGACACAGCGGGCGGGCTAGGGAGAGGGGAAGCGGCAAGGGCAATGGTTTTGCGCGCCTTGTCGTTGTTTTTAATCTTTTTCCTCTTACCTCCCTGTACGACGGTGAAGTCGTCTTCGGAGGAAGAGGAGTCAGAGGGCTCGGAGGATTGAGCCTCCTCTGGGACGGGTGAGGCAGAGCGGGAGGACGAGGTGTCCATGCATTCGGCGTCGACGTTGGACGCAGGTGCACTCGCCTGAGTTATTTCCATTGTCTGTGAGACAAAGGAATTAGGAACAATGGTCGAGTGCAGCTGGGCATCGACCATTGTTTTGGGGGTTACCGTTTCCGCTAATGCGGCGGTTTTCCCCGAAGAGACAATTATAGGCTCAACAATGGGGCGCGACACAGCTGCGCCGGCCTCTTTTGTTGAGCCGTTATCAATAATAAAATAGCGCGCTAGGCGCGGGTCCTTGATATCAAGGTTGCTAATCATGTCGCCATATTTGGCGACAATGTCTTGGTCCTTGAGGAGGACCTCGAAGAGGAATTTAATAACTTCGGCAGTCATTTTCCCGTGAGGGAAGAGGGCTACCGAGCTAAGAGAGATGGGAGCCTAATTATAAAAACCTAAACCTAAACCTATCACCTATCTCCCCGGGTGGATGGGCCCGGGGATGTGTAACCCTCCCTGCCGGGTATAGGCAGGGAGGTGAGTACCTATTGGTGAGCCCTAAGCTTGTAAACCGTTCGCCAGTCTTATTGTGCGAACGGGCCCTAGCCAGTCTAGTGCGAAGGGTATAGAGATACCCAACCGACACCAGGTGAGTAGCTGTGAAAGCAAACCAGATGCAAGGCACGACTAGGAGATCCCCCAAGGCCGAAATCCGAGCTCCCGTCCAATTGACTGCCTTGCCCTGAAGGGGTTCGGCGGGTGTGATTGGGTCAACACCCTCTCGGCTTCGTTGGCACCGTAAGGTTTCAACCGAGAACCACGAAACTGTGGCTTTTACCCAGAAGGGGTCAAGTGAATTTACTTGACACAAACGTTTTAGAAACAGGATAATCGTCCGCCGCTTTGAAAAAAGCAGCTTTGGATTGATATATTTGTAGTCGGCAGAGCGACTACGGTGAGCGTTACGTCGGGCGTAACAAAGACAAAAGTCGTAAACGGGCGAGCGCAGAGCGACACGTCCGTACACGACGAGAGTCAGAAGTGGAGTCCCTCAGTACTTTTTTTTGTAGTTAGAGGTTTATATAATACCTGGCTGCGGGTTGTTCGAAAGAGATACCGCGGCCCTGGTACATAAAAGGCCTATGACGGAACACGACGGTTTTTAGTCAGTAAGAGTCTGACACTCCCTCACCGCTGCTAACCCACAGCGAGAGGGGTCATTTGATGATTTTTGACGTCGGAAAAAAAAAAAAAGGTTTATATAATACCTGTGGGCTTTTTGTAGGAAGGTGCGGTGGGATGTTATTACCGCAAGGACTTCAGTTTGTAATTAGAATATGTACTTGTATTTGGTTAGCTCATTAGACAGTAATAAAACATAATTAACGGTCATGTTATAGTACACCTTACCTGCTCATTAAAAGGTTAAAGTATGTAATGTTACTGTTACAGCCTTTTTATCGTCCCACTGCTGGGCACAGGCCTCCTCTCACACGGAGAAGGATTGAGCATTAATCACCACGGTTGCTCAATGCGGGTTGGTGATTTTAGACTATATAGTCTAGGTTTCCTAAAGATGTTTTCCTTCACCTTTTTATCAGACATTGGTGTCCAAGACATACTTAGAAAGTACATACAAACTTAGAAAAGTTGCATTGGTACTTGCCTGAACTGGAATCGAACCCACACCCTCATTCTCGAGAGGTTGGTTCTTTACCCACTAGGCCACCACGACTAAGTATGTAATGTATTAGATGTAATTGCATAAAACATAGCGAATTCTAAACCAAATCACCTTTCTGACTTTAAAACCTACCAAAATAAAAACATTTCACCTAAAACATTACCTTTTCAAATCAAAACCGTATTACGTTCGGAAATTCAGCAAACATTTGGTACAAGGTAAATTGCGGCACTAAACAAAACTTTACTTACTTACTTTCTACTTATACCATAAAACTATAACGTACCAAAGTTTATTACGAAGAAATTCAGCGGCACGACATTAGCCTGCTCCCAGGCGAGTTGCCTATGTACAGTCACCGACATTAATGCTTGAACAACTGTTCGTATTTTACTCGTATGCCATCGGTCGAAAATATTCAAAGATGAACAGTAAATTTTGTGAACATAGGTATAAACATCATTTTCAAATTATTAAAAAAAAACAAGATAATGAGCATACTGTGGATTTGTTGAAGTAGATTTTAACCATGTAATTTTGCAATTCTATTCCACTACAAACTTGCGCGGGTATGAAAGCAGCTCAACCATTACTGTCGGTGACTGTACCTACACCACAACTTGTAACTAGGTCACTGTAGACAAATCGTTTGACAATTAACTTACCAACGTACTGTGATAACATCTCGTGTATGAAGGAAATTATAATATTAATAAAGCTGTAGAAACTAGTCACGCATGTAACTGCTGAAATAGTCATTAGTCTGGGACATTTTTCTCTTTTTGTTATAGCAAAAAAGCGAAAATTAAATCATTCAAAGAAAATACGGTTTTCCAAGAAACTGTCACCTACAAAAATACATATTCTGTCAATCATGTATAGTAAACGAGAAATGCTTATTTCCTACAGATTAGCCGTATGTGACTTGCTTGAGCACTGAGCCGAGAGCAAATTTAAGATCAATGGATCTAAAAATACACACTTAATACCAACATGCCCTTTAAATTACAAACCAATGTTGAACAAAATGTTACTCTTTGTAGGTTAAGCCTTATTTTATCAGAAACCGAAACAAAGAACATTGTAAATAATTTCTGAAGCAAGCTTTTCTCGGAAGCTCAACATCGAAATATATAAAGGTACTGTTACAATTAAGGTCCATAAAATGTAATTTACGCAAACGTAACGCAATCATCTATTGTAATATTTTGCTCGAACAGCATAATACGTTAACCCTATTACACGGTCCACTGTCAAACAATCCTTGCCTCGCTGCTACCGAACTTACCGTTATGCTGACTACAACATTTACTGAAGATATTTCTGTTACGTAAACCTTATTTTCTGTACTCAAATAGAAATGTGGCAATATATTTACGTAGGTATACTGTTAGGCCTCAGTAAATAGTTGCTGAAAGAGTATAAAAAGAGCTTATACAAAACGTCACGCGTTACAACACAAAGGAAAGGTTCCAATAAGCATCTACATATATGTAAGGGACTCGATACGAAAAGGGTTTTTAAGGTACAATTCCAATAAAGTAGCGCGAATGTCGAGTGAATAAGCGGAATACGTTTTGGAGTGGCCCCACGGCTTTCTAGACGAATTTACGTAAATTTCTATTTTGTGACACAAACAAATTGGTATGGACCTTTTGATACATGGAGGGCTCGCGCCTTAATGGCACATCGTATGAGCCTAACGTGGAATTTTACGGTTTTAAGTTACGAATTTATTTATTTAAATTATTGCGCAGAAATATTGGTGGCACGTGACGCCCTATATTTTAGATGAGAGGCCTGTAGGCGACTTTGCACGTACGGAATTGTCTAATTCTTTCTGGGAAACATTCTAAACGGGACGTTGCCGAGTCATTTTTTATTTGAGGAAGTATTCTTGTTACGTGCTTTTCAGTAACAAATAGGTTTCTTTACTTAATGATTGGCCATCATTTTTGTATGTATAGAACATTTTCTACGCTCATGAAAAGCCATTCATGTAATATTTTTGACCAACAAAATATTCCAAAACTTCAGCATGTACCTAAATATACTTTTGTAGTTCTCAACATTCAAAGTCAAAGCAGTTATGTAGTACAATTAGAATAAAGGTACTTTTGAATAGTTAAGGAGTTGGTCAGTTAGTTGAGAAGTTGTGTACTTGTAGTTGCTCATTCCAGTTTCCTGGGGAGAGAAAAGGGCAAGAAAGTTTTTGGTATTAACTCTTTATTTCTTAAGTAAGTTAAATGCTTTCGTGACAGAAAATTTCGCCTACACGTGGATGGATGAGGTTAAGAACTTTGTTCAATTGGAATACTTTTTTATGGTTTTTGCATATATTTATTATTTTTTTTTTTTTTTTTTTTTTTTTTTTTTTTTGGTATGGCATCTCGCAGTTCAGCCTAGGAGGCCGTGTACTGCTTAACCGGACTTTTCCCTGTGGATGCCTAGAATTTAAGGCCTCCAGCCAGGGGCGTAAACAACTTATAAACTAAGCGACTGCGCTAAGGGTACCCCCTATGGGGTCGAACCTCGGCTTAGGGCGTCGCTGGGGAGGCAGCAAGAGGACAGGCTGGATCATATGATCATTATTATTAAATGGGGAATTTAAAGCTACTGGCTCAGCTCGCGGGCTGGCTCGATGAGCAAGGGTCGGGAGGACAGAGAACGGGACGTCGCGGCGGACCTCGGCGGCGAGGTTTGTACGAACGCGGTTTGTGTTTGTGTAGGGTGCTAGTGAGTTTACTACTCTCTTGGAGGACAGTTATCTCATCGTCAGGTTCTAGAAGGGCATGCCTAGGGCGGCGAATCCTACTGATGCGGGAGGGAGTATAATTACTGGCTGACACGATAAGTGAGTTATCGTGTTTCTCAGCGCGTTCGAAGTACCGTATGGCGGCACGCTTCATATACTGGCGGATGGTAGGGATTTTTAAGTCGAGATGAAGAATCTCATTTCGAACATAATAGGGAGCTCCTGTAATTTTCCGTAAAGCACGGTTTTGAAGGGCCTGCATTCTGTGAAGGCGGCGATGGCTTGCCTGTGCGAACACAGGGCAAGCATACATCATGATGGGGCGTATGCACGATACGTAGAGGCGTAACTTGCATTTAAGAGATAATTTGCTCTTTGAATTGAGCAAGAAGTGCAATCTACCGTACACAAAGGCTGCTCTAGAGCGCACCTTATTTATGTGCTCGGCGAATGAGAGGCGCTGGTCTAAGATTACACCTAGATATTTGGCATGCTCCTTCCAAGGAATCGGCCTACCAAACATGGTGACTGACGGGGGCGCGGGAGGAAGCCTGCGGCGAGGGCTCGAAAAGAGTATGGCCTGGCTTTTGTCGGGGTGGAGTTCGATTCTCCATAGCCTAGTCCAGACACCTAGGGTGTTGCAATAGGCTTGGAGATGTCTCACTATGGCGGCTGGGCTGCGGCCTGAGCAGTAGATTGCCGTGTCGTCGGCGAATAGGGCTAATTGAACATGCTTGTTCTTAGGAATATCGCTAGTGTATAGCGTGAAGAGGATGGGGGAGAGTACCGAGCCTTGTGGGACGCCAGCTTTTATAGGGTGGGCCGAAGAAAGAGTGCCGTCTATGCGATAGCGAAAGGTGCGATTCGACAAAAAGTCTCGTAAGATGACGACGAGACGGTCTGGGACACCGAGTTGGTAAAGCTTATAAATCAAGCCATTGTGCCAGACTTTGTCGAAAGCCTTTGCTATATCGAAGAGAATCGTACCGGTGAGTTGGCCACGTTGGAATCCGTGGCTCACACCTTCCACGATGCGGTGGACTTGTTGGACACAAGAGTGATGGGTTCGAAAACCAAACTGTTCTAATGGAATAAGACTCTTTGCTTCGACGTAATCTTTGAGACGCTTATAGATAAGTATCTCGTAGATCTTGCCGAACACATTGAGTAAACTGATAGGGCGATAGCTGGACGGGTCTGATTTTGGTTTACCGGGTTTGGGAATACCGATTACGGTTGCCTCTTTCCATGCCTGTGGGAACAGGTTATGGGTCATGGCGCAATTGAAGATCGCGGTCATGAGCATTACGAGGGAAGCGGGTAGGATTTTGAAAACTTTATTGGTTATTCTATCTGGGCCCGGAGCTTTACGGGGTTTGAGACGTTTGATGATCTCTGCCACTTCGTCTGGAGTGACGGGAGGCAAGGGATCGTCGGGGTCTTCTTGCGGTGGTAGGGAGGATCTG
The DNA here is from genome assembly GCA_963856015.1 of Helicoverpa assulta. NCBI lineage: Eukaryota > Metazoa > Arthropoda > Insecta > Lepidoptera > Noctuidae > Helicoverpa > Helicoverpa assulta. The sequence goes on from CAWLCW010000016.1 coordinate 3,676,609, forward strand.
CGCTCGACCTCGGCTTCGACCTTTAGTAGGTGAGCCGGGTCGACCGGTTGGGTACTAGGCGAGCATTGAGCCTCGAGGCTGTCGGCCAGACATTCCGCTTTTTCATCGTCCTCGAAGGCGAGGGAATTGTCGGGGCGTTTAATCGGCGGGGTGGAAGCTACTTCATCGGATTTGAGTTTCCTTTGAAGCTGCCAGAAGGCTTGATGAGTCGGCTCGAGTTCGCTCAGCGTCTTGTCCCAGCGCGTTTGACGCATCTCAGCAAGGCGTTCCTTTACAGCACGCTGTAAGTTACGCATGTGAGACTTGTTAGCGTCGCAGGGAAAAGTACTGTAGGCACGGACAGCCGCGTTCTTCTCGGTCACCAGAGCACGCACGTCATCCGGGAGCTTGAAGCGATGAAAGCTCGTCGCTTCAACTCTACGTGAACACTTGTCCACGGTGGATTGTACGTGCTCGGTGAACGAGCCGATCGCGCCCGTCATGTCAGCGACTGAGTTGATTTCATCGGGAATTGATTCTAACTGGGCGGAGGAGGATTTCAAGCTTTCGCTTAGCATTCTCCAGTCCGTGACAATCTGGGTGGGAGGAGGGCGATCCGGGTCGAGTGGGCCTGAGCGCGAGGCTAGTTCCACTAGAACCGGTCTGTGGTCGGAGGTGAGCTCGTGTAGTACCTCGATCGAATGTAAACGTAGGTTTACGTTCTTGAGGAGCGCTACATCGAGAACGTCGGGAAGGTGGTCGACTATATTAGGAAAGTGAGTGGGATGCATCGGAGCGATGACATCGAAGTTGAGGGATTCACACTGATTGAATAGCAACCTGCCTCTTGGAGAAGTAGTGTTGCTATTCCAGGCGGGATGTTTGGCGTTTAGATCGCCTGCTATTATTACAGAGTCGCTCAGACCTAGTAAGGCTCTGAGATCGTTCGTGAAAAGGATCGGGTCGTAGGACTGAAAGGATGAGGACGTGGGAGGGCAGTAGGCCGATACGAGAGTGATCGACTGGTGATGGGACATGGCTAGTCGACAGATCGAGGCTTCAATGCAGCTTAAGTCGGGGGGAGTGATCTCTACACAATGTAGCGATCTTTTATAATAGATAAGCGTGCCGCCTTTGTGGCGTGTGATCCTGTCATTTCTAATTAACTTATAGTTAGCTATATTAGGGCCGCGTACGCGCGGCTTTAGGAAGGTCTCTTGTACGAGAAGAATGTCTATCTTATGGGATTGTAGGAAGGCGGAAATCTCGTCGCGTTGGCCGAGAATACCGTTGGCATTATAATAGCCAAGCCTAAGGGAATGGGGTTTAATTTTGGATGTATTATCCATTTCTATTTCCTAAAGTGAGGCAGGTTTTGAACTGCCTGGGCGACGTCTGAATACTGCTGCATAACGGAGTAGAGTTTGATAAGGTCGCCATTGCTGGCGACTATCTCCCTCGAAAGTTGTTGAGCTCTGTCGCTCGTGAATACACTGAACGTGCTCAGTATAACGTTCATAGAACTGAGCGCTGATACTGGGCTAGAAGAGGGCGCGATCGCTTGCGCTTGCGCGGGCTTGGCGGCTATAGGAGCCGCGGAGGGCGCGGAGGGCGCGGAGGGAAGGACGGGAGGGACGCGAGGTAAGCTCGCGGGCGCCGCGGTGGAATTATTCACCGGGGCGGGAGTTGGATGGGGCTGAGTTGGCCTCAGGGTTGGAAAGGCTCTCTGATGGTTGAGAGGGTTCCATGGGGAGGGCCGTTGTGGGCTGAGACGCTCGGGAAGTTGAGCGGTAGGTAGCCTTGCTGATGGGCTTTCCCTCATCTGGCGGGCGTTTGCACGCTTGGCCAGCTTGGGAGACGTTTTTGGGGCCTTTGGGCAGCCGCGGTAGTTGGCGGGATGGCCTGAGGCGCCGCAGAGTACACAGCTCGGAGGCTCGGTGCACAGAGTGCGGTCCTTGGGTCGCGGGCAGTCGGAGGTGCCATGTTGGCCTAGGCATTTCACGCACCTAGGCTGGGCGAAACAGTTGCGCTGTGAGTGACCCCACAGTTGGCAACGGTGGCATTGTGATACAATGCCAGATCTATTTGGCTTCTCGATTGAGATGCCGGTTAAATTGCACACCGATTTGATGTTAAAAATCGGGTGGATTTTAGAAGGGGATGGCTCGCATACTACGAGCACCATGTCGAAGGCGTGGCCGCTGCGGGCGCGGTGCATCCTATGGACTTGCGTCGCCGGGATGTTTTGTGACTTAAGGTCACTTAAAATGTCATCCGAAGGGATTTCCTTCGGAATACGGGTAATGACGACCCGGAGAGGTTTTTCCTCAGGGAGGGAGTATGTATGGAACGAAATGTTCCTCGCTCTTAGCGCTTTAGTTATTTCCCTATAGTCGTCTGACGTAGGGAGGACGATTTTTATACCGTTGCCGGTATTGGAGGCCGATCTGTAGTTGATCTTACGATCAACACACAGCTTGGACACTTCGGTCCATTTCGCCTTGTCCTGTAAGTATACAGGCGGCGGAGGTTTGCTTTTAGGTGCGCTTTTGGGCTTAGCGGCACCTTGGGAGGAAGCGACCTGTGAGGTCGAGGGTGACGGGGCGGGGGATGCTGTAGACACAGCGGGCGGGCTAGGGAGAGGGGATGCGGCAAGGGCGATGGTCTTGCGCGCCTTGTCATTGTTTTTATTTTTTTTCCTCTTACCTCCCTGTACGACGGTGAAGTCGTCTTCGGAGGAAGAGGAGTCAGAGGGCTCGGAGGATTGAGCATCCTCTGGGACGGGTGAGGCAGAGCGGGAGGACGAGGTGTCCATGCATTCGGCGTCGACGTTTGACGCAGGTGCACTCGCCTGAGTTATTTCCATTGTCTGTGAGACAATGGGATTAGGAACAATGGTCGAGTGCAGCTGGGCATCGACCATTGTATTGGGGATTACCGTTTCCGCTAATGCGGCGGTTTTCCCCGAAGAGACGATTATTGGCTCAACAATGGGGCGCGACACAGCTGCGCCGGTCTCCTTTGTTGAGCCGTTATCGGTAATAACACAATAGCGCGCTAGGCGCGGGTCCTTGATATCAAGGTTACTAATAATGTCGCCATATTTGGCGACAATGTCTTGGTCCTTGAGGAGGACCTCAAAGAAGAATTTGATAACTTCGGTAGTCATTTTCCCGTGAGGGAAGAGGGCTACCGAGCTTTAAGAGGTGGGGGCCTAATTATAAAAACCTAAGACCTATCTCCTATCTCCCCGGGTGGATGGGCCCGGGGATGTGTAACCCTCCCTGCCGGGTATAGGCAGGGAGGTGAGTACCTATTGGTGAGCCCTAAGCTTGTAAACCGTTCGCCAGTCTTATTGTGCGAACGGGCCCTAGCCAGTCTAGTGCGAAGGGTATAGAGATACCCAACCGACACCAGGTGTGTAGCTGTGAAAGCAAACCAGATGCAAGGCACGACTAGGAGATCCCCCAAGGCCGAAATCCGAGCTCCCGTCCAATTGACTGCCTTGCCCTGAAGGGGTTCGGCGGGTGTGATTGGGTCAACACCCTCTCGGCTTTGTTGGCACCGTATGGTTTCAACCGAGAACCACGAAACTGTGGCTTTTACCCAGAAGGGGTCAAGTGAATTTACTTGACACAAACGTTTTAGAAACAGGATAATCGTCCGCCGCTTTGAAAAAAGCAGCTTTAGATTGATATATTTGTAGTCGGCAGAGCGACTACGGTGAGCGTTACGTCGGGCGTAACAAAGACAAAAGTCGTAAACGGGCGAGCGCAGAGCGACACGTCCGTACACGACGAGAGTCAGAAGCGGAGTCATATATTTATTAAAAAGTCGTGGTGGCCTAGTGGGTAAAGAACCAACCTCTCGAGTATGAGGGTGTGGGTTCGATTCCAGGTCAGGCAAGAACCAATGCAACTTTTCTAAGTTTGTATGTACTTTCTAAGTAATCTTAGACACCAATGGCTGATAAAAAGGTGAAGGAAAACATCTTGAGGAAACCTGGACTATATATATAGTCTGAAATCACCAACCCGCATTGAGCAAGCGTGGTGATTAATGCTCAATCCTTCTCCGTGTGAGGGGAGGCCTGTGCCCAGCAGTGGGACGATAAAAAGGCTGTAACATATATTTATTACGTTTAGTCCAGGTTGCGCCTGATCATTTTGGGATTTGAGATGTACAAAGCATAATATTTCTCCTTTGAATAAGAAACATTTTAAGTTCATAGTTAGTGAATGGTTAGGGATATCTAAAAAATATTCTATTAAGGTACTTAACATATTTGGCGTCAAAATTAAACTAAGCCATAGATTACAAAAAAAAAAAAAAACGATACTTCTTTCTCTACCAACTAATATTATTATGCCCATTAAACAGTCATACAAAACCCGAAATAAAGTTATCAACAAATTAAATCAAGATTAAGTTTCAACAATAAACATTCGAAGCATGACTTCTAAACCGAATTGCATTCCAATTATTCACCATCATTCACCAACTCGTAATTACAAGTCTTAGAACATGCAAAGCTAACTAACGAACTAAATAATAAAGTTTATTGACAGTTAAACTTTTAGATTTATTTTTAATTTAATTCCAGTTGAAGCTAAACTGGAAATAATTGATGTAGTAATTATTATTACTACTTAGTTGAGTATAATGCAATTCAGTTTTTAATTTTCATACCATTTGCCAAGTTGTATTAACAGTGGTACTAAGGTTTTTAAATTATCCTTACATCGTTAAAGATTCCCAGGTACATGTTACAGTGCCTTTGTATTCATACTTTAGACTGTTCAAGTCTTTCTTCAGGAGCCAGACCTACATACCAAGTATACTCATAGAAATACATAAAACTAAAAAAAAACATCCACTCACACAAATCAAAAAGGTTTAACCACTTGGCCACCACGATTCAAAAAGTAAAAAGCAAGCGACAACCATAACATTTCACCAAAATCCCTTCAACGTACACATTCATTCATGCGCAAAAAGATGTGACATCATTCAAATCTATAAGTACATATAATATTTACGCTAGCAATCACACGTGGCGCTGCCTATAAATTTGTAAGGCACTTAAGACGATATATTGACGTCCCACTGCCTAAGGCTTCACGTAACGGCCTACAAATTGCTCGTAGTTCACTGTTACTTACGTGATCTGGTTTTTAAATGAATATCAAGAAGCCAGATCAGGATTTTACATGTCGAATTTGTCAGTTACCTGGAGTTTAGATTTGTGGGTCGCCTGGAATACAACGCAGTATATCAATCTGTTTTCTAACATGTGGCACATCAGTTATATGCGAAAACAAAAAACAGTCGCATCTGGTCACTTTCTATTCTCTATCTACTTTACTTAACTTCCAAAAATGTATGGGTTCAGCTTATGTCTTTTACGCAGGTTAGAATACGGGCCTAATTACTCTACAAGTACCAAAAAAGCTCCATTCAATTCAGAATGTTATTAATGTAACGCAGTACACCTTGTTTTAGGTTCTTAGTTAATTAATGCTCTAAGTATATAAAAGAACGTTTTCATTAAGTTATTCCAAGAATCTTAGATACCAACGAAGTCTATCGCTAGGCCTTTTTAAACAGTTTCCCAGAAGAAAACTTACGTGCCAACTTTTAATTGTACGGATAATAATCTATAAGTTTGGTTTAAGAAAAACTGTTTGGTAGTACATTAAGAGTACACGCACACTTCAAACTTTTAGTCAATCGACTATTGACTAAACAGTCGGCTAACTATCGGGCCGGTAATTGTTTTTTTTTTTTAGGAAGTCGTGAATTTAAATAAAGTTTTCAGTTGGTCTGATACTGGACAAATACCTGATCGTTGTTACGCGTGTGCATCCATTCATATTCATACTGATTTATGAACCCAAATCACCTATCGGCCTACTAAAAGTTTGTGGTGCGAGCGTACTCTTAGTTGATAGAAAACCTTTCAATGATGTGTGTTCGAGACGCACTTGGTCAATTGTAGTCCCTTTATTCTCCTTACAATAGGCCAAAATGAAAATACTTATTACATATATATAAATAGTATCTTTATTATTTATTGCCATTAGCATTTATCGTTATAAATAATAATAGACATTTAGCCAGAAATGATATTAAACATATTATATAATTTCTCTTGAATTAACAGATGGTGATCGGTAAATTGACAGGTGATTAACTCTCAAACTTTCTTTGTGTGAGAGTAGATTTGTGTCCAGCAGTGGCGCGATAAAGGCTGATGACAAACAGGCTTACGTTGTATGTAACGATTAAGTTCAGATAGGTACATAATTAAGTTAAAAGGAAATAGTATTTTTATCTTTCTAGAAATCAAAAACTCGACATTCTTAATACGCTATAAATACCACCAAACCAGATTGCTGTTTCGCAATATAAAGTTTAGTTTATAGTTGAACTTTCTACAGCATCGTTTAACCAAAAGGTCTTAAATCTCGGATCAAACTTCAAGTAAGAGCAGAATTATGTTTTATAGTATTGTAAATTCTTTATTTGGGTTTTATGCATCGTCAAATATACATTCGAGTAAAAAAGTTTAAAGATATTTTTATTTGGAGACGGTCTGGTTTGTTTCTTGAAATTGTTCATTAAAATATGGTTATGTATGAAGTGAGGACCTGTGGAGAGTGACCTGAATTTTCTGTTAGGTATACTTTACTGCCCAATAGTATAATAATATAATTGCCCTTATAGCTATGTAATGCGCTTAAGTTGTATAGGTTTTTAAAACCTACACTATGTTCTCAAAGTTGATAATTTTCATGCGGTATCAAGAAGACTTTAATTATTATTAACATAATATTACAAATGTGGATATTATTCTTTTATAAGTACTTTTCTTTTCAAAAGCTTATTATCATTCGCTTTTATACAGATATAATTTTAAAGTCTATTATTAGAGGTATAATACCTAATACATTTTATCTGCGTAAAGTTTATAAATGCAACGTATTTATTTCTTTAGTACCTCTTTAAAATTATATTAGTGTAACTTTCGAAATGGTTGTAATATTTCAAAAGTTGTCGTTCTGCGCCTAAAAAACTTTTCTCACTAGACAACAGTAGAATTATATTTTTTTACGATAAAGTCATTATATCTTTTACTGCGAGTACTTTGTTAAAGTAATGGAAAAGTCTTTTTGGTCGGCAGTAACATTATTATGAGATTATACTTTATGGCTAATTCTAGCAGTCATTTCGAATCATGCGCGTCCCAGCTGTTTTCTTGTTGATTTCTTGTTGACTTAGATATTATTCTTAAGTAACTTACGTTAATTATATCAACGTAGCTAAGTGTTTAAAAAAACGTAATTTATTTATGGGAAATCAACGAATAACCCTTCCCGCTGTGGGTGCAGAATGAAGGAGTGTCAGATTCTTACTGACTAAAACCTAATACCTGGTACTTACTAGGGCCGCGGTAACTCTTTGGAACAATCCCGCAGCTAACCAAATGTACTGAAATATTTCTTTATTTACTTCACTAGCAGCTGTCCTCGATTTCGTATAACATGAATTCATGAATTATCGTAGGTGTCCACTTTCACATTACAGAATAATAAATATGCAAGCAACTGAGGGCCTACACTTCATTATCCACAAAACAGCTGAAGGCCTAAATTGCATAACAAAATACCCATAGTATGGTACTAAATTGATTTTACTCGTACACAATCTTGAGAAAATATTCGCTTATTACAAAGAAATTGAGGCTTCTATGCAGACGGGGAGTGATTTAAAAATGTAATAACATTTTCCACGAATAATGCAGGCAAAAAAATGCAATGTGCATCCTAAATACAGTTTTGCGTGACTCCAAATTGCTTGTACTTCTATTAGAGTTGCAATGGCATTTGCAGAATTATAAGGATACGAAATTATTATGCAATTTTATTTTGAAATGAATTAAATGAGAAATCAGGTTACACGTAAATTGGAACGTGTTTTCTGATGTAGTCGTTTCTATAGAGCTTTGTCACATGCATACATACTCTGGTAACATACGTATAAATCGTGGCATACGGAGCAAGTAAGCTTATTTGACACTGAATTTTGTCTTTGTTGCTTCACAAATTCAGTCGTAGAAAAAGCCAATCATGATGTTCTGGGAATACGAGAGATATGAATTTAGCTATTTGTATCGTTTGTAAATTGCGATACTGAAATGAAAGTTTTTTTATAGGGCGTGAATTTTGATTAGAAAAATCACGAAATTAGAAGGAGTCAAAAATACGAAACATAAGGCAAAATAAACTTAAAATAAAAACGATACCTTAATATTTACACCAAGTAATTTGAAGTCAAAGTTACAATTTGTTTTTTGGCCGGATTCCCATTGACCACGCGTACAATCACGCAAAGCGTCGCTTAAGATTTCTTCACCATTCGTTACGTTCGGCAAATTATGTGGCTTCAAAATCAGCCTTACAAGTAACAGAAAGAATCTTAAAAGTAGCTTTTCGCTCCTAAGATCCAAGTAATTTAAAATTTTAAACGAAAGAATCTGAAAAAAGTGTCCTTTGAAATATTTTTGCATCGGTAAAATCCAGAATATTTTTAATATCACGCAGTCCTACTACCGCCGTCGCTCACTTTGTGGCCACAAACTAAAAAACTGTATTTTTACCGCACATTTTATGGAATTCCTTTGACATGGCATCCGACCATTACTTTGTAGTTGATTGCTACGAATTCGTAGAGGGCTACGGCGTAGCGCTACGTGCGTAAACGTTGCCTTTTGTTTCTTTTATAGGAAATAGATTTACGGCCAGTTTCTTCATCAAAAGTTAAAGTTAAAGTAATGTCTAAAGTAAAAGTAACGGTCAAATTCGTTTTTTCAAGGCTGAACTGACAGCAAAATTCATAGAAAAATTTAATTTAACCGTTACTTTTACTTTAGACATTACTTTAGCCATAAGTTTAACTTTAACTTTTGATGAAGAAACTGGCCGTAAGTTGGGTTTGACAAGAACGTATAAGATTTCTTTGAATATTTGTTCTTTAGATGTTTTAAAGGTTTCTTCGGGATTTGTTTGAAATAATCCGTTTTGCTAGCCAAAAATAACTGTGGCCTATATTCAAATCGATATTTTCGTTTGATTTCGATTTTGCTTACAAAGTTAACATTCTAAGGAAATTCTATTAGTGCGGTTGACCAGAGCTGAGGCAACAACGTTCAATATATTCTTGATTGTTATCTCTGATATGAACTTCTATTATATTCTGCCAAGGATTTTTGGCAAGAATTCAAGTTGTGTAAAAGCTTGTTCATATTGGTTGGTTTTTAATCCTTTACATCAAGAAATAGAAACAGTTAAGCAAATAATACCTAATTGGTTGCTTAAAATTAATTTTATGAAAAGGAAATACTATATCTGTATTTATCCTTGTGTATTGAAAACACAAAGGAACATTATCGACATGAAATCGCTGAACGTTTGATCCCAGCAATTAGCTGCTGAGTGAGAAACGATTATATCGTCGTCAATAATGTGATGTGATATTAAAACTGTTGTGGCCTTACTACAAAAACTTAACCACCTGTTTTACACTTGTCTAAAAAAAATGTATCTGCAAAATGAACCATATGTCAACGTCATAATTTGACATTTTTTTAGACAAGTCTTAAACTGACGTTTAAAAGTTTTTGTGGTAGGGTAAGACGGTTGATATTTCACAAGAAAAGGAAGATAATTAACAACTTATTTTAAAAACATTGTTAATAGACTGTAGTTCCAAGTCAGGCAAGTACCAATGCAACTTTTCTAAGTTTGTATGTACTTTCTAAGTATATCTTACGGCCAGTTTCTTCATCAAAAGTTAAAGTTAAAGTAATGTCTAAAGTAAAAGTAACGGTCAAATTCGTTTTTTCAAGGCTAAACTGACAGCAAAATTCATAGAAAAATTTAATTTAACCGTTACTTTTACTTTAGACATTACTTTAGCCATAACTTTAACTTTAACTTTTGATGAAGAAACTGGCCGTTAGACACCAATGACTATGTTTCGGATGGCACGTTAAACTGTAGGTCCCGGCTATTAGTAAACATCCTTGGCAGTCGTTACGGGTAGTCAGAAGCCAGTAAGTCTGACACCAGTCTAACCAAGGGGTATTGGGTTGCCCGGGTAACTGGGTTGAGGGGGTCAGGCAGGGCAGTCGCTCCTTGTAAAGCACTGGTACTCAGCTACATCCGGTTAGACTGGAAGCCGACCCCAACATAGTTGGGAAAAAAGGCTCGGAGGATGATGTTAATAGACTTAAGTTACAAAATGAACGCTAGTTAATGTTATGTATTGTTTAAAAAATAAATGGTACGTTACTGCTTCTTGTGACTGGGCCGTTTTTACAAGCCTTTATTTAACTTGCAATTTATGTAATATAAAGCTTGTCGTGAGATTTAAGTACTCGTATTTACTTTCTTAGTAAAATCGCGACAAGCTTTTAAAACATATAAATTGTGTCAAATATGTTAAATTTGAAATGTCGTTATAAGTTGACAGTAAAGTTACAGTAAAAGTTTATTTTTTTCTTTTTAGCGCATTTAAATAAAAGATTGTTTTTAAAGATTATTTTTACCTCCATTTTCTAATTTAAACATTAATCAAGATTTACGAAAGTTAATTATTTCATTTCTAAATAAATCTCGTTGCTAATGACTTCATAAAACTTCTGAGTAATTCCTTGTGGTTTTTAAAAACACAATCAGTTTGAGATAGACTCTACGGATAAACGGTGGCAATTTAGGCCATTGTTTTTTTGTTTCCCTCCAGATACGGAAACAAAAAAGTACCCCAAATTGTTATTTATTGCCATAATTAGCTACGTTCAGTATATTTAAGGTCGTTGACCTGGTAGAACGGTGGCACGCAATGAACCATTATAATGACTGAGGGAAACTTCTAAATGCTGTATTTTATTTGATGGGCGGTTAGTTAGATGGGTCCAATTTGTTTTATATTTACCTCGTTTTAGAAGACAAGCGTGACTAAATGGGTATGACCCTATTTGTGCTTGACAGTACTTAGTCTAGTAGAGGACAACATAACTACAGAAAAGTTTATGTATTACTAGCTTCTGCCAGTGGTTTCACCCGCATCCCGTGGGAACTACTTCCCGTACCGGGATAAAAAGTAGCCTATAGCCTTCCTTGATAAATGGGCTATCTAACACTGAAAGAAATTTTCAAATCGGACCAGTAGTTCCTGAGATTAGCGCGTTCAAACAAACAAACAAACAAACTCTTCAGCTTTATAATATTAGTATAGATAATATCATGTATGTAACTTATGACTGACACGGTTAAATAACTTTGACTTTGACCAACAAAGGGACTCACTATATCGTAACCGCCAAAAATAAATATTCTGCTAACTGTTAAGTACAAAAGTGAAACGTACCTACAAAGACCTTCCAATCGGATATTTCAGCACACAAAGTGACTCGGATTTCACGTAATAAAAGATCAAATTGAACACACTTCACAGTACAGATAAATAGAATCGAAAACATCTTGAACTGTCAATCGATAAAGATTTGTAGAAAATTTAATTTAACTTTGTTTTGACCCTTAGAGCTTTAGTAATAAAGGTGTCAATGGTTTGTGCTTTGCAGTTGGATAAATTAGGGTTGCGATACACGATCTGTGAACTATATGGAAAATGTTTTTTTTTTTATTTTGGGTCTATGGATTTTAATATTATCGAAAAAAATGTTTTGAAGCACTTTCCAAATGAACCTTTAACAATCTTTCAATAAATGTAGGTTTTGTAGCAGTTATTTTTTAAATTTCTCGGTAAACCACGAACAATAATTTTGTTTGTGTGTATCGTGCGTCAAAGTTACCAATTTTCTAACTTCCTGTGTGAGTGATCAGTTACAAACATGCTCTATCAATGTCACTACAGCGTAACGGGGAACAAAATACAAACGCTGCAGATATCTGGGGGCACGGCAGTGCCCCAGCCAAGTATCGAGCAAAGCGAACACGGCCTTACCATCCTTTTCTCGAAGCGTTTCGCGGCTATTTCACCCCCCTGGATCCATGGCTTGATACATGGCTTTATCCAAGTGGACAAAGCTAGTAGTTTAGGTTTTCGATGACCAAGAGTAGAACAAGCTCAGTCTCAAAATTACAAGACATTTGAATAAATAGTTTACGAGTAATGAGCGATTAAAGTTACACCATTTTGTCACTCACTGACTCACTCACTGACCGATCATCAAAAATCTATGGTACTTCTAGCAAACTTAGAACCTTTCAATTTGGCACCAAGATAGGTTATTAGCTACATATAAAGGAAAAATTATAAAAACCTTAATAACTTGTATACTTTAGTAAATAATCATCATCCCCCGAGCCTTTTTCCCAACTATGTTGGGGTCGTCTTCCAGTCTAACCGGATTCAGCTGAGTACCAGTGCTTTACAAGAAGCGACTGCCTATCTGACCTCCTCAACCCAGTTACCCGGGCAACCCGATACCCCTTGGTTAGACTGGTGTCAGACTTACTGGCTTCTGACTACCCGTAATGACTGCCAAGGATGTTCAATGACAGCCGGGACCTACAGTTTAACGTGCCATCCGAAACACAGTCATTGGTGTCTAAGATATACTTAGAAAGTACATACAAACTTAGAAAAGTTGCATTGGTACTTGCCTGACCTGGAATCGAACCCGCGCCCTCATACTCGAGAGGTTGGTCCTTTGCCCACTAGGCTACCACGACTTCTTACTTACTTTATACTTTAGTAAATAATAGGAAACAAATTTATATTTGCGGTTTTTCAAGAACATTGTGTATGAATTATGACTGCATTGATAACTTTGTTCTTTATTTATGTACAAAATGTTACTTAGTTACTTAACTTTTTACGGTGTAAGCAATGCGTAGAGACTTGGCTTTTTTTACATTTAATGTTTTTGGTGGGATAACTTGTTTTCTGGCATAGAAAGTAGTCTTTGTGGATTGCATAATAAGTGATTAAAAAGTACAATAAGCAATGTTTGCTACTGTAGAAACGAGGTTTATTATTTTGTAAACGTATTTTTCTTAATTTAACATAACTTTAAAAACCGTTTTTGAAACTTTATGAATAGAATATAAGTGATTTCAACAAGCGTCTGCTTGAAACAACAAAAAAAATGCATTTAAAATAAAAAATATTCTGGATACAAAACACAGAAAAAAAGCTAAAAGAATATCACTCGTCTGTAACCTGCCTTAATCAAATTATTCAAATAGTGGATTCCGCTCGCCTCCGAGGCGCCCGAGGAGCATTCAACAAATAAGAACATTTACCCGATGAGGACTCTGTTAAGCATTGCAATCTGTTGTTTATGTTTACCCTCGCTTCTTTTGATTTCGTATATATTGACGTCACGCGGGAATAGCATTGCAGATGTGGACTTTATAAAGGGCTTGCTTTTGCTGGCTGTTTTACCCGCATTAGTGGGAACTTCTGCACGAACCAGGATATCTATCAGGATAGCTTTTCTTGATAAACATGCTATAATAATATTACACTTTAAGATTGTTTCAATATGAAGTAAATATTATACCTAGATTACGTTTCTTGAAATGAGTTTATAACTCCACTAGATGCGATACTAGTTTATGACACGGAAATACTTACCATGACATGGCATTTCGTAGAAAACCAAATAGTCCTGGCTGCGTTCAGAGATTGAAGCATACTTCTTCGACGTTGCCTAAGAAAAACAAAGCACGAGAAATTGAATATCAGATATATGGCAATTGAGTTTATAATAGATCTTACTGAAACAAGTGAAAGTCAATACAATAAAATTCATTATTAATTTTGTCAGAATATAACCAAATGAAACAGGAAGATATTAAATATCTTCGTCCATTTTCCTAATACCAGAAAAAGATCAAAGACAAGATATTCAACTATTAATTTTATGCCAAAAAGTTGGATTTTTCGATGTGGAAATGAAATCAAAGCTCGATAATAAGGCCTGGAAACTTGGAACTGACAGGCTTACTTAATTAAAAATTAAATTTAGGAACTCATCGTCTTGATAAAGATCTTAGAACGATTTGACGGAGAATCGAAGATTGTAATGTCTTTTGGTCACGCGAGCTGTATTGACTTAGGCAGCAGTTTGAAGGAAATTATAAATTGTTGGAAATTGAAATTCTTGGCCAAGTTAGAAGTAGGTAAATTCCTTGAAAGTCATTATAGAAGTATTTAGAAATAGCAAGGTGATTTCTCTTAAGTTTGGCCAGATGTAGCTCGTATTTTTTGAATAAATATTTTTAAAAATTGTTGCAGCTAGTGTGTAGTGTAGATTTCTCGCTTAAAATGTTGTATGTGATAATAATTTTAGTCATTCAATTAAAAATATAATTATAATCAACCTTAAAAGAAACTGAAGTCGTTAAAAAAATAATGATCTAATCCTCCCTTCATCCTTAAAAACACCCACGAGACTTAACAAATATTTCAATCTGAGTTAAGGAGACCAACAAATAAAAGAAGGCGCCGTAGTCTCAATACTTTTAATAATCATAAATTTTAATAGCCATACAACAAAGGGCGCATGAAACATTTTTATTAGATGATATAAAACATACTCAAGTTAATGGAACGTCGGTGTTTCAAATGGATTTGTTCAATTCGTGTCAAAAGCGCCATTTGTTATTTTTAGAATTATGACGTTGTATACAAGTGTTGTAAAATGCTTTAGATTTGTTTTGTCATTAGCGTTTTTTTTTTGCTTTTCTTTTTTTTATGTAATTTTTTACGCTTTTGATTAATGTTGCTAGTTTGGATTCTTGTTTTTCTTCAGTATGATTTTTTCTTTTGCTAGGTTTTTAAGGCTTTAGTTTGATGTACGTAAATGGTAAGTAACAGATTTATACAATAGCTAATTACCATTGAATTGACCTTAGATAAAATCACGCTTGTACTCTTTCCAGTAACGCACACAAGCATATATAAGTCTCACTTTCCATAAATGTTAGCCTAAACTACAACTTTTTCCAATCAAAATGATTACATTTTGATATCAGTTTCTGACGTCAAACCATCCAATTAGTGCTAAGATCCTGCATTGAACTCCAATGTACCTATCTAATGACGCTATGCCATTATCAGGGGGGCTCATTAGATTTTACGTTGCTTAATCCAGCTCACTTGTTCTCGAAGCCAAGCGATTCCAGTCTTTATGCAAATGTAATTATGAGTGTCGACAGAGTATTGTCAGGCAGCGAAGTTGGGTAATCAGGTTACCCTTTCCAGTGAAAAATTTCTGGGAGAAACTGTTTCGTGCCGGTTTTTGGGAGGGTAAACGGGTAGGGACATATGGGACGGTGACCGAATACGAGAGAAGAAACGAATGATAGATTGGCAGTCGTTATCGGGTGAGGATTGTCATTTGTTTTAGAAAGCATTAAATTGATGTGTTCAAACAAAACTTATTGGGGTTCAAAACACATTAAGAATACAAACTAAAAACTAAATACCTTTTTGAAATGAGGTATAACTGACAAATGTTTATAAAACAATAAGTAAAAGATTTTTTTAATTATAGAAACTCCGACAATTTTCTTTCATGAGTACTATCAACTGAAACCAAAACAAAGTAGGCAGCATATTATTTAAATAAAGCCCAGCATTAATTATTACGAAGCAAGCCCAATTTGTTACCGAAATACTTGCGAGCTATTTCTATGAATAAGTAACAGCGAGATCAATACTTCGACTAAAATAGTGATTGTCTGTTTCAGATTTTTGAGAATAAACAATTGAAATGGAATGAGGTATTAATAAGCCGAAACAATAAACGATGAAATTAACCAATGGATGAATTTATATTTGTCTGAATAATTATACAGGTGTGTCACATTAAATCCTATCGCATATATTTTATGATAGCTGTTGCCCGCAACTTCGTCTGCGTGGGCAATATAGAATAGTCAAAATACTACTTATCCCGTAGGTGCATTCTTTCACGTGACAGTATAATTAGGATTAGCACTTAGCAGTCGCATAGATTCATTGATCAAGGTTGTGTTGTGGATGTGACCATTTATCTAACTAAACAAAAGAAGTAAAGTTTGTGACGTTGTGAATATCTCTGGATCTAGTCAGCCAATTTGGAAAATTATTACGTATGGTGCGTAAGTAATTTTCACAGGAAACAGCTATAATCTATGTCTATATGCTTTGAGTCTGACAAAGCTGTCATTTGTACATTTTCTGCAGCTGTTGCGACTAATCAGAAGCCAGAAAGTCTGTCAGTCTTACCATGGATATCGTCTTGTGTAGTTGACTGGATTGAAGATAGGTAGATAGGTAGTCGCTCCAAGCAAAATATTGGTACTCAAACAGATTCGGTGACTGGAAGCCAACACCAACATAGTTGGGGAATAGCTGGATGGATGATAAAATGAGTTATCATCATCAGCAGGCGCATAGGGTAGGATAGTTTCACTACTGGGGAGAAACACTTGTATGACTTGTATGAATTGGGGATTTTCTGTGCACTTACTCACTATGGTAAGGCTGACCCCACATTAGGCGTGCGCGATCCTCGGGCGTGTGAGTAGCGCGGGCGTCGCGAGCGCGCTGCGTGAACGTCGCGTTTTGCTGCCCTGCGGCATGTGTGAAGAGTGCAAGCGACGCGCTCGCGGCGAGCACGCGGCGCTCGCGCCGCCCGCTAAACGCCTTAGCAGTTAAACGTCAAGGAGAGCGGCGCGTGCGCACCGCGAGCGCGCTGCAAATGCCGCAGGGCAGCAAAACGCGATGCTCACGCAACGCGCTCGCGACGCACGCGCGGCGCCCGCGCTACTCACACGCCCGAGGATCGCGCACGCCTAATGTGGTGGCCTAAGCCGGGACTCAGGTCGCTTCCAACAGGTATCTGTGGAGATCAAAGGGGGAGGCCTATGTTCAGCAGTGGACGTCCTATGGCTGAGATGATGTTGATGATGATGATGAAGCCGGGACTCCACCGAAATGTTTGCATTAGTTCACGAATAGGCAAAATGTACGTATCTGTGCGAGTCCACTTCATGTTTTCGTACTTGAAACCTGCAGTTTTGCCAAGATCTTCAAAATGTACGCTCGCAATTTGTAATTTCTTGGTGGAGCCAGCAAATCAAAAGAAACATAAGTGTTGTATACTGTGCGTCGCTACCGCATACCGGGAAAATTTTGCGGAGGACGTTTATATACCATATTTTTTTTGTCACACGTAAACAGGACGACAGTAAGAATCCACCGAAACACTTTCAAAGATCTGATGAACAAACAAATCAGACCTGACTTGGTCACCTGGGGCCAATCAGAGCTCTATAAAGCGATCATACGCTTTGGCCCCTACTGTTATTGTGGTTTCTGAAAATTTAATCACCTCATTCAACGATGAATGTAATTCTGATGGTACTATTAAGAACACTTGCTTAGCGCAGAAGCTGACGTTGGCAGGTCAAGTCTTTTGACTTCTCGAATAGGATACCATTGGTTTTTGTGCAATGCATTCTGGATTAAGATAGGATATAGGTGGATAGGATTTGCAACAGAGAACAATTCTGTCTTTGTGATTAAATGACATCAAACGTAGTTTTATATAAAAGGTGTTTTTTTAGACTTAGCTCGGTTCTTACTGAGACTGTTCGTAATCGTGAACAGTGTATTTGCGATCAGAAGTTGAAAGTAAGCATGTCTCTGGTATGCGGCGCGTAATTTGTACGTTTTCAGACGCATAAAGCATTTTACGTGTGTATGGTATTAAATCGAGAAAGCTCCCATTTTTTATCTGCACTTTGTACCTGGGCTTGTTTTTAAAGCTACAGAATCCTACATTACCTACCTCACGCTTAGCAGCGCTTGCGAGAGATAGATCCTCATTTCTTCTAGGATTAAGTTTACATATTTTGCATCAGAAAAAATAATTAAGGTCTACTTAATACTTCTCACTCAAAGTAATTTGTTTTAAGGCCACCACATTAGTGGAAGATAGCTAAACTATGTTTATGAAAAAATCCTGATATGAACTCCATCTGTAACTTTAAATGATAATTTATTGTTCCACTAAAGTCATAATTTTTGACATAATGTTCAAAAAATAATTTAGATGGCACCGTTTTAAATTTGACTGAGAACTATTAATTTTCTTTTTATCAAGGTAATAATTATAGTTGGATTTTGATGTGGCACGGCAAACTGACAAACACTATTGAAATGTCTATCGAAAAATTACACTACGTGTTAAAATATGGTGAATTACGGAAAATACACAACTCCATCTGTTGAAATAATAATCCTCTATAAAGAATGTATGGTAATATTGTCATTTACCACCTCGCTCCTTTGACAAATTGGATGTATTTTATTTACCACAGATGGAGCTACTTTAACCTTGGCTAAACAAAATTTAAATTTTTTTTTTCTTCCGAACTTACTTAAAAGGTGTGATTTTCTGTGTAAAGATTAATAATAGGCCGATCAACTAATATAAGTACAACATTCAAATGTACAGTTTTGACAAATAGATTGCGTGTCGTAATATTTTACATCTTGAATTCACAAAATTAATCATATCTTTTGATAGAGTGAATCGATTTCGATGAAACAAAAACTAAGTAATACCCCAAGTTATGTAGAATTTTTGTATATAAGCATTGTCTGCATTTAATTCGTAGATTTTACGTGAATCGCGAACAAACAAACAGATAAACAGATAAACAGACAAACAGACAAACAGACAAAAATGATAAAAATGATGGAAATGGGTTCTGTTAGTTATCCTTTAACATGCTGGCTATTTTTTTTGTCAATTTCTTCAATGTACAAAAATTACTTTTCTACAGATTTATTATATGTATAGATATTCTATGGCGAATTGTAAAAAAAAATAACCTAATCCATTCAGTGGTTTAGCCACAGGAGTCATTTTACGTTTTTATAATTTACAACATCTTGTGTAAAGCAGAGATAAAGTTAGGAGTATCGAATGTTTTGATCAGTTGACAACTGTCAGTTTTGAAGGGAGAAGTTCAGTTGTTTCTAATGACTGACTTTTATATGGTGTTCTAATTTTCGCACATTTTTATTATATTTACTTTGTTTTGAAAAAAAAATTATTTTATTTTTACATATTTTTCTTTTTTCTTTGTGTTAATCGACAAATATTTGCGCATTTCATTTAATATGATTGTGAATGACATATGCCGGAAGACGCTGGATGCAGGTCGCCTCCAACAGGTATCTGTGGAGATCTAAGGGGGAGGCCTATGTTCAGCAGTGGACGTCCTATGGCTGAGATGATGATGATGATGATGATGAATAACATATTCGATATTGCTGTCGTTTGAACATCATTTGAGAATATGTGACGATTAGGTGTAGAAAAGGTTTGACAAAACAAAATAAATTTTTAGAAATAGGATAAATAGATAGAATGTTTGTTATGTATTCAAAACTGTGATTTTTCTACTAACAGAGATTTTCTTGGTATGCTTATCTGCTTAAAATTCAGGTAAAACTGTTATAAACCACTAATAAACTGCCAAAATGAAATAAACCTAGAATTTGTTCCTATTTAACTCTTTGATACTTCTGATTAAATGAAAGCTATTGACCCATTTACTACAAGCCTATATTTCTCCGGAAATTATCTTGAATTGGGGTCCTAAGAGCTTTTTAGATAAGGTAGGTAGTTCTTATGATGCTATCTTGATTGCCAAGTCTCAAGTGTCTAGTTTAAGGATTTTCCAATCTACTTTTTGAAAGGTAGTACCTGCTACTTTTTATAAGAGTTCCCTGTAATCTTTTCAAGCAGAAATAACGCTTCATTTTGACGCTAAAATATTTTGATTCATGAAGGAATTTTGTTTCGTTTTAAATCAATATTATTTTGTACGTCATCACAAAGTGAAGGGTGCGTGAGAAAATTGTTGAAACTTTCTTAATTAATTGAACAAAGAGGTTTCGTTACGCGGCTTTTTAAACATATTGCATAATGTACGTTCAATTTTGTTTCTTTACAGATCTGAGCTGCAGATATTCTGTAAGTACTGACCACTATAATTTGTATATTGGTTGTTCAATAACAATAAAAGAAGACAATAAAACAATGTTGAATAAAGATGATTGATAAACTATGCTAATACGAGAGAATGTTGCCACAAATACTTTTGATGTTATTGAAGTTATTAGTTTTTATTGTAGCAACGGATTAACCTAATACAGACCTGCTGAAGCAATGACAGAATAACAAATTCTAGAGAGCATCGCAGTTTGGTTTTCAACTTTATGACATAGTTCTAAAGGTTGATTTTCATTTGGCAATCAATATAAAGATAGATTTATGGTGAACCATATTTATGTTGGCCTCTAATTAGTCGTACTTTAGCATAATAATGGATAATAAATCCATTTGTGTTTGCAAACAGAATAAAAAGTCCCTTTTAAATTCATTTCCGTATCCCAATAAAAACAATGCTGATCCTTTTAAAAGATGATTGCAATAAATATTTAATGGCTACTCTTTAAAATCACAAACCAAAGATTTTTTCCGTTTTCCGTTCGCTTGTGAGAGAATTCAAATTATATGTAAATACGGCACTCCCTATGTAGAGACATCAGTTGGTATTATGGTAATGCAGTTACGACTCGACGCAGAACGGTTAATCAAGCCATATTCGCATCGAGACGGTACATAGTACCCCTTTGGATTCTGATACTAATATGTGTGGATAGGTTTATTTGGCGGGCGAAAAACGCGTCATGTTTGGTTATCGAAATGTAGGGGGAAATTATTGTTGCGTCGCGTTGAGGGTTAAATTTTGCGTAGTTTTAGATAACGCCCACTGGGGTGTGACGGTGTTTAAGGGTAAAAGGGTGCCAAATAAATAAATGTCATACAATACTTTGTATTTTGTACACCGGTTACCTGTGTATGCTTTAGAAGAACAGTTTTGAATAATGGTTCTGTATAAAGCTGAATTATCATCATCATCATCATCTCAGCCATAGGACGTCCACTGCTGAACATAGGCCTCCCCCTTAGATCTCCACAGATACCTGTTGGAGGCGACCTGCTTCCGGCCTCCTTTATAAGGTCGTCTGTCCACCTTGTTGGTGGACGTCCTACGCTGCGCTATACAAGTCCTAAGCTGAATTATATATTTCTTATTTTTTCATTTAATTTCTTTATACAGACTAAGAGACGTTCAAATTGTATATGGGTAAAATATAAAACACAGGATCCTATAACGTACAAAATACTTTTACCGTTAATTTAATTAACAGAACAAGCAAAAAAACTCGATGGCGACAATCGCTTAAATATTTCATTATTCCACGACTTGAGCCTAATTAAAGTGGAACAAAAAAGAAGCAAAAACAATATGGACGCGTTATTCCCTAGGTGCTGGCTATACGTGACCGAAATAAAGATAAAATAAAAGTAAATAATAATACAGAAACCCTTTTACGTCTGTCCGTTATGGGTTTTAGGGTCACAGAATAGCCTCTGCTTTTGTGGCGGTAATTTATTAATGACCCATATTGGCAATATTCGTATTATCTGATATTATAGCGTTATATTAGACGCAATGGTCTTTGTTATGGGGATAATCGAATTACACGTCGTGCTATATAATTTGGGTTAGTAACTGAAATCTTGACATTAAAGTATTACCTTAATTTTTTTAATGAGTACCCCCCTAAGCTAGAGGTAAAAACAGCTTACTGTATCATCTTATTTTTTATCAGGTAAGCAAGAAGAAAAAAGGTTACCTTCCATGGGTTAATTAAAAACAAAGCTGAACCTTTTAATCATAAAATTGTACAAGCAAAGAAATACTTTTGCATTTACATTGTTGTACACTCGGGAGCAATAAATCTGAATAGGCTATAAAATATTTTGCTATCAAAACTATAAATTCGATTTTAATAAAGTACGTGTTTAAAGTTATATTTAGCTTAACCATACTTCGAAATAGTGCATGGAAAGGGGATAAATCGATCACAAAATTCGTACTTCCTACGTGACGATGATATTATTTTCATACTTCCCGGATCAAACAACAAAAAAATAGGGCGAAGATAAATAAGTTATAGCAACGTCTTAGAAGAAGACTAACCTTCTTTCGAAATTAAACTGTCGATTTATTTGCTCCGGCAGATGGATTGCTCGTCGGTTAAACAATTGTCTAGTGTAAGTTGACCCACCGCCTTGGCTGCACACTCCGTTCTTGGTACGAGAGTGTTTGGTGTGGAGGCAGGCAGGGGGGCTCAAGTTGTGGTGGACCTAGATACAGCACGTCAGTTTTGGCGAATCGTAGTCGGAAGTCTGAGGTCACGTGGCGCTCGCGGCGTATATCCGGTTACGAGTAGGGAGCGATTCGGCAAAGGGTGGGAATTGCAAGAAATTTTCGATATTTGGCAGTTTTATGGCGTATTTTGTTTGTAGTGGTTTTATATGTTTGGTGTTGGTTTATTTGGTGGGAGTAAGGCAATAATCTAATGCTGAAACTACAATATCCTTTGGTCAAATAGTTAAACCTTTATTTTGAAGACAATTCCAATTACCTCTATTAATTTTAGTGTTGGAGTTTAAAAATAATTATTATCACAACATAAAGTCTCTCTCCATCTGACCGTTTCTATGTTTGCTCAAATAGTAAAAAATTATAATGTCAAAATCAAAACAACGACTTTCGTTTTCGTTTCACCCGCATCCCGTGGGAGCTACTGCCCGCACCGGGATAAAATATAGCCTATGTTACTCGCAGATAATACAGCTTTCTAATGGTAAAAGAATATTTAAAATCGGTCCAGTAGTTTTTGAGTTTATCCATTACAACCAAAAAAACAAACAAAGTTTTCCTCTTTATAATATTAGTATAGATTTTGTATGAGAAAATGATGGACACTGGTTTTGTTTACTGTTCACTACGTTAAACATTGCAAGTAAAATATTTGTACATAATTCTATGTTTTTTGAATTCACTCTGTCATCCAAAACATAGTGGATTTAATAAAAATATTGTCTAAATTGGCAAGAATTTGAAATGTATGAATTTAAAAATAATACAAATATTTTTCTTTTCAATCCATAATGCTTTTCATTTTATAAGCGAAAAAATAAATCAAAACAAAAGATATTCACAGGTTCTTAAACCATGCTGCGGGATTGTTCGAAAGAGTTACCGCGGCCGTGGTACATAAAAGGCCTACGAAGGAAAATGATGGGTTTTAGTCACTAAGAGTCTGATGCCCGTTTTCACCAACAATCTCTTAATGTGTCCCTAAATAAGTGTCACTTAGAATAAGGGCTCCCCCAATAATAAAGGTTAAAAGGGACACTTAAACTTTGGTGAAAACAAAATTCGTACTAAGTGTTCCCTAAATGCTCTTAGGGGATCCCTAAATTTAGGTATTTGTTGGTGAAAATGGGCATAACACTCCCTCACGCTGCACCCACGGCGAGGGGTGATTTGGTAACTTCCCACAAAAAAGGTTCTAAAATCATTAGCAAAATGTCTCAAAGCTCTACATAAAATATAGCAAACACAGATTGATGACGTTATCAGAAATCTAAGAGGACCTAACCTTTTCCAAAAAACAATAAAACCATTGACCGTCAATGTTAGTGCCTATAAAACTACGACTGACTCTTACTATAAACTTTTGGCCCAAAATCAAATCTAAGATTATGTCCTGATGTTTCCTCGTAAAATTACGAAGGGTCGAAGAACTGTTATTGTTGAAGATATGCAATATCGTATGTGAGGATCCTTCTTCATGAAAATAGGCTATTCGTTTAACGAGTATGAATGCAGAGTATTGAATGTAAATACGTGTAATCGGAGACTTCATTTCGTTTAAATGAATGATTTCAAAATGAAAGTGTGTTTTTTTGGAAAAGACCTAAACAATCCTATAGTATATTTTAAATAATAGAGTGTTAAAAATAAAAGGGGGATTCGTGTCTATCTATAATTTACCTGAGTAAACATTAACCCCCTTACTTATAAAAATCTCTAATCACCTTCTAAGCAACATTTTAACTAATCACTACTTAAGTCTTAAGTAGTGATTAAATGTTAGTTAAGACATGCTTAAGCAACGTCTATAAGTAAGAATTTTCTTAAACACCCCTTAAGTATAACTTATTATTTAATTCACGTTTATAAGTAAGACTGATAGTACACAGTTACCACTGTATCACTATGTATAACTCTACCACCTCTCACCAAAGCTTTTTGTGAAATAAACTTCTGCTAGCCTTTTCCCATCTATATTGGGATCAGCTTCCAGTATCACCGAATGCAGCTGTAGTTTAAATAAAGCCCCTGTATATCTAACTAGCTTCTGCCAGCGGTTTCACCCGCATCCCGTGGGAACTACTTCCCGTACCGGGATAAAAAGTAGCCTATAGCCTTCCTCGATAAATGGGCTATCTAACACTGAAAGAATTTTTCAAATCGGACCAGTAGTTCCTGAGATTAGCGCGTTCAAACAAACAAACAAACAAACAAACAAACTCTTCAGCTTTATAATATTAGTATAGATTTCCCAACCCAGTTACCTAGGCAACCTGGTAAGATTGGTTAACAAGCGTGCTACTAAAAATAATATACACTAGCTTATAATTATTTCCATGCCTATTTACAGGTATGCAATAAACCGTTACACACATTAATTCGACCCCACATTTATTGTACAAATGTTTAAAACAAATGCATTGTTTTTATGTTAATTGGATTAGGAATTAGTGAGGCGTGAAATAGGGTGGCTACCGTACAGAATGGTACCGTATCGGCACGGCGTTATACACCTGTCCCGTTTTGTACAAAAAATGTGGTACATTTTGTATTGTTAAACGATCACTAAACAGTGGGGTTGGTAATGTTAAATAGGGAAGCAAATGTTTAAAAGTTTTGATTAGAATTTATGAACTTTTTATTCCACAATACTATTTTGGGTAATATGAATAACTTTATGATTTACGAAATACAATTTATTGTGACAATCAGTCCTTATATTAAACTGGCTGCATAAACTTGGCACCCACAATGTTTTTTATTGCTAAACACATTTTTAGGGTGGGAATATGATTTATAATATCAGCACAGGAAATCTGAAATAATATTTGATATTGTCAGTGTCATAAAACAATAAATGCGACTTCAATTATGTAAATCGGTTGTGCGAATAATGTTTAACAAATAAAAACTTTCTCCCCTAAATATGAAATTGCAATATAAGAATATGAGGGGATATTTCCTTATTATAAAGTTATTCAGTCCATGGTGTTGTTCATGGCGTAATCTTCATCTCCCCTTGCTTTTCCATTGTGTTAGAATATTGCAAGGATTTGATGGGTTTTCTGACGGACGCTGACGGGTAAGAAGGGGAGAGTTGGTAGGAAATTGATCATTACTGTCTGGGGTTATTTTGAACAGTGACACGTCTTTGTGGTGTTTTTGAATAGGGCGTTGACCTACGGAAGAACTGAATTATAGAAGGGGAGTTCTTGTACGATGGTTATAGCTGGTTCATAATAATCCAAATTATTGATATTTACTTCTGGAAAAAGTGTAATACAGCATAAGTACCTATTAAGTAGTTCAATACTGAGACGCTTAAAAACATTTTTTTCTACGTAATCCAAGTTTATGTACGCTGTTTGTTGTCAGTTTCCTTCGCGTCACATCCAAATGCATCACAGTTCCCTGCACGACCATAATATCAAAATCTGTCTCAAAACCACCTAAGGCGTAACCACCGAAATCAAGATAAAACCCTAACAATGACACCTCAACTTAAAAGGGCTCAAAACTTGGAGCAATCAATGTGAGCTTAATACCCAGTTGTTAGAAATTGCCCGATAGAAAGTTGTTGTAATCTCCAGTGGATCAACTCCAGTACGTGAGGGCGGATTCGGCAGGGTTGTTCCACGCAATTTACTTAATCACTCCTCGGTAATCAAACGTGGAGGTGTTTTGATAGTTCCCAGTAATTGTTCGACGGCTCTGCAGGGAATTATTGATGTTGTATCGGTTTTTATGTAGGTGGTAATCCCTTGAGTTATTGTGCTAAAGAAAACGTAAGTTAAGGTTGTTGTAAGTGTAATGTTTCACTAACAAGAATCTAAGACAATCTCTATTTCAATATGTAGATTAAAGTACTATCATGGAATAATTGTTTATATTGCACTTGCATGTTAGTACAATTAATCGTATTTTCTTAAATTGGTAAGGCTCTATAGTACAACCAACGCCAACAGATTTGCATTATCAATATTCACAAAGGTCCAATAAAAGCCCAAACATACCTATTTGTAAAAAGATCCCGTTTAATAATCTCAGCTCATATAACTTCGAAGTCTATTTGCACTTGCAGTACAATACCTAGTACATAACTATACTGAACCATCTACCAACAAAATCAAGAAAAAAAGGCCGTGACACGAATAATCGTTACTTCGCCAAGAAACCTCTACCCACAGAGGATTAATTTGGCACAAAACGTGAGGGTAGTGTCTATAGGATTTAGTTATTCACCACGGTTATCAAAGGTAGAATCGATTACAATCGTAACAGTCTAATTGAATGTTTTCCGGGATCGAATGATTGCGAAGAAAATTGTTTTGGGTTAAGATCGGTGTTGATCAATGCTTTGTTGGTTAACCCTAGAAGCCTAATCTATTTCGAACGTACACAAAGCCTTAACATACGTCTCAGAGGCGTACACATATAAAAGCCCCGATTTTAGGTACATTATTTAATTATTATTTTTATTATTGAGCAGAAATTTTAATTTGGAATATAAACTAAAAATAAAACAACACTGTTATTAATTAGAACTATAATTACAGTTATTTATTACAACAAAAAAACAATATGCATAAATTGGAACAAAAAAAATTAACTTCTTCAAAATCGGCTAAAACATATATATTTTTTAAATACCAAATATTTTTTTTACGCTAATATCTATTCTTAGAGCAAACATTACAACTAATCAGATTTGAGCTTTTACAGTTGACCAAATATGTCCATTCTGAGTACGATTACGAACACGATAAATCCGCTCCGAGTTGGTAGGTGGTAAAACACGGTCTGCGCCAGATGATGGACCAGCTTCTGCAACAAGGGTAGGGTCGGTTTCTTAAGAGGCTCCAGATTCTTGTAAAGACGAAACGTACTCAGATACTTCATTATTTTCGTCCTCGCTTTGAACGTTGTCGATAATCTGGTTATCCTCAACTTCGGAATCTGAATCTTCCTGAAAAGGGTTGTCTTCCTCGTTCAAAATTGCAAAAATATCGTCTTCGTCTAATACATTAGACCGTGACATATTTATTCTTGAAACAACGCCGAAAAAAGATATAAAATTTAAGAAAAACAAGCAATAGTAAAATCACTCAATCTCAGTTAAAAGTTACACAAAGCCTAAACATACGTCTCGCAGGCGTGCAACACTTCGATAAATCAAAAATGGCGGGACTTATCTCAACGATACGGGCACCATCCTCTAGCTCCCGTCGGCCACGGAGGTAACAGAAGAGCACCACGCGCTAGCTTCAACCGTTAGAAAAAAACAAACGATATTCGAAATCGTGTACGTCTCGCAGGCGTAGATTAGGCTTCTAGGGTTAATTATTGGGAGTTTGAGTAAATTCTTACACCTTTTCTTGCACCTTTACTTGTAAAACCTACAGCTTAAGTCTGCTATCGTCGTGGTGGCCTAGTGGGTAAAGAAACAACCTCTCGAGTATGAGGGTGTGGGTTCGATTCCAGGTCAGGTAAGTACCAATGCAACTTTTCTAAGTTTGTATGTACTTTCTAAGTAATCTAGACACCAATGGCTGATAAAAAGGTGAAGGAAAACATCTTGAGGAAACCTGGACTATATATATAGTCTGAAATCACCAACCCGCATTGAGCAAGCGTGGTGATTAATGCTCAATCCTTCTCCGTGTAAGAGGAGGCCTGTGCCCAGCAGTGGGACGATAAAAAAAGGCTGTAACAGTAACAACAGTACGTCTGCCAGTGGTTGTATGTAGTAGCCATTTTTATTAGTGAACCACTATATTTTCAGATAATTAGATGCTTAACTTTTAATGCAGCCTCTGACATATCTATAGTAATATTATAAAGCTGAAGAGTTTGTTTGTTTGTTTGTTTGAACGCGCTAATCTCAGGAACTACTGGTCCGATTTGAAAATTTCTTTCAGTGTTAGATAGCCTATTTATCGAGGAAGGCTATAGGCTACTATTTATCGGTACGGGAAGTAGTTCCCACGGGATGCGGGTGAAACCGCTGGCAGAAACTAGTTTTAAAGATTTCTTTTAGGAATCATCGATTAAAAGCCACCCTTGCAATTATTAGATATAAATATTGTGGGTAGATACTATTGTTGGTAAGTTACTGCAACAATTTCAAAATGAAATTACAAGCGAATATCTCGGGGGACCGAAAACTCTATATCAATTCGAGAATCGTAAAAGAAAATAATTGGAAAAAATAATGAAAACTGAACCAAAACAAGACCATCGATTTATGATAAAAAAAGTATTTTTTCTTTCACCATATTATTGATGCAAATTTTTAACAGAACATTATAAAGTAATACCTATTTTGTCGCACTGTCGGGTAAAAGTCACAGTTAAAATTTGCACAATAAACAAAACAAATAAAGTGTTTATCGGACCTCGGTGTGACGTGAACATCTCGTACTCTTTTAATTATGGAAACCCTATTTTTGGTTGATTGGGGTCAAATCGGAGCTGCTGTTTTATAATTAAGTGCTTTTATCCGACTGTCAAGTGAGGGCAATGTGTTTCATTATAGTGTTGTGGTAACCTCGTACTGTCTATTATCATGTGTAGGTAACTAGATTTTGACTCATTAGTTTTATTCTATTTTAAAATGTTAGTTTTTGTGTATTATTTAGTGTCATCATCATTCTCTCAGCCTTTTCCCAACTATGTTGGGGTCGGCTTCCAGTCTAACCGGATTCAGCTGAGTACCAGTGCTTTACAAGAAGCGACTGCCTATCTAACCTCCTCAACCCAGTTACCCGCGCAACCCGATACCCCTTGGTTAGACTGGTGTCAGACTTACTGGCTTCTGACTACCCGTAACGACTGCCAAGGATGTTCAATGACAGCCGGGACCTACAGTATAACGTGCCATCCGAAACACAGTCTTTGGTGTCTAAGATATACTTAGAAACCTAAGTACCTGGGATACACTAAGAGATTTCTCGATAAATAAAGATTCGATCCTCTACAGTTACAAATAAATGAACAAGATTATGAATTTCATCAATATAAATGTATAAAAGAATGGAGTACCTATATGTTGAACAAAAATAGCAGAGTGATAGATATAATACATATTAATATAAGGTCCCTAAAAAAACAATTCAATCAATTAATAGTGTTGATGAATGCAAATAAATTTAACATAGACATAATAATACTAACGGAAATAAATATAAAAATTGAAGAACTAGCATTATTTAAAATTAATGGATATAATACACTTGAATACACAAGAAATAACAGGAGAGGAGGGGGAATATTGATGTATATAAAAGAAAATTTAAACTTTACGGAAGAAAAGTCGTACAGCACAGAAGTAGAAGTTGTGCACGGAAAAATAGACCTACACAATAGTTATTCACTACACATTATTGGTATATATAGACCTCCAAACAAAAACAAAGTGCAGTTTATTGAACATTTGGAAAGCATTTTAGAGAATATACCCACTCAAGAAAACGTTATCATCATCGGAGACATGAATATAGACTTATTAGGAAATAAGCAGAATGCATTAATAAGTAACTATAAAAATACTCTGTGTAGCCACGGCCTACAGATTGCGTTGCCAACTACAACGATAACGAGGGAAGCGATAGTTGAAGGACAGCTACAGACATCGTGTATTGACCATGTGTGGGTGCGAGTCAGTGGCGCGGCCAAGTGCAGCTCCACGCACACATTTGCATGCGGCTTATCAGATCATCATATGACAGGCGTTAGGATTGAGTGTGAATCGTGCGTAAAGAAGTTAAACAATAATAGTGTTGGTCGGGCTGTGTTGAATAATAAATTAGTGAAAGAAAAACTTGTCGGTGTTGACTGGACGGACTATATGCAGATAATATGCCCAATATTGTTGTATAGTAAACTGTGTCTGGTTTTCCGCAGCATTTACTCTGAAAGTATGGTTATGATCAAACAAAATAATAAAAGAATAACACAGCCGTGGGTAAGTAACACGTTAATTAATTTAATTACAAAGAAAAATGAACTATTTAGGATCTGGAAGGCTGAACCGTCAAATATGAATAAGAGGTTAGAATATACGAAATTACGAAATAAAGTTAATAAATTAGTAAATGCTGCGAAAAATAGGTATAGAAGGCAACAATTAAACAAATGTAAAGGTGATGTTAAAAAAATATGGGATAACATTAACTTATGGATAGGTAAACAAAAAGTAACCATTGATAGCATAATTAAGAAATACTTAGGAAGGACTGATAACATCTATAATATATGTACAAAATTTGCATATACTTTTACACAAGAAATTTTAAAAATAAAGCATACTTGCAGCATTAAATTCTTAGATAGAAGCACATATGTAAATAAAAATATTGTATCATTCAGATTTAAAAGAGTAACTCCTGAGCATGTGAGTAAAATTATAAAAAGCTTAAATAATGATAAGGCTCCTGGTATGGACCAGATTAGGGTACAGGATTTAAAAATTTTAAGTGATGATTTTAGTAAAATACTGGCCAGGTTCATAAATATGTGTGTAAAAAAAGGAATATACCCCGATAATCTAAAAAAAGCCCTGATTAGACCTATTTATAAGCAAGGAAGTCATCTAGACTACACTAATTACAGGCCTATAGCTATTTTATCAGTTGTTAATAAAATTGTAGAAAAAGGAGTAGTGAAACAAATAAGTGATTTTTTAGAAAGTAATCAAATATTAACTGATTGTCAGCACGGATTCAGGAAAGGTAGGAGCACTAATACTATACTGACATTATTTACAGATTACGTAAATGAGAATCTTAACAATAGGAATCAAATACTAGCACTTTTTATTGACTTTAAGAAGGCATTTGATACGCTGGACCACGATCAGTTATTACAAGCTATGGACGAGTGTGGTATTAGTGGGCCTACTAACAAGTTCTTCTCTAGCTATTTAAAAAACAGGACGCTCTGTACACTGGTAGATGGTACCAGGGGCAGAGGCGACTGTCACATTGGGTGTGCCCACCGGATCCGTATATGGACCGGTGGGTTACATAATGCATGTAAACAGCATGGTTAATGTAGTGGACCACTGTAGGGTGTTTATGTATGCAGATGATACATGTATGTTAGTAGCCGGTAAAAACATAAAAGAGATGGAAGCGCAAATGCAAAATGATTTTAATAAAATAAATAAATGGGCTCACGATAACGGAATAATACTTAACGCTAATAAAACTAAGTGTATGCATATACATTCACCCTATAGTGGAATCGTAAGACAAACTAATGACATAAACATAGTAGGGCACTCATATGCATGCCTACACAAAAACAGTGTGTGTCAGTGTGAAAGAGTGGAACTTGTAAGTACTTTCAAATACTTGGGATTATTAATAGATGGAAAATTTAATTGGAAACCACAGGTAACTTCAATATGTAATAGATTAAGAATACTTCTTTGTAAATTCCATAACCTCAAGAGAATTGTAGATAAACGAACTTTACTAATGGTCTATTATGCACTAGCTGAGTCATTATTTAGTTATGGATTAAGTTGTTATGGGTTAACATTTAAAACATATGTAGAAGAAATTAAAAAGATACAATTAAGATTCCTAAAAATTATAGTGGATAAAAAAACAAAACAAAAATGTAAAGATGACTATGACAAAATATTTAAAGAATGTAATATTATACCAGTGGATGAAAAAGTTAAATATTTAATAGCACTAGAAACATATTATATGGAGGAATATAAAACTAAAAAAAAATATAAATACAGTGTAAGGTCGAGCAAGAGGGGTAAGTTGGAACAGTCAAAAGTGAATAATTATTACGGGGAAAGAACTAGAAAATATTTAGTGCCTAGATTATGTTAGATCCTTTTATTTTATACGGGCAACACTGCTGCCACCGTGATGACAACCCTTGGAAGATTTTGACAGACAGAGCGCGCGCTTCCTTGTGGACTGATAAACTATGTTTTATTACGATTGATATTAAATTGTGTTTTAAAAGTGAATACAAGAAGTTATTGTGATACGAATTGACGTTTTATTTCTGATTAAGGCTAGGAGATCATACCCTAGCTAATATCAGAAGCGGGAAGAACAGAAAACGCCTAATTACCAATGGGGCGCGAATGCTCCGAATACAATAAAATTAATGATCACGCCACACTATGCGAAACACTTAAACGAAGACGAGATGACCACAGCACTGATTGCTCAACCGCAATAATGCATCAAGGACTTTTCTACTCAAGGAAAACAAAGCGACATGGTCAACAACTTGTGGAGCCTATAATGACGACGACCAGACAAGATTCTTGTGTGTAGATTACTGCTTGACACACACTACGCCTGATGGCGATTAGACACCTTCTCCGCCGCGATGAAACAGGTACTCGAGACATTGGACAATCAGGTATAAGCATTAATATTTTTTTTCTCATTCCAATTTAATCCATGGAATAGAAAACAATCATTTAATTACCCAAACATGTGTATACATGCATACACACGCAGGTGCATGCATGTAGGATAATACAATTATTAAAGGTATGTGCTTAAAACATGTTTGCCACTTGTCATGGCATACTAATATAAAACCAGAAACATTTAGCTCTATATACTAAAAACTATTTGAGCCGACATTTCAGAGCTTCGGTACTGAGTTTTCTCTAGGTTACAGATATTTTGTTGTACATAATGGGTGCCATTCAAAATAAAATTTTGCACATAAGTGCAGTTTTACATGGATGTGAACAGAGTTTGCTATTGATCCATTTGATGCATGCATTTTTAAGGTGAGTAAATGTACAACAATATATTTAATTAGACATCCATAAACCAGCTGGGAACATGGCAGATACTCTGAGGTAAACATTTATATCCTGAGTAATTATGTATGGTGTTATTTTTGCTACACATTGAATACATAAAATATTTATGGGAAAAGAGTAAATAAAGCAAGTAAAGCTAATTGCATAGTTTATGGGGATGATGGCCAAACGATTTGGTGTTAATGCATTATTTACATACATTATTGAAATAGACAGAGGAAGTACCTATAAAAATAAGTAAATAGGATATAACAATAGGATTTTCATGATATAAAGCCAATATTACAATAATTAAAATTGAAATAACCATAATCAATTACAA
Organism: Helicoverpa assulta; assembly: GCA_963856015.1. Classification (NCBI taxonomy): domain Eukaryota; kingdom Metazoa; phylum Arthropoda; class Insecta; order Lepidoptera; family Noctuidae; genus Helicoverpa; species Helicoverpa assulta. The sequence goes on from CAWLCW010000016.1 coordinate 3,710,063, forward strand.
ATAGAAGTAGAAAATAAAGTGGTTAATTGACAACCAACAAAAACCGTGCGACACAGCTCTTGACTATTCTAAGTACATCCAAAGCGGTGATAACAGGTATTAATAATGGATAATCAAATACTTTAAAGTACTATAAACACTAAACTGGTTTTTATTAATAAAGTAACTATATGAAACTAAATGCTTCAAGCCAGTATGTTTCAGACACTAAGTATGTTTTACCAATATGTTGGTTCTGCCAATAGCATACATCATTGTTAAGTAAAACTTCATTCCAAGCAAATATCATTGCTTGTTATTATTTTAAAGAGTATCTAAAGTGAAAATTATAAAAATGGTAATCTTTTTAAATGATCTTTTCCATATTATTAACTGTAAATTGCCTCACCTAGAAAAAGTTAAACTGCTTATTCTATCTGAATGTTGGATGACATTACAGCTAACAGGTACGTTATAGGACCGTAACACATTAAGGATAGTTTAATCACAGTAAAGATGCAGCAATTGTAGTAAATATTATTTACTTAAAGGATTTTACAAACTGAAGCATAATAAATAAATATAAATCAGTAGTGTCAATTAATCAGAAGAAAATATAACTCAGTAGTGTCAGTAATCTGAGTAACCAGATCAGATATTATGTTCTTTTTGAAAGATTTCATTTTAATTTGGAATCCACCACTTGATGCTGAGACCAGTTTTCTCAACCATTAAAAATAACCCGAAGTGCTTAAAGATATGTATACTAGAATCAAATAAATACAAAATAATCAATTTTCGGCTTTGAAATCTGAATCGAAAGCAGTCTATTATTATTAACTTAATAAATGAATATGGCAATTGGGTCAATAAGAGATAGGTTTGAGTTGGAACAAAACAACATTAGTTAGACATAAAATTGTCTGATACTACACAGGAGCTATACCATCAGAATACATTAAACCATACTGAAAAAGAAGTATGTGAGACGGTTAAAGAATAAAAGACTAGGCAATTAATAAGAAATTTGTCCTAGCCCATTAAAAAGTTGAATGCATACCAGGGCACTCAGTAAAACACATAGATTATTATAAATAAACTGAACCTGAACTTTTATGGATGGTAACAATACGAGTTAACACTTCTCTCTATACTCTCATTATGACAGGAAATCTTGTAATTTTCTGGGAGATTAGACATTTTATTCTGAGACTAAATTTCAGCACATATTGTATGTTAGACCTTTTCTCACAGAAAATTACATGTACAGTTTATGATGATTTTCTTGATTGATGTTGTGAGTCTATTCTGACCACTTATAAAATAGGAACCAAGATTGTGGAGGATCAGAGGAGTGAATTCAGTGGGGTGTCAACAACATCCTTAACAAGTCAGTAAGTACAACCACAAGTGTTTTACAGTCAACAACTAAGAAAGAGCATTGCTTAGTATTTATTAGTTTTGAACCATTAATTGAATAAACTGACTGATAAAGAACAATTTATATGGAGATTGTAACTTATATTTAAAGATGATGACATCTGGTTATGTTTATATTCATATATATTTATTTGCATTCCATAATGTTACAATAGATGTTGAAGAGGCTTAAAACTAAGTACCATTATAGGCCCTGTTAGGGCACAGCTAAAGAAGGCAATACTTTAAGGCACCATAAATAATTTACAAAGAACCATGAGTTAAACTAGGCTCAGGGGTACTTTGTTGTCACTTTGTTTGTATTAAAATTGTTACTACGGCACCACCTTCAATTCTGCTTTCGTATCCCTCATCAGGGATATAGTTCCGAGGGAGCAGAAGGCTTTTCCACTCACACTTTACAACTTGTAGAGTTATAATTTGATTAAATGGTATTCACTAAAAAGAAAAGCTTAAATTGAGAAGTGTAGTGATTTTAATGAATTGTTAATTAATAAAACAATACCAGACGAAGAAAATTGAATGAATAGATTAAAGATTTATACAATTTTTACCTTGATTATCTGTTATTAATTCTTACGAGCCTCTGTATTGAGATGTGAAATAAATTGAAAGATTCATACTAATTCAGTTTGGTTGTATTGTTGAATTATTGAAATAAGACTACATAAATAAACTTTTGATAAGTTCATAGGTTGGAAGGTATGCACTATGTACTGTTTTAGCTGGTTCTATTGTTTGTTGCTGACAACAAACGACTCGAGGAAGGAAATGGATATTATGTATTTATATATTTTATCCACTACAATAAGGGATTAACAGAAACAATTGTAATGTTGTAACAATTGTAACTTGTAGTGGTCTGGTTGAGTTTGATTGTGTTGTTAAATAATAATAATAGAAGACATGTATTGATTTAGTTCAACCATAGGCATTGCTCTAATAGTACAAATAATCGACTCGCCAAGAAGAAGAATACAAATAAGAGATGAACAGAGAAAAATGTAATTACTTGTATATTTCTCGTTTTATTATGTTGTTAATTATTAAAAACAAGCAACTGGAATGCTAATAAAGAATTGAGTATTGAATAGACAAGATATATTGTACTAGTTGTGAGATAACGAATATAAATAAGAGATGGGCAGAGAAACTGACTAAAGAATTTGTATTAGCTACCTTGATCATATTGATGATTAATGGATACTAAACGAGATAAAATATGTATACATATATATATATTGTAGACAGAGATAGAAGATGTAATAAATTGAGAGATTTGTATATTGTCCAGTTTGATGATATTGATAACTACGAGTCATTTATGATTCTGAAGTTAATACACGGAAGGAATTGTGTTAGGACGGTTTTGTGTAAGGAGCCACTCGTGATAATATTATTAATCAATATTTATAGAGATCTTCATTGACACATACTTAAAAAGCTGTGTATATTTCTCATAGCTCTCAATTTTTCGAAACTAAGTCCTTTAAAAATAAATTGTATATATTGTGCCTAATGAGGACCAATACAAGTGTAATTGTGAAGTAGGATATAATATTTTATATCCATCCATCCAGGATATTAAGCAATTGTACATTGTATTGAAGATTGATACAAGCGTAATGATGAAGTAAAAAAAAAATCTGACGCTAGATATTGAGAAAGTGTATATTGTATTGAAGATCAATACAAGTGTAGCGACGCAGTTTATGAATCTAAGGCTAGATATTAAGAAATTGTATATTGTATTGTTAATGTACAGTAGTCCAGGTACTGGATAGAAAGAAGTTGTTTACTGTAATGAGAAATTATATAAGCAGAAGCAATGTGTAAATACTGATTTGCACTTTGAATTATGATAGTGATAAATTTTAATGTGTTAATAAGGAACAAAAGTTCAGAGACTTTGTATAATAGAAGTTTTCTATTGAAATGAGAAATGATATAAGTATTTTGATGCCAATATGGTGATGTTGACTTGTACTGCTTGAATTTGAATGAGGTACACAAATCCAGAGACTGGATACATAGGATTCTTTATTTAATGATTGATGATATAAGTATATTGTCGTCGATATGTTGATATTGACTTGTAATATTGAAATTTGAATGTATTGATAATGTACGTGTAGGATAAGAACCGAGACTGGATATAAGGAATTGTTTATTTGATGGGGAACTATATAAATGAATTAATGTCAATATGTTAATTTTGACTTGTATTGCTTGAATTTGAACGTATTGGTAAGGTACACAAGTCCGGAGACTGGATATAGAGAATTGTTTATTTAATGGGGAATGATAAAAGTATATTGATGTCAATATGTTGATGTTGACTTGTAATCGTTGAATTTGAATGTATTTATAAAGAAATAAATCCAGAGACTGGATATAAAACATGTCGATTATTGAAATAGGAAATTATATAAGTATATAGATGCCAATATGTTGATGTTGACTTGAAATGGTTGAATTTGAATGTATTTATAAAGAAATAAATCCAGAGACTGGATATAAAACAAGTCGATTATTTAAATAGGAAATTATATAAGTATATAGATGCCAATATGTTGATGTTGACTTGTCATGGTTAAATTTGAATGTATTGATAAGGTACATAAGTCGAGAGACTTGATAGAAGGATCTTGATGTCAATTTGTTAACATGACTAGAAGGATATAACATGATAGTAAGATTAACTTACTCTGTTAAACTTGAATGTTTTGATAAAGTATACAAGTCCAAATACTAGACGTGAAGTTGTTTACCGTAGTAAGAATTTGTACAAGTATATGGTTGCCAATTTGTTAAAATGGCAATGTACACAAGTCACAGTTTGGATTCAAAATGAAATGAAAGTATTCGCAGAAATTGTTTATCGTAGTGAGAGTTTATGCAATTATATTGTTGACGATTTGTTAGCATGGCTGGAAGGCGTGGATGGCTCCAGTTGGAGTGAAGGCCACGATGCAGTCATAGTTAGAGATGGCTGGAAGGCGTGGATGGCTCCAGTTGGAGTGAAGGCCACGATGCAGTCATAGTTAGAGATGGCTGGAAGGCGTGGATGGCTCCAGTTGGAGTGAAGGCCACGATGCAGTCCTAGTTAAAGATACGACTCTGGAAGGTTGGCACGATCGTGAAGCCTTGTTGGTGGACATCCTCTTGGCTTTGCGGTGAGGGGTCAAATGCAGATGTCGTGAGTTGAGATTGGCTGGAAGGCGTGGATGGCTCCAGTTGGAGTGAAGGCCACGATGCAGTCCTAGTTAAAGATACGACTCTGGAAGGTTGGCACGATCGTGAAGCCTTGTTGGTGGACATCCTCTTGGCTTTGCGGTGAGGGGTCAAATGCAGATGTCGTGAGTTGAGATTGGCTGGAAGGCGTGGATGGCTCCAGTTGGAGTGAAGGCCACGATGCAGTCCGTCCTAGTTAAAGATACGACTCTGGAAGGTTGGCACGATCGTGAAGCCTTGTTGGTGGACATCCTCTTGGCTTTGCGGTGAGGGGTCAAATGCAGATGTCGTGAGTTGAGATTGGCTGGAAGGCGTGGATGGCTCCAGTTGGAGTGAAGGCCACGATGCAGTCCGTCCTAGTTAAAGATACGACTCTGGAAGGTTGGCACGATCGTGAAGCCTTGTTGGTGGACATCCTCTTGGCTTTGCGGTGAGGGGTCAAATGCAGATGTCGTGAGTTGAGATTGGCTGGAAGGCGTGGATGGCTCCAGTTGGAGTGAAGGCCACGATGCAGTCCGTCCTAGTTAAAGATACGACTCTGGAAGGTTGGCACGATCGTGAAGCCTTGTTGGTGGACATCCTCTTGGCTTTGCGGTGAGGGGTCAAATGCAGATGTCGTGAGTTGAGATTGGCTGGAAGGCGTGGATGGCTCCAGTTGGAGTGAAGGCCACGATGCAGTCCGTCCTAGTTAAAGATACGACTCTGGAAGGTTGGCACGATCGTGAAGCCTTGTTGGTGGACATCCTCTTGGCTTTGCGGTGAGGGGTCAAATGCAGATGTCGTGAGTTGAGATTGGCTGGAAGGCGTGGATGGCTCCAGTTGGAGTGAAGGCCACGATGCAGTCCGTCCTAGTTAAAGATACGACTCTGGAAGGTTGGCACGATCGTGAAGCCTTGTTGGTGGACATCCTCTTGGCTTTGCGGTGAGGGGTCAAATGCAGATGTCGTGAGTTGAGATTGGCTGGAAGGCGTGGATGGCTCCAGTTGGAGTGAAGGCCACGATGCAGTCCGTCCTAGTTAAAGATACGACTCTGGAAGGTTGGCACGATCGTGAAGCCTTGTTGGTGGACATCCTCTTGGCTTTGCGGTGAGGGGTCAAATGCAGATGTCGTGAGTTGAGATTGGCTGGAAGGCGTGGATGGCTCCAGTTCGAGTGAAGGCCACGATGCAGTCATAGTTACAGATGGTTGGAAGGTGTGGATGGCAAGTGAGAGTGCTGGGCCTCTGCAACAGTAAAGAGAAGCAGGTGGCAAGTGAGAGTGCTTGGCCTTTGCAACAGTAAAGAGAAGCAGGTGGCAAGTGAGAGTGCTTGGCCTCTGCAATAGTAAAGAGAAGCAGGTGGCAAGTGAGAGTGCTTGGCCTCTGCAACAGTAAAGAGAAGCAGGTGGCAAGTGAGAGTGTTTGGCCTCTGCAACAGTAAAGAGAAGCAGGTGGCAAGTGAGAGTGCTTGGCCTCTGCAACAGTAAAGAGAAGCAGGTGGCAAGTGAGAGTGCTTGGCCTCTGCAACAGTAAAGAGAAGCAGGTGGCAAGTGAGAGTGCTTGGCCTCTGCAACAGTAAAGAGAAGCAGGTGGCAAGTGAGAGTGCTTGGCCTCTGCAACAGTAAAGAGAAGCAGGTGGCAAGTGAGAGTGCTTGGCCTCTGCAACAGTAAAGAGAAGCAGGTGGCAAGTGAGAGTGCTTGGCCTCTGCAACAGTAAAGAGAAGCAGGTGGCAAGTGAGAGTGCTTGGCCTCTGCAACAGTAAAGAAAAGCAGGTGGCAAGTGAGAGTGCTTGGCCTCTGCAACAGTAAAGAGAAGCAGGTGGCAAGTGAGAGTGCTTGGCCTCTGCAACAGTAAAGAGAAGCAGGTGGCAAGTGAGAGTGCTTGGCCTCTGCAACAGTAAAGAGAAGCAGGTGGCAAGTGAGAGTGCTTGGCCTGTGAAACCTACAATGTAGTAAGTGATGTCATATTGCTTGAAGTTGTACAGTGACTGGCAAGTGAGAGTACTTGGCCAGTGAAGCTATGAGAAGATATGGTAACAAATGTAGAATATAAAAAGATTAATAAATTAGAGTAATTGTGTTAAATCCGACTTATTGGAAAGTTGTTTAGTGGCCAATAGGTGGCACATGTTATTATTCCTAGTTCAACTTGCATTGTATAACTTTCTCAGAGTCAGCCGTAAAATATTGTAAGCATTTCCTTTTTTTTTATGTTACTATCGTATGTATCAATACATGCCAAATGATATACCTATTATGTTTTAAAAAGAGTAACCATGGAGTTTCTTGCCCGTTCTTCTCCATAGGAAGCTACTTTTGGAATGGGCAACTAGAATCAAACTTACTTATAATTACCCAAGGGTATAGTTTGAGGACAAACTAAAGGTCAGGAAGGCCGAATGTTAGATCCTTTTATTTTATACGGGCAACACTGCTGCCACCGTGATGACAACCCTTGGAAGATTTTGACAGACAGAGCGCGCGCTTCCTTGTGGACTGATAAACTATGTTTTATTACGATTGATATTAAATTGTGTTTTAAAAGTGAATACAAGAAGTTATTGTGATACGAATTGACGTTTTATTTCTGATTAAGGCTAGGAGATCATACCCTAGCTAATAATTATGTAATAAGTATGAAGAACTGAGGGAAGATAAAAAAATAAAATGTAAATTAACATTAAAAAGAAAAATTAAAAACATGCTTGGTTACTGGAAAGGGAATAAATAGTGTATAAATATAAATATTAAGTTATATACTATAATAGATAAAACATAGTAATACATAAGGGAGTGTGTATGTAAATGGATATTTATTTAGTATTCTTAGACATTCTACATGTAAGTAATTATGTTAATGAGCGAAACGCCTGCAAACTGCTGCAGCAGTTTGGCGCTTATTAGTTATGGAAACTGAATTGTAGAATGGAATAATAAATTAAAAAAAAAAAAAAAAAAGAAAGTACATACAAACTTAGAAATTTGCATTGGTACTTGCCTGACCTGGAATCGAACCCGCGCCCTCATACTCGAGAGGTTGGTTCTTTGCCCACTAGGCCACTACGACTGTGTACTATTAGTGTATATTTTTTTAAAAATAACCAGAAATACTAATACACATATCCCGTCAACTTTTCAAGTTATATACTTAGGCAACCCTCTTTTGTCAAGAAACACCTTTCTCGCCGTGGGATGAAGTAGTGGATATTTAGTCAGTCCGCGAAAAATATTCTACATGCCAATTGCTTTAATTGACAAGTAAAATATATAATTCGCTATACGAATTCGAACATTTAGCAAATGGCCTAAGGTTATCCTTACACAAATATTTGCATAATTCAAACTCAGGCACTTCACTAATTTATCAGCGCACGTTACAGAAACCAGAAAGATGCCGCCACAGAAGTTTTCCTCACCTACTCCGCTAGATAATTAAATTCTTCCAACATTAATCTTAGTTAGGCCTTTTTACACGTGAAACTTTTGCGATGATGTATTTTTGTTGGTGTTACGTACTTAGAGCGCGCGCACACTACCAACTTTTAGTCGGCCGATAGTAGATTGTTTGATTTTCATAAATCAGTATGAAAATGAATGGAAGTTAATACCTAACAAATATCAGTGTAGGTATATGTCATATTTTCAATTTTTTAATGTCTTTAATTCAATCAAAGTTTTTAGTCGGTCTGAATCCGAAGAAATATCTGATCATTGTTACATGTGTACTTCCATTCATATTCATACTGATTTATGAGACCAAATTACTATCGGCCGACTAAAAGTTTGTAGTGTGCGCGCGCGCTTACCGTAAGAATGGGATCCGAAACGTGTTTAGATTTCACTTAGCAAAAGTTGGAATTGTATGCCCAATGAAATTTGGGTTTAGAGAATGAACGATCCACTAAAATGCTTTGTTTATGGATCGAACGTGGTCTGTGATTTTGAGACGGAATTTCGGCTGCGACAACCATGTAAAGTGCCATTGTGAATGTGCGGTATACGGTACGTAGGTATTTTCTCTATTAGTGTGCTCTTGAAGTCCAATAAATACATACAAGTACTACAGCCCATCTCTAAAATGAAGCTGTAGTCAACTGAACCTAAAACTAAACAGGGTCTAATTTTTTCTGTCATGTTCCTAATATGCCGATGGCGACATTTATTTTTCTCACGTAATGTGTTTTGTTAGTTTTCTTTTTTTTTGTCAAGTAAAATACGAGTATTAGTCATCCTTAACATGTCTATACATACCAACTTCTAGAATACATGGTCATGTTTTAGAAATTGTGCTCATCAAAGGTGTATAAAACTGACCTCAAATATTAGAAAGAATAGCATAAAGGATATTCCTATTTTTTTAGTTTTCTTTTTCACAGTAAAAAAATCTTAAAACTCAATTGTGAGGTATCTCGTTCCTGTCCCAGATATTTAGAAAGACCAAGAATTTTAAAATGGACATTCTCTTGGCCGTGTCTTTATTTCGTTAGTATTTTTTTGGAATCGTGTCTAAAATTCCGTACAATTGCGTCTTTGCTATTGTAGACTGTCACATTAATAATGATGTAACCGTATTTATTTCAGTCTTAATCTTTTTAAAACAGCTTTTGGTTTAGAATTTTTATTACGGAATAATTTAGGTAAACGGCTTTTTCTAAAATTAAATGATATTTACAAGCTAGAAATTACTGAGTAAAATAACTTAAATGGACAGTTACATTAACGCGTATTTACGTTAATATTTTCGCTTGAAGACGGCGTAACTTAGCCTAATGTCCGCTTCGATTCTGAGTTCTCACCAAGCATAGTCTAAGTCTGTTATTATTTAAAAATATAAAAAAGAATCTTAACAGAACAAAAGTTTTAAGACGGAAACTTAGAACAGTTTTATTCCAAATATTCCGATGTTCAAATATCTTAGCAAAACGGCAGAAAAGAGCGGACTTAATTCGACAAAAGGAGTGGAAAGTTGGACAAAAAAACATTGTGGAAAATGGAATGTTATAAAAAGCATGAAAAATCGGCGTTGTGCCTATAAGCGGGCCGATCAGAGAATTTTAAAGACTAACAACTTACCGGCGTCGGATGGTATCGGTTCATGTTATTACTTTGACCTCGAATCGTTTGCTTACTATGTAGGCACAACGGGTATTGTGGCCTTAGAGATGATTTTTATACAAGATTGAAAATGTATGGTCTAATACTTCATTTTAATACACAGACACATAGGTAATTATTGAGGAAACCAGGATTATAAAATCTGAAATTGCCAATCCACCTAGAGCAGGCTAGGTGATCAACGGTCATTAGTTCTCTGCTTGAGAAGAAGCCTGTGCCCTGTAGTGTAAATAAAAACGTTGCTGGGTTATGAAGATGTTCAAATATTTTTTTTCCATTTCAAATCCTTATACTATGTAATTTTTCAAATAGTAAATTCAGTTTTGAAATAGATTTGTAGTACAGTTTTAAAATGGCATTATACCTACATAAAATAACCCTGATACTCAGTGTGCCCCAGAGCGAAAGGCCTACTATAGCAAGTCACGCGGTCCAATTTAGTGAAACGCCGCTACTGGGCCCAAAGAATCGAGCCGAGCGAACCAGTAGGTCATTACATCGGACGAACTCAAAATTTTGCACTGAACATAAAATTGTATGAGCGTTTTAGACGAAAATATAAACGGTTTACGTTGTAAGAACATGTTTGGTAAATAATGTTTATAGGTAAGAAATCTTTGTAACCTATGTATGACCAGTATGACCACAGAATAAAGACCTTTGATTTTGACTTTGTCAGACATTATAATGCACGTTGCATGTTTATATATTTTTTTTTAATGGGTCAAGCACAGCTATAGTTAATACAGCTACCTTTGTACACAGAGGCAAAACAAGTTTCATATATGGTATACCTAACTGATTGTTTTATCACATAAATTAGGGACTTACCATTAAGTAATGCGTGAAATTCACCACCAATTCAACATAATTCCGAGAAAATCGTTACATCCATAATAATCGATGTTCAAAGGAAATTAATAGTGCTTACTCAGAGGTGGAGCGTCGCCAACTAAACGTATGAGTACCTTTCGAGTTTCAAACGGTGTTACAGTTAACCGATTACGTAGTACGCCAATTGGAATTGATTATCGACACTTTTCATCGATAAATGCTATGAATTTATTTGCAACTCTATTACGCTAGTTTTTGATTAATATGTACAGTTGGATGGAAGTTTATGTGCAATTTTTAGGTAGAATTCAGATAGTGTGTAATGAATACATTTTTAACTACTTCTAGATAAAGCGAGCATGGCAGATTAATTCCCGGTGTAAATAAGAGAATAAAATATAAAAAAAATCGGGAAACTGAAAACCTTCCAATTACATTGCTACCCATATTTTCCATGAAATTGCCAGCCTTTATGCTTAACATACCTTAAGATTTCAATTACTGTTTAAAGATATAAGTAAACACTACCTATACATTGACTAAGAATAAACAACCAATCAAAATACGAATACCTACAAAAAAGAAGAGAATACGAATTGCAACCACATAGCATTTTTATTTCATTTCACTGCCATGAAATAGTACTGGCAACAGTTATTAAGTTGTTGGTGCAACCCTGTGCACCCAGGGGTATCGTTACACTCCAGTTTACAAACTACGGGAATAGGGGATAGATAACTCATGGAGCAACGGGACTATTTTCAACATGTTCGATTACGTTGTAGTTTTGGTGTGAAGAAACTCGATTGGAAAATTATTGTCACAACTTTTGTATATTTTGCTTGATGATTAATCATACTAATTGCTGTCAGATAGTTAGGTATTGATGCAAGAAAAAATAATATTTTTATGAGGATAAGAAAGAAAGTACATACAAACTTAAAAAAGTTGCATTGGTACCTACTTGCCTGAACTGGAATCGAACTCACACCCTCATACTCGAGAAGTTGGTTCTTTACCCACTAGGCCACCACGACTTTCTTAGTATATCTTGGACACCAATGGCTGATAAAAAGGTGCAGGAAAACATCTTGAGGAAACCTGGACTATATAGTCTGAAATCACCAACCCGCATTGAGCAAGCGTGGTGATTAATGCTCAATCCTTCTCCGTGTGAGAGGAGGCCTGAGCCCAGCAGTGGGACGATAAAAAAGGCTGTAACAGAAGGATAAGAAGGCTAGCACTGGTTCTTCTGACTCTTTTGGAAGACAAAACCATTTTTGAAAGATTCTATCGCATTATATTCTTTATTCTTTATATAGTGTCTGTATCATAACTACATTTGTTTCAATAATAAAATTATAGGTAGTTCTGACGTACTTACAATAGTAAACAAACTGTAACAAGGGTGTTTAAACACTCATCGTTAAAGTAAAGTTAAACCAAATTACTTTACAAAACTGAACAAAGTTAGTGTATCTAAATGTTTATTTAATTGTGTCTTCACTATTTATCACGGGAGCGAAGTTAAATGGTGAATTCATGACGGCTGCAAATCACCTGTACTAGTTCTGATCGGAGCGGCGTGGTTTGTTTATAATTAGACTTTATTCGTAAGTTAATAAGGTTTGAATTATAATTATTACACGATCGTTTGTTTCGAATATAGAATGTCAATAAATGACATAAATATGAGAATAAGGGTCATGACACACATGAATAGCACAGCAAGGCACGGTCTGGCAAGGCGCAGCTGCAGCATGGCTCTTGTTAGGTAGCTGCAAGCTCGCTGTTACCCCGTCGTTGACGTTTTATATTGATGATATAATAGTTATTTGTTATACAAGAGTGCAAAGTTGCTTTTTAACCGCGGGCTCAATTTTGATGACCGAGCAAGCGAAGGATTCTAAAATTGAAACACGAGCGTAGCGAGTGTTTCAATAATTAGAATCCTGAGCGATAGCGAGGGAATCAAAAGAGCACAAGGTGAAAAATCTTTGCACTCGAGTGCAACACGTAACTTTTCATCCCACCTCATCGAGGAAATTTCTAAACTCAAAAAAAGAAAATAGCACGCACGTCACACATGGCAAATTAAAAAGATGTAAGTACCTATTAAAATTTATTTATGCAAAAACTCAGTTTAAAAATGTAATGAGGTTTAAAATCGACCTCAAAACAATAAAAAATAATAATTTCATCCCACTTCATCGAGGAAATTACTAAATGCAAAAAAACAAAATGGCGCGCATATATAAGTATCAAGTTAAAAAGAAGTACCTATTAAAGTTCATTTATTTGAAAACTCAGTTTAAAAATGAAACGAGGTTAAGAATCTATGTAAAAACAATAATAAAAATTACTTAATTAATTGAATAATTATTTTAAGCAGTATTTTATTTGTTTAATATGTATTTGTTTGAAAAGTCTTATCAAGATAGTCACAAATGGAGTATTGCACACGATGTTCTAAATTCAAATCACTTTGCCGCTCTAGAGAATAAAAACGGCTTTTGCGCTCAGATATCAAAGGGTAAAACTACTCTTTCCGAGATGGTGGGATGAAAAATGTTTTATATGAGATAAGACAGATTCAAACGAATAGTTAATCGCTAGGTTAAAGCTGCGCTGTGCGGTGCCGTTCATATGTACCTTCATAATGGATATTCTGAGAAACATATAATTAACAAATAAATAATTTATGGTTCGAATTACAAAGGCAACCTCAAGTCAGATTGCAATTAGTCAATCACAAGACTGAATTACTAAACTGATTTTCTTAGCATACTATTGATATTAATTATATCTTTTATATCTTGATGTTAATTATAAAGAGACATTAAATATCTAGTATTTATTATTCTTTGAATAGCTAAATAGAAAATTTTATGATTACACTTTCTTGGAATATTATCAGTGTGACCAATGCAAAAACATGCAATAACATAAATGTGTTCGTAATTTTATTACAAAATATATAAAAAAAAGATTCGTTATATTAAAAGATGCACTATTTTTGACATTGAGACATTAAAATTTCTTGGCAGCTTTTGACTTTTAACCTAGCGTCCATCAATTTATGTGTGTTCCAGACTTTGAAGTTAAATTGATGTTACATAACCTTTAGACACAAACTAGGTACCTATAAAATTTAGAACAGCCCAACTTTTTGCAAGGTCACCTTACCTAGCGTGACTTTTCTCCGAAATTTCACTTTCCCTGAAAAATGTCAGTCTTCATTATTTTATCCATATTTAACAGAGGACCAATTCACATGTCGTCCTTCTTGGAACGAGGTATTAGTGAACAAAACTATAAACTTCTTAAGTGTGTGCCGACCCTTATGATTTACTGCCGAATTAGTAGGGTGGTTGAACAAATCTATCGTTTAGGGAAAATTCATCTATAAATATAAGGTAGGTTATATATGTAAGTATACAATACATACTTTCGTGAGCAATGTGAGGTTTGAAAACTTACTATGTTTTTTGTCTTTTCAATTATTGAGACCATTGCTCTTTAAACCCATTAAATCTTTTTGACTCCCGTGGTCAGTTTTTTTTTATTTTTTCGCTATAGAACTCCAACTAAGGAACGTTTAAAAGAAAACCTTATTTGTAAAGCCCTTTTTCTATTCTTGTACGTTATAAAGCAATTTCATTTGATACCGAATGGTTTCTGCAGGCTTCTGTCACACCACTTAGCAGGTTTCTGTCTCCTTTGCCTTATTTAGATTACCTCTATAAGTACATTTTGAAGCCTGAGTAGAATCGAGGGTGATTTCAAACAACAGCTTTTGTATCTAGGATTTTTTATGAGTGAAAAGTAATACCTAATGTACCTACCTATTATTTTTTCATATTTTTACATATTTAATACTAAGTCATCTTTGAAAGATGGGCGTCTTCTTACGTATGTTTTAGGTCATTTTCATCTTCACCCTTGCTCAAACCAGTTAGTCATTTGTTTTTGTAACTGATTTCATTAAAGTTTTGAATAATGAATACTGTTCTATTTTTTTATAACACAATCACAGCAGTCATTTTTTTTTATATGTTGAGCTGTGTTCAATTGGAATAAAAGATTTATATCAACGATAATGAAGCGGTCAGGTTATAGACTCCCTAAATTGATGTGGTGGACTCTCCTCAAATAAATTGGTTAGAAAGGGCTATTTTACTTTAACAATTAAATTAGCTAGCTTTAGTTCAGTGAATTTCTAATGAATCTTTTATATTTAGCGTAAATTGGAATAGTGTGTCCACAAAATTTATATTATATTATAAAAAGTTGTATTAGACTTGTATTATTTTGGTATTCGTTCTAGTGAAAAGAATTACCAAAGTAAACTCTCCAAATCCAGCAATGAAAAAGTGCTTTGTAACACTACTCAAAAATTCCTCGTCAAAATGAGTCATTGTAGCGAAATGAAAAGATAAAAAAATCTAATTCAGAACTGTACGGGCGATGTAGCATGTAAATAAGTCGTTAGGAATTAGGGAAGACATCTTTCATCTTTGTTCGGAACGATTAGGTATTCATAAGATCGCTCGGCCGACTGGTGTATCCCCGCCTCCGAACATTTTTTATCCATGATTTATTTTTGTATGTAAACAAAAAGTTTTACTGCTCAAGAGTAATATGAATCTATAATGCCAAGCTTCCAAGCTTTTACTCTCAAAAATTACTTTGTATGTTTTAGGATTATGGAAACTTTAACGGGAAAAGTTGATAATCACCGAACAGGGTCATGTTGTATTGTTTACCGGTTTGGGATTTTTTAAGTACTTCGTATTTTTTTACGTTTACTGAATGAAAAACTTTTTATTAGGGCTTGTTGGAATTGGCTGTGTTATGTGGAGTTACTCAGGTTGCTAAGCCGTTGTCGACGTTAAATACGATGTACTTAAATAGTGACAAGTGATTTGATTTCTGGTTTTTGTTGACTTATCATCCTCCGAGCCTTTTTACCAACCATGTCGGGGTCGGCTTCCAGTCTAACCGGATTCAGCTGAGTACCAGTGCTTTACAAGAAGCGACTGCCTATCTGACCTCCTCAACCTAGTTACCCGGGCAACCCGATTCCCCTTGGTTAGACTGGTTTTTGTTGACTTATGTGTTCTTTTTTAGGGTTCCGTAGCCAAAATGGCAAAAACGGAACCCTTATAGTTTCGTCATGTCCGTCTGTCCGTCTGTCCGTCTGTCCGTCTGTCACAGCCGATTTACTCGGAAACTATAAGTACTACAGTGATGAAATTTGATGGGAATATGTGTTGTATGAACCGCTACAAAAATATGACACTAAATAGTAAAAAAAAGAATTGGGGGTGGGGCCCCCCATACATGTAACTGAGGGATGAAATTTTTTTTTTCGATGTACATACCCGTGTGGGGTATCAATGGAAAGGTCTTTTAAAATGATATAAAGTTTTCTAAAAAACATTTTTCTTAAAGTGAACGGTTTTTGAGATATCAGCTCTCAAAGTCGTAAAAAGTATGTCCCCCCCCCTCTATTTTTATAACTACGGGGTATAAAATTCTAAAAAAAATAGAGGTGATGCATGCTAATTAACTCTTTCAACGATTTTTGGTTTGATCAAAGTATCTCTTATAGTTTTTGAGATAGGTTGATTTAACTGTAATTTACGGAACCCTTCGTGCACGAGTCCGACTCGCACTTGGCCGGTTTTTAATTATAAGTCAAAAAATGGTATACTGAATAGGGAGCTTTTGAAATGTGGTATTTAGAATAATTAAATTAAATTTTTAACGAAGATTTTCTTACCTTATAAGCTGCATTAAAATAGGAAAATTCACCAAAGGAAAGGCAAATATTTTTTTAAAACTTTATTGTTTCTTTATAATGTTTATTACACATGTAATTATATTATGCGGAGCACCGCACCATCAGGTATCATAATACATACAACAAGTTTTATTTAATACTATTGTTACTTGTATACAATAATAAACTTTTGACATAATAATAACTGGTTATAATTATCGAGATCTGTCAATATCCTAAATTCAAGAAAAAACATTTTTTCAAATCGTTCTCCGTTATTTTACATCGAGATTTAGCGGAGGTAAATCTGGACAGCGTTTATGTACAGTTCGTGGAAATGAAATATATATTTTAACGACAGTATCTGTCAAGAAAGCACTTCGATATTTTCACAATTTTTAAGTAACGAGTCTTAAAAAATAAGGGGACGGGGATCAAGACTACTTAGGTGTTTATACAATTTTACACAAAAACAAAAATAAGTTATTTACTCAATAAGCAACAAAATGTACACAAGATGAAACTTTACGTATTTTATTTCGTTATTTAATTTTTATTTATAGAAATATATCGGTCACAGGAAGAATATTAAAGTACACAAACAATTATCGATTTCAAATCAGAATTGTTTTCTAACTATGTAAAATATTTTCTTCTAGTTTACGCTTATATCTATCTACTCTATTATTTTATAGTGTATTTATTATACAATAATATCCTACTTTTTTCAAATGGGTCTTATTATAAGTATAGTTAAGCTAAAAATTTGGTTTTTATTCGATATGAAGTAATAATTTCCTATCATCACGATGTAGATATAATGTAATAAATATTGGATTTAATGTAGAGAGTTTATATATTTTGTTGGTAGATTCTATTATTTCAATACTATATTAAGACCCCTTTGCAAAACATCTCTTAAACATACTATGTACAACATTGTTTAGATTCACAAAATTTACTAAAATCTTACTTACAATTTACAATCACTTAATACAATATACAATGATACCTTGTATTCGTTACTGATACTTCATAGACGCGAAAACATATCGATTATTTTTTCTTTGACCATGACAGGTGGAAATTAGGCCAAAGCGAGTTGGTGAAAAGCTAGCAGGTGTCTAAGTTAATTCCAGTTAGTAACACACCTACTGTCGAACATAGTAGGTCAAGATAGATAGAGGTGAAAAATAATCGTGGGAGTATCACTAACAGAAACAGGTGAAAAGTGCACCTAAATATTTCAAAGGTAAATTACAAAGTCGAATATTGTTATATACCTCATAACATGATACATCTTTTCGTGTACGTAGTGTCGCCAATCAATCTAAAGTATCATTGTATCGTTAAAGGCTAGATATAGTGATTCGTATAACCTCAACTATTTACATTTTCATTTCTAAACATTTTGTGTTTTAAACGTAGTATTGTCAGCCGTTTATACATTCCTGTCTCCACTATCTTTATGTTCTTTCAATGGATTAATATTTTTCTCATCATTTTTCTAATACACATCTATCATAAACAAGAATATTACGTTTGAATCTTATTCGCCAATTAAGGTAATACAAATGATCCGTTACATTCCTGATACAATTAATATTTTACTGGAAGTTTAATCATACAATGACAAGGGTTCTTTATTATGTTGGAAATCAAATCTAATTACCATTAAATAAATTAATACGATTAACACGCTTTATTTTACACTATGTACAACACTATGGAACAAGCAGGTTCTACTTGCTCTTGGATTTATTTTATATTGTACATAACACAACCCACACTATAAAATAGCAAATTGTTTCAACCGATTGTATTGACAACTGATTACTTATAATCCTCATCTTCATTGTGTCGTATTGTCAATATAATGGGTTGATTTTGATAAAATTCTTGTATATTTACATTTAGTTTAGGATCCGTATGTGTCAAGAGAGTGTGAGGAAGAGGCAGGTCGCCAACACGAGGCAATGTGCTGGTGACGTCAGCGCGAATGCCTGTCCCCCTCGCTGCATCGCCGCGGGGTACTCACCTGATAAAGGAAAAATCGAATTTGCTTCTTTGGCAAACATTAAAACTGTTCTCAACAATATTGGTAGCAACAAAACTAATATAGAAGAGAATCAGAATACAGTGAACTAAAAATATTTTTTATGATATAAAGGGCAAAGAACACAAGGAAAACTATAATTGAAAAGCTATGAAAGCAAAATACTTGAAACATTTCCACAACGAAAATGGAAATATGCTATGACGCCTACGCTCTCTATGTTGTTGTTACAAAATAAACTAGTCAATAATAAATCATAATTATAGAATCACGTGTAATTGATAAAAAAATAAAGGTCACAGTGAAAGAAACCCGTATTACTTAACTATTTCGAATGACTCACAATCACGGTCGTTCGTGATAGTTCTTTTTCAATTCGAGCCAGTGATAAATGATACACTACATGAAAACACCTTATTACTTCGCATTTTTACCCATTGTTCCAAGCCACGAACGTTACATTAAAAAGAAACATAAAATTCCGTTGATTCATTGCTTTAATGATAATAGTCTTTAGCCTTAATTTTTTATTCGAAGCGAGATTTAAAAATGTATTTTCTTTCCTTTATCTTAGGGAGGTCGTTTATCAAGTGGATTGGGTTGCTTCTTACGAATCGCCGTCAAGATTTAGGATTTTTCTAAATTATGAATTTAGCAGATTCTCGATAAAGAGATTCATTAATGTCGACGTATTGCTTCGTAAAATGTCGATGTAATTAGGCTGATGTTGGACGTTAAATATTCTGTTTACTGCTTTGATGAAGTCTCGTAACTTTTAATTATTAATTGCGTTAGACGTGATGACTTATTCAATAATTTTATTTGTCAGACGATAAAATGAAGCTGTACCATAATTTTTACAAGAAACCATTTATTATTAATGTCTATCAAACCTTCTTTTAATGTGATAAAGTAAAATAAAAAACAAAAGAGCAAAGATTAAGAAACCAAAATTTGCCATTTCAACTCACCATTGAGCACATGCACCACAATGCTCTTCGACTGCGCGTTGCTCGGGTTACACTGGTAGGTCCCGGAGTCCGAAGGTCGAGCCTGCTGGATGAGCAGGAACGAGGTCGTCGTCTCCCCCTTCTCAGTCACCACCGACACCCCCCCTCTCGGAGAGTCGTAGCTTATTATCTGCACACATTTTATTCACTCCATGTTTATGCTAATACGATTGAAGCTATTGTCAAGATTGGATACATTTCTTGTTTTTCATGATACAAACTTGGATTGGATGAATTATGGTAATTTTTATTATGTTGTCTGACATGGACAATTATGGCTTAGTTGTTGAATTGTTGGCATCGCTATAAATAGACTGTTGTTTAGACATGAATTGCGATTCTAATTTTGTTTTACTGATCAACGAACTTGAGTGTAAAGACAAGCTTAACAATAAAACTTTCAAATTATGGAACTAATTTTAAATGAATTGGGAATGTCTTTTCAATTTTGCGTAGTCAAACGTGGGTGTCATTTATTTTCAAGGTTCAGGTGGTACTTGTTTCCATTGATCAGTCAGGGCAATTCATCAACTTATATTTTTAGAATTTATTTTTAGTTCTTACCGCATCATTGTGATTCCAAAATATGTAAGCTGGTGGTTCTGGTGAGTATAGAACCACGCACGTGAGGTTGATGGTGCTACCTCGGTCGATGTAGAGGTCTGGGCCTCCAATGATCTCCGTTGTTGGTTCTGTAACAAAAATAATTACTTAGTAGCTGTTTCTTAGTAATTACATGTTTCTAAAGCTCTTCTATTTTGTCCTTTATATGGTAAAGGTCTTGAAGGGTCAAGGGGGAAAAATTATCATTCATTTATAGGTCTTAATAATAAACAAGGTGTTTCATAAGAACGATTAGCCTGAATCCGCAAAAAATGGTTTTGAAGTCACACTTTCATATAATTTTTACAAATTCATGTTTTCCTTTGCATTAAATTAACCAAAATATTATAATCACAGCCATCAAATGAAACATTCCTCACTAAGGAAAGGTCGTCACTATGTTTTGTTTTTCTTACCCCCATAAGTTGCGTGCGTGCCCATAATACGTCGCACTTAATTAACCAACTTAGCCAAACACGAGAAACATAAACATTTTGTACTAAGTTCAGTAACTTTCTGACGCAAACGCTTACTCACAGAAAACGTAAACAGCTATGATAAACGTTAAATTAAAAGTTGATACCCTGGTATTTGTTTAGGTACCTAACTTGAATGTGATGTTATTCCAAGCTGTTGCTAGGTTATGGAATGTAATAGACAAGTAGATTGTATTTATATAATAGGGTATTTTAGTCTAGATGAAAAAAAAATTAAAAGTGTATTACAATGATTGTTTAGAGGAAAAGCAATCGGGATATGTTAGTTTCACTTCGTAAGGTACATAAATATATTTTTTATTGCAGTTTAAAGTTTTTAGGTTTTTTTATCTGTCTTTGAACACTACGAAATGTCGCCGCCATGCTAATGACGTCATTACGGTAGTAAACAAAAGTGTCATATATCAGTGTCAGTATTTATATCCACTGGTACTTGAATCCATAATTTGTCTGGTGTTTTTACACTAGTGTTCTCACATTCAGAAACAACACACCAACGATACGGAGCATAATTACTCATTATTAAAATTTTCAATACATATCAAAATATGTATTACTGACAGCTGTAGTTTGTTTACTAACGTAATGACGTCATGACCAAAAAACAATCATGGCGTCCGTTGTGTGCCGCGTTTTCGCGAAATACGCGCGAAATTTGAAATTATGATAAAACAATTAATTTATATTCGTACATAACGTGAGAAAAAAAAAAAATTAATTTTTTAGAGATATATTAAGACTAAAGAATTTATTTAAGATATATTTCAAAAATGCATGTAATACCCTATTACATCGACACGTGTATTTCTTGAAACTATTTGGTAATTATAGTTATTTATCCTTACCTTTCTTGGTAATATTTTAAATGTGAAACTGACTGTCTGTCTATCTGGCTTTCATGCCAAAACTACTGAACACACAGATAGGTAGTATAGATAGACACGAAGAGTCAGATGAAGGACTACTTTTTATCCGTGACAAGGAACAAGCTTTATTGGACCTTATTGGTATTTGACTCTAAGAAGCGTGTTTGAGTAAATGTTATTGTAATGATTTAATTACATAACTAAGAGAAACATGTAACGCGACTATTTTTCGAGATTTTCAAAGCTGTAAGGTATTACATTTCCAGAAACTTCACTAAGTAACTAGTATTTATTGAAAAGCTTTTGATGAAGTATTCAGTTTCAAAACTTAGGTTCCAATTAGCTTTTCTATGGAAATTGATAACGATGTTTCTTCAATAAACACGGTGTCGTTGATCATTAATTTTGGGCTTGTTCCACTGTTTGTTGACTGAAAATAGTTGACGATCACTAAATACGGGTAGTCAACACAATTATGACAAAACCTATTACGCACAAATTATTAATAACCTATCAAAGGACTGCTTCGTAGAACACATCGAATTTACAGAACTAATTAAAGCATTTTACGACTACAAGACAAACTAAAAACGTGTTTCGAATTACGAACGAGGAAATTTATCAAAATTCAAATTCTCAGGAATTAATTTTGAGGTTTTCGAAGTTGTATTAATTGAAAAAGTTCACTGATACCGACTTACGATGGCTTGTAATACGAGGTTGTGGCCTGCCGTTGATACTCAAAGGGAAAGTCTTTAATTATCCGATCAAAAGATGGTACGGCTTACATAGGATTTGTTAATTATCCAATTAACACAAAATTGCTTTAAGAACAAAAGGAATTTTAAATAGGAAAATATTACTTGAAGAACTCTGAAATTAAATTATAAACTAAAGCCACCCTATATAACCTTTATGAGAAAACCGCTAAATATATCTCCAAAACTATATTCCTATGTCTGTCTACATTAATTTATAGTAATAGAAGAATTCAATGAACCAAAACCATTAAACCATACCCAAAATGTTTCCTAAAACGCATCAATTATTGGCGACCACAAAAATAACATAACTATACTGATGTCCTCCTAGCCGATTATCGGCTACGGCGGCTGTTCTCATGTAAGGAGATTAGCCAACTGCGCAGGACATATTATAGTGCACAAGCATTTGCGCAGACACAGGTGCACTCCCTATTCCTTCACTCTCATAACCCGATGGGACGGCAATCCGACACGACCGGAGAGAGATCAGGCGCAGGACCGACATTAACGTGCTCTCCGATGCACGGGTGAATCAATCACCAACTTCCAGACCACGGGCTGCTTTGTGAAAGTTTTAAGAAAACCCACAAAGCGATTTCGGCCCGACCCGGGAATCGAACCCGAGACCTTGAGCACAGCAGCCGCGCTTGCGACCACTAGACCAACGAGGCAGATATAGTATAGTATAGTGGATAACTATAACATATACTTTATACCTATATGTAGTTTCTATATTCTGACTATGCGTGGAATGATCTACAAATGGCATGTGTTAAGAGAACACATAGACAAAGATGAATAGACGGAGTAATCTCAACATCGCATACCAGGACAACATAAGAATCTAATAAGTTTCGACTTACCAACAACGTTGAGGTGTATAAAATGACTCATATGCGGAGTCGTGGATATTTGACACTCGTAAATCCCCGAATCTCTGTGCTGCGGATACTTGATCTAGAACAAAAATAAAGTATTAAGCCAAAGCTCAGACCATCGTTTTATTCAGCCAACGAGATAGAAAATAATAATGCAATGTGTAAGACAATTTTCTGGTCTGGTGAGCGAAAGAAGAATGTACGTTACTTGTAAAAATTTTAGTTGTTTTTAAAGATTTTATGATGCGTACATTTTCATTCAAAGTTTTATGTTTTAGCTACTTCAATTTCCATGTGTTTGCAGATTTCATGTAACTTCAGCATTTTATTTTTTCAATCTAAACCTGCTTTTATGGTTATTATTTTTTGTGAAAAGGTAATCGGTTATTCGATCAGAATTTCAACCACATAATAAACTTCATGAATACAAAATAACTAAAATCTGAATGACGAAAACATTTCGGAGATACTTAATATAACGACCATGCCATTAAACGGATTTACTGAAATAAATCCACGGAACAAAACATTACAGGGTAACAGAATCATTTTAATTTTCTAGCGAATATCTTAGGACTTGAAATATAAGGGTCCGTTCAGATAGACCGGGTCGGAGAGCATCGGCGCGCATTTTTCTTTTCACACAGACCGGAGCCGATCGGCTGCGCGAGAATTAAAGAGCATGCGAACGGAGCCAAACGTCAAGAAAAAATACACAATCAGAGCCGGTCGGCTCCTCTTATTATTTCACACCGAGCGCATTCGGGCATTCTCAATGACAAAAAAACAATGCGCATGCAAAAATAAACCTTGCTTCAAATACTAAGTATTCAATTTTCAACGTGTTAAGAATTTGCTCTGCTCTCCGACCCGGTCTATCTGAACGGACCCTTAAGGACTTACTACAGTAACATTATCCTCTGAAATAAACGTTCCAGCGATTTCAAGTACAATTAATGTAATTTGAGTACGGGTTTATTTGAATTGTAATGTTATAACGTCTTTACGTTAATGTTGCTTGAATATTTACATAGATCCCTTTTGATAATGTCTGTGTTTAAACGTGTGAATTTATATAAGTATGTTTGAGTTGCTATGGTCAATGTTTTTGTTTGCACAAAGGGTGCTGTGCTATCGGTAAATTGAAGGGCTTCGCTATATAATTAAACTGTTTTTAAAGAATTTTACCCTATATGTCAATCTTTCCCCTATTTGAGAATACCTAACTCAAAATTATGTACTGTATTCTATCATATTTTTGAGCTCGTCAATGCAGGCATGGTACGACAGTATATTCACAAAAAAAACAACTTCTCTTCCAATATAGTTTTCTAGACTCATGGTACAAAGCTGTATTTATCTCTATTAAAACTCTTAAAGTGTCTCGTTGGGTGATTGTATGGTTTGAAGAAAGGCTATCGGAAAGGCTTTTTATCTCGTGGCAAGTAGCCAAAACATAGATTAAGATCTTAAGTGGATGCTTGAACATGTAGCGGAGTTTATCCCTAAACCATATAGGCTTAGGTTTATATGGCTATTTAACCGAATATGTGTCATCGGTGGTGCCAAAACATACTTTGCTTATAGTATAGTGTTTTGTCCTTCATGTTAATGCTAGCATTCTTGTAAAGTTCAAGAAAGGTCGAAAACCTATCGTTAAACCTAGGTATGTAAAAAGGGTGCGATTAATTTAGGAAACTCTTATCAACGTCATACCTATATGGAGTTAGAAGTTAAATATCAAACAATTGCTGACCATAATACTACCACCATGTAGAATGTTACTGTAAAATTCCACAAAAAAAAGTCTGAACCAAAATATTACTGTTACAGCCTTTTTATCGTCCCACTGCTGGGCACAGGCCTCCTCTCACACAGGGAAAGATTGAGCATTAAGAGGACGAATTGGAATTTTTGGCGCCAAGGATCTCAATTTTTCTCAGTAAATACAAAACGGATCAAAATACAACTTGGTTACCTGAAAGTTCATGATATAAACCTTATTTTGTTAGACGTCAAAACATGATTAGGTAACTTTTATAACAGAGAAAAATATATCAAACATACCTCTTTTTAAAAAGAGATTCACATATTATGGGCAAACGGGACCGATTTAAGCCTCTTAACTTTTTTAGTAGTTGAGTATATACATACTCTTTAAAATTGTAGAAGGAATTTTTATCAAATTATCATTTCTAAATAATAAAATTACAAAACCATTTTGTCGCTTACGACTTTTAGTTATAAGCTAGCGCGCGTATTGTTATCCTCGCCCCGCTCAGACGCTCCGACCCCTTTTGGCGCCTTAGATGCGCGTGCCGGTTATGGAATTATTGTTGACCAATTCCTCGCCTTAATCACCACGCTTGCTCAATGCGGGGTGGGAACCGAAATATTATTTGTAGATAATCATAAAAAACGCGAAGAAAGATGCCTAAGACTTTTAACCAATCCAAGTCGGATTGCTCTAAAATTCAAATGATTTACACCTTTTATCGTTTTGTCAAATACAAGAAGTTCAATAATTACCTGTAAAGTCCAGTCCTCTGAGTGTGGTAAGTGAATGGCTCTAAACCTCTGGTCACTGGTGTAGGTGTACCGGCCAACTGTCAGCAGATGGATGTCTCTGTGCCGTACCCACGATACTTGCATGTTTAACTGTAACAAACACATGATGTTAGGAAAAAAACAATAATACTATACTCCTATACATAAACTAAAAAGTTTAATTTTGTAAACACGTTTATCTTAGAAACCACTGGTCCGGTTAGAAACATTAATACAATCAATGTTACTTGTCTATTTATCTTCGTTTTGTCCTCTTACTAACGAATAAGGCATAATTTGAAAAACGTAGCATATTACAACATTACGAGGATTAGAAGCAAGTTTCCTACAGTAACCTTCAGGTTTTTCAAAAGGTAGAGCTAATAAGCCTTTTGCCATGAATCCAATATAAAATTAGATTCTAAACTGCTATTGACAAATTCCACACCTAAGCAATATTTAGTATTTATGTTCGTGTTCAACTCTGGAATAACTACTCGATATTAAAAAGCTCAAACAAAGATCAATAATGCCTATAAGAACATTCGAATTGAAAATAAAAACAACCTTTTAAGCCCATTACAAAGAACGAAACATTATTTTGCACTCAACGCCGAAATAAATGCAAGGAGCCTAACATTAATGCAATCTTGTGGGATTATCTCCAAAATATTCTTGGCAACCGGATACTCTGGCCCTTGATATTTCAGTAGGAAATGAGGGAGTTAACGAAAACTCATTTTCGTTCGGCGAGAAAGAAGTAACCTAGAAAAATCACATTAGCGATACTTTTTATCAAACTGGGAAATGCAATATTTTAATGGTGAAACTGCGACGGCGCGGCATACAAGTGCGCGTGTTCGATTCTAGGTCTGGAAAGTGAGAATGTAACTATTCTAAAGTTATATGTCTAAATATATTTTACGAAGAAGTGATAGAAAACTACACTGAGGACACTTGGACTTGAAAAGTCCGATCGTCATGATCAATAGTCATGAAAACAGGCTTATATCTTAAAATGCTTATAAAATGAGGCTGATGATACTACGACGACAAGACCACAAAACGAGGAAGGGATTTTTAGGGTAATTTTGTAAATATTGACGTGACATTATCTATACTAATATTATAAAGCTGAAGAGTTTGTTTGTTTGTTTGTTTGAACGCGCTAATCTCAGGAACTACTGGTCCGATTTGAAAATTTCTTTCAGTGTTAGATAGCCCATTTATCGAGGAAGGCTATAGGCTATACTTTTTATCCCGGGAAGTAGTTCCCACGGGATGCGGGTGCAACCGCTGGCAGAAGCTAGTATATTATGTTATTCTTATCCTTAAAAAATTGCTACTCTAATTAGCCTACTTTCAATAAATAATTTTGACATTGACAATAATATAAAATGACATGACATCTAACAGCAACCTACATGAAAACTTATACAGCCAGTATTAACATCTCCATTTCACCCTGAAAACTGGTTTACTCCAACATCTCATAATACAGCCAGGGCTGCAATCGTTCGCATTAGTTGCGGTGCAAAGCTTTGTTCTTATATCGCTGCAACTATCATTAAACCCCTTAATGAAGGTAGATTCTGTTTTTTGTTTACTTAGAAGATGGGTATTTGGTTTTTGTGGATTTCTTGCTAAGAGTATTCAGAAATTGTTTACTGGTAAAAGTGACCTCATCAGCTTGATGTTGAAAGTAATTAATTAATTTTACATTGAAGCAATTATAACAGTTTTTTATAATTATGGATCATTGCTTTCTTTACAAGTGAGTGAGTGGTGAGTGTGTATCTTGTGATAAGTTTCGCGTTTTAATGTAAAGCGTATGGGTAAGGTAGGTAAGCTTATACAATCATTTAAATAAATTATTTTTAAAATATTAATACTATGAATAAAAAGAGGACAACATAATTAATTTTAATAAGAAAACACAAGGGCCTGAAAAAATAAATGATTATTGAAATAATATCACCTTCTAGGAATGTAGGTTAGATTAATATGTAATTAAATAGTAAGGCCCTGGCCTGGAATACAAAGTGGTCGATGTTAAGTGGCCCTGTGATGTTATTATCGTAAGTATTAGTTATAACATTAGCTAGAAAAGCACAAATACCCAGACATTGAGAGTGTATAAGTGTATAAGTGAGGCCAGGCATCAGCTCTGATATTATACACTTGTTTCGCTAAAAGATGTTTTTTTGACAGGTCAGAGTCAGATAGAAGTCTGCCAAGGAAAAAACAATAATAGAGAAACATAAAGATACGAAATGATAATAATTTCATAATAAAGGTTACATCTGCGTACACTTCGTGCTACGCTAAACTAAAGCAGGTTCAATCCTGATACTGGTCATGGGTTAAATATTATCAATGGTTTCTTTGGCAAACTACCCCCGAAATCAAAACTTATGGAAATATTTTTGGGACTGATATAATTCAAGTCTGGGAAATTTTCCAAATTTGGGACTCGACTACCCACTTCTTTGTAAGAGGTAGGCCAAATTTTCACTAATGGTCGTTGTCGACACCTTTCCTTCCATATTTAGGCCAA
The DNA here is from genome assembly GCA_963856015.1 of Helicoverpa assulta. Classification (NCBI taxonomy): domain Eukaryota; kingdom Metazoa; phylum Arthropoda; class Insecta; order Lepidoptera; family Noctuidae; genus Helicoverpa; species Helicoverpa assulta. The sequence continues at coordinate 3,738,206 of CAWLCW010000016.1, forward strand.
CTCTATACCACGCGCCTTTCTCACGATGTTATCATTTATCCAGTTTTCCTTCACCCTTAATGAACAAAAAAACTTGCTAACTCATCCATAAAGTTATTAAAAACACGGAACCATTTACCTCAAACCAATTACGGTCCGGCACATAAATTCAGAAACGTTGATGGCTTCGCATTTAAAACTCCATGTGAAAGAAAGAGCTATCTCGTTAGGTAGACTTGTTATTTGTGTGGGATGTGGCGACGGCACCTAATGAGACTTTTATTTATAAAGTTGAGCACAATACAGACTTTAAAGTTTCATTGTGCTATTGTTACGTTTCATTTTAAGCGAGGAGTTCGTGGTACACCGCTATGTAAATTGGACGTTGGTTGTTGATATAAGGGTAACTCGTTAGTACGCTGTACTCGAGGTTACTCACACATGTGTATTGTTACGAGTGCTCACGGCGAGTGCGTTGGCGTGGCAGTAATGTTTTGAAGTAATTTGACTTTGTTGAAGTCTGAGACGGCAATTTTAAGGTACAGATAATTATTTTAAGAGTGGAGACTTTTGTGAGTTTTTGATAGGCTTTTTGGTGTGTATATGTCACCGTAAGATTACAAACATCGTTAGATTACAATCTATCTCGAGAGATTGTAAACTGTCGAATTATTGTGAACTGTAACATCTGATTGCAATTTAACGTATTATTTTTCGCTATATTATAATCTATCAATGTAAAGCGGTCAAATTGTCAACTGGCGTAGAACGAAATGCATCTTGCGCGCTGATTGGTAGAACGTAATGTGCCCCCGCCGCTCCGGCATTCGCCATTTTGTTTGTTTATTTCGTTTGTTGTCGATTGTGTAAACAACTGTGTTTTCGTGATTATAAATTCATTTCCTGTTGAAAATAACTTATATCTTTAGAATTACTTATATTCATTCCTAACTCTACGGGAACTCCATGGGAACAGAACGGCTGGTCGTGATTGGTCGATCTTACAAAAAGACTGACCAATCAGGGAGAGCTTTCGGACAGTTGACAATTTGACAATTTCTCATCGATAGATTATAATATAGCGAAAAATAATGCGTTAAATTCCAGAGATGTTACGGTTCACAATAATTCGACAGTTTACAATCTCTCGAGATAGATTGTAATCTAACGATGTTTGTAATCTTACGGTGACATATATTTTAGAGAAAATTTATCATTATTTTTCTGTCTATGAATTAAGTATTTTCTCCGTACTTTATTTTAACAAAATAGTACATATAATGCTTTACTAGTAATATCTTCTTGATTACTAGGCAATATCTAACTTGCAGTCATTATAGTACCCTAACTAAGATATTGTCTATCCAACTATACAAAACCGCAAGCTGGCTACACTGCAGGGCTCAATCAAAGTAATTACCTATAGGTCAATCCACGTCATACAATCGCCAACATTGGCCATTTGTACTATGGAGCCAACAATAGGCTAGTTAGTATCCCAATGTTGGCCAAGTACGTTCGAGAAAATTCGAGTATTGATCACGGTTTTAGGCCTTTACATGTTTTCTATCGATTGTATTTTTAATTTTAGAGAATTTCAACACAGTGTCAGAAATAGAAGGCAGTCAGAAGCCAGAAAGTCTGACAGCCAGTCTTGACTAACGGTATTGGGTTGCCCGGGTAACAGACTTGAGGAGGTCAGACAGGCAGATGCTCCTTGTAAAACATTGGTACTTGGCTGTATCTGGTTAGACCGGAAACCGACTCTAACATAGTTGGGAAAAGGCTAAATTAAAGAGAGAATTTCGCACACATAATAACGCCAAATAAACCATAAGTTGGAGCAAAAGGAGTTTCAATAACTCCCACCAGGGTATTAAATGTCACGATACCAAACATTGGCATACCTCAGCCCAACAATCCAACATATTATGACAAGGAGAATCCCAAAAGATAGAACATATCCATTGCTACAGACATAAATTCAACTAGGCACGTGCAAAACGGAATGTTATCCGCCATTTTATCTTGAGCGTCATTTCACGTGAGATATAAACTTAAGAAGGAATCTCGGGACGGACGTGAAACTTGCACTGCTATTGTTGTTTGGCAATTTTGTACCTTCAATTGTTGTATTAGAGTTTCATTTGAGTTGAACTTAGTAGAAAGGATACGAAGTTTTGCTAGTAGTCTTAATTGTATACCTTCATTAACTTCTTCTTTGTGGTTGCCTAGTTCGATAGGTTGTATGATTATGTTACTAAGTGATCTTGGACATGAACTAAAACAGAAAATATCGTTGCGGAAACCTATATTTTGAGAAGTCTAAAATTTCTATTATTCCTATAGAGAAAAGTCTGAGCCCTGCGGTAAGATTACAAACTTGATTTGATTATTATGATGACCAGTTTCTACAGATGCATCCAAATTCTATGGAATACTCAAATTCGTAATCTACTAGAAATCTTATAAGAATTTCACTGTTTATATTGAAGTGAAAAAGCTACAGTTGAGAATTTATGTGTTTACTGCTACATAAGCAAATGTAACATTACTTTATTTTTATGAAAAAAAGGTATCTCCTATCTTCGGTATATGGATAATATCCTAAGCTTTTGTTGTTCATAAATAACTAATGTGTAGCTTTGTCCTACATTACATGTTCATTTCTAAGTATATTTCATTTACGTGGTGCGGTTAATGGTGCCTTAGATACACCTTTTATCATCATTACACTAATGACTTGCGTGATTATCTGGTTCAGTGACCTTAATTATTTGAAATAACAACTTATTGGTTTCCATAACATAATTTTCCATAGGTCAGTTCCTATTTTTGAAGAAAGTCAAGCAAAAATGATCTAGGAATTTCAATTGGGCAATAGGTACTTGGATCGGAGTTTGCAATTGCATGAGAAGAATATGCTTCTAAATCCGCATGTGGCCGAATATGCTCAAATATAGGAATGTGGCGACAACCAAAACATTAACAATACAACAAAACTATTCTTAGCAGTCGGGTTAAAAATAAATTTCACAGAGCACTTACCGTTTTATTTCCTAAATTCTTGACACGGCAATTTAAGTACGCCGTCTTTCCGAGCAAGGCTGTCACGTTCTTAGAAGCCATCAGATCGAAGTACGGCCCGGTCCGGGGCGTAGGCCTCGGGCCGTCGAGGGCCGCGCCGGACCGGATCGCATTGTCAACGGATCCGGCAGGTGATGCGGTTGCTGAGGCGTTTGTGGGCGAACCCTTCCCGAGCTCGCGTTGTGCTGATGACACTGTGAATGAGAGGGTTTAAATTAGAATTATTTATTTATTAGAAAGGTTAATATCGGAAATTATGCTTCTTGAGAGAGATTGGCCCAGATTTTTATTTTCTTAAGAGGGAAAACTATAGCGGGAAATGTTTCTTGAAAGTAAGTAACTATTTTAATTTGTATAGTTAACGGATAATTTCTCAGAAGCTCATTAAACACAATCCTGTAGAAGTTAAAGAGGAGTCACAAACGCAGTCCACCTCTCGCATAAATTTTAGTAAATTGACTCAAACTCCGAGTTACTTTTCCCCCATTTAAACCCTTGCAAATATAGTGTGGTAGGACTGGAATAGATTAACGCGGACAACTTTATTATCCGTGTCTGCTCTACTGGTAACTTCGTAAAACCGATCACGTGTGTGAACATCACTTGAGTGATTGACGTCACACTGGCTATGCATGCGACGCCATTTTGACTCGCAACGCTCCGATGTATGCAGCATTTTTTATGCAAGGAAAAATTTATCGGACAATGGAAATGTGACTGTGGATGAATGATGAATGTAGTTTTTTGTACAGATTGTTATAAATATTGTTCAGAACCACCGAATGATATTGGAAATGGCAAATCGCTTGGCTTTATAACTCGGCGGATTATTACAATTCTGCGTATACAAAGATCGATATCCACGTGGAAGATATTATTTAATATTTGTGAAAGCATTTTCAACACACTAAAAAAGTGAAATTTATTTTATATTTACAATAAAAATATTATTCAGAAGTTGATGGGATTGTTCAGTTAATAAAATACTGCAGTCTTTTCACCGCAGTAGGCACTCCATATCTGTTTATTCGGACACAAAGTGTGAAAGTAAATATCGGATATTGCGAATAAAAAACATCTCACAATGCATATCAAATTACGGGAAGGGCGAACAAGTAACGAGTCTCACGTTCCTAATATTTGTTCGGTAACCTTGCTTCAAAATGCTTTTAGTAACTTTGTAAGAAACTTGAGCACGCTAATGTTGTTTTAATGTGTAAGTACTGTTTTAGGGCTTTTAGTCGTGACACATAATTTTGACACAGTTCCATGTTATTACTTATACGTTTTTGATGAACGAGGGATTATTTGAAATGATGATTAGTTTGTAGCCGATGCGACGATATGAGTAGGTTACTCATCTTAAATTGAAAGCAAACGTAATTATTAGGAACTATTTGGTTTTAGATTAATGTCAGTGTAATCAGTGTGATTATGAGAAAAAAAAAAACAATCAGAAAAAAGGTAACTAACTACACGGTGTAACCAAGTTTTTGACCTAAAAATAATCGGATTCTAAATCAGTGTCAGGTGTATAAAGAAAAACTCTTACCGAATAATATTAAAAACCGTTACCAAGTCTGGCCCTGAGGCCATTTTAAAATGAAAAGCATCCCTATCAGTTTTTATCCTGTCATTTAAAGAGACACCTGGCCCCTTTGGAACTTCTTGGTTTTTGTTCTAAGTTTCATAATCATTGTTGCTAGGCGTTGAGACGCGAAATAATGCTTTGTTTAAAAGGTGACTTTTATTACGATTTCTTTTAGTAAAGGGTGTTTTGTGAAGGGCAACAATTCGTATTTTATAAGGCTAATTATCGCTATAAGTTTTGAAAGGTAGAATAGTTAAAAATTCTCAAAAACATTATACAAGTGCATCTTTAAAATGTTGAAATGGTTTCATTTTTACTTCGTTTGTAATGAAACGAAAAAGTTGAATTAAGTAAAGAGGTACAAATGTACGTTGTTTGGTATATTATGTACTTCTTATTTAAATTTCTCTCAGTAAACATGCAGATATTTTTATTTATTCATATTGCAAAGGAGAACTCTGAAAGGTATACAATAAGACTTCATTATAAGAAAAGGATTACAAATTTTCCAGAGCATTACGTTTCAAGCTTCACTAATTTAACTAGACATAAAACGTAGATAAAAAGACTCTTTGAGAAATTTCGAGAAAAGCATTTCTCTACAGAAATTAAATTTTGTCTCTAATACATGAGACGTGTTTTTAGAGATTTCATCAATTTAGTGAATTTTATTGGTTTAGACGACGCTGATACGATTACGAAGAAAAACAGTATTGCATTGCCAGATAAAGAAAGCTATTTAATCAAACTATACAAATGCATTTAAAAGAACTTGAATATTTTTGCATTATGAGCATAACCATGTTTGACTTTATCTTTTTTGAAAATGCATCCACTAACAGAAGAATTAATTCATAAGAAATTAAAAGAGTAGGTAATTTATTTATAAGAAAAAAGATTCAAACACTCAATACATTAAAAAAATAAAACAAAACGAGAACTTATTATGATAACACGTCAAGTTCCGCGAGCGAACATTGAAACAGCATACTAGTTCCCAATTGTTCCCACTTTCGGCCAACCCGATGCTAATAACATACATGATAATAAACTAGGAGCCTTGCTATTGTTGTTTCTGACTGTATTGAATATCACAAAACGGCCGACTACAAGGGTTCGGAACAAAACAACGGAGGAAGGGTTCGCCGGTAATTTTATAGCGAAGCCCCAACATATTTTTACAGGCGGGGCGGATGGAAATGTCAAAACTTTTTGTTTGCCAATAATATTATTTTATTTTTTTTTCCGATAAAAGTATTATTTGGGCTGGTTTTCATTTGTTTAAGATACTTCAATTATTGGCGTCATTCTTCAATTTGTACGGCTTTGCTTGAAAATATTCTTTTCTTTCTCTTAACCGATGATTTTTTTTTCGTACTTCTCATAAGAAAACTGTCGTCGTAATACATACAAACGAAAATATAGTTCCAAAATAGTTTGAGCATGAATTTCAAGTAAAGCTCGAAACAAGCTTAGGGCTTTATATTTCAGGGGTTACATTACACTATCATATGCAAAAGAGGGTTTAACCTAACGAGTTTAGTCCAACTAAACTAAATTGGCCAAACATTACACCCGAGTATCTTAAGCTATATTTTCTAAGCTACATTTGATGCTAAGATATAACGTAAAAGTCACTTTGCAAGCATTATGTTTAGCTTAAATAATACGCATTGCAGATGTCGAGACAGAATAGTTTTTATCTGTCCAGTGTAAATCTATGTCCTGGCTACGGTTTTCTTGGAATAAACCTGTTTTTTCGTTGAATAAAGAGCTTAAATGTTTGTCTAGGAATGGAGGAAAAAGTGGGATTAGTTACGCGGTGGGTTTCCACTGCAATTTGTAAGGATTCGGCTCTTAAATGAAGATGTAGTGTTGAATGCTCCCGGTCTTGGTATTGTGGTCGTGGTGGAACTTTAATGGGTTAGCTTTATAGCCGGCTGATTTATATTTTGTGTTTTTCGATTAGTTTTGTGTGTGTCGTGATGTTTATTTATTGGAGTTGTATTTGTTTTGCGAAGAGGTAGATTGCGAGTATAAAAGAGAGAAAGATCAAGTGTGTATGCCCCATGTACTTGATTGTATTTACTCTGTTACAATAAGAAAGTATGTGTAGAAGAAGTTCAGATATTATTGCAATAAAAACCCGTGTATACTTTTAGACATTAACATTTAGGGTACGAGTATTACTATGTGTAACTCAACCTTAAAAAATCTAAATTGATAAATAAAAGACGCGACCAGATGCCTTTAAACACAAAAAAATAAACTAAAATTAATAACACAATAACACCAAATCGAAACAGCAAAACAGTTCTCAACATTCGTTAATATCTCATAACTTCTAACAGCCGATAATCCAAATAACGAAGAAATAAAACAAGCCGAATGGATAGCAGTAATAAAACCGGCCATTACCGAAGTAAACAATATTAGAGAAAGAGTCTTGGTTGTAAATCTTTGCGAGAATGCTCAGACAGCGATAGCCGACCGAATTGTGGAAGAAACCAACAATATACGTAATACATAAGTTAGATTACGTCGTCTTGTTGTCCGAAGATTTTTCTTTAGATAGCGAACAGTATAGGTTTTTTCTTGGCCTTGTACCTTGTTTATTTTCCGACATTGTAAGTCATATTTTTATTTGAAAACAGCTCCAATTTTTTAAGTAATTGCTCCCGCTTAGTAACGATAGGTACTAAAATATTTTTTTCTGATCCATCTCAAATTATTCCGACCGTGTAAGTTTTTCATTATAATTAAAAGGCAAACGAAGCCTATTTTCAAGTTGGAATAAAATGTGGTTTATCTGAATAGATTAACAAGAAGAAGTAATTGATATTATGAAAAAATCTGTTTAGATTTTTCAAGACGCAATTCAATTAGAAATAAAAACCTCGGTTATCTTTACCCTTTAGAAGATTTCCAAAACAAATGCGTGTAGAATTACAAATTGGTCGACGGTCGCATTTCATTAATTTAAAGCGAATCGAAACGAAAATAAACTTCAACTTTTAACCTTTTGCAAAATAAACATAGCCTTGGATTGATGTTCATTTGTTTAGCTAGTTTTTTTTTCTTACTTTTAGGGTTTTGATTGTAGGTATCGCGTTCTCAAAATGCTGACGCGAGTATTATCTTCTAGCATCAAGTTTTAGTTATATTTCACAAATATTAATTACCTATCTAAAGATATCTGTACTGCGATTCTATAAAACTCGATCAACAACTCGCATTTCACTTCGATTCGAAATGTCATTTCATACTTTAGGGGAGGTAGGGGAGGGATGGGCACTTTATCACAATTTATTGCATAAAAAATCAGATTTTACAGATCATTATCAACTGTTATTGCCATTTCTTATATTCGGCTAGATATAATGAAAGAGCTTTCCTAAAAATTACAATCAGTTTCAACATTACGAGATATTTAAACGGTTTTATTTAGCTCACCCCGTTTGTTTTATTATTTATTCTTGGATCAAATTTAGTAATTCAAATTTCACCCTCTTCCTGTCAACCGATTGGTCTGAAATTTTGTATACACCTTTAATTAAATCCAATATTATTTACTAATACATTATGTTACCTCTAAAATCTCGAGTAGCAATGTACCGCAGATGTTAAAATTCGAACAGCAATTTCACACATATAGCCACTGATTTCGATAATGCCCCCTATGTAATATTTAATTACTTATTTTTACCTATATTTTGAGTTACATTTCTTTTGCGCCGGGCCTGGGTTTTTTTCTCATACTTCATGAGCATTGTCCTTTACAAATTATACATTACATGGTATGTCCAAGCCTCCCTACCATAGGGAGCATTGGACACTTTTGACTTAGTTTATGAAAAAAAAATCGGCAAAAAAACTTTTAAGTTAAACGGTTTTATCTTATGTGCACTGAAAACTAGAAAATAAAAAATAGTTACTTACCTGTCAACCTACGTAGGTGGTCCCGGTTATATTAGTTAGACTAAAATAAAAACGTGGGGCCCATTAACTATTGCTGTAGTACTCTCTTCTAAAGGTATAATAGGTGTGGATTGCATCGACTTACTATAATTGTAACTGGAGATTTTGACAATCAATAATTAATAATAGAAAATACACATACCTTTCATTAGTTTTCTCTTTATAACGATCCGAAACCGCAACAAAATATTTAAGTACTTTTACGAGTGTTTGTTCTTGACAACTCACAGAAATGACAGATAGTCTATGGATGAACACCGTTACCAGTCGGTAACGTAAACTACCCAATAAAAAAAAAACAAAACTATGATCAGAAATCAGAATAAAAGGACCCCCTTTTATTCTGATTTGATCATGTCTCCCAACTGCCCATCTCTCCCCTACCTCCCCTATAGATAGACAGATTTTGACAGATCTGTCAAAATCTCGACTTTAATTTAGTTCAACTTGTCAACACGCTCGATAGTGTAGCGCTAGTGTAGTTTGACAATGTCAATCACGAAACTTTAAGGTAGAATTCCGTGGGTCGCGATTGTCGCAGCCGCGCGCGACAAAAGTCAACCTATGAAAATGTATGGCACCGCTGCCGAGGGCCGCGACAGTCGCGCGCGGACGACGAATTTCGTGAGCCGCTCGCGGCCGTACGCTTCTCAACATGGTCTAGCGCTTAATAACATCTATAGAATTTTAGTAAAACCAGAATTAAATTGTTGACAATGCCGCGAGCAGCTTACGAAATTCGTCGGCCGCGCGCGACTGTCACGGGCCTCGGCAACGGTGCCATACATTTTCATAGGTTGACTATTGTCGCGTCCACGGAATTCTACCTTTAGAACGAAGTCGAAGTGAGAGTGATGTCGAAGTGAGTTGTGATATTTTATAGAATCGACATGCTGTTGCAATTTTTAAGATTCTAACCCATAATATACACAGTTTAATAATCCTGATAGTCAGAAAATTATGCCCTGGGTATCAAATCGTTCATAATTTCTGTATTGGAATGTACCTAAATACGGTTTCAATATTGTCTCAGATTTCCTATTCGTATCAATTTTTATTCGTAGGTATTTTGAATACCTACAGTAAAAAGATGCTTCATATATTTAACACATATGCAAATACTTCTTTTGTGGTATGACTATATAGAAGAAATAACCTTAACTAACCAGCGACCGGAACAAAAGTTACATGATATTTTCACAAAATTAATTTCTGTGTTCCGTTTGGTTGCGTAACTCATCTTTTGAGGGATACTTTTAACCTCAATTTGCGAAGACGGCATTCAACTAAAGATTTACGACGTTTAAACGTTTTCAACAAGATTTAATTATGTGAAAATTTTCGCTTTAATTAATCACGGGAGGAGTTTCGTTATTGATCATGCGAAAATGTCGATTCTGTTTTTTGCTTAGTCATGTGGCAAGTTTGAGGGATCGCAGTTCAAATATTTTTTTTTTTAACGATTTCAATAAATATTTATTGTTAGGTTATTGAAGGATAGGTGGAGTGTGAAATTAAACCATTAAAATAATCCAAATCCAAACTATATACATGCGAAAGTAACTCTGTTTGTCTGTCTTTTCTTCACGCCTAAACTACTAAACCGATTTGTGTGAAATTTGGTACAGACATAGTTTGGAACTTGAGAAAGGACGTAGGATAGTTTTTATTACAAAAAATAAAATTTATTCTGGACTTACAGCGCCGGTGAAACCAATAATCTGCCGTGCGGTAGTCACTATTCCAAGTGAACAAAAACTGTCATACAATAATTATGATGACATCTAATGTTTGTGGATTCAAAGGGATGGATGGATTTAGATTCAAAAATTTCAATTACTAAAATAGAGCTGTTAAAGTTGTGAAGAAATAATATAATATTTTTTTATAGATGCGTTTTTTGTGTTGAGACTCTTTGTAAGTGTACTGAATGAATGATAAATTAATTAAAGTTTAAGTGATGGGCACTTTGTTTGCTAAAAAAATACAGCGCCCTTAAAACTTTGCATTTTAAAAACGTGAAATATTGGCAAACAGCATAAAAGATAAATTTATTTGAAAATATAAATGGAAAATAAAATACACACTGAATCCGTATTGATTTTTTTCATCAAAGAAAAAGATTTTATAGGCTATTATTATTAAATTAAAGAAGTATTTTTAAGTCACATTTATTATGCGTACGGAAAGACTTCACTTGACAAAAATAATTGAAGTTAATTCACATTCGTTTAACTGGAATAATATAATTGGATGTTTTCATCCTTTGTGTTGCGTCACAAAATACAACAGAAGTCAATCTCATGTATGTACTTCACTTTTCATGCCTAAACTCGGCGGTCGCGCTAGGGTTGTTAACTTTTTTATGCGCATAAAACTAACGTGGTAGTGGTACTCGTATCTAATTATTTGATTTATTGTTGAGAATAAAACAGGAAAAATGAAATATAAACCAATAATAATAATATTTAATGTGGCATACAAGAGGTTAATAAACACTTTCAATGGAAATTCGTTTGAACGAGATACCGAACTATTTCAGAAACCGCAATTTATAATTTTGTTATTCATACATATATACTTACCCTACTCTTTACTTGCGAAAAAAATATTTTTGTATGTAATGGGTTGGTACAGTCCCTGATCTAAGCTTGCTTCTACCTACAGAAACCTTGATGTGCGAGTTTTATTTCGTCTACCTTACAACATACTCTCGCCATGATCACAAAAATTATCAACTCCTACTAGTAATCATCTTTGAGGGTAGGTTGGGAGGTTCGCGTGGGTCGACACTAGCAAACCTTATTACGGCATTGGGCCAGCGTATTAGGCATAGGGCGCTTACCTACCTACCTAACTGTACCTACTGCGTTTGAACCATCGAAATATGAGAAAATAAGTAGGTACATACTTATTTTCTCGTATAACGGTATAACGGCAGGCTAAAAAACGACAGTTCACTGTTTATTGTTGTATTAAAACAACCGTCCAACTTTTTTTGTTGCTCCATTATTATTTTTTCTTTTGTTATTAAAATTAAAAATATTACAGTCAAATTACAGGTATCACAACGCGTGCACATTTATCTACCTTGTGTGTGACGCGCGTATCTCAAGAAAACGGCAGCCCCGCTCGCACTGTTTTGAGTTGTTTTGAGACAGCGCGTCTGTGAACACGCACACATAGACGCCTATGTCTGCGTGACTCGAACGCGCTTTGTATGTAGATTGACTTCTGTACCTATGTATTTTGTGGTTGCGTCTTTCGAAACATTGATAAACAATGAGGCGTCAGCACATTTTGGATGTGGCATTGCTTGTAATTAATTATCTTGTCGTGTATGTTGGACGTCGGTTGCAGAGATTCAATGTGATTTATGCTTCTTTTTAAACGCAATTGTAGTATCTACGGCTGGCGTTTTGTAATTGTGTTTTTTGTTCATCGATGTTTTAGTTATTAGTAATTTTATCTATACTAATATTATAAAGCTAAAGAGTTTGTTTGTTTGTTTGTTTGAACGCGCTAATCTCAGGAACTACTGGTCCGATTTGAAAAATTCTTTCAGTGTTAGATAGCCCATTTATCGAGGAAGGCTATAGGCTACTTTTTATCCGGGTCCGTGCCGAGGTTCCCACGAGATGCGGGTGAAACCGCTGGCAGAGGCTAGTATAGATATAAAATAAGCAGTAAGTTAAATAAATTAGATGGTAATATTTTTTTGTAAATTCAATTAATCAACAATGGAAAGTAGTTTTAAAAAAGGATACATAATATTTTTAATTATGTTACATTTTATACATTAATAATTTTTTTTTGGTTTTTATATTTCACAGAACATTTTTTTAGAGTTAATTTATTTGTTTTGTTAAGTAAATTAAACATTGTAATATAAAATAATACTCAGAAAAATTTTAACCCAAAAATCATTTGTAAATTAAACATTAAATTAAATAAACTCACCAAAACTTAGTGGTTTTCTTAGAATGCAGTAATAAAGAATCCATTTTCTAACATTTGGGTATCTTTTATTACAAAAAAGGTTACTTTTTATTGCAAAAAAAGATCTAAAAGATTGCTCTATTCGGAGTTTGGGAAGTTTATAGCTAGGTCAGATCTACTTTATCTGTCCGTAACTTCGGCCTGAACAATTTAGTTCGGTAGGTAATAATTTCCAATATTAATCATTCCTCATTGAACTGTATGCGAGGTGGAACGAAAATTAATTTGTAATTTGCCGGATGCTTGCGCTCAACTCCGCTATGTTATAATGACTTTATAAATATATTGATACTGCCAACATTTTCAGTATATTCCGAACTAATGTTAAAATAACTAATTATTTGATGTTAGGCTGCTGAACATCCAAATATGTACATACTAATCGAAAGTTTAGTCTTGGTAGTATATTGTTGTAAAAATATTTTCTAAATCTTACTATTAATATTCTTATACATTAAAACTTACTCCATTATATACCTATTTCTTAAATATTTAAATATGAACCACATAATAGTCTTTTGATATCAGACTTAAATATTCAACACAAATGAATAAAATTCAAACGAACTAACAGCCTATTATTGAAAACAAAACAGAAAACAACTTTGCTTAATTACCATTTGAAATTGTAGGAAACTACGGGGAACTTTATTTCCTATACTATTAAGGAATGGTATAGAAACTAATTCCTAAATAATAACACGAGACCCGGTTTACTTGGCAACACGATAGTAAGGCGTAGTTCAGAATGTCGTGCGGTCCTCGCTACGGTAAAGTATTAATTCGGTTATAATACAGCACGATGCTAACAATACGTTATTGCTGCTTGCGGCTTGGAACGAGAAATATGGTTATCGTTTTGCTTGGTTTTGTTGGTCGTTTGTGTTCGGTATTTTTAGTTAATTTGGTATTATTGTTTTAATAGGTTTCGTTTGGTGAAATAAGGATTTATAATTTTGTCGTTTCCTATTAACTTTTACCGTAATATAAGTAAAAGTATAACTTGAGAGATATAAAATTTATTTTCGACTACATTGGCTACTAACTAATTATAAATAAGGAGAGGCAATTAATAATGGTTATATTAATCTTAGTCTTCCCATATCATTTGATACCTAATACCACTATTTCAACCCAGTTACAAAGACATAAAAATTCAAAAAGATATTTTACAACAACTAATCCAAAAAGATTCAAGCGTAGTTCCAATCAAATCGTAGCCTCACCTTTCCATTCCAATCAAAGGTGCAAGATTTGATTGGTACGAGAACGTGGGAACGTTATGATAGTGTGTATCGAGCTTAAGTAGGTCGCGGGAGGGTGTTTGTTGGTTCAAAGCTATTTTCGCTCTAACGAGCTATCGGCCTTTATATGAAAAGAGGTAATTGTGTGTTATGAAAATTCTCGTATCAACATTGTTTATCTATATAGGTGAGATTGTCGAGTGTTTATGGAGAGCTTTTGTTTTAATGGCATGATTTTGCATGAAAAAATCTGTTTATTTTTTTCTGAAATGTTTAATTGCATTTCTATTATTTTATTAGTTAAAGGATCTTGACGATATGTTTTGGAACATACAACAATACGATTTATTCGGATAATATTTTCGGTTCCGAAATCTTACATCTTACATTCTAGTTCTCCGATTGCAATTGACCGTTAGAAGGACATCATTATAAGCGATTTCCAGGTTTCATTTTCTAAATACTATGTAAACGACTGAAATGAGTTTGAAACAAATATATTAATGCTAAAAACTCTACGTCTTTTTACACAGCCACCTCAAAGATGCCAAAAGACTATCTTCAAAATTAAAAATTTAACATGATATAATACACAAAATAAACTAATCTACGAACACACCCTTGAAGCGCGACTCACTGTAACCTAATCTTGTAGACGATGAAATACGTAGCAAAGGTTTTTCGTGCCTGCAAACACAAATTTTTAAGTGCTTCACAAATTATTTACACCTAAGCCAGTTGCGACCTCACTGGGTTCGTATACACTGTTGTACAGTCAATAGAGGTTGGGGCAAGTCTTAGGCGGTAGCGGGGTGGATTTTAAAGTTTTTTGGTTTTAGTTTTATTTGTATTGAGTAAGATTTAAAGGGGAAATGGTGTGAATAGTGCCCTGCAAAATATGTATGTAAGTGCAGAAATAAAAGTCAGATGTTGAGATTTGAAATAAACCCAATTAGTTACGAGTTATAGGACTGATTCACTAACGTAAGTTATCCATCCATGTTTGGCGTTAAAGCAGTTTGATATTATAGAACTTCATTAAACATAAATATCAGCATCAATTTTTCGCGCTTCCTATCTGCTCTTATATGCGATCATGAGCACAATGTCAAAATATTTATGTAAGTATGTAATGTTGATCAAAGAAACATTGTCGTGTCCATGTAGACTTTTTATGTATAGACCTACAAAAACATTTAACTTATTTATACCTAATCGATACATCAACGTTTCACGCTCCCGCGGCCGCCACCACTTTACGCTTGACCAAAGTTAGCTCGAAGTCACGCAGGCTACCCCCGCCCCGTCCCACCCCACCCCTTATTCGTGCGAGGCGATTAACCAAATTGTAGGGAACAGCACTGCGCCACTCCACCTACTTAGCTCTCTTAATAATAGGGGCTCACGCACCCACAGGATGCAGGTGTATTTTTGCTTGGCTTAATCGTGAATTTGCGACGGAATCGAGTTCAATTAATTCTTGATGAAGGCTTTAGCGAACACATTAGGCTGCTTCCAACGTCAGACTTTTTGTAGGACACATAAATTATACCGATTTTGTGTAGGATGTTTTAACTAGAATTTACTGACCGAATTTTTGTAGGACGTGTGCGTTGCTGTATTGTTATCAGTGTGTTCTATTTTTCTCCTACAAAATATCGGTCACCGATTTATCGGACGTGGGCAGGCAGCCTTACAGTAACGTTCATTACCCGTTTATGTAGTTTGTCAAGTATAAAGGCTGTTCTTGAAGATATTTTTCATAAAAAAATGTGTTCGTTTTACGCATTGCCATTTTTCAAGGGGTGAGCGAAAACTTTGAGAAGCCCTAATGTATATCGTTATCCGGATTTTCTTCTTTCACAATGGAGTGCGTGAGGGAAAAACTTTTTTAATTTGAAAAGTAATATTCGTTATAGGTTATTTATTGCTTTTACACATATGTAGGTGAGTATATATTATATTTAAATATGTAGATTTAATTTGTCTAATGTGAATATCCATGTAAAGAATTAAAATTAAAATATATTTAATCAAAATTTTCCTTTGTTGCTGATGCCCAAATTCTCAATTGCCTTTAAATAACTAGAATGGCACAGAATAAATTATGAAAGTTATTTATCATTTAAATTGACACAATTATAGAGGCACAATTTATTGCATGTATTACCACTGCGTGCTATAAATTATGCTAGAAAGCTAAAATTATGCGGGATTAAATTGCGACAAACAAAAGTTGTATTCCAGCAGTCATTTGTGGCGAACATAATTGTTTATTTAGCTTTATATTTAAATTGTTTCGTTTTATTTGTTATTTTGTAAATTAGACTAATAATTTTATATAATAAAGCTGCTTTGAAAATGTTATTAATTCTCTTTTACAATAAAATCGCCAGATTATGACTGTTTCTGACTATGTTTTGTGACTAATTTAATAAAATTATAATAAAACATTTTGTATCTTTATAAAGTACTCTCAGTTCTTCCCGCATGCTGAGAAAATTACTGCCCGTGCTCGGATAAAGTGATAAGTGGCCTATGCCTTTTCTCTCTCAAGTAATAGCTAGACTGAGAAAGCTCTGTATCCCTACATGGTTCCTACCAAACAGATTCAGTGATTTAAGCGTGAAAGCGCAACAAACACACAGTCACTTTTGCATATTACGAGTGAGGATTAGAATAAGTGATTTCTTTAATCACATTGAACTTTCTTAAAGTTTCACTGTAAATAAAAACATTTATGGTATTAAATGCTGCGAACAAAACAACACGAAACGAATCATAGAATCGTAATTAATTCGTATAATCAATGGCCAGCATTTTAATTACATTTACCACAAACAGTAAAGTAGTTCACGGATTTACCAAGGGGATTACGTTTGTTTTGGAACATAACGTGCCTATGGTAGTAAAATTTTACGGATTCAATATTTGTTAATGCATTTTTAAGCTCCAAATAAAATTTCGCGTAATGAAGGATTAACGTTTTAACTGTGTTTAGTAATTTCAGTGAATATTGTTTTGCAAATATTTTTCATAAAATAGTGCTTTTATGAATTAATTTTATGTTTTGGTAATAAAACATCGTGCCTAAGTTAGTATATTATGATTTTAATTAAAATATGATGAGTCACCAAGCAACCCTTTTAACGTGTTTTTATTCAAGCACACAAGATTAAAACTCCAACTTTGCACTCAAAGAGTAATGATAAAAGCATTTCGCATTACCATAAAATTATTATTCATGGCTTTCCCAAAATATGTTCATGCGTATAGGAAACAGGCAAAGTTATATTAACTTCAAGAAGTTAGATTACCGTTTATCCGAACGTGTGGTGTTTGATTTATTTTTATTCTGTGACCTCTTGTGTTTATCTGTGCGAACTGTCATGGTGACAGATTTTAGAGATAATGCTATCAGTTTTGAATTTTACTGCTAAAGATTCGTATTTAAAATTAGACACCCAAAATATACCTACAAATGACAGGCAAGATGGACTTTAACTTTCCTTCCGTAATACAGAGAAACTAGTCATCAAAAAATCGTCCAAGAATCGTCCGTAGAAGGTATTGCCTACAGCATAAGGAACTTTGCCCGATCGATCCTTTATTGACGTGAGGAAGGTACATATCAATTACAGGCTTCCCATGAATTGGTCGTGTTTCCAAATGTAGTAGCAAATATTAGAATGTTTACCTCTTATGCCCCAACTAAGAAATACCAAGAAAACGAGGTACTCAAACTTGAAGATTTCCTATTACGTAACATGTAGCAAAGTTACAAAATAATGCCGTTACACAATTTACCTTCTTAGTTCCTTTATAACTAGGAAAATCATTATCAAGAGACGGTTCTGTTGCTCCAAGATAATCTAAAAATGAAAAAGTAGACAGTCTAAATAATAGAGGTACAGGCTGAACGATATTTCTTACTTACGTCTAGCCGTGGGACATGAATTTCTAAGGCCTTTGTTGTGCTACTTGGATGGAGATTATACACTTTATTTAACCTTTATAGGCTAGATGTTTTCCTGGTAATTCTGCGCGGAATAAGCTGCCTATTGTTAAAGCAATATTTTAACTAGAATACATTTAAAAACTGCACTATTGAAATTCTACGAAAATCCTGCGGCAATCATTAAATGTAGCTAGCATTTTTTAACAATCACTTTTAAAAAATATCAATCGAAAAACCTCTACCATTAAACTAGCTAAAAATATCAAAACCGATCGGTATTCAATAAAATTATGGATAAATCGAGCCTATACATTTGATTGAATGAATAAAAATGTTCAAAGGATTTTTCTGCATGGGACTTAAAATTGTGTTGACTCTTGCTTTAAACCATTCGTTTTGAATTTGTTAGGATTGCTTGCTGCCCTTATTGAATTATTAGACGAGGGTGAAGGGAGTTCGTAGAATTTAAATTACTTTGATCTTTTTTTCCGTGTTGCCGGATCGACTTTTATGAGCCTAATTTTACACTGATACAAGCTTTTGCTTGTCATTTTTGCATGTCATCAGTGAGTTGAGTAATATCAATATTTTGTCAAACAAGTTGTTACACGGTGTAACATTTTTACTATTATGGAGCGGGACCATAGAGAAGAAAATGACTAAGCGGGAAATATAACATTATGTACCTATTTGTTTAACTAATCATTAATAAGGTATGTTTCTGAATTTGCGTATCGTTATTTTCAAATTAAATTGGTAAAATGTGGTGGAAAAATTCTGCCTACTTGAACTTCACAATTTTGTTGTTCAATATCTATCCATTTCTCTAAAAGTGTTCGTTACAACAAACTTCGAACAAATTAGTTTTGTTCAAAAATTACGGTAACATTAGCTTGCTTGATAACATATTCAAATAACTTGAGGCCAAAACTCAATTACCTCTTATAATCCGACCCCACTCAGTAACGGATAACAACTATTAGGGTCTAGTTTGCCTATTATTTCTATAATTGTGCTTGTATAGTCATGTACCTAAAACATGGTTTATTTATTTATTTATTTAACAATTTATGTACACACACAGAATAGAGAGAAGAAGAAAAATAGAACAGATAGTACAAAGGCACAGCTTATTTCATTAGAAATCATTTATTTTATGTATCTATTCTCTTTTTTGTACAAGCTTAATAAACATAAATAGGAGTTAGCCGGATTACGTACATTTTGATGGATTTTTATTCAATACACATTTTTGCACTTCATTATTGATACATAGTTCATATTCAAACACAACACACACACACACACATAACATAAAACACTTATTTCAAATACACACAGCACTGAGCACACACACCAATTATCTATTCGACGTCCGTGCGTCATTTTAGGGATCCAGCAGAATACCAGCGTCAGGTATTCTACCTGACACATGCTGAGCTGGACTCCCATTCGGTGCAAACGTAAGACACTGCACCACGCCGTTAATTTTTGTATTTTATGTTTGTCTTTCTACCCACTTCTTGTTTTGTTTTATTTCTTATTGTGTATCTTTATGGTGTCTTGTCGTTTGTCTGAATAAATGTTTTATCTATCAATAGATTTTCCAATAAGAGATGCGAGATCTTATACTACCTATCCTTAATATTTTTTTTTACTTTCAGACAGCATACTGGGCCGGGGATTATGAAGAATTATCGCGGCCCTGGTACATAAAGGGCTTAAGAAGAAACATGGTGAGTTTTAGTCAATAAGAGTCTGACACACTCCTGATGATTTCTGAACAAAAAACACCATATTATTTCCTATTTGCTAAATGGTAATTGAACAAAATCAGATAAACAATTGCCTAACATGTTCAATTACGTTTATTTCAAAAATTTCCATACAATTAATTCAAAGAACTAAAATTACACCAGAAATACGAGAAAAGGTACTAAAATATCAACGAAATTCAATACAAAATTGATCAGTGAAATGAAAATAAAGCTGTCTCCGTCCAATGATGATTTATTTACGGCAATTTCTCGCTCCGAACGCTCCTCGCTTTTGATAGACATGTGCTGTAAAATCCATTACTTTACTAGTGTAGAAAATTTTATATATATTTGCCCTGTATTCGAGTTTTCTGTTGCTATTTTGAAATTATATTTGTCTATTTTGCTGTACTGACATTTTAAGTTAGTTTCAAAATTATAAATGAACTAATTTTGTGTCCCCGAGCTGTTAAAGCTACGTTAAGATGCACACTGCAAACTTTTAGTCGGCCGATAGTTTTTTGGGCTCATAAATCAGTATGAATAATATGTACGCACATTTCAAAGATCAGATCGGGTACTAAGCCGGCATCAGACCGACTGGCAATTTGATTAGAATCAAGATTTTTTTTAAGAAAAACATTGCCAACCATCGGGTCAACTATCGGCCGACTGATTAGTCTACCGTGCGGGTAAGAAAATAAATTATTCCATAAAACAACTACAAACTATCATCTTCTTCTTTCGTGTCGATGACATGTCTTATAGTGAGACTACACTTTGTCAGCCCAATATGCCGCCACAGCGAGAGCACGGCCGGATGCGCTCATGAGGTCCTGCCGCGAGCAAGTTTCAGGGCACAGCGGACATGCGATGAGGTGGGACATGGTCTGCATAGCAGCCCCGCACTCGCACCCAAGGTCCGCCCCGCCCGTGAAACCCCACCTGGACCGATTGTCTTTGCTTCGGCCGACCTGCGTTCGGAGTCTGTTTAAGGACTGCCAAACTCTTCTCGGGAGATCGTGTCCAGGAGGGAGTCTTTCCAAGAGCGGGACAAACGGAGTGGGCAGTGAAATTCTCGACCGCCAAAGTTCCCGTCTGGCTAGAGAGGCCTCACCATCGACAGGAGCAACGATCTTGTAAAAACCCCTGCGACTTTTGAGCCGCTGTGGCACAGGGGTGTAATTGTGCATGGGGTGTCGTTGGTCTGCTTCAAGTTTGGCTCTCTCGATGCCAGAAGCCACGCTTCTGCGAACATCTGGTGGGGCAATGCCGGCCAGTGGATACAGCATCTGTAACGGGGTCGGCTTGAGGCAGCCAGTTATAATGCGGCACGTTTCGTTCAGTGCTACATCCACCTGCCCGGCGTGAGCGGAACGACTCCACACGGGACATGCATATTCGCCCGCGGAGTAGCACAGTGCCAGGCCAGTGGTTCGCAACACCGATGGAGAGGCTCCCCAGGTCGTGCTCGTCAGCCTTCGCAACAGGTTGTTGCGGGAGGCAACTTTCTGCTTAGTATTCTCGCAGTGTTTCCTAAAAGTGAGCGACCTGTCGAGAGTTACACCCAGGTATTTTGGAAGCTTGCAATGGCTGATAGGTACACCTCGCCACTGGATGTTAAGGGTTCGACTCGCTTCTCTGTTGCGCAGGTGGAATGCGCACGACTGAGTTTTTGAGGGGTTTGGTTTTAGGGCGTTCTCCTGGTAATAGATACTCAGATCTTCAAGTGCCTTATTGAGGTTTTCCTCTACCTCCTCAAAGGATCCCTGTGATGTCAGGGCCAAATCATCAGCGTCATCAACTATCATCTTGATAAACTAACAAACCCACAAACTAACATTTTAATTAAAACCAAGTCAATACGAACTAATTATACTTGGGATAGCCAAGTCTGACTACAGTTAGAAACTCCATGGTATGGTTCAAAAATATTGACAGATCAAACGAACGTAATGATTGGTCACGTGTCTGTGCTTGTGTTTATTCGCCGCCATTGTGAATAGTCAACAAAAATGTTTTATAAATATTAAGTATACACGCACTTAATTGGAAAAGTTACTATAACTTCGTAAGTAAGATTTATAGATTTTTTATAAGTTTGGGAAAACGAACCAATTTTAAGCGAGGTTCAAAAATTATGTCGTTTGAATTGGCACAATCGACATTTGAAACGATTCTTCAAAAAACTTTTTACAAAATATTAAAACCGACTTCAATAACGTACCTAAAATCGTATCCTAAGTTTGACAAAAACTATGCTGAAAATCACATCAAAATTAGTTCAGCCAAACTGGAGATAATAGAGCAAAAACATACATGTGTAGGTACATAGAGGACTAACTGAGGACCTTTCTATTTTAAGTCGGTTAGCAATAAAATAAAGACAAACCGTCTTACCACAAAAACTTTTAAACGTCAGTTTAAGACTTATCTAAAAAAATGTCAAATTATGACGTTGACATATGGTTCAATTTGCAGCCAAATTTTTTTTAGACAAGTGTAAAACAGGTGGTTAAGTTTTTGTAGTAAGGCCAATAATGTCTGTCTTATTAACATACATTTACTACACAACAATATGAATGTATTTATTTCTTGAATAAGTACGAAACTCTTTTGCGAACTAAGTTTAAGTGCGAACACTGCGCAAATAAAAGTACAAGTAAACTGTACCACTTTGTCGGGACTCTAATAGGGTTTGCCTTCGGTATTGTGACTATCATTCTGAAATTTGATGAACATTTCCCGAAAAGGTTTCCTAAATAATGTTTTTATTTCATACACAACATCATTTTCTATGTATAAACACAATTCCATTATTATATATTTTTCCGATACAATATGGAAAAGACAGAGTTATCTTTAAGAAATGTTATGTTCACGAATTATTGCATATTGAAGCCACCTTGAAATAAAAAATATATAAAATTCGAATCCATCATAAAACAAAATATATTACATCAAGCTAATTAAAAAACAAAATGAAATAAATTCTAGTAAACAAGAAACGTTAGCACAGCTTAATCACACTAGTATTTTCAACGACGAAATAAATTTTACAAAACGACTTATCCTACTCAAGCCTTCAACTTATGGTGCACCTACTTCGGCCTAGTTCCTATGTTTATCTTCAATAAATGAACGTAGCTATACGAGTTTGCTTTTGATCGCTGAACGGTTTTTTTATTAGATTTTTTAATGTTTACTTCATACTGTTAGAGTACCACACTGAAGACTTTTAGTCGGCCGATAGTTGGTGTGGGCTCATAAATCAGTATGAATATAAATGGTAGTACGCACACTACAAAGATCAGATATTTAGCCGGGATCAGACCGACTGAAAACTTTGATAGCACTCAAAACCTTCGTTTTTTTAGATTCGTTTTTTTTTTAGTTTGTAGATTATTAGTAATAGACGGAAATTTTAGTAATTTTTGGTCCGAACATCGTGTCAACTTTGGGCCGACTATTTAGTTTGCAGTGTGTTTAGTATAGGTTAGATAAACACAATTAATTGTACTCATGGCTTTATTTTAGTAATGCTGTTTTAAAATTGTGATTCCTCAGTTTATGTTTGTTGTAGTCGACATGCAACAGTTCTGGATGGATATTAGATTGTTCCACGAAATGATTTGATGTTTACATTTCGATAAACTTGTCGTTTTTGTTGGAAAATGGTTATGTCTGTCTTGTATTTGAATTTTAATACTGGTTTCAAGCCAAAACAACATTATAACGGGATTTTCGATATTTTGCATTTAAACCTTATTAAGAAAAGGTCAACAACTCAGTTCGTGTTATAAATAAAATAGCATGCTTACTAACGTATGAGGAAAAACTATGAACTGTTGGAAAAAGCAATTTGGGCCAATAAATAAATTGTACCTATACAAATATTGCGTTTCGTTTTTATTACGCATGCACGATTGCACGCACGCACGGAACTATTGGTTTGCTCTTATACATATTAGGAAACGGGTCAGTTTTTTTTTGCTTATGCTAGATGTTTTTTAAACAAATTCTGTTCAGTAGGATGACGTTAGTGCATTACAATGTACATGACATTCGTGTATTAATAGGTGACATTTTAATCTCATAATAATATCAAATACAGAAATTCAATATTTAAAAATGTTGAAAATATGTTGTAAAATAACCAAATACAGAACATATTTTCATAAACGTCCGATTTTCTTAAAACTACTGATTACTTTGAAAATTGATCCCAAAAATTCATAGTACTAAAAAAAGTGACGTTAATATTGTTGGTGAACTTGTACCTTCTTAGATGTTCCTTAACACGTAGACAGCATACCTGTCATGCAATTGTAAAATCGAGACAGAGAATACTCATATCTTACCCGAGACACGTACTCTTCAAATTACATTACACTCTTTAGTGTGCAGAAAAGAGCGAGTATTTTTGCTCTACCAACGTACAGCGTAAAAGGTACCTGCAATATGCATAATTACACCAAAATGCGGTATGATGTCAGAAAAGGTAAGTTTATTTTTCAATTTCCACTGTTAGTTTAGGGTTAAAAAGCACCATTTTGCTTCTGACGTGCCTTTTTAGATACTCTTTACCGAGGAAAGGGTTTATTCCAGAATTTTTAAGAAAACGCTATGACCATAACCAAAATATATAAGGAATGTAATTTGTTTCTGATAATAAGTTTAGTACTTTTTTCTAGTTCATTTATCTTAGGTAAGCATTTTGTTACTGAGGCAGAAAAACAATGAATTATTTGTCTTTTAAAACACCCATTTGTTAAACTGTCATCATTTGTAATTTGAGGAAAAAATCGTCCTTAACTTTCACTATTTATTTACTGTAGCGTAGCATACTTTGAAGCTATATTTTTCAAAAGAAATTGTAACTTCCCTGACCTCCTTTCATTAAGTTCTCTTGCACTACTAAGGTTCAGCAAATCGTATGAAGCTTCGATATTCAAAGTGTTCGACGGGGCAACACGCATAGATTGCATGCGCAGTGACCGCCTCCTTTTACATGATTAGCTAATTAAAATGGTAATACCACACCTTGGAGCTGCAAGATTTATACCTTGACTTCTTGAATAGAATTCAAACCTAGTTGTAGTCGTAAGAGATAATTTTCCGTTACAATTGAGGCTGACGATTGAGTTAAATCTACTGACTTTCGTGAAAATTGCGTACCTACTTTAAAAGTGTACTTGTATTGTGTCGGTGAAAAATTTAAATCCTTTAATCTAAAAAACCAAACATTCAGTGTACCTATTTAGTTTACTAGTTTAATTGAGTTTATCATCCAGCTATATTGTTTAATTTATATGGGTACATTTTTATACATGTATGGCATGTAGTGAAATGTTTTTCACTGCGTTTGTAATAAAAAAATATTTTAGATGATTTTAGAAATTGTTACATAGGCTAATTAATAGTTATAAATACAGGTCAGGTTCACACTAACTAACAGTATTTTCAACATATATTTCATGGTGGAAAATATACAAAAACTTACACATTTCCACAATCAGGTAATCGTTGAATTGCGTGCGGTTATTGGGTCATATTTTGGTTTGACCTTAATTATATTTATTGAGCTACATATGCTGTAACGGTAACTGTTAAATTAAGCGTTTCTGTTTTGTGAAAAATAATACAGATTTTCTCAAGGCGTTACTTACAGCAAGCACAAAATGTAGATTAAAAATTCTCATTAGAATGATATATAGTTGTGTTATTTCTTCTTTATACCTATTTATAGTATAATGTTCGCGTAATTGAAGTTAATCTAGCTAGAGCTTAATTGTTGGATTAATTGTATAGTAACCATATCGTCTTTATTACTACAATATTAATATTTAAATTAACACGAGTCAAAAAAAGAAACTCTGAAAAAGGTCGTTTTATTTATTCATATAAGAATTGACCGTTTGTTCCACACTATTGAATTGAGGTCGTCCCTCAAAAAAGACAAAGAGATCAGTCTCAAGGGATGCAGCCCTAATCAACCCTTGGCAGGGGATTAATGATGGTGGTATGATATAATTAGTTAACGTGTGAATTCTCCTCACTATCTCTAGGGAGATTTTTTGTGGGAGTTTGGAAATTGATAGTCGAAAGAATTTTTTAATTTTCAAGCTATGGAGCAAGTAAATCTATTGACACCAGTCTAACCAAGGTCTGACACCAGTCTAACTAAGGGGTACTGGGTTGCCGGGTAACTGGGTTGTGGAGTTCAGATAGGCAGTCGCTCCTTGTAAACACTCAACTGCATCCGGTTAGACTGGAAGCCGACCCCAACATAGGGAAAAGCTTGGGAGATGATGATGGAACAAGTAAATCTATAAGTACTCAGGTTTTTTTTAGATAGATATGTTTCACAACTTCAAGTGATTTTCACATCTTTAGGTTTTAACCTAGAAGAGAGTCATAGCAAAATGCAATCTCGATGATGACTAGTCAAACTGCTTACTCACTGAAAAGCTTTAAAATTTTAAGAACCATTAAAAAATCCTTTGTTTCAAGCAATTTAATTCTAGTACAATTTTCAAGCACTTTAAAACATTAATGTTAAAACAAAGCGGACAATAATTTTGAGTTATTATTCCGTAATTTGAAAAGTTCGGGAGCTCATTACCAGAAGATGGATTTGGTTTGGGTTTTGTATTGGTTTTGTTGTATTAGTTTAATGTAGTTTTGTTAATAGTCTCATTTTATTTGTACGTTTTCGAATTTATAGATTGATTGCTACAGAGAGGGTTCATCGATCTTTCTCTCGTCATGTCAAAGTTAAAGTATTTATTCGCGGTTATGATTCTTATAAGACACAAAACAAAGAAGCAAATATACATACAAAATACAGAAAACATAGTACAACATGTCATAGCAATCCCATCGAACTAAGATAGTGAGGGAATAGATTTTTTATAGTGTGCACTGTATAATATATCTAGCTTTAAAAAACTAATCTTTACAGAGAACTGGCGCTGGTCATGGCCGAATATCGTTATTTACAAACAAATCTATTTGATGATGTTGGTTGTTTGACTCCAATTTCGTTACATTTACTTGTTCCCAGAATTTAAGTAAAATATTCTAAATGAAAAAAAAGTATTTTCAAAAAATATTGTAATTTTATAAATTTTAATTCTATCCCTAGATTAGACTTCATGTGAACTCACTCTTGACTCTTAAGTACCTTTTAGAGACTACTGTACTTTGGCTAAATCGTCTCCCTAGAGTCAGAATTGGGTATATCAAGTTTAAGCATAATCTGTTTTAAAGGGCATTTGTAATTATTATCCTTAGATGACCTTCAGACGAAGACTAGTGACTTTTTCTCTAACGAGCCAGTTTTAAAGTTAATAATCTCAAGTATGTACCCAGAAAGTTACATGTATATTCGTAATACTTAACTTAATTTCTATGTATTTGTCAAATTTTACCCGAATTATATTCAAGTTCAATGATGTATACATATTTCACCTTTATTCGAATAGGTCGTTACCCAGCTTTGCGACAAAAATATGTCCACAATAGTTATTATATATTTAAGATATTTTAAAATATTCATTACGTTTTTAGCAATAAAATTATTTGCTGTATTTTGTTTTTTATAAATGGATTTGCACATCACTTCATTGTATTGGGTACAAAAAAAAAACTTTATTTTCCCTAATAATTAATAATGAAAAAATTTCTTGCTATGTTAAATAACAACACCTACTCATAATATAATTTGTAAATATAATCAGAATAATTGGTGTTTTGCCCAAATGTAGACCTACAGAGCTTCATTCCCGGTTTTGGCAGGCAATCATTTGAGGCCATAGAAATTCGATCACAATATGGCTGGCTATACATACCTACCTACACTATAACTCAGATTATATTCCAATATATCTTCTATTATACTGTCCACGGACACCACAAACCAATTTCCTTATTCTGTAGCTAATAGCTTATCTTAGGAGGAATCAATTTGTCGACTACAGAATTGGCTGCGGTACAATCCGCTTGATTTATTAGGACATTCGTCTTTAACAG
This sequence comes from Helicoverpa assulta, assembly GCA_963856015.1. NCBI lineage: Eukaryota > Metazoa > Arthropoda > Insecta > Lepidoptera > Noctuidae > Helicoverpa > Helicoverpa assulta. The sequence goes on from CAWLCW010000016.1 coordinate 3,765,833, forward strand.
AATATTTCTATCCACACAATTGCTGAAACTCCTATCTATTTGTCAGATCAACTGTAATTAAAATTAAAGACATCTCATCTATATACACGAGTGAAGGGAGACTTCTGTATCTACTCTTACTCTATAATGTATAATCCAATACAAATGTTTATGTGTTTGAAAGAAAATCACATCTTCTTGAAAATATATCAGCTTATTCTTTGTCAATGCCACACTATAGAGTGAGCTATTGTAAAAAATCTACGTGAGTATCTACCCTCTAAAATCTTTCACAGAGAACGTACGACAATATATCTTCTCATCGATAAAATCCCAAACAAAATTTTCTCTGATGACCTCTTCGAACAATTCTTTGAACAAAATTCTCTCGGAATATAACAAAGACGTAGATACGTAGTTTTCTTTTAATTTTTCAGACAGAGCTTACGAAGTGATCCCGACGCTTTGAGCGCAATGCACGTGCCCGCTCCGACGAATGGGCAACTCCCTCAGGGATCCATAATCCTACCTATACTGGGGTAAAGAAGGAAAATTTTATACCCAAAGACTTTCTGAGTCCGGATTTTGGTTCCTAATATCGCTTTCGTGAAGTCCGGAGTCGATTGAAGAACTACGATTTGGGAACTTTTGGCGATCATTCGATCAGTTTCCTCGGAGACTGGGTATTGGAGGAATCGATTTGGCCTGTAAGTTTTGCTCGTAAATCAGGCTTAGAGGTAGTGCCAAGTAATGCTCATGTTTTTATTCATTACGAAGTTGACTCGTTTGTGTATAATTGTTACGTATGTATTGTTTTTGTGAAGCGTTTTATGAAAAGTCACGTGTACTACGATTGATTCATTATGTCGAATATACGGTAAGGTGAGTGACTGATAATGAAATGCAGCTTTAAATCTGAGTATCACTTTAGATCTACAATTTAATCAAAATTAATTCAAATTAAAATAACTTAGATTTATTTCCCAAAATACCAAGCTTTAAACCCTGAAATATTGCTCTGCAAATATTGGCACGACAATATTCTAATTATAATCTGTGGACACAAACAGAGCTAACTACATGTATGCACAAAGAGAATCAATACAAGTTAAAATTGGTTATACCGGGCCAAGCTATTACGTCAACGATTTTAGCATAATCCGAGTTATTTTGTGGTTAGACTTGACCTATATATACCTACAGGGATTACCGCAAAAGATTGCAACATTTCTCCAATAGAATATCGGCTTCTGCGATATCAAGGGATTTGGAAGGTTTTCGAGTAAATACTATTTTGTTATGGGTTTGTACGTTATAATTGATTGACTCTTCAACTGTAACATCTAGTTTATTTGTTGTGGATTTCAATATTCCACTCATACATCTTTCTTTTGTTTTGCTTACTTAAGGTCCGTTCAGATAGACCGGGTCGGAGAGCAGAGCAAATTTTTAGCACGTTGAAAATTGAGTACTTAGTATTTAAAGTAAGGTTTATTTTTGCATGCGCACTGCTTTTGTCATTGACACTGTCTGTCATTGACATTGTCTGAACGGACCCTTTAGGTAAAATATTTTTGCATGCAAGAAATATTATTTTCTTATGTAAGATAAATTGGTTAGGTGGAACTTTGTTAACTCCATGCAAATAACGTTAATTTCCTACCTCTAGTAAGCAAATGATATGTGTATATTAGGTCATTGAAATCTACCGCGGCCCTGGTACATAAAAGGCCTATGACGGAACACGACGGTTTTTAGTCAGTAAGAGTCTGACACTCCCTCACCGCTGCTAACCCACAGCGGGAGGGGTCATTTGATGATTTTTGACGTCGGAAAAAAAAAGTCATTGAAATCACTAGTAAAATGCATAGATTCTTTATTCAAAAGCAGACTGATATACCTCTAATAAGTTTAATTAAATAACGTTTTGCAATATCTCATTTGTACCTATGCTATTTTTAACTAATTATAATAAAAAATTTAACTGCAAATACTTAGGTACGATAATGTTACTTGTCTCTGTCACTCAAATAGTTCTAACACATAAACAAAAAGTAACAAACATCGAAATCAAACGCGTATCAAGTTGCCTGTGGGCGCACTAAAGGTCGTTTCAATTAGACTGTAACCGAACTCAAAGGCGCCTTTTGAAGACGCACAAAATCTCTTCAGCTCGTTTCTGATTAATTGTTCTAGTGTCGACTTGATTCCCTTGATACTTTTTGTGTAGTGTGCTTTGGATATGTATGAGAAATGTTACTGTTTTTATAAGTCAAGATTACTGTTACAGCCTTTTTTTTTTTTATCGTCCCACTGCTGGGCACAGGCCTCCTCTCACACGGAGAAGGATTGAGCATTAATCACCACGCTTGCTTAATGCGGGTTGGTGATTTCAGACTAAATAGTCCAGGTTTCCTCAAGATGTTTTCCTTTACCTTTTTATCAGCCATTGGTGTCCAAGATATACTTAGAAAGTACATACAAACTTAGAAAAGTTGCATTGGTACTTGCCTGACCTGGAATCGAACCCGCGCCCTCATACTCGAGAGGATGGTTCTTTACCCACTAGGCCACCACGACTTTTCAACAAGATTACTGATCTACAATTTTTATTTACGTGTGATTAAATTCTGATGTTTATTATTAACTAGCTTCTGCCAGCGGTTTCACCCGCATCCCGTGGGAACCTCGGCACGGACCCGGAAAAAAAGTAGCCTATAGTCTTCCTCGATAAATGGGCTATCTAACACTGAAAGAATTTTTCAAATCGGACCAGTAGTTCCTGAGATTAGCGCGTTCAAACTGATGTTTTTGAAATTAAACAGGTCTTGTTTGGTGGACTAACTTGTCTTTTATTGTAAAATATAATTGTACAACGTGTTGCTTTTTAAAACAGTAGAACGGGAGAGGTCTTATACCAACATTGACATATTAACAACATGTAGCCAACTTAAACATTCAAATAAACATTGCCATATTCATAACACCCCTTCTCAATGTTTATGCATTTTAAACAAATAACATTAACACAAAACTTAAAACATCTTAAAACATTATCAAATAAACATCTCTACTTCTTAGCTTACCACTTGACATTGCATTGTGTTAAAAACTTAATTAACAACTCCTTACTTAACGACTTTGTTAGCATGTCTGCCAATTGTTCACAAGTATTAATATACTGAATATCAATTTTATTATTTTTGATCAAATCTTTAACAAAGTGGTATCTAATGTCAACATGTTTAAGACGTTTAACTGAGTCTGTACTTGCATTCAAAATAGCTCCCTGATTGTCACAATACAACTTAACAGGGCTATCATTCTGAACATCCAAATCATGCAATAAATTAACAAGCCAGCACGCTTCACTTGCTGCCATACTCATAGACACATATTCGGCTTCAGTCGAAGACAAACTTACAGAGGATTGCTTCTTTGAACACCACATAACCAAACAATTTGCAAAAGTAAACAAATAGCCAGAGGTGGACTTTCTGTCCCTCTGATCACCTCCCCAATCTGCATCACAATAGCCTTGTAATACACTATCATCACACTTATATACTATTTTATAATCTAATGTATGCTTCACATAACGCAATACTCTCTTAAGTGAACTAAGTAATGCACTATTGGCACATTTCTGATATCTACTTAGTAGGGAAACTGCAAAACACAGATCAGGCCTAGTGCCTGAGACAGCATACATAAGACAGCCAATAATTTGCCTACAGACTCTTTCAATGTCTATATCACAATTAGTATTTGAATCAAACATTTTAGTATTCAAATTACTATCCAAGGGTGTCAACATAGGTTTACAATCTTCCATGTTAAATCTTTTTAATACATTTTCTAAGTACTTTCTTTGTGACAACGTAGTTATACCCTTTTCTAAGTTTTGGTTTACATGTATTCCTAGAAATTCTGAAACTCGCCCTAAATCTTTCATTTTAAACTCTTTGTTTAACATTGTTTTTAGGTTAGTGACCTCACTTTCATTACTCCCAAAGATTAACAAATCGTCTACATATATTAACAAAAATGTTTTATCTTTACCACTATACTTCTTATATAAACATGGATCACATTTAGACCTTATAAAACCATCTCTAATTAATACAGAATCAACTTTAATATTCCAAGCTTTAGGTGAACTTTTCAACCCGTACAACGACTTGTTTAACTTTACAATATTACTTTCTCCTGAGTATGCCCCTTCTGGTAACCTTACATATACATTTTCTTTAATATCACCATATAGAAAAGCTCCAGTGACATCCATCTGGTGTATAGGTAAATTATATTTTGTTGCAATTACTACAAACAATCTAAAAGTTGCTAGCTTAGCAACTGGAGCATAAATGTCACTTAAGTTAATTATATCTTGTTGTTCAAACCCCCTAGCAACAAGCCTAGCCTTATACCCTTTGACATTATTTACATTTTTTATTTAAAAAACCCATTTGCTGCTTATAGGCTTAGCACCTACAGGTAATTTACACACTTCCCATGTATTATTGTCACTTAGAGTCTGAAGTTCCCTAGCAATAGCTGCACTCCACTCACTAGCATCACTTCGGCTCATGGCCTCTCTATATGTGATGGGATCACACTCACTTTGTTCTGATTGTACGTTATTACACTTGTAGAAATCAGTTTGTTTACGCTCACGCCTACTCCTATCTACGGGTAAAACAATATCTTCCAATAAATGTTCTTCTTCACTGCATGGCAAGTAGTCACTGTCATCTCCAGAGTTGTCTGCTAAGTCACTACTCATGTGGGATGTATCTACCTCGTTGTGGTCGTGGGTTGTTACCTCATCAATATCGGGACTATTCTCCTGCCCTGTGTCCTCTTCAAGGTCTAAGGACACCACAGTTTGCCCTTCACCTTTCTTCACTTGAGGTTTCTCCTTCTGTTCTTGTTGTAAGAAGACAATGTCCCCTGATGTTTTTGTTTCTACTACATTCCTCTCAGGATAGTAAATACGGTAACCTTTCACATTCTCCTCATATCCGACCATCAATCCCTTCTCTCCCTTCGGATCCCACTTCAGTCTCTTCTCTTTTGGTATGTGTACATATACTTCTGTACCAAAAGTTCTCAACTCATGGATATTATATGCTTTTCCAGTCCATACCTCATATGGAGATCGCCCATCCTCGTGACTCTTCCCAGTCCTGTTCAACACGAACACTGCAGTATTTATGGCTTCGGCCCATAATTTCTTTGGTAAATTTCTCTCATGTATCATTGTCCTGGCCGCTTCCACCAATGTTCTATTTTCTCTCTCAGCCTTTCCATTTTGCTCTGGAGTGTATGGTACTGTAGTTTGGTGTGTTATTCCACGTCTTGTAAACATTTCCTTCACATACCTGTTCACAAACTCCAGGCCGTTATCACTTCTGACTGTCTTCACCTTGTTTCCAGTATTATTCTCCGCTTTATTTATAAAATCCTCAATTATATACTTGATCCTATCTTTTGTCTTCACAAAATACACACTTCTGAAATTCGAATTTTCGAAATCTGAAACTGACGGTTCCTCCATGGGACCGCATGTATCAACATGAATTAACTCACATGTCCTGGTACTCTTGAATTCGCTTCTATTGAATGGCAATCTATGAATTTTCCCGACCAAGCAACTCTCACACACCGGGTTGGACGTTTGTTTAACCACAATGTTGTTTTTCCGCAAAATATCTTTGACGTAGGTAAAGTTTTGGTGCGCCAATCTTCTGTGCCACTCGTTTAAATCGTTCCACGCTAGTTCTGCAGTACTCGCAGTTTCACCATTACTATTATAGCGTAAATCCAAGTAAAAAGAATTTCCAATTCTTTCCGCAACAGCGCAAATTTTCTTTGACTTGTAAAATTTGCATGAACTGTCATCTGTCACTATAACATAACCTTTGTCTGTGGCACGATTTACCGAAAACAGGTTCGTTTTTAGTTCAGGAACATACAACACATTGTCTATGACTGTGTCAATCCAATCATTTCCGTTTGACACTTGAACTTCTATCTGTCCATAACCAATCGCATTTATAACTGCTCCATTACCGATGATTACAGGTTTTGGCGAAGTATTTGAGAATGATGTAAACAATGCACGGTCTCTACACATATGCTCAGTAGCACCAGAATCCACCAGCCACTTCGATTTTTGCAGTTGATGCGACAGATTAGACACCACGAACGCATTACTATTCGTTTTATTTTCACTTCTTGACATTCTTTGTTTTCGAAAACGACACTGAGCTTTAAAATGTCCGAACTTCCCACAATAAAAACAGTTATTATTATTACTCATGTTCCCTTCACTGTTAGTTTTATTGTTGCTTTTACTCTCGGTATTATACTGTCCGCTTTTACCAAATTTCAAACCTCTTGACGGTCCTGGACCTTTATTCTTCACAAAGAATGCAGACGGTGTTGCTTGCTGTGCTCCTTCGTTCCTTTCCTTTACTCGCTCTTCTTCAATCAGTAGTCTGGCCACTAAATTTTCAAACGTTTGTTTGTCATCCGGCGCCGACTCCCAGGCCGAAATGAAATGTTTATATTCGTCTGGTAACGACATCAACACCTTCGTGATTACAAATTTATCTGAGATTTCTTCACCCATCTGTTTCAACTGGTTTTGTAGTTCTTGTATCTTAGATAAGAAAACAGACATGTCGACTCCTCTTTCGAACTTGTATTGAAAAAATCTCTGCTGTATAATGTGCACACTGGTCTCAGTTTTCTGTTCATAAACACTATGAAGTTTTCGCCACATCTCCGCAGAACTCGTACAAGTAATAATATGTAGCATTGCCTCTTCTGACATTCGTGTTACCAGTAACGTTTGTGCTTTGGCATCTTTGGACTCCCATGCCGGTATCTCAGCGGCAACTTCGGGCTTCAATTGCTTTCCTTCCACGATATTTAACCATCCATGGCCCCTCAATTGTACTGTTGTTTGGAATTTCCATATATTCCAATTTCTGGCTCCTTCTAACTTGATCACATTGACGTTATTGTTATTTCCTTCCGTCATTTTAACTTTGTCTTCTCCCAACTAAGAACAAGTACTCCTTCTCGACGATGTTCCGCTGTTCAGCAATGGCCGAGCCGTCAGCCGATGCCGCAAAAGTGACAACCTCACTTTTTTCCTTCTCGTCGATTTTGCTTTTACTGCCACCGCAAGTAATCTACATCAAGCTGTTATGGCCGTGCCTGGGCCCATAACCTGATGTTTTTGAAATTAAACAGGTCTTGTTTGGTGGACTAACTTGTCTTTTATTGTAAAATATAATTGTACAACGTGTTGCTTTTTAAAACAGTAGAACGGGAGAGGTCTTATACCAACATTGACATATTAACAACATGTAGCCAACTTAAACATTCAAATAAACATTGCCATATTCATAACACAAACAAACAAACAAACTCTTTAGCTTTATAATATTAGTATAGATTATTGTACATAAGATATTTATACTTACATGACCTCTGTGTTATGAGGTACGCTTTAGCAAAGTAATGGTGGCCCCTGCAGTTTTATAAGAAGTTTTTACTTGATCACAAGAGTGCCATTACTTAAATAATTTCGTAGTTTATAAAAAACGTTACAGTTTTTATTTCTTTACAATAATCTACTTAAATGACGGCTCTGTATCTTTATTGATTAATGGAACTTACAAAAGTACTAGAATACGTCTCAAAACTTTCAAAGTTCTCTTAACTTCTCTAAACCTGAAATTGTCATTTAAACATTTTGTAAAACTTGTACTACAGCCCACGCACATTTGTAAAGAACTTCTAATTTCAAACTCCTATTTCTAGCATTTAGTGAGTACAAAACAAAACATTTAATCTCGCAGCTAACTTCATTTACTTCCTAGTTACCCTTCTATTGGGATTTGAACAAAGGCAAGGACTAAACAATCGCACATTACGAGCTGTAATGAAATTTGAAATGCACGACAGTCCCAAAATGAATATTTAAGAAATGAACAAAACATTTCGTTTGTTAACCACAAACTAACGTTGTAACTACTTAAACCTTGGAGCATTAAATCTACTGGAGACGCCATTACGGTCTCTTCTCGATTTCCAAAGGTACGAAATCATTCGTGCCACTTATAGTCGTGCCAAAGCCTACTGGGGCTGCGGGATTGGTCGAAAGAGTTACCGCGGCCCTGGTACATGAAGGGCTTAAGAAGGAAGATGGTGGGTTTTATTCAAAAAGAGTCTGACACTCCTTCATGCTGCACCCACAGCGGGAAAGTTAATATGATGATACATGATTTCGTTAGTTTATGTTTCTATTTTGACAACTCTCTTGTGTGCATGCGTAACGATGTGACCGAAAACGCATGAGTGAGCAATCACTGCCTCGTACGTAAATTGACAGACATTTTAGCAAGCATTTGTGCTCATGGCGGCTCCAGTATGTTAAATGCTCTAAGACTTAACCCCACTAAAACAATTATAGTCTTTGTTTTGTTACACTTAACATACGAAAACAGTTTGCTTAAAGTAAGGGGTACATTACAATATGGCCGCCGCGTCTGAATATGTAGTTATTTAAACAATTTTATACAAAGACTGAAAACTAATTGTGGCACGGTTGCAATTATGTTTTTGGGTTATTGTTCTAGCTAATTCCGTATGTAAAAGATATGGTAAACAAGAGGTGAAAGATTTTGCTTAGTTTATTAAATCCTGTATTTTTAAAACAGTGTCATACGGCGGCAGAATCTACAAAAATATATAAATAGCGTTGGTACAGACATAAAATGGTTTCTTTACCTTTGTAGCAATAACGAGACGTAATTTTCCTTGCCTTACGAAAATTATCATAAATTTCAGACCAAAAAATATTTTTGTACCTTTATTTTTAAAGGTCCCTATTATTTAAATAGTGAAATAAACTTTACCTCATGTTACACCATAACGTTATTATGTTAGGACAACCTGAGCCCACGTAGACACCATTAAAAGCGGGTTTTATTAAAGGCATGCATAATTAGCAACAGCTTGTAACCCGCCTGGACACTATATAAATTATATTATCTTTAAAGTTTATTGAGATAATGTTTTGATCGTATCAGGGTATGTATCGTTTATTTACTTACTCAAAGAGTACTGCTGAATCACAAACATATGACATTCGAAATAACTTGGAACTACTTATAGAATAGAATAGAATAGAATAGAATCATTTATTTGCCATAAACATGTGTATACATACATACACACGCAGGTGCATGTATGTAAGATGGTACAATTAAATATGATCTTAAAAACATGTTTGCCATTTGCCATGGCATGCAAATATTTACAAAATTAATTAATAAATAACAATAAAACAAAATTAATTATGAACTAAAAAAATAAGTAAATGAAGGAACTAAAAAAATAAACAAATCCTACTTAAAATCTAATTAATTTTATAAAATATAATATAAAATTATATAATTGTATTTTGCATATCACAATTAAGGCGTATATAATACCTACTGTAGATTCATTGGCTCGAAGTAAGCATACAAAAAAAGAAAAACAGTTCAAAATGACAGAACAAATAAAACAGTAATGTTTTTGTAAAGAAGCTTCTAATGACATAAATTACCTGTATGTATATAATCAAAGCCTTTTTATTAGTGATTGACATTGTTCATAATATGTGGGAAGGTTAATCATGATAAATACGACAATATTTTAGAAGCTCGTAAAAAGATACAGAATGCAAGTACTATAATAACACAAATGCTACTCTAAAAACATTAAGCCTATTTTTTATAACTAAAAGCCTAGGTGATTAATAAAAAAGCATTTTCTTTGACAAAATGTTTCAATAAAAACATTCCAGAATTTTTTACTCGTCATGATTTATCGTTTAATATCACAAAAAGTTTTTATTTTCCAAAAATAAAAAGAAACGCCTTTTTGTTAGTCTAGACTCTAGATGCTACAATAAGTTGTTTAGTACTAATGGGTTTCAAATTTTGAAAAATACTTTATATAGTACTAAATGCAACTTTATTTGCTTTTAAATCATAGTACTGAGAAGAATGCGCATTTACACTTTTCTCAACAATACGAAATACTTGAGTCCAAGTACAACTATAAATTCTATACTTACCTTGTATGAGGCCTGCATTCATTTTGTACAAAATCAAATGACATTAGCAATCATTCAATCGTTATTTTTCACATTCCTAGTAGCTTACCTCTGGACTGGCAAATTATGTTATGATAATACCTATATTTGCAAAAAGTCGTAGTGGCCTAGTGGGTAAAGGACCAGCCTCTCAAGTATGAGGGCGCGGGTTCGATCCCAGGTCAGGCAAGTACCAATGCAACTTTTTTTAATTTTGTATGTACTTTCTAAGTATATCTTAGACACCATTGACTGTGTTTCGGATGGCACGTTAAACTGTAGGTTTCGGCTGTCATTGAACATCCTTGGCAGTCGTTACGGGTAGTCAGAAGCCAGTAAGTCTGACACCAGTCTAACCAAGGGGTATCGGGTTGCCCGGGTAACTGGGTTGAGGAGGTCAGATAGGCAGTCGCTTCTTGTAAAGCACTGCTTCTTGTAAAGTACTCAGCTGAATCCGGTTAGACTGGAAGCCGACCCCAACATAGTTGGGAAAAAGGCTCGGAGGATGATGATGAATACCTATATTTCCAATTTTTTATTTCATAATTTAAAAGATCAAATATTATTCTCCCAAAACAAAAATATTTCACGATCTCATAACCAATTCCGTATGCGAGACGCAAAAACTTCATATTCATGCAAAACAGTAAAAATGTTTATGGTCTTGTTTGAAAACATTGTTTATTTATAAGTTAATATGTCAACTGCATCCGTCCTAACCCTCGGAACGCGATGCGGTCGAATAACGTGATATTTTATTCACAACTTTCCGTTCGTTCGTCGTTTCGCGAAGTTTGCGCCTTCGCGCCTCGAGAATACATACAAATGTCAGAGGGAACTTCAAGATACTTTAGTTACAATAGCAGCCGCACACTGTATACTAAACAGTCGGGCGATAGTTGACGCGATGGTGATGTTTTTTTTTAAGAAAGTCTTGATTACAATGCATTCAGTCGGTTCGAGACCGGCTTAATACCTGATCTTTGTTAATCTTGATTCCAATGCTTTCAGTTGGTCTGATACCGACAAAATACCTGATCTTTGTAATGTGCGTACCGTCTTTATACTGATTTATAAGCCCAAACTATCGGCCAACTAAAAGTTAGCAGTTTACGGGTACTCAAACGTTGCTATATGAACAATTCAAGTTTGCAGTTTGCCAATTCTGTGGTAACATAAAACAAGGAAAATCATTCGATATTTTCAGTTTTAAATTATTTAATTTATGTAAGTAAAAACAAATGATGTATGTGGCTTGGAGCTGCTGGTCGTTTCAGGTAAAATGAGACTAAGTGCTGCCGTAAAACCGAAAGTTTTAATTAACGTACTTTATAATGAATGTTGAATAAATTCGTAAACTTTAGCACCACAATTCTGTGACTCACTTTTTAATTGAAACCTAAGTTTTCAGCAATAAAATTATTGTCACGCAAACAATTTATTATAAGTAATTTTTAGCTTTTTAATAATTAAGTTTTTTTTTATTATGATTGTAAAATTTTAGGGTATGAAAAAATATTCCATGTTATGATTGTCCTCATAAAAAGTTCACTCAGAATATTTGGAGCCAACCTTTTATAAGAAATGACAAATCACTCTCAGACTAAGTTTTTTTATAGTTTACAACAAAAAATATTTTTGAAGATAATGCCTACTTTTTACGTGCCATCTAATAATTCGTTTGACGAATGTTTTCGTTTTTGAAACACTTAGATTAATGGGAGTGATTTTAAGCCGCATGAGTACAGAATGCTATCTAACTTGTGCAATTATGACTATAACCTAGCTTTAAGTCTATTATCTTAGACTTAATTTCAAGTTGAGAACTCCAAAATGTCTGTACGTGCTCATGATCACTAATTGCACTAAAATATCCACTGTATAATACTTGCCGCAACCTAAGAGTTAATAATATATTTCGGTATAATGAAAATATATTAAACTTTTATTAATACTTAAGACGTACTTCCTATGTATATCTTAGACACCAATGGCTGATAAAAAAGGTGAAGGAAAATATTTTGAAGAAACCTGGACTATAAGGTCTGAAATCACGCATCGCATTGAGCAAGCGTGGTGATTAATGCTCAATCCTTCTCCGTGTGAGAGGAGGCCTGTGCCCAGCAGTGGGATGATAAAAAGGCTGTGACAGCAATACTAAAGACACGAAAGTACCTAACTTTGTCGGTCTGTCTGTCGGGCTTTTCAGTCAAATATTTGGTTCACAGACAGACAGTCAAGGACCTGAGAAATGATACAGACTACTTTTTACCTGGATACTTAAAATGATTCTCCCAGGACGTAGATGAAATCGCGGGGAACATTTATTATAGTGCAGTCATTGAATCGGTTTTTTGCAAATATCTCCAAAATATACGTTTTATCGAAAATTTTATAAAGAACAAAATTGTAGCAGGTAAAACAATGACCAATTTGATTTTTATAAAGGGTTCTAAGTGCAATATTAAGCTAGATATTAAAGATTAAAGCCGTTTTTTTTATTTTCACTTTTAAAGTTAAGGGTAAGATGAGCATAATTCCAAAATTTCATGCAAATCGGTTCACAGTAAAAAAAATCGGAGGTAAGACCGTTTTTCCGATTTTTCGCTTCAATGACTACACTATTAGTATTTTTATGTAATTTGTTTTATTTAATAATTGTTGTCTGAAAGCTTTGATGTTGAATAACAAATATAAATCGTTATTGTTGCGACTTGCAAGCGATTTTCAACCTTGCTCTTCGATTTTCAACCTTGCTCTTTACGCTATTAGAGCTATTATTTTATAAACGAAGATTTTATGCAATATAAGCTCTGCCTGCAGTTCAAACTCTTTTCCCGGTTTCGCGCGTGACTTAATTATAAATAACGTTCTTTGTGAGATTATGTTTTAAAAGAAAATAATTGAATTTTGTTTATTAAGAGGTTTGTAAATTATAAATAAAAGACACGTAGTAATGTTTTAGGTATTAGGTACTATTAAAACTAAAAGGCTTCCATTTGTGTGCTGTGCACGGACTAGGTATAATGAAAATAACTAAGTAATATTTTTGTCGGTATTAAGCCATTTAAAGCAATTCGGTAATTTAGAACCAATTGAAGGTATAATTATGAGTATTTAAATAAATCTTAAACCTTCGTCAGCTCAACTTCGTGTCCCGATTTTGTGGAATACAAGAAGTCAATTTAATACTGTTATAGCGAGACGCAACAGTAGCCAGCAAGATAGGCGATTTCTTGTTGTTACATAACCCACAGCCAAAAAAATATCTCCCAATTTCGATTTTACTAAAGTAATACCTCCTTTTACGATATATCATATTCAGCTTACGTCATAAAAAATAACGTCAGCTGCTAACCACAAGCTGTAAAAGTTTCAGATGACTCAGGCACGATTTTTTTCTGTCATAAAAATAATCTTTCACCAATTTGCTAGATTCGGTGAAGGGTAAATTAATGATGAAAGCGATGGTGTAGAAACTTATTATTTGTTGTAGACCTTTTGACCTTTAATATGTAGTTAGGTACAACAATTGAGGACGTCCAATTAGGTACTATAAGGCTTTTGAAAAATCATGAACCTAATAAAAGTACCTACAGGTATTTTTTGTGCCTTTTATGGAACATAATTTGGCGTTTGTTTGCCTCGTTTGCCACAATATCTACTTGACTTCTAAACCAGGGTTCAATGTTAACAAAAAGGCGATGTCCAAACAAAAACTCACATTCGTATTCATTATCGTAAGTACACAATATTTCATAAATTCTGACAAGTTTGAAGAATTCTGCATTGTACTTGTAATAAATTCTTCGTGTTTCTTCGATGTTGTTGCTAGCTTCGATTCGTCTTCTGATGAAAGTAGATGGGTCCGTGTGTACACTTTGAAAAAGTCCAAGATAGGAACTTCGGACTTTTCCAAAGTGTACGCCTGAACACCACCTTTAAGTCTTCTCGGGTCTTCTTCTTCTGTTTATATCAATCTTCTTTAACGATAAAGAATTTTATAGAATAAAAAGTCTTCATTCTAAAACATGGTCATACCAGAAGCAGCATTACCCAAACTGGTGCTGCCATAAGAGCCTTTCAGGCAATATCAACCTTATGTACTTCAAAATTAGAATCAGTTTTGTATCAAAAGAGACTGGACTTAAGTCTTCCCTGAATATTCCTCTAAATATCTATTTATCTCTGTCGTATTTATATATCTATCCTTATCATTTCGTGCGTGACGTCATTGGTGTGTGTTTTGTTTTTGGTTTAAATATTTATTTACTCTTTCTTACATATTGTCTATCTCCTTCATTTCGTGCGTGACGTCATTGGCGTGTGTTTTGTTTCGATTTAAATATTTGTTTATTATTTCTTACATTATCAATCTATCCTCTTCACATCGCGCGGAACGTTAATTCACGTACAACGACAATAAATTTTAAAAGAATGCCTTCTCGAATGTTCTTATACTCCAAATGTTCAACATGAGGTCAATGATATGTCTTGTGTTTGGATTTAAAAGTTCGAATTTATTATTTTCTTGTCTTTAATAATAATTATTTAGCAACATTTAATTTGATGTTTTTTTTTAATTTTCTACCAAGAAAAATATTGACCAGTAGCCCAATGAACTCCATGTTTTAAACGAATAAACTTACTATACCAGGAACAGCAACAAAATTCTTTTTTAGGGTTCCGTACCTCAAAAGGAAAAAACGGAACCCTTATAGGATCACTTTGTTGTCCGTCTGTCTGTCTGTCTGTCTGTCTGTCAAAACCCTTTATCTCAAGAACTCGTGGATGTATCAAGCTGAAATTCACATAAAATACTCAGGTCTATTGTCCCTTTTAGTTGTGAAAATATCAAACTTCTAAGCCAAGCCGATCAAAAGATACAGCCGATTATGTCGATATTTTCAACAAATTTTCGACACTCGCAAAGGAATCAAAACCTACAGGATACTTCCCGTAAACTCAGAATCTTGAAATTTGGCATGAAGCATTGCTATATAATGTACACATAGGAAAAATTGCAAAAATCACATTTTTTTAGTTATATAAAATAATAAAAATATTTTAATAAAATGAAGCTTACTACCTTATTTCTCACGAACGAATATAGGTATCAAATTGAAATTTATACCAAATACCTAGGTCTATTGTCCCTTTAAGCAGTGAAGAAATCAAACTTCTAAGTTAATGCGATCAAAAGATACAGCAGTTTATACCGACACCTTAGACGAATTTCCGTCACACGCTAGGGAATCAAAACCTACAAGGTACTTCCCGTGAACTCAGAATCTTGAAATTCGGCACGAAGCAACGTTATATAGTACAGATAAAGGAAAAATTGCGAAAATGATAAATTTGAAGTAACATAAAATATTAAAATATTATTTTTGCTTACATGACATAAAATATTTTTGTAATAATTATAAACGTACTACCTACCCTTTTTCACATGAACGCGTAGAGATATTAAAGTTGAAATTCATATCAAACACTTCTTAAATCTAATTGCCTCTAAACTGTGAAAAACTCTAAATCATTCAAAGGTCATCGGGCACCTTAGTATGGAAACCATACCCACTGCGGACACGATCGAAATATAGCACAGTATAATGATATAAGGGTCTGATTTACTATGGCATTAGTCGCATCAATGTGAACCATGGGAATCTAGAGAAAATCAGATTTAAACATCAAATATTTTCCTCATTTCAATGGGAAATTTAAACGACCAAGTTTGACGGATTTGAGTAATCATTTCTTTGTAGTGAAAGAGTATACTCGCCGTTTATTTCCATTGTCATCAGGTCAGGATCTGATGATAGAAATCCTGAGAAATCGAGTGCAACTATCAGAAATTGTAGGCATGCATAGGGTTAAAACTTGATTCTCAGATGTATGTCTGATGATACTATCAAACAGTGAAGGTTTAGAGCTTACCTGATGATGGAGACGTGAGAAAGTCGAGAGAACTCCTCAACGGTATGTTTTAGTTACGTCGTGTTTGGGCTTATATTATTCGTATTGAAAAACAACAAGAAAACTGTTTATATGCGTCGGTCTAGATCTCGGTGGTTAAATAAATATAGATGCATCCTCTAGACATCGACTTCTAGACCGATGCACCTAACATCTTCTTCCTTTCTTTCTTGTTTTTGTTTTCTTGTTGCTTTTTTATATGTTTGAAGTTGGATTTGTTTGTAAAATTCTTTTTAAATTCATTTTGATAAAGACCATTATGACCATTACGACCCACCATTACAAGTTACGACTGGGAATGTGGGTATTGAGATATATAAACTAAATGAGAACTATTTACAAAATAAAATAAAGCCGACTTTATAAAACAAAGAAAGGGACAGAATTACACTTTTGTCAAGGCTCTAGAAACGTAAAGCCAGCAGCCTCGAATCCTACTCTCTAGCAGTCGTTGTTACAATTCGACAGTTACAAGTCGTCAGGCGGTTTCGAAAAAACCTGATACTGGGGCTCGTTAGGTGATTAATCCCGTGAAAAGTCGTGGTGGCCTAGTGGGTGAAGGACCAGCCTCTCAAGTATGAGGGCGCGGGTTCGATCCCAGGACAGGCAAGTACCAATGCAACTTTTCTAAGTTTGTATGTACTTTCTAAGTATATCTTAGACACCATTGACTGTGTTTCGGATGGCACGTTAAACTGTAGGTCCCGGCTGTCATTGAACATCCTTGGCGGTCGTTACGGGTAGTCAGAAGCCAGTAAGTCTGACACCAGTCTAACCAAGGGGTATCGGGTTGCCCGGGTAACTGGGTTGAGGAGGTCAGATAGGCAGTCACTTCTTGTAAAGCACTGGTACTCAGCTGAATCCGGTTAGACTGGAAGCCGACTCCAACATGGTTGGGAAAAAAGGCTCGGAGGATGATGTTAGGTGATTAATCCCTCAAAAATAAAAGATCAATGCAATGGCTGCTTTAACCCAAGTTAGTAGTGAATTCTCATCACCTAAAATAAAATAAGCTCCAACACAAAGTTACTGCTATAAATTGTAAAGGAGTTCCCATAACTATATCTGATCTTTGCTATTGATCCCGCAATGGCAGTCAAACCTATCTATGTGGAAAGTCTTCGCCAATACGAATAAAATAAGCCCAAATACGTGGTAGTTGCAACATACCGTTAAATGTTAAATTTCACTTTTTATCTATACAGGATTTGTACGGAACCCTCGGTGCGCGAGCCCGACTCGCACTTGGCCGGTTTTTTTAATGTGTTGCCACCCAAAATCCAATATCAAACTATTTATTTATACAATAACGTCCATACCTGCGAGAGTAGTTTTGAAATCCGTACAAAACTACTATTGTCTCGGTTAGGTAAATTTGTTAGTAAAACTTGGAACTTGATGCGGCCTCACCAAATTTCGGTTGAAACCACTAGAGGTATAATTGGGTTCTGCAACAATTTCGCGATGGCGGTCGGAGTTCGTGGATGTGGGATTGCGAAATCCCATATTCGAAGCTTTATTGTTTGGTTCGAATGATCATTGGAACGTTTTAATAAAACAGATTACGTAATCCCACGTAGTTGGGTATATGGCGCGGTGTTGCGCGAAGCGAGAGCGAGTAGCGTGCTCGGTCTTGTAAACAAATGAATAATTAAGCAAAGTTGGTTAATGGTTTTGATCACGTAAGCGCTAAACTTTAATATGGGAATGATGATGCAGTAAAGGTTAGCCTGTTTATAAGAAATTATGTGATTTCGTTAATCGACTTTTGGGTAAGCAATCGTTTTATAACATTGATAAGATTTTCAGAACACAAATCTGTTCTAAGTCTTCATAATTATACATGGTACCAAAACTTGCAGTTTTATTTAGTTCCAAAAATATTTTTTGCCATTTCAATTCCTAAAGCTAGAAAGCATTTACACGAATTTTTCAGCTGCGACAAAACTTGATTGAAATACTTACTGTTTTCAGATCGCATATTTCAATTGAAAAACGAGCTGGTTTATTGCAATATGGAGTTAAATTTATTTTCATTCAGTTAGCAATTAATCTTTGATAAAGCTCAGTGTGTCGGTAAGTTTATTACAGTAAACGTACATTTAATATTCATTGGCGTAGAGTATGCTTTGGGATCTTTTGATCCAATGTTTGAACTTGTTTTTCGTGTTGGAATAGTTAAGTGGTGGTAAATATTTTAGGGAATTCTGTATAACTACAAGTTAGGTTATAATTTGGCAGTAAAGATAGATGGAAGACATCGTGAAATATTTTGTATTGCAGGAATTATTATTTATTTATGTACTGGTAAAGTTTAAGTATGTAGGTATAGCTTTTTAGTGTGTGTGATATATGCTATGACCATTTTATTTTTCAGTTGTTTATTCTTTAAAAGTATTTGTGATTTCAATGAAAACACAAAGTGTAGATAAACAAAACATGAAACACTATAGAACATAATAGCTTATCCCACAAAGAATTGAGCCGAATCCTTGGATATACTTAACTATACAAAAGAACGAACAAACATAAAAAATAGTGCAAAAAGATACAAAGAACAAATACATAACAAAATTTATATTTTAATACAAAAATATTTTCTCCCAAAAAATTTGAACAAAACGTTCTTGAAACTGCACCTTCAATCCCGAAAATGTTTAACCGCGACTTCAAAAGAATTTGACGCTCTGCTTACCACGAAGGATAAAAGATACAAAGTAGTATGTTTGGCAAGAACATGACATCGCTTTTGTTCGCCATGACAACGGTTGGACATATGCGGGCGTTCCCGGATATAAACGCGGAGGCTTAAATACTCATATCCCGATGTTTTGATCTTTGGTTTACATTTAAGAATTGGACCTTTTGACGTCTGATTTTCGGCGTGATTTTATTATGGTAAATGAAGTTTGGTTTCCTTAGAAAAATCGTTTTTTGGTAACACTATATTTTTGTACATTATTTATTTAAAGTTAACCTCAAACAGCCTTGTTTATTGAAGCCAAAATACTGTGGCCGACAGAAAAAAAGTCCTGGAAAAAGTATCCGCAGTATTTCACAATAGAAATTGTTCACTATAGGAAATTAATCCAGTCGAACAGTAAACAAAGCCTGTAGAGTAATCCCTGTGAAAATATTTTCGATCAAATTCTCAAAACTAGGAACTAGACTCACCATATTCGGGACATATGATGCAAAAAGCCACAGCCAGGAAAAAGCCGATCACTTCGCCACAAAATCCTTTGAAGGCCATTTTTCTCCTTTTTGTTTAACCAACGCTGGCTTTTACCGACATCTTCACTCTTTCTATTTTTCACAATTTCTCACTAAAAACCCTTCGGCACACTCATCGTTCTTTGTATAACATCCGACTTTTTAATCGTCATTGTTCTTCCAAGAGAATTTGTCTTGTGATGTTTTATTTCGACGAGTATCGTTGTAGTTACATCTGCGAAAGAAAGAAATTCCGTTAAATATCGTTTTTTTTATTTGTTTCTTATTTTTGTTTCACATTTATAAAAATGTTTGGCTACAAAACTTGTACATATTTCTTCTTTTATTTAATTAGTGTTAAATCAGAATTCATAACAAACCGTAAAACAGAACACATACTACATAAGAAATATATGGAAACAGTAATACGACTAAAATCCTCACTTCCCGGGAAGTTACTTCTCATTTCCTTTGAACCACGTGATTATGAAAGAAGGAGTACTTGTATAAAATTTCTTGGAAGCTAATTACGTTAAAGTACAGCAACCCATTTCCGAAGGAATGTGTAAGACTTCATAAGCAAGCAAGGGTTGGCCAAGTTATTCTAAGACGTGATTCTAATAACAGTTTCTACCCACATACTCCCCAAGTTATGTGCTAACGTTTACTTTAAATACCTTGTTATAATTTCTAAGTTAAGTTACTTCGTCGTTTTCTTTACACTCCATTTTATAGTATGTTTTATTATTAAGACTGGATTTCGAAGAGCGGTGTTGCCGGATTACTGAAAATTATCTAAGAAGAAATCTTTTGGGTGTCGCCATCTATCGGTGCTAAACTGCAAGGATTTATTGAATTTTCGTCTAAAAATAAAATGAGTTCTGAAATATTGAACGACTACTTTACGTGGTATAATGATGACATCGAGGAAATAAAAGATTTATGCCTAACACATTAATGTATTGTGATTTCGTTCCAAGATATCATATTACTCGATCTTCTTTAATACAGTGGTTCCAGATAATTTATGTGCCATACTCTAGAACAAAAGGGGGTCAATATGCACCTCATCTGAAAAGGTTCTAAATCCATCATTAATAAATTGATTTTTATTGATTAGGCAAATAGCCGTAATAATTAACCAGTAACATTTTATAGGAGGCCCATAAACATTTTAGAACCAAGAAAGACCCATGAACGAACTTCAACCCCAAAAAAACGTCCCACCTAAGAGATCACACCAAATAACATATTCCATATTGAATAAACCCATTCAAAACACCGTTACACAAACATTTTTTCACACAATACACGAAGCATAATTATTTGTTGAACATGTTACAACTGGAAGTGACCTGAAAAGGACGACATGTATTGTTGGAAGGCGTCCGAGGCAGAAATTGTATTGTGCTCAAGCTCTTTATGTACCACAGAAGCGTTCTGTGTTACCTATGTCTGTTCTTTGTCGCTGTCACCTATACAAGGTTTCTTACATTCCGCTTGCACTGTTTTAGTTTGTGTTAATGAAGTAGAAACGTACTGGAATGGCCACTTTGGAGAGTGCACCTGTGTTTTCAGGGGTAACGAGGTAGGTGAGGGGCTTTTTCGTTCGTCGCACTTTAAATTTGGTGCTTTGGGAAATATTTATGAGAGGTATTTTTCAAATTAGTTTGTCATATTATTCATAGATTGTTTAATATTCATGTTACATTTTGATTGATATTGAAATAATGAAGTGAAAGATATTTTTGTTCTTGAGATTAATAAAGACAGCTAATTAAGATTTTATTCTGAGAAAGCAAAAATTGAAACAAAAGTTCTTATAATGAAGTACCTAATAGAAAGACATTGCTGTATTTTAATTTATTAATTTGATTCAGAAAAGTCAAAATGTATTTAAGATTTATATTCAAAATTACTAGAACACATCCATTATACATCGCCTTGTTTACTTAAAGCGAGTTTGCAATTTAACTAATCCTAATGAAGTAATAAAAATAATTCTGGCAAAGGAAATAAAAGGGAGCTTGTGATTACTCAAAGAGACAGCCAAATCCTATCATTTCTTCGGCCTACAATCTTTTTTCCAATTTGTCTTAATGTTAATGCTGACGAAACAAGATTCTCTTCACTTCGGGACCCGCCTTACTTAATGCCAAGTCCAATGCCGGTTGCTTAATAAAAAAAAATATCAAAGAAAACGTCTAACAACGAATTGAATTATGTTCACACATCGTAATCAAAGTGGAATAATAAATTCTTTGTGAAAAGTATAATAAACGTGACATTGATAAAAATGAGACTGAAATTCTTAAAAGAACGAACAAAGAGGGCGTATTTAGATTATTTTCGTCTGAAAATACTAAAATAGTAAAACCTTAATTTTATCCCGCCTTCGTAGAACAATCTCAAAACATAGACGAAACAAACTTTTGATGACGAACAATATTCGATTTAACAAAATCTCTAAAATTCAGAAAATTGATCATTCACCTTTCTGATACGGTACGCGTAGTTGTGTTGACTTACGACTGTTTCCAATATTTTATGTATCTGTTCTTTTGTTTACCAGAGACAGGAATTTGATATTATTTGTATGGGGCTTATGTCAGAATTCCATCTGTAGTTAGCAAAATAACAGATAGATAAAATATTGGGAGTGGTCACTACAGCTGGACATTTGCAATAGTAGAGATGTCATAGGTGCACCGTCCAACCCACAGGCGAAGTTGAATGTCTAACAGAGCAAAGCTATTTCCTCGGGAGACGTCTTTCACTAAGTTCCGCTTTATTACTGCTATACACAAGTATATAAATTCAAAGGTAAGTTTATTATAGTGACTTTTGGATGAATATAGATATCTACCTACATGTCAAGATATTGCGCTTGTAAAAACGAAAATATCTCAAGAGTAATTTTCATATAGGTATGAAATTTTACCAACAATAAATACAAAATCGTCACATCCCTCCATAAACCCATCCACTCCTCACTCGGCCCATATAAACAGACTATAAAAATGACTCCTGTATATTGACAATAAAACGATTTTATGTGATACTTGAAAACGTTTCCCAACAAATGTAATGCGATACATGTGATTATTCGATGAAGGTAAAATAGTGGTTACTTTGATGGCTTCGTACAAATAGAATGGAGCATTAGTTTGGTAAATACAATTTGTAATAGTATTGATCTGAACCAACATGCGCACAAACGCTCAGTTTTATGTACAAAAACGGGTCACAGGTAATATTTATAGACCGCTTTCAAGTAGATTGATGAAAACAAGGAAATGTAATAGCCTACCGAAAACAAAGCACTTCAAAACACAAAAGAATATGAATATGTTTCTCCTGTAGACGTTTCATTTTAAAATAATAATTTTGATTTATAAGTTGAGCTTTTGTGCCAAGAGTAAGACACGGTGCATAAGCACCGACTCCGCTAGCAGGAGTCGAGATGGGAACAACTCTAAGAATGCATGAGACCGGACAAAGTAGAAAAGTTTGCGTCATAAAGCAAATCCTTGCACCGGAATAATTCTCAAAAGTTGTTTGTGACGTGGTACGCTCAAGTTTATTCCCCACGGTTAAACTGGGACAATTTAGAGAGCATTAAAACAAGTAAGGCCTGCTGGAGCTCTTAACGCTATCAACGCTCTTGTAGATAATGTTGGACATGAACTTCAAAGCTGAATAATCAACGGTATTAACGTAGAAAATGAAATTGATTTTAATATAGAAAACAAAATAACAAGTTTAAAGAATTTCATAGTTGATGCTGATCTCCATAAACGCAATGCAAAGATAATAAAGGTGAACAAAGTAATGCTATTTGAGCTTTGAATCTTTATAAAAGATAAATAGGTTTCGTGTAGCTTTATGAAGACAAACATTAAAATACCTGAATAAAACCGAAATGTATTTTTCTCATTTAACGTAGCGTACAACGTTTCAAAGGAATCTGTCGCAAAATAAATCCAATTCTAAAAGCTTAACTAATCTCACAATCTCGTAATGCAAAATCACAAACAACTTCGATCGTACTTCAAAATTTTTCTTTGGAAACTTGGAAAATTTAGATTTGAACTGTCTTGTTTACGAGTATTTATGAGTCTGAGCACACATTATTTACAAGTTTTCCCTGATCAAGATCTACTTAGATTAAAGCTGTCACGTTTGCCTCCAAAATGGCTTGGATTTAGGGACAGAAGCGTTACAGAACTCATTTACATTATAACACCGTAAGTTGTGGCCGATGTAAAAACTTTACGATCTTCAACTAACTAAGTGAATTTATGGTGCGCAATATCTTTAGTTGGATAGAGCTTGTTAAGGGTTGTGATTTTGTGTTTTGGTACAATTTTAATTCAGTTTTATCTGTAATTTTTTGTTGGTTTTCAATTTCTGTATCAATTACTACACTAATAGCACACTAATAGCTTGAACAGCTTAATTTACACCCTGACATGTTGTCATAGTGACAAATTATTGCTTTTTGATACTAACAATTTTGTTAGAGAATTTTATTTAACGCGGGAAACTATGTTTTTTCCCAATAAATATAAAGATAAAATAGCTAATCTATTTAATATTAAAATGGTCATAAAGAATGATAGGACAAAGCTTAGGGAAACTAATGATACAGTATTGTCTAGCTTTTGCAACAATACTGTGGTAGATTTAAACTAAGTGCACCGACAATAGAAAAGCGAGCTAATAACATCCTACTTTTACATCAAAATATAAACCGCTTTTCTGGCAAAATTTTAGATATTGATCTTTTAATAGATAAGTACTCCACAGATGTATTGTGCTTTTCTGAGACTTGGTTAAAACCTGAGAAAATGTTATTCAGTATTAATAATTTTGTAGTTGCTAGTGTTTATAACAGGGGGTCGGCTGAAGGCGGAGGTGTAATTATATTGTGTAGAAATAATTTAAAATTTAAAGATAGAAAGGATATTACTTCCGGCTCGGTTGATCGCTTGTGTGAGGTAGCTTGTGCAGAAATTGGAAGCCATATAATTTTATGTGTTTACAGACCTCCAACATCAAATTTTTCATCATTTTTAGATTGTATGGAGGACATATTGAGTAAAGTTTGTAAAAGTAACAAGTTGGTCTTTGTCTCAGGGGACTTTAACATAAATATTCTTACTGAGTCACCCGAGAAATGTAAACTATTAGATTTATTTAAATCTTTCAATTTAAAACATATTTTTAATGAACCAACTAGAATAACAGCTACTTCAAGCTCTTGCATAGATAATATCTTTACCAACTCTGAATTCCAGAGTTCTTCACTAATATCTGGAGTAAGGTCAGACCATTTAGGACAGCTTATTAATTATAAAACAAATGAAAAACCTGTATTAAATAAAATAATTACTTGTAGACCATTGACAAAATCAACTTTGAATAAATTCAAAAATAATGTGGAAAATAAATTGCCTAATATTAGCTTGAATTCCTCCAACCCAAATACAAATTTTAATAACTTGTTCCATAAATTATGTGAAGAATTCAATAAATCATGTCCTAAAAAAAAAGTTACAATTTCACAGAAACTTAAATTTTGCGATTGGTCTACCAAAGGAATAAGAATAAGTAGAGATGTCCTATACAACTTATACCACGAAAAATGTCTTCTGATCCTTCTTTCCATAACTATGTAAGGAACTACTCAAAGATATTCAAAAAAGTATGTACCCTTGCTAAATCTAAATCACTTAGTAGAAAAATTGCGAAATCTGATAATAAAATAAAAACTGTCTGGAGTATTATAAACTCTGAAACAGGTAAAACTAAATCACGTGACAATGATCCCCGATTAATTATTAATAATGTTGTCGTCTCTGATAAAGCAGAAGTTGCCAACGCGTTTGATTCGTATTTCTCAAACATCCCGGTAGAGGTAACAAAATCACTTAACTCGTCCTCTCACACGGCTGAATCAATGCTAAAAACAAATTTTCCAAAAAATCTACCCGACTTTAAATTTAATCGTATTACGGCGCACACTATTTTAAGAACATTTAAGAGCTTAAACTCAAAAAGTACCGAAGATCTATGGGGAATTTCTGTGAAAGCCCTTAATTCCGTTATAGTCTGCATCGCCCCCATATTAAGTGACATTTTTAACCTTTGCATTGACAGTGGCATCTTCCCTGACCTCATGAAGCACAGTAAAATTATTCCAATCTTCAAGTCAGGTTGCAAGAAAAACCCTTCTAATTATAGACCGATCTCTGTTCTTCCCGCGCTAAGTAAAATTTTTGAACGGATCATGCTAGATCAGATGTCCAGACATTTCAACCTCAATAATATATTCCATGACCACCAGTTTGGTTTCTCGAAGGGTAGATGTACTACAGACGCAGGTGTCAGGCTAGTGACTCAAATCCTGGAAGCCTGGGAGAACTCACAGAACGCTTTAGGTGTATTCTGTGATCTTTCCAAGGCGTTTGATTGCGTGGATCACAACACTCTTATTTGTAAACTAAACCATTACGGAATTCGTGGTAAAGCTCTCAAACTTGTCTTATCCTATTTGTCAGACAGACAGCAAAAAGTAGACATAAACGGATCAACATCTTCAGGATCATTAGTTAAAATGAGCGTGCCTCAAGGTTCAATACTGGGCCCCTTTCTATTTCTCGCATATATTAATGATCTCCCGTACATGATGTCTGACATGGCAGATGTAATTCTATTTGCAGATGACACTTCCCTTATTTTTAAAATTAATAGAAAAGATTCTAGCCATGTGCATGTAGATGATTGCCTGGCTACTCTTTCAAAATGGTTTGCTGCCAATAATCTATTACTAAACAGCACAAAAACAAAATGTTTAAAATTCGCGTTACCCAATGTAGCCCAAGCTGATCTCAACATCACGCTTGAGGGCAATAAACTAGATTTAATTAAAGAAACCACTTTCTTGGGCATAACCTTAGATTCAACATTACAATGGGGTGCCCACATTAAAGCCTTGTCGGCTAAACTTAGTTCTGCAGCTTTTGCAGTAAGAAAAATAAGGCAACTTACGGATGTAGCAACGGCTAGGCTAGTATATTTCGCCTACTTTCACAGTCTAATGTCTTATGGCACTTTGCTGTGGGGGGCAGCGGCTGACGTAGAATCTGTTTTTATACTTCAGAAACGGGCCATTCGAGCTATATATAATATGGGACCTCGCGAATCACTGAGAGAGTTTTTTAAAGAAATCAATATTCTCACGTTGCCTTCTCTCTATATTCTTGAAAACATCATGTTTGTACGGAAAAATTTGCACCGGTACGAGGTAAAAAGTGACATTCACAATATTAATACTAGAAATAAGCACAAAATAGTCGTCCCAAAATTTAGATTAAGCAAAACAAACAAATCATTTTTAGGGAATAGTGTTCGCTTTTACAATAAGCTACCTAAATGTGTAACAGACCTTACAGATAAAAAATTCAAGAATGTCGTCAAGTCTACTCTCATTAAGAGAGCATACTATAAAATCAAAGACTATATTGACGATAAGGATGTATGGCGTTAGTCCTACTTTGCACAAGTGGCCTCCCTGGCGACTGGCAGGCTGTCTGGGAATATCTTTGTACTCATTCATGTTTTCGTTCTTATCAAGTCTTTATTTTATTTTTTTTGCTTTATATAACTTGGTTTGTTAAATTCATTAACTTCTTAAAATTAGTTTGTATAATAATTTTGTCATATAATTAAAATTAATCAATTAATTCCTAGTCCAACTTGCATTGTATAACTTTCTCAGAGTCAACCCTTAAAATATTGTAAGCACTACATACCAAATGTAATACCCATTATGTTTTATAAAATTAAATTATAAATTTAAAAAAAACCCCCGACCCAAAAAAAGTACGCAATTATTATGACAAAAGGTTAAAAACGCTAAACCCTATAAAAAGCAAAAAATAACTTTTAACACTACGTAAGTAGCAACTAAAGCATGTCAGACTAAACTAAATTTTGTCGTGTCGGGGGACCGCTCTAATTATCTAATTAAGATTCGTGTTTTTTTTTATATACGACTGTTGTAATTAGGTAGGTACCTATCATTTGATTTATGTAAGTATTTTTGCAGGTAAAAAGCGGTCCCCCGACACGTCAAAATTTAGTTTAGTCTGACATGCTTTAGTTGCTACTTACGTAGTGTTAAAAGTTATTTTTTGCTTTTTATAGGGTTTAGCGTTTTTAACCTTTTGTCATAATAATTGCGTACTTTTTTTGGGTCGGGGGTTTTTTTAAATTTATAATTTAATTTTATTTCATGCTTTTTGAAGGAGCTCCTTAATTTTTCCTTCATTTAATTTATTTTATTTTAAGATGGGGTCGCTATATGCGATCTCGGCCAAAGGGAGCTGTTTAACAATCCTCATGACAAACTGGCTCTGGGAGAATTGCACAGATTGAGAAACAATAAAGATTAACCTTTGGTCATTCTAGATTTTCAGTAAAAATATAAATCGGTTTATCCGTTTCATTCCGGCATTGGAGAGTTTCATCCGCCACATCCCATTTCTAGCATCAGGTTCTCGTCAATCAGAAATGTGAAGAGAACTCGTCAAGACAAATTCAACGCGCCCAAACTCGATGGGTTTACTAAAAGGCAGTTCAGGGTTACGTCTCCTATCTTCGTGCCCTAACAGCAGACCAGCTCAGTGGTTCCAGAAGACATTAGTGTTACAAATTTCAGAGCCCACATATGCTTGCAAGTAAACTAAACGTGTAACATTCCTATCACACCTTACAAACGAGCTGATGACCTTGAAGTCCTGAACCGATTTCCACCAAACATAGCTAAGAACACTTCCGAATGACATTCCTTTTAAACAAAAAAAACCGCATTACAATCGGATCATCCGTTTGGGAGCTACGATGCCACATACACACACACACACACACACACACACACACACACACACGTCAAACTTATAACACCCCGTCGTTTTTGCGTCGGGGGTTAAAAAAGAGTAACCATGGAGTTTCTTGCCCGTTCTTCTCCATAGGAAGCTACTTTTGGAATGGGCAACTAGAATCAACCTTATTTATAATTTTTGACGTTCATAAGTGCTTGTAAAGGCCTAAATGAAATAAATGATTTGATTTGAATTGTCATTCTTAATTGATCCGTTTTTTTTCTGTGCTTAAAAATATTTTCGATCTAAACATTGATGGCATAATAATAATGGCATCCACGGCCGATTTCGGCCACGGTAGCTGTCTCATGTAAGGAGATCAGCCAGCTGCGCAGGACATATTATAGTGCACGAGCATTTGCGCAGACACAGGTGCACTCCCTATTCCTTCACTCTCATAACCCGATGGGACGGCAATCCGACACGACCGGAAAGAGATCAGGCGCAGGACCGACATTTACGTGCTCTCCGATGCACGGGTGAATCAATCACCAATTTCCAGACTACGGGCTGCTTTGTGAAAGTTTAAGAAAACCCACAAAGCGATTTCGGCCCGACCCGGGAATCGAACCCGAGACCTCGAGCACAGCAGCCGCGCTTGCGACCACTAGACCAACGAGGCAGTCAATTGATGGCATATTATGTACATTAAAGTTTTCAAATACAAATACTTCTTCGACATAAACTTTCAAACGGCCAGTTTGGATTTTATTTCCTTTGCTTTCATATAAAAGTTTTTGTCACGGACGTTGTTCCGCCCGATTGGAACATCATAAAACTAGCAGCTGCCCAAACTTTTGTACAAAGAACTTTGCCCGAAATATTTCATGAATTCACGTGGAATCAAAACATGAATATATTACTTCAAGGCTGTTTATTCATCCGTAGTTAATCAGAGTATCGTAGATATTGGATATTTTGATCAACAAGCTTAATATGTTGTAGGTACACAGAGGCTCGATCAAACAACATTAGCGTCGATTTTAGTAACGGTGATTACATGTGTGAGTGTCTGCTGACTTTAATACCATACAAATTGTACGTAACCTAAACGTGTTAACATTATTAAAGGTAGTCGTAATTTAGATTTGAAATTCCTTTATCTTCATTGCGGACTATGTCTAGGTAACAATTATTTCATCTCTAGATGCCATATCTAACACATCGACGCTTGAAAGGCAAAAATGACTAAGCGACATTGAGTAAACTTTACAGAAGAGTGATTGAAAAAAATAATAATAAAAAAAAAAACATAAAAAATTACGAAATAGTCTTACTTAAATTTTATTAATTGTTAACCGTTATTAACATCATTGTTATAGTATCTAAATCCGAATTTATTTTTAAAAACAGTTGTTTTTCTAAAAAAAATCACTTTAATTTCTTTAAAAAAAAAATCTGTAAAATTTACTCAATGTCGCTTAGTTATTTTTGCCTTTCAAGCGTCGATATCCTTTTTCATAATTTATCCTTCAGAATGACGTTTTCGTATGTCCATACTAAATCCGATACTAAATAAAGCTCAAACGTGATGTCAAATTAACGATTGTCAATCGGATTCTCGTAAAAGCAAAATGTTGTTTCAAACCGAAATAGAGAACCGTCGCCACCAATTAACATACCAGACATTTACTAGTGAATAATAAAACGACTGGAGTTATTTTTGATAAACTTTATACCTTTGGGAACGTCGAATTGTCTTTTTAGACTGTGTTAATTAACCCGTTGTATGCCAAAGCGCAGAAGTAGAAAGGTAGTCAAAATCCAGTTAGTCTACCAACCAGTCTAACGAAGGGTACTAGGTTGCCCGGGTAACTGGGTTGAGGAGGTCAGATAGGCAGTTGCTCCTTGTAAACTGGAATTCAACTGTATCCGGTTAGACTGGAAGCCGACCCCAACATACTTGGGAAAAGGCTTGGGAGATGATGATGTCGAAGCGCATACGTGAGACATAATCGATTTTCTGTTGTTTCATAAATAGTCACATACACCCATAAATGACTAGGAACTTCCACGTGCCGTATTAACAAGGAAAATAATCTTCACTGGCTTAGTAATTTCGGCTATCTGAGATATCTAATTTCTTTCTCTTCTTTTATAATTCCCTTGTGAAAAAGCCTATAATTTCTTTGTTAATTTCTGCGTGCGGTATTTTATTTTAAGGCTTATGTTTAACTGACCACCAGATATAGTAACAAATAGCGGACAAAAATAGTAAATGATCACCAAAATGAAACTCGCATTTTAATGCAAAATGATAACCAAAGTTTTAACACTTTGCTATCCTATTTAAGTAAAATTACTCCAAGTAAATCATGTGTAAGCCAAAAATAGTAAATGATCACCAAAATTAAACCAACATTTTAATGTAAAATGATAACCAAAGTTTTAACACTTTGCTATCCTATTTAAGTAAAATTACTCCAAGTAAATCATAAGTAAGCCAAAAATAGTAAATGATCACCAACATTAAATTCTGCTATCCTATTTTAGCAAAATGAGTCCAAATAAATAATTTTTATCCCAAACTTGATATACATATATGTTAGCAAGCATGCAGCATGGAAGCAAACATGCAACATGCAGCAAGCATGGCTTCTGTCACGGCTCCGGCGCTGCGGGGCTCCGGCGGTCCCATGCGAGCTTATCGTCGCAGATGGTTTTCACGCTCACCACCGCAGCTTAGCGAGCCTTAAAACTACCTGCGCCTCAGCTCGCAGGCCGCCTCGCCCCTCCGCGCCTACGCGGTTTTGAATTGCACTCTAGGGGTAGGGCAAACAAGACTACCTACGTGGAGTCTATATACACATAACTCAATATGGCATCATAATACTTTATTTAATAATAAGCCTACATTTTAAGGCAACCACAGTGATTTATTTAGGAAAAATAATACATTATTTTGGTCGTCAAGATTTGGTGATCATTTACTAAATTTGGTGGTCGAATACAAATTAAAGTGGAGTCGTGACTAAAATAGCTGGTACTATTACATTTTTAGACTTTATTTTTCTGGTGTTCAGAAGATATTTTTGGTTACAAAACTAAGGGTATCAAAGCATTTTATGGTGGTCAAAATATTTATTCCCTTATTTTAATGCCTATTTATTTTAGCTAAATGTTGATTTTGCTTAATGAAATCTGTTTTACCTATTTTCCTAACCGGGTCGAGGTCGGCTTTCATTATAACTAGATGCGGTTGAATATCAATATTAAGCTTGAAACATCTGCGACCTGACCTTGGGTTATTCTGGCATTCTAAGGTCATTTCCTGGACTTGCAGGCTGATATCCGTCGCGACTGTCATACTAACTTAATAAGTAATAACATTGTGAATGCGAATGTGAAGTTAGGTTTTCAAGGTATTGAAATTTTTGCGCATCATACACAATAACCTTGGACAAAATGTTGGATGTATTTGTTTTTCAGGAAACGGTAAAGTAGCTTTTATACATATATATATAATTTTATACATAACATATTTCGTATCACGTAATAACGTCATTCCGTTGCCTTTTTCCTTATTCCCGGGATTTTATTTTAATTCAAAAGCAAAATATTTCTGAGGAAGGAGACCATTACTATGATTATACGAGAAACAGAATAATACCTGCATTGTATTAAAAAGTTAAATTAAAAGAAGGTACCTACAGTAAAATACATCAGCAAATTTTCCTGCCATAACAACGTTACGTAATAAACAGAAAACTGCAGTAATTCTGCAGAGTTCGCTTCTTATTACAGAGTAATATTTCCAAAGGAAGAAAAGTCACGAAAACTTACACAAACAAATAGGAACATTGTAACTCATTATAACTTTGCCTATAGGCAAACATGAACCTGGTATGTTTGCCGTAAAGTTTCCTCCTTCAAAGGACGAACTTGCCTTTTATTACTTCAAAACGTCTTTTAAAATAATGAGACAACACCTTATTAAGTCTTTAACACTAAACAATTTAAAGTATGGCTGATATTTTAATTAAAACTCAATTCTGTTGTCAGTGAAACATTGATCTTATCTCATAGCAATTAAGCGATTTTGAAAACTCAAAATTATGATCAGTTATAGGTACCATTACTCCAAAGAAACTAAGACTTAAAAGCGTAAATTAAGACCAAACAGATACTGAATTACAGGTATTTATGTTTTGTTATAAAACCTCATTTCATATAGGTATTTGAAAAGTTTATGTGTCTTACCCTTAAATTAATGCAATGTAAACCAAATTACGGTAACTAGTACTTTTCAAAATTATCTTGCTGATCTTCGTTTGACCTTTTAAGCTAAAATTAGAAATTTGAATCTTACCAAAGTTTGAAAAGGTCAGAGTTTGTTCCTACCTACCGAGATATCTTCAAATATATATTTAAAAGATGTATTAGCTTTAAAAGAGGCAGTATTCATTATAAATTCTTCTTGTATTTTTGTAAAGGAACTGCCTAATTCATGCCTCATAGACAGCATTCTATTTTAGGCCTAACATTCGTAAAGTATTAAGTATTTCTTGCGTTATTGATATTTTTTTTAACTAAAGAAAACGAATGTTCAATTTGAATACGAAAAAGTTGTGATTCTTTTTGTACTACAGGACGTTCTCTATTTTCAGTTAGTTTATATTTATGTTAGTAAAGGAACAATTTCAGAAAACGGTTTAAAAAATACGACTTATCAAACGATGTCCTACCTAAGCTGGCATATTAATACTGTAGGAAACTACAGCTCTATAGTTATGTACCTTATGAGATATACATACATATATAGTTCACATTCAACCGGCATATGTTAGTACACAGAACGAACTACTTGAGTGAAGTGCCTGTCATTCTCACTCTCAAAGAAAAAAGCGCGTGAGCCATGCATACAGAGTTGCCACCATTTATCATACGAAGATACATTCCTTTTCACGCACGTAGATGGGGTATTTGTATTATTGCGGAGCTTAGAAGTGTTGGAATAGACGGAGAATGGAAAGAAACGTAACAAAAAATGAATGAGGTATCATATTAGGTATATTTTTTGTGGAGTTTCAAATAATAATAATATGAATGGTTTTGTATTTTATGTTGAAAATGTAAATGATGAAAGACTGTATGTATGTAACGTAGAAAGAAACATTTTTTTTTTTAGTTTTTAGGGGTTCAATTGAATCTTCATGTTATTCATCTTCATTACTTATTTCAAAAAACCATTTGAGTGACTCGACTTTATTTTCCATCCTACTCAATCCACCTAAAGGCACATCCTCATAGTAAGATATAACAAAATAACTCCAACCATGTCACAATATACAAAAAATAGCCAAGAATAAGTACATTTAAACAGGAAACGTGTGAACACGCTCCGTAGTTGCTCAAGACGTGACAAGCTAGCGCTCATTCTGGAATCAGGGCAGGAAACATACATGGAATATCAAACGCCATTGTAGTTCCCGTGAATATTCCCCTACTATTGATACGAGCGAACTTATATATAAAAGGGGAAATATATTTGAAAGAAATACGTGGGATACGGCTAGATAATACGAATAGAATGCTTGTGTTATGATAGTGTTCGGTTGAATTTTTCGTTGGCGCGTCGTCATTTGGATATTTACTTCCAAAATTGTATCTGTCAGTTGTTTTTTTTACTGGGGGTAGAATTTTGACATAAGCCTCTTCTTCGTTAACAATCCTAAAACTAAATACACTACATTATACATATAAACCTTTCTCTTTAATCACTCTATCTATAAAAAAAAACGGCATCAAAATCCGTTGCGTAGTTTCAAAGATGCAAGGATACATAGGGATATAGGGACAGAGAAAGCGACTTTGTTTTATACTATGTAGTTGTGTCAAATGTGTAATTCCGACCTCTAGTAAGTAAATCAAAAGATGGATAGCATTTTGGAAATGGCCGTTAGAGAATTCCTATCCACAATTCCATTTTAGAGCTTTTAGTGCAGTTGTTCTACTAAATAGATATGATGTAAAATCGATGCCTATCTTAGTTGTCTAGGGCTTGGCCTCGTCTGTCTAAAGTGGTCTAGAGGTCAAACGTGATTGTTGATGAAGGAGTCTTGGAATCGATTCCCGGGTGAGCTGAGTATTATTAAGACTGTGTATTTAAAGTAAAAAAAAAAATGAATAATCTTAAAATTGACTAGTATGTTTTTAAATAGAAGTCAAAAACATTACTGAAAGAGTTTAAGCCCAGCACCACCTATTGAAGAATTTGATAGTCTATTGCCATAAGTAGATCTATCAGCATCTGGTTTTCTATTGCCTTATGTATAACGATCACAACTAATCTATACTTTTATGTATGTTCCTTATATATTTCAATCTGTACAGTCAAGCGAATATTAACTAGCACAAACGTAAACTGTTCATTACCAATCGCCAGTCACACAGTCCTTCGTAAGATCGTTAGAATTTTTACAGCCACTAACGTGACTGCGGCGTCAACTAAAGTATCGATTGATGACCTAAATGTCACCATGGCAGAAACTGCTCTCACTGTTTTAAGTCCGCCAGTTTGACAAACGCGCTTTTGAGAGGAAATGACGGAAAAAGCGACCTAAGAACTTTTTTTGAATGATGGTATTTTTGGGTGAGACTAATTGGTTTTGTGTTAGTTTGTTTTGAAACTGTCATATATTTGCTATTTAATCTGTCTTCGAATCTGGCAATACTTTTACATTATCTTTTTAATTTAACTAAAAATGCAATATCCCTTATTCAGACGATAGGTAAAAACATGCACGAATATAATATTGATTTCAGCTAATACAACATATTTTTTACGAATAGCTTAATACTCAATAAAACATTTTAAATGTTGGTACTTATAACATTTTTATCCACATAGAAACCAAATAAAGGCTTATCTCAAAAATAAACAACAGCAACACGACACGAGATCAAAGTGACATCTCTGTGTCACGTCGAGGAACGTTGTGACATCACTTGATATGACATTGTCTGGGCTCATATTACCCTGACAACGCCTGACGGGAGATACGGAATAATTATAATGTTACCTAAGAATTATGGTAGGAAACATTATGAGCTTACGTGTAGGTAGAGTCGTAGTGGCCTAGTGGGCAAAGAACCAACCTCTCGAGTATGAGGGCGCGGGTTCGATTCCAGGTCAGGCAAGTACCAATGCAACTTTTCTAAGTTTGTACGTACTTTTTAAGTTAATCTTAGACATCAATGACTGTGTTTCGGATGGCACGTTAAAATGTAGGTCCCGGCTGTCATTGAACATCCTTGGCAGTCGTTACAGGTAGTCAGAAGCCAGTAAGTCTGACACCAGTCCAACCAAGGGGTATCGGGTTGCCCGGGTAACTGGGTTGAGGAGGTCAGATAGGCAGTCGCTTCTTGTAAAGCACTGGTACTCGCCTGAATCTGGTTAGACTGAAAGCCGACCCCAACATAGTTGGGAAAAGGCTCGGAGGATGATGTGTAGCTAGAAAACTGTCACCGATACTGTTACTTCTATACCTACATGCATCGTGATTACACTTAGAAACAAAAAATGTCATTGTGTCAAAAAAAAAACATATAAAACTACTTGAGTACTCTGAACTGTATTAACAGCGGTTGTATTTTCTAATCCAGTCCGTAAGTTGCGTAGTTAGACATAGCAAAACGCGTTCAAAATACTTCCTCCAAGAAATGTAATCAACATAAAACTATCACTCGTCTAAAACCCTCACTGTAATCCCCAATTCTCATGCAAAATAACAATGATACGCATCAAGGGAACGAATTCCGTCACAAGCCTCACAAACTGGCTCATTATACTGAAATATTCCTATGTTTATTCTACTCGTTAATACAAACGCAATAACTTGAAGATTACGCCCACTGGGTGGCGTCGAGGCGTCTACGAAATGACTGTGATTATTCAAAAAGACTCGGTATTTTTTGGGTTCCGTACGCAGATTACGGGCATTGTATAATTCGACGATTTTGTCAGCCTGCGCTCGGCCTTCAGAGGTGCGGTTGTTGTAGAAAAATAAAAGCATGGGAAGAAAATTTTGCTTCACAAGATCGGTGTCTTATGTATTTCACTAAATTCAGTACAAGATTTTTAACATGATTTAATCAAATCGAAATTTTAAAATCATACTGATTAATCACCTTTGTAAAATCTTAAAAATCATTAATATCTGTTCAACAAAAATAAAATGGGAATTATTGTCATTGACTCATCAATGAAGTCAAAAGCGCATAAAAATCACTGCGGAACCCACCAAAAATGAATTCCGCTACATTTAATCGCAGATTTCCCCATCTGGCAAAGTTTTGGCATTATATCTCGGAATTATTTGGATTTTTCAAGGTTTGCAGGAAATCTAATGCGGCGTAAGCCACTCAAATAACCTTGTTAATTAAAGAGATGCTCTCAAAAGACAGTTAAAAGGATTACAAGCAACGGGTTTAAACAAAATTGAGTTGCTTCATATTTTTGATGCACTGCGAAAGTATTGTTGGAGGAGTAAAGCGATTTTCGCATTTTGTCGGGTATAAAGGGGATGTATAAAATAGGATTAAATTTTCTGAGAGAAAAATAAAGGGATGATTTTTTTTTATTATCTTTTAAAGAAGAGAGCTCTATTTTTAGAAAAATATTATACTAGGAGTCTTACTTGTGAAGAATTTTAGCCGCCGTGACTATTTTACAAACATGCTTCAATTACATACGTTTTATGATTAAATTGAGTGCGTTTTACTTACATTCGTTCTAGACAGATTGAAGAAGGTTGTTTAAGGGATGAAAAAAAAAATATTGTTATATAGCTCATGTAAGATTTATCTTTGTCTTGAAAACTATAGGCTACCTCTTATCCGCGTGCGCAGAGTAGTTCCTACGAGACTCGAGTGATACCGACAAGGTTAAAAGAGTTCTATGTAATATTGATCGTTATTCAATTCTAGAACCATGAAAAGAAATGTGACGACACACACTGAAAAATCAATTACACGTAACAGTTATACAGCAATAAAGCCCTAACAATCTGAAATGAAACGAGCTCATAATACCAGTGCAAACATAACAATCCGGTATGATCTAGTGTTGTCTAGTTAGCAACACGATCGGTCCCCAAGCGGTGCCTGGAGCCAAAACTAACATAAATCTAAAGCTATTAATATAAATTACTTACGATTTACAATCCCTTTGGGGTGTTAAATAACAGTTATTTCCCTTGCTGTATAGAGGCTTTATCATAACAGACCGGACTCCTAACGTGTCGGCATCAATTTTAATTATTTATTATTGTGAGATATAAATGAGTTGGCCTTCGCTTAATGGGATCGGATTAATTAGGGAACGATTTTCGGTGAGTCGTTTTAAAATGTCCAAGTAATGAGGTTTGATGTTAATTGAATATGGATTTATTTTTGCATTAATGTAGACGAGATTTTTTTTGTGTAATTCGATTTGTCTTCATCAGTCATTGTCTTTCTTTTGTGTCAATATTTTAGTTTTAAATTAGACATTTAGAAAATGGACAAAAAATATTCTCTCAATTTATTAATCGGTATGAGTTATTAAAGCTCTTAAAATGTCAAGCGATGGAGGATTTTTCCATTCCGAAATACATTTCGCACATAATATACACTTTATTTTCACAAAATTCCTTTTTTGCTGACAGTTAGGAAGGACAAAGCAATTTTACAGTGTACTTAACCTGTCAACAAGAACCTTGCATGACAAACCGTTGTCAAAAAAATAAAGCATTTTTTTCAGGGGGCGTTTTGGAACTTTTCATAGATGCAGGATATTTTTCGTCACCGATAAAGTTATTAACATTTTCTAGTTAAAAACAATACTATTAAGTTGGCTTTAGGAGATTTAAAATTGGTCTATCTATACCAGTGGTTCTTAACCGGTGGTCCGCGGACCACTGGTGGTCCCTGGAGGTATTCTAAGTGGTCCGCGAAGCTTTGCTTCGCGACGTTGCTATATGTTATCTAACTCTATCTCTAATCATTTTACGTAATTTTAATTTTGAGTCTTTAAAAAATTTAAATTTCGCGCTCGCTTCGCTCGCGTATTCAGAAAACGTATGCCCTTGTTCTTGCATTTCTCAACAAACAAAAAGTTAGGTACGTTTGCGCTACATTTTACGTAATGTTTATTTGAGTCTGAAAAAAAAATTCGGAAACCATTTTTGAACATTTGGAACCTACATGAGCACAAAGTTTGTCTTTCTTTGCATTTGCTTACCTACAAAAGAATAGAGAAGAATTAAGAAGTTAGTAAAGAGAATGCAGTCATAAAAAACTAATTAAATTAAAATCTGTAACTTTTAGTTTTTTGCTAAATAATAAAGAAACGAGTGCTAATTATAAAGTGTGCTTGTATTCTTTATCAAAGAACCCTCAATTTAGATAATCCAATGGGGTGGTCCGCGGCAAGACAAACTTTTGGTAAAATGGTTCCTCATGACTAAAAGGTTAAGAACCACTGATCTATACTAATATATAATACAGAGGAGAGATTCTTTTGTGTGTTTATTAATTTGTATCCCTAAGGTTCCGAAACCACTGAACCGATTTGAAAAATTCTTTCACTGTTGGAAAGCTATACTCTTCCCAAATAACATGGGCTATATTTTATGCCAGTATGGGCAGTAGTTCTCACAAGACGCGGGTGAAACCGCGGTAGAACGGCTAGTGTTACAATACGTCCCACATTACAAAAATCAAAATAACAAACGAAAAACGCAAAACATTCAGGCATTCGCCGCAGGTTGAAAGAGTTAATCAGGATTGCGTGTACTTAATAAGTGTTAATTATAGTAATGAACGCTAGGCACTCGATGCAGAGAATTGAATGCGGTAAAACAATTGTGAAACTATTCGAAAACTGGCTTAACGTTGTAATAGCTACTGTTTTACAAAAAAGCTGTTTCAAAATATGACGTTTTGACATTCTTCAAAAAGATGTCAGACATCACTGATTGAAAGTTATCAATAGTCTTTTTGATTTTAAGTAGTAATTTTGAGTAAATTATTGATTCTCATTTTATTTTCGAGACGTAAATTTACACTTTATAGTACTTTTGACTTTTTTCAAAAGACATTTAATTTACCAAAATCATCGTTAAGTTATAATATATGTACATTGTACATATCAAATTGGCTTTATATGCTGAAAAGTGACATAATTCGTTGTAAAACTAACTAAAATAAAACCTGTTTATCGATCAGGCCTCTTTTGTGTACTAGGTACTTACTTGGTACTATAAATTGTGCTCCTGCTAGACAGAAGACCGCAAACCGCAGCGAATTTTGGGTAAAAGCCAACGGACGTATATAATGTCATGTGATTTAAAAGAAAAAACAACTCAATTTGTTCAGAATAAAAGGAAAATAAGCAAAGTAGATATTGCATATATCTATATATATAAAAGAAAGTCGTGTTAGTTACTCCACTTATAACTCAAGAACGGCTGAACCGATTTAGCTGAAAACTGGCAGGGAGGTAGTTTAGAGCCAGGAGAAGGACATAGGATAGTTTTTATTACAAAAAATAAAAATTATTCCGGACATACAGCGCCACCTATTGTTCAAACCAAAAATCTGCCGGATGCCACTATTCCACGCGAACGAAGTCGCGGGCAAAAGCTAGTTTTTCAATATAGTAAAGAAGATTTTGTATAAAGTATTATATTTATTTCTATTTGTACGATAAAAATACTAGACGTATCCCCTTATTGAACTCGCATACCAGCTTACTTTTTTTGGGGACCGAAATAAAACTGGGCAGTAAAAGAATACAAACATCCGAATTTAAAACCTCCTTTCCGCTAAGTAGGTTAGTAAAATAAACCAAATCAATGCGAACATCAATATGAAAAAAATATCGAATATTTTAAGCAGCCTTGACCTATGCCAGTAACTTAAAGCATTACAAAAAGGAACAAAACAACAATAGCTCACTGTAATTCTCTTTTTTAATACTCCATGTTTTATCTTTTCCATTATATTGAGTAGGAAAGCGATGGGTCACAGAATTAGATTATGTACTTATGTGATTAAACACACGTTTAAGGGGAGCCCATGTCCAAGTCAGAAGTTAAGTATACAGCGATGAGTAATTAATAAAGGGGACAGGAATTAGGGGAAGTTATTGGGTCATTTGTAAAGTTAAAGACGGTGCTGATTAATGCTTTTCTTGGATAAGTATAGAGTATCAAGTAGTGAAGCTATCAATTACGCGTATAATTTGAAACATTATTTCTGTACTTTACTCTTCAACACGAGGGGAGGTTGATCCATTTTTAGTCTCATAAGGGAACACTGTTAAGGTAAGTTTGAATGGGTTGATTTGAACAGGAACAACTGTTGTTCTGTTACAGCCTTTTTATCGTCCCACTGCTGGGCACAGGCCTCCTCTCACACGGAGAAGGATTAAGCGTTAACCTCCACGCTTGCTCAATGCGGGTTGGTGATTTCAGACTTTATAGTCCAGGTTTCTTCACCTTTTTATCAGCCATTGGTGTCTAAGATTTACCTAGAAAGTACATACAAGCTTAGAAAAGTTGCATTGGTACTTGCCTGACCTGGAATCGAATCCACACCCTCATACTCGAGAGGTTGGTTCTTTACCCACTAGGCCACCACGACTTACGAACAGGAACAACAACATACTCTATTTATAGACAATCTTTAAGATTTCTCTAAAGAAAGTATGTGTAGCGATAGTTTTTGTCAGGATTTGGGAGCGAGGTTTACGTACCACATCTTTTGACTTTTGATCAGATTTCCAATACGTTTTACCTTCAGTCGTCATCAAGTAGTCGTAAGCAGTTACTTAGCCTTTCAATAGAATAGGTCATTGCCCTGATGACCTAACTGGTGTACCGGGCGTAGAGCCAAAGATACAGAGATTTAGAATCATCCCAAATGGGTACCCTCTGAAATATGGAGCCCAGCCGTTGCCCAAATCGCGTCTATTTTTAGAAACTACACAGCACTCCCAGAAAACGAACGTGTAAAATAAAAGTTTTGCAGTTGTGCTGAATGCAAAATAGTGAGACCATATTCGGGGATCGGTGGACGGGATATTGGGCTGATATAGTGTAGTCTCAATATATGACATGTCATCGACACGAAAGAAGAAGAAGAAGGTGGACGGCGAAGACTTTTTGAAAACCGTTTGTAGCTATCAGATTTTTTGACCGGGTGTTTTAAAATCATTGGTATATGGAGTTTCATGAAAAATTTTCTGAGCAGGACAGTCGGTGCTAAATTACTGAATGTTAGTTTTAAAAGTTAAATGTGTGATTTGTAAATGTAATGTTGGCGTTAAATGTAATATTCGCTTGAACCTTTAGCCTAACTCGATTACAGACCTAACAAAATCTGTAGCGTAACAAGAAATAAGATTACATTTTTAGAAGCATTGTAAATCAAATTTATGAAAGTTTTAGCCTTCATTTCCATCGTAATGCCTAAGATTAGCATGGAAATCAAGTCTAGGCAGAGAAGAAAAAGATGAACTGTACAAACCGCTTACCGACGACAGTTCGTGAAATAATATTTCAAAGCCAGAGTCTGAATTTTAAATAAGTCTGACAGGACTGCTCTTAATATATAAATATTTTATGCCATAAAGTATGAGGGGATATAAATATCTTGAAACTTTCTCACATACCATTTTCTTTGAGCATGTTTCCCTTTAAAGTTGGAACATGAATTTCAGAATTTATGAAACACATTTTTCAGGTTAGCAGTAATAATGAGAACGGTTTTTTTTACCGTGACGTTTGGATATTAGAAAGTATCAATGAGCATAGAACACAACTATAGAAGCTAGATATTCCAAAAAATAAACACAATCACGTTACGAATTTTGTCAACCAATAATCCAAGACTATCTTTGTTACTCACACATCGACCACACCACATCATCGAAACGCCACATCTGTGTGCATTGGTATCTCACTACTACCGTCAATAACTAAATTAAACTAACTACACTATAGAAGATAATATCTACATAACCTACTGTCTGGCGCTCCCAATTTCGCAGCTCATAACTCACCATGAGTCCCAAGATATGTCAAATTGTAGCGTCAATACTACTTGGAGAATTGCCCACTCTAAGTGCTATGTTACACATGTCTTGTAGATGTGCAAGCTAGTCTTGGTTTATGTTGAGTTTAAGCACTATGGGATGATGTAGGGATGTATGGTGTTGTTTTATAGAAAAAGTTGAAAAAAATGACGTTATTGGTTCATCTACATTTACTGCATACAGAGTTACCAAGTTATTGAGCAATTCATATAAAATTGGATAAAAAACACACAAACAACAAATTGATAACTATACAAAAAATTACGAAGCAGTAAGCTTAGATAGATAAACAGATAAAACTCTCTGAACTAATCTGAACATTGTCTCCTTACATAAAATATTTTCTATAATAATACCAATACATTAGATACCTATTAAAAAAATATACCCGAAACTACACACAAATTCACATCCCACAAGCTCTATAGTAAAAAAAAAGAAAAAAAAGTACCCCCAACTTAACCTCGGGTGTTTCAGTGCCGTCGCGAACGTGCTCTTTACTTCATAGTTAGCTCCCAGCCCCGCGTTACCTAGTCACATACTTTCTTGTCAAGTTTGTTCACTTCGCTCTGTACCAAACTTAAGAAATGGTGACGACTTGAAGAAATGTGGCGGGGATATTCTTTGTTTTTTTTTGCTTTTATAGAGGTAGGATACATTTTAATACACGTACATCGTATATTATTAAGCTCTAAAAACATTATTTGGCACGTATATTTTACCGTAGTTTTTATAACTATTATAATTCAATCGTTATTTATTATACATAGGTTTAAACTTCAATAATGAGAAAGGCTACAAAAAAATTGTATATCAGTGCCACATTCCCCGGAGACCGGGTGCAGAATTTCTAGGAAAATCTAATTAGGTTTTTCAATATCGATGCAAATATACCTACAATTTTTAATACACTTCCTAAAAATAATGAGCTTCTCTATTCGACCCCTTATATTTTCATTTCTTGTCATTAAATAATTTATATGATCATAAATTAATAATTAGTTTTCTAGATGAAGTTTTAATTACACCCTCAAGTTACGATGAAACATACAAAATCATATATTTTACGAAATAAGGTCACGCGGTCCGGTCGCTATAATTACCAATACTTGTAACGAATGGTCCCCTAAATATGTATACGACTATCGATAGCTATAATACTGTTTAATTATAGCCATAAATAGTCCATCTCTATTTTAGTACGCTCATTTGAGGTTTATGTTTTTAATCCTATAACTTTCTTCTATTTCTGGTGGTAATAAATCTACCTATAGGCAGTAAAACTATACGTTTTAATTCTCGACGTGTCTACTGTTAAAAAAATTATGTATAGTAAAGAAAGCGTTATCTGAGTTTTCAAAATGTCAAGACAAGTCATCATCATCATCATCTCAGCCATAGGACGTCCACTGCTGAACATAGGCCTCCCCCTTGGATCTCCACATATACCTGTTGGAGGCGACCTGCATCCAGCGTCTTCCGGCGACCTTTATAAGGTCGTCTGTCCACCTTGTTGGACAAGACAAGTCATGTAGCCATGTAACTTAATAAAACTATCAAAAAAAAATCTACAGCTTTTTTCCAAGGATTAAGCTGATCTTTTGAGAAATCTCATAAATTACAGAGCACTTTTAGCAACAAAGACGAAACACAGATCACAAATAAGCATTATCCCCAATAGCTATCAGAAATCAAGAATACACATCTGTTACGAAAAGTGGGTCCACCCATACTTTTCCTAGTTTCCTGC
This sequence comes from Helicoverpa assulta, assembly GCA_963856015.1. Classification (NCBI taxonomy): domain Eukaryota; kingdom Metazoa; phylum Arthropoda; class Insecta; order Lepidoptera; family Noctuidae; genus Helicoverpa; species Helicoverpa assulta. Next base: position 3,809,944 of record CAWLCW010000016.1, read on the forward strand.
ATTCAGGCCTAGTGTGCCAACTCATCTAGCGGCAAATATTTGCTCGACAGTGTACGGATGCCCTAGTTGAACAGCTTGTAAAGGCTTCCACCCTTTCAACACAAATCCACTTTGGAAGCGTCTTTGAAACCCGTCTTTGATATTATTTTCTTCGTACTAAGAAGCCTTGATCGCAATATTGATAACGGGCTTATTTTACTCAATCCTTTACAACAATACTCTGCTTTTGGACTTAATTTTGACCGAAGTGTATAGCTAGATTTGATTCTAGGCTTTGTCGTTTTTTATTAGATTTGTCGTTCCGTTTCGCCCATCTTGCCAAGTTGATTTAGGTATTATGGTAAATACCAGAACAAGTATTATTTTTGGAGTACATAATTATTTATTTGTAGACTAACCTAAACTAACGAATCTTTTACATAAAAAATGTTTTCAGTGTAAAGCTTAATGGAAAACCACACCCTTGATTCAAATTCCCATTGAACATAAAATAATCAATACTCTAAAATCATCCTAACCTAATGGGTGAACTATATGACCTAGCCATGGGAAGGGCATGGGCTAACACCCCGAATCAATGTCAAAGCTTACGTTTCACTTTTCATTATAACCCTGTAATTTTTAATAAAAACCGACCATTAAAATCCACGTCGAATGGCCATTTATGGCTTTCTGTCACCCTATAATAAAATTGAATTAATAGGACGTTAAACTATAATAAGCGATTCTAAAAAAACACCTAAATAAGACTTTCAGTTTGTGAAGTCAAATGGAGCTTTTTATAAAAAAAGATATAAATAATAAATCAATTATATTGTGAAAAATATGGCTTTATTATATTTGATAATATGTGTAGCAGCTTGAAAGATTTTGTTCAGACCTGGAATATAAATCTATACTAATATTATAAAGCTGAAGAGTTTGTTTGTTTGTTTGAACGTGCTAATCTCAGGAACTACTGGTCCGATTTGAACAATTCTTTCGGTGTTAGATAGCCCATTTATCGAGGAAGGCTATAGGCTACTTTTTATCCGGGTTTGTGCAGAGGTTCCCACGGGATGCGGGTGAAGCGCTGGCAGAAGCTAGTACATAATATGTAGCTGATAATATGGCACTGCGGACAAAATTAGTTGAGTGAATTAAGCAAATTTTAGTCAGTATGGGTTTTGCAGGAACCCGTTCTAGCTAAAACACCACACTACAAAGTGACAAAAACACATTGACAAACCAGTCCAAGGTCCACACTACAAATTTTTTACTCCTAGCTTTCAATTTTACCGAAATATTCCATTAACTGTGATTAGTAATCAGTGTTAATGGATGCGGTAGACAGAGGTTCACTTTATGTCATGTCATGTGTCAGTAATTACGTAAGACAATATTGTATTAAAACAAGAGTGTTGTTATTATGGATTTTTAGTATGTTAATGCTCTTGATTTTGAGGTGGGGTTTAATTTGAGCCCGTATTGAAATTAAAGTGGTTTAATTAGAATTTAATTATAATTAACATTAAAAATTGCTTTTATTTTAATTTGTAACCAGATATACCTTCTTTATATGTATACATTCATGTGATCATGTAATTTCAAATTAACTCAGACAACATTATCGCGTTACATCACCATATATCTTTTGGCAGTCTGGGTTAACACCTACATTCCAAAATTAAAATTATAAAATTCTATTACATTTCAGTCTGCCATATTTATACACTTCATAAAATAAAACCATTTACGTCAGAGCCCAACTTCCAATTACCCTAGACAAACAATCACTCCGTGGGCCTTAAAACGCTCCTACACAAAACCCCATTTTTCTTTTTTTTACCTTAAAAACATTTTCGTCATCACTGCTTCTATCAAAGCTATAAGCTATCAAATTTTCCCCTCTGAACGCCTTCAAGGGTTCCTATGAGAAGAGGCAATTTCCTTAAGCTGAATTTCATGAGCAATATACATACTTCATATATTATATCACATTGTTTTTGTTAACGGTTGAACGTGTTAGCTCATTTTCTTTTTAGAGGTATCGATTATGTATGTGAGTATTTTTTCGTTATGTAGGCAAATTTTTCTGTTTGTTTGCGTGCCTTAAGACTCAAGTCCATACTTAAGAACAAAATTAGAACTATACCTACTTAAGTAGCTTGCTCCAAAAATAATCTTAATTAAGTACTTACCTTTTCAGATACGATTACGTAATCAAAGGCTGATGGTACTCAAATCTCGTATTTTAACTTCACTTTCTGAACTTAAACTTGAACTTAAATTGTTTCTAAAATTATCTCAATCATCATTTACATCGTTAACATTTTACCAGTAAATTGAGTACAAACTTATAACTTTCCAATTTGATTCCAAACCTTTCAAAAGCTAAGTATCCTTTAAAGTACTTATCGAAATGTAAAAGTTGTCTTGTTTCAATATTTATTCCTATTACCTACAGCTAAAGGAACTTCACTAAACATTTTCCGTCTTACCACAAAAACTTTTAAACGTCAATTTAAGACTTGTCTAAAAAAATGTCAAATTATGAAGTTGACATATGGTTCATTTTGCAGCCACAATTTTTTTAGACAAGTGTAAAACAGGTGGTTAAGTTTTTGTAGTAAGGCCATTTGAAGCCAACAACCATCTTCAGAAATCACCCGATAGATGGCGCTATTTTAAATTAAGAACTAAAGTGTTCGCCTACAATCATACAGTCTAATAAAACTCCCAACAAAAACATTAGGAAACCGTATCATTACTACAAGTTGAAGCACCATTAATTCTACTCTAGCACCATGCATATTTTCCTCATTATTCCTTACGACAACATTGTCGAATTTGCCTTGAGATCTAACTGGTACTTAAATATAATGTGTCACTTTACTATTGCGAATCTGTTATGCTTCAGTGAACACTTTATGAGTTATTTAGTCACATTTTATGCGACATTATAGTGGATTGCTGAATTGATAATTTATGATTTGATTGCAAGCATTTGTGTGTTGTCATTAAATTTTATGGGATGTTGTTTCATGTTCTCGAGGGTGGTTTGTACATAACATTGTGGAAACGATTTTCCTGCTCTGCAATATAATGTGTTTACTGCAATTTCAGAAGGAAAATCTATTTTTTTGCTATGCTGTCCCACTGCTGGGAAAAGGAGTGTTCCATACTGTTCCATTCTCTGTATGAAGTTTGCTGTAGTCTAAAATCTACAATTTACCTTAATAAGCTCAAAATCAACAGAGAATTTTAGTTCACATTTGGATTCCTAATAATTAAAAAAGCTCACATCCATCATAAATACTCACAGCTTTACAGAATAAACATACTACCGTCATTTAAGCCGAATCATTAATCAACCGACCTCCCAGTTTCCATTTTCAATTTAGAGGTAAACTCGAGTCTTCAATTTCATCAATAATTTTCAACCAATACAAAAGCTCGGAATAATCCCCTTTTACTGGCTCTAGCACATAATTATTCAACTCGCATCAGATATGAGCAATGGACCGAAAAATTCCATGACGGATGGCAGATTATTTATGGTTGAAAATCATGATTACACTTTCATAAATACAAGCCGTTATCTGACTAGCATTTTCTAAATTATCTCAGGGATTGTTGTAATCAGTTGAATGGTCCACAGAAATTACCAAAGATCTGGAAAAGTCGGCTTTTTTATAAGCAAACTATTTGATTTTCGAAGCCTGGTGTCTTACCAAACCAAAGACAACATGCGGCAAACGCAGCCTAACCTTCTTCGATCAACCAGTATGTGACATAAATAACAGCCAGTAAAAAAAAAAAAAACAAGTTAATAGTCCTAAAAATTTGAGTCTTTTTAAAGCTGGCCAATCATTTATTTCAGTCATTCTGAAATAAATGATTCTTTTTGATTAATACCGTAATTATGGGTGTATAGAGTGCCATCCATTTTTGTAATAGCTTTCGTTTTATTAAGTCGCAGAGACTATTAATTTGGTGTTGCTTTATTATTTAATAAAATATCCTATGTTATTTTCGTGTATAGTTAAGTAGGTTACTGTTTTATCTGTATTGATTGCCGCATTTTAATATTATAAAACGTATAATTTTATATCAAAACGAGAAGTAAAGTCATATAAAAATTGGATAGACTTCTCTAGATCTTTTAAATATGTAAAGACTAGCTTTTGCCCGCGACTTCGTTCGCGTGGAATAGTGACTTCCGGCAGATTTTTGGTTTTACCCACATAGTTCCCGATCTCGCGGGATTTTTGAGACGTTCCCGCTCCCGCAGGATTTTTGGGATAAAAACTATCCTATGTCCTTTCTCGAGTTCCAAACTATGTCTGTACCAAATCGACAAATACAACGGAACCAAATTAGAATTTACGAAACAGGACCAATCCACATAAACGACCATACAACCGACAATACAATTTTTCCACGACGGTACCGAAGCGCTCGGCCGATACCCAACCAAATGCGTGTAACGAAACCATAGCGCGATCTATTTCGATCCCAACGCCATCTATCGAGCATAGTGACAACTCGGATTATTTATCTATACTCCGTTCGGGCATTTTCTTTGTACTAAAAGTAGTATTATATTGTTATTATTTTTTTCATACCTTTTTACTATTTATTTACTTTTTTCCGATGAATTAAAACAACATGAACCGAACTCGTGTAACGATCGACACAATTGCGCGTAGTACTAATAGAATTATCTATACTCCGTTAGAGCATTTTCTTTGTAGTAAAACTTTTATTATATTAATATTAATTTTCTTACACCTTTTCACTGTTTATTTACATTTTTCTGATGGATTTTCCGATGAATTAAAACAATAACATGAACCGAACACGTGTAATGACACCATTGCGCGATTAACGCCATCTATCTACGGAGCATAGGAACAGCATTTCGACATTTGACCAATAGATGGCACTGTATGTCCGTAATAAATTTTATTTTTTATTTTTATTTTTTGTAATAAAAACTATCCTATGTCCTTTCTCAAGTTTCAAACTATGTCTGTACCAAATTTCACACAAATCGGTTCAGTAGTTTAGGCGTGAAGAAAAGACAGACAGACAGACAGAAAGACAGACAGACAGACAGACAGACAGACAGACAGAGTTACTTTCGCATTTATAATATTAGTTTGGATGTAGGTACTAGGTATTGCTGCCTTCATAAAAAATAGCTAAACCAACCTTCTTTCCCGACCTCAGAAAACTATACCGCATGTTGATACGAATCTTACATGACGCAGCGCGTTCCATATTTTACTGTAAAACAGCCATGACGTCACATTTCCCGGCTGCCTAAAGCGTTTATTTACTAAAACTATTGAAATAACGACGTCACATACGAGCTATTCAGTGAAGTACCCAGAGTTAATTAATTACCTAAATAAACGCGTTAAAGTAAATGTTGATTATCAAAATCATGCCAAAGACATCCCTAGTATCTTATTCAGCTAAAGGTAGGTAACAAAACGCGAGGAAGCGTACACCGTAGTAAGTAATTGGTAACCCAAAATAAGTTCAAAGGACTTTGGAGTCTGTAATTATTGCAATAAAGATCACGTTTTAACGATTACTACATATTAGAAAGTTACAGACGTTCATGCGGTGATCTAATCAACGTTGTGTGTGCGACGAACCGAAATGTTCCAAGGAAGCTTACGTAATTTCCTTCAGAGGGAATATTTGAGGAATTTATCAACTCCACCGTTTTATAGGCTTGACTTATTAACATATTTTTAATGTGATATAATTTTGCTCGCGTTTATTTACTGAAAAGTTTTGGGCCTTTATAATTATGAAGTTAAGGAGCAAAGTTTTTATTTTGTAACAGTTTTTAATTAAATAATAAATGTTCTTAATCATAAACTAGAAGGTAAAATATATCATATTATGAATAGCTTTCGTAAGTCCCTATATATTTTAGCTTTTCAGTTTCTGTGTAGTGTAATTTCCAGAAATAATTAATGCACATACAAAACTATGTTTGAAAAGCAGCAAGGCAAATAAAATGTATTTGCTAGCTAGATGAATGCAGAACGTTTAATGTTATGTGAACATTTAATTTGATGACACACAACACGTAGGTAATATTAAATGTTCTGTGTTCTCATACATCCTAATAATTACAAAGTCCTTTGTGTTATTATTCCCTATTAATTTTATTATTGTCTATTCATTTTAAGTCATGCTATTTCACCAAATTATACAGTAATTCATAAAAACTAGAACTAATTCATCTAGTTAGAAATTAAGTAATATAGAGGTATGTTATTGCCTTTCTATTGTTTCTTAAAATAATATATTTATGTTGTTGTATATTTAAAAATCTAATTTTAAGAAAATATATAATGATGAGACGACATCTAAAATCAGTCGTGTAAGTTGTTTGACAGAGATCTACGCATCCACATCTATTGGTTTTGACTAAAACTCACTTATATACATCTACAGTCATAACAACGATCTTCTATTCTCTCACAGCATTGTACTCTAACTAACCCTTTAATGAATTACAGAGCAAACTTAATGTAAAGCCATGCTTTACCTAATCCGTTGCCAGTTCAACTTAGTACTCAATTTAATTGCCGACGGGAGTGCGGCTATGTAAAAAGTAGCTGTAACTGCAAAAGGATGACTCCGCATTTTCCTGGTTCGCTTTCATTCGTTTTACGCAGTGAAAACGCTGCGTCACAGTAGCGTTATCGAACCGTGCGGTGTAGTAACTTCACTAAAATATTAGCGAAGTTATTATGATTATAGCTGCGCTTGCTTTTCGGTGGTGCTTTTTGGTTCTGGTTTGTGTTTTAGGTTTGTATTTGTTTGTTCGTCGTTAAGTAATCCGTTTTGGGTGTTCATGCTCTTATTCAAATCTTAAGTTTCAATATTTTGGTTGTTCATCACAAACTTAAATGTTTTTTCCTGTCCAAATGATATCTCCACGTCATAAAAATTTTTAAGCGGGATCAATAGTAGTACCTATTTTACTACCTATTATATTACTAGTAAATAATTCTCAATTTAAAAACTTTTTATAGTAGAAATTTAAACTACATTTTCATTTGAAAGGTCACTTTGATGGGGCTGAAATGTAACCTAGGTACCAGGCAACCAGTATCGTCAAGGTGGTTGGAAGACAAATAAGATTTTTATTTCGTGTTAACATAGTATGTGCATTTATTTGGATTTATTGCTATGTTGCAAGACGTCTGTTTAAAATGAGAATGGAATACTATATTTTGAAATTCGTATCAGACAATAGTCTCCTTTACCATTGCTGTATTTAACATTGAAATAGTCCTATTCTGTGAATAGTGTTATCCTATTCCTTTATAAAGCGTAACCAACGTTTACCCAAGACTTTAATTCGATTAAATAATAACCATATTCATAGAATTTCTTTCAGCACTGCTGAAAACGCAAACATCGAAAACAAGAGATTCCACAACTCAACTCCGCAAAAAGTCCGTCACACAAAAACTCTATCAAGTTATTTTTAAATTGCGTTCTAAAAATCTCAGAAGCCAGCTCTGATTTACTGCCAAAAAGTTTAATTATGTTAATTTTATTTGTTTATGCCCAGTTACTTGAGGATTAACTTGTAAGAATCTCGACGAAATAAAAGCGGGTGTCTTTGTAAAATTGTTTCGTTTTCTAAGAAAATGTTTACACGGTCGCTTTATAAGCAGTAAATAGTCTGTAAATTAACCTTTTTTAAGGTTCGACAACTTCGCTCCTAGATTGTGTTTAATTTATTTAGTCTGATTATTTCGTTTGTGTGATTAGCTGGGAAAGAATTACGCTGATTAAAAAAGGTGTCAGTGATAAATTAACCTAGCTGGAAGCTAAATTAAACAATGTTAAGAAAGTTATTCTTGTAATTTGTTGTAGGTACGTCATAACGATTATAATTCAAGGGTAACACAGTCGATTGCTTTCTTATTTCCTTTTGTTCTTAAATAATTATTAATAATATGGTAACATGAGGACTAAATTTTACAGTCATAAATAAGGGAAATTAATATCCCTCGGCAAATTTTCCTTTATACATGAAAAACTTCGGCATCCAGACCGATTTTTAACCACAGTGGTTTTTCTCTGTAGGGTCAGCTAACTTCGCAGGACATATTACAATGCACAAACATTTGCGCAAACACAAATGCACTCTCTATTCCCTCACCCTTATAGTCCGATTGATACACTACTACCAAATTACTAAGCCCTACTGTTACAGCCTTTTTTTTTATCGTCCCACTGCTGGGCACAGGCCTCCTCTCACACGGAGAAGGTAGCCCTAAATCAATCTAAAACAAATGACGATCAAAACACATCCAAATAAGTCAACCAGCAATTACCTGAAACAATTTTACGTAAACAAGAGCGGAATAATTAAGAAGGCTCGCGTTACGGACCACACAATGAGTTGACGTAAACGTTACGCGCCCGTAATGACGCAAACTAATTTATTCATCAAGATTGTTATCTTCTGGGTAATGTTAGTTGATAACTATTACGTAATTACGTTGCGGGAGGCGGGTCGGATGAATCATAATTGTAGGGAGGTTTTAATGTTTTTGGGTACGTGATTCTTGGTAGCAAAAAGGGATATTCTTTTTCGCATATGTAGCAGTGTGTTGTATTAGGAACTCGCCTTAATGTTCCAGCTTTGAAAGCTTTCATCTAACTTACAATGCTGGGTGATTGGGCAAGTGGACTATAAAATATAAGCGTGTTAATATAGATCTGTGTAATGAATGATTTTTAGGCGACCTACTCAAATAAAAAGTCACAACAACACATATTCCCCTTTTAGTAATCAAATGACATCAAAGACTAAATATACAAATACCAAAATCCTTTATATTTCTGTCTGACCGCATTCATTCTTCAACCCTTTATCGAAAGGTCAGTCGGCAAGTCAATCATATCATTAACCCTAGGCATTGATTTTCAATACCGCCACATTATGTTATCAAATCGCGTGACTACCCACAACTTTCATTGAATCAGACATCCATATGGGCACGCTAACAATGATTTGATGTGTTACAAACTTTTTGCGTGGAACTATTGGCAAGGGAATACTTTATGGTACGTATTATTTCTTTTTATTTGTTGCTGGCCGTAAATAGTTTTGCGTGCTGTCAAATCGGTTTTTGAATTTCGAAAATTGTTCTGTGATTGAGAATTTAAAATTTCGGTTACATGAATTCAGTATGTTTTAGAATTTTAAAGGGATTCAATTATCTGGCTTTATCTGACACTAGCTAGGTCTATAGTTTCTATATTATTTTCCTCAATAAAGGGACTTCACAGGTTGCAGGCGTGCACTTGGAGAGGCCTATGTCCAGCAGTGGACTGCGATAGGCTGATGATGATGACAGGTTGCACAGAAAGAATTTTTCGAACAAACTCAAGGACCCAGAAAATTATGTAACTGTCATTCCTTACATTTATAATGAAAGTAAAAGTAAATATTATAAAGCCATACATTACATTCACATAATTATCTTATGACATACTTGTCACACAATTGCTTCGTACCTTTGAATAATAGAGCAACAAGAATCAATATTACGTCGGTACATGTACCAACAAAATTCTAAGAATTAAGTATTTCTTTTAAAAACTTTCAGTTAATTGCCAAGGAGTTTCGTTGTCAAGTTGTCTTGTTACAATTATTTTGTAATTGTACTTTGTAATTGTTAAAGTTGAATGTTCTTGTTCTATTAATTGGATTCACGTGTATGAGACACAGTCGTTTGATTTTTTAATCGGGTTGTTAATTTTGTTATTTTGTTTTGTTGTTTTTTATGTTGTTTGTTTTGTTAGTTTTTCTTGGTAAACAAATGAAGGTTGGTTTAGGTAATTAGGTGGATGGAAGGCAGTTAAAATGAGCGATTCGATTTTTCTTCGTGCGACACAATCTGATAGTGTGAATGCTTTGCAACACAAACTGCTGTAATCTATGTTTGTATTTTCTTGATGTTCTTCTTCTTCTTTCGTGTCGATGACATGTCATATATTGAGACTACACTATGTCATATTTTCTTGATGTTAAAAGATGATATTACACGTTATAAAGCCTATTTCAGCCTGTCTACATTTTACTACAAAATTGTATCTTTAAACTTCACTATACTGTACCTGTCTCTACGTCAAAAATTCGTATTCAAGTTTAAGTCGAAAAGAATATTACTTAAAACTACAATAAAGTTAGTCTACCAGCAATATATACAATCTGGAATGTTACTTTGTCCCTCACAATCGCCCTGCATGTTCCAAGATCATTCAATTTTAAAACAACCTCGTTGCTATGTTCGAAGCCCTATACTTAACTGCAGAACGAGGTTTCAAATTATCTAAAGTGACCTGCAAAGCTTCCATAAAACCCTGTTTTACAGTGGCAACATTGTTTTTAACTATATCTTTGAAATCTGTTGTAAAGTGAGGGTTAACTTGGTAATTGAGTGGAACGAGCTTAATCTGAGCTTGAACTTAGTTTCATGCTTAGCGTTCTCAGGGCCATTGGGGTGTGTCTTTTCTTTTTGAGATTTTAGTATCACCACAAGTTCTTCTGTACGCGGATTTTATTGTCACCACGTGCGAGAGTGTTCAGCGCGTGTTCGTCACAAAACTATTCCTAAATAGCAGGATTCATTGGATTGAGATTTTGAATAAATAAATGTCTAGATAGTTTGGAAACACAATTTTGATACGGTAATGCAAATCTTAAATTATACTATTTTTACACACAAATAATTTTAAACCCAGAGTTACCTATTTTCTTGAGTTCAGACCTTATAGTGATGAATATATGATAAAATAGGATATCATGATATATATGTATAGTCATTAATAATATAAGAAATTTATATCTCAAAGTTTATACATCTAGCCGAGAAAATAACAATCAAATTACACCAACACAAAATATAATTGTCAACGACTTTATTATTGTTACAACATTGCTTGTACAAAGTTTGTCTTTTAAATGAAAGGTAAAGGTAAATTGAATATCGTTGGAGTAAATTCAATAACTTTTCAAACGTAGTCGGACAACAAAAGCTGTAACTAAGTTAACCTGTAATTGGGACAATCGATGTAGTCTAAGGTCCAAAATCTCAAATTGTTGTAAGATAATTTTGAAGTCTCCATAGAGTAGATACTATATTTAAGACATTCCACGTTTTTTTTTTCAGATAATTTAAATTAACTGCACTTTCATCAAAGGTATGGAACTCATAGATTTTTTTTGTTTAAAGAAAAATTATGTTTAAATTATATTTAACCAGGATGTGACATCTGAAGCTATATAAAAATCTTTAAATTCTCGATGAATCAAATTGTGTTTCTATTCAAGTATTATATAATGGTTTAGATGATGATAATGCGCGTTTATTTATTGCATAGTTTAGTAAGATAAAAGTCTAAATAAAAGTCTAAATTACTCTTTGTTCTGCAACATCAGTATAAAAACAGTAAGAGCAATTAAACAAAACGCTAGTGCTTTAAAGAATCAACATTAACTTTCAAAGAGTAAAAATAGAATACACTACGTACTCATTGTTTTACATTTTGGCATGAAAATGTAAAAAAATACAGACGACTTTGCAACGACCCCTTTTATGGCATTTTTTAAGTACCTGAATGTTAAATGTTTCGTTAAATAAAAAAACGCAGACAAAAGCGCAGAAGTATTTAGCCAGTTTACCAGGATCGCAGTCCGAAGAGGAAGTCGTAAATACGCTTTTATTTGGAAATGTGTTGGAACGCTAGCATTGTGTGAACGTTACGGTACCCAGGGGTCATGTAACTCGAACTCTAGAACATTTTATTCGTGACCGGACCATGCCTGTTTAGTACTCATATATGCTGTTTATTACGTCTTGTGTATCTCAAATTTATTGTGTAATTTGTAAGACCAAATTCCTGAATGAAATGTTCTTTTGCAAATGTACATGTAATTTGGAGTGAAATTAATGAGATTTTTGCCAAGTACTGTACTACTGTAATTGTAGCAGGAAATACTTACGAAATATTACAAACACAATTTAAAACATAGCATTCTCTGCGGACATAAAATTCCTCAACCGTTTTCTACAAGTATAATTTTCATAAAAATGCTTAGTAAGCTCCATTTCAGTAAGCAAGTGGTTTATAAATTCATACGTACTTCAGTCGACACATCCGTCCTACTTGAATATGTGATGGGCCAACAAACGCTCGTTACCATATCCGACAAAAATGGAACGACTCCATCTTGATAAATATACTGGACATTAATTTATTACGTGAACCGTGGCGTTTTTCGCGCAACTGTTAATCATGTGAAACGGAACACCGATTCAGCAATTCACCGTCATCTAGCGGTGCGAATACCTGTTCGATTTTCCAATTTGCTTCTTTATTAGAATTCTGGAAACGTTCGAAAGCGGCAGGCAGTTTGTCCGCGGTCACCGCGCCTCGCAATTTCGCCTTCGTTTTTGTTCGTATTTTCTTTTAATTCACAAAATAGCGGGTTGTACCAATAAATCTTTGGCTCTGTGAGCACAATGCTCGAAGTCGAATGCTTTTTATATAAGAAATCAAGTCTCTAAAGGTTTTCTCTATCTGAAAAACTGGTGATAAATGTTGGGAGGTACATTGTTAGTACTGGTCAAGTTATTAGTACTAACTTTCTAAGCGTCCAGTAGCAAGAAGCAGTTCGCAAGGGAATTGTGGGAAGCTATTTATTGTTTGGTGTCTCAATATTCTGGAAATGGAAGTTATGGAAGTACCTTCAATAAACTTAGTTTCTTGGGAGTAGTACAGTTTATGGATCTCAAACTGCGGACTTCATCACTTCTTGCGCTGGACCAGTTGAAAGCAATTGCATTTCCCGGACCCTCAAACGACTCTTTATCAACTTTGTGTTGGTCTGGGTCATTGAAATACATTTTATAATGACAGAAGTCGCATAGGAACCACTTATATGAGGTTATCAGAGTATTCTGTTTTATTTCTAATTAATAAAAAATATTGAAATTATTGTAAATTAGATACTTAGCATTTATTATTCAAAATGTTTTTGGAAGATGTCTACGTGTTTCCTAAATTAAATGTTTATACAAAAAGAATATCAATCACAAGGAATCATAATTAATTAGTGCTCATTCAAATTATATTACGCGAATAAAAAAAGGTCTCGAAATTGTTATTTTATTACTTAGCATTATATTTTCTTTCAAAAAATATAATATTCATTCATATTGTAATATGATAAAAAGGCCTCAACCATTCAATAAGAAAAACCACGGACCAAAAGAATGATCACTTTGAAGGCGGAAAAAACTTTACTGATTACATTAATCGATCAATCGGTTGTCGTCATCAAACCAGGAAAAATCCTATAATTGAAGAAACCCCTTAAAGTACCGCAAATCGTTAAAATAACAGAAAATTGGTGAACTTTTCAATACTTCGATTATCATTAGGATTGTTCTGGAAACAGGTTTCAATGATGAAATAAAAGGGGAAAACCAAAATGAAAAAGTCCTATAGCAAAAATTATGTTTGATATGAGAGTGAAACAAGATAATGACCAGGCATCCGGTTAAAAAGTACATATACATTTTGAAGATAAGTAAGTATAGATAGCCGAATTCTCTGAAGCATAATGTTATCTTTCTATTAAAAACAATATAACGCAGAAAAACTGCTCCCAAGCTGTCTTTGTGACTTTCTCTGTTTTAATTTAAATGTTAAATGTTTTCCTTTCCTCGACTTCTTCTTAGTATATTCTCAGAAAGAACAATACCTTATCAGCAACACTCAATTAGTTTGTCCCTTTCAATTATAATGCTTAATTCTATTAACATAAGGAAGCATTTAAAACAAAACGTAATTTTGTCTATCACAACATTAACGTAACAAAATCTTTGCTTCCTTAACCCTCAAAAATAGGCCAGCTCATTATTAGCTTAACCCTGCAAAAGCCGGGACTAAATAGCACTGTCAGGCAGGAGTATTAATGGAAGACAATACTGCAAAAGTATTATTACTACGCCAAGTTTATACTTTGCATAACGCTCTTTATAAATAACTTTGAAAGTCTTTTATTTCTGCAGTTATTTTGGTATTGTAAGTCATTTGGTGCGCCATTGCCTATGGGGCTCGTTAATTCGGTCATTCCCCTGCCTTTTATATCTTGTGGGTATGGACGCTATCCGTTATCTTTTCCAACATAACCGTCCCTCGTAGCCTTGGGGGTAAGCTGCAATGTATAGGCGTTATACTGAAAATTATGCTCATAATAATTTTGGGTTTATGTAGTGAAGGGCGAGTTGGTAAATCTTTACTTTTACTGTACTTAGATGGGAGTACTGAATCTTTTTATGTAGATAAAAGAGCTTGTGTGTTAATGCATACTATAATCTAAATGGCATTTACATAATCCAACATAATAGAAAAATCCTGACCAAAAATATTGCCCTGACCTGCATTATATTCTCAATAACAGCAAACAATATAAGCCGTGACGTCATAGCTGCGTAACAATGCATAACATTTGCAAAGAGCACCTCTTGCTAATAATTCGGACAATTGGCATACCGCCATAGGTCGCAAGCTCGCTTTGAATACCACAAACATATTGTGTCCAATATCAAACCGGCTTCTGAATTCCTGGTACATTCGTTTCTAGATTCCGTTTGGAGATACGTACGTGTAATCTTCGAGCTCTGATTGTATGTAAAATGTTTAGTATATCTTTGATTTTTTTTAGTATATCTTTATTGTTGGCTTGGAAGAGTATTAAAGGGATACTTATATTGGTTTTGTTATGCAGGGGATTAAGATCTAAGTTTTTGATAGTAATTGATTGAAGATTCTCGCGTTTTACTAACTCAACTTTATTCAACTCCAATCTTACAGTACTTGAATATAATGTAGTAAGTGAGTGTTTTAATGAATCGTAGTTATTTCAAAAAATGTTGAAGTGAAGTGAATTAATTTAATACGCTTTTAACTCATATCCATTCCCTAAAACACCTCAAAAGGATTTTTTGAGGAAACACAGAAAAATGGGATTACTTTTTAAGAATCCCATCCAGCAAAATTACATAAATTTATATACACTTGTACACACTTGTATACACTTTACGAGCAGCCAGTATTGTTTTTACCACGTATATTCTTCCGTGAATTTTCAGGAGATTTTTGACTAAACTCCGTCGAGCTGTAATACAATTTTCGCTGTAAAATAATTTATTTTCACACAAAAAATAGGCTTTGAGGTTTCACTTTATTCATAAAAGTTTGGATAGGAAATGTTACTATGGCTAAGTTATTTTACACGCAACTTATGTGCTAATTTAACTCGTTGTATGTACTAACAAAATTCTTGACCTAAATTCATATCGGCTGTATTGTTCCATATTTCGAATCTATACTAATATTATAAAGCTGAAGAGTTTGTTTGTTTGAACGCGCTAATCTCAGGAACTACTGGTCCGATTTGAAAATTTCTTTCAGTGTTAGATAGCCCATTTATCGAGGAAGGCTATAGGCTACTTTTTATCCCGGTACGGGAAGTAGTTCCCACGGGATGCGGGAGAAACCGCTGGCAGAAGCTAGTCTAATATAAATTAAATAGTTATGTAACGAAAGCTAGGTTCCTGGAAATTTTCGGTATGTAAGGTATGTAGTATACCGAATTGATATAAAACAAGTGTTTAACATCAAGAAAACAATATTTCACTAAATAATGGTTTAGTCTGAAATAAAGATATTTTCTTTTAAAGTTCTTCAAGAGCTTTAAATACACTGTTTAGTTACACATGGTAGGTATACTGTTACTGCCTTTTTTTATCGTCCCACTGCTGGGCACAGGCCTCTTCTCACACGGAGAAGGATTGAGCATTAATCACAACGCTTGCTCAATGCGGGTTGGTGATTTCAGACTTTACAGTCCAGGTTTCCTCAAGATGTTTTCCTTCACCTTTTTATCAGCCATTGGTGTCTAAGATATACTTAGAAAGTACATACAAACTTAGAAAAGTTGCATTGGTACTTGCCTGATCTGAAATCGAACCCACACCCTCATACTCGAAAGGTTGGTTCTTTACCCACTAGGCCACCACGACTGTAGGTATGTTGCGTCATAAAAACATTTTGTGAAATTGTAGTCAATTTGGCATAGTATTTCACAATCGGTCACTTAAACCAACGGTAGTAATTGTCTGCCAAAAAGTACTTTGCAAGTAATTATTTTTAAACAAACTTCAAAATAATTAAAAATCATAAAACCGTTTTTTAATCATCCTATTTCAAAAGCTTGATAAAACAAAATTAGAATATTCAAAAGCGGTTTTTATAAACGCATCGATTATGCCAAAAGTTTTAAAATGGCGATTCAAATTAACATCGTTTTAAAAAGTAACAACATTCTGAAAAAAATAAGCGGATGAGTCGTTATCGCGACCATTATGGGAATATAATTTGCATTTCAGTATTAATTCAAATTGTCTCGCTGTAAATTCATTTTACGTTCTTTTGATAATTTGCAAAATGTTCCTTTAGCATAATGAACGTTTTACATAAATACTGTGACAATTGTTTAAAAACGTCCTGTTATTGCGAGATATTTTGTACAATTTACAAGTTCAATTACACCAATCAATCGGGGAATAATATAAATAATGTAAAAAAGAGTTACATTCCTAGCAAATTCATAAAAAAAAACTAACTAAAACTCTACATCAAATTAATGTAACCAACAACGTAAAAAAGGGTTTAACACAGATTATAATGACAAAACTCAGCATTTTTAACTATCTCAACCAAAAAATTGCCAAATGATTTCAGACTGTTATAATTACCTACATAGAGTACAAAAACAAAATAAACCTGATTACAGCGCCATCTCTTATCGACCTTACTGAACAATTTTCTAATTCCTTATCTGACTCTTACTATCAACATAGCCTTAGGTGGTGGCTTATTACAAATATTATCGCTGCACGAGTTTGCTCGCATGCTAGCTCTTATTACGAGCCCGTCTTTAAACTTGAACATCAGATGTAATCACCTAAACGCAAAAGAGCTCAACTCTGATGGAAAAGTCTCAATTTTTAAGTACCTCAGCCAAAGAAATTGCTAGAAGATTTGACACTTGGTTATACATTGTAGGTATATG
This sequence comes from Helicoverpa assulta, assembly GCA_963856015.1. Lineage (NCBI taxonomy): Eukaryota > Metazoa > Arthropoda > Insecta > Lepidoptera > Noctuidae > Helicoverpa > Helicoverpa assulta. The sequence continues at coordinate 3,827,129 of CAWLCW010000016.1, forward strand.
ATACAGAGTACCGGTATACAAAATAAAGTTGATATCAGCGCCATCTCTTATCGACCTTACTAAACAATTTCTCATTCCCAAGATAGCCTTAGGTGGGGTCTTATTACAAATATTATCGCTGCAGGAGCTTGCTCGCATGCACCCCTGTTATTACGAGCCCGTCTTCCACAAACAAAGATCTTCAATAAAGTCCACGGTTTGTGACGTCACAATGTTATTTTTATTATTCGTGTATAATTTTACTGTACGAAGCTAGTGCAATATTTGTGCAGTTTTGATTAGGTTTTTTTTTATTTTATTTTTTTTTTCTGATCATTATTTTTGTTTTATTTATTGGAATCTGCTACTATAACACTTTAATATTAAAACATTTTATTTGATTGCCACAATAAATGTAAAATTTTGTACGTTCTAATAAAAAAAATACAAATAGCCTTCAAATGGATATGGTATTATGTGAAAAATAATCATCATGTCATTACTATTTTTCAGTTGATAGCAGTTATATTTTCATTATTGTTCAATCATTTTTATGTGACTATTATTGTAGTTTTCATTTGCGTAAACATTACTTTTTAATTTATGAAATGTAATATCGTTAATGTGTAGTAAATATATTTTCGTATGTGTTTAGATTTCCTATAGTTATTCCTGACAGCTATTATGTTTTATCAATCACCATACCCTGTACAATTTATAAAATTATTACAATATTTCGTTATAACTTACAAAACATTCATAGAAAGTTAATATTGAATTAAACATTTAATGATAACCTTGCATGTGATTTTCGAACTCATTTCCGACAATTCGTTTTCTTATGAATTTTCAGAAATCCATATAAGTGTCTTTTTCAATGTTTAAACCTAAACCTTAATGTTTAACCTTTAAATTAAGGAAAGGTTATAATGAAATATGCAAGCAATTTTCAACATGTTGATTCTGTTGAGGATTCGATGCCATAAACAATTTTTACTAAATACACACACGAATCACAAACCCATCTCACCGAACTTACTACAAGCAAGTTAAACAGACGTTTTTCACTTGTTTTACAGGAAATTCTCAACACACAATTTTCTAAAACAAGTGACGCACGTCTGTTTAACTTTTTTGTAGTAAGACCAATATCCCTTCTCTTTAATCAACAATTTGAAAAAAGAATACACAAAATAAAGTTGAAAGCCACCTAGCAATAGATGGCAGCACCTGCATGTCGAGCTAAAGCGATCACTACAAGAACACGTCGACTTGCCAATCACCTATCATGTTGACTGACACTCAAGTTCATTCATTGCTGAGTAGTTTACAACTTCCTAGAACTAGGTAAGTGGAAGAAATAATGAAACACGAATAGAATTTGTCAGTAGGTAGAATATACCTACCAGTATACGTTGGGTATACATAAAAAAACTGGATAAGTGCGAGTCGGACTCGCGCACGAAGATTTCAGTAACATTATCCATAAAACGAGCAAAACAAATGAGTTTATTTTGTGTAAGCTCCCTAAAATACTTATTTTTAGTTTTCGGTATTTGTTGTTATAGCGGCATACAAGTCCTAACAATACAATACATACAATGTCATAACAGAAATACAACACCTATGTGAAAAGCTATATTATACATGGGACCGTAGTAATATCCTATAGGTACCTACAATATATTAAGCGATATCAAGGTGGTTTAAACATTATAATAAACAATGTTACGATATAAAATGATACTCTTGTCGGTGAATAAAAGATGGCAAACGTATGATAGAATGTCGTGTATTCTGCACATAACTATAGTATATAAATAGTAGTAGATGTTCCCGACAATTAGATTCTTACATACATAGTTACATATTTTGATAATACTTTCCGTAATGTACAATGTCATATACATTTATATATCGTGAATCTTTATCCAATAAATATGATTGTACCCATTTATTATCAGGAAAGAAGCGGAAAGCCTTTTCCTACGGCACAAGGGACATTGTTAAGAGGATTACTTGAAATAATAATTAATCTTGCTTACTTATCTTAGTAATTTCACATTAATTTTCAGGTAGGACTAAACCCTTAGTAGTACAACGACAAGAGTTTAATTTTGAATACCTTTAGTATTGATATTGTTTTACAAAAGTTGATTTTATCGATCTTGTTTTTTGATAAAAATATGTTACATGATTGGACAACTATATTAACTATATATTATAAAGTCTTAAACCGTCGTATTGTCTCAAAATAATGTAATTTTATATCTCAGTTAGAAAACGAATATTTTGTGGTGGCAGAATAAGTAAAATAATACTAACTGTAAGTCTAATTGCTTGTTAACAAAAGTAACAAGATAATAAATATAAAATTAGATATAAAACCTTACATTATATACTCCACGATCTTTTAACCCCAAACAACTATTATCTGAAGGACAAAACAAAACACAAATAAACAAAAACACCCCGTTCCAAAGCAATTTCAAACAATAAATTCCAATTTCAAAACCACTATAAACTGAAAACTAAAATTAAATTCGAAAACGAATAAACACGACGCCGCAAGTTATTTTAATCAACAATAATAAATTGTGAGCGAAGGATAAAATATATAGAAAAAAAAACACAACCACATTAATTGATACTGTTTCATATTCATGTTGAATAAATAGGCTGTACTGTTTTTTTTTTTACATAGAATCAATACTGGCCGGACAAACCGTTTCCCGGTAAATTATTCAAATATTCGAAGTTCAAAATTGTTCGATTCGCGTCTATGAAGGTTGGTTCAGAAGAGAATCAACTGGTTCCAATCAAAAGGGATTTATGATTTTAAAACTAAGTATCAAAATATTCATCCGCATCACTGTCAGCTGGGATCGTGCCCAAAAGGCTGGCTGCATTGCCACGCTGGATGGCAATGCATATCCTTTGGCCGAAGTATAGGTTTATCCTAACTAATATTATAAATGTGAAAGTAACTCTGTCTGTCTGTCTGTCTGTCTGTCTTTTCTTCACGCCTAATCTACTGAACCGATTTGTGTGAAATTTGGTACAGATATAGTTTGGAACTTGAGAAAGGACATAGGATAGTTTTTATTACAAAAAAAAATATATAAAAATGTCCCATCCTCCGAGCCTTTTTCCCAATCATGTTGGGGTCGGCTTCCAGTCTAACCGGATTCAGCTGAGCACCAGTGCTTTACAAGAAGCGACTGCCTATCTGACCTCCTCAACCCAGTTACCCGGGCAACCCGATACTCCTTGGTTAGACTGGTGTCTAACCAAGGATATAAAAATAAAAAATAATATTTATTTCGGACATATAGCGCCATCTATTGGTTAAACCAAAAATCTGCCGGAAGTCACTATTCCATGCGAACGAAGTCGCGGGCAAAAGCTAGTTATTACATATTTATATTAAATATACATATTAAATATTTGATACTTAGTTTTAAAATCATAATTTGTATTGAAACTGTATGTCAGAAGCAATAAATTAATCTTAGAAAATAAAAAAAGGGATTTATAGAATATTATTGAATATTTCTGTAAGTATGTAAACGAAGTATTTTGTCTTCGTTTACATACTTACAGAAATGCTTGAAATTAAAAGTAAGTAACTGTGTAGTCTGATGAAGTATCGACTATTCTAAATGTGCATCGTATAATTATTTTGCTCAACCTCAGATAAAAATGTATTGATATTCGTAGATAACACAAGTACCTATACGACACGAGTTTTCAGTGGAGACATTCAAATAATAAAATTAAACATAAAATTATGGTTATTTATATATCTTTCAATATTTTATTTTTACCCCTATTTTATTCTCCTTAATCTGTGTATGTATAGTTCGAATAAAAAATATGTAAAATCCACCTTATCACATTATAACTAGAATACAAATTCCTTTTTCTTACCGTAACATGCTTAAAGCATTAGGATAACACTTAAATAATCGCAATATATCTGTCCTTATATCCCCACAAAGGCATAAAACCGTCTCACCAAAACATCGTTAGCTTAAATGTTGCCAAAATAAAATCTAGACTGAAACCCAGACAGAATGTAAATATGAAAAGATATGTGTAATTCTGGGAGGGTAACTCCCTCATTTTCTTGTGTCCTCTGACGATGAGTACTCTTTTCATAATATCCTGTACTAAAGAGACGTTTAGTGTAAATGTGCCTATGTCTTTCAACTCAACTAAAATACCTCAAATTAAAATTCAGAAAAAAATATGTTGCAATACGACAAAAAAAGTCTAAGTAAGTGTCCATAGGGACTTGGTCCATATTAATAGACGTTCTTAATTCAAAATACAATACGCCGCGGTGCCGAGCGAAGCCGACTGTAGCCGAGGATAACCGATCCAGCTTCACCGATCTATGTCCGTTTAGTTCGCTGATTAGAAAGAGACAAACTAAGCTTGGACAAGATTTTCACCTCCGATTGTTGGCGCAGTACTTGACTTGTTAGATTATTGATATTATTAAGTAATCAATGTTATTAAATACTTAAATGTCACTTACGTATAGTCATGCTTACTATGGTAGATACTTCGTTCAAAGTAACGAAAAATTTTAACGCCCTTGGGTTTTGGTTTCAAAGTTCACAAATAATTAAATGTTCAGGCAGTCAAATTCTACCACATTATTCTGTGACGGCTACGGAAATTAAAAAAAACTCTGTACTTTCACAAAACAAGAAGAAAATTAAACTTCTAAGTAAGTACTATTACCTACTGTATGTTCAATACTAATAATAGTTTAGAAGCACGTGTATCAGTGTAGCAAAATTATGTGTAACGTTGTTGTGTGTAACGATAGGAAAATTACCATGGTTAATTCCATAGATATTATTTCAGTTCTTCATTTTCTGTACAAATGATACCTGATGACCAACTGACTACCACTGTTGAATGTCTACGATGTCGAACTATAGTAGTTACAGCCTTTTTATCGTCCCACTGATGGGCACAGGCCTCCTCTCACACCGAGAAGGATTGAGCGTTAATCGCTTCGAACTATCCCGGTCCGAAATTAGGTGCTTGTGCCTTCACGGTGCTGAATTTGTATGAACGGAATACTACAGCGCATTTATCTATACTAATATTATAAAGCTAAAGAGTTTGTTTGTTTGTTTGTTTGTTTGAACGCGCTAATCTCAGGAACTACTGGTCCGATTTGAAAATTTCTTTCAGTGTTAGATAGCCCATTTATCGAGGAAGGCTATAGGCTATTTTTTATCCCGTTACGGGAAGTAGTTCCCACGGGATGCGGGTGAAACCGCTGGCAGAAGCTAGTGAGATTATACATGGCTGACTTCATAGTGGCGCAGTTATTTGACAAGGAGTTGTAATGAAAATATCCATGCACCCCGTTCCGTTCATCATTTTTGTGGCTCACCTCGATTATTGACTGATATTTCTACGAAGTCATGAGTTATTGTTACTCTAGGTTGAAATGGAATATAGATGGATACCTACGTATTATCTTATACGACCATTCTCAAGCTTAATCAAGTCTAACAAATGACCTAACCTTGATAACTCGATATTACCCAATATCGGCTTCTAGACGTCAAATGACGATCGGTCAATTTAAATATTGATTCAGCTGCAACTAGAGGTAGAGGTACATAGATAAACTGATATGTAGATTAGAACATATAACCTATTGCTCATTGATCTTAAGAAACAAGACCTGTAATCTATACTAATAATATATAATATATATATATATATAGCTGAAGAGTTTGTTTGTTTGTTTGTTTGAACGCGCTAATCTCAGGAACTACTGGTCCGATTTGAAAATTTCTTTCAGTGTTAGATAGCCCATTTATCGAGGAAGGCTATAGGCTACTTTTTATCCCGGTACGGGAAGTAGTTCCCACGGGATGCGGGTGAAACCGCTGGCAGAAGCTAGTAATGTTTTTATGTGGCTTCAAAAAAAAATCTTCTTCTCATCGAGTGGGTTGTAAGTTTAACTATATACGTAACAAGCCCTAGTGTCAGAGTTTTCTCAGATCCGCCTGAGGGATCTGACCTGGAATTGTAACAATGACTGGCTACTGAATAGCATTCGGGGAAGCCGGCTTTACATACCCTCCTAGGCACAGCGGTGTAACACCGTCAACTTCTAGACTCCGAGATGCTATAAGAAAGCTTCTAAAACCCACAAAGCGGCTTCGGCCCGTTCCAGAAATCGTACCAAACAACACAAAACTAATGAAGCTCAATAAGCCTAGAAATTTCTAAAATAAAGACGTAATTCAACAAGAAACATTTACTTTAATGTCTTCACTCTAAATAAACCGAAATATATACCTAGCTCAGCTCTATTCCAGTAATTAATGTCCTAGTTTAAGGACATAACTTCTGTAAAAGCATGACCATTTTGCCGACTTAATTACACTTAGTAAAACTGATTTAATTTTGGAATTCTTACAACCAGTTAAAATAAATTTTACATGTGTATGTTATGTTGGGAATTCATGCGTATTAAGCCTCTTAACAAAATCCTCTTTTATAAATAGTTCTGGTTAATTACCAAATAAATGCTTAAAAAGGCGTGTTAACAGTTTCTCTCTGATATAAATAATATTTTACCAATTTTCGGAATCGGAAATAAATATTTGCTACGGTAGCACAAGTTCTTTTCATAATAATTCAAAGTTATTAGTGTGTTGGGTATGCTCTTAATTTGAGTATTTTAAGTTATTTAATTCTTGTTTTAAACCAAACTTTCGGAAATAATTCAACTTTAAGTCTAATTTAATTGCTCATTGCTATTTGGACAAGACTTCCAAATAGTCATGGCGGCCTTTCATCCCACCAAGTCTAAAGAGTTTCTATTACCAAAAACTGTTCTCAATCACGCAAAGAGAACTTAGAAGGATCTATAAGAGATCCTTCCGTCGGCTTGTATTCTAGTTATCCAAAAAACTAGAAGAACCAGTTCAAAATGCATCATAAAAATTCGAGGCAGAGCATCTCTTAATGAGCTTTCCGCTCTATATAAATATACGAAATATGAAAATTCCGTTCCGTTCCACTGCGCTATATAATATGACGTCATTAGAGATATTTTCGAAAGGAATTTTGCATAATTAGAGCCTGCATCGAACGCGTAGATTATTTAGCTTTAGAATAATATTAATTTCAATTGAATGTTATTAAATATCTTTAAGAAAACATGCGTTTATCTCGCGAAAGTTAGTTCTTTGAAATATATAAAAGCTTCATGGAAAAAAACGTCAAAAACGAATTGGTCCTAGTGTCAAAAGACGATGGATAAAAGACCTTATGTATGGTTAATTAAAAACATCTAATTTCACGGAACTATACAACTGGAACGGTAGTTATCCAACTGCTTAAAATTGTCGTACCTTAATAAGATTTGCAAAATACTTTCATTTTATTGAAATTATTATAACTATCTGAAGTGGCAGTGGGCTGGCTATATTAGCCGAAGAACCGATAACCGTTGGGGTAAACGAGTTCTAGAGTGGAGACCACGCCTCGGCAAACGTAGTGTAGGACGTCCTCAGGCACGGTGGAGTGATGACTTGCGCAAGACGGCTGGCAGGAGCTGGATGCGAGAAGCCGAAAATCGATCTCAGTGGCGTGCACTTGGAGAGGCCTATGTCCAGCAGTGGACTGCGATAGGCTGATGATGATGATGATGATTATAACTATCTACCCTGTACAGCTAACTGTACCTAATGAGATGTAATTAGGTATCAATCTTATATAAATCAAAGATAAATGCAAAACCTTCTAAATTGCCGAATCACAATTCAATTCATAGTACGTGACTTACTTGCGCCCCCAACAATGACAGATTAACAATATCAGTCAATGTCATTTCCTTTCCTTTCCTTCAAAATTATCTTTAATTTTGATACAAATGATCTTGCAATAACCGTTTTATGTGAAAGATAATTCCTGTGTAAATGTAGGAAAGATATCATTATCCACCTTATTATAAAACGTGGTGTTAAAAAGTACCGGTTTTAGTGCTAGGTTTAGACCATTAACTTTGTTCGGGATGATGGTTTAAGTCAAGTACTAAAACTGGTACTCTTTTAGGACCACGTTCTATAATAAGGTGGAAGCTCCTTTCCTTTCCTTCAAAATTATCGTTACAGATTTTGAAATAACCGCTATATCTGACTGTGCATCCTAATGTCCTCTTCTAACTCCACTTTTGGATAGGAAAAGTATTGATTTGTATCCGTACGAAGTGTAAAGTTAAGGCCTACGATGATGCGTCCTCAATTTTCCCGGATGACCGCATGGATCCTTGTGATACGGCAAACTAGACACTCCCACATAATTAACTGCGGATTTCAAATCTGTAGTTTCGCGATTAGAGGTATAAAGACATCATAATTTTATAGAGAGCTTAAGTCACAATTCACCAGTCTAACCAAGGGGTATTGGGTTACCCGGGTTTCTGGGTTGAGGAGGTTAGGCGGGGCAGTCGCTTCTTGTAAAACACTGGTACTCGGCTACATCCGGTTAGACTAGAAGCCGACCCCAACATAGTTGGGAAAAAGGCTCGGAGGATGATGATTATGTCACAATTAAATTTCTAATCGCAACATAAAGATCGGTTATATAAATCCTCCATAAGCCCTTCTAAAGTGATAGTAGAATTGTTACTATTATAAATCTGTGGATGGAACAAATTGTTTTCATGATATATAAGTCTTATACTCCATTTCGTACCTAAAGGTCATAAGGTTAGAATATTCGAAAGAGTATTCTGAAAAAATATTGCTACCGGAGAGTAATTTTGAGTAATATTGAGTATAGAATGGGGCAGTGCTTTATTGCAAAAGAGTTATATACCTATGGTATTATAAACTTATATTTATTTTATGAGTATAGTAATTATTATGGGCCTATTGTATTAGATATAGATATGATAAATATGTATAGTTAAAATAGTAAGTAGAAACATAATGATTAATAATGAAATATATCAATTACATTACCTGCAAACCTCTGAATGTATTCGTTGAATTATTAAAAAAACTTTCACGAATACTCAGCTTCTTCCGGGTAAAGCACGTTGTTAATATTTTAACGGTTTACCTAAATAATTTATTCACAAAGGCCAGATACTCTCGTAAAGTATTGATCGAAGGGTCATTAAAATTAATGGGGCAATTTAATTATCTTATTCAAAATTAACCATATAATTTATTGGTAAAAACAAAATAAAAGCGGTAAGGTGTAATAAATGAATAATACGTGTTTCATTTTATGACCTGAAAACAAGCTGTTAAATTCTGAATGGACCCTTCATTAACCTGTTTGTAATAATATACTTCATATTACTAGGCTCACCGAATGTTTATTAAAAATTTAACAGGTAATTACAGCAGGCATTATGAATCTGAACGTAATGACTACTACAGGATAATTAAAAACGGCACCATAACAATTTAATTAATTTTCTCATTCAGACGTAATAAACTGTTTAACCGGCAATTATTATGCATAATGCACTAACAGCACTGCAGTCGCTCATACATGGCGAAATTAACAACATGCTTCAATCAAAAACCGTATCCAACCCGAACAACCCGCCCGCAGTAACGAGCACATCGTCCTATAAAATGGACATTAATTCATCGAGCACGCCGCCGCCAATAAAATAAGATCAATTAAAGAAAAATCACCCTTCCCGGACCGAGTATGTAGCTCAATCGCACCAATCCTGTTACTATGCTAATTTTATTGCAGAAAACACCACTACTTACCGGCTGTACCTATGCAATGCAACCACACGAACTCGCACCCAACTCACTTACTTAGTCGCACGCAACCACTTAATCACAAGTCACAAACATTTGTTCACAATCATCGATATGGTCATTTCCACGGTAATGCTGACACTGAAACACGTCACAGACACTGTATGGGGTCACCAGTCCTGTTTTTTTGGGGTGCGACGCGTACAGGCGCTCGCTTCGTCGTCGCAGGCTCTACTGGCTGGGGCGACGCTACCGCGCGTGCCTAGCCCCGCAGCCCTCACCCCGCCCCGTTTACCTCGCAGTACAGCCAAATAGAAATAAAGTATGCGCTGTAAGGACAGTACGTGGAAGAAAAAACGGATCTAGATGCCTGCAGGCGAGTTAGTTAGATCGGAACGTTTCAAAGACTCGATGAAGCTCCTCTGATTTGCTACTTGCGAGCTTGTTATCATTGTACGTTTAGGTTATTGGAAATAATACTGATTTTGTTAAAATAATTTCTTATTAGATTTTTTTTTCGAGATATGTGGATTTTATGTAGCTTTTAAAATGACTAAACAGGATTTTTGGGTGAGCCTTAATATTTGTGATGTGACGTCAATATATTTTTGTTGTGACAGTATTTCTCTATTCTGCGCGAGACTACAGAATCCCGGGCTACTTGATAGGTATACGTAGAGTCGAAGCCAAAATTCTGAAGCTCTTTGGGACTTTTTGACACTCTTCTCATTGAATTATTATGCTCGTGCACTATAATATGTCCTGCCCAGTTGGCTAATCTCCTTACATGAGAACAGCCGCCGTAGCCGATAATCGGCTAGGAGGACATCATCATCATCATGAGAAGAATACAAGTATCGCAATATACGTTTCGGTATCTAAGAAAGCGACATTTCTGGTTCAAATAATAGAAGTTTAGTTTTAAAGGACACTGAAAACTTTAAAAATAAATGCTAATCTGGTGCTCATTAGAGCTATTACTGTACAAAAATCCGTGAAATCCTAATATTAGTATTAAACGATAAGTTACTTCCCACGTACTGTAAAAATATTAAGTTTCTTCGAATCTGTACAGGATAATTTTCCAATTAGTTCGGTTATTTTACATTGTTCATCAAATTTTGATATTTTGTTTTTACTAAAATTTCCACCTCATGCCTCAGATTGTTAATCCAAACCACTTCAGCAAATTCGCAGCATATTTTTACAACCCCTCTTTTTACTCTTCCACATTCACATAAAAGCATGCCATCAAAACACCCCAAAATAAAACTGAATCACAAATCATTTTCAGACTTGTATCTGTCAACGGTACCCTTTTAGGATAAGAATGTCAGTAACAAATTTTCATCATTCTAAAACATACAGGTGTATTTTTCTTAGCCATGTACTGAGCTAGGGTACCACCTTCCCCCTATTCACTTGACACCTGCGTTCGAAGTAAGACATATTGGAATTCATAAAGGTACGTTTCGTTTTGCACGATTTTCTGTGCTTTCGATGTAAAATGATGTATGTATGATGTATCTGTAGTAAAAGGGATTATTTAACTTTCTTTGGGGATTTTACGAAATTTGAAGTCCTTGAATGGAGTTAAGGACATTAAATTGTGGATATTTGTGTTTTTTACGTCGTTCCAAAAGTTCACCAATCTATACAATGTAGGTACTTAATGTTTTAAGTAAAGTTTTATAATGATAAATTGTGCGAGTGGATTTAATTTAGCATAGGTGCTATGCACTCTTATAAATAATTATAATTTTTGAATGGTATGTAGGTAACCTTAAAGTCATCAGGGTTAAACTTTATACTGAAAAGCAGTACATTTTACAAAAAAGAATATAATACAACCCACTTATCAACAATTTGCATAAAAATAAATTCAATAACTCATTCACATACGCCTGAAGACATTATCATTAATTGGAATCGCTCACAAGTTTTTAATAAGTTCTCTATACTTTAGGCAAGTTATAGAACTTTAGGCTTAGTTAACATTATGTTCGTTGCTATCGATCTTTGGTTTGCTTTCACGTTAACTTGTTTTGTAACCTTTCATTTTAACATTGACCTTGGAACGATAGTGAATGCTTACGTAGGTTGATTCTGAGCGCGTTTTATCCGAGAGAGGAGGGGTTATCGATCTCCCTGCTTAGATGTCAATGTATGTATGTTTGTGAGTTTGCGGGGTGTAAAGTACTGAACCGAGGTGGTGTGATGTAAGGTCATTAAGGTCCAGAGAATTTTAAGAGTTGAAAGTGATTCAATATACAAAGATATATGAATAATTGAAATATTGTGGTTTTACGAGTTTAGATGGCTTTTTTTGTAATAGTTGCGGTTTTTTCCCAGAAATTGAAATAAGGCGTACTTTGTTCGTGAATGAAACTATATCAATAAATAAAGAGTATTTATTACTAACGTATAAAAATACCAATCCTTCTTAGAACTAAAATTATTCAAGTTATCTTACTAAAAGTACTACCTTGAATTTCGAAGCTAGCTATAATTTTACGACTCCTACTTTCCATATTTATTACTTCGTTGTTAGCGAACAAATTCTGTGTATATTTTTAATGCTTAGCTTGTTTCTGGTCGAGAGAAAACAGCTTGCCAATAATAATTTACGTTCGGATCACAGACTTAAACCGTGTTTAATAATAATATTGTTTGCTTACGCTGAATACGGAATATTGGCCTGTCTCCAGCGAATAATTTATACGTATTACGTATTAACTGACATGACAAAGGATATTTGAAATGTAGAATACTAAATAACCTTTTCTGAATACATCTCGGTAGTAATCCAAAGCTAAATAATGCTACGTACGATTATTTTGTAATCGTCTACGAGTCGTAGCACATTTGCTACGCGTCTACGCGGCTACGAAACTGTGTAGGCGTAGAATTAACTGCGAATCGTAATGCCTAGGAAATATTTATCAGGTAAGCTGTCTTTCAATTACGAACATAAAACATAATAAAAAGCTATTTTTAACCCCCGACGCAAAAACGACGGGGTGTTATAAGTTTGACGTGTCTGTGTGTGTGTGTGTGTGTGTGTGTGTGTGTGTATGTGGCATCGTAGCTCCCAAACGGATGATCCGATTGTAATGCGGTTTTTTTTGTTTAAAAGGTATGTCAGTCGGGAGTGTTCTTAGCTATGTTTGGTGGAAATCGGTTCAGGTCTTCAAGGTCATCAGCTCGTTTGCTAGATGTGATAGGAATGTTACACGCTCAGTTTACTTGCAAGTATATGTGGGATCTGAAATTTGAAACACTAATGTCTTTTGGAACCACTGAGCTGGTCTGCTGTTAGGGCACGAAGGTAGGAGACGTAATCCTGAACTGCCTTTTAGTAAAACCATCGAGTTTGGGCTCGTTGAATTTGTCTTGACGAGTTCTCTTCATGTTTCTGATTGACGAGAACCTGATGCTGGAAATGGGATGTGGCGGATGAAACCCTGGAATGCCGGAATGAAATGGATAAGCCGATTTATATTTTTGCTGAAAATCTAGAATGTCCAAAGGTTAATCTTTATTGTTTCTCAATCTGTGCAATTCTCCCAGAGCCAGTTTGTCATGAGGATTGTTAAACAGCTTCCTTTGGCCGAGATCGCATATAGCGACCCCATCTTAAGATAAAATAAATTAAATGAAAGAAGGAAAAATTAAGGAGCTCCTTTAAAAAGCATGAAATAAAATTAAATTATAAATTTAAAAAAACCCCCGACCCAAAAAAAGTACGCAATAATTATGACAAAAGGTTAAAAACGCTAAACCCTATAAAAAGCAAAAAATAACTTTTAACACTACGTAAACTAAATTTTGACGTGTCGGGGGACCGCTTTTTACCTTCATAAATACTTACATAAATCAAATGATACCTACCTAATTACAACATTCGTTTAAAAAAAAAAAACACGTAAAAAGTAATGAATTAGAGCGGTCCCCCGACACGACAAAATTTAGTTTACGTAGTGTTAAAAGTTATTTTTTGCTTTTTATAGGGTTTAGCGTTTTTAACCTTTTGTCATAATTATTGCGTACTTTTTTTGGGTCGGGGGTTTTTTTAAATTTATAATTTATCTTCCATGAATGTGATACTTTTATGAAGGTTAATTAGGTCACGTGACAGAAAATATTAACAATCGTTTCGTTTAAAAACCATCACTTATTCGGGATGAAGGGGTACTTTACTGTTGTCCTAAGGGCCAACTCCCATAAAAAAACTCATTGATCCCATATAAATAGCTGTTACATTTGAAACCGTCTCTGAGCCCATAAATATGTAACGTATCAAAAAACGTCCACACCCACATAATTTGATCACTTAAATTCATGGGGCTCCACATATTTACCCCATCCTTCTAACCAAAAGAAAACGATTCTTTTATCCCTCAAAGATATCTGTGAGTCTCGAATAAGCTTTGAAAATAAATGTAAAAGCATATATTTCTGTCTCATACCGTGCTAATGTGATTACGTGGGGGCACGAACGTATCTCACTTTTTCCCCGAAAGTGCTAACGAGCCCCTTAAGGAGGGGTGTAAATTAACTAAAGGGATATGTTTCACCCGACCATAGTTGGGGATGAGTAACACCGTAGTTGTTTTCCACGCTAATGGGTTGTCTCGTCTGCATTATTGCATTTCCTTGACCTAAAATCTCATATTGCAATACTTTTCTATACATATTTTTCCAGTGTATGATACTCTCTACTTAGTACTCGGTGTCTTCTTTATATATTTAGAAAACTCTTTGGTAAAAATGTGTGAAAACTCCAATCATATCTTTGCAGGATGTCGGTTTAGGCTGCCTGTACTTCAAGGTCACTAGGTTGCCTACAATCTGGATAAAAGCTTTTCACGAGGAAAGAAAAGGTGTCAGTTCATTGTTGTCAACAGAATTTTAACAGATTTTTATGGTAGTATAATAAAATACGAATAGAATAAAGAATGACATTAATGAGTACTGCAATTATTTTTATACATTAATTAGTAACACTAACCAATATAGTCCAAATACGTTTGAAAGTCAAATTCTAGACAGATATTAACTTTATTATAAATATTTGAATAAGATAGTCATCTGTCTGTTCTAGAATATGACATTTTCTCTTTGTTAATATAATCAAGATATTTCACTCATTTGAACTCGAATTTCTTAATAATATAATTTTTGATTTACGTGGTCTATCTAGATGAACCACAAATATGGGACAGAGAGTGATCTTTAATTTAAATATAAAAATTCTTTGATCTATATCCAATAACAAGTCTAAATAGATAATACAATAGTATCGCATTCAAATAACTGTGCAGTGGTCACGCTTCCCATTCAAACAATGAGTGAATGAATTAACGAACGTTTCATACTTTTTGTCAGATCTCATGAGGTGGTTTACAATAGTAATATTGCAGATTTAAATGAATTACGTTTTCTTTTCGTTCTCTTTTGCACAATATTACGAAAAACACATAATACAGTCAATAATGATAGCTCAAATGACAATACAGTATCGACTTTACGATTACCAACAAAACGGTTAACGTGACTATAATGTACTGAAACCTAGGCAGTTATAAGTATAGGCCTACGATATTATTATAGGCAATAAAAAAGAAATTAAAGGCCATTATGTCACTAATTTATTTTATGGCAACGCAGGCAATATTGAAGTTTATTTATAGTATAAAAATTGATTGAAGGTGATTCCCTGGACTTTATTGGTTTGTCTGTTTTGGTTTGTTTATGTAGTTTTGTTGCTGTTTGCACGAGGTTGATTAGAAAAGTTTTATTGACTTTCAGGACGATCAGATGGGGTATTTATTTGCATCCATTAATTAATCTTAAATCGTTGCTGGCTGCCGTCGATTTAGTATTTTGTGATCAATCAGATCAATAACCCATTGGATTGTATGTATAGCCTTGTTTCTCTTGACCTCATTCAGACAAACTACACCTTTGATTTACCTTATCAAAGTTTGTACATCTGCTATGAAAATTTAAATCCTTACTCTTTCTTGAGTAACTGAAGTATAATAACTGAGTATGTTTTGTATTGTTTATATTGTTGTTTTCGACAGTACGCACTATACGGTTTTTTCCACAAAGCTGTGACATTGAATTATTTATGATCTCTTTTTCAAGCTTTCATTCGGCTGTGATTTTCCATACCGAACATTAAGCACCTGTCTTATTTGTTTCCGAAATAATTGGTAAGAGAAGCCGCGTCGAGCAAATTGGTTGAGACTGTAAACTTGTACCATTGTCGTCTTACTCTAAGATCTTCGTTTAATAAGCTGGCTGACGCTTCGTCGTGGAACGAAGATATTCCGCTCGAATACCTACAGTTTGGCGCGAATTACGCTCCGTTTGACTATAATTTTCGTGTTATTGGATAGGAAAATGTTATTAAGTTCTACCGACTTCGAGTTGGTTTGATAAAGAAGGTGTTTCTTGGGTAGCAGTTAGCTAGAATTTCGTAGTGATGTAATATTTAGATAGGTGTATAATAGGTATGAAATAAAATAGAGTTTGTAAGTAATTTATTTAAGTCGCTAAGTTGAAAGCAAATTTAAAAAATACGTGTTTATGTTATCAGTAAAATTTACAAAATACTTATTGTGAACTTTGCAGTTTTTAATCATTTACACCGCATTAATGAAAACAGATTGCTAACCACAGACCCTAACCGCTCAACACGAACATTATCATAATTTATAATTAGAACCTGCCAGTTTAATGTTCTATTTTTCTTTCAATTCTAAAATACGGCCAGTACATTACAAATTACGCGTAAATATTCAGAATTAATTAAAATCTCTGTAACACTGTTACAAGCAGGGATTGGCCGCGGATTTTTATTGACTTTATGAGAATGAACCTTGTTTGATCTGACCCGAAGCTTGCAAAGCTACAGTTAATTAATTTTATTTATATTGCGTAATGTGTTTGAAATTTTGAATCGTAGGCTTATGAAGTTTGCTGTTTGATTTTGCTTTGCTGATGTTGGGGGCCTAGAAGTTATTTTTAGCTCAGTTATTTTAATAAACAGTCAATAGTATATTTTGCAACAAACAATATTGCTGTTATCTCGATATCAAAATAATTATTCCACCTCGAACAATTTTGCTTTCGGTTTTAAAATAATTTTAGACAGTTGTAGTTTCTTATTTATAGTGGTAAAAATGTTGTATAGTTGGTAGGTAGAGGAATATAATTGTAAGAACGCCAGAAAAAAAATGCAGGCACATTTCCCGTGTTCCGAAACGAATTGAATGTCAAGCCACAAAATAGCTCAATAGAACATGAAACTGAAAATAGAAACATACTTGGGTATTTAATTATATTTATATTTACAAGACTAATTTTCGGTGGCAAAATAAACAGTAGCAGCCTCGAGATTCCGACTTCTAAGGCGACCAAAAAATAAGCTTCAAAATCGGTTCTAACGTCTTCAACAAGTCGAATAAGAGCCAAAAAAAAACAGCCTTAATCACAACCTACCCCTGTTTTTGGAGTCAGTTGATGATAAACTACACTAACCGTGAAACTCTAGAAAGTCCATCCATGCTAAAATCGTCAGGCGAAGTCTTAAGCCCACAAGCAGAGCTCAGCTCCAGGGAATTGAGCGCAATAGTCAAACGAAATCGGATTTGAGTCGACAACCATTCGATCAGTAGTCAACGTGACTCTGTGGGGTATTCCCTTCCCTGCATTGTCATTCTCGTATGATATAGTAGGTAAGGGTAGTGAGGAAGGGTGCACATTAATTCATATAGTTATAAGTGACTGATACTCGCATGTAGTGGTATGGATATTGTCTTTGTTAGCGAAGTTGGAATTTAATTGACTTTTTTGCCACCTAATAAGGCAGTTTGATAACGTACTTTTTTTCAAATCTTTCGAAACAAAAACTATGCAACTTTTGGTTGATTCTGTGGTACCACTTCCACAATACGAGTTGTAAGTAAATTACTCACCAGTATTGTACTATGATTACTTCCTGACGATACTCATCCTAATAATTGAAAAGGCTTTTGATTATTGAAATTGTGAATAATTGCTAATCAAATCAAATAATAATTATTGCTACTATTTCTATACCGGAAAAAATGTCTACGAACAGAAAATATAAGTAATAACCTACATTCCTTAACATCATTGCCGTCAAATTGACGACATTACGGTAAAACTAGGTAGCAACGACGAAAAAGGTATCCTTTACGTATTTAACCATATCATGGTATCAGAAACCATAAACATAGCCAAGGTGAAACGAATTACAGTTCTTTACCAGTTCACAACAGTAACGTATAAGGTATAATTTCATAGCTAATCTGTGTAATTTCTGACTGACCTTGAATTGAGATCGATACAATTCTTAAGTTTGTACCACCATGTCGTTTACTTGGTATTTTTTTCTATTCATGTTAGAAGCCATTACTTTACTCAAACGCCCATAAGGTGAGACCATAAAGTATAAGTTCTGCTTAGCAAGTTTCAGCTTCTCATGAATATGAATTTTACAACAAAAAACCACTTCGCTACGAACCACAAATCATAAATTATCAAAAACTGCATTAAAATTCGTTTCGTTGTTCAGTAGTTAGCGAATCACGTCCAACTTCTTCGTATAGATATTTATAACTAGCTTCTGCCGGCGGTTTCACCCGCATCCCGTGGGAACTACTTCCCGTACCGGGATAAAAAGTAGCCTATAGGCTTCCTCGATAAATGGGCTATCTAACACTGAAAGAAATTTTCAAATCAGACCAGTAGTTCCTGAGATTAGCGCGTTCAAACAAACAAACAAACAAACAAACTCTTCAGCTTTATAATATTAGTATAGATTCTGCCAGCGGTTTCACCCGCATCCCGTGGGAACCTCGGCACGGACCCGGATAAAAAGTAGCCTATAGCCTTCCTCGATAAATGGGCTATCTAACACTGAAAGAATTTTTCAAATCGGACCAGTAGTTCCTGAGATTAGCGCGTTCAAACAAACAAACAAACAAACAAACTCTTTAGCTTTATAATATTAGTATAGATTTAAATTGACTAAACATAAAATATGCGTGGTACTTAGAAAAACATACACTTCTTCTATTCTACAATCATTTATTCAAAATCAAAACAGACTATGCCTTCAAAATTAGTGATGAAACTTCTCTAGCACAATATACAACATCTGGTCATCCATAAGGAAATATCTCCAACGTACATAATCCTTGCCTGACGTTTCCATAAAGGCATGAATACACGTTTTGACGTTCAATTACTGACAAGACAGACTTGATAGTGTAGTCCTGGTTTTACTCATCGCGTAAGTTGCTACAAGGCTACAATATTTTGTCTAGACGTTGCTTAAACTTCACTTAAGTTAGGAGTAATTTGATTTTTTGTATGTTGATATGGAGTAAAGTTTCTATCATAATATTATATTACGTCAGTGTTATGGATATTAGATTTTTTGTACAAAAATGATCTGTAATAAGCCTACACACAACTATTCGGTTTTCTGGTAGATCCAATTATTTTAGGTGTTCTACATTTATTTGTAGGCACATTTTTAAACACAAATTACTTTTGCTATTCATATTTACTTTTAATGGGTACCTAGGCAATTGTGTGACTAAAAACACTTGTTTTTCATTTGATGTCTATTTTAGACACGATGTTATTCAAATTACCGACATTACTTGTTAAGGTTTATTACATTTATGTTTGAGGCATCCAGCGAATTTTCTAAAATTTAACACATTGTATTAGTAGTAAAATGATGTTATACTAGGAGATCTCAAAGCCTTCGACAAACAAATAGATTTAACAGAGCAAATGAAAAGAGTAGTCTTGGCTAAGTGACCATTTGTTATATAGAACCAGTCCTAGTTTCGGAGTGAAGGCTCACTTACATCTAGTTTTGATTATGACTTAAAATCTATAGTAGCCATCTATACTTGGTAACTTTATAAAGCTCAAGTGATTTTTTTTGTGGGAGCATTTGCTTGACTGCGGTATTCACGCGGGAACTCTTAGTCCGAAGTTACTTATGTAGGGTGTTATTAGACCAATCGACCAATCGTCGATCGACGGCATCGATCAACGTCGATCGATGTCGATCGACTGGTCTAATAGCTTTACTTTACTGGTCTAATAGTGGGCGGGCAGCGGGTGACGTGGCGGCGGCGTCTAGTAATCTATTCTGCCATCGATCGACGATCGATCGATTGGTGTCATAAAAACTATCGATCGACGTCTACTAATCCATTCTGCCATCGATCGATGCCGTCGATCGACGATTGATCGATTGATCTAATAACAGCCTTGGGTGGAGTTGATTAGGGCACGATATAAAATTATGACCTAATCTAATAAGGAAATACTAGAAACGCACTCATAAAACCTTCATCTAACAATATTTTCATGCTGCTCCTTTCAACCTTATCACCAATTAAGTAGGTATTAAAGCGCATTAATGGCTCCAATGGCGAATATCCCCACGGCCATACCTGACATTCCAGCGCAAATACTTGCTAATACGACTATCATTTTGACCTTTAGCGACCCAATAAAGCAAAATAAACGGCAAACATCAACACTATTTGCATACAATCCCAGCTTTGAGTACTCAGGTACGTTTTGAAGTTATAAAGGCCCGTTTGCACGAATCAATTTAATTGTATGTTTAATGCAATGAATGGAAGCAACACTGAAGTTCATATCAAAATAATTTGTAACGTATATAACTGAAAAGCGATTTTGTTCTGTTTTGAGTGATAATTTTGATGTGAAATTGCATAGACGATTACTAAAATGTACGCAATTTTATTGTAGAAATGATTTTCCTTTTTCGTAAGTACATTTTCATTTTCAGGCTAATTTAAATGATGTTATAAAAGGTACTAAACGAACTTTTGAGTGTATTATTACTTACGTAATTTCTAGATATTTACTATTTATTTCAAAGCAAACTATGCACGCTAAAATTTTGGCACAATTTTCATCCTGGACCATCAAAACAACTATCATCATCAATTTATTGATGTACAAAAATGTATTGATACAAAATAATATTAAAAGTGCATGATTAAACCATTACATGGTTTCAATTAAACACTATTATCTGACCATTTCTATGACGTCATCAGGCCTTTATCAATAGGACTTAAATTGAACCGTGTACATAGGGCTTTAAGCTGCTACTCAATTGCATGAGGCCCAAAAATAATATTGTTTGTCATCCCAAACAAGATAAATACAAAACGTGTAAACTGGATGTAAAGCAAGATTGATGTTCCCACAAAGGGATTTTAAACTTCTTGATCGCGATGTTTCGTGGAGCTTGGTGCAAGTGATAGGGTATCTTTTGGTTCATTTGAATATTGGGTATTCCTGCCTTGGAAACAAACCCATTTAAATTCAAATACTTGAGTATCTACTACTTACTAGCTTGATGTCAGCTGTCACAATTCCAGGATCATCCTCATACCTCCTCATTCACGTTGCCCCTCGTGCAAAAAAATATGATAAAACTGAAACTTACGTCCAAACTAAGCACATGGAAAGATAAATACCAAAAATTGTAGTGACCCTTAGGCAAAGACATCATCATCATCATCAGCCTATCGCAGTCCACTGCTGGACATAGGCCTCTCCAAGTGCACGCCACTGAGATCTATTTTCGGCTTCTCGCATCCAGCTCCTGCCAGCCGTCTTGCGCAAGTCATCACTCCACCGTGCCTGAGGACGTCCTACACTACTACGTTAACTACGTTACGTAACTACGTTTGCCGAGGCGTGGTCTCCACTCTAGAACTCGTTTACCCCAACGGTTATCGGTTCTTCGGCTAATATGGCCAGCCCACTGCCACTTCAGCTTGCTGATTCGGTAGGCTATGTCGATGACCTTGGTTACCTCATTTCTGATGCGATCCCTCAGAGAAACGCCGAGCATAGCTCTTTCCATAGCCCGCTGAGCGACTTTAAACTTGTGGACCAGCCGTACCGTCAGTGTCCACGTTTCGGCTCCGTAAGTCATGACAGGTAGGACGCACTGATTGAAGACTTTTGTCTTTAGGCACTGTGGGATCGACGATGTTAGGACTCGACGTAGCTTCCCAAATGCAGCCCAACCCAACTGAATTCTCCTATTCACCTCGTCCTCAAAGTTGTTTCTACCTAACTGCAATGTCTGCCCGAGGTATACATATTTCCGAACAACTTCGAGAACGGCGCCGTGTATCGCAATCGGTTCCGGTAGAACATGTTCATTGAACATGACCTTGGTTTTGTCCAAATTCATCCGTAGGCCGATGCGTAGAGAAGATTCAGCCAGGTCGTTCAGCATCTGTTGTAGGTCCTGCAGCGTTTCCGCCATGATGACGATATCGTCAGCAAATCTCAAGTGAGAGATGTGTTCGCCATTGATGTTGATGCCGCGTCCTTTCCAGTTCAGCGTCTTGAACATATCCTCCATTGCATTAGTGAACAGTTTCGGGGAAATAACATCCCCTTGCCTCACTCCTCGATGCAACGGTATGGGCCTTGTTTGCTGATTCTGTACTTGGACGGACATTGTAGCGGCTTCGTAGAGACATCTCATTACTTGGATGTATCGCCAATCTACTTGACAACGCTGCAGGGACTCCAGAACAGACCAGATTTCAACCGAGTCAAAGGCCTTCTCATAGTCCACAAATGCTAGACACAGGGGCTGATTATACTCTTCGGTCTTCTGTATAATCTGCCGCACTGTGTGGATGTGGTCTATGGTGCCGTATCCGCTCCGAAACCCAGCCTGCTCCGGTGGTTGGAATTCGTCGAGTCTTCGCGCAAGTCGGTTCGTGATCACTCTTGAGAACAGCTTATATACGTGGCTTAGGAGGGAAATGGGTCGATAGTTCTTCAACTGGGTTTTGTCTCCCTTTTTGAAGAACAGGACGACAACACTCCTACTCCACGCCTCTGGAGTTCTCCCTTCAAACAGGACGGCATTAAAAAGCTTCTGGAGCTCCCCCAGTACGAGCTTACCTCCTGCTTTTAAAAGCTCTGTTGTAATGCCATCCTTTTTTTTGGGCTGTCTCAGAGCGATCTCGATTTCGCCACTGCTGACTTCTGGCAGGTCTTCGGTGAAATGGCGTGTTAATGTGGCTCTAGAATCCTCATTTCCGGGATCAGGTCGAGATGCATGCGATGCGTATAACCGGCCATAGAAATTTTCCACTTCCGAAAGGACTGCCGGCACCGAAGAAACGACTTCTCCACTTGTTGTGGTCAGCTTCGTCAAGTGGCTTCTTCCAAGAGATTGTACGAACACCTTTGACCCCCGATTCAGCTCAATTGCTCTTTCAATGGCAATAGTATTGGAGCACCGGAGGTCGCGTCGTACGTGCTTGTTGATCTCTTGGTTTAGAGCCTGCTTAGCTGACGAAGTGACAGGCGGGTTTTCACGTCGTTTCTTCATAAGCCCTAATGTCTCTTCCGAAAGCTTTGATTTCTTGCCCTTACGCTGCATGTTACAGAATCTCGAACCTTCCTTCCTGAGGATTCGAACCACATATTCGTGGTTCTGGTTTACGTCTGTTGTGGTTTCCACGGCGGCAAATCGGTTCTCCAAATTTGACTGGAACGTTTCAGATCCTGTCATGGTTTGGAGCAGTGTTGGTCGGAGCCTGGCCTTCATCAAACGGAAACGTTCAGCCTTGATGTTGATATTCAGAGAGCCTCGGACAAGTCGGTGATCGCTCCCGGTATTAAACCTATTGATCACGGAGACGTCTCTGAATATGTGCTTCTTGTTCGTCATGATGAAGTCAATCTCGTTTTTAGTCATAGTGTCGGGGCTTTGCCACGTCCACTTCCTTTGGGGCTGCTTTTTGAAAAAGGAGTTCATCAAAAAGAGCCCCTCGCGTTCGAGGAAGTTGACGAGCATTTGCCCCCTATGATTCCTGCTTCCAAATCCACGGGATCCTACTGCCGATTCGCCGCAAATCTGTACTCCCACTTTAGCATTAAAGTCCCCCATGACAACGGTGTAATGGGTCTTTGTAGTGAAGTGGAGGGCCCTTGATATATCATCAAACATATCCTCCACTTCATCGTCTGAATGTGTCGAGGTCGGTGCGTACACTTGCACTACCTTGAGGCTATACCTGTCGGTGAGCTTTATGATAAGGTACGCTACCCTGTTCGACACACTAGACACCTCTACAACGTTATCAGCTAGGGACTTATTAACCAGAAACCCAACGCCACCTTGAGATTGTTGGTCTCCCTCTCAGAAGTACATTAGGTGTGAAGTACATTCGAGGGTTATGGTGTCCTCCTCCTCTCTTCGAACTTCACATAACCCTAATATATGCCACCTAATCTTCCCAAGTTCCACCTCGAGTTGCGCCAGATGCGAGTCAAGCCGTAGCGTGCGGCCGTTGTACGTCGCAAGAGTCAGTTGTGTTTGGTGGCCTCCCGTAACCCGGAGATTCTTCGCACCCCCTGTCCCGCCGTAACCACGGTCGCCACCGTGACCGGGAATAGCGGGACTGCCGGGAACTAGGGGCCGTGGCTATATAGTTCTGCACATTGAGGAATTTAGCCTACTGCTATCACGCTGGCCAGACGGGTTGATAGAGGGTTTTTTTCGAGTTTTCCTTCTCTCGCACGGTGTTCGGTGCATTTTTGACTCCATTAGTCGACTTCTACGACACCCACTGGAAGAAGGGGGTAGCGACATATGTATTCTTAAGCCGTCGCTACGCGGCTTAGGCAAAGAATGATTCAAAACCTAATAGTACCGCCGACTTATTTACCGAACTTAGGAAGTACTTTCAAACTTAGTCTTGCTAGCCACTGACTACTTAAAAACGTTTTGAGGAAAACTAGGAGCCTAGAGCTTTGAGACTAAATTCTGAAATCGTCAATTCTGCTTTGATGTAAGGACTAATTTCCGTGCCCATTCAAAACGTGAAGAGTCTTTCGTTTAGTAATGGGACACTGAGATGTTTTTTTGTGAATTTAAGTAGTCTTATGCTGAATAAGTGTAGATTTAAAGATATTGTTGTAATAAGGTCTATTATTTTCACTTTAAATAATGCTGAAGATTTGAGTGAAGATGGCGAAAATAGGACTATGACTAAAATACACTTTATCCAGCAGTTTTTCAAACAATGTAAAATAATGCTTTAGTAAAATAAAAATAGACCCTAATATTTATATTTATTTGCTTAAATATATATAGCTCGTTAACTCAAAAATCACTGAATTTTATAGACAATATTACCCCTTCTTTCGCAGAAAGACGAAGAATTTTCAACAACTCGAGCGTCACCGTTGATCGTCCCATCGAGTCGCCTTCTCCAGTCAGTTTACAACTTGCACGGCCCCCAACAGTCGTGTCCCCGCAGAAACAGTCAGGTAAGGAATAAAACTTGAAAAGAA
Organism: Helicoverpa assulta; assembly: GCA_963856015.1. Lineage (NCBI taxonomy): Eukaryota > Metazoa > Arthropoda > Insecta > Lepidoptera > Noctuidae > Helicoverpa > Helicoverpa assulta. Next base: position 3,852,328 of record CAWLCW010000016.1, read on the forward strand.
GATGGACGTTGGCTTTAGAAGCCGACTTAGTGGCACGCTAGAAATATTTGATTTGGCTACTACTGCTGTTATGATTTTCTACGTAGTTTTTTCTTTGCGAAAGTAGTTTAATGGTGCTAATATTATGGTGTGATATATTTAACAACTTACGATCCAGATCCATCATCACATCATATGCCAAAGTTGCCTTTATGATTGACCAGACTATTTGAATTACATTTTATTAAACTTTAGAACCTGCTCAATTGGTTTTTGAGGTTTACATTATTACTTTTGTCAATGGACTATTTTTTCAATGACAACAAGGTTGCTCTTGCTTGATTGACTTTCTAGCACTTTATATTTAATTAAGTAGGTACATATAAATCCACGCGATCCTATGTACTCAGTTACGGTATCTCGATAAGTCACTTAGTAAGCCAATTAGCATCGATTACGGATAGAGCTCACCCGCATTTTACAATTTGGACAGAATCAGCTGGTTGAAAGACAAGCTCATGGTTGTTGTAGCTACTAAACAAACGGCGGGTTTATAGATCACAAAATTGTCTTACAGCTGTTTCCAATATTTTATATATCTTTTGTTTTTCGCACTAGGAATTTGACATTACTTGTATGGGGTTAGTGTCAAAATTCTCTCTCTAGTAAGCAAATTAACAGATAAGAATATTGAGAACGGCCATTAAAAACTAGTGACACCTTCCAGCTTAAGTTGTAAGTTCTCGCTATAACTTGTGGATTTTTTATATAGGTACCAAACTACCGTTCCAAGTCCTATCAAAGATGTCGATTCGACTGAAACTGGTTACAAAATAATTAGGCAATAATTGGACTCAGAATTGGTTTTGTAAATAAATCAGAAAAAATAAAAACTTCAAATTATTTTTTACTGTAGCACCATAAATGAAGTCGAAAGAATTTGAAAGTCAAGTTTATCCAATCTTGGTTTTTATCTAACGAAAGAGAAATTCTTTACGGTGTTTTCTTGGCTATTTCAAAGTTAGAAAGTTTTATTAAGTGTACAATGGACGTGTTATATTTGAACTTGAAGAGGAATAAAATTACAAGAAACAATACTATTGACATACCTCTATATAAAATATTTAGGTATGTAGTGCTTTAGTATAATCCTTACAAAAGAGAGTAACAAAACGCTGACCTCAACCATAAACAACACGAAAACGTTTTAAAACGTACTTTCAGAGCACTCACACATTGGTAATTTAGAACAATAAAGTTTACTCACGATAAAATCGTAAAATAAACAAAAAAACTTGTTGAATAACTAATACAATACAAAGAGAACGTCAAATCTAAAATGGGAACACTAATGGAACTAGGTAAATATTGAAACAGCCGGAAAAATGGTAGGAAACGATATTAATGGCTGGAATCGAGTATCGATTGATTTAAACGGCGGATGAATCGAGTCTATTCGATATCGAATCGAGATATTCAAGATGAATCGTGATTGCTCTAGATTGACAATTTGTGTTCTTTTTTATCGCAGCTCCAAGGTTTTTCTTATTCTTTTGTTTGATTCTTCAATAAGTTTCGGATTAGATGTTTTTCATTAGTGTTTTTTTTTCAGACTTTTTGAAACATTATTTTCAAAAAGAGTCGTTGCAACATCTATTAACTATCAAAAACTCATTTTCTTAGACGGTAATCTATAGAAACTCAAATAAAATTAAGTAAAGTCATTAAGCCATTAAATCAGTTTCTGATATAAGAAAAGTCATAACTATTTCCCGAACAATTATAACATTTACAACTATTTTTATTTACCAATTAAACCTTGTGCCAAAATTTTAATTTGTCGATAATGCATCTTTTATGTACACAATAATAAATTGTATGTCATTTTAATAGTGGTATTTTTGTCTAATAAAGCAAAAACATTAACTTTACACCCTACCGATAAACCTCTCGTCTTCACACCGATTTAATTTTCACTATCTTCGTCAAAAAGACAGCAGTACCATTCTAAATTAAAAGAAATCCAATCCTACAATTTTCATCAACTTAACATTGTTCCTTCATTTTAGAAATTCCTTTTACAATTAAATTCGTAAAATGATCTCGTTTTGCGAGTTTGTAATAAAGCAAAATATTTTGTGTTTATATTAAACAAGGGTACACAAGTTCTGACATCTGACATATTGTGGTGATACTGTCAGACTTTAACTTGGAGTGGAGGAGTTAGAATTAGAATAAGGCTGATAACGTGTTACATAAGACTTTCACAAGCCGTGGTAGGAAATGATTTTCCGTTCGGGTAGTACCAGTATTGTCATACTTTTGTGCGGATACCACATAAACGATTTAAACAGTGACAATTGAAACCACGCGTCAAATTCTTTGTCGCGAGTCTAAAAACCAAGTATAAATTCCGCTAGTGTGAAAACGTTGAAGTCTGTAACAGTGGTCAGTACTAATAGAAGATTTTAATTTTGCTCCATTTTTTTTTGCTCCATCATATCTAAACAAAACTAGTATAAAAAATCGGCCAAGTGCAAGTCGGACTCGCTCACGAAGGGTTCCGCACCATTATTTATAAAACGGACAAAAAAATCACGTTTTTTGTATGGGCGCCCCGAAAAATATTTATTTTATTCTAGTTTTCAATATTTTTTGTTATAGCGTTAACAAAAATACATAATCTGTGAAAATTTCAACTGTCTTACTATCACGGTTCATGAGATACAGCCTGGTGACAGACGGACGGACGGACAGAGGAGCGAAAACAATAGGGTCCCGTTTTACCCTTTAGGTACGGAACCCTAAAAATCACCAGCGTTATCTACATCTATGTCACAAGAACAACTAAACAGATCCTAAAAGTCAGTCTACCAAAGAAGTTTACACAAACTGTCTTAGCAATGAACTCCCAAAAATTATTATCATCATTATCATCATATTAGCCAATTTCCGTCCCACTGTTGAACGTAGACCCCCAAAGAACACCAACCATCCTGTCATTAAAAGCTATGAAGAAGAATAATCCTTCATGTATTTGTGTTCTACATCAACCATTCAACTACAGACTACAATAGATTTCCGAAGACTGACTGACTAAGACTCTATAACAGTGTCGGCAACGTGATGCACCATAAGATCCGAGAACATACCTAGAATTACATGTGATCCGAAACATCTGTGTCATTTCCTCAATATCCAACCAGTGCGGCCTATGAACGTTAGATAACACCCGTGTTTTAGTGCTTAAGCGGAGCGATTAGCGATTTGTAATGTGACAGGAAATAACCATTAATTGATAGGATTTTTATGTAGATCTTGTCATGATTATGTGATCGTGTTAATTTCAAGGTATTTCCGGTGCAATTTGCAGATTAATGACGTACAAACCTAAAAAGAAATAATTTTGTTTGTATCTATAAAAATGTAATATGATAAATCATCATCATTTAATATTTTTATCGTCCCACTGCATTTATTTCAAGTAAAAAAGACCTGTATCCTACAGCATATAAAATAGTACAGCATATTTTTTGAATGCTAGATAAACCACTATAGCCAAACGTACGTGACCTCGCATCCTCGCATGAATTAGATTAGTATCATTATTTTATTTACAAAATCTGTCACACATTCTGGTAAAGCATGATTTACATACTACAAATACCTACACTAAACTAGCTGTACCCACAATTTAAACGTGACCTAAGGGAAACACTTCCCGAACTCGGATAAAAACCTCGTAAATATTATGCTGAAGTATAAACCAGAAATACAACCGTAAATTATCAAAATTCCTTTAATAAATATGTTTTATGTAAGACATTTAAAACTAACATACATAATTACATACAAACTTTTATATAATCTTATAAAAGATTATACAAGGTGTTGATTTGCGTTTGTGCCATATTTCAGGAGGAGGTCATAAAATACGTAAATAAACGATTGGAATTACAGTAGACGGGAAATAGCTAATATGCACTGTTTTTTTTGACATTGTAATGTCATAGTATTTCAGAAGTAATCCAATTTTATAAATGAAAATTATGAATGATCGTTGCGTATGCTTTGTGTTCACCATACCATATCACCATAGCCTATGGCTACACATGAAGTATTTATTTATAAACGGAAGATAGTTATCTCAACCTGCAATGAGTTTTGGTGAGGCTAGTACATCTAGTATCGAACTATTTAATACTTTGATGAAACTGCGCTCTACTCACGGTGCACGAGGTCTATGAACATCGTAAGGAATAAGTAAGGAGTATGAATGGAAGATGATTGTAAACTGCATGTAACCTTGGTGGGTGAAATATTTAGTAATTTTTTCGGTATCGGATTTTTTTTTTAAAACAATTGCTATTATATATATAAATACTTATAGAAGTCCACAGTGCGGCAAGAAAAACTAAATAACCCAGATTTTCATAAAAAACCCAAAAATTTAAGCCCGACTTAGGTATTTGAAAACGCTAATACAATAGCAATAAATCAGAAAAAAATCGCTCCGCTCAACTCCAAAAGCGCAACCTTATAAATGTTATGTAACAGGTCGCAAACTGCTGGGAAGGCGTAATAATACCGCCGACGCCACGCTCAGCCGATACAAGCCAGCGGAAATTAACAGCTTGTACCGTGCACTAGCGGAGCGGAGAGGGTAGCGGGGCGGGTAGCGGGGGCGGAACTAAGAACGGATTTATCACTGCTGTTGTGCTGTTATCGTACTATTCTCGTGGTTAATCTCACATACGATGACCGAGACCTTTAGAATATCATGCCAACCAGACCGAATATCCGACGTACATGCAAAGTACAGATTTGAATTTGAATAAGGCTCGGTATTGAACGTGAAAATACCGTATGAGCTAAGTCTCGGCTGTGGGGGAATATGCGAATACTGGTCTGGCTTCTACGTAAATGTGAGGATTTTCAATAGTTTTTCAGAGGTACTGTGCAGTGTTTGTTTAAAAAATTCCGAAATAACAATCACAATATCAGATTTTATAAGAATGGCACTTATTTTTTCCTAGAACTTTATAAAGATGCACAGAATACTTACTTATTCTTTCATCAAAGCTAGAGTGAGCTTTAAGTGACCGTAGTAGTAGTAAAATCTAGAATTGACTGAATACTAAAAGCTCTCAGCATTGAGGTGAAAATGCCAAACATAAATGAGCAAAACCCGGACTCATAATATTGCCAAGTTCAATCAAGACGAAAATACACAAAAGTTCTTCGAAACAGATACAACTAACAGCAATTATCCGACCGCACAGAGTATCGAGACAGTCAAGAGTAAATTTAATTAACACTCAACATATACAAACATACATACATATTGTATATGACAAACTTATACAAAGTTCCCAACTCGAAACAGGACCTATATTAAATGAAAGCTAAAGTACAAAAGTGACAGAAACACCTGCTCTAGTGGAGTTAATTCCGCCTATAATTTTTAGTGCTGACCAAATAGTCGATTAATCGTATTTACGGAATCGACTGCATCGATAGTTAGTCGATTGAATGAGATTGTAACGGTTTGTTACGGATTTATGGGCGGTATTTGAGCTCCGAATGGGATCAAGTATTTTAAACATAATTTGGTTTGGATAAAGTCGATAGTTGTTGAGTGGAAGAGTTTATTTAGTTGGAAATAATAAAACAACTTAATTACGCTCTACAATTTGAGAAATTGAAAAGTGAAAGGGTTTTGATTTTTATTAAAGTGGCTTAATATATTAGTCTAAAATAATAAGTGCATTTCATACGGACATTCACAAGCGCATAGGTGACAGAATACTACAAACAAATCGATAGTTCACAAAAAACCTAAAAAAATTGACACGCAACTCAAACTAATCACCAACTTTCTAATTAATCAAAAATCGGAGCAGCTCATCTAAAAATCGTTCAGCTATAGTCGATTTAGTTAGTCGATTCCTCCCATCTCTACGCTCCATGTCGCTACAACTTCATTATCGCGAGCCAATTACAGGGAGCTACCTGTAATATACGTTAACACTTGACCGGATTCCGAGCGAGAATCGATTCATATCTCGAGTTTACTGTTGCATACCTTACTGGTTATGACGATGACAAATTACAATGCGAATATTCGTAGCAATGTTGTGGGGCAATTAATTTTAGATTCATAAGGAAGAATCAGTTACATTGTTATACGTGTTCGATTCCGAATTGATTTAATTAGATAGAATTCAAGCTCTTGCTTTATTATCGCCGGTATTTTAAGGTGAACTATAGAACTATATATATATAACTATATATATATATATATAGGTGAACCCGGCTTCTTATTTCATATAAATGTGTAGATACATAAGCTGTGTATGTTATCAGATTAAAAAAAAAATATATTTTTTATATCCCGTTAAAAAAAACTAAAGCAATCGTTAAATACACTCTTATAACCATTATTTATTCTCCACCCTTTCATCTTCACGTTTTAATCAAGTTCGTACCGTATTCCTTGTTAACTGACATCTCACAGTGTACATAATGTCAATATCGACTTGCAATGCAATTATATCGAGACTACCAGTAGGTACATTTAAATTGCATTGATACACGTTGACTGTGAACGCCTTGCTCCGAATAGAATTTACTTGGTGTTCTGCAAATGTTACTTGTGTATTTGTAGAACGACTTTAGATTTTCAATTAAAGGTCTTGTTTGATGTCGTGTCATTTATTTTTCGCTTTCATATATAGGTGCCTAGGAACTCTCGCAATAAAAGGACCAACATTCTTTGCAATGGCATTAAATGATTACCTTAAGCTAAATAAACAATACCAGTACCTCAATAAAAAACCAACCAAGTAGATAAGTAACCTAACAAACTTTAGCGTTAAATGCACCAAAAAATAACTATTACCAACTAAAACCCGAAACCTAGGTACCTAAATTTGAAATTTAAAACAATAAAGACCGTAATAATATGTAAATTCGTCTGCTTTATTATGATACAAGTACGATCTAGCTTCACAGTAACCGTAAAATCGTTGAAGATTTACCGTCAGTCTAAAACAAGCTCTACTGTACAATGAAACTTAAGCCAGTCCAATCCGGTGCCAGTCTTGCATAATAGTTGCGTTTACACCGAAGCGAGCGGTGAATACTATCAAATATTTATTTGAATTTTGATTATGTTCCAACTAAGAATGAGGAATGCTGTGATTATTTTTCCGACCCAAATATCGACCAATAGAATTGCACCATTCGACGTCACGTGGTACAACCTACATGGTATTATACTGAAAATTTTTTGAATATTTTCTCTGGTCGTTGCTACGTCAAACTGACAGGTTGTGGCCGACATTTGGGACGGAAAAATAATCTCCCGAATACCACACGAGCTTCATAATTATCTGGCATTTCCCTCAAGGTTCCCTGCAAACAAATAAAGTCGTCAAGTTTTTCAGGAAAAATCACTCGCGCTTCGCGCTCGTTATTTTTTAACCTGAAAAACTTGACTCCTTCATTTGTTTGCAACGAACCTATCGGAAAATACCCGATAATTTTGAAGCTCTTGTGGTATTATAAGTGAAAATTGTTTATGTTGGAGGTAAACGTGATATTTGGAGGGGAAAACAAATAGGAAAAATTTTCAGTTAATAAAATACCTACTTAGGTACCTCAAAATAAATGAATGTACTTATAATTGGATACGCAGATTGGATTGACATTGTTTATGCAGGATGGGCACATACACAAATTCTGCTCAGTTTCTGGACACAATTTCTATTTCTGCTGAATTCAGACACAAATTCTGGCAATGTGTCAGTGTACTGTACAACACTGTAGGCACTCTTTATTACTAAAAACAAAAGACTATTCGTCTTTTATTCGAACCAAATAATAAGAAAGCCTTTTTAATGATCCTGCCTATCCCTGTTTCCTATCAGCGAAATACCAGTACACTTCATAAAATGTGCAGCCAACATTCGGCCACGGTGTGAAAGCAGCCAGGACCCATAAAGATGATACCAACGCTTCCTCAAGCGTTATTCAATTTGGTTCGCAGTCGGAGGTTGGAGCTCTGTGTACAGAAAGACGAGCGTCAGTGCGGACAAACGAAGATTTAACGCCTTATTTAACAAAATCTACGATTAATGAGGCCGAGCGAAAAATTGTATTTCATATTTGAACTTTCATAGTGTGGAGTAGAGATGGGTTTTGAATGAGAGTAATTTTGTTTTTTTGGTTACTAGTTTTGTTTAGTGTTAGTAATTTTGTAGGTTGACTTCTCGCGTCTAGATAAAAAGTTGCCAATAGCCTTCCTCAATAAATGGACTGTATAACACTGAAATATATATTTTAACAGCAGTTTCTGAGATTAACGCGTTCGAGCTTTCAAACAAACTCATCACAATCAAGATTTTAATATAGGCATAGATTGTGATAGGTTGAGACACTGTGTACAGAAAGACGAACGCCAGTGCAGACAAACGAAGATTTAACGCCCCATTTAACAAAATCTACGATTAATGAGCCCGAGCGAAAAGTTGTATTTCATATTTGAACTTTCCTAGTGTGGAGTAGAGATGGGTTTTGAATTATAGTAATTTTGATACTAGTTTAGTATTAGTAATTTTGTAGTTCGACTTACTACGCGCGCCCTGATAGAAAGTTACCTACAGCCTCCCCCAATCAATGAACTAATTATAACACTGAAATATATGTTTAAAAGAAATAGTTGTTCCTGAGATTAGCGCGTTTAAGCTTTCAATCTGTTCACCTTTATAATATTAGAATAGGTAGATTGTGTTCAATAAGAATAGTTATAATGTATTCAGCCAACATTAAATTAATCTTATTATTTTCAAATGATAAACAATGTAAGTTTAGATAGGTAAACATACAAATTGTGCATTTCTTTGTATGCCACGTCGGGTTAAATTCATCGCAATATGAAACAAAGTCCAGCGTAGCAAACTTTAAACATTTACTTCAGTTAAAAGTTTAGTCAAATTTCTAGAGTGGACAGTCATCTCGCATACATATTACGTGCTTTCTATTCTATTAGACACTTAGAAAACAGTATAAGTTTAGAACCGCAAACGAAAACTGTAGTTACGCTCTCCCGAGTAAAATACCGTGTAATAATTTAATACAAGCTGACTGTTTTACAACAAAGAAATATATGTTTAAAATCGTATGTGAAAGAATTCATTTTTCTTTGACGCGCGCTCATCTCATCACTTTCTGTGGAGAGCCTTTGTATGCGGCTCTTCGCGCTAAGTACATTATGTAAATGTAATACCGGAGGCAGGACTTGGTCCTCGTACATTACAGATAACCACACCCATATTATTTCACACAGAGTAGCAACACACGAAGGAAGCTTGCTCAAGAAATTCCCGTATGTCAATCTAATCCTTCGGTACCATCTTAGACTGTGTACCTAAGTTATTTTACTAGTAACAAGTGTAGACAAGAAAGCGCAGCGGGCAGCCTTGTCGTGTGAACGCTATTCTTTCAAAATATTTTGCTCTTTAATATTATAAATACATGTATAACATTGCTGCACATGTGTTTGGTAGTTTTAATATTTTTTGCCGCATCTTTGGGGATCGTTTTTGAACTGGCTCACAGAACAGGAAAATAGTAATGTGATTATGGAACACCGTGTATGTAAATGGAGTTTTATTACGTTTTTATATTTTTATGTAATTACGGTTTGATGTTGCAGCAAGTAATCATAGTACATGCAAATTCTTTCGTGGACACAAAGTTTGTATACTTATTTCACACAATTAATAACAAAAAACTTATGAATCATTACAGTAGCCTACTTCGATATTTAGTAAAGTGTAGCTCTAACCAACTCTCAATTCACGGTCTTGAACCCGTCAAAATCAAAAACCTTAAATCCAGACGAGACGTAAACAAACAAAAACAAACGAGAAACATAATTAAATTACTTTGTCAACAATATCAGTGAATCTTCATTGACATTCCGTTCAAAAATGTCAGTGCCAGACGTACTACGAATTGTTTTTATCGCAATCTCAACAAATCCGTGACGTGTCTGAGGTGGCTTTAATTTAAAACGACTTAAAGGACGATCACCGCCGCGCTTCGGATTAAAACTTCACTTCTAAACTATTGATACGAAGAACGAACCAATATTTTAACGCGGGAGATAAGAAACCTTTAGAAACACTGTTTTGGAATTCTTTAGTTCTCTTTCTGGTTGAAATGGAACTCAGTCTTGCTAGGTATTTGATTATTTCTGTCTTAATGTCGTTTCCTTTGCTCGTCTTTTGTCTTTATCTTTTTAATATATTATTTCCTAAGTTTTAATGAAATATTGCTTAGTGTCAAAGGTTTGCTACGTGAAGTGGTGTGCAGACTATCTAAATTGAGAATTTAATATAATTGCAACAGCGGTTTTCGAACGCAAAGAATTTATGAATAAGGAGATTAAATATATATTTAATTCAAAAATAATTAAACCCGCAACACGGTTCGCATCTGCTAAACAGTTAAAAATAAAATTAATAAAACTGAGACGACGAGCACATTAGATATTTATTATATTATACATCATTTTTAGATTTCAGAAAATATTCAAGTAATCTATCTTTAATATTATTATGTGAATTCTATTTATGAATGGTTTCGTTCACCTGTCGAGTGAACATTTTAATATCCAAGTAAAAACCTACTTACTCGAAGGTATTGTTTAAAAACAATTACACTCACGTATTTTCTTCTCACGAATGTCTTTATTATTCCTCAAAATAGAACTCTAAAAGTTTTATTCATAAGCTTTACAAATAAACGTAGAACCGCACGCTACGGCTGATGACTGAAATTAAAAATAAACTCCTGAATTGAGGATCAAGTTTGACTTGGCGAGTTCTTTATTTGCTTTTCTTCCTTTTGATCTTGATATTCAGGTAGCTGAAAGCGATACATCTCGTTGAACAACTTTTAATCCTGCCGCCGTCAGCAATCGAGCAGTAAGTCGTTTTAAATTAAAAGTTGTCGTCGATCCCTGATCCTTAGGATTTATGGCGAAGTTAGGGGAACCCATCGATCCCTGGTGGTCCTCATACATAAATAATTGCGGTCGAATCGAACAAACTTATCGGTTTTGGAGCCACCTCAAGTACAGCTGTTTGTAAAAATTCTCGCTGACGTCAACTGTTACTTTGTTTCTCGAAGTGGTCAGAATTTGGATGACTCGAAAAACGTAATGGATTGTATTTTACGACTCTGTTCAGTCCCTCTTTCTACGAAATTTCACTTTAGTTTTTGTACGAAAACTTTTTAATGGAAACTTACCAGCTAAAATAAAAAGGGTTTGTTGAAAATTTGATGAGTCAATAGTCCATAAAACGATTTTCGATGATTGAATTTCTGAAAAGAATACTTAAAAATTTAGATACTAACATGATGTATTAAGAAATGAATATTTAAGCGAACGTCGAGTTATAAATTGTACATAACTGAGGAGCTATTAATATTAATTGGCGTTTATTTTGTACGTTACTTGTATTCGTATTGAGGGTTAAAGACTTGAATTAAATTATAGTTTGGAATAATTCAAAATTAAATGTAGCTCATAGAGTTTTTAATTTGAAGAATCCTAACTAATATTATAAATGTGAAAGTAACTCTGTCTGTCTGTCTTTCTTTCTGTCTTTCTTTCTGTCTGTCTATCTGTCTTTTCTTCACGCCTAAACTACGGAACCGATGTGTGTGAAATTTGGTACAGACATAGTTTGAAACTTGAGAAAGGACATAGGATAGTTTTTATTACAAAAAAATATAAAAATAAAAAATAAAATTTATTCCGGATATATAGCGCCATCTATTGGTCAAACCAAAAATCTGCCGCAAGTCACTATTCCACGCGAACGAAGTCGCGGGCAAAAGCTAGTTTGAAATATAATTTCTATCATAGGTACATATCTGATATCTTAAACTAATTGTTTAAACAACTTTTGAATTTAAATTGAATATTTGCGAACAGGTTTTCGAATAATAATAACTTCTATTATATTTTAAGAAATGACGCTACCAAAATGTGACCTACAAAAAAGTAGGTGTTTGAAAAAATAGATACACCATAAAAAAGTTTTATGACAGAGTAACCAGCTAGTTGGGTTCGCAATGAACACTGTAATAACATTACGGGCATCACTCACAGAATTTTTAATTAGATTTATATAAAACTCCACAGTGTCGCGTGCAATATTTTTTTGCTCAAACATAATTTTATTACAGATAACCTGATGTGAGTGGCCTTTAAAATATTACTGTAGCTTATATGATAATTAATGTGGTTATCAAAAACGGATGGGTTAATTTCTGTCGTAATGTAAAAATAATGGCCTTATATCCGCTTCGTAGTTATATTTGGTAAAAGTTTTTTTTTTTTTTTTTTTATGTGAATACAATAAATTCATGTTTAAAAGTTTTTTTTTTTTATGTGAATACAATAAATTCATGTTTATGGTAACGATATTTATATATGTGTAGTATTAATAAATTAGAAATGAGTTAATAATATTTTATGAAAGTTACTGAAATTTGATCCTTTTAAAACCGCTTTTTGCATCCAATTATTGATCCACATGTCTTCCATACTTAATTATATTTTATGAAAATTTGCTTTCAAGGCAAATTGAATATAAAGTTATCACATATCTTAACACTATACTAATCGGTTTCTGCGGGGCAGACAGACTGCTTGCTCTTGTTGTTGCCTTATCTATCACAAATGTCTTCAAAGATATAATTTCCAGAGGTCTAGACTGTTAGCTCAAATAACGCTGTTTACCGAAGACGCCATCTTTGATTCTGGTCTTTGAGTCCGCAGTTGAGGTTACAAATACAACTGTGTCATATGAAATGTGGCTATTAAATTAAAGGTTATGCTATATGTGTACCGAACATTTTCTGTTTGCTTTTCAGTGTTATTGTTGATATTTGATGGCATTAGAATACGATAATACTTAATACTTTTTTTGTAATTTGAACGGTCACCTGTGGTCATCTTATCAAATAGTAGTGTAATCTGTACTAATTATAAAGAATTTTTTTGTTTGTTTGTATGTATTGGAGCCTGTACGATACAGGCTCCAAAACTACTGAACTGATTTGAAAAAATCCTTCACTGTTGAATAGCTACTATCTTCCCGAGTAACATAGGCTATATTTTATCTAGGCAAGGGCAGTAGATCCCACTGGACGCGGGTGAACCTTAGGAAAATGGCTAGTTTATTAATATACAATTTATTATTATGATGGCTTCTTATTTCTATTATTTTAAGTTTTGAATTTAACGTAGAATACGAGGTTCTTACCCACATTACGTAAGGTGACCGCTCCAACCTTTGTACTAAATTCTGAATACAGATATTTGCTTACTGCGAAGTATTTATTATACCTCTATGTAGTCATTAGATTGTCTCATTTCGTTATACATTTTTTTTTATTGTAACTTTGTTTTGTTTCAAAGACAAATTATTATGATTGCTTGTGGTAGGCACGTAAGCCGATTTTGTTGCGAATATGTAAAGTAAAGCAATTTTTGTTTGAAGTTTTGTTCAATGACGTAGGGTTTGCGTATAACGAAAATAGTTTTGGTAATTTGTTTGCATTTTTTATACAATTCAGGTATCCCAATACTGCCCATGTGAGTAATTATAAATATTCTTAGTAAGTGCCTAACCTGACTAAATAAATTGACATTAAAATACATTATGCCTAAGTGTTAACTTCTATGTAGATCGAAATAGTAAAAGATTTAATTTAAAGAATTAATTTTATTAAAATCTTCAAAGCTAGTTTAGACCTCCTTTCACTAAACCACAATATTGCTGAATTCTAGTCACAAAAGTCATACAAACTGCGTAACATTACCCAAAAGGACCAAAATTCTACGCAATTCTACATATATCGACTCTTTATTCGACCAATGAACTTTCAAATAGTTCAGATTAAAGAAAAAATAAAGTCATTTAAAAACGACGATAACTTAATGTTGGTCATATTATTATCTGCATTTACCCCAAATGAGATTTTTTATGAAGTCACGAAAACATAGTCTTTCGGTATTTAGTAACTTTAAAATAAAATGTTTTTTTTTTCTAATCTTTATAATGGACTCTTTAATAATTTTGCAGTAAACATTTTAACGTGCTAATTAAATGGTAGTTTATCTAAGATAAAGTGTGGACGTTGGGCCTGTTATAAAAAACCTTAGTCTTGTAAAAATAACTTACTATGTCCAACTTGAAAATATGTTCAAGTTGGACTACTGCTACTACATACTCATTTATCAGACGTCTCTTTCCAAGTAACATTCTTGCACCCATTTGTGTTTATCTGAATTTTTAATACTGATTGCCAATACCATGCAACAAAGAAGGGCATTGGCGCAATTTTATATTACCTACCTACGTGTATCTTTGCAAACGTGGTCATCTCTTAAGATCAAGAGTGACATTAGCAACAGTCTTCCTCCAGCTTCCTTCCAGAATTCCCAGAAACACGGCACTTTAAGAAACTTCTAACGCTATTTCCCGACGTTTTCATACGAATTAAGACACGGTGTTAAGATAACGTATGCGCCCACAATGCCTCGGGACGACGTTATCGTTTGCTCTAAAGTACAAGCAGCAATACAAGTTGAAAATTTTTCAAGTAGGTACAAAAATTGACTACCTGTCATTGAACATCCTTGACAGTCGTTACGGGTAGTCAGAAGCCTGTAAGTCTGACACCAGTCTAACCAAGGGTATTGGGTTGCCCAGGTAAAACTGGGTTGAGGACGTCAGATAGGCAGTCGCTTCTTGTAAAGCACTGGTACTCTGCTGAATCCGGCTAGACTGGAAGCCGACCCCAACATAATTGGGAAAAAGGCTCGGAGGATGATATACAAAAATTATTTGGGTTGTGAACTATTCCCGCCTAATAGGAATTTTTAACTTATTTATTAACGTAGGTAGATGGCAGGCAGTGGATGGATGTGGGGTGCCCATAACCGGAATGGCTGGCGTTCGTTGGGAGAGGCCTTCGTTTATCAATGTACGGTATTGGCTGAAATGTTGATGACGCTGAGGTGAAAACAAACCTACAAACATACACACATACAGGTGAAGCTAATAAAAAGCGTGTAATAAACCAATATGTTGAGTTATTACGTGACAGATTTGAAAAAAATACTATTTGAAACTTGTTCTTTTAAACAGTAGGTAACAAAAAATTGAGGTAAAAAAATCTTTAAAAACAAGCTTTTATTTAAATGCGCTAAAAATGAAAAAATAAACTTTTACTGTTTATTTACTGTCAACTTATAACGACATTTCGAATTTAACATATTTGACACAATTTATATGTTTTAAAAGCTTGTCGCGATTTTAAGTACTCGTACCTATTTACTTTGTTAGTAAAATCGCGACAAGCTTTTAAAACATAAATTGTGTCAAATATGTTAAATTTGAAATGTCATTATAAGTTGACAGTAAAGTTACAGTAAAAGTTAATTTTTTCATTTTTAGCGCATTTAAATAAAAGCTTGTTTTTAAAGATTTTTTTACCTCAATTTATTTTATACTTTTTAGTTTTAACCTGGTACGTTCCTAAGTCTAAATTCTGTAGCGGCGGTCATCTTAGATTTTGATTTGGTAAAGTGCACTTTATTCTACTTGTCATTGGATACCCATATGGATGGGATTGAAAAAAATAGGTTATTCACCATTTTGTAGCGGCGGCCATCTTGGATTTTTATTTCGTAATGTGCAATGTGTTTTACTTGTCAATCCCTTTCATTTGATACCCATATTGTATAGGTACCTTAAAAATAACTAGTCCGCCATCTTGTATATTTAGCCATGTTGGATTTAGGATGACGTCACATAGCTTAACATGCATTGTCATCCAAACTAAATATGTATGCAAAATTTCAGCTCAATCGGTTGAGGGCAAGTGCCTTAAAATTTAGTTGTAAAATTCCACCCGAACACACATAGTTACATACATACATACATACATACATTGCAAGTTAAATAAAAGCTTGTAAAAATGACTAAGAACATTGAGTTTGTAGTTTGCTGTTAAAAAACTAAGTCACTTTTCCTTACCTACGCAACTTCGATCAAACTCGTTGAAAGCAGACTTTTTGCTAATGTATTCGTAAAATTCAAATAAAGTTTCATTCTAGAACTTTTGATGCCAGCGGTACCATAGGTACCTTTTCACTGGTGCACGTTGTTCTAACCCCGGCGAAAATAAGAGAACTCGGTTCACCCTTGCCCGTACTTTTAAAAAGAATAGGATGCTCGTTTCTAATAGTAGTTATTTTAGTTTTTACTTTCTTTCAAACAGGAGAAATTTGGCACCATTACAATCTTGATTTGTTAAATAGTTTCGTCTCAGAAAGAAAAAACAAAGCAACAGCCTAAGAAAGATTTGTGACAATTAAAATACATATTTAGTTACAGTACTGTCATATTATTCCATCATACAATTAGGGTTTTTAGAGATAACATTCTACCTGTTCAAATAAGCTGTGTCAGATCTGATATTTTTTTATCTGCATTCATTTTTACAGCCCCATTGTATGAAGTGTAATTGTAAAAAAGGTTATTAGCCATAAAAAAATTCTAACCCTACCTAATCAGGTTGAAGTACCAGTGAAAATTACTTGTATAACACACGAAATTTATTATTTAAATTAATGTATTCAAACAAAGGACCTGTTTAAACGGCTATGGTATAATGCAGCCCTAATAAAACAACAAGGTTTGGATCATGGAGTATTGAGTACATGGAGTGCGCACTACCTATTCTGAAGTTGTAAGTACGTAAGCAGCACAGAGAAGTGGTATTTTCATGTGACTTTCCTGCAGTCTTGGATGTCACCGTGATAATGGCTCTTTAATTACTATTATATTGTATATAATAGTATTATATTGTATGTATGTACTATTGACCATTATTATATTTAGTTACCCTAGGGAAGCCGTCATTTATATGGACAACATTTTACCACAAGAAGTCTTATAAAAATGCTAATCTATTTCCAAAACGATATTCTCTTCTTAAATATGTACTACAATATAATATGAGTCTATCAGTCGTTTCTTTCTCTTTTATTTATATACTAATAGTTTTACTCCATTCACTACATACTCCGTTGTCAGTCTAATGTACACAGTTTACTGGCCGTCTTCACAACCTGTAGGCTACGGCAAAGCAAACACTGAACTAATTATAAGACGCTGGATACCCGCGTAAATATTTCGCTCTATCTTCGCCATAATGTTGGTAACGAACTTGCCAGTTTTTTATTTTATAGAGAAACTTGGCCAGCGTCTTTTGAAATATGTTTATTATTTTAATTAGTTTTGAGGTTCATGTTTTAACAGTTGCTTAATCTAGAACACAGTTTTTTGGTAGATTAATATTTAAATTAAATTAGTTGTGTAATCTTTAATATAAAGGTGAACACACGAATAACAAGGTTAACAAACCGAACTACGGCTAGAGTGAAATAAGAATTGTAGAGCATCTTTCATTCAAAAGTTGTTCTTCTAAGTAATTACGAAAGATTACACTAGGTAATTTATGAATATACATTAAAATACGTCATGTAAATATTCATAGACCATAATGTAACATTAAAACAAAAGAAAAACAACCACGTTTATACTCAAGATTAAAAATAAAAATAATATCACACACAAGGTCTTATTACACGTAGGTTTCTCTTAGTGCTACAAAAAACAACACCTAAGCTAACTAACTATACTAAGCTAAGAACTAGAGAAGGACAAGGACGCTAAATGAAACTGCTCATAACATCAAGGACTTTACTATCATCAACAAAAGTGTTTATGAAGTTTTTTGTTGCTTCTTCTCTACTCACTTGAAACTATTAATCTAGAGATCTCTTTAAAAAGCCTTATTACCTTTATCTGGGTAATCGTCAGCCCTCTTATTGTTCGTCTTATCAGGGTTATCGTTAGCCGCTTTTTATTGATAATCCACTACAGGGTACACACAGTAGGAATCAACGTCATATCTATACTAATATTATAAAGAGGAAAACTTTGTTTGTTTGTTTGGTTGTAATGGATAAACTCAAAAACTACTGCACCGATTTTAAATATTCTTTCACCATTAGAAAGCTATATTATCTGCGAGTAACATAGGCTATATTTTATCCCGGTGCGGGCAGTAGCTCCCACGGGACGCGTAAAACCGCGGGAAAACGGCTAGTATAATATAAATCACTATTGCTCAATATGGGTTGGTGATTTTTTTCAAGACTAGGATCCCCGAAATGTTTTTCTTCACCATCAGTCAGTCATTGGTGCTAATATAAAAACACTGGTACTCTGCATATAGACCCCAACACTGGTATGGCTAATGTAAAGTCTATTTAGCTTAATATAAAATGTACACTGATACTTCCTTGATGATTGGCGATGATTCACCTGAGCATTGGAGAGCACGGTTCTGCACATTTTTCAAATTATGTCACAATTTAAATAACCTCAAAGTTTTGAAAAATATCATCGAATTTAAAAATTCAGCACCAAAAACATTTTGATTTTACCTCCACTCCTTACACCTCGATCCTATTTTTACGATTCGAGTCTTACGTAAGACGAATACCTCAGATATCAGACAGCCGACTACTCTCATTTTATAGGCATCGTCATATAAATTCAGTCGAGTCGTTCTGAGCTTTCTGAACGAATTTCAACATATCGCCGGTTGTACGCCACTGGGATCTTATACCTAGTAATGTTATTTGAGTTGGAGTTTCGGCTATATTATGTGAACGTTACTTTGAATGTTGGTGTTATGTGAATGTGTGTGTTTTCTCACTTTTTGGTGGAATTATCGCCGAGAAGCGGCTGTAATGTCGAGTGGCTTAATTTTGTGTTTGCGTGGATGTATCAAAATGGTTTGTTTATTAGAAGTGGCTTATCATAACATCGTAGGAGGTATAGGAGTTTTTAAGAGTCTAGACACCAAAATTGACTAAAACTTAAAAATATAAAACAGCTACTTAACAAAAAAATCATAACATACTGAAACATTCTCCGTATAAAAAAATCATAAAACCTCGAAGACAAAAGCGGGATGAGTTCACAATTTAAAGCAATCTTTCCAAAGCGAAACTGTTGACTGCGTCAAACAGTAGGTAGCCAGACAAATCCATTCACCGTTGGGTTTAAACCTGCATTTTATAGTTAGACATTACACTCTGCACTTTTAGCTCTTAACTTCACACTTTGCATTATAAATTCATTTTTAAAAGGGAATAAAATAGTAGCGACGGTTTTTAAAACGGTGAATTCGCAAAAAGTCTAGCTACTTAGGGCTAGACTGCACCAAAGCTGAGCGGAGCGTAGAAGTTTTTTAAACAACCAATAAAATCGTACCTAAACGTATTCATACAAAAATAGCCTCAACATACCTCGATACCTTTGACGACCTCGATGGCGCAATGGTCACTATGCCGAACTGCCTAACCTGAGGTCTCGGGTTCGATTCCCGGTTCGGTCGACATTTGTGTGATGAGCATGTTTGTTGGCCGTGGTCTGGGTGTTATAATATGTATTTATAAATATGTATATATGTAGCTTTATATAATTTATCAGTTGTGTTAGCTGGCTAACCGACCGTGTGTGAAAAAAAGGTGTCCCGACATACGTATGTCTTCCGAAGTACTTAGGTCTTTTTAGCTTTTCAAACACTCATGATCTGATTTCTTTTGAAATCCGA
This sequence comes from Helicoverpa assulta, assembly GCA_963856015.1. Lineage (NCBI taxonomy): Eukaryota > Metazoa > Arthropoda > Insecta > Lepidoptera > Noctuidae > Helicoverpa > Helicoverpa assulta. The sequence goes on from CAWLCW010000016.1 coordinate 3,872,092, forward strand.
ATGGACATCATTCAGAGGATGACGCCAAGAACATGGTAGTGAATTGGGCATACTTTGGAGAGACACTTGTTCATATAACAATGCATGCAAAATGATAAGGACAAATATTTATCTTCCTCACACAAAAATATAATCACAACAAAAACAACAACCGATACATATTCCGTACAGTGTAATTCCAATTATTTGGCCACATAATGCCTGCATGCATGACATAAATCTCGGCGCGACGTTCCGACGTACGACTGCTAGTTGCAAATCACGAACGTGGGACGCTTGACTTTTATGGACGTATTCGAATCATTGTTTTGATGTGTACTTGTAGTTAAATATGATGAGATTTAGTTGGATATTTGCGTCATTTGTGATGGTTGAATGGTGCTTAGACTTCTGTAGTAAATAAGTTAGTGCGTAGATTTGAAGACAGAGGGAAATGATTTTGATTTTTACTAAGTATACAATAATAGACCCCTATCTATCCTGATAATAAGCGACGGCGAGATCGAAGATGAAACACCCTGATTAATCAATATAAAAGTTATGCAAAACTTAAATATTTATTTCATTCTCATCTACTCAAGATTGGTGGCGAAATAGAGCAATTTCACGCTACACCGAAAAACAATAGAAACATCCAATATAACGAATTTGTAGACAAGCAAGAATAACAATATTCTAGAATCTAGATTAATTTCGCCAATCGGACAGCAAATATCGACTTCAGAAACACACACATTGAAACAGATACCAATCTCATTTATCTGAACCACTAGAATTCAAACAAAGAACACATTATCTTATGAAACGGCAAAACTAATATTAAATGAAAAGTTCCAACGGAAAGCAGGTACAATGCAAGACCTCAATTCATTCTCAAATACAATCGAGGAACTTCACGCCACGCTATTTAAACTTGGCAAAATAGATTTTCAGTTAATCGTAGTCATTTTGTTGAGCGCCGTCGTTGAGTTTGAATCTGACGGTATTTTAGCAAAGTTAGTAGGCATGGTTTGTGTAGTTATTAACTGTTTTTATGTTAAAATTAACAGGGTGAAGGTAAATTGGCATACTGTGCTTATGGGATATACAGCAGCATGTCTCGTATTTGGAACCATATAGGTATTTCACTTCATACGACTTCATGATAAGCCAACTTCAGAGCGGTACAGTTATTTGACGAAAACTCTATTTAACGTAATTGTCAATGTAAATCTCAATTCAAGTCATTAATGGTGTTAAAAACAAATGATTGTTATTAAAAAAATTAAAACCGAGAAAAAGGCATCCATTAAACAATCTTCACTTAGTCTCACAAGTAATAATAAGGCGAAGAAAGCAAAAGATTCCATAAAAATGAATTCAACATATAACGCCCCATATACACCATGCTTATCTCGCTACAGAAGGGCAACATATTTGTATGAGTATAAGACGTAATAAAGTATATCGACTAAAGGATATTCATTGTTCTTAAGATAAGCAATAGACATTCATAATCTGCTGGAATTTGTTAACATTATGAGCCTGCTTGAAGGATTAGGGGGCTGAGCTACACAGACAGAGTAATTTTTTACTTGAAATGTGTAAACTGAGTTACTACATTTATCTAGTTTATGTAGTTGAAACAGTAACCTTCAGATACTTGTCACCGGTTTGAGTATTTGGTACATTCAGAGTGCCTAGTGCGAGTTTTGCAAGTTAATTTTTTCGATGCGAAGATTATCATACCATTGAATCACGTAGCACTTATCTTAGAATTGTGTATTTAATAAAGACTGTCATCAGTACTTGGTCGTATTACACTTGAGCGCACTTTTGCGAGTGTAGTCATTATTAACCGGCAAAATGAAAGAAGAAGTAATACCTAAATCATGTGACGTAGCATACGACTCTTTATTTCAATAGACTTATAATTACGTATCGAGTTGCGAATGCTGTCAAAACTCGGAATCAGCACTCAGATATTTGATTCAAGGTTAGAGATAATTAATCCAAAATCCGTTTTAGACCGAGTCATCCTGCCTAGCCTTTTCCCAACCGGATGCAGCTGAGTAGATACAAGTGTTCTACAAGGAATGACAGCCTATCTGACCTCCTCAATCTAGTTACACGGGCAAGCCAATATCTCTAGGTAAGACTGTTTGTCAGACTTACTGGCTAAGACTACCCGTAGCGACTGCCAAAGATGTTCAAATGACAGCGTCTTAGACCGAGTTAAACTTAAAAAATATTAAACGCATCTTGCAAAAATAGGTACTAACATTTTTCATTATAAGTATAGTCTTGCTCTTAGTAACACAGATCCACATGTTCACAGTAACTGATCCACTGAATTACGTGAACACCATGACATTGAAATGCCTAATTCAAAAATGACAAACATTATAATTACACACATCACGTTTATAGAAACAAAACAACGTCACACAAAGCGACAGCAGCCGCGGGGTGTGACTACCTCGCGTTAATTCCTTCTACAGAATGTATGAAACAAAGGAGATATCCTATATTACGTCAATATGAGTAAAATTCGTTTCTATATCTGTTGAATTTCAGACAATGTAAATCAGTATGAAACTGAACATTGATGAAAGGAAAATCAAGTAATTGAAATGTTTGTTAAAATTGATTTTCGTTCGTTGTACGTGTGTATCTATTGATTGAAGGCTAACAAATTATTCTATTCGTTTATGGGTAGGAAATTGTTACTGGTGACAATTTTTTTTTACAGGTGACTTCACCCGTATCTCGTTTTTCCGTTTTTTTCAAAAGCCAATATAGGTACTACATGTTCATAAATTTCTGAAGCTGAAACCTGCCTTCAATTCAATATTTCGTATCATTTGATTTAATTAACCAAATAAATTCTGAAAGAAAAGCTGGAAATAATGTTAGTGGCAAGATGACGTCAGACGTCACAAAGAGAATCATGGCAAAGTACCCCAAATATTTAGAATAATATAGGCGAAATTATGATGTTTATTTTTAATGTATTATTTTAATTTGAAAATGAATACCTACTCCAAAATACTTGACAAAATGATCTTCAACAATCCTTGTGCCCACACATTTGACTTCGTATCTCGTTACTCGTAACTCCGTACTATTCGACCTTTTTGTTACAGTCGACGTGTATTCTGCCTTTGTTTATTCCTTGACAAAAGACGCACCTTTCAAACGAAATCCACCGTGTTATGTAAATTAGAAACAGTACCAAACGCTCAATGTATGTTATTGGTTGAACTTTTTTCCAAGTAATGATTAATTAAATAAGTATTTTCTTTTCGCGGAATAAATTCTCTTTTTACCATTTCTTCTTGGTACGGTGTTCTTTCTTTGAACTTTATTTTTGTTTTTAGATGGAAGCTAAACTGAGAACGAAAAACAGCTCGGTAGATAATTGATGAATGATTTTTACACGACTTTAGGCAAAAATAAGGGTGAGATATTTTGTTTTGAAAGGAGACAATATTTTTACATTATGAATTAAATCTAAAAGATGCAGCTTGGATTATAAACTGCTGTGTCAATGAATAAAATTTTACGACCGAAAATTAATTATTTCTCCGGCCAGACTCATTCTTAACGTTCTGTACCCTATTTATAAATCGTTATGATCTACGTACTTAATTTATGAAAAGGTCCGACCTTTACTAAATCTGTTAGGATACATAAAATTTCTATTAGCCTCTAGGGCTTTAATAATCTATTTGTAAGTCCTAACAAATAAAATAATACTCACAAAAGCAAAGGTAAAAAGATAGGTAGGTAATCATAACTGAAAAATAATAGTGTTATTTGATTTCAACATTACCTAGGTCTGGGCAGACGGCTGGCGAGATTAATTTATTAAATCAACGTTCTCTTGTAATATAACGAGTTTTTCGTACCTACATTCATTTCTGAACAAAGGAATTCGGCACGTGGATATAGCAAAACTAATCAAATATCCGTTGATAGATCGCCTAAACAGTACTCCATAATGCTGGGATATTTTCCAAAACATTGGCTTGTTTTATAAAAAATGATCGATGGGTTATAAAAAAATATAGGAAAGATAAAGTCGAAGGCTTACCGCTAATGCTGAGGTAACCCTCTACGCCCTGTTACAGATCATAAATACCGTAGAATCCTGATAAGCTCTGGTAAAAGAAAGGCAAGTACCTCCGCGAGAAAGGAAAGTTACGGCAGTTGCAGGGTTGACAAATGAACGACTTGAAATTCGTAAAAGCTAGGAAATGTGGGTGCGGAGTTAGTGAAAAACACTGTAAAGCCTAGATAGGTTACACTATTCATTTTGTGATTTATAATTTTTTACTGAGTTGGGGAAATTAGTGTAGAATTTAGGGTTGACCTGGGTTTTAGGAGCTTTTAGGTAGTTTAGTTTATTAAAGAATTAGTAATACGACGACGGATTAAAACGTTGAACATAAGCCATTCAATGAAAAGATGTGGAAAAAACCTTATTTAAATGTCGAACACAATTAAATGCTTTGAACAAAAAAGGTTATTAGCAAAATGTTTTATCTCCAGTAACACAAACTTCTTTTCTTTTTGTTTCTATTTTTAAAAATATCAGATTATCACAAAAACGCTCGTTGACGACCCTGGTCCCTCTCGAATTCGCTGTTGGCTCTGTTTGAAAGTTGATCGGTCCCTAATTTTCTTTGTCTGAAAGAAAAAACAACTAAGTTGCCTACATTTTAGACGGCCAGTGTCGTCTCTCATTTATTTAAAACAAAGTTAGTTTGGGACGCGTCGCTGCTTGTTTAAAATTTTGCTTTTCAAATTAGGAAGTCGATGAGGGAACAAAAATAATTAGGGTTGTATAATCCAATTATTAATGTTAGAAGCGATTTGTAAGTATGTATGTTTGTTACTCTTTCACGCAGAAACAACTAAATAGATTTTCATAAATCTTGTATCCCAGATAAACATATGGTAAGCTACTTTTCATAAGTAGAAGTTCCCTAGGGACACGTGTAAAACAGTGGCCGGAAAATTTTCAACTATGCTCGAGAATGTAAATAAACATTATCGAAACTCTTTTGAACATTTTTTGGTAAAGTCACCCTGCAATATCTCATCGGTTACATATAATAATAATGAAAAAATAAACGCCTAGAAGATGTATCGAAATTTCGCCACGTGACAGTCCTTGTCGACTTATTTCGTGTAAAATATTTTCTCATCGCCTTACATGAATGTGCGTATAACATATTATGTATGTATGTGCCTTATGTAAGACCTGAATGTAATTCAGAAGGAGGACGAAAAATGTTCGTCGAAATAATCTCTACACAAAATATTTCGTTCGACGCCGTATGTAATTTTTCATACGTTAGGTATACGCCTGTGTGATCATATTTAAAAGTGAGAAATTTTAATGTACTTACCTAGGTTTGAGTGCCTGAGAAGCTTAAATAAACGCTCTGTTTAGCAATTTGCGTTGTTTACATTTTTGTATATAATTCCAATATGTACTAAGTAAATATGGTTATACGTACCTACTTGTTTTATTATGTGTTGAGTGCTTAGGCAGAAATTAATTTTACTAGGATTAAAATTTAAGCCATTTTAAGATGAGTAGTGTAAACAAATCATTGCATTTACAAAATGTCATAATGATGCAAAAACTACAGAAATTTTTAAAAACAAGAATCAACGCATTCACCTAGTAGGTAATATGGTTTGCAGCATAACAAGTGCAAATAACCACACATGGAACGCATAACACAAGCTAAACAACCACACTAAACTAACTCATTAAACATTATTGAATCACGCATTACATTATCAAACAATTGTCTGTTTAATACCCATTGCCCTTAATCAAACGGCTGTCAAACGGTTTACCCATTGGTTGGCGAAATATCACCGGTATCGACAGTATGGGTGATTTCAGACGAGCACTTTTATTGCGCGTATGAAAGTCGGTTCGGTATACGAGCTTAATGTTGGCTACGTTTATTTTATTAAAAAAAACGTATTTCATAATAAATGGCGTATATTTTGAGATACAGATTACTTCTGTTTCCTGCAGTTTCACCCACAACCTGGCAGAGTAGTTCTGCCTTCGATCAGATAAAAAGTAGCCTAGCATAGAAAAGTAGCAGTTTTTTCTCAGACTGTATACTTTTTCTCAAAGTATCCAAACACTTTAGTTGATTAATTAGTAATGGTAAACGTAAATTATTCAATAGTAAACGTAAAGTCAAAGTTACTTTCGCATTAATAACATTAGTAACGATTTCAATGCTAAATCGATGGTCGTACCAGATGTATAATTGTCAATATGAGTGTTTACACGCGCTTCGAGAAACAAGTTTACACGTGCGTATACGCTAGTCTGAAACCGCTATTTACCGAACATTTTATGATATGTAAATAATATGTATTTGTATAATAAATGACATGAATATCAACCCTTCTCAATAAGGGGTAGACTGGAGGCCTGTACGGAAAATACCTACATCCATGAAGAGCTTTGGTGTTGCTTTGGGTTTCTTGAATCAGGTAGATTTGATCGGAGGGATTGTATTGAGAAGTCCTATAATACTAGTGAAAGTTACGAGTACATGTAGAATTATTTAGGTTAAAGTAAAAAAGTTACTGGCATAATTACGGATGGTCAAGTCAGTTTCCAGTTCAACATAAAGTAGTATAAAACATAAATAACTATTATTTTTCAACGCATATTAAATATTTCTAGCTTCAAGTCAAAATCCAACACCATTAATGATATCCCTTGCCAAACTCTATTAGCATATTTGAGCTAAAAAAATAACCAAGAAAAATCCCTACACAATATTTTTCAAACAAAAGAACATTGTGGACCGGAGAACATCTTATTTTTACACAAATTATAATCTTAGGATTATTTGGTATTAGCTCTCAATTTTGACGACAGCGTCAATCCTGAAAGCTTCAGACAGTTTGCATTTGTTCAGGAAAACTTTTTCTTTGCGGATTTCTTGGTTTTCAACGGCTTTTGGTGAACATTTTTGTTTATTTTCAGGGTTATTTGTAAGTTTTAAAACGTTTTTTAACAACGCAAAGAAACTATTAAAAACCATTTTGAATTTTGTAGGTATTTACAACAAGAAGTTAATGTTTCTGTAAGCCCTACTTTTTATATAAAAAGCTTATATACAGGCATATATATATATATAATCCATTTCTTTTTTTCATATAACCTTAGATAAACGGCATCAAATAAGAAATGTGGTCCACAATATGGGACGTTTGTGGGTATGTTCACGAAAAAAAGAAAATTGTTTAATCCTCCCGAGGTTTCCTAACAAATCAAGGTTTGTTGAGGGAAAACAATTTCGCCTGAACTATTCTTCGCCTAGGGCTTTAACCACGAGTACAAAAATTATCCACCTACGTTTTTGATATAGCCAAAATAAAAATCAACCCTTATATCCACAATTTAGATCTATACTCTTAGCTTTAACTCAATCATCAACAATAATTATACAGGGTTTTTATGCTCCTAAAAAATAAGCTACATGTAACAGGTACTAATTTTTTTTTTCGATTTATTATGGCATCCAGGTTTAAAGTTTGAAACAAGGAATGCCTCAAGAAACCATATAAATAGTTAAAAAAAAGTACACTCTTAATATTATTTTTATGTTTAAGCCATGCTATATTGAGGAACCGATCTCTATGCTTAAAACATAAAATAAGTATATTTTTTAAATGTTCATCAGTCATATTTTACTCCTGTCCACATTTCAGAATAAATTCTGTTTAAAACCAACATTTTAAACTTCACATTGTAAACTTCCAGGCTCAACAAAGGCTTTGTTATAATTTTCACGCACGCAGTGACCCACTAAACCAGTTCTATTATCTCGGAATTTTAACTCGACCGTTCATTCTATGTATATGTCACCGGAAAATAACGAGACTCGTAAGTTGATCAATTTTCTAGGTAGTTGATCAACCCTCGGAAAATAATAAACGGCAGTTAAAATGTACCATTTTACGAATTGAATTTTAGGTAATTGGTCAACTTACGGTACCTGGCCGTAATTTAATAATCCCTACTAATATTATAAATGCGAAAGTAACTCTGTCTGTCTGTCTGTCTGTCTGTCTTTTCTTCACGCTTAAACTACTGAACCGATTTGTGTGAAATTTGGTACAGACATAGTTTGGAGCTTGAGAAAGGACATAGGATAGTTTTTATTACAAAAAAATTGAAAATAAAAAATTAAATGTATTCCGGACATATCTTCTTCTTCTTTAGTCGGTCCCTCACTCGTTGAGGATCGTGACCCCATCTCCTACGCCGACTATTAGCTGTCGCCAGCGTTCTCTGTCCTGTGCCAGCCTGTATGCCTCCTGGAATGGTTTCTGCAGGGTCTTACTGAGCAAGTCCGTCCATCGGGTTGGTCTGCGGCCCCGTGGTCTCTTCCCCTGTCTTTTGCCTAATAATATTGATTTTTCAATATTGTCAGGGGGTTTCCGCGCTATGTGTCCGAAATAACGCAGGTATCGCTTTAGGACTATCGTAGATAAGCGTTCTTTAACGTGCAGTAGTTTTAGGATGGATTCGTTTGTACGGAAAGCGGTCCAGGGAATTTGAAGCATTCGACGCCAGCACCACATCTCGAATGCGTTTATTCTGTCCATGTCCACAGCTTTAATTGTCCATGTTTCCGACCCATATAAAAAGATTGAAAATATCAAAGTGCGGACCAGAGATACTTTTTTTTGCCGCCGTATGTTGCTGTCTTTCCATATCTTCCTTAGCTGTGTCATAGCGCTCTTCGACATTGCGATTCTTCGTCTGATTTCTTGTTCACTGGAGGCGTTTGATGTTATAACCGAACCCAGATAGTTAAACTCTTGGACTTTTTCAAAGTTGGAAAGCGCGTTAGATAGGTCGAGTTTGCCAAACCTATCTACAACCATAACTTTGGTTTTATTGCGGTTTATTGACAGCCCTAAATCGCTACTAATATTTTCTACCCGTCGCAAAAGTTCCTCCATCTCGCCGGCTGATTCCGCTAGTAAAGTAGTGTCATCTGCATATCTCAGATTTGCTACACGAACACCGCCTATATTAACTCCGCCTTCCCATCCTTCTAAAGCTTTCCTTAGGATATATTCCCCGTATATGTTGAATAGGATAGGCGATAGGATGCAACCTTGTCTCACACCTTTCTGGAAACGAAACTCATCAGACATGCACTCTTCGATGCGCACTGAACCTCTGCTGCCTTCGTATAGTTTCCTGATAAGTGTAGTCAAGTGAAGAGGAACTCCCATTTCGGACAAAACTTGCCACAGCTTTTCCCACACTACACAGTCAAAAGCCTTTTTGTAGTCCACAAAACAAAGGATCACTGGGCTGTCGAACTCGTGGCTGCTCTCAATTATTTGTCGAACATTGAGGATTTGTTCACGTGTTCCTTTCCCCTTCACGAAGCCCGCTTGTTCTTGTGGTATCTCGGGATCGAGGTAGTAGCGGACCCTTTTATTGAGTATGTGAAGGAGGATTTTACTGACGGACATATAGCGCCATCTATTGGTCAAACCAAAAATCTGCCGGAAGTCACTATTCCACGCGAACGAAGTCGTGGGCAAAAGCTTGTTAACTATATTGCTACAAGTAAAATCATCCACAAATGGGCCAATCGTTGACCAGTGTACTATTTGACGGTACACTATTATCCGTCACTTGATACACTTTTCTCTGATTGGTCGACAGCATTAATTAGAAGCATTTAGCAAGTGAAAGCACGTGAGTCTTTTGACCAATCAACGAACACCTCGCCTTTGTCGGGTGATTTAACGACAAGGCGCCGTAAATTAATCAACTTACTAAAATACATACGTTAAATAGTCCATTTCAAATGCCGTTTATTATTTTCCGAGAGTTGATCAACTACCAAGAAAATTGATCAACTGACGAGTTTTGTTATTTTCCGGTGACATATATAACATAATAATATATACACAATAAAGTTTTCTGTCCAGCATTATTACCGAAATTGCTTTGTCTGACAAAGATTGATTATGATTTATTACAGTCCGCATTGACCTAATTAATTTTTACCTGCATTCCAAAAAATCTGCCTTTTCTGAGTAAATGTTTATAAATCATCTCGCTTTAATAGTTTTAATAGTTTTCGCTTTTTCTTTATTTTTGGAGTTAATAGTGTTTATGTTTGATGTTTTCTTTATAGAAAGTAATTTTGTGAGCTGTTAATATTTGCATTGAGTTTATAATGAAGATTTAATTCTAAGATTAACAGCGGGTACCTCAATCTCCCTGGAGCGATATTATGTTTTTAATTGTATACCTTGTTTACTTTTATTTAATAAGTAGTTTCTTAATCAAGTGGAGTTTAAGTTTCTCTAAACATTTTACAATCCATGCTAAGTCTAAGTCTATTATTTCTGGCCTCACTGATTTTTGTATAGTTTTGTAACAAAATAGCCCTCAATCAGCGTGTTTGGTTTTAAATTGGTATAAATTTTTGAAACCGTCCCCAATTGCAAAATATCGAGTGAAAGCGCTATTTAATAGCGATTTTTTCAGGAATATATAATTTTGGGCGTTAAAAAATATCAACGCGACTTGAATAACAGTGACCAAAGATGTAGTACTAATAGATTTTACATTGTAGGTACTAGATTTTACAATCACACTGAGAAAATTACGTTAATTCCAATCAAAATATCAAAACCTCAGTAGCCTCGTTCTGATACTAGCTGATTTATAAGACCCTCGCTCTTTCACCTCCAAAAATCTTACAAACATTTCGAAGTCCTACCGACTGGTAAAGCTGTCAAAGTCATTATCAGCCTCTCACCTCTAAGTAGGCCACGCTAAAATGAGGTTGAATAACTTCAAGGAGACCTATTTCCAAACGAACTGGTGCTATAAATCAAAAGAGTATCCATAAAAATAGGATATTTTTTTCAAAAAAGGAAGATGAAGGCCAAGTGCAATCTTTGGTGGTTATTACCGAACGGTATTCATTTGTCATTGTAAGTACAATGTTCACCAAGATTTGGCTCATATTTTGACGGTGTTTTACACTTTTTCACCTTCAATCTCTATTTTTGGTTTTACATGTTTTCAGGTAACTTAATACATTACCTACTGAGGAATAAATTTATTACTTTTGTTATTTTACTTAAAAAGGGTGGTCTAGTCCACATTGCATAGTCTCAAAACAGATTTGCAAATCGGTTCAGTAGTTTAGTTAGTCCGTGTACATGGAAATAAAAAAAAACCCTTCTAGTACAGATAAAAATAAGTACTTTACAATTTATAACTTGATATCTAAAATTATTTTACGCAACTATAACTGGTATTATTATATTGCTTAAAATGTTACAGCCTTTTTATCGTCCCACTGTTGGGCACAGGCCTCCTCTCACACGAAGAAGGATTAAGCGTTAATCACCACGCTTGCTTAATGCGGGTTGGTGATTTCAGACTTTATATTCCAGGTTTCCTCAAGATGTTTTCCTTCACCTTTTTTTTATCAGCCATTGGTGTCTAAGATTAACCTAGAAACTATTACTTAAAATAGTGCGTAATAAATATAATAAAACAGTAATATGAGCGACTATTTTGACGACGGCTATCTGATGTGACGTGAATCGGATTTCAATAATTGGATTACTTGTACTTGGAATAAAATGAAACATGAGACGTTTCAGATATATTGTTAGTAGCTAATTAATTGTTTGGTGTTTTATTACAACTAATGTAGATAAAGATGTATTTTTTTATTTTCAATGAATGTATATGATAGCATAAAGTAACATGAAATACGGCTGTAACTGCAATCTATCCTTATTAATTAATGAGACACTCTCAAAGCAGTTTTAAATTAACTATATATATTTTTAATATGATGCAAATTGCAGAAACATATCCATAACAATAACATACCAATACAATATTGACCTTCATCTAATCTAAATCACTTCAACTGAATCTAATATAAGAAACAAATCACCAAGAAACGCTATATCATAATCAATGGACCTTTGCCGAATTCATAATGAAACATTTTACTTTTGATCAAACATTTTTCAAAATTAAATGGATTATCTTGAAGCACAAGTGCTGTATTGAGTATTCGTAGAGTATAGATTTTTTCAGTATTTTTATTCTTATCCATTTCGTATAATATTGGTTGTAATTACACAATACAGTCTTGTTTTTAGAGAATATTCTTAAATTTTCATAAAAAAATCAAACTAAATAATCTCGCTTCAAGGACACAATAAGAAAACCTTCTAGCTACTTATACTTAAGACCTCATTGTCTACAACCCTCTAATTAATAAGCCTAAGCCTTCCTACATAAAAGTTTTATACGGCGATAAAAACCGCAACCAAAGACTACCAATGGATACCAAGATTAGCCCCAAATAAACAAGTTTTATATTCCTCGTATAAACGTCAGTTAAGATAAAGATGCATCTAGAATTCCATAGTAATTTAGATCTGAAGGCAGTATATTTTTAACCGACATCAAAAATGAGAAATTGCAGACCCATTTTCAAAAAGTCTAGTAAATCGTTTCATGGGCAATGTGACTGCATGCTCTATGACTATTTCATCAACAAGCGTTTTAATTTTACGTCATACCTGGTTGAAGTATAAAATTCGAAAATCGGACTATGAAAACAAAGATTCAATCAAGTTAAAATCCATGTTATCATCCTTCTATTCAATTTTGTACTGAATAACTCTACGAAATGATATTTCTAAAAACTACTTACGATGAAGCTATAACATCTACTATTAAGCTCAAGAACAAAATATTTCAATATTCAACATTCTCACCGTCATATTACAAATAACTTTCAGACTATTCAACCTTCAAGCGAAAATTTCGGTCAAAAATGCAGCCATTAATCTTTGTAAGAACTGATAGTCCAATAACAGAATTCAATTTCATACTGATGCACGCCATTACGCTTCGACATAACGAACCTCGATTTTGTAAAATAAGTAAAAAGGTGCGTTCTTCGAACGGGATCCCCTCGAGTTATGAGGGTCGTGGGAACATGTGTCACAATCATTCTCTGTCTAAGAACTGCGCCCCGTCTCTAAATATTGTTTTTAGACTGTTAGGCGAGCAAAATATTTCCCATCACCATGCAAATTTTAACCTTATCTCGTAGCTAGAGGGTTCAAATTACGATGAAGGTGTCTACTAATATGTGCCCTCGAAATTGGTACAGCAAGTTTCTTTCGGTATTTGACGTTCCCTTAATATAAGTAAGTACTATACTGTGTATGAATGGAACGTGGAAAAAATGTTTTCATCTTGTTACAGAGTTATTATGAATCGACATTGAACAAATTTCGATGTTATTGTCGTGGAGTTGGAAGAGTATTTATATTGGGGAAAATCGAGACGTTTCTTGGAGAGTATAATACCTACATACAATAATTTCGAAAAGTATAATTGTGAGTAACAGGCATAATATATAGAAATTCTAATGAACTGAAGTGGAAATTAAAGAAAGCAAAATGAAGGCGAAGTAAGTCGCTAGATAGGATCAATATAAAAAATTGAGGTAAAAAAATCTTTAAAAACAAGCTTTTATTTAAATGCGCTAAAAAGAACAAAATAAACTTTTGCTGTAACTTTACTGCCAACTTATAACGACATTTCAAAAACATACTTATTTGACACAATTTATACGTTTTAAAAGCTTGTAGAAAACAACCAAGAAAGCATTATAATATTATGGACAAAATTACATGATATTACTTATTTATCAAAAACCCATATCCTACGATATAAGCCATTGAATATCAAAATCATAAAAATAACTACAATTACGAAACTCTTACCAAAACGAAGGCTACATGCATTAAAAAAAACAAAATTTTATTGCAAGCAACGGTCGCTACCTATGCACAAGTTCGAAATAACTTGGCGAGTATGCTCTATTTACTTAGCTCTCGAACCGCGACTGCCGTTCAAACTGCTCCAGACATAGATTAACGTTTTCAGAATAGATACGACAGTGAGTTTTGGTCTTAAGTTAATGTTGGATATAGGAGTTCTTTATAAGAGAGGTTGTTTTATTGATTTAAAATAAATAAAATACTAGAAACTTTTTCGTGGTCAAAATTAACAGTGGATAAGAGGAGTTTTAAAGTCTAGGTACCCAAGGAATAAAATTATTTTATCCTAAACATGTCAAAATTTTTGAAATAATTATAACTTTTTTAGTAAAAACAAACAATTTATTTCTTCACACTTTCATATTATTTTAATTGCTGTTGATTTATTTTTATGAACAGTAAGGTTACTATAAATCATACTTCGCAGAAAAACTACTTAGCACCATAGATCAATAAATAAATACTCTCCGGCACGCTCATTTCAGTAAATAGATTCTGCATTTCCAGTCACCCGTCTTTTTTATCTGTTTATTTTTAATCTATGACTAAAACGATTTCTTTTACAAGAAACCGCTCGAAAGCTGCGAATATGAAATTGGCTCATCCTTGCAGCAGACATGCCTTCTTTATTTATGCTAACAGAAAAGTGCCGTTTTCAGAACTTGCTATAGTTGAGCAAGTACTTTATACCATTCCTTGAAGTTCCATTGTTACCAACGCAAACTGGTTTGAACAAGTTGTGAATAGATTTGATTCGAAAAAAGAAAGAAACCATTACGATTTATAATATGTTAGGAACATTTTGATGTGTGAACTGTACATTTATAGTTTACTAATACCTAGTTGAATACGTGACTATGAATACGAACTGAAATTCCAATGTCATAATTCGTGTGTCGTATCGAAAAACTATTTTACTAAATACAAGGGTTAGAATTACAGTCATGTAATCCTACTAATATTATAAACGCGAAAGTTTGTATGTATGGATGTATGGATGTTTGTTACTCTTTCACGCAAAAACTACTGAATGGATTTTAATGAAACTTTACAATAATATAGCTTATACATCAGAATAACACATAGGCTACAATTTGTAAACATATTGTTCGAAATACTAAACCTGCGCAGACGAAGTCGCGGGCACCAGCTAGTATTACATAAATTAATTTTCATATATTCCTTCTGATTACATAAGCTAAGTTATTGTTATTTTGTCTCCTATTAATAATTGCGAGGTTAATTATACAAACCCCAGGTCTTATAATCGGAATTTTGTGAAAACAAGAATCAATCAATCTGAAATTTTCGAAATACATTTGAAATTCCCTCCTAATTGTTTCCAAAAATAATTCATACACAAAGCCATTTAAAAGTTCGTTAACAAAGTTCAGAAAAATAAACAGAAAGTTAATCTTAACTAAATTTTAACGATATACCATTAACTGCTGAACGAAAATAAAGAAATCGCCTGAGAAATGTTTGGTCAATATTAAAATAATTTTCCTTGAAAAAGTCAAAGGTCCGAAGTGGCTTTCATTTACAACTTTGTACGAAAACTTTTTATTTACGAATTTTAGAAAATTATGTTTATGATTAATTTGCCTATTTTTTTTAATCTGCTGGCATGAAAAACTTAGTTTGTTTGCTAATTATTTTATTTAATTTTCAATAAGTCTCTCAAAACAAAATAATGTTAAAAACTTTGCTTAGTTTTGGGAAAGAAAAAAAAATGAACCCAAACCATAAACTACTTAAGTTATTTATTAATAAAAAATAATCTTACCATAAAATAAAAGAAAACCGATATCAGTAACGTTCAACTATTTTAAATCAACATCAACACATTTTTATCAAATATGATTAACTTATTAATGAAACAGTTTTCACAAGCTGTCGTCTACGAAATCAAAACGATGGAAACAGTGAAATTTCGCGGAAAATGTTGGAACCACAGTCGTAAATCGTATCTGGAAACAAAACAATTAAAGCCGAATGGAGTTGTAGTAAGTAATTTATTGGATAGAAATTAGATAAGGGTATCCATCAGGGTCTGTTGCTGCGGTCGATGACGTAACGTTTCTATTGGTCGACACAAAATTCAACTAGCTAGCGTAGCCACTACTTGAGCAACTTTGCCAGTTTTATGAAAGGATAGGTACTTCTTTTGATCTTTTATTTTATTGAAATAACTTTGCACTTAACAGATCTGTATTTAACAAAAATATTTTAACGAAACTATGGTTTTAGATAAATACATGCATATTTCACCATTGTTACCAAATACAACATTTTTATACAGGTAAATAACTACAAGTTATTAAAACCCTTAAAATTAGTCCATAAAAATATTGCTGTTTATTTCTGAATATAACTCGAAATAACAAGTTAATTCACTAAGCTGATTATTTGCATCAAAAGCGAATGATTTATAGTTTGCATTTTGATAATTTCATAATTAATTTCAACTGTTTTCCAGGAATGATAATTATGAAAATACCATAATTAGTATAAATTACAACCACTTTAATAAACGTGGCTTTGGTTTACCTTTATGTGCGGTAGGTACTTAAAAATACAAACAATTTTACTCAAATATATTTTAATGCTATATAATAATCCTGTAAATAATCGAAATATTTTATATAAATATTCCTGACATACAAAAATAGTTTAATTACCATTACGACTGTTAGAAAAACAATGTGGGATGTCAATTAATTATATTCGTATACATATTTACTCTAACTTAATTAAATTTTAGAGTTATTTCGAAATGTAAATCTTGTCTTTTATGTAAATCGAAAAGAATGGATCGAATCGAATAATATTTGAACTAACGACGTGGACCAAATTCAGTGGGACGTAAGATTCATATTGAAAAAGTTACCGCTTACAAATATTCAAATCGAGTGAGACACACCACAGTGCGCTTTTGAATTTCATTCGGTTTTCAGCGGCCTTAGTTTCAGTTCCTGTTAGGGTACGGCCACGTAGGGTTTTAATGATAAAAAATAGAAAATGCATTTGACGTACCTTTTTTGGAAAAGTTCCCACTGGATACGGTGTATCCTGGCAGTAACATCCACTAACAACTGTTACTAAAATATAGGCTCTAGGCAGCCCTATTACAATTCTAATAATCCTACATATACATATTTACTTCCAAATAATGATAGTCTAAAGGACTTGTAAAACATTCCGATTTTTTCCAGGAACTGATACTAAAAAGCTTGTCTCATAACCATGTCTCAAAGTAAAGGGTGCCTAGTTATTCTAATAATACGAAGAAGATACTCGTATCAAATATTACCGAATATCTACGCTATTTTTATTCAGAATCCTCCATGACATATCAGAGCGCCTGTATCCCAAACAGTACTCCCTAGAGGCATACTAACGATAAACATATCATTTTGGAAATCAACCCGCCCCCGCATCGCCTACAACCCCCTAGTTTTGGTAATCAGGGCTGTCGAACAAATTGTAAGAGGATTATTTTAGCGGATTACAATAACTGGGTAGTGTATGACTGTCTATTTATTTACGCTTATAAGCAGCGGATTATTTTGGTGTATGTAATGATACCGTATCGTTTTTCTAGTGTTTTCCTTATGCGATTATTTCTTGTTTATTGGTTTCTTTTTTTTGTGGTTCTTTTTTATGGATGTTATTTTGATAGACGATGTTGTAAGCTAAATTATTACTGTAGATATTAATATCAAGAAAAAAACTGAAACCAAAGGATGCCAAGGGCATTTCTTCTTGTTTAAAGTAATAGACAAAAATATAGCAGAATTTTAAAAGAATTTACAGGTTTATTTTACCAAGATATACCATGGCAAAATTACAGACCACATCATCCTCCGAGCCTTTTCCCAACTATGTTGGGGTCGGCTTCCAGTCTAACCAGATTCAGCTGAGTACCAGTGCTTTACAAGAAGCGATTGCCTATCTGACCTCCTCAACCCAGTTACCCGGGCAACCCGATACCCCTTGGTTAGACTGGTGTCAGACTTACTGGCTTCTGACTACCCGTAACGACTGCCAAGGATGTTCAATGACAGCCGGGACCTACAGTTTAACGTGCCATCCGAAACACAGTCATTGGTGTCTAAGATATACTTAGAAAGTACATACAAACTTAGAAAAGTTGCATTGGTACTTGCCTGACCTGGAATCGAACCCGCGCCCTCATACTCGAGAGGTTGGTTCTTTGCCCACTAGGCCACCACGACTTTTACAGACCATAGAACATATAATTCTAGTAACGTCTGTGGGTACATTTAGCTTATTACACACACATCTAAAGCTCATTTGGTACTGCTCTTTTGCCGATGACATGTTATACGAAAAGATACCTAAGTCCTAACCGAAATCGGCGCTCGTAAATATACCTGTGAAATCGGCAGTGGCCAGTTAACGGTTTATTGCAAGCTTGTGGTCACATCCTTAGAAGTCTATGTTACGATTCAGAACCGACCGGCGCGAGTTTTATGGCGAGGGTTTCTTTGAATAATGTAGCAGACGGCGCGTGAAGAGACGAGCTACAGAACTGGTGGGGGGTGGGCCAAGTGAAGACCTTACTGGTTTTAGGATGGTACCTGGTTTACTTCATGATAACAAGGGGCTAAACAGGGATTGGTGTTCTGGGGCGGCAGTAGCATCATAGGTTTGTGAAATTAATTAACCTCAAAGGGCTATGTAATGTTCAATGCGTATAATGTTATTTACTTTAATTTTATCCTGTTTTTACATAATGACAATAAGATACCGATGCCAAATAATGCCTTTTCAAGTCAGGCGAGGATTTATTTTAAAATATTGTATGATGGGCTCATTAAATTCACTTTTCAAAATAATTAATGGTAATTGAAAGAGTCAAGTTACAAGTGGACTGTTTATTTAAATTGTGGTAAAAACTTATAACTTGGACCACTAACAAAACTGTCAGCATACGATTTAATGCAAAGTGTTGGAGAATTTAAAATGGCCGAATCATCCATTACTATATTATTTTTACATTGCCTATTAGCCCAAGTGAAGTTTTAACAAGTCTTAGCCCATACATTTTGATACACATGTATAGAGCAACAGCACGAGCATGGTTTTGCAAATACCACTTTAGTAAAATCATTAAGAGATAACTATCAATATACTTTACTAGCTTCTGCCAGCGGTTTCACCCGCATCCCGTGGGAACTACTTCCCGTACCGGGATAAAAAGTAGCCTATAGCCTTCCTCGATAAATGGGCTATCTAACACTGAAATAAATTTTCAAATCGGACCAGTAGTTCCTGAGGTTAGCGCGTTCAAACAAACAAACAAACAAACTCTTCAGCTTTATAATATTAGTATACTAGCTGTTGCCCGCAACTTCGTCTGCGTGGGCAATATAGAATTGTCAAAATACTATTTATCCGGTATATGTATGTGTGGCCATTTATCATCATCATCATCCCCCTGCCCTTATCCCAATTTTATTAGGGGTCGTTAATATATTTTCTCCTTCCATACTCTTCTATCTGCCGTCGTCTCTCATGTGTGACCTTTATATTTAAATGATAAAGCTGTCTTTGTACATTTTCTGCAGCAACTGCATCTTATCAGAAGCCAGAAAGTCTGTCAAACAGTCATACCATGGATAACGTGGTGTCACTGGGTTGAGGAGATCATGTAGGTAGTCACTCCAAATAAACTATTGGTACTCAAACAGATTCGGTTTGACTGGAAGCCAACAACCACATAATTGGGGAATAGCTGGGTGGAAGATGACATAGTCATCAGGCAGGCGCATAGTTTCACTACAGGGGGAAACACTTGAGGATTTTCTGTGCACTCACTCACTTTCTTTCTTTCTTCTTTCTATGTTAAGTTGGGATCCCACCGAATGGTTTGAATTAGTTCACGAACAGGCCAATATCTGTGAGAGTCCAATTCATGCGTTCGTACTTGAAGCCTGCAGTTTTTTTTCAAAATGTGCGCTCGCAATTTGTCACTTCTTGGTGCAGCCAGCAAACATAAGGCTGTGTACAGGCTAATAATTATGTAGCTTCTCCAGAATTGATGTAAAAAGTTTCTTCGACATCGGGCTATAGTAGCAATATAACAAACTAAAACAATCTTGTTGATCCTACAAATATAGTTAGAGAAGCGGGTGTGCATGATGACCACTAAGAGTTGGTAAATACGTTCTGAAGACGTCCAAGTCGCCGAGACCAAAACTAATTCATTACTATTCAAAACTCAAGTGAAAAAAACTAAAAAACGATTATTCAAATTAGGCTGATAATTCAGCAAAAACAAAAGACAGCCCCCAAAACCCCTTCACCACTTCCTATGTGCTTTTGTGAAGGTGGAGAAAAGGATTACCAAGCTCCCAA
Source organism: Helicoverpa assulta (assembly GCA_963856015.1). Taxonomy (NCBI): domain Eukaryota; kingdom Metazoa; phylum Arthropoda; class Insecta; order Lepidoptera; family Noctuidae; genus Helicoverpa; species Helicoverpa assulta. The sequence goes on from CAWLCW010000016.1 coordinate 3,892,384, forward strand.
AGGCCAGGGTATGTGCAACACGTTGCATGGCATCCTGGAAAGTTACGTTATTCTCAGCCATTAGTTTGACGTTTCATTAGAGAATGCAGTCTTCTGTGCATTGAGCAGTGCAGCATTGGGTGCAGCGTGAGGGAGTGTTAGGCTTTGGCTCTGGTGGGCCTCACTGGGGTTTGCAGAATCTCCTAAAGGGGTGCGTGAAATAACGCGCATCGCTGACTTGGGCATGTTAGACACGGGTCTCCTAGGAGCCGGATGGTCGACGACCCATTCAAAACTCATCGCCCACGCCTATGGCGGCCGGGAATCGGCTCCCGTGGTTTCTTACCGCAGTGGGAATTTTCAATCGTTCCGCCGCCTCATTCTTTTTCATCCCATTTGTTCTCGCCCTAGACCATGGCTTAATTCTGGGCCGGGTACGATAGTTCGCACAGTCCACACAGTGGTGATAGTCGGACACCATCTCCATGAGATCAGAGTTGGGAATAAATGTTTTCAAAAAAATAATAGTACGTTTAGCGAAAACACGTTTTATAGCAAGTCTTTGTAACAGAATGATATCAATGATGTAAACGTAGATATTTAAAAGGTGTTTTTTTAGACTCAGCTCGGGTCTGATTGTGACTATTCATAATGGAGAACAGTGTATTTGTGATCAGAAGTTGAAAGTAAGTACATACATATGTCTCTGGTATGCGACGCGTAATTTGTACGTTTTCAGGGGCGATAAAGCATTTTACGTGCGTATGATATTCAATCGAGGAAGCTCTCATTTCTTTAATGTGCACTTTGTGTCTGGGCTTGTTTCTAAAGCTACAGAAACTTAACTCACGCTTAGCAGCGCTTGCGAGAGACAGATCTTTCTCCTTTCTTTTAGGATCCATAAGCGTTACATGTTTTGCACCACACAAAAAATATTTAAGGTCTACTTAATACTACCTACTCATTTAACGTAAGTTGCTTTTAAGCCTCCACATTAATGGAAGATAAGCTAAAATAAAACCCCAGCTCAATTTGTTTATGAAAAAATGCACAACTCCATCTATGACTTTACATGATAATTAATTAATGTTCCGCTAATGTCTTTCCACCTGGCTGCTTTGTCAAATTGGTTCTATTTTATATGCCACAGATGGAGCCGCTTTGACCGTGGCTGAATAATTTTACCCCTGTTGACCGGGATAAAAAGTAGCCTATATGTTAATCCAGGGTAACACCTATCTACATACCAAATTTCAATCAAATCTTTCCAGCCGTTTTTGCGTGATTGAATAACAAACATACATCCATACATTCTCACAAACTTTGTCATAAGTAAGAAGTAAGATTTTGTCAAGGAGTACGGTAGACGCGATCGAAACCTTATAGGTATGAATAACAAAACATAAAGAAATATTGATTTTGAATCGACAACATATATCCGCGAAATTCGGATTATGGAGAATTTCGTTAAATTCTAACGGTCCTGACAGACAAAGCGCAGTATGACAGCCATATTTGTCAATAGATATAGATAACAGTAGATAGATCGACCATTATGTGATTTCTGGTGAAGCCAAAAACGAAACACACTTTTTTATGTAGAAGTTATAGTATTTAGAGTTACGTATTAGTATTTATAGCGTTTCTTAATTTTCGGAATCAATTCATAGAAAATGTTAAACATTTTTCAAAGTATCGCTTGTCTGGTTACTATAATTTGTCTTTAACACATTCGGGGGCCAGCTACATGCCTCTACAGTGGTCAGTTTTTGGACTCTTATCGCATAAAATTATGTGTCACGTATTGCCTATCTATCAAACGGTAGTGGGTTTCTAAATCTATGACAGCATCCATGATAAAAGTAAAAAAAACCGGCCAAGTGCGAGTCAGACTCGCACACGAAGGGTTCCGTACCATTATTTATAAATCGGACAAAAAAATTACGTTTGTTGTATCGGAGCCCCCCCAAAATATTTATTACATTCTAGTTTTCAGTATTTGTTGTTATAGCGGCAATAAAAATACATCATCGGTGAAAATTTTAGCTCTCTAACTATCACGGTTCCTAAGATGCAGCCTGGTGACGGACGGACGAACGGGCGGACAGACGGACGGACGGACAGACAGAGGAGCGAAAACAATAGAGTCCCGTTTTATCCTTTGGGTACGGAACCCTAAAAACAAAAAATATACTGGATTCAGAAAAAGAAACAGCAAAACTCAAAAGAGGCCGTCTATACTAATTTAACAAAATATTAATAAAATACGGTTTATCCCTGTTGACCGGGATAAAAAGTAGCCTATGTGTTAATCCAGGGTATAACCTATGTACATACCAAATTTCAACCAAATCGGTCCAGCCGTTTTTGCGTGAAAGAATAACAAACATACATCCATACATTCTCACAAACATTCACGTTTATAATATATGTAGGATGTAGGATGTAGGATGTCGGAGATGGTCAATAGTACGGACACTAAACGAGACGCAAGCGCGCCATCTGGTGGTATTTCCGGTGAAACAACATTTTGGCGCGCTTGGCAGAGTCGTGGTGGTCAGCGTGGCGTCCGCGGAGCTCAGTCTTGGTCGAGTCGTCGTGCTACGCACATCTCGAAACTGCCTTACGTCACGTCTAGTGTACCTAGTGTACCTAGTTACCTAGTGTTGTAGTACCGTTGTAGATCCATATTGTGAAGTGTAAAGATTATTGTAACGTCTATCGTATGGTAAGGTTCTTCTAACCTAACAGATAGACATGTGTTGCTGGGGAGTTTGTTCCGCCACTTCTTCTCCCCAGCCAAAACACATAGGAAGTGGCGAAGGGCGGGCGTTTTGGGGGCTGTCTTTTATTCTGACTAATTTGAATAAACGTTTGAGTTTTGAGTTCGTTTGAGTTTTGAGTTTGAGTTATCTCTTTGTACGATTACCCTAGCTGATGTCGGACAATAGTGCCATCCCGATGTTCCTCGCCCATCCGACATATAGATTACTAAAGTATTTACAAATCTTTGTGTTAAATTAAATAAAGCCACACAAACAAACAAATAGCTAATTTTGGGCAGATTTACCGCAATAATTAATCAAAGTCCAGGCGTTTTCTATTTCGTTCTTCCAATCTAGGCTGAAATTATCCTCTTTTAACTACAAGGATACTTTCCATACCACTTTTTCTCACGTCTTCCCAATATTATTCCACGGATATTTTAAACTTTTTTTTTTCACGTAATAGGTACATAGTTGGAACATAACAGTAGGAAGGCCGATATTACCAAACGTGGGTTGCCAACTCATCGCCTCTTTATTAGTACAGCAGTGACCCTTTCCGTCAGTCAACTTTTACGACCAACCCGGGTGATGATCAGCTCATTCATTCTGTTTCTCCTTACTCCGAACTATGTGCAGATACGAGATCTAAAAATAAAATCCTAGTTTGGTGCAGAGATAGACTTTGGTGATGGAATTGAATGTTGAAGGGAGTGCAAAAGAAAAATATAAAGTGTTCCTGAAATGATTTATTAGTTAGGTATTTGTTTTATTTCTGATGGATTTCAGTGTACTATGCAATACTTAACACTATATTCATGGACTTTGCCAACTTAGTTTAACACGATTTTGGGACAGGAACGGATTGGGGATTGGTCTCATTTCCCGCTAGCGACTAGGGACTTTGCGAGTGCTAGTAGGGCTAACATGGCAGTGGAGTCTCGATGTTGCATGGCCGTCTTGAGGTTGTATTCGACGACCGTTTTTATTGGCGCATCCATCGCTCGCTTTATGAAGCGGCCGGTGGCATCGTCGGCGTCATCTGTGTAGTAGACGCAGCTAGCCGTATGTCTCGACATGACGCTGTCATGAATTTGGAGCTTCCTGGACTTAGTGTTTATGATGACGACGCTGTCCCTGAGCCTCGTGAATGGTTAAGGTACGCGACCCTTCACCGGACCCGTATCCCTGGCTAATAAGAGAAGATTTCTCTTCTTGCGTATGAACCAAGAATAGGGTGTTCTGGGCGGTGGTCGGTATTTGCGCTCCCGTAAAACCCTTCAAGCTCAGGGAATGAACACGAGACAGCGACGTTTTAGAGGAGTATATACCTGAGTATATCTCGCTGAGTGCGAAGGCCACATCCATCGGGTTACGGTGGGTGCAGAGCAGCTCCTCTATCTCTCTTTATTTCATCTCTAGGCACTATATCTAGATTAAGCGTACTATATCTTGATTAAAAATATCTTCGCCTATGACCTAAATACATAGACAGTTAAAATGAGCTAAAAAGCCCACTAATGGAATGAGGTCGGCAAATCAGGCTTCTAAATCAATTTTAGAGTAAATATTAGCTAATCCCTTAATAGATTAGATAGAAGCACACTGTTAATACTCAATTTTGATGTAATTGCCTACTAGTACTAATAAAGAGTTCTAATGTTTCTGCTTAGTATACATTGTGTGGGAATCAAATTAATTCCTAGCTAACCTTATAATGGTTGGCCCACGGATTGGTGATCATAATCTTCCATAATATCTATACTAATATTATAAAGCTGAAGAGTTTGTTTGTTTGTTTGAACGCGCTAATCTCAGGAACTACTGGTCCGATTTGAAAATTTCTTTCAGTGTTAGATAGCCCATTTATCGAGGAAGGCTATAGGCTACTTTTTATCCCGGTACGGGAAGTAGTTCCCACGGGATGCGGGTAAAACCGCTGGCAGAAGCTAGTCATAGATAAATTTTAAAACCTCAGATCTGTCTATTATTTGTAGATCTTTGATAGTCGATAAAGATAGGCGAGATACAAAAGTTTTACAGTTTTTCAAAGGGTTTCGTGTTACTTTGTAGCCTGGTCATTGAAATCATACAGGCTATTCGTCCACCTAAAGTTTGCTCGACTGAAATTTGATTAGACTAAATCTTCCTCATGATAGTTAAGGAAAAGACTGGGAAGAGGATTCGTCACTATTCATTACCTGTACTAAATAAGCTTTAGCACATATCGCATTTATAATACTGACCCGAATGATGTTTGATTTTCTATACTAATATTATAAAGAGGAAAACTTTGTTTGTTTGTTTGTAATGGATAAACTCAAAAACTACTGGACCGATTTTAAATATTCTTTCACCATTAGAAAGCTATATTATCTGCGAGTAACATAGGCTATATTTTATCCCGGTGCGAGCAGTAGCTCCCACGGGACGCGGGTGAAGCCGCGGGAAAACGGCTAGTAATGTACATAGAGCAATAAGTATATTGAAAAGTGACTGAATTTGTAAGAAAACGAAGCGAAGTTAAATGTTGTATGTAATTTTTATTAGTTCCCCGGAAAATAAATTGGAATGCAATATTTATTGGTCGATGTACAGTCAGCATGCGAAGTGGACGATTGTAAATTTATTAGTATGTGTATGGCCAGCGATCGAGAATTTTCGTTAATGTAGTTTATAGAGGTAGGTCTGAAAATTCACAGTTACAATACTAAAGAACTGATGAAAAGGTGTATATTAGGAAAAAAATAACAAAATAGCTGAATATAACTTTTAAAAGTAGAATAACAAAAATACAACAAAATCTTTTTAGATCACATTAAATATTATTCATCGATTCACCGTCACTTAAGCATTTTAACACGTAAAAGGGACTCAACATTCCAGAAAAAGGAGACGCAATGAATATTGAAACTACTACAAAACTACATTATCCAAAATAAGGGACCTACTCCAATGACATTGCCAAAAAACTGTCTAGCCCTGAGAGCAATCGTCGTATCATCCATCGCCATCCTTCTGGCCACAACGTTACAGAGATCGAGTTAATTACACTTACTTCAGAGGGAATCAGAAATGCAATTAGTTTGGTGCGTGCGCTCCGGTAAGCCGGGGTTTTTACTGCCCCCACGAACGCGTTCGTCCCGTCCCTAACAAATGTCGTCTCGTTGTCGTTAAGGGTCAATGTCGTATAAGTTTTTTTACGATCCTCGCATTTGTTTGCCGACTGAAATTGACTTCTATTACGCCTAAAATTTTAGATTCCTATGAATTGTGCAGTTTTTATTATTATCTGATTCAGTTTGCTTATTTACCAATTTTTATAGATTTGACTCTGTTGAACTTTTTATAGGTGTTCTGTAAATATGTATATGTGAGTGCATTGCCAGTAATGTGCGTCAGGTGTAGTAAATGTGTTGGTCTAAAACATTTTCAGTCATGTCAATTCACGTTAATGTTGTGTCAATATTGCTTTGCTTTCGATAAATTTTGAACATTTTGTGCTCATAATTTAAATTCTATTTATCACTCTACCAAAGCGAAATGTGAACTGAATTATCAATTTGAACAGTCAACTTAAATATTTTTCCTAACCACTTAACCAGAAGTTGTCTCAACTGTTCAATTTTCTTGTTGACCTTTGAGACAACTATGAAAGTGTTCTGAGCATCGAAATTTTCATTCAAACACAAAGGGCTGCTATAAAGTTTAATTACAAAATATTTAACGCAACTACACCGCCAAACTTCCTTTGTAATGGCGATCCTAAGTCCAAGTGTTGGAAATTTTCAAACATATTTCGTTGTGTAACGAGGTCAAACGACAGAAAGGGGAATTTGTACAACAACTGTTTACATAGAGAAAGGACAGAGGAATTATTAATCCAAACATTTTTTCTGCGAAATAAAGGCGAGTGACCTATTCTATGTAATGGCTTACGTAATTCTTCTCAATCATGATAGGGTTGGCTCGTTGCAGGGATGGAAGCTTTCCGTTGCGTATTCATTAGGGAATCGTTGCGACAAATGTTCCGGAATTATGTTTCCGGGATTATTCGCTTACTCAAGAAAACAAGATGTGACACTCCTTATCCGTCGGAGGAAAACATGTCGTGCGCCGTCGTGATTGTTGATTTCATTATTGTTGATCCGTAGCCTTTTGTCACTTGCGTACGTGTCACGCTTTGCCTTTGTCTTGTTATTTTTATTAAATAAATCGTTAATCTTCCAAGTTATTGTTGTGATTGTATGTAATTTATGTGATGACCCTCACTTGTTATATCGTTTTCCTTGTCACTTTGTATTAAGAGATGGGCCTTGAAGAAAATACTCAGGTCAAAACACAAATCGAATTGGCAACGCCTACCACCACTGACTAGAAAAAGTACAAGGCATGTGCTCCCACGATATTATGACTGTTCATATCAGCGAGTCCTCGGGCGCTAGGGGAGGGTACTGGGCAATTTCCTAGTGATTTCCTGGCCGGCGTCGCCGCCGCACGACAAAAGGGACTAATCTCTGGAAGGAACTCTATTTTACACTTCATTACATTCCGAAGCATTTTATTAAATCTCCATCGGCTTGTATTTACCTGGAATCGTCAAGGAACTTTCTTACTTCATGTTTGTTTCAACAGATTTCGGATTCTGTTTCCATTAACATTATTTTACAAGCTTGGCGCTTTTATCGCCTCATTTTCGTTTTGTTTTTCCAGTGCATTTGGGATGGAATAGTTTAAATGGAATGTCTCAGCAATGTAGATAGTTGGAGGGTTAAAATATGCTAATGTAATTAATCCGTTAAGTGTTACATTCATTATACATTGGCTGACTTTCACAAGGGATGCATATTTTATCGATGATATTGCTAAAGCTAAAAACTAATTCTGTTTTGGGTCGCGAGGGGTTTAATCGGATTTTGTTACACATAGGTATTAAGCGTATTAGATATCCGGCATAACAATGCGGTAGTAAATTATGTTTTCTTAATAAGCGGAAGGCAACTATCTAACGAAGAACTGCCCCTTGCTCGTTAAGATTGTTTACGGAAGTATTACATTAAAATCGTATTTGGAAGCTCCGCTCAACCTGTTATGAGAATAGACAAATATGCATATAATGGTAGTTAGTTGCGTGTTCAAAATAAAGTGAAAACACAACTAAAGAGCATGCAAAATGTAGGTCAATAATTGGGCCAACGCTCCAATAAAAATGGATACAAACACGACGACTTTGGCAAATTGGATCCATATTTTTTTGTACTCAATGCGTGGAACAAAATTGAAAGGGAATTTTTTTGTCTGCCAATTAGGCTTGTCAATTTGTCGTTGATATTTTCATGTAGCGTTATTTCGTGGGAACAAAATTATGATTAAGTGGATTATGAATGCCATATTGGTTTAGGTCCTACTCCTAAATAAACCTTAGTGGCAAAGTTCGTAATATATGCTTCGATTGCTATGAGGCCTGTAATGATGGGTCGGCAACCCGTTAATGGTGCATTATTTAAATGAATACATTTTAGTGTGGATTAATGCTACATACTAGAGGTATTAATAAGTTACTAAGTATTTAAGTTTTCGACTGAATGAGCATTTATTTTTCGGAGTTCTCCCCGCATTATGAGAATTTAAAACGTTCCAGATTGGAAGATATGGTAGAAGTACAATTTGTTTTATTTTTTAAAACGGACTATCAGTAGGTACGTAACACTAACGATAAGAAACAAACCAAATTCAGAGCTAAACGAAACACACAACAATACATATATAAAATCTTGTGTGCACGCAATATTTTCACAAAATATCTCGAAGCTATTACAAAGTTCGCGAAATTGTATCACTGGTAACATTTCAAAGTTGCCGAACAACTTCGGGACATAAGCAATATATTCTTATAAGAAAGTGTTGGTTACAACGGAGGCAGTAAGTCTTCATTGTAGGACTCAACTTGACTGGAGCAATATTAAAAGTTTGCTGTATAGGTCCTGTTTGAGTTGATGCTCTTGTTTCGATGATCTTGTATTGATAACGAAGATTGGGAAATTGTGGAAAATATAACATTAAAACTGGTTAAGGAAGACTTTTCAAAACTGTAGTGAACAAAATGAGTTCTGTTGTTTGTTACCTTGTAGACGTCGTAGGCGATCCAATGTTTATAATAAATACGCAGATATGATTGTCATTATGATAGAAAGAAAGGTCAACAAATCAAAATGGCGAGCATGCAACTGCTCGCGAAAAGATTGGAATCGTAAAGTTTCTCGAGCCTATTCCGATCTATACACGATTAGTTTGCATGCGGACTGTCACTATGGAACAAAGCTAGTTACTTTGGCCACTACAAAGTATATGCGAGTATTTGCATACTATTGCTGTATACATCGGATGACTTTGATTAAAAAGAGATTTCCAATCTATTCACGACTAGTTACACACGCTTGCGTTCTAGCCATGTACATACTGTAAATACGCTACCTTGTATACAAAAATATTCAAATGCTATTACATGCTATTTTATATCATACAAATTCAACTCTTTCAATGTTTAATATTTTGAATAAGGCCTAAAACTACAAAATATTATGTATCTTTCAATGCTTAATATTCTAACAAGGTCTAAAAACTACAAAATTTTTCCCGTTATAATAATACAAAATTTGCATTTAGATAATTAAAATCTTATCAAATCCTATCCCAGTGATCAGGAATTAGTTAATTAGTAACATATAGTGTGCTACGCTAATTGAAATATCGTTTGACACAGATATTATCGATATATTACAAATTACCGTTAAACGATAAGGCGATGAGATTATGACACAATTAATTTTAATGTATCGAATGTTGGGTTAGGTTAGTTAGTTTAATATGCTTTTTAAAAGATTTCCAAAAAGTATGGATAGTACAAAGTCGTTTTACGGCGATATTTGTTAACTTATCAATCTATTGATTTGCTTACTGGATATAGGAATTTAACATAACTTCCATGGAGGTACAGACAAAATTCTCTATCTCTAGAAAACAAATCCATACGTAGATTAGTTATTGAAGTCTGCAGTTTATGGATACCATGTAGTTTTTAACTTTGAATTTACAAAATTTTAAGTAGTCTTCTGAACCTTCTCAATCATCCCGTAAAGCAATTTCGCCCTGTTATTACCATGGTGGATTTTTTTTTTCTCCATGGGTATCTCTATACATTTACCATGAACCATGGAGCGTGTACAGTGCAGTATTTTTAATGCATGGTGTCAGAACTAGCCTTAATCCTACCGTATTGCATAGCGAGTGCAGTGACCGTGTTACATTTGTGAAATTGCCCGTCATGCCTCAACACTCGAGATGATGAAATATTTCGACATTGCGATGCTAGAGGACTAATTAAATTATGTATTCGGAGAGTATTTCTGTTCTTTTTTGTGGACACAAATAGAGTAATGTGAAGAAATCTAAGACTAGTTTAGAATGTGTAAATTCACAGTGTGAAATAATTAATCTGTGCAATGAACTAGCTAAACGATAATAATATTTAATCTAGATACTCGTAGATTCTACTTTGAGGTATTGGCAGTGTTGAACTGTAAGACTGCTTTAACAGTAGCGAATGTTGGCTCAGTTTTCCAAAAGGATTGTATAGACAGCACAGTAAACAATTGACAACCACCGTATCAAATGATGACATAAGACCACGACAGTTTTTTCGTTCGGAATGTGTCAAACCCCGAGCGAAAAATCTGGTGATGCGAAAGCGCTGTAACAACCAATTCAGTATTCTTATTCAACTATACTCACTTAACTGAAACTGATGACTTACCAAAACCGACTTCAGTTGACTATCTAGCAAAATACATCTAATAATGATTTATCTAACACCGATTACCTCAAACAAATTGATACGAATGTTTACCAATAAATTGTAGAACAGGAAATATTTGGGGAGTAGTTAGAGTTCAAATATATTGGGGGCGATCCAGACCGCCTCACGATAAATAGTTTCGATGCCAAATACAAAGGGGTTAAACGCTTTTGAGAAAACTAGGACTGTGTGAGGTTTTGTTTATAGGTACGAAGTTGAGTCGTAATTTGCATAGTCAATGGAACTTCGAAATGGCGAAAGAGAACGGTCAATCATTATATTAGTGGAAAGTGAACTTAAGTGGCCTTATTCTATTTAAGATTCTGTACTAGAGTAAGAAAAGATGAATATGAAACATGCTTACGTATTCTAACCTCATTTGTTATCACTATTACTTTAGTGTTACTGATTAACAAAGTTCTCTGCCGTGTCTGTCTGTTTACAATAGTTCTACCCAGGTTTTCTGCGTTTTTCACTGCGGAGAGATTAATAGAAATTAAAACCTTTCTACCTGTTGTTTTACACTGAGAACATAATCTTGTAAGTTTTAAATGGGAAATATGTAACATGGGTTTCTTAGTTTTCATATCCTATGGATTTCGCAAACCTAAAAGAGTTCCAAAAGATTAGTTTTTAATCAAACGTTTTGATTCACAACTAACCCAGTGCCAAGTATTACGATTGGCAAGAACTCTCCGTTATTCATAGGAACTTGGGATAAGCCGATAAACCAACGTTATTTTTTGGACAGAAAAAGGAAAGAAAGTGATTGAGGTAAAGAAATATGAAAACGAAAACATGTATTAGGATTTGTTATGTTAGAATATTGAAGTGTGTGTTTTTGACATGTGTAAACAAACATAAGGCTTGTCTTTTAATAGAACTATTCATCAAAAGTTTTTCAAAAATATTTTTTGGTAATTCTGTTCACGTTTTGAGAAATGAATGGAAACGCATTTAGTCAGTTAATTTATCATAATTTATACGTCAGCTGGTCTGGCATGTTTGAATGAAAATTTTCTATTCATCTATGCAAGTTTCTGTTAAAAGTTACTTTAAAATAGATTAGTACCTTTACTATTTTGAAAATGAGATTTTTGTGTAGGCGTTATGGTCATGAGATCATTTTTGAAAAACTATATAATTGACTATCTTAATGTGATTTTAGAACATTTTGTGAATCTTATTACTCTTTCTGTCTCTATCGTAAGTAATCTAGCAATCATTTTGATTTTTCAACCTTATCATCCTACACATTAGGTTCAAAATCCGTCTACACCTTCAACCCTATAAATAGTCCAATATCCATGCATAGTTAACAACGGATTAGGAGACAATTTTGTGGAGCGTAACTATAGAAAAGAACCGGTCAAGCTTGGTAAGTCACGCATGAAATTAGGGTTATGGTCGAGAGGATCGACCAGAATTATTCAGGTTGCGCTCAATAATGAACCTACGGAACCCTGAAAAGGTGCCTGAAAAGGTTCACTCGAATCGATTTAATTGACTCGTTAAGTTGGTATCGATTGTGCATCGAAAGGGTCTAGACTGTGCTGATTTAGTGAATTAAGAGTTGGTATCGATTAATAATGTATGAGCAGGGATTACAATCTCACAGTGTCTGCACTAGTACTGTTTTGAAAAATGTCTCAGTGATTTGCTTTTATATATTTGTACCTATATAAATGAAAGAATAGGTTTGTCATCGATGTATTATTTTTTGCTGCAATCTTCTGTCAATTAAAACACAATCTTTGTATAAGATTGTGTTTTAATTGACAGTGGTGCCTAGTTCAAAAGTGATAGCATCACAACATTTCATAACACATTGTTCGTTGAAAACTAGATGGTCTCCGCGATTAAGAGCTACTTTCTAAAGCTCTAGACTATATGTGTAACTTCTATTATAAGCTTTTCAGTAGTTTTGGCGTAAAGACAAGACAGACAGAGTTAGTTTCACTTGTATAATATTATGAGTAAGGGTGAAGAATTAGTATCAAATGACTACTCAAAACAAATATTTATACAGTACTGTAAAGTTGAGCAACCATGAAATAATTTCGTTATTGAAAGTGCAGCCTTATAATGAAGATTAAAAAGTTGTGCTGCAGTTCGGAGCCGCTCGTAACCACACCTGCTCGCTCGCGTTAAATTAATATCACGGTGCATTTAGTCAAGCGAAATTGTAAAGATTTACCTTAAAATTCTGGCATGGTTTTAGGCTTTAAAATATGTAATGTAAAACTGTTACTTGGTGTGAATGTTTTAGTAGTTATATTTATATTTAAGAGTTCACATTCTGTTGGCAATAATATCTATTTTGAATACAAAGAAACAGGCTTGTCCTTTACAGGTGATTAGGTGCCAGACTGAAGTCTACAATCGAATTACACGAACAAGCAACCTAATAAGTACGAAAATTACATCACAGGTCTATTTAAAATATAAATATAAAACAAACTCTGCGATGACAAGCAAAGCAATCAATCGTCACAAAAACCTTTAAACATTTTGATACCAAAAATATATTTCACAAAGACACAATCCATAGCGCAGCCAATAAATCGTACTTCTGAACAACGACATCTACAAACACCACCATGTTTAATCAAAGTGAGTGCTGCAAATAATTCTATGTTCTAAATGTTTACCACGAACCATCACTTATTTATTTTCTGTAAGCTTTATGTACAGTTCATCTTAAGGTAAGATAGCTGATACTCAGGTTTTCAGGATTGCTTCATGCATCAATAATTTTAGTGCATAAGTACTTCAAAAATTAAAAAGTCGAGTTTAAAAAAAAAAATAAAAAGTCGTGGTGGCCTAGCGGGTAAAGGACCAACCTCTCAAGTATGAGGGCGCGGATTCGATCCCAGGTCAGGCAAGTACCAATGCAACTTTTCTAAGTTTGTATGTACTTTCTAAGTATATCTTAGACACCAATGACTGTGTTTCGGATGGCACGTTAAACTGTAGATCCCGGCTGTCATTGAACATCCTTGGCAGTCGTTACGGGTAGTCAGAAGCCAGTAAGTTTAACACCAGTCTAACCAAGGGGTATCGGGTTGCCCGGGTAACTAGGTTGAGGAGGACAGATAGGCAGTCGCTTCTTGTAAAGCACTGATACTCAGCTGAATCCGGTTAGACTGGAAGCCGACCCCAACGTAGTTGGGAAAAAGGCTCGGAGGATGATGAGGTACTTCAAAAATTCGGGTGCGCTATCTTCTTTTGGTCGTCGATCAGTTTTGGACGAATTAGAACTAAAAGAATTAGCAATAAGTAAAACAGTTCGCAGTATTTTTTATATACTGATTGCACAGACAAGTTGGTTAATTTTGTGCAATAATGATGTTTGGTGTTTAGATAATTTGGAAAAATTATGATGATTTTTAAACATAAGAAAATATTTATTAGATGTTTATGTGTCCAAACAGGCTTTCAGGTCTGTATTGATAGTGAAATTAGGTAATAAGTAGATATAAGGTAATTTACTTAATTGAGATATTTACATTTACTTTAAAAAGTTAAAATAACATTATACAGGTATACATGTGTACATACGACTCCTACATTAAATGACATTATTAGCTTTGTGTTTCAAAAACTTTTTTCTCATGAATAGCTTGACCGCACACCTTTAAGGGAAACTGTCAAAGTAGGACGAGGTTCCCCAGAGGAGGCTCTCAGACGCTCTTGGCTTATATCCCTATAAAAACATGGTGATCAAAGGAGAATGCACTGCTTCACTCTGCAAAGGAATCTGGGGAGTAAAAAATGTGTCAAGGGAAATTAGCCTTTGAAGTAATTGTGTTTGTGATTATATTTGTGTGGTAAGAAGTTTAAAGTTCGATAACTTTATTACCTATACTGTTATTGTAAATATGTAGGTATTATATATTATGCAACTTTACGATAAACCATTTCAATCAAATTAACACAATTCAATATTTTGAATAATAGTGAAAACGATAAATGATAAACTATTGCCACCAACCATTGAGGTGATTGAACTGGTATCCAAATGTAAGTCACGTTTTATAATTGAATATCAATTTATATTCTCTGCTCAATAATAACTTTTTAAACAAAAAACCGGCCAAGTGCGAGTCGGACTCGTGCACGAAGGGTTCCGTAAATTACAGTTAAATCAACCTATCTCAAAAACTATAAGAGATACTTTGATCAAACCAAAAATCGTTGAAAGAGTTAATTAGCATGCATCACCTCTATTTTTTTTAGAATTTTATACCCCGTAGTTATAAAAATAGAGGGGGGGGGACATACTTTTTACGACTTTGAGAGCTGATATCTCAAAAACCGTTCACTTTAAGAAAAATGTTTTTTAGAAAACTTTATATCATTTTAAAAGACCTTTCCATTGATACCCCACACGGGTATGTACATCGAAAAAAAAAATTTCATCCCTCAGTTACATGTATGGGGGGCCCCACCCCCAATTCTTTTTTTTACTATTTAGTGTCATATTTTTGTAGCGGTTCATACAACACATATTCCCATCAAATTTCATCACTGTAGTACTTATAGTTTCCGAGTAAATCGGCTGTGACAGACGGACAGACGGACAGACGGACAGACGGACATGACGAAACTATAAGGGTTCCGTTTTTGCCATTTTGGCTACGGAACCCTAAAAAGCCTTTAAATATCTAATCTTAATCGACAAACGAAACAAAATTAAATTGTACACATAAATACTCTAAATTATACATCTATTCACAATCGCATTCCATTTATGACACCAAAAAGGTTAACAGACAAAATCGTAACAGTTTATTGTGCGCCCAAAACAGTTCCCCAAGCCACTAAATCATATAACCAATTTAAATCTGTTACGTAACGATTAAAGTTCTGAATAGCATCCGAAGCGGTGGCTAGCAATCCAAGGCCCATATATAAATACTTTGGCCATACAATACAGCTTTTACGAAAACTAACCGCCATAGTAGCCGACCCATTAAAACTTAACCAAACTTTCGTTCGATGTCATCCAATTTTAGTTGTTGAAATTTTATCGATGATATAGATAGATAGATGGATATATTATTTATTGTGCACACCAATTAAAAATCAACAAGAACAAACAAACATTTTGAAGTCGGAGACACAATGGGTGGTCTTACATTTATTACTAGCTTCTGCCAGCGGTTTCACCCGCATCCCGTGGGAACTACTTCCCGTACCGGGATAAAAAGTAACCTATAGCCTTCCTCGATAAATGGGCTATCTAACACTGAAAGAAATTTTCAAATCGGACCAGTAGTTCCTGAGATTAGCGCGTTCAAACAAACAAACAAACTCTTCAGCTTTATAATATTAGTATAGACTAGCTTCTGCCAGCGGTTTCACCCGCATCCCGTAGGAACCTCGGCACGGACCCGCATAAAAAGTAGCCTATAGCCTTCCTCGATAAATGGGCTATCTAACACTGAAAGAATTTTTCAAATCGGACCAGTAGTTCCTGAGATTAGCGCGTTCAAACAAACAAACAAACAAACTCCTTAGCTTTATAATATTAATATAGTATAGATTGATGCGTTTGATTTGTTATTGACTCTTTAATACTGATAAATATATGTTCAGTTCATAATAACAATAAATACATATTTGAATACGACCGACGTGGTGGCCTAGTGAACAAAGACAAACATCACTAGTATGACTGTAGGTTTGATTTCAGGTCAGGCTTGTCTCAATGCACCGCCGACTCCAATATAGTTGGGAAAAAGGCTAGGCAAAGGATGATGATGACTCTGAATACACCTAATTTATAATATTCCGTAAAATACGGTTTTTCGCAGAACACAATATTGGGTGTATTTTGTAGGTATTTATTGAACCTGTAGTATGTCGTACTATTTATTTACACTCGTTATAAACATGAGCTATTTAACAAATCAACCCCAGCGTATCTTATTCACTATCTGGTTGCTAGGCAACGCATTAACGATGCGAAATACGTAAGATCATATCAAATGTAGGTACGTTACTCGATATAATTTCATAATTAAATTATCATTAGCAAGAGTGAACGACTTGATGTGAGATATTATGTTAAGCTCAAGGTTAAATATACAGATAATGTTGTTATGTGGTTAATTTTGTGATTTTAACTAGTCTGGTCAACTTTCCCTCTCTTGATTCGATTCACATCTATAACTTTTTCATAACGCTAATTTGCTTGTATGAGAAAAGTATCGAAGATAGGTGTGATAGATAGGTATATCTTTGAACCTCTTACCTTCAATCCTTAGCCATAGAACTGCAATTAGTATTTTAAAAACACAGGCGTAGAAGTAAAAGAAATATGACGTAATAAATATAGAACCTTTACTCAGAACCCCAACATCAAATTCGGAAAATTAAAAAAAAGTGTAAATCACTCCAAATAGTTTGATACTTACTCCTACTATGTATTTAGAACCTCTATACTTACATCATGACGTCACAAACCCGATTTATAGGTAAGGCTCGGCTTCAAGTGTCCATTACCCAGACAATCCCATTAAAAAAGAATGTGACATTAAAAACGTATCAGATTGTCCGTAGCCAGCCCTTTGATGGGATTACCTCTATTTTCCTTGATAAAAGAAAATGTCATAATGATAAGATATCAGGACTCTGCTGAGATTTTATTTTTTTGAGGACGGTCAATGACGGGACCCTGGATAGTGGGAAGTATTGGCTACTGTTGGGGTCAAAATTCTGTTCAAGATAAAATGATAAGTGCTGAAAGTTGAAAGGAACATTTTGATTTGAGTTTAGCCGAAGTGTGTAAAAGTAGATTTCAGCATCTGTTACTCACTTAGCTAGATACGTACAATCATTTACTCTAAGTCTTTAGACTTCTTATTGAGAGTGCTGGGACCAAATGAAATGTTTTTTCATTTAATGAAATAACCTTTAAGATATGCATTATTTTGGTTTTATTATTGCCGAACAAATTTAAACTAAGTCCTAGGAAGTCATGTACAAAATATGATAAGAATCCGCTTAACCATTTCAGAGATCTAGCAAAACCAAAAACGTTACCCCAGCAAAATCTCGAATAACTTCGCAACCGAAGAAAAAACAAATACAAAATATGGCACAACATTTACTTTATCTAGACAACTAATTTTATAGGTAATATTTGTTTAAATATTCCCATTAGAAAGAAAAAGGTCTGGCTGGCGTAACGTTACGCCAGCAGGAAATGTTTTTGTGAAATAATTAAAAAACTATAAGCGCAACAAATTTAAAAATGTGCGCAACAATTACAGAAGCCGCACAACTAATTATCTATAAGATTAAAATGACCATTTTCGACAACATCTGGCCAGGGCATTTATATACTAAATTATATTTCAAATTAATCAAAAAACCATCAGTAACCAATCTAAACGAACTGAACTACTTCTTCTTACGTGGCTTTAAACTAACGACTATCGTTGTTATATTTTATTACTTGCAAATGCCACGTATGCTGCAGCTCTATGAATTTAATCATGAATTTATGTGTGTTGTAATAATAATATCTTCAACACTTTATTGCTAGATATCAAGATCTTTCAATGCCTTAATTAAATAGAACGCCTAGTAATAATAAGCAGTGCTAATCTTTCAAGTGTGAGTTTGGTTTCAGACCAGACAAATACCAATGTAACTTTTCTGAAGTACTTTACAAGAGTATTTTGGACACCAATTAACAAAGAAAAGGTGAAGGAAAATATCTTCGCGGAAAACTACACATTAAAGTACATATTTACTTTTATAGTAACTTGGTCGTAAAACAGTTTTAAGACAACACATTAAAAAATTTGGATTAAAAAAACCTGCTATTATGTATGAAAAGTAGTACAGTAGGTATTCTGTTAAAAAAACGTTCAATATGTGAATAAAGTTTTGATGAAAACCACAGACAACATTTACTAAAGCAAAAATGTTAATTAAATGTGACACTACAGTCCATTTTATAGTCCAAAACAAATACTATGCGAACTGGAACACAAACAAATAAAATTTTAAAGTAAACAATATACCTCCATTTAAAATGTTTCATAAACCGTTCCTATTTGTAAAGGCCAGGATTCCGTTCAAAGTAAACTTAGTAGGTACAGTGATAAAACAAACGAATGTTATAAAAAAATATTTTATTAACGTTTATAACATTTCCCTAGGCACCGGATTCCAGTAAAGTATCACGATTTTAATTCAATTTTGTATAGAAATATTTATATTTTCTACTCTACTGTGTTTTCTTATCTTCAGTTTCGTCATCACTGTATTTGTTCGGCGTTTCACCTGGTTTCAGAAGACGACCCACGATGTCATATTTCTCTGAAAATTAAAGAATAATACTCAAATTAATTACGTAATTAGTGATACACCGTGGTGATACAATACTTTTATTATTTCCAAGATATTGCAATAACTATTTAGAATCTAGATAATCAACGTCTTTAATGTGCATTGTCTAGATTGATTTATTATTTGTTTTGTTAAACAGGATAATGAATTACGAAATAATGATGTTATTGCTGCTTTTAACAATATTCTATTGTTAACTAAAATACTATAACGCTCTTTTAAATAATAAAACGATAACCATTTAGGTTTACATTTGAAAGAATACTCTAGATGTTTTAAGTGAAATCATGATAATGCAACTAATGCAAAATGAAAACATCCTGTACAAACATCATTCACTTGTTATCGATAAAGTGTCATTGACCCAACTCAAATGTTACCATGCGAACTTTTGCTATAATGTAGTATTTACATTACAATGTGTTAAAAAGATACCAGAATATTTTTTTTCCTGAATATTTGGGATTGAACTGAATAAACCTACTATCTGCAGTTACATCACATGTTTAACTAAGCAATTGCCGTGAAATTGCCGCTCATTGACCAATCGGGGATTATGGCTAATTTTGCTTTGGTTATCGCTAAAAGTATGCTATTCACCGTATAAGTCGCCGCACAGTGCAGACTTTTACCCGGCGGATAGTTTGGTGGTGCTCACACATCAGAATGGAGACAAATGGCTGGAAGGCTGATGGTATCAGGACAACTAATAAGCCTTATTTATGTTAATGAACTGTCAGCTAACCATAGCGCCAACTATGGAGAGTTTAGTTTGCAGGGGTTCAGTTAGTTACTGTGGTAAAATAATAATTACCTTTGAACTGATCTTCCCATTCTTTGGCTGAAGCGATTTCGTCAGGGGTCAAGTCACTGACGTCATCATACTCCTTGTCTGAAGCAGCTACCTGGCCAGTAGCTAGGCCTCGCGTCGCATCTCTGCCCGCAAAAGCTGAGTAGGGACCACCTGGAATTGAAGAAATGGTAGCATTAGTAAAATATTACGTTCTTTTACCCAAAGATAGATTGGGAATTTGTTCAGTAGAATAGATTTTGCAATTTTTAACGTTCAGAAATATTTGGTGTGTTTTGTTAGGCTGAACGCCAGAATAGAAAACATGACAAACGACATTTTTTTCCGATGTCAAACAGACAGCTTCAACAACTAAAAAAACTACAGAAACCAGACACAAAACCCACAAAAACAGAAAACAAACAACATTCAGACTTCGTGTGAAGTAATAGAAAACTGGAAATCCGAACTCATATATTATTCAGAAAACTTCAACTGATTCCCTAAGTGTATTGTTTCAAGAAGATTACGGGAAACTATTTCGTTTTGAAAAGAAAATAATACGTTGAGCACGGAGAAGGAATACTAATGATATTCCTAGAACTGAGGTGACCGGCCTCGACACAGATGCGAATGATAAAAATGACGCATTTGCATATATTTGGGGTAATATTGGACCGAAATACGGACTTGTTAAAGTTATGTACGGAGTTGAAGATATTCTTTATATGTATAGGTAGTTATGATAACACCAATATTTAAATAGAGACACAATTTTTGACACTGTACACTATGCTCGGGTGACTATGGCTATATATTATTGAAACACGGGAAGTAGATTCCACAATGTTAAGACACTCTTTAGAGGAGTTGGCAAATTCTGCAAAGGGATTTCCGTAATCGAACCAGTCTAAAGATTCAGATAACCAATGATGGCAAATGCAATTATTTCATCAACAATAATAATATGACAACAACCCATCTCAAATCGTTATAATGAAATTATCATACAAGCAATCAATCACTTAATTAAACCACTTTAGTTCGAGCATACGATAATGTCGACAATAAATTCAATAAGTGTAGATATTGTTATATTAATAGATGTTGCGGTTTCTACTAACGTTCCTTGGTTGTGTAAATCAATAGATTGTTTTAATATAAGGATACTAGCTTTTGCCCGCGACTTCGTTCGCGTGGAATAGTGACTTCCGGCAGATTTTTGGTTTGACCAATAGATGGCGCTATATGTCCGGAATAAATTTTTGTTTTTATATTTTTTGTAATAAAAACTATCCTATGTCCTTTATCAAGTTCCAAACTATGTCTGTACCAAATTTCACACAAATCGGTTCAGTAGTTTAGGCGTGAAGAATAGACAGACAGACAGAAAGACAGACAGACAGAGTTACTTTTACATTTATAATATTAGTTAGGATTATATTTAGTTCCCTTCAGAAGGCAATGTGTGACTTAAAGATATTGTATGAAATTATGACTTTGTCGATACTCATCATGCTAGATATACACAATTATAAATACAAAAGTAATTCTGTCTGCTTTTCTGTTTGTCAAAACGTCAAAACTACTGAAACTAATAGATAGCATCCAAAGATTATCATTTTGACAATACTAGAGTTTATTGGTAAAGATATTAATTTCAACGTAGACAATGTTACATTCTAAAACTAGAGTCTGGCCAACGAAAGCTGTCCAAGAAAAAAGGCGGCAATTTTAAAAAATCAAGAGCTGCCAACCCCGGCTATGCTTATAGCCGGGGTTGGCAGCTCTTGATTTTTTCATGCCTAAACGGAGTTTCATCCAAAATAGCCGGACCAAATTGGATGAAAGTGGCAAGAAGTAGGCAGAAATGGAAAGATTTGGAGGAGGCCTACGTCCGAAGACGGACAACCTAGGGGCTGTGATGGATGGATGGATGGAAACGGAGTTGATACTTATTATTATTCTAAACTAATAAGCGATATTTATATCAGTGTTTCATATCAGAACATTACGACTGTAATAACATTATTAAAAAATGCCATAGCATAGCCAGGGTACGGCATTTTTTAACTTCTGCATGCATTGAAGTCCACAGGGATAAATTAAAAAAAAAGTTATTACAAAACGTTTATTTGATAGAATAGATATTTCAATTTCTTTACTGTTTCCGCAATTGTAAGTTTTGTTTCCTCGTAGTCGTTGTCCTCGTTAATATTATCTGAAAAGTAGATACACCGTGAAAACTATTGCGTTTTTTGCAAATAAGTCAAAAGTATCAAGATGTTTCAATGGAAATTCAAAAAACTAACCTAAAAGTGAAATGACTGAATCCAGTCGTCGTACTTTCTCTGCAAATTACTGATTCAAATCACTTTGTACGTCTTTATATTTGTCAATCATAGTAAATAGAAGCATTCTCGTCGAACTTTTGATTGTTTTCGGCATTATTTTATACAAAACCAATTAAATAAAATAACAAACTGACTTTATTATGAAACGTCAATGGGACAATTTTGACAGTTCTAAAATATTGCCATATTAAAAGTTTAGAAATTAATTCGTGGTCAGCTTTCGTTGGCCAGACTCTATCTTAAATACGCGAACAAAATATTCACTCACATTTTCATATCTACCAAAGTTTTTGACACACAAAATTAGATTAAGTTTCCCTAGTCCATCCATAAAAATGTTTTAAAGAAGACACACTTTTATGGGACCAGATTCCATTAAAAGGATTTTAATTCACCGCTCCATGCATTCATTTAAATAATTGCACGCTTTTCTCGTCTTTTTTTTCATAGCTGGGTCACAGTCCCTCACGAACTTAAAACGTTTACGTTTTAAAAATTAGTTCCGAATCCGTGTTTATTCCAAGCGTGTCTAAATTATTGCTTCCTTAGTTATAAACAGTGGGAGCTACTTACTGTCGTGTTTTGAGATTTTAGTTTTTTTTTTTTTTTATCAAGCGCTTGTTTTTTGTTGATACGATCTACTTGTACTGTTGGGGAGACTGAATTTACGTGAACGGTTTAATTTTGTTTTTTAGATTGCTGATAATGGCTACTATTGTTCTGAATTAAAAATACGTGAATAGTTCAATGCATTCATGAACTTATCATCATAAGTATTAGCTTATGCCGCAGGGTTGCTTTTTCGTTATGCATTATGTAAATTATTATCTTCGTAATATTTTAGTTCAACCTGGCGCCCGCTAAACTAAGTACTTCCACGAATCGTCTCTTTTTCAAATTTAATTTCAATCTGTTCAGCTATTTAAGCCATTTTTGAAAAAAAATGCAAACCAACAAAATTTGCTTGTCGTTACAAAGTTCTTTAACAATTTGCTGTGGTTATTTTGTAGAACCCACGTGCTTATAACCTGTCAAACAAAATAACGTAATACAAAATGTAAATTCATTAATATAAAAACAGCGTCGACTTTTACCGAGGTCGAATCACTTGAATCGCGACTGTCTGTTTATAAAATCAGGGACTATGTAGAATTATTGCGGTACACTTAAAATTGAAAGTTAATCCTACAGTTTTAAGGTACAATATTGAGTGTAGTTGATGAATGCAGCGTCCTCGTCGTTAGTTACTGGGGGCATAGGTGATTACAAAATAATATGGGTGGGCTCTCTTTTAAATAAAACATAATATATGCCTTGGTAGAACGTTGGAGATTTTTTCCTGTCTTTCCAAGCATAACTCATCATTAACATATTGCTTATCTAAACAGTTGTTGCACTGTTGCATTATGCTAATGACGCATAATTAAAAATTGTAATGCATAATGCCATAAAGTCTTGTACTTAATGTCAGCAAATTGTTCTTTATATTTTTTGGACTTCAACCCAGTTCAGAAGTACCTAAACCTATTTAATTAAATGACATATTTTTTTTCGTATTACATAAAAAATATATTTGTTTTTGCAGCTTTAAACTTTTTAAATAAGATGATTACTTTAATCAGTTTAATGTTCTTGCTAACTCATTGTGTTACTACCTCTATAATTTGATCTATATGAATCGTAATTTAGATTATTGTTTTGTCATAATGATGAAGCACTTATTATTTAGTACATTTGTTGAAAAGTTGTGTTATCCCCTCCTTATGCAAAATTCAGATTGAAGATTTGAAATATTAGCAACAGTACGATATTTTATCAATAATGATGTAAGCCTACTACAAATTTTCTAGATCAGTAGCAACATCATACGTATTTCTAATTTGTTCTAGAACTATCATAATAATAATAATGGCGTCCACGTGCTCTCCGATATACGGGTGAATCAATCACCAACTTCCAGACTACGGGCTGCTTTGTGAAAGTTTAAGAAAACCCACAAAGCGATTTCGGCCCGACCCGGGAATCGAACCCGAGACCTCGAGCACAGCAGCCGCGCTTGCGACCACTAGACCAACGAGGCAGTCGAGGTAGAACTGTCATAATTGGGGACCAAATAATATCAGTGAAGACTATAACGCTGAATACATTTTTATTAGTCTGAAAGCAGAAAGACTCATCTGACAGAAATCTCAGAATGTACAAATTGTAATAATCCATAAGAGGGTGAACAACATAAACCCTAGGATACCATATTAGTGATCAACAAAGACAGAAAAGACGAAATTGGAGATGCTTTGATTTTTCCTCATCACCAGCCAAATTCTAAATGAAAAATCTTATCGTGCAAAAGCAATTGAGACACCAACTTTCAGTACATATTTAATCACTTATCTTCACTATCATCTGTTATCAAATTCAGTCGATCCAGTATTGATGGGTCGTAAACGATAACGTATGCGTCAGGAAACTCGCGAACATAAACTGTTCACGATGTGATGTCGTTAAAACTCTGAGAAACCGTTCCAAGTTTTGTGAAACAAGTTTTCATGTTTAATCAGCGTTAGTTTTTTAGCATTATGGCGAAGTTTTGTTACTGTTGTTTTATGATGATTGTGTTCAATTGTTTCAGCGTCTTTTCAAGTATTAAAGGCAAAAATAGGGCACAATGCTATTAGAGTTGCATGATTATATGCAAGAGCTATCATGACCCAAAACCCACCGACTCACTAAAAGTATGAGGATTTTCATAAGTTCTCATTGCGAAGAATACGAGTGCTTTAATACATACCTGTAGCACGCACAATGGTTATGTTAAAGAATATACCTCTCACAGAAAATGTACCTGATAGAAGACAACTACACACCTACTATTTACACAAGAGTACATTATTAAATGCCTTCAAGCATTTATCATAATTATTGGGCTAGTGCACTTGGAGAGGCCTATGTCCAGCAGTGGACTGCGATAGGCTGATGATGTGATGTGATGATGATGACGATGTGATGATTGGGCTAGTATTCTAATCATTACCAATTATAGTGCATCAGAGAGTACGTAAATGTCGGATTGCCGTCCCATCGGGCTATGAGAGTGAAAGAATATGGAGTGCACCTGTGTCTGCGCAAATGCTTGTGCTCTATAATATATTCTGCGTAGCTGACTGATCTCCTTATATGAGAACAGCCGCCGTGGCTGGCAAAGACGCCATTATTTTTATTATTCAAATCATAACTACCTAATTAATGGTTGAGTGAGGCTATTCATACTAAGAGGTCTAAGACAGATCCTTGTTCGTTATGATTTATCCTTGTTCAGTGATTGAGTGTTATCAGTCAAAACTGAATTTCAACAGTAACATCTTTGTTGTGTTTATCAGTTATCTAAATAACTGCTCATAATATCTGTTTGTTCGTATCGTGCTGACATACGCTGATAAATGCAGCGTTGTGTATTGGCTGTTATTTTTTTTTTTGATAATTCATGTTGGTTGTACTGAATTTAAAATGAGATTTTTTTATTTGATTTATTAATTAAAATCAATACTCATAGTCAAAATAAATTAGTAGGTAACAAACATTTCAAAATACTCTTGTCTCATAAGTTGAGAAGAGAAATAAGCAAAAACCTTGATTTTTATTTCTAGTTTTCATAAAATTCTAGCTAGGCAATGAATACCCCTAATAGCCTTAAGAGATAGGGAGATATATCAAAATTCTATCCCCAGTAACCGAATCAACAGAAAGATAGAATATTGGATATAGTATAAGTTTGTCACTATCTTGGTAAAAACACTAATGTCAATGTGTTTAAATCATATACTCGTGTAAATGTTCGTACCATTCGTTAAATATTCAAGATAACATTATTTTTCATAGCGTTAGTTGTTTTTTGAATGCCAGCAGCATCGTAGACCGACAAATAAAAAAAAACTGGACATGTTAGATTAATGTTTACGTTTGCTCTCTCGTTCTAACACAAAAAAGTAAAAGAGATGGAACACCAACTAGCCTTTGTGTTTCTATGATGTTCAAGATTCTATGTTGTTTTTGTAAGGTATTTTAAAATTCTAATAGGGGATCGTTTTATTTATAGAATACCTATGTTTTTGTTAAATATTGTTAAACAAATGTGACTTGTCGTATCTTTTGTTTCCAAGAATATACAAAAAAAAACTTAGTGTCAAGGTGATCACCTTGAGTGGGTTTTTTATCTTCTTAAACCTCTCAACAGCAGTAGTTTTCAAGCCTAATGATTTCATTGTCATGTGACTAAGAAATAATAATATGTGCAATGTTTATTTTACTAAAAATCTGTTACCAAGCAAGTCACTCAAATAAAAAGAGTTTATGCTGCGTTTTCAACAAGTCAATCGTAAAACTAGGCGCATTTTATTGCGCACGATCATAACCTTAACACGGCAGCCGGTATAACCTAACCAATTTGCGAAGACACTTACCGGGGCCGTAAAATCTCTTGCCCTTGGTTACATCGAAAATGATTCCGTTTACAGCGAGTAACACTCTGCCATCGGGCTGTGTTCCATCGTAATTCTTGATCTCAGCTACTGTCAAATCCTTCCTCAACTTCGGTAGACTTGGCGGAGGAGCAGCAACAGTCACTTCAGATTCAAAGTTCGACTTTATTATCTTATACACAAGGTACACTATAACAGCTATTAACACAAGGTTCAGTGGGCTCATGAGTTCCTCCCATATCGTAGGAGAAGTTGTTTCTGCCATTTTTGATGCGTGTGCTTGCGCCGGCCGCGGTTACAAAACTGCTCTATCGTCACGTTATCAAGCCACTATAAGGTCAACGAGTAAGACCGTCACCAGACGTGTGTGTTTTAAAATTCGACGGGATATTTACTGATTTTAGTAATGTGAGACCGCTTGATGTTGTGACAATCTTTGTTTATTTCAACTGCGCTGCATTGTTAGCGGTGGTTATCGTTCCGTTTAGTGATTCTAAAGCGATTTAGCGCTGTAAACGTAATAACTGCGCCTTAGCTAATGATGTAACTATAATGAGTGTTCATTAGTCTGGCGTATGCTTTTGAACAAAATAATGGTTTAAAATGATAAATATTTTTGATCGTATTATGTTTTCACGGAAAACATTATCTGTGGTATGCGATCTTAAATTATGAGGAATTTAAGAGAGGATTATCTTAATTATTATCCTGAAAATAATAAAAGTAACGAATCAAATTAAAGATGAATACAGCAGATAATGCACTTTTTAAAGGTATTATTTACATTTAAATTTATTTGTGAGTTTATGAAAACTTCGCCAAGATATATAGGTATTTAACATAAATAAAAATTGATTATTGCGTCATACAAAGTTAGTAGGTATTGAATCAAAAATCACAGTCATGCTTCTTCTGTAGGTACTTTAAAAGTTGTTTCTAAATAAATATTAAATATCACAATGACTTGACTATCCAAAAATCAACATAATTTTCTATTCAGTCACATTTCAAAACACAATCCCGATTTTCTCCAAAAATACATATATTTACGGTATAATATATTTTTCTAGCGCCTTCATAATCTGACAAGCGATGGACTTAACACATTTTCTGAATGGCGAATGAACTAGGAAACTGCTGGATTGAATAACAACCAGTTTTTAATTATCATACAGTACAGGTAACTTGTATTTTAATTGCTGGACTTTGTGCGAAGAAATTAAAATATAATGCGTGCGAGTTGTTGTGTTATTTCATTGGCTGTTTGCCTTGGTTTCACTTTTATGCTGTAGGTAACACATATTACTATAAGAAACAGTCTTATGAGTTTCATAAAATCTTCTTTACCATAAATTAATAATTAATTTACAACAGCTACAATTTCTACGTAGGTACGATATCCTAAATTCATTTCTTCCATACATTGGGCATAACTTGGTAGCCATAGGTGAATCGAAAATCAATAGTAAACCACTATGTAGTAAATGGCCATAGTTAATATAAATCCTGAAAATATTTACAATGACACAGCAAATATTAATTACCTAATTATTAAAATACCATCTCACTATGAATAGTAACAATGAAAGATAAATGAGTCAGCAAAAATTGGAACATGATGATTTAAAATTTAACACAATCCATTTCCGATTAATTACGAGGCTATTAATATAAAAGTTATCGGAACACGCAATGAATGCGAAATCATATTTATGAGTCGACACTTAATGTAATGATAGCTGCGTTGTGTATTGTTTGTGTGAACTATTTGCTAAATGCAATCATGACTGGAACAATTAATGTGATTTGACAAGACATAACTTGTGAATGCACTATCATTCCACTGGATTCGTTACTATTCTGAGAAACCATAATAACTTATCATATAAATGTATAATATTTTAATGTATCTCCAAAACTAAAATAAGTCATGTTTTTAATTTTGTGTCAAATGACAATAGCGGGTCGAAGATGTGCAACTGCAGTCTCTAAATTACTATCAAAAACATAGGAACCGTCTTTAATTGGATCACCACCCTTTGCCTGCCCTATGCCTGCCCCTTTTACTATTTGGGATCTACTCTGCACTTTTCAGTTTAACGTCATCGTAAGATTTCCTCCAGCCCTAATAAATGATCTGTCGTATTATAATCCATGCATTTTTCTTTTTGGTCGACCCCTTTTCATTAATCCAGTGTAATTTATACTGGGTTGCAGAGGGTAACTGGGTTGAAAAGGTATGATGAGCAGTCGCTCCTTGTTAAACACTGGTACTCATCCTGTTTGACTGGAAGCTGACCCCACAAAGTTGGGAAAAGGCTCAGGAGATGATGATGATCTAGTACATACTCCAAACCTACTTCCGCAACACATGGAGAAGACATGTGTTGCGGTTGTTTAAAATGAGTTTACCTGTATACAAATTATATAATTTTTCAGTGGATTAGTATAATAATAATAATTGTTTTGATAAGAATTTTACTAAATCAATTACTTCATTAAATGCCTAATGTCTGAGTGCTGAAAGAGTGTGACCGGTCAAAATTTTTTGCAACGTATTTTCCTGTTTTCTTTTAGGTATACCTAAATATTATAATTGTGTGATTGAAAATTATAAAATCCTAAGTCTAAGTAGTAATAATAATAATAATGGCATTCACAGCCGATTTGCTCCACAGCGGCTGTTCTCATTTAAGGAGATCAGCCAGCTGCGCAGGACTTATTATAGTGCACGAGCATTTGCGCAGACACAGGTGCACTCCCTATTCCTTCACTTAACCCGATGGGACGGCAATCCGACACGACCGGAAAGAGATCAGGCGCAGGACCGACATTTACGTGCTCTCCGATGCATGGGTGAATCAATCACCAACTTCCAGACTACGGGCTGCTTTGTGAAGGTTTTAAAAAACCCACAAAGCGATGACGCCCCGACCCGGGAATCGAACCCGAGATTTCGAGCACAGCAGCCACGCTTGCGACCACTAGACCAAAGAGGCAGTCTCAACAACGAGGCAACGAGTAAGTCTAAGTACCTAGTAAATATGTCTTAGTCTGTATGGAAGATATACCTACATACCTACTGTCTATGTGATATAATTATTTTTTCCTTTATACAATTTCGGCAGTTATTCACACAAAAATATGCATTAGTTTGCATCTGTATACGATGTGTCAATGGGTAACCTTTTCTTTCGAAGCTAATTTTATACGTTGACGTTAAGAAGAGCTTAGAGTATTTATTTTTAGGATCGATCATAAATAAATAATAATTTATAGCATATAAAAGTTTCAGCCTAATTATGTTTTAGTATGCATTAAAAATAAAGTTCAGTAAGATCATTGTTTGTCTTATTGTTTCCATCGGGTTGGTTCTCAATGACGCTATGAACATATTGTGTGTTATTATGACAACATGTGCACATGCTAAATAATTTACTAACAATTACATAAGCGTTAGTACAAAAATGTTCGTAATCCGTCATCTGTTCGTGTCGTAATGCTATTTTTGTTACAAGCTGTTACAAACAGACTTTGTCGCATCCTGAGGAAATTACTTCATAAAATGGCCTAAAAATATTATTTGCCGTACATCGAACAACAGGAGAGTAAAGGCAGACTGGTGAAACTTTTAAATGAAAGCCACTCTGTTCTGTATTTGTTGATGACGAGTTTATCTCTAATGCCTTTCAATAGTATAATGGCTGTTCTCATTTAAGGAGATCTACCAGCTGCGCAGGACATATTATAGTGCACGAGCATTTGCGCAGACACAGGTGCACTCCCTATTCCTTCACCCTCATAACCCGATGGGACGGCAATCCGACACGACCGGAAAGAGATCAGGCGCAGGACCGACATTTACGTGCTCTCCGATGCACGGGTCTGGAAGTTAGTGATTGAATCAATCACTAACTTCCAGACTACGGGCTGCTTTGTGAAAGAAAAGTAGTAGTAAGTCTAATTGGTTGTGTCTTTCAGTTACTTTCTAACATGATTTTTCCTCCGATCCCTATTACACCATTGTCTAGTCCCTTGTTAATTAAGATGACAGAAGTAAAGCTGTCTTTAGTAGCTGTCTACATAAAAATAAAGAAATTTCTTAGATAGTAATCGTGATAGATGAAAAGCTGATGAAATTATTATGAAACAAAAATCATGAATTCTTGATTGTTTTCTAGAAAATTACGAGTCAGCATGATTTGAATAATTTGGCATAGAAACTATAAAGACAATTACAAACAAATATTGATAAAAATATTGCTGATAAGTAAACGGATACGTGTTTTAAATCATGTTAAGATGCTTAATCTTTCTAACATTAAGCAATTGTTTTTCCTTATAGGATTAAGCAATTGAATCAGTTCACACTGTTCAATTCAATTGAACATGCGATCCAGTATTTTTAGCCAACCTGATTAAAACTTTATAACACATTTTTATACATCTGATTTTAAAATCGCCACTGCATTGTTTCGAATTGCCGATTATTGTACCCGATTTAATTGGATCCCTGACAGTTCAATTAAACTGAACAATTTTTGATCTGTTCCCCGTGGCCTTTATGAGTGGTTTATTGTTCTTTGGCTTATTTTACTCATTGTGCTCAAATAGCTTTTATACTGTTTAATTATCTTAATTACGAACGGTATTCCGTTCGACGTGGAATTTTGCGTTGTAGGAATATTTTGTAGGTACGCATGTTAAACTAACTTATATTGTTTTATATCAATATTCTCAGAGTAGCCTTCGTTTGAAATTAAGGGAAGTCTATCAAACATAGACTGATTTAAAACATGTTATAGCAATTACTCTTTCTTATTTGCTCGGAAAAAAAACATTGATACACGTTACATAGAAAATCTGTTGATTTATTTATTTCTGTAAACTCATTTCACTAACTACAAGATAAGAATAAAACATTTGTACAGCATTTTTAGGGTTCCGTACCCAAAGGGTAAAACGGGACCCTATTGTTTTCGCTCCTCTGTCCGTCCGTCCGTCCGTCTGTCACCAGGCTGTATCTCATGAACCGTGATATTTAGAGAGTTGAAATTTTCACAGATGATGTATTTCTGTTGCCGCTAGAACAAAAAATACTGAAAACTAGAATAAAACAAATATTTTGGGGGGCTCCCATACAACTAACGTGATTTTTTTGCTCAGTTTTGCTCGATATCCATAAATATACATATATATAGAATATTAGTTTGGATGGTACGGAACCCTACGTACGCGAGTCCGACTCACACTTGGCCGGTTTTTCATTCACGTACTTGTAGGTACATACATATATATTATTATCTAGGTTTTCGCTCTTTGAGAAATCCTGAAACGAAAAACTTAAAGCAAGTTTAAGTTATGCAAACGAACTTAGACTACACTACACAGATTTTAATTAAAGTTTGTTTGCTAATAGCTCAAAGTGCAAAACACACATTCCCAACTTCGTAATTTAAAACCAAAGATGTAAAATCACGGGACGAGAAACATGGCTGGACTAGTCTACCTTATACGGTAATACGAAGTGAAGATTGAACAAACAATTTTTAACCTTATGGTATGTGTATTAAGAGTTTAAGATTGATTGAATGTTGAAAGCCTAACAGATTTTACTCGCGTAGTGTATAACAGTCTGACACATAACTGAAAGATATAGTTTTGAAAAATCAAGAAAAGAAACAATGACGTGTTTCGCAAGTAAAAAGGCAATAATAGTTGCAACTTTATGCCCAAAAAAATATGTTTTCTAAAACATTTACTAGATTTACCTACTTAATTTTGGCTTAATGTTCTGTCAGATTTGCACAGACATGAGTTATTTTTAAGCCCCAATATTGTATAATTATCCCGATATGAAATAACACGGCAAAATGAGAAATGCTTCCTCAACTTTCCAGGGGCATATAAAGTAGGTGCATCAATATTAATACTGTGTTGAGTTCAATACCATCGGATTACCATAACCGTTCACTCTGACGTCTCTCGTCGCCATTTAAATATCTTTAAATTCATGCATACCGGTTGAAAAATTACAGACAAATTCATTACAGGAAACTTGTCTTAGGGACTTTATATTTTGCATGTTTTTGTTTCATAAAATAATATTACCGTCATAAAATATGTAGTACCTTTCTAAAGAGCATTGACGACACTTTTTTTTTGTTTTGAGCCATTAAGTTGCCGACTAGTCGTGGTGGCCTAATGGGTAAAGAACCAACACTCGAGTATGAGGGTGTGGGTTCGATTCCAGGTCAGGCAAGTACCAATGCAACTTTTCTAAGTTTGTATGTACTTTCTAGGTAAATCTTAGATACCAATGGCTGATAAAAAGGGGAAGGAAAACATCTTGAGGAAACCTGGACTATAAAGTCTGAAATCACCAACTCGCATTGAGCAAGCGTGGTGATTACTTAACGCTCAATCCTTCTCCGTGTGAGAGGAGGCCTGTGCCCAGCAGTGGGACGATAAAAAGGCTGTAACAAGTTGCCGTTTAGGGTATAATAATATTACATACATAATAGATAGATTATATGGGAGATAATACAAACATATCGTATTTTTAATCCTACATATCACAGATTTACCTACGAAACGTCTATTTAATGTTTATTTCGGTCTCCCACAACGTGGTCTTGCACTCACTACCTCTTAAAGTCAGCCTAAAACGGTCGCATAAAAACTGAAAACGTTTTAAATTCAGACGTCGAAAAACTTTACATTCACGCTTCTAACACAACGCGCTTAACCACATACATATACATATACATAACAGAACATATATCTACTGCTTATTAAATGAAGCCTCAATATCAATAATAAATTAGCCGTAAAAAACAAAAGCCAAACCAATTATATTCCCTCACTCCCACACTGGGATCAGCCCACGCACACAAACAAACAATTCATTTGTCACATTTTCCATTTTATTTTGCGTAGTCAGTTCCAATGAATACTTTTCCCAAGGTTTAATATCGGAACGATGGGTGAGCCAGGTATTTCTTTATTAATTGAGCAAGTGGAGTGCTCTTCAGTGTCTGACTGTTATAAAATCTACATGGTGGAATTACCAGGAATGTTTTACTCTGGATAGTCGTGATTACGACGAGGTTATATCCGTTTATTTTGTTGTTGTTTCTTCAGTAGCTAACCTGAAACGTAACGTTGACAACATAATTTGATTCGCTGCTGATAGCATATTCGCTTCACCAAAGCATCATAACGCGTTTTATCTTCATTCAAAGTGTAACAAGACCACACGTTGCCAGTACAAAAATGGCAGGCGCACCGTACCTATACGTCAAACCAAGAGTCAAAAAGGTCCCATTAATCTTTATGCCCTTGAAGTGAGCTTTTAATTTCTTCATTGCTGTAAAGAAAACACTACGTCAATATGAATAACTTGATGAATAAAGCAAGCTAACAAGGCAAATTAAAGAGCCCTTACAAGCCCACTCAAGATTAAAGCAAACTGTGAATGACCTGAACGTTCAAACCCTTTACAGAACAAAGGCAATTGAATAGAATTCTATTCCACAATTCTTTATTCTAACATACCTACGCTTTTATCGAGCGGCTCTCGGTGTCCAGACCGGGCGGCCTCAAATCGTCCATGTTATTTTATTAATAGGACCTACAAGGGCTTAGGAACCCTTATTACGTGTGTTCATATTCGTGTCTTTGTAAATAAAGTCGATAATTTCCAACTAATTGTTGCGTAGACAAGGTAATGATTTATTGGTAGAAAACAATTGAACTGTGACCTAATTGATTAAATTCGGAACGTCCAATGGAATGCCTTCCGAAATCAGACGAAGTTTTAACTACTATTCCTAACCTTTTTAATAACAGTTTTCCTTTACCAACTCATAGAAAAAGTCTAGTAAAATGAACACAAGCAAAGTTATCTGAAATCTTAAGTTGATCGAAGTAATTTAGCAGCGTCATGTTTGCCCCCTACATTTAATGGGAGCTTCCAATAACTGCAGTGAACGTAGATTGAACAAGAATCGCGAACTTTCTCTAACTTCCAAATCCGTAATGTTTTAATGCACTCCGTCTGGGTTGTCGGTTAAATAAATACGCGTTTTCATTTGTATACGACATTTTTAGTATATTTTACGTTCAATAGCAATTGTTTGAACTTTAAGTGATTCTGCCTGATCGCCTAGAAAGATACTAACATTTATAATGTTGTCCAATCGCTGGCCCTTTCAACACTATTTTATTCCTACTAGTCTTGGTAGTTTCCATCATCTTCTCCTTCGTTTTCCTATCTGTTTAAGTCACGCTACATTATCACGTACTGTGAATTATTTAAATGGTTGAAATTCAAGCTGATAAGTATCTTCTTCTTCTTCCTCCTGCCCTGTTCCCAAGCTGATAAACCGATCTCCCACATCCCCATTATGTACCCGATAGCCAGATACTTCCTCACGTTACAAAAGACCAACAAACTCTCTATTAACGTCACTCAATGGACACGAACCTCCATAGTAGAAATAGTGTAGCCATAATGGCGCGGCGGGAGTTCCACAAGTGTTTGCATACGAGATAGCGGAGGTGTTGTCTCTGGCATGCGATGACGTCTCTAATACTTGTTGTTTGCAACTAATGTACATGTAAAGTATAGGAATTGATGTGGAAAATATGGTGAATGGAATGAAAGAGGTCTTAAGATAAATTACTTATCAATAAGTTTAGCTATTCCAGTTACAAGCACTATACCTATTTATATGAGGGTTTTAACATGGCCAGTAGAAATGTGCATCCAAAATGGTCTATAAAGCTTTTAGTTTTACTTACTTACAAAACAAGCCAACCTACATATAAGAATAAGCTGAACCTAACCAAGTTTTTTATCGATTTGTCCTTCATACATACAGCTTTAACATAACGGCAAAATCATCATGCTTAGTACCTACTCAATATTTTCCCGTAGGAAACTGTGACCTATTCATTCAATGCTTACAATTTACCTTTACATACAATTCAAAACCAACTTTTATGACACGTTTTCTTTAAAAGAACACCCAAGATTAATTTCTGAGGAAGGTTAAGTTGGCGTGAAAACGGGGCTATAATTAGTCGTGCCTACATTAAAAACCTCGGTACGAGCTATGTAGTCCCAAAGAAACATTCAATGGAAGTAATTAAGTGTAATACAACGGAGGAAGCGAAATGAAATACATTTTCACGTGAAGCGACTAATTTAGGGCAAATGGAGTTATAAAGACACTTTTGTTTAGTGATCTGATATGCTGATTTTATTGTCGGGGAGTGTTCATTGCAGTTAAATGGAAGCCACTGAGGTTTTTTTTACTTTTTATTTCATAGCCAAGTGACGACTTTGTTTTTTGAAATATTGTCTATGGTCTAGAGTCCAGAGGTGTATAAATACGTATTTAGGTTGAGTTCCTAATGCCGATTACTTTGACTAAATTCCTTTACGAATCACGAAACACGACACGAAATTTCTAGTAAGATTTATAAGGTCATATATTACTTATTGCCTACAAACACCTAAATGACGCATTTCCGTCACAGTACCAAGCAAAAGGAAATATATTTTGACGCCCTTTATAAGAAAAAATGTTGCGCTATTTTTCATATGTTTCCATTTCCCAAATAGGGTAATTGCGCAACTCAAGATGGCGCAATAAAAAGTAAAGAATTGTATCCACCTATATCTTCAGTAACAACCGCATTGGCTGTGCTCAGATTCTCACTGAAATTATGATCTTTTATTTTTAGAAATTTTTCCTTATGCTTTGCCTTTTGTGATAATTTAAATTATAATAAAACGCGATATGATAACGCATAAGTAAAGTACTTAGTAAATAACTTTCAGATCACATTTTGGCAGTAGGTATGTTTATAAGTACGAAAATCGGATACAATTTTAATGTAAATTACCTGTATATATCGCAGAACCAATGTAATTCCTATAAACGAATGTATCCTTTCAAAACGCAGATTACCCTTCATAAAACAGCCCAACAGAGGTGAAACAGGCTTTACACGAATTTTAAAGCCCTCACGCGAAACGTACCATTAAATTCTCGGCAAATAAAAAGCCACTCAACTTATCAAATGAAATACCCAACTTCGCACATCTATGTAAAAGAAGAGCTCCGAATAATTTAGCCACCCGGCTTCCAACTGCTCCTCGAATACTCAATTACCACTTTTTTGTCTCAGTAGTACACTTTGTTTCTTGTTTTTATTTTACTTTCCGCCCCAATGGAAACGGAGGGAATACGTATTAACGTCAAAGACGGCAACGGCTTTCTGTTCTAGTGCTTAAAAAGTTGCGTTCTAGAATTCAAATTTAAAAATTCGAACTGTTCTAGAATGTTTGTGCTATGATATTGAATAAAGAAAATAAATAATAGTTTTGTGTTTTAGGATTTCTATTTCAATAATTAATTTCGAACTTTAATTATTAGATATTGTTAGAGTTTTCATAAAATACATTTTTTAAATACATTTACATAATGTCATTGATTTCATGACCTCGTTATACTCATTGACATAACTACGACAAGAGAAAAGTGATTGCAATGTTTATGTAGAATCAAAAAAATTTTTAAGCTTCACGTAACTTAAAGAAGCTTCGAAAACTACATTAACGAAGCGACTAATAAGTTGTAGTTATAAAGTCTCGACTTTAATCTCTTTAAAACCCAAAACATTTTCAAAGAAGATAAACTGCAGAGGCCTGCTAATGTTTAGAACCTCTTTAATTCAAAATATAAATTGTGACACGTACGTGACGCCGAAATTAAAAATATAAAAATTCATATTTCGAACAATATTTAAAAAAATAAACCCGACTTGTTATGAGAGGCGCTATGAGTAGGTACGCGAAGAGCGGATAGCATCTGGCAAAGTAAGATTTTCAGCAGAAATTCCACTAAATGTGTACTAAAAATATGTTTAGAAGCATCAGCGTTTAGTTTGTTAGCTCTAACCTTCACTATGCTTGTCTACGTGAGTTTAATGAGGAGCCATCCTACGTTTTATAAGCACGTGTGAAATTATTCATAAAACATTTTTATGTCCCGTTTTTATAATTAAGGTTTGCTGCCTTTGTTGTTAATAAAAAATACAGGAGTGTAAACGCTTTTCCAAAAATGTACCAACTAGGTATATTTTATCAAAACTGAGTTTGGCTTTTTCTACGGGTATTGAAAATAGTTCCATCAGGATGAGGAAAGAAACCCCTAAAAATATCATCCTATAAAAAAGTAGCGAGCTGAATCTAGTTTTATATAAAAACCTCAACGCTTCTAAGACTCCTTGAAGACAGGATATTCTTCGCCACAATTTTAAAGACACTCTTATTTGCACAATGCAAATGTGACTAGAGAAAGTGAATATAAAAACTGGAACTGCAAACGGTTTCTTTCATTTATTTCTTTGATAAAGACGGAGTGGGTTGGAATTTTGCAGCTGAGGCCAATTGTTACTTTACTCGGTCGGATTTGCATGTTGGTAATGCATTTCTCTTTGTTAGAAAGAAGAATGAACTGATGTTATGTCAGTATGAATAAAATCTAGAATTTTCCATTTAGTTCGAAGCTTTGGCATTAATGTTGAATCTGTAATTGGTTATTTTGTGAATTTTTCTTTGTGGCTCTTTGAAATTTCAATGGAAATATTCTCCAGTTGAATTGTGGTCTGACTCTGTTCAAGATGGTTATAAGTCTTTTAAGTCTGACGTTAAGAGTTCTTGTATTATTTAAACAAACCACTGAGTGGTTCTTCGGTTTGGTGTAAAAGCACTGAAATATTAAGGAATTACGTACTTACTTAAATATTTTTTGACTGACTTGGTTACGGTTTATGTCATGTGTCTTTGCCTCTCTGAAGTTAGCTGTTTAACGCCCCGCGATACGCAGTAGTGGTTTGTTTGAACATTTTGACTATAGTGAAGTCATAAGTTTGGAACGGCAATGCTACGTATATCGGGTGTGTCGTTCACAATCACATTAATAAATGAAATGCGTTAATATACTGGTTAATATATGTATGTCGATTAACACAAAGAAAAAAACAAACGTAAAAATGATTTTTTCAAACAAAGTAAATAGAATAAAATGTGCGAAACTTAGAACACCATGTAAAAGTCAGTCATTACAAACAATTGAAATTCTCCCTTGAAAACTGACAGCTGTCAACTGATCAAAACATTCGATACTCCTAACTTAATCTCTGCTTTACACATGATGTTGTAAATTATAAAAACGAAAAATGACTCCTGTGGTTAAACCACTGAATGGATTAGGTTATTTGTTTTTACAATCCGCCATAGAATAACATAAAGTATGCGATAGGATTTAATGTGATTGCGAACGACACATCCTGTATATCAAGTACTGTAGGTTTCAATATGATACAAAATCCAATAAATTGCAATATTATTCAAATAAATTTTAATTGATATAGGAATTCATTAATATTTTCCAATACTAACTAACAAAGTTTTAATAAAAATGAAACTGCTAATTTAATTAGTATTAATAAAGTGTTTTGAATTCAAATTAAAAATGTTTAATGAATACTGGGAAACGTTCATTTGAAAATAAATAATGATTAGAGCTGTTATTAATTTAAAAAATACTATTCAGATAAATATTCCTTATAAATGTTATATCTTTTTTTTTTTTTTTTTTTTAGCGACGTAAAATCATCAAATGACCCCTCCCGCTGTGGGTTAGCAGCGGTGAGGGAGTGTCAGACTCTTACTGACTAAAATCGTCGTGTTCCGTCATAGGCCTTTTATGTACCAGGGCCGCGGTATCTCTTTCGAACAACCCGCAGCCCCGACAGGCCTTGGCCCTGCTGGGCCCCGCTGGGGTTGCTGACATCTCTTTGAGGAGCGCGTGGAACAACGCGCGCCGTCGACACGGGTCTGTCGTCTAGAAAGACAGAGGGACGATGAGCCACCCGAACTCACCGCCCACAGACCCACGCCTACGGTGGCCGGGAGTCATCTCGCGACACCCGGCGCCCATGGTGTCTACCTGGTCCAGCGCGGCGGCTGGGATGAGAGGTGCGAACTCTCTGGCGTTCCGCCTCCTCCTTCTCGAGCATGACCGCTTCGCAGAAGGAGGCGACGGCATCCCATTCCCTCTCGCCCCGGACCATGGCCTGAACCAAGGCCGGACGCGAGAGGTCGCCGCCGCCCAAAGCCTCGACGAGGACCCGGCGGTGCCCCTCCCATGCGGGGCACACCTGGACTGTGTGGTCCACCGTGTCCTCGGGGCTGTCCGCACAATGGTGATAAATGTTATATCTGAAGTGGACAAATAATGTTTTGTAAACATATAGATACAATACAATATAATAGTTATAATTAATTGCATGATTATTAAAATCAACTATGTTGATAGTTGGATTAAAAATACATTTATCCAATAAATTTTGATTAAAAATTTTGCTTGCAAAATCTGGTTTATTGTGTTACACCTTCAAATAAATAAAGTCAGGGAAATGAAAAGACATATTTATTTATTTAAAGGCATATTATACAACAAAGGAACTTCGTGCTAAAAGCCGGGGCATTCGTACCATCGATTTCATATTTCGAGGAAGTAAACAGACTGTAGCTAACGAACGTAGAACGTCGAAATTATATCGAATATATTACTACGTATATATATTCTACGTATCTTTTTCTGGGAAAAAAATATTGATATGAAGAGGTTAATTTTATTTATTTCTTCAAAAAAGTACTTCCTTCCTCTTAGCGCGCCCGTACACTGCAGGTAAAACAGTCGACGACAGTTGACCCGATGCTTCGGATTTTTCTTTTAAAGAAAATCTGGACTCCAATCAAAGTTTTCAGTCGGTTTAATACCGGTTACATACCTGATCTTTGAAATGTGCTACCATTCAGCTTCGTACTAATTTATGAGCCCAAAAAAACTATCTGCTGACTAAAAGTTTTTTTTTTTGAGATTGAAAATATTTGGATTAGAATAAAATAATACAATCATGTTGCACCATACAAATGAACAGAAAATATATTGGCATGAAATGAAGTATGACTTTGGAAATTTGATGAAGTTAATATAAAGTACTTTTGAACATAATGCACATTCAACCGTAAAATAATTATCAGTAAACCAATAAAGCTCTATAAAGCCCACTCACGTTAAATCCCCATCCATTAAAATAATCAGTTCAATATTTTCGATTGAATCCGTCTGCACTTCAACAGCGAGGCAACAAATTATTAAAAATCCACCCATGTGCCAAGGGAATGACTTTCAGCACCCGGACAAAAGTTACCTTCACGTTTTTTCTGAAAAGTTTTAACAAAATTCATCAAGTAGTTTTTGTGTGAAAAGTAACAAATACTCGTGTTATAATGTAAAGTTTAATGTACATATATTGTATAGTGATTATTCAACTAAACTAATAACGATATTTGATTCAGTTTTATATAGAAGAAACCGTAGGTTATAAAAATATGTTACTGTTACAGCCTTTTTTTTTTCTTTGTATCGTCCCACTGCTGGGCACAGGTGTCCTCTCACACGGAGAAGGATTGAGCAAAAATATGTAATCTATACTAATATTATAGAAGAAGAAAAGAAAATTTTGTTTGTTTGTTTGGTTGGAATGGATAAACTCAAAAACTACTGGACCGATTTTAAATATTCTTTCACCATTAGAAAGCTATTATATCTGCGAGTAACATAGGCTATATTTTATCCCGGTGCGGGCAGTAGCTCCCACGGGACGTGGGTGAAACCGCGGGAAAACGGCTAGTAGTATAACACTTCGCTTGCCCTGATTGCGTTTATTCAAGTCACATGGAAAGAGTATTGGCAAGAATTTCAATTTTGTTTGTATGTTTAATGTGATCGAAAGATGATTGAGTGCTGTTGATACGCTGCAATCGATTTTATTCCAAGCTGTGTACTTAGTACACTGGGGAAAATCAATTAAGATCAGTTAGGGAATTACTTGAAATATACGGTGTGATTTAAGAGAATATCTGACAATTGAAGTAGGTAAAAGTATACTTTAGCTAAGAGGAATATTATGCACCAATTTTCCAGAAACATCGCAGTGCTAGAAGCATTTATAAATTCAATTGAACACAATGAACACCTAAAGAGAACGTTTCAAAGTCTTTGCAGAACTAACTGACAATATCATTTTCATACAGCTTTTGTCAGAAACTGTAAAATGACCGTAAAGTACATTTCTACCAAGGAGTTGCGATAAAAAATTCGAACGAAACTCGAAAACATTTAACTTGCCAACTTTTTGCGGACTTACACTTCTCTTTTTATTCGTACTTTTCACTCAGTGCCCATTGACCATAATACAGTCGAGGCTTCTAAAAGTTTCCCGCTGCCTAACTTTAAAGTTAGGAAGTATTTTAACTATGTATGGTAGTTGGAACGTCTTTAAGTAGTGCAAAAAAGGGAGAAGATATAAATCTTCCTTGAATGTAGACGCAATAGAATATTGATGAGGCTTACGAGTCGAGCGGTCTCTGTGCTGGGCCACTGTTTCGTTCATATGTACATATTTAGGTATTTGCTGTAATACTTAATGGCGTTTGGTTGCAGACTAGCATCTGAAAAAATGTAGGAAGGATAAAAGACCTGGTATTTGGTATAAAACAGCATATATTTACGATAACAGAAGACTCTAACACTCAGAAAACACCTGTTGTTGATCCATCTCAGGAGCAAAGATATTTTCCCAGTTGCCTCCACCGGCGGTCTCGGTCAATACGTCTATAATTCTCTATAATTGGTTCGAGACTACTCGATTTGTACGGAGACCACTCCCTTTAAAGTTGCCCATAAATGTTGATAGTAGGAAAATGTTGGTATTCCTCGTTTTTTAAGCTACTTATGAGACCCTACGTAGATATAACTTATGACGTCGAGAACAACGTGTTCCCACAAACCTAAATCCTTAATAGCAATTACCCTATAAATGAATGTCTGTACCCACACCAAGATAACCATGGATGGATGATTACATAAGAGTTTTGTTGGTTAAACCAATAGGAATGAAAAAGTGATCATATGCTAGAACAAAATGTATCCGACCTTCTGCGAAACACTTACAAGCATCATAGACAACGAACATTGCCAAACAGCAGTAGTTCAGAGGGAACAGTTCGTAATATAATTCAGCTCGTATCGGACTAACGTCTGAACGCGCCCGATTACAACTCACTACCACGACCTCTTTAGTCAATACCGTAGTCACATGCTCAATAGGCCCTTTGCACATTGCGCGCGAAACAGCAGTCCTGTGAAAAAGCACGCGCTTACTGATTTTGAAATTGGAATGGAGTATAGACCCTTTAGATATCTTGAAACCACGTGTCCAGGTGATATAGTTCTTAAGTGAAAGTTTATTTGCGATCATTGAGATTGTCGTTTATTTCTGGAACATAGATAATAGCCCCCTTCACACAGATATTCGATCGCGCGTCTTCAGGAGCTCACAGGATCAAACTTAAATTGCATCTGCTTGTTTTTTAAAGTTTGCAATAATGCATGGTTTTGTGATGATAATATGCATGGTACGTCGACTGATAAATTGATATTCTTATTTAAGAAGGATGTCGCCAAAAAACTTCAATATGAGAGCAGAAATAATTGTGCGTTCAGACGCCAAGTCTCAAATAGCTCAATCCTGTGAGTTCCTGAGACCGCGCGATCGAATGACTATGGAGAGG
Source organism: Helicoverpa assulta (assembly GCA_963856015.1). Classification (NCBI taxonomy): domain Eukaryota; kingdom Metazoa; phylum Arthropoda; class Insecta; order Lepidoptera; family Noctuidae; genus Helicoverpa; species Helicoverpa assulta. The sequence goes on from CAWLCW010000016.1 coordinate 3,935,692, forward strand.
ACTATTCTCTATCGTGTAGGTGTTCGGCACGTTCATTTCTGGTATGTGCGATAAAGTGCTGCATCGTTCACCGCTACAAGAATGTGGAATGCGCAATTTTAGTCAAGGACTTCACTCGAAAACGTTATGGGGTGTATGCGGAGTCATACAATTATGGTTTGGAATTGCAGAAATTTTGAATGTTATGTCTTATCTGCGAAATGTTGACTCATGGGTATAAAGCACGCAAGCAATCGCTTTTGGGCATAACTATCCCAGAATGGTATCTTCAAATCAGCGGACAATGCTTCTCATTTACTTAGGTAGGTATATTTAAACATAAAAGGAAAGTAAATGGTTTTTATATGGAAATTTTTGAAATACAAAATATATTATGTATCTCCGTAAAACATATGTACACCTTATTCTACTAGCTTCAATATAACCCCCAATAAGACCCATCGAGATAAACGTTCACAGTTCTGTTCACCCCAAAAACGAAACGAAGCGTGAAGATAAGCTATTACCCAATGTAATCAAGAACCCATTCAATTTAAAAAACAAAAGAGCGAATCATTTGTTACTTCCATTAACGGGAATACAGAAACGTCGATACCGGACTACACTCGGAAGTCGAGTACTATTAAATTTCATTCTGTTACAAATTTTAGTGTTGCCGTGAATGGAAATCCATCAGCCGTCGGAATACGGGCATTTGTTGATCCATAAAATTCGATAGGATTCTATTGTTTTGGGTTTGCGCTTAGACTGTTTTTTTTACGTTTGGTCTTTTAGTTTTAGTCCGCGTGAGTTGAAGTTTAGGTACACGAATTATAACCACGAGAGTGGTCAGTCACATTTTTTGTGATCATATTTTTGGTCGACTGTTTAATAGGTACTCTTCTTTCTCCTGCCCTGTTCCCAAATTTTACTTGGGGTCGGCGCAATATGTCATTTTCTTCCATTCTCCCCTGTCACTCGTCATACTGACACTCACTCCCTTCCTATTCATATCATCTTTCAGGCAATCCATCCATCTTTTCTTAGGTCTTCCTCTTCCTCTCCATCCATCTACATTCATACTTAGCACACACTTTGCTGCATGCGTATCATCCCTCCTCATTACATGTCCATACCACGACAATCTTCTACTTCTCATCTTTTCTGTAACTGGCGCTACTTTCAGACTTCCTCTAATGTAATCATTCCTCACTTTATCCATTCTTGTAACACCACACATCCATCTCAGCATTCTCATTTCTGTTACATGCACTCTCTTCTCGTCCCTCTTTTTCAATGCCCAACACTCCGATCCATACAGGACGACAGGTCTAATGACGGATTTGTAAATTTTGCCCTTCAGTTTGAGGGGCATCCGCGGGTCACAAATAGCGCTAGTTACCTGTCGCCACTTCATCCATCCAGTATTGATCCGATGCGTAACGTCCCTGTTCACCTCACCGTCACTTTGGACGAGTGAACCAAGGTACCGGAAGTCGGAGCAAACTGGTAGGGGCATGCCGGCTAGGGTTATTAGGCTGTTTAATAGGTACTGCTCTGATATAATTTAGCAAAAACAATAAGGTACCAACAATAACCTATTTCAGCCCAATTAAATATTTTAGTGGACAGCTACTGCATTTTGGACCAAAACGTTGCAAACGTACCGTCGCAGTTTTGAGGATTACTTCAGTTATTTATTGCTAAGAAGAAAACTGCAGTTGGAAATGGCGAAAATTTTGGATTTGTTCTCAGTCTATGAATTCGTACATTCTATGTTAATAAAAGCTGGTATTGAAAATATTTAATTCTGAACATTTTAATATGTGAAAAGTAAACATAATTTTGAACGTTCTGAGCGTAAACGAAAAAATAATTTCCGATTGTAATTCAAGCACATACAGACCGAACACAGCGGAATGATTTGCGAAATAATCTTAAATATTCATTGCATCTGCCGTAAACACTCTGAGTAGTACGGAACGTAACCAGTCGGAAAATTCTTCAAACGTTTAGCACTCCTGTCGCTGCGCTGCAAAAGTACATTTATTTCATTCCAACTTTTTGTATCAAGCGTGTTGTTACGTAAGGGTGATTTACGAATGCACAATTCACAGTAAAAGCGACAGTGAAAAATGTACTACATTATATTGACTTCAGCAAACGATTGTTTTAAAACTGTAATGCTTTCATCCGGCTACAGTGTCCGCCCACTTCTTCGTTCTCACCAGAAATGAAAATTTACTGGCCAGTTCAGCTTTACTTGACTTTTGTGGGCTCTTATCTTTATTTTTGGGAACAAAGGAAACCGCTAACCGTAAGAACAACGTTGAATTTCCTGAACAAACGTTAAATGGCTACTATATGCTTGATATTTTAACGTCGACTGGAAAAACAAGGAAAACTGTGTGCGAGATTTAAGATCTTAGCGTCTCAATCAATTGGATAAATTGAGGAAAGTTGGTTATTTATTTAACTTATATCGGTCTTTACTTATAGATACACGTTTAATGGCCCTTTAATGTAATTGATTACGATGGTCGACCTTCGTCGTATTTGGATGGAAAAAGCTTGAGTTTCTATTTGTAATTTCATATTGAATCAATTCTTCGGTATTATACATTTGCGTTTGGAATACACGAGTAACACTGAATGCCACTTCATCTTTCATAACAGATCAAACTTGACCGAACACAATAACAGGCCACTGGAGCGAGCGCTAAATCAAAATAGGCACACTATGAAATTCCGGTTGCACTATTGCAAATGCAGCCTACACGAAATTGATCGATGCCGCACGGTGACCACAGCTCCTGATTCATTTGTGCACCTGTGATAATGGAGTAGATAACAAATGGAGTGCAAGCTTAGTACAGCTGCGGTTTTATAAGCATGTTATCAGGCTAATGCGTGCGTGTGGAGCAAAAAACCCGTAAATGGTAAAAGACGATTTTGTATTCTGATGGATAAGTCTTAATAATACGCTTAGAGCAAACCACATCTTGAACACGTATTTATTATAATCAACTTGTATTATTTTAAAAAAACTTGTTACTTCATTATAAAAGGTACTCCGCTATGGTTATATTTCTGTTTGCGATTACTTTTACTGCAAGAATGTTCACAATTTATAAGTAAAAGATGAGTGGTTAGTAATTAAAGTTTTGTTACAGGTACATACCTACATACATTGGGCGCAGCCAGAGAGGGACAGTAAGTACAAAAATAATTACCTATACCTACCTATTTTTGTACTAACAAGTTACTCCATAAAAACCCTTATTAGTTTTGAGTTTATCTATACTAATATTAGAGTTTGTTTGTTTGAACGCGCTAATCTCAGGAACTACTGGTCCGATTTAAAAATTTCTTTCAGTGTTAGATAGCCCATTTATCGAGGAAGGCTATAGGCTATATACTTTTTATCCCGGTACGGGAAGTAGTTCCCACGGGATGCGGGTGAAACCGCTGGCAGAAGCTAGTTTTTTATATAAACATAGATTTAATTTACTTTGAAATTATGTAGGTACAGTCTATTCTTCTAAAAACCGAAATCTCTGTAAACTATCTACTCAACTCCCTATACTGATACATAGGGCAGTGTATTACCAACCACGGTTCGTACTATACATGTTCTGTACGGCAGCCGTTTCAGGACGTTGAACCACAAGAGCTAATTTGTCTTTGTGTGTGAATTGCACTTGTCAATTTCGGAGACTGGGTCATTGCTGGGTAGTGCAGTCGAACCAGATGGATCTGGTACTTACCGCTTATTACTGGTAGTGTTCTCTGTCATTGGTTGAGGTGATTTGCTGCGCTTTGGTGAATTCGTGGTTGAGATTACCGTGGTGTGTGTGGTATCTTTTAGTTGGCTAATTAAATTATAGCTCAGAATTATATATCACAAATTTTCTACAAAGTAAGCATCTACAACATCGAAATGGTAGGTATAAGTAGGCACTTATGAAATAACTCCGTACGTTTCTGAATAATAATGAGCATCATTTCTTTTACCTGTCTGTCTGTTAATACCTTTATAAATAAACAGGATCCCATCCGTCAACTGACCGAAGCAAGCTATCCATCTTAGAGCAAGTTACGCATTAGCTAATTAACAACCCCAAACCGCGTTATAATCGAAAAGCTTTGATTTTACACTACACACATATAAACACGTCAATAAATTACTTAATCAATTAGTAGCCGCCGAAGTTTACCCAACATCATGTATCGAGTATCACACATGAATGGATCGAATCAAAATCGAATTAATCTACCAACATTTAGGTATCGAGAAACAAGCAAAACATCAGCAAGACAATCAAATCCTTGGGATTTCTAGTTAATATTTACTTCCATTAGTCTTTGAGAAGGGTCACCGATTCTCTTAGAACATCAATTTGAATTTTTTATTGAATTTTCACGAAAACCCAAATCAAGATCAGATACGTTTTTGTTGTTGATTGTAGTGGCTTATTAACTACACAAATGGTTTTACGATTTACGAAGTCGTATAAACTAAAATAGTTGTATCACAAAAACTTTAAACGTCTGTTGAACACACTTGTCTAAAAAAATGTCAGATTAAGACTTTGAAATAAGGTCCGATTTGCAGCAACATTTTTTTAGACAAGTGTTCAACGGATGTTCAAGTTTTTGTAGTAAGGCCAAAATAATTCAAGTAGGTACAGGATTTACACGGCCTAAATAATGACACATAAATGATTGGATCGTGAGGAAATATAGATTTGAAAAGGTTAACTTGCGTAACCAAATCAAAATTTATTTTTGAAGATTGGACATAAATGATATCATATTTTCCTTTTGTGTAGCTACATTATCAACAAATACATATTATATTGAGTTTAGAAAGTTCCGAACACAATGTGGGTTCTACCTACGGTCGTTGACCGCGCAAGTCCGATACCGAAAAGTTACGCATGAAAAACTCAAAATTACTTTCTCTGTTACTGAAACCCGAAAACACGCTATCATTTTGAGCCTTACTTTTAGAGTTCCCGTATACTGCAGATTAAGCAATCGGCCGACCGTTGATCCGACGGTTGGCAATTTTTTTTTTTAAGTTTATCTTGTTCCAATAAGAGTTTTCAGTCGCTCTGATACCGGCTAAATACCTGATATTTGTAATGTGCGTTCTACCATTTGTCGTCATACTGATTTATGAGCCCAAACTAACTATCGGCCGACTAAAAATTTTCACTGTGTACTCTAACAGCCAGTTTCTTCATCAAAAGTTAAAGTTAAAGTAATGTCTAAAGTAAAAGTAACGGTCAAATTCGTTTTTTCAAGGCTAAACTGACAGCAAAATTCATAGAAAAATTTAATTTAACCATTACTTTTACTTTAGACATTACTTTAGCCATAACTTTAACTTTAACTTTTGATGAAGAAACTGGCCGTAAGGGTACTTACTCTAAGTTTAGTCTAAAATAAAAGATGTATTTAGTCAATTTCAAAGGCGAATGAACCACATTTTTTTTTAATAATGATAATAGGTATAATCTCCAAGTACCGTATTAAATATGCATCCCATGACTTGCCGGAATATAATATGTAGCATATTCTTTCATACAAAATAACATATGATGATAGATCGTTGCGGAAATGAGAATAAAGGCAACAATGTTATGTAATTATGTGCGAACATGTACCTTCTATTATATTTTTTTTCTTTTATGAATCTACGGCCGGTATCCTGATTCTTTTTTTCGTAATGTAAGCATGGAACAATGCTTTGAGCAAGCAGTAATGATCAATATTTTTCCTTTTTATGTGGGACGGTCTTAATCTTGTCTTGGAGAAATATGTATTATCAAATTAAACGGCAATATTTATTATGTATACCTATATATCACTATACACATATAAATAATAATAATTTGTAGGTACATACGTATAAAATAATAGATAGGTCATTATCGATCCCTGTCCTTCCTCACCCACTACTAGGGCTGCCATCTCGAATTTCGCCAAACCCGGACAAACATTAAAAAAACCCGGACATTTGGCGTAAATCGCATTTTTTCCCCGAACGAGTACGATTTCTTTTAAACAAAATAATATCTAATTTGTAATCCATTTACTATTAACATATGCTTAAATTCAATGAGGTGCTTCCTTACATGAAAAGTTCCTTACAGAAACTTCTTGAAACCCCGCCCGGACGGCCTCCAAACGAGGAGAAATCCGGGGAAACCCGGACGGATGGCAGCCCTACCCACTACCCATCCAGTCGACCACCCCAAACACTATGATCGTTCTACCAGTATAGCTACTACTTTGCCAAAAACTCCTCTCTCTTTACTATTTAGATGTCAAGATCTATCATCCATGTTCAAGTAAATATTATTTTTCATTATGAGTTTCCGTATGTACAAGGTTTCATTTAAAAGTTTCGTGGCCACCCACCCCATTTAAGTCCCAGATTTAATCGCCAGTATAATAGAACAGTGCACTCCACAATTTAACCGACTACTGAACAGCTAAAACTAGAGAACCAGTAACAAAAGTACTCATTAGGTAAAGTGTTACAAACCTAGCTTGTTACTCCAATACGGAAAGCGGACAGTCTCATTTCGATTTCATTACGTTGCGCCATTTCCAAGCCGCGGTTTTATGAAATTATTGAAATGAGCTCCTCTATAAAAGCCGCATTGTAATTTGAAGTTGTGCTTTTTCCGTTTTCTTGTTCGTAATAAGAATGGTAATGTTCAATCAGTGTGTGGTTGGTTCACTAAATGCAAATGCTTGTTGAGAAAATCAATTAGCAGATTAATGGATTTATTAGATAACAACTGTAAGTATCAAATTAATATGTATCTACTTATAGTAGAGAAAGAATTTAGCGCTGGCAGCAATCTAATATGACTGGTAAGCTAGGAAGGTGATAGTAAAAGAATACTGAAAAATTTAGTATCTACTAGAGAGAGTGAGTTATTAAAATCTACAACTTATGTAAATATGTAATCGTACTATTTATATGCTTCCACAAAATGCATCTTTACTACAAAAAACAATCTTATTCCATGTCTGTTGCCCATACATTTTGTACGATCTATAATATAAACAGCGGGTGGCGAGACTGTCTGGCAGGCACCTATACTGGCCAGTCGTCTGCGGTTTGAATCCCTGACAAACTAAGCTCAAACCGTCCGCCATTTGCTCTCGAACCCAATTTATAGCAATAATATAAACTATTTCAATGAAAATTGTAAGTTTCTGTGTTTGTAGGTCGTATCGACGAAGTATTAGTGTAGAATTTATGACTACTGACCGATTAAAACTTATCTATCGATTATTGAAAGCTTGATTTTGATTTAAGTCAATTGCCTCTCGGGCGGATTTTATTACAGCAAAGGTACAAGAGGTTTATTGCAGAAAGCATACCTGCTACATGAAACTTTGTAGTACATGATGGTCCGTCAACTCCAAAAAAATTTAACTATTCCTATGTATTTCTTTCACGAGAAGAAATTGGTAATAAAAATATTTCCGATTTAAAATAGGTACATATCCATGCAGGCGTATCTTTTTCATTCGTCGAAACCTACACTACTATAATATTTACCAACATGTAGTAATATTATGTATTACCTACCTACTGCGTAACAGTTTATTTTAATCACGTCACCTGTCTAGCAGTCTCGGTACACCGATGTAGAATTTAATATTAACATTTTGGGCTTCCCCGCACCTACATACGTAAACTTTACTTAGATGTCACTTCATAACATTAGTCACTAAATATAGACTTTGTAATCTTTACTTATATATAAACGTATGTTTATCTATAGATTTTCGTGTTGAAACTACTGATCCGATTTAGATGGCTTCTGTTTTAGGTTAAACCTTGCATTGAAACGAGTAAACTTGATAATTAAGCCGCGTGGGTAAAGTTAAAAGATTAATGTGTTTTGATGCCATTCACCCACACAAAAGGAAGTAGAGAAATTAACTGCCTACATACCTACATATTTTGCTTAAACAGCAACTCGTATTCCAAAAATAACAGGCTCATTTCCTACAGCGAATAAGTCATACAATGACAAATGAAGGGTTTTTAACCATAAATCTTTAATCCCACATAATCATATAGTAAGGGCCTAAAACATGACATTTACGGAGCACAATTCGCAAACAAGCCTACAGTTCATGAATGTGATTGTTATAATTGCCACAGGCAAATTACGTCATTACGCCAACATCATTTCGCAGCTCAGGAACTGGAAAATACAAAATTAAGCTCCTATCGGAACGGCGGAAAGTTTAAATTTGAATGGGCAAAGTTTTCGGGGGTGAAAACGTAAAGTTGTTTTACCCAGATTGTTCACAAGTATGGTGCGGTTCGTATGTGTGACGTTTCTCAATGCTTTACATTTTGCTCGCCACGAAGCCTTATCTTTTGTAACAAAGTTACAATATATGAAAACTTGAAACTTCCGAGTTTATGAAATCAATAAAACTGGAATTCGTTTATAACTTAATTAACAATATGTTTACGTTACAATCTGCTGATGCGTGACATATGACGTAGGTACCAGAAGACAATAACACATATGGAGTAAACAATCATATCCACTCTGACGTCCGTGGATAGTACGGTATCCAAGAAAAAAGTAGCGTCATACGCCCATGGATACTATAGTACTTATCCAAAGCGACGAGTTGTGTTTAACTCCATCTAATTTAAAATTCGGTATTATTTGTTGAGTTTTGACAGATTATCTATACAGCTGATGAAATAGTTAGACGAAAAAATAAGAGATGGTAGTGTAATAAGCTTTGACAAAAAAAATATATATTTTTTTAATTCAGTTCACGCGTTTGACGTTCGTTTCGTTAAGTGTTTTTATAAGTGTCAACTATTATGTCGTTTTGTTTTATTTATTTTACAAGTGTTATACATCAAAATAAACTAGAAGATTTGGGCTTTACGATGATGTTTAAATATTACAGTTTTAGCTGATAAATGTAGTCTAATTTTAACTTCAAACGATTGTTGTTTCGAAAAAATGGCCAGTCAAGGTCGTAGGCCAATCCTAGTTTTGTTTAAACATATTTTACATACTTTGCATTAAAATATTATATCTAATATCGTAATAAGCAAAATAATACATTTTTCAAAGAGAAATATACTAAATTCATTGAAAATTTCGTAATAGCCTTCTCGAGCGCGGGAGACAACGCGGTAAAATTACGAGGAGTAGTGTTTTGTTTCCATTTAATTAAAATACTTAGAGTTAACCGAATATAATCATATATACATCAAACGAAAGGGTAATAAGCCTAGTTTGTTCTAAAAATATTTTATTGATAAAATATGCAACAGTTGTGCCTTATATTTTAAAATGGTAGAAATAAATGTGTTTTTTTCTTCTTAAAATCATGTTTAACCCGGATTTTAGTATCAAAGATTATAACTAACGATTTTAAAATATCATTAACTTTGATTTGTATTCTTCAACCTTTTTTTTCGTATTTTTTTCTTTATTTTAGCCATTACGGTTCATTAGCTATATACGTTTTTTGTTACGACAAAGTTGCGAGTCGCGCTCGGTTCGGGTGCCGCGCGCGGCTGGACGTTAGAGAGACAAACGGTCGCGCGGCCCGGACGTTAGAGTGGATAAAAATGCTTATCAGCTGACAAAGGAGGACAATAAAAGCTATGATTCCGAAACATCAATAAAGATGGAAGTTCTAGGGAAGTATTCGACGTGACTCGGTATGGCGCGCAAGGAATAATGGTGACTCTCAAATTAGATTGCATAGCACACCCGGGATTCTGAAGGTGGTGCCAAGTATTTGCGTTTCAGCCTGTCTCGTATTTCGTTGGCGGAATTTTTATTTCATCGAAATGGGTTGTGTTTGGTATTACTTTTTTGGATTATGGTATGGTATTTTTATATTGATTTTGATGCTTCATGTTTGCAAGTGAATGAGGAGTGGTAGGTATTGTACAGTATATAATCATGCTTGAATGTAGCTATGAAAGTTGTGCTACTAAGTCTATAAGACAAGCACATACATTACTTGACACACTGTGTCGTTCGTGTATGTACTAAAAAATGAACTAATATTCAAATATGAACATTACAGTATCAAAACATGAGCCTAATTACAGATTTATCAAAAGACGACTGACCGTAGTTTCAATTCACCATAAAAGAGATTATAAAAAAACGTAATATAATTTAAAGTAACCTTTCAAACCTTTAATAAACAAAGACATTTCTCAAACATTGTTCCCACAACACTAATCCAATGAAATCCACAACGATGCCTTCCACTCCAAATAAAACGCAGCAACAACACTTATGTGGACATACGTCCAAATCGCAATAAGCACTCGAGAGAAATATGGAACCATATTAACTCGTCGACTCGATTGCACAAACTCGCGCTACGATTAATGACTGCACAACGAAATGGGAATGTCTGCAACTTGATAAGTGATCCGCGTAACGCGGTCTGAAGAAACACCAGATGGGAATGCATTTTAAAATTCCCATTCGCCATTATTTTACTTTAAAACCTTTCAAGTGGGATTCATTCATTCAAGAAAAGATTATTTGAATATATTTCCGATGCTATTTTTAATCTTGTGTACACCTGTAGTTAAAAATATGTCAAAAATAAAAAGCTTCGATTAATGACTGCACAACGAAATGGGAATGTCTGCGACTTGATAAGTGATCCGCGTAATGCGGTCTGAAGAAACACCAGATGGGAATGCATTTTAAAATTCCAGTGTTGGGCAAATCAACTAATTTTTTCAATCAATTGATCAATCATGATTGATCTAATCATGATTAATTTAGTCATGACTAATTTTATCATAACTAACGAGATCAATCATTAGTCATTACTAAATTCGTCAATCGCAAATCATCAATCATTAGTTTTAATCATGAATGTATGACTAAGCTCGATGCACAGGTGTTGATACAGGGTGTAAGGATCAGCTGACCGAAGTCTCAGAACATCATCTTGAGTAAAGCACTGAAGGAATTAGGTTCGGAAACGAAAAAAAAAATTTGACTCTGCATACAAAATATTAAAGTCGGCTGCTAATTTTGTATAGAAAGGCCAAAACTTTTTCTTTTTCGAGAAAAAATTCCTTCGGTACGTTACTTAGGATGATGGTCTGAGTCCATGGTTTTAGTTTGGTAAACCATCCTTTACACCCCATATTATATACCTTTCTTAAATATATTATTTGTGTTTATAAAGTTCAATACAGTTACACTGAGATGATAAATAAATAAAATAATACAAGTATAATTTAGTTAGTCTTATAATTGTCCTACAATAACGTTTTGTGTGCAATTCAGTATTTTTTTAAGATGCAGAAAAATATTTTACTTTACCCGGTATGAAAAAATATCAATCATAAATAAATAATCATGATTATTTGATTAAGATTAAAACTAATCAATCGTTAGTCATCACCTCGTGATTAAACTAAATAATCATTAGTCTTCAATCATAACTAACACATTCAATCATTAGTCATCAATCATTAGTTAACTAAATTTTGCCCAACACTGTAAAATTCCCATTCCCATCACGAGAAATGTTTTCGTCTCGCCATTATTTTAATTTAAAACCTTTCAAGTGGGAATTTATTATTCAAGAAAAGATTATTTGAATAGAGAATTAATGAAATATGCTTTTACTTTTTCATGCCATTTTTAATCTTGTATGTCACCTGCAGTAACAAATAATGAATTTATCACAATAGATCTTTTATAGTAACGTTTGTAAATAAGATTATTTCAGAAGATATATATATTATTTTAATCACACTGTGTGATAGTTTATAATATTCATAGCTAGAAGATAATGAATGAAACTTCAGAAGCTATAGTTTATATTGAAATGCGTGATATGTTACAAGTAAATTAATTTTCTTTCAGTCTTAATTATTTTATGTTGTTAATATAACGAGTTATTACTAAACATCTGTTACAATATACAGATTTTCTCAAAGTATTAATGAAATGTCGGACAAAATTCTTATTGTATTTTGGAAACTAATTAATACATTTGTTAAAAAATACAGAAACATTTTTTTTTTCAGTCGACCAGCTTCACCAAAATATAGCTAAGATACAGGGGCAGATATCAAGCTCAATCACTAAAATAATAATTCTACATGCATTCTACATTTTGCCACGACATAAAGAAAAAAAACGTAGTGAAAAAAATCTACACGTCTCTTTTTAACAACGTTGTACTTGCTGATGTTTCCAGCAACTACTGAAGTCTATAAATTTTTAACGGCCGATCAAACTGTCCAACTAAAAATCGGTCGAATGCCAAATGTTTTCGTTTTAACACTGTTGCTGACATTTAGTTCAACAACATAAAGATAAATCGCTTTTTAAAGTTAGACTTTTGATACTAACCTAAAGTAAGTAAAGAAACAAAAACTACGATAAGTACATCTTTAAATTCTTTTAGTGAAAACAAAAAAGTGTTTTATTTGCACCTTTTTAATCTGACTGGTTAAGATTTCAAGAAAGACTTTAAAGATACTTACCAACTTTTTTTTATAGCTACTACGTCGATATATTACTTTCAAGCTTTGTAAACTGAAGATGCTTTTTCCAAATATTTATCACGATGAGTTTCCTCGCCACTACTAGTAAATAAAAAGTACCACCTCGGTTATCAATTTTGCACATCAGTTTAACTATGATAAACAATAAGGAATATTTAACAAAGATACCACTTCATATTCGACATTTAATCCGTACATAAATGCCTGATAAAGATAACAGCAGCGACAGTATAGAACATAAACTTAAAATCAACATTAATGAACATCTAACAACTTCACCCCCGAAACAAGGGTCATAAACGGCTGGAAATGTCCCGAGAATAAACTCCGGTCAATATACACGAAATAATTATTCAAGTTTATTTTATTTCATCATCATCTCCCGAGCCTTTTTCCCAACTATGTTGGGGTGGGCTTCCAGTCTAACCGGAGGCAGCTGAGTACAAGCGTTTCACAAGGAGCGACTGCATATCTAACCTCCTCGACACGGGTAACCCAATACCTCTTGGTAAGACGAGTTGACAGACTTCCAAACATGTTCATTGATAGCCGGGACCTACAGTTTCACGTAACCTCCGAAACACAGTCATTGGACTCTAAGATGTACTTAGAAAGTACGTTCAAACTTAGAAAAGTTGCATTGGTACTTGCCGGACCTGGAATCGAACCCACGCACTCATACTTGAGAGGTTAGTTCTTTACCCACTAGGCCACGACCGGTCCCGAGAATAAACTTCGGCCAATATACACGAAATAATCCTTCAAGTTTGTTTTATTTCAATGGATTAAAAATGTTCGTTGCAAGTGCTGGATAGTACAGCTGCTGCATTGCAATTTAGTCTTACATTTGGACGGTATCGCTAGTGGTTGCAAGCACGTTTTCTTGGATTGCCCGAATTTAACACTACTGTACAGCTTTATTTCTACAGTTTTTTTTTTTGCTGTAGAAATCACGCTATTCCTTGAGGAAGCATTGCCTGGTTTCTGTAAATTTCTTTAAAATTACGATTTGCGTTTGCGAGAGTAAATCTAAAATGTAGACAGACATATAATTCTCTATTAGCAATTGATAAATCATTTTTGTTCATGTTCCAGAAATGCATACGACCTTAGCGAACGACTTTACCATGTTTTTGTTGTCGAAATAGTCCTAATTTCCTTTTCATCATTATCCCAATATATTAAGATGGAAACCAGGAGTTAAGCAACACGTGATTGGCATTCACATCAATCCAGTTCTCAGTCAACAAATTTCGTTCTTATCCCATTGTCATAAAGCACAATATCACTTTGTGAAAAAAAATCTAGATACTTTTAGAACAAAACCGAGTTGCAGGGTGAAACTAATCACTATAATTGAATTTTCTGGTGCGCGTCCGGCTCGTGCCTCGAATTCAGTTAATTCTATTTGCCATTTTAGTAGCTAACTAACGCCTTTATTTTTCCCATGAGTATAATTGCCACCCAGTTACTGTGATTCCACTACGAATTTTTATGTTTTGACATTTCGTATGTGAATGCGTTCCACGTTTGAATTTACATAATAAAGGATTGTTAATAATATTTAATTTGTTACTCATGAATATTCACCGCAAATATGCGCTTACATTAATTAAACGTCACACAAATTAGTGGGCAACTATAAAGATATGTTGATCAATAAATTGGAAATCAAACCGCATAGCGTTATAAATTTTAATATTTATATAAAATATATTGTACAGGATAATAGGATGCAGATTCGTTTGCAGTTTAACGTAAAATGCATTATCATTATACATTGTGCATGGTAACTGCATTCATCAATGTTCATGCCAGTTAATATTTTGAACAGGTTGTGTGGTATGTTAAATTTTTAATGGTGTTATGTATTGATAGTAGGTACTGTAAGTATGTACCTAGGTGCACTTTGTACATATATATTTTTATGGACGTCCAGGACAAGGAAGTCTGATAGATAACCTACTATGCTAATGCTAATTCAACAAATTTGGATGAAAAAATATAAAATCATAATTAATGAACTATGATAATTTTTTAAAATTATATCCTTCAATTTTCCCAAACTGAAACGCTGAATCAATCGATCAACCGTAGTCTTATACCGACATTATTATCTACTTCTTTACTAACTTTTTTTACTTTTACATCATTACACAGACAAATTACACTTTTGTTTTGTAATCTCTTGCCCTAGTATTTCAACCTCAACTTTAATAAAACCTAGACAGCGTTGCTCTTTAGAAATGGTAGGCGAAATTAATTTTGGTCTTGTTTTAATATCTCAGCTGAGGAAGGCTTATAAACCTTCTAAACCACATTATGACGAAGAAAAACTGTCTAGGTATTAAATATAATGGTCCAAGTTTCTTTGTGATATGAAAAAGTTGATTACTTTTTTTAAGAAATAATTACGAGAGCTTTGATACATAATGGCATTGAAAACTTTTTCTGTCATGTGAACATATTTGCCAGTCATTACGGAGGTTCAGAAGCCAGTAAGTTCTACAACCAGTCTTACTAAGGGGCATCGTGCTATCCTGTTAACTGGGTTGAGGAGGAGGTCAGATAGGCAGTCGCTCCCTATAAAACACTCCGATTGGACACTTAGACTGGAAGCCGACCCCAACATAGTTAGGAAAAGGCTCGGCAGATGGTATTGAAAACTTTTGTGTGATGCTATTAACGTACCTAGTCAGATACATCATCTGTTACAACAACAAAAAATAACTCATTCTTCCTAACCCTAAAATAAACTAGGTACCAAAAAACAACCTAGATATTAAAAAATCAACCTTCTCCGTAATACCTTCAATAAATAGCGAGCAAATCGAAAATGTGACTGGACTTAGATAAATGACAGTACATGAATGGAATAGTAATGCGTGAGTACCGCACTATGTGCTAATGAGAATTGATTTTGTATAGTTTATTGTAGATATGTTTAAGTACGGTTGATTTACTCCGGCGGTGCGGTGGTAGGGTTAAGTATGTTGATTGATGCATGTGTTTATGTTCACAAAGTTATTCATCGAACATTTGATTATACTTTTTTAAACAGCTGTCTTACATAAATGGCATTGACTAAGAAATCGGTGATAAAAGGTAAAATCACAGAATTAACACCGACACCATTAAATGTCACAGCAGACTGTGACATTTTTGCTTTAGTTGTCAAACAATATTTCTCAATCACGATTTCTATCTATTTCTCTATCAGAACCAACTACAATAACAGAATTATAGAATGTGAATCAAAAAGTAATTAAACTATTCTATTGAACAAAAGGTTCCACTAATAAATATAATAGGTATGTATTTCCCAAAAGAAGAACAATGTAGCTCGTAGAAATAGAATACAACAATACGCTGATTCTCTGATAGAAGCCAAAAAAATCTACGTAATACCAATATTCCATAGATTCCTAAATAAACCGAAAACAAAATTCCACAGAAAGAATTAAGCTCAATTGTTTCTTCTCAAAATATTTTGTTACATCACAATACCACTGTTGTTACAAAAACCATTTCCGAATAAAAATATGGAAATATGTATGTCCAATTCCGTAAAATATTTAAATAGTGAATCTGTGGGAGTGAATGTTCTGGAATTCAGCCCAGAATAAAACATTCATCTTAGGGCTGATTTTTCAATCATCAGTTAACTTCTATCTGAGGAATAAATATGGCGGTTTGACATATTTTCCATACAAAACCTGTCAAAACGTCAAACATATGCCTCAGATAAAAGTTATCTGGCGATTGAAAAATCAGCCCTTAGTGCTATAACTGACAACGACAAGTGTACACCCCACTATTTTAACTGGGAACCACAAAGTGCAATTTTTGGATGTTCTTGTGCATGAAATGCAACTTAATTTTGGTGAACTAGAAGTAACTATGACTTGAATAACGCAATCTATCTTAGGTCGGTAAAACCTTATCTCATACTTGCATTAGATCTTTTGTGATCAACCTGTAACTTAAGAATATTCTACATGATCAAAATCTTTATCTATTAGCTGGTCTACAGTAGTGGGCACTGTGCAATCATGATTTACTTGTGACGTCACATTTGTTTCTTCTTTCCATGTACTCCCTCCCCTATGTACAGGCAGGTACTCCTTTAGGTTTTCTGTAGTTCCTTTTATACTCCCTTATATACCATATAAATTATCTTATTTACCACCCCTATCTATGGGCATGAATGTTTTGGCTCCCTTAGGTACCCTCCCTATATACCTTCAGCCTGCCCTCCCTTATAAACTGTTCTTAAGTACTCTCACTTTAAACCCCTTATGCACCACCTCGTATGTACTTCGTAGAAATTGAATATGACTTTAGAGTTTTCACACATGTATAATATAACAACACTCACGTTAAGAACATACGTACTATACTATATTACATACGTGTCTCACGCACACACTGTCACCGTCGCATCGCGGCATCGGCTAGGGGTGGGACGAATTCGTCGATACTTAATCGAGTGTCAGTCAGCATGGGACGGCGTCGGGCGTTTGATGTGCCTCGCTTTGACAGATGCTTCGCTCTTCAGATACATTTGGTCATGGCTTTTCGTTTTAAAGACTGCGATGTAATTTTTTACTTTGGTGTAAAAAAGGTAATTACAGGACTTTAAAATATTTTTTTGAGATTTTATTACATGCAAATACTATAGATAAGTAGAGAGGGTAAAGAGAAGTGTTTATTAACCCGTTGTATGTTAGCAAGCAGATATGTGCGAGACACAATTGATTTTCTATGATAATTAGCGACATAGAAACAGTTAATCAAATTAGTATAGGAATATTTTCCAAAAAATGTAACTGTACCTACAGAGAACTGACGCCGACGGTACAAAGATTTTTTGTTCGATTCCAAATCATGAATGAAAAAATAGCTTTAATTATAATTAAATTACCTTGAACAATTAGGCTCATCATATTTCACATGCAATTTTTTATCGACAGCACATAATTTAACAACCAAATCACTATGTTATACCACATCCAAGTTTACTAGCTTGTCGTGATGAAACATCTATAAATCCGACAACGACGGAATAAGACATCCAATTTTCTCTAAAGCCAGAGTCCACTCGAGACTCAGCAGTGATGAATAGAACGCTCAGGAAACAAATCTCTTTTGTGAGTTATTTTACACTGACTTAAGATGACCCTTTCTATGTTATTTACTTAATGTAACTACCTACTTTGTTAACGTCGTTTAAAGTAATAATGTTGTATGCCGTATACATTCTTTTAGTAGTAAAAATTAACATATACTTTTGATATCCACACATTTTTAAATTGAGTGTGGTTTTTGTGCGGAAAAGGTAGCCACGCTGTATTGACAATTTCAAGATAAACATCATTCACATAGCCCTTTCCATAGCCCGCTGAGCGACTTTCAACTTGTGGACCAGCCGTACCGTCAGTGTCCACGTTAACCGATAACCGTTGGGGTAAACGAGTTCTAGAGTGAAGACCACGCCTCGGCAAACGTAGTGTAGGACGTCCTCAGGCACGGTGGAGTGATGACTTGCGCAAGACGGCTGGCAGGAGCTGGATGCGAGAAACCGAAAATCGATTTCAGTGGCGTGCACTTGGAGAGGCCTATGTCCAGCAGTGGACTGCGATAGGCTGATGATGATGATGATCATTCACAAAGGACGACTGTTGTGCACGGGATCCGGGGTTCAATTCCCGGATTGGGCTGAAATCACTTTGTGGAATTCAGGGAACTTTCATAGAACTGCCCAGAGTTTGGTGATAAGCCCGTATCTCGGAGGGACATGCAGCAATCAAATATACTAGTCACTCCATATTGTTTGACAAAGCCAATTCTTGAAACAAGGTGTCAAGCAGCAACACTCATCTAAAGAATTTACGTTAAAACCTTAACGAGGTCACCAAAACCTCGATCGGAAGGGCGCAAACGGAAAATTTAATGATAAAAGCAATAAAATGTTATGGCAACAGATAAAGGATTTTATAGCCATCTTAGGAATTAATTAAGCCGGTGTTACAGATTTGACTAGCTGAATTTTATATGTACCTCTTTAATTTTTATCTTTAATCTACTGATGGAGAAGTTTATATTCAATTAGTGTAAGACAGGACAGCCCATTGTGTAAAATTTAACGTTGTTATAAAATATTTTTATAGCCAGGAAATAAACAGTTGCAGTATTTACAGAACGTTAACTTTTTTAATGTTACACTAAAATTAAGCTTACTTCGAAGATTAATTGACTTCATTAATAATTAATTATTCCTATTATCTTACAAATGAATACAGTTTATTATTGTCGATCGTTTGCAGTTTTACCCACAGTCTTCCATTACAAAAACTCAAAATATCTTACTCCATCGAGAACTTAAATATAAAATTCACCGTCACCTATAACGACCTTAAACATAAACGTCTAACCTACAACAAAAATAAACTCCACCACCTTCATCACTAGCTCATGCTACGGAAATGACGGTCAGACCTGGAGGGCCACGCACCCATCCATCATGGCTCCACTGTCTCCGGTCACATGACCCTCACGACCCCACCTGTGACCCCACACGACGCTCACATGCTCCCCTGACTAATTAAATAGGATTTACTATGTTTGGCACATGTTATACTAGGAAGCAATTATGTAAACAATACTTATAGTTAATCTGGGCAGATTGTTAATTATTACACGTGCAAATCGGGTATATTATTGTTGAATTAACTGTATGTAACCTAACAGGTAATATTATATGTATATTTATTTGCCTGGAAGGTGTTCATGATAGGGTCGACAATATACCCTTTTAGAACAGTAAACATTTCGGTCTTTACTAAGTATACTGATACATAGCACCGAAGATTTTATATATAAGGCCATCTTTAGGTTTCAAATAGTTTTTTTTTTTTTATTAAAAAAATAACTCAGCAGAAAACGTAGATACACTACTTGGCTAAAGCAATTCTTTCCACACACGTTCGTGTCAACAAACAATCATAATTGAAACGAACAATAACCTAGACACCATCCCTGCAATGGCGGGATGAAATTCACCGCGTAAATGCCGTATGAGCACCTCTATAAAAGTTAAAAGCTTTTGTCGAAAAAAGTGCTGGGAATAAAATAAAAAGTGAATGCAGTTCCCTAAAAGTGGGGTACCAAAATGCGGAGCCATGTTCGGACATTGAACAGTTGTCGCGTCCCACGGGACTTTTGACCCGGGAAATATTTTCAGGGGTGAATACTTTTTGTAAGCATAATGTGGGTAGTTGTTTTTGCTCCGATTTCTTGCGGTGTTGCCAATTCTTGGACTGTGC
The DNA here is from genome assembly GCA_963856015.1 of Helicoverpa assulta. Classification (NCBI taxonomy): domain Eukaryota; kingdom Metazoa; phylum Arthropoda; class Insecta; order Lepidoptera; family Noctuidae; genus Helicoverpa; species Helicoverpa assulta. The sequence continues at coordinate 3,955,579 of CAWLCW010000016.1, forward strand.
TTTTTGAGGGAGTTTTTGTTTTTAAATTGTTATTGAGAAATTGAGCTTTGTAGTAGAGTTTGAATGGTTTTTTGCAGAAGTGAATTTTGTGCTTATTTAATTGAAAATTACTGTACTACATTACTGACGTTAATTTGTATGTTAAGTCCTTTTGTAACAAAAAAGGTCTATGTTTCTTTCTAATTGGGGAACAGCTATAAAAAATACAGGTTTGGATATTTTTATTACAACTACAAAATTTTGTTTCAGCTAGTTAGCTATAAAATATGTGACGGTAAAAATTCAAAACTGCAATAGTGTCACACCTCCAATATTGTTGGATAACTAAATTATATTACCCGATTTTTTAATAAAAAATATTTCGATTAAGCGTACGCAATAGAATTATGAATTTCTATTTCAAATAATCCAGTTTAAAATGTTAACGCGGGATTAAACTGTCACACTCGTAAATCCTACGTATTATTATTAAATTATTTAGGTCCATTTTATTGTAGACTTTTTTATTTCGATAATTGCTCAACTGAAATTATACCTATTATAAATTGAATTACATACGTTTTCTGGTAGACATTTTTTCCCCATCGGTATACCTTTATAGATTATTATCAGTTCGTGCAACTTCGTTCATTTTTACTTTTTTTGTAACATATTAGAGTAACATATTTATTGATAGTTCAGTCTTTAAAGAGAAAACAGCAAAAACTGACTGAAACTCATAACCTTAAAACACTGAACTAACAATACGTTTTCATTACAATATAAACAGTAGTTATAACTAGCAACATAGTAACTAACAATCTTAGAAGCTCAGTAGTATAAACAGTTCGCTTAATTTAATGTATTCATAGGTCATCTCAGTTCTCAAGTAATAACAATGGCTATATATACACAGCCGTATATAACTATATATAGGTATATAGGAAGTCAGTGTTGTGTCCTAGAGGACTCAGTCTAATTTAGATTACAAGCAAACTGCAGACGAAACAGTCGGCCGACAGTTGACCCGATGCTTGTAATTTTTTTTTATTGTAAGAAAATATTGATTCCAATTCAAATCAGTCGGTCTGATACCGGGTAAATACCAGATCTTTGTAATGTGCGTACTACCATTTATCTTCAAACTGATTTATGAGCCCAAACAAACTATCGGCCGACTAAAAGTTTGTAGTGTGCTGGTGTCGTTAGACGTATCATTATGACAGGCAATTATTATTGCTCGAATATACACTAGTGTCTTCATTGTGGAGCGATTGACAGCCTGGGTATTGTGTTCTAAATTAGGCTCTATTATTTGTTCCGGTCCTGTTAATTTTAATAGTGTTAAATTTAACTCAAATATGATTAGTTTAGTATTCATCCTTTCTGTTTTCCATGGCTAACTATGCTTTACCGTAACTGTCTCCTATCATAGTTATATCCAATTTTATCTGAAATCGTTCAGCCGAATTATTATAAAAGCATGCCTAATGGACTCCTGTATTTAAAGTATTAGAATAATGCATCACGTAAGGTGATTTACCACCAGATGAGATTAATTAAAACACAGAGGGAGAACAGCAACCTTATCTCAAAATCGCTATAGATCGATCTCAAAGGGACTTCGTTCAAAGCTGTATCTATCAATTTAAAACAAAAAAAATATTCCAAAACACGCTCCCTCCCACCCGTCACTACCATTGACGTGCAAAGCGCAGAATAAAAACGTCACAAGTGCACACATTGAACGAAAGCAGATTTGTTCACATATTCAGTTAATCCGTGATTAATCCGGCCACAGATGTGTGATGAGGGTCGCTGGTGATAGCGCGATAATTGTGATGTTATGATAGTGCCTCTAATGTGTGCTTGTTCTAGGATTATGCCTGTAAAAGATTTGAGATGATGGGTTAGGCTGGCTTAAAAAAATTAGGTCATATGCTGCCATATTGGTTTTTAAGTGACAAGTCTAATTACGTAACTGTTTTTGTCGATAGTCAATGAACAAATTAATAAATATTCCGAATATATTTGCCAAATATGGCATATTATGTTACTAAAAATACATATAATGATAATCATTATAGAGGTATGTATGTATTTGCTGCAATTAAGTTAAAATTTAATAAGTTAAGTGTTATTGTTGCAGTATGCATTGTGGCATAGAATTTGGTTATCGACCAATAGCAAATAGAACCGTTAATAAAGCAAGAGAGCGAGGTATTTTTCTTACTCTTTTAATTCTAAAATAAACCCATTTTACAAGACTATCTTCAGCTGAACGTTACAAGTAATACAAGTACTATTAGTATTGCACTAGGTACCCCACACTGAGCGATTTCGTAAAACAAACAACAGTTGCACGTAGAGCCATTAAGAACGTTGGAAATTCATGCCGGGACGAAGCAATTCAAGTAAAACTACAAATAAAGGTTTAACCAGCATTTCCTTGATTTGAACCTGTGGAAGATGCAGCGCTAAATAACTTAAAGTGGTACATCTAAATATAGACCTCGATTATGAACAGAATAGTATGGATTTGCTAATTTGTAAACATGAGTATACTTACATTTACTTACTTTACATAGCTGGAAAGAGAGAGAATAGAAAACATACGCAGGCGTGCAAGATTTAGTAAAGAAAATACTTATGCATCGAGATAACTTCAGCTTCTTCTCAACCAATTAAGTGACTTCAAACTCAACGGCATGGAAGAGACCTTTGTGAAAAACTCACAAATAATTTTCTGAAAAATGTTACTGAAAAACAAGAATGAGGTAGTAGTTCCTCGTACTTGGTTCTATAAATATGGGTTTGTTCGGGTATAACCTTACCAAAAAGTCGTGGTGGCCTAGTGGGTAAAGGACCAACCTCTCAAGTATGAGGGCGCGGGTTCGATCCCAGGTCAGGCAAGTACCAATGCAACTTTTCTAAGTTTGTATGTACTTTCTAAGTATAAGTATCTTAGACACCAATGACTGTGTTTCGGATGGCACGTTAAACTGTAGGTTCCGGCTGTCATTGAACATCCTTGGCAGTCGTTACGGGTGGTCAGAAGCCAGTAAGTCTGACACCAGTCTAACCAAGGGGTATTGGGTTGCCCGGGTAACTGGGTTGAGGAGGTCAGACAGGCAGTCGCTCCTTGTAAAGCACTGGTACTCAGCTGAATCCGGTTAGACTGGAAGCCGACCCCAACATAGTTGGGAAAAGGCTCGGAGGATGATGGGGTATAACCTTACCGCACACTTTTTTACATCGGCACACAAAATCCATTCCCAAACAATCCCACCACTCGAGTGTTAAAAATTCCGAATTCCTTCCATAAAGACTAGGTACAAAGAGAACCTTACTGCGAGCGTTCGTGTTCTGTAATAATTTCCACTTCAAATGTAGGCACAGTGGGCCAGTACACTCGCTTAGTTGAATAATTCAAAAATTCACGTCGGCCACTTGTGAAAACAAGGAGAGTAAACGCTAACTGTGCAGTTCGCGAAAAAATACTACCGGACCAGTGTAAAGTGTGGCGAGTTCATTATTCTGTTTGAATGTTCCCGTGCCCCTGCTTCTGCTCTTTTGGGGAATTAGGGTGCTCGTTATGATTTGAATGGAGGTACGACTGTCTTGTTACTTTTATTTGCCTGTTGATTGTTGCAAGGGTAATGTTGGACAAGGTTATAGGTAAAAAAATATTTTAAAAATAGGTACATTTTTATAAGCATATTTTTGTTATTGCCGTAAATTGAAAATACTAATCGAACAACAACAACAAACTCTTCTTGTTTCCTAGAAGAGATCAAAAGATGATTGAGTATTTATACAAGTACTACAATTACAACATTGCAAGAAATCCCCCAAAAATTTCTTACCTACACACAAAAAAAGAAATCAGACGAAACATCAAGACAAACAATGATCTATCCCATAAAAAAGCCTAGACAAAACAATAGAGCAGTCGTAATCTCAGACCCTAATCACAGCCAGTTTTCTGGCTCACAACACAATCAGCGTAGGCTGAAGTACTAAAGATAAAGGGAAAGTAATGAAATCTCGGGTAAGTAGATAATTAAACAACAGCACAAGTTTTGACATAACTCCCAGCGGCCTCATAAGGTAATGAGTTTGGAAGAGAAACCTCTGAAGTCTGTCTATTTTATCAACTAACATTATAATTTACGCTGATGTGGCTATGGGATGAGGAGGGATCCAACTTATGTAATTTGGATGGCATATGTCAGACTTCTACGTTTCGTTAACTTAAATCAAAACTTTGGGTACCTATTAATTGTTGTTGCCATATATTCTGTATTAATTGTTGTTAACATATATTCTGTATTAACTGTTGTTGCCTATGGAAAATAAACCATTCGTTTTTGGTCAAGAAATATTGTTTGGAAGTTTATTCTTTGAGGCTTGCCTACGCCAAAAAACCTCAATTCCGGCCATTGAAAGACCATTTTCTACTTTATTCTTTTAGATAAAACTATTAAGTAATGTGCTTTTAGTACGCTCACGCAAGAAGAAGCAGTACCTACCTAAAGTTTTCATCTTTGACGATACTTACATTTCCATCGCGTTTCGTAAAATATTTACCAAGCTGAAACATTAAGGAGCACGTATCAATTCCGGGATGCAGTACGCGCACGCCCCACAAATTATGCAAGAGCCTGTAACCGTTTTATAGCTCGCCTTTTACAAAACGGCTGGTAAGGAAGGTTCATATGATACAGCCATTACTATAAGAGGCTACGCTAATTTTTGGGATGGGTATTGGTTATAAAGCTCCATTTTTCTTAATAGAAAAACTGCGAATTAGGGTATCTTAATACGATTTTGGCAGATGTTAGAATGGGTATGTGATTTTAATAGCACCTGCATAATACAGTTGTAAATTTATTCTAAGAGATATAATGAAATAGTTTAAACAGACATTAAGTGTTATATGTTGGCAACAAAACTGCGCAAAATGTCGTGCGATACCGTATTCTACTGCAACCAGTCGGAAACTATCGTGCCCTGACCTACAAGTAAATTGTGTAAGTAACAAAATTACTTAGTCACAAAAATGTATACTAAAATTACTTCTGAAGTGAGTAAGTATCAGGATAATACACATTCTTCGTAAAATCAAATTAAACAATCCGAAGTACATACTTCAAAGAAATATTCAAAGGACAATTTAATCCGAACAAGCTATACTAACAACGGATACCTGAATCTTTCATTTATATTGCTCGCATACCAGCCAAAAATAGAATACGAACACTTGATGAGAATAAAATGCAGGATTACCTTACCGAAATGGCAAAATTATGACAATAATACCTTTCTCACACAAGCACGTACTTACACTAAATAAGCAAAAGCAACTTAAATTGAATGCTCATAAAGTAGATTTTACAAAGTATGTTCTAAACGAGACACAATGAAATGACAATGTTTATTTTGAGAATATTCCCTCAGTTAAAAAGTGCTCTGCGGAAAGTTTTTTATTAGCTTATTTATTTGAGACTGAAACGTACAGCGAGCTTCTGCAATTTGTCGAGGTTTCTTAGCGATACTTTTTATTCGTATTGTGTTTCAATCAGAACGGGGAAAATTTTATAAATGTTGTAAAAGACTAGTCAGGCTCCTTCATGCCCATCATATTTTATTACTACTCAAATTACATAAAAGTATATATATGTTATGGACCATGTGATTAATTCGGGCATTATTTATAATGCCCGAGCATTATGAATAATGTCTAGCTTTATCGGGCCAAGTGATTAATAACTATCTTAACTTCATTATTTATCACATTGCACGGGCATTATTATATTGCTACATGACAGTTGGGCAATTTGATAATAAAGCTATATTTTATGCGGTGCGAGGGTGGCAGTTGTTCTAATAAATAAATTCTGTTACTTGCTACATATTTTATGGTTATTGTTTCGAAAATTATATGTTCTTTTTTAATGGGAAATTTTAAGTCTAACCACAAAATTATTTATTGGACAATTGTCATCTAATTTACTTACTCGGCATCGTTTTTCTTGATCTCATTTTTCTTGGCTCGTTTTTTTTTTATGGTAGAATTTAATTTGGATTCAAAACATTGTATTAAAAATTGAAGTCAGTGTCGAAAACGAATCGCTGCAAACCCGACTCCACGTAGTCTTGTCTGCCCTACCCCTAGAGTGCAATTCAAAACCGCGTAGGCGCGGAGGGTCAAGGCGGCCTGCGAGCTGAGGCGCAGGTAGTTTTAACGCTCGCCGCCGCGGCTGAGGCTGGCCGGCGGAGCCGGCCAGCAAGCCGAAGCTGCGGTGGTGAGCATGAAAACCATCTGCGACGATAAGCTCGCATGGGACCGCCGGAGCCCTGCAGCGCCGGAGCCGTGACAGAAGCCATGCTTGCTGCATGTTGCATGCTATTAATATTTAGTTTAAGTTAAATGTCAATAACAATAAAAAAATGAAATTAAATATGTTTATATTACTTTGCCCAAAAGGTCATGGGCAATATGTATAGTGCCCGGTCAATTTGATTATTTGAATAATTACCTCTATTATCAAATTGCACTCTCATATTGGGCATTTTTCATAATGACCGGGCATTATGTATAATGCCCAATTTATCACTTGGTCCATAACATATATACCTTACTTTACCCACGGATGTGGCCGTTTGAGGTGGTTATACCTAGCTGTAGCCGGTTTATCCTAGCTCTAAACAGACACACACAGGACTCCCGTCCTCATCTGGAGAACTTAGTCCAAGTTTTATACAGGAGATTTGATAGTTTAAAAACACCGTTGCCGAGGCCCAGGGCTGGGGAGCACAAGAAAATTTGGGTTTATTGTACATACCCCTGGGTTATTTAATGATAATGACAAAGTCTTTATAAAAAACTGTAATATTGAAAGTTTTTAATATAAAACTTAGTAAGTAAGATTCTTTCGTAACGCAAAAAGATCATTATATTTCACAAACAACGTTTACAGAAAGCCTTTGGCTAGAGACGTCTAAAGAAGACAGGTAAATATTCATTTCGATCCACTACAACTAAGCCAGACAGTTTGCAGAACCATCCAATATTATTCAAGAACTTTATTAACACTCATACCTAGTAGTAATAAAATATGTATGGGTCTATAAACAGTGTTTGTTCAAGTATTGAAATTATTTGTATCATTGTGTACAATATTCTCCAAGTAAGGCATATTTTTGTGATAAATAGGTATGTAGCCGCAGTTTTGCTTACGTTTTTAAAGAATTATCGTTTCCAAGACATAAAACTTTGATCTGTAAAATATGAGATAGTTCTTGTAAAATTATGTTATGTTTACGTAATACAAATAAATGGTAGTATTAAATAAACATAAAACAACCGTGCTTTGAATCGTGAAGACGTGGTTTTACGCATTGTCGGAGTAATTTTCTCCACAGCAAATATCGTGCATGTTACTGCAGCTAAATCCTTCCTCAGTAACATTGTGTCGGCATAAGTTGTCGGTGTATGTTGTCGGTGTATGGTGTCGGTGAATGTCGGCGTACGGCGTTATGTCGGTGTAGAGTGTCGGCCAAGTAAGTGTGTTGTTAACTTAATTAATCGCTAATTACACCGTGTATCACGGTCCTTACTTTGCAGTTCTTAGAAAATATTGCTCCTTATGTTTTATGAAAGATATTTTTGTTTTTCTTTCTTTGAAAGGTGAAATTAGCACCAAATTGCCTCAAGAGATGCATAGCCACCTACACACCTATTATATTTTAACATTACGCAAACGATAACTTTAGTATAGTCTATTCAGTAATAAAAAAACAATACATTTCAAACCATTTCTAGTCTCCGAGAAAATTTTCCGAAAAGTCAATATTAGCACAGGAAGGACACCATAAATATCTCCTACGAAAAAGAAATCTTTACCAGCATAGAGTCCGTCAGACTCCGTACTTTTTGCTTCACCTACCATAAAACTAAAAAGGTAGAATATTTTTTTTACAATAGCAACCCTGAGTGTAAACAATCGCAGTAGATACAGTGTTGCAACAAAAAGAACGTGATTAATGTACCGTGCGGCGACGCAGACAATGTTTCTAGATGTACAGATGGCCGCTTTGAAAGGCGGACGTGTGGGAAACTACATTTATTTCGCTATACGGACTTTTTTTGTAATGTGGGTATAGATATTCTTATTCTTATTTTTTTATTGCACACTAATAAACAGTAAATACACAAGGAATTCAGACAGTTATGTACAACGGCGAGCTTAACCCAGAATTGGGTTCTCTTACAGCCAACCTTACACCGATAGAGATATTCGATAGAGGTAGGGCTGCCATCTCGAATTTCGCCAAACCCGGGCATAGATTCAAAAAACCCGGACATTTGGCGTAAATCTCTTTTTTTTCCCGGACGAGACTGAAAATAATATGTAAAAAAACAAGACCTCATTTTCATATTATTTCTTTAATTTCACACAATGGTCCGGGTTTTTCCCGGACACTTCTTCAAAACCCGCCCGGACGGCCCCCGGACGGGCTCCAAACGAGGACAAATCCGGGGAAACCCGGACGGATGGCAGCCCTAGATAGAGGTATATCTTGCGAGTAGTATCAATAAACTCCAATAAATAATGAAGTTTATACAATATCTTGTATCTGGTTTTAACCTTTTAACTTTTTATAGATCGATATGTAATAAAAGCTCAAAAGTGTCTGCTTTATTAATGGCTGCTACATAGCAACTGCAAAACGTGGTCCTGTTTTTCTTAGCCCATATAACTCTCGAACAACCTTCGCCTTACACCCTTTATTAGAATTCTTCGAAGAACCATTATCAAAGGACATCATTCAGCTACGTTTCCGTATATTTTGATGGACATGTTCTAATGAAATTGAAATCTCATGAAAAAAGTGCTGCCTACAACACTTTTGTTGACTTTTGATGTTCGACCAAAATGAAAGATGTCATTTTAATACAAAATGGCGTTATAATGCTTACTTAATTGCATTCTCCAAACATCTGAAACTCCGTAGTATTAATCAGCGAGATACCAGCATATTCCAGCATTTTCTACTATACGAAGCTAAGCTAACAGTTTTATGGCGGCGCAACCGCTCCGGGACACTTCCCACAGTTTATCGCTAACATGCTGTATTCTTTTTCTAACCCAGTAAACCATAACTAGGATTGCTTTTATTTGTATGCGTAAACTTGTTAGGGAACAAATATATTATGTTTTGGTTTGAGTGTAACAAGCCCACCGATGACTTATTATGATTATACATGGATACACGGTAGCCTAGGTGCGACTCTAATAATACGATTATTCTCACAGTCATAACCTAGGGACTATTGGCTATATGACTGGATATCGGGTTTTCCGGGCAACTGAGTTGAGGAGGTCAGATAGGCAGTCGCTCCATATTAAGATACTAGTATTCAGCTGCATCTGGGTAGACTGGAAGCCAACCCTAATTTGTGTACCTAACCTGTATTTTGGAAAATAGCTTTACAGATGTTCAGATGAATGAAAGAATAAAAAATATTTACGGTATTTTTTTTGAGCAAACACCAAAATAAAGCCAGCAAATATTTATACTTAACGTAAACCTAAAATGTCACAGTACATTAGAACTTAATAACCCAATACTTCATGAAACGATAATACTGTCCCCGCGATATAATCAAAACAAAACACAAACCGACTCGTATTGTTTGAAACTTTTAATTCGTTTACTCTAATTCCGAAAAATAAAGTACTGTATAACGTTGTTACAGTCTAACAGTCTATGCGGTAGTCCAATGGGTACTAAGCCGTGAGCAAAAATGATCAGAAAGACCAATTTTAAGCCCTGTTACTATCGTGTTACGAGTGATATTGGATTGATACTTATAGCCTAGATAGAGTTAAGTTCAATATTATATTTATAATTTTATTAGTGCTAGGAAAAAGTAGGTATGTTTCTTTTTTGTAATTAGTGCTTTTGCAAGTTGTGTTGATTTTATGATCATAAATACTGTAATATTTAATTTAGCATGTTTCAAAATCATAAATTATTAAAATAAAGTCATCTTTCACAATAGCTGCCTAAAATCCGAATATTCCCCACTTATTTACAATGAACATTAAACTGTCAAAGTAATTCATTGACCATCTGTTTAGATTAAAAAGTTACTCTGTGACCGAGTTATGAATTCATTCACACGCACGCGTTTATATTAAAAATGTCTGCTATAAATTCACGGATTACAAACTTTGTTCGGTTGCAAAAATTCCAAACAAATAGGACTTATATACCTATATTTTATTCATATAGCTGTAACGTCCATCACTTGGTTCCATTCATAAATGAATAAAATGTCGTGTTGTCCATTTTTGCTCTTGCGCTTTAACCGACAAGACAAGAAGGGTTATAGTTTTATTAGCTGTTCCCCACTTCCCGGAAATGTTCACTTCTCGAAACTCGAAACCACGTAAAAGTAGCCTATTCCTTTCTCGGACTCTACACTCTGTGTACCAATTACTTTTCATTTAAGTTGGTTCAGTATCGGTTTACGGTACAGAAAACAGGCGGAGATACTTTCGCATTTATAAAAGGTGTTAGTAAGGATTATAAATGAGTCCTATTACTGAATAGGAAAGGTTTTATTATTATTTTGAAATTTCATCGAGCAGTTTCCTTAACCGTAGCGGCCATGGCTTAATTGAAGAGCTATAATTCAAATCACTGTAAGCAAAATGGAAAGGACATTGTTCATCGTCCATACATAGCTCGCCTAACCAGTTGAGCGCAACCAAGTGACTTTTGTCCCTTTTTCGTTTTGACAGTAGAGCGCACCCAAGTGACTTTTGTCCCTTTTTGCGTTCCAGTGCGATACACATCATAATATATTTGTTTCTTTCTATTACACGGTGTTTTAATACCTTTTCTCTTTTCTACACGATTCTTAGTACATTTCTTCATGCTAAAAATACGACAATAGTTCCACAATAGTTCATTCGGATTGAAAAAATAATGTCAAAGTCAGTCGTTCGTTGGTTTTCGCGCGTTAGGCGGAAGATTATCCTTGTAATTTAATCATTATTTCGGTTATTTGTACGTATTATTGTATTAATTACGGTGTTATTATACAATAAGAATATAGTCTTTGTGTGTGCAAGCGAGTTTTAACCTAAGGGTTTAATAATTCAGCTTTTAAAAACATTCTTTTTTACAAGGTCAAACAATGTTTTTTTTTAACTAGTCATTGTTTACATCTAAAAATATAAACATTTGAAGCTCAATGTTAACAAAAACCTGATACCACTTGAAAGAGTCATTCATTAGCTTGAACAAAAACAATACTTGAGATTACTTATGTTAACAATGAGTCATAAAAAAAAAAACATCTTGTGAGCTCGGCCATCTGGCGCAGCGGCGCGCCATTTTTTTTTCGAACAGTAGCGCTTTGTGCGTAATTATGAAATCGGCGAATCCGCTGAAGCAGACCCAACAGGGATCTGTATTTACTCTTTGGGTTGTAGATAATGTATATATTCGATTGAACCTAAATTAAAACAACGGACACTTATGAGAAATCTGAAAAAATGAAAACAATTTCGGGTTTTGAGGTTATAATCATCAATAGATCGTCAATAAAAACATCCGGTATGTAGTAGCGATGGGCGTTGAATCAACAAACTAGTTGAATCAACGTTGATGTCACTTCAACGGGATTAACGTTGACCGTTTTCAAATCAACGCGTTGAATCCGTCAACGCGTTGAATTTGTCAACGAGTAAAAATTACAACGACGTTTACGAATTCAACTAGGTTGACGAACGAAACGAGCAACTGAACCCAAACCAAAATAATGTAAAATTATAAAAAATAAAATAATGTAAAAAGCCAAAATAATGTAAAAAAAAAATAAGGAACTTCGTTCCAATTGTAAATAATAATTAATTAATGTACATAAAAATCAGATGATCTTTTAAATACGGCTAAAATTTGTATTTTATAGCAAATTATTTAGTCAGTCCTAAGCCTAAAAAAAGTATAAAGGGAAGATCATCTAGAAAGTTTTAAAAAATGATATATTAACAAAAACGTTTTGGCGTTTATCGTTGGCGTTGGCGTGTATCGTTGAAAGTTAATGATCGTTGATGCAAGTTGACGTTTGTAACACGTCAACTCGTTGACGAAATTAACTAGTTGATCAACTAGTTGACAAACGGAAATCAACGTTAACGTTTCGTTGACGGAAAAACCTTCAACGACCCATCGCTAGTATGTAGCAATAACTGTCAAAATGTCTATGTTGTCATCTGTCAATTATTCATCAACTGTCAGTGTCGAAATTAATGCTCGTTTCAAACAGCTCTTTCAATCGAGATTTTTGATATATTATGGCTAATTACGGTTCCAGGACATCTAATCGGACTGTGTAAGTAAAAATCATTATATATAAAGTGTTGAGAATACTGACGCTTGTCTGTTTCAAACTCTAAGAGTGCTGTTACACAGACTTGGCTGTATGAGTTATAATACCTTTGCCTATAATAAGCCTCAAATGGAACCAAAAATTAATAGAACTATCAAGATGGAAGCTAAGGACGGAAGTGAATACTTTTTAAAATGTTTTCGAAATTAACAAGTGTCCGTTCTATTTTATTATATGTAATGTATATTATTAAAAGAGCTAGTAATTATAGTAAACTAGCTTTTGCCCGCGACTTCGTTCGCGTGGAATAGTGACTTCCGGCAGATTTTTGGTTTGACCAATAGATGGCGCTATATGTCCGGAATACATTTTATTTTTTATTTTCAATTTTTTTTTTGTAATGAAAACTATCCTATGTCCTTTCTCAAGCTCCAAACTATGTCTGTACCAAATTTCACACAAATCGGTTCAGTAGTTTAAGCGTGAAGAAACGACAGACAGACAGACAGACAGACAGACAGACAGACAGAGTTACTTTCGCATTTATAATATTAGTTAGGATGTTTCATGCGTGTTGGTTCATAGGCGAGTTTTAACAATGTCCTTTTCATACAAAAACACCATTAACTTTAATTGAAAATAACGTACAAATCCCCCCTAACCTAAATATATAAAGCACTACGCTCCAAAAAGCACAGACCTAGCTCATCATGGATCAATCCTAATTCCTGAGTCCGTTGACCTTTAGGCCCAAACTGATACATCGCAAATATCCCAATCGATAGCACCATTTATAAGCTGAACGTCATAATGCGTTTTATTTTTGGCTTTAAACCTCCTTGTGTAAGTTGAAATCTGAAAAGGTTTGAAATAAAAATGTTGTAAGTATAGAATGATGACGAAGTTAATCAAAATATTACTAGAAGGTCAATACTTTCAAGATCAGACAGATAGGTTCAGGTTTAATACTAAAATAGTAGTGATTTTGCTTTTAAGATAAATAATGTTATGTTACGTGTGAGATGACATCAGATAGGGAACTTTGAAAGAAGAAGACCTGCTGCCCATGCCAGTATGTAACCATTTGAAACTTATTCGATCCTAGAAACTAAAATAATTGTTATAATAATTACATATTTTTTATTTTCCCCATAAAGGAGATTTTACTCCTTCCAAAACTTTATCTATGCCTATCGATTACCAAAAACCAAAAAAATACAGAATATATTTTTATAAGGTGTTAAGATTTATTAAAGGGCACCGCTGGATCGGGCTGCGTGAAATATTCAAGGATCATGGCACTCCTATAAAGGAAGATATTCTGGAGATGATTTATTTGTAGGGCTCAAAGGTCACGGCTGTTGCCTAGTGCTCGGAACAATAAGGGTATTTATTCCGAAAGCTGAAATATTGGTTTGTTTAAGAAGATGTTGTATAAAATTGATGGGTAAGTAAAATTATTGATGTTTCTCGTTGGCTTGAATTTTAATAGGTCAAATCGAATCTTCTTATTTTCCTGTGGAAATGTAACTTTTGGTTAATTTGTGTCAAGAATCGATGAAAGATGGTTTCGTTTGAAAATTAAGTTGATAATAAACATAGACATTGGTACCAAAGCGTTAAAGTTGAGCGAAATATTAGTAGGTACATTTTTTTGGAAATGTTGAAATTGTTGGTATCTAATGGAAATAGTTAATAGGTATTATTTTTAACGTAATCCAGGATCTTGTAATGAATTATAATTCATTAGAAGTAGGTATCCCAATCTAACTTTTTGATACGTACGATAGAATAATTTCATAACTAACCCTTACACGAAAATAACTGAATCTTCGTACAATTGAAGTTAGCGGTATAATTTGACCTTTTATATATTTTAGAAGCCGACAAAAGAACCAGTTTTCAGCTAATTAAAATGCAGAATTTATGAATTTAGATGAAAAATTTTCTGGCCGGCGCCAATTAGTTCTTCCGAATATTCAAATAATTCGGTTTTTCAATTTGGCAGAAAAGTTATTGTTACATGATGTAACTTAGGTATTATAACTTTGACCGCTATGTCTGTCTGTGGCACAATAGCCCTTAAACGGGTGAACCAATTTGCATGCGTTTTTTTTTAGACGAAGGGTGTGATTCCTAGACAAGTTTCAGCAGCAATTTTACTTTAACTCTGCTATTTTGAATATACTTCATAATGCTTATTTCACAATATTTTAGAGATCTATAATATTCTTACCAAATAGCTTTACAGTATGATTATCGTTCTAACCTTCATTAAAATCCGTTTACAATCCAAAACTCCGTGAAAAATAAAATCCGTTTCTCTGTCAATAATTTAGGGAGTTTCGCGAGACATTTCAGCTATATTATTATTCAAGGCACGTAAACTGTCGCAAGTCTCACGGCCTATCGGTAACAGTGTTAGCATTTAACTTCAATGTCAATGGAGAAATAGTAAAAAAACTAAAAAAATATTCACAGAATATTTTAGTAGGTAACTAGTTATTAGTTCTTTGTCTTTGTTTTAGTTTTTGTGCTCTGGAAAAAATATTTTTGAGCTGTCTAGTTTTGAAACAATAAAGGGCAATTGTAGCTTGATAGGTTCGGTGTTAGCTATTATTATAATAAGTCATTAATACATCTATACTAATATTATAAAGCTGAAGAGTTTGTTTGTTTGTTTGAACGCGCTAATCTCAGGAACTACTGGTTAGATAGCCCATTTATCGAGGAAGGCTATAGGCTACTTTTTATCCCGGTACGGAAAGTAGTTCCCACGGGATGCGGGTGAAACCGCTGGCAGAAGCTAGTTTTATATAAAAAAGTCTGAGAAGAGAACCTAGGGACTCACTGTACATTTAAAAAGGGTGCTTAATGTTCATATTTTGAATGCGATGCCAGAAAAGATACATTTGTGCGGCAAGAATATAAATAGATAAGTAAATCCACATAATACAATAACATTCTCCCAATACATCCCGATCCTTCCTGATCTACTTTTGCCATCGCTGCAGCTTAACCTGCTTAAATTCATTGTAAAAGCTGCCGTCGAAAAATTCAACAATACTTCTCCAATGGCTGGAAATATCGGAAAACGAATAGAATCATTCCAAGTGTAATAGTCTTAGGTTTAAAGTGTTGTAAGTCCTTATGCTTTGTACCTTTGCAATAAGCCAAACTGGAGAGGGAATTTTTCAATAAGTGTTTTGAAATAAACGCTCTCTTCAGACTTGTAGGTATTGTAGGAAAACTTTTGATTCCGAGATCGGTTGAGCGATTTTCTACTGCTCTATTGCTAATGTACTAAGGCTACGAAACAGGTACCTTATTTGTACAATAAAATTGAAAGGTTATCAATATGGATGTCAGCAATATTAAAACACACCATTAACACATTGCCAAGAAAAAGCTACTATGAATTTGTTGGCAGTCATCCTACTAATATTATAAACGCGAAAGTTTGTATGTATGGATGTATGGATGTTTGTTACTCTTTCACGCAAAAACTACTGAATGGATTTTAATGAAACTTTACAATAATATAGCTTATACATCAGAATAACACATAGGCTACAATTTGTAAACATATTGTTCGAAATACTAAACCTGCGCAGACGAAGTCGCGGGCACCAGCTAGTAGTAAAATAGATAGGTCTACTTACATAGGAACTATCCATCCGACACACCAACAGTATTCTTAACAGCTGACATGTGGCTTTCTGTCATACGAAATTATCCCCGTCATGAGAAAGTTTACCTGTGGAGAGACCATCCATGTGGCAATAAGTGCATATTGGCTTTCATACACACATTAATTTAAAATCCTCGTTCTTCTGACTGCCTCGTTGGTCTAGTGGTCGCAAGCGCGGCTGCTGTGCTCGAGGTCTCGGGTTCGATTCCCGGGTCGGGCCGAAATCGCTTTGTGGGTTTTCTTAAGCTTTCACAAAGCAGCTCGTAGTCTGGAAGTTGGTGATTGATTCACCCGTGCATCGGAGAGCATGTAAATGTCGGTCCTGCGCCTGATCTCTTTCCGATCGTGTCGGATTGCCGTCCCATTGGGTTATGAGAGTGAAGGAATAGGGAGTGCACTGCAAGATAAACATACGGGTCTTTTAACTTGTCAAGTTAATAGTTCGCAACACATTCACGAAGAAAAACGCGCGAAGCAAAAGGGACGAAGTAACTTAGCACTTAGTATTGTTTTCTACTTAAAAAGCTTTTGGGGATTACTTAAAAAGTTAAAGAAAGAAATTGAGTTGAATTAATTATTAATGCTTTGTTCCTTGTTTGTTTTGTTATAGTAAGTTGTTTTATTTTTTATTTATTTTTTTGTTAATGTTAACTTGAATTTTGATTACCACTTATTTTGATCGGCTGTTTATTTCATTTGGGTCTGAATATTTCCGACAATTGATATAACATTTATTTAATAAATTGTTTTTTCTTCGATAGTGATGCCATGAAACTAGTAACAGTACGTAGAACTTCAAATATCGTCAGCAACATCTATCGACAGCTACATCTAAGAAATTACAGAAGAAAAACCCAGTTTACTTTACAATAATTGACTATTTTTCAAAATCCTGTAGGTACTTATAGTCCCCAGGCCGGCGAACAAATTTTTTTTTGATACATATACATTTAAGACTTTGTGAGTGCCTTCCTTACGATGAGTCCGACAAACTTTTCGAATGCGCAAATTTTGGTGCCGCTGCGTTTTTTAATGCTTGATTCCTGAAATTGTCGATATGACGTCACTATGGCTCTTCGTACATACACGTTTCATTTTTTGAGATTCGTTTAATACAGTTAACTAGAAAATGGTGGTCAACTTGTCCGATAAAGTTCGTGCTGCGTTTGGAGTGTCCACCATCCTGAAAATGTCGGTATGACGTCACTACGACTCTTCGTACATACACGTTTCATTTTTTGAGGTTTGTTTAATAAAGTTAACTAGAATATTGTGGTCAACTTGTCCGATAAAGATCATGCTGCGTTTGGAGTGTCCACCATCCGAAACATGTCGATATGACGTCACTGTGTCTCCCCATACATACATGTCGGACAAATACAACAATGATAGATAATACTATTCTTATTGCAAATATCCACTTGTCCGACAAATGTAGTGAGTCAAATAGTCAGTTCGACAAGAAAATGAGAAAAAAATATTACAATTGGTAGAAGTTTATTCTTTTTGTCAATTTCTGACTTAAATATTCACGTGCATTATTTAAGTATATTAAATTGGCATACTACTTACCAATTTTAATTACTATTTTAGAAAAAGTAGCCTGACTAAGACATATTGTTGATAGTTTATATTATGTTAAGGAATAATATCCCACATCTATTAATGGACTATATATCAATCAAAAGGTCTTTTTAAGTGCAACATTTTGTCTCAACATACCACTTATCAATTCTTAGTATTTTAGAAGATATAGCCCAAATAAGGCGTATTATGGATAGGTTTTACTATGTTAGGGAATAATGTCCCACCTCTAGGTATGAACCATATGTCAATCGAAAGATCTTTTTAAGCGCTATATTCCGTCTTAACATACCACTTACCGATTCTTAGTATTTTGGAAGACATAACTGACCTAAGGCATATTATTGATACTTTACATTGTGTTAAGGAATAACATCTCACTTGAAGTTATGAGCCATATTTCAATCAAAAGATCTTTTTAAGCGCAAGGTTGTATAAGCATAACTCCGACAAATTGTGAGTACTTTAAAAGCTAGAGCTTTTCTAAGAATATATTATCGGTAGGTTCTGTCAAGCTAATCCATTACTTCTTTAGTAACAAATTATATATTATTTGAAAAACCTTTCCAAATTAAACATTTCGTGTTAACATACTTCCGACAAATTGTTAGTAGTTTAGAAGCTAGAGCTTATTTAAAATTATAATTATTGATAGATGTTTTCAATCAAATAAATCCCATCTCTAGTAATGAGTTATACATCATTCAAAAGACGTTTTTAAATGCAACATTTCATATTAAAAAAACTTCGGCGAATTGTTAGTATTTCAGAAGCTAGAGCTTATATAAGATTATTTTATCGATAGGTGTTTTCAAGTTAATAAATCCCTCCTGTAGTAATGATACATATATCATTCGAAACGACTTTCTAAATGCAACATTTACTATTAACATACTTCACACCAACGTCAGTACTTTATACCAAATCTTAAAATATATCTATACTTTCCGGACGGTAGACACTCCATATGCAGCATGATCTTTGTCGGACAAGCTCACCACAATTTTCTAGTTAACTTTATTAAACAAATCTCAAAAAATGAAACAGGTATGTACGAAGAGTCGTAGTGACGTCATACCGACATTTTCAGGATGGTGGACACTCCAAACGCAGCACGATCTTTATCGGACAAGTTGACCACCATTTTCTAGTTAACTTTATTAAACGAATCTCAAAAAATGAAACAGGTATGTACGAAGAGTCATAGTGACGTCATATCGACATTTTCAGGATGGTGGACACTCCAAACGCAGCACGATCTTTATCGGACAAGTTGACCACCATTCTCTAGTTAACTTTATTAAACGAATCTCAAAAGATGAAACGTGTATGTACGAAGAGCCATAGTGACGTCATATCGACAATTTCAGGAGTCAAGCATTAAAAAACGCAGTGGCACCAAAATTTGCGCATTTGAAAAGTTTGTCGGACTCATCGTAAGGAAGGCACTCACAAAGTCTTAAATGTATATGTATCAAAAAAAAATTTGTTCGCCGGCCTGGGGACTATTATTTTGATTCGAAGCAAAAGCAAATTTGATATAACACCTTCATTAACCCGTAAACGTACTTCATTAAAGTAACTGACAGCCAAAAAAAGTAACAAAACACCTCTTTCTTTAAAAAAAAATATATATCCAAAAACAAAAAAAAATAGTGACGCAACAGTTTTAATTATAAAGGAGTAGACACCGTTGTTACCGATTGTCACAGCTTTCATTACAGTTAGTGTTACAAAGAAAATACTCGGAGCGGGCGGCCCGTTTTAAGTAGTAGGGTAAACGCTACTCTTACCACTCTCTGATTTGAGTGGCGAGATTTTGTTTTGTTTTTTTTTATTTTTTGCACGTGCAAGAAGCATTTAATTAATGAATATAATATTTGTTTGGTTCGCTTGTTGGTGTGTTTTATTCATTTCTGAAGGTTTTTTCTGTGGTTGCAGTTTATTTAAAATGTGAAGAATAAAATTGGATGTAAAATGTTTTGGTTTATTATTTTTATTTACATGTTATTTTTTTTACTCTATCGTGATCTGATTGGATGTGTCTTACACACATTGCAACAAAAGCGACCACTCTAAGTAATAGGAAGATTTTGTGCCACAATAAGTCCTCAAACACATTATAAGACCATAATTCAAGACACAGAGTTTGATCTTACGCCAAACGGACACGAAGATAACCCACATACAGTTAAACATTATGTACAAACTAACATACGTCTGGCAGCGAATCAAATTGGAAACATTAACTTGCTGATGTTACATGCCTATGTTTGTACATGGTTTATTGTGCTAGTACTTGTGTTTGAGGGTACAAGTTAAGTTCTGTGGGAATCGGAAGGTGTTTTAGGATGTTTGTGTATGGGTTGGTGTATTAGTATGTTTGAATTTAGAATTTGCTGTGTGTGACCATAATTGGTATAACACTGTCATATTACACTGTCATAGTCTGTTATATTACACTGTCTAATGTGTCTGTGATAGGTAAGCGATATGAAAGGTGAAGGAGGACGAGCGGAACTGTAATATTTTGTTTTTCTTTTTGTAACGCTATATGAGTAGTTTGTGATACTTGGATACAAAGAGATGACCAATCAAAAGTGACACCAAAAATAATAGAACAGATTTCTTTTTCTGAACGACAACAACCGTCTTCGCCCTACAAACAGCCATTTCTCCACATATCGTGAGGAGGCACTAATTTAAACATTGCCTCCAAGGAATAGAGAGAAAAAGTACGCTCGACCGAGCCACACGAATACCAAACATTACCTATGCCTTTACAGTACACTGCAAACTTTTAGTCAGCCCATAGTTTGTTTGGGCTCATAAATCAGTATGATGATCAGATGAATGCTAGTACTCAAGTTACAACGATCAGGTATTTGGCCGGTATCAAACCGACTAAAAATCATCATCATCCTCCTACCCCTATCCCAATTTTATTTGGGGTCGGCGCGGCATGTTTTCTCCTTCTATACTATCTGCCGTCATCTCGCAAGTAACGTTTTTTCTAACCATATCGATTTTCACACAATCCATCCATCGTTTTTTTTTCGTCTAAGCCCACTAAAAACTTTGATTAAATTCTTGTTTTTTTTTCCATCGTTGGGCCAACTATCGGCCGACTCTTTAGTTTGCAGTGTGCGGGTACTCTTAATTTGAAGAACTGCTAGTTACGAGTATTTTCACTTGTTTTTTCTCGGCCAACGTGAGCTGAAATTCTAATATTTTCAATTTTGCAGCAATCAACGGCGAGAGTCAAATATCAATGTTGTTAGACATTGAAGATCTTTGGATTTTTTGTAAACATTTTTTTTATTTATATTTTTTTTTCTACGGACAAATCTTTCGATACGGCATTTGAATTTTGAAGACTTTTAGTCTGAGTTCCGAATAATAGGAAAATAAATAGCTTGAAATGAATATTAATAGTTAGGTTCGTTAAATTCCTGTATTATGTATAAAGTTACAGCAGTTTAAGCATTTGGATAAGTAAAAGTTACAAATTAATAATGCTTTGGCCTACTTTCTACTGGAACAACTTATTAAGTTTAGCTTCCTCGTGTATCGTTCACAATATGACAGATATTTATCCACGTGCGAACAAATAGTTTCTTCAAGGCTATCACCACGGAGTAAGGAAAGATAAGCAGAGATGCCACAATGCAGGTAGGTCAGGCGCCTTGTTCTTAGTCAAATACGCATAGCTGGCATTACCAAAGCAATCAGTTTCAATTGCACAAACAAAGCGTTCGGGTTTTTTGTGACCTGTCAACGATTTTTGGGATAGCAAAAAATCGGTCGGGTTCCAAAGAATGCTTATAAGTGCGAAGACAGTAACCTTTTTTGTCCCCCTAACACCTGCATTTTGGCGCGCTACTTTCTTAGGAAATTAACCGTTGACATCTCCGCTTGTCATTTTATTCTCTATGTTTATCACAGTAAAGTTTATATTATTTCTTGGATGGTCCACGCTTTGAAGAACATTGGTTTTCCTCGATAATATCGGTTACTAAGTGAATGCTGTTATCTGTAATCGGATATTCTCTGTTCTCTAAACTGCTGCACTAATCTGGCTTGCCTAACTGGATACCTACTGTATTGGAATTCCGTCTCAGGTTTAGTTATAGTGTAAACTGAATAGATTTTGGTATTTGAAGGATCTGTAGAAACTTCGTTTAATCATAAATAGAACTTGCGCTTGTGAAAATCCTGAAACTCTACAATACCGACAAAATAAAAATGCTTCACTGGTCAGTCCTTTATTTTAATAACTATTCTTTATTATAATCGTATCGATCATAAAATTAGCTTCAAAACATATACACATATACACATATGTCTTAAAATCAGCTCAACGCAACAAGAAAATGGTGGCAACGACGCCACCATTTTCTTTTCTATCAAAAAATAAAATAAGAACACTGCTAGTTTTAGTATTTCGCATCTGAGAATATAGAACTTTTTGACTCGCGATGCAAGTGGGGTGGCTCCTAATTAAACAGACATCGAACGTCTCGCCAGATATACTATAGACTTATGTTTTGTGATCATTTCACAGAAATTACACTTAAAAAAAAACAAAGAAAGAACAGTACAAAGTTTTTTACGCTTTCAGAAAAATAAATTAAAAAAAAACGAAATCAGTTTATTTTTTTACTTAACAAAATAAATATAATAAAAACACTGTGATCTTTAGTCCCACGTACCTGAGAATATTGAACTCTTTGCAATAAAAAAAGGAATATATAAAAAAATTGCGCTTTCAGAAATACATTTGGAAAAATCAAGTAAAGAACACCATATTTTTTTCTTTTTTCCAAGAAAAAAACTACCAGTTTTAGTCTCACCCACCTGAGAATATTGAGCTCTTTGACTCGCGATGCAAGGGTAGCTGCTAATTAAACAGACATCGAACGTCTCGCCAGATACTAAAGGCTGATGTTTCTGATCATTTCACTGAAATTACTCACTCCGTTGTACTGAGACTGTTCATTATTCAGGTGTTTAATGAAGAGGTGATAGAAGTTTTTTGAAATTAAGAACTGTTAATGTAGGTTCACACATTCACTACTCCTTATGTACAGGTAAAATCGGGTAAAATTCCAATTCACATTATCCCTGATTTCGTTCTATGTTTAGGGCATATAAATATGTACCTGAAACTTACTTTCGAATAAAGAATCAAATACATCAAGAACTGTTTCTTAGAGAATATTTCCCACGCACTGCTTACTTCAATCAAAAAGTCGCACAAATATAAAAGTCTTGTTTCCTATTAGGAGTGTTTCTATACACACTTACTCCTTCATTTACCACCTCCATAAAATGCCTTCTTGCATAAAAATAGCGACTATACAAAATGCAGCTTTAAACTAAATAGAAGGGTGCATGTAAATTCAGTGGTAAATAAAGAGGCACTCGTTGGGGCACTCGGTGAGGCACGCGAGGAATGTCTGTTCAGCCGGAATGTTTAATAAATCAGTACTTTACATGTTTTTCCGTCGGCCAGACGGTCGCCTCAAGATTGTGTGTGCAAAGATATCTTTTTATATAACGAACTAGATTTTCCACGTGACTTTGTTCACTTAGAAAAGTCACTTTATATAGCATTGCGCTAAGTTTCTATATAGTTAGGTATGTATTGTATAATGATAACTACATAGTTAGTTCCCATGAATTAGGCCGCGTCCTCAAAAACTACATCTCGTACCCGGATAAAACTAACCTGTCTCCGTCTTCGAGGCAGTACCTAAGTCTGTGCAAAATTTTATCCAAATTAGTTCAGCCGTTCTTGTCTAAAAGCGTCATAAACAATCTTAAACATTTTCACGTTTCATTCATTAGTTTGTTGCGCTAAAACGTTGTTTTTCTTAGAATCCTGTTTCGGTGTGCTTTCCATTCACTGTTTCTGTAGTTTACTGTCTAAGTTGAAGCTGTTGTTTGACTGACTAGATTTAATTGTGACTATGCTAATTGTGAGAGTGCTAAACTTGGCATTTCAATATAGAAATCAGTTCAATTCAGTTTCAGTTATAACGTCTTAGGACTCCACGTTAATGACAACCTAATTGTTTCTGCTTCTTATCATCTTTTACAATGTAGGATATGCGAGACAGATCATATAATTTTCAAGACCATGTCTGAAATTTTAATTTTACATCATCTTAACAATGTGATGATATGTTTCTATTATATTCTCTGTCTGTCCTGTTTCCACACTAAATACTAAGTACTGAACTAATAGGGATATCAGTCATTTTCGTAATAACTGCCATAATCAAGCAAGCCATATTACTTATTCAGAATGCAGAATTACACTACTTTTGTAATACTCTGTAACGTATAACATAACATGTTATGCACAACACCCTGCTCCTCACATAGTTGTATATGAAAGGCCCTAATCTCGGCAGCTGGTACAGATGCGGGCACTATTGTTGCACCAACAAACTATTAACGTCTTCAGGGTAAGGCATAACTCTAACTTAATCTAGCTCAAACTCCTACACTACTTTGGTTAGGAATATATTACTAGCTGTTTCCTCTGGTTTCTCTAGCTTTTCAAAATAACTTGACCCATTTAAGATGTACTGAGATCCTATGGGATATTATTACCGCATCTCAATCGATCTCGTCATTATACCGTGAATGCGCAACAAACGAATTTGCATTAGTCCGTAAAAAATACCAGTTATTTCCCACGGTTTTGCCCGCATTCATAGAGAATTAATACTGTCTCCAAGACAAAACACTTACATATGTGCACACATTTCACATCAATCGGTGCAGGCCACAAAAGTTTACCTTCGCATGAGTAAAGGTTTTAGATAGTAAAAGTGGTTCAATACATTTTCGTTAAGTAATTGTTAAGATTCTTACAAGGCGTATGATAAAGATTCGGTTCATAATATCTGGATTACTTGAAGTTTTAAAAATTGCGTTCTAAAAGTTTTTTAGATTTTCAAGTTGAAGGCAAGATTAGCGAAGTTTTGTTTAGCATTTTAATATTGTGCGTTAGTGCTTCAAACTTACTTTACTTAAATATAAACATGGTAAAATAGAATGCTATGGAATGGCTCAGGAATGCAAGCCAATATTCGGTGGCCATTTTTATTGCAGTTTTTCGTTCTTGGAAAAACATATAGTACCATGTGTACGTACACAAATCAACACGATATTTGTCGGTATTTTCAATGAGGGGTTATATTTCTCTATGTCTACTGAAATTGAACGCTAGTATTTTTATGTTCAAAATATACCCATATTTAGATACCAATTAAAATTACCTAAATAAAATAAATAAAAACCTAATCAGTGTTCAACAACAAAAAATCGCAAACCCAACTACCAGGCTACCAGCAAACAAAAGAGATACGAAAAAAGTTGAACCAACACACCCCACTCATGTTATTCGCAAAAAAATTAAAAGCATTTCCACAGTGAGAGCTGGCAACAGTGGCAACGTGTTAAAACATCATATTGTAGAATTCTGTAGTCTATTCTTTATTCCCTAGAGTCTCTCTGAAAGGTCCTTCGCTAGATCTCGTTTACAGTTGGTTTTTCTGACGTCACTGAGGAGAAAGATAGAAAGAAAACTGAAGTAAAAGTAAAAGTAAGACTTTTAACGAATATGACAGTTCTTTAAGCTTGTTGTCGTAGGAATATTGGGTTGGAATATGTTTATTGAAAAGTAAATGTTTCGGTTTTGATCCTGTTCACTTTTTCCATACTCCTCGGGCTTGTATGTAAAAGAAAAAACAAAAGAAAATGAGCTGATAGCCGTTACCGTCGTCTATACATAGAACTTAGGTAACATAAGTTTTACATGGAAATAAAATCAAGGTTCGTTTCGAAAGTTAAAACAGTAGAATTTTGGTTATATTTAGACAGCAAAACAAATACTTCAACGAAAATCAAACAAAAATAAAATAACATATAAAAAACATCCGAAAATAGGATACACATACCAACCTCCCAATTTAGGCACGAGAAAGAAATCATAACAGCGTCCCGACATTCAAATCAACACGCACAGCTTAATCTGTTTTCCATCTACACACGCAACACATACATATACTGGAGTAAATTTTATTACTCACATTATACACGGTGTCCGTAATATTCCTGAAACAATACAATCTCTCCGAAATTACAGCGAGGCACGCAAAGTAGCGCGCAATGTATGAATGTTGCGACAATCCAAAGTATTCGCAAGTTCAAGGAAGATAAAGCTATGTTGTACTATCGCCGACATAAATGGTTGAGCTACTTGCTTCTTCTTCTTCTTGCTTAATTTAGCCTTGTAATGCAACCGATTGAAATACATATATTAAAGCGCTGTATTTAAAACTATTAAATAAGCGTGTGAGGTAAGAGTAATTGACAACTAATTAGGATCCAAGCTCTGTATAAAATATATTTAATAATAACTGGTTAATCTGTTGGAGTTATCGTGTGTAATTGTGTAATCCCGTGAATATTTTTAAATGCAATATTGCGGAGCAAAGGTATAAAAGTTGGCTTAACTGTAAGTGTCTGCGACTGTACGGCCTACTTTTCTTAGCTTGTTGTAGGTTGGGAGGAGGCTTAGGCGTTGATCTTCCTGGTCAAGATAGTGTTTTGTTTGAAATGCTTTGATAGCAAGGAAAGCGAAAATTTTTTCCCTTTTTATCTGTTTATACGTGCTTCTTATCAATGGTGACATTACATGCTTATGCCTACTTTTTTTAACCGACTTTTTCAAAAAAGAGGAGTATGTGTCCTTCTTTGCAAATTGTGGTAACTGAAATAATATCTAGTTTTGCTTAACAAATAACTGCTTTAAACTTGACCACCTTTGCACCTCAACTAATACTAAAAGTCCGATAAATAAATAATATTTCCCAGCTCACTGATGACGTCACCCGATAAAACCACAACGTCACCATATAGAAATAGAACTGCTAAATGGCAAAAATCATGGTATAAATGGAACCCCTATGGGACGCATGTTTGTGTCTAATCTTCTATCTTGATAAGGTAGGGAGAGAGAAACACGTAGGTATCATTATGTTTGTTCGTTATTTACATGTCACGGTAGAATGTTGTTGGAGTGGCATACATATAAAAATAACTGTAATTATTCGGTCAGGGTATTTATAGAAAGAGTATGTAAAGGATATTTTTGGGTATAAATTATGATGTCTTATCATATTGATACAGAAAAAAAAACAGATATAGACTGTGTTCATATGTTTTTTCCTGTACAGAAAATAGGGATTTTTTTATATATAATTGCAATAGGCAATGTAATCTCAATAAAATTATCCAACTGATATGACAAATTAGACCTAAAACGGATTACTTTCAGCCTAAAAGAAAAGGAACGAACCGATTGGTAAGATACAGGGTTTAAGGGCGTAGTGTTTAAGCCACTATTACTAACAAGCCAACCTAAATAATAGATTAAAGATAACGTTACAGTGTAAGGAACCTCAATTCTGTGGGCCGTAGACAACCGAGCCCATAGACAAGACCTCAGCTTTAAGGGATGAAGGTTTCTCCCTGGAGTTTGTGTGTCGACCGATATCTCTTAACATATAAAATTCTCGTGTCACAGTTTTCGTTCCCATACTCCTCCGAAACGGCTTGACCGATTCTCATGAAATTTTGTGAGCGTATTGAATAGGTCTGAGAATCGGCCAACATTTATTTTTTGTCACCATCCGACTACGGGACGCGGGTGAAACCGCGGGCGAAAGCTAGTTAATAGATAAAATTATCTGGGAGTTTCATTTGTAAAGCTTGATTCTAGTACTGCTTGTCTGTTATTGGGTAAGTTTTATAGCGTTTAGTCTCTTTCTTTGCTTAGATTTGTAGCAATATGTAACTGCTTAGGAATAGACATCTATTTCCACCATCGATACTATTCGAATGGAGTTTTCCCAACGGGAGCATTTTCTTGTATGTAATGTAAAGTGGGGGTTCCAAATTTGAGCATTACTGTACTGCCTACCTGATTGACGAGCTTTTGCTGTAAAGTAACATTTCAGATGATTTTGTACTATTTATTACATAGTGTGCTATATGCTCAGTTCTTGGCCGTAACTGAAGAAATACTAGAATCTATCGACATTACGAGTATATTACGGGCAAATGCTCCAGTGTGGGAGTACCTGATCGCTGAAACACTTTTTTTTTCATTTCAGATAGTGATTCAGAGTGAAACTTAAGTTTCACTATCAACTTTATCGCCTAGCCTTACGGCCAATCAATAAAATTGCTTAGCCTTAAGATAGGCAATTGTGTGAATGGTAAGCAATAAAATCGAGAAGTAATGACGTACTCAAATATTTGTCAATGTTGATTTATAGCGCCATTTTTTCATATTTTTACCACATAGAAGATAAATATATGTATAAGAAAAATCAATATCCCGTGAAAATTAACCCTTCAATTAACAGCTGCCGATTATTTTAATGAAATTATGAGTAAAGTGCAAATTAAACGAATCAGTATAAACCGCCGGCCACTACAAAGCTGAGTTGTGACCATTAAGCCGGTTGGCACGCAATGCACTCGCGGACGTATTCATATTCATTACGGAGAATGAAGTGGGACGATTCACCTGCTTGACGCAACGCCTGCATCATTTATAGCGGGAGGGCTATTTTGGAAGTGGTCGATATTTTTCGAATGAAACTTCGTGAAATTAAGGGACTGTAAAGATTTTGTATATAAAGGCTTGTGTCTTGAAAGATCGGGAAGGGACAAACATTGAGTTACGATTTTAATAAGTCGTCGACGTGAATTTATTACGACGTTTAGTATGATTTGACACCTAACTTATAGATTTTATGACAACGTAAAAATTCTTTATTTTTCTTATTTATAACTAATACATGCTACAGTACATATATATAAGTTTTAATTACTGTTATTGCATGCTTTGATGTAAAACATTGTTGGTAGACCTAATAAATACATATGCAAGGTGTTGATTTGCATTTGTGCCATATTTCAGGAGGAGGACATAATTTATGTAAATAATCGATTGAAATTACAGTAGACGGAAAATAGCTAATATGCACTGCTTTTTTGTCATTGTAATGTCGTAGTATTTCAGAAGTAATCCAATTTTATGAATGATCGTTGCGTATGCTTTGTGTTTGCGTTTGTGTGCGGGCGCAGCACGGTTTTAAGGCCAGTAACACACGCGTCAAGTTTAAATACGGCTAGATGACATTGACGGAATTCCGAAAAAAAAAAAAAAATTACATACCAATTTTTTTGTTGATTTTGGTCGAGAATCATTAGCATAATTACGTCCTTGAATATGGCACGGATGCAAATCAACAGCTTGTATGTAGTATAGTAGAAATATATTAAGCCACAACAAACATCTAAAGGACGGCAAAATAAAGCAGTGACGCATTTGGTTTGGCGGCCGAAGAGAGTAGTCGCGAGGGAAATCTCCAGCAATATAACCAGGCCCAAGTCGTCTATCGTCCGTTCGATGTCACCACAGGTAATCGCACTGTTTTTGTACTGCACTAGCTTAAATCGCGACTTCACCTGCATTTGTGGGAATATGTCATTCATACACCGTAATATTGTATCTAAATGTTACCAGTTTCGGCCCTAACAATAACCTAATTTCTTCAAGATTGCTTAAAGGGTGGTGGTGGTGGTGGTGAAACGGGTGGTGAAACACCAGCAATAATAATGTTTTTTGTTCTCATAATTTCAAATGTTAATGGGGGGGGATGTAGCAAGCCTTCTCGTAGAGCGTCACCTATGCTCGGGCCCTCCCCGTGAGTAGCGGCATACCCGTATGCCGTGAAACCAATTGCTACACCACGATGACACGTCAGAGAATAATTTCAAATTCCATGGTTGCCTGCCTTCTTCCCGAGAGAAACAAAATCACTTCTTTTTGCATTTGTTTTAGTCTTCAATCAAATTAGATCTAGTTAGAGCCCTATTTAGTGTGACAGACAAACAGATAAGTAACCCTATTGGGGTTAAAATATTAGTAAGAAAATTAGGATAATAATACCCAACCCGGATTATTAAGTTCCGATAAGGGTCCCAAGTTGACCCTCACAACGCCCACGGGGAGATTGATTGGTTAGCCTAGTTTTAGGCAAACCCTACAACGCTCATCAATCTGTCTGTCCTCTATAAATCGCTAGGAATGAGGTTAATGTTGAATTTAGGTGTTTTTGATAGTAATATTTTTTTGTTTTTGATGAATATAATATTTTTTCGTGATATTTTCTAAATATTTTTGTGGAAAACATATTCTAATAGCGTTTTATGATGCGTTTTATGTCCCACATTAGCAAAAAAAAACTATTTTCTCAAGTCTCTTGTCCTTTACTGCTAGGTGTAGTCCAATTGTTGCTCACTATATGGACACTGATAATGAATTGAAACACTCATGTGAAAAACAGAGGTTAATTAATATTCACATAATTATTAGTAACTAGAGCTACTCGTAACTTTGCATAGTAGACAACGGTCCACTTGTTACTAGTTTTAATTTACAAAAATGTCAATAACCCCAAATTCAGCATTTAATTTCGCCAACTTATACAAGGGAATTTCTTTTACAGAATACACCCCCTCAGGTGTGATTCTACAAAATGGACGGCAGATATTCACGAGCATTTCCCACTAATTGCTCTGAGCCGCTCAATATGCCGTGGCACGCAAAAACAGACAAATTAATAAAAGAATGAATATTGATGTTTAAGTATCCATCGCGAGTTGTTCAGGTGTCTTTTTGTTTCAAAATTTAGGTAGATTGGGATAGGGTGCTACTTACCTAGCTGTACCTTTTTCAAAAAATATCAAGGCAAGGAAAATGTCCAAAATTGAGGTGAACTTATTTATTATATTCTTTTAATTATGTAAGTATGTATATTTTAACTGTTTTTTTTTGTCATGTCGTATAATCAAGAGATGCTTTTACAAACAAATAACTTTTTACATCTCCTAACCAGACAACAAACACATAATTATTATTATTTATTATCTCCCTTTAACCCGATGGTTGACTGGTACAGAATACCTTGTGGCATTAAGACTGCCAATGTACCATTTTTGTACATCAAGTATAAATAAATAATTACCTATTACCACAACTTTTATACGTATGTGACCTAAAAACGGACGGAAATAGACAAAAGCCGAAAAAACAGAATTCCATCAAAACCACAGAGCCATAACTTATAGACAGTGGTATCGAAACAAAACGCAATCATCAACAAAATCCCACGTTATCCACAGATAAACGGATTGTCAGCAAAACGCGACAGTTATCGTTCCGTGACATATTTTCTTTATTTTTCACTTTGAACGGGTCATCCGGGGGGACAGAGTTGACAGTACCCACTTATTTCGTTACTAATCAAATTTGTTACTGTTTGTACGAGTGTACACGTAATCTAGTAAGCAAGGTCTGCTGAGGAAGATTAAGATTTTCCCGCTTATCTTAACTTGGTGTACTGTAAAATACTGTAAGTGTAAATAACTGCCGGGCACGTATTAAAGGTCATGGCACATTATAGCGGCACCGCAACAGCACGGCTGCAGCACGGCGTCGCCTCGAATTAAGACTACGGCTAGCTGCCAGCGCGCTGTCCGCAAGGTGCCAGCTCGCCGTCCGCGCGCCGTTCGCGCGCCGGCCGCGAGGTGTAAGCTTGCTGTCACCGCAAACTCAATATTATTTTAAGACAGTTATGATTGAACACGACGCAATGACGATGTTTCGCTGCCGGCTCGGAGTAGGCGCGTAATTAGCGCGCTGACGGCGCGCCGTCGGCGCGCTGTACGCATGAGGTCGGCTCGCTTGCAGCACGTGGGCGGCGAGCCGAGTTGTGTGGTAGCGGCAAGCGCGCTGACTGCTCGCCGTTGGCTTTTTCATATTGACATTACGAAATATATTATAATATACACGATTTATGCTCTAAATTGAATGACAACTTAAATGCTGGTGTGGAGCCGTGCTGTTGCGGTGCCGCTATACTGTGCCATGATCTTTATACTACTTTTTTACTCAGAACTATCAATTTGTAGTAACCATACAATATTTTGTCACTATCGCGATAGCAGATTTTTGTTTCGGAATAATATTCAATTACGTAACGTAATGTGTCATTGTTTCGGTTAACCAACTTAATTCATCAACCAATTCTAGCCCAAAAAACTCACAAACGACCCACATACCTGACCTTTAAGTCTGCGTTAGCACGCTCGATTAGCTCTACTCGACTTTCCCGACTTCCTCGACTTTCCCGACCGCTACTAGTCTAGGTCGCGGTACCAGCAATTCATTTTACCAAAGCACACCGCGATAAGTACGTAGAAACGTGACTTGACTTTAACATCTAAGTTTTACTTCAGCGAGAACATTAGGCGATTTTTTCTGCCTTCAAAATGAGCTCTATCATAATTGTGTAGGTGTTCCATTCTCGTTTGTTTTTTGAAAAATGTTTTAGATTATGTGCAGTTTGTTATGTTTTTAAACCGTCGTACAATTTCAGACGTTCTTCAGATGCACGTAAGTACATATTATGTAAGTTAAGACAAATTGATAATTTCTTCAATTAAGTTGAATCTTATCAAAGAAGATATCAACTTCAAAACTTAAACCAATATTCTTAGATATCTAGACCCTACCACAAAGACGCCTAGTAACACAAATTCATAGTTTCAAAGTCACTTTTCATAATTTATCAAGGTCCTGTCTAAAACTGTCTATATTCTTTGGAAACTTGTAAGATGTCGGGTTGTGTCTTCTAAAAGCTTATTAACTTTAATATTTAGGGATCTTAATGGTTCTTCATTAGCCACTAAAATTCATATTAGCGTAAAATGGGTATCATTTAAAATTTATACTACAGCCGGCACCGCCGTAATCTTTATGGTAGGAAGAAGTTTGCCAGTGGTGTTTTCCTTGAAGAATATTATTAGGTTTATTAGTCTGAACATTCGAATATCGTCAACATATTTATTGAAACACCTTAAGACAGGACAGTCGCGGTAAGACCATGCACTTATTCATTATTTTAGTGATGATTAAGACTGATAGTAGCCATGAAAATTTGCCTAAAATTTTGTTGAACACAGTTATCTTTTCAAAGAATTAAAATATCACATCCAATGCTTAAAACAAAATAGTACACAATAAAACACTCAACATCATATTCGGCCATCTTACCTCACCTGCAAACAGTCCATAATCAAAACAATATAAACATTTTTCATCGCAAGTAATTTCTCAAGCTAAAGATATCGGGTTCCCAAGATTGCTGTGTGATCTTTGAAGTCAGCAAGAGGGTTCTGATTTACTGGTCCCCGGGGGAAACTGGGAACACGAAGCCGAGATAAGTAATAACACCCCTATCATATTTTTATAGCACTTTTTGTATTACTGTTTTAAGTAAAAACGGAGATTTATAATGTATTGCTTGGGATTTTATTGTTGATAAAGTTGCTGGATTTATGACGTGATCAAAAGAAGTAGAAGATCGTTTGATAGAAGAAGAAAAGCAGAATATACTCTTTGCCAAATTACATAATAAAGAGTACTTGGGGAGCAAATATATAAAAAAATGCTAGAATAACTTCGAAAGTGACTTTGCAGCATGATGAAAGTCATAAAAAATATTTAATCAACTGCAGTATACAACTCAAAAACTTAAATTACAAACACAACTGTCAATGCCAAACTTATGCAGCTCATAATTAGACGATGAAACTTATGCAGTTAAGCCCAAGGCCAGAATGACGTATAAACCACCCTCCCATAATGTGGTGCTGGAGAGAAAAACCCGTGGGAATGGTGGAATTAAATGTACTGCCAGCTACCCGCAAAGCTTGAACTTGGTGGGGCCATTACTTTAGCGGGTCGTGAATTATTGTGAAAGGATTGGTGAGTGTATATTGTTATTTTATTTTATTGTTTCCTGCGATTTTGATTCCCAAGGCAATTATTTCCTACTCCTGGAAAAAGTAGCCAACATTCTATCTATAGGTACTATCTTTACTAATATAAAGAGGAAACATTTTTGGTTTGTGTGTTTGTACCCTACAATTTTACCCTAAAGACAAGCTAAATCCGGAAGAATACTGAACCGTTTTGAAAAAATCTTTATCTGTTAGGAAGCTTCATTATCCTCGAGTAACATAAGCCGTGTTTACCTGGGCATCGCCAGAACTGCCCACGAACTGCGAGTGAAACGGCAAAAAAAGGAGTTAGTATTCAGGTGTAGAAGAATATACAAGGTGTTGATTTGCATTTGTGCCATACTTCAGGAGGAGGACATACAATACGTAAATAATCGATTGGAATTACAGTAGACGGGAAATAGCTATTATGCACTGCTTTTTTTGTCATTGTAATAGTATTTCAGAAGTAATCCAATTTTATGAATGAAATTTATGAATAATCGTTGCGTATGCTTTGTGTTTGCGTTTGTGTGAGGGCGCAGCACGGTTTTAAGGCAGTAACACACGCGCCAAGTTTAAATACGGCTAGATGACATTGACGGATTTCCGAAAAAAAATTAAAATACCAATAAAAATGTTTGTACCAATTTTTTTGTTGATTTGGGTTGAGAATCATTAGTATAATTACGTCCTTGACTATGGCACGGATGCAAATCAACAGCTTGTAGGTATATTTTGCTAAGTTATGCTAAATTTCAATAAAATCCGTTACGATAAAGCTGATAGTTCATCAAAGATAAAATATCTATGACGGACAAGTTGAAAACGCTATGCTCGTGGCCGAACAATAACAGCCGTCATTATGTTTACGCACAATTTAAAACGGAGCCACCCTGTAATGAATATCGCAAGAGATAAATGGATTTGGTGCCAATACGACCGCTACTCATTACCGACACTTTTGTATAACTCACTTTTGTTTATTATGCTTTACAACTGTTCCATATTAAAACTACAAATCCGGGAACAATAAACTATCTCGTTTATTTGTTCTCTCGT
This sequence comes from Helicoverpa assulta, assembly GCA_963856015.1. Lineage (NCBI taxonomy): Eukaryota > Metazoa > Arthropoda > Insecta > Lepidoptera > Noctuidae > Helicoverpa > Helicoverpa assulta. The sequence continues at coordinate 3,990,246 of CAWLCW010000016.1, forward strand.
GAAAAACGACCCATTTTATTTGTGTTTTTTTTTTAATTAAATTGACGTTATGTATAGTATCATAGTTTTACTTATTCTATTTAATAAGCATTTAAATATGTATTTGTATTGATGCACGCTATGGTTAGGCGTATGCAAAACTCCTTGGTCTAAATTAAGACGAAACAAACGTCTATGGTTATCGATATCAAGGAGACTTTAATGTGAAATTTGATAACGTTTAGTGGCAAGTCTTCGATTATAGCACAATTTTAGATACTTCTTAAGTTTTCTTTTCGGTCACCTTTAGTGTCAAACCCAACCCGACCCAACACACCCAAATCTAAAAGTAGCACCAATACATTTTCTTCGGCATACACCTTTGCCTCTTAATTTAAGGAAAACGCAAATCCTATATTTAGTTCACCTTTGCCCACATCACGTGATGACGTGTTACCACGGAGTAATGAAAAATGAGCGGATATGCAATAAAGCAGGTAGTACAGGCGCCTTCTTCTAGGTCAAATTCACAGTGGACATGTCCAAAATAATTAGTTACGATTTGACTAACGATTTTTGGTGATAACAAACAATGACTGGGTCTAAGGCGTATAAGCGCGAAAACAATAACGTTCCTCGTCCCCCGCTCACCCGCATTTTAGCGCGCTACTTTTTTAGGCGATTTTCCGTTGCACCTCCTCTAGTTATTCGGTTTTTCATGCGTGTTACCAACTCAAATACAGGGCAAAATTAATTAATCTGCTGACCATTTCTCTTTTGTTACCGATCTTGTTCTAATAAACCTGTGGCTAAAAATAGCTCGTATTAATGTTTTCTTAATAAAATTAATGTATGGACCGGGTCCCGTGAGAGTTATTTATGACTCGCTATTATTAAGTGGCTCTTGTTCTTTGTAGTTTGGGAGCTGGTCTATTTCGTGATTGTTTTAAGTTGGTTAGATTCATCAATAATATTGCCGTGGCAGGTTAGGAAAACGATGTAATCTGATCACAATATCTTATGAAGACAAAATGCTTGATCTATGAATGAGTTTTTTATCGTATACTCAACTGTCTTCAATGATGACTATCACACCTGAATTGCTGCATTGATTATAGTATTGTGAATAATAATTTCAGAAACAAAAACCTATTTTAAATTAATTAACTGTGAACAAAACGCCTTAAAGCGTCCGTCTCTTGTACTATTAATATAAAGGTGGCTACATACACCCACGCTGTATTTGCCCGTTGAATTTTTTATATGTATGCCGGTGGCCAGTCGTTTGTACCCCGCCTACGCAAAGCAAACAATATAAAATGATATTTTTATTTCAATGCACGAATAAATTTAAGGGTTTACTGTATTTAAAGGCCAAGTTGAGAGCAAATATATTGATAAAAAAATGCCCGCCCTTCGTAATACCAAGGGAACTTTATATTTAGTGTTGTAAAACCTATTGGGATTATCAAGTTATGGCAAATAAATAAACAAGAATACTCGGACGGGGATAAAAGGAAAATTTTATTTGGAGTCTCATAAGTCATAAGGAAAATTGAGTTAAAAACCCGCATTCAATTAGATTATTTAGTAATCTAAATGATAGAGAAGTTGGAAGTCGAGTACTTGGTAAGGACAATTCAACTCTTCGTGAAATGAGCGTCTTGTTCTGTTCTTACTATAGCCGTGCTTTAGGAACATGCATCGCTATGGATTCACCTATTTTTACTTAGATTTTTGGGAAGGTAATGAACAAAGGTAAGTAGTTGCTCCTACTTTGAAGTTTGAAACACAACTTACTGTAGGTATATACATTTCTTTATCTCCAAAATATTTAAGGAAACTTTATATTTTTGCCACTTTATTATACACCTCTAAATAATTTCCCTAATAAACTAAGATATAAAACTTTAAAATATAACACCATAAATCCTGAAAGCAAGAATTCATAGTGAAAATGAACAAGCGACGCTCAAGTGCCGGCAGAAGTTGGACGTTTTCAACTTTCTTATTAAAAATTCGGTTTGAAAACTTTCAGCGGTTAATAGAATTTTAACCGCAGCAATGATTAACTCATGGTCGACGGTACCTAGGAGTACGTCTCGCCTTTTAGTTTCTGAATAGTTTCGGTCGGAATTCATTTTAAGAACGTTTCCTAGTGATGAATGGGAGATAATTATGTTCGCTGAAAGAAGGTTTGGAATATTTTCTTCTTTGGTTTCTGTGGTTTGATTGGGGGACGTGGCCACGACTAATAGTCTGATGTGTAAATATAGAATGTACCTTTATGTAATTTAATTTGTATTGGTGTGAACTACAGTTTTCATCACCTAACTGGCCTTAATGTTTCAAAAATGCCTGAAGGTTGTAACAATGATTTTTATCAAAATAATAACGTCAAATGACTTGTAGGTATTAAAGGTACGAAACATTTTTCCGGAATCTTTAATTCTGGACAGTCATAATCAACACCCAACACCAAGTAATTTAAAACTCATAATTACTCTTTAAAAAATCTTTTAACTAATCAACAAGAGAAGACAATTTGCATTTTTTTAAAAGACGACGGACCAGTGAAAAATGTTTATTGATACAATCTTAATGGGCAAACAGCGTTGAACATTTCCTAGAAATGTACCTTCACTGGTAATTCGATATATCTCCTAATAAATCTTGGCTAACAAATGTTTGAAGCATATGGGCTAATTAGAGCACCATCTTGCCTTTTTTTAATTAGCATGCAACGTGGGTAATGTAGCGACGACAAAGATGGCGTCTTCAGGACATTCAATTGAATTCATCAAAAAACGATTAAATTAATTTTTTTGCTCTTTGCTACTTTATGTTTTTTTTTTCCAGTAATCCAAATAGTGTAGGAAGTAATGAAGGGAGAGCGTTTTTAGGGTTGTCTCATGTAAGTCTGACATTCGAATAGTGTTGTTTTTCAGCCTACTTTGAATAAACGCGTTTTATTTATTTTTTATTTTTTCTTGGTAAAATAATGTATTGTTTTTATTAAGTTTTTAGGTACCTTATTTGGAAATTGTCTGTTTTGTAGATAGCATAAGTTAAGATAAAGCACTAACATTCATGTTTATCAATAGTATGTAGAACGCCAAACTACATTATAAAAAAATAAACCCCCCAGGTGATTATAACTTGCGTGTACGATAAACTTTTTTCGCTCACCGTACATCGTACGTGAAGGGTAGTTAGTGACGCAAAAAGGTTGTTCCCGTATACGCTAGGATTTATGAAGGATAATTATTGTGGGGGAATTAATTAGAAATATGTAATTATCTCGGTAGGCTGGATTCTGAGAATTGTGGAGTTACGTAACTAGATAAAGGTAATGTGTTTACTTTTTCTTATAGGTATACTTGCAGGTATATTCAATTATTATTTTACTATAAAAGGGTAATCATAAAGCGACCAGTATCGAATTAAAATTTAAATTTTTCGAATATGCGAAAGTCATTAAATAATTTAAAACCATTTACAATTTAGACACAAAAATGTAACTGAAAAAGTATTAAAACCTGCATTACATTTTCACAAAGCCATCCCGTACCAAAACCCTCAAGGGGACCTCATTTTAACATCATACGCAACTAAAACATTCATATTTTTTCCTCATACTCAACAACAACCCATCCACCGAACCAAACAATAAAAGCAGATGAAACAAAACAAAAACAAAAGAAAAACAATAACTCAAGTCAGCAAACATACCCGAACCTCCACTAATCTGATAAAGGGCCAAGATTCGATGACGTCACAATTTTGAGGGGCCAAACAACATGTTGCTATATGAGAACAACACATCACGGCCCATTAACTCTCATTACACGTGTAATTAAACACAAAAGACAAATAAGATTGTGTTTCTTTCAAAAGATCCGCCGAAAAAAGAATAAAAGATCTCGACGAAATACTTGAGCTGAAGTTTGTTCAAATGTATTTGTGAGAGTTGGTGAGATCGAGATGTAACGGGACTCAATCAGAGATCGTCTAAATAAAGTGGTTTTGTTCATTATTTTTATGTAGATTTACCAAGTTGTGTATAGCTACAATTTTGTTCATTAAGTATTTTCAAGCTGTACATCAATTAAAAAGCTTGAATTTTCTCAAAACTATACATATTAAAATTCAAAACGACTTTAAAATTCTCACCCGACCTTACCTTTAAACATCTCAAATTCGTTAAACATAACACGTCTTAACAAAGTTAGAACGAAAAAACCTGCAGTGCAGAACTTCCATAATGCAGGATAAAGTGTTCAAAGTTTAAACTTGCTCACCTATCGTAGTATGCAAAGTGAATATTTAAGGGCCCAGGGTTGCAGCTGCATGCTGTGATAAAACTGAACAAGACGCTCATAATTTTCATACTTAAGTACGAGCTGTGTAAAGAATAAGAATTGATTGTTTTAAGGCTTGGGTACATGCAAAGAGTGTGTTAAGTATGTATAGAAAGAACGAAGAAGACCGAAGAAAATATGGATAGATTGCCGGAGAGAGGACATGAGCAAGAATGGAGTGAATGTTAGTATGACGAGTGATAGAGAGAAATGGAAGCGGAATACATATTGCACCGACCTCAAATAACATTGGGAACAAGGCAGCAAGAAGTTAAAGCTAAGACGCAGCTTTTTGAAAGCATTAAATCAAACAAGCAAATGTCATTCTATCCCTATCAAATTAGTTTAGAGAACAACGGATTAATGTCCTGTCTAGTTCATTCTATAAAAGAGAACTTGATAAGTAAAGAATCTCTTGTTCTAGCTCCAATACTTTGTGCATTTGATCCAAAGTCCCTTAAATTATGTGAAAAACCTGAGCACTATGAGAAATTTTATGTTTTGGTATTGGCATTATGAGCATCATGAGCATTGGCGTCATATTGATCAATGTGTGTCACCTACTAGGTATAGTTTAATTGTTAACGTAGGTAAACCAATCGTGCTTAATTACTTTTCAACCAAAAAATATAATTATATGTACAGTATAATTGACAATATTTAATTAAAGCACAAGAAGTAAAATAAAATTTTAATTTTACTACATTTAACTATGTTACATACTACAATCTTCTAAATGAAAAGTTCTTCATAATCCAACGCGTCTGTATCTATTCCGGCGAGCAATAATTCTGTCACTTCTGATAAAACAACTTAATGTACTTAACATGTTTTGACAAAAGCACTTATATAATGATATTCCATGACCCATATTATTACGTCAACCCCGTCATACACAATACAATGATGTAAACAGCCCCTTAGCTAACTTCTCAAGGATAACGACATACTCCTTGAAACTTTCACATGTTTTGTCAACAACCATAATATTGTTATTAAATGCAAAGTGATTTTATTGATCAGGACTATTTATAGAATGGCTTTCACCCATGTTTTGTACCTAAGTGATATACAGAGTAACCTAGGTTACGTACATTCGGCGGGTAGAATTTTCAATACTATGCTCAATACATAAAGCTGTGTCTATGCTAGACGAACCGAGCACGAGCGGAGCACAAGCGGAGCCGTTCTCACAATTCTACATCCTTACCCAATTTTTGGGATATACGAGACCATGCATCAATCTTCTTATTTTTTTTTATAGTAATGCTCATGTTTTGGGTCCCATATCAATCTATTATTTTGATACAATTAAATTAATTGCACGGAAGTATCTTCGGTCCACGTTTCCATGATATTCGGCTCGAGCGACTGACGTCTACCACTAAACACGTCCACGAGCGCACTGCGAGCGCGAAGCAAATCCGTGTTCGTTCAAAAACCGACAACAGGCGGAACGCAGCCGCGCACGAACAAAATGCTCGCAGCGCGCTCGTTAGAGGCTTGTTAAGTTGGTCCACACTAGACGAATTGTGTTCGGCTCGTGCTCCGCTCGTGCTCGGTTCGTCTAGCGTAGACACAGCTTTACGTCTAGCGTTCATAACACCAATACGATAGAAATAAAAATATACCTAGAAGAAATTATATGTACCTTTGTACGTACGTTTACTAACTATTTAAATTACTTATTTGTATATTTTATGGTGTAAGACGACAGACTAAATTATTTCATACAAAAACAAAGGATTTGAACAAAGGAAGACGAAAACTGAAGGAAACAGAAAAGATTTTCTTCTTCCCAGATATACGTTTTATGAGCAAAAATATAAAACAAATGAATACCAAGCCAATGATGAATGTAATTACGAAAATTCATTTAGATTCTCTAAGTTTCCGATGACACGTGCAATGAATTTTTATTACGCCTTAAAACACACTTAAAAGTTAATTAAGAACAAAACGAAAGTACCTTAATTTCATTCATTAACAATTTTTGAGTCTTCATTGAATATCAAAGATGTTGATTGAATTTACAATCTTCTGTCGGCTGTTATTTCTATTGCTACAAAGTTTTAATTTGGCGAAGTACTACGAAAGCCTGCGAAAAATTGAACATTCAATTTTAACACTGAATTTAATTAAAAAGCTGTGAATAAGGTCTCAATTACACTAAACCTGCAGACTTTGAAACGCTACGTCTTTTGAGAAATCTAGATCCATTGTAAAATTATACTTTTAACATTTACTTTATTCTTAGACATAGGTATATAAGATATTTTACCCTAAGATTTTTGATTAAAGTAGAATATGTACTTCTGAGACTAATAAGCGCTCTTGTATTTCATTTTAGCCATACCTACTAATGCAATCAAAATTAAATAGGTAATGAAAATCTCCATTAACGTTCTACCTTCGGATGTGATTTTCCAAAGATACCACATTATCATACGTAACTCTTCTCCTCACCACATTATCGTCGAGACCTCAAAATATTGACTATACCATCAAACAAGCTATCTCCCTTGCTTTTCCTTTGTTAAACTTGCTTACATCCTGACAACATTATTTTAAGACAAGCTTGCGGTCCCTAGGCCTTTTCAACAATGATTTATCGAGTCCCCGGGACATATTTACCTCATACTTTATAAACTTGCCTTTATCCGTCTATATCTTATTGGGGATGTTCGGTATTCGGCGTGCATATTTGTTTGCTAGTGAATGTTTAAAAGATGTTTTGAGTAAGGCGAGACAGATTAAGGGACGCAATCTTTGTCCTTAGAAAAGTGGTGAAAGATTTTTATGTTTTTGCAACTTGTCGATGATAAGTGATATATGTCCATGATGATAAATGGTATCGACTGCAAGTTGAAGTGTGTGTGAAGTTTTGGAAAATAATAGTAGGAATATCTATTCAAAATCTGAGACTATAAATCGAAAAATAAAAGTTCCAACTATGGATTTAAATTGTAAAGATTAATTAAAACTATTGAGAGTACACAGACCGATGAGGTGTTAAAAAAATCCTAAGATATGTGTAAGTAAAGTACGTGTCTTTGAATAAAATTTACTGCATCCCTCTCTTTATATTCTTTTCCATTCCATTTTCCTCTCACGCCCAAACCAGACGATGATTTATACCAACCTTGGTATACATTACCGCCAAAGTATGGAAACTAAAAACAGTGATAAATAGTCTTCCTGAACTTGGTTCTGACAATGTCAGACCGCCTCGAAGGTTAAAAGTAAGACCTATTTGTGCCTAAGTTATTAAACCGAAGTTACTTAAACATAACTAGGCTAATGATATTGCTTCACCTGTATTTTGGATATCCGTCCTTAGAAGTTTTAATTGTAATATTTCTTTGAAAGTTGTTACGGAGTCTTGTCCTTGTAACGAAGTTTTTTTCTTTGTACTTATTGTGTAATTTAACTTTTAAGTGATGTATGAAAGGTAAGTCGGCAGTAAGGTATGGTAATACTTTTTTGAGGCATATCTCGATGATGACACAGCCTCGATATCGAATCAACCCTTCGACTGCCACTCGAAAAAAGACAACTATCGTATGAATACTTGGGGGCAAAAACGTCCATTACTTATTTCCCTCGTTCTCTTAATGACGTCATTATCTCTGGGCGCCCTGTACGCGGTCACGTCCCCCCCCTTAATTCTGACTGTGACACAGTTGGAGTGACGTCGCGATGATAAATGACGAAACCCGTCACGGTTTTGTGTGACCGCGGAAATAAAGATATTGGGGTCTTTTAGACCTCGTATTAATTGTAGAGTTGGAAATTTAAGAGACAGGGTTAATTAGTTAATTGTTTTGTATTAGTCTTTGGTTTTGTATATTTTGGTTATGATTTTTTGTAGAAAGTGATGTGTAAAAATGGTTTTAACAGTAATATTTACCTACATAAAATAAACGTTTTTCCACAATTGCAAGGTGTTGATTTGCATTTGTGCCATACTTCAGGAGGAGGACATAAAATACGTAAATAATCGATTGGAATACGGGAAATAGTTAATATGCACTGCTTTTTTTGTCATTGTAATGTCATAGTATTTCAGAAGTAATCCAATTTTATGAATGTATGAATAATCGTTGCGTATGTTTTGTGTTTGCGTTTGTGTGAGGGCGCAGCACGGTTTTAAGGCCAGTAACACACGCGCTAAGTTTAAATACGGCTAGATGACATTGACGGATTTCCAAAAAAAAATAAAAATCAAAAATTTTTGTACCAATTTTCTTATTGATTTGGGTTGAGAATCATTAGTATAATTACGTCCTTGACTATGGCACGGATGCAAATCAACAGCTTGTATAATCATGTAAACTAGGTCCATTAAAACACGTACAATTAACGTACGAAATTAAATCTTTACAAATAAACATATTATAATTAACCAGATTATCTGTTTCACAAGCGTCTGACCTTTGGCCGAATGTTTTGACCTGTATGATATTAATTAGGGATGATTAAAGTTACCAAACGTTACAGTTCATAGAACTTCAGAAAACAAAACACGTGTAAGTGCGTTATACCTTCATAATTGGTATCTTAGTTATTATTTTGACTATCTCCTATTTTGTGTTTACATGCTTTTTAATAACATCGTTAGACTCGACCTGAATATTTTTTTAGGAAACAATTTACTATATAATACATAATTTACTTGCAGTAGGTACCTATTTATGTACTCATTATCATTCTAACATTTCTCTTAGCAATAGACAACAATATTTATATTACGTTTTCCCGCGGTTTCACCCGCGTCCCGTGAGAGCTACTGCCCGCACCGGGATAAAATATAGCCTATGTTACTCGCAGATAATATAGCTTTCTAATGGTGAAAGAATATGTAAAATCGGTCCAGTCGTTTTTGAGTTTATCCATTACAACCAAACAAACAAAGTTTTCCTCTTTATAATATTATTATAGACTAGCTTCTGCCAGCGGTTTCACCCGCATCCCGTGGGAACTACTTCCCGTACCGGGATAAAAAGTAGCCTATAGCCTTCCTCGATAAATGGGCTATCTAACACTGAAATAAATTTTCAAATCGGACCAGTAGTTCCTGAGATTAGCGCGTTCAAACAAACAAACAAACAAACAAACAAACTCTTCAGCTTTATAATATTAGTATAGATTATAGATTATTCTACTCATATTACATTATTGTCTGAAAGTACATAACTTATTAACTAAGCCCTATAAAACCGTTGTATTGGTTTGATTGAGTCTCGACTTCCGTACTTATTTAACTTACACTTTATAAAATTTCTATGCTTTACCTTTTATTGTCCATGCATAGGTATATAAATGTTTATTATTATACCTACTTTAACTTCTAAACCCACCGAATTGCCATCAACACCCATGTATAACACACGCACGGTATACGCATCGCGGAATTCCGTCAATATATTCCATACCCACGCGTATCAATGTCCGCATTGCACCCAAAATTTTCAATTCCTTGTCAAAATGATAGGAAACTTTTTAAAAGACTGATGAGTAAGATACGTCGGTGTGACCCATGGAAAACAAAATGACGAGCGGACATGTCATAATTGAAAATCTAATAAGAAATTAGCGTCGCCAAATGCGGTGTTCAGGGACGTGGAAAGTAACTGGATCCGCCGTCATACGCCTTCTTTGGCACAGGTGTGTCAAGAAACCCGATCGCCTCTATATACACACCGTATGTAGTTGAACTAGAATCTAGAAGAAAGCACCTATCTGCTGTATGCCATCTTTCCTTCATCCGTGGTATAATCGATCGAATAATCAAACAGCTAGAATGGAACTTCAAATAAAATCTCAGTTGTGAGAGTAAGTTGTTTTACTGACCTTTTGGGGAAGCAAAGCCTCAAGCGTCAATCAATTATTTATGATTGTGTGGGTGGGTTCTGTGATGAGTTAGTTGGTAATAGTTTTCCTAAGATGTGGTCAAAGACAAATGTTAGAACACGATTTGTTATAATGCAAGGAATGATGGAAACTTCTCCTCCTACCTCGTAGACTACCAAAAATAATGTAATAATATTTGAGCATTTTTTTTTTAATATTGCACAATCAAAACTATATATGCTATAAAATATGCTTGTTTGAAAATGGTATGTTTTGCTTAGACTAATTAATTGAAAGACAGTTTACCAGTAACCATCTATAAAAACTTTTTATTACAAGAGTAAAAATAGCCACCCAGGAAGAATTGGTTCACGCAGCCAGCAATCTGGCATTTTTACAGAGAAATAAACAAGACAATAACCCAATTCCTAACACTTCTACAGTAAACAAAGCAATCCTTACTAAATCAAAATGAACGCAAAAAAAACAGAAGCAGCGCAACAATAAAACATTACGAAGCTCATAATAATATTTCTTTGCTAAAAAATCGCGAACACCCCATAAAACTCTATTCCCTCTTTTATTTAAGGATTGCTTTCGCATCACAAATTCGTTAAACATTGAAGCACTTTCGGTACCATTTAGTTCTTAGCTCAGACGAGACCAATTTTCTGCCTCGTTATGCGTTAAAATTGCCATACGATGGCCTCTTGGTGTGTACTTGAGTTATGGGAGTGATATGTAAGACGTTTCTCAAGGGCTATTGGTAATCTTTGCCATATGTTATTAGGGAAGAGATTTATTGGGTTGCTGCTGTAAAGATTTGTGGAGCGACATGTAAGCTTGAAAAATAAAGATTAGACTGACGTGATACTTGGCCAAAACTTGTTGCTTTTTAACCGACAGCAACGATTAACTACGAGTAATAACAACATTTAAAATAACCTCATATCACATCCTCAAAAAAACAATAACATTTCAAAACGTTCACCACCACCATTGTAAAAGAGAAAAAACACGACCCAGGAACCGCAAAAGGTCCCACACTCGCGCCCCAGAAAACTGCTCCGCTAATCTTAAAGTAGAATCCTAGACAACTTTCGCAAAGCAGTAATGTTTACCCTACAGAAGTACATACTCTGTCTGTTCTGTTACAGCCTTTTTATTGTCCCACTGCTGGGCACAGGCCTCCTCTCACACGGAGAAGGATTAAGCATTAATCACCACGCTTGCTCAATGCGGGTTGGTGATTTCAGACTTTATAGTCCAGGTTTTCTCAAGATGTTTTCCTTCACCTTTTTATCCGCCATTGGTGTCTAAGATTTACCTAGAAAGTACATACAAACTTAGAAGAGTTGCATTGGTACTTGCCTGACCTGGAATCGAACCCACACCCTCATACTCGAGAGGTTGGTTCTTTACCCACTAGCCCACCACGACTTACATACACTGGAACATTTTCTAGACAAGAGCGAGGGGTGTGAAAATATCCACGTAATATAGGTAGGTACAAAACTTATACCCAGTTATGCAAAGCAAAGAGCATCTTGCTAAGGCATGTAATTTTAATGATTAACTTGAGGCTCACGCACCTGAGAATCCTTCTAAAGCTGCGTACAGACAAGACGTTTTCACTGCATGCAGGTTACACGTACACAGCATAAGATAAGAAGTATCAGTACCCACCAGTAAAACTTGGAATCAGTCCACGAATAAAATTTGGACATGAACATATGTGGAAGTGGAACGCTAAGTCTGGACCTAGCATTAGAGTGCATTAAAAATAAAAAAGCTACGATGCTAATAATTGTGCTATAAGAATTATCTTGTTCTAGCTGTAATCATTTTTTCGTTTGTTTTAAATCAAAGATTAAAATAACTACACTTTTGTTAAAACCATGCAGGAAGGATATAACGCACCTTAAGAACGTACATTTTTGTTTTATGTCGCAAATCCCTGTTGGCTATGAAATGGATTGCCTATGTTCTTGGAATATCTTATGAGTTACTAATGATTGCATATGTTGATATTTTTTATGGCAAAGTATTGGGAAAATATTTAAGGAAAATTTTGTTATTTTTTTTAATCATCGTCGTTGCTCTCGAAAAAATCGTCACATAAGAATAGGTACCTATGTAAATCATAACCTTGTTTGCGAAATACTTTTATCAAAATAATTCTTATAAATATTAAACAGAAGGTCGTTGCCCTTATCAGATTATTCAGAAGCTGTCATTACGTGTCTTCTTAAATCCACAAATTCTATTTTCAAACTTCAATCAGCTCTTTATTTAGTCGACTTTAACAACCTCTTATTAAAAGTAAAACAAAGTCAAAGCAAATGGCTAGGCGTTTCGACACCTTAAATATCAGATTTAATTAGAACCGTTCGAGATGACTGCACTGTAATTATTGATAAACGCCCTCTCATATTCACTCTTTTGTTTCGCTGCCATTAATTAAAATTTGAATTTGGAGTGCTTTCCCGATTTCTATGTAATTTTGCTGTTATTTTAAACCTGCCTGTATTTTTAAGTTCTTTTTTGTAAGAAAATTTTAATCTGAATTTGAAATTCGAATATTCTTTCATGCTATTTATTTGACCTTGGGCACGATGACATTGTGGTTTTGTCTGAAGAATATCGGAGTTCATAAAGAAAATGTCGTGAGTACCTTAAACCATCGTAATTTGGAAATGAACAGATTTTATCTTCTTGTTAAATCTTTCATTTCAAGAATACCATAAGGCCCACTAACAAAAGGTGAAGACAAGAGCTCGAGGTCAATAAAATTGACACTACAAAGTCACCAATATCCAGTTTACCTTCAACTCCAAAGGTTCAACATCCTATTAAACGCTATGTAAATAACAACAAGATCTAAACACTAAATGTGATAAAAATAAATAGAATTTCCATCGCCTCCCACGTAGCTGTTAATCAAATTATTTTTCCATCAGTCTCCTTAGCCTGCAATTAATTGTTCGGCGACAAAATATTTTCGCTCCTCTAATGATTTTTTGACGAGGGTACCCGAATTTGTTTCACAAAACAACACAGATTTTAATGTTTTTGTTCTATGTAGACGATTTAATTTGTAGGATCTACTTATTAGTGTTTGGTGGATACCTATTTCTGTTTTAAGATTATCGAATCTAATTATTCTGAAGAGGGTTTATAGATGAAGTACCTATTGTGTTTCGTAAGGACTTCAGTTCTCAGCCATCTTGGAATCTGTCTAAGAATCCATTGTTGGCATCGAATATTGAACGGTTCTACTGTTAATGAATATTTATACGCTGTCACCAATTTGTTGACTTAGTTATACTTTTGCCCGTACATAAAGGGCTTAAGAAGGAACATGGTTGGTTTCAGTCCTACAGTGGGAAGGGTTATTTGAGAGAAAGAAAGAAAGAAAATAAATTTTATTGCGCAACCAAAGACGCATACCACAAACTCAAAATTAGACACAGAAATAATAATAGAAGGGGAAAATATGCGTTTTGAAGCACGCATTTGATGATCCCCATCAACAAAAACTTTTTACAAAAAAATTAAACCGACTTCCAAAAACACTAAAAAGCAAAAAAAAAAAACAAATTTTAGGTGCATCGGCCTAGAAGTCGGTGTCTAATGGATGTTATTAAGTTAATTTTGCCACCGACTTCTAGGCCGATGCACCTAAAATTTGTTTTTTTTTTTGCTTTTTAGTGGTTATGGAAGTCGGTTTAATTTTTTTGTAAAAAGTTTTTTATTTACAGCTTTTCAGTGATACGAATAGTTGTCACTATCCATATAAGTTTTCATCAATACAAAGAATATCAGCCCAAATACGAGGTATTTTACATATTCAGTTGTCGAGTTCCCTCGACCTTCTCTGGTCTCCATCATCAGGTCAGCTCCAAACCTTCACTGTTGCAAAGGTCTTGTCAATACAAATAATATAAGACCAAACACGAGGTAGTTTACATATTCAGTTGCCGAGTTCCCTCGACCCTCTCTGGTCACCATCGTCAGGTCAGCTCCAAACCTTCACTGTTGCAAAGGTCTCATCAATACAAATAATATAAGCCCAAACACGAGGTAGTTTACATATGCAGTTGTCGAGTTCCCTTGACCCTCTCTGGTCTCCATCATCAGGTCAGCTCCAAACCTTCACTGTTGCAAAGGTATCGTCAATACAAATAATATAAGTCCAAAAACGAGGTAGTTAAGATGTGCTGTTTAGGAGTTCCCTCGATCCTCTGTCGTCTCCATCATCAGATCTGCCCTAAACCTCCATAGTATTGTAGTCTCATCAGATATACACATAAATATAAAGTTTTTACCCCATGCTCGCCTACAATTTTCAAGAGATGCCCTTGATTTCTCAGGGTTTCCACCATCAGATCCTGATCTGATGACGGTGGGACCAAATGACAAGCATACCCTTTCAAATAAAAAAATAATTTTTGAAATCGGTCCAGGCGTCTTTGAGAAATCGAGTAACAAACATAAAAAAAAAAAAAATACAGCCGAATTGAGAACCTCCTCCTTTTTTTGAAGTCGGTTGAAAAAAGTTATACTTGCTTCCCAACAACGTCTCACGAGCTTCTACGATTAACAAAATAACTATACAAGCTGTTGATTTGCATCCGTGCCATAGTCAAGGACGTAATTATACTAATGATTCTCAACCCAAATCAACAAAAAAATTGGTACAAAATTTTTTGATTTTAATTTTTTTTCCGAAATCCGTCAATGTCATCTAGCCGTATTTAAACTTGGCGCGTGTGTTACTAGCCTTAAAACCGTGCTGCGCCCTCACACAAATGCAAACACAAAGCATACGCAACGATTATTCATAAATTTAATTCATAAAATTGGATTACTTCTGAAATACTATGACATTACAATGACAAAAAAAGCAGTGCATATTAGCTATTTCCCGTCTACTGTAATTCCAATCGATTATTTACGTATTTTATGTCCTCTTCCTGAAGTATGGCACAAATGCAAATCAACACCTTGTATAATAAGATATATAATAAAAAATAACAGATAAATGTGTTCGTGCTTCGGAAAATTTTTGATGAGTTTCCTGTAATTTTGTTTTTTTTTTGTTTTTGAGAGTCATTGTGAAAGTGTAGGTTGCCGTAGGTGAGTGATTGATAGTGCAAGTTTGAGTCCTACGCAAATCAAATTTATCTTTAGTTGATACTCACATGTGAATCTGAAATCCTTGTTTGTAAGGATTTATAGTCGGATTTATATAAAATGCTTTTAAAGTATGGGTATTGTGTAAAGAGGTCTCACACACTATTATCCAATCGCCTTGAACTACTCATGTAGTCTCTTTAAATTATTAAGTAGACTCCCATACAGCAAACAAGAAACGTTTGATTTTAGGTTCTTTAATTACTTATGGAGCTTCTTTCTCCAACAAAATAATGATAATGTTTACCCAGTCTATAAAATCTTTGCGAATTCCAGACCGCACTTATAATATCACTGAAAAGTGCAATAAATACACACCAACGATAAATTCGCGATATTGCTCTCTTAAGTTAAGACAAATAAATTGGTTCATAGAAACTTATTGATGTCATTGGACTTTTTACTACTTAAACCTACACGGTGTGTGGATTTAATTTTCAAAGTGGAAAGCTGTCTAAAGTTTAACAATCTAATCGGGAGGCGTATAAAATAAACTGTAAGTTAGTTTTAAGTAGTAAAAGTGCTTTTCACACTTTATTTTTATTTTTGTTATAAAATATAGTATCTATAAAAATAAAGTAGGTAGGTACACTTGCTTTTTTAAGTCATTGTTGCTGTTTTATAGTTGTTAGCTTTTGCCACGGAGTGCAGCAGACTCTTGCTCACCGAATAAATTAAAACTATAATCTGATTATCTTATTGAAAATCATACAGCATTTTTGCCTTAGACATTTGTATATTTGTAATTTGTATCTATACTATGCCCAAAGCCGTGTCTGTATAGTAAACTTTTACATAACGTCGGGGATAGTGCAAATCCGCGTAACTAGCATTGGATAATATCGCGTATCTGCAATAGATCTCGTTTTACAGAGGATGGTTAAAACTTAATAAATTTCTTATTTCAACAGATAATGGGCTATTTTTTTTTAATATTAAGTAATTATTTACACACCTCAAATAACTACTTAATATTCAAAAATGTCCAATGAATGACGAATGATGAATGATGATAAGTTTTAACCTTCCTGTAAAACGAGATCTATTGCAGATACGCGATATTATCCAATGCTAGTTACGCGGATTTGCACTATCCCCGACGATAAGGAACTGAACACGAACATTCTGAAGTAGACAAACAGTTTACGCAGCCTAACTAACCATTCCAGTAACAAAAAAGAAATAACCAACCAACAGACAGTGTAACAACTAAATATTTACATTTGACCCGCAAACATCGCAGACAAAATAATCAGCACTTAGCTCGCCTAATCGTACCATGAATACGCAAAGGCTGAGTTGACACTATAATTATCCTAGTAGTGACAACACTGGCGCCCTGACAACACTGGCGCCCTGACAACACTGGCGCCCTGACAACACTGGAGACCTACGACTCGTGTTAGTTTACTGCTGTGGTCACACCGTCCTTAGCAAGCAGTACGTGTGTGTTCGTTTGTTCGTCGGTTAAGCGGTTATCATGCAGTAAACACCGTTTTGTAATTTCAATTATTTTGCCGATTTAATTCTTGGAAATTTGGGCTTTTAGTGAAAATTCAACTGGTAACCGCAATTTAATTTTGTAAATCAACAGGCTAGGTTAAAGTTCAACACTGGTCTAAGATGATGAGGTTTTAGGAACGTTCATAAAGCAGCCTAGAGTTTACAAAAGCCAGCGTTACAATATCAAATCAGAAGCCATCAAGTGGATTTGATGTTACCCAACCACTAGAACTTGTTAGGTAGTTAAGACTACAGCTCATTCAATACGAAGAAAAGGAATACTTATTCCACTTCAGTCAGCAAGGAATATCTTCACCACAGTGCACTGCTTTTTAAGGTATATCTATTGTAGCTACACCAACATGTGGTTTACGCGATGAGCACGATAAGCAACATTGTGTCGGGTCCACACGTTAGAACAATGTAGGACTTAATAGACTATGTAGTATAGTTCAATGGGTATAGTGTTTGTTTTGGCATAGGTGGTACCTAAGTCTATGGTTATAATTGGAACAATAAATTATACTTTTTCATTTTTATGCATCTTGTCCTGTGAAATTTTTTGAGCACTCAAACATTCTTAAGTTTCCTTACAACAAAAAGCTTTGGGAAACTTTAGAAGAAATTAGGTATTTAATGGCCGAACTCAGAAAAAATAGAACGGCTTTCTAACATCATAACGTGAAGAGACCTAGACGTATTCCAACACGACATTACCTATCTACTTTACCGCGGCAGTCCCCGAGTGCCACACGTATTTTTTTTCCTGGGCATCGCCAGAACTGCCCACGAACTGCGAGTGAAACGGCAAAAAAAGAGTTTGTATTCTGATGTAGAAGAATATAGGTATATAAATTTGCTAAGTTATGCTAAGTTTCAATAAAATCCGTTACGATAAACCTGATAGTTCATCAAACATAAAATATCTATGACGGACAAGTTAAAAAGGCTATGCTCGTGGCCGAACAATTACAGCCGTCATTATGTTTACGCACAATTTAAAACGGAGCCACCCTGAAATGAATATCGCAAGAGATAAATGGATTTGGTGCCAATACGACCGCTACTCATTACCGACACTTTTGTATAACTCACTTTTGTTTATGTATGCTTTACAACCGGTCCATATTAAAACTACAAATCCGGGAACAATAAACTATCTTGTTTATTTGTTCGCTAGTGAATAACGACCCGTTTTATTTGTGTTTTTACTTATTCTATTTAATAAGCATTTTAATATGTATTTGTATTGATGCACGCTATGGTTAGGCGTATGTAAAACTCCTTGGTCTAAATTAAGACGAAACAAACGTCTATGGTTATCGATATCAAGGAGACTTTAATGTGAAATTTGATAACGTTTAGTGGCAAGTCTTCGATTATAGCGCAATTTTAGATACTTCTTAAGTTTTCTTTTCGGTCACCTTTAGTGTCAAACCCAACCCGACCCAACACACCCAAATCTAAAAGTAGCACCAATACATTTTCTTCGGCATACACCTTTGCCTCTTAATTTCAGGAAAACGCAAATCCTATATTTAGTTCACCTTTGCCCACATCACGTGATGACGTGTTACCACTGAGTAATGAAAAATGAGCGGATATGCAATAAAGCAGGTAGGTCAGGCGTCTTCTTCTAGGTCAAATTCACAGTGGACATGTCCAAAATAATTAGTTACGATTTTACTTACGATTTTGGTGATAACAAACAATGGCCGGGTCCAAGGCGTATAAGCGCGAAAACAATAACGTTCCTCGTCCCCCGCTCACCCGCATTTTAGCGCGCTACTTTTTTAGGCGATTTTCCGTTGCACCTCCGCTAGTTATTCGGTTTTCTATGCGTGTTACCAACTCAAATACAGGGCAAAATTAATTAATCTGCTGACCATTTCTCTTTTGTTACCGATCTTGTTCTAATATACCTGTGGCTAAGAATAGCTCGTATTAATGTTTTCTTAATAAAATTAACGTATGGACCGGGTCCCGTGAGAGTTATTTATGACTCGCTATTATTAAGTGGCTCTTGTTCTTTGTAGTTTGGGAGCTGGTCTATTTGGTGATTGTTTTAAGTTGGTTAGATTCATCAATAATATTGCCGTGGCAGGTTAGGAAAACGATGTAATCTGATCACAATATCTTATGAAGACAAAATGCTTGATCTATGAATGAGTTTTTTATCCTATACTCAACTGTCTTCAATGATGACTATCACACCTGAATTGCTGCATTGATTATAGTATTGTGAATAATAATTTCAGAAACAAAAACCTATTTTAAATTAATTAACTGTGAACAAAACGCCTTAAAGCGTCCGTCTCTTGTACTATTAATATAAAGGTGGCTACATACACCCACGCTGTATTTGCCCGTTGAATTTTTTATATGTATGCCGGTGGCCAGTCGTTTGTACCCCGCCTACGCAAAGCAAACAATATAAAATGATATTTTTATTTCAATGCACGAATAAATTTTAGGGGTTTACTGTATTTAAAGGCCAAGCTGAGAGCAAATATATTGATAAAAAAATGCCCGCCCTTCGTAATACCAAGGGAACTTTATATTTAGTGTTGTAAAACCTATTGGGATTATCAAGTTATGGCAAATAAATAAACAAGAATACTCGGACGGGGATAAAAGGAAAATTTTATTTGGAGTCTCATAAGTCATAAGGAAAATTGAGTTAAAAACCCGCATCCAATTAGATTATTTAGTAATCTAAATGATAGAGAAGTTGGAAGTCGAGTACTTGGTAAGGACAATTCAACTCTTCGTGAAATGAGCGTCTTGTTCTGTTCTTACTATAGCTGTGCTTTAGGAACATGCATCACTATGAATTCACTTATTTTTACTTAGATTTTTGGGAAGGTAATAAATTGTAAAAAGGATTGTAATTATCTAACATAGGTTAAGTTGTTCTTTGTTACTAACATTTTATGGGCCTTGGCGTCTGAATATAAAAGATTTTTATTTTTTTTATTTTTTTTTATAAACAAAGGTAGTTGCCCCTACTTTGAAGTTTGAAACACAACTTACTGTATATACATTTCTCTATCTCCAAAATATTTAAGTAAACTTTATATTTTTGCCACTTTATTAAACACCTCTAAATTATTCCCCTAATAAACTAAGATACAAAACTTTAAAATATAACACCATAAATCCTGAAAGCAAGAATTCATAGTGAAAATGAACAAGCGACGCTCAAGTGCCGGCAGAAGTTGGACGTTTTCAACTTTCTTATTAAAAATTCGGTTTGAAAACTTTCAGCGGTTAATAGAATTTTAACCGCAGCAATGATTAACTCATGGTCGACGGTACCTAGGAGTACGTCTCGCCTTTTAGTTTCTGAATAGTTTCGCTCGGAATTCATTTTAAGAACGTTTCCTAGTGATGAATGGGAGATAATTATGTTCGCTGAAAGAAGGTTTGGAATATTTTCTTCTTTGGTTTCTGTGGTTTGATTGGGGAACGTGGCCACGACTGATAGTCTGATGTGTAAATATAGAATGTACCTTTATGTGCTCAATACTCAATAACTTTATTGCATACCATAATGTGTACAGGCTGGTGGGTAAAATTAAAAGAAACAATTATGGACCCTGTCGGGCACAGCAAAGTTAATTTTTAGAGGAGAGGATGAAGAGCGCTTTTTAAACATAATAATCTATACATATAATAAATCTGTAGAAAAGTAATTTTTGTACATTGAAGAAATTGACAAAAAAAATAGCCGGCATGTTAAAGGATAACTAACAGAACCCATTTCCATCATTTTTGTCTGTTTGTCTGTTTATCTGTTTATCTGTTTGTTTGTTCGGGATTCACGTAAAATCTACGAATTCAATGCAGACAATGCTTATGTACAAAAATTCTACGTAACTTGGGGTATTACTTAGTTTTTGTTTCATCGAAATCGATTCACTCTATCAAAAGATATGATTAATTTTGTGAATTCAAGATGTAAAATATTACGACCGCAATCTGTTTGTCAAAACTGTACATTTGAATGTTGTACTTATATTAGTTGTTCGGCCTATTATTAATCTTTACACAGAAAATCACACCTTTATAAGTAACTTCAGATGAAAAAAAAAAATGAAAATTTTGTTTAGCCAAGGTTAAAGTAGCTCCATCTGTGGTAAACATACATCAAATTTGTCAAAAGAGCGAGGTGGTAAATGACAATTAATTACCATACATTCTTTATAGAGGATTATTATTTCAACAGATGGAGTTGTGTATTTTCCGTAATTCACCATATTTTAACACGTAGTGTAATTTTTCGATAGACATTTCAATAGTGTTTGTCAGTTTGCCGTACCACATCAAAATCCAACTATAATTATTACCTTGATGAAAGGAAAATTAATAGTTCTCAGCCAAATTTAAAACGGTGCCATCAAAATTATTTTTTGAACATTATGTCAAAAATGATGACTTTAGTGGAACAATTAATTATCATTTAAAGTTACAGATGGAGTTCATATCAGGATTTTTCCTAAAACATAGTTTAGCTTATCTTCCACTAATGTGGTGGCCTTAAAACAAATTACTTTGAGTGAGTAGTATTAAGTAGACCTTAATTATTTTTTCTGATGCAAAATATGTAAACTTAATCCTAGAAGAAAGGAAGATCTATCTCTCGCAAGCGCTGCTAAGCGTGAGGTAGGTAATGTAGGCTTCTGTAGCTTTAAAAACAAGCCCAGATACAAAGTGCAGATAAGAAATGGGAGCTTTCTCGATTTAATACCATACACACGTAAAATGCTTTATGCGTCTGGAAACGTACAAATTACGCGTCGCATACCAGAGACATGCTTACTTTCAACTTCTGATCGCAAATACACTGTTCACGATTACGAACAGTCTCAGTAAGACCCGAGCCAAGTCTAAAAAAACACCTTTTATATAAAACTACGTTTGATGTAACAATTACAAAGACAGAATTGTTCTCTGCTGCAAATCCTATCCACCTATATCCTATCCTAATCCAGCATGCATTGCAGGTGTGCATTGCACAAAAACCAATGGTATCCTATTCGAGAAGTCAAAAGAGTCGGCCTGCCAACGTCAGCTTTTGCGCTAAGCAAGTGTTCTTAATAGTACCATCAGAATTACATTCATCGTTGAATGAGGTCAATACATTTTCAGAAACCACAATAACAGTAGGAGCCAAAGCGTATGATCGCTTCATAGAGCTCTGATTGGCCCCAGGTGACCAACTCAGGTCTGATTTGTTCGTTCATCAGATCTTTGAAAGTGTTTCGGTGGATACTTACTGTCGTCCTGTTTACGTGTGACACAAAATATGGTATATAAACGTCCTCCGCAAGAGCGAAATTTTCCCGGTGAGCGGTAGTGACGCACAGTATACAACACTTCTGTTTCTTTTGATTTTCTGGCTCCACCAAGAAATGACAAATTGCGAGCGTACATTTTGAAAATCTTGGCAAAACTGCAGGTTTCAAGTACGAACACATGAAGTGGACTCTCACAGATACGTACATTTTGCCTATTCGTGAACTAATGCAAACATTTCGGTGGAGTCCCTCCCGGTTTAGACCTAACCCCACATTAGGCGTGCGCGATCCTCGGGCGTGTGAGTAGCGCGTGCGTCGCGAGCACGCTGCGTGAGCGTCGCGTTTTGCTGCCCTGCGGCATTTGCAGCGCGCTCGACTTGACGTTTAACTGCTAAGGCGTTTAGCGGGCGGCGGGGATAGCGGGCGTAGGGGTAAGAACGCAACTCGAGCGCCGCGTGCTCGCCGCGAGCGCGTCGCTTGCACTCTTCACACATGCCGCAGGGCAGCAAAACGCGACTTTCACGGAGCGCGCTCGCGACGCCCACGCTACTCACACGCCCGAGGATCGCGCACGCCTAATGTGGGGTCAGCCTTACCATAGTAAGTAAGTGCACAGAAAATCCCCAATTCATACAAGTCATACAAGTGTTTCTCCCCAGTAGTGAAACTATCCTACCCTATGCGACTGCTGATGATGATGACTCATTTTATCATCCATCCAGCTATTCCCCAACTATGTTGGTGTTGGGCTTTTAGTCACCGAATCTGTTTGAGTACCAATATTTTGCTTGGAGCGACTACCTATCTATCTATCTTCAATCCAGTCAACTACACAAGACGATATCCATGGTAAGACTGACAGACTTTCTGGCTTCTGCTTAGTCGCAGCAGCTGCAGAAAATGTACAAATGACAGCTTTGTCAGACTCAAAGCATATAGACATAGATTATAGCTATTTCCTGTGAAAATTACTTACGCACCATACGTAATAATTGACTATTCTATATTGCCCACGCAGACGAAGTTGCGGGCAACAGCTAGTATGGAAATAAATGTAGAAAATATTGTATTTAGATATTTGAGTAGGTATTATTTCTGTGTAGATTTATTTACATTTTACTTATTTATTATTAATTAAATTTATATTCGTTTATTTATATATTATTAATTTATATTATAAATATTCTATATTATCTATTAATCGTTATTAATTATTTTATATACTTACTAGCTTCTGCCAGCGACTTCGTCCGCGTCAAATTCGGACTTTGTGTAAAGAGAGGAAGAAATACTAAATACCAGCCTATACAATTCTAAATCTAGAGAAGAAATAAAATGTAAACTATTATATTATTGTAATTAACGAATTTAAACACTACCAAAATAACAATTCTTACCTATTTTATAAAATAACAACAAAAAAAAGTTAAAAATAAATTATATTATTTAAAGACGCACTGTCGGTCAATAAGGTTGAACACTCTGAACGTCTATTCGCAACCCGCCGCGCCGCGAGCCGCGTCGAGCGCAGCGACCGTTACAGAAAAATGATCCTTATAGCATGATATTCACGCGCGATGGCTAATTACCGTATTTCATGCATAACTTTGGTTTTTATTTACCGATTTATATGATTCTTTTTTTATTGAATAGGTACTATTGTTAACCTTTTTTATTTAGTGTAAGTGAGAGTGTTAGAAACGTAATAGGAGACACATATAATCAGAAAGCTCCGAACTACTAAGCTATCGAGTGTTACACGTGTTATTGTGAGTCAACCATAAAAGGTAGACATATGCTGTCATGGGATGTTTTTTAGATAATTTTAAGGAGAACATTTCCGTCATACATTGTTTCTGTGTGGCTTTAACCATTAAGGCTGCACACGCGACGGAAGCTTAAAAAATGGAGTAACTTCGCTCTTTTTCCAAACATTTCCCTTCACTGCTCTGCTCCTATTGGTCGCAGCGTGATGAAAAGTATCCTATAACCTGCCCAGGAGTATGAATAATAATTGTACCAAGTTTCTTTAAAATCCGTCGAGTAGTTTTTGTTTCTATAACGAACATACAGACAGACAGACAGACAGACAGACAGACAGACAGACAGACAGACAGACAGACAGACAAAAATTTTACTGATTGCATTTTTGGCATCAGTATCGATCACTAATCACCCCCTGATAGTTTTTTTGGAAATATATTAAATGTACAGAATTGACCTGTCTACAGATTTATTATAAGTATAGATTTATAAATTCGCTGTAATTTCATGTAATTTAATTTGTATTGGTGTGAACTACAGGTTTCATCACCTAACTGGCCTTAATGTTTCGAAAAGGCCTGAAGGTTGTAACAATGATTTTTATCAAAATAATAACGTCAAATGACTTGTAGGTATTAAAGGTACGAAACATTTTCCCGGAATCTTTAATTCTGGACAATCATAATCAAAACCCAACACCAAGCAATTTAAAACTCATAATTACTATTTAAAAATCTTTTAACTTATCAACAAGAGAAGACAATTTGCATTTTAAAAAAAGACGAGCGACGGTCCAGTGAAAAATGTTTATTGATACAATCTTAATGGGCAAACAGCGTTGAACATTTCCTAGAAATGTACCTTCACTGGTAATTCGATATATCTCCTAATAAATCTTGGCTAACAAATGCATATGGGTTAATTAGAGCACCATCTTGCCTTTTTTTAATTAGCATGCAACGTGGGTAATGTAGCGACGACAAAGATCGCGTCTTCAGGACATTCAATTGAATTCATCAAGAAACGATTAAATTCAATTTTTTTGCTCTTTGCTACTTTATGTTTTTTTTTTACCAGTAATCCAAATAGTGTAGGAAGTAATGAAGGGAGAGCGTTTTTGGGGTTGTCTCATGTAAGTCTGACATTCGAATAGTGTTGTTTTTCAGCCTACTTTGAATAAACGCTTTTTTTTTTTTTTTTTTTTTTTTCTTGATAAAATAATGCATTGTTTTTATTAAGTTTATAAAGGTACCTTATTTGGAAATTATCTGTTTTGTAGATAGCATAAGTTAAGATAAAGCACTAACATTCATGTTTATCAATGGTATGTAGAACGCCAAACTACATTATAAAAAAATAAACCCCCCAGGTGATTATAACTTGCGTGTACGATAAACTTTTTTCGCTCACCGTACATCGTACGTGAAGGGTAGTTAGTGACGCAAAAAGGTTGTTCCCGTATACGCTAGGATTTATGAAGGATAATTATTGTGGGGGAATTAATTAGAAATATGTAATTATCTCGGTAGGCTGGATTCTGAGAATTGTGGAGTTACGTAACTAGATAAAGGTAATGGGTTTACTTTTTCTTATAGGTATACTTGCAGGTATATTCAATTCTCAATTCAGCGACCGTATCGAATAAAAATTTAAAATTATCGAATGTGCGAAAGTCATTAAATAATTTAAATCCATTTACAATTTAGACACAAAAATGTAACTGAAAAAGTATTAAAACCTGCATTTCATTTTCACAAAGCCATCCCGTACCAAAACCCTCAAGGGGACCTCATTTTAACATCATACGCAACTAAAACATTCATAATTTTTTCCTCATACTCAACAACAACCCATCCACCGAACCAGACAATAAAAGCAGATGAAACAAAACAAAAACAAAACAAAAACAATAACTCAAGTCAGCAAACATACCCGAACCTCCACTAATCTGATAAAGGGCCAAGATTCGATGACGTCACAATTTTGAGGGGCCAAACAACATGTTGCTATATGAGAACAACACATCACGGCCCATTAACTCTCATTACACGTGTAATTAAACACAAAAGACAAATAAGATTGTGTTTCTTTCAAAAGATCCGCCGAAAAAAGAATAAAAGATCTCGACGAAATACTTGAGCTGAAGTTTGTTCAAATGTATTTGTGAGAGTTGGTGAGATCGAGATGTAACGGGACTCAATCAGAGATCGTCTAAATAAAGTGGTTTTGTTCATTATTTTTATGTAGATTCACCAAGTTGTGTATAGCTACAATTTTGTTCATTAAGTATTTTCAAGCTGTACATCAATTAAAAAGCTTGAATTTTCTCAAAACTATACACATTAAAATGCAAAACGACTTTAAAATTCTCACCCCACCTTACCTTTAAACATCTCAAATTCGTTAAACATAACACGTCTTAAAAAGTTAGAACGAAAAAACCTGCAGTGCAGAACTTCCATAATGCAGGATAAAGTGTTCAAAGTTTAAACTTGCTCACCTATCGTAGTATGCAAAGTGAATATTTAAGGGCCCAGGGTTGCAGCTGCATGCTGTGATAAAACTGAACAAGACGCTCATAATTTTCATACTTAAGTACTAGCTGTGTAAAGAATAAGAATTGATTGTTTTAAGGCTTGGGTACATGCAAAGAGTGTGTTAAGTATGTATAGAAAGAAGGAAGAAGACCGAAGAAAATATGGATAGATTGTCGGAGAGAGGACATGAGCAAGAATGGAGTGAATGTTAGTATGACGAGTGATAGAGAGAAATTGAAGTGGAATACATATTGCACCGGCCTCAAATAACATTGGGAACAAGGCAGCAAGAAGTTAAAGCGAAGATGCAGCTTTTTAAAAGCATTAAATCAAACAAGCGAATGTCATTCTATCCCTATCAAATTAGTTTAGAGAACAACGGATTAATGTCCTGTCTAGTTCATTCTATGAAAGAGAACTTGATAAGTAAAGAATGCTATAATGCTGCTAAAGAATTCTCTTGTTCTAGCTCCAATACTTTGTGCATTTGATCTAAAGTCCCTTTAATTATGTGAAAAACCTGAGCACTATGAGAAATTTTATGTTTTGGTATTGGCATCATGAGCATCATGAGCATTGGCGTCATATTGATCAATGTGTGTTCCCTACTAGGTATAGTTTAATTGTTAACGTAGGTAAACCAATCGTGCTTAATTACTTTTCAACCAAAATTATAATTATATGTACAGTATAATTGACAATATTTAATTAAAGCACAAGAAGTAAAATAAAATTTTAATTTTACTACATTTAATTATGTTACATACTACAATCTTCTAAATGAAAAGTTCTTCATAATCCAACGCGTCTGTATCTATTCCGGCGAGCAATAATTCTGTCACTTCTGATAAAACAACTTAATGTACTTAACATGTTTTGACAAAAGCACTTATATAATGATATTCCATGACCCATATTATTACGTCAACCCCGTCATACACAATACAATGATGTAAACAGCACCTTAGCTAACTTCTCAAGGATAACGACATACTCCTTGAAACTTTCACATGTTTTGTCAACAACCATAATATTGTTATTAAATGCAAAGTGATTTTATTGATCAGGACTATTTATAGAATGGCTTTCACCCATGTTTTGCACCTAAGTGATATACAGAGTAACCTAGGTTACGTACATTCGGCGGATAGAATTTTCAATACTATGCTCAATACATTACGTCTAGCGTTCATGACACCATCCTCCGAGCCTTTTTCCCAATCCTGTTGGGGTCGGCTTCCAGTCTAACCGGATTCAGCTGAGTACCAGTGCTTTACAAGAAGCGACTGCCTATCTGACCTCCTCAACCCAGTTCCCCGGGCAACCCGATACCCCTTGGTTAGACTGGTGTCAGACTTACTGGCTTCTGACTACCCGTAACGACTGTCAAGGATGTTCAATGACAGCCGGGACCTACAGTTTAACGTGCCATCCGAAACACAGTCAATGGTGTCTAAGATATACTTAGAAAGTACATACAAACTTAGAAAAGTTGCATTGGTACTTGCCTGACCTGGGATCGAACCCGCGCCCTCATACTTGAGAGGTTGGTCCTTTACCCACTAGGCCACCACGACTTTTTTTGTGCGCGGTCATGACACCAATACGATAGAAATAAAAATATACCTAGAAGAAATTATATGTACCTTTGTACGTTCGTTTACTAACTATTTAAATTACTTATTTGTATATTTTATGGTGTAAGACGACAGACTAAATTATTTCATACAAAAACAAAGGATTCGAACAAAGGAAGACGAAAACTGAAGGAAACAGAAAAGATTTTCTTCTTCCCAGATATACGTTTTATGAGCAAAAAATATAAAACAAATGAATACCAAGCCAATGATGAATGTAATTACGAAAATTCATTTAGATTCTCTAAGTTTCCGATGACACGTGCAATGAATTTTTATTACGCCTTAAAACACACTTAAAAGTTAATTAAGAACAAAACGAAAGTACCTTAATTTAATTCATTAACAATTTTTGAGTCTTCATTGAATATCAAAGATGTCGATTGAATTTACAATCTTCTGTCGGCTGTTATTTCTATTGCTACAAAGTTTTAATTTGGCGAAGTACTACGAAAGCCTGCGAAAAATTGAACATTCAATTTTAACACTGAATTTAATTAAAAAGCTGTGAATAAGGTCTCAATTACACTAAACCTGCAGACTTTGAAACGCTACGTCTTTTGAGAAATCTAGATCCATTGTAAAATATAACATTTACTTTATTCTTAGACATAGGTATATAAGATACTAGCTTCTGCCAGCGGTTTCACCCGCATCCCGTGGAAACTACTTCCCGTACCGGGATAAAAAGTAGCCTATAGCCTTTCTCGATAAATGGGCTATCTAACACTGAAAGAAATTTTCAAATCAGACCAGTAATTTCTGAGATTAGCGCGTTCAAACAAACAAACAAACAAACAAACTCTTCAGCTTTATAATATTAGTATAGACTAGCTGTTGCCCGCAACTTCGTCTGCGTGGGCAATATAGAATAGTCAATTATTACGTATGGTGCGTAAGTAATTTTCACAGGAAACAGCTATAATCTATGTCTATATGCTTTGAGTCTGACAAAGCTGTCATTTGTACATTTTCTGCAGCTGCTGCGACTAAGCAGAAGCCAGAAAGTCTGTCAGTCTTACCATGGATATCGTCTTGTGTAGTTGACTGGATTGAAGATAGATAGATAGGTAGTCGCTCCAAGCAAAATATTGGTACTCAAACAGATTCGGTGACTGGAAGCCCAACACCAACATAGTTGGGGTATAGCTGGATGGA
This sequence comes from Helicoverpa assulta, assembly GCA_963856015.1. NCBI lineage: Eukaryota > Metazoa > Arthropoda > Insecta > Lepidoptera > Noctuidae > Helicoverpa > Helicoverpa assulta. The sequence goes on from CAWLCW010000016.1 coordinate 4,019,534, forward strand.
TGATAAAATAAGTCATCATCATCAGCAGGCGCATAGGGTAGGATAGTTTCACTACTGGGGAGAAACACTTGTATGACTTGTATGAATTGGGGATTTTCTGTGCACTTACTCACTATGGTAAGGCTGACCCCACATTAGGCGTGCGCGATCCTCGGGCGTGTGAGCTCGCAATTTGTCATTTCTTGGTGGAGCTAGCAAATCAAAAGAAACAGAAGTGTTGTATACTGTGCGTCACTACCGCTCACCGGGAAAATTTCGCTCTTGCGGAGGACGTTTATATACCATATTTTGTGTCACACGTAAACAGGACGACAGTAAAGTATCCACCGAAACACTTTCAAAGATCTGATGAACGAACAAATCAGACCTGAGTTGGTCACCTGGGGCCAATCAGAGCTCTATGAAGCGATCATACACTTTGGCTCCTACTGTTATTGTGGTTTCTGAAAATGTATTCACCTCATTCAACGATGAATGTAATTCTGATGGTACTATTAAGAACACTTGCTTAGCGCAAAAGCTGACGTTGGCAGGCCGACTCTTTTGACTTCTCGAATAGGATACCATTGGTTTTTGTGCAATGCACACCTGCAATGCATGCTGGATTAGGATAGGATATAGGTGGATAGGATTTGCAGCAGAGAACAATTCTGTCTTTGTAATTGAATGACATCAAACGTAGTTTTATATAAAAGGTGTTTTTTTAGACTTGGCTCGGGTCTTACTGAGACTGTTCGTAATCGTGAACAGTGTATTTGCGATCAGAAGTTGAAAGTAAGCATGTCTCTGGTATGCGACGCGTAATTTGTACGTTTCCAGACGCATAAAGCATTTTACGTGTGTATGGTTACTGAGACTGTTCGTAATCGTGAACAGTGTATTTGCGATCAGAAGTTGAAAGTAAGCATGTCTCTGGTATGCGACGCGTAATTTGTACGTTTCCAGACGCATAAAGCATTTTACGTGTGTATGGTATTAAATCGAGAAAGCTCCCATTTCTTATCTGCACTTTGTATCTGGGCTTGTTTTTAAAGCTACAGAAGCCTACATTACCTACCTCACGCTTAGATAACAGCGCTTGCGAGAGATAGATCTTCCTTTCTTCTAGGATTAAGCTTACATATTTTGCATCAGAAAAAATAATAAGGTCTACTTAATACTACTCACTCAAAGTAATTTGTTTTAAGGCCACCACATTAGTGGAAGATAAGCTAAACTATGTTTATGAAAAAATCCTGATATGAACTCCATCTGTAACTTTAAATGATAATTAATTGACATAATGTTCAAAAAATAATTTAGATGGCACCGTTTTAAATTTGGCTGAGAACTATTAATTTTCCTTTCATCAAGGTAATAATTATAGTTGGATTTTGATGTGGTACAGCAAACTGACAAACACTATTGAAATGTCTGTCGAAAAATTACACTACGTGTTAAAATATGGTGAATTACGGAAAATACACAACTCCATCTGTTGAAATAATAATCCTCTATAAAGAATGTATGGTAATTAATTGTCATTTACCACCTCGCTCTTTTGACAAATTTGATGTATTTTTACCACAGATGGAGCTACTTTAACCTTGGCTAAACAAAATTTTCATATTCTTTTTTCTTCCGAAGTTACTTATAAAGGTGTGATTTTCTGTGTAAAGATTAATAATAGGCCGAACAACTAATATAAGTACAACATTCAAATGTACAGTTTTGACAAACAGATTGCGTGTCGTAATATTTTACATCTTGAATTCACAAAATTAATCATATCTTTTGATAGAGTGAATCGATTTCGATGAAACAAAAACTAAGTAATACCCCAAGTTACGTAGAATTTTTGTATATAAGCATTGTCTGCATTGAATTCGTAGATTTTACGTGAATCCCGAACAAACAAACAGATAAACAGACAAACAGACAAACAGACAAAAATGATGGAAATGGGTTCTGTTAGTTATCCTTTAACATGCCGGCTATTTTTTTTGTCAATTTCTTCAATGTACAAAAATTACTTTTCTACAGATTTATTATATGTATAGATTTTACCCTAAGATTTTTGATTAAAGTAGAATATGTACTTCTGAGACTAATAAGCGCTGAAGGACTTGTGGACTGTATGATTGATGTGGTACCGAATAGGGCTGCTGGCGGGGATGCTGTTCAACAAGGCAGGGTGCAGACAATAACACTATTCAGGGTTACTTCTTCCTTTATTCTTCTTGTTAACTGGAGCGCTGCTGGATTCGGACTGCCCGATCACCTTTTTTTTTTTTTTTTTTTTTGGTATGGCATCTCGCAGTTCAGCCTAGGAGGCCGTGTACTGCTTAACCGGACTTTTCCCTGTGGATGCCTAGAATTTAAGGCCTCCAGCCAGGGGCGTAAACAACTTATAAACTAAGCGACTGCGCTAAGGGTACCCCCTGTGGGGTCGGACCTCGGCTTAGGGCGTCGCTGGGGAGGCAGCAAAGGGACAGGCTGGATCATATGATCATTATTATTAAATGGGGAATTTAAAGCTACTGGCTCAGCTCGCGGGCTGGCTCGATGAGCAAGGGTCGGGAGGACAGAGAACGGGACGTCGCGGCGGACCTCGGCGGCGAGGTTTGTACGAACGCGGTTTGTGTTTGTGTAGGGTGCTAGTGAGTTTACTACTCTCTTGGAGGACAGTTATCTCATCGTCAGGTTCTAGAAGGGCATGCCTAGGGCGGCGAATCCTACTGATGCGGGAGGGAGTATAATTACTGGCTGACACGATAAGTGAGTTATCGTGTTTCTCAGCGCGTTCGAAGTACCGTATGGCGGCACGCTTCATATACTGGCGGATGGTAGGGATTTTTAAGTCGAGATGAAGAATCTCATTTCGAACATAATAGGGAGCTCCTGTGATTTTCCGTAAAGCACGGTTTTGAAGGGCCTGCATTCTGTGAAGGCGGCGATGGCTTGCCTGTGCGAACACAGGGCAAGCATACATCATGATGGGGCGTATGCACGATACGTAGAGGCGTAACTTGCATTTAAGAGATAATTTGCTCTTTGAATTGAGCAAGAAGTGCAATCTACCGTACACAAAGGCTGCTCTAGAGCGCACCTTATTTATGTGCTCGGCGAATGAGAGGCGCTGGTCTAAGATTACACCTAGATATTTGGCATGCTCCTTCCAAGGAATCGGCCTACCAAACATGGTGACTGACGGGGGCGCGGGAGGAAGCCTACGGCGAGGGCTCGAAAAGAGTATGGCCTGGCTTTTGTCGGGGTGGAGTTCGATTCTCCATAGCCTAGTCCAGACACCTAGGGTGTTGCAATAGGCTTGGAGATGTCTCACTATGGCGGCTGGGCTGCGGCCTGAGCAGTAGATTGCCGTGTCGTCGGCGAATAGGGCTAATTGAACATGCTTGTTCTTAGGAATATCGCTAGTGTATAGCGTGAAGAGGATGGGGGAGAGTACCGAGCCTTGTGGGACGCCAGCTTTTATAGGGTGGGCCGAAGAAAGAGTGCCGTCTATGCGATAGCGAAAGGTGCGATTCGACAAAAAGTCTCGTAAGATGACGACGAGACGGTCTGGGACACCGAGTTGGTAAAGCTTGTAAATCAAGCCTTTGTGCCAGACTTTGTCGAATGCCTTTGCTATATCGAAGAGAATCGTACCGGTGAGTTGGCCACGTTGGAATCCGTGGCTCACACCTTCCACGATGCGGTGGACTTGTTGGACACAAGAGTGATGGGTTCGAAAACCAAACTGTTCTAATGGAATTAGACTCTTTGCTTCGACGTAATCTTTGAGACGCTTATAGATAAGTATCTCGTAGATCTTGCCGAACACATTGAGTAAACTGATAGGGCGATAGCTGGACGGGTCTGATTTTGGTTTACCGGGTTTGGTGCCCGATCACCTTTTTTTTTTTTTTTTTTTTTTTTTTTTGGTATGGCATCTCGCAGTTCAGCCTAGGAGGCCGTGTACTGCTTAACCGGACTTTTCCCTGTGGATGCCTAGAATTTAAGGCCTCCAGCCAGGGGCGTAAACAACTTATAAACTAAGCGACTGCGCTAAGGGTACCCCCTATGGGGTCGAACCTCGGCTTAGGGCGTCGCTGGGGAGGCAGCAAGAGGACAGGCTGGATCATATGATCATTATTATTAAATGGGGAATTTAAAGCTACTGGCTCAGCTCGCGGGCTGGCTCGATGAGCAAGGGTCGGGAGGACAGAGAACGGGACGTCGCGGCGGACCTCGGCGGCGAGGTTTGTACGAACGCGGTTTGTGTTTGTGTAGGGTGCTAGTGAGTTTACTACTCTCTTGGAGGACAGTTATCTCATCGTCAGGTTCTAGAAGGGCATGCCTAGGGCGGCGAATCCTACTGATGCGGGAGGGAGTATAATTACTGGCTGACACGATAAGTGAGTTATCGTGTTTCTCAGCGCGTTCGAAGTACCGTATGGCGGCACGCTTCATATACTGGCGGATGGTAGGGATTTTTAAGTCGAGATGAAGAATCTCATTTCGAACATAATAGGGAGCTCCTGTGATTTTCCGTAAAGCACGGTTTTGAAGGGCCTGCATTCTGTGAAGGCGGCGATGGCTTGCCTGTGCGAACACAGGGCAAGCATACATCATGATGGGGCGTATGCACGATACGTAGAGGCGTAACTTGCATTTAAGAGATAATTTGCTCTTTGAATTGAGCAAGAAGTGCAATCTACCGTACACAAAGGCTGCTCTAGAGCGCACCTTATTTATGTGCTCGGCGAATGAGAGGCGCTGGTCTAAGATTACACCTAGATATTTGGCATGCTCCTTCCAAGGAATCGGCCTACCAAACATGGTGACTGACGGGGGCGCGGGAGGAAGCCTACGGCGAGGGCTCGAAAAGAGTATGGCCTGGCTTTTGTCGGGGTGGAGTTCGATTCTCCATAGCCTAGTCCAGACACCTAGGGTGTTGCAATAGGCTTGGAGATGTCTCACTATGGCGGCTGGGCTGCGGCCTGAGCAGTAGATTGCCGTGTCGTCGGCGAATAGGGCTAATTGAACATGCTTGTTCTTAGGAATATCGCTAGTGTATAGCGTGAAGAGGATGGGGGAGAGTACCGAGCCTTGTGGGACGCCAGCTTTTATAGGGTGGGCCGAAGAAAGAGTGCCGTCTATGCGATAGCGAAAGGTGCGATTCGACAAAAAGTCTCGTAAGATGACGACGAGACGGTCTGGGACACCGAGTTGGTAAAGCTTGTAAATCAAGCCTTTGTGCCAGACTTTGTCGAATGCCTTTGCTATATCGAAGAGAATCGTACCGGTGAGTTGGCCACGTTGGAATCCGTGGCTCACACCTTCCACGATGCGGTGGACTTGTTGGACACAAGAGTGATGGGTTCGAAAACCAAACTGTTCTAATGGAATAAGACTCTTTGCTTCGACGTAATCTTTGAGACGCTTATAGATAAGTATCTCGTAGATCTTGCCGAATACATTGAGTAAACTGATAGGGCGATAGCTGGACGGGTCTGATTTTGGTTTACCGGGTTTGGGAATACCGATTACGGTTGCCTCTTTCCATGCCTGTGGGAACAGGTTATGGGTCATGGCGCAATTGAAGATCGCGGTCATGAGCATTACGAGGGAAGCGGGTAGGATTTTAAAAACTTTATTGGTTATTCTATCTGGGCCCGGAGCTTTACGGGGTTTGAGACGTTTGATGATCTCTGCCACTTCGTCTGGAGTGACGGGAGGCAAGGGATCGTCGGGGTCTTCTTGCGGTGGTAGGGAGGATCTGCGCTCGACCTCGGCTTCGACCTTTAGTAGGTGAGCCGGGTCGACCGGTTGGGTACTAGGCGAGCATTGAGCCTCGAGGCTTTCGGCCAGACATTCCGCTTTTTCATCGTCCTCGAAGGCGATGGAATTGTCGGGGCGTTTGATCGGCGGGGTGGAAGCTACTTCATCGGATTTGAGTTTCCTTTGAAGCTGCCAGAAGGCTTGATGAGTCGGCTCGAGTTCGCTCAGCGTCTTGTCCCAGCGCGTTTGACGCATCTCAGCAAGGCGTTCCTTTACAGCACGCTGTAAGTTACGCATGTGAGACTTGTTAGCGTCGCAGGGAAAAGTACTGTAGGCACGGACAGCCGCGTTCTTCTCGGTCACCAGAGCACGCACGTCATCCGGGAGCTTGAAGCGATGAAAGCTCGTCGCTTCAACTCTACGTGAACACTTGTCCACGGTGGATTGTACGTGCTCGGTGAACGAGCCGATCGCGCCCGTCATGTCAGCGACTGAGTTGATTTCATCGGGAATTGATTCTAACTGGGCGGAGGAGGATTTCAAGCTTTCGCTTAGCATTCTCCAGTCCGTAACAATCTGGGTGGGAGGAGGGCGATCCGGGTCGAGTGGGCCTGTGCGCGAGGCTAGTTCCACAAGAACCGGTCTGTGGTCGGAGGTGAGCTCGTGTAGTACCTCGATCGAATGTAAACGTAAGTTTACGTTCTTGAGGAGCGCTACATCGAGAACGTCGGGAAGGTGGTCGACTATATTAGGAAAGTGAGTGGGATGCATCGGAGCGATGACATCGAAGTTGAGGGATTCACACTGATTGAATAGCAACCTGCCTCTTGGAGAAGTAGTGTTGCTATTCCAGGCGGGATGTTTGGCGTTTAGATCGCCTGCTATTATTACAGAGTCGCTCAGGCCTAGTAAGGCTCTGAGATCGTTCGTGAAAAGGATCGGGTCGTAGGACTGAAAGGATGAGGACGTGGGAGGGCAGTAGGCCGATACGAGAGTGATCGACTGGTGATGGGACATGGCTAGTCGACAGATCGAGGCTTCAATGCAGCTTAAGTCGGGGGGAGTGATCTCTACACAATGTAGCGATCTTTTATAATAGATAAGCGTGCCGCCTTTGTGGCGTGTGATCCTGTCATTTCTAATTAACTTATAGTTAGCTATATTAGGGCCGCGTACACGCGGCTTTAGGAAGGTCTCTTGTACGAGAAGAATGTCTATCTTATGGGATTGTAGGAAGGCGGAAATCTCGTCGCGTTGGCCGAGAATACCGTTGGCATTATAATAGCCAAGCCTAAGGGAATGAGGTTTAATTTTGGATGTATTATCCATTTCTATTTCCTAAAGTGAGGCAGGTTTTGAACTGCCTGGGCGACGTCTGAATACTCCTGCATAACGGAGTAGAGTTTGATAAGGTCGCCATTGCTGGCGACTATCTCCCTCGAAAGTTGTTGAGCTCTGTCGCTCGTGAATACACTGAACGTGCTCAGTATAACGTTCATAGAACTGAGCGCTGATACTGGGCTAGAAGAGGGCGCGATCGCTTGCGCTTGCGCGGGCTTGGCGGCTATAGGAGCCGCGGAGGGCGCGGAGGGCGCGGAGGGAAGGACGGGAGGGACGCGAGGTAAGCTCGCGGGCGCCACGGTGGAATTATTCACTGGGGCGGGAGTTGGCTGGGGCTGAGTTGGCCTCAGGGTTGGAAAGGCTCTCTGATGGTTGAGAGGGTTCCATGGGGAGGGCCGTTGTGGGCTGAGACGCTCGGGAAGTTGAGCGGTAGGTAGCCTCGCTGATGGGCTTTCCCTTAGCTGGCGGGCGTTTGCACGCTTGGCCAGCTTGGGAGACGTTTTTGGGGCCTTTGGGCAGCCGCGGTAGTTGGCGGGATGGCCTGAGGCGCCGCAGAGTACACAGCTCGGAGGCTCGGTGCACAGAGTGCGGTCCTTGGGTCGCGGGCAGTCGGAGGTGCCGTGTTGGCCTAGGCATTTCACGCACCTAGGCTGGGCGAAACAGTTGCGCTGTGAGTGACCCCACAGTTGGCAACGGTGGCATTGGGATACAATGCCAGATCTATTTGGCTTCTCGATTGAGATGCCGGTTAAATTACACACCGATTTGATGTTAAAAATCGGGTGGATTTTAGAAGGACACGGCTCGCATACTACGAGCACCATGTCGAAGGCGTGGCCGCTGCGGGCGCGGTGCATCCTATGGACTTGCGTCGCAGGGATGTTTTGTGACTTAAGGTCACTTAAAATGTCATCCGAAGGGATTTCCTTCGGAATACGGGTAATGACGACCCGGAGAGGTTTTTCCTCAGGGAGGGAGTACGTATGGAACGAAATGTTCCTCGCTCTTAGCGCTTTAGTTATCTCCCTATAGTCGTCTGACGTAGGGAGGACGATTTTTATACCGTTGCCGGTATTGGAGGCCGATCTGTAGTTGATCTTACGATCAACACACAGCTTGGACACTTCGGTCCATTTCGCCTTGTCCTGTAAGTATACAGGCGGCGGAGGTTTGCTTTTAGGTGCGCTTTTGGGCTTAGCGGCACCTTGGGAGAAAGCGACCTGCGAGGTCGAGGGTGACGGGGCGGGGGATGCTGTAGACACAGCTGGCGGGCTAGGGAGAGGGGAAGCGGCAAGGGCAATGGTTTTGCGCGCCTTGTCATTGTTTTTAATCTTTTTCCTCTTACCTCCCTGTATGACGGTGAAGTCGTCTTCGGAGGAAGAGGAGTCAGAGGGCTCGGAGGATTGAGCCTCCTCTGGGACGGGTGAGGCAGAGCGGGAGGACGAGGTGTCCATGCATTCGGCGTCGACGTTTGACGCAGGTGCACTCGCCTGAGTTATTTCCATTGTCTGTGAGACAATGGGATTAGGAACAATGGTCGAGTGCAGCTGGGCATCGACCATTGTATTGGGGATTACCGTTTCCGCTAATGCGGCGGTTTTCCCCGAAGAGACGATTATTGGCTCAACAATGGGGCGCGACACAGCTGCGCCGGCCTCCTTTGTTGAGCCGTTATCGGTAATAACACAATAGCGCGATAGGCGCGGGTCCTTGATATCAAGGTTACTAATAATGTCGCCATATTTGGCGACAATGTCTTGGTCCTTGAGGAGGACCTCGAAGAAGAATTTAATAACTTCGGTAGTCATTTTCCCGTGAGGGAAGAGGGCTACCGAGCTAAAAGAGGTGGGGGCCTAATTATAAAAACCTAAGACCTATCTCCTATCTCCCCGGGTGGATGGGCCCGGGGATGTGTAACCCTCCCTGCCGGGTATAGGCAGGGAGGTGAGTACCTATTGGTGAGCCCTAAGCTTGTAAACCGTTCGCCAGTCTTATTGTGCGAACGGGCCCTAGCCAGTCTAGTGCGAAGGGTATAGAGATACCCAACCGACACCAGGTGAGTAGCTGTGAAAGCAAACCAGATGCAAGGCACGACTAGGAGATCCCCCAAGGCCGAAATCCGAGCTCCCGTCCAATTGACTGCCTTGCCCTGAAGGGGTTCGGCGGGTGTGATTGGGTCAACACCCTCTCGGCTTCGTTGGCACCGTATGGTTTCAACCGAGAACCACGAAACTGTGGCTTTTACCCAGAAGGGGTCAAGTGAATTTACTTGACACAAACGTTTTAGAAACAGGATAATCGTCCGCCGCTTTGAAAAAAGCAGCTTTGGATTGATATATTTGTAGTCGGCAGAGCGACTACGGTGAGCGTTACGTCGGGCGTAACAAAGACAAAAGTCGTAAACGGGCGAGCGCAGAGCGACACGTCCGTACACGACGAGAGTCAGAAGTGGAGTCCGCCCGATCACCTTTTTTTTTTTTTTTTTTTTTTTTTTTTTTTTTTTGGTATGGCATCTCGCAGTTCAGCCTAGGAGGCCGTGTACTGCTTAACCGGACTTTTCCCTGTGGATGCCTAGAATTTAAGGCCTCCAGCCAGGGGCGTAAAACAACTTATAAACTAAGCGACTGCGCTAAGGGTACCCCCTGTGGGGTCGAACCTCGGCTTAGGGCGTCGCTGGGGAGGCAGCAAGAGGACAGGCTGGATCATATGATCATTATTATTAAATGGGGAATTTAAAGCTACTGGCTCAGCTCGCGGGCTGGCTCGATGAGCAAGGGTCGGGAGGACAGAGAACGGGACGTCGCGGCGGACCTCGGCGGCGAGGTTTGTACGAACGCGGTTTGTGTTTGTGTAGAGTGCTAGTGAGTTTACTACTCTCTTGGAGGACAGTTATCTCATCGTCAGGTTCTAGGAGGGCATGCCTAGGGCGGCGAATCCTACTGATGCGGGAGGGAGTATAGTTACTGGCTGACACGATAAGTGAGTTATCGTGTTTCTCAGCGCGTTCGAAGTACCGTATGGCGGCACGCTTCATATACTGGCGGATGGTAGGGATTTTTAAGTCGAGATGAAGAATCTCATTTCGAACATAATAGGGAGCTCCTGTGATTTTCCGTAAAGCACGGTTTTGAAGGGCCTGCATTCTGTGAAGGCGGCAATGACTTGCTTGTGCGAACACAGGGCAAGCATACATCATGATGGGGCGTATGCACGATACGTAGAGGCGTAACTTGCATTTGAGAGATAATTTGCTCTTTGAATTGAGCAAGAAGTGCAATCTGCCGTACACAAAGGCTGCTCTAGAGCGCACCTTACTTATGTGCTCGGCGAATGAGAGGCGCTGGTCTAAGATTACACCTAGATATTTGGCATGCTCCTTCCAAGGAATCGGCCTACCAAACATGGTGACTGACGGGGGCGCGGGAGGAAGCCTACGGCGAGGGCTCGAAAAGAGTATGGCCTGGCTTTTGTCGGGGTGGAGTTCGATTCTCCATAGCCTAGTCCAGACACCTAGGGTGTTGCAATAGGCTTGGAGATGTCTCACTATGGCGGCTGGGCTGCGGCCTGAGCAGTAGATTGCCGTGTCGTCGGCGAATAGGGCTAATTGAACATGCTTGTTCTTAGGAATATCGCTAGTGTATAGCGTGAAGAGGATGGGGGAGAGTACCGAGCCTTGTGGGACGCCAGCTTTTATAGGGTGGGCCGAAGAAAGAGTGCCGTCTATGCGATAGCGAAAGGTGCGGTTCGACAAAAAGTCTCGTAAGATGACGACGAGACGGTCTGGGACACCGAGTTGGTAAAGCTTGTAAATCAAGCCTTTGTGCCAGACTTTGTCGAATGCCTTTGCTATATCGAAGAGAATCGTACCGGTGAGTTGGCCACGTTGGAATCCGTGGCTCACACCTTCCACGATGCGGTGGACTTGTTGGACACAAGAGTGATGGGTTCGAAAACCAAACTGTTCTAATGGAATAAGACTCTTTGCTTCGACGTAATCTTTGAGACGCTTATAGATAAGTATCTCGTAGATCTTGCCGAACACATTGAGTAAACTGATAGGGCGATAGCTGGACGGGTCTGATTTTGGTTTACCGGGTTTGGGAATACCGATTACGGTTGCCTCTTTCCATGCCTGTGGGAACAGGTTATGGGTCATGGCGCAATTGAAGATCGCGGTCATGAGCATTACGAGGGAAGCGGGTAGGATTTTGAAAACTTTATTGGTTATTCTATCTGGGCCCGGAGCTTTACGGGGTTTGAGACGTTTGATGATCTCTGCCACTTCGTCTGGAGTGACGGGAGGCAAGGGATCGTCGGGGTCTTCTTGCGGTGGTAGGGAGGATCTGCGCTCGACCTCGGCTTCGACCTTTAGTAGGTGAGCCGGGTCGACCGGTTGGGTACTAGGCAAGCATTGAGCCTCGAGGCTGTCGGCCAGACATTCCGCTTTTTCATCGTCCTCGAAGGCGAGGGAATTGTCGGGGCGTTTAATCGGCGGGGTGGAAGCTACTTCATCGGATTTGAGTTTCCTTTGAAGCTGCCAGAAGGCTTGATGAGTCGGCTCGAGTTCGCTCAGCGTCTTGTCCCAGCGCGTTTGACGCATCTCAGCAAGGCGTTCCTTTACAGCACGCTGTAAGTTACGCATGTGAGACTTGTTAGCGTCGCAGGGAAAAGTACTGTAGGCACGGACAGCCGCGTTCTTCTCGGTCACTAGAGCACGCACGTCATCCGGGAGCTTGAAGCGATGAAAGCTTGTCGCTTCAACTCTACGTGAACACTTGTCCACGGTGGATTGTACGTGCTCGGTGAACGAGCCGATCGCGCCCGTCATGTCAGCGACTGAGTTGATTTCATCGGGAATTGATTCTAACTGGGCGGAGGAGGATTTCAAGCTTTCGCTTAGCATTCTCCAGTCCGTGACAATCTGGGTGGGAGGAGGGCGATCCGGGTCGAGTGGGCCTGAGCGCGAGGCTAGTTCCACTAGAACCGGTCTGTGGTCGGAGGTGAGCTCGTGTAATACCTCGATCGAATGTAAACGTAGGTTTACGTTCTTGAGGAGCGCTACATCGAGAACGTCGGGAAGGTGGTCGACTATATTAGGAAAGTGAGTGGGATGCATCGGAGCGATGACATCGAAGTTGAGGGATTCACACTGATTGAATAGCAACCTGCCTCTTGGAGAAGTAGTGTTGCTATTCCAGGCGGGATGTTTGGCGTTTAGATCGCCTGCTATTATTACAGAGTCGCTCAGGCCTAGTAAGGCTCTGAGATCGTTCGTGAAAAGGATCGGGTCGTAGGACTGAAAGGATGAGGACGTGGGAGGGCAGTAGGCCGATACGAGAGTGATCGACTGGTGATGGGACATGGCTAGTCGACAGATCGAGGCTTCAATGCAGCTTAAGTCGGGGGGAGTGATCTCTACACAATGTAGCGATCTTTTATAATAGATAAGCGTGCCGCCTTTGTGGCGTGTGATCCTGTCATTTCTAATTAACTTATAGTTAGCTATATTAGGGCCGCGTACGCGCGGCTTTAGGAAGGTCTCTTGTACGAGAAGAATGTCTATCTTATGGGATTGTAGGAAGGCGGAAATCTCGTCGCGTTGGCCGAGAATACCGTTGGCATTATAATAGCCAAGCCTAAGGGAATGGGGTTTAATTTTGGATGTATTATCCATTTCTATTTCCTAAAGTGAGGCAGGTTTTGAACTGCCTGGGCGACGTCTGAATACTCCTGCATAACGGAGTAGAGTTTGATAAGGTCGCCGTTGCTGGCGACTATCTCCCTCGAAAGTTGTTGAGCTCTGTCGCTCGTGAATACACTGAACGTGCTCAGTATAACGTTCATAGAACTGAGCGCTGATACTGGGCTAGAAGAGGGCGCGATCGCTTGCGCTTGCGCGGGCTTGGCGGCTATAGGAGCCGCGGAGGGCGCGGAGGGCGCGGAGGGAAGGACGGGAGGGACGCGAGGTAAGCTCGCGGGCGCCGCGGTGGAATTATTCACCGGGGCGGGAGTTGGATGGGGCTGAGTTGGCCTCAGGGTTGGAAAGGCTCTCTGATGGTTGAGAGGGTTCCATGGGGAGGGCCGTTGTGGGCTGAGACGCTCGGGAAGTTGAGCGGTAGGTAGCCTCGCTGATGGGCTTTCCCTTAGCTGGCGGGCGTTTGCACGCTTGGCCAGCTTGGGAGACGTTTTTGGGGCCTTTGGGCAGCCGCGGTAGTTGGCGGGATGGCCTGAGGCGCCGCAGAGTACACAGCTCGGAGGCTCGGTGCACAGAGTGCGGTCCTTGGGTCGCGGGCAGTCGGAGGTGCCATGTTGGCCTAGGCATTTCACGCACCTAGGCTGGGCGAAACAGTTGCGCTGTGAGTGACCCCACAGTTGGCAACGGTGGCATTGGGATACAATGCCAGATCTATTTGGCTTCTCGATTGAGATGCCGGTTAAATTACACACCGATTTGATGTTAAAAATCGGGTGGATTTTAGAAGTGGATGGCTCGCATACTACGAGCACCATGTCGAAGGCGTGGCCGCTGCGGGCGCGGTGCATCCTATGGACTTGCGTCGCAGGGACGTTTTGTGACTTAAGGTCACTTAAAATGTCATCCGAAGGGATTTCCTTCGGAATTCGGGTAATGACGACCCGGAGAGGTTTTTCCTCAGGGAGGGAGTATGTATGGAACGAAATGTTCCTCGCTCTTAGCGCTTTAGTTATCTCCCTATAGTCGTCTGACGTAGGGAGGACGATTTTTATACCGTTGCCGGTATTGGAGGCCGATCTGTAGTTGATCTTACGATCAACACACAGCTTGGACACTTCGGTCCATTTCGCCTTGTCCTGTAAGTATACAGGCGGCGGAGGTTTGCTTTTAGGTGCGCTTTTGGGCTTAGCGGCACCTTGGGAGGAAGCGACCTGCGAGGTCGAGGGTGACGGGGCGGGGGATGCTGTAGACACAGCGGGCGGGCTAGGGAGAGGGGATGCGGCAAGGGCGATGGTTTTGCGCGCTTTGTCGTTGTTTTTAATCTTTTTCCTCTTACCTCCCTGTACGACGGTGAAGTCGTCTTCGGAGGAAGAGGAGTCAGAGGGCTCGGAGGATTGAGCCTCCTCTGGGACGGGTGAGGCAGAGCGGGAGGACGAGGTGTCCATGCATTCGGCGTCGACGTTTGACGCAGGTGCACTCGCCTGAGTTATTTCCATTGTCTGTGAGACAATGGGATTAGGAACAATGGTCGAGTGCAGCTGGGCATCGACCATTGTATTGGGGATTACCGTTTCCGCTAATGCGGCGGTTTTCCCCGAAGAGACGATTATTGGCTCAACAATGGGGCGCGACACAGCTGCGCCGGCCTCCTTTGTTGAGCCGTTATCGGTAATAACACAATAGCGCGATAGGCGCGGGTCCTTGATATCAAGGTTACTAATAATGTCGCCATATTTGGCGACAATGTCTTGGTCCTTGAGGAGGACCTCGAAGAAGAATTTAATAACTTCGGTAGTCATTTTCCCGTGAGGGAAGAGGGCTACCGAACTAAAAGAGGTTGGGGCCTAATTATAAAAACCTAAGACCTATCTCCTATCTCCCCGGGTGGATGGGCCCGGGGATGTGTAACCCTCCCTGCCGGGTATAGGCAGGGAGGTGAGTACCTATTGGTGAGCCCTAAGCTTGTAAACCGTTCGCCAGTCTTATTGTGCGAACGGGCCCTAGCCAGTCTAGTGCGAAGGGTATAGAGATACCCAACCGACACCAGGTGAGTAGCTGTGAAAGCAAACCAGATGCAAGGCACGACTAGGAGATCCCCCAAGGCCGAAATCCGAGCTCCCGTCCAATTGACTGCCTTGCCCTGAAGGGGTTCGGCGGGTGTGATTGGGTCAACACCCTCTCGGCTTCGTTGGCACCGTATGGTTTCAACCGAGAACCACGAAACTGTGGCTTTTACCCAGAAGGGGTCAAGTGAATTTACTTGACACAAACGTTTTAGAAACAGGATAATCGTCCGCCGCTTTGAAAAAAGCAGCTTTGGATTGATATATTTGTAGTCGGCAGAGCGACTACGGTGAGCGTTACGTCGGGCGTAACAAAGACAAAAGTCGTAAACGGGCGAGCGCAGAGCGACACGTCCGTACACGACGAGAGTCAGAAGCAGAGTCGCCCGATCACCAAAACATGCCCTCATTATATACGCTAGAGCGCGGGTAAGTAGTTCACAATATGGCCGGTGCGACAGCCAATGGGAGCGAGGGGCGTTCCCGTGCCCTATGTATGGGAATCTTTTGGGGGCAGTTTTCAGGTGATTTGGCATATTTATAACGTTCCAGCTATGCCTATCCTATGCAACCCGGTTTCCTTTATATTATGCAAAAAATCCACCCTTAAAAACATCCCTTTTTAATTAGAAAACTTTAAAAAACTCAAACGGCTCTCGTTAAGGTAAGGTTTTGACAACATTCGGTTTAATTTGTCGATCATCCTACTAGCGCCGCTCGTGGCCAAAAAGAGAACTAGAATTCAACAATGGAAAATTATCAATACCCTAGACTTACTATTTGAATCTATTTCTAGGGTTTTTCTAGGTTGCATAAGATAGGCATCCCACTTATATTTATTTACAAATACAAAACTTAGTACTTAACAACCTTATTTGTACTGACTATTTTAAGTATTCTATCTTTATAATTAAAACAATAGCAATATCTGTTTTTTATTGAAAACGTTAATCCTTAAACTAGGGCGCTTAAAATTAGTACTTAAATACGCTTAACTATGTTACAATTTTAGTCTTAAACTTTAAAGGAATTAAAAAACAACAACAAAAAATAGTTTTTAATTAACAACAGACATGCTAACTATCGTAAAACCTTAAAAAACTTAAACATTGATTATCACTGCTTTTATCACTTAGTTATCACTTTTTCACTTATTCATCGTCGCCGACAAGCGCTCTTGTATTTCATTTTAGCCATACTACTAATGCAATCAAAATTAAATAATGAAAATCTCCATTAACGTTCTACCTTCGGATGTGATTTTCCAAAGATACCACATTATCATACGTAACTCTTCTCCTTACCACATTATCGCCGAGACCTCAAAATATTGACTATACGTCATCAAACAAGTTATCTCCCTTGCTTTTCCTTTGTTAAACTTGCTTACATCCTGACAACATTATTTTAAGACAAGCTTGCGGTCCCTAGGCCTTTTCAACAATGATTTATCGAGTCCCCGGGACATATTTACCTCATACTTTATAAACTTGCCTTTATCCGTCTATATCTTATTGGGGATGTTCGGTATTCGGCGTGAATATTTGTTAGCTAGTGAATGTTTAAAAGATGTTTTGAGTTAAGCGAGACAGATTAAGGGACGCAACCTTTGTCCTTAGAAAAGTGGTGAAAGATTTTTATGTGTTTGCAACTTGTCGATGATAAGTGATATATGTCCATGATGATAAATGGTATCGACTGCAAGTTGAAGTGTGTGTAAAGTTTTGGAAAATAATAGTAGGAATATGTATTCAAAATCTGAGACCATAAATCGAAAAATAAAAGTTCCAACTATGGATTTAAACTGTAAAGATTAATTAAAACTATTAAGAGTACACAGACCGATGAGGTGTTAAAAAAATCCTAAGATATGTGTAAGTAAAGTACGTGGCTTTGAATAAAATTTACTGCATCCCTCTCTTTATATTCTTTTCCATTCCATTTTCCTCTCACGCCCAAACCAGACGATGATTTATACCAACCTTGGTATACATTACCGCCAAAGTATGGAAACTAAAAACAGTGATAAATAGTCTTCCTAAACTTGGTTCTGACAATGTCAGACCGCCTCGAAGGTTAAAAGTAAGACCTATTTGTACCTAAGTTATTAAACCGAAGTTACTTAAACATAACTAGGCTAATGATATTGCGTCACCTGTATTTTGGATATCCGTCCTTAGAAGTTTTAATTCTAATATTTCTTTGAAAGTTGTTACGGAGTCTTGTCCTTGTAACGAAGTTTTTTTCTTTGTACTTATTGTGTAATTTAACTTTTAAGTGATGTATGAAAGGTAAGTCGGCAGTAAGGTAAGGTAATACTTTTTTGAAGCATATCTCGACGATGTTTTACCCAGCCTCGATATCGAATCAACCCTTCGACTGCCACTCGAAAAAAGACAACTATCGTATGAATACTTGGGGGCAAAAACGTCCATTCCTTATTTCCCTCGTTCTCTTAATGACGTCATTATCTCTGGGCGCCCTGTACGCGGTCACGTCCCCCCCCTTAATTCTGACTGTGACACAGTTGGAGTGACGTCGCGATGATAAATGACGAAACCCGTCACGGTTTTGTGTGACCGCGGAAATAAAGATATTGGGGTCTTTTAGACCGCGTATTAATTGTAGAGTTGGAAATTTAAGAGACAGGGTTAATTAGTTAATTGTTTTGTATTAGTCTTTAGTTTTTTATATTTCGGTTATGATTTTTTGTAGAAAGTGATGTGTAAAAATGGTTTTAACAGTAATATTTACCTACATAAAATAAACGTTTTTCCACAATTATAATCATGTAAACTAGGTCCATTAAAACACGTACAATTAACGTACGAAATTAAATCTTTACAAATAAACATACAATTAACACGATTTTCTGTTTCAGAAGCGTCTGACCTTTGGCCGAATGTTTTGACCTGTATGATATTAATTAGGGATGATTAAAGTTACCAAACGTTACAGTTCATAGAACTTCAGAAAACAAAACACGTGTAAATGCGTTATACCTTCATAATTGGTATCTTAGTTATTATTTTGACTACCTCCTATTTTGTGTTTACATGCTTTTTAATAACATCGTTAGACTCGACCTGAATATTTTTTTAGGAAACAATTTACTATACATAATTTACTTGTAGTAGGTACCTATTTATGTACTCATTATCATTCTAACATTTCTCTTAGCAATAGACAACAATATTTATATTACGTTTTCCCGCGGTTTCACCCGCGTCCCGTGAGAGCTACTGCCCGCACCGGGATAAAATATAGCCTATGTTACTCGCAGATAATATAGCTTTCTAATGGTGAAAGAATATGTAAAATCGGTCCAGTCGTTTTTGAGTTTATCCATTACAACCAAACAAACAAAGTTTTCCTCTTTATAATATTAGTATAGATTATTCTACTCATATTACATTATTGTCTGTAAGTACATAACTTATTAACTAAGCCCTATAAAACCGTTGTATTGGTTTGATTGAGTCTCGACTTCCGTACTTATTTACTTTCACTTTATAAAATTTCTATGCTTTACCTTTTATTGTCCATGCATAGGTATATAAATGTTTATTATTATACCTACTTTAACTTCTAAACCCACCGAATTGCCATCAACACCCATCTATATGTCGCAGGGATATCATAAAATCGGGGATTTGATCAATTCCCTAAGGGATTTGATCAAATCACGGAGGATGTTAAAATAACAACACGATTTTATCTTTTCCCTAAACAAATCTAGTGAATTGAACAAATCCCTAAATTGGTTCAGTGAAATGACAAAAATAATTTTGCTTTGATATTTTAAAGGTTTATTTGGTAAGATATACCTATTTAATTATAATAATCAGGTGTGTGCAATACAAGGAAATATTGATATAAAAAATAACCATTACTCAGAACAATATTTTTTTTAAAGAATGAAGAAAACATTTTTTTTTTTATATTTTAGTTGCGTAAGATATGCCTATTTGTAATAATAACTTATTAAAACATGTAGCTGATTTGTGGCATCGTGAATTAGATAAAACTTTATTTTTCTTACAGGCACATCTATACGTTTTGCATCGTGCGTTACAGACACTTACGGCTTGCCTAGTGTTTGCAAGCGCGACCCAAACAAGAACCTGACATGTTTTTTGTCATTTCACTGAACCAGTTTAGGGATTTGTTCAATTCACTAGATTTGTTTAGGGAAAAGATAAAAGCGTGTTGTTATTTTATCATCCTCCGTGATTTGATCAAATCCCTTAGGGAATTGATCAAATCCCCGTTTTTATCATATCCCTGCGACATATACACACACACGGTATACGCATCGCGGAATTCCGTCAATATATTCCATACCCACGCATATCACGCATATCGTCCGCATTGCACCCAAAATTTTCATTTCCTTGTCAAAATGATAGGAAACTTCTTAAAAGACTGATGAGTAAGATACGTCGGTGAGACCCATGGAAAACAAAATGACGAGCGGAGATGTCATAATTGAAAATCTAATATGAAATTAGCGTCGCCAAATGCGGTGTTCAGGGACGTGGACAGTAACTGGATCCGCCCTCATACGCCTTCTTTGGAGATGCTCAGTTTTTGGAAAACCAAAAATCTTTGACAGGTGTGTCAAGGAACCCGATCGCCTCTATATACACACCGTATGTAGTTGAACTAGAATCTAGAAGAAAGCACCTATCTGCTGTATGCCATCTTTCCTTCATCCGTGGTATAATCAATCGAATAATCAAACAGCTAGAATGGAACTTCAAATAAAATCTCAGTTGTGAGAGTAAGTTGTTTTACTGACCTTTTGGGGAAGCAAAGCCTCAAGCGTCAATCAATTATTTATGATTGTGTGGGTGGGTTCTGTGATGAGTTAGTTGGTAATAGTTTTCCTAAGATGTGGTCAAAGACAAATGTTAGAACACGATTTGTTATAATGCAAGGAATGGTGGAAACTTCTCCTCCTACCTCGTAGACTACCAAAAATAATGTAATAATATTTGAGCATTTTTTTTTTATATTGCACAATCAAAAATATATATGCTATTTTGAAAATAGTATGTTTTGCTTAGACTAATTAATTGAAAGACAGTTTACCAGTAACCATCTTTAAAAGCTTTTTATTACAAGAGTAGAAATAGCAACCCAGGAAGAATTGGTTCACGCAGCCAACAATCTGGCATTTTTACAGAGAAATAAACAAGACAATAACCCAATTCCTAACACTTCTACAGTAAACAAAGCAATCCTTACTAAATCAAAATGAACGCAAAAAAACAGAAGCAGCGCAACAATAAAACATTACGAAGCTCATAATAATATTTCTTTGCTAAAAAATCGCGAGCACGCCATAAAACTCTATTCCCTCTTTTATTTAAGGATTGCTTTCGCATCATAAATTCGTTAAACATTGAAGCACTTTCGGTACCATTTAGTTCTTAGCTCAGACGAGACCAATTTTCTGCCTCGTTATGCGTTAAAATTGCCATACGATGGCCTCTTGGTGTGTACTTGAGTTATGGGAGTGATATGTAAGACGTTTCTCAAGGGCTATTGGTAATCTTTGCCATATGTTATTAGGGAAGAGATTTATTGGTTGCTGCTGTAAAGATTTGTGGAGCCACATGTCAGCTTGAAAAATAAAGATTAGACTGACGTGATAATATCAGCTTGAAAAATAAAGATTAGGCTGACGTGATACTTGGCCAAAACTTGTTGCTTTTTAACCGACAGCAACGATTACGAACTTTATTAACTACGAGTAATAACAACATTTAAAATAACCTCATATCACATCCTCAAAAAAACAATAACATTTCAAAACGTTCACCACCACCATTGTAAAAGAGAAAAAACACGACCCAGGAACCGCAAAAGGTCCCACACTCGCGCCCCAGAAAACTGCTCCGCTTATCTTAAAGTAGAATCCTAGACAACTTTCGCAAAGCAGTAATGTTTACCCTACAGAAGTACATACTCTGTCTGTTCTGTTACAGCCTTTTTATTGTCCCACTGCTGGGCACAGGCCTCCTCTCACACGGAGAAGGATTAAGCGTTAATCACCACGCTTGCTCAATGCGGGTTGGTGATTTCAGACTATATAGTCCAGGTTTCCTCAAGATGTTTTCCTTTACCTTTTTATCAGCCATTTGTGTCTAAGATTTACCTAGAAAGTACATACAAACTTAGAAGAGTTGCATTGGTACTTGCCTGACCTGGAATCGAACCCTCATACTCGAGAGGTTGGTTCTTTACCCACTAGGCCACCACGACTTACATACACTGGAACATTTTCTAGACAAGAGCGAACGGTGTGAAAATATCCACGTAATATAGGTAGGTACAAAACTTATACCCAGTTATGCAAAGCAAAGAGCATCTTGCTAAGGCATGTAATTTTAATGATTAACTTGAGGCTCACGCACCTGAGAATCCTTCTAAAGCTGCGTACAGACAAGACGTTTTCACTGCACGCAGGTTACACGTACACAGCATAAGATAAGAAGTATCAGTACCCATCAATAAACGAATAAAATTTTGACATGAACATATGTGGAAGTGGAACGCTAAGTCTGGACCTAGCGTTAGGGTGCATTAAAAATAAAAAAGCTACGATGCTAATAATTGTGTTACAAGAATTATCTTGTTCTAGCTGTAATCATTTTTTCGTTTGGTAAAATCAAAGATTAAAATAACAATACTTTTGTTAAAACCATGCAGGAAGGATATAACGCACCTTAAGAACGTACATTTTTGTTTTATATCGCAAATCCCTGTTGGCTATGAAATGGATTGCTTATGTTCTTGGAATATCTTATGAGTTACTAATGATTGCATAAGTTGATATTTTTTATGGCAAAGTATTGGGAAAATATTTAAGGAAAATATTTTATGTTTTTTTAATCATCGTCGTTGTTCTCGAAAAAATCGTCACCTAAGAATAGGTATGTAAATCATAACCTTGTTTGCGAAATACTTTTATCAAAATAATTCTTATAAATATTAATCAAAAGGTCGTTGCCCTTATCAGATTATTCAGAAGCTGTCATTACGTGTCTTCTTAAATCCACAAAGTCTATTTTCAAACTTCAATCAGCTCTTTATTTAGTCGACTTTAACAACCTCTTATTAAAAGTAAAACAAAGTCAAAGCAAATGGCTAGGCGTTTCGACACCTTAAATATCAGATTTAATTAGAACCGTTCGAGATGACTGCACTGTAATTATTGATAAACGCCCTCTCATATTCACTCTTTTGTTTCGCTGCCATTAATTAAAATTTGAATTTGGAGTGCTTTCCCGATTTCTATGTAATTTTGCTGTTATTTTAAACTTGCCTGTATTTTTAAGTTCTTTTTTGTAGAAAATTTTAATCTGAATTTGAAATTCGAATATTCTTTCATGCTATTTATTTGACGTTGGGCACGAAGAATATAGGAGTTCATAAAGAAAATGTCGTGAGTACCTTAAACCATCGTAATTTGGAAATGAAGAGATTTTATCTTCTTGTTAAATCTTTCATTTCAAGAATACCCGTGGCCCACTAACAAAAGCTGAAGACAAGAGCTCGAGGTCAATAAAATTGACACTACAAAGTCACCAATATCCAGTTTACCTTCAACTCCAAAGGTTCAACATCCTATTAAACGCTATGTAAATAACAACAAGATCTAAACACTAAATGTGATAAAAATAAATAGAATTTCCATCGCCTCCCACGTAGCTGTTAATCAAATTATTTTTCCATCAGTCTCCTTAGCCTGCAATTAATTGTTCGGCGACAAAATATTTTCGCTCCTCTAATGATTTTTTGACGAGGGTACCCGAATTTGTTTCACAAAACAACACAGATTTTAATGTTTTTGTTCTATGTAGACGATTTAATTTGTAGGATCTACTTATTAGTGTTTGGTGAATACCTATTTCTGTTTTAAGATTATCAAATCTAATTAGTCTGAAGAGGGTTTATAGATGAAGTACCTATTGTGTTTCGTAAGGACTTCAGTTCTCAGCCATCTTGGAATCTGTCTAAGAATCCATTGTTGGCATCGAATATTGAACGGTTCTACTGTTAATGAATATTTATACGCTGTCACCAATTTGTTGACTTAGTTATACTTTTGCCCGTACATAAAGGGCTTAAGAAGGAGCATGGTTGGTTTCAGTCAGTATGAGTCTGACACTCCCTCACGCTGCACCTACTAGCACCCTCACGCTGCACCCTAGTGGGAAGGGATATTTGAGAGAGAGAAAGAAAGAAAGAAAATAAATTTTATTGCGCAACCAAAGACGCATACCTTAAACTTAAAAATAGACACAGAAATAATAAATAATAGAAGGGCAACATATGCGTCTTAAAGCGCGCATTTGATGATCCCCATCAACAAAAAAGTTATACTTACTTTTACCCAACAACGTCTCACGAGCTTCTACGATTAACAAAATAACTATATAATAACATAAAAAAATAATAAATAAATTGAGGTAAAAAAATCTTTAAAAACAAGCTTTTATTTAAATGCGCTAAAAAAGAAAAAAATAAACTTTTACTGTAACTTTACTGTCAACTTAAAACGACATTTCAAATTTAACATATTTGACCCAATTTATACGTTTTAAAAGCTTGTCGCGAGATTTAAGTATGTACTCGTATTTACTTTCATAGTAAAATCGCGACAAGCTTTGAAAACATATAAATTGTGTCAAATATGTTAAATTTGAAATGTCGTTATAAGTTGACAGTAAAGTTACAGTAAAAGTTTATTTTTTTCTTTTTAGCGCATTTAAATAAAAGCTTGTTTTTAAAGATTTTTTTACCTCAATTTATTTTATACTTTTTAGTTTTCACCTGGTACGTTCCTAAGTCTAAATTCTGTAGCGGCGGTCAACTTAGATTTTGATTTGGTAAAGTGCACTTTATTCTACTTGTCAAGCCCTGTCATTGGATACCCATATGGATGGGATTGAAAAAAATAGGTTATTCACCATTTTGTAGCGGCGGCCATCTTGGATTTTTATTTCGTAAAGTTCAATGTGTTTTACTTGTCAATCCCTTTCATTTGATACCCATATTGTATAGGTACCTTAAAAATAACTAGTCCGCCATCTTGTATATTTAGCCATGTTGGATTTAGGATGACGTCACATAGCTTAACATGCATTGTCATCCAAACTAAACATGTATGCAAAATTTCAGCTCAATCGGTTGAGGGTAAGTGCCTTAAAATTGAGTTGTAAAATTTCACCCGAACACACATAGTTACATACATACATACATACATACATACATTGCAAGTTAATAAAAAGCTTGTAAAAAGAACAGATACATGTGTTCGTGCTTCGGAAAATTTTTGATCAGTTTCCTGTAATTTTGTTTTTTGTTTTTGAGAAACATTGTGAAAGTGTAGGTTACCGTAGGTGAGTGATTTATAGTGCAAGTTTGACTCCTACGCAAAACAAGTTTATCTTTAGTTGATACTCACATGTGAATCTGAAATCCTTGTTTGTAAGGATTTATAGTCGGATTTAAATAAAATGCTTTTAAAATATGGGTATTGTGTAAAGAGGTCTCACACACTATTATTCAATCGCCTTGAACTACTCATGTAGTAAATCTATCTCTTTAAATTATTAAGTAGACTCCCATACAGCAAACAAGAAACGTTTGATTTTAGGTTCTTTAATTAGTTATGGAGCTTCTTTCTCCAACAAAATAATGATAATGTTTACCCAGTCTATAAAATCTTTGCAAATTCCAGACCGCACTTATAATATCACTGAAAAGTGCAATAAATACACACCAACGATAAATTCGCGATATTGCTCTCTTAAGTTAAGACAAATTGGTTCATAGAAACTTATTGATGTCATTGGACTTTTTACTACTTAAACCTACACTGTGTGTGGATTTAATTTTCAAAGTGGAAAGCTGTCTAAAGTTTAACAATCTAATCGGGAGGCGTATAAAATAAACTGTAAGTTAGTTTTAAGTAGTAAAAGTGCTTTTCACACTTTATTTTTATTTTTGTTATAAAATATAGTATCTATAAAAAATAAAGTAGGTAGGTACACTTGCTTTTTTAAGTCATTGTTGCTGTTTTATAGTTGTTAGCTTTTGCCACGGAGTGCAGCAGACTCTTGCTCACCGAATAAATTAAAACTATAAAGTCTAAAGCTTCTGATTATCTTATTGAAAATCATACAGCATTTTTGCCTTAGACATTTGTATATTTGTAATTTGTATCTATACTATGCCCAAAGCCGTGTCTGTATAGTAAACTTTTACATAACGTCGGGGATAGTGCAAATCCGCGTAACTAGCATTGGATAATATCGCGTATCTGCAATAGATCTCGTTTTACAGAGGTTGGTTAAAACTTAATAAATTTCTTATTTCAACAGATAATAGGCTATTTTTTTTTAATATTAAGTAATTATTTACACACCGTAAATAACTACTTAATGTTCAAAAATGTCCAATGAATGACGAATGATGAATGATGATAAGTTTCAACCTTCCACTGTAAAACGAGATCTATTGCAGATACGCGATATTATCCAATGCTAGTTACGCGGATTTGCACTATCCCCGACGATAAGGAACTGAACACGAACATTCTGAAGTAGACAAACAGTTTACGCAGCCTAACTAAGCATTCCAGTTACACAAAAGAAATAACCAACCAACAGACAGTGTAACAACTAAATAAATATTTACATTTGACCCGCAAACATCGCAGACAAAATAATCAGCGCTTAGCTCGCCTAATCGTACCATGAATACGCAAAGGCTGAGTTGACACTATAATTATCCTAGTAGTGACAACACTGGCGCCCTGACAACACTGGAGACCTACGACTCGTGTTAGTTTACTGCTGTGGTCACACTGTCCATAGCAAGCAGTACGTGTGTGTCGTTTGTTCGTTGGTTAAGCGGTTATCATGCAATAAACACCGTTTTGTAATTTCAATTATTTTGCCAATTTAATTCTTGGAAATTTGGGCTTTTGGTGAAAATTCAACTGGTAACCGCAATTTAATTTTGTAAATCAACAGGCTTGGTTAAAGTTCAACACTGGTCTAAGATGGTGAGGTTTTAGGAACGTTCATAAAGCAGCCTTGAGTTTAGAAAAGCCAGCGTTACAATATCAAATCAGAAGCCATCAAGTGGATTTGATGTTACCCAACCACTAGAACTTGTTAGGTAGTTAAAACTACAGCTCATTCAATACGAAGAAAAGGAATACTTATTCCACTTCAGTCAGCAAGGAATATCTTCACCACAGTGCACTGCTTTTTAAGGTATATCTATTGTAGCTACACCAACATGTGGTTTACGCGATGAGCACGATAAGCAACATTGTGTCGGGTCCACACGTTAGAACAATGTAGGACTTAATAGACTATGTAGTATAGTTCAATGGGTATAGTGTTTGTTTTGGCATAGGTGGTACCTAAGTCTATGGTTATAATTGGAACAATAAATTATACTT
Organism: Helicoverpa assulta; assembly: GCA_963856015.1. Lineage (NCBI taxonomy): Eukaryota > Metazoa > Arthropoda > Insecta > Lepidoptera > Noctuidae > Helicoverpa > Helicoverpa assulta. Next base: position 4,045,881 of record CAWLCW010000016.1, read on the forward strand.
TTTCATTTTTATGCATCTTGTCCTGTGAAATTTTTTGAGCACTCAAACATTCTTAAGTTTCCTTACAACAAAAAGCTTTGGGAAACCTTAGAAGAAATTAGGTATTTAATGGCCGAACTCAGAAAAAATAGAACGGCTTTCTAACATCATAACGTGAAGAGACCTAGTCGTATTCCAACACGACATTACCTATCACTGCAAATCTTTATATAAAGAAATTCGATTTGTAATTATGTCTGAGCATTCTACTGTCAAGTGCATTTGCTACTAAGCAATGCAGTCCATTGCTTGTACAGCTACTATTAGGTGACTTAGTGGTAAGCGTACGCATATATTTGATGTCGGCTTCTTGTTTGCTTCGGCTTTGTGTTTGCTGAATTAACAAAAAAATGTTTTATCATATTTATATTGTATAGATTTTATCTGTTCACAAAATGCAGACTGACAGCCTTTCCACACTGGCGGATTTTCTCAGCGGTTAATCTGCTGGTGTGATACACGCAGTTCGACTGACACATTTTCATGATTTATTATTAAATATACAGAAATGCTCCGTATAATTTTCTAAATAATTCATTGGACAATAACTCATTATTATTTCGCCTCATTCACGCAAATGTCAGTGAAATATTGCCAGCGATTTCGTTCAACGTGGTTAGTTAAAATGTTATCAACTAGAACTTTGGTCATTATTAAAATATTGTGTAAGCGAAATTTAAATTATTTCGTAATTAAGTTCGCGGTTAAATGAACAATCGAAAACTATTGTTATTTTTAATTTATGTAGTGATGTGCACGTTTCGTTATTAAAAGGTTTAAGATACATATTTTATTGTAGAAATACAAAACAGAGATTATAAATTAATTAATTAGAATCTTAGCAAATTTAATTTCTAAGAACACCAGGACAGAGCAAAACCTTGTAAAAGTCTATTTTACCCTACCTATTCACCTAAACTGCAATAAAATAAGCTTACCTACTCCATATTCACCCATTCAATATTAGATTCAATTAGACGAACTATGCTTTAGCACCGTTTTTGATGAACAACCTTGTTGTTAGATATTAATTAGAAGCCCCCCCCCCCCCCCCCCTTCATATCAAACAACAATATAATAAAGCATATTTTAGTATTAATATTCAATACCAAATAACTCAATCATCTTTGTTCCCTAAAATTCAATAGCAAATCAAAATAATGATAGAAAATTCGATTCCTAAATCACAGCAATTTAATGTTCATTATTTCGAAAACAATAGCGACTGATTATTCTCAATATACTTCGAATATTTCAGTATAATCAAATATTTCGAATATCCGCACACTGAAAACTTTTAGTCGGCCGATAGTTTCTATGGGCTCATAAATCAGTATGAGGATGAATGGTAGAACGCACATTACAGATTAGAAGATCAGTTACTTAGCCGGTATCAGACCTACTGAAAACTGTTTGGAATCAAGATTTTCTTTTAAAAATGTACAAATCTGATTGGTGGGAATCAAAAAAGCGAGATGTCAGGAGACAAAATGGGGAGGCCTTTGCCCAGCAGTGGGACAGTTAGGGCTAAGAAAAAAAACCATCGCATCAACTGTCGGCCGACTATTAAGTCTGCCGTATGCCCCACTCTTAATGTAAGTGATAAATACCTATAGCAAAATGACTGTTTGGTGCGACTATCGGCTATCTCTTACGCTCTGACGCGTGCGTTCGGCTTAAATGTGAAATTAATTTGTAATAAAGTCAAAAATAATATTTGCTGAATGCTCTGGTAATTTTGTTGAGGCGTTATTATGATTTAAGGGAGAGGTTGTAATGGCTATCTGGTGAATATTCCAAGGTCTGAAGACTGCTATGAAAATTATGAAAAAAAATTGTGCAGCGGTTGTCCTACCATGGGTAAGTCATTCCAGACATCCGTTTTAGACATCATCGTCCTGCTATCATTCCAATTATTTGGGGGTCAGAGCAGTATATCTAGTTCTTCATCCATAACCCTCGAACTTATACTTACAAGTAATATTTCTTGCAGATAGAGATACCTGTGTATACGTAATTTTGTACCAAACGTAATATATTATTTCAGAGGGACGTTTATTACAGAATTAGACGAAATGTGCATAATGTGCACTCGACAATATTTCGTGGGTCACACTGTGTCAGCAGTTGGTTCCACATGACGGACTCCGCGGCCTATTCTGAAACTACTCGATATTTACTGGACGAATAGTTTAGAATTTAGCTGAATTCTAAACTATTCGTCCAGTATTATTTGGTACTAAGTATTTCGATCCCATCATGTGTCGATTAATGAGGTCCCTAAATGAATTTTCTTTGCATATTTGGAAGTGCGTTTTTTGTATCTAATAGTCGTTTAGTAAAATCATGTGTACATAATGTGAAGTGTGTGACTGTGGAAGTAGTAATAATAATCTTAAAGACCAGAAGCAGGTTTGTTTAACGAGGAAATAACAAGAAATAGTTTTCCCTTACACAAAAACTGAAACAATTGACATAATACTACAGTTAAAAAAGCCTAAACCAAAAACTCAATCTTGTATATAAATCGCCAAAATTCTCTGGCTACCATAATCGACGCGGCCACATAGCGTCGCGCCGGCCAACATGGCCGTTCCCGCGCAATGGCCCACGTGTTTAATATTACCGGAAAATTCACTTTATACTACACCTATATGTATTCTTCACGCTTTCGTGTTTCATTTTTTTTATTTCAACTTTAGAACGTTGAGTGGTTGCAATTGTTTTTGAGAGTAATTTTATATAATCTTTTAATTTTGTACTAGGTTGTATATACAGTTCGTACCAAATCACTTTGCATTTCTGAAGTTTGAATACCCCATATGTGCAGTATGTGTTCATACATTTTGTGATAATCATTAACTTTGGATAATCTTGTCGGCAGGGTTTGGCAAATTTTAACGCAAAACTTAACTTTATTTGATAGTAAAAACAAATAATAGGTACATAAACGATAATTTATTTATTTATTTAATCTCATAATAAAAAAACCTAAGCAAAAATATTTTTTGAACTGGTCAAAAAACAACTGCGTACGAAGTGGTATAAACCGAACCTCTCAATATTTAACGCATCAAACTTACAAAAACTAACAAAACAATACCTATATAAACGGGAACACAATTTAAATACAGTCCACGACAAAAATACTACACCGATCGTACAACGGACGAAGCAAAAAAGGTTTTTTCATTAAATATTTTCACGTAGCGGACTCGACCGTATCATGATAAATGGGTTTGACTCTTAACAATGTTAGTTCATCCAAAATGAATTGAGTAAAACCTAACGGAACTGCGAATGGATGTAACCATTCAGCTGGTATAACCCTTTCGAGATAGATACGTAGTTAAAAATGGTATCATCCATTATCCGGCTAGCCTTTCTCTCGTTTCGTTCGGAGCTATCCACCACTGTTGGATCCAGCTTAATCTTTTTTTCAGGAACATTTATTAACATGTTACTCGTGTATTGGACTGCTATACCTATAAGTGAAAAATTATACATTTCCAACTCCGGACGAATAGTGTAACAGAAAACGTTTGTACTAATAGACAGTCATCCTGTAACCAACCGATTACGTAAACGACTGTCAGTGAAATACGGCCTAAAAGTTATCTTAGAATTCGTTCGTCCACGGATGAACAATTCTCACAACTCCTAATTCTAACACAGCCATACTTAAATACTACCTCTACATGTAAGTACAATATGTACATCGATGATTTAGACACGTGTAACAAGAGGAAAGTTACATTCAAGTACATTTTTTTCATAGAAACTGTTTTCTTTGTAGCGCAGATTTATTTAGGAAAATCTTTTGCAAAATGACAAAGGTAAACTGTAAGTACTTTAAGCGTGTATTAGGCAAATATGATATAACTTAAATGGGAACACTTGGAGAACTGCTACCAAACCATTTCCAGGAAAATGTATTTGTTGAAGGCATAGCAAATATGTGTCGAATAAAGTATACATAGTTATTCACTATTTCCTCACCTTTCTTAGAAAGCTGGGAAACTAAAATATTAACCCAACTTCAAATGATAACTTATTCATATAAATCGCCTGTAAAAATATCGTTATTCATTAGCACGTGTTAGGAATCGGGTCCTCAAAAAACCAAGAGCTCATAATATATCCGACAACTAGACTAGGCTAATGTGTTCATATTTTTATAGCTTTTGGAAACTAACATCATAATCAAAAATAAACTCTTTGGCCGAGAGCACTTAAACAATAAGCTAAATTGGTACTCTTTTACTTAGACTAACAGTTAGTCTAGTAGATACATATTGTTCATATCCTTCCTCGCTATCTGCACTTCTGTCTAGAATCTATATCTTGATCATAGTTTCCATCGTTAAAATTATCGTTTTGCAATCAATAACTTGGAGTGAAAGACACCGTGACAAGAGCAAGCAACTCTGAAAACCATCGGATAAATTACTTTCATTTATATTTGACGCAATTAATCCAAGACCAACAAAGTATACAAAAGTAAAGCATTTAAATGCAAACAATTTAAAATCCAATTTAACTTGTTGCTATAACTTACAATAAAAGCAATTACTAGCTCTGGTAATAAATCACCCAAATATCCAATAAGACCAATAAAAAAAATCTTGCAAATATATTTTTTTAATGACAAATGTTGGAGGGTTCATGCTCATCCTTGAAAAATCTCGACGATTTTTTCGTGGAATTTCTGAGTGGAAATCACGATGTCTCGGCCAAAGATGTCGATGGCCACTTAATATGATTAATTGTGCCCAAGTTTGTTGGCGGAGACACTTTATAACATCCTTTGTGTGGATGATCCCCGACGCAACTCCTAAGAACTCTGCAATGTCGGAGACAGGAGAAATTATTCTATTAGGAACTTTTTGATGGGAGAGATTTTCTATTATATTTCACGGAGACAGGCGACCTTTGTGAAGAAGGGTTTTTTAGATAAATGTTATCTTCGAGATAGAGTCAGTATACAATGTAGGTTTAATTGAAGTATTAGAATAACAGTGTACAAATAGACGGTATTAAAAACTACTGGATACACTTTAAAGATTTTAATAGAATAAGAATCTTTATTTGCAGAGACACGGTATTAGGTACAGGTGTTTTGGTAAATTACATAATGTACATGCATATCTCACCGCTAATGTTACAGTTGTTGATTAGAAAACACTGCAGTAACATTTTGACACACAGATTCATTTTCATGCACTATAACAAGCGGAGTCCCCCGGAGGATTTTTCTAGCATTGTCTAGCCAGGCAGTCAGAAAGATGTATTATGCCTTGACACGATGCCAGCCACTTGACAAATAGGAAAACACGTTTGTCAGCATATTTACATGAGGACAGAGCCTTAAGCCAGTTGAAATATTACCATTTCGGCTTACTATCCTTTTAGTTGGATGTGTGGTGGAGTTTATCATAAGTTACTCTCGTGACCCGTGAAGTAGGTCAACGGATACAGTTTTTGTTTTGACGACTGTGTTCATACGCAAATAAATGTGAATTGTAGTTATTTTTTTATGTAGTCTTTCATGTATGTAACAGTCGATGTGTCAATGTTTATGGACATTATGTAGTTTTATGAAAAGATCTATTTTTTACCAAAACTCTTCCTTGAAAGTATCGTGGAAGATAAGGTTTGTAGACCAAGCTCCCGATTGTAGATATGTGAAAAATCCTGTGAAGCAAAATTCATGATTAACCATGTTATTAAACGGTATAATCATGGCATATTACTCAGTAAGGCTATTACCTAAATTAAAAAACTCTAAGTTGAATGGTAGACAGCTTCAAAACTAAACTGCAATTTCAAGCAAATATGTTCAAAAACCGAAGCCGAAAATCGATCTCAGTGGCGTGCACTTGGAGAGGCCTATGTCCAGCAGTGGACTGCGATAGGCTGATGATGATGATGATGATGATGATGTTCAAAAACACACAAAATCGTAATCAAATCGTTCATTCAAACCCACACACACAAATCACACAACACCCCACACTCAAACTAATTAGACGCACACATACGTACCTTCCACAACAAGACCAGTATCATGACAGGAAACCTACTGTATCGACTAGACGGCTATGTCGTTAACCAACTCCTTATCTACAAGTGTCTTACACAAGGGTTTACTGGCTTTCTAATGACTTGATTTTCTCTGTCGTAAAAGCCGTATCACTGAAGATGTTCGTTTGAGAGTATTTTACTTGGTCTTGCTACTCTTAAATGTGTACTCAGTTCAAATTAGGATCGTGTGCGAGGGTAATAAAAGGGGAGTGAGTTTTAGTGATTTAAAGTTTGTGTTTTGTTTTTTTGTGTTCCTGTTTTGTTAGTAATTTCAATAAATTTCTTACATGTCTATCAAGTAGTTATGACATCTTAGCAACCAGTTTTGAATATGACCCAACATGGAAGATAAATAATATATGAGACATCAAAATTTATTCTGTATTTTTTTCTTTCAACATGTACTTTCATATTCTTGTACTCAACATATTTACAAAAGTACTCTTCGTAAAGAAATCTTAAATCTATTATGTAGGTACACACGCTTGTCTCCATACATTATCAAGTTCTTCTAAAAAGCCTCTATGTAACACGATGAGACTCGCTGTCGTCAAAATTCATCTCGGCCTAGACCGCGCCTCTTATGTTAATCTAGTACTTCGGCACGAACAGAACATTACTTATTTATTTCCTCTCGTGTTTTCTTAAGCCGCAAAAAATACTAAGTTGATTTAAAATGACTTTCTCGTGGAATTTTCTCGACGATATTTAAGTCTTTCAGACTCCTGAGGAATCTATTCGAGGGTGTTTTAATGCTGACCAAGTTACGTTTTGAATTCTTAACCCTATTATGTCATTGCTTGAGAACTTTAGAGTCTTTTACTGACTGAATATTGTGGAATAGTTTGCAATCCTAAACATAACAACTTTCTGTAATGCCCTCAAGGGTATGGACATAGATGGGTTTTGTATTTTTTTTTCTGACTGTTTGTATCTCTTAATTATGCCCTTAACTTATAAATACTGTTGCTACAACCAACTGTGTACCTGTTCAGTGTATTTTCGTATAATGTTATGATAAATATCAGTTTCTGTTTGTTATCTGCAAGCTTACCGTTCCATGAATAATGTATTGTTTGGCAATATACACAAAACCAATTAGCTGATATCACCAAAATATTTACTCGTAAACGGTACACAATTTACCATTTACACCGCGGTGTAATACACTCGTATAATAAAAAGCTTCGACATTTTCTAATGGATTTTTATTTTAGACTCGATTTTGTCACTTTTAAAACCCTTTATGTGGCTAAAAAATTAAATGTTACATAGGTGCCTCCGTAATAGAGAACAATTATTCAAAACATTGAGACATCGATCAATTTGTGTTAATTTATTCAATTACTAGCTTCTGCCAGCGGTTTCACCCGCATCCCGTGGGAACTACTTCCCGTACCGGGATAAAAAGTAGCCTATAGCCTTCCTCGATAAATGGGCTATCTAACACTGAAAGAAATTTTCAAATCGGACCAGTAGTTCCTGAGATTAGCGCGTTCAAACAAACAAACAAACAAACTCTTCAGCTTTATAATATTAGTATAGATTATGAATAGTTAAACGAAATCGACTTAAAACTCTACTTGACTTAAACATGTCACTGTATAAAAAATAAGTTCCTGCCAGAATAACATTAGCTGTTACAAGAAATATTCCGATTCCGCTAGATAATGATCTACTAGAAATACTAAATCCACTCCAAATGGTCCTTTGTGCTAATTTTCTCACCTAATTCGACTCAATACTGTCACAGATTAGGCTTAACAAATTGAGTGGTTGGCCCGTCGGCCATTACAAAAGTCTATTAGTCCGGTAATGAATTAAATGGCCAAGCGAGATAAAGACTAGAACTTAAAGTAGGCCTTTGAGGGTTAGCGACGATAATTAGTCATTGCAGAGACATTTTTGAAATGTAGGCACTTGGCGGTTGAGTGTCTAGTTAATTCGGGTTTGTGGTCTGTGGTCTAGAGCGCAATGAACTCCGAAGCGTTAATTTTGAATTTGCTTTGAATTTGTGATATAAATTACTATTTTTTGGAATGAAAGAAAAGAGTTTGCTGTCAGTATCAGGCTTAAATTAATTTGTTATTTTCATTGTTAAGGATCTCTAGACGCTTTTTTACGCAACTATTATTATAGTTACATTATCTTAATTAATTTGAACTGTGGATCTGTAAAAGCACAGATTTAGACTTAATCTATAAATTTATTTTGAAAAATGTATAAATCAATTTAAAGCTACTGAACTTGTCTGTAATATATTTAACCTACCAGCCTTACACACCAAAAGTTATCGAGTTGTGTCCTTAATGAGCTGTTGTCATACGTTATCACTGATAAATATAATCCTTCTGGTTATATTCAAAGTCTGTAAGGAGTCAAGGGAAAAGCAGTTTCAGTAAAATAAAAAGTTTTCTTGCTTCCAATACTAAATTACATTCCCCATCTTCAAAACCATAACATCTCTTCGAAGTCGCAATAAATAAATTACACAACAACATTAACAACTAAACAGAAACTCTATACAAACGTACATAAGTACGTAATAAAACTTAAATAGTTATGTACTAAAGTATTTATAGTTGTAGATAGGGCGACATCTCTTGTTTATCGTGTGCAGGAAGTCTTTAGCGTTGACGGGCGAGGGGGTGGGGAGGGGAAGAGGGGTGGCCGGCGAATTACGTCGTTATGTGACGCTTTAGCATTTTATACATACGGGACTTATGTTTGAGGAGCATAATAGTTTGACAACTTTATGATAATTAAAAGAAAATTAATAGCTGTTCGTGGATACGAGAAAAATTAAAAAAGGGTTTTCCAATTCTTCGCTGACAAAGTATTTTTGTAGTAGGTAACTTAAAACACAAACGGCTCAAATTAAATAAGTTACCAGCAGTGTGTAGTGTAATGCAGCGCAATTAAGTGTAAATCAATCAAATAGAAGCTTTGCATATTGCAATGCAGTGGAGTTACGATTTTTCCTTTTTGAAGTCTTTCCAATTTAAAGATCTTTGGGTACCTATATATCGCAATTATATCTTCAACTTACGGTTGTTCTTCAATATTGACAGCTTTTCAACTCCAGTTTGCTATATTTCAGGTCTGTATGTTCTGTAACTATAAGCGGGTAACGTCCAAGGAAGTACCGATAACAGTCTGTTGTTGGGCTCTCGATAAGCTTTGTTATCTGAACACAAGTAACATGTTGCTGCAACTAATAGCGATCAGCTCGTTAGCGCCTTACACTTCGCGATTAACGAGCTCTCAATGGTGATGGGGTTATAATGTATAGTGGATAATCAGGTGGTTAGTTTTCATGTAATTGGTGCCATTGTTTGAGTAGAAGGCTCTCAGAAGAATTTTCATCAACAAAATAAAGTAGTGGACCGAAGACACGGTATATTCTTACTAAGATACACCCCACAGACACTAGACATTTTTAGGCGAAATTTTTGTCTAAAACTGGCAATTCCGCATCATTAATTTCGCTAATTATTAAACCAGAAAATGCATTACACCAGGGGCCCGATTCTCCTAAGTTAATAATGTCAAAATTTAATATAAATTGAATCGTAATAGCAGTTTTAACCTTAGCGGGCATTCTGCTACTAATATAAGACCAATCGTATTCCAATGACATTCGATTGGTCTGCCATTTGGTATATAGGGTAGTCTGCTCTACAATCATGTTGCAATCGCAAATAATTTGCAGACAATATGATTCATAATTGAATCACAGAAATGGATAAAAAGGTTTATTTAAAAGAAAAAATAGCGGAATGCCACATACGCTTCGATCGTAATTGAGTCGTGATTGGATCTCAGTCGGATGTGAATCGTATGTCGCTTAAGTAAAACCCACCCAAAACAAAAATGTGAAAGGGTGCCAAGTTCGATAATATGGAAATCCTTCGCCTATAAAAGAAGTGAGATCTGAATAAGTACCAAGTTCCATACACATACCTCAGTTAAAAATAGTTACTTTTTAATGATGTTACTTGGCAAGTTTTCACACACCTTGTTATAAACCTACTAAACGCAATGAATCAAGTATTTGATTTTCTATTAAAACTTGCCAAGTAACATTATTAAAAAGTAACTATTTTTAACTGAGGTATGTGTATGGAACTTGGTACTTATTCAGATCTCACTTCTTTTATAGGCGAAGGATTTCCATATTATCGAACTTGGCACCCTTTCACATTTTTGTTTTGGGTGGGATTTCATTTATTTTTGTAAGGTTGTTTATTTTATTTTTTTCTTATGATTAAGTTAGTTAAGGAAATGTCTCATTTATACTATCTTTCAGATTTTTGAATATGCACTATGCTTCTTACAAAGAAATGAACTAGATTAACTAAATGGATTAGATTTACCAATTGACTGACATGACATGTTATCATATATTATGTTCGTGGATCAAAGTTACACATTCGTTATTTTCGAAAGTGACTCACACTTGGCCGTTTTCAGATTTTTACTTTGACTAAATACAAACCTTTGTAACGAATTTCAGATCGGTACGACCATTCGAAGATATATTATATAAATATAGATAAATTTAGTTCGTTTTAGTTCCTTAGGGGTATAAATTTACACTGAGTATTTTACACCTTCATTATTTTGAAACCGACTCACACTTGGCCATTTTCAGATTTTTTCCTTTACCTTGACATAAAGACCTACCTCCATGCCAAATTTCAAGTCAATACGACCATTGGAAGTGGCCTAGGTTTTTGATGAGTGAGTCAGTCAGTCAGTCAGTCAGTCAGTGAGTGTATAGTAAAAATAGCGATTTTCTGATGTCAATATCTCAAGACCTACAATAGGTATATTAATGAAATTTTGTATTTTAGATAAGTGAGGGGGTCTCAACAGATGCTAGAAATTTGATATGCGTAATTAAAATAGATTTTGAGTTATAGGGGGGTCGAATTTGGCCCGAAATGGTTCGTGTAATATAACCCACGGCCGGTGTGTCGCTTTTTTGCTCGAACTTGGCGGACACACTGCCGTGTGTCTAGATTAGCAGAATCGTGCCCCTGCAAACTTTAAACCACCATATGAAGCTTTCGAGTACTTACAAGTACACGAGTTATTTATCCGTGCATACTTAGTACTATACAAACGTGTGTGTAAGATAGTTGAGCGATGAATAACGCGCCGCCTTGCAAAAGCGGAGTGTTTGCGAATCTGAGATCCGCAGGTAGTGCCCGAAGGAATACTTGCTATTAAGGCTCCACTTCCACGGACCACTATAAATGTATGTAAATGACTATTTACAGTTATTTTGAGTGTAAATAAAGGTTTTTTTGTTGTGTAACGAGTCCTTCATCGATACTTAAATAAGTAAATTACAACATCGAAAACCAAGGTTGTGACAAAATACGAGTGCGGGTCATGTATTTTACAGATAACACTGTAAAATCCAGGAATAAAAAATACACATACACATAAAGTCTTTTACGTTCGTTCCTTTTTCCAAATATGAGCAACAAATCGCTGTAGCCATAGAACAAACATACAAATCAGTAAATTCATCAACACAGTATTACCAGGTAGGAAATTACAGCAAAACCAACTAAGAAAACGAATCACGAAGATAAAACTACAGCATAATAACGTACCTCACAGCAAGAACTAACGTTTGTGTGAACTAGACGGTTCTCCACAAGGAAACTGGGTTTTCCAGCGAAGGATTTAGAGAAAATAAAATGCCACGCAAGAAACGTGTATCGCTTTCAGTAGTCCACGACCTACTGACCTTTATTTTATAGCTAATTAACTATATACTTACGTAAGTAAGATTGAGTTATTGGGTGTGATAGCCAAGTAGCCGCATTCATGTATCAATTTACGAGTTAACCCTGATCGTCGCTTGTTGAATTAAGGATAAGTTACCGTAGAACCTGTATTGAATTTCCTGTTTCTATGTTTCAATGTGCCATATCCATTAGATTAGTAACTATTCCACGACAATGCTCATTACTGTATTTTAAGATTTAAAAATCTATTCAAGTCTAAGAAGACATAAAACAAAGACGGGTAAGCCGTCGAAGTTAATGCTTCTCCAAAAATGTTTATTATACTATCACCATCATATCAGCCAATTGACGTCCAAGGCTGAACGCAGGACTCCTCCATTATTATACCATACCCTAAGTAAAAAACACAACACACTATAAAACAAAAACTTCGGTTGTACCTACCTAGGTTGTTTTAGGAAACTAACTACTAAAACTGTCTTCTACTGTTCAATAACACAACGGGTACTAAACAAAACACAACCTAGCTACCTACTAGCTACCGAAAAATCCCCCCAAAAAAAGACAAAATAATAAATCGGCCAAACTCCAACACGGCACTTAAAAACACGCGCGTCTTAGCACTAACAAACTCGCAGGACTTTCAGCATGCAAAATGGATTTGCGCAGTTGAAATTATGACCATGAGTACCGCTTTAGATAATTGCCGCTAAACTTATCTGTCCTGGTACTCCACTAATTCACTTTAAGTTTGTTTTTGACTAATCACCCCCGTCCCGGGAAAATTCTTTCCGTACCCGGATTAAACATAGCCCATGTTCAGCACAGATTGTGTAGCTTCCTAACAGTGAAAGAATCATTGAAATCGGTTCAGTAGTTCCGGAGCTTATTCGCGTCAAACAAACAAACATACAAACAATCAAATTTTTCCTCTTAATATACTAGTGTAGATATAGAAAAACTACCTACAAACTACCAAAAAAAGCCAAAATAATAAATCGGACTAACTCCAACACAGCACTTAAAAACACGCGCGTCTTAGCACTAACAAACTCGCAGAACTTTCAGCATGCAAAATGGATTTGCGCAGTTGAAATTATGACCATGAGTGCACCGCTTTAGATAATTGCCGCTAAACTTGTCTCCTAATGAGGCTGCGCTCGTGTAGTCGAGGGGTATGATTCGCGTTCATGCTGGTTGGTATGTGGGAAGTGTGTGTTTTGTAGGTGGTTAAAGCAGATTAGGAAGTTATTGTGATAAACACATAGAGGTAGGTATACCACATGGTGAGTAAAACATACAAAAAATTATATAATTTTGGCCACTGATTACAAACTTCCTGTTTTAAGGCGGTTAGCTGAGTTACTTACAAAGCTATTTTAGAAAAGGTAAAAATAATATTTTTTATGATTTTCCATCGCAATATTTTTTGTGAACTTGCTTACCTTGAAGAAACTAGGGTTCAATAAACCTAAAGGTTCATATAAATAGACATGTGCATAACTTATTCATCTAGAAATACATGAAATCTATATCTATCTATATATATATAAATGAAACCCGCTTTCCGTTGTCACGACATAACATGAAAACGGCTTGACCGATTTGGCTGAAAATTAGAGATGAGGTAACTTAGACCCGGGAGAAGGTTTTAGGATAGTTTTTGTCACCATCCGGCTACGGGACGCGGGTGAAACCGCGGGCGAAAGCTAGTCTAATATAAAAACGCCGCCTTTCATCATACGGATTTTGATATTAATAAGTGTAGATAATGCAATATGCAAGCTTTATACATATTTCAATAAACCCTGGTATATTAAATGCTGAAATATTATTTATACGAATTATCTGTAAGGAATGTCCTAAAATCTATAGAAATAAAAATGAATTGTTGTTCGTTAGTCTGATTAAAACTCGAGAACGGCTGGGCCGATTGAGCTGATTTTGGTTTTAAAATGTTTGTAGAGGTCCAGGGAAGGTTTAAACGATACGAAGTTCGCGGGATCAGCTAGTCTTCAATAAAAACTGCTTTTATTCGTATTTTCATGGTCTAGAAGAGTTATTGTTGTGGTTCTCAATATTCAACATGCATAAAAGTTAAACAACTATCAATATGTAGATCCTACAAATATATGTTCCTTGAGGAAACTGAACACACGACTCGCATCGCAGTGGCTAAAGTCAAACTCTATGACAAACAAAACTATAAGAATATGATTGCTACGCCAGCAGGTTAACTTACTCAAATCTGTCGTCTGCACATACCTATTGTGGTTAATGTAGAGTATAGTGTAGTTTATATTCTAATAAAATTTTTAAAAAATCATCAGGACGAGCAAAAATAACATAATTTTAACAACTTCAGGAATCGGTTACTTTTGCAACTCAAGTCCAGTTGCGGTTGGAATTTCGTAAATTTTCAGCCGTACCTCCCTGTTTGCGGTCAAAACTGTAACTGAAAAGTAATTCAGAGAACACTGAAAACGTTAAGCCACAAAACAACATTTGAAAAGTTCCGTTTCATTCCAAAACCGCTGAACATTTCTGTAACGTAATTCGTGATTTTGCCGACAAACAATTTTCGTAGGTTTTATATATGTATTAGGTATATGAGAATGTATACTTGGGACCAAACAAGCTTGACCGTTTGTTTTCTGGCCTAAAATAATAAAAGGATATCATAATCGAGAGGTTTCGGCCTAACATACATTATGTTATTCTGTAAACGTCAGTCGGGACATTGGCGTCTTTATCCGTCTATCACTGTTGGTAATACTGTTATGGGGTTTGGAATATGTTGTTATTTTTACGCACCATGGGCAATGGGTTACTTATTTTCTATAAACCATATATTAAGGATTTTTTGTGCTCGGGTACGGTAAAAATATAACCTTTTACACACCTATAGATGAAAGAAACAAAATTGAAAAATTGTGAAAATTAATTAGAGACGCATACACATTAAATAACAAAAGAGAATGAAACATGAGGGGGCAGTATGCGTCACAGGTAGATAAAATACTTTCACTGTACACTGTACTGTACTAGGTATACCCTGTTTAGGTAGTTATATTTTATCAAAGCTGTACTCTCTAAAAATTATCAATTACATACTTTTTGGGAACTTATACTTCCCGTTGCTCAAAATAAACACGTTTCTGACTGAACTTCAAAATACAGCCTTTATTTAACCAGTTGTTATTGAAATAATATTCGTGTCGATATTTCAGTAACGAGTATATCAGTATATGTTTATTGTGACGGCTGAATGGCTGCTAAAATGAATCAACTATTGGAAACCATTGAGTGTAACGACGATTGTCGAAAAGACAAATATGTTGCGTTTCGTTTATTGTCTTGTGGTAATTCAATTAAAGTAATTTTCTGTGAATTTCGTACCGTTTATTTATTTTACGAGGTTTAAAAATTGTGAAGGACAACAGTTTTTTTTTTTATTACTGTCAAGCTGTGTTCATAAACAATTGACTGTTCGACTTTAAAAATAAAGAAGTACATCTATCATCCGTCTTGGAGTTAGGTTTCAAGAAGTGGAGAAATATCGATAGATTGTTCTAGTATTTGTGGTAATTTCGATAAAATAATCAATGGTCAAAGGTTCTACCTGCTCTTCTAAGCACGGTTACGCGGTACGGTCGTTCATTCACGGATTTAAAAACGTTCTCTACATTAAACAGAGTAACAATTAATTCCACTGCACTTGTGCAAAGTGACCACGAAAACTCAATTAAATAAACTCTTTCTCCTCTCAACAAACTAATTAAGAAAATTCCTTAACCTAATTAATTACCCCAATAACTCAACGTTAGAACAAAAACAAAATAAACGAACAAACAAACAAACTAAGGGCGTATTAGTGCTGTCTATCTTTTTACGGAAGCAGTAAAAGGTAATTGACGGTAGGATGCTTGGAGCATTGAATCAACTGGAACCATCTTGAGCATTTTCACTATGCTAAAAAAGTCTGGCAGCTTACGCGTGGGGCAAGACAACGCAACAAATAGTGATAACTCACTTACACCTTCTTGATGCTATCGTTACGCACGCACATCACAAAATTGACAGACACATAGATTTATACAAGTGTCAAAGGTGCTCTTCTACCTTAAGTACTAGGTGATACACGGCATGGTTGTGTCCAGTTGGTTAAGCTATCTAGTGTAGGGCGTTATTTAAGGGTAGTTCAAGCCATTTTATTTAACGCGTTATTGCTCTGAAGTTAATACGATGCTGAGATGATGTTGATATTGTGGTAATAATGGTGTCAACGAGTTTAATGCTAGACTGAGGGTTAATGCGAGGGGTTCGTGCGTTCTTGGAGAAAGGCCGTGGTATTTCTTATTTGTTTTAACGAAAAACACTAATTTTAAAACCAGAAATAAAATGCCTACTTTAAACATACGTAGTTTATATTAACTCGAAAAAGCGGTAAACTTAATTCAATTCTTCAACTAAAAATATGACAACGAATTTTAGTCATTATACAAAGTCCATCTTTACGAAATATAATACATACCTATAGGAGTAGCTCTACGTATTTTTAATCATGTATTTGTAACATGCATGCAATTTAAAAAACCCTGCCATAATTACTACCTACTAACAATACCTACCCAAACGGGGACAAACCAGCAATATTTACACAGAAAAAAGAACCAGTGCCTAATACCACAATGTAATCAGTTATTTCAGTATTCGTGAACTCCAGGGGCTTATAGCGACTGAGTTATTAAAGTCAGTAAAACGGCCAGCCTTGGCACATTGCCCATCTTTCACGGCTCGTGTACGCTGTAAAAAGATATTTTTGTTTAAGAATTTATTTAATGAGAGAATTAATAGGCTTCTTGTTCTTTTCTCAAGTATGTTTTACGAAATTATTTGTACAATAAGTAATAAATAGCTAAGTTACCTACATTAAACTAGTGTCCGACCTATAATGTTCGTTTGTTTGCCTGATCGCGCTAATCTTAGGAACTGCTAACCCATTTGAAAAATCGTCACTTTTAAGTATCTCTTCATCAAGGAAGGTGATTTTTATTTATGTGTTTGTAAAGCAGTTTTAAAGTAAAGTTTTTCAGATTTTCGCGACAGGATTAAGCCAAAGAATAAATACGGCCGATTTGCTGAAAACCAAATGTAATGAGTTGTACGGAAAAAAAATATTAAAAGAAGGGCATAGTTAGGTAACCATAAAATCTGATTGAAAGACAAAAAGCCTTTTTCGTTTGTACCTAAGTATTTATTTTGAACGTCGCTATCTTTATAGCGTGACCAATAAAATGCGACCCATGTGGCACTGTATGCTATAAAATTGTTTGTGCATACGCGGTAAAACTAAAACAATGAGTAAATATGTCATGTCTGTCTAAGTGGAAACCGTATGTCGCCTCCTTCTGCGAAGCGGTCATGCTCGAGAAGGAGAAGGCGGAACGCCAGAGAGTTCGCACCTCTCATCCCGGCCGCCGCGCTGGACCAGGTAGACACCATGGGCGCCGGGTGTCGCGAGATGACTCCCGGCCACCGTAGGCGTGGGTCTGTGGGCGGTGAGTTCGGGTGGCTCATCGTCCCTCTGTCTACTTAGACGACAGACCCGTGTCGACGGCGCGCGTTGTTCCACGCGCTCCTCAAAGAGATGTCAGCAACCCCAGCGGGGCCCAGCAGGGCCAAGGCCTGCCGGGGCTGCGGGTTGTTCGAAAGAGATACCGCGGCCCTGGTACATAAAAGGCCTATGACGGAACACGACGGTTTTTAGTCAGTAAGAGTCTGACACTCCCTCACCGCTGCTAACCCACAGCGGGAGGGGTCATTTGATGATTTTTGACGTCGGAAAAAAAAAAAAAGGGAAACCGTATTTTTTGTCAATTTGTCATATACATATTTTAGCCATTTCTTGCTAAACAAATTCTGGAAACAAGAGTAGTCATCATTTTATTTTAAACTAGCTTTTGCCCGCGACTTCGTTCGCGTGGAATAGTGGCATCCGGCAGATTTTTGGTTTGAACAATAGATGGCGCTGTATGTCCGGAATAAATGGTATTTTTTATTATTATTTTTGTAATAAAAACTATCCTATGTCCTTCTCCTGGCTCTAAACTACCTCCCTGCCAGTTTTAAGCTAAATCGGTTCAGCCGTTCTTGAGTTATAAGTGGAGTAACTAACACGACTTTCTTTTATATATATAGATTTGGAATTGCTTTAAAAAGTAGGTTGTGTGTTATACTTTCCAGCCTACTAAAATGCTTTTCTTGTTAATAAAAAACTAAATCCCTAGATTCAACCTACAAACTAAAACTTTACCCTCAAGCATAAAATGTTCTTATAAAATTGCTAATTGAAATCTTATTAAAACCCAAATTACGTAAAAAGAACATTCAAAAAAATAAGAATTCCCTGTCTTCGGGAGCCATATAAAACCAACTGTAATTTGCTCACTTTTTTCGCGATCCCAGGATCAGTACGGAAAATTAAATTTAATTTGCTTGAATAAAATATATACGGGCAATAAAACATGATTAGACGATTGTAGACGACAAAAATACGCGTCTAGTAATGAAAACCATATCTCTTGCAGCAAACAATTTTATTGTGGATTGCATGGAGAATTTTTATTATCTGACTCTAGTCGCAATATCACGGATTTAGTACAAATTTAATTTATGTACATACGTACGTAGTATTTGTCTGAAAGAAGTTTATTCGTTCGTTATTAGAGAATTTATTCTAAGAGTAAAATTGTTTTAAATTAAATGCTACTGACCTCTGTCTGCACTTAGGCCATTGCTGCCTGAAAATAACGTTTTAAAAGAAAAAAAACACACCTACTCTATTTCTACATAGGTATATATTTTTTTTTCCAGTAAAGCTATATCTTCTTACTGGCTGCGGGATTGTTAGAAAGAGTTACCGCGGCCCTGATACACAAAGAGCTCCAGAAGGAACAAAAGTGATTATAAGTAAGTAAAAGTGTAACACTAATAATATAATTAGTCTTACTTACATATAAGGACCTAATAAGTCCTTGTTAGTAATATTAAAAGTAAACTTTAATGGCCTTACTACAAAAACTTAACCACCTGTTTTACACTAGTCTAAAAAAATTGTGGCTGCAAAATGAACCATATGTCAACGTCATAATTTGACATTTTTTTAGACAAGTCTTAAACTGACGTTTAAAAGTTTTTGTGGTAAGACGGTAAGTATTTCATAAAGGAAAAAACCTACATTTCCCACACAATTTATAATATGAAAATTAGATTAATTCGCGCAAGAAACATAGGAACGTATGTATTATACCGTATATTCATAAAGTCGTATCACGAGAGACGATAAAAGCATATTCCCAGCTTTAATTCAAATGTATGTTTATTACGTTTTTTTAGAGATGAATCGTGTTACATCCTTTCAGCGCTTCGAAATAATTCAGGATTCTTTGAGAGTAAGAAATGTCTGAAATCAAAGTAGAAAAATAGAAAAAAATGTGTAATTACGCACTTAGCTATAAGTATTGATTCTTGATTCAGTTCGAAGTTCCTAGAAAGAGTAATGAAATGTGACGTCATTCAATAAATGCTGAGTCACTCGATAGTTCCCAAAAACAAGATGACGTTTCGCGTGACTACTTCGCATTGAGTTACTTATTTTTTAGGAGATATTACTTTAGTACGTATTGACCAACGAGTAAAATAGCTTCCAGAATTCAATTCATTTAACTCTGAAGTCTTGTTAAAACTCTGAAATTGAATTTAATTAATTTCAGTGGCAAAAAACAACTTTCACACCGAAGCCTAAGATAATAACGTTAAAATGTAAAATACTTTCCTTTTGATCCGCGGCCCCATCACAAAATTATAATTTTCCATAAAATCATTTAATTAGTGATTGATTGATTAACGTTCATCAGACAGTCTTTTTGGTCGATATCTACACAAAAGCTGTCAAAACTTTGTTACCAGTTCTTCAGTCAAACACTCTTCATCAAACGATTATGATATGCCATAACGACCTCTATGTCTATTAGCTTAAGATTGAAATCTCTGTGTGCAATCAGGCAGATGTTATCGTTTTCTATATGACAGATTGCCTGAAAGTTTCCATCAATTTTAAGTTACTTTCATTTGTTTATTCGTTGAATACTCTGTAGCTTTTGGAAGTAAAATGTTTTATTAGTCGAATGGGGTGTAGGCCTCGCAATTTAATCGGCAAGAATAAAAACAAATCATTCTACATATAGAGGTAAATACTACAGTAAGTCTGACAACCAGTCTCACCAAAGGATATTGGATTGCCCGGGTAACTAGGTTGAGAAATTCAGATAAGCAGTCGCTTCTTGTAAACCACTAGTACTCAGCTGCATCCAGTTAGACTTGAAGCCGACCCCAACATAGTTGGGGAAAAGGCTAGACAGAAGCTGATGAAGATATTGGAAACCAGATGTTTCTAAACTTCTAGAAGTTTATTGAAACGTGTGACTTTATTACACATTTCACCTGCATCCCGTGGGAACTACTTCCCGTACCGGGATAAAAAGTAGCCTATAGCCTTTCTCGATAAATGGGCTATCTAACACTGAAAGAAATTTTCAAATCGGACCAGTAGTTCCTGAGATTAGCGCGTTCAAACAAACAAACAAACAAACTCTTCAGCTTTATAATATTAGTATAGACTAGCTTCTGCCAGCGGTTTCACCCGCATCCCGTGGGAACTACTTCCCGTACCGGGATAAAAAGTAGCCTATAGCCTTCCTCGATAAATGGGCTATCTAACACTGAAAGAAATTTTCAAATCGGACCAGTAGTTTCTGAGATTAGCGCGTTCAAACAAACAAACAAACAAACAATCAAACAAACAAACAAACTCTTCAGCTTTATAATATTAGTATAGATTAAGAGGCACGTTTCATAGCACATGAAAATCAACAACTACTTTTCTTTTTCCTTAAAACCGTTAACTATGTATCTTCGACGTCATCAATCAACAAAAAAAAAACTGTTCACACATAGGTAATTGTATTATTCATGTGGCGATCAAATATTCATATTTACATTTGCAGCTCAGTACTACAGAACCGGAATGTTCTGGAACATAAAAGATATTTGTTTGCGTATTTGAATCTTGCTGATGTCGGCACTAACACTGGTATGGTGTATGTATATTTATTGCTTCATGTACGTTTCCTTGTTTCGCTGTGTGGAGTGGAAATATGTGGTTGAGAACGATTTTTCGTATGGAATTTTGTGTGGTAAATAATGGCTTTGATAGTGCTGATGATTTCAAAAGTCGATATGAGGGTCATTTATACACCCATTCACAAATCTTTAGATGTATCTAAGTTCTCAGTTACTGAAAATAATATTTAGTCATCATTCAATTACAATAGACAGGGCATCGAACCCAAATATTATTCAGACCATTTACCACTAATCTCCAGCCATGGCCTTCGAAAGTGAACATAATCTACGCTCCCACGGGGATCGACAGTTTTCATGAGTGTCTACCCTCGTCGAAGCTCTTACTAGTGACGTCACTACCCCGGGAAACTTTACACCTTTTACCCCTGATATACTGTGTATATGTCAATATGTGACGTGTCAATGGATCATATTTTTTACTAAGGTCCTCCCTGTAAGGGTATTCCGAGATGAAGTTTTGGGTATGATCGATAAACGCCTGATAAACATCGGCAAGTAATATTTTAGGCTCATGAAACATGCTGAATAGCTATTTAATTTATTTTACTTTACTCATCTTTTAATTTAATTTGAGATTGGATTAACGGTTTGATTAATTGAGAACCAAAAAAAAACACATTATTTACATTCGTAAATGGAATTCAATCTGATCCAAGAGCATCTCGTAAAAATCGATCTATTATTCTAAGTTATCTTCTTACACATAAACCTTTCATTTATAAAGCCTCGTCTACGTGATCTCGATTGGTTTAGATCAAAACTCGATAACAATTCGAAACTTGACGAATGATGCATTTTTATTCGGGATCGATTCTAAAACATTTAAGACACGATTATTCCACGTACATGTGTGTGCCCGTAAGGGTAAATTTTCTTTACACATATTTTAGAATCTACCACACGTAGCAAGCAAACCTTGGGATATATTGCTGCGATTCGATGCGATTTATTGCGGTTCAGAAAAAAGGAGTGTATTTGAAATCTTAGCTGTGAGAAGTGGGAGACTAGATATCTTTACGGTGCTCGTGTGAAGTAGGATTTATATTTATTTTCATGATGCTCATATTGCTTCGCTGTTGTTTTTATTACGAACGTTGTTTTGACTGGTCTTGTTTATAGACAAAGGTGGAATTATATTATAGAAAAGCGGCCTGATGAAGATAATTTCGAAAAACTTCGTCATCGTTCATTAGTATATTAATCGGGATGGTATAAGAGAAACTACATAATAGACAGGACTAGGCTGTGACTCACATCTTGTGCAAAAAATCACCAAATGGAACGAATGATAATTCCTCGCCTGTTACAGTCTTTCATACTGTAGTTTTAATCTTACAGATTCGTTCATCATCCTCCCCCCTACCATTCCATCATAATTATGGTATAAAACTGACGAACAATAAAAGCTCATATTTTAATCCCACGTTAATTTTACAACTAAATTAAAAAGAGACAAGCTACCACAGAACTTTAATAATAAAAAACTTGAGTTTTTAATATAATTCTAGTTGGAATAAAAACTTTTTACCTTACGATTTAGCTGAAACTTTTTAGTGCTTCGTAAGAGCGAGCACGTCACGTGAAGTTACTTCGTACATTATATATGCGGAGATATATATATTAAGCTAACGAAGAATCTTTAAGTATTTTCCTTACACAGACTGGGTTTTACGAGGTTCTGTTCTCAGAAGCGGGTAATTGAAATTTAAATATATTGCTGTTATGTTTTTGGGGTAAGGTAATTAGGGTTATTTTTAATAAGGTAATTTTTATTGTAAATTGATAGATAACATAATTTTTTACCTCTATAGTTTTATATCTCGTAGCTCAAGTGAACCTCAATGAAGTCTCAAGCAGTTCTTGTTGTAATACGTTTCAATGATCTAAAAATCAGTTCAAGAGAATTCAAAGAATGCCAAGTATCCTTGATAATTGATCTCAATTGCACTCAAAGTTACAATATCAAAAAACTATGATTTCTTTCTATACAATAATATGATCAACCTATCTATTTAAAATCGACTCCATCCAAAGGTTGTCTGTAAGAGATTGCTTTTGAGCGATAAGACCGCCTCTTGTACTCACACATATTTGTTTGTAATGTCCTTGTCTATGTTTGTTTTGGTGTACAATAAAGAATATTCAATCTATCTATCTATCTATCAACTAAGTAGTGATGATGAAGTAGGTAATAGTTATAATATTGCGAATTTATAATTCAAAATATTATCCACTTGAAATACGTAATACCCAGAAACTCAGAAATAACTTATCTAACATAATTCTGTCATCATAACTAACTACTGGAATGCATACCTACATATCCTTAGTTATAATGAACGAACGTGCAAGCATACCTCACCATCTGCATTTCTCCTTAGCTCAACTTCTACATAATCAATGTTTGTCCTATTTACAGTTTGGAACTTTAAAATATTACCGCGTTACGCTAAAACTTTTCTATTCGACTCTACTATGTTATAAGTTTGGGCTGCATGCATATATTTTTCTAATGTTGTAAAATTATTTCTTGGGGATATTTTATTTTGCGTAACACGTTTTAGGCATTTTGTTTATGATAGATACCTCATACCTTTTGCCATTGGTATAGAAAAACCTGTAAATATGAGATCCACTTCATCTTGATAGATGTTCTGATGTTTTTAATTGATTCAAAACATTATTTGTCACTGATGTGTACGTAAAAGACAAACATCTTATATCCACTATAGGAAACGTAGTAAAATATTTAAAAGTACATTCGTTCTAAAATCAAATAGATGAACAGCGCAGTGTGCAGTGCTGTCCGAACATTTAGTACCGTATTTGGTATAGCTATAAAGATGAGTGATACGACGTCCTGAAAAATATTCCTTCGATTTCATAAGAGGCATAGAATCCTCAACCTATTTAATTATGTTAGGTACAAATAACCGGTAAGTCGTGGTGGCCTAATGGGTAAAGAACCAACCTCTCGAGTATGAGGGTGTGGGTTCGATTCCAGTTATGGCAACTACCAATGCAACTTTTCTAAGTTTGTATGTGCTTTCTAAGTATATCTTAGACACCAATGACTGTGTTTCGGATGGCACGTTAAACTGTAGGTCCCGGCTGAGGAAACCTGGACTATATAGTCTAAAATCACCAACCCGCATTGAGCAAGTGTGGTGATTAATGCTCAATCCTTCTCCGTGTGAGAAGAGGCCTGTGCCCAGCAGTGGGACGATAAAAAGGCTATAACAGTAACAACAGTAACAGTAATAACAAATAACCAAAAAAGATGGCCGCCTATTTATCCAAAACGGCGGCAGCTATAAATTTAATTTTATTGGTACAGCGACAAAATAAAATATTCTAATTCTCTCTACGCTATTGTATCGATGACACGCGCCAATAAAGCAAAAATAGGTCAACGGCTGCAAAGCGATGTGTGCATGAAACACTGTGTTCCGAGTACGGAATCCGTTTTCCAATTATCTGGTCTTTTGTCCGAGCCGAATGTTTTCGGAAGAGACATCGCTGGCACCGTGCCAGTTTTAAACACGGTGTCCTGTAGTGTCGGCTGCTAAAGATATAGTGTTCCTGCTGAAAGGTTTATCTGCGAATTAAAAACAGTTTGGGATAGTTTAGTTTGTTCGTGTTTTTTCGTACGGTATTTAATGTTGATGCCTTTGTTTTAAGCTGGATTTTTGTTTATTTGACACTTGAGGCTCAAGGCTGTTCATCAGTTATGTGTGTTATTGGATATCAAATCTGTTTACCCTACAGGTTTTCAGCAATAAAAACATCGGCGAAATCGTAGTATATCATGTACTCGTACGTATCTACGCAGTCTATATTTCTGCAAAACCCTGTAACAAACCGCGATATTCTTTATTAAAATTAAACGGGTGATGTACTGGTTAAATCGATCAATCCAAACTGCCACTAAGGTACTTCATCACACAGACAATTTGCAAAATTGTATCACATTACCTTAGACATGTACCACTAATAGTTAATTTCCTTACATAATAACAATACGTAATTAGATGTTATGTGATATACGGACGTTAACCGCTTAATCAACGTAGTTAGATTATGTCACGGAGTAAGGAAGGTGATCGGAGATGTCATAATGCAGGTAGGTCAGGCGTCTTTTTCTAGGTCACATACATACGGTGGGCAAGACCAATACGATCAATTACGAGTGATTCATTGACATTCGGATTCTTTTAGACACAGATCTGTCAAAAATTTTAAGTATTAGAAAAAAGATCGGGACCAAAGAAGGTGTATAGTTATCGGCACGGATATTGAGCTCTCGGCGGAAGAGTGGGGATCGCTTTGCGCACTGTACACATAAGGCAATAAACCAATAAATCGCTTCTGCGCAGGTGAAGGTCAGGGCTCAATATCCGTGCCGATAACTATATTATGGCGAAGACAGTAACATTTCTCATCCCCCGCACACCCGCATTTCGGCGCGCTACTTTCTTAAGAGATCTCCACTGTGGCACCTCCGCTAGTCATTTTGTTCTCCGTGGATTATGTAAATACATACATTAGAGAATCCTGTGAAATCAGGTGTGAATACTCTAATGATATGTGTTTATTATCGCTCTCGTTAGCGTTTACGGGGTGCGAATCGACTTAGCGAGTCAGTGCTATGACTTGCATTTGCAGCTGATTCGATTCTGTGTTACTGGTCTGTTTTCATAGCATTAATGAGGCTAGTGCAATAATTACCAAATAGTTGTTAAAGATCGAAAAAAAAAAAACATTGTAAAGTTGACAGTCCATCGTTGGCCAAATTCAGTACATGACTGAATTTTTC
The DNA here is from genome assembly GCA_963856015.1 of Helicoverpa assulta. Taxonomy (NCBI): domain Eukaryota; kingdom Metazoa; phylum Arthropoda; class Insecta; order Lepidoptera; family Noctuidae; genus Helicoverpa; species Helicoverpa assulta. The sequence goes on from CAWLCW010000016.1 coordinate 4,071,792, forward strand.
CCACGAACATATTCTCTGTCTATGAGCCTAGTTGTAACCAAAGATCAAGATTATTCGGCGTGTTTTAGTTGTTACTAGTAATTTTATGTTATACAATTTTTTATCAGCGCACTTTAGAGGTACTTGGGTACTTCTTATGATACGTCACAATCTTATCCATTTTCAAATTTTAAACGACAACAACATCGGACTATTCCTTTTTTAAAAGCAGAACAAAAGTAGTCTGTCATTTACAAGGAGGTAACATTACACAATTTTTAATCAGCACAGTTTACTTGGGGGACCATTTGAAGGTAAAACAAGGAGTATCTCCACAATTTCCCTTTGAGATTATTAAAGTTTTAAATTCGCCGGCAGACGTACCGTTGTTGATTGCTTCCATGTTGCTTTGCACACAAATGAGAACTTATTCCCCTAGTATTCTTCACTTAATATGAAATAACAATATCATTCAGAAATTACGTTTTGTTTTTCTGTAATGGCGTGTAATAAAAATATTAAGACGAAAAGTTTGCTTTAACGTAATATATTTTACATACATTATTCATTAGAGGCTAATGAAATGATTTATTAGGCTCTTTCACAAATGAATGCCTCTAAATAATTCTTCTTTATGTCTATTTTGTGAAAGAATAATTATGTAGTGACGTAATGTGTAGGTGCTTCAGAATAAATAAGGCAATTAGGACCTACGAGAAATATGGTAAGTGCATCAAAACTTCCCGCCCATAAAACTCTTTTATATAACTATTACATCTGCTTTCCAAGGAAACTACTTCAGACACCAAGAACTAGCCCTTACGTGCTAAGATTCACTATAATCTTTTCTAAAAAACTGTCCATAAACTTATTTTTTTAAAGACACAACCACACATATTCTCCATCAACACCTCCACACTATTTTTTTTTATGTGTACACCAAAATATAACAACACACTATACATTAACCATAGACATCCTCGCAACAATTCTCCATAGACTAATCTGCATGGATTACGCGTTATTGTTGGCCAGTGTGATTAAGTCCTGGTCTGCGTTTGTTAGCCTGCATTCAAAGCTGGAGCTGTCTGCCTTCAGACTGACGGGTTTACGCTTTCAAGATACCGGGTAACACACAAGGATTTGGTGTAACAGCTCGTTGTAAATTTAAGGTCAGCTAAACGGTTAAAAGGCACTTTTGTCACTTTTTAAAAGAATTGTTTAAATTTTTCGCTTTTAAACTGATGACGATGAATTTGACATCACTTTAGAGGCGGATAAAGACATATTGTTGTATGACATACACATGTTTGAACACAAATCTGCTCCTTATTTACCTACATAATTATATGAATAGCTTAGCCTCTTGTACATATGTCGCTAATTATAAAACAATTGAAAATCAATTTTGTCTCGCATATATCAGCGCTCCGACATACAACGGGTTAAACCTTTGAAATCTATTGCACTATTGACGTGGCCTTTTTATTTTTTTATTTTTTGTTTCAGCTGAGGAAAATGCCTGACGCATACACACACCGCCCGGGGAGACGGTGAGGTTATGTGGGGCTTGCACCCACTAAAAACCTCAGCTTTTGTGCCGTCTTCTGCCTTTGAGAGAGGGGCCACGAGGACCAAAGACGACTTTCGTGACACTATTGACGTGGCCTAGACATGGGCATACAACTGACTTGGAGAAGTAATTAATGATATAATAAACTGCCCACACATTAGGAAAAAATAAGTTATATACCGAAATAATGGTTCAAAGCTACCAAATTGTGTTTGTAAAGCAATTACGCGTCAACACAATCGAAGCCACCCACACAGTTCAACACAAACAATGAAAATGTTTCGATTCCCTTTCAGGCCTCGTTCACCTTAATCCTACGCAGTCAGAGGTCTTCAGAAATTCATAAATCTGTCAATTGACTAACCTAGTTTGTCGTGACACTTCGAAATTCATTCATGCAAATGTTCAAGTCTTTTGCGACGCCCACAGAATTTAGCAGCATAGATTTATCGAAGATTAAGTTTTCATAGAATTTTGATCAGTATTAATACTTACTGGCTTAATCTTAGTTTATGATGAACTGGAAAATAAGTCTTTGTTTATTGAATGACATAATGCAGGAGTTCCCAACCAGGGCGGCATGCCCCCCTTGGGGGGCGTAGTGGAATACCAAGGGGGGCGTAATCGGTACGTTTAATTTTCGGAAATAGTACAAAATAGTGAAAAGAATTAAATCAAAGACAAAAAGTTGCCGACATATATCGTCGGCCCGGCGAACTCAGTGTATATTGCGCTCTACATATACAAGTTTCGACAAGTCACGACACTCACGCGTACCCCCGCCCTACCTTCCCGCTTGCATCCATCTATCACTCGTAAAACCAGTGGCGGCCCTAGGGGTGTGCGAACTGTGCCATCGCACAGGGCCTCGCGCTTGAGGGGGCCTCGCGCTACAACCCACATTAATATAAAAAAATTATAATTAAAAAATATGTATCTGTTCCAAGAAAAAAAATGTGCATTTTTTCTTTATTTCTAATTCATTCTGCGTTTACTTTTTGAGTCCTCAATGTAACAAAAAGTTGGAACACCGAAGTAACAAAAACAACTGGCTCTCGATCCAGTCACGGATTCTTTTTATTTGTGCTTAATTCCGAGTATAATTTGAGAGTCCTTAAACAAACAATTTAAAAAAAATTCGCGCTCGCTACGCTCGCGGCTGTTCACTTGGCAGTGCCTTTCTTTCTAACTTGATTAGAGTACTTTTATGTCCCAAAACTCAAAAATTTTCGCGCTCGCTACGCTCGCGACTTCACCTTACACTGTCGTTTATTACAATTATTATACAAGTTTAGGTGCTTTAGTGACCCAAAGCTCAAAATTTTTTGCGCTCGCTACGCGGGTCGCGGGTGCTTTACTTTCCACTTGTTTTATTTTTTTCATCCTATTTTAGCCGAACCTAGACGGTAGCGCCGCTTTTATAAGTCCTTTTATTAACAAGAAAATAACTCCTAGTTTCCGTATGAACTTTCTTATTTACGACGTTCGAACTACTCAAGTCACAATCTTTCAATACATAGGGGGCGCTTGGGTCATGATTGCAACCGGGCACTACATGAGCTAGAGACGGCCCTGGATCAGTTATACGAAGAGCTGAATATTATCTCGGTGCTGAAATATATATTAGAAAATAATTTTACAGAAATTTATCCCACTACCGAAATAGTCTTGAGAATTCGAATAATAAAATAATAATATCGAAAAAACAGTTTTTCGAGGCTTAAAATTATTAAAATATGTTTAAGGAATTCGATGACACAAGATCGACTTTCAGCCCTTGCTATTCTTTCGATCGAAAATGATGTTGCTCATTCATTCGATTATTCTGCTTTAATTAAAGATTTTAGTCTTAAGAAAAGTCGCAAGCATCAGATCATTTTAATATTTGTTAATTTTGTGATTCTTTAAATATAAACTGTAGTAAAAATAAAATTGTATTAATTTGTTTAATTTGAGCATTTCTCCTCAAACATGACGATTAGATAAATCAAAACACCAGCGTACTCTCGAAACATATAGGTACTTTTCACGTAGGACAAAGGGCCTCGCATAGACCTGCCGCACGTAGCCTCGCAATGGCTAGGGCCGCAGCTGCGTAAAACAATTGGGAACATTTGCGTAAAATTGTTGTTTGTGAGATATTTAGAAGTTAAATTGTGTCTTCACGTTAATAAAAGGTAAGTTTGTTAGTAATTAATAGTAAGTTAATAACCAATATGTGCGCATGACCAGAAACCCATTTGTTGTCGAGGTCTCAGATTTGCCTGAAGATGTTCAGGAAGAATTTCTAGAAATGAAGGCTGACTCGACCATGAAAGATGACTTCCATCTCTTGACATTAGAGAAATTTTGGGTCAAACGATCTCTTGTTAATCCCAAAATTGCTTCACTTGCTTTAGGAATAATGATTCCATTTTCGACCACATATTTATGTGAGACAGGTTTTTCAGCTTTGGTTAAATTTTTTTTTGGGTTTTTAATGTTTTTAAACTTAAGGGGGCATGAGAATATTATTTTTGAATTGGGGAGGCTCAGTGAAATAAAGGTTGGGAAACCCTGACATAATGTAAAACAATTGAACTATTTCTTTTTTTTTCTCCTACATTGAGATTATCGAGCAATGGTAAATAAAACATAAATCTATATGTAATCGTAAGCTCCCCCAAGTTTCACCAAGTTCACCTTGCAGTAAAATCCAAAATCTTAGTATCAGCAACTACACGAAAAACCCTCTGTCGATAGTACATTATAAAAAAAACCTTAACAGAAAACTAAACAGAATTTCCATACAAAAAAGACTCATCACACCTCTCAATCATAAAATGTTGAAATAAAGCGTTTTTCACACTACACCGCGATTCATGTGAAAAATGTCCGCTTGTTAGCGCCGAAGTTATTTATGGAGGCACTAACAAGATAACCGCAGTAATGAGAAAGGAACCAACCAAGCATCCCTTCGCACTTCGCTTGCACATTTTTTTTTATATTTTTCAATATCGCGCATAGAATTCTCGGGTTAATGGCTGCGGATAGAAATCGTCTGGTGTTTACTTAATTAAGGAAGTTTGCGTTGCGCCAGGACTTAAATATTTTAAATATATATTTTTAATTTAACGCCGTTTATATAAAGCGGAGGGTGATTTAAAGCTTGAGGTGTATTATGGAGTCTTTATAAAAGAGCTTATGAGAATACAGCGTGCCTTTTTATGGAGCTAAGAGGATTTGTTCTGTGTAAAAGTATCGGTGCAACGTCGGGCATGTTAAACTTTTCAAGTGATTTTATAAGTTCTTTTCTTTTTTATGTTGTCGACTTTCATAGTCACTCTTATGGTTTCAGCTCACTTTTTTGTATTTTTAAACCTTTGGTAATAGTAGTTTGAGGTTTCCTGTGAAGAAAACTTCTCTATTAATATATTATCTGCCTTTCCTGCATGCTTATTACTAAATTAAAAGAATAAATTACTTTGAATGATCCACTCTTATCTGACGACCTGAAAAGAACAAAGATACATATGAACAACATGAACTAAAAAAATAACCAGAAAACAATATTACTTACTACCTTCGATAAACAAACAATAAAATATTAGATACATCCATAAAAAAAAAAAAAACTAAAAAACAAAAGGAATATAAAGTGCTCTTAGCTATTTGTTGTACCAGGAATACATGCATAAAAGAAGGCTTGCGTTACACAACACAGCGCACAGCAAATGAAACCACATTACTGTGGTGACATTCGCTTTTTATTTCCTATTTTCTTGTATATTATTTTCTGCATAAAGCTACACGTGTTTTCTATACGTATTTACTTTAAAGTCCTGTTGTTTCTGCGAAGGCTTTGTTTCGTGCTTTTTGAAGCGTTCCCAGTAAAGGACGCAAGATGTTTTTGCTTTGTTCCTGAATCAACAGATGAAGTGTTTGTTTTAATTAAGTTTACGAATAGAGGAAACATGCAAATATACTTAATGAAATAAAAATAGAATATTGTTTTATGCGCAGTGATAGTGAGAAAAAGCAAAACGCAATTCTTGTTTGGTCGAACATAAACTAAAAAAAAATGCTAAACATACTGAAAGTACAGCTAATCATAGATCGCACAATTGGGTTATTCTACGGAAAAAGTAATTCACTTAGGTACTATGATCGTATATAACCAACAATATACCCGACCAGGAAACTGTTATTTACCCCACAAAGCAACATTTTAACACATGTAAACTTTACGCGACCGTAAAATTACTTTTTATAGTCCCAAAGGCATAAAGTAGAAATTCCAATAAAATAGATTTCCCAGCGATATTATGACGACGTGTATTCGTTTAATTTCCCCATTTGTGTGGAGTTTACCCACCACGAGAGGCATTATACGAGCCACAGTACCGTTTTATATGAAAAAATCAGCCATTCCTATTTCAAATTGCCACTTGCGACGTCGTGAGCACTTGAAACCGGCGGAAAGTTTAATATAATACAAACAAGAGGTGTTCTAAACTTAGCTACCTATATGGTATAATACATTTTGTTCACCCGCTTTTGTTGTTGTTAAAAGATTAATTCTTTCGATAAATATATCCATGCGGCAGTCAATTTCCATTGATCTTTTGTGTTCATTGTTATTTTGTGTTTGGTGCCTGATAGCCAGGATTACAGGGAACCCACATTAGGTTAGATATCGCGACCCATATAAACTGCCTGCAAATTCAGATGGAATTTATTTTACTTATAATCCTAACATTTTCTTTTACTAGAGCTCCTTTGTAGTAATAGCAAACCACTCAGTGTGACCTTGGAGCTACTAGGAATTATCTCGAACCTCGATATTTTTTTTGTATAGAATAATGAGCCTTACCTCTAGATCGCCTTTTCCTGACTATCCACTGAGTAAGGTATATAAATGCGAGTATCTGGGGGAAGGGAAGGGGAACTACAAAAGCTTATGATTTGCCAAGGTAACAACAATCATAGATTTTCTTACAAAAACGACCAACTATATAACGTTTCTTTGAATGGAGCCCATATTTAGATACTACCTATTGAGAGTAATATTGGCACACATGTAGACCATTTCACGGATCACTGCTCACAATGGAACTTTACATGTTAATTAGTTTGATCGTAATTACGAGTTTATTGAAATTGTCCAGTGAACTGATTTTGAATGTTCTTGGTAATTTCCAAGATACAATTTACCGTATGTGGTACATACATATGTATCATAGATAAGAAACATCGTTCTTTAGTGTGCAGATCTGCAATTTCTACCTAAGGACTTAATACCTTAGCATACATCCTAATTATTAAGAAAAATTTACTCATCCTTTGTTAATTTCAATCAAGCTAAAAACAGGAGCTACAAAAATACAGATTAGTTCGTCCCGGGAAGGTTGATGTATGAAAAATTCAAGTTGATCTTTGCGTAAGCACAAAGCCCACTCACTGGCACGCTGTACCGAGCTCCGTGCCATGTAAAGATGAGCACACACGGTGAAAAGGATATTAAGCGATTTTTTTTCTGTAAACGAGGATCCTCAAAGAAACCTAGAGTCGATTAAAATAATTTATGTACAGCAAAGTAGGTAATCAATAAGGAAGCGTGGGGTCAGCAAGCAGAAGTTTTTTGACTACTGTTTGAAATTGACACACGACCAGCGATCGTCACCTGTTCTACATAGCTAGTCACCTACTGCTATGATATTTTTGCCACATTAAGCCTTTTGACTCAAATACATGTAAGGAACTTTCAAATAAACAGATTTTAGCAAATCTTCCTTCTACAGACTAACCAAAAAATCCACGGTGAACCATCAGCTTATAATGTAACCCAGCATAAGCGGGCGACAAGAGGTGTTATGTGTTAATGACTAAACAGCCTTTGAATTTGTAATGAAGCCAGTGAGTGGGAGGCATGGGGGCTTTTGTGACGTCACACTCTACTATAGTACATCGGTAATTACATTGTGGCTAGACAAGGTTTTTGGTGGTTGCAGATTTTGGGGAAACGAAGGTTTTATTGGATTTCTGGATACAATTTACAGTGCAACATTTCGTTTTTGTAGTGAATGCTCTGATAAATAAATAGAAATATATTTTCTATAGAAAATATATTTCTATTTATTTAGAAATATATTTTCTATAGAAAATATTCCCATATCTGATTAGAAAATATATTTCTATTTATTTAGAAATATATTTTCTAATCAGATATGGGAAATGCACGTGACTATTTTTCCGATATATTTTTATGATGCTCACTAAGATTACGTGTTCTCTTTGGGAAAAGCTAATTGGCGTCCGGAAGCACTTCTTATGAATGGATAAACTGACCATTCCTACTTATCCACAAAGAACCAGCAAGAAATTATAACAATTTCTAAGAGTGTATCATTATTAAAAGCATCCCACCACTTCAAGTCTTTCTTAAGATCAAAATTCAAGTACAATATAACTGCTAACATTACTTAATCGTTTACACAAGTATTCAATGACATGTAACCTTATAAACATGACTGGCGTCATTCACATTATGATTAATTTTCCATAGATTATGTCCCGTTAAAGTACCCGCATACCGGAGACTGTTTAGTCGGCCAACAGTTTTTTTCGGGCGCTTGATAAATACGGAGATGGATGAGAGTGCACATATAACAACTATCAGGTATATTGACTAGTATCAGATCGACTAAAAGCTTTGAATTTTGAATTCACGATTTTCTTAAAAATATATCGGGTGCGTCATACCTAATTAAGCATAAAGAAAAAAAAAATACGTAAAAATAAACAAATATAATTTTTCAAACAAAGTAAATATAATAAAATTGAGGTAAAAAAATCTTTAAAAACAATCTTTTATTTAAATGCGCTAAAAAGAAAAAAATAAACTTTTACTGTAGGGCGAGAGGGCGCTACTGTGCGTAAACAAACATGTGCTCCGCGTATTTTAATGTTTAAAAAATAGTTAAAGTGAAAATACAACTAAAAAAAGTTATTAAAGTAGTAAAAATTCAGAGGCTACAGTGACCAAAGCTGAAGTACACAATTTTTGGACAAGTCCAGTGAAGTTTCTGTTCATATAATAGTGACAAAAGTTAAAAACGAACTAAATTCAAAACAAATCTGTTATCGGATGCCCAACAAGTGGGGCCAAAATATCGTCGTGGCTAACAAAAGCAGGAGAGAAACAAAACCTGCATTAAGGTACGAAAATTGATTTTTATAATTACAAAATTATATTTCAAAATAAATCAAAAACTGCTTGTCACTCAGACCAATTACTGATAACAGCGCCATCTAGCGTCAAGTAGCAGAAGCACCAACATCTATTGAGTTCTCAACGCTATTACAAACTAGAGGGCACTATTTTGCAAAAACGTTCAAAAATGGAAACTGAATGTGCAGGGTGTAAAGAAAATCTGAATAAGATTTTAAACATAACATGCTATTTTTGCAAACTTAGATATGACCTACAGTGTGCAAATATTTCAGCCACAAATTTTCACAGTATGACAGAAGAGCATAAAAACTTATGGAAATGTCAAACATGCCGATGCAAAACACCTAAAACCGGCAACTTAAATACACCAATACGACAGCATGCAGATAAATTAACACAACCATTAAACCAAACCGTTGAGAAGACGACCAAACCTGATAACAATATAACTATACGTAAAAAAACGCAAATCAGCCTTAATAATTCGACACTCTCCGAGGACTCGAGTTTTCTGGGCGACACATTATGCTCAGAAGATAAAGATAAGCATGTTACTGCTAATCTTTCACTCCATGATTTGAGTGAAATCATAATGCAACGCCTCCAGGAAAATAATAAATATATAATATCAGAAATTAAAAATACAATCGAGGATGAAATAAAAAAAGCTATATCTAAACTGAAAGAAGATTTTGAAGGAAAAACAAATATATTGTTTAAACAAAACGAAGAAAAAACACAAGAAATAGATAATATTAACAAAAAGATTGAGAATTTAAACAAGCAAAAGGAAATCCTGATGGATGAAATTAAAAAAATTAAATCTATAAAAACTATTCCAGAAGCTAAAAATACAGAAAATAATTCCAAGAAAATTGTAATATATGGTTTTACTGAGTTTTATAAAGAGCCAGAGTATGAACTACATAACAGGTTGATAAACATGTTTTATGAAATTCTGCAAGTAGACCTGACAGGCTACATAGAGGAGACATATAGAATGGGAAGGAATAATAACACAAACCGACCGATGGTAATTGAGCTACTAAGTAAAAAAATGACAAAGTACATTTTAGAGAACGGAAATTTTTTCCAAGGCACTGGTTTATTTGTGTCCGAATTCCTGAGCAAAGACGAACGGAAAATTAGAAATGTATTACGCGAAGAAATGATGAAAGCACGAAGAAAAGGCCTGTTTGCCATAATACGAAACAATAAACTATACATCGATGGCAAACTTGTACCTATAAACGAAGAGACATGTCTACCCCAGAATACCACATTACCAATAGAAATACATGAACAACACTGTGCATCAAACAAGTACAATAACGAAGGCACTCATAATACATTTCGGAACTTCCGTAGAACACTTTAAGATACTTTTCCAGAATATACAAAGCATAAATAACAAACTACATCTAATTGAGGCTTTCACCGATGATAATCCAAAATACAACGTGATATGTTTTACTGAGACGTGGTTAACACAAGATAAAATGGAATGTCTTCACTTCGACGGCTACACAATTGCAGCATCCTACTGCCGAAGCACTCGAGGAGGCGGCGGCGTTTGCATTTTGTTACAGGATTATTTAGAATATAAAGAGATTTGTGATATTAGAGATATGTCTATTGAATATTGTATGGAAATTTGTGCAATAGAACTACCAAAAGATAATATACTTATTATAACTATTTATTGGAATAGAAGAGAGGAAGAAGTATTTATGTGTCAATTAAAAAAACTTATGTATTTTATAAATAGTAAATATAGTAGACATGACGTAATATTAGGTGGAGACCTGAATATTAATATTTTAGACAACTGTTTAAAAACTAATTTATTTTTAGATCTCATGTTGGAATACAAATTCACGCAACATATAAAAGAACCAACACGCATTTCACAAACTACCTCTACATGTCTAGACTTAATATTCACAAATTTTAATACTAAAAACAACTACACAACCGTTGAAGAATTGGGTTTCTCTGATCACAATGCTACTATTTTTCACATGCAATTACAAAACACTAAAAACAATAAACAAGTAACTTGGTACACGAGAAAAAGAATATATAACGAAGAAAACATTAAAAAATTCAAATCAGAAATTGGTAAACAAAAGTGGCAGGAAATAATAACAACAAATAAAAACATTGATGAAAATTATACACGCTTTAAAAATGTATTACAAAACATCTTAAATACATGTATACCTAAAATAAAAATTAAATTAAAAACTAAATTTAAAAAATATTGGCTGACCAAAGGCATCAAACAAGCTTGTAAAAATAAAAGGCTACTCAAAACCATTACGCTTAAAACCAACAACCCTATACTAACGCGATACTACAAAAAATACGAAAAAATCTTGAAAAAAACTGTAACAACATCAAAAAAACTACAATATATAAACAAAATGAGTACATCTACTAATAAAGTTAAAACCATGTGGAGTATAATAAACGAAAGAACAAACAAAATAAAAAAACAAAACAAAAACAATTTGAAACTACAAATAAATAATAACTTAATAACCGAACCTAAGCAAATAGCTAATTTCTTTAATAACTTTTTCGCATCAATAGGCGAAAATACTTGCAGTTCTGGCATCGAACCAAAGGGAGCACCGGTTGTTTGTCCTACAGAAAATACCATGTTCCTCAACCCAGTGGATGGATACGAAGTAAACCAAATAATAAAAAACCTACGTAATAAAAAGAGCTGCGGTGTAGATGACCTGCCTCCATTCCTCCTTAAGCTTTGCGCAAACGAACTTACACTACCTTTTTACTTACTAATAAACCAGTCTTTTGAAGAAGGAAAATTCCCTAAAGAACTTAAAACAGCTTTAATTAAACCTATACATAAGAAAAACCAAAAAACAGACCCTAACAACTACCGCCCTATTGCCCTACTGCCAACAGCATCTAAAATATTTGAGAAGGCAATGTGTAAACGAGTTTATTCTTTTTGCGAAAAATATAAAATATTAGATGATTGTCAAAATGGCTTTCGTAAAAACAGATCTACAACATTAGCAGTCTACAAATTTATTCAAGAAGCCTTAAATATAATAAATAACAAAAAGTATGCTATAGGTATACTACTGGATATGACCAAGGCATACGATAAAGTGCAATTTGGAATACTTCTAAATAAGTTGCACGGAATCGGAATTCGTGGAAATGCCTATAAATGGTTCGAATCTTATCTTAAGGATAGAGAGCAGGTTGTTGAGATAGATTTTTTCGACAAAGAAACCAAAGAAATATTACAAATAAGATCAAATATAAAAGCCATAAATGCTTCAATCCCCCAAGGGAGTGTCATAGGGTGTCTCTTATTCCTCATCTACATAAATGACCTTCCTAAAGCAATAAATGAACCATGTGTTTTGTTCGCAGATGACGTATCATTACTGACCTCTTATAAATTTAACGAAAATATAATCTATAAACTAAATAGCCTCCTTTCAATCGTTATTAATTGGTTAAAAAACCACAACCTTGAAATAAATTTCACCAAAACCAAACTTATAACCTTCCACCCACACCAAAGAGACCCTATAAAAATTGACTACACATACGACACAACAAAATTAGAGCAGGTTAATAGTTTCACACTCCTAGGATTGTCTATAGATAAACACATAAACTGGAAATCTCATGTTCAAAAGATTCGAGCTAAACTTTCGAAATTTGCATACGCCTTACGCGAAATAAAGAGAACCACCAACTTCCAAACGGCACTCGCCACTTATTATGCATACGCTCAAGCGTGGCTCAGCTATGGGGTCATACTCTGGGGGAACAGCACTGATTCACATACCATATTTACACTACAAAAGAAACTCATCCGGATATTAACAAATATAGATCAATTAGACAGCTGTAAACCTCATTTTCAAAAACACAATATATTAACATTTCCTTGTCTATATATTCTAGAAATTTGCAAATTCGTCCGAAAATATCCAGAATTTTATAAAACCCGCAAAGAAATTCAAAGTAAACATAACTTGAGGCATAAAAATAGATTAAATTTACCTACATCCAACCTTAAAATTCACTCTTCCGGTCCTTTAGTAAGCTCCATCAAAGTATATAATAATCTACCAAAGAACATAAAAGATGAACCTAAAACTTCAATATTTATAAAGAAATTAAAGCAATTCCTCAACGACAAATGTTATTACACAGTAAAAGAATACATGGAAGACAAATCCTTTAATAAATAAAAACTATATAAAAGTACACACATACAAATCATAACACAAACACACACACGCACACACACAAGCGCACACACCCATTCACACCGACTCTCACATGTACACTTAAATTAATATGTTTTTAAATATAATTATCATTTAATAATAAGCTAGTATTAAAACTCTCCACCTTCTTTAAGCTGTGCCCTATAGGGTCCATATTGTCACTAATCTAAATGTACCACCTGTTATAACATATGGAATGCTAATAAAGAATTGAGTATTGAGTATTGAGTACTGTAACTTTACTGTCAACTTATAACGACATTTCAAATTTAACATATTTCACACAATTTATACGTTTTAAAAGCTTGTCGCGAGATTTAAGTACTCGTATTTACTTTCTGTAGCGGCAGTCATCTTAGATTTTGATTAGATAAAGTGCACTTTATTCTACTTGTCAAGCCCTGTCATTGGATACCCATATGGATGGGATTGGAAAAAAATAGGTTATTCACCATTTTGTAGCGGCGGCCATCTTGGATTTTTATTTCGTAAAGTGCAATGTGTTCTACTTGTTAATCCCTTTCATGTGATACCCATATTGTATAGGTACCTAAATAACTAGTCCGCCATCTTGTATATTTAGCCATGTTGGATTTAGGATGACGTCACACAGCTTAACATGCATTGTCATCCAAACTTAACATGTATGCAAAATTTCAGCTCAATCGGTTGAGGGCAAGTGCCTTAAAATTGAGTTGTAAAATTTCACCCGAACACACATAGTTACATACATATGTTATGGACCATGTGATTAATTCGGGCATTATTTATAATGCCCGAGCATTATGAATAATGTCTAGCTTTATCGGGCCAAGTGATTAATAACTATCTTAATTTCATTATTTATCACATTGCACGGGCATTATTATATTGCTTCATGACAGTTGGGCAATTTGATAATAAAGCTATATGCGGTGATATTTTCATTTGACTTTTATTAGAGCAGATGTTTATTATGCCAAATAAGGAGTCTAATTGCTTAAACTTTGGTTTATTTTGTTTTATAATACATAAGTCATTTCTATAAAACAAAGATATGTTGTAAAATTGTTGTTTTTAATTATATTTTATGTTATATTTTTAATATGGGAAAATATAAGTCTAGCCACATAATTATTTATTGGACACATGATTAAACTTCTAATTTTATAACTAAGCAACGGGGAAATGACATGGCCTCTAATAAACGAATTCGTCTTTTTTACAACGCCAACTAAATATTCTATAGAAAGCTTAAAGTAAATGTCATCAATTATTGTGACTTGTCCTTCTTATTTACCTCATTGTCATCTAATTTACTAACTCGGCCTCGTTTTCAACATATTGCCATTTATAACCTTCAATTAAGTGTCTAAACTCTAAACACACTATGCCGAACGTACGCGACCGAAGTTCTGCGGCTGATTTTACGTTCCAACGTAATCGCCTGATATGACACACCATAAGTGCCGAACTTATGCGGCAGAAGTTCAGTTGCGCAATTTACGCGGGGCGCGGGCGGGGGCATGCCTGCCTCCCGCTGCTCCCCGCTCCCGATCTCCGTCGACAGTCGAACCGAACTTCGGTCGCGTATAATGTGTTTTCTACAGAATACGTTGCCGCCGAATTTCCGCTGAACTTACGCCCGACTGAGGTTCGGCTGTACGCTATAACGCAACGTAATTTCGGCATAATGTGTCGCCATTAATTCAAATAGCATTGCAGGCGTAATCATGCCGAACTTCCGTCGCGTATCCTCGGCATAGTGTGTTTAGACACTAAAAAACATTGTATTAAAAATTGAAGTTAGTAGATTCTAATAGTAGATTCTAATAATAATGTCGGGACACCTTTTTCACACACGGTCGGTTAGCCCCATGGTAAGTTATTAATTAACTTGTGTTATGGGTGCTAACACAACTGATAAACTACATATAGCTACACATATACATATTTATAAATACATATTGTAACACCCAGACCACGGCCAACAAGCATGCTCATCACACAAATGTCGACCGAACCGGGGATCGAACCCGGGACCTCAGGTTCGGCAGTCCGGCATGGTGACCATTACGCCATCGAGGTCGTCAAATAACGGTCGTCGTCGTCAAATAAGTAACGTCGGTTAGTGACTAAAACGTATCGCTGCAAAACCGACTTCACGTAGTCTTGACTGCCCTACCCCTAGAGTGCAATTCAAAACCGCGTAAGCGAGGAGGGGCGAGGCGGCCAAGCCGAAGCTGCGGTGGTGAGCGTGAAAACCACCTGCGACGATAAGCTCGCATGGGACCGCCAGAGCCAGAAGCCATGCTTGCTGCATGTTGCATGCTTACATTTTAAACGTACTGAGTTAAAAAATTAGAAGCTAAATAAATATATTTTATGATGTCATTTAATAGTATTTTAGAAGTTTACTGTTAGAATGCATGCTACAAATTTAGATGCTAAAAAATAACCATCCTGCTGAGTTGTATTTAGAGTGGCTTACTTAGAAGATAACGAGTGGCTAGTAGTAGTGGAGATAGTATTATTTAGATGCTCGTTAATTGTGGCTGACTTAGTAATTTAGAAGGCAACATACATTATTGGGGGCGAATAATGATATTAAAAAGGAGCCTGTTTAATAAGCACCCTTTTAATATGACTTTCCTTAACTTTTTATTGCGAAAGCTAGTGGATTTTTAAGGCAAAAGTCCTTCATAATTAATCCAAATCATGAGGCTGATTATTTAAGTGGTTTAATATTTAGTTGATTTTAAATTAAATGGCAATAACGGTCAATTTAATATGTTTGTATTACTTTGCCCAAAAGGTCACGGGCAATATGTATAGTGTCCGGCCAATTTGATTATTTGAATAATTATTATCAAATTGCACTCTCATATTGGGCATTTTTCATAATGACCGGGCATTATTTATACTGCCCAATTTATCACTTGGTCCATAACACATACATACATTGCAAGTTAAATAAAAGCTTGTAAAAATGTGCGAGAATTAGAACACCATCTAGGAGTCAGTCATTACAAACAACTGAAATTCTCTCTTGAAAACTGACTGCTGTCAACTGGTCAAAACATTCAATACTCCTAACTTTATCTCTGCTTTACACATGATGTTGTAAATTATGAAAACCAAAAATGACTCCTGTGGCTAAACCACTGAATGGATTAGGTTATTTTTTTTACAATTCGCCATAGAATATCATACAGTATGTGTGATAGGATTTAATGTGATAAGGTACGACACACCCGATATATTTTTCAGCCGTCAGCCGATTGTTTAGTCTTCAGTGTGTGCGGGTAGGTTTAACGACGATGTTTAGAACACGTCTAATGCTGTTCTCGTTAAACATGTTTATTAATCAAATAATATTCGTCTTTATATGTTGTTGCTATCAAGTGCTTTAGCTACTAAAATACTTGATAATTTGAATTAATTACATGTGCAAACAACTTCTACGATACACGACATGAAGAGGTAATGTTTTTATGTTGTCAGTTACGTCTGTAACTACTTGCAAATTCTTTAGTGACACTTCTATGGTCTGCGGTATAGGGGTATGTAAGCAGTAGTGCAATCCGTAATCTTCCAATTCTGCAAATAAAATTAAGAATAAGTACCATAAAACACAATTCCAGTAAGCAGAACAATGAAGTTAAAAAAATAATAGTTTAAAAAAAAACTAAAAAACACGCTTTTTATAGAAAACCGAACTAAAGAATAGAAAATAAATTTTAATGAATTTAAATTAAGAAAAAAAAAGCGTGGGGTGCATCGTGTCAATAGTTATAAATATTTTATTGACAGATATGAGTAGAGTGATTATCATTTCGAGAATAGGTATCTTAAAAAGCACCCCACGCTTTTTTTTTCTTAATTTAAATTCATTAAAATTTATTTTCTATTTTTTAGTTCGGTTTTCTATAAAAAGCGTGTTTTTTAGTTTTTTTTTAAACTATTATTTATTTTCTACTTTTTAGTTTGGTTTTTTATAAAAGCGTAATTTTTTATTTTTTTTAAACTATTATTTGTTTTGTAGAATTAAAATTCTCTTTAGTATACAAAAAATTGTCAATATTAGAGAAAACGGCTAAAGATAATTTATTGGAAATAAAAATTAACAACGAGTCCTGCCTTATCGACTGTAGAGAAAAATTATAGAAAATTTTAATTATTTTTCTTACCTTATCGACTATATATGAAAATTATATAAATTAACAAAAATCATATTTTGCAAAGTGAAAAACTATTTTCAAAAAAATTAAACCTTCTTCCAAAAACACTAAAAAGTTTTTTATTTACAGCTTTTCAGTGATACGAATAGTTGTCACTATCCATATAAGTCGAAAGTTCTCATCAATACAAAGAATATAAGCCCAAATACGAGGTATTTTACATATTCAGTTGTCGAGTTCCCTCGACCTTCTCTGGTCTCCATCATCAGATCAGCTCCAAACTTTCACTGTTGCAAAGGTCTCGTCAATACAAATAATATAAGCCCAAACACGAGGTAGTTTACATATTCAGTTGTCGAGTTCCCTCGACCCTCTCTGGTCTCCATCATCAGGTCAGCTCCAAACCTTCACTGTTGAATAGTGCTTTCAGGCATACACCTGAATGTCAAATTTTTACCCTACGTATGCCTACAACTTTCGAAGTTTGACCTGATGACTATGGGACCAACCGGCAGCTATTCCGCGTCGAACAAAAAAAGAATCACGTAAATCGGTCTATAAACCTCGGAGTAATCGATGTAAATACATAGAAAAATAAACATACCGGCCGAATTGAGAACCTCCTCCTTTTTGGGAAGTCGGTTAAAAATGGAATAATTTTATCAAATTAGTGTATTGTTATCGGTCCTCAATAAATCTACAAAGTTTGAACGAAATCTGGCCGTTTAAAGTGGGTCAAAATCGCGCCCAAAGAAGTCGGTTACAAACATACAAACATACAGGTGAAGCTAATAAAAAGCGTGTAAAAAGAAAATGTAGGCAACCTACGTAATGAAGGCATTTCAAAGTTGACGTTTCGCATATTTTAATTTACATATTTATGTGTTGATGCAGCTCGTATGTAAATGGGTTAACCTAACATTCACGCTATGAAAAAATAAACCATTACTCATAGTGGTACAACTTTTTCCATTTCCCCTAATGGCAGACATCAGTGTACCTACACCTCAAATATACCCGTAGGAATTCAATAGTTAACAGGGCCGGACTAGTTCATATGTAGATGCAATTTCTGAGGGACCCCATTTTGTGGATAATAAAGATATATTGCTTAAACAAAACATCCACTGTATCCAAACAGATTACGTCAAAGCATCGGAATTATTTCAATTACAGCAAGAGATAGAAAATTTTAAAAGTAGTCAATATCAGGCACAAAGTGAGCAAAATATTGGCGCAAAATTTAGCAACGGCTTGTTTTTAAATAACGAAGCCAAGCGCGTCCCGAGTGCGTCGTCTTCGCGGCAGCAAGCAGCGACCAGCGCGCATGCGCCCTGCGTGCCGTCGTCGACACCGTTGCCGCTCCTCACGCCCGCGCAGAGCGGCACCGCTGCGCCGGCCACTGCTTCGGCACAAGAGCCGCCCCCCGCGCCCGCAACACCGTCGCTCCCCGCGCGCTCGCTCGCGCCTCACCGCATGACCCCATCAGCTGATTGCACCGAGAACGATATAACTTTAACTCCTAAACCTACCGAGTTGCAAAGTTGCCTTGTGAAAACGACAGAACTAATAGATAACACCTTTGATGAGATACAGTTTGATGATAGTTTTACGACTGTCGTGAACAAGAAGAAGAAAAAGACCTATACAGGCAACAGGATCCCCAATCAGCAGGGAAAAGCTTTACTTACCTCTAGTAAACTTAAAATAGTGCCCAAATTATCTTACATATACGCATCTCGATTTGATAAACATACCACTGAAAACGATATCTACGATTTTATTAAGGACTGTGGACACACGGTCGTAAAGGTTGAAAAACTTGTCCAATACAAGGAGACTGCATTTTCGTCATTTAAAGTGACGATTACACAAGACCAGGAAAGCATTTTCCTTAGCGCTGAGTTCTGGCCGTGTGGTGTTGAATACAGGAAATACACATTTAAACGCAAGTTTTATAAGAACGACAACAATCCCATACCTAAAAATGAAGACTAACATAGTCTCCTTTAACTGTAGATCTATAAAACGATGTGCTAACCATATTACCGACCTATGTGAAGAACATGACATTATTGCACTGCAGGAACATTGGCTACTTCCAGACGACCTGGGTTATCTGGACAAAATTCATCCCGATTTTTCTGGGCACGGAGTTTCAGCAGTAGATACGTCGGCAGGCGTGCTAAAAGGAAGACCTTACGGGGGAGTAGCAATTTTATGGAAAAAGTCCGTGTTTCCGAATGTAAGACCAATCGACACTGGATCGACGCGCGTCGCGGCCGTGTGTATCCAACTCACCGCCGGCCGCAGCTTTATAGTAATGTCGGTATACATGCCTACGGAGGACGCGGACAATCTACCCTTGTTTACGGAATGTTTGGGTGTTATTAGTGCGGTTATCGAAACGAACGACACTGAAACAGTGTTAGTGCTTGGTGATTTCAATGCGGATGTGTCGCGTTCAAGTAGTTTATTTGGGGGTAAAATGCTAGACTTTTGTAATGATCAGAGTTGGGTGTGTGCCGATCTTGCCCTGCTTGGTACATCTGGGAATTCATTTACGTATCTAAGTGACGCGCACGGCACCACGAGCTGGTTAGATCACTGTATTGTTACCGAGGCTGGTTTAAATATTGTTGAAAGTATTTATATTCTAAATGATGTATATTATTCAGATCATTTTCCTATGATCATTGAATGTAATATTGATATGTTAATACCAAAGTCAGATAAGTCACATAGTCACTCAATTAATAGGGTGATATGGGGTGTTAGGAATTCAGAACAGAAATATAACTATGGAAGCTTGTGTTTTAAGTATTTAGATTCATATGAGTGGCCCACTATCTCCTGTAGAGTAGATTTATGCAATGATTGTCAGCATCACAGTTTAATTAACACATATTATAACCAAATAGTAAACAGTATAACGAAAGCTGCAAAGCAATCATATCGGGGTAAAATACATAATAATAAAAAACCGGTCATTGGTTGGAACCTTCATGTTAAAGATTGTCACGCTATAGCTAGGCAATACTATCAATTGTGGAACTTTTACGGACGCCCTACGCAGGGTAATGTATATGAAGACATGGTAAATAGCAAAAAGATTTTTAAGAACAAAATCAGGTGGTGTCAATTAAATGAAACAAAAATAAAAATGGATATTATAGCTTCGTACAGAAATAATAAAGACTTTGGGAATTTCTGGAAAGAAACCAATAAACTAAATTATAAATCGAATAGGCCTTTGTCTATTGAAGGAAATCAAGACCCATCTAGTATAGCTAACTTGTTTGTAAATAAATTTAATCCTTTGCTACCCCAGTCCCAGTCTAACTTTACTAGTTCCGTTAGTCAGAGTTTAGAGGCGAGTCGCGGAACCCATGGTGACCCGGAGAGCAGCAGCGCGCTGCGCGTCACGCCGGACGACGTGTACCGGTGTGTCACGCGCATGAAGCGCGGCAAGTCTCCGGGACACGATGGGCTCAGCGTCGAGCACCTTTTATTTGCACCTGAGTTACTTTTTGATAAGCTTGCGTTGTTATTCAATTCGTGTATTGAACATAGTTATTTACCTGCAGATTTTATGAGAACTGTTGTTGTTCCTATTGTGAAAAATAGAACTGGTGATGTGTCAAGTTCGTCAAATTACCGACCTATTTCATTGGCTACTGTATTCTCTAAAGTATTTGAAACATTAATGATGAAACATCTAAATGAAACCAATATACCTTTAAATAATGCTCAATTTGGTTTCCGGCGAGGTTCGTCCACCGATTTAGCTATATTTGCCTTGAAAAATACGGTATACGAGTATTTAAATAGAAACACCACAGTATATTCGTGCTTTTTAGACTTGAGCCGCGCATTTGATACAATAAATTACAGTATACTATGGGACAAATTAAGGAAAACCAAAGTACCACCGAAGATCATAAATATTTTAGAATACTGGTATGCCAATCAAATAAATCAGGTAAAGTGGAATAACACTCTGTCGGAGAGTTATAGGCTGACAAGTGGAGTGAGGCAGGGCGGGCTGACGTCGCCTGTCTTATTCAACTTGTACATAAACGAGCTGATCGAGGAACTGAGCAGCACCAGGGTCGGATGCCAGGTCGGCGGAGTACGCATTAATAACCTTAGTTATGCGGACGACATGGTGCTGCTCAGTCCGTCGGTCAACGGCATTAGGCAGTTAATAAATATATGTGAAAAATATGCAACTCGACACCACCTAACATATAATGTGAAGAAAACGGAAGTCATGATATTTAAGTTTAAAAAAGGCCCTGATGTAATACTACCGATAAGCTTATGTGGAACCGTGCTTAAAATTGTTACGAAGTTTAAATATCTGGGACATATTGTAACAGAAAACTTGATGGATGATGACGATATGGAACGACAGAGGCGCAGTATAGCCTGTAGAAGTAATATGCTAGCCAGGCGTTTCTACCACTGCTCTAAACAGGTGAAGGTGACACTGTTCAAGGCGTACTGTCAGTCGTTCTACACCAGCCAACTCTGGTACCGGTACACGAGGAGTGCGTATAACACTCTTCGTGTACAATATAATAATGCATTCCGGGTAATGATGAACTTGCCCTGGCGGTGTAGTGCGACTGACATGTTCGCTGAGAGCAGTGTTGCAGGGTTTGCTGGTCTAATACAGAAGCTCAGGGTGTCATTCTACAGCAGAGTAGCCCTGAGTAACAACAAAATTGTGTCCTCTGTTTTTCATAACGTCCATCTAACCCGAGAGATGAAAGACTTTTATTAATTTTATTAATTTTTAATTACATATAGCCAGGTTAAGTTTTTAATTTTGTTTTGTTATTTTATTTTATTATTATGTACCTACTTCAAAGTTTAAGTCATGATGTTTGTGTTAGTCTGTAAGTATCTTGTGTATGTTATGGGTAATTACCTGAAATAAACAATATTTAATTTAATTTTAATTTAATATGAAAGAAACGTTTGCGCTGCGAAGTCTATTTTGGTATTTATGGAGATGCACAATTGCACATGAGACATATTCTATGTGCAGTTACTAATTTTTCATGTATCTTATCAGTTTGTTACTTTGATTTGTAGTTTTTAGTCAAAACCATTTTTTTCTTGTGATTATTTCTATCTTAATAAATAATTTATCCTTCTATAACATTGGAACTCTACCAATCCTCAATCTAATCTGGTTTATCCCACTCAACGCACTACCTACATACGTAACATTACTTTGCACCCTTACGTCAAAAAGTCCGACCCTGCGTATTACCAGCGACATGTCCTCGCCGGGGGAACAAAAACTATTTCTCGTAATATCGAATGTGCCATAAAACGCGATAGGAAAGCCATTGCTTATCTCAAAGCGTCCCGTGGGCGATTCCAGCACAATGTCACCGACCTTGGTGCCCCCAAATTATACACGGAACTTTCTGTGTCAAAACACTGTGACATGTTACTCCTGATTCTTCTAGGAAAACCTGCTCTGTGTTGGCTTAAAAGGAAATGTTAACATGAAAAGCAAACATAGTATCGTTGCTTAATTAAATGGAGGGGACTTTAATATAAATGAACGTGACATTTTAATGTTCTTGTACGAGAGCATGTTTGTTCAAGATGTGGAGTCGTTAAGTTTAGAAGTTAGGAATAAGATGAGACTGTTTTTTCAAAGGAAATTATATCAAGGATATTTTTACCTTGCTATTTATTTTACTAATATGTTAGGGAGACAATAATTTTGATAATTTTCGAATGCAGTAATACATCTGTAAAGGTAGGTTTTCAAGAATAAGTTCAATATACTTATTTAACTTTAAGTTGCATACCCTATGGCCGCCTTAACAAAATTATGCAAAAATATTTTGACTTTCCCCTTGAAATAGCGGTGTGCATCTAAATCGATGCTTTTGACAGCGTTCTGCATAAATCAACGAGAGTCCACAAACTTTTGCAAGAAAATGAGATTTTATAATACAAACTATCGTAAGTAATATGTTCGGTACACAAAAGTGTTCTACCTTTTTGCGAAGAAGATAAATTTCCAAAAAAGAAAGAACAACGTGTGAAAATATTTATGAGGACAAGCGGTTTGGATTACAATCGTTAGTCTTCAAATGGTCAAGTTTATTGTCAAGAGGACAAAACATAGGGATTTAGGAATAATCACACTGGTGAACTTGTCTCAGTAAGGCTTTATTTTGTGGGTCCAATGTTACGGGAATGTCGGCGGGACTCGTTTTATTAATCTAGAGAAGTTCATTGTCACCCTGGTGTAATTCTTTCAGGTAAACATATG
The DNA here is from genome assembly GCA_963856015.1 of Helicoverpa assulta. Lineage (NCBI taxonomy): Eukaryota > Metazoa > Arthropoda > Insecta > Lepidoptera > Noctuidae > Helicoverpa > Helicoverpa assulta. The sequence continues at coordinate 4,095,310 of CAWLCW010000016.1, forward strand.
CATTCATGGAGGGTGTATTCAGACACGTGAGTATTCACAAATTCTACTGTCGGACTATTGGTCAATTTATTTGACAAGTGATTTTTGTATTTTAATCTAACAAGTGAAACACACTGGATCATCGATTTCTAAAATTTAAATAACCTCATCTTACTAAGCAAGTGCGTATGGATGTATACAAGTGACTGTTACAGCCTTTTTTATTATCGTCCCACTGCTGGGCACAGGCCTCCTTTCACACGGAGGAGGATTGAACATGGAGGATACAAGTGACATAATATTTTTTTCGTTAAATTTTATATCTCTGCCAGAAATAGCTGGACCGATTTTAACTAGCTTTTGGACGTGGGAGATACCCCGCAGAACAGCTAGTTTACTAATATAGTCTAGGGACTTACCACGTCAAATCTTAGTCATCTGTACCACAGTCAACGTGGATGATTCATGATGCCTCTTACTCATGAATAATCTTTCAAATTAGATAGCCACATAATCTATCAATAGACATTGTAGAGCCATAATAAAACAAAGATGCTTTGTTCTGCTTTACTTTACTATCACAACATTACTATAGTGTGTTGATCCAAATAAAAAACCTGGCCTCAACGGGTGTCGCAACTCGCGCACCGAGAATTCCGTACCATCTTTATCTATGAATCGGGAAAAAAATGTTTGTTGTATGGGATCCCTCTTCATCATCATCATTCATCATCAGCCTAACGCAGTCCACTGCTGGACATAGGCCTCTCCAAGTGGATCCCTCTAATATTTATTAAATTCATTTTTATATCTACATATACTAATATTATAAAGCTGAAGAGTTTGTTTGTTTGTTTGAACGCGCTAATCTCAGGAACTACTGGTCCGATTTGAAAATTTATTTCAGTGTTAGATAGCCCATTTATCGAGGAAGGCTATAGGCTACTTTTTATCCCGGTACGGGAAGTAGTTCCCACGGGATGCAGGTGAAACCGCTGGCAGAAGCTAGTCAATAATATATCATCTGCGAAAATTTTAACTGTCTAACTAACTGTCGTGAGATACAGGCGGACAACAAAGTCTTAGTAATATGATCCCGCTTGTCCCTTTGGGTAAAGAACCCTAAAAACGGAACTAAAAGCCTTGGAGCCTCACGTCCTTGTATTAGGGAGTATCGGCTAGGTTTGGGCAAGTCCTTGTTGCCAATTTATTTTATTTTACGAGAGCAACTTGAGATAAGTGGTGGCGCACGTGATCTGACTGATCTATGCTACCCACGAAAGAAGGAAAAATGAGCAGAGATGCCATAAGGTCAAGTCATGTAGGTCAAGCAACGTACGGTAGGCGTAATCAGTTATTAGAACTAACAAGACGTTCGGGATCCTTGTCAAATCAAGGCGAATCTGACAAAAAAATATCTGTATTGATTCGTGATTTGGTTTTAAAAAAGTGAGCGGGTTCTAGAGGCGTATGAGCACAAGCATCCTAGTGGCCTACTTTCTTAAGGCGTTACGACATCTCCGCTAGTTATTTTTTTCTCCATGATATTGGCTGACTCCATCGACCTACTATGTGGGACTTCATACATAGAGGATTAGATGTGAATACAGCAATCTATACTTTATGACTGTTGTATTAACATATAAAATTGAAAGTTAGCTTTTATGAGGTCCTTTATGAAGTGATTCTTGAAATTTTACTGAAAAATGCTTAGAGATAGTGTAAAATTAATTATTGTTTCAATATGGCCTTGGTAAAGTCGTGTGCGTTTATGCCAAGTAATATAACGAGCTAAACAACTTATGCCCCTGACCGTACTCTTGCCCTATTAGGATAATTCATCCCAAAAGATAATGGGATAAGTATGGGAGTAGACAAATGTTAACCTAATGCGAAAACTGTTTGTTATGTTTCTATATGTATAAACAAGGTGCATTTCTGCCCGTTTGACACAAGAAACGAGTCGTTTTACTTCAAGATGGTAATTTTCACTCGTAGTTTTCCAATCGTGAAGGTTGAAAGAAGTTACCTTAAGGGCCGGCGCCCACTGACGGCGTGGCACGGCATGGCACGGCAGGTCGTGCAGTGACATTCCGCGGCATGCAGTGGCATCCAGCTGAAAGCCCAGCCACTCTGGCATTCATCAATTTTGCGCCCTGCGCCCCACCGAAATACTATACAAGTTTCAACCTTATTTCAACTAGCTAGCAATCATAATTCCTCGACCCCTAAGTGTCCCATACGTCTCGCGGCATGCAGTGGCGCGCCGCGGCATCCCGTGGAATGAAAAAGCAAGACACGTCATGCCGTGGCATCCTGCGGCACGTCGCGTCATGCCGTGGCATCATGCGGCACGTCGCAGCATCGTGTTATACAAATAAAGTAACATAGATTCTAAACTCATTGAAATAAGATTCAAAATAACTTAATTAGCATTAAAATCCTTTACCGTGCCATGCCCCGTGACACACCGGCAGTGGGCGCCGGCCCTTAAACGCAAAGAATATAGAAGTGAAAAGATCGTCCAATGTATTCAACAAAATTATATCTGCGACAGGAAACTGAACAAGCGACGGTAACATATTTTTATGAGAACTGCCTTCCTAGATCGAAATGGAAATGTAGGTACTTGTAAAACAAATCATTCCCTACATAGAAATAAAACACTTACCTATCTTTACTTTTATTTAGCTTTTGGCAGTAACGTTTATTTTTATGCGAGCTCAAAGCGTGTTTGCTCGTGTAGGCCCGAATTAAATTTTCCCTTACATCAATTTTCCATACGATTAATGTTATATAGAGTAAGCAAATAATAGACACGTGTTGTGAATGTTGGTCAATATTATTTTTTTCCTTTTATTTGAACAGTTTTTAAATACTAGTATATATCTGATTATTTATTGGTCTGTGCTTTCATTACATTATACTTCACTCCTACAAAATTATAATGACTAAAGAACCATACAACATCCATAAACTTGCACGTCTATGACAGCATTATAAATAAATAAATAAAATTGACCAAACCCTTAAAATATCTGCAAACACATGCACTGCTATCAAAAATAACATGGTACTTAATGCAAAAAAACTCAATATCATTAAAATTTCGCTAAACCCGAGACATTGCATTTACCTACCAGGTTCTGATGCTTAAGTCACGAACCTGTTTAGTGAGAGATCGCTGAATTTGATAGGTTTTATGGATACAAGCTTAGAGCATATAACCTTTCGGAAAAGGAGAAAATTCTGGCATTAAATGCGCGGGGCGTCAATACGAGGCAAAGCAAACAAATAGTGATAGCTCACCCATGCAATTTTGATCATGTTAAATAGTGTAATAAAGAGGAAACATTTTTTGTTTTTTTTGTACCGAAACTACTGAACGATTTGAAAAATTATTTCACTGTTGGAAAACTACACTCTTGATCACTCTTCCTGAGTAAATAGACTACCTATATTTTATCCCGATACGGGCAATATATCTCAAGAGACGTGGATTAAACGGCGAGAAAGCGACTAGTATCTTCATACGAGTGTGATCGTAGGTGGCTGAGACCCTGGGTGGCTGAGACCCCGGGTGACAGAAAGATAGGAGCGGTGGCTTGTCCAGATAGTAAAATGATCAAAGAATACAAGCTACAAGTTAATAGTTTTATAGCAACTATAAAAGAGAATATTGTGAGCAAGGGAAGAAAAACTAGATTGTTTCGCGGTAAAACACGTTTACGTTGCATAATTGGATTTTAATGGCTTTAACTTTGCTCTTTGATTCATTTGGCGAGTGCTGTAATGATAAGACAAAGAAATAGTAACGTATAACATTTTGAGATAAACATCTGGTTATAGCTAATAGTTATATGATGTAAGACTGTTGATTTACATTTAGAAGAAAAACCCTTCAAAACCCACTCATGTGTCAGCTTTCCACTCAATCTTAAATCTAAGAAAAAAATTAAGTACCATGTGTTTCAGTATAATCAAAGCTACGAAGATGATCAAATTAACATCAAAACCTGATGAATCTCACCAAAATCACGATCTCCTAACTAAAAGCACATGTCTATTTAAAAATTTATTTATAACAAGCAATTCAGATTCAATTTTTTTTCAACAAAAGTCAAAGCATCATAAATCGTTATGCTTAACGTAACATTTAGTTTTAGTTTCATCATGACTCTTGACTAACTCCGACTCAATCCATTATTGGTCAAACTAAGAGTGCCACACACTGCAGACTAAACAGTCGGCCGACAGTTGACCCGGTGGCTACTAATTTTCTTTTCTTTAATCAAATCTAACTCCAATCTAAAGGTTCAGATGTTCTGATATCGGCTAAATACCTGATCTTTGCAACGTGCGTACTTACGATTCGTCGTCATACTGAATTATGAGGCAAAACAAACTGTCGGCCGACTAAAAGTTTGCAGTCTGGTACTCTAAAAGTTCACCTTACAAACTGGCAGACGTAGTATACCTCCCCTAATTTGAAATTCTTATTGGCTTTCACATTTGCGAATTAGATCGAACTCAGAGATTAGTAATTCGGTGAATAAATGCTAACGTTTTCTCTGGCGAGACTTCTTATTTGAAGATAAGCGGTTTTGTTCGAAATACGTGTATTCTATTGTAATTTTCAACCTTTTTGATAATACTTTTAAGCTACATATGTTTTACTCTAATTTTAAAACGATTTCTAATTTGCGAATGCAATTTTACCTCTTCGATATTATCGAATAGCATTTAGGCTACAGATACCTATAAAGGCTAGGACAATTCTTCTAAATCGCTAACAACTCAGAAAGATTGACGATCTTTCAAACGTCAATCCAGTTCGGCCGATAAGATACTCGAACCTAAAAACCGAGATCACGAAATCAACTGTTTAGCTCTTACCACCTCGTAGCTAGGTACGTACCTACTGAAAAACATTCATTGATATTCAGGTGAACTCATCTAATGAATATTGCGTTGTCATTCAAACCCCTTGCAATGTCTAGAATATTTTCTGGATTAATGAAGTGTCTGGAATAGGTCTTTTGGAGTAGGCGGCGCGACAAAGCGATTGATCACGTGCCCTGCCCTTCTGTCAAGAGTGCTTCGACGAACAATTAGAACACGCTCGGGATACCGATTCTTTAAAATTCATCATGAATTAAATTTTGCACGTTCAGAAATACCAATAATAGGACTCTCGTATTTTTTAATTTATTTTAAATTCGTATATTATTTTGAGGTCAGAATGTATTTAGGCGTAATGAAATGAGGTTGTGAGCAAGCCCTCTAAACTTTACGGTCCCTTGTCTATGATTTGGCCAAACCTATAACATTTTTCAATTAAGCAATTCTCAGTGGTAACTCTGTACTTAAAAAGCCTCGCATCAGTAAATTGATAGGTACAAAATTAAAAGCGTATTGTCCCACGAGACGGCATATTTCCTCAGTGCCCGCAAGCAGTCATTAATTTCCCAAAAGATCGACTGGCTAATTATAAAGGTTTATTCCTAACTGGCCCGCGAGGGACTACATTCGGGCCGGCTGTTCTCTTACAATATTTTCTTTTTCGTTTAATTTACAAATGTAATAAATCGTTTGACTTTGGTCTACGTTTTTGGGCTGGATGCGAGAAGACTTTAAATAAATCCAAATCAAATAGAATACTATTTATCCCTTAAATTGGCAAATCAATTTACTACAAAAATTTAATTATTTTTTGTTATTTCCTGGTTTATTACGATGCCAGATGACAATTGTGAAAAAAATCTACCTATTACAGTTTTCGCGAAAATCTATGTACTCTGGGGAGTACGTTGCCAACTCCAGTAGTTCTTCTGTTCGTACTACGTGGAGTACGTTGCCAGAATATGAATAAAACACATTTTAGTTAAATCTTCACTTTATTAATCATAATTCTTATCAAACTGCATAATATGCATTTATTGCGGGTGAAATTAGCGGAAGCAATTTATTTTATTACTTTCTCCTACCATAAAATACAGAAGCACATTGCATTTCACGTAAAAAACTTTAGTTCTTCCATCTTTGCAAAACCTACAGCGTGATTGCTTATTTGCTATTTCTGGAAAATATCCGACAGCATTATCTGACATTGTCCACCGGCCGTTCAGCTATAGGTCTCTGAATTATTTTCTCCTTCACCTACCCAAATACCACCATGTACCGGACCCCTTTCAAGAGCCGATTTCTTGAAAGAGGGGTCCGGTACAAAGATATAAGGATATCTGCTAAATCAGGTCGTGTCAGGTTCAAGACTGCAGAAAAGATAAAGAACATTCTGTATGACATACAATTCACGACACAACTGAAGTCATTTTACATAAAAACCAACAAAAAAAGGCTAGTTTGCATTTCTAAGTAACGAGCAATGTACTCCGTGTATACCAAAGTTTATGTTGTGAACTTCACTACGTACTTAGCAACGGTATTCAGGGAGTACATACAGAGTTATGAACTTATAAAATTGCGATTACATTATTTACACACAAAATTACGAATGATTGATATCATTTATAATGTTCCTATGCCATTTAAAGCCAAATAACCACAAGTCCCATCCGAAAAAATGTAGAAAAACACAAAAAACTTACCCGTGATCCAGATACTCCAGACCGCTCTGAAGACATTTTGAATTTGACAGCTATTTTTCAATGGAATCACATTCAAATATTTTTTCTACCAAAATATACAATTATTGCAAGCTAAAAATAATAATAAATTGTATTTTTTTTAAGATTAGTACTACAATCGATTTAAAAAAAGTTAATGTCTTTGGTGGAGTACACTGCCAATTTAAGGGTTAAATTTCTAATTTAAGTATATAGTTTTTTTTTTACTTTGAAACATTTATTAATTTATGGTGCATATTATTCTTGCCTACAAAGTGTTGGGACAGCCATCAGAAAATACCTCGTTCAAAATCGATTTTTACTTTAGATTAGCTCCAGATTCATTAAAGTCAGGAAGCTCACCTTTCATCGCTATTATAATCTGTCTAGCTTTTTCAAAACTATGTTGGAATCCTCGTCCAAAGATCGAATGCAAACTCACACTCATACATGAGATGTTGGTTCTTTACCGACTAGGCCACCACAAATTCTTCCCTTTTAAAACTCAAACTCATTTTTTTTTATTTCAACTAGGCCTATGAAAGCTCTTTCGAAACGTTAAAGTTAAGTGCACGGTTCCAAAGAGTTGGTCTCATGGAGAAGAACCGGCAAGAAACTCCATGGACACTCTTTTTAAAAGATAATAAAATTAATTACATATTTTCATCGCTCAATTCTCAGGAAAATATTCTTAGGTACAATATATGAATAGTTTTATGTATCTTCGAGTACAAATAAAGAGGTACGCCGTGCAGTTAACAAATGATAGTAAACATTTATCACGATGACTGGCAACCGATTACATATTTGGGTCTTTTGTCTGGAATTATACTGGTTATTAGAAACAATAATACAATAATATAAATAGTGCGAATGTTCATCTGTAATATGAAAATAATAACTTAAGTAGGTATATAATTGAGTTTTTTTTTTGGTATTAACTAAATAATAAGAAACCTATTTTTCTCAATTAGGTAACTAGCTAGCGAGACTTTATCTTATTATAATGAAAATATTGTGAACACAATTTTAATTAAGTTAAATAGATAGGTACCTACCTAGTTCTTTATTTAGTTAATAACGTTTAAGTTTTGTATCGTCGACTACATGATATTAAAGAAGCGCTCTCTTAACCAAACAGGGAATTTAGGCCTTATCCAAATACTATGCTGAAAACTGCATCAAAATCGTTTCAGCCAAACGTGAGATGATCGCGGACAAAAATACATACTTATTTACGTACAGCTTAACCTGGGAAACTCCTTTGTCAGTTTAAAATGAGTAATCGATCACACCGTACCTTGTATAAGGAAAAAAATCATTACAATGTCAATGACACCCACACATACATACATTTATTACGACCAGTGTTTGCCTGTCTGTGTTTGCGGTACTCCCCCTTGGCCGCGACACTTGATCAGACACTATTTGTTAACGGCATATACCAATGATTCAGTCGTATGAAAATAACTTTTGTCAATGGTATTGGTAAATATTAAAGTCATGTCTATTAAAGTGAAAGTTAATTGGTTACCAATTTAAGTAATTAAGTATCAAAATTATAAATGACTTTCAAAGTTTTTTATTGATTTAAATTGTCTTAATTATGGGCTCAGAACCTTACTTAAAAGTAAAACAAAAGTTTCTATCAAAAAAAGGTCAAAAATATTTATTTCAAAACTATACTCCATTCAAAATAACATTAGAAATTTAAGTAAACCTTTTTTACTGTTTGTTCAACCGATTTTAACTTCTATTCCGTAGACAAAAGAACGGAACTGAAAGCAAAATCGTGGTTACAATACCAAGTATTTACTGCAGCCGCCAATAATCATACTACTAACGCAATAGAAGTCAAAATCGGTTGAACAAACAGTAAAAAAGGTTTACTTAAATTTCTAATGTTATTTTGAATGGAGTATAGTATAGATAACTATACTAGTTTTGAAATAGATATTTTTATATTTACGGCACGGATATTGAGCCCTGACCTTCGCCTGCGCAGAAGCGATTTATTGGTTTATTGCCTTATGTGTACAGTGCGCAAAGCGATCCCTACTCTTCCGCCGAAAGCTCAATATCCGTGCCGATAACTATACAATCATTGATGCAAAATAGGCGTGACTAAGACTCCAAAGTAACTGTACCTTTTGAAACAGTTTTGCGAAATAACCTTGCGTCTCTGAAATTGATTATTCGACACAGTGGTATTTTTTCATATTTTTTTGATTATTGTGACATTATGAAGTACTAGTAGTCAACTTTAGATGAGCAAAACTTATCTATAAAATCTGTAGAACAAATGCACAAGCTCTAAATTAAGCAATTAGTCAAATGACCAAAAGAGACGCTTCCCGATATGTACCGAAGGCACTCCTGCCAACTCAAAAAAAAATACACAACACAGTAACTACCTAAACTTACATGGCCTTACTACAAAAACTTAACCACCTGTTTTACACTTGTCTAAAAAAATTGTGGCTGCAAAATCAACCGTATGTCAACGTCATAATTTGTCATTTTTTAGACAAGTCTTAAACTGACGTTTAAAAGTTTTTGTGGTAAGACGGACAATGTTTTACCTACAGTACACAAGTCCCACACACTACGAAGTCAAACCGAGCTATCTTCGGATCTATTTGAAGACATTCGCGCTTATTGTTTCCTTGACAAAAGGGCGGTGGTGTCAGTGGCAATTGATCACGTAGCTACCCATCCCTACGTCCGTTCCGATAATTTTGTGCTCCGTGTACATTTGCTGCGGGAACTCTACGATTTTTTAGAAAGAAGTATTTTTTTCTTCTCGCTTTATTGTAAGAAAGCTGGTTTCTGATAGCGTATATAGTTATCTCTTAATCGTCTTTCTACTTAGTTTACTTTATCCACTGTTGTATAACAGATGCTTGTAATCAAAAACTATCGTTTTCTATGATACTTCTAGCGTATGTTGCTTAATAGCGACTTTCGTAAATCCCTAAAAACATCATAGTCAAGTACAGTAACGTTCGGGAGCTTATCACAAATCTACAACCACTAAAAACTTCGACCCTCAAAACAAAAGAAGATCACACAAACTGCACAAAAACAGAATAACAAAGAGATTTTCCCCAATAAAGGGCCACAAAAGGCCTAACGTGTAACGTTACGCTGCATTTTATTACAGCAGTGTACACGGTCCGTTCGTCCGGGCCGTAACCGCGCGTCAATTATCCGGAGTCGTTGTGACGGCTCGGATACGGATTGAATTAACGCCGAGAAAAAACGCTCCACCGCGTTATATTAAACCCAGCCAGTTGAGATCAACCTAACCGATATTAAATGGAAGCTCTGGCTGTTTAATTAAAGATGTGGTTGAATTTTTGCTTGCTAAGAAGGGTGGAGGGCTTTAGTTGGTGTTAGGTTTAGTTTATACGATTGCTCTGTCATTCTTTTGGGTTCAGAAAGGTTTCTTGAAGTTCACACTATGTAAAGTTGTAATCTTTAGTAACACTGTCAAAATATTTGAGCACACCTTTCTGCGCATTTCTGATCGACACAGTACTAAAAAACTATAATAAGTTACTTCACATACCTATATCAAATCGAAGTTTTCATTTTTTTAAACATTCAAGTTATAAACAGCAAAAAAGAACGCACCGACAACAGAATCCCCTGAACACTAAAGTCTTATGCATCCATGCAAATATACAGGCAAATATAAGAAGCTAACAAGATTTAGAAGAACGAAGGTCTTAGCCGCAACGAACCGAGAAATTGTATGTTTTCCGACCGCAAGTTCACACGGCGTCACGCGAACTTTCATTTCCTCGAGGCAAAGCAAACATTTGAGTATTAACATCGTAACAACCTCCTCCCTTATAAACGGGAACACTTTCTTTATACAGTCTAACTTCAAACGACTGTTCTTTAACTAACTATGGCAGTTTTTCCATTCCCGTTTTTGCGATATTAAGATAGTTTTTGGGTTTATTAAAATTGTTAATTTGGTGTTTTTGCCTTCAGTTTTTGCCTTGGATTTTGGTTTTATTAAAAATTTCTGGGAGCTAGTCATAACCCAGTAAGTATATCAACAAGAGCAACGCAAACGCATATAAACTTTTTAGGTTGAACGCCTTTCTATGCAGTTTGAGGTAGCTCGCAAAAGCAATTATTATGTAACCCTATTGTATTAAACATAAGAACCATTTTCGTTCAGTGTAGGTGTTTTAAGGCGTGAGTTTGGAATCTTCAGAACATTATACAAGCTCAAACATGCGTTCTGAAATGAATAAACAGCGTTCGGTGCCAAACAGTAGGAACCACCTCTAGCATAAGCGTGGTAAGTTACACTCCCTAACACTGCCAACTTGTGTACCAACACCGCAAATATTGCCATCGCCTTTTCCTGAATGCAAATTGTCTTAAGCAAAGAGTTCTTATAACACATTCCTCCACTGCAGCACAAACTTTTCAAACCAGATTTCTTGAACTTCCATTATTAACCGAAGCAAATACTTCTGAAGCGAACCCAGATCCAATCGGATCGAATGTCTAGGAATCATTTAATGGGCGAGTAGAAAAGTCTTTATATTCGACTTTATATAGAATGAAGTGCAGTTCCATGTTCCCAATCTTTCGAAGCGAACCTCCAAGACACTGGATAATTGATTTTGTAACAGTTTCAATAGATTTTATTAGTATTCGGTAGTTGAATGAGGAACGGCCTATAATTTCACTTAACATTTCAATTCAAAGCTGCTTTCGAATATTACGAATGAACGAACATTGTAAAGATATGGTCTTTCGCCTCCAGATAACTAAATTATTTTTGATACAAAATTCAGTTGAATAAATAATGTTCTTATTCAAATATGTAAATGGAAACTTGAATAATATTGTCTGTTCATGTTAATAAATTCGTTTTGTTATTCTTTGTGCTGTATTTGCTACAATGCTATAAGTAGTTACTACTTTGAGGCTGACGGATCTGTTTGTAGTCTAGGTATGTATACTTTTTGTACAAGCCTTTTTATCAGGTTTGTTTCTATCTGAATAATAGTCTGACGGTCAATATCCTCAGTCAAACTGGTCTGCGGTTTTCGTATAGGCACTGCATAATGTGCCTACTGTGTGTGTGTTCCTTCTAAATTCTAAATACAAAATCAAGACAATCAGTGTTCCAAATTCAAAAAACTTCCACAAAAATCATCATAGCAGGCAGAACAGACATTCGAAATTTAAATAAAGCTGACACTTGACAGACCCTTCTACAACAAGGAGGTTTAAATCCAACACTATCACACATCAACGGGGCCACTCATTAAGTACAATTTACACTGCAAATGTGACAGTGAGGCCTATCGTATCGCGTGAATACGGCTCGAGTGGGGCCACGTTTCATTAATCAGGCCAAGGGCTGATCCCATCCCGGCTAATTGACGCGCTACTGATAGTCCAATAATGACTGCTTCGCTCCTACGTCAAATCCCGTCTAATCTACTCGCCAATACATTATTTATAAACCACTGGAATGAGTTTTAAATGAGAATCTACTTTTAGTGGATGTGGAAATAGCTGCTGAGTAGGTAGGCTAGGACTAATTACTTTATTTTAGTCTTTCTAATTTTCAAGCAGGCATATTTTTTATTATTTTTGCCAAAATAAAAAATTGGCTTTACTTAAGATATAAATTATTTTTTCTGGTAAATTTTCTGGTATTCGAAAATAGAGTATTGATCTCCAATTCATCATACTTTTGTTACAAAAATATGAAACTAAATTAAGCCTGTTAAGGTTTTTTTTTTTTTTTCCGACGTCAAAAATCATCAAATGACCCCTCCCGCTGAGGGAGTGTCAGACTCTTACTGACTAAAAACCGTCGTGTTCCGTCATAGGCCTTTTATGTACCAGGGCCGCGGTATCTCTTTCGAACAACCCGCAGCCCCGGCAGGCCTTGGCCCTGCTGGGCCCCGCTGGGGTTGCTGACATCTCTTTGAGGAGCGCGTGGAACAACGCGCGCCGTCGACACGGGTCTGTCGTCTAGAAAGACAGAGGGACGATGAGCCACCCGAACTCACCGCCCACAGACCCACGCCTACGGTGGCCGGGAGTCATCTCGCGACACCCGGCGCCCATGGTGTCTACCTGGTCCAGCGCGGCGGCCGGGATGAGAGGTGCGAACTCTCTGGCGTTCCGCCTCCTCCTTCTCGAGCATGACCGCTTCGCAGAAAGAGGCGACGGCATCCCATTTCCTCTCGCCCCGGACCATGGCCTGAACCAGGGCCGGACGCGAGAGGTCGCCGCCGCCCAAAGCCTCGACGAGGACCCGGCGGTGCCCTTTCCATGCGGGGCACACCTGGACTGTGTGGTCCACCGTGTCCTCGGGGCTGTCCGCACAGTGGTGACACCCGGGCGCCTCCTCACGACCGATGCGGTGCAGGTACCTCCCGAAACAACCGTGTTCGGTGAGGACCTGCGTCATGCGGTACGTGAGGGCGCCGTGACTCCTCCCGAGCCACTCCTCAAAGAGGGGACTTACCGCCACGGTTTCTCCCCGGCGCTGAGCCTCCTCGCGCCAGTCGTACAGGCGCAAGAAGACCCTCGCCTCCAGATCCCACGGTGGCAGTCCAGCAAGTAGGCCAGCTGCTTCGCGGGAGATCGTGCGGTACCCCCGGATTAGCCTAATGGCTATCACCCTTTGGGGCACGTTCAGGTAGTGTACAGCCCGCGGCCGTACCGAACGTGCCCATACCGGGGCCCCGTAAAGGGCCATGGACCGCATGACCCCCGCGTAGAGTCTGCGGCAGGGGGCGTTTGGGCCGCCCAGGTTGGGCAGGAGCCGCTTGAATGCAGCACCTGCCTTCTCCAGTTTGAGCCTGTTAAGGTTTAAAATAACATTTTACTTTATTACAAAACCGGTTATTTTCAGAAATACAAATAACAATGAATCTATTTTCATGAGCATATTATTAAAAATAAAATATTTAAAATAAGATCCGTCTTCTAACAAAAAATGTAAAGGTATTTTTCTAAAGCTGACGCCCACAAGATACTTATTCAAAAATAAAATGTTAATTTAGCTAATCATTGTTTACCAATGAAACGAATAAAACGATGACCAGCGATTTTTTTGTCACCGAACAATTAAGAAGATATAAAATTCAAAAATAGAACATACAAAAAAGTATTGTCGATAGCGATCACACTACCTCTTTGCACATATAAAACTCATATAAAACCTGCATAGTATACAATTTTGAAAAAAGAACCTTTCGTTCTAAAATTCGAATCTGACAATCTCGCTTTAAACGGTTGTCGTAGAACAGTTGACAGCCCTTGTTTAGTACAAGTTAATTCAAACTCCTTGGCTATAAAACAGCGATGTAAATACTGTAGATTGGTTTCTTATTTTCCTTGGTTCTCCACAGTATCCATTTCGTTTTCTTATTCTCAATTTCTTGTATTTTTATTTTATTTTACAGTTGGTTGAGATTAGATCATATAAAAATATCTTTCAACATACCCGACTTTCTAGACAGAAAAAAAATTGGATCGGCTTTCTAGCACTATACTTAAATAGGGTATATAGATAGATATAGAGGTCTTTTAGCAATATACAATGTGACCCAAATTCATATCCCGAACTGATACCCAACAAACATACGTTTCACATTGGTACAAAAAACATCTAGATGTAAAAAATCTCCAACACTCGTTAAGTTATATGGCCTTGGGCGTCTTTGTAGAAGCTTAGACGTAAAGAAATGGTTAGCTAAGTAGCCTCATTCATTTAATTTACATACTTAAATAAGAATATGTATTACACAATATTTTAAAATAAACTAAATCTATATTTACATAAAAAAAAAAGTTATATCGCCTACGATAAAAAAAAAACTCAATCAATAGATTACCAAACCTGCTAACAAAAATAACTTACCACTTCTAGCATCTAAAATGAATACAAAGACATCTTCGTTTCAGCATTGTGAATATTTGTCGCGTGGGTGTTCCCGGAATAGTGAATAGCACGCCTTGATTAATGTTACCGAACGACAGGGAAATTCGGCCTAAATCAATTCACAACAATTTATAACTCCCTCGATTCCATTAAATTATAATTGTTGTTTTACATTGTTGAAATCGGAATCAGTTTGCCAAACGTCTTGTTTTTAATTGCTTATGAATAATTTATTTTATTTGTGTGTGTGGCCGGTGAATTGTTTTAAATTGGTGTGCAGTTTAGGGTTGCCTCTACTTCACGTTTTGACCGACTTCACATAAAGGAGGTTCTGAATTTCGATATTTTTATTTTTTATGTTTGTTCGCGCAATCTACGTCGTATATCAACATAAGTGATTGTCCTTTTTTAAGTTTTACTCGACCGAAAATCTGTACTCTTACCTACCATTTTAAACAATAGTTGACACCATGGCGCCTGTAACCCATAACATAAATACCTACATACCCGTAGCTTTTAACATTTAAGTGAATTCCATAAAACTTAGCTATAAACTATGTAACAATAGCTTTTTAACCGCATTAAGCTTTACGATCTACTTCACTTCAACCATAGTCATTGTATTCATACAATTTCTACTAACACTTTAATAAAATATTAGGCTAAGCCCGTATTAAAAATTGATGTGGCCCTTCAACGGCAACGTGATTATAGAACCGTCTACGCAAAAATGATAATAAAAATTTAATTTTTTGGCGAATACTGTGAAGCGTTTTAGTTATATTAAAAACTAGCTTCCATCAACGGTATTACTCGTCCTATGGGAACTACTTCAAGCAAACGCTTACCAGCTTTTCTAAAAACATTGACTTTCTAACTCTGAAAGAAGTTTTAAAATCGGCTCAGTAGCTCCTGAGATAAGAGCGTTCTATCAACCTGACACAAAAATACTATCTCACATAATCCGACCAAATGTTTTCAACCCCTGCATAAATCTTTAAGAAAACAACAGTGCGCTAGCATACAAACACAGTTTCCGTGTTGTACACACAAATAATTACCCCGATTTCCTTGTTCGTAATCAGTTAACACGGATAACGGTGTGTACACCGAACCCCCATAATATGCAGAAAGAGTGTTCGGATAAAAACAGCGTTGATAACAAATGCTATCGTCGAGAAATATTACGCCAATATTACAGGAACCATTACCTGAGCCGGGAGAGCCGGAGAGCAGACAAAACGAATCGTGTGAAATGTTGCCTCCACTGATCCTACAACATAAAATAGACCTAGTATCGAAAGTGATAAAGTTGAAAGTGCATCGCTAGATGTGGTGATTCGATGGTAGTTAACGCGTATCACGCATTCGGATTGCCGCCTTTGGCCAGGTGGAAGCGGCGTGATCGATTGCCTCTTTGTCGTCTCAGGCCGATATTACGGGAAACATTTCTTCTGTTGTCATCGCCCTTTGCCTTTCCTTTGCTATTGATGAATTGTAGCTAAGTACGAAATACGGATGCTTATTTTTTACTGTTCCAAAGTTGTATGCCTGAAAGCAAAGTACACGTGAAGATGGTACAATAAAGTGGCATTTTGTTCGAAATTGATATCACTTACTAATTCATGGCAGTATGTTTTCAAAGAGGTAAAATTTCAATGTAAGAACTACTTGAAACTACTTAAAGTGTTACTGATCACATGTTCCTGAAATTCTTAAATACTACTCATGCTATATGATACACCCAATTTAATACATAACAAACTACTTCAAAGGTACTATTTCTAAACACTTATCCGCCTACTGTGACCAATGCGAACTAAAATACCATCGAACCACTCAAGTATCGATAACCGACTCGTTACGATTAACACGTTCGAATATTATATCGAATCAGTTTTATCGTCATTTTACTTACATGCCCAGTGACCTGGCAGTAATGTGCATAACATTTCAATACTCTGCATTCGTCACATATTGAACGAGCTCAGTCAACTGAATGGTAAACCTCATTATATTGCAGTTAATTCGTTAAACAAACAAGGGTAAATAGCCATTCAATCTGAAAAAAAGGTCAGAGAGAAAATATTCTCTGCGTTGGCTGATCTCTCTTTCGTACTGGGATCAAATTAACAATAGCCATTATAGTGAAAGATTACGATCATTTTAAAGAAAGTGTGCACCAATTTCGAACGCATATAAAACTGCCATTTTAGATCTTTCCTGTTCATGAAACGTCCCCCTTGAATATACGAACAAACACACAAATACCCGAACAACTATTGGAATTAAAACAAATGTTCCACAGACATCGATGATTGTCTATAGAACTGGTTTGTAAAAGACATAAAAGACAACGGCCTCCACTAAATGAAACACTGCTTTTACCATAGAACACTTTCCACCCTCCTTGATGGGTAAAAGAATAACGTTTTCGCCAATCCACCGAATTAGCGGTGCGAGGATACCCTGAAAGCTGAACACATTACGCACAGACCGCTTTACTCATTTGTAGGAAGGAAACTGTGATGAGGTCGTCAGAACTGGTTCACAACTCCCCCCCTCTCCCCTGTCTTCACAAGAAGCGTGGCCGTTTCCTAAGCCCCAACTTTAATGGACACCATTTAGTAAATCACTGGTGTTCCCTTTAATTACGCATTCCAATCTTTCTTTTAAACTTCGCTCGTATTTTTGACGTTCAACCTGTTAAGTGTGCCCCTCCTAAAAGTTTGGGATCACAACTTCTAAAAAGTAGCTTCCCTATTTTTAACAGCGACACTAATTGTTATTTACTGCCAAAGAAAAAGTACCTTCCCAGTCAAAGTTTGAAACAATAACATCAATTAAAAACAATTTCTGTTAAATGTTTAAGAGGTCTAAGTTCTTAGTTAATTTTAATGGGTTTTCGCAAACCACCTAACGCCTGACTCAACTAACTTGGACTCTCTGCTATCGAACCAAACTGTACTCTCCTATATAAATAAGTTGTGCCTCGGAGCACTGCCACTGAAACCGGCTGTTGACGAACTTAAATTGTGTTTCCGAACCGACTGGGTGTTTGCTTTCGAGATGAGACCCGAAATAGAAAAGATATTTCCAAAAATATTTGTTAAAATAAATTTTGTTTGCGGTGAATTATTCACGTTTGTCCAGGAAACGTTTTTAATTGGTTTCTTTGAAAATGTGTTGTTTGGGAACCAGTTCATGTTGAAATATACGTACAATTTCCGGAGGGACTGTTTCGGGCCTTTATTTGCCAACAGTTTGTCCCTCGCGTGAATCTTTCGGTCTGTACAAAAAAAGAGTCCTTTTTCTAATCTGGACCCTAAAAATGAGCCAGCAAATGACCTTATAAAATCCGTCGGTGAACTGAACTGTTTTACTACATGTACGTCAGGATTACGCTCGAAATAAACACGAGGAAAGTGGAATAACGTGATGTGAAATGAAGGACGTAAAAACTGAAAAGCGTCCAGCCATTGTTTCGGAGCTGACCGTGTTACACGTTGTTATTATTTAGGCGGGCTACGCCACATTAAACATCACAAAGTTACCCGTTATAACCTTTAGGCGAGTGCTCCAAAAATAAAGAATGTCAACGCTTCGACCCGGGTCTCTTAAATATGTTAGGTGAAACGTAAAATGAAATTATTTGGATACTTCCACACCTCACATTCGGATTCTTTAGAAATTATCCGAGGGCTTTTGTTTGGGGGTTTACCCATTCTGTGTTTTGTAAATTAACTTGGTGAACGCAATAAATCCGGACGGTATTTTCGGTCGACTACCTTACTTAACATTTTTGCGAACATTATTCCAAAAAACTTTTCACTTTATTTCGACCAATATTTTGACAAGGCATACCTACTTACATTTAAATTCAATTTCATTCCTACAAAATCACAATCATCAAACAAAAGAAAGGCAAAAAGATTGAATACAGAGGCACTTGCATACAATTTCGTTATACGCAGTAACCAGAGCAATATAAGGCGACATCTCGCCACTAAACTATTGCTCAGTGCCCACCAGTAAGGCAGTAACAAGCTGTTGATAAATTAAGTTGTCGACTTGACAACAGGGACGGACTCGAAATTGCTCCAAGAGTCCTTAAGACTGCGCTTTTTACGGCTTACTTTATGCCGCTCTGTCGTATTTCTTGTTAATTTGGGGTTTGAATAGTATGCTTGTAATAAAATAGTTAGAGAGAAGTTCATGAAATGTTTCTTAGAGCCAAAGTTTCTCAGAGCCAACGAGAACTTTTATCAAACTTTCACGCTTCCGCTAATACAGGTAGCGGCTTTCAAATGGCAGTCTTTCATGAACAACATGAACGTCAGTTTTTTGTCGGATATTATCTTGTCGGTGTACATGATCAGTATACAATAAATCTACATCTAGTGTCAACCATTGTAAAGTTTTGTTATCTAACACTCATTTTACAAACTCCGGTCCTGTATTCCATGTCCCCAGTTATCCGACGCGGATATTGTTTCTCCACTGGCAAGCACTTAGAAAAATTACAATTACTCCAATGAAATGAAGATTTGATATTGCCTCAGCTTTTATTGTTATTTACCCTTGGTCCTTTCATAAATGATATTGTATTTTGTTGCCGACTGTACTTGTGCGAAAATAGTGAATGAAATAGAATGTGATATGAAAATATCATAGAAGCGATATTTGATCATGTGCTGTTAGTTTTATGAGGTATGTGTTATTAAAAGAATCTGCCTTTGCATAAAATCACTACGATTTAAGATGACCACTCTAGAACTCCAGCACTTGTCAAACATGTCCAATTTAGTTTATATTTTTAAAAAACCTCAATGCATAAATTCTACTGAAATAAGTAACCAAAGATGCAGGTCGCCTCCAACAGGTATCTGTGGAGATCTAAGGGGGAGGCCTATGTTCAGCAGTGGACGTCCTATGGCTGAGATGATGATGATGATGATGATGAAGTAACCAAATTCGAAAAACAAAACAGCAGCATACATTCGATATGAAATTGGCATTTTATTTTGTGAATTTAGAGTTGCTATTTAGTAACAACAATCCAGTCGATATCCACTGATATCTATAATCTTCTACATGCAAAAAGATACTGAGTTTACAATGTGTGTTCATCTGGATATAATTTACGTAACCTACAAAGCTTTACCTGACTCTTTTGATAAAAACTCCATGATGAACTTCATCATAATTTTATTAAAGGCAAATAAAAATGTATATTTTTATACAAACAGAAAGTTACAGATTAATCTAGCTTTGTGGAATGGCATATTTTATTTATAATTAAGTACGGTGGAGTTTATTCTGAGCTCGGGGCGTTTTGCCGTGTTTCCTTTCGTACTGTCTGATGCAGATACTCAATGTAAAAACAAAGAACTGAATAATGATAGCACAAGATAATGATAAAAATGTTTAGATGCTTTATGACGGGCCCATGTTCAGATACATCAAAGAGAATTTTTGTTGTTGCTCTTTGTCATTACGAAAATGCGGACGTTTGTTGTAACAAAAATAAGTTAAGAGTCCTTTAATTATATGTCTTTTAATATGAGTATCTTCTTTGATTTAAAATAACAAGTGCAATACGGGATTATATTCAAATAAAAAAAAATGTACCTGTAAACAACCAGAACATAAAACGTACAAGATAAACCCTTAAAAATTAATACATTTAGTGAAAACTTAACACAAAATAACGTACTTCATCTTAAAAACTAGATAACGGTCAAAACACAAGATCCCATTCCCAGAAATATCTTTCCACACCGAAAACAATGTTGTAAAACTAAATTAAACAGGAAAACAAATTCCGAAACAATGCCACCATCATATTTACCTATAACACTAGATAATAAGAACACATACAATGATAACCGACTCGCAATATCAAATAAACATGGCCCTGTTTAAAGATTCATCCCAACAAAGGATAATCAACTTAATCTCCTTCGAATATAGTGGCAAATTGAATGACGAATACGAAATGTATCACTTGCAATTCTATGCCAGAGCAATTGACTCAGGGTATTCCCTCCACATCCAATATTAATGTGCTAGCACATAGTGCGAAGTGACTGATTGCACGAGACTGTTTCTGCGGTATCCATTTCCGACTGAACACGATTGCAAATACGTTGCGGGAATGGTTTTGCGTCAATGTATGTGCTAGTGAAATGTATTTGGATTCGGTCGTATTTTGTATTGATTTTGTGGTATAGTTTCGGCGAAACTTATACGGGTTGAAGTTAGTATAAATAAGATGAGCTTGGAAAGTTTTGTACAGTATATTCACTGGGAGGTTTCAATCATGAAGGCTTGTCTAATTGTTACTATATTCCTCGTTATGGGTTACACAGTTGTAACTTCGGCTGCCGAAATTGGTGATTCTGGTTGGTTTATTTTATAAAAAAAGAAGTCTTAAATTTTTGCACTGTTCGCATTCTCCAATTTCCAAATTTAAAATGTAGATGGTTCTAAAATTAAAATGATGTATACCCGTTTTTGGTTGCAATTGACAGTTGCTGTCAGTCAGTTTTAGAGTTTCCTTGAAAACTATCAGCTGTCAACTGCACAAAACATTCGGCACCCCTATACTAAAGAACTTTACCCATTTCTTTACAGATGCTCCCCACACGATGGTTAAAAGAGAAACAATACAAGGGCCACCTCTTCCAGGGCGCTGTGTATTTTACGAGTGCATCGCAAGTTGCAGGCAAAGAGGATACAAGTCTGGCGGATACTGCACTTTGAATGGCTGCCAATGTCTTCGATAATTTCAAGTACTGTTGTGAGGACGCTGCCAATTCAGTCTTTTAATTTTATAGCATGTGAAATATGTGATTATGTGTAGGTATTCCTCTTAGTTTATGATACCTAGTATGTAATTCTTCTAACAATTAATTGTATCAAGTCACCAGTGCCCAACTGCAGTAAATTCAGAAATAAACTGTAATCGATTGTATTGTAACTGAAATAAACTTTCACTTACTTATCCGTCCAAACAGCAACACCGTTAAAAAAGTCACAATTACCCTCACATTAAGAGTGAAACTGTTTATTTTCAAATGACTTATGACTTATCATTTCTTGAAGAGCACGTAGTAGTAGTCGTAGATGCCTAATATAGTCATTATTATTCATCAAGCCTTAGTTTTTTATTCAAAATTTTCCCACAATTTTCAATTTATAAGGAGGCTCGAAGTAACCCGGGACTTGAATTGGAGGTATCACAAAGCTGTACCTATGGAGCTTACGTATAATTGGTCGGTTACTGAAGACGAAAGCCTGAAGTACTAGCTTAGAACAATAGCTAGGATTCGTAGATTCGAAATCAAAGTTTAATCTGTACAGTGTATGGATGGTCTTCTCGGCAAGTCCGAGTGGGTTGTAGTAGTGAAGGTAAGCCCACTCCGCCGCACTATCAGCTACCGCCTTCTCTGGGCACCGGTACACCGTCGTCCAACCAGAGCCATAATCGTTAAACCAAGCGTCTTTAGAAATAACTCTGTTATTATCCTAACATCCAAGTCAAGCCACCAGGCAACTCTATCGCGTGGTCATCAGTTGCCATTATTGCTACATGGCCAATGAAACCGTTATTAAATTTTGTTGTGATTAATATATCCCCCTTCTGGATATTTTTGACAAATATATCTTTATTAACCGTACTTCGTGTACTAGTTTTCTTCTCTAACACAGACTCTTGAGTATCGAACAGTATTCCGTAGTTATTCATTATGAGCCATTCCTGGTAACTGATCGCTTGAGTGCCATTCAGTGATATAAAGTCTCTGTACGTATCTTTGAACATCTCCCTCTCATGTTGTTCGAACGATTGAAGGGAGTATTTTTCTGGATTGATGATTCCCATACGGACCCCTTCACTGTAGTAAATCACCGTCTCGTTGGAAATCATGTTATTCTGCTCTGGAAACGAGAAATTAAAACTGTACTACTCACTTGTTTATCAGATAAATCATTGAAACAAAAATTAGAAGTATGAAAAGTATATTTGGCTTGACAAATGTTAACACACTATAGTGACT
This sequence comes from Helicoverpa assulta, assembly GCA_963856015.1. Lineage (NCBI taxonomy): Eukaryota > Metazoa > Arthropoda > Insecta > Lepidoptera > Noctuidae > Helicoverpa > Helicoverpa assulta. The sequence continues at coordinate 4,117,914 of CAWLCW010000016.1, forward strand.
CCAGCAATCACTATTTTAATATTGTAGATAACGTGTGCAGAAAATCCTTAAAAAATAAAAAACAATTTACGAAGAAAAAATTTGCTTACCATCATTTGAGAATTCAGATGAAGCATGTGATTCCGAGATCAAAAGTATAACCATAGAAACGTGGACATGTCCTATGACGTGGTGATGAGACGATATGTACATTATGATCCTTTCAGTATTATTTTATCATTCGTCACCGTTTTTATCTTCTTCAAATATGTATGCGATATCTTACGGATTCCATTCAACTACACATTAAGATGTGTAGTCGTGTCTTTGTATTGAATAGATCTATAATACGAACTTTAAACTACTAAATATACTTTACGAATAAAATAAAACATGGAAATAACTTACTGAATCTAATGCGATAAGTAAACAATAGATGTTATATTTAGGAACATATTATAATTCAATGCAATATTGCATGTAAAATATTTTAAATTTAATTGCAAAAGTTTCGAATAATACACAATACAGGCTTAGTTTCACCTTAATCCCTAGTCTCAACTCGCCCACAATAGTATTTAAACGTGTCTCATTCTGTTGTATTTTAACTACTTAGAGCGTCATGAATTCTCTTCTTGAAATAGGTATTTTGATTGCAGCAGCAACAATTTTCCCTACATTTAACATTTGGAAAAAAAATGGGTCTGGGATTAGTAAATAATGAACCTAAAAACCGGCCAAGTGTGAGTCGGACTCGCGCACGTAAGGTTCCTTACCATCAAAACTACTCTATACTAATATTATAAAGCTGAAGAGTTTGTTTGTTTGCTTGAACGCGCTAATCTCAGGAACTACTGGTCCGATTTGAAAAATTCTTTCAGTGTTAGATAGCCCATTTATCGAGGAAGGCTACAGGCCTTAGGTACTTTTTATCCGGGTTCGTGCATAAGTTCCCACGGGATGCGGGTAAAACCGCTGGCAGAAGCTAGTATTCTATATACTTATATTTATGGATATCGGGCAAAAATGAGCAAAAAAATCACGTTTGTAGTATGGGAGCCCCCCGAAATATTTATTTTATTCTAGTTTTCAGTATTTTGTTGTTATAGCGGCAACAGAAATACATTATCTGTGAAAATTTCAACTCTCTAACTATCACGGTTCATAAGATACAGCTTGGTGACAGACGGACGGACGGACGGACAGAGGAGCGGAAACAATAGGGTCCCGTTTTACTCTTTGGGTACGGAACCCTAATAAAACAAATCATCTGTAAAGTTATACTTTTATTTACATTCAGTGCTTATGCAATTGGAGAACCATTTAAAGGTAGTAAGGTTACTCGAAGATGTGATTCTTAACCGCTTTTATCAATGCAGGTATATTTTATGGTAAGCTTCACTTACTTACTTAAAGGTACATAATTTTCACGCTTTTTTGTGTGTGGATATTTGGTTCTGTTATTTTCACGAACTTTTCTAGTTCGACTTCTTCAGCTTCTAAATTTTCTCTTCGTTAAAAAGTCAAATAGCAGTGGCAATCTGGTGGTGCACAGTCTTTTCTCTTTTAATGACTATATTTATTGAAACATGTAATTAATTTTATCATCATTGCCCGTAAATTAGGTATTGCACGGTTCTTTTATTTACTATAACATTTCCATGCTTGACAGGTTTGGTAAAGGTAAGCCACTATTATGTTAAAATACCTTTATTTATTTTCAGGCTCAATTGACCTATGCATATGTATATACCTTAATGACTAACGTATTATTATATACAAAACTTGCCTCTTATATTATAGTCTGCAAAAATATTCAGCACCTAGAATCTCCCCACATATGACATCTCACAATGGGGAGTGAAATAACTCGTAATTTTAGATGGAATTATAAATGGGCCATATCGTATTACATAATTTATTACCACACGCCTCTCAGTGAAGTAAAAAGCCTGAAGCACTAGCTTGGAGCAATAGCTAGGATTCTTCTTTCTGAATTCTGGCGTTATCCGGTAAGTTGTATGTATAGTCTTCTTGCGACCCCCTTTCGGGTTGTAGTAGTTATGGTAAGCCCAGTCGCCTGCTTTATTGGCTACTCCCTTTCCAAGACACCTGTACACCATTGTGTAAGCAGAACTGTATTCGTCAAACCAAGCGCCTGCACTTAGGCGCCTATTATTGTCTTTTATACCTAAAAGCCACCCTTTACCACCAGGCATCTCTATAGCATACTTATTTGTAGCCATCATTCCTACATGCCCAACCAAACCTGTACCTTTTTTATTTGTTAGCAAAATATCCCCTTTCCTGACCGTTTTAATAAATTTTTCTTTATTTTTTCTTTTGCTCAAAGTTTTTTTTTTATATTCAAGTATCGACTTCTGAGTATCGCGCAATATTCCGTAGTTATTTAATAAGAGCCACTCTCCGTAAGTAAGAGGATCATTGCCTTTCAATTTGTTGTAAGTTTTGAGCGTATTTCTGAACCATTTCTCATGTCGTTTGAATGATTTCAGGGAGTATTTTTCGGGATTAATAATTCCCACGCGGACTCCGGTGTTGTAATATTTGAGTGTGTCGTTCGATTTTACCCCTTTCTCCTCTAAAAACAATAAAGACACTTTCCGTCATTACGTTGTGTCGAATAATGATGTGACGACATGAAAAGATCATATTAAGTATATACGTTTATAATACAAAAGTTTCCTTGCTATTGTGGAAGTCGAACTACAGAAACTATAAAACAAATCTTACCGTTATCTAACCATTCCATTGAAAAATCCTCATATCCTGAGCCTAACGATATAACCATAAACATAAAAAGTCCAACCATGTAATGATGTGATGTTAATGTAGCCATTATTATCAACTTCATTTTATATATATTCGCTTTTATCCCTTTCAAGTATGCACTATGTTGTAATTGCACCTTGACCAGCGAACTTCGTAATTGTTGCAACTTTTGAACAACTTTTCAAATCATTGGTAATATTGAATTAGTTTTCTTATAGCAATGATATCACTCCGGTATCTCTGACTGAAAAAGAAACTCTAATTAACTCACTGTCGTTGACTATAATCATCCTCCGAGCCTTTTTCCCAACTATGTTGGGGTCGGCTTCCAGTCTAACCGGATGTAGCTGAGTACCAGTGCTTTACAAGGAGCGACTGCCCTGCCTGACCTCCTCAACCCTGTTACCCGGGCAACCCAATACCCCTTGGTTATACTGGTGTCAGACTTACTGGCTTCTGACTAGCCGTAACGACTGCCAAGGATGTTCAATGACAGCCGGGACCTACAGTTTAACGTGCCATCAGAAACACCGTCATTGGTGTCTAACGGCCAGTTTCTTCATCAAAAGTTAAAGTTAAAGTAATGTCTAAAGTAAAAGTAACGGTTAAATTCGTTTTTTCAAGGCTAAACTGACAGCAAAATTCATAGAAAAATTTAATTTAACCGTTACTTTTACTTTAGACATTACTTTAGCCATAACTTTAACTTTAACTTTTGATGAAGAAACTGGCCGTAAGATATACTTAGAAAGTACATACAAACTTAGAAAAGTTTCATTGGTACTTGCCTGACCTGGAATCGAACCCGCGTCCTTATACTCGAGAGGTTGGTTCTTTGCCCACTAGGCCACCACGACTCCTGTCGTTGACTATAAGTATTAAAAATTTTAAGCAGTATTTTAATGAATCATATTAGTGGGTGATCGGAACGAAAGCACATTACCAAGCTTTTTCATCCTGTCGTCATACTTATTATACTAAATCTTTTCTCAGGGGGGCCCTTAGGACAACAATAGACCTACTGGCAATTCATGTCTAAATTTCAAAAACAAATTAAAAAAAACACTCACTACTCGTCACAGTTGTCGATTTCCTTCGTTGGTTAACGAGGAATGTCTCCTCGATAGTTAAGATTATTATTTTGCCATGATTTCCAAAAGTCTCTACTTAGGCAGGTAATAGGGGACTGAAAAAATCGGCGAGTATATAGAATATCTCTAGTGACGCCACAACCGCATCTAAAAAGTATAATTATCCATAGGATTTCAATTAATTTAAACATATTTTAATAAACAAAAAAAAATATTTGAACATCATTAATCCAACCGTGCCTCAATAAGGTTTTTTAATTGCTTTATAATGTTACCTTAATTAAAGCTGTAGCCCACAAATTAGTTGCTCATTCAGTCGTCTGCTAACAGTATACCTACTGAGGACACAGCCTACTCTGCATTCGTCGTGATAAGAAACCAATTTCATAGTCAGAAAGTGCTTACCTTCTTATAAAATTGATATCGAAATTAGCTGTTCCCCGCAGCTCCAACCTCGTCGCGAGTAAACCTTCCCGCACCCGGATAAAAAGTAGCCTATGCCCTCCCTAGACTATAAATCAGTGTCGGTTATCGGGGTCGGTCTATCGGTTCAGTAGTTTTAGCGTTAAAGCCGAACAGAGAGACAGAGAAAGAGTTCTTCAGAGTTCCGACCTTCGCAATAATGATATTAGTAAAGACCAGCTGTTTTACCGCAACTATGAAGATCTTGAAGTTATATTATTATTATTAAAAGACATGTAAAGGTTACAAAATTAATTTCAATATGCCTTCTCTTCTGTGCTTAGGATATGGTTCGTCCCAGAACCATTCTTTATAATATTCGTCCTGCTATACTGTAAGGAAATAACCAACCTTCTCTTTGCGAGAGGGGGCATGTGCCTAGCAGGGAGATGATAAAAAAGTCTTATGATGATAGACATCCTCCGAGCCTTTTTTTTCCAACTATGTCGGGGTCGGCTTCCAGTCCAACCGGATGTAGCTAAGTACCAGTGCTTTACAAGAAGCGACTGCCCTATCTGACCCCCTCAACCCAGTTACCCGGGTAACCCAATACCCCTTGGTTAGACTGGTGTCAAACTTACTGGGTTCTGACTACCCGTAACGTCTGCCAAGGATGTTCAATGACAGCCGGGACGTACAGTTTAGCGTGCCATCACACAGTCATTGGTATTTAAGATATACTTAGAAAGTACGTACAAACTTAGAAAAGTTGCATTGGTACTTGCCTGAGCTGGAATCGAACCCGCGCCCTCATACTTGAGAGGTGGGTTCTTTGCCCACTAGGCCACCACGACTCCGAACGATATCTCAGGAAATGGTCTGATTAGAAAAATCTTTCAGAGTTAGTTATATCTCATTTATTGTGGAGGGTCATAAGCTAGTCTTATCCGGGTGAGAGGACTAGTTCCCATGGAACATGGGTAAGATCACTGGGGGAAGGTAGTTTTTGCATACACGTACATTTATAGAAACACAACCCCATGAAATCAGATTATTTTTATTAATCATTAATTATCATACAACCTACCCACTGTAACGTACGTTCGGTATTCAAAAAGTTCCCACAATTAGCATTGGACAAGCGTAATTGAAATAAACTGGAACATTAATTGGAAAAATTATGCTCGAGTCAGAAAAATGATATAACACATTCCTGTTAGTGAAGTAAAAAGCCTGAATCACCAACTTAGAACTATAGCTAGGGTTCAATGAAAGGAAAGATGGCGTAGTGAGGTATTTTGTATGTATAGTCTTCTTGTCACCGCCTTTTGGGTTGTAGTAGTTACGGTAAGCCCAGTCAGCTGCACTTTTGACAACTGTCTTGTTAAAACATCTATACACCGTCGTGTAACTAGAACTGAATTTGTCATACCAAGCGCCCGCAGTTAGGCGCCTATTATTGTCCTCGATACCGTCGGAAGCCCCAGGACCACCGGGCATTTCTATGACATACTTATTAGTTGCCATCAGTGCTGAGTGCCCAATCCAAGGACTGCTAGTGTCTTCTCCTGTGATCAAAATATCCCCTTTCCTGACACTTTCGACAAATTTTTTCTTTGATGATTCTGTTGACAAGCTGTGCGTTTTGGGTAGAAGGACCGACATCTGATTATCGTGCAATACTCCGTAGTTATTTATTAAGAGCCACTCCGCGTAATTAACAGGCCTAATCCCGTTCAATTTATTGTATATTCTGAGGGTAGTTTTGAAGAGATCCTCTTGTTCTAAGAATAAGCGTGTGCAATGTTTGCTGGGATCGATTATTCCCAAATGGACCGCAATGTTGAAATAATTATTACTCTTGTTCGAATTTCTACTTTTCTCCCCTAAAAACAGATTAACATTTCATCGTCAAATTCTGTCAAACAATAAGGTGACGTATAGAAATAACAAATTATACAATAAGTAGTGTAAAATACGCAAAACCTGAAAAAAGTTTGAACAGAACAATGAGCAGAATCAATTTATTCACTTTAATATAGGTTATATTTTTTAACCGACTTCCCAAAAAGGAGGAGGTTCTCAATTCGGCCGGTATGGTATTTTTTTTTTTTTTTTTCTATGTATGTACATCGATTACTCCAAGGTTTATAGACCGATTTACGTGATTCTTTTTTTGATCGACGCGGAATAGCTGCCAGATGGTCCCATAGTCATCAGGTCAGGATCTGATGATGGAAACCCTGATAAATCGAGGGCAACCTTCGAAACTTGTAGGCATACATAGGGTAAAAACTTAACACTCAGGTGTATGCCTGAAAGCACTATTTAACAGTGAAGGTTTGGAGCTGACCTGATGATGGAGACCAGAGAGGGTCGAGGGAACTCGACAACTGAATATGTAAACTACCTCGTGTTTGGGCTTATATTATTTGTATTGACGAGACCTTTGCAACAGTGAAGGTTTGGAGCTGACCTGATGATGGAGACCAGAGAAGGTCGAGGGAACTCGATAACTGAATATGTAAAATACCTCGTATTTGGGCTTATATTCTTTGTATTGATGAGAACTTTCCACTTATGTGGATAGTGGCGATTATTCGTATCACTAAAAAGCTTTAAATAAAAAACTTTTTTACAAAAAAATTAAACCGACTTCCAAAAACACTAAAAAGCAAAAAAAAAACTAATTTTAGGTGCATCGGCCTAGAAGTCGGTGGTAAAATTAACTTAGTAACATCCATTACACACCGACTTCTAGACCGATGCACCTAAAATTAGATTTTTTTTGCTTTTTAGTGTTTTTGGAAGTCGGTTTAATTTTTTTGTAAAAAAGTTTTTTAAATATGTTATATTTTAGAAGTTTGAGTAGTCCTAATTTTCCCAAGGTTTTCCTGAAAGAGTTACTGCACGTACCGGGATAAAATATAGCCTATATTAATATCAGATAATATATCTTCTTCTTCTTCTTCGACACGAAAGAAGAAGAAGACAATATATATTTCTAATGGTACAAGATTTTTTAAAATCGGTCCAGTAGTTTTTGAGTTTATCCATAACAAGCAAACGAACAAAGTTTTCCTCTTTATAATATTAGTAAAAACACTAATGTGGTTTGGTTGCTTAAAAAAAAATTCATTTTAGATGGTCTATTGTTTTATGATTTGATTCGAAGAAGCGAAGTACGTTGCGATGATTTAGCCCAAACTAAAAAAATATCTTACTTAGATCTAACGGTTCAACTGAATCTTCTTCACATCCTGGGACCAACGATGTAACCATAACAATTTGAATAAGTCCAACCACATAAATATGTAATCTTAATGTAGCCATCATTATAAACTTGATTTCAGCACTTAGTACATCATATATTCGCATCTTTACAGGAACAATATAATTCCGGAAACTCTGACTGAAAATGAAACTGATATGAAGTCACTTTTAAAAAAATCAGATCAGGAATAAACTACCATCCCTACTCATATTATAAATGCGAAAGTCTGTCTGTCTGTCTGTCTGTCTGTCTGTCTGTCTGTCTGTCTGTCTGTCTGTCTGTCTGTCTGTTACGCTGTCACGTCTAAACCAGTGAACTGATTTTAATAAAATTTTGCACAGAGATAGAGTTAAACTTGAGAAAGAACATAGGATAGTTTTTATCCCGGACTTTTGAAGAATTCTCTTGGAAACGCGATATAACCGAACTCCACGCGGGCAAAGCCGCTGGCGGAAGCTAGTAGTAAATATTTATTTTGCTCCATCATCATATAAATAGTCATTTCCCAATCTATTTTGGTGTCGTCTTACCAAATTGTGTAGATGACTACTTTTCTTTTATGTTTTAATGGAGCTATTGCCTGTCCGATCTTCTTGATTCAAAGCTCTGTTTCTCTGTTATAAATATACAAAGTGTGTCGTACCTAATCACATCAAATTAAATACGTTAATATACTGGTTAATATTATATCTACTAGCACAAAGAAAAGATAAAATACGCAAAAAATAAAAATAATGACTTTTTCTAACAAAATAAATAGAATAAAACTGTGCGAGAATTAGAACACCATTACAAGAAAAGGAAATTGTCCCTTGAAAACTGACAGCTGTCAATTGGTCAAACATTCGATACTCCTAACTTTATCTCTGCTTTACTCATGTTGTTGTAAATTATGAAAACGAAAAATGACTCCTTTGACCAAACCACTGAATGGATTAGGTTAATTTTTTTACAATTCGCCATAGAATATCATAAAGTATATATGATAGGATTTAATGTGATTAGATACAACACACCCGATATACCACGGAGTAAGGAAAAATGAGCAAAGATGTTATAACGCAGGTAGGTCAGGCGCCTTCTTGTAGGTCAAATTCATACGGTGGTTCTTTGAAACATCTGTCAACGATTTTTGGTATTTCTAAAAATGGTCGGGTGTAAAGAAGGTGTATAAGGGCGTAGACAGTAACATTCCTCGTCACCCGCTCACCCGCTTTTTAGCACGTTCTTAGGCGATTTTCCGTTATGGCACCTCCGCTAGAGATTTTGTTCTCCATTATATATGCCTAATAGCAATTTATATCTAACGCTAAATAACAAAATAGCATACATCTTATTGCTATAAAATGTTTACCCACTATATTGCAGTTGCCGTTTCCCTCGTTGATGAACGAGGAATGTGGAATGAGGAATTCCTCCTTAAGAGTTTAGAACATTATTTTCCATGATTTCCAAAACCCTCGGGAGTAGAAGTCAGATAACTATGAAACTGAAAACAAAACGATAACTGTACACGATTGCAACTAAAGATTATAATTATCCTTGGCATTTCAATTATTATGGACATGTTTTTATAAACTGAAATAATAATTTAAACTTAATTCAGCCGACCGTGCCTCAATACGAATGACGTTTTTATTGCATTATAATGTTTTTGATTATTCTGCATCCGTTATGTTGACAAACTGTTTTCTTAGTCGAAAAATCCTGAATTATAAATTGTTATCAAAAATTATGCTACCTACCATTTAAAATGCCATCAACATCCTACTTCCTATCCAAGTAGGATACTATATTATAAATGTAAGCTTTTGAGAATATATGGATGTATGTTTTTTATTCTTTCACGCAAAAACGGCTGGACCGATTTGGTTGAAATTTGGTATGTAGATAGGTGATTAACACATAGGCTGCCTATTATTATCACACCACGCGGGCAAAGCCGCAAGCGGAAGCTAGTTATCAATATATCTTAAGTAGTATATCTTAAGACACCATGCAGGTGATACTCGGAGAGGGCTTAAACTTTTGTTTTTTAAATATTAAAATTAAAAACAAGTCTTAAGCATGAACAACAAGACCACAGATAGGTATTTATTGCGTATTAATTCTGTTTACTTGCGGTAAAGCAGTAGGTTACCGTTACAGCATTTTTATCGTCCCACTGCTGGGCACAGGCCTCCTCTCACACGGAGAAGGATTGAGCATTAATCACCACGCTTGCTCAATGCGGGTTGGTGAAGCAGTAGGTATCCGCCATAAATAAATTTAAAAATGCAAATCCAGAGAAAACCGCTCGATTGCTTAGATCCTTTGAAACCAAACTTTAGTTAATTGTTTAAACAAATTAATTGAAATCTCAAGACTCTCCATCACCAAGTAGTTGGGATTGTGGGAGATTCGTATTTGCATTTCGCGAATAACCGCGCAGTCTATCAGTTTAATTTGTTTAAGTCTACGCTTATTGTTTAAATAAACACTGACAATTATGTAAGACTACGTTTCGTTTGTGACTTTGTCTGCATCCAGTATTCACTGTCACTCATGCGGTTAGTAGTAGGATATATGTATATTTTTTTTCTGCATGTTTATGTCCCTCTTGAAGCTACCGTAATCTTCTTTACATTCATCCCAATCAGATTTTGCAGTTTCGGAGTGAAAGTATAACGATCAAACTCACTTTCGCATTACATAAGTAAGGATGATGAAGGCTTCAATACTTTGAGCACTCCATTTTTATTAGTGAATGGTATCAATTGTCCAGTCCGCCTACTATACATTATATGTAGGTATTCTTTATGAACCCCAGATCACCTAAAAGGTATCCAGTTTTCTTAGGTATTTTCCTAATACTCCAATTTCTTCAATAGACATAGGTGTTTGCAATAAAATATCTCACAGAATCGGTAGATCAGGGTACATTCTAAGAAAGGGTATGTCATTAACACTACGTTTAAATAGATATTATTTATTAAAAACTGAATATATGTACAATAATGGCGTCCACGGCCGATTTCAGCCACGGCGGCTGTTCTCATTTAAAGAGATCAGCCAGCTGCGCAGGACATATTATAGTGCACAAGCATTTGCGCGGACACAGGTGCACTCCCTATTCCTCTCATAACCTCATAACCTCTACTCTCATAACCCGATGGGACGGCACTCCGACACGACCGGAAAGAGATCAGGCGCAGGACCGACATTTACGTGCTCTCCGATGCACGGGTGAATCAATCACCAACTTCCAACGGGCTGCTTTGTGAAAGTTTAAGAAAACCCACAAAGCGATTTCGGCCCGACCCGGGAATCGAACCCGAGACCTCGAGCACAGCAGCCGCGCTTGCGACCACTAGACCAACGAGGCAGTCAAAGTGATGTACAATATCATAAGTTTATACAAGTAACAATTCTCTTTCATATATCACATAGCATAAGTATAAATAATAAATGCAACATCTAAATATCTAATACAATAAAAAAGTTAAAACTTCCCTTTGTTCGTCAACCAATAGGGACGCAAGAAATACGTTGGTATTGCAGTAGGAACGATGATCGCATTCCCAGGATTTCTTATAACTTTGTTGCTACCAGTTCCGTAGTAATACGCCTGCAGCACGAGCTTAGAGCAGTAGCTTGGGTTCGTTGTCTGGAAGTTCGTAGTTAATGCGTATGTTATGTGTATGGTCTTCGTGGACCCTTCATTCGGGTTGTAGTACTTGCGGTCAGCCCAGCGCGCAGCTTGTGAGGCTATTCCAGCATCAGGACACCGGTACACTGTCGTCCAATCAGAAGCGTGAATATCAAACCACTTGTGCTTAGTTATTTGTCTGTTGTTGTCCTTAATCCCTGTCTGCCAGCCTTTGCCTCCAGGCATCTCCAACACCCAGGTATCGGTTGTCATTATTGCAGCGTGGCCAAGCAACCCCCCACTGCCTCTGCCCGTGATCAAAATGTCTCCTTTCCTCACAGTGTTGACAAAACGTCTTTTGTTATCAGCAGTGGACCGCTTACTTATTTTTCTTTGGAACATAGACTCCTGAGTATCGAAGAGTATTCCGTAGTTGTTCATTAAGAGCCAATCTTGGTAACTAATCGTTTGATTGCCATTGAGTGAAAGGTATTCTCTGTACGTATCTTTGAAGATGTCTCTTTCATGTTGTTCAAACACTCGAAGCGAGTATTTTTCGGGATTGATTATTCCCATGCGGACCCCAGCGCTGTAGGCGGTCGCCGTCTGGTTCGATACCGCGTCATTCGCTTCTGAAAACAGTAAATTGCGTACCGTTGTTTTATTGTTCATTCGGTTCCATTTTTGAAACAAAAAGTGACGTATAAAGCGTATCGTTGCAATATATCACTTGGTTTGAAAAGTATGCAGATGTGTCCGGACACGACATGAAATATTAGAGATCCTATCATGTTCTTATGATATTGTCAATCACAAAAGGTATGCAATTTAATTAAATTAACAAAGTAACTCACCAAGATCTTCCTCGAAGCCGTGTGCCCCTACCACCAACAAGACCACTAAAAGAAACAATTGTCCAAGCTCCATGATCGCTTCACAAATGTGATTAATTACTCCATTATAACTCTTATATATGTTAAAATTAAGCAAGACATACTAATGAGCAAACACAATTCTTCGTAATGTAGGTACATATTGTAAAGTACTTATGATTAGGGGATGTCCTGCAAGTAGGTACATATTAGTTATCTCGTTACAGTTCTACATGAAGTGCAATGACAGTTGTGTTTGTTTGTGGAAACCATTTCATCGTGATTGCTGGCAGACTAATTGCGTAACAAACTTTTATTGGCAGTGGCTTTCGGTTGACAAATCAACAGGGGGCGCCAGTTTATATATTTTAAACTTTTTTTGGCATAAGATTGAAAAATGAAAATATTATTTGTATAATATTTCTTACCTACGAAACAAACAACATGGTATTCCTAATAACATTTCAATTGTTCTCAAGAAACCGTTGAAGTGCTCGAATGATTAGAATTTAACTATCTATGATAACATATACGTAGGTAGAAATACACAGAAAATTGAGGAAAATGCCTTAAAAATTATAATTATTCAAAAATCCGATGCCGAAGCCGATGTTCTCACATTAAAAAAAAATAATGAGAAGGTAACCATATTTAACATGATTTACTAAGAACAGCATTCGTCAGTATATCCCATCATTTATTTTACCTAAACAGAAAAGTTACCCAACAGAAGTAAATCGCTACGATACCTTGAAACAATTAAGCCTCGTGTAGCAGATACGAGTATGTAATCCTTAGTAACTCCTTACGTGGGGAGTAGATAAATTACCGCGAAAGATTCTGCAAACCAGCGATTTGTGTTAGAAAACTGCTCCTCAGAAAAGTTTACAAAAACCACAAGTTTCTGACCTAGGTGTTTCGCAAATAATCATCATCCTTCTAATATAAAAGAATCATAATAATCATTATCATCATTCTTATAATAATCATCGTCATCCCAAGTTTATTTGGGATCGGCACAGGATACCTATTCCTTTCTTCCATAGTAGTAATATCTATCTGAGGTCATCTTAAGAAAGTAAAATACTTTATTGCTGCATCGTCCTTCACAAAATCCCCTACACCTACATTCATCCACGTAATTTCAAGTAAAATTTGTCTTCTCATTTATCTGTATATTCGCAGCAAATCGCTCGTCTGCTCTCCCTCAAGATATATAAATATTCTCAACGACGACCAGCCCAAAAGTTTATCTACGAAAATGTAGGAAATACTTGGTAACTGCCAAGTTCCCGCCCTAGGCGGATCGCCCTCAAATTAGATACTTACCTAGTTAGGCATTCAGATAAGATCTTTAGTATTCCTTGAGAGATCCTCGACAATTGTTCATGGTTAGCACTTGATTATGTCCATCGATTACTGCTTACAAATGAGGTGAATTTACTCGTAACTACTGTGTAAGTGGAGGCCAAAAATTGACCTTCATAACATTTGGATTGTATGGGTTAAAATACTTTATAATTCCTACAGGAAACGCTGCCAACGATGCATCCTACTTTTATTAAGATTTATGAATAAATCTTAACGTTGACATGAAACTGCATCTTGCCTTTACCATCAGCTTGAATAAGGTCCCTCGAGACTACAGCGCCCACTAATATATAGCAATAACAACAGCACATAAACTGGGTACAGGTGCAAGCAAGCACATCAAACAGCGTATGTACACTACTGAAGCAGTTACGTTGTCGTATGCTAATTATTCACAGAAACTAAATGGAGGGTAATGGAGGGTATTAGTAACATGCTGCGACTGCCAGCCAATCAGAATGCGCACCACCATCGACCAGCCAATCACGTACAAGATGGATGTTCCCGATTTAATACGGATAGTGTAACCAACAGATTATAATGTGTTTGTGCTGCATGCACGATTGGTAGCGGAATCGAAATTCATCGTCTTGCTTAATTCCTCTAGAGCATTATAGAATGGGATATTCGAGGGAATTTGGGTAGCAGCCTCATTAAGCATATTGATTGTCAATACATAGTATTATAGGCTCAACATAATCATCTTTCACCAAGACAACAAGGAGCCATCTAAGTCAATCTGGACTAGATGTCATTGATTTAGATTTTTTCTCTCCTTATCTCGTTACACAAAGTAAACACCAACCTTAAGTTTTAGCTCATAAAATAAAACAACAATATACTACCTAATAATTTATTCTTCTAAATTCATGGAACATTCTCGTACTTTCTCGACGGCCTAATCAAATATCGAATTGAGCGAAGAACACTTGCATATGGACCGTAAACATACACCAGAGCTGGATCCCTTCGTTTGACAGTACTCGTCACAGTCGTACTTGCACGATCGCCTTGGTTTGATGGCGGCCAGAGATTCTGGGAAAAAGAAAAATAAGGTGTTAATATGGTTGATGCATTTTTTAAATTAGGCATGGTTTCAGAGAAGAGCCATATTTTACGATCGGCATTTGTTTGAGATATCATTTCTCATGATTCGTGGAGCTCACTCTTATTTTGACTAAGTGCAACTTAATACCATGAACATGACAAGAAAACTCTGCTGAATAGAAAATTATTACAATAAGTTAAACACTATTTGAAAGCTGATTCAATTCTTTACAAACACCGGTTTTAGAGAGCGATAAAATAATAGCTTGCCATAAGAACGAAGTCTATACTTAGTTACCAGTATAAATTGATCCACTAAAATATTCCCATCATTTTCTGTAAGCTAAACATAAAACACTAATAACTCAGTAGATTTTCAGGTTTATTCCGAGAAATATTACTGGGCATAATAGGCATTGTCGTCTCATTTATATTCAATGACAAGGATAGTACCTATTTATAAATAATAAGGCTAGATCCCTAAGGATGTCCCAGGATATTATATAGACATTATTAAATGTAAATGCGTACCTAAGAAGTTTTCTTGTATTCTATGAAACGAAGCTACTACGAACTAAGAAGCTACTACTAACTACGAACTAAGAACTAATGATCAATGACATCAAAATTATATTTTAATCAAATCTCAATCTATACTAATATTATAAAGCTAAAGAGTTTGTTTGTTTGATTGTTTGTTTGTTTGTTTGTTTGAACGCGCTAATCTCAGGAACTACTGGTCCGATTTGAAAATTTCTTTCAGTGTTAGATAGCCCATTTATCGAGGAAGGCTATAGGCTACTTTTTATCCCGGTACGGGAAGTAGTTCCCACGGGATGCGGGTGAAACCGCTGGCAGAAGCTAGTCTATCATAATGTAACAAGCAGCAACAGACCTTTGTTGTATGAATATGTAAGAAGTTGGTTCAAAGACCAGTCTTTTTGGCCTGTTTTTGATGAGATGTTATTAAACGACCCCTCCCGCTGTGGGTGCAGCGTGACGGAGTGTCAGACTCTTACTGACTAGAACCCACCATGTTCCTTCTTAAGCCCTTAATATACCAGGGCCGCGGTAATTCCTTCGAATAATCCCGCAGCTCCGTAGTCTTTTTGACCTAACGTATGCTTTTGGTCCTTTAATTCAACCAAGCCTATCCTTCCAGATAATTACAATGCAAGTACATTAAAGTTTAAACTTAACAAGCGTATAATTAAGGATGCAATAAACATAAATACTTGTCCAGATATAATCAACGCGATTTATTAACATTAGTTTGCTGCTAAGAACAAAGGAAAGCCGTTAAATATATCGTGAAATCTTTAGTGTTTATCCCGAGGTGTAGAGTATGCATGTAGGTGTTTTCAAGTATTCCCATTGGATCTCCTTAAAATCCAACAAAATTAAATTAATTTAAAATAAGTTAGAAATTAATAGTATAAAAGTGATGCGTTCGGTTTATCAGTTACTACAGAGCTATACTGCTTAAGATCAAAACAGTCATTTGTTTTTTATTATAAAATGATTTTGAGGGACATAGATATCATGATGCGTTTTATTGCGCTCTTTCGATTAATAGTTTTGTAATTTAGAAGTGCACATGTAGATTTATATTTAATACGTGTCAGCTATTGAACCGTCAAGTCACACACATTTAATTTGGACGTTAATGACACGCATGAGGACATCTTATCTTGGACAACTGCAATCAAATGTGCAGACATTTGTTATTATAAATATTAGATCATAGTGAATTCACGGTTCCGCGGAGTGTGTCTTATGAAGAAGAACCATTGACAACAAATCTTTTCAATAAACAGTTATTAGACCATAAATAAAAATATTCAAAACAAAACGGGAAATCGTTTGTTTTGATTACTTCAACACTTCTATGGGTAATAAACAAAGGCTATATATGACCGACGTGTTGGTCATGAATCCTAAATTATGGCATAAACATCCAAACAAACAAAAACATTGATCTGGCAGTATGATTCATACCTATAATAATGGGAACCTCGATTGTCATATGTATAGAAGGGTTTTGTACCTGTTTGGTTTTTATCTTATTCTGAAGACGGTAAACTGTACCTCGTAAGGGTCCGTTCAGATAGACCGGGTCGGAGAGCATCGGCGCGCATTTTTCTTTTCACACAGATCGGAGCCGATCGGCTGCGCGAGCATTAAAGAGCATCCAAACGGAGCCAAACGTCAAGAAAAAATACACGATCGGAGCCGGTCGGCTCCTCTTATTATTTCACACCGAGCGTATTCGAGCATTCTCAATGACAAAAGCAGTGAGCATGCAAAAATAAACCTTACTTCAAATACTAAGTACTCAATTTTCAACGTGTTAAGAATTTGCTCTGCTCTCCGAGCCGGTCTGTCTGAACGGACCCTTATACACCAATAAGTCAATATGACATACTATCATCATGAATCTAGCCTTTTCCCAACTATGTTGAAGTTTCTGTCCAGTCTAACCAAGTACCGGTGTTTTACATAGAGCGACTGCCTATCTGACCTCCTCATCCGACTCACTCAAGAAACCCGGTATTCCATAGTGTCTTTATTTGCATAAGGCAAAGACGTAGGTAGGCAGGGACATAATAATAATTGCCATAGTTAATCATACCAATTAGCAAGGGAAGTCAGTCAGATTAATCATCAACTATGTGTCATTATAAAATACACAGGTTTTTTTTCTATATCGTGTTATGAATGCAAAATCATTTGCAAACATAAACTACCTATTCCATGTACGCAATACACACCCGGAAAAAATGTATTTATCTTTCTCCAAGTGAGCTATCTAACGTCATGAGATTAGCGTATTTAATAATCAAACTCTTCTTTCTCTTTCTTTATAATATGTATTCGTACTACGTCCCGCTATCGGCTTCATCTGCATCCTCAGGGACCACATCCCGTATATGGATGGGGATAAATACCTAGTATTCTATGTCCGTCTCCTTATTCGAAGCTACCTTCCCACCAATTTTCAGCCATACAGATTAAAGTTAGTAAGTATCCGAAACCGCGAAACACAACACTGCAGCCATCTTCTAAACCGCACTAACTTAAAGTCATTGACCTACTTGTTTAATATATTTATTAAAAATATCTCAAATACAAAGATGAATTTAAGTAAAACACTTTACCTTCAAGTATTCTTCTCACATAATATGTTAATAACTGGAATCCCCGTACCTAAGGGCCACTCACATTGTTGCAATGACATACAAAAGGTTGATAACCTAATATCTGCGCGTGCGCATACAAGTGGTACGGCTTTATCGCGTCCTCGGTTGATAAAAAAACAATAACATAGCAAATTAACGAGTTTGTGTTACCTGTGGAACCGGTCTAACTACTTACTGGTGTTTGATATTATTGATAACCGTTGACTAATGTGTCTTTACTTTATTCTTAGTTAGGCAATAGGCATTATTATAATAAATTGCGTAAAAATACTAAATTGCGCCCTCAAGTTTGTTGGTATCTCAAAGGAACTAAAAATTAGCCTGACTCTGTCTTATGATGGATACATGCATATTTTTATGCCAAAAACCCCGATCGGTAATCCAATTTTAGTATGAAATCGGAATAAATAAACTCCCTTTCACATTTATATCAACCTCTTGCAAGATGCAAGCATGAAACTTAGTAGCCCAAAAGGTTTGCAATTGCCTGTCTGTTATCTAAGACTAAGAATGCAGATTAATACTTATATTACAATTATAGCATAGCAGTAAATGGTGTAAGATACTTTAGCTGCCGTAAATACGAAACATAAATCTTTAAACAAGAACCGTTTCATTGTTATCTCGCGAGAAAGAGTACCTAGTCTTGGCCCAGCTTATGAGTACACCGATAACGTTAGCTGCAGTGGTAATTTCTTTTAATTTTCTCAATTAAACTTCGTAGTTAGTCGTAAAAGTTAAATGGCCACGAATATTTAGAGACGTTGAAACGTTGCGTTTAATTATAACGTCGTTTTTTGCAGTACTACTGTGCCGACAAATAGTTTTAAAGCTGTTGTCGTGAGCTCTGTGGGGAATGGTCTAATTAGGCAAATACAGGCTTGAAATTATTTGAAGCCTACTAACTAAGGTATATGTAATTCATTGTACTATAGAACATCAATATTGTATACGAACAAGACAAAGTCTTCTTCACCGTAAAGCAAGGTAAGCAATTGCGACGGAGCGCTGACCCTTGAGGACCCTGCACCAGGTACAACATGCCTTTGGAGTCCCGTGCAAGCGAAATGATTTGTTTATTCTGTTCAGATTTGTAAGAAATTTCTAACCCCAAAAAAAACCCACCCTTTCTTGTTAAGGGCCCTGAACTTGCTTATTCCAGCACAGCCAATAAAATGTCATGACGTTAGACCTCTCCTGCTGTTGCACTTGAGAATATTGTTGTCAATGCATGTGCACCATGCAGCATTTTTATTTTTTGCTGATAAACACACGATTCCTCGGAACAATCAAATGTAGAATGCTCGTAAAATCTCTAATCAACCTATTGGGCGATAACGTGATTAATGGTAGTGAGATTTTTAATTCAAGGTTATTTAGGTTTTATGAATAAACGATGTATTTAATTTTTTAATTACAATGCCCCATAATTATAGAAATATCTAAAATGTCTAAATTATTAGCGTTAACAACACTTCAAGTTATTACAATAAAGTACTTATTTTATACTTATTCACTTTTGATTGACCCCATATCTACTTAATTAGCTTTTAGTCTTCAAATGTCATACATCTCTAATTTATATCTATTTATACAAAAATGTCAGTCAAAATTTATTATTCAAAAAGAGTCGAAAACATTTCTCAACTATCTTATCAAAATGGAATACCATGAGTCATTTGCAAATAGCAACAAACATTAAGTATTATATTATCTTAGTGGATTACTATTCACACTGTTCTCACTGATAATGATGACCTATGACATTTATGCTGCACATTATTTAAAGCAGATTATTAATAATATTGTCATGTCATTCTTAATTTTAATAGTGGTATATTATTGCGTGCGTATTCGCACGACAACATTTCTTTTAAATCGTATTAAGGACCAACTAAAAAGGACCAAATAGAATGCGTACAAAAATTATTCTCGATACCTGTATTGTATTAAGTACCGGTTCCATATATACAGAGACAAAGAAGTTCTTATGATTTTCCTCAAAGACCAGCACAAGTTATGTTTTGTTATTAACCTAATGTGACATTAACAATATATATATAAAATCGTATAACATTATGACTGACACTCTGAATGTTAAATCTTATTTTTGGGAATAAAGTATTTTTTAATTGACACAATTTAGCCAAAAAGAAATTTAATAGTATGCTGAGTCAATGAAAATGAAAAGGTAAATAATATGCCTGTGCAATAAGAACATCGAACAAAATAAAATATCAACAACACAATAAAAATCCATAAAAATAAACGTGTTCATACTAACCTTGTAAACTTAAAGCTAATATCACAAATATGAGAAACAAACTAAACAAATTCACTTTCATTTTTATATTAAATATTTTTAAAACCAAAACAATTAACCACTGAGTATTTATTGCACATAATTATTTTTTTATGAATACTGAGAGTACAGCATCAGTGAGCTAATGAGACGATCATTCTGCCGTGTGTTACGAACTTCAGTGCGCTAAATAGCGCGGTCTTCCGGCCAATGTGGATACTAAAAAATAAAAATCGCCAAGGAAAAACCCGTTTTGAGAATAACCATTATGTGACATCACGTTTTTGTAAAAGGAGTTGCTTGCTTTTAGTGGTTCCATAGTAGGTATGATTGATGTTATAGTATTGATTTTAAGTAATTGATTAAACTTATACGTACTGATCTAGTTTTACATACCTAGTTACCTTTTTCCCAAATATTAGACTCGGTCACTATAGAAAATATTACTATTTTATTTCTCATGAAAGTTGAAATAAAATTAAAAATCGTTTTCGCGCAACGAAAAATAGCCCTATCAAAAAATGAATGTTCTGTTTTCTTAATTTTCCTTTCAAAAAGTATAACATGCTTCTGTGTCTATCATCATCATCCTTCTGCCCTTGCCAAAATTTTACTTTGGGACGGCGCAGCATGATATGATCTTTCCTACTTTCCTGTTGAACATCATCTCACAATTTCATTTCTAACTATATCGTCTCTTATAAATCCATCTAGCGTTTCTCTGGTCGTCTCCAAAAAATCGTGTAACAGGTATGTCTCTACATTGAGTCATAGTCCAAAACCAAGGGATTTCCCTAAAATTTGTAAAGTTAGATAAAGTTAATGACTGTGACCTAATTTAATTTATTTTTGCACAAAAATTTCGCGGTAAGTAATCAAAGTGACTAAAACCGATGAAAAAACATAACCAACTAAACAAATGTTGCTGAAAGGTAATGTCCCGCTTTCAAGATCTGCTACAGTTAAATATCCTAAAACTGTTTTATTTCTGGAACACCTCAGGCCATATAAGTCATATGAGCTAATAATACCTAATTCTTCAAACCGTCAATGTCCTCAAACACTAATGCAATAAAAACATATGATAACACCTGGAAGAGTAAAGAAAGGCAAAGCTGACTAACTCACTATCAACAAAGAATAATTCTGTAAACCTTACGACTGCATACTGTCCGATACTAAGAATTCCTGCCCAGTTTCGACACACCTAATGATTACTGCAAATATTTCCCAATCTAATAATAATTACCGGCACTTATCTGTAGTTCAAAGCAGGACGGGATATAGCCTGACTCACAAAAGGACTTTTTACATAGGTGAAGTCCCGATGAAGCAACGGTTCCTATATAAAAGCTAACAGGAAGACACTTGAAGTATTTGCATCGGTATCAGTAGCAAACGAAGTAGTCTAAGCTGAAGATATGTTGCCTAAAATATTAATTGTTGTTCTTGCAACAGTTAGCGTTATCAATGCAACTGTGATCGTCAATGTTTTTGATGGTAATTTTAGTAACTAGATCAAATTAAATTACAGTAAATTTTAGTAAATTGTTTATAAATATAAATGATATGGTTATTTTTATGTTTTCTTTATCATAGATGACCCCGACATTGGATTATTGTCCGCGAAGAGTGGCTGCAACCCTGCAGAGTGCGACCAACGTTGTCGCAGACTCAAGTTCCCCGGTGGCGCCTGCGTCAATGGTCGCTGCAAGTGCGACAATTTCCGTATTGCAGAAGGTATTATTTACGTTTTTTTTTTTTAAATTAGATATTCGTTGATCCATATTAGTTTCATCTAACTTTATCCTTATGCATATTTTTTGTAAAAGATGTATTTATTCATCTTTGTACAACTCAGATTTCTCTGTCCTTTTCTAGTTGAGGTTTCTGAAAATTCCCGCTTACAGCCTAAAATGCCTTGTTTTAACTGGCCTTGCATCGTGTCGTGTTCTTTACAAAAATACCCGGCTGGTCTCTGCGTAAAAGGAGAATGCCAGTGTTTTTACTTACAAAGAATGGCAGGTAAAAGACTTATCAATCGGAAGCTATTATTATTTATTAGCTTTTATACAGATTATAGTTTCATAATCATAATAAAAATGGATCTTTATTATTATTCATAATTTAATTAAATTGATTTCTATTATTTATAAATATCAAATTTTACTCTATTTACTAGGAGTTCCTAAAAATAACATCCCCGAACAAGACAACACGCCACAGACAGGTAAGAATAATTTGTTTTCACCCACACACTATTATCATACGGTTCTTCGTAATTAATCAATATACTTTTCGAACAGATGAGGTTGATTCAGAGCTGGATAGAAAGAAGTGGGAATGCAATACTACAAGGTGTGACAAATTCTGTCGCATACTTCAATTTACCGGTGGCGCCTGCGTCAATGGTCGATGCAAATGCAACAATAGCAGTATTGCACAAGGTATTGTAGTAGCATTCTTAATTAATTCCTTTAAAAAAATATTCTTAAATTAATGATTTATTATTTTTATCATCAGATCTCGAGCCTGAACTAGTAAACAAGAAGAGTGACTGCAACCCTGCAGAGTGCGACCAACGTTGTCGCAGACTCAAGTTCCCCGGTGGCGCCTGCGTCAATGATCGCTGCAAGTGCGACAATTTCCGAAATGCAGGAGGTATTATGAAATTTCGTTTTATCCTAAAATTTACTAAATTGATGAAATTGGATGCTTAGTTGATACTTAACTAATTAAACATACGAGTTTTCAAACAGATCTACAATTTTGCCCTCTTTCACAAGAGTTTCTGTACAATAACCATGTAACATGGATGACTATTGCTTGTGCGACTTTTTGAAGCCATCTTTAAGCAAAACTTTTTTTTTTAAATTAAATTCAGATAAAAACCTTATTCATTTTCAGAAAAAAATAACGATAATTCCATACCAACTGTAGAAGATTTCGTTCCGCTGCAAGGTATGTAACACGTTTTTATTGGTTTTAAGCCAAAGAATGAATGATCAATTATTCTAAAATAATAATTATTGTACCAGATGATTTCGAGTCTGACTTTGCTGGCAAGAAGAGTAGCTGCAACCCTGCAGAGTGCGACCAACGTTGTCGCAGACTCAAGTTTCCCGGTGGTGCCTGCGTCAATGGTCGCTGCAAGTGCGACAATTTCCGTAATGCAGAAGGTTTGCATAAAATTTCTGTTCTAAACCGAAATTAAAAGGGAACTTCCTATAATGGATGCCTAGCTGATACTTAACTAATTAAATATTTTTGCCCTTTTTTCAATTGAGTTTCTGAATAATGATTATCATGTAACATGGATGTTTATTATTAAACTTTTTGAAGCCATATTTTAGGGTAAAAATTATCACAAAATTGTTTAGTGAAATACTAATAAAATCCTTCGTTGTTTTCAGATCAAATTTCCGATAATTCCATACCAACTGTAGAAGATTTCGTTCCATTACAAGGTATATATCGTGTTTTTTTTTTGTATTTGATCAATCCTAAGAATTAACGAGTCATTATTCTAAAATAAAAATTACTCTGACAGATGACTTCGAGACTGAAATTGCTAACAAGAAAAGTAACTGCAACCCTGCAGAGTGCGACCAACGTTGTCGCAGACTCAAGTTCCCCGGTGGTGCCTGCGTGAATGGTCGCTGCAAGTGCGACAATTTCCGAAATGCAGGAGGTATTATGAAATTTCGTTTTATCCTAAAATTTACTAAATTGATGAAATTGGATGCTTAGTTGATACTTAACTAATTAAACATACGAGTTTTCAAACAGATCTACAATTTTGCCCTCTTTCACAAGAGTTTCTGTACAATAACCATGTAACATGGATGACTATTGCTTGTGCGACTTTTTGAAGCCATCTTTAAGCAAAACTTTTTTTTTTAAATTAAATTCAGATAAAAACCTTATTCATTTTCAGAAAAAAATAACGATAATTCCATACCAACTGTAGAAGATTTCGTTCCGCTGCAAGGTATGTAACACGTTTTTATTGGTTTTAAGCCAAAGAATGAATGATCAATTATTCTAAAATAATAATTATTGTACCAGATGATTTCGAGTCTGACTTTGCTGGCAAGAAGAGTAGCTGCAACCCTGCAGAGTGCGACCAACGTTGTCGCAGACTCAAGTTTCCCGGTGGTGCCTGCGTCAATGGTCGCTGCAAGTGCGACAATTTCCGTAATGCAGAAGGTTTGCATAAAATTTCTGTTCTAAACCGAAATTAAAAGGGAACTTCCTATAATGGATGCCTAGCTGATACTTAACTAATTAAATATTTTTGCCCTTTTTTCAATTGAGTTTCTGAATAATGATTATCATGTAACATGGATGTTTATTATTAAACTTTTTGAAGCCATATTTTAGGGTAAAAATTATCACAAAATTGTTTAGTGAAATACTAATAAAATCCTTCGTTGTTTTCAGATCAAATTTCCGATAATTCCATACCAACTGTAGAAGATTTCGTTCCATTACAAGGTATATATCGTGTTTTTTTTTTTGTATTTGATCAATCCTAAGAATTAACGAGTCATTATTCTAAAATAAAAATTACTCTGACAGATGACTTCGAGACTGAAATTGCTAACAAGAAAAGTAACTGCAACCCTGCAGAGTGCGACCAACGTTGTCGCAGACTCAAGTTCCCCGGTGGTGCCTGCGTGAATGGTCGCTGCAAGTGCGACAATTTCCGTAATGCAGAAGGTACCTATTATTTTGGTTTTCAAAATTGTTCCAGTTAAAAAAGGAAAACTAAATATTAACAAATACATTATATTTTAACAGATGATTTCGAGTTTGATGCTTCACCCAAGTATAGCGACTGCAGCCCTATAGGGTGCGACCAGCAGTGTCGCAGAATCGGCTTTCCAGGTGGTGTCTGCGTCAATGGTCGCTGCAAGTGTGACATCTTACGTGACACACAAGGTATTAATTTAATGTTCAACGAAGTATTAATTTTCAAAAGTAGTGAAAAGGTAATATTTTAATAATTTTATTTTGGCAGATGAATACGAGCTTGATTCTGCAACCAAGTATAACGACTGCAGTCCCATAGGGTGCGACCAACGGTGTCGCAGTATCGGCTTTCCAGGTGGTGTCTGCGTCAATGGTCGCTGCAAGTGTGACATTTTACGTGACATGCGAGGTATCATTTCTACTAAAAAAAGTACTTCTATGGAAAAATATTAGGTTTTTATTTTTAGTGTTGTTAGACTGCACTAGCTAAATGTATCCTTTACTTTACGTGTTCTTACACATTATAATATTAAAACTAATTCATTGATTGCAGATATATTAGGTAAGTATTTGGTCTTCCATATTTTTTCTTGCCCCCTAATATTTTTAATTCAATCTTTTAAACATTCCAGTTCAAGAGCCGTCACTACCTGAACCAAGGATCCCGGGCATTTTTGACAAACTTCGCTGCAACTCGGACGTATGTTACAAGCATTGCACCAAAATTGGATTGGCAGACGGCACCTGTAAGAAAGGAATTTGCAAATGCAAGGTTATGTGAAGGTCGAGTTAGTTTTAACAATTTTTGCCTGGTTTATTAGGAAATACTTTATTTGAAGTGTAACATAGTATTTTACATGTAAACTCATGAAACTTCAATTTGCCATAGAAATAGAGGTAATGCCAAAGTACCTTTGCATTTTTGTTAACAAGTAAATATTGTCATAATGTACACATTATCGTCAAACAAATAGTCTAGTATCAATAAATATTGTTTATTTGATAAAAAAACTGTTTTATTTTTTCGTACCTTATAAGAATCTAAAGCACGTTCTACAGCCAAGAAAAAGAAATGCTATATATATTTACTAGCTTTTGCCCGCGACTTCGTTCGCGTGGAATAGTGGCATCCGACAGATTTTTTCGTTTGAACAATAGATGGCGCTGTATGTCCGGAATAAATTGTATCTATTATTTTTATTTTTTGTAATAAAAACTATCATATGTCCTTCTCCTGGCTCTAAGCTACCTCCCTGCCAGTTTTCAGCTAAATCGGTTCAGCCGTTCTTGAGTTATAAGTGAAGTAACTAACACGACTTTCTTTTATATATATAGATGTAAATTTTCAATAACATAACAAGCTTATGCAGAAATGTACTCTAAAAATCCTCGGTATTATAGAGGTATATTCCACATCTAGCCTGCTGGTACGTAATCTCCCATCTTTTTGGTGGAATCACATTCTTTCAACCATATTATAAATTAAAATACTGTTCCTCTTACAGATCTGACGAAGTCTTCAACCGTTTGTTATAGCAATTTATTTCTTTGCCATAAAAATTGTCGCCACTTCAATCACCTCTGTGGAAGATGTGTTAATAATAAGGACTGTGTATGCTTTTAAAATTAATACGTTTATTAAATTAAATTAACATAACATTGCATTATTGTTCTCTTACAGTGTTGAAAATCAATATAAAAATAATACCTCATATAAAGTATGTACGTATACCTACGTACCTCACCTATGTGTGTATGTAACATGTAGTTTTGATGTTGTTGATGAAACCTGGAACCTGCACCTTATGAAATCTCAATTCTTGACGATTTTAAACTCTTATTACTCCTAATAAAATTCTAGAAGAAACCACTACTCAATGAATTTATACATTTTCATTTAGAAATACTTCTTATCCCGAGCCCTATCTTGTAGCACTTTCTTACTTAAATTAAAATTACGATTGATATAATCTCAACAGTTTACTTAGAGTGTTGTCAGACTAATAGATGGATCATTGATCGAAGTTTATCGAAATGGTTACTGTCGATTGACAGATACTGTCAATAGAAACAATAAAAAACAACATCTTTCGTCAACAGTCAAAACGACTATCTTAATCTCTTTATCATGTTTCAGTAGCCAAAATTAATTACTGGGGCTTATCAGTAGGTAAGATCGCGTTAGTGAAAAGATTATTCAGGTGAAGTCCCCGTGACGCAAAAGTCCCTATAAAAACCAACAAAAGGAGTACTCTTGAAGTATATCAGTGTCAATAGCAGACATTTTAAGGTGTGGGAGCCATGTTGTCTAAAATAATCTTTATTCTCGCCGCAGTATGCGTTATCAATGCAGCTGTGCTTGTCAATGAGCGAAAAGGTATTGTCTTTTGTTTTTTTCACTGACCTTTATTATTGTGATCAAGTCTTCTCGTTGTCAATAGCCTCAAAATGTATGTTTCTAACTTTATATTTTTTTTGTAATATTTAGTTGATCCTGAAGCCGTATTGTTGTCTGAAAAGAGCGACTACAACGACAACTCCCTTAACGCTGAAGGTATTTCTACTTACACATTTAATTTTCTATTAATTTACGGTTTTAATTTCTTTAACTTCATTAAAAACAAAAT
The DNA here is from genome assembly GCA_963856015.1 of Helicoverpa assulta. Lineage (NCBI taxonomy): Eukaryota > Metazoa > Arthropoda > Insecta > Lepidoptera > Noctuidae > Helicoverpa > Helicoverpa assulta. The sequence continues at coordinate 4,145,255 of CAWLCW010000016.1, forward strand.
TATTTTAAATAAGTATCTCCTCTCTAGCTATGCTATAATTTGGACATGACAAAGTCGACAGTTCGAAGTTTTGCATATTCGCAAATTCCCACATTGTTTGCTATGGGTAATATCAAAATTTTTTGTACATTTTAACATCGAGAAATGTCCATGGTAGGTTCTGTCAAAATTGTGCAAAAATAATATAAAACGAGTTATGATATGTCGACCTACACAATTGTAGATATATAAAATAAAATTCGTAGCATGTTATAGTATATACTTTATAAAATACGCCTTTTTGTTTGGGATGTAGAAAAATTCTCCCATATAAATAATAATGTCCTCGAAGACCTGTGCGTTACAAAATAAGCGTTTAGTGTTTTGCGTTCTACATATCTTAATAATTGAAACTGAATATGAACTTTAGTGTTATTCATTTATGTAGATCCAGTGTTAATTATTAAAAATAATAAAGAAATATATAAATAACTTAATATCAAACCTTCGTCCACGATTTATGTCATTTTTGTTATTAAATTTTGTAACATCAATATTTGGCAGGTTTTTAAATTAAAAAAGCGACACTTGATTTTATTGTGTACAGGTTATCACGTAGCTCTATCTAGTAACACTCGGCCATTTTGCATCGTGCTTTCTCGGGGGTGCTGTGCACCTAAGTCAGTGGTTGATTATTTAAACATTTTTTAGTTCCTTTTGTTTGGTGGTCAATTTATAACCCCGGTTTTTTGTTAATTAACTATTAGATAATTTAAATATTGAATTATTATCACCCTAATGAAAAGTATTTCACAATTTTAGCTAAGGAGTTTTATTTGATTTAAATTTATTTGAGAGTTCATTCAACACGTGTTTTACATTCCTTTTCGTTACAATTTGTTTGACGTAACAAAAATGAGTTAACAAAAAGGAAGTAAGGGAGATTTTATACTGCAGATCAATAGACACATGATTATTTTGTAACAAAATATATAGATACTGTTATATTTATTTTTCTTAAGTTTTTAATCCCAAATTTTAATCTAACATTCCATATTCGCGGATTTGTGACACCAGCTGAACGTCAACGGATTTATAGGGAAAGATTTAAACAAAGCAATCCTGAGAACTATGGAGTTTGCAAAAGAAAAGAAACTTTGAAAGTGTAGTCTAGGTATATTACAATATTTAAGATACCAGAAACTCAACAAAACAAAAGAAGAGACTGGAGAAGATTAAAAAAATTATATCAAAGAATCTTGTGATTGATGACGGAACCCTATGTGTTTTGTTTGTTCACTGTGAAATTGTCCTATTAGTTCCTTTTTGTTTCCTTTTTATAACACTCTTCATTTTTGTAACGACATTCAACTTTGTTTCATTTTGGTGACTGTACAAAAAATTTTGATATATGAAATCAAAATGACTAGCAAATTAATCTTTTACAAATATTTTTTCTGCTGATATATTAATTACCATATACATATTTAACTACAGAACCTTCCTTCTCCGCCGATGCATGGGATGAACAAGGAATCTTAAAAACAAATGAAGGTAACATACTGTATACATTTTTACTTGTGACACATATCTAGGAACCAATCAAGAAAACCGACTATACGTTTTTTTATGGGAAATCATCAAATGACTCCACCCGCTGTACGTCAGCAGCGTGAGGGAGTATCAGACTCTTTCTGACTAAAACCCATCATGTTCCTTCTTAAGACCTTTATGTACCAGGGCCGCGTAACTCTTTCAAACAATCCTTCCGCCGCGAAACCGACCATACCTGTGTATTCCACTCCACTTTCTAGCCTTTCTTTTCTCTATCCTTCTTTGTGTTATCCCCTTAAGCATTGTACACATGTGTATGATAGTTTCATTGTGATCACAATTTGTTTCTTTTATAAAAGGTTATACTGTCAGTAGTATTGACACTAGTTCGTGGATAAGTAACAACCGCATGGTTATGGTTATCTCTATGATGGCCGTGCTCTCGCTGTGGTGGCATATTGGGCTGACATAGTGTCAATATATGACATGTCATCGACACGAAAGAAGAAGAAGAATATCGATGACAAGGTCAAAGAACAGTTAGCCCGATCGGCTCGCGGACTTATGACAGTCGTTACGGGTAATACAACAAGCTAGATATGTAGTCTGATAAACAGTTTTAGCAAGGATATCAGGTTGCTCGGGCAACCTGCCCAACCAACCTGGTTGAGGAGGTCAAATAAACAATTGTCCACAAAAAAACTGGTACAAAGTTGCATCCGGTGAGACTAGAACCCTCATAATTGGGAAAAGCTAAACAAATGATGTAGTATTATCCTGTATTTACTTTCGCAGATCTGATGGTGTCCTCGGCAAGAACTTGCTTATTCTGGGTTTGCAATGAACATTGCCGTCGCCTCGGTAACCTCGGTGGTAGATGTCTTAGCAATACTATATGTGCATGCTTTTAAAATTAAAAAAAAAATACAAGGTTCTTTTATTTCTCTTTTGATAAATAAGACATTAGTATTGTGTCACTTTTAGTATTCAGAAACATTGTTACTTATTATTTGGTTAAAACCTTTTTTCATGTCGTCATATATTACTTAAAAGTTTTAAATAGCATGAAACTTACCTTTGCCAGAACAAAGTAATGTTAAAGGATATTGTTACAATTTTCAATTTTGTTCAACATACCTTTTTCTGTAGTTTGAATAAATATATCTGACTTCATCACCAAATGCTTTATATTTTTTGAGCCTTCAGAGCTAACTTCAAATGAAATTTAATCCACAGTCAACAATAACAAACTATTGAAACTGAAAGACTTTTGATTTTCAACTTTATCGAACTCCTGATGAAATTTCAAAACAAACGAAAAAAGGTTTTCCTAAATGAATTGCGAATTTTTCATTTCGTTTGATCGCAAGCTAAACGGAAAGCCGCACTTTTTGTAGGAAACTTTCCGCCAACTTAAACTTAACAATCAAAATAAAAGTTGGACGTACGAATGAAAAGAAATTCGTCTTGAGGACGTCAAAGAATAAAACGAACGATAGGCAGGCGTTGAGTACCTTCTTAGAGAGAGCCGGCCCTTTGTACAAGTCCTTACAATTAACTTGAAGGACAACGTCTCCAGAGTTTGTCGATTGTTATCTGTGAACTCGGAGAAGTGGCTCAGATCAAAGATTAAATAACAAATATGTCTGCTGCGAGTTCCCGAAACGAGCCCTTGTTTCAGCCGAGTCTTACGTGTAAAATTACTGTTTTAGCAGCCACTACTATATGTTAAGCAAATTAGCAAATATTTTTCTTTCAACTGAAACCGAGCGAGGTGCTTGTGTGCCTACTTGTTTTAAGCATTCCTTTTACAGTTTAGTAAGTTTAAAGACTATCGGTTCAAAAAAGGCTCCAGTGCTTTTTTTACAAGTTCTTGTAGCTACATCTAATATATAAAATTCTCGTGTCACAGTTTTCGTTCCCATACTCCTCCGAAACGGCTTGACCGATTCTCATGAAATTTTGTGAGCGTATTGAATAGGTCTGAGAATCGGCCAACATCTATTTTTTCATCCCCCTAAATGTTAGGGGTAGTCCACCCCTGATTCCCGGGACGGGAGTGATTAGACAAAAACCAACTTACGGAATGCCGCAGAACCACAAAAGTAAAGTACTAGGACAGCAGAATTTACCGGAGTATAAGTATACCAATAACGAAATTTCGATGCAACTGCTCACCATGTACCAGGGTAGCATAACTTATATGAGTATACCAATACCGAGTGTAGACGCTACTGCTCACCATGTACCAGGGCGGCAAAAAATACACCGGGACGCGGGTGAAACCGCGGGGAACGGCTAGTAATGATATAATTTTAAAACTTCCACTAACTACGAAATCTTCCACCACAACCTTCATAAAACCAAAACCACATCTTACATTATTACTTCGAAAATAATAAACATATCTAACAACATTCATCGTCTTTTAAAAGAATCAGATTAACGAAACGTCATACAATTAGCGCCCTTCTTACGTAAATAGCTCATCACACTGACACCTCGATATTAGCTCGAGTATACAGCGGAACCCCGGTCACTCAGCCATAATTTTCCATTTACGGCCTATAAAAGCTTTCATTTTCAAGGCACTTGTTATTGGAAAAGCGCTGTTTGTCCCCCGTGTCTTATTTTGCTGTTTGAGTGAATAAAACATGATTTGTTATACCAATTCTACGCGTTGATGGTCCTGAAATGTTGTTTATGAATGGTTTAGTATGTTTTTCAATGTCGTTTGATTAGTAGCTCTGTCAATTGCTTATACTAATGTTTCCTTACGTGTTAATCGTGTGTTAACTAAACACATACATATCTAAATAAGTTCAGTAATTTATTTGCTCTGGTAGATATTACAACATGAAATAAATAGACTGAAGCATTGCCTACAAAACACCAGACCTACTGCCTCGTTAGTCTATTATGCTCGCACATTAGCGAACGTAGTTCATAAGTGTCAAAATATATCAACCACCATTTATTAGACGTACTCACTTACATGTTCACAAAGTCGGCAACTCACTGCAATTCTCATTAACATTCAGTGTTCATAATTCGTCTATCATTCTCACATTGTGTGTACAGAACAAGTTCTTCTGAACAAACTTAATTAAGTCAGTTGCAATGTCTTCAGAATTTAGGCTGTCTCATTAAAACTTAAATTAATATGCGTCACGTGTGGTTGTTTTGGGGTTGTTTAAAATCCTTGTTATTTGAAGTCTGTGCGAAAATGAGGGTTATTATGAACAAACTACCTTTTGTCAGTGATTGCATCTTGAAGACGTTTCTTTAAAGATAGTCTTATGGAAAGTACGAATGGCATTATAAAGGTGTAAAACATTACGAAAATCAATTTAAAATTATCGTAGACCAAAAATCGCTGCAATGTGTACATAAATTCTTAATATCTCCATTATACTCTTCCCTTAAATAATTAAAGACTGCTTCCAACATAGCTGAAGATAAAACATAAAGGAACCTTTGGAAATATGTGAAGCACGGAGTTGTCGGCCTTCTCTCGAAATAGAAATGTCGCGGGGTTTCGCTCATGAATATTGATGCACAGTAAAAACCTACTTTCCGTTGAAAGCTCCAGTGTCTACCTAGAAATTCCGATAAAGAGTGCAAAAGATACTATTGTTATGTTAAACATTGATGCAGTTGCAAATGTGTGGTCTAGCTGGAATGGTTGTGACAATTCCCTTAGGCACTTTGTGGGGAAGGGTTTGTGCATGACTAGTGCAACTTGGACGGTTCTTCTCCGGTTTTCTGACAACATTAATACGAGAAACGGGATTATGCAGAAGACTTAATTCTCAAGTGGCATTTAGAAAGGTTTACTAGACGCTGTAACGTTCTAATCGTCTTAGAAAACTTTACGTGCGCCTATCAAATGTATAAGATGTATGTATTTGTATACGTGGATTCGAAGTCAATTACAAATCAGCTTTAGTTGGGTATATACCTATTTGTGCTTTTCAATATGTTTACCTATTAAATGACTAACGCAACGCATTTAAGGGAAACCTGAGTTCATCACCTAAAAAAATATCATAAACAGGTTGTTGTTGTTATGTCTTAGAAGTATCTATCTATACTCTCTAAGAAATTCCTACACGTCTTACTATTCGCCTGAGGTAACAATATTTATCCCTGAATAAGTACACCCATCAGTATTATAGCTATCGAAACAGGTAAACCCACATTCAATTTTCACCTAAAACCGAATAATTGTACACCAACTATTACTGTTTATATATCCACTGTTTAAGTGTTTATACTATAGTTATATATATATACGTTCATGCTTTGAATAGAACCTTTACCTCAGTCTACTTAGCAAAGTACTCTGCGTTTAGATCTTCCATCCCCTGAGTACTAATGCATGTAATACAGTCTGTTATGTTGCGTTTAGTTATTTCTCAAAGAGGTTTATTAAACTTAAGATCAATGATTCCGGTGTAGCACTGAATAACTTATATCTTTTACGCTATTTTGATTTTCTTCGCTTTCAAATCTCTCTATTTCTATCATCTAAATGTAAAGCGGTAAAGATCGCCTCTGTACATCAACTTTATATGTATGTAAAACTGTATAAAATTAAATAAATAAACCTTTGAAATTATGAATTTTGTTGACGTGGGTTTATAAATATGATGAAAATTTAGTTTCGCAAAAATATTTTCAATTCATTTCGGTGGTACTTAAAATATTTTGCAAAACACTTGATAGCAAAAATTGTGGTAACTCACCGCAATTATTTATCAAGTGTTTGGGAACACTAGAATGTTAAAACATGGCAGTATTCATTTTCATGGATATTCTGACAGAGTTCAATTAATCGAGCAGATTTTTTTAGATGGACGAAAATGAGAAAGGATGAAAATTAATTAAATTTTTCTGTGTTCTAATGCTTGTCAACAGTTGGCCGACAGTTTTATAAAGAAAATCTTGATTCCAATCAAAGTTTTTAGTCGGTCTGATATCGGCTAAATAGCTGATCTTACATGACCTGATCAAGGATTCATCTTCATACTGATTTGTGAACCCAATCATCGGCCGACTAAAAGTTTGTAGTGTGTAGCACTCTGAATATCCTCTTTGCCTATGTATACAGCCTCTACAATACACACCTACATCTCCATATAACTCTATGAAATCTAAGTCGGACAATACACGAGTACGCGATGTTTACAAGTAGTTCACACGGCTCGATTGTTTGACTCGATTTGGGCTTGGCAAATGTAATCGATTTCCCCACAATCCCCACCCTTGTACCTGGACCCTTCGAAAATGCCACAATTGTGAAACAACGAATAACAAGTCGAGTTCTCGAATACAGAGGGAATTACAATCTATGACTTATCGGCGTACCTACATGTTTAATTAAATTCTTATCTAAATATTATTACGTTCCAAAATTAATTAATTAATGGTCCTCATGATGTGCCAAACATCAGACGGCAAGATTATAAATTACAACTAAAAATAAACAACTTCGCATTCTAAAATTTGAAAACCTCGCTTCCTATGTGTAATTTTGATGAAGCTTTTCAAAACTAAACCACAAAACCAACAATAATAGTGCACCTAATATTTCCGAGAAAGAGCTTTACACTGAACTAGCGTACATTTTGTCACTAAACCACAATATTACACAACTATAATACCTATGAATATTTTACCTCAGTAAATTTAATTATAGGCGGCGTGCACACCGCAGCGTTCATTTGTTAATGTCGTCGCAACGCGAGGCGCATTCCTAATTCACTGCCGCAAAAAATTCGATCCAGCTCCGGATAAATGTCATCGAGAGGATCCAGTCATCGAGAGGATCCAGCTGCTGGGACTGGAGGTGGCCTTGCACAAATCCGAGGCCATGTGCTTTCATGGGCTTCGGAACGCGCCACCTTCAGGCTCCCAAGTCACGGTGGGGGGGGCTACCATCGGCGTCGAGAGGGCGATGAAGTACCTGGGACTCGTCCTCGACGGCCGGTGGAGCTTCGTCGAGCACTTCCGACGTTTGGGCCCCAAACTGGAGAAGGCAGGTGCTGCATTCAAGCGGCTCCTGCCCAACCTGGGAGGCCCAAACGCCCCCTGCCGTAAGCTCTACGCGGGGGTCATGCGGTCCATGGCCCTTTACGGGGCCCCGGTATGGGCACGTTCGGCACGGCCGCGGGCTGTGCACTACCTGAACGTGCCCCAAAGGGTGATAGCCATTAGGCTAATCCGGGGGTACCGCACGATCTCCCGCGAAGCAGCTGGCCTACTTGCTGGACTGCCACCGTGGGATCTGGAGGCGAGGGTCTTCTTGCGCCTGTACGACTGGCGCGAGGAGGCTCAGCGCCGGGGAGAAACCCCGTTGCCGCGGCAAGTTGTCGCGCAGCGGGCGGAGCTCCGGCGCGATCTCATGGTGGCCTGGAGGGAGCGACTGTCGCAACCCAGTGCAGGGCACGCCACCATCGTGGCGGTAAGTCCCCTCTTTGAGGAGTGGCTTGGGAGGAGTCACGGCGCCCTCATGTACCGCATGACGCAGGTCCTCACCGGACACGGTTGTTTCGGGAGGTACCTGCACCGCATCGGTCGTGAGGAGGCGCCCGGGTGTCACCATTGTGCGGACAGCCCCGAGGACACGGTGGACCACACAGTCCAGGTGTGCCCCGCATGGGAAGGGCACCGCCGGGTCCTCGTCGAGGCTTTGGGCGGCGGCGACCTCTCGCGTCCGGCCCTGGTTCAGGCCATGGTCCGGGGCGAGAGGGAATGGGATGCCGTCGCCTCCTTCTGCGAAGCGGTCATGCTCGAGAAGGAGGAGGCGGAACGCCAGAGAGTTCGCACCTCTCATCCCGGCCGCCGCGCTGGACCAGGTAGACACCATGGGCGCCGGGTGTCGCGAGATGACTCCCGGCCACCGTAGGCGTGGGTCTGTGGGCGGTGAGTTCGGGTGGCTCATCGTCCCTCTGTCTTCCTAGACGACAGACCCGTGTCGACGGCGCGCGTTGTTCCACGCGCTCCTCAAAGAGATGTCAGCAACCCCAGCGGGGCCCAGCAGGGCCAAGGCCTGCCGGGGCTGCGGGTTGTTCGAAAGAGATACCGCGGCTCTGGTACATAAAAGGCCTATGACGGAACACGACGATTTTAGTCAGTAAGAGTCTGACACTCCCTCACCGCTGCTAACCCACAGCGGGAGGGGTCATTTGATGATTTTACGTCGATAAAAAAAAAAAAAAAAAAAAAAAAAAAAAAAAAAGCTCCGGATAAATTCTGTTAGGGAAACAATAAGTGGACGATTTTACTGTGTGGCCATTTTCAAGTACCTACATAGTCGATTTTAGATTCTAATGGAATAGTTTTGTACTTTTTGAAACGTTTATTGACTAAAAATACATGTGGAAACGCTTTTCGCTGATGTGAGTTTTACGTATTTAACAAAGTGCAAGCTACAGAACTGTATTAGCATAAAATCAGCTACGACTCTTAGTAGGATCTAAACACGACCTCTGAACGACTACATTTCCACGAATGCATGTCGGCCATTAATACTCTATACCGAGAACATCAAAACACACTAACAAATAAGACCAAACACAAAGAAGTAACAGAAATGCAGTATACCAACATTCCACATGCGCAAATTGAACGGAACTCTCGCAAACTTGTGAATTTGATAGCACAAACAGGGTGTACAAAGTTGCACACACCTCGCACAGGACATGTCTGGAACTAGCTGAATAATTCACGGACACATATTTGTGCAAAGTGAACTATCCGCAGGTTCTATTCAGTCGGTTTCAGAAGTAGGAGGAGGTAACCTCTGTTTGAGTCCGGCCGAACTCGCGAACATGTGATATGGCTCCGTAAACTTACGTCGCGATCCTTTTGTGCAGATCCCCTTTGAGTTTTTGCTTGAGAATTCTGCTTTATACTGAGAATAGCATTTTTAGATGGAATTGCATTGTAGCTGTTGTTTTATAAAAGCTTTTGTATAAGTTGTTTTATTCTGGTTCTGTAAACCTCTGTTGCATTACTTCTTACGAAAATGTTACTTCGCTACTTCTGGCACCAAAAACCCTACTAGACAATGCCCTAATATAATGTTACCATCAATGCAAGCTGTTTGGGAATAAAAAATGCCAGTAATATCAATAAGCATCGAAAATTACTTACATAATCTACCAGGGGCCCAATTCTCCTAATTTAACTTAAGCAACATACAATTCACGTTCGACTCGGTTCGACTGAGATCCAATCCCGACTCGATTACGATTGAAGCGTATGTGGCATTTCGCTATTTTTTCTTTGAAATAAACGTTTTTATCCTTTTCCGTCATTCAATAATGAATCATTTTGTCTGCAAATGATTTACGATTGCAAAATGAATGTAAATCAAACTACCCTATAGACCAAAATAACTAAAATAGCAGACCAATCGCAAACCAATCGAATGTCGTTGGAATACGATTGGTCTTATGTTAGTAGCAGACTGCCCGATATGGTTAAAACTGCTATTGCGATCATATTGCGATTCGATTTTGACTTTATTAACTTAGGAGAATCGGGCCCCTGTTACTGATTTTACACATAGTACGACCATGCTTGTCCCACTGCGCCCATAGTATAGGTACCTTGCAATGATCAAGATGTACCTACATCATATTTTCTGTTTTAAATCTAACAAATCTCAGTACCAGTCAAGGTACAAAGTCTTAGATGTGCTCGGGACCTATCCTCAAAGGCAAATAGCAATCTGAGCGCAAATATTTCAATTCGTTCGATCACCCACCGATTGCGCAGAGGTTATTTCCTTTCTTTGTCGCTTTATCTGCATATTGAACTAACATTATCGTTTTATGTTTCCCATTTTCTGTAATAGTGGATTTATTTTATTTGCTTTTATTTCAATTTCTAAGTATAAATATTTAACTGACTCCCCAAAAAGGACGAAGTTCTCACTTTAGATGTTTGTATGAAATTTTTTCATCGGGAGTTTTAGATTTAGGTAAACACTACATTGTCATTTAAGCATGTAACGTGGCGGCACGGTTTACCAAATATAGGGGAAAATTGTATGAAAAACTGAAGCTTCAAGCCTCTTGCTATCAATTGGGTAGACAATGTGTATAAAACACAACATTGTATGAAGAAGAGTACAGTTCGGCCATTTTTTGTTAAAGGTCAATTCAGTGCATTAACACTTACAAAATATTACACTAATATCTAAAAAAAGCAAATAATACAAAGTTCTTGTCGTTCTTATCTCTCATTTTAAGAACTAAGTCTTTGACACAAAGGAGTACACAAAAATGTTATCGAACTGTTTTCTACAACTTTCTAACGAACGCTTATAATCGGCTCATTAACAACTTTCATTGTACAACTTTTGTCTTGGCTTAGTCACTCAATTAATCATACTTTTAATAAAAAACAGTAAGTTGTTTGCAGCAATTACCGCCTGTAGGTTTAAAAAAAGAATTTGAAGAACGTTTACATTTCACTTTTTACAGCCTTACTACAAAAACTTAAACATCTGTTGAACACTGGTCTAAAAAAATGTGGCTGCAAAATGGACCTTATTCCAACGTCATAATCTGACATTTTTTGACAAGTGTTCAACACATGTTTAAAAGTTTTTGTAGTACGACGGTTACCGTCTTACCACAAAAACTTTTAAACGTCAGTTTAGGACTTGTCTAAAAAAATGTCAAATTATGACGTTGACATATGGTTCATTTTGCAGCCACAATTTTTTTAGACAAGTGTAAAACAGGTGGTTAAGTTTTTGTAGTAAGGCCATTAATGTTTATTGGCTTTCATGCCGTATCTATGAGATTTAAGATGGGATTCTCAGAAGCAGCTTAGTCTGGTATTGTAGCTGGTTGATGGAATCGCCCCTTAATACCCGGCCGGGTATCCGAATAAAGGTACACCTCTGTCTAATCCTTTGCGGTAAACTGATGTTCTATTATTGTATCACAATATCTAACCGTATCATCCTGCTTCCTGGTAATTTATTAGTAAGTAGGATAAATATAGGCATACATCTGCAGTAGTGACCACATAGGTACTAATTAGCAAGCAATTGTTGAGCATTCTAAAAATAGAACCTTCTACTATATACATACCTTCACAATGAAATCTGATCAACTTATTTATTCTTTTTTTTTACATGGCTTTAAAATCTAATTAAATAATAATTCTTACTGGATTATAGGACGTAGCTAAAGTTATCCCAAACCATATATTTCCGGTCGTCGCAGCATATCTTCTTTCACACTTCTGTATCTGATGTCATCTTACCAGCACGAATAGATTATTGCCAACCATTTCATATTTCACACAATCCATCCATCGTGTCTATGGTCGCTTCCTTCTTCTATAATGAGTTTCGCATCAGCTAGGTATGTGATGTACGAAAAAATGGCACCTAAAATGTACACACAATGCTTTTTGTAAATAGTGGTCACCAAAACTCGCTTTAGCATACCCGTTCACGTTCATGACCTAATTAATTCCAACTAACCTATTAATCTATAGGTACTTATAGTAAATCTGTAGAGAGGTCAATTCTGTACATTAAATATATTTCCAAAATATCTATCAGGGTGTGATTAGTGATCGATACTGATGCCAAAAATGCAATCAGTAAAAATTTTGTCTGTCTGTCTGTATGTTCATTATGGAAACAAAAACTACTCGACGGATTTTAATGAAACTTAGCACAAATATTCTTCATACTCCTGGGCAGGTTATAGGATACTTTTCATCACGTTACAATCAATAGGAGCAGAGCAGTGATGGGAAATGTTGGGAAAACGGGAGAAGTTACTCCATTTTTTAAGATTTCGTCACGTGTGCAGCCTTAGTGGTTAAAGCTAAGTAGTAATAGGCTAGGTACGCATAGATTTATATAATTAAATAGGCTGGTGATTATTATTACTTCCTCTCTTTGCACAAAGTCCGAATCTAACGCGGACGAAGTCGCTGGCAGAAGCTAGTACCTCATAAAAATTACCACATTTTCCATCCACATGTTTCAGTTAGAGAAGTTTTTACAACAAATTAATTTAGAAATGAATTCTGTTTAAACAGCCACATGGGCCATCAGAGGATCCACGAGTTGATTTTAATTAATTCGTACAAGTTATTTACAAACTCTTTCTCACGGGACTTGGACAGTTTGACACATGTTCCATCGAAATTCATAATGATCGAACGATTTAATAACTAATTTAGTTACTAAATAGTAAGAGTAAAACTTTAAGTTCGAAGTTTTGTTAAAAGTCATACCGAGAAAATAATATTCTTGAAATAAAGTATATGCTTTGTTTTAATTAACAAAAAAAACACTTTAAAATATTGAAATGTTTATATTATAATAATAATTATAAAAATAATTATTATAACCCTGTCAACTGTTTATCTTTACAAGTCACCACGACACGTCGCGCCATTCCTTAATCACTACATACATAGTATAAAACAAAGTCGGTTCTTCTATCCCTATGTCCCTTTGTACGATTAAATCTTCAAAACTTCGCAACCGATATTCATGCGATTTTTTAATAGATAGAGTGAGGAAGGATTATATGTATAATAACATACATTAAATAGTGCCGAAATACTGTTAACTCGTGCGAAGCCGGAGCGGGTCGCTAGTTAAAATCTAAAGTATTGCCACTTGAATCGCTTGAGAATAGAGATAAGGTGCAAACATATTTTTAAAATGTACCTTTAAATACGTCATACAAAGTATGATAACTGCAATGTGAATTTATACATACCATTTTCACTATTTATACAAAATATCTACTAAACAATACATACCCACTACATATTACATTAATAATGTATGTATGTAGCATGTAGGTGTACACATACCTACACCTACGCCATAGCAGATCCCGTTCTACTTAGCAGACACAAATGACATCTGTCACATCATCCAATATTGATGCATATCGTCTTACCAGCTAAATTGTCTCGGTTTCTATAATTCATACGTTCACGCGAGAACTTCATTTCGTCATGTTAATTGATCAAGTTATTACACAATTGCTGTATTATGTCGTTTGTGTTATTTGGTACGTGTGTATAGTCTGTTTTTTAATCTCGTAGACTAAATTGACACTTGCAAATGTCTTACAAATAATGTTGCCAGCTCTTTTGTACAGTGTTGTACTTACGATACCGGTTTGTTGAATCGTAACTTTTTATCTATAATAGACGAATTTAATTTCTTCTTTCAAAGTTTTATATTTAAAATTCACGTACGTACACACGGCTGCACGACATGCTACAAACTGCCAGGGACATCTGATCACGCAATGCCATGCGTAATCATCAAGGATAAGCACATTATTTCAGGACAACTTATTGTAAAAAAACGATACTTCATTTTATTACCGCTATGTTTCGGTTGTGCCACATCACTATTTAAGAATTGCAATAAACGGACAACACTCATAATGTCAGTTTAGTCTACGAGATTAAAAAACAGAGTATAGACCATCATACGTTTAGTTGAATACAATGTAATAACACGGAAACAATTACTTAGAATAGTACCTTTGTCTCTCTTTCCTGCTGTGTAATCCACATGATAGTAGGGTCATCTTTCCTGCAACTTATCTGCGAAAAAGTTGCAGGAGATAATAACAATATACATACCTATTATTCTCAGGTACTATTTAGAAGATCAAGTTTCACTATTCTGGTGGTTAGCAGACACTTGTCAACACATTTATGATATGCATACAAATATTCTATCGACCTGTCATCATTACTGAACAACTCTGCCCGTCAAAATACATCACTCGTCAAATGTCAACAGTTTTAATACCGCGAACAATTTGCCTAACAAATTCCAATACCTATAGGTAAATTTTATGAACGGTTCATTTAATCGAGTTTGTCAGTCCAAAACAAAATGGGTGAAGTTGTAATTCGAAACAAACATTCAGTTTTTGTTTTTGCTCTGTATTTTTGTTACATCAAAAACGGTACAAATTGATGGAAATAGCATAAAGTTATTTTGAACCAAGTTTCACGTTCCATGGGGTTATTTTGTTTTGTCGTTATCGAGAGCTTCGTAAGCACGGTGCTTCGATTACCAGACTACTCGGAAAAAATATGGAGTTAGCCCAGTAGATGTTTTTCAAAACCATCCATGTCTCTGTAATTAATCCCGATATATGAGTTTCAGACTATGGTGAACCTGTATTCAAAATAGATGTGACTGTTTCCTTCAAACAGCTTCTAAGAAAACATTCAGTGACAGACAAACTTGTAACACATTTTTTTTGGTTCGGGTATTATATGAACATAAATCATTCAACTTTGATCCAGCTTGATCTATATTTCATAAACTTGTAGTGGTGAGAGCCTCGTTAATTTCTATAGATTTGGTCCCGCTTTTCGCAATTAACGCTGGCAAATAATTAATTTGCTGGCGCGACGCCGTGAAATGAGTTCCGACCTGGCTAGACTTAGATTATACCGGAGTACCTATGGCATATCTAGACTAGTTTTAAACGTAACTTAATGACATATGAATAAATTAAAAAATATTGTGCACTGTGCAACTAGAATAAATTTAAAAACATATTGTGCACTGTGAAACTTTCGGCTCGGCAATGCATGTCGACAGTATCAGAAATATTCAATGAAAAAAATAGAAGATGGGTATGTAAAACTCATTTGCGAAGAAAATTCCACTTTTTACCTAACCCGTTCATAAGATCCCCAAAGAGCCACCTTGAAAACTTTCCAACAAAATCTAGACAATATTAAAGGCGCCTATCTCCGATAACAGTTACCATTACGATAAGATTAGAAACCGACGTTAAAAGAAATTATTAGCTATTACGAACAATCTGTTGGTTAGTTAATCTGCCACAGATGTTCACCCACTTTATCCCCGTTTTCATGGTTTGAATAAAGTCAAATGGAAAATCTGTTTGAATTTGTTTAAAAATGGAACGTTCAATTTCGAACGAATTGTGAGTTTATTTTTTATAGGTTGGTATGTGCATTAATTCTGTTGCGTATTTTATATTCTAGTCAGGTCTATTTTAGTGTTATTTCATTTTTTATGCAAAAATATTCAAAATACATGATTTAGTTATCATGTGAGTCATTTCAGCCAGCAGTATTGAGGGGAGTACCCGATCGAGGGTCATTGTACTACATATGTACATCTATCTCATCTATGTGCAGTCCAGACGGGATAATTACTTATGAGGCAAACTCTCATTGACATATTATGACTTATATATACAATATGACTGTTCTGAGAAATAAGCTCGAACAAGACTTATACATTCTTAGGAGGTTTTTTAAATATCCAAAACTAAATTAAGAAACAGAGTTAATCTAGCTCTTTTCACTATTTCTTTGTCAGAAATAAGTTTCATATTTTTAGTCGCTTCATGGAAGCTTGTTCTAAATACAGCTATAAGTAACCAGCGTACTAAGATAGAGGTAGAAAAAGTGTTGTAATCATTCTTACTTTCTGAGATGAGATACCTGGCCGGGAGAGACGAGATCATTAATCTGTTGCGGCAAGGTCGGCCCTTATGACGTCACCGTGTTTTTGTGTGACTTTTTCACTCAAATAATAGTGGAAAATATTGCTATGATACCAGAGTCAATTTTCTTCCATGCGTGGCAAAATTCCATATTGTGCTTCAATAAAACAAATTAGTTCTAATCCAAGAAGTTTATTTAGAAGTATAAAAGTGTCAAAAGTTTAAAAATAGAAGCCAGTTTCAAACATGGAACAATTTAGAACCAATTCGAATTATCTGTCAAAAGATGAAAGAAATTAGTTTGTGCACTGGCAAGTACTGGTTGAAATACAAACTCCTTTCTGGAATCCTAGGAGGTTGCAAATGTAGAGGCAAGCAGAGTTGGTGCAGGCTTTCGATGAAATCGGCAAGTACAGCGTTTCAAGCATTTTAGGTAATTCTGAAAAAAAAAACCGGATAGTAAAATTACCGTTATTAAATTGGAATGAACGGTGAATTCTATTTGATTACCAATACTATTTGATTGGTTGAAAAAATACGTGTAATCAATGAACATACAATTTCGAATGTCCTGATTCTGCAGATTTCAGGTGATTTTAAAAATAAAATCGTGTGAGAAGAGGCATATTGATGGGAGGCCGATGGTTTGTCAAATCATCAACTGGCAAATGAAACAATTCTTTTAATTTCAAATAACTCAGTACAGTAATAAAGATAAATAATTTATTATTACTCTCGTCCACTTACAGTGTGTCAACTATACACGACAATGTTTAAAATAACAAGAACACACACGGCATAAGCTGCGTTTTTTTACCGTTAGTCATAAACAAATCATGTTTACATACCGAATGCACGCATTTCTTGTGGGAGGTCTCCTCGAAATACTCGGACAGCTGGATCGCCGCTTACTTCGAGAACTTGAGGTATAAGGTCACCGACCTCTGGGACGGCTGCATCTACTTCAGCGTCTACCTCAGGCTGTACATCCACCACGTTGACTCTTTCCCCATCATCAGGAACGACCTTACCCTGTGCCATAAGCACTAAGGCAAGTACGAAAACACTTAGGAATTTCATCTTTGAACAAGACTTTCTTTCACAAGTACTGTTTGCAAAATGTGGTGACAATGATGATGGGTGGAGTAATAACTCCTTGGATGGACCTATTTATACTCCAAGTTGGCAATCGCAGTTTATGAACAATGATAGTAGTGGCCATACCACTTAAGATTACGAACTCTTGTGATTTCAAGTAGATGGTGCATGATGCATCATAGCAAAAGAGAATTTCAACTCTATTGCTTACACATAAGGTTTTATTTCATTTGCAATGTCTTTGTTTACGAAAATGTAGTTCGATGTTATTATTTTACAAATAATTATGAATCAACAGCTCACTGTATCGTATTAAAAGTAGAGTTTTAAATGTTTATTTTTAATACCTATACAATTGCGGTGCTATACAATGTTCGGTTTTTCGAGGAAATTGAGCCACTTATCATGACCACAAAGCTGGCTTGTTTAGTTCTTTGTTAAGTGTTGGCAGTTATTACCTAAACATCGAATTTCAAGCCATAATGAAAACAAATGTTTTATTTTGAACCGACTTCTTTTTTCTTTTGTTTTGATTGTTTTTCAACAAACATGTATTATTACAACATGTATTAGTTTCCTTTGATAAGACACGTACTTGTTGAAAAAAAAAACTACTAGAGCCAAGGTGTTTAGAATCGTCCGAAAAAAATACCCTCTAAATAATTTCAGCTGTTGTTTCGGACATATCGTAAACACCAAGTCACCACTGCATCTAACGACTTCCCAAGAGAAGCCTATTTAAATAAAAAGGGCTTTATGTTTATCTTGGCCCATAGAACACGAGCGTTTTTTTTTTCAAGATATTCTGTGTATCCTGTAGAAATTATGGAATCAAACATAGCATTGGCTATTTCTGAAACAAAAGAAAACTTGTAATGAAACGAAACGTTTTCAAACAACTTCCCAAAAAAGGAGGAGGTGTTCTGTTACAGCCTTTTTATCGTCCCACTACTGGGCACAGGCCTCCTCTCACACGGAGAAGGATTAAGCGTTAATCACCACGCTTGCTCAATGCGGGTTGGTGATTTCAGACTATATAGTCCAGGTTTCCTCAAGATGTTTTCCTTCACCTTTTTATCAGCCATTGGTGTCTAAGATTACTTAGAAAGTACATACAAACTTAGAAAAGTTGCATTGGTACTTGCCTGACCTGGAATCGAACCCACACCCTCATACTCGAGAGGTTGGTTCTTTACCCACTAGGCCACCACGACTTAGGAGGTTCTTCAGAGGTTCAGAGGTTCTTAAGAGGAGGTGTTCAGTTCATCCTAATCCTAACTAATATTATAAATGTGAAAGTAACTCTGTCTGTCTGTCTTTCTGTCCGTCCGTCTGTCTGTCTGTCTGTCTGTCTTTTTTTCACGCCTAAACTACTGAACCGATTTGTGTGAAATTTGGTACAGACATAGTATGGAACTTGAGAAAGGATATAGGATAGTTTTTATTACAAAAAATATAAAAATAATAAAATTTAATCCAGACATATAGCGCCATCTATTGGTCAAACCAAAAATCTGCCGGAAGTCACTATTCCACGCGAACGAAGTCGCGGGCAAAAGCTAGTCATATTTATATTTTTGGAGGACGATGCCTAAAGTGTATTCCTTATAAGGGTTTGTATAACCACAACTGCGTTAAAAAGGCACAATATAACTTTATTTTAATGAACATTTTCCCTATTGACATAATAATTATATTCATCTATGTAATACGTTACGGTTCAACAGCAAACTGTATCGCAGTAATGAAATTCATTGATTAAATTAGGTGTATCAAAGCTTTTGCAGTGTACCGGATTTGCAGTGTCTATCAGAGCGAATGTTGATATCCTTTTGATTAATTATTTCGGCCCCGGGCTGAAGGATTAAATATTGTGCAGGCTCAGATTTTAAACCTGTCGATAGCATTGGTATTTGGTTTCAATTAATACAAGTCCATCACAATCGAATTCATTCATATTCTTAATGTATTGGATGCAGCCGTCTGTCTTCCATATTCTTATAAATAGGTAAATGTTTTATGGAGAATGTAATTACCTATTCGATGTTATTGCCTTTTTTAGGTGACTGAATCACAAGTCTCCGTTGAATGTACCTAAAAAAAATAAGTAGAAATGTACTTAAGGAATAAGAATGCACATGGATGAATGAAAAAGAAATATGGCTAGGTGTAAAAGACGATATGGCTAGAAGAATAGCGCTAATTAGACGACATCCGACTGAAATGTGAAATAGGAAGATATGCAGGTCTGACCACAAATGAAAAAAAAAAACAGGATTGATGTATAAAATATTTTGGTATTTTAATGCAGTCATGTAGAACATTTCCATTCCATTAACAATTTAACATAAATTGAAAACAATACAAAATATTCACAGTTATTCCAATCATTGCGAGTTGTTGCGGTTTCATGTTTATTTTCCGCTTATTGGTGCAATTTGTTTATTAAAATAAAAATATGCAATAGATATTTGCGGCCAGTTTGTATATTTAATCCTGAGTATTAGGTCAAAAACACCTCGCAAACAAAAAAAAAAAAAAAAACTTTTACCTCTCAACATTCAGTGCATGTGGTGAATCCTGGGTGATACTACTGTGAATAAGTAATAGGTTTATTATTTCAGGTTACTAATCTCTTCGAACGAAGCACTTCGTATAATTATGATTGAACTTCACGTACAGGTAAGTTCGTTTAATCATCAATTATTTATTGTATTTTATTAACGATCAAACAAGTCTGTTTCAAAACAAATTAATGTTTCAAACGTGTGTTTAGCGACGAGCTGCAAAAATTTTAATTATATCGAAATAACTCTGGAATTTTCCATAAATTGTTTACTGAAAGGAACGCGGGTACTTGTAGAGTTAGGTAAACACATAATCAAAAACATAAAATTTGTGTAGATATGTAAACATTGTTTATGTTAGAAAACCAAGTTCCTTAACTTGCCTAGGAGCGTCAAAATGTTTAGAAAACGTTAAAAAATATGAACTCTAGTGTAAGTAGGTATATCACGATTGGATGCTTCACAATCATGACCATAACTTCACTTCAAGGCATGGTTACAGAGGCCTTAATTCTCAATTCCTACCCTGAAGCAAGTCTTCACCAGACATTCGATTCGCGAGAATAGGACACGACAGGCCCTTGTCGGCGGCACGCGTTGTTCCACGCGCTCCTCAAAGAGAGTCAGCAAACCCCAGTGGGTCCCACCAGGGTCAAAGCCAACGTGATTGTTCGAAAGAGTTACCGAGTTAGATACATAAAGGAACTACTTTAAGAAGGAACATGGGTTTTAGTCAGTAAGAGTGACACTCACACATTTAATGATTTCTCACCACAAAATAAATACTCCATTTAATTTTGGAATCAGGCGCAAGTTATCAATTCTAATCAACTATTTACCAATCTAGATTCGGAAATTGTAGACTAATCTCGCCAGCTTGAAGATTGAAGTACAGGTTATCAATTATCCTTAAAACGATACAAATACGACGAAAACCCTTTCCGATGGGGTTGTTTGTTCTCCATTAAACATAATTAATTAATGTTACAGCAGCGATTGATGGAAAGCCAGTCATTTGAATTCGTTCGATTTGATTTGGTTCCAATTCTTGACTGTTGGTCGAGATCTAAAGCCTGGTTCCCACGGTGCGCGATTCTGCGGACGCACGCCGACGGACGCCGACCAGCACGCACGACGCACCGTGGGAATGGCCTCGTGCGTGCTCGTCTGCCGACGTCTGCAGCGGTGCGCCGGTATCCGTCGCGAGTCGGTAACTTCAAAGGTGCGGACAGGGATTTTATGTCATTCGTTAATTTTCTACCGTGATCCCACTGCTATGTGTGACAAAACACAAAATAAATAAAATATCTATCTATAATATATCTAATTCAAATGTTAATGTAAGCGTATATAGACATATTAAGTCGTTAAACGACTTTTGTTGTATGCTGATATCCACCAGCGCCGTGGTTTCTTTTTACTTTTACTACTCGTAGATCGCATAATTTGGTAATTGTTCATTAATATCACAGTCGCTGCTGCAGCGACGACACGTTCTCTTTCACTTTGCATTTTGGAATGAAGTTATAAAAGATCTGCACAGACCGACACCGACCGACACGCACCGTTGGAACAGCCCTGTCCGTGTGCGTTGCCGTCTGTTGCCGTCTGTGAGCGTCGGCTGTGGTGCGTGACGATCCGCAGAATCGCGCACCGTGGGAACCAGGCTTAAGAATGCAATTGATTTCGTGATTTAATGTCGTAATTTATTCATTTTAAAATAAAAAAGAATAGTAGAATGTACCAAACAGCTGACGTTTGGTTTTACGTTTTTATAGGTTTCAGTTATTTGCTAAGAATTATATTATTTTGAGCCGACTGTCGATATATTTGTCTAGCTATGCGATATTGGAAAACTTACCTAACCAATATCCAAATGAATTACCTAGTAATCCATCCTTCAGTTCTTCTGTAAACATTTTATCTAAACTAAGCAGATTTTTCATTCAAATAGCTCGTAATTTTGGTTTAATTCAACTTCAATATTGATGCTTAAAATGAACTTTGGATGAACGTAAATACAATTTAAATGAAAGTTTATTCGTAACTATTATATGATTTTTTTTATTTTACTTAAACAGTTTTATTTGTTTGTTTATGGAAGATTTATTTCGAAATAGTGTTCGGGATTGTAAACACTAGACTCAGGTCAAGTACTTAGAATTACGAATTTAATTATCTTTGAATACACAACTATAATAATAACAGTTAAATTAAATTCTGACTAAAACTCTCAACAGAACTTAGTCTTCGTATAAAAACATAGTTATACTCTAATCACATCCATACTTCTCTGTTTGTTCTCATATCACAAGTGACAATCAGAACCCGCAAACGTCAATAGGTGAATGGAGTCCATACCTACACACATCCTACCACATCCTACACACTTGTTTATGTCAAAGTAATTGTAGTAACAATCATATGCAATTCAATATGATATTGTCGTAAGTATTTCCCATAATTACTCAGGTCATTAGATGTTACCAATAGTTCTTATATTTATGCTATAGTCTTACTTGAGAAACACACTTTAACAGATAAGATATTTAGCATCATTATAAAGGCCACTAGATTGTTGTTATGAATCACAATATAATTTTATATACCTACCTAGTAACAAAATACATTTTCGACCAGTATGACTTTTGTTCAAGGGTTTCTAAGTAATCAGAAATTGCATTTGACGATTTTCCTGTTTCATCATTAGGTACTTAATACAATACTCCACTGTGTCATTGTATCAATATTTAATTGTTTTACAAGTAATACTATGAATTTTCTCACTAGCTAACGTGATCTTCGAACGCTATTCAAACATTTCAAAGTATATAATACATCTGTATAAGATAACGTAACAAATAAGAAAGCAAATGAACTTGAGAAATAGCAATATTTGTGCACTATGAAGTAGTAAGACGTGAGAGCTCGCTGTCAACCCCGTCTTGTAATTAAGGATGATATTAATATAGAACTACTGAGCGCGTGCCGCGGCCGAGGTATTCCGATATTGCGAAGCCGTATTGGTGATCGCTCAAGTGATACGGAATATTCGACATAGCTCCAAGATCATTATATTCGCTTTCTTTGTTCATTATTATGTGTCACGAATAAAGGCCAGTGTTTTATCTTTGTGGGAATGGTCCTTATCTTGACAACGTTTTAGTAAACAACTTTTGTATTATGTAGTTTGGTCGTGTGTTGTTTTGAAAGAATTTGCCGTGTGTAGCTTTTTGTTTTAATCTCGTGTTTGTTTAGTCTACTAATATCGGATAACGAATTCATAGAAACATTTTGTTGTGGACTGTTCAGTCTTCTATAGGTACTTCGCTGGCTAAGCCAGTTCCATAGAAATCTATGCAATTCTTTTTATAATGAGTATGTTTTCTGGCGACACCGTTCTTCGAAACTTCGAATGAAGATGCTTTTCGGAGGGCAGGGTCCCGTTCGAACATCAGATAGGCAGTCGCTCCTTGTAAAACACCGGTGCTCAGCTGCATCCGGTGAGACTGGAAGCCGACCCCAACTTTGTGAGAAGAAGCTGGGCAGACAGCTGATAAGAAAGCATACGGATAGATATTTTACCGTTCCCAGCTATCACCCAAAACATAGCTTAGCTGGTAATACAAAAATATGTACAATATACGCCACTCGTAAATAAAATCATGTGTGAGTTATGAACAAGTGGAAAATCCGGAGTTATGATATCCGAAAATTGAGATCTAGATTTATGTTCGCAGTTGTTATTAGAGCTAGTTTCAACAATATTTTACTGCGAAATTGGACTAATCTGTTCCTGCTGACCTATATTTTTGTCAAGTTATGCAGTTTGTGGAGGCCTTTATGGAATCTAATTTCTTTTGTCTTTTGTGTCACATACACCATCATCTCCCGAGCCTTTTCCCAACTATGTAGAGGTCGGTTTCCAGTTTAAAATTAAAAATAAATAAGCATTAAGATTTTTTTAAACGATTGTTAAGCTTTTTTGTGACAACACAACACCAAGAAGTCTAATCAATGCATAAGACGCAGTGTTTTTTCATGAAATATACACAGGACTACTGATACACAACCAATTATAATTAAAGTTTAAGTAACAATTAATATTCATCGATAAAAAACCAAGTTTATTTTCTAACTCACAAAACTTTGAATCAAAATTGTATTTTCATCACAAAAGACAAATAAAACGTGTTTAGAAGTCCGACAGACGTTTTTAAATGCGGAGCGTGGCCGTTCATCGCTAATTGTATTGAAATAATTAGCAGCCATTGTGATCATTTTAATTAGAACGTTTTGTTTTATTGAGTAGAACATTTCTGAGTGGCTTTTTGTCTATGTTACTGACATAAATCTTTGCAGTAAGATTTTTGTAGTGATTTGATTATATATAAATCTGTCAACATTTTATTTTAACTTTTGTTTACTTTTTCAGGAAATATGGTCTTCGGTTTTCTTCTTTTTTACGTAGAAGACAATTTAAAACATGTTTACAAACTGGATGACGTAGACTAAGTTGATTTTGAAAATGATGATCTGAAGTAGTTATCTTGGAACACCAAAATCTTCTATTATCTATATAATCTATTTCACACAAAGCCTATAAGTACCTTCCATTCTTACGCCAAGTAAACAATCCCTGTTACACCCGTGTACTGGTCTGACAAACTAACCACCCGCTGATCAAACACATGCAAACCAATTCTATCACTTCACCCACCTATAAATAACAAGAATGGGCCAAATTTACGTGCACGCACGTGTAAATGGGGGGTGGAGACAATAGCACTGTTGTGTACTGCGTGAGTTACAAAGATTGAAGTTTAGTGGAAAATTGAAATTGGAAATCTGCACAGAATTGGTACTATACGACACCATGTACCTCTATAATGAGCATAGGTCAGTGACTTATTATTCATTGACGTAATGCTAATTATTTAATATAAATTGTGCCAAAAAAATCCCAGATAATTTATTGATAAATTAATGCATATAAACTATAGTCATTGTATAGAATTGTGTAGAACTAATGTATCACTCAGAATAAGCAAAACATATTTAATTGTAAATTAAGATAAGGATCACACAAATAAAACCCCAAATTCTGTCTATTAGTCTCGCACACAAACGAATAAATATTCCTCACATGAAGCCGACAGATTAACGGGTATCAGGGGCTGAAGGTACCCCAATAAATAAAATGCGAGAAAAATCGCTGGCAAGACGAGACCCTTCCCGCGGGATGCAGTGCCCGAGGCATTTACATACATAATGATGACCCCTTGTGGTTCCCGCGACCGTAGACGATCGTTTACGACAAACCAATACCACTTTTTAAACATTTTACGACCGATGGCTGTGAACGCTGATTCCAAGTTTGAAAATTGTGTGAAAATGAAAATATTCTTATAGTACTTAATATTTTTTTCTTCACTTACCGGGTTTATATTTAGATTCACTAGCTGGTGCCCGCGACTTCGTCTGCGCAGGTTTAGTATTTTGAACAATATGTTTACAAATTGTAGCCTATGTGTTATTCTGATGTATAAGCTATATTATTGTAAAGTTTCATTAAAATCCATTCAGTAGTTTTTGCGTGAAAGAGTAACAAACATCCATACATCCATACATACAAACTTTCGCGTTTATAATATTAGTAGGATTCTTTTCATTTATTTTTTTAATGAACACTCAGAATTTTATAGAGGTAACAATTTTCTCATGAAATATAAAATGCTCGTTTTATTAGTATCTGAAGAACATCAAATAGTCTGACCGGTGAAAACCTGGTGAAAACCAATACATCATAAGGCGATCTTCTAAGGGGTCGTGTAAACTGGAGATGTAATAATATATCCCGAAGATTTTATTCATGTTTACTGTTCTTCTCACAGAGTGGAAACTATCTCCTTTTAAAATATCTGAATATACGACCTTTTTCCAGTACAAATCTTAGTGATCAAAAAGAGTTACAAACGATACATATTGCGATCTTTTCGTATAAATACTAATTACTAGCTAACTAACTGGAGAAGTTGTAAACTTCTTTAAAAAATTCGTATGATCACTGAAACTTCTAAATGGTAATATTTAGAGGCAAAATTATCTTCTTCATTTCTTAGAATTAAAGACCATTCTCCTAAACTTCTATCACATTCAGTAAACTCTTGCATGTAGTAACTTTGAAAACTATCAATAAAAGCAAGCTATATGAAGGAGCCCTAACAGTGATTTCAGCAAGGAAGTGCCCACACAGCCATCGGAAATTACATTTTTAATCTCCTCTCACACGCGTTACCTCGATTGGGGTTTGCGGGTAATACTTCTATGTGGGAAATAGGAAAATAAGTGCACTAGCCAGAAAATAGTGGAGGATGCTTTAAATTAGAGGTATAGTTTAAGTAGGGTTTAGATCTTCCTGATTATATTATTATTATATATAGTGGTATAGAG
The DNA here is from genome assembly GCA_963856015.1 of Helicoverpa assulta. Classification (NCBI taxonomy): domain Eukaryota; kingdom Metazoa; phylum Arthropoda; class Insecta; order Lepidoptera; family Noctuidae; genus Helicoverpa; species Helicoverpa assulta. The sequence goes on from CAWLCW010000016.1 coordinate 4,171,425, forward strand.
ATTGAATAAGAAGTAAGAATAGTCCTTTTAGAAAACTGAAACTTGGCGCCAGTGACGATAAAGTTGAGAAACCACAGACAGAAAAAAAGTTTTAAATAATTGATTAATAATCTTTGCTACTACGTAAGCAAGTTGCTGGTAGGTAAATCCTATAGGTTTGTTTTGCTCTTCAAGGAAGATAGGTTAGAATTTCATGAAATGCACGTTTATGTTGTTTTATATAAAAAAGGAAAAACACCCACAAAACACACGTGTACTATACAGACCATATACACGATTCTTATGCAACTACCAAAAGAAAAACATCAGATCGAACAATAGTGGCTTTTTGTGGGCCAGTGGCGCTCTCTACCGACTCGCGGTCGGACTAATGGTTCATTCATACATAAATAAGGTATCGAACAAAAGCTCTTAACTTCTGACTTTTTGTCGAACCTGAATGTTCCAAAAAATAACACCTGTTTTGTCTGAATTTTACTGCAAAATACCTTTGTAGTATGAACAGTTATTTTCTTAGTAAGACAATTCTAAAGGACTAAAGTCACACTTGACTTCACAAGGACATTCCTTGTAGAATACCGCAGTCTTCTTTTTCCTACCCTGTTCCCAATTTCATTTGGGTTCTGCGCAATATGTCTTTCGCTTTCATTCCTCCCTGTCACTCGTCATACTGACACTCACTCCCTTACCTTTGCCACGTTTTAGTTTACAACAAAATAAATTATCTTTTTATCTTTATAAATCTCATAACTTCGGATCCAAAGCGGTCATCTTTACGAGGCGCGGTCTAAGCAGCATTTTTTTTTTGGATGCAAGGTCTGGGTGGTCATTTTGATTATGAAGAGGTTCTCATATACATACAGACCATTAAGCAATGACAAGATCAAACAGTTTTTTCCAAAGTTGTTGACACCATAATTGTTACAGTCGAAGAAAAATGCAGGTGAAACTCGCTAAGGAAACAATTGACTGTCCATCTTCTTGAAATGTAATCTCTTTTTACAGTGGGAAACAGGTGGCCTATTTTTGTAAATAAATCCAACTAATACTTTTATAAATAATGCCAGACAGATGTTTTAATATTCATAACAGCTATTACAATAGGGAATATCCCTATTAAATTAATATTAGTTTCTATTTTTACCACATTTTATTAATAACCTTTAATTTATTATTTAATATAATACTTAATTATATAAATGGTTTTCCTTATATTTGTATATGACTGATTTGTGTCTGACATACGAATGTTCACTAATAAATAATATACATAGTTTTTGTCAGACCAAGGCGTTAAAGTTAGTCATATTCCTAATCAAATAAAATATAGGTATCTCAAAGGAGATAATGCAACTATATAATATGTAATTTCCTGTGTGTGGTTCCACCCATTCTATATCTACCAGTAGGCCCTACTCATCTACATACATATTATTATTTGTGTCTGTCGATCTCTCGTAGCACGGTACTTTCCCGAACTTATCAATTTATTTTAGCGTATACCGTTGAGTAGATACTTATCACGATAAAACCAATTGACCTAGTAAATTGACCTTACAATCCTCGTATACTTAAGTCAAGTCGAGATGTTGTTATAATTTTATGCATTTAGAACCAGAATTTAGAAGTATTCAATAGAAGGAGCTAAAACAGCAATAACAGACATTAACAATGAAAATACTTAGATGATGTCATCGGGAGCGTTTAGACCAAAACGAACATGGAAATAGAGCAAGTACAAAAATATTATATCGCAGCATTTGTGCAGTCCTTCCCTCATTAAATGTTATTGTGTATTAGTAGTGTAGAATATTACTTATTTAGTTTTTTTTTCTTAGCCTGTATTGTCCAACTGCTGCGCAAAGACCTCCCCATTTCGTCTCCACACCTCTAGAACTTTCGAGTGTTGTTGCCAGTCAGGGTTGTATTCTCTCTAAAATAATATAGAGATAGAACGAACATTCTCAACCATAGTTGAGTCGTACAAGAAGCCTGTAGCTCAATAAGTCAGATCCGATTGGTCAGTGTTAATTGTGCCACCTGCGGTTCAGAATTCATACTTATGTAATTGCTTGTAGGTATATCGCTAACAATGATGTCCTCCTAGCCGATTATCGGCTACGGCGGCTGTTCTCATGTAAGGAGATTAGTCAACTGCGCAGGACATGTTATAGTGCAAGTGCACAAGTATTTTTTTTCATTCCTTCACTCTCATAGCCCGATGGGACGGCAATCCTGAGAGAGATCAGGCACTGGACCGGCATTTATGTACTCTCCGATGCACGGGTGTATCAATCACCAACTTCCAGTCTCCGGGCTGTTTTATGAAAGTCTTCTAAAACCCACAAAGCAATTTCGGGCTGACTCGGGAATCGAACCCGACACCGCGTGCTCAGCAGCCGCACTTGTGACAGCTAGACCAACGAGGCAGTCAAAACAATAAAACAATAGAAAATCATTTGTGTCTCGCGTATCCACGCTTCGACATACAACGGATGAATTGACTCCCAGAATGCATATTGCTAATCAGTTGTTGTAGGTATAACGGCTTCCATTTCAAAATCTTTAATTTAATCTGTACGGATTTTATCAGAAGTTATTCGAAATTGTGCTAGTAGAAACTAGAAAGAGTTTCTGTCTACGGTGACTAATATCAATCATTACTTAAACAAACTAAAACTGATTCATTCGAAATTAGAAGAAGTTTCAATTATCCAATAATGTTTACTGAGCTTTCATCGATTAACACTTATCTTTTGTTATCTACTTAACAAATGAAACTCAAACAGAAACGCAAACGAATTTCATCTCTATCTTATAGCAATAAGATATATTTTTGAGTAAATATCTAAAGTGCATTGATTTCTAACAAATAAGATCAGGATTAAGTAAAGTTGACACTAGAGTTAAAGTTTGTTAATGATTCGACATTCGCTAAACCAGTAACCAAAAATATTTTTTGTTTTAATTATTTGATTAAAAAAGAAATCTTAATTTTAGCTTACTACAATGTATTAACAAAAATGACTTTAAACACAGCGTCATCATACCCAAAAACCGAACGTAGGATCTTCAACACAAGACTCATTATTGCCCAGCCACTGCACTGGCTTAGAAATCTAAAAAAAAAAGTCGCATCGTTACTAATAGGACGAAGCGGCGCATAGGTACTTACTTCCCTATAAAATGGAGTATAAATATGAAGTATGAGTTCATTGATTCACAGTCACGGTTCATTTGTTTTGGTGTAACCTTGCTCTACTTGCTTCATAGACTTCATAATGAAACTCCTAGGCATTTTGTTCGTAATGTGTGCAGTGCTCATGGTAGCATGCGCTAAGTCCTTGTCTATGAACCACGTACTGAAAATATACGAAATTACTCGCGCTGATACAGGTTAGTGATGTTTTAATTGCGTTTTTTTTACTATTTCCGTACTAATATTATTTTTAAATGGAAGTCAACTCCAGTCGGGCATAGGCTTGGAAGATGCTGATGATGACACTAATATTATTTTTATCATGAATAAGATTTTTTTTTTATTTCATTTCATTTAACTATCGCATCTTCTTGAATACTTCTTATTCCTAATGAAAATTTAATTTAATAATACTTTTCATTTCTGAAGCCACTAGTCAATGTTAAAAAAACAAACCGTTTGATAGCTTATTTACGAGGCAGCATGTAACCATTCTGCGTTCGGTTTCCGTTTTACAGCTAAGGATAGATAAAATTCATCTTCTTCATCTTCCTAGCTTTTCCCCACCTATGTTGGGATCAGCCTTCCAGCCGGAACTAGCGATTAAGAAGGAACGACTGCCTACCTGACCTCCTCATCCCAGTTACCGGGGCAACCCAATACTGACTTACTGGCTTCTGACTATCCGACTGCCAAAGATGTTCAAATGGCAGCCGGGACCTACAGTTCATCGTACCATCCGAAACACGGAAGAACTCGTTATGGCTAGATAGTCACCCATCCACGGACCAAACCGCGCCAAACATCATCCTCCGAGCCTTTTTCCCAACCATGTTGGGGTCGGCTTTCAATCTAACCGGATTCAGCTGAGTACCAGTGCTTTACAAGAAGCGACTGTCTATCTGACCTCCTCAACCTAGTTACCCAGGCAGCCCGATACCCCGTGGTTAGACTGGTGTCAGACTTACTGGCTTCTGAATACCCGTAACGACTGCCAAGGATGTTCAATGACAGCCGGGACCTACAGTTTAACGCGCCAAGCGTTGATATGATACTAATTTATACTGATGAATTGATACGCGCAACTTTGACATAGCCACAAGTTCTTCCTTCTTCTATAGATAAAAATCCTCTTATTTCAGTTATAATAACGGCAGTAACCTTAACTTTCAACTTTAGCTTGAATAGCATCAGACTAGCTATACTTACACAGCGATATTTCCCATATTGTGGGATACAGCTGGTACAATTATTCCAGCAAATTTTTCACACGACATACAGGGATATCCATAAATACTGGACATATTATGATAATACACATTTCCAGTGTACAATAAAATGTTGATTACAATAGGTAATGTGGGAAAAATTAAACAGAGTTTCCTAGCTAGGCTTTCATGTCAAAAAGGGCATATCTTAAGCTGAACAATTAGTTTGCTTGAACGCGCTATCTCAGGAACTACCGGCTTACTAATATTAAGAAGCTAAATAGTTTTTTGTTCGCTTGAACTCTCAAATGACAGGAGATACTGAAAAAATACATAGACAGATAGATATATTCTTTATTATGCACACCAATTAAACATCAAAAAGAACAAAACAGAAAATTTTGAAGTCGGTGACACAATGGGCGCTAATATCGCTAAAAGGGATTTCTTACAGACAACCTTTGGATGCTGGACCTTTGGATTTCGTTGTTAGAAACCCACTAGAAAGGCGACTTTATATCTGGGTGCGCGTAATAATTTCTACTACTAAAGTTAGTGGACATTAGTATTAAATACCTATACCTATAGTAGGTACCACTAAATTTTACAGCCACCACCAAGAAAAGACCAGTAATAACGAAGTATTTTTGTTTGTTTCAGGAGAAACGACCAAGGTAGCGACTGAAGCTTTATACATACCGCTGACGTTGAAGGACTGTTCCAACTCGGCTTGTGACTATGTTTGCAGAATGCTGGGTTATAACCACGGAGCATGCATATCTTCTACAACCTGCCATTGTACCAATTAAGCCGTTTAAATAAGATTTCGTTTGTTTTTTTTTTATGTTTTTAAACTCAAGCCGTGTGTTTCTAAGTGAAATATATGTTTGAAAGTCTTAAAAAGGTTTATTTACTTACCCATATTTACTCTTTTTCTCCCATATTGTGGTAAAGGCTACCACAATATGTGTATTTTTGTCCACTGTTTGTAGTTTCAGTCTATTTAAACACTACCAGAATAAAAGTAAGTAAGGATGTAATCTTAACCTTTGCTTCCTAACTTATAGACAAGGAAGAAACGGATATATTCCTCCAAAAGATGATGCCTTCCAATGCTAAAAATACAGTCAATTTGTAACTAAATAACTCGGTTGAATTCATAGAACTTGGTCTATGCTACGATATACGCGTAGTCTATTAGATATAGTATGCTACGAAATTCATAGCATAATACAATGCTACGTAACATCGTAGCATCCCTTATGTACTATCCTTATTGACTTCCTTATGTACTACCCTTATTGACTTCCTTATGTACTACCCTTATTGACTTCCTTATGTACTACCCTTATTGACTTCCTTATGTACTACCCTTATTGACTTCCTTATGTACTACCCTTATTGACTTCCTCATGTACTACCCTTATTGACTTCCTTATGTACTACCCTTATTGACTTCCTTATGTACTACCCTTATTGACTTCCTTATGTACTACCCTTATTGACTTCCTTATGTACTACCCTTATTGACTTCCTTATGTACTACCCTTATTGACTTCCATATGTACTACCCTTATTGACTTCCTTATGTACTACCCTTATTGACTTCCTTATGTACTACCCTTATTGACTTCCTTATGTACTACCCTTATTGACTTCCTTATGTACTACCCTTATTGACTTCCTTATGTACTACCCTTATTGACTTCCTTATGTACTACCCTTATTGACTTCCTTATGTACTACCCTTATTGACTTCCTTATGTACTACCCATATTGACTTCCTTATGTACTACCCTTATTGACTTCCTTATGTACTACCCTTATTGACTTCCTTATGTACTACCCTTATTGACTTCCTTATGTACTACCCTTATTGACTTCCTTATGTACTACCCTTATTGACTTCCTCATGTACTACTACCCTTATTGACTTCCTTATGTACTACCCTTATTGACTTCCTTATGTACTACCCTTATTGACTTCCTTATGTACTACCCTTATTGACTTCCTTATGTACTACCCTTATTGTCTTCCTTATGTACTACCCTTATTGTCTTCCTTATGTGCTTCCTTGTATGGTAATACAAAAGGGTTATACATAAGGAATTAAATGAAGTTAGTACATAAGGAAGCCCACAAGGGTAGTACAAAAGGAAGTTCAATTATTAGTGCATAATGAAGCACATAAGGACGTTATAAGGGTAGTACATACGGGTAGTACATAAGGAAGTAAATAAGGGTAGTACACAAGGAAGTACATACTACATAATGAAGTCCATAAGGGTAGTACATAAGAAGGTCCATAAGGGTAGTATATAAGGAAGTTCATAAAAAGGTACATAATGAAGCACATAAGGGTATTATATAAGGGTAGTACATAAGGAAGTCTGTCAGAAGAATTTTTGGCAGAAACTAGTAGGTAATATATATAAGTGTAGATAACAAAAGTAAAGAATTAATTTAAAAACTCTACAATTCATTACTGAAAAATAATTCATTACGTAAGTACAGATGTGACTACGCTATTATGAAAGTGAGGCAAGGAAAACATGAGATATGTTTATAAAGAATACGGTCAGAACAAGGACATTCTGTCCTTCGTCAGTTCAATGCAGATTAATAAATAACTTCATACAATGATGCAACAGGATGGTCGTGCGATATGCGTTCAAATGTATGCGTCGTACGTACTGGCCCCTTATCCTACCTTATTTAATTACAACTTCATGTAAGCACTATAGCAGTACACTTGTACATATGTACCTTAAGGTTAAAGGGATTTGAAGGTACAAAAAAAAGAGCAAGTTTGGTTATCTATCTATACTAATATTATAAAGCTGAAGAGTTTGTTTGTTTGTTTGAACGCGCTAATCTCAGGAACTACTGGTCCGATTTGAAAATTTCTTTCAGTGTTAGATAGCCCATTTATCGAGGAAGGCTATAGGCTACTTTTTATCCCGGTACGGGAAGTAGTTCCCACGGGATGCGGGTGAAACCGCTGGCAGAAGCTTTTTGAATAAAAACGCATTCAATACAATGGATGCTTGCTCATTGTCTACTTACGAAGTTCTACTAAAATTATGCGAAGGTCTGTCTATCACACTTTCACGGCAATTTTAATGTTGGTACTTACCTAATACCCTATACGGTACAGAGATCTAAAGTCTGAGACTAGTTATTTGGTTGCTGCTCAGGTTGCTGGAATTAGTTGGGGTGAAAGTATTCTGAGAATAGATGTAACAGACAGTCTACAAGTTTTAAAAAAAAACTCTTTTAGCTACTTCAGGGTTATGTAGGTACTGTGATAGCAAAAAAACAACGCATAGAATTATAAACATTTAATTATAATGCTAATAAAAAGAAATACAAAGATAAAAAGAGCCGGTGTTTCCTAACATCTACAATAAAAAAAACTTAATTCAGTGAAGACAGAAAAATCATGATTGATAACAGTTTAACTGTAACAGCGGCATGTTTCAGAAGAGACACAGGTTCCATATTTGTAACCAAGGAACTTACACACGAAATTGCAAGCTCCACTGGTACATGATCTGAGGTTCATTGGAACGTATAGAGCCTGATTGGCTACCTGCACCGAGTTGTCACCTAGAAATAAACATATTGACATTAGTTTATGGACATCATCACAAAAAAGTCTGAAATCGAAATCTTTTTACCCAACTGCCAAGAGGGGTTAAGCTATTGGTAACTATTTAGGTACTGGATAATATTGTTCAGTAAACAATTTACAGTAGGTATTTAATCAAGCAAGTGTGATAAACACATTTTCAATAGTTTCACAACTGGATACAAAGCCAGTCGTTAATGCTGAATTACTATCTGGTACTAGTAATTAAGTAATTAAAAAAATCGCATAGGTATCTATCATAAATATTTAAGAAAGACAAATGCCACTTGACCTCGGTTAAGTAAATAAGAAACCGATATCAAATATTTTGTGTCTCGATCTGAGAGAAGTTAGTGCTTTTGAATACGACATTCATTTATCACACTACTATTTCATATAACGTTTGAGAACTTCACACAATTGGATGATTAACCGCTTGTAAGTCGCAAATTATAAAACAATAAAAAATCAATTGTGTCTCGCGTATGTCTGTCCGACATACAGCGGGTTTGTAACTCTATGCTATGCCCTTTCCAACTTTTAATCCATCTCCATTGATTGATTTAGATGAGCAGAGACACTAATTGAATCCCAGTAAATTAGAAAACTTGCTTCAAAATTGGGAAACAAGCTATATTACTACTTATAATCTATACTATAATATAATATTATAAAGAGGAAAACTTTGTTTGTTTGTTTGGTTGTAATGGATAAACTCAAAAACTACTGGACCGATTTTAAATATTCTTTCGCCATTAGAAAGCTATATTATCTGCGAGTAACATAGGCTATATTTTATCCCGGTGCGGGCAGTAGCTCCCACGGGACGCGGGTGAAACCGCGGGAAAATGGCTAGTAGGTAAATAAGGATAAACAGGAAAAACTAAGACTATGTCGTCTCAGCTACAAATAGACTGCAATTTTTGACTTTATTTATATGTAGGTATATAGGTGAGTTGTCACTTACCAATTTCGTTGTTATTCAAATAATATGCCTTTAGCAGGTCATCCATTGAAATCACGTCGGCATATGCAGCCAATATGATGGCACTTATTACAATCAGCACAAGCTTCATTTTGGTATAGCTTTAGATAATGCACACACAACTGACTTCAACGGGCTCAGACCTCAGATTGACCATATTTAAGACGCGTTTAAACTTTAAACTCTGTAAGCAAAAAGTACGTACAATCAATCTTTCATGTATACTGCATTGAGTAGTGATATGCTAATTTGTACTCTCACTCTTATGAGGTAAAGTTGAAATTGTAGGAGTATAGGATCTTGTTTACAAAGCCTTGTTTGAGTGGGTTATGGTGAGTTTGTGTAAAGGGTGAATCAGAATAAAAGAGTCAGTCATCACCTATACTAATATTATAAAGTTGAAGAGTTTGTTTGAATGCGCTAATATCAGGAACTACTGGTCCGATTTGAATTTGTGTTAGATAGCCCATTTATCGAGGAAGGCTATAGGCTACTTTTTATCCCGGTACGTTGTACGTACGTTTACGGCTCGTTGGTTATATGAGAATAGAAAACAGGTTTGAGTAAATAAAAGTAAGATAGCGTGACTACGAAAGATAAATAGGAGGTACCTATTCTCATTAACATGTTCGCAGCGAGCCCTGACCCATTGCTCCCTCACTTCCTTATCTTATTCTTACTTGCCCAGCAGATTGTACGGGGAAAACCCGAACCAGCGATATTTGTAAATAGGTGTTATGTATACTTACTCACTCACATAGGTATATTTCGTCTTCTCATGCGGTCCCTACTCCTAATATAGCTAGGTCTAACTACGTGGTTGAACCACCACGTGGTTGAACAGCCAACCTTCAAAAGTCTATCAACCGAGCTTCGATCACATTAATATTAGGCATGTATCTACCTACTACTATCTAAAACCTATTTAATAAATTATTTCAGTGCTAAAATAAGTCCCTTAAAATACGTACCTACTACCTGCTTAATTTTTTTTATTTTCGTTCACCTTGTATAGTCAATGAGTCACTTGACTACCCAATTTACAAGCTGTCAAACGCCCAGACGATACGAAAACACAGTCAAGTCATCATCCTCCGAGCCTTTTTCCCAATCCTGTTGGGGTCGGCTTCCAGTCTAACCGGATTCAGCTGAGTACCAGTGCTTTACAAGAAGCGACTGCCTATCTGACCTCCTCAACCCAATTCCCCGGGCAACCCGATACCCCTTGGTTAGACTGGTGTCAGACTTACTGGCTTCTGACTACCCGTAACGACTGTCAAGGATGTTCAATGACAGCCGGGACCTACAGTTTAACGTGCCATCCGAAACATGTCCATCCAACAGTCAATGGTGTCTAAGATATACTTAGAAAGTACATACAAACTTAGAAAAGTTGCATTGGTACTTGCCTGACCTGGGATCGAACCCGCGCCCTCATACTTGAGAGGTTGGTCCTTTACCCACTAGGCCACCACGTCATTTTAACACAGTCAAGTAGGACCCAATATTACAAAAGTACCCAAGCCGTATTCCGATCACAAACGCTTCGTTTGTCCAATTCTCTTCAGACGCCTTTGTGAAGACATTAATTAGCTCACAATGCTAAAATAATTAAATGTGAAAATTATACGTCATTCATCAGTTCTTAATTAAGTCCCAGAATAGGATGGCGGATTCAGATTTAATTTGCAATTGTATGACAATGATTATGTTTTAATCTTCGATGTCCAATCATGAAGAACACTTTTGTAATATGATTGTAAAAGTTAGGTATACAATGATAGAAGTTTCTCTTGTGAATTGGTGCCTATCTAAATGTTTGTAGCAAATCTTTCTAGCGTTTTATTTTACGCAATACCACATTAATTAATAATAAATATGGCATAATTTACCAGTATATATAGCAATTGATATAGACCCGCGTATTGGAGAGCTCCGTACCTACCTGTGAAACCTAGCACAGCCACTGTGCTTTAAAGGAAAAAAAACTAGATTTTAAGACTTAAGGGGCTCTTCACTTCCCATCTTAATCCAGCACTCATTGTATGTTACTTAAATCGATAAAGAGAACTTATACCTAACCACTGCGATCGATGTCTACCTACTTATGTTAGACTTAGGTAAGTTTTTGCAGCAACAGTAGCTTTGTCAGGTAGGTAAACATTGCAAATGTACCTATAGGCAAAAGTTCGGAGTAGAAAAAAAAAAGTGCACTATTGTGCAAGTCAGTAGGTATCTAACCGTCAGTTGCGCAAAGCTCCATTAAAGTTAATGCTTCTTCAAATCTATTGCTGGCTCTTTCTTTGTCAACCAGATAAAAAGTGTTAGGCAATAGATTTAATGAAGCTTTAATTTTAATGAAGCTTTGTGCAACTGACGGTACAATTAATTTATTTATTTATTTTATTCAAAAGGAACTCCAACAAAGGATACACATCACATGCATAATTATAAAAAGTTATTTATAGATTTGTGCTCCTTCAGTTATAGGAGAACACATCATGCATACATCATCTTCAAAGTTAAAATCAAAGAAAGTTAAACAATATTAAATTAATTAATAATATTGTTATAAATTATTAAATATTAAATACTAGCTTCTGCCAGCGGTTTCACCCGCATCCCGTGGGAACTACTTCCCGTACCGGGATAAAAAGTAGCCTATAGCCTTCCTCGATAAATGGGCTATCTAACACTGAAAGAAATTTTCAAATCCGACCAGTAGTTTCTGAGATTAGCGCGTTCAAACAAACAAACAAACTCTTCAGCTTTATAATATTAGTATAGACTAGCTTCTGCCAGCGGTTTCACCCGCATCCCGTGGGAACTACTTCCTGTACCGGGATAAAAAGTAGCCTATAGCCTTCCTCGATAAATGGGCTATCTAACACTGAAAGAAATTTTCAAATCGGACCAGTAGTTCCTGAGATTAGCGCGTTCAAACAAACAAACAAACAAACAATCAAACAAACAAACTCTTTAGCTTTATAATATTAGTATAGATTACAAAGCCCAACAGTTATTTGAACGCGTTTATCTCAGGAACTACTAGACCGATTTAAAAAAATCTACTTAGTTGTAAGTGGAGGCTAGTTTATAATTATTAATGGCGTCCACGGCCACACTCTCATGTACGGAGATCAGCCAGCTGCGCAGGACATATTATAGTGATAGTGCACGAGCATTTGCGCAGACACAAGAGCACTCACTATTCCTTCACTCTCATAGCCCGATGGGACGGCAATCCGACACGACCGGAAAGAGATCAGGCGCAGGACCGACATTTACGTGCTCTCCGATGCACGGGTGAATCAGTCTCCAAATTCCAGACTACTGCTGCTTTGTGAAAGTTTTAGGAAACCCACAGAGCGATTTCGGCCCGACCCGGGAATCGAACCCGAGACCTCTGGCACAGCAGTCGCGCTTGCGACCACTAGACCAATGAGGCAGTCAATAATATAAACCAGAACGGACGCCGTCAGCCATTTGGATAAGTTAACTTCTAATAACAAGAAGGTTAGGTAGGGAAGGAAGACCAAGACATTTTATCGTGCGTAAATTCTTAGATCTATATACAGGGTTACTTGTAAGTAGCCCGCAACACACAAAAATCCGCAAAAACGAGTGTCCGTATTGACCTATACTATCACCTCATGAAAGGATGCGGTCTACTTACAAGTAACCCTGTATATATGAAACATATTATCATTCGGAAATTCCTAAACCTATAATTTAGTATCATAAATAAGCTTATTAATGTTATCATAGCAAACAGCTTCTTACCAAGGAAAAGTATTAAAATAAATTAAAACAATTTCTTAAACGAGATAATCAATGTTTTATTTTCTTTCTAGACACACTGGCAACTGGTTCCGTCTCGTATTCTATTTCAACGCGTGCCTTCTTCTTCGGCGGCACCCTTTCAGCAATATCCTGAAAAAATAAATAGAATTAAGTCGTGATTTTTCTATTCTAATATCGAGAGGAAATATTTGTATTTTTGTTTGTTCGTAATGGATAAACTCAGAAATTACTGGACCGATTTAAAAAATTCTTTCACTGTCGGAAAGCTACACTTTTCCCAAGTAACATTTTATCCCGGTACGGGCAGTTTTTCCCACGGAACGGGGGTGAAACCGCGGGAAAACGGCTAGTTTCAAAGCAAAGGCTCGGAAAGTTTCAAAGAAAAAGTTTCGGCAAAGGTTGTCTGGAAGAAATCGCTGACTAGCGATAAGACCGCCATTTGTACTCTTCTTTGTGTATTGTGATGTCCTGTGTTGTTAATTTTCTTGGTATACAATAAAGCATAATCTATCTATCTATCTATCTATCCATGATGATGGCCCACGTGAGGCGTGAGGTAAATGATTACAGTCCTTGATATTGTGCAAGTAAAACCCCCACTATTTTACACCTACATTTTGTGTAATATACGTTATGTGGCTATTTAAATTACAAATATGTATATCTATAATTACCTCAATATCTGATGTCTCAGACTCAAAGTCACTGCCAACATCAACATTTTCTTTCTTCCCTGAATCAGAATCCTGAAGTAAAAATATAATAATAAAATATTAAATAAAACTACGGTTTAATTACAAATTTATCAAGGTTATAAATTCAATCAATTTTTCTCCTTATGATTCATTTTATTATACACTCTTTTGCAAAAAAAGCGGGCACCTATGCGAAATCTTACTTTTAAGGACTTTACGTGTATTTCAAAGGGTTTTAATGATTGTAGTATGTTTCTAGCATCAAAAGGGTTAGCCAGGCATGCGTGAGAGTGTATTCTAAATTTGAATTTTGTACAATTGCTAAGAAATTGGTTACACCTTGTTTTGGACTAATTGCTGGTAGAAAGTTCGTCGGTGTTTTGAAAAGTTTTTGAAGTGATTTTCAGAAAAATGATAATGCAGTTTTAATTAATGATTATTGTACCTTTTTGATAGATCAAAACATTTTTGGAAAACTATGCGTATCTGATAAAATTTTCACCTGCTCTAAATGGGCTATACTGATGATTGATGGCAATGTTAAGAGTTTCGGTATTTTACTGTAAAGCGTTCTATTGTTTAGATATTGTACCCACGTGTTTTAAAATATCGCTTTTTCATAAATAAACACTATTTAGAGGAGTATCAGTACCTTGGGCTGCAACAAAACCAATTTAGAGTAAGCAGTGCCGATCACTTCTCATCTCCTATCGGAATTTGACATTTAAAAAATTACAAATTTTGTGATAAATGTTAAAATTAACCACATGAAAAATGATGAGGAGAGTTAAAGCTATCTAAAAAGTCAAATTATTGCCGCGTTGAAGCTCTCGATAACTCCATAGGTATCGGGTTACTAAACGATGACTTAGCTGAAAGGGGGTCAAGAATTCAAAATTATTGGCCAAACGTATGTTTCTTAAGAAATGAGCAGATAGCTAATTATTGTTATGATTTAAGCAGGAAAGTGCTGTAGATGCCAGAAAATCTCGGTGCAGGCAAGTTTATTTAATAAAATGTCCGTGGGATGAAAACACGCTATTTGAACGCTCAGACTCGTACATCTTCAGAGGTCTACGGAGTTTCCCAAGAGGCGAGGTTGTTTAAAAATCAGTGATTACAAGACCTTAAGACCTCGTGCTCACAGTCTATGCGCTATTTTCTGTATTTTGTAGAATTTCAAGACTTTTAAAAATGTCAAAGTCTGATAGGAGACGAGTTGTGATCGACACTGCTTACTTTAAATTGGTTTTGTCGCAGCCCAAAGTACTGATACTCCTCTAAATAGTGTTTAATTATGAAAAAGAGATATTTTAAAACACGTGGGTACAATATCTAAACAATAGAACTCTTTACACTAAAATACCGAAACGCTTAACATTGCCATCAATCATCAGTATAGCCCATTTAGAACAGGTGAAAGTTTTATCAAATACGCATAGTTTTTCAAAATTGTTTTGATCTAACAAAAAGGTACAATAATCATTAATTAAAACTGCATTATTATTTTTCTGAAAATCACTTCAAAAACTTTTCAAAACACCGACGAACTTTCTGCCAGCAATTAGTCCAAAACAAGGTTTAACCAATTTCTTAGCAATTGTACAAAATTCAAATTTAGAATACACTCTCACGCATGCCTGGCTAACCCTTTTGATGCTAGAAACATACTACAATCATTAAAACCCTTTGAAATACACGTAAAGTCACTAAAACTAAGATTTCGCATAGGTGCCCGCTTTTTTTGCAAAAGAGTTTATTATAAGCAAGCTGCAGAATATGGTGTTTTAGTTAGAGTTTTTCCACAGGCGTTATAGCAAACAACTGACTGTCTGTTAGAATGATGGACACCTGGAACCACGCACGCGGCAGTTTTTTTTCGGTCGGAAAGTGTCGCGACATAATCCCTAATGAAAGCGCCCTAAACAACAGACAAGCTATGGCTCG
This sequence comes from Helicoverpa assulta, assembly GCA_963856015.1. NCBI lineage: Eukaryota > Metazoa > Arthropoda > Insecta > Lepidoptera > Noctuidae > Helicoverpa > Helicoverpa assulta. The sequence goes on from CAWLCW010000016.1 coordinate 4,186,895, forward strand.
ACTTCGAACGAAAAGTAAAAGAAACGATACGCCCTTCAACATCCGCTTTATTCGCGCGGGCCACTCTCTATTCTTTTTAGAATAAAGAGAAAGATAAAGCTATCTTACCTCATCACTGTCCATATCACTGTCAGCTTCAACAAACTCGTCCGTCTGATCCACGGTTCTCTCTAACTCTCTTTCCAACTCCGGTTCCATTTCCCTCTCAACTTCTTCTTCTTCTTCCTCATCCTCTTTTTCACTCTCACTGGATATCTCTTCAGCTTTGAGTGCAGAGTCAAACGCCATTTGTGGGAAGTTGTAGATGTCATTGTACTAAAAGTGGTAAGGACATTCTATTTAGTTAAAAGTACATTAGTAAGTTACAGGAGAACTTTTGACAGCTCATTTAGGACATTGCTAAGCAAGTGATTCAAGTTAAGCAACTTTTATAAGTATTTTTTTTCTTAAACACCCCTTAAGTATTACTTATTATTAAAATCACGTTCATAGGTAAGGCTGTATATGTTTATCTCTTTATCTATACTAATATATAGAGAGCAGCAATTTGATTGTTTGAATCAAATAGACTGCGGAACTACTGCACCAATTTGAATAATTCTTTCACTGTTAGGAAGCTACACTGTCTGCATAAAAAATGGGCTATTTTTTATATGGGTTTGGGAAGAAGTTTCCCTGGGAAGTCGGTGACACCGCATGGAACAGCTAGTTTTTCTCTAAAGCTTCTTAATTCTATAGATATTTATACAAATTGTACTAAAATGTAACTTGAATCTCTGATAGAAAATTGATACATCATTTCTATGATAAACATTGTGGGATCTGCAATGAATAGTGGCATTCTAATGCTGCAGGGAGCCTGCCTACTGGAACCACACATATTATTAGGTAATTATACTTACAGTGCCCTTCTTCAATCTCTCGAGCAATTGTTTTTCTATGGCATTGTCTATTCTCGCAGCAACTAAGGCCTTCTCTTCCCTCCTTCTTTCACGTCTTTCTATCTTACGCTGTATTGGAACTAATTCTTTCCTAAAAATTTAAAAGAACATACAGTTATAAGTTGATATCAAAAATACTGTTTATGTAAATATGGCCTTATGAAACTCAAATAAATGTTGTGCAAAAATTGATTTTCTTTAAAATATCGAGAAGTATTTGTATAGAATTGTATTTTTATGATATACTAACACTCTTCTGAGTTTAAGTTTTCTCATGCGTATCAGATATTGTGTTATTTTGACAAATCTCTGCTTGCATTTTGCTTTGATAAAAGCGGGCCAGTATAAAAGATTTTCATTTATTTGATGTATTGCTTTCTCAAAGTTTCTTGACAGCTTTACCTTCTCCCATTGTTTGGCTGGAAACATTACCCTGAAAATAACAAGAGATAGTTTTATTTTATTTTAATAAATATGTACCTAGTTGTAGAAAATGAAATCTTTTACTGACTAAACTTATTTCCATGAAGTGACTGTTTAATTTAATTTATTTTTTAATTATAGTATAGTACAGGTATTTTAGACTATTGCTATCCAATTACAACTAGCCTATTCATGGGTGTCTAGCATAGGACAGAGCAACAACAGATTATTTAATAGAGTTACACCTACAGGATGAATTGTCTACAGGAGCTTTTAATAATATTAGCAGATTCAAAATGGTCTTACCTTTCAGCAGTCTTCATGAACAAATAAATAATACCATTCTCTTCCCTTATCGTCGCATATTTACTGTTTGCAAGCGGGCAAGACGCACGACTGCACAAACCAGTCAGGTTAAACTCATTTCGACAAAACTGCTGCGTTTTTGTTCTGGAAAATCATCCACAAATATTAATTATGCAATATTCAAAGAAACAATATTATTTTATTTATTAAACCTTGTCTTTACTTACGTTACTTTGTGAGAACAGTGTGTTTTGTTGATAATAGCCCACACTACCTATAAACAGTAATTAGAGATTAATAATATGAACCAGGATTATAAATATTTCGTAACATAACTATACTTACATCGTCGTGCTGCATTTTGACTTATATTTCTAGCTTTGCCCACTATTTTAGAGAAATCACATGGAGACATACAACATAACCTCAAATTCACGTCTGTTAATTTGTTGTCATTGTCATGTCTAATCTGTCAAATAAAAATAAATGCGTGACAGTGTGACAGTCACTCCTTACTATGGCCTGTCTGTGGTATAATTTTAGTACGGCAATAATCATTGAATTTAATTATTTATAATATTAAAATAAAAATCCAACTAATTATTATACACAAATCATTTGGTGGAATATTAGTATATAATAATTTATTGTTGTTAATTCTTATTGCTAATTGCTTTTGCTCTGCTAGTGGTGGGACCTTTAACGGAAAATAATAAGAGTGTTAAGTTTATGAATTTCCTAGGAAAACAATAAACTTTCGTAGGATTCTGTAACTTTGAGAACTTCTTTTTTTTTAACCTAGGTTTTTATTTAAGTTCAATACTCCTATAAAAAACGGATAAAATTTTACAAAAAATTCTGCAGTTTATTTTTCTTTTCTACTAAAAGAAAAATAAACTGCTTTTTGTGCATTTGTGCACTATATACGTGAATAAACTCGAAAAATGCACCTCTCAAAATAAATCGATTACATTTCAAATCGATTGTAGTAGGCTCACACATCACTATCTTCTAATTCTATTTTTTCAGTTTGAAATCGCATGTCGGTTATTTTAGTGTTCTGTTTACGTTTGTTTTCTAAACGCTGTAATTGCTTAGGTCGCACATTTTAAAATAATGATTGTGTTTCATTTTCAGTCCTACTTTTGCTAATCCTTAAAACTTATAAGGAAGTTGTAGAAAATAATGAAAGAAAATGAGTGACAATATAAAAGTAGTTGTCAAAGTTAGACCTCTAATTTCGCGTGAAATTGAAGATAAACTTTCTTACCAGTGGCGGGTCAAGAATAATACGCTTTACCAACTCGGTCACAATGGCAAAGAAAACGGCCAATCTTTCACTTTTGGTAAGTGAAACTTTTAACCATTAAATTTTGCTTAAGTCTTGTAATGAATTGCTGTTCATACGTCACAGAATCGAAGGCTATTACGTTAAGCGAGTGCTAATCGAGGAAAATGTTATTACAGAAAAAGTTTACGACAAAGATACGAACACTGCAGAGGTGTACAATGATATTGCGAAGCCGATCGTGGAAGCCGCGACGGCTGGCTTCAATGGCACCATATTTGCTTATGGACAGACGTCCTCAGGCAAGACTTACACCATGACTGGGACAGACAGCTCGCCTGGAATCATTCCACTGGCAGTCATCAACTTGTTTGAGATTATCAAGAACATTCCTGACCGAGACTTCTTAGTGAGGTAAAACATATTCTAACTTTGTTCGCTTTGACTGAAACTTACGCACTAAGAACATAAATTCTTTAAAAACTGAGGGTGAATGCTTTTATTTGTATTGTTACATAAAGTTATTGAGCAAAATTTTAGGTACTACTTTCCTATCAGAACTTGTTGCATAGTTCTAAAATCATGAATCAAGGTTATACAAACAGAAGCTTGAACTCCACACTAAAATAATATACATAAATCTGATTGATAGTAAACGTAATCAGCAAAACGTTGGCTTCTTATCACATCGCTAGATAATGATAAAAATTTACATTGAGATCAATTACTTTCAATAATCTATTCAGTAGGCCTAATTTAAAATATTCAGTTTTCACTGCCAAGTTCAATAAAGTGGATATATTAAGTTACGTAATCTATGTATGTTTTAAAATATGTTTACAATATTGTGGTGGCTAGGGTAAGTTGAATTTTGGTCTTACCAATGTCTGAGAGTGAATTTGTATGCGGTTGTAAAATAACAGAGGTACAAATTGGCTGTATTTGTATATGGCTGTATTACACTAGCTTTTAACTGCGGATTAACTGAAAATCCATTCCGTTCATTTTATATGAGGGAGAACCATACCTACTTACATTTAGACTTTCATATCAACATTAAGGCTTATTATTGTAAGTAATTCTTCAAATTCTGTCAGGAATTACATAGTCAGGGGTACAAATTACAAACAAACAGGTTTCATCACAGCTCTGACAATACAATGACGGTCCCAATAGTTTAAATAAATGGTTATCTAATTGAATCTAGTTATGCAACACAACAGTATAACTTATCACATAAAATAATTGTACTTTCAGAGTGTCTTACATAGAAATCTATAACGAGACGTTGAGAGATCTGTTTAATCTGAGCAAAAAATATGTTAAAATCACGGAATCCCATCAGGGCATCAAAGTGGAAGCCACTGAGAAGGTTACCTCTTCACCAGAAGAAATACTAGAAGCTATGAAAGAGGTAAGTTTAGATCAAATAATCATTTATTTTTTATTGACTATGCTGGGTAATGACTCCCCATTGTAATTTTTCTTCCATCGTTTGCTATTTGTGGCCAGTCTGCGACATAATCATATTATGACTTTTTAAATTATATTGTGCCCTAGTCAATTAAACGTTTCTCTTTATAACTGCTGAACTCTTAAATATTATGTCTCCGATTTTCTAGAAGAATACATATGTACTTGTTTAAACAAAATATTTTTTTACCATTATTTTTTGTTTAATTTCAGGGAGAAGCAAACAGACAAAAAGGTGCCACAAATATGAATGAAGAAAGTAGCAGGTCCCACACAATATTCCAAATTGTAAGTATTTTAATGCAGTATTAATGTATAAGTAGTTTGTCCTTTTGTATTGATATCTGATCTCAACCTTCATTTTGTTATCGCATTGCATCACTTGCTATTTACTTTTCAAAACTGTTCAAATACTCCTTAGTATACATACTGGCAGAATAAACATTAAAAATGCATTTAGAAACCAAACCTAATTTAAAAAAAAAGAAGTACTTAGTCAACCAGTATTTTTATCACTCTAATGAGCAATTTTATTCTAAGTGACTCCTTATAAAGTAGTATGAAAAACAAAAAATGTTGTGTGGGCCTTGATTATGGCTTTCAATCTTAATCATTATACACCTGATTTGGATGTACTCTGATGTAACAAGATACACCCACGTTTGAGCATGTTATTTATTTACTTTGTACTTGACTGATCAAGTTTTTAGCACACTTGAGCTGGGAATCATCTGTAGAGTCTCCTATATAAATTGCATACACTTTTTACATGTTTACCAACCATCACCACTTAAAATTGATTTCATCATCTTTGTATGCTAAACTAAATGGCAGAACAACTACTACTTCATCATCTACTTAGCCTTCTCGAAACTATGTTGGGGTTGGCTTCTAGTCTTACCCGATGCAGAGGAGTACCAGTGTTTTACATAGAGCAACTGCATACCCGACTTATCTGGGCAACCCTTTGCAAGACTGGTTGTCAGACTTTCTGACTTCTTTTTACCCATAAAAACTTCTGAAGATGTTCAAATGAAAGCCATATCATGCCACTAGCTTCTGCCAGCGGTGTCACCCGCATCCCGTGGGAACTACTTCCCGTACCGGGATAAAAAGTAGCCTATAGCCTTCCTCAATAAATGGGATATCTAACACTGAAAGACATTTTCAAATCGGACCAGTAGTTCCTGAGATTAGCGCGTTCAAACAAACAAACAAACTCTTCAGCTCTATAATTATATTGGTATAGATTAAATTTGGCAAGAACCATGCTTATGTTAATTCGAATTAATGAACTATAGTAATTTGCAGTTGGAATTTCTAAGCTTCCGCATAGATTAGATAGATAAGACCGATTTTGAATTATAAATTAGACAATAAGTTGTAGATAATTTCACATGATGTAATAATTTTTGGACCGTGGTAGGTATACCTTCTGAATGTAAGATTATTCAAAGAATGTGAGATCAACTGTGTCATCAATATTTACCATAGTATTTAGTAGATATGTATAGATAGATAGTGTTTAGTCACTATTAGTGTAGGTGTGGGTATTTACAATAAGGTAATTTCTGATTTATCTATACTATGCGCTTTCAATACCGAGATCCACTCTAATAGCCAATCCCAATATTCGATCTATTTTTTGTTTTGCTTATTAGGAACTTTGCTACTGATAGGAATTGAACATTACTCATATGGGGCTAATTGCAAAATTCCATCTCTAGTAAGCAAAACATCTTATAGATAGAATATTAGGAACGTCCGTAAGCAGTAAGCTCCTAATGAAAAATGCACGTTCATCATCCTCCTTCCCTTACCCCAATTTTTATTTGGGGTCAGCGCAGCATGTTTTCTTCTTCCATACTCTTCTGTCAGCCGTCATTTCACAAGTAACATTCTCTCTAGCCATGTCAACATTCACACAATCCATCCATCGTTTCTTTGTTTGAAAAATGCTTGTTGATTCCAGATAATAGAATCTCGCGAGCACGTAGAAGGTGAAGAGGAGCCAGGCTGCGTGAACGTGTCGCAGCTGAATCTCGTGGACCTGGCGGGGTCGGAGCGCAGCGGGCAGACGGGCGCCACGGGCCGACAGTTCATAGAAGGCACCCACATCAACAAGTCCCTCTCTGTACTCGCTTTAGTCATCAATCAGCTGTCAGAAAACCCTAATAGGTACGTATTTACTTAGGTCTGCATGTTTTAGGCAATTTCGTCCGAGTTCTGAGGTAACTAGGTCTCGTACCAGGATAAAATATAGCCTACGTTGATTGGAAAAAGCGTAGCATTCTAAAAGTTTTAAAATCGGACCATCATTACAAGGAAACAAAATTTTTTTTTAAAACATTAGTATGGATTAGATGTTTTCCGCAGTTTGGTCGAGTAGTCCTGAAGAAACTTTAAAGCGCCTTGGATTGAAAATGACCTTTGCCATTCTTAAATAAATAGTCTGTCTTACACTAAAAGCACTTCGAATCTGGGATTCTTAACATGAAAAATGTCTTAAAAGCATTACAATTTCCTTTCAGATATGTGAATTATCGCGACAGTAAATTGACGCGTATCCTGCAAAACTCGCTCGGAGGTAACGCGAAGACGACAATCATTTGCGCCATCACACCAGCCGCTGTTGAGGAAACTATTTCTACATTGCAGTAAGTTTTCATATTTTAAACATAGCTCTAATATAATAAATAACATAATTAGTTTTAAATGCAGAAGAACGCATTAATAGACTTAGTTATAGAAATATATAGATAGTTTATTATTACTCATATGATCATGGTATGAAAAATAATATTCAGACACTAAAACATTGGATGTAAACCTAACATTCTTTGATTTCTTCAGTGTTTAGACTCTAGAGATAAATTTCCTGTGTTTTTAGATTCGCGAACCGAGCCAAAGCTATAAAGAATAAGCCTGAAGTGAATGCCGTTGCCACTTCTAACGACACCATGATCCAACGACTCACGAAGCAGATGTGTGACCTCAAAACTCAGTTGGAGAGCAAGAAGAATATAGAGGTTTGTCACCTAACTTTACATCACACTAATATTAAGGATTAACCTTCAACCATGTTTTGAATGATTATGAACTATGGTTATTCTAGCACTTACCAAAAATTATTTCATTTGCAGCAAGATAATCACAAGTTACAAAGCAAGATACAAAACCTGCAGAAGTTAATATTGAACGGGTTTGCTCAGAGACGTAGTATGGACCTTATAAGTGGCCCTCGACGAAAACTGCAGCAGCCTAGGAGAATAACTATATCTGCATTTAATTCTATATCTGAGGAAGAGCCGGTCGTCAGTATACCTAAGTTTTGTACACCCAGTTTGAAGTACAAGTAAGTACCCACATGCTTTTGTTCAATATAATCTGAGGTCTAATAGCCTTTTAGCTCCAACAAATTGGGCTCCCCTTTCAGTTGAACTGAAATGCAGATGAGAACCAGTGTTTTACATGGAATGATTGCTTATCTGACCTCCACAACCCAGTTATCCAGGGAACATAATACCTTATTGTGACTGATTGTAAAATTTTCTGGCTTCTCAATAACACGTTACAATTGCCAAAGATGTTCAAGTCACACCCATTACTTTCACATGCATCCTGAAACACAGAGGAACTCATCATGATAAGATGGTCAGCCATTCACGGACCAACCGTGCCTAGTGCCTCAACTACGGATTTTTGCGATAAGATCCGAAAAAAAACCTTTATTTAAATGTCTAATATTCGCGTAAGTGTCAGAAATCAATAAGTGTGGTATTGCATTGCAGTCCCCTGGTAGTGCCGAAGCTGGGCGAGCTGGCTCCCGTCGCAGAGGAGGGCAGGCCGGCGGCGGCGGGCGACGAGCCGGGGCGGATGGTGACGCCGCCGCCCACACGGACCGTCTTCTTCAGCAACGAGGTCATCGAACTCGGTCAGTTCCACTTCATCTGCCTATTTATCGACTAGCTTTCGCCCGTAGCATCGCCCGCGTGGTGTGTTGACAAAAAGTAGCCTATGTGTATCCAGGTGATACCCTATTTACATACTAAATTTCAAAAAAATCTGTCCAGCCGTTTTTGTGTGAAAGAATAACAAACATACATCCACACATTCATTCTCACATAGTTTCACATTTTTAATAATAGGTAGGATCTGTTTATTTATTTATTGAATTATGTATCTTCACACAATGCAAAAAACCGACTCGATTTTTCGAACTGCCATAAAGTTTGGCGAGAACTGGTTATGAGAAATACTATTGTGAACTTCACAATTTCACACGCATGTGTAAAAAATCACGTGTTCAGAATGACAAATTTCTTCTCCGTAAGACAACTAGCTTGACGTTTCGAAAAAGTTTTTATAGGCATTCTTGAAATAAAATATAGTTTGAGTTTGAAAGACTTGCGCATAATATAGCCATACCACAGATTACTACAGATACTTCACTCAGTAGAAAATTTCCAATACCTATTACGATAATTGCCTACTCCTTCGCGTCAACAACCACTGTATGCTAAAATGCGCCTAAATGCTCAAGCGTACAGCAGTGATTGCTTCGCACCGCGCGATTCCACAGTAATCGCAGGGCTGCCTCTTCGGTAAAATTAAATTAACATAACTTTTTATCTATGTTATTGAGAACTGTGAATATGTTCTGACTTTTATGTGGCAGTTAAAAATTTTATCATTTATAAAATATTTAACGAACTTAAAAAAAAGGAGGTGATCAGACATAGGTACAGGCCAAACTGAGAAGTTTGACTTGTATGGTTTGTAGGTATGTATGTTTGTGCGCGATAATCTCGCGTTTGGCTAAACCGATATCGATGCGGTTTTCAGAAAAGGATTTGTTACATTTAGGAGAACGTTTTAAAATAAGTATAATATAAGTATAATACTTCTTAGTTTGATGATGATCTTCGGAGATGTTCACTAGAAATGAAAAAAAAAGCCTTAAAAAAAGAGAACCGACTTCAAATAAGGCACTAAGCCGTAAGAAATAATTTGTTTTTTTTTTTTATGTTGGTGCTAACAGCTGGTAATTACGAATCGAAAAAGCACCGACATCAAAAAATAAATTATTTCTTACGGTTTAGTGTTTTGAAGTCGGTTCTCTTTTTTTAAAGTTTGTTTTATTATATTTGTAAGTTTGTTTTGTTTTATATATTGGTGTTGACTGTAGAAGAAACCTAGATAAAACATAATTATATACATCAGTGTGTAGGTAAAATAAAAAAATCTTTAAAGTTACAGCACATAAGGCACCACACGGCATCGTAATACGCGTACGAACGAACAGCACTATTAGAAGTCGGTTAAAAATTGAACGGCGTGCGCGCGCTTCGCTTGCGAAACCCGAACTGAACTTGATCCGCCGGCGGACCGAGACCGCTCGGCTGGGCGGTAGGCATTTATAGCGCGCAAGTACATGGAGTGACGGAGGCCTGGCCATACCCAGGCAACAATTAATAACATGTTTTTTTACTTTACAGATAGCGATGACGACTCGACACGAGACGATGTACCGACATGCTCACCCATTCACAAATGCTATGGTAAGTAAATAACATATTTTATATACAGTGTAATTCGCTCTAAAAAACTGTGCGCCTCTGAAGTTGACATTTTGCGTTTGCGCATTAGTACATTGTTCATACATTTTGATTATTCTAAAGTTATTAGGACAAGTAAAGCTACTCGATAAGACCTGTTTACTAAAAATCATTTTTCAAATCCTGTAAAATAAGGTACGTTATATAAAAGTTATTATTACTTTCAGGTGCGACAAAAACACCGCCGTGCGTACTCAGGCGAAATGCTAAAGAGGCTGAAAGAAATTTAAAAGGTTTAATCGAATTAACCGAAAGAGAAAAAATGTATTCGCCTGAAGTGGTAAGTTTGATCATCCTGCTTTTATTATCTCACTAGTTGTTTAGGAACTACTCCGTTTTCTCACATAAAATTCCCTTTCTCAGTAAATGTGCTGTCTATCACTGAAAATTTTTTTCAAATCGGTCCAGGACTTCTTGAGATTAGAGCCATCTCAAGCAAACAAACCCTTCAGCCTTACAATATTAGTATAATATAGTAAAGACTCTTATTTGTAAATTATTTTATCGATTCACTAATAAAACTTTGTGTTTTTTTTCAGATTGAATATATAGAAAAATTGGAACAAAATACCACTGTGATAGCGAAACTACAAGACGAAATTGAAGTACTGAACAGAGAAAGCAGAGAAAAAGATTCAGAAATGGACTTATTGAGAAGCAAAGTTAAGAAGTCTGAGGAAGACATGAAGGCTCTAGTTGCTGCAAAGGTAATATATATTATTTCATTTTTACGAGTTTATCCGTCCTACCACAAAAACTTTTAAACGTCAGATTATGACGTCGAAATAAGGTCCGTTTTGCAGCCTAACTTTTATTAAGACAAGTGTTCAACAAATGTTTAAGTTTTTGTAGTAAAGCTGTATATGTCTGATTTTACAAAGTAATAAACGGACTGAACCATCGTACAATGTACAGCTAAAACTGTCAATACTGCGCACACTAATATTATAACATTGAACGATTGGTTCTTTGGATCTTTGTTACTTTTTAACGCAGAAAACTAGTGAAAGGATTTTGGTAATTATATAGGCCCAATTTTTGTCCTTGGGGACGCGGGCAACAGCTAGATTTAAGGTATTTAAAGATCCATATAATCATCATCGTCCTCCTTATCTTATCCCAATTTTATTTGGCGTCGGCGCAGCATGTTTCCTCGTTCCATACTCTTCTATCTGCCGTCATCTCGCAAGTAACATTATTTCTAACCATATCGACTTTCACACAATCCATCCATCGTTTCTTTGGTCGTCTTCGTCCCCCATATCCGTCCACGTTCAGGCTCAAAACCTTCCTCACATATAAAGATCGACACTAAAAAATATTTATATTTGTTCATAAAGATTGAGCTGCTATCTCAGTGTGACAACTTTAACACTAAATTGACTGACGCGGAAGTGAGTTACGAAACCCTTCGGAATAAAGCCAAACTTCGTGAAGAAGAATTGCTGTCTTTGTTAGAAGAACTCACTGCTAAAAATAAGAAGCCCGAAGATATTGGTAAGTACATAGACATAGTTTTGGTTGTTGAAACTTTTGTATTCATTGCGCAATCGAATTTCTCAAACTATTTTAATAAAATATTTGTCAGTTATTAAGCACTCTTTACTGATGATAAAAAGTTGAAAACGCTCGCATATGTGTTAATTTGACTGCTTGAAATGGATCAGTCCTTTATGTCTCTCTCTCTCTTCCAAAATCTTTCTTGTGTTCTTTTTGTTTTACGAAAACTGTATTATTTTATAGGTAAAATGCTGTCCCGAACGTTGGACAAAGAGGTTCATTTCATGGATATCTCGAAAGACATTTCTCTTGTCAATAGTGACAGTGATAGTGTTGTCAATGGGAATGATGATGGTACCGATCATATTAATGAACTAGTCGCCGAAACTCAATCTCAACTCGATATGAGAAATCAAACAATCATAGATTTAGAGGCTACCATATTTTCCCAAAAACAAAAGATCTCCATGTTAGAGGATCTGAATAAAAGTCTCCAGGAAGAAGTTAGCGCGGTTAAAGACAAACTCGTTTACATAGAAAATGAAAATACTTTACTTAAATCTACACTGGATACTTTAAATTCTACAATAAAAGAACAAAAAATAAGTTTGGAAACCGCTAAAGCTGACATAGATTCGTATAATACTCTTATACGGGAACTGCAAATAAAATTAACCCAAAAAGATAGTACATCATCCATTGACATCAATGATAGTGCACTTGATAATATGATAGCCAATGAAGAGAAGTTTATTGCTAACAATGAGAACATGAAAAATATAATTCGGTCTCTGAAAACTGCCCTCGAATCGCGTAATAAAGAAGTTGAGAGACTAAAATCTGCAGTGCAAGTGAATGACAAAGCCTCATCAGATAATTTAGCTTTAACGAAAGAGCTTGAATTAAAATCAAAGGAAATTGATGCATCACATGAAAAGGTTGAAAGCCTAACAAAACAAATTAATGAAAATGTAACTAGTATACACAAACTTATGCTTGAAAAGAATGTTCTCAAAGTAGCCGAAGACGAACTCTCTGAGAAACTGGCAAATTTTGAAAACAAAATTAGTGAACTCGAAAAAATTAATATTGAGAACTCCATTTCTAATGAACGACTCAAAGAAGAAAATCATATACTAACGAAATCAATAGCAGAAAAAAATGACACGGAAAAAGAATTACTTGAATTGAACAAACTATTTGTTAAACAAATCGAGGAAATGACTGCCAAGACTAACCAGTTAGAAGAAGAAATAAGCGAAAAACGTGATCTTATATCTTCTCTTGAGAAAGAAGATAAAGAATCCAAGGAATATTTGCTTAACGCCAAAGCGGCCGTACTGAAATCGCAACTTATACTTGGTACTTTGACCGGGAACATGCAAGAAGTACCAGAAATTATTGACAACTTTGTAAACGTTTTTAGTGCCCTAAGTAACAGCATGAATACTTTGGAAAAGGTTGCCAGTGATGTTGCCAAACAAAAAGAGGAAGCTTTGAAAAATAACAATGACTTAAAAATCAAGTTAGAAGAAGTGATTTCGTCACATAAGTCTGAGATTTTAGTACTGCAAGAACAACTTGACATACATAGCATCTCTGAATCCAATGTCAGTCAGGAAAACTTATCATTAAGTAACAGAATAAGCGAGTTAAACAATGAGCTCGAAATGAGCCGCCATGAGCTGCGTACTCAAATAACACAAAACGAGAATTTGGTAGCTAATTTAACTCAAGCTACAGAAAACGTCGAGACATGCAATAAGATAATGGATGGTTTAAGGACAGAAAAACAGAATTTAGACCAGACTGTAATAAACTTGCAAAAAGATATAGAAAATCTAATGTCGAAGCTTCAAGAAAAGGACAGTTTGTTAAATGATAAGATTTCCGAAATCAATATTATTGAGGAACGAATTATTAATTCTCAACAAGAGCGAGACGAGCTGTTAAATAGTATTTGTAAGAAAATTACACAATTCACAATCAATTTCAATATTCAAAATGATATTGGGGATGAAGGACATGGTGACTGTAGTAAGGTCCACGAGCGTATTCTTCTTACATTAGACAGTATAGGAAATCACATCTCATTAATGAACATGAAAAACGTCAATGATGAAAGTGCCAATGTAGACGAAATATTATTAGAAGCCCAGAAGGAAATAGCAGCTCTGACACAACAGAATCTCAGTCTCATAGAACAGTTATCTCAAGTAGAAAACAAACATAGTGAATTGTCTTTTGCAATGAAAAAGATTCAAGATGACAATAAACAACTAAATAAAGAATTGACTATGAGTCAAAATATACTACAAAGTCTACAATCAGAACTTGAGCAAAAATCTGATGATTTAACAACCATGGAACGCAAAGTTCTAGAATGGAAAGAACAGTTTAAAAGTCTTGACACTATAATGACAGAGCAGATGGCAGAACTTAAATTGGAAAACGAAAAACTTAAAGCTCGCATCACGGAAAATAAAGTACAACCGCAAGCAGTAGTAACTTATGAACATAAAGATTCTTATGACAATAACAATAAAAAAGCTGGTGAATTAAAAGAGAGCTCAAGCACATGCAGCGAGATTTCTTCTCCTCCTAGCCTGTTAACGATATGCTGCAACAAAATAGTAGATTCCATACAACCTAAAGAAAATGAATCTAAAACTTCGACTGTAAGTTCTAACACTGAGTATTCAGGTGAAACTCACAAAACTTACATAGTCGAATGCAAATGCAAACTACTTGCCGCAGAACTAGAAGCTTCTAAAGAAGAGAACTCTAGAATCATTGCACTTTTAGAGCAAATGGAATCAGGAAACAAACATCTTATTCGAGAACAAGAAACCTTACAGTCTGAAATTCGACATCTTCTTGGCCCTGCCGAAGAATTGCAAAAGAAAATCGTAAGTCATAAAACTAATTTAACTATCTTAACTGCCACCACTAATGCAGAAAACAAATCTCTAAAATCCCAAGTAAAAGTATTACAACATCATCATCGCCGCTTCCACAATGTATGTCAGCGAGATTTACCCGAATTTAAAAAACAATTACGAGAACTAATGATTTTGTTAAAGGGAGATCCTTCGATTGCTGAACAACAAAATGCCAGTTTTAAACGATATTCGCTACCCGATGTACTAGACAGCAGCACTGCTCTTCCTAACTTTAAAAACGAATCTACCTTAGATGGAGACCTTTTGATGCTTGATACCAATGTAACCATAACTACGGCTGCAGATAACACCTTGACTGGTCAAGATCAAACATGTTTAGATTTAACACAATTCTACAATGAAGCTTCTTGTCAGACAAATGACTTAAATCAAACTGATAACCAAACTATGCAAGACATGACAATTCTAGGTCATGATAACCAGAACATAACAGAAATGATAAATATGTTAAAAGAAGAAAATGCAACTCTACGTGAATTAGTAAATAAATACGGTGAGATTAAAGAATTTATGACAGATGCAGCAGTGAGTCCTGTCAAGTCGCATGAACCCGTTACAAATTCTGTGAATGACAAGATCAGCGTAATTTATGAGTGTGCTAATTGTAAAAGGCAAGCAGAGTTACAACAATCACATGCAAAACTATTTGATGATTTAAGAACAGTAACTCAAGAACTGAGAGAAATAAAAGCACAAAAATCTGAAATCGAAGAAAAGTATAACTATCTGGTCCTAGAAACACCCTCAACTGATATTCTAATAAAGAAACTAAATAGTTTAGAAAAAGATTGTAATACTAAAATCCAAGAAATCGCCAAACTTAGTAAAATATTGAGTATTAAAACGGAGCAATTGAAAAGTTTACAAGATGAAAACGATACATTGTCAACACAAGTTTTTGAAAATATTTCCGAAGCCGATGACTTGAACAGAGAGTTAGACAATATGAGAAAAATTAATACTGAATTGTTAGAGAAATGTAGCAAGTTAGAGCAATCTGCCAAGGAATCTAATGAAAGCCTAAGCAATATTGCTACTATTTGTTCTGAATGTATAACCAAAGATGAGCGTATAAAGGCAATGGAAATGAAGCTAATGAAATCGCATTCAAAATTAAACAGGAGTCTAAGCGATTCGGATACCTCATCTAGGTTTAACAAAATTGTTACTTTACAAAGTGAATTGCACGCGGGCAGAGAAGAATGTAAGGAGATAACCGAAGATGTAGCCAGTATTAAAAACCATTTAGACCGCAGCAATCTCGCGATGGATTTAGATGATAGTTTGAGTGAGTCGAACATCTACCCATTCACTAAAGATTATGGCATTAGTAGCCCTCAATCTATCAAATGTACTATGCCCGACATTCCGGAGGAACGCACCTCAGATATTTATGTGATGGAAAAAGTTGACTGTCTTAATTACTACGTTGAAAAGACAGGCTTCAACAAAGATAATGTCGGCCGTGATATCAAAATTATCGATCTCATGAAAACGTTTTACGAACACCTAATCACTCAACACGGCAATGAAGTACAGAATCTAACCAATAAATTGAAAGACTTCGATGAGTGTAAAAGCCAGTTAGAAATCCAAATCTGTTCCCTAATAGAAAAAAATTCTCAAGTAGCCACGGCATTGCAACAAAAAGATCAAGATTACAACACAGTAGCAAACACACTGTCGCTAATAAAACAGAATATTCATACTCTTAATCAAGAAGTTACTAAAGCATCTGACATTGACATCAATAAACTAGTGAATATGTACAAAGATAATTTCTTTAAAGTGCTAGACAAAGATTTAGGATTTTCGAGCATGCAAATCATCGATGCTCTAATCAATAACATTGTAAACAAGCATCAAACAGATTTAACGGAAATCAAGGAGCGTTATACCAAATTACAAGAACATATGGAAAATGTTACTCTGGAATTGAAGACGGTCAATGAAAACTTGGCACAAATGAAAGAGCAGTTGGCTGCCAAAGAAAGCGAATACAATTTACTAAAAGCCCAAAAAGAAAGGATTCATCAAATAAGCAACGCTGTAACATTAGATATAATTAAAAGAGACAAAGAGTTAACTGAGACACTTACTACCGGTTATAACAAACTTATAGAACTTAATATAGTAAATAGCGAAAACGTCGATATGACACTGCCAGCAAATGTGAATGTTAGCCTTCTCTTTGACCACTTGATTAACAAACACAAAGACGGTAAAACTCTTGATAATGAGAAGGAAAAAGAAAATCTTGCTCTAGAAGTGAAGACTTCGAAACAAATCATAGAAGAAAAACAAAAAGAAATTGAAGCACTTCAATCACGTGGAAGAAACTTACAAGAAATCAATAACGGAGTTACAATAGACTTAGTTAATAAACAGAACAAACTACAAGCGCAGAATCAGATATACGAAAGTCAAGTTGAAGAGAATAAAACTAATGTTGAATTAATAAAAAAAATGGAAGAAGAAATCCAACAGTTACGGAATGTCGTTGTAGATAAAGAAAACACTATCGAAAAACTTGAAATGAAAATAAGTACTCAAGTTGAATTAATAGAAACTGTTAAAAACTTACAAAATGATATTTCTCACTTGAAATCAATGAATGATATCATAGTGAAAGAAAAAGATTCTTATTCTTCCGAACTTGTGAAATCTGGTGAGACTCTCAAACAAAATAACATGGAAATGGACAGGATGACGTCAGATATATTAGTACTGAGGGAATCAGTGAGAGAAAATACCATGATAATAGATAATTTGAATACGGAAGTAAAGAATTTGTTGAAGCAGAATATGGAGTTAAAGGGACAGTTGGAAGAAAAGTCAAGAGAGTGCTTTAGATTGGAGACTAACATGAAAACTCATGAAAAGACAGCTGAGATTCAATCGAGAATGATAATGAGGTGAGCTCCCTATACTCTTAGTATACTTACAGCTTTGTTGAATGATTCTGAAAATGATTCCCATGTATTGTACTTTTTCGTTAATTATTTTCCAATACGTAACAATAGAACTAAATAAACGATAATGACAATCCCCTTGCCTACCCGATTTCAGTACACAATCCAGATTTGAAAGTAAATAACATGATTGTATCCATGGCACCCCAACATGATTAAAAACTTGTTGCTATGATAACAAAACCCCAAAAAATACTATTAAGTAATTGTAAACACTAATTACCTTTTTGTGTTTAAAAACTGAATTATTCCATCAAAATAAATGAATGAACAATTGATTTTAATTAAAATGTTACAATATAGGTAAGAATAAAACTATGCAAGAAGTACGTAAGATGAATTTCAGAATTATACAATACATACCATCCATCAGTCGACAAAATATTCAATGGCATCATAGCGGTTTTGTCAGCATTGATTATTACAACTTTGATCATAATTTTAAAAAATATTACAGGCTAGAAAAACAAAAGAATGAGGACGACAGCACTATAATTGAGAAGAGCAAGCTTGTAGAAGAGCTCAAACAAAAATGTGCTGCCTTACAGAAACAATGCGATTCAGTACACAATGGAACAGAGGAAATTGAAGTTTTGAGGAAGAATAAAGAGACTTTAGAGGTAAGCTAATAGCCAAATTATAAATATATTAATTATAATATATTTCAAAATGTATGGGATTGACTTCCAATATTTTCTGCCCTGCCTATCGAATGTCCTCAATCCAATTACAGTGTAACCTTGGTAAAACTGGTAGTTACACTTACTTAACATGCTTCCCTAGGTATGGAAAACCACCCATATCATCCTGACAAATACATTAATGCAGGCAGATAATGATATAATTAATTTAAGAATAATAAAGAATATTCTATTTCGCTATATGTTTTATTTATTAATTTTTTAGGCTCGGGTGATTGAATTGGAAACGCAATTGGAGGCGAAATCCCGGCCATCCATTGATGCAATCGCAGATTCCTCGCGACGAAGACGGCAGAGCTTACACGACTCCAAGCGATTGTTTGGTGAAGGTCATCATGAGTTGGGAGGTAAATAAACTGTCCTAGCCAACTGGTTAAAATGCCCTTTGACTGAAAAACGCCATTCAATCACACCTCTATATGTCAACTTTTTTACTGCAACGTTCGTGATTACAACTAGACTATTCTTTGCAGACTTTAGCTACAGTAAAAGTGATAGACTTATTGTCAACTATTTCCTTTTGCAATCAGCAGTATATGTGTATGTATGTAATATTGTTTTTTTTTTTTTTCAAAGGACGAATTTGAGAAAATTGACTAAAACTGTTTATAGTATCTAAAAAAATATGCACCTAGTACAAAAGAAAAAGTTATTTTGTATGAAAAACTAATTAATGCCATTGTTCGCTTTTCAGATCACAGTCATGCTGAAGCCATATTTGAGTCTCGCGCAAAACCTGATGACTTGTTTATGGATGTTGACGATGACATTTCTAATAGAAGCAGCCCTCTTATGAGACTCAGTAAAGGGTAAATAGTTGTTTAATTAATTCTGGTTAGGTACTATTGTAACAACCTAGTGGCCCGGTACGTGCTTCGCTACGTATAAAGTCCACCATTTTGCTACCAAAATGTGATAAATGAAGAACTGTTAAAATGATTGTCCAAACTTCGCTTAAACCATCTACTGAATAATTCGAACAAAGCCGAAACATTGGTTTGGATAGGTGAACCCGTTCTTGACTTAATTACAACGAAAAGTGGCATTAATTTTTATATACTATTATAGTTTTTTTTTTTTTCGTAAAACGCTATGTGCAATTCAGAAGTCAACTTTTGGTTTAACAGTTATACAGTCAAAACCGAATTGAATTTATTTTTATTTTTGTTTCAGACGGGATAGCCTATCTCATTCGCGAACTGATCAGGTAATTATAACACTTCGTAATGAAATGGTTTAACAATCCGTCATTGTGTTCATATTTCGTAGATGTTTCTAAAAGTTTATAAATATGAAAATAAATACTATCTCATAAAATATAAACGTCAGATAATTTTGTCCCTGAAAGTAAAGTACACATCAAAATAGCTTACTATAAAATCCTGTATCCTATCTTGTTATAAGGAGGAAGAGCATCCATCTCGGCCGAGCAGTGTGGTAGCAACTCGACGTCGCAGACAGAGTATACACGACTTGCACAGAAGTGTGCTGCGTCATACACCCTCACCTCACGGTAAGATAGAAATCATATCTTTTAATGTGCGTGTCCATAGAAAAAGTTATAAAAATACATGAATACAAAAAGTACAGATATCATTAAAAAAAAATAGCTAATAATAACATTACAGCTAAGTAAATTTTCAAGTGATCATGGTGTGTAATAGTAGTTGTCACCTGACTCAGGTTTTCTCTGGCTGCAATCCACGCGAGTAATATTTTTTTGTCTTCAAATCACTGCAACTCATGAAAGCCAAAATTAATAGTAGCAAGTGATGTTTCCAAATGACCTTGTATTTTTAAATTTTTCCATAACTTTTTTCTTAATTCTATGTTCATATGCAATGTATTATAATATGTAGGTCTGGACGCATCGCACAGGATAATTGATGAAATCAACCATTCGAAACCTTCTGATATGTCCGGTGATTACGTCAGGTTAGTAACAAACTCCTTCCTTCATTAGTTCAATTCTAAACAATTAGATTGTGTAAGTAAGTCAGGTTTGGTCATGTAATTTAAATATGGAAATACTAAATTAATACAATTGCTCACTATACTCTTAATATGGGTACAAAATTGCGAAAGCCTGACTTCAAACATTTCTTGAGTAAAATAAAGTATACACATTCTTCTTGTATAACTATAATATAATTCTAATAAATCATAATATAAATACTTACATAATTTATTTTATACCAGTGAAATGACACAACTGAAAGACCGTCTATCAGCCTGTCAGCAAGAGTTAGAAGAGCTGAAGGAAAAATACAGAGAATTGGACGACGAATGTGAAACTTGCGCCGAGTACCTGCGCGAGAGGGACTTACAGTGTGCCCGGTTGAAGAAGGAAAAAACCGCTTTGCAAGTGAGTACACTACAATTTTATACCGATTACTGTTTTGAAGAAATACATGACATATCCCATATGAGTAAGCACTCTCTCTCTATAAAGGTAAACAGTCTTGTAGGACTTTTAACACAAGTACTTATTAAACAAGTAAACTACTGATTAAAATTGTTATTATAACTACAAATCAAAATCAAAATCAAAAGTCATTTATTCAAACTTGGCTGCAAAACAGCACTTTTCGAACGTCAAAAAATAAATTTACAAAAGACAGCCCCCAAAACGCCCACCCTTCACCACTTCCTATGTGTTTTTGCTGGGAAGAAGAAGTGGCGCAACAAACTCCCCAGCAACACATGTCTGTCTGTTAGGTTAGAAGAACCTTAAACATTGTTTGATATGTACATTTGTATACAATTTAATTTGTATATTTCAATAGAGGACAATACACTAAAAATAATTTATACACCACATGCTAGCTAGCACTCACCCTACATACCTTAACTAACTCAAGCATTGAATATGTTTGATGAACAGAAAATTATAGCCTCCAATTATTTACACTTAATATCAGGGAGTGCCCACCTACATGTGCTATTCTTTTGTAAACTAGTAAATTAATAAATTAGACCGCTCAGCCAGAACATATGTAAAATAAAAAGAGTTTACAAATAAAAACAAAAAAAAAACTAATATGTAGTCAGTAAGACGACCTGGCACCACAAGCAGCACCCGTTCACGTGCATAACGCGAGGATCAGCCATCGCCCCCCTCGCACATTTTTGAGGGAGGGAGGCAACCCGACCGCCGACGCTACCGCAAGCAGTGCCGTCTAAGGCTAAGAACTCACGAAGCGATTTCCACCCGCGACCGCCGCGGCTGCGGGCCCGTAGCTTCTGTAGAATTCAGATATACATGTAAAAAATTAAAGCACATTTCACGACGCGTTTTACGCCCGCAGTCTGCGCGTTTGTTTGCGGGTCCCGCTGCACCGGCGGGCAACTAGTAGAATCGCGCGGACCGCGGTCACCCGCAGCCTCGGCGGGTTGCGCTCGCGCGCTCCGCGGTCGATTGGCCGGCGATCACAGTAGCGCAGAGACTGCCCGTCTTGCGTCTTGCGATCATCGCCCGCCACGTTTGCGGGCGATAATCTCAACCGCGACGGCTGTGTAACCGCGCAAATAACCGGTCTCGTGAGTTTGGAAATAAAACCGCAGTTCCGCCACCGCGGCGGGCACGGTTCAAAATCGCTCCGTGAGTTCTTAGCCTAAGGGAGCATGACGTACTCACTGCTACACAACTCAATATCAAGATTAAATTATCAGTTCCCGCTAAGTAGTATTATTTACTAAAATCCAAAACAGAAAATTAATACAAAGAATGTATCTTGTCAATAATGTAAAAACATTAAAAAATAATAAATAAAAATAAAATAAATGTCATTGAGTCAAGAGATTGAATCGGAGAAACTTAAATTATCTAAATAATATAGCTAATATAGCTGTCTTGCGTTCATCATGGCGACCAACTATTTTTATCATTCAAATAATCATTGATGGTGTAATATGCCTTTTTTATAAGAACAGCCTTAATTTGTTCTTTGAATTTATTAAACGGCAGTTCTTGTAAGGTCAAAGGAAGCTTATTATAAAAACGAATACCTAAACCCAGAAATGTGTCATGCACTTTATGAAGCCGGTGATAGGGTACACACAGTTTATGCTTATTTCTAGTATTAATGCTATGGACTTCACTTTTTTTGGTATATAAATGTAGGTTCTGTCTAATATACATAATGTTGGCAAAGATGAACTGTGATGCTACAGTGAGAATACCAATTTCTTTAAACAACTCTCTGAGGGAAGTTCTGGTACCTAACTTGTATATTGCACGAATAGCACGTTTTTGTATAATAAATATATTCTCTATATCAGCGGCTTTGCCCCACAACAAAATACCGTAGGACATGACGCAGTGAAAATAGCTGAAATACACTAATCGCGCAGTGTCGACGTCAGTGAACTGTCTAACTTTTCTGACGGCATAGGCAGCAGAACTAAGCCTTCCCGCGAGGCTAGAAATAGAAAAGTAAAGTAGAAGAAATAAAAGTAAAGTTAAATAATCGAACGTAACTTACATAAGGTTCTAGTTAAAAGTATATTCTTCGTAGAAATACCCGTTAATGTGACAAAGATAGAATGATGTTGTGACCAATGACCAGTATTTAACTTTGAGTGACGTTCTTGTATACGGCCGAATGTATAGTTATCGGCACGGATATTGAGCTCTTGGCGGAAGAGTGGGGATCGCTTTGCGCACTGTACACATAAGGCAATAAACCAATAAATCACTTCTGCGCAGGTGAAGGTCAGGGCTCAATATCCCTGCCGATGATTATAACATGAAATAATTAATATTTTTTACAGGCAACAGTGACAGAACTCAAAGAGAAGTTACAGTCGTGCAATCCAGCCCAGTCCATGAATCAGAGCCAACAGACTACTGCCAAACCAACCGTCGCTCACGTTGGAGTTAACACTGACGAAGGTAAAAAAGATTTTTTTATTGAAAAGACATTGCAATAAGCAAGAAGTACACAAAAATATACTCTTTATTTTGGCGTCCTCGTTGGCGCAATGAATGGTCACATCGACTGCCGAACTGATGGTCCCGGGTTCAATTTCCGGTACGGTCAAAGCTTGTGTGATGAGCATGTGTGTTGGCTGTGGTCTGGGTGTTATAAGTTATAATATTATATACCTAATTATCAATATGTATGTAATTCTTTGTAAAATGTAATTTTTAAACTAGGAGCTAGGTCAAAAAAAAATAATACTTCAGATTTTTTTTTTTATGTTCATTTCATTAAAACCATGATAATTTTAACCAGATTGGACGAACCTGCATTCGGTAGTAGTAGATCGCATGTCGTTTGACGCCGAGGTGGAGAAAAACAAAAGGCTGACGAAAACTATTGAAGAGCTGCGCTTCAAGAAACAAGACTTGAAGAACACGCTCGCTAAAATGCAAAAAGCTTTGGAGAAAAATACTAGCAGCAGGTAAGACTTGCGAGTGATTAGTAATAGTTCGTATTAATTATTTAGCTATTTACAAAATATTTCGGGCTTATTTAAAATATAGAGTTATTAAAAAAAATCTTAGCCATGTCTTTTAAGCTCATTTTCAGAAATATCAGTATTCTTATAACAACTGTTTAGTTTGAAAATCGAATCTGAACATCTATAGTCAACATCGATATATATGTACTACGTACTAGATAGAACGTTCCGAACAAAAAGCTTGCCACACTGAAGTGCACTGCAGACTTTGCATTGCCCAAAATGGCAAATCAGAGCGATTTTGACACCTGCGTCAGACGGATGTCTATGAAACGACAATTATAAAATAGAAAATACATATCAAGGTATAAACTTACACATATAAACTATTCGAGAGTCAAGTTAGTAAAATTACACGCTGTTCATGCTATTACAACGCTTGTATATCATACTTGTCATTTATAATTCAATTTT
Source organism: Helicoverpa assulta (assembly GCA_963856015.1). Lineage (NCBI taxonomy): Eukaryota > Metazoa > Arthropoda > Insecta > Lepidoptera > Noctuidae > Helicoverpa > Helicoverpa assulta. The sequence continues at coordinate 4,210,960 of CAWLCW010000016.1, forward strand.
ACAAATATGCATTACATTGTTCCCGCCCGCCATCTTAAATTATGGATTAAGAAAATCGTGCAGAAACAGATGTGCCATAAAACTGGCAGTAGGTAAAATATCAATGAAAACAGACTTCACTTTGTCATGGTATGTTCTTACTTTCAAGAAAAAATAATATGACCTCGTATGTATTTCGCTACTGTAAAAACACTACAACATATATCAGCGCGTTTAAATTCGCGAAAATTTGTGAAAGCCCTCTTAAGAAAAAAAAACATCGTAATTAATATTAAAAAACCCTAAAAATAAGTTCCTGGTTTTAATACATTACATGATTTTGCATTCACTTAGATATAAATAAACTTTTTGATATATTACATGATTTTGAATTCACTTAGATATAAACTTTTTGAGTAATGAAAAATGTAGGCAAAATACGAGCGAACATATTATGTCACTTCTGCAATTAACATCAATGAGGATGACTAGATGTCACAATACGTCAACAAGATGTCAAAAGACGACATAAGCGGGTAAATTATTTGTATGGATGTTCTTGTCTATCGCTAGAATATATGTCAATGATAGTCAACATTGTTTTGCGAAAACTGATGTTCATTTTGTAGGTGAATATGGGCTTATATTACCAGAAACAGTCAGGAAGATCGGACAAAATTTACATTATGCTCTGATCTGAAAAAGTTTTTATTTTTACTTTTTTTTGTAACTTAGCAATCTTTTTCTAAACAATAATCTAATAGGTTGACAGGTTTCTCTTGTCAAATTGTCTATCCAAGTTCCATCTAACGATGCTAATCTCATCATTAGTGTAGTCAATGAATTGTACTCTGCTTGTCAGGGAATTGGAGTCAACTCGTCACGAGCTGCAGGCGTGTAAGCACGAGCTGGCGCAACTCCGACAGAAGTACAAAGACTTGGACGAGGAGTGCGACACTTGTGCGCAGTACCTGAGGGAAAAGGAGGAACAATGTCGCCGGCTTAAGGAGGCTAAGAACGCTTTGGAGGTAAATTATTGATGATATTTATTTTGCTTATTACGCTCACAATTAAGATTTTGAGTGAATACGTAGATAGGTAATCTGACTGAAAAAATCGTGCTCGTTACGCTCGCGCTCTATTTGTCATTTACTGATCTTTGTCTGTTCTTAATCCTCAAACTATCAAAAAGTGCTCGATTAGTTGATGTCGAATGATTATTCGAATATAAATATTTTGTTTGGTAATGTATGTTATTAAAACGGTTGATTACCTGTATTAAGCAGATATACCAAAGCATGCTTGGACAAAAGTTAGTAGGAAAGGTAGATGAAAGCGAATATTACATCATCATCATCCTCCGAGCCTTTTTCTCCAACTATGTTGGGGTCGGCTTCCAGTCTAACCGGATTCAGCTGAGTACCAGTGCTTTACAAGAAGCGACTGCCTATCTGACCTCCTCAACCCAGTTACCCGGGCAACCCGATACCCCTTGGTTAGACTGGTGTCAGACTTACTGGCTTCTGACTACCCGTAACGACTGCCAAGGATGTTCAATGACAGCCGGGACCTACAGTTTAACGTGCCATCTGAAACACAGTCAATGGTGTCTAAGATATAGGTACTTAGAAAGTACTTACAAACTTAGAAAAGTTGCATTGGTACTTGCCTGACCTGGGATCGAACCCGCGCCCTCATACTTGAGAGGCTGGTCCTTTACCCACTAGGCCACCACGACTTTTACTTGTTTTCATTTCATTACAGCTGCATATTAAAAAAATCGTTACAGTTCGATTGTTATTAGTAAAGTTTTGAAGTTTAACAAAGTTATTTCGATATACAGATGAAACTGCACGAGTACCAAGGTACAAACGCGATGGCGCATTCAACACGTAAGAAGCGACAGAGTTTACACGATCAGAACCGATCCTCAACCGTCGAAGTACAGGACGCTTCTACTGAAACTTGCGATGGTAAGATATTACGATTAAAATATAACAATGTTCATTGACTTGAAGTAACTTTACATTATGTTTATGTTGTATTCGATTCTTCAATATTAATTAACTAGCTTCCGCCCGCGATTTCTTCTGCATTCCAAGTAAGCTTGTCACAAAAGGATAAAAAATTGCCAAATATTACCAAAATCCATCCCTTCGTTTTTGTGTGAAAGAAGAAAAACATACATAAAAACTTTCGCGTTCATATTAGTAGGATTGGTAAATTGACTACTTCATTAAGCTAAATCAATATATTAACTGTTTTTTCGCTTGTTCTTTGTACTTTGCTACTATTTTATATTTAATAATCCGCTTTTCAATACTTATAGATTTCCTCAGTAACCAAGTGGAGCGCGATGCGCGTCCCTTGTCCGAAGACATGCAAGTCAAAGAAGTCAGGCGAATGAAATTGGTAAGTACTATCAACATTGAACTCTAGCTTTTCCCCGCGGTTTCATCTATTTCCCGTACACTGTACATGAAAGATCTTTCGAAACGTCAAAACAGTTGCACGGTTCCAAAGAGTTGGTCTCGTGGAGAAGAGACGGCAAGAAACTCCATGCACACTCTTTTTAAAAGAAAAAACAATTATTTACAATAGTTTTCTAGCTATTCCTGAGAATGTTATACGTTGTTTACAGATGGTAGAGAAACTATCACAACAGAAGGCGCTTCTAGAACAACAGTTGGTGAGCATGTCGCATCCTATGTACGTCGCGACCGGCAGCGCTATTGTACAGGTATGTGTCTTTATTTACATGATTATATCTTAAATACCGGTTGTATATGCTTCAGTAAAATTTTGTAACATAAATTTTACACTCACAGCCATCATCATCAATTAATGCTGTAAAAAATCTATAAAACTATTTCACGATAATTTCAGAACCAACAACTAACAGACGTGATGAAAGAAAACCAAAAACTCAAGAAAATTAACGCGAAACTCGTTAACATTTGCAAGAAAAGGGGCAAAGACTCTAACAGAGAAAACGAGGACCCGGCCGGTCAGGGCTGAGTCATATCAACTTGTATTTTATAATATTCATTTTGTCCAAACAATATGGATGAGTTTGCACCATTTAAGTATAACGATAACCAAGCCTTCGAATTAACGCCCAGTGGTCAAACCGTCTATTTTACAGCTGAATATACCTAGTTATCGTTATAGTTAAATGGTGCAACCCATCCTTAGTTAAATTTCCTTTGAACAATGCACAAATAAGACGGGTAACGACATAATAATCATAATAAGCTGGACTTGTTGATTCCATAATACTCATAATGTGGTATTTTAGTAGTGAGAAATTTTTTAGTATATTTTCGGCATGTTTTTATTCGCCTAAGCGTAGTTTAGATGTTCGGAATTATGAAGAAACTGTCCGCGAAGTAACTTTACGTATGTGAACATGTTTCTAGCACTTTTGTTGTAAGAACCAATTGTTGTTCATTGAAGCCACAACTGTTTAAGACTGAATGTTACAACGACATTCCATACGCATTTATAAAAGGGATGGTGCAAGAGTAATGTGAGTTTTGTGTTTGATCAAATTATTTTTATCTATAGTAGAATTTCATTTTATTTTTCTTTCGTATAATTGATTTAATTTTACTATGTCCCATTGATACGATTAAGCGTTACTTTTGCGCCGTAAACTTCAAAAAGTATTGATAAAAATGTGATTGTTTAACTCTAAAAAAGCTAACGTTGTGAGTATGGGTGCCATTGTAAATAGTTTATTCTCATAGATATATTGAATGCGGTACAATATAGTATTATTAGGGTGTACTTAAAATGTTTGTGCCTAAAAGTATTTAGTGATATTAGTTTGAGAATGCAGATAATATTTATTATAATGTTTGTATTGTCCGTCTGTAAATATAAAAAATTAATGTTTACATGTTGGCAAGAACATATTTAGCTTTGCATAAATTCAGTCCAAATAAATGACAAATCAAATCACCACACAATGATAAAGTTGTTATTTTTTTTCTAGAATTATCTTCGCTGTATTTTTCTGTTTCTTTTCTATAATTCGTTACTCCTAACGCTTTATACGTACGTATGTCTAGCCTACCACTAACTTAAAATAAGTAATTCGTCCATAAATAACATAAAAATGCACAATTAATTAATTACTCAAAAAGAATGTCTAATATTATTGAACTAATATTGTTTTATTGCAGTTTAATTTTAATTCATTGTTAATCTTCTGATATTGATGGTACCGATACAAAATAAATGTTTGATTTATTATATCGCAATTTTATTTCGACATTGTTCCTATAGATTATATCTCAAACAATCATTTATTTAAAGTTGGCTGCAAAACAGCATTTTTGAACGTCAAAATTTACAAAATACAGCAACCGAAACGTGCGCCCTTCACCACTTCCCATGTGTTTCTGCGGGAAAAAGTGGCGCAACATACTACCCAGCAACACATGCCAGCCTGTAAGTTAGAAGATCAGGAAATTGAATTGAACCGAATAATTATTATTTTAAAAACATTTTATTAATAAAGTATTTACTGAAAAGTTGTTGTTGTGCAGAAAACATAACCCTTGGTAGTCGGGTAAAAATGCAATATCATAAATGGAAGAGACTATTTTTTTAAAGTACACTGAGATTCGACTTAAGTCGATAATACACATAAAGTTAAAATAATTCGTTGGTTTAATGATCACCATTCAAAATATCACTGTTAGAGGTTTCACCGTTTAACGTATCACTATTTTGAACCTTATTCTCCTTCATAAGGAGTTCAATTTTCGACGGAAGTTCTTTTAATATCTCTTCAGTCTTTTCAGATGTTTGTGATTTCGATGCCTTAGCTTTCTTCTCTACTTGGTCAGCGAATGTGGTCCTGCCTGCAATTTTAGCGATCTCCGCAGCTAGGCTGAGACATTCTTGATCGTGGGACATCGCTAGCACTTGGGCAGCTTGAGATAGGTCATCCATGGCGATATAACTGAAATAATAAGTTTCGTTATTTTCAAGCCCCGTATTCGTGGTGAACTTTTGTTATAAACAAAGTTGCTTGCAACATGTTGCTGACAATGATGACAGAGTTGATAATAAAATGCAAAGTACTTGTTTCCAGGAACATTCTTGTTGCTCATCAACAATGTTGCTTAACAAAAATTTGCTATGAATATGGGGCTTTATGGAATACCAGCTGTTTCCTGAGTTCCGAGGGAACTACTTTCAGCATGCGGATTCAAGTCTCTAGACTGCACACATTTAAATCGGTTTAATAGATTTCGCGTGAAAGCCGAGAAGAGACAAAATTACTTTCGCAATTATGATTTTTAAGTATTGGCTAAAATAAACTAAACGTACCATACAGCCGCCATCGGCATGTTCCCAGTAAGCTTCAGATCAACAGCCCATTTCCTTAACATTTCCGTAGCTACACTATCCATATATCTGTAAGAAAATATACGATAATATATTTTTATGTCTAATTTAACAATGAATAACAACAGTATTCAAAATTAAATATAGAAGTTCTCAAGTAGCTTTGTCTGTCCTAAATTGGCATTGTCTTCAATGACACGATAGAATGTTAGAATAAAACACGTCAAATGGCTGACTTCAGAGGGACAGAATTACTTGAGAACTGTTTTTAACATTATTTTAAATTATCATTTTTATTTTTTACCTTATTCGACATAGTATGTAAGCTTCTTTGAAGAGTTTTCCGTCACAGAGAGCTTTGACCGCGCCCATCACATCGTGCATACTAAGTAAGATGGCTGCCTTGCGGTATGTCGACCCACCATAATGCCTGTTATCTAAAACAAAGAAAATTTAATTATTATAAAATCGTAATCATAATGTATAGTGTACAAGACAAACCTCTTTTGTCTGTACATAAAGATTTTAATAATTTTTTTTTTATAACATCTGTCACTTCATATTTTGTTAATGTCATAATATTTTCTATAATAAATGTATAATTCATTTAATATTGTATTAAATTGAAATTATCCAGTTCTTTACATATAGTTATAGTTATCGGCACGGATATTGAGCTCTCGGCGGAAGAGTGGGGATGGCTTTGCGCACTGTACACATAAGGCAATAAACCAATAAATCACTTCTGCGCAGGTGAAGGTCAGGGCTCAATATCCTTGCCGATGATTATAACTATGTAATGTCAGTAGGAACTTACCATAAAGTTTTTCTTCTTCGCCTTTGGCAACAAGTCGATCTATTTGCGCTAAATAAAGTTGCGTTGCGTCTTTCCAATACCTATAAATAAACATACTGTTTGACAAATACTAAACATAATTTAAACATTTGAATAAACACGTTTTATGACACAAGAAAAACAATAAGACGTTTGCTTCGTCTGTACTTTTACCACATACTTATGTAGTTTTACAACAACCCAGTGTTGTTTTTTACCAGATCCTTATGTTCGTATGCCACAGACTTATGTATTTTTGCCACATAGTTATGTGGTTGTACTAAAAAATTGTGTAGATATACTACAGACGTAGTTGTATCACATACTTACCTATGTACTTTCACCACATACTTATATATTTGTACCACATAGTTATGTAGTTTTACCACACACTTACGTAATTCGTTTCAACATTAATTTTAACATAGGATAATAACCCATTTGGCATGTGATAATGTCTTTGGCATGTTAATAATAAAAAAATAAGCCCCGCAGAGCATCTGAGCCGGATGACGGGGAGTAGAGTAGCGACCCCGCGGGGCTATATATCTGAGTGCTCCAGGGAGAGTATACTGTCCCCCAACTCCGGCCTGCCGGAGTGAAGCATGACGGGGGATAGGTCTCCCGCCTCTTGGCTTGCCTTCATTGGCCGACCAGAGTCGAGTCGCTAGAGCAGGGCTAGCAGCCCTGCTCGGAGGGTAGGTGCCTCGTGGTAAGTGGCGAGTGGGCCGGTGATGCTGGACCCACAGGGAGCGCGTGATCTGCGTTTAAAGTCTGCCGAGGTATCCTCACCCTTCAGCCGCTCATGTACCTGTTGCCCTCTTGTTGCGGTTTAGCGACTGATTCCCGGGGGGCCAGTAAGTCAGGTGGCGAGTCCCCACCTGCCATTTTTACATGTATTTAATACATTGTCATCGGCAGGTGCCATAGTACCCGTAGTTTCCCCATTCCTAGTCCAGCAGCATCCCATCACAATAGCCCAAGTAGTTTTCATCCATAGTTAGCAATAGTTTAGCACAGAACCGGGGATTGTCCTTGGGTACATTTCTATAGTGTATACAGGGATAATCGTCGGTTTTGTGTCACTATTTCATTAAAGTTGTCTAAAAAGGGCTTCAGCGTGTTGGCTTCGTCCCCACGTTCGCCTCCCAAAAATCCGGGACTCTATAGTCCCGAGGTCTGGAATTATAATAATTTTTAAAAATAATAAATTCTTCAATACTTACTTGAAAGACACGCAAGGCGCCATACTAAGCAGGAAGGGGCAGAGCATATCGCGTTTACTGGCGAACTGTATCATAGTGTCGATGTGTCCGCGGAATATCGACAGCATGATCCAAGATTCTGGGTGATAGGACTGCAAGTGACTGGCCACTGTAGAATAAAACAGGAATTAAACTAAGTTTATAAAAAAAATGGGAGAATCAAAAAGAGTGTACATATCACTACTATAAAACAAAATCTCTTTCTCTGTCCCTATGTATGCTTAAATATTTAAAACTACGCAATGGATTTAGATGTGGTTTTTTAATAGATAAAGTGATTGAAGAGGAAGGCTTATATTATAATAACATCCAGCACCCGTGCGAAGCCGGGGTGGGTCGCTTGTATTTTATAAATTAACAACTAATTGCTTAAAGGGGTTGGTAAAAATATGAACACTTAAAGGAGAGATATGAAAAATAACGAAAAAATGGTTAATTTGATAGATTTGTAAAAATAAACTTACTCTCCAAATCCAAATATTCGTTAACATCTCTTATGCTACCAAAAATCTTGAGGAAATCTAAATTGAATTCTCTGGAATTCTTGCGTGTTTCCACTTTTTCTTCTACTTCAATTTTCAAACTTTCTCCTACTTCTACCTCAGTCTTAACTGTTTCTTCAGCATTAGTATTTTCAATACCATCGCCTTTTTCTTCTATGACACTTAAAGTCTCAGCTTGGTCCTTCACTGACGTTGTACCCGCCTTTTCATCAACAGTATTAAGTTTTTCTTCTTTTACATTATGTATCCCATCTCCCTTCTCGCCTTTACGTTCAGTCTTTTCCAAAAACATTTGTAGCATTTTCTTCGGTGCCATTATTTTAAGCGGATCATAAATTCGTTTGTACATTATGGGCAATAGGAACTTTTTGGGTGGTTTTGGTGTTTTGGCAGTAATATCTATTTTCGTGGCAACATTTTCTGGTTCGGCCGCTGTTGCGTCTGGTTCAGTTCGGCTAGCATTTTCTTTCTTACGTTTGGTTTTTGAGTGAACTTCGTGTTTCAATTCTGGTGGCAAAAAGTAATGGAAAACTATGTGTTAATTAATTGTGAATACTCTATCATTATAGAAGACAAATAAGATTTAAAATAATTTATTTTATTTTTGTTTTTTTTTTTTTTGAGTTGTTTTTTTCTCAAAAATACGTCTAGTCGACATAAGAAGACACTGTACTTTTGTGCACTCTCAACTCAAATATGGCTGGATTTTTTATATTTCTAAAATTTATCTGAGCTCAACTGTTTTTCAGATTTTTTTAACAAGTTCCAGTTAAAGCGACCTTAAAATCACATAAGAACAACTAACCTTCATAATCCTCAGCCTTATGCTGGTAAATATCCCAGACTCGCAGGCAAGCATCAGCGCCGCCAGTGATCACGTGATGCGGTAACTGCGGCTCGCTCACCCAGGTGACGCCCAACGACGATTGCGCGTGACCACCGAATATTGATATACAGGTGCCTGATGACATTTCCCATACCTGTAGACAAGAGAATATTTAGGTATCTTGTAGAATAGAAGGGCTCATACATATGGACCAGAGAATATGTGAAAAATTGCATATTTTATAGTAATATTTCGGTCTTGTTTGTTTTCCGTTATTCAGTTTTACTCACCCTAACAGTAGCGTCTTGTGATGAAGACACCAACAGACCATCGCGATGTGGATTCCAAGCGACTTGAAGCACCGGATTCTTGTGTCCCACCAATGTCTTCCAAGTAGTAAACTGTCTAGTACCATCTAAACATAAAATAATTTTAATTTTCCCTGTTGCTTTTATATGAGGCTTATTAAAATATTATACTTTTTTTAATTTTAACAATAAAAATATTATTATTAAAAAAAAACAAATTCGAAAATTACTTAAAAATATGCAAGTACATATTTCGCCCGAACTTGCCTCCTAAATGTATAAACTTTTTTAAATTACACTAAAGTTGTTACTGCTATGAAATAATCCAGTAGATTTTTATTTACCTTCTTTGGTCCCATATTCCAGTATGACAATATTACTCTCTTTAGCCAGAGAGGTGACGGCAATCAGATTTTTGTATGGAGACAGATCACTTGAACTTGACGTCTGTTGAGGGTGCCACTCCATAGCATGTATCATTTTACTGAAACCAAAAAAAAAAATAATATACAAACTTATTTGTTTTGTTTTAGAAGGTTATTTGACAGTTCTAAATGTTTTTAATTCCAGTTTTGTTTTCTGTCACCGACACGCATGCCAAGCGTTGTGACTATGGGCAAATCCCTCAGCTTGGGGGAGAACTTTGTCCAGCATTGGACGTTTTCCAGCTGTTATCAAAAACACTTGACCGAAGCTATCGATAGTGTCGTCTCAAATTATTAAGATAGAAGTTGTTGGTAGATAAAAAAAAACTAGCAAACAGTTTTTTAAAGAGAAAATTGGTATAAAATATTTCTGTGACCAAATATCAGTTTCTTTAACCACTTACGTAAAAACAAAAGCAGCGGCGATAAGCGTATGCGGTGCGAGCTGAGTCAACAAGGCGACCGCCCCCGCCTGTGACCCCACCAGCAGCCCCTGTGACGTCCACGACACGGCACAGATCTGCCACGCCTGACCTTCTATGTTCACCTTTATTTGTTGCGGAGCTGGACAACAATACACAAATTTACAGTTTGCCATTCTGGCCGTAAACAGGCCAGTGACAATCTAGGTACAGACGCCAGCGAATCTGTCAAATTTTATCAATCGAACATTAACCTTCCACAATTGTGATAAGGTTGAGAATCTATTGAAGAAAATTGACAGATTGAGGTGGGTTGATGTGCTGTCTGCACATTAACATTTTTATTAAATAAATCCACACAGATCATGACTTACCTTCATCCACATTACTAGCGTTGTAGACGACGAGAGCACCGCCGCCGCTGGCAAACAGCTGCATGCCATCCCCCCAGCACAGCGAGTACACCGCCTTGCTCAGCCCCGGGTGCAACACGCGGCCCGGCCGCTCGTAGCGACCGCCCGTGTCTAGCAGCCCTACCTAATGTTATATAGCATACTGTAGTACATAGTAACATGCCGTCCCCCCAGCACAGCGAGTGCACCGCCTTGCTCAGCCCCGGGTGCAACACGCGGCCCGGCCGCTCGTAGCGACCGCCCGTGTCTAGCAATCCTAACTTATGTTATATAGCATACTGTAGTACATAGTAACATGCCGTCCCCCCAGCACAGCGAGTACACCGCCTTGCTCAGCCCCGGGTGCAACACGCGGCCCGGCCGCTCGTAGCGACCGCCCGTGTCTAGCAATCCTAACTTATGTTATATAGCATACTGTAGTACATAGTAACATGCCGTCCCCCCAGCACAGCGAGTACACCGCCTTGCTCAGCCCCGGGTGCAACACGCGGCCCGGCCGCTCGTAGCGACCGCCCGTGTCTAGCAATCCTAACTTATGTTATATAGCATACTGTAGTACATAGTAACATGCCGTCCCCCCAGCACAGCGAGTACACCGCCTTGCTCAGCCCCGGGTGCAACACGCGGCCCGGCCGCTCGTAGCGACCGCCCGTGTCTAGCAGCCCTACATAATGTTATATAGCATACTGTAGTACATAGTAACATGCCGTCCCCCCAGCACAGCGAGTACACCGCCTTGCTCAGCCCCGGGTGCAACACGCGGCCCGGCCGCTCGTAGCGACCGCCCGTGTCTAGCAGCCCTACATAATGTTATATAGCATACTGTAGTACATAGTAACATGCCGTCCCCCCAGCACAGCGAGTACACCGCCTTGCTCAGCCCCGGGTGCAACACGCGGCCCGGCCGCTCGTAGCGACCGCCCGTGTCTAGCAGCCCTACCTAATGTTATATAGCATACTGTAGTACATAGTAACATGCCGTCCCCCCAGCACAGCGAGTACACCGCCTTGCTCAGCCCCGGGTGCAACACGCGGCCCGGCCGCTCGTAGCGACCGCCCGTGTCTAGCAGCCCTACCTAATGTTATATAGCATACTGTAGTACATAGTAACGTCCCGTCAAATACACAAAAATAACACCATAAAGAAATGAAACTTACCCTAGCCTCTCCCGTAGCGAAAGCCAGTAAATTCTCTCTCGTCGGATGCCAGGCGATAGTCAGCACTTTGCCTTGAACATTCTGCCAGTAGGACACGACGCTTGGAACTGTTAACTTTGTGTCATCATCAGGTAGGGTCGCCATCTCTAGCACGCGAATTGTACCGTCGCCCACGCTTATTGCCACTCTAAGGAATAAAAGATTTATGTTATGTTCAGGCTTTAGGAATTAATTGAATTGAATTTGACTTTAAATGGCATATCAAAGTAATCAAGACGTGCCAAAATGATCAAGACTTGTCAAAGTGATCAACAACAAAATTACAGTTAGACTAAAAAACTTATTATTTTTAATACCAGATACAATTTAAAATTAATAAAAAAATAAGATATAATAAGAAATAAAATATAATAAGATAATAGAAGTCGTGGTGGCCTAGTGGGTAAAAAACCAACCTCTCGAGTAGGAGGGTGTGGGTTCGATTCCAGTTCAGGCAAGTACCAATGCAACTTTACTAAGTTTGTATGTACTTTCTAAGTGTATCTTGGACACCAATGGCTGATAAAAAGGTGAAGGAAAACATCTTGAGGAAATCTGGACTATATAGTCTGAAATCACCAACCCGCATTGAGCAAGCGTGGTGATTAATGCTCAATCCTTCTCCGTGTGAGAGGAGGCCTGAGCCCAGCAGTGGGACGATAAAAAGGCTGTAACAGTAACAGTAACAGTAAAAAAATAAATGAGAACTTACTTCCCAGCATCATACGGGCAACTCAACACCGTATATAAGAAACCTCCACAAGTTGAATGGACAGCTAAAGACTTCTTACTCTTCAAACAGTATCGTATAATGTTGCGGTCCTGAGAGGCTGACCAGACCGACCAATCATCCGAAGGTACCGTTGTCTCAGTTTGTATGCGAGGAGCATTCGTTACTATGCAGTACATACCACGCTTGTGTTGTTGATGAACTAATTGGCAAGTCAATTTGTTCTTGCTGGAGAAGAAAATAGAGTTCAATTTTCATTGGTAGGCAGTAGTATCAATGTTAGGTTAGATACTATGGATAATATGATTTGAGGTAAGAAATTCAAGTGTTAGTAGTATTTAAAGCAGACAACATGACAGCTTAATATGTCTGTTGTTAGTTTCACATAGGTATGGTTTGGTTACTCAATTTACAACTCTAAGTGTAAGACATAAGGTTGAAATTACTTTTAAAAACTTTTTATTCAAGAGAACTTACTTGTTAATTTGTAGTGGATTAGTCTCCATCAGTTGACTCTTGGGGTCAACAATGAGCAGAGTATCTGCTTTGTACCAGAGAATCGTAGATGCAACAGGCCCTTTCTTGACTGTTTTTTGAGAGGCATTAACAATACTAGAGCTAACTAGCTGACCAGATTTAGACCATACCCGAACACCTCTGAAATAAAATTATTTGGTTAAGATTTAATGAGAATGAGTTCAACACAAAATTTTCATTCAAGTTTGTTTCATTCTATTCTTGGTAGAGTAAGAAATAAGAAATAGTATTTTAAGCCAGAGTTGAAAGTTTTAATTCCAGAAAAATCTACTAAACCTAGGTTCAGACATTGTGAAAGAATAAACTCACCCATTTTTTCCAACAGAAGCAAGAAGATGTTTGTGATAGTGACTAGATTCATTAGCAACTTTGGCATCAGTATTATCACATTTTGCCTTACTTATGCTTGCCTCAACACTTTCAGCCTGCGTTTCTGCACTGTCTACTTCAGTATCAGCCGGATTAGCTGTTTCAACATGAGTTTTATCCAATGCATCAACCAGTGACTCAATACTCGGTTCAGTTTGATTCTTCCTTCTTAATATCTCCTCTTTGAGTTTCAAACATTCAGCCAAATAATCAACATCAGCAGCTTTCTCCTGCTTTACCTTAACCACAATATCTTCTGGTACATACTTCTTGTGACCAAACTCTTCAGCCTCATGGTCAGCATAAATATCAAAGGTATCATCTTCTTGCACTATTGAGTCATCAAAACTGTCATCCGGAAGGGTTTTACCAACACCAGATTGTTCTAGAACATTTGTTTCTTTTGTTTTTGAGTTTGTGCCTTCACTCCTTATTGATGCTAGCCTGTCTGTTAGGAATGATTTGGTCTCTTTGAATGTTTTCTTAACAGTCACTTCATATTGCGGACACCAGCTTAGATTTGCTACTTCTTCATCTTGGCTTCTAACTTTATATAATATACTTCCTTTTTCTATGGGCAAAGATTTTGTAGAACATTATATTTATTGGATATACAAAATACAGTGTAAGATTAAAAGAAAACTTTACCATGAAGATCCAAAACAAAGACAACACCCTGCTTTGTTCCCACAGCCACATGTAATGGCAAATGAGGTGAGCAAGCCATGCAGGTTGGCTTCAAGCCCTTAATTAAGTGAGGGTATCCTGTGGTAACATTGGAAGACAAGTCCCATTTCACCACGTTACTGTAACCTCCAACTGATATGGCCATTGTTGAACTACTGTAACCTACTCCAACTACATCCTGGAATAAAACAAAAAACACTTATTACATTCATTTTGTCCTACAAAACAAAAAAGGTAAAACATATAATGGTAATGAAAGACAACAATGTTTAAGTGAAAAAGTTCTTTGGACATCCTTTGCTACACACCGACGGAGTACATAGAGGTAGTACAGAAATATGTGGAGTACATACTTCTATACTACCTCAATGTACTCCTAGCATGTTGTAAGTACGGCGGTTATATCCCTTATGACAATTAATTAAACTTCAGCAACCTTATCTTTCAAGATAAAACTAAGTTTTAGCCACATATGGTTGGTTACAGCTGCCTGTAAAGGGTTGAACCCGGGTGTAGCCGCACTTCGGGCTTTACTATTCATAAGAATCCTAAGACAACCCACTGACCGAATTATGATCTAAATTGCTATGACATTTTCATATCACGGTGAGCTTTAATTACAAAATCTGTGTCATGTATTGTTGAACTAAGTGGTTGCTTATAAACACTATACTATTTCTTTTATTCAGAAGATGTAAGAATTAAATATATGTACTAACTTCTTGTTCGGCTTGGTGTACATCATTGACATTTTGAGCTTTGATTTTAATCCTATTGTTAACAGTTTCTAAAATCCATTGTTTGACCACTCCGTCTTGACTGCCGGTGAGCAATGTCCTTTTTTCTGACCATTCCGGCGAAATATTCACTGCTACAATCCTGAATGAAAAAAAAATTTTGTTCACATTTACTTGAACAGTACTGTCTCGTTTTTAAAGAAAAGAGTGGATAGAAATAATATGCGATAATTACCGTTCGGAATGTGCCCTGAGAACCACATGAGCCTGATATTTTTCATTTGCAGCAATAACTCCCTCATCTGCCTTTCGTGGCTCCAAAACACAAAGACTTTTTGATGGGCCACCGTAAATAAGCCAGCCATCAGAGCTTACGGCCAAATTTGAAACAAGAAACCAGTTCGGTGAAGGTAATAATACTGTTTCGTCCATACTTGAAATCAAATTAAACGTAACTTTTCGACAAAACCAAACACCGCCCGGTAAAATACAATTTTTCGCCCGCGCCGTATTTTATTCACTTTTATTTCATAGACAACGGTTCACAGATTATGACACAATATAGAGTTTTTTAGTGCTGTGGCTTATCAATCAAATGAAAAGACCAATCAGTTTTGCTTTGTCTATAACCAAATATGAAAAGGTTGATATCTAAAAAAAGCTGCTAAAAACCGTTCCGTCATAATAGAATGTCTCTGGTCTATTGTTGATGTTTCTGGAAACTGCAGCTGTGTCTGCCTTCGTGTTTGTGCTTCGTAAAGTTAATTTTATAAGAAAAGTCTTTAAGATCTGATTTATATTGTGTTTCTCGTAAAATAGAGACATCACACAAACATGGCTCATTACAAGGGAGCAGCATCAGAGGCTGGCAGAGCCATGCACCTGATGAAAAAACGAGAGAAGGCTCAGCAAGAAGTAAAACTACGTAAAAAGAAAATAGAAGAAGATCTCAAGATGGTAAATATTGAGAACAAGTTTGCTACGCACTACGATGCTGTGGAGCAACAGCTGAAGAGTTCCACTATCGGTCTGGTGACTCTTGATGAAATGAAAGCAAAACAAGAACACATAGTTCGGGAGAGAGAGAAAAAGTTGGCGCAGAAGAAAGCTGAGAAGGAAAAGGAAAGGCAGAAAGAGATTGAAGCTAAACAAGCACAGAAGAACAAACAAAAGAGACAGGTGAGCTGCAACACCTCAATATGTATGTGGAATATTCTGTAGGCACCAATGCAATCAATTGAGCGTTTCGTTTTTACATTATTTATAGTTGTCGGTCAGTGGGTCGTCTTAAGGGCGGTCTTTTACATGAATATTTGCGTTGTTGCCCGGGCAACTAGGTTGAAGTGGTTTCTCCTTGATAAATATGGTATTCTGCAACATTAGGTTAGACTGGAAGCCAATATAGTTGGGAAAAGGCGAGGGAGATAATGATGATTTGTGTTGTTGCTTACTTACCATTACGCTGCATGCAATGTACCTCTTTTGGTTAATTTTATTCTAACATGTTTTATACCAATTCCTTTTACAGATTCAAGCATTATCGTTTGATATGAATGAGGAAGAAGAGGATGATGATGAGGAGAGAGAAGAGGAAGCTGCAGAGGAGTCCTCGGCCGATGAGAAACCACCAGCTGATGATAAGTCCTGGAGGGACAAGGAGGAACCGGTATTTTTCTTTGCATCCCTTTATGTCTATAAAAGCTTATTGACTGTATAAATGTAAAAAAAAAATACAAAAAAAAATTGTATGATCATTGCAAAAAAAATCCTCTAAATTCTTAGAAGGTCTAAAAACCACAATGGTATTAGTAAATCCATGTATGTATTTTTCAGGTGTTCAAGAAAATAAAAAAGAATCCAGATGTAGACACATCATTCCTGCCAGATCGAGAAAGGGAGGAGGCTGATCTCAAGTTACGAGAGGAACTTCGGCTAGAATGGGTGATGACCCAAGCAAGCCTTAAAGATGAACCCATAACCGTTACATTCAGTTATTGGGATGGTTCTGGGCACAGAAGAAATGTTACTTTGAAAAAAGGTATGAATTTCAGTAATTTTACTAAAATATAGTATGGTTGTCCGCATTGAGCAAGCGTGGTGATTAACGCTTAATCCTTCTCCGTGTGAGAGGAGGCCTGTACCCAGCAGTGGGACGATAAAAAGGCTGTAACAGTAACAGTATGGTTGTACTGGTATTTTTTTTAAATTTGAGAATTATTTTTTTCTGGATGGTCCATGTCTCCAAAATGGTTAAAGACATTCAGTGTCTTTTGTTCCAATATATGACTGGAAAGACTAGGTTTTAATCCTTGACAAGTAGAACTTACTTTTATGGCACTTTTATTTAGGATGTGATTTACATATGTTCTAGTAACAGATGACAAGAAAAATAACATATTTTTTTCAGGCAATTCCATATATCAATTCCTACAAAGATGTCTCGACACATTGAGGCCTGAATTCAGTGAACTGAAAACTGTATCTGCAGACCAGCTTATGTATGTCAAAGAAGATCTCATATTACCTCATCACTATACATTCTACGATTTTATAGTTACTAAGGTGAGTTAGAAGATAAACCAGACTTTCCTTTATTGTAAGTACTGAGAACTAGTTGTCATTTGTGACAAGCTAAAAACTTGTACTGTCCCTCTCAAACATTTCTGTGCTGGCTGGTAGTTAGACCAATGTTTATTTGTGTGCCTGATTATCTCACGTTTGGCTAAACCAATTTTGATGGTTGTTTCAACATAGTATTAGTCAGACATAGGAGATTTTAAGTAGTCAGTAGGTATTGAAGCTGGTTATTTTTTTTTTTTTGTAAAATGGATTTTTGATTTTTTTAGGCCAGAGGAAAAAGTGGACCTCTATTCCAGTTTGACGCTTCTGATGACGTCAGACTGGTTAATGACGCTACCCAAGAAAAGCAAGATTCACATGCAGGCAAAGTGTTGTTAAGGTAAGTTTAGATTTTTCCATATTTATGAGACCTTCAATGGTTTGGTTCTTATTTTTATTTGTTTGTGTTAATGATGTGTTACTTGCATTAACATAAGACTTGTGTACATTTATAAGATCCAAACTTTTAATAATGTTTGAAAAATACCTACTTACCCATTCTAAATGTTTTTTTCAGATCCTGGTACGAAAGAAACAAACATATATTCCCTGCTTCAAGATGGGAGCCATATGATCCAACTAAGACTTACTCCAAATACACAATCAAAGGAAAATGAAATAGCAGTAACAATCATATTATGAAGTTATCATAAAGCAAATGATTAGACAGTGTAGTGAACGCAATAATACCAACGAATGTATTAAATTATGTGTATTTATAGCATATTTTTGTTTTATTTACTTTTTGTAATAAGATGATACAATAAGATAGTACATATTTCGTTTTTAAGTATGTAAGTCACCGTCATGCCTGAAATCTTGTGTGTTATCAATGGAACAGAAAATATGGCAAAATAAAAAAGAAAAAAAAAAACATTTGTTAATCTTTTTTATTACTGATGTGTCTGTACAATGATGAAGATAATGGAAACAATAAATATTTTAGAAACTACCAACATTTCTAATTTTTATACTCCCAATGGAAGTTTTATCCAACAATAAATTCTATGAACAGCTAACAATTTTCTCCATTTGTTGCCATCTTTGACTTTCTAGCTTATTCAGAAATTCTCTTTTCGTGTCACTGATACTTGGTAAAGCTTTTGGAGCTGGGGCATGTCTTTGGAAATGTATAATGGCAGACAAAAGGTTCCAAATACTAAATTCTGGCCATAAGACGTCTGTGAAGTATATCACTGTGTTAGTGTTTGCAACCTGAAAGAAAAAAGTCAATATTAAATGTAAATATTACACAGCCACAAAAAATTATATACCTGGTTTTTATTCAGAAGTTAAGGTCACGGGTGATGGATGAGAAAGGTTCCATAAGGTTACAGGTAATTTAATTGTAAATTTTCATACCTGCCACAACATAAAGTCTGACAATCTGACTTCCCCTGAAGTTCTGACAAGGAGTTCAGCTTCCCCAAGTTCTAATGTTCTGGAGACAAGATCTACATCAATGTCTTCTGGTGATATTTCATTGTTTTTCACACCATCTACTAAGTGTGAGGCTGCACGGCTGATTTCATCCCTTCCTGTAACAATACAGTAAGTTTAAAAATATATATGTATACGTTTTTGAATTAAGAAACTTCTTTTTTTAAGGTACACTAATATACAGACATTTAAGTATTTAAAATGTAACATAAATTTATTATGCACTCCTATAGTACAGAAGCAGTTATAAATACTGGGCAAGAGTACAAAAAGTGGAAACAATACTTTGAGAAGCAATTTCTTGAGCTCCTTATCTGCTAATTTTGTCAGCAATGCAAGATAGATGGATTTACAAAAGAAGTCATTTACCTGTATATGCATAAGCAATGTTAAGTCTAAGCTTATAATTGTGTCTGGTAGCAAGCATTGCTTTTGACACCAGTGCTCTTAAATCTTCAGGTAATAAGGACAGCCGACCCGCCACATGGATTCTTACACCCCATTCATTGATTTGATCGCTGTTAAACAAAAATATATATATTTAAGAATCATATTAAAACATATACCACTGGGAATTGTATTTAATAAATAAAACTTAATATCTAAAATTAAATAAACCTGTAAAATAATACATACATTTCATCCAATAGTCTTTGAAACTTGTCTCTGGCTAAGTTCATCAAGGCATCAACTTCTTCTTTACTTCTCTTGAAGTTTTCTATACTGAATGCATATACTGTCACTTCTGGAACTCCCAGGTCTAGACACCACTGAAACCAAAATTAACAATAACACTTACTATAAATGGTACAATTACAATGGTCAAAGTATTTAAGATGTAAAAAAACAAATTTTAAGCATGGTGGCCAGTTCTTGTTCCTTTATCAGTCTGTGTATTAATATTTGAGCGCAAATTGATTGATAAAACAACGTTAAAGATGCTGAGGAACCAGACATAAATGTAACATCCTGGTCCCCAGAGCCAGATGTGAATAAGGTTGTAAAATGACAAAAATATTAAAAACCCACCTTCAAAGTTTCAGAGAGCTTGTCAAAGCCTTTAACATGTCCTGCAGCGCTATCGACACTGTTTTTCTTAGCATACCGACGATTTCCATCCATTATAAATGCTAGATGCTGCGGAATGCGACCAGTCTTCACCACTTTAATGCAAAACAGTTGGAAGAAGGAAACACAGTTTTCTTTAACCCAAGTCGACATGGCTGTTCCTTGTTTCAAGTTATAATGCTATTATAATTTATAAGATACACAATTTGCTAACTATAGCTGACCAAAACCACGTCAGTGCTACACAATGACACTTTGTATCTGTTGTTGACGAGATTACACCAAGGTATATATTTACTTAAAAAGAGGAAGTATCATATATCAGGCGTGTTGTTTAGTTAGTATATAAAAACGATGATTTGGAATGCATAATTAATTTGGTTTTGTCCTTAATTATCATTCAAAAGTAACCAACTATGTATCTCAAAAACACCGATGTATTTTGTACTAGAGACACCTGTCAAAGTCACGCACTGTTTCACGATGCGACGCGACGACTTTAGATTACATTGACAGATCTGAAGTCCTGCCAACCAAAGAAAAATATTATTCAAGTCTAGACATAGACAATGCCTACCTATCTGTCATTGTTGTGAAAATCTGTAATCCCTGTTGCAGTTGCAGTGTTTATGGTTCCAAATCGCCGGAATCGCAGGTTATTATTGTGATAAAGTCGTCGATAAAAGGCGAAAATACTATTATGAGCACTATATTTAAGCTTAAACTTAGTGCTTTGGGCCATCCTAATCCAGAAGATTTCAACTGTGATGGTAAGTAGCCAATTACAAGACTTGTTACTCCTTATTGACTCCTACGCGACGATTTTACTAGATTCTGTTCCAATTTGCAGATGAGAAGGAGTACAGGAGCGTAATACTCTGGCTAGAGGATCAGAAGATCAGGCATTACAAAATAGAGGAAAGGGATGGTCTCAGAAATATAGAGAAAGACAGTTGGAAGGAGGCTTTTAACACTTACCAGAAGGATTTGGTTAGCCCTGTCGCTGAAGGAAGTCCTCACGAACAGCTTAACTGGATACTATCGTATGCCGTAAGATTAGAGTATGCGGATAATGGTGGGTTATACTTACTAGTCTTAATTGATAATTTACAAAGTCTTGGCAATTTGTTACTTAGCATATGTTTGGTTTTTTGTTCAGTACAATTGAATATTGTTTGTACTGTATTTCATCACTTATTTCAGTTTGTAGCAGTCCCAGAACATTAAAAATTAAAATTACTGAAAATATCTGCATAATATGAAAATTAGTGCAACATAATTAATTTGTTTCATTATCATTGCATCATATTGATTATGACTGATGGATGACTAAGCTCTTGCATAATTTTGATTTCAGTTGAAAAATATAAAAATGCCAAAGTGGAGAAGCCAAAACAGGCTACACCTAATGTAGTGTCTTCCAATCCTCTGGATAACCTTGATTGTGAGTTAATATTCTGTTAATATTACCATTATCCTCTTGCACTTACCTAATCCCTTATTTAGAGACAGTCTATATCTTATTTTTCCATACTTCTATATCTGACATTATGTCGTAAGTCACTCTTTCTGGTCATGTTGTCTTTCACACAATCCACACATCCACATTCATGTTCAATACTCCATATTATTTGTTTTTTATTTCATATTTATAGTATGTTTTTCTTCACAGTTTCAAGTCCAGCATTCAAGGCAGGTGTAGAAAGAGTGTCTACATTAGCAGGAGTTGGGCCACACCCTGACCCAAAGTTCCGGTTGTCAGCCCTAGCTAAAATACTTAAGACAACCCCCCACCCAGATCCACCACAAACTGAGGGCAACATTATTCAGCAACCATCTGACGTTCTCAAGCTTCTATTTGTTCAAGATCTAAGAGATTTGCAGACTAAAATCAATGAGTCGTTGGTTGCAGTCCAAAATGTTACTGCAGATCCTAGAACTGATACCACTTTGGGTAGAGTAGGCAGATAAAATCTTTAATATCAGCGGGCATCTTTGGAATAATATTATAGTCTGTTGCGTTGACTAAATACATGATACAAATATTTAACACCATTTTTCTTGTAACTTATGTTATTGCAGATGCCCATCTTATGTACTAATTAATTGAATCTACATCACTGCATTTACTTATTAACCAATTAAGTTTCATGAGAGTTAACACTATTCAGAAATATGATAAGCCCACAAATATTTTGAAACTCATTATAAAGGTGTACTTATCTATACTAATATTATAAAGCGGAAGAGTTTGTTTGTTTGTTTGTTTGTTTGTTTGTTTGTTTGAACGCGATAATCTCCGAAACTACTGGTTCGAATTGAATAATTCTTTTTGTGTTGGATAGTCCAGTTATCGAGGAAGGCTATAGGCTATATAACATCACGCTACGACCAATAGGAGCAAAGATATAGTGGTAAATGTGTAAAAAACGGGAGAAATTATTTCATCTTTGAAGCCTTCCGTTGCGTGCGCCGTGAAAACGGTTCAAGATACACAAAAAATATGTATTAAAGAATAATAGCTCTTTTAATGATCTAAAAAACAGTCCGCGACAGTGTATGTCTATCTTTTAAGATTAACTCACAAAAACCGTTTTTATTACATCTATGTATATAAAAGAAAGTCGTGTTAGTTACTCCACTTATAACTCAAGAACAGCTGAACCGATTTAGCTGAAAATTGGCAGGGAGGTAGTTTAGAGCCAGGAGAAGGACAAAGGATAGTTTTTTTTACAAAAAATAAAAATAAAAAATACAATTTATTCCGGACATACAGCGCCATCTATTGTTCAAACCAAAAATCTGCCGGATGCCACTATCCCACGCGAACGAAGTCGCGGGCAAAAGCTAGTATTTTCTAAATGTAATAATGTAGTGCAGTGAAAAGTACAGAATACAAGTGAACTGATTTGTAAGCTATTTATATCAATAAATAAAACAATTTAATTTAAATAGCTTAGTTTAATTCTGTCATTAAATCAACAATTTCTTTAGGTACTAAATGTACATTTTTGGTACAGCAAACAACAGCATGGCCACTAGCTACTAAGATAAACAAAAATGCACTTTCATATGAATCTTGAACCTAAAACGCATAACAGTTGCATACATTGACTGAGCTCTTATAGACCAGTATATAACAAATATATAACTACAAAGATTCAATGCATTCCACCTCCTTTCTCAAGCATCTGTGCGAATCTATTGGTGATAAGCAGAGAGACATCGATAAACCTCTCTACACAGTTGGTAATGCAGGTTTCTGTGCGAGAGTCCAGCTTTGCTCCGGGCTTGTCAACACACTTGTCCCAGCAAAAGTCATTGAATTCATGAATCTGGAATTGAGAGCAAAATTTTTATTACTCGTTGTGCATTCAGCTGTGCAAAGAACCTTTACAATGATTTAAGATCATAATTAAATCATTTACCTGTATTTTTTCATCCCCGCTATCGGTATGTTCACAAGTCAACAATTTTTATTGTGGTTTTTATACAAATTTCATTTACGAAAAAATACTTCAGATGTTTGAAGAGAAACAATGATGCAAGTTACTGTAATTATATTAATTTGTATGAAACTTACCTGTGCATGGAATTGAGCCTTTTGCTTTTCTGCAAGGAGAAAATCTTGCAGCTCAGAGTCTGCACCTTTGGGAGCCGAGAAGTCTGAGAGATCACTCATTGTGGAATTTCAATTTTTAGCGATTTCTTCAATGTTAACTCCCTTCAGCTTGATGACTTTTGGAGGTTATATTTCTTGCGTTACGATTCAAGCCAACTAAAACTAATAATCAGTTTTACGAATTTTACACACATTAACACAGCACCAAAAACGGAACGTATTTTTATGGTCTACGCCAAGTTTTTTTTTCGTTGTTTAGCACAAAGGCCTTTAGTCTTTTCTTTCAAATTAAAGAATAATAAATAATTAAATGATGATTTAAAAATCGATGACCAAAATTCTTGTATTAGATTTTGAAAATTGTTTAGGAGTTAACTAAGTAACGGATATAGGATATTTTTATTCTCATCTGGGTATGGGAGGTAGTTCCCTCGGGATGCGGGTGAAGGGGGTAGTCTATTTGTAAAAGCGCAAGTAATTTAAAACAAAATGTATTTCTTTAATACCCTGTACTATTACAAAACAATCAAAAGCCAAAATCACAGAGAATTTTTATCAATAAAATTGAGTAATTTGTCGTTGAGCGTTTTACGAATATTATCGGCAAAAACATATTGGCAAGCGTTCAGGGCCAATCTTGCGGTCTGATATGATGTAAGAGAAAATGTGTTCACACATATTTGGTATTCTCGTGATAGAGATGTTGCGAAAACTCCTTTGTCATCCGTCTGCAAAAATAAATGTCCGATTAGCCTTTTTGTTTCATCAAAATCAATATGTTAGTTCTCGCTGAAACCTTTTTTGATTTTGAGAAAGACGTTCTGCTCAAAAGGACGCGAAGGGTAAGGCCCACATGCGCGGACTTTTGCTCAGATAATAGATGCGAGCCGCCATCAAGTTTTGCAAAAACCTTCCATTTTTATACTACTTACGCATATTATAACGGGTATCTCTGCATCATAAAGAAGTTTGAAGTGGTGAGAATCATAGTCTGGTACTGACTTGGTATTAACATTGCTTGTTAAGCATACCTCTGAAAAACAATTTAAATATGTAAGGTATACTGTGGATATGATTAGTGTTAGCAAAAACTGTTTTAGTTTCTTACCAACAGGTATTTTAAGTTTACAAAGGGTTGACCAAGTTTCTTCAGTTCCTCCATATTTTGGATGAATACAAATACCATGACCGATTCTGTCAGGTTTGAATTTCAGCATTTGCATTACTTCCTCTGGGTTGCAAACCTCACCACAGTGTAATGTTACCTGAAGTAAAAAAAAAAGTAATTACATTATTTTGCTCTTAATTAATGCTTTATTTTATTAATAGATTTAAAAAAAAACGGAGTTTATCAGTTTGACCTGTTTGTATGTTTGTGCCCTACTATCTCATGTTTGACTGAACCAATTTTGATGCGGTCTTCAGTAGGGTATTTGTCAGATGTAGGATTTAGGTACCTTTAATCCTGCTTCCTTTGCCTTCAATAATGCTGGAACAAATTCTTGAAAAACTCCAGCCATGGGGTCACCACTTAATTCAATACCCACTACTACATCTGGGTATTTTTTGTAATATTCTATGGCCAGCTCAGCTATTTGTTCTGCCTCCCCTAAGGGTGATCTTCTATTGATTGAAACTATGAGCCGAGTTATAATGGTGAGATGTAAAGATGATTTTCTGTAAGGGATTGAAAAATTATTTAAACAGTAGCTGTATTAAAAATATTCTTTGACAAGTTTATTAGCAATGCTTTGTCTTCACAATAGATTCCATGTCTATATGCCAACATATTATATTAGAGGCAAAGGGGGCAGGTAGTAAAATTTAAGTCCATACTTACTGTATAGCCTGAACAAGAGTTTCAATATACTGCAATTTGGTCATCTGCGGCGTGTCTCGTGGTGTACTTCTGAGTTCAAGATAACAGCAGCCATCATCTTGAAACTCCTGAAGTGTGAGGCTCGTAGCGAGAGCTAGTGTTTCAGGGGTGCTTGTTAAAGAATGTGCAATGCTGAACACTTGGAAGCAACTGTAAAAATTACATGTGAATGTAGACATTATATCTGATTTTATACAGCTTTGATAAACTCCAAAATTTGTTTGGAAAATCAAAAAAATGCCGAATGGCAGATGATAAATATGATATTTTTATATTTTTTACATAATGAATAAGTCTTTTTCTTTTGATACAGATTAAATTACACATAATAAATGAATCTTAAAAGCATCTTATTGGCAGTCAAGACTGCACTGAGACTATAAATTATTGTTTGAATCAACATGCACTTATTTATTTTAATTAGATTAATTTATATGTACATAGAACACGCAGCAGTGAGTCATAAAACATTTATAGATAACATTTGCATAATGCAATGGTAAACTTCCAGTGCGAATGCTGAGATGAATTTGATTAATTATGCACTTAATAAAATTGATTAGGTACACTGCAGTAAGATGCATTACATTTGTATTATTTTTAATTTATTAAGTTACAAAAAATCACAGATATCTACGCAATTCAATATTAATGCAACCTATATAAAATTAGGTGAATTTATATTTTAAATCATGCAATTCGTCAAAATGGATTTTTTTTTTCGTATGTAAGGTAACAAAAGCTTGGATATTGAACTTACTCTGTCAAGTTTCTAGAGTCACCGGCGCCAATTTGAAATTCATCAAAGAAAGCATTTGTTTTATCTTCTATACCTGAATCAGCGTGGTATCTCTTTAGTTGTAGCATCGTAGCCGGGCTTAAAGACCCATTCAAGTGAGCATGCAACTCCTACAACAAAGAAAAAAGGTAAAAATATATTGCGATAAATAAGAGAGCGACATTGTTTTAATCTACTTACAACTTTTGGCAAATCAACAAAAAAAGTTTCTGAATCCATGGTTTCTGAAGTAAGGTTTCTCTATAAACTTTCCGTGCGTCGCGGCACAAATGCACTACCGATATTATAAATTCAATTCACAGTTCAGTAAATAAGTGTGTTCATCAAAACAAGGAAAACTGACTGACAATATTGACGTTGGTTGTGTTGTTATCATAGTTATCTTTGGAAATGACGATGAGCCAATCAGAAATTGGTAACTTATCAATCTCTTGTCCTATTGGCTGAGGAACTTTTTTTTATGTCCGTCGTAATGTTGGCATTTTTGCAAAATGAGACCCCACATATTTAGCAAAGTAATTAATTGATTATTAGACATCATTTGAAAACGTTGTTGTGGTACAGAATAATCGCCAAAAACACATTGTAGGTGCAGCCATAGCATAAGAGCTGAACTAAAAGTATTAGAAGCTGGTTAACTTATAGTCTTTAAAGACGTGTATTCCAATTTTGTAACTTTAAAAAGTAATATTGTCAATTTTGAAGGTCAGTGATGTCAATATTGATAACGATTAGGGACACGGTATCGAAGCAAAAGTATCGATATCGTACTCATGAGTAGAATCGATAACAAAGTATCGTACTCATTAAAGTATCGAAACAAAAGTATCGATACTTCAAGGTATCGAGTACTTTTTTAGATCAAAATTTGCTAGGTCAATATCAGTCAGTAAATAATGTCAGTTTTACTTCAGTTCAGCAGGACATAAAAAACAAATGGTATTGGTACACAAATTTAATAGAATAATAGAAAAATGGAATGAATTAAACAAATCGAAAAAGGAAGCAATATTAAGTTATTTGAGGTATACTAAAAACTAGTAGTGTCCCACAGTTGCACCCGCATAGTAGATTAAAGATCCCATTCCTCCTCCGTACAGTCACTTAAAAATAGAAGTTTTTTGAGCCTTTTTGGAGATAAGCGGTTTCGAATTTTTGTGGTACTTCCTGCTTTAGAAAATAATCGTTCTGAAGGTACTGACGTCGCAGGGATTGATATATATTCTCGTGCCAATTTATATAATTTTGGGAATACTACTATCATATCTTCCCATTGTTTTAAGGGATCTACTGAAAGTGGCGAAACCTGGGCCGATAAGTAGTAGCTTAATTCATCCTTCATTTCAGGCTTACACTTACTTATAAACTTTAAGAAATCAAATACTAGTAATTAAACAAAATAATGATCAATCATACCGTATTTAAACAACAACAAACTGAAGAAGTAAATGAACGAGTGCACAGAGTGAAGAATGATTGATTAGGAATTGAACTACGAACGACCGGCCGTTAAGAATGAGTTAAGACAGAATGTCTTAAAAAGTTTTCAACGAGTGAGCTAGAAAGCGCTGTTAAATTAAATTCTTCATTCGATACGATACCTGGGAAAAAGTACTTATTGAGTAAAAGTATCGAATGCAAAGTATCGAGTACAAAAGTATCGGTATCGAACTGCAATGTACTCGATACCACAAAGCATCGATACTTTTCTTCGTGTCCCTAATAACGATAAGAATCTCTGCTTTATTTATTGAAGTTGTTTACTTTTGTAATGAGCCGGTCTTTACAATGTTGTGGGTGGCGCTAATATTACTTTCAAGTTTTAATTATTATGTAGTTGATAGCAAACCCAATGTCCCAGTAGTAATAACAACGTGGTGGTTTTCGAATGCTACAGTAAAAGGTAACTAAGTGCTTGCACTTAAGTTTTTCTGATTAATTAATCTATCTAATTAAATTTCTGTAAATTATAAAACCGCTCCCAATAAATAATTATGATTTCAATTTTTATATATTTCGATAGTTTCCTACTTAGAAATTGCCCGCGTGAGTCTTATAGCTAATATCATTATTTATTATGATACTTTGCAGCCTGGGAGGTCCTAAAAGAAGGAGGTACAGCATTAGATGCAGTAGAGCAAGGTGCTTCAGTATGCGAGGTCCAACAGTGTGATGGAACAGTGGGCTATGGAGGCAGTCCTGATGAGAATGGTGAGACAACACTGGATGCTCTCATTATGGATGGGTAATACAGATTTCACTCCTCTAGCATTTAATGTTTAATAAAAATCTACAATAAGTCTGAAATAAAAACTGTCATTATTTCACATAAAATATAAGTAATTTAAATGTAAACGTCTCCTAAATTAGTTACAATACAAGAGGAAGTATCTACCCATATTTATAACAATATCACCATAAATTCTTCCTGTTATTGTCTCATGAACAACGATTTTCTTGAGTTATCTTGAGATAAACTGTATTATTCTAATAGTTTTAGGTACTACTAGGTACATGAAATGTTTAACTTATGTAAAAAAATGTTTTTCAGGAGGACCATGAATGTGGGAGCTGTAGCAGCTCTCCGCAGGATAAAAAGTGCAATATCAGTTGCTCGCCATGTCTTGGAACATACAAAACACTCATTCCTGGCTGGTGAACTGGCAACACAGTTTGCTGTCCAGATGGGATTCCGTGAAGAGTCTCTGACTACAGCTCAATCTAAGCAGCTTTGGTTGAAGTGGCATAATGAAAATCACTGTCAACCTAATTTTTGGATGGTAAGGTATTAAGTCTGTTTAAACAAAAAACTTGATGTAAAAATAAGAACCATCATTTTTGTTAAATGATCAAATGTAATCATTTTACATAAAATATAAGCTATTTAGATGTAAACTTGCTTATAAAGTAGTAGCAATACAAGAGGAAAAATTTGCCCATATTTTCAATCACAATAGTCCCTAATTTTCAGTCATTACTGAATTACAATATTAGTAGAGAACTGTGTTATTCAGGGCCTTTTCTGACATGCTACACACAGATATTTCAAGTACTTACACAAATGTTTTATCTAATCTCAGGATGTCAAGCCAGATCCCACCAAACAATGTGGTCCTTATCATGAAATTAAGAAGAACAGTTTTCGAGATACACAACCTGAAGTACATATGATAGTAGATAGATATAATCACGATACTATTGGAATGGTGGCTGTGGACAGCAATGGAGATGTTGCAGCCGGCACTTCAACAAATGGAGCTAAATATAAAATTCCTGGGTAATAATCACATTTAAAAAAATATATGATTATTCATGAAAATAAATCTCTTTTTGCCTTTCTGGTACCTAAAAAGACTAAATTTTTGTTATATTTGACAAACAGGAGGGTTGGTGATTCCCCTATACCTGGGGCTGGTGCATATGCTGATAATGAAGTAGGCGGAGCTGCAGCCACAGGCGATGGCGATATCATGCTTCGGTTCTTACCTAGGTAAGTCTTCTCTATATATTTATCTAATCACCCAAAAAAACTTAGACCCTTTCATAGCTCCGAGATTGTTCTCGAGCATGATTGCCGATCTGTTTGCGATTTGTGACGTCATTTACCACTATTCACACTCGAGATTATTTTGTGCAAAAGCATCAACACATGCTTACTGCCCTTTTAGTTTTAAATACATAAACTCGTAATTTTTCAGCTTTTTGGCTGTCGAAGAAATGCGTCGAGGAGCATCGCCTACAGACGCTGCGCAAACGGCCGTTAAAAGAATAGCAACACATTACCCTGATTTCATGGGAGCTGTTATAGCTTTAACGAAAACGGGACAATACGGGGCTGCATGCCACGGAATACCTACGTTTCCATTCGTTGTACAAGATAAAACTCGAAATGTGTTTGAAGTTATTACTATAAAATGTTAATGTTTACAAAATAATTTTATATTTAATAAAAGTCACATATTATTTGATAATAGGTACATATCAGCTGTTTCCTTTACGTTGTGAGGGCACTACTTCGCACATTTAGATGATAGTAGCTTAGAGACCATCTCAACCCCATTAACTCAAAAGAAATCTTAAGCTCAAAGTATATTCCCGGTTTGTTTGCCTGCAGTAGTCGTCCCGAATGTCTCATAAGACCCCAAGTATCCCCTCCACTGCTTCTGCGAGTCTGGTCTCAACCTGGATTCACCTCAACTCCAGGTCATAGGCTCTACGAGATATTGACCCCCTCTTTTTGAAAAAGAAAATTGAATAGAAATAGGGTTGTTTCCTAGTATTCAGTCAATTAAAAATAGATATATGCACCGAAAGTTCACAAAACTAGAAACACGATAAGCTATATTATATTATTTATAACTGACCACATAATTTTTTAAAAATTTATGAATTTTAAATTTATCGTCTATTACGTCACGCCCTTGAAAACGGCGAATCGAGTCCGATGTCGTCACTTTACATTGACAATGACAAGTATTTGACAGTGACAGTCTATGACAGGTATAACCTGAGAATTGAAGTGTTGTTTTCTTCAGTTTTTATTTGTATTTGAGCGAAAGAAAGTTAGGAAAGAATTATGGAGAAAGGATTTATGAAAGCTGATAGTTTTATTGTCGCTCAATTCTTTGCTAATAACCAAGATGACACAAATATAACCTCAATAACAAACACAAACTTTACGTTCCTTTGCACAGTTTTATTTTACCGCGTACACAACTCAAAACATTACAGGTATTTTCTTTTGTGCCCAATGTTTAAAAATAATTTAAATGTTTAAAACATTTGTTTTTGTATCTATAATATAAGAATACGTTATTAAAATTTAAAAATCAATGAGTTCTGTCTAATTAGTTTCTTCTCTCTAGATGTGCGTTAAAGTGTAAAGGAACACATAGTACAATATGACGTCACAGTCACGTGATTGAGCGTTTTCTAGGCAATGTTTTAAGAAAAATAGAAAAAAATCGAATACATAAAAAGTAAAGAGATTTAAGACGCAAAATTATAGGAGGGGTGATCTTTAAATTATTTAGAAGCTATTTAAATAGATTTTCGAAAATTGGAAACAACCCTATTGAAACGCAATAACAGTTTTATCCATATCGGGCATTCTGGGGCCCGATTCTCCTAAGTTAATAATGTCAAAATTGAATAGAAATTGAATCGCAATAGCAGTTTTAACCATATCGGGCATTCTGCTACTAATATAAGACCAATCGTATTTCATTTTCAACGACATTCGATTGGTTTGCGATTGGTCTGCTATTTTTAACCGACTTCCCAAAAAGGAGGAGGTTCTCAATTCGGCCGGTATGTTTTTTTTTTTTTCTATGTATGTACATCGATTACGCCGAGGTTTATAGACCGATTTACGTGATTCTTTTTTTGTTCGACGCGGAATAGCTGCCAGTTGGTCCCATAGTCATCAGGTCAGGGATCTGATGATGGAAACCCTGAGGAATCGAGGGCAACTTTCGAAAGTTGTAAGCATACATAGGGTTAAACCTTGACACTCATATGTATGTCTGATAGCACTATTTAACAGTGAAGGTTTGGAGCTGAACTGATGATGGAGACCAAAGAAGGTCGAGGGAACTCGACAACTGAGTCTGTTAACTACCTCGTGTTTGGGCTTATATTATTCGTATTGACGAGACCTTTGCAACAGTGAAGGTTTGGAGCTGACCTAATGATGGAGACCAGAGAAGGTCGAGGGAGCTCGACAACTGAAAATGAAAACTACCTCGTGTTTGGGCTTCTATTCTTCGTATCAATGAGAACTTTCCAGTTATGTGGATAGTGACCTTATTCGTTTCACTGAAAAGCTGAAAATAAAAAACTTTTTTACAAAAAAATATAACCGACTTCCCAAAACACTAAAAAGCAAAAAAAAAAAAAAAAATAATTTTAGGTGCATCGGCCTAGAAGTCGGTGGCAAAATTAACTCAGGGACATCCATTAGACACCGACTTCTAGGCCGATGCACCTAAAATTATTATTATTATTTTTTTTTTTTGCTTTTTAGTGTTTTGGGAAGTCGGTTATATTTTTTTGTAAAAAAGTTTTTTCGTGATTTTGGTCCATACGGTAGTTTGCTCTACAATCATATTGCAATCGTAAATCATTTGCAGACAATATGATTCATTATTGAATCACAGAAACGGATAAAAACGTTTATTTAAAAGAAAAAATAGCGGAATACCACAAAAATAAATAATATATTAAATAATCGCAAAAGACCATGGGTTGAAATAAAAAAAAGGTGCCAAAAACAATAAATGCCGCTGGTGGCTCGGTAAAGTCAAAACGCAAATTCTGCGGCCATTTTGTGTTTGACTGTCTCACTGCGCTCACAGTTCAACGTAAGTTTTATTTAATTTATTTTGATAGACTTTTAAGTTCAATTTTTTAAAAAGGTTGACTAAATTGAGAATAATTACAATAAACAATAATATTTCTTTATTTCGAAGTCATAACATTTCTCTAGCTAGCGACAATGTAGCAACCACCACGTGGTTTTAAATTTTCATGATGAGACTTAAATCCTATTTCATTCGTGGTATCTACCATAGTGTTTATACGGTGATGGCCTTAACGCGTCTGATTCTCTCCAGAAAATCATAATATTGTGTTCAATATTTACCACGCGTCTTAACAATTAAGTAACCTTACTTCTAGAATGGCGGACGCTGCTCCAGCCGGTGGACGTGGCGGTTTTCGCGGCGGCTTTGGGTCTCGTGGTGGCGATAGAGGCCGTGGTGGTCCCCGTGGCCGTGGACGCGGTCGTGGTCGCGGCCGTGGACGCGGAAAGGAAGATCAGAAGGAGTGGGTGCCTGTGACTAAACTGGGCCGTCTCGTACGCGAGGGAAAGATCGACAAACTCGAGAGCATCTACCTGTTCTCTCTGCCCATCAAAGAGTTCGAGATCATCGACTTCTTCCTCGGCCCATCTCTGAATGATGAGGTCCTCAAGATCATGCCCGTACAGAAGCAGACCCGTGCCGGTCAGCGTACTCGCTTCAAGGCCTTCGTAGCTATCGGCGACAACAACGGACACATTGGTTTGGGCGTGAAGTGCAGCAAGGAAGTCGCTACCGCTATCCGTGGTGCTATCATCCTTGCCAAGCTGTCTGTCCTTCCAGTCCGCAGAGGCTACTGGGGTAACAAGATCGGCAAGCCCCACACCGTGCCCTGCAAGGTAATACTGTCTTCTAACTGTTTACAAACTATTTTTACTTGTATTTTAATGATGAAGCTGATAATCATTTCATTCGTGGTATCCCCTGAGGTTTTTCCAATGAAGTTCGTTAACGCGTCTGATTCACTCTCTAAATTAAATATCTAGAGTATTTTAAGTACACAAGACTCTAACAATTGTGATTTATCCTTTCAGGTCACTGGCAAGTGTGGTTCAGTCACCGTGAGGTTGATTCCTGCTCCTCGTGGTACTGGTATTGTGTCTGCCCCAGTCCCCAAGAAGCTGCTTCAGATGGCTGGTGTCCAGGACTGCTACACCTCAGCTCGTGGTTCCACTGGCACTCTTGGCAACTTCGCTAAGGCTACTTATGCGGCTATTGCCAAGACCTACGCTTACCTTACACCTGACTTGTGGAGGGACATCCCATTGACCAAGTCACCTTACTCCGAGTTCAAAGCCTAAAGACAGTTATGATTAACTGAAATAAAATGACTTTAACATCTTACTTCCTGTATTTCATTTACATTAATCCTGTGGTCAGTAACTAATATGTCTATATTCAGTTTGCACAGTATAACAAAACTCCTGTATTGGTTTGAAACAAGAATCTAAACATGAATGTATCATGTTTAGATTTTGTCACAGAATTTTAGCATAATAATGGAGCGATGCTATCAGACCAAAACATAGTACAAAAACTGAAGACAACAGTTTAAATTCATGATTGAGGAATCTGGCATTCAGCCTGTGCCTGTAGTACCTGCCTACTCATGTAAGGATTATACCTCTCCCACTCACTTGAGGAAATTTCACACCTGGGTAAAAATTGCAGGTTCTTGTTTACCAACTTCGCATTACTCAGCAGCTTAGCCAAGGCAGTCATGATTGTACTTGGTTACTGCTGAAAAATGGCTTTAGGTTTTCAGCTTGCTTATGCCTGTTCATGTTTACCCACTCTAGGTAACTTGCCATATAATAGAAAACTGGATTAGGAAAAAATATATGCATAGTACATTATATTAAGGTTGTCTGGAAGAAATTGCTGATTAGCGATAAGACCGCCATTTGTACTCTTCTTTGTATTGTGATGTCCTGTGTTGTAAATTTTCTTTTTTCTTGGTGTACAATAAAGCATAATCTATCTATCTATATTATGTTTATAGGACAGACTTCCTATTAGTGACTGGTATGTAAAGGGTACAGGGTATGGTAGGTATGCAAATAGTAATTAAGTAGGTACCTATACACTGGCACGGTCTTAGAAATAAAATATACAAATAAAACAAAATCTACGCTTTCCCAAAATCATTTACTTCTTTTTCGAATAAATCTATTGTGTGGTCACATACTTTTTCTAAGTCTTTCAAACCTCTTTTTAGTATTTCTAGTGCTGGTGTTTCATGGGCTTGTATCCTGAAGTGCATTTTAGACTCAGCTGGATGAGGTACAGTGTAGCCACAGAATTCTACATCCTCACTGTGAACAAATAAATTTAAAATAAATAGGCAATCATATGAATACTGTTTTAGTTATTGATCTATATTCCCAGAGAGCAATTTGGCAACCATATACATGTTATCTTGTAGGTCTGGATAAGTTTCAATTTAAAAAAAATATTAATCTGTGTAGTGTAGGTACCATCTTAGTTTGGTGATTAAAACTAACTAAAGAAGAAAGATTTAATCCAGTAAGCAGTTGTATACTTACTATCTACTGATAATACATTTTAAGGCATTTCCTAGTGTGTGGCTCTCATTTTGGAAAACATATGTCCTACATGTTGGAGCTGAATTCTCGTCACCTGGAAGCTGAAATATAAAGAAAGAAATTATTAATGAAAATATGTGTTAAGATCTTGAATATAATAACTATAAGCTTATGACGATGTCTGAAGTAAATCTAACATTTTAGAAGGCAATTAAACAAGTATACATTATGAACATTCGAGTGGTTTGTTTTTGAAGGTTATGTTATCATGTGGACATAAAATACATTGCTTGAATAAACCATAACCACTAAAAACACAATTAATTTCATGTCAATTGTTAAAGTAGACCGATTAATATTTATATTTTACCTCCGATATCATCATTTTTCAAATTAGTATGTGTGATGAAAATGTTTCTGAAACAGTCACCGTTTATTCTGAGATAAACGCAAAACCAAGCTAGGGTATAAAAACGTCTGAAATATCCTTATTTGTATGGCTTTAGTTTATTATTTATCATCAAATTAAATGTTGAATTCAAAGATTTTGTCACAATAGGTTACAAATTCAATGTTTACTTTTTTCTCTGACACTTCTGCATCACTTCTGAAATATGAAATGACAGTGACAGCTCAAAACAGAAGATCTGTCATCGCTAGACTTCACACGTGATCTTTTAAGCCATGAGTAAAGCTTACCATACATCATCCTCCGAGCCTTTTTCTCAACCATGTTGGGGTCGCGGAACTATATACACTATGCATCCAGATAATAAGTAGCCTTTCTTCATAAATTGGCCACCCAATCTTCACCACCCATGGTTTTTTTTTTCATGTCAGACTAGTTAGGTTTGAAACTTCAAAAAAAAAAGAAATTGTATCTATTTAT
Source organism: Helicoverpa assulta (assembly GCA_963856015.1). Classification (NCBI taxonomy): domain Eukaryota; kingdom Metazoa; phylum Arthropoda; class Insecta; order Lepidoptera; family Noctuidae; genus Helicoverpa; species Helicoverpa assulta. The sequence goes on from CAWLCW010000016.1 coordinate 4,246,775, forward strand.
TTATCTTTTTTAATCGATTAAAAAGCAACGAGCTGGAAATTAATAAAAGCGTGGGTGCTTACCGTTTAACGTTACTTGTAATGAAGTGCTTATAACAGACGAAGTAATTCCCCTTTATAACGTTTGTCACCCAGTTTATCTCATCATTGCGTCTCGCGTGTGATCTTTCTCGGGGTAAATTAAACTTTGCGGGGTGTGCCATTAGGGTTGATGTCGACATCGCAATATTTCAACGTCGCTGATTGTATTATTTTACTCAGTAGGACTAGTGGTTTTACCCAAGTCCCGATGGAACTACTTCCCATACTTGGATGAAAAGCGGCATAAGCAACTTCGATCTACTAACGTTGGTCCAGAGAGATCAGCTAGAATAAAGAGACTGACGAAAAAAATAACGTAGAAATTAAATATTTCTTTGCTTATTGCCTCATTAATGAAAAGTTTGCTAAAAATACATATACAAAGGAAAATTACTGGAGCTGACGACGATGTAAAAAGTCTAAGTCTAAAAGAGCACAGACATAAACTTTCACGAATTTAAAAATAAAAGTCTGTTTAAAACGTTCTAAGACGTTAAAGAAGTAAAAACGGGTGTTCTTTACACAAAGTAGTCTAGTTTTCAGCTGAAACGGCGTGTGGAGTAGCCTAATTACTGCTGTATGTAGTTGAGGGGTAGTAAACGCGACAGTTCAGCTTTTGTTTCTTCACAAACTGGGTAATGCTTTGATATTTGAACAAGTCTGGTAAACGGTTGAATGGTCTTCTTTTGTCATTATTTTCGTCATGCTCCGTCGTAGAATTACGAAACGCAACTAGTTCATTTGATTGAAATTATGGTTTTAAAATTTAAAAATATTAAATGAAAGTAGCACCGTTTTCGGTTAGGTAAATATTCCTTATAAAATATCGTACCTTATATACCTAAAGAAGTACTTACCTTTATTATAATCTCAAAAAACTGCTAATGTTATAGTACAAACTGCTTGGTCATTTCTCATTTCTTTCTTTTTAATTTTAATGTCAAATAAAACCTTCCTGGGACGATGAGTTTCGTTTTTTGTTTTCTGTCTGTCAAATATTCTTGTCGCCCGGACAGGCGCGCCATATATCGCTTGAAGAGCTGTCCACTAGTGCCCGTACCAAGCAGACCCGATTAAAGGTTTTACCGAAGAAAGTGCGGAGGAAGCTTCCCTCTGGCCAGCCGGCATCGAGTGCCCCGTCGTTGACGGATCCTTCCCCGTCCACTTCCCAGGTACGTTTGCTTTTCAGGCGTTTAGAGGGTCTCGGGGTTTCAACGAGGACTTCAACGGACTTCAGATGAGTAAATGAGCTAGATACCTAAATTACGACTCCTCTGCCTGACTTGGAATGCGTTGGGTTTAAAGTTTGAAGAAAACTACTTTGCAAAGCGAAAAAAAGATACGGTACCTCGCCTCGGTACCTTATTTAATTTAATTTCTTCATTTGTTTGTTTTAACACCGCTTATAAAATCCACAAGTCACTTCATTCAATTTACTAGAACTCGTAAAACTTAAGGGTTCTCTCATAAACGTGGTTATGGGTTATAGGCGACGGCATTAAGACTCGTCTGAGTGTGGCTTTTGCCTCAACATCCCCAAATAACTTGAATTCCACGTCATCTTACCGAGGTTGTTTAACCCTCCCGCGGTTGCACTAATTAAAGTAAATATGGCCCATAAAGCGTTTTGTTACGAGATTAACATTTATGGCCATGATACATTTGAAACAATATACCTAGTAGCAGGTATAGGTATTGTTGTCATTACTGTAAGCTCTAAACATCGGCTTGAAAAGTGGAATTTTATTAAGAATCTAGTGTTTTATCAAGGTCAGCCCAAATATGGAATGTTGCGTTGTTTTCCTCAAAGATCGTCCACCAACGGTTGAGTCGTGAGCCTGAGCAAACTATATTGAAATTAGTTTGCAAAGTGTCATTGTTTGGCAATGGCTCAACTTTGATGGTTACAGATTAAAGGTGTCTTGACGTGAAACTCCGATAACTAGCTAATTTAAAACAGGTGGAGCGAGATATATTAAGTTATGAAGTAATCAAAGTGCGGTTGACCGTGGTCGATGAGTTTCAGATGACTGATGAATGTTCAAATAATAGTACCTAAGTTTTCTCACTTATTTGAACAGTAGGTAAATTATTAGAAGTTTACTTTAAAGTAGCAGATTCGATTCTTCAAGTATTTAGGTACTCGGTTTATTTGGAAACTGGTTTGTCTATAAATATAAAAAAAAATATTTCATCCTTTATTACCGAGATACAGTATTAACTATGAACAGGTGTTATGCAGCAACTTAAAATTATCACAAAAGTCTCAACATGTATATTTTGACTAGGTACGGTCTGCTTAGCCTTAACATATCATATACATATATAGTACTAGCCGTTTTCCCGCGGTTTCACTCGCGTCCCGTGGAAACTACTACTTGTACCGGGATAAAACATAGCCTATGTTACTCGCAGATAATATAGCTTTCTAATGGTGAAAGAATATTTAAAATCGGTCTAGTAGTTTTTCAGTTTATCCATTACAACCAAACAAACAAACAAACAAAGTTTTCCTCTTTATAATATTAGTATAGATATCGAGTCGTGGTACGAGAACATTCGTTTATGTACCTAGGTAAACCGCTTTGGAAAACAAGTTTACCTTTGCTATTTACTTAGCTGATTCTTAACTTAACCTTGGACTATGAACTTAGAGGAAAGTAGTGATCTCATTATTATTTTGGTTTTAAACTAAAGTTTTCACAGGTTTTATTATCTTACGGGTAAAGTCAAAGTGTGATCGGGAAATTATTATTTGCGAATATAGTCTATGGCTTCAGTCATAACATTTAATTCTTAACTTATGTATAAAATATCATATAATATCACAAAATTAACTCATTATTTCCTAGGCATAAGTTTAACGTGGACTCCATTCTTAGATCTTAGTACGATGTCTGCACTCAGTTCTGGCTCTTGAGATGCTGGTAATATGTAGAAGTTTTTGACGATTTCTGAGATGGTAATTTTCAGTTCCACCATTGCGAATTTTTGACCTGAGGAAAAAAAAGAACTTATAAATACTGGTTTCCAAAAATAAGGTAAAGGTCACGATTGTGATTCTGTGTGCAGAGTCTTTTTAAACCATCGACAAATCTATATTTTTTGGGACTATCGGCTAACATATATCGGCTATATGTAATGCTAAAGGCGATTTAATTCGATCTATGTATTTGGAAGAATAGAATTGTTATTCTATATATAGGTAGGTGCTTGACCAAAAAGAAGTGGATATCGTACTATAACGGTTAATGTATTAATAGATCACTATTGTTTCATTGTGGTTACAACTTGGAGTACACTTATCTATTGTGCAACCAAATAGGATATTGAATGGTATGTATGAATGAAATATTGAACTTTTAATTACTGATTGTGGAAGATCAGACGACCGATCCGACGATATATAAAAATATTGATGATTGATCCTTCACAATCGTATATGCCATCAACTAGCGATTAGTTTTTATGGAGTTGTTCCTCTTTCACACAAACATGGATGGATTTTGATGAACTAACTTAATGAGAACAACCATAATAACCATATATTCTAAACCATGTGCGGAAAGGCGAGCTCTAGGGACGCGCGTGAGATCGGTGGCGGAAGTTAGTACCTATACAATGTATCTACACAAAATCGATGTTATGAAAATAACCTCACCTATACAATTTCTTGGACCAGCACTGAATGGAATCCAACTGAAGGGATTCTTCAGTGGCTTTTCGAACCGCTCCGGCCGGAACTCCAAAGGATTCTCAAACATATCTGGCTGCCGGTGAATCTGGTAGATGTTGATGAGGACTGATGTGCCTTTCACTAGTTTCATGTCTCCGATTTCTGTAAAGAAATGTGTTGAATAAGCATATTTTCAATGAGCTCCACCTACTGTCCTGATAAGTCAAAATAACTCTTGTAATAAAAATAACTGTTGCAAGGATCAAGGATCTTTTATACCAAAGTGAAACATTGAACAGTCTCCCAATTGATGACTGATTGTTCAACTTGTTCGTGTCTTTTCGTTTTCGACATACCTATTCGATTTTTTTTGAAGCCTTTTGATAGTTTTAGAACGTCATGTTCAGGAGGGAAAAATGTTGAATATGATGTTCTAAGTAAACTTACCACAATCCCTCATAATTTTTCTTTCAATGAGTGGCACTGGTGGGAAGAGCCGCAATGATTCCTTGAGCACCAACTCCAGGTACTTCATTTGATTGAGTTCGCTAAACAAGAAATTATGCATTTATAAGAAACTGAAAGATGTGGCAACTCTAGAAATATAATTATAAAGTATTTCAGGAACTACGACGTTATCTAATTAAATTAATGTTATTAAAAGAGTGTACTACTTAATTAAAATGGTCCGAAGGGCAATTCAAGTCTTGCCTGATTCACTTAGTTTCAGAAAAGTTTTGTAAATACATTGCGCTGAGGAGTACATCTATTTTCTTTCGCTTTTGACTTATAATTTGAAATCTTAATGTTGTCTTTTCATTGACTGGCTAAAGCCTGACTGGCAAACTAGCTAAAGTTTACTTTTCCTGCATGGTCCGAATTATGCACATATTGGGGCTTCATTAATTCAAGATTAATACGTATTTCAAATGGAATTGAGATTATTTGCACCAATATCTTATCAAAATAGTCTCGTTTGCATAGCAGACGGCTTAACCGAGTTTAACACAAATGCAGGAATGAAGAGTAAGTTCGTAGTTTATGGGTATTCTGTTCACTATTGTCGCTTGCAACTTTACGGAGCAAGTTTAAAGTGTCTAAGAGAGCTGTGCCAAATTCCACCATCTAATGATAGTTGCTTGATTCTAAAGCGCTAGGTGGCTATTATGAATGAAAACTTTGTCTGAGCTTCGTTTACGTAAGTGTGATAGTGTCTTGGAGTGTGAATTGTGATGTTATAATAAATATTAGGTAAATTTTAGATTTATTTAAACGCAAACCTAGCATTCACTAAATCCACCAAAATCCAGAGCTGGGGCTGCTTTACGAAAGTATTTAAAAATCGACCCGACACGGGATTTGAACCCGAGTATATCAGTCACGCTATGTGCTCTGCTCTTCCAACGAGGCAGTTGAAAAATAATATGAAGTAGATACTGTTGACATAAGGCAGTAAACAAAATATTATTATGCAATATTACATAACACACACCCATATAAATTATCTGTTTATCGAGATTCCAAAGTCCACGGTCCAAAGTTCTAAATTTTCGAAATAATACTTCCGATAACATGATACTTAACACACTTTTGATAGAAACTATAAACAATGACTTAGCTTTACTAAGAACAACATCTTATCGCGGCTCCAAAGTCCGCAAGTTCCAAAGGTGGACTTTGATAAGGTTATGTATAAGTATCCTTACTTACCAGAATTATAATAAGCTACAAAAGTTTAATTATTGCTTTAATATTTTAATTACGGTTTTTTTTCTATTCTACAAATATTTTTTTGGCAACTGAGCAGACAGATCGCCTTGTGGAAAGGATCGCCGCCCATAGACACCCGCAAAACCAGAGGAATCGCATTTTATGATGCTGGTGTTTTATAAAACGAGTAGGCGTGTTACTGGAAGTTTGAAGGAATGATTAATACTTACGTATATGTAGGGTCTCTTTCCTTGTCACTGCCGAATATAGTTTGCAGTTCTTCGTAGATTTTTTCTTGGATATCTCTGTGTTTCGATAGACAGTAGAGTGTGTAAACAATGCCTGAAGTAGTCGTGTCGTGACCCTGGAAGATTCCCATACAGAGTTACATATTTAAATTGTCATAACTAAGTAAAGACCGATCATATACGATTGGATGTTGCAACCATGGATGATCAAGTTCGATAAAACGAGCTTTTCACCAACACGGTTTTGATTCTTAGCTTCTTTGTTTTTTTAAACACTATTCAGCGAGGCTCAGTCTTGGCAGAATGCAGTTCAGAAACTCACCTCAAACATGAATGTGTCGACCTGTTCCCTCACACCTTCATCGTCTATCTTTTTGCCGTCCATTTCAGCTAACAGCAACAGGTCCAAGAATGCGTGCTTGTTCTTAATACCTTTTGGAATGAAAAAAAAAAATAATAAATAATGATGATATGCTTGTACTACTACGACAGTTTTTTGTTTAAATCAAACCCTTACCAATATCATTGCTGTCAGGAAGAGCAGTTATATTAGCACGTCTTAGTTCCGCTCGTCTTGCTTCAATTACTTTATGGGTCTGTCCATGCACAATCTTCAAAGCTTTCTCTTGTTTCGTCTTGTAAGGCAGCAAATTGAAAATAGCGTCTTGACCCATGAAAGGATTTTGCATCCTCATCGTTACTATTGCAGACAATCTAAAAATAATGAAAATATAATATTTATATTTTTTACAAGCAATCTATAGGTATACTCCGGAATAATGTACAATTTGTATAAAAATGTAAGTACAATTAAAAGAGTTAAACTTACTCTTCGATACTTTTCACGTATTCAGACTGATGTTTCTGTGCGTCCACGCAAACTCCCATTATGGATTCTAAAAGAATAATTTTTAAAGCCTTATTAGGTTTATTTCACAATAAGTATTTTACGCATCTGGATAAAAAGTAGCCTATATTAATTTTGGATATTTTTAAACTTTTCATATTAAAGTTACCTGTTACGTTATCAAGAGCATCCAAGGCAACAATAGGGGTCATATCAATTGGTTGCCCGTTGGCAAGACCCCGCAGTTTATCTGTCAAATATCTCTGATTCTTGCAAAATACTGGTAAGAAGTTTTGTAGTATATTGAAGTGGAAGGCGGGTGTTAAGAATTTCCTTTGAGTCTTCCACATCTGGCCTGAAAATAATGGTTTATTATTAAAAAGAAGCAATGAATACCTCTTAAAAAATTAAAAATAAATAAATAATAGCTTAGCTCGAAGAAGGGCTTATAAGTATAGAATCTCAATCAATATTCTTCATAGGTTAATACTAACCAAACGATCAATTTCTGTGTAAAGTGACGAGGGCATAAAGAATTTCCTGAATATTTCAACGTGAGTTGTGAGAATAATGTTACTGTTATCATCTTACCTGTGGATGTCAGTAGACCTAGACCAAGCCAGTTTAATAGGAAGTCGTAGGTCCTGCCTTTTGTGATATGCTCCGTGCTTGATACTAGTGCCTGCAATAATTATACTTGTTACTATCTAGCAATGAACAGCTCGTCTCTAGGCAACAGCCACGCGAGTCTTCTTCGTCTTGGCAATTTTTGGGTCAATTGGTCCACCATGTCTTAAAGGGTGTCTAAGTGTTTTATAAGTGTTTGACAAGCATTCTGCTAAAGTTATCGGGTTGCCCAGGTAAATGGGTAGAAGAAGTCTGATAGAAAATTCTGGGACTCCTTTGTGTGCATCAGCTTTTGGAAAAATTGAAATAATGCAGCCTCGGGGTAGAAGCTTGTGAATGAGAAGAGGCCTATACCTTACTCGTAAACTGATGATGATTATGTCTAACTTACCTCAGCATATCTAGAATGGGTTACAATCACGACAGGAGTGGAGAATAAATGCACTCTGAACGCATCGCCATACTTGCTCGCCAGTTTCGCTAACAAGTCCAACATTTCTGTAACAATAAGTTTCAACTTTAAATATCAAAGTGAAGATATAATTAATTTAAGAACTATGTCCCGCTGCTAAATAAGACATCGTATCTCCATGACCATCTATAGCCTCATATTCGGATGCAGTTGGAGTTTCTTTAATCTATCAACGGTCCTGACCTACCTTCATACACATTCGGTACACACATTGTTTACTATGTGTTTTGTATATTATTTGTGTGTTTATTTATTTTACCTAACTTTCATAAGGGATAAAATTAAGATCTTTACTTATTGTCAATAATACATACAAATACCTACTCCAGGGGTTCCCAAACTTATAAGTGTCACGCCTCACTATTGCTTAAAAGAACGTGCCTACGCCTCCCTTCGGCCCGGGGCTCAGCAAGTAGTATCAAGAATGCTCTCCAAGCAATTAAAAAATAAAATAATAAGGGCAATAAAGTCCAAAAAGTCATTTTGAGATGTTTTATTGAAAAATACTGCTTTTACAAACTTTTACACACAAAAATTAATGTGACGGATGAGCTTGCATGTTTTTGACAAGATTTCCAATTCTGGGTTCAATGGAAGAAAGTGCACAACGTAGATCACTAGCAATATCTAGTTTGCTTCTGTACTTTGTTTTTATCGCTACAACTGCTGAAAACGCTTTTTCGCACAAGTAAGTGCTTGAAAAGGGTAAAAACAATTTTAGTGCTTGCTCTGCTGTGCTGGGATAAACTTTGAGATATTTAACCCAAAATTGTGCCTTATCCATTTTCTCAAAATCATATTGGGCAGCAGAATCATGTTTGATTTCCAAAGCTTGCTCTTGTAATGCTTCTGGCAGCATTTCTATGTCAACGTGGAAAGGATCGGTCGCTAATCGATAAATAATATTATCGCACGAATCGGGAAAGTAGCGCTTGAATTCGTCCGTGAGCTGCTGCAAATGGTTTGATATTTTATTATTGACATTAATTTCATCCAAAATATCCTTAAAGCAGGCTTCTTCTGTGATCACAAATAGTTTAGGAAAGCAGGAATAGTTGGACGCCAAAATTTTGCGTCTCCACAGTTGCAACTTCTCGGTGTATGCTGTGATAGCATCCCGATGATAAATTATGTTCGAGTCTCCGCCTTGTAATTTCAAGTTCAAAGTGTTCAATGAATCAAAAATATCTGATAGATAAGCGAATATTACTCGTACCCCTGGCTTTTTAAATTCCACAACCAATTCAGTTTGTTTGTGAATTTCTAAAAACTGAATTATTTCATCTCGCAGTTCAAATAATCTTCCCAACATATTACCTTTTGAGAGCCAGCGCACCTCGGTATGAAATAGCAATGTCTTGTGTTCTGAGCCCAAATCTTCACAGAGAACTGTAAACAGCCGCGTGTTTAATGCACTCTTCTTAATATAATTTACAATTTTAATGCATAATTTTAAGACTTCATAAAGTTCGTTTGGAAGTGTTTTAGCTGCCAAGGCTTGCCGGTGTATAAAACAGTGAATAGTAATTACGTTGGGATTTTTTTCTTTCACCAACTGCACGAATCCTGAACGAGATCCAAGCATCGCCGGAGCGCCGTCTGTGCACACACCTATCAAGTTTTTCCATTGTAGTTCATGTTTATCAAAGAATGCAGACATCGCTGTCATTATATCTATTGCTTTCGAAGTTGTCGTTAACTCTGTTGAAAACAGCAACTCGTCTTTGATTGTTTCGTTTTTTATGTATCGAACGAAAACTAGCAGTTGACAACATTGCGCAACATCCGTGCTCTCATCCAACTGTATTGCAAAAAAACATGATTCCTTGACGGCCTCCACTACTTGATTTTTTATATCTTCAGCCATATCATCAATACGACGTTTGACAGTATTATCAGAAAGAGGTATCTGTGACAATTTTTGTTTATTTTCAGGCCCAAGAATGATATCAGCTGCTTTCAATAAGCAGGGTTTAACGAGAGTTTCTCCGATAGTATGGCTTTTTTTGGCTTTTGCAATGAGTAGCGACAATTCATAGGAGGCTTCGAGTACTTTCTCAGATGTCTGAGCAAAGGTTCCAGTACTATCCAATTTCATGCGCTTTAAACTTGCAGATTTTGTAGCGAAAAAATCCTTCGGCTTGTCTTTTAAAGCGCTGTGTTTTGTTGACAAATGACGTTCCAAACGCGAAGGTCTCATAGCATCATTGCTCAGTACTTCGTAACATATAACACACTGCGGCATGTCGATACCACTTTTATTCATAGAAACGAAACCATATTTAATATAATCATCATTATATTTGCGTTTTTTCGCAGAGCTCATGGTGAAATAAGAAATATAATCACTGTCACTACTCTTACACACAAATAACAATGGGTAGGTACGTTACGCACGACGTTTGTTTTCGCATCAAGTGCACACGTGTTCTCAGAAATGCGTGTAGGCGCAGAATACGCGGCGCGGGCGTTCGGCCGGCGCCGGTGTGTGACCACCGCCCGCGCCCGCACCCGCTCCCGCGCCCGGACCCGCGCCCGCACCAGCGCCCGCACCCGCGCCCCCCTGTACATGCGTTCGCGCCTCCCTAGTGGGGCGCGCCCCACACTTTGAAAATCAATGACCTACTCGCTTGTAGTTAATAAAAAAAGAACTAAAATCTACGGACAAGAGACTAGATATGGCATCAGATTTAATAGATACCGGCTTGTCGTAGGTCGGGAGATATTAAGTATTCTACATCGTATATTCATTTTGGTATAAATTATAAATAATTATCGTATTAATTTGTTTATTGTACTATGTATTTTTTTAATTCAACGCAAAATATTTTTAAAAATTGTCAGAATAAGTGGCTACCTAATTTATCAATTACTTAATAATCAATCAATTTCAATTAACTAATTAATTTATAAATTTTCAAATTAATGTACCTGTTGATTTAACAACAAACAGATGTGCATTTCCTAAAATAGGCAGAGGCGTAGGTCCATTCAGGTTAAACCGTCGGCTTTCCTTCACCAAATTTATCCATGATAATAACAAAACAAACACTAAAACCGTACATATTAATAATGTAATCATTTTTCGAAAAAATAAAAATTCTAGTAAACGAGCCTGTTCGCACGGTAATCCTACTGACAATGAGTATGCGAGATGAATTCGCCAAAATTCGATCGTTAGGCTATTTATACACACGCGAAGATACTGATATACCTACAACTTAATCGTGAAATTGTCACAATCATTGCAGATTAATATAAATCGGTTTTATAGAGACAGACAATATTTTGAGAATGTTTTCAGGGTCCTGAACTTCTAAAAAAAAGAAAAAAAAAACTCTCACGGAAATACTTCGTTTTCCTATCGTAGAAAAATTATGTATTTAGTAAAACCTAAGTAGATTTTCATAAAACACGATTACTATTTTTATTGCAGTTTGTTTACTAAAATACTGCGCATTTACATTCACAAAGTGCTGCTTTGCACAGTCGCGTATTTCTAATTGTGTAAACAGACGTTGCCAAAAATATAATTTGCGTAATCGAAACTAGTATACATTGGATACATTATACATTGGAGTAGTAGTAAACATTGGAACCTTCACCGATCTAATTCGACTTGCACTTGACATTTTTTTTGCTATCTAACTTATCGGATTGTTTTGATGCGACGTTACTGTCCAAAATGTTATCTTATCGCTTGCTATAATGTCTTGGAAGTAACAGGAAAGTCAGTACAGCGCAATAAATGGATAATTATATATAGGTAAGTTTATGTATTTAACTCCCATGAATTATTTAAAAAAAAAAACCGAGATCTATGACCCATCTAGAACCATTATATGCCTCTTTGACAACCTAAACTATGGCGGTAGTACACAGAAGTTAATCAAGAACCCGCTTGCAGAGTCTTCGCGGAAAATTGAAAATATTTAAGTGGATTTCATAGAGGTTAAACGTAGGTAATGTGAGATCTGCTTCAGCGTCGGTATCGTGTGCGAGTCGCCTTATTTCACAAACCGCTGTAAAAACGACCTTTGGTCTTTACTCAGCCGACCGCGCTTCTTAATCTTGGACTATAAACATATCCATGGAATGCTGATTCACTGTGACCAATGCATTAAATTTAGTCTGTTATCTTTGATGGCCGCTAGGCATCATGATAAATAGTAGTCTATGTCCGTCTTCACGGTATCCCCTCTATATTGGGCCCTTCTATAAAATAATAAAATATTAATTAAAAAGTAAGGGTGATATAAAAGTATTCACTATTTTTTAATATTATATTTAATATTTAAAAATGTAATTTATATGTATAAAAATGAATAAACATATTTTTCACTATTCTATTTACTTATCCCTGTACAGTAGAAAATGTTTACGTTGGAGCACCCTAAGTAATATTGTATTAAAATTATGTTGCGGCTAGCAGGTATCATGTACCTTTACCTTTTATACCCTATGCATCTATTCATGATCGCCATAAATATTTGAAGTTTTTCAGTGTGATTTACTTTAAAATCACACATTTGCTTTTGTAAGTAACAGATTTATGACTCAATGAGTACTTGTAAGTCCTTTTTATGTTAACTACATTATTCTTGCTAGAACGACGGTATCCGCAATTGCGACTAAAGAGCCGATGAAGCGATACAATTTTGCAAGATCTTTTTATTACTCAAGTACTTATCTTTCTATATATATTCGCGTCGCCCATTTTACTACGAGCAAACTCATCACGATTTCACTAACAATACAAGTTTCCCTCAATTTGAAGTATGTAGTAAACCTTTCCGACAAGGAAATTGACTACCCTGGCATAACAGTTTGGTACATAGTGCTCGCGAAGTACCTCTACCCTTGAAGCTGTTACATTCCACGTGCAATCACAGGGAATTGTTATGTTGGTATACATTCCATAGTTCCTTTATTGAGGAAAGCAGTGAGGTCATGATTTTTATTGTTTTGCAGGTATATGTAGAGTTGTAATCCTACGTGTCTGTAACGAGTATACGTCACAGACGCCAGCTGGTCAACTTACCTTAATCAGTTAAATACCAATCAAATATTAGCCTTCTAGTGTTGTGATTAGGTTGAAAATCTATTGAAGAAATTTGACAGATCGAAGTAGGTTGATATATTGGACATTTTCTTATTTCTGAGGATTGTACTCGTTCGTTTTCTAGCTGTGTTTTGAAATAAAGAAAAACCGTTAACTTACAACATTTAATTCCTTCCCAAAAAAAAAAAAAACTTATATTATTGACTTCACACATTAGTACACAATGTCATATGGTATAAACAAATAACAATATTTATCACTTTAAATTATTTCCTAGGCATAAGTTTGATATGGACTCCATTCTTAGATCTTAGTACGAGGTCTGCGCTCAGTTCAGGCTCTTGTGGTGCTGGCAGTATGTAGAAGTTCTTGATCATTTCTGAGATAGTTATTTTCAGTTCCATCATCGCGAACTTTTGACCTGAGGAAGAAAACAAGAAAGTTAGGATCTTGTGACATCCATGGGTAATCATCCTAATCCTAATAATGTCTAAATTGGCAAATCATTATACATGCTGTTTCGTTGTTTATTTTTAATAATAAAGGTGAAATGCTTAGCTCGATGTAGGTAATTCAAATTGATAAATTTGTTTGGAAGAGTCGTACTAAATGGCAATACTTGACCAACAAGGATATCTACATAACTAGTACTACTACTGTTGTATACCTGGTAATATTAAATGCACTATTGTTTCATTGTGTGAAGAACTTGGAATACCTACGCTTATCTATTGTGTAACACTAATCATCAAATTTTATGGGTACCTTCTGAATGACTCGTCTAAATAAAGAATTGTACCAATTATAGATTGTTGAAGATCAAACGACCGCTCAAACTTATTGCAGTATTTATACCCAACTATGTATATTCATTGCGCACCGATCCGCTGAGCTTAACAATTTCAGCAGAATTCTAGGTGGATTTCCTGAGCTATTCTATATAAAGTTGTATAGAGACCAACTCAGCAGTATGTACCTATATTCCAGGTTCTTCACAATACACAAGTTAGTAATTGAGAGATGCTCTTTTGTTTTGGTGGGAAATTATCAAATGACCCCTCCCGCTGTAGGTGCAGCGTGCGGGAGTATAAGACTTCTTCTTCTTCCTCCTGCCCTGTTCCCAATTTTATTTGGGGTCGACGCAATATGTCATCCTCTTCCATTTTCCCCTGTCACTCGTCATACTGACACTCACTCCCTTCCTATTCATGTCATTAGACTCTTACTGACTAAATCCCACCGTGTCGCGTCTTGAGACTTATGTACCAGGGCTGCGGTAACTGTATTGAACAATTCCTTACCTATACAATTTCTCGGACCAGCACTGAATGCCAACCAACTGAAGGGGTTCTTCAGGGGAGCTTCGAATCTCTCCGGCCGGAACTCTAAAGGATTTTCATACAAATCTGGCTGCCTCTGGATCTGGTAGATGTTGATGAGTATCGATGTGCCTTTTACTAGTGTTAAGCCTCCAATCTCTGAAAATAATAAATGTGTGATTAGTCAGACTAATGCTTAAGCTATAGATATTTTATGTTTACAAATACCTACAATGAGAGATCTAAATAATGATTATTATTATATTCAAACGATTCCCTTCTTAGCTAAATTGTATCGTGTAAAAAACGTATGTATTCAAAGAAAAACAAGCAATTAATTAAAAGCGCTTAAACGTTACAACAATGAGATTAAACGTCTGGTTTTTGTACTGAGTGTGATTTTTTTGTTATAAATGGGACTCGTCTACACAAAAATGACGAATGTATTATCTTTGTGTTTTTTTTTGTTACAATTACTTGGAATTAATTTTAGAACTTAGTACACTGACAAATTTAAGCTGAGACTACTACGACCCTTTGGTCATATATGGTATAAAAGTATTATCTTTTCATATTTCTCAATAGCGGTTCAGATAAGAATATGACATGTAGGGAGTGCCCTTCATGCCTAAAAATTCTTATCCAACCTCATTAAGAGATATTGAAAGTTGACCCTAACCTAGTTCAGGGGAGGTTAGAAGATGAATCGATTTATAACATTATATACCATACTATTAAAATATTTAAACTGCTTATTTTAATAACAAATAGTTGTAAGTAGTCAACATTGGTGGGGACTACATTGTAGCTATGCTAATTGTAATTAGGTTAAAGTTCAAAAAGTAGGTACAATGATTGTTATATTATTATTGCCTATCAAAGACTAGTCATATACCTATACGGACTGGGATAATTTTAATGAAGTAGGTAATTAAAAATAAATAAAATTGAACATGTAATAAAAATAATGCTTATGACTTTTTCCATAAGCATTATATGTAGTAATTGCTAATACAATTGTGATACAAATATAAATCAAACGATTTTTTATGAGAATCTTTTGTAAAAAGTAGTTGTATATTATTTGATATATTTTATGATATCTGAGGGTTATTTTTTTATATAGAAGTAAGGTTTGATCATCAAATTATGATTCAAGCAATGAATTTAAACGATCTTCAAGTTATATTGATGTTGATTCAAGATGATGATACTATTTTGATGATGTTCTGAGTAAACTTACCGCAATCCCTCAAAATTTTTCTCTCGATGAGTGGCACTGGCGGGAACAGCCGCATCGACTCCTTGATCACCATCTCCAGATACTTCATTTGATTCAGTTCACTAAAAAATAAATGAAGCATTTAAATATTTAATTTTTCTATAGATTTTTCTCGACTATAAGAGCATTTATACATTTTGAACACTCATAAAGTCAAAACATACATAGTTTTTTCAGCGACTTCAACCGCGAAGAAGCCTTAGTGGGTACCTTCCTTGACAAATAGGCTATCTAACATTGAAATAGTTTTTCAAATTGGATTAGGTACCTAGTGGTCAAATAAACAAAATCATCAGCTTTATAATATTGGTACAGAAAATTATTATAATTAATTTAGGCAACAGTTAACCAACAAGACTTGGATTATCATTAAGTAAAAGAAGTCAGTGAGAGTTCTTTTACTAATGAAAGATTTCCTTAGAATAGTTAAAAATATCATTAAAAAGTACGTCAAAAAAGTAAAAAAACTGAAAAGCTTGGAGCTATTCCAGCCTTGCCTACTTCGTTTCAGAAGCAGTTTTGTGAAAAGACATCAGGCTGTGAAATTAATAAAAAAATTTTCGTATGCTTTTTGCTTGTAATCTAAAACATTCAGGATGTTACTTCACTAGCTGTACCCACCTTACCAAAATGGGAAAATTGCATCCGAAATCACGAATTGGTAAATATCTATTATTTGATTTGGCAAACCAAACTTAAGGAAAATATCGTAAGTCACATTTTTGACAATAAGATAATTATCACAAAATTTAAAGTAAACAATGAGTTAGCTTAAAAAGTCTTCTACCTAGAGTTTAAAGTCCTAAAGTTCTTTAAACTTTCGATAACATTATGTACCAAAATGATTATTATGACACGTGTAAGACCGTCAACAATGAGTAAGTTAAAAAAGTCTTATCAAAGGCTTCAAAGTCCTTTTCAAAGTCCATAGATACACTTTCTTTAAGATGGCACGAGTATTGTATAAAACTGCATAACGTCACTGAAGGTTTTACGGTGAGAAAGTAGATATTTTATTTGTTTTTATATTTTTAGACTATTGGATGTCGACGAATCCGATATTTTTCGACTAATCAGAAAATCCTTAATAAGTTAATTTTAAGAATATTTTCCAAAATATTGTTGCTTACTAAGTATACACTTTTACATAATTGATTATTGTACTCCGATTCGTACAATTTTTTTTATATTTTGTAGTGTATTTTAGTTGTATTCCTACAATTATAATTATTTTATTCTAATCTGAGTGATATTTTAATAAGCACGTAGGCAGTAGTTATGACGTGTCTTTAACTAAGAACCAGTAATTAGTATGAATAAGTGTATATTTAAATCAAGTGCACGTGTTAATAATAATAACTACTTGCATATTAGTGGTTTGTTCTCATTTATTAGAATGACTTTTGAAAGAAACATAAAAAAAAACGATTTAGTACGTACAACTCACACTCGAAGATACTACACTTCGAGTGTGAGTTGCACTGAGTATAATATTATGCAGTATCAATTTGAAACTTGTATATATTTCTACAACAGCAGCTTCCAACAGGTATCTGTGGAGATCAAAGGGAGGCCTATGTTCAGCAGTGGACGTCCTATGGCTGAGATGATGATGATGATGATTTCTACAAATTCCTGAGTAAAAAGCTCTTGACCGATTGACCGACGTCTCTTTCATTTTGAGCTCCGGAATACTCATCATCTCCCGAGCCTTTTCTCATGTTGGGATCGGCTTCCAGTCTAACCTGAGGTACCTACCAGTGTTTTTTAATACTCTGGAATACTAAAAAGACGCATTTTTTATTCTAGCTAAAACGTTTTCCTGTTCCAGTAGCTTACATAGAGTTACGAGTAATTATGATAATGTAGCAGTAGATTACAAACAAAAGACTAATGATATAATCAAGTAAAAGATAAGTGTAATTGTAATTACTATTATACAAACACGTGTTAGTCTAGTAGGAATCTCCTTCTGTTATAATTATCTACGATTATGTAGATAAAACTGTATGATTTTATTGCGGTTAAGTATAGTGTAACTTAAACGTGAATTCAATGTCAATGCAGCTGTTTATATATAATAGGGAATGTAATTAATATCCTGGCATATTCTAATGAAGTTGTCTTATTTAATAATATTATGTAGTTGGAATCACACACTTACCATAAAAGCGATACCTATATATTAGTATCTACACAACTACCCCGACGACAGACTGATACTAACTTTGCTTATCTGATAGGCATTGATGCCTCGTTCCTTCTCTGTTGGTAGTGTTTTGTAATCACATTTTAACTAACTTCAAAAAATGATTTGCATATACAAGGTGTTGATTTGCATTTGTGCCATACTTCAGGAGGAGGACATAAAATACGTAAATAATCGATTGGAATTACAGTAGACGGGATATAGCTAATATGCACTGCTTTTTTTGTCATTGTAATGTCATAGTATTTCAGAAGTAAGTAATCCAATTTTATGAATGAAATTTATGAATAATCGTTGCGTATGCTTTGTGTTTGCGTTTGTGTGAGGGCGCAGCACGGTTTTAAAGCCAGTAACACACGCGCCAAGTTTAAATACGGCTAGATGACATTGACGGATTTCCGAAAAAAAATTAAAATCGAAAATTTTTGTACCAATTTTTTTGTTGATTTGGGTTAAGAATCATTAGTATAATTACGTCCTTGACTATGGCACGGATGCAAATCAACAGCTTGTATTTATTTATAAGTAGCTAGGTACATAGCATAAATATGTTTTTTTTTTTATAAGCTAATATCTACACTTTAAATTAATATAACTGATTATAATAAAGCTGAAGTTTTTTGTTTGTTTGCTTGAACGCCCTTATTTCAGGGACGACTGTCTTGTCTATATTATATTGTCTATATTAAAATAGATCTAGACACACGGCAGTGTGTCCGCCAAGTTCGAGCAAAAAAAGCGACACACCGGCCGTGGGTTATATTACACGAACCATTTCGGGCCAAATTCGACCCCCCTGTAACTCAAAATCTATTTTATTTACGCATATCAAATTTCTAGTATCTGTTGAGATCCCCTCACTTATCTAAAATACAAAATTTCATTAATATATCTATTGTAGGTCTTGAGATATTGACGTCAGAAAATCGCTATTTTTAATATACACTCACTGACTGATTCACTGACTCACTCATCAAAAACCTAGACCACTTCCAATGGTCGTATTGACTTGAAATTTGGCATGGAGGTAGGTCTTTATGTCAAGGTAAAGGGAAAAATCTGAAAATGGCCAAGTGTGAGTCGGTTTCAAAATAATGAAGGTGTTTTATACCCGGTGTAAATTTATACCCCTAAGGAACTAAAACGAACTAAATTTATCTATATTTATATAATATATCTTCGAATGGTACAAAGGTTTGTATTTAGTCAAAGTAAAGTAAAAATCTGAAAACGGCCAAGTGTGAGTCACTTTCGAAAATAACGAATGTGTAACTTTGATCCACGAACATAATATATGATAACATGTCATGTCAGTCAGTTGGTAAATCTAGTCCATTTAGTTAATCTAGTTCATTTCTTTGTAAGAAACATAGTGCATATTAAAAAATCTAAAAGATAGTATAAATGAGACATTTCTTTAACTAACTTCATCATAAGAAAAAAATAAAATAAAGAACCTTACAAAAATAAATGAAATCCCACCCAAAACAAAAATGTGAAAGACTGCCAAGTTCGATAATATGGGAATGCTTCGCCTATAAAAGAAGTGAGATCTGAATAAGTACCAAGTTCCATACACATACCTCAGTTAAAAATAGTTACTTTTTAATGATGTTACTTGGCAAGTTTTAATAGAAAATTAAATACTTGATTCATTGCGTTTAGTAGGTTTATAACAAGGTGTATGAAAACTTGCCAAGTGACATCATTAAAAAGTAACTATTTTTAACTGAGGTATGTGTATGGAACTTGGTACTTATTCAGATCTCACTTCTTTTATAGGCGAAGCATTCCCATATTATCGAACTTGGCAGTCTTTCACATTTTTGTTTTGGGTGGGTACAATATACAAGAGCCCATTTATCGAGGAATTTATTTGGGTGCGTGGAGTAGTTTCTACAGAATGCGGGTGGAACTAGTAAGAGAGATCAATAGAACTAAAATCTTCAGGAAGAAGAATACTTACTGGTATGTAGGGTCCCTGTTCATTTCATTGCCAAATATAGTTTTAAGTTCTTCGTAGATTTTCTCTTGTACATCTCTGTGTTTTGACAGAAGGTACAGTGAGTACACAATGCCTGAAGTCGTCGTGTCGTGACCCTGGAAATCATGTAACAGTTTTACTTACTATACCGAATTTGTCGTTGTTGCATTGTCAAACAAAATAACTAGCCGTTTTCCCATGGTTTCACCCGCGTCCCATGGGAGCTACTGCCCGCAGCGGGATAAAATATAGCCTATATTACTCGCAGATAATATATTCTAATGGTGAAAGAATATTTAAAATCGGTCCAGTAGTTTTTGAGTTTATCCATTACAACCAAACAAACAAACAAACAAAATTTCATACAGGCGTTCTGTTTTGAATCTACCGAAATACAAGGACACCAGAACCCCTAAGTCACTACTATTCAAGTGACAACGTCGAAAATGTTGTCCAGATTTTGATCTCTACCTACCACTGTCATGTTTCTTTTTAATTAAAATGTTTTTGTATCCCCCTTTGCTCACAGCAACCCTGATTATTATTACTATCTTCAGATATCACTTTCCGTCATAGCAACAATTGATTACGGTTTAAACTATGGAAAATGTTTGGAACTCAACCGTAGCAAAGGGTCTTAACTCGCTTAGGTGCTTTTGAAGTACATATATTCAAATTCTTGATTAACTTGTGAAATAGTTTGCACCTAAGTGTGGTATTATATTGCCTGAAAGGGCCTTCGAAAGTAAGGATTACTTGTCAGGTGTACTTTGATGATTAATTATTGGTATTTCGGGCAAATAAGCTTTAGAGTCTAAGTTTTCTCCTATGAGGCTCTCAGAAGCTTTCAAAAATGGAATTGTAAAACTACGACTACTTTCTACAAATGTAAAGGCCGGGAACAACGCTCAACGACTAACAAAAAAATAAAACCTACTCCCAAAAACACTGAAAAGCAAAAAAAAAACTATTCTTAGGTGCATCGGCCTAGAATTCGGTGTATAGTGTATGGTGATATGTTTATTTCGCCACCGACTTCTAGGCCGATGCACCTGAGAATAGTTTTTTTTTGCTTTTCAGTGTTTTTGGGAGTCGGTTTTATTTTTTTGCAAAAAGTTTTTTTTTTGGTTTTCAGTGACAGCCATAGTTGTCACAATCCGCATTAGTGGAAAGTTTTCATCTATACGAATAATATCGGTTAAAGATTTGAGTAAAAACTTCCCGATTTCAATACTATGATTATGGCTCGTAGGTAACACGTCTATATTCTTTTATTACTAAGGTCAGTGGAACGTAGTTCAAGAACTCACCTCGAACATAAATGTGTCCACCTCTTCCCTCACACTCTCGTCATCTATCTTTTTTCCGTCGATTTCAGCTAACAGCAACAGGTCCAAGAACGCGTGCTTGTTCTTAATACCTATAAAATAATAACAATTTAATTGTAACTTTAATTAAATAAAAAATGAGTCAGTTTTCCATATACGAGTATTTTTCATTTATATTTCCTCGATGTTATTTCAAGTTGAAGTTTTTAACATCATTTTTGTTTCAAATTATAGTTCGGTTCTGTCTCTCTATTTTTTGTAGGTATATTATTAGCTATGTTCAATATTACGCCGTTTCTCACTAAAAATACCTAAATATTTTTTTTATCTTAAAATTATGTGTGGCACTTTAACCCGAGATTACATAGGTCACACAGTTATTGTAAATTAATATCATGATTAACGTCTACATTCGTGAAATATTCAAAAAGAATACATGAATCTTAATTTTATTCGGTAAATTAACTTTGTATTTCTCAATATTCTTACCAATATCGTTGCTGTTGGCAAGAGTAGTTATATTAGCCTTTCTCAATTCTTCCCGTCTTGCTTCAATTACTTTATTGGTCTGTCCGTGCAGAACTTTCAAGGCTTTGTCTTGTCTCGTCTTGTAAGGCAGCAAATTGAAAATAGCGTCTTCGCCGAAGAAAGGAATTTGCATCCTCATCGTCACTATTGCGGACAGTCTAAAAAATATATCGTTTGTTCAAAGTTCCATTTTTTTACTTTTATTTAGAGTAAACACGGCTATACTGGTCCACAGTCAGTAATTTTGTAGAATTTAGAACACCAAACAGGAATTACCAAATAGATAGAGACTACCAACATAAACCAGAAATATTAAAAAAAAATAAAAAATGAACTTACTCTTCAATAGATTTCACGTATTCAGACTGGCTGTGTTTCTGAGCATCCACGCATACACCCATAATGGATTCTAAAAAAAGTTTAACTGGTATTGAAACATTTTCATAAAAATATTTTTATAAAAAAATTCGAAGATGTTCCAAATATGAAATTAAAAAAAAAAAACATTTTTTCTAGTATCTTTCCACAATTTGAGATTGGAACTCTTCGATATTCATAAAGGTTCACCTGTCACATTATCAAGGGCCGCCAAAGCGATAAGAGGGAACATATCGATAGGGCCGCCATCGGCAAGTCCACGTAGTTTCTCTGTCAGATTCCGCTGGTTTTTGCAAAATACTGGTAAGAAGTTTTGTAGAATGTTGAAGTGGAAACCGGGAGTCAGGAATTTTCTGTGAGACTTCCATCTTTGACCTGAAACACAATGAAACATAATTTAGAGCATAGAACAGTAAATAGAGTTTCCCATAAAATAATGAGTTTATCGTTTACGCGGATTTAAGTACTCGTTAAAAAATTAATGACCATCAATTGCAAGTAATGAATAGCAAAAGAGACGATTTGGATAATAGCCAATTTATTAATTTCTTAAGTGCTCTTTGTTTCGGAAAGAAGTTATATCCCCGTATCCCCGACAATGAAGACCATCAGAAGACTTTTTTCTTCTTTTTAATATTTGCTATACATATTTTAACAGTTCTTTTGAAATTTTGCTGATATAGATAACTTTCACTAGATTACTAGATTTCACCATTTTCACCCTCAGTCCCGCAACTTCGTCCGTTTCCAGGGAAACGTCCTAAACCTAGATAAAAAGCCACCTAATTCCATCTTCGAGGTAGGACCTATCGTCATGGCAACCTCACCTCAACCAGTTCACCCATTTTAGCGTAAAGGCTTCGCAAAGAAACTCACCTCCGCATTATAATATTAGTAAAGGATATCTTACCCGTGGCAGTAAGTAGACCTTGACCGAGCCAACACGTCAGGAAGCTGTACGACCTGCCTTTTGTGATGTGCTCCGTACTCGATACTAGTGCCTGCAATAATTATACTCGTTACTAATCAACTCAAGGTTTTTTAATAAAGAAGTACTTAATTGGTATAAGTGGTATAATGAATCATGTCTTCTCGCAATTACCTATGTTACATTTTCTATCAGAACTTTGGTTATCCCTGTGGCCCGATCTTTTCCCTGGCTGTATGTGAACTAAAATGTTGGCCGGCATCATAGTTGGCTCTATCGTTCGCTGATATTTTATTTCGAAGAGTCGTGAATCCAATCAAACTTTTAGCAGGTCTGATACCGGCCGGATAATGTGGTAAAGAGACGTTCAAATACTTATTACATGCTTTATACATGCTTTATATTTCATTAAGGTTGTATAAAAATATATATTTATAGTTCTGTACACGGAAATAATTTATTAAATTAAATATCGTTCACCTATAAAACCTCTGACATTGCTTATTAGGATATGACCTTTTGGAATGAAGTAGCGCGTAACGCCACCTCACATTAATTCATTTCCGACCTCGTGATGTAAAACTACTCATTTTTTAATGTCCAATTTCACTAAAAGTTATATACATCGACATACAAGTTTTATTTTTTATGTTAATATCTGTGCTAGCATACCTACTCAACATTTGCCTAGCCTTTTCCCAATTATGTTGGGATTAGATTGATTCTAGTCTCAGTGGATGCAGTTGAGTACTACTGATATACAAGGAGCCACTGAGTATCTGACCTCCTCAACCCAGTTACCTGGGCAACCTACCACTTAGTAATTTGCATAGAGTTTATGTATGCAGGTGAGAAATATTAACATTTTCGGCAAAAAACATTTAAATAATAATTTTGTCAATTCTTATTTCTAATTCATGATTTTCTCTATAGGTATGGGCCATGAGCGGGTCCGAATTTTGTTACGAATCGCCATCGCTGGATAATTCATTACGGTAACGTAGTTTTTACTACAGAATACCTATGTAATAATAGTTCTACCATCCAATTATCTGCTTTGATTTTCCTGTAAGTCTAGAAATTCTTGCACGACAAGTCAATTAATTTTAATTTAAATGCGTAAACGTTTCCTACTCTTATCACTTTATAGAAACCTGTTTCACGTCCTGAGAAAATGTTAATTCTCAATGTATTTTTTATTACAACAATGTACAGATTTATTCGCCCTTGTCAATAAGTAATGAGGAAAAGAAATCAAAGTAGGTATACATAGGTCAACCGGTTAAAAAATATGGCAGGATTTTTTTTCCGATTTTGAAAATAAAATTCCTATGTAAGGAACAAGTTTGGCAAGTTGTTTTTAATCACCGATCACGTTAATTCAAATTCAAAACATGTGTCTTATGTTTTTGTATAAATAAGTATGTATATACTTTGATACTCCATACTATGATATGGGAAATGATGAGCTAAGACGCACACAAAAATATGACTTATGTTCTTCTCGCTCTAACAAATAATAACAATAACACACCTTTGTACGCGAATATATCTTACCTAGCAGCCTAGAAGAACTAAGATGATGCGTATACATTTTTGTTGGAATCTCGCCACTACGCGATTTCAAATGTTCTCCTTATAGTTTTCATTTATCGCACAAATTCCGAGTTTGAATCATTAAGAACTAAATAATTATGGCTCTTTTGTACAACTTACCTCAGCATATTTAGGATGGCACATAACCACGTAAGGCGTGGAGAAAAAATGAACTCTGAACGCATCGCCATATTTGTTCATAAATTTTTCAACCAGGTTCAAGAATTCTGTAACAAAAAATGTCGAATAATAGGATGAAATTAAATTTGTTTTTACATCTATACCTATTTGAATTTACAAAAACACTAAGGCGCCTTGACATTTGTCTAATTATTGTGGAATTAGCAAACGTATCCTTGTTCTGTACCTACTTACATAACAAGTTGTTAAAGCTGTAGATTTTAATCGATATGATGTTCTTATGTCATTATTTTACAACCTAAAAACCAATTTAAATTAAATACCTACAGGAATAAGGCTGCCTGCCTCTTTCACCTTTTTTGTAGGACAGATAATCGGACCGATTTTTGTAGGACGTTCTGATTAGGATTTTCCGACCGACATTTTGTAGGACGTGTGCGTTGCACTTTTGCTATCAGTGTATTCTATTTTCTCCTTCAAAAAATCGGTCCCCAATTATCAGACGTGGACAGGCAGCCTTAATCAAAACGTAGGTAGGTATGTCTTCTAGGTTTATTCATGAAAGAGCTAGCAGACATTGAAATATTTACGAGTTAGTGTTACATCATCGGTAAAAAAGATAGAAAAGCACTTTAAAACTTCTAGGTTTATACCTAAATATTTAGGTATATCTACTATGTGATAATAGTATCTTTGTGCGTG
Organism: Helicoverpa assulta; assembly: GCA_963856015.1. Lineage (NCBI taxonomy): Eukaryota > Metazoa > Arthropoda > Insecta > Lepidoptera > Noctuidae > Helicoverpa > Helicoverpa assulta. Next base: position 4,271,892 of record CAWLCW010000016.1, read on the forward strand.
AATGAATGTCATTTTACGTTGTGTCGAACTGATAAATGTAATAATGTTTATTATTAGAATATTATACCTAATTGATAACGCTAGAGTTTGGAACAACAATGTGCGGCAGTCAAAGGTGACAGGTTATTAACCTTGGGTAATAGCATTATTTATTCTTTGAAACATGATACCTAAAATATAATTAAGCAATGACGTCCCAGCCGATGGTCGGCCATTGCAGCTATTCTCATATAAGGAGATCAGCCAGCTGCGCAGGACATATTAAATTAAATAAATAATAAATGTGGTTTTTGGTACCTATATCTGTTTTTCAAGGACGAGGACCTCTTAAAAATTCTTATCGCATTTTTGTTAGATACAAGTTATGTTTGTCAGTGTGATTCGATTATTTCCATTGATTATTTCTATAAAATATTTATAACTATTAGGTATTTGCAGAATTTTTAAAACTAAAACTCGAAAACTTAAGTATTGAAAATATTTTTCAAATTTAGTATTTTTCAAATTTAACATACCTGAAGATTTGACAATAAACAAATGAGCATTTCCCACTAGAGGCAAAGGCGAGGGCCCCGGCACGTTAAACCGTCGGCTTTCCTTTACCAAACTTATCCATGACAATAACAAAGCGAACACTAAAACCGCTAAAACTAATAACAAAATCATTTTTTCTAATCACAACACCGACACGTGCTACTCAGCCACATCCAATGAGGTTTGTAATGAAAATGCGAGTCAACAAGCCGGTTAGCACGATTATCTGTGAGGAATTAAAAAAAAAACTGTAGCGGTCAATGTCAGTGTGCGAAATGAATTCAAATATCGAACGTTTACTGTTTAACAATATGGACACATACAACCATTCAGTCATAGGTAATTAATTTTATTACTATTAGGTAATGTTAATGGTTATAATCATTAAAGATAATAATTTGAAATAAATTGCATCGACTGATTATTAAATGTTTTTTATTGTGTAAGAAAATGATCTGATTGCAGATATGCGATATGACTACCGTAAATGCTCCCTAATCTTATCACTTAATGTTATGTCTGCATATAAGTAGGTAATACTATGTTTATGTAATGTAATAGTAAATTAATTAACCTTTAGAATAGCTAACGTTTACATTGTGTATTATAGCGTCAACATATTACAAACACAGTCATATTAATAATTCAATTTTATTATTCCGACGATCCATCTACATATGTATATTCAATATGCCCCAGGTAACCTTTATACTCGTTTACAGATAAGAAAGGTTTGTTGCCAGGTAATATTTTTTAAAGATATAAAATGGTTCCCAAGTTGATTATCTCCATACTTACCATAGACAAGAATACATTTTTTTTCTACATACCTGCAGCTGTCTACCTAACTCGTTTCTCTACGATTGATTAACCTTCCAAATTGCTACTGCTATAAGCCAATTACATAAGACGTACCTACATCGGTCATCACGGTCATCACAGTATAATATAAAAGGTCGGAAAGGCTAGAATACTGCTAGAACACTATACAAATTATAACAATACCTCATCAAAATAGATAAACAACTTTTTTCTCACCGTAAACTATTAACTTGTTAAGGAAAAAATCATCATAAACTTCGTTACGTATAAGAAACAGGTTACAAAATTATACATAACATAAAGATAGAGATATATGACTTATAATTTTGCTTTACATTTTAGTACTAACTTCGGACTTTTTGTTTACCAAGGTTTTTTCTTATGACGTTTAGTCTCTTCTAAACGTCATAAGAAAATTATAAAATGAAATAAAAAGTGATCGAAATCTAATTTCAAATCCCGTGTCCTATTCTGAAAAACCCCTAATAAATAAAAGGCAAAGGTATTATAGTGTCATACAGCCTAATTACTGAGGCCCAGGTGGGCGTGTGCCAAGAAATTCGTCGTAACATAGTGCAATGAGGCGCTTAGTATACAATGTACGAGCGCACTACATGATGTGAATTCTAGTTTTGTTACTGTACTTTGCAGTAAGTCACATGGAGTATGTATCAAAATTTATAAATGCAATAGGCATTTGTACGCCCTTTTGTACCACCACTACGTATTAATATCTTTTTGTTATCGGATATTTTGTTTCGGGTATTAGATCCATCTTTAAAGTGTTTCAAATGTTGCTTATACACTATAAGCCGGCAATAAGTATGAACTTACTTAGGTCAGCCAGTGGAAACTGACACACTTTTCTAGGAATCTGCTTTCATACCTTTATTATTTGAACTTGGAATCTAGCCATTACCGCTTAATCTAATTTAAACTAATTCCAAAATTCTCTTGTCTAGTTTGCTGCATACTTATTGATAAATTCACTAACAACAACGTAACATAGAGATTTGTAGTCCCCACGAGACGAGTAGTCGACGTGACTAGACCGAATGTTGCAATATCACAGTTTTTAAACTGATATTTTTGACGCTTTTCTTCTGGATTCTGAACGTGAATTGTTTGGAAACTGGCGGTTTGTAAAACTTCGTCTTTTTGGTGGAGATAAACTGTTCAGTTACTTTGTGACTTTAATAAATAAAGTAGCTGCTGGTAGCTGCGGTGTAGGAGTAAAGATATTTTGTCGTAAAATTGTGTGTTTATTTCCTAAGAGTATCTAACCAACCGGAGACGACGTAGACATGTTACTTACTTTGCCAAATATATGAGAAGGACGCTCAAACGCGAGCTTATGATTGTCATAGTCAAGTTAATCGTATGCGTACGTCAATATGCAATCGAAATTGTATGAGTGAGTGAGCTACTATATGTGCGCTATATACACTATATGCTGCGTTGCCTTACTGTTACAGCCTTTTTATCGTCCCACTGCTGAGCACAGGCCTCCTCTCACACGGAGAAGGATTAAGCGTTAATCACCACGCTTGCTCAATGCGGGTTGGTGGTTTCAGACTTTAAAGTCCAGGTTTCCTCAAGATGTTTTCCTTCACCTTTTTATCAGCCATTGGTGTCTAAGATTTACCTAGAAAGTACATACAAACTTAGAAAAGTTGCATTGGTACTTGCCTGACCTGGAATCGAACCTACACCCTCATACTCGAGAGGTTGGTTCTTTACCCACTAGGCCACCACGACTTTTTTTTTGCCTTACCCCTGAAAAATTGGCAGAGCCTATCGCAATGGGGCTTATGCTCATCTGTTGGTACCAGTTGGTTGAATGCTCTAAGATTAAACATAAAACAAAGGTAGTGTTCTGTAGTTTCCACCAACCCCTATGAGTCTTTACTTGCGTTAATGTCTTCGTATAACTAGGAGAGAACGTAAAACAAGTTAACAAGATATGAGTAGTGTAATCTCACTACATGGCCCGCATGGGAATTATTGCCGAGATTACATGCAGGTTTGCTCATCACCATAAACTTTGGCAGCATGCAAAATTAGAACTCATATGAAGTCTCAATACCGCGAATCATGCCTTTACGAGTACTGTGTGATTACCTCTATGCTGCTTATTGTTTCCAAAACAATAATATACACGTGTTGTATTCCCTATATACCTAATAATTGGAATGGTCATGAGTACGACATTTCCAGTTTCAAATTATTTACGAGGAAGTAAAGTTGTAGGATAAAAAAACTTTTTTACAAAAAAATATAACCGACTTCCCAAAACACTAAAAAGCAAAAAAAAACTAATTTTAGGTGCATCGGCCTAGAAGTCGGTGTCTAATGGATGTCCCTGAGTTAATTTTGCCACCGACTTCTAGGCCGATGCACCTAAAATTAGTTTTTTTTTGCTTTTTAGTGTTTTGGGAAGTCGGTTATATTTTTTTGTAAAAAAGTTTTTTATTTTCAGCTTTTCAGTGAAACGAATAGGTCACTATCCACATAACTAGACAGTTCTCATTGATACGAAGAATATAAGCCCAAACACGAGGTAGTTTTCATTTTCAGTTGTCGAGCTCCCTAGACCTTCTCTGGTCTCCATCATCAGGTCAGCTCCAAACCTTCACTGTTGCAAAGGTCTCGTCAATACGAATAATATAAGCCCAAACACGAGGTAGTTTACAGACTCAGTTGTCGAGTTCCCTCGACCTTCTTTGGTCTCCATCATCAGGTCAGCTCCAAACTTTTGCTGTTGAATAGTGCTATCAGACATACATATGAGTGTCAAGGTTTAATCCTATGTATGCTTACAACTTTCGAAAGTTGCCCTCGATTTCTCAGGGTTTCCACCATCAGATCCCTGACCTGATGACTATGGGACCATTTGGCAGCTATTCCGCGTCGAACAAAAAAAGAATCACGTGAATCGGTCTATAAACCTCGGCGTAATCGATGTACATACATAGAAAAAAAAAAAAAAAAAAAAAAAAAAAAAAAAAAAAAAAAAACATACCGGCCGAATTGAGAACCTCCTCCTTTTTGGGAAGTCGGTTAAAAATAAGTTGTGTAAACTGATGATAACTAATTCTAAAGCCCTCACAAGCTACTGTAATATAGTATATCATATCTTCCTATAGAATAAACAGTTTCATTTAGGGAACCAGCCACTAAAACTAAAACAACAGGAAACGTAAATGCCACTCACACATTCAAATGTTTTGTTTGACCACTTCTCACCATAAAGCCTTTCCCAAAAGTTTGGCATGGCTGTTATGGAATCCAGGGGAATATTTACCTTTAAAACTCTGTAGCCAAATATGAGTTTAATGAAGGTCGAACTTCAGGGTTTCATGTGACTCCCGTATAATTTTATTATGCAGATATGTTTAAAATTAGGTTGGCTTAACGTCGCACGCGCAAGTCGTGATAATGAGGTCAGAAAAGGATCATTGAGTTTTTATATCAACGTCAGCAAACGCATAATAAAATATAATAAAGGTGAACGTTTGCAGGCTTGGACCGACGGATGTTTTTACTTTTTCACGCAGAAACTATAAAATAAATCCTTTGGCCTCTGCAAAAAACGACGGGAAATTCAAGTATTTTATAATTTCGGACTTCAGTGTTATGTTTGCATACAGCTCTAAAATCACTTCAGGTTTTATATGAAGGTGAACTAGAGGTAAACTGGTTCTCAAATTTAGTCGCTTCACCATTTATACCGACAAAAAATATTTATTACATAACGTGTTATTTATTACACTTGCATCCGTTTAGACTGGAAGCCGACCCCAACATTGCTGGGAAAAATTCTAGATAGATGATGATGATGATGTGTAGTTTATGCAGTACTTGTAAATGTAACATGCATGTCATCATTGTCATCACATCAGCCTACCGTACTGCTGAACTAATCCTACTAGGTACCAAATGTTTGCAAACTTTGGAGCCCTTTTTTGGAGAATTTCCACGTATCAATGTAGATTTTATCCAGAAACATTTCCGTACGAAATGTGGTACCGCTTAGTGAATGAGCAAGCTTTTGTTTTCTTGAGAGATTTAATCAAAAGCGTTATGTTTTTCACTTCATAATATTACGAGTATCTTGTTTAAAGCAGAATAAGTGGTAAAACTTACTGCTTTGTGTTTATTAAGTGAAGACTTTATTGACTCATCTCGCTACATTGAAATAATTAAACAGGTATTTCCTGTGCGGTCAGGTCATGCCATGAATATGAATATTCAAAGAAGGAAAAACTTAGGAAGCAAAAAAGATACATGTCATTTACTTTTGAATGGTAATTATGTTATTCTACGGTCAATGGCTAACATAATACTGATTTCATTATAAAAATGATTAAAATTGTCTTTTAAGGTACCTACATTCATTTAGCCTGTGTTATTTTACTGCTCAATTGATTGAACGAAATTCTTAAAAATATGTTGTTTATATGTTAATAAAAAAGCAATAACGATATTTATTATATATTCATATTAGATATCCGACATCCTAAACATATTATATTTCAATGTCATGTACCTACATTATTTTTCCTTATAGAAAAATAAGTAGACGGAGATCAACCGGTTACCGATTAATGTTTTTGTATCTAGTGATTTATCAAAATAATAAACTGCGTATTAAAATTGAAGCTTAGAACGACGCCATAATTAATGCCAAGTACAAAAGTTCACATTAGCAAAAACCGGCCAAGTGCGAGCCGGATTCGCACACGAAGGGTTCCGTACCATTATTTAGAAAATGAGCAAAACAATTACGTTTATTGAATGGGAGCCCCCCAAAATATTTATTGTATTCTAGTTTTCAGTATTTGTTGTTATAGCGGCAACAGAAATACATCATCTGTGAAAATTTCAACTCTCTAACTATCACGGTTTATGTGATACAGCCTGGTGACGGACGGACGGACGGACAGACAGCGAAAACAATAGGGTCCCGTTTAACCCTTTGGGTACGGAACCCTAAAAAATACTACTATAATAGCATAGTATAAAGAAGAGCATATTTATTATACAATAGCATATTTATTATACTATGACAATAGCCTAACCTATAGGTAAAGAAACTAGATGAGTAGCTGCTTTGTATCCACGATGATCTTTGATACAACGATAAGTCAAGTTGCCAAGCAGCATCTTATCTCGGTATATATTGTCAGTCATCATCACTTAACAATTATAATGATACCTGGTAACAAAACCTTTGATAATTACACACTTTTATTATAGAGATTAAAAATTAGCTGATCTGACGAACTACCTAAATTATATTAGGTGTTTTTGTTATGTAAGAACAGTCGAGTTTCTCGCGGTGAGAAGGGCCGAAGTTCGCTAAAGTCTTGTAACACATGCTTCTGTGTTACAAGAACTTAGTCTAATAAAGTTCTAGGTCTAAGTTCGTCAGTCAGCCATGTGGTGTCAACTTAGTTAGACCTTTGGGATCGACAGCAAAATGATAGCTCAATATTGAGATAACTGAATCTTTTCTTGTATCTGTGTATAGTTTTGGAATTCAGACTATGGTTAACAAGTCTTGTTTTTTTATATATCTTCTGTTGCTTAATATTATGAAAATAAAGAGTTTGTTTTTTGGTTAGATAGACCATTTATCAAGGACGTCTGCAGGTTAATTTTTATTCGTTGAGTAGATCCCATGGGATTTATGTGGGTGTAAACGTTCGCGGAATCTAGTTTATACATATTTGACTCTTATACTTACGCTGATTCCGCAAACATTTAGCGATTAAGCTGTAATGAAGCTTCAATAAATTCTATCATTACCGATAGAACTCTAAAGTGAGCATTCTATCGATATTCCCAACGATTATCACGTCTCATAGAATCTCATATTATTTTAAGCGTCCGAAGACCGTAAAACCGTAAGGACCAGTTTATGACGACGTTCTTGCTTAGGTTTTACATCGCTACTGTAATCCGTTTCAGAAACGCTTACATTTTATAGGCGGCGATAAAGGCTTCGATAACATCTCAAATAGCTTTAATATTTTTATATATATTTTGAAATCTTAAGATATGAAAAGTATACTTTGGTATCCCGTGCAATAAACCTATATTCCAAAAAATATTGAATGTCAAAGCGCTATTGTAAGTTAATGTTGTATGTAGCTTGCCGTTACTCTTCTTAGATCGACATAAATCTTAAGTACACTAAAACCATTAAAAAATCTTACATATTATTTTAAGTAAAAAACAGATACGCAGTGTGCATAAACAGACAGATCAACCTTATGACACCGCATCCAATCCATAAATTTTCTCCATTTATGAAGAAAATTCCATTAATAATATTTCCTTAATAAATTATGTGCACGTTATATTGAATTTGCTTCCAATTTAATAACGAGTGCATTGTTAACATTACCTTTCTATAGTGAATTGTTACTCGAACAGCAACAGTTTCCTGGAAGCGATACAGTTCACAAAAGCTTTTAATATTTCCTTATTGGAAAAAAGGCGAGGAAAATGATACGCTTGGTCTTTGTACGGAGAGTTTAGGAAAGCTGAGAGCGAAGCTCTCGCCAAACTTTTTGTCGTCTCGAAATATTGCACGAATCGGTGCGCTGTAACCAATTTTTGTGTCAGCGGATGGTAGAGGTGAAATTTCGTCCGCAGTTGCGTATTTGTAGTGTGAATTTTGTTTTGCGAGAGCTGCAGCGGTTGGCGTTCGTCTAAGGATTGTCTTCTTGTAATATTACCTGTCACCTTCTTTTGAACAGCATCGCTTTTGTGACAAAGTCTATATCGTTATTATTAGACTTTATCCGTCTTACCATAAAAACATTTAAACGTCAGTTTAAGACTGTCTAAAAAAATTACAAATTATGACGTTGACATGTGGTTGTAGCCACATTTTTTTAGACAAGTGTAAAACAGGTGGTTAAGTTTTTGTAGTAAGGCCATATTTATTTATTATTTTTGTAAAGCCTTGTTTTTAAGTTAAAAATAGTTTTACTACTAACATCATAAATGCATTAAAATGTCACCAATAATAAGTTGCCTTGGACAATCGGCACCAAAAAGGTAATGACATTACCACTGACCTCTAATAATAAAGCTGGCTAAAAATATACACCTTTTTATTCTTAATTAATACAAGCACTTAAAATACATTTTTTGTCGGTCAGTACTCCAATTAGCCCATGGTCTTCTAGTCAATTAATTTTGGAAATCTCAAAAGCGGGCTGAAAGGACCAAAAAGGTTTGTCCTTGAATTTCAAGCAGTTGTTAAGTGAACAGCGTTTCTCGGCGACCCTTATCAAGTGCAGACGGCTTCTGATGTATTTTAAGACAAACGTTTGGTACCGGATTTTAATTTATTAGCTAAGCCTGTTTCTTATGCTAAAAACTTTGTTGTTATTGCGTTTAAATATGCAATATGCATTAGGATTTCAAGATGACACGGAACTGTATGATGGTCGAATACATCTATTTGAGTTGCGTGTTTCTGAGAATTTAATTTTAGAATACCAATTTATATGAAATCAAAAAGAACTTAAACACTCATTAATCAGACATCATGCTTCTAATATAATGTAACGAATTCTGTCTTGCTTGAATAATTGGTACATTACCAGGGCCCCATAAATACCCAAGGAAACCTATCTATTTGTTTCTGACAAAGCCAAATGGTGAAAATGAGTTTATATTTCGCCAAGCATCTCTGTAAACACGGTTAATTATAAACCAATATTCTACGATACCTTAGCATTACCGCAGGTAATTTCACAGTAATCGAATCAAATCTCCGATGCGATTTCCATCTATATCGAACATGTGTATACATGTTGCTAATTGAGAATCCTATAATTGCTTAATAAGTTAATAAGCTAGCTGATAGGATGAGGAGCTTGGCGTAATGTACGTGTAAGTAGATTATCGAGCAAGCGTACGTTATGTTGTTATTAATGTTTGTGTAATCAGTTTGTATATAATGGCGTCCACGGCCGATTTCGGCCACGGCGGCTGTTCTCATTTAAGGAGATCAGCCAGCTGCGCAGGACATATTATAGTGCACGAGCATTTGCGCAGACACAGGTGCACTCTCTATTCCTTCACTCTTATAACCCGATGGGACGGCAATCCGACACGACCGGAAAGAGATCAGGCGCAGGACCGACATTTACGTGCTCTCGGATGCATGGGTGAATCAATCACCAATTTCCAGAGTACGGGCTGCTTTGTGAAAGCTTAAGAAAACCCACAAAGCGATTTCGGCCCGACCCGGGAATCGAACTCGCCTGCCTCGTTGGTCTAGTGGTCGGAAGCGCGGCTGCTGTGCTCGGGGTCTCGGGTTCGAGTTTGTATATAACCTACGAGGTTATAAGGACCACTTCTTCATAGCTGCAGTTCCATTTCTTTAAGACTTCATATAAAAATACAGTCGTGCAATCTTAAACCCCAAAAACCAGCAAGCAATTATGTAAACGACTTGATTAAATAAAACTACTGCGCGGAACTAAGGAGCACTTTGTGAAAATGCATAACATTATGTAGACTTTCTACCCAGGTACGGGGAAATATTACGTTATCCGGGGCAGGATTTCATGCAAATGGAATCCCGGCTTATTCAGTAGTTTCGAAGTTGGCGACGGTAAAAACCATACATCAGTGTCGCAGGTAAATGTGGGAAACTGAAATCGGATAGTAACTTTTATTAAATAGAATTTACTTGAAAGAACTTTTGCTGAATTCGTTTCCTTAGTCGTTATCTGACTTAAAAATGTTGATGTCAATAGCCTAGTATTGGCGTCAACATTTTTAGCTTACCTACCTACTACTTGTGGCATGTGGAAATCACGCCAGGAACATGTTCATATTGTAACCAAAGTAGTTAGGTACCACAAAGTCTCAAAATAAAAATACAATTGCTCCTACAGATGATATGTGTACGATATTTTGAGCTTTTAATTTACAGTCCTTTTTAATATTCATGCAGGTTAAAAAGGTAGATGAAAGATCTGTCTGTACCTTTTGTATTTTTTTGAAAAGCCTACGTGGATTATGTAGGATTCAGTCCTCATTAGGCCAATAATCCTCTCGCTATTGCTTGTTATCTGTTAAAGCCCAAGCATTGTGAAAACCACTTCATACATGACATTAATTTAATTATGGTCCTATATAAATATTTTGACTTGTTTAATGAATAATGAAGTTTCTTTAGCACCTTTATATTTAGATACAGATAGTTATAAAACCGAAAGGCAAATCTGTTAGGTTTTTTTTAAACAGTGGACCACACTGACTGACTGACACTATACTTACTGTTTGATTTATTTGTTTGATTTACACGACTTCAAAAGTCACTTAAGACATAAATCAGAGTAAGTAAATTTCTTACAAAGGAAACTTAAAAATAAAGAAAATTGAAAAAAAAAGATAACAAAAAAAATAATTAAAACAACATAAAACTTTACAATAACTAAGTAACAATTAAGTAAATACTATCCCACCCAAAACAAAAATGTGAAAGACTGCCAAGTTCGATAATATGGGAATGCTTCGCCTATAAAAGAAGTGAGATCTGAATAAGTACCAAGTTCCATACACATACCTCAGTTAAAAATAGTTACTTTTTAATGATGTCACTTGGCAAGTTTTCATACACCTTGTTATAAACCTACTAAACGCAATGAATCAAGTATTTAATTTTCTATTAAAACTTGCCAAGTAACATCATTAAAAAGTAACTATTTTTAACTGAGGTATGTGTATGGAACTTGGTACTTATTCAGATCTCACTTCTTTTATAGGCGAAGCATTCCCATATTATCGAACTTGGCAGTCTTTCACATTTTTGTTTTGGGTGGGATTTAATTTATTTTTGTAAGGTTGTTTATTTTATTTTTTTCTTATGATGAAGTTAGTTAAAGAAATGTCTCATTTATACTATCTTTTAGATTTTTTAATATGCACTATGTTTCTTACAAAGAAATGAACTAGATTAACTAATCATCCTCCGAGCCTTTTTCCCAACAATGTTGGGGTCGGCTTCCAGTCTAACCGGATTCAGCTGAGTACCAGTGCTTTACAAGAAGCGACTGCCTATCTGACCTCCTCAACCCAGTTACCCGGGCAACCCGATACCCCTTGGTTAGACTGGTGTCAGACTTACTGGCTTCTAACTACCCGTAACGACTGCCAAGGATGTTCAATGACAGCCGGGACCTACAATTTAACGTGCCATCCGAAACACAGCCAATGGTGTCTAAGATATACTTAGAAAGTACATACAAACTTAGAAAAGTTGCATTAGTACTTGCCTGACCTGGGATCGAACCCGCGCCCTTGTACTTGAGAGGTTGGTCCTTTACCCAGTAGGCCACCATGACTTTTTTTTTTTTTTTACTAGATTAACTAAATGGACTAGATTTACCAACTGACTGACATGACATGTTATCATATATTATGTTCGTGGATCAAAGTTACACATTCGTTATTTTCGAAAGTGACACACTTGGCCGTTTTCAGATTTTTACTTTACTTTGACTAAATACAAACCTTTGTACCATTCGAAGATATATTATATAAATATAGATAAATTTAGGTCGCTTTAGTTCCTTAGGGGTATAAATTTACACCTGGTATAAAACACCTTCATTATTTTGAAACCGACTCACACTTGGCCATTTTCAGATTTTTTTACTTTACCTTGACATAAAGACCTACCTCCATGCCAAATTTCAAGTCAATACGACCATTGGAAGTGGTCTAGGTTTTTGATGAGTGAGTCAGTGAATCAGTGAATCAGTGTATAGTAAAAATAGCGATTTTCTGACGTCAATATCTCAAGACCTACAATAGGTATTTTAATGAAATTTTGTATTTTAGATAAGTGAGGGGGTCTCAACAGATACTAGAAATTTGATATGCGTAAATAAAATAGATTTTGAGTTACAGGGGGGTCGAATTTGGCCCGAAATGGTTCGTGTAATATAACCCACGGCCGGTGTGTCGCTTTTTTTGCTCGAACTTGGCGGACACACTGCCGTGTGTCTAGATTTAAATCAGAGTAGGTAAGTACATTCCTTGCAAAGAAAACTTAAAATTAGAAATATAAGCATGAAATAAAACTTTAGAATAACCAAGTAACAATTGAATGGTATAACCTTCGCAAAATATTTGACGCAAAGACACTATGTGGGTAAAGTCCTCAAAGACATCGCAGTCGGGGGTTGGCTTCCACAAGCTTATTTATTGTGTTGAACACACGCGGTACGGGTGACGCAGCACGGGCTGCGCGGACGATGCTTTCTTGATTACAATAATGTATATTCTTATTGGTCCTTTGCAACGTGTTACGTACTAGGAAATTTACTATACCACTTCTTCCTTTTCAAGAAAAGTGTTGAATTTAACTATTTAATTTGATTTATTTTGCAAAAAATACCAGACTTCTCAATTCTGAAAAGAAACGTAGACAAATTGTACCTTGAATGCAGAAAGTTGATAGATCTTTATTAATTACTTTCACTCGGTAAGGAGCAGGCGATGCATTCTCTTCCAATTTTGGCAGCATCATGATAATATTGAATTTTTTAATATAACTTCGTTTTTCTTGACGTGATGAAGATTTATGACATCTTATTAGTGCAACGTCAGGTGATTTATTAATCGTGTTTCTAATAAAATTACTGTCTATGTTAAAAATGGTTATTCTCAGATATTTTAAGGAGAAAATAAACTTGATAACGTACTCTAAATAGGTATTTACCACAACAACTTGTTTCAGCAAGAAAATCTAGTTAATTAAAAATAACAGTTCCAATCCTATTGCGTTGGAAAAACTAAACAAAAAGACACAGATTCATTTATCACTGAGTGAAAAAATCTAAGCGGATTCGTTTACTTGTTAGACTAAGACTTAAGGCTAACGATGTATTTATTTGTCAGAAATTAGTATATATCTAGGTACAACATGCTCTCGTGACAATGATTTAATTTTTGTCAAAATTTTCTTTTGCAAAGTATTTCATCTTTTTTATGAGAAACAAGTAGTCAACTAAGTCGTAAAACTCGTCTGCGTGGTTAGCAATTTGTATGTCGAGTTTGGATAATATGAACATTTTCATAAATGATGCTTTAAGATACACAGCCTCGGTTGATTGACGACTTCAAAACCAACTCTCAGTCATTATGTCACCCCTCGTTCACCATAAACTCTCATAATAACAACTAAACAATAGAATATAGATCTGGAAAAGCCACATTGTTCTTCGCCGGTTATAAAAACGGTCGCTTTTCCATTGACTGTGCGATTGCACAGAATCGCAGTAAATCCCAGCTGAATAATGCACTATTGTTGCTTTGTATTTTTTTATTTCTTTTCAACCGTATTACCGTGGCTGCCAGTAGTTTATTTACTTCGCTGTTAAAGACTAGGAAGGATTAATGATCAAAGATAAGTTACTTAATTGTTTTTTTCTTGCTGATGATTACATAATGTTTTGTTTTTTGTTCAAGTATGTTGCTGGTTCTATTCTATTCTATTTTTATTTGTGGCATTCCATGTCGATGCAAACGTCGACGATTCTGCCAATGGTTATATTTCTTAATTAAAAAAAAATAAGTACCTATCATATATCGGGTGTGTCATACCTAATCACATTAAATTACATATACTTTAAGGTAGTTATTCTATAACGAATTCCAAAAAATTTAAATAAATCCATTTAATGGTGTTAGAATATACGCATGATGTACGTATAATACCTCCTTTACAAATATCCAAGTTTATACCTACTTCAATCATTCGTCAAACATTCAATCATTCAATGTTCACTTCAATCGGTCATTCTTACATTCGAAATATAACAGTCGTTCAGGATACATGTGTTTTCTTTGTCTCACCTGCACCCATATCCAACAGGTTATGGGCCCAGGCCGTTTTCTGTAGTTAAAAGTAATACAACTAAATTTTAAATTCAGTGAAAGAGTGTAAATAAAAATTGCATTAACAATGAACAAAATATCACATCTTATGACGGTGTTATTACTGCGTTGCTAGGTGATGAGCAACTCAATATGGTTTCTGTGAAGACTACGCCTACTCGGTCATGAATTTTATAATAATAATAATGAGACCCACACTCAAAAGGAAAAATAATTATCAATCTGGAAATTCAATGCATAAAATATCAAAAATGTATTGTGATCATTGCGGACGTCAGAATCATTTCAAGAAGGACTGCCGTTACGTTAAAGGACCTGCAGCAAAATAATCAATGGGTGAACTTCAAAAGTCTGCCAATAACATTGAATACTGCAACAATGACCAGGACAGTTTCGTTTTATGATTTCATAATGTAAATTGTCTGCTAATTATGTAGAAAATAATACTGTTTATTTTCTTTTAGATTCTGGTGTGACAGATTATGATGACATATCATATTGACAAATCAAAAAAAATAAAAAATTGACAATGTAAAAAGGTTTTAACCTCGTACGTCGAATTATCCACACCATTGAAGATCGGTGTTGCTAGGAAAGGAGTTTCAATCCTGGAGTTTGGTAAAGGGTAAATCGAGGTAACAACAAATATTAAATTCAAGGATCAATTGATGACGTTTTATATTCACCGGAGGTACGTTATAATATGCCAAAAGACTGGTATGTCGGTAAATTTTTCAACATTTATGGTAAAAATAATAAATGTTTTATGACAGGTGAGAACATCAATCAATAATGTTTTTATGATTACTTTTAAACAGTAATAATTCTCTGAGTAATTTAAATTTTGTTGAAGAGAATCACCAAGACTGTAAAAGAGTATATATTACGGCATAGTACCTACACTAGGTCACTTAAATAAACAGAAAATTTAAATGTTCAAATATGTACCTAGTTGATGAAAATAATGTTTTTATTTGATAATTTGGTAATTCTGATGAATTATCTGAACCTTGCATACCTACTTGGTAAAAATCATGTACTGTAGATGATAAGAACTGTTCTATATTGTTACTTTTATAGACAATTTTATACATTACAGTGTAATATGAACTGTTACATATTTGATGTACGCCAAGTCAGAAGTGCTGTGAAATGTTTTCAAAATTTTGTTGCTAAAAGTGAAAACTTATTTAACCATAAAGTAAACTAATTTATATTGCGATAGTGGGCAAGAATATCTTTCTAATGAATTTAAATATTATTGTGTTTGTAAGGAATAACTTAGGTAGATACTGTTTAACGGTATCGAATAGCCACAACAAAATGGTGTCGCGGAGCGTATGAATCGTACGTTAACCGAAATGGCTCGACCATTGGTTACAAGTGCGAAATTATATAAAATATTCTGGGGTGAAGCTATATTAATATTAATATACATATTTAACAAATAGACTACCCACAAAAGCGCTCTCGAATAATAAAACACCATACACACAATCAATACCAAAAATACGAAACCGAGAATAAGTCATTCAAGACATTTAAAATAATGGTGATGATTCGGTTCGACATGTTCATGATAAAACCAAAGACTCGAAATTTGACGAAAAGTCATTTAAAGCCATATTAGTTGGTTACAACCAAAATGGTTACAAATTATTTAATACAGAAAATAATCACTTCCTTATTGCGAGGGATGTTGTATTTGAGGAGTTGAATTTCTATTATACCTGTTCAAATTCCCGCCAAAATTAACAAGCCCGATAACAACGATAATCGGCAAAGTTAATAGGCAACAAACACAAACATAATCATTCCCCTGATAATAGCTCTGAAGCTGGACCTTCATCTAGCAAACTGAGACGTAATAAAAAAAAAAAAATTCTCAAAGTACCCCAATAGATTATAAAAGGATTGATGACCCATTTTTACTTATAGCTCACAACTGTTCAATCACTACCATGCACCTATTGTGACATTTTTAATAGGGACGATTCTAGTTTATGTTGAAAACCACAGAAAGTGAAATAGAGTCTAATCATAGTACTTGGACTATCGTAGCAAGACCTAAAAATACGTAAAATACCTAAATGAGACATAAAAAGCTCAAAATGGGTATGTACAATTAAAAATAACGAGTTGGGTAAACCTACATGGTATAAAGCCCGATTAGTAGCTCGTGGTTTCACTCAACAATACTTACAAGATTATTATAACGAAACGTTTACTTCAGTAGCTCAAATATTTTCCAATTTATATAACTCTTGCAAATCAGTTTGATTTATATGCCCATCTTATGGATGTAAAAACTGCTGTTTTGAAAGGCATTCTTAAGGAAGATATCTATATGGAAATGCCTTATGCTTAGTATGCTTAGTAAATATTAGACCAGATATTTGTGCTGCTAGAGGTATTTTAAGTCGGTATCAAAGTAAAATTAATGAAGTTACGGAAGTGATAAAAGGAACTCTTAAATTAAAGCTGACCTATGTGAAATGTGATTACAAACAACTGATGGCAGGGTATGCAGATTCGGGTTATTGTACATTCGTCACAAAGTAAATTCGCCATATTTTGAAAAAATCCATACATTGAAAGTAAATTCGTCACATGTATAAAAAATATGTGTAAACTCGTTACAGGTTCATAAGGGTTATTGTAAATTTGTCACAAATCTTCAATTCACATTTTTCCTTTTTCCTTCAGTAGCGATAGCAAGCAAGATTTTAGCGCTCGAAATTAAATATACTGATACTGACTGACTATGACAGATGCAACTGTCACTTACACAAAAAAGGGTGACCCACTACAATAGTGGTGTTCGGCAATCAATAGACTTAGAAGTTTAGTCATGCTTTATTTTAGTAGGTATCAAAGCGTTTTTTTTTATTGTAAACATTTAATACATACAAAAACTGGGGAAATAAAAATAAAACGAGATTCAGAGGAATGAACACTAGAAAGTCAGAAATATACAAATAATTTTATACGTTTTTATTCATTACGGTTGCTATTTTATTCACTATTTATTTGGGACTAAAACCTTGCAACACGAGAAATGTCATTTTACTGGCTCGAGTTAATGGCGTCCACGGCCGATTTCGACCACGGCGGCTGTTCTCATTCAAGGAGATCAGCCAGCTACGCAGGACATATTATAGTGCACAAGCATTTGCGCAGACACAGGTGCACTCCCTATTCCTTCACTCTCATAACCCGATGGGACGGCAATCCGACACGACCGGAGAGAGATCAGGCGCAGGACCGACATTAACGTGCTCTCCGATGCACGGGTGAATCAATCACCAACTTCCAGACCACGGGCTGCTTTGTGAAAGTTTAAAAAAAACCCACAAAGCGATTTCGGCCCGACCCGGGAATCGAACCCGAGACCTCGAGCACAGCAGCCGCGCTTGCGACCACTAGACCAACGAGGCAGTCATGCTCGAGTTAAAAATCGTACTAAAACAACTGATTACATAGCGCAGTGACTCCCTTGAACTTGTCGATGCTTGTTGATATGTTCCAAATGTGATTTGTGATAGTGCATCTTTGAAAAAATGGATCATCAACCTGGTACAAGCTCGGGAAGCCATGGTGTAAGTATTTTATTATTTAATGCTATTGTACAAATCACTACTAGATTATATTATCTATCTCTAAGATTTAATAAGATCCATAGCATATGATAAAGAATTGAAAACTATTTTGCACAATTACGATAAAATGTCTTTGGCTGAAGTTCTTAATAAACTGTTTTGCAGCATTTTAAAAACATGTAAAATTTAATTACCAATCAATATATTACATTAAAATATAGTTTTTTTTACAATGTTTATATACCTACTTATACGTCTTATTATATTTGTATTGTTATAGACAACTCAGCCACTCAAAACTGTGATTTTTACTTAGGTTAAGAAAAAAAGTGATTATAACTGTGATGTAATTATTTTTCTTATAAGTAATTGTAATGTTATTCGTAAATCAAATGACAGACTTTAACTGTTTTTCTTATTTTTCGTAATGTTACGGGCATACTAGCCACTTGAGAACTATGATTTTTACGTAGATGTTAGGTTATTATATTTATCTATATTGTTGTAGGCAAGTCAGCAAGTCGAGAACTGTGATTCTTTATAAATCTTATGTTAAATAATAAAAAAGATGTTTATTGCTGTGTTTTAATGTCTTTCTATTGTTTATCTTATTATTGTTAAGGTTTAGGCAAATCGTTCACTCGAGAACTGTGATTGTTTTTTTGTAAATGTAAGGTAAATCAATAACCTTGATGTGATTCTGAAAAATATACAACAGTTTATTCTACTTCGTGTTTATTTTTTGTGCTATCGGTACAAATAAAACCTATATGACGAATTTACAATAAACAAAATTAATATATTGGAAATTTATTGTATAAATTAGAATTGTGGCAAATTTACACATACTTTTTTTTGTGACGAATTTACTTTATGACGAATGTACAACAACCCGCAGATTCTGATTGGTTGAGGCGACGTTATTGACCGCAAAAGTACAACAGATCACATATTTAAAGTGTTTGATAATTGTACAATTTCGTGGAATACACGGAAACAAAATAGTCGCCGGTTCCTCAACAGAAGCTGAATATATGCTTATTTGAAGCTATAAGAGAAGCTTTTTGGATAAAATCATTATAACATAGTTCTATTCTGATAAAACAGCCAATGATGATATATGAAGTTAATAACAGTTGTATTAGCATCGCTAATAATCCTACAAATCACAAACGATATTGTGACGAATTTAGTTAAGTTTGTATGCGTTGATTTGTGTGATGTGATGTGTTATTTATGTGTTTTTAGTTAAGTTTAGAATTAATAAGAACCCATCTGCCGCATTAGGCACGTCCTGTAAGGGTAGATGATATGGGTTGTATATGTAAATAAATAAGTAAATGTAATAACAAAATACCAGACAACCAGGCAACAGTCTGGAACTGAATGACATGAGGTTTAAAACTCATATATAAAAGCCACACTTTGTAAGAAAGCATATTATTAACTAGCCGTTTTCCCGCGGTTTCACCCGCATCCCGTGGGAGCTACTGCCCGCACCGGGATAAAATATAGCCTATGTTACTCGTGAAAGAATATTTAAAATCGGTCCAGTAGTTTTTGAGTTTGTCCATTACAGCCAAACAAACAAACAGACAAAGTTTTCCACTTTATAATATTAGTATAGATAGTATTGATTTTACCAAATATTGAAATAATTACTCCTATTGCTACTTAATTATCACTTTTTTTTTGGCTGACACAAGAAAATAATTATGAATTAAGTAAACAGAAACACCTTCCTTCAAATTAATCATTTATTAAACCTCTTACGGTTGTTAAATCACACTAGCTTCAACGCTATAATATGAAATAGTAAACTTATCTTAATAAGACCTCTTAATAACACAAAACAAAAACGAATCTTAGCTTAAAACAAAAATAAACTTCACCGAAAACAAACTCTTAATTAAAATGAAATAAAACTTACTAATCAAAATCAGACTTAATTTTTCAGTACGATAGGAACTCTATGCTTGAGATCGTAGAAAATTAATTAATATCCTACCTAAATTAATAAAAAAATATTAAATTTTTCATCATCAGAGTCTATTAAGTATAGATTTATAATATCTAAATCGACACTAAAATGCTTACTTCCATCTCTTATAAAAGTATCTCTTGATCGAAAATCAGGGTAGATCTCCCAAACTTGCAGAACGCTGAATAATTAAATTTGAGTTTTCAGGAACTTTTTATGAAAATGAATCTCAACGACAGTCTTCTTAAGAAAATGTATCTCAACGACAGTATTCTTAAGAAAATGTATCTCAACGACAGTATTCTTAAGAAAATGAATCTCAACGACAGTATTCTTAAGAAAATGTATCTCAACGACAGTATTCTTAAGAAAATGAATCTCAACGACAGTATTCTTAAGAAAATGAATCTCAACGACAGTCTTCTTAAGAAAATGAATCTCAACGACAGTATTCTTAAGAAAATGAATCTCAACGACAGTATTCTTAAGAAAATGTATCTCAACGACAGTCTTCTTAAGAAAATGAATCTCAACGACAGTATTCTTAAGAAAATTCTCCTACCAGTAGAAAAATTAATAGTAGTAAAATTTCTCCTATCAGTAGTTTTGTTCTTGTGTTTTCTTCTTTCTTGCGTATATAGTTTTGTCTATTCTTTTCTTGGTTTTCTTTCCATAACTCTTCATTATTGTTTATTCTTTCATATCTTCTCTTATCCGCTTTTTTTCTTAGTATTTCTTCTCTTGTTTGTAATTTTCGTTATGCCATTTTGAAAATAAGGATCTAAAAAAATTTAAAGGTATTCTAGCGACGATAAAAAAATACCCAAAACCTCTAGCACAGAAAAACCAACAGGCCATTTGCTTTATTTTTTTGTATTACTTACTTAAGTAATCTCATTGAAATTAAAAAATAAGTAATACTAATAAAGATCTATGTCCAGAGGAAAGTAATTATTTTCACGGTATTTGAACAAAAAAAAATGCACTGCACTAGAAGTCAACACAAATTAACAAATATACAAACTACAATAAAGAAATGTCATTAGACATACCTGTAACATATGCCCGAATTTGAATGAAATCTAATTCATATGTCCCGCTCAAATTCATCTGGCTTTAAGAGCCAGATGAATCCAGACTAATGGGGGCCAGAAAAATTAGGAATTCGCAGATTATCAAATCCTGCTCCTTTATTTATAACCGTAAAGCATCAAACATGCAATTAATGTTAGCAAAACCCTCTTATAAGACACTTTGCTTTGGCAACAAAACGATAGTAGATACACACTTTCAGTTAATGAAGACAGATTGATATGACTACTTGCCTTACAAACACCAGATGACAACTTGCAATTATATTTTTTTCCAAAAATACGTCCGCTCACGAGCACTCACTATCACCGTTCGGTGCTGACCGGCGCGATCACTTACAAGTAAATATTACTCTTTCAAATATTTTGTATTTACGTATAGATAATGTTTGAACAAATCGAGCCAGCTTAATGATGAATTTAGTCGGGGACAATTTTTAAATTTATGTAATTATGAAAATACACCATTTTTTATTATTTTAATATTAAAATATTAGGAAACACATATTTAAAGATCATTTGGATTCATTAGTTTTACTGTAACGCGATCGTAGCTCGCAGAAAGTTAAATAATGCAGCAAAAACCGTCGTTGGGACACACCAGACTAATTAGGTTTCACTGTTTTCTGCTAACTTAATTATAGTTTTTTTTTAATAAATTCTAATTAGTTACATAAGGCGTCGATAGACATTTACCTTTTACATAAAACCTGAAACTGGCATTCCAATCGAAGGATATTTTCATGTGTTCTTCGGTCAAAAACACGTCAAAACTGTGTTTCGAAGAATCACCCCCCCCATGTATCCTTGCGGACCTGACCACCCGTTTGGTTATCTACTATTTGTGTATCACTAAATAGTATAAAGCAAAGTCGCTTTTTCATTCATTACATCCCTATGTCCCTTTGAAAGCTTAACTCTTCCAAACTACGCAACGGATTTTGATTCGGGCACGGCCGTACCATCCTTTTCTCGAAGCGTTTCGCGGCTATTTCACCCCCCTGTATCATCCATGTAGACAAAGCTAGGAGTTTAGGTTAGGTTAGGTATAATATATTATTATATTCAAAGATAGAGTGACTGAAGAGGAAGGTTTGTATGTGTAATAACATCCGTTAAATAGTGAGGAAATACTGTCTTCCCGCGCGAAGCTGGGGTGGGTCGCTACTTTTCTAATAATTCGACAACCCAGGGCCGACTATCCTGGTGCCGCAGAACGAGGAAATGCTATCTCCAATAATGGAAATAGTATACGGTGGTAAAAGTAAAAGTTTTAATGTTTTGTTTTGCTATTAAAACAATTATGCCTAGTTAAGACCGATTTTTATTGATAGTGTACCCTAGGCTTATTTAAATAAGTAATAAGTTGACGAAAATACATTATACAATGATTTTTTCTACCATAGATTTTATTTTAACTAAAAAAAAACCGGCCAAGTGCGAGTCGGGCTCGCGCACAAAGGGTTCCGTAATAACTTAACCAAAATTACAGTTAAATCAACCTATCTCAAAAACTATAAGAGATACTTTGATCAAACCAAAAATCGTTGAAAGAGTTAATTAGCATGCATCACCTCTATTTTTTTTAGAATTTTATACCCCGTAGTTATAAAAATAGAGGGGGGGGGACATACTTTTTACGACTTTGAGAGCTGATATCTCAAAAACCGTTCACTTTAAGAAAAATGTTTTTTAGAAAACGTTATATCATTTTAAAAGACCTTTCCATTGATACCCCACACGGGTATGTACATCGAAAAAAAAAAATTCATCCCTCAGTTACATGTATGGGGGGCCCCACCCCCAATTCTTTTTTTTACTATTTAGTGTCATATTTTTGTAGCGGTTCATACAACACATATTCCCATCAAATTTCATCACTGTAGTACTTATAGTTTCCGAGTAAATCGGCTGTGACAGACGGACAGACGGACAGACGGACAGACGGACATGACGAAACTATAAGGGTTCCGTTTTTGCCATTTTGGCTACGGAACCCTAAAAATGGGTGCAAAAAGTATAACTCTTTTGTGCCCGACTGTACTTATTTCCGGTAGATTCTTGACATGAACTGTTTTATTTCAGTAACTGTAGGGTATAACCAATAATCTAATATACATTAGAACTTTATTGGTTATCAGGCCAGGGTTCATACAAAATTGCCCATCATCCTTTGAAATACATAGGTAATACATAGGTTGACTTTTTGCTTCTAAGTACCTATACTCTAAACTCCATAATTGGGTTCGACTTCTATAACCCAGAAGTAACTTGAAGTAAAATGTAGCTATGACAGCCAAGAATTTTACCTAATATATAGTCTCCGGATACAAAAAAGATAACGAGTTTTTTTATTTACATTATTGCAAGGTATTTCTATTTTCTGTCACACAATTACTTCCAATCTTATTTTCCACTAGCTTCTGCCCGCGACTTCGTACGCGGATCCTGTCCCTTATGCCAGCGACTACGGGGTCAGCAAAATCAAAGATCTGAATAGTCTGATATTGAATTTTAAGGGCCCGTTGACTTGAAAACAACGGAATACGCATAACCATTAGAAACGTTCCATATATTTAATTTTTGTACTTTAACGGCAAAAGCACAGCAGACTAAAAAAAACGCTGAGAACTGAACCGCAATAGACGTGACCATAGGGATAAAAGTAGTGATTCTAATTAGTCCTCATTTAAGTTGTGTGTGGCAAAAATATTACACGTATTATTACGTAAAAAAACATTAAATAGATGACAAAGTCTTGGTGACTTAGTTGAAATCGTGGTGGTTTAGTGGGTAGAGAACCAATCTCTCAAGTATGAGCATGCGTCTTTGATTCCAGGTCTGGCAAGTGCCTGCCAATGCAACTTTTCTAAGTTCGTATGTACTTTCTACGTATATTTTGGATACCAACCGTTATTTGGAGGGGATGTTAAACTGTAGGTTCCGTCTGTCATTGAACATTCTTGGCAGTCGTTATGGGTAGTCAGAAGCCAGTATGTCTTACCAAGGGGTGTTGGGTTGAGCGGGTAACCGGGTTGTTGAGGTCAGATAGGCAGTCGCTCCTTGTAAAACACTGGTACTCAGTTGCATCGTGACTGGAAGTCGACCCTAGCATAATTGGGACAAAGGCTCTTGAGATAATAACGACAATAATAATGAGATATAGGCACCGCAGGACATCTGAGGCTGATGACGGGGAGTAGCGACCCCGCGGGGCTATATATACTGAGTTCTCCAGGGAGAGTATACTGTCCCCCATCTCCGGCCTGTCGGAGTGAACCATGACGGGGGTAGGTCTCACGCCTCTGGCTTGGCTTGGCCGTCCAGAATGGAGTCGCTAGAGCAGGATTAGTAGCCCTGCTCGGAGGGTAGGTGCCTCATGGTAAGCACAGGGAGCGCGTATTCTGCGTTTAAAGTCCGCCGAGGTATCCTCACCCTTCAGCCGCTCATGTCCCTGTTGCCCTCTTGTTGCTATTCAGTGACTGGTTCCCGGGGGCCCAGTAAGTGAGGTGGCGAATCTCCACCTGCCATTTTTACATGTACCTAATACATTGGCATCCACTAACATCCCATCACAATAGCCCAAGTAGTTTTCCTTCATAGTTAGCAATAGTTTAGCACAGAACCGGAGATTGTCTTTTTTTTAACGACGTCCACCGGGGATTGTCCTTGGGTTCATTTCTATAGTGTATAAAGGGATAATCGTCGGTTTTGTGTCACCATTTCATTAAAGTTGTCTCAAAAGGGCGTATTCAGCGTGTTGGCTTTGGCACCACGTTTGCCTCCCAAAAATTCGGAACTCTGTAGTCCCGAGGTCTGGAAGAGACATACAAAATAATAATGAGATATAACGCAACAAAGTCGGAGAGTGGGGGCTCGTGACGCCACGTCTAGGTAGCACTAAGCAGTAACTTAACACGAAATTCAAGCGTTGTTGTATCTTTGTTATTATTTGTTTGTGAGAGAGAGAGAAAAGAAAAATACGTGTCCATTATTTTAGGGTTATCTAAAAGACGGACTAATTACTTTTTTTGATTCACCATACCTATTTCATAACATTCATTTCTATACATTTCAAGTGTAGTATTGCTCTTGAAGCTCCACATCAGGTGTTCCAGATCTTCGATGTTTATACGTCAATAGAGAGTGCTTATCAGATTGAACCACTTTTGCTAAAACGTCATATCTTCATATGCTATAGTCTAGCTGGGCTCCTGGAGTTCCACATCAGGTGTTTTACATCTTCAATTTTAATAAGTCAACAGAGAGTGCTTATCAGATTGAACAACTTTTGCTAAAACGTCATACATCTATATGCTATAGTCTAGCTGGGCCCCTGGAGTTCCACATCAGGTGGTTTAGATCTTCAATTTGTATAAGTCAATAGAAAGTGCTTATCAAATTGAACAACTTTTGCTAAAACGTCATACCTGTATATGGTACAGAGAAGCTGGGCTCTTGGGGTTCCACATCAGGTGTTCCAGATCTTAAAATTTATTATCTCAGCTGAAAATGCTCATCACATGAAATAATTTTTGCCATGGCACCATTTTTGTATCTCTTATAGTTTTGTTGGTCTGTTGGAGTTCTGCATCAGGTCTTCAAGTTTCGAAGATAAATTATAGCCTATATGTTGACCAGGCTTAATACTGATACAACAAAGAAAAAATCATTGAAATCCGTTCAGTAGTTCGGAAGATTAGCGTGTACAAACAAACAGACATACAGACATACAGACAGAATTTTTTTTTTGGATTTGTGCTCCATTACTGTTTCTAAACCCCACCCAATTATTATTTTTTTAATATATTCAATGTACGGACACAGTTTTTTTACAGATTTATTATATGTATAGATTAGAACATTAAGTTCAAGATAAAAAATGCTTAGAAATGTGGCGGTCCTGCTCCATAGGACATAACAATATCTAATTAATAACCAAATTAAAATTACACCAGCTAGTAAAATTGTATTTTTCCTTTGACTATTTGTCTGGTGACAAAATACATATAAAAGGATTAATGAATATGAATGTTTATACTTATTACAAGATAAGTTACAAAGTACATTAAAATATTCATATCACGTTTAATAATTATCTTTATAAATGGTATTTGACTCATGCATTTTCATGAAACAAAGCATGAAACATGAAAATTTGAAGCATGAAGCATTTTAATGGTCATTTCATTCTCATATGTTTTTGTTTGTGATTCTACATGACCTTCGCATGCTGTTGTTGTATGTATCAATACATAATTATAAACTGTAATACCATACTATGTATTTAAAAAATAAAAAGAGTAACCATGGAGTTACTTGTCTCTTCTTCTCCATAGGAAGCTACTGTTGGAATGAGCAACTAGAATCAAACTTATTTATGTTTTTGACTTTCATAAGTGCTTGTAAAGGCCTAAGTGAAGTAAATGATTTGACTTTGAAAATGGTACATGATGCAAAGTTTTTAGAATTAAGTTGAACTGAGGAGAAATTTTTTTTGATGCACTGTATTATTTTTAAGTTGTATATATAAGTTTATTTTATTTTATTTTTTTCAATTAATGTAAATATTTTGTGAATAATTAATATAAACTTTTCAATAATTTCAGTTAAATGATTTTATTTAGAATGCTATTATGTTTTGGCTACAACAAATAATCTAAGTTATTGAAATTTGATATGCAGTAGGTACTATTTCTGATTGTATTAATTGTATGTCAATATAGCATATTGTCCTATACTGTAATATACAAATTGAATTATACTGTATATATCAAACAATGTTTAAGGTTCTTCTAACCTACAGACAAACATGTGTTGCTGGGGAGTTTGTTGCGCCACTTCTTCTTCCCAGTAAAAACACATAGGAAGTGGTAAAAGGTGGGCGTTTTGGGGGCTGTCTTATAAATTCCTGACGTTCAAAAGGTGCTGTTTTGCAGCCAAGTTTGAATAAACGATTTTTGACTTATGATTGTATAAAATGCTTGTACATTTGAGGGGGGCTGTTGGAATATACGCATGATGTACGTATAATACCTCCTTTACAAATATCCAAGTTTATACCTACTTCAATCATTCGTCAAACATTCAATCATTCAATGTTCACTTCAATCGGTCATTCTTACATTCGAAATATAACAGTCGTTCAGGATACATGTGTTTTCTTTGTCTCACCTGCACCCATATCCAACAAATGGTTTATCCACAGGAATTATTTTTCGTTTTTAAATTAAGAACATCATAATGTAAGTGGCAATGTCCCCGGCTAGCGATTAAAATAAAGGTTGCCGTTCTAACCAAAAGCAAAAACTAAAAGAACAAAAAATATTTGACAAGCAAAATTAAACTTATTTTAGTGGTAGTAATAAGGTCCATAGTCACACGTTCACGTCACCAGCGAAAAGAAAAATAGTTTAGTATGTCACCAATATCACTGCTGCCAACCTAACTTAAAAATCTATTCTATTCTATTTTTATTTATGGCAAATAAAATTGGACACTATTTTTGTTTTTTTATGCAGTTTTCTACTCATTAATAATTGTAATAAAATACTGTTATAAATATTTTATTTCACAGAGTTGAATAATGCGTAATTCCTAAATTTTTATTCGATATTTCTAGCCGTCACTTAGGGGTTTTAAGCTTTCAATTGACTAAGATTTACATATTTCTAATTTCCGTGTTCGGGAACGTGTGTGTGAACTGTTTACGTTTAGTGCATGGCCGCCGCGCCGCGCCGGTTTCTTTGATGTTTGCGCGTTTTGCTGCGTTTGTGTTGCGCAAGACATTGTTTTTGCGATAAAACGTGTATTTTTGAACAGGATAATTGTTTTTGTTTATAAAAGATGTGCGTGTTTTAGTGAAAGGTATATCGTGTATGCGAAAGTGGATGCCATTTTAGTGTTTTGTTTTTGTTTGTGATTTGTTATCAGTGTAAATAAACAATGCCTCGAGTAAGCGGATATATGGTGAGCGATATGGAACCAATTGCGTTTATCCTACAGATTCCCCAATCTTTGTAGGAGCAGTGCAATCAAAGTGAATATTGATCTAGTGATTCATAATATACCTAGGTAATAATCATAATGAATAATCAAAATAAAAGTAATGTGACGTGATTGTAAGACGATTCAGATGTAAGTTTGCCGCGTTTGATTTGCCGACATACCTATTGTTGCGATGCGACCACAGATGCGACGTTGCCGCTCCTACAACACAGGTCAGTGAATTATGCGATGTACTTATTAAATGTGTTAATACTCGCACATTTTTATTTTATTTACTTTGTTCGAAAAATTCATTATTTTATTTTGCGTATTTTTATTTTTTCTTCGTGCGTATATTAAATACGTTAATATATTAACCAGTATATTAACGTATTTAATTTAATGTGATTAGGTATGACATGAGTTTGTATAATGAACGACCTATTTAAATAAAGAATTGCTCAAAAATAAAGCCAACCATCACATGGGAAGACAAAAAGATATCAACTTCAACTTATAAAATACTAAATTAAGCGTTCGGAAACTTCCTAACGACTACAAAAACGCTCCAATGAAAAATAGCTTCATCTAACTGAGCGTTTGTTGATTACTTCGCATATGTCTAAAGCCACGAAGCCTGCCAGCACTCCCGGTAGAATTTCGGAACAATTTAAACTCGTAAAGGATTTGTATTATTCCGAGCAAAATTAGTACAGCCAAGCTTATCTTTTGACGAGCCATGTGTGAATACCGCTAGAAGAAACATATTTCACGAGGCATTTCCATAAACGAGATGAAATTATTTCTACAAAACGTTGTGTCTCGGCTACAATAAGCTATAAATTTTAGGCGATTTATTGTGCTTGAATTAAAACTGGGTCTAAATGTAAAAACTAATGTAATTAGAAGATTTTCTTCAGTTGCAAAAGTACCTACTGTTTTGGGTTTTCTTGCTCGTTGTTTCAGAATTGCGCACAATTTTCATTATGGAGGCAGGGTATCCTTTTGTTCAATTAACGAAATTCCAAACACTGCTTCTAAATTAGTATTGACGGCATTGTTCCTAATTGTTTCGATTGGTCCTTGGGTTCGATAACGCCTTGTATTGCCTTTTCAGTTATTTTTAGGCTGGCTTTTATTAAGGTGCGACTGAGCGGAGAAAATGAAATTCACGAAATCGT
The DNA here is from genome assembly GCA_963856015.1 of Helicoverpa assulta. Classification (NCBI taxonomy): domain Eukaryota; kingdom Metazoa; phylum Arthropoda; class Insecta; order Lepidoptera; family Noctuidae; genus Helicoverpa; species Helicoverpa assulta. The sequence continues at coordinate 4,301,026 of CAWLCW010000016.1, forward strand.
CTTCAATTAAGAAGCTATTAGTGAGTAATTTGATAATATAAAAATGCTATTTTGTAAATACTTTAGGTCTTCAAATGCTTTTATTAATTCGAGGGGCTTAATTTTAATCTTGAAGGTGACTATCGAATTAATACGAAACTCAATTTAAATTGGTATTGAAAACCATTACGCTTCGTGGTCCGATAGCTTCTAAATCCAAAACACTATTTAAGGCAAGTCAACTTAATCAAGTATAAAGGCAATTTCTGAGAAAATCAAAAAGGCTAAAAGGCACAATAGAGAACCCAAACTACAAGACTGGGCTTGTTAAACCTTAGTTAGCGTCAGTAACAGTAATTATGTTGAAAATTTCAGCAGAACTGACCATCTGTCCGATCCGAAGTGGTTTTAACGTCAGATTAAGTTTAGGGACCTTCAAATACAGTGTTTAGTGAAACTTTAATTAATTCAACTGGACCCTAATAATTTCCAAGTGGTTGAATACGTTTTGGGATGTTCTTGTAAACGTTTTGTACCTTTCTGAAAGGGTTGGAGATTGGATAATAGAAATCAATGGGAGGCGAAGGAATTTTTCCCATATCAAAAATTTATTTGAGCAAAATTTAGCCTTATTGAATTTGTTATGGGAACTCATTGATATACAAAAATCAATGTGGGAACTACTTACATAATATTTTTAATTTTACCTTTACCCTAAAATATGCAAAAAAATATTTCAGTGGCATATAGCTTATTTATTTGGGGCTATAGGATAGTTTTTATCTAATTACTGGAAGTGGTTCTCCCGGGACGTCGATAAAACCTACGTAGAACAGCTTATACAATTTTGCAAACATTTATTTTGAATATCCAAGCATCAATCTCAATAACATGAGCACGTGTTGCGATTACCAATTCATAGGCAAACAGATTCATGTAATACCATTTCCAAAACAAATAGGATTATCGAATCCAATTATTAATTAGCTTGGGGATTCTAGTTCAAGCCGACGGGAGGGTAGGCATGTTAAAGGGCTTTAGGACGAAATCCCCTAACACCAGCTAAATCTGGTAGAGAGAAACAATTTGATATAGATAGTCTTTGGGCACGCTCGATCAAGCGGCAATATCCATTGAAAGGCATGATTAACTGAGATTTTTGTATATTTAAGAAGGTTTCTTCTAAAAAATTATAGTTAGTTAACCGGATCTATGAGTGTATACTTACGTTGATCAAGGTATTGTATATACTTCAGAAAGGTAACCACAAGCGAGAATATAACGTAAAGTTCGGAAAATTTAAGCAAGTTTTATTTAGACCATTTGTAGAAAAAAACGAAGAACTGTAGAAAACAATGTTGCCAACGTGATGTAATTAAATTAGATAGGATTTAAAAATAGTTCTCGTTTACTTAAAAAAATAGTTTTGTAAAAGTTTTGAACAAGCAAAAAATCTTACTTCGACATTAGATTGGAGAAGACTGCATATAACTTTTCACTGCAATTCTACAATAAAAGTCAAACTCATTTTTCAAATGTCAACTTTTTAAACGGATTTTATTGCAATGATTTTTTATTCATAGTCCCAATTTAATGGGTACCTCTTTTTTATTCGAGAAAATCCTAGTGGGGGCAGTAGCTTTCACGTAGATACGACACGGGCTATTATTAAAGTACTCTTCAACCCTGTGCAGCGCCATTTTAATAGGAGCCGTCATTATCTACGGCAGAACCTAATGAACGCTCTCATGATACTTACTGCTAAATGAAACCTCGCGTCCTCAAATTATTCTATTTACTTTTAATGAAATAATATTTCATTTAAATAATTTGTGTAAGGAGGTTTTAGCCCACGCAGCGGATTAAGTTTTTAATTGTCTACCTACCTTTTCGCAGTTTGATGATAGTTTTAATTACAAAAAGTTTTTAATTAAATCAACGGCGCTTTCAACTATTTGTGCTAAGGTAAATTAAAAAGATCTTTTGTGAAGAGTTCGGAGTAACGCTTAAAAACGTGACGAGAAAACACCTGTTATTACTAGCAAGAAGAAAAAACACGTTTTCCCTGCGGATGTAAGCCATGGAAGAGAAAATTTTAAGCCTCTTGGGAAATTTGAAAAAATACACGTTAGGTTTATCGGAGGCTCATCAATACTGCTAAATCCAGACATGAATTTTTCTACCCGCAGTAACATCATGTTTCTGCTCATATCGCGGAGAGAAAATTGTTGAAACGTGATTGTTTATCAAAGTTTAATTCGAATGGACACAAATAAATTATTACAAAAAATATTAATTGAAATTAAATTCTTTCAAATTGATACCATTTTATTTAGCTTTATAAGGATAGCAAAACGAATTGGTACTAAACTCTTAAATCTCGCAGCACAAAAATCTAAGGTTATTTTGTTCCAATTTAGCTTAGCGTCGGAAATAAATCCCCATTGATCTGCAAAGAGCGATTTCGAGAGCCTTTCCATTCACAGATTAGCTTTGAAAATACTAAATAGCAACGTTGCCCATTTCTAGTGGAAATTCAATCAATTTATTTAGAAGCTAATTTTCGGACCCACTCGGACCCATAATACCTTTTGCCGATACCTTATAAGTGACAGGGGTTCTGTAAATTAAATCAGGCATTATGTTTTCTAGTTTGCTTAAATATTAGGACCTTTGTTAAGGTTTCGCATTTGTTTTATTCGGATGACGAAGAAAGCCCTGTCACCCATATTTTCTATTCAGCATGCAGACAGAAAGCATATTTTCAGCCCGTTTGTACGTTTCCTAAGAGCTTATGTGAATGAGAATAAACGTGCACACGGGAGCGTCATTCAAGCTTTATCTCAGCATCTTGAAATATCATATAATTTTTCCACATTCTCTGATGAGATTCATCTCGGCGGCGAGAATGAACTGGAGTCTTCCTTTATTGAATATTTTAGAGATTGTTTGTTAAGAAAATATACCGGAACTTGGACTTACTTTTGAATAACTTCTTCGACGTTCCATTCGAAGGTAGCGAGCGTTCCAATTTATTCAAACTGTCCAATACGTTTTACTTAGTTGGGCACTTGGTTATCTCCGAGAGTTGAAATATTTCGGCTCCGTTTTAGAAAGTAAATTAAATTGTATTAAAAATATTTGAAGTTGATAAATACTGTATTGGTTAAGTTGTATTATTAGTTCAGTCTTTGAATTGAGTGGGCAGTTTACTGAGTTAAAGTAAAGTAAATAATTATAAGGGTCAAATGTTTTCGTTTACCTTTGACCGCAGACCTGACGCTATTTTAATTCTACTTATTTATTATTTCGTGGAAACTGAAGATTATTCTGGTGATTATAGCTTTATCGATTTAGCATAATTTGATGAATATTTATATAGGTATACATAGATATAATAGATCGTGGTTAAAATAGCGTGTTTTAAGATAAGCAGCTCATGAAGATAAATTATACATTTTGATTTATTTAATTTATGCAAAAGCATTTACGATATAGGTTATTTATAGGAGAGTTGCCTATATTGTACTAGTTAACAAACTTCATAAGTTATCACAATAACTACTTAATTTTAAAGGAATATCTATACTAATATTATAAAGCTGAAGAGTTTGTTTGTTTGTTTGTTTGAACGCGCTAATCTCAGGAACTACTGGTCCGATTTGAAAATTTCTTTCAGTGTTAGATAGCCCATTTATCGAGGAAGGCTATAGGCTACTTTTTATCCCGGTACGGGAAGTAGTTCCCACGGGATGCGGGTGAAACCGCTGGCAGAAGCTAGTATTACTATAAATAAAAAGGTTGTTCTATTAGCAATAATTTTGTATTGAAAGAAAATGAGGAATTTCAAAAATAAATATGAAAATTAAAGTAAAAAAGTCTCAAAAAGTACAATTTAGGAAACCGGTTGCCTTAATTGTACCATAGGTTTCCTTAATTGTACTTCATATTCTTAATGAAATTAAAGTGATTCCTATTAACCAAAAGTACAAACATGTTTATGAAAAATATTATTCAAATAGATTTGAATGTCAATTATGTAGTTAATAAAATAATAAATTGATGTAAAAAAATCTTTAAAAACAAGCTTTTATTTAAATGCGCTAAAAAGAAAAAAAATAAACTTTTACTGTAACTTTACTGTCAACTTATAATGACATTTCAAATTTAACATATTTGACACAATTTATACGTTTTAAAAGCTTGTCGCGATTTTACTAAGAAAGTAAATACGAGTAATTAAATCTCGCGACAAGCTTTTAAAACGTATAAATTGTGTCAAATATGTTAAATTTGAAATGTCATTATAAGTTGACAGTAAAGTTACAGTAAAAGTTTATTTTTTTTCTTTTTAGCGCATTTAAATAAAAGCTTGTTTTTAAAGATTTTTTTACCTCAATTTATTTTACACTTTTTAGTTTTCACCTGGTAAGTTCCTAAGTCTAAATTCTGTAGCGGCGGTCATCTTAGGTTTTGATTTGGTAAAGTGCACTTTATTCTACTTGTCAAGCCCTGTCATTGGATACCCATATGGATGGGATTGAAAAAAATAGGTTATTCACCATTTTGTAGCGGCGGCCATCTTGGATTTTAATTTCGTAAAGTGCAATGTGTTCTACTTGTCAATCTCTTTCATTTGATACCCATATTGTATAGGTACCTTAAAAATAACTAGTCCGCCATCTTGTATATTTAGCCATGTTGGATTTAGGATGACGTCACATAGCTTAACATGCATTGTCATCCAAACTAAACATGTATGCAAAATTACAGCTCAATCGGTTGAGGGCAAGTGCCTTAAAATTGAGTTGTAAAATTCCACCCGAACACACATAGTTACATACATATGTACATACATACATACATTGCAAGTTAAATAAAAGCTTGTAAAATATGAAAAACTGTTTGGAATGAAATTTTTATGTTTTGGTTTATTTTTCAAACAATCTAAGGCCTTTTTTAAGTCATCTTGTGTGTTTTTGTAATACTTTTTATCTTCTCTAGACATCTGAAAACATTTCAATCTAGTACACGTAAATAGTTCATGCACGTAAATTGTAACGGTACATTTTATTGGTAGGTACCACATCTGGTACAAATTAGGCAACACTAACTTTTATTTTTAAGTATGTGAGCCGGCATTATAACCTCGAAATGCTAAACATGAAACAATAGTCTCAAAAAAGGTCACTAATATGCCTACTTTCCAAAAACATACATAATAGTTGCAGTGTACTTACCGTTGCTACAAGAAATCCTTAGGTAAACACCCCTAAAACAATACTAGAACGCCGCAAAAAATATTTTTGTTTACTACAATTTACTCTGTTGTATTAACGAAAACAAAATGGCAGCGTTTGCGTCATTTTGGTAGTACTACTTTTTAGTGTTACCAATTTTAAACTAAACATTACAGCTTAGTAGATTTTAAGGTGGTACAATTTACGAGCCGGTCCAATTTATGCAACTCGACCCTATAATTCCAAAATCTTCTTTGATTAACAAATAGCTTCATTCTTGAGCGTCTTACTAAATAACATAGTATTATTTCATATAAAATAATAATACCTAGTTTATTATAATAACTTATTTACAGTTTTTTGTTTTAACTAACTACATTATGTAAGGTTAATGTAATAAGGCATTATTCGTACAAAAAGTCTTGTTTACTCGAGTAATTAAATTGATTTCTTCATTACACTTAATAATCGTAATTATTGTGTGGTGATTAAGCATGATTTATTGTTTGTGTTTGTTTGTGCGTATGTGCGAGTTAATAATGTACACGAGTATGAATTTAACGTCCAATAAAAGTTTTCTTGTTACTTTGAATATGTCAACAATGAAGCTTTCTTTTTAAATTGGTTCGTGTGTTTTGTTTTTTCCCATGATTATAAAAATACTATCTTATTTTTAAAGAATACATAAATTGTTAGTGTTCAGTAATTTAAGCACTCTTCCCGTGTAAAAAAGTCGTAAAAATTGAAAATGAGATTTTAAATAAGCTAGTCCTAGCTTATTTCAAATCTCATCAATGTAATTTCATCAATGTAATTTCATCAATGTAATTTTTGTCAAGGGCCCAATATGTATATTTCACAGAAACGTGAAATCTTAAAGGCTCGTCCTTTATTCCTTACATTCAATAAAGTTTAAAGCTTTATTCAAATTTTATCACCGTTCTTAGATATTCTCCATTTCATTAACATTTAAATTTTAAAGTCACCCTTCAGGGCCTATAGAGAAACATTACCATAAGTAAGGAATCATGAATCTAAGACAATGTTTAATTAATTGAAACCTTCAAAACTTTTGTGTTATGAGAATAATGGCTTTCTACAATGTTCTGACGTTTTGTTCATTACAATTATTCTGTTATGTATATTTTTCGGTATTTTAACTTTTCACCTTTTACTTATAGGTACAATTTTATCATTAGAGTAAGTAGCACTTTGCAAACTACCGACACGAACAGACGACCGACAGTTGACTTGATTATTTTTTTAACAATATCTTGATTCCAATCAAAGTTTTCAGTAGGTCTGATCTTGGCTAAATATCTGGTCTTTGTAATGTGCGTACTACTATTCATAAGGATTTATGATCCCAAACAAACTATCGGCCGACTAAAACTCGCCAGTGTGCTCCATCCCTGATTAACTCCTCAATTTAATATGATTTCGTATTGATTAACTATTAATATAGTGATGATGTTTAAAATTCAAATCGCAAACTTAATATGAAAACCTATATTTAGGATCCCAAGGGTACTCTTTCTCGTAGCTATTAATATGAGAAGCATGTAACGAGTACTTGATTAATGCTTAGCCCACCGCATTACTTAAAATATCCAAAGCTTGCATATTCATAACGTTTCAATTTACGCATGGCTACATGGTAAATTTTCTTAGGGTCTCTTATTTATTATTTCAAATTCATTTTATAGGCATAGACAAGTTTCAAAGAGACCTTTTTATTTAATCAATTTAGAAACTAAGCGTGGGCGTCGTTTTCTTAATCTAAGTGTGATTAAAGTTATGATTAATATTTTATATTGTACTTTGGTGGGTTTATCAGCTGCCTAGCCTTTTCCCAATTACGTGGGGGTCGGCTTCCAGTCTAACTGGTTGCAGCTGAGTACCAGTGTTTTACAACGAGCCACTGTTCATCTCACCTCCTCAACCTCAGTTACCCGGGCAACCCGATACCTCTAGGTGAGGTTGGTCAGATTTTGAATGAAATACGTACTTAAACAAAAACCTAAATTTACAGTTTTACATTAAATCATTAGAAAAACAGAACCCGTTCAACGGCCACCGGTAAATACAAATTCAATAGGGGCGGAAAACTATGTAATTTTCTAAGTGAACACAGCGGAAACGTGCTTACCGAGCTCCACCAAGCTTTATTAAATTTAGACTGAACAGAAATTCACGGGAGAACGGAGGACCCAGTGGGAGAGATCAGCGGTCATGAATTTTAAATATGGAATTTCACAATAGTATAATATTATCAAGGACTAGTATCTTTTTGCACAGATGATCTTCCTCGAACTTGATCCTCCTTGATCTTGATGCACAGATGGGTAAGTAAGGTTAGCCTTCTAGGGTCGTTCGTTGGATATCTTCCTTACTTTGTGGATCCGAATTTAGCTGCAAGTGACATAACTGAACTGCTAATGATTCACAATTGAAAATGTTAACAAAACGCCATACAACCAATTGCAATGCACCTACCTGCAAAGTTAGTTGACAAGAATAGTACTTATTTAATGGTCAACATTGTAAATCTTGCATTTATCATGTCTCATATTTGCCTAGACAAATTGGCTGTATTTAATTGAAGCCCTAAAACTATTATATAAGATTTTCTCTCCAACAACGTACATAAAAAATAAATCCCTCTTATGTGGCTTCTGTATGTTTACATTTACATGTGAGGAACAGTTATAGCCATAAGTGCGTGTAAATGGCGGAACATAATAGTGGGGCGTGTTTTTTATGTTCGCAGTTATGCACATTTTTACGGGAATTACGAGCCTGTGTGTGTCAAATGAATTATTTTTTTGTGTGCGTTTACATCGGCTGTTTATAAGTGATAATGTGGTGTTAGTCTATGCAACCAGTATTGAAGAGGTCTGCATGAGACATTTTTCAATTTTTAATTTTAACCAATTTTTTTGTTTTATTTGAGAAAAGGCTTTTATTTAATTTCGCATTGTGATTTTCATAATTATATTTATATGTGTCTTTTGTTTTTATTTATGTTGTGGACATAAAAATGAGATTACAGCTTTTTAATTAATTTATTATAAGTCCTATAACATGTAACTTAGTACTACTAGGTATGTTACAACCAAAAAATTACATTTAAAACGCTGTTATGTTACAGCTTCGTTTTAACCTACATAGCCGGTACAAAAGTAATGGTCATATCTATCCGTTAAAAACTACTTACAAGTACCATTAACTGACAAAAAAGTGTCTTCTTAGATAAATATATTAATAATATTTTGATATTAAGCATAATTTATCAACAAGACAAAATTTCCGCTCGTAGTCCCACCTTATCCCAACTTAAACAGATGTATGTACGTATCTATTAGGAGAGTATTACTTCGGCAACATGACGGTAATACGTTTGGTGACGTTTTCATTTAAGAAATAAATAGCAGTGTTACGTGGTACGCATACCTTTTGGAGATACAAATGTACAATAAGAACGTACATAAGTTGATGTCGCGAGTCGGCGCGTATTACGACAGACGTGTCGGGGATGGTTAGTCTTCACGGCATCTAATTTATGTACTTACTAGCTGGTGCCCGCGACTTCGTCTGCGCAGGTTTAGTATTTCGAACAATATGTTTACAAATTGTAGCCTATGTGTTATTCTGATGTATAAGCTATATTATTGTAAAGTTTCATTAAAATCCATTCAGTAGCTTTTGCGTGAAAGAGTAACAAACATCCATACATACAAACTTTCGCGTTTATAATATTAGTAGGATGTAGGTTTGCAAAAAAGTATGTTTGTTTAAAACTAGCTTCTGCCAGCGGTTTCACCCGCATCCCGTGGGAACTACTTCCCGTACCGGGATAAGAAGTAGCCTATAGCCTTCCTCGATAAATGGGCTATCTAACACTGAAAGAAATTTTCAAATCGGACCAGTAGTTCCTGAGATTAGCGCGTTCAAACAAACAAACAAACAAACAATCAAACAAACAAACAAACTCTTTAGCTTTATAATATAATATAATACTAGCTTTTGCCCGCGACTTCGTTCGCGTGGAATAGTGGCATCCGGCAGATTTTTGGTTTGAACAATAGATGGCGCTGTATGTCCGGAATAAATTGTATCTATTATTTTTATTTTTTTTTGTAATAAAAACTATCCTATGTCCTTCTCCTGGCTCTAAGCTACCTCCCTGCCAGTTTTCAGCTAAATCGGTTCAGCCGTTCTTGAGTTATAAGTGGAGTAACTAACACGACTTTCTTTTATATATATAGATTAGTATAGATAATATAATCTGAAAACATGCCTTAACTGACCTGAATTAAATAAAATATTTTAAAACCATAAAAAATATATTTTCTATGGTATTAACAGATTTCAAGATTTACCTCGAAGGTTCAAAATAGTTGTGATTAGTTCACTAATACATATAAGTAAGTTTTTCCTGATAATTAATTCCTTTAAAGGTTATCTCACTACTATTACAACGTTTACCCTTTACCCCTATAATCCACACATAAATACTAACACCCTCATATAAGTTAATTCGAAACTTTTGTATATAATCTGTAACGCTGCGGTATTTCTGCTCGGTAATATAGTGGATGAAAACTTTATGTAAATTCGTTCACAGTGACAAAACTTCCAATATTTAAATGAACTCTCTGAAATATATTAGGATGTAGTCACATTTTTACTATGGTTATACTTTTTGCGGTCAAATACTTCTATTAAACTGTTGAATGAATGAATGAAAATATTTATAACTAGCCGTTTTCCCGCGGTTTCACCCGCGTCCCGTGGGAGCTACTGCCCGCACCGGGATAAAATATAGCCTATGTTACTCGCAGATAATATAGCTTTCTAATGGTGAAAGAATATTTAAAATCGGTCCAGTAGTTTTTGAGTTTATCCATTACAACCAAACAAACAAACAAAGTTTTCCTCTTTATAATATTAGTACCTATGATCAGTTTGTTTGTTTGCTTGAATACATTTGCATCAGTAGGATTTGAATATTTCTTTCAGTGCAAGATAGCTTCTTTTTAAGGAGGCTTTAAGGAGGCTTCTTTTTACCCTTGCTAGCACCGCTGGCAAAAGCTACAACCAAATATTTAATTTAAAAGTAAAAAAAAAACTACGAGTAATTGGTTAAAAACGATTCAACAGGTTCCATTCCTTAATTGTACCAGAAGATCAAATACCAAAATCATTAAATAAAACTTTATTTAGCGAATCCTAAGGCGTCTAAGCTAATTAGTAATTCTAGTACCTAATCCAAAGTAATAAAACAAAAAGGAATATTTATTTCAACGTCTCTTAAAAACACCTGAGAAGGGAACCGAGTTTAATTACTTTTAAAGTTTCTTTAATTAATTTAATGAATTTGCATAATGCGGTCCGGTGGTTTGCTACTACGGGGATTTAGGTGCCAACTTGTGACTTTCAAGTTTGGATTAATACGTCAGTTGAGCTATGGCGAAGTAATTATGCAAAAAAGTTGAAAATGAAGAATGATGGTTTGAAAGGAAATTGGATGGAAGTGCAAAATACCGAAGTAATTAAAATTTCGTAATCTTTAATTTAAATGTGTTCATGAGCAAGTAAATCCTTTGACTTTGTTTATGAATAATAGAAATGCCTAAATATGTATAAAGAGTACCTAAACTGACGGATATTATACAATAAAATCAATATCACAAAATTAATTCAACTCGATCTTAAAGTATTTACTTAGGGTAGCTACAGACGTTGCATTCATCCGATTGCTTTGACAATGTGATATGTACAAACATAGGTAACTTGCATAAAACACTGAAATTGAACCTTTAATCAACATTCTGCCAGAAACCAGAAGCCACGAACCGGAAAAAAGGTTTACCTTTCAAACTTCTAGAAAATTCTCACTTAAGTTATAAGGTTTATGAATCGCAAAGTGACAAGAAGATTTATGATTTTCTTTTTTTTTTGCAATTTCGTCGCCCACGACGTAGATTGATGCAGCCAAGCTCATAAAGTGAGATGAAACTGTTTCATATTCATACTGGCCTAGTTCGGGCCTCATTTTTGAAACTTTTTTCTATTTTTGAATATTCAATGACTTGGCAGCTATTGGTGCAAGGCACAAATGCCTTGACTCCAAAGAGTTTGAAGGTTTGCGTTCCAAAATTGAATTTCGGGGATCTGATATGTGTCTGGTTGTTAGGGCTGCCATCCGTCCGGGTTTCCCCGGATTTGTCCTCGTTTGGAGGCCGTCCAGGGGCCGTCCGGGCGGGGTTTCAAGAAGTGTCCGGGGAAAACCCAGACACTTTTCATGTAAGCACCTCATTGAATTTAAGTATATGTTAATAGTAAATGGATTACAAATTAGGTATTATTTTGTTTACAAAAAAAGTACTCGTTCGGGGAAAAAATGCGATTTACGCCAAATGTCCGGGTTTTTTTCATGTTTGTCCGGGTTTGGCGAAATTCGAGATGGCAGCCCTACTGGTTGTCAATGCTTTTCTGTCATGCTGTTTTCTTGTCAAATGGCTTCGAGAAACAATGCAAAAATATTTTGCGGACAAGATTGATAGACAGCTTGTCAGTCTAGTAGAGAGTAGCAATTACATAGATATATTATGCCGCTACTGTTTTAAGTTTATATTCGTGGCAAACTAGTATGGGAGTTTTTTGATCAGAAAATAGAACACTCAAATAATTAGTTAACAATAAAATGAAATAGCGAATTTGCGACGAAAGTAAACAATTATTAAAACGTGATTTGGTTTTCTTTGAAAGTTATTCTTATCTTTAGAGAAAAACTGCAGTTTTAACTTTATTTACTTTTAAAGCTGACCTAGCAAAACAATTTACACAGAATCTCAAGAGTCACTTAGAAAGCTTCAAGATAGCGTTAACGTTTTAAAATGCAACTTGTTTCAAGTGAGATTAAGTAAATAACTTAATGTAACTCAAGTTAAGAAACTGCCTTCACAAGTGATAAGAGACAGTGACTTTATGTCGTTTTAAATTCAAATTGTTGTCGCGAATTTTGCACGCAAGTGTAATGCCGCCATTATTGTAAGTGACGTCATCAACCTTTTGGAAAGATTATTATTGCTCTAATGTACATACGTTTGTTTTATAGATTGTTTTTGTGCCCTTTCTTTGTAATTCGGTTTTCGTTAAAATGTCTCGTCGTGTTAGTACAATTGTATTAAATGTTTGACATTCAAGAATAAAAGCACTTTAGTCTTTCGATATCAATTTAGTTGCGGTTTCCTGGAACCGTTACAAATGGAAAGGGTGGTAACTTTAGTACATCAAATTCGATTTAGAGTTCACCATTAACCTCTTCGTTTTAAAGGTTCGACAGTGTGTCTGTTGTTTCACATTTCACCTATTAGATAAAGCTAGTAACCATCACAATCCGAACTCTTCTCTAATATTGAGAAATTCGACAAATAAATACCATAGCATTAACATATAATTATGTCCTCAAATCCTATGTATTCACAAATCGTGCTCAGTCAGTACAATTTTTGAATCTATTTTTGAAAACCACAGCACCTTCCCTCTCAATCCGGACTTTTATTATGGTCTACGTGTTACTGACTACGAAAAGTAGTTGCTACGTGCTACGGACTACGTGCTACGAGGGTCGCGACTTGCATCTGACAAGGGGTGGCATCTATTGTACAGGCCAACCAACCTACCTCAATCTGTCAAATTCCTTCAATAGATTTTCAACCTTATCACAGTAGTGGAAGGTTAATGTTCGATTGGTAAAATTTGACAGATTCGGGTAGGCTGCGTCTGTACTACACCAAACTTTGGGAAAATTTAAGGGCTCCAAAGTTCCAGACGCCTTTCAATCTTGGACGTTACCTATTTACTTTACTTAATTAGAGTTATAATAGTTCTCAGAATTTCAAAGTTCAGCTTGTCATTTGTTTTTGGTGGCTGGTAAATTATTATGTTAACTAAGGAGCTGTTATACTGAAATTATATTATTTACTAGCTTCTGCCAGCGACTTCGTCCGCCTTAGATTCGTACTTTGTGCAAAGCGAGGAAGAAATACTAAGCACCAGCCTATCCAATTATCTAAATGTATGCGTAGTAGTAGGACTATTTCACCTAAAAAGGAAATAAACCTACCTAGTTTATAAAATAACAACAAAAGAAAGTAAAAAAATAATTAATTAAAACCTAAAAGTCGCGCTGATAATGGATGATAAGCAAGATTTGTTAATATCAATTATTGTCGGTCAATAAGGTTGAACACTCTGAACGTCTATTCGCATCAATCGCATCAATAGCCAAATATTGTATGAAGCCCGCGCAGCCACCGCGCCGCGAGCCGCGTCGAGCGACCGGCGACCGTTACACAAAAATGATCTTTATAGCATGATATTCACGCGCGGTGGCTTATTACCGTATTTCATGTATAACTTTGGTTTTTCTCTACCGATTTATATGAATGATTCTTTTTTTATTGAATAGGTAATAATGTTAACTTTTATTATTTAATATGAGTGAGGGTGTTAGAAACGTAATAGTAGACAAAATATAATCAGAAACCTCCGAACTACTAAGCTATCGAGAGTTACACGTGTTATTGTGAGACAACCATAAAAGGTAGACTTGTGCTGTCATGGGATGTTTTTTACATAATTTTATGGAGAACATTTCCGTCATACATAGTTTCTGTGTAGCTTTTACCATTAAGGCTGCACACGCGACGGAAGCTTAAAAAATGGAGTAACTTCGCCCTTTTTCCCGACATTTCCCTTCACTGCTCTGCTCCTATTGGTCGCAGCGTAATGAAAAGTATCCTATAACCTGCCCAGGAGTATGAAGAATAATTGTACTAAGTTTCATTAAAATCCGTCAAGTAGTTTTTGTTTCCATAACGAACATACAGACAGACAGACAGACAGACAGACAGACAAAAATTCTACTGATTGCATTTTTGGCATCAGTATCGATCACTAATCACCCCCTGATAGTTTTTTTGGAAATATATTCAATGTACAGAATTGACCTCTCTATAGATTTATTATAAGTATAGATTAATTCCTATAAACAAAGAAAATTTTCAGGTTTATTTTAAAAAATCACCGGTAGGACGTCCTTGAGTACCTAAAACCTTTGTCGCTAGTATCCGTATATGAAATAGGTAACTTTATCAATACATATAATACCCATACAATATCAACACATTCAATGATAATTGACTGATTAATCCCCCATCAATTACCATCCAATAGGCGTCAACCAGTTAGAATGGCAGAAAGTTATTGCGGGCGTATCATGGTATAATCTAGTTATAAATTGACGAGTTACGAGTACTACACAAGGATGAATATTCATTAAACAATTATAAGTGGGAAGAAGTATGACTTACATTATGTAGGTGTTAATGTTCATTAAGTTTTGTGGGGAATTTGAAGTGAAATTCGTGTTGCTTGTGTCATTATCGCGCCTCTTACGTGAAGTGTTAACAATCTACATGTAAGTAGCAAAAGTTCATGAAGACAATCAAAATGACATATGTATATACCTTTTAATTCTCTGATGCGAGATGTGTAATTTGTTGGCATTTTTTTTTTGGGTTCAACTATTTTGTTAATCACCGCTATTGTTATTAACTAACAGGTAATACTTAGTACATGACTCTAAAGTTTATTTCGACGTATCTATCCAAAATATATGACACATCTCATCCACTGAAAAATAACCTGATATTTTCTTCAAGGCTTCAATTATGAACCATTTTACAAACAATAGTTAAACAGTTGCATTGTCATCAACGTTAAAGCTAACAATAGTCAAACAGTTGCATTGTCATCAACGTTAAAGCTAACAAAGCCTTGATCAGGATGTAAATGTTAATACCACGCATTATCATGTAGATTGGCTTATAGCTGATGACGGCATTACCATAACATTGTCATTGAATTATTGGTAGGTCATCATCACACTAATATTGTGAAGATGAAAGTTTGTGTTTTGTTACATCTTCATGTGTAAACGCTGAATGGATTTTGATGATACTTTGGAGTGATGTAGTTTATGCATGCTATAGGCTATTTTTTATACAGACTGCGAAAAGTAAATTCTTCGAGGTACGGATGAAACCGCTGGTGGAAGCTAGTTAACAATATTAATAGGTTAATTGCAGAGGACAAATAAGACATTGTCTATTTGTTGTTTTAATACTTCATCTTCATTATCCGTAATACTTTGCAAAACTATGTTATTATGTTATAAGTGCATGCGACCCGATATAGCGTCATAGAGTCAAGGAAGTGGAAATTGGTCTTAATTCGAATCATACAGGTTTCGGAATAAAAATGGACTTCAAAATATAAACACTATGAGGACAAATATCAGTTCCGTACGTAGTGTTTTAATTGTAAAATATTTTTGTCCATAGTTTGCAGCATTTTGTTTACTAACTTTATGCATATTTTTCTGTTAGGACTCTCGTTTTTGTTTCAATGTAAAGTTTCAGTTTTGGATAATTTTGTTGGTGTGTGAATGGAGTCGCGTCAACAATTCTGCTGAAAAATAAAAAACTTTGCAGTTTTGTTATTTCGCGCTTTAGCGACTGAAACACTTTCATATAAATAATTTGATTGAAATGAAGAGGCAATTTACGAAAAGGTAAAGAAAACTTTCGTATTCTAATAATAAATATGGTTCGTAGTTTAAATACTTCATATTCAAAATGGTGAAAACGTATAAAAATTTAACTTTTTAGAAATTTCCATATAGCGTCCAAAGATTGAATATTGAAGGCATCTAATAAAATATTGACACCTGGAATAAATTATTCTATTCGATTGGCGGACGCGAATTGTCGTAGGCAGTTCCTCGAAGGTTTGTTGTTGAGGTAAATTCAATACAAAAATATTCTTGTACTCATTTTTGAATTGCAAAAATGTTGGTCGGTTTCAAAAAGTAATTAAAATTTTCCTTTTATATTTTCAATCGGGTTTCGAAATACAGTTGTTGGGGAGTTTTCGTAAGACTTCATGACAAACGCTTAGTTTGAGTTAAAATAATAATATTTCTATCACTGCTGCAGACAGACACACCTCATTTATGTATAATGGCTATAAATTTACGTTAAAATTGCACTTTTCCGATGCTATTTGTTTCACTGTATCTAGTTGTTTGTTGTGTTTACTGTGTTGTGTGTAAGCCTTTTAAAAAAATACGTTTTTAACCGACTTCCCAAAAAGGAGGAGGTTCTCAATTCGGCCGGTATGTTTTTTTTTTTTTTTTTTTTTTTTTTTTTCTATGTATGTACATCGATTACTCCGAGGTTTATAGACCGATTTGCGTGATTATTTTTTTGTTCGACGTGAAATAGCTGCCAGATGGTCCCATAGTCATCAGGTCAGGATCTGATGATGGAAACCCTGAGAAATCGAGGGCAACCTTCGAAAGTTGTAGGCATACATAGTGTAAAAACTTGACACTCAGGTGTATGCCTGAAAGTACTATTCAACAGTGAAGGTTTGGAGCTGACCTGATGATGGAGACCAGAGAGGGTCGAGGGAACTCGACAACTGAATATATAAACTACCTCGTGTTTGGGCTTATATTATTTGTATTGACGAGATCTTTGCAACAGTGAAGGTTTCGAGCTGACCTGATGATGGAGACCAGAGAGGGTCGAGGGAACTTGACAACTGAATATGTAAACTACCTCGTGTTTGGGCTTATATTATTTGTATTGACGAGACCTTTGCAACAGTGAAGGTTTGGAGCTGACCTGATGATGGAGACCAGAGAAGGTCGAGGGGACTCGACAACTGAATATGTAAAATACCTCGTATTTGGGCTTATATTCTTTGTATTGATGAGAACTTTCCACTTATATGGATAGTGACAACTATTCGTATCACTGAAAAGCAGTAAATAAAAAACTTTTTTACAAAAAAATTAAACCGACTTCCAAAAACACTAAAAAGCAAAAAAAAAACTAATTTTAGGTGCATCGGCCTACAAGTCGGTGGCAAAATTAACTTAGTAACATCCATTAGACACCGACTTCTAGGCCGATGCACCTAAAATTAGTTTTTTTTTGCTTTTTAGTGTTTTTGGAAGTCGGTTTAATTTTTTTGTAAAAAAGTTTTTGCTGTATTTATGTATAAAAGTTAACGCCATTTTCTCCATAATTTGATTCAAATAAATAAGTTGTAATTCGTTCATCCATATTGAATTAATCAGTTGACCTCCTTCTAAGTTGGTACAAAGTAAGTCGTACATCAAGTGCAAAAGATTAATTGCTATAAACTTATTAGCACTCGAAGTAATTGGTAAACTTTCGTAATTTGTTTCTCCAGAATGATTTCTCTGAATTGAAAGGAATAATTGCTTACAAAACACTATTTTGTTGCCGATGTGAAAAGAGGCTCAATTCTATACTGAGATAAATTTACATTTACTAGACACGGAATAATTTCTAGGTCGAATCTATCAGCCTACTGTAGGATCCATCAGATTTTCTGCATGTGCTACCATGAAAGAAAATAGGTTCTTCCATTGAATGCAGCCGATACGGCAAGATGCTATTACCGAGAGAATATAGATACGAGATAAGGCTTGTTACCTACTTGGCATATTATTATGTAATTTTGCTGCCTAACTTAAATAAGTAAGAAAATAAATTGATTCAAATTATCGTGTATAATGATGACAAATACCTAATGGTTTAAGATTCGTAGAAAAGGTCTGAAATTCAATATCATGTTGTACCTTTAAATTTCTCTAATCATTCCAAAAACTACATTCATACACGGTCTACATGAATTCAGAAACAAAGTTTAGTACCGAAAAAAACAAATGAAGGTTTCTTCAAATCGAATTTTCGCAAATAAACTTCAGCAAGAGGTACCTATTGTTTTAATAATACTTCATTTGTTTTGTGAATCAAGGGCATACATTTTGACGAATAAGCACTGCTCATTCATCTTCAAGAACATTGTTAGGCGCAAAATGATTGAGGAAATAACACAACGTTAATGTTTGAAGATGGGACGCAGGGAAATGGAAGAAACATGAAAATGCAGACAGATGAATAGATTTGTGTAAACGAGTGATCATGACACCGAATGAATGTAAGAGGTGGCCGTTTTATATCAGAGATTGTTTTGAATTATTTTATGCAGTAAGTAATATTACACAAGTATTATGAACACGGTACTTTGGTCGGTTCATCATCATCCTCCGAGCCTTTTTCCCAACCATGTTGGGGTCGGCTTCCAGCCTAACCGGATTCAGCTGAGTACCAGTGCTTTACAAGAAGCGACTGCCTATCTGACCTCCTCAACCCAGTTACCCGGGCAACCTGATACTCCCTTGGTTAGACTGGTGTCAGACTTACTGGCTTCTGACTACCCGTAACGACTGCCAAGGATGTTCAATGACAGCCGGGACCTACAGTTTAACGTGCCATCCGAAACACAGTCAATGGTGTCTAAGATATACTTAGAAAGTACATACAAACTTAGAAAAGTTGCATTGGTACTTGCCTGACCTAGGATCGAACCCGCGCTCTCATACTTGAGAGGTTGGTCCTTTACCCACTAGGCCACCACTAGGTACTTTGGTCGGTTATGTATTTATATTTTTCACACAAAAGATCTAATTTTGATGTTTGTGTTTGTGTAAAGTATCTAAAAGTAAATACTTCTAAAATACCTGAAACATTACTACCTGTAACTGATGAATAGCGTGGCTCTAATTGATCTACCCTAATTGATTCTACCCCAGAAGTTGCTGAAATGCTAATTCTCAACTTGGACTGATTACGAAGGTCCAACTTATAGATGGCTGTAGACTGAAGTCTGACGTCACTTACTGACCCTTCAGAACTTTGCCCATTACGTAGGTATCAAATCTCTCATCACTTGCAAAGTTGATATTAGAAATGTTGAATGGAACTTTTGATGGCCTAAATGGTGCCAGTGAAATTCTGTTGGCACTTGAGGAATTTGATTTTAGTTAGAAGCAAATGTTTTCATGTTATCCCTGATTTTGTGGGTCGGACGACCAACACGTTTTGGGTTTGCCAGTACCTACGTAATGAATGGTATTAGTTAAATATGCAGTCTTCTTGTATTAATTAAAGCAATCAAAACTAATGAAAGTTGTTATAATTATTCTGAAATGCAATGCTTATCTATAAACTAATAAGTTTTAAAACTTGTATAAACCGCAAATAAATTGTTAAAGTTCAGAGACCATGGGTTAATATCATCTAATGTGCTATCTTGATATAATAACTAAGTTTGTAATTACTGAACCGTTTTAATGAGATAAACTTTTCGGCTACGATCCAAAAGACTAATTTATATCAGCTTAGGATTTAGGAGTTAAATTTCTTTGAGCATATTTATCGCAGGCATTAAGTGTACTTGTTTATTTGTTTTTAAGCTAAATTGGAGAAATAAATCACTAACAAGTGCCTTGTGTAGGTACTTTTAATCCCTATGATGTGTGGACCTCTTTTCTTCGCCTCTTTCCACAATAAGTTTTTTTTGTACATAGTAATGCCTATGATTGGAGTTTGAAATGAACCATAGTGGCCAGTAATATTCATATAGCTCCGAAAAAGTTTTAACATCGAAGCAATTTAAATAAAGAATGTCTGATTGGCATTAACAATAAAATGTCTGCTGAATGGATACTTTCTCGCGAACAAACATGGAGTCTAATATCGGTAAAAGCCCGCGTTGCGGTCCGTCGTCACGCGCGGGTCCCTACTTCCAATATTCGTAAAAGGTGTAGCCTCTATTTCGATAGTCGATGCCAACTATTTACTTTTTTTTTATTATTTGGCTCTTTTTATTGAAGTGAGTATCGGAATGCAAATGGTGTTAAGTATATTTCAGGAAGTAAGTAGGTAAGCTTGTTCATATTTTTAGTACTATAAAAATGGCAATGTCTAAAATTGCTGTTTGCTAAGAAATGCCGCAGCATCAGTAAAGTAGGTACATATGCCTATTTTATGGGAACCTTTCAGGGTTTATAAATTAGCTAATACGAGAGTTCGCCATTGAAAACAAAAATAATAATAATGGCGTCCACGGCCTTCGGCCACGGCGGCTGTTCCCATTTAAGGAGATCTGCCGCTGCGCAGGACATATTATAGTGCACGAGCGTTTGGGCAGACACAGGTGCACTCCCTATTCCTTCACTCTCATAACCCGATGGGACGGCAATCCGACACGACCGGAAAGAGATCAGGCGCAGGGCCGACATTTACGTGCTCTCCGATGCACGGGTGAATCAATCACCGACTTCCAGACTACGGGCTGCTTTGTGAAAGTTTAAGAAAACCCACAAAGCGATTTCGGTCCGACCCGGGAATCGAACCCGAGACCTCGAGCACAGCAGCCGCGCTTGCGACCACTAGACCAACGAGGCAGTCAAAAACAAAAATAATAATTATT
The DNA here is from genome assembly GCA_963856015.1 of Helicoverpa assulta. NCBI lineage: Eukaryota > Metazoa > Arthropoda > Insecta > Lepidoptera > Noctuidae > Helicoverpa > Helicoverpa assulta. The sequence continues at coordinate 4,321,692 of CAWLCW010000016.1, forward strand.
GAAATGGGTAACTTAAGTCGTAATTTGGATGGATGGATTTATCTAAAACCGATGCTACATACAGTTGGACTGAATGATGGCCCGAACATAACTCTAAAAAGCTAGACAGATGACGATAACAGAAAACCTAACAGTAATAGCAGTTCATATAACAACCCTCTACCTACTATTACCCTTACAGAAAAAGCAACCAAATGACAAGCAAACAGTTCCTTGTTAGTTCTCGTATTCAATATCGTTAATGGGGGATCGCGTGCGGCCTCTACTTACGACCGTGCCCTTGACAGCACGACAATCACACATCAATGTCAGTGGCGCACTGATTACACTCCATTTTGTTCTGGAGCTCGTGCACATAATTGCTGGCGAGAAAATATGTAAGTATAGCAAACTGGCTAATGTCAGGGCTGTTATGCCATCGTTGTTGCGTAGGGAGGGTGCAGAAGGATCGTGTTTGATGTCGTGTGAACTTGTAGTGAATTAGTGTGAAAATCGTCCCTTTTGAAAATAAGTCTTCTTCACCCATAAGATTCTCTTAAAAGTTCGCCTAAACCGACTTCATTATTAGGTTTTGGATATTGTACACTGGGATGTAAAATTTACAGCCAAGAAGAGAAAAAAGGGAAACATTTTTTAGGTATATTTTGAAAAAAGCTTCAGATAGGTTAATAGTAAGCAAATAATGGAAGATTAGGAAGGCTTGCCAACAACATTCAAGTTTTATTTAACGAGTGAGGAGTGAGATTTCTGAGTCATCCTTTTTCACGGCAATGCATTATTGAGTGAGCATTATAAATGTCACCTGCTAACTGCATTGGAGTAACTATCTTGGTATTTCCCATAGCACACTCACTTGGGTCCATCATTATATCTGCATAGGTATAAGATACCTAAGTACATGGAAAATCGGAGTAGGTATAGATGACACTTTATAATTCCTAACGAAACGCATGAATTAACTTATACCATTGCTTCTTTGAGATGCCGGTTACTCTATTTTTGCATCGCCCAATGTTAAAAATAGTAAAGTAAAATTAAAATAAAGAAATACTTGATATTCTTAAAAAATGTGTTTAAGTTTTAAATGCATTTATTTCAAGATAGATATGGTTACTTGCTTTAATAAACACATACTAGTTTCACGTAGTTACTAGTTTATACCAACCTTATATTAAATCAATGCCATATTTAAAATACAAAGCGCTCCAATCAAGTATAGCACAAAACTGTTATGTACCAGGAATTCAGGCTTCCGGGAATCTGTCGGCTGTTTCAGGCAAATACGCACCTTATTGGATTCCGCGGTTTTATCAATCCTTCATGAATGCTATTCGCACCGTAGCGTAGTTTGAATCAAAACCGCTTTCTAGTCACGACAATACGACACAACATATTTGAGGAACACTCAAAAAGTCATTTGAAAATACCGAGACAAAACCACAGTTTGTTGACTATTTCATCATCAGCCTATCGCAGTCCACTGTTACTGTTACAGCCTTTTTATTGTCCCACTGCTGGGCTGCAGCCTCCTCTCACACGGAGAAGGATTAAGCATTAATCACCACGCTTGCTCAATGCGGGTTGGTGATTTCAGACTTTATAGTCCAGGTTTCCTCAAGATGTTTTCCTTCACCTTTTTATCAGCCATTGGTGTCCAAGATATACTTAGAAAGTACATACAAACTTAGAAAAGTTGCATTGGTACTTGCCTGACCTGGAATCGAACCCGCGCCCTCATACTCGAGAGGATGGTTCTTTACCCACTAGGCCACCACGACTTTTTTTTTTCGCAGTCCACTGTTGACTATTTATTCCAATTTATTTTTTATCCAAATTGAAAATGAAAAGTGCGTCGACTCGTCTCAATTTAAAGCTTCTAAAAAGGTGTACCAATAAAACTGTTAAACAATAAAACTCAATTTGTATTTCATTTAAACGGCTCACAAAGCATTTAATCTCATTAAAATGGCCAAGTCATATATTAGCCTTTAGTTGTCAGTTACAAATTTTATACTTTAGAGATGAGAAGTCCCTTCGGCGACCGCAACGTAGGTTCTGTAGTCTAAATTATCGAACATTTTAGAGATACTGCCCACTTTAGCCATTAGCAAAGTTTGCGAGTTAACATTGTACTGACCAATTAGTTATTAGGGACCGAAGTTGGGGTTACACGGCCCTATGGACAGATAGAACAGAATGTATTGTGGAATTTTAAATTTTGAATTAAGTTGCGGAATCTAGATGATGCTGGTCTTATATAAAATTCAAAGGCTCATGATTATAGAGTGACTGTTGACTCAAGATAAATATACTTATAGTTACATACACTTATATTCTTAGTGGCTCGATTTTTCTCAAAAAAAAGAGAAAATAAATAGCTCACATTTATTTTGGGCCGCCCTTCAGCCCAACTGAAAAGTATCACACAACACCAGAATACAGAAAAGAAAAACTGCGTGACCCAAGCTAGTTTCTATAAATTCTAGTGAAGGTGTGATTGGCAGAGAGAAATGGCCACAGCCCCATTGGGCTAAGAATGAATTACGTTGCCGATTTTTCTGACGAAAACCTTCGAAATTCACGCAGGTACGACCGACCTGATATATTGTTTCTTGTATTGGAAAATTGCCCTTGGGAACGCGGAATAGATATCGGTTTAGAACTCCAGATGAGACAACAAGATGTATTTTCATTTCAATGTTAATGTATTTAAATCTATGGTAATGACGAAGGATGAGGAACAGGTTTTTTTATTATTAAAAGAACCGCCGCGACGCAGTCTTATTAAACACGTATTTATATAAAGATGTTGAAGACAGAAATATTTATTGTTTTAGTGCGAAAGAACGCACATTAGCCCACATAAAAGCAACACCGCTGAATTACATATCCATAAGTTGCTTGACAATACAACGTTTTTTCTCTTTTAAAAACCAAGCAATGAAAATGGTCACATCATAATTTATTAACACGATGTTATATCCGAAAGAGATTAACCCATATCACATTATGATATGTAACCTTTTTACCTGTTATATTTGATACGCCTTTTGATACGAAGGTATTATGAGTGTTATGTCGACCTGGAGTTATTCGGGAAAATGAGAATATTTTTCATCAATTCAATTCTGTATTAGCACTCTCTATGTTATATAAATGGTACAAACATCAAGTATTTTTACACACACACACATTTTACATAGCTCTTAAAGTTAATGTAAACTTTAATTTTATGTGTTTCTGTCCACTGAATAATGAAGCTTACTACTTAATCGTAATTCGTTTTTGGAATATCTTCAGTTGTTTCTGATACCACCTCATTCATACGTGTTATTTTTAAATAAGCAAAAACATTTCTCGTCATTGATTGAAATGATAAATGCCTACATAGATTCCTTAAAGATGATAGAAACGTTCGATCCAATTGTCACAGTCCGGGAGTTGATTCGACCTCTTATCAATTTGGCACAATCGCTACTCCCCATTCAGGGCCCGAAGACCAATTACTGTTGTAATTGAAATAGGTAGCTCCAGAATATTGTTGGTCGTCCTACAAATATTATCGTTTCGTATTCAATAATGGCGCACGAGGGTCAATGGGCCCTTTGTTTGTTTTACTGTGGAATTGGAATCGTACACGTTCCAATTGAAGTTGGTTTACTCAACCGATTTGGAGGGTATTGTGACGTAATCTTAGATTACACATGGGATTGGATAGACCAATATTATTGGTAAGGTAACACCTATCCCCCTATGGATATTTTTAGGTGGAGCAGGATCGGTTTCATCTTTGCCTCCCTGAGATTTAATGTTATGAAAAGGTGGAACATTTTCTCAAACATCATGTATAGGTAGATATGAGTTTCCGTATTTCTATTATTTTTCTTATGGAAAATCTGAAATCATAATTTAAGTAGAGTAAGATTACTTGAGTTAAATACAATTATTAAATATCCCTATGCTTCACAAACAACCAAAAGTGAAGATAACCCAGAACAAGTATCTACGTTTCAAAAAAAGGTGTTTATGCATAAAAGATGCAATATTACTGATCTATGCAAAGTCCAGGTCACAAAGCTTGTCTGAGGCGAGGTGAGTCTGGTCCAAACACCATTTACAATTCAGATCTTTCTTTCCTACCGGACAATAAGAATAAAACCTTCCGCTGTCGCCTCCGCAAACAACTAAGTCTTGCAGTAAGAATGCAAAGATTGCGCAAGTTCGTTAGTTGCCCTCCCAGTTGCCAACAAGCACAGAATAAACATGTACAGTTGTGAAGCTACCTACTAACGTTCGTAAAAATGCCACTCACACACGCATGTGCATCGACGAGCTTTTACCGGCGCTACCGGTGCTGTCAGTACTGAGTATATTGCATCAAGCATCAAGTATGCGTGACATTGTTACGAACTTAAGTACGTAGCATCACAACTGTTTACAGGAGAATATATTTAAACTGTTGCTAGTGTTAAATAAATTGAACAAAGAATTTAATTTACTTCACTAGTGGGAAAAAATGAAGTGAATTTTAGAATCAAGAAGCTTCTACTAGAATTTGTTTGGCGAAGTTTAAATGTCAGCGCTTAGTTAGTTGACTGGTGTGTGGGATGAAGCTTTTCATTTTCATGAAACAAATTGGCTATAAAACTTTGAGGAATCGCGGTAGCTACTATTCTTGTAATATAAATAACACTATTTAATCGTAATATCAGTCTTAGTTGTTCCTAAAGTGCATGTCCATTTTCTGGTAAAAGTATATTTTGTTATAAAATTTATGCAAACCTTAATAATATAATGATTATTGTAAAAAAATAACAATCGACAAATCTTATATAAAAACCGGCCAAGTGCGAGTAGGACTCGCACACGAAGGGAAAATATTTATTTAATTCTATTTGTTGTTACAGCGGCAACAAAAATACACCATCTGTGAAAATTACAGCTCTCTAACTATCACGGTTCATGAGACACAGCCTGGTCACGATATGGCCTGGTGACAGACGGACGGAGGAGCGAAAACAATAGGGTCCCGTTTTACCCTTTGGGTACGGTACCCTAAAAATGAACGAATTCGCGAATTAGTAAGTTAATACCCCATAGAAGTCTTGCTTACTACCAACACACCATAAAAATTTTCAACACCATGACTCCCAATAATTCACCATGATGGATAAGGCAAGGCGGTTTGAACCGGTTTATATTCATAACATGCACCGACGCGCCATGAATACTTACTGGCCGAGCGAGATTGATCTGAGATTCGTAAGCTGTACTTTATGATGATGGGCCTGAGCGAGAAGTGGAAATCTATCAAGTATAATAATTTAGGAATCAAAATTGGTCATAAAATGAAGTAATATGAAGTGTCGGATGCATGAAGTAACTGTAATGTGTAACATATTTGCACGATGCGAGCGTCACAATTGACAAATAACGTTGTAATGATAACATAGATAGATTTTAGTCTTATGGAATTTGCCCATCGAGCTTAGAATCATAAGGAGACGCCGTGTTGTTATAGACGTATCTATAGTTATATAAATATGAAACAAACTATGCAACATAGTTCTGTCTCACTATTTCTAAGCAGATAAGTGTATTTGAAAACAGGGACAACAATATTATTGTGATTGCGTAAAATAGTGACATTTACTTTTGAAATCCTCCTGTTCGTATGTGCGTGCCATATCTGGCCATATGTCATGGTAGTTGTGCTGTCAAATAGGTGCTCTTCGTGACTTATTTTTGCTATTTTATAGAAAACCACTCGTGTTTACTTTTAAGACTTTACTATTTCAATAGTGAAATAATCAACGAATATGCCTATGTGTTGTATTGTGAAGTGTGGTGCTAGGAAGCACCAAAATCAAGCTGGATTGTCTTTACGCAGGTTAGGAACCTATTTTTGCTAGAAACTACATAAAATAATTCACATTGGATAAAAAATATGTTACGGGAACATGAATTGATGGTGAAAGTACTTATATTTTGGTTTATTTCTGTATAAAAACCTATATTTAGAAATAAATGTTGTTTACAATAACATGTGATATTGGCATAGTGCTGTGCAGTTGTCATAATAGTATCGATATAATATCCACTTAATAAGTCTGCTTTTACAAATTTTAACATCAGAACTTACTGTCCCTAAGACACTGAGCCCTTAGAGTTGTGTATTATTTTCAATAAAACATCTTTATTTTGTTCTTTAGTTAAATACTAGCTTTTCCTCGCGGTTTTAGTTGCGTTCCGAATATATGTGTATATTTTTAGGGAATAGTTTATGTTTTTATATATATATCCTTCATTTTACAGATAAAAAGTTTTAAAATGCAGTTAAAAACATTTTGATTAAAAAGGCGTATTATAAAATTCAGGATTTTAAAGACATATTTTATTGAAAATAATATGTTTTGCCTTTTTATCTTCACATGATGCTTCTACGGCGACCACGGGCACGGCAGTGCTTCCGCACAGACGAGCAAATCGGAATGCAAGTTGCAATATTTGCTTCAGAACTTAGTTACCGAATATAGGTTTCGAATTGTATAAATATTTTTTTGTTAGCACTAAAATTGTTTTGTACAATCGATTAATACATAATTAGCTCCATTTGCATTATATAACTTTCTCATGAATAGCTTGAAAACGATTTTAAATTATTGTATTTTTTTTAAGAGAGTATCTACTTATGGCGTTTCTTGCGGATTCTTCTTCATAAGACCGAATCTTTGGCCGTCGTTTGTCGTGAAAGAACTTTCATAGGGCTATTTGAAATAATAAATAATTACTTTGCCTGTGTTTTTGTTTTTTTTTAAGGTATCACCCTACTGAAATGACTCCTCCCATTTGGTTGATGTTGTTGAGGTTATTAGTATCAGTGAAGTTAATGTGATAGTTAGTTCTATGACGAAGAAATTATTTATACTCGGTTATTTTTATGCACCCAGTAAGACTCGTACGTACTTCTAACTAGAATACAATATCGATATTTGTTGAATCCGGTAGCGGTCAACCCTAGTAATGGCAGCCATTTTAGTTACTGCAGGTATGCACGGTTTTTTCATAGACATTTCCTGTCCCTATAGTTATATGTCAATGAATTTGCCGCATGTAAAGATATTGAGCGGAAAGTCCACTAGTTTGAAAGCGCTGCAGTAGTTTGTATGTTTATGTACTTATGAAGCTAGAAAACATGAACCGTCTTACCACAAAAACTTTTAAACGTCATTTTAAGACTTGTCTAAAAAAATTACAAATTATGACGTTGACATATGGTTCATTTTGCAGCCACAATTTTTTTAGACAAGTGTAAAACAGGTGGTTAAGTTTTTGTAGTAAGACCAATGGTGTCTGTATTTCAAGAAAGGGGTTTTCGAGTTTAAATAATAACCGTGGGCGGAAAAAAATTGAGTTGGGATCAGTCGATATAAATAAACCAAAGACATAAATATCTAGACAATAATGAACACAATTAACAATCACTAATCATATTACGCTCAACTATACCTACACAATACCAAAGAGCTACTTGGTACCCTCTATTTAAGCGTTGCCAAACATTCGGGGCTCCTTTTAGGCCCCGATAAAAGCTTCCAAACAAATGCCTTGAAAGGGTATTAGACTTCCCCCAATCCTGTATTTAGCGCCTTAAGCCGTATAAGTAACATTGCTTTTATTTGCCCCGGCCATTCGTAATGGAATAAATAAGAACGGATCCGTGTTTCACTCAAAAATGTTCTTAATAGGTACTTGGATTGCGATATTGTGTGTACTCAATTGCGCAACTTTTTTTGTGTATTGTAATAAATATTTAAAGTACAGGAACTTTGTGAATACTTTAGCAGGGTATTAATACCTACTTAGCCAGTTATTTTGGATGGATATGATTTAAGTTGTAGCTGAATATGGGTTGATATTAATTAGCAAAGGTTTACTGTCGAATGGTGAAATAACAAAAAGAGATAGGCACCTAAAAACAAATACCTAAAGAAACACTCCGTTAAGCATATCGTTATTTAGTTATTAATTGTAAATAACATAAACAGAAGCTTTGTGACAAAATATGATTAAACAAACAGCAACCTTTTCGTCTTGTACCTCCAGTCGCCCGCGGCGTTGTTGCTACTCTTTTACTCTAAGATCGTTTAACCCACATGAAACGCCAAAGCCGTGTCTTCCCCTCTGCAACAGGCCCACATTACAGAAGTATTTTTTTGTTTGTTTGTACCATATTTAAAAAAAAACTCTTTCACTGTTGGAAAGCTACACTCTTCCAGCAGTGGCATCTTTTATTTCTTTTTTTTTTTTTAAAAGATGGGTTAGGGATGTTCTAGGTAAGACTGTGTGGGGTCGAGGAATCTCGCTTATTTTGGAAGAATTTCCTGCCTAGTTCTCAATTTCTTAGTTATATGCTCTAAGTTTTACTCAAAAGCTTTGTTCAGGATTCTTCAAACTGTTACGCTGTTGGATAATCAGAAAAGAAAGCCCTGTTTCTGTACATAAAAGATTTCCGTACATTCTAGGAAGGTGGAATGCTATGCTACTCTTTATTGTTTTTAAGTTAAGTACTTACTGCCTAGTTTTAGCTGGAACAGAAGTTACCTGGATGCATTCTTATTATTTCTTGTTTATATGTATTCGTTTTTAGATAGTATTCTGAATTTTTATGTAGTAGGTACAGATTAAAGGAGTAAGTAGATTTTTAATTTGTTCAATTTCAGTCTGCATCCTTAAAATATAAGTACTTTCCTTAAATTAAACCATCCGGAATGTTCAACACATGAGAATACATTTATACACCATTCAGTTCAATAATAAAGAAATAATCCAATGCTTCATAGATTTCAAAAGGTATTTCATACACAATGCTTTCAATGCGGGATAAAGACGCTTTTTATTTAATCCTAAGAATTTAATTAATAAGCAGTGAAAAGGGAAGTATTTTGTCTTTTGGCAGTAATGAATGCTTCTAATTATTTCGAATAATCTCATTCCCGTTTGATTGAACTCAATGAAGATTAAACGATTTTACGAAATGTCTTTGTATCGCTTTCTATTGAACTTTGTTTATATGCCTAAGGGCAGAAAAATGGGTTTGATTTATGTAATTTACCCGACTGTGCAAGAAAGAGTTTGATATTGATTTTATATTATTTTCATTTAAAAACTTAGTAACTTTAAATGAAGAGTGAATAGGTTAGGTACTTCTAACCTATTGGGTGGGTGGGCACCTCATCTTGGCTCATCATCAGGTGAGATAGCGGTCAAAGACATGCTTGTTCACAAATAGAAAATGCATCTGCATAGCTTGAAGATTTAACAAGAAAAGTCGTATCCAACAGCGGTTTGCACATAACGTGAAACTACGCGAAAAGCGCACACCCTGATAAAATAAGCTTCCTCAATAAATGGAGTGAAATATTATTTTGCACTCAAAATATGTCTTTAAACTCTTCCGTTTTCTAATATTTTGCTTTACAATGGATTATTTGTTTTTTGAGCAAGACAATACAGTGTTAATTTTCATTTCCGAATATTTATTTATGCCACAATGTAATTAAGCTAACTTATACAGTAGGTATGTTGAACTTTGTAGTTCACATGTAAATCTTATTGAAAACAATTACTTAAATACTACGTGTTGATTTAATTATCACATCACGTGTGATAACGTACTTTTAAATACTGGATAGCACGTGTTTTAATGAATGAATCATGAATTTGTATGGAATAATTATCATACCTACAGTCTGAAAGTCCCTTATCAACTACTGCTCTCGAATTTAAATAGGTACCTATGTATCTTAAACTTGTTTGTGCAAACAGAGAGAAATTTAAAATCTCATTGTTACATATATGTATATAGAATCTAAGTAGTCTCTCTCATGTTGACATTGGCTATTTCACAAAACCACGACTTTCAGACATTAACGGCCAGTTTCTTCATCAAAAGTTAAAGTTAAAGTTATGGCTAAAGTAATGTCTAAAGTAAAAGTAACGGTTAAATTTTTCTATGAATTTTGCTGTCAGTTTAGCCTTGAAAAAACGAATTTGACCGTTACTTTTACTTTAGACATTACTTTAACTTTAACTTTTGATGAAGAAACTGGCCGTAAATGAATAAAGTATAATTTCACATTTTATGATTGTTTTTTCCCCACGGGGGTAGGAGCCATCTACCTAGGTGTCCATGTATGAAATATTAAAACAAACGAAGTCAATATTTTTGACCCCTTTTTATTTAAAAAAATATAACAATGCTTATAATAAGTATGTTTATAATTAAAATTGATGGTACACAGAACATCACAGTAAAAATAGCTCTATTATTTATATATAACTATTATCATATTCATTGTTCCACTACAATGTCCCTAAACGGTTCCACCTAAGTCCTAAAAAAAAGAATATTACATAATAACTTTTTGTGACTTCGAATCTCAAAGCCTTTTATTACCTACATTTCTTAAATAAACATTAACACATTATTATTGTGCATTATCTAGTATTATTGTCAACAATATTCTATCTCAGACACTAAGGTATCATATCGCTAATGAAAATTAGTGTTCACAAAGAATTTGTTCACGATAAGCCTTATATACTTAAAATAAAAGCGTATCACCATATACCGAGGATTACAACTAATACAACTAAAATTGGACTTTATTCACACGTCCTTAAATATAAAGTTGTATGGCCCCTTGATATAATTGAGGGCCGCTTGTTGTACTGTCGGCGGGGGTCCAAACCATTCCACTTGGAAGTTTTCTATTAGTCTCGCCACAAATGTGTCCATTTCCAGTTCAGCTATACGACGACCTGGGAACGGTAAGGGGAAAAATTATGTTATGTCATTTTTTGAAAGGAGAGTAATGTAAAATTATTTTGTAACTTAATGGTGACTGTTCCTGCCTTGTAAATTAGAGATCAGGCAATATTTAAGAGCCCGATATTAGATTTGATATTGATAATTTGCTACATTCCACTGCAAGTTTTCCAAAAATACTGTTACTGCAGAACTTATGCCTTTGCCTTTAAAACTCTGCAAATACTTCTGTCGGGTTATTGTTTCCAAATTAAATACAAAATGTACCTATGCAGCTTCTAGCTCCGAAGCCAAAAGGCGCATGTGCAAATGGGTGAGCGTTCCCATAGTACAGAGGGTCGTCTTTGCTGGCCAGCCATCGCTCCGGGATATATTCCCGGGGCCTCGGGTAGTGCTCATCTAACAACGACATGTCTCTATGTGCGAACACTACGTGCATCTGTAATTGAGAGAACAAACATTAAATAGACTTTTTTAATTTTTACAGTGCTTCGTAATGAACAATTTTCTGTCGTATGACAATTACAGCGATATATGTACAGATGTCAACATGTCCACCTACCCGAATCTATCAAATTTTACCAATCGAACTTTAACGTTTCACTGTTATGATATGGTTGAAAATCTATTGAAAAAATTGTCAGATTGAGGTAGGTTGATGTGCTGCTGTCTGTACGTTGCATAGTTGCATGTAAGACATTATTTTCATTATTTTATCTCTCAATATGTACGAGCGGATTTCCCACTCGGGTTTTTTATGCGAGACATATTCCAAGTGACATAATCTTGTTACCAGATTCCATATTTTATCATTTGAATCAGTAGTATTCGATTGTTTGCTTAATACCGCTCGTACGATCCGCTCAGAAGAACTGACCAGAAAATTCGTTAGTATGAAAGCACTGTTATTAAAACTGTAAGAAGTAGCAGCGATATCCAATAAAGATAATATAATCCAACCAAAAGTGACAATCATTGTGCAAAAGAAATAGAAACAAAAGCAATCGACTATTACCATGAACACAAAGTCACAAATAAACTTACATCTTTCGGTATCCTATAGCCCATAATATTATATTCCTTGGTTGCCATTCTTATATTTCCTGATACAACTGGCATTATTCTCATGGACTCCTTGATACAAGCCCTTAGGTAGGGTCTCTTTTCTGACTTGGACATGATCTCCTCTCTCAATTTGGCTTGCTTATCTGGATGTTTTGCCAGAAGGTAAAGAGTAGCTGTGACTGTGTTGGCCGCCTGTGTAAAATTGATTTTGTTAGAGGAAAGACTAGTTTCAGTTATGCTGTAGTTCTCGACAGTTAATGGCCAATCTCTACTAATATTATAAATGTGAAAGTAACTCTGTCTGTCTGTCTGATTTTAATAATTCTCTTGAAAACGCGATATAACTGAACTCTACGCGGGCGAAGCCGCGGGCGGAAGCTAGTTGATACTAAATTCTAAGCACAAGTATTTGAGTGTGGTCCATACTCACAACTCCATCTACTTTAATATCTAAAAAGGTTTCTTGGTAGTGACTCGCGTAATATTCCATTAAGTTTGTCAAATACAATACCAAGTTCATAATATAACTATAGTTATACATACCGTATCTACACCAGCGAATAACATGTCACTGGCCATGATGTGAGCTACTTCTTCATTGATTTCTAACAATTTGCCGAGAACTCCTTTCTCGCTATCAGATTTGTTCTTTAGTTGTTCTTTTCCCTTTTCGATGAAATGTTTTGTTAAACTGAAAATAATTTAAATCTTTTTTCTTTTAAATATCCTTTGAGTATAGGCCTGTTAAATATTCAAGAAAGTAGTGATCTCTTTCCACAGGATAACTAGCACATCGACATCTGAGCTAAGAAATGTTTTTGTTAAACATTTAGGTAATGTCGGAAACTGTATGAGAAATTATCAAACTGAATTCTACTTACTTTTCATGACGCTCATACATTTTCATGGCTTGTTTAAACAAAGGGGTTGCAAAGTATCTCCAAAGACTTGGCTTGAAGTCAAGTTCATTCCCTGTTACGAACAGGTCGTGTACACATTGGATCAGTTCCCACTCCGGAGAGTTAGCAGGCAGGTTCGGGTCAAAACAGTTCAGTCGGCACCCAAGAGCTACTGTCCCGATAGATTCTAGCGCCCACAGGTTCATTTCTTTATCAAAGTCGTTGCAGATCATATTCTTTTCGTCACGATTCTCTTTCATTCTGGAAATTGTTTGAAGCAAAGGTTAAGTTTGTCGTAGAATTAATGACCGTTGGAGGAAACGAGTTCCTTATAGTGACGGTCTACAAAAGGTATCATCTGGTCCAAATGTAGATCGTCAAACCTTAACAGCTATATGATAATGACATAAGTGGAATTATCCATAGTGTCTAATTAATTTATTACATGTTGTTAAAGAAATCAAATTTACCTCACAATCATATCCTGTGCCACCTCATCGAGTACTTTCGTGTACAATTTTATTGTTTTTGGTTGTAGCATTATAGGGTTGACCGTCGAGCGGAACTCTTTCCACAGATCTCCGTGGCTGTAAATACATACGTGAGACTTTATGCTGATTCATTTAAGACATTTTATTTATTTTTATACGTGAATATTGTAACATCAACTTACTCAGTAATAAGTCCGGTAACGCGTGCTTTGTTTTTCTTATGTTCTTTTCTGTAGTATTCGAGGGACATGAATCCAGGACGAACGGGCAGCCAGTTTTCACTTCGCAGCACCTGAGATTTGAGAGATTGTTTACAATTAAGTTATTCACTTTTTCGATGTGTTTAATATCTCGTTACCAATTTTATAAATGTTGGTATTGAATTAAAATATGGTAAAAATATTTTGTCTATTATGTAGTTTTCATGGTAGACTCACTTGCGCACACGCTTCAGCATCTTGAAGGAGGATCGTAGCCGGCATGCCAAACATGGAGTCGAACCTCACGATTGGGCCGTATATTGCGAAGATTTTCATAGTGCCCTCCGGTCCTTGCATGCCTTCTAGGGCGCCTTGAATTGTAACAGTAATATTGTAATTATGTATATGTGTGCATATTTAAATTGCTAATTCTATTGTATTGAATGCGTACGAAATAAATCCAAAGAGATATTTCTAAGTTATCGTTACTGTACCGTGTATCATTATGGTACATACTGCTTATTATGTGGTCGCTGTTTTCCACAATACATACTTATTTTGTTCAAAGCAAATTATGATGTTAGCAGTCCTGAACCAACAGATTATGTCTATGTAAGTATTCATTAATAGAATGACTACGTAATCTCTAAATCTTCATTCATCATTCAACCCTATATTTTGTGTGTTATTTTTAGATAGATACATTAACCAAGCGACTATTCTGAAGGAAATAATAATCATACGAGGTTCTGTCTAAAGTTTGTCTCACCTCCGGGCAAGAAGTGATGCATTTGCCCAATGATGGGCAAAGACGATGGTCCTGGAATCTCTCTCCATGATTTCAAGTTGGTGTCTGTTGGCTTAACCGCAGCGCTTGCGACTGCTACTGTTCTGGAAACGATAGGAAGTTTTTTATCAATAATTCATCTCGTTTCAATAAACTTACACCCGGATAATAATAATTTGAATTAAATTCCTTTCCCCCTTTAACTTTCCATATATATATTTTCGATCTTCGAGACTTGGGCTTGGTGCATTTTTGCAATTTGAATTTTTGTTTGAAAGATGTTTCTTGATCTTTATTTTTTTTTTTTTTTGGCAGGGGGAAAATCCTCATGGACTTCCCTCCACCTGGGGTCGGTGGAGGGGGTGTGCCGGACTCTTACCGGCTAAAAACCCACCCAGTGTTGCAGTGGCGAAGGGTGGTTTAATGAAATAGGGAAGCCGCAGCAAAAAAAAAACTGGGGGGGGGAGGTAATGGAGGTAATTTCTCAGTCCACCTTTTAGCACTGACTGAGAGACTGATAGTTTGAACATGTTTTCTCGAGGAATTCGGCAGATTATTAATATCTATAAAAGTTTATTATCTTTAGTTAGGTATATTAACTACTAGAATCTGAGAAAACTTGGCACTAGAAACAATACATTTTAAGTATTTAATTTACAACGGCCTGTTAGCCATTGATATTTATCGTAGGTATTTATCCGTCAGGACGTTAGTAATTTTAATATAGACGTAATATCGGTAGGTAATTCACACGAGCCGCGTGCCCGAGTTTTATAACACGTTTTTATTCTCAAAACTTAACCTTGAAAAATAAGTTCCTTCCTAAAGTAAATAATCTGTCGTCGGAAAACAGTCTAATGCGATAAATGCTATCCTAGTTAAGTTTTTAAAGTAGGTACACTAAAAAGAAACCTGATGCCAACTGTCTACGTATCAAAGTAACTCATTTTAACGTAGGTACCTCTATTTTCACTAGGTACCTACACACGCTGCAGTACTGTACTTGTACTGAGTACCAGGTCACACAGTGCGATCGCGGGGATTAGTAGGGAGTAAGTAATGATACTGCCAACTACTTAAACAAAATTATGTACTTGGTGAATTCAAAAGACTATAAATTCACAACTAGGGTCATTAAATCGCGGAGAATCTTAACACCGCGATTCAGGATTTGAATAAAAATGCACAACGCCATCTATGTTGACATAATGTAACTAAAACACTTAAACTAACATAAAATATTGTACACACACGAACTATGTTATTTCCAAATGATACACACACTAATAAATTAAATTAAGTAATACAAAGAACAAATTGTTGATGGTATTATCTAAAACAAAATAAGAACAATGAGAGTGAATATTTGTCTGATTTGTTTGTTTACATATTTGAGAGCTCTAAGCGCTGTCACTCGCGCGTAGACAGATATAGCTACTCTACTCTTGACGCGTTCTTTCTCGTTCACTCGCGAGTTTTGACTGGCGGAAGCCGCTCCGTGAGCCGGCTTACCGCTCGCCCTTATACCGCGAACATCGCGCGGCGCGGCGTGGATGACGTCACGCAAGCGTAGTTTTGTATGGAGGAGGAAGCCGCGGCTTGTTTAGAAGGAGCAAAATGTTTCAAGTAATTTATAGACAATTTTTTTTACGGTGGTAGGCGTTTTGTTATACCTACATATTTAAATTGTGTGGTTTAAATGATTATATTAATTATACCTATACCTATATTATAACTTATACCTATGCTTCTTTCTTGAAATTCGAAAGGGAAGCCGATGGGAATCGGCTTATAAGGACGCCTCGCCACTGCAGTGTTGCCTTCTACCTTACCTATTGTCGAGGGCACGGGTATCGCCAAAGCATTCTTCCGCACCCCCGACAGGTATTGGCCCGCCAGATGTTCAAAGGCGGGCACCGTCAACCTCTGTGGCCGTCACTCAGCGGCCACAGCAAGCTCCACTAAGAGAGGCGCGCGCAACACAACGCCACCGTCTCGAGGCCTGTTTCTGATCGGACGACAGACGCCCCTAGTCTGTCGCCCGCAGGCCGCGCCCTATGGTGGCCGGAGATCAGCCACCCTGCGACGCCCACCACGTCTGCTGCGGGCGGGGAGAGAGGAAGCAGTTTCTCTCTCCCTTTCCGCCGCCTCCTTTAAAACCATCACATCCTCACAAAAGGAGGCGACGGCGTTCTACCCTTCTTCGCTGCCGACCATGCAGGACACAACAGCCGGCAGCGAAAGACTTCCCGCAGCATTTACTGCCGCCGCGAGGTCACGGCGCTGCGTTGCCCATGCTGGGCACTCCACCAACGTGTGCAGCGCCGAGTCTTCGCTGCAGATCCCACAGTGGTGGCATTCGGGCGTGGGCTCCCGGCCTATGCGACACAGGAACTTTCCGAAACACCCATGTCCGGTAAGAACCTGTGTCAGGCGGAAGCTGAGGGCGCCGTGGCTTCTCTCCAGCCACTCCTTCATAACGGGCCTGACCGCCGCGACAACGGTGTGCCCTGCCGTATGTTTCTTGATCTATAACTATCCGCTCTTACTTATCTTTACCTAATATTCCAGTACCTGGGTGTAGTTCTTAAGGTGTATGATTTTGTTCTTTAGTTGCATTAATGTTACGTATTTGGTTAAAACCGATATCGACGTTTGTAGGTACTCTATCTGTATCCACTTCATGGTCTAATTTAGCTAATTAGGTACTTTTAACTCCACTCTATTGTGATAAATTATCGATATTATCAATCACATTCTGGTGATAAAATGAATTGTTTTTATCGATACAAGTAGATTTTATTTATACCTAGATAACATCAAGACCAGGTGTAATAATAACTTAAGGCATAATAGAAAGATAATACCTACTATTTTAAGTCTGGTGAGATAAGATTTCTGAGGTTTGTGTTCAGTTGTTTATTTTGTGACTGTTCTTTGTTTTGTTTTTATCTTAAAAATAGTAATGTCGAACTTGCTATTTAATGAATAACCATGTTCTAGAGGCAATTTTTCTGTTGCTAGATTTGAAGACGCAAAAGCGAGTTCGGGTTACGGGTTATATGACAGGATAATATCCAGTTATATGACAGGATAATGGATATTATCCAGTTATATGACAGGATAATATCCATTATCCTGTCATATAATTTACCAATTGTTAGACCAATTTTATTATCATGTAATAGTACAATTTATGTGTTTGTCCAAATTTATTCTAGTTTATGTTGTCATATAGGTAGGTATAGATGAAATAGTATCTAAGTTGTTAAGTATATGTATGTAAGTATGTTATACTTGTATGTTTGTGTGTTTAGATAATAGAAATACATATCTTAATTATATGGTACCTATTAAATGTCTTATCGCCAAGTTATCAACGTATTTATTTATAAATATTTACTTATTTTATTAGGTACCATACCTCTACCTATTATTCCTTAATCACGAAATATGCATGTTAAACTCCGATCGAAAGTTAAATAAGCATCAAAGAACTGGTACCAAAAAACGTAAACCTAAGTAATATAAAATAAAAACTAGCGGACTAAAAATACGACTTTTACCGCTTCTTACCAAAAAACTATAGGTACCTATTAAATTATAATCTTTCTCATATTTCTAATGCTGAACAATACATAGGTACAGATTTGTACAGTGTTGCTTTTGATGTGTAATACAATAAAAAATAACAGTCAAGTATTATTAAAAAAAACGGCAAAGAAATATAAATCCATTACCTACCTACTAAGGGAGATTACCGGTGTTTGTACATTTCATCAATATTTGTTTAGCTTATATCGACCAAGTCATAATACAGAAAACCAGACATAACACCCAAGTATTACGCACAACACAAAATGATTTGTTATTCACATTGAATTAATGAAATAAGCGCTCATTGAGTGATTCGCTTAAGGCGCCATCTAGACAAAACATATACCTACGCTATCATTATCGCACAAATCTTTATCTTTCTCAATGTAACCGATCGTGTAGTCTGTTTCTTAAATTTCAACAATTAAATATGTAGGTAAAACACAATCTTAATGATCATCTAAAATTAAGAACAAAAACTAACCTTATAAATTCCTTATTTACAGCCGCTAAATTAAATAGCGGCCTAAACTTCGTCGTCCGCATCATTTTAGAGTTGTACACACAATAACACGATCAACAGTTGTTTGTTATCGAATTACGTGTCACTTGAGTGATAGATAATATAAAACAACACTACACTTGATAAATTACAGAGGTAAACCACTAGAGTCTTCAATATCGGAATATTAACTGTTCATACACTGTTACACACGACACAACATTCACAATTTCGCGACGAATCCGCAATTAAAATCGTATCATCGACCGCTGATTTTCATTTATTTTCGCTCATTTATTACACAGTATAAGTAATTTTGAAGTGACTGACCACTAGAGAAACGAATGATCTTCCGAGACGAATATGCTATGACTGTGTGAACATCGTTATAAACGTAAATGACCTTCAATAATAATAACCCGCTCCGGATGGATTCATTTGATAAATCTACTGTAGCTACCATTTGAATTACAGTCTTATAATCTTTGTGTTAGAGTTTGGATTTGGTTATCGGTTGGTTGTTATTTAGTTTTTGGTTAGATACCTGTGGTAGGGTTTTGTTGACTACATAGTTTTAAAAGCTGATTAGGTATGTCTAGTGCTGTAGATTAGGCTCATTTGTGTGTTTAATGATTGTACAATTTGGGATTTTTATTTAGGTAGGTAGTATACGAAAATATTAACGGCCCCATTGTACTGCAGGTATATTTCATAAAATAAAAAAATACAATATGTTTATTATATAATTCAAAGATCGTAACCCTACACAATTCCCAAAGTATCACTATGTTATAAAATATTTCAAAAAATATAACAATATCCCAACCGCTACTTCCAGGAAAGGTCTCCAGGAGACCTATTTCAATGTTTATCTAACAAGATTTGCTGTTCGTCATAGACTGTAGAGGAATGTAAGAGACCCGGGACACTCAGCCCCACTCCTATTATGCTGAGAGCTATCCAAAAAGGTTTATTGGATGATCATAATACAGTTCCAAGTTTAAAAAGTGGATACAGATTCGTATTTGGTTTCAGCGCCATCTATAATTCGGATTTGGAAATTCTTTTATGTGTACTTTTTTATCGTACTGAGTTCTTTATTAGAAGGTATGTGACTATTTCAATCAATTAAATTGCACATCATTTAATTTTGTGTAATTTTATAACAATTAATTTATATATAAATAAAAATGAATTGTTGTTCGTTAGTCTCATTAAAACTCGAGAACTGCTGGGCCGATTGAGCTGATTTTGTTTTTAAAATGTTTGTAGAGGTCCAGGGAAGGTTTGAACGATACGAAGTTCGCGGGATCAGCTAGTAAAAATAAAGTTGTATCTTTAAAAAATATAAATCTCTAGATAGTGTTTAAAAGATATTTTAAACAAAATATGTACCTATGTTCTTCATTTGCAAGATTTTATGAGCAGTCAATTCAATTAAATTATATTAAAAATAGATGGAGATGTGTATAAAATGTTTTCATATGAATAATATTTTGATTAAGATTGAGAAAACAAGCGTGCACTTTGTCAACTTATAAAATATTCATGCGTGAAAAGTCTTGTTTTTTTTTCTTCTGAGTAACTGAATTAAATACGAATATATCTAAAGGGGGCAACATAATTTGATAAGTGTAATATAACCCATATTGGAGCATTAGGTGTTTACAGTACTAGCCGTTTTCCCGCGGTTTCACCGGGATAAAATATAGCCTATGTTACTCGCAGATAATATAGCTTTCTAATGGTGAAAGAATATTTAAAATCGGTCCAAAAGTTTTTGAGTTTATCCATTACAACCAAACAAACAAACAAAGTTTTTCTCTTTATAATATTAGTATAGATTAACCCATATATTATTACATTAATAGTGAAAGAAAAGTAAAACACATTGTGGCTGAGATAAAATTATTATATTGTCAATGTGCGATGTGATAAGCACATTTTAAATAACAAGCCAATATTATTTATTACTGGCCAATCAGCAGGAGCGTGAGTTCAAAAATTCTATCCATTGTTTTCCTTTTTTGTTCTGTGTATAATCGGCCAGTTTGCAATACCAACCAGCTAAATCCCATCCATCCAGAAGATAAAACACTACGAAAATAAAATAAATATCCAATGACAAATGATGGTCATCACTCACAAAAGAAACACTCGGTGGACGAACAGAGTCGTAAATAGGGTGACCATTAATTACCGCAAACTGAAAGGACAAAATAACTTCCGTAGTAAATCCGCTACATTGCATTTATTACAGTTTTCATTGAGAATAAAGTTCGTTTTTCTTTATATTAGTTAATTAAATTGGATGAGTTAAATTTACAATGGTTTCCAATTTAATCTTGGAAATGGGAGGCTATTTTTATCTTTTCATTAATAAAACTGTTGAAGAATTCGTTTTGTACGAAAAAGTTCTTTAATCAATAAGGGTGAGGCATCATTTGTTATTTATTAAATAGCTTAAGCCAGTACATCTATATCTAAAATAAAAAAAAAACACAATAAAAAAATTGTTCTCAAAAACATTTAATCATAATAACAAAAGTTACAGTACAAAACAAACAGCCATCACTCAGAACAACCCCAAACAATGATACGAAATACAAAATTAATCAGGCCACAAAATATCCACCATTGATTAAAGTTACCCTACCCGCACACTGGAGACTAAACAGTCGGCTGACAGTTGGGCCTAGGCAATTTTTTTAAATGAAAATCAGACGGTCGGTTGCCGGCTACATACCTGATATTTGTAATGTGTGTACTGCCGTTCATCTTCATACGGATTGACGAGCCCAAACAAACTATCGGCCGACTTAAAGTTTGCAGTATGCGCCAGCTACTCTAACGTTGATCCAAATAGCTATTTTGTAAGTCCAAACAAGTGGCGAACATTATGATTTATGACTTGTTTTTGGGCGCGGAAATCGAGTTTAAACTTGTTAAGGCGGCCGAATTTGCCGTATACCCCGTGTCAAGCACACTTCGTTAGGTAGAAAATTTTATTACACCAAATTCACCCTTATAAATTCATCAGGGAAAATTAGTCGCGCTAGGAATGTGGTGGATGGATAAGAAATGTGGTGAAGAAGGGTCAAACGCGTATGTTTATGGTGTTTTAAATTAACACTTATAAGAATAACAAAATTACCATGTAGATATTCAAGTAATAATGGCGGTCAACGTTAATTTAGACAGGCGGTTATATGACAAAAAATTTTAGGCACCAACTACTTTTATAATTATGTAAATAATATGAACGTAGCCAGGAAGGAACATATTTATTTGATTTTAGAAAATTTCCAAGAAAATCCAGAAAGTCTTAGATTACAAAACAAATGTTAAGTTAACACGTACAAGCTGATCTAACTTGGTTTACTATGAAATAAACATCTGTAATAGGTATCAAAATATACCTATTACTTATTCAGTAAGGGTATTGCCGTAGAATAGTTCTTGTTATTACCAATGAGAATACTTGATTGTACTACATTGTGTTCACAAGTCTAGAATGCCAATAGTGTTTGATTTCTAGATGTTTTCGGTGTGATAAATTGTATACATTCATAGTTTATATGCGATTACTTTGGCTATGATTTTCTTGACTCATGCTTCTAGAATTACTTATAATGTTTGTGTATTGTATTTTTGTTTGTAATTAAAATAATTTATTGCATTTGTTTTTCTCTTTTCAAAACTTGAAATGCTGAAAAAAAATGTTGAATTTATTGAACATATTATAACTTCTTGTCATGAATGAAGCTTGCGACGTGGTTAACCGCGTGTAGACGCTTTACAATATTTTTGATTATAAAACTTCACATAATTGTGAAAAATACATTTAATATCATGACTCTAAATTAAACAGAAAACAGCAACCCAGCAGTAACTAGTAATAAAAGTTAAAAAAAAATGTTATTAGTTTTACCGCGTAACAAGCTCCTAAATTAAGCACCAACTTTCCACCTACATTGTACCAGGAAAACATAAAGTGTAAGGACATAAGTATTTTTTACGACACTTTAGTTTGTAGTACGAGGTCCGGAGATAACGACGCAACTCGACGTGTGAGGGTAAAGTTTTTAACGAGCCCTCTCCGATAACAAGTTGGAATAAACGCCAACACGCCAAAATGTTACGTTAGTTAGCACTTTTTTGATGTTCCCGGATATGTTAGATGCGAGGACTTTTTGGAGGACGCTAACGATTTCAAGTTTTGGTGTAAGTTTTCTGTGTCATTGTGTATATTTTGTCGTCATGGACTTTAGTGTATTGTTATGATGATAACTATTGACTGTGAACAGAATTGAAGTAGGCAGTAACTGAGTTAATTATGGCAGTAAAAAAATTATGCATTGCTTAGTAAAACAATAGGTATAAATGAGGTGATTGACATGACGTAATAGCATGTGAGCATCAAATAACCCCTGACGCTGTGGATTCAGCGGCAGGAGGTGTCAGATTTGTACTGACTAAAACTCAGTTTTTTGTTTTCGAGGCACTTATGTACTAAGGCCGCTATAACTAAGTATTTTTTTAAATCTCACAGAGAAAATTACCCTAACTATTATCATATTTATGTTTAAGTTCCAAAAAAACAGATGAAGAGCGTTAAGATCTCGAATGGAACGCCACAAATGTTTGATGCACCTCACTGCATGCAATCCTCGGATCTTAGACAGTAACATTAATGCAGTCTGTGTAAATGTATGTGGATTCCTTGAATGTAAGCTCCTTAGCAAATGCTTCATGTTTATGTGAGGGATTTACAGATATGTAAGAGAAAACTAGTTTTTGTTTCAGTATTTACTTAATACTTGAGAAATAATGTAGTGATAAATCTGAATTATGTAACCGAGGACTGATTGGTTGAAAGTCTCCGTAAGAAAGAGGAAGTACGCAAAAATTTAGGTACTGCTAACCATGGCGATACGCTAAAAATGGCAACCACGAGATTAACGCCAAATTATCATAATTGAGCCGCATATGTTATGATTTCTTTGTTTTTGCCTAGATTTGCGCTGTGGATATACAGAAATGGCTACTTTAGGTACTATCGGAATTGATGGCGATTTAACTTAGGATTGTATTGAAATATTATGGCAAACAAAAATGATATCCATTTATTTTAAACCAGTATGCGTGAAATAAAGTATCGCCTGTCCCAAATATTTCAATATGTCGATTTTCAAGTTTGACTTGGCAGTTTGCTTACCAACAAATAAACGTTGGAAACAATACGTACTAGTTCTGTAGCCTGAAGCTTCAACATTTTCAGCTGTAATTTTAGTAGAAACATTTTAATACTGACTTTTTGTTTGAGTAAATTGCCAATATTTGTACTGTAAAGTTTTTCATTTATATTTTGGATATGTTTTTTCGGTTTCAGTGGTAACAGTAAACGGCTGAAACAAATAGTATTTTTTCGGAGTTTTTCTGTTTACATTTTCGGTTATCAATCATAAATGTGAATGTTTTTAAATTTGAAAAAATAATTGTTAATTTAAAAATAGATATCCCGGTTTGTTTTTCTTTCAAAAGTAATTTTATTCTTCTTTTTCTCAGAAAAATACACGTTTCATATATTTTTCAAAAGTCATGAGTATAGAGAACGCTGAATATTCTTATTACCATACAGAAATATGGAGAGATGAATTTAGTGGAATTACTCCGGGGAAATTTAAAACTTGAATCCGATTTCTTTGAAAAACTAAGTTTGAATAATAATCCAGTTTTACAATCTTTGGGAGAAAGGATTATATGTAGGTACCTTCATGTGTTCAGCTACCCACTTTTTGATCTAAAAACCTAGTAATCTAATGGTACCCAGTGAGAAGATGTTGAACCAATCAAAAAACTTGAGTAGCTATAACACCGTTTTTTTTTCAAAACAGACCAGAGTAGATCGATGAACAAACAGTTACTCAAAATATAATGGGACGCCTTTTACACCAATATTGAATATTCAGTACTCTTTCAGCGCTTCTATCACATCGTCAATTCCTAGATTTCCCTATTCAGCTGAAACGTAAAGTAGCATCTACACCGCAATTCCCACACGGAGCCCGCAAGTAAACATCGTTTGCGGTGCTGACCGTAAGACTTAAATAACAGCTTTGTTCTGCTATCGGTACGCTGCACGGGCTTGTGGGGTTTAGTTTCATGTTTTTAGGAACTAACTATGTATAACAAACATTATGTAGCGTAAGATATTATATGCTGAAGATAATTTTAGTCTTGACTACATAGAGCTTTACTTATGTGACCATCGCACAAACTGAAAAACTCAATGTGTTATGTATGTGTCCATCACTACATAGTATAAAACAAAGTCGTTTTTTCTGTCCCTATGTCCCATTTGTACGCTTAAATCTTCAAAACTACGCAACCGATTTTCATGCGGTTTTTTTAATAGATAGAGTGATTAAAGAAGAAGGTTTATATGTATAATAACATACATTAAATAGTGGGGAAATACTGTTATCCCGTGCGAAGCCGGAGCGGGTCGTTAGTCATCTATACTAATATTATAAAGCTGAAGAGTTTGTTTGTTTGTTTGTTTGAACGCGCTTATCTCAGGAACTACTGGTCCGATTTGAAAATTTCTTTCAGTGTTAGATAGCCCATTTATCGCTAATCGCGAAGGCTATAGGCTACTTTTTATCCCGGTACGGGAAGTAGTTCCCACGGGATGCGGGTGAAACCACTGGCAGAAGCTAGTCTATAATACAGAAACACATACGTTACGGATACCACCTAAAGACTTATAATAACAGACTCTTTATTTAGATATATCTGACAGAGTAGAATATCAATCGATGGCTAATGATGTCACTTGCACAGGTAACCATTAAAAAATATCTTCCAACATCTAACCAAAACTGCGATATATTACGAACCAAGAAGAAGACACCATCCCATTGTAGTTGAAAAAATATCACATTTCTCCCTAATCATAACGATGTTATCCTCAATCTCCCGGTAAGCGACACTCGGTATCATGGTATGATTACATTATCATTTACCCACTAAGAGTACCCACACACTGCACACTTTTTAGTCAGCCGATAGTTTGATCGGGCGGTTTATAAGCATGGAAGCGAATGGTAGTACGCACAAACCAAGGTTTTTGACCAGTATCATTATCTGCCGAGCCTTTCCAAACTATGTTGGGGTCGGCTTCCAGTTTAACCGATGCAGCTGAGTACCACCAGCGTTTTACAAGGAGCGAATGCCTATCTGACCTCCTCAACCCAGTTATTTGAGCAACCCAATACCTACCCCTTAGTAAGACTGATTTCATTCTTATTGGCTTCTGACTACCCGTAACGACTGCCAAAGATGTTCAATGGCAACCGGGACCCACAGTTTAACGTGCCCTCCGAAACACAGTCATTGGCGTCCAAGATATACTCAGATAGTACATGCAAACTTAAAAAAGTTGTGTAGGTACTTGCCTGAGCTGGAATCGAACCCACACACTTACCTATACTAAAGAGATTGCTTGTTTACTCATTAGGCCACCACGACTTTTCGACAAAAAAAAAAAATGAAATTATGATTTTCTTAAAAGAATATTTTCTTCCAACCATCGGGCAAACTGTCGGCCGACAGTTTAGTCTACAGTGTGCGTGTACCGTAATAACATCAGCAAGTTTGTGAGCAACAAGCATAACTTCTGTTACGTTGTTACGCAGTTTCGAGGTCAATGCCGAAAAATAAGCCTGCATTATTTATCGTCGCTCAACGTTTTTGGAGAGAAGAACAGTGTCGTTATAAGTTCTAGAATTCATTATGTCTACTTCTACTGACTTAAAATGTAACTTCGAAACTGTGAAGTAAAATTTTAATTATGTTCGTCTGCTTTAAGACTATTATTACTCGTTTGTTCGTCGGCATAGATATTTTCTATAGATATTAACTGTCTTACCACAAAAACTTTTAAACGTCAGTTTATCACTTGTTTAAAAAATGGCAAATTATGACGTTGAAATAAGGTCCATTTTGCAGCCATACTTTTTTTAGACAAGTGTTTGGCACATGTTTAAGTTTTTGTAGTAAGACCGTAAAAGTTTTGACTATTTACAGGTATTTCAAGATGTAAGGTACTTTTAAAATTCTTTTTCAACTTGAAATTAATTGACACTGAAGACAATAGTAAAGATAACCTAACTGTAATACTTGTATGAAAAAAAAAAAATACTAAGCAGAACTTGAATTCAATAAAAGGAAAAGTTACAAGTTTTGCATTTACGAAATGTCTACAAAAATAAATGTTATAATGTAAATATCATGGTCGTCTCTATATAATGGTTCTAAAATGAGAGTTGTTATCGATCAGGATAACTCCACATACGTAGTTATCTTCAACAGAAGAAATTAAAAGCACAAACAGTTCGTTTGTGAAACTATTATGAGCAGAAGAATCTACTCGATACTAATTGAATAAACCACTTCGTCTTAAAACCGTAATATTGGAGGATAAACTCAAAGATACACGGTTGGACTAAAAAAAAAGGAGTGCTTTTAACCAGTAATGGACATACTGCTGTTTCGTGAGAGCTGCCGCTCCAGAGCCATGATGGAGGTATACAGGTGGAGTGCTAGATTACCAGTGTGGCCAAAATGAACACGCGACTTTTGGATGAGGGAATGGAACATTAAGGACAGAATCCGGGGAAAGAACATGAAAGGGAAATGCCCATTCTTGGCCAAGTACTTGCCCATCTATGTGATAAATACAATAAAAATACTAAATAATTAATTTAAATATTGCGAGTATTTATCTGATAAAAAACCCCGGAAAAAAAAGATGAAATTATTCAGAACTCAGTTGTTAAAATACTTCCGCTTCCGCTGTAACGATCATGACAGTCTTGTCAAAATAGAGAATTAGGGATTGAAACCCATATTGAAAAAGTCGATTTATTAAAAACCGGTTCTTGAAAATCGATTTTCTTTAAATATTTTCTAATAAACTAAAAAAAATATTTGTAAATATATATTCATTGTATTGTTATCATTAAACAAAATGTTTGGTGATTGATGTACCTTTAAACACGATTTTATGCGACTCCTTTCAAGGATTCCGTGTTTTCGGTTTATGACAAATATAGATTTTTCGATAAATTGATCCTACGTCCCATCCCTAATGCTCTTGTTTGTTGACGTTTATCGTTGACGTTTCGTATTTCACAATTTGGTTTGTGCTGTGCTCTTACGACTTGTATCTTTTCTTACTGCGTTTCTGATATTTCGACGAATGTTTACGATTATGGACCCCGTACCCGCCCCCGATGACGACCTTGGCTTTACATTGGATTCAGTACTGGATATTTTTTAAGTATTGGATTGAATAAAAACTTAAAAAATATATGTATGTATTTTTAGCATTATTTTCTGTTTACAGTTTGTGATGTTCCACCAAGTTCTATGTAAACATTTTTAGTTATTTCGTTATCTACGATGTCAACTCTAATGCCTACAACTTGTTTCTTTCTTGGGCATTACTTGGCCAAACCTTCTTTATCAAATGGGCATTTCCCTTTCAATGTATACTTACAATGCAAAGCTGAATTACTTTATTTAGTTCATAGCGAGGAGCAGCGTGGTTAGTTAATATCATAATCTTAAAAGTAACGTAACGTCAAAATATTGGCCATAAATAATATGAAAAGTAATAAATGTTAAATAAGAACAAAAAACATCAGTTACGGTCCTTCGGGACATTCCCGAACGACCGTAATTACCTACATACATACCTAATAAGTACTCCATTTCTTCTATACTCCGTGTTAAAAACTAGAACATTTTTCTCACACAGCATGAAGTACAAACGGATTATGCTTTACTGTCTTCAAAGAAAGTTCTGGAAAGACGTGAAGGAGTAAATGGCTCCTTTATTTTTCCGCGGTTTCTCTAAAATGGGGCAGTTAATTGCGAGAAATGGAACACGTAGATGAAGATTTAACAGTGTTAGGTATGTAATTTGTGCAACCAGTCTATTTTGTGCGGAAAGCTGGCAGTATATTTTGTAGAGGGGTACCTAATTTTAGAGAGGTTTGTACCAAAATTGGCTATTGTGTTTCGAGAGCGAAATTCGTGTTTCCTAATAGGCATTTTTAGATTTCTATGCACCATTTTCTTCTTTGCATTATTACAATCTTACTATAGTATAATCTTCATCCCTTACTTTTCAGTATTCATTTGGATTTGATATTTTTTTGGGATTTGCCATTGAAAAAAAGTTTCGTATACGTCGAACTTTCTATTATATTTTTTACTTGATTTAGAAACAGAAGATAGCACACCTAACGTTGGTGCCTAAAGGTGCTTACTGGAAAATCTTTAACAGTTGAATACCGATATCGTAGTTACAGGCGACACTGATAAGTATTCAAAAGGCGTAATGCTTTAGGCTGTTAGTGTCCAAATTGCCTGTTTATGGACCCCAAGCTCAATGTTATTGAAAAACTTCGCAGTTTACCTGTAGGAAACTTTTACTGTTCGCGTGATTCTTATACTTATTGGAATAAGTGTTTAATGGAAAGGTAGGATATTTTGGTATTCCATAGCGTGAACTCTACTAGCAATTTAATGTATCGTTTTTATAGCATTTCTATTATCGTTTTTTCCCATAAATTTGTCTTTGACACTAATGATTATCCGTGGATTGCTCTGAACCAGACAAGTTTAATTTTACAGTTTTTATACACATAGCTATGTACCCATGAGTCACTTAGTCTAAAGTATCTGTCCAACCCGTCAATGTGGCTGTAATGTTTTAGTTTATTTTAACCCTCACGTCATTTAGCTAATAAACACGTCCTCAAAGCATTAGACCCCTTTTCTCGTTTATAACATTTTTATTAGCATTACCTAATGTATGTGACAGTCTATCGGTGCCTGTTTGTTTTGTTATTGAAGTGCAGAATTAGTTGTGAAATACATTTGTAAAATTAAATGACTGTGAATGTGAAAGACTTTTGACGTGAATTCACTCCAGATACGAGCTTATTTCATTTAGTTTGAAGGGTTAACAGCCTACTCATATGGAGCAATCTAATTGCTAGTAATCTTATTTAAATAAATAAAATATGCTTAATAAGTTGGTCGCTCAATAAGGTTATTTTGGCTTGAAACTGGAGCAGAATTTTGTCGTGTCAGTCAATAATAATTGTAGGCGCAAATATAATTCTATAATTAATTCTAACATACATGCATACAAAATCCAGCCAAAAAACGAACGTCACCGCATCAAAACAGCTAAGAAAACGCTCCAAATTGTTTGTCCGTATCGCGTCAGTTGTGAGAAACCAGTCCAGATTTACAGCGTACTTAGCGTGGCAAATGTATGGGATTAGCATCACAAATTAGCCTCTTCCTGCAGCTAGTACATCCACAGTCCTTTTTAACTGTTGATAAATTGAAACTGTGATGCTATCTTGTTTTATGTGACTGACTTATAGGCGGCTGTTTGGGGAAGCGATAGGGACTTTAAAGTTTTTGTCTGTCTGGTGCTGTGTAATGTAAGGAAATACATTTTGGTTGTTCAATCAGTAGTGTTTTTCTTGTGTGATAAATAACTGGCTTACGTGGGTGGTTGTACCTGCTTCTTAGCTGAATTAATTTTGATGAAACCATAATATGCATAAGCTAAATATCAGAATAACATTTAGGCTACTGTTTATCCATTAATATGCATAAGCTAAATATCAGAATAACATTTAGGCTACTGTTTATCCATATACGGGATAAACAGTAGCCTAAATGTTATTCTGATATTTAGCTTATGCATATTATGGTTTCATCAAAATTAATTCAGCTAAGTTTCGTCTACGTACATTTGTAACAGGGCTTAATACATTTGCCGCTTCTTGCTGCAAATATCGTACATGGATAATACCTCTATAGCTAATAAAGAAAGGTACTTTTAGAGAACTAAAACGAATGTTTAATCTTTCTCCACAGGTCGGTAAAATAGAGTAGTCATCCCGTTCATTGAGCTGCATGTGGTGCTGCCTCAAATAGCAAAATGACTGCTATTACGTCGCATATCACGTAAAGTAGGAATTTTAGATGGCAACACTTTTCAGCCTGAAAGCTTTTCTCACTTAGGCTCAGATATTTAGACTTTCTCACTCAGCTAAATAGAGTAATTTAGCGTCACAACGATATTTCAGTGTTGAATTTTAATCTGTGAAGTGGTTTTAATTTTTAATCTCGATTTATGTTTTTGAAGTAAAAAATTATTGCTATGTTCAACAAAAAGACACCATAAAGTAGTGAAGCTTTCAGGTTTTTTTTAGTACCAATACTTTAGTATAAGAGTATTAATCAGAGATAAGAAAGTTCAAAATACAATTGTATAGAAATGTGTTAAAGTTTTAGATTTATTTTAGTTTGAGATTTTAGCCATCCGTTCCAAACTATTAAATGTCTTATTTAAAAAAAATAAACGTTTACAGACAACTATATACTAAAACTATACATAGGATAATTCTTACATATTTGAAGATCTTTGTTCCGTGCAATTTGAAAGAATTGCGGGTTTTGGATTTGAGGAAGGTGAATTTGTGATAGAGTTGTCGAATTCTCACAGATGTGGCTGGATTCGTTCGGCATATTTCATGAAGTATACCTATCATGTATGCCAGCTTGGCAACGTAGCCAATACTCCATATATTATTCAGATTTTCTTGACATCATCTTTTTTCCGAAAAATACAAGAGATGTAAAGAAAGTTGTTCATAGATGGAAAAGTTGTTTGAAAAAAATTATGTGAAATAAGTAAATGTACCTAGTTATAACTTTGAACCTATTTTGAAAAAGGGTATTATCTTATGAAGAAAATAGCAAAGAAACAAGTTCATTATACCTATCGAAGTGCCCACAACACGATTGTCAAACTTAAAAAAAAACTAAAGTTTGAAAGAAACCTTGTTTCGCTAGGAGTCAATATTTTTTCTCAACAAACACAATTTTAGAAGCGTATTAAAGTTTGTCTGTTATTTTGCTGGTAACTGGATCAGTTAAAGAAGAATTTTTTTTATAGAAATGAGTAGATATGTTTATCGAAATATTAAGGAATAATAATTGTATCTACTATCTATTGTTGTACTTATAAAGTTATATTAGTACTTGCCTGACTTAATAGAACCCGCACTTTGAGATGGGTAATAATGAACTTGCTTCTTTGCTATTTTCTTCATAAGATAATACCCTTTTTTCAAAATAGGGTCAAAGTTATAACTAAGTACTCTAACCAACCAGGCCACAATTTGCATGTTTAGGATTGATACCCGGAACTGATTTAATTGATCTTTACTTAATCTTTCTACAAAAACATGGTTAGCAACATATGAGTAACATAACCTCTGAGGCCCAATATTAACAGAAGCGATTGGCTCAAACTTTGAAATAACAAGTTCATGTTCGGAATTATTAAGGCCCTCAAACACGAGCTGTTTGATTTGTAACTTCAATATGAAGATTCCACAGAATTACAGTCACGTGTAGAGTGTTCAACGAACCGTTTTCGAAGGTAGCCGTCGACGAGGGTACTAACGCTGAAAAAAGCGAAAAAGGTGTCGGATTTTTTTGGGATAGTTTTTGCGCCACTGCCTCTTTGTTTTGTCGACTGAAACAAAAAGGTGATTTCCGAACTTTCACTTTTATTTTGTTCTCGGGTTTCGTAAACCGCGCAAAGGTATGGTTAGGACTGTAACAGCCAAAAGATGAAATACGGAG
This sequence comes from Helicoverpa assulta, assembly GCA_963856015.1. Taxonomy (NCBI): domain Eukaryota; kingdom Metazoa; phylum Arthropoda; class Insecta; order Lepidoptera; family Noctuidae; genus Helicoverpa; species Helicoverpa assulta. The sequence continues at coordinate 4,353,816 of CAWLCW010000016.1, forward strand.
CTGTTTTCGACTGCGAAGTTTAAAAAAACAGTAGTAGTTGCCTGATCAAATGACAGTTAAACAAGTTCTACGTTATTTTCTCGATCTACAATTGAATTCTTCGCTTCACCCACTTTTGGGGACTTCATTGGAAATTGAAAGTGCATCATGTCCAATAAAATAGGCTACCACCAATAGCTATTCATTCATCACACTATAAGTACAGCCTAGTCGTACAAACTACATTAGCTGTTCAGCAAGCAGACTTAGCATAATAATATCGTTATCAACCACGTAAAAGTTCATTAAGTAAACTTAATGGTGTATGGACTGCAATATTGTGCATTCATAACCTAATGGCTGTTACTGGCGGCTGTTTAATTGCATCGCTGACTGTGACTGCATTGTAGTCCCGGAGATGATAGTTCATTTGCCATTGTGGTTATTAGGTGTAGATGGAGGTATGTTTCATAGTTTCATATTTATAGCTTTTTACTGGACTTTCTAAATATAGAGATGGTTCTCATTTCAGATGTTTTTATCAAGCTTTGTGTCCCAGATCGTAATATGAAGAGGTTCTTATCAATGAACGAGTAGGCAAAATTACAGATATTGATGGTACCTACACCAAGTAACGTGTACGTATGTGAGAGAGATAGGTACCTACATAAGTTAAAGCCGAAAGTGTTACAATTTTTGGTCTATATTATGGACCTACATGCAAAAAATACTGCATCAATCTAACTATGTAGTATTTTTGTAAGTATATTTTGCTTCTGAAAACAACACTATTCTTTAAACAAAAAGAAGAAACATTACTGTCCAGCATTTGGCGCCAACTTCTCGAACGTTTCAAAGACAAATGGAAGCGCACGCTGTCGTTAATTGCGTCTGGCAAGCACATGGCTCTAAGTGCAGCGGAAAATGCAATTTTTTATCTTACTCGCTAACTAATGAGGTGTATGCAGTGCGGACGTTACGTAGTTGGGAACGGGTGGTTTGTTCTACGTCTTGTTAATGGTGGGGTTGGTTGTAGACTGTAGATTAAACTGTCGGCACCATCATATGCACGTTATAATTGGCCATCTTTTTAGTATAGGTACCTACGTTTTGTAATACGTTCGACACGGGATGCATAAAAGACAAAATATTACATGCTGATTGCTTTTTGTCCATGCGAGACACACTTTTTTGTGTGTTTACTAGACTTGTATCAATGATAAACTTAGCTTATGAAATATACCTACATCAATCACATGTAAAACTTCAAATAACTTCACACGTATACAAAACTAACATATTTCCGATTATCAACCACTAATACAAATGAAATGCTAAATCCTTTTCATTATGCGGCTTCACCGATATTATCCGAGCTTCCAGAACGTTCTAATGCCTGGGCACGTATCTAGTGCGCTTGGAAAAATTATCATAATGAAACAAAAAACCGGCCAAGTGCGAGTCGGACTCGTGCACGAAGGGTTCCGTAAATTACAGTTAAATCAACCTATCTCAAAAACTATAAGAGATACTTTGATCAAACCAAAAATCGTTGAAAGAGTTAATTAGCATGCATCACCTCTATTTTTTTTAGAATTTTATACCCCGTAGTTATAAAAATAGAGGGGGGGGGACATACTTTTTACGACTTTGAGAGCTGATATCTCAAAAACCGTTCACTTTAAGAAAAATGTTTTTTAGAAAACTTTATATCATTTTAAAAGACCTTTCCATTGATATCCCACACGGGTATGTACATCGAAAAAAAAAATTTCATCCCTCAGTTACATGTATGGGGGGCCCCACCCCCAATTCTTTTTTTTACTATTTAGTGTCATATTTTTGTAGCGGTTCATACAACACATATTCCCATCAAATTTCATCACTGTAGTACTTATAGTTTCCGAGTAAATCGGCTGTGACAGACGGACAGACGGACAGACGGACAGACGGACATGACGAAACTATAAGGGTTCCGTTTTTGCCATTTTGGCTACGGAACCCTAAAAACGCTTGGGGAACTGTAAACTGTGTTGTGTAGGTACATAGTTAGATTGAAGTAGATAATGAATTAGATGTTGTAGAGGGTGTGTAATGAGGTTTTATTTTAAGGTTGAGTACTGTTGTTAATTAGAAATTATTTCTTTCCGCACTATCATGTACGAAACGGCCAAAAATCACGTTTGTAGTGGTCCTCTTAATATTTATGTTGTTCTAGTTTTCGGTATTTGTTGTTATGGAGGCAACACTATAAGTCATCTGTGAAAAATTCAATTGTCTGTCACGGTTCATGAGATACAGTCTGAATGATGGACGGACAGACGACCTATAACATGAATATATATCATATATGATCGATATAGATCCATTCGTTTGTCCATCGAACCCAGCAGACGACTTAAATATGAAATAAATACTGTTACAGCAATCCGGCTGATCGGCTCAGTTTTGAATACAATAGTGGCAATTTCCATTCAATTCGTAAAATTCGTTCATTGGAAATCACTACATAAATACAATGGGTTACTATAGAATCACAATAGGTAGTATTTTGTTGCTTTATTGTCCATGGTTACAGCTCATACAGAAAAAGTATCTACATTAGATACTTAACTAGGCCGTTGAGTAGGTATTTGCTAAGCCTACTGTCTAAATCGGACCCCACGTTCCTTAAATTTCTCTAAGCATAAAACTCATGAAGTTATGAAAATACCGACACATTAAAGAAAAATGAGAAAGTTTCTGAAAAATAAATATCTGCCTCTATAAAAAACTTACGTTTTGAACAAACAAATGGCGCAGCCATAATTCAAAAATTCAATAACAATCGAACATAGTTTTCGACCAAAAACGCGTTATGAAGGGACCTGAAATAAACGTATCGTTTCGTCGGGGCGGGTGAGAAATAAGCAATAAATCCTATACTCGAATGATGTATGGGATCGTATTTATTTGGAAAGCTAAGCCTCCATAAATCACCATAGACGTGAGAGTTTTATACAACCTCCTTTGAATATAGTAACACTGTTTTGCAATAAAAAAATAAAAAAAGATTTTAGCAAAAAATAATATCGAACAATTCTTTCATATATTTTTTTTGTATGTGGCAAAAGTAATATTATTTTGTACGCATGAAGGTTTTATTAATTTCGCAGCGGCCAAAATATTTCGCTTGCTTTTGAAAAATTAAGACAGGGATATGGTGATGAATTTTAAATTTGTTTTTATGTGTTGTTCATGTGATTATGAAAAATAATGTTTGTTTTGCGACGGCTTGCTGTACCGAATTACCTATCCTTGTATACAGTGGGGGTATAATAACAGGTTTATATATGGGCAAATATTTACATTAATGTCCTATGTAACATCTGAATACTTAAATTCGAATATTTTTAAGAGCTTTTTTAATTTCGGAGCCTGTCTTTCTAAAAAAAGTGTTTAACTTATCCATGTTTTTTTTTGAGTAAAAGTACCTAATTTTCTTTCTAATGGCAACTAAGACAAACATACTTGATGACGTAACATAAGTTGAAATATAACGTAAGTTATTGTAAAATGTTGTTTCTAACTAATATTAGATATAGTTTACATTTAATGTTTTTCCAAGCATTATTATTTATACACGTTCCTTTAATGAGAGTAGCTTGTTGATGAAGTAATATCACATACTACAGACTACTAATTCTCGCGAAATATGCGAGCTCACGCGTTCAACTTACGCTGTTCATATGGAACACGAAGAGAACGTTAAATATAAAATGTGCTATATTAAAAGTTCTCCTTATTATGTGTAAGAGGAAAAGTAGGCCAATAACATTTTTTTTTTATTTTGGCCAGTTTTCAAAAACAGTTTTCAGAAAAAAATTCGCGCATTTAATTAGTCGCCTATTTTCTGGCTGACAGAGAATCGATGCTTGGGTAAGGTACCTACGTTTTTTTACTTTAGTTTACATGGTAACATGACATGTAATTGAAACTTTACATTTTAAATTCAAACTCATTTAGTCACCAAAACCTACCCTTGACCACTTCCTATGTGTTTTTGCTGGGAAGAAAAAGTGGCGCAACAAACTCCCCAATATCACTTGTCTGCCTCTAGGTTAGAAGAACCCTTCAACAATGTATTGTATATAAATTAGTATAAAATGGGTATATTGCAGTATACAATTTAAATTCCTGTCCTTTAAGGAACTTCAAGAGACCCTTTTAAGGGTTCCGTACCCGAAGGGTAAAACAGGACCCTATTGTTTTCGCTCCTCTGTCCGTCCGTCCGTCTGTCAACAGGCTGTATCTCATGAACCGTGAAAGTTAAAGAGTTGAAATTTTCACAGATGATGTTTTTCTGTTGCCGGTACAACAACAAATACTGAAAACTAGAATACAATAAATATTTTGGGGGGCTCCCATACAACAAACGTGATTTTTTTGCTCTATTTCCAAATAATGGTACGGTACCTTTTGTGCGCGATTCCGACTCGCACTTGGCTGGTTTTTTAAATCTCTCATATTCCACTAGGAGCTCAAACTTGTAACTCTTGTAGAAAGCAATAACGTCGTCATCGCAGTTTTCATTACAGCAAAATGTTGAGAATCTCCGCTGTCAAAAAGAAAAGGAAATAAGGCGTAAATGATTTATTTCCGTGTACAGAGGCAATCTGATATAACTTGCTTAGTAATTTAAAGTATTTAAGAAAGGTTATTAAAATAATATTATTTTCAGTGGATTATTTTGCCTCATTTTATTAGCCCTTTACCGGTTACGATTTCTTTTTCCACTGGTGGGAAGTGTTGTGAGGGTTTAGTTTAGTTCTACTGGATTAACGAAAGCGCATAGCTTTCGTTGTAATAAATAATCCAGTGGAAAAATTACTACACAGTATACAATAGTGTTCTGAACAACATAAAAAGATAATTTTAAAGATTTTTGGTGATTTTCTGCTGAGCCGTTTCCGCCTATTTTTTGGTCTGCGGTGTATATCTTAGAGCGCACGGTGCGTCGTCACTAATTCGATGGCGGTGTGCCCCGGCACGCGAGCACACGCACACACAATATTGAACATAGTTCGCCTTACGCCGCGGAATATTAATCTGTTCATATCCGAAGCCGGGGCGAAATACCTTTTGTCGTCTTAAGCTTTAATTTTATCGTTTAGACGTACCTATATTATGAGGAGGGAAGATTTGGGAAGAATGTCTGATACTTTTATACTTATAGCTTAGTTTAATATTGTGTGGATACAGATAATTGTGCTTGAAAAACAATGGGAGCTGTTGGTTCATTTTATCAAATACTTAAATTTAACTAATTAATAAGTAGACTTAATTAAGTACCGCCCACGGAGGAGAAAAGGGATGCCCCACCACACATACATAGGTAAGAGTATATGATATAAATATGTACATATATCAGAGAGAGATTCGTTGGTCCCTATAAATGGTGTTGTATAAGACATACTTGTCTGTCGATTTCCATTGTTTACTAAACTTTCTATAAAACTTAGTGCTAATTTTGACACATGGCACTAAACTTCTCAAAGCTTAAAACAACCCACCAACAAAACCAAAACCACCTTCACATCCCATAGTACATAAATAATGAATAGAAACAATGTCACAACATTAGGTGTACGCAACTACTTAATGAACTCGGATTGGGCAGTCGGCGTGTCCAGGCTTATGTAATTATCTCGGCTCAGACTCCGCCGGCTCTAGAATGTTCTATTCATACGTCTAGTGAGGCGGTAACAGATCTAGAATACAATATACTAATTTACCTATTTTGATATTTTTTGGGTAACGTTGTGAAGAGTGTTAATTTGAAAAGAAGTCTGATTTTGAAATATGATGTTTGTAAGTAGATTTGTTTTTATGGAAAAGATTTGATTTTTTATTTCAAATGACATCTTAGTTGATGCATTCAATAAAACAAGTATAGACTAATAAATTCTTGCTCAAAAGACCGATGCTCAAAATTATAGCTTTACACCAATACATAAATAATGAATTGAAGCAATGTAACAACATTAGGTGTAGGGCAACTACTTAATGAACTCGGATCGGGCAGTCGGCGTGTCCAGGCTTATGTAATTATCTCGGCTCAGACTCCGCCGGCTCTAGAATGTTCTATTCATACGTGTAGTGGGGCTATAACAGATCTAGAATACGACGTTATAAGTGTTTGAAAATAAGTCGTTAAGATTAATTACGGAGGTTGATAATTAAATTAGAAAGTCCTAGATTTATTTTTTCCAATGAAACTGATTGTTTTTCAAAATAACATCTCAGTCGCTGCATTCAACAGAAGTAGAATAATAAACCTTTGATCAATACAGCGATCCTCAATCAAATGACGATTTTAAGTTATTTTTTATTAAAATTTACAAACATTCGCTACGAAGTTTATTCTCGTGAAATAAAAAGTATCCATAAATACATAAAAACCTATGTTATTCTAAGTACACAGCTTTTCGTCTGAAATACTCGTATTAAACCTATTTTCCAAACTACTACTCTAACATGTTAGTAAGTATATCATTATCTTAGTAAAAGGACCGAAAAAAGGTATCATATTAGGCCTGATATCTTTCATGTAAGTAAAAGAATATTTTGATCCGCTACCCTTTTCCAATAATTGAATCAGCTGGCCTAGGCCAATTTTTTGGTTCTACATAAATAAATAAATGTAAGGATTTGCTGAAAACTATTGATGTTCGCTTTTTTCAGCAAAGTTTATTTTAAGAGAATTTCTTCAGTTAGTACAACGATATCAAAGTACAAGAGTCGTGGTGGCCTAGTGGGCAAAGAACCAACCTCTCGAGTATGAGGGCGCGGGTTCGATTCCAGGTCAGGCAAGTACCAATGCAACTTTTCTAAGTTTGTATGTACTTTCTAAGTAAATCTTAGACATCAATGACTGTGTTTCGGATGGCACGTTAAACTGTAGGTCCCGGCTGTCATCGAACATCCTTGGCAGTCGTTACGGGTAGTCAGAAGCCAGTAAGTCTGACACCAGTCTAACCAAGGGGTATCGGGTTGCCCGGGTAACTGGGTTGAGGAGGTCAGATAGGCAGTCGCTTCTTGTAAAGCACTGGTACTCAGCTGAATCCGGTTAGACTGGAAGCCGACCCCAACATAGTTGGGAAAAGGCTCGGAGGATGATGATGAGTACAACGATATCAAAGATTTCACGACTGAAAATGTAGTTTTAATACCGTTAAGCTTGAGCTGGATAGAGTAACTTTTGAACTAACAGTCTTATCCATTTAACACTTGATGAAAAGTTTAAAGTCATCTCAAATAACCTCGGTCTTTTCATTTTTATAGAGACGTAGAGAGAGAAGATTTAGTGCGATTTTATATTTTTTGACGTTTATGAAGCACATACGATTTAGGAGTGAGTTTTCATAAACCGTTTTAAAACTTCACATTTTCTTGCGATAATTTTAAGCTTGCTGCAGCAATTTGTATTACTTTCAGTGGCAACATCAGTCATTTGTCTGGCGACGTTGTATTAACATAACTCGATACAGTTCCTCTGCATTGTGGCACAAAAGTCACACGTAACCGAAGAAACTTTAAAGGAATTTGAGCCTTACTGTAATGAAATTAAGGTTGAGGTTACAAGGTTATTATACTGTAATCGTATTCAGCCTTATTTCATTCAGGTTGTTCTCGGACTTCTCATAAATCGTCACTCTAGCTAATTAGAACCAGTGTGAGCTTATTTAATTAGTCTTTCAGCCATAAATACAGATCCGTTGACTGAAATTCTGTCTTTTGGGCCCTAGTATATGTATCATGTATAAAAGGAGATGTGATATGATACAAGTGCTTATTAATTATCACGTGGGAGTGAAAAAAAAAATAAAGTAAGACGTGATGGGAATTTTAAGCAAGAGTTTCGAATACTTACTAACAATTTTGTACAGGACCTAGCACGAGCGTAGATATTAATGCATTTCCAAATATAGCTTTCCTTTGGGAAAACTGCAATGTTCGTTTTTACTCGACAGTCATAATTGAATAAAGTTTAACGACTCTTCTAAGCAAAGATGATGATGTTACCTTCCTAAAAATGCACCCCCAATGCGGCTACTGTTACTGTTACTGTTACAGCCTTTTTATCGTCCCACTGCTGGGCTCAGGCCAGAGGAGGCCTGAGCCCAGCAGTGGGACGATAAAGGAGAAGGATTGAGCATTAATCACCACGCTTGCTCAATGCGGGTTGGTGATTTCAGACTATATAGTCCAGGTTTCCTCAAGATGTTTTCCTTCACCTTTTTTATCAGCCATTGGTGTCCAAGATATACTTAGAAAGTACATACAAACTTAGAAAAGTTGCATTAGTACTTGCCTGAACTGGAATCGAACCCACACCCTCATACTCGAGAAGTTGGTTCTTTACCCACTAGGCCACCACGACTTTTGCGTCTACAGCGGCTACAGCGATACCTAATTTCACAGTTTTTTTCGCCTTAACGCTACAAAAAAGTCCATAAGTCCCGATATCAGCAAAATTCATATCCATAAAAAATAATCCGCGGTCCACAGACTATAAAGCAGTCCATTAATCATAACAATAAAATCAAAACACGACGTAACAACACTATAACAAAGCCATAACATTGTTGTGAGTGTAAACAGAATTAATTGTTTGTACAACAGATGTGCTCCTAATTTATTGCGTGTTCCGGACAAGATTACTGCTCCACTAATTACTTAGAATGTGGCAATGTACGCGTAACATGTGAATTGTGACGTCACTCTTATGTGATGCTGTCTTTAAGTCATAGTGTCAGTACCAATTTTTATATTAAGTATTATACATTATTTGTATGTCTCTACCAGACCTCGGGACTATAGAGTCCCGGATTTTTGGGAGGCGAACGTGGGGCCGAAGCCAACACGCTGAAGCCCTTTTGAGACAACTTTAATGAAATGGTGACACAAAACCGACGATTATCCCTGTATACACTATAGAAATGTACCCAAGGACAATCCCCGGTTCTGTGCTAAACTATTGCTAACTATGGATGAGAACTACTTGGGCTATTGTGATGGGATGCTAATGGGCTAGGAATGGGGAAACTACGGGAACTATGGCACCTGCCGATGACAATGTATTAAATACATGTAAAAATGGCAGGTGGAGACTTGCCACCTCACTTACTGGGCCCCCGGGAATCATTCGCTAAATCGCAACAAGAGGGCAACAGGTACATGAGCGGCTGAAGGGTGAGGATACCTCGGCGGACTTTAATACATATTATTGTAAAGCGCGACTGCTGCACACGGGGTCTCAGTTTAGATTACTGGATAAAATTGCTTTGTGGGTTCAGAATTTCCACAAAACAGCCCGGAGAATGTTGTCAACAAGTTGGTGGTCATACACTCATGCCTTGAAGAGCATGTTAAGCCTGTCGGTCCTGTTGTTTCCACTGCTTATATCTTATTACTTTCTCCAATACTAACATACTTTTACATAGGTTCACTACAGACCGATATGCCTCCATATAAAGAAATGAAATACGTTATTTGATTGTAACTTTTAACGTTTGTTATTGTTTTATAAATGTTTATTACATGTTTAAATCTTCATTAAATCGCATTTACACTAGTTTAAACTCTAAATTGAGCTCATATTTTGTTTTTATGTGTATTTGAAGCTCGTATCGTTAAACAAATGACCCGCGAGCCGCTACAGCGCTGCAAACTACAAACCAGATAAAGATGAATGATCGCCCTCGCTTTACTAAATGGGAAGTTTTCTCATTAAATTATGTGTTGCTCTGAGATTAAATTTATTTCAGAGGCTTTTGTGATACAGTTACGCTTTTATTAGCTAGCGCGAGGAAATATTTTTAATAAAATCCTTCTTCGTTATTAGATCCGGTGCTTAAATGTCTCATTCTGTGATAATAGACAATTCATGCCTAAATACAAAGCATAGGTATCTATAAATTCTTCCCGATGATAATTTTGTTACATTTCACGTACTAAAAATACCAAAGTTTACTGCATACTACTTATGCTAAGCTAAGTAAATATGCGAAAAAAAAACAAAGTAACGTTATCATAATAAAATTTGGAAGGGCCATTACTTTTGATAGGCCGTAACCCCTTTATTTGATTTCCCAAGTTTATACAGTCTTACGTCTTTGGAGTGTTTTGCTATAAAATCCCACATTTTCAGTTATGTATGGCGACATTTTGTGGTTCTGATATAGGTACTAACCTTATCTTATATCTTCCTATTTATTTCTCGGCCGTTTAGCTTCGTACAAAAAAGATTACAATATTTCCGGGTAAAATGTAGCATACACACAGAAAATGTTCTAAGCAAACAGACCTGATAAAATTGCAATAAAAAAAACCTAGAAATAAATAAATGTACAAAATAAAAGTCACTTTCTGAATGTCTGCGGGATAGTTCAATTCTTGGAACATTGCCTTTTCCACTGGCCGTATAACGCTAAGCTACTCCATACATAGAAAATGGTCTGAGTTAATGGTAAATATCTTCACGGTTATGATTTTTATGTAAAGGTAAATCGTATCGCATATTTCAAAGTCATATTCAGACTGGAAAACTGACATAAAACATTTCACGCCACAAACCGACAGTTTTGCCACAAAGCGCACGGATTTACGTCATAGGTACAAATAAAATGTACGCCTACAAAAAAGGCTTACTTATAAATCTTTTCAAACACGCCAAGACGAATTTATAATGAAATATTCAAGGCATGATAACAGTACAATTCCGACGGCAACATTATTTCACGATTAAGAGAAAATATGGTTTCATAAGATTTATTTTGGCTGAATTCGTAATTTGAAATAATGTCTAAGAATTTTTTTGGTAGTTTTACCAAAAATGATTTCTATTTTTAAAATAAACTAGCCAAATTCTAATTATTCTGAAATGAGGTTGTTGTCATTTGTTTCTAGCCAGCCAGTGCGACAACAAACTTGTCGAAACATAATATTTTGTTTTCATCGACAAAGCTGTAAGGTGCGCGAATCCGAAAATGGCAGAACCAATATTTAGCTGTCAGCTAACGTAAACAAGAACAGACGTAACGGGCGTTCAATGACATGACATTTTTTGTGGGAATAGTTACAATTTATTGAATTTCAAAGGATTGCCGCGGCAGCACTATTCGCGTCACGAATGTATGTAAAAAGAGATGCCTCGGGCTTACGTTTTGATTGTGTGACGAAAAATACCTGTATGATGTAGAGGGGAGGCGTAACAAAGACGGAATATGTGGATTATTATGTTCTAGCATATTTTGAATCCGCCGCTTTTGGATAGGCTTTCTTTGCATTTATTACTCAACATACTCCACTATAACGTGTACGTGTATACAGTTCGACGAGATAAAAAACATCATCAATTAATTTCTATTAACTTTATACTTACTACTAATTTATTGACGAGGTATATCAACAGATAGATCAGCTATAACATATGAAAATGCTGCCCAAAACGCGGCGCAGTCTACAACATCCTTCATAGTCTGAACATTCATTGTATCGCCTTCACTATGGTGGTACCAAAAGTACCTTTCATTTTCATTCAGTAGCGACGCCCCAGGTATCCCCTGATGTACAAATATAACAATATCAGAACCAGGGTAGCCACTGTTTGTCAATTTATTTATCGGAGCAAATTGTTTGAGAACTTCCTTCACGATACAACGGGCCTTTTTAGATCCAGCCACATCTAAACCCAAAGGCTTAAATGTCCCTTCATCTGATTCCATTATGAAGTTTATATTGTCAAGGTCATTCATATGTTTCTTTAAATAAGCTTGAGCTCCAATCAAGCCTGGTTCTTCAGCAGTCCATAAAATTGCTCGAACAGTTCTTTTAGGTTTTAGTTTTAAGATATTTAGTATTACCGGAGTGAACCAGCTTATTATCATGCCTCCGCCGTCATCCATTGCTCCCTGTCCTACATCCCAACTGTCTATATGACCAGATACTATTACTAGTTTCTCAGGATGCACACTACCTTTAAGGTCGACTAAAGTGTTCCTCGATGTCTTAGTATCAGATGTACTCAACATTTTTATATGAAGAACAATTTTCTCTCCAGCGTTTTGTAGTCTTCTCATCAAATCGGCATCTTCTAATGTAATAGCAGCTGTGGGTATTTTTGGCACATTCTTTTCATAATATTGGGCTCCAGTGTGTGGCGAGTAAATAGAAAAAGGTGTAATGCTCCTAACTAGAGTTGCTATAGCTCCTTTCTTAGCCGCTTTTGAAGCACCTTGGCTCCTATAAACTACAGTATCACCATAAGTGACGTAATGTGCATCAAATACGACAATTTTTCCTTCAATATTTTTTTTATCAGTTTTGTCAAGTTCATCGAAACTGTTAATAACTATAGCTTCAGCAGTTATACCTTCTGGTGGAGTACTGACACTAGAACCAAATCCTAGTATAGCAATGTTTTTGACGTGAGGTTGTAGCATTGAAGCAGATTCGTGTACTCTTAACCAATGTGGCACCTGAAACATTTAGTATATTTTATTAGACGAATGTATTCAAGAATTAAAATGTAAGGTTTGGCCTATAAGTTGGATTTATAAAGAAAGTCATGAACGAAAATGGCAGACAGGACATCATTATAGGAACTGTTTTCTAGCGGCACGTATAGCAATTTCCGTGTACGTGTTCAATTTTGCAAATCTTATACTGTTTTATGTTGGATACATGATTATTTGTCTACATACATTTTTTTTGCGTCAATTATTATCCTATTTCTATTTAGCTTTACTGAGTATCGATCTTATGCTTAAGTTATAATTATAACCGGTTTTATTTTACCAGTTTTTTAGCACTATGATGATTTACCTGTAATTCTTCAGTAGTAACATCATTCAGGCCATGCTGTTTAGTTAAATTTATCATATGATCTATTGATCTTTCTAAAACTTCTGTGCCTGACGGTCGAGCTCCAAAAGTGTCAATAAAACGAGTGTATCTGAAATTAAGAATAATATTTCAAAACTGTGAAAAAGTCCCTTTTTTAACTGCAACCGTACATAAGTTTTTTTCATAAATCATTTAGCTGGCAAGAACTACTTGAAAGCACATTTGATGTTTAATTGCTTGAGTAATGTTCAAGTCACATTAACCAATTCATTCCTCTATTACGACGAAAGTTATTTGAGTATTCATTTGTTTTACATAGTTTTAATAGTTCTTGAGTGTCTTATTGGCTGAGCATAGAATAGTAAAGCTTCTTCAATTTGTCCTTTAGATTATTATTTTAATCAACAAATACTTTAGCCCACTATTTACGAGATGGATAGGTAGATAGATAGATTATTCTTTATTGTACACCAAGAAAATTAACAACACAGGACATCACAACACACAGAGAACAGTAGGTACAATTGACGTGTAGCCACTCACACTCACACATTCATCACACACACACATAAAAATCCTTTTCACATAAAATATATATTTACATTATATATTACTTATATACACTACACTACACTAAAATTATATTTAAATACTATTTACAAGAATTATATACAACACCTACTATTCTGCCTATCTCCTTAAATCTATTTTATTTACTAATTACAATATCGTGCATTGGAAACAAACGGCTCAGTCGCGCGGTCGCCTGTCAAACAGGTTTTAGGAACTTGCCACGGCGTATGCGCCTGCGGCGCCGCGCCGTCCAACACTCCGCGCCAGTCGAGATTTCGTCATCGGCCGCGAAGCCCATGTCGCTTGCTTTACCGCTCGCAAAACTTTTGCTATCGCACGTACTCGCTATCTAGTTTAATATTTCCAATCCTGTACTTATTTCTACTCCTTCTATTCTGTGTGGTGTATTCTATAATCTGTTAACTGTCTATCTTCCGTGTGTGAACTATTGCCTGTGCTTACGCAATTACACGTGCTACACTACTGGACTTGGGACTTTTTCTTCACACCCTTAACACACGACGACCAACGGAGCAGGTAGTACCATACTACTCAATCACCCACAACTGGTGACCCCGATAAGGACACTACAGGTACTCTTAAAAACAATAAGTGACAATGAGTGATAGCAGTGATTCCGGTAATACCGTTAACTCGCGTGCTAGCGCGAACGTGGCCACGCGGCAAAAACCAAAACCGATGCGCGTTTCCACTGACCGCGGAAAATCGGATGCGGTAAAATCAAAAATCAAGGTTCCTGCATTCTCAGCCGAGGACCCCGAGCTTTGGTTCGCACTGATAGAAGGCCAATTTTCCATGCATGACGTGACGGACGACTTTGAAAAATTCACGCACGTCACCAACAACTTGGATCTGCAGTATGCGAAGGCCGTGAAAGATATTATCGTCCACCCGCCGCCTAAGCATCGTTACGAGAAACTGAAATCCGAGTTGGTCAAGCGACTTTCAGCATCTCACGAGAAGAAGGTTAGACAGTTGCTGACCCATGAGGAGCTCGGCGACAGGAAACCTTCACAGTTCCTGCGACACCTGCAAGATTTGGCCGGCCCTGCAGTGCCTGAGGATTTTATTAGGTCGATCTGGAGCAACCGTCTGCCACACAACATCCAGACCGTCTTGGCTTCGCAGCCTACTCACTCTCTGGAGCAGCTTGCGGATCTGGCTGACCGCATTCAGGAGCTCACTGCACCCTGCACTGTCGCCGCTGCAACTTCTACCAGCGCTCAGAGAAACAGTGCTTCCGAGGAGATCGCGGAGCTGAAGAAAATGGTGCAGCAACTTACGCTGAAGCTGGATGAGCATACGCGCGCGTCATGCTGTTCTGCGGGGCGTCCTTCTAGAGCACAGGAACGACGCCGCTCATCGCCGCGACATCGAAGCCGATCGAGGTCCAGCTACCAGAAGTACCCAGTGTGCTGGTACCACGCGAAGTTTGGGCCTCAGGCGCACAAATGCGACAAACCCTGCGACTACCACAAGGCGGGAAACGCGACGGGCAGTCGCTAGTGGCGACAAACGATTGCCCTTCATCGACGGGTCGCCTGTTCGTCACTGACCGCAGCTCGAATACGCAGTTCCTGGTAGATACTGGCAGTGACCTTTGCGTCTACCCTCGTTCTGCACTTCGGGAGCGTCGAGCCAAGACAGATTACGAACTCAGCGCGGCTAACGGAAGCGTCATCGAGACTTACGGCTTTATAGACCTTACGCTAAACTTAGGACTGAGACGTAATTTTGCTTGGCGTTTTATAGTAGCAAACGTAACTAAGCCAATAATAGGCGTTGATTTTCTTAGCTTTTATAATTTAATTGTAGATTGTCGCAATCAACGCCTAATAGATAATACTACAACTTTGTCAGCTAGTGCTTCTGTTGCTAATTCGAATATATATTCTGTTAAGGTTTCTGCAGGCGACACGCGTTTCCACGCCATACTGAGTAAGTTTCCGGAGATCACACGCCCTTCAGGCACACCAGTCGTTCCAATGCACAGCACAGTACACCACATTAGGACCACACCCGGACCACCTATCTCATGTACCCCTCGTAGACTGGCACCGGACAAACTTAGAATTGCTAAGCGGGAGTTTGAGCTCATGCTTAACAATGGCACGGCGCGTCCTTCCGAGAGCCCCTGGGCTTCTCCCCTTCACCTTGCGCCTAAAAAAGATAACGGCTGGCGACCTTGCGGCGACTATCGCATGCTTAACACACGCACTATTCCAGACCGTTATCCTATTAGGCACATTCATGATTTCTCCCACTCTATTTCTGGTTGTACTATCTTTTCCACCATCGATTTAACGAAGGCGTATAATCAGATCCCTGTTTTTGAGGAGGACATACAGAAGACGGCTATTACCACACCGTTTGGCTTATACGAATTCCCCTTTATGACGTTCGGCCTGAGGAATGCAGGCCAAACATTCCAGAGATTTGTTGACGAGATGACGCGAGGCCTCGACTTTTGTTACGCATATCTTGACGATTTCCTAATTTTCTCCAAAGACGAGGCCGAGCACGAAACACACCTTCATCAACTTTTCACCCGTATGAAGGAGTACGGTGTACTTGTTAACACTTCTAAGTGTGTCTTCGGTGTTCCCGAAATAACATTTCTAGGTTACCGTATATCGGCATCCGGCACCAAACCTCTGGAATCTAAGGTTGAGGCCATCAATGACTTCCCTTTGCCTAAAACGGTTAGGCAACTCAGAAGATTTTTGGGGATGCTAAACTTTTACAGGCGGTTTCTACCCCATTCTGCCTCAATCCAAGCTCCGTTGAATGCCTTACTTTCAGGTAGCGTCAAAGCATCACAGCCAATAGACCTGACCGGCGACGCATTACTGGCATTCAACAAGTGCAAGGTAAGTCTAGCTAATGCTGCATTACTCGCACACCCAGACAGCGAGGCTGAACTCGCTCTGGTAACGGACGCGTCTGACCACGCAATGGGTGCAGTTTTGCAGCAGCTGAAGGACAATGCTTGGCAACCTCTAGCATTCTTCTCGCGGAGGCTGAGTCCCTCTCAGCAAAAGTACTCAACGTACGACCGCGAGCTGTTAGCCGTATACGAAAGTATAAGATACTTTCGTCATATGGTTGAGGCTAGGCACTTCGTGGTATATACCGACCACAAGCCGCTCACGCATGCTTTTGCTGAGAGGAAAGCAAATTGCTCACCTCGGCAATACCGACACCTAGACTACATCGCGCAGTTCACAACCGACATTAGACACATAGCGGGCAAAGACAATGTCGTCGCTGACCCTTTGTCACGTGTCGAAGAACTGCAGCTGCCTGTAGATCTAGATGTACTGGCTTCGTCTCAAACTGCTGACGAGGAGCTGTCTCTGCTTCTGAGAGGAGAATCTTCACTCCGCCTGGAAAAGTTAAGGGTCCCCAACTGCCGAACAGAGCTCTATTGTGACGTCAGCACTCCTTCTCCGAGACCTTTTGTTCCCAAGTCATTGAGGAGACAAATTTTCGACAGCCTGCATAGCCTTAGCCACCCTGGCGCAAACGCTAGTACTAAGTTAGTTGCAGAGCGTTACGTCTGGCCCGGCGTACGCAAAGACTGTCGACAGTGGTCTCGTCAATGCTTGGCTTGTCAACGCGCCAAGGTTAACCGTCACGTGTCGTCTCCACTGGGCACGTTCGGTCTTCCTCGCGCCAGGTTCGCTTTTGTCCATGTGGACATTATAGGCCCCCTGCCTGTGTCACAGGGGTACCGCTACTGTTTTACTGCGGTGGACCGCTTCACACGCTGGCCAGAAGTCACGCCAATGGTGGACATGACAGCCGAAACAGTGGGTAAGGCATTGATATCGTGGATATCCAGATTTGGATGTCCAACTGATATTGTCACCGATCGCGGGCGACAGTTTGAATCTTCTCTTTTCCAGTACCTTGGAAAAGTTGTCGGATTCAAACATCGCAGAACAACCGCGTATCACCCAGCTTGCAACGGGCTGGTGGAACGGTTCCACCGTCAGTTGAAGGCGGCTATAATGTGCCATGCGGATAAAAATTGGGTGGACACTTTACCTTTAGTTCTCTTAGGTATAAGGAGCGCGTTAAAAGACGACCTTCAGACGTCATCCGCCGAGTTGGTGTACGGCGAGCCGTTGCGTTTGCCAGGAGATTTTTTCCAGCCCGCGGAAACCGGTTCGACTGACATTTCAGATTTTACGACACGTTTGCGCAAATTCGCATCTGAATTGCAACCGGCACCTGCTGCGCGTCACAACAGGGCCAAAATCTTTGTTTACAAGGATCTAGCTTCTTCAACCCATGTCTTTCTAAGGGATGATACCTTGCGTGGTTCCTTGCAGCCCCCTTACACTGGTCCTTACCCTGTACTTGAGCGTAATGACAAGACTTTTAAAATACTGGTAAAGGGTAATAGCGTCACTGTATCCATAGACCGCCTAAAGCCGGCCTATATGCAGACTGACTTGTCTTCCAACCCCACCCCAACTCCTACCCCTTCCAATAATCCTATCCCCGGTCCCAGTCCTATCCCTGTAGGTCAAAGCGACCTTCCCCAGGATGGGCTCGGAAGAACGCGCTCGGGCCGTACGGTTCGTTTTCCCGATTTCTATCGCCCGTAGTGACGGTCTCCGGGGGGGAGTGATGTAGCCACTCACACTCACACATTCATCACACACACACATAAAAATCCTTTTCACATAAAATATATATTTACATTATATATTACTTATATACACTACACTACACTAAAATTATATTTAAATACTATTTACAAGAATTATATACAACACCTACTATTCTGCCTATCTCCTTAAATCTATTTTATTTACTAATTACAATATCGTGCATTGGAAACAAACGGCTCAGTCGCGCGGTCGCCTGTCAAACAGGTTTTAGGAACTTGCCACGGCGTATGCGCCTGCGGCGCCGCGCCGTCCAACACTCCGCGCCAGTCGAGATTTCGTCATCGGCCGCGAAGCCCATGTCGCTTGCTTTACCGCTCGCAAAACTTTTGCTATCGCACGTACTCGCTATCTAGTTTAATATTTCCAATCCTGTACTTATTTCTACTCCTTCTATTCTGTGTGGTGTATTCTATAATCTGTTAACTGTCTATCTTCCGTGTGTGAACTATTGCCTGTGCTTACGCAATTACACGTGCTACACTACTGGACTTGGGACTTTTTCTTCACACCCTTAACACACGACGACCAACGGAGCAGGTAGTACCATACTACTCAATCACCCACAGACGGTCTTTACTTACTCATTGTACATAACCTCTCCAAAATTCGATCTAATTTCCTCCATGATATGTTTCGTCACATTTTTATACGATGCTATTTCTTCAACTAACGTAGCTTCTAATTCGCAATCATCATCATCAAACCGATTTATAACAACACTTGTATTTATAACACTTATAACTGAAGTGAAGAGTATTATTATTTTTAATGGGATCTCCATCGTTTGTGACTGTGGGGCCGCCGTCTCGATACTAACGAGGTCGACTGTATTATCGCTATTTGAACTTTTGATGTCAACATTAGTAAATTTTGCTTCGAGTAGTACGATGATAATGAAATTTGTATTGCTGTTATTGTTGTTTATTAATGCTGACTAATATATAATAGATACTAGTTAACTAGGGTTCTTATTAATTGGATCGATTGTAATATTGAACGGCTTTTAGATTAGCCGTATTTTGAAAATTATCAAATTGTGAAACCAAAGAGTACTTCATATTCTAAATTGAAGTAAGTTCGGAGCGGCAGTTTAGAATAAGGATAAATATTTTTAAAAGATAAAATAATCCAAGAACGCAGTATAGAAGTTTGCAACATACATGTCAATAATATGTTAGTATCGACTTATTTATGATTTACTTGCTATGAAAAAATGTTGAAAAGTCATTGAACTCAAACGCGTCACGACGTCTCGTTAATAAGACACACGTGCTCAGCGTATTTCTAAAATACGCACAAAAAAAATGTGATTTTCACGTACGTACTGTAAAATTGGAAACCTATGCAGACACGTCCAAGCGAAATCCAATCTTATTATTCAGTTTTTGAAATCAGATTTCTTCAATTTAATTTTATAAAATCAGATAGGTGTATTTATTAGGTCTAACTTTAGTGTGTGTTTTTACCAATGCTTGGCTTTCTAATTTTAGAACATTATCATCCGATCATGTAAGATCAATGCTGGAGATAAACTTTGGTGACCCAAAAGAGAACAATACCGTGATGACAGAAAAGTCACAATGTATGGTAGGCATTTGAAAGCACAACTGTCTAACTTCAGAGATACAAAGTTATTAGACGCGCTCACTACAACGTATTCATACTTAATATAACTTGTAACATTGCTAACTATATTGTCATATCATATTATGCAGATATTGTTCACAAGATAGTAAACACACCGTAGAAAGTCCTGTCTAGTAATCCACAATGTCATATATCCAGCTTCTATTTTTAGTGCCACTCAAGAAGGTATCTGGCTACTTACTCAAACCTTGCTAAGTAATATATTATGTAACCTGTCAAGTATATTATGTAAGTGTCAAGAGTACCCACATACGACAGATTAAACAGTCGGCCGGCAGTTGACTCGATGGTTGTCACAAAATATTTTTAAAGAGAATCTTGATTCCAATCAAGTTTTCAGTTGGTCTGATATCGCCTAAATATCTGGTCTTTGTAATGTGCGGACTATATACATTCATATACATACTGCTGAGTCTAAACAAACTATCGGGCGACTAAAAGATTACAGTGTGCGGGTTCTCTAAGGTTTTAGCGCCAGGTGATACGTCACTGCTGAAGAGATCGCATTTCTTGCTGAGCGTAAGTGGTATAGCAACGTCTTATCAATTTTGATGGTGGATCAAATTGATGGTAACATGTTATGGTGTCATGATTAATGGTTGTGTTGTGGAAATTATAAAATGTGTAAGAGTGGGTGTTTTTGGATGCTAGTCCCTTAATTACACTTTAAAGGATGAATCATTTAGGAAACAAATAGATCGACAATACGATACATTTAAATGAGCTGCTTACATATCGAAGGACCCACGTTCCGTCGGAAGATCTGACATAAAAATATTTTTTACCTGTGGTATTTTGCTAAACTCAAAGTTCAAAGTATACCTACTATTACTAAATTAAGAGCAATTGATTCCATAAAATGGTTTTGATCATTTTAAGTAATACTCCAAAGATCTAATGACATGTCTAATGGCTGAACATAGAAGACAGTAGTATCGCTTGCAACCACTAATGCACTGTAACCACATAAATGCATTTACAACCACCTCAAAATTTACCCGACTTCGTCAAGACAAACAGAATTAATTATTTCGAACCGAGTGTGTAATTGAGTACATCAGCAAATTGAGTTTTATTCAATTTGCTCAAACTTAGTTGCTTCAGTAGGTCACAACTCAATTTTCTTATACACGAGTGTAAGAAGGGATCTTTAGGTACCTGTAGGCATTTGTATGTGTGGATACATTAAGGTTTAGTCGTCTCACAGGTAGCTTAGTTGGTTGCTAGGATAATGATTCTAGAACCAAATAAATAATAAGGTCTCAAGTTTCTTCTCATTAGTGTTTCAGGAAAGAGTGTAGTTTATTATGGTAGGTTTTCAAGGAAGGCAATACACGAAAACAATCAATACATGTACTAATTTCGAAGCGATATGCATTCTGTACATGCAGTCTAGAAATAAAACATCTAACAAAATATGGCTCTTCCTATGTAAGACCAGCCGAATTTGCAGACAAAGGCCACTACTTTCAGGGCACGCCACCATCGTAGGGCACGCCACCATCGTGGCGGTAAGTCCCCTCTTTGAGGAGTGGCTCGGGAGGAGTCATGGCGCCCTCACGTACCGCATGACGCAGGTCCTCACCGGACACGGTTGTTTCAGGAGGTACCTGCACCGAATCGGTCGTGAGGAGGCGCCCGGGTGTCACCATTGTGCGGACAGCCCCGAGGACACGGTGGACCACACAGTCCAGGTGTGCCCCGCATGGGAAGGGCACCGCCGGGTCCTCGTCGAGGCTTTGGGCGGCGGCGACCTCTCGCGCCCGGCCCTGGTTCAGGCCATGGTCCGGGGCGAGAGAGAATGGGATGCCGACGCGCTCCTCAAAGAGATGTCAGCAACCCCAGCGGGGCCCAGCAGGGCCAAGGCCTGCCGGGGCTGCGGGTTGTTCGAAAGAGATACCGCGGCCCTGGTACATAAAAGGCCTATGACGGAACACGACGGTTTTTAGTCAGTTAGAGTCTGACACTCCCTCACCGCTGCAAACCCACAGCGGGAGGGGTTATTTGATGATTTTTAACGTCGGAAAAAAAAGGCCACTACTTTCATACACATAAATTACTCACCTACTACATAGTGCAGACTCAGCTTTAAACTGTATGCGTAGGAGCAGAAGCGAACGCCCTCCCGAACTATTTATCAGACGGCTCGTGAACACTCAGCTTGAAGTTCGTAGTACGCTAACTTTCTTGGCATTTAGCGCGGTTTCAAGTATTCCCCTCTTTACGTCGGTTTATGCATGTTTCAACAAACAATTCTAAAGAACTGGCTGGATATAAAACGTGTTCTATTTTTTATACAAATAAACGACCACTAAAAGTACTGGCTAGAAATAAAACAAGTAATTTCGAGTTGTAATAGTACATAAATTTAGTAAGTTTATAAATGGCGTAAGATATTTTAATTTGAATATCTTGAGAAATAACTTTCTGAGTTTATTTTAAGTGGATTACGAAATAAATGTTAACAAAAATTAAAAGAAAATAGTTTTTTTATCGTTTCGGTATTTTAAATTTAGTTTTTTTAAGTAGAGTAAGATCTAATTTCCTTCAGCCTTTACTTTTTCTAAGGATTTTAACAAACAAAAGAAGAGGAAAGCCTCCGAGAGTCTTAGAAACCTTTAATGTTTAATACAAACTGTTTGCTCGACTCTCGACTCTTGTCAACAGCGCATGGAGGTTCCATGTTGATTTTATAAATTATGGGGAAGGATATGATGTCTGTTTGACTTTGCTGAGATGTGTGGCCTTGACATGAAGATATTGAAGCTTTTCAAAGGATTTTACGCGAAATCTTTATTGATTGTTGTCAAATACTTATATACGGAATATTTGTGTTAGGTACTTTTATTGTATTTATATTATGAAACACCGTTTTAAAACTACGTATATTTAAGTTGACTAGCGTAGTATTGCCATGTTAATATTATTATACTTGAAGATTTACAACGCACGGCTTTCAGTCTAACCGGATTCAGCTGAGTACCAGTGCTTTACAAGAAGCGACTGCCTATCTGACCTCCTCAACCCAGTTACCCGGGCAACCCGATACCCCTTGGTTAGACTGGTGTCAGACTTACTGGCTTCTGACTACCCGTAACGACTGCCAAGGATGTTCAATGACAGCCGGGACTTACAGGTTAACGTGCCATCCGAAACACAGTCAATGGTGTCTAAGATATACTTAGAAAGTACATACAAACTTAGAAAAGTTGCATTGGTACTTACTTGACCTAGGATCGAACCCGCGCCCTCATACTTGAGAGGTTGGTCCTTTACCCACTAGACCACCACGACTACAACGCGCGGTCAAATTTGCAGAAATTATCGCCGACGCCACGTCAGCTGTAAATTCGGTCTACACAATAATTAATAATAAATTAACACATTATCTTCACAATAATATTGACTGTCTAAAATCTATGGTAAGTAAATACCTAATTCATTTAATCCTACGACTTTAGGAACGTAACTTTATTTCTTAAGCTTAAAGGCTTACTACACACAGTGCCGGCGGCAGGACCGCCGGGCAATCCGCCGCCCAAGCCGCCGTGCACCTGGCGGCATACAAAGCCGCCGGTTTTGCCGTACAAAGAAGCCGCCGCCGGCACGACCAACCAACCAAAAAAAACTATTTTGTGCCGCTTGTATTGCCGGCGGCATAGCCGCTCGGCATGAAACCGGCGGCTTTGCCGCCGGCATGTGTGTAGTAGTCTTAAAAGAAAATGTTCTGCCAACATCTCGACTTAAGATATCATTTAGCAAAATTTTATAAACTTTTAACTCTCATAAACATACGAATTAAGTTGAAAACTTCTTAAAAGGAGGATAAACATTTATATGAAGTTATGAAAGTAACTTGACTTAAGTTTATCTATACATATAATAAATCTATACATATAATAAATCTGTAGAAAAGTAATTTTTGTACATTGAAGAAATTGACAAAAAAATAGCCGGCATGTTAAAGGATAACTAACAGAACCCATTTCCATCATTTTTGTCATTTTTGTCTGTTTGTCTGTTTATCTGTTTGTTTGTTCGGGATTCACGTAAAATCTACGAATTCAATGCAGACAATGCTTATATACAAAAATTCTACGTAACTTGGGGTATTACTTAGTTTTTGTTTCATCGAAATCGATTCACTCTATCAAAAGATATGATTAATTTTGTGAATTCAAGATGTAAAATATTACGACACGCAATCTGTTTGTCAAAACTGTACATTTGAATGTTGTACTTATATTAGTTGTTCGGCCTATTATTAATCTTTACACAGAAAATCACACCTTTATAAGTAACTTCGGAAGAAAAAAAAATATGAAAATTTTGTTTAGCCAAGGTTAAAGTAGCTCCATCTGTGGTAAAAATACATCAAATTTGTCAAAAGAGCGAGGTGGTAAATGACAATGAATTACCATACATTCTTTATAGAGGACTATTATTTCAACAGAT
Organism: Helicoverpa assulta; assembly: GCA_963856015.1. NCBI lineage: Eukaryota > Metazoa > Arthropoda > Insecta > Lepidoptera > Noctuidae > Helicoverpa > Helicoverpa assulta. The sequence continues at coordinate 4,378,061 of CAWLCW010000016.1, forward strand.
GGAGTTGTGTATTTTCCGTAATTCACCATATTTTAACACGTAGTGTAATTTTTCGATAGACATTTCAATAGTGTTTGTCAGTTTGCCGTACCACATCAAAATCCAACTATAATTATTACCTTGATGAAAGGAAAATTAATAGTTCTCAGCCAAATTTAAAACGGTGCCATCTAAATTATTTTTTGAACATTATGTCAAAAATGATGACTTTAGTGGAACAATTCATTATCATTTAAAGTTACAGATGGAGTTCATATCAGGATTTTTTCATAAACATAGTTTAGCTTATCTTCCACTAATTTGGTGGCCTTAAGGCCTCTGCCTCGAATTTTGCGGGCAGCGGGGCGGCAGCGGCGGCGGCGCGGGAGCGGCAGGATCTTACGCGTATAATCAAATGGACCGGCCCTCGAATACAGCGGCGCGGGGGCGGGCAACGAGCGGTGAGCTCCAGTCAAAACGGTGACCGCCCGCGCCGCCGCCGCTGCCGCTCCGCTGCCCGCAAAATTCGAGGCAGAGGCCTAAAACAAATTACTTTGAGTGAGTAGTATTAAGTAGACCTTAATTATTTTTTCTGATGCAAAATATGTAAACTTAATCCTAGAAGAAAGGAAGATCTATCTCTCGCAAGCGCTGCTAAGCGTGAGGTAGGTAATGTAGGCTTCTGTAGCTTTAAAAACAAGCCCAGATACAAAGTGCAGATAAGAAATGGGAGCTTTCTCGATTTAATACCATACACACGTAAAATGCTTTATGCGTCTGGAAACGTACAAATTACGCGTCGCATACCAGAGACATGCTTACTTTCAACTTCTGATCGCAAATACACTGTTCACGATTACGAACAGTCTCAGTAAGACCCGAGCCAAGTCTAAAAAAACACCTTTTATATAAAACTATGTTTGATGTCTTTCAATTACAAAGACAGAATTGTTCTCTGCTGCAAATCCTATCCACCTATATCCTATCCTAATCCAGCATGCATTGCAGGTGTGCATTGCACAAAAACCAATGGTATCCTATTAGAGAAGTCAAAAGAGTCGGCCTGCCAACGTTAGCTTTTGCGCTAAGCAAGTGTTCTTAATAGTACCATCAGAATTATACATTCATCGTTGAATGAGGTGAATACATTTTCAGAAACCACAATAACAGTAGGAGCCAAAGCGTATGATCGCTTCATAGAGCTCTGATTGGCCCCAGGTGACCAACTCAGGTCTGATTTGTTCGTTCATCAGATCTTTGAAAGTGTTTCGGTGGATACTTACTGTCGTCCTGTTTACGTGTGACACAAAATATGGTATATAAACGTCCTCCGCAAGAGCGAAATTTTCCCGGTGTGCGGTAGTGACGCACAGTATACACTTCTGTTTCTTTTGATTTGCTGGCTCCACCAAGAAATGACAAATTGCGAGCGTAGATTTTGAAAATCTTGGCAAAACTGCAGGTTTCAAGTACGAACACATGAAGTGGACTCTCACAGATACGTACTTTTTGCCTATTCGTGATCTAATGCAAACATTTCGGTGGAGTCCCTCCCTGTTTAGACCTAACCCCACATTAGGCGTGCGCGATCCTCGGGCGTGTGAGTAGCGCGTGCGTCGCGAGCACGCTGCGTGAGCGTCGCGTTTTGCTGCCCTGCGGCATTTGCAGCGCGCTCGACTTGACGTTTAACTGCTAAGGCGTTTAACGGGCGGCGGGGATAGCGGGCGAAGGGGTAAGAACGCAACTCGAGCGCCGCGTGCTCGCCACGAGCGCGTCGCTTGCACTCTTCACACATGCCGCAGGGCAGCAAAACGCGACGTTCACGCAGCGCGCTCGCGACGCCCGCGCTACTCACACGCCCGAGGATCGCGCACGCCTAATGTGGGGTCAGCCTTACCATAGTGAGTAAGTGCACAGAAAATCCCCAATTCATACAAGTCATACAAGTGTTTCTCCCCAGTAGTGAAACTATCCTACCCTATGCGCCTGCTGATGATGATGACTCATTTTATCATCCATCCAGCTATTCCCCAACTATGTTGGTGTTGGGCTCCCAGTCACCGAATCTGTTTGAGTACCAATATTTTGCTTGGAGCGACTACCTATCTACCTATCTTCAATCCAGTCAACTACACAAGACGATATCCATGGTAAGACTGACAGACTTTCTGGCTTCTGATTAGTCGCAGCAGCTGCAGAAAATGTACAAATGACAGCTTTGTCAGACTCAAAGCATATAGACATAGATTATAGCTATTTCCTGTGAAAATTACTTACGCACCATACCTACGTAATAATTTTCCAAATTGGCTGACTAGATCCAGAGATTTCCACAAACTTTACTTCTTTTGTTTAGATAAATGGTCACATCCACAACACAACCTTGATCATTGAATCTATGCGACTGCGAAGTGGTAATCCTAATTATACTGTCACGTGAAAGAATGCACCTACGGGATAAGCAGTTTTTGACTATTCTATATTGCCCACGCAGACGAAGTTGCGGGCAACAGCTAGTTTAGAAATAAATACGAGTGTACAAAAGTGAATATACGTGTAAGTTATGATGTAAGTACTAAAGTAAATTAACAACTTTCTTGGGAGTCTCATTTGATATTAAGTATACTTTAATCCTCAGCTTCGTATACAATCTATTTAGAACATAATCCTGTTTCTTCGCACGCATTTTCATATTTTCCTGGTGTTTTAGCCTTAAGGCAGCTATGGTGCTTTTTCCAATTAATTGATAGCCGAACCGTGTAAATGAACAGCTAAAATAAAGTTACTGAGGGATGGATTGACAAGTAAAACACGTAACCTATGAGTTAACTTAAGACTTTTTATTTCATTTAGCTCACAGCTTTACGTACTGATTTGGTGCAAATTTTATAAAACAAATTAGTAGAAAGGTAAACAAGAAACATAAAATAACCTCGCAAAACGACCCTATAGTTTCATACTCATAAACAACAGTTCGGTATCACTAATACAAACAAGTTGCTACCATCTTGTTTCGAATATCCTACTGGCTAACAGCATTAAACCAACCAAAGCCGCCATTATGCACAACCCTCCTTGCGAAAAAGTTTGCCAATTGACGTTCATATATAGCTCACTCATGCATTTTAGATCACATCGTTACGCAAGCACACGACATAATTATCAAAAGCATCCATAAACTTGACGCACATAAATACATAAGATTATGATGAGTGCTGGTCTCTTACGAAAGAATTACTGTGAACCTGATACGGACTCCAGTAGGAACCAGGTGGGTTTTAGTCAGTAAGATTACTCGCTGCACCCACAGCGAAAGGGGTCATTTGAAGATTACCCAACAAAAAAGAAGGGAAAGCAATGGAGTATCCAGTTGGTTCAATGCTCTAAGCATCTGTAGGTTTGTTGTGAAACAAAAAACTTTGGACTCCATTTCGGCGAAGGTGATCAATCTGTAGGAAGTTTGTTGTTACAAGTTCGATGATAGAAAGGTGTTAGGTTATTTGATAGGGTCGGGTGTCAATTATTAGTGGTTCGATGTGGCTGGAAAAGTAGTGCTGGTTTTGTGTTGATCTAGTTTTCATAATTAGGACTACTGTTACTCTATCAGTTAATGTGTTTGGGAAATAGGTTTCTGCAGTGGTACTTCACGGGTTATTTATTTGAATCGTTTTTTTATGAATATTGAGACTGAGACATATACAAACATGTTAAAAAAAACAATGCAGAATTTTAACTATACCTACATAATTGTAATGAACAATACAATAAGGCAATGGCTATTACATTTTGAAGCCTGTTGGTTCTCACCTCATAATTCAATAAAAAAACCGCCCAAATTAAATTGCTTTCGAAAAATTAAAACCATTTCCTTGAAGGCTAAAGAATGATACCGCACTAAAAGCTGGGAGTATACATTAAGGAATTACACACGGACAGATTTACATTTTCATTACGCGTATCACTCGGGTAGCTAATGGCAAATGTGCACTTGTCTGAACTCACCTTTATTTTAAGGAAGAAAGATTGTCGCACTTTTAATTAATTAGCTTTTGCGGAAATATCAGTGGTTTCTGGTTATTTTTTTATGATTTGCAGTGAAAGTTTATTCATTTAATTGCAATTCAGGTAGTAATTTTTACAATAAAAATAAAAATTATTACATCTAAATAAAACTCAATATCTATATACAAATAAAAATCTACGAACTAGCATAAAAATAAGAAAAAAGGAATAAAAAAACAGTGAAAGTTTTAGATTTTAGTTGGGCTCTCGTGAATTAACTCTTTAATTTGCCTTTTTTTATATTACATATCAGTTTTATTTTTAACAATATATTTCAAACAACATATAACAATATATAGAGTATATATAATTTCTATTGTAACAATTCTTGAAATAAATACAAGAAAAACAATATTTTTGTTTACAAAAGTTTGCTTATTATCATTATTAGATCAATTCTAATAAGACACCATTTGTGAGTGCCATTAAAATGAAACATTTTTCTAATTAAAATGTAATTCGCACATAAAGTAAAAGATTTCATTACTAATTTAATTAAGCAACATCGCAAAAACCGATCATTGTATTAGACACAGAAAAATCTGACGAATGCCTTTACAAAGACAAACGACATCTATACTTATAATAAATCTGTAGAGAGGTCAATTCTGTACATTGAATATATTTCCAAAATAACTATTAGGGGGTGATTAGTGATCGATACTGATGCCAAAAATGCAATCAGTAAAATTTTTGTCTGTCTGTCTGTATGTTCGTTATGAAAACGAAAACTACTTGACGGATTTCAACGAAACTTGGTACAATGATTCTTTGTACTCCTGGGCAGGTTATAGGATACTTTTCATCACGCTACGATCAATAGGAGCAGAGCAGTGAAGGTAAATGTTGGGAAAACGGGAGAAGTTACTCCATGTTTTATGCTTCCGTCGCGTGCTACACAGAAACAATGTATCACGGAAATGTACTCCTTAAAATTATGTAAAAAACATACCAGACAGTATTGGCCTTACTACAAAAACTTAACCACCTGTTTTACACTTGTCTAAAAAAAATTGTGGCTGCAAAATGAACCATATGTCAACGTCATAATTTGACATTCTTTTAGACAAGTCTTAAACTGACGTTTAAAAGTTTTTGTGGTAAGAAGGTATAAGAATGTCTATCTTTTATGGTTGGCTCACAATAACACGTTTAACTCTCGGTAGCCTCTCTTTGTACAAAGTCCAAATCTAACGCGGATGAAGTCGCTGGCAGAAGCTAGTTCTAAATAAAAGAAAAGATTAGAAACAGCAAAGATGGATTTAGGGAATCAATAAGGACTATTATTCTTCTATACAATGACTTCGAAGTGACCCTTTACTCGATATTGAATCCTGCCGAAGCATCTTAGGAATTTTTCGTTATATTTGGGGGAAACATTCGACATAAGATACGAGGGTTTCCAATGTAAGGGGACGGGTTTAACGTCAATATGTGAGAATTTATGAGAATTCACATTACTGTAAGGGCCGTGTATTCGCCTTATGTTAAGCGATAAATATCTGTGAACCACGTTTTGTTGGGAATGATTTGAACAACGTACTTATTGTTTTCAAGCTACATTATTTCTAAAAAAAAACACGAACATTTTATTAAGTAGTCTAAAAATAGACTTTACCTTCGAATATTGTTCTTTATTTATTATGATTTTTATATTTCAACCCTGTCTGTTCCATTAAAATACCAACAATGTTGATGTTAACACTAAAAGAGCGACGTAAGCAGCTCTAGCCTCGACACCTCTCCCAAGTAATTGTAAAAAGACTGAAAAACATTTTATATCACTCCAAGTAAAAAGGTTTTTAAATTTTACGGCAAAAGACTTGATGTTTATCTTCCAAATATTTCATAAATTCACCGACCATAATGCTTTAAGGACTATTTTAAGGACCCATTATGGAACATTACAAGCTACAATTTATGAAGGTTGAAAAACATCACATTATTTTACGTTTACTCGTTTTGTCTGTCCATATTCGCTGGACTTTTATGAGCGATTCACACGGGATGGGCAGTTGAATGGTCGAATATCCATTGGTATCTAATATTGGACTCTTAGATTGTTATGGTAACATTGAGTAAGACCATGAAGCTATAAGAACACTATTTCAATGATAGTTAATCATTGTTTAACCATGCATACATTGATAATATTTAGTGACGTGTTCCATTACATTAAAAACCATCATCATCATAAATATTTAATAAAATATATTCAAATACATGTCGTCAATTATTTTGAATTATATGAAAATGTGCCATTTCTATGCCACTTTAAGCTAAGTGGATATTTTGGTCGGAATTTCTGGTCGAGCTGAGCTGGAGGGCGATTTATTGCATGCAATGCTCCACATTTTGCTTTAAAAGGTAATTTGAGGTAAGCAAGCTTCTTAAAAGTATTGTTTGGCGATTTGCCAAATTGATTTTGCTAGCAATAAAGTAATGTACGATTTTCTTTTCTTAAATTCCGCATATAGCTTTGGTGGTTTATTTCCTTTTGCAAATATATTTAAAAACGTCTATTTAATTAATTGCATTTTATGACGGAATAATAAAACATATGGAAGAGATTATCCGTCTGAATTCAAAATGCCACAGAAAACATTTTTGCCTGTCAAATGGCATCCTAATTACTCTAAAAACCTTAAATAACCTTTGTCTCGAACCTCTTTCCTGAATTGAGTTTTAAGTAATTACGCCGTTGCGTGCACCATTTAAAAAGTTACCATGGCATGGTCACGACCAAAGTAAATTGGGTGCTAAAATTTTACGAGCCAATTTACTATCAGGCAAAAGAATTTTGATATTCAGCCTTCTTCTAGTTATAGTATCTAACTTAATGAAAAAAGTTGAGTCGATCGTTTCAATTGATGTTTTAAATAAATTAATGCATTCTTCTTTAAAGCAAACTTTTTATATTTTGGGCTCTTAGATTTGTATCAATATAAAGTTGTCTGGAAAAAGAACGGCAAATTAGATTTGCATATTTTAAGGGCCTTTTGGCTAATGTTTGAGTTGATCGAGCGATAAGCGGGAAAAATAGAAAAAGTTTTTAATTACATTTTTGTAAAGAAGGAGAAAATTGGGCTGCTTATCTGGAGTTGTTAGAATAAGACTGAAAAGTTAACTGAACCTTTTTTGGTCGGAAAATTGGTGTGGTACTTTTTATATAGACAATAGCTTTTTTAACATGCAATAGCACTAATGATGAAAATTATTCTTCGAAAAAGCGTAAACTTAATATCTCAATCGAAAAAGAGATTTTTGTTCTAGAATGAAGTGTAGATATTTGTTTTACGCACTTCAATAAAACAGCCAAATGACAGATCATTTTAACATTACACTCAAGTCATATAAGATACGCATGGAACAATAAAATAACATCTTAACTTAAGCCAAAAATTCTTACTTTATGACACTATAAATCCTTCCAGTTGTTCTTCGAGTTTAAAAATATTTCAAGTAAGCGAACGTCTCGCGTCCATATCTATGAGTTTCATCAAAAAGTGTGAATGTAATGTGAAAAACTTTGTGAACATGAGATACTATCGTTAATTTAATTTTAACTTTGTCTACTTATTTAAGATTCTTTGCTGATTTTGAATGTTTTCTTAGGTATTTTCGGGTTTCGGGCTTGCGTGGGCTTGGTGAAAAATATGTTTGAATCTTTTAAAAACTTTTTTTTGGCAGGGGGAAAATCCTCATGGACTTCCCTCCACCTGGGGTCGGTGGAGGGAGTGTGCCGGACTCTTACCGGCTAAAAACCGACCCAGTGTTGCCTTCAATTACCTATTGTCGAGGACACGGGTATCGCCAAAGCATTCTTCCGCACTCCCGACAGGTATTGGCCCGCCAGATGTTCAAAGGCGGGCCCCGTCACCCTCTGTGGCCGTCACCCAGCGGCCACAGCAAGCTCCACTAAGAGAGGCGCGCGCAACACAACGCCACCGTCTCGAGGCCTGTTTCTGATCGGACGACAGACGCCCCTAGTCTGTCGCCCGCAGGCCGCGCCCTATGGTGGCCGGAGATCAGCCACCTTGCGACGCCCACCACGTCTGCTGCGGGCGGGGAGAGAGGAGAGGCTTCTCTCTCCCTTTCCGCCGCCTCCTTTAAAACCATCACATCCTCACAAAAGGAGGCGACGGCGTTCCACCCTTCTTCGCTGCCGACCATGCAGTACACGACAGCCGGCAGCGAAAGACTTCCCGCAGCATCTACTGCTGCCGCTAGGTCACGGCGCTGCGTTGCCCATGCTGGGCACTCGACCAACGTGTGCAGCGCCGAGTCTTCGCTGCAGATGCCACTGTGTGTGGCATTCGGGCGTGGGCTCCCGGCTTATGCGACACAGGAACTTTCCGAAACACCCATGCCCGGTAAGAACTTGCGTCAGCCGGAAGCTGAGGGCGCCGTGGCGTCTCTCCAGCCACTCCTTCAGTATGGGCCTTACCGCCGCGACAGCGGCGTGCCCTGCCGAGCCACCTCAACTCAGTCAACAACTGAAGTAAGTACTAGTATTAGGTATAGATGTTTTATCTCACGAAAGCGAATAATTTACACTTCTTTGTGTAAATGTAAGTGTCGGTTTGTCTTTGTAAGTGTAAAATCGAGAGCGCTCAGTAAGTAGTTGTCAAGTAACACACTACCAAGAATGGCTCACTCACTTTCCTGATATAAAAAATCTATACAAGGAAATAGTAATTTTCTTTATCCCTTTCCCTACTCTCTTATCAATAACATTCAATAACCCCGCAATCTGCATAAGACATAAAAAGACACGTTTCGGTAACAGTTGACCTGGTTCGAGTTCGAGTTATGCTGCAATAGTTATCGGAAAACATTTAGCACTTTCCACACGCCGCTCACGTCGCTTTTCAGCTTAATGTGCTTGGCATTATTTACACCGACGTTGTTAAATTTTCACAGTTTAAAAAACGAGCATGTGATTCATTTTGAGAAACATTTCTTAAATAATGTAACTATGAAATAACATTATTGTAGCTAGATTTCATAAAATCCATGGCGAATGAAAAAGTAATTAGTCGGTATTTTAGAGGTATATAACCCTGATAAATTAAATAATGGACACGTAATTTTCCTTTCCTCTCACAAACAAAAATTTTGAAAAAACCCCCGACGGTAAAAATCTTATTGAAAAATAATAAAATAACTCAAAACCCCCGACTTAACCCAATTATATAGGAATATCCGTCGGGAGCTGCCATTAAACCAGCTAAAGGATTCTAGTGTCGTGAATACAATTATTGAAGAATTGTAGATGTTTAACGATGACATAAAATACACTCAATTAATTGTTGAAATTTCATATAGAAAAGGCAGCCCCCGACGGTTATTCCTATATAATTGGGTTAAGTCGGGGGTTTTGAGTTATTTTATTATTTTTCAATAAGATTTTTACCGTCGGGGGTGTTTTCAAAATTTTTAATTTTGCTTAATTTTATTTCAGACTTTTTAGAGAACATGTACGAATTATAGTCTATATAATATGTTATTGCAATATTATTTTGCACCGATATTGTAGCGCCCTCTAGTGAGTTACAGGCGTAATTTTTATTATTTGGGAACATGCATTAAGCACGTACACATTGCTGATGAAAACAGAATTGTAATCGGACGTTTTGATTATATTGTAACATTGTTTGGCACTAATATTGTGGCGCCCCCTAGTGATTAATAGCCATGACACCTATCTAAGAACATGAACTCATCGAACACAAAACCGTTATTGAAAACCGCATCAAAATCGGACCATTAGTTTAGAAGGTAGGTGGGAACATTACTTTGCTCTTTTGCACTAACATTGTGGCGCCCCCTAGTGAGTTACAGCCATGACACCTATCTAAGAACATGAACTCATTGAACACAAAAACGTTATTGAAAACCGCATCAAAATCGGATCATTAGCTTAGAAGGTAGGTGGGAACATTCCTTTGCTGTTTGGACTAATATTGTGGCGCCCCCTAGTGAGTTACAGCCATGACACCTGTCTAAGAACATGAACTCATCAAACACAAACCCTTTATTGAAAACCGCATCAAAATCGGATCATTAGTTTAGAAGGTAGGTGGGAACATTACTTTGCTCTTTTGCACTAACATTGTGGCGCCCCCTAGTGAGTTACAGCCATGACACCTATCTAAGAACATGAACTCATTGAACACAAAAACGTTATTGAAAACCGCATCAAAATCGGATCATTAGCTTAGAAGGTAGGTGGGAACATTCCTTTGCTGTTTGGACTAATATTGTGGCGCCCCCTAGTGAGTTACAGCCATGACACCTGTCTAAGAACATGAACTCATCAAACACAAACCCTTTATTGAAAACCGCATCAAAATCGGATCATTAGTTTAGAAGGTAGGTGGGAACATTACTTTGCTCTTTTGCACTAATATTGTGGCGCCCCCTAGTGAGTTACAGCCATGACACCTATCTAAGAACATGAACTCATTGAACACAAAAACGTTATTGAAAACCGCATCAAAATCGGATCATTAGCTTAGAAGGTAGGTGGGAACATTCCTTTGCTGTTTGGACTAATATTGTGGCGCCCCCTAGTGAGTTACAGCCATGACACCTGTCTAAGAACATGAACTCATCAAACACAAACCCTTTATTGAAAACCGCATCTAAATCAGATCATTAGTATAGAAGATATGTGGGAACATTACTTTGCTGTTTGGACTAATATTGTGGCGCCCCCTAGTGAGTTACAGCCATGACACCTATCTAAGAACATGAACTCATCGAACACAAACCCTTTATTGAAAACCGCATCAAAATCAGATCATTAGTTTAGAAGATATGTGGGAACATTACTTTGCACAAACGCACACACAAACACACAAACACACAAACACACAAACACACAAACGCACATCTCTCACCCTAAACGCATATACCTGCTCCGTTCCGTCGTGGGTAAATAATAACGAAGATACAACATGATTACAGATACAACATCACGACCTCCACTCTCAATCTTTCTTGCGTTACATCTTAGTTAATATTTAATGTTCCTCATAGAAAATCGTAACAAAACAATTTGCGTTTGTCAATTTATTTGTTGTTGTTTCATACTCGTTATATTCCGGTGTGAGAGGCGGCCTGTAATCCGCGCAGAAATTTCGAAGGATAACGGTAATGGCATTGCTTATTATTTGACGACATTGACAACGGAAGGATACCTCTGTATCGAATCTGAAGGCTTTTATGTGATATGTTTCACTGAAAAGAATCTTTGATATTTAAATGGAAAGTACGTGTTAGGATGGAATTTATTCAATTACATTTTCAGGAGTTTCTTGTAAGCAAGTGTAATGTTTATTTTGTTGGATGAAAGACTACAGCATGTTCTATAGGTTTTGTAACTCCCAGAATACGGGTGAAACAGAAAAATTGTCTGTAGGTAATATATAAACTACACGGTTTTTCATACAATTATGCATCAAGCATTATCCCTAATCAGACATGTAAATACCACAGTTTGTTCAGCTGATGCCTATTATTATTAAAGCTTAGGGTTAGAGCACACTGGAGTTTTTAGCTCGCTGTACCAACAAAAAGTTATTTTACCAAGGTAAAACTTTTTGCTCTGAAAAGAGTTAAACCTTTGTAAACGTTATGTTTTGAGGTTAAATGATACGTCTTGTCTGAGAATAAGTGACGTGATCTATTCTTATGCGAATGTGGATTTTTGTTGTATTTATTCGAATGGAATAAAAGTTGTGAGTACTGTTTTCAGTTTAACACGTCTTTTGAATAAAATACAAAAAACGTTAAAGGTTTGATTGAAAGCACCAATGTTTGCAATGACAAGGAGTGGGCGGGAGTAAAAGATTTATTTTTTTAAAGAAAAAATGTCTTGTACTTAAAAGAATAATACATACCTCAGTAGTTTTTCTTATGTATGAATACTTTATATAGAAATATTGCAGTTAAAGTAGTTCAAACTAAGTTTGTATCTTACTAGTATTGCAACCATAAGTTTGATGAAAATTCTTGTACGACGGCAGAAAAACTACTTTTTGCAATATTCCTGAGTGCAGAAATGTTTGAAAAACATGAGTGAAAAAAACAAATTTACTTTGAGTCACTTTTTTTGATTACTTCAACCTATATTTTCTTAAAGTTATATCAGTTTTAAAATTATATCTCTCAGATTATCTTAGTCGCAATTTTGGACTTGATATTTAATTGATGGAGTTACTCATTTTAAGTTATTGTGTGCGTTGTGTTTATTACTGTAAAGGCGCATTTCTTCGTTTGGGCTATTATCATAATACCTACATTTAATTACACTGAAAAAACTTATCCATTAAAAACATTCAAACATCCGAATTGGAAACCTCCTCCATTTTGCGAAGTATCTTAACAAAGGCGAAAGGTCAAATAGTCAATTGGAAGAAAGTCCTCAATTTTCATTTGTACCAAAAATAACTCATACAGAGTAAAAACTGCTAACCTTCCTACTTCTAATAAAAAAAAATATGTCTACATGCATTAAGAGGTTGTCAACACGCTAAAATTATCTTTCACATAACATCAGTGCAGAAAAGTTTGTCAAATAGATTGTCATGATATCCTATCAGGCGTAAGAAACAGGTCAAGCGAGGAGTTAATCTGATGACATGGAGCTCAGCCGGCGAGTGACAAAGGCAAGCCTATCTTTGTACAGTGCAATATTGTAATAACCTGACTTAAAGTGTTAAACGCTTACGGTGGATTGCTATAACGTATCTGTCCGATGTTTTGCAATTACGGATTGACTTTGGACACCATTTTCATTATTTTAGTCATTATACTTTGCCTACACAGAACAAAGTTATTTTAAATCCAATTTCCGCCAACGGGAGAATTTCCCATGGGAATGGGAATTTTGGTGCATCCAGATCACAAGTAGCCTATAGCTTTCCTCCATAAATGGGCTATCTAACACGATACTCAAATCGAACGTAACACACATACTTTCAACCAGTATATAAACAGTGCAGATGAATGGTATTGCTTTCTTTTAATAGTAAAGAGATTCGCTTTTAATTTATACGACTATAGGTAGGTACCAAATTCTCAGAAACCCTAAGGGATTAATTGAGCCATATTGCCCCGTATCAATTCGGAATATTGCGTAATTTATCTTCTACATATTGGGGGTTGAGTGAATCGGTAGGTATTTCTGATTACACGAACTTTTTCTCGTATACCTAGAATTTTCTGACCTCTGACTTTATAAATTACTAATTGGTTTTCTTTCGGCACAATTACATAAAAATATCGGTGTTAATAAAATCAAAACTTCACTCTTCTTCCTGCCCTGTGTCTAGTTATTTGGAGTCGGTGATAAGATATGATGAAAAGAAAAAAAAAATGCAATCATTATGCTACTATATACATTATAAAACTAGCCGTTTTACTTCTTATAATCCAGGTATAGTTCTAATGGTATTAATTCTTAAAAAAACACTAGAATACGGGGTCTTTAATTTTTTTTTATATTGAACTTTAAAAACCTTAGCTGCACACGGGAATCGAACTCCCAATACAACCTACTCAATAGTTCCAAACATCTCGTCCGCTGCAGAGCTGTAGTCAAGCTGTTCGTAAGTTTAATTGCTTGTTATCGGCCAAGTGTCCTGTTGGACAACTTTGATTGTACTTGACCTAATTGTATGATCATTATCGTTATTATATTGCGCTGTCTGTTGAGTTATTGTAACATGAAAGCTTGTAAATACACAAACATTTTTTAAATATAATTTAATTTCTAGGTCTTTTTCATTTCTTATTCTGCTACAAAACTCCATAAATTTCATCTAAATCGACTCAGCCCTGATCCTAACAGACATACTTTCTCTAGTTACTTTTACGTACATGATGTTAACAATTAGGTAACTGAAAAGTGGAAATTTCGAAATGTTTCATGCTCATCCATAAGAAAAATGCAGCAGCTATTTTATTCATACTTAAGCGGCTGAAGACACAAAACACATTGCATATCTCCCTTAAGTAAACTTCTTGCCTGAAAGTCGGAATATAGCGCTCGGTCAGTATTTATTTTAGCACCAATAAAATATTCAGGAACCACGGTAGGAACATTTAGTGGTCGTTTCATTTAGAACCCTATATCCACACATTAGAACACGTTATAAATAGACGAGGAATAATGTCGTATGTGTGTTGATACCCACTAGCTTCTGCTAGCGGTTTCACCCGCGTCCTGTGGGAAGTAGTTCCCACAGGACGCGGACTAAAAATTTAAATTGCTTAAAACCTTCCTCGCAAATTGGGCAGTCTAATATTGAAAGAATATTTTATATCGGACCCGTAGTTTTTGAGATTGGCACAATCAAAAAAACAAACTCGTTAGCTTTATAATATTAAAGTACCTATAGACACAGCAATGAAACGCCACGTGGACACAAACCATTTTGTCCGTCAGGTTCGGCATTATCCATAAAATCCGTTTTAGACAGAGTCGTTTCCCGGCTTACGAGTAGTTACGTGCCACATGGAGTAGTCAGACATACAAAATGGAATGCCAGTTCAAACGGAACCTTCCCCAGAGGATTTTGAACGAGTTCGTGCCGGTTCGCACCGGTTCGTGCCGCTTCGCCGCCTACCAGCGACAAATAGCCGAACATTTTTACACCGGCCCACACTGTTGCATATTTTACAGCGGGTCAAGAGGCTAAAAGCACTTTTCCGGTAGATAAAACACCAACCAACGTATTTGTTGTAAAAAAAACTATAGATAAACGAATGGAATGGAGCCGTTGTTTAATCAAAGCGTTTTAAAGCTTTTCCAATTAAGTAATTAAGTAAGCAATTTACAAGGACTGGTTCGGTTTAGTGACGAGATAATGAGATTGATGCTCTTTTTTTTCAAATAGATTTTGTTGTCAATGTTTTTTGGGGTATATAAACTTTGGGATAGGTGATTAAATTCGTTTATTAGGTACATTTTTGAAACACTAATAAATCGCTATAAAAAACGAAGAACCGCGCGTCTGACGAACAAACGACTAATCCAAGGTATCCTCCAAAGAAAACAACCCCGACTCTCTTCACAAAGTACCGAATTCAATAGCATTCTTAGAATTTCTATCTTTTATTCGTTGATCTAATTTTTAGCCAAGACAGATGTTCTACGTGCTGCAAGGCGACATTTAACAAACGAAGTCGATTTTCTGAAATAAGTTCCTCGATTCGGGACACTCGTGTTTCGTGAAGTCGTGATAAACCTTCGGCTTTTCGGTCGTAGTTGAGAAAGCGGGCCATTCTTTTGGGCGGGCCATCGGGCCGTCGGAACACAATGCGATCGCCGAGTGGCTACTTTGATTGCATTGCGGTCGCTATCGAGCTCTGAATTTTTATTGAAATTGTTGTCGAGAAATGTGGGATTTTGTCAAATCTGATTTTTACAAGACTAATTACTGTTTATTATGATAAGAATGAAAGACTGATTGTAACAATACTTTTTCTTTTTTTTATTATGTCTAGATAAAACTATGGCCATCTCTAACGAGTTTACCCTAATTAGTAGCGTGGAGTAGGTTTTTTAATTAATTACTTTCGCTTTACATTATGGAAGGTTGAATTGAGTTTTTTAATTAATTAGATAAAATCATTTTTTAGATACAACACGAAAACAGATAACCAGTCTCACAATGTTTATACTTTCAGCTTGAAATTAACTCAGTTAAATATTTATATAAGAGTAATCATACTTACATTAACAGTTTGGTGAATAACACAATATTTATTTACAGTACCATAATCCCATCACAGATAAACAAGCTAATTCCATGCATATCCTGATAGTGGCAGTATTGACTCACAGTAATGGTATTCCACACAAACACGGGATGTTTGCTGTATACATGTATACATATACAATCACTTTCCACGTATGTAGGTATACAAAGTCGACAATCATTGTACGTAGTTAATTATGTGCTTTGATTGTCTGTCTGTCTGCTGATAGACGGGCGATATTGTTTTAGTAGCTATTCAAACTCCGAATATAATGTAGGTACTTGTAGAATACGACAATGTTGTCGTTACGAGTTTGGGGATTATGTTTGATAGGAAGCAATAAGCTTGGTTAATATGACGTTGAACTGTTGGAAAATGGAATAGAATTCTACTATTTTTGTAAGATATTGTATATTCTTTCACATAATTAGTGATACCCGAGTAGACTTTGACTGCGGCCTGTACTTCTTTAGCTATATGAAAAGTACCGAACATATCCGTCTCCTTATAACATCTATACGTAATTCGTAACAAACAAAAAAATACTTTTGCATTTATAATATGAGTAAAATAAATTTATTTTATTCAGGTAGGTATGTAGACTTTATTCAAATAACAGACGAAGTCTGGTAATGAAAGTAGCTATGAATAAGTTCAGTAATTATTTGTTGAGGGTTAGTAAAATAGAGAATATTCTAATTCCGCAGCACTGATATTTATTCTGTTACTTAGAACTACAAATATTGCGGTTCCCAGTTTACATATTTGTTAATGTCGGATTTGTGTAAATAGTGTTACCTACTCTTTTATAAAACAATAACTGTATGAATCTTTAGCATAGTTTTCGCAAGACATGTATAAATTATTCAATTTTGTGTAGGTAGGTACTCTTACCGTTAACTATCCCATTACGTACTACGTTTATTAGAAGTAAATATTTGTAAAAACAACTATCTTACTATAATTTCAAAGTTTTCAAAATAACAATATTAATCATTTCTGTTTTCGTCCAATTAAGAGTGTTAGAAGTTTGTAATCTAGTTAAAGTTATTCGTTCACTACCATGCCAGGATGGTAGTAAATCATTGAGAAAGTTATTGGTTTACAGTTTAATAGGGATTTATAGCGGACAGGAGGCCTCTGAATTCGTTTTGTTTGTTAACAAGCGTGATCTGTGTTGTTGAGACCCACGGGTTCATCCTTACAATGATGTTATGTATAATACAGAAAAAAAGCTGAAAAGAAATATTTAAAAGACAGGATAATCACAAATAGCTAAGAAGAAGTATATAATGTATTAGATGAATGAATTATATTCATTAACAATATGTTCAACATATGGTTAAGATATAAGAATGATAATGTGAAAAGTTCATCTACTTCGACTCTCAACTTGTCCAACATAATTTAGTTTTTCCGAAAGTTCTAGACGAGTTTCAGGCAGATGTCGTCCGTGCTTCACTCCCGTGGGTTGTCCAAAACTCAATGTCGTAAAAGGAGTCCACTTTTTATAGCTTCGTCTTGACAATTTTCGGAACATAAAACGGCTACTTGTTATAAAAACCACTCAAGATCAAGGATCATCATAAAAAGTTCAGCTGACAAAGATAAACACCTTCAGAAGTGGCTGAAATGACCTTTGGCGTACTGCCTACAAGATACTTTGCATCGTGTTGGGGTCATTTTTTCAGCCCATGTATTCAAAGGTGTTCATTACTATCTGATGATGGGTTTACAGGAATTTTGTGTTAATATCTTCCTGAAGGACTAACAAAAATCTTGCAGACGAAATTATGATTTTTATGTTGAAGTTTTTCAAGGTTAAAATTATTTCAATAATCATAATGTCTTTTAGAATAAAAGTACGTCTAATTTCAAAAACAATATCCACAATTCCATTCTGACACCCATTCCATTAGTAATTCTAATTTCAAAATTGACTTCTAGAAACACCCTCTCGTTCTTATGCTTTCACGTTCACGAACTTCTCACGTGCGTCATCAAGTGTATGACGTCACAAACGCAGTCGGGTGACACGTAGTCATCTTTGTTAATGCCGTGCACCTTTTGTTCCGAAGGTCAAGGTTTGACTTTAATACTGGTAATGGGCAACCCTGCTGTTGATAAACTTACTATGGTTTCTCGATAGCTTCTCGGAATTGGCTTTCGATTGATATGTTTGCGCTTTCTGTTCTAAGTATATAATATAGTTCCAGGTAGGTATCATTACTACAGGAGTCTTGCAGTTTTGTCAAGGAAGTCAAATAAGTTTATTGAAGAGGATTTAATGTGATCTTGAGAGTTAAAAATAATTTCTTCTATCATTCTTCCAACCCTAAAATATGGGATGTTAAGCTTTGTCAAAGTTCATTCTAAAATCTTAAAGAGCAATCGAGTTTTATCTCCGGACCACAATATTTTAAATAGTAATTCACATTTAATCGAATCCCTCCACTGATAATGATACTTTTCGTACGGTCGCCGTGTCTTTCCACCTTGGAGATTTACGCCCATGAATAATTTAATCAGAGGACAGCTTTTAACTCGAAAATCCTCTTAAATTACTTTCTAGACGCGATAAAGTCCGAAAACACGTTTATTTATGCACTAGGCAGACGGATTGTTTGAGTATTCAGAGGATGGAAGCTTTTGCACAGATAGAAGCCGTTGACTGGATTTGGTGGTTAATTGACAGGCCCTAAAATAACAAATAAAAAAATAAGAAATACAATTGACTTTGTGTTCAATATACCTATTGTAAGACGGGCAAGAGATTGACTGTATTTTAGTAAAAAATAATCTTGCAAAAAACCTATAAATATCTTGTATAATTATCTGAAACTGATACTTAATAAAACTCACTGTACATTACAAGTTCCTTAAATAGCTTTCCTTGAGGCCTTTTCGTAAACCTACCTAGTTATTATACGTTGAAAAAAGGCAATTCATTCAGGACTTAAAAAAGTCCCACTAAGATGTTTTTAACTAAGCTGATTAATTTAGACACTTGTTAGGGCCATTTTGCAGCGTGTCCCATTTAAGGCGCTTTCGCTCAAGTACGGGGGAGATTAATTGACATATTTGCGGTACTACCCCGAAGGGAAGATATTTTCACTGCAAATTAGTAGAGGCTCTCTAAATTGTTCTACCTTCGTGTACAATGTGATTACTGCCTATGTGGTGTTTCGGGACTGATTCATGATGTAATAAGGCTTTGAAGGAACGCCGGTGTCTCTTAGTTGGAAATACAAATCTTGCGGAATGGAGGTTTGTACCTGTAGATATTTGTACAGGTGTAGTGGTGATACCGCATCATTCCTCGAGGTGGAAATTTGCTTTGGCCTGATATATTACTTACAGTTACCATAGCAAGGTTAAAGTTAAGGGCATATGTATATAGGCAATTTGTTTGTAGTTGAATTTAATCTCAGATAATAAGTAGCCAGTGACTGCCTATTATTTATATTACACGTTATTTTACCCCAAATAATTGTAGTGCTAACGTAATAAATGGTACTCCATACAATAACTCAGTGTAGACGAACTCGAAGGTCGTTCTCATGGTAAGGGCGAAAGCTGCAGATCGCGTGTGTGGTTCAAGGTCAAACTATTCATGTGCTATCGTTATCGGCCCATCGACAAATCGGACTCGATTCCCCACAAAAATAAACTACACTAAATAAAACTACTTTTACGGATTTTATCGCGGTTATATTAATATTATTTAATCCCGACGTTTCGGATCCTTTACAGCATCCATGGTCACGGGCAGACTAAGGTGTTGGTCGTCTTGATATATTAGTTACAAACAGCTACCCTACATTTTGTTGATTATTATTGACAATCCGATTCACGCAAAACGAGCTCACTGTATCCTTAGGTCGAGCAGTTGTAGGCTTGGATTTTGATTTAATAGTTTCTATGATGGGATTCCAAGCAGGTGGTATGCACCAGCCATCTTCTCTATTGAAATTTGGATGTTTTTTAATTTCAATAGCCTCGCGAATCATCCTAGGTAGGAATCGGTTTTCTTTTGCAAGGACTTGTGGTTTATCAAATCTGATGTAATGCTGGGCCTTGTCTAGTGTGTGTTCACAAACTGCTGACTGTCTGGAACGGCGGTGTTTGACATCGGCGATGTGTTCTTTTACGCGCTGCGCAAAACCACCAAAGCTGTATGGGCTACCGAAGATACACAAACCTAATGCTCCGCTACGACCAATAGTCAGCCAAATCGACTCACCAACCTACAGATTGGCTCAACATCTGGCTAAAGTACTTTCACCATTGAGAGGAAACACAGCAGCATATGTAAAGGACTCGTACCATTTTGTCAGTGAAATAAAACACCTACAACTAGCTGACAATGAAACTATGGTCAGTTTTGATGTTCAGTCATTGTTTACATGCTTACCCGTTGAAGACTGCATCAAGATTGTGTCTAAGAAACTAGCAGAGAATAACATGCCTAATGAATATGCTGAACTGTTAAAACATTGCCTAACATCTGGCTATTTACTGTGGAATAATCACTTCTACACGCAAGTGGATGGTGTAGCAATGGGCTCCCCAGTATCTCCCATTGTTGCTGATATCTTCATGGAGGATTTTGAGGAGCGAGCCCTGCAATCTGCACCCGTAACACCCAAATTTTACAAGCGGTACGTAGATGATACTTTCACAATACTACCATCTGACAAAGTCACAGCATTTTTAAATCATCTTAACTCCATAAACCCCAAAATTCAATTCACTATGGAGTCAGAGGCAAACAACTCCTTAGCTTTCTTAGATGTTTTGGTTATCCGTAACCCTAATAACATCTTGAGTCACACTGTGTATCGGAAGAAAACCCATACAGACAAATACCTTCATGGTGAGTCCCACCACCACCCAACACAGTTATCTACCGTTGGTAAATCGTTGTTTCAGAGAGCACGTGGGATCTGCGATGAACAACACCTGGGTGCTGAGCTTCAACATGTTAAGCAAGTACTGCACGACAACAAGCTCCGAGTACCGCGCCCTCGTCGCAGAACCCGCGTGAAACCAGCCACAGTTGAGCGTCTACCTGCTGTTCTTCCATACATAAGAGGAGTCACAGACAAGATTGGCTACATCTTGAAGCGAGCTTCAATCAAAACCTACTTCAAGCCGCTGAAGAAGATCAGTCAATTCTTACCACCTGTCAAGTGTCACATACCTCTACAAGATGCGGGTGTATACAAGCTTGAATGTGATTGTGGTCTCTCTTACATAGGCCAAACTAAAAGAAGCATAGGGACCCGCGTAAAAGAACACATCGCCGATGTCAAACACCGCCGTTCCAGACAGTCAGCAGTTTGTGAACACACACTAGACAAGGCCCAGCATTACATCAGATTTGATAAACCACAAGTCCTTGCAAAAGAAAACCGATTCCTACCTAGGATGATTCGCGAGGCTATTGAAATTAAAAAACATCCAAATTTCAATAGAGAAGATGGCTGGTGCATACCACCTGCTTGGAATCCCATCATAGAAACTATTAAATCAAAATCCAAGCCTACAACTGCTCGACCTAAGGATACAGTGAGCTCGTTTTGCGTGAATCGGATTGTCAATAATAATCAACAAAATGTAGGGTAGCTGTTTGTAACTAATATATCAAGACGACCAACACCTTAGTCTGCCCGTGACCATGGATGCTGTAAAGGATCCGAAACGTCGGGATTAAATAATATTAATATAACCGCGATAAAATCCGTAAAAGTAGTTTTATTTAAATGTCTAATATTCGCGTAAGTGTCAGAAATCAATAAACTACACTACTTAAGGTAAGGGGTAATTAATGAGGTTTCTTTTTTGGAAATATTTGGGGTATTTTGTCACGGTCACGCGTTATTATATTTTATGGTATCCTTTTTATAATTAACGCTACACTACACGTGGAAAAATTTGATTTACAAAGGGTAACTTTTAGATGTTTCCCGAATAGGTGTTCTACGAATTTTTGGTTTATACCTTTACGGACGTATTTTCTATATGCTTCTATTGTTACCTTATTCATACTTATTTACTTTTTAATAAGTATTGCGTTATAATATCTTCACACAAAATACACACTACAGCTTTAGAACTTCAATCCGTATGTCTCGACCTTCCAAAACAACAGGAACTTGGGGTTTAATCAGGCATTCAGCACAGATCTGTGTGTTCTGTGTGTTCGATGCAATACGGAATAGCAACTAGGCAAAGTTTAACTGGCACGTAATTTCAACTCTCAAAGGTCGGATTGCTGAGGTGCACCGTTATTGCAAGAATGCATCTGAATAGTACCGTTTTACGTACCTTGTATTACGTACCTATGAAGTTGTGTGTAGTTAAGGGGAATCAAGAGTGTCTATGGAGTTTCTTGCCGGCGCTTCTCCATGAGACCAACTTTTTGGAACCGTGCAAATAACGTGACGTTTCATAGGTGCCTGCAAAGGCCTAAGTGACATAAAAAGATTTTGTTTTTTTTTTGTTTTTTTTTTTTTGATCAGGAAAAGATTCTTCAAACATATTTAAGTATTGGATAACAATATCAAGTGGTGTAGTCGGTAAGGGGATACTTAAGTGAATAGTAGACAAGTTATGCATACACATAAATTATTAGGATAACACTTCACTGGCCTATGAAGGTATTAACTGCCAATTTCTAGGAAGTGTCAATCGGTTAGAGAGAGTGTAAAAAGTCTTGGCGGCTTGTAAATCTGATTGTAACTGTTGAAAAGGTAGACAGACAGGTGGTGGTAGGTTTAGCCATAGCACTCTTTGGCTACGGTATAGTAAAAAGACTATTGCCATAAAAAATCTAGGTAACCCTAGGCAGCTAGGCTTTGCTGAATAGGCTTGCATACGGCAATGCTTGAAAGAACAGCAAAATGCACCTTTCAGTATTATATTAGAAGTTATAGTATATTAGAAGAGGTACCTAAGCAAAAATCGGTTTATAATACGATATTATACGATAAAATGAAAAAATAATAAAATATGCTACCTACGTTAATATATAGAAATAACTTAGAACAAAGATTGAAGAGCATTGACATTACTTTATAGTAATTAAGTTTTGGTCATAATGAAAAACAAAGAAAAGTACTTATTTTAAGTGAAACGTTGATGGAATCTATTGTTCGCATTGAGTTTAGAGTGCACGAACTTTCAGAATTCATTTGTTTTATAGCACTTATATTATACCGTCTATCATTGTGCAGATTTTTCGGTATGAATGAATAAATATGAATAAGGAGTAGTGATTTAAATAAGATTGTGGAAAACGAAGGCATTTTTTCTGTGCATAAAATTAGAAAATATTGTCGAATAGGTAGGTACCTAAACAAGATTTGATTGCAGTTTATATTCTACAAGATTTTTTATCAAGTTTGCTTTTGATAGGTGAATCAATATTTACAATTTACATATGAACATCTATTTAACATTATTATAATACTTATTATGTGTCTACACATACTATAAATGAATAATAATATTTACGAACCAATTAATTATGGCACTTCTTGTGCCCTTCAGAATTTTTTTCTCAGTACATGAATATCAAAGGAGAATATTGCAGTTGTGTACCAGATGCCAGATGCAGCCGAAAACAATAAAAATTGCAATAATATCGCAGTACCTACAAACCACTAAGCCAAAGTGCTTTAGTGGTTCCTTTACGAGGCAGGCCATATGTTCTTGCAAGACTTTTGAAGATGAAACTTTCAGTGTAAAATTGTCTATGAGAAAAATAATGTTTCAAAATAGTGCAATATTTCCTGCAATAATTCCAAAAATTAATTGTTTTATTTAAAAAATAAAATTGTTTATAAATTTTCAAAAAGAGCTTGTTGGTTTACTGAAACATTTGCCATTTCTACTTACTTATACTTCGATCTTCAACATCGCATCGTATCGTTTGAGGTGACTCAGACGGGATGGTATAAAAATAAACAAAAATAATTATTTGTTTCAGAGATAATACACGTAATGTCTCTTGAATTCATCTTGACCTTTGGGTAGCGAGAAAGCCTAGAATAGAATAAGAAAAGAAAAACGCGATATTCTTTTTTCGAAACCCGGTTCATCCCATTATAATATTGTGTACCCTCCTTTGTTATAGTCCAACCGATATATAACCTTCTTTTATAAGTGGTCTAGTATTTATACTGACCTGTGTCCTTTTCGAGACTGATCTCTTAGTAGTACTGAATAATAAAATAAATTAATTATAGTGTGTTACTTAAGTAATTTTATAATACATTATTAATGACATTTGAGATAGGTGAGCATGTTATTCAGACATATCTACGCTGTATTCTTTAATTTGTATTAGTATGGTATTAACTTAGGACATTTTATTTGTCTGGCTAATCAACTGAGGCAGATGTAAACGATAGCCCTTGTTATATACCCTGTACATATAACAAAGTTGTAAATACCCACATATAAAACACTTCAAGAATTTCAAAAAAATATTTCAATAAACAAGTTAGAATGCTTGAACTATTCGAACCGAGCGAGGTTGCAAATATTGAAACTTCTAACTGTGAATAAGCACAGATAGTTGTACCAAAGTTGCTTCGAATATGCAGTTTTCCATATCTTTCGAGTTTCTTCTTCGAAAGTGTTAACAAACTCAGTCGGCCAAACGGAGCTTCTATAACCAGTCGAAATTTTCCTTCGGAAAGATTTTTTATACAATTTTCTTCGCAAAACTAAAGGGTACTGTTCAATTTACATAAAGGCTGATCTGTAAAAACCTTTTTGAATGGTGCAAACTACTCAAATTGGAGTGAGCCTATGTATAAACTAGTTTGGCCTTTTTGGCAAATCAAAGGAGTGTTGTCGTCACAAAGGCGAGGTATATTTTCTATTATCGAAGGCTGTGACCATAAAACGGATCATATCGGATCCAATTTGACGCACAAACATTTGACAAACGTGACTATGGGCAATGCTCAGTGCTCGCCAAATTGGGGCCGTGAATTCTATTCGACCTTTGATTTCGATGGAGGCATTAGCGTAGGTTTTTTTATGAAACTGTATTTTGTTCATATAATGTAACTGTATGGTTCTTTTTCATAGCGGAATATAGGCTTTCATAAGATAAAAGTTTTGCTAGAAGCTGCATCCTCGCTTCCAAGTAAATGGCTCGAAATTTTCAAGTTTCAACCAGACAGTACTTGTTATTTACGAGTATAATGAAGAGTAGATAGTATTTCTGTCAATCCCTTGTCAGTCTTGTCTTGTACCGCAGATTAAACTTATGTAATAGGTACTAGAATGAATATAAATTATATACGACAAATCATACACGCCATTACCAATAAACCAAAAGCCTGCATTTAATGTTGCAACAAGAGTGACAGATAGCTATAAAGTGGTTCAAGATCCAAATATGCTATCGTGTCCAACTGCCTTAGATAATTCAACCAACCGGAGAAGCCATTGCCGACCCGCGTGCCTAGATTGGCAGTCTTTTTCCCATAGAGATTGGTCCATAAGGCCGCTTCAAATTGGTTCAATGCTCTAAGCTGTAAATGTTAAATGTAAGTTGCATCATCAAGTTGACATACGATTAAGTATCTGCTTTTAGCTTAAATCTTTTGGTCTGAAAACGTGACGTATAGCTTGAGTAGTAGGTAGTTTTAAGATGTCTATCGTCTTGGAGATTAATATTAAGTGGTGGTTAAGAAATGGTGAATTTTGGAATCGTCTGATAAAATTTCATTAAAGTGTAAGAAGATAAAAATGTCACTCTCCTGAATTCTTTATTCAAACTAGTGTGTATTTTTCACACATAAAACTTGCATTTAAATTTTATCTCATATAAAAACAGAACATCTATTTTCGTATATATTAAGTTTTACTAAACATCGGTTAGATAATGCCTTCCTTAGCAAAAACACTTCGTCCAACTGCAACACTAACAAGTTAATAAATACATTCAACTAACAGCACCAATAAATAACCCTCACTTACGTACATAAGTAACAACTCTACGTACACTTCGTGCATGTAAATCGGGCCAGCAACAAATGTATTAGCACAGTTTAAATACATTCTCTTGTAAACAGTTGTGAAGCTGCGTACTAACGTTCGTAACAATGTCACTCACACACGCATGTGCTCGATGCACGACACGCAGTAATGACAGCACCGAGAGAAGAACATAAAAGCTCTTCGATGCATATGCGTGTGTGAGTGACATTTTTACGAATGTTAGTAGGTAGCTTCACAACTGTACATGTTTTATCTGTGGTATTAGTATCGACGTCTGGTTGCATGTTGTTACCATCTGAATGGTGTCTGGAGTGAGATTGAACTACACTACACGTGTCTGGTTCGAGCTGTTTGGTTTTCTTTGTGTACCTTTTGCTCGTATCGTTGTTGGGAACCGTTGAAGTGTAAGGTGAGAGTTTTGGTACGATAAACTTTTACTCATCATCCTCATGATGAAACTTTTACTATGTAAAGTGGTTATATCTATGATGGTGAGTTTTATCTAGGTAATAATAATTCATTAGAAAGAATTAATATTCGAATGATGATGACTTTTTAATATCTCGTAGCACGATTCTTTCGCTACGACGCGCGACGTAGCAGTGCTACAAACTCACGCTACGCCGTAGTAGTAATCATGTCTGACTTTACCAAATGCATCTTGAGAAACGTTACGAATCAAGTAGCTTAACTTCGCGACAGATAAAGCCTCTTTTTAATTAGAACTTATAATTAGTAAGATAAGGAGACAAGGTAGGAAACGTAAATATTTTCCGTACTCTGTAGAAAATTTACATTAGAATTCGTTAAATTCTAGTAAAGACATTTATTTTCCGAAATGTACTGAGATAATAATCGCGGCTATACATTTTAGATAAAACGGGGACTGTAATAAAGAAAGCTTTAGTTCCACGCGGGAGTTTTATCGAATTTCCGCGCGAATGAAATCGCGGTCTGGAGGTATTAAATAAATAATGCATTTGTTTTATCTTTTAGGTTTCAGGTTATATGTTTGCTCTGCGTATTATGTATTTACTCAGGTGATCTATCTTATATGATATTATCAATTCTGGGGATCAATTTCTTACATAATATAAGTGTAAGAGGAAGTTAACCGTAAGTAATGCAAATATAGTATTTTGGCATCTTTGTAATTAAAGAAATTCTAATGCAGTTTTTGCTAGCAAATTCATCCCGCGCTCAGTGGCAAAATTTGCCTACGGCTTTTTTTTTGAATCGGTCCAGTGGTTTCATAATTATTTTTTTTTACTAAATTCATTTCTGATCCTTCAAGGCCTTTCTTCATAAGCAAGACCTATAAGTACCTCCTACCCAGAAAATATTTGAGAGGAAATCGCCTTTAACTCCCATGTAGGTACTCTGAGGCGAAGGTACAAAACATACGTTGAATAATTCATAGCAACGCCACGCTACGCCACGGCGGCTTTGTGCGTATAATTCTGTTAGGGCACGACATTAGGTCAAGATACTCGAATTTACATGCGAAGGCAGCTTTTGTTATTAATTAGGGCATAATTTGTTTGTTTCTGTGTCATGTTAATTTTATTTGGGTTTTGTTGCTAATGTGTAAGGTATGTTAATGTAGTGTGTAGGAAAAATTGTTGGGCATACTGAGTGCTTTTGATAAAGTTTATAGCTAAACTAGCTTCCGTCAGCTGTTTAATTATATTCACAATCGGACACACACATTAACAAACTTTCGTTATAACATTACTTTGCTGATTACTATTATTTCATGGCTTAACAGTTGTTATAACTGTATATTCAGTTTAAAATTGATAGAACCGATCAATTATTTTAAGATACTTGTGTCGGTACCGTAAACAGATGGGCTCAATAGAGGTATAAATATTGCTAAGCTTTGGATCATTTGTTATATTTTCATTGCATTTTCATACTTTACTTGCTTATTATTCAAACAACGCCACGAGTTAAAACTAGTGCAATAAATAAAAAATACACGATTATGTAAAGCTTAAGTATTTATCGACGAATAAAACGCTGTTAATTCTTTAAAATAATAAAATATTCAGACAGATAAGCTGATGAAAATTAAATGAATGAAAACAAGTGTTGTTACAATTCAGTTGAATAACGGGCGTTAATTCACACGTTTGCGAGCAAAATATTAATTTTAATACATTCACACTACAATTGGACGAGATGACGGACAAATGGACGGAACATACACAAAGTTAATGTGGTGTTATTGTGACTGCTGACAGATGTTTCGTTTAAAAGCATAAGTTGTTGATAACGCGGTGTCCTGCGTGAGCGACGAACGCGACGCGACGCGACGCAACACGAGGCGACGTAATGCGACGCGATGCTATACGCGACAAATGTCCTACGTGATTTTGGTCATTACTTCTCAAATCATGGAGAAGTTGTGTTACAATACATGTTACAATTTTGCATGAAAGTTCATATTTAAAGTACAGACAGCAATATTCTTCCAACTTGTTTGTACTAATGAACGATTTCTTTAATGTTTATGTTTTTTGTCCCACAACAATCAACGCGTCTGAATAGTTCGTGGTGTCGCATCTGGTCACCCTCAAAACAAGTTCGCGTTACGTCGCGTCTCGCCGCAGACTGTCATATAGGCCGCATGCAGCCCCGGATCTAGGGGGGGGCCAGCCGGGGCCTATGCCCCGGGCGGCAAATTCAGGGGGCGGCAAAATCAGGCGGCTGCCAAATTCACACTTCACAGACCAATGGACAACTCATCATTTATTTTAGCTTTGACCACGGAATAAATAATAGCACAAGTACAGCAATTTTATAGCCATATCAACTTGACCGATACCCTGAGCGCGGAGTGAGACATGCTGCACGACATTTATTATTCACGAGGCGACGTTTTAGCAAACTAAAACTGATTAAAAATTATTTGCGATCATCTATGAGCCAGGAACGCTTATCGCATATTTATTTTTATTTTAAATCCTACATTACAGATTACTATAATAGTTACCCACAGGGCCGTCTTAACCTATGGTGCAGGGTGAGCCTGAGTCTCAGGGGCGCCGCAGGACGCCCCACCACCAGGAAATTTCGATGAAATTACACCCGTTTGATAAGAAAGTTCCACATTGTAAGTATCATGATACTGACAAGCAAAGTTTCTAAAAAAAGTCGCTGATTTGATTATTTTTCACCTTTAACATCCTCCAACTAAGTGAAAAAATTCTCGCTCGCTACACTCGCGGCTAAATGACAATTTATGTGCTGTTTTTGTGATTGTTTATTATTTTTATTGACGCACCGAATCAACGAACACAAATGGCACTTTGTGTTTAATTTGTGAGTCTTCAAACAAATAATTTTAAAAAGTTCGCGCTCGCTACGCCCGCGGCTACTTGTTGCTTTACAATGTACTTAATCACCTACTTTTGTGACGTAGGCTCAAAAAATTTCGCGCTCGCTTCGCTCGCGCAATATTAGGTATACGTATGTTACCTTAGTAATTCTTAAGTCAAATCCACAATGTTTTACCTTCTATAAGTCAAATGTAGCAAAAACAAATATGTATGGAGTCCTCAAAAACAAAAAAGTTTGCGCTTCCGACTTTGGTCGACTTTGCTTGTTACTTTACTGCGCTTTTTAAAACTTATTAACTTTTTGAGTCCCAAAGTTAAAAAAATTCGCTCGCTCGCTTCGCTCGCGCTAATTTTTACGATTCCCTTAATCTGTATCGGCTTAAGTACTTCGATCAATATATACTACTCACAATCTTTCACCCAGGCTATATGAGCTACGACGGCCCTGCCTGCCTACATATTGATAGCTGAAATTATATGGATGAAAAAGGTGAAAATAAACATAAGTAGGTAGGGCAGGGCGGCATTTTTCAGTTTTTGCCCCGTCTAAAAAAAATTGAAGATCCGGGGCTGGCCGCATGTAGGGAATGCCGTTGAGTTGATCGCGTTCGTCGCATTCGCAGCGTCGCGTCGCGCCTCGTTCGTCGCTCACGCAGGACACCGCGTAACATGTAGGGATGTGACCAAATTATTGCGTGCTTTGTTGGATGTTACAACTATTGAGTGTATGTTTACTCATCTGCTGGGAAATTATAAAAGCTCTCTTTATCATCGTTTGAACAGATCGCCATAAATAATACGTGAAGCTGATGAGAGAGTTAAAACAAGGCAGTTCCTCAAACACAATCAATTCTATATTTACTTGTTAAGTATTTCTAATAAATTGTCAGTATTACCTAAGTAAAGTTTCTTTGATTTTTGAAGCTTGGTCGTCAACACATAACACTTTGAGAAGAACATAATATTTTTATACATATTTATGAAGTAGTTGCACCCGATTAAAAGTATAGTTTCAAACATACAATTTACTTTCCTATCTTGTAGTGTAATATCAATACTTCGGTAACTATCCAATAGCTAGATTGAAGGTCAGACTTCAATCATTGTAAGTAAAATATTGATATTCAGCTGCATCTCGTTTGACTGAATGCCAACCGCAACCTGGTTGATGATACAATGGGGCTGGTAAATAGTAAAATGGAAACACTTTTATAATATTTTATTTATTCACTTACTGGTATGTACAAGCTTATCAAGCAATACAAATATTAATTTAATTAAGTAAATAATAAGTAAATTATAAATAGTTTTTTTAAATAGTCATTTTATTTATAAGTAACTTCTGAATTATAATGTTTTTCGTACATTTCAGATAAACGGTTACAAGGTGGAGTTTGAAGACTTTTATAGGCAAATTAGAAGAAATCTACATTAACAAAATGTACCGTAAGTAGTAGTTTTAGATAAAAAACACGTAGGTATATTTTCAATGGCATTATCATGCCTTTCATTCGTAAAGGAAACATATCCTAGTAAATAAGTAACAACAAAAATAAAACACTCCCAAAAAAACTACAATTTGTAACACCCCTAATTTGAAACAGTAGAAGGCTGTTCTAGTACAAAGACAAAACGGCTGCGTGTGAATAATGCATGAACATTTACTGGTTGAAGTGAATCATTTTAACGCTAAGCTGCGCTCAGGCGGGCTAATAATTCAGACTGAATCATAGTGTTAGAGTTCGAATGGCAAGCTCTGTTTTAGTAGGTTAGCCGGTTAAGTGATGCTGAGTTCAAACGGTAGTGCTAACTTAAATGATTGTTGTATCTTGCTTGTGTATATATCTGTGGATTTTGTGCGGTTTTTTGAAGGAACAACCCATATAAAAATCTCTTAATTTAATATTTAGTTCAGATGCTATTATGCTATTGGCTTAAGGTCCTCTAAAATATCTGACCAACTTCTGTCTGCAGATTTTTCCGCATTTCTTACCTACAATCACTTCTAGCCTTCGCTTGATTTCAAGAAAAAATATTATTTAAATTCGACGCAACAATTCAAATGTAATCAATATTACGAGTACTGTCAGCGTATTCGCAGCGGGTCTGATTCAATCCAGGTGGATAAATAAATCAATCATCAATTAGCAAAAATGTAATTTCAAAATCACTCAAATACATGTGTAATCAGACGGAATTACATGTGCGTTTCATTAAATTTTCATTAAAACACTTGATGCGATCCAATTATATTCGGTATTCACATTCGATTGTTTTTACCAATTCGGCTTTCGTCATTGCACTCGGGCAATCCGAACATTGCAGATTTTGTTGGGAATTTAACCCGTCATCTGCAGGGTTTTGGTTCCTTGTTTATTAATAGCTAGCCGTTTGGACGTCACTGCGTATTAATGGTAATTACATAAAATGTAAAGCAGCAACGGGTTATTAGCTCAGATGGACGCGAACTGGAACATTTACGAGCTAGCTGTGTGAATACACGATTTCAGATGAACAGTGTTCTGAAATTTTCTAGAACTTTAAATAGTAAGCAAACTATTTAAAGTTCTAGAAAATTTCATGATTGTTAAAAGTTTGTTGTTAAAAGTTCATGATTGATACAAAAAAATAGGTATATGTAGAACCATTAAACAAAAACTTTGAACCCAGAAATAAGCCATTCTACTAACAAGTACTATTGCATCATAAAATTCATTCAGCTATGAATGCGTTTTGAGACTGAAATGTTTCCCACATTCTACTGCATTCCATACAGATTCCAATACTGCCAAAATCCTGTTTTTTACTGAGATCCGTTCGGAATTCTACGCAGCGATGGATCAGAGCAGTACGTTTCGATCAAACTTAAAAACTACAATGTTGAAAGTCGGAACCAATATCGAGACTGATAAGTTTCGATATTGGTTGATACGTTGTATCCAACGTTCTCGAATAAAGCCGACGATCAATTTCGAATATACTTCACGTACCTCGACCACGTGATGCGAAGAGCAATGCAGCTGCATAGGAACTGCACATTCCTATTTTCGATACTAACGCTCCAAAACTTTTGATTGGTTGAGAATTTTCTGGAAAATACTGCCACGCTTTTAATTAATCAGAGTTTATTTTCGAAGTTCTTACCTAAGCAATTGATATGGAATTAAATTAATACTGAAATGTATACTTCTGTTATGAAAAGATAAAAATTTAAGTTGCACACATCTGAAGATAAGCAAATGTTAAAAAAAACATTATCTATTGTGAAATTATCGAATAGAACTTGTAACTTAAAATAGATGTCCTGACCGTCTCTCACATAAAATAGAAATATAACTTAAGTAAATCTCTCGTTCTAAGAAATCATTATGCTGAATATTCCACAAAAAAACCACCGCTACTCAGAAACTATTCTTTTAACGACTGAAAAATAGTTAGAGGGAAAATTCTTTAATGTCGTAAGCAGAAACCACCATCTCATAAAAAAAAAACTGTTCACTCGTTCAGCCTTAAAATGTATTAAAAAGAACGTCATATAAGCTAAAGTCGCTAAAATAAATCGTGGTGGCCTAGTGGGTAAAGGACCAGCCTCTCAAGTATGAGGGCGCGGGTTCGATCCCAGGTCAGGCAAGTACCAATGCAACTCTTCTAAGTTTGTATGTACTTTCTAAGTATATCTTAGACATCATTGACTGTGTTTCGGATGGCACGTTAAACTGTAGGTCCCGGCTGTCATTGAACATCCTTGACAGTCGTTACGGGTAGTCAGAAGCCAGTAAGTCTGACACCAGTCTAACCAAGGGGTATCGGGTTGCCCGGGTAACTGGGTTGAGGAGGTCAGATAGGCAGTCGCTTCTTGTAAAGCACTGGTACTCAGCTGAATCCGGTTAGACTGGAAGCCGACCCCAACATAGTTGGGAAAAAGGCTCGGAGGATGATGATATAAGCTAAAGTCGTGACGAAAAATCTACAGAGTAATTTAACAGGTGAATTCGAAATAAGAATGTGAATGTACAAACGGTTTTTTCTTGAAAAGAGTTTGCTCAAGGATTCCCAGAAATGTAAAACCAGTTATGATTTTGGGGGACGACACAGTTGAGCTACGTTTGAATATGGAAATAAGAATTTAAAAACTTTTCACGTCGGACCATTATCTAAGTTGTCATCCACTTATCGCGAGTCGTTCTCAAGTCAAACAACATGCAACCCCAGTTTCAATATCCGGGCCTTATCAAAGTTTGCTCGAATCCTCGCCTTCAGGACAATATCCGACACTTGAGAATTAAACCTAAGCGGTTGTTTTATTTTGTTTTAGAACCTCTTTGAAAAATGTACAATGTACATAGACACAATACGTGTATTTTGTACCTGATATACCTAAATTCTTAACTTATTAAAAAAAAATGACCTATTTCAAAGATGGAAGGCACTATTTTAACGCTGCCGCTGACTTGTTTTTCATGTTTCCCATCGCAACTGATTCAATTTATGTCCGTAACTCTGTGTTTCCCTTGTGAATGCTTATTGATGAAAATATTCCTTTTTTCTCTAACACCAGTTACAAAAAAAGAACAAAATAAAAATCCAGGTGGTTTTTCTACAAACATTTAACTTGTCTAAAACGCCTGTAGTGCATGTCTAAATTATTACTGACGAATAAATATTCTACATAATTTACCCAATATAAATGATCCCATTTAAATCATGACGATCATCCTACCTTTAGGTATAAAAAATGTGGTTAATATAAATGCCCATGTCACGTGTAAAATATGCCCTCAAAATACCAGAATGGACCGCAAACGTATGAGTTTTCATAGCAACATGACAATTCCTATTTATCAATGTCCCACTTTAATATCAGCCACAATTTTCCAAGAGAATTGTGACCTTTGCATTTCTCAGGCCAGTGCATAACAATCTTCCCTCTTACAATAAACACCTTTATTACTGTTGAGATAAGGTTGGGTTTTGCTTGTCGAGGAGGTGTCGAGCAAACGTTTCACGGCCACTGCACTGACTGGCCTAGGCGGTCAGCGTGCTAATCAATACCCAAGTAACAGATGCTTTGGCTTATAAATTATACGCGGATAATCACAAGGGATCGCTTATCGGTCGATTAGCTTTGGTTTATTTTCAGGTTGTTGCGAAACTTTTCTTGTTTAACTTCTTTTCACTGAAATCAGAATTTACCTTTTCGTCTGTAAGAGCAACCCGGATTATGCTCAAGTCGTCTTTCAAATAGAAAAAGTGTGGAATGTAAGAATATATCAAGTTACGGAGTCTAAAAGTAGCCACCAAAAAACAAAATACGATTCCTGCAAAATGACCAAAGTCAAAGCAAATCGGCCGCTTACGTTGATGGCTTTTTTCTACCATTTTCATTCTCCATTACGGGACGTTGTCGACGCAAACAAAAAATGTTAACATTTGGAGAAAAATCTCTCTCGTTGCCACTGATACGCTTTTTGTGTGACGGTCGGTTAAAAACGTTTAATTGCGCGTAAGGGCTGATGATCTCATCCCTATGTGGGCTATGATAGTGGGTGACCCAATTCTATCCACTCAGCTTGTCATGGAAAGTTTAGATTTAGACGCCACCATTATTTATGCAGATTATTTAGAACGGGGATGTGTGGTGGCCTCAAATTCAGCGAAATTGGAGCATATTGGAGCTGTTGTTTTTCTCTTTTAGTGTAGACCCAGTGTTTTGTGTGGTCTGGTTTTTTAATAACTTGTTTGGTCCTGAAAATATTTACACACGAATAGGTAAACAACGATAGTATCCTTAATAACGACCTTATGTTTTTTTTTGTCGAGATTTCCTTCTTCTTCCGAAAATACAAAAAGCCATTATAAAACTAATCTCTAAAAGCTTTTACAACAATTTCTCTAACGACAATAACATTGAACGATTAATACAGCTAAGTGATTGATAATGTACCGCAAACGGCCGACATGACGTAATAATTAGACCAAAACCACTGAGCAAGGAAATATAGCGGAGACACCATAAAACCCAAGGAAGGTAGGTCAGGCGCCTTCTTGTAGGTCACGGTAATGCACTGTAGGCGTGATCAGTTACTAGCACTAACGAGGCGTTATGGTTACTTGTCAAATCAAAAGCAATCTGTCAAAGATTTGTCTTGATTGATTGATTATTTTATTTTGAAAATAATGGGCAGGTCCCATAGAAGAACACCCGCATTTTGGCGAGCTATTTTCTCAGGAGTTTTTGCGTTATGACATCTCCGCTGGTCATTTTGTTCTCCATGACTAAAACAATTAGGCTGATAACATACACCGTGTTATTATAATCCACTTTAATGTCCCACCCGGTTCAGATGGACAAAGCACCTATCGATTTCCTAATTGACTTTAACGAATATTAATGACTAGTTGTTGTTTTCGGGTTTACTCGGGTCTTAGTGGAACTATTTTGTGTTGTTTGGGGAAAAAAATATTCCGTTTTTTCTAAGGCTGGCTAAAATGTAAATGACGCTTTAGCTTTTTATCTTAAGATAAAGTGGAAAAATATCGTCCTGCTCAATATTGAAAAAAAAATTATGCCTGTCTAAGTTTTTTTGTACTTTGCTTAAACTCTTAAAGGCAATTTCAAGGAAATCACTAAAACTTAATAAATCCTTTGGTAGGACTAGGAAATCGAATCAAAAAGTAAAAAAATGGCTTTTTAAAACCAAGTGGGTCTGACAATCTCCGCGTGGGCTGTGATGTGCTGATTTGATTTACTTAACATTATGTTCAGAAGTTGTGTGGAGGCGGATTCAGCGCCTAAGGTTAGTTGTGACCTCTGAACAAAATGCTAAGCCGTTTATACTTCTGAGGTAATTAGAATACTGCTGGCTAAAATTATAAAAGCGAAATTAACTTAAGTAAAGTTTCTGATTATCTAGTCCATGGAGGAAGGATCTAGTCAGATAGATGTATAAGATACTAGCTTCTGCCAGCGGTTTCACCCGCATCCCGTGGGAACTACTTCCCGTACCGGAATAAAAAGTAGCCTATAGCCTTTCTCGATAAATGGGCTATCTAACACTGAAAGAAATTTTCAAATCGGACCAGTAGTTCCTGAGATTAGCGCGTTCAAACAAACAAACAAACTCTTCAGCTTTATAATATTAGTATAGATTTAGTTTTGAATAGGGATGTAGGTATCAAACATATAGAGGTATACATATTTATTCCACCGGCAGCTGAAGAGTTTCTTCTTCTATTATGCAAATAAAAGTAATCTTCCACGATATATTTTAAATCGGACCACCAGTTAATGCTATAAGCGCATTTAAGCAAGCAAACTCTTCAGCTGTAGAATATTAGTTAGGACACTTTTTAGTTTCATGTCCAAAGTCTTGTTCTTAATGAAAAAAAAAAAACAGGATAAACAAGACACTACAGCACGTCATATCTCATTGCGTCAGCAAGGTAAATTCTTCCACAGAGCTGTGACCAAAAAAATAAAGGTAAAATAATTACGCTAGGACAAAGTAATTTACTGGTCTGTCTTTTAATTAACTCCGAGGTACAATTTATGTAGGGACGAATAAGAAAATGTGGCTTGTTAGCAAGTTCGTATTAATAGCTTAGCAGTAACTCGGTCGCGTAGTGTAATTGTAGTGGTTGCGAAAAAGTCTTAAGAGCCAATTTGTTAGTGGGAAAGTTTAAATTCAAATGTTTTTCTATATGAATAATTTGAAAAGGCTTTGTGTACCGCAAACAACCGACATGACGTAATAATTAGACCAAATGTTATGTTTTATGACCATATGTTTTTCTTGCTTTAAGTAGAAGAAGAAATAAGCATAAAACTCAATGTTCTTATATGATATCAGATGAAAAAAAAATGCAATACTTTGCCTACATCTTAGTACAGGTAGACACAAAACCCCCACTGGTCTCGCTTTCAAAATTTCACCACAATCAAAATGTCTAGAATATTCGGACACACATGAACAAAATAGACTCCCTTGTATTGTCAAGTTCAAATATCTTATGGATATTGTACTTGAACTCGCTACAAGTGGCCGTGAGACTTGATAGGGCAGTAACACAGCCTTGAGCAAACTAAATTATTCCTGACATTGTAACGCTTTCTCAATGACGACAATGAGTAGCTGTTGAGAGCTTTATCGGATTTGTATTATGGAGTGAAATAAGGTTATTTAAGTAATAATAATGTATAAAAATTTTGATACTTACAGTTTTTTTAACAGATATTTTTTTTCAACTTAATTCTGACTCAATCACAATCTGATTCTATTTAAACAACCGCACTGCCGAAAATTCTCCACCTAACACATTGCTATTTATTAGCAAAATAGAATGTCAGGCATATCATCAACCTCTTTGGGTGGCACTTTTTAGACCTATTTTCATCATCAGCCTATCGCAGTCCACAGCTGGACATAGGCCTCTCCAAGTGCACGCCACTGAGATCGGTTTTCGGCTTCTCGCATCCAGCTCCTGACCTATTCTTCATCATAGACAAATTCAGTTCAAGAAGTAATATTTCACTTTTTATGATGAAGCAAGAAATAAAGTTATGAAAAATTGAGCTCAATAAATAGGTAGATCGTCTTTAATTTTTTCCAACATAATTACTCGGTTGTCACTAAATTCGTGTACGATAATTTCGTTTACAAGGCAAATAAAACCAAAAAGGTAATTCTATATAGAAAAACGTTCGCCGTGGCAACAATTTATTATGGCATTAAAATTAATCGCCGCTGAAAACACTTCCCTTCGAGGTCTATTATACTAAATTTGAGGATTAAAGGAATTTAAGTCATTAAGTAGAATACCAAATTGTAAGCCAAATTAACAACTTAACGGTAATAATCATAAATGTCATGAAGAGCAGTTTAGGATTTATTTTATAAGAGGTATACTATGCGGTTGCAAAATTCTGATAGTAATTTTGTTTTTAGTTGAAATAATTTAATTGGATTTTGTACCGTCGACTGCTTGTTTTGTCTGATATTTCTGGTATTATTAAAAAGCAATTTCAACCCTTAAAAGAGTTTATTTTTTGCTTTGAGTTTGAATATAATTTAAGCATATACTTTTACTTTTCAAAAGACAGTCGTTTGAAAAGTAAAATTCTATACTAATTATTTTCAATTTTCGGAATCCACGGCCACCGGTAAGTACATTGTTTAATTGCAAGAGTTAAATTCATCATACGAATAAAATTCAAAAATGGAATTGCAATTTGTAATTATTTGTCACAGTCATTCATTCCAGCAAGATTTTCACCTGATACTTACAAAGCAGTCCAATTTAATGGGGCGTTAGAAATTCAGCTGCTGGCTTCAGTAACCCAATTTTCTACCATTTTAATGTTCGAACAGACTTTTTCAATGAAATTACAAAGTTCCTTATTTAATCATGTAAATTGAATTACTGTAGAAAACATTACAACTTTTTTTTCTTGAATGAAGAAGTTTCTTTCTATTGTTTTTGGGATTAAGGAAAAAACAGTTTCTCCCGGGGTGGCCTCTTGATCTGAGTGTAACAATATTATTATAACTTTGCACACTCGTTATAAAGACTTTCGCCGCTTTTTAAGTTAAACATGTTTTTTCTTGTTTTAGATTGGTTATTTATTTTCACTTTATTGTTTCTAAATTGTTTTTATGTGTGCTAACTTTGTTAATGTCGTGAAATGAGTTTGTTAAATTCTATTTTGGGCTTTGAAATAATTATCTGTAAATAGTATGTGTATATTGACGAATGAGGTATTCTGGTATTCCATTCCTATACATTAAAACTTAAATGGTGTCTTTAAATTAAGTATTATTTTATAAATTGTCAATACCTAATTATATCAATGTGATTGTGAACGTACAAATATTAGACTCATTAGGATGGTTGAATAAGATCGAACACCTATTTACGAACGTAACGTGGAAAGCGCAAATTACCCTTCATCAATCCACTAAGAGCCTATGTCTGATCCGCAATGCCCATTATCGCTTTACTTCAATAGAACACAATTCGGTATAAATTTAAAGGAGGCGGCCAGATTTCCCAAAGGGTCGTTTAGATCAAGGGAAAGTGAGCGATTTTACCCTCTACATACTGTATTATATCCATAGGTCTATTATACTCGCTTATTAAAGAATTCTCAAGGACACGTTTCCTGAACGATCTTGAAAAAAATCCGCGGACTTCTTGAGGAAATCCGGCCTCAAAAATCCGTGTTCACTGAAATTTAAGGATACTTGCAAACACTTAATGACTTGTATAATCCTTTGCGAACAAAATATAAGACAAAGAAGAAGGGTGGAGAAAGTAGTAGTTACTGAATTTAGAAACTTTCACTCAGATACTTAAAATGTGGGCTTTGTCTACATAGATCTGTACCACTAATGGGGTATGATGTAACACAATTTAATACGCGTTTTGGATTGTAGCTACTTCCCTTTCTACATAATATCGATAAACTATAAAATACATAATACCTAATATTCATTACTTGTAATAACATTGTTTCACTAATGCAAGTTTTATTGCTATTAATAACCGTTATCTGTAATTATAGCCATTATTTAATGTTCCTGAGGTATAATACAATGAACTCATATCGTAAAACGAATCATGGTACAGGCTATTCGCTGCATTAGAGGTGCCTTTGGAATATTAAATATTTACAACTTAATAATAAGAAACCAAAGATTCGGACGAATTGTGAACCTCCTCTTTTTGTGAAGTCGGTTGAAAATTATCGAAGTATAGGACATGGTTCACTGTTGGATGTATGTTCTTTTGGAGTTGCATCACAATACTTGCTCGGCTGTGCAATACATACATATTTTGCGTAGGTACCAATATGCCGTGTATGAGTTGAGTATTTCTAAACAATTTGGGTACTATAATATATTTAAGTACGTTACTTATTATTTAAGTAATTTAGTTGCTTACTGAGGCATTTTCAGAAGTGAATTTCAACGGGCTAAATTGCATATTTAGCGAGATGAATGAAACTAAATTGTTGACGGTAAATATAGTAATCACTGTATTTCGTATTGAAAGGAAAACTAATTACAAAACTGTGACAACATTTAGTATAGTTTAAAATATAAGGAACAAAACTAAACAAAAACGGTTAAAAACAACAGACTTGCGTCTGTACCGTTCGCGACTCTCTTAGTTACTTGCTAGACTCAGACTGACTGCGCTCGCGGCTCCGGCAACGCAGACCGAGCGGGCGAGGAAGAGTGCGACAAGATTATACTAACAAAAGCAAGAGCGAGACAGGTATAAGCTACACGGAGCTGTCATGTTGGAACTTGTTCCGCGTGGTGCGATAAGGTAGCTTAAATAGGTACTTTGACGACGGCGGCGGCGAACAAGTAGAAACATGTTCCCGCGCTACATCCTCCCCCTCTAAGTCACTAGACCGACCCGGTGGTAGGGCATGCAATACCGGTTTACCGGTTTCGGTTTTACCGGTAAAACCGCCCATTTTCGCGATCTTTAATTTACCGGTAAAAATAATATGTAACCGGTAAATTACCGGTTTTTACGTTTTTGTGATAATGTATAGCAATTGTTCATTTAACGTTAAATCTTCATTATGTAGCCTGAACATAATGTAATATTGAATACATTACATATTGTAAGAGTGTTAAAGTTGCTGTTTTTTAGGAAAGTAAACTTATGTGGCTTCTTAACTATAGGTTAGATACAAATCTCCATTCTCATCTTTATTTATAATATCTAAACAAATTTTATTCATTCGGTTATTCTAAATTTCCTCAAAGCTGTCAGCTCCTATTAGTTAAAAATGTAGCTTATGCTTATTTTACCTAGTCTATGACCTTATTGAGCAAGGGATTTTACTTCACTACCATGCGGATAGCTCTGAGGACACGGTGGAGCACACAGTCTAGGTGTGCACTGCCTGGGAAGGGTACCGCGGTGTCGTCGTCGAGCCAATAGGCAGCGACGACCTCTCGTGTCCGGCCCTGGTTCAAGCCATGGTCCGGAGCGAGAGGGAATGGGAAGCCGTCGCCTCCTTCTGCGAAGCAGTCATGCTCGAGAAGGAGACGGTGGAGCGCCTGCGAGTTCGCACCTCTCATCCCAGCTGCTGTAGTGGACCAGGAAGACACCACGGGCGCCGAGTGTCGAGAGACGACTCCCGGCCACCGCAGGTGTCGGTCTGTGGACGGTGATTTCGGGTGGCTCGTCGTTCCTCCGTCTGCATAGACAACAGACCCGTGACGGCGGCCCGAGTTGTTCCACGCGCAGGGCCAAGGCCTGCCGGGGCTGCGGGATTTTTCGAAAGAGTTACCGCGACCCTGGTCCATAAAATGCCTACGATTTACCATAAAAAAGGGCTTTTACTTCACGGTAATTCTTAGCGTTTATCCCGTCTTGTGACGGAGTCCGCTTTCCGTATCTTCTTCCACTTCAATCTATCCAGGGCATCTTCCTCTTCGAGTTCGTAGATTTTCAAGTCATTCATTACGACACTCCACCACCACCGTTTCGGTCTGCCTCTGCGCCTTTGACCGGGTATATTGAGATTGAGTACACAACATTGGCGATGTATTCAGGTGGTCTCCTTTTCACATGGCCGAACCATCGCAGCCGTTTCCCTTGCATTTTGTCGACGACATCGCGTACGGATGGTACTGACATGTCTTTTTGTTACGGCCCACGTCACAAAAAATGTTTACCACCTTATACCTTGTATTTTTAATTATTTTTTGCTTTTAGACTACTCAATCTTATTGATTTAATATCACATTAAAAAAAAATACAAAAATTACCGTTTTACCGGTTTACCGGTAAAAATATTTTAATTACCGAATTTTTACCGGTAATTTTTATTTTACCGAAATTGCATGCCCTACCCGGTGGTGACTTAGGACTACTCCTTACCCTGGTAACAGCCAGTTCGGACTCCCCTACACATGGAGTGAGTAAGCCGGTATGGTACCTTCCCTTACCTCGAGCCTGGCCGTGTACTATCTCACAGGTAGTAGGAGAAAATACTCGGCTAACCTTAAATGGACCTAAGCGACGCGGAGTACGTTTCCTTACTTGACCTGGGGAGTGGGTGGTTTCCTGAATATCGTGCTGCGCCTCACGAAGTACATCTGACGTACGTTGAGATGTGTCCGCAAAAACAGGTAAAAAATCACGTGATCCCTCTATTTTCGGAACAGGCAGCACAGGAACCAAAGACCCGGCGACGCCGTTCTTCTTCCCCGGTTCGATGCTGGTACGATGCTCTGCACGAACAATTCTCGTGTTCTGTGGGATGAACCTGTACGAGGGGACTGCCCTTGGCGCTCTGCCCCCGGTATCGATGTGATGCAGCGCCACAGCCGTTGGCGCTCCCCCTTGTGTGAAGCTGTCTCTCCGCGCTGAAGACGAAAGGACTTCTTTTCTCGACGCAGATAACTTAGTTCTCTCCTCCTCACGAAGGGCTACAAAAGAATAAGTTACGGGAGAAACGCCTTTCTCGAAGTCCAACGGGAAGTACTTATGACCTAAAGAAAACCTATTCCGGCAAAAGTCAAGTACCATCCCAGCGTCTCGGATGAAATTCATGCCTAGGAGAGAGTCTGTGGCACCAGGTAAAACTACAAACATCGTCCGTATGAC
Source organism: Helicoverpa assulta (assembly GCA_963856015.1). Lineage (NCBI taxonomy): Eukaryota > Metazoa > Arthropoda > Insecta > Lepidoptera > Noctuidae > Helicoverpa > Helicoverpa assulta. The sequence goes on from CAWLCW010000016.1 coordinate 4,420,876, forward strand.
GACTCCTTGCAGCTCTACATCGACAGATACAGTTTCCACCTTTTTCTTACAAACAGAGCCATTAGCTAACTTACAATCTAAAGTAGTGTTAACTAAATTAACATTTTTAGCTACTAAAACCTTTCTTAAGCTATCACTAGCTATAGACAATTGAGCACCAGTGTCTACTATAACACGACCACTACAACCACAAATCTTGACGTCGACTATGGGCCGCGCACGCGCATCAATCGGCGCAGTGCCCACCGCAGAAATCGACTGGAATGATGTCGATGCCGAAGACTCGCCCCTTCTGTTGCAGTTACCACAGTTCGACCTGATAACGTCGGGAGCTCCGCAGCCAAAACATACTACAGGCGCTGCGGGCTTTGGTCCAATCTCCATTCTGTGACCTGACGGCGTCAAAGAGTTCTTCTCTTGTAACTTCTTACAAGACTCTTTGTCGTGGCCAAACTTCTTGCAATAAACACAACGAGGTCTAGACTTTAAAGTTGTGTTATCAGAAGAGCTCGAAGGTGCAGGTGCTGGTGATGACGACGGTGACGAATCCGTGGGGCGAACCGTCTCAACTGCCTCGGTTGCAGCTGAAAAAGACGTCTCTGAAGGTCGCCCTTGAATGGTCTTATGGCCTTCCTCTAGAAGATCTTCTACTGCACGTGCTTTCTCTAGCAGTTCCGAAAAGGAAGAAAAAGATGATCTGGAGACCTTCTCTCTGATTCGGCGATGCAGCAGGCCATACACCATGTCCAATTGGACAGGGTTCTCCGGAAGCGTATGCACTGGAAGTTGAGCTAACAAGGCTCTTGCCTTGCACACGAATACGTCTGTCCTCTCGCTCGACTGTTCAACTCGGAACAATTCCCTATATATTTTATGAGGCGGAAGACGAGGACCAAATGTCTGACGTAAGAGCTGAATTGCTTCCTTCCAGGTCGCGACAGAATGTTTGACGCCTTGCCACCATGTGCCAGCCAACCCGGTGAGTACGTGGGAAGGCCTCGTAAAGCAACACTGTCCTCCATGGTGACACATTCCATATAAATTTCAATGGCGTCAATGAATGGAACCACGTCAGAGTCCTGAGCTCCATCAAAACGAGTAGTGCATTTTGCAAAGTTACTATTGTTGTGAACCCCCATCCCGTTTGCAGCAGAGGGCGGGGTCGGTACACGCAGTGCAGCTATTAGCTGTTGTAGATGAAAATCCGTCATGGTGATTGTAGAAGTAGAGGACGGCGAGAACAGCTGTGTGGGTGCCTCATGCACCGAGGGTGACACAGGCTGTTGAGTCGCAGGTGGCGTCACATGGCCACTCTGAGCAGCGTCAGCGCCAGCAGGCGCCGGGTCAGAACGCTGGCCGGGACTATTCGCGCGAGATCTCGTTAGCACCATTATGACGAGATATAGCTTTACACGTTACACAATATAATATAGTCTTAAAAAGCACTATCACAGTGTCCGACTATAGTCCACACAATAAATAAATGATATGCAGAATGTCCAAAAATAAACAAAAATCAAAAGTCTTTAATAAATAAATGCACTACTAAAACGTGTCCATAAAAGTAATTATTGTGACAAACAAAAAACAATCCAAGTCCACAATAATAATAAAAAAGTCTAATCACAGTGAAAACACTAAATAGTTCTGAGTCCGACGGTAATTAGAAGGCACAAACAAAAGGTTTACTTCCCTTTACGGCAGCGGTGGCAGCGCGAGGTCTAAGGTGCGCGCATACACAATGCAGCGCAGCCGCAGCGCTCCAGCGTCGGTATCTCGACAGCAACCCAACCGCGGGCTCCGTCGATGTGGTACCGCACAACCGACACGGGTCGAACAAAGCAGCTACCACACAAGACACCAACCGAGCTACCGATGTGCTCACTCGTCGATAAGAGTCACGTGAATGTCACAAAACACAGGTCACAGTTACAATACGACACACAAACAATGATTTTAACGTCCTAAACTATATTTACAATAAATTACGGTCAACAATACACTAAAGTTAAAAGTCATAAAGTTTAAAAGCACTTATAAGGTCCACACAAATGTATATACAGTTTACAAGACCTAAACTAAGCACTAACATTAAATAAAGTCTTACTAACCGCAACAGTCTTAGGCGTTAGGTATCCTAGGTAATAAAAACACTAGAGTGAGAATTCGGCACGCACACTCGCGAAATAAAGCCTAATACCTACAATGGTACACTTCACGTCTAGGTTCATCTAGGTCCAAAACAAATCCTAAATAACTACGTTCGGCCAGACGTTGGGCAGCCACTTTTAGCGAGATGAATGAAACTAAATTGTTGACGGTAAATATAGTAATCACTGTATTTCGTATTGAAAGGAAAACTAATTACAAAACTGTGACAACATTTAGTATAGTTTAAAATATAAGGAACAAAACTAAACAAAAACGGTTAAAAACAACAGACTTGCGTCTGTACCGTTCGCGACTCTCTTAGTTACTTGCTAGACTCAGACTGACTGCGCTCGCGGCTCCGGCAACGCAGACCGAGCGGGCGAGGAAGAGTGCGACAAGATTATACTAACAAAAGCAAGAGCGAGACAGGTATAAGCTACACGGAGCTGTCATGTTGGAACTTGTTCCGCGTGGTGCGATAAGGTAGCTTAAATAGGTACTTTGACGACGGCGGCGGCGAACAAGTAGAAACATGTTCCCGCGCTACACATATGATAAGATTGAATCCATGGATTTGAAGAAAATAATTCACATTTTGCATTGTTAGATTTGTATAACATGTGATCCTCGCGTGCCATTTACGTGTTTGCTCACTAATTTAGTGAGCGGGCTGTACCCGATTAAGTTATTACTGTGCCCATTGTGGGGTAGTTACGAGTAGCATTAAACACGCACTTCCAAGTATAAACGACAAGCCTTCTAATATGATAATGGTTCTATTTCGGTATCATAATATGCGAGAAAATATTACCTTGCCTTTGAATACAGGTAGGTATTGTTAGGATTATTTGTTATGTTGTAATATGTCCCGGGGAAATTTCTCATACCCAGATAAAAACCTGTTTTTTCAGGGTTTAAGCTATCTATGTACCAACAATTTTAACACTCGGTTCAGTAGTTTTAGTGTGAAAGCTGGACAGACAGAAGACGGACAGAGTTAATTCGCATTTATGACTCGCCTTAGTATAGGTTGCTATTTGGAGAAGTATTCATTTTATTACTATTTTCGCTGAAGAATTAACTACCTACGAGCGCGATTTTTTCTTAGAATCTTTGTATAACATTGCAGTATAATTAACTTTCTGTAGAGTCCCTGAAGAGATTTGAGTGCATTATTAATATATGTTCTCGGTTAAAATAAATACACTTTAGTATAAAGTAATGGCAGTCCGTATCGGCGTTCGCTCGCAGCGACTCTCAATGGAGCTAATGAGCATCTTCAAGTAACGAACAAGTCGAATGTAGTTGCAGAAATGTATGTTGGAGCTAGTATATTAGGTTACTAGCTTGTTTTGTTTCTAGATATAATAAGTATGATATATTAGAAGATATAAAGAGGAAAATAATGATTTAACGGGGCTTGAAGTAAGAAGACGCAGAGTAAGAAAACAATAATAATTGTAGTCATTCATATCATTTCTATAGCATGTTTATTTTTTATGTAATAAAAAGAAAAGGGAAAAACTAGGATTAGCTATTAAATCTTGTGTGTCTAAGCAGATACTGTTTTGGGGAAATTGAAGATGATACTTATAAAATGATGCAATTTAGAAACATGAATATCTTACCTCACATGGAATGTACAACGCAAATTTTGGTACAATCGGTTAAAATACCTTTTCACACTGGTGATATTTTGTACAAAATTAAATACGAGAAGAGCATCGACACACGGTTTTTATTTCAATTAGTGTTGCGTTGATAACAAACGAATGCCAATGAGTTTAATGGGATTAATTGAATCAGAAGCTTTAATGATACGCGATTACACATAATGGGTTATTTACGTCAGTTAAAAGGTATCGATTTTATTCGTTGAAAATCTGGAATAAATGGTACGTTCGGTTCTTTATTTTCTTGGAAATATAATACTAATACTTTTATGTAGGTACCTTTTATATGATCAGGAATATTTATACGTTTCTTGTACTGAATAATCAGTTTTGAAGAAATTACTGTGATCTAAGTATAAAGAGGCAAGACCGATATCCCATCTTCGATCTACTAGGAGAGAAACTGTACCTACCTCCTTTAATTTAAAATGATTGTAATATTATTCATACTATTTCATGTAAAATGTAATTTTTCTTTACAGGTAGAACTCACGTGTCCGTCTTGCGGGTGACTGATAACCAAACAGTTTGATTCCTAAACTGTCCGTGGAATTTTACCTTTATTCAGTACCGTTCTATTAACTCTTTTTTCCACATAAAAACATAAATCTTACTTGCCATAATCTGAAAAAGGTACCCAACAAATATGATTAGATTTGTCTACCACAGCGACTGAGTGTTATGATTGATTCGAATCGAGCTGGCTAGAACTATGAAGGAGACCCAAGTCCATATCATCAATCAAATCCGACATTATTCTACATACATTGGGTGCTAATACTTTATACTGATGTGAAAGTGTGTACGGTATGGAAACGAGATTGGTATAATACCTACTTACCAATGTTATAAAGGCGAGAGTTAGTCGTCTTTCGTAGTTTCACTTTCTAGATTGAACCAGCTGGTTGGTGATTGAGATGAAATTCAGTGTAGAGATTGGTAAAACCTTGATTACTATTGCGCAAAGAAGACTTTTCGGAACGCGAAAATGAAGTCGCGGCAAACAGCTATTAGATAACGCACTTGACACACATGTGGACAAGTGCCTAGCTTCAAGATGAAGAATACGTAAATTCATAGATTTCAAAGTCCTGACATAATGTTTAAATAGAGTAACGACAACCATTAATCTTTGTTCAATAACCCTTATGTTCATGACATTATCGACCAAAAGCCATAGATCTTCCATACTAAAGTGCCTTATCAATATAGAAAGGGTTTTTTTCACTAAGGCCGAAGGACAAGCGGTCCCGTTGGTCAATTTTAGATTAAATTCGTTCCTATATTTAGAGGGCCGCTTGGTTTATTAATGTTCCGACGAGATTGTGCTACGAGCTCCATCATGAGGTAACGTATGAATAAGGTCACATTTTATTGAATAATATATACCCTCTATTTGTATAATTTTCATTAAATAAGTTTGCAACTTCGAAATTAGTAAGTGACTAACTAAGATCTAGTCAGTCAGTTATTCAGTATTCATTTAGTCAGTTATTCAGTGACGTCACGCTACGCGTCAAAATGTACGAGCAAAATGCTGTAACTTTTTTCAAATAATTATACTACCCTGAAGCCCTCTCAACTTCACCTCAACTCAGCCAACTTCAGGCAGGCAAAGTTATTATCTGGTGCTGAAGATAAGAAATGTTTTTTTCTAATTCCATAGTATTTTAAAACATTTCTAGCTCACCTAGTATTTGTTGGTCTAAAATTACAATTAACTACGTATTTTCTTTACACTTTACATGAGAGCCTTTCAAAGAAAGTCATTGTTTCTTGAATAAATTGTTCTTAACTAAACTGCAAGCTATTTGATTTCAATTTTAACTAAATAATATTTGCATTACAAAATAAATGTATTATAAACTTAAAATGTAAAGTCTTTAAAGCGCTAAATTAGAATTTATCGACTTTAAAAGTTCATTGACCAAAAGGATTGAAGTTGACTTTTTAAATTTATTTTAGTTGTAAATCGAATTATTGTTTCTTAGTTTTAAAAACAATTTTATTTTAGCTTTAATGGATAACTAAAAGAAAAATATACTAAAATTACATTTTGGGATGTTCGCAGGCTACATTAAATAAAACAAATAAATGGACGGAGAATAAAAAAAAATATTTCTAGAATAACGCTAATAATAATATTTATAACATGATCACTTTGATAGGTTTTGATTGAAATACCTACATCAGACAGTCTTTCACATAGGTGGAATCTAGGATACGACTTAGATTATTTAATTTTAAGTATTTTTAAAGCACCAACAGTGTAGAGAAAATAAATGAATGTATTATTATTTATTTATACAATAATGTAGAAAAAGTCTAACCAAAGAAGCCACATCGATATAAAAACTCAGGAAAAGTATATACATACTGAGATTTTATTCCGTATGAATTTACCAAACTCATAACATATACCTAAGTAAGTATTGTGTAAGCTGTAAGTGTACAAGGTTCGGCTTTTCACAAAAGGATGTATGTGACGTCATCACTCCCATTGTCGTATCAGATATACAAATATACAAGGCGTCTTAATTCTTTGAGGCCGAATTGTAAATCAATAAATTGTATATCAAACCATTCGAAACATTATGTGATTCAGAGATTAATGAAGTGTGTATGTGTAGGAAAGAATTTTTTAATTAGTACTCTTGTTTCTTAGATTAACTAGCTCTGTGTTTAGCAAAGTTGGACACCTAATCTTATTTAAAATATTCTATAGGACAATGACGTAATGAGACGGAGTTTCAATAAAGATTAAGTATTAGAAGGGAAACAATAATCTAAATGGACAATTATGGTTCATGAACCGACTCCACTTTCCATTCCTTTATATTTCAGTTCTATCAATAGATCATTGTACTCTGAGTCATGAGGGAGTTATTATGTAAAAAAACAACTGATGTTCACCCATCAATAAAAGACCGTAGCTTTTGCTGCAACTATAAAAAAATAATAGGTTCTTACTCAGTAGCAAAGAAATTGCTTAAATACTATTTGTTTCATAATTGTAAAATGAAAAGCATAACTGTAGACCGTAGGAATTTATTGTTTATCATCGGCGCTCGCTTTTAATTACTCGTTTGGCCTGTTTGAGGAAATCAATAGTGTATGTGCTGGTTTTCAGAGACGGTAATGCAGAACCTGGTTTACACAGTGGGGGACACAGATTTAGTTCAATTAGCACTTGGATTAATGTATATTCACATTAAGCTATCAAAATACGAAGTCATTTAATGACCCTTCTAAGAGAGCCAGCGCACTGCAAATTCAGTGGGCCGCTAAGATAGGCTCATAATTCGCTATGGATTATAGAATGCCACTATGCACATTACAATGATCCGGCATCAGTGAAAATATAAAGTTTCAATGGATTTACGATTACCTACCTTCAGATGAACTGCCGGCCAACTCTCGGCCGACAGTTTAGTCGACAGTGTGTAAACACAGGTTACAAGGAACATAAGTTCCACTTAGTGTCCTCAGTAACACAAATAACATTGCAGGCGTAATCACGTCGAAATTCAGTCGTGTAAATTCGGCACACTGAGTTTTGACACTCCTGCCTCAATCATAGTTTAGACGTTTCGATAGCAAAGTCCAAAGAATACGATGTCACACAATTTTTCTTACAGACCAAATGTTTTTTTTGTTCTGTATACGACTAATTAGCGTCTTCCTAGGTTTCACATAAATTAATCAGAGTAGTAAGCAGTCGCTGTAGCCGAATACCTACGTCAGTGAGGCTATATATATTTGCGAGTTTTTATATCTTTAAGTTTACCTGACACTAAACAAAACCAATAATACAAACGTATAGTACCTAAATCATTTAAATCGTTCTTATATTTCATTCGCAATGTTAAGCACGTCACTTGCAAACAAACGCTGAGAAAATAGACATGTCATTTTGCGGTCTCTTACGTAAAAGTTCTCGTTTTGCATCAAAGAAGTAGTTTAGATGGATTTTACATTGAAAATTGAAGTGGTTTTCGTTTAAAACGGTATGGATTTCAGTGGTTGGTATTATCGACAGCTCTTTATATAAGTAGCATAAACAGCGTAAGGTGATGTTATATTTACGACTAGCCGTTTTCCCGCGGTTTTACCCGCGTCCCGTGGTAACTACTGCCCATACCGGGATAAAATATAGCCTATGTTACTCATGGATAATGTAGCTTTCGAATGGTGAAAGAATTTTTAAAAACGGTCCAGTAGTTTTTGAGCCTATTCATTACAACCAAACAAACGAACAAAGTTTTCCTCTTTATAATATTAGTACCTATAGATAGGTGTTTGTAAATATGTATATCATTTTTAAGGATAGTTCATTAAAAAGATGCTTAAATCTTTTTAATGAATTATATATATTTTATTTCAAGTAGGACTAGGTTTAGTCAGACACTAGTAATGTCAATGGGTGGGTTTTAGTCAGTAAGACGTTTTTCTTCACCCGCGAGACCCACGAGAGAAGTCATTGTCATCACAATTTTCCCTATAGGTCGACAAAGATTTCTGGTCGTCATTAATAAATGCAAACAAAGTAATGTGACATTTTCATTGGCATCAGTTATTTCTCGAGTGTTACCTATTTGTAAGAAATAAAGCGATATTATACATAAATACTATCCCTATAGAAATATTTATTTACATTGTTTATCTTATAACGTTTCTCCTTGACAGTAGTTACGAGTCGGTACTTCACGGTTATAGAGATACGGGTTATACCGTAAACTGTTTTTAGATAAGCGTTAAATAGTTCTTACTACATGGCAGAATGGCAAGTACATAATAGTTTTCCTTTGAGCATTCCTATCATGCTGTAAAAATAATCTTGTATAAAATGTAATTTTTAAATACTCGAAGCTTAACTGATTAAGATGACTTTATTATAGTGAAACCCCAAAGACTTTAGCCGGCAGCGGCCGTAAGAGCACGGACAATGTAAGAGCGCGGCGCGGCGCGGCGCCGCGCGGCCCGCCGCGCTCGCGCTCAATCACTTGCATTTACGGTCGCTGCCGGCCGCTGCTCTTTCAGTGGGGATTGACCCTAAATAAGCTAGGACTTAGTTTAAGATTAATTCCGCTAAGTGGTTTGCTCCTGACAAGGGCGAGACCGTCGAAAACAGCTACTATTTTATAAAACTACGGTTTTTAATGAAAATTGCTCTCAATTTCTTTTTCATCACTTTTTTTATTAAGTAGAAATTTTAAACTTCCTAACTTCGGTAAATTCTTAATGTCGTTTTCATCTTTACGTTGAAATATTTCAAGCAAACCTTTGAGCTGAACTTTCTGTAGGATAATATGTAATTAATCACTCAAGTTTCAATACATTAGCCGAAACTTTGAACTTAGAGACCGCTAAATGTTTATGAACATTTGAATACAAATTATGATAATTACAAACCAGTGGAATGAGACCTCTCTTGCTATGAATAATGAAGGAAGATAGGGGTCTACTCATTTGGACGCTTGAGGCAGGTGCTTAGTCTCACATGTTGTATAATTTAGAATTTGTTCTTCTAGCTCCGTTCCAAGTCGTTGATTAAATGTCAGGCAGTAGGTAATTAAATATTTCATTATTGAAAAATAGTAGTTAAATGGAATTACATAACTTATCAGACTCATATTGTAGGTGTATCAAACGAGAAAGGGTTGGTTAAAAAATTTCTTTGTTTTATAGATATATAAGTTAAAGAATATTATTATACTAGAACTGCAAAATCCACCTCGTCTTTTTACTGTAAACTTAAAATTACTGAGTGGATTTTCATGCTGGTTTCCTAATAGATGGAGTGATTTATGAACATGGTGTAAGTATATATTTTATAAATAAGATACTGAAAATTTGTTTGATAAATGTTCTAATAATTAGTTTTTCAATTTTGGAGCTTAAAAATGAACAAACAACCATTATTGTTCATCTGTGTTCATTTCTGGATTTTGACAATAACACCTCCTAATAATAGAGGCAGACTGGTACCTACTTCGTGCTCGTTGATTTTTTGGCGAACGTGTTCATTAAAACGAACAAGCACTGTTCAGAACTTTTGTTTTACAGCGTTTTTTTTGTGAACTTTTTTCTTGATGATCAACCTGATGAGTTTTTTTAGTTTTCAATAGTCAAATTGGTTTGGGTACTTACACACATAGGTTTGTATTGAATGCAGCTCCCGTTAACCTTGCTGTAATCAATGTGTCTTCTCATAAAGCCGGCTATTCATGCGACGCGCATTCGCAAAAAATACCTACTGTTTGGTTCATTAAATACATTTACCTATTTCATAAGAATTATAGGTACATGCATACCTATAGACTTTGTAGCAAGGCAGACTGTCTGATAACATTCATTCAAGACATCACAGCACAGTTCAACCATCTTATTGTCTTCTACAAAATGAACAGGAAATATACAAAATTACATAATTCTTCAGCTGTATCTGTGAGTCTTCATTTCCGTGTCATTACCACAGCTGACTGAAATGGCGGACTGTAACGATGACAAGTCAAATGGTTTTACATCACGCGTCGCTGGAGACGAATTTCGTACATCCCTATTGCTTTAATGTGAAGCTGTGATGTGTTTTGTTTTTAGGATGTACATTTCGTAAAAAAGAATATCGGTATAAGTATATGTTTTGTTATGGGGTTGAAAAGTGTTGGAGTGGAGAACACGGACTAGCAAGCGCAGCTTAGGACGTCCACCAACAAGGTGGACAGACGACCTTATGAAGGTCGCCGGAAGCCGCTGGATGCAGGTCACCTCCAACAGGTATCTGTGGAGATCTAAGGGGGAGGCCTATGTTCAGCAGTGGACGTGCTATGGCTGAGATGATGAAGATATGTTTTTGAAGTCTCTTTTTTTCCTGATTGGTGTACTGTGCGCACCACAATTTAACCGCCATACTGATTTATGAGCCTGATCAAGATGTCTGCTTTCCTGAACTCAACACTCAGATACAGCCATTAGTCACCTTTGATTGTATTAATTAGTAAAATTCTAATTACTTATACATATTGAAACATACTTGAAAGATGCCTTTAGATTAAAATGAAGCCTCTATTTCTCTCTCATCACGTAATTGGCAAATTTAGGCAAACTTTCCCATTTAATTTAACGCAACGGCTAATCACGTTTCAGTCACAGTGGTACAAGTACGTGTCAACACATTGCTAAGTGTGGGATTTGACCACTCGCTACTTCGCCTTTGATACTAGCTTTCCGCCCGCGATTTCACCCGCGCCCCGAGATAACTGCTTCCCGTATCCGGATGGTGACAAAAACTATCCTATGTCCTTCTCCCGGATCTAAGCTATCTCCTCTCTAATTCTCAGCTGAAACGGTTCAGCCATTCTTGAGTTATAAAATGTGTAACTAACACGACTTTCTTTTATATATGTATAGAGATTATTAAGAGGAAAGGCTCCACAACTACTAAACCGATTTTAAAAAGTCTTGCACTGTTGGGAAGCTTTACGGCAGTAATTCAAACGGCTAGTCATAAACAGTGAAAAAAGCTGTTCAATTAAAATTATTTAACCCCTTTTCACCTCGACGTACCTAAAAGCAAACTTATAACCAACGGCTAATCACGTTTCAGTCACAGTGGTAGAAGTACGTGTCAACACATTGCTAAGTGTGGGATTTGACCACGCGCTACTTCGACTTTACCCTAAGGTTACAGACGATTAAATATTCACGTGAGAACTGAAGTTGTGAAAAGTTATGGTATATACTTGCGACCTAGTGAAGGTCGGCAAGTGTCAGTACGTTTAAGTAACCTGTATTTTGTTATGACATTGAGGTTTATGCGGTTTTAATTGCATCTGTATTAGTGATTAATATAGGGACTAATGTATTCTGTATCCAAAAAAAAATCTTTATCTTGATTATGTTGGGGCCTAGGAATTGAACCCTGAATGGAGTCCCCCATGCACGGCTATCGCGCTTCTGACCAATGGCTCCAGGGCAGTTTGTCTTTCATGAAATATTTTAGTGGCACATTTATCTATGTACGTACCCACTCTAAAACAACTCCGCGGGAAGTTTGTGTAGGCAGTATTTTTAAGTAACACGGGACAAACTTTACTGATAGATAGTGGGTGTCAATGGGTCTCGATAACTTACAGAGAAAGTATTGGTAGAGCGGTGGTCACATTGTTAAGGTTTAGCGGGTACTAAAATATATATTTTTCATTTATATTTTCCAGACTTATAGGTAAAGCCAGTGATGAAGGATCCTGGATAATAACATTTAGTTTACAACTCAACAATGGATATGTAGTTTTACTGTTAAACATTCCTTTGGCTTTCTTTGCCAATTCCAGCCAATAATGTCTAAGATATCTACATTTTGGCAGCGTAGGCGAATATTCAGTGCTAATGACCGTTAGTGATGATGTCGATAGATATGCCAAAAGTTTCACATTTAGCAAGCTTTACCACCATCTCCTTGCCTCAAACTTAATAAAAGCGCCAATAAACATTTATAATTTGGCTTTGAAAAGTAACTTACTTTACAAATAAGCCCTAAAAGATTTGCTTATAATGTTATGTACTTAATATTCAATCAAAATGATATAAGAATACTGAATATATTGTGAATCGCTTCAGCACTATGTGCCACCTCACCCTTATACACACGATGTATCTTTTGAGATAGCAGATAAAATCAGGTACCGGAGCCAGGCACTCGAAATATGGGATTGGATGGTTCTCTCAAACGGATAACATAGTAAACTCCTTGTCTATAAAATCTATTATCGGAAAATTGTGTGGCGGGAAACGTTCGCCTTTTACAGGGTTTAGTGAGTATGACAGAGTTCTAAGAATGAGTGAAGTGAAAAACTGAAATATACGTGTTTAGAAGAAAACAGATTTTGCAGCAGTCAATGTATGATGTTTTATATTATTCCAGCAGTAGGTATCAACCTAGTTACAAGTTCAACAATATTACTCTATTTGAAAGCTTATTTAAATTTAATTTTTTTAAAACAAGGTCATGGCCTAAAATTAAAAAGATTGTAAGACAAAAAATTATGGAAACTTAATATTTTTCTACAAAAACGAAATTAAAATGAAATCTTCAAAGTTTCAGTGTTCTCAAACAAACTTACATACCTTTTGAAAACTTTAAAACAACATTACTGAAATAAAGAGCTGGATGTGAAAACAACGAAAAAAATCTTATTTCAAACACATTTTTAAGGCTCTTTGGGAATTTAAATAAAATTTGAAGCAACAAAGGCAAAGCGTGATAAAATAAATGAAGCGTAAACAAATAAAGGGATAGCTGCGTCCTCTTTGCGCGCGATACAATTTGGGATCGGTCCTTATCGGGCGAAGCCGATACAAGACAAACGGATTTACACGGTCAAATTGATAACGTTGACAAAAACGAAAATGGCTAGAGGACGTTTCAATGTCGCTCTGTACTAAACGATTTTATACAAATAATTTGAAGCCAGCGAGAGCCAAAGCGAGCTTATTGAATGGACTATGGTTTTCTGGACTAGAATTTATGTAAAAATCTAATGCCTAAGATTGTTGTAAATTACTTTTATGGACTCTTTTTTTTTCTGGGGCCAGCCCCAACACTTGGAAAAACACTAGGTAAAAGTCAACTTATCTATACTAATATTATAAAGCTGAAGAGTTTGTTTGTTTGTTTGTTTGTCTGTTTGTTTGTTTGTTTGAACGCGCTAATCTCAGGAACTACTGGTCCGATTTGAAAAATTCTTTCAGTGTTAGATAGCCCATTTATCGAGGAAGGCTATAGGCTACTTTTTATCCCGGTAAGGGAAGTAGTTCCCACGGAATGCGGGTGAAACCGCTGGCAGAAGCTAGTTTCTAATATAAATCATTCTGCCATTACCAATACTGCAAAATAAATTAGTCTTTTTTGGACTTCGTACTTCTAAATAACTTTAGTAGTTCTGTAACTACGGACCCTCTAAAGTACGATTCTGATCCGAGTCTTATGGGCTTATTCTAATGATTTACACCGGTACAAAGGCGGTTCTCAGTTCTGACTGAATTTATGACTGGATCACATAAGCTCGTGATCGGCCCGTTCGCACCTGAACGGTTTTTGGAAACCTCGTTACGAAGGTTTGTAGTAGTTTGGGATTCGCTACCAATTTATTGTTTGAAGCAGCAATATTGAATTGTAGAATATGGGCGAGTAATCGAAAAGATTTTCGTTTTTGGTGAAACTGGTACCTGGAATTCGTGTTGAATTTGTGAGTGAGTGAAATGTTTACGTGGAATATTATGATGAAAGAATAGAAAATACCCGTGGGGTAACAAAATAACAATTTTGTTTTTCGTAACGAATGTGTTGATAGTTAGGCTTAAGAGGAGCGTTGGTAGTACTAAGAAGTAACCTGGGGCTATACACCTTTAAGCCAAGCAAGTGATTGTTGAATATTAATTTTCATACGAAACAAAGACTAAATAGTACTGATTACTTTGGATATTTCTTAAAGCAATCGCGCAACACAAAATGTGGAATTATGTCGAAACAAAACCAACGTTTTGAAACCGAAAATCAATAGTAATTTATATTCCAGTGAAATAAATAATTGAAAAGCAATTTGTGTCGACTGAATCTCGAGCAGTGTCGTGAGGTTACTGACATTGCCGAAACCACATGCTGGCATTTTGTTGGCTTTGCTGTGTCGGCCCATATTCGCTTTGTTTACTTTTCTGTTCATCGGTCAACAAGTAAAATGCGAGTATGCGAATATGCAAAAGGGGGAGCATTTTTTTGCATTACGTATATGTATGTATTGTATAATTTATAGATACTACATATCTGGTATACTATTTACTTCAAAGTATTCGTAATTTACCAATAAATAGGTATTCAATTATTTGTTAGGACTGAACTGTAAATATCCACCTCAAGCATAAAACGTGCATAATATGTGAACTGGCAAAAATGGAATATTATCTAAAACCATTGTTCAAAGCCAGTTGAAAATAGATACATTTGAAATCAAATAACGGTCGATCCAAATCTATTCAGTCGGATTTTATTATAACTGAATTTAATGAATTGTTTGGCCATCGATGGCTTTTAGTGGTTCATTCGAATGAAAATAACGGAATTATTCTTGCGGAATTGATTTATAAATGTGTAAATTATTTGACGTCAGGTTTTTTATTGGAATTGGTTCGTTATGCCAGTAAAAATCTATGTTTTAGCTGTGTGACTGTTTTAAAATAGTACCTTTAGTAATTTGCCAATTTATATCGATCTATTTTTGAGTTACTGCTACCCCGGAGCAGGTTGAAAGAAACCAATTAAGGTTAGTTGGTAAAATTATGACACTTCTTTCTGCTCCATCCAAATCAGAAGGCGTTTTTTGAAGAAGTAGTTCGTTGAATAAAAAAACATATACCATACGTTGTTTAAGGCCGCGGCCCCATGTCCACGGCGCGGTGCCGGCCGCCGTGTGACGTTGCGACGCCGCCGCCGTAACACGGCACGACGTCGTGCCGCAGCACGGTGCCGCCAACGGTGCGCCATCCATTACCCATTCGTGCGAGCGCATCAACAGCGAAATATCGACTGAATGGGTAATGGATGGCGCACCGTTGGCGGCACCGTGCTGGGGCACGACGTCGTGCCGTGTTACGGCGGCGGCGCCGCAACGTCACACCGACATGGTGCCGCGGCCTAAGGCCTGCAATTAATACAAACAAAACGTCGTAATAACTCTTTTAAGCAAATTGATATTATATAAAACCTCTCAAGTCCAATATTGTCCGACCACTGAACCCAAATATGTTGCGTGGGAGTTACACCTACACGAAGACATAAACTAATGTTTCGAACATACAGACTTTCATTAGTGAATGAGGTTTAAAAACTGATCGGCCTCTTTTGAAATAAATCTGATGATTACATTGGATAGTCTATGAAATCGAAAACGAAAACAAAACCTCTGAAACATGTGCATTGGGATTATTTTTTTAGATACCAATAAGTTTTATAAACGTATGATTCCAAAGCAGGTTGTGGTCACTATTTTACCCAGCTAAAGACAATACATTAGTTAATATTGTACTCCTAAAAATACCATTAAATCCATTACCAAATCTATTAGACGTAACGGGAATACTACTACTCTTAACACTAAGCTACCATAAATAAAATTTTAAAAACAAAATGTCGAATATTTCTTGAAACACAAGCGAGTCCCAGTTAGTTTTCACACATTTTGATACATGGTCACCCATAAAACAGTACGAAATATTGTTGTATATAAACTTGGCAGTGTTTAAGTAACTTCCGAAGTAGATAATGGTTGGAACACAGGTGTTTCGTGTGTGAGAGATATTTTAAGCGCTCAGAACACATTTTTCAAAACCTTGGCTACGCTTTTGCTGTAAATTTTGACACAGCTATTCATTGTTGCGTGTTCATGTGTGATATGTTTTATTACATGAACTTTTATATCATGGCTTTTAATAATTTTCGTTTAAAAAGCCACAGTGCTAAAACAATGTAAAATAGGTACCTAAGCATAAATATTTGGTCTATTGAAATGTGTATTTGAATTAATACAGATTTAATAAGTTCAAACAAAAAAGTTTTGACAACCTATGTATTTCTTTATTATTTAAGAGTTTCAACTCAACAAGCTCTTTTTAGGCTACAGTTGACCCAGAAAATAAGAATAGACTTAAAGAAGTAATAATTGATAAAAACGCTCATATTTCCCCCGAAACTGAAAAATAAGGTCACAAAAGCACGCATAAGTTCTAAAACACCCATTTTTATAATAAAAGTTATTGCCATAAATCATAAAGTTATTCAAGGGAGTCCGATCCACGAGATAGGCACTTAAAGTTAGTTTAATGTAGTATTCAGTGCAAGTTTAGCTAAGTTCGTTGGGAGTTTGAGGCAGATAAGGGCTCTGCCATAGTGAGTTGTGAGTATGTAGGCGTAGAAGTGTTTATAGCGGTGATAATAATTTACTTAACTGTTGTAGTCAGAACTATGTTAAGTGATTAGTTGGAAGTTTCGGCGACGTTTGACGTTGTATGCTGAATTTGTTGATATGAATTTGGTTTTCATGTTATGAAATGAACTGCGATTTTAAGATTCAAGAAAGATGATATCTTGTAATAAGTTACAATTACGCTGGATAGATGAAGTACTACCGACACTCAAACGAGAAAGATCGTTTTTTCTTTGCTCCGTAAACTTAATTCGTAAACGTTGTAATTAGTGATTATTTGTACTTAAAAGTGTTACTACTACATTACTGGTGAAGTGAACTATTGAAAATCGAAAATTGGACGCCTATACAACCCCTGGGTGCATAATAATAGGTAATTTAGTTTTTAACTATTCCAAAAATTTCTGCAAATAACTACGAACCCGGACCTACGACAACCCGCGGAGCGCTCGATACCTCCCGCGCGCCCGCTCTTCATACCGCCGACGCCTGAGCAGCCGACGCATACTATTGTACGAGTTAAACGTCAAGGAATAAAGCACGAATTCGCATCTACATAATATAGTTCCGGCTTATCAGGTGGACGTGCCATTTAGCGCATTATTTAGTAAACACTTAAATACGATGCCCCGCGTGCAACGTTCGCCCCCAACGAATGTTAAGCAAAACTCCATGCCCAAATCAGCGGAGCCTGACTTAACATCATCTACTTCAGAGGAAAATAGCAATATTAGCATTGGTGACGACGAGAATGGTTCTGTTAGGTGCCCTAAGCGACCACGGCTTAGTGAATCATCCGATAGCTACAAAAAACAAGTTGAAATTTTAGATAATTTAACCGATCTTACCTCGGTAACGCAACCTTATTTAATCGACTTGTTATCAAAACTTCGAGAGGACATAGAATCTGTGGTAACTAACCAAATACAATCCTCGCTGAAACTTTATTTCGAAACTCAGATGTCGGAATTGACTAACTTAGTCCACGATCTGAAGGACTCGATTCAGTTCATGAGCAATGACTTCGACGATATGAAAATGGAACTGTCCAAAAATAAAGACCTTGTTACCCAATTGCAGAAAGAGAATGAGGATCTAAAAACAAATGTCACTGATCTGTCCGTGAGGCTCAACATTATAGAACAGCAATCGCGCCAGGATAACATAGAATTAAACGGAATCCCTGAAAACCAAGCTGAAAACCTAATCACAACTGTAATACAACTAGGAAAAACTATAACTTGCAACATACAAGCTGACGATATTTCCTCAGTAACTCGGGTCAAGAAACTTGATTCAGGGAGCAGCCGCCCTCGCTCAATAATCGTAAAATTAAAAAACACCAGGAAACGTGACGAAGTGCTAGCCTCAGTAACTAAGTTCAACCGCACCAACAGCGCTGATAAACTAAACACCAGACATCTGGGCTACGCTGGTACCAAGTCGCCTGTCTTCGTCTCCGAACATTTGTCTCCCCTCAATAAATCTATACATGCACAAGTCAGAAAAGTCGCCCGAGAAAAAGGTTACAAATACGTTTGGGTCCGCGATGGACGCGTACTAGTGCGCAAAGATGACGGTGCACGCGCTATTCATATTAAAAGCTTACAAAGCGTTAACATGCTGTAAGCTGGACCGAGTTTAAACCCGTGAGTTGACACTTCAAATTCAATGTCTACTACCAAAACGTCCGAGGGATGCGAACAAAGTTAAGTGACATAAACTTGGCAGTAAATATCAACCAATATGACCTCATAGTGCTAACAGAGACTTGGCTGAACGACCATATAGGCGATGGCGAACTATTTAACTCGCAGTATATTATCTATAGAAGAGACAGGGCCTCTAGTGCACTCGCTGGCAAGGGAGGAGGAGGAGTTCTCATTGCAGTATCTAAGGCATATGATTCCGTCCGAGCGTGCCAATGGGAAACAAACTCTGAAGATCTTTGGGTGAGCGTTAAACTAAATGAGGGAAAGAAAGTAAATATTTGTGCTGTATATCTGCCTCCACCGATAACGCAACAGCATCTTGACGAGTTCTTGAGCTCAATAACTAGTGTGAATGAAACCGCCGGTGAAGATATGATAATTATAGGTGATTTTAATCTTGGTTTTATCGAATGGAGGCAGGATAACTGCAACAATAACGGTACGTCGGCAATTCCATCGAACTACAATAACTTGTTGGGATATTCTATCGTCGATTTCATGTCTCTGAATAATCTGTATCAGTATAATATTATACAAAATAGCAACAATAGAACCTTAGATCTAGTTTTCTCAAACATATTAAATGTTACTGTTAAAAAGCCTGTCTCTCCTATAAGTAAAGTAGATTGTCACCACCCCCCTTTAGAAATTAATTCTATGATCAGAGCATTTGTAACTTTAAAACCTAAGAAAACACTGTCATTTAATTTTAAGGCTGCCGACTACAAACTTGTCAATAACGAACTAAATGAGATCGATTGGAAGGGACTTTTTGAACCATGTCTAAATGTCGACTCAATGATAAAAACTCTCTACGAAAACATAAAGTCAATAATACTCAAAAATATCCCCAAGCTGAAACGCGTCAATAATCGTTTTCCACCATGGTACTCTAAATCATTGATTCAAATCCTGAAGGAGAAGGAAAAGTTAAGGCAACGTCTAAAAAAATACAGTAACCCACGCGATAAAATTGAGTATAGAATACTTGACGACAGAGCGCGATCGGCTATAAAGAAATGTTATCGAGAATATGTTAATACTGTGGAAAAAAACATTAGAGCAAACCCAAAGGCATTCTGGTCATTTGTAAAGATTAAGAAATCACAGCCTAACTCTATACCCTCAGAAATGAAATTAAACGACTTAGTAGCTACAACAGGCGATGAAATATGCTCACTGTTTGCTACTCAATTCTCCTCAAGTTTCTCCACGTCTGCTAGCACCCCAACAGCAGCAACAACTGACTTACTCGTAAAATGTTCCATACACACACTTAGCAGAGTCGCCTTTACTGAGAAAGAAGTTCTTAAATCGCTAAAAAAGCTCGATGTAACTAAAGGTGCGGGACCAGACGAGCTCCCACCCCTGTTTATAAAAAAATGTGCCAAAAACTTAGCTTATCCTTTAACCCTAATTTTCAATAAATCCCTCGAAACGTGCACATTTCCCAGTGAATGGAAAAAAGCAAACGTGGTTCCAATATTTAAAAAAGGTGACTGTGCCGATCCTAAAAACTATCGCCCTATTTCGATATTATCAACATTCTCCAAACTGTTTGAGTCAATGATATGTCCTATATTAACATCGCACGTGAAATCACAACTAATTTTCCAGCAACACGGTTTCTGCAGCAACAAATCCACTGTCACGAACTTGGTATCGTATGTTGATGAAATCTCCAGAAGTGTAGACGCTGGACGTCAGGTTGACGCCATTTACACCGACTTCAGCTGTGCCTTCGATAAAGTAAACCACGAAATCTTATTGACGAAGCTGGAGGCTATCGGTATACATGGGCCACTTCTGAAATGGTTTAGGTCTTACTTATGCGGACGATTGCAAAGTGTGGTAGTGAATGGGTATCGATCTACAGAATATACAGCGACCTCTGGTGTGCCGCAGGGATCTCATATCGGGCCTATTCTTTTCGTCATCTTTATCAATGACATAGTACATTATATTAAGCACAGCCATTTTTCGTTGTTCGCGGATGATCTAAAAATCTATCGAGACATAAACTCCCAGACTGACATTGCCCTACTACAGGCAGATTTTAATTCGATACAGACTTGGTGCGCGTTAAACGGGATGCTTTTGAATGCCAATAAATGTTTCCATATAACATTTACGCGAAAGAAACACAAAACAACATCAATGTACACTCTTAACGGAACTCCTCTTCAACAGGTCAACGAAATACGAGACCTAGGTGTTACACTCAGCAGTGACCTTTCATTTACCACGCACATCAATAATATTATAAAAAAGGCAACGAAAATGGTCGGCTTTATCAAAAGAATCGGTAAAGAATTCAAGAGCACATGTTCATTAAAAATACTCTATAACACGTTAGTGCGCAGTGTCTTGGAATACGCTTCTCCAGCCTGGAACCCTACTTATGCTGTGCACATTGACCGTATAGAGAGAATTCAAAAAACATTTACGCGATTTCTAAGGTTCAAAGATAAACAGTGTCCATTTAGAGCTGGTTACACGCAACGTCTGCGTTACTTTAAATTAGATCCACTTATAAATCGGAGAATATTTCACGATCTCTCTACTCTATACAAAATCGTAAATGGCGTTTTGTCCACTCCCGACCTTCTCTTGAAAGTAAATGTGGACGTTCCTAGACGTCGACATCGCCAGGCGCGAACCACCAGAACGTTTGCTGTGAAATCTAGTCGCACAAACCTGGGTCAGCATGCACCACTTAATAGAATGATGTCCCTATATAATAAAGTATGCGCAGAGAGCAACGATATCGACATATTTTTTGACACTATTACACAATTTAAATCAAAAATCCTAACGTTAAACTTAACTTTGTAAGCGGCTGCCTCGAAATTAATTTGACCAATCTTATTATAGGTATTATGACTTCTGTGATATATTACTTTCTATTATTATTGACATTCAAAAAGTATGACTACTCATTTCATTAATTATTTCTAATGTAATTTATTCCATATTTGTATTGTAATTAATTATTTAACTTATACCGATTGTTTTTTTCCCATAGTTTTGACTGCAGTATAAATAAGTAGAACTCTGTAACTTATTGTAAATGGTGTGCATTCCTGTAAGTGACATCCCACCAAAAACATTAAATGTAAAAAAAAAGCCAATCCTCTACGCAATTCCTCCACCGTAAAAAGTTTTGAGATCGCATAGAAGCCAAGTCCTGTTCAACTTTATTTGTAATAATAAATCAATATTTTGTGACTGTATCAATACTTTTGTTCACATTACAATAATATTGACTTGGCCATGAGCACAATAAACTACAAATATAATACAGCATATCTTGGAGAGGTGAAAGTCAAACATGAAGTTTAATATCACAGAATTAAATACTTTTAGTTTATTCAATTGTTACTAAATGACCGACAGTCAGTATCATCCAACATCAATGAACTGCACATGTACCATGGCGCATGTTTAGTCCATGGTGATCTCAAATTCCAATCAGTCTATAATAAGTCCAATCGTAAAATCATGGCCATATAGAATGTATCAATTCAATGGTATTTATACATTATTTCAAGGAGCGACTTTTAACTTGTGCTCATGGCCAAGACAATATTATTGTAATGTGAACAAAACGATTGATATAGTCACAAAATATTGATTTATTATTACAAATAAAGTTGAACAGGACTTGGCTTCTATGCGATCTCAAAACTTTTTACGGTGGAGGAATTGCGTAGAGGATTGGCTTTTTTTTACATTTAATGTTTTTGGTGGGATCTAATTTATTTTTTGTAGGTCTCTTTCTTCTCTAAGTATATAACAAATTTAATTAACTTACATGCAACTAACTAAATATGTACACCTAAAGTAGCACGTACACAACATTTTTTTTTAATAAACTAAACAATTTCGAAATTGTCGAATTTTTTAATCGAATATCTTTTAGAATAAAAGAGATTTTTTTTTTTTTAAGTACTACTTATACTAAGCTATGTAACGAAACCATAGCGCGATTTAGACCAGGACAACGCCATCTATCGAGCGAGCATGCAGTATTTATCGCACTGCATTAATATGAAACAATTTTATCATTATTCATTTCATTTTAACCTAGCTTTTTTATTCATTTGTATGTATATTTAATACATAATAACAATATATCACATTATGTAACAATAAAATAAATAGGTAGTAACATTTTGTACATAAATAAATAACAAAGTTATCAATGCAGTCAAAATTTATACACAATGTTCTTGAAAAACCGCAAATATAAATTTGTTTCCTATTTTTTTATTAAGTTTTAAGGTTTTTATAATTTTCCCTTTATATGTAGCTAATAACCTATCTTGGTGCCAAATTTGAAGGTTCTAAGTTTGCTAGAAGTACCTTAGACTTTTGATGATCGGTCAGTGAGTGAGTCAGTGACAAAATGGTGCAACTTTGATCGCTCATAACTCGTAAACTATTTATTCAAATGTCTTGTAATTTTGAGACTGAGCTTATTTAAATACTTACTCTTGGTCATCGAAAACCTAAACTCCTAGCTTTGTTCACATGGAAGATACAGGGGGCTGAAATAGCCGCGAAACGCTTCGAGA
Organism: Helicoverpa assulta; assembly: GCA_963856015.1. Lineage (NCBI taxonomy): Eukaryota > Metazoa > Arthropoda > Insecta > Lepidoptera > Noctuidae > Helicoverpa > Helicoverpa assulta. The sequence continues at coordinate 4,443,966 of CAWLCW010000016.1, forward strand.
AAAGATGGTAACGGCCGTGCCCGCTTTGCTCGAGTCTTGGCTGGGGCACTGCCGTGCCCTCAGATATTCACACTGTAAACACTTACGCAAGAAATTTTGTAACTATACTTGTTTTTGTGAATATGTTGTTGGTTTGCCTTAATAAATAAAAAAAAAAAAAAAAAAAAAAAAAAAAAAAGTAGTACATATTTGGTATTTGAATTGGGATTTTATAAAATCTATACTAATATTATAAAGCTGAAGAGTTTGTTTGTTTGTTTGAACGCGCTAATCTTAGGAACTACTGGTCCGATTTGAAAATTTCTTTCAGTGTTAGATAGCTCATTTATCGAGGAAGGCTATAGGCTACTTTTTATTCCGGTACGGGAAGTAGTTCCCACGGGATGCGGGTGAAACCGCTGGCAGAAGCTAGTCCCTAATAAATATCATGTCTTAAAGACTCCGCTGACAAACCGTGTGAACAATTATATAGCCCATAATTTCATTGAAAAGAGAGTTATAAAATTTTCGGTATAATAAATACATAAAAACTGCATAAGTAAATCAAAAGAATATAACTTTTGACCTTACAACTTCATTACAGCTCTACCTGAATTATTTTCGCGTGCATTCTGCTACTGATATTCCGATGAAGTTTATCGGACCATATCAATAATTCCTTCGTTAGTTCCTCGCGTTTATGGTCGTTAAAATCTACCAATTGGTAGTTACGTCATATCAACGGAGTTTTGTTGAATATTTCGATAAATACTCAATATTTCCTGCAATCCCAGTAGTATTGTAAACTTGTTCTTGGAATTCTGATTTCTCCGATATTTTCTAGTTTGAAATAGGAAGGAAAGTAAATAGGTAGTAATATTATGTTCAATGTTGAATATGAACTGCTTGCTTTATTTTTATTTTTTTGTTATAATGAATTATTCAATAAATTTTTTATTATTTTTTGTTCAATAACTTAAACTTTAAACAAAAAAATATTTTCATCCCTGGAAATATAGGCTATATGCTATAATCCTATTTTTCTTATTTTTCCAAATATTCCACAAACCATCTCAAACGCCCACTAAGTTCGAAAACCAAACAATCTCGGGCAAACCAGAAACAAATATTACTGTGGGACCACCCTTACCGCAGGAATGCAAACGGTAGTTCAACATTTAATACTTCTTCGGCTTTACAATTTACGTTAATAGCCCAAGTGAATACATTGTAACTTTACTCAGTTCGTTTTCATTACAGAACGTTTTCATAGTTCAAGTACTTTGCTAGCGTTTATACATGGAGAACAAAATGACAATTGGAGGTGCCAGAACGAAAAATCTCCTGAGAAAGCTACGCGCCAAATACGAGTGTGCGGGGGCGAGGAATTTCTAATACCAAAAATCGTTGACAGATGTCTCATAGAGCCCAAACTCCTCGTTAGTTGACTCGTAACTGATCGTTTTTGGTCATTTTGATCATACCTACACTACGTATTTGACGTAGAAGAAGGCGTCGAACCTGCCTGCATCATGGCATCTCCTCTCATTTTTCCTTACTCTGTGGTTTAGTACAAGAATTTACTCATTTGCGTGGAGCCTTGTAGACCGGAGTTTGTTTTACAAGTACTATCGATGTGGTTGTTCAATACTTCTGATAATAGAGGTATATGAGTTCTGTGTTTGTGGTATGAGAAAGTTGTGTGGACTTTTAAATTATAGCAATTCTTAGACGATTTTTAGTTTAAGAGTTATGTTATTAGTTTGTTCTTCTAAAGAAGCATGGTTTTAACAAGCAAGCAAATTTATATTAATCAAATACAACCTCTGATGGACGTACATACGTGCCGCCTAGATAAGTAGGTCTGTATTGAATTTGCAGAGCACAACAGCAGTCGTAAGCTATGAAGTTTTTCAAATACATAATTTCCTCTCCAGACGACAACGGGAATTGAATTGTCTTTTCAGAGTATTATGCAAGCTATTACATTATATATTACTTTCGTAGAATTTTCAAAGTCGTATCAAGCCGTTTTTTATTGAAAACATATTTAGTCCCGGAGTCAGATTACCGCTTTGACGAGAAAGGGTCTTATGTAGGCTGATGGCGCCAATATACGAGATTGAATTTCTCAAACAAAGTATTATGTCGCTTTTTTAGATAAAAGCCTTTTTGTCCCATTTTGTATAGGCGATGAATTAGATACGTTCACAATGGACAAACGAGTTTTGGCAATTTTGTTGTTTATGCCTTTAAATAAAACCTTATTTATAGAAGCTTTTTATTACATTAGCGATACAAAAAGACTAAGTTTAACTAGACTGGATAGGAATTATTTATAGGTCTCAGCACAATCTCAGCCTCATTCTCCCAGTCATTTATAAGTTTCTTTCCTCACGTCACAAGTTCACCTTTCACATCAAAAGGCACGGGGTGTGTTAAATTCTTCAAAACGTTACAAAGGCGTAAACGGGACAGTAGCAACGATTCACTGAGTGCTTCTAATGAGGGACCAAGGGCTACGTCCGTGCCATTAGTCGTGCCGCTTCCTTTTGACGCTCCAGTAAATATTTGCCAAGATATCGTTGCAAAAGTTACACTGTTTAAAAATAGACTTTATTGTCACGGAATAGGGTGGGTTTTGGTTTGTGGGTGCGGTGTTTTATCCAACAAATTAGCAGTACGGTGTTATGTGGGTTGCGGTTTTGGATTTTGATTTTGTAATTTATATGTTTTTTTCGTAATGTCTGATTCTATTGTTGAAAAGGTTACCATTATGTCCTACTTTTGAATAATATAATTGGTCAAGAAAATATATGTAAGCTTATTGCTGCCGGATGAATGCATCAGATTGAATTAAATAATTTATGTAATTATATTTGATAATGTAAGAATTTATTAAATGAACCAAAAAAATGCACTCTTGCAAAGCCAGTGCATGTCACTAGTATCTAAGTATTTTGCTTGTAGGTATAAATATTACAAGTAGGTCATTTTGCAAAAAAAATATGAAAAAGATTGCGTGTTGAAAACGTGACATTAATTTTGAAGTGAATGTCAGTCGCGCTCGCCTACATGTTATTTTATTTACGCCCTCCATGCATGAATAAAGTCTAACTAGCCCAAATTAATGTTACATGTCTAAGTGCATTTGTCTGATTATATTATAACCTACGAATAATGTATTAGAACGTTCTGTTTTTGAATTTAATAAGAATAAATCCTTTTTCGTAGGTTACTGTTACTGTTACAGCCTTTTTATCGTCCCACTGCTGGGCACAGGCCTCTTCTCACATGGAGAAGGATTGAGCATTAATCAGCACGCTTGCTCAATGCGGGTTGGTGATTTCAGACTTTATAGTCCAGGTTTCCTCAAGATGTTTTTCCTTCACCTTTTTATCAGCCATTGGTGTCCAAGATATACTTAGAAAGTACATACAAACTTAGAAAAGTTGCATTGGTACTTGCCTGACCTGGAATCGAACCCGCGCCCTCATACTCGACAGGATGGTTCTTTAGCCACTAGGCCACCACGACTTTTTTTCGTAGGTATTATTATTTAATTCTCAGGTGTATTTCGTATGTCAATGCCTGGCTGTGAACCTTCGCAGGTCGTTTGAGAGGTCATAGAACTATGCACAAAAATACTAAAATAGTATATAACATGTCACGAAAATATGGTTAACATTTACTGTAATTTATGTTTTATAAGTTTGGGAAAAAGTATCACTTGCGTCTATTGTTTTGCTGTCAAACTCGAATGTTTCAACAATCGTTTCTTTTACGGCCAATATCCAATGTTCATTCTTATCGACGGTAAAAAGGCAAAAGGGGTCAAGCGCCACATTTTGCGATTTTAACTTTTTTATTGACCCCAACTCCACTATTTTTTCTCTTTCGAATGGTCGTAGTATCGTTTTCCTAGCATGAAAAAAAGTCGCTTGCACCAAAGAATTATTTGTACTGAAGTGCCAAATCGATACTTACCAAAAGTGCTCAAGCGACACCAACTTTACGTTTTTGTATCGCCTTGTCATTTGGCATAATTTTAAAAACAATATTAGAAGTAAATATGTCGTTTATATCCATTTTTCTTTTATTTGTTTAATAACTATAACGTCGCTTACACCAATAGTAAAAATTGTCAACGAAACATAAATTGGCGCTTGGCCCCTTTCTTAAATAATTTTATTTTCATTACGTTGCATTTGATCCACTCCGCACGCGCGACAGCGCCCTTGCAAATGGGTGTATGTCTCGTGTAGGTACGTGAAAGCAAGTTCACGCGTGTTTGAAACGCGATCGCAGTTGTTAACACAGATTAAAATTTTATATAAAACATGTCTGCAACTCCCGAAAACGTGAAATTGCGAAGTGTTTTAGGCCGAAAAAGACTTGCTAGTACCAAGAAGGTTAGGTATTTGATTATAATGATAGCAATAGAGGGGTCGAAGAAATTTAAGATGCCGTGATTCCCCTACTATCATCGGTAAATTCAACCTCATTTTATTTATTTTATAAAAATAAATTTAACGTTTCTTAGGATAGTTTTTAGGGTTCCGTATCCAAAGGGTAAAACGGGACCCTAATGTTTTTGCTCCTCTGTCCGTCCGTCCGTCCGTCTGTCATCAGGCTGTATCTCATGAGCCGTGATAGTTAGAGAGTTGAAATTTTCACAGATGGTGTATTTCTGTTGCCGCTATAACAACAAATACTGAAAACTAGAATCAAATAAATATTTTGGGGGGCTCCCATACAAAAAACGTTATTTTTTTAAGAACTGGTAATAGGTAGTAGGTACGCGTTTCATAGGTACATGTTGGATAATTTTATTACGAGAGCAACTTGAAAATGTGTTTATTGAGATATCTTAACGATATTGGTGTAATTATTGGTATTATTAATTTTTGTATAACCATTTTATCCGTTTTTGAATCATGTAAATCGGTTCACGCGTTTAGGAAATCATTAAAAATGTAAACAATCATAATTTTTACCAAGTTATTGTGGTTTATTTACTCAAATAATGTGATAACATGCTGTTGTATGTACTATCAGTTAGGTAACTGCTGTTTTTTGGATCTCAGTTTTGTTCCTTGTATTGTTTTAGTTTAATACATAATCCATAGTTCTATTACCTACCTGCTGTGCCAAATATAAAATAATACTGTTAATTAAGATATTTTAACTTAAGCCAAAATCTGACTTAGTTCTATGATCTGTTGTGCCAAATAAAATAAAATACTTTACTACTTTATATACATGGAGCTTAGGCCAAAATCTAAATATTCCAACATTCAATATTGGTGTTTGACCCCCTCGCAAATGCGATAAACCTGGTAAAAACCTGGGGTCAAGCGACATCTATCTTTGAAACTATTGATCTCAGGCTTATTTTGATGTAAAATTATTAAAGAACATTGTATTTAAGTAAACTTTTCTGAAGATTGTAATGTGATTCAATAAAGCAATAAAGAGATATTATTTTTTTAAACTTTCTTTTTACTCTCCTGAACAATTTGATCTGTGGTGCTTGACCCCTTTTGCCTTTTACCCGTCGTTATAAAAAAAAATGATATAGGTACATAGGTACCTGTAGATATTTATCCATAAAAAGGCTGCCACAAAATCTGGCAAAGGCCCACACATTATCATTTAGATCTAGTTAACACATTTGAAAGTTATGCCAAGTGGAATAAAACTATTATTTCAACTATTTCGCGGAGAGCTACGCTTGCAGTTAATTAATTTAAAATTTCATTAACTACGACTGCTGCGGAATTCAGTTGAATCTGAAATTCCACTTTAAATCACAAGTTTTCATATGTATGTGTGAGCCGTCGCGACATGCTAAAGGTAAAACGCAGAACAAAAAGTTTTTTTTTTTTTTAAACCGTCATATGCAACTGGGCAAGTATGTGAGATTTCATATGATTCCGTATAAACATGTGTATAAAAAGACATTTATGACGTGCCGCTAAGTTTAAAGCAATGTCTTAATATAAGCAAAATTTGAAGTAGTCAACTTTAAATGGCAGGGAAAATTTTCATCAAAAATAATAAGAACCCCCAGCCTTCTTTAAAAATTACCTCCAAATCGGTTTATCCGTAAGATCTACGGTGCCACACACAGAGTAGGGAAACTCACCTATATAATAACACATCTCTTTTTGCCTCGGTATTTAAAAAATCCTTTCGTATGGCTGAGATAAATGTGCACCCACCTTAAATCACAAGTTTCCACATGTATGTAAGCCGTCGCGACACACTAATGAACATATTTTCACTTGCAGACTTCATAATGTGACGTCATATTAAGCGGAAAGGGCGTCGAGGCACATACGGCCTTTTTGTACAAGACGTTTTGTTATGCAACCGCAGATTAATTCTTTTTCTTGTGTAGCATAGAAGTAAGAATATTACTGAGCGGTATTTTGAGGAAGTTAGTCGTTGTTGTTCTATAGTTAATTCGTTACACGTTGCACATTATGTACACCAAAAAACTATTGATGAAGGAGTCTGGGTTGTACTGACATAAAGGTTGTATTCATAGAGACTTTATTTAAAAGTTGTGTGTATTTTTATAAATTAAAACGTATTTTATTCAACAAGATGTTATCTTACCTTATTGAATGTGTCACACTTTTTCCATGATGATCCTCGTCTTGACTTAAACTTAAGCTCTGTGTGTAAGTGATTCTCATAAGAAGAGCTCCTTTCTAACCGACTTCCTAGAAAGATCTTTCATTTAATCTTTAGTACCTACAATTTCTGATATAAAAGTCTTCTGAAAACTTTACGTTAGTGAAAGTTTTGAGAAAATGAAATGGAATTTAATTTTTTATTCCCAAATTACATCAGCGTTAAAAAAATATTACTAGCAAGCCCGAATAGAAATAGCTCATCATTAACGACTTTTTAGCGAAAACTCACAGATTGCGCAAGTTGAATTATTGATGAACTGAATAATTTCTTCACGTAGATATTTAATAAAGAGAGAAAACTGTCCTTTTATTAAAAAGGTCACGCATTTCAAATTAAAACGACATCGACAGTTTCAACATTCAATTTATTAGACGTTTATAATATCGGAATTTCATTGTAACGTATATTTTTTTCATTTTGTCTATTTTATAGCATTTACAATTACGGGCGTTTACATCACCCAATAAAAAGTCATTTTCTATTATTTACAAGCATTAAAACAAGCTTTGTTTCAGCGTCTATATAAATATACATTTATATTAGTTTTATATACAAAATATTTCTTTAGATCTACGTTCATATTATTTACAAATTTATTGGAGATCAAAGTTTTGATCGAACAGAGGCTTTAGTTTTGTTTTCATAATATTTGTAAAACCGCGACGGTATTAAAAAGTTGCTCTTTGACAACTTTGTTTTATATCGTTATTGTTATGAACAAGCTTTATTTACAGTTCAAAAGTTCTTTGAAGTCACGTTGTACAACAACTATTTTAAAACGTTCTAACAGATCAAAAATCCTATTGCATAATAAAAGCATTTTCTATGATAGTTCTTATGGTACAAAGACAAACAATGTCCTGAAAAAAATGCGTCCTATATCAATAAAATAATCCATATTTTATCATCAACGTAACTTTAAAGAACTTACAGCATACAAAACAACACCCTAGTTATAAAAAAATATAAGTCTAATGACTACTTTCACCACCAGTAGATAAGTTACATTCAGCCAGAGTTCTCATTTTAGTCCGAGAGCTGGTAGACGTTTTTGAGTAGACTTAAACTTAAACTCCCATTCATCAGCGAGCTTTCTGTTTTGGGCTATTACTAGACAAGTTTTCTAGCATGCCTCTAAAACCTACACAAAATTGTAGACAAATTCCCCAGTTGTTTTTCAGTAAGTATCCTTTAGATTGTTTTTTCCAGTAGTGATGAAACCAGCCTCTCATACAAATATATACCTAACAACAAATTGATATCTTAACATGATACGCTGTGAACAATATTATTGTACTCTCGATAACATGGAAGATTGAACCGCTAAATGACACGTCATTCCAAAACCTTCTGATGTACTTTTTATCTTTATCCTTCAGTATAAACTAAGGATAGAAAAATGTTATAAAACACAGTATTTGTTTTGAGAGACTTTTGCTAAAATATACAACAAAAAATACGAATTAAAAAATAACTTTTTCCATTGTACTAATTAAACCTGTCTTTCTACTTTGAAATTGCAACAACAATAATTAAAAGTCCGCAAAAGAAATTCCTTTGTAATTTCATTTTAACTTAAAACACGCAATGCATGCTCCATGCAAAACCCACATCGCTTTTATTAAACCTTAATTTGCATAATTACGCTTTTTAAATATTAACTGCACTGAAATTTTTTGCATCGTGTATATTTTACTTTATATTCAACATTAAGTACTTAGATGAAAATAAACAGAATTTTAGTATTAAAATAAGCTTTTAAATAACATCTGTTTGTAATTTAATTGCATTAATACATATAGTTCAGTAATTTACTGCAAATTTTAATGTGTGACTGTCAACCTCGATGAAATAGTGACGCCATTTGCCAAAATATAATTAAAGGTACTAAATTGCGTCATAAACTAACATTGGTTCTACAATTTACATGCCAGTAATTCACGAATTCAAATCATTCTACTATATCAAACGTACTCCTTGGTTTTACGTCTTACTGCGTATGAAAGGGCCAGAAACTGGCACAAAAACAGTCCGTCGAAACTTCGAGACGAATCCTTCAGTCATTGCTATCTGTGAACCCGATCTTGTTAGATTGGCGATTTAGGCTTTATACCGAACACTAGAAATCTTATATGTGTAGCAAGCAATTAGGTCAAAGCTACCTTCCAAGATCGTATCAATACTTTAAGACCTTATGTACCTATAGATGTGTTCATATATTATGTAAGGTTCGTTATTATTCTAGTCACAGTACCAATGCTTTGACATAAATAAGGTTCAAAATAGCATCTCAGATATTCATAAACCAAGTAAGTTGTTAAATACGCCACTATAAATTCATGTCTTACAGAATTTTCTGGCGCAAGGAGGCCGGAGCGTCGCCGTCACGCTGAAATATTTATTATCCTTTTACGCTGTTTCGGAAAATCGGTTAGCTTGGGGACAGGAGACATAGTGTTACTTCGCGGAACGGAGACAGTATTTTTACATTTTCAAATACATTCACAAATAATTAATTGGAAGTTGTATGATGGAAACAAATGCACATCGCATTCTGGAGTTGAATTTCTTAGGGACCATTCTTACATTTTTCTTTCAAGAAATATGTACCTTGTTACGAACTAAACATGAATCGATACTCAAATAAGCTTCCTTTGTTACAGAGAGCTACGTACATAAATATGATCATGTCCTAACCTCCCCATTGAGGAATCATTTCATATAGAAGGTGCATTTCAGTTCCAGTCTCAGTTTTGCGTTATAAAAACAAAAGAATACTTATTGTCCATTAACATCGGTGACGTATCAAAAAGCTTTCACAGTAAACAAAACTTGATACATTTAAAGACGAGTATCGTCAGAGTTCGTGAAGGCTAGCGTCGGTGTCACTTTCTGCCCCTCCCAGGAGGAGAGTTGACTCGCATGGCTGCGAGTTCCGCGGCTGTGGCTCCGAAGCTTGGAGGGGGGGTAGTAGTCACAGCTCGATGGGAGCTGCGCCCTTCCATGTGACTCCGGCGCGGAGAAGGTGGTACAGTCGGAGGATGCACCATATGCATAGACACTGTGGAAGAAATTTCATTTTTTATAAAAGAAGCATTTATTCTGATAGGTATAAGAATTATTTTCTAGTACTTAATTTGTTTTATTCTTATTCAACCTCTGTACTAATTTTCATTTAAATTGCTTCAGAGCAAGGGTTCAGGATTATTACCAGTCGTTAAAATGTTATAGGCAGATGTAAAGAGAAAGGATTTGTGAAATCTTACGTCACTTGTTGTACCATTCTGTTTTAAGGTCAACGCTTCGCTTATGTTTTTATTTGACTTACAAGAATGGTCTATAAATAGTTCTCTCAGCCATTTTGTTCGACTTTACCCCAGTGACTTAACACTCACGGAAGAGTTTCCAGCATAATTTATCAAGCTTCCCTCAAACGGTGAAGACCGACTGGCGAGTACAAAATGACCCATTTCGGCGAGAACTATCAAACTTTGCTATTAACGGAGTTGTCAACTTAAACGAACTAATAGTTCGTTTGGTCCAAGTGGCCTTTATTTGAAGCGGGGCAAATATTTTAGTTTGGGAATTAATAGTGTCTGGTATCCAACTTGGAGTGTAGTGATAACATGCATTAGTATTAATTTTATCACATAGTCATAAAATAAAGTTTTCTATTTTTTTACAGGTTTGTAGGAATTCTCATAAAAGGTTTTGGCACGAACAGTGTTTTTCCACAACAAGATCTAATGATGTTTCGTCGCCCGGTAAAAACCGGCCATGACGTCAGACGGCATCATTTGTACCGGTAGTTGGCAATTATTTTATGCGCGTTTAGCGTTTAGCGTTTCCGCGCGGAAAATGCGCTTGTGCATTCAAATAGTTCTACATTCTAATCTATGTTTTGGACAAATCGTGGAATGGAATCGCTGTGAAGGTTTTATGCAAACAAGTGCTTGCGACAAGCCAGATGTTAATTACATAATAGTCGCGGTTTGTATGCAGTTGACGTAACCACATTAAGCTACAGTTTTAACGACTGTGTAAAGAAATATGCTTTTGCTTTACATTTTCTCTGAAAATAAACATGAAACAGAAGCGTTACTATAACTTTGCAATTAAGTAATTTGCAATAATTAAAGTTCTCCAGCATTCTTTTCAAAACGTAACAGCAGTTTTGAATAGCAGTCATTAAGAGAGTTCAAACAAAAAACAGTGACAGGCTTTAAAAAAAAGCAAACTATCCAACAGGAAATGTCACAGTGTTTCCAAAAAACCAGCTGATTGTGTGCTGCAGCCGTAAGCTAACGTCAGTTTAAAAAAGTAAAATATACCTAAGCTTGAACATTTAAAAAGCATATTTTCCGCCAAGGTGAGTTTTGTTCAACATACAATAGAGCTCGTTGCAATATTTTGGGGTCACGTCGACTCACGTCGCCCGCTCGCTGACTTATGACATACGTCATACAAAAGAATAGGCAAGACTTGGATAAAACCTAACCTGGATACTGTACGGTGCTCAACAAAAGTTTGCAGCGTTGCATTTTGAATTTCGAAATTGTTTTTGGCAGTTTTTGCTGGGAGAACTGTACGTCATGTCGCAAAAAATTGAGAGGAAATGCTTTAGTCTCCGGGGTCGTTTGTGAAAAATTGCTACACGTCGATCTTTTCGGGATAATTCATTTTGTGTACGTTCTATGTACCTATGTCTATCTGATTACGTTTTTAGTCAAAGATGAATTATTAAGATCAGTTTCTTGACGAGTATTATAAAACAAATTAACATTGCTAAAGTTAAAAGCCACATATAAAGCAAATACTTAATTAACATTATTTACTTAAATACTTACATTTAGAAGTATCCGTGGTATTAAGAATGATATTTCGGCTTTGCACATTGAGTCGAATTGCTGGAACAAAGGAAATTTATGTTAAATTGGGATCGTTGAAAAGTTATATTACAGGAGGCTTTCATCGGTATAAATCAGTATATTTTTGAGAGAGGTTTATAGGATTTTACCAGTTCATTAGTATTGTACTCCTTTTATATCTTATGCTTTGATAAATTAAAAAAATATTTTTTTATTATTTTTGATAAAATAACAGCCGAAAGGGTCCATCTATTGTAAGTTTATGCTACGCTTGCCCCGTGATAACTTTGGATAGTCAGTCACTCCATGTAAGACAATAGTGCCTAGCTACATCGGGTTAGACTGGAAGCCATCCCCAACATAGCCTGAAAAAGGTTAGGTAGAATAAACTACAAAAGTACTTCTATGTATGATCAAAATTACTCCATTTTAAAATTGTTCGTTTAGACGCGCTCTCCTTAAAATAACGTAAGTAATTTTGACAAGTAATAGTAGGTACTTTTAAATGTTTTATCATACCCTTACAGGTATCTCTGTCATCCCTATATCAAACCAACCTTTAATGGGATTATTTTTTGCTACCATTTGAGTCCAATGACCCGTTGACCCTTATTCCTTTATACATATTTGAGGTGAAAAGATATTGATTTTAATGTTGATTGTTTACGTTATTTAGTAAGGTAAAAATCATTAAATTAATGGTTTGTCTTTCAGTGACAAAATATCTAGAACTCTGTCATTGGGATCGTTTTGGCGAGCCATTAGATAAAAATAGGTGTATGTGGTTAACTTAAAAACATTGAAATAAACAAGGAAGTAGTACGAAAGCTCCACTGAATGCTTGTCAAATACAAACTTCGTTCACATGTTTGTCGAACAAGCAAACCAACAAACTTAGTTGAAGCAACTTGATTTAAAGTAAATTTTGGTAAAAACACGAATGAAAAATCAGCAATGTATCAACTCCCTACAACTCTAATGTGAGTATAGATTACCGAAAATGCTATACCCTGTCCATGGATATTTTATGACGGAATAAAACAAAAGACTATCCTGAGCTGGATATAATTTTAATCGTTCACTAAGTTGCAAACAAAAGTACTTACATATAAAAAAAAGCTATTTCAGGTATAACTTGGGTTTCATTGAACTCAACTCTTTTCATGTCGGTGTTGAAATTAGTTTATTTAACAAAGTACTCAGTAAACTATAGTACAAGGTCTCAAAATATTCCGTGGAAAATATTATTAAATATTTTCGGTAGTCTAGCCATTAACGTAGCAAACTCACTTAGCTAAAGTTAGCCTAGTTGAAACAGGGCAGTACGTACCGTCTCATTTTCTTTAAGCGAGCCTAAATTTTACAGCGAATGTGCTATTAACCCGCCCTAGATAACTAGTAGAACATAAGAGTACTTATATATATAGGTGCAAGATTATATAAAAAATAAATACGTTAAGGTGGCTTTATGTTTTATAGTAACCTAACTAAGATGGAATTTTGCATAGAGAAAACCAAGATCCGCTATCTCCATTGTTAGCTATTCTGATTACCTATAGACTAACTAGCTTCCTCCAGCGGTTTCTTCTACATCCCGTAGAACTCCGTACACACGGATAAAGAATAACCTTCCTCTAAAAGTACGCTACCTGTAACTGAAAATAAAAATCAAATAAGGCTAGTAGTTTTGAGACCAGCTTGTTCAAAAAACAAACTATTCAGCTGTAAAAGATTACTATATATGTATTTTGTTTGACTATTAATCATTATTGCGGATTCATTGGTTTAACTAACTATACAACGGACATCTATTAGTCTATCTACTTGATATAAGTGCATGGGCGGATTCTCATTAAAATTCCTTTGGCGTAATTAACAAACGCTGCATTATTTACTCGCAAAAGGTTTTATGCATCAGTAAATTAGTATAAATTGCAATAATTTGTTAATTAATTTATTGGCACATTGGTGCAGAGTAAATTCATTAAATGTCTGTAATATTTAGGTACCCGTACATTTACGTAATATATGTATAGGTGTTTGTGTTTATAAAACAGCATTATGGTCACTAATTAATGCTATTTATTAGTGCTAATAATAATAACATTTTGATGCATAAACACAATTATAATGTGCGTTATAATTAGTTTCAGCGTCATATTTCTATTTAACTATGGTCTAATGGGCCGCCAATTTTCGTTTGATCGCAACATAGTGTATTTGTTCATTATGAGTTAAAAAAACTACAACACCTAAAGATGAATCGAATAAAACAAAAGAACTAAAAATTAACTTTACCTAAAAAAAAAATATTTTTTTAAATGTAGGAACCGTAGGAATCTGACCATTCTTCAAAATAAATATGGGTGCAAGAAACGAGAAGGTATTTTCTTGAATAAATCTTTACAAGTTAATAAATTCTTAAAAGTTTGCTTAGAACTAGCGATTACTAACGTATAAAACTCGTTGCAAAGCGGTGTCATAAACGTTGTTCTTATCTATTACTCGGTCCATAGCTTGAGTTTACATTCGGTAGAATTTAATAAGGAAGAAAAATATTATCGCATTAAACGGTTTCCACTAAGTTAATATAAAGCTAAGCTTGTTCCCAAAACAGGATAAATAAAAAAAAAATAAGTAAAATATAATCCATTCCTCGGCCGTTGCATATGAAGTAGAAAAAAAAGTGTTAACATTTTCACACTTATATTGTAAATTATTTATATTTTTTTTACGAAATAAAAGGAGCATCACAGACTAAATGATGCTAGAAGTAGTGAGAAAATTGTAGCAAGTATTAGAATTTTGAAATTGAATAAAAAAACTACTCAATTGACTTCGCGCTCAATTAAACATTCAAACATTCATATTAGAAACTATTAGAAATAGATTGATGATGAGAAAAACAAAAGACATGTCAATGACGTCACACACGAAATGAAAGAGATACATAGATTAATTAAAAAGACATAAATAGGCCTGTTCAAATGTTTTAACCAAAAACAAAGGACACGTCAATGACGTCACGCTCGAAATGAAAGAGACAGATAGATCAATAAGAAAGAGATAAATAGAACTTGTTCGAATTTTTAACTAAAACAAATGACACGTCAATGACGTCACGCACGAAATGAAAGGGACAGTATCATTCAAGAACTAACAAGTATGACAGAGAAAAGCATAATTTTGATGCATCTTCAGAAATGAAGTAAATTCAGTTGAATTGTAATTCAAAACATATTCTAATTTTGTAGCCATAAGGTTGTAATTCGTTTTTAAAAATCTGTAGAGGCGGCACAAGTTTCGGTAGTCTAAACTAATGCTGCCTCTGGTATGACCATGTTTAGAAATTAGAGTTATTCAGAAACTAGCGAGGTGTCCCAGGCGGGAACAGTAGAAAATATTTTGAGTGGATGTTTAGTACTTACCTCATACTTATTGAATAAAACTTTAATAACTTTGTTTTATGATATTTGTACTGATTTAAGGTGAGTTTAGCACCATTTCCCCAAAATTTCAATTAAATAATCATTCATATTTGACCTTTCTGACAATATTTCCATAGTAAAAAATTTCTGCTGAGTTATTTTATACCTAAGCTTTAAATTACACAATATCTTTGATGTAATGTTACTGATAAACTGGGAACATTAGTTATGGGAACAGAGACTGGTATCAAGGGAAATAATACGGCGTTGTTTAAACTGTGCTCCGACACTTAGAATATTAATGCAGCCAAACAATTTATGATAACAACTGCACTTTGAATTTGAACGTTATGTTTGGGGTTTTGGTATTTATTTAGTGGTTTGGTATCTAAATATATTGTAATTTATAAATAGTTGTAAGAACAAGTTATAGAACAATAATTAGGTATGTAACAAATAAATACGTTTACTGAAATAATCAAGAAGACAGTAACATAGGTAACATAGGTAATTTCCTAACAAGAACACAGATTACGTGCATAAAGTTAGTGGGCGGGAGTTAGAGATCAATAAAAGTCAAAAGTCAAATCATTTATTTCATTTAGGCCTTTACAAGCACTTATGAACGTCAAAATTATAACTAAGTTTGATTCTAGTCCCCACCGAGGGGGTCCCCACGTTGTCGTCGTGGTGGGGCTTGCGTGCCTCAATGATCCTGAAGCTCTGCCGGTAGAGATACTCATGCCGGAAAGGTTCAGGGGAGAGGCCAGACAAAGAGGGACCCAGGGAGGGGCCGCTCCTGACCAGTCGACGCTAGTGGACATGGCAAGGATGCGGCCATACCCGCGGAGGTGCAGGCGCACTAAAGCGGTGGTCGTTTGCTCTTCGTACAACGAAGAGCAAACCTTTCGGCGGGTTTGCTGAGCCGGGCTGGCTGGACAGCAGACGGAGGCATGTATAATGCCGCCGCCGAGGGCTTGGCTTAATCGCCCGGCCCAGAGGAAGGACACCTCTTGATAAAAAACCACCCAATCTCAAGTTTCGGGAGCGCGGCGAGGGGATGAATGGCCGTGGGGGACACGGTCGTTAGCGCTCCCCCCTGTTGGGGCCAGCCGCCCCCAACAGTATGTAGGCTTGCCCCGGTATGAGGCCACTGCCGGGGTCGACGTTTAGATGCTCTCATACTCGTGGGACGTATATGGATTCACAAACAAAACAAAAACAAAACCAAGAAAAAGGAAAGGAGTGGGATGAGGACTCGGACTCCGAGTCCGTGTCCAGCGAGGGGGATGCGGGGGGTTTTAAGCTCCCCCGCAACAAGAAGGACCACCGGGCCGACGCCTTCCTCAAGAGGAAGAAGGAAGACCCCGGGTCCTCTTCTAGTAGTCGCGGGGCCTCGGCCAAAAAGGTCGCCAGGAGGCCCGTCAGCGAAAGGTCCGCAGGGCCTTCTGGAGGTAGCGGAGGAGCGGCTCACATGAGCTCCTCCTCCGAGGAGGAGTCGGCCATCGGCCCCGACCTGGAGCGGAGGGCGGACTTCGAGAGGACGGTGGAGTCCGCCATCAGGCAGGTGGCCTTAAAAAGAAAAAAGGCCAGCAAGGACGACGCCATTGAGGCCGCCACCGCCTCCATCACCGCCGCAGCGGTAACCAACTTTGGCCGGGCTCCCGTGAGCGAGCTGGCCAAACTGCAGCAGGAGGTGGCTCGTCTGACGGCCGCCCTGGAGTCTCTCCTGGCGGAGAACAGGAGTCTCCGGGCGGACCTAAATAAGATGCGCGAGCAGGACGCTGAGCGCAGCGGGGCCGCCAGGCAACAGGCGCAGACTGCACCGGCGGACAACCAGATCCTGGCACTGGTCCGGCAGGAGATGGCGGCCTTCCAGGCTCGCTTCTCCGTCCTGGAGGGCAGGGTTCTGCGCCCCCCTCTCGCGGCGGCGAAGCCCCCAGCGGCCCAAAGGGCCTCCTATGCGGCTGCGGTTGCAGCGGCACCCCCACCCAGAAGGGGACCGCCGAGCAAGCCCCCTGTCGCGGCGCCGAACGGGCCGACCAGGAGGGCGCCCGCTCAGCCAAAGCCCAAAACCGCAAGGGCGGTCCAGGCGCAGAGGCCCCCGGTGCCAACGTCAGCACCGGCTCCGTCGTCGGCACCAGTGGCGAAACGCCCTCCAAAGCCGACACCGTCTGCGGCCCCTACCTCTTCTGCCACTGAGTCTGAGTGGCAGGTGGTGGGGGAAAAGAAAAAGAGACGGAGGGCGGCCAAAGCGGCCAAAAAGAAGGCCCAGAAACGGCGGCGCAGGGAGCGAGCCGCCGCGGCGAAACTCCGCGCCCCCAAAACCGCGGCTGTAGTAGTCACACTACAGCCGGACGCGGTCAAAAGGGGCGTGTCGTACCGCGACGTGCTCGCCCAAGCAAAGGAGGCGGTGAACCTGCAGGAGCTGGGTATCACCTCCGGCCTCCGGCTCAGGGTGACCGCAACGGGCGCCCGAATGCTGGAGGTCCAAGGAGCGGCCAGTGGGCCCGCCGCAGACGCTCTAGCCGAGAGGCTTAGGGCGTCCATAAGTGCGGACGACGCCCGAGTCTCCAGGCCCCACAAGTGTGCGGATCTGCGCATCATGGGCCTGGACGACTCAGCTACTGCGGAGGAGGTAGTGGCCGCCGTCGCTAGGACGGGTGGGTGCTCCGCCGACGAAGTCAAGGCGGGCACCATACGTCCCGACTTCAGGGGCACGTGCACCATCACGGTGAGCTGCCCCGTGACGGCGGCCAAGAACATTGTTGACGGCCGAAGATTGCTGGTTGGCTGGGTGTCGGCGCAGGTTAAGCTGCTTGACCCCAGACCGCTGAGGTGCTTCCGATGCCACGTCGGGCATCATGTGGGTGTCCGTTGCACCTCGGAGGTCGACCGCAGCGCCCTCTGTTTCCGCTGCGGTCAGCCCGGTCACAAGGCCGCGGAATGCAGCGCCACGCCGCACTGCTCTGCATGTGCGGCTGCTGGCAAGCCGGCCGAACACCGGGCGGGGAGCAAGACCTGTGCCCCACCCACCAAGTCGAGTAAGGGCAAGGGCCGGCCGTCCGTCGTTGCCACCGCCGCCACCTCCGCAGTGGCCACCATCGCAGCTCCTGCGGCCACCGCCGCCTCCAACGCTGCCGCCGCTGTCAACGCCGTCGCCACCGCTGCTGCCGCAGCGCCCGAATCTGCGTCTCAAGAGGAGGAAGAAGTGATGGAGTGCTAGTCTGGCTCCATTACGCTTCCTCCAGGCGAATATCAACCACTGCGCCCGTGCCCAGGACCTGTTGCTCCAAAGCATGGCGCAGTGGTCGATCAACATCGCCGTGGTCGCTGAGCCGTACTTTGTCCTTCCCAGGGATGATTGGGTTAAGGACCTTAGCGGCTCAGTGACCATCATATCGTCGGCCGCCGCTGGTACTCCTTCCCTCGAAGGGGTGAAGAGTGGAAGGGGTTGCGTCGCAGCACGGTTCGGGGAGATAGTCGTCGTGGGGGTGTACTTCTCCCCGAGCCGAACTCTCGCCGAGTTCCACAACTCCCTCCTGGAGTTGTCCGTCGTCGTCGGAAGTTATTCCCTCCCTGTGCTAGTGTTAGGGGACTTCAACGCCAAGAATCTGGCCTGGGGTTCCCGACGCACAGATGCACGGGGTAGGATGGTGGAGGACTGGGCGCTGGAAGCAGGCCTGGTCGTCCTCAATCGGGGTTCTGCCCCCACGTGTGTACGGATGCGGGGCGAGTCAGTGGTGGATATCTCGTTCGCCAGCCCCGCTCTGCTGCCGCGTGTCTTTGACTGGCGCGTGGAGGAGAGGGTGGAGACCTACTCCGATCACCGGTACATCCGGTTTGACGTCTCCGCCCAGAACCCTAGCGCGCCGGTCCTGCAGACCCCGAGTGGTCCACGTTGGGCGCTGAAACATCTGGACCGGGAGCTTCTCCTGGAAGCCTCAGTCGTGCAGGCCTGGGTGTCATCACCGGACAGGCCCGCCGACATCAACGACGAGGCGGAGTGGTTCCGGGAGACCATGTCCGAAATTTGTGACGTGGCCATGCCCCGAGTCCCGCCAGGACGCGCCCGACGCCAGGTGTACTGGTGGTCTTGCGAAATCGCGGCCCTTCGAGAGGCGTGCGTTGCTGCGAGGCACCTGTACACCAGACACCGCAGGCTACGCATCCGCCCTCCGGATGCAGAAGCCAGGGAAGCGGAGCTGTACGAGGGATACAGAGCTGCGAAGACCGCCCTCCAATTGGCCATCATCCAGGCCAAGGAGGTGGCCAATGCGAAGCTGCTGGGGTCTCTGGACAGGGACCCGTGGGGGCGCCCGTACAAAATGGTGCGGGGCAAGCTCCGCCCATGGGCCCCCCCGCTGACCCAGAGTCTCCGGCCTCAGCTGGTGGAGGAGGTGGTGAGCGCTCTGTTCCCTTCGCGCGGGGAACACTCTCCCCCGCCCATGGCTCTGCAACCCGCGGTGTCAACGACGGACCACACTTCCGACGACGACGATGTCCCCGAGGTGACTGGGGTGGACCTGAGAGTGGCGGTGGCTAGGCTGAAAGCCAAAAACACCGCCCCAGGGCCTGATGGCCTGCCTGGCAAGGCCTGGGTCCTGGCCCTTGAGGCTCTCGGGCCTCGACTTAGGGGGCTTCTCAGCGCATGTTTGGAGAGGGGCCAGTTCCCACTTCGTTGGAAGACGGGGAAACTGGTCCTCATTCGGAAGCCGGGGCGCCCTGCGGACTCTCCGTCCGCATACCGGCCCATCGTGTTGCTCGACGAGGTGGGCAAGCTCTTTGAGCGAGTTGTCGCACACCGCCTCGTCGCGCACCTTGGGGGGATAGGGCCGGACCTTGCGGACCACCAGTTCGGATTCCGCAAGGGGCGCTCAACGGTGGACGCCATCATGCGCGTGAGAGCTCTCACGACGGGGGATGCTGTGTCCCGGGGGGGGGTCGTCTTGGCGGTGTCTCTTGACATCGCCAACGCCTTCAACACCCTTCCTTGGAGTTGCATCAGGGAGGCACTCCGGTATCACCGGGTGCCGACCTACCTTCGTCGCGTGGTCGAGGCCTATCTGTCGGATAGGTCCATCATTTACCCTGGTCACAACGGGGAATGGAACCGGCGAGAGATGTCGTGCGGTGTTCCGCAGGGGTCGGTACTGGGGCCGCTCTTGTGGAACATCGGCTACGACTGGGTGCTGCGCGCCGACCTCCCTAGCGGCGTCAGCGTGGTCTGCTACGCTGACGACACGCTGGTTCTGGCACAAGGGAGGTCGCACCAGGAGGCGGCCGACAAAATGACGCGCGGGGTTGCGATAGTCATCGAGAGGATCCAGCTGCTGGGACTGGAGGTGGCCTTGCACAAATCCGAGGCCATGTGCTTTCATGGGCTTCGGAACGCGCCACCTTCAGGCTCCCAAGTCACGGTGGGGGGGGTTACCATCGGCGTCGAGAGGGCGATGAAGTACCTGGGACTCGTCCTCGACGGCCGGTGGAACTTCGTCGAGCATTTCCGACGTTTGGGCCCCAAACTGGAGAAGGCAGGTGCTGCATTCAAGCGGCTCCTGCCCAACCTGGGCGGCCCAAACGCCCCCTGCCGCAGACTCTACGCGGGGGTCATGCGGTCCATGGCCCTTTACGGGGCCCCGGTATGGGCACGTTCGGCACGGCCGCGGGCTGTGCACTACCTGAACGTGCCCCAAAGGGTGATAGCCATTAGGCTAATCCGGGGGTACCGCACGATCTCCCGCGAAGCAGCTGGCCTACTCGCTGGACTGCCACCGTGGGATCTGGAGGCGAGGGTCTTCTTGCGCCTGTACGACTGGCGCGAGGAGGCTCAGCGCCGGGGAGAAACCCCGTTGCCGCGGCAAGTTGTCGCGCAGCGGGCGGAGCTCCGGCGCGATCTCATGGTGGCCTGGAGGGAGCGACTGTCGCAACCCAGTGCAGGGCACGCCACCATCGTGGCGGTAAGTCCCCTCTTTGAGGAGTGGCTCGGGAGGAGTCACGGCGCCCTCACGTACCGCATGACGCAGGTCCTCACCGGACACGGTTGTTTCGGGAGGTACCTGCACCGCATCGGTCGTGAGGAGGCGCCCGGGTGTCACCATTGTGC
The DNA here is from genome assembly GCA_963856015.1 of Helicoverpa assulta. NCBI lineage: Eukaryota > Metazoa > Arthropoda > Insecta > Lepidoptera > Noctuidae > Helicoverpa > Helicoverpa assulta. The sequence continues at coordinate 4,465,052 of CAWLCW010000016.1, forward strand.
GGACAGCCCCGAGGACACGGTGGACCACACAGTCCAGGTGTGCCCCGCATGGGAGGGGCACCGCCGGGTCCTCGTCGAGGCTTTGGGCGGCGGCGACCTCTCGCGTCCGGCCTTGGTTCAGGCCATGGTCCGGGGCGAGAGGGAATGGGATGCCGTCGCCTCCTTCTGCGAAGCGGTCATGCTCGAGAAGGAGGAGGCGGAACGCCAGAGAGTTCGCACCTCTCATCGCGGCCGCCGCGCTGGACCAGGTAGACACCATGGGCGCCGGGTGTCGCGAGATGACTCCCGGCCACCGTAGGCGTGGGTCTGTGGGCGGTGAGTTCGGGTGGCTCATCGTCCCTCTGTCTTTCTAGACGACAGACCCGTGTCGACGGCGCGCGTTGTTCCACGCGCTCCTCAAAGAGATGTCAGCAACCCCAGCGGGGCCCAGCAGGGCCAAGGCCTGCCGGGGCTGCGGGTTGTTCGAAAGAGATACCGCGGCCCTGGTACATAAAAGGCCTATGACGGAACACGACGATTTTAGTCAGTAAGAGTCTGACACTCCCTCACCGCTGCTAACCCACAGCGGGAGGGGTCATTTGATGATTTTACGTCGATAAAAAAAAAAAAAAAAAAAAAAAAAAAAAAAAAAAAAAAGTTTGATTCTAGTTGTTTATATACTAGTTTATATTCTAATTACAATACGTAATTTGAATTAGCAATGGATGCTTACGCTTGTATGAATGACCGATTTTAACAGATCATCATCATCATTTAAAACGACATTGATTACTGTATAAAATATGCAAAAGTTTTTAAAAGCAAAACTTTTTGGAATCAATTTTCAACTCTTAGGTATTTTTTTATAAATAGTCAATATGTATGAGAATATCTATAATCTTTAAGTTATTTTCTACTTGTAAATACATTAAAAGAGTTGCACAAATAATCACACATGTATGAAAAACGTTTCCAACTTAAAATGCTTGTCGCAAACACGTCTTGTTTCGATAAGTGCGCGTTCACAAGTTTTCCTATTGACTGATAGATTGCAAGCAAAGCAAAACTTATAGATTTTTCTATTTCCTCAGCTGGTATTGGAAAGCAATATAATTTACACGGCGTAAATTTGTATTGCTTGGTAAAGGATTGTATGGAATACCTCATCCTCATCCTCCGAGCCTTTTTCCCAACTATGTTGGGGTCGGCTTCCAGTCTAACCGGATGTAGCTGAGTACCAGTGCTTTACAAGGAGCGACTGCCCTATCTGACCCCCTCAACCCAGTTACCCGGGCAACCCAATACCCCTTGGTTAGAGTGGTGTCAGACTTACTGGCTTCTGACTACCCGTAACGACTGCCAAGGATGTTCAATGACAGCCGGGACCTATAGTTTAACGTGCCATCCGAAACACAGTCATTGGTGTCTAAGATATACTTAGAAAGTACATATAAACTTAGAAAAGTTGCATTGGTACTTGCCTATCCTGGGATCGAACCTGCGCCCTCATACTCGAGAGGTTGGTACCTTGCCCACAAGGTACCAACCTCTCGAGTATGAGACAATACCTATCTGCTCGATTTTAGTGTAAACTTAGAAATACGAAAATCCTTATACATGTAATATGATATTATGTTAAATGGTTCAATAGGTATTAAAAGCCAATCAATTAAAATTTGACTCGTCCAAAACTATTACACGCGCACGCAAAAAACACTCTTACACAACTCCAAAATCTTCAGACCATTTATCACCAAAATACAAGAACACAACCGTTCCATAGAGTTCAAATTTAGTTAGCAATAAGGCAGGATACCGGCTGATGCGACGATTAATGAGGCTGCAACAAGGTCGATGTTCGCGCTCGAGCAAGCAACGTGTTGCTGTATCAAGGTTCCATAGCTAATTGTGATTAAGATTTTATTAAGAGCTGGCTGGTTTCAGGATGTTTAGTTTTTATTTTTATCGATACCTACTCTTGTCTTTAAGAGATCGCTTTTAGCAGTACGACCGCCCATTGTGGCACCTAAACTTTTAAATATTTAGTTTTGCTTTTTGTAATTTTCGTTGGTATACATAATAAAAATATATCTATCTATCTATACTAATATTATATAGCTGAAGAGTTTGTTTGTTTGAACGCGCTAATCTCAGGCACTACTGGTCCGATTTGAAAAATTCTTTCAGTGTTAGATAGCCCATTTATCGAGGAAGGCTATAGGCTACTTTTTATCTAGGTCCGTGCCGAGGTTCCCACGGGATGCGGGTGAAACCGCTGGCAGAAGCTAGTCCATATTATTTCACATTAATATTTTTAAATATTAGACTAATTTCAACCGTGATTGTTGCGCCAGCGGAAAGAAGCTATTTTTCACAATAACTTCACTATTAGTAGTGCTAAAGTGCTAAGCTTAGGTACTGCTATTTAGCAATAAAATTTTATTGAAAAAATCCTGACACACTCAGTTTTATTCTACACTCATTTATTTGAACCTTTCTGATCTAGAACCGATCTAAATGTTGAACTGTTTTAACAAGAAGATCGGAACTAACTTGGAGATCAGAGTCATTATACCCGCTAATTAAGAGACGAATCGAGAGCCTGCACTAGACTTTAAGTAAACTGGAGGCTTGAACAAACTAAAAACTGTGCTTAGCATTTGCCGGCACTTTGTTACGGAAGGCTAAAGTTCTACTATAAAGTAATTAGGGCTGCCAGATGGCCGGGAAATCCGGGATTGTCCACTAATTACTAGTCTTGTCCCGTGTCCAGGAATTGCATCTTTTAGTCCCGGATTTTCGAATACCGTCATACACTAGCTTTCTTCATTTTAATAATAGTAGCAGGCCGCTTCCCTTCCTTTATTACCCCGCTGCATTGCAATTCTTCGTTTTAAAGAGCCCAGATTTCACAAGTCTTTTGAAAGGACCGCAAAAACAGTCTTCAAACATGCGAATTCTGAATAAAGGCAAAAAATATAGATAGGTATTCTAATTTTTCATATTTTTTTTCGTAATCCTCGAATTGTCGCGGAATCGAAATACCTGAATCTGGCAACCCTAAAAGTAATTGAGATATAAGATGAACGGTGTTAGCCAAGAGATGGGACTTAAAAGAAGTGCGAATTGATCTTTTAAGTTAAAGCTCGATAAACTAGGCCAGCAATTTTCAATAAACTTTTTGAAGTGTTCCAGTGATAATAAATTACTTGAATATTCAACACCTTATCTACATTTTGTATGTATAAAGGTGGATTTACATGAAAAGAACATAGAGCTAGAGCTAGAACAAGAGCATTCTTTCGTGGTCTTTTAGTGTAAACAAAAACTCGTGTTAGGGAGAATTCTTGGGCTGTAGAAATGACTGAGGCTGTTTCCGAAATATAGGTACTGGTTTATTCCAACGGATGATTTGTAACAAATTATATAATTAAACGGCGCGCGACGCGTACAATTTTCACAGCTGATCGGTAAGGTGTGTGAGCGGCCCGCGATCCTCGTACGTGGCTGCCCCCCGCGCCGCGCTGTCCCCCCTCCGATGCCATCGCCGGTGGCGCCTCCATCGACGTCGTTCCTATGTTCTAGAGGTTTCCGAACATCCTGCCCGGGTTGAAACATCGTCTTCAATAGGTAAAGGACATATGTTGTTGAAGGCCCTTGTGATGTTGCCCTTCTTGGTTTTGATTTCCGCCACCCTCGTGATGCCGTCAGCACCAGGAAACACCTTGACGATACGGCCTAATAGCCAATGTAGTGGTGGTTGCGTTTTCTCTCTGATCAGAACTAACTGATTCAGCTTAATTTCGCCTGTGGACGCATGCCATCTGGTTCTCTGCTGCAACATGACAACATATTCATGACTGAATCGGTTCCAAAAGTGTTGCCGTAGATGCTCAATTCTTTTGTAGCGGTCCAATCGAGTGATGTTGACGGAGTGTACCTGCGGCTGAGAAACGGATATTAGCGGTCGTCCAATTAAAAAGTGCGAAGGAGTGAGAGCGGTAAGGTCGTCAGGAGACGAAGAAAGAGCAACAAGGGGACGGGAATTTAATATAGCCTCAATTTGGACTAGGTATGTGTTCATCTCCTCATATGTTAGATGAGAAGAATGAACAATGGTTTTTAAGTGTCTTTTTGTAGACTTAACGGCGGCCTCTGTTATACCATTAAAATGTGGACTATAAGGAGGAGTAAAGCTAAACTTTATCGCTTCTTGTGCAAAATAGGTTTCTAAATTTGAATTAGCCAAGAATTGTGCAAGCTCATTAAATACGCCCACAAAAGCTGTGCCGTTATCAGAGAGGATACTGTGTGGTTTACCCCGACGAGCAACGAATCTCTTTAACGCGGCAAGATAGGCGTCTTTGGTGAGATCCGTCACAAGCTCCAGATGAACAGCCTTTACTGCCAAACAGACGAACACACAGATATAGGATTTAATGAGTCTGGCACCTCTGCCTTTACGGTCAGCTATCAGCATTGGTCCGGCGTAGTCGACACTACAATTATAAAACGGAAATTCAAGCTGTGTCCTCGTGCGTGGTAGCTGACCCATGACTGGTTGCACCGCTTGACACCTAAATCTGAAACATTTGACACATTCTCTGAATGTACCTTTAGATAAATTTCTACCTCCTAAAGGCCAGTAAGTTTGACGAATGTGTGATAAAAGAAGTTGTGGCCCTGCATGCATAAGCTTAAGATGTTCACAACGAAATAATATTTTCGTAATGTGATGTTTACTATCTAGCAATATTGGATGTTTTGTGTCGTAACTGTAGTTAGCGTTATCTAACCTGCCACCTACGCGAATTACACCTCGATCATCCATAAATGGAGACAGTGAAGCAAGCCTATTTTTGCTGGATAGTGGCCTTTTTAAACTAAGTGTTTTGTATTCGTCAGAAAACATTTCCATTTGACTAAAACGTAACATAACAGTGAATGCTTCATTTAATTCATCACAGGATAAATGACCACACAACCTGCTGTTAGGATTTTTTAAATTAAAAATGAACCTAAGTACATAAGCGAAAATACGTTTTAATTTGTTTATGTTAGATTTATTACTAATCAAACGACTGATAACTGATTGAGTTGATTGACAGTTATCTACTAAATGAACTTTAAATTCAGGTATGTCGGAATTAGAACCCGTATTTGGCATTTTAGGCCAACGATCTTCGCCTAATTTTAAAAACTCTGGGCCCGACCACCACAATTTACAGGTGCCGATTTGATCGGCCCTCAGCCCGCGAGATATGAAGTCGGCCGGGTTCTCTTTCGACGACACGTATCTCCAAGAATTTTCCCCGGTACTTTCTTGTATCTCACTGACACGGTTACGAACAAAAGGCTTTAATTTATTCGGCGATGCAGATAACCAACAGAGAACTATCGTCGAATCACACCAATAATAACACTTATTTATTTTAATAGTTAGTGAGTCTACTACCTTTGCACTCAGTCTTGCTCCCAACAAGGCCCCGCACAGTTCAAGACGGGGTATGGTTGTATGTTTAATGGGAGCTACCTTATTTTTCGAAGTTAAAAGGTGAACGGTTATAGTATCATCATTATTTAGGCAACGAACGTACACACATGCCCCATAGGCACACTCGGATGCATCTGTAAAAATGTGCAACTCAATTATTTTATGATTAACACTAAATGCATGCCGTGGTATGTTTAAATTATTCAAACACGATAACGTAGTGACGAATGACGACCAACATTCTTGAGTGTCACGAGAAACCGGTTCGTCCCACGAACATTTTTCTAACCATAATTTTTGCATTGTTATCTTTGCCAATACGACACACGGCCCTACTAGCCCTAATGGGTCAAAGATTTGACTAATGCAAGATAAAATGTAACGTTTAGTTATTTTATTAGTTGGAGGTAGATTTATAGAAAAAGTTAACTGATCTAAATCGCGAACCCAGTTTAAGCCCAATACTTTAGCAGTGTTATGAGATTGATTACGACTTAAATCCAGAATGTTATTATCATTCTGATCAAGGGATGACAACATAGCCTTCATCACTTGTGGGCTATTAGATTGCCATTTTCTTAATTTGAATTGAGCTGATGCTAAAATCGAACTCACCTCCTTGCATAACAGTATGGTTGCTGACTCAGTGTCACTGCCTCCCAAATAATCATCAACGTACATGTCCCGTTGTATAGCTTGCTTTACGTCATCATTAGACGCCTGTGAAGCGAGACTTACGAGTGCCTTTGTCGCTAAGTATGGTGCCGAAGCGGTGCCATAAGTAACTGTATTAAGAACAAAGGTTTTAAGCGGTTCATGTTGATTAAATCTAAATAGGATTTTTTGTAAAGAGCGTTGAGATTTATTTAAATCTATAGCTCTATACATTTTCTCTACATCTCCTGATACAACGTATCTATGTTTTCGAAAACGAAGTAAAATAGAATAAAGATCGTCCTGTACAGTCGGACCGATCATTTGTAGGTGATTTAAAGAAATACCTGAAGTCGTCACAGCTGACGCGTCAAAGACAACTCTTAATTTAGTTGTAGTACTTTGCTCGCGCGTAACACCGTGATGTGGTAAATAGTAACTTATGTTATCATTTGAGTTACTAACTTCAGACATATGCCCTAATTGCAAGTACTCGTGCATAAAATCGATATACCTACCTTTGAATAAGGGATCACGTTCAAACCTACGTTCGAGCGAAAGAAATCGAACTTTCGCCATTTGGTATGAGTCACCTAAAACATCTGGTGACTGTTTAAATGGCATTTTAACAATAAAACGCCCGTCTTCGCCACGAGTAGTAGTGCGTAAAAAATGTTCCTCACATGCACGTTCCTCGGCTGACAACGAATGTTTTTCTGATATTGAATCTAGTTCCCAAAACCGAGTGAGTTCAGGTTTTATTTCCTGCACAAAATTACACACTGGTTGGTCACGGGATGGACTAGGTTGCGCAATAAACCCAGAAATAAGCCATCCTAATTTAGATTCGTATAACCTAGGTTGACATTTGCCTAGATTTATTGTGTTAGTACCTAAAATATTCCAGAACTGTTCAGCACCTAGTAAAATGTCTACGCTTGACGGTTTATAATAGTGAGGGTCAGCTAGACAGATGCCTGATGGAAGTGGAATAGTACTTATATCAATTAATGTCGATGGTAATGATTTGGTTATCTCTGGTAATACTAAACAATCAATTGTTGTTTTAAATTTACCCGAGTAAGATTCTAAGGTTAAGGAACAAGACTGTGTGCTTTTACAAGTTTGCTGGTTAATACCCGTTATTCTGGAGTTTACGTTACGTTTAAGTGAACCCAGCTTACCACACAGCTCCTCAGTTATAAAGTTTGCGGTACTGCCGTTGTCCAGCAGCACCCTCGCTACGTGGCTGCGGCCGCTGCTGTCGCGCACCTTCACCCTCGCTGTGGAAAGCAATACGGTGGACGAAGTAGTATTCTGTATAGCTTTGGCAGTTAAAGTAACATTATCTGTTATTTGACTACTGGTAGTCGGCTCACTGTCTTTGTCTACGTGTAACAGTGTATTATGTTTTGCCTTACAATACTTGCACCGAGCCCACAATTTGCATTTTTGTTCGGAATGGCCCGGGTTTAAACAGTTAAGACAAACCTTGTATTCTTTAGCCTTCTGATTACGAACATCTGACGTCAGTTTTCGAAAACTATCACACTTAAATAAAACATGACTTTGTTTGCACATTGGACAATTTGAGCTCGAAACCTTATTTGAAATATTATTATTATCAGTTGATGTTATGGCAAAACTTTTTTGCTTATTTGATTTATTGTTTGAGGTCTTGTTTTTAATAGCTTCAGAGTCCTCAACTGATTCCAACAAGTCTGCCCTGTTATTTAAAAAAGTTAAAAATTTAGACAATGTAGGTGCCTCGGATAACGTATTTCTAAATTCTTCCCAATGAACGTAAGTTTTAGTATCTAATTTGTGAGCCATTATATAAATAATTAAGGTGTCCCAGTGCTGCGTCGGTTGTCCTAAAATTGTTAAAGCTCTGAGATTTTTTGTAGTACTATCGACTAAATGACGTACTGCTTTACTGGACTCCTTTTCTATTTGATCGACATTAAATAACGATTGAACATGATTATTTACCAAAAGACGATTATTATTGTAACGTTTCGTCAATAAATCCCAGGCGATGCTGTAGTTACCAGAATTAAAATCCAAGCTTCTAATAATTAAGGCAGCAGCACCCTTTAACGAGGACCTCAGATAATGAAATTTACTTATGTCATCCAACAATGTGTTCTTGTGTATAAGAGAATCAAACGTGTCTCTAAACTCGAGCCAATGCTGATAGCTTCCATCAAAATGTGGTAAACTAATCTGTGGTAATTTCACAACACTATGTTTCGACTGTGTGGCGTCATTATTATCTGAAGCTTGTACGGAACTCACCAACACGCTGGCTCTTCGCTCGCTATGCTGACGTCGCACCTCGCGCGCCGATGACACCAAGGAGAAGTATTGGTTTTGAAAGGCTTCGCGATCAGCCAATGCCTCGGCGGAGTCCTCCATCAGCAGCTCGATATCCCCCTGTATTTTATCATAGTCATTGTATAATAAATCCATTTTATCAAGTCGGGTTTCCAGTTCTGTTACTTGTAAATCACTTAATCGTGAACAAGAAAGGACTACATTTAAATAATTGCTGAAAAGCGTAAGTTTAGCTTTACAGCTTGCACGTTTCTTAACTAATTCTTTAAGTTTAGAGTCCATTATTCAAATAAATAATAATTACGTTAATTCGTAACTAATGAGCAAGCACTGCGTTGAATAAATTGCAAAGCGACAGATGTTGACCTTGAGTGAATTAGCGGTCAAGCTAACACGTATCCGTGTAAACAGGTTTCTTATTTTTGCCTGCTACTAATTATGCAGCGATGCACCTACAATAATAGGCTTGAGCGATAACCAGGCTTGAAATATGTGCAACGAAATGAATGCGATGACTAATAAATATGGGGAAAAAAAATGGAACAGATTTAAATGGCCAACAAAGCGGGAAGAATTTAAGAAGTGATAAAGGGCAATGATTAATTGGAACGACACACTATTTACCGATCCGTAGCCACAGTTATCCGTTCTCGTCGATATATTTCTTGGAGACGTGTGCGCCACGTTGGTTTTTTCCTGCGCTGCAAAATCGCCACGCACGCGTCACTGCACGCCTGCCTCCGTTGTTTTTTCTTTCTTGCGAAGGACCACTTTGTTAGGGAGAATTCTTGGGCTGTAGAAATGACTGAGGCTGTTTCCGAAATATAGGTACTGGTTTATTCCAACGGATGATTTGTAACAAATTATATAATTAAACGGCGCGCGACGCGTACAATTTTCACAGCTGATCGGTAAGGTCTGTGAGCGGCCCGCGATCCTCGTACGTGGCTGCCCCCCGCGCCGCGCTGTCCCCCCTCCGATGCCATCGCCGGTGGCGCCTCCATCGACGTCGTTCCTATGTTCTAGAGGTTTCCGAACAACTCGTATTCAGCGTTTACATCAAACGAACAAAGAGCTAGAGCTAGAACAAGAGCATTGTGTAGAGCTGGATCATTGAAGGTCATTGAAGCTACCTGATGGCGTACTCATTGTTTTTTGCCTTTCTCGGCGATAAGATGCAAGAAGCGAGTCCATCTTCTTTTTTACTTCTTCAACATTACATTTCAGTAGTTTTGCAATTTCTTGCCAAGCATCTTGTTTGTAAGTTGTATTTTTATAGTGTTCTTACGTCGGATCCCACAGACATCTAAAATTTTGATAGGCTTCTATCATTAGTAAACATTTTTCTTGAGACCAATCCATAATTTAATCGATACAATCACTAGAACACAAGAACGCTTTGAAAAGATCGCTCAGGGGCGCGAGCACGTTCGAACACGCAAGAACGCTCTAAGTAACTGTTCGCGCGCTCTAGCGGCGTTTACATCAAGCGAGCGAGCATTCTTAGAATATTCCATAGAAACTTTGCGAACGCACTCAGAACAACGAAAGAATGCTCTACGCCTGTTTACACTAAAATAATTTGACATAGTGGGGATAGAATGAGCATTCGCTCGTCTCATGTAAATCCACCTTTAGGCACCGATGATTTAGCTTTGTATTTATTTATATTATAGCCTAGTATCTAATCGCCTTAAAAAGTAGACTAACCAGCGTCATGTAGCAATTTTTAAATATATTGAAAATTGATGACAGTAGTTTAGCGCTTTTAAAAGTAGCAAACAGTCAAAGAGTACGTTAAAATTGTTTTTTACTACATGATCCAGTTCTTCCATACAAAATGTGGAGTCCATTCCCTTCCATACCAATGCATGGGCAGAATAAAACCTTTGTGAATGGCTGACGCTGTCAAAATAAAGGATTAAAAGGTAAAAAGGAAGGACTGGTTATCTATTGTCAGGTGACCGGTGCTTTGAACAAAGGATATTCGAAGCTTTGTACGTGTTTTATTACAAAACATGTTTGTTATTGCGGAGCGAAAATTGAGTTGTATCATAAGTTTTGTGTATCAAGTAGGCTAAACAGAATATTTTATTTTCATGAAAATAGGTAACCAGCAGGAAGAAATAACTACCGGGTAACCAGCCATTGTTTAATATCTAATTGGGGAAAAATCTATACTAATATAAAAAAGAGGTTTTGTTTTGTTTGTTTGTTTTTAATCTAGAGGCTCTGAAACTACTGGGCTGATTTGACTCTTCCCGAGTAACAGGTCACTTATATACTTTGTCCATGTAGGTAAAGGCATGATACCCTTCACACCCTGTTGAAGCTGCGAGAAAACGACTAGTGTTAAAATAATTCGATCTTTCAACTTCAGGCAAGACTTAAAAGCTAGTTTTAGAAACCTCACGAAAGCCAGTATTCTGGAGACAATATGTTAATTAAGGCTCAAATTCTAGAACCCGGTACAGCTTCATTCATGACGTCAAGCCTAATTAAACCAATATTTTACTCGAAACCAATGTAAAATGTGTTCAACAGAAACGCGAATAGATTGGACACTAACTAAATATACAGGCTGTTTTAGTTTAACAGAATGTTAATTAGGTTTACTAGTAAAACATTAAGAATGTTTACTGTGGAAATAGGTTTCATTTCTAAATAATTTTCCACTTGTAGTAATTGCGTAAAATCTTTGCAAAGAAAATAAGTAACTACTCAGTTTTTAGGCATGTCAAACATCTTTTCAAAAAGGAACAATGTAGATAGAAAGAGTGTTACAAAACTTGCTTATTTTAGTGACCACTTGGCAAGTCGCTTGTAGTCGTGACGAGTCAAAACTTCTTAATAAAAAAAACCGCAACATATCATATTCAAACCCACTTTTACATAAAACCACATTGTACAGACAAACATTACCACAAGAAAGCTTGCTAGCAAATAACTACGGACCTTATTTAGTGTACTACAAACAAAGGACAAATTATATGTATTTGCATTAACCAACCGTTTACTTAGCGGGATTGGACGAGCGCTCTTGTATTGCGGTAGAATTGATTAATTGGAATGGCGACTTTATTCTCGACTTCGTGAGGTTGGTATACGTTAAACTAGTTTGCCACATGTGACCTCGCTTATCTATCTTAGTATTTGATCCTTGATGGCTATGGATAGAATATTGATACGAGTACTTAGTGAAAGTTTTCAATCTGCTCAAGCTTTTTCCGAAGTGTCTTGAGGTCAGCTTTTAAACCAATCGGATGCAACTGAGTATCGTTGTTTTATACGGCTCGGCTGTCTGAGCAACTGGATAACGTTTGGTTAGACTTATTTTCCATTTAATACTTATTTAATACTTTACATTTATTTGTATACAACATCCATGCCAACATTCTCATGTAAGAATAAAGATTTATTGAACATATCTATCTTAGATTCCTTAATAGCAGCTGACTCAAGACTCTCTAGCTTCTTAAAATTAGATTCAACTAATCAACTCTGAGCTCAAGAGTCTTTCCTTGACTTACATTCCACACACCTACAAACATTACCAAGTAGGTACAGTAAATAGTAAAACGTTAGAACAACACATGCTCAAATTCAACCTTGTGGAGACAATAGCAGGATTGTGATGTACAAATTGTTGCATTCCCGGTCCTTTGTTCGCTAGTTTGTGAACAACGAGGTATCTACGATGTATTCTGCCGTTGATTGCTGCCTACAGCACTGAATGTATTACTGTGTGCTAGGATGTGGTTTGAAGGTCGTAGTGATCGGAATTCGTCATAATGTGAGTGGAATATTCTAGAAATTGATGATGATAATACAGAAAAAGCACTGATGTTAGGGGCATATTGTTACTTCTGCAGCCTTATTTATTTTTATTTTGAAATTAACTTATGCCTATACATATACCTACACTACAAAATACATAATACTTTTTAGGCAGGTAGTAGTACATACTCTTCCATCCTCCTAAAATATAATGAAAGGTTTCGATTTAATTTGATGTCCTCATTTACGCTTAACGGATGAACAAAAATAGCTGATCATTTGGAATCAGGCAAACATTTTATGTACATTAGCGCCCAATTTAAATTTTAGAACAATTGTTAAACATGTATGGAGAGTTCTCTCGGGACGGGAGCGTAATTTTTTCTATCTATACTAATATTATAAAGAGGAAAACTTTGTTTGTTTGTTTGGTTGTAATGGATAAACTCAAAAACTACTGGACCGATTTTAAATATTCTTTCACCATTAGAAAGCTATATTATCTGCGAGTAACATAGGCTATATTTTATCCCGGTGCAAGCAGTAGCTCCCACGGGACGCGGGTGAAACCGCGGGAAAACGGCTAGTAAGTAATAAACGAAATCCAATATTACTAAACAATCTTGATTTCCAGTTTATAGAAACAAGCTCACAATAATCCAGAATTTAGTTCAATTGAGCATTTTGCATTTGAATCGCATAAGCGTGGTATTGAATACAGATATCACTTTGCAGAATATACAAGCATGATATAAAATCATTATTGCTTAGTGCTCGCGCTATATTACCTGGGCTACGTGACGTCACAAATGTGTTATTGCTCAAGAACTTTTATTGAAGGAAATGCATGCAGAACGATGGTCCCTATTAACAATGTCAGTTCTGCAAAAATAGTACTGTTCAGTAGAGCACTTCAAAGTTTGTTTTGACGATAAAAAAAATATTACATAACTGAGGATATTCAAATTTGCACTGATTATATTATGTATTGTTTACTAAGTGTTCACATAGATAAAACTAAGAAATTATTTATGGTTAAGGAAATAAGGTACTACCGACATTTAAACATGTACAACTTGCAAATTGATTTGTCGGAAATGACACATCCAACAAAACGTATGCTTTAGTTACATGTAACAATGTCAAAAGTGACACATCCAACCAAAAAATCTACTATACGTACATGTAATAACGTCAGAAGTGGTATATCCGACAAAATTGTCTGTTTAAATACCATTGAAAATAGATGTAACTACCGGAACCTACTTTATTAAAGGGAATATAGAACGTTTAGAATGTTTCGACATTATGGAATATTTACTTGTTCAAACGTGAAAAAACAATAAATCACCCGCAAATTCACCAGCGCGAGCGCTCCTCCCGGTGACAAAGTGCGTAGTGGCAGAACCGCGCGCGCCCCGCGCTCTCTCCTTCCCGCGGACAGCGCCGGTTCCGTCACTACCGACACTGTTGCGCGGACGAAGTTATTGCAACCGACAATATTAACTAAACAATTGACTAAATAAAATGATTTTTAATAAAATAAAATATTACGTATGATAGATTTTTTTATTGTGATTCTATTTATGTAAAAAAGTGAAAATCAGTAAAAATGTATTTCCGACATTGTTAATAGGGACCATCGAAAATTCGTTCTTAATGTAGGTGAGATGTGCAATATGAGTTTGTAAATGGTGAAGCATGCGTGGGTTTGCAGTTCCATGAAGATATTATATTAGAAGGTACTTATTGACAGTTGCGATTAAGAAATATTTTGCATTTTTGATAACAGAAAATATCTTATAGTGTTTTTTCAATTGTTAAATTCTTTGAAAATTACCATAAAATATCAGTGAGAACCCGTCCATTTACACTCATATGAATACTCTTTGAAATGAAATAACCTTGACCTTTGAATGAACCTCAGTAATTAACAACCCTAACACATGTTGATATTCAACATGTTCTCGGTACATTAACATTGTAGCTAACATGATTTAAATAAATAGGTATACTACGCATCTTAAGACGAGATTCCACCGGTGTGTGATACACAAAAATGTTTCTTCTGGCCTATTCGCACATTTTGGTCTACGCTGTACGAAGAAGAGGTAAGTCTATTCATTAATAAATCAATCACCGAAAAGAAATTATAGCTTCAATCTTGTGCAGACATGCAAAAAAGTATTGAGTTCACAATCTTGAAAAAGAGAGATGGGCTTATTTTTTAATCACCGATTAATAATGTCAGGACACCTTTACACACACGGTCGGTTAGCCCCATGGTAAGTTATTAATTAACTTGTGTTATGGGTGCTAACACAACTGATAAACTACATATAGCTACATATATACATAATACATATTTATAAATACTTATTGTAACACCCAGACCACGGCCAACAAGCATGCTCATCACACAAATGTCGACCGAACCGGGGATCGAACCCGGGACCTCAGGTTCGGCAATCCGGCGTAGTGACCATTGTGCCATCGAGGTCGTCCATTTATTTATGTTATTTGTTAATTTATATCTAAGTCGTAAGTGAGCTAGCACTTTTAAAACACATGAAATAAAAACGGTTCGCAACAGTCAAGAAAATAAAACGCTTACCTTGTTAACATGATCTCTAAGAATATTGGAATAAACCATGGCCATTGCTTCTAACGCCATGAAAGTCATGCAGCCGACCACCCACGGCACTAGAAATGCCACGTTTTCCTGCAAATACACAGTTTATTAATAAATAATATCACACGTGTAGGCTACGGAGGGTTACGTGGAATAATTCTATTAATAGTTTATTATAGTGTTGCTTAGAAATGTGTAATAGTTTGCGATCCTTCTTTGTCTTAACTATGGATGAGAATTCGAATAGGCAAATAATTCGAATTAAAAAAATATATCAAAAAGCCACCAATGAATGATTGGACAGACCTATGTAGATATAAGCATAAAGACCTATTTAACTATTATAGTAAGAACTATAAAAATAGTAACTGAAAATGTAATTAGCTGTTATGTCTATCGTCAGTTATATAAAAGGACCTTCCCATTAAAATTAGCAATAGCAAAAGAAAATGCTATCCTCTATAATTCGTGCTAACAATCTTATAAAAACCCACGGAGCAATATTGCTTGGTACAAAAATACATTTATTTCCCGTTTTACGAGAGCTAGCGTCTTCAAACTGCTATTTTAGGGACGCATAAAATAATGTAATAGAATGTCGCTAAGGTCGAAATAGAAATGGTTTTGATTACACTTATTTTGTTAAGGAACCCCGGATTGTTTCGGGTCCAAATGTATATCAAGGGCTTTTATTTAGACAAGTTATTGTTGGGAAGGGTAACAAAACTTAGAGATTCACGGTTATGTAAATTGAGGGTCATATGAAATTAGCATCTTTATACATTGGAGATATTATGACCCTTTGAATTTCGACGACCATGAAACTTATCATAATAATAAATATGTAGGACTAAGTAGGTATTAGGTATACTCACTTTATAAATTCCATAGAATAGGAATATGCTGAGAACTATCATGAACATCTGTGTTCCAATTATTGCAAAATATGCTATCTGTACACCTGAAACAAACAGAATTCCAGTTAATAAGACAATAAATGTGATAAATAGTATGAAGTGTGATAATAATATCGGGACACCTTTCGCACACGGTCGGTTAACTATTGTATTGTTTAATCGTTTTTCTTAAAAACTGAAGTAAATCAGAATCAAATAATTATTAAAATATTCATAAAAGTGTATTTTTTTTAATATCCTGTAGGTACATCAAATAGCATAGTATATCAACAGCTGACAAATAAATCACGCATGTATTTTAAGCTTTTTTGTCAAAACATTTTACGTCCTAAACGTTAAAAACATTTTCAGAGTTTGAAACAATATTTATGACGTTATGAATATTTCCAAAACATTAACTTTGGGCACATGCTACCGTTTAAATCTCATTGCTTCCATAAAATGTGGATTTTCATTATAATGTTCATACCTTTCTATGCCAACTTATGAGATTCGATAAACTAAAAAAAAAAAACTGTTATTCTATACAAATGTTACAGATGATAGGTACCTATATAGTTTGCTAGCTTCCGCCCGCGTCTTCGCCAGCGGTCGATATCCAGGATATCACATATTTACATACCAAATCAGTCCAGCCGTTTTTGCGTGAAAGAATAACAAACATACATCCAAACATTCTGACAAACTTTCACATTTATAATAATAGTGGGATTGTTATTTCAAAGTTTTTATTTGATACTTGAATACGGCTTTGTTCTTCCAAAAACAATAAAATATGATAAAGTCGAATTCCATAAAAATATTAACATTTTCATCATCCTTTATCACAGCAAGACATTTGTACATAAAAACCTTTTTGCACCTATACCTTTTATCCAAATAATTCTTACACTCAAAAATGGTACCATCTCAGGTCCCAGTAGCCCATATACATAGACAGATGGCAGTCCTAAACATGATGGATGAAGAAATATATTCCGACCCACCTGGTGAAGGGACAAACGAATTGATGCATGACTACCCCTTAAGGGTAAAGGGTAAAGGGTAGCCTTTCTTTTCGAAATCCCAAAGATGAATAGATGAGTATATTTCTGAAGGTGCATTGTGTAAAAATAGCGGAGTTACACGGGAAAAACATGTGTTGAATTGAAAATGGTATTTTTCTGGGTGAAAAAGCGTGACTGTTGCGATGTTATAAATTATATCTATATCTACAAATATTCAAATGTATGTCCCTATATGGTAGTAGTTTCATACTATGTTGTTCTTGTATCTGAAGGTCTCACCAACCTTGTGAGGTACGATCAGCGCAAATAGATAGTCGCGGTTATTTAGTTCCAACTAGGGAACCAAGTAACTTGGTTATTGTGGCATTCGATTTGCAATTCCATTTAGATACTAAAATATAGTTCAGCAAGTTCTAGGACATGTCTTAAAGATAGAATTTGCCTCACAGAATAGCAAGAATCCCATTAGTAGGAACATTATACCAATCATCTTCCGAGCCTTTTTCCCAACTATGTTGGGGTCGGCTTCCAGTCTAACCGGATTCAGCTGAGTACCAGTGCTTTACAAGGAGCGACTGCTTATCTGACCTCCTCAACCCAGTAACCCGGGCAACCCAATACCCCTTGGTTAGATTGGTCTCAGACTTACTGGCTTCTGACTACCCGTAACGACTGTCAAGGATGTTCATTGACAGCCGGGACCTACAGTTTAACGTGCCATCCGAAACACAGTCATTGGTTTCTAAGATATACTTAGAAAGTACATACAAACTTAGAAAAGTTGCATTGGTACTTGCCTGACCTGGAATCGAACCCGCGCCCTCATACTTGAGAGGTTGGAACATTATACCAATCGATGTCCGTAATAGTAGATGTCAGACACAGAGGCAGTTGACTAACCTAATCATCACAACTACGTTTAAGTTATATCTCATAGATGAAGCTGCTTTTAAGTTATGGTTTTACATTTACTATTCATGGTTGATTTTATATGGCGATCGTATACTAAATTGTACACTCAGCAGAACTGCATCAAGGCGAATACAATCGGTCCAATATTTTCAGCCGTAAAACTGGAGTTCCAATAAAAATGCAGTCCATGTTTCAGATACATATTGCTTGGTTAGTTTGCCAGAAATATCTGGTGCATTTCATGCGGGATAATTTGCATAATCAGAGTTGTTTGCGCTATCAGCTGGCGAATGCATCGCTGACTCGGGAAGTGCCTTGGACGCGATTCAAAATTTGCGCCCAGACTTCATAAAAATATATTTACTGGATCTTTTTAATAACCTTAAGTTATACCTCTGCTCCGTATTTCGTGTTACCTAACTTGGGATAGTGAAAGTTTGCCAAGGTTTTATATGAACGTGACTTAGTATATTCATGAGACGTAATATAAAATATAGATACGACAGAAGGCTTTAGATGTTACATAGTAACAAGTTAACACGGCAAATTTTATAAATGACAAAATGGATAAAAACAATTGAAAGAGAATGACTTTTCAATGAAATATCCAACTAGAAAATTGAACTCTTACATTATGCGCCCTAATTCTCTTTCAAACGATTACCTAAACATGCCGATCATCCCGATCATTAAAACGTACAAAATAAATTCAAATAGCCACTGTAGAAACAGACACTCATAGTCTATAACCTCGAAGAGCCCCTAGAGTTCAAAGCAATCGCGTTGCCTACAATCGTCACGTAATCGATTGAAGTGAACAAACAAATCTGGCCAAAATCGATTACATCGATATACCCAAGGGTGTTTGCTCGATACTACTAGAATCCTGAAAACCAGTGCTGTGAATTGGAATCCAATTCTAGTTCACTATAACTCAATAGGAATAATGGGAGCATGTCAAGGAAGGCGATGAAGATACGATGCATTGTTCCGATAAAAACGCTGCCGTCTGTGAATGGCTTTTGTGAAATAGAAAATGCATAATTTTATTAAATTATAAGCCATTCCGAATTAAAATGGAAAATAGCGAAATTCAATTAACTGTGTATAAAGATGTAAGCAAAAATACGAAATGATATGAAGGGAGTTAAACTATAGTCTAATACAGAAAACAGTGTGGTCATATGGTTTCTATGAGCCATAAGGCAAAGAAAAGTTTCCGTTATAAATAGTTGTTTGCGTTATAAATCGAATCAATATCTTAAAGTACCTAAACACTCAATAACTACAATAAATAAGCCTTGAAAATAAAGCTTACTATATACAAGGTTATTATTTTTAACTATATTTCTAAGAACAATTCTTTTCATAAAGAAATAAAGAGACTATAACGAGTACCTCATCCGCGAATCGAGGACGTGATTCAGTAGAAAAACTTTTTCAGTCGACGTCGCTACCAATTGGTATAAGTGTCTATTTCTGAGGCAGGGAAAGTCTTGAAACTATGTAGTTGAAAAATATACAATCGTTATTATTTTAAGATAGGGAAATATGCAAGTTTTTAATAGAGGTAGAAGGAGGCTACATCTATCTATAGAGTAGATATAAAGCTGAATAGATGGTTGTTTTGAATGCGATGATCTCAGGAAATGCTGAACTGCTGCAAGCTTATTTATAACTCCTGAGGCACACACACTTTTGAAACATCTGGCAAAAGCTATTTATAAGCACAAGTTTTGTAGAAGGTAAAAGAAGACTACATTTGTAAACCCTTTTGATATCATAAACCAATTTTATATCTATTCATGAGTTTTCTATTAGCAAGAAAAGATTTAAGAAATAGCGATGGATAGTGGTCACTGAAAGATACAACAGATGCTTTTATTGTTCAGAATATCGACTACAGTAGGTACTCAATTCCTTACACAAAGCTATCTAATTCTGTACTTCAACATTTAATATCCTTTAAGAAAAAAAGTCGATTGTCTCCCAAGGGAGTTTTATTCGTCAATCTTTTACAATCCATCTTGGCATCCAATCCCCTCCGATGTTCGTAAAGGACTCAATCATTCGGATTGATACATAGTTCGTCTCGTCTTATATTTTTATTATTTTGTGTTCAGCTTCCACCGATCGACTGCCAATCACGCGTCAATCACGATTTGTTATTCCCGAATATGGTTTATGCTTTTTTGTAAAGAAATTGAGGAGTTATTTGATTTGTGTGGAATTATGTTGTCTTTTTTCAGGGAAAATTTCTATGTACATTTTACTTTAGATATTTTTTTTGTACGTTTACTGAAATTCAAATGCATTATATACTAACTAATGCAATTAAATAGTTACTAGGAGATCATAAATTGGGTTAACAACCTAATAGCACGGAATGCATAATTATCTGGTTATTGATATTATCTAAATTATTAGATAATTACAAGTTAACATAGTCGTTATACATAACGTGTCTATGATGTACCTACTCGTAGTTATTGAATAATGAGGTCACCGAATAATTGCGAAGATATTTTTCTACAGACTAGAGTCAGACTTTATTCTTTTAACTGAAGATGGAGAAGAAGTTCAGTCGGCTCAAGACGTTAAACTAAACTGCCCCCCACCGTCTTTTATAGCTGGAATATTTCACATAATCCACTTACACCGTCGCGCAAAACGAGCGTAAAGTTATGACATAAAAACTTCATGGAAGTTAGTTTTCCTTGAAGATATTAAAATTAAAACGAAGTCAAAGTAACACCCAGCGAAGTCTTTGAATATAAAATTAAAAATAGAAGCCTTGAAGCATACTGAGCATTAAAATATTAGCTTGAAAGTGTGGACTGCGGAGGTTCTAATCCATACTGGGTCGGTCGTTAGCTTTGAAGTTAAATTTTATGAATATTGTTATCATAAAAGACAAAGAAAGTGTCATCGTTAATGTTCTTTCATCTTCAACTTGTGTAGCAAACTTTATTTCAAAAATAAATATCTTTTGTCGAGACAGTAGCGTATCACAAATCCAAACAAACTTCATAAACACTAAGATTAGAAGACCCCTTCACAAACATTCAAATAAACTCAAAACGCAGCAACAATAACCAACTTAGCTACTACATCAATGTAGCCAAAATTCACCTTCAGGTCCCCCAAAAATACCTAGGTATCTCCCAAACTTCAGACTTCTAAGAGAACGGCAATATTATTCAGAGAAACATCTTGATTAAACAATGAACCGTCGAAGTTACGAACATCTATTGTTCCTCACCTCTAGATTTCTAATTAAAAAGTGACAAACATTAACGACGGTCGACGTTGGGTAAACTAGACGAGTACACAATGCGAAATAATACTTTCGAGGGTGTTTGAAGTGACCTGTTAACAGTCCTTGAACATAGGTGTTGAAACCTACAAACATTTTGTGGTTGGGGCACGTGGTTAGAGTTAACTGTTGCTATAGGTTTCAGTTAACACAAACGAAGGATTGATTGACGGCATTTTGTGCTTTCTGAAAATGTCAAAATTAAAGAAAAAATTAGCAGTGTGAAGAATTATAATATTTTGCGAGAACTTCTCATTATTATCACAATTCCTTAAAAGAACTTGTTGAAATTAGGTGATTTAAAACCGACCAGATACCTTCCTCCCATTTGTGACAAAGTACAAAAACATTTTAAAGGCCCATCCAAAAATATAGACGTAAACAATCCTTATTTAAAACACGTTAACCCCACATTTGGTTCTTAAACAACGCTAGAGGTATTTGACACGCGTTCTCCATTACAACAATTGTTCGCATTTCTCCAGCGAGGCTTGATAATGAGAATTCTTCACCTTTCATTCCCGCAGGTGAGGTCGGGCACTTTCTATTTGTATTTCCATTGCTGTTCACTGAATTTAATTTATTCGTATAGGTAACGAACTTAAGTTATTTGAAGATTGTGAAGGAAGCTGTTTTAACAGTTTAAAGTAAACACAGTCTGTAACAATTAGAGCCTTATTTTCGACAGTTATGCACGACACTGATATCGCTTTCATATAAATGCAAGTGCAGGTAATGCGCAATTCTATAATTTACTTCCGTAAAATATAAAAATATTGTCTGTTGTTTTTGTTCAGTGCCATGAATTAAATATGCATGTGAAGAGCAAAAGTATGTTATGTTTTTGCTTGCATCGAATATTCTCAGATTTCACGAATATTTCTGCGGTCTCTTCTCCCGTAAGTAATTCATATTTCTGCATATTATTTTCCACGTACATTTTAGAACGTGACTCTCAGAGTGTTCGTAGCCAAGAAATTTTAAAATCAACGTCAAATAAACAAGTGCGGGTATATATTTCGCTCATTCAGACCGAACTTGCTGAGTGCACAATGTAGAGAAATTCCGACATTACTGCGAAAAATATTTTTGCAATATTTTAAGTAGTGGAAAGGCTTTCGTTGTAGAACTGTGAAGTTTTCCTAGGGAGCGTGTCGTGAGACGGACGGAGTTACGAGCCGAGACGAATGACCCCACATTGTAGACTAGGGTCATTTACGGCTGCTGAATTGTTTTCGCGGATGTCCACTACGCCTTATAGTGTGATATGGGGGGATTAACATCCTTCTCGGTTTTATGAACACAATTTTGGGGCTCGAAATCCCTTTGAAATGAGTTTTTTATGGTATGATGAAGCTGAGTGAATTTTTGTGGTATTTTTAGGGTTCCGTATCCAAAGGGTAAAACGGGACCCTATTGTTTTCGCTCCTCTGTCCGTCCGTCTGTCACCAGGCTGTATCTCATGAACCGTGATAGTTAGAGAGTTGAAATTTTCACAGATGATGTATTTCTGTTGCCGCAAGAACAACAAATACTGAAAAATAGAATAAAATAAATATTTCGGGAGGCTCCCATACAACTAACGTGATTTTTTTGCTCAGTTTTGCTCGATATCCATAAATATATATATATATAGAATATATTAGTTTGGATGGTACGGAACCCTACGTGCGCGAGTCCGACTCGCACTTGGCCAAATTAGGGTACAGATACACCTCATTTTAGCAGCGTCTAATATCCTTACAACACGCAGCTTAGGCGGTAATGTAAGACAAGATGAATAAGGAATTCTCACTGAAAAGGTTCTTTTGTATAATTCATTTGCGGGTACATAAGGACGTGCTGTATAAGGAGGGTCAAAGACTTTTTCGGAATGGTCTGCTGTAAATGGGTATTAAGGCTTATGCACGTAGCTTAAAGTAATGCGAGTCATTATAGTAAGGAGCTTGGTTATGTTTGATATTGGGCTTGCAATGAGGTTGGGTTTGGTTGAAAATATATTTTTTTGGCGTTTAATAGTTGTTTTTTTGGTCTAGTATTTTATAGGTGAACTAGCTTTTGCCCGCGACTTCGTTCGCGTGGAATAGTGATTTTTGGTTTGACCAATAGATGGCGCTATATGTCCGAAATAAATTTTATTTTTATTTTTATATTTTTTTGTAATAAAAACTATCCTATGTCCTTTCTCAAGTTCCAAACTATGTCTGTACCAAATTTCACACAAATCGGTTCAGTAGTATAGGCGTGAAGAAAAGACAGACAGACAGACAGACAGAGTTACTTTCACATTTATAATATTAGTTAGGATAAGTTTTCATAACGGCTATTTTTATGTAACTGCTGGTTATTTATAGATATGTTTTTTACAGCTAATTTACAATGCCAATAAAAATACAATAATTCAATTGTTAATTAAATGTCCAAATCCAAGCAAATTCAAAGATCATGTCGAATAAAAGAACGACATTGAAACACAGAATTATAAATCTCAGAAAATAGTCTTCAAAGATGAGAAATTTCTAAATAGGACCGTCTGAATAGTCTCAATGTTAATAAAGGACTTAGGCTACATCTTAGTTAAACTGTTTTGAGGAACAAACTTTAAATACAAACATATTCAGCTTAGTTGTGGAGATTATGCAAATTCTTAAACCTCTCAACCATTGCCTTTGTTAAGTAAAATCATAGTAAACAGATTGATGGCAGTAGGCCCACTTAGAATAAATAATATTTTAGTTGGGTCAAAAGTTAAGTTTTAAATGTAAAGGAACATCAAGAAACGCTTAAACCTAAAGAGCAGTACAGAGTACCTACAGGTAATGAATTTGATTGTTAAATTCTGCACTGATTGTCTTTTATTGAGTAACGAGTTTCTCTTAAACAATAAATAAAATACGTGACCAATGTAGAAGAAATTTTAATTTTCTTCTTCTTTTGTAAGCCACATAACCTCTACAGTGGCAATATTTTTAAGGTGGTTTAAGAAATTGCACTTCTGATTAAACTTTTACGTACGACAAAATGTAAACGAGGTGTCTATACTGTGTATCAAATCGTCAGCTATTGACCTTCGTGAACCTGTGTAATAAGACCCTTAGTCTGAGACTCCCTGAAATCCTGCCCACATGATTCGCATAGAAATTGTTGATTTAATTAAGTTGCTGTTTAATAATGTTTAGAAATTAGATTTTTTATTGAATACCTACCACATTAGTATTAATGTGGAATATAGGTAATGGAAAAACGTAGTTTCTTTGCCATTCAATTTATCAAACCTGCAGAATAAATTGACTCCTCAAACGTGATCACTTATATCTTACAACGAAAAGGTAGGCGGAAGGTACTAAATTCAGTTCATTACTAAACCAACAGGGCACAGTTTAAATATATGTAGAGCAGTTCGGAAACTACGAACAAACGTTCGAAACGGCTCACTCACACAAACATGGCACACCGACGAGGCTCCGGGGGGATCTCGCGGTGCTCTCAGTAACGCGTGTCGAGACGAGTGGTCGCGTTTAATTTTATTTTTTTTCCGAAAATGCCGCGAGCGAACGATTTATTTATTGTTATTGTTATACTTATCATCGTTATTATTCGATTTAAGGCCGCGATCATAATTAATTATAATTAATTTGTTAATTTTAACTGTGATGCGGCGGTTATGAGGATATTTAAAGCCGATAGTGTAATAGTTGTAGAAAATGTAAATCAAAGATGGCGGCCGAAATACGTATAATTTTTTTCGTCATAGGACACCCATCACCCATTTTCAAGATATTCGAGGGTGCTAAAAACGATAGTGCAGTCAAAACGTAAATCCAAGATGGCGGCTGTAACAGGTATCATTTTTTTCGTCATGGGTGTCATTTTCATGGTATTTGAGGGTGCTAAAAACGATACTGCAGTCAAAACGTGAATCCAAGATGGCGGCTGCATCAGGTATCATTTTTTTCGTCATGGGTGTCATTTTCATGGTATTTGAGGGTGCTAAAAACGATACTGCAGTCAAAACGTGAATCCAAGATGGCGGCTGCATCAGGTATAATTTTTTTCGTCATGGGTGTCATATTCATGGTATTTGAGGGTGCTTAAAACGATACTGCAGTCAAAACGTGAATCCAAGATGGCGGCTGCAACAGGTATCATTTTTTTCGTCATGGGTGTCATTTTCATGGTATTTGAGGGTGCTAAAAACGATACTGCAGTCAAAACGTGAATCCAAGATGGCGGCTGCAACAGGTATCATTTTTTTCGTCATGGGTGTCATTTTCATGGTATTTGAGGGTGCTTAAAACGATAGTGCAGTCAAAACGTAAAACCAAAATGGCGGCTGTAACAGGTATCAATTTTTCGTCATGGATGTCATTTTCGTGGTATTTGAGGATTCTAAAAACGATAGTGCAATCAAAACATGAATCCAAGATGGCGGCTGCAACAGTTATAATTTTTGTCGTCATGGGTGTGATTTTCCTGGTTTTTGAGGGTGCTTAAAACGATAGTGCAGTCAAAATTTAATAATAAATAAACAAAGAATTTCGAACGTGCCGTAGCAGAGGAAAATATTTTTCTGTTAATAATTTGTAGATATAAATGAACAATAGGTATTTTTTATGTAATGGGTTTTTAATTATTATACCTACTCCAGCTGTTTAGGTAGTTATCTAGAGACTTTTAATTTAAAAAACTCAGTTTATGAATAAAGAACAGCTAAAAATAAGTGTAAATACAAGTAAAGTATCTTGACTTAGCGCACGAGGTTGTCGCCATGTGGAATGTCGACACGGCTGTCATTGTGCCGATTGTCGTTACGGCCAATGGTCTAATAGCCAAGAGCCTCGACCAACACCTCAGGAGGATCTCGTTAGGCGGCTGGATCAAGGGACTGATTCAGAAGGCAGTACTCCTTGATACGGCGCGTATTGTGAGGAGGTTTCTGTCTCTGGGACCCTAACCACCGGTACCTTGGACCCTGTGCCCGATATCGGTGGCAACCTATTTTTTATATTTTCAAATGTTTTTTATTTTTATATTTATTTAATATTTAAAAATGTAAAATATATGTTTAAAAATAAATAAATAATATCAGTGTAAATACAATAACAACAATTACTTAATCAATTGGAAGATTATTTTAAGCAGTAGTTTATTTGTTTGATAATTATGTATTTGTGTAAAAAGTCCTTGAGCATTGTCTGCGCGCCAACGCGCGCGAGGTGGTGCGGCGACAACCGCGCGCCCGCTCCAACTAACGCCCGAAACATTTTCGTCCAACCTCGGCTCGCTTACTCCCGCCAAAACTTGCAAAGGTTACGCCACCGTTATCATAAAAGTTACAGATCTAATATAAAGCTATAATTTAGTAATAACAAGTTGTTGTGTAAATATTATATGTTTTTCGTGTTCAAACTATCGTTTTTTGCTGAGATTAACCAAAGCTATGAAATTACCTATTTAAATTGTATTGTAATTTGTAAGCTAGTTAGGTAGTTAATTAAATTCAATGATTGATCACTACAGAACAAAAAAGTAAAAAAAAAACAACACCAATATCATTAAAAGTGACAAGTGACAACCCTATTGCTTCAACGGAGCGTAGGTAGTTATGTCCGCAAACAGGCTTAGTTTCCATACTGTTTCATATCTTTACCGTGAACAGGGAAAATAAAGCCCATAACAAACACGATTTCTACCCACAATCTTTCTAACATAACAAGAAAGCATCTAACTTAATCCAACACTGTAGTTTACAACCATACGTCTTCTAGAAGCATACTCTTGGGACCAACAGGGATGTTGCCTGAAATAAACTACCAAATATTTAAAGAGTATACAAATCTAAATATACTGAATGCCGTTGTGGTTTCTTACTGTCTCCGTAAGCTTTAGATGGATTAGTCTATGAATCATTCATTGTTTCAAATGTCAACTACATTGTGATGAATCTCGATAAGATGTTATACGGTACTTGGTGTCTACTAAAGGTCAATGATATGTGTACATTAAACGGAGGTAGGAAAACAAGTAACAGTCGTGTGATTCTGTAAGACTTCA
The DNA here is from genome assembly GCA_963856015.1 of Helicoverpa assulta. Taxonomy (NCBI): domain Eukaryota; kingdom Metazoa; phylum Arthropoda; class Insecta; order Lepidoptera; family Noctuidae; genus Helicoverpa; species Helicoverpa assulta. The sequence continues at coordinate 4,492,131 of CAWLCW010000016.1, forward strand.
TTCTTAACTTCGCATCTGAATCCGCCGTGAGTTTACATTAGCGCTGCTCTTGCGAGCGTATTTGCGAGTTGAACTAAATTAAACTCGAGATTTTGACAGATAAAGTATGAGATGACTTTTAGAACGTTTTGAACCGAATGCGAAGTGAGAGTGAATAGCGAAGTGAAATGCGAGTTGTTGTCTGAATTTTATAGAATCGACGTACAGGTCATATCATCATCCTCCGAGCCTTTTTCCCAATCCTGTTGGGGTCGGCTTCCAGTCTAACCGGATTCAACGTACAGGTCATATGTTTGACTCAAAATTACGACTGGCTATAATCATGGCAGATGTACGAGAAAATAGTTTTAAAATAAGGGCGTACATATTTAGTTTTAAGTTTATTTCTTATCGGCCATAAAACTTAGTCTCTAGTCTTCTGGAATAATGGTCAGAAATGTCTTAACCGAGAGTCAAAGCCTTAAAAACATATGTCGAGAAACACAAAACCAAAGTTATAGCCCTCTTTTACTTAGTATAATAATTTAACAAAGTTCTCATTCCAGAAACTCCGCAATTTCCTGGTAATCAAGGAAATTATGAACACCACCGGGTACCGAGACGCTTTCTAATATAACCATGTTTACATCAATTTCACATAAACCGGTTTCGCTGAAGGCTAATTTTAAAATTTACAGCCAACCTCTTCCTTGCCTCTCTCGCTCGCGTTCATTTTAATACTTTATTATATTAGATATTTAATCATTCAGCTTTCTCAAATTTCTGGTAACATGTTTTTGGGCTTGTAGCTTCGGTTTTCAGTTGTTTGTTTTTGTTTTAAAGACACGTTTGTTTGTTGTTACTTCTTTGTTTGAACACTACGTGTCCTGGTCTTTGAGAGTTAATGTTTTTGGGATCAGACTGTAATTTAGAAAATATAAATCGGAGTTTTCCGACAAGGCCAATTTTTCGTCTGATTTAGTTTTTAGATTAGTTAAGAATCCTAACAAAAAATTATTACTCCATTGTTACCCTGAAAAACAACTACAACCCTATGATAGGTTGTCAGAGTTTTGAATTTCTGATTACTTGCAACACCAGTCAAAGGCACTATTTAACATAGGCTATGGTAATTTTACCTCTAGCCTTCAAACATCGTGTATCTAGCCAGCATTTCCAACATCATTTATCTAACACGAAACATGAAAATCATCCAATTTCTGTAATTCCTAAGAGTACGTGCACACAACAAACTTTTAGTCGGCCGATATTTGACTTGGGCTCATAAATTGGCACGGAGATGAATGGAAGTACACCCGTTACAAGTTTAACAACAATCACCTCCCCTCCGGATCGCGAAAGCGTATAGACGTGTTCACTGTGCTTATTTTTTATCGAAAAAATACAAATTTCTAATATTATATTACAAAAATTCGGAGTGAAATATTCTGTGAGATACCAGGGCGTAAGGAAGCGATAAGAAGTCACACAAGGAAGCCTCACGTACAGGACAGGCACACACAAACAATCAAAGTGAGTGAATCTTCTATTACATACAAGTAGAGGTCAACTAACACTGGACGGAAAGCAGTTTTGTTCGAAAACGTCGATCGTCGACCAGCCAGCTAGACCCCTGCTGCGCATGCCCAGTGTGTGCCAACGTGCGATTAAGACAACAATATTATTGATTTCTTAGAGGAACCTACCAAGAGGAACAAGGACGATTATACTAATTTGCATCACTATATTTCTCTACGGTAATTAAGCTCCTTACCGTCGCTAACCGCCTAGTACCAGGAAGTGATATACGAATACTCTGATTAATATTTCATCATAATGTTATCTACTCAAAGGACTCCCCCACCAGGAAAGTCCACATCTCTATTGAAACCGAGTATATTAGGACAGGAGTCTGATACTGCATCTGACTACGTAACCTCGGAACCAGACTGTGGAGGAGGACAACATAATGTAACACGTCGCTATAAGCGTAAATTTGACGATTCTAGTTCTACCTTATGTGAAATAAAAGATATACTGGCCGATCTGCAGCTTCAACAAAAAACCCAAGCGTCAAAATTTGAAGCGGAAATAAATAAAATGATTCAACAAAATAATGAAATCAAAGCATCTATTCAGCACATGTCGGACAAATATGATGACATCTTATCTCAGCTTCAGCAAACCAAAACTGAAAATGCTGCATACAAAAATAGAATAAAAACACTGGAATTAAAAGTAGAACTGCTTGAACGTAACACAAAAGCGACCTGTTTAGAGCTGAGAAATGTTCCGGAAAACCCCGATGAAAACAAATCATCCTTAACCGATATGATAAAAAATATAGGGGATGTATTAAATGTCCAGATATTAGATTCCGATGTTCGTAACATATTCCGACCTAAAAGATCACAAAACAAGATATCTCCTATAATAGTGGAATTTTCTACGACTTCACTTAAGGAAAATATAATAAAATCATCGAAAACCTATAATAAATCTAACACAAATAAATTAAACACTTCGCATCTTAAGATAAAAGGTGAACCCAAGCCTATTTTTGTATCTGAATGTCTCACCACCTATGGAAGGCGCTTATACTACTTGGCTCGTGAAGCTGTTAAAAATAACAAATACGCCGGATGCTGGACTTCATATGGGAAGGTGTATATGCGCCAGAAAGAAGGTGACCCGGCAACATTAATCTCCTGCGAAGAAGATTTAAATAACTTAAAAACACAATGACTAATATTTACCTTAAATTTGATAAGTACTACCTCTGGCTATGTTACTGGATACTGTTTTTATTTTTACTTCTCAACTAGCTATATTTTTTACTCATTTATGTACGTTGTGGACTCATATTTTATACTCACTCCCAACTTACAACTTTATTCTACCCAACACCTGCAAAACACCCTATTCATACACAACTACACTGTACTACACAATATAAGAACAGCTATATACAATATATACATATATGCAAAATCAAAATTTTATCAGTTTCTCACTCTAATACTATTATATCACTATTATAAACACATCCTAATCATCAAATTGCTAAGTAAATGCTGCTGTACACACTGTAAAACCTTATCTATTAGTAAGCTACATATATACATTATTCTACATATAACTGGACCAAAAATGATACTAGCACCAAAGATATTTTCACTAGTTATAACTATGCTTTACATTCGATGACACCAGCAACCTAATGCACTCTATTGACAAATTTAATGCTGCCGTACCTATCTCATGTGACCCCGAAGAATGCTCAACACACCTCAAATATCCGACACATTATCTAAATATCCTGCAACAGAATATTCGTAGCATAAATTGCAATTTCCAAGAGTTACACATTCTGCTTAAAAGACTTGAACTATCTTGTGATGTTATAGTGCTCTCCGAATGTTGGTTATCTCGTGTTACAAACATACCAACACTGCAGGGATATGACTCATACAGGACCAATGATAACTACAATCAAAATGACGGTGTCGTTGTGTACACAAATAGTAACTTAGAATGCATAGTACAGGAACCTTCAGTAGTTGATGCAAACTGTCTAACAATAAAAATAAAAAATCACACGATTATAATTGCTATCTACAGACCTCCTAGTTTCAAATCACTTGATAACTTCATTAACTCATTAAACAATTTGTTAGAGGGCTCGAAATCATATAAAAATATAATTATTGTTGGTGATATTAATATTGATTTAAAAGGAACGAGACAAGATACAGCGACATACTTAGATATTATTGCATATCACGGACTCCTCCCTGCCATAAATACGGCGACTAGAAAAAAATCCTGCCTAGACCACGTAATATTAAAATCAAAACTAAATGCTTTCACTTTTTCCTTAGGTACTTGCATCACCGACCATGAGGCGGTGTTGTTCAGTTTAAAATCAATATTTGAAAATAAGAAACCTATAAAATTAAAATTAAACTATAAAATTGACTTTGAAAAATTAATTGCTGAATGTGTAAATTGTAACTTCAATAAAGTATATCAAGAAACAAATTTAAATATTGCTATGAATAATTTCATTGACATACTGCAAAGAATGATAGCTAATAATTCTATACGCCGTTTAATTCCTAGAAATAAATGTATAATTAAACCCTGGATAACCGCCGGTATGTTACGATGTATACGCACTAGAGACAGGATGCATAAAAAACTAAAAACAAATGATAATGATGTCATCCTAAAAATCACATACTTAAGGTACAGAAACTATTGTAATCATCTTATTAAGAAACTAAAAAAGCAGTACGAACGAGATCAACTACTACTATCTAAAAATAACTCAAAAAAATTATGGACTACCATTAAAGATATAATAAATAGCAATAATCAAAAACAATTACCATTGCAATTACTGGTGGCTGAAACTAACCCTAAAGATGCAGTCAACAAAATTAATGAATATTTTACAAACATTGGAAAAAAACTATCAGACATGATACCGGCTCATTTACCTAATTTTATAAATGTTAATTATCCTTCACCTTTAAAATCTTTCGTCCTCCTACCGACCGATAATGAAGAAGTTGAAAGAACTATCAAAGCATTAAAAAGCGACTGTTCTCCTGGATGGGACCAGATCAATGCTAACGTTTTGAAGCACACCTCTAAATCAATAGCACCTGTTCTTACCAACTTAATTAACCGATGTTTTGATGCTGGGATATTCCCAGATGCTCTGAAAATAGCTGTAGTGCACCCGATTCATAAGTCGGGAGACAGGGGCAGTGTCAATAACTATAGACCAATAGCAATTCTAACAACATTATCTAAACTGTTCGAGCGATTAATCAATAATAGATTAACCAAATATTTAGAAGACGGGAATATACTCTCGGACTCACAATACGGTTTTAGGTCAGGTCGTTCTACCAACAACGCAGTGCTTAACCTCGTTAACTATTTGGTTAACAAAATTGATAATAAAAACAAATGCTTAACAATTTTTCTCGACCTGGCAAAGGCTTTTGACACTGTCTCTGTACCCCGGCTTGTGCAAACACTAGAAAATCATGGCATCAGGGGTACCCCGCTGAAACTACTTGCGGACTATTTAAAAAATAGAAGTCAATACGTAAAAATTGGAGATCATGTTAGTGACAAAGCATCAATAGAATTTGGTGTGCCTCAGGGCAGCGTATTGGGGCCTACATTATTTCTCTGCTACATCAATGAACTCTGCTCCCTGAAAATTAAAAACTGTCGGATTTCCGCGTATGCAGATGATACTGCCCTTACATTCTTCTCCGACTCATACAACGAATTGTTTGAGCTGGCACAGGAAGGCTTTAACACGGTATGTCACTGGCTATCATCAAATTCTCTCACAATAAACGAAGATAAAACTAAATATATTATTTTCTCTATTCATAACCGTACGGACGTAAATAACCTAATTTCAAACATAATTGCACATAAATGTAACTTTCCTCCAGCCCCCAAGTGCAACTGTTCTGTCATAAAACCAATTAAAAGTATAAAATATCTTGGAATTGAAATAGATGCCAACCTAACATTTGAAAATCATATACACTCTCTATCACAACGAATTCGTAAACTTACTTACATTTTTAGGGAGCTTCGGGGTGTAGCGGAGAATCAAACCATACGGTTGGTATACGAGGCTCTGGTACAGTCAATTCTAGGTTATTGCATCACTACATGGGGTGGCGCTTGCAAAACAAAAATGATAGCACTGGAAAGAGCACAGAGGCTGATTTTAAAAGTAAGCTTTTCTAAGCCTCGTTTATACCCTACTTCTAAACTATACGAAGAATCGCAAGTGCTCTCAGTACGACAGCTCTACATCATACTTACCGTTCTACTTAAACTTCCTAACATATTGGGGGAAAGAAAACAACGCATAGCCACCACAAGAAGAAACTATGCTATATGTGAGCCCATCCATGTAAATACTCATTTTGCACAAAGATTTTTCCCTTACAGAGGAAATATGCTATTTAACAAACTAAATAAGATAATTTCTATATCTAATTGCAATAAAAATGAATGTAAAAATAAGATTAAAAAATTTCTGTTAACATTAAATTATCATGAAACTGAAAGAATAATTGAAGTGGTAAGGTAGTTTTGTTTGTATAACATAAACTTATGTAAATATAGCATGCATAGCACGTATATTGACAGATTGACAAGCACACGTACACACACACACCCTCACACCCACACACACACATACACACACACACCCTCACAAACACACACACATACCCGTTGACTTATAATTAGCATAAACTATTATGTCATGGGGGGCCTGGAGTTCTATAGTACAGGCCTTGGCTTAGTTTAGACTCCAGATCTCCCACAAATTGCATAGATGTCACAACTGTCAACTTGTATATTTAACTTAAGACTGTCCTCATGCATAATATGTAATTTGTGGAGATGAATAAAAAACATTTTATTATTATATTTGTATGTCTCTACCAGACCTCGGGACTATAGAGTCCCGGATTTTTGGGAGGCGAACGTGGGGCCGAAGCCAACACGCTGAAGCCCTTTTGAGACAACTTTAATGAAATGGTGACACAAAACCGACGACTATCCCTGTATACACTATAGAAATGTACCCAAGGACAGTCCCCGGTTCTGTGCTAAACTATTGCTAACTATGGATGAAAACTACTTGGGCTATTGTGATGGGATGCTAATGGACTGGGGATGGGGATAACTATGGGAACTATGGCACCTGCCGATAACAATGTTTGCACACGTAAAAATGGCAGGTGGAGACTCGCCAACTCACTTACTGGGCCCCCGGGAATCAGTCGCTAAATCGCAACAAGAGGGCAACAGGTACATGAGCGGCTGAAGGGTGAGGATACCTCGGCGGACTTTAAACGCAGATCACGCGCTCCCTGTGGGTCCAGCATCACCGGCCCACTCGCCACTTACCACGAGGCACCTACCCTCCGAGTGGGCTGCTAACCCTGCTCTAGCGACTCCACTCTGACCGGCCGATGAAGGCAAGCCAAGAGGCGGGAGACCTATCCCCCGTCATGCTTCACTCCGGCAAGCCGGAGATGGGGGACAGTATACTCTCCCTGGAGCACTCGGATATATAGATTATTATTATTATTATTTATTACCTCACCAAATACTTGTCCGCTGATAAATACCTGATGGCGATCAGACCGACGAAAAACTTTGACTGACGAATTTCTTAAGGTTTTTTTCGACCATGGGTCAACAGTCGGCCGACTGTTAAGTCAGTAGTGTGCGCGTTTTCTAACTGCCTGTATAGTGACGCGTTCGTGTATGCAGAACAGCAGAAACGCATCGATAATTACGCAGGACTACACTTAATCGCATTTGAATTTATAGTGTTGGACCACTGTGAATTCTAATGCGATTCTCAATAATCGAATTTTCTGGCTGAATTGAGCTTTTGACCTCGTTCGGTTTGACGCGCTGTTTCAGGATATCAGTTGGATTGCAAAGGCGGAGATGTACCTACTGGTTGCGTGAAGGAGATTGACTTCCATCTGTGGAAGACATTTTGATGGCGATAAACCTGTTATAAAAATATATTTATTTATTTATTTATTTATTTATTTATTTATATAAAGGAAGACTAACAGCTAGTACAATAGGTAAAAATACATGCATTTGCAACATACAGCCAATTACAAGTCTTCACTGATACACAATAAGTTTAACATATGAAAATAGCAGTACCTACCTAAAATTTAACTTCTAACTTAACGTTTAACTTCTTCTTCTACCTAATAATACATAATTATATTATAGAAAATCTTTAACTACCCTTATAGTCAACAAAAAAATCTCGGCTTAGCAACCTTCTGACTGATACTAAGTTTGCGTTAAAAATATCAATGTCGTGTGTTTTGCAAACCCAATTTAAGGTCTTACTTGCTCGCCATAAGAAAGTGTTTTGACGATAATTTGACGAAACTAGTGATAAGTGAAGTGGTGCATAATGTCGCATAGCTTTGGTGGGAGTATTAAATCCAATTTTAGACAGAAGTTCGGGGCAATTTATACGGCCAGATATAATTTTTAGCATAAAAATAACGTCTGCAATTTTCCGTCGATTGCATAAAGGAAGTAAGTGGAATTTAGCACATATATTTAAATAATTATTCGACTTATAATAATGACCTGTGCGGTAACAAAGATATTTAATAAATTTTCTTTGGATGTTTTCCAACCTGTTGATATATTTGTCATACCTACTACCTACATATGTAGAGGATTTGCTAATTTCGGGTTAATTTAATTGTCAAAGACGATATACATTACGCAAAATTGCTCTCGGGTGGTTTTAGGTATGATAACTTGCACAATAATGAAATGAGTATGTAAACCAAATTTTGTTCAAAACTTTCATACAATAACATCAGTTACGAAAAGTAACCAAATGTGATTGTTCTGACAGCTGTTCAACATTAACATTTTGATAAGATTCTCTCACATTTCAAGAACATTATACGCAGAAGCCTAGCAAGCTCACATTGCAAAGACAACAAACACACACAGACACACCTTTACACACATTCACCCAAGCACACAACTCTTGATATTCAACCTCCTCCAGTATTAAATAAATAAGGTTTTATTTTATCTTGGCCACGTCGCCATTCTGGTTACGTAAACAAGAATGAGAGTGGTGCTATTCATTTAGAATTCTCTTTACAGTAATATTAGATAGGTGAGCGCGCCTGACCTGGCTCCTACGTGTTTGTATTGCAGTTTCGTGCATCCATGTTTTATAGTGAGGTTATGAGAAATAAATTTCAAGCACCTGTTGTGAGCGAGTTTAGAACGGTACGCGTTGGTTTTCTTTTTAATATCAAAATGTAAATGTGGAAAATGAAATGTTGGCTATTAAAGATTTTTCTATAGTTTTACTTCAACAACTCGACTCAAAAATAGTTTTCGAAAAAGTTAGGGTTTTCTTGCAAAAGACAAAATGTTGACGGCTTCAGTGTAACATTATAAATTAGAAGGTTAACATTTTTCGTGCCTTCATTATCGATAACATAATATGACGAATTCCTCTCTGTAAAAACATGAAATATACTCCTGCAGATTGACTTTTGTCAGCCATGTTCATACATAACACTCAATGAATTGGACAGTCAACGGGACATGTACAATGCTCATACATTTACCTGTTGCTTTGAACATGGGAAATGTTTGAGCTTTATATTAACGTGAATAAACGAGTGTATAATTTGGTGTAGACCTAATAGACGTACATATATAAAGAGTCAAAAAGAAGTTACATAAAAAATATTGACTACTGCAAATACCTCCTCGTGTAGAGGGTCAGTAACAGTTGGGTAATCCAACTGTTCGCAGCATCGCAGAGAACTGCATCCCGATCCCAGACAAAAAATCTGTTTTTATCTAAAGGAAAAACCTAGCTATTTCCAAGGAAAAAATCTTTTCATCGCTTTAGCCGTTCCAGCGTGTAAGAACAAAAAACAAATAAACATATTCATTTTTTCATAAGGATCCATGATTCATAAGAGATAACTTTCATCTCATCTATCATATTGTTATCTAATTGAGAGTGATTCTTTATTGTTGGAAACTGTAACAACTTTGGTGGTACAACTTCGTTTACTTATGTATGAGATGTTCGCAAAGTTCTGCAGTGACGAGATCTTGTCTGACTACATTACCTGTACAGTCTGTATTTAATTGGAAGGTTTATACTTTGTTAGAATTGCATAATTGGTTTAATCTATACTGAATATTTTCTTTATTATAATGAGGATTTTTTTTGTTTTGTATCCTAAAGGCTCCAAAACTACGGAACCGATTTGAAAAATTCTTTTGCTGTTGGAAAACTACACTTTTCCTGAGTAAATAGGCTAGATTTATCCCGGTACGGGCAGTAGGTAGGTAGTAGTTCCCACGGGACAAACCGCAGGAAAACGTATATAATAATAAAAAAGTATACCTTGGAGTAAAATGAAAATAATCTGGAAAGTTTGCATATCAGCTTAAACGCTCGATTGAAAAAAAAATGTTTCAATGTTAGATTGCCAATTCATCGAGCTATATTTATAAGTTACTAGCTTTCGCCCGCGGTTTCACCCGCGTCCCGTAGCCGCATGGTGACAAAAACAATCTAAAACTTTCTCCCGGGTCTAAGTTACCTCCCCTCTAATTTTCAGCCAAATCGGTCAAGCCGTTTTCATGTTATGTCGTGACAACGGAAAGCGGGTTTCATTTTTATATATAGAGATTTTACCATTTGCATTAAGAAGTTTTCGTAATTTATACAAAGCAAGAAGTAACAATCTCCACCTAGACGACAAACCCTTTATTCAGGCAAACATTAAACATTTTGATGACACGAGTAAAAGTGAAACGATCCATCATTTATATCGTAACATCATTGATGTATCGTTTTATTATAAAGAAAGTGTTAGCGTAGGTAAAATTTATGGAGCAATTGTTTAGTTTTGAGAAATGAAGCTAACATACAGTTTATTGATTAATCGGTTTTGATGTGGAAAGTAACTCAGCGGTGTCGTTGTTTACCTCCAAACTATATTTTTTTTTTACTACACAACGTTATAGAAACTAGAAAATGATGCTGTTGAGGTTTCCAGGTCCAAAGCAGAGCGAAGCATAGAAGTTTTAGAGCAACCAATAGAATTGCGTTATTTAAACATCTCGTCTGAAATTCTATTGGTTGTTCAAAAAACTTCTACGCTCCCTTCCTCTTTGGTGCAGTTTGAACCTGATGCTGAAGGCCAAAGGACTTCAAACTTATCAATTTTACCACAACAATCTGTTTTTCGACCTTGAATTAAAGATGATAATTAAATTATTAGTAATATGATTTTTGATCAGAGTATGATTTTTGTGAATATAATTAAGTAATTAATTGCATATTATTTACAAAATACAACGCAGCCACAAAACAAATCATTATAGTTTTGCATTCTATTTAATTAGTTAAGTAAATTAGTTTAACGCACCCAATTAGTTCTCGTTAACGTTATGCAAATATCAATTTATTGTGGTATTGACATTAAATATTATATTTTATGTTGTTGCATATTATTTTGATGAGTATCCGATTATCTTTCTGGCCAATGTATCTTCTATTGTCATTAATACTCAATCTTAATTGGTTTTTACTAAGGAATATTTTAAAGTACATACTTTTCAACTGAATGTGGAAATGAAACGAAAAAAATATGGATACCATGTCACAATATTATATTCAATTAAGAAGATCTACACCTAACTATTAACATCGTCAACAAATTATTCCACTAACACAAAAGCTCACATTTATTATTTTATCCGCAGGCAACTTATTCCAAGTTCCAAGTCACGTCGACTTCGAAATTCCGCACAAAATGTCAGGCGAAAACTACAGCTCACTTCCTCAACCAGGTACCCTCGTATCACAAAGAAATATGACGACATTTATCATCCGGTTAGCATACATTGCTCGTTCGAATAGCAATAAGCGGCAACAGTACCGCACCTATGTATAAACGTATAAAGCACCGAATTGTAGCATGAATAATATCGCGATATTTCTAAGTAATAACGACCTTGGTATCAATGTTTACATTATGGCCGGTTGGTATTGATATACGGCGGAGGCGGGGTTGCTTTTTTAATAAAAACGTGCGATTTTTCTCAAGTACGATTCCTGCCTTGGAGTTTTCTTTGGATTAGTTTGGATTACTTGTATTTTTTTGGGTCAGGGTTTTGTGTGCTTATACATTTTGGTAGGCCGGTTAGAGTACCAATACAGATTATACCTAATGAAATGCCGTATCTGAAAATATTTAAAGACAAAGATGAGTAATCGTAATCATCTATATATAAGGTGCTTTAATATTACCTGCCAGGACTTGAATGGAGGGTAGTATTGCGTTTATAGATTACAATAGTAAAGATAAATAATTGATTATTTGTCATATTTTTTTTCATACAAAAAAAAATTGTATAAATTTGACTTAATTTATTAGTTTAAAACCATCCAGTAGAGTTGCGCGTTGCCACTCTTGCAGAACAGATAGAAAGAGATAGCAGTTGTTTTCATTGACGAAGCGACACTACGCGCGTAATTTGTGAACCACGTTATGCAGAATAGAGCCAATGTTAATTTAACTTGTTTACTGTCTCAAATTGAATTGACTGTTCCGGGGAACGAAATTTCTTCACTATTGTAATCTATAAACGCAATACTACCCCCCATTCAAGTCCTGGCAGGTAATATTAACGCACCTTATATATAAAAATGAAACCCGCTTTCCGTTGTCACGACATAACATGAAAACGGCTTGACCGATTTGGCTGAAAATTAGAGGGGAGGTAACTTAGACCCGGGAGAAGGTTTTAGGATAGTTTTTGTCACCATCCGGCTTCGGGACGCGGGTGAAACCGCGGGCGAAAGCTAGTATTAAAATAAGGATAGATGCCTTCCTCGATAAATAGGCTATCTAAAACTGAAATATTTTTGCATGTAAGAATTGGTCGGTAACACGATCTGTTTACAAAAGGAACGTTATGTAAAACATACTATTATGAATCATGGTTTTCCTTTACGTAACATACAAGTAAAGCTAAAGAAAAGCTAACAAATCAGATAAATAAATTACTTGAATGAAGCCAGTAATTAACATTTCAGCTGCGTGATTCCCAACACGGGCTACACTGTAATTTGTATTATCTTTATCGTGTTGGAAAAACTACGGAATTGTAGGTAAATGTAGTACAATGACTCTAACATTGTATCTTATCTACACTGTTATTAGAAAGAAAAAGGATTTATGGAACAACCATTGTGCAAATAAAATGCTTTAACAATTAGAATGCTACATTAGTCTTGATTAACATTTGTGGGTCCCAAGGAGCAGAAATAAGTGTAAAGAAATGAATGCAACAAAAAGTGAATACAAAAAAAAGTCAGAAATAATTCATTATTAATCTGGAAGTGAAAGAAAAATGATTTAATAAAACAATCTTCAGTCACACAACTCTTAAAAGAAGAACAATCATGGAAGAGAATAGCTCTCAATATTCCCACGATCCCAATCTCGGAGCGTTAATGAATAATTCCCAACAATTAATATACCCGGGGGACTGGAATGGTTCATAATTGAGTCGCTCAATAATTTCGCCTTCACTCGTTTTTATACTGAAGAGATTGTTTCCTTACATCCAGTATCATACTTCGGGTTTTACACCACACTGCAGACTAAACAGTCGGCCGATAGTTCAACCGACGGTTGGCAATTGTTTTTAAAGAAAATCTTGATTCCAATCAAAGTTTTCAGTCGGTCTGATACAGCCAAATACCTGATCTTTATAATGTACGTCCTACCACTCATATCATACTGAATTATGAGCCCAAACAAACTATCGGCCGACTAAAAGTTTGCAGTGTGAGGATGCTCTTACGAATATTGCCGAAAGGAATCCTTAGGCACTTCCAGTGATTTGAATATTCATGAATCGATATTGATGGAGCCTCATTTTGTATGTGATGGCGCCGAATAGAAGATTCTTTTTGGAAAGGTACGTTTATTGGGTTGTTAAATGACTAAATTGGGTTTTAAAGTGGATTTGAATGTCTAAGAGCCTCTTTGTGACGGCTGTCAATCATTCGTTAGAAGTGTCTTTAGATAAAAGATTTTTTTTTCTCGATATCTGTTCACGCCTCTTTATTAATGTTACTTCTTTGAAGTATTTTATATAACTATGGTATTCTAGTGCCGAGTTTTTAGGTATTGTGATAAATATACCTAAAACCATATATCTCTGAAATAATTTCGCCCGTTATAATATCACCGAAACTAAAGTGATTATACTTCGGAATCTCAATTTAATTTCACTTCGTGGTCTCTAGAGAATGCCTAAACTATTGAATAACTTGTGAAAGACCTCGGGCCACAGACTAGGTAATTAGTTAATTGATCCTTTATTACAAATAGACACTATTCCTTATCAATGTCTTAGGGTACAAAATGACGTCTAGACAATTGTTAGTTCGTGCTATAGACCCAATTTGTACCTTAGTTGTAACGCTGTTATGTCCACAACAAACGAATCAGAAACTGTGTTTATAAAGGCCTTAGAATTAATTGAAACCGAAATGAATGTAAACAATAAGAAGTAGTTTGTATGTTCGTTAAAATTGTTTTAGCGTAGGTAAATAAATTTAGTTTGGTTCCGCAATCTAAACTTGCACCTAAATATAAAGATGAAGAATTTGTTTGCAAACGCACGAATCTCAAGAACGTACAGTCTAATTTTAAAAATTACTTTACAGTCAGATAGTTCATTTACTACAGAAGGTCATAGATTTCCAAATAGGCCGCGAATGAAACCGTGGGCGGAAGCTAGTATAAGTAGATAACAAAGACAAAATGTGTGCGAAAATTTGATTCGATGCGATTCCCTAATGTTTATCACATAACGTGTAAGGTTCGAGGATAAAAAAATAATAAGAACCCAATCTATGGTTCGTTTATTTTTATGCCAAGAAGAGTATCATTTTTCCCTTCAGCCGTAATAGAAAGAGCCAAAATAACATTCTGATATCGAAGTAATTACTAATTGTTTTTGTAACGTAACACGCGAATATGATATCTAGTTAATTATCTTTGTTCGTGTTATTTTTAGAGGGGTTGGTCGGCCCTGATAATTGATAGTTGGAAGGAGTGCTAGCCTTGACTGTAAGGAGCTAGCTTGTTAAGCGTGACTTTTCGATTCGACGACCACCTGTGATGTATTCTAAAAAGCATAGCAAACTTATAATATTTGACACTATTCACGGACAAGGAAATGTTTTTGTGAGGTTGATAACAATAGGGAGTACTATTATTGTTACATATTTTATTTATTAAGTTATGAAAAGTTATTATTTATATTTTTATCATTTTGTTAATTTAACTAAAACGTTTCCTCAGTTCATTTGAAAGAATAATCAACACTGTATTGAGAACCAATTATTATTCTAAACAATCAATCATAAATGATATTTTTTCGTTTAATGTTAGTGACGGGAAAAGTAGTTTCTAGGAAACCTATTGGAAGTGTTTAGAAATATTTTTATTCCTGAAATTTGCCTAAAGTGAGTAGGTACCTATTAATTATATTTGTATTTAATTTCATTATTTTATGTACGAGCAATTCAAAATAGCCCACTTTGCTGTCTTTTAAAACACATTTTCTTTTTCAATTTCATACTTTGTTCAATTTCATCAGTTACATTTAAAATATTGATTCGAAACTCATTCATTTGTTTCGCTTCATTATTAATGTTCAATTAAACTTCAATAATATACAGTTAAATGGATCTTTTGTGATAGACTTTTGAGATCTGAACTTATAAAGTAGTTATAAATTAGTGAAAATAATTGACTGTCATCAATATAATAGGCATAACAGTTTTCTAAACCTTTTGTTGATAAAGAAACTTTCGTTTGAAGTTTTTTTCACTTATCTAATAGGTTTTCTTTGATAGTTAGATCGCTGTTAGTTCAAAGTGAAAGTGAAGTTTTGGACTTTCTCGGTTTAATTTTCATTATTTTAATTGGGTTCATTTGGTGTGTATTGTTCGATTGAATAAAATATACAATGCACCATTATTTTAACGTACAATTGGCGAAAAAACAGTATTTTACGATAAAAAAAATCATTTATAAAATATAACTTAATGTTAAGTGTTTTTAAAATGGCTACTTAAGTAAAACATGTTTTATTCTAGCATAGTTGTGTGAATACTTTTAACTATAAAGTGTAGCATTTTTCTCTATGAAACTTTCTTATTTGTGGTCGTTGTACCAACCGTAAAGAGGTACCTCCAGGTAAGGTAAAGGTACGAGATACTGTAATACAAGTTCATTATGTATGTAAAGTACTTATATGATTGCTACTTACCATAATATACGTCATCCAGCTCCTTATATCTCTTGGCATTGACGCCGATTCTCCAACTGTACAACAGCACCACTAATATTGATATATTCTGGAACAAAGAAATGCATGGCGTTACTTAATATTTTGTTGGAATTTCTTTGGCGTATTTACAGGAAATTAGAAACAATACCATGAATAAAGTTATAGATTTGGAACAGTCAAATAATATTTTTAATTATTGTCACGATTAGTGGATATCAAAAAAATATAACACATTTTCACGCGATGACAAACCATTGAAGAATTTTTGTAAAGTCTTCTAAACTCTGAAAAAATAACAACTTGACCCAATAAACACATTGACTTCTAAAAGTATTAAAAGGCATATTTATTTACTTCTAGACTATACTATTATATCAAGATTCATGTTCACATGAGTCTCGGCGAACCACTTAAAGTTGGCAGGTAAGGTTCTCAACGAATGTTCAGAATAAGTAAGTAAACGTACCCTCTACTCTTCTCAAATGGATGGGAGTAATAAAAGCAGTAGATAGTAAGAAAGTATATTATTTTATCTCCCATTTCTGTACGGAATAGGTAATAACGAGGTTTTAGTAGTGAGCTGCCGTTTTGGCCAGTATACGTGCCATTTAGTTTGTGGTCGAATAACCAAATGTTCCTATTTTAAAATACAAGATTGAAAGAGGTTTTCATCACTGAGAGGCAACGATTAAATTAAAAAAGATAAGTCAGGATAACTCAATTTGATTACGGATTTCGAATGAAACATTTGAGAAATTGTTATGGCAACACTTTCGACGCCCAAATTCGAAATTCAAATCAATGTTATACAAACAATAAAGGCTAGAAATTCGGAGTATTGTGATTGTGAATTTTGCTTGAGGTCAAATCATAAAATTTAATTTTGAGATTTAGGCCATGTTCATCAGAGCTCTAAAATGAAATTATAATGAAGAAGTCGCCGTTGTATTTTCCTAAATTATACCTAAATTAATTTACTTTTATCATCTAAGTAGGCAACCTGTATAAATTAGGTAGTGAAGTTCTTATAAGCTATCTTTTATTTAAGTCATGTTTTTTCCGCGAGTACAAAAGATACTATTTTCTGCTCAGCTACGAATGGTTGCCGGCTACTGGCTACCTAAGGCCATTCCTAGATTTCTTTATTTCTCCTTACCTTTCATGTAAAGCGATTTAACGATGAAAAAATATCAAACAAACACTGTTAGTAGCATTTATACTAGCAGGAATTAATGAGGCAAGAGCGATGACAGTGTTACTTTTTCTCCCATTGCGTATTATGGCTTTTATAGCCCGATATTGCTTCACGGGACGTCGAGCCAATTTAATACGATAATTCCTTCTATCATGAACGTAAATAATGTTCGGAATAACGTTGTATCATAACTCATGATTGCTTTGTTCAGTGGCTTTAACGACCTCCATATTAAACTGGATGAGTCGGCGATATTATTCTAATAAATATGTTGATAGTGAGTACAATGCAGGTGTCCGAAATTATTGTTTTGTGTCGATATTGAAAGGAAGGTTTGTTATTAGTTGGGTAATGAATGGGGTCGTAGTCGTATGAGTTATTGATGCGTTTTGGTCTACCTCAGAAACAATATTTGGTAGGTGATAAATTGTGTGCGGGTATTGTTTTGGGATTGTATGTAACTATGTAAAGGTACCTATATGATGATGAATTTTGTTAACTGATTCTTGTGTCTAGATGTTGACACACGCACATGCACACACACCCACCCACACACACACACACGTGCACACACACACACACTTGTATATCCATTATTATTATTTATTTTTGTTATTTTTGATTAATATATTAAGATAATAAGTTACAATTTAATAAAAATTTCATCACACTAAAATTAAATAGTTATATAGTTAATAGGTACTTGATCTAATAACAGTTGGAACTAACAATCCCAGGGGCCTGGTGACCCGTAACACAGGTATTGCATACCTATTTCGGGCACCAGTCTCACACAATTTTTTTTTTTACTCTGACTATTAGATTAAGCGCTTTTGTCAAGATGTAATTTGTGATGAGAGAATAAACATTTTTATTGTTTATTGTTATTGTTTTATTGTCTCTTTAATGGTGAAGCATATTTTTTTTGTCGATTCTCACTTGTGTTATTTGTATAAAGTAAGGATCTCTTAAGTTTTAATAATAGTACTGTGTTATCGAAGATACTAAAAGCACACGGAGGAACTCGTCACGACGTCGATGGTCACCCATCAGAAAGACTACGTCAATCTTCTGATAGGTCGAGCTGTAAGGCAGTTACTTAACCGCGAGCAACATAATTTATTACATGAATACAGATCTATAAACGAATAGACCTCAAACTAATGGTCTCTGCACACAGCGGGCGCGGCGCGGCGTGACGGGACGGCGACGCGACGCAATGTACTAGACCGACGCGTCGCGTCGCGCCGAGCGGGACGGCTCTGTGTGATGTCGTCCGTAATATCTAGTACATTACAACTGCTCAGCGTCGCGTCGCCGTCCCGTCCCGTCGCGCCCCGCCCGCTGTGTGCAGCGACCATTATCGTTAATAGCAGTTGAGCGTGCAATTCTGGCGTCACTAAAAGTTCTGAGATGACATCTGTTGGCTTTATGTTATCGAAACTTGGCCAATAGACGCAACTTGAGCCCCAACTTAGTTGAACATGTGGCCTCGATCGAAGAGTCACAACTTATAACTTAGACTTCACTTGAAAGTTGTGTTAATTACTCCGTTTTCAAACAACGACGACGAAATATTAACGGTTTGTTTTGTCAAAGATAAATATCAGCTTTTATTTAATTGCTAAAAGCCTTCTATAGGTATTGGCCCCTGGCAGTAGAATATTCGGCGTCGATTTTATAGGGAAATGGTTTAATTGTGTTTTGAGAATGCCAGCTTTGTAAAATACTTTTGAAGTTCATCGATAAAGAAAAATATTATACTTACTCAATATTTAGCTAGTTAAGCTTATCTTATTTTTTCATGTAGAATGTTCATATAATCTAACATTATATGTATTTAATTTAGAGCCCCCATATACTAAACTGACGGTTGGTAGCTGTCCCTATGGTTAGTTCACGTTTAAATTTAAATACTGATACCGGCCAGATACTTGTTCTATGTAACGTACGCACCTCAATTTGTCTTCATAAAATCTGTCGCCCGAAAAATCTGTCGGCCGACTAAAAGTTTGCGGTGTTTGTGTGTCTCCGAAAGGTATATTGGAAACCGTTTAAACGTTACATCAAATCATGTTTTAATCAACACATACCCTAAACAACAAACCTTACAGACTACCAAAAAAGCTTGACCCAATTCTAGCGTTATTTCGCTTAAAATTGAACATATTAAGTGCGGATATGACCGTCCCGCGCCAGCTGACGCCGGGTTCCGTACAACTTTATCACGAGTTGGTCATTCCATAGTATTAAACATTTCGCGCTTCTGTTGCCGATTCAGTGTAGCGTAGAACGTTTTGTTTACTTATGTGTTTTTTAGGTTGCGGTATTTTTGGTGGATACGATTTTTGATTTGTGGTAAAATGATTGTTGGTGTTAATTAGAAAAGGAATAGATTTTGTTATGGCAGTAATGTGAATCCAATCTAAAATAACATATCCATATATACTATGAACAACATATGCATAAATAGCGGTTCCACGCAGTTTCTCCTTCGTTCTGGGGAGCTAATTTTATGTTGTCGTGGTGAGCACTACTTAGCGTCAACAATCGGAATATCTATAGAATCTTAAATACTTTTGATATTACAGCCTAAACGTTCAATTCTGATGTTTTGATTTATTCCGATAAATACAATTTATTTACTACAATTTATTGCCATTCAACGTGGCAATGCAGCCAGTCTTCTGGGCACGTTTCCGGAGGACAGTGATGCGGAGGAATACTTCGACGCCTGATCGATGTTCTTTTATATATGTTTTATGTTTATATATATTTTGTATATAGTATTTTATTTTTTGATTTGTATAAAGATAAGTAGTTTAAGTTTGTATATATAGTGTGTACATTACATAAAATAAAGATAATTTATTTACAATGTTTTCCAACTACAACGTTAGCGTTAACGACTTAAATTATTCGAGTAAACTCTCCAATCTACAACAACTTGATTGATTACAAAACTGTTGTTGCCAAGGAAGAATTTACAAGATTAATCCTATTCATCACGGAGAGAAAAGTAATTTGGCAAAAAGAAATAATTAAGTATACACCATGGTAATGATTCAATCAGAAGTCTGGACTAAGACAAATTGCTTCCAAGCTTAAAGTTCTGCTAATAAGTTGTTCGCGTGAACTTCTACAACGGAGTTAATAACTCGAAATAAGTTGAGGTCGTAACTTCCCACCGAAATTTGCTAAAGATTTTTGGTAAAATAATGAGTACAAAAGACTAACTAAGTATTTAAGATCGTGATGTAGCAGATTTAAAATGTCATCAAATTACGATTGTACCAAATCTTATGCTCTTGTATTTAGGATTTTTTAGAGAAAATCTCTTTGCACCATCTTACTATAAGTGACAGAGAGAAATTTAACGATGGGTCATGAATATATAAGGTACCTACAGCCGAATTTTTGATAAGTATGAACGTTGTCGTCAAAACTCACAGCACAAAAAGTTAAGATTACAAAGTCATAGTTAAAAAATATTGTGGTTTTAGTCACAGCGGGGACCGTTAGCTATGCAAACAAAGTAACCTATGTTAAATATACCCATTTCTATTAATTAGATCTGAAATATCAGCACTGTCAGTGTAATTTCTGTCAAACTAGTTAGCATATCAGACATTCAGCATAATTGTGCCGAACTAATTACGTATTGTATGGAACAAACTAACTACATTGTAGACAGAATTGCGAACTAGCTTTAATGTAATGTTATGTCCTGCGTGGATGAATCGCGAAAGTGAAGCTATCCGAAGCGCATTGACGGATGCATGCTGCGCCACGTCACGTTGACTACTTCAAAAGAAATCGCGATGCCCGGCCGTGCTTTTGTATTCGGAAACACTAGCAGTGCGTCCTAAGTAAGCCACCTGAAAGCGAACGCACAAGGTGGTGAAGAACAGTAATTTCCTTTGACGAAATGGCAATGTTTTAATAGACTTATTTGATTTAGGACCGATTGTTAGCGATGGCGCTTTGATATATTGTCAATACAAAAGCTGTCAAAACGTCAAACATATTCTTCAAATAAAAGTTATTTGGCGATTAAATAATTGGAATTTAGATAAAGTGTGGTAAACGTGACGTTGTGCGTTACGGCACGATACAGCGTACGTCTGTCGATTCGCTTCGGAAATCGCGCAACGCCGCCTCGCATTCGCGTCTGATCGCTCACTCAGGACGCACCCTTAGGACACACCGTAGGGTTTTGTAATGGTATTGTTTACGTTGGGATACTGAGATATAATGTTGGGTTATATTAATTTTATAGCAAATAATTTGTGATTTAGTTAAACTGTGGTATGTTTGTTTAACCTTTTCTGTATGCATTAAGTACAGTTAGCCCTTTCATTAAACTGACCCTAGTAAATCAAAACTTATTAATTCGTTATTTATAAGAATACAGTGTTAATATATTAAGTGGTAGTACACAATTGACTTCCATTGAGTATAGTATAGGTATATTTTTTATGTCTTTGACTGTTTTTTGACATAATTTGCTCTTCTTACTACAAAATGAACTTAACTCCAACTTGCTGCCAATGTCTGTTTTTGAGATTTCATGAAACCAATGTACATACTTTCAGAGAGGTACGTTCTGTTATTCAAACATGAACTTTTTAATCGTAACTGTACTATTTATAGAATAACCTTGTTTAATTTTCATCTAACTAAAAGTGGTTTATCAGTGATCACGCTTGACATTTTCCTTAAATGTCACGAACGAAATGAGAGTTATCACCTGTGGGAAACAATCTTCCTAAATTAATGTATTTTGTAATGTGACGTCGTAACGGAAAGGGCAACATTGTAATAACAATAATTGTATAAGTTATTATTACCTAGATAATATTCTAAGTAAGGTTAATTTTTATCTGGGTGCGGCAAGCAGTGTCCCGGGATGTGCTCGGAACCAAGGCGGACAGGTTGTATTACATAAAGAATTGACAATGTTAGTACTGGTTGCTAATTAAATACCCATATCCGAGGACAGCATAAATATTATATTAGTTTTTCTTAAATCAAGTGCTTACATTAAAAATTGAATGTGAAAATTCATACCTCATTACAAGTTGTTTTAAGGAAACTGAAGTCCATGTTGTCCATGAACTTGGGCTTCAGTGTTCCATAATCACATAGTAAAACAATTGAAAGACCACACACAAACGCAGCATTACATGCTGCATATGTGTGAGTGAGAAACCGTGAACTCACAGCACGAACATAGTTGTGCGGTGAACCGCAATCCTGAGCTGAGAACTGTAACGTCTTATGCGGTTACCCGCCCGTACTTGTGTACGCAGCTTAATAGTATCATTGTTGGATTAAATGGTATGATTTTTTTCTTGGTAGACTAAATTTTTGCGATTTTTGAGGTAACGGTTATTTTGCAACTGTCTTAGTAGACACGAGCCCATATTTTAATACTTGCATGGATTTTTTAATTGCCAAGGTGTATGTGTTTTCAACTGACTGATCTAGGGTAAAGGCGGGATAGATGCCGCAGTGGGATAGATGCCCCATTTTTAAAAAACCTACCTTCCCATGGTCGCGATTAAGAAACAACCATTTAACTAGAAGCCGCAAACACCCCGCACCTAAGTTAGCCACGCTCCGTCGAGGGGTGAGGTCGCGTTTCGCTCGTGTTTGAATTCATCTCCTCGGCGAACTTAAAGCAAGCGTAAAATTTTTAAAGGTGAATATTTGCTGTTGTATAACTTTATAAGAAGATATTAATTCCGTCTATTTTTTTATTACGTATGTATATTGTTTCATGAAGTATACATTTTGATGTAAATAGTTGCTCTATTTTATTTATTTATTAAAAAAAATACTATTGCATCTAACCCTGTCAAAAAGGATAGATGCCCTGATTTTTTACGGTATAGGTGCCCCTAGGGGCATCTATCCCTCCATACACCACGTATACCCTGAATGTATTATAAGTGCTTTGAATATATATTTTTAATATATTTTTGTGTTTTTTTATATTTTTCATGTGTTTATGTACCTATAGGTATTTACCCTTTTTATTGATTACGAATAATTTACAGTTTAAACAGTGAAGATGAAGACAATTCACCTAAGAAAAAAGTTAAGGGAAAGAAAACTAAAGGTGTGCCGGTAAAAAAGACTAAAAGAGATGGATGGGATGAGCCTAAGGATACAAATAAAAATAACTGCATAGAATGCTTTAAAAACTATGAACAAATAAAGTCAAAATCCGACTGGATTCAATGTGTAATTTGTCAGTACTGGTTACATGAAACCTGTACACTTTTCAGAATTTTTTGCTCGAGATGTGGGAAACTTAAAGCACTGTCCGGTTAAATATTATGATGCTAAGTATATTGTGTTATTTTAGTTTTTAAGAAAGAATGATTTTTATGATTTTGCATGTTGAAACTTAATAATTCATATTTTATAATAAGGGTTTAAAAGGGAAATGCCCATTTGATAAAGAAGGTTTGGCCAAGTAATGCCCAAGAAAGAAACAAGTTGTAGGCATTAGAGTTGACATCGTAGATAACGAAATAACTAAAAATGTTTACATAGAACTTGGTGGAACATCACAAACTGTAAACAGAAAATAATGCTAAAAATACATACATATATTTTTTAAGTTTTTATTCAATCCAATACTTAAAAAATATCCAGTACTGAATCCAATGTAAAGCCAAGGTCGTCATCGGGGGCGGGTACGGGGTCCATAATCGTAAACATTCGTCGAAATATCAGAAACGCAGTAAGAAAAGATACAAGTCGTAAGAGCACAGCACAAACCAAATTGTGAAATACGAAACGTCAACGATAAACGTCAACAAACAAGAGCATTAGGGATGGGACGTAGGATCAATTTATCGAAAAATCTATATTTGTCATAAACCGAAAACACGGAATCCTTGAAAGGTGTCGCATAAAATCGTGTTTAAAGGTACATCAATCACCAAACATTTTGTTTAATGATAACAATACAATGAATATATATTTACAAATATTTTTTTTAGTTTATTAGAAAATATTTAAAGAAAATCGATTTTCAAGAACCGGTTTTTAATAAATCGACTTTTTCAATATGGGTTTCAATCCCTAATTCTCTATTTTGACAAGACTGTCATGATCGTTACAGCGGAAGCGGAAGTATTTTAACAACTGAGTTCTGAATAATTTCATCTTTTTTTTTCCGGGGTTTTTTATCAGATAAATACTCGCAATATTTAAATTAATTATTTAGTATTTTTATTGTATTTATCACATAGATGGGCAAGTACTTGGCCAAGAATGGGCATTTCCCTTTAAAATACATTATTTTTGTTGAACAAATACTTTTAGAATTTTATTGTGTTAATTTTAATTAATCTGATAATAAATATAAAAAGATTTAAAAAACTGCAAAATACTTTTCATTTCAAATAAATTAAAGTAAAAGAATATATAAATATTATTAATATAATGTAATTATACAGTATGAATAAGAGTAGGGCATCTATCCCGCACCGTAGGCATCTATCCTTGCTAGTATTTTCAAGGTGGGGCATCTATCCATAGGGGTAGGCATCTATCCCCAAAAATTGAGTTCTACAAAAAGCTAAAATCTGCAAAACGTGTAGTATATAGGTCCAAAAAGATAAATCACAAATAAACATAAAGGATTAAACTAGTTACATTCATAGGTGTTATTAATGTAGCACCAATATTTATTAAATTAGAAGCATATTTCAAAAAGTGGGGCATCTATCCCGCCTTTACCCTATATCTCCCAGGACTATGAATACTACTTATCGTCTTTTTCGTTATCGTGTCAGCCGAAACACGATCACTGCCGGACAAAGAACGACTACTTAGAGATATAATGTTTGATAAATTGTTTCGTTTCACTGGTAGTCAACAGGTGCTCAGTTGTGAATATTGAATGTTATATTCAAGCCTATCCTATTAAATCAATAACTTCAAAATATCTCAGCGAGACAGACCTTCATAACTTTCTATTCACTCCCGTATCCGTCTCAAATAGAGCAATACGTTCTAGTATTCCAAAAGTAATTCAAATTGATTTGTAAGGCAAGGTAAGGTTCTCTATTCAAACCGAATAAGAATCTATACTAATATTACCTCTATAAAGCTGAAGAGTTAGTTTGTTTGTTTGTTTGAAAGCGCTAATCTCAGGAACTACTGGTCCGATTTGAAAATTTCTTTCAGTGTTAGATAGCCCATTTATTGAGGAAGGCTATAGGCTTTTAGACTTTTTATCCCGGTACGGGAAGTAGTTCCCACGGGATGCGGGTGAAACCGCTGGCAGAAGCTAGTGCTTTTATAAAGTCACTCACACAAATCATACTATTTGTGCACTACTTCCTTGGTAAATATTTCTAATACTGAATCAACCACATGTATTTAGAACTAAAAACAATTATAATTATTATTGTTCTGCCACTGAATAACACGAGCAGACCCTAATCTCTAACATTGCATTCGACGCAGCCAATTTAAATTCACCCACTTTCAGTGAAATTGTGCTTTGAACACGTTTCACATTTAACTATTAGACAAACACGATGTAATTCTAAATATTTTGTTTTACCCTAAAACTGCTATTATATGATTGAAGATTGAATTTCTCAGTCTGTTTCCAAAGAAGTCTTTGAATTACCGTTAATCACTATGCTTCATAGTCTTAAGATTAGCAGTCAGTAGACATAAGTTTGTGAGGCCAAGACAACGATAATTATAATGAAGTATTAAAAATTTAAATAAAAGCGCGGATCCCAAGTCTGCTGTAAGGTTTTATATAAAAAAAAATCACTATGCTAAATGCTTTCTCAATATCGCTTAGCGATATCTGACATCTTCGTCCAGTTTATATGATAAAAGAAATATTAAAAGGTGTTTGTGATACTCATATTCAATAACAATTAAAAATGATTTATGTGGAAGCTTTCAACGAAAAGCAGATAAATCTGTTTACAGTGAAAACAAAAGCTCTACATAACATCAGCACTATTCGAACTATTTTTTCGTCGAACGACAGCTATATACATTATGAAATTGTTTGTATTGCCTGTTATGCAATCACGGGAATTATTGAATACTGGATACGCGATGCTGTTGAAATATTCGTTAATAAAAAAATAAAATTAACCATCATGAAGGCTACTTACTACCTACATAATTAAATTCTCATAGACCTTTACACTACTTTATCTCTCTTTATTCGAAATAGGGCTCATGTGACCATATCTGCATGTATTATCAGGGTTAGTGGGTGATCTTATTAATAGTCTAGTCTAAGATATTTATCGACGCACGTGTTGCACCCGACCGTGACTTCGTCTGTAGGCGTCTTTTATTCTAACCTGTTAGTATTTTTATATTCTCAATTTACTTCTTAAGAATAGTACTACCAAATGTACTTAACTAGAGTAAAAAATCAAATTCTAACTTTACAGAGATTTACACATTCCAGATATATGCAGCTGTGTATGTAGAAGAACCCTTTTTATACAAAACACGGGAGTGACCGCATATGTCCCGTGTACCAGTATAAATATATCAATGTACACAGTTGAAAACACACTTCTAGTTACGAAACACCAGCTGTTGTCCATTTCATTACTGCCACCAATATTTTGTATCAAATTCAATTTACTGGTATTGTCAACATCGCGTTATGTGGAGCGAGAAAACCGACAATCCACAGTATATGTCCAATAATAAATTATGGATATTTCGTTGTACCACAGTGTAAATATGTTCTCTGATAAGCAGTTGTGAACCTACGTACTAACATTTGTAACAATGTCAATCACACATGTGTGTGCTTATGCACGACACTCAGTACTGACAGCACCGGTTGCTCCGGTAAAAGTTCGTCGATGCACATGCGTGTGTGAGTGGCATTTTTACGAACATTAGTAGGTAGTTTCACAACTGTACATCTTTATTCTGGGGTTGAACGCTACGTGAATGGCGATTACCCTCCTATAATATGTTTTCAGTACGGATTAATTTCGTATTTCAATTTACTTTTGGGCCTTTACAATAATTATTTTTGTTTTTAATCCTTGTTGAATAATTTGTTTATGGTTCTAGGAAATTTAATTTTATAAATGGCGATTAATCAATCTCTTTTTTTTATTTGTTTTATGGTACATAACAAGTAAAATATAAATTTATCTGTTTTTATACGCAAGCTTAATTTTTTACTGGTTTGTATTTTCAGTAGACAGAAATTGATTCTTTTTACATGGAGCTCATTTATGTTTCGTATATTCAGTTATTTCCCAGAAACCTTCTCCAGACTCGATTAAAATAATGGATTTTACGGTTTATCTAATGGAATTATACCTGCAACCATACACTGAAAAAATAACTGAAACCTTTGTTTGGATCACGCGTTATTTTTGCGAAACAACCTTGGGTGACGCTAAACATTCCGCGATATTTCTCAATGATACTCAAATTATATGAATAAAACCAAATCATATTTTTAAAATATTTTAAGGCCTGAGAGTGTTTTGTTTTTATTTTTACCTGGCACTCTAACTACGTCGGTAGCTCGCCTCTGAAGAGGTTCTTGCATGCCACGTTAACGCTTCTAGAGCCTCCAAATATTGCACATACTTGTCACCTACGTACGAAAATATTTTCGAAAATCCCGTCAATGTATTCAGATTCTTTAAAGTTTTTTTAGTTTAAGTTGTATGATATTTTTTAATATATTTTCTACTTCTACTAAGTATTTATATGTATATACACTATTGTTTGTCATTCTCATTAACTATCAATTTTACGAAGTACCTTCTTTACCTTTCAAAGTATTTACAGTCATAACTTATAACACAACTTTACCCTAAATAACCCTTTTCCGTTGTTAATAGAAGAAAAATGATGACAATGCAAAACTAAGTCGTGTCAACACATGCGACCACTAATGGTAACTTAGTATGTAAATATAGTAGCTTACTTAATTAATCTGAGCACGAAGGTTTTATCAAAATTATGGAATATTAAAATAGCGAGACTTTTTTCACTTCAGAAGCTAAATATTTATGCTGTGGTTATTTTTAAATGGGTCATGATGAGATTATGTGTATGTTTTGACATGTTGGAATAAAAAAAAATAAGTATGTAGTAAACACGCAACAGTTAATTTATTACGGTTTAGTCATTACCTGCGTTACTTGATTATAGTTTTAACTATCATTTTTTCTAAGTTAGACTCATTCTTGTTACCTTGAACACTGTACCTGATGACTCGATTACCCTCAAAATAGTGACACACTCTAGTTAAGAAATGAAAGCTAATTACATTAATTCTGTTGAAAAGACTAGTACAGAAGACATTTCCTTAGAGAAAGAAGGCCAGTAGTAACCGTGTCGAACCTCCCTTTAATTAACGAACCGTAGTCATTCATTTATTATTTATAAACTAACCGAGTGCTTGGTTCCACGCGCGCAGTGTAGGGTTTCAGAGAATGTACGTACGCGTATGTAACTACATAGTCATTGTGTGGACGAGATTTCTGTTTCCTGACGCAAGAGCAAAATGTTTCCAATAACATATTGTCAATAGCGAAGTATTTAGGAATGTATTTACACATTATTTAGGCAAAGTGTTATGTACGTAAATTCGTCATCATCATCCTCCGAGCCTTTTTCCCAACTATGTTGGGGTCGGCTTCCAGTCTAACCGGATTCAGCTGAGTACCAGTGCTTTACAAGGAGCGACTGCCTCTCTGACCTCCTCAACACAGTGTTACCCGGCCAACCCAACGGGCAACCCGGGTTACCCCTTGGTTAGACTGGTGTCAGACTTACTGGCTTCTGACTAGCCGTAACGACTGCCAAGGATGTTCAATGACAGCCGGGACCTACAGTTTAACGTGCCATCCGAAACACAGTCAATGGTGTCTAAGATATACTTAGAAAGTACATACAAACTTAGAAAAGTTGCATTGGTACTTGCCTGACCTAGGATCGAACCCGCGCCCTCATACTTGAGAGGTTGGTCCTTTACCCACTAGGCCACCACGACTATGTGTATATGTTATGTACCTAAATTGTGGCAATTTTTTGTATAATTAATTTAATTATAATATTGTAGGCAAAATGACATGTCGTATCATATTCTTGATAGGTATATTTGTCGCGTCCATATTCAATACACTTTGAAACTAAATGTAATGTCGTAAGTAGTTAGTGTATCAAATACTGGCAACGTAGACTTCATAATGATAAAGCATATTTTCCTGCTTCGAAGTAGGTATACAACGTTTAATCAAAAGCTAACCATGACATCAGGACAAAAAGTTTGAGCAAAATGTTTCATCACAGCTACCAAATGTATTGAAAACTCATAACCCAGCAAACATCAAAGCGCTTTAAGCTGCTGCATTTACCTCCGCAAAGTTCATCCTCCGCTTAAAAAGCTATAACAGCGCTTCCAATCCGCTATTAACCCGCTTCCTTTAATGTTCCATATGGGACGCTATTCATTACTCGCGTACGTTCGGGTTAATGACGCCCAAGCTCAGACAGCACGCAATGGATGGCGAACATAAATCAGTGATCGCACACGATTTAACTGATGGCAATTAGGTGGGGATCGAATTGTGATGTGTGAGATTTGAGTTCTGATTCTTGTGCGTGTGTAATTAAGGTTGATAATCCAGTGTGTCATTTGGGAAAAGAAAGTATGTTTAGTAACGTCTCCGTTCTGTATGTGAAAAACATAAGTAAAACCAATTTAGTCAGGAATAAGGAAAAATAAATATAAGTGTTTTATGAAGTAGTAAAAAAATAGTTCACAAAAGATCCTCGTGTAGGTAATAAAATAAAACTAACAAAATAATATTATCCTCATTTCTCTAGTAGCAATCCATCATCTGGTTATGTACCGAATAACCGAACTTTGATATATTTAGTTAGGAGTAATATTCGGGATTTTTCCATCGATCTATTACCGAAAAGTTGGTGTTCAGAAAAGATGTGACATTATAAGATAATTTTATGAAATAAGTTGCCTTTTTCGCGGTTTTATCCGCATTCCTCTGGGAATCATCGGAAAAAGTAGCCCATAGCTGACTCTAGGGTCCCTCATTCCCTGAGGTACAGGGAATGAGGGACCCTAGAGTACAGGTTGGGTAATACAGGGTGTACAGGTTGTCAAAGAGTTACTGCAACCCTTGGACACAAAGGGTCTAGAGGAAATTTAATCAGTAAAATTCTACCATGCATTACTGCTATAGAATTGTACCTACTGTGGGAGAAGTCATATGATAATTTCCCATCACCAAAAAATGAATGTCAAAATTGATATTCTATTTTAACCAGAAATATTACCAAGCCAATAATCAAGTTGACATTTGTATTTACAGTAATATTTCTTAAATTATTACGTAATTAACTCAAAGAAATATGTCTGTGAATCATCAAAAGGTTTGATGAAAACATCGATTGTTGTCGCCATCAAATTACAGAGTAATGAAGGGGAAATCAAACGATTTGATTGCAAATCAAAGGTTTTTTGCTCGTGTAACTTGATTTCGATATAAAATATTTACTTTTTCGTTCATTAAATTGTAATTTTTAGGTTTATATTTTGTGTTAACCGTAAACATTTTTAGTGTGTATTTTGTAAGGCACGTTATTGGTAAAAGTAATTAAAACCTATGTGTAATCTTTTTAAAAAATCGATTTTAGTGGTTGTAGAGTTATCTTGAATTTTTTTATCAAAATAATATGAAATGTTAATTTAGAACAAATGAAACCATTTTCAATCAACTTCCATACAAAAATAATTGCAGGCCCTAATTTTGTCATTAGATTAATCTGCTTTTTCGTATAAATAATATTTAATAATTACTAACCACCAAAACATTTACAAGAAGAACTCAAACATAAATAAAATACATACGACATACAAAAATAGCTCATGTTACGTGAATCAAAAGGTCAATTAGACAAGGTAGCATCTCACGTACGCACCTATATAAATAACTGCCACGTACGACCTTATCAAAGCAACAGGCTGATTATGTTCACTTAAAGTATTTTGTGTGAATATGTCATGCTTACTTCTGATGGGTAATTATTTCTTAGTGTCATCTTTTGGCTGCCGGTTTTACCAAAGTTAACGAGCCCAATTTTTATAGATCTAGGTTGGTCATATATAATTTTTTTAATTATGAGTCTTTAGTTACAGCCTTTTCATCGTCCCACTGCTGGGCACAGGTTTCCTCTCACACGGAGAAGGATTGAGCGTAAAACATTCTTATGGTGATAAAATATTATGTTTTTGAAATACATAAGTAGTATATTGAAGGACTGATTAGATACTGTTTCTATTATTCAATAAATTCTAACAACATTCAAAAATGTTAACACCAAGCTACAAGCTGCAGCGTGCTACGCCCATGTAGTAATTTGGCTTTAGGCTACGGCGTAGCAGAGTCGGCGTATTAGAGCCGACATCGCGTAGCGTATTATGTACGTTGCTAGATTGCATTTTCACACTCGAATACTTCATATGGCAAATACAAAGCAATTTAGGTATGATTAATAATTGAAAGATTAAGATATCATAAAGAAAATTCTTATTTTTCATGAACTATTTGCATCCTAAACAATTTTCTCTAAAACTTTGGTAAAATTTTTATATACTACTCATATGAATTGAATAAAGTTTCAGCTATTTTTGGCCAAAGGGAGCAAGCATTGCTACTAAACAAACTATTAAATCGAATTCTGTCAATCCTTCATAAAGTTGTGTTGTGTCAAAACCCTCACGTACACTTTGCGTCTATATTTAGACATCCAAAACGATATAAATAAATATACGAACGTGAGTTGTTACGTCATTTTATTTTATTATTTTGTTTTAAAACAGTTAAACGAATTTAGGATACATTCGATACGAAAATAAAAATGGGCCTTGAAGTCAGCTAAGTGGCTAATGTCTGCTACTTTATCATACTGAACAAAATTGATCTGTAGTGTCTGTTTGTTTGCTTACACAACTGTACTTGTCCGAGATTGTTTCAGTTTTCGATAACATAGAATTTATTGAGGAAGGCTATTGACTTTTTTTTATCCAGGACCATACATCACTTATAATACGGAAGAAACTGCTTAGAGCAACCTAGTACTATACTTAACACTATAAATCCGAAGAGATTTTTCTCATAAAAATAATACAATGTTAGATATCTCATTTATTGAGGCTTTAAGCTCACTTTCATGCGGATAAGTGAAGAAAGAGCTAGTAAAAGCTAGTCCCATGTAAACAGTGAGCACGTACATAGACCAAAGTAAAAGCAACAAGCTGATTACATCATCACGCGTACAGAGATGTGGCTTGCGTCGCTCTGTGGAATACTGTATTACGTCAGGACATCTCGAATTGTTCCAAATATGCAGGAGGATGCAATCAGTATGTTAATTCTAGCTATTATATTAAAAAATATAAATATGGTTTTAAGAGAGAAATGGAGGAAACAACATATGTCCCGACGACAAATAATTTGGGAACGGGACAGAAAGAAGAAGAAGAAAAAAGAAGAAATATTATTTTAATTAGTTTGAATACTATTTGATAATAATTTGTTTGAATTTTAAAGATAATGTTCCGTTTGGGACGTTACACTACATAATAGTTGGTCCAATATATTTCCTCATTGGAATTGTAGTCTTATAGCGCTTCTGCTGTGCACGGTTTCGGGTTTGATATCCGGAGCGGACCTCAATAGCTTTCTGGGTCTTATTAAACTTTCACAAAAGTAGCCCTAAGTCTGAAAGTTGTCGACTGATAGGCCCGCAAAAGATCGAATGAAGGAAGAAAGATTTTTGCCCTACAATTGGACTCCAGGCTAAAAACAAATAAGTTGTTACTTTTGGAAGTTTATTTCGGGCTTGGACATTGTGTGTGCAACCAGGGTCATATAACTGGGTCATATAACTGCATATTTTTGTATTGAAGGTTCTTTAATAAAAATAATTTATTACAAGAAATTGCTAAAAAGGTAATACCTAGTTCCTAATATATTTTTATCCACCAACATTCATCAAACCCAAAAATATATTTGACGAATCGAACGAACTCAACAACAAAACAATATAAAAACAAAACTAGAAACACAAAACTCATCGATCAACCAAAACAAAATGCTGACAATTTTCAAAAATCCGGTTGTGCGAAGTAACACGATTATGGAAGTCCGGATAAACCGGCGGATATACCGGAGAGAGAAAAGTACGGAAAAAATGTCACGCCTGTCTTTTGTTCTGCGGCTTTGTCTCACCGAGGAAAGACGTGCGTGGGCAGATTTCACGACATAATATTTTTGAAACACAAGACTGTTCCTTTTTTAGATTATATGTTTGAAATGTTGATAGAGAAACAATGAATTAGTGTTTTGGTTCTTTGTGTGTGTTTTGTACTGGTTTCAAAGACAGCTTCGGAAAATGAATTCTGCGGGTCGAGATTGATATAATGAACTTGACACATATATGTATTATATACAAAGGTTGAATAACTTACTAGGTTTAATTTAATAACTTTTCTGTGGTTTTACGTTAATTTACGTCTGGAATATGTATTTCCCCCATTTAGAAGTTTAGGTAAAATTTTTATGTATTTTTAGAAGATATATATATATTATATTTTACCATATTAAAATAGAACTAAAGTTCACTTACCAGGGTATAGAGGGCACTAGCATAGGCAGCGTGTTTGACGTGCAGCGTGCGACAGCAAGACAACGACGTGTCCTGCTCGTGAGCACTCCACGCTTTCATCTGACGACAGTAAAATAGTTAAATTACATTATTTTATTTATCAACACATTTTTACATGAAGTAGGTATCCTAACACTCAAAAGAAAATGAAGAAAGGAAAATTCTGGTAAGGAATTGGGAAACACAAGGCACTGTTTGAATACACCATCCAATCGAATAAAAACTGCTATATTTGAAGGTTGCGTTAGGAAGCATTATATATGCGAGCATCATTTACGCAAGTATCATTTGCTTGATATGTATAAACCTAACCAAACATATTACACCAACCGCAAAAAAATATTCATAACCATTTCCAGCTACTACAAGACCTATATTAAAGTAATGCGCAAAACAACCTTTCAAAAATTCATTTCACCCGGAAATCGTTGAATTATTTGACATAATAATGTCAGTCAAACCCGGGGCATAAAGCGACCGGCAAACGTAAAAGACAGAATTCCGATAAAAATCAATTTTGTTCAATGGCCGTCAGCCATATTATATTTGTCATCCGAAAAGGTCCTAAGTACACTTCTAGGAATACTTAACAAAAGAAAATCGGTCCTTAGTAAAATAAGTAAGAACTAATGCTCTAGTGTTATTTTTTTCGTAATTTTGGTTTGCGCTCGCACCTTTGTTTATTCGCATTTAAAATTTATCAATATTGTTTCATGGTCCTTTTAAGCTGGCTTTTCGTGCGTTTTTAGCTGTTGCGGTGCTGCTGTGGCCATTTTTAAATAGTTTTGCTGGTTGTAGAACGACATTCTTACGACTTCAACGACATTTTAATCGTCCCTAATGCCCATAGTATTAATTTGTTACATTGCCATGAACAAGCATCTTTTATATAGACGACGATCATAACCTTCTTTAACGAAATGTACAAAGCACTGTTCTCAAGACTCATTTGAAAACTAAAAACAACTAAAATTCCACAGACTTCGAACATTCAGTAAGTTAAACTTGCTTCAACGCTCTTTTGACCTACAATCTTTAGTCTCACACTTGGCTAACCGCTAAATCAATTGTGGCTAAAACTATAAAAGTTTATCTTTGTGAAATGTTTGCGTTTTTCTCCAAGAAGGTTACCTGTGAAAACCACTTAATTTTCATTTTCGTACCTGACTATCTTTATTTCTTACGCTGCTATAATGGTTTATGTGACATAAAAAAATATGATCGATGAAGTTACGTTTTGGTAGTTTTTTTTGCTACGTCGGGATAGGTTGTGAAGGTCAAAATGATTTATTGGATTGTTTGTAGTAGTCGATAAAATGGCGCCTAAAGTAAAAAATGGTACTTTTATTCCAATTTCATTAAAATTAACAATAAAAAATAAAGTCGAATCATAAAACACTGAAAAGGAAAATAAATTGATCGTCGCTCTAGTTATTTTCGAGTCTTGAGGTTACTGTTGTGCTTAATATCTCCGGTCTAGGTATCGATAATGAAATCGATATGTTAATGAAGACCCTGCTGATATACCTACGGCGGGCGTAACGAAATGATTACTTTTTAAACAAAATATGATTCTGTAAATATTTGGCGGACATACATAACATGTAAGGAAAAATCCAAATCATGAGAATCGATAAACTCCTACTATTTGGAAGTCGAATAAAAATAGTAAACTACCAATTCCATAAAATTCAAGGCCACAGCTAGTTAGTGAAAAGCATAAATCCGCTTTTTTGGAATATTCTTTTTTGGGCGTTTGATACGTTTTTTGCTGAAAGCGCGAAGGCTTTGCATGAGTTTGATAACAATGCGACTTTCAGCACTTTTACGTTGGCTGTTCAAGCCTTTGACGCTTTCATATGTAAAGTTCACGCTTTCATTCCGTCATGGTGTGGGTAGAGATATGAGGTTATACCGTTGTTGGTACGGGAGGAAGGTTGGAAGAATATTTTTTTCTTTAATCCGGTTTCAGTAATAAATGCCTCAAAAAGTTGTTAAAACAAACTTTAAATGAAAGTTTCATTTCATAGCCTTTAAAAGGACACCAAGTCGAAAAAAATGCGCTCTTTGTCAATTCTATCTTACCGATTTTTTTTATGTGTTATTATTTACTAATGTTTTGTTTCAAAAAAAGATCTGTAGATAGCATCTAACAAAATATTTCTATATGCTCAGTTACCGAACCAAGTACTTATGAACATTTAATTACAAAAACGAACATTCCACAGTGCAAAAACTCATGTATATAATAACATAAAGTAGGTTCATACATACGTTTGTAACATCCAATAAGCCTAAACGTATCAACCTATTTACTCAAATGACGTGTCATTACATACGTATGGTTCCGCAGAGTATCATTGCACGTGACGTCACAAATTCAAAATGGCGGACGTAATTTTATATTCCATTTGATATGTAAGATGTGACTCATTGAGATGAGTATCGAGTTAATAGGTATGTTTGGATATTGTTATCTTAAATGTTATTTTACTCTGAGGGAGAAGAAAAACTTTTGGCAAAGCATAAAACTGACTCTCTGACTACGCTGTCTGACTACGCTGAAAACCGCATAAAAATCAGTTCAGCCAAACATGAGATCATCGCGCACTTGACAAACATAATCAAAGTGAGAACCTTTTTTGAAGTCAGTTAAAAATACTTATTAATATACTCTTCTTGGGAAAATTCTCGAATTAAAAGCAAAAACACTGGGAATGAGGTTTATCGCTGTTCACTTACTCCATTACAAGATAACAGAAACGTAATGAACCAAAACGTTTTTCTTACAAGAGCCAAATTTCTCGTGACCCTATCTTTAAGAAATGAGTTTCATGATATCATTCAAGGAACGGGGTCTAGTTCAAAATATTTGAGCTGTGATTTTCTTAACCCGAAAGATTGAAAAAGTTTGTAGGAAATAAATTATTGTGACTGTACCAAAGTGAAATTTGTGGTTTCTGAAAACACAATTTTGAATTTGTAATAAGGACCAAAAGGCTTTTCATCAATATCATTGACATTGCGAAACTTTCTGCCGACTTTATGAATCAAGATTTGGAAAATTTGGCTAGATTTGTATTCAAAATATTGTAGTTAGATATAATTTTGTGATTACAATACAAAATTAATATTCTACAATTTTGTTCCAAAAACAATTGAAGGGAAGATGTTATATATTGATTGATGTTTTAATTGAGTGATGTTATTATTCCTGGACAAATCGTATCACGACAAATTGTTGTGATATTGCCATGCTAGGGGTTGATTCCAAGGCACATTAAAAATTTAAAATGAAAATTCCCTCTACTATAACTATTTGTTTCTTCTCCGTGCAGGGTGAACGTACCTATAAATAGATTATTATGATCTGCAAAAGAGCATTTTAAAAGAATTATACAGATTTTCTCGTCCGTTTACCGTTTTAACAATTATTTATGCGTCTCCATAAACCCTAGTTTTATTAGCCTTTAGACTACAAATGGCTTTTTACAGATTTTAAATAAACATAAAATGGTGTTGTCATTGGAAGAAAAAATAAAATTATCTGTTTTTTAACTTCAAAAAAATATCTTGGCAATAAAATCCGCTATCATTTTAAATTAGTTTTTCTTTACAAAAGAATGAATAGCCCCAGAGGAACTGCTACATTTTCAACCAAAGCTCCAAAGTGAATAATTTATTATAATTATATTTTTCAAATAAAATATGTACAACTGACAGGGCTTTTAGATATCTCACGCCTTGAAAGCCTATTTTTTGTAAGAATAAGAACATTGAATTCTTTTAAAACAGCAGCACTTTGTGTTAACCTAACAGAATGTTCAATGAATATGGCATGAGAAATGTAGTTATTTTGATGAATCCCTACTAATATTAAGAAGCGAAAGTGAGATTGTCCCTTTGGTACAAATTCATCCTTAAACTGATGAAGCTATGGAGACAGATAAATATAGGTGCGACGAAATAAACTTGCATACGTACTCGTAATATTAGTTGCATAAATTATTACTATTAAAAAAAACTATGCTTCTATGAAAACTAATCCCTACTAATATTATAAATGCGAAAGTAACTCTGTCTGTCTGTTACGCTTTCACGTCTAAACCACTGAACTGATTTTAATAAAATTTGGTACAGAGAGAGAGTTGACCTTGAGGAAGAACATAGGATAGTTTTTATCCCGGACTTTTGAAGAATTCTCTTGGAAACGCGATATAACCAACATCTACGCGGCGAAGCTGTGGGCGGAAGCTAGTAACTTATAAGTCTTTAACAGTGATTTTGGGTCTGCTTACACCGTCCTCAGTAGAGAACACAAAAGCAGCTAATGCTACCCAACCTGGAGAACAAAGCAACTTTATAATACCGGAATTAAAGATATTAACATTTAGTGGAATTTTAGACTTCCTGCTACACGTGTCGACTTCTGCCAATTATTATGCATATAATCTAAAAGCATCATTAAATTATTATATTATACAGAATTAGTTTTTTGTTTGAACGCACAAATCTCAGAACTTAATAGCCCGATTTGAAAAATTGTTTCAGTGTTAGATACCCCTATAATTGAAGGAACTTTATATGCTAATTTGTATGCGGGTACGAGAAGTAGGTTTCACGGGTTGAGGGTTAATCCTTGGGAAACCGCTAGTCATAACTATGTAGGTACTATTTAAAATGAGGGCGTCACAAATAAATCCCAACCGTTTATTTATCCGATCGTTTTGATAAAAGACAGCTTTAAAAAAAGCATACAAAAAAATAAACAACGCGTATTCACAATGGCCCACTTTTTCCATACGTCGAAGCCATTACTTCATTCATACATAGTGTAAAACGCCGGCCGCAGTTTTGCTTAGTAATCCATCAAATAGTTTTGAACGTGGCACGGTGTGACAGTGAAGTGCACTTTTATGAATTTTGCAACTCGTCCCAAATGTGGACTGGGCTACAAATGAGTTTTGACATTCATTATTGTGTAGTCGTGTTATTTTGTGAATAATCAAACATAACTAGTTTTTTTTTTAATGACTTGTGATTAAAAGAACATCCAGATAAGCTGTTGATTGTTGCAGAATATATGTTTTTACTTCTTACAAGATTTGATTTAACTTTATTTTGAAACTAGCTGTTCCCCGCGGTTCTACACGAATCCTGAGAGAACTACTTCCAGCGCCCAGATGAAATGTAACCGATGTTCTTTCTCAAAGTCTAGACTATCTATGTACAAAAATTCATTCAAATTGGTTCAATAGTTTTGACGTAAAAGTGAGATTGACAAACTTTTCTTTCACTTTTAAAATATTAGTTGGTAAGTTGGTAGTATACGACCCATTTTTTGAGGTGCATGCATTCCAATTCGTCTCCTTTGTCAACATTCCTATTCATAGAATGTTCCCAAAAATATTATATACGAGTACATTGCTCAAATAGCTTTCCCCATGATCGTCATTATCGTCACCAATCCATTATCCCCCGCGGTAATTATAGCAATTATCCTTCATATCGTTCGCGGGGTAATCGCGGTAATCTGGCCCATAGAAGGAAGTTTTGGGCCGGTAATGTAATAGTATATCATTCTCGCGGTTTCACCGAGGCTAATGCATGCATTTTTATATTATTTTGTGATATGCACGAACATATATGTGTTTACTAAATTTCATTTTTTTTTTTTTTTTTTTTTTTTTTTTTTATTACCATTTAAAATATACAACAAAAACATTAATATACATAGCATTTATAAACTACAAAAGTTTGTGATTAATGCTACAACTTAGTCTACATCAAGATATAAGATACAAGGAATATTTACTTATGTATAAATAAAATTTAGGATGTTGGTAACTATATTTAAATCAGTTCAGCAGTTTTGGTGTAAAAGCGCGATTGTCATACCTTTCGCATTTATAAAATAGGATAGGATAGAAGGATAGAGTAGGTAATCGACCCATTTTGGGGTGCAATTTTGTTCCCTTTCAACATCCTTGTTCATTGAATATTCCCAAAAAAAATTATACATATCCATATCAATCCATTATTCCCCGCGGTAATTATAGCAATTATCCTTCATATCGTTCATTGTCGCGGTAGTCTCGGACATAAAGGAAGTTTGGGAGGCCGGTAATGAGTAACATAAGCTTATTGTAACACCATGTGAAACTTGTGGAACGCAATAAATTATATGAATATAGTATCTGAGATTCTCGCGGTTTTGTCAGGTTTGTTAGAGAATTAATTTTGGGTAATGGATTATTTTTCTGTACTTCTACAATTTATTTTGGTGACATTTTTGTGTTCACTGATATAAGAAAAACAAAAAAGATGTTACAATGATTTTATGCATTAGGTGTTGTTTCAATCACATCGTTTTTTAAGAAATATTATTGGTTTCATAATTTATTTTTAAAAGTCAGAAAGATAAAACTTTTATCTAAAAAGACCGCCTGGATAACATTCCCTATGAAAATTTTGTTATTTTATTTTAATTACTATACGAACAGGTATAAGAATTACTGCATGGTTGGAATTTACACACATCAAATGTAATTACGTAGCAAAGATAATTAACATTTAATAGAAATAGAGGTCTGATGAAATAAGTTTAACTAATAATATCAGAGTAAATAGTGGTGACATCGTGGCATGATTTGTTATGTTTGATGGTAAAATAATTTATTCATCGTTACAATTGTACAACTTTCGAGACGAAATGTTGATTAAAAATAATTAATTTTATCGATTTCTACCTTGAACATGAGCCTTTAAACATCACACCTGTCACCAGTTTGACCCTCAAACAATAATAATTAGAGAACTTTAAAAATCTAATTTTTGATATAATTATAAAACTGAAAAAAGTAATAAAAGTTTACCTTTGAGTGTGGGATGTATCTTCAAGAGTTGTCAGGTCACTTACTATCATATTATTACAAAGTTTATATATTCACATTTTATTTGTTTACTTTCGTATTAAATGATCGTTCGGGGATCGCGACGCGGCGTGCGCCCGGGGACGCCGATGCGAGCAGACTGCCAGTGCTACGCCGTAGGCCGCTACGAATCGCTACGCCGCTACGTAGAACATAAAGTTTTCTTTTTTACGTGACGTTTCGTTTTGCGTGTCACCTTACTTTGCGAATTTATTTTTATAACTTTATAGTTTTTGCAGGTAAGCAATTTATGATTCTATTATACTTTTTCTTTTGATTCATAAAACCAACACGTTTTTATTTGAAATCACAACTTTCTTTTTGACACTCGTATTCTTGCGTAGAATAGAATTTATTTTTTTGTCAAATTCTACTATCTACACTTGTATAAATTTAAAAAGTGAGTCCATTTATTTGAGTAGGTCCAATGTTCTCATAATTCATATTTTTTTTACAATTGTAAAACGTTAAACTAAATCCCTCGTACTTATAATTAAATGCATATTATATTTCATTCTTCGTATCAGCAAGAATGTAGACGGCTTACATATCTATGAATCTGCATTTTGCATATTAAATACGTCCCGAGGCGAGTGAACTCAAGTGTGCCGACTTCACTGCAAAGAGGTAGCGTTAAAATGAAAATCGGATACTCGACTTGTAAGTGGAGTCATACAAGGATATCGCAATATTGTAAAGAGATTTTATTAATAAAATATGTGAAACAGTAGCAAGGATTTAAGATAAATGACAACTTTTGACTCTGTATAAAAATAATTTCCTAGGTGTTCACCGATCTTCGTGAAACTTCATCTTAATCAGCCTAGCCGTTTTACCGTTTAACCAGCAAACTCATTTTCGATTACAGGTTGATGTTATAAAAATTATAATGAAAAAATTTAGAAAGAATTTTAAATTAGAGAAAATTAATGTTAGGCAATTAGTTTGAGGAATCGTAAAAATTGCAGATGGGGTACCTCCCCGAACGGCGAGGGTTAAATGGGTCGTTGTGGTGTATTTGTAGGGTTACCAAGTAAATTGACATTCATTAATTACTCACTCGAGTAGCTTTTTAATGATTTCCTAATAGTGCTGTAAATTGTTGACGTATTTTATGGAGTCGTGTTTTAATCATAATTAAGTGACCATTTGAAAAAAAATGCTATTTATTATGTTTTGAAAATTCAAACTATCAAATCAATTAAAATATACCTAAATTTTGTAGATAGATGTTTTTATTTATTTATTTAGGTAATTTAATTCAAAGAATCTGTTAAAGCTATTTATACTAGTAAAACTATTATCAAAGAATGCCAACGACGATGATGTAACTAAGTAACCGCAAGAACTTAACTTAACTTAATACGATATGTATCAAGATTAGTATGCAGTAAAGGTTTAGTTCTCATAGTTTTTTCGATTAACCACAAAGATTGCCGTCTTGATTACTTTTTAAATACGCTCGCATTCTTTGAAACCTATATTCATTACGTGATATGAATTTGTATAAGAATAAAATTAGTCTCATTCTTATCTTGTTTTGAATAAAGAATAAAGTTTTGTGTGTGTGTGTGTGTGTGTGTGTGTGTGTGTGTGTGTGTGTGTGTGTGTGTGTGTGTGTGTGTGTGTGTGTGTGTGTTGTGATTTTAATTTTCTTTAAATGTTTCTTTATTACAGATCAATTTATATCGGGATATCAGGAGGTAGTGTCAAGGTAAGATATTATTCACACTTTTATTATAAACTGCCAAAGATTACAACGTACATTAGTAAGGTCATTAACATTTAGTTTATGTGGCACATAGGTACCTACTGTTAAAAACCAGTGATATAATATTTATACACACATGGGACTTAATTGTGCTCGTGGTTGTCATTTTAATTTAATATTTAATTTATTTTCAAAAATCGGATAACAAAAAATCCATAATGTTAGTAGCATATATATACCTTATATCTAGTGTTAGTACATACAAAATTAAAAATAACAAAAACAGAATTTGAGTCATGTTGTACAGAGGATGAAAAACAAGATTTTCAAGCGGCCAACCTCTCCACAAAATGTCTCAACAAAGGGGAAAACACCCTCTCGGCCACTGTTTCCAGAATACTGTTGTCACTGGCTCTGGTTAAGGCAGTATATTGACCCATATGCTTATTAGTTAACTTTCAAAATTAAAACAGTTAAAATCTGCATTGTATACAAGACAAGTACACCCCTATAATACCCGGAATGCCGATGCACAGTTCACAGACAACTGAGCATCGAAATTTCTTTCCCCAATTCCATTGCTCAGCTCACTGGCAAACCTGAAATGGAATAAATTGCTCCCACAGAATTTGGGTTATTTATACGTGGCAGATCACGTTTTAATTTATCGTCCCAATACACATTTACAATCGTCCACATACATATCCTAATAAGCTTTAAAGTTGCAAACAAAAACCGCCCCAATTCTTTACGAGTTAAGGGTCAATTTACCGTGTGTGTTTCAGCAATGAGTCTTTACTGTCGTGTTGAACAAACATGGGCTCTTGAGTAAATTACAATTACTTGAGACATGCATCTGAAAGCGAGAACCTCTCGGTGTTCACTTGAATTTACTGAAACTTCTACCGAATGATTTGCATATGGAAATAAGTAGATTGGAATTTGATGTCTCCGGTGCTTTGCTGTGGTTATAGTAAACATCTCGTCTAATCTTAAAAGCTTTCTGTCTTCTAGGATTAAGTGGACCTTGAAAACCCAACTGTATATTTTCAAGTTCTTGGAATGTATATAATATGCATGTATTTGTACCATGCCTTCTGAACAAAAATATATTATTAACTTATTGTGATAGCGTATATCCAAAATGATGTTGAATTTGAAATTAAATAATCATTTATTTTAGGAAATTGTTGTACCAAATATGTACATTTTAAAAAC
Source organism: Helicoverpa assulta (assembly GCA_963856015.1). Taxonomy (NCBI): domain Eukaryota; kingdom Metazoa; phylum Arthropoda; class Insecta; order Lepidoptera; family Noctuidae; genus Helicoverpa; species Helicoverpa assulta. The sequence continues at coordinate 4,535,890 of CAWLCW010000016.1, forward strand.
CAGCATTTCATCACAGTATCCAGCTGAAAATATTACTATTCTAAAAGTATTATACGAATTAGAAAATCACCAAAATCATTTATATTTTCGCTAATCTCAATTCCATTGGTAACAATTCGTTCCTCTACCGTGACACAAATATAATGAGAACTTTTAACTTGTCAGGTTCACCGTATTAAGTGGTTTGAAGGTGACCTTCAGCTTAAAAGTTGTTTATCCCCTCGAGTCGGAAAATACCGGTTAACTTTCCGAATAGCAGTTTTGTTAGGATGTTAGCCAAAAGGTTTTAATGAATTAAATGAGTTTACCAAAGGCCTAATTGGTAACAACCCAACTATGCAAATCCCTTATACTTATTTATTTATGCTTAGGATCCTTCGTTTTTGGATTGTTGGAATAGAGGTAATTTATGGGTTTTCGTTTTAATAACATACATAGATATGTAGTAGTGTAGGAAGGAAAATATTATCTTCAGTTTTGAATGTTCAAATTGCAAAACCAATTTCTTGGTTGTGAAAAATGTGGGTTGCGTATTATTATTTACTAGACGATTTTTTGATTTCCCAGCAATTGTTAATCATAGGGAACGTTTTGGTCACAATGTACCTACTGTCTTCTCATATTTTATTCCAAACATTCATGACTACCAACCAGTAACTCAATAAATTCGTATATTTTATTCATTTTATAGAATTCGAAATCAGTGTCCCATCATCTCGATGCACAAACGAATATAAATTCGGAAGATGTTTTCTATCATCGAATATTGTTCCAGTCACGATTTGAGGAAATCTCGATTCAAGTGAAGTTCGCTTTGGTACGTAAGAATCGAATAAACAGGCTTATGAAATATTTATAGTGTGCGGCGAACCTTCAGCGGATCGGTTTGAAAATTTTCATCGTCCACGTTATTCGTGTCGGTCGAGCTTCTATCTATAGTTGGAAAGTTTAGAAACATTGCGAGTTGTCTCGATTATCTTTAGCTGAGAGATAGCGATTCGAAAGAGAATTAAAGACTCGTTTGCAAGGACTTTCGCGGGATAAAGGTGACCATTTTTGTTTTGCTTGTTTATTTGATAGCTTTTTAGTAGAATCGAGTGTTTGAGTTACACGTAACAAAATATTTTTGACACATTTTTACTACATTTAAAAAAGGGTTTCTATTAAAATAGTAACTTGTCTTGTAGTTGTTATAAATAAACTAAATGAATGCAGAGTTGGAACAATAAAGTTAATTCTGATGATTACAGGGCAGCCACAGTAATATACCATTAAATATTAGTGAAAAATAACATTTTATTACAGGCTCTAAGAAAATGTTCACAAAGGACGAGCCAAAGACAATCAATGACAATAAAAACGTTCAGACATGTCACCTCAAATTCTCATTACTTCGTAAGGATACATTTTATTTTCTTTGAACTTTTTGGGGATTCTTCTAGACGAGTGGAATTATCAGTTTATTGTAGGCTATCCTGTATTAAGTCCGTTAAGGTATAGGTTCAATCAAAGTTGAAACCAGTCCAAATAAATGTGAAAATATTTTTTCAAGAAAGTATCTAAATAAACAAACTTTCTCAGCAATAATAATTGAGCTCGAGAAAATTTCTAAAATTAAGTGCTAAAAAAGATAAGCTTAACGCTCGACTGCAGTACGATAAATATGTTCTTTAATCTCCGCTGCGCCACGTCGGCATTCGGCATTCGGCTTTCGACTTTTGGCTTTCGGCCTCGGCGGTATCAATTAAAACGCTGAAGGCACACCCGTATAACTTCTTATCGCGCGCCGCCTGGCGTTTGCGAACAAAAGAAATGGTGCTCCATCGCTCTATAACCCGCGCGTTTACTTCTGTAACTTAAGTCATTGTAAAGTACCTAATGGAGAAGAATGTTTATAAACTAGTGAAGCTGATATGCTGCTTGTAGCCGTTTTAATTGCAGCAGCTTTTAGTTTTCTATACTCAACTCGTTTATCGTAACTAATCCTTATTCTGTCATTTCATTTTCAAGTACAAATTCCAATCATTTTAATGTCGAAAATCTTTTAACTAGTTGATATTTTCATCTCGTTACAACATCAGTACTTAATTAAGCCCATCGGTTTTTATTACCTCGAAAAAAGTTGCTGCTATTTTATTTAGGTGACTATACTTCTTCAAATAGTATTTTTAGTCATCGACTTTAAGTAAATTCATCTATACTAATATTATAAAGCTGAAGAGTTTGTTTGTTTGTTTGTTTGTTTGAACGCGCTAATCTCAGGAACTACTGGTCCGATTTGAAAATTTCTTTCAGTGTTAGATAGCCCATTTATCGAGGAAGGCTATAGGCTACTTTTTATTCCGGTACGGGAAGTAGTTCCCACGGGATGCGGGTGAAACCGCTGGCAGAAGCTAGTAACAAATAATTTAAGAACATAACCTTTTACTATGATTAAATCTCCAATATCGGACAATTGCACGGGGGCTGCGGGTAGAAATAAAACCTGAAAGGCTAGCCGTTTCACTCGTGTGGAAACTTCTCGGCTTTCCCGAATGAAATATAACCTGCCTCCGTGGTTGGACGGGGAATTAGCAGCATTGAAAACTTTGCACCGTACTAACAGGATGAAATATATCTTTCCTGGGGGCAGTTATTACATGAGCTTTCGGAAAACACTTGTTTTCTTTGTAAAATCATGTAATACCTATCTCTTTTAGAATTTTAAGAGAATAATTTATTTCGTTATATAAAGTTGTGCCTTGTTTTTATTCAGGTAGTTCTTGGTTTTCATAACACATTTAGTTTTTCCACCAACATTGGTCAAGAAAGTTAAGAAGGATTGATAGACCGAAGGTTGCTTAACTCTGTTAACTACAAATACCAGCATTTCTGCAACTTATCTGATCATCAGGTGCCATTGACACGTCATCACTCAAATATTCCAACAATTAAACACAGCGCTCTTCAACCAATTTTCCAATGTAAAACATCGGTACCTAAGTTTCGTTAATCAGGGGTGAATTCCTCACTAAATCTTGACAACAAACTGGCTATGATTCTCACGTAATTAAAAGGAAGCCTAAAATAGCTTAAATTTATTTCGGGAGATAAAATATCATAACGAAGTGGCTTACTCAGTTGGAATTTTAATACCTTATTATAGCTATTTAATGTACAACAACGTTAAATTAATTTTATTGAGGCGTTTAAATCTGAATCTTATTAAATAAATGGATAACAATGTAATTGAGCAGGAAGTGTTTTATTACTTACTTAAATCTGACTTCTAGTCTCACCGAGTGATACAGAGTTACGAAGACACTGAAGTAGGATTGCAATAAATATTACGATACCTACTTACCTAGGTATGACAATCAATTACCAGATTTTATGTTGGTAATACCCCGCGGTGTGGAAGTCGGAAACGCAGTTTTTTTATGTAAGAAGGTTTTAAACTAGAAGGAAACTCCAATCTGCTTTTTCATTTTCGTACCTATCTAAGAAAAAATCCTGCGTATATCGACTTTATGATCATTCAATAAAATAATTTATTACACGGAATAGTATTATTGTATGTGCCTAAGAATGGATGAGTGGTACTACTGAATATTTTCTTCAGCTTTTTTCTTTACAACAAATAAATCGCTGGTCTACCAGTTGTGGTTTTTGAGTAACACAATATTATGTTCAGCCACAAAAGAGCTCGAGAGCTTTAAATCCGTGAAAATATGGAGCAATTTATTCCCCATTCAAGAGTATCATATTTGTCTGGTCAATTTTTATATGAAAAATGTTATCTTGTATTTTATTATATCCTTTATTAAATTGAAAAAAATAGGTATAATCGGGACCCCTAACGAATTTACCCACACTTTAAAATTATCTTGGTTTCGTTTAAAAATCACTGAAAAAGAATAATTAAATACTAAAATCAAATTTTCTTCAAAGGCTTTCATTCTACAAAATAACCAGATTTAATCTAATTATCTTAAACTAGAACCGGTTTGGTGTTTTAAAACTAAAACAGCGGAACTTCAAAGTAAATAAAAGTTAAACTGTGCTTAAACCGAGAAGGTTGCTCTATCTAATTACTTGAGCTCTAAAATTCTAAATCCAGCTTCCCGTTTAGCTAACGACAAAATAAAATATAAACCGAATGTGTTTACGGGTTTCAAGCGGGTTCTTTATATTAAGAAAATAAATTAAAATAAGGTAAAGTAAATCAATCCAATCATATATTTCGGAATAATATTTTATAGAAAAAAAAAAAAATATCCTTATTATCAGGCTACATTGGCTCATATATGTATACCTAAATCCTAACTAATATTATAAATGTGAAAGTAACTCTGTCTGTCTGTCTGTCTGTCTGTCTGTCTTTTCTTCACGCCTAAACTACTGAACCGATTTGTGTGAAATTTGGTACAGACATAGTTTGGAACTTGAGAAAGGACATAGGATAGTTTTTATTACAAAGAAATATAAAAATAAAATTTATTCCGGACATATAGCGCCATCTATTGGTCAAACCAAAAATCTGCCGGATGCCACTTTCCCACGCGAACGAAGTCGCGGGCAGAAGCTAGTAAAAAATAATTGAGTGTTTTTAATTCATATGGTCTTCATGCGACTTTATAGACGCGTTTGTAATTAAATACAGAAAATTTTCAAAAAAATATTTTTTTCTTTAAACCACATTAAATATAGATTTATATCTCCTCATTGTTACCAAAAACTGTATTACATTTTCTACTAATACAGCCGTGTCTTTAATTTCATTACTGTCCATCATAAACCTATTTTGGATCTGAAAAAAATCCAGCATCGCAATTGCTTGCAAAAAAAAAATATTAGAATAAAATAAGCTTTCAGAAAAAAATAATTTACAGACTTAACATAATTTGACCTTTAAGCTAGTAAGCCTGACAACTAGTCTTACCAAGGGGTATTGGGTTGCCCGGGTAACTGGGTTGAGGAGGTCAGATAGGCAGTCCTTTTAAAACACTAGTACTCAGTTGCATCTGTTTATACTAGAAGTCGACTCCAACATGATTGGGAAAAAGCTAGGCAGATGTTGATTACTTAATTTGAACTTTATTTTTTAAAACACGATTTTATTTGGCTTCTTGACAGTTTTACTTAACATTTCGCTTTAAAGACAGATGTGACCTCAAGAAAGATCTGATTAGGTGGTTCCGCTACCCATTACCGTTTCCTTCTTACTTGTAGAATAGAGTGAAACTGACATGGTTTTAAGCTCGCTTTTAACGTTGTTTAAAACTAAAAGCAATGAGAAACAAGACTAGCTTTATTTGTTTTTAAAGTAAATAAACCCTTTGAAAATGGTAGCTACATGGATAACAAAGGGTAAAGATTATAGGTGCTATATAGATATATATAAAAGAAACGATCAAAGAAACAATAGATGGACTATTTAAAAAAACAATGTGGCTTCTAAAAATGTCACATGTTATGTAAAGTGAAAAGGAGTATAGAAAAAGAGCCCTTTCGTAAATAAAATTGGGATCAGGACAGGTGATTAATCAACTACCTGCATACATGATTATCAAATTGTTCGTCATACTTACAGCTTTTATATTTCATCAACAAAATAAAACCAAACAACTTTTATTATTTAACATGCAACAGTTTTCCCATTATGAAAATAAAAAGCCGAAAACAAAAGAGCCACGACAGCTTCTCTAGGTAAAAACATTAAATGAACTTAAGAGTAACCCACACTGGACACTGAACAGTCGGCCGATAGTTGCCCCGATGTTAGACATTTTTTGAAGAAAATATTGCTTATAATCAGTTTTTAGTTGGTCTAATACCGGTTACATACCCGATCTTTGTAATGTGCGTACTACCATTTATCTTCATGCTGATTTATGAGTCCAAGCAAGTCCATTGTCAGCTGACTAAAAGTTTGCAGTATGCTACTCTTAAAAGAAAACCAGTTTCTTGAAGTTTTGCCATTCTTCATTACGTTTGGGGAGTTGTTTTTGCTTATAATTACACTTTTTATTGTTCACGATAAAATAGCAAGGTAAAATCTTCGTTTGGACGGTTTCCTATTGTTATAAGTTATTCTTTTGTTTTTTTTTTTTGTTCAACGGAATGGTAATGAATGTTTGTTTGAATGAATTTGGTTTGTTCAAACCAGTGTCTTATTTTTCAGGTCAGTTTCATGCTCTGTTTACTCAGGTGTGTAAAGGTGACACTAATTTTAATAGTGTAATAGAAGTACTTAATAAATAGACGATGTAATGACTCAGCTAATTTGAGAAAGTGTTCAATTTCCCATCTACAGTATACAGTACACAAACTAAGTACATAATATGTTAAGGTATTCCACGCGTATAGTTAATAATTTCCTCGTCAGTTTGAGCCATGAAACTTTTTACATCCCCAAACTAGTCACTTCTCTGATATGACATTGCCACAGATTACTAAATAGTTCTTAAGTAAGTATACTGGAAGCAGTAACACTTCAGTCTTAAATATCGAAGTTTCAATTATAAGTAACAAGTTAGAAGAAATAAGTTAATCGTCCTCAAAGTAAGATTTATTACCCTTCGCCGAGATCATAAAGAAAGTAAAGAGTAGAGAGAATATTATAAAGAGGTTTGTTGGTTTGTATCGATTTGAAGAATAATTTCAGTGTTGGAAAACTAAATGGTACCCGAGATGACGTAGACTATACATATTTTATCCTGGCACGGTAAGAAGTTTCTTGGAATGAGAGTAAAACTGCGTGAAACATTATTAGTGTACTACTATTTCAAAACGTACTTAATTTTTATTCGGTTCTTCCATATTCAGTAAAAAGGCCTTTAGAATTCACTCGGATAGAATTGTGCGTTCTAGTTTTTGAATAACGGTAGCGTATGTTATAATAAAATCATAGTGAGTATTACAAGGTGTTAACTTTCACAATTTAATTTATCTAATACTTATGCATATATACAATCTCTCAACAAAACCTTTTACTTACAAAATAGAGAATTGTAATATGTACCTATCTTGTGTAATTTTGTTTCACATTTGTACCTACTCGTAAATGTTTACCAAACGTAAAGCACAAAGCAGTCTGTAATTTTGTTACATTTTCAATTAACAACTTCGAATTTTATTAATTGGCTTCCATTGTTGATTTTCCTTATAACGATGTCACAATTGATTGAAGGCGAACTCAATTGAATAATTCAGAAATATTGATTTAAGGAAAATTAATTTCATTTTGGCTTACGTTAATAATTACTTTTTCTCCATCTTTGTATTGGTAAAAGTAGTAAAAAGTAGAAAAAACCACATAAAAAACTTGCTTGTTTTTATTTCTTTTATTTTATGTTTATAGAAGAAGTTGTATTTGCGGACTTAAGACTCTTTACAAGATCAAACTATTACACTTGGAACACGGAAAACGATTTGGTGTCGGCCAATTTTGTCCCAACGAACAAAAGAATACCTTCATTTGTTCTAGTGTTACACTGTAATAGGTAGACTTTTCCAAAAGCAATCGTGTTGAGCTCACTATCACGACATTATTACAAAATATTTTATCAAAATAAAAATAGGCTTTGTTTTTAACTTCAGTACATTTTTTTTTTACCATAAAAAGTAACATCATCATTTTTTATCCCCATAAAAATCAGTTTCTACCTTACACGCTCGATACAACATTTTGTCGGAAAGCTTACTTGTTTTATTTTTATTACAATGGCTGAGACACGATAACATAATTTAAGACCTTTATCGAAAGGTGGATCGCTTCGCCAAAGAATATTGTATTTTGCTGTAGCACAGAAAATATCTTTATAATATACCGTATAGCGTCCCCGAGAGCTCGATCCTCAAAGAAAATGAACCGAAGATAAAGGATTCACGCTCATTGATTTAAGGATACTTCTAGAAAAATTGACTGGAACATTCCCAAAATAAAAATTGTATGAAGGATTTTTCCAAAGTTTTTTCTGCCCCGGCCTCTTTTATTTGAGTGTGATACCGTATATTGAAAGAAAAATATTTTATAGGGTTTCAAGTGAAAAGTTATTTGATGCCTATTGGAAAATGTTGAAGGTGAATTGTTTTATCTAGAAATAGAACTTTATTATGGATATCTAGAAATTTTAAACCACTTTGCAATCACACTTTATACACTTATATTTTTAAATTAAAATATTCACTTTTTTATAATGTTCCTTATCGTGGAATATCAACAGAAATATCAGCGATGATGTAAGCGACAGCCGTCCAGAACGCGGCTCCAAGGTCAAGTTCCTCTGGACTTTCCACATTCATCGTGTCTCCTTCAGTATGGTGGAACCAGAAATATTTACTATTGTCATTATGAAGACTAGCTCCCGGGATACCATTTCCAGTAAATATAGCAATATCTGACCCAGGACTGTCCTTTTCCACAAGAGTAGAAGCATTAATTGATTGAAATAGTTTCAAAACCTCAGCTACTATACAAAGCGTTTTTTCATTGCCAGCGGCCGCCAATCCTAGAGGGGCAAATGTTCCTTCATCAGATTCCATTATGAAATTAATATTATGGCTTTCATTTCTATGCGCCTTTTCGTAAGCATAAGCACCAACCAGTCCAAGCTCTTCAGCAGTCCAAAATATTGCTCTCACTGTTCGTTTTGGTCTCAAGTTTAGTCGCTTCATTATAACTGGAGCTGCCCAACTGATGAAGAGACCGCCACCATCATCCATGGCTCCTTGACCTACATCCCAACTGTCTATATGTCCCGACACAATGACCAGTTTCTCTGGGTCTTTCGATCCTTTCAAATCTATAAGCGTGTTCCTTGAAACCTTCGTTTCTAGTGATGAGATCATAAGTATGTGTAAAACGACCTTCTCACCTCTGTTGTGTATTCTTGTGATTAAATCAGCGTCTTCCAAAGAAATAGCTGCAGTTGGAATAGGAACAACACCATCTCCGTAAGTTTGAGATCCAGTGTGAGGAGTATGAATTGAGAATGGTGTAATAGACCTAACTAATGATGCAACGGCTCCTTTAGCAGATGCTTTTGTCGCTCCTTGTGACCTGTATACTACAGTTTCTCCATACGTGGTAAATATAGGAATGTAGAGAACAATTTTGCCTTTGACTTCCTCATCAGGTGTATTTTCAAGTTGTGTGAAGTTCGATATGACGATAACTTCAGCCGTGATTCCTTCGGCAGGAGTACTAACACTTCGACCAAGACCCAAAAGTGCAATGTCCTTTTCTCTTGGCTCTAGCATAGTTATTTTCTCTTCACCTCTTTTCCAACGGGGAACCTGCAATATAACAAGAATGTAATATAATGTCACGTGATATAGAAATGAAGATAAATATGTCACTTAATTTGGAGAAAAATAGCAAACTAAGATTTTCTTCATGCATGTAAGTAAACTAATGTAATGTGGTAGTTAATGTAAACTGTAACAATTATGTATTTATTAAATTTCACATACGACTTGTCCTTAAAACTATTTTAACACGAGTGTCTAATAACTCACCTCAACATCTTCAGTAACAATATCATTTAAACCTTCTTGTTTAGATAATTCGATCATGTAATCTATAGACTTTTCAAGTACTTCTGTGCCTGACGGCCGCGCTCCAAACTTGTCCACGAATTTCGCCAACCTGAAATAAATAAACACTTTTATTAACTTCACTTAAACTTCTATACACTTATTTATATCTTAAAACTAATTTTCCAACTCACTCATCATAAGTTTTCCCTTTAAAATCGCCGTTCAAAACATAGTCTAATATTTCATCCTTAACATTTTCGTAACCCCATATCTCTTCAATCAATTCATCCCCCAAAGTGTCGTGGCATTTATTTGAATTTTTTAAAACTTTCGCTTCATTCGCAATAATAACAAAAAGAGTTACAAATGCAATATGAAAGAAATTCATTTTTCTTCCACTCTCTTTGAGTTAGTGAGATGATTCGATAAAACTTGAGCTCTTTTGTAGTGTATCTTATCAATATCGATGGCCGAATATCTCAAATGTCTATAAGATTACTTTTACTTATATTTGATAGGCTCAAGAGCGTAGACATTCATGTGGATTTTGAAGATGATTATCTTATCAAATTGTGTGTGAAATTTCGATTGTACGCAATCCACTTGTTGATATCGTTTTAGATGGTTGTATTAAGTCCTCGTGAGATGCGATGATAGTGTGACAAATGGGACGTAGTTAATATCGTACATATGTAATCGTATGTTTGTTATGTTCTTATAGCTAAATTGCGAAAACTATTTATATATATTATGGACTGAAAGCAGGGAAAGGGAATGAGATTAATTCCCTCGGGATGCTTGAGAGATAAATATTAGAACTATAGGATAACTGAGCTCTAGTTGTATTTTTAAAATGAACCGCAAATAGGCATTAAAATATAAAATATTGTAATGAGAAAACATGAGTTCCTTACATGTGACTTGCACGTTCAAAACAACAATCACATAACATAAGATACTGCACAATTTATGTAACAAAGAGTAACTTAAAACAAATTGCTGGTAGGTATTATTTTATCTTTAGCCCATTATACAGTAGCCAACGTATCATAAATTGCTGTACTTTACTATCAATTTACCACACTTTAGTATCAAGGATACATTAAAATTACAAATATATCACATCTTGTTCGTCATTTTAATACATCATCAATACTATGTATTTAAGGTTTTTGTACTAAATTATATAAACCTTTCAAACAGAATTTATTATAACCTTTTCCTATTTTTGTTTATTTCTATATGTTCATCTAAATAAATATTAGAAGAAAACCACACTCTAGATTGAATGAACAATATAAATATTCCGCACAAAATCAATTCCAAAATGAAATCCTTCAACTGCCAGTATTCAATTTAATTTACAAGTACCAACAATACTTACTCATCGTAAGTCTTCCCTTTGAACGCCCCGGACACAGTATACTCTATTATACTCCCAACAACACTTTTATAAGATGTAATTTCTTCAACCAAAGGACCAAGATCACAATTCTTTGAATCAAAAGTCTTCTTCGATGCACACTTCGATTCGTACAAAAGGACCAATAAAATTAAAACGAGTAATTTTGTATACATTTTACACGTCTGCTCTCGGTAAGTGCTGGTAAATAAGTAGTAAACTGGAATAGAGAACAATATGGAATACAGTCCAATAAGCGGTCAAGCGTGAGCGTGACATGGTAGTGGTAATGCGTATTGTTACCAGGTAATGTGTGTTTAATTAAAATTGTGTCATTTGTGATTTAGTGTCGACTGTGTCGAAGTTATCTGAGTCTGATGTTTCTTATCTACTCTGTTGTTTGATAATCAACTCGTTGAGTGGTTTTACTTTCTATTTGAAGGTCAGGATATCTATACTTTACCGCCCTCCGTCTTTTTTTTCTATTCTATTCTGCGATCAATAAGAAAGATTGAAAATTAGCCCACTAAGGCTTAATAAAGGAGTAAAACATTACTTTTTTTCATATTTTGACAAATAGAAATATTAACATGTGAAAATATGATTGACCATCATAGAAAGACGGGTCAAGTCCTAGCCTAATTGCCTATCCAATATGACCAATTATACAATCTCATTCACTCTCCTATTTCTTGAACGGGTTATCAATAAGAAGGCCCTAATATCTTTCATTTCATTGAGTCATTGTCTCCCACACAATGAAAGCGCAAAACACCGCCGAGACAGATTCATTCACGATAATAGACCTTTATTCAAGGAACAATACGATCTATTAAGAATGAGATAGGGTCGTAACAAGGCTGTTTATTAGTACATTTTGATACATATTCATTTTATCTCTGGAAGCGTAAATAAATTGTTTATATGCCAAGTCGTTATTAGCTTGATTGCCGTAGCAAATCTTTGCAAATGAAAATTAATTTCTTAAGTTACACGAAGGCCATGGATAAATCTCAACAGGCTTATAATCAATAATTGATGAATTAGGTATTAATCAATCTATGCAGGTAGTATTCATAATTGCTGATTTTCTACGCAATCTTTAATTATATAACTGACAGTATTTTTAAGCAGCTCAAAACCGTCTCAATATTTTGATCCGTACCATTTTAAGCCGTCTCAAAAATAGCATCATAATCCATCAGCCGTGACAATAGTAGTTTTATCACCACTCGTTCCATATTGTAGGGAACATTATGAATAGTGCACATCCGTTGGCGACCAATCAAATTCCATTTCAATCGGCCATATTGTCCGACGCGACGAGCGTATGTATTCACGTAATTTTCGCCTCTGTGAATAGCAATTCACGTTTGTGAATTTGTGGTTAAATGTGTAGAGTAACTCTAATTGCGAGAGCAATAGGACTTGGAAATTATACCAGTGAATCGTCGCCTGAATAAATAATTCTGCTTATTATACAACTGTTTGTGGTGTTAACTTGTAATTTGTATTTATTTGTGATATGATTGCAATATTGGAGGTTATCACACGTCTGAGATATGTGTTAATGGTTACATAATTTTTACTTCTCTCTCTTTAAACAAAAATGTAATATCTGTAAAGAGCACACGAACTTTTAGTCGGCCGAAAGTTGGTTCGGGCTCATAAATAAGTATAGAAATGAATGGTACGCACATAAGAAAGATCAGGCATTTGGCCGGTATCAGACCGACTAAACACTACACTTGTTAGAAATCTCAATTTTATTTCAAAACAATCATCGGGCCAACAGTTGGCCGATTGTTTAGTTATTTATTTATTTATTTATTTATTGCTTAAAAGGTACATTTTACATTATAGAAAATATAAAATGTCCAACAAAACTGTATACACAGTTTATCTGTTGGATCAGATTTCTAAACTATTAACTTACTATTATAGGTTCTAGTTTGCAGTGTGGGGCTCTTATAGTTTTAGATGCGAGTTAAGATTTTAAAATAAAATGCTGTTTCCAAGCCAACACGGACTTTGTGTCCTTAGTGTTTGTTAGTCAATTAATCAGTCTAATTAGAAATTCGCGTGACAAGACTACCGGAGTGTTGTGTGTTGTGTGAAACATATAACTAACTAGGAAGTTATAAAAGATGGATTAGCTAGACAGATGTCTGTTATTAGTTGTCATTATTTATATACTGTATGTCCATGTATGATTATTCAGAATGTAGGAAGTGACGCATAGTCTTCTTAAAGGCTTAGTGACAGTATAATATACCTAATACTTGTGTTCAATGTTGGTTTGCAAAATAATACAAAATAATAGTGGTGTATGTGCCTACTTAGCTTATCGAGCCTAGGAATTCGATTCCTCGGGGAAATTCCTCTCATTCATTTGTTTATGTGAAATTGTTTAAGTACGCACCTTAACCGCATTTTAAAAGGTAATATTATTTTTACAACTACGTTATTGAAAAAAATACTCCTTGAAAAACATTACTTTGAAAATGTAAATGAAATCTTTATTTGTAAACATAGGTTTAAGAAGGTGGTCCATCTATGTCTTACATTGAATCGTAAAAAATATTATATTACTCCTTTATTTTTCCTAGTAGAGAGTAATTCTGCAATTCTGATCGAATACTTGTGAACGTTAATGTGTTCAGTTAATTACGGGCAATAAATCATGTTGTTAATCTCAGACGCAGCTCCTACACGCCAGTTACAGCCAACTACATGCCCTACATAGATTCAGTCTATAACTAATGTGGAAGCTAAGATTTTTATGAGAAATAGTATATATTTTTGAATTAGTTACTTTATGTATACTTGTGGTAATGAATAAAAAGAATAGTATTTTATGTGGTGTTCTAAGTAAACGGTAATAATCATATACAAGTTAAATCATCGTGGCATTTCTTTCAGAATATTAAAAAAAATATATGTATTTATATAAAATGTTTACATAGCATATACAAAAATACATTGGCAACTCAAATTATAAACTTAACTAAAGTAGGTACTTTACAAGCCATTTAACCAAAAAAACGAATAAAAAAGCTCTTTATATTTTATCACTTTTTCCCAGACAAGGGAAACAAACATTATAGCAGTACTAATTACCCAACTTCAAGACACAGGCCTCATTACACACAAACTTATTCCAAGGAACATTGTTCCCTAACAAAATGTTTCTGTAGATAAGTTTTTCTACCTTACCTAAGTATGGGAAGGGATGAAAGCAACTTGTTTTCCAAACTTCGACGGAGTTTTAACCTCAAGGGACTTCAAAAGACACGGAAAAGGGCGTAAAATATTTTCCTTAAATTTTTTATTAACCTTTTGTTTCGGAGTTCTTGGAAAAATTAATGGAATTTGAATGTCGGTATTGTTATGGGATCACACTTTTGGTTGATTGTTGGTTCTCTCATCAATTCATCTGTCTCGGTAGATTTGTTTAGTTCAATTTACTTTTAAATTAGAATTCTCTACGTAATTTTATTTAAATCATGTTTTATGAGGTACATTCAGGAGATCCAATACCATGTTCTTAATCCGTAGTGGTTGCTATTCAGGGCAAAATAACATTTATTGATTTTTATTTGACACGAAGACTTAAGATAATCATCATTTGATTTTTAGTTTAAGTTTTTTTTAGTTGTAGGTTTTGTTCTAGAACAGTGTTTTAATTTATATGTAAATATTTCCATGGACTAAAAATAAAATTCCTTTTGTTTTTTTAGTCTCTTAAATTAAAGCAATCTAAAAATGTATTACTTTACACACGAAAAGCCGTTTTATTTTATTTTATTTTATTTTATTGGCTCACCAACAACTGTTAACACTATAATTTACAAGTTTAAGACTTATGAGATACTTAATCTAGTGTCACAATTACTTATAGGTAAGCACCACATGAGCTGATTTATTGTGCGATAACATAAACATATATTTTTTTTTTTAATATATTATATAAAAACGAATATTAAATATATAAGAGATATAAGTTTGTATAAACCTTCAGTTACACATTACACTAGTTGGCTAAATTGGTTCTCGATATAGTGATTTAATGACTTTATTGAGCTTGCCAAGTGAATCTGCATACACGTCAACGAGGTCGCAACAGCTATTCAGCAATTTACAAACACAACAATACAAATTTCTTACAATAGGCTTTACAAAAACATCATTATTTCAGTACAATCACAGAGATAAAACTTAGATAATTCCTCGCAACAATAATCTGAAATTCAGCTTTGAAATATTTCGCCTAATTATTGTAATAATGTTCTGTTTTGTGTTGTTTTCGTTTAATTAACGTTAATTATATATTATATATATTAGCGTTAATTGTTGTTCATTAGCTTTGGTTTTATGGCCAATATTATGTTTTGGAAACCGCTGTCAGTGATAAGTTTTGGTCTATTTCATGTTTCATCAGGTTCGTAAACATTAGTTTTATGACGTGATTAGGCTTTATTTTACAAAGCTTATTTTAAACTATGCTGAAGAATAATGATAAAACACGTAAAAGTTTAAATTGTGTGTACTATTTCCCGTTGATGACAATTCATTATTCATGTATGTACCTTTATAACATTGCGTGGATTTTACTAAACCTTTCGTATAAGTTAAGCCAAAAACACAGAATAATAAAAACAACAACAATACACTACAAGGTAGGTAGATTATTACACTACATTGCGATACTAAGTGCTCCCCAAAAATAAAGGCGTTTGGATAAATCTACTCATTTGATTGATAGCCTCATTCATTCTTCTGCGGTCTTCATAACCCGTCTAATACTACGTTACATAGCGGCCATTAGATTTAATGTACGTCTGTTCTGTAGCCCACTTCGACTGGCCAAATATTTGCTCGCTCCATATATTCACAGGAGCGATTTGACACACCTGCCCTTAATGTAGGAGTCCCAGACTACATGTTACGTGCGACCAAGTTTGTGTAGGTAGAATATTGACGTCAATGTTTTGGTGTCATGTCTGGGTTTGTGTAGTCTGTGTGCGGACGCGATTACATGTAGTAATTGCCAATCATAATAATATGTACAACAAGACATTTTGAGTGAAGATGATGATGAAGCCGTACATAATGAAAGAACACAGAAAAAATAAATTATATGAAGACCTTTTAACATCATTACTGATTAATGCGAAATTAGGTGATCTTCACACTGCCCCGCATCACGCTGCATCTTGCGTGTCGACGCACCTACGCGCGTTCCTGCGGAAGTGCAAATCTGCATCATCGTGCGGGTTTTTTGAGCACTCACGCGCGTAGGTGCGTTTAGTAGATTCACGCACGGCGGCTCTCATAGAGATCCATTTTCAAATATACATGTTACGCCCATTCAAAATCACGCGCGGCACTGCGGGATTCAGTGTGCCATACCTTGCGTCTCGCCCCGCACCTACGCGCGGGGGTGCATGTTTCTCCGCGTGTATGCGCGTGATCCTCATGAACGCGCGTGGATGCATTTTCAGTGTGTTGGACTATGCGTGTTTTCCATACAAACGGAGATATTTACAAGCAACGGAAAAAAACGCATCCACGCGCTACGCTGCATCATGCGGGGCAGTGTGATAATCGCCTTACATTTGTAACGCTTTCATACTAAATCTGTTGTCAAAACCGATTTGAATTATTTTTGGCATTTCTATGTCAATTGTAATTTATAAGCTACTTTTCATGGATAATGGAAGTAGTTTTCTCAAGACCCGGGTGAAATGCTACTATGTCCAAAGTAACTATACACTTATCCAGTATTCCTCGCGGACTGAGTCTCTTAGGCGAAATTGAAATACAACATTAAAATCAAACCATAGCTCAACATAGCTCCTACTTTCCTACATAACGCACACCCTACTTCAATGTAATGTAATACAATAACAATAGGTTTGGGGAAGTAGTAACATGTTGTCTCTCGGGAATGTTATGTAGTAACATCCTGACTGCTAATGACATTAAGATGCAGACGTAATTAGTTTCAAAGTAGCTGTAACTGTACTATAATTGTGTTTAGTCGTATGTTATGTTATTTCAGTCAAAGTAGTACAGCTGTTAGATTATAAGGGTGCTCGGCATTGTCGCTCGCATTTTTGACGGTCAGTTTGTTAGAAATAATTTAAACGACCACAAGAAATTAAGGACATGTTGTGTGTGGTTTAGAAAGATATGCAGCTTATAATAAATTATATTATGTGTATTCCTGTAAATAATTTTCAGTATACTTAAGGAGACTTTTGGACAAAATTTCCAACGACAGAAAAAAAAAACTACCATTGTGGGTAAGAAACTTGTTTCGAATATACGACAGCCTGTGTACCCATTTCCAAAGGTGCTTGTTCGCTAATTACTGTCACACAAACAAAGTTACCACAGTGATTGAATAGTGAAAGAGTAATGATCATTTCAGTAGTGCTTCAACACTGGTTCACTTCGAATACAAATTAAACTAATTGCTCTGTATTTACTTAAGTATACATTACCACTAAAGTGCTGTTAGGGTGCGTCTACACGGCGCAAGTAGCTTGCGCTTATTGAGACATTATGTGCAGGCTATATACATTTTAAAAACATGCGGATCTAGCGACTCGAGCATGTACGAAAGCAGGTTACCCACCCGCGTGCTCTGTTGCGTGCGCGCGGGAAACTTACGCATGTTAACTTGCTCCAGCTACATGCATCGTGTAGACGCACCCTTACTGACTGTTACTCAAGCGAAGTTTGATCGCCTTGAATAATTCCTGAGAAGCTGATGGCTTAAATGCACTTCCTCGCCACAGTAAGTGATATATTTGCATGAATAATGTATCACTTTGATTGTAAATTAGACTCTTTGTGCTTGAAGATGTGGTTCAATTTGCATAAAGAGGGTTGTGGTAAGTCTTTAACTTACGTGTTCATTTGATTGGTTTCAGTGCTGTGTATTTAAATGTTTCATTGAACTATTACCGCGAAATGTAAAGAGCTCACTCAATACGATTTTAAAACTAGTTTATTTAAAACCGTCCTGCTTTAATAAGATTATAAAAATAATTAAAAAACAAGTCCGCAAAAGCTCGCATTATTTCAAAGCCTTCACTCACCGACAGAAAATCACCGAAAAGACCGAATAAAAATTACTTACTGAAACCTTTTTTTACTCGAGCGGGTCCCTAACAACATAATAGGCTGGATAAACTCTCGGATGGAAACGATTTATCAAAGTTTATCAACGGTATACCATATTCTATTAAAGGGAGCGACATAATCTTACTAATATTGTAAATGCGAAAGTTTGTAAGGGTGTGTGTGTGTGGGTTATTTACTCTTTTACGCGAGTTAAAACTAATGAAAAGTTTTGATGAAACTTGACAGTCGTTACCGTCAAAAACGTCCACTGCTGGACAAAGGCCTCTTCCAAGCTGGGGACTTTTGTCCTTACTCTCCGCAATTGGCATGTGTGTTCGTGAGCGCAGTGTGGGATACTTTTAGGGTTATAGAGGTGCTTAACTTGTCAGTAGTGTAGCTTGCCTAAATATCAGAGTAACGTATAGGCTACTTTCTCTGCGGACATGAAACCACGGGCGGGACCTATAGTTCTGAATAAACTGATAGAATCAGCAATATACTTCATAGGTCGTCACCAGATACGATCTATTACCCTTCCAACAATGGGAGTCATATCCATTGTTATCTCCACTACTGAGGGTATCCTTAATTTAATAGCATTAAAATATCAATGCTTTGACCCAAGAGGTTGGAGTTAACGTTAAATCCAACAGACCGTAAATTTATTCGAAAACCTTCGTAAATGAACGGATTATGTTCCATCAGAATGTCTAAATAATTAAATATTCATTGGCAATGTATGAAAATTGGAGATTGAACAGGGGTTTAATTACAGAACGTATAAAATTATAGAATAGAATATTCTGTAGGTACGTCGATCACGTATTGGATCAATTACTATCATAATGCCTTTTATTATTATTTTCTAGTAAATAATCATGCTCAATCCTTCTCCGTGTGAGAGGAGGCCTGTGCCCAGCAGTGGGACGATAAAAAGGCTGTAACAGTAATCATGAGATATATCGATGAGTAATTCTGAAACATAAAATTGCTATGAGGCTTTGATTTGCAATTTTATAAACCAAATGAATATGGATTTTTGTGTCTTTCTTTTCTACATCAAAATTTTGATTGCAACATAAAATAACTACACAATTATAAATATAAATCTGAAATTATACCTAGGTACTTATTTTAACTCATAAACATAAGATATTAAACACGTTATGTTAACTACATACAAAATAAAAAAATATAATCTAATCTTATTTGCTATATTTATTTACAAATCAACCCTAAGCTTTTTGTTCTGCTCAGACATTAAAATGTTTACTTAAAATTCAAGTTTTTATACTACGAAGACGAGTCGGTGATTGATGTTAATTTAATTTGTAAATAAATTATGTGATCAATCAGTTTAATTAATGGATTACTAACACAACGGAGTGCTTATAGTTCAATGACCTCATATTTTGGGCTTTAGAACCAGGTATAAGGATTGGCGTAACTATATTCAAATATAGTTCTATATTCAACTATAGTAGTGGGTGTTTCGATATGTGTTTATATATTTGTATATTGGGTGTGTCGTTCACAATCACATTAAATTAAATGCGTTAATATTCTGTTTAATATATGTCGATTAACACAAAGAAAAAAGAAAAATACGGAAAAATAAGAAAATGAATTTTTCAAACAAAGTAAATAGAATAAAAATGTGCTAAAATTAGAACACCATATAAAAGTCAGTCATTACAAACAACTGAAATTCTCCCTTGAAAACTGACAGCTGTCAACTGATCAAAACATTCGATACTCCTACGTAACTTTATCTCTGCTTTACACATGATGTTGTAAATTATAAAAACGAAAAATGACTCCTGTGGTTAACCCACTGAATGGATTAGGTTATTTTTTTTACAATTCGCCATAATCATAAAATATATGCGATAGGATTTAATGTGATTGTGAACGACACACCCTGTATATGTAGCTATGTGTAGTTTATCAGTTGTGTTAGCACCCATAACATTATCATGGGGCTAACCGACCGTGTGTGAAAAGACGTCCAGACATTATTTATTTATTAATTTATTTATAGTCCATCTTCACCAAGTCTTCATCATCAGTTGACTGTAACAAGACAGGGAGAAGAATGTTTTTTATAGCAAAAATGTGTTTTATTTTTCTGTAAGCTTTATTATTTTCATCGTCCAATAATAACCACGTAAGTACATCTTATTACCCGCTATTACCACAAAAACGGCTCGCAGTAGAAAAACCTACAAGAACTTTTACCACCTTATTGTATTTACTTCGTTTTTCATTTTCTTTTCACTTCCATTTTATATATTTGTACCAATTTTCACGTATTTCTTTGAATGTAACAGAAAATCTACAAACAACACAATTTACGACCGTTTTCCAAACGAGTTGTTAGTAAATAGCGGGCCCTAAATCGCGTTCTTTTGTTTCGAGCGCAAATTCAATCCCGTTCAATGACGTCACAAACAAACTGTCGCTATAGCAACGCGAGGAATGTTAGTGTCCTTCGTTTTGTGGACATTGAACTGTTTACTGAAGACTGAAGAACAGTTTTTGGGGTAAAAGGACCCGAGTATTTGGAGCTAAAAACGCGACAGTGGAGCGGTGTTTGTAGGTGTTTGTTCAATCACAAAGCGTTTTAATTATTTATTTTTTGTGTTATATGTTTCTTCATTCTGTTAGTAGTCTACGATAAATTATGGTTGTGGCTAGAATAGAAGGAGTGCAGGAGTTACGATTGCGCTTCACTTCCAGCGATGTCTTACATAATTATCTCAGGCAATTAAATCTCGTAGCTTTAAAACTAATAAATATTCAAATATGTACAATTATGTATTTTTGAAATTGACTTTAAGTAGTGCCCCATTAACTAAATGGTTTGTATTAAACAAAATTTCATCTTGTGCTAATAATAATTTTGTCAAAATGTAAGCATCATTTAAAACTTTGACGTCGACGAATGATATCATCAATTTATAAACAAGAGAAGACTGACGAATCTGTCACAGTTTATATAGCGGAACATAGTCTTTGTAGGACAAGTCCTTGGATATGGGTTGTTTAGTTCATTCAAAGACTTTGGACTATTGTAGCGACATTGGATATAATCGTCTTCATCATTTTACCTAAGTACTTACCAGAGATTCTTTAACTTCAAAAAAAGAAAATAAATTTTTTAATTCGAATTGCGGGGCTACTTACTTTATTTAGGTTTTTGCTAATTATGTAACAAACAAATGCCTTCCAGACAGTCCTTGAAATACCTAAGAGTTTTCTATGATTAACACAAATAAACATGAACCTAAGATAACACTTACAAAATAACATCATTATTTATCTAAATATTCACATAGTTTGAAAGAGCGGTTTCAAAAGTGATTCAGCTCAAATTGTGTATTAGCTGCAGTGTAACTACCATGAAAATGCTCAAATACGGGCACTATTTTGAATAAAATAAAACCGTGTTGATTGGACTACAGAGAGATGAAAATTGCCCGTGAGGTACAAATTCTGTTGTGGAGTTATGACTGCGGTTTAGCCATTTCTGAATGCAACGCTATGTTATTTTCAAAATTCGTCTAAAATGTTATTTTAAATGTCTACTTATTTGCGTTAACAATTGTAGAAAGACATCTTTGCTTAGGGGACTATTATTTCTAATGAGTTTATGATTTAAACAATAAAAAGTCAATAATGGGATTTGAATATATAACTCGACTCCATCTAGAGACCATTTTGTGGACGTTAAAAAACGATTTTATGTTTCTAACAGCCCATAAAAATAAAAAGCTCTTAATATTTAGGTCTTAATATTTAGGTCACACAGTAAAATAAAAATAATAAACATTAAGATAAATGAAATAAAGATTGGAACTGAAAAACTAGTTTTAATTTTCTAGTTGAAATGGTTTCATCCCCTTTGTCTAGACAAGTCATTTTAGAAAATAATTATAGATAGCGTTACAACAAATTGCGTGAGGATGGAGTCTAAAAAAACAAAATGAGATACAATGTCTTCGCTCAAATACCTATATTTATGTTTTATTTAGAAGAACGAAACTGAGAAACTGTTTAGACAGCAATCGAGTATTTTACAAGACGCACAAAACATTATGGCCTCTTATTCAACACAAGGTTCCGTGCAAAAAGTTACTTCTTCGTAATCAATCCTAATCCTAACTAATATTATAAATGTGAAAGTAACTTTTTCTGTCTGACTTTCTGTCTGTCTGTCTGTCTTTTTTTCACGCCTAAACTACTGAACCGATTTGTGTGAAATTTGGTACAGATATAGTTTGGAACTTGAGAAAGGACATAGGATAGTTTTTATGACAAAAAAAAATATTCCGAACATGTAGCGCCATCTATTGGTCAAACCAAAAATCTGCCGGAAGTCTCTATTTCACGCGAACGAAGTCGCGAGCAAAAGCTAGTATGATAATAATGGGACCCCAAAATATGTTATTAATATATTAGAAATACGCTGACCCATTTTGTACAATTCTGATACAGCTTCTGATGACAGTATGTTTACCTTCACATTCAACGGGCACTATTTATTTTTGCACTGCACTGTATTTTTTATGACGATGTTTGCTTTTTATGTCATATTTTGTGCTTTATTACATACTAGCTTCCGCCAGCGGCTTCGCCCGCGTGGTGTGTTGATAAAAAGTAGCCTATGTGTTAATCCAGGGTATCTCCTATTTACATACCAAATTTCAACCAAATCGGTCCAGCCGTTTTTGCGTGAAAGAATAACAAACATACATCCATACATTCTCACAAACTTTCACATTTATAATATTAGTAGGATTGAATTTTAGCAATACCTACATATCTTTAATTTGTGCGTAGTGTGTTGACGGAGTTCTATGTGCACGAAGTTACCGAGGCTCTTTTTAATTGTCACTCTTAACCTATGTAGGTTGCATATCTGCAATATACCCATTGCATGACAATTTATACATAATTTTTTTTTAAGGTTCTTCTAATCTACCGACAAACCTGTGTTACGCCACTCCTTCTGTGAAAGAAGTGAAGGGTGGGCGTTTTGGGGGATATCTCTTGTAAATTTTAGACCTTTAAAAAGTGCTGTTTTGCAGCCAAGTATGATTAAATTATTTTGAATTTGATTTCATCAACCCATCGTATCTTACAAACCAGTGCCTACCTTAAAAAAATTACAAAATTATCTAATTAAAACTTTTGTGCGATGCAAATTGGCTATCGCTCAGCAATATTTGTCGTAAATATGCAAGCACTACACTGCACAGCGCAGGGTTTTGGATAACACTAATGAAAATATGTATTTTAAAAACCATATTTAAAAACCATACAATTACTAATGCCAATAAGAAATCCTCATTGAACCAAAGCACTACTCATTCGTAACAAATTGCAATAATGTCGACAATTCCCCTAAGTCAACCCTACAAAATACATCATCTCCGTCATATTCCCACGGCGGAATGCACAGAACTTTTTGCGTAAGTAAATAAACTCTAGCAGACTTAGTTTCCGTATTACATTCCATTCACTCACCGAAACGTCTGAGTATGAAATATTACTTGAATTTATTTGCAGCCCGCCCTTTACGGGTTACGTAAATATTCAGGGCTATATAAGTCCCTTCTATGCGTCATTATTATATCCTACACTGATTTGGGAAGGAAATTGTGTAGGACCCATTCAGAGCCAGGTAAGGGTCCATTGAAAGGAATGTATGGTTTGTGTAGTTTTTATGCAAATTGTGCTGAAAAGCACTGTTAATATTTTGTTATTTTGTGTGTTACTGGCTTCCGCCAGCGGTTTTACAATATTTTTTTTAAATACTTCCAAAACCAAAAGAAGAGCATTATCGTCATCCTTTTCATCGTCCCTCTGCTAGGCACAGGACTCCTCTCATAAAGAGAAGGATTGAGCGTTAATCACCAAGCAATCTCGATGCAGGTTGGTGATTTTGTACAGGTTTCCCCAAGATGTTTTCCTTCCCTTTTATTTCACAATGTTTACATTAAAATAAAAGAAGAAAACATAATTAAATTACAAAAACCACAAACTACAAAGACAAAACAGCAGAACTAAATTATTCAGGACACAATTGTAACAAAAAACCTAAGTAGACCTACTTCACTTGAATTTAAACTTGAACTGGGTGCTCCGAACGTGATCGAAATATCGCAAGCAGGGCCACACAGTCGCGGGGCCGTAAATTAACTTAATTACTACTGGGTAATTACCATTGTCTGATGTATTCAGTAGCAAATTTTCCTCTGTAAAGCTGCGGTTTTATTGTTTCAGTTGTGTTGCCAAAATTCATTTTGTTTACGTTAATTTGTATTTGAATGACTAAAAGATTTGTTGCATTACTTAATTATAGATAATAATAATGAGGTCGAGACCGATTGTTGGCCACAGCGAATATTTTCTTTAAGCTCAGCCAGTCATGCAGGACATATTAATGCACAAGTATTTGCGCAAACACGGGGGCACGCTCTATTCCCTAATTCATACAGTCCGATTGAACGGCAATCTCAATATCGGAAACCAGGTCCAGGACCGACAAATACGTGCTTTTATTCACTGATGTCTCCATAGCCAACGTCCATACTAGTAGCTGCATCATGAAAGTTTTTTACCCGAACCCGAAGGTTCGTGCACAACAATCGCGCTAGGCGATTGTTGGCACAACGAGGAAGCACCAATTAGTTCGGATAGGTACAAGGACCAATAGGTAAACATAATGCGATAAGCTGACATCGGTGCGAAGGACCAATAAACATTACGTCTTTTGCCGAAGTCGTCCTCAAGGACCAATAACATTACATCTTGTGCTGATGTCGCACGTCACGTCATTATCCCTGATAGGTCTGTTTGCCTATGGGACCATCGGCTTAGGAAAAAAGTCAACGTTACGGTTGCGTGACAATATCGAAGGTTTTGGTGACATTGACGTATCGTTGGTAAGTTCGACTGTATGTATTTCCTATTGCAGACAGAAATCTGTGATTGTAAAGTAAATGCAAAGCTAAGATGAAAATATTCTCATCGGTTTTATAGAAAAAACTATAACAATAAACCGCAATACACTCGACCATCTCATTACAAACCCGACGGGGACATTTCCGAGAACTTGTCGTTTTATTCAGTCGGTGGGCCTTCCAATACTTGGCTGCTATAAAAACCGGGATTATCTTTCCTGTAGGTAATTTTCCCTAGCCGAGCCGAGCAATAAAACAGTCGTTAGACGGAATAAAGTCACGGCCGAGCAATGCAGAACGGTGAAGTTCGAGTATAATGTATTACTTGCAACAGTAGTTCATTTGTTATTAATGTATTTCGGATGATGTTGCTTTAAGTGCGCGATGTGTATTTGTTTTTATGATAGATCGTTTTTGGGAACAGTTTGTTCGGTTTTAATAGCTAGCTTTACCATTGTAAATTTCGACTTTATAGCTGAACTTGAGCTTGAGTTCAGTTTCGGCTGTGTGTTAGTTTCATTGCCGAATTGAGTAACTCGCTTTGTAACTCCGTATTGCCAGGCATTTTGTGATAGCAACTTTAGTTGGTAGTTGTTGGCAACCGATTCTGTTATGTATCTAACTCTTGATAGGTTTCTCTAAGTTTTATAGATATAAATGTTATTGGTAATTAGCTCATGATGAATTACGTATTTTACAGTATATAAAATTGTGCTATTATTTACAGAACAGATCATTAAATAGTTGCTACGTATTAGTGAAAACATATTATACAAGGTGTTGATTTGCATTTGTGCCATACTTCAGGAGGAGGACATAAAATACGTAAATAATCGATTGGAATTACAGTAGACGGGAAATAGTTAATATGCACTGCTTTTTTTGTCATTGTAATGTCATAGTATTTCAGAAGTAATCCAATTTTATGAATGAAATTTATGAATAATCGTTGCGTATGCTTTGTGTTTGTGTTTGTGTGAGGGCGCAGCACGGTTTTAAGGCCAGTAACACACGCGCCAAGTTTAAATACGGCTAGATGACATTGACGGATTTCCGAAAAAAAAAAATCAAACATTTTTGTACCAATTTTCTTATTGATTTGGGTTGAGAATCATTAGTATAATTACGTCCTTGACTATGGCACGGATGCAAATCAACAGCTTGTATACATAAATATTTTGTATACTTTCTGTTATGTGAAAAAATGCAAGTAAATAACTTTTTTCTTGGTAAAGATTTGGCGGATAACTCTTGTTTATTTATACTGAGAAGCTATGTTGCAACTTAAGTATAGTTACCAGATTATTATAGAACAAACATATAAAACACACAGACAGTCACACCAAATATATAACTATATAAACAAAATTGAACTACCATAAGTCATAAATAAAGTCTGTTATGTTCTGTTTTAAGGGCGAAAATATTATACAGCCGTCATAAAATGCACTCTAAGATATATCTTAAAGTGAGTATACTTAAACTTGCGTACTTAGAGGGACTTATCTTGAATCGTAAAATAACTATTTGATGGTTGACGTTTCAAACCGTCTTCGTTTATGAAAATGTAAATTTTATACTGCTTCGTATATTAAACAATAAACTTTTATGTAATATATGGCTTTGGAATAGGACATTGACTTAGTATTAAAATTAATAGTTAATAGCAATAATTCAAATATATCATGAATTCAAGACTTAACTGACAACTTTTATTTTATAACCAATAAAGAAATAAAGTATTCACAGAAAAACATTTATGAAATAAGGTATTCACAGCAAAACATAAAACTTACTAAACTTAAACTTACATTACCTACCAAATAATAATATTTCTTTTCAATAAACAAAATAACACTTTCAAATATGTAGTTATTGTAGGCAATATGACTGACAACTTCGCCATTTATTCGACCGCAAACGGGATTTACTTTCAAACATAATAAAAAGGGCTCGCTACGAGAATTCGTTTAACAAAGCATTCATACATTATCATGTTTAAGTAATATTGTATGATTTCAGACAACAGATGTATCTACCGCCTTTGATCCTCCGTAAGAACCTTAAAACAAAATGCTTTGATAAAAGATTACAGTTGTCATACGTGAACCTTTTGTAGCGAGTTGACCATGGAGAACAAAATGACTAGTGGCGGTGCCATAATGGAAAATCTCCTAAGAAAGTCTCGCGCCAAAATGCGGGTGTTCAGGTGACGTGGAACGTTCTTATCTCCGCCTTTATACGTTTAATTTGGAATTTATTGCCGCCCAATTTTTGTATTAGCGAACATCTTTGACACATGTTTCAAAGAACCGGAACGCCTCGTTAGTTCAATTGTTATTGATCATTTTGGTGACGTCCCCCATATGTATTTGACGTAGGAGAAGGTGCCTGACCTACCTGCATCATGGCATCTCCGCTTATTTTTCCTTACTCCGTGGTGTTGATGTTGTTATGATCAACCAAGCTGATCCATGGGATAAAGTAAGGGTTAAGTATGTCATCCCTTCTCATGGGAAATTGATATGTTTTTTTTTGGTTTTGTGGGTAATTTTTTACGCTTTCATTTTATGATGGTAAAATATTAAGAGCTTTAAAATGGGAACATTAGTATTTACCTCGGTAAATTATCTTCTCTAATTAATGTTAATTTTTAATAAAAAACATATTTAAAGCTATTCAGATTCAGATTAGATACCTGCATGTTTAAGAAAAAATATGATGTTAATCAGAGAAAATCGTCCTTATTCCAAAGGAATTTTCACTTCCTGTACATACATTTTGTATCCAAACAATAATCCAAAACCTTCACACAAAAAACTCGAACACAACAACATTACAACGACAGTTAATTTCCTCACGCAAAACTGGAAGCGCCCCCAAACATTTACCTTTATTTGGGTTACATACAAACTGTTCACAAAGACGTAATCCCGTCAATGACGACACTTAATATCCTGTTGGGAAGACGCCCTGGAACTTGGTTTTACTTACAATACTGCCAAATAAACTTCACACCTCCCTTCCTTCATTTCCGCGAATAGCAATTTTATGTAAGAAACACAGGGTTTTGTCCCACCCAATTGTTTTTAAATGTAATGTTTTATGGGCTATTTTTGCTGAGTAAAGTTTTCCATTCCGAACACACAACAACATTTCTAACTCTTATCGTAAAAATTGCAATAAAATACAAATTAAGTATTTTAAAGTTAATTTTAAAATACGAATGTGAATTTGAAATTAGTGTACTTATTCTTTATGAAATGAGTAGGTAAATACTAGATGAAAAAATAAATTGTATGTGTTCACCGAAATGGTAATGAGATAATTTTTTCATACTTAATTCGATTCATAATAACAGGCTCGAGCAATTGGAAATAATAATCATTGTAGTAACATTCAGTTTCATTTATTCCATTAAAAAGATTATTTCAGACAAATTCACACTATTAAAAACTTAATAAGAATTTTAATAATGAACAGTTATTGGCAGTCATTTTTATTTTTATACTCAAACATTTTTTTATTCTAATTCGTTTTTTGACAAAATTTACTTTATATTTTTCAGGTATTTTTGTCTGTTAAATAGCCAATTCATTATTTGTTAGCCAAAGTCCTACATTACCTAGGTACACTCTACGCCAAAAAAATAGTACTAACACAAAATTTGTGCTAATTATGAGAGAACGAGAAAAGCAGAATCCCACGTAATTCGCTTGCATAACACCACCTTTACAAAAAAAAAAAAAAAAACAAAAAGAACAAAAGGCCTCAACAATCTTATAAAAAGTTAATCTTCTTTTAAAGCTTGTATTTTACTCTGAAGCATTCTCACTGGGATTCATTTAATCTGCTACTGGTCTCCTACGTAATATCCAGGTGAATGAAAGTGGATCTGCATTCCTGTAGTGCTGAATGCTATCGCCGCCGGCTCAATCATTTACTTTGAACGATATAAATGTACCTATTACTTTCTTTGATAGATTTGATTTTTTTTAATGATTTTTTGTGATGTTAATGAGATGCATTTTGAGGTTATAACCTATTTGGATGTTGGTCTCTAAAACTGTTCGTTTATTTGATACGTTTTAAGATTCATAATTTTGAAGAGTTTTCTTTTGGAAGCTCCTAGCAAAATGACAGTCTCACGGGTTAATAGATTATAATGTTAAACAACTTTTGATGTGGGCCGGGGATAGGTGCTTATGAAGATAGTTATTACAGAAATGTTGACCGGTTATAACCAGTTCAAAATATAGTAGGCCAAATAAATTATTATTCCGATTCGGCCTACAATACTGAATTCTACAATAATATTCCCGTACACAACACAGCTTTGGTACGAATCAATCATTTGGCCATATCTTACTTTCGCACCGGAGCCGAAAGTATTAAGATGAATGAAGTGCCAAAGTGATTCATCATGACAAACTATGTAGTGAGAGCTCTGTTGAAAGTTCAGAAGATAGGAAGACAAAGTACAATAAAGATACATAAAAGATAACGCACATTGTAAATGCTAAGATACTACTATTTACAACAATGTTTTTTTTTTAATTGGTTATGAAGACTCGTATCTCTTTTTTTTTCTTTATCACACCTATGTGAAATAATAAATACTTATATAGCTTTTATTACGAAATCAAGAAACTACTCGTCCATCCATGCTGACTGTAGCAGGTAAGACTGTACCTAAGACTTTTGCTAACTAAAGCCCACCTCTGTTCCTTCTGGTGTACTTTGTTAAACTATTAAATACCATAATAATTAAACAAAATATAAATTCTGCCATTAACAGTACAACAAAAGCCGCGACTGTCTCAATTTAACTTAATTTTGACTTCATTTTACTCAAATGATACTTTAAGACCCCAACATTTTAATGGACATTAATTAAATTTATATTTCGTCGAGTTGAAAATCTCGTTCATTTATAAACAGTTAAGTGTGCACTTGATTTCGCTTCGTATTTTATAATTTAAACAAACAAAAAGTTCATAGATTTAAAAATAAATAGACATGACCGTCTAGACCGAATACTGACATAAGTGATGCTTTTATAATCAAAATGGCGTCTTTTGTGAACCTTGACGTTGATGTGCATAAAGAACCTGATACTCTTTCTTTCTTTTTAATATTAAATTACAATAATATTATGGTCAAAATTAAATTAAAATCGTTAAAAGAATCCTGAAATACAAAGGGTTGAAAGGAATATGAATGAGGCCTGTATATTTCCTCCACGGCAAGAGTTCTTTATGATTGAAAAAGAGTGTAAATAAGCTTAGGCAATATCTTCATACTGGCCCGTAGAAAACAAGAATTGTTGAAAAATTTCGGGTTTCAAATACCTGATTTTAGAATTAAATATCGAAAAGTACATAGTTTTTATGTATCCAAAATTGAAGAACCTGTTTTCATTAATACTAAAGAACATAAAAATCGCGAAAAATGTTTGCTGTCACCTTTACCTGTCTTTAGAAAGTACATTTTATAGAACAAATAAAATACCGTTGAACCTTTATGCAAACTCCTTTTTTAAGTGTACTGGCGTGTAAATCATTGTATGTGACAGGGGCGACAGGGGACAGTTTGTATTTAAATATCAGTATGATGATGTAAATGTTATTGGCGTTTTGAGTGCTCCGGCCCCCGATGTGTCGGACTTAATGAGATAATATTGGCTGACATAAATATTGTTTACGTTTTTCCGTGTTGTACCTAGTTAATGGGTTGAAATGTCGGATATTGTTTGTATGAAGTATGACGGAAGTGATAAAATTATTGTATTTTGACACCATTATAAATTACGCCCATTTATATTTCAAGACTTCATAACTGCACTAAAATATGTTAATTGAAAACTTACTTATGTAACATCAGTCATCCTCGTATTCCCAAACTGACACAAAACGAATTAAAGATCTAATTTTTGAACTCAGCCGAAAACCAATTAATCATTTAGCTTATCCACAAAAATGATACCAAAACAAATATAAAAGTACGGAAACACGAAGCAATTACAGCGTCGGACTTTTCATGAATATTCAGTTCTAGATGAAAATTTGAAAGACCTACAGGCTCCGGCTCCGTTTATTGTTCAGCACTTAGCATCATTTGTATGCAAAAATTAAAATTCAACGTTTTGTGTTAACTTTTAGAAGGTCAAGTTAAGAAAACAATGGAACGGGAGCGATGAGATAAGGTCTGAAGAATGATTTCGTTTTCTTTTTGCTTTAGTACCTAAGGGACGTTTTAATGAAAGCGCTCTTTACTTTCTAAGAAGTCTGAAGTGTTCAAAGCCTGGAATCTACATTTTTTGTATCACATAAAAAAGGGCGTGGAGAGTGTTTGTATTGATCACTATCCACCTTAGACAATTTTTTATAGTGTCAACTTGTATCACAAATGGTTGGAGAAATAAATGAAAAAAATTGCTCTAGTGTTGATTTCATTTATTAATAACTTAAATTTCACTGAATGAGACCCAAAGCTCGAGCTCTATCCAGCCAATCAGAGCGTGCGACGTAGCTGCCACAGAGGACTCGACTACCAGAGAAGCCAGTTCTACCGTGAAGTACCCTGAAGTTATCCATTATCATCACGGTCCCTGAAAACCAAAGATTGTTTCTGTAATCTGACAATCTATCTATATAAAAAAATTACACATAAATACGACTGGTAACAAAAAGGAATCCATATTTTTTAATTTAATTTAACAATGATAAAAGGCATTCGTCATTCATTATAATATTATTATTGTTGAATTCGCTATGTTTTTCAGCCGACGAGGCATAGAACAAAGGTGTAGAACGAAGATAAGTATTAGAACAAGTTTTCACCTGGTACAAAATCTTTACCAATAGTCGCTAGTCGATCTTACTTACCTGGTTTCAATTTGAATCTCCACTGGTTGCTGGGATCTTGATAATACTTCGATAGGTTTCTCAAAGAGCGGTAATAAGACCTGCATTCTTCACTGTTTTTAAAAGCCATTGGTGCTCGATCGTATACGTTAAACCTGAAAAACATAAGAATCACTTTAAATTACCATAAAAAATATTAAAGCTTTAAGAACGAAGTCTATTATTTTTATAAAACTACATAGGTACCTAAGCGTCCGATGGAATGCGCATTACAAAAGATGAAATCTTTTATATTAAAACGATCTGACTTTTTAAAAAGCGAATTTATCTTGTTGGATTTTGATTTTTAGCCAAAAAATGTGTTTCCAGTTGGCAGAATAATTTTAAATGATCAGATTACAATAGAGATGAGATAAGTTACAATAATATAAATAAGTTAATCTCGTAGAACTTTTAAAATCTCAAAAATGTATTTTAACATTTTTGTTATGATATCTACTTTATCCAATAGTATTTACGTTGTATGTAAATCCTTAGAACAAAAAAAAACTAATTGGAAACAAAAGGCTGCAAAGATGGACTCTCGTGGATGCAGCAGGAGTGAGTGTCATCTAAGGGTTTCCCAAGTCAAAAGAAAGGGTACCTAATTTGTTGAGGTTCCTGAGTCTCATTGTCAATTCTTATGACAGGGGCGGAGTAAGTATGATGATGTCCAGCTTCTAAGTATTCTGCTTCCAAGTTGAAAGAGGAAAGGAACTTGAAGTCTTCTGGATACTCTTTCTTTAACTCGAGGGCACCGTAGAAACCATCCACTAGTATCGTTTCACCTCCTGTCCCATTTTTATGTTCAAGACAGTGCAATATTTGTAGACTGAAACATAAAAAAAAAAACCGGCCAAGTGCGAGTCGGACTCGCGTACGAAGGGTTCCGTACCAGAGCAAAAATGAGCAAAAAAATCACGTTTATTATATGGGAGCCCCCCTTTCCCCCCAATATGTATTTTATTCTAGTTTTCAGTATTTGTTGTTATAGCGGCAACAGAAATACATCGTCTGTGAAAATCTTAACTCTCTAACTATCACGGTTCATAAGATACAGCCTGGTGACAGACGGACGGACGGACGGACGGACAGAGGAGCGAAAACAATAGGGTACCGTTTGGGTACGGAACCCTAAAAACATATAGGAATTTAAAATCTATTCAAAGATATACAAATTGGAATATTCTACAGTTTTTGTCAATAAAAACCTAAACTGAAAAAAAAAAAACTAATCTGTATCATCGTATCTTATATAATGTTTTATATCTAGAATTTATTATTATATATAATGTTTTATATATAAATTATATTAAAGATACGACTCTATTATAGTATTTTAATAATCCTCACAGTTAACGCGATATAAATGTGATACGAAATTAAATAATTTCCACTCCATAACCCACATTCGCCTATTCATATAATATTTCTATTCAAACTCAACGCAGACGTCAGATAGTATCTCCGTAACAAATTGTTTTCAACCCAATTAAACTAAAGTCACATAAAACATTTTTACTTCGGGAGTTTTCATCAAAATCAAAATTGTTGGAAATACGAAACAAACGGAATCAAAGATCCTAAAAAGTCAAACGATGTATGTGGGACGATGTCCTCCAAGAATTCCTTTAACCTTTACACAATTGGGACGAGACGTTCGTGGTAAAGAGACCGCCATTACTCCGCCACAAAGTACTGTGACGGGGTCGGAAGCCCAATGCTTGAATTGCTAAACAGAATTTGAAAGCGACCAACAAACGAAACCTTTTTCAAATACTCCGAAATAATAATGACGGACTGAAGTGAGGCTCAAATAGGCCTCTGCCAAAAATAACTAGCTTCATTACAATAATAATCATGTTTTCTTTAGACATTTGTTGCTTTCACAATTTGAATGCGAATTTCGTTTCACGCTTGAATTAATTGGCGACGAACTCAGCTGACAAACAGTTCGGGTAACCACTTAACGAAATTGATTTTCAAGTAATTGTCATAATACTTTTTTCGTGTTTTTGTTATAAATCTTTTTCACGAATGATTTATAATGTTTGAACAATAAATTGTTATTAATTGTTACGCAATACAAGGGAGGAAAGAAGATTAATTAATAAATTGGTATTCATAAAAATCGGTAGAGGGTATTGTTCGATTTTGAATACCTTTAGCGGTCACAGAAGAAATTGATTGGTATTTTTTTCGAAATGAAAATATTTATGAAAAGAAGAAGTTATACTTAATAATACATATTTTCGACATTTTATAATAAGCACTTCTTGAATTATTATATGAAATGATTCTTTATTATTATATAGAGGTATAGATAGATAGCTATTATATTAGCATAAATAATCATATTTACCCAGCAGCTTCAGTAAAGTACGTGTTATCATTATGAGCAGCTAAAGGCAGGTTGGTATACGCCGTGTCAGCGTGGTCAGCTCTCGTGGTGAACTGCCACATTCCTCCGAAGATCGTGTGCTGAACACCTCCGAGAAGCTTGCACACTACCTCTGTCGCTTCTAGAGATACACCGACCTGGAAATAGAGGAGATGTAAAATGAACAGATGAGTAGCATTAACCACTTCACTGTCCACGATGCAGACACAATAGTTTAACAATCGGTGTGTATCACATTATGACACATTTGACAGGGAAGTAAAAGGGATCTCAGTGGCGTGCACTTGGAGAGGCCTATGTCCAGCAGAGGACTGCGATATATATATATGCGATATGCTGATGATGATGATGATGATGATGACAGGGAAGTTATAAATTGTTAATTAACTGCAAGGACAGATTTGTTCCTATAAAACCATTTGAATTTGGTAGTGTCCCGTAAAATATAAAGCTGTATGTACCTATATAACCAGCATAAAGTAAAATGCAACAATGCGACTAAAATGGTTCCCATACATTACATAATTCAATGTACCTACTTATTTGTTTACCTGACAAACTTCCGCTCAAAAAGTCATATCATCTAATAATTATAATTATTCTAAGCCAATTAATATTTATCTCATACCCTAAAATAGGTACACAAATTCCCCTTCAATTAAACGTCCGCTAACAAGACCGCATTGAATGACATTTCTAATTAACACCAACGATACAATTACTTATCAAATCGGCAAAATTAAATTGAATGGTTACCCCTTCTACCAACGCGACGCCATAGTCGAGTAGTGACTGGAACACGTGCTTCGCCCCGTCCACAGATTTAAGAAACTTCTCCATAGGTACGACCGATATTTTGTCGTGTATGTTCCCATGCCATAGTATGGGTTTGAGTCGCCGACTTTCTTTCCATGTTGTATAGTCGAATTCATATAGGAATTCTGCTGCGTATGTTGATTTGTGGTTATCGCTCCCTGTAATTTATTAAACGATTGTATTTTACATTATCTGATTCAGCTGTATAACGTGAGAAACTTAAAAAAAACTTTGCCTGAATTTTAAGAAAATTTCAAGAAATATTACTTTTGATGATTATATTAAGAATTTGATTTGTCGATATCTGTTTAAAATCTATATTACTTACACACAACATCAATCTTCGTTCTATCAAATTCGAAACTAAGAATCGTCGCATCAGGAATGTCTAGTATATGACGAGCTCTCTGGAACGTATCTGAGTGGTAGCAAGACGAACACCTGAAACGTTCCTCAGTTTACATTAATAAGACGAGGCCAGGCAAGTACACGAACCCTTTCGTGGTACAAATAAACGAATTTACTTGAAATTGGATAGAATTCTCTTTGGAAACCTTCCTCGGGGAGTTGGTTGTCTCGATGTTTGCACAACACTACTACAGTACTAAAAGCCCTCAATGAGAGGGTTGGTGCTTGAAATAAATTCATTAGGGAACCTATTACGATTTTAGGTTTGGCTGTTTGCTTGAATAGTTAATTATGACAATCAGTTCAACTGTTAGTTGGTCGACATCTTTAAAACAAAAAAGAATCGAATACCATTTTAATATAGAATGTTGTTGTTCAATAAATTACGGTTACTGAATTGCTTTCATTTATTTTAAGCTAGTTTAAATACATTTGTATGATTTTAATATCTTCTTATTAATAATATTCTGATATGTATGATGGATAATAAATGCATGATACGCGTTGATAACGTTTCTTTTCAATTTTATAACAACAACAATCCAATCAGCCATTCCAAATTGTAGTGGATGTTTTAAATTAGTAGGTATTCATCAGATAAAAACTATTTCCTTTCCACAAATACTCGTTAATAGATTCCAGTAATACCTGCAATGGTCTCTAAGCCAACAGTCCTCAAATCTGATAGACTTGCCGTCTGCAAAGAGTACGTCGAGAGCTCTGTCCACTGCGCTCGCGCTTTCTATAGGCACTATGCAAATACCACTTACTTCATCCATCCATTCGATAGCTGGAAGATTCAACCAATTTAATTTTGTAGCTTACACCCGGCGATATTTAAATCACTAGCTTTTAAATTGAAATGAGAAGTTTTAGAGGGTATAGCTATATTAAGTTAGTTACAAAGATAACTAAGATTAAATACATGTTTACTCAATTGAATAAAAAGCGGTACTTGTGATAACAATCTTATAAATTAAGTTCTTGAAGATGAATATTGACATGGTATTTTGGCATGGTTTAAGATCATTTTTTTTTAACAAAAAGTACAAAGAGCAATTTTCGTATATTTACAAAAGTAAAAAAATATTAAAAAATCTTATTGAAAAATAATAAAATAACTCAAAACCCCCGACTTAACCCAATTATATAGGAATATCCGTCGGGAGCTGCCATTAAACCAGCTAAAGGATTCTAGTGTCGTGAATACAATTATTGAAGAATTGTAGATGTTTAACGATGACATAAAATACACTCAATTAATTGTTGAAATTTCATATAGAAAAGGCAGCCCCCGACGGTTATTCCTATATAATTGGGTTAAGTCGGGGGTTTTGAGTTATTTTATTATTTTTCAATAAGATTTTTACCGTCGGGGGTTTTTTCAAAATTTTTAATTTTGCTTAATTTTATTTCAGACTTTTTAGAGAACATATACGAATTATAGTCTATATCTATATAATATGTTATTGCAATATTATTTTGCACCGATATTGTAGCGACCTCTAGTGAGTTACAGGCGTAATTTTTATTATTTGGGAACATGCATTAAGCACGTACATATTGCTGATGAAAACAGAATTGTAATCGGACGTTTTGATTATATTGTAACATTGTTTGGCACTAATATTGTGGCGCCCCCTAGTGATTAATAGCCATGACACCTATCTAAGAACATGAACACGTTGAACGCAAATCTGTTATTGAAAACCACATCAAAATCGGATCATTAGTTTAGAAGGTAGGTGGGAACATTACTTTGCTGTTTTGCACTAATATTGTGGCGCCCCCTAGTGAGTTACAGCCATGACACCTATCTAAGAACATGAACACGTTGAACGCAAATCTGTTATTGAAAACCACATCAAAATCGGATCATTAGTTTAGAAGGTAGGTGGGAACATTACTTTGCTGTTTGCACTAATATTGTGGCGCCCCCTAGTGAGTTACAGCCATGACACCTATCTAAGAACATGAACACGTTGAACGCAAATCTGTTATTGAAAACCACATCAAAATCGGATCATTAGTTTAGAAGGTAGGTGGGAACATTACTTTGCTGTTTGCACTAATATTGTGGCGCCCCCTAGTGAGTTACAGCCATGACACCTATCTAAGAACATGAACACGTTGAACGCAAATCTGTTATTGAAAACCGCATCAAAATCAGATCATTAGTTTAGAAGGTAGGTGGGAACATTACTTTGCTGTTTGCACTAATATTGTGGCGCCCCCTAGTGAGTTACAGCCATGACACCTATCTAAGAACATGAACACGTTGAACGCAAATCTGTTATTGAAAACCACATCAAAATCGGATCATTAGTTTAGAAGGTAGGTGGGAACATTACTTTGCTGTTTGCACTAATATTGTGGCGCCCCCTAGTGAGTTACAGCCATGACACCTATCTAAGAACATGAACACGTTGAACGCAAATCTGTTATTGAAAACCGCATCAAAATCAGATCATTAGTTTAGAAGATAGGTGGGAACATTACTTTGCACAAACGCACACACAAACACACAAACACACAAACGCACATCTCTCACCCCAAACGCATATACCTGCTCCGTTCCGTCGTGGGTAATGAATCTCACTAATTTAGTTAAAAAAAGAAAATACTGAATAAGTAAAATAAACACTATTGCTCGGCTACAGTAAATGGGAATCGGATTCATTTTCATTGTAACTGTTGGAATGAACCAACGTAATGGTTTTTTTATTCACAACAATTGAATGCGAATCAATTAATGGATAGTGATTAAAATAAAATACTATCACTTTGTACTTTATTTTAAATGCTAGTTGTGTAAATAAAGGGATTTTTAAACGGGTATTATCTGTTTATCGTGGAATACACAGCGTGGCTATTTGAAGTTATTAACGTTTGGGAATTTTATTTTGATCATATTGAATGTTATTTTCCATATTGGAGATACTACTGCCACTATAAAATAAAAAAAATCCCAAATGTTAATAATTGCAAATAGCCAGATTGTACGCATTTAAACATATTTAATATTACATATCGAAATACGTACATTATTTCGTTTATCTTTATTTTGAAACTATGATAACATTTAAATTAAGTAGTATCGGGATTTACGTCTGAACTCGGTCAGTAATACCGGCTTCAACTAAATGTAACCAGTTTTATCAACAATTAAATTACTTGAATGCGTTTTAAAACTCAAACATTATTATAACCTACATTATATGTAAATAACATAAAAAAGCAATAAAAATACGTACGTTGATTCGCCATAATGATTCCTTTTACAAACAATTTACCACGCTATAAAATACACTAACCACATCGGAGTCTAAGTGATAACTAAAACATAAACGGCTCTCATTGGCTGTTATCATTCACAGTTACCCGGATGGTCAAAGTTGAACGACTACGATAGCATAACTGTAGTCACTAAATTCTTGTCATTGTGTGCTTATATTATGTCATAGGTTTTGTTTTAGATTATAATGAGGTCAATGATGTAATACGTCATTTATCGTCTCTTTTATGTCAGTTCAATAATTATTTTAGGTTCTTATTTTGGATAAGCTTGTTCGTTTGTTTCTGTTTAATCCATCGTCATCTTTTCCCATCTATGTTGAGGTCGGCTTCCAGTCAGATGCAGCTGAGTACCAGTGTTTTATAAACGGAAACATGTAACTTTGTTTACCTTGGTATGGAATGTAGTTTCCCCGAGTGTAACTACGGGTGGAACCTCGTTGTACATAAGCACTTCTTAGACATTTTATACATGAATCAAAATTTAAATGACAAATACTTATGTAATAAACTGCTTACATAACAAAAGAACAAATTACAACTCAAGTAGATAGTAATAACTGTTTTCCGTAACGCCCCAGGGAGTATAACACGTTGAACGATACCTACATATGTGTTTAACTGATTTCAATACTAATTCATTTGTACCACACTCTACCGGTTGTTTACAATTCCAGATAAGGTTGGAGATGTACAATTTATTTAAAATAGAGTTTCTAAAATTGATTGTTATTTGAATAAAGTAAAAATGTTTTTATCTGAAGAATATCTTTGTGGTATGTGTCGGTTCAAATGCCAAAAGACATGTTTCCGGATTCGAACTTTGGACCTTATACCCCCTATCTCAGCTTAAAACATAAACGTCAACATGCGTACGGACAAGCATATTACAGGATAATGATAAAACAAAGTCATGTATTATCAACAACTCAACATAGCAATATGACTATACGACACTATACTATGTATAGAGTGATTGAATTAACAGAAGTAATATTAATTTATATTACGTGGAACAAAATACAAACCTAGAATAGCTAAGTTCATCCAGTACTTATAACTACAGCTATGTAAAGCGTACTTCTCACATTTAAACAAGCGTGCTTACAAATCCTTTCCTCGTCACCTCGTGTTTTGATCTCGACTCGTCGTTATTACAATTTATTAACTTAATTAGTTTCTATTCGACGTCACTTCCATTGCTCGAAATTTTGTGTTGTTTTGTGACGAGTAATGAGACTCTGACTTGTGAAATAACAACGTGATTTCCTGTTCGTTATGAATATTAACGTTATAAGATCTTAAAATTATGTTAACTATGTGTAAATATTAGTTAAAGTAATTTTTCCACCGAAGCGCTGCGGACTTCTGTTGGGCAATATTTGGCCCGACGCGATGGTATATCTAAAGTAAATTGTACCTACATAAGTGAGTCCAATCAAACTTGTTATTCCATACCATTCGTCTCCCTACTGATTTAGTTGTGTAGATTTAAATACAAAAACAATAGGTACTTACTTAAAATATATCCCAAGATACCTGAATTCCAGATTTCTTATATATTTTATTCGTCAAATCGACAGTCGGAAACACGATACCGCTAAGCACTTAGTTGTATCCTTTATTCTATCCCTGCCAACCGCCAACCATTTACCTGTACACGTTTTTCTTCCTAACCCTTTTTGTATGGAACTTGGTAATTCTATTTCATTTGTTACTAGCTTTCGCCCGCGGTTTCACCCGCTTCCCGTAGCCGGATAGTGACAAAAACTATCCTAAAACCTTCTCCCGGGTCTAAGTTACCTCCCCTCTAATTTTCAGCCTAGTCGGTCAAGCCGTTTTCATGTTATGTCGTGACAACGGAAAGCGGGTTTCGTTTTTATATTAGGGTAGAATATAGATGTATACCTATTAATATGAAGAAGTAATAAGCTTCACAGTATTAAAATTGTCAGTGACTTTTCATACATAAATGATAAGTAGAATACATTGACAAATACTTTGTGGTTTTCTTGGGTAATTTTTTACTTTTCTTTACAAAAGTAAAGCTAGATAAATCTTCACCTAACACAGCAAACGATAAAGGAGGATGAACGCCGACTCTGTCCACCTACCATACTAAATCATTTATAAGATCTACGACAATCTAAGGTTCGTTTAAGATAGATTGATCGCGTTTAGGATATATCCTAGCCTACCTAAGATACGTTCCGGCTTGAAGCTTATATCTACTGGTAGACCTGAAAAAAAATATTGGCCTATTGAAAGAAGAACAATTCAATAAATTATTAAAACAATCCTTTAACTTGTTTAAATATGTTCCTAAATATCTTTAAGTTTGTCATCGGCTTAGCTAAAACTTGAGCATAGTTAAATAAAATGTTGCATATTTCCTTTCCCGCGTACTTAAATTAATTACACCCCCAAACTCTGACTTTTTAATCCAATACTTTTGACGACATAGGAAGTCGTGGTGGCCTAGTGGGTAAAGGACCAACCTCTCAAGTATGAGGGCGCGGGTTCGATCCCAGGTCAGGCAAGTACCAATGCAACTTTTCTAAGTTTGTATGTACTTTCTAAGTATATCTTAGACACCATTGACTGTGTTTCGGATGGCACGTTAAACTGTAGGTCCCGGCTGTCATTGAACATCCTTGACAGTCGTTACGGGTAGTTAGAAGCCAGTAAGTCTGACACCAGTCTAACCAAGGGGTATCGGGTTGCCCGGGGAACTGGGTTGAGGAGGTCAGATAGGCAGTCGCTTCTTGTAAAGCACTGGTACTCAGCTGAATCCGGTTAGACTGGAAGCCGACCCCAACAGGATTGGGAAAAAGGCTCGGAGGATGATGACTTTTGACGACATAGCTGGAAAACAAAAACTGAAAAAAGTGCTACCGAAACTGATTTTCATTTTGCTAAGCGCATTCTCGGCAGTGGTGAAATTCAAGATACGTAGGATTTTTTATCATAAAAGTATTGTATTGATGATACCGGTATACAGGTGTCATAGGTTCTCAAAATCTCACCAACAAAAATGAGGACGTTGTGTTGATGCAATATTTCATACAATGAAATTACCCATTGCATACAAAGTGACATAATATTTCATATTTATAAACATTCTCCTGTTTAATGATACAGATAATGTAATCTTCCTATCATTGTTTTTATGAAAACAATATATGTAGCTCAAAGAATCTACAAAATACAAGTCTCTCAAAGTGCCTATAGGTAGGTACAATTACAGAGGCAAACGTAACTGAGTCGCGGAGACATGCGTAAGATATTTCACTTGACCCAGCATTTAAATTGTAAATGATATTATATTCGTACAAGCAGAATACAATTTTCCTAGTAACAGAGATTAGTTAACATCACCAGCTAAACAATGGTTTCTCACAGTTTTTAGATTTAAAATTATATTACTTTAAAAGCTCTCCACGAAAATCTGGATTAAAAATAAACAGTGCAATGAAAAAGCATTCTTATATCAGTTTCATAATTCATCGAAAGGCTGACGACAAACGTGCGGATAAAATCAGTTTACATAATATTTCGATTTCAGTGTGCAATTATTAATTTTCATGGAGTTATAATGCGTGTAGGCATTATTTATGTAAACGTAGGCTTTGCTATGAACTTTTATTAAACGGGATATTGAGCTGGACGTCGTAACGGTACTTATTCATTAGTCCTTTGACGTAAGTCAAGAAACGGATGAAGAACCAAACTCGTAACCAAATTCATGCCTGAACTTGCAAGTTAGTTATATGTATCCGGATTACATGTTAGGTTTTTCCTACTTTTTAAACAATAAACGATTAACAACTACACATTCATTAGTTAGGTCCTGCACCTGATCTCTCTCCGGTCGTGTCGGATTGCCGTCCAATCGGGTTATGAGAGTGAAGGAATAGTGAATGCACCTGTGTCTGCGCAAATGCTTGTGCACTATAAGTAATATGTCCTGCGCAGTTGGCTGATCTCCATATACAGGGTTACTTGTAAGTAGACCGCATCCTTTCATGAGGTGATAGTATAGGTCAATACGGACAAAGGACCATGCCCATCTGTGCCCCAGTAACGCCCAGAGAAAGTATATTACAAGATAGCCCTATTAAATAAAAATTAGAATTATGATGATAATTTGAAGTCTTAAAAAGCACCGGTTAAAAAATAAAAAAATAAGACATTCTTGTTGATATTGCAGTACATGACATCGTTTCAATCATGCTTTATTTATTACGGTCTGTAATCTCGTCCTTTGGCCCATGTATATATTCATTTACTGTTTACAATATATTCAAATAACTGACATGTTTATCTAATAACATACAATTAAGTCATGAATTCATGATGATCATGAAGTTCCTAGTGAAAAACTAATAGCAATGCTGTCTATAAACGATAAAATGTATAAAAAACCAGTGGGAATTTATCATGTTTAATGTCCAATATCTTTTGAATCGGTGCTTTATATAATATTAAATCTAGATATCTTACAAATATGGCTGTAAAGCTATCGTATGACATAGAACTGGAATTTGGGCATTGCATGGCGTTGCTGACTTTTGACTCCATACTAATATGGGCATGATCCTTTGACCATGGGATACACTGGGCAAAAGTTAACCCGTTAACTCACCTCATGAAAGGATGCGGTCTACTTACAAGTAACCCTGTATAAGAAGAACCACTGTAGCCGATAATAATCAGCTAGGAGGATATCAATATCAAAAAGATTATTATATCTACAAACGAAAACACCTGAAACTCCGCAACCAAATCCGCTAGAGTGAAAGTGTTGTAAAACAACTCCAGATTTCCGCCTCACATTACAATTTACTCTAGGCAACCAACCACTTTCGGAATGTAAACACTACTAATAAACAAACTGAGGTTTTTCTGACACCGACGGGGTTCCTTCACCTAGAAAGGGTTAAAAGCGTAACCGATACAATGATATTTGAACTAACTTAAAAGGGTAC
The DNA here is from genome assembly GCA_963856015.1 of Helicoverpa assulta. NCBI lineage: Eukaryota > Metazoa > Arthropoda > Insecta > Lepidoptera > Noctuidae > Helicoverpa > Helicoverpa assulta. The sequence continues at coordinate 4,579,728 of CAWLCW010000016.1, forward strand.
ACTTGGTTGCCTCTCAATTTCCTCCGACAAACAACGTATTATTATGTTTAGTTGGGACCAAATCACTGGATACTTGATACCGAAGGTGCTGATTTTGAGAAGGTATTTGCCTTTCTAGTTTTGAGAATTTCGTAAGGTAGGTTATGTGTGGTGATTTTTGATCTAAAATTATACCAGAATGTAAAAATACCAATAAATAATGTAGAAGACCACCGTTTCATTTTAGGCAAAAAAATAGCTAGCTACAGAAATTGTTCACAATGTCATACATATTTTGAAAATGGACTAACGTTATAAAATAGAGATCTAAAAGGAAGGAACTCAATCGAATTCAAACTATAGAGAGCTTTCCCACAAAAGTTGCATAAAAAATAAGGTTCAATGTTACAAACAAAACCCTCTAAAACTTTAGTAATCTATATTTTCGATGGGTTCCTTCTATCTGGCAGAATTTTATTTGGCATCACACACTTGGCATAATTTTTTTTCATCGAATGTTTTTAAGGCATAAAAAATATTTAGCATAATTATTGTTTCACCGAATATTTATATGCCCGAATTTACAGTTGCATACTTTTAAGATGGCAGAATTTTATTTCGCATAATTGCTTTTGGCATAGTTAGAGTTTCGCATTATTTCGTTTAGTCAGCATAATGTATATTTTGAGAAACTATTATTTGGTATAATCATTTGGCGTACTATGAAGATGGTAGAATTTTATTTAGCAAATTGCCATTTATAACCTTCAATTAAAAAACATTGTATTAAAAATTGAAGCTAGTAACGAAAACGAATCGCTGCAAAACCGACTCCACGTAGTCTTGTTTGCCCTACCCCTAGAGTGCAATTCAAAACCGCGTAGGCGCGGAGGGGCGAGGCGGCCTGCGAGCTGAGGCGCAGGTAGTTTTAACGCTCGCCAACGCGGTTGAGGCTGGCCGGCTCTGCCGGCCAGTAAGCCGAAGCTGCGGTGGTGAGCGTGAAAACCATCTGCGACGATAAGCTCGCATGGGACCGCCGGAGCCCCGCAGCGCCGGAGCCGTGACAGAAGCCATGCTTGCTGCATGCCTGCTTACATACTGCATGCCTGCTTGCATGCTTCCATGCTTCAGGCTTGTTTGCATGCTTCTTACAGGAAAATAAAAATTCCAAAACTATGCCAAAAGATGATTCAGACTATAAACATTCTGAAATATGATTGTTCTGCCTTTATGCGAAATGATGTTTCTACTATTTAAGTATTATAAATATGAAATTTATGCCTAAAGATGATTCTGCTTGCCAAAATTATGCGTTTTTAATGTATGCTAAATGAGTGTATGCCACACGATTTTCTGCGAAATGAAGATTATGCCAACTGTTGGTATGCAAAATAAGATTATGACATAAAAAGTTCTGCCATAAAAGGGGGACCCATTTTCGATAGCTATAATATGAGAATAAAACAGCCTACATATTTGGGAAGAAAGTTACATCTACTTGGAATAGGATAAGTTAGGTCAGTTGGCGAACTCCCAAAAGGCTAAGAACAAAAGTAGTTTCCTTCAAATTAGTCTCCGGGGCAGATGTTGCTGTACTTACTTTTATCCGTCATTATTTAAGTATATGTTACAGCCAAAGTGATTAAATATATATTATGCATAATGACTGGTCATTGTATATAATACCCAAATTGACTAGACAGTGTGATAGATTAATCACTTTATCTGGATCTAATTCATAATAGCTGGTCAAAGTTAGCCAAAGTAATAAATATGGTATAATCGTCTGACTACTTTCTAATTCTTAGAAACGGCTCAAGTTATTATCGACTCTTTTTATGATAAATCATCAAATGATTCCTCCCACTGTGGGAGAGCAGCGTGAGGGACTCAGAGAGCGTGAGCGTGCAGCGTGCAGCGTGAGATCAGACTGTTAGTGGCTTAAACCCACGCGTTGAACAACGCGCACCGCCGAGACGGGTCCGTGTCTCCCAGGAGACGGAAGGCCGATAAGGCACCCGAACTCATCGCACAGGCTCACGTCTACGGTAGCTGGGAGTCGTCTCTCGACCACACAGAAGGAGACGATGGCATCCCAGTACCTCTCGCCACGGACGTTGGCTTGAACCAGGGCCGGGTGCGAGAGGTCGCCGCTGCCGACTGCCTCGACGAGGACACGGCGGTGCCCTTCCCGGGCAGGGCACACTCCGGGCCGTCGGTACAGTGGCCCGAGCCACACTTCAAAGAGGGGACTTTTCGCTACTATTATGGGGTGCACTGTGCTAACTAGCCTTTTTCGAATTATATTAAGGTCAGCTACCAGGCACTTTAGTTAGTTAACATGAAATAATAATCTTTACCTACTTATTTTATTACATTATCTAAATCTATGGAGATATTATATAAAATTGCTAGTTAATGTGATTAATTCTGTGTCAATTATCACTTTATCCAAATTGAGTAGATATTATAAATAATAGCTAGATAATATGTATAATATGCGGACTTATTACTTTGGCTGTAACATATACATAGATGGCCTTTTTTACTGCTTTTAAAGCTTCTGAAATGGTTCTTCAACATGCCTCTGTGTATCTATACTATCTATACTAAATTATAAAGCTGAAGAGTTTGTTTGTTTGTTTGTTTGAACGCGCTAATCTCAGGAACTACTGGTCCGATTGGAAAATTTCTTTCAGTGTTAGATAGCCCATTTATCGAGGAAGGCTATAGGCTACTTTTTATCCGGGTATGGGAAGTAGTTCCCACGGGATGCGGGTGAAACCGCTGGCAGAAGCTGGTGTTTTATAAAATTAGATTTTAAAATGCGAATTCTACTCATAGAATTTTGTGCGTGATTTGGGCTACTAAGACCTTATTCTGCTTGTCAAAATCCAAAATATTGATCCAATGGCGACACTGTTGAAGAGAGGTATTTAATTTTAATGCAATTATTATAAATTACAATCATTTACGTATCAAGCGACAATGGTAATAAATACCTTCACTAAGTAGTCAATAAAGATTAAATTGGATTAAATGAATCAATCATTTCATGGCATATTGGAAAATTTGATAACACTGGAACAAAGCCAAAGCTTTCCAATTAACACACAAGTTGAGTGAATGAATTTCTGAAGGAAATAGTAGAATAACTTCATAGTCACTCACTTGGAATATTTGGTTTGTAACCTTTCAGACTCAATTTTGAACGTCACATTATAGTCTCTCTTTTTCTTGTTATTATCATAAAGGTCGCCGGAAGACGCTGGATGCAGGTCGCCTCCAACAGGTATCTGTGGAGGTCTAAGGGGGAGACCTATGTTCAGCAGTGGATGTCCTATGGCTGAGATGATGATGATGATGATGATGATGAGGGAGCTGAGGGTTTAATCACCTAACAAGCCCTAGTGTCAGAGTTTTCTCAAATCCGCTCGACGGCCTCTGACGTGGGATTGTAACAAAGTCTGCTAGTAAGTAGCATTCCTGACTGACGAGCATTCGCGTACAAAGTGCTAAATAATGCTTGAATCTGTAACATCAAAGTTTTCGCATTGTAATGCTAGGTTCCCCTTACTCTGCAGTGAAAGAGCACCTTAATTTACAATATTTTGGAGATAAACGAGCATGCACTCAATCACTTAGGTAATATAATTTTTACTACTAATTATTTTATAAATACGATTATTTCTTAACAATATGATTATTTTTCAGAGTATATTAGCATCTGTTTTCAAGAAATAATTTATGAAGATAAATTGTTTTGTTAAAGGTACATTTACCTTTTATGATTTAATTTATGACATGTTTTGTTAATTTATGCATAAACATCAATCATACGTACGTGCTAGGATTACAATGTAAGCTTGAGAAATTCTTGAAAATTATATTCATCTACTCTATCAAAACATAAGAATGAAAATATGCAAAGAATCTTCGAACAAAATTATCCTCATACATTTCAGTGCATATAAATTTGCTATCCTTTTACCAAATAGAAACTTAATCACTCGTTTATAATTATCACAGTTAAATTGATATTAGAAATATCTCTAACCTAGAATTATTTTTTCCAAGGCATAGCAAGATCTCATTGTACCGCAACGTATTAGAAATATCTCGATAATACGAAGAATTCTTTGAAAAGTACGTATTATTGCACAATATTGAAGATAATAGAATATAATAGCAATGTTATTCACTCATATTTCATATTATTACATATTACATACAATCGTTGTGCGATACTAATGTAAACGCACATTTCGATTTAGTTCTAAATTAGGGTTCTTTAAAACTGAACTTAGAGATTATTGTTTTAGGAAATAACCATGGATTGAAATACTAGGCCATGTAAGTACGAGGTATAGTAATGATAGTGGTGTTAGGCGTTCTGGGTTAAGAGGCTTACGTCTTCCCAAACCTCTAAGGTCCACCTGAGACAAATCTCAAACTAAGCTAGCTATTATTCAACAACCGTAGATATACTCAGTACGTTGTGGGCAGTGCCCTCCCAAACTCTATACTGGATCTGTTTATAAAGACAGTCAACATTTGCCATTAATATCTTATTATACAGAGTGATACAAAAATAAGAAAAAGTAATTCATAAATTTTAAGAAGGCGTACCTAACGCCTTCTTAAAATTTATGAATATACTATGAATTTTAAATCTACGTATTAATTGTTTTCCGTTTTTTTACATAGATTTGTATAATAACATATTAGGCCAAAAACCCCGAACTACCAAAAAAACTATCGTCCACCTATTGCCACAGTTTAGTCCGTGCACGCTGTAAAAAAATCTTGACCATTAATGAAAGTCCACGTCTACCAGCTTTCTTCGAAATCGGTAAGGAATGTTCCTTCATTAAGCCCGTCACTCTTTGCTCGCGATGTTTTTTCACAGATGAAGATAGATGGTGCCCTTAAACAGAATTCAAGGCAAAAACATAAGAATAAATTAGCGGAGTTTTCTTTTCTTCAGTTCGCAGCCCTCGAGGGCGTTTGTGTACGAAAACAACTTCTGGAAAAATATTCTATTGTGTGGATAATTTGATAAGTCAAATGGTGTAATTTTTGTGTTTAGTTTTGAATGTTTGGTAGGTATCTTAATTTTTTAGGCTTGAACTTTTAAGCAACCATACAAATCATATATGGTGAAAGTATGACAAATTATCAATCACAGATATAGCTAGTTATTTAAGAAATAATTGATGAAAGTTAGTAATTGTAGCGAAACTAGATCTGCTTAATAAGCACTTAAGTTTGTTAGAATACTACCTACATATTAATTTTAGTTATTTTAATATCTAAAAATAATAACAAAAACTGTCCGTCAGAAACATAAGACAATATAAAAAACAAATCAAACAAAAACATAATCTGAGCACAGCCTTTTAGTTTCAGATTTCACTTTTAGCGTAAGTAAATTACTTTGCACCCGTACTTACATCTGTTTGTCCGTATCGGTTTCCAACTTGTGCCTGAGAACGTTGTTAAGGAAAAGGAGGAAAATGCTCTCCTGGAATTCGATTAACAAAAGTTTGTTTTTTTTCCTATTTCTGAAGGTTTTTTTGAAGTTGAAATGTGACCAATATATTTTCTCATATTTATGTAAAATGAGTATTTAAACCAAACGACCACACGTCACCTTCTATCAACTTTCCTTGTTGGAAGGAACATCAAAAGAATAATAAGGAAATAATGCTAATATGCTGCGCCAGAATACTCTTTTTATCTCTAGTTCTTCGAGTCTAAACACACCTTTACGGTATGACACGCTTTCTTGTCCGTACTGAAAGTCTGTTACCAAACAAAAACGAACGAAAAATCTGCTTCACAAAACACACAATAGTACTTATTGGGGCCATGTCTCAACATTTTTGAACTTAGAAAATATTCTTTTTTTTTCAGTAATTCTTTTGAGCATCTACAGGGACTCGATATCCATCTTTTGTTCCCAGTATTTTGGCAGCAGGTGTATTTAACTGAGGAACTTTATGAATTATCGTCCTACTCAAGCGTTTTGTAACATTTTTTATTATCAATGAGCTACGAAACTGCACAATTTAAACTTGGAACGAGTTTGATTGCTCGTAAATAAGGCCGGAATTGCTCGATTAAGTTTTTATGTAAAGAAGGATAGTTAATGGGCAGAGACAAAGATAATAGGATGTAATTGGAATTGCAAACGTTGGAGATAAGTTACAGGAGTTATTAATGAGTCCTATTAAAGTAGTAGCTGAAGAATTAAAGTTGTGGTCATATTTCAGGCACCTTATTGTTTTAGTGGAATTCATTCTGGATGATTGTTCGCAAAAGTACAGGACATTAATTGTAGTATTTGCCTGTAGGTATCTGCCTAATAATTATATGATAGATACTAGATACACCTACATATCTGTGCATGTATCTGAGTAGCTGTAAGATGTATCAGCTTAACTCGTGTCACGTAGACTGTCCAGTATTCGTGTAAGCTAGCTATCACTCAAATAAGACAAGATTTATGGAAACCATGTTATAGTTGCATGAAGCGCTTAATTCTGTAGGTCATTAATATGGCCGGGTTACAAATAATTAACGATTTTGACTTTAGCCCCATTTTCGTATTTAGTTAAAAATGATTTAACATTACTTTTTAAGGATAGGTATAAATAAGTTTAACTCAATAATAACAAAACACCTACGTTTCGATACTTTTAAAAATAGTACCTTCGCAACGGCCTAAAACCCAAAAACTTTCCACACTTAGTATCTGACCTTAACCCTAAAAAAGCCAAGCTTTACCAAAAACAAAGAAACCCAACTAAAGATGCCTTCGACCCGCGAATAATCTGGGACAGTAAACAGTGTTGAGTTTCCTAAAAAAAGCAGTAAAAGCTTCAGTCGGCCCACTAATCATGTTCGGCTAAAAAGGGTCGGCCGCTGAACTATTTGTCAAGATGTCGCCTTATCTTAGATACGGATGGATAAGTCGCAGGTGATGTGATTTTAGAACTATAAATATCTCGATTTTTTTATAAAGCAACAATTTGAACAAGGCAGCAAGTCAAAAAAATCTAACGTCATTGTATACAATTCCTAGGAAATCTATGTAATTCCTAAAACCGCCCGGAAATGTGTAAAATAAATTACATTAGACACATTTCCTAGGAAATCTATGCATTTCCTAAATAGTAATCGGAAATGTATATTTAAGTAATCAAGGGGTAAGCGGGGGGTAGCGGAGCGAGGGTATTGCATTATCCGATCGGGCGCAATGTTACCTGATTGAAGCGAAGCATGCAAAAAGGCATGCAGCATGGAAACAAACACGCAACATGCAGCAAGCATGGATTCTGTCACGGCTCCGGCGCTGCGGGGCTCCGCGAGCTTATGCTGCTTATCTAGCTCTATGCGAGCTTATCGAAATTTTGATAGTACATGATTTATATTTTTATCACGATTTTACTAACTCAAACCTTTCCTTACTTTTAACAGGCTTCTCAAAAAAGTAGAAGGTTCGCAATATGTTTTTTTTTTATAGTTATTAAGCTGTATACTTATGTAATTATATGAATATAGTAGATCAATAAAGATACGTATATTATTTTTAGATATTTTCATATATGGCATACTTCTTCATTAATAACTTCCTCGTGGTTTCCGGAAAATAAAGGCACGTGTAAGTAATGGAGCGAAAACAAATACTTGAGTAAGTTATGCTAATGTTTTGATCACTTTAGGATATGAGGAAATATTTTCAATTACGCTTTTCGGATCAATTACGATGGGATAGACATTATTTTCCTAAGATAACAATACCAATTCCAGTTTTATAATCCTAAGATGAGATAGTGTGTGATCGTGCCTATGATCAATGAAATAAAACCTTTAATATTGGTATCAAGTGTTTTCACCAATGCAGGTACTACTATAATGTCATCATCGTCATTGGCCTCAGAGCATCTTGGTCAGATGATTGTGGCAGTGCTTGACTATGCGGTTATTAGTGCCGCAAGCACTTTCTTTTGTGTAACTCCTACTTCTCGGTGACTTAGTTCTAGGATTGGAAATAATCAAAACAATTGGCTGGAATTCGTGGGCTCACATGGCAATGGCAACATGAATGAGAATGGTCAACGCCTTCTAGAATTTTGTGCATCCCATTCCTTGTGTATCACTAACACCTACTTCCGTAACAAGGCGGCCCATAAAGTGTCGTGGAGGCATCCGCGTTCCGGACACTGGCATCAGTTAGATTTTATTATCACCAGAAGACGGGATCTTCGTGACATCCTTAATACTATAATGTACGTAACATCATAATACCTAATTAATTGGAAAATATTTACCCAAGGAACATTTTCCTACATAAACGCGATCTGGCCTCACTCTTGCATGCAAAGAATAAAAAAAACGACTTAGTTAAATATTTTTTTATGAAACCTTAAGCTTCGCAAACTTTGCAACGGACGTAAAATCGAAGTGTACTCTGCATAGAAATGCAGTGTAAAGTCCTCGCTCGGATTTTAATTTATTATGAATAAATAATGCATGAGCACCCAATCAGAAACTGCATAGTAATTAGTTTGAATAATTATTCTTTGCATGTCTTGTTTTGAAAGAGAAAATCTGCAATCCAGAATATTTTCAGGAATTATGATAATGGGGCTGTTATGTACTTTTTCTATTGATTCGTTTTCTATCAAAAAAATCCAAAAAAACATAACATTCATTTTTCATCGTCATCTCCCAAACCTTTTCCCAACTATGTTGGGATCGGCTTACCAGATGCAGCTGAGTACCAGTGTTTTACAAAGAGTGACTGCCTATCTGACCTTCTCTACCCAGTTACCCGGATAAACCAATACCCCTTGGTTGCACTGCTGTCAGACTCACTGGCTTCTGACTTCGTGGCCTATTCATAATTTTTTTTGGTGCTTTTGTGTTATATCGAGGCATGTCTTTTTACACAAATGGGAGAGATAAAATATAACACTACAAGTCCAATTTATTGCACATTACACTTATTGCTCAATTACCTATTCGCGTCGACTGGCGTGCGGCCAAATAGCTCTAAACGATTTATTCCTTCCTTAACAAATGTTAATGTACACAAAGTTCTTGGCATAACACCATTCCTACTATCAGCATTTGTTTTATGGAAATACCTTTTAGAATAGATTTAGACTTAAATTACTTGTAATATAGGTACTCGAAGAAAAATATTAGTAAATGTGTTTACCGTATACACTACCAATAAAAACTATTTAATAATACCGACTTCAAACCTTCTCCTAAGTCTGACAAATACTTTAAACCGCATAAGAATAAAGTTTAACTGAGAATCTCCTTTTTTTAAGTCGGGTAAGAAAACTACTAATAGTCACTATCTCTTAATTTTTAGGTATCTACCTACCTAAACTAGGTTGTATAAAATATGCATACCCCTTCAGACCAAGCCAAACCAGGCCTATAAAAAAAAGAATCACCAACAGAGTGAAAGCTAAAACATTTTAGACCCACCTTGCCACCTAATTCTATAATTTCCACTTTATATACACTCAAACCTGTACAAAACACATTGTCTGGCTACATAAAAACACCCTTTATAAATAAAAGCGTTAAAAATTACATCCTTGTATCGTAAAAAGAAAATGGCGCGAAAGTGTTTTTTTTTTTCAGGCGTTAATGGCGTCTGACATACGGGGATAGGCTTTTAACTCATGAACATGTGAAATGTGCCTGACACGCAGCTATTTGAAAGGTTTTTTCTAAGATTTTTGAGGATTTCTTTAAGGATTTTCTGGAAAATTTGTTTCCGATCGACAAAGAGTGATTGGGGAATGATGACTGTCTTTTTAAAATTCGGTGCCTTATTTAACAAGCTGATGAAATCACGGTTGTGACAGATTATATTCGAATGGCAAAGGAGATGAAACAAACACGATATTGTAGAAAACACATTTATTATATTAGATATTTTGTACTTAAAGTACTTAAAATATTTACAAACGAAATCAATATCATGATTCATTGAAACTATACATACAGCAAACTATTTAATTATAAATTATTATGTCAGGTGTTACTGTTCCACATAAATAGGTATTTGAATAACAATATCTAGGTACATAATATCCACCGAAAACCCTGTTTCATACTATTAACATTGGCAACTTTAAGTAACTTCACAATACTCAAAATACTTACTTCAGTTTAAAATTATTTACATGACTCGTAATATTTCATATAAATTATTGCGCTATTAGACAGGTAACTTTGTATTTTTATACTATAGATAGAATATAATAATTATATTATTGTATTCACATTTAAAATGTAGTTGAATAACAGATTGTTGTTTGGAATAAATAATAACATTCATGTTGAAAAACATTTATAGAATTTTGTTCATAGCCTTAACGTTTAAGAATACGTTTTGAAACAACGTAAAATCCGTGTTTTACAATCTGGAGCTTCACCATTTTTTACTCGAATCGAAATTGCTAGAGTATTATATCAAAATCGATTACTAATCGGGAAACGTATCACAAGGAATGATCTTTACACAAAAAACTATTCTGCACTATAACCAATGTAAGTACGTATTTCAGCTCTTCTTTAAACTTACAAATAAATAAATATCAATTTCACTGTCAAAAAAAGTCATAAACAAAATATGTTCAATTGTTCTATTTGTCATTGCTCTGATAATATCTTTATTTGTATATGAAAATACGATAATTTACTACTAAGTAGAGGTATCACTGAGCAAATCGGTTCGAGTGTGACGTTTAGAACATGTGCTCTTGAAGGAACTTCTCTAGTGCGTGGTACAGATGCGGCCGCACTCCCACCAGGCCGTGGTCTTCGTCTGTGTAGCTCTGGGGAGAGAGTTAAAAGGTTATTCATTGCAATAAACTAATACAAATATGTTCTCAAGTATCCCAAATACATAGGAGTTTACATGTTCTTGAAAAACTGAAAAGAAACTTCATGAGCAGTTTTTATTTCATATATCATAAATATATTTTTACTACGGTCGATTAAAATTTATAGTGTAAAATATAATAAAATTAAAATAATTAGTAATACAGTTAACAGGGGTATTAAAAAAAAATGTAGGTAAATTATAGGTTTTTGAGACTCCTACTCGTCATAAATGATGAAAAAAAATATGCATTTTCAGTTTCGCAATCTAGATTAGATATCATAATACTCTACATAATACTCAAAACTTGCGTATCACGTCGACAATAAATAAAATATTCACAAAGATAAACCACGCATTTGAAATACCTATATAACGATTACAATATAATTGGCTATAATTAAACATACCTACAAATAATAAACCACCTAAGAAGTACCTACACTTTATACCTGCAGTATATCAAGTCAGAGATCCCAAGAGCGCTGAGCCAGCGAATGTTCTAGAGCCCATTATTTATATAAACGAGCGGATATTTCCTCACACATTACTTCACGATGTTGAGTAGGATAACTTCAGAGAATTGCTTCGAGTTTTGTGCCTTCTTTTAATGTAAGGCAAGGGTTAAATGGCCTAATTTATTAGCTGGGAATACGTTTCGTTTGGGGTGAGTAATGTCGCTGTTTAGTAAATGCGAGGTTTTATATGGCCAGTATACCTAATTTTATTTAAAAATACACCTATTCAATTATACGAGGATTAAAATAATGCGATGTTCTATAAAGGTACAAGTCAAGTTTTTTCGTCAACCTAAACTGCATTTCTGTCATTGCTGATCCTACACTTATTATAATTATTAGGGGTCATGATACCTACGTGTTATGGACACGATGTTAATAAATTTAACATACAATAAAATGTTTCTCGTCTTAAGTAAAGATCATTCTCTCTCCTGTACCTTCCTACTATCCCGCTTTATAGATTCTACATTACATCACTTCACACACACCTTGTCGAGTTCGTCAACGATTTTGACTTTAACCCAAGAAACTCACCATCTGCGTGAAGTAAACATCTCGCCTCTGCAGCATGCGCGAGAGCAGCATGGCGTGCTGGTAGTGCACGTTGTCGTCTGCTGTACCGTGAATCAGGAAGTAGCTCTTCTCGCGAAGGGCCTCCGCCTTGAAAATTAAGAACAAATTAATTAGAAAAAAGGGTTACCTACACCGTCTTGCCTACTCCTAATAACTTCATCATGAAGTAATTGGCAAAATATTCGGGAGATAAAGTCAAATATTTTTATTCAAATAGGCTTTTGCATTTCAGGCTCTTATGAAACTTCACACTAGTTGCACGTTCTAAATCTTGAGGAGCACTGGAACCTCAATGAACTCAATTTCAATATTAGTCAAAATAAATGTTTTATGAATAGAATACTTACAACTTGTTCAGTGAGAAGTGATGACACTGCGTAACCTTCCGCGTTTGTCGAGGGCAGGTCCATGTAACGTTCAGTATAGATAGTGTCTGAAAAAATAATTATAATGTTTTGGTATGTTTTCGATTGCAGAATATCTTCAACCCATGATAGACAACACACGATTGATGGTCTTAGCCTTTAATCGTCCACTGCTGGATAAAAGCCTCTCCCAAGCTAGGAAGATTTGTGTTGGTAAGCGCGGTGTGGGATATTTTATAGCTTCGGAGCCAGATATTTAATCAAGCTTGTCTAAGAATACTCACCATAGAACCTCCAATCGACGACAGGAGCGACAGCAGCAGCGCAGCGGAACACTGAGCCACCTTCAGCTAAGGCCTTACTGGCCGCGTAACCACCGTATGACCAACCCCAGATGCACGTGCGGTTGCCGTCAATCCAGTTCAAGTTATCTTGTAGGTATCTGAGGAATTTAGTCTTTGTTTTAGTTTCGTTGATAAATCATGCTTTTTTCGGATTTGAAGCCACTTGAAATAAATTCTTCTGTTCTTAAAAACATTTACTGAAGATTACGACAAACAATTTTGATTTGCGTAATTCGCTTTCTTGCCAAAAAGTCATATCTCCAAACATGTTTATTGTAGGGCTTACTATAAAAGAACAATAAGTAAGTAGATCATCTGACAAAAGAAGGACACTTTGCTATTGTCAGTTACTCCCAGCAGTCCCAAAATCTTCACATCCAACTTACTTAGTAACACTGATCTGGTCTTCAATCTCCACTGTTCCGAGCCTCCTGTTGAGAGCGAACATGTTGGTGACTCCTCGAAGACCGGAGCCTCGTCCATCGATGTGTGCGATGGCAATGCCCCACCGACTGACGAGTGAGCTGCCCCAGTCGAGCGTCCATTGTTTTGTCACTAGAGCTGTGTCGGGACCTCCGTACCTGGAAATGAGGAATTGGGTCATTAGCTGCAAAATAATTATGGACTAATGAAGTTCGGCTTACCACGTTTTCTGAAATTTTCTTCAATCTCATTGACTTGAATTGACATTATAGGGCCGTATGCAAGCTTAGAACTAAAGGCAGATTTTTCACAAAATGATCTTGTAGTAAAAAACGGAAATTTCAGTGAGTGTAGTAGTCTTGTTAATCATTAAAATTTGCAATTCTAAATGGTTTCTTTCAATGTGAATTGAGCCTTATTTACTACATAATACGATTTTTGTTAGACCTGTTTGTATGACCCCAGGATTGTTTCCAAAAAGCAGCTGGTGTCATCGTTTTTTCAGCTAAAAGACGTGTACTGCTACACACATCCTATGGCCGTATGGGTAAATATTCGGCACTTTGAGTGGTTTTCAGCGACAACTATGTACTTACACATAAACAAGTAGCGGCACATTAGTCCTGTTCTGATAGTCAGCGGGTGCCTGTATATGCACATCAGCAGGCGGCAAGCCGACCCCCACGTTCACGTTGAGGCGAAGGCTGGCCGGGAGCACGCGGTTGCTGGTGATGGAGCGGAGTTCGGCACTGTCGTCCCATACGCGAACTAGGGAGCCGTTCTGGAAAGTATTTAAATTTTTGAATAAGGAATTGAATTCTTTTGTTTTTAGAATTGACGGTTTTAGTGATAGATCCAAAGAAGACAGTTTTGTTGGTTTCGAGAGGTCATACTTGCTGGATCCATTCATAGAATACTGAAGAAGATATGTATGTAATGACTACCTTTTCTTAATACTTAAAAATTAAACTTAAAGCTATTTTAATGTACACATTTTTTCAGCCCTTGTGCGCACTCTAGGTATGCTGCTCTATTTTTATAACAAGGCCCAGGTTGAGGAAGAAATCAAATCTATCATTGACAGAGCCCTCATTCTATAGTTAGGACGCATTTCTGCCTTCAAAACTTCTATAACAACTAACAACAGATTGCACAACAATACTCACAGTGTTATAAATAAAGACTTGAGGCACATCAGGACCAGCACAATTAATAGTGATCCTGTCCCCAGAGTTGCTGAGCATGCCTTCATTGTACAAGCATTCGCCGCCATCATCGGGACGACGGATGGCACAAGTGAAACAGAACACGCCGGTACTGTTGGCTACGAAAATGTGTTGCTCCGCTGAGTCTTCTACGCTTGTAGCTTTGTACCATCTGGAAGTTAAATTCATTTGTTTATTTATTCGATTTTTTTGTAGTTTTGTTTTATGTAGTGAAGTCAAAAATAGAACGTCGAAAAGCTTCGATCAACAATAAAGGATGACAAATGACACACACACTTATTGGTTTGTTTGTCTGTTTGAATTTGAAATAGCTCTTAATTGAATTCATTGTAGGTTTATGTGGACAATCTCCTTTGGTAAGCCATTAATTTTAATTAGTATGAGTGTGAATAAGTAGTAATTGGTACTTACATTTCACCATTGGCGTTCCATGCCAGAATTTCAAGAACGGTGTGTGCCATGTTAATGCGATTCTGAGTTTGCCATAAAGCAGTGGTACCCTGTGATGCCTGAACGATTTGCTTGTACATAACTCCATCCACTGCCTGATAAATAAAACATTTTATTTTTTAAGCAAAATAACATTTAAAATCATCTTAAATACTTGCAGCCTTACTTATAAAAATCTTCTAAGTAACATTTTAACTAATTACTACTTAAAGTCTTAAGTTAGTTAAGACATGCTTAAGCAATGTTTATAAGTAAGAGTTTTCTTAAACAGCCCTTAAGTATTACTTATTATTTAATTCACGTTTATAAGTAAGTCTGTTTATAATTAGTGACTTGTCTGACGATAATATTATTATTCGTATTTATTTTTTTTTATTTGTCTTTTTTTATTCCCATTACTCAATAATATTACTAATACGCCATCTATATGACAGCGTACGAACTACTACAGCGCTGAGTTGAAGAATTGTGTGGAAAGTTAGACAGATGTCGCTACTGGTAGCCAGTTTTCACTTCAAGTTTACAGTCTTCGTAAATGAGGATGGTATTACGAATATTATTTAGTTTACTTACTTGCGGCAAGATGGTGATGAAGGCATTGCCTGCTTCGTTGAAGAAGAAAGGAATGTTGTCGATCCAGCCATTTGCTTCCGTGTAGGAGTAGATCTGGAATTTAATTTATCAACACGTTAGAATTTAGGCGAGATATTAGGTGGATTATTTTCTCGATTAAAATTTCTTAACAGTTCTTCATTTATTTATTTTTTGCAAAAGAGAGAACATTGATCATGTGCACTCGACACGTCTTTGCTGATGGCACAAAAGCTTTTAGGAAAAGACTGCATATGTTTTTCAGATTCAAATTTTTAAGGTCTCATCCAATCATATTTCTTAGGCCCACGTTTTCTTACTTATTGTGCGAGAGAAAGTTCTGTCGGACTTATTGTAGGACCGCTGAAGTGCCTTGCGTTATCCCTATCAGTGTATTCGCCGATTATCGGAAGTGGGGGTATAGCCTTAAGGTGTCATTAATATCAAATATGAATTACCAGTGTGCAAGTAGCCTGGCCATGGGTGCAGATCTGTACTCTCATGGTGGTTTGTACTCGGTCGGTCCAAACTAGAGCAATAGCCAAGTTCGACACGAACTTCACTGTCTTCAATATGGGCCTGAAAAAAGAAATAACACAATTGAAAAAAAAATGAATACATATAGGCTTTCGTTACATCCTTTTTATTGTCCCACTGCTGGGCATAGAGTTCCTGTCACATGGTAATGGATTGAACGTTACATACGTCATATGCTTTAGTTAGATTTAATTTTGTAAATAGAGCAGTGTTGATTTATTCTCGAAACATGAGACTTATATACACGTCAAACTGAGAACCTCTTTTTTTTGAAGTCGGATAAAAATGAGTCTACCTAGAGGCAATTTTGTTTCTCGACCATCTCTATGAATATCATCACGATATCAATTCTAGAAATATTCAATTATGAAATCACTTATTTAGGACTAGCGACTCTATAAAAAAACCGCATGAAAATCGATTGCGTAATTTTGAAGATTTAAGCGTACAAAGGGACAGAAAAAGTAACTTTGTTTTATACTATGTATGATGAAGCACTTACTGGGTGAGATCTTCGGGAGCTGAGTATACGTTCAGAACATTGGTGTTGAGGTCAATCAGCGTCACCGTGACCAGGGGATTGGCTGTTCCAGGCTGAAATAATAGGAACACAGGTTATTAGAAACTATTAAAATAAACCTTAAATGTATATTTTAAAATGGCATATTTAAGTACAAGAAGTGGTTCACGTTGTCATATTAGATACTGATGATGAGATCAACATACTGTCAAAGACACAATAAAGCCATAACTCTACTGTCTATTGCGATAACCAAAAAGTTAATAATTAACTTGTTTTTAATGTACTAATCGTCGGCACGAATTGTTTTCGATAAGATCATCCATGTATCCCAACACATCGTAAGCTGAGCTATCAACCATGAGAAAAAGTTAATCCATAACAACAATACTGTCGTCAAAACGAAATCATAATAAAACAAAGAAAAGCACTTCAATTGATTTCCCTATATCCATATCGCTTAGGCACCAAACAAATGAACACAGAAGATTCAACATTCATGAAACAAAATAATCAGTCACTTGACACTGTTCTGAATCGAAATATCTTCATCTGAGTTTATAATTCAAAAAAGCTCATTCGTTATTTTCTTCTATTTGAAAACAAATGAACGATTCATTTGTTCTCAAACCCTATCCAAAACCTATGTCATCATCTCCCGAGCCTTTCCCCAAGTATGTTGGGGTCGGCTTCTAGTCTAACCGCATGCAGCTGAGTACCAGTGTTTTATGAAGTGAACCTCTGTACAGAATAGTTCAGAATGCACTGTACTAGGTCGACCCCAGATCAGGGAAAGAGTATTTTAGATCTTCTGATTAACCCCCACATTGGTGGAAGTGCTTTCCATTAAAAGGGAACAGAATCAATAACTAATTCCGCTGAGCTATCAATCGTCACGTTCCGAACAATAGTCTTGTGTCGCAGACTCGTGTTGTTATGTGTCGTGTTATCGAAGGCTGTGGTGGTAACGGCTTTGTGTGGAGATAATAATATGATGTTCAGGGATGATAGGTAGAATTATGGGCAAAAAATATGAGTGTGTTCCTTAAAAATTACAGGAGTATGTGTTAAAATTGTAGCAAGTTCCAGCAACGTTTGAAAAAAGTTGATTTTTATTAGGTAATCGAATTAACAAGTCTGACCATAAATGGCCAGACTTGTTGTCAGTCCGAAAAGATGATCTCAACCATGATGATGACCATGATCATTTCAGATATGATCAGATTATAAAATACTACTCAACAAAATCTTTCTAAGCCATAGACACTAAACATAGCAATGTTTAAAACCAAAACAAACATATTAAAAAATGAAAAACAGCAGCAGCAATACGAACGTGTCATATCACAGTTGAATCTCGCGATTATCGGTCACAAGGCCTCGATCTCCGGCGCTGTCGGGCGCCAAACGAGTCCCATATACACTTTCACTTGTATCGCGTATCTTAAATGCTTTTAAGGAGACGTTGTTTGCCATTTATGTGAAAAAATTGCAAACAATATAAATGTTTCATTTTAAGAATCTGTAACATACTGCTGCAAAAATATAAGCATGTTCGAATTTAGTTTTTTAGTAAAAAAGAAAATCGTTTTTCTCATAAAGAATTTTTAAAAACCCTTATATCAAATGACACGTATATTACTTTGGGTACATAGGAGTAACTTTGGAAACTTGACTGAACTTAAGTATATAGGTGCGCCTATGGCAAATCCTTATGGATAAACAGGATCAACGTTTTATAATGTCTTACGATTTCTATGGCTTGTGGATTAATTGGCTTCAGGAGCGAATTATTTGGGTCATCAAGGGTCAATCCCGCAAAGTACCTTTTGCACATATTTCTGGATGGGTAACCTTAACTTAAGTATGAAGATCCACAGTAAGTAGTTCTTTCGTTTATCTTTTAGGTACAGAATATAACACTTAAAAAAAAAAAACTTTTAACTGCCTCGTTGGTCTAGTGGTCGCAAGCGCGGCTGCTGTGCTCGAGGTCTCGGGTTCGATTCCCGGGTCGGGCCGAAATCGCTTTGTGGGTTTTCTTAAACTTTCACAAAGCAGCCCGTAGTCTGGAAGTTGGTGATTGATTCACCCGTGCATCGGAGAGCACGTAAATGTCGGTCCTGCGCCTGATCTCTTTCCGGTCGTGTCGGATTGCCGTCCCATCGGGCTATGAGAGTGAAGGAATAGGGAGTGCACCTGTGTCTGCGCAAATGCTTGTGCACTATAATATGTCCTGTGCAGCTGGCTGATCTCCTTAAATGAGAACAGCCGCCGTGGCCGAAATCGGCCGTGGACGCCATTAACACTTTACTTATGTTACGCATGAGTAAAGTTTTCACAGATCATTTGTAAGACCAAAAGTTCTGTCATTCCAAGTGAATTAATGTCGAGTGTTCGTTCTAAGTTGTTCCTCGTATACAAAGTGAAGTTGTGTAACATCCCGTACCTATACGAAGATTTATGACACGCCATTCATATTAAAATGAAATTTTATCTGTAGTTGCGAGACCTCGATCTGTATTGTTCTTTGCATTGGGCACTTTGCCAAACCAGTCGTGTGCCCTTTCACTCAAAGGCGACGTTAAACTTTAATGTGAGTTTTGTTGGCAGTTTGCTCTACTTAGAACCTGATACGCAAAAGTGTTTTGGTAAAAACGAGGACATAATGTGGACATAGGGTACTGACCTATGGTCAACTAAATAATTGTCTTGATAATGTATGAAAGATTTTATGAAACTTAAATAATATTTGAACGTGGGCATGATGTCAATCTTGCCTGCTGCCTTTTCAAAAACTAAGAGACCAAGATGGGTTGTCCACGCAGAATTTCTTTGAATGCAATGCCTACATGCCAAAACTACCTACCTACTAACCAAATAATTAAAAATAACAAATGAGCTCGAAGGCATTCAAACTTTTTCCAACTTACCTCCCTATAAATATTCAAGTTAAGAACTCTATTCCCCTTAACACTAGATCGACTGACGCAATTAACCGAAGGAATCGAGTTAGCTAGATTGTATGCAGTCGAACTCGCTGCAACATTTCATTATAACTTGCGACGTTTGTCGAACTTATAAATGATTACGATGCAGTTTTGGAAACTTGGAGCGGGAATAATCTTTAGTTTGGTTTGGAAGTTAACGGAGCGATGGAGTTGCGGGTTATAATTTTATTGGTGAAGTTTGCAAACTGTTTTGTTGTTTGACAAGAGCGTTAGTGGAGTTTAATAGGTTTCGTAATGAGATTGGAGGATTTGATATTTGGAATTTCGTTCTCCACATGCATTTATTTTTAAGAAACTGTTTATTTTAAAATGTTTGTATTTTAATACTTACCAAGAAAATAAAAGATTCAAAATATTATAATTTTTAACACCATGCTTATTATGGTAGTCTTTCCAAATGTAATTCGTTATGTAAATTCTATTAATATTTATGTAGGCGCCAATTAGTGTCTACGAAGACTTGATGTAAAGAATTCATGTATCTTTTATCTGTAATCGATCTAGGTTAATCTGATTATCGTAATTGGTATTTAGTAAAGCTACAATAATTATGATAACAGTGCCGAGACCTTATAAAATGATAAGAATGAGAATAAAATTATTATGTAGTTTTATCGATTCACAAATTAGTAGTTTTGGGTCGATAGTTCTTTTAATATACGCCCTTTTACTAAGAAATAGTTTGATGAACGTAAATACTTCATATGGTCACCCATCCTTATGTATATTTCGCGCAACATATTATGAGCACTATGGTTATCTATTATACATTCATTAAATAGACTACTGAGGTACTAACAGATTCTTTGAACGCAAGTTTCTTCAGTGTAGATAGCCCATTTCTTGAACAAGATGCTATACCTACGTTTTAAACGAGTACGCTGAAAATTAGTCTGCGTCAGGATCCCTGTCACAACTCACCGATCCTCTCGAAATACATATAGAGAGTTGCTACCTAATTGCTACCAGCTACCATTAGTTGCTACCAATTGCTACCCTCGTGGTTTTGAAGATATTCAGCATCTAAAGGTGACAGCCATTCTGATTCAGGATGGCTGTCACTTTTCACCCACCGCAAATGAAACCGTTGGTGGAAGCTAGGTTATCATAAAGAGACCCTACGTTAGTTAGGGTGATTTCTCTTCTGTAAGGAGTTTTCCAGTCTCCCTTATGTACAAAACTTAGTACATTTTTCTGAACCTTTCCTTACCTTAGGGTACCGGATCTCATGGTGCTGCGTGTACTGGTAGTTGACAGAGCCAGGCACTCCGAAGTGTGGGACCCTCATCACCCTCACTCCGGAGTCGTCGAACGTCACGAACGCCATCTTGTTGCCGTCTTTAGAAAACCAGATGGCGTTGCTTGAGCCGAACACCTCCTCTGTGGAGATTTGGAGAACAATTTTAATCACAGAATAACAAAAAATAGGTTTAAGATATAAAAAAAAGTCCAGGATGTTTTCGAAAAGGTTAGAAGCTGTCGTAGTTGTGTCTGCGGAAATCACGCATCGTGTATCTATTACCTATTTTAAATTCTGCAGCATTACAGAAAAATAAATGGATAAATAAAATAATTTGAAACAATTTTAAGGCCCGTGTAAGATTAATCCATCAAGATGAAGAACATTATAAGAGAACATTATATTTTACAACAGACAATAAGTCATTCTGTTTACGTTTTTTAAGTATCAAAAACCTCTCCATCTCCGTATATTTCGTTTTCGTAAACATGCATTTCGTAAATTTCCCTTGAGAGCGAACCAAAATGCTTAGCAATGGGTATACAGAACTTAAGTGGTTGGCCGCAGAAAATGTCAAAACGAATTTAAGTAGATGGTAAACGCAATGGATTGCTGGCAAAAAAAAAAACATTTTAGTTTTTTTTTTAAGAGCAAAGCAAGACGGGGTTCAAGGAATTTTCCCCGCATCGTGGGTGCTCTAACAATAAATTGTTCAATGAATATATTCCCGACTCAAAACCACATCTACCGATGGCCTTAAGAAAGATATCTTCAACCAGGTTTTATTTCACTTCATACACTTTTAAACCAGATAATAATTTTTCAAAATCCGTTATCAATTATTTAAAAACATATAATTTAAATCCATAATAAAAAAAAAAATACGAACCTTCATAAACCCAATCAGGGATACCATGATAAATCACATTAAACTGTCCCGTAGTCGTAATCTGACGGGGAGTATTATTCAAATGGTCTTGATAGTAAATGTTGTTCAAATACACGAACGCCAGAGAAGTTCCCGACGGTCCCCATACAAAGTTCTGAAGGAAGGCCTCTTCGGCATCAATGCCTGAAGGTAGGATGTCAACAGTGTGACCAGTCGCGTAGTTTATTGCGGCGTAGCGAGCTCGGAAACTGTATCTGTATACCTGGAATTTGATGAAAAGGTTATAATACCTACTTTTAGGGATCCAATGTTGTGTGTGTCCTAATTAACTGTTCTTTGCAGTTTCACCTACGTTACTGGAGAACTTTTGAACGCCAGAGGGTAAAAGTAGCCTAAGTCTTTTCTCAGGCTTTTTATTATTGGAGTACCAAATACTTATGATCTAAATCGATTCATTAGTTTTAACTTAAAAGCAGAGCGTGAGACATAGTTAATTTCGCTTTTATTTTTGCGTGATGATAGATGAAGTCAACTTAGGACATCTATCAATATGAAAACAACATTATAATCAGTATCATTCGAAATGGTAATGAATCATCTTTGTATAATTCAAACCGAGCCATTTGGAAAGAAAATAGACAGCTTAAAATAAGACGTCAAAGCAATCGTAAAGTTAGTTTTACAGCTTTAAACTGGCGTGGACTTTATGAGATATGCAGTCAGCTATTTGATAAGCATCATTTATCTTACAAGGTAATATATAACATTCAGGTGAACGAATTACGAACACTTTGAAACTTTTAGTGCCTACTGTCATACGGTTATTCGATACAAAATTTATGCCTCAGCAGAAATAAATTCGACAGCTATAATAATAATACATATTTGACAGTAAAGACTATTAAAAATTAATTGATAAGTGGACTATATAGAATTTTAATTTAATTTCCATGAAAATTCAAGCTATTTTTATATCTGAACTTTTATATATTCTTTATACAAATAAATATGTTTATATTTACATAAAGATCTTTCAAAAAATAATGTAAACAAAAAGTGAGAGTAAACGCCAAAAAAAATCAGAAGCTCAACTATTTTTATACTTGCGTGACTCCTACCATCAAATTAGGCTAATAATTACCGCGCAATAAATAACATGTTACCCGAACGTCTACACGGGCATTTCCTTAATAATTGCCACGATTAGGTATGTTTGTTTCATCGTGCCTCAACATCGATATACAGAAAATGGTAGGAACGGTTGTGTCTAATTGAAGAAAGCGCCAATTAGCACGCTATCCCGCTATATCGTGTAAAGGTTATTTTCCTAACGGAGTTGTACTGCATGTAAACAAGGAAAAGTACAAGTTTTAAAAGAATATCAGTATCACCTAAAAAAACTTATGTACGTAGTGAACCAACCGATAGTTATTTAGTCCTGTGCTGTCATTTTATTTAATTTTCCTGTCCTACTTTAAAGCCGCTTATTAATTAATTTAATGAATTACTTTAAAGCTTTTCATGGAATAAATTGCTAAGCAACAAAGTTGAATCCACGTGTTGCGGAGTTGCTGGCAACACTGTCTGTTACAGAGTTGATAAAGCTATTATTTAATGTGTCAATTGGACTGTTATAAAAATGAAAAAAAAAACGAAAAAAAAACAGAGCATCAAATTCTCAACTATTTCAAATTCCGAACACATTTCCAAAGACCTCACTCTTCCAATCCAATGTAACGTCCCGAAAGTATAACAAAAATTCAATTGTCAAATTGGGTCAATTTTCTATACGGCAAGTGTAACTGGGTCAATGCAGTGTACGAAGTTCTTGGTGTTCTTTACACTCGGAGGAACTTTAAGTGCACCAACTTGTTATCTGATTAGTTTCACACTTGTTCGTCAGAGGTGACTTGAATATATTATCTGTGTGTAAGATACTAACTGTTTCGTGCGGTTTTACCCGTCTTGACGTCAGGCTTATAAGTGCTGAAATATTAAAACTATATCTTTCTGATGATTCCTCTGTGAGGCTTATATCTTATTTCAAAAACCCGTAAGTTCCGTAGATTCGAAAAATTAACGATTTTTCTTTTCTTTTATACATATAGGAGCCATTACAAGTTAGTGTAACGCCGATGAATATAATTACTAATATAGAAAAAAAAATACAAACTTCCTATTTTCTGGAAAAAGAAATGGTGGAACAAACTCCCCAGCAACACAATTTTGTCTGTATGGTTTGAAAAACCGGTTATATAGAATATGTTTAAAAAAATATTGGATACTAAAATAATCCGTAAATATGATTATTTGCTGCGAAAAGTGAAAGGTGGCGCCAACATATTTACGGAACGTGCTCATGTATGAAAACAGAAACATTTTAGTATTACGAATATTATCTGTGACATTGCTTTTAATATTTGCTTTTTTATATGGCTGTTTGCGCTGTAAAAAGCGATTTGCGAATTATAATGAAAGCTTTGCTTTGCAAAACTTTGAATGTTTTCTTACGCTATGTTATGCTTTTGTAATGTCCATTTTTTCATTTTTAAATTTAATCTCACACTTCATGTAATTTATGTAAATAAAGCAACAAGCGTAGGTGTGACGACTAAGAACATACTTATAGCTGGTCCGAGTAGGTACGAGAAGTTGTTCTCTCAGAACGAGGGTGAAACCGTAGGAAAACAGCTAGGAAATGTAAACTTACCGGTACTACATAGTAAGCCAATATAACTTCGGTTCCATCAGCCGACAACTGCATCACTCTTGACGATTGCTGCAGAATCTGTAACAAACAACATGTCATTAAAATACATTCCTGATCTCTGAGCTTTGAGAAGCCAGTGCCCCGTGATGGGACGTTAACAGGGCTGATGAAATTGTATGACGGACATTTAAAAAGTCGTGGTTGTCGAGTAAGGACAGAACAACGAGAAGACCTTGGGCCCAATTCTCCTAATTTTACTTAAGCGACATACGATTCACGTTCAACTCGGTTCGACTGAGATCCAATCCCGACTCGATTACGATTGAAGCGTATGTGGCATTCCGCTATTTTTTCTTTGAAATAAACGTTTTTATCCTTTTCTGTCATTCAATAATGAATCATTTTGTCTGCAAATTATTTACTATTGCAAAATAAATGTAGATCAAACTACCGTATAGACCAAAGTCACCAAAATAGCAGACCAATCGCAAACCAGAAGCTGTTGGTAAACCTTTTAATAAATAAAATAAAATAAAATAAATGTCGTTGGAATACGATTGGTCTTATGTTAGTAGCAGACTGCCCGATATGGTTAAAACTGCTATTGCGATCATGTTGCGACTCGATTTCTATTCGATTTTGACATTATTAACTTAGGAGAATCGGGCCCCTGTACTTTAAAGTCTGAATATAAGTATACGTATTGTGTTGTAGGTTATAGAGTTATATATGGGCTACGTCTTTGGCATTGTACAAAAAACATGAAGATCGACTGTTCGATTTATAACTCAACATGTAATAAACGGGTCCCCCTTTTATGGCAGAACTTTTTATGTCATAATCTTATTTTGCATACCAACAGTTGGCATAATCTTCATTTCGCAGAAAATCGTGTGGCATACACTCATTTAGCATACATTAAAAACGCATAATTTTGGCAAGCAGAATCATCTTTAGGCATAAATTTCATATTCATAATACTTAAATAGTAGAAACATCATTTCGCAGAAAGTTGTCAGTCAGTATTTCCTTTTGGCACACATTTCATAAAAGTAGGGGAGATGTTCCTAAAACGGGTACCCCTCCTAAAACGGGTAGGCTTTGCCATTCGTATATTATAGGTCTTAGTGTGAACCTGTGAGTGTAGAGCGGTGCACTACCCTACCGCCGATCACGGTCAGTTGGCTCGCGCGCCTAGAGCGAGCGTTTTCGAGGTAAGACGTAAAAAAAGTTTTTTGCAGAGTTTACTAAAAAAAATCGGATTATGCTAGTGCTGACTACTCAAATATGGTGCAAGATACGGTTTTCGTAGTTTTGTATTATCATTTTGCATGTTATATGCTTATTAATTGTGAATACTTAGAGGTCTCCTTGTTTACTATTTTAAGGTTAAGGTAGTTGAAATTTAAAACGTGCTTTTGGGCAAAACGGGTAGGGGCATAACGGGTGACTACCCGATTTGAAATAAGGGGCCACTTTCTCAATTGATCCCACAGAAAGCTAATCGAAGACAAAGGAAGCCACAGAGAGCTGAAGAAGTACAGGAACAGCGTGAAAAAGAAATTAAAATATGTGTTCTTTGATTTTTAACAAAATTATCTGCTGGTAGAATTATAATTTCAAATGTAACATTTAATAAAGTAAAAAAGTGATCTAGACTGATCAAAATAAGAAAACTGTTTAACATAATTAAGGAGACTAATTAACGATAAAGATTTCCTGGATAATAGGCGGCTAAGATATGTTTTCTAATTCATTTATCACATATATTCATTCATTACCTGCTTTGCCCAAAGGCGCTACCCGTTTTAGGACCCCCCCGAGGGCAAAGCGGGTATTTCGAAAGGGGTTTAGTTTTTTGATTTTTTTCTGAATTTTGAAGAAGTTTACTAAGACTATCTTATGTTTTCCAAAGTTTATTATATAAACAACCCTATGAGTACAAATACAAGTCGCATGTAATATTCTTGGTTATTTTATTTAAACATCTCTCTTAGCTTACCCGTTTTAGGAACATCTCCCCTAGTCATTAAAAGGCAGAACTATCATATTTCAGAATGTTTATAGTCAGAATCATCTTTTGGCATAGTTTTGGAATTTTTATTTTCCTGTAAGAAGCATGCAAACAAGCCTGAAGCATGGAAGCATGCAAGTAGGCATACAAGCAAGCATGCAAGCTGGCATACAGCATGTAAGCAGGCATGCAACATGCAGCAAGCATGGCTTCTGTCACGGCTCCGGCGCTGCGTGGCTCCGGCGGTCCCATGCGAGCTTATCGTCGCAGATGGTTTTCACGCTCACCACCGCAGCTTCGGCTTACTCGCCGGCAGAGCCGGCCAGCCTCAACCGCGTCGGCGAGCGTTAAAACTACCTGCGCCTCAGCTCGCAGGCCGCCTCGCCTCTCCGCGCCTACGCGGTTTTGAATTGCACTCTAGGGGTAGGGCAAACAAGACTACGTGGAGTCGGTTTTGCAGCGATTCGTTTTCGTTACTAGCTTCAATTTTTAATACAATGTTTTTTAATTGAAGGTTATAAATGGCAATTTGCTAAATAAATTGAATCTAAATAAAATTCTACCATCTTCATAGTACTCCAAACGAGATTATACCAAATAATAGTTTCTCAAGATATACATTCTACTAACTAAACGAAATAATGCGAAACTCTAACTATGCCAAAAGCAATTATACGAAATAAAATTCTGCCATCTTAAAAGTATGCAACTGTAAATTCGGGCATATAAATATTCGGTGAAACAATAATTATGCTAAATATTTTTTATGCCTTAAAAACATTCGTTGAAATAAAATTATGCCAAGTGTGTTATGCCAAATAAAATTCTGCCAGATAGAAGGAACCCGTAATAAACAAATCTGCCATGTAATCGAAGTCAATAAACGCAAATTGAGGGAAACGTTTTCATAAAGATTTTTCCGCAAATCTGAACCGTGCACCGTCTCTCGAGTACTCTTAATATTTCATTTATGAGACCAATAATTTTCCTTTGGAAATTGACATAAGCATGTGTAAGCCAATTCAATTTTTAAATTTATGAATGTTCCATTAATTTTATGAATATTAATGCAGTTCGTTTTTATTTTATGTCGTCGTGTCAGTATTAAATGGAATCTAAGCTAATCAAATAAACCATCTTACAGTTAAAAAAATTGGCACCTGCATGTTGTTCTAATGACAATACATGGAACTTAAGTATTTAAGGTACCTACTGTCGAACTGGAACTTCATGATGGAACATCGAATCATAGCTGTGTTTGAACTTTCTTGAAAAGTTTTAGAAAGGTTTCTTATAATGAGCTTTGACCACGATTCAGTATTGCATTTATAAAGGCGAGTGTTTCTTCTGTTTTTATACTATTAAAATATTTCCCATATTTTATAGTTAAATATTTTTTGTTTTGTTTACAAAGGAGAAAGTTTAGACAATATTTATGATTACCTAAATGACATCATTGTGCAGATAAATTCAAATAAATCAATCCATAATGTGTGGTAATTCACAAATAAACACAATAGAGCAGTTAATACCCCATTCGTCATGCCAACACAATGTCATTGTATGCAAACAATGAACAATATAGAAATGAATTTGTAGCAATCACACGTGCATTTTTCGCAGTTCTAAAACGTTAATACATATACAAATGATTATTGTAATCGACTATTTTTATTTATAAACTTACAAGCCGACCACATAAACATTCCTTTTTTCTTAAAACTTAAGATTTGTGGGGGCGTGAACTTGGTCCTTACATTATAGAGAATTATATTTGTACTCCAACATTCCTACTTTGATAATAATATTGTTTATTCAATACAGACTGGTTCTTAGTAAAGTCAGGTTAAAAACATAGTTAGCATTTTAAAAGTGCGTCACTTTAAAATTGGGTAATCCCAATTATTATTATACCTGATGATATTATTGTTGTTTCCATGTACATATGAGAGTCTTGGTACAAAAAAGAACTAACAAATTATTTAATCAACCAATGTTGTTTTGTTTTATATCTACAGTTTAATTTAAAAGTAATTACCCATAATCAATGTTATTTCTTTTAATTTTATTTCTTACTAGCTGTTGCCCGCAACTTCGTCTGCGTGGGCAATATAGAATAGTCAAAATACTACTTATCCCGTAGGTGCATTCTTTCACGTGACAGTATACTTAGGATTAGCACTTAGCAGTCGCATAGATTCAATGATCAAGGTTGTGTTGTGGATGTGACCATTTATCTAAACAAAAGAAGTAAAGTTTGTGACGTTGTGAATATCTCTGGATTTAGTCAGCCAATTTGGAAAATTATTACGTATAGTGCGTAAGTAATTTTCACAGGAAACAGCTTTAATCTATGTCTATATGCTTTGAGTCTGACAAAGCTGTCATTTGTACATTTTCTGCAGCTGCTGTGACTAATCAGAAGCCAGAAAGTCTGTCAGTCTTACCATGGATAATGTCTTGTAATGTGACTGGATTGAAGAGAACAGATAGGTAGTCGCTCCAAGCAAAACATTGGTACTCGAACAGATTCGGCGACTGGAAGCCAACACCAACATAGTTGGGGAATAGCTGGATGGATGATGAAATGAGTCATCATCATCAGCAGGCGCATAGGGTAGGATAGTTTCACTTACTCACTATGGTAAGGCTGACCCCAAATTAGGCGTGCGCGATCCTCGGGCGTGTGAGTAGCGCGGGCGTCGCGAGCGCGCTGCGTGAACATCGCGTTTTGCTGCCCTGCGGCATGTGTGAAGAGAGCAAGCGACGCGCTCGCGGCGAGCACGCGGCGCTCGAGTTGCGTTCTTACCCCTTCGCCCGCTATCCCCACCGCCCGCTAAACGCCTTAGCAGTTAAACGTCAAGGAGAGCGGCGCGTGCGCGCCGCGAGTGCGCTACAAATGCCGCAGGGCAGCAAAACGCGACGCTCACTCAACGCGCTCGCGACGCACGCGCGGCGCCCGCGCTACTCACACGCCCGAGGATCGCGCACGCCTAATGTGGTGGCCTAAGCCGGGACTCCACCGAAATGTTTGCATTAGTTCACGAATAGGCAAAATGTACGTATCTGAGAGAGTCCACTTCATGTGTTCGTACTTGAAACCTGCAGTTTTGCCAAGATTTTCAAAATGTACGCTCGCAATTTGTCATTTCTTGGTGGAGCCAGCAAATCAAAAGAAACATAAGTGTTGTAGGTATACTGTGCGTCACTACCGCACACTGCGAAAATTTCGCTCTTGCGGAGGACGTTTATATACCATATTTTGTGTCACACGTAAACAGGACGACAGTAAGTATCCACCGAAACACTTTCAAAGATCTGATGAACGTACAAATCAGACCTGACTTGGTCACCTGGGGCCAATCAGAGCTCTATGAAGCGATAATACGCTTTGGCTCCTACTGTTATTGTGGTTTCTGAAAATTTATTCACCTCATTCAACGATGAATGTAATTCTGATGGTACTATTAAGAACACTTGCTTAGCGCAGAAGCTGACGTTGGCAGGTCAACTCTTTTGACTTCTCGAATAGGATACCATTGGTTTTTGTGCAATGCACACCTGCAATGCATTCTGGATTAGGATAGGATATAGGTGGATAGGATTTGCAACAGAGAACAATTCTGTCTATGTAATTGAATGATATCAAAAGTCGTGGTGGCCTAGTGGGCAAAGAACCAACCTCTCGAGTATGAGGGCGCGGGTTCGATTCCAGGTCAGGCAAGTACCAATGCAACTTTTCTAAGTTTGTATGTACTTTCTAAGTATATCTTAGGCACCAATGACTGTGTTTCGGATAGCACGTTAAACTGTAGGTCCCGGCTGTCATTTAACATCCTTGGCAGTCGTCACGGGTAGTCAGAAGCCAGCTAGTCTGACACCAGTCTAACCAAGGGGTATTGGGTTGCCCGGGTAACTGGGTTGAGGAGGTCAGATAGGCAGTCGCTTCTTGTAAAGCACTGGTACTCAGCTGAATCCGGTTAGACTGGAAGCCGACCCCAACATAGTTTGGGAAAAAGGCTCGGAGGATGATGATGATATCAAACGTAGTTTTATATAAAAGGTTTTTTTTTAGACTTGGCTCGGGTCTAACTGAGACTGTTCGTAATCGTGAACAGTGTATTAATTGCGATCGGAAGTTGAAAGTAAGCATGTCTCTGGTATGCGACGCGTATTTTGTACGTTTTCAGACGCGATAAGGCAGCTCCCATTTCTTATCTGCTCTTTGTATCTGGGCTGGTTTTTAAAGCTACAGAAGCCTACATTATCTCACGCTTAGCAGCGCTTGCGAGAGATAGATCCTGATTTCTTCTAGGATTAAGTTTTCATATTTTGCATCAGAAAAAATAATACTACTCACTCAAAGTAATTTGTTTAAGGCCACCACATTAGTGGAAGATAAGCTAAACTATGTTTATGAAAAAGTCCTGATATGAACTCCATCTGTAACTTTAAATTATAATTAATTGTTATACTAAAGTCATCATTTTTGACATAATGTTCAAAAAATAATTTAGATGGCACCGTTTTAAATTTGGCTGAGATCTATTAATTTTCCTTTCATCAAGGTAATTATAGTTGGATTTTGATGTGGCACGGCAAACTGACAAACACTATTGAAATGTCTATCGAAAAATTACACTACGTGTTAAAATATGGTGAATTACGGAAAATACACAACTCCATCTATTGAAATAATAGTATATAAAGAATGTAAATGGTAATTCATTGTTATTTACCACCTCGCTTCTTGATGTATTTTATTTACCACAGATGGAGCTACTTTAACCTGTACTGTTTTGTCAAACAGGTTGCGTGTCGTAATATTTTACATCTTGAATTCACTAAATAAGGGGATCTTCACACTGCCCCGCATCACGCTGCATCTTGCGTGTCGACGCACCTACGCGCGTTCCTGCGGGAGTGCAGATCTGCATCATCGTGCGGGTTTTTCACGCACTCACGCGCGTAGGTGCGTTTTGTTATTTCACGCACGACGGCTCTCATCGAGTTCCATTTTCAAACATACACGTCACGCCCATTCAAAATCACGCGCGTCACTGCGGGATTCAGTGTGCCATACCTTGCGTCTCGCCCCGCACCTACGCGCGGGGGTGCGTTTTTCTCTGCATGTATGTGCGTGATCCGCATGAACGCGCGTGGATGCATTTTCAGTGTGTTGGACTATGCGTGTTTTCCATACAAACGGAGATATTTCCATACAACGGAAAAAAACGCATCCACGCACTACGCTGCATCATGCGGGGCAGTGTGATAATCGCCTTAATCATATCTTTTGATAGAGTGAACCGATTTCGATGAAACAAAGCCTAAGTAATACCCCAAGTTACGTAGAACTTTTGTATATAAGCATTGTCTGCATTAAATTCGTAGATTTTACGTGAATCCCGAACAAACAATCACTTTCTACAGATTTATTATATGTATAGATTTTAGGCACAAATCTAATTGATTAAGTACCCCACAGTCTGGCGTCTGACCTCAATATAATTAAGAGTTACTAATTATTTGCTGAGTCAAGTTAAATTACAAAACTCTTTAGCAATTAACTTTAATCTTTTTTGTTCCACAAAGTCCTTTACTAAAATGTGCTCGTCATTATGAAAATATTTCCATTTACAGGAATCTGTTTTGAAAAGCTTTTCTACCAACACTTTTAAGAATCTTCTAGAAGAAATAATCTTATGCCTGCTAAAAAACCTTCTTTAGAGTTCTCACATCAATCTTAACACACATCGCTGACCATGCCAGACCAATTTAAACCTAAAAGTCCTACACGTACAATTGAAAATCGCCTGTCACCTGTACCAGGCTGTACAAAGATTCAAAGGCTGTGTTCAAACCAACGTGACTGTGAGCAAACCTTGCACAGTTATTGTATTTTCATACATATTCACTTTCTCGTTCACATCTAACCGAGATGATACGTTATGCACAATATGCATAGACGCTGACATTCGGCGACTGACAGTCAGGTTTTTTTGAACACAGTCATAAAGGAACATACCTGTGAGGAGTTATAAACGAGTGGAGTGGTGCTGTCAGTATCAACATCATACAGCACCAGGTCGCCATTAGCGTTGCGGAACAACACCTCGCTTCCTGCAATTAAACGATATTAATGAAGATATGATAGGATCGGGCTAGCGCCATTTACTAGGTACCGTTGATAGCAAAATATGATGATGGTTTGCGCAGGTGATTTTGTTTGTGAAATTAAAAGTGAGCAATGAGGTATTTTTCTTATATGAGAAATGTACAGTTAATTATTTTTCCCTTTAATTAGGTATTTACGCTGTTTTTATAGTGTGTTTAGATAATAACGAACGTTATAAATAAATGAGTTTAATTGCAATTGAATTCGTGTTTATGTTTATTTAATTAAATTAGTTTATCCAAATCATATCGAATGTTAACTCTAAGTTAATTCTTGATATTTGCAGCTCAGCACTCACCACATTCAACTACAATATTCATTCACTTTTTCTGTAATCCGTACTAACTCGCATGCTTACCGGATTGCAATAAAATTGGTGCAACTCCGTGCATTTGGTATGATTAGTTATTGGCTAATGAACCGGATTATGTTGGAAATCGGAATTTACGAGCGATTTATGTATATTTAGTAGTTTTTCTACATTTTTCTGCATTTTTATGAATGGATTATAAATAGGGAATTTTTTTTTTTAGAAGCCTTTTACGAAATAATATGTAAAATGCTTCTGTACAGAAAAAAATATGTTCAAATAATTCAAACCCTACGTATCACTAAAATAACTTCTATCTTTAATAGCAAAACTTGAATACATACACCTATAGGTACCAGTATAAAACTACTTTTCAAAATTCTAAGAAAAATAGGCCATCCTATTCAGTTGCCACCTCATTCAAGACGACTACCGGAACTACCAAAACGTTTCATTATAAATAATTTCCAAGTGTTCTCCTTTCAACAGCTTGTTAAATTATGTAAATATGCAAGCGTATGCATTTGCAATACGAGTATTCTGGTCAATGGCCGCACCCGTTCTAAACTATTCATGGATTGGTTTTAATGCACCGCACTATATATGAATGACTTGTACAAATTGCACTATACCAATACCATTAGAGTAGTAGTATTAGCACACCGTAGAAATTTAGTCGGCCGATAGTTGTTTGGACTCATAATTCGGTATAAAGATGAACGAAAAGATCAGGTATTTAGCAGGTGTCTGACCGACTGAAAACTTTTATTGAATTCTGTTTTTTTTTTTTTCACAAAATTGTTTTGCTAACCTTCGGGTCAACTGTCGGCTGACTGTTTAGTGAGTAGTGTGTGGGTACTCTTTAAGTATGTAAATGGTTCCAGAATATTTGTAGGCATGTACCATGCTATCGATATGGCCTAATCAAGTACAGCGCAGTACTAAGATGACCTAATTACATTTTTCATTTATCGACAACTTGTAGAATTGTATCAATACGTATCGATAAAAGAGATCATACCGATTGATATTAAACTTTTATACATCGTATACATATAGAGGATCGATTGATTTCAAACTTAGAACGTGTCCTTGTAAATATATAGCACACTATGCTCACTCAAGTTAATTTTACAACTGAATGAACACATTAAAGGTATACAGTACAAGAAAAATAGAGCAATCTTACTTCGGAAAACTTTTGAAAACCTACAAGTTTTTTTTCGAACTCGCTACTCTACCACTTTAACTTTTAACAAAGAAAAACATTGTCTAACTACAATACATGTCTTTTTTTTCTTCAGTCACATGTCCAACCTTTTTGTTACATCTCCGACGTAAATAGTTTATGAGTTCAACCGCACGGGGACTTTTTGTTTTTCTACGTCATTTACCAACCATTGTAGAAGTAGGTATTTGGTACAAAAATAGCGTTATTATTTTGTTTGCAGCGTAAATTAAAACAGATTCAAGAACATTAGGTTGTATATAAATATTTATGCGAGATTGGTGTGTCTAATAATTATTTCCTACAAAATTGACACTGAATTAATTTATAAGGTAATGAATAATTAATATTTATTTTATAGTTTGCCCCGGTTATTAACCTTTTTATTTTAATAATCGGACAACTGACATTTAAGTTACTTGGTTCAAACTGCACATGTTTGCGTCACTTAGCTGTGAGATCCATTAAGATATATGTACGTAATCAAGTACTTGCGTATTTTGGTGGTAATTTATACTATGATTGTTCTCTACAAGATAAACCTGATGTTTACGTAATTTTAAACAAAATCTTCACGCAACGCTTACGATATTCGGTCGTCATGCAGAAGTATTATAATAACTGATATGCGACAGTTTGTGCAATTAATGTTCTAAAAAAATGGCCTTTACTTGTGAAATACGTAATAATACTCAATCATACCCAAGCTCGTATATTTAGTACTACCTACTAATATTTCCCAAAATGATTTGTAAATAAACATACCTGAAGACCAAGAGGCATTAAAAGAAGGTGGTGAGTATATTCCTTCTATAATCTCTTCAAGTTCCAATGGCGTCAACGGCGGCTCAGTCACACCAGGCTCCGTCGTCGTACCACCGGGTTCAGTCGAAGACGTCGGCGATTCTGTCGTCGTGGTCGATGAAGAAGGTTCTATAGGAGTAGTCGGCCCTTCGGTAGATACGATCGGTTCAACGGGACCGGCCTCATTGCCAGTTAGGACTACCACGAGGGTGATCACGACTCCTATTACTGCCAACATCGCGACTGTTCCGATTATGTAGCCTAGTGTCTTCTTGCGTTTGGTTGCGACCAGCACCTGAAAGTGGAATGTGATTTTAGTTACTGAAATGGCAAAGAAGAGATTTCTCATAATGATAGATTTACGTCGGTTCGGAAAAAAAAACACAGGTACCTAACTATAATGTGACACAAAATTCCAGGGGTCGTTCCCAATTTCCTATATGTCTGTTTTATTGCTTACGAGATCTTGACATTAGCCCCATACAAGTAATTTCAAATTCCTCATTAAATTTCTATCTCTGGTAAGCGAAATAATAGATAGAATATTGGTAAAGATCGTCACTTGACTATTTTCTATTTCAATTATATTCATACAATACGTAATAAAACGAAATGCTACACAAAACAATAAAAAAAGAAAACAAGAGTCAATTGTTTTACTGTTTATGCGCCGAGAATGATGATCTAACACCTATTACTAACTCAGTTTAGAGTAACTAACTCTAATTCAGTACCAGGAAGTTTGATACACATTGCGAGCCTAAGACATTATAATTCGAAGGTAAACACGCGCCACAGACGCGACGACCAGGATCTTGCAAAAAATATATGTTTAAGGTATGTGCAATTATGAACGCCACCTATTCGTCGAAGCACCGTGTTGACATTACAACAGGTGAGTAAATGTTTAGATTCTATTAAAGTGTAATACAGTAAGCTAACTAGTTTTGTCGAAGGTATAACTTCATACGTATTTAAAATTTTAATTAAACCCGAGATTCAAATACCTATTTGAGGGGATTTTCCTTATTTCGTAATGTGTAAATATAAAGTCTTACGCACGTTATCATCGGAGTAACATTAACAATACATTACCTACGTTCATAATTTTTAAATTATATATATTTTTTTTGTATTTTTTATATTTACGTCATATTTTTTATTTATATTTTTTCGTAAAAAATATCCAAAAAAATAAACAAAACAACATACATTACGTTTGACCCACCAATCACTGCAATCCAAAATCACTGTTCCACAACTACACTGAACCTAAACCCATACTCACTTATATTTATTATTTACAAAATTAATAATACCTAGCTTGTTTATTCACAATCGGCCATTCCGCACACTAGTACGAACAAAAGTGGAATGGACTCGGCCGCGAATATGAACCTTGATTAAGTTTTTTTACATAAAGTTACTAGACCGGGGGTTATCGAAGGCTATCTGGTATGGTCGTCGAACATTTAGCATCAATTACGTATACTTCTCATTGTAGTAGGTACATTGTTTCGTCATGATATCTTTAATTTTCTGATTTAGTTCTGTTTTGTTGCTTGGCACGTGCTATTTAAGTACCGTTCAATTGAAGTAAAATTAAGTTTGATTTTATATTTGGCAACAAAAGTGTATTCTTTTGTTTTCTTATTATGACAGTCAAAGGATAAAGGTCAAACATCAAATCTGAGCTTATACCAAAGTGTGAAATATTTTACACTTTTATATAGATACTCAATAATTTAGATAATATTGCACTACTTTATTGCATTCCATAATGTAGTGCAATAGGTGGTACTCGTATGTTCAAAAAAATAGAAACAATTATGAACCCTGTTGGGCATAGGTTGTACATAGGTAGTTAGTTGTCGTTATACCATTTTACATTTCAATTATTTATTCAATTATTAATCCTCCTCTTTGATTTAAAAAAATATCACTATAAAAACAATCCTATTGTTGATTTCTATCATGATCAAATATGTAATAGAATCTGGGTTAATATTTATTCAAATTATGTTTCATTTGGAGAAATAACGGATCCTTTACGGCCATCTACATAACAAAAAATATTTCTATGGTATACTTTCAAAGTTATAAGCGGGGTTTCACTTTTATTGAGATTTATCTTTATACTGCAGTTACAGACACATTAGTAGTATATAAAGATAATTGTAGAGGTATGTTTAATGACGAGCTAACGACTTTTTAATACGAAATAAACTTAAGGCATTTTCTTGTTTATACAAAAATTCTCCTCAATGTAATGTTTTTTTTTTGGCTATTGCATAATCAACCAAAATTGACAGTTCTTCTTTAATCTTCATTATTTTGTCTTTTAACTTGGGTTTCTTATCTTTGATTTGAATGTTTACCTGATCACTGGTTCCCATCTCCATGGTAGAGTTGCTGTTGTCCGCCATTTTGTTCGGCGTATAACTGTGGACAAAATAAATAATTTAGGTAATATAATTACAAAATATTACAAGTACTAGAACTTTAACGAAACATTTTTTTTTTTATTAGTTATTAGTACCTACGACAATATAAGTTAAGGACATAGGCACAAGATACTTGACAAAACGCACTCAAGTCTAGAATAAAGTATACCTGTTTACTTAAAAATATACATAACAAAAAATATTACAGTGTTACTAAGTACAAAAAAGTTAAATACTTTGACGTTTGTCGTTTGTTTGAACTCATTTGAATTTATTATATCATTAAGCAATTGCTAATCGATATTTTGCACATAATAATCATTATTTGCAACAATGTTTCAGCGATATAAGTAACCTAACCTAACCTAACATTAATTGTAATTTCATCTCAAGCAAGTCATCCAAGTACTATTAAAACTAAATGGGCTAACATTTTGGAAACCAACTTTATAGAAACTTAACTCATTTGCTTGAGACAATGAAACCAGTTAAGTTTACATTGCACTCAGGCACCTATATTGGAATTCAAGCTGGGTAGATTAATGTATGCGGAAGTTTCTAGCTTTGAATTTTGATTATAGCAAAGAATAGATTAAATAATTTATTTGCTGTTAGTTAAGTTACATTTTTCATATCGTATGCACTTGTCAAACAAAAGTTGCAATAATAGGCGTTAATGGTAAAGATGGATCGGTTATCAGAGCCGAACGCGTCGTACGTATCGAAATTTTGATTTAGGTTCTTAAATAAAATCTTATGAGGGCTCGCTCAATAGGACGATTCAATGCGACTGACAGGTGTAAAGGGAACATAAACAATTCCTTCAACGCATACGGCGCGTTCACCATAACAGCGGGTTTTCCGTTCGATATTTTTACGCACGACACATTCCGCGACAGCGATAAAAAACCTGACTTGTGATTTCACGTGTCATGCTCTGAACTCGCAGTTGATAGGTAATTGATTGCTGTTGCACATATTAACTCGACACCGCCCGAGTGATTCCTTCGGAAAAACCGCGCTTAAAATCCGCTACTGTCAGAGCACTGTAAGAGGGATTTGAATCAAAAGTAGGAGAAATAATAACATTGCATAGAAAATGAGTTCTAATTTATTCATTATTTCAAAATGATTATGACCGACGCCTATTATCTATTTTAATCTTATTTATCATAATTGTTTGTCTTATCTTACCGAATGATATCGATATGGAAATTATGGCTAGAAAATAAATTTTACTAATCTGCTTGTAAATAGGTAGATAGGTAAATTGGTTAGGGTGCATCTACACGGTGCAAGTAGCTTGCGCATGTTGATTCACATGCATTTAATAAACGTGCGGGTCCAGCGACTCACGCATGTACCAAATCAAAATACCCTCCAGCGTGCTCTTGTCACTTGTCACTTGCGCAAGTTAACTTGCTCCAGCTACATGCACCGTGTAGACGCACCCTTAGCGTTTAAGAATTTCGCCTTGATACGCAAGTCTTACTGTCTGGTTAACCAATCATATCACTTAATAAAATGGTGTGATAGAAATCACAGTTGTCTGACAGAGATAATGTATGTTTAGGCTATTTATGTCAACAGAGCTAAGTACCTACATATTTTTTTAATTCAATAAATTATTATCTATTGGATAAAATAGCTATTTATTCAATTTAATTAAGTAAATCTTTTTTGAAGAACGTTGTCAAGTAAATACCGTTTGAAATGAAAATCTTACACTTTTCTTTGGCCTAAGTATGCAACATTAATAGTACCGATACCAGTACCAACATCTTAGAGGTGCCATTTTGCCATTTCATAATAAATACCTCCAATAATACCTATTTATCTTATCAAATTCTATAGTCAGCTAACGATAGCTAGTATCGCGATCAAAGTCATTGAAATTCCCAAAGGAATCATTTTATATTACAGATCGCTTAGTCTGTACTAATATAAAAAAGAGTGAACAATTTTTGTTTGTTTGTATCCTAAAGGCTCCAAAACTACTGAACCAATTTGATTAATACTTTCACTATTGGAAAGCTACAGTCTTCCCGAGTAACATAGCTTATATTTTATCAAGGTAAGGGGATTAGTTCTCACAAGACGCGGGTGAAACCTCGTTAAATCGGCTGGTTCTTTATAAAATTCCGATACTCTTCAGTTCAATTAGGTTGGCACACAATTTCCTTTGCCCTAAAATTCGATATTGCGTCCACGCATCAGTGAGTCGAGATTTCATATTTATTAGTTATCCGCACTTTTTCGTCCTTTGAGGCGAATTCCTCTGAAGAAACTGCAAGATGTTATAAATATTTTCAGGAGATGTCTTGAGTACTTACTTCGGTATTTTTTTTTTAAGAATTATAACATTATACCCGTACCTACTGTCTATAGCTTAGTTTAAATACACATACATATCTCAACACAACAGCAAAATATCGACATGTTAAAACATGTTTCACCTATTTTAGACAGAATATAAATTTCTTAAATGGAATCATAGGATTCCATTTAAGAAATTCGTTTCGATACAGTCCAATCACGTTGCCTTAGAACCTATTAAAAAATACGCACGATTGATTCTCAACCTTCATTTTGAGTGACATAAGGTCTCTTATTATTATTGTACACTATTTCACCATACAATAACACCTCTTAACCATCTTAATTTCATATTTTATGAATATTTACTCACCGCGATCCAGATTAACAAAACAGAAAATTAATTTAGGACCGGCGTAAGCCGAATCCCCGTCACACTGAATATTTTAATGGTCTAGAAGAGATTATACGATATCTATCAATTCATAAAGATAATAGCAGCATTAATTTCTAATCATTGTGATAAGAAAATAATAAAATTCAGATAGTTTTATTATTTTCATATCAAAAGATTTAGCCCGAACTAAATGATCTGCACTTATTCTCACTGTTACATACTTATTTCAAAATCAAAAAGAAAGCAGCAAGACGTCAAATATTTCATACCTACCTATTTTTTCATTAAGTTGTATAAAGTGTACCTATCACATTATTTTTTGGGCACATTCAGGCTTTTCAGAATTCAATGGATTTGTCACAATTATGTGAAAATAATATCATCTAATTTAAGTTGAGAAAAATAAAAAACTTCTTGCCTGAATGTGGTATCTGTGCTGTTCCCTGTTGTAACGTAACTTCACTTATATATTTGCGACACGCAAACGTTAAATAATGATCTAATAAGTAATATACTTGTAACTACGATAGATAGTTTACAAATTAACCAATTGTTGCTGTTACGATGGTACATATTTTCTAGGATAAATACGATGTTCTTTGATTTATCATTTTAATGTTTTATTTTATCTTCTTATCGTTGTCTTTCTGGCGTAATCGATAAAAAAATATTTACTATGATTTTTTAACAGAGTCATTAGGTACCTATTTTGTAATGTAACGGTCATCTTGATCAACGCTCAAGTTTATTTATTTGTGTTCGTAAAAATAGGTCTTACGATCATGAATAGGAATGGTACTTTATGTATTACATATATTCAAAATTGGAATTCTTGAAACGTACCTACCTATGTATGCTCAGTAAGCCCAGGTGTTCCAAAAAATACATATTTCTTGATACACACTTGACAAACGAATACATAAATTCGTAATCGTTCAGAAAACCACTTTCCCATAAATCCCTCAGCCAATATTTTTATTCAAAATACAAATTGCGAATCAAATCATCCGTGCGATATTTATTGAATTTATTCAGATATCGATTCTGAACATCGAATG
This sequence comes from Helicoverpa assulta, assembly GCA_963856015.1. NCBI lineage: Eukaryota > Metazoa > Arthropoda > Insecta > Lepidoptera > Noctuidae > Helicoverpa > Helicoverpa assulta. The sequence goes on from CAWLCW010000016.1 coordinate 4,620,771, forward strand.
GTTCTAAATTTCGATTTTCCTGTCTGTATAACGTTCCATCTTATTTATCCTTCAATAGCTCGCGGTAATTAATGAAGCCCATATTTTTTCAATAAACCTACATAAACCGATGGATCGACATAATTGGTCTGTCATTCGTCTTCACTCGATCGATTTCATCACGATTGGTTAGAGCTGACTTGAATTAATAATTTGATGTGCTCATGTAACGTAACATGGATACATACACTTTCTATTACAGCGATTACGTTTTGCATAGGAATCGATGCAAATTAGCATCGTTGTTTCGATTCCGGTAAACTTACAATCGAATGTCACATGTAGATATTCGAAAAATAATGATTTTTTTTCTGCTACTGTTCTATTTATATTTTTCGATGCTTAGTGAAATGTGATTGAGACTTAAAGTGTGTTTTGTACCCCAGCGGGGCCCATAGAGCCAAAGCCTGCCGGGGCTGCGGGATTATTCGGAAGAGTTACCATGGCACTGGTACAGAAAGGGCTTAGAAACAAACATGGTGGGTTTTGGTCAGTAAGAGTCTGACACTCCATCACGCTGCATCCACAGCGGGAGGGGATCCCCATTTGATAATTTCGCATCACTTAAAGGTGTGTTTTGTAGACAATAAGTAATGACTATTGACGTTCCCCGTGCCCCGGCCGTGTTCCGACGTGATCCCGTGCGTGACTAAAGAGTTACTATTAATTAATAAGCCAATTATTTCCAAAAGCAACTCGTATATATGTTATGGACCATGTGATTAATTCGGGCATTATTTATAATGCCCGAGCATTATGAATAATGTCTAGCTTTATCGGGCCAAGTGATTAATAACTATCTTAACTTCATTATTTATCACATTGCACGGGCATTATTATATTGCTACATGACAGTTGGGCAATTTGATAATAAAGCTATATTTTATGCGGTGCGAGGGTGGCAGTTGTTCTAATAAATAAATTCTGTTACTTGCTACATATTTTATGATTATTGTTTCGAAAATTATATGTTCTTTTTTAATGGGAAATTTTAAGTCTAACCACAAAATTATTTATTGGACAATTGTCATCTAATTTACTTACTCGGCATCGTTTTTCTTGATCTCATTTTTCTTGGCTCGTTTTTTTTTATGGTAGAATTTAATTTGGATTCAAAACATTGTATTAAAAATTGAAGTCAGTGACGAAAACGAATCGCTGCAAACCCGACTCCACGTAGTCTTGTCTGCCCTACCCCTAGAGTGCAATTCAAAACCGCGTAGGCGCGGAGGGTCAAGGCGGCCTGCGAGCTGAGGCGCAGGTAGTTTTAACGCTCGCCGCCGCGGCTGAGGCTGGCCGGCGGAGCCGGCCAGCAAGCCGAAGCTGCGGTGGTGAGCGTGAAAACCATCTGCGACGATAAGCTCGCATGAGACCGCCGGAGTCCCGCAGCGCCGGAGCCGTGACAGAAGCCATGCTTGCTGCATGTTGCATGCTATTAATATTTAGTTTAAGTTAAATGTCAATAACAATAAAAAAAATGAAATTAAATATGTTTATATTACTTTGCCCAAAAGGTCACGGGCAATATGTATAGTGCCCGGTCAATTTGATTATTTGAATAATTATTATCAAATTGCACGCTCATATTGGGCATTTTTCATAATGACCGGGCATTATGTATAATGCCCAATTTATCACTTGGTCCATAACATATACATTTGTTGCTATGAGTCTATGAGTCATTATATCAGTGGTTCCCCGACTCGTCATCATAGTAGCACTGTTATAATCATATTTTATTTACATGGTTTGTGTAGGTTCTTCCCTGTGGTATACAGCTAAATAAATAATTATATAATACCGCAAATAATTTATTCGCCAGCATCGGACATATTTATCGACATAAAAAAATTACTTCGTGTATAAAGTTATTGTGTTGAAACCTATATGTAATAGGTACCTAATTACTTCAGACTATTTTTGTAAATATGTATCTTATTAATCAGTAAGATTTAAAAATGTTAACAAAATTCACAATAGAAAACCTTTATATTTCAGTGTTTTTAACAATTTTTAACAACCTACCTTTGTATTGCAACCATCGCACGAGGCTATAAAAAGTGGATAAACAATAAAAAATAATAACACGAACTACTGGTATCTACCGAGTCTTATGAAAACTATGAAGAAAATGCCGATAATAGCCCTACAAATTGACATTTCTTTAATGAGCTTAATGGTCTTTTAATTGATTTGACCATCTATAGAACTGACGTAACCAGATTAATTTGTAGGTATTGGTTAGAGATTAAACAAAAAACGCAACTCGTTTCAAAGTTTTGGCTGCTTTCAGTAATTGCGAGTGAAAAACAAGTTAAAAGTGATATTTTAGACAGAATGTAATCTGGGATACTACTTACTTAAATTACATTATTTTCGATATCTGAAAGTAATTTTAAGAAGTTTAAAAATGTGTCATTTAAACAAAAAAATGCAAGATAAAACTTACCACTTGTGAATCCATGTTGAAAACAAATACGCAAACAAAAAAAAAACTAAAATACTCCTCAAATTCAAAGTTAATTATGGCTACAGATAAAAACAAGCTAGATATAAAAAAATATGAAAAATATTTTTGTTCTCAAGAAATATTTTATTCTTCAGAGTTAAACTGATGTAATCTACTAGAGAACTGTGCTGAAAATGAATTTATCTCATCACTTTGCTTGGCAATCTTACTTACGAGTGTTGCTTATCTCATATTGTTGATATATCTACTATTGTTTTATTGAGCCGCAAATCTAGTACAACCACTTGATAGGCTCTTGTTTCCATTAACAGTATTCGTTTTTACAAATGCATTGAAATTTTAAAATTCGAAGATGACGTAAGGTACGTTTTAAATGCTAGCTGCCGACTGCAAATGCTGACCGCACATGCCGCGATTGCATTAAATCTGCCGCAGCTGCACTGCTGGTTTTTATGTATTTTTACATGAAACCGTTTAAGATCAAAGCGGCAGCAGCAATTCCCATCACCTTCAGATATCGACCGATTTCAAGCAATTGCTACAAGTGCGGTGGGCAGTTACAGTCGGCAGCTGGTTTTCAAAACGTACCATTACTTTTTCGAATTTGGTCGGGATTGGATAAATTGTAATGATTATTTTTCCGACCCAAATATCGACCAATAGAATTGCACCATTCGACGTCACGTGGTACAACCTACATGGTATTATACTGAAAATTTTTTGAATATTTTCTCTGGTCGTTGCTACGTCAAACTGACAGGTTGTGGCCGACATTTGGGACGGAAAAATAATCTCCCGAATACCACACGAGCTTCATAATTATCTGGCATTTCCCTCAAGGTTCCCTGCAAACAAATAAAGTCGTCAAGTTTTTCAGGAAAAATCACTCGCGCTTCGCGCTCGTTATTTTTTAACCTGAAAAACTTGACTCCTTCATTTGTTTGCAACGAACCTATCGGAAAATACCCGATAATTTTGAAGCTCTTGTGGTATTATAAGTGAAAATTATATTGACTGACATCATACCTCTATTGCTGAACTTCATGATTCTTTATAGAACTCTTATTTACCTTGCAGGTAAGTTACACAAATGGTATAATAAAAAAGAAAACCGGCCAAGTGCGAGTCGGACTCGTGCACGAAGGGTTCCGTAAATTACAGTTAAATCAACCTATCTCAAAAACTATAAGAGATACTTTGATCAAACCAAAAATCGTTGAAAGAGTTAATTAGCATGCATCACCTCTATTTTTTTTAGAATTTTATACCCCGTAGTTATAAAAATAGAGGGGGGGGGGGACATACTTTTTACGACTTTGAGAGCTGATATCTCAAAAACCGTTCACTTTAAGAAAAATGTTTTTTAGAAAACTTTATATCATTTTAAAAGACCTTTCCATTGATACCCCACACGGGTATGTACATCGAAAAAAAAAATTTCATCCCTCAGTTACATGTATGGGGGGCCCCACCCCCAATTCTTTTTTTTACTATTTAGTGTCATATTTTTGTAGCGGTTCATACAACACATATTCCCATCAAATTTCATCACTGTAGTACTTATAGTTTCCGAGTAAATCGGCTGTGACAGACGGACAGACGGACAGACGGACATGACGAAACTATAAGGGTTCCGTTTTTGCCATTTTGGCTACGGAACCCTAACAAGTTCAATTTATAGTGTATTTTTTCTCCAATAAGTTCACGGCTACTTAGGTGCTATTTTTTTTAACATTACCGAATAAAACTATTTTATTCTTCAGTACAAAAAACCTTGAGCTCTATTCATTGCTATTGACTAGGTGAAATCTAATTCTGTCGTACTCATTGTGTTTGGATCTAATTTATTAAATTAGATCATTTAACCAATGAAATAGAATTTTAAAGTGAAACCAGTTTGAAAGGCCACTTAAAAAATCTTATTATATGGTACCTATTTAACATGATTTTTTTAAGTACCAGCTTACGTATTTATATGTACATTTCAGGCCTATGTATTAAGTTGACACCTACTTTTCTACGACTACCAAAAACTCTTCTTTCCGATCATTATGTTCCTACGAACGTAATTAAAATTACGTTAGAAAACATGGCCTTTCCTTATTTGAACTGAAATTTTATTTAAATAATACTTAAACCTGAATAACACTCTTGAAAGATATTCCCGGGAAATCCTTATTACTACGGCAAAGTACCCTCTAAAGATAAATGAGAGATAAGCAGTTTGCAGAGGATGCGTTAATTATGCATACGCACGAACCTAATTACTGAACTATCATCGTTAGCAGAACATCAGCGGAATGTTGTATAAACCATAATATACCTACTAGAGTAGGTAGGTCCTGCGATTTCACCGGTATAGTTTAGTATAAACACCATATTCGATTATCCTACCCACGGATCCTACCTATCTTTCTCTTGCAAAGATTTCTTCGCCTTCAGCAAGCAGGTATCGTTACCATTGTCAGCTTCAACATCTGGTCTGTTTAATATGGTTCATATTTAATTCTTACGTACGCAATTATGCGCTGAGGAGTTACAATGAGGGCTTACAGTTTTTCCCTTAGAATTTAGGCCACCAGTTATACATGCATTTACATAGTTACATATGCATTTTTTTTATACATGAAACTGTCAAATAGACATTTCCAACTGTACACCTTTGACCAAAACTATCCCCGTCTGTTTCAATAGAATGGCCCCTATCTTAAAACCGACTGCATTAACAACAGCAGTACTTCTAAAACCCATTTTACAGCAGCCAGACACGACACCTGTTTTTATAACATTACCATTAAATATGATGATAAAGTAATTTGCAGAACATAATCCGCTTAAGTTCCCGCGAACACCTCGGGAACTCATAACTGAATTAGGTCAGTTCCCACTAGATGTAATGAGTTAATATGATTAGACCCACTTCCATAAGGATTGCTCGCCTGCTTATTATTTTTCTCTTGTATAAAAAACATTAAAATAATTAGTCTGAACATTTCAACCGGCATTTTAGAGTATTTTTTATTATTTGAAGTGATAACTGTAACACGTTTCTATTTTAAATTCTACATAATTAATTTTTACGAGGTGTCGTTATTTTTCTGAACCGTAATCGGTATTTCAAACTACTTTTTTATCAATTTCAGGGCGAAAAAATGCAAAGTAAATTCGGTTTCGCATTGAAAAGACTACGGTGAAGTAATTTGATGAATTGTTATCCGATAATTATGAATAATTTACAAAGTTAATAAAAATACGTGAATTTTCACCCATAGGACGTCTTATAAAACTAAAGTGCACTACCTGGAAATGTCACAGTTATTAATATTACCTGACCATAGTTTACAAGTTCACAAGACTCCATTATTCTAAACGACTATTGAGATTTAAAAATTCAAACTTGAAACCGTTGTCTACGGATATGCTCCTAGAGCCAGTGATCTCGGGGGACAGGCCGCATGAATGTTGCATACCCACTACCTGCCCCGGTAAGTGAGTTGACGTGAACAGAACGGATGAATAGCAAAACTTTGAACATGCGAGTTATGTTGACGACTCTCTCTAATGTACTCGATAGAGAAACCGAATAGTTTTAAATCGAGAAATAAAATAACGTTTCTTGGTAAACTATTGGATTTTGATTATTTTAGTTATTTTTCTTCAAGTGAGCTGCAAGTCTAATCTCTGAACACGCCATAATATCAGAATTTTCTCAAATCCGCTTGCCGTCACCTGAGGTGCAATTTTATTGTAAAAATTGACTGACTATATGGACGACTCAATTACTGGTAAAAAGTTGCTAAATATCTAAGTAGAAATTGTGCTACACAGATTTCTAGATAATATAACAAAAATATACACATAAGTTGGCCCTTCATGTGTCATATTACAGACTACAACATAGCCATCGACATAACTAATCATCATAATATTAAATAGAGCATGAAGACTATTCTCATTTCCTGTCGAATATCGGAAGCGCGACAAAAACAAAACACGCTAAGGGTCGGTTCATATCTAACTGTCGGAATATGCGTCGCGTATCATCGGTCGCGTAACGCCAGGACTGACAAATATACGGTAAAACATTCAATCATTCACACCTAACCGATGATGCGTTAGTGCGTCGATCATACATTTACGATACGCTCGACGCATTCGACGCATTTTCCGTCAGATATGAACCGACCCTAAGGAACATGAATAATAAAAACCTGGACACTACGAAAATTACTATGTTGACACTTGGTAACAATATTTACAGGCGAAAAGTGGTATTTTTTTATTGTTATCAGAACTTCATACAGTTGCCAATTTTCATGAATGATCCTTGGAAGATGGTAAAATTAGTTACCTAGATTCCATTACATACAAGTCGACCTAGTAAAAGCGTGTTAAAAACAAAATTCTTCTGAATGTAATGGAGAAAAGTTAAAGTGGTAATGACAAAAATGTAGTGTTGTTATCACATTTACTAAATATGTGAAACGGTTTTTTTATTAGTATCAACAAGTAAGTAAATATTTGTCACTTAACATTAGATAGGCATTCATACTTCAATACAACCTAAGCCTAAAATACTGAAAACACCAGTTGATAAGTGAGAACACAGCTTTATAACCTCGTCGCCTTGACAAAGTAATATTAATTCCGTAGAAAAGATTAATACTATTGTGATCGTCGCGTCGACAAATAAAGCAATTTGTTCGGCCGGTTTAATCTACTTTTCGCGAACAAAATCTGGTGTGGAAACAGTCAAGAAAGAGAGACTTATGAGGTATTTTCATAAGTATTGAGAATTTATGAGTGTTAAACGGTACATACACATACCTAATAGTTTACTTTTGTACGTTAAGTTACATTTTTAGCTGGAAATGATCATGACCTTTTTTGACTCCTACAGAAGGTTTAGTACTACTGAGCGTTAACAAATTGTTCAGTCCACAAAAACACGAAAAAATACAGGAAAGGGTCCGCAAGAACACTTATTTGGTATGTACTTCACCTTCCTGTAACCATATCCCTTATGTTCCTTCTGTCAGAACGTGTGGCTAGCCTCCAGAAAACCTCTAGGTATTCCTGGTACCACACCACAGGTACACTCATTAATTTAAGGATTTATTTTCTCTTCTATAGTGCAATATTTGGAAAGTGCGCTAACTTTAAGTCCAGTATTGATCTTCACCTTTCTTTCCGTGGCATAATCAGCAATTGTGCTCGAAGCAGTATAAACCTATAAACAATAAATTGAGCAATTAATAAAATATTTTATTGTTTAAATAATATAGGAGATGTCTGTAACAGAATATAGCCAATTTTATGGCACATTGCTGGCAATAAAATTGATGGATATTGCTAAAGAGAAAATGGATAGAATGGAGGAATTGTTAAGGAAATAGCTACTTAAAGGAAAAAAACAAGGTTATCATTATGTATACATTTACAGGACATCACAGATTTAAAAAAAGTTTTTAAAACCATATTTAGGAATAAAAAGACAATGTTTCTTTATATCCATAGGCACTAGAAAACTAAGCTGAATTCATTCAACCATAAGACACTCTTCATTGAAATTAAAATATGTATAATTGTATATGTCAATGTAGTTACACGACGCCCTTCACTTTTAAGTCACAATGGAACCACAGCTCACGCACGACCCATTTTTACTACACCATACTAATAAAAGTAGAACTACTTGCATTTACAATAGTAAACTTTAATTATGCTGCTGTGATATAAATATAATGTTTGCCGATGTTCGTAGCGACATTAGGATTATTAGGTGATGCATTTTTGATGCACATATCATAGCTAACCATTTTCTAACTATGCTGGGGCTAGTTATTCCAAGCAGATGAGATGTGATACAGCTCTCCAGCTACCCAGCTTAGCATCAATGTTTTGCGTTGGACGATCACATGTCTGCCCTCCTCAACACGTGGCAACTTAACACCCCTAGGTGTCGGAATTTCTGGCTTCTGATAATAAATAGTGCAAAAATCTTCAAATGGCAGTCGATATCCACCAATTTAAAATTCCTTCCGTAACAATCATAATATTTACTGCATTATTATTAGGAAATCCAAATCATTTTAACGCTAGCAGCATATAAAAATACGGTATAAGTAATAACAAACAATGAATTGAACAATAGGAACAAACATTTACGTTTCTGGTATCTGTAAACATAAACTCGCAGATTCTGAACCGATTTTCTAATTAACGTGAGTCACGGTCAAGGTGATGTAATGATAGGTTAGGAGTAGTTAATGGTTCTGGATGGAGCTGTTTAGCATTAAACGGACGATCTTTATCATCGTTTGCTTCTAGGACCAATTTCTATTAAACTTTGGGATTTCCTTATTCGGGTATGGTTGATGAATGAATATTAGAATCTCCAAACGAAGAGCAGGTATAACAGCCTGTCGATGTGACTTAGTTATATCTAAAATACTTTTTGCCCCCTTTAGAAAAAACAACACCTTTTCCTACATTTAGCCCTCTCAAAAACTAAAGTTAAATGCCAACCAGAAGTTATTATACCTACATCATATAATAAAATTTCTTCGGATTAAACGTTATTATCGTGATTTAAGAGAATATACACTGAAATATTTCTCAGTTTTCCTTCTCCATCTGCGGTCTTTTGATTATAATGGCCGGCACGAGTCATACCTGTGGCGTCTCTCTAAGACTACACTAATTTGCCGAACAATATTTGTATCTACGCTAGTTTCTCTCTAGTAACTACTACGGGATGGGTAATCTTGACAATGATTGTTGTGGTGACTTGGTTACGAAAGTCTGCAAATTTGTTCCGAAGTAACGATGGTTGGTTTTCCCTAAAAACATAGGACTATAAGTCGATCCAAGTTCTTTAGGAAAAGGCTTGTTTTGTGTCTTTATAAGCCAGGTATGGCCTTCATCCAGCAGTGGACGTTTGTAGGTTGTGACGAAGCGAAGCGAGATGACTGTGTGGAAAAAAAAACACAAAAACATTTCTTTATTTAAGACAGAAAATGGCGAGAAAATACCCCCGCAGTGTTCAATAAAGGAAACTATTCCTCAGAGCCTATACTGTGTTTATTTTGTTACATTATGGCAGTTAGTGGGACCCGACCGTCGGACTCGCTCCGTCCGAATCTTATCGAATTATCAACACTGGGTATTATTCACGTCTCAAATTGAACTAGAGACCCTGAGGTCAACCCCCGAGAAATCCTCTGGGATAGCTGTGAGCTCTAAATGCAGGAATCAATGAGTAAACACAAATAGGAATACTGAGTACTTGATATGAAATATTTCTTCATGTGGCTTTGTTAAAGAAAAGTACATATTTATACCATACAAAATGCTGACAATACAGGTGAAGATAAAATGGATAATTTTCCGTCAACTTCGTTACCTCAGTTTCCTAGCAACCACACGACATGACTTCGACGTGAGGTTCTCCCAATTAGTTATGATGAAAGTTTCAACAGTAAACAGGTATGACGACTGAAACTTTGGTAACTAGACGTAATTTCTTACAATTGAATTTTCTCTCTCTTCACACAGAATCCATACGCTATCTAATTTAGTAGAAATTCACTAATTACATCCCCTCATCACAGTCGGTTGACCACAAAATTAGTTTGGGTGCTTTTTAATTGGTATAATTTTATTTGATCGCAAAATCTGCAGCCTAATTACGCAACACAATTTCTTTCGATGACAGTTACAATTTCATTCATTATGTCAGCAGGAACAAATGAAGCACGATGTTTGGACAGATTGCAAGTGAAATCAATCACGACTGCCGTGTGGATAATTAAGGTGCTGAGTAATTTCAGTGTCGTGTCTTCTGTCGAACATATCACGCCTCTAATCTTTCGAATGGATTTCACTTTCTTAGGATTTGGCCGTCTGCGTTGTTTTAACGAACCAATTAATCAAAACGACTCGTGTTGCTATGTTAACGGCTGCCAATTAATTAAATTGAAGTGATTCTAATCCTGTAACAGAATTGGTCGTGAAATTCTTTGATGATGTTTTAAGTGACTGTAGGTATACTTGTCATTATTAATTGCTATAGAGACATTACATTTTCCGATGTTATTATTGTTAAGTTATTCATATGTAAATCATATAGAGAACATTACATAGCCGTACATTTAAAACAAAAGCACATCTTTGCCTTTCATTACATATTACCGTCTGTCAAACAACTGTTTGCAAACATCTTTGACAAATAGAACCTTCGTTCAGGAACACTGTTATATAAAAGGCGCGAGATATTTGATTGTTTCTCCGTCGTGTTTGCGAATAAAGTGTTCCGAAAGCGTAATGGAGTGTGAAAATCTGGGGAGAAAATAATATCGGAAAGTGTGGGGGCTTGTGTGTTAAGTATCCTACCTAATGTTGCATATATTCGAAGAACTTTCGTATATTGCTAGAGGAATTTAAGATCCCATAAAGTAATAAGCTAATTCAAGAGGTTGTTAATTTAAATTTTGTAAATCATTTTAGTTCAAATTCTAAACAATAATCCTAAAAAATATAGTAGCATATTTTTTTAGGCATCCGTTGACAGACACGAACTTTCTTGGACGATGGTTCCACAACCACTGTACTTTTAGTTCCTATTTGTGTCTATCTTGTGTTTGTCAATAAATATTTATTCTTTCTTCTTTTACATTAGCAGATGATATATCAGCTAAGGTTAACACATGATTTAACTAGCTTCATTGACGTGAAACCCATTTAGCACGCGTCATTGGTCACGGCTGTTAACAAGCTCATTCATTTGTCAAGAGGAGCGGGCTTGCCTGCGCTATGTAAATAATATGTATCGAATTTACTCCTTGAGTATTTCTAGAAATTCACTCGTCATCGAGATGGTGTGTCAATTCATTTGGGATCTGTAAACGTATTACTTTTCTTAAGCGCCTTTATTGGTTGTCGTGTCAGTAAGCATTACATTATTTTTATCGACTTCCTTTTCTTTCTCCAGTGTTTTAAGTACGTATGTATTACAATTTTTTTTTTTCAATTTTCTACGCCAATTTAAAGAAAAAATCATCAGCGTGCGCTTGCCACTGTCTTATCCTCACGATAAGTGCTGGACATGTTTATTGTTTGTAGGTACTTATTTTTTTATTCGCCATGACAAAACAATAAAACATCTTGTCTCGTTGCAAACCATGTAGTATGAATACAAACAACAAATAAAAAGTCAACCTTCACACGTAACTCTTAAGTAACAGACGGTCTTAATCTGCATGCGAACAGCGAATAACCTACTATTGCACCAGCAGATTAAGCACTTTAAAGTTGTGCCAATAGAGTTGATTTTGCAATGTAGGGTTTCTTCAATGAGTAATTTAGTGCAGTCTACTATCAACCTGTTGGCTATTAAAGGTATTCAGATGGATGCCTTAACTAGAGCACAAAGAGAGAAGAGTTACGTTTTGGTGGGGATTTCCATACTGTCTTTGTAGTGGTTGGTTTTGGAACTGAATTTGAATTTTGGGACACCTGTTCGAGTGTCCCAAAATTTTAACGAGATTTTGATGTACTGGTGATGTACTGGTTATGTTCTATGAATGTTGATGTATTGAAGATTATGACGCCATCGGGTGTCATTTGAACATCTTTGGCAGTCGCTCGTTACGAGCATTCACAAGTCAGTAACAACTAGTCTCACCTAGGGTTAAGACTGGTTGGGTTGCCCGGGTAACTGCGATGAGGAGGTCCGATAGGCAGTCGTTCCTTGTAAAACACTGGTACTCAGCTGCGTCCGGTTAAACTACAAACCGACCCCCATCATAGTTGGGAAAAGGCTAGGCAGTTGATGTTTTGAAGATTATGATGGTCATTAGTCTATGCTGATTTGTTTTAGATATTTTTCATACTGAACTAGGTAAATAATTAGTCTTAAAATGAAGGGTGGCGTTTAACGGTCTTTCATTGTATTTTTCTATTTGTTGGTCTGCTTATATAGTTAGACGAAATAAGATTTTGAACTTAAAAAAATGGCAAAGGTAAAGTGCGAGACAGCTTGACAGATGATATGAAGATAAAAGGAGTCAGTTATCTAGTACCGGCTAACAAAGAAGAATGTGAAAGAAAAACACAACAAATTGCTTTGACCTGAAGTATCCGTAACTTAGGGCAGAGCAGGCATAAATAAACGTTTAGGTAAATATACGTTTGTATGGAAGATAAATTATTAAAATATTTATTTAATTTATGTTGTAAAGGTTTTGAGTAAGGCTTATAATTTTTCTCTCACTAATTGTTCATTGGATACAAAACTACTTAGACAAGACAAAGATCACTAATTATTAAGCTACTACTACAAATGACCACTTTAGCTCGTGCATGATAGATGACCTACCCAATTTTATGGTCACCTTATAATTAGATATCTAAAAACTGCCTCGTTGGTCTAGTGGTCGCAAGCGCGGCTGCTGTGCTCGAGGTCTCGGGTTCGATTCCCGGGTCGGACCAAAATCGCTTTGTGGGTTTTCTTAAAACTTTCACAAAGCAGCCCGTGGTCTGGAAGTTGGTGATTGATTCACCCGTGCATCGGAGAGCACGTAAATGTCGGTCCTGCGCCTGATCTCTTTCCGGTCGTGTCAGATTGCCGTCCCATCGGGTTATGAGAGTGAAAGAATAGGGAGTGCACTTGTGTCTGCGCAAATGCTCGTGCACTATAATATGTCCTGCGCAGCTGGCTATCTCCTTAAATGAGAACAGCCGCCGTGGCCGAAATCGGCCGTGGACGCCATTATTAGATATTAAAAAACAACGACTTCACGGTTTTCTTGTTCCATAAATAGAAATTGACAGCGTATAATTTTTCCGTTGTATTATTACCCTACACATGTCACTTCCCATACACTTGAAAGTAGTTCAGATTAATAATTCAAACCTACTTTTATAGGTGAAGAATGTTGTGACGTCATAGTGTTGTACAACGTAAGAATAGTGTTGTAATCGTGATTTGTATGCGTACCGCGGATAATGTGCAATGTGACTTTTACTTGTGGTTTTTTGGGCTGTGAAATTGTTATTTGTTGGTTTTGTGCAGAATAAAAAACTTAATATGTTGTCATTTTCCAGATCAAAAATAACATTATATTAGATTTATAGCACGTAAGATAATAGATGAGCATTTTGAATGATTTAAGAGTAGGTATGTGCTTACGACGACGTTTCAGTTGCATTAATAAACAGACTTAAAAAATAAATATATCTTGCCGTCCATTTTTCATCCGCTCTTACGAATAATATTTTTACCATCTACAAATACAAATAAATACCTAAACAAACTAACATCCTCAAAATCCCCTAGATTTCCATAACAAAGATAGCACAATACTCATTCAGTAACATGGGTAGACCCCGGTCAATGCGTCACACAATGCTACCAACACACAGATGTCAAATAGTAGGAAACTGACGGAAGGAAACCGGGCACAGTTACGGCCCTTGAAACATCGTGGTAAAGGAATCCCCCTGAATTATGTGATAGTGACGTCATTTAGAACGTTGTGTTCGAAATTTAACTTTGAAGAATTTTGTTTTTTCTTTCTTTTTGAAATTCTAACTGGTCTGTATCTTTTTATAGATGATATTTGAGTATTTTCTTTAATGATTTCGGCTTATCAAAAAAAATACTGCTAAAGAAATTAAAAGTAGAAACTAAACGTGAATTCTTTAGTAAACAAGTTCTTTTTTTTACTACACCTTTATTTTACTTTTACTCATAACCATAATCTGCAGCTGTCAGAAACCTTGAACTCATCATGTCAAAATTAAATTCTCAAACAAAACAATGACTGTGCCCTTAAAAGACAAATAAATGATGACATGTCATGTTTGAATCACCGTTGATCTTTCTAACGCATAGGTATCAACAATGTATTGGTTTACAAACAGACTTATAAACAAGAACTGTCAAAGGGTAAACAAATGCAGTCTCTCAACAATGGAGAACCAAATGACTAGCGGAGATGTCATAGCGCTGGACGTAGAAAACACCACGGGCGCCGGGTGTCGAGAGAGGACTCCCGACCACAGTAGGCGTAGGTCTATGGGCGGTGAGTTTCGGGTGGCTCATCGTCCCTCTGTCTGAATAAGATAACAGACCCGTGTCGGTGACGCTCGTTGGCCCAGCAGGGCCAAGGCCTTCCGGGGTTGCGTGATTGTTTGAAAGAGTTATCGAAGGATCATGGTGGGTTTTAGTCAGTAAGAGTCTGACACTCCCTCACGCTGCTAGTCCACTGCGGGTTAAAAATAAAATAAAAATGTCATAGCGGGTATTCGGGAGACAAGGTACGTTACTCCTCCGCCCTTAGACACCTTCTATGGAACCCACCCCATATTTTCAAATAAAATCACCTATCAATAAAAACTAATTTTTGATGAAGGCGCCTGATCTACCTTCCTTGTGGCATCTCCGTTATCTTTCCTTCCTTCGTGCTCTAAAATTAACAAGGATGAGGTCACTGGTCACTATCAGTCGACTCGGGACTTTTTCAAAGAAATTATTAAATAAAAAAAATGTGCAAATTAAATTATGTGTTCAAAAAAATCCCCTTATCTTAGGTTACTAATGGTTTATTTGGATGCTTAATATTCGTTGGGATGAAACATATACCTACATAAGTCACATGCATGTTTAGACCCCGAATTAATAAATAGGTACCTACATAAAATATTTTTCCTCCAATACCTGAACTGTAAGTAACCATAAAATTTTCAGACAAAGCTGCGGAAGAAATTAGTCGTACCTATTCGATTTATAATAAACTAGCTTTTGCCCGCGACTTCGTTCGCGTGGAATAGTGACTTCCAGCAGATTTTTGGTTTGACCAATAGATGGCGCTATATGTCCGGAATATTTTTTTTTCTTTGTAATAAAAACTATCCTATGTCCTTTCTTAAGTCCCAAACTATGTCTGTACCAAATTTCACACAAATCGGTTCAGTAGTTTAGGCGTGAAGAAAAGACAGACAGACAGACAGACAGACAGACAGACAGAAAGACAGACAGACAGAGTTACTTTCACATTTATAATATTAGTTATAGTTAGGATTAGGATCTTCTTCCACGTAGAAATTACTCTGCTTACATATTGGGTAAATATTTATATTTCATGTTGAACCCGTTAAAAAATTCATTAAACCTATCACTATGAATACGTTTGAATATTTAATACCCAAATATATGTATGATAATAATACCCTACAAATTATAACTACGCTGGGTTTTTCAATTAGGCCCATGTGTATTCTATAGGGAAGTGTACGCTTAATTATTCATTAATAAAGGAAGCCTTCATTGATATTTAACCGACTCAAAAGAGGAGGTTCTCAGTTGGACCTGTATGTACGTATGTTCTTTAAATGAATAACTACTGAGAAAACACCGTTAACAGCATTCAGAAGTGTTTTGCGTTTAAGTTTCACTTTCTTAAAGTACTTATCTCATATTTTTGTCAACATTCAGGTAAGTATCATAATCTGCCGAGCCTTTTCCCAACTACGTTGGAGTCGCCTTCCAGTCTTAACGGATACAGCTGAGTACCAGTGTTGAATAAGTAGCGACTGCCCATCTGATCTCCTCAACCCAGTTACCGAGCACTCGATACACCTGGATATGACTGGTTATCAGACTTCCTGTCTTCTGAGTACACGTAGGTAACGACTGCCAAAGATGTTCAAATGATAGAAATGAGAGACAACACTTACGTATGTAATAAACAATACATGCTGTATAAAAACTTTATACTACAGTCTATCCATAAATATAGTGACAACAAACAAAAGAACGACATCCGGGACAAAGGGCTGTCTACGTAAACACTAAAAGTTTGGTTATAAGGAAAGTTTTTACTATTTGTTTTGGAACACCCACGTCTTTTGTCTGATTAAAATAG
Source organism: Helicoverpa assulta (assembly GCA_963856015.1). Lineage (NCBI taxonomy): Eukaryota > Metazoa > Arthropoda > Insecta > Lepidoptera > Noctuidae > Helicoverpa > Helicoverpa assulta. The sequence continues at coordinate 4,637,208 of CAWLCW010000016.1, forward strand.
CTGTATCTATGTTTTATGGCTAGGCTATTAAATTCTCCTTTGTTTTGTACGTGTGGGAACTGAAAACTGAAATAAATGTTTAGCTGCTTTCTTTCATTATTGCTAAAGATGTATTTTTACTAACTTTCAAGTAACTAAAGTTGCGACTTGCGTTATGTTTTGTCAGCTTAAGCTTTTTTTAAAAAAAAAATGTAGATAAAAAAGTCTTTAAAATTCTGTAAAGCCTTTGACGGCACATAAAGACTCAACAACTCTATTTATTTCTGTAGGATTTTAATTTTTAAATGACCACAGTAATTTTAAACCATGAATGAGTAATTCATCTGCATACTATGTTATGCGAAAACCTCCTCGATAGAATCTGTCATTTGTACTCCACCTCCACCGGACTATTTGAGTTTTGTACCTACTCCATCATCAGTCAATAAATAACATTAGTCTATGGGAATAGGACTCCCCTAATTTAAACCACATCACCCGAACTTCACATCTTCATCTGGTTATCACATCAGTTGTTGACTAATTAAGACACATTGTTTAATCTGTCTAGCAGAGAGACGCATTATTACTGTTATCGTAATTTTTTCGTTTTATCTCCGTATTATCTGAGTCTGACCTTTTGTTAAGATGAATTCTGTCAACTGTAATCTAACGAGTCATTAAGAACCCAAAATGTAATTTGTTACATTTCTGGGAACACCAAACATATTAAATGTAAATAAGGAAATAATAAAATTAACCTGATTCCTATTCATCGAAATCGGGACTTAAACGCGATACTGTATATGTATAAAGGTACGATACCTTTTTATTTTCCCGACATTTCAGCCGAATCCCACCATCCGTGGTCAGTTGATGGACTGATGACCAGTAGTTATGAGCAGTAGTAGTCAGCAGTAGTTAAAGTCTCCATTATTAATAAATATGTGTACAAATCGCGAAAGTTTAAAAACCTTGAAACTGCTTCCTGTTTCTAAAACATGTAATTATAATTAATGGAACAAGTTTAATACTAAAGTGTCCTTGGAGAGTACCTAAATAGTAATAACCCGATTGTAGTCCAAAAATACCAACGGGCCATTCCGATATTGTGACCACTTTATTTCATTTAAAAATAGCACGCACACTTATTTAAGTGATTTGACGGCAAATACTACATAATTTCGAAACATTCGTCCTACATTAAAATGTCCCTAGTTGCCCTTGGCTTTTGCGTAGTAAACAGTAGTTTAACGGTGAGTTACACCATTTAATTGTAACAGCAACCTAACATTGTCAGCTGTCAAATCGCCGATTTGACCGATTGGGCGGCAATTTCACGGCTGGTTATAGTTTGGTTATCGTTTTACTTAAATGGTGTAACTTCATCTTACATAAGACAGACTTAACAATATTACAGTATACATACTTTATTGGCAAATTGATGATTCTGATGTACGAGAAGAGACAGCTTTTCGTTACGTATAATAAATTGAACTGAGCCTATCGGCAACTCAGTTTCATATGCCGTTTCCATAGAATTTACTGTATAAAAACAAATTCTTCGAAATACTACATAATTGTTTACACTTAGTAGAATAAATACGCAAATATAATTTACATTTGACAATTTGTATAATATCCCTATATGGTTTGAAAGTATTCTTTCGAATGTGCGATTTCTAAAACGTGCCTACCCCGGTTTGACATACATCTTTTTCACCTTGAATAAATAAAGCGATAAATAAAATTATATAAGGATAACACTAGAAATCCTCTTGTACGCTTCATACTAATTGGTACTTGTACACTATACACGCAGATTAAGCGAGATAAATCCCTATTACTCGCATACTCGACCCAGATCAAATGATAAGTGTTAATTACCTAAGAATCTAGTTTCCGTTCCTTTTGTCTCTGACTGTTCTAAACTATTGTATAAGGAGCTCGATACACAGTGAATTATTTCTTCATTATTATGTCACTCAGAACGATATTGATATGACTAAAGTTTTGTTTGATAAAAGGTCCATTCAACTTTCGGAATCATGGTTAATAGAGCATGAAGATTATTTAATACTAAGTTCCGCCTGCGGTATCACACGCGCTTAAAATAATAATATGGACATAGATAAATTAGCCTATAAGTAATTCTGACACTATCCAAGCCGTATTACTGCCAAGTTTTATTGAAATTCACTCAGTAGTTTAACTGTGAAAGAGTACACACAGACATTCATATTCATAAACAGACAGTAAGTAAAACCTTTCATATTTACGATTTTTTATGTAAAAGGATACATTATATTACAATACTAGCTTTCGCCAGCGGCTTCGCCCGCGTGGTGTGTTGATAAAAAGTAGCCTATGTGTTAATCCAGGTTATCACCTATCTACATACCAAATTTCAATTAAATCGGTCCAGCCGTTTTTGCGTGATTGAATAACAAACATACATCCATACATTCTCACAAACTTTCACATTTATAATATAAGTAGGATACTTGCAATTGAAATAGAACATCCTTATATTACCAGTAATAGATCTAACCGATGAACCATGACGCATTCCTGGATTCGCTATTCCTTTACCTAGAGGTAAAAGTTGGCGCCGGGTTTTTCTATGATCGCGCTGTAGTCAGTATTTGTCATAGGGTAATAATGGTTAAAGATATAAATTATTAAGTCATGGAAGACAGTCGCTCTAATAGTCGCGCTATTAATCTGAGTATTACTTCGCTGTTTCCTGCTATGTGTCTCACAAGGTGGTGGATTCAGCTTTCCGGTTTTTTTTTTATCCAATCTGCTCTATCTATAACATCGCTCTCGGACACCTAGCACTAGTCAAATTCTTCATCACTGTGACAATTTATCGTCTTTTGGGACGGCCTCTAGATCTTTTAGCCAGCTTGGAAAGTTCTATCTTCTTCGATCTCTCTTGAATCTGAGTGTAATAATTCTTGGCATAGAAGTCAGATATTTTGTTTTGTAAATATCTTTACAAAATACTGTGTAGATTCCATCTTTTTCGATTACGATAAACCCTACAGTTCCAGTCTCTAAGCACTCGAAACGTATCATTTCTCCAAATCTCATTTTAATCAACAATATTGCCTCTCGTATAAGAAATCCTTACGATATATGCGTCGAAATCTCAGCGCGGTTTCCCAAAGGAATTCCTCGAAAAAGAATATGGTGGCAAAAGGGCTTGTGTTATATATAGTTATAAGCAATAATCTCAATGGTTTACACTATAAGTACGATCTTTTCAAATTCGTTTTTTTTTCTACAATATTGTCAAATTGTTTATTAACTCTCGCATTAAGATTTTGATCACAACTGCTGATACATACGCAGTATCATAAAATAAATACTACCTTTTGTTTGCATTGTGAGATGGGATAATCGCCTGCTTCAATATTTTTGTACAAGGTGTATTCCACCTGGTAACGAAGGTGTATTAAACCAGGTAGTTTTGTATAGGTAATAGTTGGGAACAAAATCACTTAGTACCTTTCACTTGAAGCTAATGACACTTTTTGATCCGACTTTCGAACCTAAGCCTCATTCACAGCTGCTCGCTAAACCAAGAAGCTACCACATGTTTTGTATATTAATAATCACCAGTATTAAACTAGAAAGGATAGTTTTAGCGTCAATATTATAAGGAAGTGAGTTGCCGGCTAGAAGCAATACCCGAGAGCGACTTTCTATCCGTGCAGCGCACTATGTGCATAGGTACTTAGTGCATAATCATACTGCATGGATATATCATTATGTTTTTCTTTACATCTTCTATTAGGTGTATTATGTTTGAAAGTTACTTTCAGAGTATATACAGTTTTTTTTTTTAATCTAGGTTTTTTGACCCCTTCAAAAATATGAGATCAAAATTGACACAACTTTTAGTAGATCATTGAATACAATTTCTTAGTTCTGATTATTTTTTTGGATGCATGAATTAATTGCCCGAGACTGAATAAATTGGATAGTAAAGAAAAACTTGTGGTTATACGTTTTCACTAAACATAGACAAGCTCACGGCAATAATTATTACATACATATTCCACACGAATCTCACTTAATTACTCCTAAGAACGCGACACTTACATGAATATAAAATGAAACGGTAAAGTACGATTTTCACGCTATGGAAAACCGTAAAACCGGTGTATGGAATAATTTATACGGTTAATTCAAAACTTCGCTGTTCTTTGATGTTTCATTTGAATTTTGACCTACTTTGTATGTCCCTCCCCTTTTTTTTAACTGTCGTTAGTATAATGTGTTTTTACGACTGAAATTATATTGGTCCTTTGAACTTCCGTGTATGCGAGGGTTAATTAAAAACAATAACAATGTAATGTTTATGAATGTTAATTTTTGTACACAATGTGGCTAACATAAAAAAAAGTTCAGCCCTTCGGCTTTAAATTGTTTACCCGATTAGGCAAAGGAGGATAATGTGTTTATCGTCCTATTTATGTATGTTTGTTTGTTCCTTTATTAATATTTATTTCGATAAAGTTTGAATCATGTAATATAGATCATTATTATGCCGTTTGAAGAATTATTGAGCGGAATCTAAACAAGTTTGAGAACTATAATATTGTTTATTAGAGCGTTGGTATAGAATCAAGTCGTGACCAAAGACATGAGGAATTCCTGGTACTCATTAACGCTGAATAACTACCTCTATGATCGGTGCTAAGATTCATTATCTTTCAGCTTATAATCAAGTGAATTAGCATATAACATGAGAGTTTAATGACTAGTGTAAAGATAACGTATGTGAGGAAAGCTATACGTAATCTAAAGTAGTGTAAAAAATTATGTATGAATATGTTTTTGATGTTAGAAACGATGACATTTATCCTTAGTACAAGTAAAAAATATGCAAACTTTCCAAGACATTTTTTTGCGTAATTTTCGGGAACTTAACGAGGCTCCAATTCAACCGAAAACAAAGAGCCTTGCTTGTAAACTCGTGCTATATCTTATTTTTATATTTAAAATTCCTTTCAAAGAGGCGATCTCAAGCACTCTGAAAATCAGATCCAACCAATCAAATATCTTTTGATACCAACGCAAGATATCCTAAAGGCGAGATTCCACCGCTGTGCCGCACTATGACGCTCACAAAATGTTTCTTCTGGTCTACTCGCTCTGGCAACGAGTAACATATTGTGTACGAACATTTCTAAAATCTATTGAAATTGCAACCTTTGTGCGCGAACACATGCGACTGTGGACACGCTCCGATAGCCATTTCGGCGGAATCCCACCATATGTGTAAGAATATCACTTCAGAAAGTTTTCTGCTCACTAGTTAGGCACTTACTATAGATATGATCAAGTTAAGAATGCGATTGATCATAACGTCTTATACCTCCTGAGTGCCTAGTACGAGTTTTGCAAGTTAATTTTTTCGATGCGAAGATTATCATACCATTGAATCACATAGCACTTATCTTAGAATTGTCATCAGTACTTGGTCGTATTACACTTGAGCTCACTTTTGCAAGTGTAATCATTACTAACCGGCAAAATGAAAGAAAAAGTAATACCTAAATCATGTGACGTAGCATACGACTCTTTCTTTCAATAGACTTATAATTACGTATCGAGTTGCGAATGCTGTCAAAACTCGGAATAAGCACTCTGTTCGAAATAATTAAAACTAGGCTGATAATTGCAATTTTTTTAACGCAACTTTTGTTTCTTTGACATAATCAAGATACTTACCTATATGTATATAATAAGTTTAACATTTAAGTATACTAATATTTATATGTGAAACTTATTATAATAACGTTTGCCTCTTACTGGCAATAAGATTTACTAAAGCACAATTTTTTCATCTAACTACAACTCATATTTTTCTAACTAATATAAATAACTTCAAACTCCTCAACATCACGGTCCTAACCACTTTAACACGTTAAGTGGTTATTTTCCCCGCGGTCACTCCAAGGGTAGTGCGCTCCAATCGACAGATGTCCTGCACAGCCTCCAAGGACCCGCTCAGCTGGAAGAGACGGGTGAGGTCGTTTGCTCGCCTTGTACCTCTTTATAGTATTTACACTTATATTTTATAGCTTTATCTTGGCATAGGTACACGAACTTTGACAGGTTATCGATATGAAGAAAATATCATAGGTATTTTGGGGAAGGTATTTTAATATCGCTATAAGAGCTATGTACTGGGTAAGAAAAGTTCAAATATACGCTAGCTATTATATTACATATTTACATCATTATATATACTTTATCTTAGGTACACGAACTTCTTCAGGTTATCTAAAAAGTTCACTTTCGTTCAGATGTAAAAGAAAATCACATACTTAGCCAACACATTGGGGAAGGTTTTTTAACATCGCAATAAGAGCTGGGTAAATGGAAGAAAAGTAAAAATATGCTAAAAAAGACTAAGTCAAACACCGAGTTCTATTTGTACAAATCAGACCTATAAACATTTTAGTGACATCTAAAACAAGTCGACCACGGGTCTCGACACATTTCTGCATCTCAAAAGTCGATCGCAAAAGAAGAAGTTAGGGCAACAAACATGTAAACTCTCAAATGGTATTCCAAACTTTGAAGTTCAAAATATAACAAGATCGTAACATTTTGGTCGTTAAACACGCTCTATTTGAAGTATAAGTATGCAACTTTTGCGGTTAAATCAAAATGTGAAACGCGTGTAACTTTTCTTTGAAAGTTCAGCTATTTACGGCATCTGGTGCGCATTATGCGTACCTACATTATATTGTATTTGAAGTTGATTTTATGGGTGATTTTCGTACCAAGTACGTACCTGGGTATCTAAGACATATTTGGGCATTCACAAGATAAGAAACAAAAGTTCTTGAAAAAATCAAATTCAAATCGGCATGGCACTCATACTTATAACATTCTATTTCATAGTATATTACACATTTACGATTATTAATTACAATAATAGCAACTGCATATAACGTTTTGGTATGTTATAACATTAAGGTCGCGCGCTTGACTTGCACAAGAAACTAAAACAAGTCTATGTTTAAAGATATTAATCGTACAATTAGTAAAGGGTTTTGAGATAGACTTTTCTGAATAACTTGACTAGCATGAACCTTTATCTATTTAGCTAACTCAAAAGTAATGAAACAAAAACTATGTTTGTATTTACTTTTTAAGTATATCTCGAACACCAATGAGTGTTTTAAGGAAAACATCTCCAGGAAACCTGAACTGTCAAGTCTAAAATCACCAACTCGCATTGAGCAAGGGTGATGATTAACGCTCAATCCTTCTCCGTGTGAGAGGAGGTATGTTCCCAGCAATGGGACGTTGAAAAGCTGATGATGATAAAACAAAAACTGTTTCATCTATTTTAACTTCTTTAACAACATCAACCAAGAATTCAAAGTTGTCTCATTAAAATTTGAACATTGAAGGCAGTGTTCCAAGCGAACATGCCCGGAGCCTAAGGGCTGAAACTTTCTAACTACACAGTTAACATTTACTCAGCCCATGTTATATTTATGAGTTTTATGACACTTCAGTTATTTAACCTGGCCTTGCAAAGACCGTGTCATCATTGTTAAAGAATATTTTACGATGTACCTGCAGACACGTCTATGAATTTGATCACTGTGACTAAATCTAATGTACTGACACACCAAAATGTCATAAAATAATTATGCCATAAAAATCAAACCGTCTGCGAGAATCCTGGATAATTCGAATTATCAAATTGTTCATCACTATAAAATTGACAAGATAAATATAAAAGTGTTATAAGTAATATAACTTGTACCAGCGTAAAGTAGCATAGTTACGAGTAAAAGAGTTAATGTGACATTCACTTGTTTATTTACTCAGTTGACACTTAATATTCCACATAAGAACTACTTATTACTAACACTATTTAAATGTACGTTCTGAGCGCGAAAAATTTTCATTTGTTTTCCCAGTTTTCTTTGGTTGCAATAGCTTGGCTGGTTATCAAGGATATAATAGTTGTCAACAGAGATTTTGTTAAGAAGTTCTATTAAAAACTAGGTACCTATAAGTTTGGAAAATAAAGAATAGTAAAAAAATAAAATCTATATTTTAGACTTACCTAAATTTGTACCTATATATTATTTTATACGAAGAAAAGTTTTCTTAAATTCAAAACGTTCTATCTCTCGAAGTTCACTCACATTAAAAACAATTGAACTAACTTCCTAAACTTATTTTAAATATTGAACCACTTTATCAATAAATTAGAAACATGTCTTACACTGCACTAATAAATACTTTGTCACTAATACTGGTTTACTTCACTTTGAAAACTGTGAAAAGTTTTTAAGAAGCAGTCAGCGAAACCGAATTTCCATTGCGCTCTGACTAATCATTAATTAATCAATAGTTTACACTTGCGGCCCAACCAATGGGCACAGTTTAAATGGGCCCATGTTTGTAAACATAAACAGTGTGCGTGTTTATGAAGTAGACGCTCGCTATTGTACTAAACAAAACATTTGGCCGCGAGTGTAGCGCCGACGAATGGTGGATAGCGACTGCCGCGCTCCGCCTAACAGTAAAGGCAAGTACACTTGCTTCAACTTATGGTGTAGACTTATATAATATAGGTACATAAACAAATCGTGTTTATGTAATGTATAGAGGCACGTGGAGTAAATAGAGCTTGCACACTTAATGATACAGATTCACTTTCAGTTCATTCATAAACTTGAAAACTTTCACGAAGTTGTCTTTTCAATAAAGTTTGCTGTCTGTCACTATCAATAGGATAGTCAGTCAGGTCATAATCAATATATTTTCTTTTGTATTTAATTGTAGATACTGACGTTATTGTATTTAATTGACATACAAATTAAACACAACAGAACAATGGCTCTTATAATAAATTTATCCGTTTATATATAAAAAACGTTTTTCCTCTTTGCTAATATTGACGGCATTATCATTCTAAATTTTTTAAATGACGGCCTAAGAGAAATCAAAGCCGAGATTTGCAATTCCTGAAGCTGCATTTAATTTTGTGCTTCCAATCCAAAAGTAGAGTGGCGTCTGAAACCGTACATAGAAACGGATTATAAGAATATTCATCTAATCCATAAAAAACCGTAAACAGACAGAGAAAACCAATCAGTCAATTCCCATAATTAGAGTTTTCTTAATTATTTCGTAATTTATGTACATCAGTTGAAATAAAGCATAACTTAACAAAATGCTTCGTTTTTTTATCATCGAAACTGCATAACCGATTTGAATTTTTTTTTCTGTGTCGAGAAGCTAGACTATCCTCGAATAACAAAGGCTACAGTTTGTCTGGGTACAAGAAAAAAAAAATATTCCCCGGGACGTGGGTGAAACTGCGGGGACCAGATAGTCTATACTAATATTATAAAGAGGAAAACTTTGTTTGTTTGTTTGGTTGTAGGTAATGGATAAACTTAAAAACTACTAGACCGATTTTAATTATTCTTTCACCATTAGAAAGCTATATTATCTGCGAGTAACATAGGCTATATTTTATCCCGCTGCGGGCAGTAGCTCCTAACCGAAACCGCGGAAAAACGGCTAGTCTATTATAAAACTGTAGATATATCTATAGCCAAGTATTAGCAGTAGCTTATATCAACCGTTTATTATGTCTTTTTAGAAGAAAACGCCGATGGGTAAATAAATTATTTGTATTAACAATTAATGAATTCATGATAGGTAAGTACAGTAGTACGGGCGAGTTACTCTCCTTTACTGAACGCAGCATAGCGCGCTAGAATATTCATGGTTTACTAACGAATGTAGAACGGTTACTTTACATGGTATGAAGTGCCATCAAAGGTGATCTTAGGGTAAGATAATTAGTTTAAAAATTAAACAAGTGATGTAACCAGTTTTCCTATTGTAAGGAGGCTCATTACGTGGGCAAGTTGTAACCAGTTCGAAAGAAATCCAGACTCCATGCTGTTGCTAGGTACCCAGTATCACTTCCTAAACTTGGGAATCGCACTCAGAACTTACCAGTTCCCATGCCCAGAAGAACTGTGTACACATTGGTCATTACTTCCTTGCAAACTTTCGAATTTGCCTAAAGGTAGTAGTAGAATAGGTATTGGAGATTTTCCTGATGAAAAATTTACCTGCTTTTATTAGACGTTTTGAAACTTGTTTTCTGTAAAAGCGTTTTCTCCGAACTTCAGTGTTTCTTCTGACCCCTTTTTTAATAACTGTTTGCAAAGAAGCATATATTTAAGCTTGAAAGTAACTCATGCCCGATTTTACAGAAAAAGCACATTATAAGTTAGATACCTTTTTGCACCATTTAACTATAACGATAACCGTTAAAGTCGTGGTGGCCTAGTGGGCAAAGAACCAACCTCTCAAGTATGAGGGCGCGGGTTCGATGCCAGGTCAGGCTAGTACCAATGCAACTTTTCTAAGTTTGTATGTACTTTCTAAGTATATCTTAGACACCAATGACTGTGTTTCGGATGGCACGTTAAACTGTAGGTCCCGGCTGTCATTGAACATCCTTGGCAGTCGTTACGGGTAGTCAGAAGCCAGTAAGTCTGACACCAGTCTAACCAAGGGGTATCGGGTTGCCCGGGTAACTGGGTTGAGGAGGTCAGATAGGCAGTCGCTTCTTGTAAAGCACTGGTACCTACTCAGCTGAATCCGGTTAGACTGGAAGCCGATCCAACATAGTTGGGAAAAAGGCTCGGAAGATGAACTATAACGATAACCAACTCATAACCAACCGTATACTTGCCGCCTATTGGTCAATTCGACTTGACAAAACTGAAAATGGTTCGGCTATCTTTAATGTTAAATAATGCAACACAGTGTTAGTGGGTAGCTTTCCCAAAACAACACACATTTTTTTTTAATCTTCCAATAAGTCAATAACATTCAATCAATAAATTATTAAATCAATCTAAAATTAAGCTATTAGCGTAAAAAAAATGTGTGTTGTTTTGGGAAAGCTACCCGCTTTCCCAAAACAACACACATTTCTTTAAAATCTTCCAGCCAGTCAATAACATTCAATCAATAAATTATTAAATCAATCTAAAATTAAGCTATTAGCGTACACTCCAATGATTTGAATATTTATCTCCGCATTATAATATTGAGTACCTACTTTTTTATGTAAAGCGTCTTGTAAAAACACAATTTTCCTTGAATCGGTTAAGTTGTTACCGTTTGAACAATTTCCTTATTCATCTCCCTTCTGATTGTATCCGCCGCCGCCAAACATTTTATGATTTTGCCTATAACATTTATATTTAGGAAACATTCTAATTTGCGTAACGAAAACAAACGTAGGAAGGAAAAATATATTAAAATATAAAATAACGGTTTTCTAAATTAGACGCTAATTGCCATAAATCATGATATACATTTTGACACAAAAAATATTGTTATAGAATATATAAACAGCTTTTTAAATCATAGCAAGTAATATTTGTAAACAATCGTAGTTTGAAATGTGTATCTAATGAAATAATTGGATCTATATGTATCTAATTGAATAGAAAAATAACTATTACTTACTATTCACGGGAGCTATACTACTCGTACTAGGAAAATTATGTTATGTAAATAGATACAAAAGCGCCATTGTAATCAATTTCAATAAACAAACACATCTATTGTTCTCAAAAAAACATGAAGTAAATAATTTTGCTGATCTCATTGGTGTGGTACCAATGAGATGATTATTCAATCCGACGAAAATATACAAATACCTGGGCATAAGTAAGTAGTAAGAGATAAATTGGTTACCTTTAAAGTTAATTTAATTCGCTGACCCAACGTCACGTGGGGCCAATTTGTTTCGCCTCCATTTATATCTTATACGCTTAATCTTATTCTTGGGCTCGTTTATTAGGTTACAGATAGAAGAGCCACCGAAAGTAGTGGTAAATATGTGTACCTACTATACTAAGTGTGAGTACTTATAAGGTCACCCTTTGTTAAAAAGTTCGTTACTTATGAGTTAAAAACAGGCCCAATAACGCGATATTTCTTAATCGCACAGTTTTTGTTATTCAAGATAACATAGCTAATTACCAGTCTTCTTTTTCACCACAAAAGCTGTAAAGTAGCCGGCCCCACTAGATATATACTTAACCACTTCACTGTGGAGACACAATAGCTAAACAATCGGTGTGTATCATGACATGGGACATGGAAGTTATTAATTAAGTTCTTCTGATCTTCTTCCTGCCCTATTCCTTTAATCCTCTCACTCGTCATACCAACTTACATACCTATAATAAGTACGCACATATTATAACTATAAATATTTAGTTACTGCAATATTACCCAGAGGTCTCCACGCAACCAAAACTCCTTTCACTTAGGAAATATGGGAAGTTAATACTTCATTGAATTAAATTACATTTGTTATTGATAGCTTAGCGGTTAAGTGGCTCGTGTTATATTTATACATAGGTATAATTATTATACTTTCACATTCTTGCATGATAGGTACTTCCTAGTGACGTTGGAAATTTGAATTTTGGTAGGTACCGACTGCGTGCTTCATTGGTTATCTGAGAAAATAGGTAGGTATCCTACACAATACTTACCTAATCTATTAATTAATTAAACTCACTCAACTCATTACTAGCTAGCTGTCTGCCAAAATGAAATGCCGAAATCAAACTTGGTACAACCTTGTAAGTGCCTATTAGGTATGTTCGAGTCACCGCTTCGTCGAAGTCTAACAGCTTGCTAAGTAAATACCTAGGTACCTATCTCTCGAAGTTATTAAGTGCCTGTTGAGACAACGGCAACTCATTGTCTGTTCTACCCCTTGACCCACTTGCTGACTACATACGAGCCACGATTTTTCGTTGTCACTCGAACCACTCGAACAAAGAACAACAAAAGTTATGTGTGCATGCTTATTATGTCATCCGGGAATTCTACCTAGCAAAATAACTTTTCCTAACCGCTGCTAAACTTCGTCTAATGAGGAATGTTAGTACTTACACATAGACAACCTTGAGATTACTAAATCTAGAATATTTTTTTAATTAGTATAGATTTTATAGCTTCCTACTATCCACTCAGATGTGGCGGCCATTTTGCGCGATTCGGCGCATCTGTGTCAGCACTTCGTGGGTGGTCCGCGCGATACCGGCGCGTGTATTTAAAATTACAATATCTCAAAAGTCTTAATAAAAGCTTATATAAAGCTTATATCTTTGAAATCGCAAAGAAATAGGCTAACATAAAAATATGTATTAGTCCAGTTTCAATTTGTAATGTATAATTAGTCCTAATTTGAAATCAGGTTGAGCGATTATTTTCCCAGTTTATAGTAAAAAATACGTCATAAAAAAACAAAAAAAAAACGATTTCCAAAGTTTTTTCTTTACACTGCTGAATTAACATTACTTAAAGTAAAAAGAAAACAAACACCACTTGCTATATGTTTTATTTACACAAACACGTTTTACAAAAACGCTTCGTCAGCCGCGAGCCGGCCGACTACTTTTCAAGTGTCTAGTATACGTCACAAGTGGGTTCCAGTTACTTCAAGTGCGTGTTTATGCATAGTTCATGTTCTTTCCCGTTCATTTCGTACAAGTAAGAGCGAGAAAGGTACAGCATTACGTCATAAAGCGATAAAATAAAGCGACGGTTCGCAGAGGACTCCTGGAGTCCGCGCCACAGATAACGGTTTTTTGGCAGAGAGCTCCTGGAGTCCGTTCAACAGTCGAGGGGCTATTAGACTTTATTTGCCTCAGAAGCAAGGTGCTTTGCTTATCTTTCAATGTTTCCATTACATACAAAATAACAACGGTTTAATGAAATAAAGAAAAATAAATAATACTATTCAACGCTTGCTTAGAACGGAACGCTTTGACAAACAGCAGCTGTTGTCAAAATCTAAAATGTCAAAGTCAAAAATCATATAAACAAGAAAAAAGTAACCCGATTTTCGGGATTCTTTAATTAAAAAATAACAGTGACTTGTTGTATCGATGGCAGCAAAAGAGAATGCTACTCCTCGGGACTGCTTGTCCTGTCGAATCGTTGGTGCCGTAGGAATGGTCGGCATTGGAGGTTATCTTGCTAACAGCGCCTGCAAGAATAAAAGTACAGCCGGAAAATATGGTTTATCTATGCTATCATTTGGTAAAGAATATTTCTTGTTCTATATTCAAATTAATTATCATTTATGTTCAAGTTACTTATTTCATCATTCATTAACTAGCTGTCTTACATCAGCTAAATTAAGATTATAGCACAATAAATAGTTCTACACAAGTATTGCACTGTTACCTATTTAAAAACAGTACACAGTATAAACAATAAAATAGTGTGTGAATCCTTATTCTTTAAAATATCAAGCAGCTGGTCGGTTATCGGCCTTGGCATAGAATGGCTATAAATTATGTACAAAAACCTTCTTAAATCTTATCTATTTCACATTTTAATCTTGCATCAAAATAGTTTTAAAGATTTTAGCATTCATAGGTACTTACGGACAGACAGCGAAGCAATTTCGTATTATACTATGTACTACTGGACACATACATTATCTTAAAAAAAAGTATAAGTTCATATAATATACTCTATTGATTTGTGCCAAATTGTGAAGTATGTGCCGTAGTTTGTGTTGTTTTATTATTCCATGTGTCATCTAATAATTAACTCCTTGTTTCAGCTTTCATCTGTCTCGGAGTAGCGAGGTACAAGCAAACATTCCCCTTCAACAAAAATGAAGAATTTAAAACAAAAAATGTAATCAAGAATTAAAACTAAATATGTAGTTGTTATGTGTAAAAACATGCTAAATCATTAGTTTGTAAGCTGTAAAAATGATTTGTAAAAAGATTAGGTAATTTCTTAGTTTTAGATTTGTTTACTACAAAACAATGTTCTGTTTAAATGAGTATCTACTTATTAATAATGACGACTCAATAAACAAATTATTTACTTATTTTTTTTCAATTATAAACATAGCAAACTTGGTAGTCGATAACAGCGACATCTGTTATTTTGTTATGATATTACTTGCGTTTTCTGCATTCTCCATTGTCTTTAATCAGTTAACAGAGAGTGTGTATAGATGTCGCTCTCATCAATAACGTTTGGTTTTTTTTATACACCTGTCTGCAAGTTATTTATTTTTCAAGGTGGGTAGTTATTTATTAGCTTTAGAAATTACAAATAGCATTCAATTACAAAAAATCCTTCTTTCGTGTACATACTGGTCTTTGTCGGTGCAGTTTTTCCATTATTTTGCCTTTTCGTGCTAACAACCTACGTTTAGTTTTCGTTTGAGTGATAGACATTACTGCTACTTATTAGTTCATAAGTAAGAATTATCCCGTTTTACTTTCCTTTCGAAATTGTCTTCCATGTTATTTTGGTAGTTATCTACTAAGTAAGTACATAATATGGGTACTTTTCTCAAATTATGACAGAACCTCTTGATTCAACATAATAAGCCCAAATACCTACCTACTTACTTTTGTGCGCGAAATGATGAGGGTAAGAGCATGGCTTTATTCAATTACTTACTGAAATAATGTAAGCCTCTGTAAGGAACCCGTCCTACTTATCATGTAAGTACCTATCTATACGTGGATGACAAGCGTAGAGTTATGTAAAATGGCCTAATTATCATGGTTGATACTCTCGCTACAGGGCTGAACCTAGGGCATGCAATTTCGGTAAAATAAAAATTACCGGTAAAAATTCGGTAATTAAAATATTTTTACCGGTAAAACGGTAATTTTTGTATTTTTTTCAAATGTGATATTATATCAATAAGATTGGGTAGTCTAAAAGCAAAAAATAATTAAAAATACAAGGTATGACGTGGTAAACATTTTTTGTGACGTGGGCCGTAACAAAAAGACATGTCTTGTCAGTACTATTCGTACGCGATGTCGTCGACAAAATGCAAGAGAAACGGCTGCGATGGTTCGGCCACGTGAAAAGGAGACCACCTGAATACATCGCCAACGTTGTGTACTCAATCTCAATATACCCGGTCAAAGGCGCAGAGGCAGACCGAAACGGTGGTGGTGGAGTGTCGTAATGAATGACTTGAAAATCTACAAACTCGAAGAGGAAGATGACCTGGATAGATTGAAGTGGAAGAAGAAGATACGGAAAGTGGACTCCGTCACAAGACGGGATAAACGCTAAGAATTACCGTGAAGTAAAAGCCCTTTTTATGGTAAATCATAGGCATTTTATGGACCAGGGTCGCGGTAACTCTTTCGAACAATCCCGCAGCCCCGGCAGGCCTTGGCCCTGCGCGTGGAACAACTCGGGCCGCCGTCACGGGTCTGTTGTCTATGCAGACGGAGGAACGACGAGCCACCCGAACTCACCGTCCACAGACCGACGCCTGCGGTAGCCAGGAGTCGTCTCTCGACACTAGGCGCCCGTGGTGTCTTTCTGGTCCACTACAGCGGCTGGGATGAGAGATGCGAACTCGCAGGCGCTCCACCGTCTCCTTCTCGAGCATGACTGCTTCGCAGAAGGAGGCGACGGCTTCCCATTCCCTCTCGCTCCGGACCATGGCTCTTGAACCAGGGCCGGACGCGAGAGGTCGCCGCTGCCTATTGGCTCGACGACGACACGGCGGTACCCTTCCCAGGCAGTGCACACCTAGACTGTGTGCTCCACCGTGTCCTCAGTGCTGTCCGCATGGTAGTGAAGTAAAAGCCCTTGCTCAATAAGGTCATAGAGTAGGTAAAATAAGCATAGGCTACATTTTTACCTAATAGGAGCTGACAGATATGAGGAAATTAAGAATAACCGAATGAATAAAATTTGTTTACATATTATAAATTAAGATGAGAATGAAGATTTGTATCTAACCTATAGTTAAGGAGCCACATAAGTTTACTTTCCTAAAAAACAGCAACTTTAACACTCTTACAGTATGTAATGTATTCAATATTACATTATGTTCACGCTACATAATGAAGATTTAACGTTAAATGAACAATTGCTATATATTACCCATACAGCCATTTTTGGTCGCAGATATGATAAAGATGTAACAAGTCGCAACAGTTTCGTAACTGGTACGACACAACGTGACTGTGTAGGGATTAGCTTTTATGTGTTGTAACAGTTCAGTAAAAATGTGACGGAAACTAAATTCAGTAACTTTGTGTGGTCGCTGTTTCGATACTTTACAGCTTAATTTGTAACGACACATTTTAGAAACTTTGCGTTTGGTTTGTAACCAGTGTGCAATGTTGACACAATTGTGTTGTAACTGGGTAGTAACATGTGTAGTCGATGTTCCAGAACACTTTAACACTAACTTGCATATATAAAAACATGACGAGAGCCAGTTATTCTCAAACTGTCTATGTTTTCTGCCGTTATCAACCATTTAATGAAATTTAAAATGAGTAAACAACCAAAAACCTTACGTAAATTCCGATGGACTTCAACTTTTTACAGAAGAGTTAAAAAAATAAGTACGTCCCAAAATATCTTATTATATATTTTTTTCATGATGTTGCATTGTTGGTAGGGCAAATTGACGGATACCCATTTTATTTAACTTAAAACTTATTCTTTTCTAAGCCATTTACAGGAAAACAGTACGGAATTTCGTACCGAGGAGCTTAGTGCTATAGTCCCTAGTGCCAAAGTTTCAACTTTCGAGCTCCAAATCGCTGTTTTTTCTTTTTCTCGGCCAAAAGAAGACGTCTTCGTCTTTAATCAGAATTAATATCGCTTGATTAATACCGAGTACCCCAAGTACTCGGTACAAGCGATATTAATTCTCATGAGCCTTCTTTGGTTAGAACAATGCAAAAAGGCATCTTGATAAAAACTTTGGAAAACACTGTAACCAAATGTTAAGAGAAACCATCTTAAAAATCTAGTAATTTTGTAACAACTAACCGTAACATGTCGACACGTGTCGACACATTGTCGTAAGTTTGTGACTAGTTGCGACGAGCATATTTTTCATAACAAACATGAAAAATTATTTTTCATAGTTCATTATTTATCAATTTTATGAGTAAATCTTGCTAAAATAATTTGTATTAGGATTAAAATATTTGATATTGTATTTAAATGGAAGCTTTTGAGCACTCGATGTGCATCATTTTATATTTTTATTTTATTTAACAAAAGTTTTTCTTTCGCCAGAATTATTAAAACATAATATTACGGTGGCGCGTTGGAAATATCAACATATTCAACGAAATTACACAGTAAACTTTTTTTCCCAATAAGATTTGAGCATTATAAACCATATTAATTAATGAAAACTAAAACTTCGTTTACTTACCTTGAGTTAAGGTTAACTCAAGGTAAGTAAACCATCATTATGGGATTTCTTGTATTTTGTATTATTTCGTCGTGTCACTCACGCACGAGCCAACGAAATTGATCGAACGAATGAATGATTGAATGATTAGTGCGAACTCTGGTTAAAATATGGTAACAATGTTACGACACGGCGACGTAAATTAGAAACTAAATGTTACTTGTTTATTGTGTCGAGATCTTCCCCATTTTTAGTTGCAGCGACGGCGCTAACACGGAACGTCGACGAGATTATGTTTCGAGATAGATCAGTGTCGACGCTAAGTGTCGAAACGGTTACGTTATGTTCGCAAAAATGGTTATATGGGTATCACAAAAACGTAAAAACCGCTAATTTACCGGTTACATATTATTTTTACCGGTAAATTAAAGATCGCGAAAATGGGCGGTTTTACCGGTAAAACCGAAACCGGTAAACCGGTATTGCATGCCCTAGCTGAACCCCTATGTGCGAAACCTATAAAGTGCCTCTTTTTTGCCTGACTGTGCAATGCAAATGAGTGTAGGTAGTACTATAGTTATCAGTCCATGTGTGCATGTACTTAACTATGAGTTTTAAACTTTTTGATACTATTTTGACCAAAAGCGTGGGTCAATTTCGATAAAGTTTGGAAGTTTTTTTTTTCAGGGAGGAACACGTTTTTTATGACATCGGTTGCTAATATTCCTCACAAGAAATGGCACCTCCTAGAGCAGTGAGAAAGAATCGAAGCGGTCTTTATGCCGGCGACGCACTACGTACCTACGACCTCAAACAACTTAAGTAGGTACGTTATGTTATGGACCTATATGAATATGGACAGGTGAATAGTGAAATTTGACCCGTGCTTTAGAAATTAATTGTTAATTTGAGTGTATCGTATGCGTCACATCGGCATAACAATCAGTTAATGACAGTATGTGATCAGTAACGTGTGTAAGTACCTACCTACCTATGACAATGGCCGAGTGCAAAGGTCAGGTCGCCATCGTACATTTTTATGCGTTCATTGAAGAGCTTTGCCTAATAATTCGAAATAGTTGCTGCAAAAATAATGGACGAAAATATGGTCGTACGATATTTTTAAGACATACAATAGACCATATCTATCGTAGGACCTGACCTGAGGGTTAGAGAGCTACTTATTATACCTACGGTGAGTTGAGTAGTAGTACCTATAAGAACACAGTCAATAGTTAGGTAAACAAGAAACTGAAGTCTAGTCTTGATAAACTCAAAATTAGCATGTCCAAAAAGCTTGGCGAATTGGGTACCTGCGATAACTTACCTACTATAAAAAAATACAGAGGTGTCCACAAGGGTAAGACAGATACTCTGTGAACAATTAGAAGTTAAAAGGTTGCGACTTAAACTGAACTCTTGTTACGCAGGTTAAATTAAGTAGGTAGGTATGTATGTACTTAGCGACTTAGGCCCGGTTGGTCGAAGCTCAGTTACGTCAAGGTTAGGATTAAATTCTAGTTACAGTAAAATTAACAGGGTTTAAATTCAAAAAGCGTTGTTGAAGTACCAGTTAGTTTTACGAACGTTAAAATTTCATAATAAAAACGTCCGTGGTCAAAATTGACATCGGTCAAATTTTAACTTTAACTTTACCGTGACGTACGAACAACCGGGCCTAAATGAAGTCTTAACTTTCTATTAGCAAGATAGTTAAACACTAACTAAATGATACGCGTGCTTATTAGAATTATTTATAGGTATAATGTTTGAGTTTTGAAATTATTTGTTTAGTAGTCCCTAGTATGTTGTGTAAAAGTATTAAGTGTAAGCAAGTATTGTGTGTAGGTTACAATAAACAGCCGTATCGACTGTTACTTCGAGCTTCTTGATAGATTTTCATGCAAGTATAGGTACCTACAGTTCATCAGCCAACCTACCTACCAAATGAAAAAAATCCTCCAAAAACTTCCTGAACTGCCTAGGTCTTTCTTATTTATGCACTCAGATATTCCTTATTTTTTTTAGATGTTGGTATCTAACCTGCCTGTGAATCAATCTTGAGATGGATCTAACCTGCCTCTACTGCGTCCAAATTAATAAAAAACTGAGCTGTACCTTTTTACATATTTTATTAATTCCACAGTTTTGCCTGTTTCCAAGGACAGCAAGTTTTTTTTTTTTCTGAAAACTTTGACCCAATTCCGAGTTGGTTGAATTATTCCATACCTACCGAAATTCACAAATATCCGCCTCCCGGAACAAAATATGCCAAAGCCTGGCTTTGTGGCAGGAAAACCAAATAAAAAAAACAAAACAAACGTTGTGATATTTTTTATTTTTACCGTATTCTATTATGAACAAGCTTTTTTAAGGGTTAAAAGGCTCTAATTTTGAATGTCAAGCTAGACAGCAGACAGTATAATCCTTGCCTTTACTTTCTTTCCAAGATGTGCCTACTAATGTCATGATGACGTTGACATATTTATTTTGTGACGATGACGACGGCGACGGCTGAAGTTTGTAGATCTGACCTATATTTCCGCGTTTCGCGAGAAAACTGCGTCGTAAATTCGACCCCTAATTGGTAAAAAATACGATACAAATTCCATGAATATTACCACTGGCAACGTCAATTTTCATAGATATGCAAATTCATTTACTCTCTGTTTATACTTTCTCATCATATCGAAGGATTGGATGCATCCATTCCTCTTTTATTTCATGAACTATTCGTTCGAGAACGTTCTAAGCCAGCGATGGGTTGTGTCCTACATCCAATGTATGCCGTCTTGGGCCAATTTGTAGGTGGATCATTAGAATTCTGCAGGCGAGGCTGCTGTGATAAATAAAGATGCCGGGACTATCAGTCAAGCTTAGCCT
The DNA here is from genome assembly GCA_963856015.1 of Helicoverpa assulta. Classification (NCBI taxonomy): domain Eukaryota; kingdom Metazoa; phylum Arthropoda; class Insecta; order Lepidoptera; family Noctuidae; genus Helicoverpa; species Helicoverpa assulta. The sequence continues at coordinate 4,658,350 of CAWLCW010000016.1, forward strand.
TGTTGATATTGTTGGAACTTGGCGTTAATTTGTTTTCGTTGGCACAGCTGATGTTGGAAAGCAGGTTGTTGCGAATTGCGATAGTAGATTGTAGGTATATCGATCCAATAAAAAATCTAAATTTTAAGTAAGTGTACCTACGTTATTTACCACACTTAAATCCCTAAACATGCCGTTGAATGCTAAAGCAAAGCTACGAATAAGCAAATGATGAAAAGCTCAATATTTGTACCGTTCACACATGTTTTATCTCATCCATCAGATTTTATTCTTACAAAGAATCTGATTCCCATTGCAGTTAAAATACATTTCCGCAATATCGGCCCATTATAACATGCAGCTTTAAGGATCAAAATTGCACAAAGGACTCCATTCCACTACAGGGTCATTTCCACACCATACCCAAACCATGATGCTAAAGTAATGTTACCTCATTGACCTTCCATTCGCGGATTAAATAAGAGAAATCACGTTCCCATCGCTTTCATGTCATGAATGGGCACTCAAGCTATTCAGTAGGACCGGGCAAGCCAGGGAGTAAGGAAAGATGAACGGAGATGCCATAATTCAGGTAGGTCAGGTGCCTTCTTCTAGGTCAAATTCGTTCGGTGGGTATGAACAAAACAATCAGTTACGAGTGAATTAACGAGAAGTTCGGGTTCTTTGGGACATCTGTCAACGATTTTTGATGGAACATGAAGGCGTATAAGGGTGAAAACAGTTGCGTTCTTCGTCCCCCGCTCGCCGATTTTCCGTTGTGGCACCTCCGCTCTATTTTGTTCTCCACGGAGCAAGCGCACATAACGATGTGTTTATTCATCACGCCTTTATACACTTTGGAGTGTGGCAGATACATGGTAGAAATGTTAGGTATGTGAAATATTTTCTAACGAATTTACAGAAAAGGAGGTGGACAATTCGATTGTTTGTGGGTTTTTTTTTTATTAACTTAAAAGATCTGTCTCCTATATGGGGTTGAGTTTTTGTAGAAATAAAAAATACAGTACCTAATAGTAAATATACAGAAGAGGAAATGGGAACGTATGATACGTAAATGTGAAATCATATATAAAAATATTTTATCTAACACTATAAAATAATGCATCTGTTTTGCAAAACACGTAGTTTGTCGTAGCTCGTCTCTAAGGATCAGATTTTTTTTCTAACACATACATATATCACAATATTCAATAACAAAAAAAACGAGATGTAGATATAAAAATCGCGCCAACATTATCCAATCGTCTTCTCCATAATCCATTTCGTTTTCCATCTTCCCGTTGAGTAGGTATATACCTACTTATCTGTAAATAAAATAAAGTGAAATGGAGCCAAGCCAAGGTCCTTAGTAAGGGTTTTTATTGCAATTTCTTGGATCAAATCATTAAGAAATTTACTTTAGAAACTCCAGTTTGTCATGGAAAAGGATTGTTATTAGATACATATGTAAGTACTGAAAAAACACGCTTTTATGAATGTATGTAAAATTCATTACAAGAGTTTTTTAACGAGTCCAAACACAGCTTTTGTGCGATGTTCCTTCTTGAAGTTCCAGTTCATATCATTCGTCGACAGTATCATATTATTGTTTTGTCATCATAATAATTGCAGCTGTAAATTTTCATGACGCTACGATACGCACACATAGGAAGTGGTGAAGGGTCGGCCTTTTGGGGACTGTCTTTTGTTTTCTGACGTTCAAAAAGTATTGTTTTGCAGCCAACTTTGAATAAACGATTTTTGTATTGGATTTTTGACACAGTTAGCTAAATACAGATTGACCTAATAAAAGCGTGTTAAAAGCCAGAGAAACAATTGCCGCGAAAAACTCAGCAACAATGTGCCTACATCAACGATTAAACAACGTGCTGCATACTATAAAGTTAAATACATTCAGTGTTTAAACCCTTTCCCAGAAGAGCTTATTTTATGAGGCTGTTAACTATGGGTCGATTCCACCATTCCACCACAACTATGGGTTGACTTTTACGCGATCTATCCATGTTAAACTCGGTTTAAGTCAAACGTGCCTTTCAGCATTATAAAATAAACTGACTTGACTTGAGTATGTTATCTATACTAATATTATAAAGCTGAAGAGTTTGTTTGTTTGTTTGAACGCGCTAATCTCAGGAACTACTGGTCCGATTTGAAAATTTCTTTCAGTGTTAGATAGCCCATTTATCGAGGAAGGCTATAAGCTACTTTTTATCCCGGTGCGGGAAGTAGTTCCCACGGGATGCGGGTGAAACCGCTGGCAGAAGCTAGTTAATTATAAGCCCTGAGAAGCGTCCTAAGAGAATTTAAAAAACAATTGAAAACTTAGAATTTGTCCATTCGTTCGTCTTCATCGTAAAATAGTCCCATCTTCAGTATTTACGTTACCTTAGCTTCGGAAACATTGCGCGTAATTTTACATTACCTAATTAAATAAGCAATTTTTTTAGCCTATGCTGTCCCACTGCTGGGCAAAGGCCTTCCATTTTTCTCTATCGTTCGTTGTTTGAGCCATATTCCCATCAGAAAAATCACTTATAATATACAAGGTGTTGATTTGCATCTGTGCCATATTTTAGGAGGTTGACATAATATACGTAAATAATCTATTGGAATTACAGTAAACGGGAAATAGTTAATACGCGCTGCTTTTTTTGTCATTGTAATCTCGATTTTATGAATGAAATTTATGAGTGATCGTTGCGTATGCTTTGTGTTTGCGTGAGGGCACAGCACGGTTTTGAGGCCAGTAACACATGCGCCGAGTTTAAAAAAGGGTAGCTGACATTGACGGATTTTCGAAAAAGATATCAAACATTTTCGTACCAATTTTTTTGTTGATTTGGGTTGAGAATCATTCGTATAATTACGTCCTTGACTATGGCACGGATGCAAATCAACAGCTTTTATAGGTAAGTACCTATAATTGCGCTAATTTGATGATGATGAACTGTACCTTCTGCTAACCTTTAAACCAAGTTCATCACGGTACAATCAGCCCTCCCGTTATCAGTCTCATAACTCAACAGTGTAGGTAATATTAATGGTTCACCTCACGCGCCAACGTTAAGTGCAGTATGTGCTGTATTTCTTATTAAATGCACTTTACACAACATCCATTTATTACGTCACTACTATGTACTATATGTTTTATCTACCTGTAAGCTGGTGGCAGCTGTTTATTTAAAGCTTTGAGTGGCTGTAGTGAGGGGAATGTTTATCGATAAAAGTTCGTGATTGCAGAGGGATGTAACGTCAATTGGATTTCCTAACACTTTTAACTCGGTTGTCTTAAACTGCGGCCTAAGGAGTCTGATATTCATAACAAGCCAGTTACTTTATGTTTCTTTGGACCTATAAAGGGTTCAAGGCTATCTCCATATCGTCTTCCATTGAAATCGCTTTTATCAATTCCACGTGATAGAATAGAATTATAGGGAGATAATTACAGACTTATGATATTAAGTGTGCACGTTTAAGACGACCTTTATTTTTCCTTCACAAAACATTCAATGTCATAATACCACCGCAAAAGGAGTCAAGCAGAGCGTTAATTACTTTCCTTCAAAAACAGACCCTTTGATGTTTAAATGCATGTCAACCCCCGTCCCTTTTACCTTCCTTAGTCTGAACTCTAAAAATAGGAAGATAAATCAATACAAAAAGGACACAACAATACATAATATTGTATGACAACATTTTGACGTCAAAATTGTATCAAGCCTGAAACGCGTACAAAATTCTTTTATTGCTTATTACGGCGTGATAAGTTGTGACAGCCTACTTTCGGCAGTAACTTAGTTTCCTCGGAAATTACTCGCTTTATGGGTACATGTATAGAAAAGCGAAAAAACTATACAACCTAAGAATTCGACCTTTTTGTTAAGAAAAAAATATGACCATTGAGTTTCAAAACTGATGAAAATTTTTGAATTCCGTGTTCGTTCTTCTTTTGAATTATCCCATCTGTATGGTAATATATTATCAGATGAGCAGTGTACGATTACTTCGACGCAATAAAGTCAACTTCGCGACAGATCACGGCGTGCCGGCGGGGTAAACAAGTCAGTTTAATGATAAGAAGAGAGTCGCTGCCAACCAGTCGCGCGAGCCCGCCCGCCCAACGCACGTGTGTGAAGTTGCAACAGATAACAACAAATAGTTAAATTCAACCTTATGGGTGAGTCACCTCTTTTTAAAAATGTAATTCGAATTTATTTTTTATGTGTTCAAATTGTGGACCGCGTTCGAATTTTGAATTTAATTTTTATTTTAGTTTTTTTTGCTGTGATATTAATTTCCAGTTTGCAATTTAATTTTCTGTTTGTGTTTAAGTTTTCTGAAAAGTTTATTTAAGTATAATTTGTGAGTGACTAATCATTTTGTGAAGGTTTTTTTGCGTGAATGAATTTGTGAGTGACGCGTGATATAACTTCGTTAACACCATAATGTAATGGAATGACAAACTGTTGGCTTCCAGGAATAATTTACACGTTTTCAGTTAATCGAAGTGTTATTATATTTAAGTGCCTTTGCATAATGACATATGTTTTCAACATAATTTGAGAACGAAATAACTGGCAGTCAATATTAGAATCTCTATAAGTTTTAGTCTCAAATGTAATCCCAGATTACCTTTATTGTGTTAGGCAGTACAATTGCTTTAGTGGTACCGAAATGAGATTTTCTTTGAGTTCACTTACGATAAATAAGCATATCTCAGTGTAATGTGAAGCGGAAAAGACGCGTGGCATATGACACGTTCGCATTGTTTACTAGCTAATAACACTAGAAATACACCCCTTTTGCAAATCCAACCTGAATAGCACACAATTATTTTATTAAAGCCAAAAAAATATAGTAGTGATGGTTATGTAATTTTAATTATTAGTTAATTAATATTGTTATGTATCATGTATATGTATTTGTATTTCTATGGGCCCTAGTTGCCTAAAATAAAGACATAAATAACTAAAATAAATAAAAAATTGATGCTTCAACTAAATAAGTACAAGTGTAGTTTTCCACAACGTATAATCCATGCATACATACACTGGATCGATGTTACATTGTACGTAGCTAATTTCGTTATCAACAGATAAGCAGTGGGCCGAGAGGCGCGACTATGAGACACCATTGGATTACGTGTACAGAAACATGGAGAAGGAATCTACTACGAGGGTTGTAGAGGACATGTCTGAAGCCAGAGTTGGGATGTCCTCATGGGAGGTGCATGGAAATGTATGGAGTGCTGCTGTGGGGGCGGTCATCGGTGCTGGAACGGTTCTGCTGATTGCTGCTGCCATTTTTATGTGGAGAAAGCCGAGGAGGCAGGAGTTGCCGCTGTTGGCTCCGATGGATGTGGCGCATAGCGTGAGTAGAGTACCTTTATTTTTCAATTGCTAGAAAATTGTGTATGAATCCTTACTAATATTATAAATGCGAAAGTAACTCTGTCTGTCTGTCTGTCTGTTACGCTTTCACGTCTAAACCACTAAACTGATTTAAATAAAATTTGGTAGGTACAGAGATAGAGTTGACCTTGAGAAAGAACATAGGATAGTTTTTATCCCGGACTGTTGAAGAATTCTCTTGGAAACGCGATATAACCGAACTCTACGCGGGCGCAGCCGCGGGCGGAAGCTAGTATGTTATATTTTATGATACACAGAAGCGCGTTTTACAATACATTTTTATTATAAAGATACACACTATACACATAAAGGCATACACTAGAATTGTGCGTAGTGTCGAGACCGTCGAGACCGAGTGTAGCATGAAATTAACTATATGTTTTCTTAAAATTACTCTACATTCAGTAGTGAACGACAGTAGAGGATGTACTGAAATTCTGTTTTCCTATATCTTTAGAAGTTTTATCATTATTTTAAAAGCAAAATAACAGTGGCTCGCCCCACAATACTGCAAAAAACATTGCTCGTAAATTGCATTCCTAATTACGGCGGACTGGATTTAGATTTCTTCGCTTCCATTTATTAGAAGTGCAATAGGAATCGACTGATTGTAAGTAACTGGATACTAGATTGCAGTAGACGTTGGCTTTGTAAACAAATGCTCGAGAATCAATATGTTCGGGGCGTCTTCGACAGGTGTTAAGTAATCTAGGACCAAAGATTTATACGAGCACTTTTGGGATATTGTAGTCCAACATATAACTTAATAGTTTGTAAGAATAACTAGGTACGTAGTTCATTAATAAATGACACAAAAATAGGGTAAATATTGTTGTGGTTGTTTTCACAAGCTAATCATCCCGCTTGTAATGTCAACCCAAGAATAGCCTTTCAAAACAATGCCCAAGGCTATCCCAAAATAAAATGTCCGGTCCCCAAATTATTTATAGTTAACACAAAATACCTTCACAAGTATTCAAAGGCTTTATGGCGACGTAAAATTCTCTGGTATTAAATATAATATTCTATTTACTTAAAGGAAACACGGAATGTGTGGGAAGAGCTTATGTTCGTACATGAAAGGTCCATTTGATACTCTTTTGATGCTGCCGTGTCTTTTGTGATTAGCTCCAACGTGTGAACCACACGTGTCCAATTCAGGGAGAAAGGAAAGATAGCGGAGATGCCAAAAGTAGTAGGTCAGGCGCCTTCTTGTAGGTCAAGCAACGTCCCGTAGGCCTAATCTAACTACTAATCTAGTTACTAGAAGTAACGAGACGATTTTATTTTGAATATATTGGGCGGGTTCCATAGATGGCGTGCAAGGGCGGTGCTAGTAACATTTCTCGTTCCCCGAACAACCACATTTTGGCGGACTACTTTCTTACGAGATTTTGCATTATGACATTTTGTTCTCCATGGTCCAATGTCTATCTAAGGCTGCGAGGTAAAATCTTTATCGACACGTTTACATACTTTATCGTCCCTGGCACGCGTGACCGCTGGACGTTCTAGGGTTAATCTACAAAACAGTTTGATTAGAGGTGAAGTTTTAATTATGCAAGTGAGGTGGAAGGAAGTTTATGGCTAGTTTTAGGGTCTACGAAGTAAAGCAAGGTCATTGGACAGAATCGTCAGATATCTAAAATAAGCTTTGAATGCGTGACCAAATGCTATCAAAAACTACAGTCATGGATCTTGTGTAATAAGTTAAGCTTTTTTTCTTTGGGAACAAAGAATAGAAAATGATTAGTAACTAGTTATAATCTAAAACGAATGAAGGACGACTTTATTAATTCTTTTGATAACATTGGTTTAGGACACACAGAAAGTCGCTCCATGTCTTTTACTACATCTTGCACTGCATCTCTTTTACTCATTACTCACCTGCATCTGTTTAGACTGGAAGCAGACCCCTAACATAGTTGGGAAGAGGCTAGGCAGATGATGAAAGGTTTAAAACAGACATTAATAAGCAGAGTTGGTGGCGACTAGATACCTATTAATGCAGAACCTAATTTAATTCAGTTCTCTATACATCTGTAGTACAAGCCTTCATTACTTTAAAGCTAATCTGATCCAATTTACGTCGGTACGTGTTTTGTTCTACAAAGAGTTGGCATGTCAAATGGACGGTACGTGACGCTGCAACGTCTAGTTTCTCTATGATAACTTTACAAACGTCTCAAAGGACCAATTCTATACTAGAGGTATAATTCGATGGTCCCTATTAACAATGTCGGAAATACATTTTTACTGATTTTCACTTTTTTACATAAATAGAATCACAATAAAAAAATCTATCATACGTAATATTTTATTTTATTAAAAATCATTTTATTTAGTCAATTGTTTAGTTAATATTGTCGGTTGCAATAACTTCGTCCGCGCAACAGTGTCGGTAGTGACGGAACCGGCGCTGTTCGCGGGACGGAGAGAGCGCGGGGCGCGCGCGGTTCTGCCACTACACACTTTGTCACCGGGAGGAGCGCTCGCGCGGGTGAATTTGCGGGTGATTTATTGTTTTTTCACATTTGAACAAGTAAATATTGCCATAATGTCGAAACGTTCTAAACGTTCTATATTCCCTTTAATAAAGTAGGTTCCGGTAGTAACATCTATTTTCAATGGTATTTAAACAGACAATTTTGTCGGATATACCACTTCTGACGTTATTACATGTACGTATAGTAGATTTTTTGGTTGGATGTGTCACTTTTGACATTGTTACATGTAACTAAAAGCATACGTTTTGTTGGATGTGTCATTTCCGACAAATCAATTTGCAAGTTGTACATGTTTAAATGTCGGTAGTACCTTATTTCCTTAACCATAAATAATTTCTTAGTTTTATCTATGTGAACACTTAGTAAACAATACATAAAATAATCAGTGCAAATTTGAATATCCTCGGTTATGTAATATTTTTTTTATCGTCAAAACAAACTTTGAAGTGCTCTACTGAACAGTACTCTTTTTGCAGAACTGACATTGTTAATAGGGACCATCGAATTGTGTTTAGACTTTTGCAGTTTCGGAACAATTTTTAATCATTTTTTTGTTTATGTTATATTCCTCCTTTTTTGGCATCCAGACATTTTAACCACTCATCATCTTCCTGCCCTGTTCCTACTTGGGAATACATTTAGTGTCTTTTTCTTCCATTCCTCTCTCTCAGACGTCATACTTACATCCACTACCTTCTGCTTTCAGGCAATTAATCCATCTTTTCCTCGGTCTACATATGCCTCTCCATCTTTCCACATTCATACTTAGCAGTCTTAGCACACTCTTTGAAGCATGCGTTTCACAGCGTCTCATCACATGCCCATACCACGCTGTTAAAATATTTTTACTTTATGTGACAATAATGTGAAACATCTTTTGCACATGGGTAAAGCTATAAACAAAATTCACATATGTATCTACTCATGTATTTTTAATCTCTTTGGAACCCTTGCCGTAAAAATATGACTCCCAAACAGAGTGACTCCTACCGTGAAATAATAATGTATTTCCATTTATGTAGTGGTACCTAAGCGAATGCCATAAACTTGAATTTTTATTTACGAATATCATTTACTTATTTGCCTTTTAACTTGTCATATTATATTATGAAGGTTCTAGCTACGGTACTTAAAACAGCCGCCTAGAACCCCTTAACAGTGCAAACAGTTAGACACTGCATAATATTAAAGAGTTCACTATAATTAGATTCAAAGTTTTTCCTCCCAGTCAGTTGAAACTAACGTTAATTGAAAAGCTTTTTAAACTAATAAGAATGAACTACACCTACACCTATTGTAACTTTTGATTTTGTATTGCACACAAAAGCACAATACCGATATTTCTTTTGTTGTAATGCACACAGTCGTCTTAGACTTTACATAATCCAGTTTATGAGATAAGACTTTTTCCGTAACTTAATTAAAAAGTAATTTATTCAATATGAGTTCATGAGGAAGGTCTATAATACTATAATACCCTTGTATTGCCAGGGCTGACCTCTAGTACATAAGTGCTGAAAACAATATTATCTTCCATAACAACGGCTTTTTAATTCTATCAGAAAGAAGGACACAATTACTGTGTCCACTAATAACAACTTATGGGGCCCCATGTCCCCTGCCACGCTATGTAGTTATACAATATCCTTGGCTTCCCGTGGGGTTTCAGTAGCCCGTTGCATTGATAGAATGACATTGTGTTATCAATCTTATACCGTTGTCTTAAGTTTGATATTAGTGTGGTCTGTTAGGGAGGCATAAAAGTACCTATTACTATAATTTGTAATAAGAATAAATTCAGAGTGATTGTTCTTTGTTTTTAATATAAGTAAATTGTTTACTTAATAGATATGCGATTTGAAATTAGATATATACAGGGTGTGTCGTTCACAATCACATTAAATCCTTTCGCATATACTTTATGATATTTTATGGCGAATTGTAAAAAAAATAACCTAATCCATTCAGTGGTTTAACCACAGGAGTCATTTTTCGTTTTTATAATTTACAGTATCATGTGTAAAGCAGAGATAAAGTTAGGAGTATTGAATGTTTTGATCAGTTGACAGCTGTCAGTTTTCAAGGGAGAATTTCAGTTGTTTGTAATGACTGACTTTTATATGGTGTTCTAATTTTCGCACATTTTTATTCTATTTTCTTTGTTTGAAAATTCTTTTATTTTTATTTTCATGTATTTTTCTTTGAATTAATCGACATAATATATTAATCGTTAATATACTGGATATTAACGCATTTCATTTAATGTAATTGTGATATAGGTTGGTATTAGTGTTAGGTACTTTATATGCTCCAAAATCAGAAAACTTAAGATAGAGACTTCCAAAGCTTTATATTTCGCTCTTCTTTGTTTTTAGACATATATTTTATTTAAATGTCTAATACGTCTTTTATACTTTTAATGCTAGTTTTTACACCTAAATTATGATAAAATACACTTTTAAAATAACTAAAACAGAACTCCACAATTCTATTCAAGTCCTATTCAACAAGTTGTCCTAAAATAGGTGGCTGAATACAATGCTCAAATATTGTGTTCTATTCAGTGACAACTCCCATTTACACAATACGAAATTTACTTCAAATATACGTCGTATTTCTACGATTTTTAGCACAAATATTCTGTGAGATAATTTAGGACCATAGCGAACAATATGACTATCGGAGGTGCCATAACGGAAACCCTCTAAAAAAGTAGCGCGCTGAAAAGCGAGTGTGCGGGGGACGAGAAACGTTACTGTCTTCGACCATATACGCATTCTTTGAACCTGAGCATTTTTTTTAAATGTCTCAAAGACACGAACGCCTCGTCAGTTCACTCGTAACTGATCGTTTTGTACATTAAACGATCATTTACGAGTACCTTACATCATCATCATCTCAGCCAGAGGACGTCCACTGCTGAACATAGGCCTCCCCATAGTACCTTACATATTGCACCTAAAAGAAGGCGCCTGACCTACCAGCATTACCTATAGCACCTCCGCTCATCTTTCCTAACTCCGAGTTCAGGACATATAAAGCTACATTCACGCGATGTTCAGCTGTCAATCTTGCACACTTCCTTGATTAAACAATGTTATGACACGCTCATAACTGTCATTATATTAGGTTCAATGGCGTCGTGTATTGTTTTGTTGTCTTCAATGATCTCTTTGAAGGAAACAACACTCGTCAATCGAAAGCAACGTCTTTGCTTTTGATTCAATGTAAAGAAAACTTGAATAACTGAAAATGGTCCCTTAGCCTTACGTAATGAAGGATAAAAGTACCTACGGTACCTCTTTCGTAGTATCTTCCAAGTGTTTTCTTTGTGAATATATCTTTGCATTTTGTTTATAAAAATAGTTATAAAATATATGATGCATCATAGCTTGATTTAAGCAAACAAATGAAATAGACATAGGAATAATATCAATAATGCTAAACATATAATTTCACTGTTTTAAATCATGCCGTCTATTTATACAACTGAAGCCATTTCACCTGAAAATTAATTAAGCAAATCCCAATTTCCTTTAATTTAAACTCACAAGTTCACCAACACCAAAATCATTCATTCTTCAACCTGACATCGTTCACGTCACAACTTTTATGACTTTCTGTTTTCCTCTTACATTCAATGTTTATAATAACGTGTTTGACATTTGACATTTGCGTTCAATTTTGGTCTTTTGACATATTCATATTTCAAACTTTTGAGGCGCGAAGTTAATCCGTGTTTGGAATAGTACAAATTAAAGGTTCTGCTTGACAGCTTGTAATGACATTACGAGTTGATTATGGCTATGTTGCTACCGCAGAGCGCGAACCTATTTTAAATCTATGGTTGCTACTGAAAATATTCTCCAAATGCCATACAAAATTTGATATGAATGTTCATTCCGTAAAAAAAAAGTGTAGGCATTTTACGTTTTTGTTGATGTTATCTAAATTAAAGAACAACTGATTGATTACCCAACATAACAGGTTAAACAAATACTGATAGTTTAAACAAATATAATAGGTATTCACACTGAATTTAAAAGCTTGCAGCTTTGTTAACACTCCGATTGGTCACACATTGCATTTGCCGTAAACATCATAGATGCGTGACTAACATGGAAATAACGAGACATATCATTCTGCAAATAGATATCTACTTACATAACTTGTAAAAGACGTTCTATGTCACATTTTATTACTACCAGACTGAATACAATTACGTCTACATATATTTTGTAGTCACAATGCACGATATGGATACAGAAATTTGATTATCGGTAAACCAGATTTGAATAGGAGTCTTGCTTTACCTACATTTTGTACATATAAGCATACTTATATTACGTGACTTTGTAGTATGGATATCTCTTTAAGAAGTAGGTATCTTTGCACAAAAGATTAATAAAGGATAAGCATGATCTTAAGTGACATGAAAAGGACCAAGTTATTTACACATCTAACCTGGTACCTACGTAAATATTGTATTTTGATATTTAAAATTATTTTTGTAATTAGAAAGTCAACATTGTTGTAATTTCTTAATTATACAAGCCAACAAGAAATATTGCGTGGCGGGATTGTTGTTTTCTTTTAATATCAAGCAGCCAGATGTTTACATTCCTTTTTTGTAGCAAAAAGCACCGAAAGTCCTTAATCAAGCTAAATATTATACATGTTTTCAATTAAGTTACTAATTATTTAAAAAAAGCCCTAAGGTAATTTCAATAGAAAATCTTATATTTAATCTTTCGCAATCTCAGCACAAATCACACGCTCCAAAGAATCTCGTCTGTAAAAAGGGTTAATTAACGAAGCACCTGTTTAACCAAGTCTTTCTCATTATAAATAGAACCTGTTTAAGAACCTTTGAGCCAAAAACTCCTTTGTTATTTCTATTTATACTTTCTTCTAATTAAAACTTGACGAGCACTTATGCCACCTACAGGTAGATAAAGTGACATGTTTAATTAAAGCCTGTGGGTCTGTTTTCTTGCACGCAGTGTATGATACTTACTTCGTATGTAAGATCAGTATCATACCAAGCGAAGAAAAGTATAGTTGGAAAACTGTGACCTTTGAACGAGGATTATGTTACATCAGTAAACATCATTTATAAGCTAAGAAAAATACTAAGATTTTCTCCTAGAAGTTTAAAAATCGTGTTAGAGTCTTATACTTTTTAAGGGAGTATTTAAAAAAATCAAGACTGGTACGTACTTAACCACAAAAAATATTGAGTTTTTATAGAAAATATGTATTTTCCAAGTAAAACACTGGTAATCAGCTGCATCCAGATATACTGGAAGCCCCCAGGTAGTCGGGAAAAGGCTAAGATATGATAATTAAGTAAGCAACATATCAAATAAGTAGGTAGTGCCAAAATTTTCATTTATTTTGTGACCAAGTTGTAGACTTTCTTCATAAACTGTACTGTAGTGCGTCAGAGATGTTCACACAGAATCGCACTGATGGCTTCCACGCCATCATGCGGAAGAAAATAGCATCGGTAGTAGCGAGAACCAGAGCCAGTGACAACAGTATTCTGGAAACAGTGGCCGAGAGGGTGTTTTCCCCTTTGTTGAGACATTTTGTGGAGAGGATGGCCGCTTGAAAATCTTGTTTTTCATCCTCTGTACAAGATGACTCAAATTCTGTTTTTGTTATTTTTAATTTTGTATGTACTAACACTAGATATAAGGTATATATATGCTACTAACATTATGGATTTTTTGTTATCCGATTTTTTAAAATAAATTAAAATAAACATAAATAATTAACAGAGTCACGATATCCTACCACAATTTAAAACAGGTTTCTCTAGGATGCATATTCTATCCGCCTGATGTCAATCGCACAGCCTAGTCACCCGGTTATCTTTCCATTATAAAACGTAGGAAACACGTGACTTTGCTCCATTTATATCCCGTATCTATAGTAATAAAATCTGCTGTTTCATTTTTCTATTACTTATAGTTTTTCACGTTTTATTTGTTCTGGCATATTTATTTGTTTTGGCTTCTTTTTCCTCTATCTAATACTTCACACAATATTTGATGTAGGTACTTATCTCTTTGCGTTTAAGTCAGTATGGGATCATTTTCTCCGAAAAATAATTCGTGAAATGGAATCGTATTGTGAAAGTATTTGTATTGCTGTTTATTTCCTAGAAATATATCACGTAAGTCAGAGAAAAAGATAGAAGAGGCAAGACAAAAGTGAAAGATGTTAATTTTAATTTATACAAGAATTTAGAAAATATTAAAACCAATTACAACTTTTCACAAAAATAACGTACCAAAAGACCTCTGTGTTAGTAGGATATTTTTAATTAGCTCATTTTGAAATTCGAACAATGTCAAAGTGTTGTCTCAAGTTCAGTTAGTGAAACCGTACATAATTTAAGTTTAAAATAATTTTCTATGAAAGACGAAGTGACTTGTAAACTTTAGTACATAAATGTAAATAAATATTAATATGTATGAACCAGCAATGCGTACAGACTGCGTTAAATGTACCTTTATGAATAAAGTTCAGAACTTGAGGCAAATTCTTTTTACTAGGTTCTTGAAACAATAAGATGTAGGCGATGTAGCGACGCAGTTGGTTTTACCTTGAAAATTTTTAATGAGGACGACTCAATAACAAAAATGAATTATGCTCTAAGATTATGCAAATTCTTAACACGTTGAAAATTGAGTACTTAGTATTTGAAGTTAGGTTTATTTTTGCATGCACACTGCTTTTGTCATTGACAATGCTCGAATGCGCTCGGTGTGAAATAATAAAAGGAGCCGACCGGCTCCGATCGTGTATTTTTTCTTGACGTTTGGCTCCGTTTGCATGCTTTTTAATGCTCGCGCAGCCGATCGGCTCCGGTCTGTGTGAAAAGAAAAATGCGCGCCGATGCTCTCCGACCCGGTCTATCTGAACGGACCCTTATCTATATTACGCTATAAAAAAGAGCTTTCGTACCTACAACTAAATAAGCGTGTTAAAATTCAAAAGAAAAAATAATTTAGAAGAGGCTATCTGGTTTTTACACGTACTTTCACCTTGTCGTGGTTTTCAGTACCATTTAGTTTTATTTAATTCGCTTTTTATGTATATCCTTTGAACAGTCCTTTGTCAACAGTGCTTTCTCTAACTCTAAAACTTTTCACAGCGCCACCTGTCGATACTTTCTCTGAACTAATAAGGACTCCCAGAGCGCTGCTGTACTCTTTCCAAACGTTTTAGTACCTCTTGTTGAGTCGCTACTAGTGTTACCTTCAAATGTATGTAGCGTTTCTGGAAACTCTCTATAGGTGGCGTTGGTAGTTCAAAATGTGATGTGAATTAGATGGCGTTGGTAATTCTTAATGTAACGTGAGTTAGAAGTAGATTTATTGTAGTTGAAACTAGTGTGGAGTTTCTGCAGGAATCGGACGAAAGACTTTTCAGCTTCTGTAACGACTATTATTTTAATAATTTATGAAAACAATCTCTTTTAGGCGGATTTACCAGACCTTTTTAGGCTCTTATAAATTCAAAGCCTCAAATAAATCCCAGGGTTTTGATCCAAAATAATAAAAAGTCATAAAAGAGAAAGTGTAAATAAACAAATTCGCTTCCGCGTTCAAATGATACACATTTGTACAAAACAAAATCAGACTAACAACGTGATCATTACTCATTATTACATACTTTGAGCTTAAAAGGTATTAACGTAATAATAATATTACGGCTCCCATTTTCGCTGAAAGCACTCTCAATTATGTAGGGACCCTTTTAATGGGCATTCGCGACCGATGATAACTTACTAGATCTGAAAATTCACCTATACAACTAAACCTTCAATCTAAATTCATCCTTAATCTTTGAGCCGTAAGGATCATAATCGCCTGTGTTGTTGCCTGATTAGATCTCTGTTATACGTATTTGTCGCATAGATACTGACATAGTATATGGGATTTGCTCTTGACCTATAAAACGTTATCCAAGCGATTTTTAATTAATTTTACCAATAAATGGGTGAGATTCACGGCTGAATTTTTTACATTTCAATATTATACTGTGGTCTGAATTTTTGGTTTTTCGGTACGAATTTTCCAAAAGTAGTTCAATCGTAACTGCTTATTTTAAGCTAAAACCATGCAATGCAATTTGAATCTTAATTAAAACTTCCAATGTTCGTTACACCATGCTATAAATTATAAACAGTAGGAAATTGCAAAACACTTCATTATGAAAAACTGTTCCCTGCAGGTACAAAGCATAAAATATGTAAATGATGTTGAAGCTAATATTATTTTAACGAACCAACACTGACTACGCCGTAGCCGTAGACTTAATAGCCGCTACGAGGCTACGTCACCTACGAGAAATTACTACGAAGATATTAAGAAACTGTAACTTGATAATTGGTAGTCTATGTAAACCAGTTCATGTTATGTAATTTAAAGACTATATATAATGTAATGTAAGAACTAAGTATATATTATGTTTTTTTTTTAACTCAAACCTAGGAAAATTCTCATGTAACAATTTTACAAAAAAAAAAAATATTTGGAAGTACTTTGATAAGTGTAAGCAACTTTATAATTTCTTATAGGCTTTATTCAAAGCTAAGCATTCACGGTAACACCTGCTCGAGTTAAATGTATTTTACCCTTTTGCGGATTACGTTACCCTGTTTTTATCCTATCTAAAGAATAGTGAAAAGTGGCGACCATAAATAGATAATATTTTGACTTCACAAAAATAAGAAGAAAACAAAAATAAACAAAAGATAAAGAAAGATATTTTTTTTATTTTTTTTTCTTAACACGCTTATTTTCAAACATATTTCATTCGAGCAAAGAGAAATCCTTGACATAATTTCGGTAACTAGATATCATCTCCAAATCTGTAATAAAAGCACTCTCAGATCGCCTGTCACAATATTTCATTTTATGTTAAATACGGGAAACCCTTAATTCTACGAGAGCGAAATAAATGTCACTTTCCATAGATTTATTACGTCACGAGGAACACTGACTATTATTCCGTGAACATTCATTTAGCTCATAGCATTCGTAGCGTATAATCGCAACGAAAATTATGACTCGTAGCGATAATCGTAGCACGTAGGCAAATTGAATTTCTTGCTCATAAAACCTTAAGCTAGCATCATGTAGCTTCAAATATCGAAGGATAAATGCAATATACGCGTTTATAGGATATCGCCCCGTAAATCAGTTTTGGGGCTCGTCCAGCGGGGAGGGGGCGGGGCACGTAGTCGCACGCGGGGGGCGGGGCGCTGCTTACGTCACTCTGATCGATGCAGCACTTGTTGCCGCGCTCAACAGGCACCAAATATCTAATACAATCGCAACAGGCGCCAAACTCTTCGCTGTCTTGTTATCCTGGTAGCTGAGATTCCTGATTCCTGTTTCGTAGGACGATAATCGAAAGAAAAAATAGAATAATGGTGATATTTGTCGCTTTTACAGAGATTTTATTTACGTCCTATTTAGTCTGTTTTAGAAATGATTGATAACTTACTTATAATAAATCTAGAAAAATACTCATTTAAGTTAAAACCAATGCAAGTTCTTGAAGTTACAATTTTAATAACAAAATCGTCGCCTTCCTACAAATCTCTATAACACTATGCAACAATAACTTAAGTATGAAATTAATGCAAGTAAGCGTTAACATAAATACGAAGGGCGCAGGTGCTCGCCAGCATTTTGCTAACTTAAGTTATACTTAAATTAATTAGCTGCTTTATTATGAACGTAAGTTAAACCGGTTCTCGTTTGTTTATTGAAAAGGTGTTAAGTTTAATTATGTAACTTTTGTTTTAATTATATTATATTTGATTATCAAGTTCAAGAGTGATTGTTTATGAGACAGCAATGATTGCTTGGGGATACTAGTCATTTCTTATTTAATATAATAAGAATAACTTTATTTGACATTTTTATAAAACATGCGTGTTGTATGTAAAAATGGCTGCACTGCAATAAACGAAATTATGCAGGGTTGACATATTAAAGACAGAGTTAGTCGTGGGCGTGATTTTGCCCAAATTATCCATTCCACATAGACACAGAGAAAGTCGTAATTAAAAATATACCTTTTACATTATTGGGAAGTGTCAGACTACGACAAAAAAAAACTAGCGTTGATGCTACTTGTCGAGTTCCACGGTTGGCGAGTAAAACGATAGGGTAAAACTAGTAGGCTTATAATCGTATGTACGTTGGATAATATTATTAGAAAATTCTCGGTATCATAGATTCAGTTATACTCGGGCAACTGAAGTAGTTGCGCTGTAACGAATGACCCATTTATTTTGAACTGTCAGTTAAAATAACCTTTATTTGAATACCTGAAATCGTCAACAAATCAATAACACTTTAGAAATAATTTCTATCTGCAAATATTTCGTAGCCTACTTTTTTAAGTTTTATTTATCTTAGTTTTTGGATGCGTAACAAAATCAAATCAAAATCTAAAAACGTTTATTCAAAGTAGGCTGAAAATCATATATTTTTTTAAGGTCAGAATTACGTTGGAGAGTCCCCTAAAACGCCCATCCTTCATCACTTCATACGTATTATTACTGGAAAGAAGAAGTGGCGCAACAAACTCCCCAGCAACATATGTCTTTTTTTTTCTTAACTGATCTTACTTGATCAGAACCTGTTTATTAATACAGGAGCAATAACTAAAACATTATTTCTATCGCCTTTCACTTCATTTATGTAGTTACACGAGCAAGCTATTTCAATGCATTCTAAAAGTATGTACGAAGCCTTTTAACTATCACAATTTTAGAGCAATCATATTTATTTATTCGCCATATTTAATCTGCAGATTGCTAGTACCACAGCCATTTCACGAACTATCGATTAATATAATCGGATCACGCGTGCTTTTAGCTGGTATTAAATTTACAGATTGTGTTTTGTTTTCAAACCGCTTTCAACCGTACATGAATCGAATGTTTTGTACAAAGATATTATTTTATGCTAGTATCGAAAAAAGGCACAAAAGAATATCAAATTGTTCAGTTATTTGAATATTTGAATTTTTGCAAACCTATTCGTAGGTAACCAGTTTTAATTAAAATCTATTGCATATGGGAAAGAAGAGTAAGTGCCGAACTGCTTTATTGTTTTGAGCTATTGGCTACTGCAGAAAAACAACGTTAAACCTAGTTTATGTCTTAACTGCTCTCAATCGTGACACAAACATGGCAATCAACACGTCTCATGTCGTTAAACCGGAAAGTATCTGGTTTTAAAAGCCCGTGAAATATGGTCTTAAAGTAAATTACTAACTATATGGGCAGTTATTTTGATTTGGGGTCAGAGCATCAAATCTTCAGTTCATACAAACATACTTCTCTGTGTAACGTCATGTCACACACAAGTAACATTCTTCACAGTCATATCGTCTTCCACACACAACCCATCCCTCGATCCTTTTTATCCATACAATATTACATTTAATAGGCATCCATTTTTCAACAATCTCCTCTCGTTCTATAGGTACGCTTTAACAGTGCATAGAGGAGGCGATCCAATTACACCGTATAACTGATGCCATGTAAGATGAAGAAGAAAGAAGAGAACACTTGATTGATTCAAGTGTATAACTACAATTATCCCATTTCATTTGGAGTCTTCTTCACCCATAACGCTTTGACCAAAATTATCTCGCAATCCGTTCTTAATTTATTTTTATTCATAGGTATATAATATTCAAGAGGCAGCCATTTTTAGCAATCTCCTCTCACTCTATAGGTACGCTTTAGCGGTGCATAGAGGAGGCGATCCAATTACACCGTATCACTGATGCCATACAAGATATCAATCAGTCCGCGAAGCTCTATCATTTGTTTACTATCAGCTATCTATGTGGCTGTGTTGCCTTGCCTTTGGATGTAGAGAGCTCTAGTATCAGTATGGGAGCCTGGTAGCTTTTCTATTAAGATGGCCAAAGATTTTTAGTGACTTCTGAACCTAAACGGTTTTCCTACATTGATTTTTTTTCAAACTTAACGCTGAAAAAATTATTCCTTTGATATAAATATAGCCGTCGCATATATGCAATTCTAAATAGTATCCATGTTATTTTTATCATTGAAAATACATACATTTTTCTTCGGTTCAGTGACCTTACAATCTGTAGCTTAGTGACTAAATAAAAACAGAATATTCCGATGTGCTACAAAATTCAGGCTAAAGCTTCATCGATATGACACAGTTGAAAGTTACGTTGAAACTGGCGCCAGAAGATATTAAACTTTCATGAACTTTGTGTTACCGTAAAGGCTAGACCACACGAGGTTG
Organism: Helicoverpa assulta; assembly: GCA_963856015.1. Taxonomy (NCBI): domain Eukaryota; kingdom Metazoa; phylum Arthropoda; class Insecta; order Lepidoptera; family Noctuidae; genus Helicoverpa; species Helicoverpa assulta. The sequence continues at coordinate 4,678,594 of CAWLCW010000016.1, forward strand.
AGAATAGAGAAGTGTTTACTCCTAGCAGAATTTTACTACGTAAGATTCAAGGTACTAGATTCTGTCTTTAATAGTCTCGTCATATTGATGTGAACTTACAAGCTCGAACGCATTCTTTGGAACTTAACAAGTAAGAAGAATGGCAAGACCTTGTCAAAAAGACAACGTTCATCTTGCACAAAGATCTTAATTCAATCCGGAAGTCAAGGCAATAAAAAACCCTTTAGTAAAACAGTGCGTACAATTACATATGTTGAAATCAAACGGTCAGTATGGAATAATTTAGCCCCGCTTTTCAACAATGTGCGCTAGCCTTTACTCGGGTCGCAGTGTTGCCGGCCCAACATTTATGTTACCACCATTAATAAATAATGGCTCCCCATTTGACACCGAAACTCCTTTTGCGATGGTAAATTTTACTACCTATATTTTTTAAAGTTTCTCGTTTTGGAAAACTAAATCGTTTAACTTGATATTCAGGGACAGAGTTTTCTATTGTTTTCCAATTAAGGTGAGTAGCATCATTTTACTATAACAATAACCAAACCACAACCTGTCGTGAAATTGTCGACCATTGGTCAAATCGGTATATATATATATATAGTTATAAGTATAAAGTTTTTTAAAAGTTAAATGGCTGAACAGATTTGGTTCAAATTCAGAAATAGAAACGTTGAAGATTCACTCTAAAAATGAGACACAGCGAATAATTAATGAATAATTAAATTCGAGCGGCCACATCACTGAATTGCGTGACAAACACTCGTGTATGAAATATTATGTATCTTTGGCACACGACATGAAACCGCAACGTCAACAGAGGCCGAAAACCGATCAATTTAAATCTGCGAACGTTTGGTTTGGTTTAATTAACATAAATAATCGAAAATATCGGAAATATCTACGGGTACATAATTTCGTAATTTTAACACTTGACTCTGTGATTATGAAGATACATTTTATGCGTAGTCTCCACGAACGAAACGTATAAAAAAACATAGTTATTGTCTACAAATTAGAGCATCTAATTTTCAAGAGCCAGTACAATCTTGACGGTAAGCAACACACACGGTGTATTTTACTTTATACAGCACAAAAAACAAAAGAGCATCTAAGAGCCCTTCAAAATCCGAACACTACCAAAATACGCTGTTTTTGTACTCGTTGAAAACAAGGAAGTTTCAAGTCCAAGTCTCAAGAGGGAATAGAATCCAAACACGGGCTAGTAATGTGCTTGTTCAAGGGAGGTTCGGTCAACAAAGGTTGGATGGTAGCACACGTCTGTATGTTTGTGTGTGCGTTCGTAAGTTATGTCCCTAACTATTAGTAGAAGTTAGTTGGTTTAGACTGAACTGTGATTGGTGGTAAATTAATATAGGAGCGAAAAGTTTGATTAAATGGCAATTAGTTTTTCGTTTACGGAATATAAGAAAATAAATCTCCACAAATTCGGCATTAATTTTAATTATGAAGATGATGAATCAAAAAACTTCATATTGAAAAACGCTATAAAAATTAATGCTTAAGTCGGTCAAGATACTCGGATATAAAAAAGTGGTAAGCAAAAAACTGAGAACACTTGTAACGGATATTTGAATGCAAAGCAAGGGATTTTATCTGAAGTATTGGACTTAAGACCACGAAGTCTTGATCAACATTTCCAAATACCTTTGACTTTACATTAAAAGAAGACATCGTACGCTTTAGGAGATCGTCACTCAATGTCCTGACTTTCAATTATACTAGACTTGTCCCAAAAAACCTGAATATTTTTTACATAATATGTTACTGCCAACGCCGCAATCCATAATAATTTGTTGTCCAAAAACAAATGAAATACACGTGCGGTTTTCCACACACTACATAGTACACAGATGCACTCTCAAAGGTTATATTCATAGCTTTTAGCCTGTCAAATCTGTCTATCCATCACTAGCATGTACAGTAGAAATGTGTTTCGCTAGTGAGTTTTGAACGATATCCAATTAAAATTTCCCATCCAACGCACGAGTTTTGACCAACAGTTTTCTATTTGAATTTGTGGCCAAAATATCCCTTTTTGGTGCTATATTTAAATGGATCGGCGAAAACCATTCTTTTTAAAGGCTATTTTTGAACCTGTGAAAATCAATTGTTGTTAAAATATATTCCTAAAACTACAAGTACCTGAAAACAATTGAAACAAAAAATTGTTGGGCATAGGAACCTACCTCAATTCGGTCCTTTGAGACGCACAAAAGGTCCTCAACTCCGGTTCAAAGCGGTTTCCTAAACAAAGACCAAAGACCCAACCTAAATTCTTAGTCTCAACCTACAGGAGGAAATTGTATCTTTATTTTGTCGCTAACAAAATGTTGACCTGTTGACACGTCGTGTTTTCTGAACGCTCGTCTCATGAACATCAGCTCAAACACATGTTAGACTACATAAACAAGTGAGGCCACAGTTTGAAAGCGTCGAGTAATTTTCAAAGTTTGGACAAACGCTACTCGACTGGAAGGCAAACATACAAAACTAGCTTTTGCCCGCGACTTCGTTCGCGTAGAATAGTGGCATCCGGCAGATTTTTGGTTTGAATAATAGATGGCGCTGTATATTCGGAATAAATTGTATTTTTTATTTTTGTAATAAAAACTATCCTATGTCCTTCTCCTGGCTCTAAACTATCTCCCTGCCAGTTTTCAGCTAAATCGGTTCAGCCGTTCTTGAGTTATAAGTGGAGTAACTAACACGACTTTCTTTTATATGTATATATAAGATATATACAACGTTGAATAGCCACGGTTATTTTGCATGGTTGCAGCTGTGCAGATATGAATTTATATTTGGAATAGTTAAATGGTAAAATGTATAACAAAATAATGGTCTGTTGTTTACCTAAAAGTGCAAAGTCCTCTTTGCATACAGTAGTTACAAATTAATAGAGCAAAGTTGGTGTTGAAACCAGCGCTTGGCAACTCTCTTGGGGGACCTAAGCATTATGCTGTCGCTTGAACCTTTTGCTTCAGGTATTATAGTTTTGTGTATATTTATTCTATTTTATTAGGTATTTCATTTTTAAAGACCTATGCATTTTTAACCTTAGGTATTCATACCAAGTGTCTTTTGTCAAATATCAATTATCATTTCATGCCCATATCATTAAAACCTATCACATACGCATAGACACACCTCCATAACACTATTTACCAGCGTCTCCCCACTTTCCCTCACCGTAATTGCCACTTAACCTCAACGATGACTTGCATCTGCACGAAACACTATATGAAAACACTACGACCTTCAAACCCTGCTCTATTCAATTTGTCGTGCAAGTTGACAAGCTATAATTAACCTACTTCAGTAGTCTTGACACTTGAGGAGTTCGTGGCCAAGTAACAGCCGCACCGGTCGATGGATCTTAAAGTTAAGTAACACTTAACACGGCGAGTCATGACGAGTTCCTCCATGTTTGGAAGGCACATCAAATTCGAGGATCCCGAAAGGCATTCGAACGAACCTACAAAGACTGGGCAGATAACGATTCTTGATACTTGATCAGTACAGTGTAGGTATGGATACTGAATCAAGTAGGTATTCTGTTGGAAGCAAGGCGATTAAACATTCCCTTCGACGCTACGGTACATTGGAGTTTGCTCGTTGGGAACAATGGGAATAATTCACAAAGCAACTGGATGTGGAAGGTGTTGGACGGCCAGTTGGACGGGACTAGTCTGTACTGTTACATTTTACAAAAGCTGAATCAACTTTGATAAAATGATGATGTAAGTGACGTAAAAACTCCTGAATTTTATGTTATTTAGCTCTTATAATATAAAGGCAATGCTCCACAATACCAACTCATTATTCCATCGAAGACTCCAAGGATCAATTCCAAAATCATACAAAATTAACGCTCATCGTTGCACAAATTCCAGTATCAAATACGACTTAACTATTGTAAGACTAAAGGAATTCTCCAAAGTAAACTTGGCCGTTTCTTAATTAACCATTCCTTTTAACGAGCGTCTGAATTAAGCATTCCCTATTAGAAAGGTGAATTGTAACTTTCCTTTTGAAGATACAATTGTAAGCTGTTAATACGTTGAAAGGTGACCGGGTGCTGACTGAAACCTTTCTCCTCGTACCTATTTCTTTCTACATTTAGGAAAGTATTTACAAATATACCATTGAATTATAGAGCCCTTTAAAGCTGGTGACACTTTCGAAAATCGAATGGTGATGCTCAAATGAACCGATGGCCCTTGGAAAATCAAGCTTTGTACCTTGACAGACTAGAGGTCTCACTTCGTCTTTTACAATTCGCTTCGAAGCGGTATAAAAACCTAACCGTCTTACCACAAAAACTTTTAAACGACAGTTTAAGACTTGTCTAAAAAAATGACAAATTATGACGTTGACATATGGTTCATTTTGCAGCCACAATTTATTTAGACAAGTGTAAAACAGGTGGTTAAGTTTTTGTAGTAAGGCCATATGTGTTTAGGTTTTACAATACCTACAATTAATCGGGACTTTGAATTACAGATTTTTAGTGCATAGAACATAGGTACTACAGTTAGTCCCTTAGGTCAGTAACGTGGTGACTTAAGTCAATAAATGACAAGAATTGGCTCTTTTAAATAACCCAGTAAATTCTCGGACTAAACTTAGTTCCGAATCAATCACCAAATTTACAATTCATCAAGCGAGTTATTTGTTCCAACTTCGTCATTTTGTGAAACATTCGATATTCCAATTTCGCTGTAGGTACATATTTTTTTGTCAGTTGTTCGCGGAACACGTGTAAAAAAGTTATTCTTTTATTTTACGGTCAATTGAAACGTTTAGTCGAGGTTATTACAGAGAAGACGTATTCCTATTTTTTACAAGCTTTTATTTAACTTGCAATGTATGTATGTATGTATGTATGTATGTATGTAACTATGTGTGTTCGGGTGGAATTTTACAACTCAATTTTAAGGCACTTGCCGTCAACCGATTGAGCTGAAATTTTGCATACATGCTTAGTTTGGATGCCAATGCATGTTAAGCTATGTGACGTCATCCTAAATCCAACATGGCTAAATATACAAGATGGCGGACTAGTTATTTTTAAGGTACCTATACAATATGGGTATCAAATGAAAGGGATTGACAAGTAGAATAAAGTGCATTTTACCAAATCAAAATCTAAGTTGACCGTCGCTACAGAATTTAGACTTAGGAACGTACCAGGTGAAAACTAAAAAGTATAAAAAAATAAATTGAAGTAAAAAAATCTTTAAAAACAAGCTTTTATTTAAATGCGCTAAAAAGAAAAAAATAAACTTTTACTGTAACTTTACTGTCAACTTATAACGACATTTCAAATTTAACATATTTGACACAATTTATATGTTTTAAAAGCTTGTCGCGATTTTACTAAGAAAGTAAATACGAGTACATACTTAAATCTCGCGACAAGCTTTTAAAACATATAAATTGTGTCAAATATGTTAAATTTGAAATGTCGTTATAAGTTGACAGTAAAGTTACAGTAAAAGTTTATTTTTTTATTTTTAGCGCATTTAAATAAAAGCTTGTTTTTAAAGATTTTTTTACTTTAATTTATCTATTTGTTTATTTGTCTTTGTTCATGCAGTATTCTGATACAGGGTCTAATTAGTTATAAATATGAAGGAATTCTTTAGCCATTTGGGGTTAAAACTCTTAACTCATGGAGCCCGAGTGAACACCTTCTCAAAGCTGTAACAAAACAGCTTAACTCAAAGGCGCATGTGATCATGACAGAAAATGTAGGTACCCGTCACAATTTCTAAATGAACGTTTCACAGCTAAAATGATTGTTTAATTGGAACACGAAATCAATCATAAAATTATATTGACGCAGGATTGTTCAGATATTCAATATGCCATCCGGATATGAGTACTTTGCGGTCGAAAATTGTCAATTTCCTTCATGGCACGTGCAATGTATTGTGAAATCGTTATTGAGTATGAATAAAACATATTTCATTTATATTTCTTAAGGTGCCATTTTATCGTTACGGTACAGAAAAAGTTCCATTATTTCTTCTATGAGAAACTGTTACAGGTACCATTTTTGGAAAACAACGATTTGAAATTTCCACAATATCCTCCTGGCCGTAAAGCTTGTGAGGATTTTTTGTCTAAAACGTAGCCATTCTATACAACAGTAAAAAATTTAAAAGATATAATAGGTAATTAAATTCATATTTCGGCGCGAATTTTGGTGTCCCTCTCATTTGTGCAAGAAAGACTCAGAAACCCTTTTCAATCAATTTCATCATACAAGAATAAGCGCAAACCTCGAAAGGGTTCTTTAGGAATGCGAATGAGACACATTTCCAAGTCTAGCTAGGGGCCATATTCCAGCCTTCTTTCAAACAAATATTACTTTCACGGAGAGCTTAACTTAAGTTAAACTGCTTTACGGTTTTTATACCAGCAAAGCAGTTAACAGTTGCCTCGGGGTACTCTGTTATTTCTTGATTGTACAACTTTTTGTTTGAGCTCCATAATCCCATGGCATTTTCATATTAGACGCCATGATGGCTTTCGGAAAGTAAGAAAACTGCCTCCTTTCTTCTTTTTAATATTTGAAGAAGCATTTTGCTATTTTCATTATTTATGTACCTACTTCGTACAAGTCTACAAAAACTGAACTACACAAACTACAATTGCACTTTGCTGTTAGTGAGTTTCAAAACTACGTCCTCAAGCTTAAAATTTTGCCTGCAACCGCTGAATGCAGCGAGAGAGCTCTTTACGCTTAATTACGTTTATTTAACGTAAGTAGTCCAAGAGAGCAGAACTATCTAATTCAAAGGCCCTTTGAAATGCTCATAAAACACCTGCAATTCCAACAAAAGTTTACAATTAAAATTCCATTAAAATTAATAAATCGTTCATAAATATTAAATTCCAATTTCAAACGTAACTTTTCGGAACACAGCGTACAAACTACCCTTTTCCTTAAAACTCGCAAACTCACTTAAACCAGTTTGTCGAAATCGATGACAACTATCGATTGCTCGAGTCTCGGCAATTAAGCCTGTTAAAAAGGTATTATTGCGCAGACGAAGCACATCTTTGGGAGCTGCGGTCGCACCGGCAGATGTGCCAAGTCTGCGACTATCACTCTTACCTGTTGAGCCAAGAGCCGAAAGTGACGCGCCGAGTTGCGCCACTGCCCTGTGTTGCTAGAATTACAATATTCCCCATTTTTTTCTGGAATTTTTGTCTAAATCATCCAATTATACATCGTTATGGACTTTCCATACAGCCTGCTTGTGGTCTTCCCATCTCATGTGAGATCAATATACAAACAACTTAAAAGCCGATGCTTTAACCCCTTGTATGCCTGTGCGCAGATATACGCGAGACACAATTAATTTTCTATTGAAGACGATCTCTTAATTTTTATAGTACGAGTCAGGTAAACAAATATCACCAGATTTGAAAAGAAACGAGGAAGGCATTGTTAGACGTCGTGTAGCTACCAAAGATCAGCAGCTATTATCTCAAAAGCCTTACAAAACATCCCCACAAAATGCTCTCCGCTGCTGAATAATTCCACTCATTTGCGTCCACGTAATGACTAACAATTAGACTAAATCCTGCACATCCGCACTGACCCGAAAGCCCCGATTACACGAATGGGTACATTTGAAACTATACGCGACGCCACCGTGATGCGGGGAGGTCTGAGGGCTGGCAACACTGGCCCGGGCGGAGGCAGTCTGCGCGAGACGCCAGTCGCGCCGACCGCTCCCCGACAACCCTAGTACTAAGTGACAACAGACTTTAACACACCTATAACCACTTATACGTGTTTAAAAAAAAACTTGTGTTTCTCCTAAATTAATTGCACAGTGCTCAAATCGTGTTTTAGGTATAGGGAGCAGTTGAAATATTTTTTTTGCGAGTTTTCAAACAAAGTGTGTCGCGTGGTTTTGTTTTTAAATTCCATAGTATTTTACGCTCTATTTAACAACGCTTATAGTTTTAGTTTAAATTATTTTTATTTCTCAATTGGTGGCGTAGTAATGTATTCTCGAGATAATTTGTAAAATATCTTCGTGGACGGTCGCGAGTCTGCGCATATTTACATATTTAAGGAAATTTACATATTCACTCAGTGTTAGTGCATGCTGCTCTGTGAACTTGGTTGTTTGGTTTTCTTTTTAATAATTAATCGGGTTACGTACGTTATTCGTTAAGCAAATCATACAAAACTAAAACAAAAAGCATGGAATGTAGGAAAGATTAACGTTCCTTTTTTAAAATATTCGTATTCGAAATCCAAATCTAATCTGAACAGCAACCATCAGATGCTTCAAACCCCAACACCATACTCATTCATACTTGAAATGTAATCACAACATGAGCTACTTGAAAATTTAAATAAATACGCAATCTCCGCGATAATGCTCCTCGGGGGAGCGTTAGGCGCAACAGTTACTTCATGATGTTGCCAGGCTTTTATCACGCCTATTCGCATTATCCATGTATGAAAACCTGCATTCCAACAAGTCTACCCGTAGTTTTAAATTTAAAAAGTATTATATCTACCGTTGTTTTAATACGTATAACAGTAACCATGCCTAAAGGATTCAAATATCGTACGTGTTGCTACATAAGTCCTCGTATTTGCTGAAAGTAATTAAAATCCTGTCAGACTATAATTGGATTTATGATGCTCCCGTAGAAACATTTTCCCATTGCGTGTACTGAGAGACGTTTTTAATTACTTTTGATAATGTTTGCTTTGATATGGGGATGTAAGTCTCGTTAGTACAAGGATTCTATTTCTGGCGCCCAACGTGGGACCGAGGTGAATCGATGTCCTTGACAAAAACCTTCACTAAATAAGTAAAGAAAAGCAATTACACCAGACGGGGAGGTACTCGTATTACGTTCACAAAATTTCAATGTGAAATCAATATTGTTCACGAGAATTGTATAAAAGCGGGCCTGTCACATGTATTAAATTACTGAGCCTTGATTTGCTTTTTTATGTACCCTAATAAAATCGAATTACAAGAATCCATCTCGCTGTTCTAATTTACTAGCAGCACATCCAATCCATCAAAACTTCGGATTTGTTTTATACGCTGTTCGTGGCTTTCGTCGTACAAATTATAGAGAGCAGCGAAATATGGATTTTCCGCGAAACGGTTTGGCTCGGGGCGACGCATTGATTAGACGCGGGGAGTAAACAAACACCCACCTTTAATGTTGTAGAATTACTACGATACGTAGTAGCTCTACTACGGGCGCTGACAAATATTTTAAAGAAGTCTCACTTGTAAAAACCTCTTAAAATTCCACAATTAAACTCCTTCCAATCGAACTTAGACTCTTTCATCGTCTATAATTCTAATCACATTGGACAATATCGATTCGTTGCGACATTATAAGTGTGTAAAAAGGTATATCATGTTCTGTACAAAGTTGACCTTTCACACATTTACCTGTGACGTTACGTGCCCGAGTGCGCGGCGCCCACGCAGGTCAAAGGCTGTCTGTGACCTTGCTACCGCTGGCGGCGAACTGTCTACTTTGAAATACATTTTAAATATTAAACCACCTTTTGTATTTTTGGGTGATAATATTATTGTATTTTTTTTTTGTTTAATTTAATTTTCTGATTAGTCTCGAGGTCCTTCCAAAACGGAGTAGTTTATTGTTGTCAAGCATGGTTAACGACTAAGACTTTTTTTTGTTTAAGACTTTACTTGCCTAAATCAGGTCTCTGGTATTTAAGCTAAATATGTAATTGCTCACCAGTTAATAATAATAATTATTAGTCACTATCCATACCAGTATAAATTTTTCCATCAGAGTTTTGTTAAAACTATTTTCTAGTCTCTTTTACAAACTGAAGAACGCAATTAATCACAAACAGGGGACTACCTGCAATATTGTATTTTCCCGTCGATACACCGGCCATAATTACCTCACATTTATTACCTAAGGCTACTTTATAACTGCCATAAATTATTAAGTTCTAGGTACTAGCTCGGGTAGTTTGTGGACCGTAGTGTAGGAACATGGAACCATCCGTCATATAGCTTTTAATTAAAGGTATAAGCTTTCTTACTCTGTGTTAGCTTAACTTAGCTATGGCCTTTGGAGTTTTGAAAGTCATACGAAGTTAAAATTATTGGCAACTCGCAGTGGGACACAGAAACCCGTAGTGCGTAGCCGAATAACTGTGTTGAGGAGGTTAGACAGGCAGACCTCCTTGTAAAACACTGGTCTTCAGCTGCATCCAGTGAGACTGAAAGCCAACCTGGCAGATGATGATGATGGTTATTTGGGACTTTTTTATGAGAAGACTATTCGACGAAGTGTACCTAAATGTTTAAGATTTAGCTCCATACTTACCTAAAACACGATAAAGCACTTGCACACTACCTCATATAGTTAACAAAAATTTTCCTTCAAAAGCTAGGCCTAGATACTAAAACATTTAAAATACTGACAACGAAATAAACGGTAATAAAAATCAGTCTAGTCTATAAGTGAGAACGACCTAACAGTAAGTGATAAGTGATGGTCTAAGTGTAAGTTAAAACTATGAGTGGTTTGGGCCCACCCGGCGTTTGGGCGGCTCAGAAGAGGCTGGAGTCATGGGCCCGGGCCGCACGGGAGCGCACCTCTAGCGCTAGCAGCGGTCAGAGCCATAATTCTACTGATAGTTTCGGCGATGAGAAGTCACATGGCAGTCTTAATGTGAGTATATACAGAGGAACACGATATTTTCTGGAATAGTACAAGACAAAGATATATGTAGAAGGGGATGGCCAAACAATATATGCAAGACGATATAGTTCTTGTGAGTGGACGTCAAACAAAAAAGTATGGAAGGAGACCCCAAATAAAATTGGAGTTTGGGCAGTGTGATTATAAGGACATAGAAGCAGTTCTACCATAGGTGGATACACGCCATCTTCTAGCTAGGGTGTTTTTTTAAATAATTACCTCAGTGATAATTTGAAGGAATGCAATTGAGATTCAGGCAGTGATAATCTGACCCCTTTCAGCCAGAATTATTCTACTTGGAGCCAGGAAGCGTAGCGCTCTTTTTGGAATGGTTTGAAAAAATATGACTTGACTTACCTTAATAGTTTGGGTCATCGTGATCAACTTTATGATTATTAAACCCTCTGATACGGCAGAAAGCTTGTTGTTTTACATGAAAGACTGGCGAATAGGTGATTTCAAACTTCGCGTGCCACTTTCCAATTTTCAAGAAATACCATCGAGATATAAGTATTACGTTAGTACTTATATCTCGATGAGAAATACGTTATAATACCTGTCAAATGAATTTCTTCATAACCTGTCATGATAGTGTTTCGCTTTCAGCTTTCTAGTTCTGCGAAGGTTATAATTTCATACTGGAAAGAATACTTACGGCCAATTTCTTCATCAAAAGTTAAAGTTAAAGTTATGGCTAAAGTAATGTCTAAAGTAAAAGTAACGGTTAAATTCAATTTTTCTATGAATTTTGCTGTCAGTTTAGCCTTGAAAAAACGAATTTGACCGTTACTTTTACTTTAGACATTACTTTAACTTTAACTTTTGATGAAGAAACTGGCCGTTAATAGGTACATTTTCATTGTAATACATTTATTCGGATTAAGTGAATTGTTATATCGATTTGTTTAGTAGGAATTGACCTGAAAACACTGGTACATTCTTTATTCTTCTGGTTGTCATCTTTTTCGCAGTATTTAAGTAGGTTAATCTATTGGAATAATATATCTTTATATTTTAATTTATTTTACAATCAAGATAACTATATGTTCATACTACAATTTAAAGTATTTTAATAGTTCTACCATTACAACGACAAAGTCGATGTTCATTTGTTTATTTATCTGATTTTATCCGAGCCACGAGAAAGTTTTTCTAGGTGAACTCTATATCATTGGAGCGGGTTCCCGGCGTGAAATATGATAGTAATAACAGTTACACCGTTTCTGCTTTATGTAGCTTTAATATGTAAGATAACTAGGCCAAAGATAACCTTTATTTTCAGTACTCAGTTAACCTATAAGTACTCAGTGCTAAATTATATTGAGTTACCTAATTGGGTTAGAATACCTACTAATAGGAAGGTACGAAAATTCTCGATATTCAAAACTTAAAAACAATATGCAATGGCAATATCTAGACACTTATACACAATGCTATTTAAAACATAAACCAACAACCCAATAACATACAACAAAATAAAATAAGAACATTTATCTTCCCCGAAATAAGGCACGAACAAATGAAAAATGTAATAAAACTTACACGCTCGAGTACGCAACAAATATGCTCCAATGATATTCAACGGCACGAAATCAATACATGGACATACTCGTACCTATTCACGCGTTCATTACGTACAAAAGAATCCCTAGTACGTGCTCCATATTTTTCGTTCGTTCGTAAAATCATTAATAAAGCAATCGGTAGAAAATTGATGATTAATGGAAAATTGAATTTTTGGCTGTAAAATATATGATATCCAAACACTTGAGGTGAGTGTTTATTATTTTTGTCCTTATTTGAGGACGTCACTGGTGATTTTGTGTTTGAGTCATGCTTCTTTCTTCTTTTACTTATGCTTGAGGAAAAAAAAATATGGTCTTTGGTGAATAATAATCGCGAAAGTCAATTAATTCCGGTAACAGAAAGTTGATTGATCTTTGAGGTAGTTCTTCCAAGTTTGCTCGTCGCTTCATGACTTGTAAGATCGTAAGTGGTCTTAGTCATTAATAATTTTGAGCCAGGATTTCACTTAAACCTACTTTTATTTACTACTGTAAATAAAAAATGAAACACACATGACTGACAGAGCGCTTCGTAAAATATGAATCGCCTGTCTTGGAGGCCGAATATTATGAAGTGACGTATTGTATTTAGACTTGACATAAACCCACGGATACCTTCACACCGATCCAATTAACAAGAGTGTAACCTCAAACGAAAAGCGTGAACACAAAATAATAAAAAAAATATTCGGTGAAATTCAAGTAGACCTCTCCTGTCAACAGATTTCGAGGTGTATTTTGACGGGCACACCCGCAGGCAATCCACTAGTTGGGAAAACAAACGCGTAGCTTATTATTTTTACATTTCAAGAGCTCGAAATAACGAGCTGTACAAGTGAAACAAAAGATGTATTCTGTCCGTTGTAGTGGGTTATTTTTCAGGTGCTTTTCGAATCTTGATCTACTTAAATACTAAGGGTGATAGCTAATTGTTTTGGGCAAATATTTTGTAGAGGATTTCTAATGATACGGTTACTAATGATGTATAACATGTGGACACTGTAATGTGGAGAAAACGATTGCAAGCAACTTCTTTAAAATGAAACTTTTGGTTAAGGTGATAAACGATACGCTGTTACAGTATTTTTCTAGTTTTATGTATTAGAAATTCCTATTTGGAACAGATATTTTTTTCAAAAGAATCTACTCTTTCATATACTGTTACAACCAGTTTGAAACACGACACACAAAAGCTATTCCCAAAACCGAGCCGTAACAAAAAATATCCGTAAACGATAACCCAAAAAAGTTGTTCAAAATTGTCCTCGGGGCGTCACGTCGGCCATCATGGATATTGTATCGGACGTCAATTTATGAAATACACGGCGGGTCAGCGGGTACCAGCCATAACGCACAAGTGCTCCGGTTTAATCACTATTTCGAGTTGCCACTAAAATTTCAATATGGTTGCTACAACGATGCTTCAGCGAGCTGGGTCACACTTATACGCAAAAATATGCAGTAGGACTGAACCAGTTCGTTATCAGATTGGTTAGAGTAATTATAATATCGGGAATTCGTACTTCTTAATGCTCTCAGTATCAAACAAGTCAATGTTATATATAGTAAGTAAAGTTATGGCGATGCTGTTAGAAATATTGGAAGGCAAGTATGTAGGTACTCGTATATCTCAATTGATTAATGGAATAAAAATTATGCCTGCGCACTAAGTTATATACTCTTCAATATTATTATTTAGCTTTTTATAGACATAAATTGTTTTTGATATTCCACACACCACTAACAACCAGTTTCTTCATCAAAAGTAAAAGTCAAAGTAATGTCTAAAGTAAAAGTAACGGTCAAATTAGTTTTTTCAAGGCTAAAGCAACAGCAAAACTAATAGAAAAAACGAATTTGACCGTTACTTTTACTTTAGACATTACTTTGGCTTTTACTTTTGATGAAGAAATTTGCCGTAAGTAATTAAGGAATAAGTTTAACTAGTTTGAAATTTTTCGACCATGTCATATTCAATTTTTGTGTGAACCTTCTAAATATAAAGGCAGTATGACCGTTATAATTGAATATTGTTCGTGAATACGGCTCGAAATTGTTTACTTTGTGTTCGTATTGATACGTTTGGGCTTAACCGTAAATAAAGAGCGTATACTGTGCCATACGGCTAAGGGATATTACCTACTATATACTAAGCAAACTTTCAAGAGATCAAATCGGCTTATATCTGATATTGATATTTTAATTATTCATTCGCATTGAAACTTTGGATTTCTTTAGCCGGTGTCCGTTCTTGGAAATAGAGCTGTAGTTTAATGGATGTACATATTTATGAATAAATAAATAGGTATCTAAGTGACAGTATTCTAGGAAAAAATATTGCTTAGACATAATCTTGATTTAATAAATTATGTTCATATTACACATTTAGATGACGACTAGGCTTTAACTTTATAAAATATTAATAACATTATATAAGTATAAAGTATTAAGATTAAAGAAGTAAACACATTTAGGGACTCCAAAAAGCTAATGAATATAAAAACAGTCTTACTCCTAAAAAACTAATTCTATTAAAATATAGCCTATAATTTTCTCGCCTTCCATATTTAATTTAACTTGTCACGATGATTCGTCAGACTTTTAAAGGAAAAGTTAATTGAATTATTCTCTCTTAGATTATTTAAAAAAAAGGCAAACAGCAGTGATTTGCAAAAAGCTTCTGAGAAAAACCGACGCCTCGGATAAACAACGGCTAATTAGATATTATAATTATTCTTTTCATTTAAAATCGTCGGGTCGACTTTCTGCCTAACCGAGAAGATCAGGTTCCCTTCATTTTATGGCGAAATACTCCTTTACAGCTTTCTGGGTAAAATGAAAGAACAGTTTCAGGAAGATCGATTTTCATTTCACCTTAAACGTATCTTAAAAATCTTTTTTACGACAGCTCTCTCCAAAAAATGATTAAAAACGTTAAATATATTCATATTTTCAGAAAATAGTACTAATTATACTTTTTAGGGCTTGAATTTACAGTAAATTCTACCGTAGTTTTCACAGAATTATTAAAGGAATTAAATAACAATAAAGTTAATTAAAGTGATGTACAATTAAAATACAGTCTTAAAACTAATAACGCTAAAGTAGCTATAAATTCAACTCATCAGATTTTTATAATGTACCGTAAAATATCAATTTATGAGTAAGAAGATAAATATTGAATCAATCAGCTTGTCACCGGTTGATTGATGGCCGACCGGAATAAATGCTGTTGAAATTATATTTTATTGTTTCAAGCGAATTTCAACAAATTATTCGAATATTGATTGTACCTGTTTTACATTCTTTTGAGTCTTGACACTGATTTTTTTCTTCTTTATGTGTGCTATAGAAAACAGTTGTCAATGTCATGCCGAGTCGATGATGAAATGCGCAAGTAACTCTGTCTGTCAAAGAGTTTTTTTTATCAAATTATCAAATTCAAATTTATTTATTTTCGGTTCGGAGTTCGGTATATAAATAGCATAGAGCCTAAAAGGACATAGACTTTTTATTCGGGTGCAGGAAGCAGTTTCCTCGTGACGCGAGTGAATCCGCCGGGACAGCTATATACGCGATCGTACCTCATGGGAGAAATGAGTATCAAAATATAATATAAAGTCTACTAAACATAAAAATGCTCGTTCAGCAAAGTTATAAAGTGCGATATTGCGTATAAGAAAATGCTGGAAAACCCGAGAATTTTCCACCGGAGGTCGGAGTTTTTATACATTTTACACTAGCTTATAAGAGAAGCAAGAATATTATATCGTCTAAGCTTCTTATGTTTCTGTTTTTCCACATAATAACGATGTTTATTTTTCATTCAACCTAACTAATCGTGCTTTATGAATTGGAAGGTAGGTAATATACGTCCTGAATAGTTTTTGAGTTATGCGAATATCGACCTTATAGCAGTGTTTATAGGTGTGATTCTTGTTGACAGGAGATGCTGATACCTAAGGAGCAGTGCCGGGTGCAGCCACTATCTGCTGAAGGGCGGGCGGCCAGCTCGCTGCCTCACGCCCGCCTGGCTAGGACACCTTCGATATCCTCGCAAAGCAGCTTGGACAGCGGGACTTCTAGAGCTACCGTAAGTTGTCATATTTTCATTCATGCAAACATAAAGTCCGATTATCTCTCAGTATATTATACCTAAATGTGTGTATTTCATTGAGTAGACAATGTCCGTAAAGCCTATTTTAAAGTTGAAGAATTTGTTGGTTGAACGCGATCATCTCATAAAATACTGATCCGCTATTATTTTAGTGTTAGGTAGTTTTTACCCCGGAGCGGGAATTGGTCATTTCAGAAGGTGCGTGGAACTACTGGCAGAACCAATTTAGATATAAACTTCGATGCATTTTGACTAAGCCTAGCACGCATTGACCGTAAATGATGACTTACGTGTCTACCTTTATGTAGGTATACGTAATATACCTAGGTAAACCTGGACCTCAGAGCTAAAGCCGTGACGAATTATAATTCCATAAATTGAAATTTCTGCACAATACTGTTATCCTCTCTGTGGCTTTTAGGACATTACAAAATATGGATTGTGAAAACTCTGGAAAACGTCAAACACCTCTGTAATCTCTAGCTGTTGTATTTTAGAGCACTCTAATCTAAAGCTATTGTAAACTCTGTTTAGAAACAAAGCTTCTTCAACATGTGCTCGCAACGCGTTGCAGAGTTGATAATGATAGGTCACATTTCTCGTCTGATGCAACATTGTCGTTGCGCAACAGCAATGTTGATCAACTGTTGCAACAAATGCTAACGATCTTGTATTTCGGTGATGAGTCCAACAACTTGTATACACATAATCATCAACACGGATCGTATTCGTTAGTCACAGCAAACATTGAAACACATAGAAGCATGTGTAGTTCATGAAGCTGCGATATATTGCATAGATAATCAGAGCAAAAGGCCGTTCCAATTTACGCTGCGGTTTGCTCGCTAAGCGTATGTAGATGGCACTAATAAATGATATTGCCGTAAATACATAGTTTATGTTCGTGAACCTTTGGATTAATGTTACAGTGATGGGTTTACTCAGTCCATCACTATATACAGAGTGGTTCATATGTTCTATGGCCTGACCTTTTCATTACTACTAGACTGAATTGAAAACTTCATGCATTACATGGCGTTTTCGAGAAAGGCTATATTTTATCCGGGTGTGCGAAGTAGTTCCCACGAGCGCGGGTTCTGCCCATTTCTGTTCGCAATAAGCTCAAAAACGACAGCACAGCTTTCCATGTGGTCTAGTAATAGATAGTGATAATGAGCAGGATTGAGGTACCCGTGTGAAACCGATGGCTGTACCTAGTTCAACAATATGTATTGTAATACACTATTTAACTAGTATAGTACGTATTGATAAACTATACTAACGACTTGAAACTACTGGTAACAGGTACTAGTTATTGATGCGTGTCTCAATCAATCAATTAGACCTGTCAGAGCACAATGCTCGATGTAGGACATCTTACTTACTTGCTGTATACAATATTGTTATTGTCAAATAGCACTACATCATCCTTGTTTTCTAGAGAGGGTAAGGCAGAGGGATCAACATAAATAGCACCTAAATCCAAATTTGACCAGTTACGTTTAGGAGCAATAATGATCATCAATCCTTTTTACAGACCTACTGCAGTAGTAGGGCAAAGGCATCTTCTCATACAGAGAAGAAATAAATGAATCATCACGCCTGCTCGTATTGGTGACTGTAGTCAATTAATAATTGTAACTTCGTAATTCATACAGTATCCCTACGCTAATTCGGGGCACTCAAATATGCCACAGATTATGCATATTTCAGTAGGCCAACTACAACACATTCGGAATTAATCATAAGCCCCTGGGGCGCTGTGAAAACTATACCGAATGTTGTTACGCTTTAGTTATTCTGTGGAACATTCAAACCGTCCGTCAGTGGTCTTGTTTTTATAGAGGTTATGAAAATACTGCTTTGCTCCAGTTTTTTGCAAAGCTAAAGCAGGTAATTCATATTCAAACAAAAAGAAATCGGTTTATTCTTCTTCGACGTGAACTCGTCTGTTAAACTAAATAAATATTTATGAAACCTAAAAATGAATAAAATAACTGTTTCACAACCAACCCCTAAAATATATTGCGTAATTTGTTCTAAAAGTTCGCCTGCTTCACACTAGTTGACGTCATATTAAACTGTCATAATGGCAGCTGTCATTCTTGTCATTGTGAACCGAGGCAAAGGCAAGTGACCGGATGCATATTATGGTAGTTTCAACTTATCGATAACAATATCGAGACTCCCCAGAGTATAAAGCGGATACTCATTTTAACTTTGCTCTTTGTATAAAATGTGCTTTTTGCCTTCCAATTCATTCACATCATTTTCAAAATACCTATCACAAATACGGTTAGGTAATTTCATTTTAGTTAAAACGAATTTTATGTTTTTCTCAACCAATCAAAAAATAAACCTATTCCATTGTGAGAACCTGTGATCTCGTTTAGTAAACAGTGCATTAGAGTACACATCATCTATCATCGAAATGCAGCGTGTCACGTTAATCTTATTGGTATTCAATTTAGTACACATTCGACGTAGATACGGAATTGATGACTAGTTCCAAAGCTTTCAGCAAATCCTTGATTTATAATAAACCTCTTTTTTAATTAATTTCTCCCCTTCCCTCGCTAAAAGCAGGGCAAAAAGTTGAATCAGTTAAACAGGCATTACTTTTTTGTATAAAGTTTAAAAGGATAATGGCGTACTCGTAATCCAGGTGGGTTGTTCACGGGATATTTTTTTAACTCAATCCTTGGGGATGGTCTCGTTGTTCGTTTTTTAATTCAAATATAGTAATTGCAATGATTTCTTCTTCCTTATTTAAATTGCTTAAATAATGTTGCGCCTGTTCTCCAACATAACTTTTTATTTTCCAATAGTGAATGGCATAACGCAAATAATACATTAATCCTGTAGATACATACTGTTCAGAAACTGACTCTTCAGTGGTCAGACCCACATCCTAATCACAGTAGGTATCTTGTAGCTAATTAAGAACACTTAATGGATGACCCATCGACCTTAATTGATGCAACTAAAACTAATTTAATTAGGAGACATATCGGCATTTACCTACTCCCTAACATCAAAATAATGAGCATCAACTTTTACATGGAAACATATTGGATTTTGTTTGAATACGTTCCAAGTAGTTTTAAAAACATCTACTCGGTAGTTTGTCGGGACGCTTGGAATGAATTTCGACAAACTCAGAGCGGCGAGGTCTGAAAGTACATATACCTAAGCGTTTGTCAATAGTTAGTTGGAATATTAATTTGTAAAATCTTGTGTCCTGAATGTGGTTTTGCGAAATCAAATTAACGAAAGAGGTATCTGAACCATACGTGTATTTTATTTTCGTTTTAGAAAATAATTGTGTAGGTATGTTATTTTTATGCTGAAAAGTAATTAGTAAAACGTCCAAAATAACAGGAATTCTACACAAAACTTTTCCCTTTCCTACGCAAAAAAAAAAAAAAACAAAATAATCTTCATAGTGGCAAGTGACAATTTTAAATACGACCTCTCAGTTGTTTCAACCATTTCAGTTGTTTTGAACATAGTAACTACATTGTAATATTAAACTCTGGCGAGCTATCAGCCATGTCACCTGTCCTACAGTTGGACGTGTTAACCACAGTGACGACATTGCTTTATAATCGACTGTAAACTCTGTATATTGTATGAATAATCCTTACGTGGATAACGTCGTATGTAATGTTTATAGTTTATATGTTTCACTAGCCGCTTTCCCGCGGTTTCACTCGCGTCTCGTGGGAACTGTGCGTACCGGTAGATATAAAATATAGGCTATGTTACTTGGGAAGAGTGTAGCTTTTCAACAGTGAAATAATTTTACTAATTGATTCAGCAGTTTCGGAGCATTTACAAAGAAACAAAAAATCTTTCTTTTGTGTATATTAGAATAGAAGTACCTACATGTAGAGGTATCATCCTCCGAGCCTTTTTCCCAACTATGTTGGGGTCGGCTTCCAGTCTAACCGGATGTAGCTGAGTACCAGTGCTTTACAAGAAGCGACTGCCCTGCCTGACCTCCTCAACCCAGTTACCCGGGCAATCCAATACCCCTTGGTTAGACTGGTGTCAGACTTACTGGCTTCTGACTACCCGTAACGACTGCCAAGGATGTTCAATGACAGCCGGGACATCCTACATGTAGAGGTAATACATAAAATAAACAAATACATTTAGCTGCACACAATTAATACATCAATTTAACACATAAGTTAGGTACCATTTATACCAATATATTCCAAATTATACCAAACTGTTCACACTTTACGATACATTGCTTCACGTCAATAGCCGTGACGGGTGACACGCTAGAGACTGGCGTGAGCATAGCAGTAATGTATACGTTAGTTAGTTATGCAAGGTGATGAGCGATATTGAACCGATTAGTCGTTTGTTTCTGGATCTGTTAGTATGGAGATGAAAATACTTTTTTAGTTTATGCATTATGTGTACCTAACAATGGTTTAAATCGAGGGAACCTAATGCTTTGGTCTTTGGTCTTGGCATTTGGTCAGAAAAACTGCGTTGACTGTTCGAATCTAAACAGTAACAAATAAAACTCATGCCAAACGCTTTTCTAAGAAAATTCAATAAAATATATTTCAAGTCGCAGGTACTATCTTCGACGGTAAAATGCATTTCCCTCGAATTTTCACTGTTCGACTCGCATACCGACATCCAGACTTGACAAATATCAAGCCTTGCTTTTTCTCGATTCAAATTCAAAACCCAAGGAAGGAATTTTACAAAACTGTACAAAAGTTTTGTCTGTCGCCTTTGCTACCCGATTGCTGTAAAATAAGCTATGTTTTTCATACCAATGTCAATGTTTTTCAATTTTAATTGTAAAAAAAAATGTTTTTCATGTTTCAAAAATATATGTAGATTTAAATGTTTTGGTATACCCTTCTCGATTGATTCATGGTTATCATAAAAGTGCTTTATCATACCTAAATGTAAACAGCCCTAGCTGTTGATCCGTTTGTTATGCTGTCATAGCTTAACCTGCGAACGATTTACATAAAATATGTTATGGCATGGGATCAAAATGCTAATGAAAAATCATGGCAAACATATTATACTGAAAAAATGTGAGTTAAAAAAGCGTGTTTTTTTAGGGTTCCGTACCCAAAGGGAAAAACGGGACCCTATTGTTTTCGCTCCTCTGTCCGTCCATCCGTCCGTCCGTCTGTCACCAGGCTGTATCTCATGAACCGTGATAGTTAGAGAGCTGAAATTTTCACAGATGATGTATTTTGGTTGCCGCTATAACAACAAATAACGAAAACTAGAATTAAATAAATATTTCGGGGCTCCCATACAACAAACGTGATTGTTTTGCTCATTTTTGCTCAACATCCATAAATATCAGTTTGGATGGTACGGAACCCTACGTGCGCGAGTCCGACTCGCACTTGGCCGTTTTTTTATTTTTAAAGCTGAATTTTGTTTTGTATTTTCTATGAAACGGAAATGCTAAAACCTCTTTGTTGTAGGTACGTGATTATTACGAAATAGCAAGCTTTCAATTTTGTTTTCCGAGTGCCTAATTTAGCAACGGCAATAGCAAGCGAGTGATTGTAACCACAGATAAAGGTGTAAGTTCGTATTAAAAAAGCAATCAGGACTTGCACGCGATACCTGTACGGACTTACCGAGGATGACGATGTTTTTTTGGACTTTCCATAACAAGCATAACGGTATATGTATAGCCAAAAACGGTGGTATAGCCAAAAGAAACGGTCAAATTCGTTCTTTCACGATTTTATCCATTAGTTTTGCTGTTACTTTAGCCTTGAAAAAACGAATTTGACCGTTACTTTTACTTTATAACATTACTTTGGCTTTTGCTTTTGATGAAGAAACTGGCTGTTAGTAAGCAATACTTTACTTACACTAACTTTAAATCCTTTATTCAAGCCACAACGTAAATTCTGATTCACCCCTTCCCCATTCAATTTCTCAAGCTGCAAGTTCGCAATAAACTGCTTCACACTTGGATCATTCATCAAACTGGAAACGCCAATACCTACTTTTATACACACATACTATGCTTTATGTGCATCGATTTTATGTGTGTGTATACGTATCTGCGGAATGTTGTAATCAAAAATGTGGATAGTAGTAGTCCGTTCAAAATAGACATTTTTAATAACAAAAATCCCCGGAAAGCCCGATTTAGGTAGAGAGCTCGAGATTACCATTAAAAATAAAATATGAAAAGTCTCCTTGTGTGCGTCAAAAGTTTTTCGAAGTCAAAAGACAAAATTTTTATCAAAAACATACATCAGACCAAAGTTGTAGACTTTAAAATTCTCTACAAAATGATTTTTTTTTTCCTAAGAGTGACCAATTGTGAGAAATCGCGATTCTGAGAGTCACAATATACATGACATGCACAATTGCACACATTTCCACGCTACCTGTGAGGTAGTATACTGAAAGATATGCAATTGACAGCCAGTAACCACCGTTTTCACCAACCTGCCAACCAATAGACGGAGGGACATGACAAGAGGGTTACCCACTCACAGAGAAACCCCGCCGACCCTTGCTTATCCACAAGCATAACCAGACTAATAGAACAATAAAATTCAGTTATGTAATACATGAAAAAGGCTGTAACACTTGAAATACAATTAGTATTTAGTATATCTACACGTGTGTGCTATTTTATCTATTTTATCGATATAGAAATGCTTTATGTGTCCTTTTCTATGTACTTATAATATACACCCCTTATGTACTTCCTTATATTCTTCCGTTTGTTCCCCTTATGGACTCCCCTTATGAACTTCCACTCATATTCTCCTGTAATGTAATCCCTTATTTCTCTAATCTATAAACTTCTTTGTGTTGTGTCTTGTGTCCTTACTCCGCTTATGTCCTTCCCAATACAACGTGTGTCGCTACTAATCACATTAAATTAAATACGTTAAAATACTGGTGGATATATGTCGTCAGCTATCACTATTTTTGCGTTGTCTGGCAAAGATTTTTTCACACAGAGTTTTGGGCTCAAACCGGTTCCAGTCGGTTGAATGGTCTAAGGCTTCATACAAATATATCTTTGGCTTTAAGTAACAGTTTCCATTAGCACAAACGCGGCATTTTATCCCACAGAGCACCTCGGGGCATTATAATAAAATCTAAGTGAAGGCAGTACTTTTATACGATCATGTATTAGTAAAGCTGGTTAGACATGTTCCTTTTTAAGTAGACTAATTGGTTATTTATTTCTCTTCTATGAAGATGGACGCCATCTACGATTTACACCTATCTACGCAATAATAGTCAGCGGTGCGGCGCTTGTAGTACGGGGTTTCAAATAAAACATTACAAAATGAGTTGCGCTCTGTTAAATCTAACCACTTTTACATAAAATAAGAATAAAAAATATTTCTATAAATATAAATATTGTAGATATTCTAGATGGAAATCATATTTTTTTTTTTCGTTTAAAAATTACCTAATGATAACCACCTGAGAAAGGAACGTCACATTACTATCCCACTAAATAAAAACTGAAAACTGGAGTTGAAAGCATCAAATAAATCATAAAGAAAGCGGTCTGAAATACAAAGAAAAATATCATAATTTCGTACAATTCCGACTGAAATTTGAATAGGTTTCAAGGGTAGGTAGGCGAGTGCGACGTGCTCCGAGGTGGGCGTTAAAAATATATGAATAATGAAGTGACGGGCACGTTATGAGCCTCATTGCCTCTCCGACTTGGACGCATTTCAGATTAACTTTGCTGGTATATTCTGTGAAATTTTGGTCTTCAATAAAAGTGTAGATATACGTGCTTAGCTATGGTGCTGAGGAACAGCTGTTATGCAAAATAAATTAAAATTAGTTATTATTTTAAAATAATTATTGACGTCACACTTATTTCTCCTTCTTAGGTCTCCTTTATATACTCCCTTGTATACCTACTCCCGCTGTGAACTCCCTTATATACTCCCCCTCTTTATCTAATCTCTTATGTACTCCCTTATCTCTTCCCCTATGTTCTCTCCGTGCTGGCTTCCCTATGACTTTTCCTATGTATATTCTTTACTTACCTGTATTTTATAAATGTGATTTTTACTGGGGTGTACTACCTACCCAGAATCTTTTTTAAGAGCTGGATCCACCCTTGCTATGAAGCAAAAAAAACATTGACCGTGTGAAGCACTAAGAACTCGTAGCACAAACTTCTTTTTCTACAACACTGAAAACTCACTAATGAATTTTTAAAACAAAACCGAGTTCCAAGTTTGAATTTCGTTCGCCAACATTCATTTAAAAGTTTTTAAAGAAAAAAAAACTGCCAGAAAGAACTATGGTGGGAAGATAAACTTTTACGAAAAGTGAAAACGCATGAATAATACCTCGACGAAGCTAGGGAGTCTATATATAATGGCTATTATGTATAAGCTAAGCGTATGAGGTGAAAAGTGTTCACATCCATAGGTGCAAAAAAATAGCTTGTAAATGAAAAGTTTGTGACAACAGTGTATTGTATATTATCGCGCTTGATATGCACTCAGTTGCATTATATCTTTTCGTAGACTATCGGTATTAATAAAAAATATATAAGTATTATTTTAACGGTTCAGTTGAAATTATTCTATCCTATTTCAAAGAAAAATCAATGGGAGGGATACCTTTCGTTCAGAGCCATCGTTCATCAACCCAGATAGAAGAAAATATTATTAAAATATTTACTTACACAACGAACAAAGGTGACGGTGCTGCTGTGGTTAAGCTTAGACGCAATAGATGCGTAGATGCGTAGAACGCTACTAGCCTTGTGCATGACGTCATGTCCGTCTCGGTGCTAGTAGGAATAGTGCCTATTCCGAGCACTCTGACGCAACACCGAGCGCTAGCTAGCAATTCAGTCGATTCAGTCCGCATTGAGCCCCGTTCGACGCCGGGCGAACTTGCTAGGCGCTCGGTGCTAGGTGGAATGTCTTGAGATTTGTGGCTAGGCGGGCGAGCTGATTTGCTCTTTAAGCTAAACTTCCCGCGTTCTTTCTAATCGGCAATCATCTCAAGCATCCTTGATTATTTTGTGTTTCTAACTTTAGGATAGTTTATTAATGTTAACCAAAGTTTCTTGACTGTTATTTCGTTTCCTCAATGATATCTCGACCACCTGACGACGAACCCACCATCAAAGGTGATTTTTAATTACAAATAAATAAATCATCATCATCAGCCTATCGCAGTCCACTGCTGGACATAGGCCTCTCCAAGTGCACGCCACTGAGATCGATTTTCGGCTTTTCGCATCCAGCTCCTGCCAGCCGTCTTGCGCAAGTCATCACTCCACCGTGCCTGAGGACGTCCTACACTACGTTTGCCGAGGCGTAGTCTCCACTCTAGAACTCGTTTACCCCAACGGTTATCGGTTCTTCGACTAATATGGCCAGCCCACTGCCACTTCAACTTGCTGATTTGGTGGGCTATGTCGATGACCTTGGTTCTCTGACGGATTACCTCATTTCTGATGCGATCCCCAAGAGAAATGCCGAGCATAGACACACAAATAAATAAATAAATAATTGGTATCATAATAACTATATTATATAAACTTCAATTATATATCATCATAGTTAAGTTTTTATTTTCAATTAAGTATTTCATAGAGGAATGTAATTTTTGCTTTAACAGATAAAATGAATAAAAAACGAGGGTACATTTGCCACTGAGTTAATTGAAGTATGAATAAAGGAAACTGCGTAGGGAAATTGCGATGGGAAAAGGGTTGAGTAGTGAGGTATGCAACTATTGGTTTACATATCTTTAATAACTGAGGAAATCGACAACAAAACGTAAATTTTATTCACATACCTACATATAGAGAATTATTAGTGAGAAACAGTGTTAAAATGGTTTCAAAAACTGCAGAAAACATACTTTTTTACAATAATTGCCTTGTATGGAAAATAGCATGTAGATATACCAATTATAAACACTCACTATATAATCACTTACTTAAATATCCTAATAATTTAATTCCTCCACAGAGCCACCGGGGATCCTCCCCAGCCATACGCACATTTGCTCCTGACGGCCGGACCCTCGAAGCCGGAGCTAGTGGTGTTCCGCGCTCACCGTCGCCTCTCCGCGCGGCCTCACTCGACGTCCGCGCGGCACCGCTCGCACACGGTTCTCTGGCGTCATTGGCTGATACTCCGACGCCTTCAAGTCCTAGGCACGCGCCTCCAAGATGTCTGTCGCCGCTTTTGATGCCACCGAGGTACGTATTGACTAGATTATGACTGAAATACTGTGAAATCTTTTTTGTCATTATTCTTCTTCTTTGTGCCATGTTTAAGATTATATTTAGTTTCCTCTCTGATAATCGCCATACTGGCATTCATTGCCTTCTTATTCTTATCATCTTTCAGGCAATCTTTGCATCTGTTTTTTTGCTGTTCCTCTACAATATCAATGTTTTAAAATTGGAACTGAAGCGAAAACTGACAGAATAAGCATCCAATAAATACCTGCATGCTACCTACTTGCAAAAACTGAATTCTGCATTAATGTTATTTTAACAAACATGAAAGTTTCTCTATTGTATCTTTTTTATAGCGAAAGCATCAAGTTCAACGTCCGACCTTTAATGCAGAAAAGCATAAAGTTCAACTTTAGGATACCTAATACTAATTTCAGCTAACCAAAGCCAAGATCACGTTATCAGGACTTTGACATCTCACTGCATACTTAATCAGTTCATTATTGATTTAGTTTGAACCCTATTAACTATTCAAACTACTTGGCCTTTGCCTTACGAATTCTGTTTGTTTATTTCTGGTCGTAACATTGTCTGTTTCATGACGTATTTAACCTTTAAAAACTAGTATATTACGTCATCGAAATTCAAACATTTATGAAAGTGGTAAAGTATCTATACTAATATTATAAAGCTGAAGAGTTTGTTTGTTTGTTTGAACGCGCTAATCTCAGGAACTACTGGTCCGATTTGAAAATTTCTTTCAGTGTTAGATAGCCCATTTATTGAGGAAGGCTATAGGCTACTTTTTATCCCGGTACGGGAAGTAGTTCCCACGGGATGCGGGTGAAACCGCTGGCAGAAGCTAGTTTAAAATAAAAATAGGGCGCGGATTTTACCTTTCTTTGTTTTTGATGCACACACATGACTGTCAGCCGCAACCACATATATGTTACCTATGAAAACTATTTATTATACGCACATTCCTAAAAAACAAAAAAAAAAAACAAAATTAAGGCTATTACAAAAATCTTCATCCAGATAAGTTCAGCAGTTGTAAGTGAAAAAACTCTAGCATAACGTTTGCGGGCACCGGCCCTTGGAAACTAGAGAAAAACAAGAACAATTCCATCAGAATGCATATTATTTTCAGAGAAGCGTATTTTGGTGCTGTACGTGAACGTATACCTGAAATTAGTTTAATTAAGTTAAGTTACGTCGACTCAAGAGACAATAGGCACCTACTCAGTATGTAAGAAACTTATGAAAGTTGGAACAAGTTATCTTCTTTAGCGGGAACGGCCACAGAAAATAGTTTTTTTTCTGACTTCCCAACTCGCAAGTCTGTATGTGTTCTGTGTTTTTTTTTTTCAGTGAACTATCAAATGCGACTTGCCTATGCTAATGTTATTAAAATCGTTCATTTGATTTTTCACAAGCTCAGACAGTTATTACTGAAGCCAGTCTGTTATAAAATATCTTGTAGCTTCGTAAACCTGTTAAAATGAAAAATGCGTTTTCAAAACATTCACCGTCTTACCACAAAAACTTTTAAACGTCAGTTTAAGACTTGTCTAAAAAAATGTCAAATTATGACGTTGAAATATGGTTCATTTTGCAGCCACATTTTTTTTAGACAAGTGTAAAACAGGTGGTTAAGTTTTTGTAGTAAGGCCATTAACCTCTGTTTGATTATCATGCGACCGCAAACAAAAACAAATACAAAACGATCACATATGCGCACAGGCTCCATTACATCACGTTATCGCTTCGTTCATCAATTATTTAGCAAAGTATCACGCTTGAGCGTGTGCTGTAGCAAAGCCTTCAAGCCTTCACCCTTAACCTTTGCCCCTGAGACTAAAAGCTTCGCCACTTCGTTTCACCAGTTACAAGTTCACGATAGGGTCTGAAATGACCTTTCAAATTGGCTGGCTTTCCTACCTTGTAATTACTTTGAGTGGGGTCGTTTTGTTTTTGTTGTACTCGTAAGTTACTTATAATTTGTTGTAGCAGTTATCCGATACACATATTGTTTACAAGCTTCCGCGAGCGGTTTCGTCCACGTCCCGTTGGAACATCTCTGCGCATCAGATAAAAAGTGGCCTATGGACTTAAGCCTTAGTCAATATTTATTCAATCTGGCCAGTGGTACTTAATTCTTTGCGTACGTTTTTTACCAATAAACCAGCCGAGGTGAACTTTATCTGTTACTAACTTACAATATGCACATCACATAAGATATTCAGCAATTGCTTTGGGCTTGTACAGAAGATCTATCTACGTACAAAAGAAGTTTCCAATATTCCTAACATATGTACCGTATGAAGAAGTTTTTAATGCTGCAGAAGTTATAGGCGATTTTATGAATAAAAGATTGCCACGTGAGTTCCCATATAGGTCAAGCCCGTTCTCGTCATTAGTAGCGAAAGGTCGAACTTACTTGATGATCGTATCGAGTACCTAGAATCACAGCAATCCTATAAATAAAACCGACAGAATCATGTAGAATAAAAATCAAAGTCTTAATTTTGTACAGTCTAACAACAAAATTACAATTTCAGTTCAGCAAAGACTTTAATGTATGTAAAACGTTTCATCCCACCCCAAACGCATTTCCACTTACGATGTAGATTCTTGAAAATTGCCGTGTAAGGAGAAACTATTTCCTATTTCCCCTCGGAGGCTTCACGGATAGACGCCCACAAACTTAGTGATAAACCGCTTAAGAAGAATACTGAATTATGTGTAGGTACAATTGGGTACTTGACTAGGTTAAAAATCAAATCAAAAAGGATATTGGGCAAGAATGTATGAAGTTTGGTCCAAATGTCCACCACGAACGAGACCTATATAATTAAATAGTCTACTTAATTTAGAGTAAATTTTACTAAGAAAGTAAAAAAAAAAACAATGCCAAAAAAAAGTTATAGCCAAAAATGTATTCTTAATTTTCGGTAGTTTTTGTATGTTATCAGTATAATTTTTTATTTTATTCCACTTCTACTTCTTCTTCTTTATCTAAAACTAAGATGAGTAAGACACATTTGCATATAAACAGCCCATATTTTTTTGCCCGATGGATGTACGAATCACTAACCAATTGAGGCGCCATAAGTGCTTGAATATACTCAGCGGTGCCTTAATCTAAGAAAGTTTGATGTAACTGGTGGTGTCTTCTCTCTAATAATGAACAATTCTATTTTGTCAGAAGTTACAGAAAGTACGAAAATCGAACATAACGAAAAGTAATTGAAAAAATGAAATTGACAAAATCTATAAAATGTTTTATTTGATTTTGCTATAACTCTTTTCTGGCATTATATTTTTTTTTACTTTCATAACAAAAAATGTTCTATATTTAACGGGCTATCTAGCCATATAGGTCTCGTTCGTGGTGGACATTTGGACCGGAATCGCCCATTGTCCTTTGGTGAAGCATCTTAAAATAATCCCACTTTCATTTCATCGCTTAGAAGAAAAAATGTTTTAATTTTTTTATAAAATTAACAAAGTAAGTTTATAATTACAGATTGACAGAGTAAAAAATCTATGAAGTCTTAATTTCATGGACTACTACCTGCTGTATTCTCTTTACAGCGTTTTCATACAATTAAATTTCGGATTTTCGACTCGCGCTTGGTTTGTACGGTCGGAGTACAACCAAACAATATTCATTGAGATTTTTTGCATGTACTCATGATTTATTTGCAACTCCCGACAAAAATCCGCCTTTTTGAAGGCTCTGTTAGGCTTTCACAACTCATAAACATAACCTGTCGTCCCATACAAGCCAAAATTCCCTTTGAGATCCTGTCGTGTTTATTTAAGTTCGTCAAAGAGCCGTCTATTCCTGTGGTCGACAATTTCCGGAGATACCATCCAAGGCTTACGTTTATCGGTAACTGCAGAACGTTACAAGATAAATAAGAAGATAGGTAGTACGAGCTGACGACGTTAGCAAGAAAACGTTAGATTTATTTATCGAGTTATGAACCAGGGATTGGTTGCAGCTCTATTAATTGCGTTAGTGTACCGGGGGACGGATATCGTAGCGAAAACTTGTTAGATAAATTCAATAGTAAATACTAGAATCTGGGTTATGATATTTTCCAACGGATTTCCAGTACCTAGAGAAAATCTCAAATGCTAGTTTTTTAATTCAAAAATTAGCCAGAACTTATGTTTATTGAATAGAAATTATGTTGAAATGGAGTATTAGCAGATCTTGTTATGCGTAATCGACATAAACTTACTTCGCTACATACATCATACATGTATTATATTCGTGAGCCTAGTTCCATGTCAGACATTTTGTGGGACAGATAATCGGGTCAATTTTTTGTAGGACATTCTGATCTGGGATTTTCTGACCGTCTTTATATATGATGCGTGCATTGCACTTTTGCTGTCAGTGTATTTTATTTTTCTCCTACAAAAAATCGGTCACCGATTATCAGACATGGCCGGCCTTTACCCAGAGAGTAGGTAGGTTTTGTTTTAGGTCCAATTTCATAAAGTAGCGGGCACATCTGTCTTCGCGCGGTCCGTCCCTCGTGATTAACGATAAACGCCCCAGATGTTCAACGACACTTTGTATATTATGTTATCGTCTTTTTATTAGCTTGCCAACATTTTTTTTAATATTCCCTTAGTACCTACCTATATAAGAACAAAATAGGTTGGTTTTGTCCTCAACTGTTGTCCAGTGTTCCGTAGCTCACCAGTTTGTAATTACCTGCTATAATTGTTGTATGTTGCAATTTAGAAAGAAAATCCATGTTCAGTACAGGTCAGTTGCCACTATTGTTTATTTATAAAATCTTCACAACATCATCCTTGGCCTTCTTATTAAACCAATTCAAGAAGGGCAAGCACCACTTATAGGCTTTAGAAACTAATACTAAATCTTTAAATCATCTTAAACTATATAATATTTATGCTTATCTTGTTTATAGTAAGTAGGTACCATTTCAACAAAGTCTTCATACTTCCAAACATAGGTAGTCTTAAAACTGATGCCTCGTTTGCACCGTACGAGCTGCAGTCAACGATCCCACAACTTCTAAAAGGTAGATTATACTGCACTGAAGTGTAAACAACTATCGTTGCTCAGATAAAATAAAATAGCTAAAAGCTTCGCTTGTTGCGAGAGTTTTGCTTGCACTGAGCAAAGATGGTGTTAATGATTGCACGTTAAACGTAACTATATAAACTTTGCCGATATAACAGCTGTTTGGATTGCTTGGAACGCTGAACAATTACCGACGGGTTATTTTTGTACCTATAATTAAACGTTCAAACTAAACAAAAGCATGATATGGAATAGTAAAAATTAATAGCCTTGCTCTTTGGTGGCATTTTTCTGCTATGCATTAGGTACATTCTTCTTACGCAACTTTCATTTTCAAAAAAGAACAGCTGAGTTTCTTTTTAACTTTTGATTATTGATGGCATAATGCTGTTAGTTAGATACTCTCGTAAGAGAGATAAGATATTTAGATAAAACTGCGAAATATGAGCCTACATAGGTACCAACGAGTTTAGTTTACATTGCCTTACTATCAGGTCGATACTATTATTATGGGTCATTACGAAATATTCAGACAAAATCCCTATTTAGGATGCACACTTACAAAATGTCACGTAACGATGAATCAATGAGGCTCGTCCCGTCCGACATAAATTGTGATAAACTCAATTTTAGATACCCTCCGAGTGCGCTATTCACTCAACCCGCCCTGATTGGACAGCCCGCCAAAATCAACCCCCACCCCACAGATATTGTGACATAATAATAGGAATTTTGTAAAAGTTAATTAGTGAAAATTCCACGACTCAACCTCGGAAAATGTTCTACAAAAATGTTCGGCGCGAAGTTATGAATGAGTCAGCTGTTAATTAAAAATATGGCATTTTGATAACAACATTTTTTTGTACAAAAAAAAAATTCGTCGAAACTAAATTAATTGATTGGTATTTTGTTGAGTTATTCTGATTACGTTTTTTATTGGAATTGCTTTGGTGATGGTATTTGAATGAACACATTTTATTTTGTTTTGTGAATCCGATAAAATATTTCTACATAGAAGTGTTACATAAATAGGTAGGTAGGTACCACCTATGTAACAAATTCATGTAGTCGACAATCGTAGTTAATACATATCGACAATATATTTACATCACGAAGGCCAAACAAGCAATCCGTTCTATTAGGCACCATTGTTATTCATGTTCCATAAAATCAACGAAAACACATAAAGACAGCCATACTCAAATTGTTTGACCCAATTTCGAAGAAAAGACAATTAAATTGACATTGACTGATCAATAAGACGACAATCATTGCCCGAAATCCGAGCTTTATCGCATAAGATGAGTAGGTACCTACCTAATAAGTAACTTATTATCCCTGAAAAGTGAAAACCTTGACTTCCTGTTAGCACTCCTAAACTTTTATGGTTCAATATTTTCAATTTGATATGTTTTTAATTTTATGCTGATAGGTATTTATTTTCTCTTATTATTTGAGACTCTTTAACTAGCTAGGTATCTAGTTAGCTCTAGTTAGTTGTTGAAACTTCTGAAACGATTTGAAAAAATATTTTTCTGGTGGAAAGGTATTGTATCCCCGAGTGATATAGGCTATATTTCATCTGGGTACGGGAAGTAAGTAGTTTCCACGCGGTAGGTAAAGCCACCGGAAAATGCCTAGTAGTTAGATTTCTAGACGCATTCAGCCAAACAAAGGGTCTATATACCTACATACATACACAAGTAGATACCTACGTAATAAAGACACAATCGTAGAAACATCTTCAAAACGAGCATTGGGACATACATAGAGGATTTGATTGAGCGTGATGAGCGATGACTATTCAACTGAACATAGTTGGGCTCATGTTACCACGCCGTTTGATCAGTAAACACCGGTGAATTGGGTAATGTTCTCACCTCATTTGAGTCCGTCGATGAATTAGTAGGTACCTATGAACTAGGTACTCGTAGGTCTTAATTTAATGTATGGTTAAGTTTTTTAAGGTTCCTCAAAAATGCTGAGTATTTTGAAACTAAGTGAAGACCCATATAATTTACTTAGGTATCTTTATTTATGTTCCTACTTTAGCTCAAGTCCTAAAAAATTTTTGGGTCTTTTATAGGTAGGTATTCATACATTTGCTTGCCTATTGTGTCAACTTTTCTATTATTATTAGCAGAATCAGATATCTTCCTCTACTAAATACTAAACCTACACTTGCCCTGGGCGACATAGGCAATAATATTTCATCCGGGTAAAGGAAGTGTTTTCCACTGGTCGCGGGTGAAACCATGGGAAGTAGCTAGTATCTACTTTATTATCGGATTATACAACCTCATCAAAACTGATTAATCAGATGACACGGTCATTGATCTATAGCAATTAGGCAGGATTACGCGGAATGATATTGGTCGAATGCGATTACCAGAATTTCATTCAAAATAATTGCATTTCCAGCGTGTGACCTAGTTAATCCACTTTGCAGATTCAAAAGAAAAAACCTCGACTCGTTAATGTACGGAAAAAAGATTATAGCATCGCTTTTTGAAACAGCTTTTTGCACATTAGGTGAAAAATATAAAAGGCTTTGGCTCTGTAGGTAGGTATTACCTTCATACGAATAGGTAGGTGCTTTCAAACTTCAATAAGTAGGTACCTTCACACAAGCGGATTATCCGATAAATTTTCTGCCTACCTTACCTTAGTACCAGCTGTATGTTAGTAAGTCCTCCCTCAAAGCAAACCTCATAATCAAAATAGCAGCAACTCAAACATCACAGCTCTGATGCCTAAAATCCAGGCACAGATTATTATTTCATAGAAAGCCAGTGCCGCAGTAATTACTCTGTGAAATTAGCTAACGTACTGGCCAGCTTTGGCTGAAAACCGCTGTGTTGACTGCAGGGTATTAAGCGTCTAAACCTAATGCATTCTCCTGCATAGCTTCGTACCCTACGTGTTTGTTACGCATACCTTCTATAGCAGCTATGTGACGATCTTTCTATTCTACCTGCAATACTACTTAATCAAGTGTTTAGATAAATTCTTCCCAAGGACTACCTTTTTAGTATCGCCTTATTAGAAAATGAGGACTATTGAAATGGACGGATGTTTTTTACATTATGTAGGTACCGTAATAAGTACCAGAATTTCAACGATCTATTCGTTCTAAGATATCGCAAATAATGGGGCTTTGCGCATCTAACCGTGTTTTGTTCCCAATTATTCCATTTATCGTGTTATTTTCCATTCCAGACGAATAGACCGCAGCAACTCGTTAGTGGAAAGCAGCAGTGGCGTCGGTCCACTGAGCCCTGGTGCCAGTGCAGCCATCAGCTCTCTAGGGGCACTCCAACCAGACTTGTACACGAAGCGAGAGGCTCCTCTAGTGATAGAGCTAGAAGGAGCTGGGCCCTCGCTCGGCAGGATCCATCTACGCTTGAAGTACGACTTCGATCGGTCGGATTTGGAAGTTCATCTTATTGAAGGTAGGTATTGACGCTTGGCTGATTCAGGGATTATAATTATTTCTAGGGCCAATCTATTCAACCTATGTATTATACCTATTCTATGACCCTCTATTATCTAGTTGGGT
The DNA here is from genome assembly GCA_963856015.1 of Helicoverpa assulta. Taxonomy (NCBI): domain Eukaryota; kingdom Metazoa; phylum Arthropoda; class Insecta; order Lepidoptera; family Noctuidae; genus Helicoverpa; species Helicoverpa assulta. The sequence goes on from CAWLCW010000016.1 coordinate 4,713,898, forward strand.
CCATTTAAACACTTCATTTTACCAATGGCAATTTTAAGCTCAAAGCTTCACTGCTATCAGAATTTGCTACGAAGACTTCGAGATACAACAATGTGTATTTAACATTATCTACAAACTTATTTTCTTATAATTTCAGCGCACGATTTAGCGGGTTACGAAGCTGGGGGTTTCAACGATCCCTATGTGCGAGTCACCTTACTGCCTGAAGTGGACACACGGGTCCGTCAGACTCCGGTGCATCGGAACGAAGCCAACCCATTCTTCGACCAGCACTTCAAGTTCCCTGTGTCACACGACGAGTTGTCTGATAAAACGTTGCTGCTACAAGTTTTTGATTATGACAGGTATGATCAGCTATCAAGCTAAACTATAAGATTCTTCCATTATGATATGAGCTATAGGTAGTTCATAGGTACAGCTTTGAATGAAACGAATATCTTGTCTTAGGACAACTTCTAGCCTTCGATTACACGGTGTATCTTAACAATGTTTTACTTATGATTCCAGGTTTTCTCGCAACGAAGTAATGGGTTCCGCCAAGGTGCCTCTTTCTCGCGTCGAAGTGGCGGGTGGAGCCGAAGTGTGGGCCGAACTTTCCCGAGAGCGGCGTCCACCAGAGGAGTTGCAAGAACTGTTACTGTCTCTATCGTACCTGCCATCCGCTGAACGACTCACTGTCGTCGTGCTGAAGGCCAGGAATCTATTGCCACCTCAGGAAGGGAAGGATGCTTTAGGTGGGTTCCTTAAGGATAGATTATATTAAGGATATATTCACACCCTCTACAGTTATGTAGGGGTAATTAGGCAACCATTAATTATTGATCTGGTTATATGGCTACTTTCCAGATGTGTATGTAAAAGTGTACCTGCTGGTGAACGGCAAACGTGTGAAAAAGAAGAAGACTAACAGAAAAGAGATCAACAGCCCCGTGTGGAACGAGGCGTTATCATTTAGCCTACCATCTGCTAACCTTCAGGAGGCTTCTATTGAGGTAAGGAAATTGCCACACTTGTCTTGACTGGTCATCCAAATCAAATCGGTAATAGAATTTCATGTGTACAGGCTAGCTATTCATTAATCTTTGTTGCAGCCATGTATTTAAATTATTTTCGATAAGACCTATGTTCGTGTTTAGCTCACTGATACCATCGTTTGCTAGAGAACGGAAACCATTATTGATGACTTACACGTTTATGTAATTATATACCTACTTATTAAATACCTACGGGCTTGTTATTTCATTTCGTTAAGGAAATTATACAGTGAAGTTTGAAGGTGGACTTTTAGATCACAATGAACTTGTCCTTTTACCTACCTAACCTAACGGTAAAAAACCTTTTCGGAACAATTCTTTCGGTTTGCTTTAAACCAAATCTTGTCAATCCTTGCAGGTATGCGTGGTGAGCGGCGGCGGCAGCGGGCTGGTGGTGGGCTGGTGCTGCGTGGGCGCGGCCGAGCCCGCCGCCGAGGGCCGCCACTGGGCGCAGATGGCGCACGAGACGCGCAAGGCCGTGGCCATGTGGCACACCCTCAGATAGACTGCACATCCTCTCCCTTACACTCGTCTAGTTTATCCCGGACCGATTGATGCAAATCTTCTGTAGAAGACGGCCCACGTTTTGCGAAATAGTATCGATTACAGAATCGATTTTGCGGGGATTATTAGTTCCAAATCTGTACACGTGGCGCTGATAGTTCTCATATAAAATTCAAACAACGGATTCTATCGATATTATTTGGCAAGACTGATAAGGCCCCCTGTTCACTGTTGTCTAGTCAATGTAGTGACGTCCTAGGTAGGAAGACCAGATACCAATATTTCTTACACATTTTCTGAAGTCATTCGAGTTTTTGCCTTTCCCTACCTAGTTATTGCAACCGCCTAGTATGTAAATAATAAGGATGAAGTCCTGAGTGAAATTCAGTCATCTGGGAGATTGCATCAAGCTTACCTACTTATACCTCGGGTCTTAAGAATAGGTCATACAGGTACCTACCTCTTAGTTGACCCATGCCCTTAAACTTCTTTATGACGTCACTACTGTACCTACCTACCATAAATTACTGTACTTGTCTGTATCGACTATCGTAGACTTTCACTATAAGATGCCTAATCTACATTGTAATTATACTTCGCAGAGCCTAAGTTTGCTCAAAGGAACAGAAACTGTATCATACTTTATCACTGTTAGAAACAAGATGTGTCTGATATTCAATAGATAGTAGCTTCACAAATTCGTGTTTCGAATCTTGCAATACTGTTATATTTAAATGTCACTAGTCATTTGTATAAAATGTTATTGATATGCAGCTCGCTACACGAAGCACTTAGTAGGTGTACTGTTAGCTTTATCGCTCTTCGATAAACTGACGAGAAGTCATGTGAGCGAATCGTCTGTCTCTGAGAGAAGGTAATAAATAAGTGTAATATCCCTTTATCAAGACTTATACCTTGTATTACACTCCCTGCCTTCCTATACTGTCCAGTCTAAACTGTGGGCTCTATACTATACTTCCTGATATTATAATGAAATTGTATCAAGAATGTTTTAAAAATATTTATCTTGTTAAACTTTATAAAAATATAACAGACTATTTTCGACGTGGTAAATTATATTGAGCTTTTGAAACACCAAACAAAATCTTATGAATTTATAGAATTTTATATAAGAAATGTTAATTTTTGAAAATAAATTTTAATATCATTGTCCAATAGATGATGTGAATAAATAAATACGACTATTTCTATCTCCTGTACTTATGTGTGCCCACAGTTGTTCTGTCACATAACTAGATAATATATAAATACCTACTTATTAGTACGTAGCCATTCAATAGAGTGGCCTCCGTCTGTTCAAGGGTTTTATGAATTATATCGAATTTTATTCCAAAAATATACGTACATATTTTTATCTAAGTGTATGTATCTGTGTGAAGAGGTATATTACTTTTTATTTTCTTTACAATGTCTGAATAAAATGTCTATTTGTAAGATTAAATGTGGTTTTACTGGTAGAAATAAATAAATAAAAATACAAGTGTACAATATTTTAAATATTATCATTTATTAATAACTTTTTACATGTGTACAATGTTTTAAAATCAATAATAATAGAAAAAAATAGTATGTATAAAGTTGATATTGAACGTAACACAAAACACTTTACCAGAGCTTGGGGGTCCCGTAGTGTTGTAAACTTGTAACGTGTCCAGAGCACTACAAATGCACTATTATAAAGTTACTCGAAACTTACCACCATTGCCGAAGAGACGCAGGAACACGAGCACTCGCCAACTAAAATTGCATTACACAATGTTAAAATATGTATGTCGGCGAACATAACGTATTCTTACAATGCCATCACCTCGTCGCGGGTAGACATGCGAAGATACGTAATGAACAACTTGTGGTTATACTAAAATAATAAAGATTACTTTAACTATTTGTAAACAAAAAAATATCACAGTATCGTTTTCATTTACAGGTACACAGAACGCTTTTGTTGCTAAGGGAAATCAGAGAAAATCTATATGAAACAACTTTTTCTAACACTTGGACAAACATACAACATAAAGTTCGGAACGTTTTAAGTTGATTGCTGATCCCACACAAGCAAAAAAAGCAGCATAAATATTACCCACAATTATGGCAACATAAAAACGGTAAGTAAACGGAAAAGTTATTGGAATTATGACTAAACTTACTACATGCATAATCTAAAATTGTGACCACTAATAGAGGGAAAAATTAATAAATCATTTTGGAACTCAATCTCAAAAAACAGAACTTATAAACACAAAGCTAGAAAAATTAAAAAGGGTTAGCTAAAAGAGATGTATACTTTACACATCGTTGTAGTATCCTGTGCCTTTTCTGGGAGTGGGGATGGGATAGGATGGATAGCTCATTTTAGTGTAACTGTGTCTAGGCGGAACTGTGCAAGTGAGGTGGGGTGTCAAGTAGACCGGGATTGGGTGTGGAGGTAAATGCAGTCGGCGTCCTTGCAGTCGCCGCCGACTTCGAAGGGGCAGAGGATCGCGTTCGGGTCGCCCTCCCAACTGGAATGGATGAAGTTTATAAACAATCAACTGGTATTACAGGGTTTAAATATATCAAGAAAGTGGCATATCTCTGCAAGGTAAATATTTTTGTAGCTTTTATCGTAATCGTGGTCAACTGAAATTGGAATATCTTCTTCATTTTCAGTGTGTTTTAGTTACGTATAAAATACTGAAACACATTTTAACATTGTAGACGATCGCTTTATTCCTTTTTGGCTTTATTCTGTTGTAACGCCAAAAAGGAATAAAGCAGAAATCATTGTGAATCACTCACAATCAATGATTGACAATGTCGATATGATGCATGTAGATCACATCACAGTAAAAATTCTAACATCATTACATAAAAAAGTTAAAACAAAAAACTTGTAATAAATAATACTGTCCAGTATATAACACTGACTTTGCGACCTTGAAACAGCATTGAATTCATTATCAGTGATAACACGTAAGTGCCTTACCTATCATAATGGACATTTTTATTGATAAAAATTTTAGTACTCAAACATGAACATGAAATAAATAAATTAGTAAGGAACATTTTAGTATGAATAAAATAACATAGACACAAAATCAAAACGGAAATCTAGTTCCTCAAGGTCGCTAAAATCAAAGTGCAATTCAAATGAATGATGTATAGGTGGTACTCAAAGATTACATAGTCTGGGAGACAAAATCAGTCTCCAGTACAAAAGCAATAAGGAAATCAAGCCCCTCTAGTAGTATGACTTACGTTGAACGCCCAAAAGCGTCTAGAGGTGATCTGTAATCGTCATTCTCAAGTCTTCTAAAATCAATTGTTATTTCTTTATCCCCTCCACCTTTTTCCACAAGTGGATGACTTGATAGCCTTTGGTTTTCAATTAAATCCTCATTGATATTTTTGTTATCCACAAACAATGTCGTACTACACACATCAGTTTTACAGCCTGTCACTGTAATAACTTTTTTATTACTAGTAACATCAAGCTGCACAGATAGTTTAGACTGTTGCATTACCACTGGTGGTTTAACTACCTTTACTATCCTTGCTGGATTAGCAGGTTCTTTCACCAAACTGGGATCTTTAATTTTTTTATGTACTACAGGATCCCCAATTTCATCTCTTAGAGGATTGGTCTCTATTGTAGGTTTATTTACTAAAGAATTCTTAATTTCTTCTGTACTTGGATTACTATCTTTAACAGGTTTATGTACCACGTTTTTAGGTTCCTCTTTACCTAAATTGTTTTCTTTTGAAATAACTTTAATATTTTTGTTGACTATAGTTGTTTTCTGATCTTCTTTCATAGGATTATTCTCTTTTTGCAATTTCGTATTTATCCTATTTAGTGGAGGCAAACTGCCATTGATTTTGGAATGTGCAGAAGACATTGAGCTGAAAAATAAAGTTTAAAAAGAAGAAGCCACCAGTTTATTATACAACTAAATAAATGATGTTAATAGTTCCCCAAAAGATTCAAGTGACTAAAATTAAACCTAATAAATAAATATAAAGAAGAAAATAAATGAGCAAGCCACATAAAATAAAGATAGAATTATAGAAATACCTTTTCAATAACATTTGATGGTGCAATCGTATTTTGGTCAAACAATTTTGCACAGATCTTGTTTGTCTCTTGTTCAATGTAATGGCAGTCTTGATATTACGAAGTTCTGTAGCTACTATTTTATATCTTTGGGATAATTTTACACCTTCCTCTTTTAACTTTAACATCTTGGCAGATTCCTCCGCTATGTGTTTTCTGTAAAACAATCGGTATGTGAGGTGCGAATGCGAAATTCATAGAATAATAAACAAGAAGCTCGTAAAAATACCTTGAATTTTGTATCTTTTCTTCCAGGTTATTTATAGCAGACAGCTTTGTTGCATCAATAGCCGTATTTCGTGGTTTTAACGTATCTTTGTTTGGTACAGACACTTTATTGCTCAAATTGATTGTTGTCTGCCTAGCTTGTTTTATCTTTTCTAACTCTGCCATTCTTTTCACGAGATTTTTGTACTCAATTTGCTCCGACTTTGGCAAATGTTTAACAGCCTAGAAGAAATGATCAACCTTAAAATATCTGAAAGAAATGAAACAATAGAAAAATCAAACGAACAATAATTCTGCAGACCTTAGCAACAAACTTCTCATTTTTCTTCACAGGAGCTGGTTGCTGAACGACGTCTGGAAGCCTTGTCTTCTCGACTTCCATTCTAGTACTTTTCAAAAATACATCTAGTCTCTGCTGGAAGTCTATCTGCTCTGACAGTTTCATATGCATTTTAGTTAAATTCTTCGTAGCTTCATGTTCACCCTCTGAATCAGATTCACCAACAGTAATAATAAATCTCTTTTCTTCAGGAACTACAACAGCAGGTACAACAGGTTTTATTTGGGGTGCCTTAGGTGAAATAGATCTTGGTTCTTGAATGCTCTCTAAAGCATCAATTATAGTAGGATTTACCAGATTAGGTAGATTTTTACTAAGAGAAGTCAACAGTTTAGCACGCAACAAGTCTTCATCATCTTCAAGTTCATCCGCATCAGGAACCTTTTGTTTAGGAATGTCTTTTTCTAAAGCTTTTGTTGCCTCCGGCGTGCTATTTTCTTCTATAACATTAATTTTGGCACTTCCATCATTATCTTCTTTGGGTTTGTCATCAGCATCTGACCCAATATCCATATCAACAGATTCTATATCAGTATTGTTATTTGAATTGAGTAAATCATCTGGGAAATTGGTTGATTGGGATTGGGATAACTTCTTCTTCAATTTTTGCTTTTGTTTCCTTTCAATAGCTTTCTTAAGTAGTGCAGATTTAAGACAGATCAATCTCAATTCAGCAGTATCACTATCTTCATCCTCAGACATTTTGATTTCAGGTTGTACTTCATTTGGAACTGGATTTGCTTTGACAGTTTTGGTTTTGAGTGCATGTTGCCGAAGCATTTCTAGATCTTCATCAGAATCTTTTTCTGAGATGTTTTCCCTATCAGATTCTTTCTTTGCATCCTCATTGTTTTTAATGTCTTTACTAACCGAATCTACAGTGTCCTGTGGTAAAATTGTTGTCATAGTTTTGCTATCTTCATCAGTACATAGATCTATTAACTCACATGGACTCGTTTTTTCTTGGTTTTGCGCTTCAGCATCTAGTGTGGAGATGGGTGATAATTCTGTTTGTTCTAAAATGGTGCCAATTTTGTTATCAACCATTTTTTCTGCTGGGATGACCTTCATTGGTTCTGGATTGACACCACTAAGCATTTTTTGAAGTCTTTCACTCAATGATGTTTTGTCATTTTTACTTGGATTTTTGTTTACTACTACAGCATTAGCCAACTTTCTTCGTCTATTTCTGTATTCATCTTCAGATTCCTCACTCGATTCACTAATAATTTTTACTTCTAATTTCTTTTTGGTGTAATGATTCTTTCTCTTGTATTCTCTAGTCTTTATGGAAGTTACAATTGGCTCAACTTTTTTTCTTTTTTGTCTATGATGTATCTTTTGACGTTTTTGAACTTTAGGTTTTTGTGGTGCATGAGAATAATAGTCTTCTAGTTCAGTCGCTGATATTTCTGATAAGTCTAATAATGCATCATCCTTTCTATGTTTGTTACCTAAAATTTTACAGAATGCACACTATGTGCCTACAAACAAAAACAGTTGTCTTATGCTAAAGTAAATTGTAACACTGATTTTTGGCCATAGTGTTGTCCTTTAAAATGTTATTTTTCAAACAAAAAAAATTTGAACCTTTGAAGAATAATAAGCTCTTTGTCATTTATGATATCGGTTAGATGCAAGTTTATGCTAATTTCTTATCACTCCATGACTATTCAACAACAATGGTTTATGTACCCAGTATTTATGAGCACATTCTATGTGTTATTTGGTTTTAGAATTGATACACATTATTGTACACCTAAAAATTTTGTATATATCTTGGATAGCATAAAGTAGTAATAAGAAATCCTTAAGAATAAAAAAAATAGGGCAAATAAGAGTTTCCGAATATCAAGAGTGAAAGTCAATACTTATTCAATTGAGATAGATTCCACAAGACATTGAAACCTAAGGAAGAAACTAAATTAATGGTGCTAAGAGTATCAGAATAGTACCAATTAAAGCATAATAGTTCCAGAGTGCAAATAAAGTTATCTGAGGCAATTGGAGTGACAGCAACCGAACTCAGTATTATTGAAAATATATATCTGGCATATTAAGTAAATGTCAAATAAACTGCAACTATAGCAAAATTAACGCATGTTTTATAATTTTGTGGCGTTTACCTTTATCTAGGTCAAAGGTTAACAATCACACAAGGTCATTTTATTAACCATTGTATTTTAACAAATATGGCGCATCAACGGAGACCTACGGTTCACTACATCTCGATAAAATTGATATTGACGTCTTACCTGGCCCTATGGAAGATCGTTTAGCTTTCTTACGTTCAAGGACATTGTTGTAATTTTCTAGTACTTGCAGTCTCTGACGCAACAGAAACTCTTCCTCTGATGAAATATCTGATAAATCATCCACGATTTCGCCTTCTTCCATCTCAGAGTCCGCGTGAAGCGGTGGAATATTCTCCACGAAAGCCATTTCCAGTTCTGATAGTCTTCTGAAGTTCGAGAAAGTTTATACATTGATTATGATGATACACGCAAATGAAGTTACGACTACATAATGCAAAATACAAAGCAAAATGATTATAATTACTCACAATCTTTAACATAACATTATGGCACGCTTCCTGAATAATAAAACTAAAATATTTTTCAGCCTTTTTCGTTTCCTGCAGCCAGCAGCAGTCTCAAACTGTCTATGGTATTTAAAAAAAAAACTAGTTTACCACAGACTAGTTACCATTATTTTTAAACTCGTGGACCCAGACGCTTACTTATAACTGGAATCCACGCTTACACAAAGACGAGTGATAAAAACAAAGCACAACTTTTTAAAATTATTGTTTTATTGAATTTAATGCACTGTACTTACACGCATTAGTTAAGAGCTAAAAAAACTTTCTGAATAAAGCCAAAAAACACACGAGCCAAGAGACGTAATTATCCTCTCTAAGTATCAAATTCTCCACTCATATGGAAAAAAAATAGAATCTATAATACTTTCTACAACTCGACCGCGGTATACAAAACTTATTCCAGTGACCTATTAGAGTTTAGAAAGAAATATTTTTTATTGGTATGTGATTTTCGAAGTTAATAAAGGTTTTTGCTGTAATGTTTTTAACTTCCGAATAAATAACTGAGGCACGATAGAGTGTGGACATCCTACTAAACAGAGATACATTGCTACTTGGGGGGCCCCGCTCGGCGCTCACTCGGCTCGTTGTGCTGTCCATTGCATTGTTTATACACGTTCATGGGCAGAAGAAGAAAACACTGTCCAAAAAGACAGTGACACTCATAGATGTAATATACTAAACAAGATTGCGCACTCTCAAAATATGTATTTACGAAAATGAACTCTATTCCAACGCAATAAGGTACTAAATTGGTTGCATAATACACATAGGCAAATCCGAGCCGAGAGGGATAGTTAGAACGGAGGCCGTGTGTCTCGTTCTAACACCTTGCCAGCATAAAAAAATGTTATGATCAACAGTTTTGTCTTCACAAAAAAACAATTAAATCACTTGTATTTTTATCTTATTTTAACAATTGTAAGTCAACAAATTAATAACAATTGCATTAATTTATTCGTATTTATTCTTAAAACATAAACAACATAAATTTTTGCTTTGTTTTTTTTTTATTTTCTAGCGGTAACCCTGAACATTCTTGGCGCGTAATCAGCGTTTAAAATTTTGTTTATATTTTTTTGTATTAAATCAATTTAAACTATTAAAATGGTCAAAAGTGTTGCGTTTATACTTGTAAAAGTGAATCCTATGGTGATTGCAATACATCGTTCCACAGGTTAGCTAATAATAACATTTTCGTAAATCAAACAACTAGGGTGCCCATTAATTCTTGTAATGAGACAAAATATGTGTGATGGATTCTAAAACTGTTGTACTATTGTTATAGCTTCCCAAAAAATGAAGAAAGGCTAATAAATGGCTCAGCTGTCTATAATATATGTGAAGCAAAAATACAAAAAAAATCAGTCTTCACTTCGAATCTTACTGCTTTTATACTGCTAACTCCCGCTTATTATTAAAAGCTTATATTAGTATCTTAAGGTAACAAACTGCGTAAGTTAAAACTTCAATACCAATCTGTGTTTAATAATCTTAGCAAATTCGGATTTGTCTCACATAGCTTAATCTCATAGACACCCTATTAAAAAGGGACAGACGGCCTCCGTACTAACTGTTTCACTCGGCTCGTTTTTTGGGTATAAGTGCGCAGTCCTGTTTACTATATTATGTCTATGGTGACACTATAGAATAAAGACAATGACAGCTGATTAGAACCTTAGGACTTGGCTGACTCCGCCCCCTAACAAAAACTTGAAAAAGTCAAATCAAGATTTCAAAACAAATTGCTTTTTTCTTACAGAATTGAGAAAAATTTTGTAATTTTAGTAATACCCATTACGTATTTCATTGAAGGATGTATCAAGAAAACGAAGATGATTGTAAATTCGCTGCTTGTACGTATTTTGCGAAGAATCATCCTGGTGAAATGTGTGGTAGCAATGGTTTGCCGCTAACTCCGAGTTCTATAACAATATTGGGGCGAGCCCAGCGGCTGTTGACGATAGAACACCCTAATTTGTGCACGTACCTTGATGTAATTCGCGGTAAACATGGTAAGTTTGTGCTGTACTTTTCTATTAGACTACAAGTTGAATGTAAATAAATTGTATCAAAATATAATAATATAAATAATGTACCATTGTTTCATCGTCATTCAGACAAAGGCAAGCAAATTCCGACCAGTTTTTGGCCCCTCCAAAGACATAATTGACAAAGGAGGTAGCTACAATTTAGATCAGTAGTATATCTATTACATATTTTTTTTCAACAGAAAGGATCATAGTAGTTGCAGAAGTGATAGGAAAGTCTTTAAAGGAATGCAAGTCAAAGTTCTCCTATGAAGAAGTGACCAACATTGCTAGGCAAGTGGCAGTTGGCTTACAGTTCTTACAGGATCAGGATATTGTGCATAGAACTCTGTCAGATGATAATATACTTATTGATAGTAATGGCAGAGTGAAGCTGTTTAATTATGGATTGTATTACATGACAGATAAAGGCAATGAAGTATCTTTTCCACTTGGGTAAGTAAGAGCAAAGTTTATATATTTCTCCAGTGATTTTAAAGATGAAGAAGACATTATTTGGTTTCTTTAAATTGCACTTGTTATATCAAAGTAATTCCCCTTAAACATATAATAACAGACATCATAAATTGTACATAATGCATTAAAAAAATACTATCTTATGCAAAATCCATAATTTGAAAGAGTTTTTGGTACTCTTACAATGAGGGTTTTCTAAAATGGCAATCCACGAGGTGGCAGCACCGAGCGTCAGGTCCAGATAACTGTCAAAGTGCTTATCTTTACTATGAATAGTGAACGATTTTAGTGTTTTTTTTATTTTATAATTAAAGCACTGCATTATTGTTTTACTATTGCGGTTGAGTAAATAAAAAAAACTAAATCATATTGTGTTAACAAATTTTTCAACAAGCTTTTCCTTAGTACCAGTGACTTTTGCACCCTCTCTCTTAGCTCAATTTTTAGTTCGGAAACCTTATTCTGACCGTAGTCCATAATAAAATCAATAACACTTCCAATATAACAGAATTTCAATAAACAATAAGTTCGGCACCTACAATTCCATACTATTTGACAGCTGTTTGGACCAGACGCATACGTGGCGCCACCCGGTGGCAGAAAAAATTTCAAAAACCCTCATTAGTAGAAGTACTTTATGGCTAACAACAATAACTATTTCTTTTATGAACCTGTATTCCAAATTCAAAATGAATTTAATATTCCAGCCTACCAAGATACCTAAGTCCAGAGACAATACTGAACGGAGGAGGTCCAGCTGCAGATGTATGGAGTTTCGGCATCATAATACTGGAGCTCTGTATTGGTAAACTGTGGAACAACCTCAAACCTGGCCCTATATTGAGAAGAATACTCACTTTAGTACATGCTAACAACCCTGCGGAGAGGATAGCGAGGGAACATGACTGCTTTGAACAGTATAAAGTAGGTAATCTGGTTAGGTATCTATTTAATTTAAATTGATTTTTTAAATTGTTGGAAATGCCAAAATATTTTTTCAGAATTTTGTAATTTTATTTAGTAGCTTTTCATATGAATATAGAAATTATTCGATTTGAGGTGTGTGATTTTAGGTAGTGATAAATAGACTAACATTGATCCTGTCTAATGTTATGACTAATATATGTGAAATTCATTATCTGTTGTACTTTCATGCCAGGACTAATTTGCTAAAGATAGTCTAGAGCCGGGAAGAATTTACCTCAAAACTATGGGTAACAGCTAGTACCAAAAAAGGGACTTAATAATAACTATTTTATAACTTTTTTTAGCAAGTACCAGAAAAATTGAGAATGGTAATAGAAAAATGTCTCAAAATCTATCCAAGTGAGAGAGCAACATTCACAGAAATAGTTGAAGACTTGTCACAGATTGATACAAAGCAGTTGGTTGAAGTGAAAACCCCTCGAGGTTTAATGGGATGTAAGCTACAATACCTTTATCATTGGTGGCAGTTAGCTGGTGGGGATATTCAGGCAGAGTTGAAGAAAAATAGCCTGGTTAAAAATAGTCCACCTATCTTGTCTATGCCTATGTAAGTATTAAAACTGTTTTCTAACTAGTCTGATAGGGATAGAGACCTAAAAATAAAAGGATAAAGTAAATGTTCAGATTATCGTAAGAAATAACTGTTGATATACAAAAGAAATAATTAAATTTCCGTATTATTTTTTCAACAACATTAAATGTGTCACTTGGTGTGAAAGCATTTATGGCCTTACTACAAAAACTTAACCACCTGTTTTACACTTGTCTAAAAAAATTGTGGCTGCAAAATCTATACTAATATTATAAAGCTGAAGAGTTTGTTTGTTTGTTTGAACGCGCTAATCTCAGGAAGTACTGGTCTGATTTGAAAATTTCTTTCAGTGTTAGATAGCCCATTTATCGAGGAAGGCTATAGGCTACTTTTTATCCCGGTACGGGAAGCAGTTCCCACGGGATGCGGGTGAAACCGCTGGCAGAAGCTAGTGAACCATATGTCAACGTCATAATTTGACATTTTTTTAGACAAGTCTTAAACTGACGTTTAAAAGTTTTTGTGGTAAGACGGTATATATCTAACTTCAGTTTACTCTTTGATAGAGACCAGTTTGATGTATTAATTGGGAATAATGTCTCCTTGATTTATTTTTAAAAGCTTTTTTTATTTATTTCAGAGCAATACTCTTAGACGGCTGCACAATCGGTGGTAAATCAGGTGCCCTCTTCGACCGTCGCCTCGCGAAATACAGTTTGGACTTGCTCAAATCCCGCCTAAGTCATATACCACCGCACGACTTTTACCCACTGATGCATGAACGGAAAAAAGAGTATGATGCTGTGGCGCTACCTAAGATTATAAGGGAAAGGGATACGGAGTACCAGTTTTATAGGCTGCTTTGGTTTCAACGATTATTGCAAGTAAGTTTTTTTGTATATGGCAATAATGACGTGAAATACAAAAATCTCTACTATACCTAAGGCTAGAAAGTTTGTTTGGACTCGCTTATCTCAGGAACTACTCAACCCATTTGAAAAATTCTTGCAATGTAGATATCTCATTTAGTGAGGAAGAAAAAAGAACAATAGGAATAGGTGTAATACAATTTTTTTCCTTTTTTTGGCTTGAATAAAATTATCCTATTTTCTTGCTATGTAAATTAATTTTCAAAGAAACTATTTTCAACCTTATTTTGCAAGCAATTAAGTATAAAATACTTCACCTCAAATAAGTGTATAAGCTTTTTTCCACTATTTTTCCGATCTATTTTTTACTTCTTTGTATAACAATCCTAATTGCAATGATGCTGATAGATTTTCTGATTAGGACCTCTTTTAACATCACCCAAAATAAAGCTGTCTGTTTTTTATCTAATCTGGAGAACATTTACCGTTTCCTCGTTTGAGCTGTGATCCATATAATCTGTGGCCTTGCTTTAGGCGATGCGATCTTTTTTCTATGTTTGGTTTTTTATTAATTAATCGACAAAATATATCTTAAGCCTTCTTAAAGGCAATCGATTATACAGTTATATCGGAAGTAGAGTTTGGTAGTTTCATTATTGCGTCATGTTTAAATTGTATTACAGTTATCCTGAAACTGGATTGTCCAATTGATAACTCGGTTACAAATAACTAATTAAGTTAAAAAAACTGAGATTTTGTGCAGATTGTCTACGTGAGCTTTAAGCAGATGAAGAATTTAAGAGAGTCTTTGTTTGAATGCGATACTGTCAGGAATTATAGGTTGGATTAAAAAACTTAAATATTTTATAGATTACCGTACCCACAAGGTAAACAGACCCTATTACCAAGTCTTAGGTATCTGTAAGGAGTTTAAATTTTGCGGATGTATTTCTGTTGCTGCTGGTAAATAAAAACTACTGAAAACTAGAATAAAGTAAATGTATGCGTTTGACGGGGTTCCCGGCATACAACAAACTTTTGTGAAAGTAAAGAATTGACTACGAGTTTCTTGCGCGCATCGCGAGTCTGATACGCATTGGGCCGGTTTTTATGCTGATGTGCGAAGTACTTCCTTGAGATTGCAGTTCAAAACCACAATAAACAGCTAGTGTTATTTCCCAGGGTTACCCCTACACAGCTCCATACATAAGAGCAGAAGCTGAAATAGACATCCCGCCACTAGTGCGAGGTGACGTATGGGCAGCCCTACTAGGTGTCGTCGGCGATATAGAGGAACAATATGAGAGAATTGACAAGGAAACCCCTACGCCTACTGATAGACAGGTAAATGGTTTATTTTGTACAGCCATCAATACTGGACAATCTGTAATGTTTTCCCAATCAATATTGAACCTTATGGTTTGGAGATAAAGTTGAAAATCAATCAAAGAATGACAGATTGTAGTAATTAACTTGAAGAGCCTGTTCGCAGTTCAACTAATTTTATTGTACATTTCGGAAACGCGGCTCAACATATAGCACTTATTTCCTATATAAATTCCCGTATGTAATTTGAAACTGAGGAAAACGAGCAATACCAAAAATCGAAATCCTACTATCTTCAACTAAATCTCAACCTTATTACATAGCCATAAAGTCTATTTTCCCCTGACAGATAGACGTGGACATACCCCGTTGTCACCAGTACTGCTGGTTGCTCTGCGGTTCGGCTGGACATCGTACTTTGAAGAGATTACTGAAAGCCTGGTTATTGACTAATCCACAGTATGTGTACTGGCAAGGATTGGACTCTTTAACCGCTCCTTTCCTATACTTGAATTTCTGCAATGAAGGTATGTCAATATTTATGCCATTTTCTGCCCAAGTATAACTGTCAATATTTTTATTTTTTTTGGCCACTGGAGGACGGTGAGGTTCTAATATAAAAAAAAATTAAAAAATGCGTATGTATGATACTGTGATCGTAGCAAAAAAGTTAAATGCCATCAAAAATGCTCCTCGGTTTGGGAACATTCGTTTACGAGAAAGTATCTTTATAAAGATGACATATGTTACATAAAAATAAACTTTGTTTCCTCAAAAAATCTATCAAAAACAATTTCTTCCAGCCCGCGCCTTCGCCTGTCTCTCAGCCTTCGTACCGAAATTCCTACACAAGTTCTTCCTGAAAGACAACAGTGCAGTCATCAAGGAGTATTTAGCTAAGTTCTGGCAGATGACGGCCTTCCATGAACCGGAGTTGGCGACGCATTTACATGAGATCAACTTTGTACCGGAGCTGTTTGCTATACCTTGGTTTCTTACTATGTTTTCACGTGAGTTTCATAATGTATTTTTTTATGGTTGGCCTTTTTTCTTTGGGTCATAATTGATGTTGACTTGGACGTTACTGAACTCCTCTAAAGGGTGGGTGCACCATGTAACTCCATATTATAATAAACAAACCAAAACCAGCCGTTAAATCGTATATTGGATAATTTGACATTTTGCAACAAACCCTTAAGTATTAATAATTTATGAACATAAAACGTTGATGACTTAGTTATTTTTCAATAAAAACCACGTGACCATATTTCAGGGAGTTCCACAGAGTCTATATAATATTTAGATCAACAACAATTTGACTATCAATAGCAACATTTTTTACAAAACAAATATACCTACCACATGAAACTTATACGTTTATTACCCCCTTTATTTCTTACTTTTTATGCAGTTCCTAAAAAACGCATCTTTTCTAACATCATCTAAATCTTTCAGACGTATTCCCCCTCCACAAAATTGTGCATCTATGGGACGCCTTACTAGTAGAAGGGCCGGCGTTACCACTATTCATGGGAGTAGGCATACTAAGACAGCTTCGAGACACGTTACTTTCGTCCGGCTTCAACGAGTGCATCCTACTGTTCTCTGACCTGCCTGAGATCGACATTGGCGAATGTGTCAAGGTAAGCTATCATAGGTTACGACCTAGAACTCTTTGGTCAGTTTGATTTTATTTGTTTTGAATTCGGAAGAAATGATTTGAAATGCGTTTTTCTTTTGTTTTTCGTATTTTGTTTTCTTTACTTTTTGGTCCTCCATATTTATATGATTTATTTGGTTGTTGTCGATGTATACATATGAAAAAAAAAGAAACTCATATTTACGGAAACTTTTCCCCAAGTTCTATTTCAAAGATATATTTTCTTTTATGTTTATAAATAACCTGAAAACTGAAAATCATTGTCCTACTGCACTTTAGAAAACACAAATGCAGATTTTGGGAGATTGCCAGACAAAAGATAACTCGTTAGATCGTAAAAAAATATGCAAAACACTGCACAAAAAGTTCAGACAGCCTTCTCTACGTAAACAGACGGACAATTGTACAAAGAAGTCACATTTCCGACACGAAGTGGCTATTCAATATCTTATACTTACTGTTAGTTGACATTGACATTGCCGAGTGGGTCAAGGTCATTTAACAATAGCTAATCTGCAATGTAATTTCACTGTTATTAACTTAAAAGATGATTCTTATACCTTGGCATGATTGTGGGGTATATGCCAGTGTGATTTCGTGAATATTTCGTCAAAATTGAACTGATGAGCGTGATGTGACCTTTCTGAAATAAACTGGCAGTTAGCAAACAGTTTTGCGTATCGAACTAAGGGGCTTTTAAGTGACTTCTGGTGGAACACAGAGCGTTACCGACTTTAAGTTAGTGCCGAATTAACTACTTATACGTACCTACTTAGTAGCAATTGCAACGGCACCCCGTCCCCAGTTTTAACTAAAGGGTGTTTGAAGTTCTATGCTACCGAACTGCTCTTTTTGCAGTTTGGCTTCTCTTTAGAAGAAGCCCTTGCGCTTGATTAGTCCGGCACTGCTTTTAGCTCTTTTATTTTTTACAAAGATCATAACGACATGTTCACAGCAGATTTTTTGATGTTAGCATTTTTTACATGTTACAGCCTTTTTATCGTCCCACTGCTGGGCACAGGCCTCCTCTCACACGGAGAAGGATTGAGCATTAATCGCCACGCTTACATAGTTCAGAAATATTTGTTTAACATCAGTCATGATGTCCAAATAAGTAACCATTATTCGCCAGATTTTAAACGTACTTAGAAGTTGAATGAAAGAAAAATTGTCACTATACATGAATAGAAAAATTATCACTTGGAAAATATATCAATAACATGTTATTCACATCAGTTATCACGTCGAAGTACTCTCAAAGGTTAACATTTTCACGAAAGTTCGGTGACTCGCAATTATCACTATAATTTGTTTACAGGAATCTATAGAAATGTGCCGTAGTTCTCCAAGGAGTATAAGTTATAGAAGGTTTACTAATGAGGCCCAAACAAAAGATCCTATGGTAAGAATTTTCTAGAAAAAACAGTTCACGAAGACACTTGAAATTGTGACCTAAAGCTACTAATATAAGGTTCAATTTCCAGGATATAGTAGAAATACCAATGGAGGTGCTATTCACTGAAATCAGTCCTAGAATCAATCTTTCGGATTTCTTCTCGCTGATTTGCCAAGATAAATGCTGTGTCATCGACATACGGTCTAATTTGCTGTGAGTATAATATAGTGGAGAATATTTTCATTAGCTACATATTTCCTTTGGTTTCCAAGACTCGAAGAGGAACTGCTTTTCCGCTCCTGGATAAAAAAAAAACAAACGTAAATAACTTATCTGAATACCAATCAGTCATTTTTCTTGAAAACTCATTTATTCTTTATTAATGTTACATTAGGATTTAATTATAAAATTAATGGCTTTTCCGTCTCATAGTTACGAGAAGAGCTGTATAGATGGCAGTATAAACGTTCCGTATAGCGGGGTGCATCTCGGTCAACACGAACTAAGAGCCCTAGGGCTTCACCCCCAAAGAGTTTTACTAGACGCTATCAAACAGAAGAAGAATGTCGTCGTGGCTTCGGCAGAGGATGAGACCGCGCAATTGGTAAGTTTTTCTTATTTCTTAAATAGAAACTAGCTGATCGTCGCAGTCTCACTCTTGTTTCGCGAGAACTTGTTACCGAACTCTAAAACATGGCCGGGGATAATGTAGCTCCCCAACAATGAAATATTTTTTCTGATCGTTTTAGTGGTTTCAGAGAGATTATAAAACAAACAAAAAAAAAATGTTTCCCAAAACAATCTTCACTAAATATATTCCTGACATCCAATATATAAATGTAACTTAGGATCAATATCAATAGATGGCGTTAGGCGCACAGTCGGCATTAAAACTTACTAACAAAACTGTGAATAGAAATGTATTATCAACCAAATACCACAAACTATACTAAAATTCTACCACTAAAAATATTAGTTTTGTTAGCATCTCTATTATATCAAAAACAAAATACATTAGTCCGCAAGAACGTCAACAGATGGCATTGACAGTATGACCTGCAAAAGAATGTCGTCGGTATGTCTGCCGAGCTCAATAAGTAAACCTCAATGCATTAATGCGTAGGCGTTCGTAAGATTATATTAGCCGTGACCGTTCGTTATTGCATCTTAGTGAATTTTCTCAGGCGCCTAAGCTTCTTGGCAAGACATTCCACTGCAAAAGAGTATAAAAGTACCAATTTGAAGATTTTTCTCATAGCATTTTTTTAAACTATACTTCACCGCTCATAGTCGTCATTATTAGATGACATCTTAAAAAAAAATAAAGGATTGGATGCTTGTACTAAAAATAATTGGCAAACTTGCACCCAGAAAACCATCTATCACCATGGTGTCTGTGACCAGTGGGGCAATTAGTTTTAAAGACTTTTTTGCCATTTCATTTTCCTCATAAAAAAATAGGCTATGTGGCTATATAAAAAAAAGCTTCTAAATTTTAAAATGAACATTTTGAATTTAGAATGCTTAGATACTAAACCACTAACACAGACGTAACACCGTTAATTTCATTACCCATTCTCTGCTACGCAGTTCTTGGTAAAAAAATACAGGTGCTTGTAATATGTGGTGTAACTATGTATCTTGTCAAACGGTCGATGACCTCTTGAAGTTGGCGCGTCAAAAGTTTTGGCTTTTTCCGTAGACTTTGAGTTTCAAGTTCAATGGTAATCTTAAAATCGTAGAGAGACTAGTTAAAAAGTATGAGGCAATTTTTTTGGTACGGTTTGTTATAGATTCCTATGTATTTGTCGGCTGAACATAATTTGGTGGTCTAGCAATGGATGCTGAGTAATGCCACATTACTGGTTGTGGAGAATCGAGTACCTAGTGTTTTAGGTTCTCGAATGTTAAGGCGACGAATTGGTAAACAATAATTCCATAACCGGCACGCTCACCTAAGGCGCCAAAAGGGGTCGGAGCGTCTGAGCGGGGCGAGGATAACAATACGCGCGCTAGCTTATAACTAAAAGTCGTAAGCGACAAAATGGTTTTGTAATTTTATTATTTAGAAATGATAATTTGATAAAAAATCCTTATACAATTTCAAAGATTATGTATATACTCAACTACTAAAAAAGTTAAGAGGCTTAAATCGGTCCCGTTTGCCCATAATATGTGAATCTCTTTTTAAAAAGAGGTATGTTTGATATATTTTTCTCTGTTATAAAAGTTACCTAATCATGTTTTTTTATCATGAACTTTCAGGTCACCAAGTTGTATTTTGTTCCGTTTTGTATTTACTGAGAAAAATTGAGATCCTTGGCGCCAAAATTTCCAATTCGTCCTCTTAATAGAATTAACTAGGGTAATCTTTTTTGTATCTAATGTCATGATTATTTTTATATAAATAAACAAATTTTGATATAGTTTACCGTTTTCAATGGTATGTAAAGAAGAAGCTGAATTGATATTCAGTCGCATTTAACATTTAGACCCGAAAATACTGGTTCTTAGCTCATCATGTAGTTATTATTCAAAGGAGATTTTAAATAAAATTGTTTATTAAAAAAAAAAACTAGCTTAGACATTTCTAGTCCATTATTTGAATTCTATAAATTAATGCACATAATAAATATCAAGATCAACTAGTTTTCTAAGATGTTTATACAGAACTATACTGTACTAGCTTCTGCCAGCGGTTTCACCCGCATCCCGTGGGAACTACTTCCCGTACCGGGATAAAAAGTAGACTATAGCCTTCCTCGATAAATGGGCTATCTAACACTGAAAGAATTTTTCAAATCGGACCAGTAGTTCCTGAGATTAGCGCGTTCAAACAAACAATCAAACAAACAAACAAACTCTTCAGCTTTATAATATTAGTATAGATTATGCAGAGAAGAGGAAAATAATTCATTCTTTTTATATGTAGACTCCTTTCAGTATACTTTTAACCTATTTCCCTATGTCAATGTTAAGCACAAACATCTGAACAGTTTAAGCAGCTGTATCATTTTTTACCATGAAGTTTTAATGTAATGTATTTGAGAGAGAATAACTTGAATATTTCGCATAAATATTATATTTATTACTTGCTGTTTCTCGTCGTTTTGCCGGCGTATCGATAAAATTAGGAGAAATAGGCTATCTAACACTAAATTTTTTTTTTTTTCAAATAGGGCCAATATATTGCCCCGATTTTAATTTAAAGATCAGCTTTATAATATAAGTATAGCTAAATACATAATTATAAAATATAAACATATTCCTTTGTCATTCCGCGATTCTCCATGAGACCAACTTTTTGAAACAAAAATATTTTGATTTAGATTGATCGAACTATTAGAAAATTATGTCGTGATCTAGATAAAAGTCATTTAGCAAGACGGCAACGTTATAGACTTCCCAGGGCGCAGTCCTTACTTATATACCTTACTACTAGCTACTCACAGAGTATGGAATGATTGGAGTGCTCATACATATTTTCACTTAAAACAACGTTTCAATAATAATAATTGTTTTTTTTCCTTTGCAGTTCAGCGACTACCTAGTCAAATGTAACGTACCAAGAGTGTGTATACTTCACGGAGGAATATCAGCGTTACTTACGCATGTACCGTCGCTGTTCACGGTACCACCAAAGAGGAATGGACACAAGTAGATTATATTGTTGGTATAAACACGGAGTAGATAGTAAATGAAGTGCTAGCTCAAGCTTTTTTTGAATAAGCAGAAATTTTTTGCACATGAGATTAACTACATATGTTAGCCGTGTTACGGTTTTTGAAAGGTAGGTACTGCCCAATTTTTAGCCTTTTATTTATATACTTACTTATATCGAAAAATAATTTAAGATTTGAGCAGACTTTTGCAATGAACCTTGGACAAAAATCTACGGTGAGTAATTTTTTACGTACTATGTTGGCAAATTAGCACTCTGCTGATGTTTTAAAGCTGTGGTTATTGCATTTTTTCTTTCCGGAAAAAATGTGATTCATAGCGGTTATTCAGTGTATGCAAGCATTGTTCAGAATTTTCCGTGAATGATAAAAATACGTTGTAAAAAATCCATGTTGCGGGTTCAAAACCTGTCAAAAATGTTTCGAGTCTGATTGTACCTTTGCTGTTTTTTTTTGTATTTTGTGATCTGACTGTAGTTTTAGGTAGAACTATTTTAGTTTAAAATGTAGATAAGCTTTATTTCCATGTTTATTTTTAATTAAGGAACAATGAGTTTTAAATACATACAATGTGGTTTTTTTTTTTAATTATTATTCGTAAGTAACTTATGTTGGTGCATTCCGTTTCCTGCTGTATGTTTATTTTATTCGATAATATAATACCGTATGTTATTTCCACGTTAGTTTTTGTCGAAATGTTATCAGTTAGACTTTACGTATGTACCAAGTATTTATTTTTAAACGAGTTAGTCATTACGTCAGTCTATTGATCATGTATTTGAATGTTAATTAAGTATATTTTAATGAAATAAGCTATTTATACACAATACGCATGTACAGCTACGAATTTATTTAATAAACATATGAACGGTTATTGTTTGTTATTGGTGCGATGGTACGCTGTGAATTCCCACGGCTTCATCTCTCTTCTGGCTTGCACTTCATGACTGATAAGTACCCACATAATTACCGACGTATTGTCGTATGGCCAGCCCCCTAACGGATCGTGACGTTTTTACCCCCTATCATGTTATGAATGAGAGGTTCCTATCAGGGAGGGGGCCGGCGCGAGGAGTGGGGGGCCGGTGGACGCCGCTCTCGCATTCGCCGGCCGTACCTCGCCGCGAGTGTGTGTATCATCCGCGCTCAGCGTTTTCATAACATTCCTCGCGTGCAGTGAAACTTCATAAAAAATATTTTGTTGCAAAAGCAAATGGGCGTAGATAGTGAAACGTAAACTTGTGATGATGCACAGTGTTCTGTGAAATTTGCGTCGTTTGACAGTTAGTCGTGGTGCAGTTTGCATTCTTTCCCGAGTTCCGCCCGCTCGGAGGACAGTAAGAGAGTGACAGTTTGCTGTGTTTTGTGCGAGTTTTTCTTGGAGGAGTTCTCTGTGTTTGTAGTCGGAGGCCGTCGTGAACACCGGCCCCGACATGGAGGGTTACTTCGACATCTCCAACGACCTGAAGGACGTCTGGGAGGCGGACATTGACCCGGTGAGTTGACCTTGCTAGATATCTGTTATCGCTCAAAGGTGCTGATGTGATTTAATTAGCGATCTGGCAAACAATGTTGTGAGAGAAGTGCGCTGTTATTGTTAAACTGAAAATTGATAGCGACGCAAGTTTGAATGTTATACGAACAACTCATTCATGTCGAAACAATTGCTGAACAATACCACCGCTAAAGAAAAAGTTTGCTACTTGCATACCTCGCTGCGTTCGCATGAATACGTTTATACAGTCGTAAAAGATTGAGACTGGAATGAAAGTTTACTTCGATAGCGCATAAACAAACTTTATCGATGACTAAACCTCGTTAATCATCAACCTAGGAATGTTTCTATCGAATTTAATTAATATAGAGTTCTACCTACCTTTAAGACGATAAGTATTCAATAATAAACATTGCTACTTTCTAAGTGTGGCAACCCTGACTGTCTACCTACATTCTAGAAATTGGTGAGAGAATAGTATGACATAGGTAGGTATGTGACCACTTTCGTTGGTACTGTTTATAAACTAACTCTGAATCACATTTCAATCGGTGTACCTACCTACGTTATGCGGACTGTTTAATCAAATCAACATTACCTTTGCCTACCTATCCATAGTGTCGTAATTCCCAAGACAAAAGAATGATCGATAATCGATATTTGAATCGATTAAGAGCGTGTACGCTCGCCGCGCGATGTCAACTTTAGGTAATTCAACGCAAAAAATCACGCAGACTAGCGTCGCGGCCACTCGCGGCTGTGTGCGTGCCTATCATACTTCACGTATAGTCACACAAACCATTTTGATCCTTTCGAGTGAAATTGGTAGAACAAAAAATATATTATTTAGTAAATAGTTAATAGCGAGAAAATAGTGTAAGTCTATGGATGACTAAAATATGAAAACATGAAAATAAGTCGTTAATACTTACACTCTTTAGCAAAAAAATCGGGCACCTACCTATGAAAACCTTGGTTTTGAGGACTTTCTGTATATTACATACAATTTTCAACAGTACTAAATAGTCGACTGATGATTAATGGCAATGTTAAGAGTTTCTGTATTTTAACCGATTTCAAAAAAAAGGAGGAGGTTTCAATTAGATTGTTTTGTGATTGTTCACAATTTGATTGTTCTCGATTTCTCAAAGACGCCTGGACCGATTTGAAAAATTGATTGTTTATATGAATGGTCCAGTCCATCCAGACCGAAAAATTGTGGTCAAATAACAACAATTGCCGGAAAGCTAAATAATGGTGAAGAGCTTGCGTTTACCATTGCAAATAAAGTTTTAAGTCATCGTTCCTATATGCTTCAAAAGTTATTCGGGATCAAAAGTCAAAATTTGGGTTCATCCAAAATGAACATATAAATAAAATTATAGCTCGATTGGTAACATACATCTGCAATAAGTGATTTCTAGCCTAAGGACTCCGCCATATTGGATTAAGACTCGTGACACATTTTTTTTTCGAGTTATTCATAGCAAGCCCTTTCATCTGATACCCATATCGTAGGAATGCATTAAAAACATTTTTTTCTCCATCTTGGGTATACAGCCATATTGGATATAGAATCATACATTGTCAAAATTAAGCAAAATTAAAAATTTTGAAAAAACCCCCGACGGTAAAAATCTTATTGAAAAATAATAAAATAACTCAAAACCCCCGACTTAACCCAATTATATAGGAATATCCGTCGGGAGCTGCCACTAAACCAGCTAAAGGATTCTAGTGTCGTGAATACAATTATTGAAGAATTGTAGATGTTTAACGATGACATAAAATACACTCAATTAATTGTTGAAATTTCATATAGAAAAGGCAGCCCCCGACGGTTATTCCTATATAATTGGGTTAAGTCGGGGGTTTTGAGTTATTTTATTATTTTTCAATAAGATTTTTACCGTCGGGGGTTTTTTCAAATTTTTTAATTTTGCTTAATTTTATTTCAGACTTTTTAGAGAACATATACGAATTATAGTCTATATAATATGTTATTGCAATATTATTTTGCACCGATATTGTAGCGCCCTCTAGTGAGTTACAGGCGTAATTTTTATTATTTGGGAACATGCATTAAGCACATGCATTGCTGATGAAAACAGAATTGTAATCGGACGTTTTGATTATATTGTAACATTGTTTGGCACTAATATTGTGGCGCCCCCTAGTGATTAATAGCTGTGACACCTATCTAAGAACATGAACTTATCGAACACAAAACCGTTATTGAAAACCGCATCAAAATCGGATCATTAGTTTAGAAGGTAGGTGTGAACATTACTTTGCTCTTTTGCACTAATATTGTGGCGCCCTCTAGTGGGTTACAGCCATGACACCTATTTAAGAACATGAACTCATTGAACACAAAAACGTTATTGAAAACCGCATCAAAATCGGATCATTAGCTTAGAAGGTAGGTGGGAACATTACTTTGCTGTTTGGACTAATATTGTGGCGCCCCCTAGTGAGTTACAGCCATGACACCTATCTAAGAACATGAACTCATCGAACAGAAACCCTTTATTGAAAACCGCATCAAAATCAGATCATTAGTTTAGAAGATATGTGGGAACATTACTTTGCACAAACGCACACACAAACACAAACACACAAACGCACAAACGCACATCTCTCACCCTAAACGCATATACCTGCTCCGTTACGTCGTGGGTAATTAAAACTGAACGTTCAAACAAAATTTCAACTCAATCGATAAAAAAAATATGTTTCAAAATTGAACTTTAAATAAAATAGTAATGTATCAAGATTTGTTGGTCGCGCTTGAAATGTACTCTATTCTCGGTATCCACGGCAGAGGTTATTCACCCTACGCGATGTAACGGAGCGACACGTCCTCTCTCTGTGAAGCCTTGCGGCGGTCTGGTTTGAGTTGACTCGCGTGCAGCGTTTTATAGTAGTTTTTAAATAATTTATAAAAAAATTAAAACAAGAGATTAAATTATAATATAAAGTTTATGTTTTAAAGGAAGAGTTATATTACTATAGTAAATAATTGTTATATTAAATTAACTAAGATAGGTAGGTAAAAAAAGCATTTGAAATTCACAATTTTTCACACTGTTAAAATATTTTTTTCTGAAAGATAGAGACCTAAATCAAAAAATGTTTTCAATTAACTATAGGCATGGGGATTTCATCTATGAGTAAAAAAATAAATATGATTAGATTTGCCACTGTTTTCACATGAATTTAAGCTTCGAAATAGACGCTGAACGGGAATTTTATAAAACATCTGTTACGTTATATGGGTTTTAAGTATTTAAACTACACAAATTGAAATTTATGTTCAATTAACTATATAGACGGTGAAATTACCTTGCGTTATTAAAAATTAACATAGTTATAGGATAAGTAGTTAATGAGAAACAGTGGTTTGAAAAGTACCATTTTAGGCCAAATGGCGCGCGGTTGACATACACGCTCTTAACGATGTCTAGAATGTTCACTAATTCTGCATTAATTATATAGAAATCCTTAGGAAAGCTCCGATTAGATTTCTAATTGATAATGTAGTTACGCCTAATGTGGATTTAATTAAGACTTGCCTCTGTTCTGTAATGTAAGGTGGATACCTAATTTAGTATTTATTAGGTACCTACGTATGTACAAATTGCAGGCTTCTTGAGAAACAAGTTTGAAGGAGTAATTAACATTTTTTGATGTAATAACAAGGAATTTGTGTGTAATTTGTTTCGGTGGATCAGCTTATCTTGCGCTGGGGTTTTTACTCACGTTTTGTTTATTTATTTAGCAAGGTTTGTTGTTTTCTCGAGCTTCAAGTCTCAAACTTTCATGAAACAACGGCTAACAGATAGGTACTGAGAAATTAAGGTTCACATGAAATGTATGATGGCAAAAATTCTAAAGTCAATGACTAGACTAAAAGAAGAGAGAAATAACAATGCGAATGAATAAAAAAGTTTAAAATGATACCCCTATTGATTTAATCGTTGACCAATTCGTAAGGGAAGCGATAAAAATCACAGCGGTCACTCAAAGGGGGAGTGAAAAGGCATCCGTCCTTCCGATCTCACTTCCTACCCAAATATTGTAACCCTCAGAACGAATATAAGGGTACCGGTTATTATCATTGAATTATCAGTTCAATGAAGTTAACTCCGTTTTGGAAAGTAGGAAATAGCCAATTTAAATTATAATTATTGTAAGTATTGACAAAATAAACTAGTGCTTGCAAAACGGGAAGTAGACTTTAGACTTTACTTTCGTTACTTGTATTGATCACATGCAGGTTAAGACCTTTTTTTTTGTTGGTAACACAAGCCAAATCAACAAGTGTTGCCAACTTCACACGGAATCATTTGTAGTTCACTAACACCCTGCCACTGTTACCCAATCTACATAGGCTTTATTAAAATTCCTCACACAAACCCCGAGTCCTGTCTCTTACGTATTAAGAATTATTAATACTACTCTGTATCGTTCACAATCAAAAGGGTAATCGCTCTATCAATGAAAGGATTAAATCTATAGGCAGTGCGTGTATTGACCTCTTGTGGTACAAAAAAGGCCTGCAACGGAATCAAAACAATTTTTTGTGGGCCTACGTTCGGCGATGTTTTACAAATTACAATAGTGGCTTAGGCCGTAGTTTGATCCTCCTTCTCAAATATATTTCGTAGAAAATTAAAGCTACTGTGACAAATTCAGTTTATGGTAGCTTCTGAGTATTTTTTCGATGGTTTTTACTGTATAGTGTTAAAAGTTACGGAGTTCTTAGTAAGCATTGAATATTATGCCTAGTAACTGCTATTAATGTTTTGATACATTTATCCTTAGTGTGTATGTGTGGTCATCGTATAAGCATTATGTAAATGAGATTGTAAATTAATTTAATGACTTTGATAATTAATAATACCAACTCATATGCAAATTTGACGCATCAGGTTTCTATCCATATGCTTTTAAAATAGCAAAAGCTTATTTCTAGTTGCATTTATAAAAAAAAACCAGGTATTCTTCTTATTTTGTTAAAAATACATAAATGCGCAACATAAATGGTAAATGACGAAACCATAAAACCGACATTCCAATTAAGTACAGCGAGTGGTTTCATAAAAATTACCTGCCATTAAAAAGAAACGAGCTTTACCTTGGTAAACCAACAATTTTGACAATTGTTTCTTCAAAGATCACTCAAAATTCGTCGGTTTTCGGGAAAGGTCGTTAAGACCTCGGCTAGAATCACCTGTAACTCGTTTTGTGCTATGCGGTGACGTCATCACTTAATGGCTGGTAACCCGGCTGCGATGCGGAGATGATTTGCATGCGGTCACTTGTTGCGTGCGTGAGCACTTCCAGATTTGGTCAGGTTGGCTGGGCGTACATTTCTTATGGCTCTCGACGTACGGTATAGTATGGTGCGTCGACCTGGTGCGTTGAACTAAGGGGCCCGGCGCCGCAGGTGCTTTTTTATTAATATTAACTCGTTTTTTTAATAATGATGGAAAGTGGGAGCTAGTTAACTCTATTTAGAACCTCCATGGTAAAGTTGTAAAGTAATTAAGACGCTGCTGTTATGAGATTACGGTTGGGATTTGAACTTCAGAAATGGTACTTAGAGTGACACCCTCTACGAATAATTATATATTTGGGGGTAGAGTAAATCATCTTGCGTATATTGAAACTGTCCTATGAAAAGCTTAACTTTCTTCATAATGCTTTAAAAGACTATAGGTACCTAAGTAATATCAATTTAAAATCTTTAAACCTCAGTATGGTAAGTAACTGAAGTTCTGTTTCTGCGTTTCTGTTAGTTCCTAAATAATATAAATAGTTGTAGATTTAGATAAGGCCCTAGCAAAACTTTTTATTACATCTTTTTTCACTGCTGTTACCTACCTAATATATTATAATAATATTACCTATACAAAGTACAGTTACGTATATGTATAGTGCCCGCTTTTTTCTTGGTAGTAAGCTAGGTAGGTATATCCTTTTTCCAAAAATGTCCTTCTACATCCGGTGTCCGGCAGTGCGTCATTTCGTTTTACTCACACTCGATAGGGTTATCAAACTTTTTGTCCGCCCATTTCTAAAGCAAACCATTAATAATTTTACTAATATATTTTTACCTAAATATATGAAATCTGAGTGAATTGTGTGCTTATTGATATGAAAATGTTCGCAATAAAGTCTTGGTCATCATTTGTTAATGAAAAAGGAAATTAATTTGAATATTGACACGTGCAGTAACAATAATGATTTTATTGCAATTTACCTATTTTCAATAAAGGTAAATTCCAGCATAAATACCTATTTACAAGCTTTCCAGCCAACGGGTGTCTAAACGTCAAAATACATTGAGCACCAATATAGATTGTATTAAAATGCATTTCTCAGCCAACCCTATAAGAAAATATTCCAATTTTCTTTAATAAAATAGTCGGTAATTCTCATTATGGTAAGTAAACGAGCGAAACTATCCGAACCTTATTCGGACTCATAAATGATATAACCTTTGCCCTCACTTATTTTTATATTACTGGAAACACTTAATGGTTTTAGCTGACATTGCTCGGCTAGGGTTGCCTCCAGTTTTTATGAATTTTGCTGATTTTAATTCCACAAAATAAATTATCTTTATGGTTTCTGAAATGGAATAAAAATTATCAAAAAAAAAAAAACTAATGTCCCCTATTTTCGAGGATGAGATTATGGCTTGTCGAGAAGATCATTGGTCTCTGGTCACTAAAATTTTCTTATTACCTGTGCTGTTTATTGATGTCAAAATGTAAGCAACGTTTACGCACAAATGTATTTATTTTTACATAAAATGCAAAAATGACATCATTAAGTGCTGCTAATTCAATATCCATAAGTTTTTATAATAGAACAGATTGCAGCAACCCTCTATTAGGTTACTATAAGTTGGTACTGCCGGTACGTATTGTCCGTGAGTGGGTCTGTGAGTAACCGCGACCGCGTTATAATGGTAATTGAATTTCCTTTCCGGTTATAACTCCTCATTGCTCTTACTACAAACGAGGCGGTAGAAGCGTTAATTAAAAATAACAGATAATAACGGATAACGGTATAACAAACTAAGATTATGAAACGTTGTAACGTAACTTTAAAGAAACAGACCGTTTCGAAATAGGTTAACTTACAAGTTATAGTTACTTCCATGTATTAAAGATGAGTGCCTAAAAAAGAAAAAAATATTAGATGTGAAACGTACCGGATTAAAAACTAATTGGATTAAGTAATAAAATAGTGATTTATTTGGCGTTGCACAAACTAGACTTGCATGATGTTATGTACATTTAGGAGCACGCAATCAAACTGGACTAACCCGTGGTTTTGCGTGTGTACATTGTAAAGTGTATTAAAAATAACAGGTTGTAGCGTATTGAGTAAAACATATTGATAGGTCCTCATAGCTGTATCGTTTTTACACGTACCTACCATCCTACTAGAGGCAGTCAGTTACAATCTATACTAATATTATAAAGCTGAAGAGTTTGTTTGTTTGTTTGTTTGAACGCGCTAATCTCAGGAACTACTGGTCCGATTTGAAAATTTCTTTCAGTGTTAGATAGCCCATTTATCGAGGAAGGCTATAGGCTACTTTTTATCCCGGTACGGGAAGTAGTTCCCACGGGATGCGGGTGAAACCGCTGGCAGAAGCTAGTAAAATATATTTTCAATGTGCTGGCAATTGGTGTTTCTCTGTGGTGGCATTATAGTTTTTCAAACATACGATAAACTCGGACAATTCATATCACAAGCAGCAAAGTTCAGTGATTTTCTTTTAAACAGAAACATTTTAATTGAAGGACAATTTAATTTAATATTCAAGTCTTAAAACCTGGATCTTGGCTAAAGCCTGATCCTCATTCAGCGTCGAAGCAGACCTTTGGGAAATGAATTTTTAACTTTTAAAATGTGTTCAGTACTTTCAGTAAAATGGGATTGAGTGTAGGTAGTCTAACTTTTATATTCATAGTTGGGTGTAGTGTTACTGACGCAGTGGGAGTTCTATTCAAGCAGTATCTCGGTGTTTATCAGTTTAAAAAAAGTTTCATTTCCTCATTGCAAAAAAGTTGGTACCTACGTTTCATACTCTTTTAGATACAGACAACTATTTTTACAACGGTAAATGGCACCGAGAGGCCAATACTTGAAATAAAAATAAAGTCTGAACAGTTTCTTCAATAAACGTCTCAGTTAAACCCAGTTTCTAAAATCCACAGACCACAACTTCAACGTTAGCGTAAACACAATGAGTCTATCGATTAACAACGGAATGTAGCCGACCTTTTGCTAGTTCCAATCTAGGGCTTCCAGACGAAAAAAAATTGCTCCCGTGAAATTCAAACGTCCTTCTCAAGAACGTTCCAGTTCACGTCTCGAAAAGTTTCTCATTTGAATTTGTTTTAAAAGTACCTTGGCTTCGTTTGTACATACACTGTTTTGCTTTATGTACTACATACTGTTACCTTAGGCAAAGGCTTAATTGGAACCATTTACGTCTGATTTACATGGTTATATTGCCTTCATTTGTTAGGGGTAACAACAGAGTCGCAGAAATACCTTTGAAACTAGAACTCGAGAAAGAGACAATGGGTACAATTGCCGTAAGTCATACAACCATATCAGAGTATGTTCATGCACCACAGGTTGGACTTGGCGCTCCTCATATACTGTTACAATGCAAATATTATAATGGCGCTGTTGCTATCACGACTGCACATTGTAAACCTGTATGCCTAGATTATTTGAATGTTAATATTCTTGTAAATTCACATAAAATGTCGCATTCCAAAGATAGGTAATGCGACAACCCTACGCATGCGGATACGCCCAGTGTTGCCAATAAGAAATGCTAACTGAACCGATATACTTATGATAATTATGAATAATCTAGTAATACGACCACGTGTCCTGAATGCTATGTTCGCCACGTTAGTCAATCTAGGCTAACATGTAATACTCATTGCAATTTTCCGAGCGGCCTCGGGAGTAATAGGTAAGCAGATAGGGGCTATGCCAGCTATGGTTGCATAAATGTCTAAGCACAATGCGGTGCAACGGAAAAACGACCGTTTGGTTTGTTAAACTTCTGTCGTTCTAAAAGTTACCTTGGAAGTAAGTATTGTATGTTGGTTCTAGTACAAGGACGGGTTAAGCGTGGGCAGCAATGTTTCAAGGGATGTTATTATTTATTTGTATGGAAATGGCTGTCTTTGTTTGTTTTTTTTTTTTCGAATACTCGTTTATATTTTGGGTCTTTGCAACTTCTTAATGAGGATAAAATTATTATGGTTGAGTTATCAATAGTTGCCGCTGTTATTAAGATTACAGAAAGCTGAATAAATACTATGAATGTGCATGTAAAGAGAGTGATCACCACACCGAAAATAATTTAAAAATCATCGTGCGTTTGCAACATGAGTATGATAATTTCAGCTATGACTGGCTGGCCAGGAATAAATGCAAAATTACAATTACGTTCTCTGTTCAAATCTATGACTGTGTGTCTAAAGAAAAACAAATGAAACAGGCCTTTGCACTGCATGTCTGGCCTTTCGGATTCACTATCTCAAATCTGAGGAATTGGGGAACATCGCAATGGTTTCTAAACGATCTCACATTAACTAGCAGATAATATTGGTGTTAACACTAACTTGTTTGTGGTTCGAACAATAGCTACATTGCGTAAATACGTGGCTGGGCGTTGCGTCACTCACGATCGGTCTGTATCGAATGGTATCATTTCAAAAACAAGATATTGACACAAGTGTATACTGTGACATTGTTTCAGTACTCCGTGCCTTACTTATGTATAGTTCAAGTCCAATAACACGGATTCTTGTTATCCTCTACTTGTATTTTCTCGGTTTTCTGATATAGAAACTTGTTGTTGAGTATTTCTGTAGAATGTTTACTGGTGAAGTCAAACGTGCTAAGAGTTATTCAGCGTTTAGTAATTTACGTTGTTTGCTCGTTTACGCTAATTGTTCGAGGTACTCATTCCTTCCACCTGCCTGTTTGTAATTAGTAGTTTTATCAAACAGGAATTTGAGCACTAATTCAGTTTTGACGGAATATTTTTATTGTCATGTTACGAATGCGCTACTTGCTGTTATTGTCTAATAATTAACCTAGATAATATTTAATAATTTAATTAGTTATATACATGGATATTTACAACACAAAAAAAACTATCCTAGTAAAACAATAAAAAAAAAATATTATATCTAAAAAGCGACCAAAAGGCTGGCTATTACCTCGGACAAAGGATCAGCATGGCCATCCAACGAGGTAATGCTGCCAGCCTCTTGGGTACGCTCCCAGTTGACAGCGATGGGGATGAATTTTTTGACGCTTTTTAGAGATAATATTTGTTTTTATTGGGAGTAATCGCTAAATATAAAGATGCACTAAAGGCATGCCTTTCGCGTGTGAAAGGCGCTCAGTACGTCATACGTGTATGCTGGTTTGCATTCCTCTCACTGTGTGAGCGGCCAGTGTTGTCATGCCCGAGAAAAATAAATAGGATTGTTGAGATTTATTTGGTGGGTAAGTATGACTAAAAGGCTGGTGATGTAAATTATTATGAAAGACGACAGTTAAACTGTCAAAAATATTGGTATAAAAGGTACACAACGGAAGGATTCAAAAGAATATTATTTTTGTTCATTTTCAAATTGTATTTAAAGTTACGTAAATAATATTAAATCGACATGATAAGGTCATAAAGTAGCCAGATTATCAGGGTGTATCACAATATCACACATGGCAACACCGGCGCTAACGCATGCATTTAGAGAGCCGCTACTTACTGAAACAATTGTCATTCCTTATTAGCACCGTCTAGCGGCACATTTTACAAACGACACGGTTATTGACACCGCCGTGTAAACAGACATGGAACGCATTTAAATTATTTCGAGTATTTGAAAAAAAAACCGCTAATATTTGCTTATAAAAATTAGATTATTAGGATTACTTTTGTCGATATTGCAGTATCACTGAAAGAAGAGAACTGATTCAAGAATTCGTATTACCATTTTATTTATAAAAAACTTCGTGTGATACAAAGATTCGGTCAAATATTATAACGCCCTTTCTAAAATTCCGTTAATGGCATATCACTTGAAAATAAATGTAACATTCAAAATTCATTAACAAAATCCTGCCCACTTAATGAAGCAATAAAGAACCACGCTAAGCACCAATTTGTTAGGCAAGTGTATTTATTAATTGGCTCATTAGTCTGTAATGAGGAAGCTCATTGCAGCTCACACCTCTTGGAAGTGATAGTTCAGTGGCTAGCCGCAGCATTTCGCCAATTTGCTGCAAATTGAAAACGAGCGAAGTAATTTTGCATTAAATTCAGTTTCCGTACTATAATTTCTGTTTGAAGCCGTATCTAGACTTGTTCGCGCCAAAACTTAAAATGGCGGCATGACGTTTTGTTAAGTGTTGCTAGTTTATTAATTTCATTCTATCGTTAAATAGTGGGCTATCTAAATAGGAGATTTTGATACAAACAATTCAATAAAAGATAATCACGTGAATGTATTCAAGTAAACTTTCGCATTGAACATACAATCTTTTAGATAAGCAAAAGAAAAGAAAATAAGAATATCATAAATATTTATGTACTTTTATCTATGCCAGACGCCATTAATTAATAAAGTGATACAGAATGAAGATTTATAACGCATATTATCTGTAGTAGGTAAAGTAGTACGCTTATAAGACCTGTAAGCAACAGCAATTTTTGGCGTTATCTCATTCAGAATTCAACGTGATAAAAGACGCACAGTTTTTACGAATGCACTTATCAAAACCTAGGTCAACCGCTTCACGCGAGAAAGGTTAAAGACAGATATTAATAACTTGCTTTTATCTCAACGTGAATTATTTAGGGTTATGCTGAATGTGAATTGTATTAATGGCGGCAATAAAATTTACCTGAAGCCGGCGTATCAAAATTTTGCGTTTTCATGTTAGACTTGCTATGCATCATGCTATGGAAACTCCTTTTTGGAAACATAAAAGTAATCATTGTCTATGCCTACAAAAAGTTAGTAATGACAGCACAAAAAAAATATTTTCAAAATTGGAACCCGCGAGCAGATAAGCAGTCAATTAAAATTTGAAACAAATGAACGTCACAAGAATCTCTATCTGCGGTATGTAATGACCTAATAATGTTCGGACATCATTACATAACTGCATTGTGTCAACGGGACTGCGACCTTAGATAAAAGTCCCTGATAATGGTTACCTTACAGACCTGCGAGCGACATAACCTTGTCGTTTTAATTAATTGCAATTTCCTTTGCGTTACGTAATTTAGCTTTCGTTTTATTGGCAGATTTGAAATTGAAATTATGTGCAGACTTTCTTTTTTTTATTTGGCCATTTCAAATATCTAGGTAATAACCTAGGTGGGCTAAACTTGACATTATTCTGTTAGTAGTTTCTAGAACAAATATGGGTAACTGGGTCCTAATTTATCAAAAATGCCTATTGTATCCATACAATGTTTTTGTTTTTGATAAAGAATTCTAAAAACAAACTCAAAAGTTTATCGTGAATTAAGAAAAACCCGTGTACAACTCACCTTCTTATCAACATTAAAAAAAAACCTGTACGTATGAGCAATTAAGTAACAAAATACGATATAACTAATATTTAGTATCAAAAATGACTTCCTCAGAAATAAATTGCGGTCCTCCAACTAGATACTACTGAATGAATCTCCTTTCTAAAGATACTAGACTAAAATGCGCTTTAGGAGCCTTTGATTTAATAAATATGATGATTTTTTTTTCTTTCACTGTTTCATTTTCTTTTCTTTTTTTGTCTTAGTTAAGTAGGTTTATGTGCAAATTATAGTGCTCTTCTTTAAGTGATGAGGCACTAAGATATAAGTTTAAATGTATAGTTATAGATGTAACCGTGTACTCATTGTTGAAGAGCCTAACTAAATAAATAAATAAATATGCAAAGAGAATCGCTATTCAGATAGAGGTTTATTCAATGTTTTATGTTTAATTTAAACTGAACCATTAAAAGGGTAATTAATGACTTATAGTCATTTATGACTGCCAGCGCGTTATTAAGGCCTAATAAGCTGAAATTGCCTCTTGCCGGGAATGCTTGCTTGTTCGAAAAAATTACCGCGGCTCTAGGGCTCCAGAATGAACAAAAGTGTTTTTTCTGAAATTCTGACATTCCTGATTCCCTCCCGCTCCACAATATGAGTGGTAAACTGATGATTTCCCAAGTCAAAAATCAAATGCTCAAATAACCTTCACTTTAAAGATATGTTACATAAGTTTAATTTCAGTTTCACAGTTTCAGAAACGTTAGGCATTTCAACAGCGCTTAAACTTAAGCATCGTAAAAAATAATAATTAGGTATGTTTATTTTTTCTTTAACTTCTAGCCTAACTACAATATGAATTTCCCGTAAATCAGATACCATCACTCGATTGCATTAAACAGATAACATAAATTAAAATCGCATTAACTGTAGTGTTAGTGGAACGTTATCTATGAAGGTAAAATTAAATATGATACAATTAATTGTCATATTCTTAACTGATAATATATTAACCAGGTCAACTTGTAACATTGTTAGATATGAATGTTTTTATGGCTTTCATAGGTACCGTTGTAAATATACCTTACACTTATTGAAAAATGTTCCGTTGCTTGCTTCACTTCAGGAATTGGCAGTTGGAAAATCCATTGAGATCATGCAAAATCATGCATATTCTTTAAAATAAACCGATTAGTGCAATAAACGTCTATCTTTAAATAAATTAACTAATAGTTCCATATTAGGATAATAGTGTCGTTATTGCACAATGCTACAATGTCAAGCCAAACCAAAGAAAGAGGTTACATATCCTCTTTAACTAATTCTGGTACCAACCTCTTAAGAATTTCACCGATTAAACATTAATCTACTTACATCTCCAACTCAAATTTCCATATTCAATCTTCGCATCGAAAGTAATGGAACACAGATCGTATAAAATGACTGGATGAGATTATATAATATGCTAGTACGGGATACACCCGTGCGTTCACGCGGATGCGATTGCAATCGACTCGCATTCCGTACCAGTAGCTGCACTTGCATAGCGCAAGTCTTCGTAAGTGTCACATAGTTGTGAAGGCTGTGAGTAAAGATAATTTAATTCACGATTTTTTATGGACTCACAGAGTGCCGAAATTGCCTAAATTCGCACAAATAAGCTTCTTAACGTTGATGCAATCCTTACCTTCTTAACTTCAAAACAGTGTGGGCACAATCTACGTATTTATTTAATGCAAATGAAAGCAATTACAGCATGCGTACTAAAGACCCCGATGCAGATACAACAGCGATAGCAAGATATCCATCGTGAGCATTCATGTTAAAAAACCCATTAATCACGGGCTTGTTTACTTACGTTTTTCTAACTAACCACCATTTTTTATTCCTTTTTTAAAATCGATGTTTCTAAATATCTCACTTGACACTTAAATCTCTTTTGAATTACAACCTCTTATTAAAGGATACTAATTTGTAATTTACCAAACAAAACACGTGCGCTTAAGATTTCGTGATTGGATCCTTTATTGACGAATTCTCATTGACAGGTCGTTAATGACGTTCCTCCGTTTCTTCACCTGGAGCTCCGAAAAAACTTGCATTTATAAATAGTATGCCCTTTTTTCGTACTTATGTATTTTAATTGGTTGCCTCTATTATAGTCATTTATTCATACGAAGAAAATGTTCCAATCACCGACTTGACACTTTGAATAGTACGACAATGTTTTAAAACATCTTGTAGACAGGATTTTGTTTTATAATATTATTATAAGGAATCTAATCTAATAGCGAGCTGTACTGACCCATTTCTCTTAGTTGACTCATAAGCAGAGATAACGAATGATAGACGAAAGAAAATTTTGAAGTTTCGGTTTGACGAACGACTCAACAATTTGGATAAGTTCGTTTACCTACCTGTCTAGATGTCTCTTCTAAGACCTCCAAAGCAAAGACAATATTATTCACTATCGGTCAGTAAGTAGGTAATAGATATAGTTTAAGGAAAATGGTCTTATGTACTAAGAATTCTATTTTCCTTTTTTTTAGGAAACTTTGGTCATTTTTATTAGGCCTATAATGTAGGTACGTACTTCTTAGTAATCTTAACTTTGTAACTATTTATAGTTACAGTTATTAAACTGATACACTAATCAATATCTCTTACAGCTAACTATGAGCTCACTATAATCTCCAAGAACACCAAACGACTATAATTTTAATTATCTCCGCTAGAACTTTACGAGTAACTGCACAAATATCGATGAAGAAATGATTATGACGTTAGCATACAAACCCTGGTAGTACGCAATAAGGTGCAGCCGTGTGAAAAACTCATAAATCACTAATTACTATGTGTAGAACAGGCGTCGCGTTCCAGTTCATGTGAGAAAATCAAAAAGCATGCAACTAGAACGCGCGGTGCATTTAACGAATTATTCATGACTTTTAGCATAGTGGCCAGTGGCTGTAGGAAAGTGCGGTTTCATTGACACAGTTTGAATGCATTTTTGAATGTTAATGAAATCATGTTTTTAATTAATGCAGTCAATTAATTTGACTTGGGAATTATTATCGGGTGCCTATCATGGATTTTCAGACAAAAAAAAAATGTTTTCGTTTTCGCGGTTATCATTAAAATCGGATTCATATTGCATGTTTGCATTATTCTATCTAGGTGATTCGAACACTTAGCAGTTACAATGGTAACAGGATGAAAGAATATTTAAAATGGCTTCAACAGCGTAGAACATTTTAATTTTAATCGCCAACTATTCCGATAATTCAAAACAATGTACGAATCGAGTATCGCACGGCGCGGGCCATGTAATAATATTCGTTATCACCACGGTATAAGTCGATTATTCGACCGTGAGCGAATAAAATTTATCGCTTGATAACACTTAACTAAGCAAACGGTTTTTGTGTTGGATAGTGTTGTTATGTAAGTTGCTTTCGCCACTCAGTGAAACTGGCTGGATCGAATCCGGTTGCACTTTTAAAACTTGCAGTTTTACATTTTCTGTCACACGTTACATAGGTGGTCTAAATGTTGAGGTCGACCTGTAATCTATAGAACCTATTTCCTGAGTCGTGATCAAAAGATTTATCGGCATACCGTAATCGCACATTAATAGAAAGCAACTGATATCCATCGAGTGCTTGTTGTTATTGAAACGTATATGACTTCAATAAAGATTCTGAGCTCGATAAAAACAAACAATTCTATATTGAATCAACTGCATGCGTCCATAATCGTATTGTTTTCATTTTCTCGTGTTAGAAATGGGTAATAAATCATTGATGGTAAATGAAAATTGATGAATATATCGATGTATATTTAACATAATATTATTTATTGGTTCTGTAAAAGATTATGCATTATTAAAATTATATTGCGCTGTTCACACTATACTTATTGACACGTAGCTTCAATCAGCTCAGTCTTTAGAACAATCATGAATAAAAATCAATCAATGAATAAAATCTTTAGATGCACATATGGTTGGTGTGATTTTGCTGTTCATTATTTGCACCTATCTAAAACTACGACAACGATTAAAAATCAAAAAGGACACATAAATATTTCTGACCCAATCAATTTATTTAGGTAACTTGAATGAGTTTTATTGGTTTAAAAACTAACAAATCATACTCTTTACACAGTTCACACTACAAAGTATTGTGTTGATATTAATAGTTATTAAATTCGTGTATTATATAACAGCAAGACCGAGGTGTGCCGTCTCATTATAATATGATGAATATTGGAAGGTGACCCCGGCTACCTTTATCCGCCCCTCATGTGAACTCTACAGACTTTGAAGTTATGTAACGTCTTAATATAATTTTCGAGACTTCGAAATTTTTGCCTATTAAAAGTTTGGTACTGCAGGTGTAGGCTTTCGATGTACTTATTCGATACTTCTTCTGCGTTATTTGGGGCTGTTTAATGATTTTTACGAGATTCTTAGGTCTAGAGGTAAATTTTGCAAACATTGCAGGGAGAGCCCTTAAAATATAAAGAATACAACTTCAGGATACTAGCCCATAACATACTCGAAGGGCCTTTTTCAGCTTCGTCGCAAAAAATGTCACCGTAAAATTGTTGTTATATATTTAGCAGAAAAAAAAATTAAATCAATTTAACAAGTTTCTAACACAATATGCACTGATGCACTAATCTTTCGTGTGAGAGAGTGCGCGAATCTAGCGAAACGCACGCTATTTTCGCACCTATCTTTTATATACAATGTTGTATGGAGATCGCTTGTTCTATTAAACTAATTACAATGTTATAGCCATTCAAAATAGCTCAGCTAATTGAGAGCTGAATTAATTACACTGTTAGGTACTACAATAGGTTGTTTATGAAACCAACAAACCGTATTTTGGTTATAAAGTGCGGAGTTGCATAAGAATCATCTATTTATTATCATTTGCAATTAAAATTGCATTGTGCACTAACATACCAATTAAACATCCCAAACAAAATTGTGTAAAAGGAACAACATAAACTTAAGCATGTAATTCTAGAAACACAACGTGCTAAGAGACGTTTACAGAGTTAAAAGGAAATATACCTAATACTTCTTGAAATAAGGTCGAATATATAATGAAATCTTAATGTTTTTCAGACTGTGCCAACAGATTAGACTGGCGACTTATGTTTCAAAGCTCAACATCAGTCCAATAAAAATATAATCAATCATAAGTCGTATTAACGTTCATGTGTCTTGTACGAGGAAAATATACTTACCCAAGTTTTCCTGTATCTTATTATAAAATACTATAGTGTTTATATGTGTAAAGTTATTATTTATCCTTAAAGGATGCATCGCCTTGACTCTAAGGTATGAAGGTATGCAGAAATAAGTGCGTATGATGCAAAATTATTATTATAGCATAGCAATATATGCTTTTATCAGCGAAAATCGATCTCTTTGACGTCCTTCTAATTATGGGTCTGTATTGAACTGTGACTGAGCAAAACTATGCTCTCAATCACCAGTTGCAAAATTCCAATGATAATCCTGTGATCATAGCATATCTTTCATCGACTTATAATGTTTTGGGAATAAGTTCGTCGAAAACAATGAATATAGCATATCTTTGTTAATAAATCGACAATCGTATCACTGACAAAACTTCTTGCAAGAAAACAGAATCAATGCCATCCTTTTTACTTTTTATCATGATTCATCAGATCCAGTGGCAGAACTTTATTTTAGTCCCTACTGGATCTCGAACCGCGGTAGCCCTTTCGAACAATTCCGCGGCCCTGCAACTGCCCTGTCTATGAAAAACAACTAGCCCGCTTATCTCTCCAGCAAACCCATAACAATATTTTGAATAGGCAAACAGATATGCGTTGGCAATGATACCTTTATATCTGGGCAATAATCTTACTTTCTATCTGGCTAAACTTGGCAGCAATCTTGGACCGTAAAGGTGTGCTATCGGTCTATCAACATTTTCATACCGTATGCGTAGCGGGAATTTGTTTGTAATGACATAAGTAAACGATTGGGTTGCAATAATCTTGGTGCAGGTAAGGGTGTACTAATCTGAGAGTGATAGGAGATTATCGTGCATTAAATTATGATAGTATTCTTGTTCTAGAGTAGCTTTGATCTTTCCATCGAAATATGGTCTAATTAAATAACAATTACTTAATAGCTCGGATGGTGAGAAGTAATGTATCATGCAACAATACTTGTTGATTGCTGATGATTTATAAAAATAATTGTAGGTAACTGATTATGTCCTATTCGTACGTTGACATTTCTGCTTGGTGACAGT
This sequence comes from Helicoverpa assulta, assembly GCA_963856015.1. Taxonomy (NCBI): domain Eukaryota; kingdom Metazoa; phylum Arthropoda; class Insecta; order Lepidoptera; family Noctuidae; genus Helicoverpa; species Helicoverpa assulta. The sequence continues at coordinate 4,756,087 of CAWLCW010000016.1, forward strand.
GACGGTCCCCAACAAAATCCGGGATCCGCTACATGTTTACACAAGTTAGTATTTATCAGCTGAGGCTAATTAATATTAATAATAAAATTAATCCTTGAGTCGGAAGCCAGCAGGAGATTGATTAGATCGTCAATAGCGATCGGAATACAAAGCGGATCCGATAAATGATAATCGTATATTATTAAGTAAGTATAGAAGTTCCGAGAATAGTATGTAAGGACGTTCAAGTAATTTTATTGGAAAATACGTGCTACAAAATTATATCTTCCAAGTATCAACGAGAACAACAACATTGGTAGAGCTTTCCTCAATAAAAAAAATCTTAACAAATGGAAATTAATATACCTACTTCTATTTTTTTTTAATCTAAGTTATTCAAAGTAAGTGATGATCGGGAACCTAATAAATGGTCATTGTAATTCATCGCGGCGTTCTGCATTGCAATCCGCACCTCAAATTTAATTAATATTGAAATAATCATCCAATACTTATCTTGGTTAAGGAAAGCCCCATAATTGTCTGTAAATCTAGCTTTAATACAAGTGTTTCAAAATAAATTTTAGTAACATTTACAAAGTAGAATGACCTACTCTGCAATCTGCAAATGTCAATGCCAAATATAACTGAATTCCGACATCAATTTTCCTCATACAACTTCGATAAGTCAAAAGTGGTCTATGTGTGTATCAAAACGAGTTATAAAAACATTTAATAATTAGAAGTACCGTTAATTTTAGGCCACTGGTAGTTGTAATTGTGCCTAGGGTCATACTCTCGACTTATATTCAATAGACTATTAGAACCGTTGTTTTTGATAAGGGGTATAAAGGAAGATTCCGGTTTCTATAACGCAAGCAGTGATTGAGAAAAAAAAACTTAAATCCTTGTTAGGCTTGCTTGAAAATATTCATCTATGTGTACGTTACTATATAGGTAAGTATTTGAGGCGGCGTAGTAAGTTTATCTTTTTACTATAAGTAGTTAATTTCATTCGAAAGCGTTTCAGGAAAACAGTTTTTTTAGTCTTCTCTAAAAGCAACTTCTTCAGTTTTCACTAAAATTAACTTGCATCCTTGAAACTTTTCTATTTACAACGCTAACTCGGAACCAATGTGGATAGTTCCATGAACGAAAGCCCACGCAAATGCTCCCCACGGACAGCGCTTTGTGACGTCATCAACGCGTAGTCTTACACCGTCAGTACTGCATTTGATGACGTCAGTCTTGCGTGCTGACTGCCCACGATTTGAAGCGTGCCCTAGAACATTATCATGGCACCTTCCTATCTTTAGCTGCTAATATATTGCTTTAATCAGCGGGCTATCAAGCGGAGTTAATAAGGATTACCTTTGTTAATCCTCAACTAGAAAAATATTGAGTGTGATGGTTCATTATTACATGAATGAAAGGCGTGTCACTCTCTATAATCGATTTTTACTGTTGTTGAGAACATTTGAGTCCAAAAAAGAACCTCGCATCACGTCCAAATTCGCTTATCTACTTACGTTTTCATAAATGGTCTTGAGTTACTAGCAAAGTACAACAAGGACACAGCTCGGAAAAAGCGTAACTTACCAGAATTTTCACACCTTTCTCACTTCCTTTATTCTTCTTTAAAACAAAAGAAAAATATTTTAAATACATATTATATTATTATGAATGTCCAGAGTACAAGCGTGACTAACAACGCTCATGGTTTTAGTAAAAATTTCTACAATTTTTTTTACGTAATGCCGTAGCTATCGAACCACGTGTTGCTTATCAATGCCATGTGATTGTTGCGGTACGTTGCCATAAAAATTCCATATAAAACCCGTTGCGAATTTATGGTATGGCGTACATTTCTACACTTGCAGTACCTACGGGCTTAACAGAATTCCTAATTGAATGTGGATAATACTGGATTTTCTACGCAGTTAAAACTAGTTGCCTAGTAATGCCTAGTAGGTATAACTCCGCTGTTGTGGGATTAAAACCACCCTGTGTTGATCTGATCAGGCTTTATTTGTGTATAAAGTATTGTACGGAATTTGATAAAAGTTTGACGACTGTTGTATGTTGTAATTAGAACACAATTAACGCAAAAAGAGGAAACGAGTTATAGTTAGTGAATATAAAAAATAAAAAGTGTACATTAAACCTTCAAGAGTCCTTTAAGGCGAGTTAGCACGTAAATCGTGCGTGCTTGGAAATTGCCAGTAAAGGACCTGCAATAGAAAAATTACGGCAAATTCCAACTATTTCGTAGTTACGTAGCAGTCGGGATAAACGCATTCAGACGGCACTTTGAATGCAGTCCGACTCCTTTGTTGACGTTCGTGTGCAGTTGAAATTCATTGTTGAATATTTTTCTTATCTCATAAGGCTACTGATGTTTTATCTAACGTAAGCGAAACATGAAAGAGAATGGCAGTAAGAACAAAAACTTTTCTTTAATTAAAATCGTGTTTTTATCTTTTAGCCCTGCCACGACCACCAACAATGCAATTGTAATGTTTCAAATATGCAGTTGCAAAAACGCAACTGATAATATCTTTAGACAATGCAGTTATAACCTAGAACTATGACTCGTAATGTCTAGAACACTAGATTTAATGCCTAAGTCCTTCATCGATGTCAGTACATACACACTGATTGATACTTTGGCATTTTGTGAACTACAAGAAATATTTGCCATCAAGATTGCGACACCTACTAATAAAATATCGTGTCTTATACAATAGCCAATTATTCTCTATCATATCTATGATTTGTGTTTATGTTTTTCGCATGATCATCATCGTCTTGTTACTTGATAATATGTCTAGGTGAACTCTAGGACAATGAAGTCATTTAAGACCGATCTTCTCACTGGGTAACAGATTTGCTTAACTAGGGCAAAGTACAGGTTAATAAAAAATGTGTGTAATAAAATGTTGATGTAGAAAAAGGACCAATGACCTCCCCGTACCAAAGGACTCGTGTCCTCAGTGACACAGACTTGAGTCCGTCTCACAAGACTGCACGTTTTTCTGCATCGCACCACATTTTTCCAGAACATTCTACAATTAAACCTTTAGAACCGCAGCCGTTTATTTCCCTGTCAGAATCTAAAGACATGTATTACGCACGCTCCTATCGTGTCCATTGTCGCTTATTGCTTATATCCGGCGTCGCCGGTCATTCACGGACACGTAGGTATAAAGATTTACAGGATAAAATACAAGCGGTAAATTGATAAAGGATTGAGAACTATTGACTCACTGAAAATTCGAATGTAGGTCGTGTGGAATTAAAACAATTAGCGTTACTGCTGTATGTTGGAACAATGATGAAGAAATTACCTCTAAACAGTATCACGCTGTGTTAAACCCCTGGTGCATCTTATTCAGGGTTAATGTCACATCACATTAATGAGCTATGTAGTATTTGCATACCAATTTTCCTGTACAGGATTGACCACATGTACTGTAATGTCACGTGACGTTTATCAGTTATGTAGCCTTTACAAGCCAATTTCTCATATCTTCTGACCACACCTCTATAACTTTTCCCAATCAATTCAAAATGACTTATATCTCAAACTACTTTTCCATGCATGCTATGTCTTATCAACGTTCTTAGATACCTAAAGGACAGTTTTGACCAGTTCTCTGCAGTACCTGATATTCCATACAAACAGGATATATTTCACAAGGCAGCTAGTACCATACCACACTAGATAGTTACTAGGTACGGCAGATATTGGCTCGGGGAATACTCGTAATTAACTTAGGAGCGGTAAAGGATTAGTTCCTACTGGCGTGACACAGAATAGATAGGGAACAGAAGGCGCAGAAACAATTGACATCCGACCTTTTTATTCTATAAACGTTATTGTGTGTCTTTATGAGTAATACGTGAATACGTGGTGGGACTAGTCAGACTGCGGGGCAGCAAAGAATAGGAAGTTAGTGGTTGAGTCATAATGCGGCTACTGTATGCTTTAAAGGTTTCATCCTTAGAAATTAGGTATAGTTGAGCGTCATTCAGTAGAATTCCCGTCATATCTGCTTTGAGTAGGTTGTCTAGTTAAGTACCTAAAACTATTTATAAAGCTATGTTTTATCTATTGGGCCTTCTGCAATTTTACTGTACCTATGTCACACAGGAACCCGGAGCTCCTAATTTATAAAGTAGTAAATATTTTATACGCCCGGTGCACTTTACGATGACTCATTAGTAGTAGAATGCGATTAGACAGACCAGCTCACATTTAACTCCAGAGAAATATGGTCCTTATAAATTATGGTAATTTCTCAGTTTTTTGCTTGCACTTCAAGCTTGACCTTAAGGACTATAATGATTTGAATAAATTGACCTTTTGAAGGCGTTGAACATTATGTCCTACATCATCGCTTAGGTCACTATGAATATACGCAATTGTAGTACCTGAGAGTCTATTTATAAAACACCGTTCCAGACCTTTTGTCTGCTTGTAAAATATACATTAGTTACGTATAGTAATCGTCCACTATGAAGGTTTTCGAAGAATAAACGTAGCTACATCATGAAATCGCTTGATGAAAATTCGATTTCGTTTGTCACAAAAAGTTTTTTGGACTAATCATTTTTCTCAAAAGCAAACATACAAAGGTCTAACACTAAAAGCATCGGCTATTCTCAAATTAGTTACGGTCTTCCCAGGAACTCCATAAGGACTAATAGCACAGTAAATAAAGCCAGTCACACATGACCACTTAATAAGTAGCTACCTCATGACTCACTCTGATACATACCACAGCATTGATTGCAGACTATTCATTAGCAGCGACCACTCGACCAGGTCAAGACTTCCTTTGCTGCCTGTGGATAGAAACGCGCTGTGCGCAGGATGCCTTATGTTCCGCTCCACAGACAACGCACGTAACAGATAAGACACTTCGCACACTAAACACGACGCGCGACTTAGATTGCCCCGCCTATTGTTACTGGCCGTTGACTTCGGCGGCTTTTAAAAAGATTTCATGATCGTCAGGCGCGATAAAAGAATTTTTATTTACTGTTACTTTTCTCTATTTAAAAAAAGAATCTTCAGATTCAGGACACGATTCAACAGTTAAATGTATTAGCATTGATAATGAGCCCTTTTTGTGGCACTTGCGAACATATTATAGAACCTCTTATGGATACGCATTTGCAATATAGACACATTAACACCTACTTTACTTTTATGTGCATTATAAATTGTCGCTATTGGCGTCCTGATACTCGTCAACACATTAAACCAGCAGGTTTCAACGTTATTTTTCTTTTTCCCGACTTTCTTCAAGTAATTTTAAGGTGAAGTAAATGTATTTGTAACAAGCTTCAAATTACTGCCTATAAGGATATTACTTTGTCGTCTTTGTACGACAGAGCAAATATTTCGCGTGAAGAGTTCTTAACTAGTGAGGCATGCGAATTTAAACGTTGAGTGACACTTCACCTAAAAACGCCTGGAAATGAAGTACCCAGTTACTACATAACTTAGTTCTAAAAAGAAGGACTTTTACAAAAAAGTTTTTCTTTTCACACGGTACTGTTATTATTATACTCTTTGTAATAAAAGACGCAATTAAAACAACAACCCTTGCAATGCTAAAACTTTCCTATGTATAAAACTTGGAACAATATCCAAAGGGAAACCATAGGATTCTAATTGTTACGAGTAACTGGCTGACATGGGTACTATAGAGGTACTATAGAACATTCTGGATTGTGACGCCAACACATCAACCCTTGTTTTACCCTGTTTATTTGTACTATGTCATATAAAAAGTTTTTATTCGACTCCTTAAAAAAAGTCCAACGTGCCCCATTCGTACGGAAAAATGCGATCTCACGCTTTTCAGCATGCTTACGCGAATTCACGACAAAAACTGTCGTGTAAATAAAGCCTAAGTTACTGGTAAATATTATTAAGTACGTTCCGCGTAACAATGAAGAAAGTTTATTTTGTTTTTCCTAGGAATTCGGGTGAGAACAATGCTCGGTCCAATTAATACGTCAATATTGTAAAGAAACGCTGTTTGCAAACATTTGCGTAGCTTGTTTTTTTTATTGCTGAAAAACTATGAATGGTAGTACAAACTAATCTGAAAAGACTTTTTGGTAGTAAGTATAGCATTTTGGTGGAGAAAAATACAAAAAATAAACGTTTTTCGCCCACATTACAAAATTTATTAACAAGGCTGAAATGACGTAGGTGTTACGAACAGAACTTTTTACACAAAACTTTTCATTCCAATTTCTAAACAATACCAATAAAAGTGTCGACCTTTAAAGCAAGCATTACACATTTATTCCTTAGTAACTCCATACTTCCCACTTTTAAACTATTGTAAACCCACGCTATATTGCAACAAGGTAACTGGGACGCTCGTTGAAGCGTGCGTAACGCGTCCCGACGCGTCGCGACGTCGGATCAACGTGCTTACTGTACATAAACAACCCTGGGATGTTGTGGAAAGTTATCATTCATAATGTTGGGGGAGGTTAGTTTGTTAGATGTGACGTGGGATATATTTAAAGATGCATGCAATGCCACTGCAGACTGTGTATTCTTAGCCCCAAAAGATCTAATAAGAGGATGGAAAAAGTATAAATAGTTGGGAAGTATAAGAAGGTTGGAAGATGTTAGCTATAATTTTTAAGGAAGATCAAATACAATTAAGGTTGTAAAGACTAGACTACAAAATAATTTATTTCGCCTACGTCGTGAATGATTTGCCCTATTCAATTTAATTGCCCAAAACATAATTGGTGATTAATTACTAGGCTAGAATATACGGGTACTTAGGTACTGTAAAATTAGACAAATTAATTGAATTTATTATTATAAATGTTGGTACCATATCAGGTGAGGCCGTTATTAAGATTCCTTTACCTAAACGGTTAAAAATAGTGTGTAAACATGATTGGTACAACCAGTACACTCAAAAAGGCATGTGACAAAATGTTAGCATTCATTCAGTTATTAAAGTGATTGGTTACCTATGAGATATTGAAGACGTGTACGTAATGTGGGCAAGCGTTGAGTTATTTACTTTCTTATATGCTTCACATCCGTAGTTTTAGATGTTGTACACAGAGCAAGTTATAACAGAATTCCAACTTCTTATAAATTGTATTTATGACAAAAAATTTTATACCTGTGTAAAAATGTTCGTACGTAATTTTTTTATGAACATTAGCTAACTATGAGCTAAGCTATCCCAGTTTATCGCAAAAATTGTTTAAGCAATTAATGTAACTTAATTAATATTAATGTAATATTTTCACATAATTTTTAATGGACTTTCTGCCACTCTAATGTACCAACTCTTACAGCAATATTAGTGTCACTAACATTCTTTCACAAGTTTCCATTTAGGACTCGAGCAAAAAATCTCGTAGAACATATCGGTCCACATTCCCTTGCGATGTGAATTCATAATTTTTGTAATTAAAAATTGCGACCAATGTCCTGTTGTCGCCTGCGGCTAATTGCCCCGGATTTTGTAGTTAACAAGTTGTTATTAGAACAAAGTGTTAAGTAGGCACAATAAGTGGGTGAAGTGTTGACAAGTCTGTCTCTCTTTGAACAATGACAACTGTAGATATAGTGTGTGATTCTTTTTGAAGAATGAAATAATATTGTTTCTTTTTTATTATAAGCCTTCTAGAAGCCTTCTTTACAATCATTATTGTGCCTAGTTTAAACCGGAAAATTCTTGCATTGTCAGGAAAAATCTCAATCAATTTATGGAGAATATTGGAATTTTTAGATCTTGACTGTGCAGAATACTTCTAAGCAAGGATGCATCATAGCGTCATTAATCGAATCGAATCGAGTGATGTTCTTTTGTTTATCTTGGCCTTACTTTAACCTAGTTATGGGTATGTCTGGAATTCTCAATGAATAACATTTAATAAGTCACAACTGCGATAAATAATTAAACCCAACCTATTGTTCAGTCGTAAAATGTTAAGTTTTATTAGTATTTTAGCTAATTGCACCGTAAAACCAGTGAAGCGACATTTGTAATTACATGTAATGGGTGCTTGATCGCCTGCAGTGGCATGCCAGTGGCGTTGTCAATGCATGTCTGAAAGACTCGCACGTTTGTACATTAGATACATAGCAATCGATTGAATTTATGTATCGAGGTATCGGTATTCTGTGCTAGAGGTGTTTGTTACCGAGTTTTTTCGTTAGCTTTAGATAGGCATACGAAAAAAGGGGCACAATCTTGAATGACGAAACATGAAAAATCCGCGTTTGATGACGTCAAAATGCAAGAAACCCTAAATAGAATTATGACGCAAACACTTAAGTTATTTTAAGGAAAAATAACACTTAAAAGGTAACTGTAGCCCTACAAAGGACAAAGTACAAGATCAAAACATAGCAATTTAACAACATTAATTGAACCATCCTCTTTTCCTTGATGCTAATAAGTTATCAAAGCGTAGCGGCGACCGTATGAATATATCGATAAATTATTATGATGAACTTTGAAAACTGGGCCAGCACTAGCGCGGGCACGCGATGTCGCCATAGATTAGATATCTAACTTAATAGTAGACACGCCTCTTGAGAATTTACAGGGAACACAGGATTACTAGGGTGATGTAATAGTTCATTAAATTATATTAATGGGTATATGATCTAGGTCAAGTAAGCAATGTTATTGAAAAGTTTGTTCTAATGTGGAAATAAGTCTATGGCAGGAAGTGATTGACGGTGGTGAATTCGAGGGGTGTTTTATAATAATTTTATAGATAGATGTAGGGGAAATAGGTAAGTGTATAAACAAACTTTGGAGAATACACCATTGAAGAAGTCATGGACGTAAAACCCCAAGGTTCCTGGAAGATTGTTATTGGGTTTTCTTTGCGGGATTTCCTAGTAGCATCCCAGACTCTCAAATTAAAGTGTTCGGTTTAAACATAAAAGGAGTGTAATTAACAGGCACATTGCTAGGTATCTCTTGGGAATATAGGGTTAACTTTACGTGTAGGACCGAAATTGACGCAGTAATATTAGATCCCTAATAACTATAAACGTCTGCCGCGCTCCCAATAGGGACGAATCGGGATCACCGGACGGAACTGCTGTAAATCACGGCATTGTAATAAAATTCCGACGTATTTATAATGTTTATTGTGATGGGTCAATTTTACTTCCGCACGAGTAATACCTAGGTAATATCTTGTGTTGTAAGATGAAAATTTAAAACTACTTTCTTGAAGAAGTTTCACTAGAAAATATTGTACAGACGCTAGTAGGTTAACCTACTCGAATCTGTCAAATTTTACCAATTGAACATTAACTTTCTACTATTGTGATAAGGTTTAAAATGTATTGAAAACATTTGAAATTAACAGTAGTCATTAATGTTTTCTGACAGATTAGGGTAGCTGCATTTAGGATGTAGGATAAAAGCAAACATATATCTTTTACTAAGCATGTTTTTGATAGATGGATCACGGTAATCAGAACCACAAAAGGCCACTCCCTACCTCTTAAAAAATATAAACAACAAATTATGTTTATTCCGTAAGTATTTTCCTCATAATTTGCGAGAAGATTCTACCTGATAACAAGTCTGAACAATGTTTTCCTCTGCAATAACTGGCTTTAAGACTCAATTAGTAGTAGAAAGTATACTTATTTTAAAAACAAATGCGTTTTAATAACTGATTTTATATTTCAGATTTCATACCTACTTGTACCTAAATGTATTCAGGACTGTTTAATTATTCAAACGCAAAATATCAAGATGATATTGTTTACAAAAATTGCATGTGAACTACCTAAATAAAGGCTGCATATTTCTATCTTGCTTTTAATTTGTGTGAGATTATACCTAGCAGTACCATTACATGTATGTATTATGTTTACAGCAGTAGCTCAATTCATCCTCTTAATTCTATTGATGGACAATTAAACCTGTATTTCTAACCATACGGAATTCGTATTCCAATTTCCGTAACCATCCTCCAAAATCCGAAGCAAATTCTAAAAACATCATAAATACTTAATACAAATTTTCGCCAACAACGTGAAAACAATGAGGTTTTCATCGATCAATGTCGATATTATTCCGTTTTCCCCCCAATCAATGTCATAGGCACGTTGTAAACAATGCAGCATAGTACTCGCGCCAGGAAACCGTAATCGCGATTATCCGGTATTTTTAAATCGGAAATACGATTACCGACTAGATTGCTAACGAAATGGTGTTACATTATAATAATGATGTACACTGTGGTATGTTTAACGTGCAGTTCTATGACTTAGTAGACGATTGTGGATTATGACAGTTAAAACTTTGGATGGATAAAATTTTTCAAGGATGTCCCTAAAATTGGAGTGATCTGACGTCGGTTTTCCAAAAATATTTATGTCAAACTAATGCATTTAGAAACCTCATTACTTCATTGATTAAAATTTTATGGAAAGTGTCTCTAGTGTCTCATTTAAGAAACGTAATAGGAAGCATGGAAAAAGTCTGTATATTAACTGTATACATACGTCACAAAAACGATGATACTTCTACAGAAAACAATATGCTATTTAAGATATTTCTAGAGTATTAATAGCAGACCACTCTCACAACATGCCTTCACTTGACCATTCATCTTTAAAGTACGCTATAAACATAAGCGCTGGCGCAAACGAACATACGTCGCGAAGAGCAACAATCTTGCCTTTCTAAGCGCAAGTAAGTAAAAGTCTGGGACAGTTACCGTAACATAAAATATTTATAGAAGATCCACTCAACATCTCACGTAAAATTATATTGAAGAGAGAAAATAAGTAGCTATAAGTTGATATTAGAAAGACGGTGTTTATTGAAATCTCTACAGCTATGAAATGTTTTCCCATCACTGTTTTAAAATAATGATTATTATTTAAGATTGAAACTGCGTAACATCCGTTTTCAGTACCGTGCGCTTCTACTAATATAATGTATAGATTTATTGTTAAACTGTGTAGTATCTTCTCTAATTCATAATGATTAAATGTTTTTCACCTTCTGTGCGTTCCTATACAGGTTGTAATAAAGAGCGCTCTCTCACGTTAGAACGCCACGCTTTTCGACCGGCAACCGGTACCGCGGCGATCCGTTAGTTTACCTGAAATGTATTTATTATTACGTCTGTGTTCGCGATGTTTATAACGAATTCATAGTAACAGAGATACGCTTCACGTGCTCCGTAAATTATGCATTTTTATGTACCTACCCGCGTTTAACAATACAATGAAATCGGGAAAACAGGAAATAGTGTTGAAGTTTCGTTTTCGTTTTTTGACTTTGACATAGTTTTTGCCGTATTCCAATATTAGCCTGTTTTCTTTTGCAGTGAAGATTAAACTATCAGTGCTCAATTAAAGTTTGCATGGGTGTAATGATAGGCCATTAGCTCACATTGCAGCTGAATTCTTGTGTTTCGTTCAGTTAAGTGCTTTGCTTTGAAATGAAATTCTGCTACTTAAATGGTTTGCTTCAATTATATGCTTTTTTATTTACTGTGCAGTTTCTTTTAGAATATTTAAAAATTTAGAACTAATCTCTGCAAAGTCAAATTCCCCATAAAGTCTTTTTGCACCTCCTTGATGAATTGAGGGCAATTGTCTCTGCCATTTGAAGCTGGCACATGAGAAAAGCAATGGTGTAGCGGTATAATAGCCAAAAAAATCGTACGTTCGTCCAAAGGTTCGATACAAATTAACAGCCTTACTTATAAAAATCAACTTATCATCTTCTAAGCATTGTTTCAACTAATTACTACTTAAAGCCTTGAGTAGTGATTAAATTTTTTATACCTATAAACGTTGCTTAAGCATGTCTTATGTAATGAACAGATAATGACATAAAAACATACTAATTTCTCAGCACTACCTGAATGTTGGTAGCTTAAAAAAATATTTGTCATCAATACGTTGTGTAATGGCAACAATGGCATCCGTAAAATATAAAATTAAAAAGTTGAGCTGTCAATAAACCGGAAATGAAAAATCAGCTGGTAAAGATCCAGCCATTTTGTTAATTAGCGGGTTAAACAAGGGTGTGAGGCTACTTAATTTGACAGCTCATTTAAGACATTGATAAGCAAGTGATTTAGTTAAGCCACGTTTATAAGTAAGATTTTTTCTTAAACACCCCTTAAGTGTATCTTATTATTTAATTCACGTTTATAAGTAAGACTGATAGAGATCAATGACCCTCGCACTCTATTAAATAAAATAGCGTTTTGTTAGTCGCGCACGTTTTGATCTTATTGTAGACTTAAGTTGTGCTGCATTCTAAATTAACTTCTAATATCTAGGTGTTACAGTTTAGTTTTGATTAGATTGCTGTTATTGGCCTGGATTCGGTTGATTTCTTCAAGGAAAAACGAGTCATCGGTGAATGCAGACGAAAAATGTTGCGCCAATAGTTCGCTGAACGTGTTTTGTAAGACCACTGAAGACTGCAGACTGCAGACTTTTTGGCATCTTTCGAAAGGTGAAAGCGATCAACTGCTATACTCTTTTCTAACTCTATGGTTATAGTTTGACTTTACATGTGGAATGTTTACCGATTCATTTTATGTTATGGAATAGTTATGCCATCGTTTATTGTTTTCTCACGATTCGCGGTTGATATGCTAAGCCATGATTATACAAACAGTGAATGGCTTTCCTGTCTTTTCATAGACTAGTCATGATATAGAAGACATGCTTATTTTACTTGTACTGCAAATGGGACATTCTGGTAAAAATAATTATGTCAATTAAAGACGCCATTTTATTTTCATCAAATACCTAAAGATTCTTGATAGGATAAAACCTGTTTTGTCGCATGTCTAAATATACATGTATCTGAGGAAATTATGTAAAACATTCATCGGTCACACCTTACTTTAGCGATCGAATGCATTTGCATAACTTGATATTTAGCACAAGTAAGACTGTCATTTTATATGAACACCTATAATTTTATCGCGGAGCAGATCATAGGGTTGGAATGAGGTTTTATTAGAAGACTAGTTTATATGTATTTCCTGCAGGATCTTTTTTTTTTAAACCCTAACGGCCAGCTAGTTTTAATAAAGGCTGCGACACACTGCCCAGTCGCTTGGACATTGATATATGAAGTTGTTAGTCTGGAATGTTCTAGCCATCTCTCTTGACACTCAGGACACAGGTGATACCTACATCAGTCGACCATATTCTGACGAAGCGCCGCTTTCAGAAATATATTAACACAGTGTCAAGGCAACATCATTTATTTTTGTCATAATCGTTTACAGACACTTTCTTACTGTCAAAGACGAATACTATATAGCCAGTTAAAAACCTGAAGCTACTATAAGTGTAGCTGGTTCTTAATAGATGCCTATCGTTAAAAACGAATGTGCTAACTCCCATTCGAAATGTATCACACGCTTCCCAAGCCAAAGTTTTAAGAAGTAACGGTTATTCTAAGTGAAATGGCACCATTAAACTCACGCGCAGTGTTAAAGGTCTGACGAGTTTAGACAGGTTGACAGACCATAAGAAGCATTATTTGTTTTATGGATTTGACAGCATCATCGTTTATGACAGGGTTGGAGGTAGCAATTGTCAAAACGGCTGTAGGTATATCTTTCGGATTTCAACAGACATCAAAATTTCTAGCATCATCTGAAGTTAGCTCCCTATCATATTGTTATAGCTTAGATATTTGTTAGTTCTTAATTTATTCTCTTGGCTATCCAAAATTAAAATATTGTAAGTTTCCTAAAGCATCTAGGCAGCATCCGCTTTTGGAATTCTAGCTTTCTTTTAGAGAGCCTGATCAGTAGCTTTAGTTTTATTTAAAAGTTCGTGTGGTTTAAGCCCGATGTCTCAGCAAGTTTGGCTCTAGAACACGCCAGTTTCCGCTGGCCCTCTTCTCTCATATCCAATGATCTATGCAGACAGCTTCGAAAATTCAGCAAAATGGCACAAATCTATTCCAAGCTAAATCCCCTTCCTGGAGATTGTCATAAATTGTCACCATTAAAATTAAATGTTCCGTGAAACGCTTCAAATGTTTCCTTGAACCGTGTTGTTAACAGTACGTTTTCTTGAACCTTGGACATCAACAACTAGTGGCCGGTTCTACGTAATTCTAGCTGGACTCTAATTTGAAACTGGATGTAGTTCACTTTTTGATCTTAGTAAAATTGGCTAGGGTCTATGAAAATGAGCACTTTTTTTATGACTTATATGGTTATTTTTTTGTATTTGGTTTATTATTTCCATCTACTGTTAAAATGTTACTGATTATTATTTACTCAATTGTATAAGTAGCCTTTCAATCAGACATATAGGACACTGGATTCTTTAGGGACGCCCCACAATATCTGAGGGCGATAAGTACAAGAATATATCATTCTATTATTATTACTCTATCAACAACTCTCATACGAAGATGATGTCATATGAATTTCCAATAAAGTATTTAAAACTCGATACAGTCGAGTTTCGCTTGAGTAAACTAAAATCTGAATTATTAGAATCGATTTAAATAAACAGGATTCAACTGTTTCCATTAATCAAGATGTGAATGTGAGCAGCGATAAAATCGATTTGTTTTTTTATCGTCTCGATTCTTCAGAGCGATATTAATGCTGGGCATTCATTGATAGGTTTATAAACTTTTTGATGAATGTTTTGTTTAGCGTTCATTTTCAATACTCTATCTATCAGTCGATTTGCGAACTAGAGATAGAATTTTGCAATATTTACAGGTATATATTGAGAAGCCTTTACTAAGTCAAGAGGATAATTTTTGTTCAAGGATTTGCATTCAACGTCAGTCATTTTAGCTCTTTATTCAAACGTCTTCTAAATTCAAAGGTTTATAACTAAAAAGTTTGTAAGAAAATAGCCCTCTCACTTCATTGGTATTAGAATGACAAGGACATCTACAATTGACAGGAAAATTAGTAATCCATTGGCATAGCCGTTTCTTATTGACGGAAGTAATTTCTCTAGGTATTATTTCTGCTATTCATTGGACATTATATTATAATGAAGGCTGTTAAATAAACAAACTGAAACAGTTTATGTAAACCTAAACAGTGAGAGTGAAGTCATTTATTTCACTTTGTTATTAGATAATAGTGCTATTCAAATTAGAAGCTATTAGGTGTCTGCCAATGTCAGTATTTGTAGTGAATCATATGCTTTTTCAAACTGTTCCTTGTGATGTTTGTTCCTGTAAAGCGATGTTCTCAATAATATAGACACCTTTTTTTTTTAATGTTTTATACTTAATTGTTTTATTTTTTCGACGAGGTGGTCAGTGTTCCTTTAATAAATTCCACGTAATATACAGAAATGCATATTATCCATGTTTTTGCAATACATAACTCAAATAAATTAATTGTATCTACCTACATAAATAATTTTCAAAGCTTGTTATCTAATAGCTATTCTAGTTAGTTCTGATAATTTCGTCTGTCAAAGAAGGTTGTAACATACAAAACTGACGCACATGATGACGACAGTGCAAACATAATGTTTCTATGTTTTTGTGGTCTCAAGAAATCCCCCGTACGTTGGGTTTGTAAACAATTTTTAAGTCTTTGTGTACAGAACAGTTTTAGCCGCCAATAGTTCAGAATTATTATTACTTATTTATTATTTTTCTCTCCACATACTTATCATTACAGGATAACCCAATGCGATAAAATCTTAAGAGCGTGTACGTCAGCCGCGCGCCATTTGGCCTAAAATGGTACTTTTCAAACCACTGTTTCTCAGTAACTACTTATCCTATAACGATGTTAATTTTTAATAACGCAAGGTAATTTCACTGTCTATATAGTTAATTGAACAAAAAATTCGATTTGTGTAATTTAAATACTTAAATCCCCTGTAACGTAATATATGTTTTATAAAATTCCCGTTCAGCGTCTATTTCGAAGCTCAAATTGATGTGAAAACAGTGACAAATCTAATCATAAAAATTTTTTTACTCATGGATAAAATCCCCCTGAATATAGTTAATTGAAAACATTTTTTAATTCAGGTCCTTATCTTTCAGAAAAAAATATTTTAACAATGTCAAATATTGTGAATTTCAAATGCTTTTTTCACCTGCCTATCTTACTTAATTTAATATAACAATTATTTACTATAGTAATATAACTCTTTTTTTAAAACATAAACTTAATATTATAATTTAATCTCTCGTTTTTATTTTTTTATAAATTATTTAAAAACTACTATAAAACGCTGCACGCGAGTCAACTCAAACCAGACCGCCGCGCGGCTTAACAGAGAGAGGACGTGTCGCTCCGTAGCATCGCGTAGGGTGAATGACCTTTGCCGTGGATACCGAGAATAGTGGATATTTTGAGCGCGACCGATACATCTTGATACGTTGGGGAGTATATTTTTTTTATAGTTTAGTTTTTTTTATATATTTATTTTTTTGTGTTTGATTTAGGTTTGCGTGTATGTATGTATCATAGATATGTAAATAATATGTGGGTTAATCTTACGTTTCAATTTTGAAAAATATTTCTTTAACCGATTGATCTAAAATTTTGTATGCACGTTCAGTTTGGATGACAATGCATGATTCACTATGTAACTTCCTTCTTAAAATCCAATATGGCGGAATATCCAAGATGGAGGAGCAATTGTTTTTAATATGCATTCCACAATAAGGGTATCAAATGAAAGAACTTGTATTGAATAACTCGAAAAAAATGTAAGATCACTCTCATTCAAATATGGCAGACTTTTTAAGCTTGAAATTAATTTTGAAGCAAATATACTTAAGCAATCAAAACATAATTTTGTTTCCATGTTCGGTTTGGGTGACAATGCACGATTATCTTTGTGATGTCAATTTAAATCCAACATAGTGGCAATTTTGGCAAGGCCAAATGCAAAGTCGTCTGGTAAATTACTATAACCTGTGTCTGCTGCCTGAGATAGTAGACCCACGCAAATCCAGGTCAATGGCACTAAGAGACACTAGGTACTAATTTTTAAGATTCCGAACTTTTTTATTTTATTTTTCTTTTTATATAATTTCAAAATAAATTTATACATTTAAAACAACGTGGTTTCATAAAAAAATTAAAACTGTGTCATTTATTTACTTAATTTTTGTAAAAATTTATAAATAAATAAATAAGTGCACTCGAAAGGACTAAAATTGGTTGTTTGACTACATACATATATACGTGAAGTATGACACGCACGCACACAACCAAGATGCTAATGTACCGCATTTCTTGCGTTGAATTACCTATACTTGACATCGCGCGCCGAACGTACACGCTCTTAAGGCCTCTGCCTCGAATTTTGCGGGCAGCGGGGCGGCAGCGGCGGCGGCGCGGGAGCGGCAGGATCTTACGCGTATAATCAAATGGACCGGCCCTCGAATACAGCAGCGCGGGAGCGGGCAACGAGCGGTGAGCTCCAGTCAAAACGGTGACCGCCCGCGCCGCCGCCGCTGCCGCCCCGCTGCCCGCAAAATTCGAGGCAGAGGCCTTACAACTTATTTTCATGCTTTCATATTTAAGTCGTCCATAGATTTACACTATTTTCTCGCTTATAACTATTTACTAAATAATATATTTTTTGCTGTACTAATTTCACTCGAAAGGATCAAAATGGTTTGTGTGACTATAGGTGAAGTATGATAGGCACGCACACAGCCGCGAGTGGCCGCGACGCTAGTCTGCGTGATTTTTTGCGTTGAATTACCTAAAGTTGACATCGCGCGCCGAGCGTATACGCTCTTAATATTATTCGTACTTATAACTAATATCTGAACCTAATAATGAATACTATACTTTCTTTAAATAGTAATAAACAATGCATTCCTTGTTTCCTCATCAATTTCTTTTTACCTTCTTTGAACGCGGTCTGAAAATTTCACAGATTGCTAAGTTAATCAAGTAAGAACCTATTTGGTAAAATAAACATCAAACTATTTACTTGATGTAGAAAATATAAATTGTAAGCGATTCATTTTCTTGTGTATTCAGTGTAAAAACTAGGTTCCGATATTGCAAAGCTGTCTGACAGACATAATAAAATGATGACTTGAAACTAAATCAAATCACCTACTTACTCTTTCGATACTGTTCTTCCATTATTATTAAGCATCAGAAATTTCTTCTGCGCAAGCGTTTTTATCATATTTCGTAAAATGTACCTACACTTATTTCAAGCATCATTTGAGTCATTTTTAAAAGTGATTAATTATATTGAATCTAATCTTGTAGGTACCTTCAAAAATGCAAAGTTGTATGCCGACAAGATGTGTATCATTCTTGTTTTTATTTAATAATCTTCTCAGGTGAATCATCGGCAGCTTAATATTCATAATATTTATTATTGAAGTCATATGACATATACATATTTTGTGCAGGAAGCATGTAATGCTTGTATGTTTACGACACCGAAATCGATAACCTAGAAAAAATATACAAAAATATCCAAAGAGTTCTGCCTGATGTCACTGATCATTTAAAAAATGCCATAAATGGAATTAAAAATAAAATTCTTCAGCTGAAGAATTTTACCAGATACCTACCTACTTAGCCACAAGTACAGTCGCGTGCATCATTGCTTAGAAAACGCCAAACAAATCTGGTAACATAATAACTCATGGTACAGTCGCGATCGAAACACGTAGGTTCGTAGATCAGCCGTCCACCTGTGCGGGTCTGCATTCTTGTGTCCCGTTAGCTGCGCCCGCGCCGGCAGCCGGACTGCGCTTTTATTTATTTTGTGCTCTGTGCTCGACTGACGCTGTGGCCCAAAAAGTTGATGATCTAGAGTCAGAAATGCTAAGGATGGGAGATTGATTAGTAATTTTTAGCTTAAAAATATAATGTTTTTAGCTAAAACCATGTAATTCGAAGACTGGTATACTGTTTTAGGTATTTCGTATGAAAGGACCAAAAAATCTTAGTTGTCTACTTATTCGATTGTCTCTTATCAGGATTACCATTAGGACCGTAATTGAATCTTGACTAATTGCACGAGGATGGGTCGCGACACATTGTATTTCTTTTTTATTTACTGACCCGGTTATATTGGTTTCAAGTGTTTTTCTTGAGTATTTCACTTTGTTGGTTAGTTTTTTTTCTTGAACCACACCTTCGAAATTACTAGACTTGTTGACTCATAATGCATTTCATTATCACCAAAAAATGAATAAATTTACATAAAGTTTTGTGTACAATATTGTATTGTATATCTATCAAGTTATGGCCAATTCATTTTATAGCTTTTATGTCAGTGAATGTTAAACCAGTTGCCATTCCTCAAAACGGACAAACCTGTTGATGAAAGATAGTCAATTGTTTAAATGTGTGTTCCTTTGTTTCTTCTAAAATTTTACATTAATTGTCATAAAACTTAGGATTTCTGGTAGAAATTCTGTAATATGCCTGAACGCTAGAAGCTTCATTAACGTGTGGATGATAGGGTAGAAACAACCTAACATGATATAAGTCTTCAATTTAGAATTCCAAGTAGTTGATGTCCTTCTATAAATGCATAAACCATAACCTGTGTGAAACTTTCACCATATTACCAACAAGTATGTAGGTAAATATGAATTAATCTATCCAACTTGAGGTGTTGATTACGAACTGAGAGGTCGAGAGTTTCAATCCAATCCCGTTGAATGATAGAGGTACATAGTAAGCAAACCCAGTCTTAGTGAAAGTATATTACTTAATTACAGTCTTAAGTGAACCTTCCTGGAACTATGTTTCCTGCTAAATCGACTTTTATGGAGATTATAATATTTTATTACATTTTCCTATATGACCATTTCTATGTTGATATTAAAGGATATCAGTAACACCTACACTTAGGGTTTACGTAAGCATCATTTTGTATGGTCCTTCAGTACCTATCTATACTTCTATACTAATATTATAAAGCTGAAGAGTTTGTTTGTTTGTTTGTTTGAACGCGCTAATCTCAGGAACTACTGGTCCGATTTGAAAATTTCTTTCAGTGTTAGATAACCCATTTATCGAGGAAGGCTATAGGCTACTTTTTATCCCGGTACGGGAAGTAGTTCCCACGGGATGCGGGTGAAACCGCTGGCAGAAGCTAGTCGCCAAATAAAATTTGGTCCTTTTCGGCGAACAAAACTTTCAAATAAAAAAAAAATATCCCGACGAATTGAGAACCTCCTCCTTTTTGGGAAGTCGGTTAAAGATGAAGTAACCCTAAGGTGCTTAAGTTAAGGTGTATCAAATATCGTATCAAGCTGGGAAGCTTGTTTATAATAATTGTAATCTTAATTACAAACTGCAAATATTATTGTAATGTGATACGGGCTTCCCCGGCGAAGGCGCATGACTAATCGCTTACCTGTTGATAATGCTAAACAGCTTATTTATAGAGTTCCTTTCATGTTTTCCTGTGGTATTCGGCCGTGATATTCCGCGAAATCGACGTCAATCAATATTTAAGTACTTGCATTTTTTTGCCTTTTCGGGCGTGTGAAGGTCCTTTTACAATGCTAACCAGCCAGTGACTTCTATTGAATCATAGGTCAGAACTTTTAATTTTCAGAACGAAACAACACTCGAAATTCGAAATTTGAAATTTACCAGTCACGTCAGTTGCACCAATAGAATATCGTGCGTACGGATCAATAAAAATAGATTATTTTCTAGAAGTCGTTAAATAAAGTCGTGTCGTAATGTACTAGAAGTCTGCTCGTGTACATACGTTTATAAGTCCCATAAAGTTTATGGGAACAATCACCCAGAGGATAATTAGCTTTAGACTAATTTTATGGCGCTCAAACTACGTATTTGCATAGATAAAGCGACGTAACTGAACTTTTCCATGGCTGTTAAAAAAATACGCCATAAAGCTGGTTTAAAATGTTAGTGTTCGTCTTTCTTTCAAAATTGTGGATAACTATGATTACGAGCGGTTTTAAATCTAGTTAGCAACGTAACAATGAACACTATTAAAACATCATTAGTAGATAATAAAATAATTGTTTTGCATTTCAAGCTATTACGGAAATGCACGACGTAATGACAACCAGGCAACCAGTTTACAAGACCTAGATTTACAAACATGTTTCTTTGTATCAGAGGTCTAGTAATGCTGGTTTGATTAGCCAGCAGAAGTGTTAAATTACGCTCTGCGGCAAAAACAGTGGCTTCGTTGCGACTTCAAGTTGTGGTTACGACATCTTGGGTTCGACGACTGCGCTTGAACAATAACAAAATATTTTGTCACTGCATACCGAGGATTACCGCAAATTAAACATTTTTGTCGAGATTTGAAAGTTTGAGGTGAACTGAATGGTAGCTGCAAAGACGTTGAAGTTTATTAGTTGCAGTATTAGATTTCAGATTATTTCATTGCTACTTGACTTGCATATTGCTTTGATACTGTGAATGAAATTAAAATAATCTGCCCAATTAACACGCAATCACACGCAACAGAATCATACGCCCATTTACAGTCGTCCCGTGTACGCAAATTATTATAAATCACTTTTTACAACCCAGTAATTGGTTGTATAACCCATCTCATTATCAGTTTCCAGCGAATCCGACACCACGTGTCAGTTCGTCCCAAGCGGATACATGCGACACATGCCACGTGTTAACCCCATGAATGAGATGTCACAGGCACTAACAACGGGTCTTTTTGACCAACACATGTCGCATCCTTTCTGTCTAATCAGCGGGATTAGGTTACATTCGCCAAAACCGGTCATTAGTTTAAGTTTTTTGGGTTTGTGATGAGGATATTCTTAATTATGAATGGTGGGTGACTTAGTGCGTGCGTTATTTGAGAATTCGCTTTTCGAAATTGTATATTTTCATGTAGCACATTTTTAGCAATAAGAATGTTAGTTTAAATTCTTAACTGAAAGATTGCTCTAATACTTTTTCTAAATTACCCAGATATAAAATGGTCTTTTATTAGTCGCAGTCGCAAGTAAGGATGCACATTTTATCCCCAAACACTTAACCTTTGGTCTTTACAGTTCCGGTTCAAAAGACCAACGTTTGCCAAAGGAAACTCCCACAAACGCTTAAAGATAGAAACTGCAAAACTAAAAGAAAACTGTTTGTAACTTGAAAAGTGATGTGAGTAGGTGAATGTTTTCGTTTTCACAGCACTCGATACGTTTACTGAAGTGTGGCGGAAACACTGCGATATGGTGCCGATAACAGTTTTTATGCTAATTTTTGTTACCTTTCATTTCCCCTTTAAGTACGTTGCTATTCGACTGTTGTGACCCTTTTTTTGTTTTTGTTTTCAGGTAAGTGGCAGTTTCATTGAGATGTGGTGAGGGTATATTTTTTCAAGAACTATTTATACATACCCAAAAGCTGCAATCTGTCTTACTGAGACCAACTTCGAAAAGTAGTAAGAGTGTAGTACTTATCTAATTATACTCGCCTATTATCTTTCTCGATAAATGAGCTATCTACCAATAAAATACTTAACTTTTCAAATCGGACTAGTAGCTTTCAAAATCAACGCGCTTAAATAAACTCTTCAGCTTGATAATACATATTAGTAGGTACGAGTACATACTAGTACCTACAGATTTGTAGTTATGATACGAATAACTGAAAGCAGTTCTATCAAAAAACAATAAATAATGAATGAAGGCAAGTAAGTGGCATACAAGTGTGATATCATATTCAGTCACAAATCACCGGGTGTCATGCAATTAATCTTTTTAATTTATAAAGGTCGTGACATATTTGGATTTCGGTCGTAAACTGTTCCTTCTTGTCGGAAGTTCGTCCAAGGTGCAGTAAAAATAAGTTTATTGAGCATTGTCTTTTAGCATACCTACTTTACATATAAACTTACATAAGTTAATAACTGTGTTTGTTCTATTATTGATTTTTCAATATATTTTTTACATTTTTAAATATTAAATTCAAAAATAAAAAAAACATTTAAAAATATAAAAAATTGATTGCCACCGATATCGAGCACAGGGTCCAAGGTACCGGTGGTTAGGGTCCCAGCCGCCTAAGTTAATAACTTATTATTAGTGTGCACTAATATAAGCTAAAGTAATTGCGTACTTCATATTATAAATTTTAATTTATTATTAAAACTTTATGTATGACATTTACTTGTAGTATAGCTAAATTGATTATAATTAAATTATGTACTTGCCTATTTTGAAATTTCAACTAGGTATAAATAAATTTAATTTGGTCCTTTGAGGCCTATGCTGTTTGCAAATGGGAGTTTCATTGCCGTCAATTTATTTATATTACTTATATTTTAAGCATTTTTTATAGATTTTACACCGATTAAACAACTTGGTTCCTTGTACATTTTGTATTGTTTCTCGGACTAACTGTCGTGTGTTAATTTAGTAATGCGACAAAGACAGTAAGGAAATAAATAATATAACAGTTATCATTAAGTTATCTAACACGTGGCATATATATAGTAGTGTTTATTGCATTAATACGAGTTTCCATAATCGATCTTAATGTTCTTACATTTATATTTCCTACACAAGACAAGAAAAGTAAAAAACATTAGAAATATTATTTAATTTCATTTTAAAGTCTCCAAACTTAAATAAATCTTTTTGCTTCTTTGCAAAATAAAAATATAGCTCTACAATTTATCATCTATGCTGACAGTGTGAAATATGGCCTTAATAGGAAAGAGGTTGCTTACCGAAGCCTCGATAAATAAGAGGACAATGACCTCACTAGTCTAACTATGCAAATTACTAAAACATTTCTTGCTAAGTGGAAAAATCAGCGGGGGTTGATATAATACTTGAAAATACGACACTTATAATAGTCAAGTTTGGTATAAAAAAAATGTCTCACTCCAAATGGCACTAAACCGAAAATAAGCAAATATTTTCAACCCATTAAATAAACATACATCTACCTAAGAATGTCCTTAACTCAACAAACAATTTCAAAGGTGTGAATTCGTAATAAATACTCGGCAAATTCCTAGTGTCAATATCGTTACGTAAATAAATAGATATAGTTTGGTAGTCACGCGGCGGTTCAATGACCCCCGAATGACAGCGCGCAAGCAATTTTTGGTAGACGCTTGAAGCGTACAAAAGAGCTTGACTTTCCGCAACTAATTTGCAAGAAAAGATATATTATTGGCATTGTTGCATATGGCACTCGTTTTATGTTAACTTGAAATAGATCGTGACATGAATTCAGCTTATTTTGATTTAACTAATCATCTTTTGTGTCGAATTTTCTGTAGGTATACAATGTGAATTATAAAACAACTTATGTGATCAATATTACTCTTTTTATGAAGAATAGTATTGATCAGATAAGAAATTATCTTATCCTTAAGAAAATGACTATAATAATATTTACTAAAAATTCTACGTCCAATAAAATGCATTGTGAAAACCTAAAACCTTTTGAAATATTAATCAAGATTTATGATTATATCGTTGTTACAATAAAAGCTAAGATAACTAAAAGATTGATGAAGTAACCGATAAGGTAAATAACCCTGGATACAACACAAAATACTTAATACATATTATCGATAGCAACGTCATGGCGATATAAATAATTATAATAATGAATTTCCTTTCATTAAATTTGACCTTTATTTCTTAAACCTGTATTAAGTAGTCTAGCTCGTGAACAAAACCACACAGCATGAGAAAAAGTAAATATTGTCGCAATTAACACAATAAATATTATTCTTGACGACTCAATTAACATTACTTCCTGTTTAAACTTTCATGCCTATAAAAAAACGTGTCTTTATAACCTTATCGTTTCCTGTTACCGTTGATAGTTAAACAAAATAACTGAGGAAATTAAAAAGATTAAATTACAGGTTGGCTAACTATACCTATTAACTTGACTTTTCTGGGATAGAAGCCTTCGGAATTAGCCAATTAGGTATAAACTGTTTATGCCAAATTTTATGCGTCTCACTGCCACAGCCCCCATTTAAGTTATTAGTCACAGGTCAAATGACATGCCTATTGCATCTATGAAAGTACCTTATGTATGTAAAACAATACTTGAAATATTTTTTTTATAAATATGCGAATATAACCTCAACAAACAGCTGTCCTACATCATTAAAGACTTCTGATATCGAAGCAAAACCATCAATTTCTGCCTCTCCTTAATAACTACAGTACCACATCAAAATGCACTTTAATCTAGAAAGTTCCAGTAAGTTGGTACCATGGAGAATAAAATGACTAGCGGATGTGTGGAGTTCGAGGACGAGGAACGTTACTAGCTCCGCCCTTAACCGCTTTCTATGGAACCCGCCCATTATTTTCAAAATAAAATCACCAATCAATCAAGGTCAATCTTTGACTATTGGTTTTAACTTTACAAGGAAACCGAACGTTAGTTCTAGTAACTGATCATGCCCACTTGGCCTACAAGAAGGCGCCTGACCTACTTTTTGGCATCTCCGCTATCTTTCCTTCCTCCGTGGTTGGTACATTAAGTGCACGGTTGAACAGTAAGTAACCTTCCTGCTTTCAAGGGCGACATTGTGCATCTAGCACAAGGCACTAGGGAGAAGTGTTTTGACTTCGATCCACTATTGCGAACCTAGGTTAGTTAGCTATGTTACTGAGCAGAGTTAGATATATGAAAACCTTTTTATTAGCTCATGGTCGTAGTCTGTTTTATATGTCCTTCATTACTGAATATTGCATTTTGCTATAAAACTGAGTTGAAATATTTGAGACAGCAAAAGTATCGCGAAAATAAATTAGAATGATACATATCATAATCCAAATCTAAATATGACTACCTACATTCTTTACCAGATGGTATCAAAATCTTCTAGATATCAAATCATGCCATAGATTAAGATCTGGAATTCAGACCTAAATAACAGCCTTCTTCACTCATACAATAATTGTGCTTCACCAACTAATCCGACACACAAATCAATCTTTAATATCTAAAGCTAGCTATTCAAACTCCCTATCCAAACCAAATAAATCTCAATTAAAACAATAACACATTAGATTACTAAGCTACCCAATTAGTTCAGTCTCCAGTCCCAGTTCACAGCCCACACAGATACTGCGACCTTTCAGGCTAATTGTGTTATTAATATCTGATCGTTAGTCGTCATTGCATGCACGTTAACCACGTGCTGGGAAAGGGAAACCCACGCACATCGGTTATGTAACACAGGTTTTACCTAAGTGTAATTCAATTAGTATATCTATAGATATGTTGCAATAGTGTAAATATCGTTTGATGATGAAAATGAAATATTCCCAGTTCTAAAAAGTTGGTTCTTTTGACACCCATCAATTTTGAAAGACCAGATTTTTTACACCAAAATAATCCATAAATAACTCCTTAATTCAACAAAATAATCACAACTTGGTCCTTAAGTTCCCAAAAATCAATTTCACAAGGACCAAACTACATATATCACACGAAGCTATTAAGCCGCATATTTAAAAGATGCACAGATCAAAACATCAATAAAGCATTGTAATTTGCAACACAGTTGTTTTGTTTGAGTCATTATGCCATGTTATGATGATTAAATGCACACTGCTATGAGGAAAATGTTTCATGATAACAAATTATAAGCATATATTATTGTACGGTAGATGTTTGGCGCCGCCATAATGGGCTGAAGGTTTGATCCCGCCGTGGTTTTTATGCAAAATAAATTGAATTGTGAATGTAAATGACAAGACCCCCTTTCAGTTTTCACGTCACGTTAAGTTCTTCACTTTATTGTCGTAGTTGCAGAACATTTCCTTGCTTGTTTTTAAGTCATCGTACATTTTGAAACATTTAAGGGCGTTCCTTTGCTGTCAATATAAAAGAAAAAAACATTATCAATCCTTATTCTATGTTGTTCAATGCCTGAAGGACTTTAATATAAAGGACCTTGAGCTTATCAATCATGCGCTTAGCCACTAGCCTAGTGAATAGTTTAATCTACAAAGCATTGGAAAACAAAAGCAGATCTAATTCCTTTATTTGATTGGAAACAATGTAGCACGTACCTGAAGTGTGATATCTAATGATTATTTTATATTACAGGGTTTAAAACAATATGGATAAACTCCAAGATAATGAATACTGTTCGTAGGAATAATGCGGTTCACGATCGGTGCTCACGCGCATAGCTAATCATTGTTCCTGGAAATTATTGTTTATTGTATCAGCTATGTTATCGCGGAACTGGGATTTCGCATTTTTTATTAGATAAGTCTGTTATTGTCTGTGGATGTTGTTTTAATTAACGCTGTAGTATAGTTAGACAAGCATATGTGTTAATTGTAAATAGGTGTATGTCTAGTATTCTTTTACGAGTGTTTTAATGGTAATTCGTCAGAAATCCTATAATTCGCGGCAGATAAGTTTGCAATTCTTAAGTTATCCATTTGACTCCCAGCGTATTTGTTCGTACAGATATTGCCGGAAAGCTTTGCTTGTGGTACAAATCATACCTTCCATCCCAATATATAATTAAAAAATAGAACACTAACAAAGTTATTGAAATCAATAGTTAGGATAAACATGAGAACTGAAAAGGAAAACTAAAAAAGGGGAATCCTTTTTAACATAGAACTAGAGGAAAATCCATGAAGAAGTATACTTACATATTAAGTATGTAATGAGCTTAGCATGGCCTGATTTTGATAGGAATTTGCGAAATACGTCATAAAGTATGCAGGCTGTACGTAGACATTTACATGATAGGGGTGACAATGCGGGCCGTTAGCATTATGTATCAGCATTCAAATTGCTGTTTAATTAGGCTTCAGAATAATTACTGAAATTGATTACATTTTAATTTAGTTTGTGGTGATGAAAATAATATCACTAATAGGTACTAATGCAATGTGATTTTATGTAGGTACCGAAAACAAAGTTCAAAGTCAGTTTGATTTTGTAAATATGATGATTTTAATGATGGGACGTATCAATGATGATGTGTCATTGATTGATAACAAATATTAAACTGATGAACAATTATATACATGCCTAGGAATGAAAGTATTATTATTTTTGGTACAGAGAGTAACTATGGGAACTATTACTATTTACTATTATCTTGTAAATGATTATGAACAATAAAAAGACGTGTTTTTTACGCTGGGGCTAGGTGACATAAGGACATTATTTACCACTAATAAAGGTATTTTGATACTTTAGCTGAATCCGGCTAAATCATCCTAATTTTCTCATTAACATTTACAATGACGCAATCAGCGCACGTTCCGAACATTATTAAGTACTACCAACGAGTTCTAGTAAACTGAACGTTAAAGATTTGATAAATAAGTACCATTTAGAAACAGGATATTTCATATCTCACGTCGTATTAACTTAAGTTCATGTTAATCCTTAGCCAACGATTAAGGTTTCGACACGAGCTTGTAATATTAATTTAAAACAAAATGATCAATGTTACTATGCATTTTTTCAAGATGGCGTCAGATAACATGTAAAAAAAATATTGATATATTTACATAGACTAAATCTATATTAACATTAAAAAAAGTTAATAAAGTCTAAAAAAATACCACCCAAAAAAATACCTAATTTTGGTTAATGAAAATGAATCTTAAATAATTTAATATAATAAACATAAAATAATGATTATTGCTTATTACTTGAAAACAATTTAATTTATTCAAGGTACGTGAGAATAGCGATGCACTGTGCACTGCAAACATGCAATTACAACATTATTGCATCCATATACATAAAGAATCGATATTTTGCACTTGTATGGAAGATAATTCTAAGAATTTTAGCATAAAAAGTAGGTTTTCCTCATTTAGGTCCAAGTAGAATAAAAAATAAAGCGTTTATCTTTGTTTTTAAATCCATAAAACATAACAGGATTGTGTTAAAATTCTAGTGACTAATTATAACAGTACACAGAAGAGATTTTTTTTCCAAAATCCATTTATTTTGAAAACTCTTGCATAGGTTACCTATTACATATACATATTCCAAAATTGTGCAGATAAAAAAAAAAAAACTTATATTAAAAAGTATATTTATACATTCTAGGTAGGTATATAAATCATCTCCGCGCCTAAAACTGGAAAATGCTACCTCAAAGTCTTTATTTTATTGTAAATACAAAACCCTTAATAGAAATCGTGTCCCGGACTTGCGCATGAGTCATTCGACCGTCATCTCTGGCATTATAAGAAGCCTTCGTGTTAGGATCGGCCCTGGGGAAACACTGAGGAAAATTATTACCTAACACAAGCTAGAACTACAATGTTTTTGTTTTATTCGATAATTAAAACAAAGATAAACAGATTATATCACGGATTACGAGAAATGTTTCAGGGCCGTCATTTTGTTGGTTGATGTAATTATAATAATTCATGTTATCGATATTGAATTGAATTTTCCCTGATAATTGTAACTTATCAGTCTGATAGATAGTTGGTAAAAAGAATTTTATGGACGATGTGATAATGGGTAGTAATTAACATTAATGTGGTTTTTCCATAAGCTAAAGCTAATAATGTTTTGTGATGATATGATGCTGGACTGTCCTATCCCATGATATATTTCGAATAATGATTATTATTGAATTATCGATAGCAACAAGTCTTAACAAGAAAGCCATAAAACAGATCATAAGTGTGTCTTCTTTCCATAAGATATTATTGATTATTTCCCTGATAGATTACACTTAAAATCTGCACTGAAAACAAAAAAAAATGTTTTACAGATTAAATGGTACAGCTACTTATTTCTAATTCTTGCTCCTTCTCAATGCTTTTCATTAATTTACTAACACAAAAGTCTTAAAAATAACATAAGCCGTTAGCAATCATCATTAACGATTTGTTATTAGGACATCATAGGGCACATAAGGGCATCATTATATGTCTATGACTCCTTATAGGGGAATAATCTACCATAGTTATTAGCACACAACATATGCCATAGCCTTGAATCAGGCCTTTCCACCGTAGTTCAATAGTCGCAGAGGTGAACAACCCCTTTTGGCACAACCTGTTTAGAAAATGTCGATAAATAAACGTGTCCAGTTTAATTTGACTCGCAATGGAATTCGAAGCTAGAACTAAACGTACCGTATTTGACGTTTCTTTGAAGTTTGGTTTGACAATTGACAGCTAAGTGAAGTGTCAAGATGAAATGGTCGCTGTAAATGAGATTAACTTAAAAGAAAATGTTTTACTTTTGTTTGAGCTTGTTTGATTGGTGCTGGTTTTCTACCTAGCTTTTATTTATTTGCTATTGTCTTTTGTTTTCAAGTGATTACCCTATTTAAGCGGCTTTGTCGGACTGTACTGATAAAGTTATGAGGCGTATATCTCTGTATGAGTGCATAGGTATTATTAAATAATTTTCACATAGGTATTAATTTAGATGAAATTTATATTCATGAGGATACAAACAATTCCATTATTTGAAAGTAAAATTAAGAAAGTATCTTCAATATAAAGTGGCCGTGTAGTGTTTGTCTTGACCTAATTGCTTTAATTAAGTACATGTCCTTCAAAGATATGATAATATGCAGAAATCCCCTTTGATGATACATGCAACGTGCACGATCTGATAAGCTTAATACTGCAAAATAAATAAAAGTGGAAGTGAGTTTTATTGATATTGTAAAAATGTTATCTTGGCGCCTTGATCGGTAGCAGTTTTCTGGAAAGTTCGGAGAGTTGCTTAATATGTCATAAATATAATTTATGATACGATAAGCAGAAATCTGCAACTTGCTAAATTCTTAATATTTTTAATAATTACTACAGTTTAAGATCAAACTAAATAATAAAGCTAATTGACACTGGTCTTTCGGTACTTTCTAACAATTATCGGTGTAGGCTCAGCTCGCCCCTTGGATCTCGCCCCTGATTGCCTAAGTGCATCAACTCGCCCCTTAAATTATTAGATACTCCAACTCGCCCCCGATTGTTGGTTAGTTAAAAGTACTGTCAGCACTCTAAGGTTATAAAATATTTAAATGAATATTTTTTCTTAAAACTTCAATAATGCCTTGGGATTTAATAGTGAAAATTGAAATAAAACTGCATGTGGAGTTAAAAAAGTGTAATATATATAATGTAAATCAGTCATAGTAACTATGTCAGTCTTGATGAATAAATTACGGATTTTTACTATCTAAAAAGCTAATACTAAGCTACAAGTTAAATGTATTAAAAATGCACTAATTATGACAAAATAAAGCAAAATTCAGTACTAATAGGGAGGAGTTATTCCCAATTTGTCATTAGTACCGATTGGTCACCAACTATTTTTTCCATACACCAAATCCCGATTGGTCATTCGAGCAAAATAAATAATTTAATATTTAAATTTTGAGTTTCGTTTCGTCACCCGCATAAAATTTCACGTAGCAGAGTACCGTCAGAAATGAAAGTGTTAGAAGAAATTTTAAATGAAAAACTTCGATGTAGGTAAAGGTTTTAATAGCTCTCATATAAATATAATAAAATAATAAAATTTACATTAAAACACAGGTGAAGACAACATGGGCATTTTATAAACCCGAAAATGTGACTCGATACTTTTTGTACCGGTATCAAAAGTACCAGGAGCCCATAACTAACAAAGAGATTGTATACATAAAAATTTCAAATTTCAAAGGGAATGCCGCAAGGGGCGAGTCGATGCATCAAAATAATTATTTAATTGTTAAATTTTTCACTCGCCCCGTAAGGGTTTTCGTAAGGGGCGAACCACAACTCCAAATTAATAAAAACGGGGCGAGTGGAACATTTTAATCGGAAGGGGCAAGATCCAGGGGGCGAGCTGATACTACACCCAATTATCAGAAACAGGTTTTCACCTTTTTATGTTAAAAAGCAAGTAAGTAGTAACTAACATACCAATTAAATATTTTGCACACACTTTGCAAAAGGATTAGACATACATATCAATATAAATATTATTCGGTATAATCGAATTATACACCGAGGTACGTGAAATTGTTTTTATACGCACTTCTGCATGTTGCCATAGAGTAAAATGCTGGCAGTTTAACAACCTCGATAATTCAAAGAGTCTTTAATTTTGAGGTCATAGACAAAAAAAGCAAATCATAGAATAAATTAAGATTAGTTAGTTTTCATAATAAAAGAGAAAAAAAAAACAATTTTCTTTGTTATTTTGAATAAATAATGATGATGAGTCTGTGATAGTAGGTAAGTAGTGTGATCGTCTTTTATATCGCACAGCTGTTTGATTACGTTCTATCTATTTTAAGTCATGACATACACGTATTTTCACTACTTATCTAAATATTCGACGGTTTTCCCTTACCTAATTACACACTTACGGCCAGTTTCTTCATCAAAAGTTAAAGTTAAAGTAATGTCTAAAGTTAAAGTAACGGTCAAATTCGTTTTTTCAAGGCTAAAGTGACAGCAAAATTCATAGAAAATTTGAATTTAACCGTTACTTTCACTTTAGACATTACTTTGACTTTAACTTTGGCTTTAACTTTTGATGAAGAAACTGGCCGTTAATTGTAAATAATACCATAGTTCAGTTTTTGAAACTGCGCATACTTCACATAGTTGTCCTAGAAATTGAATAACACATACCTTCAACTATTGACATACTGGGTTACCAATTAAAATCGCGTTTACACCATGACCAGTATACCTTGATCCACGGCTTATCGAGGAACTAATACTCTTGTTCTAACACTGTAATACTTTTGACGTTTTCCGTTACAATCAGCGCAATGGCCAGATGTCAGGCTATGGTGGTTTATAGTTTATCAACAGTTAGACGTCCCATAAGCTTCGCTGTAATAAGCGATGGCGTTAGTGAAAGTTTTTAATCACACACAACTCGACGCAAATACAGGCCCACAAATCAATCATTCTTCAATTTAACTGTAAATAGTGGTTTTATGCTGGTATTCAATGTTGGTGTATTTAGTCGAATAATCTTGTTGCCATGTAATGGGTCCATAGGTACTTTTTAATCCACTTAACAAGCGCTAGTGGTGATAATGTGAAAGGATGTTCGATCTATTTGATATCGTCAACGTAAAAAAATCTTCGTACAATTCAAATTACGTTACTGAATCTTTTTCTATTATATTCATAAGTATTAAACACAGAACTCACGTATGCAACCTATAATCAGGTTTAAAAGCCATTAAAACTGCACTCTTCCATCTAAAACTAATACTAAAATATGATTTGCTCTGACACCGCACTGCAGAGAGGAAATGACATAAAATGCGGCCTCAGCTAGACGATATAATTTAGAACATACCAACGATTATGTTTAATGATAACAATTATGCATCGTCTGCTCTTGAAAGTTATGGAGCGAAAATAAAATGAGTTTTAGTACGTTAACCTCGTGATGTGATGTTAAAAAATGGTGCAGTCTTGCTTAAGAACTGCTTATATGAAGGGAATTTCATTTAGAAGAAGTATTTTTACTCTTGTGTTATGTTTAGTACTTAAGTTGACTAAAACTAAATGTTGGTATGTATTACAAACATTGCCCGGGTCACTGGGTTGAGGAGGTCAGATAGGCAGTCGCTTCTTGTAAAACACTGGTACTCAGTGTGCTTCTGGTTAGACTGGAAGCCGAAGCCAACGTAGTTGGGGAAAAGCGGCAGATGATAATTTTAGAAACATTTTAGAGTTTTACCGGACTACAAAAGGAGGGTTCCGTTTTTGAGTACTTATATATTTACTAGGTGTACCTACATTAAAGATCCATGGAATTAATTCTAAATCTCATTTTACTTACATGCAAGTCTGGAGAACGTTAGCAACAATCAGCTGGGAAATCATCGGTTGACTGGTTATGTAAAACGTGATCTTTTCTACTCTGTGGCGCGGCGGCTGATGAAAGTACTGCAACTTTCTTTGGTAACAGGTGGCATTTGGCTGTACGGGTAGACTCTACGGCGAGTCTGACGTAATTCTGTTTGTATACAAAATTGTAGTTTAATTAACCGACTTTGAAAAATGGAGGTTATCTGTTTAACCTGTAGTATGGACTGAATTCTAATGTGGTTTACAGCATAGCATTTGTCAGACTTAAGAAAAGATTTTAGCTATACTGTCGAAGTCGGTTTAATTGTTTAGTAAAAAGTTTTTTTCTTAACAAATTTTGAAGTAATGCCAATGTCTTTACCACCGTCGTATACTTAGAAAACGTGTGTCTGAAAAGTGAATACGATAGGAAAAGTTATAGACGGAAATAAATTGCCTTGTTTTCAGAACACAATGAATCATTGGTCATTGTATTTTATTTACAAATCAATTCATCAGTATGCCACATAAAAACAGCAAAACGTGTAGACTGTAGATACTTTCTCTCGGCTATAATTCGACTATTGGCATGATTTTTTTCGGTGACGAAGCATTGTTACAAATTCTACTGAATAGTTTTTCTATTAAGTAAGATGTCATTTGTTTGAATTTAATTGGAAAAAAAAGGTGTCATTCGTGTTTCAAAGACCGTTGCTAAGCCGGGTGCAATGCGAAATCAAAGCTTAAGGGTTGTCACAACAGAAATATGAATAAGTGTATTATTACATTTGAAAAAAAAAAGTATTTTATTTGTACACGCTACTCTATCTAAGTATCCGATAATGAGACCTTTCACAACTCCACACAAATATTTTTCGTTTCAAACTTTGATTCAATGATGGCATTCGATCAAATTCGGTACCTCTTTCAAAAACCATATACGAGCTGGCTAAAAAATACATATAAAAGTAAAAAAACCTCTTTATTATAAATATGTACATCAAGTCATTACACTCATCAACGTAGTATTCACATCATGATAACTACAACTATAATTCAAGCTGTCATAAACCATACATCACCGCTTCTAAAATGGTATGCCATTACCACAATGACAGGCATTTCGTTAAATATATCTGCGGACTAACATTTGTCAGAAAAATACAAAAATGGGCTTTAAGTCATGATTTTAATACTTCTATGGCTAGAATTTTGACATGCAGGTCAAATGGTTACTTTTTTCTATATTAGTTTATCAAGTTAGAGATGATGGCCGACTATCATCAACGACTATCAAATTGTTCTTAGAAATTGTAATTGAAATTGCTTTAACGTACAGTCTTGATACTTGAATTGGACTATGTTATTTTTTCATCAATTTAACAGTAAAATGACACCGTCTAATTACTTCTACGGCATTCAAACCCAGTATGATGTTTTGACTTTTAAATCAGTTACAAAGTGGGGCAGCCCTAGCTGTCGTGAGCGGTTTAGGAAAGCGTATCGAAACCCAGAATTTCCCTGAGGCGCCGGCGAGCCGACATGCTCTATCGGTTTGACACCTCGCTAAATCATTACATACATCTGACATGATACCTGAGCATGCTTCTAATGTATATGTTCTCGTTTTTGTGGCGTGTGCTGGTTGATATGTGAAACCCGTCAATATTCAAGTGATATTTTGCTAGACTTACAGAAATATGTAGGCTAACCGGTTTGTTGTTTCAGAATAAAAATAATTATAAATCGCTTCACCTGAACTTCACAATTATACTTCTCTATGAAAAAAACAATATTTTTTTTATTTGGTCCTTTCAAACTTATCGTTTAAAACACGAGCGAAGCATTGAATTCACGTAGTATTAGTATATCAAAATACTATTAGTGTCGTTGTAGTAATAGTATATTGTATTGTCGTGTTCCGCTCACATGATTGACAGGATTACGAGCCCCAGATATGGTATCAGTGACGCATCTGTGTGGGAATCTGTAGTGCTTGACTCAATGTTGCTAATAGATAAGTTGGACGCGAATAATATTGGAATTTGGTATTTGTATGAATTTCAAAGACGAGTGATAATTGGATGATATTGTTTTATAAATCATATAGTGTGTAAGGTATAGTGTGTGTGTAAGGATCGACTTGATGAGCAGGCATACCGAGTAAGATATGCAAACGAAAATGCGTTCAATATGAAATGCATTTAAAAATAAGAGATTTATATATACTGCACAAGTTCATAAACATAATAAGTGTAGCAGCGTTATATTCTTATTGACACACACACACGACATACCTAAAATACAAAATAAGTAGGTACCATTTTTCCACCAATTTTCTGTCAGTCGTAAATATTTCCTGCACATTGCGCTTGCGTTTATCGTAACACGATTATTATCGCGTTTCTAGTAAAGCTAAATTGTCCATTACAAGTGCTGATATAGGAAAATAACAGACATGCCGAAGATTAGTCCCGATAAAGACGTAGGTACAAAGCCAAGAAATACGTCGCCAAGAAATAAAAAGACTACTAATATTTTATGCGCTCAAAAATACTAGGGGCCTTTTTGCTTGATTGGTCCTTAGATTCTGCCATAATCTATACTAATATTATAAAGCTGAAGAGTTTGTTTGTTTGAGCGCGCTAATCTCAGGAACTACTGGTCCGATTTGAAAAATTCTTTCAGTTTTAGATAGCCCATTTATCGAGGAAGGTTATAGGCTACTTTTTATCCGGGTCCGTGCCGAGGTTCCCACGGGATGCGGGTGAAACCGCTGGCAGAAGCTAGTCTATTATATAATTTATTTCTTTTTTTTCCGGTTTCGTTGGTTCTATATACTCTTTCTAACGTTATTTGTTTTTTTATATAATATAGTTTTTCCATAACCGTGGTATATAGAAAAAATATGTTTATCAGTGTCACGGCACAATAATTGCAATTGTGCGCTATAATTTTACTTATTACAGTCACGTTGGTAACAAACGATAAACAATTATTTCCACTTTTGCATTTAAAACGTTGCAATATTGCACACAACAATAGTTTTATTCAAATAAATAACTATAACTATCTCAGATTTGTCTTGCTTCTGATATTGGAAATCACATTAAAATGTACACCCCGAAATTAGCATAAAATCTTTCTATGACACACAAATGTTGCTAAAGTTTCTGCTAATGAAGTTATGACAAACTTATTTAAACGTTATTATTACAGTAGTATAGCAATCAAAATCGATAAGCAACTAAATAAGGCACCGTTTAATGCGAATTAATTGGTCCTTCGTTACAATTTCATGCGTGTTATAAATGGGTGGACCTTAGCAACAGCGAGTGCTAATTATACAAAGTAGGTTGGTAAAATGCATTAATATGTACCAAATTTACTAAATAACTTCCTAATTCCCGTATTCTCACTTCAATTATCGTAGAAATCTATCTACATCCTCTATCGCAAAACTATGTACAAAACTAAATGTTTCTATAAAATATCGTGTTTGGATCTTCAGTAACCGTTAAACCAATCCAGTTTATTGCACAAACAGAAAGAAAGTACAAAAAAAAATATCTTCATGATGTAGCACAAAACATTGATACAAAACGATATCGAGTATCTCGATCGAAAAGTACAGTTTAAAGTTCCCAATAGATCCGAGATTTCACAGTGCAACAATGAGTCGATTATCGACTACTTATAAACGAATTAACTCTTTTTAGCATAACTAGAACGGTCGGTAAGAAGTCACTATTGAGCTGTCAAGGGAACTATTACGAGGGCAATTTGTCGTAATATCTAGTTGATTAGAAAGCTAATTGTGTTCAGATGTTCCTGTAATTATTTTTTTGCGATGTCAAGAAGTAGGGATCGAAGGACCAGTTTTGTTATGTAGGCAATATAATTTTATTCTTTTTTTAGAAATAAGGAACATAACTTTCTTCTCTAACAAAAATATATAAGTATTTGAATTGAAGTGACAAAAAAAAAATTCCTTGTTTGTCACGATTTTTGATTTAATACCTTTTAAGTCCTGTAAAGAAAAAATCAATATGCCAAAATTAGGCGCCCTTCTGTTTACAAAGGCTTATCGTAGGCTGTATCGATGACTTACAAACTTGAAACAAACTCCAACTTACAGTGTTGAAAACTCATTACAACTGAACAATGGTTCAACTGTATTATATTTCCATTATATGGGTAAAATGTATGCCTTCAACAAACAAAAATAAACTGACTAAAATTGTGAGGGAATTCACTTTAGGGAATACCTTTTAATTTGTTTACAACTTTTCCAAAATGTAAAACGTCTTTTTTCTGAACACCAGAAATACAGACAATCAATCTTTATGTACAAAGTGTATCTATAATACTCCTTTGTTAAATACGCCTAGAGGTCCAATTCTAACGCCTAGAGGTCATAAAATTTCATACAAATTTATACATATTTTGGGCACCGAAGGACCATTCCCATTAAAATAGGTAACACAATAGAATAGAATAGAATAGAATAATAGAAGTGTAAACGCACACAAGTGTATAAAACACCAAAGATGTAGCTCAAATGAAAAGATCTTCAAACGGGAGCTGGCTGTACCGTTCGAACACATACGTCAGTATAACATAACAATTAATAATAATTATATTTTCCCACCAATGCTATCTTATCAGTAGATCTGGTATCATCTAGTCACTCGAGCGTGCCAAAACATCCGTTCATTGCATGCGCCTCGTTCATTCATAACAATGTTAGTTTTCCTTTTTAATGGCATTGCAATTTTCTATTTTGTGACCTCTATTTTCTATTTTTATTCTGTGTGTTATGTATGTGCACCGTTGGTGGGTGATGAGTTAATCCATTTAAATAGTGTTTTATAACCATGGCGGTAATGATGTTACGAATTTTTTCCTTTTCATTACCTCGTACATGAAATATTTATGTGCCAGAGAATGATTATGCAAAACCAATCAATGCTTAGTTTCCTTAACGAAGTACCTAGATAGTATTCTAGAATGTATAAAAATCTCATTATTCCCCAGTGTAAAAAGACTAATTAAAATGTTTATGAGCTCAAACCTGCACATAATAACAAACACTTTACAGATGACCAATTAGGTACTAAAAAGACGCCAAAATCTCTGAAATCACTTATTTTTTGCTTATTATTCTGAACTTTAACCTTTAGCAATTCTGATTACAAGAAGATGGGACTTACCTACACGACTTTACATCGTGGATATTCCCGTTTTCCAGAAAATATTGTTATTGCAAACATTACGCGAATTATAAATATAAATTAATCGCGTCACCAAGTTAATGGAGGTCAAATAGGCAGTCGCTTTATGCGAAATGCTATCAATTGAGGAAAGGTAAATGGCTAGACTGATGATGATGTTGATGATGATTTTACCGGCATTAATGCTTTTCATTATTATCTTACACTAGCTTCTGTCAGCGGTTTCACCCGCATCCCGTGGGCACCTCGGCACGGACCCGGATAAAAAGTAGCCTATAGCCTTCCTCGATAAATGGGCTATCTAACACTGAAATAATTTTTCAAATCGGACCAGTAGTTCCTGAGATTAGCGCGTTCAAACAAACAAACTCTTCAGCTTTGTAATATTAGTATAGATTTTTTTATAAAATTATAATTACCTCTTGATGCCGAGTAACTAAAACAAGCTCGTGGCTAAGCGATACTGATAAAGTGATCCTATGTCCGTGGATGGAAAACCAGCTTGTCAAGACGAGTTTCTCAGTGTTTCGGAAGGCTCGTGACATTGCTGAAACTACCAGCTGTCATTTGAATAAACATCTTTGTAATCAATACGGATATCCAGAAGCCAGAAAGTCTAAAGTTGGCCGGGTATCTCGTCTCTTGGTACTCTGTAAGCTATCTAAGGACATTTCGCACAATAGTACCTAGGTACATATGCAGTAAGTGATAGTCAAACCATTTAACTGAAACGCAATACCAGCTTAAGTTACGCGTACACTCGTGTCGTCTATTTCAAATGTCAGTGTAATGTCAAGATATAATTTAGAAAGTTTAATCGTTTGCGCACGCGTTGATCAGCTCGCGTGTAATTGCGTGCACTAATGTTCGGCGCACATGATACTTTTTACTGTGTGTAAGGTTCGAAATGTTTTTCACGTTTATTTCATTTTATTTTATCTTTTTAATTACGAATTCTGATGCTTTAGAATTTTTATTATGGCAACATTTCAATTTGAGGAGATTTTACTTTTTGCCATCTGGCAACACCGGAAATTGATTTGAACGGAATAAGATCAGGTGGGGGCATTCTGGCTCGGACCGTTGAATTGTGCGGTTGCGTCAAGTTGTTCAAGTGTAAGACTTAAATTGGTTGGCTGGATAATTTTCAAGGCTGGATTGTTATTTGCTTTGGTTTACTAAATATATTCAAGTTTAAACGAAGAATCCTTGTTTCCTGTTCGTGCCCTTACTTCTGAGGTAGTCCTATATCTCAGAAGTGGGATAGAGAAAACGTAAGTACACGCCTACATCTATTTTTACTTTTATATTTAATAATCTGTTTTGCAATAATCACGTTAACTTAACTGTTAAAAATATTATTCAAGAGGTACATACATAGTTGTACCTGCCTATTCCACAATTTTTAATACATGTATTTTACGTATTTATTTTACTTAGGGCCGATTTTTCAATCGCCGGAAGGCTCTTATCTGAGGAATGTGTTTGACAGCTTTTGTATAGAAAACATGTCAAACCGCCATATTTATTCCTTAGATGGAAGTAAACTGATGATTGATTGCCCTTAAGCGGACAATTTTCTTCAGTAATATGGAATCCAAATATCCCAATTCAAATATTTTGCATGTACCACATAGTTATTTAAACCTTGCGGATTCATTTATATTATTTTTGCATCTAACCCGTATACAGGGTATATTAAGAATGAAAAAAAAAAAAAAAAAAAAAAATACAACATAAAAAAAAATAATATATTGCAGGGGTATATAAAAGGGGTGAAAAAAACGTGTTATTTTTGTCGTCAGACTTACCGTTTACGAGATATTTTAAGGTTTAGTTCTCTTACTAAAAGTCTACAATTTTGTTCGACGAGTTTCAGAAAATGGAGACTGGAAATGGCCATGGCAGGCTAGAGACCCCTCGAAGCAGTCGTTCACTCACACGGCGTAGCCACAGCCGCGAGCGCAGCCGCAGTCGTAGTCGCGGAGTACGGGACCGCGAGTTGGCGCTCAGGCGGGAGCAGGAGAAGGTTCGGCTCTTGGAGTTGGCCTTGCAACAAGAACGAGACGCCGAACAGCGCAGGAAGCACAGCGAGCATCTCAGCGAGCGCCGCAGCGAGCGCCGCAGCGAGCGCCGCAGCGAGCGCCGCAGCGAGCGCCGCAGCGAGCGCCGTAGCGAGCATCACAGCGAGCGCCGCAGCGAGCATCGAGGCGAGCATCGAAGCGAGCGCCGCAGCGAGCATCGCAACCGGCGGCGCAGCGTGGACCGTGGCGAGCATGAGATGAGGTCAAGGAGTCGCAGCCGAGCCAGCGTCGAGCATCGCACTAAAAGGTCATGTACTCCCACTTTTACTACTAACGATGTCGTGAAATTATTTAAGAATATTAGAGATGTCATTCCATCGCAGCCGTCAAATCAATGCTTACCCTCAATCAGTAAAAGTTTCGATAAAAATATACTTCCAGAATTTAATCCATCTCAGAAAAACCAACGTATGGACACGTGGTTAAAAAAAGGTTAACGAGTGTGCAGAGGTTTACGGCTGGGATGGAAGAACTACAGTGCATTTTGCGATGCAGAAACTCTCGGGACTTGCAAAGACATGGTACGAGAGTCTTAACTCGATTTTGTTCTCCTGGAAGGAATGGCAGATAAAGTTGATGAGTGCTTTTCCCTGTGAGCAAAATTACGGACAACTCCTTGAGGATATGTTGAAGCGCAAAAGTCGTCCCAATGAGTTAGTCGAGAATTATTATTACGAGAAATTGGCC
This sequence comes from Helicoverpa assulta, assembly GCA_963856015.1. Classification (NCBI taxonomy): domain Eukaryota; kingdom Metazoa; phylum Arthropoda; class Insecta; order Lepidoptera; family Noctuidae; genus Helicoverpa; species Helicoverpa assulta. The sequence goes on from CAWLCW010000016.1 coordinate 4,797,865, forward strand.
CTCCTTAATCAATGTGACATAACGGGTAGGCGCGCGGTAGACTGCATCATCCATGGCATAAGTGATAAAACTATGAGATCTAGCGCGTTGGCGTTGAGATGCGATGAGCCGGATCAATTATTAAAATTCCTACTAAGTAACAACAAAGAACTCCCGACACATCCATTTTTTAACAGGGATAAGGTGGGTGCCTCCTCTGATGACCGACAAAGTTTCAGGCCCAATAGCAAGAGCAATCCAAATGTGTATTGTTACAACTGTAAGGAGAAAGGACACCCTTTCTCTAAATGTACGAAGCCTTTAGTGAAATGCTCAACGTGTAACAGAATTGGACACAAGGCTGAAACATGTCGCTCTAAATCTGAAATGGGGAATATTAAGACTGACACTATAACAAAGACAATGCGTATAAAGAACTCAAATCCGAACAATAAATTCATAAAATCAGTTAAAATTGGGAATGATATCGTTGAAGCCTTCGTTGATCTAGGTAGCGAGGCTAGTTTAATACGGAAAACTACATTTTCAAAGCTTGGGCTACAACATGATAATATTCCAATCCCACTGACTGGTTTTGGTAATAAATTGATATATTCCTTGGGTTCTGCTAAGTTTAAGATAAGTGTTGACGATATTGAGGCCGATGTCGTATTTAGAGTAGTAGACGACGTGTTTTTAGAAAAACCAATACTTGTTGGGCAAACTTATTCAGAGCAACCACATATTGCGTTGTATAAAGATGCGCATAAGCTGAATTTCTTATGTAATAGTAATGACACTTCAACTTTTGATGTCATAGAAGACGGTGACAAGATAAGAATCAGATCCGCGGCTCATAATGTACTATTCGGTCCAGCCAGTATTAGAGCTTCAACGCACAAGGAATTCACAGGAAATTTAATACTAGACTCTAAGATAGTAGGTAAGCCAAATGATCAATACCTGGTATGTGGTGGTGTCTACGAGGCCAAGGATAGTCTCCTTTTTGTCACATTAACGCCGTGTTCGACACCATGCCGGGTGCTAGAAAATTTCGTCTTTTCGCGAGCCGAAAGAGTGGAGGCAGTTTATAGGCTCACGGAGGCAGCAAAGTCCATCGAAGGTCAATTCTTTGAGAACAATGTGGGCAAGGGTTTCGACGAGAAAGACGTTCACATAGGCGATTCTATATCTGAAAGCGACAAGGAAAAACTGCTTGAATTGTTACGTCGCCACAAAGAATGTTTTGCATCCACTTTGGGTGATCTGGGGTGCACAACAACCACCGAAATGAAAATAGAACTGAACAGCCAACGTCCAGTCGTCTATAGACCGTATCGACTTTCGCACTTCGAACGTGAAAAGGTACGCGCCATGATAGATGAGATGTTGCAGGCGGGAATCATTAGGGAATCTGCTTCCAATTACGCGAGTCCCATAATTCTTGTCCGCAAGAAAGATGGCAATATTCGACTATGCGTCGATTACCGATTACTAAATTCGGTCACGGTGAAGGAGAGATACCCCATACCTGTCATCGATGATGAGATTGCCAGACTTTCTGGACAAGCGTGGTTCATTACGTTAGATCTTATGTCTGGGTATTATCAAGTCCCCATCGCGGAAGAAAGTAAACACCTGACGGCGTTTGTCACGCCGGACGGACAATACGAGTACAATCGTATGCCGTTCGGCTTGGCAAACGCGCCAGCAGTATTCCAACGAATGATGAATAACGTTCTAGGTTCAGCTAGGTTTGAGAAGGCTACTGTGTACATAGATGACTTGCTAATATACGGAAAGGATCCGTCGGAATGCATGAAACGGTTAGAAGATATATTACAGTTGTTACGGGAAGCTAATCTAAAACTGAATCTGTCTAAATGCAGTTTTCTTCAAAACAGGATAAACTATCTGGGCTACGAAATTAGCGCTGAGGGTATGCGGCCGGGGATGTCAAAAATTCAGAGTGTTGCAGATTTTCCCCGTCCGGAAAATATACACGGTGTGCGGCAATTCTTAGGTCTGGTGAGCTATTTTAGGAGGTTCATCCAAGGCTTTGCACAATTAGCACACCCTCTCACTAAACTGCTTAAAAGGGATACTGTGTGGAACTGGTCCACCGATCAAGAAGAAGCATTTAGTGTTTTAAAACGGAAACTAATCAGTAGACCCGTGCTGACAATATATGACCCCTCTGCAGAGTTTGAACTGCATACTGATGCGAGTAAACTGGGTGTAGGAGGGATCCTTTTACAGCGCCCAAAAGGGAGTGAAGGTTCTTTTCATCCTGTGGCCTATTATAGCCGACAGACAACCCCTGAGGAAAAGAACTTTCACTCATACGAACTGGAAACTCTAGCTGTTATATGCTCCCTTAAAAAGTTTAGAGTATACCTGTTAGGCAAAACTTTTAAGGTCGTTACAGACTGCAGCGCCTTACGTTCCACGTTTGGGAAACGCGACCTAATACCTAGGATTGCCCGATGGTGGCTCGCTATGCAGGAATTTGATTGCGTCGTGGAATACAGGGCAGGTACAAGGATGAACCACGTTGACGCATTATCGAGAAATCCTATACGAGATATAGACACGCAAAATTGTCAGCAGTATCCCACAGTCATGGCCATAAGTGAGGGCGACTGGCTACTTACTCTGCAGCTAGGAGACTCGGAGCTTTGTCGAATTCGCGATATTGTTGGAAGCGACTTAGATCCTAAAGGGGTAGAGTATATTAAGGAAAACTATGTTATACGGGACAATAAGCTATACCGATACGTGGATAGAAATAAGGACTCTGTTAGATTTGTGGTGCCGAAGGGTGCAAGATGGCAAGTTTGCAAGATGAACCATGACGACCTAGGGCATGTTGGTTTTGAGAAAACTTACGAACGTATCAAAAGAAACTATTGGTTTGCCAAAATGAAACGGTTCATCAAAAAGTACGTATCGGCGTGTATCGATTGTGCTTTCGCAAAGAAAAATGAAACCTCTCGAGAAGGATTATTACATCCCATCGAAAAGGTTGCGATTCCTTTTCATACGCTACACGTCGACCATCTTGGACCCTTTGTCAAATCAAAACGAGGCAACACACACATACTGACGGTGGTTGACTCTTTTACAAAGTTTGTATTTATTAAACCAGTGAGGAACACAAATACCCAGAATCTTATTAAGGCTTTAAGAGACATCTTTGATACGTTTAGAGTCCCTGACCGTGTTATCAGCGATCGAGGGTCCTGTTTTACCTCTCATTCGTTCAGGAGGTTTTGTCTAGACCAGGGGATAAGGCATGTTCTTAATGCAGTTGCGAGCCCCAGGTCAAACGGACAAGTCGAAAGGTATAACAGAACTATCCTCGATTCCTTGACAGCAGAGAACCTAAGAGATGATGAAAGAAACTGGGATGACAAATTAGGAAAAATACAATGGGGCTTAAACAATACTATACAAAAAACAATCGGTAGGTCACCTGCAGAGGTTATGTTCGGATCTAAAATGAATAGCGAAAAGAATTCGGCAATGAATGAAATAGTAATTAATACTCGTGAAGACGAGGATGTAGATTCAATTCGTGTAGAAGTCAAGGATAGGATAGATAAATGCCAAGTAGCTCAGAAACTATATTACGATAAAGGACGCCGACCAGCACGTGTATATAAAAACGGGGAACTGGTTAAAATAACTAAAGTCGCTTTTCACAACAACGGTAAAAGTACAAAACTCATGCCTAATTATGAGGGACCGTATAAAGTTATTAAAATTCTGGGCAACGATAGATACAAGGTAGCCCCTATTGCCGGTTTTGAGGGAATGAGGAATAAGAAAAAGACCACTGTTGCTTCAGACAGGATGAAGCCGTGGATTCACGTAGCGTCATTGGAAATAGAAGACGTAGTTGATGAGGATGACGCGCCTGATGATGGCGATGATGCAATGTCTTCTGATTGACTAGTTGATAAACAATTACCTAAGTTTCAAAAGATATTTATTAATGTTTTATTTAATTATGTTGTAAATTATTCGAGAGATGGCTACATACCTACACATATGTTTTATTTTTGTTTCAGGTCAAGCAATGAGGCATCAAACGGATACGCCGTGACTTGACCTGTTACATGGATGGTTATTGGTTAATCTACAACTGACTTAATCAAATGGAAGGTGGTTAGTTAGTTGATAGATTTGGATTGTTATTGGATGGACGGGTAATACAAATACTCATGGTTCGATTGATAATAATTGAAGGATGGTTACCAGTCTTGTTCTCGGAAATTCAGGCTCGTAGCGTTACCGCGTGTCTGGATCACGTGATATACGCGTGAATAGGTGTCGCTAGTGACACGGTAAACAATAAGCTCCGTTATAAAAATTGAAAAAAAATAGTTTCAAAGTGTTATTTAACCAGTGAATCCTTAAATCTTACGTGTTAAGTGATAAAAAAGACCAGATAGAGTTATCTCGAGACAATTTAATAGTTAAGTGATAAAAAACGATTGTGTTATAAGTGTTACCCCAGAGACTTAAAACAATAACATTGTCAATAATACTCACATAATTAATAGTGAAACCAGTTATTGTGAACATATACTGTGCAAAAACTCAAACTGTGCTACACTTTTATCAATTTCATAAGAATTCCCGAAATTGATATAAATTAAAACCGTTAATTTTCTATCTTTTAAATCTCGGAACAAAGAGTTGGTCCATTTTTTGTAACAGCGACATCTAGTGACAAATAGTGCAAGTTGTTAAACGCCACTTAACTCAAAAGTGAATTGGCAAGTCGCAAGGACCAATCCATTAATCCACAAACATCCCCGCAAGATGGCGCTCTGTGCAGGTTGCAATACAAAATTAACAACAAATAATATAGCATGTTCTGTCTGTAAAAAATGCTATGACTTGGAATGTGCAAACATCTGTGAAGAACAATTTCTGCGTATGAACTGCGAGAACAAATCGATATGGGAATGCCAAGAATGCAAGTGTAAAAAACCCAAGAATATTAATTCAAATACACCTGCAAGATCTCAACGAATGGATAACAGCCTTGATATTTCACCGGGATCAAATGTTACCTTCCGACGAAAACCCAGCAAACAAATGCACGACGAAACTGTATGTACTCAAGATGTAAGCATATTCGGCGATACTTTTTATAAAGTACAAAATATGGAACCAGAGTTAACACTAAGTAGCCTCAGTGAAATGATATCCTTAAAGCTTAAAGAAAATAACACCAGTATTATATTAGAAATAAAAACAACAATTCAAACCGAAATTAACAAGGCAATATCAAAGTTAAGAGATGACTTTAAACAGGAAACGAGTGAATTATCTTCACAAAATGAACAGCGTAAGATAGAAATTGAAAAACTGAACATTCAAATAGAAAAACTAAAAACCGATACAGAAACATTAAAAAAAGAAATAAAGTTACTATCACACAATAATAAGCCTACAATACAATATGAACCAGAAAATAAAAAGAAGATAGTTTTATATGGATTGATGGAAATCTACAAGGAAACTGATGAAGAGCTGCATGATAGGATTAGAACTATCTGCTGGGATATCCTAGGTATTGATCTTCTGGGATACATTGAAGATACAAACCGGATTGGGCGATACTTCGATCATCGAAATCGTCCCTTAGTCATTGAGCTAATGAGCAAAAGAATGACCAAATATATAATAGAAAACAAGCAATATTTCTATGGAACAGGATTGACTGTATCAGAATTCTTAAGTGAAGAAGCTCGAAATGAAAGAAAAATATTGAGAGATAAAATGCTCGTAGCACGAAACAAAGGACAAAATGCAGTAATTCGAAATAACCGGCTATATATAGAAGGGAAACTTGTCCACTTAGAAAGTGAAATTTCGACGCAGAGTACATCTACAACCTTTCAAAATACACAAAGGAATGATAACAATATCAGTAGAAATCCAGAACCATACAACAACCAGACATTTCGAGACACAAACAAAACCTTCAGAGACTGATAGTAACAACCACCGTTTTAAGATTATATTTCAAAACTTTCAAAGTCTGTTTAACAAGCAACATATACTAGAAGCATTCATCAATGAAAATCCTACATACAAAGCTATATGCATATCTGAAACATGGCTATCACGAGATAAACTAAGCATGATCAATTTCAGTGGCTATAAAGTTGCAACATCCTTCTGTCGTGAGAATCGTGGAGGTGGCGGCGTTTGTATACTGCTTCAAGACCACATTAACTATATTGATAGGACTGATATATCAAAAATGTCTCTTGAATATATTCTAGAGGTATGTGCAATTGAAGTACCCGACGAAAACCTTATGCTCGTAGTAATGTATTGGAACAGACGAGAAGAAATAAAATTTAATAGTCAACTCAATCTTATACTTAACTATATAAATAATAAATATTCCAAGCATAACGTAGTTCTCGGCGGGGATTTCAATATAGATGTTTTAAAAAATGATACTAAGTGCAACCAGTTTATAGATCTTATGTCCGAATATAAATACACACAACACATCAAACATCCAACACACATAACACAAACTGCCTCGACATGCTTAGATCTTATATTTACGAATTTTATTACTAAAGATTCAAATTCATCAGTAGAGGATCTAGGATTCTCAGATCATTGCTGCACAATTATAGATCTCAATATCCCACAACAACCAAAACAAACACTATGGTACACAGAGAAACGCCTATACACTAAAACAAATATACAATCTTTCAAATCTGCTTTAAAATCTATTAATTGGAGAGAAGTCTTAATAGAGTCACGGGACGCAAACCAGAACTATAACGCCTTCTCCGAAATATTGATTGACACCCTTAACCAATACATACCTAAAATAAAAATAAAATTAAGAACATTTTATAAAAAATACTGGTTAACAAAAGGCATTAAGCATTCGTGCACAAATAAAAGGTTACTGAAAATATTATGTTTGAAGTCAAATAGCGACGTATTAAAAAACTACTATAAAAAGTACGAAAAACTTTTGAAGCAAGTAGTGACTCAATCCAAAAAATTACAATATATCAATAAAATAAAAACTTCACAAAATAAAGTTAAAGCCATGTGGAGTATAGTGAACGAACGGACTAATAAAAAGACTTGTTCGAATAAAAATAACATAAAATTAGAAATAAATAACACTTTAATAGAAAACCCTAAAGAAATAGTTAACCACTTCAACAACTTCTTTGCAAAAATAGGTGAAGCATCCTCGTGTCCTAGTAGCAGTGAAGCCCAAGGTGTACCTGTCCTTAACCGTATAGAAAATACCCTCTTCCTTCGTCCTTTAGATATCCGAGAAACAAAAAGAATTATAAAATCTCTAAAGAACAAAAAAAGCCACGGTATAGACGAGTTACCCCCCTCATTAATTAGGCAATGTGCTGAGGAACTCGCGGTACCTTACTGCGTCTGTATAAACCAGTCCTTTGACGAAGGCATTTTTCCAAATCAATTAAAAAAAAGCATTATCAAACCAGTACATAAAAAAAATACTAAAACCGACCCTGGCAACTACAGACCAATAGCTCTTCTTCCCACGTCATCTAAAATATATGAAAAAGCCATGTGTGACCGCGTTTATAATTTCTGTGAAAAATTTAAAGTTTTTGACGAAGCTCAACATGGATTTCGTAGACAACGATCCACATCCCTGGCAGTCTATAAATATATGCAGGAAATAATAAATGCCCTCAATGACAAGAAATACGCAGCAGGAATACTCTTAGACATGACCAAAGCATATGACAAAGTGCAATTTAAAATACTTCTGGAAAAATTACACGGTATAGGGATTCGCGGAATAACGCACAACTGGTTTGAATCATACTTGAAAGACAGAGAGCAATATGTCGAAATAGATTACTTTGACCACGACCGGAAACAAATTACACATGTCAGATCCGACAAAAAAATCATTAATGCATCAATTCCACAAGGCAGTGTCATAGGATGCCTCCTATTCATTATTTATATTAACGACTTACCAAAAATCATGTATGAACCATGTGTGCTATTCGCAGATGACATATCCTTGCTTACCACTAGCCAGAACGTCAACGATATCAATGAACAATTAAAAATAATATTAGATAAAACAACAAAGTGGTTAACCGAGCACAACCTGGAAATAAATTACAAAAAAACGAAGATAATGACTTTCCATCCACGTCAAAAAGCTCCGATTACAATCAACCTTACAGCTAACGGCACTGATATAGAGGTTGTTAACAATTTCTCCTTATTAGGTCTCATTATAGATACACACATTTCCTGGAAGCCACACATCAAACATATACACTCAAAAATCTCAAAATTCTGCTACGCACTACGAGAAGTTAAAAAAACGACCGACAAACAAACTGCCCTCACCACATACTACGCCTACGCATACTCATGGCTCAACTATGGCATTATAATGTGGGGTAACAGTACCGATGCCCATACCCTATTCATTCTCCAAAAGAAATTAATCCGAATAATAGAAAATATAGAGCAAACCGACAGTTGTAAACCTATTTATATTAAGTATCGAATATTAACACTACCATCTATTTATATCCTGGAAATATGTAAATTTGTAAGAAATAATATAAACTTTTTCATAACCCGCGGAAATAAACACAACGATCGTCCAGTCAGACACAAAAATATGCTAATGCTCCCCTCTTCACACATGACACTTCACACCAATAGCCCTTATGTAATGTCTATCAAAATATACAATAAATTACCAGAATCTTTAAAAAATGAAACAAGCGACACTAAATTCATACGCGCACTCAAAAACATCCTTACTAACAAAGCCTACTACTCAATAAACGAATACATTAATGATAACAATATTGTCTACACACAACACAGTACATAACACATCACACTTTCCGATCTTGCAGTATTTTGTTGTTTAGTATTTTTAGTGAATACCTGTTATTTAATTGTTTAACCTATAGTTTTATAGTTAAGTTGTCTAGTCTTATGCTTGTTCCTACACGAAAATTTTTTATGTTTAATAATAAGGTCAATTGTTGGATTTATATATATATATTTTTCTTTTTTTTTTCTCTCTATAGATTTATTAATTATTATGTTAGTTGTAAGTTTAATTTTTATTTTATTTTGCTGTGCCCTACAGGGTCCACAATTGTACCTAGCTCTAAGCCATATTGTTACACCTATTTTATACATTGTGGAATGCAAATAAATAATATGAATATGAATATGGATTTTGCATGGCTAATTTCTCTTAGATATTTTTATGTTCAAATTTAAAATGTATAGTTTTGGTTTAAGACAAATTGTATCTAGTTAATACCAAATCATACTTACACTAATTACCTAGTACAAAACTTACAACTGGATAGCCAAAATAGTCAATTGTATTAAGTATAAAAATAACTAATGTTAACTGTAGGTTTAGAAATACGGTAGTCTAATATAATAGCAATCAACAAACTATATACGACAATCAAAACACGAAGCCTGTAAAATATGCGATTCTTGTAAAACAAACATGCATGCACCGTAAAATACTATACATAGATGTTTCTAAAAATAAAATATAGATCAAAACATTTAATTAGACTTATAGTATCACTTTATATTAGTTCAAACAAAATATTATACAATTGAAATGATTATTGTGTAAGCAAAATGTTCCCACCCACTTGCCGAGTGTAAGGTTCCACCTGGGTTGTGTATGAGGGCATACACAATGTCAGGATGGACGAGTGTAAGGTTCGAAATGTTTTTCACGTTTATTTCATTTTATTTTATCTTTTTAATTACGAATTCTGATGCTTTAGAATTTTTATTATGGCAACATTTCAATTTGAGGAGATTTTACTTTTTGCCATCTGGCAACACCGGAAATTGATTTGAACGGAATAAGATCAGGTGGGGGCATTCTGGCTCGGACCGTTGAATTGTGCGGTTGCGTCAAGTTGTTCAAGTGTAAGACTTAAATTGGTTGGCTGGATAATTTTCAAGGCTGGATTGTTATTTGCTTTGGTTTACTAAATATATTCAAGTTTAAACGAAGAATCCTTGTTTCCTGTTCGTGCCCTTACTTCTGAGGTAGTCCTATATGTGATAGAGAGGAATATTGTATAAGCGTTTATGACAATCAAGATTAGTAATTTCTCTGCAGCTTTTGAAGTAAAAGAGTGATTGGTAGTTTGATAACCTATTGAAGATGAACCATTTGCTCTAGTTAAATGCAGATTTCCAATCAAGTTACCGATTGAAAACCTGCTAGTAATGCAATCATGAGGGCTTGAATATTTGTGTGTAATATTCGTTATAGTTTTAGGGTACCTATGTATAAGTAGATGAAAAAGGTACGTCAAAGCATTCAGAATCGATACCTACATTAGCGAGGATTATCGACCAATTAATCGTCATATCGCACAGCAACATCATGAAACGTGGAAACACGCGACATTTTATACATATATCGCTTACTAGCCATTTTCCCGCGGTTTTACCTACGTTCCGTGGGCACTAATGCTCGTACCGGGAAAAAAATTGCCTACGTTGATTGGGAAGAGTGAAGCTTACCAACAGTGAAAGAATTTTTCAAATCGTTTCAATAGTTTCGAAACCTTTACAGTACAAACAAACAAACAGACGAAAAATGATTCTCCTTTATTATATTATAATATAGAAGCATAGATGATAGCACATATTACTCACAAATCAGATGATCAGAGTACGCCTGCGCCAGCGTGACTCTAGTAATTAAACGTTGTTATCATAGCACGCGTTAATAAGACGTAACACAATAGAACACGATTATATCTAAATATGGAACGGAAGGAAAGCGATGGAAACTTTAAACTTGTGTTTGGATTAAAATATTACTTAATAGCCAAATAAATGGTAAATTAATAATGGTAAAATAATAATTTTGTTACCTCCAAAGGACTAGAATTTCATATCCAAAATAATTGAGGAAAATGCTGACTGCTGATAAACAATCACAGGAACATTTGAAAATTTTGTGACTTCTTCGTATAACACATCTAAAAAATAAACATCCAAATTGATTACGTCCTCCTTTTTAGGAAATTGGTTAAAACCGAATGCCTACAATAATTCGTAATTTTATCAGTAAATCTATACTAATATTATAAAGCTGAAGAGTTTGTTTGTTTGAACGCGCTAATCTCAGGAACTACTGGTCCGATTTGAAAATTTCTTTCAGTGTTAGATAGCCCATTTATCGAGGAAGGCTATAGGCAACTTTTTATCCCGGTACGGGAAGTAGTTCCCACGGGATGCGGGTGAAACCGCTGGCAGAAGCTAGTAAATAATATAGTCATGTGGGTAGAGGTACTAAATTTGAAACCTTTGCCAAGTAGGGCTAGTCTTATACTATGTACATAACACGAATAACTATTTCTCTTTAACCCGGTCTTTCTCGGCTATTTGCCAGATTAAGACTTATAAGGCAGGGCTTTCATAATCAGCACATAATGCACTAAAAGAGCGTTGTAAGTCAACTTAAGTACCAAATAAAACGCCTGCCGGGGCTGCGGCCTGCCGGGGCTGCGGGTTGTTCGAAAGAGATACCGCGGCCCTGGTACATAAAAGGCCTATGACGGAACACGACGGTTTTTAGTCAGTAAGAGTCTGACACTCCCTCACCGCTGCTAACCCACAGCGGGAGGGGTCATTTGATGATTTTTGACGTCGGAAAAAAAAAAAAAGTACCAAATAAAACTCGAAACTCTAACTAAAATTTTCCTGCTCATATCACCGACCTTTTGACAAACAGCTTTAAAAGTCTTATTACATAAAATACTTACTTACATACTTAAACATTACATAAGCCAAACCTTTTTTATTATTCCTGGTACGACAAACGGTCTCATTGAAACATCACATTACGACAAATTCTTTTGGTCCTTTTACCGTTAAAACAATCGAATGTCGAATATATTGGACAAGCATGGATTGTGTTAAATGTGAATACAAATGTATGTTACTGCATCGTTTGGAAGCAAACCAAAATGCATTGCCAATTATTTGCATGTTTGTAGGCTGCGTCATATACAACAGTGTTTTAGACAATTGTGTAAGGATGTACCTCTATAAGACCCAGTTGCACCGTTTAACTATAATGATAACCAAACCAAAAGATGAAAGAGAAAATATTGATTTAACACTGCACACAAAAGAATATATTTTTAATAAAACAGACTAAGGATAACAACATTAGCGATAATAAAAAATAAAAACAAAGAATAACTAAGTAATCCATAGATAAGCAAAAAACCCACGAATGGGCAAATATGATTATGGCCTAGAAATTAAGTCAATATTAAAATTTCTTAGCGAAACGTTCGACAATTAATCCTAAGCACTTGAACGTTTTAATTTCCATTAAGTATCCACTCATTAATATTGATAGCGCACTGGAATGTGCAAGGACATTCTCGCGCCATACAGGCTGTCAAACGTGCATTGATAACATTGGTGATTCTTTTGACACCTACTGCGATATTTGTTTACCTTTATTTCTAACAGTTACAATTAAAAATAGGAAATAAATCGTAAAATATATCTACTAATGATGATGATACTAAATTCTGCTATCTTTTTCTTCTTCCTGCCCTAGTCAAAAGTTATTTGAGGTTGGTGCAATATGATTTTTGCTTCCATTTCCCTTTGTCCATCCTCGGTCTACTTCTGCCTCGTCATCCTTCCACATTCATATTTAACACACTCTTTATGGCATGCTTTTCAGTTTCATACTAAAATCTGCTTTCATTTCTTCAATAAACTGGTACCGCCAACTAAATCTGAAGAGACCCTAACACATCAATTCTTGCTACACTTTCTAAGTGATGCAACCGACCCATTTATTGTCTTCTAATTATGAGCGATGCGATATCTCGATGCGAACCAAGCGATCTTGCATCGAGCTAAATCGATTGTTTTGTTCATATTATTAGCTGTTTCAAAACTTTGATGGCTCTCGATAACTGCTTGCGATATTGGTATTTCATGATGACTTTTGATTTAGCGTTGGGTAAGATCCCTGGGCTAGACATAAAAATGGATCACCTTAATTTGTTCTTCTATCCTCAATTTCTGATAATGAACGTAGTGAAAAAAGATGTATTTATTTTTTATGTGGTATTTTGGTCCTAAAAATCTTGTAACAATTGATTTGAATTATTTCTAAGGTGTGTTTGCTTGACAAACTTGAATGATGTCATCTACTCTAACCTTTCACTTACGAATAGTATATGATTCATAATAAGTATGTGTAAATTAGTAACATTATATTGGGCATAATACCTAATATTTAGTTACAAGATTTTACAACAATATTATCCCCGCTTACCTTGTGATTGATTTATGTATTAAACATAAAATAAATGCTACCAAAGAAACTAGCCAGGTATGAAGAAACGTGTTTAAAAACTAACACGTCTAGACTCTTAACTATCCAAATCTGGTTTTTTAGTTAGTTCAATAAATAACACTACCATCTGACGTCATGCCCTTAATTCTCTTACTGAAACATAAGACTATCGTGGATCGAACTAACAATTTATCTCTTGTCCAATAAATTATAATTACAAGGCAATTTTCGGTAGATAACGAAAGGAGACCTGTTATTATTTATTTGTCTGTTTTTTCTTTCCGAGTCAATTGCGTTATTTGTTCAAGTGAAGATAATTAAAAGCGCCAGCTTCCATAGATTGTACTCAAGATGGCAAATTTTTACTCCTACTACAAGTCAATCAAAATATGTCACAATTCGTTGAAAGATTTTCCTGTCGGTATTGAATAGAAACGTATTGGAAATCCGTAGCTTTAAATAAACTTCTAGGAAGACAAGCCTAACAACATAACCTTTAATCTATACTAATATTATAAAGCTGAAGAGTTTGTTTGTTTGTTTTTTTGTTTGAACGCGCTAATCTCAGGAACTACTAGTCCGATTTGAAAATTTCTTTCAGTTTTAGATAGCCCATTTATCGAGGAAGGCTATAGGCTACTTTTTATCCTGGTACGGGAAGTAGTTCCCACGGGATGCGGGTGAAACCGCTGGCAGAAGCTAGTATTTTATAATCGACTATTTAACACAACAATAATCACTGGTGTCTATTAAAATACATGTTCAATGACCATAAAAAGGGACAAGAAACATTATACTAATATGATTAGACAGCTTCTCATAACAGTACTATGACAAGACGGGTGTGGCCATCATTAAATAAATAGCTCCCGTACAATGACTCATAAAAATATTCGGTATACATTACTGTATTTGTATTCGATTACCTACAGCAATAATTTGACAAACCGTCAATGGAACGTCGATTTAAAATTTACGACGCAGTAAAATGTTCTAGAGCTAATAAAGACTGTTTCCACTGTTAGAGAAGCTGCAACAACATATTGTGATGCACTTTTTATAACGCGTGTGTGTATTAGGTATACCGTATACCCTTTGGCCTACGTGCGTAACAAATGCAATACGAAACGGCAGGACTACTATTGGGTGTTACGGGGAAAATTCATTTGTCATTCTTGCGGAAAATGGTAATGAATCCTTTTAGACTTTGGCCTTTGGAACTACGACTTTGGAAATAATATCGCTTTGTAACTATTTAAACGTGTAATCAAACCAAAAATGTCTTAAAGACTTTTATTCCAAAGTCAACATAACAAAACAACAAAATCTCAACCAGCACAACTGTTTACAATCAAATCTCCGAAAACACAGCAACTCAATCACAAATCGTATAGCATAGCTCCGCCCACATAGGACTCCGGATTCCCATCACGTATACATAGTGGAACAAGTTGGTAATTTCGCTTAACCGTCCTTGACTGGCCCGAGATCATCGACACTGGTTTGGCAAAATCCAAAATTAGTACCGTCTTACACATCGTCAGGGCTGCCAGTATGTTGTTTGGTTTCTGTAATTAACTTGCTTTTATATTATACTAGCTTCTGCCAGCGGTTTCACCCGCATCCCGTGGGAAGTACTTCCCGTACCGGGATAAAAAGTAGCCTATAGCCTTCCTCGATAAATGGGCTATCTAACACTGAAAGAAATTTTCAAATCGGACCAGTAGTTCCTGAGATTAGCGCGTTCAAACAAACAAACAAACAAACAAACAAACTCTTCAGCTTTATAATATTAGTATAGATGTAGTTATTTTGTCAGTTTAATTTAGGAAATGTTAAGGGTACGTGTAATTTGGTGGAGGAATATTCCAGTAATTTGTTGGGGGTTTTTGGATTGTGACAAGGCTAAGGGCATCATTATACCTCAGTATTGGTAAACGAAGGTAACTGCTTAAATGCTTAGCAAGCATTTTTTCAGATGATAGTGGATTAATGCTCAATCTTTTGCCTGAGAGACGAATCTAGATAAAGTATCACCTAAATCCTATTGTTACAAAAACAAACACATTTCTATACTAATATTATAAAGCAGAAGAGTTTGTTTGTTTGAACGCGCTAATCTCAGGAACTACTGAGCCGATTTGAAAATTTATTTCAGTGTTAGATAGCCCATTTATTGAGAAAGGCTATAGGCTACTTTTTATCCCGGTACGGGAAGTAGTTCCCACGGGATGCGGGTGAAACCGCTGGCAGAAGCTAGTTATTTATAAGTACACTTTTTGTATCTGATGAAGTGAATAATTGGGCAACCCTACGCAATTAAGGCGGGACACAGACAACCGGTTTCATAGCTACTAGTCTCAAGCGAAGCTATAATAACTTCATATGGAAAGGTGAAAAATAGCAACATTAATTGAAGTAGATTCTTGTCACAATATGTTTATAGTTAAATGCCAATGCGCATTCAACTGTCAAATTGTATCAACAAAACACTATCACGCGCTTACGTGAGACATCAAATGGCTGATTTTAGAGGGGACAAGCTATTTTTTAGGTACTGTACAAACCCAAGCAATACCTATACTTACTTACATTATTATCAACAGTTTTCTTTCGCTGAAGTATCGCTTTCTTAATATAAAACCCATTTTACATGAAACATTCAGCCATTTTGAAAGTGTTTGATGCCGTGACTAAAAAAGACAGACAGAAAGTGAACGGTTCGATGAAAACGAATTTAGGAAATGAATAAATGGCTGTAAACTTGAATAAAAGTGTCAGCGGAACGTGTTGCGAAGTAATTGCACAGATGCTATCATTTACAAATAAAAAGAAATTAAAATTCATGTCGAGTCCGACAGTTTTAATTGTCATTTGACTCGTCGATGATAATTGAAAATTAAAGTGTTTTTATTTCTAGCCATAATTTATGGCGGTTCGTAAAATCGCACGCTTCGCTGCGCAGAAACCATTTTTAGAAATTAGAGGATAGCGCAGTTCTATGAAGGGTTTAGGCCGTATTTGCGTCCCTGTATTCGAAAGTTGGACGTTAGGCGCCATTAATATTGGTGTCAAATAAAATTGTGCTATAACTCACTTCATGCAAGAACTTCTTAGACAGTATTGGGTAGAGTAATTAAATTATTATTCTGCAATAAGAAAAATCAATCAGATTGTTCAACCTAATTGCGAATTTCGAAATTCTTGTAGAGAGAGTCAATACTAATTTTTATTAGTCCAAGATCCGCAAAATAAATACCAATCAAAGATTTTAATTTAAAAAGTATGTTCTACTTTCAGCATTGAACTGTAGGTGTGTGTTTTGTGAAATATGCAAGCACATCACTCTAGATTTGTTTAATTACTCCACAAAACAAACTAGGTTACAAAAACAACAACGGATTAATTGAATCAACATTTTTGCGTTATTCTTTGTGAATCACTATTATTTTTCATTTATTAAGTCGTTTAAAATCTAGTTAATTGATTAAAAGTTTGTCAAAATTTAATTAATTAGTCAATTTATTAATGAGACTAGACTAGAAAATAATCGGACAATTATTATTGTTATTCGAAAGCAAAATGAGCTAAAATAAGTTATCTTGATGATTATAAAAAAAAATTTGTTTTTCAGTTTTAATGAATCTTCAATAATTCCTCCATAGCATATTAACATGGTGTTGAACGCATGAATACAATACACCAAGGTCATTCCCATAGTGCATGGAGTCCATAAAACTGGAATGTCGTTGGGGTAAACGAAGGCCAACCACAGACACACCTGCGTCCCAACACTCGATATCATTGAAAATATTGTAATGCACATGCAATTTTGTTATACTTTACGTTTATTAACTTAAAAACTTGCGACACGCAGTATATTG
Organism: Helicoverpa assulta; assembly: GCA_963856015.1. Taxonomy (NCBI): domain Eukaryota; kingdom Metazoa; phylum Arthropoda; class Insecta; order Lepidoptera; family Noctuidae; genus Helicoverpa; species Helicoverpa assulta. The sequence goes on from CAWLCW010000016.1 coordinate 4,815,145, forward strand.
GGCACAACTCGACACTAACGTTGATGACAATAAACATTACATAAATGTTAATACCAGCAGAAATATCGAAAGTGCAATAATTGTAATAAATAAAAATGAAATTCGAAAATGTAAGAAATTGAATTCCTTTTTATCGCAACACTTCGCAAGGTGATCAAGGAAATCTGAAACGATTCTGTGTATTTCAATTTCAATCACTATTTCATTTGCGGATTTCAAAATGGATCCTGTTTATAATGTGATGCAAAAGTTCAGATACAATTGCTTCGCGTAAAAATGACATCAATTTTAAAACATTGCAAATTGGAAATCTCAATGACTTTCGGAAATCAGTGTTATATAACAATTCTGTGAAATTTACCCTTCGTGACTTCTAATTTCTTTTCGCTATGGACAACATTCCTTACGATCCGAATCTTGATAGTGAACTCGTTCCGATAATCCCGTCTAATTCACATTATCACTATTTCTGTCAACGGTATCGTGCATCGATCACCACAGATGAAATAGATGAATGAACGAATGAATAGGTACCGCCGAGGGCGCGGGCGTGTGAAAGTGGAAAACTACCATTGTCCTTCGACAATAGGTTAACGCAACTATATCACAGTGAAAGTTGCTTCGAAAAGGTCTCTTAAACACACCACACGGGTGCTAGTGAACTTAAGATTATTTATAGACGGCTAAGTGCTGTGTAATCGCTTATTTGGTAATATGAAGGATGGGATAATGTACAAGTCTGACTTGTATCCTCAAAGGCCAGCATCGTTTTGGTGACAGCAATTTTTACTTAGCTCTCTACTAAATGCGATTTATTATGTAATGTTAATTATTGTACAAAAGATTGATAGGTACCTATTTCACGAGTTCTTTTGATAAAAACATAAATGAAGCGTAGGTACTGAAATAAATGTATTACGCTGTATACAAACATTATGTAATGATAAGTGATAAGCTGGCCCACAAGTGCTAGAGTGGCCCAATTTCTCGAGTTGGCGTGAAACTACGATATATTGTTGACATGCCTACCTACTTCTTATTTATTTGAAGATACACAAATAGTTTATTACATGCCTGTACTGTAATTAGATTCAAAGAAAATAAAACGAGTTATTATTTAAAACAGATTGATATAAATTACTATTTGTGTAATTGGCAGTGTTGTCATTAATCAAAACAGATAAATCGAATTTAAATGTTCTATTTATAACTGGAATGCAATTACATTATTATGATTGGATAGCATTCGAATTTCAAAGGCCGAATGCTTAGACTTTAAAATTGACACTAGTGACGTAATACCGAGTAAAGAGATGGCGTATCTGCTAAATAAATATTATCGACATTTAAAGTGTCATTGCCCCGTGCCGAACCCGTTTTATAGTCTAAAAACCATCTTCATTCCGTCTGCTAGCAACTATCCGAGTATAATAATGAGCCCATACATGTACGTACCGCCACCGAATCAATTGAGACCGATTGACGAGTTCATAATGAAGCATTGACAAAATACCGATGCCTCATTGGACATGTTTTTCAACAAGTTTTATAAATAACTCTTTTCCTTTACAGGTAAGTCACCATGACTCAATGGCAGCGACATCGGTTAATGCAGTAAGGACACACACAATTTATACTTAAGTGTTGGAACAAATGTAATAAATATTCGGCAGAAACAAAACAGTTGGTATTGTATATTTGCCGAAATTTAATAAATAGGTTCAGATTAAAAACAAAAATTATTATTTGTAAAGTCATTTACTGTGTGTCGAATACTCATTTATGGTTCGGCCTTGATTGAATATTCGGCATATTTCGTCCCATCACTATACATGTCAACGATATGTATTCGTCGTACTGTTACTAATCTTAAATAAAATTCCTGACGTGTCTTTTGTAGATAGAAGATTATACCGAGATAAACCACGCTGCATTCTGTAGATACTGGTTATCTTTTAATTATTTTTTACTCTGCTGAGTAAAAGTGTTGTTCTTAGTTATTGTTTACGATACGGTTATAGGGTTGTTACCGCTAGGAGAATAGTGAAATCAAATATCCGATTTTAGCTTGAGATTCGAAGTTTCTTATGTACCTTTATTATTTACTTCTTATAATGATACTTACGTAAATATTTGATGACTAAAAAGTCACCGCATGAATCATTAAATCGAAATTTATATGCGAAAACCGCAACTATTGTATTCGAAAAGGTTTGGTAGGTATCTTAAATAGTATCGCCGATGTGACAATGGACCGCCAGTTATTCGATGCCGTTATTTGAATCGATAGTTTACTGTTAACATTATCACGACTCGGTTCAGACTCGATTCGTGCCAGTTTTATTTTGAACTTTTTATTGACCTTGCTAAGTTCTTTTTTCGTGAATCCATTTTTTGATAAGGTTGTGGATCACGATGGAAGATTCCAGGAATTCTATTGTGCCCATGGAACTGAAGAGAACATTCTAAAACAATGTTAGATCTTGATGTTCTTTTCCAAATAATTCGATTATCGAATAATTTAAGATGATTAAGGCAAGACATGAAAAATCCTAACTTACGTAAAAGGTTTATAAACAACATCATACCTATTTCCATGCATGCATTCAGTCTTTTTATTTTGGTCAATAATTTTACAACAATATGAAATAAATAACTTTATTGTAATAAAACTGCTTAACATTTTTACAACAAAATAGGATATGTACCAAAATGACATACCGTTAAAAAATACGGCAACAGCCTACAATAATTCTTTTATATTAAAGTAAAATCATTGTCGGCTACGCTACAGAGACATTTCACTCCATAAAAGGACAGAGTCAATAAAACATTGTGTTTACGAGATCAAAAGCTTTGAATCTCCATCTTGAATGATTAGTATTCGGCACTGCTGCGTGCAATGAAACGTTACCTAATATATGGAGATGGGAGGACATAAAACCTTTTTCTTTCCAAACTTTGTTAACGTAAATCTCAAGAGCGTTAACACTGTCAACCAAGATGTGTTGCCAAGCCCAAGTTCACCAACAATATAAACGTCAGTTCTTAAAACCACTGCTAACTATGAATTTTTATGGTCAAGTTTTAAAGTATGTTTTGGTAGTGTTTTGGTGCAGTTGACAATTATATCAGTTAGTACAAAAAATACTATCATCCTTTGAAAATTGACAGCTGTCAACTGCACAAAAAACCGGCACCCATATGTAAATAGTTTGAAATAAAAACATTTGACTTTGAGTTGTTTTAAGAAAACTAAGTTTTATGTTGTTGGTCAACTTGGGCCATGTTTGGAGCCTTTAAGTTGAAAATCACGTTGTAAAGATTCATTGCTTGGTGCCTACAATCTGTCTTCGAGTTGTCAGAACAAGACCAGAAATGTATGTTTAAACAATGATTAAAGGTTTTGACTTTGCCGTGTCATGAGTGATTCAGAAAGCAGGAAAATTCTGGCATGACAGGTTGCCGGTTGGCGTATGATTATGTTAATAGAGTTGCGGTTCATTGACCATTTAAAATGGTTTGTTGTCTTTGAGTCTTCTCTTATTAGATTCTTCTTTCAAACTTGTTTTGAACTTATGCCATGCCCTGTCACTTTCTTATAATTTGGAGTTTGCGCAACATGTCTTCTTCCATTCTTTTCTGTCTGACGTCATCTACTAGGTACCATTCTTGATCACTAGGTAACATTCTTAATTCCATGCTTGACAATTTCATTATGTTTTATTTGTAGCTTGCATGTTTTATTTAAAATGTCTACCATAATTCGCTTACATATTACCCATTATTCGTTATACTAGGTGTACAACAGTGACTAGAACAATTTTATCAAAGCTTTACTTTCTTGAACGAAGCCATGAACCAAATTACAGGCGCAGTGGCTCTTAAGATGAGCTCTGGCATCCCGTTGCCATAACTACCGGACAGAGATAGAATGACTTTACCAGTAAGAGTAAAAGGGACAGTGGTACCCATCCCGTTTTAAAGCCCATGTTTGTTTTGACTTTTGAAGTATCTGAGGTGCTTAATCATGTCTGTTTAATGTATATCTAAGTTGAATTGTACTTTGGGATAGATTAGGTTTGTGGTAAGCCGCAAAGGTTTATTTATCGACGGGTTTTGGATTGTTTTTTGGGTCTGTTGGTCGGATATTTTGGTTTACATTTTGGGAATTTTGAATTACGAAGGACCTGTTGCATTTGATGTATACAAAATTGTACCTATGTAAAATTGTTTTGATTTGAAGAAAACATTTAAGGAAGTTTCGCCTGCATTCTGAATAAAATAAATGGAAAGATATAGAATAGAATAGAAGTTTATTGTTTCCAGTATTACAGCAAACAGAAAAAAAAACTTAACATGGTGGCTATAATACCGAAAGCAAAAGGTTCGAGCGTCAGCTTATGCTTAGGCTTCCCAAAAGGGGTTGCCAAGCGCTGGTTTTCAGCTCGAACCCTTGACTCCCGTTTACAGTAAAAATCAAATACAATGAAGGTACATCTTTAACACTATGATCATACATTACAGAAAAAAAAAACTAAATAGAATGTAAAAAAAAAGAAGAAAAGTTTGTCGGACGTGGCTTTTTATTGTTAAATTTTAAACTTTAAATTTTAAACTTTTAGTTAAATTAGGATCCTAGTATAATAAAGAATAATAAGTGATAAAATGTGTAGTTCGAATACACAGCTTATAATAGGCATTTATTAAATATTTTTCTGTTTTTCCAAAACTAACTGTTTACACTTGTTTTTAAAATTTAATGCGTTTTTAATATTTCTTAAAGGTGGGGGAATATTATTCCATATTTTCGATGCTGTGTATTTGAAGCTACCCTTATATCCCTGTGTTCTGTGTTTCGGTATAATAAGTTTATTTTTTATTTTAGATCTAGTATTTAAGTTATGCGCATCGGCGCACCAAAATAGTTTATTGTATAGGTATGTTGGCCGTTTATCAGTGATAACCCTATGTATGAAACCTAATAAATGCACATGACGTCTTGATTCCATATTAAGCAATCCTTTTGCATTTATGATAGGAGATATGTGAGCCCTTCTTGGTACTCTGTAGCAAAACCGAATGCAAGCATTTTGGACCTTCTGAATACATTTTTTTGTCTTTTGAAGTATCCTAGGTCCATACACAACATCACAGTAATTGAATGATGAGAGCACCAATAAATCCGAAAGAAGTTTCCTTACGTTTTCAGAGAGGAATTCCCGAATACCATACAATACTTTTAACCTGTAAAATGCATTCCGCACTAAATTATTAATATGATCTGAAAAGCGGAGTTCATTGTCCATAAGCAGACCTAAATTTTTTGTAATTCTTACCCTTTCGAGCTCCTCTCCGTTCACAACAATTGGTTCGCATAGATTTTCAGCAGTATTTATTTGGTGTCTCGTACCGATTATCATGCATTTGGTTTTCGATGCGTTGAGTACCAGAGTGTTACTTTGAGACCAGTCAACAATTCGATCTAAATCTTTCGTGATATTTTCAACAGCATAATTTATTTCTGAAGGCAAAAATGACTCATATATCTGAGTATCGTCTGCATATAGGTGGACCTTACAGTGTTGCAGGGTCTTTGGTAAGTCGGCTGTGAAAATAACGAAAAGTAACGGACTCAAAATTGAGCCCTGTGGAACACCTCTATGGACAGGCAGCAGACTTGATTTGATTGTATTTCCCTTGTCATCATCTGTTACTACTTGTTGGAATCTAAGCGTAAGATATGATTTAAACCATTTGCAGCTATCGGCAGAGACCCCGTAATATTTTAACTTGGCTAGTAGAAGCTCTCTATTTAAACAATCGAAAGCCCTCGAATAGTCCAACAGAATGAGCATCGAGCATCTACCAGCATCTGATTCCGAAAGAATGTCATCTGTAACTTGCGCCAGTGTCGTCGCCGTGCCATGACCTGCGCGAAATCCCGACTGATGAATGGGCAAAATAGAGTTAGTGTCTAGATACGATCTAAATTGCTTCTCTACGATTCTCTCAACAACCTTTGATAAGACGGGAAGTATACTTATAGGACGCATGTCTTTCATTTCGGTAATATTTCTCGTTTTCGGAATGGGTTTCACTAACGCTATTTTCCATGAGTCTGGGAATACTTTCGATTCTAATGATTTATTAATAATACTGGTAATTGTCTGTAACGTTCTAGGAAGAGTAAGCATAATCATATCAATGTTAATTAGGTCATGACCATAAGCTTTCGTTTTTATACAGTTTAAAATTTTTATAACTTGTTCATTTGTTGTTTCTTGAAGCTCGAATTGCGATTGACAAAAATTTGAGTTCATAAAGGAATTTAAAGTGTCTGAGTCTGGGTTAGAATTTCCGGGTATATCTAAAAAAAATTTATTAATAGCATCCGGATTGTTGAGATGATCGGGGATGCAAGATGATTCATATGGGTCGCTGAAGCTAGATGTATTTTTTAAATGTTTCCACATTTCTTTAGGATTATTAATGTTTTTATTTACAAAAAAAATATATCGAAATCAATTATCTCGATTTCGCAATGTCGAAGTGTTAAACAGTGTCTGTCACTAGATCTTGAGATAAAGTTATAGTGGTGATAACAATAAGACTTTTATAACCGACGTTTTTTTATATTCAATACATTTCGACTCTTTATTGTCTCGATTACCTTCCCATGAAAAAAAACGTTGGTATTAAATTGTATTTAATTAGTTGAGATTTCCTTGTTGCAAGCGATGCGATGCATTCGAATAAGCCTACTTTGTACATTGTCTGGGAAGTTATTAAATTACAATTGTTGCCTTATAAGTACCTCATCAAATGTGTTACTTAATTGTTCATATGTATAAAGAGAAGTTCCTATATATGGAGGAGGATTCTATAGTATGAGTTTCTTCAACTTTCCCTGTACTAATTTATCTTATGAGTGGCTAATTAAGTGCTCCTCTTTCTTATCTGCACTTGTGCTTGAATAAACAACTTGTTGAATCATATGGAACCGTATTACCTACTTGGTCCTTAGAGTAGGTTCGGTCCAGTTTTCTAAAATTATAAAGATTAGATCTGATAATAGGTAAACGAGACCTATCCTAAGATTTATGCCATACAGCGCACTTTAGGCGATTTTTGTTATGAACTATAGTGTTCACGGAATACGTTATATCCTAACATAATGTTATTAGTATGTGGTTAAGTTAGGCTAAACGACACGTTTAGCTTAAAAAAATATTGGAATGTTATTCAAGGAATAGGATTGTTATCTTCTAGTTCCTTAAGTGAAAATTAGTTACTTCCTCCTAGTTAGGTGATATTGGTCATAAAGTTACATTATCTACATTTAATACTGTTATACTTAGTTTACAAATTGATCGTCATCGATTAAAACCAATCGCGTTCACAATACGAATGAATGAGTTATTGTTTGTATCTTGTCCTCCTTATTGTTCGTAATGAGGGGTAATTAAATACACTGTGACTGGAATAACAATATCATTATAATAATTAAACAATCGTTGAACCTTCACTGTCTGGTTTGAGGAATAATTGAAGTCAACCAATTAATCCTGATTTTAATATCGACCTTTTTTACACACTTACGTATGTACCTAACCTCTTTCGTTGGAAGCCTAATATAGAACCTCTTTAGATGTCGAAATCCCGTTAGGCATTGGTAATGTAGTTAGGGATCCTAAGATATAGGCCTAAGACAGAGAGATATTTACAAAAGTCACTGAATGTTGTTGTATAAGAATTAAACTGGGCTCAGCATTTCAGGAATCGGTTTCTATTTACTAGAACTAATTCTAGAAAGAACTTGTGGCGCAAAGTAGCTCTGTTTAACCTTCCTACGTCTGGAAACTCCATCATGACCAGACTCCAGGCTAACAAGAAATAAAACGTAACTGTCATCAGATTTATCTAGAAGTCCCACTATGTTTACAAAGAGTGCATTTTTCGCGCATTTGACTCAAGACCTGATGGCATGCGGCTTTCTCACGGCCCTTCAGCACGTACTGACATTGCCGAGCTGTGAATGTGAAATTATGCCGATACTCGGACACGCATCACAAAACTACCATACACTTACTAACTAACCTGCCAAGGAGATTTGAACCTTATGTCCAAACAATAAAGGCGGAAAAGTAGCTACAACATAGAAATGTAAGCTGTGTTTTGTGACACGAATACTCATTACCACAAGCGGATTACTGAGTTGCGTCATTTCTCTGTAAAAATATTTAGTTCGGTATCTGTAAGTGTCTATTATATTCTACTGGTGTACATTCGTATGGTCCATTCACATTCATTTGAAATTAGGCGCATGACTGTGACATTCTTGCTTTCGCCTTTTATTCATTTCCCGATTAAACATTTTAATATAAATTTTAATTATACAATTTATATTTTGAATTTGCTTTAAAACTAAATATAGAATGCAACAAACAAATATATTACTTGCATTTTTATCCTTATATTAATTTATGTTTACCAAAAATGCCTCGTCACCCTAAAATTATAAACAAATTACTAATTTAAACTGCACGTTGTACTTTGTAGAAAATCGAGCGCAATGTCAACGCAAATCTGGGCTATCGGGCTCAAGCGTCGCTTGCGCATGCAACATGTCAACCCGACGTACACAGCGTTATCGACACAAGATACCATTTACCGACGTAATTGAGCAATTACATTCCAACAGCATAGTTTTCACTAAACCAAGTACTTAACTAACGGATCGTTTGCTTCAAAATTTTAATAGTTTTATGTTTTTTTTTTTTAAATTTCTCACTCTACATTGTTGACGTTGACTTTATAATTAATAGATGGTTATAGGTAGGTAATAAACCTTTAAGGTTGAGACCTCGCTATAAAATTTAGTTAATTTGTAAAATTTTATTGACGATCAATTGAATGTCAACCTGTTTAATCAACGCTTCAAATGTCATTCAACGTAATAAAACTCTGATTACCCTTCAAGGGTTTAAGTTTGCGAAAACTTGGCTTGACACAAACTGTTTTGACACTAAAAGTACCTAGAAAGGAGTCTCATTTTCACTTAGAATGCAAGACAATTTCTACGTAGGTAGGTTGCCCTTCTGAAATACAACGGTAAGTAACTCTTTCCCTTGGACGACTTCACAGACATGCGTGGAATGACAACTAGGTGACTGGCTGTTTTTCTTTAAACTCAGATCAGCGTGGGATCAAACAAATGAATGATCATGAAAAAAAATGCAATCGTAGGTACCTATAAGCCTGGCACTTTTAAAGGTGTGTCTAGATTAAGTTATTTTTCATTAAATCTATTATTAAATATGACATTTGTTATTTTCGCACACGTTCTATTTCATTATTATGTAAACGAGGCTAGAATCAAGTAAATCAATTTTATGACTCAAGAACTTTAATTAAGAATTTTATGCTTATTAACTATCTCGTAAAAATCAGGTTGTAACTCTATATTTCGTTTAGATTTATTATTAAAAATGTAGATTATCTTTGATTATGAGAATGGTCGTTTGACGTAAAACTAGATGATCTCATATTTTTAATTCTAAATTGTAAAAAAGTTTATTTGTATTAAAAGCAAGACGATGAAGACATAATTTGACAACTCATAAAACCTTTTTCGTGGTCTCTGATTCACTCTCAAATAAGTCTGGCCAATTAACTGTTCTATATTAAAAACTAAACGCTACACCACCTTCCATTTTCAAACCATCAAGCACTATCCACTAAATTGAACAGCCAATCAACTTAACAATCATAATAAATAACCTAAGTAGTGCGTGATTCGGATCGTGCCCAATGCGCATCCAATTATACCTCTAGTCCTCGTTACAGTTTACGGGACGCAGCTAGGAATGTCTGTTACGTAACGTGCCCGTACCGTTAGATGTGAGGTACCGTGCGAAGACTATGACATTATGTGCTCACCTGTACTTGAGGTAATTGAGGCTGATGGATGTGCGACGGGAGTATTGTGCTTTATCTTAAGAAAAAAAACACTTTTGAGAAATGGGAATAAAGCAAAATAATTGAACTCTCTTGATGAACCAATTTAGGAACTTCAGTTCATTCTGTTAGGCTTGGTCTGGGTTGGCTAGCCCAATGCATGAATAGAATAGAATAGAATAAGTAGAAGTTTATTGTTTCCTTTCCAGTATTACAGCAAACAGAAAAAAAAAACTTAACATGGAGGCTATATGCATCGATCAAGCTGGGTCATAATTGTAAAATGTGATAGAAACTCCTTAGATTTAAGCCAGAAAAAACTCTCATTATCATTTGTATTTGTTTCGGTCTCTTATTCTTATGGTAAAACTTATGAAATATGAAAACTATTTAAAAACGTTCCCGTTCTATTCTTTTTCCATGTACCTAAAAAGGCATGACTTTAAAACACACGATAATGTATAAATTACATCAGATCCTTAAACACTTGGCTTAATTATGTTAATTTAGTTCGAAGGTTTGAGCAAAGTTTCCGTTGATAATACAGCTTCCTTCCTGTGTTATCATTCACGCGTGTCTCTCTGTCATAATATGAGCTGTTAAATAATACAAGAACTGTTATCTGTTTTCATCAAACACTCACCGTTTATATTAAGATAATAAAAACATTAAATAGTATTTAAAATGTGGTCTGTGTAATCTGTGTAACGTAGAGTTTGTTGGGGCCTTTCTATCTTCATTTTAGGTTAAGTAATTAAAAATGCTGGAATGTTCCTTTGTTATTAGTTACAGGAACTTTTTTAATTTAACAACACAGTATTTAAAAAAACCCTTTACCTACTAATACCTTTTATAAGGTTATAGAGGTAAACAATGTTGCTAAACTTTATCTTAAAACTATACTTCCACCACAGGTTTCAATCACGCCTTCCTCGATAGTTCAAATCGGTCCAATATGTTCTGAGATGCGTTGCGTTGCGATGCGTTCAAACAAACAAATTTCAAAAACTGCTAGATCTAAGGATACAGTGAGCTCGTTTTGCGTGAATGGGATTGTCAATAATAATCAACAAAATGTAGGGCAACTGTAACTAACTATAATATCAAGACGACCAACACATTAGTCTGCCCGTGACCATGGGTGCTGAAAAGGATCCGAAACGTCGGGATTAAATAATTATTTATATAATCGCGATAAAATCCTTAAAAGTAGTTTTATTTAAAGTCTATAATATGAGTACTTTATAATATGAGTATAGATGTAAGCGGCAAGAAATAAATGTAACAGATAAGTACTTACATAGATTGCCTTTTCATAGCTACTTAATTAATACCGTTAGCAAAGGGTTGTTAAATACGCAAGTGTTATTTACAGTGCAACAGTCCATACATTGTCCTATTTACGTAATATTGGCTTAATACTCATAGTGTTTTCCTAAAGTGATAAAATATTAGTCATCCCAGTGTAGCATGGTGATAACCAGTAGCGTAATGCACTTGCACGTATCAGCACTTCAAATCATCAGAATTATTTTTTTTATTATGTAACTTAACGTAGTTCAAACTTATTTCTGTACTGAAGGATAAAACTGAATAACTACAGAGCCATTTGGTTGCGTAGTTTACCTACCATCTATATATATGTCACCGTAAGATTACAAACATCGTTAGATTACAATCTATCTCGAGAGATTGTAAACTGTCGAATTATTGTGAACCGTATCATCTGATTGCAATTTAACGTATTATTTTTCGCTATATTATAATCTATCAATGTAAAGCGGTCAAATTGTCAACTGGCGTAGAACGGAATGCATCTTGCGCGCTGATTGGTAGAACGTAATGTGCCCCCGCCGCTCCGGCATTCGCCATTTTGTTTGTTTATTTCGTTTGTTGTCGATTGTGTAAACAACTGTGTTTTCGTGATTATAAATTGATTTCCTGTTGAGGATGTAAAATTTATCTGTGATTAACCATAGAAAAGCAGTTTGAACGATAAACCAACAAATTAGTGTTAGTTTCCGAACAACCTAAACTACATTAATTTCTCGTGTTTTAATATTTGTATATGCGTGGAAACTTACGTGTTCTCATTAAATAATATTAGCCATGTCGGATATTGAGCCTGGTCAACAAAATAACTCAGAAAAAAATTATATTGTTAATCCGAACGAATTTACCATAGAGCTACAAAAATATTACAGTGGGCTTTATAAGAGTGATTTTTATATAAGTTTATGTCAAATGTTTTTTCTAAGACTGAAATTTGTAACGTTATATTAATTTGTATTAGAGGACAAAGTAACCGTTTTTATATTTTTCATTTTCATTTGAATTGCAGGATAAAATGATTGTTTATTATTTTAAAGTTTTTTTTTAATAATTGTCCAATTTAAATTGTTTGAGGACAAAATTAAGTACCCTTTTTTATATAAGAGGCTTTTATTTTTTTTTAAATATTTGTTTGTGTTTGAAGACAAACTACCTAATTGTTTTGTTTTTTTTTTTTTTATAAAAGTTTCTTATAATTTTCCAATTTCAATTTGTGTTTGAAGAATAAATATTTCGTTACAATTTGTTCCCTCCATATGTCAGGAATATTAATTACATACTCGTACTAAATAATAAATACTTTTGAAGAATTTTTGAAGAGCATTTATTTTATTTAACTGACACCTCTATTTCATTCCTAACTCTACGGGAACTCCATGGGAACAGAACGGCTGGTCGTGATTGGTCGATCTTACAAAAAGACTGACCAATCAGGGAGAGCTTTCGGACAGTTGACAATTTGACAATTTCTCATTGATAGATTATAATATAGCGAAAAATAATGCGTTAAATTGCAATCAGATGTTACGGTTCACAATAATTCGACAGTTTACAATCTCTCGAGATAGATTGTAATCTAACGATGTTTGTAATCTTACGGTGACATATATAAAAGAAAGTCGAAAGGTACTCCACTTATAACTCAAGAACGGCTGAACCGATTTAGCTGAAAACTGGCAGGGAGGTAGTTTAGAGCCAGGAGAAGGACATAGGAGTTTTTAATACAAAAAATAAAAATTAAAATACTATTTATTCCGGACATACAGCGCCATCTATTGTTCAAACCAAAAATCTGCCGAATGCCACTATTCCACGCGAACGAAGTCGCGGGCAAAAGCTAGTATTTAATAAAATAGGTTTAATTTCGGTATTTTTATCAAATCAAAGTAAGGCGTCTCATTTTATTATTTACATTATTAAATTATTGTATGAAATAAATAAAATGATTCTAAATGTAAGTATGTCTATTAGCAGTTATTTGCCAAGAATAATAATAATAAAGAACAAATGAATAACCGTAGTAAACTATCACCAAACTAACGACTGATAATTAAAACACTTCAAGACCTAGCAAAAAACACAGTCCAAAACTATGCCTATTATTTCTAAGTATTCTATAATTCCGTACAACTACATAGAAGTTCACGTAACGATACTCGTTAATGACATTGCCAATGGAATCCGATTAACATATACAATTGGGTGAGCCTTTACGTAACTGAAGCTGAAATGACAAACCATTATGATATTGGTCATTCATAACTTTGTTACGACAATCTGGAGTAAGGTCAGGCTTGAAGGTTGAGTCGTCTTAAAAATATGCTCGAGTTTTTGGAGAATACCAAATACGTACAATTTTGTGTCAGGTTTTTTTTTATAGCTGACGGCTTAAATTACTTGTAATCTCTTAGCAAGAGAGGGTTAGTTAAGAATTTAGTTATTGTGTAAACTATGATAGTAAACTATGTCCAGTTTACTTTGTAACTATATTTTTTCAATTTTACGTAGATCTATCCAACCTTTTCAAATTTTCCCATTAAACTCATTCAGTCAATACTACGCTACATTTCCAATAACTTTTCTAATAAAAGAAACGATTGGAGTTCTATGAATATCCTTCTAAGCCTTGTTCACCAACAAATGACTATAAATAGTATGAAATCCAATTTAACAAGTTACAGCTGTTATCTATGTGGGCGCAGGCGGGGTTAGATATGCGGGAAATTGAGAAAAATGGAACGACACCAACACTGCGTGGGAGAGCGTAGGATAGCGCGAAATGTGACGTCACAAACATGGCGGTCGTGACGTCACACCGCGCCCCCGACGCTGCGGGTAACAACACTGTTATTATAAAAATAATAACCTGATAAATATTTATGGCCAGTCAATGAATTTATAGAGGAAGTTCGCGTTTACCATCTTGTTTGAACCTATTTTTATTAGTCTCAATTTGAATACGGAAGTGTTTGATGTAATTATTTTCTTCTGTTTTTTAATGCTTAACTTACTTACTGAGCAGACACATTTTGGGTCAAATTCCATGTAATATAAAGTACATAGTGAAATATCAGCATAAGAACCTATGTTTTACGAAACATCTTGACACAAGAATTCTAGTACTTATTCTACATACACTTAGAACTTCTAAAAGTCCCTTTCTGATTCATTATTTGATACAGCGAAGTTTGTTTTCAAGCCACCTGTTGTTCCCTAACCGTTTTATATAAGCTTCAAGCCACAGACGGTTCCGTACACAACTATATAACCCCTAACAGTGGCCGTTGCGTCGTCAGTATCAGATAACTGTACCCACGGAACTGGAAAATTGGATGGGGACGCAAAAACTTAGTTATTTTTCAATGAAACGTGGAATTGAAACTGAGAGTGCCTTTCTAGTCGCATTATCTCTTTGATTTAAACCTTTTACGTACATTGTGGGAGCTTAAAATAGAACTCTGGGTTATGTAAGGAGATAGGAGTGTATTGGATTTTATGCTGTTCTGCTTGTTGGAGAAATAGGTTATTAATTGTTTTTATTTATTTTGAAGCTGCCTCATAAAACTGTACGATGTTCTTTCAAGTTTCAATAATCGATTTGAATGACAGTCTACCAAGAATCGTTACCATTGTCTATAGTTAAAATCACATCAAATGATGTCCAATTTCCTCTTGTGACCTAAATGTAGATGATCACACGTCAACCGTGGGTAGCTGATAACATGTTATATGGAGCAGAAACAGCTAACAGTCCTGAGTGCTCACGTCATAGGCTGTCTAGACAAATTTTATGTTAACATCCAATGACGTCATCAACGCCTACCTCAAAGGAAATTTATTTTGACTTCAACCAAAATGTGGGCAGTCTGTCATCCCTAAAATCCCTTTGATTATTCATACTACGTTTTGAAAAAATATGCTAATCCAAAGATTGTTAATAGATGAAATTGTTTAGCGTAGGAAGTGATAGGTGTTAAACGCCCACTTGTAGAATAACTTTTTCTACTTGGTCGAGTTAGATCAAAGAAATGTCATTTCTTATCTCACAGAAGCCTTAGATAAACAGAAAAGGCGTAGGAACCATACGTCACTATGTAGATTTAGACCAAATGTACCAGGTTACTTAATGGGATTCCTCAAGGCTCTATTCTAGGTCTGATTTGGGTAATCACTCATAAGTCTGTTTAAGTTGAGTATAATACATAATTAAACAATTATGAATAATATTCCGTAAAAGTTTTTCCACAATGTCCTGTTCGTTCTAATATATTCAAGTAACATTAATGGCCTAATCTTATTTAACGACAGCCATGAGGCCCAGTAAACAGATGTTGCCATCATTAAAATTCATGAGACATCACTAATATCGATCAAACACGTCATTTAGAAGCATTTTCGGCTTCTAGCGAAAATATTGGCAAGAGGCGTCAGACCTTTGAATAAGGAACTTGAGAAAATGCGGGAAATTTTCTGTCCTTACCAACCATTGCTGGTTAACTTAATGTTATTACAACACTTATTAGGACATAGAAGGCAATGTATAACGACTGATGTAAAAGGCTCGTGTTAGTAACATGTATAGGCGTGGTTGAGATGAAATTGTGTGGTGTTAAATCAATTATCTTCCATCTATTGTCTAGACGTGTTACATGTGTTATATCAAATTATGTGGAGATATACTTGGATAGGTTTCATTGGTTATAATGTCCTTATGTTTAAGTTTATGTGTATGATGAAAGTATCCTTTATTTGTTTCGGATTCAATGGAACGAGGTCCTAATAGAGAGCAAACATTCCACAGACGGAATGTCCATCCATATCTTCTAACGATAGAAATTATTGTTATAAGTAGTTAGTTTAGTATACACAATGAAATTAATTTCATACAAAAAGCATTTCACAATGATTTAAAATTCATCCAGGCTCGAGACAGCATTTTTAACTCCAAAAATGCTTCTGTATTAAACATGTTCTTACTTCTAATCCAAGTCCGTCCATCGAACCGAAAACACAGTCGTACACAATCTAATACTTTAATTAGTTGCTTACAGACCGCATCGCTATAGAGGTACATATTGTTGTACCAAAAGATCAGAATTCTCAGGCGATGACTCTAGCGACCTATTTCGCACCAATCTCAGAGTCCCACGATTGCAACAACAGATGTTTAAGCTAACAAGAACTGTGAATACAGCTCACTATAATGAGCTATAAAAATCTAGTCGGTTCTTACATGTATGTATTTGTAGAGAACAACGATGCATGTTCGTTCTCAGTGACAAAGGACAGATATACATCCTAATAAAATTATAAACGCGAAAAATAAGACTAGATGCCAAAAGCTGCTGGACGAATTTTGATGAAACTTGGCAGTAATATAGTTTGTGCTTAAAGGCAAATCTCTGGAGACGCGGGTGAAAATGTGGGTGTGTGCTAGTCTAGTATCATAAATATTGTGAGTAAAATGATAAATGTGTCTCAAAACAATTTATTTCGTGTCACCCAGCTTTACTAAGATTTAAACAATTCATCAATGTCAAACTTGTAAAAGGATCCGTTACTTAATTTTTATTATTTTGCCATTTTTACCTGTTATTGCCATCAAAACTGACCCAGATTAAAAGACGTTTTTGGGTCAAACCTGTTGCGATAATTTTTTCCTTCAAGAGAATTCCCTCGTGGACAGTCTACAACCGTTTAAAGAAACGTTGGAGGCTCTAAAGAGTGAACAAAACACCAATTGAATTAACACAAGACAAATGACGGTATAATTTATACATAACACTACTTCACATTATCAAGTTTAACAAGAGCAAGTCAAAATGCAGTTCTCGATCGCGATAGTGGCCAATCCGACAACGGTACAGAGTGAACCGGATGCGAATCCACTATCGGCTGGTGAAAGTAGATGTTACAAAAAATGCTCCCATTCCTTACGCCGGTTGATATTTCATGAGACATTCACTTGATACCAAATAGCGTGTGTGTAGCCTGTTTTCTGTGCAACGTGATCTGGATCAGGTTTGAGAGGGGGAGGACACTGGTCTGATACGTTACCACCTTAATTTTAAGTACCTCTACAGTTTTAAATATTATACTTCTTAAGTAAATGCTGCTTCATAATAAGGCTTTAAGAACTAATGGCCTATTTATATTTTCAAAGCAAGTTCACTTACTCCGATTTCAATGTATGTTGCGTACATACTACGTAACGTTTTGAAATTTGATAAGATGCAATTTGTGAACGGGTTTCATTTCAAAGAGGCGTTATAGAGGGTATCGGAATAAGATACATATTTGGAATTTTTGACACATAATTAGAGCGTGATATGATCATAAATAAGGCTACAGATTTACGGGTATCCCACAGGGCATTCGTTGGCGATAATGATGATACTGTATTTGTCAATTCAAATGTGAATAGTGATCTAGGCGCTGACAGTATAATGCAACACTAGTAGCTAGTTTCCAACAAACAAAGCTCCCCTCATTATAATATTAGTAGGACCACGCTTCTAATAGATCACGACGCAGAGTGAAACACGAATGAATTATTTGATTTCATCTCCCTGCACCCTGCTTTCTGAAACTGGCTGCATTGAAGTGTTTCTCACGTCTAGTTCATTTGAAAGCTGCGTCCTTTAGTATCAGGATGGTGAGCTCGGCATGCACGACGGGCGGTTTACGACCCACTTCACTGCATGCTCCAAATTCTAGTGCATTTTGTCTTACCTATAAAGTTGCTCCACATCCTGTTGAACAAACGAAGTAAACGCTGGCTAGAATATGCTTTGTTAATTTGTGTACTGGAATAGTGTCCCTTGTTCTTTGTGCTATAATAAGGAGCTAGGAAGAGGAAACACTAATTAGTATGGTGTCTAATCGTCTCGTCTTTACATCGCTTAAGACTTCAAAACTTGAAAAGGTGTTTATTATTAACACGGCAACATTATTTGCCATGCCAAGCCATGTGTGGTCGTGCTACAATTAAAATTCCATTCGCCAAAATACAGAAAGATCATACTCCTTTCATAAAAATCAACATTCCATACCAAAAAACAACAGAACAATGTAAAAGTAAAAGACCTTTTCAAAATAAGCCCAAATATTTCAAATATCCTTACCCTTACCCACTAAGTCCTTGATAATATCAATGTAGTTAAGACTTGTATGATACCTAGTGATAACCAATTTATTCTGGGTATATTTAACACTTGGCGACCTTAAGTTTGCTTGGAAACAAGGAACATAAATGTTAAAATAATCAAGCAGTCGAAACGTTTTCAATATTCGTATGCAAAAACTATTAAGCTGTCTTATTTATACGCTGCACTATGAAAGACAGAATTTTATGCTTTAGCGCATAATTTAGTTAATATATTTTGTCAAACGGGATTCTAAATGTCCGTAACATTATCTTGACCATAAATAATAATAGTCAACACGATTGCATTTATTCGAATTTACATACCGGAAAGTGTTGCTATGGATTAAGTTAATAGTGACAGGTGGTTTGGCATTCGTAGAACTCATAGTATTATGCTGTAACTGTTTCCTTGAAGTATGATTATAAGAAGTCTCCTTGATATTTAGATTTTCGCTTACATAGAATTCTGGTAGTCAAACTTATGATGGATTCTTTCTCTTTGGAAAATGACAAAAATAATAATTAATAGTAGTCTATTACCATATTATCTCCTCCGCTTCTCATGCGCTCAACCGAAAAAAATCAAATTTAATTGCCCAAAGAACAATGCCATAAAAGAAAAGTGGAAGGGGCTGGCTCTAATTGATTAATGTGTTTAATTTGAAGCTAGCATTTTTCTATCATAAACTATTGTCTCTTTCTCGCTTAGGAATTAAGAGGAATATCAGAATGAGACAGAAGCAGTGTCTGACGATTGTTTTCTTTGAAGCTCTCACGCAGCCGTTCACAATGAATGAGATGATAAATTGTTTTGATAATGTTTCGGCTTTCGTATATAACAGTACATTATTATGTATTTTGTCAGGTACTTTAACGAGTTAATTTACATACGACATTTTGTACTTTTATTGCCTTTTCAATTCAATAATAAACGTGCTTGATTTATCATAATCGGCACTCTTGTCTCTTGCATGAAAAAAATCAACATCGTTTAAAAAATATGTTAACTTTAATGCAACTTTTTGGTGAAATCGGCCATGTTCAAAATTAATGTTCCAAATATGTCTTGTGCTCTGTAAAGTTTAAACGAGTTCCAGTTTTTTTAATCAGGTTCCATTATTGATACGGGTTTCTTCAAGAACAAGATAATACTATAGTACTATAGGTACAGTTTCTAGGGGCCTGTGTAGCATTACCTTCTGTGGCTGGATCACCTCGCCTACGTAAGCGAGTTTATCAAATTGCTAATTCAAGTATGACATCATTCAATTTTCTTTGTCGTTTAATTAGTCGTTCAATATTCACAATTAGTGCGTGATAGACTAGTCTAAATCTAGAGCAATCTAAAGGCTATTGTGCTGAGGTTGCCAGTGCCGTATATGCGATATTTTATGATTATGCAACGGCCAACTTTGAGAATTGGTACGCGGACCGGTTTACTGGTCCAGTTGCATCACTATGCACATTTGACAGCACGTGTGTGTGAGTGTGAAGGTGTGCAACCAGTCTATTAATATCATCGATTAGTTGTCGAAATCAGGCTATTGTTTTGTTTGAAATCGAGATTGGTATTGACAGATAAGTTTGCGTTATGTAGGCACAATTTGTCGTTGTTTATTTGGTCTAATTACCTGACTGCAGTATAGTTAAAATCTTTAGACTCACGTTTGAATTGCCTGTCAGTGCTGTGACTGTCATTGTTTGACAGTTCTACTGATGCAGCAGCACCAATCGTGAGCTCATTAAAACCTCTCGAGTTACAACGCCTACACATTTACTTTGCAATCATCCTTGGTTCAGCTGTACTATGTATTTTATACCTTAAAAATCCTCATTTTATGTATTAATTTGATCGATATATTAATTTGATTAGGTAATTATACCTACTTTTGCGATCGAATATATTTTTCAGAGTCAAACATAAATAAAAAAATCTTTCATTTTAAACAGTTGTAAATATTTTTGGTAAATGTATGTTTATGTTGATGATTTAATAAACACGTACTTATCCTTATAATCTACCTAATCGTGAATGATATCTCCTAATGAGTAATTGGAAATTACTTAGCATTGGAACACTTATTAACATCAGAAATGAGGAAAACCGATAAAAACAATCGAGTTCTATTTTACCTATTTATACCGCTTTGACTCATAATACACATTTAAGAAATATTGAAAAAGTAATTTAAGCGACTTTTACGAGATCGTAGGACCAAAAAGTTTAGTGGTTTATAGTGAACATGTACCTAGTGGCTGAAGTATAAGTACTTAGTAAAAGTGTACTCAGTACATGTTGCCGGGGCTGTGGGATTGTTTGAAACATAAAAGATCATGTTACACCAAATTCAAGGTAGTTCTACTACCTACAATATTTAAGTATGCTTTAGTTTTTTTAATACGATGTTAGGAAAATATAGACATGTGTAATGTCTATATTTTCCTAACATCATAGATACTCTCAGATTACGGTTTTATAACACACACAATTATCGCTTAAACATTGCCAAACTGTTGAATGTCTTAGTCACGACTATTTCCCAATTCTAATCGTGAATCCACACGATTCTAAACGTGTAATTATATTTTTTATTTATTTTAACCTTTCGTGAGACAATGAGCGACTAATGTTTCGTGCTGTGTGAATGTGTAGCTCAATGGTTCTAAATGACAGCTTAAATATGATAGACTAGAGCTTAACTACTATTGGGGTTTCGTCTAGACTGCGAAAACTGTAATGACAAATCATATACTTACCTATATTTCTGAATAAATTTTTGCCTGTTTAAACCACTTCCCGGGGCCCGATTCTCCTAAGTTAATAATGTCAAAATCGAATAGAAATCGAATCGCAATATGATCGCAATAGCAGTTTTAACCATATCTGGCATTCTGCTACTAATATAAGACCAATCGTATTCCAACGACATTCGATTGGTTTGCGATTGGTCCGCTATTTTGTTGATTTTGGTCTATACGGTAGTTTGTTCTACGATCATATTTCAATCGTAAATCATTTGCAGACAAAATGATTTATTATTGAATGACAGAAAAGGATAAAAACGTTTATTTCAAAGAAAAAATAACGGAATGCCACATACGCTTCAATCGTAATCGAGTCGGGATTGAATCTCAGTCGAGCGTGAATTGTATGTCGCTTAAGTAAAATTAGGAGAATCGGGCCCCTGATTTAGGCTCACATTCACGGACAACAGAAACGTCCATTTTTTGGTTTTCGTAGACGAACGCTTTCATTTGTTTTTAATCTGTTTACTTTGAAACTTGTACGTGTAAATTCATCAACCGTTGGTTTAAGAAAAGTTACGATCATATGGACAGTGAACTTGAGCCATAATGTGTTTTATTCAAGTCTCTAAGCCTACTTAAGCTTTTTTGTGCCTTACAAATTCCTAGAAGGTTGTTACACCCTTAGACTTTGAACGGGCTGTGGTTTGCGGCTTATTTTTATTTCCCTTAGGACATGTCTTGTTGACATTTCCTTAAGTGGTTTTCAAAACTACACGTTCAGGTTGACTATGTTATTACCCAAGATTTGTGATTTATTTTTGGTTAGAATACATGTGTTCTTCGCTAAAATCTACGTTTCTCCAAGGAGATATAAAAAAATACCGTCTCTAGATAATCTAATCTGCGACAATTTCTTTAATGTGGTTACACAAGACAACTTTCCATTTATCAGTCAAAGACTTATTTCAATAATCTTTATTATGTTTGCAAGACCAGGGGCCCGATTCTCCTAATTTTACTTAAGCGACATACGATTCACGTTCGACTCGATTCGACTGAGATCCAATCCCGACTCGATTACGATTGAAGCGTATGTGGCATTCCGCTATTTTTTCTTTGAAATTAACGTTTTTATCCTTTTCTATCATTCAATAATGAATCATTTTGTCTGCAAATGATTTACGATTGCAAAATGATTGTAGGTACAGCAAACTACCGTATAGACCAAAATCACCAAAATAGCAGACCAATCGCACACCAATCAAATGTCAATCGAATACGATTGGTCTTTTATTAGTAGCAGAATGCCCGATAGGTATGGTTAAAACTGCTATTGCGATCATATTGCGATTCGATTTCTATTCAATGTTGACATTATTAACTTAGGAGAATCGGTCCCCTGTAGGTAGATACCTTCTTGTTAATATAACCTTTACATTATCCATAGACATATAAGATTGTCAATTGTTATTGAAATATAGATGGCATTTGAAATCGTGTTTCCAATTACGAATTTCAGCTGCCAGGCAAAATCAATACAAAAAATGCGAAATCTGGTTGGTCCTTTCTCTAAAAATGCAGCGTATCTTAACACTATACATATAAGAATCAGCTAATAATTCGTGTGAATAGAGAAAGTAATTGAATTCAAAAATATTCAGCTTATTCGCATGAATATGAATTTGACTTTCCAAATAATTGGTAACGGAAGAATATGATTCAAATGTAAAATTTAAAAGGTATGAATAATTTGATTTCTTATAAAATTCACCACGTAAATGGGAATGCAGGAACAAAAAATGGGCATTCAAAGCGTCTATTTTAAAACCACAAGCGAAGCCGAATCTTTATTCCCCATACATTCGGACAAGTCAATCACACCAGGTGTTAAAGAACCCACATAACATTCCGAGCCAAATTAAAATGTTCATCACGAACTATTAGGCTTACTCGGTTTTTCCCACAAGAAGACCACTATTCACCAGGTTCAATACCCCTGACGGCTGTTTTATGAAAAATCTTCTAAACACTCTGAGCTTGTTTGTAATAAACCATAGGAAATGCTAATAAGAGGTGTTTCTTGGAAAATTCTCGTACACGTGCGTGCAGAAAAAAGAATACACAACACAAGGCGGGCGTTTCGTAAACTTAGAAATAGTTGAAAATCGTTGCATTAATATTGAGATGTTAGGAGCCGACGCATACGTACTGAGTACATATAAAGAGGTGCTCATTATACAGGTAGATACCTTTCTTTTGCGTGTTTCGTTAATGTCGGAAGCTCATCAGCCAGTCGGAAGGCGTCCGCCGGAGGTCGGCGACCGTGTTCGGCTCCACGGCCGTTCATTCGCCTCCTCTATTTGTGCGGTGCCTATTTACACTCGCTGCCAAGGTGAGGGACACGGTATTAAGGTGCACATCGATTAGAACGTAACAAGACAGATTCGCGTAACAGATATGTTCGTGTTCGCCTCGAATTTATTTCTCGTAGCATCAACATTTATAACTACAAAAGAGAGTTTGAAATAAAATATAGGGATTGCTATAAAAACAGACTGGTTTCTAGAACTAGTTTTAGCTAGACAGCTGTATTTCGGGTTTTGAAAAAGGTTTTATTGTTACTGTCATCTAGATAACCTCGATGTGAGACTTTTGTACTATGCTTTTGTATTTTTAGACATATGTGTTGTCTGTGTTTCTGTCTAGCAGTTGTAAAAGTTTAATTCAGATTGACTTCAACAAAGTAAATAACTTCACATTCATTGTTTAGAGCAATCATGCGCCCTCACCATTGATTTGTGAAAAATCCAATCGGACAAGTCTAGTGTATGAAAGCCTTTAGAATGGCTGAATCGCGAATTATTAGGCGTTGACCCTGTGGATGCAGAGCGCAATTTCATTGCTCTTGATTATATCAATTTAAGATAATATCATTTTCTTCAAGTCAGTTGGCAGACAATGCTTTTAATGATCTGTGCATTTAGTTTTCAAAAGTTATTCTAGAACAACAAATACTTATGCTATAGTAATTGAAAAACGGATGTCATCCACACTTTCAAAGAAGAGATGTTAATTTGAAACGCTTATTGACAAACTGTAAAATGAAATGTATTTATAACTCTTCGGGAAAATCCAATCTAAGGTATTTAATAGAGTTTACCGAGAAAAACAAGAAGGTACCTACCTACAAACGATGAGTAAATAACACTGGCCACTAATAAACTGATGCTAAATATTCCAGAAAACGACATAACAGATTATGTAAATAATTTTAGAAGAAAAAAAAAAACAAAACAAACGATATTGAACTCTAAGGAGTTTCGTACACCGTTCTTATATACATTGTTTTTTTTTTTATCTTAAAAATGGCGTAACGTTGGCCAGTTTATTGACCGAGGATGGTTCAGTGCCTACATATCTACTTATGATCCATAGCAATGTAGAAGTAAACAAAATGGCGCCGTGGGAGGTTAAAAGACAGATGATGGGACATTATGGGACTTGTTTTTGTCAAGTTCATGGTAGTCGGAATCTATGATGGTGGAAAATATTTATGAGATACCTAATTCCATTTGATGTTTACATAAGAATAAATGTTCGGTGTCTATAAAAATAAGATTAACAATGATTTATTAAAATGGGAAAATAAAAAATATGCTAACGAAGTACTTACTTAAAAGTTACCTCTCTTACTATTAATCTAATACCTACTTGCTACGCCAAATTACTACGACAAACAAGGAAAACTTAAGTTTGAAAATTGAATGTTTGAAATATTTTAACGTGAAGAATGTTTCATTCGTAATCTTAATTCATCCTTATTCCATCTTTGTCTTATTGTCATAGATGTCTATGGTTGAAAAAATAATACTAACTTCTAACTGTTTAGGTTTCGAACGCAATAAAATTATAATTTAAAATTAAATATGTACAGTGACATTTTATAATAGCGACCTACCTGTTATTTAAATATGTATTTCTTTCTTTACAGGAAATGCAAGATGTACTGGAAGAAGATTCAGAAATGACCGATTGGCTGATCGAACGGGACTCCAAATCAGGCGTAGTGTTGCACGACAGGCTTATGACAGATGCGGCCCTCGGAGCTGCCCCCATCAAGACAGAACACTCATACAGCCTACATTCAGATGTCGAATCCGCACCCTCTTCGCCACACCATACCAAAGTTGATGGTAAGTTCTTGTTCTAGACTTTTAAATGTTAAAATATCGAATATTCGAATGCAGCTTAATTTCAAGGAATTTAAATTCTGAATATGAATAAATGCAGTTTTTTTTTTAATAAAATAAATTCTGAGATGGTTTCTTTAAAGCTATTTAAAGAGTTCGACATTCAAAAGCATTTCGATTTAACATTTAACGGTTGTAAGCTGTACTGCTAACTGAATACGCACCTGTTTATAAATTGAATAACAATTGTGAAAATATAGTTGTAAATAATGAGGTTATTCCCTAAATTAGAAGCGATATATTAATAACGCTTAGCCACAATTAAATTAACGACCACTAACTTGAAAGGCCATTGGCTAAACACGCATTATGAATTTATGATAATTCTAATAAACATTAGGTACACATACAACTGTGTCGTAATAGTCATTCAATTTAAACCACAAAAGTCATAAATTCAAGAATTAATGATGTACGGAATCAGATAGCAGAGCTTAAAAGAAAATTTGATAAAACCTGTTTTTAAGGAACTCGTTTCACGGCAGTAAATCCGAACGATTTACATTACAATACGTTCGTTACGTAATTCGGTGTAATACTGGTGGTTGAAGACTCCGGGATTTTGTGTTATTTTTCAATCATGTTCTTTATTCATAATTTGTTGTTTTGTTTAAAAAAAATATTATTTCTTTACGGACCTACTGAAATGGTACCGGGGCTGCCTAAATACTGTTCAAATCTACCTATAAAGTCTGAACAAGTGATAAAATTCGAAAAGTAGTATAGATAGGTTAGAATTGAGGAACTTTTCCTTTTTGAAGACGATTAAAAACACTTTGGCGATGTAAACTATTGCTAGTTTTAGGTAAGTAAATAAGCAGGTATCTCCAGTCATTTAGGTAAAGAAATCATCGTCAATATGTGTTCACTACATTTGATATTGATCCACCTTGTCCCATAGATAACCTTATGGTCAGAGGTGCATACAATTTGGAGATTACATTAATTTGTAACCAAGTCCCGGATATGCACCGATAAAAGGGTGATAATAATTTACAAGATGAGTAGTCAAAACTGTGAGTAGATAGAACTATTTATAGGAAATTAATTTGTATGTCTCTACCAGACCTCGGGACTATAGAGTCCCGGATTTTTGGGAGGCGAACGTGGGGCCGAAGCCAACACGCTGAAGGTGAATGGTGACACAAAACCGACGATTATCCCTGTATACACTATAGAAATGTACCCAAGGACAATCCCTGGTTCTGTGCTATACTATTGCTAACTATGGATGAAAACTACTTGGGCTATTGTGATGGGATGCTAATGGACTAGGAATGGGGAAACTACGGGAACTATGGCACCTCCCGATGACAATGTATTAAATACATGTAAAAATGGCAGGTGGAGACTCATTAGAATTTAATAGAAACATCGTCGAGCTAGATTTTGCTTATTTGATACCTAGTAGTTTGATTACATAGTTACAAAAGTTTCCAACCGTTTTGAAAGGTTTTAGATGTTGCTTCAGTTTATAGTCCTTAGATCCGAGATTCGCGTAAGTTTTGCAAAAGGGTGTAAGACTATAAGCCTCATTGGAGAGTTCATCTTTTTCCTTGGTGCCCATTATATCCCCACTCATCATAGAACCACCAAAAACTCTGCGTCTGTTAACGTGAAAAAAATCTAAAAAGTCATGAAAGACTGCTCATAATAGTTTGTTGTAGCTAAACGGTCCCTGAAACTAAAAACATTTTCAACAGACTAACAACCAAGGTTTCCATATTTTCCATTAAAACAATATAGCGAGTGACCTCGACCGTTGTCACCAGTCTGTGACCTTGGGTTTGAACGAAAGCAAACACTAGCCATTGTTGAAAACACCACATTTTATGTGAACTCAATAGCTTTATGGATTTTTGATATAATCGCGGCGCGGGCGTGAGAACGATTAATGTACTTTTAAACGTGATTTAAGTATGTGAGTGAAATTGTTTAGATTTTTTTGAAAATGAAAACTTATTAAATATGTCTGGAATATCACGCTCGCTTGTTTCTTACAAACCAACGAGCATATTGTTGTAACATTTCGTCGAGCCAAGTGCGGGCGATGCGCGGTTGCGGGGTGACGCGGAAGGAGAGGGACGAGACTCGCTCGCTGTGAGCATTTACCCGTAACATAACACCGAGCATTCGCACGAACGTTACATGGAAATGCTTTGGAGGCTGAGCTTTTGCCTGTATTGTACCATTCGCTAGAATGTTACATTACACAGAAATGCTCGAGAAAATGTTGTAGTCTATACTCACCCTAATATATTTTGTTGTATTTTGATGATATTGTTGTGTAGCACCACGTAAGGTCAATTAAATACAATGTTGACTTATAACCGGACTTTATGTCACCGACACCTAATTTTTACAATAAATAAAGACATTTCAGTGTCTTCATAAATAAGTAGGTATACCTACGAGTTCTTTAAAGCGAAGATATTTTTCATAATAGTCTGCTAATGTAAACTACAGCAATAGTTTTAACAGCTGGTCTATGTTATTAAAGATATGACGAATATTAAGTACATATGGCGTTATTGTTCATGAAACTTAGGTATATGTCTGTATATCGCACGCTGAGAACGAAAGTGACCGATTTCAAAATTTTGATTAAATGAGTTAAGTATACAGAATGACTCAAAAAAGTATACTCTATCATAAATAAATTAGAAAACTGACCAATAAAGGTAAGAAAAGGATTGAGGTATATTTCAGTCTCTTTGTCCCTCAACCGTATTTTAATGGGAAAACCATTTTTTTTTTTTGCAAAAACTATATAATGCATCTAAAGCTATTAAGTCAAACAATATATTTCAAAAGAAATTCATAACTTTTGTTACTATGTGTTAGCGTTATTGTAAAATGAACAGAAAATGCTTAATACGATAAACACATTTTCGCCTATTCCCAAAAATTGGCAATTTTGAGTTGAGTCACTTTCGTTCTCAGGGTGCGATATATGGGTATATATAGGTATATGTCATTTTAGTTTAGGTTTCATGGCGTATGATGTAAGAAGAATTCCTTAATGCTTGTTATGTTTCTTATATCTACGTAACATTATTTTTAATTGAACATACTGAAGTAGGTACTTCAATTTACGATATGGAAGACTGTTTCAACTTAAAAGGCCTTTTCAGAATGATCCTGTCATGTAAAGTTATAATAACAAGGTGTCAGAAGAAATGCAGTAAAATAGCCATAATTTGCATGCAAATACGTCTCTAAAGAGCTATCGAATATTTATTAATAGCTCCTTTAATTTTAGTAAAACAAACTAATCACTTTATCAAAACCAACATCCTCTCATAAGGTAACAAAGTAACAAGAGCTTATCAATTTCTCTAACAGAACACAGATAACACTGTTTATACTATGAATCACATCCACATGTATTGCCTCACAACAAATCTAAACGCACTTAAGTGCAAGGTCATAGAGTTCAAAATGCAATGAACGGGGCTGAAGTCAAGGGTGGCCACGTGTTTCGAGATAACCTTTGGCGTTTATAGTGCCCTAGTAACTTACAAGTTACAATGTTTGTGTTTACTTGTAGGAAATTGAGCTTTGATGATACTGGAAGTAGATACTTTTTTTATTAGATATAATGATATGATACTAACGGTGAGTTGCACTATTTATGTATAAGTACCTACCGATTTTAACGAAAACCTCAGTTGTTAATTTTCAATTGTCAAATCCCAATTTTGCCAATGTCACATGGAAGGTATTTTCATGGCTGGTTATGGTTTGGTAATTGTCATAGTGAAGTTAGCTACTGGAGGATTTTTTTTTAATAACTGTTTTAGCATCTGCTGAAAAGGAAGTTAAAACGTCTAGAAACGACATGAATCGATTCCTAATAATATAATTGAGCTATCTGTATAGAACTATTACCTATATGGATAGAAGATGCAACAAGTTTCTTAATTTGGCACTATGTAATATCACAATATGCTTATTATACAATTTTGACATTTATGCGAAAAAAGTAGCTCGACTTACGTTTATTTTGCATTCGATCGAGTTTTACTGTTATTTGTACTAATTCATTTATATTCTC
The DNA here is from genome assembly GCA_963856015.1 of Helicoverpa assulta. NCBI lineage: Eukaryota > Metazoa > Arthropoda > Insecta > Lepidoptera > Noctuidae > Helicoverpa > Helicoverpa assulta. The sequence continues at coordinate 4,844,639 of CAWLCW010000016.1, forward strand.
GTCCTGTTATGGCAGGACCACAATTTGACAGTCGGTGCGTAACTTTTGACATTTAGAAACATTCGAATTTTAAACATTATGTATGTCAACTCAAGGCCGGGTGGATTCATAATAATTGTTCGATTGGTGATAAAAAATCTATACTTACCTATATCTGCCTAGAAACATTTCAACTGACTTAAGAATATGCGTTAATTTTGTTGTACAGGTTTTCCTAATTCACTTTTGATTTGAATAGAAATGAAAAGCTGAATAAGTACTTTTTTTTAGAAGGAGCGATTCTTTTTTCAACGAATGTCAAAATATATCCCTACTAACGCCATCTAGCGGTAAAACATAAGAAAGAAAATGAAACAAAATACGAGATAAAGTTTAATGAATATTTTGTGATTGTCGATATTGATAACGTTTATAACACAAGCCTCTTTTGTGCACTTTGATAAAATTAATAATAAGCAACAAGATAAAGTATCGGTATTTTTAATTCCGAAAAATTCTATGTTAGATAATAATGATGATAAGATATATTAGAAACCTATATATCAGAATATCCTGAATTAGGAAAACAATTATCATAAAGTTGGAACGGCTTCCTTATTTTTGAATTATATTCTATAAGATTATCAACAAGGCTTAAGTTAATCATCTGACCGAACACAAACCTGAAGCATATCCAAATAAGTCGATTGGAAATCGCAATATCAAACATCTTCTTCTTCTTACTAACTGTTCCTATAACAAAATACAAACAAACTAATAGCAACGACAAAAACGAACCATAGAGATTCAACGTTAGTACAAATAAAAAGGTTTTAACACAAACCCGTCCACAGACTATTGTTATTTATTTTTCAACTTTTTATAACTATCATGAAAACCGTTACGCGGCCAGCCAATCATTAAATTTAATCATGGCCAGTTGGAGTGTTCAATTTGCAACTGATTTTGGTGAAAGGAACCGCGGGTTAACGTACCGTGATGGGCCGACGATTCATCTTGAAATGTCAAGTGTCTTTTGAAGTCTATGGAGTCATGGACAAGCCAATTCATAGGCACAACATTTTAAAATGTTAATTTCCTTATGTAAAAGATGAAGGTTTTAATGTTTAAATTTATAAATAAACATGAGGATGATTCTTCTGTCTTATTACTTTACTCCCATTTGTTAATAGTCCTCATAAATCCTGCCTTTGCAGTTTTATAAAATATTTAAACTAATTGAATGTTTTGTATAAGTACCTAATATACTTGATTGTCCAGATCTATCTTCAAAAGGATTAATTACAGATCAAATTGATATAAAAACCACATTATGTGAACCTTATTAACATCCATAGATTTAACTCAATAATAAGGTTCTAATGTAAATAAATGAGCCTTACCACCGAGGTCTGATGTGCTGATGCAGTTGTTGCACAAACCTCATTACCGATTGTGTAATGACCATTTCTTCTATCGATAAATCAGCGGATTGTCCTGTCATACATCATATGACATCATCTATTATGAGCGACATCATCGTAACTTACGAGATAGATGACATACGATTCAGTAAGTCATCTGTCTCACTTGTGGGTGTTTTGATAGGGACATTAAGGCCTATTACGTATGCGGACTAACGATGATTTAGAAAGACAATGCTGATAGTTATCTTTACTGTTACTTCGTTCTCCGGGATGGGACTGCACTACTTTCGCATGATAGAGTGTGCATGTCATGCATGTAGAATTTGCCCTTATTTGTGACATCTATAATATCCATCTTCATCTATAGATTCTATACTATTATGATGTAGAAGAATTTTTTTTTGTTAGTTTGTCCTTAGAGGTTCCGAAACTACTGAATCCATTTGGAAAATTCTAGGCTATATTTTATCCAAATACAGAAAAAAGTTCCCCCGAGAAACGGATAAAACCGCGGGAAAACAGCAAGTAAGCCATAATGCTGGCAAAAATCTTTTATCGCTTAATTTTTTCCTCATAACTAAACATTTTGTTGTTTTCTAAAAAATCTCGGAGGTAAATTCAGAGTTGTAATTATGAGAAACCCGGATTAGATTGATTGTAAATGTAAACAAAATTAGAACAACAATTTATCAGTAAGTTGTTATCAAGAACAGGGCATTGCTTTAAATTATAAGCAAGATTACTATCACGTTAATACCGAACACCTGACTGACTAATTTGGTTTGTTTAAATCCTTAAACTAACAAAGTAACCTATTAAAGTTTTATGCAAGTATTTTAAAAATGCATCCTAACTAATATTATAAATGCGAAAGTAACTCTGTCTGTCTGTCTGTCTGTCTGTCGTTTCTTCACGCTTAAACTACTGAACCGATTTGTGTGAAATTTGGTACAGACATAGTTTGGAGCTTGAGAAAGGACATAGGATAGTTTTTATTACAAAAAAAAATGAAAATAAAAAATAAAATGTATTCCGGACATATAGCGCCATCTATTGGTCAAACCAAAAATCTGCCGGAAGTCACTATTCCACGCGAACGAAGTCGCGGGCAAAAGCTAGTTAATTATATAATTTTGATTATGTCTTTCTCCATTTACATCTTGCAGTACCTAGTAGTAGAGAAGTTCTTTTCATAAATGCAAGCTAAAAGTTTTCGGGCAGCTTACCATACGCAAGTTTTACCAATATAAACGATGAAGCATTAAAATCAAAACGTATCTAATGTTTACAGGTATATAACGTTCTAGAAATTAACTGGAACTAAGACTTCTAATTAATGAGTTGATCAACCGTTCACGTTCAATAATCAATTTATGTAGGTAACAGTATAGTGAGTAAAAACAGTTTGAATGTTGGAAAGATGTTGTAGAAGGTGTATTCTTGAATTGAGGTTTTACCTAGGTATAAAGTATGGTTAAGTTAGGATTTAAGGTATTAGGAGTATGTTGCTAGCCTTTATCTAGTTAAAGTGATACTACCTTTTTGAAATGGAAAAGCTTAAAAGTTCTTTCTGAAGCTCTTTAGATCAATCTCGAAGCCAATCGAAAATACCGTATAAGGTAGGCAGGGTGTATAATTATTACATATTTATTTAAGATAGTTGGAATATACCGAAAATGAATGTTCTTTTGTAATCTTATCAGCAATTTTGACTAAATACTTACATCCAGTCAAGCCAGACCAGAAGTAAGAATTTTGTCACAAAACCTAAATGTATTACAGGCCAAAAATAGCTTCGAAATAATACGCTGTGTGACTGAGAATAATCGGGAAAGTGGCACATAATCGTCCCACGCGAACTATTAAAGCCAACTATAGTCTATAGCAGAAATAAGCAGAACTGAAACACGTGGGTAGTTGAACAATGTACGGTTACAAATAGGCATACATGATCTTGAAAGGGCAATCTTCATCAGAGGGTAGCCTGTTAACTGTTATGTAACCTTCAACCTTCATTTAGTAAGAAACACGTACTAGTTTGTGCAAGAACTTATTTTCTTTTTAATTAATTTGTTACATCTAGTGTAAGTTTCAGCTCTTTCAATTTTCAATTAATACTGCCCACTCAATATTAAATTTATTTTTATCGCTACTGTTTATAGTCTGATTTAATTGTACTCTATAGTTCAGTCACATAATGTACCTACTTAATTGTATCTATTTAGACACCTCCTTTTATTACCATATTAATTCTAAAGTTTAATTTGATAAAGTAATTACTTTACAAAGTTAAAACAGCTGTTAATATTTAAATTATTGATTAAATACATTACACCTGTAAGAATTTTTTACTGCTAATTTATTGAAATGTTAAATTCGTTACAACATTTTATTAGTGTACCTATCAGAATTAATGTTGTTGTTAGGTAGGTACTAAAAATAAAACTAAAACTCTATATAATCTTAAATATAGATATAAATTAGTTCAATGTTTAAATTTAAAGAATAGAAAATTGTGCAGACGTGAACAGATAACTTACCACCTAATCTTTATCTAATATTCGAGTCTAGTCATGTGCGAATAGATAAACCTAATATTTATATTTTCTGCAATTCACTGGGTAGATATAATATCAAGTAGAGAAAAAAAATTGAAATGATCTTACCTTAAAAAAATCACACTAAAGTAACACACATGTTAAATTAATCCATAATATTATTAAGATAATATTTCTAAAAAAGCCTAAATAATGTTTAGGTAAGGTTAGACAGGTTCCTGCTCCGTAATATTACGATACCTACAACAGGTTCACTCTCATCGAAATTTCGCTTAATTGGTTAATCTATTCTGAAAGCAACAAATACCTTACCCGATACAAATACTCATCAATTCACGTCTCAATTAGTATAGAAACCCTACTATTATTCACATGAATAAACAAGGCGTTAGAATCACGCAATCTCGATGTAAACGCACTTCCACCCAAATGCTGTATTCCGTTACTTGCATAATTTTGTTGCAATATGGATACTTATTGGCGATGAAGCGAAACGCTTCGCTCTAGAAGTATACCTACATACATAAACAAGTCTATAGGGGATATTTTTATTTTTTAATCTGAAGGTGATGCTAGAAATGTGTAGAAATTATAGAATGTTCCTTGCATAGTTATACTACTAAATTCTTGAGTTTGCTAGCAAACAGTTGAAAAGCTATCTAAAACTGACCATTCAATTTGATAAAATTGGACCCCTACAACTTGCGACATTTTCAATCCGTGCATGTAAACCTGAATCAAAGAAGCTGAAGATTTAGAATATGAACCCAATGTGGGTAGACCGTCTATTTGAAACAGATTACTTGAAATCAGATCATTTATTACTTCCTCATAGTAGGAGGAGACTTTATACAGCATTTCTATCATCAACATCAAAACAAAGCAACCACACTCAAAACCCCTGTGCTCCTACTAATCTACCACCTTATATCTTCCAGACATGGAAGATGAATGCTACCCAGCAATGCCAGCGAGTGCATGGAGCAGCCGACGACGGTCCAGCGACTCCCCCCCTCGGGAGGTGAAGGCAGAGCCCAAGTCGGAGCCAGAGTCACCCGCGTCATCATGCCCCCCCTCCCCCACCCCTGGCACACCCGTCGCACACCTCGACTATGTCATCGACCACACGGTAAAGGAGTTCTTTTTGTGATGACTTGAAAATTATTTGGTCAAAAATGTTGCCACAAATCTTCAGAAAATTATCCGTCGTACCACAAAAGCTTTTAAACGTCTGTTGAACTCTTGTCTAAAAAATATACAGATTATGACGTTGAAATCAGGTCCGTTTTACAGCCACAATTTTTTTAGACAAGTGTTCAACAGATTTTTAAGTCTTTGTAGTATCTAAGGCTGAATATGTCTTAATAATTTTCCAGTCGTATTCTTGTTAAATGACATTCACAGCACTAATACTGTCTTATTAATAAATAAGAAACGTTACTAGAATTTTCAAAAGACTTAGGTATCACTAAAAGCACTCGAGTCTTACAGTATTTATTTAAAAGTTCCACTGTTCAGTAAAGTGAAGACTAATCAAATAAAGCCGCTCGCTCAACTAACACGGCTAGATAACTGAATAATTTAATAAATGAGCCTTTTAGAACTTTCTATTACTAACGCTTAACGCACATTTTAGCAACAAAAAATCTAATTTTCTTGAACTTTTAGCTATCTAGATTTCTAAAGGTATCTAAATTATTTATGAACCCGCCTTTTATCGATAAATATTATCCCATCTCGCATCTATTGGCACGACTTGATAAGTCGGCAAAAACTACAGGTCGTGAGTTCAAATATTTCGTGCACCTCACTTTGCAACTTTCACCTGTACCATGTAATGTGAAAAAGCTTTTTGAAATTGTCGTATTTTTTTTTTGGATTCCTTTATTTGGAAATACTGCAAGTTTTAGCAGCAATGAGGATTAAAATTACCAAAATAAATGTTATTCTTTGCTGGTTTTTCGATTAATATCGATATCTCTATATCGATAACAATTCAATGCACGTATTTAAGAAATCGATAAGCCTCAAAAAAGTTGCTCACTCCAAAATCGAAATCTAATACGGTCAGCAAGAAAGTCCACAAAACTCATCAAACGAACAGAAAACGATACGGAACTGAATGTTTATACACTGTAGACACGCACTTGGCATATTTTCCATGGCGTGCGTGAGCTCTTTGGTAATTACGATAATTATTATCTTTAATCGTGCTCTCGAGGTTTTGAACATCGCCACAGTATTCTTTAACCATTATTGTAAAACAATTACGGACTTTACAGTTCGCATTCCTTTAAGACGGTCTTTTTGACTAAAGTAAAAATTTTAGTCAATATTCGGCTAATGATTGTGCTATCAACGTGAATTAACAATATTAATGATACATACGAATTTTGATCATCAAAAACTTCTATGAACGTAATATCTGACGCTAATGGACCATTCATACACTTAGTATAGCTCACGAGACGCCAGTCTAATGAGACGAAGTTGGTCCTAAAGGATGTGAAACCAAAGCATTATCCATACATAATTCTTATACGAAACCTAATTCAAATTCAAATCTAATGAGTATGATTATGTTTTCAGACCGGTACAATCCACATGCCACAAGCCGTGCTACAGAAGGTGGGCGCAGCGGGCATGCCACAGCTGCTGCTCAGTGCTGCTCCAAGGCTCGCCACCTCGCTCAACTCCAACAAACTGTCCATTAAAGTCACTTCCAGTTCAGGGGCTTCAGGTATGTACTGATTTGTTGTTTACATAAACTTATCTTGTGAACTGCCTACCATCCAGTCATGCTGAGTTTTCCTAGTTTTGGAAGACACATTAATTAGTGGGTCCCGGTTGTCATTTGAACATCTTTGGCAGTCGTTAATAGTAGAATTCAGAAAGTCTAATAACCAGTCTTACCAAGGGATATGACTATCGGGCTACGAGTGTGAAGGAATAGGGAGTGCACATCGACGGTAAAAAGGCAAAAGGGGTCAAGCGCCACATTTTGCGATTTTAACTTTTTTATTGACCCCAACTCCACTATTTTTTCTCTTTCGAATGGTCGTAGTATCGTTTTCCTAGCATGAAAAAAAGTCGCTTGCACCAAAGAATTATTTGTACTGAAGTGCCAAATCGATACTTACCAAAAGTGCTCAAGCGACACCAACTTTACGTTTTTGTATCGCCTTGTCATTTGGCATAATTTTAAAAACAATATTAGAAGTAAATATGTCGTTTATATCCATTTTTCTTTTATTTGTTTAATAACTATAACGTCGCTTACACCAATAGTAAAAATTGTCAACGAAACATAAATTGGCGCTTGGCCCCTTTCTTAAATAATTTTATTTTCATTACGTTGCATTTGATCCACTCCGCACGCGCGACAGCGCCCTTGCAAATGGGTGTATGTCTCGTGTAGGTACGTGAAAGCAAGTTCACGCATGTTTGAAACGCGATCGCAGTTGTTAACACAGATTAAAATTTTATATAAAACATGTCTGCAACTCCCGAAAACGTGAAATTGCGAAGTGTTTTAGGCCGAAAAAGACTTGCTAGTACCAAGAAGGTTAGGTATTTGATTATAATGATAGCAATAGAGGGGTCGAAGAAATTTAAGATGCCGTGATTCCCCTACTATCATCGGTAAATTCAACCTCATTTTATTTATTTTATAAAAATAAATTTAACGTTTCTTAGGATAGTTTTTAGGGTTCCGTATCCAAAGGGTAAAACGGGACCCTAATGTTTTTGCTCCTCTGTCCGTCCGTCCGTCCGTCTGTCATCAGGCTGTATCTCATGAGCCGTGATAGTTAGAGAGTTGAAATTTTCACAGATGGTGTATTTCTGTTGCCGCTATAACAACAAATACTGAAAACTAGAATCAAATAAATATTTTGGGGGGCTCCCATACAAAAAACGTTATTTTTTTAAGAACTGGTAATAGGTAGTAGGTACGCGTTTCATAGGTACATGTTGGATAATTTTATTACGAGAGCAACTTGAAAATGTGTTTATTGAGATATCTTAACGATATTGGTGTAATTATTGGTATTATTAATTTTTGTATAACCATTTTATCCGTTTTTGAATCATGTAAATCGGTTCACGCGTTTAGGAAATCATTAAAAATGTAAACAATCATAATTTTTACCAAGTTATTGTGGTTTATTTACTCAAATAATGTGATAACATGCTGTTGTATGTACTATCAGTTAGGTAACTGCTGTTTTTTGGATCTCAGTTTTGTTCCTTGTATTGTTTTAGTTTAATACATAATCCATAGTTCTATTACCTACCTGCTGTGCCAAGTATAAAATAATACTGTTAATTAAGATATTTTAACTTAAGCCAAAATCTGACTTAGTTCTATGATCTGTTGTGCCAAATAAAATAAAATACTTTACTACTTTATATACATGGAGCTTAGGCCAAAATCTAAATATTCCAACATTCAATATTGGTGTTTGACCCCCTCGCAAATGCGATAAACCTGGTAAAAACCTGGGGTCAAGCGACATCTATCTTTGAAACTATTGATCTCAGGCTTATTTTGATGTAAAATTATTAAAGAACATTGTATTTAAGTAAACTTTTCTGAAGATTGTAATGTGATTCAATAAAGCAATAAAGAGATATTATTTTTTTAAACTTTCTTTTTACTCTCCTGAACAATTTGATCTGTGGTGCTTGACCCCTTTTGCCTTTTACCCGTCGACATGTGTCTGCGCAAATGACCTACGCAGCTTACTGATCTCATTATATGAGAACAGCCGCCGTGACCGAAATCGGACTTGGACGCCTTTTTTTTATGACTGAAGCCGGAACGAACGTGCTTGGGAAGAGAGTAGGCACACCACCATTGGCTTACTGCCGTCCACTGCTTCCTCAATGACCATCAACCTCAGTCATCAGTTCTAGTAGGAACATATATTGATATGTTCCTCTTGACTTGCAGGCTTCAACCTGCCGCCCACGCCGCCGTCGTCGCTGTCGTCGTCGGACAGCGAGGGTGCGCTGTCTCCGGCGCACGAGGTGGCGCCGGCGGCGGCGCCCGCGCGTCGCAGCCACCTCTACGTGTCGCATCATACGCGCCAACCCATCAACACGCCGCTTATCAGCAGTCAGCCGGTAAGGAATACTGGTATTTGGAAGATTTTGAAAAAATCAATGGTCCCATTCATTGATCAAACTATAGAGGTTAGAATTAGGAACATTGCCGAGGCTGCTGGATTGTTCTCACTGCGAGAGAGGTCATATTTCGATGATGTCCCACTAAATGCAGCCGTAAGAACACGAGAAAAGCCTACTCTTACTATCGCAGACATGACATGTCATGCCAGTTTGAGTTAGTAGATGTGCTTAAAGAATACCAGAACGCTTTGAATGAATTTCCTTTGAACTTTATAGTCAATTATGACGACAGCTTTAAAATAATTAGTACGTGTAAAATTGTTGCATGCAACAGACTCATACGAAATGTCGCTTCATAATTTCTATTATTCCTCGAATCGTTTCAAACGTCTGGCTTAATATATGGAAGCAATAAAAGTGTCCCGAAGTGTGACGATTTCTGAATACTAACAGCGATGGCCAGTCACCGTTTCGGGAACAAACTGCATGCTATGAAATATTCATTAACTGTGGTTAAAAAATCAAATACAATTTTGTATAACTTTAAAGTTCTGAGAACCAGGAGCCTAAATTGATAATGAAATGGGTCCAAAAATTCAGCATAAAAGTATTCATCTCTTAAATAACTGTTATTAGAGAAAGGATATAATCTGATGACATTTATACTTTATTCATAGTCCATATATTATGTTTACAGAAAGGCTCAACCGGCACACTAGTACTAACAGAAGAAGAAAAGCGCACGTTACTGGCTGAAGGCTACCCCGTGCCCACACGTCTGCCCCTCACCAAGGCTGAGGAGAAGTCCCTCAAGAAGATCAGGAGGAAAATTAAGAACAAGGTAATTAATCCAATATTGATAAATGAACCTAATATCTCTAGGAATTGATAAGGCAATCTTTTAAATGTTGAAATCCAAGAAGTACATTTTCGGACCAAAGGACCAAATTTTGAAAAGCAGTTATTTTAGAGGTTTACACGTTTTTTTAAATGTCGCATTATGTTTTCACTGTAATTTCTCTTCCAGATATCAGCACAAGAAAGCAGGCGCAAAAAGAAGGAATACATGGACCAACTGGAAAGGAAGGTCGAGATCCTTATATCGGAGAACACAGACTACAGGAAAAGGGTGGAGACCCTCGAGCAGAAGAACGCGAGTCTCCTGTCTCAGGTGGCGTCGCTGCAGGCGCTGCTGGCGCGCGGCCGCAAGTGACGTCATCACTCGCGTGACGTCACCGCCCCGCCGGCCTGCAAGTAAGCGCTGTCCCGTAACGGAATCAATGTATATTTTGGATGTCTTTACATTTATGTACACGAGTGTCCGGGGAAAGAACTGTCAGCGTTTGAATGGTTGCTCACTGTAATTGTTAGTAAATAGGTATTCTGTGGTGCTCGATCGCTATACCTACGTCGGTATACAAACTGTCAAGTGCCACACTAGATATTTATTTTATACAACTCTGAAACAGTTTTCGTTCGACGCGAGGGATGACTTGATAACAGGGAATTAGTACTGGGGTTTAGATAAGTATCGATAGTTATTTACGCGTGTTGTTTGAAATCTCGTAATATATATTATTATAGCGCTGTAACGGCGATAAATTAGCATATAAGTTTTATTTTATGCGTGTTTTCATTGAAATGTGCAATTAGGTTAAGGATTTTATTGTTACCCAAAGCATACATTGTACTTGTGTGGGCTCTCCGTCGTAGAACACATCGCCGTGAACAGATCGCCGGTCTGCACGTGGCCTAACAATGGTATTTGACACTAGATTAAACAATAGAGACTACTAAACTACTTAATATAGTTTGGGACATAGCATCGCCGATGTCTATGAGTGAGATGGCGATGCGTTGTGTTATCGGAATCTTAGTAGCATAATAATGTAAGACGCGCAGTGTACCAGCGGGCGTCTTACCGATTTATATTGAATTCCATGAATTTGCATTTATAGCGAAATGTGTATTGTCCTAGAGATTTTACCTTGTATTTAAGATAAAGTTAGTTATGTATCTAATAGTGGACCTATTTAAAACCGATTTGTGTGACAATGTGTTTTCGGTTATGTCTAGTCTCTTGTAGAACCGTCGAGCCTCGTTCTGGAGGCCTCCATAGACAAGGACGTACCCAGGGGGGGGGTCCAAGGGGTCCGGACCCCTCCCGAAAATAGATGCAACCCATAAAATAAATCCCTCAGTAGTAAGTACAGTGCCAAATATGACTCTCAGTTTTAATCTGCGGGGCGGGCGGGTGGTGGCGGGGCACCTCAACGGTCATTGGAGCAAGTATTAATAACTTCCGCCTCGGCCGTATATAATATATATACTTTACCTTAATCTTTACCAGGCAAATAATTACTATACCTTAATCATTTGCCTGGACCTGGACCCCCCCCGACAAAAAATTCTGGGTACGTGCTTGTCCATAGAAACATTAGCTGCGTTCTCAGTTCATACTGCGCTCTATATCGACAAGTACAAATTAATGGCATGCCTTCAACGGGAATAACGTAACTAACTGTAATGAGCTAACTCATTTATTTACATGCAGTATTTTAACTATAAGGGTTGCCTCACTATAAAAATGCGGATCGAAGGACCAGAGAGAGAAAAAAAGTTGAACTCCAAGGTTCGTAAGCTTTTGTTTTTGTAGTTAGGTACCTAAAAGCTTAATGAATAATCAATTTCAATAAATATATTCTAGCAGAATCTCCAGTAGTGAGTGCGTTGTATTTCGTGGTCTTGCCAACTCTGCCGTAGCTACAGCGTCCAGCGTGATAGTTCCATATAACAAGCTGCTAGTGATCTTTCTAACATTCTTTTTAAACTAAACATTCCATTTCTTAGTTATGAGTGACTTAAAGTGAGCTCGAGTACTTATTACTGCTAATTTGTAGACTTTAGCGCGGGGACACTGCAAACTTTTGTTGGAGACGGATTACTGTATTTTGTTATACAGACAGACCTAACTTAATCTGTCAAATGTCTTCAATATATTTTCAACCTTAGCGCAATAGTGAAAGGTTAATGTTCGATTGTCAAAATTTGACAGATACGGGTAGGTTGATCTGCTGGCGTCTGTAACCATCCATTTATTGTGTCTGTGGACTCAGTTTCGCGCAAAAACGCAGTTTCTGAAAACAAAAGTTTCCAGTGCGTCTCGACATTTTATTTAACAAACTTTTAAACAAATAACACATTTTGATACAAAAATGTGCTGTTATAGATTTTCGTTTGAATAATTTATAAGACTAGCCAATCAATGTTAGCTTTTTCAAAATTTTAACGTCATTTTATGTCATTTGTAGAAAGTGACGTTTATGCTTTTTAAATTTAATATCGAATACGTAAAGGCAAAGACACATTTTTGAATGCGACGTCTATCAGGCGAATTTTGGCAGTAGGTATGAATGTGTTTTCGCCATTAAACGTGTTCGATATTCAAAACGTTTCTTTCTACAAAATATAAACAAAATTGTATATAAACCATAATCAAAGCTATATTTACTAGAATGCCTGTATATAGGTAATATCATTGTTTCGTATTAATATTTCACTGTTTGTGCAATTAATTTGTTCTCTTATACACTCGTAAATGTTCTTCCTATTTTAGTCATATAAGAAACTGTTCTATTTATATAGCGCTGAATTAATATATCGACATATTATAGCCCTGGCTTCTCAGGGAACGTTTTAAAGAATTGAGATATATTTTAAGAGATTTTTTCTAAGGAAATTTTAGATATATATAAACACTGTTTTACACGTCTTTATCACTATACAAGTTAGGTCTCTAGATAAAGTATCGTTAGTACGGTCATACATACAAGTTTATTATTGAAACTGCAAGTGTGCCTGCATATCCAGCATTGCTCTAATGGTATAAGCATCGACAGTAAAGTATCCTTTATAGAAAATATAATTATTTAAATATATGAAATATTCAATTCCTAATATGGCATTTACCGTCTGCAAAAGTGATTTTATAGGAATTATGATGAATTAACTGATTTTAGTAATATATTTAACTTATAATGGAATTAATATTTATGTGAGAGAGGTGCGCCTGCGCCTGGCTTATTATGACATAATAACTTGTAATGTAAACGAAATGCCAAACATACTATTATATGTTAGTATGCACATACATATTTTGGGTGACAATGTTACGATTCATTCGAGGTTTGCATGTGTGCGTGAGTCTGATCTCCGATGGGTCGTAATCCGTGCGGGCCCCTAGAGGGGCCGAACGTATCTTGTTATTCATTATAAAGTAATTTTATTTGATAGTTTTATTTGTTAAAACTATACGTTACCTTGAGTCATGATTTGTTGAATCGTTTGTTTTATTATTATTTTTCAATGACATTGCGGATTTTACTGTCACCCTTCTAATAAAACGTCAAATATTGTAATATCAATTGTTTCTTTTATACAACCTCTCGACAACATCCTTATTTTGTGAGTATCCCCATACCCACCCCCGTCCACTGCTGAACATAGGCCTCCCCCTTTGATCTCCACAGATACCTGTTGGAACATTAACAAAAATAACATTTCCTCTGGTTACAATATTTTTTTTTAAGATTCTGAAACCATCACCCATCTTGAGTAATAGATTACAAAAAAGAAAGAGAAATTGTCGGTGATCCTTTATTTCACTTATCAAGCTTACCATACATTCGCTCTCACATACAAATCCGTAGACAAATCTTAAAATAAGCAATTAAGACTAGACTTTTATATAATTAGTACATACAATAAAGTGAAAACCAAAAGATTACATTGAGAGCTATTGGAGCACCTATGGTTTTTCTACCGCTCAGTCTTGGTTCATATCTACACTAAACTATCCTAAATACGTATTTAAATTATATAACTATCGTAAAGAATATCAATAAAACATAAACTATACATCATTAAATTTAGTCTTAAACGGAACTATCATTGCCTTAAAAAAAGTTATGTGTGCATTACTCGAACAATACATAAAATGCATGCACAAGAAATGCAACAAAAGAAAATTTGTCCAAATACAGTCCAGAACATAAAGTAGTTCAATAAAAAAAAATACTCAACTTTACAATTTGTGAAGGAGACTTAAACAAAATCAATTCCATATAACATTTAACAGTATCCTCAAAGAGAGATGAAGACTTTCTTCTTGGCCATAACATGAGCGATGATGACCCATAGGGCTGTTCCCCAAACTGCTTCCACAAGGCTGATGGCATGAGTCCTCATATCAGGGACTCTCCAATGGAAGGGGAAGAGATGGGCGCATACAGAATGGCCGACGTACAAGGCAATGGCGTTCAACCCTGGAGCCCTGAAGGGACCGCCTCCCCAGATCCTCCAAGCGTCAGTCAGGGTGTAGCAGAAGCAGAGCAGTATGAGGCAGCACGCTGATGTTACGAGGACGAATGACATTGACCTGAAAGTTAAGTAAGTAGATGTAAAATGAAACATCTACATATATAACCTAGTCTTTATGTTCCAAAATCTTGATACCAAATCTAAATCCAGTAAAAAAATCTTTGAAAACCAAAGGGTTGAAGTGAAATTCTGATGCTAGGGTTCAGATAAACAGTTCTTTCAGTGGTTAATTTAAATCAGAATTTGCTAAATACAAGCTCATTAATCCATTAATAGACAAGTTGGAGATATTGTATCAATAGACAAGGAGTCCTTGCTAATGACTCCCTGATTTAGCTGCTTAACTCTTTAAATAAGTAGATGGACTTACCAAAGGTTCTTATTGATGGGCACAACTCCATGCTCCCTAGAGAAGCCAGCCAGCAGGGCTCCAGCGAGCGCGAACACCAGAGCCCACGCGAGCCAGCGAGATATACGCGCCTTGTGCGACCTTTGTAGGAGAACTGTAGCTCCTGCCTGCACGCCTAGAAGTGCTTGCACCGCCGATGTTAAACAACCTGTAGGTAACGTCAGAGCTTTAAAAATTATCAAGAAGGTAGGGGCCATCCATTTGGCGCGTTACTTGTATAGTCAGTTGAGACTTGTAAGCAAATCCTAGCGTTTTACCTCTTCCAACTGTTTCTAGTCGAAAATAAATGTCTTGGTTTCTTCGCCAATCAAAGCTTTTGAATTTCAAATAGTACCTATTTGTTGGGTTAATAAGCTGTCATAGTCTGTTAGGTCGAAACCTTCTGCTGAGATTAACATATCGAACAATAATATAGGTATAGGTAGACTGGAAAATAAACCAGCTACATAATAAACTTCACTTACCAAGAAGTCCCTCAGGATCAGTTGCTACTCCTCCATAGACACGGCGTGCATCACTACGCTGGAACAGATGCGATTCCCCCAACACTAGCCGGTCGATGTAGGCAGCTGCGCCACCACTGCAGTTCTTTGCTACCCAGTCGTCGTGTAAACCACCGGGCCCTAAGTAACCCCTGGAAACGGTAATAATGGTAAAATGCAAACAAATGTTAGCTGTTATCAGTGATGTTAACAATTCAAATCATGCGGGCATTCTGCTGCAAAGTTTTTAAAAAATACGCGACACCACACGTTTCGTAGGGACCGTGCGGTGCCGTGCGTAGAAACCAAGATCGTATAACTAGGTACGGGTACCTGGTATTATAATATGCTACCTAAAGCTGCACCGGTTCGACTTTTAAGTTTTCTTATTGAGATAACTAGGATGGAATAAGAGTATTTGCTATCTAAGTGTACATTTTTCCTCATGTAAACAACCATGTAAGTATTCATTTCACAATTGTTTTCAAAGTAAAGCTTTATGCTATATATCTACTCACATTGGACATTCAGGATCGTGAACCACAAAGGTGATGACGCTATGGGCCGCCACGAGGATCGCAGCCAGCACCCAGCACCACACACACGACAGCACATCTTTTAGGGCCTGACCGCAAGCACCCTGGAAATAAATATATACAGCATACGTGATACGAAATGTCCAAGTATTTCCGTCTAATTCCACCGATAACATGTAAACATCCATTATTCGTAAAACAATTTTTTACTTTTAACTTTTAAACAGTGGTTTTGAAAAAACTGACGTCTATGTAGTCGGTGAACTTGGGCCTGATAGAGCAGTATGCAACCTCATTTTTTGACTCGAAAACTGCGTCTGATGATATGGGGGAATAAGTTTACAGCCATCATCTGGCAACTCTGCTGGGATGCTAAGGTAACCCAAAATCATTCCGATTTAAAACAAGAGCTTATGATCTTAAGACTTATCAACCACCTGCTGTGAACACAAGGTATGCAATGTACATGTGGATACTTATTTAACATATACTAAACTTATATTCAATATGCGATTATTAATAACATAAAGAACATGTTGGCATGCCATACATAGTAGACATAATTGCTTATTAAACTTTTTGGAGCTGAAGGTGAACGGCTTTCATCGATCTTATTAAAGCCGTAAAGCGACACGTTCGGAGTTATTTTTAAGTTTTCCTTATTCTGTACCTACACGAGACAAAACAGGCTGATACAATTTACCTATCCCACATACATATTCCCCCGAGATTTTTCTAAATACAGTAATTTCCTTAATAAGTATGTTCAGAATGTACAGTGAGTTATTTTGTGACAAAATTGCGATCATTGCTAGGCGGTGCAAATAAAGATACTTATGTTGATAGGTGAACGCAGCTTATTAAAAACAATTTACTGTCTATAAATAGGTAAGCAAGTGACCAGAAACCATGTCAAAAAAGCACTAAAAACATCAACAAGATCTTACACTCACCCGCGGAGGCGTATAATATTTCGGGGCGGTGAGCGCGTAGAAGCCGGCTGCGATGAGGTAGGATACTGCCAACCGCTGCAGCACGCCGAATATACGCAGCTCGTGTAACATGTTGGAGCCATATATCGTGTTCAACGACATCCCTATCAGGAACATCATGATTGAACGCTGGAAACAAAAGACAATCGCATGATTAAGTACAAAGTTTTGACTACGGTTCGGTTTGGTCATATAAAACAAAGACTAAAATTGTAAAGCTAGCATAAAGCATAAGGTAGGTACATAGGGTGTTTTTCATTAACAACAATTTAAAGAATGTGAAGGAGATTTCTCAGACTTCTGCGAAGTCGAAAGGAGTTGTGCAAACGTTACCCTTTTTGCCAGTTCAGTGGTTTGCGGTTGATCGTAAGTGCAACGTCGAACATATAATAATGACGAAATTGTCAATAAATAAACTTCCATCAAAACAGTGGAATTTAACATTCCATAGAGTACGTGTTATTTGTAAAATCAAATATTACTAAATCTGTTTCTGGCATTTATGACTTAATACAATAGAAGTTCATAGGTGTTCATTTTGAGAGACAAAGTGACAAATACAGCGTTTGCAATAATATCGGCAAGCTTGAGAAATACGACATCTATAAAATTCAGAACAACAAACTGTCTACATTCTTTACTGAGTAATATCCTTGCTTAACCGACCATCCAATCTCTTTGAGACCTGTTCACCTTTGCAACTGCCAAATAAAGCAAAAGTGACTTAAATGAAAATAAGAAATCTGAACTTTTTCGACTGCAATAATCTATTGTAATCACAAACTCAAAAAAGTCTACCTACTTAAGTTATTTTTTTTCTAAATTAGTACATTTAATTTAGAGTGCATTTATCAAAAGTAGTGCAGTTAACAATAAAGTGATAACGTAGAGTCTAAAAAAAATTGAATTCAATGTTTTTCTCAATGTCGATTGTGTAACAGTTGCGTAAACCTCTTGAGAAAAGCCGCTCTTGAAGCTAATCGTATGGTAACACTGTACTTAGATAAATGACGATCGCATTGTGATCACATTTTACAACAATGACAGACTCATCCTCCGAGCCTTTTTCCCAACCATGTTAGGGTCGGCTTCCAGTCTAACCGGATTCAGCTGAGTACCAGTGCTTTACAAGAAGCGACTATCTGACCTCCTCAACCCAGTTACCCGGGCAACCCGATACCCCTTGGTTAGACTGGTGTCAGACTTACTTACTACCCGTTACGACTGCCAAGGATGTTCAATGACAGCCAGGACCTACAGTTTAACGTGCCATCCGAAACACAGTAATTGGTGTCTAAGATATACTTAGAAAGTACATACAAACTTAGAAAAGTTGCATTGGTTCTTGCCTGACCTGGGATCGAACCTGCGCCCTCATACTTGAGAGGCTGGTCCTTTACCCACGAGGCCACCATGACTTTTTTACAATATTAAATATACAACAATGACAGACTATGTATCCCAATTATTGCTAAACATTTGCATAACAACAATTAGAAAAACTTCATCTTTATTTCCGTTTAAACATTGTTGAACGAAATGTATAGTGTTAAAATGCACTGTGCATTGCAATGAATCTGAATCGTAACATTCTTAGAAATCTAAAACCTCTCGACGAGACAATATAATGTTTTTATGTCAACAATGATAGTTTGTAAGAGCTACTACAAACGCATTCGACAAACGGAACAAAAAATTACATCTAACTGCTTACTAATATGCGCACGATCAATTCTAACCAGAGCGCATGAGGAAAACTAACCTACTTACAGACCAAACGATTAATGGCCATAGAAGATGCCATGACAATTATTTCTGTGAAGTGGTAACATCTGGCGACTAAAAGACATTAAAAGAAATGCACCAATCACATGACACTTGACGATTGTTCTAAACGAATTGTAACAGCCTCCTCGATCGAAACCAGGCCGTGTCCGTTACTGGGTCACTATATCGAACAACTAACGATACTTTCAATATATCTCATACTGTTCCCGTTATTTACACACATGCGATGTACATCGACGGTAATGATGACGCACTCGAGAAAAATAAACGAGCTAAAGAAGATGTGGATGGTGTGGACAGCGATGTTGTAGATTGAGGCGGAGAGAGCTATCTGGATGTTATCACGCAAACAGAATTTCCAATGAAATATGTAGCAAAAAGCGGACTTAGCATTAGTGGCGGGCGCACTGATGTGGTGCCCGTATGCATTGGAGATCTGATCAAGGTACACAATGAGACAAAATGCGGAAGTCTAGGTGATGCAACGAAAGTGAACGGATCGCGTGCGCAGAATACAAATATCTGTGTCTATTGAGGAGCACATTAATCAGTTATTGCGATTAAGTGTGAGATAATTTTTAGTTCCCTGTTAACTGGAACAGGTAGCAAATATGTACTTCTGATGTTGTTGCCCTGTTGAACAATCGCACTGAGTTTGTTTTGATGACATTATCTAGAGCTACTATTATGAACATTGTTTCAACCGAAGTACCTAACAATACAGTTGTTTGTAATTAAAAAAGTACTCGTAACAATCAGGGTCTTACATGTTAACCTGATCAGAGTTCCTGTATACTTGCATATCCTAATCTAGTATTGGAATCACAATGCAAGTATGCCTTTCACAAGGAACCGATGCGACCTCATGCCCGAAGATTACATACATAAACTATCTTTTGAATACATACTCAATAGTAAGTCACCTACTCTCTTTTGTTCCAGATTTCACTCATGGAATATACAATGATTTATTTTCTAAATTTCTAACTAGGTGTGTACTTATCGAGTGTCATTGGAGCAATTACTAATATCAGGAGACCTATACCGGTTCTTACGGGTGAACCAACTTCTCACGTAAACGCACAAGTGGCTTTGGTCGTAAATAATATTATTACTACACTAACAGATAGATCTTATTTTTTCGTCACGCAACCACGGCCTGTGAGGAGAGAAGGACTGGTCCGGGAACGGGTTTTTCTTACACGAACACAACTTGACTTTTTATTCATATTTTAATTTAGCATCCTCGAGATAACCAGATAGCATTCAACAGGCGCACACGCATCGGTCTGCAAAACGTTTACATAACAAGACTGGTTCTGTAGGCTGACCTTAAGCACCCCTTTCACAGTTAGTCTACAGAGTACAGACTCCCAGCTTACGTAAGCTCTGTTACAAGTGTTACACCACAAGATTATTAAATAAAGCATGTTATAATAAAACAATGAGAATGTTCTTTAACCTTTTTTTGGAATACAATCATTTCAAAATAACTCAACAACTTCTGACAATGTTATTGTACTTGGTTACGAAAGTTGTAGTGAAGATCATGCGATGTAAATAATAGGTGATTATGTTGATACGTCTGGCACCTGTCAGCATAAACTACCTCGCTGACAGCATAAATTTTGCTGTTATGAGAACGAAAAAGATTTTTTTAAGAATTGTTTTATCTCAGATCTATTTACCAGAAGCGTCTGAACTCTAAGGATTCCAAAATTGTAATTTGTCAATATACAGTCTGTCCGGAGTTGCATAGCCTTGCTTTAGCTTTAAATCCATCCTCATTTTTGTACCTATCTCCAAATGAAAAAATAAATAGTAGTGAAAGTAATAGTAACTCACCCTAACAATTTGTAGAACAATCTTCCACCTCGGAACTCCTTTCGCAAAGGAGCTCTTCACAGACAAGGGGATACAAACACCCATGATCCAGAGGAAGGCAGGGAACACCAGGTCTCCAGCCACTAGGCCGTTCCACGTTGCGTGTTCTAACCACCAGTAGCCACCAGCACCGTCGTTCACGAAGATCATGAAGACTATAGCCATCCTGGACAAAAATGGATCTTAAGAGTTTGGAAATAAACGCTATATTGGGATGGTGATACAGAAAGGAGAAATTAGCAAAAAACGAATTACGCAATAACTGTCTAGTGTGTGTTTAATAGCTCTCTCGAATACTTGAAATGACCCAAAACTGAATAAAGCGTCTAAAAAACGTGTGAATAGCCCTGTTCACACGCATATCTGGGCGTGCTAGATTTGAAATAAAATAGCTGTAGAGGCTTTTACTTTTGCAAATCATCGCTACCAAGATTAGACTTTTGTTTTAAAAGTCCAGTTAGTATTTAAAACCTTGTATGGTCATTTTCATCATCTTTCAGGTCAAGTAGTCAGAAACAAGTGATTTGTTGCTTTACCTACTATCTTCATCTTAGTTACTGTGTCGTTTTTACAGTAAAATCACAACACACACACATTTGCAAAGTTATACATGTGATCTCCATTTGTACTTTATTTTAAGAACTTTTTAAACGCAAATAATCAACTTAACCTATTGCAATCCTCACTTACCCTCTAAACGTATCAAGCGCTCGTAACCTCTGCTGTATTGCCAGTTCCTTGTCTCCATACCTCAGCTTGCCGGTCCTCCTCACTCGTGACATGATCAGCTTTATGATGCCGTACAGCACCCATATTGCCAGCAGCACACCCAGCATCAACAGTAGAGCTGGTGAAAGAAAGTAGGGGTTAAGTTTTTCGACTTCCAGTAGTTATGCAGTTGCAAAAAGTATTTGTTTATTGCATGTATATTTTGGCTCTCGGATTTGTTGAAAATTCCATCCATATTCGGTAACGATATAAAATATTGAAACAAAACCTTCAATCTAACATTTATGATTACATCAAGAGTTTATCTTTTAAAAGGGATTTGAGATGTTGATGATAATTTGAGATGGATCTCGCGAAAATTAAATAATGTTATTATGTACTTAAGGCACTGCATTCTTAGGTCTCCTATCACCTACTAATATTTATCTAACCAGTAATAGTTTCGACTCAATTTCCTTAAGAGCGTCTTCGAACAATAACAGTCACATCAATAATGGTCTTCGTGAACACATCAACAAGCGTTTTTACAATACTCATCAACAAATCATTGTTTCAAACTACAGAAGCATGCTTTAAACTTCAACACTAGTCGTTTCAGAAGAATGGCATTTTTTCGAAATTGTTGATTTCCGGGAAAAATATTTACCTACCTAACCGTAATCATCAGGTTCCATACTACTCCATTCTGTATGCTTTTTTATTGATGGTTCATTAAGAGACCATTCTCTTTTCTTTTATCCAAAACTGGCTATTAACTCGTTTGACATGCGCTTTATTTTGATTCACAAGAATAAAGTTGTTCACCCAAATACGACCAAAAGACCTTGCAACAATCCACGCCCTTGTCATTGAACTATTGTCAATTCAACCGTTTGTTGTATCAACATAATCGACATTTAAAACGGCCTCTATATCCCTTTTATCCTTAAGAGTATTTTGATTTTCCCCGTAAAAGGCATTATCGCATACGTTGACATTTACCAAACCGGTTTCCGTGCCATGGTCAGTTAGACTGCAGCCTGCATATATGCAGATCGATGGCAATAACAATAAAATTATTACCTAATAAAATAATTACCACCTTATTATTCGGACATGCAGATGAGGTTCGTAACAGAATTATGCAATACAACCTTTATCAGATTAAGGTAAAGACATCTTGATACTGTCTGATAGATAAAATTATCGTCTTGAAATGTATGTACTCAAAAAGTGTGAAATATTGCAATAAAATCAGGTCACGATTCGCAGCTTGCTGGGATTCCCAACATCAAATTATTTAAAGGAAACATTTGGACTGCAGTTATGGTCGAACTATTCAGAAATTGGTAAAACAACAGGAATACAATATACCTAAAGATTTTCACATTATCGGAACCTATCCATTCAAGATAATCCGCATTCATCTCATCAAAAACGTCGAGATAAAATACCTTACCATATGAAGATAAACACTTATATGTCACTAGTATTTGGCTGATACTCAAAGAAAGATCAATTTTATATGAAAATGGAAAAAACTCTTCTGGGTGTGTTGTTTTTTGTGGTAAATGTGTTCAGTGAACCTAGGGTTGATCCGCTGGTTCTGATCAGCGGTCAAGGGTTAGTGAGGGGTCACAGAGCAACTGATGGAGATTATTCCAAGTTTTTAGGAATACCATACGCCCAAGTGGACCCAGAAGATCCTTTCGGCGTAAGTACTGCGTTCAAACTTAAGAATTTGGCACTGGTCTAGCCGTTCAATGGTGAGCCCAGAATAGCTGCAGTAGGAATTCAAATAGAGAACCAACGTCTATTTATTTGCACTAAAATTCCTTTCGTGCCAGTTCGTCAATTAGAAACTATAAATAGATCTAAAATATAAACTTTTTAGAATACTCATTCATTTAAAAATAGAAATTAAGCATATCATGCCAAATTAATTTATTTCCCGTGTGATACATAAAATGTATTCATTTTTATTGTTATTTAAATGGTTAATTTTTCACACATAAAACCTGACACAACAAATACGATTAGTCACAGTGTTTTTACGTTGTATCAGAGTATTAATAACGATACCACTTTGATAACCGTGATGAGGTCGCCGACACCATTGCAATGGAAAGTGTTTATTTTTAAATTAAAAAGCTGTTTATAGTCTTGTGTATAGTTGTCACTTGTTCATAAATATATTAATACGATGTTCTCTTTTGCGTCTTTTATTGGAAGTGATTTATAATTCCGTGTCACTTGCATGATGTAAACAGGAAAGTTTTATCAATGTGTGCATGACGATGCCCACAATTTGTTTCTTATTGTGATGACACCTAACCACAACTTTTTGGGAAGCCATTTTGCCCCCGAAACCCAAAATCTGACACACATAAAAAGTTTTATACCATGTAGGTATGAAATTCCTTACTATCTTATATTCAAGGTTCGGTTTACTTAAGTGGTAATACCCTAAGCTGTGACGTCATTCCACTCATCACGGTATCGGACTGATAGCCAAGAAATATCTCCGATCATATTGAATTCACTGATAAGTTAGATGTCAACGATCTAGTTCAAAGTTTAGTCAACAACTCTTTAGAAACCTTGCCAGATAGCAATTTTATTTACACAGAGCACAGCAGCACAGCAAAACATTACCCTTTTGAACGAAGACCAAAAGCAGAAAGGATAAAATACTAATAAGATATACTTTATTATTTCAGCCGTCACAAACACGACAACCATTTCAAGAGTTAATCTTCAATGCCAAAGATGGATCAATCAAATGCCCACAAATGGGTCCTTCAAGTAGTGACACAGAAGTTATTGACTGCCTGGCCCTCAACATCTATGTACCATTTAGAGCGGGTGCCATGGACCCTCTACCAGTACTAGTTTGGTTTCATGGCGGAGACTTCGTCAGAGGCAGTTCAGGAGAATATGGTGTCAAAAATCTCGTCAGACATGACATAGTGGTAGTTACCGTCAACTACCGTCTTGGGCCTTACGGTTTTATGTGTCTTGACACTCCTACCGTACCTGGCAACCAGGGTTTAAAGGACCAATACACGGCTCTTGCCTGGATCAGGAAAAACATTGGGGCGTTCGGTGGTAATCCCTACAATGTTACTATAGCTGGTCAAGATGCTGGAGCTGTCTCAGTATTATTACATCTGTATGCAGATAACGACAAATTATTCCATAAAGTTATTGTAGAGAGTGGCACGCCGCAGACTGAAGGCATGGTCGTTAACTCTGATGCAAATACTGCTATCGTCTTAGCTGAGCATTTAGGATTCAATACAACAAGCACAGAAGAAGCCCTGAACTTCCTCACTAACTCTCCACATAACTTAGTAACAGCCGCTGCATATGAACTAGACTTACAACTAAGGCCTTGCAAGGAGAAATCATTCAGTGGCGTTGAAAACTTTGTAGAATACGATCCCTACTCATTAACAAATGAGAAAAAAGTGAAAAATACGCCCGTACTCATTGGTTTAACTAGCCAAGAACGTGACTCACTCAGCAGTGATTACTACGATTCTGATCCGTTTTATGAGAAATTGAAAAACAATTTTGATATCCATGGAGAACAGTTGGAAAAAGCCGCTGCACTAGTGAGGCGTTTTTACCTTGGAGATAAACCAGTATCAGAGGAAGTAGCGACAGAATTAGAGAATTTCGAATCAGATTTTGTATACAATCATCCATCAGAAAGAATAATGACAAGACTTTTGGAAGAGAATGTTGGATCCAGGATGTATGAATATTTGTTTAGTTATGTTGGAGATTCGAGTAAAGAGGGCGCTGGACATTCAGCTGAACTTAAATATTTGTTCAATTTGCAAAATGATGATACTGAAATTAGTGAAGACGACCAGTTGATAATCGACCGTATTACAACCTTGTGGGCCAATTTTGTTAAATACGGGTAAGTTTGTAACTATAATTTAAAGTTTGAAGTGTTGACCAAGAAATAAGAACTTCTATTAATGAGCTAAAAATTACATAATACATTTTTAACAGTTATTCTAACTATGTTAATTAAATTCCATATTTACTAATTTCCAGAAACCCGACTCCTCGTAAGAGCGACCTGATTCCAGAGAAATGGACTCCAGCCACTGCTTCCACCAGACCTACCATGATCATCGATACTGATTACAGAATGGAGAGTAGGATTGAAAACCAGAGGATGGCTTTCTGGGATCTCTTCTACACAATGTATGGAAGCTACAGCAAGTTGGTGCGCGAATGTGTCTTTACCGACTGCTGCTAATTGTTACAAAATGTGGTTTTTATTTATGGAAGTGTACCTATATGTTAAAATTATTTAATCAGTCTATAGGTTAAGCGGTGTTTCTCTTCCTAGAAACGAAAAAAGTGGGTGAGATCATGTTGATGTTATATTTGACGACTTATACATGTCACGACTTATATTTGATGACTTTTGTTAATTTTAATGTTGAAGAAAGGACGTAAATATGTACTATAAAATTAAAATGTATTTACCTATTGTTAAATATGTTATTGTTTCTTTATTTTATGTGGTTTCCTTCTTGCTTACTATACCCTAACTTTTAACTGCCTCGTTGGTCTAGTTGTCGCAAGTGCGGCTGCTGAGCACGAGGTCCCGGGTTCGATTCCCGAGTCGGGCCGAAATTGCTTTGGTGGGTTTTAGAAGACTTTTACAAAGCAGCCCGGAGCCTGGAAGTTGGTGATTGATTCACCCGTGCATCGGAGAGCACGTAAATGTCGGTCCTGCGCCTGAGCTCTCTCCGGTCGTGTCGGATTGCCGTCCCATCGGGTTATGAGAGTGAAGGAATAGGGAGTGCACCTGTGTCTGCGCAAATGCTTATGCACTATAATATGTCCTGCGCAGTTGGCTGATCTCCTTACATGAGAACAGCCGCCGTAGCCGATAATCGGCTAGGAGGATATCATCATCATTATACCCTATTCGTTACTACTGCGTGCCTTGGTTTTGTCATATTTAAGTTAAGTATTGACTGTGTAAATATTGTAATTAAACATTTCTACACTTTTATGACTTTCATTTTATAAATATTTTGACAAGACAATTGCATCAAGAGAAATGACTTGTGGATATTTAAATGCCACATTAACATAGTGTCAGGATCACAATTGTAAAACATTTTTTCAAACGGTATTTTGACTGACATTTAATTTGCAAGTACAGACAATCCACCGTAAAGAGAACCTTGTAAATATGCAAGCCCAATAAATGCCAAAGATCAGCTTGAGCTGGTGTATTTACTATCGATACGCGGTTGACTGTACAATGGCAAGTCAGTGGCTCTTTTGTAGGTCGTTCGTCTCCAGCGGATGATGCTCATCAAGACAAATCGCCTTCACAAAGGATTTGGGCCAGCTTCGCCTCACGCCCACTGCAGTCCACTTAGGTCACTTGATCGCGTGTCGAGATTGCTTTTTTTTAACTACGTCTAATACGATGATGGCTCGTGCAGAAATTGAGGATGCTCCAATGAACGTAGTTTTAACTGTTGCCAATTTTAACGGGCGTAATAATATCATCGATGTATATGAAAACAGATTTATAAATATTGCTTTGGAAAAATAACATTGTGGAGTTATTGATGCGAATTAATTGCAATATTAACTTTATTTTATCTACTATCTTCATTCCGTCAAGCTCTTTTTCCTCCAGTAATGATTCAAACTGAAGCAACGCTGTGAATTGCTTCTAGCTAAGCAGCATGTCTAATTCTAAAGAAAAATAAATCAATCAAAATATTTCCACCATAGGTGATCCAAATCAGTAAAAATAGAAGACTTTCGCTCAGAGAAAACAAGACCAATAAAACTATACAACACGGTTTATGCATTTTCCGATATTACACATCCGTAACGCCGAAGAAAGTATCAGCAACCGCTAGTACTCCCTTCAATTGTATTTTTATTTACATCACAATAATATTCTACCGGTTGGCAGTTCGTGATGTGGTTGCCACTTTCAACAGTATCGAAGATAAAGTAATCAGACATTATGACGACTTCGGCAGTAATCTGACTTTCACTGTTAGGCCCATCGCAGCCAATAGGAATATTAGTTACGCCATTTTCACAATTTTCTCCAACTGTCAGCGCGTGACTATTTTTTTCATCAAACTTATCAATTTGTTTATTTATTTATTACTTCATAAATCTGCGGTGTTGACCACTGGTGTTTTACTTTTGTTTTCAAATTAATATTGGAGTTATTATGTAATTCTTGAAACAGAGGCATAGAAAAAAAAAATACTGAGAATTATTGATTTGTTACCCGAGTGTCCCCCTATAATAACTCTGAGTTCACAGGAACAATGATAATGTCATTATGATTAACAATATCTATTCGAAACCTGATTTACCTATGCACCGACCTTCACATTAGCATATGGAGGAAAAACAAATGACAATTGGCAACAAAGCGTCAGACTACAACAGTTGAACATAGATGCTCTACATTCATTTTAGCTAAAGAATTATACCTGCGTATCCAGATACCACGATCTCATAGCGTATTCATATTTATTATTTATTTACTAATTCATCACCCTTCTCACTAATATTACACATAACCTAATGCGTTAGTGATAAGATGGATATACATAGGTATAGAGATCATAGAAGTATGTGTTTGTGGCCACGTCTAGCCATCGTACGTGAAGGTGAAACCAGACAGCCTGAAGATGCCATCAATTATGTAGATAAGTATTTCAACTTTAAAGGAAAAGGCCAGTGAGATTACATGTATGTCAAGGGTTTTGTACTGATAAAAGATATTTTTGTAATGTCAATAAAGATTACATAAGCAACATACTCTTTGAGATGAGCTAAGGCTCGTCAGACTAAGCTAAGATATGTTCCATTTCATAATTAGTCTGATCTGTTGAGCACAAGAATTAAAACACAGATACAGGTACGACACAACTCTTGCACGATCTATTAGTCAGTGGATCACATACACATGGGGTTTCATACATCGGAAAGCTTCAGATCAGTCATTGGAATTATATGCAAGTTTAGAAAGGTCGGGTAGATGCTGATTGTTACTATGGACAAATACCTCTTCGGAAAAATTTGGGATAGTTAATTTCATAAAACTTACGCAAGTAAATGTCGACGGGATCCCGGTCGGTGCGTATGTCACACCCTGCTGATGACACGTTCATCTTGTACACTCCGAACTCCCCCATCTCCGGCCTCAGCTGGCATAGCAAGTCTCTGCACAATACAACAATCGGTTAAAGAATCTCTTGTATTATTAGAATCATCACTACGTTAGTATATATGTCTTAGATACGTGATTAACCACTTCGCTACACAATATATGCTACTTAATATAATAAGCAGACACAATAGTTAAACAATTGGCGTGTATCACATATGACTCATGGGACAGGGAATGTATTATTTTCTCAATGAATTTTTCTTTATTTTAGTCACTAGAAAAGTAGACCGACTTCGCAAAAGGTGTCATTGTGTACATCTATACTAATCAATAAAGCTCGCAAAAGGTATGCAAAAATCGCTCTATAGCAAGTTTCGTAGTATCATGAAATCTATACTAATATTATTAAGCTGAAGAGTTTGTTTGTTTGTTTGTTTGTTTGAACGCGCTAATCTCAGGAACTACTGGTCCGATTTGAAAAATTCTTTCAGTGTTAGATAGCCCATTTATCGAGGAAGGCTATAGGCTACTTTTTATCCCGGTACGGGAAGTAGTTCCCAAGGGATGCGGGTGAAACCGCTGGCAGAAGCTAGTATAAAATACAAAGCTAAAGAGTTTGTTTGTTTGTTTGTTTGAACGCGCTAATCTCAGGAACTACTGGTCCGATTTGAAAAATTCTTTCAGTGTTAGATAGCCCATTTATCGAGGAAGGCTATAGGCTACTTTTTATCCCGGTACGGGAAGTAGTTCCCACGGGATGCGGGTGAATAATTTATAACCACGTAAAGCCAGCAGAAACGAAACTATGGCGGTTTCGCCCTTTGGGTTTCGCAGCGGAGGTGTGCTACAGGCATTACTGTGTCGTAAGATCCTACGCTGCTCACAAAGCCTTGGTAATTGCAATTCGCAATTTCCTATTGTTCACCAATTCTGTCTATGCATATGATAACTTTTAAACGACAATAATTCATTCATTAAGATTTCCTAATTATTCTCTTTTCAATGGCTGTCCGTTCAGCAACCTCTGATTAATCGTATCCCGGATCGACTCCCACGATATGTATTGAAGCAATTAATACCGAACAAAGTATGGTTTTCTTCTAGTCTTGGGTCAAGAAGTTGTATAGTTACGTTGCGTTCTATCGAGAGCATGGTTTTCCCACGTTTTTTAAACGTTTGTGTCGTGGTAATTATTTGCATAATGCGTTTGAAAGCTTTGTTGTGATATGTGCAATTTATCTGGAGTTTCATCATTACACTAACCACTAAATTGTCTACTATTTGGGATAATTGTACGTGAGTCTGCAATCTAAGGCAACATGGATATAATTATTTGGAAGCACGAAATTCCACCGATCCGGGTTTGGGTAATTATTTTTTTCGCAAACTTTGGTAGCAGACGTTTACTAAATAAAAATACGAAAGAGTTAAAACCTAACCAAAAAGAGAACATTAAAATATCACGAACTTGCTTTTAGATGGTTAACACATCTTCTCAAATATACCCATAACTGTAAAGTACCCAAGAGGTACATAACAGTAAGCATTTGTAAATATTGACACTTCATCTCGTTTATGCGTTTCGTTCTACGCAAGTTTACACGTCTCGTTCCACGTAAGTTTACATGAAGTGCGCGTCTCACTTTCTTAGACAACGTGTGCTGTGAATAAAGTATAAAGTGCGGAAATAATTTGGACTGAATACGTGCTTTGTACAGCCTCACATTTTCTTTACTTACTTATATAACTTTAAGAAAGTCAAGAGGACAATGTTCGCGAAATATTAAGTAATCACTTATTGAGTTTAGTAATTTTGCGCGTTGCAGGTATTGAAAAAATTGGATCTCTTTTAAAAATACTGGACGCACGGCCGGGTTTGCAAAATTATAAGTACGGTACTTAAGAAGAACATTGACGAGTGAAAAGTTATTCCTATTAAATTAAATTGGCCTGTTTTGCCAATAATCTCAATTTAAATTATCATCAATTTAACCTTGAGATTAATCTAGCTTAAACATATTAATAAGAGGCAGAGAATTAATTGAGATCAATTCGAACTTGCACCAGACGACAAAGTGTTTGAACAAGAGGTCTAAAACTATCGAGCTGTTCAATATTTATCTACATAGAAAGTTTAACATTACATATTTAAGTTTCTCATTTTCATAAATTATTGTAAATCAGTTTATAAAAGTTATTTTTTGCATAGATGGTGATTTACGTATACCTATATAGCTCCTGAAAACAATCAACGATTCTTCAGGACAATGAGAGTAAAACCACGCACTGTATGTTTGTTGGTTGTTGTACAATGTACATGCCAATTTTTACCCAGGTGCTCCAAGTAGTTTCCTCAGAAAACAGGTGAAAACGCTACCGTAAACCGCTGGCGGTAGCTACCGCTTCTATTTCGCACAAATAATTTAGATCTTATGTGCATAAACTTACGTGGTATCACCCGCAGTTTTGTACGTTTCCGTGCTGTTAACGTACACCCTCCATGTGGACCGGCGGGCGGTGCTGGCCACCCACGACGTCTCCTCGCCAGCCGGTATGTACTCCTGCAGCTTGAACGGACACTAGAAGAAAAAGTAATCGTAAGTTTAAGTCCACTTATAGACGTAAAGTTACAGCATTTTTATCGTCCCACTGCTGTGCACAGGCCGCCTCTCACACGGAGATGCTCTTATAGGAGTAATTGAGTATTTTTACAAAGCTACATTCCACGTCATCTTCTACACGTCTGCTTATACTGTCACTTATACATGAGCTACTTTTCCTAGGAATACCCGCAGAATGCAAACGACGAATTTTCATCGACCAATAGTTTCCTAGCTTGGATTCATAAATGAATGAATGGAAGATGAATGGTTGTATGCACATTTCAAAGATCAGATATTTAGCCGGAATCAGAACGACTTAAAACTTAGATTGGAATCTAGATTATCTTAAATAAAAAAAACCCGTATATCGGCACTACTGTCCACAATGCAAAATAGAAGTGATGTTACTGTTCCTTTTTGAGTCTTTGAGATATCAGAACATGCTCAGATCACAAAGATATCATAGCTTGCATCCAAGATATCATAGCTTGCATCCTTTCCAAACGAACACACTTTTTAACCGACTTCCCAAAAAGGAGGAGGTTCTCAATTCGGCCGGTATGTTTTTTTTTTTTTTTTTTTTTTTTTTTTTTTTTCTATGTATGTACATCGATTACGCCGAGGTTTATAGACCGATTTACGTGATTCTTTTTTTGTTCGACGCGGAATAGCTGCCAGTTGGTCCCATAGTCATCAGGTCAGGTATCTGATGATGGAAACCCTGAGAAATCGAGGGCAACTTTCGAAAGTTGTAAGCATACATAGGGTTAAACCTTGACACTCATATGTATGTCTGATAGCACTATTCAACAGTGAAGGTTTGGAGCTGACCTGATGATGGAGACCAAAGAAGGTCGAGGGAACTCGACAACTGAAAATGAAAACTACCTCGTGTTTGGGCTTATATTCTTCGTATTGACGAGACCTTTGCAACAGTGAAGGTTTGGAGCTGACCTGATGATGGAGACCAGAGAAGGTCGAGGGAGCTCGACAACTGAAAATGAAACCTACCTCGTGTTTGGGCTTATATTCTTCGTATTGACGAGACCTTTGCAACAGTGAAGGTTTGGAGCTGACCTGATGATGGAGACCAGAGAAGGTCGAGGGAGCTCGACAACTGAAAATGAAACCTACCTCGTGTTTGGGCTTATATTCTTCGTATTGACGAGACCTTTCCAGTTATGTGGATAGTGACCTTATTCGTTTCACTGAAAAGCTGAAAATAAAAAACTTTTTTACAAAAAAAAAATAACCGACTTCCCAAAACACTAAAAAGCAAAAAAAAACTAATTTTAGGTGCATCGGCCTAGAAGTCGGTGGCAAAATTAACTCAGGGACATCCATTAGACACCGACTTCTAGGCCGATGCACCTAAAATTAGTTTTTTTTTGCTTTTTAGTGTTTTGGGAAGTCGGTTATTTTTTTTTTGTAAAAAGTTTTGCAATGTTCGATTAGGTACCTATGTCAATTCAAAATGCAATAAAATAAGTAAGTAGGTCAAAATACCTACATTACTTATTTTTTTTTTAATTTCATACCCTCACTTAACTTACTTTAAACAGGAAATAAACAAAAACTGCCAAAAGTATGTAACCTTCATTAAATCTGCGTAACATTTAAATGCATGTGTGAATTTCTTAATTAAACGTCAGTACGAAACAAAACAACATAAATTAAAACCAAGATTAGGTACTTGATTATGTTATAATGGTTACCGAATATCATGTTGTTAACTTCATTAATTTTATTCACACAGTTAACGAATTTCTACTACAAAGGTAGTGTTAACTACTTACTTGTTACCAAACTGTTGTCTTTTTAACAAAAGACTCTTTAGATAATGCGCTAAACATTTTGCGGGAACCAAAATGTTTATGCAAAACAGCTCCCATATCAAAAGTTTACACCTCATTATATCAATAATATTTCGTGTATAGGAATGAGTCGAAATCAAATGAACCTACAAAATGACTAGTATAAACAATTGAGCCTTTCTTAAGTATACCACAACAATAATATTTCAAATGCATACGAACTTAATTCCAGCTTTGATAAAACAAAAGAATAATAAGTAACTTGCATGACGCATAGTTCGGCATGTGTTCACAATATGACTAATTTCACCCGTTTGGAGTGCAATGGGTAAGACCACGGAGGAAGGAAAGATAGCGGAGATGCCATAAGGAACGTACGTCAGGAGCCTTCTTGTAGGTCAAGCTACGTACGATAGGCGTGATCTGTTACTAGAACTAACGAGACGTTCGGCTTCCTTGTCAATTCAAAACTAATCTGTCAAAAATATTTTGAAAATAATGGGCCGGTTCCATAGAAGACGTGTAAGGGCGGAGCTAGTAACGTTCGTCGTCCTCCGAACACCCGCATTTTGGCACGCTACATTCTTAGGAGATTTGGCATTATGACATCTCCGCTAGTCATTTTGTTCTCCATGGGTAAGTCATATGTGGTAACCGCCGTTTCATAGTTAGGCGTTCGCTTGCAATTGACAGTTCAGGGATCAATATACTTTGATAGGCAGTGTGTGCATTCTTTTGATTAAAATGTATCAGTTCAATGGTCTAACAGTTTATCTGAATAAATAGAATGTACGATAACGGTTTATGTAAAAACTGAGTATGTAGTTTAAATACTAAGGTTACTAAAGTTTGGGTTAAGTCGGCTCGTGATTTTTTACTTTACTTATTCCTGTACTTAATTAAAATTAGCTGGGGCCTTTAGAAACAACTACAGATATTAGAAGGAAGAGATTTCTACGATAATAATACATCGCTACCACAAACATAGGAAATTCAGTAAAAATTATTACAGTAATAAAAATTGTGCAGGAAAATACCAGTAATTTTCCAATAAAATAGGCTTTCCCTAAATTGAGTAATATGAGTTATGGGAGATAGTTATAACTGAAAGTATAATAAAATATATTTTATAAATATTGTTATCCTGTATAGTTTCACATTATAAACAGTGATACAATAATATACCTATATTCCAAAAAACATTTGCAACAGAAAAACTACATCGGAATTAAGACATTTTCATACACGAAGTAGTTACAACAATTCCAACAATTTTTCACTTCTGCAACAATTTAACTGTCAGACTACTACCGAGTAATGAACTCGCTAAATCGTAGCAGAAATATTCGCAGCGCTTGTCCGCCTCGCCACTAAATCATTGACAGCGGTAATTTCTCTGGCGTGCGCGAGCGTCGATCGCTTGACATACATTTTGCAATAACACCAAGATTTTCAATGTTTACTACTGTTTTACATGTTGTTTGAGCTGGTAAATACATAGTATTATGGTAGTCATTTGTTTGAGACATAAATCTATTTGTAGTAGTGTCATAATCGGTTTTATTACCTACACGTTTGCATCGGTACTTAATCAGTTAACTTACGCTCTAACATTGTTTGGTGCTCCATACTTTTTGCTCATTTTTAGTGATGCTACTACTTTTTTTGTAGTCTGAACTGGAGATTGTTTGGCGTTTTTCCTTTAAAATTATTTGGATATGTTATACTTATGTCCAAAAGTATTATCGAACTTCCTCTTGCAGTAACGACCGCAAAAGTTAAAACACTACCTACTAATATTTAAATCAATATTTACACAGATGACGTCCTATGCCTATTAAAAGTAATATTTACTGTTTTGTTAAGTTCATAATATGAGGAAAACAGGATTAAATGAATCGCGGTTTAACGAGCACGAGTATGACTGAAATTGCTGTGGGTACTTCACATTTTTATTAAACCAGAATTATTAATTATATCTTCCTTCTGGACCTATCGCATGCGCGTATCTGCCTACTGGATCAACATCTTTGGCTATTTATTTATTCAATTATATTATTTTCTTTATGCATAACAAGTCAATGCCTTTTAGTTAGAAGGCACGCACATATTTAGGTATTTTTTACGTAAAACTTAGGTATATTGCTTCGTTCCTAGTATTATGACGGTTTCTAAATACGTGAGTTAGGTACCTACTAATATTTGCTTTATTAGTTTTGTTATGATCTAATTTTCAGGAAAATGTATTCAAACATATACCTATGAAATACCTACATTTAGCTATTCTTTAGTTTCAATACTATTTATTGTTTTCTTTGATTTGAATTCGTTAATCCCATACTGCTGGACTGACTAAAATTTACCGGTAAATTAATTTATAAATAGGTATGATTGAATTGACTATTTTTAGAACAGAATACTACTATGTATGTTATATAAATTATTAACTATTTCTCCCCCACCCAAAGGCACACTGGTTAAAAATGCCTTACGCGTTAAGTCCGCCATTTTAAAATGTGCAAAAAGTATTTAATAAATAAATAAAATTATAATTCAAGATCAAAACTACTTAATAGACGAAAACTTAATTTAATTATACACAATTAAAGCATATTATGTTATTTATTTATTAGAATCAGACATCTAAGGCCTAATATAATAATATTATGTTGTACCATTCTCCTAAACGCTTCCACATTAGATCAACATCAGAGATATTTCTGCTTCTAACTTTCATCTACTTACAATATTATCACCCATATAATTAAACTGTGGCCTGCATGTTTAGTTGGCATAGATCGCTGTGCCCAGCAATTACTGGCATGCGGGTACTTCCCTAGGAAATCCCCGTGACAAATGTACTGATCGATAGGCACCTTCATTGGTACGTTGACGTTTGAAAAAAGAACTGTAACGGTTATATGCCGCTGAAAAAAAAACAATTAGATAGGTATTAGCAACGCTAATTGCTTTGCAACTCAAGCGCAGGTTTGATAGTGTTAATTAGTTAGTAGCTAAAGTAGAAAATCCTGTTTGGACAAGTTTAAATTATGGTTTTGTATCAATTAAAATGTTTTGTTTTTAATATATTTTGTTATTTTGAGGCACAGGCAAAATTAATACCTAAGTCAGACAAAACTAATATAAATTTTTCATATAGGCAGGTTCATCAATATTTCCAAAGCTAGAAATAAATATGTATACTGCACAATTAAATACTTCAGGATAATTTCTGTAAATAAAATATACTTAGTAATGTGAACAAAAGCGCTAGTTAGTTACTAGACTAGTACTAAAGTAAATCTTAGTTAACAGCCTAACAGCCACTCTACTATCATAAACATCGCGATTTCAATTGACCTCGCAACACGGATTGATTTAATCTATAACTAACCACTTTGAAATATTTGCTTATTAAATCATTTCTATTCATAAAAATTCGAATTATTAAAGAAAGTAAAATTTCTGTAACACATCAATTTAATTAAGATTATTTATTTTAACTTTCGATTAAAGGTGCATAGGTATAGAGAGAGCAACTATTTAGCATTGATCGGAGTCATTAAACTTAATATGTATCTCAGTTTCAATATCAAGTGAAAGACAAACATAATAACAACACAAGTGCGACGTATATAATCGCCTGAGAAACGACTAAAAGTCTTGTAGACACGACAAACGACAAAAAGTCGCGACAAAAAGAAGCAGTTACGCTACACTCGGTGCATTCGCTACCATAAATAGAATTTTTATATTCTTTTTGATTGACAATGACGGACGGA
Organism: Helicoverpa assulta; assembly: GCA_963856015.1. NCBI lineage: Eukaryota > Metazoa > Arthropoda > Insecta > Lepidoptera > Noctuidae > Helicoverpa > Helicoverpa assulta. The sequence goes on from CAWLCW010000016.1 coordinate 4,881,305, forward strand.
CGAAGTGAACGTCGACTAATACTTACTTCAACAGTACAACCAACATATTTATGTCCAGTAACGATATAATAGTGACATACAAAAATGAAAGTATCCTAACCATGTTTATTTTAATTGCTTTAAAAATCTAAACGAAGAGACAAGTTTTTTAAAGTTGAACAAAGTAAAGTACAATTTCTGTTACTGTTACAGCCTTTTTATCGTCCCATTGCTGGGCACAGGCCTCCTCTCACACGGAGAAGTACAATATCAAGAGATATAAAATTAGGAAATAGTCATTAAACTTCGCATTACATGTAATAAGTAGCAGCTAAATTAACTATTACACAAGTATTTCTATATAACCTAGATACGTTAAGATCAATTTAGCGAGAAATTAGAAAAGTTTTTTAGAATTTACAATTTGAGCGTCTTATGCAACGTCCGTAGCCAGAATGCGTCGTGATTGCAATTCGTTCCGCGTTTTCATAGAAAGGTGTTAATAGCCTTCGTAAACAATGTGTGATGCGTATTGTTTTGTGAGGAAAGCCTTGACATAAATAGATAGTAATATTACATCTATAAGTATTGATTGTATCGATTTATTTGAGGTTTCGATTTCTTGATAAGAATTAGGTACCTGAATTCTAATTTGATAGTGCAACAAAGGAAATGTTAATTTTAAATAGGTAAGGTAGGGTACCTAATTGTTTTATTGAAACGCAATATACCTAATATAAATATGAATTGAGTGTATCCTTTGTTCTAGCTTGTAGTGACCAAAGTCCTGGATAGATTATATCACCCTCACTAAATGAACAAGAAAAAAATTCAAGTGGTACACAAATGAATTAAAATCTAGTAAAAACGCGTCTAGTATTTTCTAGTTGGTAAATCGTTTACAAAACACATGGGTAGATGTTAGGAAACGTAAGTTTTCTACAAATACTTCGTCACAACGTACAATGCTGTGAAAGAGAGCAATGACCTCTTATAATATTTTTAGCAAAAATTTACAAACACGTACTACATATATCTATAGGTTTATTATTATGAAAGTACCGATAAAAGTGGATACCAGCCAGAATCCGTTCTTATTTTAAAACATTATGCGGATATCCAATATTAATTGGTTCCAAGGTCAAAACGTAGCAGATTTAATTTTAAGTAATATTATTTTATTTACCTATACTCCAGCCACCTCCAGCTCATTATAAAGGTACTGTTAAAATAACAATGACGAGGAAAATCTAAGAGGACAATCATTGGAATTGCGTCTGCAACCACGGAAAATTAATATTACATATTTATTAGTTTAATCATAGTTTCGGCTCGCTACATGCCTACGCCTCGGCGCTCCCACTGCGGCTCCGCATCGCTGCCAGTGCGGTGAATCTGTGGACCGCCTTGGGCACCATGGTCTTTCCTGTAGCAAAAGTGCTGGTCGCATGGCACGACACGCCAGCATAAATGACATTATCCGTCGTGCTCTTGTCACCGCCGGAGTGCCAGCCATTTTAGAACCCAGAGGCTTGGCACGCGACGATGGCAAGAGACCAGACGGGATGTCTATAATGCCTTGGAAGATGGGAAGGTCTTTGGTGTGGGACGCAACCTGCGTCGACACCCTTGCACCTTCCCACCTTCCCAGTACGGCGAGCTGTGTCGGTGCAGCTGCTGCAGCCGCGGAAAACCTCAAGCGGCACAAATATGTAAACCTCACCGGCAATTGCATTTTTGAGCCGTTTGGGGTTGAAACCCTGGGACCATGGGGCCCAAGTGCCCACAGACTCTTTCGAGAAATTAGTAAGCGATTAGTGGAGTCCACTCGTGACCAAAGGGCTGGCCTATACTTCGGTCAAAGGATATGCATTGCCATCCAGCGTGGCAATGCAGCCAGCCTTTTGGGCACGATCCCAGCTGACAGCGATGCGGATGAATATTTTGATACCTAGTTTTAATATTTCCCTATAATAAGATCATTTTGTAAAACTATTTAATAAAATTTTGATTTATTAAGTCATAAAGCGTTTAATCATAATTTTATAAATACTGTCAGTCAAAAATAACTGGGGTTTATTTAAAAAAGAATCCTGAAGTTTACAAGGTATCTCAAGGTTCACAATCTGGTAAAAATAAAAACAAAACAACTAAGAACCATTCCATATTTGAAAATTTAACAGCTAAAATTAAATACTCACTCGGAAACAATCATCAGAAACGCTGTAAACACTGACATCGACGGCCGACGACCCCACCATGTAGGCCTGGTCCATCTGAAGGGCCGTCATATTCAGCCCTTCATACTCCTGCACCCCTGGGTCTTCCAGCCATGACCGCACCACTTCCTTGTACCACTGCCAAGTGTCATTCGATACCACCACAGAGTCATTCATCTTTACACACGAAACGTTTCAGACTTCTTCAATCCAAAGTAGTCAAAACTTCACTTTTAATCGAAATACATTTTTCACTGAACTTCAAAATGTTAAAGTGTTAAACGCGTCCGTCCGCCCGTCAGGCTTGTATGTGACTGAGCTGAGCGACTAACCGGCTCCGCGTCGCGTCTCCATACAAGACCATATAAATAATAAGCTTTCTGCAACGCGATCTGGAAATCTTCAACAATTAGATGAAAGCGCGACTGCCAGTGCGTTTACCTGAGCGTCATCAGGTTCCCACGAGTTGTTTGTTTTTATTACTTGTTTGTGTCTATTGTTAATTGATCTCTTGTTGACCTCTTTGGTCAACGAACTATTATTGCGAATTGCCTTTTTATGCGAGGATTTTGTTCGATGAATCTTTTCAAAAGATAATTGTGTTCTACATCATCAAAATTACTAATCAGAAGAGTAGACAATGGTCTCCCATTTAATATAACAAAAGTCAGAACACAAAGGGGCTTAGTGAATGAGCATTAAGCAACAGTAAATCACAGTAAAATTATTTTTATTTTCCGGACGTTTCTTCTAAACCTGTCAGTCGCTTAGCAGTTCAGTGCTCCTCCTCCGAAAAAGGGCACAATCTCATTAACAAGTTCGGTTCTTCGAAATCTTAGAAACCTGCACGCATCAAGTATTGCAGAAACTATTTCCTTCACTTCCGATGTTATTTTTCTCAAGCATGTTTAGGATATTTCTCATGCGACTAACTTTCAATACATGTTTAATTCATTAGTTGCTATGTATCGTATTCATTAGAATGTATTTAAGTAAACATGGAAGATTGACAATACGACAATTCTTGACTCAATAAGACATTGTTTAGTTATCAGTTGAATCAGTTCATAAAAGACATTCTTTCTTATCGTTTGCCCCTGACTGTACCGATGAGGTGTTGGACGACAGTGTCCTCCTAAAATAATCCTATGTTCATCTAGTTACAGACCAACACTCAAGCTAATCTTTTTATGGGGTTTCGTCTTTCTTGATGTCTCTAATCATCATAATCAGCATTAGGACTGGCCACTAACGATTTCAAGAACCTCTATACACAAAGAGCAAAACCCAAAGGCAAACGATTTCTTTAAGGAAATCTTCTCGCCTCACTCAGCAACATTCTACAAGTCCTAACTAACTTGTCCAACTACTAATAGTACTGGTGCCGACAGCCGCATATCAATGATAACAAAACCATTAAAAAGCCGGTCTTCTAAAGATGCTACGAATTTTGCGAATTCTTCTGAGTTAGAAGTTATAGATGAAAAGTTGCTTACATCTTTACCCAATAAAGGGGCTATCATTATATCATTGATTGAATTTTACAAATTGGTCTTGTGGTTCCTAAAATCGGCGCATTGGATCTTCCATCTTCAAGCTTGTTCTTCTGCTTGATAATATTATACCAAAAGGTTAATCACCAAACACATACGTAAGGTTTACTGATTACCTATTGTTATTTACAATAAGGAGTCTATGCGTAAGAGATTCAATGAAAATAATGAACTAAATATAAAACAACGTGAGGTCAAACAATGCTATGGCTTAATCATATTACAATAATTCCACAATTCGTTTTAAATTTAAATAATTTATGATGATAATCACGATGACGATAAGCATTTTCCCCACGGGTAAGTAAATCAATATTTTAACGAACTGACAGCATTTGATTTTAAAATGGAGGATGCGCCAACGAACGAAGTGTGCACTTAAGTACAATAATTGGAATATCCAATCAATGCCTCGAATCCAATGATTTATGAGTTTGTTATTAATGTAAAGGTAAATCATGAAGTTCAACATACCGTACAGTTTTTACGCAAGAACTATAAGAATAGAGAATAACATAGAAAGTTAAAATTGGCAATGTAAATTATTTAAAAAATACTGAATTCAATACTGCCATTGTATTGTCCATCTTCAGGGAAGACAGATCAATGGAATTGCGAAGATACTTTTTGATACGTTTCAGTCAGGGGCCCGATTCTCCTAAGTTAATAATGTCAAAATCGAATAGAAATCGAATCGCAATATGATCGCAATAGCAGTTTTAACCATATCGGGCATTCTGCTACTAATAAAAGACCAATCGTATTCGATTGACATTTGATTGGTGTGCGATTGGTCTGCTATTTTGGTGATTTTGGTATATACGGTAGTTTGCTGTATAATCATATTGCAATCGTAAATCATTTGCAGACAAAATGATTCATTATTGAATGATAGAAAAGGATAAAAACGTATATTTCAAAGAAAAAATAGCGGAATGCCACATACGCTTCAATCGTAATCGAGTCGGGATTGGATCTCAGTCGAATCGAGTCGAACGTCAATCGTATGTCGCTTAAGTAAAATTAGGAGAATCGGGCCCCAGGGTAGAAGAAATATTTTCATAGGCAGTATACATACATAAAGAAAGCAGATTGAAGCAATGTGAAGCTAATGTAACTGTTAGAAGCAGTGCATGTGCAGAATGGAGCAGTGTCCATAAGCGCTGGTAGATCGATACCGGCAACCAGCTTTCTTTCTGTATACAGCTTGGATATCATACTAAAATAAGTAAAACAAAATATTAAAGTACACCAACCATATCCTTCGTAATAATCGTTATAAATATCCTTCCTAAGGTAAGAATAATCATCTGCTCGGTTATTTCAAGATCCAAGTATTTATTTTTGTCTTATGAATATTTCCTTTCAAATCAAATAAGTATAAAACCCTATATTAATACCAACATATCCCGACTATGAACCTAGGATATATAATAATTGCCTAGTTTGAAGAACTCAGAGCTCGCCAGTTATCCTTCGATCATTAAATTGAACTGCTCCGATTAGATCTTGCCCGTCAAGAAAATATACGTCATATGGGTTCTAGTTCTTCTTACTCTTAGATTATTTTTTATTTTTTTGGTATATCATCAATGGAAAGGTCTCGTCAATATGAATAATATAAGCAAAAACACGAGTTTATAAATTCCACTGTCGAGTTCCCTCGACCTTCTCTGGTCTCCATCATCCGGTCAGCTCCAAACCTTCACTTTGAATAGTGCTATCAAGCATTCACCAGAGTGTCAAGTTTTGACCCTACATACCGATTTCTTTGGATCCCCGTCATCAGATCCTGACCTGATGACAATGGAAATAAACGGCGAGTACACTCTTGCACCACATGTACTCCATTATGTACTGCCCGTATGTAGTCCATTATGTACTCCATCGTGTACTCCATCATGTACTCCATTATGTAAGTACTGCCCCTGTGTACTCCATTAATTAATTTCTTATTTTTATTCTTATGTATTACCCATACCTATGAACACCATTATGTACTGCCCCTGTGTACTCTATTATGTACTAGTGATGCAACGCAAGTGTTTTAGCGGAACCAAGGAATATAGATACCGTAGGTGCTAGAATGAACAGAGCAATTAATAAATATATAACCGTCATTCTATCATCATCACACATTTGGACCATTTATTATTGTAATAATCATTTACCAATCAAATTATATCATCGATCGCTGCCTTCGAGTTGTCCTTAAATTGATTTAAATATCTCTTAATTCTAAATTCTTCAACGGCCCCAGTTTCACCCATGATGGCAAGCAAATCTACTTAACACACATTGTATATGGTAATAACAAAATTGTTCTCGTGTATCCACCACAAATCCTTCTAGTTCTTCGTTGGCGTGTCAATTATATGCACGACTATATTTTAGCCTTAGCAAACGAAACTAATACTCTATCGGGTTAGTTCAATGCTCATCTGGTGGTCTCACGCACGTAGTTTTGATAATCTACAATGAATTAGTTGAAATATTTTAGTAGTGATTATGAAAATTGTGGTGATTTTGATGTTGGTGGTATGCGTGGCAGCGGATACTGGGCAGCCGGCTGGGTTTATGGCTGATTGTGAGTTCGTTTAACCATACTTCCCTATCCCTATCATACTTTTTCTTCATTATTATAACATCTAGTGTGAATCCAGCTTTAGTACATAGTGATACCACTGTAAAAGTTATGGAATTATCAGTCCAGGACCAGACTTATTCAGTCCAGGACCAGACCTCTAAAGACTGTCAAATTTTTAGAAATGTAGAATATTCTATCCTACCCAGGTCCAGGAATGAATCGAACGACTCTCTTATCAGAGGCCACGAAGCGCTCACTCTCAGTGGTAGTAGTGTACCCAACTTCAGGCTTCCTGGGCCACCGGGAGGTAAGGTGCAAGCTCAGTACGGAGGGCGCCGCGTCCGCAGCGAAACACCTAGACTTTAAGACACGGAAAACTCAGGTAGGATACTTCTTGGAAGGTATGGCATATCGTATCTAGTTTTAGATAAATGTTATTAACTGGAAGTCTGGAAGGGTATACGGAGACTATCTATACTAATACTATAAAGCTAAAGAGTTTGTTTGTTTGTTTGTTTGAACGCGCTAATCTCAGGAACTACTGGTCCGATTTCAAAAATTCTTTCAGTGTTAGATAGCCCATTTATCAAGGAAGGCTATAGGCTACTTTTTATCCGGGTCCGTGCCGAGGTTCCCACGGGATGCGGGTGAAACCGCTGGCAGAAGCTAGTGTTTGATATTTTGTTTAGCCAGTCATCACTCAAAATCGATAACCAAAAACGATTACAATACTCCAAGGATCATATGAGAAAATGCTACAATGTTGACTGAAAGTGGAGTTGTGGAATAATAGCTACCTACTTGGGTTTGATAAACCTCCCAAAAAAAAGTTTTCCATTTAGACGTAGTGGGTATCTACTATGTAAGTAAGTAATCCCATTTTTAAAGAACTTTCTGTTTGTCCAAATTAGGTACATCTCCTAATATTTGAATTATTATCAGATTACATCAAAATCGAAATCGATAGCATCAATGTTAGATGGCGGCCGTGACTCGAATATGGCGAGCTCTTATATAATAAGCTAATATTCATTCACGTTAACGATCAAGGTTCCAATTAAATCACTCAGATTACACAATTCCGCTCGCTGCCGTGGTTTACTGTTGAGTTCAGCTGAATGTTAATATCTGTGTTACCTACGTATTTTTTATTTTATGTAACCTGTTGAATTAGATGTACAATAATTTACTTATTTGATAAATGAAATTAAAAAATGTTTATTCATTTTATTAAAATTATCAAATCCCAGAATGGCTTAATTTAAATAATGTTAAGAGAAGCTACAGAAGCTCTTTTATTTTCCCCTCGAACAAAACCAAAAATGTTGAGTTATGTTTTTTTTTGAACCATCTGTGTATTCAAAACTAAACAGTAGAAAGTATCATGGCTAGCTACCACAAGACATAACCATATCCAATTGACTCCAGAAGGCACCGAATATGTCCGTACAAATGTACCTATTTTTGAAACTCTTCAGGTGATGATCAGCGGTTACTTGGACGGCTCCTTCTCCCCAATAGTGCGCTCATTCATAGCGATGTACCTGAAACTAGGACGAAACGTCATCGTGTTGGAAATATTTCCCATTCTCGTGCGAACTTATCCGATGTAAGTGTATTATTTTTATTATTTACTGAACAGTTTCTGAAGAGCGTTGGGTCATCATCAGCTTTTTTGTCGTCCCTGGCCTCCTCTCACAGAGGGAAGGATTGAGCATCACGCTTGCTCAAAGCGAGTTTGCGATTTCAGATTTCCCGGTTTCCTCGAGATGTTTTCTTTCAGACTGGTGTCCAAGATATACATAGAAAGTAGGTACATACAAACTTAGAAACTTGGTATTGGTACTTGCCTGACCTGGAATCAAACCCGCACACTCATACTTGAGAGGTGGGTGCTTTATCCTTTGCTTTTTGGTCCTTTTGCGTCGGGTCAGCAGTTATTAAAATTGTTGCTGAACAGTGGCGGCGTAGCATCGGGTGGTACCCGGGGCGAACTACTGCAAAGCCTAATAGTGTACTACTATTGAGCGCCCCCCAAAAAAAAACGACAAAATATAATCTTACTAAAATTTTAAATTAAAGTACTTAAAAATCGTTTATGGTGTTTTTTGCTAGGTTTAACATAAAGAAATCGGAGACAGATCACTGCAAACTTATAAAGCGAACTAGCGAAGCGAGCCCGTAATTTTTGAGTTTTGGTACATAAAAGAACCCATACATGTTCATGCATAAAAGGCAGTGCTAAGTGAAAAAGCCGCGAGCGCAGCGAGCGCGAAATTTTTGAGTTTTGGAACAGTAAAGTACCAAAACAAGTTTAAAAAAAACCGCCGTAAAGTGAAATAGTCGCGAGTGTAGCGAGCGCGAAATTTTTTAGTTTTGGAACATTAAAGTACCAAAATAAGTTTTAAAAAAACCGCCGTAAAGTGAAATAGTCGCGAGCGTAGCGAGCGCGTAATTCTTTAGTTTTGGGACACAAAAGTACCCAAACTAGTGTGAAAAAAACCACAGCAAAGAAAAGAAGCCGAGCGTAGCGAGCGTGAAATTTTTGAGTTTGGAACACAAAAATACTCAAACAAGTTTGAAAGAAACCAATGGAAAGTCAAAAAGCTGCGAGCGCGAAATTTTTTCAGTTTCGGGACACAAAAGTCCTCCACCTCCAAACAGCTTAAAATCGGCGGCGAGTTGTTCGGCGAGAGCGTCAGTTGTTTTTGCTACTTCGGTGCTTAAACTTTTTATTAGATTGAGGACTCAAAGAGCGCAGAATGAATCAGAAATGAAGAAAAAACCGCGAGCGAAGCGAGCGGATTTTTTTTTTATAACTTTGAGGATTTAATTTATGGAATCAGTTAAAAACAAATATAAACAAGAAAGAGAGGGGTGACAGCCGGACTGGCACCCCTCTCAGTGCCGCCTCGACGTCTTGCGCATGCATTGTCGTAGTTTTGTTTAAAATTTTAATAGCGTACAGTGACTAGTAGTGAACCTAGGCTTTGCAGATTAGAATGGCACCCTCGGTGGCTTATCCCTTCTGCCCGTGCCATCCTGGTCGTGCAGATATGTGCCGACCGAGATGGCACCCCCCGAGACGTGGTACCCGGGGCGGACCGCCCCCTCCGCCCCCCCCTTACGCCGCTACTGTTGCTGAACATAACTCACAAACTACAAAACTAACAAAAACAATTTCAAAACATTTTGCGACACAAAGGTTTGAATTTTTCGAATTACATAACAGGGCTTGTTACATAACAGTTTCACACAGAAGGCTTATAAAGGAGTACCTACTCCATAAACGAAACGATCGAAGGACGTCGATAGTCGTATGGCGGAAGACGATTTATTCAAATCTCGTGGTACTGAAGGTGTATAGATTTTAGTACGTCGCCGTTTACTGAGCAATGAAGAGAAATTCAGAGAATACTTTCGCCTTACACCACAATTATTTGATTACGTACTGAACCACATAAGATGTAATTTGAGTTACAAACCATATAATAGACACACAAAACCAATAACCCCAGAACTAAAACTGTGTATACTTCTTAGGTGAGTCAATAAAAATACATCATTCTCCGAGCCTTTTTCCCAATCATGTTGGGGTCGGCTTCCAGTCTTAACCGGATTCAGCAGGGGCCCGATTCTCCTAATTTTACTTAAGCGACGATCGATCGACGTTCGACTCGATTCGACTGAGATCCAATCCCGACTCGATTACGATTGAAGCGTATGTGGCATTCCGCTATTTTTTCTTTGAAATAAACGTTTTTATCCTTTTCTGTCATTCGATAATGAATCATTTTGTCTGCAAATTATTTACGACTAGCTGTTGCCCGCAACTTCGTCTGCGTGGGCAATTTAATATAGTCAATTATTACGTATGGTGCGTAAGTAATTTTCACAGGAAATAGCTATAATCTATGTCTATATGCTTTGAGTCTGACAAAGCTGTCATTTGTACATTTTCTGCAGCTGCTGCGACTAAGCAGAAGCCAGAAAGTCTGTCAGTCTTACCATGGATATCGTCTTGTGTAGTTGACTGGATTGAAGATAGATAGATAGGTAGTCGCTCCAAGCAAAATATTGGTACTCAAACAGATTCGGTGACTGGAAGCCCAACACCAACATAGTTGGGAAATAGCTGGATGGATGATAAAATGAGCCATCATCATCAGCAGGCGCATAGGGTAGGATAGTTTCACTACTGGGGAGAAACACTTGTATGACTTGTATGAATTGGGGATTTTCTGTGCACTTACTTACTATGGTAAGGCTGACCCCACATTGGGCGTGCGCGATCCTCCGGCGTGTGAGTAGCGCGGGCGTCGCGAGCGCGCTGGGTGAAAGTCGCGTTTTGCTGCCCTGCGGCATGTGTGAAGAGTGCAAGCGACGCGCTCGCGGCGAGCACGCGGCGCTCGAGTTGCGTTCTTACCCCTACGCCCGCTATCCCCGCCGCCCGCTAAACGCCTTAGCAGTTAAACGTCAAGTCGAGCGCGCTGCAAATGCCGCAGGGCAGCAAAACGCGACGCTCACGCAGCGTGCTCGCGACGCACGCGCTACTCACACGCCCGAGGATCGCGCACGCCTAATGTGGGGTTAGGTCTAAACCGGGAGGGACTCCACCGAAATGTTTGCATTAGTTCACGAATCGGCAAACTGTACGTATCTGTGAGAGTCCACTTCATGTGTTCGTACTTGAAACCTGCAGTTTTGCCAAGATTTTCAAAATGTACGCTCGCAATTTGTCATTTCTTGGTGGAGCCAGCAAATCAAAAGAAACAGAAGTGTTGTATACTGTGCGTCACTACCGCTCACCGGTAAAATTTCGCTCTTGCGGAGGACGTTTATATACCATATTTTGTGTCACACGTAAACAGGACGACAGTAAGTATCCACCGAAACACTTTCAAAGATCTGATGAACGAACAAATCAGACCTGAGTTGGTCACTTGGGGCCAATCAGAGCTCTATGAAGCGATCATACGCTTTGGCTCCTACTGTTATTGTGGTTCCTGAAAATGTATTCACCTGATTCAACGATGAATGTAATTCTGATGGTACTATTAAGAACACTTGCTTAGCGCAAAAGCTGACGATGGCAGGCCGACTCTTTTGACTTCTCGAATAGGATACCATTGGTTTTTGTGCAATGCACACCTGCAATGCATGCTGGATTAGGATAGGATATAGGTGGATAGGATTTGCAGCAGAGAACAATTCTGTCTTTGTAATTGAATGACATCAAACGTAGTTTTATATAAAAGGTGTTTTTTTAGACTTGGCTCGCTTCTTACTGAGACTGTTCGTAATCGTGAACAGTGTATTTGCGATCAGAAGTTGAAAGTAAGCATGTCTCTGGTATGCGACGCGTAATTTGTACGTTTCCAGACGCATAAAGCATTTTACGTGTGTATGGTATTAAATCGAGAAAGCTCCCATTTCTTATCTGCACTTTGTATCTGGGCTTGTTTTTAAAGCTACAGAAGCCTACATTACCTACCTCACGCTTAGCAGCGCTTGCGAGAGATAGATCTTCCTTTCTTCTAGGATTAAGTTTACATATTTTGCATCAGAAAAAATAATTAAGGTCTACTTAATACTACTCACTCAAAGTAATTTGTTTTAAGGCCACCACATTAGTGGAAGATAAGCTAAACTATGTTTATGAAAAAATCCTGATATGAACTCCATCTGTAACTTTAAATGATAATTAATTGTTCCACTAAAGTCATCATTTTTGACATAATGTTCAAAAAATAATTTAGATGGCACCGTTTTAAATTTGGCTGAGAACTATTAATTTTCCTTTCATCAAGGTAATAATTATAGTTGGATTTTGATGTGGTACGGCAAACTGACAAACACTATTGAAATGTCTATCGAAAAATTACACTACGTGTTAAAATATGGTGAATTACGGAAAATACACAACTCCATCTGTTGAAATAATAATCCTCTATAAAGAATGTATGGTAATTAATTGTCATTTACCACCTCGCTCTTTTGACAAATTTGATGTATTTTTACCACAGATGGAGCTACTTTAACCTTGGCTAAACAAAATTTTCATTTTTTTTTTCTTCCGAAGTTACTTATAAAGGTGTGATTTTCTGTGTAAAGATTAATAATAGGCCGAACAACTAATATAAGTACAACATTCAAATGTACAGTTTTGACAAACAGATTGCGTGTCGTAATATTTTACATCTTGAATTCACAAAATTAATCATATCTTTTGATAGAGTGAATCGATTTCGATGAAACAAAAACTAAGTAATACCCCAAGTTACGTAGAATTTTTGTATATAAGCATTTTCTGCATTGAATTCGTAGATTTTACGTGAATCCCGAACAAACAAACAGATAAACAGACAAACAGACAAACAGACAAACAGACAAACAGACAAACAGACAAACAGACAAACAGACAAACAGACAAAAATGACAAAAATGATGGAAATGGGTTCTATTACTTATCCTTTAACATGCCGGCTATTTTTTTTGTCAATTTCTTCAATGTACAAAAATTACTTTTCTACAGATTTATTATATGTATAGATTGCAAAATGATTGTACAGCAAACTACCGTATAGACCAAAATCACCAAAATAGCAGACCAATCGCACACCAATCGTCAATCGAATACGATTGGTCTTTTATTAGTAACAGAATCAAGGGCGGATCCAGCTTCGGCGCCAGGGGGGGGTCACACAGTCGTGGTCAAGTCACAATAGTTATTTGTTATACAAGAGTGCAAAGTTGCTTTCTAACCGCGGGCTCAGTTTTGATGACCGAGCAAGCGAAGGATTCTAAAATTGAAACACGAGCGTAGCGAGTGTTTCAATAATTAGAATCCCGAGCGATAGCGAGGGAATCAAAAGAGCACAAGGTGAAAAATCTTTGCACTCGAGTGCAACACGTAACTTTTCATCCCACCTCATCGAGGAAATTTCTAAACTCAAAAAAAGAAAATGACACGCACGTCACACATGGAAAATTAAAAAGATGTACCTATTAAAATTTATTAAGGCAAAAAATCAGTTTAAAAGTGTAATGAGGTTTAAAATCGACCACAAAACAAAAAAAAATAATAATTTCATCCCACTTCATCGAGAAAAAAAAATGCAAAAAAACAAAATGGCGCGCACATATGAGTATCAAATTAAAAAGAAGTACCTATTAAAGTTCATTTATTTGAAAACTCAGTTTAAAAATTAAACGAGGTTAAAAATCTATGTAAAAACAATAATAAAAATTAATTAATTAATTGAATAATTATTTTAAGCAGTATTTTATTTGTTTAATACCTATGTATTTGTTTGAAAAGTCTTATCAAGATTGTCACAAATGGAGTATTGCACACGATGTTCTAAATTCAAATCACTTTGCCGCTCTAGAGGATAAAAACGGCTTTTGCGCTCAGATATCAAAGAGTAAAACTACTCTTTCCGAGATGGTGGGATGAAAAAAATATTATATTGTAGCTTCTTTTAATATTAAAAGTAGTAGTATAAATAGGTACAATAAGCGCGATCGTAGCGAGCTCGAAATTTTTACGAATGTTAAGAAAAGTGTTTTCATGTTGAAAATGGCCCGAGCAGAGTGAGCGCAATTTCTCGTATTTATACTACACACACGGGTCAAACAAAAAAGCGCGAGCGAAGCGAGCGCGAAAATTTTTGTTCGGGTCGAGGACTAAGGTTAAAAAAGTGTTTTTATGTAGAAAATGGTCCGAGCTGAGCGAACGCGATTTTTTGGACATAATCACAGATGCGAAATTGAAAAAAGCGCGAACGAAGCGAGCGCGAAAATTTTTATTCAGTGCGAGGACTAAAAGTAGATGAAAACGCTTTCTTGCTGTATAACAAATTACAGCACAAATACAAGAAAGCGCGATCATAGCAAGCGCGAGAATTTTTTCAGGTTGAAGACTAAACGTTTGAAAAGTATCGTGTACGCAGAAAAGGGCGCGTACGTTTTTTATTGCAGCAACAGTAAAACATTTTCTGAGAAAACTTCAATTGTCTTACTATTGGTAAGGGTTCATGAGATCAGGGCCGTCTCTAGCTCATGTTGCGCCTGGGTGCAATCATCACCCAAGCGCCACCTATGTATCTACTGAAAGATTTTGAGTAGTACATATTGATCGAAGTACTTTACAAGGAATATAAATAAGAACGTTCGAACGAAAGTCACTTTTTTGGTAGGTACAAGACTTAAAAAATGTTTCCAAATCATTGTAGGCTCAAACTGTTGGCCAGATTTACCTAAGTTATGAAAGTTGAGACAGGACAACGTAATCGTAAAAATTTGCGCGAGCGAAGCGAGCGTGCAAATTTTTTAATTTTGGGACACAAAAAGTTCATAAGTTTTAAAAAGCGCTGTAAAGTAACAAGCAGTCGGAAGCGCAAACTGTTTTGTTTTTGAGGACTCCATTAATATATTTTTTTGCTATATTTGACTTATGAAGTTATCAAGGCAAGGAATATATAATATTGCCGAGCGAAGCGAGCGCGAAATTTTTTGAGCCTACGACACAAAAGCACCTGATTAAGTACATTGTAGAGCAAAAGTAGCCGCGAACGCAGCGAGCGCGAACTTTTTTAAATTATTTGTTTGAAGACTCACAAATCAGACTGGGAATTACGTACAAATAAAAAGGAACCGTGATTATAGCGAGTGCCATTTGTGTTCGTTGATTCGGTGCGTCAATAAAAATAATAAACAATCAGAAATACAGTACAGACACAGTCATTTACTCGCGAGCGTAGCGAGCTAGAATTTTTTCACTTAGGTAGTTGGAGGATGTTAAAAGTTAAAAATAATCAAAATGATCAATCCAACAAAGCGAAGGCGACTTTTTTGTCAGTATCATGATATAATGTGGAACTTCCTTATCGAACGGGTGTAATTTTTTCGAATTTTCCTGGTGGTGGGGCGTCCCGCGGCGCCCCTGATATCGAGGCGCCCGGGTTATTCGCATACCCTCTGCACCATAGGTTAAGACGGCCCTGCATGAGATACAGCATGTAATGTAGACAACCCGGACAGCGGATTCTTAGTAACAGGGTCCCGTTTCCTCCTTTTGGGTACGGATAAAGAGTAAAAAAAGAATATAGAGCGAGCGTTGCGAGCACGAATTTGTTAAGCAAAACTACTCTACCTGTAACTGTGTAAGTATCTACCTATTCACTCGAAATAAAAATTATCTTATACTTATAACAAAAACATAAAACATCGTGTTTAACCATTTCAATTATTGGTCCTCTTAGGTCCTGAACCTGGCCCAGGGGGGGGTCATGACCTTGTGACCTACCCCCTGGATCCGCCGTTGAACAGAATGCCCGATATGGTTAAAACTGCTATTGCGATCATATTGCAATTCGATTTCTATTCGATTTTGACATTATTAACTTAGGAGAATCGGGTCCCTGAGTACCAGTGCTTTACAAAAAGCGACTGGCTATCTGACCTCCCCAACCCAGTTACCTGGGCAACCCGATACCCCTTGGTTAGACTGGTGTCAGACTTACTGGCTTCTGACTACCCGTAACGACTGCCAAGGATGTTCAATGACAGCCGGAACCCACAGTTTAACGTGCCATCCGAAACACAGCCAATGGTGTGTTCTAAGATAAACTTAGAAAGCACATACAAACTTAGAAAAGTTGTATTGGTACTTGTCTGACCTGGGATCGAACCCGCGCCCTCGTACTTGAGAGGTTGGTCCTTTACCCACTAGGCGACCACGACTTTTTAATTTTTTAGTCAATAAAAATACATTTTATTTAATTTTGTATTTATTTAATATTATCAGTTTCCGAAACTAAATATAGTTGTCCTTGTTCATCTACTCAGTAGCTGACTACTGTAATTAAATTGTGTGAAGTGTCCAACGTAGAAGGAGCTACAATTAGTGAAGCACTAGCTGTACTACACGTAGTAGTTGTGGTGGACATTGGCGAAGGAACAAGGTTTGAACAATAATCATTATTGCTCGTACAGGGTCTTGGAGATAACGCACCTATGCCTATAACTACCTACCTATAACGCACGCCTACTCACAAGGGGTATCGGGTTGCCCGGGTAACTGGGTTGAGGAGGTCAGATAGGCAGTCGCTTCTTGTAAAGCACTGGTACTCAGCTGAATCCGGTTAGACTGGAAGCCGACCCCAACATAGTTGGGAAAAAGGCTCGGAGGATGATGATAACGCACGCCTACTATGGACATGTTTATTCCATTTTAACGTATGGTATTATATACTGGTGGAACTCGACAAATGTACAATCTACTTTCATTCTCCAGAAAAAATGTATAAAGACAATATATAACATGTATAGTACTGAATCTTTAAGAGATACATTTAAGACAAAGGGTTTCCTAACACTGACTGGAATCTATATACTGGAATTGTGTTTGTAAGTACACAATATAAGTATAATATTAATTTGCCTTGTATAAAAAATATGATTTATTATAAAAGTACATATATTACTGCTATTCGTGTATATGTTACAGCCAAAGTGATTAAATATATATTATACATAACGATTGGTCATTGTATATAATACCCAAATTGACTAGACAGTGTGATAGATTAATCACTTTTTCTGGATCTAATTCATAATAGCTGGTCAAAGTTAGCCAAAGTAATAAATATGGTATAATCGTCTGACTACTTCCTAATTCTTAGAAACGGCTTACAAGTTGTTATCGACTCTTTTTATGATAAATCATCAAATGATTCCTCCCACTGTGGGAGAGCAGCGTGAGGGACTCAGAGAGCGTGAGCGTGAGCGTGCAGCGTGAGGTCAGACTGTTAGTGGCTTAAACCCACGCGTTGAACAACGCGCACCGCCGAGACGGGTCCGTGTCTCCCAGGAGACGGAAGGCCGATAAGGCACCCGAACTCATCGCACAGGCTCACGTCTACGGTGGCTGGGAGTCGTCTCTCGACCACACAGAAGGAGACGATGGCATCCCAGTACCTCTCGCCCCGGACCTTGGCTTGAACCAGGGCCGGGTGCGAGAGGTCGCCGCTGCCGACTGCCTCGACGAGGACATGGCGGTGCCCTTCCCGGGCAGGGCACACTCCGGGCCGTCGGTACAGTGGCCCGAGCCACACTTCAAAGAGGGGACTTTTCGCTACTATTATGGGGTGCACTGTGCTAACTAGCCTTTTTCGAATTATATTAAGGTCAGCTACCAGGCACTTTAGTTAGTTAACATGAAATAATAATCTTTACCTACTTGTTTTATTACATTATCTAAGTCTATGGAGATATTATACAAAATTGCTAGTTATTGTGATTAATTCTGTGTCAATTATCACTTTATCCAAATTGAGTAGATATTATAAATAACAGCTAGATAATATGTATAATATGCGGACTTATTACTTTGGCTGTAACATATACAACAAACTGCCATCAGCAATCAAGCAATTAAATGGAAATATGTTTAAAGCAAAGTTAAAGAAATTTTTAATTGATAATGTTTTTTATTATATAAATGAATATTTTGGAAAAGTAATTTAGAAGTGTCACTTTTGTATTGTCAGTGAATCTTTTTTTCTCTACTTTATTTTAATATTGACTTGGATAGACTGTTGATCTAATTTACTGTATTTAATGAACATCAATATGTACACAGTTATGCAATAAATGAATCTTTATCTTTATCACAGTCTTGATGTCAATTGATTGAAATTTGGCGTAATTCAGCATTACCAACTAACGATCCTATTTGTAATCTTAATTGAACTTGTTCGTAAGGTGGCAGCCTCTTAACTATTTTTGCCATTGAACCAAAAAACAGATCGTTTTCATCTAATCCACTTTGAGTATAATTCCGATCAACAATTTTCTTAAGTAGGTTTAGACGTTCGTGACTGTGTGTATGTATATGTTTCCGTTTCTTATCGCTGCTTTTAGCTTTATTTTCTTTGTGAATATCTTCTTTTTCCTGAATGTTTGATAGCATTTCTTCGCTGTTGTGAGTATTTTCCATTATTTTAATTCCGTCTTCCGGGGTTTGTATTCCTTCGCTGATATCATGAGTGTTTTCCATTATCACACTATTATCTCCTATGTTTTCATCTACAACATAAGTAATACTGCCTCTTTGGGATGAAGGAAGGCTGTCCAAGAATGACAGGAGATCAGATCTTTTCTTTGCTGCTTCTCTGCTTGAACCAGTACCTGGTTTTCCTCTACGTCGAATATAATAGTCTCGTATGTAACACCATCTCTTGGAGCAATCGTCAGCTGTAAAAAGTTTATGTAAATTGTAACTATAGCATAACAATTATAGCAATATTTGTTACTATAGTAGTAACAAACCCGAACTAAGACTAATTACATTCATTATTTATTTCAGGCACTTCGCCACAGGAGTCTTATCGCTTGCTTGCCTTTCAATATCGAGTAAGCCATAGCTGGATAAGATATAGCAAAAGAAGTTAGTACTGCCATTGTCAAAACTATGCTTCAATTAGTTATACCATTACCAAAACATCTTCAACTCAAAAAAATCAGTGATCAGTATTTATTAAAGTGGAATTTTCCAAACTGCGTGGGAGCAATTGATGGAAAACATATAAGATTGAAAGCTCTCATCAATAGTGGATCATTATATTACAACTACAAGGAGTATTATTCAATGGTATTGCTAGCAGTCGTTGATGCGGATTGTAAATTTATTACCATAGATTTTGGTTCTTATGGAAGAGAAGGAGATGCTGGTATTTACTTAAAAAGTAAAATCGGGCAAAACATAAGAAATCAATATATTAAAATATATATGAAAATTAGATTACCATAAACTTTTTGTTAGTTGTACTAACCTGTTTTATTTAATATTTCTCCAATTTCACGCCACCAATACTGTTTTAATTGACTTTTTCTATAGTCTTTACTTTTTTTATTATATATTGATTCGTGGTTTCGAACGAAATCTATTAAAATTTCGTCGTCCTCGCTGCTCCAAGAGATGGAACTCATTTCAAAAAAACACAAATTCGTATTAAGTTCGTATTAAAATAGCTTCACCGCTTTCAATAAAACGTTCATCAAACCATCTGACACCGTCAAGACGGCCGTCATGCAATGCAAATGGCGGCACCGCTTTTTGAAGTTACGGCATAGATGTAATATACTAAACAAGATTGCGCACTCTCAAAAAATATATATTTACGAAAATGAACTCTATTCCAACGCAATATGGTACTAAATTGGTTGCATAATACATAGAGGCAAATCCGAGCCGAGAGGGATAGTTAGAACGGAGGCTGTGTACCTTGCTAACATAAAAAAATGTTATGATCAACAGTTTTGTCTTCCCAAAAAAACAATTGAATCACTTATATTTTTATCTTATTTTGTCAACAAATTAATAACAATCAACAAAACATAAACAACATAAATTTTTATTTTGCTTTTTTTTATTTTCTAGCGGTAACCCTGAACATTCTTGGCGCGTAATCAGCATTTAAAATTTTGTTTATATTTTTTTGTATTAAATCAATTTAAACTATTAAAATGGTGAAAAAGTGTTGCGTTTATACTTGTAAAAGTGAATCCTATGGTGGTTGCAATACATCGTTCCACAGGTTAGCTAATAATAACATTTTAAATCAAACAACTAGGGTGCCCATGAATTCTTGTAATGAGTCAAAAGGGTAATGGATTTTAAAACTGTTGTACTATTGTTATAGCTTCCCAAAAAGTGAAGAAAGGCGACATAAATGGCTCAGCAGTCTATATGTGAAGCAAAAATACAAAAAGGTCAGTCTTCACTTCGAATCTTCCTGCTTTTATACTGCTGACTCCCGCTTATTATTAAAAGCCTATATTAGTATCTTAAGGTCACAAACTGCGTAAGTTAAAACTTCAATACCAATCTGTGTTTAAAAATCTTAGCAAATTCGGATTTGTCTCACATAGCTTAATCTCATAGTCACCCTATTAGAAAGGGACAGACAGCCTCCGTACTAACTGTTTCACTCGGCTCGTTTTTTGGGTATAGGTGCGCAGTCCTGTTTACTATATTATGTCTATGAGTTACGGTGACAATTACCGCTCTCTAGGTAACCGCCCCATTTGGTTTACATAGACAACGTTCTAGTGTCGTCATTCACCGCTGTATTACGGCCGCTATGTGACGGCACCGCTTTTCTAGGAAACCCAAGCTTAATTGCAAGTCATTAGCCAATACCTACAAACTGGTTGGATGCTGAGTACTGGCTGATTTACTGAATCTCAAACCCGTTCAGTTGTTTTTTATATATTTGCTAGCATGGAGGCCAGCTTCTTAGGCAGTAAACCAAAATTATTAAAAATGTGGATAGGTTTACTTGGTCGTGCAATTATATTTACCTACCTTTCCCACAGCAAAACCCCCTTTATTCAGCATCACTGAGTAGCTAAAATGAATGGCCTTTAAATAGATCAACGCCATCCTTTGAAATCCTTTCATGAAAAAAAAAACCTCTGAAATTCCTGAACACTTTCGTTGGGTATAATATTTTAACCTAAAGGCACCTGTTGTCTGCACTCGACTCTCTAATGATAAAAATAACATTCACGTTCCCATGAGATCTTAATATACTAATTATCAGACAGGTCCCATAGCTTCATAATAGCGATTTTTACAAGCGAACAAAGAACATTCAAGTTAAGGGCGTCTGACTGAGGTATTCCACGAAGCGCACCCAAACGAAGCACACCCAGACGAAGCACACCTAAAGTATTCCACTTAGCACACCCGTAGGTGGGCTTCAAATAAAAAAATTAATTAATTAAATTCCTATTCCACGAAGCACACCTAAGAATATCACTCGCATAGTGCGGGGACTAAGGAATAAAAATGTCGATAGAAGAATATATTTATTATTTAAAAGACTAACTTAAATTTCTAACACCATTCAGTTACATTATAATAATGTAATACAATACTTGTAATTTTCATAATGTTCAAATATAAATCCCATAGATAAGACGTATACATGATGCGCTAATAGTAAACGCGTGCGCCAGCCACTAGATTCCCGAGCCAACCCGAATTTAGCCGAGTATTTTAAATGAAAAACTTCGATGTAGGTAAAGGTTAATAGCTCTCATATAAATATAATAAATTAATAAAAACATTAAAAAACACAGGTAAAGACAACATGGGCATTTTATAAACCCGAAAATGTGACTCGATACTTTTTGTACCGGTTACAAAAGTACCAGGAGCCCATAACTAGCAAAGAGATTGATACATAAAAATATTCTCAAACAAGAAAATAAATATAAAATTTAATTAACAAAAATAATTTGAATATAGTCAGCAGTTGTGTTACACTTCCAGGGCACTCAACAACCAACTAATAATAATGCATTTACACTACATGTTTTTTTTGCTAATACCGATAATAGTAAATAGTTACACAAAACAATAGAAACCGGACCATACTTTGCCCCTTCTTCTATATTTTGTCTCTTTCTAGAAAACAAAAGGCTTCTGTTTTATTACCTGATTTTATATATAAAATATACAATCCTGACACTCTTGACTGCTATACTTCTGTGAGTTATGCGGTCCTGGTACACGGTGGGCAGTTCCATGGACACTCGTTGATTGGTATATTACTCATCTGATTTATGCGATCCTGGTATTTTGGTTTTGGCCGTGCGTTGTGTGACGCCCCGTTGAAATCGCGATTTTATTAATAGCGTCTTGCCATATTCGGAAAAAAACATAACCAACATAAATAAAAAAAAAACATACTTACAATATTGTAAAACTTTTCTTGTTGACAGTACTTTTTACAAAATAAAGTACGGATGACGAATTGAAACTAAGCAAAATAAAATATTTTATCGAATGACAAACTGAGACACGTTTTTATGGATGCCAAATCACTAAAATGACGAATTGGGCATAACTCTTCCCAACTATGTTGGGGTTGGCTTCCAGTCTAATCGGATTCAGCTAATAATTATGAAACAATCTGTGATTTTAAATAGTAAGGTTACAAAAATGACAAATATTGTGTCACATTATTATAATGAAACTAAATGGTGTTAGAAAATGTTAGTCTTTTAAATAATAAATATGTTCTTCTATCGACAGTTTTATTCCTTAGTCCCCGCACTATGCGAGTGATATTCTTAGGTGTGCTTCGTGGAATAGGAAATTAATTAATTATTTTTTTTATTTGAAGCCCACCTACGGGTGTGCTAAGTGGAATACTTTAGGTGTGCTTCGTCTGGGTGTGCTTCGTTTGGGTGCGCTTCGTGGAATACCTCGTCTGACTCATATTTAAGTAAATATTGTACAAAGGTTTTGTGAAATAATATTTAACTCCCAAACTCTTCAACTACCCAAAGTCGATAGTTCGTTATAACTACGATGGATTTCATCATCCTCCGAGCCTTTTTCCCAACTATGTTGGGGTCGGCTTCCAGTCTAACCGGATTCAGCTGAGTACCAGTGCTTTACAAGAAGCGACTGCCTATCTGACCTCCTCAACCCAGTTACCCGGGCAACCCGATACCCCTTGGTTAGACTGGTGTCTTGTTATAACTACCAGGCCCGCCGCTAGCTGTTTGTTCGCCCGCGTGCAAAACTGATTATGCCGCCCTGCGACTACATACGTTTTGTCAAAAAATATATAAGGGGGGGGGGGGATCCAGGGGTCCGCGATTCATATCCATCTTACTTGTCCAACAGAAAAAAATATGTACATGCACCGCTCTGATTGCAGAAAACCCACCTACTTTTGGATAAATAACTATTGCAATACATAACATACATTACACATAACTTTTTATTTACTTGAAATGCTCAGAGTAACCTAAGCAGTCGTGGGTTAGCTCATAATCAAACTAAGCAATTGCTTAGGGCATCAATGCAGTGCAATCATTACCCAAGTGGCCCCTATGTATTGAAAGATTGTGATTAACTTAAACTAACGCACTTAAATATATATAACAATGTTTAAGAGCGTGTATGTCAACCGCGCGCCATTTGGCCTAAAATGGTACTTTTCAAACCACTGTTTCTCATTAACTACTTATCCTATAACTATGTTAATTTTTAATAACGCAAGGTAATTTCACCGTCTATATAGTTAATTGAACATAAATTTCAATTTGTGTAGTTTAAATACTTAAAACCCATAGAACGTAACAGATGTTTTATAAAATTCCCGTTCAGCGTCTATTTCGAAGCTTAAATTCATGTGAAAACAGTGGCAAATCTAATCATATTTATTTTTTTACTCATAGACGAAATCCCCATGCCTATAGTTAATTGAAAACATTTTTTGATTTAGGTCTCTATCTTTCAGAAAAAAATATTTTAACAGTGTGAAAAATTGTGAATTTCAAATGCTTTTTTTACCTACCTATCTTACTTAATTTAATATAACAATTATTTACTATAGTAATATAACTCTTCCTTTAAAACATAAACTTTATATTATAATTTAATCTCTCGTTTTAATTTTTTTATAAATTATTTAAAAACTATTATAAAACGCTGCACGCGAGTCAACTCAAACCAGACCGCCGCAAGGCTTCACAGAGAGAGGACGTGTCGCTCCGTTACATCGCGTAGGGTGAATAACCTCTGCCGTGGATACCGAGAATAGAGTACATTTCAAGCGCGACCAACAAATCTTGATACATTACTATTTTATTTAAAGCTCAATTTTGAAGCATATTTTTTTTTACAAGCTTTTTATAAAATAAGCTTTTATTTAACTTGCAATGTATGTATGTATGTATGTATGTATGTAACTATGTGTGTTCGGGTGGAATTTTACAACTCAATTTTAAGGCACTTGCCCTCAACTAATTGAGCTGAAATTTTGCATACATGTTTAGTTTGGATGACAATGCATGTTAAGCTAGTGACGTCATCCTAAATCCAACCTGGCTAAATATACAAGATGGCGGACTAGTTATTTTTAAGGTACCTATACAATATGGGTATCAAATGAAAGGGATTGACAATTAGAACACATTGCACTTTACGAAATAAAAATCCAAGATGGCCGCCGCTACAAAATGGTGAATAACCTATTTTTCTCAATCCCATCCATATAGGTATCCAATGACAGGGCTTAACAAGTAGAATAAAGTGCACTTTACCAAATCAAAATCTAAGATTAAAAGCTTGTCGCGATTTTACTAAGAAAGTAAATACGAGTACTTAAATCTCGCGACAAGCTTTTAAAACATATAAATTGTGTCAAATATGTTAAATTTGAAATGTCGTTATAAGTTGACAATAAAGTTACAGTAAAAGTTTATTTTTTTTCTTTTTAGCGCATTTAAATAAAAGCTTGTTTTTGAAGATTTTTTTACCTCAATTTATTATCGATTGAGTTGAAATTTTCTTTGAACGTTCAGTTTTAATGACAATGTATGATTCTATATCCAATATGGCTGTATACCCAAGATGGAGAAAAAAATGTTTTTAATGCATTCCTACGATATGGGTATCAGATGAAAGGGCTTGCTATGAATAACTCGAAAAAAAAATGTGTCACGAGTCTTAATCCAATATGGCGGACTCCTTAGGCTAGAAATCACTTATTGCAGATGTATGTTACCAATCGAGCTATAATTTTATTTATATGTTCATTTTGGATGAACCCAAATTTTGACTTTTGATCCCGAATAACTTTTGAAGCATATAGGAACGATGACTTAAAACTTTATTTGCAATGGTAAACGCAAGCTCTTCACCATTATTTAGCTTTCCGGCAATTGTTGTTATTTGACCACAATTTTTCGGTCTGGATGGACTGGACCATTCATATAAACAATCAATTTTTCAAATCAGTCCAGGCGTCGTTGAGAAATCGAGAACAATCACAAAACAATCTAATTGAAACCTCCTCCTTTTTTTGAAATCGGTTAAAATACAGAAACTCTTAACATTGCCATTAATCATCAGTCGACTATTTAGTACTGTTGAAAATTGTATGTAATATACAGCAAGTCCTCAAAACCAAGGTTTTCATAGGTGCCCGATTTTTTTGCTAAAGAGTGTAAGTATGAACGACTTATTTTCATGTTTTCATATTTTAGTCATCTATAGACTTACACTATTTTCTCGCTATTAACTATTTACTAAATAATATATTTTTTGTTCTACCAATTTCACTCGAAAGGATCAAAATGGTTTGTGTGACTATACGTGAAGTATGATAGGCACGCACACAGCCGCGAGTGGCCGCGACGCTAGTCTGCGTGATTTTTTTCCTTAGAGTTTTCATGAAGTAAACATATCATAAAAAGCCATAACATACGTGCGCGAAAAATGTTTTTTCGGAATTGAATGCCTCAACAATTAAACAAAGATAAAATGCGCTATTTGACATGGAGCCGCGAGCGCAGCGAGCGCGAATTTTTTTGGGGATGCAAAGGGTGAAACAGTCAAAATTAATAGGAGACGGCCAAAGCTAGGGCGGCTTTTTCTGAAATTTAATTTTGGTTTAATTTTGCCGCCCCCTAAATAGCGATCTTAAATCGTTTAAAAGAATCTTTAATTTTGAAAATGTCCTTTCAACAGATGTACCTAACTGAAACCGGCAGTGTAAGTAATATTTCTAGCGCTATTGCTGTGTTCGGAAATATTGAAATCAAATCATTAGTAAAAAGATATTGTATTTTTTAAATATTACGTGATAACTCGCTAGATTTGCCGCCCCCCAGGACGTGCCGCCCGCGTGCTGTGCACGCGCTGCACGCCCGCTTACGGCGGGCCTGATAACTACGATGGATTTAAAATACAATATTTCAACTTAGACTTGAACAAGAATCATTAAAGTATCTTGCTAAAAAATGTTCTTTCCAAATGGTAGCCAGTTACACGCTTTCAGTTGCACCCAAGACATTTGCACATGCGCGACCTATCTCCCGGCGCGGGCGGTGGCTACTTTTTGCTCCCCTTGCGCACACGCAAGAGGAAACATGCAATTTGCCGTCTAGAACCACTTGGAAGTCGTATTGAGATGGATATACAATTGTGCATGTTTAGAGACCGTCGAAGATCATATTAATTGATTGATAGATTTGAATGTCATGTGGTAGAAAAAGGTGATTGATACCACGAATGACCTAGTAAGAAAACTGTGATAAAATCAATACAGTGATATAGAATTATGAACAATCTTAGATGAAGATATGTTTTTTGATAAATTCTTTGCTATTTCCCACTTCATGCCTTCGCTAATTAGGCTAGGACTATTTTAAACGATAAAAATTGAATAAAAAGCATAAGTCTCTTTACCACTTACCCTTACCTCCCCAGAGCTGCCCGCATCACGAAGCCGCTGGGTGAGCTACTAGGCGAGTTCCTAGCTAACCTGACCTTCCAGGGTTTATCTCCCCGTCGCCTAGAGCTGGTGGGCGGAAGCCTGGGCGCCCACATCGCGTCCTTCGCAGCCGACACGTACCGACAGTTGACCGGCCGACGACCCGCTAGGATTACTGGTTTGTACGATTCAATGGGTGGTAGGTACCTAATAGTTGCGTGGTTGGTGTTAGATAAGTAGCGGGTTCTATTTGTAGGTCCAAGAAATAGATTTATTTTATGGAGTTATGTCACAGTTCTGGAGTATATCTTTAGAACGAGTACCTATGTACAATTAACTTTTTAATATTTTAGATGCCTATCTAAGTGTCATATAAGTAGAATAACATTGATTTAATCGGGCGTATGCTCCCCTTTGTCAAATTCTATTAGCCCAACGGATCCAACTAGCAAACGTCTGAACATCCTACACAAGAAATCTTCTTGTAAAAAGTTTTAAATGCAAAATAACTATAACAGTATTAAAGTCAGTCAATAAACCTTTGCTCGAGACTGTACTTGTTCCAATCTAGGCCTAGATCCGGCGGGTCCGTGCTTCCGCAACGTGCCGGCGACAGCGCGCCTACACGCGGCCGCGGCGACTCACGTCGATGTGCTGCACACTAACATAGATGGCTTCGGGATAGCACAGCCTTTGGGACATGTCGACTTTTACGCTAATGGAGGTAAAGATTATATACAAGTCTGGTTATAGGTTTACTTTTCTCTTTTAGTATGATTGACAAGAGAGAGATTGAAAGAAAAATTATCTATACTAGGTACTTTTCCCTCAAAATGGCGTCTTTACTGGCTTATATGTATTTACTATGTACCTATAATGGGTATACATTAGTGGCCAATGCCTTCATGTAATATCTCTTACATTAATAGAGAAACATCATATTAACACATTATCAGACCTATAAAATGTGCAACTTATGTTCACCGTTTTATATTTTTCAGGTGAATTTCAAACATCAATAAAAGGCGACTTCATAATGCCGTGTTTCCAACTATGCAGCCACATTCGTTCAGCATTCTACTGGCTCTTAGCCTATAGCAACCCCGACAAATTTGTCGCAGTACAATGCGACTCAGTCGCAAACGCTAGAATAGGCGATTGCTATAACAGAACTATGAGGACCAACGTTTTAGGACCGAAAACCAACTTCAGTAAAACGGGAGTGTTCTACCTACCTACTGAAGCTACTGCACCCTATCATTTAGGTTTGAATGGTTTGAAGAAGAGAAAGTTTGGTGTGAATGATTATCTGATGACACCTGCCCCTGATGAAGACATGACTATTTAAATGACGTCAAATCATAAAGCTTCTATGTAGTTAGTTGTCATCATGAGAAATATGTTCGGTACATAATTACGATATCCAGAGGTCGTAATCATTAAACATACCATTGTATATACAGCATATGTGCCCGCCATAACTTATTTAAGGAAATAATAAAGTAGTTTGTACCTGCTTATATAATGTTGAAGAAAAAATTAAAAACCAAAGTTAATACAAGAGCAATTTTATTGTAAATTTCATCACAATACGCATTAAACAACAACTAGTTATTATGTTCCAGTTAGGCCGACAGACTGCGGTACAAAATCTATCTACGTAGGTTCTATGTACATTACGCTGCTTGAGTTCAGAACTATCTGAACAATGGAAGCCATCGATACTAATATTATGATTAAGAATACTATGAAATTCGTGTATTACAATAATTGATATTACCTTACAAACTCGCAGATTTCATACAAAGTTATTTTCCAAAAAGTAGGTTGACAAACAAAACTTTTAACTATATTAGGTATTTTGCGCAAATCAAAAATGTATTAAAAATTAATATCAATAGCATTTCGCAATAAAAATATATCTTAAATACATCGGTCATTACATTTTCCAATAAATAACTAATCTAAAAAATAATCTATTAAGAATAACATTCAAATAACACAGATATACGAATAATGTAAAGCGTTATATTTCATTGAAACTAAGCGATAATAATTGATGCCCGTAACAATCCATTCAGATCTCTAAATAATAATAATATAAAAATATACGAAAACAATACATCTGTGTTTCGCGTGTTTTTATAAACAATTCATAACGCCGATACATTTCGACGCACGAGCACCAAACGCAACACAATCGTTACAAAAGCTTTAAAAAGTAATCTAAAAATAAGTTTTATTTATTGGAATGTGACTAATATAATAGATGCCAATACGCAATTTTAATTAGTTACCTCTTTACCGTAACTACATTTATTTGTATGAAATATTTTATAAAATGTAGAAAAAGGTTGTAGGTATCAAAAGAGAGGCATAGAAAATGGTATTCCTAGCTAAAATATAGGGACTGGTCCTGGTCCTAAGAAAAGTGTTATTCGAATAAGATGGATATGATAGAAATATTGAAATGTACCTACATTGTGGTCAGCTATGAGTGGGCTGACTGGCCATTAATCATATTTGATATAGAATACTTAGAGTGAGGTGTAATGTTTCAAACTTTATCACACGCCTTACGGTATTGTCCAACAATAGACCGATACAAGGATACGTCACTAGGATAAAATCCTTCATTGATATGTGCTTTTAATATTTAGGACAGACAATATTGTCACTTTAGGCCTTACAAGATCTCATTCGTACCAGCGATTAAAAAATATCGAGAATTTAGTTCCAGTAACAGAATGGCAATGATACCGTTTTTAATCTGTTACTCTCATTTATGAAAACACTTTTGACACTAATGTTTGACAGTTTGAAAAGTGTTTAATACAAGAGGTATTTATTCGCTAAACCTTTTAACTATCAGTTTTAGAACTATCGTTATTTTGTCACGAAATAACACTTCTGTATAAATGCAAATTTTTTTCGTCTGTTACAAAGAACGGTAATTCTAAAACTTTCTTACTCAACTCAGACCCTACTCTCTACCTCCGAAGCTACACCCCACAAGGCATTTTGGCACTTACACGTATTAGTAAAATATATTTACATGTTATTTTACATCGGACAAGTTTCACACAGAAATAATATAATATAATATTGCAATACTGGAAGAATAATATTGAAGTTTTATTGATACGGCAATACTGAAAGCTGTGAATACAATTATAAGACTATTGAGAATTCTTTACGAATCTATTGTGGTGAAAGCGATTTTTTACAATAAAATTAATTACCATGGAAGATGGGACATATAAAGATTTTATGTAAATTAAAATGTTGTGAAATTGAAATATCCAAGTCCCATTTTAAAGTATAGAATACATTAGTTGATATAAATGCCAGTTTATATTCAAATAAATACAATTAGCGGAAAACCCGCTACCTTCATCCTCTTTAAGACACTAAGACCTTATAAAGGAACATGATTGGATACATCAAAGACTATTATAACCCACGACATGTTCTCACGAGCGTCAATATTTTTATTTTGAACCCTATTTCAAGTTCATAAAACCCATAAACGCACTTTAGATATGAAGCGTCCTAGGTTTGGGCCACACTCATTAAAACAAACGTATCGATATCGATACTTCGAAGTTGTATAAATAATTCTGACGTTGTGAACTCGTTACGTAATACAATGGGCACAATAGACCTATCACATGGGGAACTCAGTGCTCCAAAGTGCGGAGCGAGACAGCACTAGCTACCGAGGTATGTACTCCAGCGGGTACCAGCCCACAGTCTCTTGTCGGAGCGGCAACGCGTTGAGAGGAATGACAACGCCGCCTAAAAACTGGTTTTCCTGTAACGAGTCGTAATGCCATACTGTGGCTTGAAGACTTCTAGTTGTGACAACGTCTAAAGGTAGACGGTATTCTAACATCTCCATGAATGATGGGTGCGAGTTCCGTTTGAGGACGCGCGTTTTCCTTTTCGTTTCCTTTGTTGGGTCAGGTACGAGGTACACCTGTTGAAAAAATCAGAGGGGATCATAAGTACTGACATGTATTTTGGATATTTTTTCGTACATTAAGATTACACATTTTATGCATCATTATAAATAGACTGTGTTAACATGAATCCGAGGAATTGTGTATGACCTCATATGAGACTATTGCTAACCACTGGATCTGGTTGAATAAGCTAGTATTATTATCAGCAGCACAAGAGAAAAATTGTGACATAAATGGCAAGCAGGTTAAACCTCTGTACTGATGACTGAATTTTTTTTTCTTAATTAATTTCAATATTCCCAGTAGTTATTACTAATGTTACCTTAACATAAGGGTTGGGCGGCAGCCCCTGCGGCGTGAGTGCGAGCGACTGCGCGTGCAGTATCAGCACGGAGAGAACACCGCTCGCGTACTGCACTGACAGCTTTAGCGAACCCGAACCGCTGTTCTCTGGCTCTGATGTTTCACCTGAAAATTAAATTTTATCAAAATCTGTCAAAATATATACACCCCAAATAGCAATGCTTTAAATATTATTCGTGTTATTAAAAAAAAATGACGTTTACAAGTGTTCAGGATTTTTTTTGGTGCGAGAATTTTCGTTAAATGCATGTTCGACCTCTGTGTTAACCTATGTTAACACAGAGGTCGAACATACCTCTGTATTAATTAAAAGTATTAATAGATATTAATAGGTATTAATTAAAAGTATTAATAAAAAGTATTATTAGAGGAGTTATTTTTTTGTAATATCACCATACATTTTTGATTTATTTCAACTGCACTAGCTGCTGACAGTACATAGAAGGGTGACCGGTTTCATAAATAAAGGACATTTTCGATGATTATATTTTGTTAACCACCAGTTTTTATCTAGTTTACAACCTCAGAGCTAAACCATGGTAAACCGAGCTTTTGTGGCATAACTATGACGTTATTTAAATTAACTAACCAAAAAATCTATACTGACCTCTCCTCGTCCTCTGTGGCTCCACATCCTGCTGATCCCTCAACAGTGGATGGAAGAAAGTGTAGACTAGGTCAGAGTGAGCGATCTCGTCAGCTAAACTGAACAGTGACGTGAGGAACGCTTGAACGTCGCCGAACCGACGATCCGCTACTTGCCGCGTGTTCGAGCGACCAACGTGTAGCCCTGATGGTAGACTGAAAGAAGAAATATGTATTTTTAATTGATTTGTGAACTGGTTAATGTGATATGTCGCTGCTGAGTTCTACTATATCAAAGCCTGGGTAACATTTCAGCGTCAAAAAGTTTAACTGAATGATTATTTTCAAGATATGTACCTGGTGGGTCAAATTGACCTAGTTATTCAGTCGTCAATAATATCACTACATAGTATAATACAAAGTCGCTTTTTCTGTCCCTCTATCCATTTTTACGCTTAAATCTTCAAAACTACGGAACCGCATGACGGTTTTTTTATCAGATAGTATTTCAAGAGGAAGGTTCATATGTATAATAATATCCATTAAATAGTGGGGAAATACTGTTATCCCGTGCGAAGCCGGGTCGGGTCGCTAGTAATAGGTATATAAATCACTACATAAATTTTACTGCCTTACTACACTAACATTCAAGGAAAATAATAAAAATAAGAACATGTTTAAAATAGGAATATTAATCATGTATGTAATAATTTCACCAATAGATATGATAAATAATAGTTTTGCGTTCATAAATTAAACTTTTCTAATCATAAAAACCATACAAGGAAAAAACCTAAATCTGCATTACGGTAAATACACGTTTTAAGTGATATTTTTAGTGTTGTAATTCGAATATCTTTATTTTCTTGTAAGCCGTAATTAATCCATTGATAAATCTTGTCGTAAAAATACGTAAGTTGGTCAGGTTCATAGATAAAACCGGCCGGATATTTGAATCATACATAATGTACTTAAACTGTTTTCATTAATGTTAATAATAATAATGTTAGCATAATACCATATTTGACCAAGAAGTTTGACTATTAAATAAGGTCAGGCTGGAGGCTTTCTTCTAATAAAAAAATAAGCATTATAATTTCCTATTTATTTTGTAAACAAAACAATAAACTTATTTGTGCTGTATAGCAACATCGACGGCCTTTTGTTGCCAATTCATAAACAACTTCAAAATACTTCTCAAGTACAAATTAACACATACTTTTGAGACGATCATAATATACTTTATCGCAATTCACACAAGCCCTATAATTCTTACAAGATAATGAACCTTAACCACAAAACCCCGAAACACCAGCTGTTCATAAATATTCGAACATACAAATTTAGTTCGATAAGATATATAATGATAACTCATTATTCGAGGCTCTCACCTTATCTTATCTGGTAACACAGGCGTATTGATTTAAACAGCAATGGCTGCGCGAGTGTTGTCACGACTTACTCTGTTTATTTGCATTTGAAATTGTGTTGTTTATATTAGTTTGCTATTATTTGAAGTACTCATAAACGTAAGTAACAGTGCAATATTTTTTTTCCTTATTACATGTGAATACGTCAATCATATATGGATTATAATCCAACAAAGCATTAATTAATCATAATCATACCTACCGGCTTAGCAAAAATTATGAAGAAGTATTTATTCAATTTTCGGAATTCTTTCAGTTGACAACCCGGTCTGTGATATAGCAACACTGACGTTCTCCTGTGGTGTGCAACGTTATACTAATGTTCAAGTTCGGGTTCAAGGCCAGCCTGAACTTCTACAATGGAAGCAGGAAATCTAAGAAGGAACGCGATGACATCGGAGCGATTTCATCTGTCACTGGCGCTTACAGGACGAATAGAGATGAATTCTTTGGTAATTATAATTTAAATGTGAAATATTTTTAAAAGTGGTAAATTCCCGCTGTTAAAAGATAATGTGGGTCGTTCATTTATCGTTAATCTTCTATCAAGTGATTTTGGGTTTTTTAAACAGCTGTTTAATCATTACAAAACAATATTTGAGCCCTTCGCATCAAGTTTTTCAGACATGTAAAATTAACAAAGTTAATTTAATATTACAGGACACAATTACACTGAGATGCAAAGGAAATCGACCCCGCTGAACGTGTCAGTACCAAACTTAGACCAGCCAACACCTCCGATGCGAAAGAATAAAAGCACAAGTGACTTGGTAAAAAACAAAAACCTCCCACCGAACTTGAGGCAAGAAAACCCCGGGGTTTCTCAAGACCCCCGCGGGGCTGAACAAGATATCCGCAACAAAAATCCTCCAGATAGCGAGAGAAAACTAGACGCTCAGAGGAGAGTAGAAAAACAAAGGCTCGAAGAACAAAAGAAGATTGAAAAACAGCGGATAGAGGAACAGAAGAAATTGGACAAACAACGAGCGGCAGAACAGAAATCGAGAGAGAAGCTAGCGCAAAAAGAACAAGCTAAACAGGAGAAGTTACGAAAAGAGAGGGAGAAAAGAGAAGCGCAAGAGGCGAAGAAGAATAAAACTAAGAAAAGGGCGGCGCCACAGCCTGCTGCGAACCCTTTAGCCCAAGCTAGTACATCGAACAATCCTTTAGCACAAGGTTCACGACAGATGGCCCATTCAACGAACACTCTAGATAGTTCTATAAGTAAGAGCAGCGGACCTCCCCCTTATTCAGCTGTCCAAGAGGGGCAAAAAGACAGCACGGGCAACGTTACTTATGCAAAACCCGTTGATACGGGCAGTTGGGACATCATATCTCAACATAGAGAAAATATTAAAAGGCCAGTGAATGTGGGTGCTGCGCCAACTAAGCAAAAAGTCATGGATTTGAATTACAAAATGGATGATGGTAATAGAGAAAATAGTGAAGCTTGAGATCAGTTTATAATGGTTGAGAGTTTGTGCCTTGGATTATGTAAATAAGATTTTTATGAGACATTATTGTACAAAGAAATACATTTATATTTTTATATGTCTGTCTTGTGTTTTAGTCACGTCCCACTCAACGTTATATCGGGCAAAGTTTGTGTGTTTGAATGATATCATTATATTTATCAATAAAATGAATTGCATGTCAAACTAAAGCATTGTTAAAGGTTTGTTTTGAATCTAATCGAAGATTGTAATACTTTAATCTAATCTGCTAAGTGATTTATGTAACAAGAATTTTTAGCGATAGTAATTATGACATGTGATGAGCCCGTTAACAAACGGATACCCGATAGGAAATTATATCGAAATAAGAAAAAAATCTTTGTGGAGGTTATGAGGTAATAACTGGCAGGATCTATTTAGGTTATCAATAGGTATGCGGATTTAAACAGCAATTGACACTTCTAGGTTGGCTAGGCTAGATATCTGGTTTGATAAAAAGGATTATTATATGAGTCACGTCTTTACAAGGAAATTAATGTTATAATGACCGATAGTAGTCCTTTATTGGAACATTTTGTAATTTTCACACCTAAAATGAATGTGCTAATAGAAACCCTGTCATTTTAGGCTGCATAATGTAGAAATAACATTTGACGGTGACAGAAGATGCAGAACGAGACTGTAAAGGATGCACTGTTACGACAGTTTATAATTGAGCTTACCATTATTAAAAAATACATGAAAAAAAAAGCTCGAAAACAAACAATGCACATATCTCACCTGTGGACTTTAGCGAGCGGGAAATGCAAACAAATCTTCTGGTAAAGTTCTGTGAAGTGCTTGTAAGAGCGATATAACACGAACGGCGTAGTCTGTCCCTGTCTGTAGATGCGTAGCGCGTAGACATAGTGCTTTTCTGGGTCGTAGCGTTTCTCGTAGCCGAGACATTCTACGCTTACTAGACGGCCTTCTTGCGCCATGCTGGGAAGAGAAGTTTAATTTATATTTATTTGCTGCTAGACTAGTGGGTAAAGAATCGTCGTGGTGGCCTAGTGGGTAAAGAACCAACCTCTCGAGTATGAAGGTGTGGGTTCGATTCCAGGTCAGGCAAGTACCAATGCAACTTTTCTAAGTTTGTATGTACTTTCTAAGTATATCTTAGACACCAATGGCTGATAAAAAGGTGAAGGAAAACATCTTGAGGAAACCTGGACTATAAAGTCCGAAATCACCAACCCGCATTGAGCAAGCGTGGTGATTAATGCTCAATCCTTCTCCGTGTGAGAGGAGGCCTGTGCCCAGCAGTGGGACGATAAAAAGGCTGTAACAGTAACAGCTGCTAGACTAATTTGACAGATTTATAGTTTAGGAACACAGAGAGCCAGATGGAATAAAAAAAATGACGAATTTTTGTCGCACGTACACTCCGGTCGGCAAAAATCCGTCGCTCGGTTTAAAGCGTCATCTTTAGTACCGGTAGTTGACAATTGTTTGCAAACACCGAGTACGAACCGAGCGGAAAATCAGCTAGTGTGAAAACGCTGCAAAAGTAAATATGTTTAAAGCTGAAAAAAATTGTATACTAGACATTTGTTCATATATTTTTTGTAACTTACGTGTAAGTCCGTGGCATGAATGACAGTAGTTCGGAAGTGTTGCTGCTCTGATCGCCACTCGCGCGCAGCTGCGCCAAGTTGTGTAGGAAGAAGTTTATCGGTGTGAACCTGTTCATACAAATGTCATTAATTTATAGTGCTAAATACGGATAACATAGGGTTTGAATATGAGCTAATAGGAAAGTCTTTTAGGGTTCAGAGCTTTTGGTAAAAAACGATTGTCAAAATATACTTAAGCAACGAAATAATTAAAAAAGACTTGTTACATTTTTCGTAGCTTCACCTACGTAGGAGAAAAGGTAACTTACAAACAATTAAAAATCGACTAGAAAGTTTCGGTTTAGTGTTTTTGCAAGAGCAACCTGCAACGCAAAATAAATGCATATTCGAAGTCGTGGTGGCCTAGTGGGTAAAGAACCAACCACTCGAGTATGAGGGCGCGGCTTCGATTCCAGGTCAGGCAAGTACCAATGCAACTTTTCCAAGTTTGTATGTAAAGTATATCTTAGACACCAATGACTGTGTTTCGGATGGCACGTTAAACTGTAGGTCCCGGCTGTCATGGAACATTCTTGGCAGTCGTTACGGGTAGTCAGAAGCCAGTAAGTCTGACACCAGTCTAACTAAGGGGTATTGGGTTGCCCGGGTAACTGGGTTGAGGAGGTCAGATAGGGCAGTCGCTCCTTGTAAAGCACTGGTACTCAGCAACATCCGGTTAGACTGGAAGCCGACCCCAACGTAGTTTGGAAAAAGGCTCAGAGGATGAACCAAATAAATGCATGTTCGTGTGTAGTGTTGTTGTGTGTAGTGGTAGAGGTTGTCCTCGAATTGTAAGGTGGTGGTCCAAGTGATGTTCTGGCAGAGATCGTTCAGGACACTGAGTACGTACTTGCTCTTGAGCGAGGAGTGTATGAGCCTGGCGAAGGCGGCGGCGGCCTCGGCGTTGGTGGCGGCGGGCAGCAGCGCCGCGCGGACGTAGCCTACTGCCGCGCTTGTTACTCCTGACACTCCGGATAGCGCCATCTAGCAACACATAAGGTAAGGAGGAATTTAGATACCAAAACATTACGGTAATACATCCTGGAAAATGCCCCCCGCGCTAAGCTCGCTCTCTTGCCTGGAAGAAGCGAGCGAGCGCGAGTCGACAGTCAACGCTACGTGACTGGTCCCCGGATCTCGCGAACGTACCGATAGCGATATATGCATGTGCATTTCATGTTCATAGAGGGCGCTTGCGCCATCCACGGTGCTGGTCACATAGAAATATTATCACTCTTATATCTAATGCGGTAGAGGGCTTACGTGTCCTCTCTTACCTATTTACATATGTAGGTAATATTATAATTGTGTCTCTGTCTGTTTAGCTCCAAATCTATAAATACTGATCCAAATTTAACGTAATTTTATACACGGTCTAGAGACAAACAGGACATAGCAGGACGTCCTCATCTCAACAGTTTAAGAAAACATATATCTAAGCGTAATTAACTAGATTGCAATAAAAAAGTGCATTACATCAATTCGTCCGTTTATTTTGTCAGTATTTAAATACATACCAGTGCAAACAGATCCAGTATATGATCGTGATGAGCTCGTACAATGTTGAAGGCCATGCAGCACAGCTCCACGAAGTGCTGGAAGCGCTGCGTGGGACGCTCGCCGCCGTTGATCACGTACACCATGTCGTGGGTTAATACGAACGGGGCTCGGTCTCTGTGAGTGAAAACAACTTATATGATATTTATCTTTGTAAATATAAAAAAATGAAAAATAAAAATATATGACCAACAAGCATTGTGATGAATAAGTATATACACTACTTATGGCTATCTTAGCAAGTTTAAAGTAACCTACCAATTTTACTTGGCAGTAGAATTTTTTGCAACAGGCAATTCTCATCGAGTTGCTTTGCGTGTCTAAATTGGCTAAAGTCTAATTAACTAACTAATTATAGTCGAAATGTATGGACAAAACCCAACTGCACGTGCACGAAGCGTCAGATGGCGGAGAAGCAACTTTGTTTGACGGTTATTTCTACCCGTTGAATGCGACACATAGCTATTGAGAACATTTGGAAATGGAACAGATGACCACAACATACCTTTTAAAGTTACCAAACATCTGTGCGTCTCCGAGGAATTTTCCGAAGTCTATATGGAACAGATGGCCTGAAGTCTTCAACATGATATTGTCGTTGTGTCGGTCACATATACCTAGGAGATATGTTGCCACGCTGTAGCCGGCACATGACGCTGAAAGAGATCATTTTACAAAAATAAAGCTTGTATAACTTGAAGGAAGTGGAAGTTACACAATGGTCTACATCTTGTATGAGTTTTTTAACCGACTTCCAAAAAAGGAAGTTCTCAGTTTGACCTGTTTGTATGTACATATGCATGTTTGTCCGCGATTATTTCACGTTTGGGTAAAGCAATTTGGATGCGGTTTTTGATGTCCAAAGTAAAAAAAACTTCGTAAATTGATGCCAATAATTGAGTTTACTTCAAAAATACGAGGTATCTTTCTCTTTCATGTGAATGGAAAACTACTTTTCTTAAAGGTCAGGAACTGTATTTGAAGGTCATAAGGTTCAAAATTGCAAGCTTACCTGTAAAATTATCTCTAGCTCGTTGATATTCGAGTTCGGAGGGGTTGTGTTTCGCCAACCACTCAGCTATGGGTTTGTCCTTGAACGACCCCGTTAACCCCCACTCCGTTTGTATGGCGCGAAGAGTTTCCGCTTCTGACACTATTTCTATCATGCCTGGAAATAATGGTTAATAGAAAGTAAGAACCATCTTCAGACTTATTCTTTTAGTTTGATAGACTTAAATTGTATTATTTGCTGGCCTGAGAGTAAAAGAAACCACCAAGCTGTCTCACTTATCTCTTTTTCACATTTGTTATATGATTGTTTTTGTGACAAATGTTAAATTCGATCGTTTTGACGTTTAGATGTGAAGGACACATCACAAAAAAAAATAAGTACTGTTCGGAATCGCAGCTAAATTCGTAATTATTTAGGTAGCCAACACCGTCAAAAAGCTTCTCCAATCAGCGTGCTCCACATCGCAATTACACGCACATTTATTTCGCCACTATTGGTCGCAATATTGTTCCCTTACCCCACTCTCCTCGAATAATGTAATACTTAAGAAAAATACATCGCTGCATAGCTTCTTACTGTACGCATCTCTCTTTTATTTCTCGCCTTATTTTCTCGCCATATTCCACCTACACTCATCATAAAATCTAGCAATCAGGCCACACAATACGCTAACTTTCAAGTACCGGCGCATCAATCCGGTACATGTGGTCCTTCTCGTCGCATCCAAGTATCAGCATCCTACGGAATACGTTCACCGCTGTGGCCGCTTTGCTAGCTCGAGAAGACTGGACTGGACTCAGGACTACCTGGAGGCTAAGCGCAAAAGGGAATAGAGAACGGATTGGGAGCTCATCGGGCATCACACGCACGCAATCTGGTGGGACCAACCATCCTTTCTTTTTTCCATCACCTCCTTGTTCTCTTTGTGATACCAGTGCTTCAACTGATTTCAGTGCTCGCATCAGTGTGCTGAACAAGTTCATTACGAGTGCGTACTTGTGGTCGTCGATATCGGTGCAGACGCGGTCTTCCGGCATTCCAACCGTGAGTACTCCTATTTTCACCGACCACCAAAATGGCTACCGTAGAAAGTGCAAAGTCACGCGATAAATCTCCCCTAACATTAGCTGTCGATAGTGCTAATTCTAAGTCTCGCGATAGGTCCCCTAATCTAGCAGTAGATCATAATTTACTCCGAGAACTAGTGCGAAAACGTGGCATCATAAAAGGCAGACTCACCAAGTTCTCAAATTATTTAAATTCATTTGAAAATAATGATGACCTTTTTTCGTCCTCGCGCGTACGAATTGATTTAAAATTACGCATAAAAGGAGCTGCTAGTTTATATGCCGAGTTCAATCAAGTTCAGGCTCAGATAGAAGAATGTGTATCAGATAGTGACATGGCTGACCAGCTAGATCATAGAGAAGCGTTTGAAAATTCTTATTATAGCATATTAGCCCATGCGGAGTCCCTTCTGACCGAGACTGTTGAGGGCGAGGTTACAGACGCTAAACATTGTTGTAGTGAACAACCGCAATCCGTGAAACTTCCTACAATAACACTGCCTAGCTTTGACGGTTCGTATGAGCACTGGCTCGAATTTCGCGACACGTTCCTCTCGCTAGTCCACAATTCCAAACGCATAAGTAACATACAAAAATTCCACTACTTAAAGTCCTCTCTAAAAGGTAATGCCGAATTAGTTGTTAACTCGGTGGAATTTTCCTCGGACAACTATATTGTGGCGTGGGAACTACTACTAAATAGGTTCAATAACAACCGACTTTTAGTGCACAACCATGTGAAGGCCTTGTTTAGCATTGATTCGTTATCTAAAGAGTCGCCCGTTTCCCTTCGTAAACTTATTGACACGATACTTAAGAATTTACGTGCACTTAAAATCCTAGGCGAGCCTACCGATCAGTGGGATACGCTTATTAACTACATTATAGTTTCCAAACTAGATAAGACCACTGAGCGCGAGTGGGAGACACACAAATGTTCACTGTTTCCGAGCGATAATAATTCTAAACGCATAATTAAGGTTAATGAGTTGATTGGTTTCCTTAAAGACAGGGCGGATATGTTGGAAACCTTGCAGCTTTCACACAGCAAAGAACAAACTACTAGTACACTCATGAACGAAAATAAAAAACATAAATCACATTCACATAATACGTCACACTGCAATGTTTCCACACACGTTAAGTCTAACGATAGTCGCATGCCTCGCTTTAAACGGTCTTGCTTAAAATGCAACGGCGCTCATCCACTTTATTCTTGCCAACAGTTTATCGACAGTGACTTAGACGCTAAACTGAAATTAATTCGCGATCACAAACTTTGCGAGAATTGTTTACGTTCGGGACATGCGTCTGATAAGTGTATGTTTGGGCCATGTAGGAAGTGCAACCGCAAACATAACTCATTAATTCATAATGATAGTAGCGATGGTCTAGTCTCGCTCCATTCGCATATTATGACTAATGATCCTAACGCCAGTGGTGCAAGCGCAGGGCCGAGCGTCCCCGCTCCCTCGACTGGTAAACCGGTTCCTATTCTAGTAAACAACTCACATACGCATAATAATAAATATATAGATGTGCATTCCGTGTTATTGTCAACCGCATTAGTCGAGGTAGCCGACGTTCACGGTGTTTATCATCAAGCTTGCGCGCTTCTTGACAGTGGTAGTCAGAGGTGCTTCATAACTAAATCGTTTTGCAATATACTTAACGTTACTACGTCACTGTCTAATTACGAAGTTAGGGGTGTAGGTGATTCATTGTTACAGTGTTCGGAAACTTGTAGCGTTGAAGTTAAATCGCGAGTCGATAATGAATTCAAAACACGCATAACTTGTTTTGTATTGTCACAAATAACTTCAACGATGCCGGCCTTATGTCAAATAAACGCACAGTTCTGTATTCCAGACAACATAAGACTAGCCGATCCGTTATTTTTTGATTCTAAAAGTATCGATATACTTATAGGCGCAGATAGGTTCTGGGACTTGTTAGCGGAAGGCAAAATGAGGCTTCCCACCGGGCCTTATCTGCAGAATACCAAGTTAGGGTGGATTATTTCTGGCTCTGTTTACAATACGCGAAATGCAGATCGTATTCACTGTAAC
The DNA here is from genome assembly GCA_963856015.1 of Helicoverpa assulta. Lineage (NCBI taxonomy): Eukaryota > Metazoa > Arthropoda > Insecta > Lepidoptera > Noctuidae > Helicoverpa > Helicoverpa assulta. Next base: position 4,923,109 of record CAWLCW010000016.1, read on the forward strand.
TTGAGTCATTCGTTAGATTCGCAACTACGCTTATTTTGGGAGCTTGAGGAGCTGCCCAAACTCAGGGACACGCAGACTCAGGAAGAACGTATGTGTGAGGACCATTTCATTCACACTACTACGCGTGATAGTGAGGGACGGTTTCATGTACGCATTCCGTTTAAAGAGTCACCTGATGTTTTAGGCGAATCGTATACGCAAGCTGAACGTAGATTTTACGCCTTAGAAAAACGTTTACAGCGATCTCCTGATTATAAATTGTTATATACAAATTTCATGCAGGAATACCTGGACTTAGGCCATATGAGTCCAGTTAGCAGTTATGAACATCCGTGCTATTTCATGCCGCATCACGGCGTGTTTAGGGAGCACAGCACTACAACGAAGTTACGCGTCGTCTTTGATGCTAGTGCTGCCTCGACATCAGGTAAGTCACTCAACGACTTGCAATTAGTTGGACCACCGATACAAGGTGATTTGGTATCTATTCTTATACGTTTTCGACAGCACAAGTTTGTCGTGTGTGCAGACGTTCAGAAAATGTTTAGAAATTGCTGGGTAGCAGAAGACCAACGCAAGTTGCAAATGATTTTGTGGCGTAATGATCCATCGTTACCATTGGGAGTATATCAATTGAACACCGTTACCTACGGAACCGCATCCGCGCCGTTTCTTAGCGTTAGGTGTTTGAAACAGCTAGGTATCGAATCTTCTGACCCTGAAATTCGGAGGGTAGTTACAGAAGATTTTTTCGTAGATGATTTGTTGACTGGCAATGATGACAGGCTTGTTTTACTGCAGTTATGTAAGAATATTCAAAGCACATTACAAGCGGGTTGTTTCCCCCTTCGCAAATGGGTTTACAATTTTCCGTGTCCCGATACTGACTTATTAGTAGATAGTTCAATAGAAATAAAATCTAACGAAAATATTAGCACTAAAACATTAGGCTTAAGCTGGAATAATGTTGATGATACGTTTTATTTTAATACTCAGATTACTGCCAATGATAAACCTGTTACTAAAAGGTGTATATTATCAAGCATTTCACAAATTTTCGATCCACTTGGTTTGTTAAGTCCAACGATTATTATCGCAAAGGTATTGTTGCAGCAATTATGGCTTCTTAAAATCGGTTGGGATGACATAGTTCCATCTAATGTCGCGCGGACGTGGAACCGGTTTGTTATTTCTTTAGAAGCGCTCGATGCTATCCGTGTTCCTCGCCACGCTATAGGTAGTGAGCCTATGTTTATAGAATTGCATGTATTTAGTGATGCCTCACAGACAGCGTATGGCGCATGCATATATATTCGTACTGTAAATAAGGATAACACAGTAACAGTTAGGCTTCTTTTCGCAAAGTCTAAGGTTGCGCCACTGAAACCTATAAGTATACCGCGTCTAGAGCTTTGCGGTGCTTTACTAGGTGCTAAAATACTAGATAAGGTTCGTAGTTCGTTGCGTTGTGAGTTTAACAACATAGTGTTTTGGACAGACTCAACCATAGTACTCGGATGGTTGCGTATGTCACCAAATAAGTTAAAAACCTTTGTTCAGAACAGGACGGTGGAGATTCATGAACTCACACAAGATGTTCAGTGGCGCCACGTGAGGACTAAGGAGAATCCGGCTGATCTGGCTTCACGGGGTTCGAAGGTAGACGAACTTGCTTCTTCCAAATTGTGGTGGGAAGGTCCAGAGTTTTTGAGAAGTGCTATGTTCTCACTGGAAGATCACCATGTCATAGACGCGGATGAAAATCTTCCCGAAGTTAGGCCAGCTATTTCTTCATTCGTGACTCATGATGCCTCAACATATTTCTCGTTTAATCGATTTTCACAACTTAAGCGCATGAAACGTGCGGTGGCGTATGCGTTACGTTTCATTCACAATACCCGCAATAAAAATAATAAACGCACGGGCATCATTAGCGTTGATGAATTGAATGCGTCTCAAATAGTTTTAATACGGTGGTCACAGATGGAAAGTTATCCAACTGAATATAATTTATTATCCAATAGTTCGCAATGTACATTTAAAGGTAATTTAGCCAAATTAAATTTATTTTTAGACGACAATAAAATTATTCGCGTAGGTGGGCGCTTATGTGACTCGCATGAATTTAGTTACGATAAAAAGCACCCTATCTTAATATCAAGTAAGCATTATTTTTCTTTGTTACTGTTTCGTCATGAGCATTTACAGCTACTCCATGCTGGGCCTCAGGCATTACTTTATAATTTACGCGAAACATTTTGGCCTTTGGGGGGCAGGAGTTTAGCTAGACGTGTAGTGAATGCTTGCGTTACTTGTAACCGTATTAGGGGTAGAATTCTTACGCCACAAATGGGCAATTTACCTATGGAGAGGATAACCGCTTCTTTTCCATTTTATCGTTGTGGCGTTGATTATTGCGGGCCAGTTCTTATACTAAATCGCAAAGGTCGCGGAGCTAGAACTTCTAAAGCCTATATTTGTTTGTTCGTTTGTTTAGTAACGCGGGCAATACATTTAGAGCTGGTCAGTGATCTCACTTCTGAGGCATATCTACTATCACTCAATAGGTTTATTTCTCGTCGTGGAAAGCCGATAGAAATATTTTCAGACAATGGTCGAAATTTTGTTGGCTTGATGAACGATTTTAAGGAGTTTCTTAGTAGGTGTAGTTCTGATTTAATAGAATATGCAACTAGCCAGCAAATAAAATTTAAATTCATACCTCCATATTCGCCTCACTTTGGTGGTCTGTGGGAAGCAGGAGTAAAATCTTGTAAATTTCATCTACGCCGTGTGGTAGGGAATGCGCACCTTACTTTTGAAGAGTTAAGCACTGTCTTATCACAAATAGAAGCAGTCCTTAATTCCCGACCATTATCCCCACTTTCTCCAGATCCTAAAGACCTTTGTCCTCTCACTCCTGCCCACTTTCTGGTTGGTCGACCGCTAACTACTCCTGCTGGCGACGATATTAAAGACATTCCTGCGCATAGACTCAAACGTTACCAGAGGGTAGAACAAATGCGCCAACATTTCTGGACACGATGGTCCAAAGAATATGTGAGTGAGTTGCAGGTGCGGACAAAATGGACCGACAACAAGGCCGAGTTGAAGGAAGGCGCCCTTGTCCTGATAAAGGATTCCAACCTGCCACCTTTGAAATGGAGCATGGGCCGAGTTCTTCGTACTATCTCAGGCAAGGATGGGATTGCCAGAGTAGCTGATCTACAAACAGCTTCGGGCGTGGTGCGACGGGCTTACGCAAGGATTTGCCCTCTCCTGCAGGACGACCAAGACCAGTGATGATGTCACAACTGGACCCTTTTGAAAGCGACTGCTTCCAAGGCCGCGGGCATGTTCGGAATCGCAGCTAAATTCGTAATTATTTAGGTAGCCAACACCGTCAAAAAGCTTCTCCAATCAGCGTGCTCCACATCGCAATTACACGCACATTTATTTCGCCACTATTGGTCGCAATATTGTTCCCTTACCCCACTCTCCTCGAATAATGTAATACTTAAGAAAAATACATCGCTGCATAGCTTCTTACTGTACGCATCTCTCTTTTATTTCTCGCCTTATTTTCTCGCCATATTCCACCTACACTCATCATAAAATCTAGCAATCAGGCCACACAATACGCTAACTTTCAAGTACCGGCGCATCAATCCGGTACAAGTACATATGTGCAATCTTAATAAATTACCTCTCTTATCACTAGTTGGTAAAGCCTGGAAGGTGACTATCCGCAGATCCAAACCAGCTCTCAGCCACAGGCTATCCATAACTTTGATAACTTGTAACACCAACGCGTCCTGGCGTAAATCGTCACCGACCTGTAAATATTAATAATCATAAAAACTAAAGAGAAATTAAATAAAGAGATTTGTCGACATGAAATATCGATATTTTGGTATTTTATCGACTTTGATTTGATGTAATTATGTATGAAAAAGTGCACATATTTGGTTTTCGAAATTGCAGTGTTTTTTCTTACCTTAAACATAGCAGGAATAACAGCATTATCACTGCCGATGAAGTTGATTTTGAGTGGCAGCGTGTTTGATGCGAAGTACATACAGGACCTAGAAAATAATTAAGGAGTGAGTATGTATGTTCATAATACTATATTAACGAAATTATAAAGCTAATCATTCAATCGTGAAACATTTTCTTTGGTGATTCATTAAAACCGAAGAGGTTGAATACTATTCGGCTAACTGGAGATAACATAATAATCGAGAAAATGTTGCAAACGTGTTTCTTACAATAATTATATCAAACTCAACTGTACCTTTTACTATACACATGCCATTATGTAACTTCTCTTATCAACTTGGAAACGTATCAATAACACATATATATATTTTAAGAAAACGAAGTCCTCACTTGACATCAACATCGTGCACATATTTGTGCAAGGCGAGCGGCAGCGCGGCGGGCTGCTGGCGCAGCAGCGAGGCGAGCTTGACGCTGCCGGCGCTCAGAGCTCGCTGTCGAGCCGTTTCCTTCGCGTCTTTTACTGCTTGAGCTACTTCTGAGAGGGTCTGGAAAGAGAATAGATTAGTTTATTTTTATAATTTAATGTGTTGTAGTAATCCATGGCTAGTATGCGATGATGGCAAGAGATAACGTAATAAAATCTTGATAATGCCTGAAATACGGGAAGTTTTTCGGTGGATCATTTCAAGGAGTGCCGCCTTCTAAATCATTCTTTTGACGTTCAGTCGTCCACTTGTGTTAATGTAAGGTATTATGGTCCGACATTGGCCGTCACGAAAATCTACTTGAAACAGCCTAAGCGATATTGTATTAATAAATGAATGAGTTCGTCAACCGGAAAAATCTCTTGCGTCCGCCTCGTTCAGTTTCTAGGAGTTTAGAAGCTGTAGATATTTCGCCAGAACTCATGGTTTGTATATAGCCTTACAGGGGGTAAATAAAATATTTTTGCCGTATAGCTATACACTATAGCTACTGCAGTATACCTTGACGAGCAGTTGCTGGCGCAGCAAGGTGTTGTGCAGGTTCTCGCCGCAGACGGCCAGCAGCGCCCGCAGCAGCAGGCGGTAGCGCCACGTGGCCGCCACTCCCGCGTCCGCTGGCTGGGCTTCAGCAGCTCCCTCCTCTAGCGTGATGCCCAGGAACTCTTGGTTTGGACCCTGGAGAAGAAGGTATGGAGGTCAAGTCAATTTATGATTAAGGGTATTCGCTCTCTCAAGAAGACGTAGTCGCGGACGCCCGCGCCTTTCGCTTATTACACAGTCGCGACACGGATAAGGTAGCGGCGATCAATCATTTTGTACAAACAGCTCCACTCGCACGTACAAACGAGCGTAAGTCGCCCGCGACATGGGCTGCGCTGTCTGCGACACACAGCGCTGCTTATGAGAGGACATGAAACAAGCTATGTTAATACAAGTACTCACTTGTAAAATGTAACCTTAGCTGTTGCATGTACTTTAAAAAAATTCTGACGAATTGAGAACCTCTTTCTTATTGGGAAGTCCCGTTAAAAAATCAAGGTGTGTATGTAGTTTGCAAGCCTATAAGCTATTATTTGTCCATGACTATTCAAATATCTAATAAAATAAAACACGAATCCATAAGTACATCTAAACTGATTGCACTTACCTGAGGTACATTTGGCAAAGAATGGACTAGTAGCCAGAACAATCGATGTGCTACCGCCGGACTCGCCAGAGCGCGGGATAGTAACAGTTCTAGAAGTAAAAACAATGTATGGTTATATTTCACAATGTAATTCGTACATAACTGTGAAACAAGAGTCCTAATCAGAATAAATAGCTTAGTTTTTTTTTCGAATTAAATATTGCCGTATATTTTGCAAAAGAGTTCCAAGATTTCTACTTCGCAAAACAGTCCCGATTATTCTACATTTAAAATCAGTTCATTTGTATCACATTAAAAAAAATCGCCGTGAATTGGAGTCACCCATTAATTACGCGAGATATTCAACACTAATAATGACCTCGGAACACGTTACATAATTAACGTACCCACCCTAAAACTAAATAACTTACCAGCAACAGGACTGGCCTCATAGGTTTCATGTCGTAACGCCTGAATGAGTTGCGGCATCACGCGGCACAGATCGTCGTCTGACATCTCGTTGATTAGACGCGTTGCGGTTTCACGGACCGCCTCGTCTGGGAAACTGAAATATGAAGTATAATAATATTTTACATATTTACATCAAAATCTGACTAGCCGTTCTCGTTGCGATGCACGATATGCAACTATACAACTGTTTCAAATTAAATGCATTCGGAAGCCGAAAGAAACAATGTGAAAACCAAAATTTTTATGTGGACACGATATATATCGCAACGAAATCATGATATAACAGTAAAATTGATTAAAATGCTCTGTTTTTTTTTATATTATCTAAAAAACTAGATTACACTTTTTATTTTGGTAAAAATTACGAAAGGCAATGAATGAAGTTAAGAAGTTACATAAGTGATTGTTTAAGATATCCGATTGATTGGAATGGTGAACCCAAACTTACCAGGGCAACAGTAAATGCATAGCGTTCAAGGGCGAAGGTTTCTCCCAAACGTTCAACAACGCGATGAGCTGTTGTCTATGTTCTCCGTACCAGTTGGTGGCCGCCATTAGAACCAGAGGCAACGCACCCGCCAGTTGAACTAGGTATTGACGTTTTTCCCACATAATCTGGTGATAAAATTGGTTTTTAAAATTATCTAGATCATATAAAAAATTAACTACTCAAAAAATACTGGCAAACTGACGGAAAAACGAACGAGGTCAAATTATTATCGACATTCTTCCCATTGAGATAGGGTCTCTCTCATATCATCTAATTCCTGGATATAACTGATACACAAATAATTGAAATAACAAATCACACAATATAAACTGCTGAATAAAAAAAATTACAAATTTTTTATATAGGTTCGAAAATCATGGCAGTGCTGCAGAGTTATCCAAAAGAGTTAACGGGGCTCTTGAACACAAAGGGCTCTCTAAAGGAACAGCGATGGGTCGACAAAAATCTAACAACCTTCCCTAGCCCCCTAGTCCCAAAATCAGAAAGAGCACATTGATGATTTTTTCCCCTACCAAAACAAGTGGCAAATTGCGAAAAGATTTTGATTTTGATTGGATGAAAGTAAAACCTACCTCTCTGCATTCACTAGGCATCCTCTGATAGGCGCCCTGCTCGATAAGATGTAACAGCTGCGACTGCGTGTGTCCGTCCAAACTGTCGAACTTGGGCAACTCCTCCCGGGTCAACGTCCTCTGCCGACCTTCCTCGCCGTTCGTCCATTTTACACCAGTGTGCGCGTAGAGGGGGATTTCTGAAAAAAAATAATATGGATGTAGCGTTATTGTTTTCTAAGTAATACTTTTAGTACTACACTAGACACTTATGGCCTTACTACAAAAACTTAACCCCCTGTTTTACACTTGTCTAAAAAAATTGTGGCTGCAAAATGAACCATATGTCAACGTCATAATTTGACATTTTTTTAGACAAGTCTTAAACTGACGTTTAAAAGTTTTTGTGGTAAGACGGTTTGATTTTTTTAGGAATGTGCCATTTGAAAATGCGGGTGTACTACAGCCGGAAAACCTGTCCCAAATCCTCCGATTCAAGCAGAAGCGACGTACAGTTCTCGTCACATAATTCTTTGCTACGAAATTGTACACTAGTGAGGTCACAACAGTCAATATACTGTGCATGTACATGGCGTCAAATGCCTGACTACAGACTTAGGTAAAACTTTTTTTTGAAATACAGGTAAAACGCTAAGTAAATAATGCGAACTCACCAATATTAACAACAGGGAATGTCCCCGCGGGCGAGTGCATGGGATGCGGCGCGGGGCCGATGCGACGGTCACAGTACACGGGCCATAGAGGCAGCACGTAGTTACCTGATGCTAACATACTGGAATGTAATACAATTTGCTGCATTAGAATTTATCCTAGAATCGTCCATAAGCAAAACATAACCCTTTTTGGAAGTCGGGTAAAACTAAATCTAAAATTCTCTAAAAGGTCAGTATCTGAAGATTCAACTATATTTTTGTACACATTTATTAATGTATAGTCAGTACCCTGGCGACTACATTACTAATTATACATAATCGTTGCGATCAAATTGGCCTTTATTTACCTACACATTTATGTAACATAATCAACGCAGCAAAAAATACGCTGCTTGGAATTCCTGTAATTTAGCTTCTTTTAAGGTTTCTCCCCATACATTCTAATACCGTAACATGTTACAAATACATACCCATCATAATCAAACATCTGTATAGCAGCCCAACCGAGCTCCACTAAATCATACTGCACATCATTATTCTCATCAGTCTCCTGGCTATTAGCCTGGTTGTTTTCAGTACTCTGGTGCTGGCTGTCCTCAGTCCTCTGGGAACGGCCGTATAATGTGATGACTAGTCGAGACTCGCGGGGTAGTGTGTTCACTGGCACGTCTTCTAGGTTTAACCTGCAGATAGTTGAGAGAATGTTTTGTGACTTAAATTATATTATTTAAGTTTTTGGAAATTATAAAAAATTGCGAGAATGTTATGTGAAAATAGACTTTATTTATACGTGAGGTTAGCTATTCTTCCTGTTTTGAATAAATCCCTACTAATATTATAAATGCGAAAGTAACTCTGTCTGTCTGTTACGCTTTCACGTCTAAACCACTGAACTGATTTTAATAAAATTTGGTTCAGAGATAGAGTTGACCTTGAGAATTGCTAGGATAGCTTTTATCCCGGACTTTTGAAGAATTCTCTTGGAAACGCGATATAACCGAACTCTACGCGGGCTAAGCCACGGGCGGAAGCTAGTGAAATAAATATAGATAGCACGTTGTCGTCGCTTTGTCCAGAATAGCAGCGCCACGTACCGGTTCTATCCAGGAATCCAAACTATCTTGGGATTCACTCAAATATACATTAAAAAAAGTCGATCTAACCATTTAAATAGAATTAGAATTAAGTCACAAACTGCACATACATGTATGTACGCAGTTCCGAGATAGCCAAACAAAATCGTCTAAAAAAAATATTTTAAACCTAAAAAATATACCCAAAAGACAGGGTAGTTAGCTGAGGATTACATCAACGAGAATTCGATTTTTTATTTAATCAAGTTACCCCCTACTTCAAACCGATTCATACAATATACTCAACATACATCAAGTATCAAAAATTCTCCAAGCTTACAACATTCTCACTTACCAAGTATCAAAAATAATCCTAGGATAGAAGGCAGCGCTCTCTATCCGCGACGGCTGTGTGACGTGTAAGGTCTTCAGCGGGCGGGTGCCGTAGTACACTTGCGCTTGGAACAGGTAGTCCTCGTGGCTCCAGCACAGTGGTAGACAGTGGACCGCTTCGATACAGAATAGGGTCGTTTCTGATATTGTGTGCGCTGGTATTGCTTCTGTAAATTAAAAACGGTTTATAGTAACGGGTTTATATATTTTATGCGTATTTCGTAAGGAGGGAAAAAGAGAAAAACGACGAGATATACATATTATTGTCATTTATTTCGTAATTTTGCTTTAGGATTGTCCTGCATGCCAGTTTTAATGACTTATGATACATAGAAAAAATTGTGTCGTCGTAGTAGTTGGCCAAGTGGTGTCTCAGTTTTTGAAAAATCTTATATCGTTAAAGTTCACTTTTGGCGCAAACAACCTTATTGTTTCACGATGTTTGAATGGATGGTAGAAGTCGATAGTTTGTTCAGAGTTACTCTGTGCTTTGTTGACCGTAGCAAAGGGCTCCAGATGGAGTAAACGTGGGTTTTAATCAATAAAAGTCTGACATGATGATTTCCCCCCAAAAAAAAACAAAAGGAGCTTCTTTGAGAATCTTTCTATCACTTACTGGCAGTATTACTAGGCGTGAGATAATGCGTGTCCGTCAGGTTGAAGTCCAGCAGGCGTGTCCGTCCGTACAGCGCCAGCAGTGCCCGGACGGCGTCGCGGACGCGGGCGCAGTGCTGCGCCACGTGCTCGCGCCGCGTGGCGCCGCGCAGCGACACGGCGCAGTACGGACCGTTGTCCGCAGAGATCTCTGGCGTCATGCCGTTGTTGTTGCCCTGGAGATTTTACAAAATTATGTCTGATGGGTTTTTCAACTAAAGATTAAATATACTCCTTACTCCCAGCTTGATAACATCAGGCTTCAGGCAGAGAAAGATGCCCAGCAGTGGAGCAAAATAGGAAAGTTAACATAAGGGCCAAAATCAGTACCTTTTGAAAGTCAAATTTAACAAAAGTCGACCTCCAAAAAGCTCATACTTCATCATTCCCATATTTTCGTTAAGAAAAAGATTTTACTCATTTAGGGTTTTCTTTAAAGTTAACTAAACTATAACAACTTTTTTAACCACCCGAATACATAATCAATGGCCAACCACAACCGTTCTTATATAAATGAGAATAACGATTTTATTTTGCCGTGCTATTCTCCTGGATTCCTTAAAACTTTCTCACCTGTGTAGTACAAGCCTGTGCAAAGGCGTTTAATGTATGTGTAACGTGTAACGTCTCGACGCCACCCGCGAGTGCACAGATCGCCTTGACGGCCTGGAACACGGCTTTGGGCGAGCAGCTGCCCTCCGCGCCCGTCACGCCGACCGCGCGGGATAACTCGCCTTCTAGGGTTTCTGAGGAGATTAATTACAGGAGAATATTACACTTTTGATTGGCTATTTTCATGAAGTATGTACTACGATAAACTTTTGTAAGTCCTGTTGGCCGACTTTTTGCTTCAAACGACTCAAATATATATTCTAAAAGGTGTACCAATGACAGCTGGGACCAACAATTTAACGAGTCTTCCAAATTAGCCATCTACACCCGACTGCGCCTATCAATCAAAGACTGATAGATAAAATATAAAAAATATCCAAAATAAAATAGGGTATTTTATTTTATTTTGGATATTTTATTTTTTAGGGATAGCGAATTTTTAAAGTCAGCTCTTGATTTGATGCATTGCGTATGCGCAATTGTTTTTGTTCGTATTATTTTACTGTTGTGCAGTCACTGGTAGCCAACTTCGGAAGTTCTAAATTACTTAGGTACTAATTATTATTTATTATTTGACCTGAGCTGCACATAAATGAAACTTACCTAACAATATAGACAAGTTATCAAACGACAGCTGTGGCGTAGCTCCGTGGCAGGGCAGTAAATCGTCAAGCGTGAGATGTGCATCCCTCGCATCGTCCCTCTCTGACCTCGCTAGTACATTGTCTTTGCCCTCCATTAGGCATAGAGTCACGTCTTTTTCTAGACGAACGCATTCCCGTATGTAGTCATACTCGCTTAATGAACTGCCGGGCGTTAGGTATTCTTTTGCTCCCCATACCTAGAATCATGAAAATAAATATTGTAAAAGTAACAATTTCATATACATTTTCGTATTACTGTAAATAGTTTAATAAAATATGCTAGGGCAAAACATGTTAGTACTTTTTAGGGAATTATTTCCTACATAGTGGGCACAACCATAAGCTTTAATATCAATAAAAATCTACGACAATCTTACCCTCAACATATATTCAGACATATCTTCTCTAATGTCCTCATCTAGAGAACATACTACAGTTAATATCACATGTTCCACTGTCGATTCCACTGAAAACAATAAAAACAATACTATCAACATTTGCAGCACTAATGTGTGACATCAATTAAGAGAATATCATGAAACATATCAACAAAAAGACTAAAAGCACGGTTCGATTTTCGCATGTGCATAACACCATAATCAACATAGTTCAAAATGGTGCAATTTTTACCAAGACAAACGAAAAAGCAGTTTAGTCTTTATTGTGACGCAATAAGATTCACTTTGGCTTGCTTAAATATAGCTTACCATCTGAAGTAAATGTGATGGGTTCATCGGAATGGGCGTGGTGGACTAGAATCTTGATGCTGGTGTTCGGTGGGTATTTGCCGCCGGATCGGGCCGCTATAACATGCCCCGGATTCGTTTTCTCGTCTGAATGGGTGAATCTTTCTGTGGGATAGTAAGAAAATAATTTTAAAAACTTTATAAAACCTATTACTGTTTGAACGCTAAATGCTTGCTCGGGACCGGCAAAAATAAAGCGGATACGGCGGATGGAAGTGTCAATCTATGTATTATCGACTCTGTCCACATTGAAATAGAGTCTAAAATTAATTAATAAAACTTTCGCTTTTGGAAGCTATAATATCGAAACTGTTCTGACAGAAAAAAAAACTTACTTTAATAATTTTGCTATTCTTTGTAGGTAGTCTAATTTTACTCACTTCTAACATCCAGGACCATTTTGAGGAAGGCTTTGTGCTCGCTATCGTAATTCCTTGTTCTCGTTTTCACTATGCAGTCGTAAAGTTTGTTCTGAAATACAAAAAAATACAAGTTAGTTTCATGATATCTAAATAATATTAAGCCGAAAATCGATCTCAGTGGCGTGCACTTGGAGAGGCCTATGTCCAGCAGTGGACTGCGATAGGCTGATGATGAAATAATATTAAGAAAGAAATACGGTTAATTTATAGCTCAAGTTAGCAAAAGCAAGTATAGAGTGGTAAAATTTGAGTATATCAATAATCAAAACATTTCTTTAGAAAGCCAATTTGTAATCTAATTATATGTACATTTTCACTTTCAAAAACTATGTCAACATCATAAAATTCTGCATAATTTTTGTACCAAAAAAAAATCAAAATCTTCAATATCTGCATAATCTAATATATTTTTCTATAATATCTACTTAAAAAATACTAAAACTTACTGTAGTAGATCTCAAAGCAACCGCCGGCACACTAGGTATAGACTTAGGCGGCGGAGAAGGCAACATAGTATCCTTCTTATTAATGGTAGCATAGACAGCCGCGTCTCGCATTTCCGTCTCCCCGTACAGAAAGTCCAACGGGTCGTACTCTTCATACACACTGCTCGAACATTCGCTTGAAGCTGCTGCATTTTCTGTATTACAATCGAATTAAGAACATACTTTTTTGTTTTATAAAAATAAATGGCAACACAATAAATGATGCGTAATAAACAATTGAATACGGCAACTCACAATTCTTCAAATTCAAACTTCAAATTGATCGTGCTAAACACCAGTGAATAATAATAAAACTCTATACATTGTTTTTTTTTTAATAATGTGCCATATTAGTAAATAACACCCAAGCTTTTTGCCAAAAAAGATGGCCCAAAAAAGCACTGCAAAGCTTGACCCCTTTTATTCTGGGCTTATCGCATAAACCCCAGCATAGTATAGTAAAAAAAACTTTGCCTCTTAAAAAATATCCCCTTGAACAGGTTATATATACCTTGCCATGCTCACCCAAGACAAAAAAAAATATTAAGTAAGTCACAATTGTTGGCCAAAAAATAAAAAGTGCAACCTTGATAACCATCCATATAGTCAGTGCTTAGTTGAAAACATTCTTTCACACAATATTAGACACCATTGATGAATGAAATGTATTGTTTTAAAAAAATGTAGTATAAAACCTCAATAGCAATCACACAAACACATACAATATTAAAAAAGATTTTAATCGACAAATGGATAAATGGACTTAGAATTGAGACAATAATGACTGTCTAGAACAAAGTACCGTTGTGCTCATGTAAAATCGAATATCTACTATATTAGAAAATTTCACTGACTAAATGAGGTCACTAATAAGCCAAAAAATACTTACTTTTTTTATAATATTAAAATATAAATTGTATCACTTTCATTGGCTATTGATTATTTCGATTCTAGTTCCATATCATTTTGGCTTAAAAACTTACGTTTGTCTCGCTATAGCAATTCTAAGTCCGTAATGAAATAAACCACTCACCCGTATTATTTTTCTCAGTTAGTAGGGGATCAAACGCTTCTAGCACACTGACTCTTACGCTACCTTGTGCGCTGTTGCGACCGAAGTCGATTAGGTTCATAGACTTCGGCAGGCTACCTACTGTGTCGTTTGACTCGTTCGACTGGAATAATATGTATAAGACAATTAGTATGTTAAAAATAAAGTCGATTTGGGAACGTTTTCTTTTTTGAAGTCGGTTAAATAGGAGAAAGTTTCAATGCTCTCAATGGCATGTCTGGACATTTTTTTTAAATTTAATGAATCAGTTATTTAATCCATAATTTGACTAAAACGCGATAACAATTGACTGAGAAGTAGGAATGAAAAATTCGATATAGGTAAATAATAATTTATAGGTATTCAGCCTAATACATACTACTTTTGTAAAAACACTCACCGCAATACTGACTTCCGACAACTTCCTCGAATAATTATTCTCCACAGTATCCTTCGTAGGTTCCGTCTTAACAGCTGTTTGACTCACACCATTATTGTTCGCTGTACTGTTCGCCGGCACTGATTGGTTCTGTGACGCAGCTGGGTATGTGTGCGTTTGGTTCAGCTGAGGGTACATAGACGTCACCGGTCTCGGAGGTCGCGAGATCATATTTGTTGTGTTATAATTGTATGACGGGGTAGGAGGGTAAGCATAGGGAGACGGAGCGGCCATTCGAGTCTGACTATATTGTACCGGAGGGTACATCGGCGGGTTTATAGGGACGAAGGTTGGGGGCATTTCTGTGGGGACTGCCATTGGGGGTGGTGCATAGTACGCGTAGTTAGGCATCGGCATGGGGGCAGGCATGGCCCCCGGTACCATGGGGGCCGGCATGCCGTAAGGGTTCGTAGGGTACGGTGGCATGGGCGTGAACGGTTGTTGGTAGTTGTATGGATACTGCGGCGCGTAAGGATACGGCGGTCGTTGATTATAGGGCTGGTTGTTCATTGTGACTGGTTGCTCCGTACTATTTAGTGATAGCTCTTCAGTCTGCTGACCTAACCTGGGAAATAAAAAGCAAATTATTAGGTTTTACACGTAATATACGACAGTTTTTTTTTCAAAATGATTCCTGTTACCATCAACAAAATTGAATTTGAAGTATCATATCTCATGTATTAGAACATTATAACACAATAAACGTTGGTGACTATTTTGACTATTTTTATTCAACCAAGTAATCTTGTATAGTTTTATCAAACAATGAAACTTATCAATAACGCTATCGCATCAATATTGGACTAAAGGACACGATTGTTCTGAGGCGTTATATGGATTAAGTGCATTAGACTTGTTATGTTCACAACAAAAGCGATATATTGATGACTATATTCTCACAACTTTTAACGCCACATGAAGACGTAGTTGTACCATTTAACAATAACTATAAACCAGCGGTATACTTGTCACCTATTGGCCATATCGGCATTTGACAATGCTTCGGTTATCATTATAGATAACTGATGCAACTGACCCTAGGAATCACATACTTAAATTGTACATACTGTTTTCTTCTGGACCCCATAGCACAATAGTTAAATGTTCTAAAAACTATACACAGTGTAATTTTATAAGCTCTCACAAACGACTCTTAATAAAATCAATAAAAAATCAAGTTAATTCCACCACATACCAATAAAGAAACTAACGAGAAATTAATAGCAAACTTACTTAGTGATCTGATCAATGTACTCCTTCAGCTTGACATGTGGTTCCTTCGGCGCATGTTTACTAGTAGGGCTTGAGAAAGATATCAGGTCGCTACTGTCGTCCCTAGTTGGACTGGTTCCAGTTGATCTGACGGAATTAGACAGAAATATATGTGCATCAGTATTGTTGGCAGTGGCTTTGTAATCCTGGGATGGGACGGTCATCAGGTATGGAGATTTTTTATTTTGTACATAATTTCAACTCTAGTAGATATTTTCTTTCTCATGAAAGCAGGTGAGCCATAGGTACTTGAGTGTGTGTGTGTGTGTGTGTAAATATACATGAGCATTGTCCTTGTATGCGCAAGGTCAAGAGCACTCATTAGTGGCTGAGTCCTACAAGATGAATAGCTGAAAGGATTGTGTTCCATTTTGGCCAAGATCTCGGAATTATATCTCAATGTTTGCTTATACATACATATTTCAAACATTTAGGTGTCAGGGCTATTAGGTTGATGAGTATGATCACAAATCAAGTAATATTATAAAGCTATTCTATCGATATCATCTGCTTTTTAAAGAATTTAATATTGTTATATCTCAATGATTCAGCTATAAATATGAGTCAACACAAAATAATGAATTGACTTAAAAAGTGTATTTGTAAACACAATTTGCTTATGTTAATTTTCATACAAAATACACCGTACAATTCCACTATTCAATACTTCTGCTATCTGTACAATATTTAATGAGTTGTACATTATATTTTTTATCTCGAAGCATGTAATTTTTCTCAGCTTCATGTACAGTCAAGGCTAAACAATGTAGGTAAGCCAAAAGATAAGTTATCATTTTAGCAATACTCTTTCAAAATAAACATAAAACAGGAAAATATAGGGAATGTAATAAGCAAGATTGAAGTCTATGCTCACAGACATTATCTATACTAATATTATAAATCTATACTAATATTATAAAGCTAAAGAGTTTGTTTGTTTGATTGTTTGTTTGTTTGAACGCGCTAATCTCAGGAACTACTGGTCCGATTTGAAAAATTCTTTCAATGTTAGATAGCCCATTTATCGAGGAAGGCTATAGGCTACTTTTTATCCGGGTTCGTGCCGAGGTTCCCACGGGATGCGGGTGAAACCGCTGGCAGAAGCTAGTCTATACTAATATTATAAAGCTAAAGAGTTTGTTTGTTTGTTTGAACGCGCTAATCTCAGGAACTACTGGTCCGATTTGAAAATTTCTTTCAGTGTTAGATAGCCCATTTATCGAGGAAGGCTATAGGCTACTTTTTATCCCGGTACGGGAAGTAGTTCCCACGGGATGCGGGTGAAACCGCTGGCAGAAGCTAAAATAAATGGGCTATCTAACACTGAAAGAAATTTCCAAATCGGACCAGTAGTTCCTGAGATTAGCGCGTTCAAACAAACAAACTCTTCAGCTTTATAATATTAGTATAGATAATCATTCAGAGATTTTTTCAAAAAAATAAATTAATCTCACTCTTGTCCAAAAACAAATTAATTCAGAATCCAGAAAGTAGAAATATTGTAAACATTACTTAGTAATATCTACTTTACAATATTCACAGTATCTAAACATAAGTTCATGACACAAAAGTGTGTTGTCATGATAAAGTTTTCAAGTTGATGCAATACTAGACATTCCATATGTGATAATTAGAGACAACACCACATAGAGAGCCTTCATCAGTACATACCTACAAAACTTTGTTGACAAATTTTTGACACCCTGGCAATTTCTAGAATCCCTGGGCATTGACTAAAATCTAGAGATGACCTAATTTTCTAAATCTTTATTAGTGACAATGATTATAATATACATAAAAGTGGAACAAATATTATGGTATCAATGTTTTATCTAACGAAAGCTTGTGTGTGTCAGCAACCGAGGAGCCGAATCATACAAAGACAACTAAGTCTTTCGCATGCTTGAGATAAAACATCTATGTATAACAGCTATGTTTATGTACCTGGGACCATCAGAGATAGAGGTACGTCCTCGTGGCGACTTGCGTGGTGGCGGCGGCAAGGCAGGTGGCGGGCCGTCGATCTCCTCGCGCCGTCGACCGCTGACACTGGCCACCTCGCGAACATTATCTATACAGTATCAATTTGATAAGCCAATCGCCAATGATATAGGTTTATAGATAGTTTTGTCATAGATAAGCAGGTGAAAGGGACAAATGTTGCTATGTTTAAATAAAATCTATTTACTAAATAAATTATAGTTAATTGATGTTTAATAATAATTCTTGTTAGTCAATAGTTCTTACATGGTACATTCACATTTAATATACAATCTTTGTATTCTTTGTTATCACAATTCAACATAATCAGTGCCCCATTTACTTATAAGGTTATTGACCTTCCACTTCCCTTCCGATTGATGTACTTACAGACATTTTGCTGAACAACAATGCTTATTAATTTTTCTTGTTTACACTGCGTCAATTGATCTCGTTGTGCCAATAAAAGGTCAGTTAGTCACTTCAATTGCAATATTTGGTAGCTTTGTGCATTGATAAATGCTATTGTTATAAAGACTACACTTTCTAGAATAAGTTTCTTGAAATATTTGTGATGGCAAACTAGCAAAATTATTTATGACTGATTTATTAGCTTTATTTAATTTTAATTAGCTTAGATTATATTGATGTGGATGTAATTACGAATTTTTTCAAATTATTATATTCATGCTCATTCCTACTAAGAGTTCCACCTTCAATATTGGCAATTTGTTGTTAAACCGGACTGATAAATTTGTTAATTAAAGGGTGCAATTTCATCCTGTTTTATTTTAACAGATCAAAATACACCAGAACTTTCACAGTTACTTTAGTGTAAAGAAAGTTATAATAAACTAGCTTCTGCCAGCGGTTTCACCCGCATCCCGTGGGAACTACTTCCCGTACCGGGATAAAAAGTAGCCTATAGCCTTCCTCAATAAATGGGCTATCTAACACTGAAAGAAATTTTCAAATTGGACCAGTAGTTCCTGAGATTAGCGCGTTCAAACAAACAAACAAACAAACTCTTCAGCTTTATAATATTAGTATAGATAGATACAGTTCTTACAAAAGGCACGGGCAGTCCTTGACTAAAACCCGAGCACAAGTAAGGCAATGAAGCCTTTACACCTCCCGCAGTTATCACCCGCTAATTCTTAAAAATGGTCTTTCTGTGTAGCAAATAGTACAATATTCCATATCAAAAAAGTTTTTCAAGAACTGTAATACATTAGTAATTAATATTGAAAATGAATTAAGTAACATGAAATATTCAATGATACAGGATTATTAACCAATAAAATGCCATTGAATTGAAATGTTATATTACTATGGTTAACTTTATTATCATAACAAATAGCAGATGTTTTGCTATAGCAGTACTAAAGCAATTTATTAATTACATTCACCTACTCATTTGTTTCTAGAGGTATTTTTGCAAGTTTTAATTGTAGCTAATGGGTATTGTTTGCATAATTGTTATATTTAAATGTGAAATAAAGTTAGATCTATTAATGAACAAAATTGATACTTTGTCCAATTATTTTAGTTTGCTACAAGGAAGCAGACAGATTTACTGTGTACTTCAAATTATAATAGAATAGTCACATTCAAACTATTGACCTCAAAGTATATTTAACAGAAACTGTATTGTTATTATCATAAGGTTTTGCACCGCTTTTATTAACCTCCTTGCATTGAAATGAGGCATTCACGTAGGCGGTTATGAAATACTAAAGCACGAATCTAAATTACGTTATAATTAACACAACACACGAAAGGTAGCTCAGAAATTTAACAGAGGCTTTGGATCATCAGTAATCTTGCGGAGTAAACAAAGTTACGTCAATTACCTGAGCTAGACAGTGCCTTCTGTCTACGGAACTGATCTAGAGCCAGACTTTCTAAACTTAAAGCCTGGGCCTTCTCCAAATCCGCTTGGAACTGAAGATCGTAGTCTGACATTATCGGACTTCCTTCAATATGTATCTACAACATTCACAAAACGAACGTGGGAATTAAAACAATAATACCACTGTTTAGCGATGAGCACATAACACTACACAAAAACTTTTGATCCAAACAACACAAAGTAGGCATACGAGCGGCTTGCATTATATCCCGCTTTGTCTTACCAAAGGAAACTGCCCGATAACACTCTATTTGCTTAATTTTCACTACATAATACAATTTTGGATGAATCTCGGCTTGATTTTATTTTATTATTTTACTGGGTCAATTCAATTTGTATGCATCATTAGAAATGTACTACGACCAATTTAAAAAGATACCCTTTTACAAGTTTGACAGTTGTGCTTGCCTGTTTCCGAGAGAAAAAGAAAGAGAAGGTGTGAAAGTGTAACGCTTCTATATTCAGCTGCTAAATAATGGTGACGTTACTATTTTCAATCGAATGAAGGTATCTGAATTAACTAAACGTAACACAGTTAATCGACTAAAATACTACCCAACGCAATAATATTTGTAAAGCTAATAAGCATCCTCACAAAGAAATAAAAAAAATCACGTATGTATTTCTGAATGTGAATGTTTACTACTTGATAAATGGTACATACGAAACATTCAAATACGAGACTACTGTGACTTATGTATGACACACACAGAAATTTGATATAAAATAAACAATGATCACCTATTCATAGAAAATCGTGTTAGAAGTTGACTATCTTCTTATTTTGCTATTTTATGAATTGATGTTAGCAATAGTTATTATAATAGTTCCTAGTGTACGTAGCTCAGCACTAGTAATCGTTCAGAAATATTCCTTGTGCATGTTTTTTGAAGCACAAAATTGAGAAAGCAGTATTTCTGAACGCAATTGTAGCTTTCGAACGCGGTTCTGTTATTTTTAAATGAATCCATGATTATCTATGTATTTGTTAATTAAATACTTTCACAATTTGGAAGACTTTCTATCATCGATATATATGTACTACGTACTAGATAGAACGTTCCGAACAAAAAGCTTGCCACACTGAAATGCACTGCAGACTTTGCATTGCCCAAAATGGCAAATCAGAGCGATTTTGACACCTGCGTCAGATGGATGTCTATGAAACGACAATTATAAAATAGAAAATACATATCAAGGTATAAACTTACACATATAAACTATTCGAGAGTCAAGTTAGTAAAATTACACGCTGTTCATGCTATTACAACGCTTGTATATCATACTTTTCATTTATAATTCAATTTTACAAATATGCATTAATTTGTTTCCCGCCATCTTAAAATTATGGATTAAGAAAATCGTGCAGAAACAGATGTGCCATAAAACTGGCAGTAGGTAAAATATCAATGAAAACAGACTTCACTTTGTCATGGTATGTTCTTACTTTCAAGAAAAAATAATATGACCTCGTATGTATTTCGCTACTGTAAAAACACTACAAGATATATCAGTGCATCATCAGGAACATTTTTATAATTCTTTCACCATTAGAAAGCTACATTATCTGCGAGTCACATAGGCTATATTTTATCCCGGTGCGGGCTTCCCCACATTCTTAAAAACTCTACATATGTTTTTCTGAAATATAAGCCATACCTCTCATAAACATCGATATCCATTCATTTCATCCAACAAACATGCATCACACTGGATGTGCATTTCAAGTCTAAGATTTATTATTTTTTAAGAAAAAAAACATCGTAAATAATATTAAAAAACCCTAAAAATAAGTTCCTGGTTTTAATATATTCCATGATTTTGCATTCACTTAGATATAAATAAACTTTTTGATATATTACATGATTTTGAATTCACTTAGATATAAACTTTTTGAGTAATGAAGAATGTAGGCAAAATACGAGCGAAAATATTATGTCACTTCTGCAATTAACATCAATGAGGATGACGACATGTCACAATACGTCAAAAAGATGTCAACAGACGACATAAGCGGGTAAATTATTTGTATGGATGTTCTTGTCTATCGCTAGAATATATGTCAATGCTTTCTATCATCATTACAATAGCTTCCATTTTACCTAAAAAAATACCTCTACAGTTGGCACCGACGACCGAATACTGATTGGGTAAAGAAGATAATCAATGATGAGTGCCATTTCCACAATCTCATAGCTTTAAATTCCAAATAAACAAAACCTGTTTGATAATATAAGAATGTAGGTGTACCCCTCTTGTATCTACTAATTGAAAACACATTTTGTTCGATGTTTTATATTTCACTGGCAAACTGTAGGAGTAATGGAGAAAAAAATATTTTAAGTACCACAGTTTGTGGACGACGTAACTGCTATTTTATTTTCTGTTAAAAGTTGTTTGATACGCCTCACAATCGCACGTCCCGTGTATGGAGTGGGAACATAACGTGCATAATTCGAAGTACCTGAAAATGCACAAAGCGTAAATATCTTCCCCTTCCACTTGGTACCTATATTTATTTCATAGGTCTGGCCATTAAAATGTACCTGAAGGTTTTGGCGGTGGCACGTTAGGCAAGGACGGCTTTTTTCGTTTGCTGCGTTTTTTTCTTACAACTCTGCGGCGAGGAGCACTCGCTCTACCCGGTTCGGAGTTCTCGTCCGTATCTGTATCTGAATCAGACTTAACCTTTGATGGCCTTTTTTTAATCCTCCTCACTATAGTAGTCCTCTTCACCTTACGAGGTGAAGTTTTTCTGACTGCCTTAGCGAATTTTCTGTTATAGTCATCTTTCTTTACCGACGTTGTGGGTTGGTCTCCTCTGCTGGATTTCGGCGCAAACATAATTTTCGCCTTCTTAACTTTTTTTCTACGGTGTTTTGTTTTCTTGAGTTTGAACTCTGCTTTATTTTCGGACAGTTCTTTCCCTTCAGCAATCTGAAAATATTGTAGTACATTTTCTAAGCCTAAGTACCTACAGTTATTTAGGTCATATCGATTACCATACTTGGGGTTGTTATTTACCGAAACCTATTGCTGTAATGTGATTAGCCCATAAATGTAGGTTCCGGGCTAGTTTCGGATACCCTATGGAACTAAATAGGTATATCTACTAAACAAATCTGCCTAATAAATAACCTGTTCATAAAACATGTCATCTGCATCTTGTCTGTCACAGAAGTCCAATATTTTATTGCAGACTGTTCTCAAATTTTTTATTCTTTCCTTCTTCTTCTTGCCTATCACGCATCTGTCCACTTCGTCTAATCTGAGTGTTCTGGAAATTATATAA
This sequence comes from Helicoverpa assulta, assembly GCA_963856015.1. Lineage (NCBI taxonomy): Eukaryota > Metazoa > Arthropoda > Insecta > Lepidoptera > Noctuidae > Helicoverpa > Helicoverpa assulta. Next base: position 4,945,904 of record CAWLCW010000016.1, read on the forward strand.
TATAAAAATGCATGATTTCAGATTTTATAATTTCATTATTAACTTGAACCGGCAAGGAGACTGCAGTACGGTAAGCTGCCAGAGCTATGAGAATCACTACTACCACGCTCATATCTACAGATAAATCCATATAAGTTCTTACTTGATGACTTTTGGTTTGCTCATAATATCAGCGTCTTTGTCGTCGATCTGCATCGCCGTATCCCAAATATCCTTGAAGAGCTGTCTTCTATCAGCATAACTTTCTTCCTTCGTCATGAGTTCCATGTAAGTATGACAGTGGTAGCGCCAATCGTTTGAGTCGTAATTTTATAAAGATTTTTGTTGAATTGGTTTGATTGTTTTGGTATACGAGGATGTTGTTTTTTGTAAGGGTTTCTAATATATTTTTTTGTGCATTTTGTGTTTGGATTTTTGACACGTGTGTTTGTCAGATTGACGTTATTTGTGAGCACAAATCTAGGCAACTTATCGTCTAATGGATACAAAATTTAAAAAAAATATCTTACTACTGGATTTGGATTTGATACTTTTTGTACAACCTACCTATCGATTAAATTCTTAAGAATCCCTAATAATGAGACAGGTAGGTATGATGGTACGTTACACGGATTAAACGTTAAGAATACCTAAGGACAGCCGGAATCTAATGATAGTCATGATTACCTTGCTTAATAGCACATCAAGCGACGCGGCTGACAATAATATTGTGAGTGGAATATACCACGCAACGCAACAAGTAGGGAGTCTTCGGTCGCCTTGACTTGCGGCTCAGTAGGCGAGAAGCTCTTGGCGAAAGCCTTTCTCCGATAAAATACAAACACGCGGTCAAAAACTTTCCTGAAAGTTTTCTGTCCCAATATTAAAATGTATCATAATACTAATGTCATACTAAATCTTCATTTCTGGTGATGAAATCTCTATTTAATTAAAGTTACTAACACTGAAATGTCGAAGTCATGCCGGTTAAATATGACCCGAACACTTTGTGGGTGGCGCTCAATCAGTATAGTAATAGCAATATTTTTGAAGTGTATCCCAAACTCCTGGCCGAGCTATTCCTACAAGAGGAGGCAGCCAGACAAGATGGCGACACCAGTGAGGCTGAGAAGTTGGTGCTTCCTAGCGACAAGGACTATAGGCTGCAGAAATACTTTGTTCTTGTTGAATTGCAGAAAACATTGGAAGAGTAAGTAATAAAGTCAATCGGTCTCATCTACTTAGGGCTGCCATCCGTCCGGGTTTCCCCGGATTTGTCCTAGTTTGGAGGCCGTCCGGGGGCCGTCCGGGCGGGGTTTCATGAAATGTCCGGGGAAAACCCGGACACTTTACATGTAAGGAAGCACCTCATTGAATTTAAGTATATGTTAATAGTAAATGGATTACAAATTACGTATTATTTTGTTTAAAAAAATCGTACTCGTTCGGGGAAAAAATGCTATTTAGGCCAAATGTCCGGGTTTTTTTAATGTTTGTCCGGGTTTGGCGAAATTCGAGATGGCAGCCCTACATCTACTTCATTACCAAGAAGCAACTGCTGGCTGCTGCTACAAGAAGTGGAGAACTAAATAAAAATAAACAAACTTGATGCGTAAACTGCAAATAATTGGGAACAAGCCTGTGTGTAGTCAGACTACCACTAACACAAGGTGTAGTGTGTAGTATCACTAACTTAGTTCCAAAGTGTGAAGCACTAGCTACTTAGGTGAAGGTCCCTACTCTTTAAAGAGAACACTTTTTTTTTGGGCATCCTACTTTAGTTTCTGCTCTCCTGACGATTTAAAAATAAACAATTAAGGCTATACATATACCTATATTCAGTTCCTACACAAAACTCATTAACCTTTAGATTAGCTTTACGTAAAACAAACTGTTTTAACCGTGATTGCGTGGTCCCTCTTACCCCCTCGGTTGGCCATGACCTCCCACACATAATCACACCATAAGCCGCTGCTAGACACCTTGCGAATGACATACCATTAATTGGATGGAACACCATAGCTACCCACCTAGTTCTAGGTATTGATGTAATTCTTATTATAGGCGTACATTCACATACGACATTTGCCCTATGATGTCAGCAAAACTGGACTTTATTTTTAGGAATCGTTTTTTTGGGCTTTTAAAGTTAATCAGGATCTAATTTTAAACAACATAAGGTAAACGTGGGTGAAGTCGTCATGCCCCAATAGTCGTCAATTAATCTAAAAACTTTTATTTATTTTTTCTACTGAAGTTAAAATGGGCCGGTTTATATGTCAACATATTGTTGATAACATATTGCACAATTGAAATGACAATACGGGGTTTTAACAGTCATAGCATCGGAGATATGTTAGTCGAAACGTGTGTGCCCTAAGAAAATCGTTATTTGGTGAAGTTCAGCTGTCAAAAGTGAAGCTCAGCACGTGGTTTTGTGTTTTGATTTACATAACTCCAGTGGGGTCTGTGGTATGTTTCTTTGTTTAATTGGATAGTTAAGTTTATTCGCTAACGATGTAATATGCAATTTGGAATACTTTTAACATAGAAGATATATTTTTTTAATGTGACATCTATTGGCACTTTAAAACTCCCATTTGACCCAAAACTCGTCAATTTTAGAATTATTATGACGACTACTGGGACATGCTCAAAAGTTGCACCTAAACTCGTCATAATGAGGATATTTTGTGTTTTACAGTACAAAATGCGAATAAATAGTTAATATCGGGACTTTTACAAAATTGTTAACTCTCTAGAACAAACATATTTAAGGTTTAGACTACATTTGTTGATAAAACTGTGTTTGACTTGACTGTTCTTTCACTATGCTTTTTGTTCGAAATAACTGCATGTCGTCACGCGTATTGTACTGCGTCTCCCTAACGTGCCTTAATAGCGCCTGTATAAAAATTATATCATTCAACTAGCTAACTGTTTTGACGCAAAAAATATTAAAATCAGTTTTAAAACTAAGATGACATAGCTTCCGCCGGGTCCTCGTCGAGGCTTTAGGCGGTGGCGACCTCTCTCGTCCGGCCCTGGTTCAGGCCATGGTCCGGGGCGAGAGGGAATGGGATGCCGTCGCCTCCTTCTGCGAAACGGTCATCCTCGAGAAGGAGGATGCGGAACGCCAGAGAGTTCGCACCTCTCATCCCGGCAGCCGCGCTGGACCAGGTAGACACCACGGGCGCCGGGTGTCGCAAGATGACTCCCGGCCACCGTAGGCATGGGTCTGTGGGCGGTGAGTTCGGGTGGCTCATCGTCCCTCTGTCTGCTTAGATGACAGACCCGTGTCGACGGCGCGCGTTGTTCCACGCGCTTCTCAAAGAGATGTCAGCAACCCCAGTGGGGCTCAGTAGGGCCAAGGCCTGCCGGGGCTGCGGGTTGTTCGAAAAAGATACCGTGGCCCTGGTACATAAAAGGCCTACAACGGAACACGACGGTTTTTAGTCAGTAAGAGTCTGACGCTCCCTCACCGCTGCTAACCCACAGCGGGAGGGGTCATTTGATGATTTTTGACGTCGTTAAAAAAAAAAAGATGACATAGCTTCCAGCGCTGTCACTTCTTTGCTTGTCGATTCAATATTTATGGGTAAAGAGTAATCTTAAGTAAGATTTTTTTAAATTTAAAATTTTATGTACCTAGTGATTGCATGATCGTTATTTTAATAGCAGATCATGACTGTAAAAAACTACAAGCAAGAGGGCCTTTTAAAAGTCATAGAAGCTGTTTAGAATAGAATAATGAAATTCTAAACCACCGCGGAACGCCGGCTTAGAATTGCGTTCCCCCAAATCATCCCGTGGGTGTCGTAAGAGCCGACAAAGGGACAACCGGAGGAACAGCGCCCTCCGTGTACTGCACACCCTCACTGCGATCGCCAACCCGCCTGCCAGGCGTGGCGATTAACGGCAAATTATGATTATGATAGGCACAGAAACCAGGCCCCCAGTCCCCGGCAGCTCTGCTATCTCTGGCGCGGGTAGCGGTCAAGGTAACGGCGGAGCAGGGGGTGCTAAGAATCCCCGGAAGAGATCCAGCTGCCCACCCCCACGACGACTGGCCCTGGTAACACACAACATACGCACATTGAGGACTGACGAAAGGATCTGCGAGCTGGAAGAGGAGTTGAGCAAGTTACATTGGGACATTATAGGGTTACGCGAAGTCTGTAGAGAGGGAGAGGACACCGTAACCCTGAAGTCTGGTAACTTGCTCTACTTCCGGGAGGGCGACCAACAGTCCCGAGGTGGTGTCGGATTTCTCGTTCACAAGTCCCTCGTGAGTCGTGAGCAACATAACAACCATCGACAGTGTGTCGAACAGGGTGGTATACCTAATACTCAGAATATCCAAAAGATATTCGCTGAAGGTCATTCAGGTGTACGCACCGACCTCGTCACACTCCGATGATGAGGTGGAGACTGTGTATGAGGACGTAAGTAGAGCCATACATAGTTCCAAAACCCACTTCACTGTTGTTATGGGGGACTTTAATGCTAAGTTGGGAAAGAAAAGCGGTGATGAGTTGAGAGTGGGGCAATTTGGGTATGGGCAACGGAACCCTGCGGGACAGAGGCTGGCCGACTTTTTGGAGAAAGAGGGACTCTTCATGATGAACTCTTTCTTCCAGAAGCCGCCTCACAGGAAATGGACCTTATTAAGTCCCGATGGTTTGACGAGAAACGAGATAGACTTCTTCATGACCGACAAGAAACGGGTATTCAGCGACGTCTCTGTGATCAATCGGGTAAAAACAGGTAGCGATCACCGAATCGTAAGAGCCTCGCAGAATATTAATGTTAAACTTGAAAGGTCCAGTCTGATGAAGTCTACGCTCCGACCTACTCGGTCCCATATTCAAAACCCAGAAAGCTTTCAACTCGAGCTCTCTAATCGCTTTGCTTGCCTTGAGAACCTAGCATCAGTGGACGAGATCAACGATGGGCTAGTGGAAACTGTCCGCACGGTAGGGTCTAAGTTTTTTAGACCCTGCCGTAAAGATAGACCTCAAAAACTGACTGACCAAACCTTAAACCTCATGGCTGAACGACGCTTGCTACAGTTGCAGTCTTCCCACGACGCGAAGTCATATAGGCAGCTCAATAGACGATTATCTAAGTCCTTGCGACACGATGCGTCTCTTTAATACAAATCGTGTTAAAGAGACCATACAGCAAAACCAAGGCTCGACGCCTTCAAGCTTCTGGAATGGGAAGGACTTGGCATCAACATCAACGGCGAATACATCACTCACCTTCGGTTTGCCGATGACATCGTAGTCATGGCAAAGTCGATGGAGGAACTCGGTATGATGCTCGATGGCCTCGACCGCGTTTTACAACGGGTGGGCCTGAAAATGAACATGGACAAGACGAAAACTATGTCAAATGTCCATTTTGAGCCCACCCCGGTCTCTGTTGGAAGCTCGGTACTCGAAGTTGTTGACTCATATCATATCTACCTAGGGCAAGTAGTCCAATTAAAAATTAAATTAGTAGGTCAACCGCCGAATCCAACTCGTCTGGGCAGCGTTCGGGAAACTACGCAATGTGTTTTCGTCCGACATAGGTACCTCAGTGCCTCAAGACGAAAGTCTTCACTCAATGTGTGTTACCAGTGCTGACTTACGGCACCGAAACGTGGTCTCTCACTATCGGCCTCATCTCAAAGCTCAAAGTCGCTCAACGAGCTATGGAGAGAGCTATCATCGGGGTTTCTCTACGTGATCGAATCCGAAATGAGGAGATCCGTAGACGAACTATAGTCACCGATATAGCCCACCGGATTAGCAAGTTGAAGCGGCAATGGGCAGGCCATATTGCTCGCAGAGCAGATTAATTTTGAATAGTAATCATTTTACTCGTGCTACATATGCACATGACTGCATGGTTATTATGATTAAGAAATATAACATATAGATATTTAATAGCCTGATTTTGTGATTCCAAGCGTTTGATAGTTAAGAATATAAATTAAAATGCAACTATGTGTCTGTTTTATTGAATACCTGCTCTTCTAACAGATTATGACCTGCTATTCTAAATAGGGATTTGATTTTCTATCTATCTACCTAATGTCTCAAAGGCACAAGTATACTTAACAAATTCAACCACAAAAAAAAATGTACATAACTTGAACTTTATGTTCAAGAGCATAGAGTTTACATTAGCATTAAAAGTTGACGAGTACTGGGAATATTTGACGAGTATCCGTACAAATCAGACGACTATTGGTACAAATCGCCCTTTTTTTACTTTTGCCTTAATAAGTACATAAACCCATCAAAATTATTAAAAAAACATTAGTTACTTAGAATAACGAATAAATTCTCTATCTCGTCATGCAAAAATTTTCATTTTCTATTGAATATTTTACACACAGTAGCGCTTCAAAGTCAGTGATTTCCGAAATCCGACGACTATTGGTACGTTTACCTTAATTAAGTATAATTACGAAATATAAACTGTATTTTTAGAACACGTAATCAATCATTAAATGGTCGTAATATTTTTTTGATCATATTAACGATCCCGACATCGCCAGTCCTTTGTTATTTTTAGAAATATCTGAAATAACTTATCTATTCATGTAAGGGACGGATGGATAACTTCACACCTAATAAGGCTTAACTTAAGGAAAACTGAAGTAGCGCACTCCAAATGGCTATTTCAAAGAATCCTTAGAGCGAATGAAGTTGTGACAAATTCATTTATTTATTGTGGAAAAATATCAACTTCTGATCCTATATAGGTAAGGTTGGTTTTATCACCATTTTCGCCTAGAGAGGCTAAGTTACATAACCACATATGACTGTAAGCAATTCACATACGTTGTTGCATGCAGAGACCCAATACCATTATTTTAGCGAATGCAACGGAATGCCGACAGCAGTAAATTGGACTGTTTGTCGATATAACGTAGAATTGTAGTGAATTGCACACGATACCAAGTTACTTCTACGTACCTATATACCATGTTTTGAAAAAAAAAATATTGTAAAGATAAATTATAATGATACATAGGAGCTTTGAATTTTAATTGACACGTAAACAAGTAAATAAAAACTTAAGAACCTCTTGACGAAGGATTTTGATAGAAAAAGAAATCTTTTCTGAGCCAGAGCCAATCTAAACAACTTGCTGGCCACACAGGCAGCCGTTAATAAAATGAAATAATCAAATTCTATTCAGCTTGTCAAAACAGTTGCACTATGTCAATCAAATAAAACAGCTAGATCCCAAAAAAATAGTCAAATAATAATCATATTTAAATTATTTAGCGTTATATTTTATATTATTTAGTTTTAATCTAATTTAGTAAATCCATATAAAAAGATTCAGACTCGTACACAGTCCTAATGATGGGGTGTGTGGTGGCCAGTTAAGTCGTGCTGCGTGGCAAGTTTATGATGGCTCAAAACAACCAATGGAAGCTATGATAGAGCAACAGACCCCACCAGTCGCGTAAGTCTGTGGTTAACTACCGGATTTCTATGGTAACTAATAGAGAAAGACAGGATCCAATAGCATCCTTGAAGATCTATTTCCGATCAAATCATCAAACTGTCTCGAATCTAGTACATAGCCGGTAAACATGGAGACTGAATTATTGTCGCTCATATCAACATCTACCTCTTAATTTTATCAGAGCCCGGTTTTAATGAGACCCTGCTCTCGGTTTGGAACTACGAACTTACGAATTCTTTTGATCTCGCGTAGATATAATAAACCAGTAGCGAAGACTAAAAGAAGACGTATAAAAGTATAGAGGAAGAATTTACCAACCCACTTTGTAATAGGAAAATTTTAGGAACAGTCAATTTTCTTTCCATTTTCTAGGGACGAAGATGGCGACAAAGTGGTTAAACCAGTGGAGGATCCGGTGGAGGAATGGGCGCCGTGGTCGCTCGTTGTGTCGACCAAGAACCCTCACGCGCCACCACCGGTCGCTGTAAAAACATCCCCTGGTCCCGCCTGGGACATCGGACAGGTGACTATCAATTAAAGTTTTGAAGAGCAAAGATTCTGAACGAACCTTAGTATGTTTTCACTTCAATTGTTCCTAGGAGTTTCTTGGAGGAAAAGAATTTCAGCAAAATAACAGTCAAACCTAGGATGTCAATCCAACCAATTCTCTACTTTACAACCAAAAATAGGCCCGACAATAAAGTCTAGAGAAAACGGAGTAGGTAAACAAACTACTGGCCCAACTATTTGCTTAAACGGTTTCCAACTCTAGTTACAAAAAGTTACCTACCACATAACGTCTTCATTGTAACGAAACTATTTCAAAGATTCCTATTTAGATTTGGAACGAGTCCGCAACAGTCAAGGCTTGTGCTACAATGGCATTAGCTGAGCCTTGTAATGCTGTTACTTGGCAATAATGGTGTTTCAGTTATGGATGGTAGGCGCGTGGATATTCCCACATTCATAGCTTCTAAACACGCGCCACTTTGTCTAAAGAATCTATTTGCTTCAATATACGGCTCCAAAATACTTAGTTGTATAAAATTCAATCTGCGAAGGCAAAAATGTAGATGCCGCCATTAAATTCGCGAATTTTTGACAAAGTTGGGTTCTAAAATTAAAGTTTTTATACTACGATTACGTGTGCACTTATTTTTTTTACGGTACAATTTTATACATGGATGGCTTAATCTTTCATCTCTTACTTGCTCAGTAGGCTTTGATTGAGAGCCATCATTGAAAATATAGGTGAATGGCAAGATATGCCATCTTTTTGTACCTCCTTGCTGCCTAGGAATATTGACAATTATCTCTATTTTCAGGTGTTGAAAGCTGCGCGCCTTCTTTGCAAGCCCCCATTGCCCGTTACTTTCGCAGACGAGCAAGAGATGCGTTGCGTCTATTCTCTTATTTACGAAGTGTTTCGATGTGAGTTTACCAAGAACGTTACAAGTCTATTTCTCAAACCAAAATAGGCAATAATATAATTGCATGTCTCAAATTCATAGCCACAAATCTTACGTGTAAGTTTTTGTCCAAATTCTTGCATAGGCTAAGTCGTTAAGACATCATAAACCTACAAAGACCTATATAACACAAAATAAAAACCGCCCTTGCGTGAACGCAGTTGTAAATGACTGACAAATAGCACATATAGGCCGTAAAGCGTTCATTTAACATCACGGTTGTATAAAAACGAAAGTCGCATGAAAATGAAGTGTCACGAAGTTTGGAAGTAGGCGGGTGTTACTGTAGTAAATTAACAAACGCCATGCTAAACCACTTTATTGCAGTTACAAAGCGTTTTATTCAACTTTATCAACTTGATGCCTACGCGATAAAGCTACGATAAATTGTGTGCTAAGTTTAACTGCTTTGATGCTATTAATTTTTGGGGGATATTTTAATGTACGTGATGATATCAGTTTCAGTAATTTTCTGATGCTTTCTGATGGAATTTTAGAGTTAAGTCTGATCTTGAAAAGGCCTTCCATCGTTTTCTGAAGGTGCCCCCTATCTATACCTACTTAGTAATCAAAGTTTGAAAAGCTCGTTTATAGAAGTTTTGTCATTTTCAAGTCTAACTTTCCAGGGTTGGTTGGTATCCGGCTTTACGCAATTTCATTGTACAGATAGCTAAAACCCATTTTAATACATAGATCTTCAGCGAGTGACAGCGAGGTCGATATTGTATATGTTTACGTCGAAATAAAAAGTCGTGAATTCTATGCTATTTGGCCTTTTTATTATTCAGCACTTTTGATGTCTATCCATACAGAAGTTTTCGGTCACGCGACATATTTATTCTGCGGTTTTATTTGAACTTTGCTATCGTAACATTCATATTTTCAAAAACTTTCTTGTTTTCAGATAAATCCATATTGGATCAAGCTATAGAAGACATCCAATTTTTGATTGTGCATCGCGAGGTAAACTTTTCTGATTATATCTAAACAACTAGACTAATTTTGCAAGCTGAAATGACAGACCCCAACTAATCCCGTACTTACTGCGTTACATCTATCTGACCAAGAGCCAAATCAGCTATCTCATTTAATTTGTTATTCCGTTCTTGAACTTGTAAACACATTGACGAAGGTCTTTTTGATTACATACCATTTTCAAGGCCGTATATTTAAGCCTCATTACGAATCAGTAATAACTCCCAGTTAGGGTAGGTTCGACAAGATGTTACAATAAAAGTACGCCCCATTTAACTCGCATTACGAAGTTTTCGTGACCAAAACCATTTCTTTTTCCAACGTTGAGAATGCTCACGAAAATGAGCTCTATATTTATGACCGTTTATTCTTATAAGCGAACGAAAAAATCGGCATTCTGTTGATTTCGAGACTGATAAAATGATTTCTATTAATAAAGGGAACACCAATTGTAGTGTTCGAGACATTTTAGGCAGACACCTTATAATTAGTGTTCATGCGAACGTAAACTGGTTACTGGAAAATCAACTTATAGCTTCACTTCCACCTCAGTCAATGGCAGTCACGAATATTTCGCATCTTTATAATTAAAAAGCTCCGTCAAGTCGTATGTTTGCAATCCAGTTTGCTGAACACCGTCACGCATTATGGCTGTTCCTGATGGAACTAGCGCGACGGCGTTGGGGTGCTCGGCCAAGAAGCGAGATAGAACGAGCAACGCAACTCTTGGATGAGGCCGGATATCCCTTCAAAGACATTGAGAACATTATTTGGGAGGAACGAGTGCACTTCGCTGCCGCTATAGCAAGGATTCGCATTAAAAATCGGGCTTTCACGTAAGATTGTTATTGTATTATAAATGTGTGAGAAGAAACCCTTGAAGCATCTATCTGTTTAGATGGGATGTTAGAGACGGAGCTCCAAGAGATTTTGTTCTCCTTTTGAATTTCAGAACTCTAAAACATGTTCTTATGGACTTCGCCGAAAAAACAACTGTTACGAATAAAATCCCAATCCAATATTTCCAAAACGATAATGTCTGATGTTTGACCTCTATGAATACATTACTTGTGTCACGCCCAAATAAAAACTCGGTACCGATGGTTACGTAAATCGAAGGTTAGAATAAAAACATTGATGTATAAAGGTCGTTACATTGTTTTATCGTCTGCAGGCTATCGGATTTATTGCCGGCACATCTGCGCGAGGAGCGCGTGTCAGCGTGTGTCAACAAAGACACTGTCACGGGATGGGTCAACACTTTTAAAGCTAAGTAAGTTACTTGCCAAGGTAAAGTCAGATTTGGGAAACCCTTGCAATATGTTTTTCCATCTCTGCCCAATCTTCAAGGATTGGGAGAAGATCGAAAGATTGTATGTCTCGTTTGGTGGCAATAGGTTCCAAACTTTTTGTATATTTCCTCAATGCCACATTCCGTTCCTTTATCTGTAATTCAATGGTATTCAATGATAAATGTTTTCAGAAAAGTGGCTTTGCTGGTGAAAAGATTACACGAGCTAGGCTACTCGTACAGCAACTCCCGTCAACTTTGTGCCGGAGAATACAGATTCGATCGTGTTTGTCCCAGGTAAGCATCTGCTGATTAAGATGACTTGTAGCTTGCCTCAAAGGAGAAAGAACAGATTCTGAATAATTTCCTATTATGAATCCGATGAATTTATTTTCAGATTTATCACTTTACGTCCACCTGAAAGCGGTAGCATCGGACAGTTGGATCTAGTGAGAGATGGAGTGATAGTACTTCAGGTTTGTATCCTTTCACCTTTCGTGTACACCAACCCAATTATATTCTTCTTTAAATTCTTGTTTGAGGAAAATTTAATATTGCTTTTGCTAGGAGCGTGAATTCTGCGAAGGCGCATCAACTTTATGCCGCGCCCTCCGCGCGAATTCGCTCCGAGGCGTAGTGGCGCAAACGCACGCGTCATCGCCGCGATGTTCCGCGTATCTTGCTGCTCAACTGAAAGAGCTAGCCGCTGTACTCAAGGCTAAGGCACCAGCAGCGCCCGTCACGCCCGAACTCGGGAAACTCGTCGTGTTCGGAGCTGGTGATAAGTATGTTCGACTTTCAGACACATAGCTTCTTCATGACAGATTAAGTATAATCTAATCATGATCTTTTTCGCAGAGTGGAAAGCTACGTGTGTGCTCTACGCGAACTTGGCATCGAAGCTTCCGAGGCTCCACAATCCGGAGCCCATGTATGCGTCATAAGCGAACCCGTGCATTACGACACTCCATTGGTCACTAACGCATTAGATGGCGTCGTAGCTGTCTTAGCTACACCTCCTAACTCATATTCAGCTGTTACAGATCCAATTGATCTCGTTTGCGGACGCGGCGGAGATCTTGCTATGCTTGAGGTATGATTTAGGAAAATTGCCGAATGCATCCTTAAGGAGGTTTAAATATGGAAGTAATTTGTTCTCTTTGCAGATTCTTACTGAATCAGAAATAGATGTAAATGGCAAGGCGCGTGTGCAGTCGATTTTGGAAGAACAAAAGAAAACATTGAGATCACTTATGTCCAAGCCCCAGGTAATCCAGAAAACAATAAAGTTGTACTTCCTTCTTTCCGTCTTTGGGTTATGTCACCATTCTTCTATTTCAGATTCAACTGATACTATATGAAACCCATTCGGCCCTTGAGGCAGAGAATCAAGCGCAAATCACTCGAGCAGTTGCAGAGGCCAACAGACTGGCACGAGAACGACATGCGTTGCTCAAGAAAAAGCCCAGACAACCCGTAAGTGACTGTCTTTTGAGGTCTCTTATATTTATAGGATTTGTAGAAAACATCTGCAACGTTGGGGATTTGTGGTTATTAAACGCTACTGCTTTGTCGGATTGCCATCTCATTGGACTATGAGGGTAAGGGATTAGACAGCGCATCTGTGTCTGCGCAACTTACGTGCCGATATCTCCCGCGTAGCTGGCAAATCAGTTTCAAGAACAGCTGCCGTGGCCAGCAATCGGCCTGGTCGCCTGTTTCAGAAAAAGAAACTCAATGCTAAACTTCTTTTCAGAGCCCACAAAAACAGGCAACAACTCAACCAACCAATGAAACAGTTGTTATAAACGAAACTGTAGTCACTACCGAAGCCAAACCCGCACACGAATCCACAACTACTCTAGACACGGTTTCTCGATCCGACCTCGATAAAACCGAAGACGACACGTCTGTCAGTGAGTGTTCCCAAACGATGCCACCGTGCGGTTCTCGCCCGAGTACAGCTAAGAAACCTAGTTCAGTTGTGTTTAAGAAGCAAGCGGAGAATTTGGAAGTGGTGTCTCGTCCGGGGACGAATAAAGCGAGGCCTATACCCGTGATGCCCAGCTATGACATCCCTAGAGACCCTGATAAAGACAGTCCTGATGTCGTTGTAAGTAGTCTAGAACTTTACTATTCCAACAAAAAAATAAAAAAGGTTTTTTTTTTTTACTGAAGGATTATTTACTATATGTTGTTTTAGGTGCCTAGTTGTGATTTGTTTGAAATAAGAAATCTACCAAATCTGGGTAATGGATTAGATATAAATTACATCCTGGACAGAGACGGGTGTTACCTCGGCCTTATCCAAAGAAAGGTAATCATTTTTATTTACCTTTCACTGAATTTACACCTCATAAAGAGCTATACTATTTGTATGAATTTATAATAGTTTAATCGAGAATTCTTGAAAATATGTTTGACTCCTTCCAAAGCCATGAGCCATCTAGATAAAGTGAAACGGCTCCTTATTTATCCATTTGAAGTTTTAACTATCCAAAGGGATTTATAACTGTTTTGACGACCCTACTTCAAATTAAACACGTAAAGTATTAGTTTGAAGTAAGTATAATTGCTGTGGCATGGTGGCTCCGAGACCCAGGCGTTGCACAACGGTAGGTTGACCGCAGGAGATCACCCGGCTCGACGCTAAGTTTATGATCCGCGTGGCGGAGGACCGCGGGCTGTTCGGGCCGGCCGCCGCCGCGCCGCCGCAGCGACGCAAGCGCATCGACACCGCGCCGCTCTCGCCGCGAAGACGCAGGCGTAAGGCTAGCTTTGAGGTGAGTGACATGATGCTCTTTTTGGATATCATGAACTTAGTAAGGAACTAATAGCCCTTAAATAAAGATAGCTTCAACTAAAATGAGAAGACTCTTGTGATTTTGATTTAAATTGAAAAGTGAAAAAAAAAATCTTATAACCATTTTCAATACTATGTACTAATTACAAATTAAAAATAACCCAGAGTGCATATTTGCGAGTTCATCCATATTATCTATTATTCCAAAGCAAAAATAACTGTTTCTAAAATATTAACAAATTGCGCGCATTTTGTTAGTACCCAAGTACCTACTTATCTAAATACAGGAACTTACTGAGATAAAATGGGTATTTATTTCTTTATTTTCTGTAAGTACCTTATTTTAAAATAAACTATGTAAATACTTACTTGGTTCCGCTTCGGAGTAAAAAGCAGCTAACAAAACAGCACGTATGATGTCAGGTGGAGCGCGTAGCAGCGCCGACATACGCGTCGCTGTCCCGCGCTCGCCGCGGCAGCGCCCCGGGCTGCCTGGACGCGGCGCGGCGCGAGCACCGCGTGTGCGAGCGGCACGCGCGGCGCCAGGCCGCCGCCGCCGCCGTCGCCTCCGCCGCATGCACCTGCGACGCTAGGCACCGGTATCATAGTAGCTTATTTTTACTATAGCCCATTATAATACCTTTTCCCGACTATGTTGGGGTTGGCTGTAGTCTAACTGGATGCAGGTGAGCAGCTACCAGTGTTTTATATGGAGTGACTGCCTATCTGACCTCCTCAGTCCATTTACCCGGGCAACCCAATACCCCTTTTCTGGCTTCTAACGACGGACCAACCGTGCCAAACGTTGTTTATCTTTATGATCAATCGTTCCGCGCGGCTTTGACTTACCCACTTCACACATCAACATTAATGGACACATTCAGAGACATTTAATGGTTACTTAAGCCGTTCCTTCTCCTTCAGAATCTGTTACGAAGGAATGACTTATGTAATCATTAAATGTCTCTGAGTGTGGGGGTAAGTACTCAAGCACATAATGTTACAAAGCGAGGAGCGATATTTTTACGACTTTGGCCATACAGGAGGACTTTAGGAGATTATACCTGTGAGAGAAGTTCAGAAATATCACTGTGTTGTCACACGCGGCCCTTTCTTTTCCATTAAAACGACAGCAACCCACGCGTCAGCTGATGAATAAATAACAATGCACTTACAGATAAACTGTTCTCCCCCAGTTACCGCCGTTCATCAGCTAGCGGTGTGACAGGAGCGCCGGCCTCGTCGCAAGCTCGGCTGCCCGACCAGCCGTGCCGCCGCCCCTTCCCGCTCGTGGTCCACGAACTACGTCTCAAAGCCGTTGTACCGCAGCACAAGATATTCGCTTAGTGAATTACAAGTGTTACAGACTAAAAGTATGGACGGTGGCATGCATGGACAATAAACCCTATGCCGTCAAATCAGTTCTAGGCTAAATAAAGAACGACAGTTCGGCCAAAGTTGATCTTAGCCTAATTCTAGTCTATGTAAAGCTGCATGCAGGTGTTGTACATGTTCGAGACTTTTAAAAGCGTGCTCGAATACCATATAGCACAAACCATTCTCATACTACTAAAGCCAACATATATAATGTAGTCAACAAGACTCGAACATCGTGCACCCTTCTGCTTGTCGCTGTAAATCGTTGGTTAGGCTGGAGGCACATTGATTGACACACGAAAGTGTGGTTATATTAATGTGTGCTTTTAGCTTTAGTTTAGCTAGTATATATTTATTTAAAACATCTTTTTGCAAATCTTTTAGCTCACAAAATCTTATTGTTTATATTTTTCTTCGTATCATTTTAAGAGATAACATCATTACATGACGAATCTTTTTTAATACATTTCAAATAAAAAGTCACTGGGATGTGTAAAAGATGAAATGTACCTGATGTTATAGCTTTTTATGAAAAATCTATTTTGGATAAATCAGTTTTAAATTTTATTTACCTTTAGACTTTTTTTTGTCAAAATATAAACATCCAATACCATCCATATGTTTTATTTAAAAACAATTGTAGCACACTGCTATGTAAACCTACTTTTGTAATTAGGTTGAAAATCTATTGAACGAATTTGTTCTTCGTGGAAGCAATATTGAAACGATATATTTTTTCCGGGTACGAGCGGCATGAGTATGTTGACATTTACAGCGGCTTCACGGAGGATTCTGCAATTTCCAATAAAACAACAATTAAGTGTATAAATAAAACAAACTTCATTTATTAATGTTACAAAGACCGTACGGTTCATTTACAACAAATGTTTGTTCAACGTCGTCTGCTTTAAAGCATTCCGAAGCCTTTCGAGTAACTTATTGCTTTCATCAGTCTGTCTTGTAGTTTGTCCTTGGTCTCGTACTCGGGTAGCAGTAGGACGTTGAAGCATGTGTGGGCAGTGGGTAGGCGGTCGCAGTCGGGGCCATTTCTTGCTATAACAAGTTTAAGATGACTTAAACCCCCGACGGGAACTCTGTCGGAGCCGGTGGTGAACTGCAGGAGCTTTCGTTTGTCGTCCAGCGACAAGCTGTGTACGATACTCCAGAAATCCTTTATCGTTTGAGACTCCGCCGTGTATCCACCGTCGTATTCCGTCGATTTCTCCAGCTCGTTGAAATCGAAGTTCTGTAAAGATTGATAAGTTTGAACGGTTTTCGTGTTAGATGATTGTTATTGTGTTAGGGTATTAAAAAAATAATAATAAACTCATCCAGGTGAAAAATTAATGATAGTGTCGTGCCCGACTACCATTTTATACCATACATATGTATTTTACGATGTTTTTCGGGTTTTGTATGTATATTTTATCTTGTCTGTTTTGTGTCATAATCGCAAATAAATGCTTTGACTTTGACTACATTTTTCGTACATTCGTACCTAATTACATTAAAACCAACACCAGGAATATTTTTTTACATTTTCACATGAAACTTAATCATTGTAAAAATAAGCAAACAAGCAAGTTCTTAGTGCTTATTCTATAAACAAAACTATAGACATTCCTAATAAAAAAAGAGCATGAAAAGTGACGTAACAAACCTTGCTGCCACAGACCAGCATTTCCACCTCCTCGGGTCGGAATAGCGCGGCGAGCGGGCTCTCGTCCGTCACCATGAGGAAGCCGCGCCGGAACGCGCGGAACTGCGTCTCCACTGACTCGTTCAGTAGGAAATCCGCGTACAGCTCTACGAATTCCTGTCCAAAATATGAGATGATGTTGTTAATGTTGATACTGTTGTTTGAGTTGTTCATAAGAGCCTAGTTCCCAAAATTCGACCTGTCTGTTGATTTCCTTACTAGAGATAGAATTTTACCCCCAGCGGGCCCCAGCAGGGCCAAGGCCTGCCGGGGCTGCGGGTTGTTCGAAAGAGATACCGCGGCCCTGGTACATAAAAGGCCTATGGCGGAACACGACGGTTTTTAGTCAGTAAGAGTCTGACACTCCCTCACCGCTGCTAACCCACAGCGGGAGAGGTCATTTGATGATTTTTGACGTCGGAAAAAAAAAAAGATAGAATTTTACCTTCGAAGTTACGTTGTACGTAAGAAGTTGCAAGCAAGTTCTGTTGATTTTTTTTTTTAATTGTCAAATTATTATAATTTCAATTATTTATGATTCAACTAAATATTTACATTAATTTAAAAAATAAAATAAAATAAACTTATATATATATATACAACTTAAAACTAATACAGTGCATCAAAAAATTGCTCCTCATCGCTGTCACTGGGTAATGTACCCAAAAGACTGGCAGCATTGCCACGTTGGATGGCAATGCTCAACCTCTGTGCGAAATAAAAGCCAGCCTTTGGGTCCCGGGAAGTGTCAACCAGGCGCTGGGAAATATCCCTGGCAAGAAGGTGGGCGCTCGGACCCCACGGCCCTAGAGTTTCAACCCCAAACGGCTCAAACATGTAATTGCCTATAAGGTTACTATATTTGCGCCGCTTGAGGTTCTCTGCTTGTGCAGCGGCGGTGCCAGCACAAGCAAGCAAGTTCTGTTGATTAATTCTAGACTCTAATGCATTAAGAATAACGTCAATAATACCTTAAAAATTACCATAAACCTACACCGACTTTAAATATACCTAAATAAAAATAGTGTAAATAAGTTGGTTTGGAAAAGCAATATTTATTAAGAAAATGTGCTTACCCTTTTATTTTCCTGTGTAACAAATATGTCATCTCCATTCTCTTTGAGATCATGGAATATGGCGTTTCCGAACACATCTTGATAACAAATCCTGAACGTCTGGTAATATATTTCTTCTAAATCACTGCCTGTATACTCTAACATGTCTTTTAGACCGTTATAAAGCGTCTGAAATGGAAAATAGGAAGCTGTTACTAATTTTGCAAACACAGGTCACGGAATAGAAACGGATAGACACGTTTTGCGGCTTTATTTAATTTGCTGGTTTTCATTTTAATTTGAACTAATGGTAAACTCAATGACTCAATGGGTAGAAGAAAGGAAAAAAAGGAAAGAAAGTAAATAAATGTAGCACAAGATAGTTTAACATTTTCTCTAACATTGTCCAGTCAAACAAAAACATAATGTGTGTATAAACATTTCATGAAAAAAGGTACCTTATGTACTTTGATGTTTAGTTAAAAAATGTACTTGAGTTTATTTAGACTATAAAAACACAATTTCTTAATTGCTAACGCCCATAAGGTACGTTTTACTTTGGATAGGGTTGTTTCCTAGTATTCAATCAATTAAAAATAGGTATATGGAGTGAAAGTTCACAAAACTAGAAACACGATAAGCTATATTATATTATTTATAACTGACCACATAATTTTTAAATAATTTATGAATTTTAAAGTTATCATCTATTACGTCACGCCCTTGAAAACGGCGAATCGAGTCCGATGTCGTCACTTTACATTGACAATGACAAGTATTTGACAGTGACAGTCTATGACAGGTATAACCTGAGAATTGATGTGTTGTTTTCTTTAGTTTTTATTTGTATTTGAGTGAAAGAAAGTTAGGAAAGAATTATGGAGAAAGGATTTATGAAAGCTGATAGTGTTATTGTCGCTCAATTCTTTGCTAATAACCAAGATGACACAAATATAACCTCAATAACAAACACAAACTTTACGTTCCTTTGCACAGTTTTATTTTACCGCGTACACAACTCAAAACATTACAGGTATTTTTTGTGCCCAATGTTTAAAAATAAATTAAATGTTTAAAATATTTGTTTTTGTATCTATATAATAAGAATACATTATTTAAATTTAAAAATTAATCAGTTCTTTCTAATTAGTTTCTTCTCTTTAGATGTGCGTTAAAGTGTAAAGGAACACATAGTACATGTTGACGTCACAGTCACGTGATCGAGCGTTTTCTGGGCAATGTTTTAAGAGGACGAATTGGAATTTTTGGCGCCAAGGATGTCAATTTTTCTCAGTAAATACAAAACGGATCAAAATACAACTTGGTTACCTGAAAGTTCATGATATAAACCTTATTTTGTTAGACGTAGAAACATGATTAGGTAACTTTTATAACAGAGAAAAATATATCAAACATACCTCTTTTTAAAAAGAGATTCACATATTATGGGCAAACGGGACCAATTTAAGCCTCTTAACTTTTTTAGTAGTTGAGTATATACATACTCTTTAAAATTGTAGAAGGATTTTTTATCAAATTATCATTTCTAAATAATAAAATTACAAAACCATTTTGTCGCTTACGACTTTTAGTTATAAGCTAGCGCGCGTATTGTTATCCTCGCCCCGCTCAGACGCTCCGACCCCTTTTGGCGCCTTAGATGCGCGTGCTGGTTATGGAATTATTGTTGACCAATTCGTCGCCTTAAGAAAAATAGAAAAAAATCGAATACATAAATAGTAAAGAAATTTAAGACGCAAAATTATAGGAGGGGTGATCTTTAAATTATTTAGAAGCTATTTAAATAGATTTTCAAAAATTGGAAACAACCCTATTAAGACCTCCTCCTTTTTGAAAAGTCTGGCAAAAAACCTCGAACACTCACAGGATTCCAATCCGCCAAGTCTTCGAAAGAGCCCTTCTTTCCCATAAGCTTTCTATACACAACCATGGGGAAGTTGACAGCTAAAATAACATTATTATATATCGCGAGGCCTAGCACTATGCCGATTAACGTGAACTGTGCTTCTGTTTCAAATGAGGTCATGTTGAACCTGAAAGATAATAGTATTTTGTGATTTATTTTAATGTTATTTGAAACGAAGTCTGTGTGTGCATACAATTTGCAACTCTATTGCGTAAGTCTTAAGGTTCAGTTTTAGCCACGTTAGATTTATTGGAGTTGTGTTAAATGAAGGGTGTGAATCAGTATCTTTACTCTAACTTTATTCATTATGTTAAAATACTATTGAGTTATTTTGTGCAACTAAACATTAGCTTTGAAAACATAGTTGCCATACATAAAAGTACAATTTAAGTTTTTTATAGTTTCTCTCAAATCTACTACACACTTTCAAGTGAATATACATATTTTTGCTACTAAAGCAACTTTCAAGTGCCTCTATATATTGTTATACAACTTTAAATTCAAATTTTGCATCCATACCACACAGTAAGTGAATCCGGATGCTGTGTAAACATTCCGTAATCGGGGTTGAATATTTCCTCCACTATAAGCTGGAAGAACTCCTTGGAGACGCCTCCCTCGTCCACGCCCTGTTCGCCTTCGAACTCCACCACGAGCTGCTTCTTGAGATCTAACGCCCTCTCCATGGCTACCATTTCCAACTGAAAAAATGATTTGAAATTATTGTTGATAGTTTATTTATACGATAAAAGAGGCTAGGTTACACTTTCAACTGCCGGTTTTTCAAGTACACCGTCTTGGTCGAATTGAAAGTTTATATGCCTTTAATATACTAAAATTAATATTACATAACGTAAAAACATCCTGAAGGATGTTTTAGAAAAATTATATTAGCATATTGCTAGCAGGCCCTGACAAGTTCCATCGAAATAGTATTAACCAGCAACGAAACTGAGCCTAAAACTACAAAAATATTAGAAATCATAGTTTTCATAGTTAACACAAGTTTCACAGACATAGTAATGACACGCTCCACTAGCGCAATTACGGTACACGTAAGGACACCAAGTAATTTCGGTTTATGGCCATTCCCAATAATCTACATCATGTTTTCCATACTAATGATAGGAATTTGATTTTATTTTATTTAATACTAGCTTCTGCCAGCGGTTTCACCCGCATCCCGTGGGAACTACTTCCCGTACCGGGATAAAAAGTAGCCTATAGCCTTCCTCGATAAATGGGCTATATAACACTGAAAGAAACTTTCAAATCGGACCAGTAGTTCCTGAGATTAGCGCGTTCAAACAAACAAACTCTTCAGCTTTATAATATTAGTATAGATGGGGCTTATGTCAACATTCTATTTCTAGTACGCAAATGGACAGATAGAATGCTGGGAACAGCTGGTACACGAACTATGTAATACATAGCTAACTCACCCCAACCAGCGCATCATCAATAATATGCGTCCTCCTAACTTTGAGCCTGAGGAAGGGCATGGGCGGCGCCGCGCCCACCACGGCGTGCAGCAGCGACACGCGCCGCTCCGAGTACATGCGGATGCGGTTCTCGTAGTACAGCCCGAGGGACTTCGTCGCTACCGTCAGGATGAATGGGTAGCGGAGGAAGGCGAATTTTTTACCTGCAAATTTTATAGAAAGTTTTTGAGCAATATTTTACACTATATATTTGTCAAAATCAAAATAAATATATCTATTTGCTTAAAGTATAACAGATGTTTTAATTACAACAGGCTAAACTGCAGATCAACTGCCTTTTAAAGTGTTCCAAATATGAAAGCTTATTATACTTACTTTGGCTTATTTTACTTTGGGAGAATCAGTAAGCAAATAAAAACTAATATGAAATAGCAATTTAAAAAAACATTACACTCATCCCATGTAGGGTATGCAACCAAAGCACAAAGTTTATAAAACATGCTCATTTAAAGTTTGCTAAGGAAATATAAACCATTCTGATACATGATAAAATTACATTAAGTATTTGAAGAAAACAACAATCTTACCTTTACTTATTTCCGTCTTAAAATTACCAAAGTCTATATCCATTTCAATAGTATCACTAAGAGGTTCGTTGTAAAATTCCTCAAATGGCAGGTATGGCTTTCTAGCGTCTAATACATTTATATCTAATTCAATGGCTGAAACAAGAAACAATTTAATATTAGATACAGTCAATTTGTAGAAACAGACATACACACAATATAGCGATCAAACTTATAACACACTTTTTTACGACAGAGGTTAAAAAAGTAAGACAAATTGAGAACCTCCTCCTTTTTGGGAAGTCGGTTAGAAATAGGTTAGGTTAAGCTTCATTTTCACAAGGGTTCTTGAAGATCAAACTACTTCAAGCCGAAGTTTAAACCACTATAGTCTGTTTTTTAATCTCGTAGACTAAATTGACACTTGCAAACTGCCAGGGATATCTGACCACGCAACGCCATGCGTAACCATCAAGAATAAGCCCATTATTTCAGGATGACTTATTGAAAAAAAAACGATATTTGATTTTATTAACGCTAAGTTTCGGTCGTGCCACATCACTATTTATGAATTTGCAATAAACTGACAACACTCGTAATGTCAGTTTAGTCTACGAGATACGAGATTAAAAACAGACTATAGTTAACCAACATATGATTAACTAGTCAGTTTAAACCACTAGTTAATCATATGTTGATTAATTAGTGCTTTGAACATTAACCATTTCAAAAGGATAATTAATAAAAGACAATTTACCTAAGGGGTCATCAGGCTGCATATTCTTGGAGGCCTTCATAGACGTGGGTGGGTATAAGTGACCCAGTACGTTCTCTAGCGGGTCCTGTTGGCTTGTGATCACTATGGGCTCTTCGCGAAGATTGTTCGGCTCCATTACACCCGCTAACATGTTCGCGTAGTATACTATCTGTGGAAATCATGTTTTGGTTAGAAAATTTCAAAAAAATTGTTCGTTTTATAATGAACTAGCTTCTGCCAGCGGTTTCACCCGCATCCCGTAGGAACTACTTCCCGTACCGGGATAAAAAGTAGCCTATAGCCTTCCTCGATAAATGGGCTATTTAACACTGAAAGAAATTTTCAAATCGGACCAGTAGTTCCTGAGATTAGCGCGTTCAAACAAACAAACTCTTCAGCTTTATAATATTAGTATAGATGGGGGAAGTGTACGGTCCCCTGGACATGAAGCTACTACAACTTCGAAAATCTTGCCAATCAAAATTGAACTTAATGCTTTGGGGATAACGTTGAAATTGCATTAAAAATCGATTACAGTAGCTTGACTTGCTGGCCACTCTACATAAACCAACCATTTGATGCATCGCGTATATGCAAAAACATTTGTTCTGTCATTAGGAACCAAATCCAGGGCATAGCTGGGCATTAACTCGTTAATCCGTTAATCGTTAATTAACGAAGTTAACATTTTGATTAGCGGATTAACTTTTAAGTTAACTTTAAAAAATGTTAACGGACATGTTAACTTCCGTTAATTATGCAGAAGTCCGTTAATCGTTAATCCAATGCCTACTATTTACCGCACGGCTCCGCGGGACGAGGCGTGAAAAACAGGTTCAGACAAGTGCCGGGTGCGGCGAGCGCGGCGCGTGGCAGCGAGTGAAACATCAGATTTCAGACCAGATTTCAACAGAGTCAAAGGCCTTCTCATAGTCCACAAATGCTAGACACAGGGGCTGATTATACTCTTCGGTCTTCTGTATAATCTGCCGCACTGTGTGGATGTGGTCTATGGTGCCGTATCCGCTCCGAAACCCAGCCTGCTCCGGTAGTTGGAATTCGTCGAGTCTTCGCGCAAGTCGGTTCGTGATCACTCTTGAGAACAGCTTATATACGTGGCTTAGGAGGGAAATGGGTCGATAGTTCTTCAGCAGGGTTTTGTCTCCCTTTTTGAAGAACAGGACGACAAAACACTCCTACTCCACGCCTCTGGAGTTCTTCCTTCAAACAGGACAGCGTTAAAAAGCTTCTGGAGCTCCCCCAGTACGGGCTTACCTCCTGATTTTAATAGCTCTGTCGTAATGCCATCCTCGCCAGGGGCTTTTCCATTTTTGAGCTGTCTCAGAGCGATCTCAATTTCGCCACTGCTGACTTCTGGCAGGTCTTCGGTGAAGCGGTCTAGAATCCTCATTTCCGAGATCAGGTCGAGATGCATGCGATGCGTATAACCGGCCATAGAAGTTTTGCACTTCCGAAAGGACTGCCGGCACCGAAGAAACGACTTCTCCACTTGTTGTGGTCAGCTTCGTCAAGTGGCTTCTTCCAAGAGATTGTACGAACACCTTTGACCCCCGATTCAGCTCAATTGCTCTTTCAATGTCAAGAGTATTGGAGCACCGGATTCCTCGGGGAACAGATATTTATAAATCTATTTATTAAATACAATACTGCTATACCCTCAAGCGCTGCAGTAGAACGTCTGTTTTCCACGGGTAAAGACATTTTAACACCAAAACGAGCCTCGCTTTCAGAGGAGAACTTCAACATGTTAATGTTTATGAAGGGGAATATGCACCTTAATCTGTCCGACGATTAAATTACACATTTATTTGTATAATACAAGTATTTTGTTTTGTTCCTAACTTGTTAACTTCCAGAACCTAAACCAATCAACAGGTTTTATAAGTTCACTAACGCAACAATATAAAAATGCAATTTTACACATAGTTAACGGATTAACGATTAACTTTAACTTGCGTTAATTCTTCCGAAATGTAACGCTTTAACGTTTAACGAAGCTAACTTTTTTTGTAGCGGATTAACGATTAACGAAGTTAACTATTTTATTAACGGTGCCCAGCTAAGATCCAGGGTCATATTTAAATCAGTAAATAGTCATACCTACACATCAAATACTCACTTTTAGGTCATCAACATAATAGTACTATATGCAAAAATCAGAAATGGTACATTTGAGTGAGCTAAATAATTATTCAAAAAATTATTACCTACCTTCATAAACTTAGTAGCGAGCGTAACAACTTCGTCTTCTTGCACTTGGAACTGCCTCGTGTAGTTGGTAGATATGACTCGTAATGTGATGAGTTGCTGTAGTGTCTCTAGAATGTGACGTAAGCTGTCCTTGCAGTGCTGCGCCCATATGCGGGCTAAACGAGCTTTACCTAAAATATCGACAAAAAAAATAATCTTGTGAAAAAGATGTAAAGAAAGCAAGATTTTATTGTTAATAACCTATTTATTTAGCTAGATTAGAAAATTGTTATAATACTTATGTGGATAATTGTTAGGTATTACTATATTAGTAATTCTTATATATTTTTTTAGACTTGCAACACCAACAATGTTCAGAAGTTTCGCGCCCATTACTAAATATTTTCAGCACAAACAATGAATAAACGCATTCTCTCATAGGACCATTTATCTTCGTATAATTGCGCAATAGATTAAAGAGACAAATTGAAGTAATATCTTTTTAAATTGTTATGTCAAAGTATTTTTTATTATTTCAAATAGGCCTATGAAAGCTCTTTCAAAACGTCAAACCAGTTGCACGGTTCCTAAGACTCGGTCTTATGGAGAAGAATCGGTAAGAAACTGTCTAAAAATACTATACAGATTTACAAACCTACCTTTAAGCGTCAAATGATCAGCGGCCAAACATAACGCCGGCAATGCTATCTCTAAATAATCACTGCATCCGAGATCGGGCACTTCAAACGCGATTACAAAACAATTGACTGCATCCTCCATGCTCATTTTCTTCGTCAACCGCAAATCTATGCACATGTTGTCTGCTAAAGCCTTTAGTGACGTCACTAGGGCGGAACTGTAGTATTCTGATGGCACCTGCAATGATACTTAGACTTACTACCCATGAAAATGAGAAGAAAAAGGGAATATGTATGTAACTTTAGGACAAGTTTTCATGGACGGCATGTCAGGACCAGGTAATTTTAGGAGACAAATTAAAACATGCCTTAATACCATGGAAATAAAGTCGAAATTTCTATGTTAACAGTTGTGTCACAAAGTTTCTACTATTAGGTACTACATTGAAAATTCAACGTTATTTAAAGGGTATTAAGATACAAGCAAGGGTCGATTGAAGATGTCATGAAGATGATCAGTCATATGATTTCAAAGCTGTTAAAATATAAAGGGTTTCATTCTCAAATCAGATATGTACTTCCCTGGGTTTGAGTTTGGGGTACAATTAAATAATTTCACTTACTTTGGCAAGGTACTGAAAGGCTCTGCGACACGCGGCCACGTCTAACTCGGGCCCCGCAACACTGTCCACATCCTTGTCCGGATCACTTGATAAACACATTGCTTTTGATTCCTTATCTAAAAATAGATTTACTAATGTTTAATAGCTCATATTTAAGCCAAGTTGTTACTCTCAGTAAGCACTGAATTTGAGATTGTCGAGATTTTAGTGCAAAAATGATACGGCGCTTTTCGTAAAATCGCCAAAATGCCTTTGGGCCGGCACGAATATGTCGTAGCGTACCGCAGAACATTCTCAATTGTCAAACTATTATAGACATTGTCTCCATTGAAATAAAGTCTAAAACAAGAATAAAACAGCCTCTTCTTGGGCTACAAAAGGAGGGGGAGGGAAATCGGTTACAAAAGCTTACTCACCTTCAATCATCTTCCCATCTTCATCAATATTTTCGACCACCTTGCTGGCAAAACACCTGGCTAGTATGGCGGGTTGTGTAAACGCTTCCCCTAGAGCTCTGATCAACGGCTGCCGGACTTTAGTCTGCATGCACTCTTCACACAGCTCATACATACGCTCCTCCGTTAACGGGGCACCATCTAACAACGAAATTATCAAATCGTCAAGCTTTTTCACCAGCCATATAAAATTTTCTGTATCCATTATAGAAACTTCTTGGTAGGAGCAAGTGTTCAGTACAAAAACAAAAACGTAAATGACTGGGTATTAGGAGATCTATTTGTTTAAATAAAAGTAAAAGGTAATTAACATAATTAGTCATTAAAACAAATTTTAAGTTGAGTGTGATAGGTTACAATATCAAATTATGCACTCTTTTAAGTAGTAACTCATTAGAGTTAGCAGGTATTAATAATGTTGAGAGCTTTTGTGAATACCTGTGAAAGTAATTATATGTAATGGGACCTAATCGTTATTGTGCATTTTAATTATGTTGTCTTACTTTTATTTAGCTTTAAAGTAGCCACAGGAAATGACGAAAGGACAAAGCCAAAGTCCAGGTTGACACAGATCCAGGGTATACTTATCATAAATTGGCTTTGTCCAAAGTTGTTTACCAGTGACTTAAAAATAATCAAACTGAAAAAGCTATCTACTCTAAAATGTTACAGGAGTAAACATACAATTCGAAAACAGGCGACTATCGCGTGCTTCGGAAACGTTTTCATTGTCGCATTGGCCTTGCGCGGTTGTCGCAAGCCCAATCTCTCGGAAAGGCATAAAAGTATCAAAAAGTTCTTACTGTTATGACTACGAGTTTTGGACTCCTCTTGGTGAGATATATTATGACTAGTTTGTGGTTCCTCCTCCTTGGAGGTGCTCTCCTTCGCTACCGTCGTGCTCGAAGGCTGGGCCTCCTTGCTCTTGTTGTCATCTTTGTCTTTTGCACTTGACGTGTTACATGTTGTGCTGAATAAAAAAAAATTGTAGCATAGCCTTAAAAATATTTTCAAGAAAATTCTGCAAGTAGGTTATTTATTTTGTTTCACTTGATTCTGGAAAAGGCCCAAATTGTTGTAGGTACAAACAATAAAATATACAACTGCCAAGTAATAATACAGAGAACGCTGACATTGCAACTTGCATTTTCAAAATAGATGCTAAAATTGAATCTTATCTCTTTCATTCAAAAATCAACTTAATTTTCGCAGTAATAAGGCTTAATAAACCTGACTATTGTTAATTTTAAATGATAAATGGATACTTACCTAGCACTAGAATCACAGCCACTGGCCTCTGTGCGAGGAACTTTGTTGGGCAGTGTGTCACATAGTCGGGCCTCTTTGTAAAACAGTTTTATGGCCTCTGCAGCTGCCTCATTTGGTGATAGATTCCTGGCCTATACAAACATGATAAAGAATATTTATTTATAAAACATTTTTTTAAGCAATAAGTCTAGATTTTGATATTTGAACACTGGATAAAAATATTCCTCATTTCCTCACTAATTTATCCCTCACTAAAATAGCCTGTACTGATACAATCTTCACTTTCCAATTAGAAATTCTGGCAACAGGTGTACTAAGACAGAGACCTGCATACAAAGTACCTAATAAGAATGAAAATGAAATTTAATTACAGGTGAGTTTCAGATGAATTTCAGTTGGAGATAGGTAATAGTATTTTGTTATAATTTGCATTATTATTTTGGATAATTTACTGAGTCCCGCTATCAGTGATTACTGGGTAAGATAAGATTTAGGTCCATCCATACATTTGATGTAAACAAACCAGATTATTATAAGATTGTTGGATAGTTACCTCTCCACTTGATGCACAGTACTGATTGTCGCAGTTAGCATTGCCACATCCATCCAGAAGCTGATAGAAATACCTCTCGATCAGCTGTCTAGCGGCAGCGCGCTTCATAATGTCTTGAGAACGGTTGGTTACTGTGCCAGGGCATAAACTGGACGTACCTTCCTCCTCACTATTATTCGGGGTTTGGTTTTTTGACGATGATGCTTCGCTCCCCCTTCAAATACACACATAAACATTGTACACGATTCCTCCTGCCGATGCGACGCAATTTCAGCACAAAACAAAGAACGAAAATAGCAAGTAATGCCTAACCTAACCTTTGTTATTATTACGCATCAGATAATTATAGACATAAATATTTTATTTGATGATAGTATAATGAAATTGAACGGAGATGACTATAAAAATTAAAACTTAAAAAAATAAGACATAAATTACCTTGAAGCTTCGTCAGTTTCGCTTTTCGAGTTCATAGAAATTTATGCTCTCCGATTCAAAACAACTCCCAATCGATACGTTACATAAATGCAATTGGTTAAACCTGTACATCCGCCAGGTATCTATTCCCCTTATTGTTTTCTTGAATTACCTTGCAGGTATACAAAAATACCAACAACTGTTCTATTCTCTTCCATTCTATTCTATTTTCTGTCAATCAAATCAACCATATTGGATTTTTGCAAAACTTTACACGCAGAATTGTTCAATCCTTTGTTTCCAAAGTGTGATGATACGGATGAAAAGCAAACATAGAAAGTATGGAAATCAAAAACGTATAGAAAAGGTAAGATTTGGATTTGAAGGTCCTTCTCCACTGCAACAGAAGCAAAAAATTGCATTTTTATTTGAAAGAAAATTGATAACACTTGAAATTGAAATATAAAGTTAGTGTTAAACGGATCATTCATCTTTACTGCCAAAGAGTATACAATACTACTACGTAAGATTTACTGCGGTATTTTTTGAAACAGTTACCACATCTCTGAACTACCTCATAAGTTTCGTGCAATTAAATTGCTTATTTTTTCGGAATTCATAATATGTGCTGCATAATTTCTCAGATTTATTTAACGTGACACTGATTTTGTTTCTAGGACTATTTTACCTGTACCCGATTTTTTATCTGCCTAGCGGTCACGTCAGAAATGATAAATGTCACTGTTGGCACTGTTGTCAGCGTTTTTGTTTTGTGTTGTGGGTTGAGTTGACTGTTGTTGTGCAAAAATCCAAAAAATATTACAGTGTGCACAAATTACGATATTTCTTGTATAACCGAGTAGAAGGAAATAGCAGGCACCATGACGGAAGTTTTACCCGTCGAAGAAGCCAGACAAGACCGCGTGGAGACGATCCTGAAAGGCTTTCAAGTGTATCCTTTTTTTTAACTTTGGGTCAATATTGCGTGATGAGAACATATTTTATGTAACATTAAATTTAAGCTCCAGCATGAAGACGCTTAGGTGTTGTAAGTTTACTTGTATCTTGATTCCGAAAATGGAAATTTGTTAGCAGCTGTTTAATGTTTTGTATTAATTCAGTAACTAAGTCAAACAAATTACTATATACTACTTAAATATATAGCCATGGTTTCTTCATTGAAAACTCTGAACTTCACATTCATATTCGTTAACATCACATTTGTCTTTTCGTGCATGTACAACCTATATTTATCCTAGGGATGCCCATTGACCCTAATGTTCTTAACATTAACATCAAACAGAAATTGGATGAATTTGCGAGATGCTGATACAGGTGAGTTTAAGCCCTTTTAATTATATCACAGTGTTAATACTATAATACATTAATCTAAAGATAGATTCCAAACTCTTTATTTTGAAAAATATGCCTTAAAGTAATTAGAACATGCTAATTCCAGGTAAGATCCTCTGGCAGAACAATGAAGACATGTCAAGTCCTGACCTGGAGCACGAGGCGCGGGTCCCTAAGCGCATCCTCAAGTGTAGAGTGGTGTCCCGGGAAATGAACTTTAGCTCTATTGAGTCTATGGAGCGCTTCCGTTTGGAGCAGGTACATTACCCACTTTTTGTTTAAGTATTTTTTTTGTCCTCATTACCTTGA
Source organism: Helicoverpa assulta (assembly GCA_963856015.1). NCBI lineage: Eukaryota > Metazoa > Arthropoda > Insecta > Lepidoptera > Noctuidae > Helicoverpa > Helicoverpa assulta. Next base: position 4,976,548 of record CAWLCW010000016.1, read on the forward strand.
ATAAAATATACCATAATCTGGACATAACTTGGTAACATTATTGCCAAACAAACACCAAAAAAATATATATTTATGACATTGAAAACCAACCATCATAGAATAATGCACATTGACATGCTCTAAAATGGACCATACTTTTATGCCTCTGGTGCAATAAATTACTTTTGATCAGTTTCTGGAAGTATAGTTATCGTCACGGATATTGAGCTCTCGGCGGAAGAGTGGGGATCGCTTTGCGCACTGTACACATAAGGCAATAAACCAATAAAAGGTGAAGGTCAGGGCTCAATATCCGTGCCGATAACTATATTTCGTTCTCTCTGGAAGCAGTGAAATTGCACATGGAAGCTCTTAATTAATACGATTTTCGTATATCTTTTCAGAAAGTCCTGTTCAAGGGAAGATGCTTGGAGGAATGGTTCTTCGAGTTTGGCTATGTCATCCCCAACTCTACTAACACTTGGCAATCAGTTATTGAATCTGCTCCTGAATCTCAGATGATGCCTGCTAATGTTCTGAAGTGAGTATAGTACACAAGGACACATTTTATTCAGCATATTTTACTGCGATTGAGAAGTAATGGTGCAATATAACTTAACTATTAAAATTAGCATGACTTAATGAAAATACTTCACATGGTATGGTGTCCTTATCATATGTGTGTACTTTATACCCCAAATGTAAAACTGTTGAAAGCTCCAAGCTATGTATTAACATAGTTTTTTTTATTTTGCAGCGGTAACGTCGTCATTGAAACCAAGTTCTTCGATGGAGATCTGCTGATAACCACATCGCGCGTACGACTTTTCTACGTGTAATTTATCGTCACACAAACAAAGCATTTACTAGTCAGACATACTTTTAATGCATTTCCTACAATCCTAATATTTTTGTTACAATCTTCTATTGAATTGTTATTTCGTCCTGTTCGATTCAAAATCACAAGTGACCTTACGATTTGGTTTTGAAATCGGTCTATACTTATAGTTCTCTAAGGCTTACACTATTTCCCCTCGTGGTTGGTAACATTTGATTAGAAATCAAGAAAAAATTCCTAATATACCTTCCACATATGCCAGTAAGTCTTCATAGAAAATATAATTGTCAATTGAATAAAAATATCTCTAAGTACTTACTTACACCTACTTATAGCTTTTATAATTATTTTTTATAAGAAGCATTTTCTATTGTTCTATATAGTGTAGTAAGTAGCTTCTCAAATTTTTGTAAGATACACTATTTAAGTTTTATGTTTTTCAAACACTTCAAAAATATATGCATCTAAAACACCCAATTTTGCTTTTAAGACTTTTTATTATACCTAGAAATAAACTTTTGTTGAGTTTAACAGCCAGTTTCTTCATCAAAAGTAAAAGCCAAAGTAAAAGTCAAAGTAATGTCTAAAGTAAAAGTAACGGTCAAATTCGTTTTTTTTATTAGTTTTGCTGTCACTTTAGCCTTGAAAAAACGAATTTGACCGTTACTTTCACTTTAGACATTACTTTGACTTTTGCTTTTGATGAAGAAACTGGTTGTTAATGACAAACTTTGTGATTTAGTGAATACATTTTATTTCAAGGATCTTGAGTAATTTATTAAATATACTGCATACATAATCATAATTCAACGTACAGGAAATTAATTATAATGTAATATTTATGAGTATTATAGATTTTAAGTTTTAAATACATGATTAGTAAGGTTCGCCTATGAAATGTGTTTCTTTTGAGGACCTTATATTTTAAACCAGTTATCCTGATAATCCTTAATGAGCTTTGTTCTTAGGTCATGTTTTGAATTTTTTTATCCTTTTACTTCTAAGAAAAGTGATGTCGATACCTCTTCATCTCCAAAAAGTTTTCAGTGTTGTATATGAAACTAGCTGCTGCCAGCGGTTTCACCCACATCCCGTGGGAACTACTTCCCGTACCGGGATAAAAAGTAGCCTATAGTCTCCCTCGATAAATGGGCTATCTAACATTGAAAGAAATTTTCAAATCGGACCAGTAGTTCCTGAGATTAGCGCGTTCAAACAAACTCTTCAGCTTTATAATATTAGTATAGATGGGCTACTCCTTATCCAGGTGACTTATTTGCACGCCATCTATCATTTGTGATGAGCAAAACTTGATTTCTCTCTATACATCTGCGCGATACTTAGACTGGACAGTTTTTACACCTTTCGTCACAATTGCGATTTATATACAACTATTTAATACTATATTAATTCATCCTAACTAATATTATAAATGTGAAAGTAACTCTGTCTGTCTGTCTTTCTGTCCGTCCGTCTGTCTGTCTGTCTGTCTTTTCTTCACGCCTAAACTACTGAACCGATTTGTGTGAAATTTAGTACAGACATAGTATGGAACTTGAGAAAGGATATAGGATAGTTTTTATTACAAAAAATATAAAAATAATAAAATTTAATCCGGACATATAGCGCCATCTATTGGTCAAACCAAAAATCTGCCGGAAGTCACTATTCCACGCGAACGAAGTCGCGGGCAAAAGCTAGTAATAAATATTTTGATCAAGTTTTGTTAAATCTGCGTATTTTATTATGTTTCAATTCATGTTTTCACCATTTAGTACCGCTCAGTTTTACTAGATGGCGCTGCGCATCACATTACGAGTAAACTGTGCATACTACCCACATTATCAATTTCCATATTCATATGAGATTACTCGAGTATTCGTGTAGGTTACAAGGCAACTTAGTGGAAAGATCCATTCTTTATTTACCTATGCTTTTGTTATAAAGGACTCGTGTATGTTGTATATTGTCCTACAGCATATGCACAGGCAAAAATATGGAGCATATTGAATTTTAAATCTATACTATCCCATTATTCAAATCCATGCATAATGTATCTGGGGTGAAACCTACCAAACCATAGCTCCAATCAGCTCCAGAAAAATATCTAAAGTCGGTTAAATTTGAAATGATTCATTAATAAAACAACTTCACTTGATTATGCGTATACAATAGTAGCACGTGAATTACCTGCGATACAAGATTCTCACATCCTCTTTATAAATGAATAGTTCCATTCATAGGAGTTATAACAATCAATGCGAGTTCTTGTATTGGTAAATCGTGACCAATCCCGTATCTCATTAGTACGCTGACACGTTTAATGATATTACCATAGAGGAAATGAAAAGCGCTTTATGTGGCTCGTCACTGCAGGAAAAGCCAGCACGGAGGACCACTCACGACAGGAACTTTTTGTAAATGAAGTCATTGCTGGCGTTGCGTACATCCTCTTTAGTTAGAAGCGATCGACGGATTTCTTCGTACAACCGACGCCGGAGGAAGCACACTCGTTTCGATGCGCATCACACACGACACTTCGCATATAAATAATAGAAATTATCTAATTATGTGCCGGCGAGTACTAGACGGACTTGTTGGGAATTGTAAGTAATATTAGTCGTGGCCACCGAACAATAATAATTATTACGATGACATTATGATAAAAATTGAACGCTTTTTTCGATAGGAAGGTCGATGTTATCGGTTACAGCTATTACACATTGTAATGTAACGATAAGCTACCTAAGTATATACACATAAGGTTTAGGTGGCAGTTGATACGCGCCGTTGTTATTTATTTACAAGAATTCTTAAAATTGGAGCAGCCATGTGGAAAAACGGCCATAGATAGGTTAGTATTTAGATAAGCAACGGCTGGACACCTACTACCTCTATATACTATATAGGATGATGAAATCAATAGCTAGCTACCAAAAAAAAAACTTTGATACTGAACAATTTACTTGTGGATCTTTTTTTCCTGATACCACATGGTAGGTAAATCACAGCACGTTTTTTTTCAGCTCATAGTGTGCACATATGAAATTACATTATCTTCTGAGAAGTAAAGCAAACCATTACCAACTTAGCATGTTCTTTGTAACGTTACTGACAGGTAAGTATTAAATTAGTCTACATTTTGAAGTCGCAGCGCCGCCGCCGCAGCCAGTTCGCCGGATGAACACCAAATGTGTGATATTTTTAGGAATGTTGATTGCTCTCTTCCTGTTTCCGGCATGAACGAGCGCTCAGATCTGCCGCCTAGCTCCCATACAAAACTGCTAATTAGTGATGAATAATTAATAGTAGTAGCTTGATGACATGTAAATCGGTTCATATAATTTGATTGTAGCCACCGCTCACCTCCATTCGTGATAAAAACTGTAACGATTAATTGTTCATGGTTTTTCAATCTTTTTTCTCACACTATATTTTGATTTTGTTGCTTCTGAGACCTGTTTGCCTTATTAGTATCTACTTCAAATCGTTAATAATGAATATTGAGGTAAGAGCATCCCGTCTTGTAGCACCTAGCATATGCATCCGATCTCACGGTAGTTCGGTAGAGACTAGTTTAATCCAGTCATCCGATCATAAAATTTTACGATCCTTCTTTTCCTAACCAGATCAATTGATAACGTGTGGGATCCTTCATCTTTCAAACATAATGCTACACAAAAACACCGTAATAACATGTCTACCAAATAATACATCCGACTGGAAAATATATTGTAACCGGACGCTTCTGTTATTGTCTTAGGAGGCAAGGGGTCTACAAAAACTAGCAAACAATTCACTCAGATACCTAAAGATCTATTTCAGTCGTCCTTGTTCCCTCGTCAACAGTGGTGCGAGCCTCTGACCCTACCAATTCCAATGTAATGATATCATCTACGACGCGGTACCGGAAATTTTATGAACTTCCCATTAACACTTAACTTCTTGTGTTTGTGGCGTATCATCCGACACAGCTGCCTCATTCCTCATTTGACATTTCTTACGCACAGGTCATATTTTTTTGCTAGTGAATCGTTCCTCTTGATGTGATCACAAAACCAATGAAAAACGTTAACGTTTCAGTTCAATTAAGAGGTGATTTACCGTATCTTATCTTTCTACCCTTAGATACTATAATCATGTAGTAGATCATAGTAAGTAGGTATGTTGTTAAGTTCGTTTTCTCATATAGCGATGATTAGGAACATCTTATATCACCATGAATTCGTACACTATATAAGTACCCACCTAAATACCCAGTATTTCCAACTTTAGTGGAAGTTCATTAATTTACAATAGCAATTGTCAGTTCCAGGAAATTGCACCAAACGGAACACGTGTTTCAAATTCTGGGTTTAATTCATGAAACCGCTTTACACGTGCCGGAGCGGTAAAGGTTATTCATCAAATTGCAAATTGTTTTACCGAAAATTCACCTTACATACAAGGTGGATTTTCTGCTCATCCATTCTCATTTTATTTGTTTTTTTTTTCTCTAGGTACCATTTAGTCTATTGAGTTCTATCATTAGTAGTATTAGTATGATATATCTGTACATCTTCACCAATCTGGTGTCATATTGGTACAGCCAAACGAGAAAAAAATTCTATAGTTTATGATTTAGCAATTCAACCAGGAGTAACCCTAGGGAGAGCAACATAAAGTATACATAAAGGCGTGGGCACACCGCCTAATCCTTAGACACGTGTCCAAAGTAGGTACAGATCCGTGCGTCATCGGACAAACTAGTCTAGCTTCACCCTAACAGATCTTGATGAAGCTGTAAAATGTAAATAGAGGCATAAACACGCGAGGAACATGGACGACGATATCTAACGCCTTTTGATTAGTAGGTAAGGTTATTTACCTATCTATTTTTAGAATTCATTCAACTTATGACTAGAGTTGTGTTATCTAAAACAAACTGGGCTCTAACCTAATTGACACAAATGTAGTTTCAAACTGTGAACAAACTGGGTTCAAATTGTGAACAATATGTTAAGTTACGAATACCCTATATCTTCTTATAGGTTGATAGTCACCGGGCACGTACCTACCTATCTAGTATCTACTTACCAAACAACTCCTGTCGTATCTGTTTACTGCGACCAATGACTGCATCAAATTGTAAGTTACTGCTCTAAGTTATTAAAACAGTCTGTTACTAAGGCGTTTCTTCAGGTATTTATTTAGGTACAACACAGAAATCGCAGACAAGTTTATTACCAGATTCTGAAAAATATTTTTCCATTAGAACAAAATAGTATTTACTTACAAAACAACTAAAATATGGGATATTCATTGACACAGAACATAAATAATTATTATCTTAAACCTTCATAAACCAAAAGGATTACTTAAAGTCATAATTCAGTAGCAATCAGTTACAAAAAAGCGCGAAAGGTGTAATTTGTCAGTTGAGGCAGAATATACAACGCCTTGGCCAGGATCCGGCGACGATGGCTGCGCGCGCGCGGGTCAGCGTCCTCGCGCTCCCCCCGCGCACCCCGCGACGTCACGACCGCTACGTCACACGAGTTTATCTGATAATGACAGTTTGATGGCTTGAGTGTTTCACCAAATACATTGTACTATAATTACTATCATCATGAAGTAGCTCGGCTGTTGAACTGAATTCAAATACTAATATGTAATGTGGAAATTAGGACCGCTATCGATGCTGTTGACTGGGTTTTAATCATAATGTTTGTTGACAGGAGGGAAGATTCCGTTCGTCGTTCTCTTAAAATATAAGCATTTGGTTCATTTCATTACTAGGTGTAGGTAGAGCAAAGTCAAGTTATAAAGTTATTGAACATCTGTAAAACTGTTACTGGGATACTGACTGTTTTGGATAAAACTGGGAAATCGTAGGTAGGTACAATTAACGACTGTCATGAAGACACGAAAGATTTAGCGAATAGAGTAGATAGAGCGGTAGAGTTCTCTGATCTGTTAGGTTCTAGGTTTCCCATTCTGTGTTTCATTACCACAATAAAGAGCCTCATTAAACACACTGTAGGCACCTATGTACTATAAACTTATTGAGTAATCAGGTAAGACAGGTAGTACCTGTCTATCCTACCTATATACGAGAAAACCCATAGCTTTCCATTTAACCGTACACGGAGTACTTAGGAAAAAAGCTCCAAAAAACTATGGTTACCTACATTTTCGATGTCCCAATAAAAGTCATACAAAATCAATGTTTTGGTGATGACGCCGTGGTTGCGGTTGTCGTGACTACGGCCGGACGCACCGGACCGTTGCAGAGGGTAGATGTAAAAAACTATGCGCGCTCGACTATGACACTGTCAAAAAAGAACTATAGATACCTTTCGTCACTGTTTCTATTTTGGATTTCGAAGATGTCAATGCTTATGATTTGGGCATTTGGAGACTTCTTGGTGTTGTTTTGAATTTGGAATGTAAACCGTGTCTTAAAAACTTAAAATAAAAACTGAAATGTGACATAGGCCCCTAAACAATAAATAGAAAGACAAAATGACTCCGGTCATTCTGATGACACTTTATAAAACACAACATAAAGTCAAAAGCGACTGTTTTCAAAAAGCTCCAAAATCTAGGATTCTTCCAAACTTTCTTACCTAGGGAAACCTCCGATTATTTTAATTCCTACTTTTCCAAGTCGCTGGAAACTTTACAGTACGGGTTACCTACCATTTTATACTTCACAACTAGGTACTCTGTATTTAAAGTAGGTACCTAAAACAATTAAAGTGGTTGCAATCTTGCACGGACAATACATACAAATAAACTGATGTCGTAAACACCACACCGATGAATATAAATTTTTATTCTGTCAGTACAATTAGACACTGCAGTTTGTCAAACGCGACGTTTGTTGAAAATATATTGCACCAACTTACCTTATAAATCTTCGGACAATGCTTCTGCAAGATGAGGATTTCGTGATTGTTTTTAAATTGTCACAAAGTGCAATAGGAATTATATTTTTTGTACTGTTTTGTTTCATTGCTCCATTATAGTCGTCAGAGCTTTTAGAAGAGTTCAGTAGTCGCAAGCATTCAGTTGAACCTCTGAATCCTTTCTATTCTTACTTAATACTACTTCAGGTGCAATAATAGGAAGGACAACCAATTTGTGTTTGCAACTACAAGCTGCTAGCTGCTACAAGCTCATTCACTACCTCAGTGAGAGCAAAAGCCTTTCCATTGTCTTTCTACGCCTTCCGTATTGCGCACAAATCTACCAGTCTGATAAAAGTCAATAAATCTAAGAACTAAATAATGATTACAGTTCAATAATTGAAACTGCTCAAATGCATATCCCAGAGAAGTTTAAAGTTAAAACAATTCTGTCATTTGGACAAATGACGCATGAAGACAAAATTTTATGGGCTCTCAAGTAAGAAAACCAACTTCCCGTCTGCACATTTTATAGCTTATAATATGCTCTTTTGTATAGCTAAAGGTACGTACCCGAAGGAGCAGATATCGAATACCTTAAGAACCAACAATCAAACTATAAAAACGTACACATGTACTTCAAACGACCTCCCATAAAACAAAACAGTTTAATGATTCTAGTGATCAATTTCATGGGATCGATTTGGGCGTCTCAAGGACCTCGCGCGGTACGCATTCTGATCGTGACATCGCCTTCCTGCTATAGTCCAGGTTACATCACATGTTGTTAATAAGGTGCGATGGATATGAAATATGAAATCGGTTATCGATTAATTATCGATTCATCGTAAGTGCGCGGCCATCTTGGATGTAAGTGCGCGGCCGTTCCCGCGCGCGGCTTCCGGCGCGCGCGTGCGCTTGCATGCTAATGTTCGCGCATGCGCTGTGTCCTGTTCGCCGCATGTGCGTTCCACTTCGACGTCTGTTTAATCGGCATAGGGCGGATAGTTGACAGAATATCTGTACACAATTTGGTATATCATCGTATATGGTTCAGTAACTATGTACTCCGCAGTAGTTATCTCTGAACGCCAGTTCCTACCGTCACAGTACCAGTCGACAGCATTATTATTAATGATCCTCACAGTTGGCAGTTTCCTGTTTGGTATAATACGCGTATGAAATTCAAAAATGCCCACGTAATTTTTGAATATGGAATCCGTTACCGACCCATAGAGGGGAATTCATTCAAACATACATACATACACTGATGTCTAGGTTTTGCAGTAAATATTTGTAGGAAGGTTCTATCTTGTGTTGTGTTCTATGTAGGTATATGAATCACATTGGAAGTGGATGAGAATATTGGCAATCCGGAAAGTTACGAGTTCGAAAGTCAACGTAAAAGAAGAGAAATTCATGTGTCTACACACAGTACACACTTGGCTTTTGTACAAGTGAGGAGTAGGCCCTTTCGTAGATTAGGCCACGCAAACGCCCTATGGTAGGTAACTCCACTAAAAGAAAACCGTTAATGACCATTTTTGAATTATTTAGATTTTCCTTTGCTTGCAATAGCTGTACGTAATAAAAACGTGTTTTTTTTTCAAGGAAAATTTACACCAATTTTTCTTTTTACAGTTAATTCAAGGCTAAACATTTTGCCTAACTTGTTCTACACAACGCGTAGGTATTCTCGTCACGATGGCCAAGTGAGACTGCACGGCTGCGCCAGCGCTTGTCGTGTCGCAAACACATAACTCACCAACATCAATAACAGATAATACCACTCATTCAGTGCCAATCGCTTTGTTCACACTACACAATATACTTGGAAATATATTGAATATTGTTTTCAATTTTATTCGTATGGTCAGGACTTGCTTATTGATAGTAATGCGGGGAGAGAACTCTTTTTAAAAGGTTGTTTGTTTAAACTTATAGGGGAAATTTTATGGGTTAGTTGAATAAAACTTTTCTCTAAGTATACCTTACATTCAAACGGAATAGTTCACTGTGTAAGGTGCAAAACATAAGGATCGCTAATGTTAAAAGACTCTTCGTAAAACTTTATAAGAACCTCTATGGAGTCACCTTATTTTGCACTGACATCAAGAATTCTAAAGGAAGTCTTATGTCTCCTACTGTCGCCACATCTGTCATGCCATGCAGCTTTAAAATTCGAATATGCTCAGTTAGGACATTCGAATTTTAAATGCAAGCAATATGAATGCACCACACGTTGATCGTCTACCGAAACGATAGTCTTGATTTTTGCCGCCAACTATTTTGTATGGACTGAGATGACTAGAATTCAGTTGGACAAGTTTTAGATTAACGAAGAAATAGTTAATTTCAAAATTAACGGAGAAATCAATCTGCAGGCAAATGTATCTTAGGTATAGGATACATTCGACACCTCACGTGGTTCATAGACAGTATGTCAGAACAGAACCCCTAGGACAAAGCAGGTGTTATGTCTAAACATATCTGTAAGTATTCGCAATACAACCCTTCGCAGCGAATCAACGTAGTTTTTATTGAAATCTCTGCATGCGCCCCCGCTCCGCCCCGCATGGGGCGGTAAAGGAAATGACATGTGGTTCCCTAATTATACTCGAAAAGATTAGTGTTGATATACTTCTATGCGTTTATTGGTTAATATTATAAGGATTTAAATTTATTTTCAAAAATACTTAATGCAGTTATGGAATTGGAAGAAAGACAAATGCAGATGGAATGCAGAAATGGAGTGTTTAAGTGCAATATGTATTTTTTTATAGCTGTGCTACTAAAGTTATGCCAAACTTTTACGATCGCTAGCCAGCATACCGTTGTTTTTTTGTAACTGTCACAGATTTTCTGCATTAGTTGGCACAAACACATTACCTACAAACGTAATTCTAATTACATATTCATACAAATTATTATGTACTCATTTTAAATTCGTTATTTCAGTAACCCCCTTGAAAAGACATCCACACAAATCTTACTGCGCTATGGCCCGCACACCTGCCGAAACATTCCTTGCCCGAAACCTCGGCACTATGCACCCTACGATTTTAGTATCCCTACACTATAGCCCGGACATAGAAAAACAATGGGCATTTAATTCACCAAGTTAACCACACAGCCTGTGCCCGATTCAGTTTTTGTCTCAACAATAAATCATAGTTAGGTGCCATTTACAGCCTTCTGGCCGTTTTGTTTGAATTTTAATTCGTTATCTATGTATGTTTGGATATTTTTTAAGCTTTGGGGTCCTCATTCATTACGATCTCTTAATAAAAATAGTTTGAAACTGTGTGGGATTTTTTGCTTCATTCAATTTTTAGGGTTCCGTAGCCAAAATGGCAAAAACGGAACCCTTATAGTTTCGTCATGTCCGTCTGTCCGTCTGTCCGTCTGTCCGTCTGTCACAGCCGATTTACTCGGAAACTATAAGTACTACAGTGATGAAATTTGATGGGAATATGTGTTGTATGAACCGCTACAAAAATATGACACTAAATAGTAAAAAAAAGAATTGGGGGTGGGGCCCCCCATACATGTAACTGAGGGATGAAATTTTTTTTTTCGATGTACATACCCGTGTGGGGTATCAATGGAAAGGTCTTTTAAAATGATATAAAGTTTTCTAAAAAACATTTTTCTTAAAGTGAACGGTTTTTGAGATATCAGCTCTCAAAGTCGTAAAAAGTATGTCCCCCCCCCTCTATTTTTATAACTACGGGGTATAAAATTCTAAAAAAAATAGAGGTGATGCATGCTAATTAACTCTTTCAACGATTTTTGGTTTGATCAAAGTATCTCTTATAGTTTTTGAGATAGGTTGATTTAACTGTAATTTACGGAACCCTTCGTGCACGAGTCCGACTCGCACTTGGCCGGTTTTTTTTGTTATTATTTGATGTATTATTTTCGGATAGCAATAAACACCGAAAACTAAGGAAACCTGTGTGTTAAAGTAAATAAGTATACTAAATGTTCTTTGGTAGGCCAGGCAGCGAAAAACGTTTGTTTTGCTGTACATATTTCGCAAGTTGCAATTTGCAGTGCAACCTTTGAAGCAACATTTATGTAAGTAAATAGTTTTCTGCTAAGACGTGTGATACAAGAATGTCAGCAGCATTGGTAATTCATATTAAAACTCCTTTCTTAAACACCTATACTTTTTGGCTGAACCTCTGCAAACCCACTTTGGGCCAATTTTATTTCTCCTCTAATTCCATATTTAAAATTTCCCCGTCCGAGACCGAAGAAACGCTGTTCTCGTTACATCTAAGCAACTGTTAAAATAAAAAATAAAGCGTGTGAGGGAACAAAGTGTATTTGCTTATTATTTGTGACGGGGTGTCGCGGTGAGGGGTACGCGGGGGGCAGGGCGCTTTGTTTGCAGGCACGCGCGCAGCCTACAGGACCCACTCCTGCGCAGGCTTGGTCAATCTTCGAATGTTTACTTTTAAAACGTGTATACGTTTTTTCGTTTTATTGTTAGGTATAGCTGAAGGTCTTTGGGTCATGCGTGACTATTTTGAAATTGGAGTAGAGAGATTAAATATGAGTGTGGACCTATACAAAGAGGTTCGTTGTTATAAAATGTGTAGCTGGCAGGCTCTACAGATTTTGGTCACAGCGTTGATTCTTTTGCAGGCAACTATGAGTCTTATAATGAGATGAGATGCGAAATGGTAAGCGACGCTGGATTGATACCATACTACCACCTTGATTGATGCAGTCAGAAAATAACACACAAGAAGTTGAGGAGTTGTCATAGCACTCCATAACATTTTGTTCTTTGAAATAGGCTCTCTCAACCTTGCTCTATGGATGGCAAGCGTTAGAAAACAAATGACTAGCAAAATATGAAACTACATTTAAAAAATTCTGCATTTCTGCAAAAATCATAAAACACAAGTCCCTCACCATCACCACAATAAGTAATTTTCGCACCAAAGTCGTTTAACCATGTACATAAGCTCGTCAGTTTGCGTTTCGCGTTACATAACGAGTTAGGAGGTTCGATGCCCGCCTCGCAACCTTTAAGGTCGAGCGGGCGGCCTCAAGCCCCTTTATTTACCCATACGAGACTCAGCTCAGTCCTTGAGTGAAATGAATCGAGCTTACATTAGGTGGGTAGGTATTTACTTGTTCTGTGTTGCAAGTTGTCGCTGCGTTTCAAACATTATTTCATAGCATTGATCAAATGTGTTCGGATATAAGTTAGGAAAGGAACGAAGAACTGATTCCAAATATTTATAAACGTTCATTTTTTCAAATTTGGAATTTAGCAAAAGATCAAGAATTAATCAATTTACAGAATGAAAGAAGAGTAGGTATATGAAGATCCTAATCCCGCAAAGTTTACTTTATGGTATATTTCTATTAGTAGCAAAGGGTTTTGCTATGATGATGATGCCTTGTTAGAATACCTATATGTAGTCTGAAAACGATTAAGCTGTGAAAATACATGACGGGGCAAATATCAATGAGATTGCATCGACTACATATCAAAATAAACGGAGGTGCTGACAACAATCAAGTTAATGTGTTAAAGTTTTACATAGAGGTACCTATATTATGCTGATCAAGATAAAACGATTAACTAGTAATAAGTAGTAACTCGATTTTAATTCTTGTTTCATTCATTTGCCCACTCAAAAAATTTCTGATGTTTATCAAAAGCCTTGAATTAAGTTTTTATCTAATTCTCTGGATCTTAGATCTGTGCTTCCTTGTGTAATAATGCACAGTTAACATTATCCTTTAATATTGAAACAACAATTACGCTGTTAACTTATCATCACAATACTCTAATGGCGTTATCGGCCTTGGATTCGTTTCCACCCATTGTTGGCCGAACTTAGCACAGTTTTTCTACCAAATATGACTACCATTGTATTCCATGAGGTAACCATTTAAAACCAAATAAGATACAATGAACCGGCGGAAGTAATTCCGTAGTTACAAACAAGGACAATATTTTACGAGCCATGCTAATAACTTTCGAATACACAACTTCCTTCCGGACCTTAGCGAAACGGCTATTGTGTAACTCCCAACTTTTTTCGCTATTTAAAGCAACAAATCCGCTTAAATTATGACCATGTGCATGCGACGGTTTCGACACAATCGACATTTTTACACCAAAATTGTAAGCGATTTTAATCTATGTTGCTGACACGTAGATATACGATAATAGCATGCAGGATTTGATACTCACCATAATTGGGATGATTGTGTACAGTATTCAGTATTGTACAGGACAAAACGGAAGGAAACGCAATAGAGCTGTAAAAGGGCCGCCGGGTGTCGCTCTCTGAATAGATATTTCGCTATTCGTGCCTTCGGCATGGTTTCGCAGCTGAATGAGTGAATCAGGCGGTTTTTAGTTTTGATGGGAAGCGAGTGCGTGAGCGATGGATCGATTCGGGGCTTAGCAGCAGTGCACGGGCGTCATGGGCCGGGGCCGGAGTGCGGGGCGCGGGGGGACGGTTTCCGGCGGCGCGGGCGCACCGTGGGAACGCGCGCACCCACCTACAAGACTGCTCCTCGGATTAAATGACGGGCACTAATTAATTTAAGTTTGCGGCATGTAAAAATAGAGATCCGTGCTAGATACAGCAGGGAAAGTGGTTAACTACTTGCTTGTACTTACTTATTGACTTGCTCCAACCACTTTACGCGCTCAAAGTTGCTCTATTCTGTATGTATGAACCTGATTTCAGAATCTGTTTCTTGTTTATTTCAAGTTTAAGCTGAGCTAGGTTCCAACTAACGTTTTAATTAATTTTCTCATCAAACGTTTTTTTGCACCAACCACAATTATCTTGCACGGTTTTAATTGCTTGGATTCCAATGCTTTACTTATATTTTTTTCCAATTTCTTTCAAATCATCGGAGTTTGCTGCTGGCCTTAAACCATTATCTCCGTCGACAGCACCTGCCAAAAAAGCAATTTAATGTAAAAAACTGCAATCTCGAAGATAAGACAAAGTTCTCGGAAAATTAACTTCACAGCTCCCCGTATGATGCAAGAATCGATGTATCGACCGGCACTATATCGTCTATCGATATCTATACATGAACATTTCGCAGAAGTGGTTCACCCTTTGTTCGCTCAAGAGGCAAGATGGCGACGCACCTGGCCAACCAGATGCTCCATTCAGGGCGAGCTGAATTTTATGAATCGCCGACGATCCACTCTCGGCCCATTCACTACATATTTTTTTATTTCGTACAACATATGGCTAGGTAGATAAATTGGAACTTGGAGCACACTGTGAAGGGTTTTGGGTTGAGTTTAGTGAAATTCTTAAAGCGATTGGTGTTATACTCGAACTGTAATGAGAAAGTGTCTTTCCAGATATGATGAAGGGACTGTCAGTTAAAATACAATTTCACTGACAAATAAAACTGTGGGCAAGTACAATTTTAAGGGTTGCAGTGCAAAAATCCGATCTTTCTATCCTTAAAAATATAAAAGTTAAGGCTTAAAGGCTTAAGGGTTAAAAGTTTTTCTAGCAATTTGGTTGACTCAAATGCAATCATACAAAGTTACGCACAAACAGGGTCTCTATTGAATAAGTTACATCCTATCACAAGTTCTATTTCTCTGAGTCTCTACAGTTGCAACACAGGAAGTTCTAATGAGTTTATTATTGAATTACTAATTAGTATTTAAACAATGTTGTAGTACAACATAATCATTAATCCAGCTGACCTTTTAAAGGGCTTATCTGAAGCATAACCGGAACAAATGAAGTAAGTATTGAACATATTCAAATAATATTTGTATTAAACATTCAGGATAAACACGATTCGTCGCTCTAATCAAAACAAATTAATGACAATTTATCACTGGTCTTATCGCAGTTCGGTTCATTCATAACTTTAGTGATAAGTTGGCAAATAAACCCATTATGTTATCTCTGTGTACCAATCTGGGATGTGTTATGAACGGGGATTGGGTATCAGCTGCCATCCCGCAAGCTGACATAGTGTCAATTGACGGCTGATCACGACGCGGTTCACAAAAAAACTTATGCGTGGGCAGCGTCGATTTAGTCCGTCGTTCAATTGGACTTTTAAATGTATTTCCATAAACAGGAAATTGTACTCGAACTAACAATCAGTAGGTTGATAATTTAGTGGATGGACAAAAAATAAAAACATTTTGTGCACAAATACTTGGCGTTTGTAAAGGCCACAGGTCACGTTGGCTGGGATGAAACAAACGATGTGCTGTACCTACAATATTGACTGTTTGAAAGTGGGAGCTACAGTTACATTCGATTTATAGGTTTCCGCGAAATACTGCGCATCGACTACAATGCCTTTGTTCCGCCGGAAAATTAAATTATTTCTCTTTTGATGTATTACCTAGAATCTATCTATGCACCGAGCCTGTTGCCTTTGTCAGTTGAAATGTTGTGGCTTTCCTCCCTCGTCTCTCTTTATTGTAAATCCGATTCAGATTAATTGGTCGCTTTTGAAAACCTTTTTTGTATTCTGCATAAATGAAAAAGTTCTAGAAAATTATCGTACAGCATAGGAAGATTCCTGGACTTCGTGGAAATAACACAAAAATCTTCTCTTTGTGAGCCGTGATTCGAGTGATTGTCATTTAAGTTGGTGTACCTACTTCCAGTGAGAAATCGTATAGTTCTTTTTATATGAGCTTGTCACAATCACTAAAGTTGTCTGTTCCATTTAAATGCCTTTAGCTTCTACTTTACCACTTTATCTAGCTCCATCGACCGGACCTGCAGGTAAACTAGTTTACAGGGACACTATGACGGTTATACCTCCCTACAGTGACGTCACGACCACACCTAGGAAACCAGGTGACCTATTGACCTATGTCATCTATTCTTACTCCTGGAACAAATAGACATTACACACGCCGTTTCCTTTTCTAACGTGCACTTCTAAATTAGTTTTGCTGCAATAAAGTTTAAAGGTCGGAGGTTTCAGTTTACAACGTAAAATCCTTTCAAGCACTTAACAAAAGGTCAGGACTCTAGTTTCAGAATGTTATTAGTGCGAAGAGCGTAATTTTCCATATTGAAGTATCAGCGAACTAAGTTAAGCTGTCTATAGTTTGTCAAACAGTTTGCATATAGAAAACAAACTGTTTAAGGGCTTTAGGACTTTTTGTTGGAAGTACTGGTACTCGAAAGGAATGTATCAGAAGAAGTTGTAATCATCAAATGACCCCCTCGCGCTATGGATACAACATGAGGGAGTGTCAGACTCTTACTGACTAAAACCCACGATATTCCTTCATATGCCTACATGCCTATATGTACGAGAGCCGCGGTAACTCTTTCGAACAATCCTGCAAGCCCGATCGAACCATCTCAGATAGGGTTGCCAGGTGTTAGGATAAAGCAGGACATACGTAGGATTTTTGATTGCTTGTCCGGCCAAAATAAGCGACATCCGGCCTGTTAGGATTTAGGTAGGATTTTTCAATTTCGAAATTCGCGCGCGGATCGAGATCGAATCACGCCGAACGAGTATCGGCGCGAGCGGGGCGCGGCGGGCGAAGAAGTTTTAAAGCAAATTTCTGCTAACGAAAAATATTAGGTAATTTTTGTTTTGTTATAATATAACGACTGATGATTAAGAGAGTAAGAGACTGATTTATAATAAAGAAATATTAGCTTGATTTTGCTTTTGTTTTATTACAATGCAATCAGAAAATCCCGGATTTCCATTTTTTTAAGTAACACCATAATTTTTCAAAAATGTGAGGCGTCCGGATTTTTCGACCGAATGTTAGGACAAAAAAAAATAGTTTTACACTTTCTATAAAAAAATTGACAAAAAAAACAAGATGTCCGGATTTTTTACCCAAATGTCAGGACAAACTCACAGGTCTGTCCGGCTTTTGCGTCTGAGGACCTGGCAACCCTAATCTCAGACTTGAAGTTCTTTAAAATATAGAGCGAAAACCACACAAATGGCGAGTCAGTGTTAACATGGAACTGAATTGTCTCAAACAAAACGGTATTTAGAGCTCCCACGATACAGTATTCAGTGTGAAGTATCACATATTGTGACATGCCGCTATGCCTCGTGAAAACCTAAAGGTAAAGAATAAATTCCCAAGAGGAACTGTTAGCAGCTGTATCTTGACTTTGCATTGGCCATGTAAAAGAAAAAAGCAAAATGCAGTTCCTGGAGCTACCATTTTTAATTATAATAGATGAATGGGCCGTTTTTGCATGAAGGAATCGTGGCTGCGCTTGCACTAATAAGAACGCGTTTTTTAGTTTGGTGTGCTTTTATTTATTATTGATTGATATCAAATTTTTGCGCCGCCTAAACTGGATAGGAGTCTTGAACTGCTTAGTCAGAAGATATGTAGTTAGTGGTTCAAAGTCAAATGATACCTACTTACTTACCTACTTAATCTGTTTAGTCAATCATCTTGGAATTCCTATTCTTGTTTTATCTGGGTGTCATCTTCTGGGAAGTCCGGGACCTCATTGTCTGCCTTAATCAGTGACATCACCAAATGTCCAAATAATGAAAATTCGAATATTATAGTACCTATTATGATAGTTGCGTGTTGGCAACCTTCGCGTGCCACCATCATTTCGTTTACAACGAAACGAAACTAATTCACTTGGACACAGTATGCTGTATTAATGAAAGAGCGGAGGTGGGACATTCGTTGCCTGTAACGGAACTTACATAATTATTGGTAAACCTCGTCTTGTTTTGTACACAGACCATAAGTCACATCACGCTGCAATGTAATTTGAACTTTATGACTTGAGTTTAAAGTTTCTTTTGTACTAATGAGTGGAGGTTGTTGTGACGTCTTGTTATGAAGGTTGCTTGAACTGAATGAAGCGGCAGCTGCCGGTTGCAAGTCAGCCCACACTATACGTTAAAAGGCATTGTATTTCGCAAATATCAGTTGATTATATCAATGGATTTAGTTTTTGTGTACCTACTTATTTGTTGTTGCATACAATTCAGAATTGCAGTGGAATATCATTCGTAGGCATTATGGAGTTTCTGATACTGCTTTATTGGTTTAGGTACCATTTGTAATTAGACGTAGGTATTTAATGAATGACTGTACCTATATAGTACATATGAACTAGCATTTTTACTTTATCGATTGTGATGTGAAGTGTTTAAAAAAAACATTCTTTTTACGCTGGAAAGCTCTTTTTTTAAATAAACTTTTTTTATTTTAGGTGTCAAAATCTACAATTGTACCTACCTAAACCAATCCTTTACTTACTCTTTATCCACAGTAACAGACACGAACTGGTCGTCAGAAAGTCAAGTTTATTGATATGTATCACTGTATTACCACCATGTTTCTTGATTTATGCGTATTTTCCTGTTACATTTACTATTTTAAGTTTTTTTATTGCTATCAATACTGGCTGCTATGAGTGCGAGATAAGACTCATTAATCATAAATAGAAGTTCATCGCCTCATTGGTTTTGTGGTTACCAGCGTGATTGTGAATTAGAGGTCTAAAGTTAAAATTAGCTGAATAATTACAATTCCTTTTTGTCACAGAGGAAAAACAAATGACAAAATGTATTTTTTTAAGGAAAACTATTTTTTAATGGAAATTGCTATGATGAGGAAATTTTGTAAAGTACTTTTGTATTGAGTCCACTAGTTAGCGCCAAAGAGGGGCTTTGGTAGTCTAAGATGGCTAACTTCGCAAATGCAATTTTAGGCTACAATACCTAAATAGCTAAAGTTTTGAAGAGACAATGGGAAAGATTGTGAAAGATGACTCGTCTCTGAGCTTTAGTGTGCTATACTCCTTCTAGAATCATTACTTCCTAAACACCTATGTATATGTTATGTTCTGACTCAGGTCTTGTCTTAACATTTTCAGCAATGAGAACTATGAATCATCCATATGACGTACGATGTCTGTTCACTACAAAGTCGGTATTCATTGATCCTTAGGTGAGAGGTTACTAAACGTTACTGAAAATTAACTGAATCATCAATTAATAGCAATTTTGTAGCTACGTTTGTTCTTGAGTTCGCACTACACACACTTGTATTTAACATTCAATGCTTGCTCTATATGGGGCTAAAGTATGGGTGATTGGGAGTAAGTCAATGGACACAAATGTGACATCATTGGATACTTAACCATTAACATATTGCCTAGTCATGGTCCAGCATACTGCTCAAGGATTGCTGTAAACAAATCCTAAGGCATAACATAGATCACTACTACATAATTGGACTTAAACCTTATTGGAAGTCTGGCCACGAACTCCACAAGTTCCGTACCTATGCATATGTACCTACTTACATAAAAACTCTAAGTTATATTATAATTATGTATACTTCTCGTAATAGAAAACTAGATTGTCCAGCTATACAACTCACAATGTTAATGCCAAGAATACCAAATAAGCCTACCTACCGGACCCATTAATTATAGAGACGTGCCATTTAAAAACATAAATCAGTCTCTATCAATACGAACATATTTATTTATTGACCTCCTTGATTGTTACCTTTTTAGTTCTGTCGAATTTAAATAGAGAAAATATTATGTTTTATTATCTGTAATGCTGGCCATCAATCCAATTTTGACATTTTACAGCTCGAAATCGATTTGGAAAAACTTCGATATTTTTTTCTATGTTACATGGTAAATGAAATGTAACATTTATTTTTTTCAATAGCCGATGATAGCTTCACTCTAACGCAGAAGTTTGATTCGAATTTGACTTAAAAAACAGCTCATATTCATAGAAATAACTAATCTACAAAATTATGTCTGCAGCAGGTAAGTAGGTACAGTAGCAATACACAAACTTCATTTCGTAAAACCAAAATATCTTTAAGATCCATGCATTTAGATAATACCGCAATAAAAATAGTACAAGAAACTCACAGTTGGTCGGTATATAAAAATACCCTCCCCTCGGCTTCATTCACTGAACACAGTATTAACCGACCGAATGAAAGATAGTTTTGTACACTTTATTTTATTTAAATACCCGCATACCTTTGTAAATTGTCGTTTTATTTTCATTCATGAATTAGATGTTACGGTTAGTTCCGTCGTAAGTCTCCCACGCTGTATGAATGAGGTGCGCTTGCACATGATTCAAGGAGCGAAAGAAAGGGGCGCGTCACTTCCGCAGCGAGGCGTATGGCGTTACTTCCGGCCGTCACCGGATACGCATGTTCCCTGTTCGCATCAATTATTATTTCCTTCTTAATGTTTCCTTTCATAAAAGCTTAATTTTTAACGTCTTAGAAGTAGAATAGTGATGTGTCATTCATGGCCGTTACTGTTGTCACATTTGAGGAAAACTGGAAATGACTTTGTAAATGGCCAATACTTATTCTATATTCAAAATAAACACTGATATTATGAATCGAATCCGCGATATTCTTCGAAATCGAAATAACTATAAATATCATTGTAGGCAGACCATAAAAAGAAAACACGTGGGCCCGATAACTGGAATTCGCCAAAACAGTCGGATCGTTAAAGCTTACTTTCAGACGAACCGGACGTAGGCTGTATTCACGGTATTGTGTCGCATATAACACCATATTTTGTCACATGTTTTAATTTATTACAGAATAAAAGGTTATAAAAACTCGATTTCAAAACGAATGCTCAAATCAAGGAGAGTTTGAGAGATATTATTGAATTTAAAAAATCTGAAGTTGTATGTTCATCGGTGAGTAGTTTTTGAGGAGTTTTTAGCTAAGTTGCAGCCGTACGGCTCGACCGATGGTATGGTTGACCAACCCTTGACCCGTGAATGACCATTTATGTCATGAGTTCCTTCGTGTTTCGGATTTGCTCGCAAATTTTCAAAATTTGGTAAGACTCTAGTCTCACATCGTCTAGTGTTACCAAATTTTGAAAATTTGCAGTTCCAGAGACTTAATAAAAAATTGGAAAGCAGAATACTTAGGTATTTGCTAGATATAGCTCAAGAAGAACTTAAAAAAAAGCAAATTAGGTTGGTGACAGCTAATGTACAACATCTTAGTAGGTAAGTAGTTAAATCTCTAGTCTACAATAGTCAGAACGTCTATTTAATAGCGACCTTTGAGCAGCCTCCAATTACATACTCCAATTAATTGACACGTGCGGGTGCGATGTACTGAATTCATATACCTGCATGTCCAAAACTGCAAATTGAGCATTATGTCTTTTGAAAAAATAAAGTATAAATATTAGGACAGTAAGATCAAGAAGGCAGCATAGCTCCCGGTTGCCAACTAGCTCCAGCAAGACGATTGGCTGGTGCAAACTTGGACCCCCTCGCTTATGACGTCAGAGCTATCCGACCCTGACCTGGTTAAACTGGGTCACCTAGACAGTCCCCTCCCACAAATCTACTGCTCAATGGTATGTACTAAAATATACCGTATGGCTTAATTTTCAAAAACAATTTGTCAATTGCTTGTTGTCACGGAACAACACATTAGCGGCTACTACCAGTCAATAAAAATTTCCCCTTGCACTTTGAGTGAATAGCAATTTTTCTCTCTGTCTAACATTACGTTTTTTCGAAGGGGTGACAAGGAAGGATAGCGGAAGTGTAATAAGAATGGAGTTGGGGTTCATTCATTGATGTTTCCGCAGCCTTCAATGGATGGACGCGAAGTAATGAATTGCAGGTTTGACCGAACTGTACAAAAACAACGCATGCTTATGATAGGGGACCATTCATAGCGAAGAAGTGTAGGTAAGTAATCGTTATGAATGAATAGGTGTAGCATGGACATTTTCAGACGAAACTTTGAATTACATGACATCATATTACGCCTTTTTTATAGGAATTATTTCCCATCTCAGAATGAAAAGGGTAATCCAAAATTTTATTACTCACCTTACACTGTTGTAAACAAAAATTATGGTAGTTTCATCGTTTGAAGATGATTTACAGTCTTCGTTGAAATAAGTGTTAAACTTAAGGCATAATTTAAATTCATTGAATAAAAACAAGAATTGGATAAATCAAACTAAAAAATAAATATGTAGTATCTCAATGTGATCGATAACCTTCTGACTGACGAATTCTATAGTTCGTAGTTTGTACACCAACATCTCAATAAAATCAATAGTTTCTAAACTCTCTCTCTCTACGTCATGCCTCGAAGTTGAACTCTATTATACTGAAATACAGAATTTAATAAAGTTGTGTACCTCTAAAATAAAGTATTTATCTCCAAACAACCTCGCGGGTCGCTTAACGAAGCACGTCATTCAATAAACAAGGGAACATCGTAACTTTCAAAAACGAAAGTCAGGCGATCCTGTACCTTAATCCCTTAGCAAAGAGTTTGTGTACTAAGTCAATGATGGTATATCTAGGTTGGTTTTTGATGACGTCACGCGACTATCCGTCCATTCATTGAGATGTCATGTTGCCCCGGCTCCTTACCCTTATCTCGTTAATTACCCCTTCCGCAGTGACGTCAAGGGTAATTTTGCTGCGGTAAATAAAATTCCACTATCTAGATTAGATTTCTGATAACTTGCGAGGTAAGTAATATTTTGATCCTTTTTAGTTTGCGTCTCGTCGACTTGGATAGAGTTTGTTATTGATTTTACTCAAACCCGAAACTCGTTGATCTATTAGGCTTCATTCTGCAAAGTTGCCAATTATCACACAATCTTGATAATTTAATTCTAAATCGCCAGAATTCCATTGTTAGAGAATAAGAATTGACTTTATTGTTTCTATATACTTAGTTGAGGTGAATTCCTTCACGTTGGTGAATGCCTATAATGTGGCATTTAATGTAGAAAAGTTGTTTTTGAGCACAACTAAAGATGAACTGATGAACTTTTAGTTGTTCATCAAAAGCTTTGCAATTTTTATGACATACTAGCTTCTGCCAGCGGTTTCACCTGCATCCCGTGGGAACTACTTCCCGTACCGGGATAAAAAGTAGCCTATAGCCTTCCTCGATAAATGGGCTATCTAACACTGAAATAAATTTTCAAATCGGACCAGTAGTTCCTGAGATTAGCGCGTTCAAACAAACAAACAAACAAATTCTTCAGCTTTATAATATTAGTATAGATTCAGAGTGATTTCCGATGAACTTATGTCTATAAATCAGTGACGCAAGCAATAGAATCATCTAGATTCATCTGCCTACACTGACAGCAACAATGACGACACAGTCGACTAATTATTGATCGCGTCTGAACCTAAAGCTTGACGTCACACAGTGCGTCACTGATCCCAACTACGTAGCAACTTAGGGTTCAATGCATTTTGTCTAGAAGAGGTTCATTTATAGAGGTTTTGTCTTTGTTATACCCTTTTGTATCTACATTAAGGAATAGAAAGGCATGACAATGTCACTTATCGAAGAAGTCTTGTACAGGATTTCTTTGACTGACTTAAAACGTTCCTGCAAGTATGAAATGTACATCCGGGATTACAGTACCTATCGGCAGTCTAACCATCAATATCTGAGGGATTTTATTTGGTACCTATGTATGTACATATATACCTACCTATACATTTTTTTCTTCGAAATATTGGTGTTATACATCACTTGCCACTGTGACTCCTGAACATAAGTAGGCTCAGGCAAGAAGCTCGCCCTCTTAAGCAGTTTCAGTCATTTTGGAAATTGTAGATCTTCTCAAGTCACCACTCCTACTTACCCTACATGGGAGACAGATCTATGTGATATTATGCTACAAAGTGTGCAATTTGTATTTACTTTCACCTCACATCAGTAGCTTGTAACTGCCTTAATGACTCATACTACAGCATTAATTTCCTATAAAGTGTGATTAAATAACCATTCAATTATATTGCCACCATCATTCATGAATGATAGCGATTACGTCAGCATTAATGGACGCTCATTCATATTACAAGTACACAAAGCATTATTTTCGTAATAAGCCTACAGTTACTTACAATCATAACATTATTCGGTAAGCCTAGCCGGCGATGGTTTCGTAAACATGATCGTGTTACGCTCAGGTTTCCGGATAGTACGGTATGTAATTTAAAGCTCACAACATTTACTCGCAACTAGATAATATTACTTCAACGGCACAAAATACAAGAGTTGTGAATGAAACAGTGCGCGTCCGGCGGGTCGGCGAGCGGCGCGAATGGGAGCGGAAGCCCGCGGTTAGTCCACTTCCTGTTTCCTGCAGGGCCGAGAGCGACGCACGCGCACCCGAGCGCGCCCGACCGTGCCCGATCTGCCACGAGCGCCCCCGAAACGCTCCGACTGCCGCCGAACTCCCCATGTACCACCATACCACGCTACGATTTTTCATTGAGCGACACGTCGAGAAAATGGAAAATCTTATGTCGCACGTTACATAAATTGATTTGTTAAACAGCACATTAGCTATTTATGTTATTCTACTTGTTTAAATTTATGGGCACATGTCTTTGCGTAGAAGAATTTATATCTCGACAAGTACAACAAACGTGATAAAAACATAATGTAAATCAGATCGGAGTACTGGCTACTTCATCAAGTTTGACTGTCCCCATCATTATCATAATATCCTGTTAGTATGAGTACAGTTATTCTGGTCCCCTGCCTGCCTGGTTGGCGCCTGATGGCATCGTGATATGGATTGGAATAAATTCAGCTTCACAGGTGTTCATTCAAAACAATCAAATGTAAAAATCAAATGTAATGATGCCATCATTTGTGACCATCTCTCACAGGGCGAAGAAAAACTTTGTAAGTTCGTTAATACATAATCGAGCGCTACGCGGGTATTGGCGACATTATTACGCCACAACGCCACCTTCCAGTGCCATTTGAATTGTATATCATAGTTTACTGACGTACGTTGAAGATGAATATAGTAAGTACGTAGCATGGATCTACGGAGCATCTGGACCATTTTCTACGTTTAGTAAGAAACTGAGTTCGTTGCGACCACGTGGCTACTACGCATTGCTCTACAAAGTAAGCGATTTTCTTTTTAGATTATATCAAAAACAGTACTTAGGCTGATTTTTACGAGAACTTAAACCTCTGAACATTCTAAGTAAATAAGAGCTAAACATACGCCGAAATTGCAAAGATTTTTTTCTAACCAGTACCCAATCAAAATTCGAATTTCAAATTCAAACGGCTACTGATATACCTACTGTTCGTAACGAACTTCCATATTTAAAATGTCCGTTGACGTCAAAGAGTCAGAGCCCTATCGTGCCGCACATTAATTGCCCAAATGCGAGTAACATTTTATTATAAGTATATACCTAGCTGCCGATTCGCCTACATGCCGCCTACGCAGCGCCCACGTCCCCCTGCTCCTCTTGAGCACAGACGGACGTAGTAGCGTAGGCTAGTATTGTGGGCGCGAGATCATCTATACTGCAGATATGACACTCCATTATAGCATCGCTGGGGTTACGTTCTCTAAAATATTCAGCTCAATATTCGCTATTGACATTTGCCATACTTGAATAATGTAGTAACAAGATTATTCGAATTTTCGCAACAGAGAACAAAGGAGAATACGTAGATATGAATAAAACGATACAAATTGGCGATGCAAAATGCATCGCTTTTCATTGACCTGAGAGTCTTTCATGATCTAAAGGGCAAATATGACGAACTGAAATGAGGGTGTTCAGGCTTCACATCTCTATTGAAAAATTGTGATACTTAAAGATCCAATCGGGTGCTTGTTGCACGCTACAAATAAAATAAATCGATCGATCAGAACACTCAATTTGTGAGGTCAATAATCAATCAAATCAATGTTATGTACATACACGCGACTAAACAGCTACTCAAATGTGTTTGCAGATTCATATTTCAATTCATATTTTGATGATCTCGAATCTAATGTCGCGTGTTCGACGAATTTGTTCTCATAATTAAAATGTTTCTGGGTAGCTGAGGGTTTTCCTTAAAATTCGAAGACTTTTGGGAAAATAAAAGACAGAGTAGACAACAATTTGGCATTACTGTTACAGCCTTTATATCGCCCCTCTGCTGGGCACAGGCCTTCTCTCACACGGAGAAGGATTAAGCGTTAATCACCACGCTTGCTCAATGCGGGTTGGTGATTTCAGACTTTATAAGTCCAGGTTTCCTCAAGATGTTTTTCTTCACCTTTTTATCAGCCATTGGTGTCTAAGATTTACCTAGAAAGTACATACAAACTTAGAAAAGTTGCATTGGACTTGCCTGACCTGGAATCGAACCCGCGCCTTCATACTCGAGAGGTTGGTTCTTTGCCCACTAGGCCACCACGACTTTCAAATAATTTGCAAATAATTTGGCATTATTTTTCACAAATCATTAGATATACAGTAGTCGCATCTCCGACACTTTTAGTCTGTGCGTTATCCTTTTGTGTCGAACAAGGAGCTAGCGACAATCCGATTCAATTGCGCCAACACGAATTGTTTCTAGACTTACACGCAGAATTAATTAGATTGTAGACCACGGCTATTATCGTAGTCGTAGTTACACCTCATGAGCTGCTATAATGACACAACACAACATTATTACCGGAACTTTATCGTCACAACCGCTTACGCAACAAACGGCATTTTCGGATAATACGATCGAAATACTACAAGTAATACTACAAATAACTTACCTAAGATTATGAATCAATACGCGAATAACATAAATCAGTAGAATCACGTCACGTTAACTGCGAACATTTCCAATATAATTTGAAATGCACCGAACCACTGGTGTTGTTCGAATGTTATGTATAATGGAGTAACAGAAACGGATTATTTAACATGTATTAGACGTTACCTCACGAGTTGGGTAAACAGTAGATATTACGTTACACTCAGGGCGTGATTATGAAAGAGCGTCGGATTACCATGGCTTAGGTCTTAACTAAGAGAGCGGGGTAGGGGAGGATCCCCACACCCCTCTAGCGGTCCTCCATTCACTACGTAGGCAGAGGGGGAGAGATTACGATGTGTATCGAGGGTTATTTGCATAATCATATTCAGGAGGCAAAGTTCGAAATCCCTCAACGAATCATTTCAGGATATTTTTGTTATCAGAATCTCGTTCGACATTTGAATTCGGATGAACTGTGATCTATTTTGGTACTTCAGAATTATGTTATTACCATTTGATATCTAAAAATAGAGACAATGAAGGTCAACAGTAACTTTTTGCTTAGTGGAATCCGGGGGCTAGATATATTTGGAAAGTACCTAAGTATAATTTGGTACTAAAATCTTCTTAATGCTATGTTAGACTTTTTGTTAAGGATTGATTGATTTAGGAACGAGCAAGGACTAATTTGGTACTTGTAAAAACAATACGATTAAATCAGATTACTGAATTATCAGCAGGTCTCCACAACAGTTGTCTTAATCACCAGTTCAATCAACTTGACACTTTTGATGACATCTAAACCACTACGACTGTATGATAATGGTGCTGAATGGGTCCCTAACAGCATGCTCGGTTCGCGTGATGTGTTTATCGAAACTAAAGCAGTTTACGTAACCCCTACAACTCATTGAAGACTGGAGGAGGGGTGAGGGTGAAGCGTAGGCCGGTATGAATGAACCGAGAGCGCGTCACTGGTTCGTTGCGTGTTTTTCAACACGATGGACGATCGATATGGCATTTTGTTAAGTTAGGGGTTGAAAAGTTAGGATAGAACACTAAATACGTATATTATTGGGAAAACTGGTTGAATTCCATAATTTTGGAAAACTTTATGTTATAGGTTAATAATATAAACCATAGAAAACACTATTTGGGTTGGTTAATGGTTTATCTACCAACCACATAGGTTCTGAAGCAAACAAATGCTATTGATAACGATAATAAAATCTTACAAAATTATTACAAACAACATCAGACTCAGGATGCGTTGAGGCAGGTCGCCGACCGATACATCTCCAAATCCGCATACGTTTAAACCGGAGCCGTGCGTCATATTTTCGAAGGCAGTTCATTCCGCAAACAAAGGTCACATTGATGAACGGAATGCCGGATGCGGGAGCAGTTCATATCTTCGCATCAGCCGGTGTCCGGCCGGACGGGCCGGACGCGCGTCCGCTCCATACCGCCACATCCGATTAAGATGGAATTCACACTAGCGTATTGTCATGTAATGACAATGTCGATTGCAGTGCATTCATACGCCACCGCTACCGGCCGAATTGTTGGTTTCCTTCTCCGTTTAGTGATATGGGACGTGGTGTTTGCTGTTAGCGTAATCGCACAGGCCTTTCAAGTTTTAAATTGTATTTTGATTGAGGAAAAAGGACAAGGATTTAGGGCCATGCACTTATCTTGGCTATAGGTACACCTAGTGTGGATTCGGGTAGCTGATAACTAAACAATACCTCTAGTTCAAAGACAGTACCCGTACTGCCAGAATGTCATCGAAGGTGTATATGTTAGCCCGCTGTACTAAAAAATTACCACGGCCTTAGTACACAAACTGCTCCAGAAGGAAGGAAGGAGTGAGGTGGTTAACGAAAAACAAATGAAAAAGATCTAGCCAGCCAGCTCTTACATGAACCAAAATTGTGAAGTAACCAAGATGTCAATAGGGACTGTTTATTTTTCTTGAGTGCATATTCGTTCATGCACATAAAGCGTCTATTCGAATAAGTCATTAGTTATCATTATCACCGCGACTGGTGTCGTAACCGGACCTCTTCCTGTGTACACACGATATTATAAATGCATTGTAACTCATAATTATTAGAACAGTAGGTACCTACCTACAGCAGTACTCCATATGATACGTGATAACCCCGAGCGCGTATGCCTACTGTTTCTTTATTATTATTTCAAATGGTAGATAGTTTGGTAAGCATTACATCAGAGGGACTTATGTAAGTGATCTTTAAGTTTTTCATGATAAATTAACTTTTCTGCATATGGTTTAAATACCTATTGGATACCTTATTCTAGAAATGGAAAACCACCACACAGTGGCTCTCACGGTGCCTTGATAAAAACATCAGAGGAAGAAATATGAATCTCTTTTAAAATTATTGTAGAGGCGGCCATTTGAAGATCAAGATCGTTTCGTCCGTAATATGAGAGAAATTCTAAAGAGAAATCCAAATAGACCAGTAAATAAGATGTATTTGTTCTTGAACGTAATACACATCTTGTTAGATGTGAACAATATAATTAATTCGACGTTTCATGGCGTTGGTGTTGCCAGCGTTGCTACATTATTGCGCAGGAGCGGAACTGACAACACTGGTCCGCGTGAAAGTTGCCCGTACCGTGAAATTTATAATATTGTATTAATCATTAAAGTATCATTACATATTTGAGTTATTTTGTTGTTACTATGACGGTTATTCATCCGGTTATTTTGACAGAATTATGAAATAATGATATGTTTTGGCTTGGTTGTAGATAAGTTGCTCTCGAAGGCTATACGACTAAGCTTTCGATACTTGAAAGAGCCCAATGACAACTGGCGCACTTGCAAGTGATCAGCTTGTTTAAAATGAAGTAATTATAGTGTACTTTTCTTTTAGATATACATAGTTTTTGCTAAGGAATACATGCAAATGATGGCAACAAGTTCGTGAGCTTACTTCAAATTCTGTCTGGAGTATTTCCTATGGACTTTAAACTTCCAAGTGCCCAAATCCAGTGCTGTATCGAACTAAAATCTCAGCTAAAACTAGTTAGCACAAGTTAAATAGCGAACTTACGTCTATAACATATATAATAGGATAAAGTGGCGGCTCCCACGAGACAACCCACACAAAAACTTGTTCGCACCAAGACGTTTCCATTGAAAGGGTGACAGTTGCGTTCCTAGCGCATTCGAGTTCTCTTTGCCCTTTGAGTTTGCGCCTTTCCTTCGATTATATCGATTCAGTAAAGGAATAGTCACTTATAAAATTGAGAGGATTTAAGATTAAAACAAGCAGATCTAAGCTATTATATTATTTTAATAGATTTGAGTTGTTTCGAAATTGGGACATAGAATGCCTCCCTGCAGAATCCCTTTAAACGAAATTATTATTAAATCTAGTTGGGATTTCTCGATTAATATAATTTTACATCAGTAATATCTAACCAGTTCTTTACTATACAATATAGAAATATAGTTTTCTAAATTATCTGGGAATAAATGATCACTCACAACTGCTGGACTGAATCAAAAGCTTTATCAAAATCTTCAAGTGTCACACAGGCGTGGCCGATGTCTTATTTGATATTGTGACTTGTAAAGTTATCCTAAAAATAATAAACGTCACCTGTAAACATTTTATTATCCTCATAATAGGGGCGTTAGCGACGTGAAAACAAACAAGTAGTGTGATATGAATGGGTGAGAGCAGTCAGCAGTCAGTCTCACTACAGACTCGTATAGACAGTGCCAGTAGTTACGATGCCGACGCCTACATTGAGGACGATTTTTTATCTACACTGTGCCGACGCATGACCTGATGACCGTAGTTTGCAACGTCGCCAATTTGTACGAGATATCGTCCGACTCTTGCACATGATAAGTCGCTGCCCACTCGTTACGAGGCGATACGAAAAACTTAACTACTTATTAATATTATTTAGACAATATTTTTAAGTTCTGTCTCGTGTTCTCAATTTTATTATTCTTCAGCAAATTTTATGATTGGCTACCGGTTGTAAAGGGTGATTCTTCGAAACACAGTTTTTACGTGTTTTTGACCGAAGAACACATGAAAATATCGTTCGATTGGAATGAAAGTTTCAGGTTTTATGTAAAAGGTAAAGGTCTATCGACGCCTCATGTAACTAATTAGAATTTATTAAAAAAAACTATAATTAAGTTAGCAGAAAACAGTAAAACCTAATTAATCTGGTGTGTCCCAACGCCGGTTTTTGGTGCATTATTTAACTTTCTGCGAGCTACGATCGCTTTACAATAAAACTAATGAATCCAAATGATCTTTAAATATGTGTTTCTTAATATTTTAATATTAAAATAAATGAAAATAGTGTATTTTCATAATTACATAAATTTAAAAATTGTCCCCGACTAAATTCATCACTAAGCTGGCTCGATTTGTTCAAACATTATCTATACGTAAATAAAAAATATTTGAAAGAGTAATATTTACTTGTAAGTGACCGCGCCGGTCAGCACCGAACGGTGACAGTGAGTGCTCGTGAGCGCACGTATTTTTCCAAAAAAATACGATTGCAAGTTGTCATCTGGTGTTTGTAAGGCAAGTAGTCATATCAATCTGTCTTAATTAACTGATAATGTGCATCTACTATCGTTTTGTTGCCAAAGGAAAGTGTCTTATGAGATGGTTTTGCTGACAGTAATTGCATGTTTGATGCCTTACGTTTATAAATAAAGGAGCAGGATTTGATAATCTGCGAATTCCTAATTTTTCTGGCCCCCATTAGTCTGGATTCATCTGGCTCTTAAAGCCAGATGAATTTGAGCGGGACATATGAATTAGATTTCATTCAAATTCGGGCATATGTTACAGGTATGTCTAAAGACATTTCTTAATTGTAGTTATTGTTAATTTGTGTTGGCTTCTAGTGCATTGTTTTTTGTTCAAATACCGTGGAAATAATTATACTTATTTTTTAATTTCAATAAGATTACTTAAGTAAGTAATACAAAAAAATAAAGCAAATGGCCTGTTGGTTTTTATTCCGAAGTTCAATTTCTGTGCTAGAGGTTTTGGTTTTTTTTTTATCGTCGCTAGAATAGCTTTATATTTTTTTAGATCCATATTTTCAAAATGGCATAACGAAAATTATAAACAAGAGAAGAAATACTAAGAAAAAAGACTAGCGGATAAGAGAAGATATGACATAATAAATAATAATGAAGAATCATGGAAAGAAAAACAAGAAGGAATAGACAAAACTATATACGCAGGAAAGAAGAAAACAAAAAACTACTGATAGGAGAAATGAATCTCAACTTCTGATTAATTTTCATAAAAAGTTCCTGAAAAACTCAAATTTAATTATTCAGCGTTCTGCAAGTCTGGGAGATCTAACCTGATTTTCGATCAATAGATACTTTTTTAAGAGATGGAAGTAAACATTTTAGTGTCGATTTAGAAAATATAAATCCATACTTAATAGACACTGATGATGAAAAATTTAATATTTTTTATTAATTTAGGTAGGATATTAATTAGTTTTCTGCTATCTCAAGCTTAGAGTTCCTATCGTACTGAAAAATTAAGTCTGATTTTGATTAGTAGGTAAGTTTTATTTCTTTTTAATTAAGAGTTTGTTTTCGGTGAATTTTATTTTTGTTTTAAGCTAAGATTCGTTTTTGTTTTGTGTTATTAAGAGGTCTTATTAAGATAAGTTTACCATTTCATATAATTATTATAGCGTTGAAGCTAGTGTGATTTAACAACCGTAAGAGGTTTAATAAATGATTAATTTCAATGAAAGTGTTACTGTTTAATTAATTCATAATTATTTTCTTGTGTCAGCCAAAAAAAAAGTGATAAATTAGTAGTAATAGAAGTAATTATTTCAATATTTGGTAAAATCTATACTATCTATACTAATATTATAAAGTGGAAAACTTTGTTTGTTTGTTTGTTTGGTTGTAATGGATAAACTCAAAAACTACTGGACCGATTTTAAATATTCTTTCACCATTAGAAAGCTATATTATCTGCGAGTAACATAGGCTATATTTTATCCCGGTGCGGGCAATAGCTCCCACGGGACGCGGGTGAAACCGCGGGGAAACGGCTAGTTTTATGATAAAGATCATTGGAAAAATAAAGGAAGTATCATTAATCTGTACTGTCACAATTAATCTGGCCCAGCAATTAATCAGCACCTTTTAAATCCTAATCTACGTGATGCAATTCGATGCCTTCGATATATGATATTGCACATAAGGCACTGGGTCAAACTATTACGTCAATTTAGGTCTAAGAGCAAAAAAAAATTGCGCCAGATCAATGAGTCAAAAACACTCGGTCTCGAAGAATCACCCTAAAATACTACAGAATTATCAAATCGTTCATTGACTGGTGTAAAAATAGTGCTCATAAAATTAAACACATTAGAATTGAAAGCACAGTTCTACAGTCATCTACGCCAGAATGAAATTTTATGTAAGCAGTATCATTGGGGCCATAATAATCGTGTACACGTAATGAAAGTATTTCGAGAATATTAAAGATCATTTGTTGTTTTGTGTTTATAGAACGACATGTATGTCGGACTTGATAAAATGAATGGCGTCGAAGCGACTCAGCTGCTGCCCACTCACACTAATAACGATTCTGATAGGTAATAATAATAAACTTTGAAAGTGAAATTGATGACTCATTGTATTCTATGATAACACTTACTTATTTAACGAAAATATATTGTTATTATGTACGTACCTAGGCATGTATGGAATTTATCCAGGATCAACCGTTACTGACGATTTAAATATGTGGTGTTTTAATGGGTTTTGTAGCTTCCATGCAGGCTATAATCGTTCCCACCAAATGGTTGGACCATAGATTTAAACTTTTGGTAGTAGACATCTACGGACTAGGTATAAGCAAAGGATTTTCTGGCAGAAAAAAAAATATATAATTTGAAATTTGGAAAAAAAACTGTTCGAGGGCATCGTGTACCTAGTGAAGAGGTAGCAGGTTGAAATTTGAAGATTCTTATACATATTTGTATTGTACTTATTATTTTTATTTGAAGTAAAAAAAACATCTTGGCCATTGTAACTGACGTCAGAATTCGAGGTGGAAGCCGCTTCCTTCGCGTCTCCATCTTTTATTTATAGACGATTGATTGATGAAGCGAAACGTCGTATATGAATGAATCGATTTATGGTTTCGTTGAGCAGACGCTGTTTATGTGCCCGCTTGACGTCAGGAATCTTAAATGGGAAAAGAATAAAGTCCCTTCGAATTCATTAAATCAGTAGGGAATATTTTATAGGGAACTAAAGCTGCTCACTATGAATGGCTAGGTACCTCTCCGTCTGTGCATGGTATATGCACATTATCTTATTCAAGGCCCATTTTGGAAGAGTGAATCGATTGGTAGTCTTTTACGTTGTTTTGAAGTGCCCATCAACAAAACATCGTTTTAGTAGCAACTAGAAATCAAGACGTAATAATATATCAAGATTTGAATAACCCTTTTATTTGTGAGAGAATAGTGACGTCCGTCTGTGTGTACAAATGTAGAACATACACGCAGTCGTCGAACTTCGTAAACAAGGAAAAATAAGATTAGATGTCTAATAAATTACGTGACATAATTTATTCTTATTTAACAGCAAGACAGTTGCTCGTAAAAATAACACCAAGCTGCTGTCCAATTATATTTTTAATTTCTTTAGTCTAATTTCTATTAGAAGATAGGTTGGCAACTGTCTGTGGTCGTTGTATAGTGATTACCCAACAATTGTTATCTGTTTGGGCAGAATGTGGCCTGTTTGAAGCGCCGCGACTTCCTGCGCGATGACCTGAACACTTTATCGGGTACGCTTGCGACCGACTCACTGCATCTGCGCGTACCTACTCACAAGTATCGCCAAACATCATGCCCCCTTTTTCTTCGTATCTGCGTTTTAATTTAGATTTCAAATAGGTGGCTGTTCTAAAAATGGAATCATTTGTGGATATTTTTAAATCTTAAATATTAAGAATAAAAAATAATGGATCCACAAAAGTGTGGGCTAAGAACCTAAGTAGGTATGTAGGTACTTATAAGAGAAATAAAAAGCATTGATCATAATCGATGTTGCTACACAAGTACCTACCTACGTATACTCTTCATTGTTTGATAATCTCACACATACGACTATGTATAAACATTTCAATTGTTAATTTCTAAACCTGTCGTTTATAAGGAATATTTTAACGTTAGAAAACACAATGGCGTGTGTCACTGGATCGGAATGTTCAGCCAATGATCGAAAGCTGTCAGGTTCGGCCCATTATATTCTTTATAAGGGATTCTTATGAAGGCACACCAGTCGTATTTTTAATAAACTCGCTTTATAAATAGCTTGACGTGTACCTATGTAGATATAGCTATTAAAGTGTTTTATATGATTTTAACTGACAGTCTACAGGTACCCCGTATATTTTGTTACATCTCTTTGTAACTTGTGAGTTCATACTGCAAACTTAGTAAAGTAGCCATAAAACAGAGAATATGTTGGACCCCAATAAATTTAGCAAAGGAAACGAAGTTACTGAACCTTAAGATATGAACAAGACCCGTAACAACACAAGTAAAGGGAACATCGAAGAAATCAAACTGGCAGTGCATGATGCATCTCAGGGCGCAGGTCAAGGAATGCGCTCGATAACTGGCGAGATTTGACAGTGAAATAACGATAGTCTTGTACAAAGTGTACATCAAACCAGAATGTACCACAAATGGCAGCTGCGGTCACAAATCAACCTGACAATGGCGCGGATGATCCATCTCCTCCGTAGCAGAGGTCAACCGGCCAACTCCGAGACTGCCAGACACATTACACGTTACTTTTACGAAAAAACTATTGACCATAGAGATCGGTTTGTGAGATATTTGTATTAAGTATTTGATAGTGAAATAGTAACGTCGAGTGGAAATAGTAAAGTCGCTAAGAAAGAAAGTTCGTAAATCACTTTTCATTCTATTTTTTTTTTATTCTCAACTTTTCTTTTTCTTTACCCCTCAAAAAAAAAATTGAATATATATTTTTTCACTGTTATTTGCATTATGTTCGATAAAAATGGCAACTTAAATAAGAACGCACCTGCCCATTTTCAATTAAAAATATTTATAAGTCACGTTTAGAAATCTAAAAACCAAAAAATATTTACAATTGCTCCCAATAACCAATAATCCTTTAATCGCATCGCCAGGCCTCATCCGGCCATCAAACAACGTTGACGACAGCCTGTCAACATCTGTTGTTCCAATTTAAAACGATATAACAGTGGCCGTACGCACTAGTTACGTGTTAAATTAGCAGCGGGGAACAATCCAGGCCAAGCGGGGAAAATATTATTGTAGTAGCCATTATAGTAAAGCGACTTTAGTTCATTTTATGGAAGGTAAAAGTGAGGGTCGTGTTAATCGTTATATTGATAGTTATACATAATGATAAATCATATTTGGTCAAAAATTACAGCCATCATAGGACAATATTCTGAAGAAGATATGAAACCACCAATATGAGGGCTGACTTTAAGAGTTAGAATTTTGGGATATTTCAGATTAGAGCTGTAAAGTTTATTTCTACATAGGGTCAAATTAGAAATCTAATAGTGGTCTGATGGTCCAATGTTCGCATAACTAATTTGATTTCAAGCAATAATCATTTACTTATTATTCAATAAGTACAGCCTATCAATGTCTATGATGCCTTAGGCGCATGACAATATTTTATTGCCTGCGTACGTGAGGGAAGAAGGAAAAGAGAAACAGGAGGCGTGCTCCGAGCATCCCGGATGGTGACGATAAAAGGAAACGGGCGCGACGCGGCGTCGCACCGTGGCCCGCCGATGACGCGACGAGCATCGTTCGTTGCTACTTCCTTCCAAATGTACGCCTCAACTCAACTTAAATTGAAGAAATTCCGTTCCCATGATGAAACTTTTCAGCAATTTATACGAAAACCAAACAATTTCGTTGTGATTAACGTAAAATTATTTAGGAAATAAAATTATATTACATATTATATCAAATACAAAATGTCAATTTTATTTTCTTGCACTTTTGCCTGTGAACAGATATCTTTACGAGTTTGTTATAAAAATCTATAGACAATAATACTTATGACATTGATTATTGCTTGTCAGATTTGACAGGTACTCCTGTTGTTTTGAAGTTTTGTTTTAGTTTGACATTGTTTAAAATATTTTTCAGTGTATTTATTTGTTCTTTTTGGCTTCTTATATTGAATTTTGAAGTTATTGCATAAAAGTTTGCATTAGAAGTGTGATGATGTGAAACAAAAAAAGGAGCTGCTGTTAAATATCAAGCTTTACTGTGTGCTTAATTTATTTGGTCCCTTGGCCCTTGAAGGTAGGTTCTCTTTATTTTAGTTAAATTCCTACTTAGAATGTTTGAATTAATTATGTACCTATTTGTAAAGGAGTATAATGCTAAGTTGTTTTATACTTCCATTGATTTCAATCCTTTTGATTGAAGTGATTGGATTTGGTCCTTTTCGACTTTTTATTCCACAGCACATTTTCATGCTATAGACCTCAGATGGAGTACCAATAAACGGGAACTTCGAAGAATATTTAAGCTATTGTAGGTACCACTATGGTTTGATATGTACAACTGTGTCCATTTTATAACTTAGGGAGTTCTCTTCTATCAATTTCTCTAGAAAAATAATTACTTTCTAATGCTTCAGAGAGTGGATTCTTAAAACATCATACAATGACTTGTAAACCCATTGTAAATACTTTTTGAGAAAAAATCCTGATGTAGCATAGCTAAATTAAGAAATTCCAAAGATTTAGGGGATGTCTGCCTTTTCTTTTGGTTATTAATTGCAAAAGTAAAGGAAGTTTGAAATTCTGTCATAATGGTCTCCGAGTGTGGACTACTATAATGGTCGTTCTTAAATTAAGACAGTGCTGCGAATAAATTCTTGTCTCTTGTATTGTATAAGACATTTTAGTGAATTGTGATTTCATTAAATAATATAGTGGCTATATAACTGTTATAAAAGGAATAGAAAAAAACAAACAAAATGTAGTAAACATTCGTATTTATAATATAATGTTGTCGTTTTATTTACAAATAAATACAAATTCAGTTAATAAATAAATGGTAAATTATCTACATCTTAATAAGTATGTTTTATATCTCATTTCTTAATCTTCTCTGGATTTTTGTGGAATCCAAAATACTAACGTTAACGTTTTCTTATGACACGTTACGGTCTCAAGAAAATTTGAGACTTTCGACGTTCGGGCGACACGTTCACGTACATTCACACTATACGACTATATTTACAAGGTACTCGTAGACGATTCACTCAGTGAGCGGGGCGCTCGTCCGACGCCGGCCCCGCGTCACCACACACCACTCGCACCAGGCACAGCGATCACTGAGTCCACCCCCGCGCGGTCCGAAGCTCTCCGCTCGCAAATAAATATTTGTACAACGCGGTCGCGCCGCTCGACTCGGCGCTTCGGAGGGCGCGGGCGGCGCGCGGCGGGACTAGATAATACTGGAGAGCCGCGGAGGGGGCTCGGGGCAGCGGCAGCCGGAGCGGCGGCAGCGCGCGTACAGCGCCGCGCCCGCCGCCGCGCACCCGCGCAGCGGCCAGTACAGCCACAGGCACGGCAGCGGCACCGCCAGCGCGGCCACGCACGCCAGCCGCGGCCCGCACGCGCACGGCTCGCCCGCCTCCTCCTCGCCGCTCCCGCAGTGGTAGAACAGCGCCTTCACGCAGCACATGCACGACGCGTAGTCGACGCACGCCTCGGCGCTGCACAGGCACGAGCCGCACAGCCAGCGAGACGGCAGTGGGCGAGGGCGCGCGCACTGCTCGCAGCGGCAGCGGCCGCACGTTTCGCACAGTATCGAGTCGGCCGAGAGGGCGCCGGCGCGCCGCTTGTCGGCCGCGGCGGCCGGCTGCGTCGTCACCGGCTTGAGCGGCTGATGCGCGGCCGTGTGGGGAGGCACGGGCACGGCGTGTGCTCGCCGTGGAGCCTCCACGTAGGCGTTCCGCTCGCGCTCGGCCTCTGGTCGCGGCCGCAGCAGCGACACGGTGGGCTGGCGCGCGCCCGTCGGCCTGTGGACGCGCGCCGCCGGCTTGGGCGGCCGGGGCGGCGCCGCCGGCCCGCCATACTCATCCATCGAGTACGGCTAACGGCTCTCCGGGCCGTCGCCTTCCTGTTCCCTCATCGTCCCCACCTGCAGATACAATAAACATTCACATTTAATAAAAAATCACAACACTAGACATAAAACTAGACAACGAAATCATCTTAACAGTTCTCACTTTCATCCACATCCATAACTTAGTAAGCTATAAAGTCCAATGACTCCAAACTTATATGCAACTCCTGCCTGCTTCGTGACTGAATCTTTAGTAACGATATAGGAAAAATATTCAGGATTTGACCACCATAGAAGGTGCTTTATTTATCTTATTTCTTGACTTAATCGCTTGCCGAAGAAAAGTTAATTCTTAGACCGGTGTTGAGATTATAGAAAAAAAAAAGCTAGAATCTTATACTGGATTAGATAATTAGATATGCAATGATAGAAACGTTTAAAATGTACGATGTGTTTGATTATTTGATTTACGCGTTTTTTTTTTTGCTTAGGTCTGAAAGAAGATACCTCGTACGAGACTAATGTCTAATATGTATCAAAAGATGGCAAAAATGCATCGTATGTCTTGAGCAACATTCGAAATCTGGTTAGTCAAAAGTGCGTAGGTGGCCATGTTGCAAAACCGCTTTTAGTTGGTTCTTCATTTCTAATTCACTATTGGTCTACTAAATTCCCACACGCGGTTCCAATTTAAATGTTAGGTATTATTTTTTTTGAATTGTTAAATAAGGATATAAGGACTGCACAATATTGTCTCTAAGGACCTCCATTTCGACTTCGAAGTCTCTAAGTTTTTGAATGACAACGAATTGAAAGCAATGTCCAGAAACTTGTATTTCAAATGCATTGGATCATTACTGTGAAAAGTAAAATGTATCTTTTGGACACCTACTACGAGCGAGTATAATCATTATCACGTGAGTTGCTTGTGTCTAACAAACTTCATCTCATAAGAGGTTAAATTTCTCCATTCAATAGGATCTCTCGCATTGAGACTATACATTTTGGAAAGTTAGTGCTACTTCGTTGGTATAATGGTTCCTTTAATAGTTTTATCATCTGTGAGAGGGATTTCTACAGAAAGAACTTGCAATTTCAGTTATGCTGTGGTCAGCATGGATTTAACTTTATTGTTATCTTCTTTTCCTTAATGCATATTCGAGCGAAAATACTGGTTGTACAAGCTTGAGTCCGAAATGTATTCAGTACTATACCTATTAGGCGAATTTTATACTTTCTTAGGTTCTCCAGACAATTGGCGCCTTTTTAGAAAACTTTAAATTGGCATGTGAATGAATCCATTAATTTCATGTTATTTATCAGTCTATCGCCATCACAGGCTACGTCAGCTAAATTATTCTTTCAAAATGCAATGTTATTTGTGTTATATCCCAGCTCATAAACAGTTTTCTCCTATATTAGAGATTGAACATGTTTTAAGTTTCTTCCGCAGCTACATATGAGCACGTGTTCGGGTTCCCATCCGCCATTACTACGTTAGTAATTGCTTCTTTAATTACGACAATGAAATGCATATCATTATCAATATTTTCTGACCTATTACATAGGCTCAATCAAAGACCATTCTTGAAATCTTGTCCATGTTTGACATCGCTTTTCTTCAAGGAAAGTGATATTCTGGAAGTTGAATAAAATCATAGCT
Source organism: Helicoverpa assulta (assembly GCA_963856015.1). NCBI lineage: Eukaryota > Metazoa > Arthropoda > Insecta > Lepidoptera > Noctuidae > Helicoverpa > Helicoverpa assulta. The sequence continues at coordinate 5,017,698 of CAWLCW010000016.1, forward strand.
TCCATTGGAATGCCACTGAACTCCTTAGGAAATAGTTGTTTTAGATTAATTGTTTGTTTGAATATGTACGTTACTTTATAAGATCATGTCACGTACCGGTACATCAGTTTAATAAAGTTTGAAGAATAGATAATATTATTTCAAGTAAAAAATAGAAAGGTGTTGTGCCAGTTTTAAGTTTGTTAGTACAATAATTGCGGTGGAGAACTGTGTGTACACAAGTATGTCTTACGTTAAGAAAAACATACGTGTATACATTGTTGTAATCTTGATGAATGTGATGCTACTCATATTCAGATACAAATCATGTGTAAGCTGTTATGACCTTTCTGTTGAATTCATTAGTCGATTCTATCCCATTCTCTTGAGCTTCGTATGAAGTTAACTCAAACGTCTAACTAGATTTACGTATAACTATCCGTTATATTACAAATAATATTCTTATTTTGTTTTGTCTAAATATACTTCTTATCTGCAGAGTTCGTTACAAGATATTAACAGTTTATGTGACCATTGTTTACAATTTATTCTTTATCTGCGTCCACAGTTATCTACTCCCTGTCGAAATTCGTCTCTCTGTTGCTATAATAATGCGGTTATACATTCATTCTTGCTATTGGTGCGTGTTTAAACAAATTATTTGTCTTTAATACCTACTTATGTAATTACTTTTTGGCTTAGAGGACTCTATAACGTTTATTACTCTGTTGATGTTGTGGAGTACTATATGATAGGGTTTTTTGTTCAGTATAAATTACAAACGCCGTATAAATAGATTTGAATCATACAATAAATGAAAGCATTATTATTAACTCGTTTGTTGAGAACGTTCTCGCTATGAGCGCTGATCGCTGCACGTGTGCCGGTCGCCAGGCGGCGGAGCGAGGCGTCGCCTCTCGTCATTCATGTTAGCTTGATTTCTTCGCAATCCAAGTAATTACTACCTACGCATGACTACGTGATCTACATGCAAAAAGCAGCTAGTCGAATCCGGCGCGAGTTTTGTGTCCGAACAGACGGTTTGGACGGTGGGCGAGAAGTCCCACGTCCGGACACCGTATGTACTTACGAAGCAGACATTCCACGGTCACACGTCTCCTACACACATCGCTCCACACACAAGGGCACTCGGGCCAAGCGGCCCAACACACAACACTGAGGCTACTTGTCGCCTAGCGATCAAGTGGTCGTACCGCACCGAAACCGCGCCGGTAGATTCACTGACACACAAAAATACGGCAGAACCACCAAATTTCGGCCGCGCAAATCCACGGGAAGGTTCATGAGACCGGCGCGGTCCGGAGCGGCACCTGGCGCGGGCGGGGGGCGGCCCACGCACCGGCCTCGATTCTCGTCCGCCCGCCGCGCGGTTATCACTGCAATATGGCCGCTACTCACTTCCTCGCTGAAGTTCTTCGTTGATTTCTACTCCTAATCTCGACGACGGCGTTTTTTGTAACCGTTCCGAACTCGTGCGGATTCACTGCACTTATTCTTATACACATTTTAATGGAAAACCGGGAGCGCTAGGGCTACGCTCCGACGAAACGACCGTTCCGTTCGATGGTACATTCCGCACTGGCGTCGGCCGCGGGTGCGGGTCGGCGGGAGAGGCCGCCCTCCCTTCGCCGCGCAACATACCGCCCGCGCCTCGCCTTTTTATGAATGGAAGGCGGCCATACTGAATGAACCGCGTACACGGAGCGGTTGGCCGCTATTTTCGCGGGCGAGAGCGACGTTAGGGGTCCGGGGGGCGGAGGCCGGAAGCGGGCTGCGAGCGCTCGCGGTGCCAAATTTTGCGGCGCGGGCGGCGGCAGCGGATGTGCTCGTTTACCAAGCTTCCGGCGAGATCCCCCCGCGCAGCCGCATCCGGGAATTGGGTTTCCGGTCGGCGAGAGTCGCAGCACCGGGATACCACCCACATTTGTCTTGCAACTGCACCGTACTTTCAGTTGTAGAAATCTGCGACCCTAATTTCCAATATTGAAGCCAAAACAACATGCAAATTACATTAAATGCTGTATAACGTTACGTAAAAGCCTAATGAATACGCACAACAATATTTTTATTTATACAGAAGCAAACATCATTAGCATTCTATTTCAGATTAACGATGTTTTGAAATTCATGGGCACGTAACGTCTCCATTCACTACTATATTTTGGTAAGCGCGTGGTCGAGAGACGCGCCGCACAGTGGATCCAAATTGAAAAATAGTGGACATAGGCAACAAAGTTCCAATATCGATTCGATATTTTTTTATGTGATTTTTCATGATATTCCAGACAACTTTTACTCTTGTGAAATTTCTTCTAAAGTTGATCGTTTGTCAGAAAAAAAATAAATTAGATTTTTTTGTATGGAGCGAATCACGTTTATTTTTTTTTCTTCAATTGTACGAATATGTTAGGTCTGTGGCGTGAGTATATGATACCTAGGGTCATTCTCTATCCAAGAAAAAATATATCAGCGCCGGCCATCTGCAGCCGCGCGAGTAATCATTCGGTAAAAAAATAATATTTTCTATGACATTTTTTGCCTTTTAAGATCAATTCAAAGTATATTTTCTGTCTCACTTGGCTGTTTTCACCTTATTTTTGGTTAAATATATAGTTTTAATGGCACATAGGTACTCACAACTAGTAATTCTAGCAGAGGTTTTGTTATTATTGCATGTTATCGGTGACACCTGCATTGTGATTGATGACTCATTTGTTTGTGCGCTCGTCTAAGCGCATAACTAATTAGTCATCGAAAAATGCTCGTCTCCGATTGGCTGTAATTTTTTTTACTACCTGCTACCTGTAAAATAAATATTATTTGTCAAATATAGGTGAAATAGTTTGATTTTTTATGGGCAAGAAGTTAATAATCATTATCTACATAATCAACGGTTAAAGACAGAACTCATTTCACGCAAAATAACATTCATAGGTACAAGTAATTACATGTTTTAGAGACCTACTTATATGAATAATAAGTAAAATAAGGATTAAAAACTTATTTAGGTACCTAAAGTAGATAAATGTACTTAGTAACCTGCCCACATAATATTCATAAAAATAAACTAACATTATATTTGTGTTCAAAACGATTCATGTGATACAATAATATTTCCATACTGTGTAGATATTCGTTCATCAATTTGTTTTTTCATCTCCAACTCTTCAGACTTTATAAAATCTGCTGTCTCCGAAGTGAAAGTGAACTTCACTGGTCGACAATACAGAGTTGAGCAAGGTGTGGGGTTCTCCCAAACTATATTTTCATTCCCAGATGATGAGCCAGACACTAGCCGAAGAGGGACGATGCTTATCATGACTACTGATGAAACACCGAACTCTGTGGCTGTGTTTGACGTTTTCTGTTTATAGTTACTCTGCGACGAAGAACCATCAAGCCCCCATTTCCAGGTCAACTTGAGTTCTTCATTTTGAGACCTATCAACAGAATTCACATCTGGTAAAATCCTCTCCACAGTGTGGTCCAATAGTGCTTGCAATTTAATTTGAGCTCCTTTTTCGGTAATATCCATACTCTCTTGTGGTGGATAACATTTTTTCTTGGCATTTACTAGCTTTGGATAAGATGGAAAGGCAACACAGTTTTCTTCTTTCAGAAATTTTCGAAGAGCTAAGTACTTCCATCTCGAGAGCGCAAGTGAGGTATAAAGAGCTAAGCACTTATCTTCAGAGACGGTACTTAGGCTCTGCTTTTTGAATAGTCGCTCGTGTACTTGGGATAGCGTTTCTGGATTACTGGAGAGGTATTCGACTACTTTTGCCAGATTCGTTTTGCCGTTGTCTTTCAATTTTGTTAAGTACCAGTGCTGCAACTCTTCCTCTGAATTTTCTTCTACTATGGAAGTAGAACGTCTTTTTTTTTTGCTTATTACTTAAGTCTTCGAACGGTTTTCTGTGTTCCTTTTCTGTAGATGTTCCCGCTTCCGTAGTACATACCGCATGATTAGGAACATGGAAATTCACATCCACTGGCTCAGATAAGTCTGTGTCCGAAAAGCCCAACTCACTTCTCAGGTCAACACTGTCACAAACAGGCCAGTTGATATTTTTTTTCAACCAATAGCGATTATTTATACGATTCATAAAAGTTTTTTGACTTCTACTTGACTCTATCCACTTTTTATTTAGACTTACACAAAAAAGCCGACAGAACTCCTTGATTAGGTTTTTGTCTTCTTCAGAAACTGTGGTATTCAAAACAGAAATTATACTTTCATATAGAAACATATAATTTTTCAGATCACCACCACTTCTTAATTTCACAAAAAGATCTAGGTTGGTACAAAATCCAGCCATAGTTCTAACGTAAATATTAAAATAAGAGTATTTCACCGTGTTCACAAATAAGAGGGACATAATAAATGTCTTTGTATTTATAGTGTTAATTACTCAAGTAGTGAACATATTAACATGACTAGCAGGTAGTAAAAAAAAATACAGCCAATCAGAGACGAGCATTTTTCGATGACTAATTAGTTATGCGCTTAGACGAGCGCACAAACAAATGAGTCATCAATCACAATGCAGGTGTCACCGATAACATGCAATAATAACAAAACCTCTGCTAGAATTACTAGTTGTGAGTACCTATGTGCCATTAAAACTATATATTTAACCAAAAATAAGGTGAAAACAGCCAAGTGAGACAGAAAATATACTTTGAATTGATTTTAAAAGGCAAAAAACGTCATAGAAAATATTATTTTTTTACCGAATGATTACTCGCGCGGCTGCAGATGGCCGGCGCTGATATATTTTTTCTTGGATAGAGAATGACCCTAGGTATCATATACTCATGCCACAGACCTAACATATTCGTACAATTGAAGAAAAAAAAATAAACGTGATTTGCTCCATACAAAAAAATCTAATTTATTTTTTTTCAGACAAACGATCAACTTTAGAAGAAATTTCACAAGAGTAAAAGTTGTCTGGAATATCATGAAGAATCACATAAAAAAATATCGAATCGATATTGGAACTTTGTTGCCTATGTCCACTATTTTTCAATTTGGATCCACTGTGCGCCGCCGACGACGACGACGGCATCTGTTATCGCGAGCGGTAATTTTCGCAAGGTTGCAGCGACAATAAGGCGCGTTGTGCACGCCGCGTCTCTGTGTCAAGGACATGCGATAACGCAGCGCCACACCGCCACGGATGTCACATTACAACCTCACTGCCACCGGTGTCACTACTAACAGCCACTTACATTTTACTAATCTTACAACATCTAGGACGTCAAAATACTACCCATTGATAAAATTATGTTTGTCTCGTATTCATTCTCAAAACTTCGTTAACCGATTTCAATATCATCAACAATAACTGTACAAAACTGACTCGTGCAGTCGCGCCTAACTTTTCGAACGTAATAAGCAGTGGTCGGAATAGGTAGAGCTATTTGGGGTGAATGACCGCAAACATTGATATTAACATGGACATGCCTCTGAAATCCCGGGATTTTGAAATTGTCGATTGATTTAAGTGAGTTAATATGGGTAAGTGGGCAGTTATGAGCAGGTAGTAGGTGAGCACCCAAACAGTATATACTTACTTATAAACACACACAGGGATCCTGGAACGTTGTTAGAGGTAGCTTCGTGAAATATGAATTAATTAAGTAAAACTGTTAGAAACGATACTAAATATACTTTACTGCACAAGGAAATATTAAATGCCTACACAATACAGAATAGAAAAAGATAATATCGCTGCCACCGGCTGGAGGTACGCGACGGCTGAGGGGGAGCGCGAGGGGAGTGCTAGCGCCGGGTTTACGCGGGCAGCGGGAGGGGCGCGGGATCGGCGGGCACGAGCGCTCGCCTGCGCCACTGCGAGCGAGACGGCGCTTCTCATTTTACCACGGCGGTGACGCCGCATTTTGTTATTTCGTATTTATTGTAATTAATGTAATACACAATTGTCAAATCAGTCTACGAGTTTTCCTGACCAGCTCCTGCTACACTAAGTTATCGATACATCAAGAACAAACCAATTTATCTCTCTTTTATTATTATATGTTTATGCTCCATGTTGCCAACCCGTCGTAAGCGCTGTTTTCGTCGCTTATTTTTTGTCTCTTTCTATCTTAAAACGTCTAAAGTATTAGCTGTCTCACTTATACAAATACAGGTACAGCGGGCTTCACTCACTCTTTTGTTTCGGCTTGTAGAGTGCGCACGTGTGATTTATTGTGTTCCTTATTTTATTTGACGTTGGCTTGTTAACTGGTTTCTGGAATCTTACTAACACGAATACTTTGGCTTGGATTTACGAATTTTGATTTGTTTTTTGCGGACTGGATACATTTGAAACTGTTTATTTGATTTACCTACCACATTTGGGTAAGTGTTTTTTATTTTTATAATATCTACAAAGGACATTTAGTGAAAAAGTAAAGTAATTGGATTATCCATTTAAATATAATGTTCTAATTAAGCACTGACAAAAGAAAGTACTTAGTTGTTTTTTTTTTAATTTCGATAATTCCCGGAATTTTTGGAAATATTTGGCATATCTATGTTATGTCCGCATGTAGCAAATAACAAAAATACTTCTACTTATTCCTATAAAAACTACTTGAACAATGTTTTTTTAATTCCAAGAATTCCCGGGATTCCGGGAAATATTTGGCATATCCATGTTATGTCCTCATGTCGCAAGTAGCCAAAATAGCTCTACCTATTCCGACCACTGGTAATAAGCCTAAATGAATTATGCTTTACTTCGATTCAATACAACACATTTTCATTGATATCTATATAAAGGACAAGACTCTGTGATCTGTAATTAAATACTGTTCTCCATGACTTCTGGCACCTCAAGATTTACTGAGCTAAAGATCCATTAAGGTTGTTTAAGCTCACGAGAGTACCGAGCAGGGGTCAAACGGTCCTCTTTAACATCAATGGGGTACCTATTCAATGGAGGTTATGAATAAACAAAAAAGTTTTGACTGTGATCGTCAACTTACATTACTTAATAACTAAATTAGAACAAAAGAAGGCAAAGTTACTGCGGCGTTGAATGGATGGGACGAAAGAATGGCTATAGGTACCTTTACAAAAAAGATTTCTTTACCTGAGACTACATTTGGTTCAGATTCTATTGTTGCATCTGTTGCTTGGGCCTAACGCTTAGGGTCTACACTCGATTCAAAGAATTTTACTGACCAGCTGAACTAATGTCAAACAAAACTAAACAAGTTTTTTTTTCAACCATTGTATGCAAAAAAGATAAATCGCACTGGTTTACGTTCAGTTCTCGCAGACGTTCATGTTTCGTATGTATTAGTATCTAAAATACTTCAGTTTTATTTAGACTTTGATTTCATCATAATCATAAAGTCTTCAGGATATTTATTCTAAGTGTGTGCTTTATCATCATGATTACCTACATAAATGATTGAAAGTTTGGAACGCTACCTCATGTAAAAGTATGCTCTGAGTGTGATGTTTTATCGATGGTGTCTTCTTAAACACGTGTCAAACGTCTGTTAAACTTTTTCATAATTACAACACTAATGTTTGCGTGGTTTGACGTACTATTTTGTGCATGCGACTTTAATTAATTGCAGGCAACATTCCTTTTTGAATACATAAGTTACGAAAAGCGATGCCAATCATGGAACAATGACAATGGGTGGCCTAAATAGGTATACATCGTTAGTGAAAACGATACCATTCCCTTCCAAGCTGTATGCTGTATGGCCGTACTTCATGGAATGTAATAGTCCACCCACTATTCTGGGGCCTCGTCCAGACAATGGGGTTAATAAGAAATCAGTTTTCGCCGTACATGGCTCTTGTTACCCTTTGTTATATTTCTATAGGTTGTAAGTACATTAACTGAACACTTCAAGATATCATGCCACGTTGTTATGTTATCGTATTGATATTGATTTTCTGTGTTGAACGTACATTTTCTTTCCAAAATTCCGTGCTAATAATAGTTGTTACTTGAATCGTTATGGATAAAAGTGTTCTCATGGTAGAGTAGGCGGTGTAATCGTTGGCCCAGTCGATAGAAATCAGGTTTCGTTTGTTATTCTGAAGGCGGTGCGAGTCGAGTCGAAGCGGAAGCCGCGTTCGCCTCCGCCCGCACTTTCCATCCGCCATTGCTTGCACCTATGCAGCTAAATTGGTCCCATCTGTTTTATAACTATGAAACTACGTTTTTGTTTTAAGAATAAAAATAATCGACGTTGAGAATTTTAAAGCATTTTTTGGATTTCATCGATGTTTAATACAATGATCCCATATAGTAGGTAAAGTGTAAGGTAAACAGTAGGATTTATTTTCCATCCGGTGACGTCATTCGTTATCTGCATTGTCAATTGTTTCTCAAATACAATTAATCTACTTTGAACTTCCTGCTACAATCGAATGACGTTATCTCATTTTCTTTATATTCAAAAAGTCCAGTTATTTTACATTCTGATGTATTACAGCTTACCTACAGACAAGAAGTATATACGAAATAATATACAATTATTTCCTTTTGACAATAATAAGAACCATACAGCAGTGACGGTAAAGGTAGTGAAACATTGACAACTGGGCTGTGGAGGTCACGTCATGTCAAATACTGGTAGTCAGCTGCATAAGATTTGACTGAAAGCTGACCCCAATAAATGCGTAACCCATTTCATTCTGAAGAAGAGATGAATCTCTTACTCAAAATACCTACATACATTATGAAATAACGAGTCTAGTTACGTAATGAAGATAAATTGTATTGTTTTCAACATAAAAATTATCTTTTGCGAGTTTAAGAGTTGATAAATGGTTTATTTAAATATGTTATTTGTCTATATGTATTATCGTTGTGTATGGTTGAATCGTTTGATAATATTGGAGTACTAACGCCGTGGACGCGTTGAAAATAATACCGGATGTTTGTCACAGATAAAAGAAACGTGAATGAGAGCGTTGCGACTAATGTCGGTGTGATCCGCGCATATTTTGCGTCCGTTCGACTCGGGTCGTCGCGCTTAAAACATATTTTCTTAACCCTCGTCGATTTTTTGGCTGACTAAGATCTTTTGCAAAGATGGTTAATGCAGTGCATGTTCCTCCCCTACGAAGTTCATTCATCCAAACTAAGCTTACCTTAATCCTTGATAGTTAACTCTTGGTAAGTTATTTTATTTTCTCTTCATTTAAATAAATTATTTAATATCTGCATTAGTTGTAAAAGTTAAAAAACTTTTTTACAAAAAAATTAAACCGACTTCCAAAAACACTAAAACGCAAAAAAAAACTAATTTTAGGTGCATCGGCCTAGAAGTCGGTGTCTAATGGATGTTACTAAGTTAATTTTGCCACCGACTTGTAGGCCGATGCACCTAAAATTAGTTTTTTTTTGCTTTTCAGTGTTTTTGGAAGTCGGTTTAATTTTTTTGTAAAAAAGTTTTTTATTTACTGCCTTTCAGTGATACGAATAGTTGTCACTATCCATATAAGTGGAAAGTTCTCATCACAAAGAATATAAGCCCAAATACGAGGTATTTTACATATTCAGTTGTCGAGTCCCCTCGACCTTCTCTGGTCTCCATCATCAGGTCAGCTCCAAACCTTCACTGTTGCAAAGGTCTCGTCAATACAAATAATATAAGCCCAAACACGAGGTAGTTTACATATTCAGTTGTCGAGTTCCCTCGACCCTCTCTGCTCCATCATCAGGTCAGCTCCAAACCTTCACTGTTGAATAGTACTTTTAGGCATACACCTGAGTGTCAAGTTTTTACCCTATGTATGCCTACAACTTTCGAAGGTTGCCCTCTATTTCTCAGGGTTTCCATCATCAGATCCTGACCTGATGACTATGGGACCAACTGGCAGCTATTTCACGTCGAATAAAAAAAGAATCACGCAAATCGGTCTATAAACCTCGGAGTAATCGATGTAAAAAAAAAAAAAAAACATACCGGCTGAATTGAGAACCTCCTCCTTTTTGGGAAGTCGGTTAAAAAGTGAAGTGAAGTGAAGTTAAAATGAAAAGCAACCCTTTGGTTTTTCTTCTCCTGCAATGCATGAAGATAACAACATACGTTTAGTTGTTTAGATTTTACTAGCATACAATTCTGTGATGAAGCTTGGAAGCAATATTTCATTCGAGTCTACTCCGTATTATTGCATCCCACCTACACAATAAATGTGTACGAATACCTAGTAGAATCGTAATTATTTTCTGTCTTGTCTTAACTATATTTTGATACGTACTTGGTTTACATAATAATGGTCAGATAAACTTGTGCCTGGGCACATGTTTCAATCGCAATATTTTAAATGAATTGACCAATATGATCTGACTATTACGTAATAACAAAAGCTAGAGTGAAGGATCTCGTATCGTTGAATGGTCGAGTATCGCGCACGACCCAGTCCATTCATGGCATACACTCATCGTCGGTGACCTTAGCTGTTCCTATCCCATGCGGTTATTTAATACATACGGCAAACGATAATTTACATAGTGCATAAACTTCTGTACAATTTATGTAGGTATTACATTTGCGTAAGGCAACATACTGACGTGCAACATTGAAATACCGAATTACTAAAAGTAGGTACATTACTCCAGTAGAAGTGAAGTAGTCAATAATATTCGTTGCCGTGTAATTAAGACGATGAAACATTATTCTTGCGATTCGTTCAGTGTTTCACTAAACGGTGTATGAGTAATTAAAAATGGCTACATCTATGTTTGTGTATCAAAGATGGTATTCGGTGTATTCTTGTTTTAATTGAAGGCAATTATATAAATTCCACGTAGCGGTCGGGTGAGGGCGTGCAAGTGAGGTGTGGGGAGGAGGGGGGGAGCCGGAGCGGACGAGGCGGTCGACCTTCCGTGAGGCCGTCCGTCCGCGTCGTCGTCCGCCGGCCCTCCGTGCCACTCCGCTGCTTGCCATCGCGATGACTATTACAGCTCCCGGCGAACGAGCGCAGGAAGCCACACCACTTCACTCGGCCCGCATGCCAAACTAACAGTGACGTACCGAATCGAAGACACGCTTGCGACCATTTAAATCACATTTCCTTTTTACATCATCTTTCCTTATGGGTGTACCCACACCATTTGAAAGATGGTCACTGAAACTTGATACATTCAGTGGCATGTCATTCCCGTTTCTTCTTCATTCTGTGTCATAATAGGATTGTCATCATATTCTTTGTGAAGGACTATAAACTTATTACTACAATTTGAACAACCGTAAATATGGAAGAAAAGTGTCTTGTCTGTTTGTATTCTGAAGGGTTTATTAAAACATTCTTGCTATTTTTGCCACGGCAAAAGCAACCTTCCTTTACACCTCACGTTGACAAATCGGTGTCAACGGATTATGAATCGTATTTACAGCTATGAATTCCTTATTCACAATAAAATGGGTAGGATATCACTTTTTGTTATGGCCCTCTACAATTTTAAGTTAGTTTTCTACATTCTAAAACTCGTGATTAGAAAATACCAAAGTAATGACGTGCGCGGCCAGAATGGACAATGTTCACTCGAAAAGCAAAAGTAGCTGTGACAGAGAGCGAGTGGAGCGTCCACAGCACGCAGTAGGGCCAATGACATCACTTTCCACCTTGAATATGCCTTAACTATCATCGCTGCGTCATTTCATAATACTCTTTATGACTCACGAAATAGATCACAAAGTCGTTTCCATCCTAATTAGTTTTGCTCCATTACTCCCATCGGCGGATACATGTACCATTATTTCTACAGTCCTATCTGTCCAAGTTGAAAAATTAAAATACTAGTATGTAGCTTGTAATGGCTTTACATTGCTCATTGGTTACTTTGAAATGTTAAGGAAATTGTCGCCATTGTTCGTTCTATTTATGTAAGTTGTATATCCGCTTAGATTTTTGACTACCTTTGTCAAAAACTTTCACGGTAGTACCGTCGGTTACAACTTTGAATTTTCTTCGTCATTTATTGACCTTATGTCCTGATTGTTTCTGAGATCTTTTAGATCATTCCTAAATTCCCATGAATCTACCTATAATTTGGAGCATTTTATTTTTAATGGGGCGTTTAGGTTCCCGTTTCATAATTTCTCTGATAATAGTGGAACCACTTCAGAATCCATGGCGGCGATTTAGCGAAATCTGCTTTTTGTTCTGTTCCCACAGTCGAGATAATGTTCCGAGAAACAATAATACGTAATTGACTCACAATATTTTAATATTGTAATAATAACAGTCTCTATTTAATCAGTGTCGTATTTTGTAAATTTCTTTTACTTTTGTGTCAATCCAATACAACATTGTTGTGGTCGTAGAAGATAATGCGCTTTATCATTCCGAATTTTGCGTATTTGTTATTTAGTTGTTTTTCAAATTGTCATCAAATGAGAAAATGAACTAGTATATCTTTAGTATTGATTTCGCTTTAGTTTTAACAAGTATTTGAGCTTATTTCTCGATAAGTCTACTTTTAGAGTCTCTTTGATCATCTCTGTAGGAATCTCCTACTATCTTACCTAGATCATTGTCAACTGTTAAGGTTCCCCATTGTCACTGAGTTCTGACTCTACTGCATAGACTTAGCTTCATATCCCAATGATATTGAGGATTTTGGTGGTTCAAATACATCCCTAATCCTGCTCTTAGCTGGTGGTAGACAGTGGTAAGTGGTGGTAACTAGCGATGCTGTACGGAGGTGTCATGATTTACACCTTGGCGGCGTTGCGGCTAGGTGCGGCGCCGTGGGCGAACGGGCCAGCCTCTGCCCACGCGCCTCCCGCGCTCGAGCGTCGAGCAGCGTCGCCGCAAATTCCGAGCCCACCACTTCTCTGCGTCCCACACCTGTACTGTTAAGGTCTAAATCCAATGACGATATTATCGTCGGTAGTTCATATGCCGAATGTTTCATTATCTCTCATATTAGAATTATCCTTTATTAGCACTTTAATTTGTTTCTGATCTATACTTATAATAAATCTGTAGAGAGGTCAATTCTGTACATTAAATATTTTTCCAAAATATCTATCAGGGGGTGATTAGTGATCGATACTGATGCCAAAAATGCAATCAGTAAAAATTTTGTCTGTCTGTCTGTCTGTATGTTCGCTAAGGAAACGAAAAGTACTCGACGGATTTTAATGAAACTTAGCACAAATATTCTTCATACTCCTGGGCAGGTTATAGGATACTTTTCATCACGCTGCAATCAATAGGAGCAGAGCAGTGATGGGAAATGTTGGGAAAACGGGAGAAGTTACTCCATTTTTTAAGCTTTCGTCACGTGTGCAGCCTTAGTGGTTAAAGCTAAGTAGTAATAGGCTAGGTACGCATAGATTTAGATAATTGGACAGGCTGGTGAATTTTATTACTTCCTCTCTTTGCACAAAGTCCGAATCTAACGCGGACGAAGTCGCTGGCAGAAGCTAGTTCTTAAATATAATTAAACTAGTATGAATTTTTCAGATCTAGAGTTCATACGGCAGATATCAGATAATTGATTTTTATAAGACGAAACTTATTTATGCTTTTTGTTAACCTGTAAAACATTGCACATAACACAAGCTCATTGCTTAGTTGCATTTTTGATGGCTTTTAAGTTTACCTATTCGCTACTCAGGTAATTCAGGCCATTTTAGAATTTAACCTTAAAAATTGCTTTCTTTTTCTGCCAATAAGGCTTGCTTTATCTCTGCTTATATGTGTGCTTGATGCTTGATTTGCTCTGCTTTTCCTAGTATTACTAACATATATCATGCTAAAACCAGGCACCCTAAATTGGTATGAATCTTGCGGCTATAGAAGACGAATTCTTATCCTAGAATTCCCAAAGTGTTCACAAAAAATAAAGATGGCAAACTTTTCCTGTTTTGTTTTATGTTCCTTTTCTTTCACAGATTTTTAAATAGCCCAAAAATTTTTTTTCCTTGTGCATTAGGAATTATAAGATGCAAAAATAATGCGCATATAAATCTGCACCGGTCAAATAATAAACTGTTCTAAACCGTGATAGCGGTTTTCCTTGTCAGTGGACTTGGTCCTTAACAAACAACAGAACATACTCCCATATGACATATTCGTTGCCACCCGACTTTGTTTTCTGTCATCCTTTAGCAATAACCGTTTCTGATTGTAGCAAAACCGGTTTTCGGTAGTAGATAGCTTTTCTATCAGATTTGGCTGAATTCATAGTAATGTTCTATCGCAATTCACCTGTTACATTTATTTATATAGGTATGTTGCCATTTTCATCTTGCATGAGAATGACATACTTTTTGCATTAAAAAAAATACTTTTTGGATTGCCATTGAAAGAAAGTTGATTAAGATCATGTCTCAAACCAAAATACCGTTCCTACTTAAACAACTAGAATAGTCTAGTATTCAATTTCATTCAGGATAGGGTGGGTGCATGTAAGCCTAAATATGCGTTTGTATAATTTCGTGCTATAGAGTAACATTACTGCCTAGGTACCTACTCACCTACATTCTTGTGGGCATGGATTCAGCATCTGTGAAAAAGTAAATATGTGTTAACGAGTAAAGTAACTAGTAATAATTTTTACCTACATGAATAAAAAAAATAATAATGGCGTCCAAACCGATTGCCAGGCACGAAAACTTCTATAAGGAAATCAGCCGGAATCACACACATAGAACATATAGAAGTACAGAAGCATTTGTGCAGTCATAGGAGCACTCTATATTCCCTCGCTCTCATATTCCGATGGGATGGCATTCGGCTCAACCGGAGAGAGATCAGGCGCAGGACTTATATATACGTGCTTTCCAAGGCACGAGTGTATCACCAGCAACTTTCAAACTCCAGGCTGCTTGGTTCACTCTATTTAAGCTTTTAAGTCAATGGAACAGCGTCTAAAGTCGTAGTCACTGTTCACATGAGAACAGCGCAAGAGTGAAGCCACTTTATATTTTGAGGAAAAAATTAAAGACTTAGAATACGGACAAGAAAAACGTCCATTTGATATAAAATATTCATCATGAATGAATAAACACGTTCATAGCGTTAATCAATGAGTTGCATGCAGGCAAGAGTCCGAGTCGATGCTCATTGATCGATCGACTCGATACAGCTCACTACAGGCGCGCGTCGTCTGTACACATTGCTCACAAGCAAACAAAACCGGATGGTGCACACACGCGCGGATGTCGCTGTGTGCGTGCGTGCGCGAAGGATTTCCTACCGCCCCGCGCCCGCGCCCGCGTCCCGCCACAGACCTGTTGCGCTGCTACCGGAGTTACGCCGCATAGTTACCAGACTTGATATGCCTGCTCCGCGCCGTATCGACTCAGCGCCGAGCCCACGCACACCACGACACACCGTTCGAACACTTAATTATCATGGCGCAGCACTCGTGAAATTGCTGTGCATCTCGCCTGGTCTCATCGACATCTTTTATTAATCTGATATCTTCCATTACCGGTTGCACTGAAGTAAAACATCTAACCCGTTCGATTTATAGCCCCTCTTATGGATGCAGCCGGATACATGACATCATGTGATGCTAATTCACTCAGACGGCGCTATCATTTAGTATTATAAATCTTCTAAGGAATCGATAGTTTTATTACAGTTCCTTAACGAACGTTAATAATGAAAATATTTAGCTAAGTTATTTAGTGAACGGTACCAATAGGTTCAGTTTCTTTGAGTTTTGAAGTGTTTTGAAAGAAAGATCCGTTATCAGAAAATACCTATGAAGGATTTGGAAAATGCAATTGTAGGGTGAAATTTACTCAGCTTTCTATTTGAATTACCTAACCATTGGTAAAGCATGTAGTTACATTAATACCAGGAATTACGCTTCCAATATTGTAATGTAAATCTTCTTATGCATACCATCGTTTAAAATCACGTTGCACGTATTAATTATACATAAACGCTAATGACTATCATCAAATAAAAAAGTTTTATCGATGAACAATGAAATTAACATAGAGAAAGCAAATATATTCGCGGAGACATTAGCATAATTTTCTTTTTAGGATGCGTTATACCAAACGTCAAGCCTATTAGACACACTTTTGTCTTGAGAATCAAACAATTTTTGTTAATGCCAACGCTTATTTCCCAAACAGATTTTACAACAAGGACCGTCAGTGTGGTTGGTTGACGGTTGTGGACTGTACATTTGAGAGAAAAACGATGGCCGCAAGCTAAGCACAGTGAAAAAACAGGTAGCGCCGTTCCACCGTATCGATCTTTAAGTTATTTTTCTTATTTATCTTTTTTATCTGGAGCTCCGCTCCGCGTCTTGGACCCGAACGGAAGTTGTAACGATTTTTAATCGTAGCAAGTATCTCGGCCGGCCGGTTCGTATAGCCGCTTTGGACAAGAGTTTATATTATATTTTTTTGTAAACAACCACCGGAAACGGGCTAGAGAACGCACTGCTCTGGAACACATATCTTCCATTACGTCTGTCTCTCGGTTCTCAGTAATAATGATAAGGGTTACAGATAAGACCCAATGTTAAAGCAAGATCTACGACATTTGGTTTCATTTAAGAATAGAGGGGAAAAAACTTACAGCATATCCTAATTAAAAGATTCACTGTGCGTTTACCTAAACCTACCTACTTCTACCTTGTTCGTTACGAGACATCCCTCCGGACAGTTAAAACGGTCAAAGATGGCATCAATGTCAGTAGCTGACCCCGTATAAGACCGACTGTAAATTGCGACGATGTATTTTTATAACATTTTTCTGCCAATAGCGGAGCGTGGGCGCGTGATAATGGCCCGAAATATCCACGTTCACAACGCCCACCCGGACAATCGAGAATATTACTCTACAGATACATAATTCTTAACCAAACTGGTGTCCGCTAGACGTAGGTTCAACCAAGTTAGAACTCTATATGTTCAAATTTAGATTCGTTCCATTAGAAAACTGGAAATTATTTTAGAAAGTACAAGTTTGTTACTCTGGAAATGACCAATTAATACTCACAAGAGAGCTGTTGGTAATTGCTTACTTTGGAGTCAAGCCGACTTCCATCGGAAATGTGGACAATTACGTATTACGAACGTAAATATTCTACATTTCTATGCTACAATATATGAAAAAATAGTAAATGTCAGTACTAATAATAAACAAAAGTTTTTAGTATATAAAGTTAAACAGGAGTTGCTCTTGCGCAGTTCCCTATCAAAGCTTACCTGAAGGTCGCAATGGGCAGCACAACGTACAGATTGTTTGGATTACTGTCAATAAAAAACTTCAAGGATGTAGGTATGATAATGTAAGCAATCAAAGTTGACTTTTGTAATGAGTTATACCTCGTGTGTTCATAAGTTTTGAGACAAAATAAAAGTTGCATATCTTTTTAAATAATTAACTTATATTTACAAAAACAATAGTAAACATTAAGTAAATAGTAAGTAAAAATTAAATATAATTATTATTCAAAATAACCACCCCTGTTTTTAATACATGCCCTTAGACGATTTGGCCAGTCATCAATGGCGGCACGAATCTTTTCCAGAGGAATTCGCTTCGCTTCTCGGACAAGAGCTCGCTTAAGTGACTCCAAGTTTGGGTGGGACTTTCGGCAGGCTCCGAGCTCTAATTCGGTCCATAGAGAATAATCCAGCGGGTTGAGGTCGGGGCTGGAGGAGGGCCATTCATTCGCCGCAATGAAGGCCGGCACATTTTCCTTCAGCCAAGCTTGAGTGGTTTTAGCCTTATGGGATGGCGCCGAGTCTTGCTGGAAAACCCAATACTTGTTATGGAATAGGGTATTAGACAGGGGTTTCACAACAGTCTCTAGAATGTCACTTTGATAATTTTTGGCTTTCACCTTGACGCCTTGTTGGCAGAAATGAAGCTGAGTCACACCTTCGTACGAAACTCCCCACCATACCATGACACAAGCCGGATGATGAGTACGCGAGACATTCCGTGCTGAAGCTGGGACATCCTTGCTACTTTTGGCATACACTTTATTGTTTTGTCGGTTGAACTTTTCTTCGACAGTAAAGATTTTCTCGTCGGTGAAGAGTATCTTCCTCGCATCGTGTCTCCTAAGCAGTATTGGACAACGTTCGCGTCGCAATTGACGAAGGCGATCGTTTAAAAAGTGTACTTTCCTACGGCTATACGCCTTAACCTTGAGATCATATTTCAGTATTCTGTTGACTGAAACGCGCGAAATATTGGTCTGCAGAGCGAGTTTTTTCTGAGTGCGACATGGATTTCGGCGAAGTCGCTCTCGGATGATTTTAATGTTCGCAGGCGTCCTCACAGAGCGTGGACGACCACTTCTTTGTCGATCTTGTAAAGAACTTGTCTCCTTGTATCGTTTAATAGTGTAATACACGAAGTTACGGCTCACACCAAAACTTTTCAGCTCTCGGAAAATGTCCATAGGTTTTCTTCCCACCTTAAATAGTGAAATGACGGTCGCACGTAATTCTTTTGTTCCCTCCATTACGAGAAAATTTAAATAAAATAATCCGAAATCATAGATATTAAAAGTTAACATTCCAAATTCAAAATTAGAAAAAAGAAATATACAGCAGCCAGTAATTTTTATTTTATTTTTATAAATAAAAAGTTTGTCTCAAAACTTATGAACACACGAGGTACATCTGTACCTACCTACTTATATGTTTATCTACCTAACTTGTAAGTTGGAGTCGCGATCGAAAATATAAAGCTTTTCACTAACATAGGCAGTTGTTATTACAGTTCAGCCGCTCCTAAAGTTATAAGGAACTGCGCATGCATACATCGTCTAACTTACTGAAAGATTGGCTGTCAAGATGAAGATTTCCGTACGTTGTCGCGGCGCCGCCGTTGAGTATTTATATCCCTTTGAAGCAGCCGCTTCTTCTGTTTTAGCTGTTAAAGTTTACTTAATCTAAAGTAACTACTTTCTGTTTCAAATATTTATTGCCGTCAAACCTTTTTAAATTAACGTTAACGAATCGGTTTAAATTCCTATTAGCAGTGTGTTTTTCAATAATGAAGTGAAGAAGTTTTAAACTTCGTTCAATTTGCTGTTACTACTAATTGTATTAACAAAAAGCTGATGTTTTAATAGACACATCTATAGTTTTAGTATTGTAACCTTTCAAATAAGTGCCGTAAGTACCTAAATGCATTAAATCTCTAAG
This sequence comes from Helicoverpa assulta, assembly GCA_963856015.1. Taxonomy (NCBI): domain Eukaryota; kingdom Metazoa; phylum Arthropoda; class Insecta; order Lepidoptera; family Noctuidae; genus Helicoverpa; species Helicoverpa assulta. The sequence goes on from CAWLCW010000016.1 coordinate 5,036,838, forward strand.
CCTCTGTGATTAAGGTCTCCACACGTAAAATAACTTTCAAAAATTGTTTACTTACATTAATTGCTTAAAGAAAACTGGGGTTATCTACTTATCACCAAGTAATGCTAGGTAGTACTCATAAATTGTATTTGAACATCCTCTTATCATTTATCATGTTGACTGAGCGAAATTATAATATTGAACCATTAAGGTTGTGGCAACGGATGTCGAAAGTTGTTCAGGATCTGAGTGCTATTCACCCGGTTTCGATTTTATAACTAATCTGTGGTTATTAAAACTCATTTTATAGTATACCTATCTACCAAAATGACTCGTTATCGTTATTTTGATGTAAATGTTTTTTGATTATAGGTAGAGAAACGTTTATAGACGCCATATTGCTAGTTATTCTAGTTTGCAGCTCTTTTATCTATCTAGTGAGTTTAAATTCCAAGGCATCTGATCAGCTGATGCATTAATTTCATCATTCCATGGACTGTTAGGGAATAATCGATAATAATCGCCTATTTTACATTTTAACAGTCGCTTGTTGATGTGATCCACCTAAGTGTGCTTGGGTTTTCTTTGATATTTCCAACAATCCTGCTGTCATAAATACGGTTAACGAACTAATATAAGTCTTATGAGTTGAGCGTTAGGAACGCGACGCGAGCCATTCGATATTCAGTGGAGGTAAGTGTAGAATGTCTTCTACACATCGACATCCCGGCAACGGAGCGGTCGCCGAAGAACCAGTTTCATTTAATCATCATAATTGCGTCCTCCGTTAAGCCTATCCCGCGCTCGAGTGTGGTACAGACGAGAGCACACATGTAGCGCTCAGCATTACGCTATTCAGCTTCATTTGATACTTTATGAAACATCTTTGTGAGATCCAGATTGTTATCATTATTCGGTTGTTTTTATAACCCAAGACATGAATGAAGCATTCTGGACTCAAAAAGATAAAACGGATTATTAATCGAAATTAAACATCGCAGTTGAACAATATTTGTATTTATCTACACGGCTAGCTGTTAAGAATTACGTTATTTTTATATTAATAATTTTGCTAAATTCTCAAGCATAAAGTCAGTCGTTATTGGTCGTTTTGATAAGGTGACACAATGTGTTATCTGTGTACGCTACACGAGAACGAGAAAAAATATTTAGTCAAAATCTATCAAGGCCATGCCTTACACGGAACTCTCGATTCTACTGTAAGTTTTTGATATATTCGATACGCGCCAAGTTGGACAATGTCAGATAAGTTAGTGAGGACATTTAAAGGGTATTTGCTACTTTTGAGTCTTATAGATACCTATAGTTATAATTGGAGCAGTATAAAATGTATCTATTTACGAACATGTCCAACCTACGTACTGGAACTCATTATTTTAGCTTTAATAAGCTCCAGGACATTGCCAGTTTTAAAGTGAATTTATTTTGTAGTATAGTCAGGTTTCCGAAGCTTAGAGCACATTGACTATAGTCCGTGAAAAAGGGCTTCGGTTTGAGTAAGTTTCTTCCCAGAGGAAGTCACGACATAATATGCTTCGTGTTGTTTCCCGCTGCGAGCTTGGTTTCTTATAAACTCTGACGAAATACCTACATCTTCTTTTTATTCCATATTTACCTTCGTGTTGTATCAACCTGGGACACAGCTAGATCTAAGCATCGCATTTTATTTAGAACTATAAAGTTACATTCTCATACCGTGTTTTCATTACAGTGACCATAACATCATTTGAAGTGGTCTCGTTCGTTCGTTACACTCATTGCATGTTCGTGTTTCCTAGTTATGACGTAAAATAGCTTTTGGTAATTCCGCTAGCCCTCGTAGAGGCGTAGTGTCAAACAGGCGGCGCAGTAAACAGGAAGCGGTGTCGGCTAAGCGAGTGTTGGCAACTCTTCAACGACCACGTGGTACGCTGACGACGCATTGCTCACTCGCACTTTGACAAACATTACGATGATTATTTTATACACATTTTATTCAAATGTTTTCCATATTCATACGTAAATATACCCCTACATAAATAAACAGCCATCAATAATACAAGCGCGAAAGCAGACGAGTAAAAACGTATTTTATAACATTTATAGTGATGTTGCAGTCACTAGATTGTGGACTTCTGTAAATTCAGTACGTAAGTTTAAATGCAATTTTACTATTAATAGACGCCGGTCTTGACCGGTACCTAGTGACGGTACATTTCAATAATAGCTACATGTGTAATCTGGTATTCTCTTAAGAACTTTTTCGTGCACCGAAAAAATGCGACAAAAACTAGCGCGTTCCGTCCGCGGGCCACATGGTCAGGGTTGGAACAAAAGGCGCGTCAGAATATGCGCTACAGATGTGCTATGTGGTCCACATGTCACGAACAATGCCTGCCTTCAACGGGCGCGAGACATTACACTCGTTAGCAAGTCACTAATAATTCTATATGCTCCTACAATAAATCTCGATAATAATAGCTTAGGTTTTAATCCACAAAAGTTCGAAATGATCTAATAAAAGTAAAAAGTAGTCCCTAGCTACTTGATCATAATTTTCCCTGAGATAGTGAAGGTTTAGACCGCAAATAAGTTACTTTGTTGCATTAAATTAATAAATTAACCAGAGCTTATTGAAATAATGCCTCTATTATTGAACTTTAATAAAATGTATAATTAATTATAGCGGATGAACTCTTAATTAAGTGCGTATTTTGTATTTAATAATGTTTAATGCTATTCAGAGATAGATTATTACCCAAAGTAGATATTTATAAATATTCTATAGAACATCAAATTAATTCGAACTACTAAATATTAATTAACACTTAGCAATTTACATTTCTAACTCATCGCTGACTGTTAAAACAGACTTAACATTGATGACTGAGCGCCGCGGACCCGCGGTATGTTCTATACACGTAGCACGTCAGTTTTAGATGTTGTAGCTTGTGGACTAGTAAAAAATTATAAAATGGAACTAGATAGGTAGGTACATTGTTTATTGAGGCACAGATAATGAGTGCGACTCAGTTTGTCAAATACAATGATCAATGAATGAATTAGTGAATGACAGTTCGGCCATGTTTGTTTACGCGTGCGCAGCACATCGCGCGGTCGGCTGAAGTCGGGTGCGCTCGCCATCGCTCGCCGACTCGAAATAGCACGGCACCAACACCGAAGAGTGCGGTCGACGACCCTGCGCCCTGCCACACCGAAATTATTGGAACTATACTGCGATTCAATCCTTTCTCTGATTATGATACAGGTCACTAATGCTTTCGGATACCAGGCTTGCTTCCTGTTGCATCTCTATAATTTATTGAACTACCTATAAAACACAAGTTTACTGCTTATATTTTTAAACGATAATAGTAACCTTTAGTGCGCATAACTTAGTATAGCATATAAGCATTATTATTTAATAGTCTTGATAAAACATTAATTATAATCCTATCTAGTGAAATAAACCTAAAGAAATAAACTGCAAATTGTAGCGCCATCTGGAGGCGTTCTATTGAATGTGGGTGTAGTAACTGTTAAACTAGCATTAATTTGTTTATTATTATTGCATTTACCAGATTTCCTAATTAATGTATTATGAATTGCAATACTGATGTTTTCCTGGAATATCTTAATTCGATTTCCATACATAATAATACTTCTCGTATTATTAAAATATTATCGTTACATACCACTCGTTTAATACCTATTCTGAAATTGATATCGTCTGACGATGATTGACATTTGGACTATTGTTTATTGTATGAATGTTACATACATTACCTCTGTCACGTACACTCACTATTTTGAGCTCTAAAAATATCTAGTAGAGATCTATTTAGCCTTTTGCTAATAGATATCGGAAATGGAACATTAGCATTGCGTTTGTTGTCACTGTTCTGTTGGGAGTAAATAAAATCTGTATTATGATTAGATTAGACTCCTATCGTAACTCAAATTCATTAATGTGTCAGTGCGCTTATTTATTTCAACGTTGTCAGTACAGTAGTTAGTACCTCATCATCATCCTCCGAGCCTTTTTCCCAATCATGTTGGGGTCGGCTTCCAGTAGTTAGTACCTCATGTCTCCCTTCAAATATGCATCTGCCACAACAAATTCATCTTCGCAATAATATAAGTGATGCGGTCGGCGATATATGACTACATAATAATTTTATAATGTTGTTAAGAATAATAGTAGTCTAGTAAGTAGGTGGCGTCAGGTATTTCAATTCTCAAATCAAAATTATTATCCTTATTAAATGTTCTAAAAATCTTCATTTCTATTTAATTTATTGCTCTATTACTAGTTGTATCAGTCGTTAAAATCCAATTTAAAAAATCTGAATTAAAACAAATATTAAAACTAGTCTTCTCATCTAATGTGCAAATACCAATGCACACGAGTTTGTTAGGCACAACTATTACGCATGAATATTAATCCGTAAGTCAAACACTGACTGTAGATACTATGTTACACAGTGGTCATGGCATCTAATAAGTCTAATAACTAAAATCAAAAGCTGATCCAAACTTCCAAGAATTCATAATAACGTGATGATGTACATTTCTCGGAAAATATGAGCGGTACACGTTGTAAGCACAATTTGGTTTTTAATAACGACTTTACGCTGTATTTGTTTGCACGTTTTTGCTAAGATAGTGTCTCGATTGTTTGTTAAAGATAACATTAGTATCTAGCTATGCCTACTATGATTTTATACTGCAAAACTGACAAGAAAAAATGCAATTTTTTGATTCAAATATAAATAATTTAGTTCTAATTAATCTCAGTGGTTTAGGATGCTCTACTGTTCAGAATATTATTGATGCTTTCCAAAAGTATTTTGGTCATCGGCAGTCACTTATATAAGGAAAAAATGTATAATTAAGGAAGATATAGCACTCTAGTCCAGTTTAAGAAATTCCCAATTTCCTAAGAAATAGAAATTCTTCTCATATTGCTCAATTCTCCCAAATGTCTACATATTTACGTTGAAATAATCTTACGGGAATCACATACAGACCAACATTCCTACGTCTGTGGCTTTTCCCTGTATGACTCCAACTCAGATGCATATTTAAGCAGTTATATCATAAGACATTCCTGTTTCCGGCGCCTAGTGATTACCGCATGGCGCATTTCTTCGAGTTTTCATATGATACTTATAACGTTTCCGGCACGAGCTAACATTTTATTCTTAGTAGACACCAATAACTTCACATGCGACTCTCAACTTTAGGACCACAAAAATAAAGGACATTTTGATTCCTCGAAAGTGTATCGGAAATAGTTCGGGCATGGTATGCTTTGGGAGTGACTGTATTAATTTATCGATAAACAGATAAAAGTAATGTAATCTAGTTAAAAACGGATTGGGTTTAGTCAGAATTTTGATTCTTGCCTCCCTGTATTTTTGGGCTAATATAATATCTTTACATTAAATATATATTTGGGATTAAAAATGTTGAGCTTCTAATTCTTCCAATAAACTAAAAAATTATAAAAAAGGTAAATATAAATTGCAATTTCAAACTAAAATGCGCAATAAGTCTAGATCATAAACAGTTATACAAGAGTGTGTAGTCTATTAATGTCTAGAATAAAGCTAGGTGCCCGCTGATCTGGACTAGATCGATGACTTGGCGCATATTTCCGTATCGACCTTTCAAGCGTCTCGCGCCTGTCTATCCGTCTCAAAGTATTTTTGTACTGAAGTTTATGTATTGCCGTTTATTTATTTAACATTTTATTTCTTATTATTTTTTTCAATTTATTCATTCTCAACTCAGTTTTTTTTTTAATAATATTACCGTGGAAGGAAACGCTGGAGAGAAAACTTGAATAGCTTCCTTGTGGAGTAGTCACAAAAAGCGTCTATAGTGTATATAGGAGGGCTGTATTTATTTATTTATATTAAGCACACCATACTTACTTACTACCAGTAACTCATACGGAAAATATCAATGGGGAAATCTATTAAATTGGACCTTTCGTTATAGCCTTGCCATACGGGTTAAAGGACTGTTGAAAGTGGAAATTAACGTGGATTTGGGTAATTCAAAAATACGATAATGACGTTTACTACGATGGCTATATCTAAAGTTAAAATACCTAGTTTACCAGATTAGCATCTATGGTACCATTTATAATCTTATGCAGCACAGCAGTCAGAACAGTTACGTCTTTCAATCAAGCTGATCATTTTAAAATGACAACCTATCATTATAATCAGGTATAGCTTTTCTAATTCCATTTTTCATACATAAATACCTGACAAGCCGGGCTTGAACAGATTCCAAATCATTGATTTGAATTGAAAAATAGGGAGACCAAATTGTGGAACAATATTCTAAGGAGCTCCTTACCAATGCGTTGTACAATAAAATAATGCTGCCCGAATTACGGAACCGTTTCGACAACCGAATAATGAAACCAAGCATTCTTTTAGCCTTATGTAAGCATTCTTTTAGCTTTATGTAAGGGAGGCCTTTGCCCAGCAGTGAATAAAAAAATAGTCAAAAACCATAATTTTAAATGAAAAGATTTTAAGACGAAGGTTGCTAAAATTCTATTACCGGAACTTGCTTAGTTCCAATATCACCGAACAGACGATTTTTATTATCTAACAGAAATGAAGAATTTAATTATTTTAGTGCCAATGCACATTCGTGTGTAGATGATAAACGGAATAATCTCCGTGGGTCGCAGGCGCACCCACTGATACCCACACCACAACGCTTGGACCAACGTATCCCTATTCAGAGAATGTGGTTCCACCTACAGCGGTTGCACAACCATTGATATTCAATTCACAGGTAATCTCACGATAACTGTCGCACAATGGACTGACTGCGCTCTTGATTATATGCATTGATTAATTCTGGAAGTTTCCTGGTCGTGCATAATTGGATGCGCAAGAGGACCGACTTTTCTGTTCTCCTTTTATGGACACTTCATAGCTTTGTGGTCTCGTATTTATATGACTGCAAGATTGGTCTAAGAGAAATTGACAATATTTAGGAAGTCATAACGTACCTGTAGTAACTGTATTATCATGATAGTGTAGGGAACAGTGCGCAAATGTTACTTATACACACCTTCTGCACATGAGTAACCCAAATATTTAATACTTCAAGGATTTCGTAACATCCAAACCATCAAAACCATTGGCTAAACATCCAGACATATACCTACTATGAATAGATAAAAGTAAAACAAATAGTCAATTCACTAACAATGTACCTGCTATCTCCATAAATCAAAGACTGTTTAATCGGAGATCATGATATACAGCGACCATATTGTTTCTGTTTCCCACCCATTTTAGTAAGAGGACCATCTGTGTTAAAGTTTCCTAAGCACCTATACCTAATGTAATAATAATATGGGGACTTGATTATTAAAACCAGTCGTGGGTAGCATGCTATTCAGTGCGCCTACGTATTATCTGTTCTGCCTCCAATTTGGTCGTATCGTTTCGCAACGCCACACAATCCATGCCTGGCGGTTGGTACCAAATTCTTAACCCACAGAGTAACCCGTGGGCAGGTGGAAAGTGGACCGAGCCGATACTCGACTGTTATGCAACACATCAATATGGCATGCACCTTATTGGATGCGAAAGTTGACGGCACCGTCCTTCACAAGGCGATGGCATTTAGTTCAGCTCGGAAAACCGTAAACCTAGTAATTGTTTCTTACTTTTTGTTCTGTCTTTTAAGACTGCATATCCGCGATTTGCAACTAGTATTAAAATCGTATCATATTCTTAAAATATGTAATGATCTTCTGAGTGGTTCGTAAAAAAACATGAAAAGTTTTAAGTGATTCCTATAGATTGACTGGCAGGTAGAACCCACTGCTGCTAGTCGTCTGTTGTCTTAGTTCCTCATATGGAGTAATTCCCGCCTAATGGTTTGCATGTTAGTACACCAGTTGCAATCATTCCACGCCCATTGGTATATGTGCGACCAACATTTAGATGTTCTAGAACAATCTACCCAGCCCACACTCCGAGCATAGGGCCTTCATCGCGCGCCTCCTACATGGCTTAACCCAACCTACCTTCATCTGGACGGCATACAATAGGAAAACTATTGACCATGTCTATGTTGACTATAAAATACTAAAATTATACTTGATGACTTAATTTTAGTAAGGTCCATGCTATTTAAAAGGCCAGGTTTCCTTCATTTGTCGTGTGGTCCACGCCTACCAAGTCATTAGTAGTCTCAACTAATGTTATACTTCACAAAAATGAGAATAACGATTTGTTTACTCCTTGGTATGTTTATTTCGTTTGCGGTTTTGCCGTAAACAGTGCAACCTACGCTAAATCTTTATGTGCTCCTTATCATTAGGTAGGTATCAACAGTCAACGTTTGAAATGATTGTCAATAACTTTAAAAAAGCCTTTAAAGTTGCATTATTTTTCATTCGAAAACGTTTTTTATTATTTGAACGTAACTATCATTGCTTTTTTGCGAATCGGACATAACAAATTAATATTGCCTACCTAGAAATAAAGTTGGGTTTCATATTAAAATTCTGGGAAGCTGAAATGCAGTCCGAATTTTATTTGTCCCTGCGACGAGTATCAAAGGGGAACTAATTAAAGGCTTAAGTGAATACTGCGTATTCAAAGGATTGCCCATTGCCACATGCATGCATTATCGTATTCGTTTTAAATTGTTATGTACTGTGTTGTACTGTGTTGGGTGGTGGTGGGACTCACCATGAAGGTATTTGTCTGTATGGGTTTTCTTCCGATACACAGTGTGACTCAAGGTGTTATTAGGGTTACGGATAACCAAAACATCTAAGAAAGCATTTTAAATCATCTTAACTCCATAAACCCCAAAATTCAATTCACTATGGAGTCAGAGGCAAACAACTCCTTAGCTTTCTTAGATGTTTTGGTTATCCGTAACCCTAATAACACCTTGAGTCACACTGTGTATCGGAAGAAAACCCATACAGACAAATACCTTCATGGTGAGTCCCACCACCACCCAACACAGTTATCTACCGTTGGTAAATCGTTGTTTCAGAGAGCACGTGGGATCTGCGATGAACAACACCTGGGTGCTGAGCTTCAACATGTTAAGCAAGTACTGCACGACAACAAGCTCCGAGTACCGCGCCCTCGTCGCAGAACCCGCGTGAAACCAGCCACAGTTGAGCGTCTACCTGCTGTTCTTCCATACATAAGAGGAGTCACAGACAAGATTGGCTACATCTTGAAGCGAGCTTCAATCAAAACCTACTTCAAGCCGCTGAAGAAGATCAGTCAATTCTTACCACCTGTCAAGTGTCACATACCTCTACAAGATGCGGGTGTATACAAGCTTGAATGTGATTGTGGTCTCTCTTACATAGGCCAAACTAAAAGAAGCATAGGGACCCGCGTAAAAGAACACATCGCCGATGTCAAACACCGCCGTTCCAGACAGTCAGCAGTTTGTGAACACACACTAGACAAGGCCCAGCATTACATCAGATTTGATAAACCACAAGTCCTTGCAAAAGAGAACCGATTCCTACCTAGGATGATTCGCGAGGCTATTGAAATTAAAAAACATCCAAATTTCAATAGAGAAGATGGCTGGTGCATACCACCTGCTTGGAATCCCATCATAGAAACTATTAAATCAAAATCCAAGCCTACAACTGCTCGACCTAAGGATACAGTGAGCTCGTTTTGCGTGAATCGGATTGTCAATAATAATCAACAAAATGTAAGGTAGCTGTTTGTAACTAATATATCAAGACGACCAACACCTTAGTCTGCCCGTGACCATGGATGCTGTAAAGGATCCGAAACGTCGGGATTAAATAATATTAATATAACCGCGATAAAATCCGTAAAAGTAGTTTTATTTAAATGTCTAATATTCGCGTAAGTGTCAGAAATCAATAATGAGGTAGTTAAGAAGTAGGTAGCTATCAATATATGAATAGAACATAAACAAATATTATGTAATGTACTATACAGAATTACAGACACACAATAAATTGAGTCCTTGTTGGTGCAGATAACGCATCTAGGAGCGTCTAGTTAAATGACGTGACATCATTTAATTTTTCTGCGAGAGCTCGCATGCGTGATCTTAATTTGGTAGATGAAACCAATAGAAAGTGTATGGTAGAAGCTATTTATTTATTAACCTAGGTACCCATAAAAATAATTTTCATTTATTCTGTCAATTTTGTCGCTTTCATGATTATGTAGCTAATGTGAAACAAGATTGAGTGCGAAATTGATCGCTGTTTTGGAAGAAGCTAAAATTTAAAATTATGGCAAAACACTGATCCGTTTTCACATTTGTGAAGTAAACAAATACAAATTAAATAGAAGTTGCGAGGCTGTTTCGTATGATAGGTAAATGTGCGTTCTAGAGTGGAGTACATCCACCGGGACGCATTTAAAAGTGAATGATGTATTGCGAACGATATGGTGCGTTGAGTTCAGTTCAGAGTGCAGGAGGCGAGTTGGGGCACTTCCTGCGGTTGCGTGACACGCGCCCCCCTTATCGTGTTCATTGATAGATTTATCTGGACGAGGTCGAGTTGTCCGCTCCTCGATCCGCACAGCGCACTAGTCACGCGCGCACTCTCGCGCAAAACATCACGTAGCATTCGCCACAGCGAACAATCCTATGCACTATCTACGTTGCGAACATACAGCTCCTCCTAAAATTAATTATTATCTGATCAACAATCAGTCATTCAACAGAAACAATCTGTCCTAAAAGGAATGATTTGTAAATGGAAATCCGACGCAGCCACAAACAGTGGACTGTTGTCATTCAGCGAAATCAGTTTCCGCGAAATGGACCTCCCCAGTTGGCCAGCGACGAACGATGTCATGCTGCATCCAACGTCAACATTATGTAGTTGTAGGTACTACCAAAAACTACTTAAAAATATAAAAAATGCATCTGCACATGTTCGGATGTACATACGTAGGTACCTATTCCATGTTTATTTTTGCACAATGAACTCTTTGTCGTCGTTTTAAATTTCAGCTCTAGTGGGTTTTTTACAATTCACTCAAAATTATCTTTCAGCAAAAAAACAAGACTGGCGCCACGTTGATAACCAACCGAGTTTTTTTAAAAGCCCGTCGTATTGGCTTTTAAGAGAGATAACATTAATTCTTTTAGAGCAACTGTATCTCGCTGGAAGCCCTTAAAACGATTCTTATCTCTGAAACTGTATCCGTATAGCTGATTTTTTGTTATGCCCATTTGGCACGTGTTTTGTTGTATTGTTTGAAAGCCGGGTGTCGTAAGATCGTTGGTTTTGACATAATAGTGACGTGTTCGTACCTAGAAACGATGAAAGAGGAGAACCGCTTCCTGTATTCATGGAGTAGGTGTAGGGTATCGGCACAACGTCGCCGGCGCTGTCTACCGGCCTGTACTTACACCAACCTGCGTGCAACGGGACACCGCTATTGCTAACGTAACGACGACTGACGACTTACAATTTCCTGCCAATGTATTCTTTGCGTCTTTATAGAAATAGGTACACAAGGCTTAAATACCGCTTCAGTACCTTATGTGCAATTGAATACTATGGACTTGTATGCAGAAAGGCGTGAAGGCTAAGTTTTTGGTACAAAACTCGGACTAGGTACAATGGCACAAGAGACAAAATAAGAGTACGTCACCCAATTAAATATCATCTTTACAAACAGTTATATATCTAATAAATTATCTCCAATTAGTGAATCGTCAGTCATCGTATGTTTTGCGTCCAAGATACGTTTGAAAGTGATAATTTTAATGAATGAATCCAAAGCACATTTGTTCAAGGTCGGTGTTCGGGACGTGTTTTTAAAGAGTGGTATAAATAGATGACGCACCGAGAGGAGATCCGGTGTATATGCTGGTGGTAAGCAGTGGCACGGTTTGTTCGTGTGCGGAGTGTCACTCGCGGTGCGCGGGCGCCTGCGCCGCGTGGAGCGCGCGGGCGTTCGGCGGCCGACTGTTTCAGCGAGCAAACACTCAACGCTCCCCATTCATTCGCACGTATGAATGAACGACGTTTAGCACGTGGCCGAAAAATTAAACTGAAACTGTCGCCTAGCAGGACGGTAATACAGAAAATTGCAGCCGACCTTGCGGCTAGACCGTTCAACAGACTCCATTCAGTAATTCTCACGAGCTCGCGGAAAATGTCCACGGTAAACTTATTTTAAACTCGAGGAATTTTGTTGTAATGAGTCGTTATTATAAGAAGGAAGTAAAGTACCAATAAACGATTCATTTCAAATTTAAACGAAGTGATCATTGAAAATAAATTGCTTTTACATAACACATGAACTTGGACGTTAAAAATAAACGGTTCATATCAGTTTATTTACCTACCAAAGACATTATCTGCATTTCTGAAATTATTGAATATCAGCATATTAGGAATGTGTATGATCATATATATGTTCACATAGATATTTTGTACCTAGGTAATTACCTATTCAAATATTTTTGAATTTATTGATGAATGAGGGTTTTCTAAAATGGCAATCCACGAGGTGGCAGCACCGAGCGTCAGGTCCAGATAACTGTCAAAGTGCTTATCTTTACTATGAATAGTGAACGATTTTAGTGTTTTTTTTATTTTATAATTAAAGCACTGCATTATTGTTTTACTATTGCGGTTGAGTAAATAAAAAAAACTAAATCATATTGTGTTAACAAATTTTTCAACAAGCTTTTCCTTAGTACCAGTGACTTTTGCACCCTCTCTCTTAGCTCAATTTTTAGTTCGGAAACCTTATTCTGACCGTAGTCCATAATAAAATCAATAACACTTCCAATATAACAGAATTTCAATAAACAATAAGTTCGGCACCTACAATTCCATACTATTTGACAGCTGTTTGGACCAGACGCATACGTGGCGCCACCCGGTGGCAGAAAAAATTTCAAAAACCCTCATTAACAAATCATGCTCAGGAGTAGTCTATGGACTCTGACCGAAATAAGAATTTTTGCTTATTTACTTTAACAACTAACCGAGGGATAACTTGAGAGATCCCACGTAACTTTACCAAATCATCGGATTCCATATTTTTTTAAGAAAAAGGATAATTATATTGCGACGGCAAAATTTAGGCCTATAGGAAGTAATTTCAGACTTATTTATCAACGACCTTATCAATGAATATCTCACTTTAGACGATAGTTTTTCGATATGTAAAAACAAAATCAAAAAACGAAAAAAAAAACAACAAATTATCAAAATAGTACTTACGGGGTAACGATCACTAATTATGTAAATGTATATTTTTCACTAGAATTCACTTAACTTTTTATGTAAAACAATTCACACACTTCACTTTTAACGATTCAACCTTCAAATCAGGAGTCACGGGAGAGCGCGAAACTGGTGTTCCTACCATGAGGAAGTCCGACGAGCTTTGAACGGGACAGTTCCTGAACGGGAGCTGCCAGGCCCGCGCCTGCGCCCTGCGCTCCGGGGCGTGACCTAGACCCTGAAAACAACACCCCCTCGCCCACGCAAACCATGTTACCATGGTTACCAACTTAAAAAACATGCAAAAAAACCGCCAAAATGATCTAGAAATGTCCTCAAAACTTACACACCTTTCCAACAATAATTGAATATCTCAGTACATTGCAGAAACTACTTTGAACAGTCTACTTTCCTTGGTACAGTAATAGCTTCGATGCAAAATACGTCATACGGAAGCGCAGTAAAGAAAGTAGATCGGTGCCTACATTGGAGGCTCCACCCAATCAACGATGTTCCCAGCCCCGCATTGGTGTTTCCTCCTAGAATGGTATGAGAAATGATGACCTTCTTGGTGAATTATTGACGACAAACAAGACCTACCTAGATAGTATTGCAGCCTATTCAATTAAACATGGCTAATAAAAGTTGGTACTTGCTTTACAATGCAACCTACTATGTAAGTAGGAGGTATTTATATATGCTAGCCAATGTACCTTTGGACTACCCACATGAAGTGTTTGATATACTTAAATATGTTCCTAACTACAAATTCTCCATAGGATTCTGCAATACAAACTATTTAGCTAAATCCTTCTAATGGATAGGAAGTGGTTGGTACTGTTTTGCTCAGCAGTGAAAAACAATCGCTGCAATTTTTTGTATGATGATATATTCAATAGGTAGCTTTTGTATGATGTCAACAATAGGAAATGGAAGTCTTAAGAAACAAGTTAAATAAAAGCTTGTAAAATAAGCTATTGATTAACTGTAACATCGGTAAACAATCACTTTGTCTTAAACTATTGGGATTTGCAACAATGGTACTTGATGTATCTGATGTCATAAATAAATGATGATCTAGTTCCGATATACCTGATATTCATCCTGGAAGAATACATAGCAAACTAGGTGTAGGTACCATTGTTCAAAGAAGAAATTGGTCACATAAGGTGACGAAGATAAAATATTGCCTACACCCCCTGGTTATCATGTAAAAAATGGAATAAAGCCTGAATCTGTCCACGCTAAGCATAAGTATTTTCTTTGAATTAATGATCTCAAGTTAAGCTGCAAGGATGTTTGATTAAACTTAAGTAAATATTATAATAGTTATGAGGCATTAGCGATGATTCATGGACATCCAACATGCCTTAGGATGTTAGTAATTGTTTGATGTTTTACTCTCGAATCATTCTTTGACTTCCTGCTTATTAATCACAGTTCTAAGTACACTTGATGCAGATACCTTCTCCTCAACACTGGTGATCTTGACTAGAACGACGAATTTGTCACTATTTCTAAAAATAAATTTAAGACTACTAATAAATAAACTACTACTACTGCTGGCAATTTAGAAGCTGAAGTACCTAGTAAGACCTACGGATACATCTTTTGGATCAATTCTTCTCAAAATCTAATCTGTACCTACTTGACCAAAAGTAGTCAGTATTGTGAAGATAAAAACCAATAGTAAAACTGTGCTTTCGACACTTGATCTACCTGTCTCTTCGATTATGATGTTACAGAGCCTTTTTTATGGGAAATCATCTTATGATCCCCTTCCCTCTGTGGGTTTGCATTGTGTCACTGTCAGACTCTTTCTGAATAAAAACCATCACGTTCCTTCTGAAGCCCTTTATGTACCAGAGCCGTGGTAACTCTTTCGAACAGTCCCGTAGCCCCGGCAGGTCTTGGCCCTTACAAGAGCGATGTGATGTAGTGACAACCAGCAGTATCAAGGCTTACCTAAATACTGCTCACTGTTTTTGATGTCAGTCTATGTCTAGTGTGAAAGAATGTAGCTATTTTATAGTCACGTCGTTATTTCTCAGGTTTCTATGAACGTTTCCTAGAACTGAGTAAACTGTTATCTCCCTGGATATGTAATTTCTAAGCCTCCCAAGATTCTGTCGTTCCGAATTTATATTTTAGTTTTTTTGCTAGTCATTACCTATATGTTGCTAAATTATAATTTACCAATATGTGATTTTTAGTAATTATATCGTAATTAAAATATAACCTAATGCGGTGTTATGTCCCTATTACCTAATTTCTCAGCCAAATCCTATAATCTCTACGGTTTGATATCTAGATTCGTCTAATAGGTAGTCAAGAATAGAACAGAAGAAATTGTCTGTTGGGAATTTCTCAATTATAACCAGGGATTGGAACCGTGCCCAATAAATAACAATAGGATTGTATTAGCATGTCTGTTGTTGCGACACCTTTGTTGTAAGGTCTAGACTGCGCACGGCTAACTGCAACATTCTATGAGATTGACTGGCTTTGAGATAATGGGATTGATATTAATTTGAGTTCTGTACTTACCATAATACATTCTTACCTACGCAGAAGTTAAGTGTTAACTTATTTCAGTTTGTTAACTCTCGACGTTCCTGACCCACAACCTTTTATGGAACTAAAGTAGTCTTATGTGTTACATTTTTCCGAGGCATCATTTCATACGATAGGATTCACCAGGTAAAATAATACAAGAAAAATTACTTTGTAATTTAATAAAAGTTCTTCAATATAAGAATATGTCCGATTCCATCTATATAATACAAAGCGTTTCAAAAAGGGAAAATACCTACGTATAAAATACAACCTCCATGGACTTCTATTCCGATTACCATCAAGTTCAGTACTCAATCCCTGTATGTACCACCACATACGAGGAAAATATTCCAAACAGCATTCAAATTTCAACGAAAATATACTATTTTCGTACAATAGACGACCTCCTTTCTAACGTACGGGCAGACAGTGCCCCTAGTGGAGTGAACAGTATTGTTGCTACTTACAGTAAGACAGTGAATATAAACATTTATCTACATTCAGAAGCACCGCACGAAGGTATTGCCTCACGAAGACACTATTGACATCGAGATCGTTTATTGCACTACTTCACGTTATAATTAAGACATGCAAAGATTTCTCATTATATTTTATTTACATAAAACTACAAAATTTTATTGTAAATAAATTCATGTGAACATTTTATTTACAAAGGATGATTCTTCATCAAGAAGTAAACTGAAGACATTTGCTAATTTAAAATTTCAATTTGACATCCAGCGTCCAATTTCCATTCGGTCCAACCAAATCATAAGACCACGTGGCTTTGATAATTAAATAAATAAACATGTATAATACTATTTACAATGCGTCTCGAAGTTGAGATATTCGACAATTTGCCATTCATGATACTTCGGTAGTTACAAGACGTGGCAGTAGGTAAAACATCAGACATCAGATAAGATAAAATAAAATACAAGGCTCAGCCGTGACATTGACATTCGCATTTTCCCACCGACATGTTAAAATATTTAGGATAAATTCACGTTAGTATACAAAAATTGATAACAAAATGTAGAGGTGGTGAGATTCTATGATACAACGGAGAAGGAACTACGGTTAGATGGAACAGACAAAGCTTTGACGAAATGTTTCTACGTCGTTTTATATTAATTGGAGAGCTTCACCGTGTGGGACAGGGCGCGGTGGGATTACAATATCTGGAAGAGTTTCTTCAGTTCGACCATCAGCTGCCAGTCGGTCTTGATGAGGTCGTCGCGGAAGTAATCCTTGCACGCGTCAATACTGGCGCGTGATATCTGGAACAATTTTAAAACGGTTAATAACTTCATTGACGCCTATGTCTCGACGACCTTTAACAACTACCGCGGACTACGCAAAGTTCAATTTGGTGGTTGACCAAGGCACATTTCGGTTACACAGTGGCATTTAACGATAATGTGCTTGGACGTTATTATCATTTTGTTTTTTCATAAATTGTTTATTTAATGCTGAACTCCAACATGAATAAGCATTAAAGCTTATAAATATAAAACTTATCTTTTCTGTAAATTGAAACCAAATTATAATCCTCATCGATATTCACAATTAATTTAAAAATTGCAAAATTTAATTGCGGCCTACCAATACATCCGTAAAAACTGGTTCGAAGCGAGACCCGATCGAGACACCTTCGGAGTTAAAAATAGCTGTTCCATGTTGAATGTACAAGTGGTTCATTCAGTTCGACCCAGTTTGGGGCGCATCGATTCAGCACTCCGGGGTGAATGGGGGTTTTGACGTCATAGAGAAAATAGAACAGGTTGTGCAAGCAAGGAATTGGGTCACAAGCACCCCTCCCGCGACCCGGTGCAGCCTGCCCGGGCCTCGGAGCTAACGACATTGGACCCGGCTAGGAAATCATATTATCAGCCACTGGAAAATATGGGAAACTGCGGCATGTATTTTTAGAACGAGGGACTGGCGATAAATAAGACGTACAAGGTGAAGAGCCGAAGGTTAGGGCGAATTTTTGATATTGGTTTCTATAAAATAAAATATTATATATGTATTTTTAGGGGACGTTGTGCCAACAGTTCGCTTTATGGAGTGCAGCAATAAAACAATCTATTTAAAAAAGTTGTCTGTTGTGTTGTTGTCATCGAATGGTGTTCTGAGCTGCACCATAAAATCAAGGAAAAACAACAAATCACATAGGTACCTCTTTACAAACAAGTTAACGGAGAGCATTGCAAAATACTCATAAAACATTTTATTTACACTTTTCCTTTACCCATGCAATCACATTCACAAGAAATTTTCCGAAGCGGTCTCGCCGTGTCGGCACATGAACAATGTAAGTCCCATCAATGAAACCGCACAGCGAAATATCAATGGGGCTTCTAGAATGGCCTGACCCGGTCACCGCGGCTGTGTGCGACTTGCTGACACGAACTGCGTTTGTCTGTGTGACTGCTTGCGACTGTACCAAGACTACGACGAAACGCATGGCCCTTCTAAAACGTGTAAGTACCAAAGGGCATTATAAAGTGCTCAGAAGTCAGTACTTTGTGTAATGTTTCGTTATTTCGATTGTAGTCATCTACAGTTGAGGTTTTTTTTTCATGGTTTTGGAGACGTTGCATAGAACTCAACTCTTTGTGTGCAAAATGTTGCCGTAATTTGAATGACTAATGAAAACAGAAGCGTAACAGGCTAGACACTAACAGTTTAATAATATCATTTGCGAGTCGTAAGCTAAATGATGAGCCGGGATTGCGACACAGCACACTAGTCACAAACGACTCATTACGCGTCCAGTGACATCAAAGTAATCAATTACAACACGAGACGAGTCCTGCATCGCGATGACGTTTCTCAACTCTATTTGGACTTGGAAAGTTTTACATGATCCTTGTCAAGACTACATAGAGGAAACCTATAAATAAGACAAATATGGAAGTCTGCATGCTCACAGCCATATTGTAGGCAGTCGTGCGGATAGCATCTAGGTAGAATTTATAAACAGGAATAAAATTATTGTGTAATAAATTGGAATGAAGTTGCATAACAGCGCAGAATTCTATTACAAGGTCTGAGAATTGAGTTATTATTTATTTAACTTCAGAAATGCTGCGAGAAATATTTTATTGAACACAGAAGAACTGTAATGGAAAATTCAATAAAATGAAATGCAATGTTTCTTGGAAATAAATAGAAAACGAAAAAGTTACTAATTAACAATTACAAACAGAAACCATAAGGACTGTAAGAGTGGTTAAACACCAAAGTGATTCAATTCATACAAGTGGTCCAAAGATTGTATGGAAAACTATGACGTCAGGATTATCCAAAAATACATCGGCCTTCGGTCGGGTGACGGAAAATCGTCGAGTTCACATTGAGTGCTTTTATATTGTGCAAAGGAAAGATTGATGTTTTCCACTAATCTAAAACAAAACAGGAAGCTTTTTATGTAGTGTTTAGAGGTTTCAAAGTGAACAGACGCGAGTATATTCGAGGAAACTCGAGAAGAAATTGCTATTTCTACAAATATTATGTAGTTCGTGAGAAGTTTTAGCATTCGTGTTATAAAATAGGTGGGGAAGTGTTGTGTCGTAACATATAGGTACTATGCAATGTAGAATGTATTTCAATTATGTCCCATGTGGTTATTGCGTGTTCAGAATTCAACATGTTCGTATAATCATATCACACGAAGACTATTTACTGCTTCGAGGGACACTTTTGTGCCGATCTTTATTAGTACATAATTCTTATATTCTATCATATATGTTGCGGAATTCATAACTTCCCCCTAAAACAAACTAATTTGTGCTATGAAAAATGTTTCCCTCATCGACCGCTTTTCAAGGTAACACTGGCATAAAATTAGGTTATAATATTAATCTCGTTAAATATTTTTCAAAAAGCTGTGTTTCATGTCACAGAAAGTTTTCTGACACGTTGTATAATTTAATTCTTGCAAGAAAGTAAAGAAGCGAGAAAAATGTAATCATAAACAAACTTCCAATATCTGGCGTGAGAGCAAGCTTAGCAACAGAGCGCTCGTATATTATAGATATCGTAGGTATAAGTACACTAGCTACATCCCTGCTTCCCCTGCGTGTCGGCTTCCCTCGACCTAGTGACCTGACCATCCCCCCCGGCCGCCCCGCTGCAGGCGATCAATGGAGCCGCGAGCCCCCCTTCACCATTGATACTAACCTTCTACTTGCATTGATACAATGCTTTAGTTGCTATGAATGAAAATCCTTCAATGAGTTTCTTTACGTTAGTTCTGCGGGCCCCAGTTGTTATCACACAAATATAATGTGATACGCACACATACACAAAATGCACGTCGTTTTGTTGGAGTCATCGTGCAGAACGACGCACGAGTTTAGAATTCATCGTATCGGTTAGAAAGGTCGATGCTATGAACATAATGATAGGAGAATAAATAGACTGCTATTTTCTAACTGAATGGACACTGATAAATGAATACTAATGTTTGTCACATTACGGATTGATAACTTTTATCTGCATACAGACTTAGGTATTCTACTGGAGCCATTTAATCACTGTGTCACACGGTACCAAATTGCGTATGTATAGGTATGTATATCATTACGTTGACAGCACGACTAGAATCGATTCAGATTATACACAGTCAGTAGGAACCGCTTAGAACCAATAACAGCAATAACTTATTCAATGTTCCGATCACAAACCGTTCTAGTTTATCGTAAATCTCTAGCAGTAACGAGGTAAACAGAACATCAATTAAATAAACTGATATCCGTTTTAATCATTCAAAAATGCACGTGTAGAGAAACGTTACCGCCTACTTATAGTAGCTACATGAGAACATCGTGTTTTGTTAATATTCAAGAGACGAGGGAATGATGCTTGTTTTTATTCGCGGATCAGCATGTAAACGGTCGGTTGTTAGTATTCAAGCTTTTTGCTCGTATGAATGTAGCGCCAACACGGCAGATTGGCAGTAGCCGATGCAGCTCCTGTTTATACATTAGTATCAATAGTTGATACAATGTTGCCGAAACGCAACAAAACGTATACAATCACGACTCGACATGGCGCTTCCGTTCTTGTCTAGAATACAAATATTTGCACTCAACACGAGCCAGGGAGCCATCGCGAGAATACGATACCAAGATTTATTTGTACGTATTCTGTTTATCAGCCTGTTTTTGCTGCGAAAAATATGTATGAATTCCATTGCTTGTGTTGTTGAGAACATTTTTATGATTCTAAAATTATTGAACTTTCGAAGTTCTTGAAAACAAACTGTCGATACTTCTGAATCATGACTTACTCTGAAATCTAACTAATATTATAAAGCTAAAGAGCTTGTTTGTTTGAACGCGCTAATCTCAGGAACCACTGGTCCGATTTGAAAATTTCTTTCAGTGTTAGATAGCCCATTTATCGAGGAAGGCTATAGGCTACTTTTTATCCCAGTACGGGAAGTAGTTCCCGCGGGATGCGGGTGAAACCGCTGGCAGAAGCTAGTGAGTAAATATAATTTATGCGAGAAATCGATAGTCATATCGATTCGAAAATCGTATAAGATAAATTACTAAGTCTGAAACCTGAAACTGCCTTCCTATAGCAGTGACTAGTCAAGCGAGACATGCCTAGGTAAATAATCCTCAGTGTCGAATGCTATGCGTTCTAATAATAGCCGTATCAATCGGTGCCATTTGTCTATAGAGCTAAAATGGTACCGATATCTTGTGCAATGTGCAGCCCATTCATTAAACCGTCACCCGTGACATATAACCGACTCTACAGACGGACGGTGCGATCGACAACAAAACGTGGGCGTTTCGACGATTTGATCCACATGCTATAAAAGAATTCGTAGGTAATATTATTTTATTTAAGCTTTCACACGTCACCTGAAATATATTGTTTATTTTTATTGTAATATATAAACTTTTTGTTAAGTGTTTTAGAATCTAGATCTGAGAATTATGTTTTAGGTTATTGTGTTACATTGAAAATGTTTGCAGTGTAGTGTTTACTTTGAGTCATGCAAACATCTTCAGGTATTTCGTTTAACAACAACCTCATTCTTTGTGTATGAAAATATATTGACTGATAGGATTACTCAGCAAAAACGTAAATACTTTTGGTCGGTGATATGAATAGTCGTTGCGGTTACAACCGCTCGTCTGTAGCGACTCTTGGGTGTCTACCAAGTACCAACAGATTAATCAATTGGCGACATCAATTTGTAGTTATAATAGCCACTTGGTTGTTCTTTAGGGCTTAAATAAGACTTTCTATATCGGAGCCTTGTGTTTGAATCTGATACCAATTGACACGGCTAATTGAATATTTAAATAGGTACACAAGTCACTTAGGTTTATTGTTCTTATTTATTTTCTTAATGAACATTAGATACCCATTAGGTGTAACTTTTTTTCTTGTTGATTTTAGATAGTGACAGGGGTATAAGCAGTAACTAATTAGTATTTAAATGTGGGCTAGGTAATTAGGGAACCCCAATGAGATTTAAGCAAGAATTCAAGATTCAGAATCTCCCATAAAAAAACAATTAAAAAAAGAATTAAATTGCATTGAATGGAATTCGAAGGAAACAACGAAATAAATCGACTCTAAATAATTCCCTGCTCATTGCAATCACATTTTAGCATTATTCATCGATAAAAATATGTATGTTCATTTTGCACCTACCAACGAAATACATAACACAATTCAACATGGAAGCGAGCCCACACCGTCTGCCACGCCATCTATTACTGAACACATAAACTATTGGCACAATTTTCATTCATCACGCCCGTTCACATATCGACGTAATAAATATTCGCAACGATAAAACTATCAAGACCTTGTTGATTCATTGAGTGTATTGTAATTCTGATTGACTGAGCTTCTGGAAAAACCTCTACTAAACAAAGTTTTCCTTATGAATCACATATTTTTTTCTGCGTATTTCTTATGGTGGTGATAAATCAAAATGTGCGCTTTAGATTTACTAAGAAATAAGGAATATTATCGCGTTAACATCTGCTGTTTGTTTTCGTCTTATTACGTTTGATTTCCATTCGTCATAGGGGGTATTGCTATAATTACCGCGTGTGCCAAACGGTCGGTTTAATGAAGTGTCGTGACGTTGTTTACTGGAAGTATTTTAAGGGCAATCCTTTAGTCATCTCTAACAAACGAACTCTTTAGCTTTATATTATTAGTATAGATGTGAATGTTAATTTATTGGCTTACAAACTGTTGAATGTCTAATCCGATTGCGATACAATTTGATATAGAAATTGATGGTGCCTGGAGACAGTTATCAGCTGTTCTTTTCGAAAGGGGAAGTTCTCTTGAGGACTCGAGACCTCGAAACCGCAGGGTACAGCTGTACTAGCTACTAGCCGTTTCCCTTGGTTTCACCCGAGTCGCGGAGGAACTTCTTCCTGTGCCCAAACAACTTATAGCCTAGCTACCCAAATCAAATCAGTTCAGTAGTTTTATTTATTTAGAACACTATGGAGAACTTACAGCTAAACAAAAACTAAACAATAGAAGGAAGTCATAGACGACAGTGAGCCAATGAGGGTTTTCTAAAATGGCAATCCACGAGGTGGCAGCACCGAGCGTCAGGTCCAGATAACTGTCAAAGTGCTTATCTTTACTATGAATAGTGAACGATTTTAGTGTTTTTTTTATTTTATAATTAAAGCACTGCATTATTGTTTTACTATTGCGGTTGAGTAAATAAAAAAAACTAAATCATATTGTGTTAACAAATTTTCCAACAAGCTTTTCCTTAGTACCAGTGACTTTTGCACCCTCTCTCTTAGCTCAATTTTTAGTTCGGAAACCTTATTCTGACCGTAGTCCATAATAAAATCAATAACACTTCCAATATAACAGAATTTCAATAAACAATAAGTTCGGCACCTACAATTCCATACTATTTGACAGCTGTTTGGACCAGACGCATACGTGGCGCCACCCGGTGGCAGAAAAAATTTCAAAAACCCTCATTAGAAGTCCTCGCTTCTAATATCAGCCTAGAAATAACGTGATCGTCAGTGCAACGTTTTTAGAGATAATAATATACATTTTAAACAATAGCATTTTAAACACGATTTTGTAGCCAAACAAATTATGTTTCCTCTTTATTAAATTAATGTAGATTTATGATATTCAGCTGAGATTATAAATAAACTTACCTTGCTGACTAGCATATCAGTCTCATCGAAATGTCTGCCGAACATCTTGGGCGACTCGCCGGGGATGGGCTCGATCTTGATGCAGACCTCCTGCCCCTTGCGGGCCGTCTCCACTTGTTTGTGGTTCACCTCGATAGATGTCACTATTCCCAGTTCCACAAACTGAGAGGGGAAAAGGGGGAATTAGTATGCTAGTATTTAAGACGTAGAAAAATCTGGTATAATATATATGAAAAAATTGCAGTATTAGCAAATGTCGTAACTCAATTTAGCAATGGGATAACTTAATGGTCGACCCTCTCAATTTTGGGATAAACCAGAATCCAATACAACTGAGATACTAAGGTATTTCAGTATTACAAACATTACAGCTGTAGCACCATTTTTACCATCTTGAAACATTTTTAAGGTCTTTGAAACTAGTGAAAATGTTCTAAACTACATATGATACTGACCTCTTGGCTAGGTACACAGATAGGTGTTCCTTCCTTCACGATACCAGCTTCCACCATGACACCGGCGACAATAGGGTCACGGGAATTGAACACGAATTGCGGCAGGATCTGTGTACAAAGAAGATAAATATTAATATCTAACTAGTGTATTTTCCCAGAAGTATGGTGTAGGTTTGTGTGTAAGTTATATTATCGGTATGTTTCATCAAAATCCGTTCATTGGTCTCCTAACACATGCGCCACGTGATTAAAAGGTGGTTCCTAACGTAATTATTGTGAACACTCAAATTGTTTTGCCAATAAATATTTAATAAAAATAGATAATGCCCAAACTAACATCACTATTTCTGCCATTTCAGTAACAATGCAGTGAGCGTAGCGAAATATTTTGCCTCAAAAAATTAAAATTTTAATTCGATTACCATCGACTTACTAAGAAGAGAACTCAACACCTTCAAACAAGTAAAAGCTTTACCTTGAGCTTGCAAGGGAACACAGCAATATGTTTGAACTCCTCCCGTTTCCTCTGTTTAAGTTCCTCGCGATACGCAGTGAATTTGTCGAACAAGTGATAGATAATGTCTGCCGCGAATATCTTCACGCCTAGGTTGTCCGCCATCTCTTGAGCGTCGCGTTCGATCTGAAATACAAGAAATGTTATAGTATGATACCACGGAAGAAGGAAAGTTGAACGGAGATGTCATAAGGCAGGTAGGTCCGGCATTCTTTTACGTAATTTTGTATGGTGAGTGTGACTAAAGATCAGTCACGAGTGAACTAACAAGGCGTATGATTGGCGTAGCCAGTAACTTTCCTCGTCCCTCGAACGCCGCTTGTCATTTTGTTCTCCATTTATTATTATATCAGATTCGATGTAGAATGGATATCACAATATTAATTAATATTAATACCTTTAATGCAGAAACACTCCTAAATATGACAGGATAGTATAGTCATGGCATTTTTCTACACGAACTCAAAAAGATAAGTAAGGCAGTTCGGGAACCCAGTAAGGGCTATAAAAGGTATTTCCTAGCAATAAACATGATGCTTACCTTAACATCGAACGCCAATATGGTGGCGTATTGAGAGTCGTGTTCCAACATAGCTGACGCCTTCATCACGTCACGCTTCACCACCGGACCTATCCTAATTGCAGAATACTGAAACAAACAAACATCATTAAATAAATAATAATGGCGCCTGTTCATATAAGGAGACCAGCTAACTGAGCAGAACATATATTGTTCACGAGCATTTGCGCAGACATAGGTGCACTCACTATTCCTTCACTCTCATAGCTCGATGGACGCGATCCGATAGGAACAGAGAGAGATCAGGCGCAGGACCGACATTTACGTGCACGGATGCAACCAACTAACTATAGTTATCGGCACGGATATTGAGCCTTGACCTGCACCTGCGCAGAAGCGATTTATTGGTTTATTGCCTTATGTGTACAGTGCGCAAAGCGATCCCCACTCTTCCGCCGAGAGCTCAATATCCGTGCCGATAACTATACTCCTTTACAAAAGTTTCTAAAACCCACATGCGATTTCGGCCCGACCCGGGAATCGAACCCGAGACCTCGCGTAACGTTTCCAAGGAAGATGGTGATGGAATATTTTATACTTACGGGAATTTTGCTAGTCCTAAGGAACTCAAGCAGGGCTTCTAGAGATCCGAGCGTAGAGGCTTGCACGTACACACCACGTTCCGATAGCTTGATTGATGAAAGAGCGGATTTCAGCTCGCGAGCCACCTCCTCTCTGCGTGACAAGACAAATTAGGGTCAGATATACTTAATAGATGTAAGAATTCGAGTGTACTGTGGAAAACTGTATCCAAGAAGGCTAATAGGATCTTTAAACCATGTTACAGTAATGTACTATTAATAAACTTAAAATTCACGTTTTGTGATTTCAATGCGAGATATTTTTTATGCTTAATCGAAGCCTGGTGCTGAAAACAGGATGGTAGTACGCGTAACTTGAAGCACTATTACCCTTCATTCACATAAAAAAAAAATTTCAAAAAGCCAGCAAGCTAATTTGCACCATTAAGCCCCCAGTACACATTGGCCCAAGCGTGGCCAATACACGCCATCACCATTGTGTACACAGGGTATTGGTGCATGTTGGCGGACATTTGTCAAGGTTGGCGCGCATTCGTCGAGTTGTCGGTTTTTTGGGCACACATCAAAGGAATCGTGGCCCAGCGTGGCCTGTGGTGTTTACACATTCGGCCAATGTTTAGTTCGTCACCGGCCGCTGAGGATAGTACACTTTTGTATTGCGTGTAAAAATAAATATAGTAGTGTTATGTAGTATAATATAAATATAGTAGTGTAGTATACAAATAAATAGCCGCAGCCTAGTTACTTCCACGTCCATCGCAAGTGGTTTGCCAGGCAACAATGAGCCATGCGCCAATGTGTAAACACCATTTGATCGTGGCCTACATTTGTGCATTGCAAAGCTTGGCCCTACACATGCCAATATGTACTGGGGGCTTTACATCTCCTTAACCGACTTAAAAAATAGGGAGTTCTCATCATCATCATCATCATCTCAGCCATAGGACGTCCACTGCTGAACATAGGCCTCCCCCTTTGATCTCCACAGATACCTGTTGGAGTTCTCAATACTTAATTATTTTGACTAATAATTATCGAAGCAGTATTGCCTACAAAACTTACTTGAGCACATCAACTTCATCGGGTTTCTGTGCTACGAGCAGATTGAGGCCGGCGATGGCCTTCTCCAACTCTTTAGCTGCGATCTTCACGCCCTGAGCGCCCACCACTTCTTTGTGCTCGATGTAAGCGTTCTACAAACAATATTTTGAGTTATTTATTGATAGTGTCCACCTGCGGTTTCACTCACTTTCTGAAGGAAATACATCTCATATCCGGATAAAAACTAGAGCTTATGCTGTACTGTCAAATGTCATCAAAATCCATTTGATACCACATAGAAACTTTTACAACCTACACGTTTATAATATTAATAGCACGAAATAGGATGCTTGGGAGATATGGTCTTGTGATAAGTTTATAATAAGATCTGTTTTGCTCTATTGCATCTCAAATGGTCTTTTTTTTTTGTTAGCCTGTATTGTCCCACTGCTGGGCAAAGGCCTCCCCCATAGCCTTCCATTTGTCCCTATCGGTCACCATTTGTGACCAGTCCTTGTGCTACTTATGTAAAAAAAAAGGAAGTTGCTTTATATGGATAACATCAGAGTTGAAAATTGGAAGGTCGATATCATTTGGATAAGATTTGTTTTGCTTATATCTTAAACTTTTTTTAAACCTTTTGCTTTCGGTATTATAGCCTCTATGTTAAGTTTTTTTTTATTTTTCTGTTTGCTGTAATACTGGAAACAATAAACTTCTATTCTATTCTAAAAACTGTTAAAAAGACATTCGGTTTCAGCAAATATTTTTTTTCATATAAAAACTATTTCCACTCACCTTAACCCTAAGTTCCTTCATCGGTTGCGGCATGAGCAAGGAACGTATCTGCGTAACAATAGGCCCGTCTGTGCCGGCCAGTATCATCGTGTCGCCTTCATGCAGGGTGCCGTTGATGAGGATCGTGTCTATGGTTGTACCCAGACCGGGGATCGCTTTCACCTGTCAAAGTGGAGGGGTGTTTGAATTTAGAAGGGTTGAAAGGAGGTAAGGATTTGTTGTTTTTGTAAATAATGGGTATGTATAATTTTGACTTAAATATATTGATAATAAAACAGATTACACAATTGTTTTTTTGGACCAAAAAGATTAATTTAAAATCTTGTCTGATTCAAAACCAAAACTTCCATAATAGTCTAAATTATTTTACCATCGTCGAAGAACATCCAAGATTACTTTTCAGACAAAATCATTGATTCTGTACCATTTCCATTTTATAAGGGAAAGCTGAATAATATGATAGTACTTACACTTGCCCCCTCAGAGAAAAAAAATAAATAAAGAAACCATGGAAAATAAACTCTATACACCTGTCCATAAAGACCAAAATACAACCTAAAACTCACCTCAAGTACAGTCGCCAACAGTTGTTGAGAGAACACCAGTCTCTTATGCAGTGGTCCTTCACAGGCTTGCACTATCATAGCGAGGAGGTTGCCCATGCCCTCACCGGTGACGGCCGATGTGGGCACCAGGGACACGTAAGTACGGGGATCTGGGTTCTCGTAGAAGAGAGCTGCGTTTAGACCCTGTGGAAGAATTTTGTGGTTAGTTGGTTTTGTTTTGGAGTATAAAAAAGTTATGTTAACTGCGTAGAAGATCAAATAAATTGCGCATTTTAATAATTAATTATTAATAATTATTAATTATTAAAATGTGCAAAATTCGTAATATTGCATAATTTGATTGATTGTCTGGGCTGACTATTAGGATTGTAAATTGTTGACAATAATTGTTATACGTATGGAACGTACGGAATGAACCGATGTTGTATGGATTTAAAAAGTCGCTTTAAATCTGTCTTTGTCATTGGTTTCTGTATGTCTGTATTATATTTGTACAATTATGAGCACATATTTGTCGAAAACACATTCTCGACACGACGCATGAACACAATTCTCGTCAAACTTAAAGAAAACACATTTAAAAGCTTTTTAAAATGAATATTAATTTACCTGCTCAGCAAACTGCAACATAACATCCTTGCTCCTCTTTTCGAACTCCAACTGAGTATTAGGTTGTTGCATCTTCAGAATATCTCTAACGTCTTTACGCTGAGCGCTCTGCCAGTCGTACAGACGATCGATCTTGTTCAGAGCGACTAGGAACGGAGTCTTCTTCTGTTTAAGTAGGTTTATCGACTCGATTGTCTGAGGTTCTAAGCCGTGCATTATGTCTACGACCTGTAAAAAAAATTTAAGGGTGTTTAGAAAATGTTTTATTTGAATGATCCTTTTAAGAAAAAATAACCTTCCATAGCAAATTTTGGGTTAAGTACATAGTGGTAGAAAACATAAATTATATTCTGATATTGGCTAATCGCAACCGGTTGATCATTATTGGCATACAATTCCTATTTAACCATTTCGGCCTACAAAATAATCGATTACTTTATTTACTAAATATATTACTATTTTTCACAATCTCTGGTAAAAAATATACAGTAAGAAATAAGATTTTTGAAGTTCAATGATGTTATTTGAAAACAGTATACTCACAAGAATGGCAATATCACATAGAGAGGACCCTCTATTCCTCAAGTTACTGAAGGACTCGTGCCCAGGCGTGTCGATAATTAGAAGACCAGGCAGTTTGAATGCTATCTCATTTACCTGTAAAGAATAATGTTATTTATAAATTAGATAGGAATAATATCAAGAATGTATGATGATTCGATTTTCAGCCCCTCGGTCAAATCACTTCGCAATACTATGTATCGCGTCATCGCGTGCATATCTTCGTGTTCTTACATATAGGCTAAGGAAACTGACTGGAATATTTTTCGTTATACAGCCAAAAGTTTAGCATATCACTACATGGCAAATGCATATTATGGCAGCATTTAATTGATCTATATCTAGATATCTATCTAGATATGTATGGATCTAAGGCCGCTGCCTCGAATTTTGCGGGCAGCGGGGCGGCAGCGGCGGCGGCGCGGGCGGTCACCGTTTTGACTGGAGCTCACCGCTCGTTGCCCGCTCCCGCGCCGCTGTATTCGAGGGCCGGTCCATTTGATTATACGCGTAAGATCCTGCCGCTCCCGCGCCGCCGCCGCTGCCGCCCCGCTGCCCGCAAAATTCGAGGCAGCGGCCTAAGGGGGAGGCCTATGTTAAGCAGTGGACGTCTTATGGCTGAGATGATGATGATTTAATTGATGCTACGCAAAATGCAAAAGAGCATATTAACATGTACGTATTTTTGGTGTACATGCTTTGTTGGTTGTCCTATATAAATAAAATTATGTAAGTACGTAAATATATCAAAAAACTCACCCCTTTAACATGTTTCGTCTGCTCCTTAATATTCTCAATGGGGACATTAGTGGCGCCGATCTGCTGCGTAATACCGCCGGCTTCACCATCTTGGACGTTGGTTCGACGCAACTTGTCCAGGATCTTAGTCTTGCCTGTGTCGACGTGACCTAAGACGCAGACGACGGCGGCGCGAAGAGGGTTGTTCGTTTTGTTAGCTTCATTCTCTTGTTTGCGTTTCTGGTGGTAGAAATTGGTAGTTAATAATAATTATAAAGACCTAATAAAGTACACTAGAATTCATAAGCAGGTTTCTGAGCTTTTTTATCAGGAATTTAAATATTCATTTTCCCTTAAAAATATTTCATACCTGCAGTATGCGAGATACATAAATACAATGTAATTAGTCACAAGAATCCTATTTAACAGTTTTTAACAGTGTATTTTTTCTAAGAATCCAATAGCATGAAAATGATCACCCAGGGGCCCGATTCTCCTAAGTTAAATATGTCAAAATTGAATAGAAATCGAATCGCAATATGATCGCAATAGCAGTTTTAACCATATCGGCCATTCTGCTACTAATATAAGACCAATCGTATTCCAACGACATTCGATTGGTTTGCGATTGGTCTGCTATTTTGGTGATTTTGGTCTATACGGTAGTTTGCTCTACAATCATATTGCAATCGTAAATCATTTGCAGACAAAATGATTCATTATTGAATGACAGAAAAGGATAAAAACTTTTATTTCAAAGAAAAAATAACGGAATGCCACATAACGCTTCAATCGTAATCGAGTCGTGATTGGATCGCAGTCGAATGTGAATCGTATGTTGCTTAAGTAAAATTAGGAGAATCGGGCCCCAGAACAACAAAAAAATCTATAAATCTTGGAGAACAAGTCATGAAAATAATTTCATATTCAATACTCACTTCTAATCTCTTCAATACAAGTTCCCTCTTCTTCTGGGCATCAGTCATGCCCTCATCATCCTCCGATTCTTCCTCGGAGCTGCTCTCTTCCTCTGAACTCTCGTCTTCTTCCTCTGAGCTCTCTTCTTCTTCTACTTTCTGCAATATTCAAGAAATTGAATATAATGTTAGGTCAGGTCAATTAATTATTGGTTTACGTAATTTATTTTAAAAATGTGTAGATGCACAGTGCAGCTAGCTTGACTTTCCATAAGAACCTGTATTAGGTCTATTTGAATTTTTTTGATACTTTAACTTTGACACCTGAAAATAGGGATGTAAGCTAGAATGTAAGTAAACCTTTTAATAACTCCTTAGCGCAGTTACGCTGGGTTTGACCTACGCTCAGCACGAAAATGTGTCGGCGTTCACCTTTTACATAGCAATTTGTTTGTTAATTGAGAATGTACTATCATTTATACCAGTGAAAAGGACTACAGAAATGTTTAGTCTCTTGAAGTTAATTTATATTTTTTCTTTTAAGGCGAGGAATTGGTCAACAATAATTCCATAACCGACACGCGCATCTAAGGCGCCAAAAGGGGTCGGAGCGTGTGAGCGGGGCGAGGATAACAATACGCGCGCTAGCTTATAACTAAAAGTCGTAAGCGACAAAATGGTTTTGTAATTTTATTATTTAGAAATGATAATTTGATAAAAATTCCTTCTACAATTTTAAAGAGTATGTATATACTCAACTACTAAAAAAGTTAAGAGGCTTAAATCGGTCCCGTTTGCCCATAATATGTGAATCTCTTTTTAAAAAGAGGTATGTTTGATATATTTTTCTCTGTTATAAAAGTTACCTAATCATGTTTTGACGTCTAACAAAATAAGGTTTATATCATGAACTTTCAGGTAACCAAATTGTATTTTGATCCGTTTTGTATTTACTGAAAAAAATTGAGATCCTTGGCGCCAAAAATTCCAATTCGTCCTCTTAATATGCTACCTTTAGTTCAATACATACCTCTTTACCCTTATCCTGTGCTGGGGCTGGCTTCTCCTCCTTGACAGGAGTCTGCGGCGGTTCCTCCTTGGGAGCTTCGGCCTCGTCCTCTGAAGACTCCGCATCCCAAGCGTCTTTCACTGACTCGGTGTCAGATTCTTTCTTTTCTTCAAGTTTAGGGGACTCCTCCTAAAACAGGATTAAAATGTAATGCAATAAGGCGGAAAGTCGATGGTTCATTAGCAAAAACATAATCTTCCTGCTGAGACAGTTGGTTGAAAGTAGAAATACGGATACACGGAAAGTCAGCGCTTTCTACATTTGAATAACAAAATATAGACCTATATGTACCCTACCTTTCACCAATATTAAGAAACTCTAAATATTTCCACTTTGTTGTTTCATATACCAGCATTCAGCAACAGATAGTCTATCTACAGCCTACCATATAATCTTTTCCTTCTCGTCTCAATCCATCCTAAGGTTGTCTGGAAGAGATCGCTCTTAGCGATAAGACCGTCCATTATGTCACCTACTTTAACTAGATTAAGATCAAAAATGTAAAATTGGTGTACCTAATAAAGAATATGTATCTATCTATCTACAACAGCTATATTAGGGTTTAATAAAAACAAAGATCCATAAGTGTAGGATCCTACTAGGTACTTGTAACCTACACACAATAAAGAGCTTTGACTTTGACTTTGGTCCTTAAAGATTAAAATGCCATGTCATTTTAGATAATTTAATATTGATATGCAATATCAAACTCTTTGTCATATCTAAAGGGTAATAAACTATATCTGTATCAGACTAAACTTGTAGATCAAGGTTACTGTATGAAATTTAGGATCATTCATGTTTAAATCACACAATAACATAATTTATTTTGGGATTCCATGCTATTTTGTTTCATTATATGTTATAAAAATTGTTTTGCATACCTTTTTGTCTTTATCATCAGCCTTTAATTCAATCTTCTTCTCTTCAGAAGGTGT
Organism: Helicoverpa assulta; assembly: GCA_963856015.1. Taxonomy (NCBI): domain Eukaryota; kingdom Metazoa; phylum Arthropoda; class Insecta; order Lepidoptera; family Noctuidae; genus Helicoverpa; species Helicoverpa assulta. The sequence goes on from CAWLCW010000016.1 coordinate 5,070,163, forward strand.
AGATGGAGCTTCTTGTGACATCTGAGTCTTTAGCTTGCCAGGCTTCACTCTGGTGCCTGGCCTAAGTGGCTTCTTCTCAGCTGATCCAACTTCAATACCTTGAGCTTTAAGAGAATCCAGCAACGCTTGAGCCCTAGCCTTATCAGCTTTCTGTTTTGGTGTCAACAACTTTCCTTCAGCCTTTAATCTCTCTTTTCTCTCCTTTTCCTTTTGCTTTTTCCTTTCCTTTCGTTCCTTTTCTAATCTTATAACTTCCAGTCTTTGCCTTTCACGTTCCTCTTCCTGCTTTATCCTCTCTTCTTCTTCTCTTTTCAATCTTTCCTCTTCTTCTTGCACTTTCTTCAAAGCTTCTTGCATAGCAGCAATGGTCTTTTTGGTTGGACCTTTCTTTGTTTTGTCTTCCTTCTCTGCCTTTTCGCCCTTCTTTTTCTTCTTCTTTCCTTCTGTGGGGGCTTCGCCATCTACGTCCTTTTCTTCTGAGGGTTCCTTGGCAGGCTCTTCCTTGGTTTCCTCTTCAGGTTTGGGCTTGGCAGGCTCAGGAGCTTTAGCTTTCACTTCAGCAGGCTCCTTTTTACCCTCCTGGTCTTTTTCCTTCTTTTTGGCCTCTAATTTCTTCTGCTTTTCTCGTTCCTTCTTTTCTTTTTTCTTTTGTGCTGCTGTTTTTATGGTGACATCATTCTCATTGTCACTTCCCTCTTTATCTTCTTCCTTTTCTGGTTCAGCCTTAGGCTCTTCCTTTTTACCCTTCTTTTTTGCTTTAGGTTTTTCTTCAGCTACTTCCTCAACTTTTTCTGCTGCAGCAGCTTCAGGGGCAGGAGTAGCCTCTTTCTTAATTCCAGCATATTCCATTTCTAATTCAGCTAATACCTTCTCTATATCATCATCACTATCATTCTTATTCCGTCTTTGTTTTTTTCCCTTTTTGCCCGCTGGTTCCTTCTTTTCTTGGGCAGGTTTCTTTTGTGGTTTTTGTACAGGTGCTTCATCATCTGACGATGGTGGAGCTTCAGGTGGGGAATCGTCGCCATCTTCGATTTCTAACAAAGAGAATGCACTCTTCTTTTCTTCCTTCTTTTTATTTTTCTTTGGCTTTTGTTCTTCTGGTTCTGATTCATCTATTAAGAAATTTTAAAAATAATCAGTAAGTTGGTTGGTCTAAGTATGCTAACTAATTTAATGTAACATACTGTCAGTTGCACAAAGCTCCATTAAGCTTCATTAAATCTATTTCTGACACTTTTTATCTTAAAATAAGAGTCAGCAATAGATTTAAAGAAACTGTAACTTTAATGAATCTATGTGCAACTGACGGTTAAACTTTTGTATGTTGCAAATTATAGAACATTTGAAAATACTCCAACATACATTTACTATGCTTATTTATGACATTATTTGTGCATTACTAACTTATTGTCCCAGCACTGATATCTAGTCAACCTAGTTGAGTAATTTAAGAAGAAAAATAATCTGTCCTTGTTTAAAGTAATGTGACTGTATTTTCCACCTCTTCTCCTGAACTTCTTACGAAGTTTCTCTCTCTCAGATTTAGATTAACTAGAACTGGCAATCATATGTTCAGTGTAAATATTAACTTTTATTCATCAACTACAGTCTATACTACATACCATCGTTGCTACTTGCATCCTTTTTCTTGCGAGACTTATTTGAAATTGAGACATTTTTAATATTCTTTGTGACTTCTTTTACATCTTCATCAACAGACTTCTTGTGCTTAGCCTTGGCTTTAGGCTTTTCTTCTTCACTTTCGGAATTCACTGATATTCTGGAAAAAAATATTTACTCAGCATGATAATTATCATATTAAGTCATTGCACCACCACTTGAAATAAATAAGAGTGTAGTCATTTATATGGAGTACCTATAGTATTGTAGCAAAAGTAAACAAATATAGTATTTGTTAGTAATCAAATTCCAGAAACATTTAATGGATAGTTTTGTTAAAATCGATTATTATTTCTGATAGAATTACTACACTATTCATTTATGAGAAAGGACTCAGTTTAATTCGTTTATGCGGTTTGAGAAAGTAAACGACGCATTGTTAGTCAGCATGGAACTTAACAATAAGCTTAGAAGACACAACACCGCATTGTTCACAGTTTTATAACTTAAATATGGCAAAAATCTGGTTAACCTCTAAGTACTCACTTCTTTGCCTTTTGCGCCGGTTTAACGTTATCAATGTTTGTAGTTTCTACATCACTGTCACTGCAAGGAAACAAGTAATATGAATATCCGGGTAGAAAGCTGGCAATCAACAGTGAAAATACAATAATATGCCATTGATGAAACTTACCCCTCGTCCACTGTCGAGTTCTTCTTCCCCTTTTTAGCCTTCCCCATTTTGTTAGTATGTTATACTAAGTCACAATTCCCGGAATATAGTGGTCTTTTATAGAATATTTTGCGAACTCTATCATGTGAAAGAAACGTGATCAACGCACAGGATAGCTCTTGCAGCCAAAAATTAATACGATCAAGACGGTCGTCGTGTCCGTTCTGCACTCACGTCACGTCACACCACAGAAAAAGGAAAGGAAAAAGCAGCGTGAAAAAATAGAGCAGCACATGGGTTATTTTATTATTAGCTGTTCCTAAAGCCCCCAGTACACGTTGGCCCAAGTTCGGCCAAGCTTTCCAATGCACAAATGTAGGCCACGATCAAATGGTGTTTACACAGTGGCGCATGGCTCATTCCTGTCTGGCAAACCACTTGCGATGGACGTCGAAGTAATTAAGGCTTCGGCTATTAATTTGTACACTACTATATATATTTATATTATACTACACTACTATATATATTTATATTATACTACACTACTATATTTACTACTATATTTATTTTTACACGCAACACAAAGTGTACTTTATCCCTCAGCGGTCGGTGACGAACTAAACATTGGCCGAATGTGTAAACACCACACGCCAAGCTGGGCGTGGCTTCCTTTGATGTGTGCCCAAAAAACCGACAACTCGCCGAATGCGCGCCAACCTTGACAAATGTCCGCCAACCTGCACGAATACCCCGAGTACACGTTGGTGATGGCGTGTATTGGCCGAACTTGGGCCAACGTGTACTGGGGCCTTAACATTACTAATGAATACGATATTAGTTGTTACTTCTGTAGCTGTTAAAAAATCTGTAATAAAAAAAAAGATATAACTAAACAAAAAATCTAAATAAGATTTTGTAAAAGGATTTTTAACTTCAGAGCATTATAAAATTATAACTGGAAAGGGTCATCTAATCTGCTGGGATCACCTAACTTTGTAAGCCCGTTCGTCTTATTTTGTGAGTGGAGCGTAAGATTTGGTTCCCTCAAGATTTTCCCTTCTTTCGCTACCACTGTCACTATAAATTCCCTACACACCCTACTTTGCATTGTGCAGACAGGTAAAACAGCAGAGCTACATATTTATATTCATAGTCAAAGATGACCCTGAGGCGCCACATTTCTTCCTCTTGTGAATATATTTCTATAACGACACATCTTCATACTCATTCTTATTTAGGACTTGCATTTCTTCTGTTATAGTTCTTCTTTGCAACTCAAAAATTCACAGTTATTGGTGTTCCTCGATTTTCACTCATCGCTCAGTATGCGTTATTAATACCTGTTCCATATCGGCCAAAAGACCAGTATCCAAATTAAATAAACTCTATTTACACACGAGGAAATGTGAAAATAAAAAAAAAAACAGTAACATCAACGGGAATGACAGCCGAAGATATAAAATTTTTAGTCAATTTATTTTTTGTTTCATAATCAATATGTACAAAGGATTTACTCGGATATTATCTCTTTACTGTGCAGATAAAGTACAACCGTGTGTTCCTCCCATTCTTAGAAATAATGTGTTATGTACGCGAAAAGGTGGTCCTAATATAGGTTATATTTTTCTACGAACGAAGAAACACGACAGAGGCAGTCCCTCGGCTCTGTTCGTTCCCGTACCAGTCAAGCCTAATCCTGATGACATAAACATTGGTGCAGAACTCTCAGGACGTCTGAAGAAGCAGGATCTTCTTAAAATTCTTAACAAATTCTATCAGAAACCAGAGGTCAGAGTGTTGGCATCAGAGAATGGGTTGGATGACCAGCTATTGCATCAGGCTTTTCTATCCTTTCGGAGACATTGTTTAGAACATGACCTGCCACCAGACTTACACATCATTATAAGTGATATTATACAAGGTAAATAACTGAGACCATGTTTTATCAATAGCCATTCATAAATGATTACTAAAATTTCATAAAAAAATATGTTGTTGATTTTTGTAGGTGCTGGCCATGTAGATGACCTGTTTCCGTACTTCCTGAGACATGCAAGACAGGCATTCCCTCACCTAGACTGTTTAGATGACCTGAAAAAGATATCTGACTTAAGAACACCTGCTAACTGGTTTGTACTAGACTTTTTTTATTTATATGTAGAAGCTTATAAACTATTTTGTATATGGTTTCAAGCCCAAATTTCGCTATTACTATTCATATTAACTATTCCTTATCTATATTTTGATTTTTAATTCTGAAATGTTGTAAAGGCTGTCTTGTATAATCCCTGTTTTTATTATTCATAACATTATCTATACTAATATTATAAAGCTGAAGAGTTTGTTTGTTTGTTTGAACGCGCTAATCTCAGGAACTACTGGTCCGATTTGAAAATTTCTTTCAGTGTTAGATAGCCCATTTATCGAGGAAGGCTATAGGCTACTTTTTATCCTGGTATGGGAAGTAGTTCCCACGGGATGCAGGTGAAACCGCTGGCAGAAGCTATTCCAATATAAAAAATATGCTGAAGCAAAGTACGTGTATTTGGAGCACTGTGCTGTCAGTTTATAACAGACCCTTTAAGCTTATCAGAATCTTATTTGAGAAAAAATCAAACAAGGAGTATTGTTTTCAATGAGAAAGAGTCATTTCACACAAAATGTTCTTTTATTAAACATTCAGCCTATCTATCTACCTATCAAATGATGGAATTTGTAACTGTGTAGCTTATACTACCAACAATAAGAATCACAAAATAAACTTATCTCCAAAAGGCATATTAATTACTTATGTTTCAAAAAGTGTGAAAATACTAAGTGTATTAACCAAAACATATTATTTCCTATATATTTATTGAACCCTTTAAAAATGCAGGTATCCTGAAGCAAGATCTATAAACAGAAAGATAATATTCCATGCGGGTCCTACAAACTCGGGCAAGACTTATCATGCACTTGAGAGATTTTTGAGTGCTAAATCTGGAGTTTACTGTGGCCCATTGAAGCTATTGGCAACTGAAATATATCATAAATCTAATAAACATGTAAGTAATAACAATTTATTTGAGCTTTAGAGTCTCATGCAGAAGAGCTAAGCAATTCCATGGACACTTAAAAAAAAAGTTTTTTTGCAATAATTTTCAAGCTATCCCTATAAGTGATAGTTGTGTATTTATGTTGCAGTATGCAGTATATAACCTTTTTAAGTTGATTTAAGGGTGTTAACTATTCAATTCTATTTTACAATTTTTTTTTATTGCATTGTAAAAAGCTTCAAGCATATTTATTCCGTCATCTCAATTTTAGAGTCAGTGAAATATTATTGGCAAGGTGACAGTTGTTTGTTTCTTAGTGTGTGTATTATTCATTAATACCAAAGACACATACACACATTATAACACAGTGCACATGCAACTTACTCCACTCAGTGATACCAAAAAATGGTGCAACACAGCAACTCCCATAAACAGTTTTCTGAACAAAGTCAAAGTAACATTTTTATTTCAAATAGGCCTATGAAACATCAAACTAGTTGCACCGTTGCAAAGAGTTGGTTCATGAAGAAGCAACAAGAAACTCCATAGACACTCTTTAAAAAAAAACAATAATTTACAATAGTCTTCAAGCTAAGAGCCGCCGTTAATATAGGTAATGTTAGCAATATAACATTTTTGTATCCCCATCTCTAAAACATAATATTGGTTACAGGGCACACCTTGCGATTTAATAACTGGAGAAGAAAGGAGGCACGCTTCTTTATACACATCATTGACAAATCCAGACGAGAAGAGTGTTGATGTTCCAACAAATGATCATTGTTTACAAATTGATGCAACTGAGCTTACACCTTCTAGTCATGTTGCTTGTACAGTTGAAATGACGTCACTAAATAGTAGATGTGAGTTGCCATTGATTGCTTAAAAAACACTATAAAAATACGCATTTCTAAATGCACGTAAAAATCATCTCAGGACTTCCCTAACAAGTCTAAACTTACTTAGTATAATGTTCCAGTTCATATTGTACAGTCCCATCATCAGTCTGAAACTGTAAACTTTTAGCTTCTGTAGTTAGTATGCAGTCAAGTTCTCACTGCATAAAGACTAATTAATAGCTTACTTTTAATCAAGCCCTACTCCATATTGAATATGCATATTTTTTTGTAATCGGAAGATTTTTTCCCAATTATTTTAATACAATTTGTTTTGTTTTTTTTTTTTTTTATCAACAGATGAAGTAGCAATTATAGATGAAATACAAATGATTGGGGACAGGGGCAGAGGATGGGCCTGGACGCGGGCGATATTAGGTAAACACAGTGTATTCTATCGTAAAATATACCTTAAGTATGTAGCAATAAGGAATAATATTGATTGTTCGTTTACAGGATTACAAGCAGATGAAATACATTTGTGCGGAGAGGCTGGTGCTGTCAGTCTTATAGAAGAAATATGTAACGCGACTGGTGAAGAATTAGAAGTAAGTTTTATACTTATACTAAGGAATAAAGTTTTTTATAGCCAAGCAAATATTATTTCTATTCAGTAATGCTTGAAGTAAGGCTGAAAGATTTGATCTTTCGAGCCGAGATTAAGTCAGTACTAGAAAGGGATGCTATTCTTCCTGTATAATATCTTAAACCCCCGATATCCTGGAATCATCTATACCTATGTGAACAATATATTCATTTTCTCAGGTTCATAAAAATTTTTAAAATCTCTAAATATTTATATAAAACATTTGCTTCAGGTACGCAACTATAAAAGACTAACAGAACTGAAAGTAGAAGACACAGCATTGGGATCCCTGGATAACGTGAAACCCGGAGACTGTATAGTGTGTTTCAATAAAAACGACATTTACAGTGTAAGTCGAGCCATTGAACAGAGGTCAGTCCCATGTTGAGGCAGGTATCCAATTACTAAAGTATATTTAGGATCATTGACATTTTAGAAGTTTCTGTATGTAAGTTTTAGCTCATGAAAGCGGGTGTCCTATATTTGTGTGTAGAAGGTGTACATGCACATTTTCTTTGTATTACTGGGTGAATCGGCCACTACTGGGCGCGTCCGAGCTGACGCACACAAAGACAATGTGCTTGTGCATTGACACCAAGTTTGGCTCACCCGCTTTCGTGAGATAAAACATATATATTACTGCATATTGTAATGACAATATTTTGAGACTCTTGAAAGATTAATTCGGTTTAGCCCACTAAAAGTAATAAGTGCTAGCCAAATGACCATCAAATAAGTAACTTCGAAATCTACCAATTATACAGTAGAAGTGGATTGACTTAAAAAGTTGGCTAACGTTCCAAATGAGTTGCGTTCATTAGATATATCATGAGTGTTGTCACAACTCAGTATCTATTTTAAGCTTTAGAATAGAATTGATGTGATCTATATTTTGTTTAGTATCATCGTTTTATCTTTCATATCAACAATGTTTGTTTATCTATACATACTAGATATATGTAAACAATTGTTCGTCTTAATGTGATTCCTAATTACCATTGGCGACTACATTCATATTAAACAGAGTGAAGAAATACATACCTAGATATAGATACATTCATAAAAATAAATTAGATAGCATTTGAACTAAAATATTGTGCTTCAGTGATGTCCAAAAAAATTGGTAATATTGCATGCTTTTTCTCTCAATAACTGGTATATTTGTAAAATATTTCCTTTTTTTCAGGGGTCAAGAAGTAGCAGTAATTTACGGTAGTTTACCTCCGGGCACAAAGTTAGCTCAAGCCAATAAGTTCAATGACCCTAACAGTTCGTGTAAAGTTATGGTAGCTACCGACGCTATAGGGTTGGGCATTAATTTGTAAGTAATACGATCTTATGCCATTCTTTTATAATCCTTACAAATGTAAGGCTCAGATACCACCCGGCTGTTTCAATAACGAAATTCTATTGATTTAAAAAAAATCCTTATATCGAAAGTTTGGGCCTAAGGCTTAGAATGAGATTCAGTCATTGCCAATATGTCTGTTTTCATCTCTATCTTATTTAAAATTTCGCGCATCTTCTTGATTCTAACATGATGGTTTATTTACTTTTTTTCAGGAGTATAAGAAGAATAATATTTTATTCTCTAATAAAGCCCGTGGTAAATGACGACGGAGACAAAGAAATGGATGTTATTAGTATATCGCAAGCTTTACAAATCGCTGGTAAGTGAAAATTCCCAATTTGTAAACCATTTCATTGAAAATTCAACTTTATAACTAAGCTATCAAAACCTACAATTGTTTACATATCTGAAGCTAGCTACATTTTTGTTTTGGTAGGGATATCATGAATCCCTCCTGTTGTGAGCGCAGCATGAGGGAGTGTCAGATTCTTACTGACTAAAACCCATCATGTTCCTTCTAAAGTCCTTTATGTAGCAGGACCGCGGCAAGCCTTTCAGATTGGCTTTACCTCACCCATTTTAGACTCTATCTTTCAGTAAATAAAGTCTAAAATTCCTTAACACTATCCTTTAAAAGGTCGTGCGGGTCGCTACGGCAGTGCTTGGGAGACTGGTTACGTCACAACATATAAGCCAGAAGACCTAGCTACGTTGAAGACGTTACTATCAAACACTCCCGACCCGGTCACTCAGGCGGGGTTGCACCCGACTGCTGAACAAATGGAGCTGTATGCCTATCATCTACCTCATGCCAGCCTTAGTAGTCTTATGGTAAGTTTAATTGTTTGATTATTCTTAACTAGCTTCCGCCCGCGGCTTCACCCGCGTAGAGTTTTATTATTTTATTAAAATCAGTTCAGTGGTTTAGACGTGAAAGCGTAACAGACAGACAAACAGACAGATTTACTTTCGCATTTATAACATTAGTATTGATTATTGATATGATGATAAAGTGCTTATAATGTGCCTATATGTGTGTATAGTAAATAAAAAAGTCGTGGTGGCCTAGTGGGCAAAGAAAAAAGTCGTGGTGGCCTAGTGGGCAAAGAACCAACCTCTCGAGTATGAGGGCGCGGGTTCGATTCCAGGTCAGGCAAGTACCAATGCAACTTTTCTAAGTTTGTATGTACTTTCTAAGTATATCTTAGACACCAATGACTGTGTTTCGGATGGCACGTTAAACTGTAGGTCCCGGCTGTCATTGAACATCCTTGGCAGTCGTTACGGGTAGTCAGAAGCCAGTAAGTCTGACACCAGTCTAACCAAGGGGTATTGGGTTGCCCGGGTAACTGAGTTGAGGGGGTCAGATAGGGCAGTCGCTCCTTGTAAAGCACTGGTACTCAGCTACATCCGGTTAGACTGGAAGCCGACCCCAACATAGTTTGGGAAAAAGGCTCGGAGGATGATGTGTGTATAGTAAATGCCTCTATATGGAATTTATGATCTCCTCTATACATATAGTATATAATACAATGTGAAATAAACTCATGTCAGTGTATAGATACATTAAGAATTGGTGTCTTTAGTTTTATGCCCGAAAAACGTCTCGGCGTTTCCCTGAAATTATATTTACATTAATTTGTTACTATGTTCTAAAATTTTTGATCACATGGTTTGGAAAGTTATTTGTATTACATATTTTGAGTTTTGAATATTGTTTCAGGATATATTCGTCCACTTATGCACCGTCGACGTGTCCCTCTACTTCATGTGTAATACAGAAGCGTTCAAATTCCTCGCGGAGATGATACAGCACGTGCCGCTACCTCTCCGCGCTCGATACGTCTTCTGTTGTGCGCCAATCAACAACAAACTGCCCTTCGTTTGTGCCACATTCCTAAAGGTTTGTGTGTTTCTATGTAAAACTGTGCATGTCTATGCAAAACTGTGCACCACTACATAAACATGTGCGCTAAACCGAATTACTACGTGAAACTGTGCATTACTGCGTAAGACTGCATTACTACGTGAAACTGCACATTGCTATGTAAAACTGTGCACTGCTACGTAAACTGTGTATAGCTGCGACTTGTACATGACTAACTAAACTGCGCATAACTACATAAAACTTTACTTAACCGTGTATTACTACGTAAGACTGTGCATAACTACATAAAGCTCTTATATTTTATAGCTTAAGTATTATTGTAAATGAAGCTTATCAGAGACTATATTATAGCAAGAGACCATTTGCATTACAAAATTGATGATTTTCTTTACCCACAGATGGTCCGACAATACAGTCGCAATGAGCCTCTAACTAAGAACTGGTTGAGTAACGTTGTGGACTGGCCTCTGCCCTCGCCGAAGACTATCATGGATCTAGTACATTTGGAGTCAGTGTTTGATGTCTTAGAGCTTTATTTATGGTTAAGGTATGTTATTAATTAATCTATACTAATATTATAAAGCTGAAGAGTTTGTTTGTTTGAACGCGCTAATCTCAGGAACTACTGGTCCGATTTGAAAAATTTTTTCAGTGTTAGATAGCCCATTTATCGAGGAAGGCTATAGGCTACTTTTTATCCGGGTTCGTGCAGAGGTTCCCACGGGATGCGGGTGAAACCGCTGGCAGAAGCTAGTAGTAAATAAAAAACTAGCCAAGTGCGAGTAACCGTACTATAACCGTAGTTTCCAGTATTTTTTGTTATAGTGGTAAAAGAAATACAGTATTTGTGAAAATGTCAACTGTCTCACTAACAGGGCTCATGAGATACAGCCTAGTGTCAGACGGACAGTGAAGTCTTATTAATGAACCCCCTTTTTGCCCTTTCGGTACGGAACTTTAAAAATGTATTTTAATTTGTCAGTTAGTTCGGTCAAATGGCTGAGAAACTATAATATGCATGGTACTAAACAGATGTAAACATTTATAATCAGCCAATATAGACAATAAAACTTATTTCACAGTTACCGGTTTCCCGATATGTTCCCTGACGCGAAGTTAGTGCGGGATATGGAAGTTGAACTGGACGCGATCATACAGCAAGGAATATTCCAAATAACCAGGTAAATAAATTCATTAGACAATTTGAATAATTAATATTTTTTTAAATAATCTGGTCCGCGGTACCGATTTCTGTACTAATATACGGATGAAGTTTGTTCGCTCAAAGGCGATAATCTCAATCAATTTCAGTGAGAATTTTATAATTTTTTACCCGAGTGCGTGGAGTAGGTCCTATGTGACGCGGGCGAAATCACTAGCAATAAAAAATATATATTGGCAATCACATATTTTTCCAGATTATTAAGAAACTCAGAGCAAGTCCTTCGCGATGACCCTCAGATGGAAGCGCTGAGGGACAAGAGAATGTCACGCTCCGGCTCGCACTTGAAGCCCAAAGGAGATGACTCCAAGCCTAAACTGTCGGAATTACTCGTAGCTAAGGTAAGATATATTCTGGAAAGGATACACATATAGCTCTTTATGTAGAGAAAAACTAAAAATATAAAACTTTTCTCTTTGTTAATCTTCCACGTAAAATCTACTGAATGAATTTTGATGAAACTTGGCGTTCATTATAACCTGTATATCAGAAGAACACATGGACTTGGTTGAAACCGCGGTCTAGAGCTATAAATTGTCTTCTATATTCTTGTTTTTAAATCTGGATCACTTCAGTTCTAGTTTTACAAATCTGATCGCCATGAAAATATATGTTTTGTTTTATATTACAGGGCCTTATCACACCTCAAATGTTGAAGAAACTCCAGCAAGAACTAGCAACTAACTCAACAGACAAACAGAAGCCAGAAAGAAGTCGAAATAATAGAAATAGGAGGAAATGATGCTTTAAATTTGTTGTAAATATAAGTTACATAAAATACTTGTAATAAAATGTTCCCGAGATCTAGTTCAATGTGGTTCTTTTATTTGGTATTCTAAGGTCTACAAGTGAGCAAAATTACGTAGAAAAGATTTCTTTTGTGTTGTGGGAAGTCATTTATATAACCCGTTGAGTGCATAACGATCATTGTCGAATATTTTTATTAATTTAACTTTTTTAATTTCTTAGGTTATACGACGTTTAAAACTCAACAAAAAAATCTAAGTCTTTAAAACACGCAGACTCATTCACTAAATCTTTTTCTATACTAATATTATAAGAGGAAAACTTTTGTTTGTTTGTTTGGTTGTAATGGATAAACTCAAAAACTACTGGACCGATTTTAAATATTCTTTCACCATTAAAAAGCTATATTATCTGCGAGTAACATAGGCTATATTTTATCCCGATGCGGGCAGTAGATCCCACGGGACGCGGGTGAAACCGCGGGAAAACGGCTAGTATGTTATCTACTAGTGATGTTGCGTATTTCCCTTTCCGTGTTCAACTGGCGACACCGGTCTCGCGAAATCCACACGCTTTTGTTTTACTACGGAATCCTACGATCCCGTGTTCAATTCGCGTCAATTGAGCACGCTTTTGCGATCAAGCAACGTTAAAAGAAGTTTTACAAAACAGTGTGTAATTGAATTGAACACGGTTTTTTATCCTGTCTATTCGAAACAAATCCGTACTGATTTGACGCGTTCGTAAATGTTCGGGATAAATCGTGCGGGCCGAAGCAGGCCAGAGCGCCCGAAGTTGGATTCGCGCGCTTGTCATTGCAATTTGTTATTTGTTTGTTACTGTGCGTTCATGGTTGTACCTATTTTGTTTACATAGTGCATAATGGAAGAGTTTAAAAGGGTTTTCAGTGAAATTACAAAAGATTTTGAAATACTCAACTGTGACTGTTTCATTCATGCATGATAAGGAAATATGACGTTCACGAAAAATAAAGGTCCAACCTACATCTATTTCGAGACGGCATCAAAAACAATTACCCAGCAGTGGTAGAATTCAGTCCGACCGTCCTGTTAAAAAGAAACGTGCACACAATATCGCTGTGAACATGACCAAAACGAACGTTCCGCAAAATAGTTGTCGATGTTTTTTTTTTGTTATTTTTGTGCTGATAGTAAATGTTTCATTAATTGTATTGTATGTTATATTTCTTTGAAATCATATTGAGTTAATAATACAACCTACCGCCTACTGTAGAATAATACCGTCGCTGATTCAACACGCTTTTGAAGACTCAAACAGTCTAAGAGACGAGTCAAAAAAGCGCGTTCAGTTCAACTGCACACGATTTTGTTAAACCTTACCCAGCACCACTTGATCACAAAAGCGTGCTCAGTAGTCGCGAATTAAACACGGGATCGTAGGATTCCGTAGTAAAACAAAAGCGTGTGGATTTCGCGAGGCCGGTGTCGCCAGTTGAACACGGAAAGGAAAATACGCAGTGATGTTGTGAACGAATTTAGTTTCAGGCTGGTATATGTTTATAGTTTTCACAATCTATTTTAAATACCGCAATGCAGAAACACTTTCGTATCAAATAGTAGCAAGCAGGTGAAAATTAGGTAGCACGCGAATCACAGCATAGATACCAACTGGACTAATTAAGACTTAGATTTATTCACTACTATTTGTCTTCGAAGTTATCACCAGTGCAACTGTAATCGGTGACCTCTGACAGACAATTATAATTATCACTGTTAAGAGGGTAGTTGATTTTGCAATAGTTTAGCACTTCGTAATAGTCGTCAACCCACCTTAGTTTCACACAGTTCAAAATGAGCAGATATAATTCAATTTTAGTGTTTTTAACAGTGATCTATTTATTAAATACAGAAGGTACAAACTGGTGCAATAAAAAAGTTATTTTCTATCCCGTTACGTGAAAATTAATGGTTACTCTTTGAATTGTTTTGGGCAGCTTTCAGAGTGTTTGATGTGAATGGTGTGGAAAATATTCTGGCGTTAGAAAATGAGCAGATTAATATAGAATGTAAAACTGATATGGCTATGGCTTACTGTGGATTTATACATCCAACTGGGAAACGATATTCGTAAGTAATCTTGATTTTAAAGTGTTACGGTTATTTTTTCAGTCATTTACATATTTTGCGTAGTCTATCACAAATAAATGTCACATAGAATAAATAAACCTCATTCTGAAAAATATATGAGCCCATTAATTGAAGAATCCATACCTACTAATATTATAAAGCTGAAGAGTTTGTTGGTTTGTTTGAACGCGCTAATCTCAGGAACTACTGGTCCAATTTGAAAATTTCTTTCAGTGTTAGATAGCCCATTTATCGAGGAAGGCTATAGGCTACTTTTTATCCCGGTACGGGAAGTAGTTCCCACGGGATGCGGGTGAACCGCTGGCAGAAGCTAGTATATAATACCTACTTATTATCGGATAGCAATTAAACGAGTGACTGTAAATTACAATTTTAAGTGTCAAAATTAATGAATTTGGGTTATATAATTACTAAGTGAGCGACTGACTGTAAGTGACGAAAAATCAACAGAATAGTATCTTACAAACATTAATTTGAGTTACTTAAAATACAAAAAATTAAACCGACTTCCAAAAACACTAAAAAGCAAAAAAAAAACTAATTTTAGGTGCATCGGCCTAGAAGTCGGTGTCTAATGGATGTTACTAAGTTAATTTTGCCACCGACTTGTAGGCCGATGCACCTAAAATTAGTTTTTTTTTGCTTTTTAGTGTTTTTGGAAGTCGGTTTAATTTTTTTGTAAAAAAGTTTTTTATTTACTGCTTTTCAGTGATACGAATAGTTATCACTATCCATATAAGTGGAAAGTTCTCATCAATATAAATAATATAAGCCCAAATACGAGGTATTTTACATATCCAGTTGTCGAGTCCCCTCGACCTTCTCTGGTCTCCATCATCAGGTCAGCTCCAAACCTTCACTGTTGCAAAGGTCTTGTCAATACAAATAATATAAGCCCAAACACGAGGTAGTTTACATATTCAGTTGTCGAGTTCCCTCGACCCTCTCTGGTCTCCATCATCAGGTCAGCTCCAAACCTTCACTGTTGCAAAGGTCTCGTCAATACAAATAATATAAGCCCAAACACGAGGTAGTTTACATCTTCAGTTGTCGAGTTCCCTCGACCCTCTCTGGTCTCCATCATCAGGTCAGCTCCAAACCTTCACTGTTGAATAGTACTTTTAGGCATACACCTGAGTGTCAAGTTTTTACCCTATGTATGCCTACAACTTTCGAAGGTTGCCCTCGATTTCTCAGGGTTTCCATCATCAGATCCTGACCTGATGACTATGGGACCAACTGGCAGCTATTTCGCGTCGAACAAAAAAAGAATCACGCAAATCGGTCTATAAACCTCGGAGTAATCGATGTACATACATAGAAAAAAAAAAAACATACCGGCCGAATTGAGAACCTCCTCCTTTTTGGGAAGTCGGTTAAAAATGAGCAGCTTCATAATATTTGAGCGACTTAATATTTGTTTGAGTGTCAACGTTACGTCCTGCATTTTTTTCAATATTTGGCAAATGTATTTTTTATACTGAGCGGCATTTTATCTTAAATGAAGTGTTTCGAATACAAAATGTGTGAAATAAATTACATTAGACACATTTCCTAGGAAATCTATACATTTCCTAAATAGTAATCGGAAATGTATAATTAAGATATCAAGGGGTAAGCGGGGGATAGCGGAGCGGGGGAAGGGGATTGAAGCGAAGCATGCAACCAGGCATGCAGCATGGAAGTAAAGTACAGTGCAACATGCAGCAAACATGGCTTCTGTCACGCTGCGGAGCTCCGGCGGTCCCATGCGAGCTTATCGTCGCAGATGGTTTTCACGCTCACCACCACCACCGCAGCTACGGCTTGCTGGCCGGCCGAGCTCAGCCGTGGCGGCGAGCGTTAAAACAACCTGCGCCTCAGCTCGCAGGCCGCCTCGCCCCTCCGCGCCTACGCGGTTTTGAATTGCACTCTAGGGGTAGGGCAAACAAGACTACGTGGAGTCGGTTTTGCAGCGAGTCGTTTTCAAAATTCTGCCATCTTAAAATAGAATATCAGGAACCAATATTTCATTAATAAAGCAGCTTACAAAACTTTGCTCAAAGTGAACTTTTTAGTAGTACGTTATGTACCTATAACCTCACTTAGAAAAATCGATTCTATCTGAATATTGAAGTTGCTCTCTCTGTATTTCCAGTCGCTCACTTAGTAATGTAGTCGCTCGGATAAAATTTTAATATATGAAATGGATTTATCACAATCCACTTTTTGTAAGCTCGTTCTGGATTTTATTATTAATCAATATTCGTTGTTAGTTTAGTTAATTTTTCGCTTACTCAAATTCATACCGCTCAAGTTATTAATACAGTACCTATGTCATCATCTGTCGCAAAGCGTTTTTTTAATCGCTCGTTTTATAATTCCCCCTTATCTGGGTACACAAAGTACCTTATTTCTTCGCGATGGGGGTTTAGCTGTGGCATACAGGTGCACCTACTTATATCGTAGAGCTGAAGAATAGATTATTTTCGTTCTTATCCATTTGTTATCAGCTAAATAATTAAAAGTTTACAAATTTGGGTCTCAATGTCGACTCCTGCGCAAATATTTTATCTATCTTTGTTTACATTGTGTAATTAAAAAACAAGATAATGTGAATTAAGCACGAATGACCGAATAACTATGTAAGCACTTGCAGTAACAAAGCATCTTCTAGCTAGGTAGTTTATACTACTACCTATGCATTTACAAATCCATATTCCCATGACCATTGGCTGTTAAGTATGTTGGTGACCTTAATATTAGTAGATAGCCTATATGCTTACTTCTGCCCAATACTCAAACACCACCACCATCAGATTTTCAGGCACCACCTTAAACGTCGGCCACTGCGCAATAAAAATAAAAGCGACGAAAAACGACACTGGAACATGGCGATGTCACATAGGTACGAAGGCCACTGGTGTGGAAATGATGCAGACCATCCAAGTCAGGGTCGTGAGACAGTTAGCGGCAATCCAGAAGAATATTACGGCTGTGCATGGGAAGCCTGTGACGTTGGGTTGCGCGACTACCAAAGGACTGATGCCTTTGAGTTATTGTCGGTTTGAGCCTCCAATTGGGCAGCCGTTTAGCATTAACTCAGAGGTGACTCGCACCAAGTAAGTTTCCGTTTAGGAGTACTAAAAATCTAATAATATGCCTTGATTTCTAGAGCAATTTTGCTCTTTTTCTGTTTCCAGTTACCTAATAGTTAAGTGATTTTCTATTCCAGCCCGATCCTAGGCCGATATTTCTTTCCAAGCAACAAAAGTTTAGACCGTGGAGACTGCGCAGTGACCATACGCAAAGTAAAATATGAGGATGTCGGCGCGTGGACCTGCGGAGCTGGGCTTGGTGATGGACAGGAACATATCGATTTTATACAATTAGATGTTGAAGGTTGGTAGCATTCCTTCCTTGTAGTAGCGTATTAAAATTATCGAATGGCGAATTTTTTTAGTATTGTTCTTGTTGTTATAACTTTTTGGCGATTCAGAATAAGTTGACCAGTCATATGACTGTATGTAGTTTTATCATTTGTCTTAATCTAAAATTCACTATTCTATTCAGGACTATATGCCATGTCGACAGCATCAGCAACTGGCATCACTTTCGGCACAATCGGCATCATTGCCCTGTTAGCTGCTCTCGGATTTTTCGCTTGGAAACAGCGAAGAGTCTTAGGAGCTATGAGGCCTGAAGCTGAAGAAGCAAGAGGCCATGAATTGGAAGAGATTCCTGCTGCAAGCCCAAGTTCCCAAAGCACCCCTCGACCTGCCAGGAGTTTACCTCAAGTAGAGATAGAATCTCCTTCTGAACCCAGTGCATCTCCATTATTGACACAATCTGAGTCTTGAAGACATTGAATTTTTGACTGATTCCAATTAATTTAGGTTTATTCATAAATTACACTGCCATTTAGATATTGAGTCACCCACCTATAAGAAAATCAGGTTCAAGCTCCTCAGATTTGTTTGTGTACATAATACTTCTTTGCATGTTACCATTGTACCTTCACAGTCAGCTTTAGTAAATGTAAATAGTTGAAGAATTGAATGTTAATGTAAATAATTGATTCTATTGTTTGTTATTTTTATATTTAAAGATGTATACTATGACTATTAAACAAATAATAATTAAATTAATTGTATTTTCTTACAAACTAGGGTGGTTTAACATAGCAGCTAGCCTTTCCATGTTGACGGCATATACTGAATGACAGGATATTATGTTCTTGTGAATCAGTAGTGTATTATAGAACTCGTCTATGGTCAGCTTGTCGTCATTTGGTTCTGTGTTGGCACTGGAACATAATTAATTAGATTATCATTACATGATGATTAAAAAAACCTATCCACCTTATTTATAATTGTTGTAAAACTTTTAAGTATTGGTCCCAAAGGAGCTCTTAATGACCCTTTTCTTTTCAAACCAATATTAAATCTATTAAAAAAATGTAATCCTCACCTGCATGCGATTTCAAAAGCTGCAGCATGTTCCATTTCATCAATAGTTGGAGGACATCTAGGCCCCAAGAGATCTGGTATGCCTTCATCCACACTCACTCTACCTTCTCTTTGAGGATCATAATGCTTAGCAGTGTTCCTCAACCACATGTTAGGCATATCCCCACCTACATCATACATGAAGTGTTTATTTAGTGTCTTGTAGCCTTTCCTTTGTGATACAACTGCTGTGATCACGTTTTTGAGGAAATGCTGAACAGCAACCACTATGACATCGGCTGCATCATCTTCTGCACCTTCCAGTCCTGTCTCCCAAGCTGCTAGCATGAAGCGACCTACTACTAGAGCATGGTCAGGCAGGAATATTTCCTATAAAACAAAAATAAAGTTAATTTTATCATTGAAAGGTATCTTATGATTATTTCTAAGAGTGTAAGTTACCTGAGCAGCATATTTGACACCGTCACTACCAGCCCCTGGAGGAGAATTTGGCGGCAAATATTCAAGCAAGTCCACAGGCTCAAAGTTAGATTTCTCCGACGTCCGGGAACTCCTTTTGTGTCTTCTACTGTTCCTGTTATGTGTACTCGCTTTTTCTTGGGCTATAGTAATGGAGGCTTCAGCCAATCCTTCCACTTTGTTTAACAAAGCTAATAAAAACTCATTGTGGTAGTGCACTTGGTCGGTGGACAGTAGCTTACGAGCCTCGGCATCGAACTCCTCCTTGGTTAACTTCATACGAAACCACTGTTTCATGTGAGCAAAGTATTTAGTGGATTTCTCACCAAGTACATCGTTGAGTTTACGCCTCGAAATATTTAGTGGATCTGAAGACATTATTCAGCGTTTATTTTACCAGATAATCAGGTATTATCAAAAAACTAGCAAGCAAGCAAAACAATAAAAAAATTTACAAAATAAACACGCACGTCACACACGCACGATTTTTTTTGACATTGTCAGTCACGAATTTCTGTCATTGTCACGCATTTGTCAGAATGTTGTCAGACGTCAAATTGTCACTTGACAATTCCTGCTCGGCTGTAGGCAGGCAGGAATTGTGTGAAATATTCGTCGAGAATTATAAATTTAGCCTGGAATAGTAAATAATAGAAAATTTAAGATGTCATTCAATTTCTTACTGAACTCGGGCAAAGCCAATTCAGTTATAAAAGGTAAGTATCCCAAGTTGTTTTATTAATTTAGAGGTTATGTTGTTATTGTAGTTTAGATAATATTTATTCTGATTTATTTTAGAGTTTGTTCGTAATGCCAGTAAGAAGACTGGAGGTAGTACTTCCAACACTAATTGTAAGGTAAAGCCGAAGCACAGAGGGTGGAAGGTGCAAGATGGTCACCATGTTCAAGCTGGTCATATGCTGGTCACACAGAGGACGCCTAGGTTCCACCCTGGATTAAATGTAAGTGTTTAGATTCATATCAATGTGAATCTATTTGTACACAGAAGAATTGTGAGAAGAAAACGGAAAAATATCCAACAAATGAAGGATTAGTCTTTTCAGAACTCTCAAACAACTGAAAAGTTCTTTGATTATTTACTTTTATTAAAAAACAAGCAGTTTTACAGCCAGCACCTGGATAAAATATAGCCTATGTTACATGGGTAGAGTGTCTCTAGCTCTACATCTGTGAAAGAATTTTTCACATTGTTCAATAGGTTCAGAGCCTTTAAGGCCCGGTTGTTCGAAGCTTGGTTACGTCAAGGTTAGGGTTTAATTTTAGTTACAGTAAAATTAACGGGGTTTAAATTCAGAAAGCGTTGTTGAACATTAAAATCTCGTAATAAAAATGTCAAATTAACCATGGTCAAAATTGACAATGGTAAAATTTTAACTTTAACTTTACCATAACGTACGAACAACCGGGCCTAAGAAATCAAAAAAGTTTCCCCTTTATTATATTGCTGCAAATAAACAGGATTGCATCATTTAAATATAATTAAACATGCTTTCCGCTTTTAATGTTTAAATTAGAACTATAAATAATTTTTCAGGTTGGATTCGGCAGAAATGGTACACTGTTCGCCATGGAAGCTGGTAAGGTTGTAGTGACATGTGAGAAGTTTGACCCCAATTGGGACCACACATGGGTACAAAGGATCTACTCCGGAAGGCAAGACCAGACCATATTGAAGAAGTATTACAACATCATACCTGAGCCTCAACACCAAAGGTTTAAGCTTGTCGATGAAATTTGAATGGATTTAATTGTTATTTAGTTATCTTAGGTAATATATTTATAGTTGAAATTGCTGTAGTTTTTTTATTCCATTTAACCCATGGTTAAATTACTGGTTGGTTTCAGGAAGATCTGTAAATTCTCTAAATTAAATCTTATTTTGATATATTTTTACAGTGTACAGCAATCGCAGTATACACAAAAAATAATTCTGTTTTTAAGACTAGATTCAACTGACTGCCTTGGCAGCTTTTGTTAATGTGATAATCTATCTATAGATGGCGTTGTTTTTTGAAAGATGTGAAGATGGCGCCACTTTATCGAAGTACATACCACTTAACCCTTAATGCCGAACAAAATTCTGATGGTACTGGTAGACAGAGGTGAAGAGAAGGTTTCTTTTCGTGTTTAAATTTACAATTGCTCCAGACATATGAGACTTGTTGAAGCAAGTTGAAGACGAGTTCTCTCAAAAATCTATTATGCCTGACGTATTGAAAGTAGTTCTCCATATTACTTTACTCTTTGGTTCTAGCACTAAGAGACGGTATAAGAATATAAATATCACATGTTAACACCACACGTCATCACACAATCCACGCTGTTACCACGTAAACCTACTGCCTTGATATATGGAGAAGAAGGAACACCTTCGAGAGCTAAGGACAAATTTTATTGGCCTAATAAATATCTCGCGGCGGTAAATCATAGCATATTGCCGACTGGAACCGTGTAAGGGATTTAAAGGGAAATATTCAATTTTGCTTGAGTTATGTATTAGGTTTATATGGTTTCTTTAGTCAGAATGTGATTGCGTAAATCCCTTAAACAAGGGTAGGTAAGGTATGAAATATATTCTTTGCCTAAGTATCATGTTTTCGCAACAAAACTGCTCGTAATTTGTAGTCTTAACAAGATTTCACTCATATGAAATATCGGAAACCTTTTCTTACACAAGAAAGGAAATATAAAAATCCAAATAAAAATATTGCGAGGCTACTTAACGGATATCGACACACAGGTACAGTCACATACAAACTACTAAATTGTATAAAGTACAGTCGGCACCAGATGTCAGTAACGCGAGCGTGTAAAATAAAAAAATCCCCAGGGAGAGGAGATTGGCGATTTTCCGGTTCTGAAATGACGTCCGGCCGGTACGGATGTTGACCGTACCGGCCGTGCTCCTCGTCAGTGACTGGATAAAGGTGAAAACTGTATCCTTGGAATTAGGTTAGGACAGTAGGGTAGAATTAACCCAGTTGAGATTTGAATTGCTGAAGGCGATTTTCTTTCTTTTTTTACGTGCTGACTTCGTCGATTTGTTGTATTGGTCGTTTAAATAAAAATCTGACTTAGGTTATTTTATAGCTTACAATGTGTAAAATGTAGTACCTAGTACCTAATAAAACACGTAACCCATAGTAGGTAATAGGTAAGTAACTTCCAATTTCCAAATGTGAATTGCAACTAAAAAAATATTAGTTTCTTCTCATAAGCGTTTACTCACCTAGTATAAATTATAAGGTTTAGCAACTATGAAGTACAATCCATTAAAACCCTTAGAATTTTCCACATGACTGTAATGTAATTTTTGTTACGCTGAAAGTTTTTCCCTCTCCGCCGCTTTTCATATTAGGCGTGATGTTGATCGCGGTGTAAAGCCCACGAGACCGACGCGCGTGAACTACTTAGTTATAAGTTATAAGGAAACCTACACCTATAAAAGCGTTGGGTTGTATTTAATATTGTATTTTAAAACCGTGATACTAATAAGTGTAATTTGGTATCTTGGTTTTGGTCCTGAAATGTTACAGAAGACTAGTAATATGGTGGAAATTACTAGAAAATATAAAAACACTGCTTAATTGAAAACGTCTTTTACTCATAGCTTTTGTAGGCCATTACTTAGGAAAGTTAGCCTAAAGTATTCAGCTAAAAAAACATATTGTTTCAAGCTTTTATATCAACCCATACGTAACATGAGCACCAAAAGCCGCCATTTTCATTATCACAAAGCGTTTTCAGTCGTCACCTCGTGGCTCCGTTCCCCTCGCTGCAGTTTGAAGGGTGCTCAGCTTTTCCCACTTGTAATTTTTCTCGGCAGCCATATTGCAATTTTCGCCCAATAACACCCGACGTTAGGGACGCCATACGAAACTTTTTTTTTCAGAACTATCCATAGTTTAAAAGTCTGCTAACTGAATTGTCGATGTTTTTATATTTTTTGAGAAAATATAAAAATAAAAAAAATAAAATTATGGTTGTTGTTATCGAAATATTTAGGACCCGTAAAACTTTTTTACCCTTCCACATAAGTTTTTTACGATTTGACGACCCTAAATAACGCCAGCTGCCGGTTATAACTCAAGGGCTAAATTAAACTTTTTGCTTGAAAACGTAAGTTGTCATGTGCGAACGACTTTTATGGATTAGTTTGTTTCAGTCCGATTATTATTTTAGCTGAACTGACGTTGAGATTTTTATATATCTTTATCTTTATGCCTACTTATTTTGTTTTGCATAAGCAAAATGATTTGTGTTGTTTAGGCAGGTGGTTTAAATTTAACTTTTTTTATCAAATGGGAGGAAAATGTACCCAAGTATGTTTTTACATTTTAATAAATAAGAAACAGCGACACATATAAAACTTGTTTTAATAAAAATAAATAAATAGACAATGCAACAAAAAACCCTCAACTCACCAAACATCATTAAAGAATCCTACACCACTATCCTAAAGCTTTAGACAACAATCTCTTCGTTACATTCATGCTATGCTGAATGAGGATCCGGTATTCTTTCCATTTTTCACACCCATTCCGATCTTAAAGTACTCAAGCATCCACTCAGCATCCAAGGCGTTTTTAAAAGTGAAACGTTTGTGTTGGGCTGCCAATCAAATTCAAACTTTATGTTAATGAACATAAGGGTGGTTTTCAGGATGTAAGGGGTACTAACTCCAATTATAGTATCCGAGGGAACGTTGGCAGTGTCTCAGTCATGAAAGACAGTGAGACTGACTTGGTGACATAGTATTATTCATGATGGATCACTATCTAGCCATTTCGTTTGTTCTAAAGCTTTGAGTGTGTGAGGTGCTTTGAATGCTGCTTGTAAGATACTATGTAAGAAACTAAACATTTTTGGACAAAAAGTTGTGTCTGGGGTGTTGGAGTTAGTTAGATTCCCATAAAAACCTTAATTACTAGGTACTTGCTGAAGTGAAGATGTTTTAAAAATAAACTTAAGGAAAACTTCTAATCTTCATAGCAGTACGAAAAGTAAAAAGACACGTCGTATAATTAAGCCCACGTCCCATTTAACTTCCAAACAGGCTGTTACAATACAGAAACAAAATAAAAACTCACAGTAAAGACTTCTAAGTTGTCGCACTTTACGTACTTCGTTACCTAAATCGCAGCCCAGGGGACACAGCCCTTACGAAACTTTGCCCTTTTTAATCCACCTGTACGTGTTTTACGATCGTCAACTTTTTCGTTATAAAAACTTTAGAGTCAGCCTGTAATAAACATTGGCATAATGAAGGTGCCTGTTCCTTGTTACTGAGCTACTTATTGTTTTAATCTATTAAGGTTCTGTTGACTTTTTTTATCTGTGGCGAGGTGCATGTGGAAAATTATGGCGACTTTTTGACGAAAGGTGAGTTTAATGAGCTATTAAAAAGTTTCATAATTATGTTGGAGTTGATAAAGAGTCTTTATTTCTGTAACACTGTAAATGATTTTTTTATGTAGTTTGTTATCTAGATATTTTCAAACCCTTTCAGTTTCGTCATAAAGGGGTAGATAGTACAAAAAATGCAAAAGGCTCGTGAATGACTGGACAAGCGGTAAACGTCCAAGCGAGCTCGCAAACACCTTTTACGGAGGCATCCACGTAGGTATGGCATTAAGGCTATCGATTCGCCTCCAACGTTAGGTGATTTACATCGTAGCCTACGTAATTCGTTGCCCTGACGGACGTCCTGTATAAATCAACGTTGGACCCCCGCTAACCGGACATTTATCTCGGCTCTACGATAAAAAACTACGGCGCCGTAGGGGGACCTGCCATGAACGGATACATTGCCGTGATTATTTGCTTTCCGCGAGATTGAACTGTGATGGCTCGCATCATTATTTTTTTTTACATTTTTAATGAAGGTTTATTAAAAGAGGCTCGTTGCAATACCTGTATGTTGACATTCTGATTCAGTTTCAATGGCCAGCTATGATACTGAAAAGTTGCTGCTAGCTTTATCTAACTTAGGTATAAGTATGTGTAGTTAAGTGGCGGAAAACCAGCTTCTATTTTTCCGTAAAAAGCATAGCTTAAGCAAGCGAGCAAATTTTAAATTCAATTTGAGTCTTAAACATCAAGTTGCGGGGAAAAATTGAAACTAAAAATCCACATTGTCTTAGAAGAAAGATGATCCATATAACCTGTCGGCTAAGCTACAGACCTTACACTCTAGAGGATTTTATATTATGTTTCATTGAGATTTTTTTAGTCGACTCTCGGTTGAGTAACGCAAAAAGATTGCGACATCAAGTATAATATTCATGGAAAGGCATAATTTAATTCCCTGAGACAGTACGGGCGGGTC
This sequence comes from Helicoverpa assulta, assembly GCA_963856015.1. Lineage (NCBI taxonomy): Eukaryota > Metazoa > Arthropoda > Insecta > Lepidoptera > Noctuidae > Helicoverpa > Helicoverpa assulta. The sequence goes on from CAWLCW010000016.1 coordinate 5,095,569, forward strand.
GAGCCCGTTGGAGATTAGGCTCTTGTCTCGGAAAGCGTGTAATGAAGGAAAAGCGCTCCCAAAATATGAAATTATGGACTCAAATATGACTCATGTTTACCTGAGACCGAAATGTACGCCATGTTTTTTTCCTGCAAAAGGATTCCGATGCAGGCGTTTCTTTTTTAATTTCTGTTTAAATGGCTATTACAGAACGCAGGGACGGTTGGGAAAAGCATTCCTTTTTTAAAAGCTTACAAACGGGCAAGATTGAGATTGGATGCAAGGTACACTGGAGGGGGAAAAGTCGTTACATTGCAACTTGGATGTAGGTACACGAAACTTCAGTTTTCATTGTAAGATGGGGAAAGTAGTTTAAGTAGTACTCTGTGTGTTATATAATGTAGATTTCCTTAGGCTATCGAACCAACAAGAATGATAACGGAGTCTAACGAAATGAATCGGGCATCTGTTAAGTACAGTTAACTTCCACGCACAAGAAAATACAACCGTAAAATATGAAATGATAATAATAAAACAAAAGTACGGTCTAAAAATAAAGCGAAAGGAACACAATAGGTAACGTCGGCAGAAAAGGGTTGACTGTGACATGACGTTTACAGGTTAACTCAATTAACTTGTTTGCTAGACGCGGCGGTTAATTTCTTTATCGCTTTAAGCTTAGACGTCCAATCTTTGAGATCTGACGGCTTTTGAGGGTTGAAATTATTGTAAGTATATTGTTGTGAAGTTTGCGAAAACAGAGTTGTGGAGAATTCATAATAAAGTAGGTTATTAAATTTTGAATTTAATTAACATTAACTTCAAAGATCAAACAAAGATTTTGGTAGTTATTATTTATTAACAGAGATTCTAAGTAACAATGAGTTAACGGTTAGTATATAAATAGGTATATAAGGCCTAAGTACTTGGGTTGTGGGATTATTCGAAAGAGTTACCGCGGCCCTGGTATACAGAAGGCTTCTGAAGATACGGAGTGGGTTTTAGTCAGTAAGACAATTAAAATAGGCTTAGGTATGTAGACACTTATTAGTAACTTTGTGCCTATGTTTTTCTCCTTATGAAAAACGAAAATCCTTTGTTACAATATACACTGTCATCCCTACTTTAAATCTTACAGGAAAATATACCTATTAAAAAGATAGAAATAGCAACATTTTACTGCAGCAGTGTAATTAGCCTGCTCTTAAAATACTTTTAATTAGCTCATACGTATTCCGTTCAGCTTTAAGGTAATATTTAATGTAAGCTACCTTAGTTAGGTAATATTTTTTACTTCTAGTACTTTACTTTGCTGAACCTAATTAGGTATTCTAGGCGTTTAATTAATGCGTTCTATAATTAATGGGTGTCTTATTGTAAACTGCTTTTAGGAAAGTTTTAATGGTACTGCCTGAAATAATGCTTTGTTTATTGAATTTAGAATAAATTTGATTATACCTAACTACCACCTAGCTACCGGAGCAGTCAAAGAAAGGTAGAACAAAATTCCTCAGAAGATTTCTAAGAAATATCTCGCCTCAGAAAGCATTAAAAACAATTGAAAATGCCTTTTTCATTCCACCTCGTACTCCTATAATCGAATGAGAAGAATTTCTCAATAATTCAGAAAGAATTCTGTCATTGATCAATTGGCTGATCCGACCCGCGTCTATCCCGTACCGGGATTATTAGATTTTCTCGCAACAATTTTAAATTCCCCGGATTTCCTTATCTGTTTCATTTTATTGTATTATACTGGTCTTGTACTAAACTTAATAATGTGTATTTACATATTGTTTTCAGGGGTTCTTGTATTTCTGTGTTTAAGCTATAGACTGACGCAAATTGATTGGCACATGATTTGATACATATAATGTCAGCTCACAATAGTAAGCCTTAACTTCCTCGATTTACAGTGGGCTGTTAAATTATTGACTCTCTTGTATAACAGACATACCTATTCACCTGATAAAGTCGATATTTATCAGCTTGACCGTAACCTTTATGCTTCAAATAACATGCAGACCCTAACATATCATGAAGATAGGAAAGTTTATCCAATGACAGGTTCTGACGTCAGACCCAAACATTTACGTTAACTAAGTTAGAAAACGACGTCAGTATCAGTACTGATATTTCACGTGCTAAATTAGTTCGCAATGCCGGCCAGAAAAAACATAAAGAAAAAAATACACTTATCTTTCTTTTCATGGCCTTTCCCAAATGTCAGGTCAGAGTAGCCCTAGATAGCAAGCTTTACTAAGCTTAGTTATCAATACAGGGCGATGATTAGACATAACTTTCAAATACACTATTTTGGATAGGCCAATTATTAAATGCCTGTACCTACATGTTATGTAGGTGGATATTTCATGTTTCCCATGGAACGGGAAATTCTCTTCGAGAAAAGAAACCATACATGAACCGCGACACGGCACTTTTTTGGCCACAAATCTCTGCGGAAAAAATCTACCAACAAATAAAAGCATCATAGGATTAATGATCACAACGCGATATTATTTACGGAAATAAATAAAAATGATAACAGTCCCTGTAAGCCCGATATTGTATGTGATAAATTTAAAAACGTCTTGGTTCGTGGTGCCATTTTTCACGGCAATATTGTATTTTTTCACATTGTTTGTTTCTTGTTTATTGTATATAACATTATTTTCAGGCGTCTCCTCTCAGCGGGACCCGTTTTAATTTTCCGCTACGGTTTAAATATATGTTCCGAAGTGTGAATTTGTTTTTATAGAGGATTGGAGGTAATTTGAATTCCTGCGAATTAATTGCTTGAATATATTTTTACAATTAGGATATGGATTGCCAACGAATCTTACCTACACTATTCGGTTTATAAACTGGAGTTCAGTCGAACTCCAAAGTGAGCTGATACCTAGTTTCATTATTAAGTCTGTAAACAAACTTGAATTTGGGTCAATGGAGCAAATAACAAGTTTCAGGTTTGTAGAGTATGAGTATTTTAAAGGCTCTCATGAGAAAAAGGAACTGTACGCACGATAGCGTTATTTTACAAATACGACCTGTAATAAAACGTGGAGTAGATACCAAATACGCCGATCATATAAAACCCAAAACAAGTCTCCAAAGTCCACTCAATGCTTATCGAACAACAATTCAAATAGGACTGTAGGATTCGGCGGGAAAATAAATATTTTTAAATTTGGAACAAAATGGCGGACAGGCGGGTTACCATAAATCTCAAGATGGCGTAATGCGAGAATGCACGTTTAGAATTCTTTATGAAGGGATACAAGCTTTAGTTCAGGATCGCATTGAGGAAAATAAATTGCTTTTGAATGTTTATAGGTTCTGTTACGTCAGATTTATTTTATTGTTGTTGAAAACGCGCGGCACTCTGCATTGCATATTCCATTTCATGCATGGACAATATGATTTTTATGTGGTTGAAAATTCAGCGAGTGATTTATTTATAACTTTTTTGGAAAATGTTCTTGCTCACCTGCGTGTAATAACATGACACACAAATTGCTGGTAACGCATTTATTTTTGCGTAACTCTTATGTGTAAGAATCAAAGGATTCTATGTTCGTTCAAGCCAATGAAGTTCTCGCGTAGCTGCGCTTTTCTATGCCGTAAAATTCTATGTTAAAACGTTCGTGTCATTCCCAAGTAACTTTATGTAGTGAAGTTACTTCGTCGTCTTCTATAGAAATTATATACCTAATTTTGAAAATAAATTACCTAAGTACCTATAATTCATAGGTAATGCAACCGTAATTGCCAATACACAAACGTAGATATTAATCGAGTGGTATTAATGTGTGGCTCGGTCTAGTAATGGGAACAGTGCAAACGCATTAGTGCATCGTTAACCAAAACGATTGTACGGTCATCGGGAATTTGAAGAAATGGTGCGTTAGTGGAACGACCCGCTAAGTACCTTTGTACGATTGGGAACTAAGTATTGGGTATTGTTTTGCGGAGGATCATTAAGCTTTACAAGGTTTTTGTTGTGGCTAGTCCAATTTTCCGGAAATCAATCCAGCAGGGTAGGAATATATTTACATAGGTCAAAAATTCCTTATTCCTTCAAAAAGTCCTTAAATTAATACCTATACAACCCTATGCCCATGCTATATGGAAAACAGATGACATGTACATCATACTGATGATACTTTCTCATAGCAAATGGCTACATCGCATCAAATGCAAGACGGTTTCCAATTACCCAACAGCAACTTAAGCCCTCAGTCAACACCGAAGACGAGTAAACTAAAAATACTAGCAAATTATTCCCAGCTTGAATTGCTCACTTCGCTTTCAACGCGCTCATCAATTAATTTTATAAAGGTCCTTTGACAAAGAAACGTCTGCTGGGATTTTAAATCAAAAAGACTGATGCTGTGTAAAGTAATGAGAGATTGGTTGATTATTCCCGGTTCGACGGTGTGCCAAACGACACCGGGCTGCCTCACCGCCTCGGGAACCTTTTTAATTTTCCGCTAGCCTTCAGATTTATATGTTTTCAGTGCGCCCGTCAATTTTCGCGATTTTTTATTTAAGTGGTACGATGCCTCCAAAAGTCGGTGCTTAACACTTTTTGTGATTTATTTTTATAATGATTCATAGACGGTGTTTTTGATATAATTGTTCCGGGATTGCTCTGTCGGCTGTTTGTCGTTTTTTCGGGAAAGCTTTGCGGTAGAGTGTTTGTTTTTTGAGGTATTGTGGCTGAGATGGAAAATAAATAATTAAGGAGATACGCAACGACTGTGTTTAATGAGGAAAAATAATGAAGTGAGGGGTTAAGTTCATTTTCGTGACATTTAGTCTGTTATGATTCACTTATAATCACGACTAGTTTCCTCAACCACCACAAAGGTAGTATCCCTCTAGCTTCCGTCTTCTAGATAAATGTCTTAGTTCCTTGTCTGGGGGAGTGGATCCATTACCATCAACTGAGCATAAATCCAGCCCCTGACTTCCCGCTGACAAATCCTAACACAGTTAAGGTAGCAACCACTAGGCATGTCTACCAATGAGGCGCTCCCATCTATCTAATTATCACTTTTCATTCACAATTTTGAATAAAATGTCTTTCGCTAGAACTCTATACCAACAAGACAACTGTAGGTACATCAATATACATTTAAACTACAATAGTTATGCTTATATGCTCTACTGGTGTGCTATCTGTATTGAGCAATAACTCCAAGTTACGTGGAACACCCCTTTGATCCATCTAATGGATGATTTGACTAACGCCGAACAGTATCTACTCAATTCTCTAGCTTATATGTGTCTACGTAATAGGTTTTGAGCTACATGTAAGTATTATGTATGTAGGTACAAATGTAGGAATTAAGCAAGGAGGTGAGGCATTACTTAGAATAATGATAGCAAAATTATTTTGTGCCAGTTTTCATGAAGCGATCTCGTAGGGTAAGTCACAGTCCCAATGTGAGTAATTAAAGAAAAGAAAAGTTTATCAACGTCGATTCTGAACTAAAACTTTTATGAGTTTATTAGTGTTGAACGAAAGTAAAAAACTTCTCCAATTTTCACTGTATTCATAAACATCAATCCAATTATTTATCTTCCGATTAACTAAACATATCCTCATTATTTCTCCCTTTTATGTTTCCGTTTGGAATTAAAACGATTAAAAGTAGATTAAACCAGTTTTTCACGTTTATGGACTTTCTGATTGTGGTATCAGATTAATGTTCAATCGATACGTAGGTAATTGAGTCTATTTCCTGACTTCATTGCCGTTATAAGGTACCTATAAGTTCCTTCCGCTTGTCTGCCCTTTGCAGTAAGCGTTTATACTGGGTGACTGATTTCGTTCTTTTTTTTAATTCAAATTGAAAAGTGTGTTCGATTTATTGAAATTATTTTTTAAGTTCTTTATTTGAATTGGATTTAGATATTTCTTTTAAAGCCAGTTTTTTACCATGCAATTTCCGAAATTGTTATTAACTTTTATGAGTAGGTAAGTCCAGTTTTCCAAATTGCAAGAGGGATAATATCTAGTACGTAGGGCCTATTTCAGGCAGGACAGGATGACAGATACATCTACCGAACCAGTTTCCGTAGTACGCACGTACATCTTCAAGGTTCGCAAGGCTCTGGGGGGACTCCGGAAAATTGCAAACATAAAGTTTCTAATCGACGGATCTTTTATTCCCTAGCTTTCGAGATACAGCCCATTAGCTCTGTAATGGGGGGATGTTCAAAATTTATTTTATCATCTCTTGGCACGTGATGTCTTTGTTTTAGTGGGCAGACGGTCTGAGCAGACGCTTGATTTATTGACGTCATAATTCAAATAAAAAATTTGGGATGTTATGTTGATATTAAAATGTAATTACAAAACAAGGCTTGTTGGAGATTAAGGTTTGTGAGGAGTTGGCCCGTCTTCTGTTTTGTTAACAAGGTTACGCAACGGTATTCTTTATTTGAATGTAGTTCTAAAGTTTAGATCTATGGGGCTCTAAATAACTTCTAAAATAAAAGTATGGCACTGAAACTGTTCGATCGCATCGGAAGAAAACAGGAATTGGTAAGCTTTAGCTCAAAACTTTTAACTTCAGTACAGTCGCTTACAGTCCGACAGCACCAACCCGTAGTCTGTTTATAGCAGATATATGCGCATAAAGTCGAAAACAGTCATATCTCTCGTTGCAAAGGAAACCAGGAATTCTCTCACAACTGCATCCTGACGATTCCTATTCAAAAGCGGGGCTGCGGTACAGTCGCGTGCAATTTATATGTCTCTCGCAGCGGGAGTCACTCATACATTACAGGCATTAGGACAACCGCGATAGTCCGCACTAGCGAACTAATTTACGCGGCAAACGAGAAAATGGAGGACTCTATTTTGATTTTTAAATTAGGAACGATGCGTGGCTGGTTTGATTTACGTCTGTGGGTTTTTGTAGGAAATATTACTATGCTGTTTAGTAATTATTCTTTGCAGTGAAGAAATATATTTTATTGATTTCTGACACTTACGCGAATATTAGACATTTAAATAAAACTACTTTTACGGATTTTATCGCGGTTATATTAATCAAAAATGAAAGAGCAGTTATTTCCTACTGCTTTTTGGGAAGTTCACTAACGAACTTTTTAAAAGGATTCGTTACTAACAACCTATTAATTTGGCGCATTCATTAGTAACGAGGGGGGAACTCTTCACTAATTTAATACGATCCGATTCGAATGCCGATTCAATGAGGAGTAGCGACCAGCTTCCACAATTTTAATCCTAAATTGTTTAACAAACAGTAAACAAAGGACCATCCCTTTCAAATGTAAATAGACTAAGTTACTTGACATTAACCGTCAAGGGTCGTGAAATATTAACGAAACACAATAAGAGCAAAGACAAACCAGTCTACTTACTAGTGTGTGAAATGAAAGCGACTACAAGAGTTGTGAAGTTGCGCTATAAATCCAGGCTATGTCTTGACAAAGATTTTTTTGGAGTTCCGGTGCACGACAGCCGTTCTTATGGCTTTAGAATAAGAGTTGTGGGGGTTGTGTTGTGTAGTTTGTCAGTGGGCACAGGCCCAAGGGAAAGTGTTGTCAAGGAACAGGGATAAGTCGGGATTGTCGCGAGGCTCGTCTGCGAGGAAATTACAACTAGTATAATACAAAGAGGCTTCAGCATCCACGTTTCTATTTGGAAGTTTCCGCGGGATTATGCGGTAATGTAGGTAGATCTGGTTAGTTTTGTGTGGTTGGTACTTTTGTTTGAGAGGGTTTATATGTGGGGATTGACTTTGAATTAAATTAATTGACGACATTTCTGAGTGGTAACGTTGTTGCTTTTCCCTTGGAATTATTTAGTTGCATATAGTATGTCTCCTTTTGAAGACACTTAAGGATCCGAAATCTATGAGACTTCAAATGTAATAGTTTGGCTTTTGAGTTCAATTGCTTGTGCCTGAGGCAGTCACATTGTCACCAAAAAGTTTATAGGTACATCTTGTACTTAAAAACACTGGCAGCAAAAAAAAAAGCATTTCAAACACCCAATCGTATAAAAGGCGGTAAACAATAAAAAGCTGAGGATTTTCATTTGATGGACGTGAGACGATTATAAAGATTACCGTCCCGTTTATGTGCAAACGCTTGGCGAAATAAAATGGTTCCAAACATAATGCTTTAGGTACGGAAATAAATAATCTTTGAAAATATTCACGTTCATTTCCCGGTTACGTTGTTGTAATCAAATATTCATAAAGTGAAGTACACTTTCGATTTAATACTCTATACTTATCTTGCTATACTTACCTATATTATCAATGTCTGAAAACGTGTTGGTTTATTTACCCCATGTGAGCCGATTTTGATATTCGATGGTTTTCAGAAAGGGAAATGATGTTACGAAGACTTCATTTTGAGTTCATCGTCAATTATTTTGGAAATTTTGAGAAAATGTAGATATGTAGATAGATAGATATGTAGATAGATATCTTTTTAAAATTACACCATATTTATATAAAACTTAAAAAGCCTTAATAACTCTTAGTTTTCAAAAGACCTGTCACGCAAACAGTATTTTCATTACGTCAGAGAAAAACTTTCATTTTTATAATGGAACTCAATGTAACTCCGTATTTAATCAAAAATTGATCTCCGGAATCCCCAAAAGTTTGATTATTACACATTCAAAATTAAAACCCCCTTCATGTTTTAGTCAGAGATCAGGCTTAGTTGCCGTCTGGTAATCCGATTTCATTCACCAAGTAATGAGCACCATTAAACATACAGCTTTATAATTCCAAACGGGATTAAAATCCACCCGACAAAAAACAAAAACCGACTTTAATGACAAGCTTTAAAGTCGCAATTCCTCTGAAGACGTTCATCCAGATATCGGACTGTGAATGGAATAGAAAATTCAATTCAACAAGCGATTTTGAAGTTTGCCTATCAGCGATAGGGTCGGAATTGGCTTGAGTGATCCTCCTCATGTACAATTCATTTTAGACCTGAAAAGATATGCCGAACCGGGTGCAGACGAAATATGAGGATTAAATTCCTGTACTGCACTTAACAAGACTAATTTATGCGCGAATGCCTGCAACGTGGGGGTATTCGACTTAACTAAACTAATTGAGAGGTAATGGTTGAAATTTCGTAGCAATATGTTTGTCTATTGTTTGTTGGTAATGTTTGCTTCAACTTTTAGTACATGGATTTAATTAATATAGGTACTTGTTTGGTATTTTCATATTGCGTGTTGTAGGAAGCTTTTAATGGTGGTTTTTACATACCTACCTATTTTTAATCATTAGGTATAGACTGTAGGTGCCTATTAGGTAAGTAGACACTGAAGTGAATAAAAAATACTTTTATGCGACTTTTATGGGAAACATTATGCGACATTACATCTAAAAATGTTCCTTCGTCTTTTTGGTAATTATTAAAATATATAATGTGTTCTATAAAAACAAAAAGACAAGGTTACACGAGTAAAAATATAAAAGATAAGAAACACAAAAATGTAAACCAAAAGGTTACCATGGTAACTTAATGACACATTTTTGCCCCGATTTTTCCTTAAAATCTTCTTTTGTAATAAGATTTTGTCGTCTTATAAGTAAATTACGTAATACGTTGTTTCAATACAGTAATGGGTGATATTTTATAGTAGGGTAAGGCATATTTGCATGTTAGGAACGAATTACATGGCAGGCTTGCGACGACGTGGCGTTAAATTGCCTCCAGATGATATAAGACGTGTTGCACTTACCAATTTTATTTAACAATGCTGGCTGGTAGACATATTTTTGTACATCTTCATACGAATTTTGAATTTGTGACATTTAGAGGACGTTCTCAATTCGAAATTGTATTAACAGGCACTATTTTTAGGAACATGAATTAGTCCTATTTAGGCAAACGTCGGTTACTTGTGTACAAATTATACACAATTCCTAACGTAAATATTGTTATTCCTGGTTCTTCTAAAGAAGGGAAGATACCGCTCCGAGCTATATTTACGTACAAAAGAAAACCAGTGAACGATACCAAAATTGTTCGACAAAGCTCAGGTGAAAGCAAGACACGAGAGAACTTAAGAAAATCAAAAAGAAAACGCTTTCCGTTCACGAGGTAGCATTGAAACTAGGATTCCGAACAAACGGCTAGATCAAGTCGTCGGCGATCGTAAACGTTTGTATTGTATGTAAAATCTCCATCTTTGAATATCTAAAAAGCGGGAAAATAGCAAATGGAAACAATAAATAATTCGAATGTTGCGGTTTTTATTATAAGAGTGCGCTTCAAAAGGTTGTGAAAGCTTTCACGGCAATAAGTCTTAGCACAAAAGGCGATTATGCCTGTTCGCACGCTTTTAAGCGTTAAATAATAATAGGGGGGAAATCATAAACTTTTAAGTAGCCACCATTTTGCTCGGTCGAAATTGGTGCTAAACGTGTAGACACTAGGTAGGGTGGTCTTTTAACAATAGTAATTATTTTTTGAGTATTGTGTTGACAATTTTAGTACGACTTAAGTATCTCTAGTTGAAGTAGGTATACAAAACCAAAGACAATGACAACAAAGCCTTATCCACCCAAATTAATATTAAAACAAATGAATCCGAAACCATTTTCCATATTTGAAAATTGACGGAATGAAAAGCCCCGCTAATCTAACGTACAAAACTCCACGACAATGTTAATACCATTGGACGCCATTTTAAAGGGGCTGTTGTAAGATGTTTACTTTCATACGAACGAGCATGAGATCCGCCATTGTGTGCTCAGATGAATTTTCATTTATTTGCCTAAACCAAACTCCCTCATGCTGTTTCCTTTTATTTCCTCTGTTGTTTGACGATACTGCCATTTCGTTGAATTATTGACGATCTTCAGCCATGATACGAGTGTAACCATTTATAATGTGTTTCATACAGTACGCTCAGTATTATTGTAATAAACGTGTGCCCCACTTTTGGCGTAACGCTCGGGGCTATGAAAACTGTTGTTGTATTTTGTCACCAGCTTTTTTTGTGTTTCTGTTGAATTTATCTGATGGTTATTAAGATTTATTACTTTTTTTGTATTTTCACAATGCTATATTATTTTATTTTTCATACGTTTTGGTATTTCTATATTACGTAGGTATATAAGTATGAGTACTGTATTTGGATATTTCCGAATAATACATATCTATTCATAATCAAAACACGTGGATATTTCATGGCATGAATTCCAATCAACTATTTTCCGATAGCCAGTACAATAATTAATTTAACTTCGTTAATCGAACGTAATAATTCAAAAACAAAATCCTAAAATATCGAAAAGGTTGTATATATATTTGCTTTACAAATATAATGCGAAAGACGTGGACGTATTCATTCCACAGATTAAAATCCTCCCGGCGTCTGTGAGGGCACGATAACGGGTTGTTATTAATATTGAAAGTATTCAAATATCGTGTTAATTAACCAAAATATTTTGCTTCACTGACATATTATTGGCTATTGGAATTGGATTGCTGAAATAAACAATTGTATTAACACTAATCTTTTTGGATACAGTTATAAAGTTAATATTTTCATACTTCGAAACCACCAGTATCATTCTGTGGATTTTGAAAGTTAAATCTTGATAATTCGTGTTCCTAGACCACTGAACCACTTTCTATCGGTACCTAAAGGAATATCATGAAGAAGTAAGCTGAGCTTTAAAAAGTCATCATCATCCTCCGAGCCTTTTTCCCAACTATGTTGGTGTCGGCTTCCAGTCTAACCGGATTCAGCTGAGTACCAGTGCTTTACAAGAAGCGACTGCCTATCTGACCTCCTCAACCCAGTTACCCGGGCAACCCGATACCCCTTGGTTACCCTTTAAAAAGTGAATCAAAAATATTTCTTTGGAGATATAAGCTCTGGAATTCTGGATATTACTATCGTCAAAACAATATACATACACATCTAATATACCATACATTGACTACATAATTAACCCTGTATCATTCATATTGATTCCAGCCAGTAGTATTCCGTTATCAATCGCGCTTAGCTATCGATTGGCTTAACCCTGCTATTGCCATTAATGTTAGTGGCCAGCGACATGCAACCGCTGGATACCTATTTTAGTTGTGTGGCCAGCTATATTAGAAGATTAATACTGTAATGAGGTTCGTAATCTCTGTAAATAATTTTATATGAATTGGTATGTTTATATTATCCATTTATGAAGTTTTTAATTTGGTTACCTTATACCTGACTGTTTTTGAAATCAAGCGTCTGGTCTTCTCGAAAAGACATTCTTGTGGAGCCATTTTTTTGGAGTTATAAAACAAAACTTTAACATTTATTTTATCCCTTTCATCTATAATAATCTGTAAAGATATGTAAAAAAAAAACAGAACATTCCTGAAAAAGTAAAGTCCATCCCAGCATGAGTTTACACCACACGACAAAATATACCAACACAAAAATAGTGTCGTAATATTTTCTTTTGTGGCAACATTGAACGGAATCCATAGATCTGCATCGAGTAGACATCGGACAAAGCCAGGGGCTGACAACAGTCCCATTTAGCTATTGTTGGCGTTGCAACAATGACAATGTGCGCCTGACCTATTTGTGGTACACTGCAATATTGAGAGCCATCTGAGCGAGACTTTTGAATATCGCGACTATTTTTAACTGGGTGTGATTTCAATTTGTTATTTTTTATTTTTTTTTAGCGGTTACATTTTCAGCTACTAGTTCCTATTAACTGCTTTATTCTGCAATGCTCCTATTATATTCCGTTATCAGTATCACACTAATATTATTCAGGCTTCACCTTGAATGTGTGGTTGTATATAACCCGTGAATCCGCTGGTGGAAGAGAACTATATTAGGTATGTGTTCCACATTCAAATCACCAAGAACATAACAACACGTCATTATCCTTTAACGTCCCATTTACTAAGCTCAAACATGGTGAACAGCTTAACGAACACGGATTTATATGTGCCTTATTAATTAACATAATGATACAGAAATTCATTACGTTAATGTACCCCCAAAGTTACTCGCATAAACACCGCGAACAGAATGAAGTTTCTAACAGCTTGTTATAGCTTAACCCATGGAGAACAAAATGATTAGCGGAGGTGCCATAGCGGAAAATCTCCTAAGAAATTGGCAAGCCAAAATGCGAGTCGCACACTCGGCGACGAGGAACGTTACTGTTTTCGCTCTTATACGCCTTCTTTGGACCCGACCATTTTTTGTAATACCAAAATCGTTGACAGATGTCTCAAAATACCCGAACGTTTCGTTCAGTTCACTCGTAACTAACAGTTTTGAAGAAGAAGAAGGCACCTGACCCACCTGCATTATGTGGCATCTCCGCTCATCTTTCCTTACTCCGTGGCTTAACCCGAATGCTACTGGCTGGATTTTGGCATGTGGAAATGTTTGAATAGAAGTTGAAAGCGCGGTGTACACGGTAAACCATCTATTTGCTAGCTGCAGTGAAAGTGTTAAACCAATTTATACAGAACAAAAATAACACGAGCTTAACTATACAGTACGAGCATGGCTTTATGTAATAGGTTTTCTGCTTCTATTTTATTTTAATAAAGTGTTTATTTGTCAATTTCATTGAGGACGAGGTCATTGTTCAAAATATCGCATAAAATAAAATTTTAGATTTATCATGATACTTAGGAATAAATAAATTAACAAATAAATAATTTTTACAGCACTCCATAATTATCAAGTTAGAATCCTTAAATAGTGCCTATCTACAGTATCTACGTACCTACAGAAAATTCAAGAAATTCACGTAAAAGTCCTTTTGATTTCTCAATAAAGTACAGAGCAAGTTTAACACCAGATTTCTATTAGATAAGTAAATATTAAAACACAGCACTCTAAAAACCTGAAGACAAAGACGCGCAGACTTCAAACATTTCATACACTCAATAATAAACTAACCTAAAACAAACTTCTGTATAACGCGAACGAAACTTACACCTTAAACATACTGCGCTAGAATGTTTCTAACTTTAGTCTAGATTGTTCCAAACTATACAAACATGGAGGCTTTATCTCTTCTGTGTGCGGAGTGGAGTAATTAGTTCCGAAGATCATTAAATTTGCATGACAGTGCCATTTCCTTAGGGCAGACGGTTGTTCGACGGCGTTCGTTCGCTCGGACATTGAGATGCACCCTTCGACAATAAAGATAGGCTCAACTATTCTTTGCGGTCTGAAACAGAACCCCTGTATAAATGGAATGAATATTCAAGTGTTGTTTTTAAATTCCAAGTGCTGTTGCTGATGGTAATTATCATTTGTGTTGTTTTTCTTTTTGCACGCTTTTATGGCTGTTTTTGAAATGTTCCTATAAAAATACGTTTGCCTTCATAACAGTTTCATATACGTAGGGTGTGCACATGCTATCGTTACGTAACAGGTCGTTGTATAAACACAATGGGCAACCACACCGAGTTCAAAAAGTCATTCAAACACGTACCGTCATATTCGATATTTATGTGCGGCGCATAATCGCGGCGTTTGTATCGGAAATCCATAATTACAGGGAAAGAACACATCCACACAGAATTAATATTCAAAAAGCTTGTGTCGATAACAACCCCCGATGCGTGATCGAGATAAAATTTCAAATTCCATTGTTTATCCGACAAAAATTGGGTCATAAAGTGGGAGTTATCGCTCCCTGAGCCCCAATCACAATTTCAGAAAGATACATAACATATTTCACTGGCCTTTCTTGCGGGTTTTTTTTAAATATACGCAACATGCCGGTTGAAAAGGTTGGCTATAAATCGCGTGGCCATATGTGAGGCATGCTTAGGAGCATATCCCTCGTTTAACCGCCCTTTACGTGGTTTTTGATTGTCTCTAGGGCAATTTTATGGTAGTTGAATATTATTATTGTTGCCGGATTTGCGGTTAGATTATAAAAGTCTTGCGTCGAGTCTGAATTTAAATCGACTCATTTTTCTAATGCGAAGGCATATGGTTATAGATACAAACTTGTCTGACTATTTTGTTATATTCAAGGCACGGTTCTTGGAGTGGTGGGAGCGTTAAATTAATTAATTGATGGATGAGACGAAATAACCTTATTATATTTAAGTGCAAAAACACCCCCAAAGAAAGTGTGTAAAGGTAAATTCCACTGTTTGGTAGTTAAACAAAAATGATTTTGTTCAGTAAATTATATTATCACAAACAAACACAAGTTTTTCACTCCACAAACTTATAACAGACGTAATATTCGCAACCGTTTAATTCCACCTTTATCTTTATTTGGCGAACTAATCAAGTCTAATTAACTGCTTTTGTTTGAAAAGTCAATAGTATTGGCCTTACGAAGTCAGTAAATAGGTCGGCCTATCGTGTCAGGTCGACATTAGCGTGTCATTCCGCTAGCATTTTTCACAAAACGCCTGTCGCGCTGTTGCATGCGAAATTGGTTTGATTCCACGAAGATATTTCGCCATACATGTTCGGGTTATGTACATGATGTTGTTTATGGTCAAAATAGAGCAATAAAATCTTAAGTATTTTGAAAAAGGAAACATAGTGCAAGTTATAGGTATAGTCTTGAGGCAATTGTCGAAGACAGTTTGGTTGACTTAAAATACGCCTTAAGTTTACAAACGACCGAATTTATGACATTGGTAAAACATATTCTAAAAAAAGGAGTTCCTTCATAAAATTTAGGTATATAAAAAATCTGGTAGGTTTATGGGTGGTTCCAGGATTTTTTGGAAATTAACGAGATCTTTCGGTAAAAACCTCATGCTGTAGATTAGTACCTTACATAAGACCCTGGCCTATTTCCGATTGTTGCGTGCCTCAAAATATAGAACTAAGACAATACGATTCCAAGTAAATTTGTTTTTTTCACCTTTGGTTGACGACAAACGAATTTAAACAGGTCTATTTGGAAGCTTAGCATTATATTTACAAATTGATGCTCTATCGGCGGCCATTTGCAATTTTACTGTCATTCGTATTTGGCAGTGAATTGAAATTATCTGTTTATTGATCTTTTTCAATGATAGAATGTATATGATAAATGGAAAGTACTGCAATTTTTGGTACAGAGTCAGTTGTATGCTTGTATCATAACTAATCTTAGATGGAATTTTTGCAGTGTTATCTATATTGATCGAAAGTGCCGCGGCTGAATATTACATTGGTCTCATATAAAGTTAGTCGATTGCAAAATAAATTCATACGTTCGACATTTACCATTTTTCATAAGCAATCAATTCTGAATGACACGAATGTATGGCCGACCGAAGGGCTATGGGCAAAAAAATAAATTCCCATCAAGTCCCATCAATCAGTCCACTTGGAGTGACAAAGTGATATCGCTGTCATAGAAATTCTAATTGATTTTTAGATGAAATCACCCGTAACGAGTTTTGCACGAATTTAGATTTCGATATTGATTTATTTTTAGTTTTAGAACTGAGTATTGTGAAAAATATTGAAAACGTATCAAAAATAATTAATTTAAAGAAAGTTACAAACGTAAGTCGATTAACACACGGCGCTCGAACAAAAGAGCACCGCTCGAACGCGCGGTCAGGCGGTGTACGTGTGTTAGGCATCAACGGATTTAATACTGGCCAATGCGACATGAGATCCGCTTTACCGCCTACCGCGGCGGTGCGCGGTGCCGTGTGTTAATCGCCTAACATGTTCTTGTACCCTTCGAACAAAAAAGACGATTTTAAACCCTACACGGCAAACCATGCATAAGTCAAATATCAGTAACAAATCAACAAAAAAAAAACAAATCTATAAAACGTTTCGGATCAAAAAAGAAAAACAATGTTCAGTAAAAACGGAGATCCACAGTTCGCAGCCGTTTAATATTTATTAGCGTTATACATGTGCGTGTAAACATCGTCGCGTCGTGTTTGCTCGTCGGCAAGGATTAGCCGTTTTGCCTTTAATTATTACCCTGTTGTCGAGTGCATGGTGTGTACTGGCCATAGAGTGAGGGAAGAATAGAGGTGGCAGTTTAAAACTCGAACTTTTCCGAGTGCAAGTTATGCCTATAAGTAACTTCATGCTTATGAGAATTTCGTAATTACAATTCATTTATTTCAATTGAACGTTACTTACCAAGGTTTCTATTTTTGCAAAGGATAGTTTTATAAAATTAATGAAAAAAAATATTTGCCTGTAGTAGACGAAAAAAACTTTTAATATACCTACATAACATTATGACATCTTTTAAAATAAATAGTTTCTACGTTTGAAACCAGTACTGCAAGCAAAGCAAGTTCCCATTTCGTGTCACTGACACTTACCTACATCGAGACGGACAATAATTGAACGTCGCTACGCATGTCACAATGTCACATCTACATCCAACGTGATCTACGGCTAAGCTTTATGAGAGAGATTGCAAAGTTTATTTGACGTCTCCCCGAAGGACCCTCGCGGCTCCGCGCAACCACGGGTTCACGCACAAACGCGCCGCATCAACCTGTAATAAAATTAATTGCTCAGCTTTGTTATGTGGGTTAAAAGTACCTAGTGGCCGATGTGGCCCTGGTACAATGACTCATGCTCGAGGACTGGTAGTTGTTGTTCAGGTGTAGTGGAAATCAAAGTGAGTGAGTTCAACGTTGAGCTCTCACATTGGGTATGGGTTCCACGTAGTGTAAAAATGGGTA
The DNA here is from genome assembly GCA_963856015.1 of Helicoverpa assulta. Classification (NCBI taxonomy): domain Eukaryota; kingdom Metazoa; phylum Arthropoda; class Insecta; order Lepidoptera; family Noctuidae; genus Helicoverpa; species Helicoverpa assulta. The sequence continues at coordinate 5,113,239 of CAWLCW010000016.1, forward strand.
TAATTTTGAAGTATTTACTATGCTATACAATATTTTAAGAGTTTGCTAGTAGGTAATAAATAAATAATTAATTAGGTATGTATTTTTAAGCACCTAATTCAAATGTTAACTAGACAAAACTCCCTTGCGTTGACCTGTTTGGAGTACGTGCGTTCTAAAATTGACTTTAACCTGTTTATATAAATCTGTTGAAACAATAAACCATTTTATTACAAACCACAAAAACGAAACATATCGTTTACCAACAAAGTGTAAGCTCCGCCAAAAGTCGGATGCTTCACAAAAAACCGACCACTTTATTACGAAGATAGCGTCTGAGATCCGTCTGTAAGGGGCGTAATAAAGTGTTCTCCACATGCCGGCAACTCTTTACGTACTCTACGTACTTCTTGGATCATATTACCAACTGGAGAGGACTAATCTCTATGCGAAAAAGTCTTGCAGTGTACGCGCATTGGGGACGCGGCAATGCAACAAGTAATGATAGATAGTGACTCTTATGCATTTGCTTAACCACATCGCACCGCACGCACACGAAAAAATTGACAAACATAAGTATAAACGGGCCTGCTGGAAGAGATTTCTTATAAAATATGCGCCTTTGTCCTGTTCTATTTTTCTTCTTACCTGTGTTCGCTGTGTAACTGTGTACATAAACTCTTAAATAAATAAATAAAATTGACTCAGACATCAGTACGACTGGCGGTCTCGCACTTTTGACAGAAGGGAAGGCACAACAATGTCGTATCCATTTTGTTAAATGTTCTAAGAATATACTCTTATTTTTCTAAATACCAACACACAGCCGAGCCGATTTAGTGGTGCACGTAGAATATCTAAACTTTGTCGGCTGAGCTCATGTTTTCTAGAAGTTTTTCTTTTGTTTTGTGATTAACTTCTTTGGGGAAACATTGTTTAAGGTCTTTCTTGGTAGTCGTGTTTTGTATTTATTAGGTAGATACGAGGTTATTTGTAGGTATTGAGATAGGTAAGTCCTGAAAAGCTCTACAATTGTCATAGTCATATAGTATATTAAGGAACATTTATGTTGATCAACTATCTAAATATTAATCTAAGCAGTCAAGTAAATTCTGCAATTTCCTGACCCCTTCCTCTATACACGATAAAGGGGTTAATTCGACAGCTATTAACTGCTAACTAGTGTTTAGGGAAGGCATTCCCGGCATGTATGGTATCTATGATTGTTCATTTTGATATCTTAATCATATTGAACAATTAAACCCACGATTCGAGATTACTGAAACTATTGTCATTTTCTGACCCAGGGACTGATTCTAAGAGTATGTTTTTTGACCCGTGTCTTGAAATGAAGAATCTTATTTATCGATTATCAAAGCCAGATGTGATCAGTTGTCTCAAAAAGTATACGGCACTAAAAGATACGTCTATAATCAAACTAACTAAACAAGACTACATTTTTTCCGTAGCACGCTACGACTACGATATTCGTAGCAGCTACGTAGCGCAATAAAGCAAGCGTAGCAATGTGATTCCAACAAAACATGCACGCAAGTCCTGAAGCACATTTATGATTGCATAGTGTAACACAAGAGCGATCTGTCCGGGGTTAATTAATAGATCCATCCCTTTGTTGCGCTAACAATGGGTTCGCATTGTGCTCCGTGGACCAATCTTCCCGTGCTCCTTTATGCTGGCGAGCCCTGTTGCAACTAACTTAGCCCAAATACGAGGATTGTATCGCACTAACTATGCTGTTGTGATTTTGTAGTTCCACTTCCTGGTGGGATTGCTTTTGCGTTGGAAAAGGAAGAAAGGAGTATGTGGGTGTAAAGCTTGTAATATTTTCCCTACTGGGTATACGGGATTTTTGGTGCATATTAATGGGCTGTTGTACTGTGAGATAGTTTACATATAAATATGCACATAAATATATTTTTTGCAAATAATGTAAAGCTGCAAGTAAATGTTTAAGGTGAAAATCAATAAAACTGTGTATGTACTAGCTATGGCAAACATGACATATTTATTATGTTCATCGTAAAGTAATAAATTAGTTACCGTCACATACGTCGGCTGAACTCGATATCTTGTTATTTGAAACTTGCAAATCTCTCAAAGGAGAATCAGTAGAAAATAGTTTGGTACATTCCTTCGGAGAGGAAACTTGAATGCTGTTAGTTCTGAAGATTTAATATATATATGTAAAGATTTGTGTTGTAAGAAATAAGTATGCAGTATAAATAGCTTGCTGTGTGCTGTTATAAATGTTTAATATTTAGATGACAGATAGGATACATTCTAAGGCTTGCTGTACCAGAGTATTTTTTAAAGTAATATATAGAGCGAATTGGGCAATGTATAAAACCACTTCATGCGTAGTTACTAGGACTCATACAGAAAAAGAAAACGGGAATCAAACACGTAATTCACTGCAAAGTAGCAGTCACTGCGCTTGACATTACTTAGTAATAAGCTTTGGCTGAAATATACAGTTTGTATACAAAAAACTTTTCACGACAAAAACTTCCAGAAATATCCCATGAGGTAAGAATGCAAACAGTCGTAAAATAATTCAATGTTGAAGTTAAAATGTCATATTAAAAGTGAAATGCTGCGACTATTCACGTTTCTCTTAGAATTAAATAACAAACAAAGTAAGCGGAACAATCTCTTTGTTAACAATTTCTCAAGTTAGTTACAATGAATTTACTTAGTTAATACATAGGTCTGTATGTTACATTGTTTGTTCGTAAATACGACCTGTAGTTAGTTAGTAAGGTTTTTAAAAAAGGAGGTTTTACGCAAAGTTTGAGTTTTACGTTTTCGGAACTCTTTCCTTAAGCAAAAAATTAATTAAGGTTCTGGAACCCAACAAACAGGGAAGCAAATTCCATTCCTACACGAGATGTAGGTACCTACTATAAAAAAGTTGATGGTTCGTACTAATTGCCTACCAAGTATTGACAATATTTGGGAATAGATAAACCCAGATTATAGTATAATTTCCATGCATAAAATGTCGGGAAATAAGGGTAAAGTATCTCTTTGCAGACAGTGCTCTACCTCCACTCGTACCGCATGTTGCACACATCTGAATAGGCCTTTATCTCACACAAGTTAGTCCATGTCGTGGGTTGACGTTAATTTCGAATATAAATTAAAGAAGACGCCTCGAGCGGGCAGAGTTTCGAACAAACTGGCGAGCCGGCAGTTAGATGTTCAACACAGTTTAAAGAGCTGTTTAGATGAAATTTTCAAAGGATTTGTTTACCAGTTTTCGCTGTAGAAAGCTTTTGTTCTGAAGTTTCACCTGCTCAGAAATGTACGTGTCGTTCTTATCTTGTTCATTGTGATAATTAGGTATTTTTAGGAGTGTACAAATGAAGTTTTGTATGAAATGAGAGACTGAAGTTATCCTGTTGGGAACTTTTATGCAAGCGAGTGCTTTGTTTTTGGTAAAAGTTTTTAATATGTTGCTGTTGTGTTAGGAGTTGTGCGATTATGTGCATTGTGTGTAATTTTGTCAGAATAAAATAGACAAATGATGGAGAGTATAGCCTTAACTTTGCTGAGAGCGTTGTTTTAAGTCTCTCGCTACTGAAATACACCATTTGGTTTTGACACGGTAAGTACTCCGAACCACGGGTCCACTCTTCCTACCCCTTTATCCCAAAACAGCATGTACCGATGTACCCGTCGTGGCCATATCTTCGCGCCATAAAACATGGTGTTGTCACCGCGCCACGTATTTGCATGGTGCCCGACTATAAATAACGCGGTGCCCACTTTCACTGACAGGCGTTTTGCCAGTTTCCTCTGAATCTAATTTGGAGTGATACATGCCACCGTCGCAGACCACAATTACGTTAGTGTAGGGTGCCATAAATTTGGCAATTACAGCCCGATGGCAAAACTGGAGTGTTAAAATGCTGCTGGAGTACGATTGTCCACGTACGTCACGAGTGGATGCAGAAGAGTGGTTAATTTGTTACATCCTAATTTTGTGTGTTTGGAAGTTGCAATTCTATGATATTGGAAAATAGTTTACAGAGAAATGAAAATTATAGAAGATATTTCAATGATGTGTGATAAGTAGGAAGAAGTAACGTAGCAGTTAATTTTCAAGAATGCTGAAGGAAATCAATTTATTAAAGGTATCGTCACAATTAATACCTTTAAGTTTTCCCCTACATTTTCTAAACACTTTTGGACTAACTAGTCTAAGCGTGTAAACGGCATTTTAGGCGTCCTAAAACCGTAATGCCGTCGGCGACGCCGCGGCGGGGACGGCGCCCAGACGCTTAAACTTCCTTCACAGAATCTTGCAAAAAAGATACATATTTTGGCACCATACGCGCCTTTATTGTACAGTTTCCCTTATTTTACTTAAAACTGTGGAGATTTTATTTTAGAAAAATACTCTGTAATGTATAGCTTGGTTTTAAAACAGTTTAGAAAATTCTGAACTTGGATTTTTGTCTTGAACGTCAGGAGGTAGGATAAAGTGACGCAAATTGTTTCTTGAACAAAATATTTAGTGTCCTGTCTAGATTCCGTGGAAAAAATAACTCCTTTCGTTGGAACTTTTTACCTTCACATACATTGCTGGTGTATTCTGTGTTTCAAACACATAACGTGAAAATGAATATGTGTTTACCGATAAAAATTTCTTTACCGCTCATAACATGAATGTGTTTCCAAGGAAGAAATTATGTATTAAGGTATAAAGGAAAGGATTACCCATGATAAGGGTATGTTTTATAGCGATACTAAAATACTATCGACATATAAATCAACAGGTATTTTGTTGGAAGTCTTAAAATTGCTCTTTCTTAGCTGATTTTCCGTTGTAATGGACGTTAATATTCAATTTATTATCGTTTTCCAAAGACGCTTTAGGGTAACGCAATAAATCAATGATTTAAGCCCAATTCTTTACTTTGAGAATTAATACGATTTTCTTGAGATTTATTTGAGTTTATGAGCCGTCCTTTTTGGTTGAATTATTCCTTTCTTTTAGGTGAATTAAACTATCTGGTAGATTTTTCTCCGATACGAATCAAGAATAATCCTACTTTTAAGAATTATCCTGCTAATATTATAAATCTGAAGGTTTGTTTGTGAGACTGTATGGATGTATGTTTGTTGCTTTTTCACGCAAAAACGCCTGGACTGATTTGGTTGAAATTTGGTACGTAGATAGATGATACCCTGGATTAACACATAGGCTACTTTTTATCAACACACCATGCGGGCGAAGCCGCGAGTGGAAGCTAGTAATATATAAAAAAAAACATTTGAGTCGGGGGTAACAAATCATAGAGCACTAACAACTTTACAAAAGGGAAACAAACATCTTATATGTTTAGAAACGAAAAGTCCACAGGCAAACCTCGAGAGACACGAAAGAGCACAAAAGCGAAAATGTGCAGTATTTGCAGCTGCATCAATTATTCAGTACTCTTCAACATCTTCAGTGATAGATAGAAGTATTTGGAATTCTAAGTAATGGCCGTGAAACATCTATGTAGGTATTTTGTACCTGATTGACTAATATCGTCGACCTTTATTTTTGGAACTTTGAAAGTGACGTTCAATTTTTGAAAATTTGCAGTTTGCTGACTGAAAACAGTCTTGTTTAACTTACAGGCTTGCTTTGGGGATTCATGTGGTAGTTAAAAAAAATTTCCACTATTAGCTTACTTTGACTTAAGAGCGACAAGTTATTATAGATGTCTTCGAATTGGTGGTTGGTTGGTTCATTTAAAATTACCTCAAAGGCAAAATTCAAAAACCATGCGTACAATTCAGCACCTATTTCTGTAACACAAAGTAAAGGCTGAGCACACACGAGCGGGGCCACAACTGCACTATTTGCAGCTGCATAAAGTATTCAGCACCCATTACCGGCCACGGGCCACTCTGATAGATTGCTGATTCGTTCGTCTAAAAACAGTCGTTACTGTTTTAGAATTAGTGTTTTGCTAAAATACTGTCGAAATAGGCAATAGAATCGGAGGTGAATCGGATAAGAAAACCAGCAACCTTTGATTTTTGTCGGTGCATTATTATCGTAAATTGGTTTTTTACATCTTTTGATAATTGATTCCTGATGGCAGTTTTTAAAATAACGATTAAGTCTGTTAATAATATGTCATGCTATATGCAATAAGTCGTGGTGGCCTAGTGGGCAAAGAACCAACCTCTCGAGTATTAGGGCGCGGGTTCGAATCCAGGTCTGGCAAGTACCAATGCAACTTTTTTAACTTTGTATGTACTTTCTAAGTATGTCTTAGACACCAATGGCTGATAAAAAGGTGAAGGAAAACATCTTGAGGAAACCTGGACTATATAGTCTGAAATCACCAACCCGCATTGAGCAAGCGTGGTGATTAATGCTCAATCCGTCCCCGTGTGAGAGGAGGCCTGTGCCCAGCACGACGGGACGATAAAAAAAAAAAAAAAGGCTGTAACATGCATTATGTTCCAGAAAGAGGCGTTCGTGTGGTACACACATACCTGGGGAATTTCTAAAAGCAGTTACACTGTTAGCATTTCAAGAATAGAATTGAGACTTGCATAGTCTCAAAGCCTGTAAACTATTCTTGCGAGGACCTCGTATGTCTTGTTCAGTCTATGTAGAATTTACAATCACAGGTTAACAGTGAACTACAAAATTCCGACCACAAAAACATCAAAAAGCGCACTCCCACTTCATAAAAGTAACACAATACAAAAAATATTCAGCCACTATTACGTACATGAAAAACTAAGGGTGAGTACACAAAAGCGGTGTCGCGGCCCACTATTTGCAGCCGCATCACTTATTCAGAGCGCATTATCGCCCGGCCTGCAGTCCGTGCCGTCATTGTGAACGCAGCGTAGTAGCAGTGCAGCTATTTTTACAGCACTTCAGGAATTTGTCATTTTGGTTGCCAGTTGGTAGTTGCTATTTGTAAGTGGGTGATTGTTTATGAGTTTTGAATTTGGAATACTGTTGAATTTGGAACCGTGTTTTTGGTAGGCGTTTAAACGATATGTTTTTTTTTTATATAACGTCAAATGAGGTCTATATCATACTGTATGTGCTTCTTGAGAGAAAACTTAGATGTAATTATAAAATTATTGGACAAACTTTTTAATAGAATAGAAATCGGATATAAAAATCATATAAAAAATAATAACCTCACGATACATAAACATCTGATATTAATAATGCTAGGACACGAGTTTGCATATGCTCTGGAACATTCGCAAAAACACTACTCGTTTTATAAACTTAAAAAGTTATTACAGTTACGTACAGAGAATACAAATGTATTCCACAACTAACTAAAACAGTCAGAAGTAAACTGCAAACTCTAAATGTCACACATGATAATATTTTATTCAAGATCTTCATTACGTACACGGTGTACTTTGCATATACTTAGTTAGAAATGTGAAACTTCAGGGCCGCTATCATGCAAATGAAATGTTATACGGAAGCAATTGTGCGTAGTTTATGAACAAAATCCATTCAGGACTGTTGTCCGTACCTGGGTAACTTAGAGGTATATGTGAGGCAGACGAAGTTGCGCGATTCACCTGACTCTATGATTGCATCAATTTTAAATTGAAAGAAAACTGGATGGAAAACTTTGAGCATAATCTAAGCCGACTTACAACTTTACTACGCAAGTTACGGGTTACCGTGAAGTCTGTTAAGGCAAAAGTTTATTCAGAAGTAATCATTTCTCGAAAAAGGACTTCAGTAAGATGTCACTGTAGGGTTAATTTGTGAGTTTTAATTCATTTTTTGTTTCCTGATTTTAAACGATTTTTTTTTAAACGCGCAGCCCTCATATTGTTTTTAGTGCCGACTACGGCATAAAGCCTCACAGATACTAAACTGCCAGTATCTTTTGAAAAGCGAATCATTTTCATGCACAACGCGGCATAAAACCGAGTGCTTACGCAATTCCCACAGGACGTACTAGAGTTTATCTCTGAATTAAATTCGTTTGCGAGAATTTACAGCACAGAATTCATACAGCCCGGTGTAATTTCGTAAACAGAGGCTTTTCCTAATCGAGGCTCGCCCGGAGTGCATCCAAATGGGATTATAAAAAGGACACGTCTGCAATTGCATTGGAATTTCAAATGAGTATATTTTTTTAGGCTGTCTGAGTGTTTCGCGAATTAAATTAGAGCCGAATAGTAAACTCAGTCTCAGCAGTTATTTACGTACGTGCTCGTGCTCGCGTTCAGCAAATAAACTGCACTCGGATGAGCATGCCGAGATGTCATTAAAGTTTTAACATATTGCAGCTCCGAACGGAACAATTATCATGTCTGGGCTATTCCGGGATGTATCGATCATGCAGTACCGTTTTGATGATGGAAATAAATGTGAAGTGGTTCATCCAGGAGCTGTAATGTGCTTTTAGAAAAGCATAACTGCAGTAAAAAGTTCATCTAAAAGGCAAATATTTTATTGTGATGAAATATGAATTTCGGTCCATAAGTATAACCCTATAAAGGTTACTACTCGATAGTAACCACGAAACATATAGCACAAAGGGCCTCCGTGCACACTAGGTATATTTCAATTAAGCTAAATTCACACACAGATATTCATCAATCTCTAAATACTCCAACCATTTTCCGCTCAGCATACAAGGCTAGTATCAGACTATCCAGTTGATCATGTCTGTTGAATTTCAAACAGCTTCTGTGTTATAACGTTCAATATCGTAATTGACGTGCCGGCTGCCGTCCGGACTCCGGATTATTGCGACGGTGACTGTACAAACGATCTGTCAGTGTGTACCGGCCTTTAGATCCATTGGTATGTATTTTGGTGTAGATGTAAGCGAGTGTGGTGGCGGTGTCTGTGGGTTAATATAAAAAAAACCGGCCAAGTGCGAGTCGGACTCGCGCACGAAGCGTTCTGTACCGATTTATAAAACAGACAAAGAAATCACGTTTGTTGTATGGGAGCCCCCCAAAATATTTATTTAATTCTAGTTTTCAGTATTTGTTGTTATAGCGGCAACAATAATACATCATCTGTGAAAATTTTCAGCTCTCTAACTATCACGGTTCATGAGATACGGCCTGGTGACGGACGGACGCACGGACGGACGGACAGACGGACATAGGAGCGAAAACAATAGGCTCCTTTACCCTTTGGGTACGGAACCCTAGTAAAAGCCCACCATTTAATTTTTCTTTCTTTTAAAAACAATACAAAATGAAGAATCAAAATATTCTATAGTAATTAAATTAATGCAACACGGACGGCCATGACAGTAATATCGTTGGCGCAATATTCCATTCGCAATAAAGACCGGTTGCTCGTACTTATACAAACAATTTGCTAATTGATTGCAGTAGGTGCGGCCACTTCAGACTATTCGACAATTTGTTATATCGCACACCAATATCCTAATTGACAGGTATAATGCCGCCCATCCATCGGTTTTGGTCGGATAGTTTGGATATTTCACGTCATAAAGCGAATAGGAAACTTAAAAACCAATTTCGGATGGTATGTTACATTATTGCCCGTCTTTTTTGATAAGCCAGAAGTTTTATCTTACTAACTAAACAAGGGGTATCGTGTTCCTCAGATTGGGCAGGATTGAGGCCGTTAGATAGGACGCTAGATGTAAAACGCTGGTAGACAGGAACTTGACCTCAACATAGTCCGGCAACAGAGATAGTCCTTGGTATGCCTACTGTCAAGTGTTATTATTTTTTCTATAACGGAGAAGTTTTTGCCTTTCCTCCCAGATGACATAGTCAAAACACGTAAGTTATTTATTACCTTTTATTTTACTAATGAATGAACTACGAAATATGAAAAGGAATCAGCTTGATTTTTATACATGTGTATTTCCTTTTGAGTTCGTGTGCTTGATATAGAACTCAGTTTTGTAAGAGAGTTTGGAATATAAGGCAGATGGCGCCATGTAGACATAAATGTGTCCTTTGATTTAGAACAACTGACAGTGTATAATCTGCATTGATGAATAGGTTATTCTATAAATTCATTTCAATATATCATTGCAAATATGTGTTTTGTTAAGATAGTTATGTACTACGAGACCGTCACGTTTCCATCGTAAAGTGGTCTCAGGCGGGATTATTTTTGATCGAAAAAACTTTTGCAACTCCCAATATTTGACAATTACCGAACCATTGTGTCTATAGCAGTAAAGAACTTTCTGGAAACTTAGATGGAAGTTAAATTGAGAAAACACAACAAACACTGAGAAGTTATATAAAGGATCTAATGCTGTTACCCATCGTTTAGGGCGGCGAGTACGTAAGGGCGGGTAAAATATGTGACAGTGTGGACACGCTTCGCGGAGCGAGGAAGAAATGTAACCTTTTGAGACCTTTAATATGTATGAACATTGTCCTCTAGATACATTAGATAATACGTAACATGTACTCGACCGTTTCATTAAAAATATACTGAAAATATGCTTGTGTTACCATCTTTTGGGTGTTTTTATCTGAGGTTTCCTTTTAGATTATGGTGGTTTAAAATCGCCGTATCAGCGTGTTCAAAGAAACTTTTCTAATAAAGATTTCTCGTTTCCGATCAGAAAGTCGATTCACCGTGTTCATTACGGGGTGCCAATCACATCGTCTTGTGTGAAATCATAACTCAGCAAGACGCCAACCCCTCTCGCTAAATCTTTGGGGAAGCTCCATCTATTGCGTTTAATTATAGCCCGACCCCAGCTCTCCACTACCTGAAGATCGTTAATCTTTCTTAAAGATATATACCCTGCCTTAGAAGAGGCTTGCTTCACTGTAAGCGCTTCATACAGCGCTGTACGTGTGCATCGTCTAACGGCACAGTTTAACCTTTGCCGCTGTTTCGCTTCATTTCCTGCAGGGCCGGATTCGCGACTAAATGAGTTGTCATTCTAATTGTTGTGTTCGTTTGTTGTTAAACGGTGTCCGCGTAGAGTTAGTTACTTAAAAATGATCGTTTATATCCTATTTAAAATTTACCTCCAATTAATTAAATAAGCTCTTGTCGTAAGTTGGAACAAAACAAGTCACCAGGATCGATATCACCTGAATCTTGGCATGCCGCCAGAACAAGGTTACTCAGAAGCTGAAAAACCATGATTTATCTTCGACATGATATGGCCATTACTTAGGTCGGTCGCGCCAATCTAATCTAAATCCGTCCCTGTTTCCAAATTGGAAAGTCTTTGAACTTTCCCCTCTGGGTATTAAGATGGGTACACGGCTTTACGTGTTCAAATCTCTGAATCGACGTTTATGTTTATTGATTAGCGGGACTAAGGCTGATTTCAATGAGCTCCATTAACCAATTTGGTTTGACTTGAGACGGTTTAAAGTTTATCGCGTTTCAGCTATCAAGTTGATTAGCCGTCTGTCAACTGTTGCTGTTAACTTTTAAGTCTGATTAACGTTGTAGCTTTGAGTCTTACCTTTAATGTAGAATTAAATTCTTTTTGTCAAGAGTCAAAAATCTTTGATAAAGAAGCATTTGAGAATTGGGTTTTAAGTAACCTTCTATAAATAGAAGCAAGCCAAGTAGATAAGTACAACGCCTGCACTTATAAAGGCAGCTGAACTGAACTAAAATTTTCTCTAAAATAAATACATACTACACTCAGATCCAGAAACAGAGCTAACAAGCTTAATTAAAAAATCCCTAATCCAATAAAACTTTGTTGACACTAAATCACAATGTTTATAGTTCGAGTTGGTCACAAACAAGTTTTTTCAATTTAGTACATTCGAGTACACAAGCGTTTGTCCCTGTCTTTGACACAAGTCGTACAAGAGCTGAGCACACAGTCTGGTCAGGGCGAGCGCTAAGTAAATACTCGTGCGTCGGCGTTCGCTTTCAATTAACGTGCTAGCTACAGTCTGCAGTTAGCTATGATACCTGGAAGCCTTTGATGTCCTCTCATATTCGTCCGACTGTAATGTGTAACTTGCTTTTGTGAATGTTCATTTTGTTAGCTAATTTACTTGATGGTTGCAAATTGATTGTTTGGTTTTGAGTTGTGATTTGCTTTTATGGTGAAAGTCACTTTTTTGTCTACAACGGAATTCTTTGCTTCTAAACATGTACCCATATTCGCAAAAATAAATAAGTTTTGAGTTTTAAATGGTCTATTGTAGAAGCATAGCCTAAAAATTAAATACAAATCCAACAAAGACTATATTGTATAACGAAATTGAAAAAGATTTACGTAACTTTAAAATTTAATAACAGAGAGAGCCTCCCAACGAGCTCCTAAAGAGACAACGACACAAATGTCCTCAACAAAAATGAAGATGCTTCCCTGAAACTGGAAGATTTATACACTCGAGGTCCTCTGAGCTTCAAACCGAAGACAATGGAAAGGTCTCGACAAAGTTATTTAAATTACGCGACAATTTTCTTGGGCCATAACGTTTAAGTGGTGGAGGCGTCGAGACCAAGCTAAATGAGGTTTTAAGCCGTCGTTTTCATGAAAAGGGATTCGCAAAGCAGATTTGAGGCAGACGACGAGGCATGGATGTACAATGGCGGGACTCATCCCTCGATCCCGTGGCCTGACAACTCTACGCGAACATTGCATTGTTTTACGAATATACTGTGGCTTATGACACTTCAAATTAAGCGAGACGAATTCCTCCTTTTGTTTCCATTCAAAAGGTATTATCATTATAATATTTTCAGCTGTATAATGTGCCATAAATTGGTGTTTATATTGCGTTTCATTGGAGTTGACTTTAAGCATGGATTTTAGTTTTAAAGTGAGCTGGAATTTCTGTTTATAATACTACAATTGAAATGTCGTAAGATGAATGTACGTAGAAAGAACTAAAACAGCGTTAATGAGTACTTTAACTTAAATAATTGAGCGGTATGAACCCGCCCTGCTACTGGTCACTCAGTGGAATTTCATAGCTCATGTTGATACCACATATCATGTTAGTACTCGCATCGGCACTCATAACTTTCTATCCAACATACAATATGGTTTTGGCAGTACAAGGTAGTACAATTTTAGTACTTTTCCGTATGAACTCCCGTAGAGGTTTCCAGCGCTTCAATAAACATTTCACATAAAATGATAATTTCGGAATCTCTGCGGGATATTTCAGCATTTTATTCTCAGACAAACATGAAATAACTACTGTTTAGTGGAGACATTTTATGACTATTTGAAATTGGAAGTGCTTTTATTGACTTTCGCCATTTTCGGTAAAATTGTAATGCGTTAATATTATTTTGTTTTATTGGTTTCGAATCAGAGAACTGAGCTTTCACACCAGCGAATTTCTCGCTCCCGATTTCTCGTCTCTCAGAATGTGCGCGTAATAAAACCGGAAAGTGGAAAATCCGCCGGTGTGAAAGCGCTAAAAATGTAAAGTAAGTAATCTTCGGTTTTTATGAATAGGAACGGACAAGCTAGGAACAGATGCAGGTGCACTTTCCAGAGCCCTTTAGTCAGATGGCAATTCAAACCGATACCACAGACCAAACGGGACATTAACAAGGCGGACCCTGACAGCATTGGTACTAAATGATGGTATAATAACATCTTGTTTTACCTTCTTGCGGTTCGATGGTTTATTCAAGTGACTTAAACTAACATACATTACTTGTTGCTTTGAATTAATTGAACGTCAGTCTACGTAAACGGTAGACGCATCGTAACTGTGTGCCTTAGCTCAGGTTTGATAACTCGTCTCCGAAACTTTGCTTAACTTGAAGTCACTGCATAGATACTTGTTCAGAGTAAATTATTCTAGTGTAATTTGGAGTAAAGAGGTATGCAATTTTTATGTTGCCATATAAAATGGATATATAATATCAGGCTACATATTTACTTGTAGTTACATACTACATGTTGAGAGAGTGTCAAAGGTGCAAACGGCTGAACGGATTTTCATGAAATATGTATACACAGAAGTAGATAGTTCCCACGGGACACCTGTGAAGTTGGCTACCATGGATGTTGCTTCTGTTTAGCGTTTTTTTTACATTATCTCTTAACCTACAACGTACCTAAGCAACAATGAAACAAGAAAATGCAAAAATAAATCCGCACTATTGCTAACAAAAGCTCATTATTACTAAGTGAATCTCCAGATACCCTTTAAGGGAACAACGATAATCACCAGCGTACTTATCCCCTCTTGAACTGAGTACGCCATACACTTGATGTTCTGTACTTACTTGTGTGTGAGCATTGCGTGTTCTGTGTTTATATGTGTGTGTGTAATTGTAAGTGCTGGGGCCCGATTCTCCTAAGTTAATAATGTCAAAATTGAATAGAAATCGAGTCGCAATATGATCGCAATAGCAGTTTTAACCATATCGGGCAGTCTGCTACTAATATAAGACCAATCGTGTTCCAACGACATTCGATTGGTTTGCGATTGGTCTGCTATTTAGGTGATTTTGGTCTATACGGTAGTTTGCTCTACAATCATATTGCAATCGTAAATCATTTGCAGACAAAATGATTCATTATTGAATGACAGAAAAGGATAAAAACGTTTATTTCAAAGAAAAAATAGCGGAATGCCAAATACGCTTCAATCGTAATCGAGTCGGGATTGGATCGCAGTCGAACGTGAATCGAATGGCGCTTAAGTAAAATTAGGAGAATCGGGCCCCTGGTGATTATTGTTTGTGTTCGAAGTTTGAATTAAATTGACATTAAACATTTTTCAAATTAGAAATATATAAAACATAAAATCATTATACTCATTCCATTTTTGAATATTGTTATTTCATTTTGTTTTTAAAATTAATTATGGTGCGATTGCTTTGAGATCTATTATTTTTGGCATTCAATAGATAGGTAAGTACCATTAATTTCTGTCTTATATGCTAAATGTTGGTATTATTTTCCATATGTTACGGTAACAATATCTTAGCTTCACAATATCTTTTTTCACCATCACAACCACAGAGCAACCTCAAACAGTTCAATAAATAAATCGTCTTGATCTTTCGAGATGTTATCACAACGACAGAATTATGAACTCCCGCCATTTTTCCGCTGAAACTACTCCGTGATTAATAGCTGAAGAGTCCGCTATATATTCAGTTAGATAAGGGCCGATGACTGAGTACATTGCATTACGGTAAACTGCAACCATTTCTTTGAAAACTATTCGGGGACTAGATGGTTTATCTGCCTTCATATTTCATGGAAACTCTTGCTTCTGTTGCCTGAGACTGGCTTTTGTAGACTGTGATTTGAATCTGATGTTTATTTGTTTTTTAGTGTAGTTTTTTGTTTTGGGTGTTGGGGCTGTGGAAGTTTGCAATATTATGTAAGGTTGACTCGATGACATGACAGTCCTTAAATTCGTTCGTGTTGCATGTGTTCATGTAGCATTAAATACAAGCATATTTTTAGGATTCTTTTTGCGTTAGATTCATTGACTGGTTTCTTTTATACGGTAAAATACACTTATCTTCTTTTTTTTATTCGAAATACCGTGCGGGATGATATTAGACATTTTGAAAACCTGCCTAACCTGCGGAATATTATGAATTCAAAACCTGATATTTTTCCTTTTGATCTCCTTAATATTCCTGTCATATTGTGCCCATATCATATTTACAAACAAAACCATGTGAGCATTTCTGAAGAGCATTAGAGCAATCCTTATACTTATGCTTGAGTTTAGAACTCGTTATCGTTCACGAACGGGCCCGAAGTTTGCCGAGGCCTCGCGAAGCGTCTTCACTAACAATAAATGCTTTGTCAAACTTCGACCTGCTACCCGGCTAGATAACCGGCTTGCGTTTGTTTCCAACTAACTTGTCACTTGTATTTCTTTTTGTGGCTTTTAAAGCGGAGTTTTTTCAATGGTCTTTTATCAAATAAAAATATAGAATGTTCGTTGGGATAATATTGAGTGACTTCACTCCATGTGAAGTCCAAGTTTTATTTTTATTTAATTACGCGAATAATAATTACCTACATAATCATTTTGTTTAGTTTTAGGTTAGTAAATGTAAGAATAGTTATAAATCTGTTAATAATATGTAGGTACCTGAATATAATTATGCGAAGGAATAAAGATGCATACTTAACTTTACCCTTGCAATTTGGAGTGGAAATGAGAGTTTATTTTGATCTTTGGACTTTGGACATTTAAAAAGTATTGTATGTAAAAATTAGTTCCAGTACTTAAACATGTAGCTCTCTTGATATAAAGAGGAAGCAGTCAAAAAATATAGAGAATCTTAAAGCTTCTTGGTAAAGTAGCTATATTCTGTCTTATTAACGAACATTATGACAAGCAGAGACTCAAGACAGTCTATTATATACTGATCACAGAGGCTTTATGAGGTCCCGCAGTACACGGGGGTAATCCATGGCGTAATAAAGGGGCACTTTTACGTAGATCTCCTTAGATAAAGGAAGGTGAGCGTCGATATATCAGCAGATTAGTCGCTTGCCGAGAGAGCGAAGTGGTTATGTAGGGATGGGAGTTGCGTGTGTCGATAATTTTTGTTTGTTTGATTAGTTTCGTCTTTGAGGGTTTAAGGATATGCAGCTTTGAATGAAGATGAATACTTTAGATGGATGGATAGTTTCGCTTTCAAAAACAACACAGATAGTGAACAAAGTTCAACGGTTTAAAAGCAATAAACCGTAACTTTTACTGTAAAAAAAACAACATCAATATTAGTTGTGAGATCAATTATAAAATATTTTTTTGTTATAAATGTTGTGGATTTGGATAAAGTTTCTAATCAATTAATACACTGAAATGTACACTATAAAATAACTTTAAAACTAATTTTATCGATACTTTTTACCTTATTCTCGCTACACATCACTAGTAGGCAGAGGAACTCCATAAGTTAACAGCTAGGAACTGTCATATATCACAGTCTGGTGACATATTCGCCCGTCATGTACGTTTTGCATATCCGGACTCCGTAACGTCGTCTTGTTGAGCCTACCAGACTTATATAACATGCATATATCATATTTTTCTTTATGAACCGTGTACATACTTAGGCACTTTAATTATTTTTTAAAATTGCAATTTTAGTATTTTCTATGAAATTAGGTTATGTTTGAAACAAGGATTGAAAATCTTGGTTTATCTACTTTTTAGCATGGTTTCTCGCTCGCTTTTTCTAGTATAGAACAGAACTTGTAGGTATGTAAAAATCTCAATTATATACCAGTAGGAAGATACATTGAAGGTTACGAGTAACTAAGTGCCAAGTTCATCAGCACAATCCCTCACAGAACCCGTTACCACCATTTTTAACCCGAACAAACACACGTAGGTACACGCGAGTAAAAAAGCCAATCTACAGCAAACAGTGAGCTCGTCTGTACTACCATTGATCATTCACTTTAGCGATTGTATGTAGCTATGGTATCAGTACTTTTTCCTCGTTTTAATGTGTCTGCTCCCCTCGATAAATTGTGACCTTTGTTAGGGAAGCATGTTTATGTATGTAATTTGGCGTTTACGTTGCATTCCGTGTTAAAACAGCGTTAAAACTTCAGTGGAATTAATTGAGATACGTAGTTTTAGTGTTTTGGGACCAATTGAACATTTTGAACTAAAATAGTAGGAAGCAACTGTTAAAAATAACAATTATTTTTTAATGAATATCTAATTGAATTAATGAATCGATCAAGTTAAAAGTAATACATAAATTATTGGGATACATTTTATTTTACTCCGACTGTTTGAAAATAAATCTTTCAACTCTGTTTATGTGCACAAAATGAACAAACAACTTAACTAAGTTTGTGATAAATTATTAATGTCATCGACCATCTTCAACTGCAACATTGTCTCAAGGCAGCAATAAATGATCTTATTTGACAACTCCACAATTTCCATGTATTTGGAAACTATAAAGATTCATGAATATTTAATATAAGATCTTTATGTAATTTGTACCGCATTGGAACCTTTAATAACATTAGTTTTGACCAGCATCGGTCATCGGCTAATCTGTACCTACTAATATAACAAAACTGAATAGTTTGTTCGTTTACATGTTTGCGCTAATCTCAGGAACTACTGAACCGATTTGAATCCCTTTTATCGAGGAAGGCTATTTTAAGTTCGAATTCATGGAGTAGTTCCCAAAGGACGCGGGTGTCGAAAGCTGGTGTTTTGATATAACTTACTTAAGCATATAAACTTTATAAAAGTTACCGCTAAAATATAATTTCTACGTAGATATAAGTAATTCTAAATAAATATAACCATTAAAAGTTTGGCAAAAGTTGAGAAACTTCGGGTGGCGTTTACAGCGCGTTGATCTCTGAGCTTCGGTGCATTATCATCGATCGTCACCGGCATTGTCTAGAGGCTGCACGGGAAAACATAAGTAGCTGATGCGTAGTGTTGCTCAATGTGACGTGGGATCCCGGGACAGTTTCCCGCACTTCCCTGTAGAACGGAATTGACTACGCATATATTAGTAGACTATAAAAAAAACGTTGTTATTAAACAAATTTCACAAGTTTTTATTAAAAATCGTTATTCTTAATCATGTATCTTCTAAGCGCTAAAAAAATCGGTATTTCTAACTAAGTACAAGTAAACTGACGTATGGCCCAGATGTGATCCCCTTAACGCTCATCACAGAATTTAAACTGTGAAAATGACCGATCGTATATCATAAAATAAGGAAATAACTGATACAATCCCATAAAAGTTCACATCCACACACATGTATAACTGTTGTCTATATTATTCCCGTCCCGTCACAATCCCGGGGCTTGTCGCGTAGCAACACTAGTGCGAACCCTCCTTAACTGTTACGTGAGGTATTAAGAATTTAGTGAGAGATCCCGGCAGGCCCTCCTCATCGATTCCGAGGCAGGTTGTTGCTTTTATAACCTTGTTTTGATTGTAGTCTGGAAGGTAACGATTTACGAGTCAATACAATCTCAAGTATCGGAAGTTCGCTGTAAAATGTTGATGGCCCCTGTGTTAAATTAAAAGAAGTATCGTTACTGCGTTTTGTGATTGTGTCGTTACGTTTGTGGAATATTGTTAACAATGGATTGCGCTTGGTGGAATTGCAAGCTATCGATAGATATGGGGGTTAAGTACAGCACTAGTGTCGTTAGATAGAAGGAAGTTTTATTTGGACATCTTAATCGGTTCAAACTTTAAATCGCGTGATAGGATTGACGTTCGGTATAGTTCGTGAGTAAAAAAACCGAGTTCAAAATCCGGTGGTGTGAAACCGCTGTATTTGTGGTTAATGATAGTTGTTGACTACTGAAATGTTTATAAGGCAACAAGGCAACGTCTCACGAGCTTTACAGCGTGATGCAGTCGTCTTCAACGACCATTCTATGTAAAAAAACAGTTTTGTAAAGATATAAAAAGTTTCTCAACTCATCCGTATAATAAGTACCTACCCACCAACTCCATGTCTGGGACTCTCAAAACATTGAATTGAACTCCCAATTATAGTGAAGTGGTAACATCTCTAAAGTACAATACGGTTTAAAATCCGGATGTGTAGACGTGTACGTCAAGTCAAGTCAAGTCGAGTCGAGTCGAGTTATAACAAGACAAACTTGCACTCACTAACAAGTCGAGGATGGGTACCTAGGGGTGACTGTCGCTCGATGCTCGAATATTGTAATCGGCTTAGTTATCCTTATATTGCAGCCCTTGAAGGATTATACTCGTGGATATAATGTATAGTAAATAGATATGTCTCTAATTGTTATTTTTGGGAGATATTGGATGTTATTTTGAGACTTGTTGAAAGACCTGTAAAGATTGTTTGGTCTGGTCGTTGGGAAGAAGAAGTAAGCCGCTCCAAGTACAAATCACTTGCATCACTGTTTTTTTTTTTTTTTTACAAATAAAACAACACTTACATGCAACAAAAGATATAAAGATAGTTAGACCAAACTTATGCAGAAAAACCCTTATCGGTGACTAAAACTCGAATTTGGTGTTAAAGAAAAAAATTATCGCTTCCTACGTTCATCGGTAACTGGATTTTGAGGTTGAGGATTACCTAATATTATAACTGTAGTCTGTAGTTATAATACTGTTACATAAATATAAAGTAAGTATGTATGTATATGATAATACAGGTTCGTCTCAAATATATCTCTCGTTTCACTTTTCAATAAGAGATAAGGAATGTTCTCCGTAAATGAAGGGTTGTATTCAAATCGCTCGAAGCGGTTTATAATAACATTGTACTAAGATTTATATGAAAACTTTGTGTGTGAGATTGTGTAATGTAATCATGTTAAGAGCCTGTTTCGAAATATCTGAGTTGTTTCTACTCAACACATGAATTTAAATATAATACGTCAATATTACTAGTATGAATTTAAATTTTGTGTCTATTATGACGACAGCGACAATTTATTTTAATCTTATTTAAATGCTTTGTGGTTAATTCAAACTTTTACTTCCTCCACATTTTTTGTGCAGGTTTTCAGATGAAGAAAGCGGCTTATCGCTTTAACAGATCGTTGTAATTTGTACTAAACTCCAACATTTGTGAGGTAACACTATAAAAACGGTGTGTGTGAACAAATCCCTGGACCCATGTCACAGCCTCCCTCGGATTTGCTTAACAAGATTAGAGGAGCGAAAAATGCCAGACAATGAGGCCGAATTAACTGCGAATGTGAATGTGGGCCATTTGTTTTTACAACGCTATGTGACAATTTTAAGAACGAAAAGAAGTATACTAAAAATACATAAGTTTTAGTTGGTCTTTATATAAAAGAAAATATGTAAATAAACGTAGTATTTATGATCTGACTACGAGATACGTAGCACCTCAATTGATTCGGCGTAGCCGCTACGCTGTCTACGTAGTGCCTACGCCGCGCCTACGAGATTAAAAACAGGTATTGTAAGTTTACAAGCTCGTTTCTAAATAGCAACTCGTATACCATCATAAATTATTTATTGAAGTTAATATTTTTGACGTGTTGATTTTGAAGACAGACCCGATAAATTAATTGCCAAAGAACAAGTAGATACAGACTTTGCTGTGTTAATATTAGATATTCATAAACGACATAAAAGAGTTATTTGATTACACATTTTGATACAAATAGGTACATTTAATTTCGGGACAAGGGATTAAACGTTACCTGAAGGTCGAAGGGATCGAGAGGATCAACCCTGTAAAATATAAAAAAGGATCGTTTGTTACAATTTATGAAAAATAAATTGGTTTTAACGTTTAAGTAGAATAAAGAGATGTGTCAGATAAAGGTTTAATATGGATTCATTTGCTTTCAAAATTTTAACGTGGGAAAAGGTCGTGTTTGTGTCTATTTTATTTGTTTAGCTTCAATATTTGTTATTAAATAAGCCCATACCAATTGTGCCAATATTTTTTACCTCTATATTGTCAAAACGAAAGACACGGGAACGTAAAATTTTGGAGATTAATACCCATAACTTCACCAGCCACAAAACACACATAGGACAAACCACATATTTATACACACTTCAAACCACAATATACCTTTAAACAAATATTTGCATAAAACCCTTTGATAACTCAAATTGCATACGAGAATCGATTTAACGGCAATTAAATATAACATACGAGTAGAATCGTTTGATCATTCGATTCATTCACAAACGCTGTGATTAAAATCGTTTTTACTGTGTAAATAATCCGGAAATAACGAGGTAGCAATTAAATAGAGCTTTGAGACAACACTGGGTGGACAGCGGCTTACATCAAAGGGTCGGCAGGGGGCGTGGTCACGTGTCATCGAAGATAAGTCCGTTACTTAACTGAGTGAGGCTATGAGCGCAGCGGGCTCTCTCGGAAAACTCGAGTGGTTTAGTATCGATGTGGCTTAGTAAGAATGTCTAGTCTTCTACTCAATTCTAAAAGCAATGCTGGTGAATATACATTTTTGTTTCTGTAAATCCACTAATTTACGGCAGGATCTGTCCAGTTTGTTTTTAAAAACAAGACCACTCGAAACATTCAACTTCATGCGTGACTATATAGAGGTATATGGATTCATACAAAAAGCAAAATAAGATCCATAGACTATACACTCGAGTAACAAAAACACAAGGCTAGATAGTTGTAATCATTCATACTCAAAACGAAAAGTTTCATATTTTTTCATTATTTCATATTTTGAAATTATCGATGTTTTCCTGGCCCTTCTATTCCACGAGTATGACGACTAAAATGCTCGTCGGCCGCTTTGAAACGAGGAATGTTTAATATTTGTTCCAACTGCTTTTATTACTGACAGTAAAGTAACTACTACGCATGGGCCGTCAATGGGATTTATGTTTAATTTAAAATTAAATCTGGCTTCGAAACGAGAACTTTTTAAATTGAAATAACGATGCGGTGTTTAACATGTTTACTTTGAGTTAACGCTGTGTTGTTGTAATTAATAGTATGTTTGAGGGATTAATTTATTTTTATCAACGAAATATTAAATGATAAGTGGAGTTTAGTGATTAATCTGAAACAATAGCATCTATGGTTAAAATGGCGATATCAATTATATTGCTATTAATTGTGTCTAACCGAGATACTCTGTGCCTGATGATAGTTCAAGACATTTACAAAAACCCATTTTAGACAGAGAACAGTCAAAGAAGGATTCCTCAGTCAACTATCGTACCATAAAGGTCAATTGATTTTCTTTTCCTATACCAAAAGTTAAATTCAAGAATATAGAAGATTCGTAACAAACAGCCACGCAGTTACCGCATCAGGCAGTAAGTTTACAAATCCACCGACGTAACTGGCAGAGCAATTACTTGCTTAGACACTTTTAAAATCCCGCAACATTCGGCAAATGGAAACGTCGGCCGGGATCCTGTTACATGATCTAGTTTGTTTTACATGCAATTTTACAGTTTCTACTTGTTTTTGGTAGCGGTATTTTAGGGTTAAATCTATACTAATATTATAAAGCTGAAGAGTTTGTTTGTTTGTTTGTTTGAACGCGCTAATCTCAGGAACTACTGGTCCGATTTGAAAATTTCTTTCAGTGTTAGATAGCCCATTTATCGAGGAAGGCTATAGGCTACTTTTTATCCCGGTACGGGAAGTAGTTCCCACGGGATGCGGGTGAAACCGCTGGCAGAAGCTAGTGCCAGATATACAGAACTGTTCTGATTCTACAGAAAGATATCCCTGACGATTTATTTGTTAAGCTATGACAATCATGCAAGAAAATACTTATAGGTATTCATTATTATCAAAGCCTATTTATAAAAAACGCTGTAATGAGGACTCTCTTTCCTGCATATGGTAGAGCAAAGGTTTTTTTTTTCTTAGATTTTTTGAATACACCCAATGTTAAAATTATCCCCAAAAATAATTAATTCAAAACTACATCCATAAAACTATATGGACCTGGCATAAAACAAAGTTTTACAGCCAAAACCCGAAGGAATGGTGGTATTAAAAAGTCCTATTATGAGGGGTCGCTCGAGTCGTACTTTCATTGGACAATCAGTTGTTTTCGTTTGGTCATAAAATTGTACGTTTCTGTATATGTGTATCATAAATAATCAAAAATCTCCACGCGGTATGGTGAATGAATTGACCAAAATAAAAGGAATCAAATTAATAGTTTCGAAGTACGTTTTTGTATTTCTAGCATTGTTTAGCGTAAATACATGTGTACTTATGTGTAGGAAGATGATGTGCTAAAATATGAATATGAATCATTCATAATAATAATTTGATTTTGCTTATCAATAATGCTGTTTCCGGCAATTAGTCATTCATGTAATCAGTTCCTTTTAATCTGGAAAAGCCCAGTATTGTTATCTTTAATATAACAAATAACAAAGTCACATAGTCTGATTACTGTGGTAGCTGCTTTACTAACGAGTTAGCTTTATTAAAACAAAAATAGCCAACACCAACCCAAGGCACGAAATTGTCACCAACTCACCAAGCAGCGACGTCAATAAAAGCACAGATTAGCCCAATCAGATGTGACCAAAACCGTGGAAGTCGGTAATTCCGTGTTCTGACCAAGAGCCAGTTGACCAGGGTACGTGGTCCGAATATATAATAGGACCTGATTAGTGCCGTACAGGTGTCCGTACGTGCGTCCGACGGTGGTATTACCGTGGCTCGTGGCTCAATTGCTGTCTGGTTTTGGGGGGTCAAAAATTGTGCACGCGTGTGTATAGTTTGGGGTACGTGAGTCGTGAAATATTGTAATGTTAGGATATGTATGTAATGATTACATGGACAGAATTTTCTGTGAAAAACCTATAAAACAAAATGTTATTTACTAAATTGCGGTATTATTTCTATAGTTTTGTGTTGACAAATCTAGGTTAGATTTAAAATGGACCCTATGTTTACTCTTGTCTCCAGCATTCACTATATGAATACTAATGTCGTTCAAATAGTTAAAATACATACACACACACTAAACAGCAACCAAACTACCTCTCAAACATAGGTGATCAGTAACACACCCAGTACCAAATCGAAGTCCAACCAAAATCCGAACAATTTGAAGTGTCGGTGCATAAGATCAATTATCAAGTCCGGAACCAGCTCGCTTGTTTAGCTCCTCTGTCGGAACAATTTGGTTTACTCTCCGAGGATATAGCGAGTTCAGTCCTACTACAATTTAAACTGTGTATTGTATGAATAAGTTTGGATAATTGTGATGAGACTACTGGGATTTGTGGGTTAAGTACCGTTTTGGATGTGGTTGGAGGAATAGTTGAAGTTCATACAAAATATTGTTGGTGATAAAAATTGAAGATGCCTTGAGTAATTTTGGCTGCTCTTTTGTTTGGTATAGGTAAATTAAAGGCTATATAGAGGTATATTAAAGTGTACCTATATATGTGTACTAGAATACATTACTAACAGCTGTTTCGTTGAACTTATGTAACTTGATACAAATTATGTTAGGGATTACATATTACTTACTTAGGGGATTACATATTTATTAGGTGTAATAATGAATGGATAAAAAGTATTTGATAACATAATGTTTTGATGAAGCTGTATAATTTTATTCACGATCGTCCCGTCAAGGTCTTAATGCTTGAAAGATGAATGCCGGTCCTCAAACTGCTTGATTTATGAGCTCATTTTCCATCGAGAGCAACCTTGTATCATACTTAATTTTATTTAAGATTAATGTTGCATTTCCTACGTCTATTTATTTCCAAATTAGATTTGAAACTGAACATTATTCATCCTAATCGTACGGAATGAGATGTTGTATTGTTCCTATGTTTGTTATATATTGTTTTAGAAGAAAGTTTCCACTGGACATTATTCACGTTGATACTGTCGGGGTTTATTTTTAAACTGCAATAACGAAGGGTCCAAGCGATATTTTTTTGTAAAAGGGGCTATAGTGTCCTTTTTGTGTTTAGTTTATAGCCGTTCAATGTTGCGGAAGTGTGTGCAAAGTCAGAGATATGGCGGGAACATAACACGCCATAAATATCGCCGCCAATATACGGATTTATACCCGTTTAGGCCGAAAAAAGTTTTTTTGCGAAGAAAAAAATTTAAAGTTTGAAATGTGCGTTTTTTGGATTTTTTATTTATTGGGGCTTAGATCATCGTATATTTCGAAAGGGGAACTGCCCGCTTTTGATAGTGTTTGCAGTGTCATCTAAAAAGCGTTCGAAGCTTTTAGACACTGAGTCTAGACTGTATTGGTTTAGACTTTACAGCTTTAGTTCTATCAATGTTTATTTTAGCATCAGCATGAACAATATTTTTGATGAGATTTGCCTGCACAACAATTTCTGATATACCTAGTACATACCTATCTAATAAATAATTCTTCTATTGAAATCATTGACAAAAGATATTCCCGCTTATTTAATAAGTATATTATCAGGCTTTTAATTTTCCTTATATTGTCGTTAAACAGCGTCGATTACCTATCAATAGAATGCAAGATAACCCTTGATAATCTCGCCTCGTTTTACGTACTCAAAGAAATAAACATTGAGTTAGGCATTCTATTAGAACGAGGAAAAGATAACGGCGAACTAAACAGTCGACAAATGACCCAGCGTAGATCCTACACCGACAAGATATCTCACACTTAATCCACTGTTAAGTCCGCTGTATAAACATATCCTGTTTTATTTGTTTACTATCTGCTTCCTCTGGATTTTCCTGTTTTGATGGGTGTAATTTTAAACTAAATTAAACTCTGAGGGAACTTCTTCTAGCGCATAGAAATAAAATAGTTTGTATGTTACTCTGATATTTAGATTACGGAAAAGTTTCATCAATATTAGTTCAACCGTTGGATAAAAAAGTCTAATAACTTTTATTACCTATAGCTACAAAAATAAAAATAAAACTATGTAAAATAACAGTATTATATAAACAGTCTAATAACTAATATTGTTATTAAAAGATTTTTTGCTGTTCCTATGCATATTTCTTTTGGCTTTAAACGAATACTGAAAATTTAAACACCCGTATAAGACAGATACTTCTACAGAATGTATTTTCAAAAATATAATATTACACAGTTTGTTTACCCTATGATAAGATTCTTATAGTTTTTGTTATGGGTGCTAATATCACTGATAAACATTCATCGTACAGAGGTTGATCTTATCGAGACAATCTGTTATCAACAACTGCGTCAAAGCCAAAGTCCATACCCATCATTATCTCATTTCCATTAACCGCGGATTGCAATAACCGATCGATCTACTGTTTTGCATTTGAAGATTGAATATTGACATTAGCTTTATATAAATTATGTCTTTCAATCTCTAATTGAATAACAAAGGATGGTTAAAAGTGCAACAAATACTATAATTTCTACTAATAGCTTACACGCACACTGCAGACTAAACAGTAAAACGGCCGACAGTTGCCCGGTAGTAGGAAAAAATATTTTTAAATGAAAATCCGGAATTCAATCTAAGTTATATGCGCACTATCACTCATCTTCATGCTGAATTAGAGCACAAACTAACTATCGGCTGACTAAAAGTTTGGACTGTGTAGTTATAGTAAAGATCCAAAGAAAGTGAGCAATGTAAACTAGTAAACCTGTGTAGTAAACGCCACAGTGTTTATGTTTCATTAGCTTGTTTTGTTGAGTACAACCTTAAGGTTAAGCGTAAGTGTTGGGCCCAGGTGCACCCGCGACTATTTACTAGTCGAGCCCGGGGTCAGTACTCCGAATTGTTGAGGGTGTTGCGAATAGAGAAAGCAATGGAGTTTCATTTACGTTTTTTTTCGTGAAACACTATAGTTGATATTTCCGGTACGGAATTATATAACATTACATGTATAAAAACCTTATTGATAGTACCTGAGAAATAAATTGTAAATAGACTTTTTAAAAGAAGGATTCATGATAGAAATGGTACCACTCGAGTCAAAGTGAATATGTTTTCATTACTTCACGCTTATTTTATGAACAGAGGCAAAGATAATGGGAATGTGATTGTAATTTTCTGTTTTTCCTCTTCCCAAAGACACTATATATCGATGATTTTT
This sequence comes from Helicoverpa assulta, assembly GCA_963856015.1. Lineage (NCBI taxonomy): Eukaryota > Metazoa > Arthropoda > Insecta > Lepidoptera > Noctuidae > Helicoverpa > Helicoverpa assulta. Next base: position 5,140,729 of record CAWLCW010000016.1, read on the forward strand.
CTGGTGACTTGGTTAATGAGTCAAAATAAATATTACAGAGGACTCCATAGATTTTTTATTTCATACCAAAATTACGTACGTCGAAGATTATCGTTGTCAGAGCGCCCCGCACGGACCGGAAGCTGCACAATGCGAGGGCGGCGCGCCCGACCACGGTTATTATCTACCTGCAACGTCACTTCCGCCTCGGCTATCCCGACGCCCTTTCGCTTCGTTGAAACGGGGGGTTCGATTTTTGAAAGTGCATGTTTCTATTGGCGTTTCGCCCCGAGGAAAAACTTTACGCGTGAATTCTCCGAAACAGAAAATATTGTTTTTGTTTTAACGATTCTTCTTTTTGGATCTGTTTTTATAATATTACCTTTTTTATTGAATAGGTAATTCGGATTTTATTGTTATATTAGTAAGTTGTTTTAGGGTAGGGTTCTGAATGTAGGTATTTTTTTAGAAAAAACAGGAAACGAAACGAACTTTTATTGGAAAAAATAAATTAAAAAAAGTTGATATTTCAAATGTTGTCTACCAATTTAGCCAAAAATATTTTTGTTGTAGCATGTAAGTAGGCACTGGTGCTTGAAGAGAAAATCTTATCAATTAATATTACTCTTACTGAATGACTAACAGCCTGGCGCATTTCTTTGAAGTGGCTGATAACAATAACTCCCTAGAAAGAGGTTGCGATCGATTAATATGTTACGAATACTTACATCATTCTTAGAAGAGAAATACAATACCTATAACATTATGCCTATTTATACCGCGAGTAAGCTGTGGGTTCAATTAACATGTCTAATATCCAGAGTTTTATCAAATCTACCTGGTTGACGCGAACATAAAATTATAACACCTGTCATTAGGTAATCGTCGTGGAAGGCAGATCTACGTTCAAAGACAGTACAGGACTTGGTATCAGAAAGACTGCGTTCTTTTGATGCTTAAGATAGGTCATAGTATTGATGGCCACGTGTATGTATAACTTGAAAATTTGAATATATTTCATTAATTTAATTTATCATATTTATACCCCAGAAAGTATGCAGAAAAGTTAGCTGAGTTCATCAAAATAAATACTTCCATCAAACTATAAACGAATTAATTTACGAAACTCTTAGCACGTATGTCAGAAATTCCAGCAAATTATCTCACCCTGGCCAAACGAGGAGTCAAACACGGTACCCCTTCTGTCAGCTTGTGTTTTCGCATCGCCGCACCTTAAAGGGGCGACCACAACCTGTTAGAAAGGTAACTCTTAAGTCTCTAGTCTGTCAGGTGAAGTTTCACTTTAGTGTGGATACACCTTAATCTATGTAGTTAGGTACATGAACGTGAATTAACCGTCAACAGTTTTAATATGAAAAGCAAAAGTGGACGAAGATTCTTTGTTATAAAAACAATTTAAAAAGTAGGTGAAGATAAATTATAATAAATGTGAATGTGAGTGGTTTGTGCATTACACTTTCACGGTTAAATGGCTAAACTGATTGAGACGGGTAGGGGTAGGGTGTACCTATTCCAAGAAGCTGTCAATTTGTTCCCTATTTAATTTTATTGTTGGTTACTTGGCTGCTTTACTGAAAATAAACTGCGATGATAAAACACCGTTGAAGTTTGTGCACATTATAATTGTAGATTTTTTGAGCAATTCGAGATTTCGAGATTCTCCCGTAATTTAATACATAGCAAAATAACATCTATACAAATATCGAGATATATTGTCAAGAACAAGGTGTATGGAGTTATTCTAGGGTTTCCCGCAAAATGTTGTTCATCTACACATCTGTATTCCATTAGCAAATACTGTTTAGCCCGCCTTACATAGACCAGGTTATTAAGGTCTCCCTCTCCCCCCTGGCTGGTTATATAATTGGGTGTGTTATGGGTCGAGGTATGTTTAATCAGGGGTCTAATGTGGTTGGACGTGGCGTAAGACGCAACAAACGCCTGAGGTGCCATCAACCAGGTAACGAGTGAGGGAATAGGGCTGTCTAGTTCGTGTCTTAGTTGCGTTATAGAAAACGTTTTTAGAATATCTTTGCAAGATATTTACGAGGTAAGGTTTTCCTTTCTTTCAAGGTAAATTAACCTATTAATTTTCTCCAGAATATTTAACAAACATATTTTTTGTAGTGTGACAGACAGATATACATATGTATGGTACACAACCACTGAACCAATCTGTTAATTTCTCGCGATAGATTTTAACTCCCTTGTAACATAAATGTTCAATTATACCAATGAATAAATAACTTATATCCATATTTTATTCAGAAAAAGTCATCAGGTGCAGCACTGCTCGTCGTGGGTTCCACAAATATTATAAATACTTGATGTATTTTTGTATCTGAATTGACTTTGTAATTGTGTCTGAATTCTGTATTTATTTTCCAAATAAATACAGAATTCAGAATTCAACAAATAAACTACACACAGCACTGCTAGTTAGTGCAGATTACCATACTATTCCACCTGCCATCCTTAGAAGCAGAAACATGTCAGCTAGCCCGTGTAATCTCGTTCGGATCGCGGCCACGAATTTCATAAGTGCTCGGTTGAGTTAATGGATGAAAACATTAACTCCTTAGAGCCGTCCCCTGAACATAGCTTTGCCCCCGGGTGCTAGCGACATTTGCATATGCGATTGTGGGTTCACTTACTCCCGAATGTACAGTTTAGTTTACGAGAAATATTTGACCGTTATAAAGTAATATTGCCGTGGATTTTGGCGCAGTGGGATGCTGAATAATTAAATTTATTTTTCTGTTGTTTGTGTCGGGCCAATGATAAGTACGTGAGAGTCGCCATTTATGATAGGATGTGTACATTTTAAAATAAAATGGTTACTTCAAAATGTGAATAAACTGAAATAATTGTAAAATGGTCCTTGCAATATCAAGTTCACTTCATATTTCACTTCATTTTTTTAATCGCTATGAGTGAACAACTCGTGGCGAATGAGCTGCTGGCGTTCCTGCAGCAGAAGCTGGACGTGATGGACGAGGTGTCCGCTATCCAGATCTGCGCGACGAACTTCAGCGAGGATGACGTCGCTGCTGCAAAGCAGCTGCTGTACCGGTTGCTCAACAAGAGCGACCAGATGGTGTCCCGACGGCGTGACGGGACAAAGAAGAGCATTCAAGATGTCATCACGCTGCTAAAGGAGACCGATCCAGACGACGTGCCGACGTTTGTGGCCAAGGATCTGTATAAGCTTCCGCCCGTCACCTTCGACCACGTCGACGTTACGAGCCTGCTGAAAGACATCGTCTTTCTAAAGGCAAGTCTTGCGGATGTACAGAAGAAGTTAGATGCATCCCAAGTTACAGTCGCCGATTTGCGCAGCGAACTTAACGAGTTGCGTAAATCGGTGACTGTAACTGGGTCACCTGTGGGTGCATCCAACGTAAACATGCGGCGCGGAGCGTGCCTCGATGTATCGGGTGCAAGTTTCGCGTCAGCAGTTTTGTCGCCATCGCCGCTGTCACCGCCGAGTGCTGAGTCGGCACAGTGCGCGCCTCGTGCGACCCGCTGCCCCGCTCCCGTCCCTGCGGCACCTCCGCTCGCCGCCGCTCGACCGCTCGATCAGCTGCTTGTTTCTGCAGCGTCGACGAAACATCAAAATGTACGTCGAGACTACGCTAGCGTCACCGGTAGCAACATTGATGCTACGAAGAAGCCCGTGCCCGTAAAGGGACCGAATCGGGCCGACGATGAGGGGTTCGTTACGGTGCAAAGGAGGAAGCGCCGTCAGCGAGCCAACAAGAACCGCTGTGGCAAGGCTCCTGTGGAGCCAAACACAATAATCTGTGCTGCTAAGCCGAACACCCCGGTGTACATCTCCCGCCTGCACTACACCACTAAGGCGGAGGACATCGCGGAGTACGTGCGCCAGAAGCTGAGGTACGCCCCGAGAGTGCAGCTGCTGGAGTCGCGCCATAACGCCAACTTCAAGGCGTTCGTGGTGCGAGTGCCGACGTGTTTCCTGCACCTCGTGTTGGACGAGAACTTCTGGCCACAGGGCGTGGTGTTCCGTCGCTTCCGCGGACAAGTGCCACAGAACCGCACGGAGTGACATAGTGCGTAGTGAAGTGTTACTAACATAGATTTAAGTTTTTTATATACTAACAATGTTTGTATAATATAATATGTATGTTAGTCTTTAAGGTATTTATCTATGGGCCTTTGATGCCTGATAATAAAGATGATTTGATTTGATTTGATTTGATATTAGAAGCCTTTCTTATAACACAAAATTGCAGATGAAAGCGACCTACCTTTTCTTTCTCTTACCGTTTAAATATTGATTGATACCTTAACAGAAAGTTTTCCATTCCGAATATACCATATGAATTAATCTTTCCCAATATATGAGGGGTAAAAGTGAAACAGAAAATAAACAGCGACCGTCGCGACTGGCGACCAGAACTTTTGCGACATACTCCAACACTCCAACTGACCCTAAAGTGAACTCGAATGTTTTGTAACTTTGTTATTGCGATGAAACGATTCCTATTCCAGAGGTAGGCAGGTACTTGGTAACGTCAATGTGAGTGTTTAATCAGGACTGTCATAGAAAACTGATAACATATGCGTATTTTATCTTTTTTTTATCGCCTAGATCTACCAGATTTGAATCATGCTGTGGTTGAAAGGTATTTTTTTGCAACAGTTTTGAATCAAGAATTGGCGTTTTCATTCAAAGAGTTACGTGGCATTGTAAACTGCCTCGTTGGTCATAGTTGTCACCAGCTCGGCTGCCGTGTACATAGCCTTAGATTCTATTAGAATGTCTGGACGAAATCGCTTTGTGGGTTTTAGAAACATTCACAACGCAGTCCGGAGTTAGAAGTTGGCGGTCCACGTCCGAGAGGGCACGTTAAGCCTGCATCCGAGAAGCTACGTGTAAGGTGATTAAACCTGCACCTTACTCGATGGGGAGAGGAAGATAACAATGCGAATAGTTTAGTTTAGGGGAACTTAACTGTATAGCTTAGCCATAATGAAAACAATTACGCAAAAACACAACCCTTTAAAAAATCATCATTCCACAATTCACACCAACTCATTAAATCTATTTAAAAAGGCATCTTTTCAAAGAGTAGATAAAAGTGAAACTGTGGAGTAGACATTCAAATCCGTTGACATAGATCCGGGGCCTGGTGAGTACGACGCGACATCTCAATTAGGCGATTGCTTGCTCTGAGCGTTGCGGGACAAATGGCAGGCCTTTGTGAGTCGAGCGACGGGTGCTCCACTGTCGGGGACTCATCGTTGCCATAGAGCTGGTAGGATGCAGAAGGTTCGTTTGGGAAATTAATGATGAGGAGGATTCGGAACAGAGTACCAATCAAGGTATCAGAATTTGTAATAGAGCAATTAAATAGCTAAGCGGTGGTCCGTGAGTTAACTTCCCTCTAATTGCATCATACTTGTGAACCACCTCCGAATAAAAATATATTTAGTTCATTTGTAACGGCCAGCTTGTTTAATATTAATAAAGTTAACAACACATAATTTAAAAAAAATGCCTTATAACTGAAATTAGGAAAACTGTGTCCAAACATTTTTTTGTGTTAGGTACAGATGATACAATTTAAGACAAAATTTTTCAATTAAGTGCCTCATCATTGTTAAGATCAATGCACTCAAATTAATTTGGTTTAACGAGCGAAGCTTCTGTCCCTGTCTACTCTATGTCATGAGCCAATACGTTGATGAGATGCTACGAGATTTTTGATGGACTGAAATGTGTATTAGCTTGCTTTATTTTTGTATTAAATAAAATACTTTGTGGATGTAGTGTAGCACTAGTTTGAAAAAGCAAACGAATATGTTCTAAAGATTGCCTTGTGAGGAAGGCAGGTAAGGAGTTTAGGCAAACATACAATTTATGTATCTAATAATTTATGTAATTGTATGTTGCGAATGATTAAGAGCCCAGAGGTAGATTTTCTTTACTTTAACACGTTGTTCAAGGAAACCTTTAGAAAAGCCGTAGGTAAGCTTTAAAATCCATGAATTTCAAAGCATGCACGCATTAGTTATTCACGAATATATGATATTCTCTGTTCGCAAAGGTGATCGTTTAGAACCTTTGTACGTAAGGCGAACCCTTCTTACGCACTGCGGTAAGTGCGTTTGAACGACTTGCTTTGGGAGAGTCGAGTAGACAGCACAAGCATATTAAACAAACATAAATTTACAAACAATCATCATTTTATTCAGTAGCAGCATAATTCTTAGATCTCTCATAATGTTTTGAATATTAGCTAGTAGGTATTTAAGGCCATTTGGTCTCAGTTGGGGGCGAGCCGGTTACATTCGGAAGTAGGTGGTGAAATAAACATAGCTGCATGAGATACCGACTTCTAGACAGATGCACTTTACAGTTTTTTGTTACCATTAGAAGTCGGTTATGTCGGAATGTTTTATGCAATTATTTTTTATATGTTTAAGTAAAATAGAATGGCGAAATAGATCGGACAGTTACGCACAGAATTAACGCAGGATGGATGAAATGGCGGCAGGTAACGGGAACAACTTGTGACCCTCGTATTCCCCTTAAACTTAAGGGGAAAATGTACAAGAGTATGGTCAGGCCTGCTGTCTTGTATGGATCAGAGTGCTGGCCCATAAAAGCGACGAATGAAAGACAATTGCATGCGGCAGAGATGAGAATGTTAAGAGGTATGTGTGGCGTTACGCGAATGGATAGAGTGAGGAATGAGTATATAAGAGAAAGTTTGAAAGTAGCGCCGGTATCAGAAAAACTGAGTGGAAACCGGCTGTCGTGGTATGGGCATGTGATGCGGAGGAATGAGAGTCATGTTGTGAGGAAGGTGATGAGTATGAACGTGGACGGATATAGTGGAAGAGGAAGACCAAAGAAACGATGGATGGATTGTGTGAAAGTAGATATGGCAAGAAAGAATGTTACTTGTGAGATGACGGCAGATAGAAGAGTATGGAAGAAGAAAACATGCTGCGCCGACCCCAAATGAAATTGGGATAAGGGCAGGAGGATGATGATGATGATGTTTAAGTAAAATAATTCTAAGCTTCATTTAAAACAACGTGGTCGAGTGACTCGACCGAGTACTAAACCTCAACAAATAGACCTCTAACGTTTTTTTCCCGCAAGCACAGATGTTCTGAATAGTTCGACGCTTTACGATCAAGAATATTACATTTTGGATATGTACAACTGACGTAGGAGTCAGAAAAAATGCTCAACATGTTTATAGGAATACACAAACGTGTTCTGTGAAAGAAATATTATTGTCACGTATAGGAAATGCTTTTGTTTTATTATTTCGCATTTGACTACGTGTACCAAGGATTTGCACAAACAAAGTGAGAGGCTTAAATAAATAAATTCATAAACTAAACATGGTCTTACCATATTTAATTTGTGGTCTAACCACAAAAAACTTAAATAGTCACGTGTTTTAGAAATTTTTTTAAGGAGAATTTTCATTAGGCACGTGGTAAACATAAGGCTAAAAGTGTCCGTTGTTTTAAGTTTTTTTTTTTTAATTTGACATAATGGAATCTTCCACTGCAATTGTCATGGTAATATAAGTTTGGTATAGTTATCGGCACGAATCTTGAGCTCTGATCTTCACCTGCGCAGAAGTAATTTATTGGGTCCCTTTTGTGGTATGAAGTGAGGCGCGGGGGCGGGCTAAAGCGGTGATTGGCCCGCAGTGCATCGCGTCATAGCCGTCACTCGGGATTGGTTCTTTGCTAATAAATCACTTCTGCGCAGATGTAGGTCAGAGCTCAAGATTCGTGCCGATAACTATATTAGGTACTTCGTATAACTACATGTCATTAGATAAGCAATAACTGCACTTAATTAGGCTATTAGTGAGACTAGTTTTATTGACCTTTAAATATAATTTAGAATAGGTGATTAAAAAGTGATTAAATTGAACTGTATTTAAGATAATAGAGGAAAGATGATACATAACGTTTGTTATTCTTACCCCAAAAACGGATTGAATTGGAAATGAAATTTAAATAAACTGGAGATCACATCCTCCGGGCCCACACAATCTATTTAGATAATTGCAGGGTGGTTGACGAAATTATATCCGATGATTTTACCCGTTCCTGCAATCCCCAATCTGTCTTTACGTGAACTGCATAAATAATTGTCTTACAATCGGCTGAATTAAGTTACGGGCAATGATTTAACGAGACCGAAAAAAAATACTCGATAATTTGGTGACAATATAAAGAAGGATAGGCACTAGATTTTTTTGGGTCTGTTAGTTGAGAACAAAGACAAAATATTAAAAAAAAATGTTAGGCAAATAAGGCAGTAGAGAAATATGTTTGGTAGCAGAGCTATATTTCAACCGAGGTGAAATGAAATGATGTTACTACGAGCATAGCTGCTACAAATATCCTGTATAACGTGTGCGTATATAGAAGGATTAATATGTAGGTATCTATGCTGCCATTAGTGCAAATTCATGTACCACAACATTGTTATCGACCTTTGCTTTGCATGTAAACATCACAGTTAGTGCATGATACTTTGAGAGGAAAACGTTATAACTACTTCTACATACCAATAACAATTCATTACTAGGTACCCATTCCTGTAACTGAAGACCCGACAAAAGTCGCCGTCGGAAGTTATTATTTATTTATTTGAAGTTCTGTGATAAACATTGAGACAAAACTGTAAGCCAACACTAATGTTTGTATCCTTCTTAGTACAAATGACTCATTTCTTAATCATGTGTTCTAGTGATGACTCAGTATTTACGATTGTTTATCAGACGATAGCGGATGAACGTACCTACTAAATTTCATCAGGCATTGTTCTTGCAGTGCTAAATTGTGTATTATTGAAAGAATTTAAGATTACAGTTTAGGTCAGGACTAGATAGAAAACTGTATGTTTGTAATTATTTTTATTTTCTTTTAAAAAGAGTGTCCATGGAGTTTCTTGCCGGTTCTTCTCCATGAGACCAACTCTTTGGAACCGTGCACCTAACTTTGACGTTTCGAAAGAGCTTTCATAGGCCTATTTGAAATAAAAAAAATTGAGTTTGAGTTTGAGGTCCCATTTTTACACCTTTGGGCTAAAGAAAGTGACAAACAGTCAAACCAAGGAGTATAGAATGATCTGGGTTAGTAGGCTGAGAATAGTCAGTCACTCCATGTAAAACCTAGCACTACACTGTATTGAGGTGAACCGAGAGCCGCGCCCAATCGAATTGGAAAAAAAACTAGGCAAAGAATGACGTTATCGTGTGCGCTAAAATTAGACAGTTCTTCACCGAAAATAGCTAGCGATAGACTAGTGTATCTAACTTCGTAATATAAAAATCCGTACTCAAATGAAGAAGGCTATGGATAGACTATTGTCAGTAACTTCATAGTGTAAATCCATCAGCAAATTACCACAATGAATACATATATATAAAGTCGAGCAGAACAGACAGAAAAACAGTGTTATCTTGTACTGTTATCTTTATTCGACGTTTTTATCTGCAAATCCGTAGTCAGTGTTGGCTGAGTTCAGTACAAACTGTAGTGTCGAACGAAAAGTTATTGTGTTGCATCGAGTTTTGTGATAAAAACGAATAAATTGTTATTAAGTGAAATGTATAACAACGAATCGCAATTCAATGATCGTAAGTATTTTGGTGATATATTTTTGTGCATAATTTTTGAAGTCAAGTTTGAAAAATATTGTCTGATTTTGATGTTAAAGATATACGCTTTTCCTGATGGATTTTTGGTTTTCTTTTTCGGAGAAACAATAGTTTATGTATCGTGCTGTACCATAATTATTTGCAATAAAATTGATTTTATATTAGATAAATGTATGGTTTCGTTAATATTTGATGCGTCATCTGTACTTGTGTACCGGCACAGTACAACTTCCATAAATGGAAAGGAAATTCATGAATAGGTACATACAACAGTTTACTAATCAAGCAAATTATCTTAATTAAAAGATAAAGTTGTTTATCAAACATTTACCTGCTTACGAAAGCGAAACAAAGCCTTAAACTGTTGATTATAAAGTTTATCTAATCTATAAATATTTTGCGTTGTATACTAGCAAATAATTTCTTTCAATGTATCAAACAGCAGCTTTCATGAGTGACTATAGTGCAGTATGAGTAATTTGCCTAGTCACTGATACACTTATGGGAAATATTATCTACATTACAGAGAACGATATAATAATTGTTTCAAATCACTCGCTTCTATGCATCATTTAATGAAATTACCGATTCCAGGCATTTTCACAAATTCAATAAAAAATATACTTAGTATAACATTACATACATCTTCTGATGGACTATTAGTTTACAAGCAACTCTCTTCCGGTGGCAAAGCTTCACTAATCATATCATACAGTTATTCCAAACAAATATATAAACAAAACTCCTCTTTCTTTCAGCCAAAGGGCAGGGTCAGCCGCCTCCATACACCGACAGCCCTCAATCAGACGTCAGGAACACACCATACACGGACAACGCACCACCACCGAACGTACAGTATGCCCAGCAACCACAGTATCCACCACCTCCCATGATGCAAAGACCAGTGATGGCACAGCCAGGAGTGATATACCAAGGCAATGTGAACGTGGTGCCAGGAGTCATACCTGTAGTTGTGGGACCCCAAATGGGGCCTAAAGAGTCTCCTATGACCTGCCCGTCTTGCAACCATCAGATTGTCACAAGAGTTGAATATAAGTCTAACATGAGAACTCATTTGTTTGCTGCTCTCCTTTGTATTGTTGGGTTAGTACTTATTATATTTTTTATTTGTTGTATGAGTGAGAGAGTGCTGGAACATAGAAAGCGTCTGAGCAAATGCTTGTGCACTAATATCTCCTGCGCAGCTGGCTGATCTCCTCAGTTTGAACACCCGGACCGACAAACAGACTGATCGCCAACATTATATTTTTTACTAGCTTCTGCCAGCGGTTTCACCCGCATCCCGTGGGAACTACTTCCCATACCGGGATAAAAAGTAGCCTATAGCCTTCCTCGATAAATGGGCTATCTAACACTGAAAGAAATTTTCAAATCGGACCAGTAGTTCCTAAGATTAGCGCGTTCAAACAAACAAACAAACAAACAGACTCTTCAGCTTTATAATATTAGTATACAGGAATGAATTTTAAGCAGTGCACAAAAAAAAACTGGTGGTCCAGAATAATTAACAGAACATATATCTGCATCATCAGTAAAATTTTTTTTTTCATTCTTTTGTCCGCCCTAAAATCAGCAAAATATGGACACCAACTATTATTACGCGCGCCGAATAGCGCTCGCGTCAGTAAACCGGTTTCGCGTTGCCGCCGTGCCTACTATGACGACTGTGACCGTGCAATCGGTTACAAAATAAACATCTTTCGATATCAATAACTTTTCTTTTTTGTACTAAAACACGACAAAATAAAAATATACGTATCTATAAAACTTATTTAACTATAAGTTGACAAAGTTTGCGCACTGGATAAAATTCATTCCTGTAGATAGATATGTAGGATAAATCAAAATATACCCGTGACTGTAAATCATACAAACTTTGACCAGTGAGCTCTCAAGTTTATATTATTGGTATCCAATAAGTATGGACAATAAGAAATAACTGAAAGGAACATTATCTTATCAGGATTTATCTTGTTCTGAGTAAAGATTTAAATCTATAGATTAGATGGAAGACACTACTTCAGTACCTATTGTTTTCGAATACCTGCCTATGTATGCCCAAATTCACCGACAACATAAACATCTGGTTTTCGTAAGACAACTGTTTACTAAGAAAATTGAATGAAATAACTGTTTTAAGAAAACTGACGTCATATGTTGTCGATGAACTTGACCTTAGTGACGTCTGCCGGGGCTGCGGGATTGTTCGAGAGAGTTACCGCGGCCCTAGTACATAAAAGGCCTACTACGGAACACGACGGTTTTTAGTCAGTAAGAGTCTAACACAGGGAGTGTTGACTGCTGCTAACCCACAGCGGGAGGGGTCATTTGAAGATTTTTGACGTCGTTAAAAAAAAGAAAAAAAAACCTTGTGACGTGTTATTTAATTCAGTTTTGACCTTTTGAGCAGCTTGTTTATAATATTAATTCTCATATATCTGTTCATAATAATATTAATTCTCATGTATCTGTTTTCAGATGCTGGCCGTGCGCATTCGTTCCCTACTTCGTTGACAGCTGCCGTAATGCAGACCATTACTGTCCAAATTGCAGCGCTTACATCGGCAGTTACGTCAGTTAAAATATAAACTACCAGTACACTTTCTTAATTAAACACGCTAAAAGTAAAATGATAAGTGCCAAAATTACAATTACTTATCTCTGTGTATGTATTTGGTACACGTGACTATTTAAAATTATTTATTATTTTATCTAAGTAAATAATAATATAGTTGATTATTTTGTTCGTTGCCTATTCGATGTTTAGAGGTAAACGATATGAGTTTTCATAAACCGATATTTCATCATGCTTACTATGTAATATTAATATTGTAAATGCGAAGGTAACTAAGTATGTCGGTCTGCCTTCACGCTTTCACGCCAAAACTACCGAACCGATTTAAAATTTGTTGTAATAAACAGTCAAAGTGTAAGAAATGACTGTTTTTACAAAGTATACTTCCCTCTAAATGCTGGGAACAGCTAGTCATATTTTTCGTAATTCACATATTTAAGTGTAATATGTGAGGAAAGAAAATACCAACTTCTATGAGTGTATGTTTCAGACTTGGTGTTGTATCCTGAAGATTTTTTTTTTTCATTTAATTTTATTACAAAGTTGTAAATACATATTCTCTGATTATTAAATAAGTTAAAAATATGCATGGTGTTTTATTGCCCGGAATCTGAATGTTTTTGGTGGTGTATGAGAGAACACTATTTAATTTTTTTCACTTTTTAATTGGGATTACGGCATGAGGATGATGATTATAATATCTACCCAGTACTTAATTATACGTTAACGTCAGCAGCGCTGTCTTGTCGCTGTGTGGGTGGGAAGCCGACCCCAGCATAGTTGGGAAAAGGCTCGCAGGATGAGGATGATGTCAGGAGCGCTGTCACTCCTCACCGATCCTAACGAAATACATATAGAGAGTTGCTACCTAATTGCTACCAGCTACCATTAGTTGCTACCAATTGCTACCCTCGTGGTTTTGAAGATAATTAACATCTATGGGTGATCCTTTTCCCAGTGTGAAGAAACGGCCCAAAAGTACCTCAATATTGCTTTACTATTGTTTATCTTGGTAATTTTTGTACCCGGATTATAAACAGTCTTTTACGAATTATTTAGCTTTTTAATAACAAAAGAAAATTTAGAATCGGTTCAGCATAATCCCAACTCACAAACACACACAGTTAACCTTTTATTTGATACCTCAGATAAGTGTGATTTAGCAACTACAATATTGAATTGTTTAACACGGACGGACTAAGCTTGATACGATAAGAGTCGATAGAAAATCGATCGTATTACGCAGACCTTATACAATGCGAGCTTTCATGTTATAACTAGCGCTTAGCCCATCTCTTCTTCTCAAAGATTGTCTCATATTTTGGTAATGGTACCCTTTTATTTGTATTTTTTTGTTATTTTATTGGTATTTTATGGTACCATTTTACACCAACAAGGTGGACAGACGACCTTATAAAGGTCGCCGGAAGACGCTGGATGCAGGTCGCCTCCAACAGGTATCTGTCGAGATCTGAGGGCCTATGTTCAGCAGTGGACGTCTTATGGCTGAGATGTTGATGATGATGATGACCCCTTTATACCCTTCTTTGCAGATACTGAAACATTCTGAAAAGTGAGTGAGCTACCTTTCCTCTTTTGATATACAGATACTAGGATATACAAGTATGCTCAGTCAACTTTTTCATAAGCTTCAGATAAAATCTTAATCGTAATCACTGAAATGAGGTTATGTACCTACCTATAGGTATTATTTATTATTTTCCTTATAGATTTCCTCAATGGAAAAGACGGATTTAGGTATCTAAATACGTAGATTAGATGGAGGAGCGTTTGTTTTATAAAAACATTGCTCAACATTACGCAAGTTAGCATTATCTGAACTATCTATAGTAATGTTATACAGATGTTTGTTTGTTTGTAGGTCTCTGGATCTACTGTAACCATTTAAAAATGATTTTACCAATTGATTAAGATTTAATGATCCTTATTTGTATTTTAATGCAGTATAAACTTCATTTTTTAAGTTAAAACTTAATCGAAAAGCTAGGGAAGAAATGCCACTCAGGTAATCGAAGTATTTCTAGACAAGATAGGTAATGTAGTTTTAAAGAAAATAAGGCATTTAAGTAACCTGGTAAAACCTGGTGGTTCAAATAGTGGAGTTACAGTTGTTCCTAATATTTTAAGGTCAAAATTCTATCTCTGATAATAAGCAAACCAATAGATAGATAGAATGGTGTTAAATACATAAGGTTTGACCTAAACAAATTCTTGCAAACGTCTACATCTTTTTAGTACAACGGCTAAATTTAATAAGTATTAGGACAGTTTGAACATTTTAATTAAGTAAAGAATTTGTATGTGAGGCCGCGGTAAACAGCTACTACTAATATAATGGGCATGAAATCTGCCTTGAAGTTGCTCCGCTTATATAATTCCCTGATAAGTCAGTATTCTTCTTCTCAGTACCAAGATATCGTCGCAAATAGAAAATCATTTTATCTTTACCTTAATGTCTGAAAAGTAATAAAATCAAATATCAGATAGGTATCGCCATAGGCGTGCCTTAAAGGTGACGCATTCTATTCAATATCCAAAATTCCTGTTCGAAACTAAGATAACAATGCTTATCTTGTCCTCTTATCGATATTTCGATGTTCTTTTATCTATAAATCGGCAACTCGACCGATCCAGTTCAGTACAATCAATCACCTCGACTGAAAATCAGTTCAAAGTGCTAAAAAAGTGAAAAATAATCAAACAAAATGAGCGACGGTGAGTTTTCTAAACAATTGTTTTACCAAATTCAAAAAATGTTCTTTTCTCAAATCGACTGTGTTTTAGTGGCATTGGTCACTAATAGTTTTTTTGAGGAGATTCAGTTTTTCTTATTTGTCTAGTCTAATACCTTTTTTTTTTTTTTTTTAGCGACGTAAAATCATCAAATGACCCCTCCCGCTGTGGGTTAGCAGCGGTGAGGGAGTGTCAGACTCTTACTGACTAAAATCGTCGTGTTCCGTCATAGGCCTTTTATGTACCAGGGCCGCGGTATCTCTTTCGAACAACCCGCAGCCCCGGCAGGCCTTGGCCCTGCTGGGCCCCGCTGGGGTTGCTGACATCTCTTTGAGGAGCGCGTGGAACAACGCGCGCCGTCGACACGGGTCTGTCGTCTAGAAAGACAGAGGGACGATGAGCCACCCGAACTCACCGCCCACAGACCCACGCCTACGGTGGCCGGGAGTCATCTCGCGACACCCGGCGCCCATGGTGTCTACCTGGTCCAGCGCGGCGGCCGGGATGAGAGGTGCGAACCCTCTGGCGTTCCGCCTCCTCCTTCTCGAGCATGACCGCTTCGCAGAAGGAGGCGACGGCATCCCATTCCCTCTCGCCCCGGACCATGGCCTGAACCAAGGCCGGACGCGAGAGGTCGCCGCCGCCTAAAGCCTCGACGAGGACCCGGCGGTGCCCCTCCCATGCGGGGCACACCTGGACTGTGTGGTCCGCCGTGTCCTCGGGGCTGTCCGCACGATGGTGACACCCGGGCGCCTCCTCACGACCGATGCGGTGCAGGTACCTCCCGAAACAACCGTGTCCGGTGAGGACCTGCGTCATGCGGTACGTGAGGGCGCCGTGACTCCTCCCGAGCCACTCCTCAAAGAGGGGACTTACCGCCACGATGGTGGCGTGCCCTGTCTAGTCTAATACCTAGTCGACGACACAGCGATTCTAGTTCAGGGGTGTACTTGGGAGGATGTCAAAGCCAAGGCAGAATTTGCTCTGTCTGAAATAATGAACTGGCTTGACTTAAACTTGCTGACACTAAATCTAAAAAAAACTTACTTTATACCCTTTGCTATCCGTCGTAATAACAAACCCTCTAACACCTTCGCGATAACAGCTCACTCATGTCAGGATCGGTTGGTATCATGCACTTGCCCTACCATTGTAAAAGCCAACAGTGTGAAATACCTGGGAGTGCATATTGACGATGGGTTAAGATGGGAGAAACACATTGATACACTGGCAAATAGAACTCTTCGTCTTATTCACATTTTCAAATCCCTTCGTGAATCTGCTGGGTATGACACTCTTAAAATGGTCTACTTCGCGTTATGCCAATCGATCATTGGATATTGCATAACTGCTTGGGGTGGAGCAGCAAAGACTTATTTCCTGAGAGCCGAGAGGGCGCAAAGGGCGATACTTAAAGTTATGACTAGTAAACCTCATAGATACCCAACAACGCAACTTTACACAGACTGCAAAGTATTAACAGTCCGCCAGCTCTTTGTACTCCATTCTGTTCTCAGAGTGCATGGCTGTTTACCACCCTCTGATCCTAGAAAGCGAACATGTATTATATCAGGTATACGACACAACACGTCATTCGCAAAACATCAATACTTCGTCCTGGGGGTTCATATTTACAAAAAACTGCAGAAGAAACTAGACATAATAGGGTTGTTTCCAATTTTCGGAAATCTATTTAGATAGCTTCTAAATAATTTAAAGATCACCCTCTCTTTCATTTTTCGTCTCAAATCTTTTTATTTTTTATGTATTACATTTTTTTCTATTTCTCTTAAAATATTGCTCAGAAAACGCTAGATCACGTGACTGTGACGTCATCGTTGCCTGTTCATTCCTTTACATTTTAAAGCACATCTAACGAGAAAAAACTAACTTACCAACTAATGGATTTCTTATTTTTAATAATGTATTTTTATAAAATAGCTACAAAAACTATAATATTTTATACATATAAATTATATTGATACATTTAGCACAAAAATAAAATACCTTAAATGTTTTGAGTTGTGTGCGCGGTAAAATGAAACGGTGCAAAGAAACGTAAAGTTTGTGTTTATTTATATTGAGGTTATGTTTGTGTCAGCGTTCGAAAAGATTTGATGCTGTTTCAAAGAACTTAAATAATATGAATACCTACAAGGTTTGTGTTGTGCGAGGCTGTGGAAATACGACCATTAGTGCTCCAAATAAACTGTTCTTGTAAAAAATCTTGGTTATTGGCAAAGAATTGAGCGACCATAAAAGAGTCTACTCTTGGCAGATTGGAACTATCAGCTTTCATAAATCCTTTCTCCATAATTCTTTATCAGTTGTATCACTTAAATGCAATTAACACACAGAATTTCACAGAAGCAAGTAAACAAAACATTAATTCTGAGGTTATTTCGGGTTATATATCTGTCACTGTCAAATACTTGTCATTTTCAAATATAGAGGTAGGAAGAATGACGACATCGGTCTCTACTCGTCGTTTTTAATGGCGTGACGTCATAGGCTATAAATTTAAATTTCATAAATTAATTAAAAATTATATGGTCAGTTATAAAAAATATGATATAGCTTATCGCGTTTCTAGTTTTGTGAACTTTCGGTGCATTAATTTATTTTTAACTAAATGAATACTAGGAAACAACCCTATTGACTTAAATAAATATAGGGTTAAATTGAAGACTACCGATTGGCTCATGCAGCAGGACTATATTAAAACAGAATCGTTGCTAGCATTCATCACCTAATGTCCCAAACAAAAAAAAAAAAAAATCATCCCAGTAATTTTTATTTTTATTTTTTTATTATCACACTATATGTCTAACACGAGCAGAAAACACACACACACACACAGCACACATACCCACAACACACATATACACAACACACATACATACACACCCTCACACCTTTCACATTAATATGTATACATTGTGCTAATGTTTATTTGCACTGGTTTTGGTAGATCAATACTGAACGAGTATCTGAGCAACTTAAATAAAAATTACAAAACTGATCGGGCACTGTCTCTTAAGACACAGGACTCCTAGTTTAAGAGGCAGGGTTTACAATTTTTGTTGTATAGATTAAGTCAAATAATTGTTATGTATCATCTAATCTGTATAATTACTTTGGAAATAAATATATATATTATATTATATTATATAGTGGTGGCATAATCTATGAATGACCAAACAATAATAAGTGCTTATATTTTATTTATTAGGTACTGATTCTCTTTAATATTATGATATTTTAGTCCTAATGTTTCACGCCTTCTTTTAAAAGAAAGTTCATAAGATTAAGTTGTCTGAACTTGACACCACGACTTCTGAGTAAGTTAACCTATATTAGGGATCTCACAGTCACAAGGAAATATCGCAAGCGTTCTTCAAACAACACATCTTTGACATGCTAAAGTGATTATAAATCGCATTTTTATAAACAATACTAGCTTCTGCCAGCGGTTTCACTCGCATCCCGTGGGAACTACTTCCCGTACCGGGATAAAAAGTAGCCTATAGCCTTCCTCGATAAATGGGCTATCTAACACTGAAAGAAATTTTCAAATCGGACCAGTAGTTCCTGAGATTAGCGCGTTCAAACAAACAAACAAACAAACATACAAACATACAAACAAACAAACAAACTCTTCAGCTTTATAATATTAGTATAGATTTATAACTATTAAGACAAGTGTAAAATTTCATGGAGGCTTTCTTACAGTTTTTTTTCTCAAACAACTTTTTAAGTAGATAAGGCTTATACTGATTTTTTTGGTAACAGGAAAAGTCATGGTCAGGAAATATTTAGATATCTTATCACAAAAAGTTTATTGCCACGATGTACCATACCAAAGCTACGTTTACGATTTATCATTTATCGTATTTTGTTGTGATAACGTATAGGAATATTATGCTATATACCTATTAATACGTGTTTTTTCCTACTATAACAAATACTTTCACATCATACATAAACTTAATTTTAAACACAAATTTTATTATAAACGTTTTTACTTACCTAATTGCAGCATAGATCAGGAAAAGTCAGTTGTCATGTCAGTGACTTTGATTAAACCAGTGGTTCTTAACCTTTTTGGCATGAGGGACCACTTTACCAAAAGTTTGTCTTGCCGGGGACCACCACATTGGTTTACCTAAATTGAGGGTTCTTTGATAAAGAATACAGGCACACTTTATAATTAGCACTCATTTCTTTATTATTTAGCTAAAAACAAAAATTTACAGATTTTAATGTAATGAGATTTTTGCGATAAATGATTGTCTATATTAGTTTAAAAAGCGCGAGCGAAGCGAGAGCGAAATTTTTTTCGGACTCACCAAAAATTACGTAAAATGTGGCCTAAACGTACTTAACTTTTTGTTTGTTGACAAATGCAAATATAAGGGCACATAGTTTCCAAATACGCGAGCGAAGCGAGCGCGAAATTTCAATTATTTTTTAAGACTCAAAGCCAAAATTACTTAAAATGTAGCCCAAACATATTTTTTTTCTGTTAGACAAGTAAGATGGATATCTTATATACGTGCATTCGAAAACCCTTGTTTGCATAGATAAGTCGTTAAGAATAAAGTTAGACAACGTATAGCAACGTCGCGAAGCAATGCTTCGCGGACCACTTAGAATGCCTCCAGCGACCACCAGTGGTCCGCGGACCACCGGTTAAGAACCACTGGATTAAACAAACCCTAGAAAATTAAAATGCCAGTTCACTGTCAAGAACATTAATCTGAATTATTAAACCTATCCTTATGTTTGAAGCTTCAATTTTATGCTCAATACCTATCGTTTACCTGCGTTATATTAATTCTCGAGAGCATTTTAACTGATACCTGTCCATAGCTCGGGTTGTATCACCTTACTAACTTCTCTTATTTACAATTCCAGGCAAAACCCTTCCCCCACCGTACACAGATGAGAACCTGGAGGAAAACGCGCCACAAACTTCGGGAGTGGTTTACCAGGCCAATGTCATCCCCGTAGTAATAGGGCCCCAGATGGGTCCCAAGGAATCTCCCATGTCCTGCCCCTCTTGCAACCAACAGATCGTCACAAGAATTGAATACAAATCTACTACAAAAACCCATTTGTTTGCTGCACTGCTTTGTTGCATTGGGTTAGTATTATTTTATTAGCTTCTACCAGAAGCATAGCGCATACCCTGAGAACTTCTGCACGGAGAACCTGGATTAAAAGTAGACTATAGCCTTTCTCGACAACTGGGCTATTTATGACTGAATATTTTTTCAAATCGGTCCAGGAGTTCCTGAGATTCTTATCATTTGTTTAGCTTTTTCCCAACTATATTGGGGTCAGCTTTCAATCTAATCGTATATAGCTGAGTACCCGTGATTTATATCGAGCGACTGCCTATCTGACCTCCTCAAATCAGTTACCTGGGCAACCCAGTATATACAATGTACTCTGTGGGTAATTCTTTGGTAAAACTGGTTATCAGATTTCTAGATTTTGACTACCTGTAAAGACTGCAAGATGTTTAAATGACAGCCGGGACAGATCACCAATTAATAATATTTCGAGTTTCAGTATGTTTGCGTCCATACTAAATTGTGTACTTTATATTTTCAGATGCTGGCCATGTGTATGCATTCCCTACTGCGTCCACAGCTGCCAAAACGCCGACCACTACTGCCCGAACTGCAGCGCGTACATTGGCAGTTACAAGAACTAGAACCTTTACTATTGATAACTGGTTCCTTTATCTGAAATACGTGGAAAACAACCTTATGATAAGTGCCATAAGATTGTGTTATCAATTTTTATATAATATGACTAAATGATTTGTTCTGTACCTAATTTTTAAAGACTAGGCCGGCGACCTTCCTTGATACGAGCGACCATTTTGACTTAAGTCGCCGACTTGTCACTAGGTTGGTGGGTCGCCAGCTTTTGTACATATAACTTAGGTACTTGCTTTATTAATGATCTAATATTTTTATGTACTACCAAATTGTTTCAATCGTTTGAGATTGAAACAAAAGAATAACTGTGTTATATTACCTAAGCTTAGTTTATAACGACGGTTATTTATTATGCGATACTTACATCACATCAAATTCACTTAACATTAATCTTATTTTGCTTCATAATATCTTACTAATCTTACTCATCTATACTAATATTATAAAGCTGCAGAGTTTGTTTGTTTGTTTGTTTGAACGCGCTAATCTCAGGAACTACTGGTCTGATTTGAAAATTTCTTTCAGTGTTAGATAGCCCATTTATCGAGGAAGGCTATAGGTTACTTTTTATCCCGGTACGGAAAGTAGTTCCCACGGGATGCGGGTGAAACCGGTGGCAGAAGCTAGTAATCATATATTTATATAAGTCCCATAATCATCTGTTAAATTATATTAGTATTGACATCCTATTTCACCGCCTTATATCTATTGCCTGTCAATTTTCTAAATGCAATGAAATTATTCATTATTTCAACCTTAAGTCATTATTTTAAACCTAATAAAGTAAGAATTAATGATCTAATTGATTCAATAAACAAAACTGGAACTTTTATTCTACTTCTTACTCTTCCTTTAACAAACTGTTACAGCCTTTTTTTTATCGTCCCACTGCTGGGCACAGGCCTCCTCTCACACGGAGAAGGATTGAGCATTAATCATAATTAACAAACTAATGTATCTTTATTTCATGATTAAAATTGGTTATTAAAACTGAATGTGACATAAGCCCTAAGAAATTAACATTATTTATCTATCATCATTGATATATTAATATATGTGGGATGCGCATTTCAACAAAGACATTATAATTACAAAAAAAAAATTATTATCCCGGTACCAGATAGTCATAGAATCTATTTAGTGTTAGTGTTAACTGACCTATCATCACTGACAGGACTATTGTGATCAATAAATCTGATACAGTGATGATGATTGATTCGATTGGCACTGACTGTGATACAAC
Organism: Helicoverpa assulta; assembly: GCA_963856015.1. NCBI lineage: Eukaryota > Metazoa > Arthropoda > Insecta > Lepidoptera > Noctuidae > Helicoverpa > Helicoverpa assulta. The sequence goes on from CAWLCW010000016.1 coordinate 5,162,725, forward strand.
TGTGTCATTGTGCATTGTTTTTGTAATGATAAGTGTCTAGACATTTTCATTCATCGTCATGTTGGGTAGGGGGTCTAATGTTACACAAATGACCAGAATCATCATCATCATCATCAGCCTATCGCAGTCCACTGCTGGACATAGGCCTCTCCAAGTTCAGAATCATAAATTGTAACAAAAAATTATGTAAGTATCCGTATGTGAAAAATATGTATTATAAAAACATTGTTACCTTATTTAAATTATGTTTTTTATTCTACTTTTTCTTCACTCCGCTCATTACCAGAATGGATTCTTTAAACCTAATTATGGTATTCAGCCTTTTAAGTAATTAATTGGAGGTATTCAACAAAAACTCCTTGTATTAAAGTTTTCCTTAATTATATTACTTTTTAACACGTTAATTATATCAAGCAACGAGCAAAACATTAGAATATTTTATTGATACCGATAAATAATAAACTAATTATTATTGAACCACGCCACAAACTATCAAGATATAGGTTCCAGTGTTTATTTATTTATTTATTATTTATGTACAAAAACGGTACATTTGGCGGACTTAATGCCATAAGGCATTCTCTACCAGTCAACTATCGGGTTAAAGGGAGATAATAATTGTTCTATTATATAGTTTTTGTTTTGTAAATATAAATTCAAAAGGATAAAAAAAAATATTTCCTTTTCTAAATAAATATTTATTTCCTCCTGAAACTATAGCTGTACAGCAAAATCTAAAGACTGTGCTAAAATTAAGATTCAAAATGGAAATTTATCTTATGCTCCATTGGAAAAGTGAGTCTTAATGACACACAGACTTAGTCTTAGTGATAGTCACATAAAATTCTGTAACAACTGGCAGAGTGGTTTCTTAGCCGAGTGCATCACACTGGTTATACAGGAGAATTAATGTCAATAATGAAGTGTTTTATTCTACATTAATCGCAAATTGAATTAAATGTGCAAAAAACTAGTTTAAATAGTTTAAAAAGTGACAAACGTATTTATTTTTAATTTAGGTAAAAGTACCTTTTTTTAACGACGTCAAAAGTCATCAAATGAGTCCTCCCGCTGTGGGTTAGCAGCGGCGAGGGAGTGTCAGACTTTTACTGACTAAAAATCGTCGTGTTCCGTCGTAGGCCTTTTATGTACCAGGGCCGCGGCAACTTGAACAATCCCGCAGCCCCGGCAGACCTTGGCCCTGCTTGGCCCCGCTGGGGATGTAAAAGTACCTAAGTTTTGGTTTGAAAACAAAAGAAAGCTTATACTGTCAGATAGGAGTTTGACGTGATATGATAAGTTGTGGTCGATAACTTATCTTGCTATTATTCCGCATTCACGGTTCATACTATTTTGAGGAATATTTTTGACTGATAACACCATAAATCACTGAAATGTGAGTCACTTCCAGTTTTTGATGACAAATTCATCAATAACGTAATAATGTAATGTCGGGACAACTTTTCACACACGGTCGGTTAGCCCCATGGTAAGTTATTAATTAACTTGTGTTATGGGTGCTAACACAACTGATAAACTACATATATACATATTTATAAATACATGTTGGAACATCCAGACCACGGCTAACAAGCATGCTCATCACACAAATGTCGACCGAACCGAGAATCGAACTGGGACCTCAGATTCGGCAGTCCGGCATGGTGACCATTGCGCAATCGAGGTCGTCATGATGGGGAGATTTGACGTTCATGTTCACGATGAAACCACAAATTCCTTTTCGAAATACCTAGTGATGCATAAGTACATAGTTGTTAACCCATTTTTATTTTATAGGGAAGGAAAGATGGGAAACCCATATTCGTAACTATATCATTTTGGTTTGACAATTGAACCCATTAGTGACGTGATGCAGACACAATAAAATACACAGTAGGTACCTAAGTCACTAGACCTATTAAGTAAAATAAAGTTCGGAGTAAGGCTCTAATTAATTAAGGAGCTCATGGCTAAGTAGCAGCCGCACAGACCCTTCGATCTTAGGGTATTTTCTATGATCTTCGATTCTTATTTATTACAATCGAATTTCTTCCGTGCTGCCCGGGTAACTGGGTTGAAAAGATTAAATAGAGTACTAGTAGGTACTCAGCAGTATCTAGTTAGACTGAAAGGATTTGGCAATATATTAGGAAAATTGCGGGGCATATGATAAAGGGTACAATTAATTATCGAGTATCAAAGCAGTTTCTATGTATAAATAGATGACCAAGAATCTCTCAATCTGAGACAATTCTGTTCAGTCTATGGTGATCCCATGCTGCTCGCGATAAGATATAGGTATCTAATCTTCTTCGGGTCTCAAACGACATGATCTCAGCTGACATGAGTACTATCGTTACTACAAGGCTCAAAAACTTCTTCAGGTTCTACAAAACTTGATTGTCAAAGTCCATCGATCAGCTACGTGACATTCCTTGTACCTCAATATATTTTGCAACATTATGAACCTCAATCCTTATCATTGAACTGTTATCAGGAAATCCGTGTATCAAACCAGCTGCCTCATTAAGTCCGCGATATCGAACGAAATCATACATTTTTTGTGTATCTTGAACGATCTGTGATTTTCATATAACTATTGTAGAACTTTTTAAAATAGCGGCTCAAGTGTGACTGATTGTGACGATCGTATTATTGTGTTTTTGTTAAACATTTTTGTTGTTTAATATCTTCTGTAAGCTCTGTAAGTATCTTTGCATTATTTAATAAATAGAAGAAGTGTTAATTTTAATTATTTAGTCGAACGCTTGTATGCCTAAATAAATATGTAAAAAAAAGATGTTATTCATAAGCTTTCAGACAGCGAGAGTTTTTTATTTTTATTTTGTCTCTGTGGAACTTACCGTAGTTTTCATTTGTTTCAATGTTAAAGCCTCACCAGCGTATTCCACCAATTTAATGACACAAAGAAAAGTCACATACATTTTGAATCGTTTCCATATTTTCAGATCAAAATGAGTTACCCAGCAAACCCACCTCCGTACTCAGCCACGGAACCAGTCCAAGTGATTCAGCTTCAGCCAATAGCAGTGCGCCCTGATCTGGGAAGCACGACGGTCATAGTTGGCCAACCACCTTTAGATTCTGTACCTTCGTTAGTGGTCTGTAGATCTTGTAACTACCAAGTACTGACCACTGCGAGAGCCAGGCCGACGTCTCAGACACATCTTTGGGCGCTTTGCCTTCTTGTTTTTGGGTGAGTTACATATTAAACACTAGCTTCTGCCAGCGGTTTCACCCGCATCCCGTGGGAACTACTTCCCGTACCGGGATAAAAAGTAGCTTATAGCCTTCCTCGATAAATGGGCTATCTAACACTGAAATTCAAATCGGACCAGTAGTTCCTGAGATTAGCGCGTTCAAACAAACAAACAAACAAACTCTTCAGCTTTATAATATTAGTATAGATAGAGAGTGACATATTAAAGTGTGTTTGTTTTTCATGTGTTTATTGACGGGACCATAAGGATTCTTAGTTTACGTGGTACATAGTAGATAGCGCTGCTTATAAGCCTTGTTATCCATCACCTTATGATGCGATATCATGAGTAGTGTAACTACATTATCGTGTAGTTGGAGTTGCTTATTGGTTGAACGTTTGAAACCGGATATAAAAAAATATTGGTCATGATTAAAATGTTTTCCATTTAAATGACTAAGCACTAATACTTCGTGTAGAAATATGTATGTACATACTTACGTGTCTAATTCTTTATCATCGCTTCATTTTCTTCCTTTCTATCGTATCAGAAGAATGATAAGGTTTCAAAATTATTAATTTACTTTTCTTTACATTTCCAGATGCTGGCCCTGCATATGGATACCTTACTGCACACCTTCCTGCATGAGAGTCGACCACTACTGTCCGAACTGCAATGCGTACCTCGGAAAATACCCTAACTAAAACAATAGCTTATTTTTCAATAGATATTTCTATGGAAATCTTTGGATTATTACCATAATATCATGTGATATTACACAACTTAAGGAAAGTACAAGAATTTTCTGCACTTTACACAATTATCATTCTTGTGTACAAATGAGTACCTACTTAGAATATTCGCACACTCCAGAGTATACAGTAGGGCGACAGTTAACCCGACAGCAGGAAATATTTTTTATAAAAAAAGTCGTGATTCTAATCAAAGTATACCGAATAAACTCTGTTCTGTAGTGTGAGTACAACCATTCATCTTCATACTGATTTCTCTTCCTCCGAGCCTTTTTCCCAAACTTTGTTGGGGTCGGCTTCCAGTCTAATCGGATGTAGCTGAGTACCAGTGCTTTACAAGGAGCGACTGCCCTATCTGACCCCCTCAACCCAGTTACCCGGGCAACCCAATACCCCTTGGTTAGACTGGTGTCAGACTTACTGGCTTCTGACTACCCGTAACGACTGCCAAGGATGTTCAATGACAGCCAGGACCTACAGTTTAACGTGCCATCCGAAACACAGTCATTGGTGTCTAAGATATACTTAGAAAGTACATACAAACTTAGAAAAGTTGCATTGGTACTTGCCTGACCTGGAATCGAACCCGCGCCCTCATACTCGAGAGGTTGGTTCTTTGCCCACTAGGCCACCACGACTTTCATACTTTTTCATACTGATTTCTAAGACCGAAAAAACTATCGGCCGACTAAAAGTTTGTAGTGTGCGCTTAATGGTGAATAATACGTTTTCGCATGTCTTGCTATGTAAAAATGCTGCATGACTGACCTAATATGAAGTGCCTTAGCAGCTACATTCTCAAACATGTCTCACAGTTTGCATTTGCATTCACTTTGTTGAATATTGAACCTTATATTTATAAGCATTAGGCACAGATTACCAAAGCAAGATAGGTTTCAGTGGCTGCACGATTCTAAGTGGGCTGTTTTTGTTTAGAAGGGCCATAAATCTAAAAGCCTTTTTTTCAGGTGTTTTTTATCAAACATATGATACTATCTTATCAATAATTGCGTTGGTATTGATAGCTGTGTATAACAAAGTATTTTTTTAATTACTTTAAAATGTTGAGTGTCTTTAAATATCGTAATCTTCTTAAGATAAATATAATGTATAAAATGTAAATAAATTAATGTATGAAATATTGCCAAAAATGTATGATCCACATATTTTAAGAAGTAACTATGTTTGCGCCTGATCTCTTTCCGGTTGTGTCGGATTGCCGTCCCATCGGGTTATGAGAGTGAAGGAATAGGGAGTGCACCTGTGTCTGCGCAAATGCTTGTGCACTATAATATGTTCTGCGCAGCTGGCTGATCTCCTTAAATGAGAACAGCCACCGTGGCCGAAATCAGCCGTGGACGCCATTATTATCTATACTAATATTATAAAGAGGAAAACTTTGTTTGTTTGGTTGTAATGGATAAACTCAAAAACTACTGGACCGATTTTAAATATTCTTTCACCATTAGAAAGCTGTATTATATGCGAGTAACATAGGCTATATTTTATCCCGGTACGGGCAGTAGCTCCCACGGAACGCGGGTGAAACCGCGGGAAAACGGCTAGTGTTTGCATAAAATAACTACCTACCAAAACTGAAAACGGATAGAAGTTTCAATTGAACAATGAACATACATACAACCTCTATTACTATTTAAATAAATATTTAACTTTTAATTCAAGTTAATGTTTGACGTTTTGACAGCTTTTATATAGAGGTAGAAAGAATGTCAAACCGCTACACCTATTCCTTTAGTTAGAGGTTTATTGATGATTGGAAAATCGGGCCTAAGTCGCAAACTATGATTTCATGTAACAATATCAAAATATTGTGCAATCTACATAGTTTGAAATGTAATAAGATAACGCTATAGATAAAACTTTAATTTGTGTAGGTACATACATAATATTCACTTTGTCTACTAATTTTCCTTCAATTTATTGCTTTTGGGAGTTTTGTGAAAATTCTTAGTATCTAATGTATAGATTTGGTGACTACTTAAAGAAGTAGTTTATTCAATGTACATTGTTTGTATAGTTATCGGCACGGATAATGAGCTTTCGGCGGAAGAGGGGGGATCGCTTTGCGCACTGTACACATAAGGCAATAAACCAATAAATCGCTTCTGCGCAGGTGAAGGTCAGGGCTCAATATCCTTGCCGATGATTATACCATGGAATTGTAGGTAATACCCAGGAAAATAAATGATAATTTTCTATTTAATAATCTAACACGAAATAATTTATAGTACCTATTTTTTGTAAGTAAACTGCAAAACAAGTTACAATATTAGTTTATCACAAAACAATCCTAGGCTACTAAAAGTTACTTATTTACTTGATTATTATTAATAAACTTATTTATTTATATCGTTTTAAAAGTTTTTGTAAATAGTATTAATGGTTAGAAGGTGTAAAGGGACATAAAGATACATAGCTCTCTGCTTTTTTAATAAAAAAATAAACTAGTACCAGTAAAAGTTTTTCATTACTTTGGTTGTCTTTATATCAATACTTCATCTTAGCAGGTTTTAATTTACCTATTTCCATTCGCGTCCCGACGGTCGCGGCACTACTTTCTGCAGCCAGATAAAAAGTGATTATGACCTTTCTTAGGATAGGAGGTGTAGCTAACATTTAAATGGGTTTAGAAGTTTTAGAGTGAAAGCCATCCAAGCAGACAATCCAACAAAGATACTTTGGCATTTAATGACATGAATAGATACTTAACAAAATAAAAACATACCTAAATAAAGACTAGTCTTGAATCACTGCTGGTCCAAAAGGTATTCCAGTTCCTGTAGCTAGCCCAGTCTCAAGGTCACTTTCAGATGGACTTTAGACTTGTCTTAGAAATTGTGATAGTTATCGGCACGGATATTGAGCTCTCGGCGGAAGAGTGGGGATCGCTTTGCGCACTGTACACAAAAAAGGCAATAAACCAATAAATCGCTTCTGCGCAGGTGAAGGTCAGGGCTCAATATCCGTGCCGATAACTGGACCAATGCATATTTATTCAGGCAAGATAATATAATCCTGGTACCTAACACAAATCATAGATCTTAGATTCGCTCACTTCATGAAGTTATCCAACAACAAAACATAACATTTCTGGTGCAAAAACTTACGCTCGAACTATACTACAAATGTATGAAATTAAAGCCATTTCAGCCTTTCACATCTATTATACAAGTTATTTTAAAACATTAACACATTATTTAGTCACTCAAATAGTTATTAGCTATAAGGAACCAACAAAGGATAAGTGGTTTCCACTTAAAATATAACATTGAAGAAATATTTTAGATTGCATTTGCAAGTGGACCGATATCAATCAGCGAGCCCTTAGAACGACGTTTAAAAACAACTGACATACAGTGCATAAAAAATGGTTAAGTGTGCGTTAAACGCGAGGGCAGGGTTCTGTACATACATCATACAGAGCAACATTATTAGTTTATTTGGTATTGTTAAAGTCAAATATTTTTATTTCAACTTGGCCTTTGCAGGCTCTTCGTCATACTACCTCTAGTTGAACGGTTCCAAAAAGTTGGTTTCAAGGAGAAGAGCCGATAAGAAACTTCAAGGACACTCTTTTAAAGAAGACATGTTCTGTTACATAACTGTAGTAAGCTGATAAAGTTATATAATGCAAATGCAAGGTAAACTGTAACTCTATACAATACAAAAATAATATTGTACCTAGTAAAGTTAATATGTATTTATACTTATCATCTCCTATGAGGTGATGGCGGATAGGTTTACTCTATGGAACTATAGGACCGACTAAATTAAAAAGTGGACAAATGCTATCATGCGTGAATGCTAGTATCCAAAAGTAGAAGCATTATTTTCATCAGCGTTTTTATCGTCCCATTGCTAGGTACAGTCGACTCTCGTTAATTCGAAACTGGAGGGACTCTTAAAATATTACGAATTATCGAGTTTTTGAAATATTAAATGGTTCGAAATTTGTGAGAGAAAATAAATAAAACTTCGAATTATTAAGTGTTGATCAATTATTATTTAATAATGTTATGTTTATTATTGTTATATTCTATAACAATGTCAAAAGTTTCAAGACACATATGTGTCGGTAGGTACATAACTACATGTATTCATAATGTGAATGAATTAATCTTTCGAAACAACTCTGTCATACTGATTTGCGTCAAAGCAGATTGCTGCTGCTCAGACTGCTCTCACTTTCCGCCTCTTTCTCTCTGCAACTTTGAATTGTCGAGTGTTGGACGCCTAGGAATTCGAAATAACGCGTCATTTTGTTATATAGCAATGATTTTTTTGTTTGAATTACCAAGAGCATAAAAATGTATTGATTTAGTTCGAAATATTAAGAGATTTTGTAGGGAACTCGTGATAACTTTGAATTAAAGAGAGGTTCGAATTATCGCAGGTTTGAATTAACGAGAGTCGACTGTATAGGCTTTCTCTAACACTGCAAAGATTGGGCATTAATGGCGTTCACGGCCGATTTCGGCCACGGCGGCTGTTCTCATTTAAAGAGATCAGCCAACTGCGCAGGACATATTATAGTGCACGAGCATTTGCGCAGACACAGGTGCATTCCCTATTCCTTCACTCTCATTACCCGATGGGACGGCAATCCGACACGACCGTAAAGAGTTCAGGCGCAGGACCGACATTTACGTGCTCTCCGATGCTCAGGTGAATCAATCCACCAACTTTCAGACTACGGGCTGCTTTGTGAAAGTTTTTTAAGAAAACCCACAAACCGACCCGGGAATCGAACCCGAGACAGACACAGCGGCCGCACTTGCGACCACTAGATCAACGAGGCAGTCAAATGGGCATTAAATGCTACGCTTGCGCAATATGGGTGATCAGAGTACGTAAAAAAGTATGTTGTAATGTGGCAGACGACATGAAAAAAAATGGGATAATAGAAGAAACCTTCCGTGGCATGTCGTCAATGGCCGACGGGTTTAAGAGTAACATATGCTATGAATACGGAACCCTAAAACCGTTAGAAGCAAGATGATGTATGAAATGTGAAGTCCCGAATTCTAGAGTAGTTTCCTGGTGAACTTTTCAAAAGACGGTTGTGTAACTGAATATACCAAACATTTACTCTGAACAATAGAGAGCATTCATAGTTCAATAATAATTTGGTTTAAACAAAGTGTACACTGTATCCCTTGTTTCGGTAAGTACGTTGTAAGTTGTTTAGTTACGAAAATAATTCTTATTCTACGCGGTTATACTTATTTTATGTCGTTTTTGTCATTATAACTAGGTTAAAAACATTGCTTAACTTACATAAAGATTTTTTAACACGGTGGAGTGTAGAGGCTATCTTAACTGTGTATTATTTTTCCTTTTTTTTAACTTTAATTGAAATAACGCTGGCTTCATGATTTCTTTTGGTGGTTAGTATTTTTTCCAACCATTTTCTATAAGCCACTTTGTTTTCGATGTCCGTCTGATAAAGAAAAATGTACCAAACGTTTATTTTTACAAAAGGGATCATAAAAAAAACTTTTTTATAAAAAAATATAACCGACTTCCCAAAACACTAAAAAGCAAAAAAAAAACTAATTTTAGGTGCATCGGCCTAGAAGTCGGTGTCTAATGGATGTCCCTGAGTTAATTTTGCCACCGACTTCTAGGCCGATGCACCTAAAATTAGTTTTTTTTTTGCTTTTTAGTGTTTTGGGAAGTCGGTTATATTTTTTTATAAAAAAGTTTTTTATTTTCAGCTTTTCAGTGAAACGAATAGGTCACTATCCACATAACTAGAAAGTTCTCATTGATACGAAGAATATAAGCCCAAACACGAGGTAGTTTTCATTTTCAGTTGTCGAGCTCCCTAGACCTTCTCTGGTCTCCATCATCAGGTCAGCTCCAAACCTTCACTGTTGCAAAGGTCTCGTCAATACGAATAATATAAGCCCAAACACGAGGTAGTTTACAGACTCAGTTGTCGAGTTCCCTCGACCTTCTTTGGTCTCCATCATCAGGTCAGCTCCAAACTTTTGCTGTTGAATAGTGCTATCAGACATACATATGAGTGTCAAGGTTTAACCCTATGTATGCTTACAACTTTCGAAAGTTGCCCTCGATTTCTCAGGGTTTCCACCATCAGATCCCTGACCTGATGACTATGGGACCAACTGGCAGCTATTCCGCGTCGAACAAAAAAAGAATCACGTGAATCGGTCTATAAACCTCGGCGTAATCGATGTACATACATAGATAAAAAAAAAAAAAAAAAAAAACATACCGGCCGAATTGAGAACCTCCTCCTTTTTGGGAAGTCGGTTAAAAAAGTTAGAACTAAGCAATTTTAGTAGACTGTAAAGCCATTGTGTTATATTTAGGAAGTAAATTATGCTGTGTAGTGTGTATGTAATAACAAAGTTTAAGTTAAGTGAATTTAGTTCACACATATTTTGATATTCTGTTGACACTACTTACCTACTTGATCACATACATTGGTCTTGAAAGTACCGCATACTGTAGACGTTTTAGTTGGCCGATAGTTGGATCGGGCGCTTGATAAGTACGGATATGTTTGGAGATGCACATAACAACGATCAGGTACGATTTCAATTCTTAAGAAAAACACAGTCATCGGGTCAACTGTCGGCCGACTGTTTAGTCAGCAGTGTGTGCGTAGGCTTAGTAGGACTATTTCAATGTCACAATTTTATTTCTGAGTGCTTTCATGTTAGATAGACCCTCTCAAACTGTTGTATCATAAATGGCCACTAGAATTATAAGCACTTATGAATAGTACTTAAATTGCACTGAACGTTGGCTGTTATTTATCAACTGTCATACTTTGAGGACAGCCGTGCCATAACACCACCGTGTTGAGCAGATAGTTTTATTTTATAGTAAGGTATTTATGAATATTTCACTTAGGGTAAATTTTGTTATCATCAATTATGGTCTCTGCACACAGCGAGCGCGGCGCGGCGGGACGGGACGGCGTCGCGACGCAATGTACTAGATCGTGATATCTAGTACATTACAACTGCTCAGCGTCGCGTCGCCGTCCCGTCCCGTCGCGCCGCGCCGGCTGTGTGCAGCGACCATTAATTTCTATCTGGGGAATAAAATATGGCGATTTGACATATTTTCTATGCAAAAGCTGTCATAACGTCAAACGTACTTTTCAGATACCTATAAGTTATTTGGGATTCAAAAATCGACCTAAGTATACTTTTTAGAGTTTCATTATTAGTATCTACCAGTCAGGGAGTTTGCAATGACTATTTTTTTGACAATACACCATTCTCTTTTATAGACTACTAGCTTCTGCCAGCGGTTTCACCCGCATCCCGTGGGAACTACTTCCCGTACCGTAATAAAAAGTAGCCTATAGCCTTCCTCGATAAATGGGCTATCTAACACTGAAAGAAATTTTCAAATCGGAGCAGTAGTTCCTGAGATTAGCGCGTTCAAACAAACAAACAAATAAACAAACAAACTCTTCAGCTTTATAATATTAGTATAGATTCAGTTCAGCCAATAAAAAAGAAGATACCAGTGTTAATACCTAAAAAAAAATGTGCAAAAAATGTTTCATCAAATCTTTTTTGATAAAACTTTGTTTCAGGTTTAAAAATGTATTCCATACCCGTTGGTCCGAAGTCATGCCCGGTGGTCTGTCCATCTTGCAAGGCTACTATCAATACGAGGGTTGACAGTAAAACTACTATCAAAACACATTTTATGGCATTGCTGCTGTGCTCTTGTGTGTAAGTACTTTATTTATTTAAAAAAAACTTAGCCCTAAATTGTTTAGAATAGAATAGAAATCATAATAATGGCGTCCACGGCTGATTTCGGCCACGGCGGCTGTTTTCATATAAGAAGATCATAAAATCTGTCAATTAGCACAAAATTAAGAGGCCTACTATTTAGAGACAAAATTATTCACCGTGTAGACTCACCCTTAGTGCCCCTTGCATCGTAGATGCCGTAGTGGGGCGCGCCATTTAAACTTGGACGAACAGTAATACTATCTGACTTCTAATATTTAGTGTTAGTTCATCTGACCGGGAAGAGGATTTATTTTTGTTTTTGTATTTGCAGGTTATGTAGCCTGTGCTCGTGTATGCCATACTGCATGAAGTCCTGCCGGAACGCTGACCATTACTGTCCTAACTGCGGAACTTATTTGGGCACCTACAAACGCTAGTAGGTTAGACTGGTATCTTTACCTACGGCCGTTCCCAATATCCTATCTTAATTTTGCTTACTTTGTTAACCCTTTTCGCCGGGCCGTGAGCCAAAATGTAAACAAAGAATTACACTTTTTCAAGATGGCGGATATAACCCGACCGATGACAAAACGTCACATTTTTATGTAAAATGTTCGCAGTATCTGTGGTCTGCAATTTAGTAGGGTTCTATGTTTGACAGTCAAGTCTTCTAGGTTCTTTTACATGTAAACGATTTAATACATATTGAACTAAAATTAAGAAAATAATTTACGGCATTTATTATATTTTATTTCAAATTAGTCTGAAAGGATTACGTAAGTTCTACAGACATCGTTCTAAAATATCATTTGTAATGTTGTCAGTGTATTACTTCCGTAGTTTTTTTTTAATAAAATATGTTCACTACTTAAACTACACTACTTATAAAGAACCCTTTTTATCGTTTGTTCACCATTTGGCTCATGGCTCCGTGAATAGGGTACAGAGATAGGAACTTGACATCTGTTGCACCTAGGTAATGTCAAATTTCTACTAATCAAATTAATGGATAAATAGAATATTGCGAACAGGTGTAAGGCTGAAATCAAATTAAGTTTCTTTTGTGTTATACGTTGCATTCTGTAGATGTGGAAATTAACCATAAGGAGGAATTAATTCGTAAGGCTAGTTTACATAATTGGAAGAGTTAGTTCAATGCAATTTTTTTATGAAAACAACATTACATTCACAAAATGAAGCTTATTTGGCATCAGCCTATCAAAAATGTAGGCCTAACCTAACTTAAATATTAACAATGGCTTAAGATTTTCTTATTATTGTAATATTATATACTTTCATTATGTTTATCAAAAGATGTTGAAATAAATATCCATTTGTTTGTACAATATTTTGATTAAATGAATTAAATGTACTCTTAGCAGTTGTTTTATTGTTAAAATAACCCGAGCGTCTTAGGCGCTTTGCCCAAGGAGCAACTTAAGTTGAGGAAACTATCAACATTTTAAAAGTTTCTTGTAAAAAGTTGATAGTTGCTATAACGTTTACGATTGCCGCAATTTTATGGCAATCTGTGAGCAACTTTCATAGCCGAGTTGCTAAATCTACGCAGCGATCAGCGTTCAGTGTGACAGTGGATATCGAAGAAGCAGCATTTGCTCTCATTTTATTACGTCGTCGCCGTCGACGGCGCCAACAAAGACGGAATAATATTTAACAGTTGCTAGTTGCGGCAACTAGGAACTATCTTATAGGCCGACCATTTAACTCGCGTATCGCCTGTGCGGTAAGAAGGGGGCGGGGGCGGGTAACGCTAGACACGGAGTCAATAATCCAAAGATTTATCTCGAGATAGACATTGTTGGTATCCTTTTTTTTAAGTATTTATTTTTAAGTTTTACAAATATTTTATTAATAGCTTTTTAGGTACAAAATCATAAAAAAAAATAATTAAGAGCGTGTATGTCAACCGCGCGCCATTTGGCCTAAAATGGTACTTTTCAAACCACTGTTTCTCATTAACTACTTATCCTATAACTATGTTAATTTTTAATAACGCAAGGTAATTTCACCGTCTATATAGTTAATTGAACATAAATTTCAATTTGTGTAGTTTAAATACTTAAAACCCATAGAACGTAACAGATGTTTTATAAAATTCCCGTTCAGCGTCTATTTCGAAGCTTAAATTCATGTGAAAACAGTGGCAAATCTAATCATATTCATTTTTTTACTCATAGACGAAATCCCCATGCCTATAGTTAATTGAAAACTTTTTTTGATTTAGGTCTCTATCTTTCAGAAAAAAATATTTTAACAGTGTGAAAAATTGTGAATTTCAAATGCTTTTTTTACCTACCTATCTTACTTAATTTAATATAACAATTATTTACTATAGTAATATAACTCTTCCTTTAAAACATAAACTTTATATTATAATTTAATCTCTCGTTTTATTTTTTTTATAAATTATTTAAAACTACTATAAAACGCTGCACGCGAGTCAACAACAAATATTGAACCACGGATAAAAGTTATATAGGACTATTGATCACTAATATCCATATCGCTTGAATCATCATCACTGTCTGTGTAGCTTGAGGAGTCAGAATCTTGCAAATTAATAATAAATCGGTCCATCTCTTCATCAACGATACGATCGTGCAGCCAATATTCATTTTCAATAGTTTGTACATGTTTATCGGAATTAACCCATTTTTAGGGTTCCGTAGCCAAAATGGCAAAAACGGAACCCTTATAGTTTCGTCATGTCCGTCTGTCCGTCTGTCCGTCTGTCCGTCTGTCACAGCCGATTTACTCGGAAACTATAAGTACTACAGTGATGAAATTTGATGGGAATATGTGTTGTATGAACCGCTACAAAAATATGACACTAAATAGTAAAAAAAAGAATTGGGGGTGGGGCCCCCCATACATGTAACTGAGGGATGAAATTTTTTTTTTCGATGTACATACCCGTGTGGGGTATCAATGGAAAGGTCTTTTAAAATGATATAAAGTTTTCTAAAAAACATTTTTCTTAAAGTGAACGGTTTTTGAGATATCAGCTCTCAAAGTCGTAAAAAGTATGTCCCCCCCCCTCTATTTTTATAACTACGGGGTATAAAATTCTAAAAAAAATAGAGGTGATGCATGCTAATTAACTCTTTCAACGATTTTTGGTTTGATCAAAGTATCTCTTATAGTTTTTGAGATAGGTTGATTTAACTGTAATTTACGGAACCCTTCGTGCACGAGTCCGACTCGCACTTGGCCGGTTTTCTACAGAGTATTCGGCAAATAACTGTTCTAGTGTATTTTTCTTTTTGTCTAAATTAGAATCAATTTCAATTTTTGCGAGCTGTCCTTTGATATCCCCCCAAACCAATTCGATTGGGTTCAAGTCTGGGTGATATGGAGGCAGTCGTAAGACTTCATGACCTGCCGCCTTTAAAATTTCATCTATTTTATAAATATTTTCTGTCGCGTATTGTTTAATTAAATTCAATAAATCACATTTTCTTAAAGACGTATCAAATTCGACATTGACAATCGAAAGCCAAGTTTATGAATCAATGTTCTCAAATATTCTCGGCCACAATTTAAAATTCCTTCTTCTCTGAGTTTCGCATTCAAAGTTTTTAATGTAGGAACCTTCTTATAAACCGTATAAAATTGAGTTATTTTTCTTCTAACAACGCCCTCTGTAAAACTGTCAACTTCAATTTTTTTCTTTCGGATCTGTGTATTTTTTTTTGGTGATTTAAAATTTACATTATTTTGTTCATCTTTTAGTTCATTTCCTTCTTTTATTATTTTACATATGGTAGTCACCGAGAGTCCTGTAGCTTTAGCAACAAGTTTGTTTAGGTTTACGTCTTCAAGATACTCTGTAGAATTATGATCTTGTTTTCTGGCTTTAAAATAGGAATATACATTGTATGCTAATTGTTTAGCTTGCTTGTTAATTTTATTCGCAAAACTGCAAGAGCGATTCATCTTGAGATTTATCTTGGCAAGTCGTATACCTTGTGCGTTTATGTCCAAGCGTCCGTAACAAAAATGACAACCGCGCGCTGCAAGCACAGCCAGCGCACTGTTGCACTTGACGTAAGCTGTCTGCTCCGCGCACCCCTTTCACCCACCCGCTAACATCTCCCCTCGCTCCCTTCTTACCGCGCAGGCGATACGCGAGTTAAACGGTCAGCCTATAGTCATCGATTACAGCAACTGAAAACTGTTGACGATTACCGGAACTCGAAACTCGAGTTGCTATGTGTGCGCGGTTCAATTGAAATATATGTAAACAGCTAGTTGCCAGTTGCCAGTTGCTCCAATAGTTGCTCCGTGGGCAAAGCGCCTTAAACGCCTGACAGATTAAATATGGCAATCAAATGCGGTCCCGCGCTTGTTACATTTTGTCACTTACAGTAGGTATATTTGAACTTATTTTATTTTTCGTTAAATATTTACATTCGAAAAAGAAATAAAAATTAAAACATTGCAAAATCGGTAAACAGTTCCGGCTATCAGATAATGTTTTTCCGCTTTTTTCAGTAGTTAAAGTCAGCTAGTTTATGTATTTTTTGTCAATATATGACACACAGTACCTTCTACAAAAAGTTAAGATTATTCAAATTTAAATAGAATACCTTTCTGTTATAATAATGACTATGTTTTGTAAGTTTAAATTAATATTTTATGAATGTGCTCAATAAATAATTCTTTCACACTTACTGAAACAAAATCTACACAATAGATTAGGCGTTAAACCTCATTGGTCACGACCTTGACCTTGGAGACACGCAGGTGCGGAAGACATTAGCTAGTGACGTCACCATCTCCAAGTCACCAAGTGTCACTATTTAGGTTGATAGGTTGATGTATAAGGTTAGTGGTGTTTACTTACTTATGGTTGCTCATAACAACAGTTGTTGGTTGTTACAGCACAGTAAGTCTTTTGGCCGGTTGCGAGCAACATTATCTGCGGTTCATCTATTAATTGTCCTTTAAAATGAATGAACGTCGACAAAGATGCTCAAAAACCGCCTCTTCTTGAGTACCTACGATTTTATGAATAAAGTACAAAGTATTGCAGAAAGTATTTGTTGTCACATTGTTAATGAAAAATAAGAGAAAATTGCTTACTTACTTTTAAAGTAACTACATAGGTATGTGAAATATGCGAGACGAAATTGATTTTCTATTGCTTTAAAATAAGCGACATAAAAGCAGTTAAATCTTCTGTGTGTGAGGAAAGCCATGAGCCCAGTAGTGGGACAGAAAAATACGAATGATAATGAGATATGCATTTCTTCGAAACCACGTCATCCTCCGAGCCTTTTTCCCAACAATGTTAGGGTCGGTTTCCAGATGGAAATGATGATGATATAATGAACGATATGAATGATAAAAGATAATGATGAATCGGATGTAGCTGAGTGGTACGAGTGCTTTACAAGGAGCGACTGCCCTACCTGACCCCCTCAACCCAGTTACCCGGGCAACGCAATACCCTTCGAAACCATGTGATATCCAAATAATATACTAATATTATTTGGATATCACATGGCATTCATGTTTGTAAACAGTAGTGCAACAGATAAATCATTCGTGGTTCAAATATTCTGAACCACTTATTTTTTAAGTAGGTAGGTATATAAATATAAACTCTGTGGTTCCGTAAATAGTTTCTTTCATATGTTTACCCGAGAACCAGGAATTACCTCATCCCACAGTCTGATAGCCGAAATACAACGCCCCGGTATATGACGTCACGTCACGCATTTTATTTAATCTACAATTTTTTTTGTTATCTGTGAAAATACATTAGTAGGGCAAGGCTACCTCACACTGCGTGTTGTTATGTCATTAATTCGTAAATTATTTGTGTCCATAAAGTAGTGCTTTATAATTTTTATTTAATTTGTTAAATGACCTCCTTATTTATGAAAAATATTTATTCAAAATAATACAAAGAACAGTTGGTTAGTTCAAAATAATAATATTTTTTCGACCTATTTTTATTTAGATTTAATCAAGTCTAAGAAATTGCAGCACGTCAAGAGAACTACATTAAAGAATGTACTATTAGAAGTTTAATAACTTTAATGTTAATTACTAAATCTGCTTCCATTTCGTAGGAATTCATGAATCATGCATAACATTTGAGTTAGGTTTAAGACATTCTATTAAATACTACAAACAAAACGACGCTACTACCGAGCTGTTAATTAAAATAGTAAGTATCGACCTACTTAATACTGTAAAAATAATGAAGGAGTTTTAAATGAATTCTAATCATTCTTAATAACTTATTTACAAAAAAACTAGTGAGTGTTTTTTTCTGATTTTATTTGGAACAGACTATTTTTTTTGTACCTATATTTGGATTTTATTAATATATGCTTCGCTCAGGAACTGAATCTTTTCAATCTGGTCGATGCAGGCGCGACCTTAAAGAGCCATCGATATCAACAGGTGCTGACAGTACCCGGCGCGGGCGCAGACGTCCAGATATCGTACACTGGAACGTTTAAATCTTTCCTTGTATTCTGATTGAAAAGTCAACGTTATGAATTTGTTAGTCAAGTTTACGAAGAACCGCAGTTTGTTCAAAAACCGGTTCAAAGAATTTAAGTGACGCCACAAACGTCAACGTGGATAGTAAAGCAAATCGACTAGTGTGAACCGACCGTAACCGATGACTCACTTTTGTTGTAAGTAATAATGAAATGAATCGTGCTCAGCCGGCTTTCGTGTGGAGCTCTCAGTTGCGTGTTGATATTGCTAGAGCGTACTCGCGCCATTTTGTTTTTCAAAACAAGTGTTTGTTCAAGTATATTGTGGACGATAACTAGGTGAGTATTTTGTTTACCCTTTAGTTACAAATTAAGGCTTAAGACAATAATTTAAAAGTACATAGTTCTTTATTGTTCTTTCGGCTTTTCTCTTGTTCATGGAAGCCAACGATTACAAGGTTTTATCGTCTAAGATGTTACACGTGTAGACGTATTTTAAGAAGTTTTTAAAAATGTGCTCAAGGCGAAAGTGTTTGGATAACGAAGGGGTGTTTACATTATGCTGTTTGCGTTTTGTTACCTCCTGTACCTATATGCCGCGGTTGATTGTTTTGACGGGAGTGCTGTAAAGTGATTAATATTAATTTATCATTCAACGATGTTTTTGCATATGCTTTTAAGGTCATATTCTTATTTTTTTAAGGTCTTAGAACATGTTGACAATAAGTCTTTATTCGTTTTATTGTTATCCTGATTATCGGTAGGTACCTACCTACCGATAATCAACAATAAAACGCCTCGAGACTCGTTCAAGACGCCTTTAATTACCTAATTAAAGGCGTCTTGAACGAGTCTCGAGGCGTCTCAAGGTCGGCAGTTCCACATCTAGTTGTTTGAGGTTCTCGATTTGTATATCTGTATTCTTCGAATTGTTGACCAAGTACCTAGGTAGGACCACTTGAACATATTGTTGCTACCTATACATTGTCCATATAGGTAGGTATACGAACTGTCAATACCGACCTGTTATTTTGCCGGACCCAGGATTCGACTCCAGGTATCTGTCCTAATGTCTGCGCTTACAACAGCTAGGTAGCTAAGCCATCTTTAGTACTATGTTCTCTAACGTTATTCTAATCTTTGAGGAAACGTTTCGGTACCAAAGATCTGTTTATTTTGAGAGCGCATGCCAAGAAACTCATAAAATTGGTACTTACATTTGTGCATTCCTATCCACGTAACAAAGTAGGAATATTATAGAAATCAACAGTATAATTCCAGTGTGATAGTGAATGGTGGTAACCATAGTTTCTGCTATCAATGGAGTCTAGACAGTCATGCATAGTTTTGTCTATGGAAGGACCTTGACGTGTTTGGAACCTGATGAGGTATTTTTCTTTACAAAAAACATGAATACTCCATTGGTTAGCGCCAAGTTCTTGCGCCTTTTTTCGTACACATGCCAGAACTAAATAAACATAAATTGATGATGACAGACACCATACGTATCAATCCTCCGAGCCTTTTTCCCAACTATGTTGGGGTCGGCTTTAATACGTATGTACCTAGGTATTTGAATAACCATATTTTAAGATTAGCTTATTGCCCATAAAACCACACTTCTACGGGATCTTTTCTACATATTGAAAACAATGAGTTACTTGCCTAACCTAAATGCGTCGGTTGGGAGATTCACGTAACAACTTTTTACTTAGCTCTATGTTTTTTTCGATAATGTTGCTACCTATAGTATTGAAACAAAAAACAATTGAATAACTTCACAGGCGAAGTTTAAGGTCAAGCCTGTTTGTTTGGTTGCAGCTATTGTTTTTTTTTGTTTACGATCACGGAAATGTCTTGGCGTTGGTTGTGAGAAGGAGATTGTTTAGGTGATTTTATATGGCTAGCTTTTTCCTCATGGATCTATTTGTTGGAAATGAATATGTAGGTAATGGCTTACCCCCGCACTCAGAGACATTTACTTAAGTCACTCCTTTATGACAGATTCTCATAAAAATTCTGCACTAAGGAACGGCTTAAGTAACCGTTAAATGTCTCTGAGTGTATCCATAAGTCTTGATGCAGTCAAGTAACATCTGCTTTCTCACAGTGAGGTACCTACTAACATACCTATCTACAGACGGACATGGTTTCTTTTGCACTACTAAAGACATCACGGCTCTTAATCCTAATAGGATCGACACTGAAAACCTAAATTCGGATTCTGAGATCTGGTTTACTATACTCGTATAATATGTACCCATATAATCCACTGTGTACATAAACTGTTAAATAAATAATGGTGTCCACGGTCGATTTCGGCCATGGCGGCTGTTCTCATTTAAGGAGATCAGCCAGCTGCGCAGGACATATTATAGTGCATTTGCGCAGACACAGGTGCACTCCCTATTCCTTCACTCTCATAACCCGATGGGACGGCAATCCGACACGACCGGTAAGAGATCAAAATAAATAAATACCTTCACGTTAATTCTGTGAGTCTTTTTCGAAAATTCTACTAACGGTAGTCCATTTAGCATATTGGGATTGGGTGTGTCACTTTTAATGGGAGGTAGTAAACAAATTAAATTACTCACGTCCTGTTAAAAGTGAAGGTCAGTTAGATAGTGGTCATGACATTACTACTGTAATTATAACTGTTACATCCGCAGTTGTAATTGTCAAAACAGTTTTAGGTAGGTAATTTGTTAATTGGAACAAATCCATTGGAATTGTTTCTTTAGTGTATTAGAAGTTAAAACTTGGGGAAAAAAATTGAGACTTTTAGAAGTTCACCATAAATGAAATTTGGCCAAATAAACTCATAGGCCACTGTCGAACTTTGTATGCAGTGATAAAACAACGTGTAATTTGTTTGCTCGTATATTCGCAACTGGCTTCAACATAATTTTAGTGGACTGTTTTAGATATAGATATATGTATAGCTGCTCATTAGACATATCTATAGAATCAACATACAAATGTTAACTTTTGGACACGATTCTTCCAATTTTATACTTATTAAGCAATAAGAGTAAACCACAGAGCGACTAAAGTATAGACAAACATACTCGCATGGTGACATTTCCTTACACAACGTGTAGCAATCACCTACCTCTGTATAGTGTAACACACATGTAAGTGACCGCGTTTAAACAATATTGAACTTTATTACTAGCGGTTTTAAGGCTGAATACTGTTTAAACAGCAAAATGAGAAAGTTGACAATTGAAGCAAGTAGGTAAGCATGTGACAGTGTACCATAGTATATTCCAAATAAAATATATTTTAGAGTTGTGGTTATGATTTGATTTGATTAGTCGGACGGTATAATATATGAAAATCACTATGTATTATAAAAATACCAACAGTGTAGGCATTAACTGATACTGGACATCCGTTTCAAGTTTGTAATTTAACAACAGGATTAGATAACATAACAACCAATTCCATTTTTTTTTAGTTTTATGTGTAGGACTAGTTCCTTTTATAGATAAAACTCCAAAATCTCCAAGAGTCCATTTAATTATAAACTGCCTCTTGTATTTATACAGTTTGCATATCACACTTTTTTCACAAGTGGTCTGTGATATTTTGAAATCCAAATACATATTTAGAAAACAACACATGATGTTCCTTTATCGCCTAATCAATGACAAACAGTGCATTTTTTTGCATACCAGATGTCATGCCAGACCAGTAAAATGATTCACAACGACAATCAGGATACGAAGATAATGTGACCTGATTGTTACCTCTATCTATGACTAAGGGCTATGGTAATTTCATCTTCATTTGTAATGAAACCTTTTTGACTTTACTTCTATTGAGTCAACATCAGCTCATGGAATTAAAATGGCAATATAAATATAAGTATGTGAGCAAAAGAAGGAATGTATAATTTTTAATTTTTAATCTTCGATATATAAAGGTATAGCTAGTAAACCGTTATTATCCTTAACTTAGTTTTATTAGACTTTGGTGCAGCATGTTTTCTTCTCTACAAATTATATCAAGCAATGCGCAAGAAGTCTAATAGCTAACTTCAAAATTTTAATCTTATGGTATATGTAGACGAAAACTGTAACATACAACAGTATTTCTAGTCGTATCGATGTTCACATAATCTATCAATAGTTTCTCTAGTTGTCCTTTATTTCCATCCACGTTCATACCAACCGAAAAACTATGTGGAAACAAGCTGCCATAGTATGGGAATGTGATGCAGAGGTCATCATCCTCCGAGCCCTTTTCCCAACTATGTTGGGGTCGGCTTCCAGTCTAACTGGATGTAGCTGAGTGCCAGTGTTTTACAAGGAGCGACTGCCCTATCTGACCCCCTCAACCCAGTTCCCCGGGCAACCCAATATCCCTTGGTTAGACTTGTGGCAGGCTTCTGACTAACCGTAACGACTGCCAAGGATGCAGAGGTGATGCAGATGTATGAGGATCATATTAGGAGGCAGGTTTTGGCTAGTAAAATAATTAGCAACAATTTGTGTGATGACTTAATAAGAGTTATGTTAGTATCCTGTTCATAAAATTCAATTAGATCAATTAAAATTGACTGCTTTATCGGTCTAGTTCAGACCTGACGAACTTGGGGTCAGAGTTCGATTCCAAGGTCGGAAAATTGGGTTGTTAGTGGTATTTCCTAAGGTCAACCGAGAATTGTGCCCAGTTTACATTTCTTCCTCTATCTCCTATTTGTTCAGTTTAGTTGCTAAGTCATCGTTTCTATGAATTGAAACACTTCTAACGAAAGATAGTTGAAATTACTTCAAAGGAAGTATGACATGAGTCCATAAAGTATTAAATTAGTAATTTTATCTAGTGATCAATATTTTAGGTGATTCTAAAGCAATTTAAGCAATTTAAATTAGCAATTTAAAATTACCATTTAATTTAATAACAGGTTTCTCCGTAGAGGTATTTTTAATTACATTGTTATTTTTATTAAGTCCCGGCTTGTTTTTCTTGTGGTTGATTAAAATAGATACAATGACGTCATGACATCGCGTCATAGTCATCCAGACACTTGTAGAAATAAATCACCTCTTATCATATTGATTCATTCTTTTTTGAACATGTATTACCTGGTATAGGTATTTCTATGTAGTAGACAGTATAGATACGTAGTCTCAGGGTCTAGGCTACTATTTATCCGAATGCAGGAAGTTGTTACCTCGGGATGCAGGAGGAACCGCGAGGAACAGCTAGTTGTGATTATGTTGTTGCGTGACAAAGTTATCTAGATAGGTACCTTTATTTATTTCTTAGGTATATGAATCCGTTTAAAGGTAAGGTAACCTGTTTAACATTTTTTTTATTATTATTGAGCGAGTTAATTCTTTTGTCGCATAGTGCCAAATCTATAGTAGGTATACCTACCTATTTTTTATTTAATCAGTTTACCTAAAAATAATGGCCAAGACACAACATTATTTTATCAGATAACTGTCGTTCCGCAAACCAAAACTATTCCCCTTATCTTAACTCACAACAATTACTTATTGATTGATAAATCGTTTATTAAATGACATATTTATCAAAATAGCTGTACGTTGTTATCATTAGAGATTGCGTAGCGGTTTAATCTTATGACCATTAACTATCACATCAATTCTACGTATAAGTGGTTACATTACAATAAAGGGCTCTTGTATTCCTTTAGTCCGTCTACCCTTCATCCAGTATTACATCAAAAAATAAAATTAATATTTAAAAAAAAAAATAGATAAGGCTAGGTACTATCCAAGTTAAGGAGGAGAGCATCAATTTATGTTTAGCAAGGACCATGAAACAAATTTTAACTTGGACAAAAACAGGATACACAAACATATGTAAAGCGGATAGGTAATCATGAGTATATTGCCTATATTATAACAAAGATTAAAAATGTCCATATAAAACTTTATAAAATATAGCTTCTGCCAGCGGTTTCACCCGCATCCCGTGGGAACCTCTGCACGAATCCGGATAAAAAGTAGCCTATACGTAGCCTTCCTCGATAAATGAGCTATCTAAGACTAAAAGAATTTTTCAAGTCGGACCAGTAGTTCCTGAGATTAGCGCGTTCAAACAAACAAACAAACTCTTCAGCTTTATAATATTAGTATAGACTAGCTTCTGCCAGCGGTTTCACCCGCATCCCGTGAGAACTACTTCCCGTACCGGGATAAAAAGTAGCCTATAGCCTTCCTCGATAAATGGGCTATCTAACACTGAAATAAATTTTCAAATCGGACCAGTGAGATTAGCGCTGAGATTAGCGCGTTCAAACAAACAAACAAACAAACTCTACAGCTTTATAATATTAGTATAGATTACCCACAATATAATAAAGTAGCTATATTAACACTAACTTATCTATTTATTCAAAAACAGGTTCACTCGCAATACGAGGAAACTCCTTCCCGTAAATGGATAAAAAGTTGCCTAAAAATTGTCCTAATATAAAAGCTACGTTACTGACCAGTTTCATCAAAATTCGTAGAGTAGTTTTAGCGTGAAAGAATGGCAATCATCCATATATACAAGTTTTCACATTTGTGGCACTGGTAGGATCATCTCTTAAAAGAATTTATTTAATAAGACCGTGCTAAAAAACAGGTGTATTCTTTTTAAAATTATTTAATTCTAAAATTGCTATCAAAACAGTGATTTCAGAACTGTTTACCCACGTTTGACCTTGTACAGTCAACTTCAGATCAGTGGTAACAGTTTTATAGGAAAATCGTACTTATTACTATTGTGTTAAGGTGCATGACAGTTACCACTGATGTGTAGTCTACCGTACCATCAACTGTTTACACATTTGCTTATCAAACATTTTGTTTGCAGATAGCTACAATGAATATCGTGCCAGTCGGACCTGAACCTTCCCAGATCACGTGCCCATCGTGTCGGGCGACCATCGTCACGAGGGTCGAGAGGAAAGCCACCACCAAGACTCATGTCATAGCACTGCTGTTGTGTTTGTTCCTGTAAGTATTTAGCTCTCAGAATAATTACAGCAATTAGTTTTAAGTTGTATATATAAATGTATATGTAAGTTTATTTACAATTTTAAAAATAAATGTAAATATTTCAATTAAAAAATGAAAAGTATATTGTATCAGGCTTATTACTGCATGTAAGTTGCGTAACATTTCCGCGGTTTTACTCGCGTTTCAATGGAACTACTACCCGCATCCGGTAAAAAAATGATGACAAAAATGATGATGTTACTACCAAACCAAGTAGTTTTTAGTTGTTAAAACATTTCTCAAAGTCGGGTTAGTGGTTCCTAAGACAGGCGCGTTCAAGGAACTAGCACACTCTTCAGCTTCATATTATATGGGTGTAAAGTACCATGCAGCTCCAAACGTGTACAAGTTAATTTATAGGTACTATTTTTAACTATTAATTCTATAGGATTATAACCTTATTAAGCTCACGTGATATGGCAACAAGGCAAATTGCATCTATAGATGTAGATAAGAGTGCATATCTTAATGCGGCTGCAGTATATTTGTTTATTTATATTTACCGTATTTTATGAAAGTAAGAACGCTCTAGAAAACGAGTTTTTCATTTTTCAATGACTTGCACACGTTACAGCCATTTTATCGCAAACCAAACAGTAATTTTACAACATGTTATGTTCATCTGAATAAACTAGTATCATCTACGATAACAATGTTGGTTTTGGCTTGAATGCGATATACCTCTAGTGTAGGTACTTACATAATTATTATTATAAATATAATATGGTCGTCTACCGTACCGGACTTTTATACAAGCGAATTTTCCGCTTGGTTTTACTTCTCGAGGTTCCGTCCTAAAATATCACAAACAAACAAACATAAGCTTCTTAATAATATTAGTATATGAAGACGTACATACAAAAATGATTCAACCCGTTTATGGAAATTGCCGAAATTCCGAAAAATGTTGTTCTAAAAAACTATTGTTTAAATACTAAAACATTAAGAGAGGACAATATTCTACTTAGGTACATTACTTTGTACAGCTGGTCGATATTAATATTTCTTAATTACCTTGTTCAATTACTACCGTTATGACTTATCAGTAAGTGCATATCAAATTAGTACTAATGCTATGCTTGCCCTGTAATTTATTATCTAGCTTGTCTATGCTAAGTGTTTACAATATATTACCTACTTGGTTTCCCCGTGGTTTCACCCACGCCACGTTCCGGGAAAACTATTTTCCCTAATACTTTTGGATTTATTATATTAGGCATTATTCACATACCTACCTAAATATTAAATAACTAAATAAATAAATATATATAAATTATTCTGGATTATGTTGTTTGACGTAGATTTATAGTCAAACAACATAATCCAGAATAATTTTAGTACCTAACCATAAGTTTGGACATTTTAATTCACTAATTGAATTGCTAATTTTACCTTAAACGTATTAGTTATGTTATGGATATGCAAAATAAACCGGTTATGTCATCGAAAAACATGTGAAAATTGATACTAAAATGTAAAATTGTTATGTCACCGCATGGTCACCGCCAACTCGATTCACATTCCTCATTAGTTTCTATGTGGGTTTTAAAATTAGCATTAGCCTAAACAGTCGGCCGACAGTTGGCCAACATCGGGCCAACGCCCTATTGTTGGAAAAACATTTTTTTGTAGATAACGTGAAAGTATTTAGTCGGTCTGATACTTGTCAAATATCTGACCGTTGTGTTGTTATGTGCACTCCCATACATCTCCGTAGGTACTTATCGAGCGCTCGGTCAAACAGTCGGCCGACTAAAAAGTCACTTTCGTAAATGAATTTTTATCCGTCAATACTTTAGTTTTTAACACTTTAAAACTAACAATATGTGTTGAACATTCGTGACTATAAAAACGACACGTGATTTAAAAACCTTGTCCTCGGTTCAGATTTTGACCTTGGTTATAAACACACATTACTGTAACAGATGGTTGTCACAACAATTCAAAATAAATACAACAATAGGTAATGATGATCGATTTTCACCAATAATACATATTATGAAGATGAAGAATTTGTTTGAGCTTGGTAGTGTTTAAACTATAATACCTACATAGTAGATAATGTTCTAAATACTTTTTTTTTTAATTTGATAGGTGCTTTTAAGTAACTTTTTAGGCTCTGTCTGTTTAAAAATAAATAAACTAGTCGGCGTCCAATGTGGTTCAGGAGCTACAGCTGGATTCAACCTAGGGACAAGATTATAATTGCTTAGAATGTTCGGTTTATTTCAGTATCTGTACTAATATTATAAAGCTGAAAAAATCTGGGTTGATTTGAAAAAACTGTTAAATAGAGAGGGGTTTTACGATGTGGTTTACACAACAAAGCTGAATCAAGCAAGAACCTAATAATAAGTCGTACTAACACAGTTTCTTTGATAAAAAAAAAATAACGCTACGTTCAAACGGCAACATGACCCTGATCGGCTTTTTACTAAATGTCTTCAAGCGAGCTTTCCGATAGGTTTCGAGATGTTGTTATTCTTCTCCACAAATCTAAGTCATGAATATATTAAAATAAATCTGTTTGTGTCTAAAAATACGATCCCGAGTACGTACTTTGAGTAGTGTAGGTACTTGAAAAGTTCAATGAAGTTATTATTTAGGTCGGGTAGGAGATAAATCGTACAATGAAATAGGTATGACGAAAACGTTATTTCATGTATTGTTTACAATTTGTGTGTAATGAAGCATAAAAAAAAACAACCTATTCATATTCCATTATGAAGGTAATAATTATGTATAATAGTTTGTATGTCTCTACCAGACCTCGGGACTATAGAGTCCCGGATTTTTGGGAGGCGAACGTGGGGCCGAAGCCAACACGTTGAAGCCCTTTTGAGACAACTTTAATGAAATGGTGACACAAAACCGACGATTATCCCTGTATACACTATAGAAATGTACCCAAGGACAATCCCCGGTTCTGTGCTAAACTATTGCTAACTATGGATGAAAACTACTTGGGCTATTGTGATGGGATGCTAGAGGACTAGGAATGGGGAAACTACGGGAACTATGGCACCTGCCAGTAACAATGTAATAAATACACGTAAAAATGGCAGGTGGAGACTCGCCAACTCACTTACTGAGACCCCGGGAATCAGTCGCTAAATCGCAACAAGGGGGCAACAGGTACATGAGCGGCTGAAGGGTGAGGATACCTCGGCGGACTTTAAACGCAGATCACGCGCTCCCTGTGGGTCCAGCATCACCGGCCCACTCGCCACTTACCACGAGGCACCTACCCTCCGAGCAGAGCTGCTCTAGCGACTCCACTCTGACCGGCCGATGAAGGCAAGCCAAGAGGCGGGAGACCTATCCCCCGTCATGCTTCACTCCGGTAGGCCGGAGATGGGGGACAGTATACTCTCCCTGGAGCACTCGGATATGTATAATTATTGTTATGTATTTTATACATATGATCAAAGTACAGTCACAATCATTACTATTATTGGACTGTCAAAAATGGTTACTCTCTATGCAATATGTATGAAAACGCCAGCTATGAAGTAATAATTCTTCACGTCAAACTGTATTTTTATTAAGCTTATATTATCAATAAAAAAATGAAATCAGTTATTCCATCTGAACTATAAATGAAAGTGACATTATTCTAAGATGCTTTAACATATAGTATATATGGCGTGCACGGCCGATTTCGGCCACGGCGGCTGTTCTCATATCAGGAGATCAGCCAGCTGCGCAGGACATATTATAGTGCACGAGCATTTGCGCAGACACAAGTGCACTCTCTATTCCTTCACTCTCAAAACCAGATGGGACGGCAATCCGACACGACCGGACACTTAACCGGACCGGATGCTTTAACATATGAATATGACAACGTATCTAATTTATTATTGATCCAGCCAACTACCCAACTGAATAAATATGTGACAACTGTATTATACTATACTGTATTATACTGTGTGAGATTATACTATTTAAGCTAATATATATATTAATAACAATATTTTTGTTACAGTTGTTGGCCGTGCGTCTGCGTTCCTTACTGCACGAACTCGTGTCAGAACGCCGATCACTACTGCCCTAACTGCAGTTCCTACTTAGGAACGTACCAACGATAGTTCATTACAGATCTTCATACATACAGAAAACTTGAGATGGAGGGAAAAGGTGCCTTGATAAGTATACTCCATTAACCTCTTGTATGTCGCTAATTATGAAACAATAGAACATCAATTAGGTATATCTCGCGTTTCTGCCCTCCGACATATAACGGGTTGAGATCCTTTCGGTAAATAGAAAAACAAGCATAATACATAAAATAAAAATAATGATTATGTACATATTTCTATTATGGATTTTAAAATAATACTCCCGTATTTTTTTATTAAGGTTCGGAACAAACATTTTTAAGTTTGAAGGTAGAATTTTACTCTCCCTCTCAAAACTGTATTATGTAATATTAAGTATCGCATAAGGAAATATTTACCATATTTTGTACTTATAGAGTTTATAGTGTTCTTACTGCATTTCCCATTGTTATGGGGTTGAATTTTATTTCTATCTATTGTGGATATTTGTCATTATACGGTTAAGTGTTGTTAAAAACGTGTGCATAATATATTTCCATGAGAATATTTAAATAAAGTGCCTGTATTGATGTGCACTTATAAATGTATCTTGTCAAACTTTTGTATTTATATTTATACTTTGTTTAAACAGATAAACTTTAACGTTATTTACATACATTATTTTCCATTTAAGATGTTGCCAGAGTTGCAATTTTAAAACTATATCAACAAGTTCATATATCAGAAGTTTTTCAATTTTTGTTTACAACATATATTTTTTTTGGAGAATGTCACTTGAGATTACACGAATTATAGGATGTCAAGACACCATTATAAATATTTTCAACTCTCACTACGTAATTCACAATCGAGCAACGTGTGCTGCCAAAGTATTATGATCTTTATTCCAATGCAATAAAGTCGTAAATACTGTAACGCTATAGCACAACCTTGTCTTGCATTTTTTCAGGCTTGATAAAAACCTATTTTTAAGGAAGGTGTTTGAAACAGATTGATTGATGATAATTGAAGTTGTAATTTTTTAATAAACTTTTTGTGATATTGTTTTTCTGTGTTTCATTTTGAACTAAAGGCTTACAGTGGCTGAAATTCCATTATCTAGTTATTTCTATAGACTTTGTACAAATAGCAAAGTAAAAAAAATTACAAAAAAAGTCACCGTATCCTAAAGGAAAGACCTAGAACACCTGATTTAAACACAGAAATCGTTTGTGCGTAAATATTCAAAGTTTTTATATGGAAACGTGACCTCACGAAGCCGAGGGTAGTTCCGCAATAAACTGAGCCGAGTGTTTCCGCACATAAAAATATCTGTCACGTGCTTCCCCGTGCGGCCGCTGTGGCGCTAGTGGCGCACGGAATGAGGTTTTATGTAAACGATCATGGTCTATGGTTGCCAGTATTTGTGAGCAAATATCGGTATTGAATTCAAAAGATTTTTATCGTTTGGTAGAACTAGGATATGGACGATGAAGATATATTTTTTGAATGTTAGAAGTATGATTTTTTGACAGTGGCAACGTTTTCAGGCTCATGTTGCTTCTCGTATAACATTGCCTAACATAAAAATTATCTTATATTACAACAATATAGTATCCAAAAGGGAATTAAAATTCCTAATGATGAAGTTGCTAAAAATGTGCCAGCCCTGGCTTAGAAACGATTTCTATTCTAAAGATAGAAAGCCGGCATGTGGTTAGGTTAGTACCTAGCCGGTAGTTAACTAGTCACTTCACAGGAACAGTCAGTAAAACACAGTTTTTCATGCGCGTTTTAATGATGCTATAGTTAGCTTAGTAGGTCTTGATGTCGGATTTCTATGGTCAAACTCATCTGCCTATTTTTTCACTCTATGATGGGATTTTTCGTCTAACGATTGACGATTAAATTATCGGTCCTTTTATACATAAAATCTTAAAAATCTACACACGTTAAAAAACGCAGTTTTGAATTCATGTTGAAAAATAAAGTTACATCAGCGGTATTACAGATTCTGGGAAAAATCAATTGAAAAAACGGTCATTATGTCAGCTACTTGTAGGTCCGATTCTCAGAATGTCATGTTTGCAGTTCGCTTGATGCTAGAAAAGACAAATGAAAAAAAATAATAAAATGCTTTGAACATATAGCATGGCCAAGGTATTTATTCAAATTATTAATTGCGTTATAGGTATATAATGTAGAAACAGAGGCTGGAGAGGTTTTTTATTTCTTCACTATTATTTAGGTTTTGTTAGAAATAACACAAACTTGCAATAGATAGCCGAAGAAGCCCAGCTATCATACTAGCAAAGTAAAGCCCAAACAGACAGAGATGCTCAACTTGCTAAAATCATTTCCATAGCCAGCACATCGGCCGTTGTACACTCCCCTTTGAACTGCAATAATTAAATTGCACCGTCTCTAGCAACCAAGTTGCGGCTTCACTTCAATAGACAAACTTTATCGCTAACCGACTTAAGATCTGCACGCTGTATATGGTGTTTCAGGAATGTATTGAAACGGGTTGCCTTGCCAGAGCTTGCCTTGAGTTTGGTCTAAAGATCAGCAGTAAGTTGGAATTACATCAGTGGTTTAAGTACCGTGATACGGAACGTAATGTTAGCCTTCTACATAAAGTTAGGTTCCACTGATCATTGCATCAGAGTATTGTGTTACACTTTGGTTCAAATATCTTGGTATAATTTTGCCGGAAAGTATCTGTTTGATAAAATGTCTTTGAAGACTAACTTATTCAATTACTATTTTGTATAGTATTTTGAAAATGGAGAAATACCTTCATCATTAAATCATATGTCGGAAACACTGTGAGAGAGAATTATGGATGAAAGAGTATTCTGTTTTGAACATCATTTTATTTTGTAACAAGTTAAGTTTTAAAATTATTTTATTACTGTAACAGCTATCAAACTGTGGCAATTGTGTTGTAAATAAATAAACACATAAATCAAATGTCTGTCTATCAAATGCACATTAGACCATGATATTTGATAAATGTATCCCTTTCAAGATATGATTTATCAATCTGTGATAAGAATCTTAGGCTGCTTCTTGAGCTATCCTAACTTAAAAAAATGTTTTTTTTTTTTTGTATGCCCACCCGCTGTTCAGCCTATGAGGCTCTTTACTGCTTAACCGGGTAATTCCCTGGAGATGTATAGAATTTAAAGCCTCCGGCCAGAGGCAATGGCTGATAAAAAGGTGCACTATATAGTTTGAAATCACCAACCCGCATTGAGCAAGCGTGGTGATTAATGCTCAATCCTTCTCCGTGTGAGAGGACCAGCAGTGGGACGATAATAAGGCTGTAACAGCCAGAGGCAAATTAAAAAAAGCATATCCAACTAATGGCAGTCATTTTATCACAATAATTTTATTTCATTTGTGTATGTGTACTGTGCACATGACATTGTTTGCTTTCGTTATACATAGTTTTATACTGAATGCGATAAAACTGGTAAGTAGTTTCAATTTAAACGTTTGGGGTTTTCCCGAATAGTTTACGAACGTTGATGAACTGTACTTCCATCATCGACAAATTGGTAATCATATTTAGAAACCCGGGTCTGTAGTGATAATGTATGTGGTTATATCATGAAAATGAGACATAAGAATTTTTTTTATCATCGTCATAGGTTTTTCTGTTATGAAAACTTGGAAAATATTAAAATGTCAATGCCTAAAACTAACGAAAGTATAACGATTATGTTCAGTGTACTATACAATACCTAGACTTTTTTATTCGCCGTCAAAAATCATCAAATGAGACTTTTACTGACTAAAAACCGTCATGTTCCGTCGTAGGCCTTTTATGTATCATGGCCGCGGTAACTCTTTCGAACAATCCCGCAGCCCCGGCAGACCTTTTCCCTGTTGGGCCCCGCTGGGGAGACTTTAAATCTGTAATTTGTCAATATCCTAATCTAGTGAAATATTGACCATAGGTAATAGGTCAATATAAATTGGAAGGTTAACTGATTATTCGAACGAGTTACCGCGACCTAAGTAAATGAAGGACTTCAGGAATAAAGGTGGACTTAGCTTCATACCAAAATAACATTATCATCCATCCTAAGGTTGTCTGGAAGAGATCGCTCTTAGCGATAAGACCGCCCATTATGTCACCTACTTTAACTAGATTAAGATCAAAAATGTAAAATTGTTGTACCTAATAAAGTATATCTATTTATCTATCTATCTATCATTTACAACTACAAGAACTATGACTTTATATTCTTGAACTTCTTTTTACAGGTATAGCATCGAGTCGAAAGATTTTTTTTATAAAAGTAACTTGTAATCACTTCTAAAGATAACATTGAAATATTTTCAAGACTCTGCAATTGTTTAATGTTTGCATCGTTACGTTATCAGGTACTTACTGTTTATCCAGTTGATAAGATAGAAGAAATACCTAAATTACACATTATGGAACACCAAATTCAATGACCATAGTCCATAATAAAATGCAAGGTTTCATTAGGTAATTTATCAAACGATATGTTGGAAGATAGTGATGGATTAGACATAGGCATAGATGTTATATTTCACGAAAGTGTTTAATTGTATAAGTGAATCTGACGTTGATATTGTCATTTTAAAAACTGTGATGAGTTTGCTTTTAAAAGATAATAATTATTAGGAGAAATAATTACAGGTCCTTAACCTGACGTACATAGTTTTCGGTTGATAAGCCTTTTAATCTGAAAACTCATTTGATCCTCTCACACACCCGGTACCCTTGCTTAATGTCACAACGACGCCACTACAGTATGGTTTGTTGACCTTCCCTTTTAATAAAACTATTTGCTACACATTTTCAATGGCATTTATTATCTCTATTTGCAGGTTTCCGGACTGAGATAAGTATATATTTTATAATAGGCATTGTTCCGAAAAACATTGTGTGCTAAAATTTGTGTCAAACTAAGTATGATGATAGCTTAGTGGTACCATTTTATTCTTTTAACCGGTCTTTTTGATTCCCGCGACAAAAAAAAAAAAAAAATAACACAAAAAATGAACATTAAAAAAGTAAAAATGTGTGAAAGTTTTATGGGCTACATTTACAAAGATAACGGTAATCACAGACGTATGTCCAACCAAAAGTGTTGCGCGTGTCCGAAATGAAGGTCGTGATAAGAATTGATAACAGTAAGAATAAGACTAATCTTTATTTGCTAAAGTCAAGGATTTTTTCAATAGATTATTTGAACTATTTCACCTTTAAGACCGAACCCACATATTTATGTCTGTTAATTTAGCAACAACGTCCAATTTCTCGGTCTATGTCTACTATACAAGTGCAGTTTACTTTGTGACTTGATATTAGGAGATCCTTTTTCAAAAAATGTTTGTGAAGGCTGTTCAACCTAACGACCAAATGGTGTGGTTAAAGCTACTATCCACATATCGTAAAAGACAATTTATTTGAATTTGGAATCTTTTATCAGTGCTGTACCTAACAACAAATTCTCGTGTATTTCGCCCGTCAAAGGACACCATTTGCATTGTCGCCGGTTCCGCTTGATAGTACCCGATCACATGCTATTGTTTTCTATCTTTGGAGTCAGTTCTGCGAATAAAGTTGACCGGATCGACAACAGTGGATACTATTCATTTAGGAGAACATTTAGTAGTTTTAACATAGGAACTAAAGCGGATAGTCTAAGAAAAAGTTAGAAAAACGCAAGATGGAGGAAGAAGTCACACTTCGCATTCTTCAGGACAGTCAAATGATCTCCTATAAGTAGATAATGCGACCAAAGATTCTATAGGAAATCAGTTTTTATGTATCATGTAAGTTAGGAGTCTAACAGTGCATAATTTCGTTACAGCTCCGGATTGCCATGCCTTCAAACTTAGTTCACTGTTAAAGCTTACACTCATTACCCGTGAAATTAAGCATTTGGAAATATTTCAATCAATGGTTGTCCTCGTCTTTCCACGTGTGAATTTAATTATAAATAGAAATCAATTTATAAAGTTATACTGACGTAATTGACGGAATAAGCCATCCAGGCGTCAAAGATTTATTGAAAGTATTTTTAGACAGTTGAGCATTTGATAGAACAGCTGTTAGGAGCTTGCCCCGGGAAGTAATATTACCATGTCCATAAATAAGTACATACCAATTTTTGCTGCCAAGCGCTGATGTTACCAGCCCTGAAAAAAGACAAAACGACATGAGCATGGTCTTTAGATATATAGATATATACTTTATTAGGTACAGCAATTTTACATTTTTGATCTTTTTTGCGGTGAGGGAGTGTCAGACTCTTACTAACTAAAAACTGTCGTGTTCCGTCGTATGCCTTTTATGTGCCATTTTTGATCTTAAATCTAGTTAAAGTAGGTGACATAATGGGCGGTCTTATCGCTAAGAGCGATCTCTTCCAGACAACCTTTAGGATGTCAATGTAACTGCAACGATAACTTCAGTATGCAAAACCCCATAGAAACTAATGCAATATTATGTCACAATATTGTCATAGACATCGGAAGAAAAAGAACGATCTTTATCTTCTGTCGTGGTTTGGTCAAGCAGTAGGTCACTGTAAACGCTATAAAAGAACAAACGCCTTTGAAAATGTAAATTGATTGCTGCTTACCAGTTTCCAAATTACATAGCGAACCAGCCACTCGATATCAATTCGACAAAATGCTCCCAAAAACAGCAGATTATCCAGTGAGCTATCGCCGAACAATGAAAACAAAGGACGGTCACAATATCATCAGAATTGCACGGCACATGCATTTCGATGATTTGAAGTATTCGTGCATTACGCCAGCGACAGTTTCAAGCGGTATTTTTGAGGTATTTTGTAAATTGAATGCTGGATGCAGCCGCTTCAGCGCTGCATTTTGAACCCCTGTTATGTTGGAAAGCAATAAAGCGATTTATTGTGTGCTTGTTGTTCGGTTGGCAGTTGTTTTGTGTTGAACCTTTTTGAAGATAATCAGTTGAAGTTGAAGCTTCTAGTTTCCGTGGCAAGATAAGCATAATGTAATGAATTTCTTTATAAGAGTGTTTGAAGCAAATGAATGTTTGTCTATTACTTGGAGTTATGATTTAAGTATTGTAAGGTATATATCAGTTACTGTTTATTGCTAAAAATTATTTGGATAATCCAAAGCTTCTGTTTAGACCATCAAAGAGCAATTCTTTGTAAAGCTCATGTAAACTTAATTGCAGAGATGCAACCAGGTAAGAAGGTAAATACCTACGTAATGTTGGAAATAGTAGATAAATATAAAATGATTACTGATTGGCCGAGTAGCATAATATAATAACAACAAATCGGATGTATTGATAGACTTTCGAAATATTTGAACTTCAAAAACCCGGAGTATTATGTAGGCACGTCGTCACCCGGAATTTCTAAGGCCCATAGAAACAACGATTGGCGCAGCAATAGTTTATAATAGCGAAAAACAAGAATCGCTTATGATCAGTATTCCGATGTTTTAATTGGACCGCAGCCAAAGCAATGGTTAAAATTGTCGGATAACCTTCAACGGTTTTAGAAAAAACTATGCAAAACCAATGTTAATGTTATAGAATAGCAACATGATTGTATGAGGAATATAAAGGCAAAATATTATTAAGATGTTTTGGCGCAAACACGTGCGCAGATGAACGAGTTTAACTCTGGAGTGTTCTGTATCTTTTGTAAATAAAAGAAAAAAAAATTATCCTGAACACATATTGTAATATAATCTATGCCTCTCCCTTTTTTATTTGGATTTTTGCGAGTCAGGGACGGGGTCAAAAGATATAAAGATAACAATGATTGATAATTGAAACATGACCTAATCGGCGTACGTATTTGTCCAGAAAGGGAATTTGAATTATCTATTTTATTTGACCCGGGGTCTTCTATCTACATTAGTTAAAAGTCTCAAAACTTCAGTATCTATTTAAAGATATATGTAGATAATCTATTTTTGCAATTATCATGTCATGGAAGAATATTTGGTTCCGAGTATTATATTATATCAGGCAATAAAAATATAACTCAGATAGATAGTGATTGGTAATTCCAGAGATTTTTTTCGGTCATTGATGTTATTAAAAAATACAAGGAAAAAAAGGCGGGAACAAATTCATTGGAAAATTTTGCCAAACTTATGTATAACTTATGAATTACATAAAGGAATTTCTTACAGGCACAAGACAAGAACTGACACGTTTTTTGTCATTTCACTAAACCAATTTAGGGATTTGTTCAATTCACTAGATTTGTTTAGAGAAAAGATAAAATCGTGTTGTTATTTTAACATCCTCCGTGATTTGATGAAATTCCTTAGGGAATTGATCAAATCCCCGTTTTTATCATATCCCTGCGACATATATAACAAATATTGTTGTATTGTAAAATACGAAATAAGTTAATAAAAATATATTATTAGCATATTTTAAAGCTTGGTTTATACTGATTCAAAGATCAAACGTGTACCCTTTGTTCTAGAAGAAGCAGCTAACGCAACATAGTATCCAGAAAACAGAAAATAATTCAATCGATCGATCCTTTATGATACCTGATACACCATATTACAAGATCTACGATAAAACATAATTTCATTAACTTCTCATCAAATCTGTCCTGTTCCTGTTACAGCCTTTTTATCGTCCCACTGCTGGGCACAGGCCTCCTCTCACACGGAGCAGGATCATCAAATCAATCACATAGAATATACATACTTGTACGTACTTACCTACACGAACATACCATGGTGTACTTATGGTAAGAACACCATACCATGGCGTTGTTCATTAATACATTGTCAAGACAAGCATGAAAATCGCAAGGGCGCTTTCAGTAATCAAATACGGAAGGTAAATAGGCACTTGGGGCGTACAAACATGCTACGTTTGCTCTGCATCTACGATATTAATACATTATTTTGATTTGGCTGTGATTCCCTGATTAGTTTGTGTGATAGACTGACTGATGGGGATTTGTGATTGGTTTACTGCAGTTAGAAGAAGGTGGCTTTAGATAGAACTAAAGAAATAAAGAATTTAGTAGACTTCCAGGCCGTTCAGGCGATGAGGATGCTAGTTTTTAAGTTAGACGACTTGAACATTTATTGAAAATAGCGTTAACGTTAAGTCTTTTATATCCAAAGTTAGTATCATTATCGCGCAACCTCTTAATGTACTAGACTAGATAATATTTGGAAGGCCATCCTCTCATTAATGTTTTCCAAAACCATCGGGTCATGGTTGAGTTTTGCAATTAACAAACCTCAATGTCATTAACTATTAACAGTTCTTTTGATTGCCATCAATCTCAATCAAACTGAAATTGCACTTAAGCTATTCAAGCACAACCATAAAGGGTATCTACCTAAGTACGAGTGCTTGCAGGTACCAATACCTCTACCATGGGTTTTAGAGCACACACTGATAACTTTTAGTCGGCCTATAGTTTGATGAGGCTCATGACCCAGTAAGAAGATGAATGATCGTACACACATTACAAGGATCAGGTATATAACTTTTTTTTTCATTTATTTATCATATTTACAATAAATACAGGATTATCTATTTAAAATAGCAACCAAAAACCACTAAAGTTTAAACTTGTGCTATCATGAATCTATCTCAAAATCGAAGTTTTCTAAAATGAGATTTTACAAATATATACGTTATTGTCGCTAACAATATAAACAACTTAAGATAAACGGTCTTTTGCGTGAACAAACACATTCCTAAATAATACTTATGTAATATTGTTTTATAAACCTCACAAAAACCCAAATCATGCATTTCAGCCAAAGGCCACAGCTCCAAAACCAAATCAATGTAGCTTACGAAAATAACCCAATACGCGAAGTAGCTTCTACCAAGTTTTTAGGATTAACTATTGATAGGCAGCTAAACTGGAAAGATCACATAGAAGGTTTATGCAAAAAAGTAAGTAGTTCCGCTTATGCTCTCTATAAGCTGACCTCTGTTGTAAACGTCGACGCTGTTCTCACCTCCTATCATAGTCTTACGGCGTCAATCTTACGGTACGGGATCATCTTTTGGGGCAATTCCACAAATAGTATTATGGTATTTAAAGCCCAAAAGCGATGTGTGCGATCGATGTTTGGTCTTCAGTCAACTGATAGCTGTAAGCCATATTTTCTCAAGTATAAAATCCTGACGCTTCCGTCACTATATATTCTGGAGGTATCAATATTTGTACACAAAAATCCTCACTTATTTCAACGCATGTGTGATGTAATAAAGCGCAACAGGCGCAATGACAACAGGCTGTGTCTACATAGTGCTAAAACAACCTTAATGACCAAAAGTTTGCTCTGCATGGCCCCAAAAATATATAATAAATTACCACAAAAAATAAAAGAATACGACTTGACCACATTTAAACGAGCACTTAGAGCCCTCTTGGTCAAAAAATGTTACTACACCATTAATGATTTTTTAAATGACAATAACTTAGAAACACCTTGACATACGCACTGTTCTCCTAATATTCTTACGTTTTAAATTTTTACTACATAAGTACTGTATCCTTACTTGCCTAGTCATTTTGTGATGTGAATATTTTTATTTCTCTATTGTAATTACATTCATACGCCTTCTGAGGCAGATTTTGGTGGTACTAATTTTATTAAAACTGTAAACATATTTAATACCCAAAATGTATATGAATAAATAAATTGATTTGATTTGATTTGATTTGAGTTTACATTTTATGTTCTTTGGCGTAATATTATTTTTTATTTCTGAGGGTAAGTTATTAGTGCTGGTAGCACACTGACTGACAATACTTTAACTGGAATCAAGACGTTCTTCAAAAAAAAAAATTACCAACCTTCGGGTCAAATGTCGGCCGACCGTTTATTCTATAGTATGGTATTTGTCGATACCTAGTCGATACAGACTATGTAATTTTTTCGCAGGTATACAAGGTGTTGATTTGCATCTGTGCCATATTTTAAGAGGTTGACATAAAATACGTATTATAATCGATTGGAATTACAGTAAACGGGAAATAGTTAATATGCGCTGCTTTTTTTGTCATTGTAATGTCGTAGTATTTCAGAAGTAATCCAATTTTATGAATGAAATTTATGAGTGATCTTTGCGTATGGTTTGTGTTTACGTTAGTGTGAGAGCGCAGCACGGTTTTGAGGCCAGTAACACGCGCCAAGTTTAAATACGGCTAAATAACATTGACGGTTTTCCGAAAAAAAAATTAAAATAAAAAATTTTCGTGCCAATTTTTTTGATTTGGGTTGAGAATCATTAGTATAATTACGTCCTTGACTATGGCACGGATGCAAATCAACAGCTTGTATATTGCAAATAGTTCCGCAAGTTAGAGTTTAGAATTGGAGGCGCTCTAAAAGCCGTAAGAAAAATTAACATAGTCGATCAACGATATCGAGTATCGACGTGATTTGATAGCTTTCAACTCATGGTAGCGGTACAGGTACAATGGGCCGAGATCAGGGCTTTCAGGCCGAGTCATTAGTGTAAGGCTCTATTGAGTCTTGATTACTGGCTATTTGACACGAGTGTGTAGAGGACAAAGCGAGCGCATTAGTGCATCGATATATCATTTATTATGTTGAGAATTGAAATGGTTTATATAATTTTGCTTTGATTGTCAGATCTATCGCGTAAGTTTGGCAGTGGTTGGCGGTATTAAGAAGATTTTCATATGAAAAGTCGCTGCTATATGTTGGTAGTGGAAAGTGTAGGACTACGTATTATAATGCAATTTGTGAGGGCAGCAGGGCCAAGGCCTGCCGGGGCTGCGGGTTGTTCGAAAGAGATACCGCGGCCCTGGTACATAAAAGGCCTATGACGGAACACGACGATTTTAGTCAGTAAGAGTCTGACACTCCCTCACCGCTGCTAACCCACAGCGGGAGGGGTCATTTGATGATTTTACGTCGATAAAAAAAAAAAAAAAGATCAGAAGAAAAAGGCGTAAGTATAAAGTAGTGAACCAAATTTCTGATTCATAAGCACCATGCTCAAGGAAACCTGAACTATGAAGTCTGAAATCACTGACCAAATGTGTAATCCATTTCTGTTTGAGAGGAGGTTTGAGCCCAGCAATGGGACGATAAAAAGGCGGATGAGGATACTATTTCAAAACTGATAGAATTTCTAAAATAATAGTGCTGCAAGTTTGCACTTCATTCCTTTACAAACATTATTATCTATACTCTAGTTACATAGCGTACTCCTTGCGCTATCCTTGATTTTATAAGTAAACACTCCACATGCCTACCTGCCACTTAGGTACTACTGAGTCACGCAATACAAATACAATTATCGATGAAGAGTGGACGCATTTTCATACTTAGATCTATTAGAGGGTACTATTTTTTACGATTGTGGAAAGCAAGTTAAAATTTACAAACATAAAATAATTTTACAACCAATACGATCATTCAGCCTTTTACAGAGAAGAATTGAGTGTTAATCATCAAGCTCAGTCATTGGTGTCCAAGATATACTTAGAAAGTACATAAAACTAACTAGCTTTTGTCCGCGACTTCGTTCGCGTGGAATAGTGACTTTCGGCATTTTTGGTTTGACCAATAGATGGCGCTATATGTCCGGAATAAATAATATTTTTATATTTTTTTGTAATAAAAACTGTCCTTTCTTAAGTTAAAAGCTATATCTGTACCAAATTTCACACAAATCGGTTCAGTAGTTTAGGCGTGAATAAAAGAGACAGACAGACAGAGTTACTTTCACTTTTATAATATTAGTTAAGACTAAAGTTACACTAATATTCTACTCTTGATCTGAAATAAACCTGAACACTAGTTCTAAAAAAGATTGTGCTATAACTATTAGGTTTCCATGACAACCATATTAAAACATCATCGAAAGTTAGGCATCATAAATGTATGTAAGAGAAGTTCTATTTCTATCATACCTGTCACACCCCTATGACATTTATAGTTGCAACACCCCTCAGGCTATCATAAAAGAAATTACACGGCCATCGGCCATTAGAAACCGCCGCCATCCGCATTGTTCCAGAACTAATCAATTAGTAATCAGTCCAGCACCGTATTGACTTTACAATATGTACCAGTGTACACGTATAATGAGGGAATGTTCAACATTAATTGGTTTGCAAATCCAATTAGGTTAGCTTCGATACGCATTAAGCACGTACGGATCATTATAGATCACTAATGACCGCCGTCTGAGCTCCACTAGCATTCTAATTTTAAATTTAATTGTTTAATTTAATTAATTTTCGTGTGTAATGTAATAGTGGGCTGTTCATAATTGTTTATTGGATGTTGGTTTAGTTTGAATTTGGAATATTGTTTTCTATATTGTATGGAAACTAGTCAGTACAAAAGTGCGTCGTGTTTTGTTTTTCGGTGGTATCTTTGTTTAAACATTTTAAAGGTTTATGAATGAATGAATGAATGAATGAATGATGAATGATATATTTATTTGCAAGAATATAGGTAGTTAACATCAGTTCTTAACATCTAAGGGTTTCACTATATTCGGCATTTCTGCCGTGCAAATATTTAGATTTAGATTTTTTCATCTTCCACATAGCATGCAGTACTGGGTTGAGGAGGACAGGTAGGCAGTCGCTTCTTGTAAAGCACTGGTACTCAGCTGCATCGGGTTAGACTGGAAGTCGAAAAGGCTAGGCAGCTGACATCATTTAGTTTATTTTAAAACATTGAAAATGGATAGTAGGTATACTTTAGTTAAGTAACTATTTCGAGAACTTTTGTTGTTACCTGAATAGAACATTGTAGCTACACTTTGATACCAAGGTTGATAATAATTATGATAATGTATACTCCATACTCATTACTCATTGTTCAAGGAAACAATTGAGATTCGTTATCAGACATTGTTAACTAGAATTTACTAGATAGACATTATGAGTATATTTTGTAACTAATTTCCTCATTCCTATCTGGATTTATTTTATTGGATTCATATTTATTTGTAACTTTGATAGTGTATTTAGTATCAATTATGATGATAACGATGATATTTTTAATCATGACAGTAAGCTGCGTTTTTGATAGTTTTATAGCTAAATATTGTACGTAAGTACTAAACATCTACGCTTGAATAATAAAGTGTAAACATTTCCTTATTTGTGTTTGAACTTTCGAGGCTTCGAAACTACTGAACCGATTTGAAAAAAACTTTCACTGTTAGAAAGTTACACTATTTCTGAGTAACATAAGCTATGTTTGATCTGTGTACGAGAAGAAGTACCCAATAACCGCGGGTGAATCGTACAAATTATGTCACATTTTTAATCAAAGCTGAAAATACTTTCCTTCTTTTACGAAACAGCCATGAAAATTAGCCAAGACATAAGTTGGCAATATTATGTTCATACGTCAGATTTAAACGATATTATTTCCCCTCCCCGACTATATCAAAGGGGAATGTTTCAACAAGCACATAAAGATCTTAATCTGCGACTGTTTTATGTTATCCTAATTCCGGCCACAATTGGCTGCATTAAGTAAGAAAAGATTTATCATCTTGTATGTAAATTCGAAATAATATTATTTGTTTTCTTAAACAAGTTAATCTAATTGACAAATAATATGTTAATCTATTTGTATTCTTTAATTACGGTATTCATTGTAATGTTGATAGAGTCAACTTGAACAGTCTCAAATAATTGATCGCACAGTTTAATACACGAACTAAATTGTATTATGCATTTTAATTTAGTTGGTGCTTACTACGATATTCTGTGTCGTAGCAATCTCGTAG
Organism: Helicoverpa assulta; assembly: GCA_963856015.1. NCBI lineage: Eukaryota > Metazoa > Arthropoda > Insecta > Lepidoptera > Noctuidae > Helicoverpa > Helicoverpa assulta. The sequence continues at coordinate 5,206,784 of CAWLCW010000016.1, forward strand.
CTCGCGTAGCCGGTCGTAGCTCAAACAAGCATACGTAGCGCTACGATAGAATAACTTGTGCTACCATCAACAAATATTGTTGTTAGCAAACCAAACAACTGGCTTGTACTTGCTCCAAAACCGTGTAACTTAAAATTGGAAAATTAATTAAAACTCCATTCTTAACCCAATATTGTTTATATGAGAGTTTCATTTAATTACAAATTAATTATTTTCTAACGTAGTACAAAGTTTTTGTGTAATAAGTGATAGGTATGTTATAAAATTTCAATTCATTGATTAGGGTTTATTAATTTCCAATTAAGTACCTAGTTGTGATTTTCCATTTATTTTAGTGAAATTGTGGGTATGTTTTAAAGACCTTATGGCTAAGTCAAAGCCGCGCGGGTTGATCGATCACAAAGTTAAGCAACGCTTGGCACGATTGGTCCGTGGATGGGTGACTACCTTGTTATAACGAGATCTTCCGTGTTTCCGAATGCACGATAGTTGTTATTTGAATGTCTTTGGCAGTCGTTACGGATAGTCAGAAGCCAAATGGTCTGACAACCAGACTTACCAAGAGGTATTGGGTTGCCCGGGTAACTGGGTTGAGGAGGTCAGATAGGCAGACGCTCCTTGTAACTGGTACTCAGCTGCATCCAGTTAAACTGGAAGCCGACCCCAACATAGTCGGGAAGACTAGGGATGATGATGACAATATTTACTTACAATTCAGTAGTTTTTGCTTTATTTTAGTAGAGTTCACTAAAGCACCAAGCAAAGAGCCATCCGTATCATAAATGATCTGCATATTAAGGCGCCCCTCCACGCGGCCGGCCGGGGGGTGGGGCGGTGCATAACACACGGGGCGCTGCACTTGTGCCAGTGTCTGTGATCAAACTGATCAAATCCGCGTAAAATCTATCCGCGCTGACAGGCATGTAAACCGCCTTACCGCGCGGGGAGCCGCTACGAAATCCGCTTTACCGCCACCGCCCTCCGTGGCGGTGCGCGGTACCGTGTGATAATCGCCTAACATTGATGTTTTTACATGTTGTTTTGGTGAATTCGCAAAGGAATTATTATTTACTAGCTGTTGCCCGCAACTTCGTCTGCGTGGGCAATATAGAATAGTCAAAATACTACTTATCCCGTAGGTGCATTCTTTCACGTGACAGTATAATTAGGATTACCACTTCGCAGTCGCATAGATTCAATGATCAAGGTTGTGTTGTGGATGTGACCATTTATCTAAACAAAAGAAGTAAAGTTTGTGACGTTGTGGAAATCTCTGGATCTAGTCAGCCAATTTGGAAAATTATTACGTATGGTGCGTAAGTAATTTTCACAGGAAATAGCTATAATCTATGTCTATATGCTTTGAGTCTGACAAAGCTGTCATTTGTACATTTTCTGCAGCTGCTGCGACTAATCAGAAGCCAGAAAGTCTGTCAGTCTTACCATGGATATCGTCTTGTGTAGTTGACTGGATTGAAGATAGGTAGATAGGTAGTCGCTCCAAGCAAAATATTGGTAGGTACTCAAATAGATTCGGTGACTGGAAGCCCAACACCAACATAGTTGGGGAATAGCTGGATGGATGATAAAATGAGTCATCATCTTCAGCAGGCGCATAGGGTAGGATAGTTTCACTACTGGGGAGAAACACTTGTATGACTTGTATGAATTGGGGATTTTCTGTGCACTTACTCACTATGGTAAGGCTGACCCCACATTAGGCGTGCGCGATCCTCGGGCGTGTGAGTAGCGCGGGCGTCGCGAGCGCGCTGCGTGAACGTCGCGTTTTGCTGCCCTGCGGCATGTGTGAAGAGTGCAAGCGACGCGCTCGCGGCGAGCACGCGGCGCTCGAGTTGCGTTCTTACCCTTACGCCCGCTATCCCCGCCGCCCGCTAAACGCCTTAGCAGTTAAACGTCAAGTCGAGCGCGCTGCAAATGCCGCAGGGCATCAAAACGCGACGCTCACGCAGCGTGCTCGCGACGCACGCGCTACTCACACGCCCGAGGATCGCGCACGCCTAATGTGGGGTTAGGTCTAAACCGGGAGGGACTCCACCGAAATGTTTGCATTAGTTCACGAATAGGCAAAATGTACGTATCTGTGAGAGTCCACTTCATGTGTTCGTACTTGAAACCTGCAGTTTTGCCAAGATTTTCAAAAAGTACGCTCCCAATTTGTCATTTCTTGGTGGAGCCAGCAAATCAAAAGAAACAGAAGTGTTGTATACTGTGCGTCACTACCGCACACCGGGAAAATTTCGCTCCTGCGGAGGACGTTTATATACCATATTTTGTGTCACACGTAAACAGGACGACAGTAAGTATCCACCGAAACACTTTCAAAGATCTGATGAACGAACAAATCAGACCTGAGTTGGTCACCTGGGGCCAATCAGAGCTCTACGAAGCGATCATACGCTTTGGCTCCTACTGTTATTGTGGTTTCTGAAAATGTATTCACCTTATTCAACGATGAATGTAATTCTGATGGTACTATTAAGAACACTTGCTTAGCGCAAAAGCTGACGTTGGCAGGCCGACTCTTTTGACTTCTCTAATAGGATACCATTGGTTTTTGTGCAATGCACACCTGCAATGCATGCTGGATTAGGATAGGATATAGGTGGATAGGATTTGCAGCAGAGAACAATTCTGTCTTTGTAATTGAATGACATCAAACGTAGTTTTATATAAAAGGTGTTTTTTAGACTTGGCTCGGGTCTTACTGATACTGTTCGTAATCGTGAACAGTGTATTTGCGATCAGAAGTTGAAAGTAAGCTTGTCTCTGGTATGCGACGCGTAATTTGTACGTTTCCAGATGCATAAAGCATTTTACGTGTGTATGGTATTAAATCGAGAAAGCTCCCATTTCTTATCTGCACTTTGTATCTGGGCTTGTTTTTAAAGCTACAGAAGCCTACATTACCTACCTCACGCTTAGCAGCGCTTGCGAGAGATAGATCTTCCTTTCTTCTAGGATTAAGTTTACATATTTTGCATCAGAAAAAATAATTAAGGTCTACTTAATACTACTCACTCAAAGTAATTTGTTTTAAGGCCACCACATTAGTGGAAGATAAGCTAAACTATGTTTATGAAAAAATCCTGATATGAACTCCATCTGTAACTTTAAATGATAATTAATTGTTCCACTAAAGTCATCATTTTTGACATAATGTTCAAAAAATAATTTAGATGGCACCGTTTTAAATTTGACTGAGAACTATTAATTTTCCTTTCATCAAGGTAATAATTATAGTTGGATTTTGATGTGGTACGGCAAACTGACAAACACTATTGAAATGTCTATCGAAAAATTACACTACGTGTTAAAATATGGTGAATTACGGAAAATACACAACTCCATCTGTTGAAATAATAATCCTCTATAAAGAATGTTTGGTAATTAATTGTCATTTACCACCTCGCTCTTTTGACAAATTTGATGTATTTTTACCACAGATGGAGCTACTTTAACCTTGGCTAAACAAAATTTACATTTTTTTTTTCTTCCGAAGTTACTTATAAAGGTGTGATTTTCTGTGTAAAGATTAATAATAGGCCGAACAACTAATATAAGTACAACATTCAAATGTACAGTTTTGACAAACAGATTGCGTGTCGTAATATTTTACATCTTGAATTCACAAAATTAATCATATCTTTTGATAGAGTGAATCGATTTCGATGAAACAAAAACTAAGTAATACCCCAACTTACGTAGAATTTTTGTATATAAGCATTGTCTGCATTGAATTCGTAGATTTTACGTGAATCGCGAACGAACAAACAGATAAACAGACAAACAGACAAACAGACAAAAATGACAAAAATGATGGAAATGGGTTCTGTTAGTTATCCTTTAACATGCCGGCTATTTTTTTTGTCAATTTCTTCAATGTACAAAAATTACTTTTCTACAGATTTATTATATGTATAGATTTTATGTTACAAACATAATATTATATAAATTTTAACTTTATTGGAATACTTAGACGTAATACTATGATTGTAAATAATGTAGTTTTTAAATAGTGTTTAGTTCTTAGCTGTCGTATTAGGATAAGAGATCCTGTAAAGATAATTTAAGGTGTTTTTAAATAAATAAATTTTAGTAAAGTTACGTGGGTATGTTTTGAAGCAAGTTTCCATAGAAGTAATTAATTAATGTCGATCAAGTATGGTCCGGTTGTGTATGCAGGTCGATATTGCTTACACTTGAGCTATTGTTAACTCTCGCATTGTTCTGTGTTGATGTAAGGATGCATACGTGATGATTTTCGGGGCTAGTGTGCTGTGAACAATTAATGGTGTTGCAGTATGTACATAATTGTATTGGGAAATAGTTCTAGCCCATGTAAGAGAAATTGTTAACGATAAATTCATTAAATAAAAAACCTATGGTAGCTTTATCACAAAAAAGTTAAAGACGCTTTTGGCAATTGTTTAAGACAATTTTGATTTTTTTTCTTAAAAACTTAACACACGTCTCTTTAACCTTACAATGTGGGGTTTTTGAGAATTTTATTCTAATCATTTTTATATCGTTTTATCAACATAATTCAAAGACTCAACTTATTGCTTTAACATATTTTTTTAATCTACGAGCACATTTTGGCACATTAGCTATCATTTTCACAGAGGCAAGATGACAAGAGGTGTTAGAACTGAGTAAGATAACTGAAGACTCTCCACGATACTGACTGCAAAATCTAAGTACAAAAACAAAGAAAGCCAACTTATCACGAGCTTCATAAAACAAAAGCCAAACACCACTACAAGATGTTCATAAACTCCACCACGGAATTAGGCGCAACGCATCAAGACTACTGAAATGACAGCGGTCACCCTCCCCTTGTGTCGTTGTAGGAAATACGACACACTTCACTTTTAATGTTCTAAATAAAACAGATGTATTTGTTCTTCAATTGTTTGGTGTATTCTTTCTTATGGGTATTGGTTATTCACGTTGTACGTAGACTTGCCAATGTTTATTTTAAGATAACTGTTTGTCATCTGCTTATAGATACTCTTAGAAAGGTTTCAACGGTATATAGAACTGTATACATTTCTTCTTAAAACATTTTTTTCCGGAAAGCAATTAAGAGAATGTCCCGTTTTTCAATTTATTTTTGATTAAATTATAATTACTGGATCACTATTAAAATAACTTGGTAATACGTAACTTAAAACAAGCTGCAAAGGAGAAATAATACTTTTTAAAACGACCACTAGATTTCCCTTTTAAAGTCCTCAAATTCCTAAACGTCCTTTAGAAATGACAATAACGAATCCGGGCATAGGCTCACGTTGGTACTTTTAGTGACACGGGACGACGTGGGTACATCGTGGTCACCCTAACACTCGGTAATGAAAATTCTTTCGGACATGCGAACACCCTAGCGCAACGGGACAGTTTCGGTTCAATCGTTGTCACAGTTTTACTAACTTCGCACCGCAGTGGAAAATGTTTGATGAACTATGCTCCTTGATTTGCTATGTATGGTGAAATGTTTTTGGTAGGTTTAATAGTGGCTGGTGAAAATAGTTGTCTAAATTAGGTAAAATGTGTGGTACAGAGAACATCAGGTACGAAAAGTACCTATTTAATTGCTTTTATTATAACGAATCTTCTGAAAGTGAATTACTTTCAGTATCGATTGCTGTCCTTGCATTATTTGTTAGTTTTAGAATCAACCAAACCAGCTAGAGCTAGCAAGGTTCTCTTAATGTCAGATAGAACTAAGTTTTGCTTAGATTTTCCCATAGCCCAGTCATATTTCTAAGCTCTCACAGACAAGTAGACATACAACCACCCTCTCGGATTGGTCGTTAAACCGAGGGGCTTCGACGCCCTCTCAATCGAAGACCGCTGACGTGGCAGCCGGCTTGTACCAGTGACGGCCTCTTGTACCATGCTCGAGTGTTTTGTATGGACCATGAGGCGATCCCATGACAAAGTGGCGTGACCTAAAATCCTCATGTTCCTAATATTAAATACTAAAAATATGCAGATTCATTGATTCACAAAATAAAAATAGTCAAGAAATAATGTTTAGGTGTGCCAACTATATCATTAATGTCACTATACCATCATCCATATACCACTTAAGAAGAGCAACATTTCTTATAGTGAAAATATAGTTGGTCAAATGCTTAAAAGGATAACTTTATCTAAGCATACACATTAACTCACTAACCTGCGCTTACATTACCACTATTAAAATCTACAATACACGATCCAACTCAAAAGCAGTTCCTACAAGTTTACGCATAGCAAACAATCCTTCTGCGGTTTAGCGATACACAGATACAGTAGGCATTACAAAATAAAGGTACGTTATAAAAGGTAAAGTAAACTAGCGTTAGGGAAACTTGGTTATGTCAACGCTATCAAAGGACTCACTAAACTCTGCCCACGGCTGCCAGTGACAGATAAAAACGTGGGATTTGGTGGCGCGGTGTACCCGTGTCTTCGTCAGCAGTATTTACTTACCCTGGAGCTGTTTGCTCCTTTACCCTTAACCTAACCTTTAGGGCTGCTCTCCAAGTGACGAGAACGAAGCGGGCACGTATATTAGTAAGCAGCTAGCTATATGCACAGGTGTTCTCAGTGAGTTGGTAAAGCAATAAATTTTGAGATTTAATACCTAGTCTTTTGTGGAAAACTATTTTATAACTTTAACTTTAATATTTTAGTAGGTAGTTAATCGTGCCAGTGCTAGTTCGCTATTCATGATGGAACTGGTTGCGAAACTTACTCATTAGAGTGGTTTGAATATGAGGTGATTTTATAGTTTGAAAAGTAGACCCTACTCATATGCATAGGTAGGTATAAAGGAAATTCATGAAGTTTGGGAAAAGTCAAAATGTATTTAACACGACAACATTTTGATAAATTGTATTTAATTTTTAAAAATTGTGCAGAATGTATGTTATTGTTACTGGTAAAACGTTCGTCCCCACAATATTGGATGCCGTGCCTTGGTGATACAGAGCTCGTGACTTGCACCCCTCGTCCTATTGATTCTGCACTCCTTCTCCAACACTTTACATATTGCTTATTTAGCATTATTTCATTTCGGCGTGCCGCTATTTGTCTTTCGTGTTTTGCTGATATTGTTATCGTTGCTCACTTGTTTCACGTGAGATGCTACTGCTGACATTGTGAACGTGATCTTCTATAAGAGTTTATTTTTAATCCAGATCTGAGATGTCTAGTCTCATTTATTGTATGGAAAGTGTCAATTCGTACAATATAATGCCGACGTTGTTTCGTTGTTATTTCGATATTTTTATCAGAAAGTCGCGCTTTGCTTGGATTCGTTTTGCTCGGCGCCTCATTCGAATTGTATTGCAACGGCTGACGTTAGAGATATGAAAGTGTGAATGCACTCATTATTTTTCTTTGAGATTATTCTAGCGAGCACTTCCCAAGCGTATCAATATTTGTGCAAAATATTTGTTTCAATTTATTGTCTGTTTATACAAACAGAGGTGGGCGTGGGATCGTTTACTAGAGTTTGTGCAGGTTTGTGTTTTGTACTTCAAAATCAGTGTTCTAAAAGATAGATAGAACTTTTTCTGCCGTTGACATTAAAAACTGTTTTGAAAAAAAATCCTCTCATTCTTTGAGCATCAAAAAAATCTTTGTTCCGTCAACAAAAACACGGCCGGAAATCTGGAAACCAAACTTCGAATCCGGCCATCGAGACCAAAATAAGTTTAAACAATTCTCGAAAAGAAAGGGAAAGTTCTGGACCGAGGGGTTAGGGGAAAGTGGCGTCTTACAGGGAAGGCTCAAGGGATCCCTTGGCTCCGACACGCAAAGCCGAAACCGCGAAATCTCCGGGTCCCATCCGTCATAATTTCAACGAAAAAGCATGCGCCTTTAGGAACTTCTTTTGTTTGAATTGTCGATATAAATATAATATAATATTTGTTGTTACAAAATCTCTGTTTATATGAAATAAAATACGTGTATATAATAATCAAAATATTGTTATTTTAAATGCTAAGTTCATAGTCATCCAAATAGTGTTATTTTTTGCTGTAAGACTGTGTCATTAAAAAAGGGAATATTGTTTTAAATGGTTCCGTTTATGTACTCGATGTATATATTTCAAATATTTTAAAACAGATCTTTTAGTATACAATAATCCCTTTTATACTTTTCTAAACAAAATAAAATTACTCAACATTTTTTGTATGAAGTAGCGCCAAAACACGTTCCCCTTAAATAACGTTCTACCAAACATACTCATGAATTTTTACAACGTGAAACATAGATACGTTTTCACAATGTTTTTTGGACATTTATTTTATATCATAGTCTATGGTTATGATCGTAAAAGAATATGTATTTACGAGGTTGCATTTTACGTTTTAAATCAAATTTTGTCGACCCTTTCATAGGGGTGTTATATTTATGTTATTTATTTAGGAAGGAAAGGTACACAGCAACGCGTAAATATTTATTAGTACTTATATTTATAACCGTCGCTTGTCTTATGGGAGAACTAAAAGAATGCGACGTTCCTGATTTTAATTCTTTCTAGAAATTCTAGATATCCTAATAAGCAGCTAAGCGTAGTTTATGTGACTGACAAAGATGCTTTGTTTCTCATATAAGTAAAGGGGTGAAGTTTCCAGTTCCAGTAAATAGTTAATACTAATCCTCAATATATTTTTTTGACATTTACACTCAGATAAAATACAGTTCATTTCAGGTTAAATTACATCAAACTTGTGTCTAATGACTGAAACAATTATAATACTGTTTAAAATAAAAATACATAAATATTTGTCTTTCTTTTCAACAAAAAATTATAAATTCGAAAATCGAATCACATTCCTCTGTTTTACTCGTAATTATAAAAGCTTCCAGCCAGCTATTCGTCAAAAGGTTACAAAGTACATATTCGAAATTCAAGCTTCGTTTGTTGCCGTACAAATTAGAATCTGTCAAACGCTCTGTAAAGTCACATTCATTACTGAATGCAGTGGTCATTGCGATGGTCGTGCCCTCTGGCGGTGTGTTTTGGAATATTCCTTTTTATACTAACCTGAAAGGTGGCTTTGGAAGCCGGATTTCTATAGAATTGGTACTTATGGTGGGTTGTGGGAAGCTAAATATTCGCTGTGACATAATGGACGTATTTGGCAATGGATTGGTTGTGCTGTTTGGATAAATTACGCTATGTACGGACAAAGTATGGGGACCATACTAAATGTACTATTTTACTAAACTAGCATTATAGAAGGCTGTTAATATACCAGTTATTTTGTTAAATATTGATGATCAGCCACAATTTGGCCCACTAAGCACCAACCTCAACCTAGTTGGCAAAAAGCCCTATTGGTATACAATTGAATTTTAACTGTCCATGTATAAATAGTGCCAATACTTCAAAATATTATGACTTTTTATAAGATGTAGGCACGAAGTACCTAAAAGTCATTCTAGCAATAAAATTTTATTGCTAGAATGACTTCTTATATTCGCCGTGTGAAGCATTCATTTTAAATTTTCTTTTCTGTACTACCTCTCTCAAAATCAAAGGATTGCTTTGGTAATTCTTGGAATTCTATAGACGACGGGCAATGTACATTATTTGCTTGCGAATTTCGATGTAAAAAGATATTGTACCAATATGATGGGATGTTCGAAGGGTGCTTGATATTATAGTTTTTTTAAAAGACATTCCTGTGTAAAAAGAAGCTGTTTGATGTTGCTTTGGTTAGTTTTTGGTAGATATTTTTCAATGTGTACTATTTTTAATTTAAAGAAGATTTTTTTACTATGTATGAACAAGAAAACTGGCTTTCTAACTGATTGATCGTTACTGAAGTAAGTACTGTTACTGTTACTGTTACAGCCTTTTTTTTTTTTTTTTATCGTCCCACTGCTGGGCACAGGCCTCCTCTCACACGGAGAAGGGTTGAGCATTAATCACCACGCTTGCTCAATGCGGGTTGGTGATTTCAGACTTTATAGTCCAGGTTTCCTCAAGATGTTTTCCTTCACCTTTTTTTTTATCAGCCATTGGTGTCCAAGATATACTTAGAAAGTACATACAAACTTAGAAAAGTTGCATTGGTACTTGCCTGACCTGGAATCGAACCCGCGCCCTCATACTCGAGAGGATGGTTCTTTACCCACTAGGCCACCACGACTTCTTCTTGAAGTAAGTACTAGTTCTACAGAATTGTAAAATGATGGATTTTTAAAAGATTAGTGACTCTAGTGTATCAATTTCGATGGCATTTTACTACAGAAAATAATACTATAAACATTTCATTCTTCTATTCTTTTCATTGAAAGCTAATTACTTATGTTTTCAATATACTTTTCCTCGAACGAACAAGGCACTCAGCAAGAGTACAATTTATCTTAGAAACTTTCATTGCATTACCGAGTTGACATTAAAAACCGCTGGTTCCCGTACACTGAAGTTTACAAGAAAAACTCGCAAACTGGCTGAACATTAGTTAACTGCGTTCGAGTCATTTAGCGGAGTTGTTAGTACTAGTTACGAGTTTCTTTTGCGAGTTTCTATTGATTTTTTTTTTAGTTCATTTAAGATGTATTACAACATGAGAAACTAGTATGGGTCATGTTTTATATGATCATAATACATTATCCCAAATAAGCTTATTTAAATTAAGAAATATTAAAACCTGCACTGAGCATTGAAACTGAAAACAGATTTTGTACCAAGTCAGACTGAGAGACACGTTAGTAGGTAGCATAGGTAAGTATGTATACTTATTTTATTTTCAGTGGCCATATATCTAACTTGACTCAAACAACCTAAACAGACAGAATAAAAAAATCTTATTTTAATGAAAAATTCTCAAACTTTATTAAAAGTAATAGAATTAATTTCATTCTATGCTATGTACCTAACATGTGCACTTGTACATATTATGTACAATTTAATTATCCTCTAATAATATAATTTTATTTAAAAATCATCCAAGCTGAAAACTCCATTTTTTGTCATTATTATCTTCATTTCACATTTGATTACGTAATAAAGTTGTAAATTGAATCCATTGAGCACAAACGTTGTGAGGACGTGAACACGTGCTGAGCATGCATCAATATGCATATGAAAATGAAAATCTGTTCTGCTAATAGGGATATGAGGATAGGTATCGATATTTCACTTCTCGATACTTTTATACCTACTCGATATTTTCTATGAATGAGTGTTAATTATTATTAAATTTTATTTTCTTTAATCATTTTTAGTAATAGGTATATATTATTTTTATGAAGAAAAAGATCAACCGATTATTTGATTTGTGACATTGCATTTACTCTAATTTATTTTTATAAATTAGGTAGGTATATATTTTTCAATCATAAAAGATCAACCTGTAATTTGTGGTCTAATTCCTTCCCGTACCCGAGCAAAATATAGGCTATGTGACTAAAGCATACTGTAGCTTCCTAACAGTGGCAGAATTTGTCAAATCGATTCAGTAGTTTTAAAGTATTTGTTTGTACGCAAACAAAAAAGTTTCCTATTAGTTGTATTAGTGTAGTATAGAAGTATATGTAATTATCAGTGTCCTAAAACAATAACGACTAGAAACTTATCGATATATTTTCGTCTCGATACCATATCCCTGCTCGCAAGCTGTTGGAGCAGTAAATAAGATCCGGAATAAATATCCGGCCGCCAACTGAACCCGTAGCCTTCTATCTCTGTCTAACTAGGTGTAGGAGAAAGGGAGGCAACAGCCACCAGTGTTGATGACGAACTGTGATAGTCCCTACGGCTTCCCGTGAAGTGATTGACAGTGCAATCGATGCACAGTGGGTTGGTAGTGGTCTAAGTGTGGTCATAAAATATTATGGCATTGTTTTTTCCAATTTCATAGTAGCTGTATAATATCTGATAAGTCCAGAAAACTTCAATATATCATTATGGTTTTGAATACCGAAAACTATTAAAAATAGATTCGATACAGCTACAAATATTTTTTCACTGTGTAAAAAAAAATGTGCATCTAGTGTTTTAGAATATAAAATTACGTGCCACTTCTAACACAAATATTAGGGTCATTTAAATTCCCCAAATAATATTAATAAATCTGGAAAGTAGGAGGAAAATAATTCTCGAATTAAAACGCCTAGATCATTCTAATAGGTCCATCAGTAAAATGAAAAAGTAACATAAATTTGCCGTATCATTCCTACTTATTTCTTGTCTGAAATAAAATATATATATTTTTTTGTAACACCAGCATTGGTTATAACCACTGTGCAGCGTAACGTTGCATCGGAAATAGAAACGTTAAATTCAGTACTGCGCGGTGAGATTTGGAAGTGAAAGGTTTATAAACCTTCACTTAGCAATTTTGCGCCGATGAATGCATAGAAACCAGATAAATACATACATAGTTATTATTCAAAAAAATAAGAAAAACAATTCAATTTAAAACTAAATGTTTTCTGCAGGGAATAAAATATGTAGAGGTACAAAATGAATTTTACATTATTTGTTAAGTTATCAGGTTTTGCAGAATTTATTCTCAACGAGGTCTAAGAACACGCATCCACTTCTAAAATTAACTATCGATCTGCGTAGGCTTTATCTCGGTAACCAAAATATCTTGAGACAGCAAGCCTAAACTAACCCTAAACATTTAACCGCCTATTCTGCTTACCAAGACACGCCACTACTGCGGACGAAGGTGTTATCATGTAATAATTAATTTTATTAATATCGATACCGTTGCACCAATATATCTTGACACCTTACCCCCCTTTTCATTAAACAATTTCGCAAGTACGAGGGAAAATTGAGCGGTAAGTGAGAGGTCTAATTAAGCTGGTCCAATGTAACAGGTGACGTGTAGTGATTTACGCTGAACGATAAATCGGAGCGTAGGTGTAGGATGTAGGTACGTAGATTTATTGTTTTAGATGAAGATTTCGTAATCGATTTGGTAGTTTGTAGTTGTATTGATTGGGAATTTAATTTAACAGGCTTACAGAAACAAATGCCGTTATGAAATTGACTGAAATTCCTTTTAGAAAATAAAGATTTTTAAATTGCAAGACTGAAGGATAACTACCTCCTTAAAAGTACGTATTATATTTCAACAGCAATACGACTTCAGAAAAAGTGGATTTCAAGAAATTCATACAAATGCCTATATGAAATATCATCAATCTCATAATCCCATGAATACAATAAGTACGTAAATCACTACATGCTTGCAACAATCATTTAATATTCAAAGTAATTTTTCAAAGTGGAAATATCACAGCTTGCCACATCATCACGAGAGAGGGTAGAAAATTGCAGACTGCCCCCGCGTCACGTATGTTCCGCACATGAATGTGCGAAGAAAGCCTGCCTAGACTGCCTATTGTATCATTTTCAGTTATGCCAAAAATATATTTAAAGTATATTTGGTTTTTCGAAATGTTTAACAAGTTGTATGTTGAAGCGCAGATATACGCGGGACTCTATTGATTTTCTATTGTTTTAAATAAATAACAAAATTGATCGCTTTTGTTGTAATTCAACAAAGTATTTTATTATGTGATTCGTAGACGCAACTTAGTTATTGCATATGTTATGTTTTCGTTTTGAAAGTGACTAAATCTGAAGCCCGTACGACAAGAAAGTGACTTTTATTTAAAAAAAAACACTTTTCGTGCACGCGAATTATTCCTGCCATTTGTCAAAAAAGACATACCATCCCGGTAATTAAGTTTATTCAGTACATTTAATTTGGAAACTTCAACAATAAACTTCCGACCTTAAAATCTAGGTACAACAAAGTTTCAAATAGTGCTTTGACATAATTTCTAACTAAGCCTAACTTTTGGGACCACAGGGCTTAGTGTAACTTGTATTCTGTATATTTATTTAACTTATTTAACTTGAAAGGGTGAAACAATTAGGTTTGTAGGATTACAAGTTTAAATATAACTTTGAGAACAATGATATGGCTAAACAAGTTATTTAAATATTGGTTCTGTGTTACTAGTTTAATGTTGTTTGACTGGTTCTAAACAATAAAGTATTGTACAAATAATAATGATATTTTTATGTTATCCATCCTCAAAAGTCATCGCAAATATTATTCTGAACTTACTAGACAACAAAAATACCAGCAGTCTTTATGACGGGGGAAGTTAAACGTCTTAGTACATCAGTAACATCTTGCAACGCAGGTGTCGCATGGGGAAAGTTGGGGTACTCTGACACCCCATACCCCCTACGAAGGGAGACGGGGGATTTTTTGTCGATTTAGACGTAAACACCGTTTAAGACTTGCCGAGTGTTATATCCTTGTTTCGAGTATCGCTACTGTATAAATTATAATGTATGAAATATGGTTCTTTGTGTGTTCGTACACGTAGTGTTTTGTTTTATCGCCTTTTTGTCGCGTTGTGTTCGAATTTTGAACTAAAAAAAATTGAGATGCAGAATATAAATACGCAACATAATTTAAATGTCGAAGTCGTTAAAATCTTCTCTCTTCTTTTTGTTTAATAGTGTTGCTATTTATAATTAACAAAAACAGCATAAATGACGTATGTAACTAAAGATGTAAACCAGAAAATAAATAAAAACAATGGCGCTAAAAATGCTCGTAGCACTTGCTACGCCGTAGCGCATTTCGTAACAGTTTTTAAAGAGTCGCGTCGGGTTAATTGTGCAATTATGTCATTAGAAGGCTTCTTAAAAACGTGCATGCTTGTGAAACTTTGTATGAAGTTAAGGTAAAGTAAAATAAATGTAACCTATGAAGTGAAGTTTTTTTTCAAGCAAGATTATCATAGGCATTGTAAATGAATGGCAACTTGAAAAAGTCAGTGACTTGTTATAATATTAGGACTTATTATTTTTGTGTGGACTGAGCTTTATACCTATTTGTTCAAATCTATTGTTTGTTTTAAGATATGACGAATAAATAATTTAATTTTAATCTATCAGCGTATTCTGACCACGTAGCTACATCAACAGTAGGTACTTTAGCAGTGAATTAAACTAAAACTAACTACATTAAACTAAAATTAACATGTGCAATATGAAGTTATGTCATATGTTATTATTTTAGTACACAATTACGAATAGTGAGGGGCCTATTAACGAGGCGTAAGTGTCTGCGAGGCAAACTGTTTATCACGGTGTATTGTCGTTTCCTACAAATATCCGCTTTCGGTGGTTAGACAGAACATGGAACTAGGTTTTCTAGATAGTGCACACTATCTTAGCTTGTACATATTGATGAGCAACAGTGCATGAGTGATACAATTTTCTATCTATCATCTACCAATGCTTCCTCTTCACCAGCCAAAGGTAAACTGGTACTGAATGCTTATGGCATTAAGTCTGTCATTGTACATTGTGTTCGTATATTCGTATTTAACTTATAAATAATACCGACATGGGTATACCTGATATAATTGTATAAATATAGAGTTCAATATGAGACCATTTTTTTTTATTTCAATAGCCTTGACTTTACCTTTGAAAAGAAAATCGAAAAATTCATGGGTACTCACTCACTTACACATTTTTTCATACAGTAGACTCTACTATCCACTACAACATTATGTATAATCATCGGCACGAGACTTGAGCGCTGACCTTCCCCTACGCTGAAGTAATTTATTGGGTCCCTTTTGTGGTATGAAGTGAGGCGCGGGGGCGGCCTAAAGCGGTGATTGGCCCGCAGCGCATCGCGTCATAGCCGTAACTCGGGATTGGTTCTTTGCTAATAAATCACTTCTGCGCAGGTGAAGGTCAGCGCTCAAGATTCGTGCCGATGATTCTAACTACTCAAATTAAATGTACTAAAACCATTATTACCCCAGATTAGTACAGAACAAAATAAAAGCTGTTCAAATAACAGGCACAATACCCTTGAAGATAATTTTAATTTAGTAATAAACAACGCTTACGCAAATATTAGAGTTTGCTCGTCCCTAATTAAATTCTGTACTATGAGAATTAATTTGCGAGGATATTTAAAGCTAAACAACTGTGAAGTGGGTCAGGGATATACATTTGAAAGTTTTATATGGCCAAAGTGGTTCCGTGTTTCGTTTTAGTGCTGTGATGCAGTCATTTAGTGTGGCGGATTTTTATGCAGCTAAAAAGGTTTTGAAGTAAATAACGGTTATGATTTGTGTTAGTCATTTTAAAATGTCATCGTTCTAAAAGTTTGCATAATTTACAAGAAAATAATTTATAAAATGGAAGTACAGTGGGCCCATCCCTCCACAAATATATTTAAGAATAAAAACTCTGCGGAATCGAATATTTCATTTTTAATTAATTTGATGTTTAAAAAAAATATTGGTGATTCAGTATTATCTATTTTTTTTTTCAAAAAGAGTTTTGAACCTTATCAAGTTATCCTTATCAACCTCCTTTAGTCCCATCTAGTAGTAACAATTCCCCGATTAACAAGATTTACGCTCTCTTCCGAATTACACTACCTTCACCGTGCGAGGCGTACGTCGAATAAATCAAGCAGTGCTCGTTCAGGCCCGTCTCACTCTCCCCTATAGCGTAGCCCGAACGTGACGCTTGCTTTGGTGGCCCCGATTTGCACCTGAATATTAAGATACATTGATGGTTTTGATGCTACACCTTAAACACAGTACTGCACCATAAACTAATCATAAACCTTTTCTAGTCCCATCCAGTAACAACAATTCCCCGATCAACAAGATTTACGCTCTCTTCCGAATTACGATACCTTCACCGTGCGAGGTGTACGTCGAATAAATCAAGCAGAGCCCGTTCAGGCCCGTCTCACTTTCCCCTATAGTCTTGGCCGAACGTGACGCTTGCTTTGATGGCCCCGATTTGCACCTGAATAGTTTATTTGTTGCATCTATCGTGATTTCGTTTTGGATTGTATTGTTTACATGTGATGTTTTAGGGGCGAAGATTTTTTCATGTTCACTTTGGGACTAATATGTCAGTCTGTCAATACATTGTTTTATTTCAGCTTATTTAAGCAGTTACGGATGCAGCTGTTGGCGATGTGATATACTAAATAAATATTTAAAATATGCTGTCTATATATATGTGACACTAGCTTCTTAACTCTCTTCTTAACTTCCCGTACCGCCTTCCTCGATAAATGAGCTATCTAACACTGAAAGAAATTGTCAAATCGGACCAGTAGTTCCTGAGATTAGCGCGTTCAAAAAAACAAACAAACAAACAAACTCTTCAGCTTTATAATATTAGTATAGATTGAAACATTATGTCATCCAAATGTAATTAGGACATTTGGTGTTCTAGAACACAGATATTCACACATTTTCCTGGAATTTTCCCATACTTGACCTAACGAAAATTTACTTGGTTAATGTCTGCCGATTCCAAATAAACAAATATTTGTAGAGGAATAGTTCTGGTTTATATTCCATACATATACGTTGTATAATGTACCAATTAGCCAAGGTTAGTGTTGTCCTAACTTAGTTTGTAAGTCTTACAGTAACTATGTTAAACTCGGCAGGGAACTAAATGAGATCACATGTTACTTCTGACTTAAGACTTCCCTTGTTCTTGAGAAAAACAATAGCATTTATTTTCCATTTATGCTGGAATATCTAGGTAAAAAAGTGAGAAAATATAACAGTCAATGTTTTGATTATTTTCAATTAGTTGCAAAAGGTTTTGTTTTAGTTTATAGATATTTATTTGTCCTAAACATAAACATATTAATTATGCGTAAATAAACCATTAATTACAAAAGTTTATTTGCAACACATTAAAGCGAAAATAAACAAAGCTGCACTGCAAATTAATTAAACTGAAAATGTTGCTATAAAGTCAATAAGCCCTCATTAAATATTAGCCAAATACCTACTATAAACCGCAGAATCCATATTCCAAAAACCGTCTAACCAAAATGTACATAATAAACGAGCATAATCTATTAATTCGGCCAGCCTACCCTTTTAAGATGCACCGCTCATTATATAATTCAACACTTCATAATCCGGCTGGCCGCTACAACTTGCACTGAAGTTTTAACTCAGCCTGGCAGCCATTTTGATTCCGTGCTCGAATTAATCCTGCGGCATGTCCGGCCCGCGAAAATTATTTAGACTGACGAATGCCGTAAATAAAGGATTAAAAGCGAACTCTAAATGCCCGTGTATTTAGATTTTCACCCACGCAACCCTTTTATTTGTTCACGTCAGATATTTTTGCATTAACGCACAATATGGCCGATTAAACAGGCTGTGTTTGTGAACGTTGAAATACTTTGAAATTTGTTTGCTGTCGAATGTCAAGGTCGGTGACCCCGGAGGGTCGTGACGGCACCTCCTAACTTTTGTAGTATCGATCTATTGACGTTTATTAGACAACTAAGACAGTGACTGTGTATTTATATTTATGTACCAACAATGTAATAACAATGGACGGTATTCTCGGTATGAAATAAGCTTGTTATTTTTCCTGATAAAATAATAGAAGAGAAGATCCTTCCATGGCATTCCTTTATGAAAAAGCTACGGTAGGTATTCAATAAATGGTATCAAAAGAATACTGTCGAGTTTTATAATAATTGCCTGCAATAAATGCAAGTGCGACGTATTAATTCAGTGTGACATCTGCACGGAATGCAATGTTTTGCTCACTTCTGATAAACGAGAATTCCGCTTAAAATTAATTTAAAATGGCTGTTTTCTGTTCTTTTGTTTGTGCTAGTTCTGTTTTTCCTAGTTTTAATTTCAATTTAAGTATGCCTTGAATAATAAAATATGGTTTATGGTTATTACTTCACAACAGAATTAATATCGCTTCTATTGTATTTTACATTATAGGTACTATAGTACATTTTTTCAAACAAACAGGAAAAAATAACCTTCCACTATAATACGCACCACTCTTAATTACGATCGGACTATATGATACACATTATAAAATTTTACCTTAAGCTGCATTAGCTAGTAACAAAACAATTTTAGCACCTTACTTATCACCAAACTTCCCAAAAAAAAAACACATCTACACCTCCCATATATTTATGACGACGAGATAGTCAAAAATACCTACCAACTATCACTATGAATAAGTTAAGCGGTGCCTTCCAAACCTTACCATTGCCGACAAGTGACACCCATTCACATCTCCACATTCGTCATCGCCGTACAATGTCGAAGGAACCACGCAAAAGATTTGGTTCACTCGTGAATGGAATAGACCGGGAATCCCTTGAGCCGTCTGCTATGATAAATGATGTTGTTCTTTTCATTCGTACTTAGAATCGTGATCTTTTGAGGAATATCTTGGAATAAATAACGCTTTTTTTGCGAATGAAGGATGGTGTTTGTGAATGTTTTAGCGATGTGGTTATTGCGTATGTAGTGAAGTTTTGTTGGTTTTGAACATAACAACGACTTTTATTAGATCTTGAAATAAGTTAGTTTTGTAAAACTCGTAAAAAATAAACACAATAAAATTTGTTTATATTCGGTTATTCAGACTTGTGCGAGTAAATTACATAAAAAGCCAGAACGGAAAGACATAGAGACTTGGGTAAACCTATCATTACTTACCAATGGTTTCGTTAAATAAAAATGTAAGTGACTACAAAAAGAAGGGGAAAAAGATTATGCAGGTATCGCTTATCCAAACAATTATGTAAACCTCTCAACAAATAACCGCCCTAAAATTAATAAAAAACCAAAAGAGAAAAATTGCTCTTGTAATTGAGAAAAGCTTGCTGCCGACTTTCATTGGTGTGTTTTTAAAACGCGCGTATAAATATCTCAGCATGATGCCGGGTACGGACCCTCAGTGCTTACAGGGGCATCGATTGACTGTAATTATATTATCCTACCCTAAAGGTAAGGTGACTGTTAATCTATGAAAATAAGGGGAATGCGGTGGTGTCGCCTGTTCATTTTACTTAAGGATACAGCCTTAGGAGAATTGCTTCGTGGCTTTGATGTATGTTTATGTTTTAAGGTGAATTAAAAATGATGTTGTTTGTGGTGTTTGCGAAAATATACCAAAATTTTAAAAGGTCGGTGCAAGAGAATGTTAACCTTTTATAGTTATCGGCACGGATAATGAGCTCTCGGCTGAAGAGTGGGGATCGCTTTGCGCACTGTACACATAAGGCAATAAACCAATAAATCGCTTCTGCGCAGGTGAAGGTCAGGGCTCAATATCCCTGCCGATGATTATACAATTTTTTATCGGTGTTTCATCCCATACGACATAAGGGCTGAATAAGCAAGAAAAGATCAAGTGTATGAGTCTTTGACTGTTTGCACCTACCTATTAGTCCCCAGGCCGGCGAACAAATTTTTTTTTGATACATATACTTACATTTAAGACTTTGTGAGTGCCTTCCTTACGATGAGTCCGACAAACTTTTCGAATGCGCAAATTTTGGTGCCGCTGCGTTTTTTAATGCTTGACTCCTGAAATTGTCGATATGACGTCACTATGGCTCTTCGTACATACACGTTTCATCTTTTGAGATTCGTTTAATAAAGTTAACTAGAGAATGGTGGTCAACTTGTCCGATAAAGATCGTGCTGCGTTTGGAGTGTCCACCATCCTGAAAATGTCGATATGACGTCACTATGACTCTTCGTACATACCTGTTTCATTTTTTGAGATTCGTTTAATAAAGTTAACTAGAAAATGGTGGTCAACTTGTCCGATAAAGATCGTGCTGCGTTTGGAGTGTCTACCATCCTGAAAATGTCGGTATGACGTCACTACGACTCTTCGTACATACCTGTTTCATTTTTTGAGATTTGTTTAATAAAGTTAACTAGAAAATTGTGGTAAGCTTGTCCGACAAAGATCATGCTGCATATGGAGTGTCCACCGTCCGGAAAATATAGATACATTTTAAGATTTGGTATAAAGTACTGACAATTGGTGTGAAGTATGTTAATAGTAAATGTTGCATTTAGAAAGTCGTTTCGAATGATATATGTATCATTACTACAGGAGGGATTTATTAACTTGAAAACACCTATCGATAAAATAATCTTATATAAGATGTAGCTTCTGAAATACTAACAATTCGCCGAAGTTTTTTTAATATGAAATGTTGCATTTAAAAACGTCTTTTGAATGATGTATAACTCATTACTAGAGATGGGATTTATTTAATTGAAAACATCTATCAATAATTATAATTTTAAATAAGCTCTAGCTTCTAAACTACTAACAATTTGTCGGAAGTATGTTAACACGAAATGTTTCATTTGGAAAGGTTTTTCAAATAATATATAATTTGTTACTAAAGAAGTAATGGATTAGCTTGACAGAACCTACCGATAATATATTCTTAGAAAAGCTCTAGCTTTTAAAGTACTAACAATTTGTCGGAGTTATGCTAATACAACCTTGCGCTTAAAAAGATCTTTTGATTGAAATATGGCTCATAACTTCAAGTGAGGTGTTATTCCTTAACACAATGTAAAGTATCAATAATATGCCTTAGGTCAGTTATGTCTTCCAAAATACTAAGAATCGGTAAGTGGCATGTTAAGACGGAATATAGCGCTTAAAAAGATCTTTCAATTGACATATGGTTCATACCTAGAGGTGGGACATTATTCCCTAACATAGTAAAACTTATCGATAATACGCCTTATTTGGGCTATATCTTCTAAAATACTAAGAATTGATAAGTGGTATGTTGAGACAAAATGTTGCACTTAAAAAGACCTTTTGATTGATATATAGTCCATTAATAGATGTGGGATATTATTCCTTAACATAATATAAACTATCAACAATACGTCTTAGTCAGGCTACTTTTTCAAAAAATAGTAATTAAAATTGGTAAGTAGTATGCCAATTTAATATACTTAAATAATGCACGTGAATATTTAAGTCAGAAATTGACAAAAAGAATAAACTTCTTCCAATTGTAATATTTTTTTCTCATTTTCTTGTCGAACTGACTATTTGACTCACTACATTTGTCGGACAAGTGGATATTTGCAATAAGAATAGTATTATCTATCATTGTTGTGTTTGTCCGACATGTATGTATGGGGAGACACAGTGACGTCATATCGACATGTTTCGGATGGTGGACACTCCAAACGCAGCATGATCTTTATCGGACAAGTTGACCACAATATTCTAGTTAACTTTATTAAACAAACCTCAAAAAATGAAACGTGTATGTACGAAGAGTCATAGTGACGTCATACCGATATTTTCAGGATGGTGGACACTCCAAACGCAGCACGATCTTTATCGGACAAGTTGACCACCATTCTCTAGTTAACTTTATTAAACGAATCTCAAAAAATGAAACGTGTATGTACGAAGAGCCATAGTGACGTCATATCGACAATTTCAGGAATCAAGCATTAAAAAACGCAGCGGCACCAAAACTTGCGCATTCGAAAAGTTTGTCGGACTCATCGTAAGGAAGGCACTCACAAAGTCTTAAATGTATATGTATCAAAAAAAAATTTGTTCGCCGGCCTGGGGACTATATACCTACATTGCTCGTTTGAATTTCATCATATTTTTAAAAATCTCAAGATTTTTTTGCATAATTAAGATAAAATCACATCCTTCACTAGAAGGTTATTTTAAACTAATTTACTCAAACACCCTATTAATCCTTACGTACAAAAATGCCCAAACACACTGTTATCGTAATTAATGCAGGAACAAAAACAAAGTTTGTATAATCCTATTAGATGTTCCGGTGCCTTTGTCCGAGGATTTATCCGAGACTACCTCGAATAGAGTGATCATCGGCATTAGTGAGGCCGCGGGTGACTAGTGCTGTGCTGATGTGAGTGCGGTTAAAAGAACGGGAATGAGATATCGGCAGCTGGATTATAAAGGAAAGATTTTTTTGCGAATAAAATTGTGATTGGAACGGTTTTAGGAAGATGAAGCTGGAAGTAACTCATACGTTTGTCACAAAGATGACATGAATAAGAAGTGAGTTATGCGTTAGTAGGACGACTGACAGAGAGGAAAAGCTGAAAACATATTGCATCGACCCCAAATAACCTGGGTATAAGGCAGGAAAAGAAAAAAACAAAAGAAGAATAATATGTGACTAGATGAATGAGCGATATTTTATTTTACTAAGGTTATTAATGGTAAATAGTTCTTAAAAAGCTGTGTTATTTATGTGGGTTAAATTTTAACTGTAAATAGCGCCTAATTTACTATGCAGAATGCAAAGTTTTCAACACTATCTGTATACTATCTCTTGGGTTTCCAATTATGAGTAGAGCAAAACCGTTTCTATGTACGGGAATATCCGAAAACCGGGATTACGCAATATCCGAAAATTCACGACGCAAACAACACTAGTGAGAGACCAAAACCGTTCGAGATAGGGTACATTAATATTCTAACTTTGTCGATGGTGTTTTGTTTTCAGTGACCATTTTGTTTTTGTTTTAATTAGTAAGCTTGTCTATGTATGTGAGGTGTAAGCCATTAAGTGGTGGATGGAGGCTTCTAATTAAATTGTGTACCGGCTAACAAATAAAAGGGACTGGACGTAAGTTTAAATTAAAATGTTGTCATGTCTGTGTATCAAATGAATAAGTTGATATATTTCATTTGTGATAAAAAAATAATTCATTTTCATATATTATAAGGTTAGTGTTTATATTTTATGCTGCTTGCTGAATTTCATATAACTATGTATTTAGTTGATAAAACATAGATAAAAGATTCCAAATTCAAATAAACTCCACCCCTATCTCTTTAAGTACGCAATTTCCACCCGTATATAAAAAGAGAACTCAAAACAAAAGGTTTAAAATGCTTTGTGTACCAAACGTGGGTAGAAGAAAATCCTCTAATTGCGGCATCGCACGGCCGGGCATTGAGGCGATAAACATGAATAATGTCGCGAGATGTCCAACACTACTGGCAGAGAGTTTATTTTCTCGCTTTTCTTTAGGGTTGTGACTTTCAGTTACGGATAATCGATATAATTTGAATCGATGTTTGAAAATCGATTTGTGAAGTTAATTTGTTTAATTAAAGCGATTTATTTGGTAAAATATTTAGTTTTTCTGATCAACTTTACAAAAAAGGCCCACCAACGGGTATCGAAAACACTGTCATATAAAGCAAAACCAATTTTAGATAACTTTGTACGAAATAGTGGGTATGGTTAAATTGACCAAACTTTACAATGTTGCACTATGCCAAGTAAATACAACAAACTTAAATGATTATTAGAGAATCGATTCTAAGCTGTCAACCCTAAAATGTCACCTGGTTTTGCAAGATAACACGCGCAATACGAGTCTAGCTTTCGCGTTTCTCTCGACATTTTGATTAATAAGACTTTGTAATGACACTGAACTTGCACGGGTTACAATGTGATTTATAGGATTACTTGTAATTTATTACGTAATGGGGGCGAATATTAAGCGCCGGAGATTATGATGCTTAAGACTTTGTGCCCAACTTTGTAGACGAGAGTTGCCAAGTTATATGTCACTTAAGTACGCCTGAAATGAATGACGGCTGTTTGTCAGAGGAACAATTACACGTATTCTAATGTCACATGCTCAAAATGACACGGCAAAATACTTTATGACGTGTTTAATTTGAGTTATAGTTTTCACGCAGCCATTAAATTGCAAAAGCGTAAAATAACATTTAACAAAACAAACAATTAAAACCTCTTTACTGCCAAGAAAGTGAAACAATCAATTTGCATACAGCGGACGGCCATCTTGGATGCAGCGTCACCAAGTCACCCCTAAACAAAAACGGTAAAGTTGTAACGTTTATTTAATGGCGGACGACTCCCGACGCAATAATCCCTGTAATTGCGCTCTTGGCTTGCATGCAGAACAGGCAGATGCTCCCAAATTAGCATTGTTTATACACAGCGACAAACGGAATTTGTTATAATTATAGTGATTTGACACGACTCGCTTCGCAGCTAAGGTTGGGTGGTCTTGCGTTTTGGTGAATGAATAAAAATAGCGGAAGTGTGAGGAGAATTATAAAAAGATGATCGGTGAATGACCAATATAAATGTTGTTATTAATATGCATTTGCAACTAAGGATTAAGAAATTCTCAGACTAAGAACAAAAGGCCTCTACTTAAACAAAGATAGCATGAGCATTAATTACCGGTCTTGCCAAAGAGATTTCAGACTTATTTTGAAGTCCATGCCTGTTATTCAGTATATCATTTGTTGAATTCTATGAGTTAATCATAAACGCAGATTACTTAACACCCTCTAATCCAGCAATATGATGATTTCCACGATAGCTCTAAGTTCGAGACAGCTTGGCTCAGACGTTTATGATATACAAGCCTGCATGTGCATCCAAATTATGCCTGTTTTCGTGCCTGGAGTGGTGCCAAACTTGACCAATCTTATTTATGAAGCTATAAATGAAGTTGTCATCCGAGCAATTTTCAAGTAAGAGCTTGCTGTTATCTGCTTGCTTGAGTATTTTTACTTTATCTGTGCATATGTGCATGTCTGCCAAAATGATTAAACGGACTTTAGAGTGTAGTTTTATTGTTGTGTTTGTACATGATGAGAAATAAGTGTGTTATTTTCCTATGGGAAATTAAAGGCCTGTAGACTGCTGATGAAATAAAATAAAGTCAAAACATTTGGTTTGGCAGAGAGTACAGACACTGGAAAGAAAAATACGAATATTCGTAATCCTTTACAAGATCCTTATGGTATCTTAAACAAATACCCATACCAGCTACGTATGTATAAATGTGTTTATTTAGCAAATACGAAAGTCACCGCCAAGTCATAAGTACTGCCAAAGTAAATTGTACGCGTCGTAACTCAACGGGACCACACCACGACCAAAACGTCCGAGCACTTCTTTCAACGGTAAATAGTACAAAATTAATGAGCTTGTAATTAAACCTGTGTTTAGACAAACATGGGGACGTTACATCAAAGGCAAGGGATGAAGATTAAACAGGGCTGCGTCTGCGCCACGTGGCAGCATTAGTCTGCTTTGTATCACAAACTTTATTCTGCTGTCCGAAAAAAATCACATCACCTTACCCATCAACACATATGGTTGAATATTGCATGTTGCTGTGTTGCGATAGGTGAAAAGTTATCGTTGTTTATAACGAGAGTTGACAATGCAACTAGTCTCAACTATCATGGGATTTGCCGTGTAATAGGGTATCTCTTACTAGTAAGCGTTTAAAAGCAGAGATAAGGCTGTTTGCTAAGTGCTGGGGTATTGGGTTTTTGTGATCTCACCGCGATTTTGTCTGGCCTCGAGTTTGCAAGTCACCCATATGTGGACAAGGTTTATTCAGTATTCCAGTCAGGGGCTCCGTATTAGTTTTGGCCGATGTCTTTAAACTGAAAATGGATGCTTTAAAAGTTTTACTTTTACCAACATTTAACGACCATGTCTTGAATGCTCACTTTCCAAAGAAAGGTGTGAAATTACCCGACAAAGTTTATTCGAAATTCTAAGCAGAATTAATTTTGCATGGTATAGTAGGTAATTGCCATTCATTAGTACAATACAATTTTACCGTAGATAAAATGAGATTGTTTTCTTTAATAAACCTAATGTTTACATGAAATATGGAAAAACATTTTAGCAACGAGCAAAAATTTGAACGAAACTCAAAAAAACAGAAAAATATGTCGCTTAAAAATATAACCTTATTTTTATTTCACCGCAAAACCGCTTTTATTTGGCAAGAGCACATTGTTTTTTCTGCTCGGAAGCCAGATTTCCATTTACGCAATCTGCGGTGAAAGCGAGCGATATTCGATACAGTATATCAGCATATCGAGTCCAATACTGTTACAGGGATTTGTTCCTAGTCGTCCCGAGTTGATTTTCCGAAATAAAAACCAGTCTTATGAAAATATTGAAATATATGCCGTTCCCTAAATATATTTTCACAAGAAACACTCATTTTTAGCGATATTACTTAATCATAAAAAGAGATAAAAAATATAACTTGGTCTTCAATGACAACAACTGTACTACGAATCCATTTTCTTATAAAAGCGTAATCGATTTCCTAAAGCTCTCAGCCAGCATTTCCTTAATGAATAAAACATGGAAACAAAAGAGGATACTCAATGCAGGTTGCATCAACAATCTTTCATAATACTTCCCAGCGGACACATCGAACAAATACAAAAGGAACAGATCTGTTAAAGCACAATAACCTAGATGCGTAAGCACTTAGGGATATGGTAGAAAGTAGGTCGGCCCCCAAGAGGTTCGTCTCGGGATAATGCTTCGAAGACATGCGAACAATGGTCGGTGCATCGAACAGAACTCGCACTTGGCACGTTGTAATATTCCACTTTCCCAATAATGCTGAGCACTGCGGCTTTGGCATATTTGGTTGAATTCTAGAGTCTTGTAGATTCGAACGTGATGGCGTTTCAGGTGGGTTAAAGAAAATTATTCTTATATCTAATTAATTTGATGCTCGAATTTCAACATCATATTTTGGCCATGGCAAACCAAACATATTTTGTTGCAGGTAGTGTTTTTTTCGAAAGAAAATCGAAAGAAGGCAGACCCAGATAGGTTACCTCCATGCACAGATATATAAGTCGTGGTGGCCTAGTGGGTAAAGAACCAACCTCTCGAGTATGAGGGTGTGGGTTCGATTCCAGGTCAGGCAAGTACCAATGCAACTTTTCTAAGTTTGTATGTACTTTCTAAGTAATCTTAGACACCAATGGCTGATAAAAAGGTGAAGGAAAACATCTTGAGGAAATCTGGACTATATATATAGTCTGAAATCACCAACCCGCATTGAGCAAGCGTGGTGATTAATGCTCAATCCTTCTCCGTGTGAGAGGAGGCCTGTGCCCAGCAGTGGGACGATAAAAAGGCTGTAACAGTAACAGTAACAGTATGCACAGATACATATTAACGCCACGCATTTAAAAACTACATGACTTACGTCATAGAGAAACTACACAATCATAACTGAAACAATCTGCTATTTAACAAGCAGCCCAGGATAAAGGAACTACCTACATAGTTCATGGCCTATGTTTACAAAGGACGAACAGTATTTACAATCCAGTCTGGCTGGTAAGCGAAGTGATAACGCTGTTATCCTCCGTGCACGTTCTTTTGGGATTTTGGGTGTATGGTTACGTTTACAATGAATATTTCGTAGATTATACAGGAAAAATACCAATTAAAGAATATTAATGTTAAATATATTGACAATTACTTAATGGTAGAAAACTATTTGAAATGATTAAGTTGCAATATTAGATTTCGAAGCTGAAGAATTCGAGAATCTTGCTTTCGAGCTACATAACGGCTAAGAAAAAATATTTTTTCCGTAGAAATTGACCTTGTATTTTTTATAATGGGAAGCCGTTTACTTCCTCCTCTTACGTAGGCTCTAAGTATGTATAAATGGTGTTGTGCATTACATGATTTGGACCCTTAATAGATTCAATATAATGTCATAAAATTCAAGGGAAATAAAATAAAATTTATTTCATCAAAATATTATTCAACCTTTTCACTTAATTCCGTAACAGGTCCAATCTCCGTCCACCGTTTTACATATAAATTTCCATTCGCCTTTATGAACGCTAATCTCTTTTAATCCGTCCAATACAGCATATTACGAATGTATTACTGGCCATACGTATTTTCCGATTTAGTATTCAAGTCAGGTCATTTTGCGTGCACCTCTGTCTGCCGGGTCCGAAAGCCCGATTATATTAATCCTACGTGCGTTTTGTGTCGTCCGAAAATGCTGGTGGACCGTTCTCATTTGAATGCAGCGTTCTGATTGGACGGTTTTCAATGCGTATGTTTTTAATTAAGTAATTAGTTGGATGAGGTAATCGTGTGCAGGTATTGTTGGGTATTGTTGTATGTTTTTGATAAAAAAATTGATTGTGAAATATAGTTCTATCTTCATTTGAAGTATTCAGTTGAAACAGGAATAAAAACGTGTTCTATATCGAGTTTAAAATTATTATAATTTTAGCTAGTCCACCTACAGCGATTTCATTTACATTTTAACGAAAATATTCTCAATTTATTGAACGAAAATATTCTAGAGCTTTGATCAAATATTCAGTTAAATTGAAATACATTCTTCTAAAATATCTCTATAAAAATTGAAAATAAATCAACCACTCTACTCCTGTAATTTAAAAAAATACAAATTCAAAATGAATAAAAACTAAACACTAGAAATGTGAATTTCCTATTTTTAATATCCCTCACTCGCCGGTGAATATCCGATTCCATTCAATGTAAAAATAAAGAACTGAAGAGTAATCACTGTCCGTATGAAAAGTTCCCATTCATAGCAGAGTTAACGTTCAACTAAGTTTCATTCCACTCTTTTTGCGAGGCCCGATCGAATTCGCGAAAACTGCTTCATTTCGCATTTTTTTTTTCAGACAGTACCAATTTCGCTAGGTCTCCCGCGTTGCTCTGTTTTCAAACATCAGAAGGGCAGGTAAGAGTTATGAGGGGTCATGGTATATTGGTGATGTCGTTGGAAGTCGGGAGTACCGTTGAAGCCGACAATGTGTATAAATAGGCAATACCGATTGCGATCACGTCGCTGTAACGAGGCGTCGCGACTATAGCTGCTATCGATCTACACCATGATGAAATTTACTGACGGATGCTTGAAGGTGATGGCGTAAATGCTGTGTTGCCTTTCTGGGAGTTGAGATTTAGGAGCATTTGGGGAGAAACGAGACTTCTTAAGCGGGTAAGAGCTGGAAAAATCATACAAACGTGTCATGTTTATCCGTAAGTAATTGGAAGAAGAAAACTAAATTTTTCTAAATCCTATTTTAGACTTTTTTAGGTTAGTAGAAAAAAAATTCAAACAGTTATATATGTCGCAGGGATATGATAAAAACGGGGATTTGATCAATTCCCTAAGGGATTTGATCAAATCACGGAGGATGTTAAAATAACAACACGATTTTATCTTTTCCCTAAACAAATCTAGTGAATTGAACAAATCCCTAAACTGGTTCAGTGAAATGACAAAAAACATGTCAGTTCTTATTTTTGTCGCGCTTGCAAACACTAGGCAAGCCGTAGGTGTCTGTCACGCACGATGCAAAACGAATAGACGTGCCTGTAAGAAAAATAATGTTTTATGTAATTCACGATGCCACAAATCAGCTACATGTTTTAATAAGTGATTATTACAAATAGGCACATCATACGCAACTAAAATATTTTTTAAAGAAAATTTGTTCATTTTTTAAAAAAAAAATATTGTTCTGAGTAATGGTGATTTTTTATATCAATATTTCCTTGTATTGCACACACCTGATTATCATAATTATGTAGGTATATCTTACCCAATAAACCTTTAAAATATCAAAGCAAAATTATTTTTGTCATTTCACTGAACCAGTTTAGGGATTTGTTCAATTCACTAGATTTGTTTAGGAAAAAGATAAAATCTTGTTGTTATTTTAACATCCTCCGTGATTTGATCAAATCCCTTAGGGAATGATCAAATCCCCGTTTTTATCATATCCCTGCGACATATAGAATGTTTTTGTTACCAAACAAACTAAAACAAAGTTATGATTTACTTGCAGGCCCGGCAAACGTATATGAATTCAGAGTATGCCTCACTATATTGTTTGTACAAACTAGTTGACGTTCAGCACAACAGATGGCGCCACCGTCGTTTTCCTTCTATCGCACTTGCTTAGAATTTATTATTCAATCCAGCTTTTCTTCGCAGTTGTTTTCTTTCTTTTGTTTTTTTTCTTCTCGTAGAGGAAATCATGGCTTGAAACGACGTGATAAGGAATATTGGTATCAAATGTGTTATTAGTAAGGCAGAGTTGCATTATTTATTTCTAGCATATAAGCTGGCAAAGTAATTGAAACTATCAGTATATTATTTGAACTTTATATTTTATACAAGAGCTGTTTAAATAACGTTTATTTATCATCTTTATACATAAGATTTCCTCCAAACTTTCTTGGCGATAAGTCTCAAATACCTCTTTTACTTAACCGCTTAGAACATCTGTAAGAAAAGACATCACATTTATTGCCCTTTCAAAACTTCTGAATCGGAAGACTTAAATACATTTTTTATTATTATCCTTGAGGTTTCTCTTGTTATAAGACGGCTTGCGACATATTTCTTTCGTCCTAACTTTCTTAGCTGCAGATTTTTCACTGTTGAATATTCAAGATCTCAGAATTTTCACAACTAGCTTACAGTTTAATTTGATGTTCGTATGATATTTATAAGTTACCAGTAACTTTATTTTACCACTTTCTCGAAGTAATGATATTATCCAGATCCCAACAAAAAATATAGGTATAATCATCGGCAGGGATATTGAGCCCTGACCTTCACCTGCGCAGAAGCGATTTATTGGTTTATTGCCTTAATATGTGTACAGTGCGCAAAGCGATCCCCACTCTTCCGCCGAGAGCTGAATATCCGTGCCGATAACTATACACGCAGTCTAATTGAGATTCTTATCGGGAAGTCGGTTAAAGAAGACATCTTTGTAGTACTACGTCGGTCTCTTAGTAAAACCCCGGACAGACGGACAGGTAGACATGACAGACGTACGGACAGACTGAAGATGGACATGGCAAAACTAGAGGTATAATGGTTCCTTGTCAGACAGAAATTCTAATTATAAGGTATGTTACAAAAATTATTGTTACAAAAATGTTTAAAATATAACGAGAAATACGCAATAATCCCTTATTTAAAAAATTGCTTCAAAATGCCGTCTTGAAAGCTATAGTTGGCACTACGACGGGTCCTATTAAACTGGTTACGTAAATGCATTGGCGTTTTTCATCCTTTAACCATAATAAATGTACGGCTAGTTTCGGTACAACATTGATTTATAGGGGATCGGCGATATTTAAAATTGCTTTATAAATTGTAGTGGTTGAACGTGCAGGCTAAGGGGTAGACAGGGGTGTTTTGAATAGACGCAGGTCGGCTTAAAGTTAAATTGATTTTGACCAGCAGAGATTTGACAGGTTAGTCAATGAACCAAACAAATACTTACTGCAGCAATTTTTTTATGTATCACAGTAAATACTCATAAATAAACTATTACCTAACTCTGAAACGTAATTACCTGATCTTACCTGACTAAAAAATTACTTACTCTTCACCTGTTTTACGTACTTACGTCAGTATAAGAGTTATTCATCCAAGTTTCTCGGATGAGCGCCTGTCGAGTGCCCAATAAAAACGTCGGCCAACTTCCCAAGACTATAGTGAGAGTAATAAGAAACGTGTACATTGTCGTAAAGAAAAAACTTGGATTATGTTTTGAGAATAACCCCCCTAATGTTCTGAGTTGAGTGTTTTTACGATGATATTCGATGTAGTTGGAATTGCTTTCGTGATGCTTTTGCTGGTTACAGGATGTTTCTCTTCTGGTGGGTGTAGTGAATTATATTTTGGTTTGTTTCGTCGAATGTAATTACGTTATGAATGTCGGACATTTTTTTTTTCAACCTCTAGTTGGAACATCGGAATTGTTCGAAAGAGTCACTTAGATTCAGGTACAAGAAGGGCTGCAGATTTATATTATGTTCTTTCGGGAGCCCCTCCAGTCTTTTGACTTAGAATTAAACTTATTTACAAGAATTTCATTCTTGGTGATTCCCTATTTATCCAAATGCCCATCAGAAAAAGGTTAGTGTTTGCTACAATTTTCCATGCGCACTTTAGTATTTCTCTGAAAGTCAAAATAAGCGAGTGTGGAATGCACGTGAAAGATAAAAGGATACAACTAAGTGTAGCCGGCTAGATCTTCGTGTATTCACACTTCGGGTTTTAGCCGTAACATATACCCAAGTAACGGAAATGCCTTAACAACTAATTAGCTATGTAGACTAAGGCACGCCCCAGTTCGCCCAACCGTTAATGAACCTAATTGATACGAGCGCAATTACATGGCGACGCTTTCATTACCTTTATGCTTTATTGTGGTGGATTTTGGATTATCCTTTCACTAGCTTCGAATTGAACACTGCAAACTTTTAGTTGGCAGATAGTTTGCTGGATAGTTTACTAAAAACGTAGATTGTCTTAAAAAAAATTAAGCCAACCATATGGTAACGTCAGCTGACTGTATAGTCTGTCAGTGGACCTTACAGTTCGTATGCTGGTTTCGTACATCACAAGCTGAATTGCCAACTTAAATGGAGTATGTATTTTTTCCAGAACTTAAGCTAATGTAAATTATCGTCAATATCTACAATATCTACTTTGATATTGACTGTGACTTTTGACTGTAGACTGATGATGTACTTATTAATCTTTTAAATAACCGTAATCTGCCTAACTGCACTTCCATGAAAACCAGCTACATCTCACGAAAATAACCCAAGGCGATCGAATAGTACGAACGATGTAATCTGCACAAAACAGGTATATTGATTGGTTCACAACTGTTTTCCATTAGTGCTACACAATCCGGCACACATCACGGAGTAAGGAAAGATGAACAGAGATCCCATGACGCAAGTAGGTCAGGCGCCTTCTTCTAGGTCAAGTTTGTACGGTGGGCATGACGAAAATTATCTGTCACGAGTAAACTAACGAGGCGTTCGGGTTTCTTGAGACATCTGTCAACGATTTTTGGTATAACATAAAATGGTCGTTTCCAAAGACGTCGTATAAGGGCGAAACCAGTAACGTTCCGCTCACGCGCAATTTGTACTTTACCTCCGCTAATCATTTTGTTCTTCTTGGGCACACACCTACTGACGACACGCTCCGAGCCATTCATGGACTTTAAAATTATTATATACTCGCATTTTATATCATACTCGTATGTTCTGCGAAGTAATTGTATTAATATTTTAGTGTACGGCGTCATTAATTCTGTTCTTTGTGAATATTATTTCGTTTGTTCTGTTCGATTCGATGCCATCCATTATCGCGACAGTGATTTTTCTTTGTGTACTTTTTTATTTGCGACATGGTTGGAAATGCTTTGTAAAATCATTTTAAAAGGTATGTTCTACATGCGTTACCTGAGATCAGAATGTTTTAAATAGGTATAAAAGCTGCAAAGACGCTTCAGTTTTTACTAACGGATAGAAGTTCAAGGCAAAAACATACTACATATGATTTGCTAGACTTCTGTATCTATTTTTTGTCTGTCAGTATCAGACGGTTTATACCTGCTGCAGATTCAAAATTCCATTAAATCTGGGAACTCAAATATATTTCCAATACGGTAAATCGGCAAACAAAGTGCACTCGCATTACAAGCACCAACCACACACAATCCAACTATTCTAATTTGTACTGGACCAACCAATCACGTTAGTGAGCACAGGGCGGTTAAATTCGGACGTTTCATTACAAGAATTTGATTTATCGGACGAACTCTGAAATACGGGGCACGTACGGAACGTTCTACAGAAGTAATTTGAATACGATAGCTGTGTACCGAGTTCATAATGGCTGGCGGCTAAGCTCGTTTCATAGTTCTAGAGGTACAGTTTATTAATCGTGATAGTCAATTGTATTGACAGGATTTTCGCTGTCAATTGTAGTGTTCGCTTCTAGAATATATGGTCCACATTTTCTATGTTTCTCATCCATTTTACAGTTGCGTATAAGAAAGTTAGGAAGCAAGTTAAATTCAACATATCTATATAACAATAACAGGTCTACAGTCTGTAATTAAAATCCAAACAATATCAAGGCAAACAATAAACTAAAGAAACAGTTGTATCAGAAGCAAACGAGACGAGAGTATTGCTCCGCCGCTGAACATAAAAATTGAAACAAATTATTAACTGGCCATAAATAAGGTTCGAAGCTCGATATCTGGCAGTTCGCCAGCTACGCTTTAGATAGGAAAAACCTCTTGTTCAAGCTTCGAGCTAGGAAGGACATTCGGACATGCTACTAATGGGATTCTGTGATTACAGCCCTGATTTATGCTTAGTATTTGAACCTCTTTTAGAACATTTCTTAGTATTCACGAAGTTGCTAAGAGAAGGATAAATTGCTTAAAGACAAAGACCATTTTTCTTTAAATTTAAATATTCCCGACCTTCTCTGATCTTCAGCCGGTTAATTCTTTTTGTTCGAAAAAATATTTTATCAACTAAGGCCGACATCTCTAGAGAATGCTACAAAGGAATAGATTATTCTTTTAGTTAAAAATAAACACAATGGAAATACTTAGTTTCGAAACGTAAAACACTTAATGGACAGCCTAAGTAATTCTTGCTAAAACGCTTAGTGGAAAATAGAATTTTCTTAAGAGAAGTAATTTGGGTAAAAGCGTGATAAATTCTTGTTCTATTTAGAGGTAGAAACTAAGATACAAAAAATGCTTATTACATAAAATAAAGATTTATGACCTGTTGAACAAAAAAGGAATTTCATTATATAACCAACGAAGGAAACGCTCCTTAGGTGCTATTAATTTTATACAATTTATTTGATCATGACTTACTTACACATCTTCAGCAATACATAACCGCTCGTAGCTATCATTTAGTCACGTCGTAGTTACGTCACATAGTTTAGCAACCTGATAATTTTCCCTCTAATAGTTGGTGCCAAACTACCAACCCCAAACATTTCTTCACCGCTTGACGTGTATGAATGTTACAAACTTTCAAATCTTATCTCTAAGCTAATACCTGCAAGGGGTTTCACTCTTCACCCATCATCGTGTATTCGCGTGGGGTGTGCCAATGGGCCGGAAAAGTCGTTAGCTAGTGCCTTCCTGCGTTTTTCCCGTAGCTCTTATCATGGGGAATATTTTTTGACATGTGGTGTTCAACTTTAATATTGTTGAGTTGATATTTATGTGATTGAGTGCTTCCTGATATTTTCTCTTTGAATTTTATTCACGACTTAGGTGTTTGTACATTGTTTGTTCCTTATAACATTTTTTTTGTGGAATTTAGTTACACTGAAATCGTTTGATTAAGTTATCTATTACTTAATTTTCTTTCACAATCTTTACAGCTAACACTTTCCTTAGCAGAAAGCTGACCAGCAAATATATACCGGTATAGGGGTAGGTGGTATAATTTGTCAAAGGATAACGTCCATCCGAAGGCCCAAGTTAATTGTCAGGCAAGATAAGAGCTCTCTGTCAACGTTAGGTGATATTTCCTGAGCTGACGTCATCAATCTCGGAGATGTGCCGACCATAGTGTTAGGATGACTTTTGGTCTACGTAGTTGGGATTGCGAACATTTGTTACATTTTGGTTACTGTTGTTCCGGGTACTATTTAAATGATTATCATTCTACAGTTTGGTTGACTTAAAAGTTTGCTTAAAAAGCTAGGAGAATTTTGCATTATGTCGATTATAGTGAGCTTTTTTTTGGCTTTCGTGCTGGCCACATCACGTAAAATGAAAAATGCCTCGTTATATTGAAATCAAGAAACATATTTGTTTTATTTTTGGATCAAAGCCATACAATTTTGGCGTTCCTACACAATAACCAAATTACATTCCATCTACATATTTCAACTCTCATTTTAATATCTCCCATGGCCCAATTTCCAGATTTGTTCACAGCACACTTGGCAGCTCTAGTCTCTGTCTACTAGCCCATGAAGGTTGTCGTCAGTTGGGGATGCGGGTAGAATAATTCCTACCCGCCTTTGTGGCAAGATAAAGTGTCCTACCAAACGTGGTCACGAATACTGGTCAAGAATAATGTGACGGCCCAATGATTTATGGATCTGCATTCGTATTATGGCGGTTTTGCAGGAAATTGTATGTTTTGGTTGCTATGTGCCTTGAAAGGGGTAGTCGGTTTTTGCTTTAGTTTGGACGGGCTTGTTGTCTTCCCGAGTAATGGTCGTTGCTTTGGATATTAATCAAAATCTTGTTAAAGCTATAAAAGCAAAAAAATTATGAAATAAATATTGGTATGCATACTTAACGAGTGTACTTTCAATCATATATATAACCTAAATGATAAAGCTGTCGGTAATCATAAAAGATTCAATTATCAATCCAAAACAGCTTAACCATTCCCTTAACAATATATTAATACACTTAATTACTGCGTAACAAAGACGAACATCTAAACCGGGTTCAGAGCGAGTATTTCGCCAAATCTCGTGGTCGTAAGTCGGCGTACTAAATCTGCGGATCCCATCGATTGCCAATAATGTCTGTAATTACTGCCCTCGCCGCCTCGCCCGTTAATCTTACTTAGGATTATGCCCTCCCGTGCCAACTTTAGTTAAAAAATATTGGTACAGGTAGCCAGAGTGCTGTTTAAAAGGTTGCCGAAGCTGGCGATTATCGGGTTTAGATTGGAATGTTAGTTATAGGACCCAAAACTAGAATGCTATTAGGTTTTATGTATTGGTCCTTAGGTACGAATTTAGGTAATCCTCGTAAATCTAGTCAATCTTTTTTAGCTGTCTCTTTAACGTTATTATTTTTCTTAATACCCATTAGTCAAGTAGGTATCTCGGAATTACAAAAAAATCTTTTGAGGAGTCGCTTCACTTTACTCGTATTAGTAAACAATAATATTTTTTTATTCTTTTAAACCTCAACTTCTTGCACATATTTCGCTCACTGTTGACCGTAATGTGTACACTTGTACTCAAAAACAGCTCACAATAGCCAGTCAAAATCGCGCATTGTCGCCTCACATCCAATAACCGACCAGGTTATACAAAAACTCTTGCAAAGCAATAGAAAGATTGCGGACGCGGGACCAGTTTCTGCCATTTGTCTGCCGTTGGAAGGCTGGTCACGTGGCCCCGTTCAGTTATATGCGCCAGCCCCGGGCCGCGGTTTGATACGGTCTCGTAAGTGCCCCGGATACTGGCCACTTTGGACATGAAAATATATGCACAGCTGCGAATGAATTTCGAGATTTGAAAATGGAATGTGTGTTAGACTCGTTGTGTTGGATAAATAGACTAGAATGATGCTGTGATGGTTATAATAGGAGCATTTAGTATTGGGTTATTTGATAGGTTGCCAGCTATACCACCATAGCCATTGGCTCTTTGACCAACATTTGGATTACTCATGCTATTTGTTGTTTAAGAAAATTCTACAGTTTCGTATTGGCCAATGTAACAAGAATTACTATGATTTCGACAATATGAAGTTGAAGTGGTCTGAGAAGTGTCGCCTATTTCAATATTATAAGGTGTTATTTAATTGTTTTATCTTATCAATATTTTCTTTTAGGTAACTTTGCTAATTGCAATTTAAGCAATGAAGCGAATTGTGATATTTGAAAATGACTTTTCAGAAGCTAGTCTCAAGAACCCACCAACCCTTCAGTATACGAGCAGCCTTAACCCGTTCGTTACGTAGTCGCCCATCGCAGATATAAACGTCTGAAACGTCTCAAGAGCGACATTAGTAGTCGTGAACAAAATGAGCTGTCACT
Organism: Helicoverpa assulta; assembly: GCA_963856015.1. Classification (NCBI taxonomy): domain Eukaryota; kingdom Metazoa; phylum Arthropoda; class Insecta; order Lepidoptera; family Noctuidae; genus Helicoverpa; species Helicoverpa assulta. The sequence continues at coordinate 5,245,189 of CAWLCW010000016.1, forward strand.
TTGGCCCAAATATCTACTTTTGTTTGAGACAATCGCCTGAAGCGACCTTATCAGGTTACGCAAGAGTATTGTGAGACATAATAGTTGGGAAATAGCGTGGTTTGGATTGATGTTCTGTGTAATGTTGTTGAATTTTAAGTAGCTTTGAAAATGGAACGTTTTTGCGATATTCAAGTTATTATGGAAATAAATAAAAGCCAACCAAAATGTATGTATTACAATCAAAACAGTCATCGCCTCTTGGTATTTACAGACTAGCCTGATGTGACAAAGCTACTTTTGATTGTTTTGATAAAGAACATTTCAAGGAACATACAACTTTTCTTACCATGGTAAATGTCTCTCCCAAAAAATAAATAAGAAATTATTTTTCCTTCCGACGCATCTTTTTTGCAGCAAAGGGATAATTCCACTCTAATATCATAATCATACTAGGTAACTACACAATACCTTAAAATATTCACACACACGTCTTTCAAGCCACCCATTATGATACCCACTGGCGTTTATATGCCCTAATAGACAGACATGAGACGGTCAATGTGACACAGGACACCCTCAGACTCCCCCAATGAAATCAAATAAAAACATTGCAAGTCGCTTATCCGTGGTATCTATAACGTTTAGCTCAATGGGGAACAGACATAAACTAAGTAGGTATTATGTTATTATTCTACGTGTTTCATAGGGAGCAGTAGTTACGTCAATTTTATTGTCCCTTTTCCCCCATTGTTATCTTGTCTGTCCCCTGCGTTTAGGAAAATTTCTTAAATATTTTTTTTTATGATATTCTTAATTTTCATGCATCTGATAAATGGTGGATTTTTATGCTCTTTTTTATCTTAATAATTGAAGGTTTTGTATCTAAGGGTGAATACTGCCTTGGGCAAAATTTAAATGACTTTTCGATGCGTATAAAATTATCACGTAGGTATATTCTGGGGACTTTAGAAACTAGGGTACTGATTTGAAGGGTGCGTTTTTCGATGTTCAATCAGGAGCAAAATGAAATATCCAAGTCCAAAATCACAATCTTATTTTTAAATGTTACTGGAAAATGAAATAATGAATTATTTTTTTCCGTTTTTGTCAATCTCGATACATGGGTAATTTCGTGAAATAAAGGTAAGCAATAGAAATGTTTTGAAAAAATAATACATATTGTTTCCGAACTAGCCACAATATGTCATATATTAGTCATATGTATGTTTTACGTGTGGGTATGTAAGCAGAAAAAAGAAGGCAATAATTAACCAATAATTCGCAGATTTCCCTAAAAAGCACCAACGATTTCTTCAATATTACACAACAACATCAAATCTAACCGACCTTGTTTGTTCAACACTGGCACTCTATCCGTCGCGACACAAACTTTTATCTCGTTGGGGAAACTAAAAATACCCCATTGTGCTACCATCAAAGAGTTTGGGGTGATGGATTAAGCCTGTATCGACGTTCATGGCACGTGTCCGCGAGAGATAAGAGATGTAATACTAAACGCTATAGTTGGGCACCCCTGGTACTCATTGTGAACTTGCCGATTTGCAACAGTTGATACGTTGTTGGGCAATTATCAGATACGATTTTTGTTAGATGTGGGAAATTTGAAAAAATCTGCATGGTTGTGATCGATTGGTGATTGTGGAAAGAGGATACTTGGTTCTATGTTTTCAACAATATGGCATAAATAATTTTGTTGACAAAAATAAATGTATTGTATTCCGTCGATAAAAATTCGATATAAATATTCAAAGAAATAATCACAACAAAAACTCAATCTCTGTTAAGATCCCAATGTTACATAATACCACATACATCATACGAATAAATGAGCAAAAAGCTCTGCTCATTAATATTGATGCCGCCATCAATTGTTTGGCAAAAATTAATTCAATTTTTTTGGGGAAATTCGCTTTGAGTGTGCGTTATTTAGGACGAGGGGAGATTTATCATATTACCGATTACTTCTTGCACCGAAGGTCCCGGACGATATTAATGTGCTGTTCTATATTACCAAATTGTAAATATAAATTGGGATCTGTGAACTTCGTGCTGGATATTAATTTTGTTTGCTCTTCGGATTTTGTGTTGGTGTTTTCTTGTTCTGGGTTCATTTTGTGTTGATAGTAGATAGATTTAATAAAGTTTTAAATATGAAAAGTCAAAAAACTCAGTGTTTAAGCCATCCCAGGAAAATATGTAACGGCATTTATGCCGTTTTATCGGACACACTTTATAATAACGAATGAAAATACTCCACAGAAGTAAAACTTGTTTTTTTTTTTTAAATACTCTTATACTTAAGTAAATAATGAAATATCACACTTTGATTCCGTCTTTGAATCGACCTTCGAATGAACTGAATCAATTATACCCCATCCACAAAAAAGTACTCACCGCAAAACAACTTCATAATGACCAACCGCCCGACAAATATTGCAATTTAAAATCACAAACTTCCCCAGCAACATTATCAGAGAATTCGACCAAAAACTGACGCCACCATTTCTAATTATGATGTAAAAAAGTTTTCTAATTACGTCGCTCAAGCCGCTAAGTTGGCCTCTAAATATATAAATGTGAAATAAGTACCATTACTGGGTCCTAATTTGATTCAAGCGGTGGTGATCGGGCAAATGTTAATGAGGTACGAATTAACGGACGATTCTTTAAGTTGAAGGATAAGATGAATAGGTACATTATTTAATGTGTAATTTCTCAAATTCTGGTGACTTATGAATTGAAGTAAACATTATCTCCCAAGCCTTTTCCCAACTACGATAGGATCGGCTTCCAGTCTAACCGGATGCACCTGAGTACCTGAGTACACCTGAGTGTTTTAGAAGGAGCTACTGCCCTGCCTGACCTCCTCAACCTAGTTATACGGGCAACCAATAATACCCCTTGGTAAGACTTACTGGCTTATGAATCAATGATACAACGACAAAGAAGCAATGAAAAAAAGAAGAATAAAAAAATATTCTAACTTTTCCCCAGCCCGATAAAAATATAGATAGTAGACAAACAATAAAGGCAAAAACTGCAAAACAACATGCTAAATAGGAAAAAGAATAAACAAGAAACCGATCCGAACTTCTTTCATAAAAGGGAACTAATACATTTGAGTTGCAAGTTTCTTTCTCTTCAATTTAATATTGCTGAAAGGGTAAGAAAGTGTAGGTTGGTACAACGGTGACTGATGTGTTTTCTTTACATTATGTAATAGCTTTTTGGGAAAATCGACTTTCCTGTTTTTGTATAAATAAGATGAGAAAAAAAAACGTCATTCTGGGCTGTTGTGTACCTAAGGCTTTATTTAATATGGGCTCCCAAAGTTAAGTGATTGAAAATGATATCGGTTCTAGTTATCAATGACTCTTCTGTAATGTTTGTTTTTAAAAATAGTTTCGTAATGTATGTGAATTGTTTGTCGATTTAGTAGTAGAAATATATGTAATTGCCATATGCAGACATGACTGGCGCCAATGTAGAAAATATTGTGTCACGTAAATAATTAATGGCAGATTCAAGTGAGCTATAAATAATGTAGCTAATTGTTATGTATGCAGACAGTCATTATGCGGCTTACCACACTTTTTCTTTAAAACATTCCATACAACAATTAAACTATTTTACCAGAAACAACAAAATAAGTCATTTTTGTACCAATCATGTAAGACATCACATCTAAATTCAACCCAAGAAAATCAAAATGAAAATCAAACTCCGAAATGTCATTACCATCATCTCGAACCGGTAATGACGAACAAACGAACTCGCATCAATCACGACTGTAGTAAGCAGTGTTTTAATGACATTATTTCCTAATACCCGAGTACAATTTCCCTGCCTAACTGTGTTATGGCGCACGTCATTTTCGATAGATGCCTCGTTCCAATGGTAATTAACAAAGGCTTATAGAATGTCATTTATTATCGAGTTGATGACGTGATCTGGTTGTTTTAGTATGGTAAATTGTAACGTATAAGTTAAAGATAAAGTGAAGAAATGTAATTTTATATTTACAAATAGAATTTCTTCATTCCAGTTACGCAAATGTATAATCCTAACTAATATTATAAATGTGAAAGTAACTCTGTCTGTCTGTCTTTCTGTCTGTCTGTCTGTCTTTCTGTCTGTCTGTCTGTCTTTTCTTCACGCCTATACTACTGAACCGATTTGTGTGAAATTTGGTACAGACATAGTTTGGAACTTGAGAAAGGACATAGGATAGTTTTTATTACAAAAAAATATAAAAATAAAAATAAAATTTATTTCGGACATATAGCGCCATCTATTGGTCAAACCAAAAATCATTATTCCACGCGAACGAAGTCGCGGGCAAAAGCTAGTGTTATTATAAATAAATAATTATTAATTATTACCCTTAACTAAGGCTCATATAATTGGAATATAAAGAATACAGTCATAAAATATTATGTGCAAGTTTTTTTGAAATTCTTTATTATATTATTTAAAATGATTACCTAAAACTAAATATAAAAAATGCGATACTATGTATCATTATACATATATTGATAACTTTATTTCACGTCTTTATTATAAGAGATATCATCTACTTTTCAAACATGCATAAAACACTATTGACAACACGTATAGATATACAGCATTTGTCAAACAGGAGTCAACATGTCAGACATAATTAATCATCGTATGTACCTCAGGGAATACAAAGCAGTTACCACAAATAAACGACAGGTATTCTGATCAAAGCGAACTTGAACTGGGGCTAGTATATTAGATATATATACATGATAGCTATATTTAGTTCTACATGAAGCTTATTCACATCTTTCATCAAGATCAATGTTAAAAAACAATTGCCGTTCTACGCACTTTTTTGATCCTTCAATACGTAGAGTTACTTACGGTGAGTTGTACCAATAAAACTATAACGATGACCGAAGCATTTTCTAATGTTATATAGCCGATTTGACCTATGGGCGGCAAGTATTAGGCTGGTTATGGTCCTATTATTGTTATAGATAAATGATGCAACACACACTTAAAGTTTGAAAAGACACAACGTAAACCAATTTCTTTAAATAAACTTAAATAATAATTTTCAACGCATATTACTACCACGGAAATTGTTCCAAAAGGTGTTTTAATAATAAACGACGACACGGTTCACAATTTCTCCAACCGAAAAGATATTTACTGAAGATTTTCCTTGGCAAATGGAATTACCTGCCCTCGACAATATGCAACGGGGAGAAAAATTATGCCAAGGAAATCAGCCGGTGCTCCTTGCTAGAACAACCTTTATATAACGTGGGAAAAACGGGGGTAAAATTGCTTTTGTAGTTTTATAAAGTAAAACTATGAATGTATTTGAGGGTGTGCGTATGTAAAGAGTGAGGTTCGGGATTTGATGAGACAACTAGAAGATGAACAGTATTATCTATACTAATATTATAAAGCTGACGAGTTTGTTTGTTTGTTTGTTTGTTTGAACGCGCTAATCTCAGGAACTACTGGTCCGATTTGAAAATTTCTTTCAGTGTTAGATAGCCCATTTATCGAGGAAGGCTATAGGCTACTTTTTATCCCGGTACGGGAAGTAGTTCCCACGGGATGCGGGTGAAACCGCTGGCAGAAGCTAGTTACATATAATCATCTTCCGAGCATATTTCCCAAATATGTTGGGGTCGGCTTCCAGTCTAACCGGATGTAGCTGAGTACCAGTTCTTTGCAAGGAGCGACTGCCCTATCTGACCTCCTCAACCCAGTTACCCGGGCAACCCCATACCCCTTGGTTAGACTGGTGTCAGACTTACCGGCTTCTGACTACAGTTCAATGACAGCCAGGATCTACAGTTTAACGTGCCATCCGAAACACAGTCATTGGTGTCTAAGATATACTTAGAAAGTACATACAAACTTAGAAAAGTTGCATTGGTACTTGCCTGACCTGGAATCGAACCCGCGTTCTCATACTCGAGAGGTTGGATCTTTGCCCACTAGGCCACCACGACTTTTATAAAGTTAAATTATTATTATTACATTATTACATTTTTTGTCTGATACAGCTCAGAAACCTGATTTATAGGATGATAGTAAATCATTTCTTGTATTATTTAATTTATACCAGAATGAACATCAAGTCTATATTTAAAGCAGAAGCATTATTTTTATCTCACCTAGAAAGCTTCAAGAAACCATTTCATAAAAACACTTCTTCCCCCCCCCCCCACATTTAAGCCTTACTACTTCAAAAGGAATTATAATCCTGCAAAATAATAAGCAGCTTTATTCCCCTACTATGTGGAGCTATGTCAGCATCACTCGAATTAGCTGGCTAACCACCCCTGTGCTGGTGCCGTGTAAACACGGTATGTCTTCATTTCATTAAGGGGATGCGTCTCACGTCAGGTCCATGTTAAGACTAACGTTAAGAAAATGGAGCGTGTTTTGCTGTTGTATAAAAAATACATTTTACATGAGCTGAGTAAATTATGTATTTAAGAGTAGATAAGATATTGTGAGATAATGCTAGGTTTCTCTTACAATATTTATATTTATGTTTTGGAAGTCATTATTGGTCTTAAATAATTGGACTGTTAATTTTTTTGTTCACTTGCTAAAAATTACAATATTTATTTTGAGTACGGAAAAACCCCCTGTAAACCAGTTAAACTTTTAGAAATATATTTTTTTTTGTAATTCTGTGCTGTAATAATTTGCCATCCTGCTTATACAGGTTGCCAATTTAATAAGGTAAGCTGGATTGTCACGTGACTTATAACTTATTTACTTTCACGAACTCTTTTCAAAACGGGGTGCGCTGCGCAGTACCCCAGGGGATTATAACATCAGGTGCGTACACACCCTTAAAATCTCTGTATGGTGGGAGGGAAAGCGTAAAAATATTATTTTTATTATCTTCCAGTTTTAAAAGGCCTGAATTTTCATCGAATAAATAAGTTTTCAATATTTGTTCAAGATTTTACTTGTGGCCAGTTTCTCCGATTACTGATAAAGTCTCTATAGCTTATCGGGAACTTATCTAATAGATAAATGTTTAGTTTCACAGGTATTATTTATTTTATGGTTATTTATATATTTAGGAATATCTGGCAGAAATTATAAGCATCTTTCATCTGGAAGATAGCGTCATCCATCAGATCTAACATTTTATCGGTAGTCAGTGACACCGGGCCTAAGTACCAGTTGTAGGTTCTCAATGAAATAGGTATCCTTATCTATACATATAATAAATCTGTAGAAAAGTAATTTTTGTACATTGAAGAAATTGACAAAAAAAATAGCCAGCATGTTAAAGGATAACTAACAGAACCCATTTCCATCATTTTTGTCATTTTTGTCTGTTTGTCTGTTTGTCTGTTTGTCTGTTTATCTGTTTGTTTGTTCGCGATTCACGTAAAATCTACGAATTAAATGCAGACAATGCTTATATGCAAAAAATCTACGTAACTTGGGATATTACTTAGTTTTTGTTTCATCGAAATCGATTCACTCTATCAAAAGATATGATTAATTTTGTGAATTCAAGATGTAAAATATTACGACACGCAATCTATTTGTCAAAACTGTACATTTGAATGTTGTACTTATATTAGTTGATCGGCCTATTATTAATCTTTACACAGAAAATCACACCTTTATAAGTAACTTCGGAAGAAAAAAAAAATGTAAATTTTGTTTAGCCAAGGTTAAAGTAGCTCCATCTGTGGTAAATAAAATACATCCAATTTGTCAAAGGAGCGAGGTGGTAAATGACAATATTACCATACATTCTTTATAGAGGATTATTATTTCAACTTAAACTTAATCCTAGAAGAAATGAGGATCTATCTCTCGCAAGCGCTGCTAAGCGTGAGGTAGGTAATGTAGGATTCTGTAGCTTTAAAAACAAGCCCAGGTACAAAGTGCAGATAAGAAATAGGAGCTTTCTCGATTTAATACCATACACACGTAAAATGCTTTATGCGTCTGAAAACGTACAAATTACGCGCCGCATACCAGAGACATGCTTACTTTCAACTTCTGATCGCAAATACACTGTTCACGATTACGAACAGTCTCAATAAGACCCGAGCCAAGTCTAAAAAAACACCTTTTATATAAAACTACGTTTGATGTCATTTAATCACAAAGACAGAATTGTTCTCTGTTGCAAATCCTATCCTCCTATATCCTATCCTAATCCAGAATGCATTGCACAAAACCCAATGGTATCCTATTCGAGAAGTCAAAAGACTTGACCTGCCAACGTCAGCTTCTGCGCTAAGCAAGTGTTCTTAATAGTACCATCAGAATTACATTCATCGTTGAATGAGGTGATTAAATTTTCAGAAACCACAATAACAGTAGGGGCCAAAGCGTATGATCGCTTTATAGAGCTCTGATTGGCCCCAGGTGATCAAGTCAGGTCTGATTTGTTTGTTCATCAGATCTTTGAAAGTGTTTCGGTGGATACTTACTGTCGTCCTGTTTACGTGTGACACAAAATATGGTATACAAGCTTTTGCCCACGACTTCGTTCGCGTGGAATAGTGACTTCCGGCAGATTTTTGGTTTGACCAATAGATGGCGCTATATGTCCGGAATACATTTTATTTTTTATTTTTTTTGTAATAAAAACTATCCTATGTCCTTTCTCAAGCTCCAAACTATGTCTGTACCAAATTTCACACAAATCGGTTCAGTAGTTTAAGCGTGAAGAAAAGACAGACAGACAGACAGACAGACAGAGTTACTTTCGCATTTATAATATTAGTAGGGATAAACGTCCTCCGCAAAATTTTCCCGGTGTGCGGTAGTGACGCACAGTATACAACACTTATGTTTCTTTTGATTTGCTGGCTCCACCAAGAAATGACAAATTGCGAGCGTACATTTTGAAAATCTTGGCAAAACTGCAGGTTTCATGTACGAAAACATGAAGTGGACTCGCACAGATACGTACATTTTGCCTATTCGTGAACTAATGCAAACATTTCGGTGGAGTCCCGGCTTAGGCCACCACATCCTCGGCGCGATCCTCGGGCGTGTGAGTAGCGCGGGCGCCGCGCGTGCGTCGCGATCGCGTTGCGTGAGCGTCGCGTTTTGCCCTGCGGCATTTGCAGCGCGCTCGCGGCGCGCACGCGCCGCTCTCCTTGACGTTTAACTGCTAAGGCGTTTAGCGGGCGGCGGGGATAGCGGGCGAAGGAGTAAGAACGCAACTCGAGCGCCGCGTGCTCGCCGCGAGCGCGTCGCTTGCCGTCTTCACACATGCCGCAGGGCAGCAAAACGCGACGTTCACGCAGCGCGCTCGCGACGCCCGCGCTTCTCACACGCCCGAGGATCGCGCACGCCTAATGTGGGGTCAGCCTTACCATAGTGAGTAAGTGCACAGAAAATCCCCGTCATACAAGTGTTTCTCCCCAGTAGTGAAACTATCCTACCCTATGCGCCTGCTGATGATGATGACTCATTTTATCATCCATCCAGCTATTCCCCAACTATGTTGGTGTTGGCTTCCAGTCACCGAATCTGTTTGAGTACCAATATTTTGCTTGGAGCGACTACCTATCTACCTATCTTCAATCCAGTCAACTACACAAGACGATATCCATGGTAAGACTGACAGACTTTCTGGCTTCTGATTAGTCGCAGCAGTTGCAGAAAATGTACAAATGACAGCTTTGTCAGACTCAAAGCATATAGACATAGATTACAGCTGTTTCCTGTGAAAATTACTTACGCACCATACGTAATAATTTTCCAAATTGGCTGACTAGATCCAGAGATATTCACAACGTCACAAACTTTACTTCTTTTGTTTAGATAAATGGTCACATCCACAACACAACCTTGATCAATGAATCTATGCGACTGCTAAGTGCTAATCCTAATTATACTGTCACGTGAAAGAATGCACCTACGGGATAAGTAGTATTTTGACTATTCTATATTGCCCACGCAGACGAAGTTGCGGGCAACAGCTAGTTGAAAAATAACTCAAATAAACTGAATATAGCCTAACTGAATATAGCGTAGCGCTACGTAGCATCGTAGACTATAGTCTATAGTCTTAGACTATAGTCTACGATGCTACGTAGCGTCGATTGCTACGGCGTAGCAATCGTAGCAGATAACGACACTAATGATATCTTTTAACTCGGAATCCAATCGACTCCGGTCCTCAATTAAAAGTAACTGGCGATATTCCTCTAATGATGCTATTTATCTCCAAGAAAAGGGGACTTCCTTTAACTTTCTTACGTGATGCGCTTAAAATTAGAACCTTTGGATTAAAAAATATAAAGACAGAAAAACATCGAGTTTGTGATTTTGTCTACAAACTATAATTACCAATACAAAACTTTTGTTTTTTTTAAAGAACATCACATGCTTATATTTTCCACCACTAACTATACACTTCATTTACATTGTAACAACATCATACCCAACAAAATTCAAACCAATTCACAAACTTATGAATAATTATAACTACCCCACATAACCTACATATCTTTGTTTCGACAGCCTCACACAATGCCGTTTTACATTATGTACGAAAACGACCAACTTTGCCTCGGCTTACATTATTTAACCCCCCACAATAGGGTCACAGAAGCAAAAAATTAAGGCACAAAGCTGCGAATATGTCACAAAAAAGTGTCAAAACGTGACACGACTTTCTATTATACTTGCCTTAGCAAAACTCATAACATGGGTGTGAACAAAAACGTACCTACGTCGTTAAAGGGTTAGGGTCCACACAGATTTGCTCGATTTGGTATGATGGTGATCACAATTTTTACTACTATTACTATTGCATCGTTTCTATTAACCACTCAAGCGTCCAGGCCGCGCGGTGATTTTCGGCTCACCTGTCCGCGCATGAAATGTCAATTGCTTTTTTGCGACCAAGCGCGACTCTTTCAACAAAAACGATTACTACTAAAAAACTACAATAGCTAGATTCGAATAAAAAATACTCACGGAAAGCTAAAAGAACGTACAATTTTATTTGATTAAAAGTAAATTACTTTAATTAATATTATAGGATGATAATAAAGTATAAAGTTGAGGATTTCAAAAAAAATATCGTATATTTTTTTTATTCAGAGTTTTATAAGAAAAATATAGTGGTTACTGGTAACAATGTTTTTTTATTATATTAGTACAGGATATACTCTTTAAAATGATACCAATATCTTAATATAAATAGGGAATAAATATTTTGACCACCATAAAATGCTTTGATACCCTTAGTTTTGTAACCAGAAATATCTACTGAACACCAGAAAAATAAAGTCTAAAAATGTAATAGTACCAGCTATTTTAGTCACGACTCCACTTTAATTTGTATTCGACCACCAAATTTAGTAAATGATCACCAAATCTTGACGACCAAAATAATGTATTATTTTTCCTAAATAAATCACTGTGGTTGCCTTAAAATGTAGGCTTATTATTAAATAAAGTATTACGATGCCATATTGAGTAATGTGTATATAGACTCCACGTAGGTAGTCTTGTTTGCCCTACCCCTAGAGTGCAATTCAAAACCGCGTAGGCGCGGAGGGGCGAGGCGGCCTGCGAGCTGAGGCGCAGGTAGTTTTAAGGCTCGCCGCCGCGGCTGAGGCTGGCCGGCGGAGCCGGCCAGCATGCCGAAGCTGCGGTGGTGAGCGTGAAAACCATCTGCGACGATAAGCTCGCATGGGACCGCCGGAGCCCTGCAGCGCCGGAGCCGTGACAGAAGCCATGCTTGCTGCATGTTGCATGTTTGCTTCCATGCTGCATGCTTGCTAACATATATGTATATCAAGTTTGGGATAAAAATGATTTATTTGGACTCATTTTGCTAAAATAGGATAGCAGAATTTAATGTTGGTGATCATTTACTAATTTTGGTGATCATTTACTATTTTTGGCTTACTTATGATTTACTTGGAGTAATTTTACTTAAATAGGATAGCAAAGTGTTAAAACTTTGGTTATCATTTTGCATTAAAATGTTGGTTTAATTTTGGTGATCATTTACTATTTTTGGCTTACACATGATTTACTTGGAGTAATTTTACTTAAATAGGATAGCAAAGTGTTAAAACTTTGGTTATCATTTTGCATTAAAATGCGAGTTTCATTTTGGTGATCATTTACTATTTTTGTCCGCTATTTGTTACTATATCTGGTGGTCAGTTAAACATAAGCCATATAAATATTTAGTTTTCTGTCATGAAAAAATAAACAAAGTTAAGTGATTCTCAAGCGGTCACTGGGCCTCGGGCGACGTAAAAATGTGACAAGATGGCCGCCCGGCTAATAGCGTGTTCACACGACGAGGTTGTTTTAATACATTTTTTTATTATTTTTTTTTAATTAAACGTTTACTTTTATATAATTTTATTACATATCCTTTTTTATTATACAAATTATGTTAAATAGAAAAAAAAAAGAAAGCGGTTATTGGTATTACAGTAAAATAAATACACTGTAAAACTGAAAAAAAAAAACAGTAAACAAACATTATAATGCGCAAGGACCTAAGCTCATTAAGGCACATTTTTTACAAACCACAAAACATTCCCAAATTGATCACAAAACGCTCCGTGTGAACAAACCATTAATTACGTTGTAAGTAGATCAGCCCAAGGGGAGTCGGCTCACCAACACTAAAATCATGAATAACGTCTTAACATTTTAATCATTATAGACCCCATCTCAATGTATTTCGTTTGTAAATGGCCATTAACGTGCTAATAGTGAACGATTCTCGTATATTTTGCATTTATTTAACAAAAATAACCAATTAGAATACACTGTAAACAATAGAAAAGTATCAAACGATGATCGTGTAGTGATCGTATAACTTTTCCAACTAAATTATACTATGTAAACGTTTTGAAATTGTCGTAATAATACATATTTCGTAAAGGAAATTTCTTCACGTTTATTTTGATATAAAATAACAATCTAAATAAGGTATAAAACAAGAAACTTACCACATTTTTGTCAAGAGCTCCACACACAAAAAAGTCACTTGTCAAAAACGACGAACTGTCACTTCAATATATTTTTTTATAAATTTTATGTTGCCATTGCACAGAAAAAATCACAACTCACGGATGACAAATTTAATAACGCGCCATCTAGTATCAATCAACTATATTAATACCACCTGGCTATAGCGCTGTACACGTTTAAACTGAACGATGTCGTTCGGATACTGTAGTCACCATGGACGCTTAAGGCAAGAATTTTTTTGGTGACTGTTTTCACCTCGGACGTTTGAGTGGTTAATAATTCTAGTAACCAGACTGAATTTGAGATACTTCAATCTAGACAGGTTATCCCGGAAAAGTTTTACAAGCAGGATGCATACAGCATGGTCACAAATGATACCAAAAATCCAAAAGTATCACATAATGTTAAGATATCAACAAGATGGTATTTACAAACTGGAATTCTGTTGTTAGTTAAATTACCATTATAGACATTGTTCCTCTAGAAATTGACCAAACAACAATAACTAGATACTAAGAATTAACACACTTCACTATCCTGACTTGGCAAGACTAGAAAAATCGGAAAGTCTAAACCAGCCTTAATAAAACTAGAGAGTAAAAAGCCACAAGCTTTACAACAACGGGACGATCGAGGGCGGCACAAAAAGTTAGATTGAAACATCCTTCGGTCCGCTCTAGCTAACGCGGCCATAATTAGTGCACACCACTGTAAAATATATGTATGTATGTATATACATTCGATATCTACTATATACTAATATTATAAGCTGAACAACTTGAATGTTTCTTTAATTTCAGAAACTACTTAGGCGGAAGATAGCCTACTTATGGATGGGGAGAATAGACTCCTTTTTTCAAAATGGCTAGGATGTAAGTGTTATAACAAATATCAAATTACTCATATCCAAAGAAGAAAGGTTATATAATATCTAAAAAGACCTGCCTTTTACAATTATCATTCTAACCCACAACAAAGATCAACAAAATCCTCACGAATTACTTGACATAATCTCGTTAAAATACTCGAACGATGTAAGTAAGTAAAATTAATGAAAATAATTAAAAACATCAACTGCAAAAAGAAACATACAAGTACTACGCTGTTACTTTTAAATTACATATCCCGTAGCTCTTACAAAAGAAACTTGGAATCAGGTTAACGTAACAAGACCAGCGAACAATTAAAGTTTGACGTCTTTCGAGTAAAAGCCAAAGCTCTCTCTAAGTGCTTCGCTTGATTTGTTTGAGTTTCAGGACATTTTTCAAAAGAAAAAAGTTGAGCAACAACTTTTCGATTAACCAAAAGTACCTAAATGATTTGTAAAGCGGATGGAGATTTTTTGTGTTATGTTAAACTAATTTTCGGATTTAGCTAGCCTGAGATTGATAATGAAAAAAAAATGTATGATTAGTTATCAAATTCCCAAAAAAAGATTATTGTGTTGACTGGCGATCTGAACTATATAAGTTTTTTTGCTCCTTGCCATCGTCTATACTAATATTATAAAGAGGAAAACTTTGGTTGTAATGGATAAACTCAAAAACTACAGGTCCGATTTTAAATATTCTTTCACCATTAGAAAGCTTTATTATCTGCAAGTAACATAGGCTATATTTTATCCCCATGCGGGCAGTAACTCCCACAGGACGCGGGTGAAACCACGGGAAAACGGCTAGTTTTTTTTTATAAAACTCGAACAATAAAACCCTGTGACATTGATAACCAGAATTAACACAAAAATATTATTTACAACCCAAAATTGCCGCTCAAACTTTGTCACTCAACAAATCAGCTCAAAAAGTAGTCAATTAATATCACAAGTTCAACCACGTCGTTTCAAAAGTAACATTTGTCAACCTTAATAGCAACCGCGTAATTCCAAAACTTAAAGTGTTCCGCGCTTTCGTCTCTATAAATTAAAGTGATTTATAGACACGAATTCTGAGGGTTAAAACTTTTGTCGTTTCGAATATATAAAAAGGCAGATTTCTCTCGAGGACTAATGAAAAAGGCTTTTTGTCTTCCAGTCGCTCTGTGGTTTATTTTACTCGTATACTGAATGGCTCATGATAAAAGAAATGCTTTGGCATGAATTTTATTTTCCTTGTTTTATATCTGAACAAGTCGTTGGTTCGGCTTTCACTTGCTTTCTATCTTTTTCACATATTGTATGCTTTTTTTTCTCATTTTTTTTTCCGTCGTTCTTTATTTCAAGTACTAATCTAATTACGCGACTGAGTTGGTGTCCGATTGAAGACGATTCTCACAGTGCAGGCATGGTGATCAAAACTTATAATCCACGCGATAAGGAATATAAATAATAAATATTTTTGGGAGCAACAGATTGACAAAAGAATGATTTATTAGTACATAGCGATTTTTATGACAAAGTTGTTTACTTTTATGGATACACAATTTGGAGTCAAACAACAAAGATACAGTGGTTTTTATCTGCTTGTACTTTGTGCGTCTTCTTTAAGCTATTGTTTCCTTTACTGGATTTATCAGAGTAACTTCTTTTGTTTTTACCGAGAACGTTTATTATGCTATGTAGTATAAACCCTACATAAAAAAATGTTTCTGAGTTATGTGAATATCGAAATTGATCACACTGTCAAACCATACTCATGCAAGTTATCATTTCGTGTGTCAGCACAATATGGCAGGAAATAGAGCTTATAGGTATATTGTATGTAAATTCAACATGTAGATATGTTATATACCTACTGCCAGCGGTTTCACCCGCATTAAAAAGTAGCCTAATAGCCTTCCTCGATAAATGGGCTATCTAACACTGAAAGAATTTTTCAAATCGGACCAGTAGTTCCTGAGATTAGCGCGTTCAAACAAACAAACAATCAAACAAACAAACAAACTCTTTAGCTTTATAATATTAGTATTAGATGTTCAACAAACAAATGTTTTTATGCTGATTCAGTGCTCTTCTTCCTAGATACATGATTCGCAATAATATTGTACAAACTATGACTACAATATGACGTAATATAAGCATCATAAATACTAAAATCTTCATACTACATAATACATAGACGTCGTATGAACATTATAATATCATAATAATGTATATGATCCATAAGATATCTACTTACTCGAGTAATCATGTAATCCAAGACACTTACAGTGAATCCCTTGAGGGCTCGCAATGTAGACGACAGCCTACATTATATACAGCCTTGACCTAACTATATGAGAAGGGTTTAGTTAGTATGATCGATAATGTGCTAAGATCTTACATACGGCTTATGTTTCAAGAAATAAGTTTTAACTTGTGTCAGGAATATGTTACCTCTTTTTTGTTCTACATTTAGACATGTATTTTGTTAAAACTGTAAAAAGAGTACCATTTTAATGTAATACATGGTCGAACTGCATTTGCTCAATTGGTTTTTGTCTATTGAGCGATTCAATGTTCGAAAGAAATGCTGAGATTACCATACGTAGGTTGACAGATAAACAATATTTCTCACGATCTTTTATCACCTTACATCTTTTAATGAACACTGTTTGTTATCGAAGACTATCTTGATATTTTTCAAATGTGATAAAAATTAAAATGTTTTACATTCCCATAAACTTTTCTATCTTATCACTTATCTGTCCATCTACTGTCGGAGATATGCACGAATAGATTGCATTTTTATAAACCTATTAAAATAAATTAAATATTAAAATATTTTGTGGTATACGTGGTTCAGTAGAATAGTTCACCGATCTGAAGGTACTAAAAGTTACTCAAACACCTGTCGAAATCAATTATAGCACTCTATTTTGTATTTAAAAGTAACATGCCTACTTCAAAAACGTCCTTAGGGAGACCAAGAAAACAAAATCGCATCGTTTTTTCTCCCGTCTATAGAGCATAGGACTCGCATACTTCCTAAGGCACTTCTCACACTTACCTGCGAAGTAGTGTGCCGTGTACCGGATCTATCTAATAAATGGAATGATCAGGAAACAAGTGTGAACGAGCCAGAACCGCTCCCAGCTAACTTATAGTGTTGCTCGTAAATTCGTTTGAATATCTGTTTTTTTTTTTGTTAGTCTTTGAATCGGTGCGCTGTTTGGAAATTGTAGAAAAGATTTTCTAGATAGAATCGTTGTTTCTGTTTGAATGCCGGAATCCAATCCTTATCGTAATATATAGGTTTCCAGTGGGGCAACATTTATTTTAAGTTGCAAAAAGCACTGACGGAATTTAGTACACTTTTTATCGTACTTCTAAATCGGCAATCTCTTTAAAAGCAATGTTAGACTACCAAATATATGACTCAAAATCTGAGCATATCTAAAACGCAGCGTTACGTCAAGCCATCTGAGGTGTGCTATAAAACGCTTACTTCGACGTCCCCACAAGGCGCGGGCGTAAATTTTAATAATGACACAAAAGAAAACACCAGAACCTTGGCTATAATGAAAACAAGACTCCTCCCACGGCATTACTCGCGACTGCACACTCTAACGGGTTAAATTCTGAATAAATAAATACTCGAGCACCTGCATACGGCAGTTAAGTGGCCATTAGCTTCTCAAAATGCTATCATTGTTATTATAATTGTATTCTTATGGGAGGTTTTTGTTGTTGACGATTTGTTGCATTTTTGGCATTTTTTATTATTATTTTTTTTTTGAGAAGTCAATACGTTTAAGTGAAGTAAATATTTTCGATAGTATCCGTGATGAAGACCTAGTTCAATCAAATATTTCACTTTAAAACGGATTAATAGGGCGTTTCCTGATTGTCCAAATGCCTGACTGTCGGCTTGAACAGTTCAAATTATCTTCTAATTAGAACTAGACAATTTACTCATAGCAGATTTTCTGCATTGGCAAGCCAGTTTAAAAATAAATATTCACGCTATTCTATTCTACTTGTACAGCATCAATCTCCAAAAACGTCTTAAAATTACATAAACGTAAGAAAATTTTGCTGAGCAAGACGCGGACGTTTTTCTTGAGCAGTAATTTAAGTCGGCCCTCGGTCCCGGTCTTTTGTACCAAACAGTATGACCGTATTATGCTAAACAACTCGGGGCAATTGCATAGCGCCTCCGCTTGCATTCATGGGCTATTCGCACTTCAATGGCGAATTACCATGGTAAATTGAACGAGGGAATTATGTGCCTACTTGCTTTTGGTAGTTGATGAATGTATCAAGTTTATGAAAGGCTGTTTTTTTATAAAATTTTGGAAATGAAAATATTTTTGGACCCCTGTATTTTTTGAACAGTTTTTAAAGTAAGTGCTATTGTTATAAATAGTTTCAATTAATTAGACGCAAATATTAATGAATTCATCGACAAACTTTCAATTGTTTCTAACCACAAATTTTAGACGCCATAAAATTAGTCTTGATCATCGAAAATGATGACATGAATCCATCACAAAGACGTTACAAATAAATGTCACAGTTTGTTTTATTCGCATAATTAATCCGTACGAAGAAACCCACATTAATTAACTTCCCCATAAAGTAATTGTATTTATCAGAATGCGTGGCGTTGAGCGAAGTTTTTATATCGGCTCAATTAGCGAGGCAATTAACGGTGTTGGAGCTAAGTAAATTAATGGCTGTTAAATAGTCGAGATAAGATTGTTAATTTGTATTAAGAATACAGTCTTAACCTTGATAGTAAGTAGGCTTAGAAAATTGTGGATTATTTTATTGAAGATGTTATTATTTTATTAAGTTAAAAGTAAACTAAATGTTTGCTTATTTTACTGTGGTAGCAAAGAAGCAATTAATTAAAGAAATGAATAAAACGTAGGTATGTTTTGTTCAAAGCCCGTTCTTGAAGGTGCGTGTCTTCTCGCACAATCAACGGCCCTGGCTATGTCATAAGCTTTATGTAAATGTAAAACCTTACCCTAAAAACAACAAAACAGTACACCATTTAATGAAAACACACTTAATTTATTTACATAGAGGTCATCTAAGAAAATGAGACGACACCGAGCCAGAATGTTCGTTAGATTTACAATTTCTATTTTGTCTGTGCTTACACGGTCGTTGATTGCAATGCATGCTAGCAACATAACAGTTTACTGCATACATTTGGAGTATCAACAAACTGGCGACTATTTAGTCAGCCGACAGATTGATCGGGCGCTTGATAAGTATTTAAGTAAATAACAACGAAAAGGTAAGCTTACTTGTACCTGGTAATTTATTTTACCTAGCGAATAAGTTTATAATGTAGAGGTAATTTGTCGGGTTGATAAACGATTTTTAATGAGTGGGCCGGTATGAGACTTTGTAAAGACTGAATTCACGATTAAAACTTTGTTTGAATTTACGATTCTCTTATAATATTTTTTTTGCCCACCATCAGGCCAATTGCCGGCCGACTGTTTAGTCTTCAGTGTGTGGTTACACTTAGACTGTTGATATTCCAGCGATCTTTTAGCGGGAAAATGGCTTGATGTTTATATGCATTCAAAATGGCTGACGGCTGTTTAATGAATGGGCGGGAAATTGTTAGAATTGTGATAAATGGACTTCCATGTGAGGATTGACAGTGATAGTGAAGTATTGTTTTCAGTTGGATATGTGTTCTATATTTTCCTGTTCTCCATATTTTCCGGTTAGAAATGACAGTGATATGTTTATCACATGTAGATTTTTATATTAAAGAATCAGGATAAATGAGTTCCAATTGCTGAATATTGAAAGCAGCGTATGGAACTTAAAATTGTATTTTAGCACTATTTAATTACAAAAATCGCCATCGTGCACCAAAGAATAATTGCTCCCGAAACAAATGACGAAACATTTAGAACTACGACTGAGGACCGGAAACTCAGTAAAGCTGAAACATTTTACAGGAAAGGTTGAATAAGTGATGTCGTATTGTTTCATAATGTATTGTAATATTTCACTATGTAAGTTTACTTTAGCCGATATTATGTGAAATTCGACTTACTCGCAGAATTTTATATTTTTGGAGTTTTCCACCATTTATATGCTACTTTAAACATATATACCTATTTTTCCTCCTTTCCACACCATAAAAACAAATACCACCAGTACCGCAAGAATTTTCGTTTGGACTTTCAGGCGCTGTCTTCCCAACTTATTATTCGTACCAAACAGAGGGTGCCTCAAACACACCACTTAGACACCAAACAAGGGTGTATTAAGTGTGAGTTAAAATTTAAATTGATTCCACCCTCCTTTGGGAGAAAATTCAAATAGTGCATGGTGTGATCTGGAGCGAGTAACACTGTGTTTGTGGGATTCTTTTTCTGTAAATTGGACGCTTCGGGGCGTTTGCACACAAAAAGAATGGGGAATTAGAATGTGTACATGTGTGGGTGGTGGGATGTACAAACGGCGATGACACGCTTCATTTGGCGAGGGAGTTGGCATGTTGTGGCCAGGAACTAGCGTGGAATAGTTTTGGCTGTATGCTAGGGTAACAAGTAAAGAGTTTGAGGTTAATTTGTACTATATAAAAAGCTTTACTCCTAACATTTCTTTGACAAGTTTATGACATTCTAAATGGCAAAGGTTGTCATGTCTTTAGTCCTCAGCTCAGGAAACAACAAATCAAAAAGACAGACAAACCTTACCAAACACAACAGCGTGGAATATTTTTGAACAAAGCTTAATACCATTAAGTTCAAATCAGTAACAAAAAAAGATTTCCATTCAGAAATACCTTGAATCTAATTAGCGATTCTTCAGTAATTCAAAGGAAAAAATTCAAATTTGTGTTGCGGATCGTTTACCGTACACGAGGCTCGCTAGGCAGATGAGCTGTAATATCATGCAAATTTCCACAGCTTCAAGTAGGGAAGCGGAGATAAGTCGGAATCGAGTTGACCTGCTACAATCGTGTCTTGAAAATAAAATATGAAGTGGGGAAGTAGTGGAAAGGTAGTTTCTAAATTTTTATGAAGTGAATTATTAAAAAATACTTCACGTTGGTCTTGATATTAATACTTTGCATACCTGGATACATTTGACCGATTATGTTTAATTTTGTCTTAATTGTACAAACTCTGTACTGGAAATCTTTGATCGAAATCTAACTAGACTATGCTGGGAATCAGAAGTGACAAAAAAATAACAAAATACAACTATACCTACAGTTTAAAATCTCGAACGCAATATTTTTAGCACATCTTTTGTATACTTTATTTCTGTTTCATTCATAAGCCAACTCATTCCAACTCGAATGAGTTGGCTCGATTCCGAAAGCAATATTTATACGATTCACGTCACTAAGTTTAAGTATGAATACCGTTTTATTTTTTCCTTCATTTTCTTAGGGTTTTGGGTCATGTCGTAAAAATGCTTTTACATTCGTCTCGCTTACAATGTTAACAAAGGCTCGACTATTTTCCAAGCAGAATGCTTAATTGACTGAGAATTTTGGTACATTATACTTTTAAAATGAGGGCCTTAATGGTTCCAAACAGCCTGTAATACCTCTAGAATATGAGGCTGATACTGTATTATATTTAAGCGGTTATCTTTTATGA
Organism: Helicoverpa assulta; assembly: GCA_963856015.1. Classification (NCBI taxonomy): domain Eukaryota; kingdom Metazoa; phylum Arthropoda; class Insecta; order Lepidoptera; family Noctuidae; genus Helicoverpa; species Helicoverpa assulta. The sequence goes on from CAWLCW010000016.1 coordinate 5,266,699, forward strand.
AGGTCGTATGAAAGACGACTTTTTTGCTACAGTAATTGCTGCGCTCTTAGACATACTTTAGAATTTGTATGAGTATTATTATATTCATTTGAATAGGGCTTACGTAGTTGAGTTTTTAATCCTATTTAAGTAAATACAAGCTGTTGATTTGCATCCGTGCCATACTCAAGGATGTAATTATACTAATGATTCTCGACCTAAATCAACAAAAAAATTGGTACAAATTTTTTTGATTTTAATTTTTTTTCGGAAATCCGTCAATGTCATCTAGCCGTATTTAAACTTGGCGCGTGTGTTACTGGCCTTAAAACCGTGCTGCGCCCGCACACAAACGCAAACACAAAGCATACGCAACGATTATTCATAAATTTCATTCATAAAATTGGATTACTTCTGAAATACTATGACATTACAATGACAAAAAAAGCAGTGCATATTAGATATTTCCCGTCAACTGTAATTCCAATCGATTATTTACGTATTTTATGTCCTCCTCCTGAAGTATGGCACAAATGCAAATCAACACCTTGTATAATTTACGTCGAGTCAAATTGTAATACCTATGATATTTCTTGATATCATTATTTTAGGCTTTATGAAAGTCAGATGCGTATAATAGGACCGAAAAGTCAGCTTTTCGAACACATAAAATATACATGATAAAAACACACACTTAAACGCATTTTCCCTTTTGGAAAGACGATGCCCTTCAGCCATCTGCCCAAATCAATCTTAAATATTGAATTTGCGTCGTAATCTGATGGAAACTTTTACGGGAAACGAGTTCTATTACATTTTAACACAATTTGTATCGAGTTTTGCACCTCTCGGCGTGTAAGGTGGTACTTCAAACTTATGAACAGGGGGTTCAAATTTTAATTGCAAACGTGAGATGAGCGTGATGTATTTATCTTTTATAAATGGATTAATGTTTTAATATTAAATTGTTCTGTGTTAAAGTTATGAAATTCGTTTTCCGCTGGTTCTTTGTTTAAATCGTGCAATATACTTTTATATACATACTAGCCGTTTTCCCGCGGTTTCACCCGCGTCCCGTGGGAGCTACTGTCCGTACCGGGATAAAATATAGCCTATGTTACTCACAGATAATATAGCTTTCTAATGGTGAAAGAATATTTAAAATTGGTCCAGTAGTTTTTGAGTTTATCTAATGGATAAACTCAACCAAACAAACAAACAAACAAAGTTTTCCTCTTTATAATATTGGTATGGATTTTTTTGGGAAAATTATATTAAAACTTATTTTAAGATGAAATGCATGTATAGCGGATTTTTACATCAATTTATAACGTAATGCATCCGATCAATCTATAAGCATATTTCATACTTCGTTTATCGCATCTCATACATCATTTAAAAGCGATTTAACAATGGAAATCCTCCCGTCGATACATTGACAGAGCGCAGTATATTCGCTTGCATTATTCCCAGCTTACAGCTGTAATCCCAATTTTCAACGGTTGGCAACACTTTTTCGGGTTTCGACGGCCCCCGTTGGATTAAAGGCGAGTGTTGCCAACTTCAAGCCTTTTATACGGAGTTCTGTTTTTAAGTATACACCTTATTAATTAGTTAAACCCTTCATTTTGTGAAGTTTTGGGGGCGACTGATGTGCTTTTAACAGGCTGTGTTTTAAAGATTTGTGTTATTTTCGTAAGTTTGAGATTTATAATGGCTCTCTGCTTAGCGTCATAATTTTGGATATTACGGAGGCTGTAGTTGAAGTGATAATATATGTATGTAAGAAAATATTGTAGATTTTGCTATACATAATTTTGAAATTTTAATTTCAACTTTGTCTATGAGTTACTCTACAAACTATTTTAATATAGAGATAGTTAAGTCTTGCAATGTAAAAACAACATTTTAAGCATAAACGATGCTTACTCTAGTATTGTAAAAATATCAAAATCAACTAACAAAGCAACTAAGTAAAACCATTACCCATCCAATAGGCCGTATTACCTAACTCCTAATCAGATTATACAAACGACTTAACTATTCTCAAAATTACATTCCTCAATTGTATATCCGCACTCAATCCATTCTTATTTACCCTATCATAAATCTTTTGTTATCTTTACCAACCTTTTTCCATTAACATTTTTATTCGTTATTTTTATAGTAACGTGCACATTTACTGTTTTGATTGTTACGTTTATTTTGATAGCATTTTTTTTCTTTGATTTTTATTAGGTAAATAACTTTTAATTTTTTATTTCTTTACTGATATAACACAGAGAAAATAGTTTAATGTTTGTTTGTAAAGGCTCCGAAATAACTCAACCGATTTAAAAAATTCGTTCACTATTGTGAATCTACACTATCTCTGAGTGTCATCAGACTTAACTATTATTCTTATAAATTCTACAAAACGAGCTTTTTTTTTTTTTTACATAGTTACCTACTATAGCTTTTATTTACAACATAATTTCAAATATTTACATTAATTTTAAAAATTAAAAATAAACTTATATATACAACTTAAAACTAATACAGTGCATCAAAAAATTGCTCCTCATCGCTGTCACCGGGTAATGTACCCAAAAGGCTGGCGGCATTGCCACGTTGGATGGCAATGCTCAACCTCTGTGCGAAATAAAAGCCAGCCCTTGGGTCACGAGAAGTGTCAACAAGGCGCTTAGAAATTTCCTTCGCAAGCGCGTGAGCACTCGGACCCCACGGCCCGAGGGTTTCAACCCCAAACGGCTCAAACATGTAATTCCCGATAAGGCTACTATATTTGCGCCGTTTGAGGTCCTCTGCTTGTGAAGCGGCGGAGCCAACACAACACGCAGTTCTAGGAAGATGGGATGGCGCAAGAGTGTCGACGCAGGTCGCGTCCCACACTAAAGTCCTACCCATCTTCCACGGAAATAGCGACATGCCGTCTGGTCTCTTGCCATCGTCGCGTGCCAAACCATTTGGTTCAAGTACGGCTGGCACGCCGACGGCAACAAGAGCCCGACGGATCACGTCGTTGATATTCGCATGTCGTGGTATGCGGCCCGCACTCCGACTGCACGACAGGCCGTGGTGACCGAGGCTGTTGACAGCTTCCCCGCAGTGGCAGCGGTGAGGAGTGCAGCACGAAGCACCCAGACGCAGGCAGACAGCGAGTCTGAAAGTGGTGTCGTCAAACATGGTGCCTATGTTTGCCGACGGAAATGCGTGAAGCCAAAGACCTGACTCCCATTCACCCACAGCCAGTAGGCGTGCTCGCTCTGCAGAAGTAATTGACGTATCAATGAGATTTTTCCGTATTACTCTGCAGAGCGGCTCATCCCACTGTCTCTGGGAGGATGGGTTGGCGGGTGGATCGGTATTCGGGCATGTGACTTTCCAAGCATTAATAGCCTCCGCCAGGCATGGCACCTCAAAATTGATCAGTGTAATAGGTAGGATTTTCCTGATCAATTTGTCAGTGCCATGGACGGAGGAAATAAATGCCGGTAAACTAATACTGGAAATTTTGCGGACGCCAAGCCCTCCCATACGGATGGGAAGTGTAGCTTGAGAATAAGCTTTGTCGTCCAAGGCCACATTTAAAATTGATGAAAGTGTATGTCGAATTATTTTATCAATTTGATCCAAAAGGTTGATGTGCTTCCATAAATGAGAAGCACGCAAGATGTAGGTTAATTTGGGGCCAAAGCAGCAGTATCGTAGGATGGTGATGGCTGAATGTATATTAATTTTGAATAACCTTTCCGAAATATCATTGAAATTTTGAATTTTGTTCTCAATAAAATCCGAAAATGACTCTTCCAGTACTGGTGACCCCAGGAGGCAAAGAGAACTTTTGTCTATTATTTTTATGCCATCGGCTACTGCGTTAAAATTTTCAAAACGAGCTTATTTCTATTACGAATTCCGGGAAATGCCCTAAGCTGAAAAACACTGTTAGTAATGAATTTCTTGGGAAAATATTAAATCTTCTCCGCTTTGATCAGATACATAAAATGCTAGGTACATTTTCAAGCTTGGAAAATGTATGGGGATATATTTTAATAACAGTCGAATATTTTGATTTCTGAATTACCTCTAACACATAGGACTAAAGTTATCCAAAACGCGGTTTTCGGTCCCCTTTGTCCTGCCAGACAGTGTAATGAGAATAGGCTGTAACCGCCGGGCTACCCCACCTCATTTTATATCCTAAATGAAGCAACCATTTTACATACACTCCAGTGCGATGGAAACGGGAATAGTTTTGTGAATTTTCGGAAGTTTCTAATATACAATTTCCATGAATAAAAACAGAAAAAGCACTATTTCTTAATATAAATAAGTTGGTTTTTCATGATCTTCAAATGCAGTTTTTAGTGAGAATAATAATAGTCAATGAATTAGTGTTGTCTCGAACTTAATTGTAAGAACTTTGTTACAAAAAAATAAAACCGCCTTCAATAACATACCTAAAACCTTTTGATAAGCCTAAGAATTACTATGCTGAAAACCATATCAAAATCGGCCAAATGTATTCAAATTAAAATATATTAAATGTTGGCCAGTACACACCTTACCTTTACTCAAGCAGCTACAAAAAAGAAATGTGTTAAATAAGAGAGAACAAAAAAAATTACAATGCCTCCATTCAGTCAAAATGGGAAGCTATAGTTTTAGGCCTTACCCACCGATACGAGAAACAGTTTTTATAAAAAAATTGTACACTTTTTGTTACTGTTAGTTAGATGCGGTTAATTTACTTATGTTTCTAGTGTTGAAACCAGTTGATAAGGGAGTTCATAAGAGGAGTACACAAGAGGAGTACATAAGACAAATACATAAAAGGAGAACATAAGAGGATTACATAAGCGGGTACATATGAAAGTACATAAGACAAATACATAAAAGGAGAACATAAGAGGATTACATAAGCGGGTACATATGAAAGTACATAAGAGGAGTACATCAGAGAGTTCATGAGAGAGTACAAAAGATGAGTACATAAGATGAGTACATAAGATGAGTACATAAGATGAGTACATAAGATGAGTACATAAGAGAGTATACAAGAGAGTCCACAAGATGAGTACATAAGAGAGTTTATGAGAGAGTACATATGAGAGTTCAAAAGAGAGCTCATAGGAGGAGTACATAAGAGGAGTTCATAAGATGAGATCATAAGAGAGTACATGAGAGGAGTTTATAAGAGAGTAAGTACATAAGAGGAGTATATAAGAGGAGCACATAAGAGGAGTATATACGAGGAGCACATTAGAGAGATTATAAGATGAGTGCTCTCCTGAAAACCTGAGTTTTGTCCCATACGCCATTTCATATTTCTGGTATCGACATGTCAAACTGAGAGACTCCTAGCGGCAATACCCAGTTCATTAAAACATAAGAACATCGTGAATTCAGAATACCTTCTCAAATTGTCTTTGCCCAAAATAGACTTAGGTACTGCGAAATGTCTATAGCGATGTCTAGAACGGTCGGGACTTTAAGTAAATGGATTAAATGTCATTGTGATGTCGAAACGTAATCTACTCGTACCGTTTTAACGTTATTGGAGTTAGCTCGACTTTTTAACGTATTGAAAGAGGTTGGCTATTTTGGGACTTCTATGTTTTTGTGACCTATTTTATAAGACTAGATTGAAAATAGAGACTTTCGTGAAGGCATATTTGGGTAAATAAAGGCAATATTAATATCTATACTAAATTGTGAGGTTCGAAATGATATGTGGTTCTTTTTCTATTGGTGTCGCAAAGACGTCTACTAACCAAAAGAGGTGATAAATTATTCAAAAAATAAAGTGACTGTCTTACGTCATGTTATTAGACTGGACGTTTACAATCCAGTGAAGCAATAGGTCAAGTCAACTATTGGAAACCAGTACTGACTAACAGCAAACCTGAATCTATTCACTTCTAACAAGTAACTAACATATCCCACGGAAAAACATAAAATGACAACATTACCGATACTTGAACACGCAACCTTAACAAATGACTATCTACAAATCTAATTTCAAAATTCTGAAAGCAGTTCACAAAAGCAGACAGCATAAAGAGATACGTCTTGTCCCACGAATGACCATTAGGGACCAGCAAAACGACTCATATACATAACTATAGTATGATAAAGTACGTATAACAATGGCAACCACATGAGAACGTTCTCTCCCATACAATTGTACTGTGTTAATTTTTTGTGTAGCACGGAGGCTTTTAGGGGACAGTGATTAATAGTCGAAAGAGGCATATGTATCTCACTTTTATTACTCGACCAGTTTATCAAGACCTTCTTTTCCTCCCTCTGCCTTTCACTGGTTGAATGGAGCGGGGGTGTTATGAACTATGATCAGAGGTCTAGGTATGTTGGTCGGTAAGGTGTTTTCAAGAGCGCGTGCAGTACGGTAGAGAGTTCAAAAGGAAATCGCTTGTGTCATTGCCACATTATTAGTATTAAAGGCTTTTGGGAGATAGCGTGGTGTGTGGCTTTTATTTATTAAATTGTATTTATTTTTGGATACATTTGCGAATTTTTGGTGCGTGAAAGTGTGAAAATAAAGTTAATTTGTAATATATAAATTTTAAGAGCTAACTCATTCACTGCGTATAGGTTCTATGTATTAGTGGTTGATATTCTATAGACTTAAAAGTAAGAAAGGACATACAAACTTCATTCAAATTGCATTGGTATTTGCCTGACCTGGAATCGAACTCACGCACTCATACTTGAGAGGTTGGTTCTTTACCCTCTAGGCTACCACGACTCTAAGTATATCTTAAACACCAATGGCTTATAAAAAGGTGAAGGAAAGTATCTTGAGGAAACCTGGATCTGAAATCACGAACCCGCATTGAGCAAGCGTGGTGAGCAACGCTCAGTCCTTCTCCGTGTGAGAGAAGGCCTGTGCTCTGCAGTGGGACTCTGTAACGTATTCTATAGACTTCGACAAGTGTAATTTTCGTCACTCTTCTTCAGAAAAGTATTAACTATAGTATAATAAATGGTCCATTAACACGTCCACAGATACTCACTTTATCCAAAAACCCACATTTATAAAAAGAGGTTAGTCTTAATGGGCAAAGCAAAATCCGCGCATAATATACATCAGTTGTATTAAATATAATTTCCAAGACTAATGGCCTAAACACAATACAACAAAAATATAAAAGAATTAAAATGGTGGAAAACATTTCATTAGGAAAAAAGAAAAACATTTAATGGTATGATGTGAAAACGTTGAGATATTAAACCTGAAACAGATTTAGTATACGCCACTGGATGCTGGAATAAATATTTTTGGTTCTGAAGTTGAACATTTGTTAACTACGTACGCAAGCTACACAAAGTTCTAATCTGAAGTTGAAATAACTGTTATACGTGATAGTGTTCTGACTGTTTAACAAAAAAATATTAAAGTTTCAAACTGTAGGTACATTTATGGATATTTTCAAGTGCGCAATAGTAGGCCTTTACTCCTCTTTAATTTTCTGTCCATTTAAAATTACGTAAATCATAGTTAAATATGACAATAGTTATTCATTCTTTACCGAACTTTCGAGCATATTCTCAAAGGCATCATTTCCCGTGGCGTAACGTAAATCTACTCTCATTGCGTCACTTTCCCCGTCCATGAAAAGCCGCAGATAAGCTGAGTTGCTGTCAACTGGTACATCGTTAATTTCTCGGGAACTCCAGTTTTTATTGTGCGTAATTTTTCCTTGCCCGGGAAATATATTGCCCGTACCGTCGACATGTGACACAATGTACGCATTTATCTTAGAGAGGGCAATAAAAATTATGCTCCGTTGATTTTCTTCGGGCGATTAATTAAGTGCTTTAGTGTTAGTTGTTATATAATATAACATTCCTTCCTATGTGCTTATTTACCTTTTCTTCTCATATACCTACTTGTACTTTATTTTTACATTGTCAATATTGTTTACCTCATTTATCTTTCGATCTTTGAACTCTATTTTACTAACGATTTGTATAATGTATTATTAATATCTCATGTACCTCATTTATGTTACAACTATTTACTGTTCTCAAAGGATGTTATTAAGTAATTAGCCAATAGTGATTATTTAAGTTGTTATTTACTTTTCCATTCATTTCTTCATATAAATACGTGCCCTTAAGTTAAAGTAAGTCAGTTCTATTCCGATATTCTATTGTTAAACTTGTAATCAAATCTTAAATAAAATAATATTTTATTTTTAAAGTCGTTTTTGCCACTATCACATAACAAATTTGGCGCAGTCGGTAGGATCGCGTGTGCATAAAGACGAAGTTAAACGTGTAGACTCCAAACGGTCAAAATCGCCTAGTGACGAAGCACGGTAGCTGAAGGCTTTTAAACAACTTCGCCGGACCTTCGAGTAATGAAGCTCAGCATCGCGACCAGTATTTCACTGTTATGGTAAGTGGCCTAAAACGCATATTGCTCTGCTACCTCTCTATTTCCCATTGATCATTCAATCCTAATTCCTTAAATCTTATATTTTACACTCAAAACCTCATATCACGATGCCAGACACTAAAGTCTCTCCCAACTCAGAGATGGACCTAGGGACTCTCTTAAAACTAATTCCTGACTTTGACACCTCGCAAAATTCTCAAGTATATAGATTCATTCGGTCGTGTGACTCCGCGTTTAACCTTGCTTCAGTACATCAACAGACAGTTCTCTTAACGTACGCCTTAAATAAGCTCACTGGACCAGGTTCATCAGACGTCCATTCTAAACAATTTTTTAAATGGTGCGACCTCAAACAGTTTCTTATCCAGAAATTCTCCCAAACAAAAACGCTAGCTCACTTAAATCTAGAACTACAATCCTACTTCCAAAAGCCTCAAGAAAGCATCACAGAATTCTTCCTTCGTGTTGATTTATGTAGAAGCAAAATTATAGAAAAACTAACGGCCGAAATCATAGATTCTACGTTAGAGGGTCGTAAAGCTAATATCGAAGAGACGGCTCTCAATATATTTGTAAACGGTCTAAGTTCAGACATAGGGATGATGCTTCGCGTTCGTTCTTTTGAAAGCCTATTGGATGCGGGAAATTTCGCAATTCAAGAAGAAAAAATAAGAAACATGAACAAAGCCAGACAAGTTTTATATAATATCCCTAGCAGTCAGATTAAAAACCAATCGGTACAACCAAAAGCCATTCCACAATTTAGAAACCCACCTAAGCAATGTAATTATTGCAAAAAAATGGGTCATCTGATTTCGGAATGCCGAAAAAGAGAATACAACAATAGTTTCAAAAATCAAATACCACAAAACCAACGCGCAGCAGTTCCATCCGCGAAAATAAATAATTTAAACTCAGAAGCGGCCGAGGTGTTGGGCATGCCTTCGGGAACCGCTTCAGCCCACTCTTACAATGTCCAGACAACAATACCGGGTCTCGAAACACTACAAATTCAGTAATTACCAACTCCGAAAAACATACTTCCTTTTATCCAGTCCATCGGGGACAATTTCGTGACGCTAGCACTCAAACTACAACCACGAAAGAAGTATCGGTTCAAACACAATTACATCCCAAATCTATTTCAAACTCAAATTCTAATTCTATTTCTAAATCCAAATCTAAATCTATTTCAAACTCAAATTCTAATTCTATGTCTAAATCCAAATCTAAATCTAATTCAAACTCAAATTCTATGTCTAAATCCAAATCTAAATCTATGCCAAACTCAAATACTAATTCTATGTCAAAATCAGATTCTAAAGCTATGTATACTGAACCCATTACTATCTCTACGCTAAACGTACCTCCAGAAAATCTTCTACATTGCCAATTCCACGTTGAAGGTAAACCGGTAACATTACTTATCGATACAGGAGCCGCTATATCCGTCCTTAATAAGGAACATATTGGTAGTGCCCCTCTAGACCAATCGTGCGTCGTATCGATTGTAGGTATATCTGGTAACCAATCTTCTATTCAAAGCTTCGGTAAAGCTCAAATCTCCCTAGATCATTTCCCGAAATTCAACTTTCATATAGCAAACCTCAACATTAAAGCAGATGGTATCCTGGGCAATGACTTCATGAGCAAGTTCAATGCCAATATCTACGTGCAATCAAAAACCATGCGTATACGAGATCGTACTTACAAATTATTTCATATTGAAGAAAAACCAACCGAACCCGTAGATAACAAACAGTTCATAGGTCGACGATCTGAAACTGTTATCACATGTTGTACTAATGATATTCAAAACGGACCCGCCTTAATCGAAAAACAAACCATTTGCGACGATGTCACTATTCCTAACGCCTTAGTCACAGTAAAAGATAACAAATTCCTAATTACTTGTGTAAATTCCGGTAACAATGATAAACTTGTGTTAATACCTAGAGTTCATGCATCAGAATTAGTCGCAATAGAATCTTCAAATAATATACCAATAAATTCAACGAATACACATACGTTTAACGACAAACGAAACAAAGTAAACAAGCTCATTCGCAGAGATCACCTCAATGAAGAAGAAAATCAATCTCTAAATAAAATTGTCATGGATTTCTCAGATATCTTTATCACAGAAAACGAACCTTTGACATTCACAAACCACACCAAACACACAATCCCCACTACATCAGACACGCCAATTAATACAAAGACTTATCGATTTCCGTATGTGCATCAACAAGAAGTAAAATCACAAGTCCAAAAGATGCTAGATCAAAATATTATTCAACCAAGTTCATCTCCTTGGAGTAGCCCAATCTGGGTAGTCCCCAAGAAACTAGACGCGTCAGGGAAACAAAAATGGCGTATAGTCATCGACTATCGCAAACTTAACGATATCACTATAGGAGACAGTTATCCTTTGCCCAACATAACTGACATTCTAGACAAGCTGGGCCATTCAATTTACTTCACTACCTTAGATCTTGCCTCGGGATTCCACCAAATTGAACTTGACCCTAAAGACATCCCGAAAACAGCCTTTAACACACCATATGGACATTACGAGTTCCTTAGAATGCCATTCGGTCTTAAAAATGCCCCTGCTACATTTCAACGTGCTATGGATAGTGTCCTCCAAGGTTTACAAGGTGAACGTTGTTTTGTCTACCTAGATGACATAGTAATATTCGCATCCAGTCTCCAGGAACACGAACAGAAGCTTACTGAAGTCTTCAACCGACTCAGGAAAAACGGTCTGAAAGTCCAACCTGATAAATGCGAATTTATGCGGAAAGAAGTAGCTTATTTGGGACATATTATTTCTAGTGAAGGTGTCAAGCCAAATCCAGACAAAGTCAGAGCGGTCAGAGAATTTCCAGTTCCTAAATCTTGCAAAGACATAAAATCATTTCTAGGCCTTGCAGGTTATTACAGGCGCTTTATAGCAAACTTCAGTCAGATAACAAAACCTTTGACTGGACTCCTGAAGAAAGACGTACCTTTCATTTGGGGTGAATCCCAACAACGCGCTTTCGATACTTGCAAAAATATTCTCACTACATCCCCTATATTACAATATCCAGATTTTAGTAAAGAATTCGTTCTAACAACAGATGCCTCGATTCACGCTATTGGTGCTATTCTCTCACAAGGTGAAGTCGGTAAAGACTTACCCATAGCATATGCTTCACGTACGCTCAACAAAGCTGAATCTAATTACTCTACAATAGAACGCGAACTCCTTGCAATCGTATGGGCTGTAAAACACTTCCGTCCTTACTTATTCGGCCGAAAATTCAAGATCGTTACCGATCATAAACCTTTAACATGGCTTTTCTCCATCAAAGACCCAGGAAGTCGTCTCGTCCGCTGGAGATTAAAACTAGAGGAGTATGACTACGAAATTATTTACAAAGCAGGAAAAATTAATACAAATGCAGATGCATTATCACGCCCACCAATAATGAACTCCAATATCGTAGATCTATCTTCAGACGATCCACCGTCTTCCGATTCTACTGATTATCTACAAATGAATTACGAACATTTTACATCTCAAGATGTTTCTTTCAACAGTCCGAAATTAAAAATATCTCCTGATAATCTCTTAGATCCACGAAATAAAAATGTATTTGTCCCCATATCTTGTCAACTCTCAGATAAGAATAATATTTTCAATGAAGCAATTGAATCTTGCTCTCAGACAAAACCTTATTTAGAAAAACCTAAATCTCTATACGATGTCGATCTCCTTATTTCAGATAAAAATCAAAACTTATACTTCTGTCCTACAAGACCTACACATTTTGATCCTTGGGATTCCGAAAGTTACTTCAAATCACTATTATCATGTCTACAACAGAACAAAATAGAATCTCTTTTTGTACCTGATCTACAAAACGATCTCACTTGTAAAATGAAAGGCAACGAACAGTTACGCATTACATCATATTTAGCCGAAATGTATAATTGTGATATTACAATCTGTAAAAACAATATAAAATATCCAAAACCTAAGGAAATTCCTCAAATACTGAAGACCTACCATGACGAACCTCTCTCAGGACATCGCGGTATCTTAGAAACTAACAGAAAAATACGTGACAACTTCTTTTGGAAAGGCATGACAAACGATATCAAAACTTACATCGATTCATGTGTTACTTGTCAGCGTAATAAAATACAACGAAAAAACTTTCAAGCTCCTATGATAATTACATCACAATCAACTGAACCATTCGAACGAGTGTCTATGGACCTTGTCTCTTATTCAGACATTAGCGATAACAATAATAAATATGTTTTAACTCTTCAAGATGACCTAACTCGATTCGTACAAGCCTATCCTATTCCCGATAAAGAAGCCGTAACTGTGGCTAAAGAATTACTTTATTTTTGTCAACATTACGGTGTTCCTAAAAGATTTCATTCCGATCAGGGCACTGAATTCATGAATAATGTTTTAAAACAATTAACAAAATTTCTCGGTTCCAACCATACCTTCAATACTGCGTATCATCCCCAAACAAATGGCGCTCTCGAAAGATTCCACGCTACCTTACGTGATCACATACGAATGTATCACAGTCGTCGACTTAAAAACTGGGACAAAATTATACCTTTTGCCATTATGTGTCATAATACCTCAGTTAATAATTCCACTAACTACACACCTCATGAATTATTATTTGGTTATAAACCACGTCCATTTTATAATATTAAAACTATTCCCGACTATACAGCCTGTGATTATCTAAAAGATTTAAACGAACGAATGAGAATCGCTCGAGACTCAGCCCTTAAAAACTTGCAGGCTATGAAAGAAAAAGCTAAAGATCGATATGATAGTCAGATTAAAAACTTTGCGCAATATCAAATAGGTAGTAAAGTTATGTTAAAAGTTCCTAATCCAAACAATTTGGACCCTAAATGGGAAGGTCCTTACCAAGTTATACGTGTTGGTTTCAATCATAACTACGTAATTCAGAAAGCCAATCGTAACCAACTAGTGCATGCAAATAGGCTCAGACCATACCATTTGCATGAAACCTTAGTTTAGTATTAATAAGAATAAGCAGAAAAAAAAAATCTATTTTAGTATAATTCATTAAATTTAGGGTCAGCTCTACAGCGGCTCAATCCCCTAACTCCTATAACTTTAACGACATTATACAGAATCCTTATACTAGTTTCATCATTCTATCATTTCTCTTAATAAACTATATAAAAATCTTCTCTTATCCAACCACGCTAGATCTAATAAACAATTAGTTAGTCCTGTTACCATCGACAATATCAATAAAATCCTAGATTCGTCTCAACTCTCTGCTTACGTGTACTCAAACAGATTAGTTTATATATTAGATTTCCCACTCATTAAACCTGAATCTTTTAAACTCTACCATATCTATTCAATCCCTATCCAACATCCCAATTCCTCTCTCTATACCACCATCCTACCAGAGCATAAGTATTTGGCCACAAACCCTAGTGGTGAACACTACGTATCCACGAGCTCCTTGGACAACTGCAAGACATACGCTGAAAGAAGAAGCGTGTGCCGAGATATCATCGTCTACAACTCTGATACACGCCCTGTTTGTGAGCTACAAATCCTACTCAGTGTCTCGAACGACATCCCCACCATCTGTACAACTACAACCTTCGCTGCACAAATCAACACATTCCAACGCTTGGAAAACAACAGATGGCTCTACATCCTCAGTAACGCAACACAGTGCATCCTTCAATGCAACAATCAAGTCTCGCATCACAACATCTACGGATCAGGAATTATTACCCTTGAAACAAACTGTAAACTTCACACGGGATACAGTACGCTGTCAGCACACCAAAGCAAGGAAGACAACATCACATTCCCGATTATAATTCCCGACATCAGAACTGAAGATTGCTTCGAAGAAACTGAAGATCATCATTTTCCAAACCTTCTACCTATCTCAATCAACGAAACTCCACTAGACTCACTCAACAACCTCAAACATCAACTAGATAAACATAACGAGGAAATCCAGCAGATGAAACAGAAACCCTTCATCCAACGACACCAGAATAGATTTTCTTGGTTCTACTTCACAACGGGAACCCTCATGCTATCATTTTTGATGTATAAATTATTCAGAAGATGTCTAAGAGTTGCAAATAACTTTGATCGCAATAACGATGACAACCACTGCATCCAGATCTTCAACAACTGCTTCGGAAGAACATCACGACGACATCAATCAACACGTCACATTCAGAACATCCCGATGACCACGTTGAACCAAACCACAACGTCATGCATCTCCGAAAATGACAGCGACGACAATTCCTCCACTCCAAAAAGATTCGGCGCTAACGCCCAATCTTTATTCTAGGCGGGGAGGTGTTATATAATATAACATTCCTTCCTATGTGCTTATTTACCTTTTCTTCTCATATACCTACTTGTACTTTATTTTTACATTGTCAATATTGTTTACCTCATTTATCTTTCGATCTTTGAACTCTATTTTACTAACGATTTGTATAATGTATTATTAATATCTCATGTACCTCATTTATGTTACAACTATTTACTGTTCTCAAAGGATGTTATTAAGTAATTAGCCAATAGTGATTATTTAAGTTGTTATTTACTTTTCCATTCATTTCTTCATATAAATACGTGCCCTTAAGTTAAAGTAAGTCAGTTCTATTCCGATATTCTATTGTTAAACTTGTAATCAAATCTTAAATAAAATAATATTTTATTTTTAAAGTCGTTTTTGCCACTATCACATAACATAGTGCTTGAACTAAGTTTCGCTTTTGTTATTCTTTTAGTGGGTAATAAGGAGGCTTGTTAGTTTTATTCGCTCTCTTATGTTGTACGTTATTGTTATTTGGTACATAAAACCTTTATTGATGTTTGAGTTTTTATTGCTTTTAGTTAGTTTCTGTATATAAAGAACGTTAGGTTTTCTAACTCATAGATAAAGGCAAGTTAAATATGTTACTTATAAACTTTACGTTTAATTTTCGCGATCTTCAAAAGTTTTAAGGAAGAGTTCATCAGTTGTATCACTCCGAACAAAGCGCAAGTCTTGCTTGATACCATAAACTAAAAACTACCACAGCCAGTACCTTCAAAAACAACAACGTCTCAACTTGACATCTAGCAACACCTCCAATCCGTTCTAAACACAACAGCTGTTCCATTTTCGAATCCTGGCTACCTGATACCTAACATATGAAGACTCCTTGCCGTGTACTCTAGCTTAAGGTACAGACGCGCGCATCTGTGCTCCCGAAGTCCTGGTCCGTTTCCCTCCCCTCAGTACCGCTTTGGCTGCCGAGGAGGGTGCACGCGTTTGGGCGGCAAATCCGCCCACGGAAAATTCGTAACGCCGGTAAAATTTTTGCTAGTGTTGTGTTGTGACGAACGACTGTTGATTTGTGATTGGACTTGTTGGTTTTTTTATGGATCTTTTGGATTGGTGTGAGTATTTTTTTCTTATAAGATTTTTTTGGAAAATGGTTTTTGAGTCAGCAAATTTTTGTAATAGCTAATTTTTTTTTCTTTTAACCCGTGAATTAAATGTATAGATACTAATATTTTTGACAACTTTAAAATAAAATGGCTATTATTTTTGGTCAGGCTTAAATTTCCTGCGTTCTAATTAGGATGCAAACGGAAAAAACGATATATAAATTCCAACTAGAAAAACGTAAACAAGTAAACATTGCGTTCAAGGGAAATTATAACCCCATAAAAGAGACCCTATTAAATAAAGAAAAACTGCATTTTATTGCTTGTACAAACAATAATTATAAAGTTTCGCGTGGTTACCACAAATAAAGGCGTAAAGCGTAGCGTGATATTATTTGAGAATGGATAGTAAAATATAATTTATTGCTCACTGTTATAATCGTTGCTATATTTAGGTAAACATGTGTATTTTTAAATGAATTAATTTCATAATTAACACATAATGAAACAGCTAGATAGTTAAATAAATTAAGTGACAATTATGAAGACCGAGAATACTTTTGGAATCTGCTATGTAGTAGTTTATTTATGGATATCCAGAAAAGATTAGAGCCTGCAGTTTTATAATATGGGTCCCTATTCTGGAGCCTTCTATTACTTAGTGGAAACGCACGCCTGACTAAAATAGTCAAAAATTTTAGCGTTTAAAGTATCAATACCTATTTGTACGCTCGACCAAGACACGTTTTTTGGAACGAGTTTCCAGGGAACTTTTAATCCATGCTACAGATTTTTATTTTGAGTTTTATTCTGACCCTACGCTAAACAATATATTTTTAGAATATTTTTGTATGACTGTAACAACGATTTATAGCGTGATATTTAATTAAACTGTTAAAATATTATTTCATCTTTAGCGAAGGGTTTCACTTTCTTTGCAATTTATACATACAATAGGTGTTTACAATTGAAAAAGGATACTGATAATACTTAATAAAGCTTTAATGCAAAATGTTTTTCTTTAATTCAACCAACGACAACAGAATTAGCACACGGTTCGCTGAATTTAATTTGAAAGGGTAAATTGTATCACTTATCTGAATAAAATTGCGTGTGAAAAAAACATCCTAATCCTCGCAGTAATTATTTTGATAGAAATATCAGTGTTTTGTTAACCTGACTACGACCGCACACGAGTTACCTACATGGAAATATCTATAGTAAAAAAAGAAAAATTAAAATAAGAACGTAAAAAGTTGAACCTCACGCAACAAGCATTTAACTCTTTCGAGAACACAAAGCTAAGGTCATCGCCAAACAAAAATATCCCTCGGAGATCCGACTCACGATTATTCAAATATTATTCTTAGACCCTATCTGTTTCACTTGTACCAACATCGTATAACACGATTTTAAAAAGACGAGCATAAATAAGTGGGACGCCTTCAAACACGACAGTACCGGACACAAACCATCAGGAATAAAGTCATTTAAATCTATTGTCATCTTCGGTGTATCACTAAAGAAAACAATAAGGAAATGTAGCTCGGAAACTCTTTGCCATTCAAAATTCAACCTTAACTCTATGATGTTTGAAGTCATGTAGTAAAAAAAAATGGTGGTGTTCTAATATTTGTTGTGACACAAAGAGGTAGCGATAAAACAGATAGCGGGCACAAAAGGCTATAACAAAAGATATTATTGCGTATAAATATAGCCCACGATTATGGATAAAACATTGTGTAGTACCTATACCAACGTAGTTTTACATAACAACAATACTTTTAGTACTTCTTTTCCTGTTACTAATGGTTCTGTTGTCAATAATGCGATATCATAATTAATTTTACTTAAATTAAAAAATGTTAAACAAAAATAATTCGCGCTACTCGATATCGCTTCCGTAACACTTCGGTTACATGTCTATCGGAGCGAAAACGTATCGCAAGCGAGAGTAGCTATCTACAGATACTCAGAATTCACACTAATTCCCAATGTTTACCTCCTACACTTTGTGTGAACTACGATACATTTAAGCAGATTAGTTGACACACTAAAGCCAACATTTTGGTGCCATTTCAATTATTAGCGTACCTATTATTTAGCTAAATATTAAGATTAAAGTTTGATGAAATTATAAATCTCGTTTTAATTTGAGTTCAATACAAAAGCTTTTCAAATTGTTAATCTGTTCCTAAATGAATTTCCCATAGGACTACTTGGATAAGCGATTAAACAGTCATTTGACCAAAATGGCCGTTTCAATTTAGCGTAAATGAAGGGACAATATATAACTTCTTATCATCTTTCACATCAAGCGGGTGGTATCTATTACGAAATTGCGATTTGATAAATCGCCAAACATTATTATGGGCGGCGAAAGAAATGGACTCGCTCAACTTGAAACAGTCTCGGGTAATAGAGGTGTCTATTTATAACCATAAAAGGAGCTTTATGCCATTAAAAATAAAGTCCAGTTTGAGTTAAAGCCAGTTGGACCATGTAAAATAAATATTGTGAAAGTAATAGGAAAACATAATGCCACGGATACTGTGATGAAAGCGGGTCTCTTTAATAAATTGACTGAAGGTTGAATATTAGAAAACGGCTCTTACGCGCTTTGGAAAAGAATTCGGATAGCATTTTTTTTCTATTTCTGTCCTAACAATGTACACTATTTTTATCTGGTAAAATATGCAATGAATTTTACTTTGTGTAAGCAAAAATCCTGTTTCCGTAGAGAGAATATTAATCCAGCTGCCTATTTTTAGGCAGACTATTTTCATAAAATTCTTCGTGAGAAAACCTTTAAGTAATCGTCCGGTTTTTCTTTTACGTAAGTGTGACGATGAAAGGTAAATGGTTTACTTTATTCAATTAACTTCAAGAAAAAACGAGCCATTTCCTTTATCTTGGCAAATTGGTTCTCTTTTACTTTGACGGCAAATAAGTTAATGGCATTATTACAATAGTACCTAATGGTTATTGAAATACTGTGTCAGTATAAGTAATAAAAAAACAAAAGCGGTCATTCATCTTTACCTCTTAAGAATGTATATGTCACCGTAAGATTACAAACATCGTTAGATTACAATCTATCTCGAGAGATTGTAAACTGTCGAATTATTGTGATCCGTAACATCTAATTGCAATTTAACGCATTATTTTTCGCTATATTATAATCTATCGATGAGAAATTGTCAAATCGTCAACTGTCCGAAAGCTCTCCCTGATTGGTCAGTCTTTTTGTAAGATCGACCAATCACGACCAGCCAAGGACGTACCCAGGGGGGGGGTCCAAGGGGTCCGGACCCCTCCCGAAAATAGATGCAACCCATAAAATAAATCCCTCAGTAGTAAGTACAGTGCCAAATATGACTCTCAGTTTTGATCTGCGGGGCGGGCGGGTGGTGGCGGGGCACCTCAACGGTCATTGGAGCAAGTATTAATAACTTCCGCCTCGGCCGGCCAACTTTAAAAAGGGTTAAAACCTATTTACGCAATAAAATGGGAAATGATCGTCTAACTGGTTTGGTATTGATGTCAGCCCATTCAACTCAGATTCTTTCAGTAGACGACGTTTTACACCAAATGTCCTTAAGACCAAGACGTTTAAATTTAACGTTATAATACTGTCTTATATTACCGAGATATGCATTAAATAATTTGTGAAAAAAAAATTCTTTTAATTTTAAGTATCCATTTACGCGATACCTTAATCATTTGCCTGGACCTGGACCCCCCCCGACAAAAAATTCTGGGTACGTGCTTGCGACCAGCCGTTCTGTTCCCATGGAGTTCCCGTAGAGTTAGGAATGAAATAGAATTACGTTCTACCAATCAGCGCGCAAGATGCATTCCGTTCTACGCCAGTTGACAATTTGACCGCTTTACATTGATAGATTATAATATAGCGAAAAATAATACGTTAAATTGCAATCAGATGTTACGGTTCACAATAATTCGACAGTTTACAATCTCTCGAGATAGATTGTAATCTAACGATGTTTGTAATCTTACGGTGACATATACAAAAAAAGTCATTCTCACATCATCATCATCCTCCGAGCCTTTTTCCCAACCATGTTTGGGGTCGGCTTCCAGACTATGACACTATGACAATAAAAAAATATCCGAAAGACACATTAATTACCAAAACAATATTTATGGTGCTCATTTAGATATGAACCTTAGCTACAAACTAGTTTAATATCACACCATTTTTGGCCACGGGATTTTCTTAATCCAATACCGTATTACCTCCACGGACCACACAACAGACCACCTAAATAAAACACGTCACAAAACACAAAGAACAAATTATGATCCCACGCAAAAACCTACGAAATCCTTTCTAAGATAAGTAAAACGTCCATTGGAAGCGTGCCATTAAATCATAAGCGCTTTCTTCACCGAAGAAAATAGGATCGCGTGAGGCACCCTGGTCTTACACACGCGATACCAAAATTTTCTACTACCCACATTACGTCGCAAGTTTTCTCACGATGGGTGGTATGTATCATGACGGTTGAAATATGGTCTTCATAGTTGTTTGTTAGTTTCGTAATTAATTGGCTGGCCATCTTTGAAGACAAGTTTAGGCTTAGGGCTTTATTAGTGTTTGAAAGTTTATTTGATAGTTCTCTTTACAACCCTACTACAGTTTACTATTTGATTTTCACTCTTTATTTTGTTGAGAATTAACAATTTGATCTAACTGTTACTCATCCTCCGAGCCTTTTTCCCAACTGTGTTGGGGTCGGCTTCCAGTCTAACCGGATTCAGCTGAGTACCAGTGCTTTACAAGAAGCGACTGCCTATCTGACCCCCTCAACCCAGTTCCCCGGGCAACCCGATACCCCTTGGTTAGACTGGTGTCAGACTTACTGGCTTCTGACAACCCGTAACGACTGTCAAGGATGTTCAATGACAGCCGGGACCTACAGTTTAACGTGCCATCCGAAACACAGTCATTGGTGTCTAAGATATACTTAGAAAGTACATACAAACTTAGAAAAGTTGCATTGGTACTTGTCTGACCTGGAATCGAACCCGCGCCCTCATACTCGAGAGGTTGGTTCTTTGCCCACTAGGCCACCACGACTTGATCTAACTGTTACTGAGGTATAAAATGCATATTATTTATTTGTTTTTAGGCTGATGGGTTATTTAGCTGATCAACAACGACACTATTTGTCGCTATTCAGGAGAGGATACTCATTTTTGGTGATATGTTTATGCATAGCATAGGCATGTTTTCAATGTTTTGACTTTCCTTTTAATAACATTTTGAACTAAGCAATGTTCACTATTTAACTGTGCAAATGAAAAGTATTGTAACCTATTGTGATTAAAACGACTGTGCTCGTTATTACTCATCACAAATGATTGCTCACTCATCCTGCACGGATATTAAATACTGCTATTCCTATTACAAAAATATCCCATAGCAGGTACCTACATGTGATCCCCTGTCCCCTACATTTACGACATTCACCAAAATGGCCAGGTACAATTCTAATTGTACCGTACATCAATTCGTTTATTACAAAACTTTTCTTGTGCACACATACGCGAACTGCCAGAGGGGGCATAGATTGGACGATGTGTTAATTTGGCCTGTCATGCGATGAGTAACAACAATGTACGGATTGTGAGGGTCGTCAGTCCTCACTGAGGAACGTCACTCCTCACAAAAGGTACGCACGCAATTACGTTCTGCGTGTAAGCGAAAAAAGCGTTCGGCTAATCACTTCTGTTTTCTTTTCCCGTTTGGAAAGTCTGATTGATTAGTGTTCTAAAAGTGTGAGGGGATTTTTTGCGCTGTCAAAGTCTTGGCTTGTTTTGTATTTTTCTGTTACTTTTTCACAATCAAATTAGATAAAACCGAAGCAAAAAAGCTCTCTTGAAATTGTTTTTTCTTCACCTTTATGTATTGGTGTAAGTAAGTCAAGATACTCAACAATGAGGCCATATTTACGAGACAAGTATCTTCCGCTTTCTGCGTCAAACCCTTAACCCAATTGCTTTACGAAAGACTCTTCAAACTGATCGTAATATAGCCTTCGTTATTAGATCATTGGCAAAATTACTTATTGTGGAGGAGGACCTATACCTACATAAATTATGTATATAAAAATGTATAAATTATATAAATATAAAGTATGTACCACCATCATCTAGCGTTTCCCCAACAATTTTGGTTTCAGCTTCTAGTCTAATGATGAGAAAAACCTGATACAGCTGAGAAACAGCATTTTACATGGAGCGACTGCCTATCTGATCTCCCAAATCCAGTTACTTGGGTAACACGATAACTCTTGGTTAGACTGGTTGTCCAGCATTTTTGGCTCCTGCATACCTGTGGCTATACTACCAATAAGTCTTTAAATTACAGCCGAGGTCCAAAAATGTTACGTGCCTTCCGAAACACCTATATCTCCATGGCGAAGTAATTAAGGTACCTCCCATTTATCCCGTTAAACTAACGCAGTTAACCCTTTTCACACATTGAATCAACGTTGAAAATCAAACAGGCGATCCTGTAAAATTCCAGCCGTAAAATGGCTTAATTGTCAAAAGGCAACAACATAAAACATACAAAATGCATTTAGGGAAGGTCAAGGCGACTTCAAACTATACGTGAAAGCGCCAATTAGATTAGCAGGAACGCTCCACGTCCGTAAATTGTCCAGAAGGGGTGTCTATCGAGTTGTCTCTCCCTGTCTTTTCCCTAGACATCGAGAGGGACGCAGAAGGGGTAATTAGGCTACGGCTGTGGTCAGGTTTACGAGTTTACTCAGTCGCTCGCTTCTATTAGTGAAAATATTTACGTAAATTATTCTTAATTGCTTTTAATTGCTTGAAGCAGTTGATCGCTGTTATTTTGTGTTTAATATTTAACATCAATTCTCTAATGCAATATTTTAGATTTTGATGAGCATGTGCTATTGTTATTGAAATAAATAAGGTAAAAATAAGTGGTTTCAAAAGAAGATTTATTGACACTAAAAACGTTATAATACCGGTCATAAATTCATCAATGACTATCTAAAAAGTCTTTATTCAAAAACCATTATGTCTTCAGTATTACTAATGTGCATAAATCTCTTTTAGTACTTTCAAAAACTTTACTGCTTTACATCCTTTGCAAAAAGGAACAATTGAACGTTCTTACAATTAATTCGTTCCGAGTGCGCGGTAACAATATTTTGTCCACTTTAGTCCACTAGCCCGCCATTGTAAAACAATTTAACACCCATGAAGCATTTTCGGGAATCGTATGCTGATACAAAGGCCCAATAATTATGTTACCAACGTAATAATGTTACATTGTAAACGACCATTGTTTACACAGAAGCGGTTAGAGTTGGGCATCATGATTTAAAAATTTATTTAAAGCGAGCACGTTCAAAGGATAAGATAACTTATTGCGTTGACTCAAAGTGTCATTTTGAATAGCAGCTGACAAGTGTATTTGCATTTAGACGCGTGTACGGGACCCTTGTGATTTATATTCGTCTTTTGTTTTTGGCTGTTTAGCTAGCATCAGTATCAATGGCAGTGTCTCGGAAGGTCGTTATTCTTGCATTGTACCAACACTATTGTCTCCAAAACGACATCGTTAGTGACTGCGACGGGTGGTCGTGTCTATTGAAATTCTATTGGTGTGATGATAAATCGTCTGTTATTAGAAACCATTCGTTTAATTATTTCTATTACAACAGGTGACTTTCTATGTAAATCAGATCATTTCTTATCACTGACAAACTTTTTGAGCGTTAACGTATGCTTAAAATTTTTAAAGCACTCTTAAAATTGAATTATGAATGCAGGCAGCGATGCAAAAGAAACGATATAAATTGAAATCGTCCCATTCAATAATCGAACTTTTAAACTTTATCGATTCACGTTCCAAAAAGGTTACATTCACTTTTTTATTTTCGTTCAGAATTAAGTGTCAACCGTTGATATATCGCACTGAAGACAACAAAGGGATTTCACGTCCGTTTGTCAAAATAAAACGACATCGACCTACGCGTAACATGGGGACATCACACACGAAAAACTATACATGGCCAAAATAAATCAGCCAGCATACCAGTATGTATAATAAGGGCTATTTTACTCTGTGTGTCATAAGGAGTATGGTTCGAAAAAGTATGTTATTGTTGGGGATATGTATAGTTGTGATCGGTTCTAAAGCTTATTACAAACCGAGGTCGTTTTGTTGCTGAGAAACGGGTGATCGGTGCTGTCTATTGTCCGTGGTCGCTGTTGAACAATAAGTGACCATTGGGAATAGACTCTTTGTCGATGGCAGCTGTGTTTTTATAGAGGATGCCTATTGGACCGAAATGAGGTATGTCTATTGATATCCCTCGATGATTAAGGATAGTGCTTTAAAACATTTATTAGTTTTCAAGTTGAATTTTAACTTGCGTCCTAAAAACATGGCTTTATAAACCAAGTTCTACACTGCAAAAAATATAAAAATTTCATTTCTAACTTTGCATTCCGCTGCTATTTAAAAGCTGTAAATTTCAACTCGCAGACGCGACAGTCGTCTGCCGTCAACCCTCAAAATTTTAAGCACCCGCTATAACTCCACATAATTTGCTCATACGACGAAAAATAATGACCAGCCCTCTTCCTCAAAAACATGAGCCAAATAGCCTCTCGAGTTTAACGAAGTACGCAATGTAGAGACAGAATTAAAACGGGCAAGTGAAGTGCCCACTAAAAGATTTCACGGGCATTCGCAGTTAACACTAGTCGCATAATGAGTTGCTAGTGAAACTTTGGAAGGCTTCCAGGCTGTCTTGTAAACAGTAGACTTGACCGCTGCGAGGAAAATTGTGTTTACGTCCAACGTTGGCAGAGCACCAGTTATTATTTTAATTGAGAAATGTTGCCTTACAAATGCATCAAGTGTAATTGCCCTGGTCTACTTCAGCTGTACGAAATTTAGTTGTATTGTTAAGTACAGTTTCAATGGCTGGCTGCGTAACCACAGTCTCATATAATGGTAAAAACTTAGATATTAATATACAAATATTTAATTAGGGTACAGAGTTCTAAATAACAAGCGTCTATTTATTTAGCAAAAAAGTCATTCCTTCTTTTCTTTAATAAGTCTTTTCTCAAGTCTACTAGATATGCCCAAAAATGCCTTCACTTGCATTTTGATTACCACAACGAATTCAGAAATAATTTATACAAACGCAATAGCAGCTTGCATTTTACATTTACCAAAAACAAACATACGCTAATAACTTAAGAAGAAAAGCTTCATAGAAAACATTATATCATATAACAAAATGTCCGTGGTAATAAAATATCATTTTACATTTGCGTCACATAATAATATGTCTACCCGAACTGCTTTTACAATATTACAAGTATGCATTAGTAAAATAAAGATAAGTAACTGTTTCAACATAAATGTGACTTGGCACACACATTCGGAATTCTCTATTCACATTTTACTCGTGCTGTGCAAAATCAGCTTACTACAAATCTAGCTCGAGTTGGAAATGCTAGAAGTCTCAAACAAAGTAATTTAATTGGGTTTCATAAAGTACGAGGAAGGAGCAAAAATTTTACTATTTATAAAAAAGTTTCTCAGTAAAATGCTTTCATAGGAATCTCGTAATGATTCCATTATTGCAATTAAATACTTCATATCTGAAAAACAGCATAATTTTCAATCACGTTATTAAAATATAACATTTTCTACAAAATGAATTTACATAAAATACATTTCACTTGTTAAATTAACAACGCATGGAAATTTCGCACGAATCGAGTCGAACGCTCAATGTATTCGATGCTGCGACTCGACTTTGAGCATAGTTGAGCATTACGTGGAACTTAGTACCTAATACTCAACTTCGCTTATTGAGTCGCTACAGGAACGACGCTGACGCTTAGTTTTCAGTATCGAAGCGTGAAATTGCATTAAATAATTAGTTCGCTAATTAATTAACTAAAATTAAAGAGCTTTTAACTGGTAATTAGTCTTTTTATATCATGAACAGCGTCTAGTGTTAATTAATATTTAGTGCGTGGGCTAAATTAGAGCTGGGTCGAGAGGAAGTTATGAAATTTTAATGATGATTTGTCATGGCTGGTATGGATTTTACACAAAATCTGAATAAAGGTACTTATAACATCAAAAGTTAGGGCACTGATTAATTTGTTTCATCTGATGTTGTCTCATCAGGTATTGCGTTATCAAAAAACGACCATGGAGACGCAAAGATTACAAAAAATATATTTTATTTGTGACAAGTTTTTGTCAGCGATTTTTAATCGGACCAGTTTTGAAATAAATGCAAATGCAAGGAAACAAATATGTCAGGTTTATATATTGTTGATCGAAGGGTTTATAATAATATTCATAGAACATTTTACATCGAACACTGTAATATATACTTAAGTATTGCACTCTAAGCCTACACACACCTTCCACCTTCGTATAATGTGGACGAAACCGCGAATCTTCGCTAGTATATAAAGACATCAAAAAGTTTAAACAGCTTATCTCGTAGAATAAATCGTTGCCGCTTTCAGATTAGAAAATTTCGTCAAATTAAGTTTTAATTAACTTTTCACGAAACATTAATTAAATTTATCCAAGCTACTTAGACTGTTTAATTTAACAGAAAATTTACCTGCCTCATTGAACGAAGTTTCGTTAATTCCGTGGGACAATGGACAGTCCTTCGTTTGACATGTTTATTCTATTTCTAAGACAATCATTATAATTATATGTACCTATTTAAATTACGTTTTCAGCCAACTATTTATTTCATACGTTTATAATATTTTTACACTATTACTCACCTGTATCCGATTAGACTGGAAGTCGATTCCAAGAATACCAACACATTTTGAACACAGTTGTATAGTTTTGGAAAAAGGCTAGGATGTCCACCATATTTTTATAGAAAAAAAAAACAAAACTAGATTTTTAAATTTTGATTTGACACTGACACTTACGCGAATATTGGACATTTAAATAAAACTACTTTTACGGATTTCATCGCGATAATATTAATATTATTCATTCCCGACGTTTCGGATCCTTTACAGAATCCATGGTCACGGGCAGACTAACGTGTTGGTCGTCTTGATATTTTAGTTACACACAGCTACCCTACATTTTGTTGATTGTGGACAATCC
Source organism: Helicoverpa assulta (assembly GCA_963856015.1). Classification (NCBI taxonomy): domain Eukaryota; kingdom Metazoa; phylum Arthropoda; class Insecta; order Lepidoptera; family Noctuidae; genus Helicoverpa; species Helicoverpa assulta. The sequence continues at coordinate 5,293,777 of CAWLCW010000016.1, forward strand.
GATTCACGCAGAACGGGCTCACTTACATTCTTTGGTCTTGCAGTTTTTGCCTTGGATTTGGATTTAATAGTTTCAATGATGAAGTTCCAAGCAGCTTTTTAAATTCTAGAATACTAAGAAGTATTAATATTTCACCAATTGAAAAAAAAAAAATTACCTTACAATTTATGTTCTATAGAAAGAAAAAGTAAGTAACTTCAAATCAGTTTATTATAATTCTTAAATCTGTCTACAGCTGTGAAATTAATGGATTTAGGAAGGAAGTGTTTCCGACCGCGTCTCGGACCATTGTTTTATTGTCATAGACATTGTTGACTGTGGCTTGGCATAGACAACATTGTTTTCTTTTAAACCAGTGACCGATATTAATAGACAACTGTATTACGCTCGAAGATGGATGGTAAAGTGAGATGTTTTTATGCAGCTGTATAAAGTTGAAAGTGAAGATGTTCAGAGCTTTATTCTCGAGTATTCTGTTAATATGCAAAATGGTAATTTAGTGTTTACGATTACTACGTACTTATAAATTGAAATGCTGATAACAATATAATTGTAAGATACTTTTCATTCATGTCATAATCATACATAAAAGCAAATATATTAATTATTTACTCAAAGTGTTACTTACAACCTAAATGATTAATAAAAAACACTGGAAAATATGCCGTAAACAATTTAATAAAGCCGATGATGGATAGTTGACGCCTACTTTGATCGATCGTAAGCCTCAAACAAACATTTTCTGTTCAATTTTCAAGAATACAGAACATCGGTAAAATTAATGAGATATAATTTCAGCTTCTCTGCGTAGGTTGCATAAAAACACATTTTTATAAACAACCTCATTAAAAAGGAAATATAGGTACAGTCTAAAGTCTAAACAACCATATGCAAATACCCACGTATGTTCACAAAAGATAATGCTGTGTTCAGACAGGCGCCCGTAAGGCCGGCTACACACTTTATCTTTAGATTCTGTGAGCTTACCTCGACGTGGGGATTAACCAGTACTAGGTACAGTACTTTAAGCAAACTTCACGATTAAACCGTCTATTAGCCGTCACTATAGTTTTACGTAAACATTCCGTGTTGGTTCTAAGAATAGACGGTTGTACGGAACTGTCGTATAGAGCGTTTTGATAAAGTTTTGTGGAAAGTCGGACAAGAAAGAAGGACAATTTTTTTATATTTTTTGTTGTTTTTCTATGGATAAAGGAAATATAAATATAACTGTCCGTAACAAGTACTTTATGAGTGATACCTAAGTAAATTGAAAACAAAGTTTTTGATGATGGCCTAAGGAAATGGCAAGTTTAAACAAATAGATGACCCGTTAATTGTTTTATGAAACGCCTGTATGAATGTCATTCTTTGCGTTATTGGCATAGTTTAAAATAATAATATTATTTGGTTTGAGCAGTAGACAATCATTGGTACCTATAGAATAAATTAGTGTTTAGTAAACCGTTTGGCATTAGTTTATAAATAAATGACATAGGTGTTTGGCTTATTATAGTGAACTCTCTGGACTTCGCTGACGAATTATAATCGCGCAAAAGAAGAAGACTTTACTGACGTTTATGAACAGAATAATCTATATTTTACTCGTCCTGTTTACCTGTTAGCAAGTGATAGATTTTTTGATACTAAAACCCCAGAATAGCAATGTCAAATTCCTACCTCTAATTAAATCCAAAGATACCTAGATAGGTTATTGAAATTCATCGTACAACTTATGGTCGTCTATTCTTTACCTCGATTAAAACAAAACACAATCAACAAATTCTCGTGGTACAAACAACGTTATTCTTTATCGAAACTGCTGCATCATCACGACTCTATTATTCAGTGCCAGTACATGCGTAGTCTTAAACCGACGCGTCATAAGTGCATCAATTTGTCATTACACCCGCATCTTCTGTTTGAGGTGTAACCGTGGATTAGGGCTCTAATTTCGTGTTCTATTTTTGAATGTGTCTAGGATTAGACATGCACGTCATAAATAAATGATGATTGTCAAAAGTTTACATAAGTCCATGAACATTTCAACTGAAATGAAGATTACAGATAGGTGCCGTCTTTAATCTAAAACTCGCAAAAAAAGCTTAACAACCTGTTAAAACTTCATCCGTCTATTTTAACACTTCCAAACTATCATTAAAACAAAAAAGCTTAGATCCGTACACAAAATAAAAAAGCAACTTCAAACTTCGTCCTTTATCCAATCCAATGGACTTATTATTCGCTAAAATGTCCTTTTAAATACAAAGTAGCTATTTGTCTGTCCTATTACTTTAACAGGGGGCTATTAAAGGACACAGGACAGGACAGATAAGTCCAATAAGCAATTAGAGTAAAACATTACAGCTTCCAAACGGTTTCGCATCGGTGTCCACGCGATTCTGCGCTCCGAACATTTCCTTTTAAGCGCGGAACTAAATTTAGACCCGATCAATACGGATTATTCTCAGTGCAACAATGCAGACATTTTATTAATAGAATATCTAGCTAATAGATAGGTATTTTTAACGTGGGCTTTAATAAAAATTGGTCCGATGTTAAGTGGGGTTCGTTTTAGATAGCTTAATTTGATGATAGTTTTTGTGAATGCAATTTAAAGCTTTTTGAATTTTTCATGGATCTATTTTTGCTGGACAATTATTAGAGGTGTAATAGGTATGGATAATAAAGTATTTAATTTTGATGATTTGAAAAATACTTCCATGAAAAAAAATATTATAGAAGCACTTTTCTCAAGTCCGATGGCTAGGAAATCAATGTGAATTGATTTCTTTCAGCAATTTATATTTATTTTTGCTTGTTTAATTACATTCGCAATAAAACGTTCACCAACGAAACTTTTATTGGACTATTTGCTAAACAGAAATCAGTCAACTGTCAGAACGTTGATTCTACGAAGAAATAATAACATTTAACAGTTCTGAGAACTGTTTAGTTCCTAGTGCTTAAAATAATAACATTACACCATAGAAACCATCGTTACCATTAGTAACGCTTTAAAATAACTTTGAATTGGCTGCGACTAAGTTTATAGAATTAAAAGAATTCAGTAATACCTACTATTGTACTTTCTACTATTGTATAACAACAATTAATTAGCTTCTGCCAGCAGTACCTAAACCCCATCTCGTGACAGCAATTTGCGGGCCGGGATAAAGAATAGCCTTATTGTTAGCTACTAAAATATTTTTTCTAATCTGTCAATTACTTCCATAAATTAATCTCTTCACCTCTATAATAGCTGCTAGCTAAAGAAACTATTACTTGAATTAATTATTTCCATTTTACGTATAACTACATCTCAAAATAAATCTAGCAATTTGATTTTTTTTATAAAAAATCGGACATGGAGTTTCACACGGATAGGAGAATTTCAGAACTGAAGAAATCATTGAACTTTTAACTGTGTTAATTAATTTTTATTCTTATGTCCAGAAATATCTGTTCCAACGAATGTTTCGCATCAAACTATGGAATTTGTTTATATTAAATGTTGTAAGGAATAATAAACAAGCGAAAAGATTCGCACTTGTTATTGTTACAGTTCAACAAACTTCTTGTACACGCAGATTTTATTCACATAAAGAAAATCTATTTCTAGTGTACTTACAGACAAAATATCTATTGTATTATTTTCGGATGAATAGGTATTTGGTTTTCAATTGCTGGAAGTGTTTTCTTCAAAAGATCTTAAATAATAATATTTTATCAAAATTTAAGACGATATTTACATAATACTAGGAAGGTTAAAACCTCCTTAAAAGGAGGGTGAAAATAGGTTTATGCAAAACTTTAAAAATAAAGAATTGAATTTTCTGTCGGGGAAGAAAAAAACCGATCGTTTGCCCTTAACATCTCAAATATTCCCAAATTGTTTCAAAAGATACCTGAAAACTGAAAAACAAAGAACGCAAACCGCCCCAACCGAAGAATAAATAAAGTTCCAACTTCAAACTTTGCTTACAGGCAAAAAGTTTTCGTTTCAATACCAAAACGCCTTAATTATCTTGCTTCGGTATCGCCTGCAGCAAATCTCTGTTCGGGATACCACGTCAAATGATTTTATCTAATTGAAGTACAAAGTCGTCGTTATTAATACTTAATAAGATACTTCCTTATTGATGTTTGAGCTTGGCCGTTTTCTGGGCAAATGTTGGCCGGGGTTGATTCGCCCTATCCCCTCCCCTCGCTCTCCTCAGCCGCCCTTGTCTAGACTGCCGACGAGACCGATTTAGTTCGTTCTCAACGTTCGTGCGGGGAGGGTGTCGCGCGTTCCGTGTCTTTGGCGCGAATTTTGAACGTCAGTGCGTTTCTACGTGACTTTTTTGAATTTGGAATTCTAGTGGATCGTTGAGTGTTTTAGTGAATGACTGTACGCTGTTGTTTCTGTAATGGATTTGTTATTAGTGTAAGTTTTAATTGTTGTTTGTTTATTTTGCAAATTAACGTTTTCTTAATTTTTGCAACACGCATATATTTTTTGGTTCATGCATTTGGTCTCATGAAACTATTTGATGGATAACGAACTGATTGTTCTGTAGATTTTAAATGAAAGCTATATCTACTTTTTTTTGTGTATCCATTACGGTTTTATGTACCTATATGCTTATCACTGGTCTTCTAGTCTAGTCTGACTAACTAGTCGTTAACAATTACGAACTGGATCTCAACAAGCAAACATAACACACTAAATCCAAAAACCAACAGTACTTATCTTCGAAGTATCCTCTAATAAAGCAAAGACATAAAGCCGCAACCAGAGAAATTCTGTCCAAAGCCAATGAGTTCTACAAACATTGGCTCCAACATCCCAACACCACCGAACTTAAGTGCTGGCATTGTAAAAAAAATGTTGAAATGTACTTAAAAAGAGAAAAAGTCATTTCGAAGACATTTTGCGGGGCTCTTGAGAGTTTGCGGGATGAAAAAACCGAGTTCCGGCCAAGCCGACCACTTATCGACGCCGAGGAGACGAGATGAATTAGCAAAAATGTACTGAAAATATGTAGGAAGGGAAATAAGCTTACGGTGAAATTTGCTTTATTTGCAAAAAATGCTGTGATTATTTTTGAAGGGTTTTGGTTGAAATTAGAAATATTTCAGACAAAAATAATAGCAAATAAAATGATACCTAAAAATAATACAGTCAGAAGCTGCATTTGTGTTATGATGCTTTTATGCATGAAAAAACCAAAACACAAAACTAACTTGGGCTGTGCGCATTAGCACGTTGATCAACTGTAACTAGGTATGCAATTATAAAATTCACTTCTTTCTACGAAGTATAGAAAATAGAGACAAATTACTTAAATGAATAAATAAATTAGCATAAAAAAGAAAATTAACGCAACACTTTAAAAATTAATTGCCCAGTAAAGCACAAAAAAGTCAACCCTTCGACTCACGACGTAGGTACATATATCCAATACCTACAAGAATCCTGTTACAAGATACATGTACATGTATTTCCGAGCTATCGAGACAGTAAAAAGCAGGAAACACGAGTTACAAATAGATACATTAGTTCTTGTAACTCCAACATCTGATACATTCATTTTACGTTCACTTAGCGCGACGGAAATAAAAAATAAAATGTGTAGCAGTTTTTTTTTTAACTTTAGGTGCTAGTGAGCTTTTTGCTGTCAAGTTAAAAATAAGTATTTGTCAATACATTTAAATCAGTTTACCAAAATTAATAGAATAACAAATAAATTGCAGTAGCAAACAAATCAAAATAAAGTTCAAGTTTTAGGTACTTACTTGTCGCATCAATGAACGCAGTTTGTTTTTTTATCTATCCCTTGTCAACAGTTGCCACAACATGACGACAAAATAAACATAGAAGGTAGTTGAATTTGAATACGTTTGTTCAAGTATGAGTTGTGAAGGGTTAGATAAGCCCAAGCAAGGTGTTAGCTATCTATACTAATATTATAAAGCTAAAGAGTTTGTTTGTTTGAACGCGCTAATCTCAGGAACTACTGGTCCGATTTGAAAATTTATTTCAGTGTTAGATAGCCCATTTATCGAGGAAGTAGTTCCCACGGGATGCGGGTGAAACCGCTGGCAGAAGCTAGTTACAAATAAATACTATTTCTAATTCAGATCTGCGAGTTATTTTTGCAAACATAATTTTGATGAACATTATGTGTATGGAACAGGATGCTTTACAATATTAAGGCGATTTACGATAAAAATAATAAACACCATGTGAACAATCACACAGTGACTCAAAAGTGTCAATGAATTATTCCATCTCGAGACAGCTATTGGAGTAATAATGGTTCGAGTCTGTCCCCCGGTGCTCCCGGCTCCCAGCCTCTGAGGTCAACTGCGCCCATCATACGCTTAACATACAATACTGATACATGCGCATATTTACCAGCATCACCGTCAGCCCACTTCACTGCTTAAAACCCCGTCCTGTTTGCAAAATGAAGGGGGAAATTAAGAAAAATATTTTTGGTACATTTTCATGCACGTGCGCCTTCTTATTAGTATTCAACATTGTTTTAACAAGAATAATTTCAAAGCTCTGCATACATTGGGAAAAAATAAATACTACTACCAGTTGTTTGTGAAGTAAACCTACGTTGCGAGGATTCGCAAGAGTTCGCAGTTGCAATTCACTCGATTGGCAGGTTGTCGAACTTTTATTTCATCGTTACTTTTACAAAAAATATCGATGCCCACGGCATGCACTACAGTACGCGCTTTTGCGTGCAATTGTACACTGCAAAGCGCTTACAGCGGTCTGCTACGCTCGAACATGGTGCACTACCTTTGACTGCTCGCTCTAACACTAATGAATTGAGCCCCGACAGGATTAGAGAACACCAGATCAATAAATTCCAAAGTAGCCAACAATTGAAACGTTATCACAAAAATAAAAAACCCATACAAACAATCAGTTGCGATAAACTTTTCACTCCATGAAATGAAACTTTTATCGTCGTTTTACGAGAATATCTGTGCTATAAAAGCGACCCTTATCGTCCATTGTTATCTAACACCCGATAATCGAAAACTTGGAATCCATTCACGAAATCCGATATCACCTTAACTTTGAAACAAATGGATGACTGGAAGTCCTGTCCGCCTCGAAAGTTCCAATTTCAAGAGGTCACGTAATTATTCCACTTGGTATCAAGCGCCTCTCGTTTTAAAAGCCTATTCTTGTTACAGATAATGCGGAGATATCTTCTGACCTAAGTGTATCTTTAGGTATGTATTTTCAGGATAAGAAACAATGAATTTTAATTCGTTGAGCCGTCTGTCGGCTCGTAAATAAGACGCTTATCGTATAGGTAATTGTGAGTGCGGGCGACCGCTCCCATAGCGCATGGGTTATCGATACGGGATTATAAATTAAATTACACTATCTGAAATCAATCGGGTGGTTTCGACAACTGATATAAATCCCTTTCATCCGTTTTATCTGACCTTGGGGGATGAAAATAATTGTGCCTTATTTTCAATAGGATATTGCAAAATTGCGTACTTTTTAAGCTTAAACTTTAAATAAATATTTTTATTTATTTTTACTAGGATTAATGCGAACGTAAAAGCTTGAGTTGATGTACTGCTGTAAACATTTGATGTTCTGAACTCTTATCATAATTGTCATTTCGAATAATTAGTTTTTACTACGTCAAAGATCAACAAATTGCTCGTACATCATTGCTTTATAGACTTCGAAGTCATCTCTGATGTATGACAAACTTGACATTGACGATACTTATGATAGAGAGCCCATTGCGGTTGTCACATAAATTCTATACAGGACCTATTTTCTATATCGCCGGTTTTACATTAAAAGGTCAGTTTCCTTATGTCAATGAAGATAACAAAAACTTATATATCAATAGGGAAGTTCTACGAAGACGTTCAACTTAAAAACTTCGCTCTAGAAACCGCTGCTATTTAAAAATGTCTTTCAAAAACCATAACAAGCCACTAACATTACGTGAGGCATTCGAGATGATAATACTGCCCTAGTTATATAAATATTCTTTCAACTATTTACCTACTTTTTAAACCGACTGACATTTGAGCCGGGAGCTTATCTAAGAAAGACAAATATATCAAAATGCTACTTAAGAAGTTGTTCTTGTTGAACTAAGATAATGTTGTCTAAAAAAACATAACTTTATGTTGGAGGACACCCAAGGAGCATTAGTTAGTTTATCACATTAATTTTAATTAATTGACTTTCTCTAAACTTAATTTGATTATCTATACTATCTATACTAATATTATAAAGCTGAAGAGTTTGTTTGTTTGTTTGAACGCACTAATCTCAGGAACTACTGGTCCGATTTGAAAAGGACCATGCCCATATTAGTATGGAGTGAAAAGTCAGTAACGCCATGCAATACCCAAATTCCAGTTCTATGTCATACGATAGCTTTATAGCCATATTTGTAAGATATCTAGATTTAATATTATATAAAGCACCGATTCAAAAGATATTGGACATTAAACACGATAACTTCCTACTGGTTTTTTACACATTTTATCGTTTATAGACAGCATTGCTATTAGTTTTTCACTAGGAACTTCATGATCATCATGAATTCATGACTTAATTGTATGTTATCAGATTATTTAGACCCGAAATGAAACAGGTGTATTATGACGACGTATAAGATACGTGTTGCAAAAAGGGACCAAAGTTCCTTTGGAGCGATCAACGGGAAAAAAAGGACAAAAGTCACTAAATAGCATACGAGCGTCCCTGGCTTTTGTTATCAACGTAACTGGGCCATATTTTTACATTATGACGATTATTTTAAATCATATTTTTATTTGGTTTTGTTATGAAGCAGTATATTATTATTCGATTATTTAGTAATCACTTTTATGACTAATATCAATCATGTCGAATTATATTTTGCCGATCGCATCAATAATATATGCAAATAAGAACGCAACACTATAACAATAGGCATTCAATAACATTGATAACAAAACTGTTACAACAAATGAACATATACATGGGCCAAAGGACGAGATTCCAAACCGTAATAAATAAAGCATGATTGAAACGATGTCATGTACTGCAATGTCAACAAGAATGTCTTATTTTTTTATTTTTTAACCGGTGCTTTTTAAGACTTCAAATTATCATTATAATTCTAGTTTTTATTTATTAGGGCTATCTTGTAATTACTTTCTCTGGGCGTTACTGGGGCATAGATGGGCATGGTTCTTTCTTTCAGTGTTAGATAGCCCATTTATCGAGGAAGGCTGCTTAGGCTACGTTTTATCCCGGTACGGGAAGTAGTTCCCACGGGATGCGGGTGAAACCACTGGCAGAAGCTATAGAAACTATTTATAGTTTATTTTTGTCCACGATGTTTTTAGTCTAGTTTCCGAACTAAAATGACGCGTTATCAAAAACGTATCACAGCTCATCGAAACCCTTCAGTGACATCGGGCCTAAATCCACCATCCAAGTCTATCAAAATCGAATAAAGTACAATTTTCCTCCATTACCGCCCTTCATATCTTCCGTCATTTCACGTATCGCTTCCTAGCCCAAAAGAGGGTAAGATGTAAAGATGAAATAATAAATCCGTATCGAATATGCACGGCTGGAGCGAATGAAAAAATTCTTCGCACGAGAATATTATATTCGCCCATGTAATTCGCCTGTCGGGGATTCATAGCGATCCATCAACAATTAAATGTTGGGTTGTTGGCGATACATTATCGGGCGTATTGCGAACGTTCTGATTGATGGCGGCTGGTGCCATGAAACCATAGATGGTTCCCGCTCCATTGGACGCCAGTCTATCGAGACCAGTGTCACTGAGTGACCGATCACCGATTCCTGCTACTGTTTCATTCATAACTATCGACATCTACATTAATTGATATACTGTTCGCATTTACACTAAATAAACACGAAAATATGTATTTCACCTAAACAAACACGTCGAAATTATTCTCCTCTGGGGTGGTCTTTGATAAAATTTGTGCAATAAATTTACACGAAACACGCAGATAATTACCTCCATTTAACAACCAAACAATGTGCACCTGATATTATTAATATTTTAGAATAGAGCGGCTTTAATCACGGCCTCGAATTTGAGCTTAATTATTCTGTCCGTTGGATAATTAATTAAACAAAAGATGGTAGGCTAGGTGAGTATTGAAACTGACTTCCATTGTTGTTGGGATAACAGGGAAAAATCCGCGATGCTTCCGGCTGCGTCCCTGCTCCTTCATTGTTCGTCTTCCGCCTCATTCCAATTTACGCAGCTCTTTCATCGCGTGACTGATGCATTTATCATTCGTGTTTGAGAAATTTCTTTATCCCCTATAAATTGTTTATTGAACGGGCGTTTCTAATCGCGTCGCTACGTCTATCTGGATGTCTTTTTGATTCGGCCTCGTTCGACAGATTTGTAGGCATTTAGCGTGAGGTCGTGGGGTGGGTCATTCGTTCCCATGGTATTGGGGTGTTACGCTATTTTAGTGCGTCGTCGTAGGGTAATTTACGAGCATGCAATGCACACAAGCAGCCCTGCTTTTAGGGTGATGGCCTGGAATAACGATTTTTCGTGAATTTATGTCTCTGTAAAGATGATAAGTGATGGCACTCTGATACTCATATGCGGGTTTCGAAGTAGATATTACAGTTTGAAATATGTAAGGTATGAAATTAACTGTGTTTTCCTTTTATGATTGTTGGATGAGATCTATCTTGATAGTGATCGTAATATTGAATAAAATTACGGTGTTTAGTCGGGTAGGTGGTAACGCTTGCGGCAATTAACTAATATATCTATAATTAATTCTGGACAGTTAATTGAATTAAGTTTTGGTTTTGTTAAGCGGTTTGTCTTTGAACTTCAACTGTTCTGCCAGATAATAGAGCTATATGAAAATTTATAACTGTAGGACTAAAATATCTGTGTAATTAATGCAATCTGTCATCTATGAAAGATCGTTATTTTTAAACAAATTACTAATGTATTTAACATGTCCAACCCACTCACAAAATGAAAATAAAAGTAAAAGCTCCATTTCTCCATATGTGGCGCGTGAAATATTTAACTACATAAACAAACCCATTTAATAGTTGAACTGTTGGACCAATTTGTCCTTAAATTATTTGTCAAGACGTTCCATTCCGAAAATTGTTCCAGATTTAGAGCCAAAGGGGTTTGAATACGCCAAGATGTTTCGGGATTTGTAACAATGTCAACTAGTCTAAGTAATACTAATGTCGTAGACTTGCTTGTTTCAAAATATTATAAAAAACAAACTGATTACAGGAAAAAAGTTTTACATACTGACCTGACTGGATAAAGTAATACATTAAAGAGATAGCAATGACTAATTACAATTAATAAAGTAAACATTCATAAGAGTAATTATGTCTCGCAATGAACCTAGTCTTGATAACCTTGGCACAGAGACCACCCGCTAGAATAAAGCTTAGTACATATGTAAGGACCAAAAACTTCTGGTCCTTTTATCCAAAACATTAATTCTCATTTCCCATAGATAATGTAATTTAGTTAGGGTTCTTCTAATTCTAGAGATGCAACAGAAGCTCTCAAAACTATCATAAATCAACAGGATCTTTTGATATTAATACAAAAGTCAATATATTTTATAGTATCGCGCAATGTCACGGAAAAGGCAATGAGGTGTGAGCTTCGCGCATCTGCCAGTATTACAGTCGATAATGATCGTTTGTTGCAACGCACTGGTTTTAGCCGAATTTACGATACTGATAGCAATTGGCTGTCGTGGAATTAATATGGTCATTTATATATGTTTATGTTTATTAAGCAGACTGTTAGTGAACTGGCTAATAGTGGGAGCATGGTGGAATACTTAATGTTTGGTTTTCAGCCATCAGGCTATGCTTATCAGAAGTTACTATTTCACAATTTAATTTCATTTATTAGTTTTCGCTTATTATTTTGATACAATATTATCAAGGGGCAGAAGTGGACATATAAGATAAAAATCTAGATTTATAGTTCAATTTATAAACTATTACAAAACTAAAAAATCACAGTCAACCAATTTCGTTTTGCCCTGTCTATGCGTACCAAGGTCTACAACCTTCCCTCCGAGAATAGAACAGTAAGTTGAGCACATAAATTAGCTGTCAAGGCGCTAATCGCTCCGACAGGCCACGATGAAACTTTAGAATCCATCAGTGGTCTTCTAAAAGGCCAACATGTTCAGAAATAGATACACAATAAACGCAGTTATTTATATTGTTATCCTTTTAGCGAAAGCCGAAGAGGTCGTTACTTTAACGCGTAGAATGCGATTGTTTGTACGAGGATTTGGACGACTTCGATTTATGAATTCGATGGTGTAAAGTCAATTTACCGGACTTGTGCGCGATGTTGAAATGTAAAAAGTTTTTATATATATCCGGCTTGTTTTTTAAAATTTAATGGAGGTTTTTAACCGTTAAGTTATGATGATTTTGAGGTATTAACCGATAACTAAATCAATGCATAATTTTACCACCCTCATGACTTACCCTTAAAATTATGCCCTAGCAGCATGACAACAAAATTTTATACAAACTAAAATCACGGACACTTAAACAAAAATCTACGAAACACAATGTCAGCGATATCCACGCAAATTACGACCCCCGTCCTACATTCACACGGTTTGGGGCAAAAAAAACTGTCGTCTGCCGAACACTACAATAGAACACAATTACCGTCCGACTCAGTAATGAGCGCGCCAATGAGATAGCAATAAAATTTCGCCACACAATACGGTCATAATTAGAATTAACTGTCTCATTCCCACCCACATCCGATGGCCATCTCTATTTCGTCCTTCGGTCTTTTGGTCCTTTCGCCCCATTGACGTTGGCCAGACTTTTCTCGGCTCTTTCGTTCGAGTTATGGTCCCCATTGAATTTGTCTCGGTTGCTGATCCTGAACTGTGATAATGACCTAGCCTTTATGAACGCGTGCTCCTGTGAATGGATAGTTAACTTTTGCATTTAAGTTTGCTGAGCTTTGGTATTTGAATTGCAGTTTATTGAATGCTTTTATTATTTAGAAACATACCATTAAGCTATATGTATTCAGTTTAAAAATATAAATTTGATTCTAACTGACATAGGGACAGGAAAAGATTTTAAAATCATATGAACTTGAAGGTTTTCAGGTTTCATTTTATTTTCATTCATACCTAAATAAGAGGGAACAACGAACTCCACGTTCAGATGCAACCGCATTGTAAGTACCACGTAAAAAAACAAAACACGGCTCTAAAACCGAGAGCTTGCTAAAATTACCAGACTAAAGTAGGCTACTTCAAACTCAACAAGACCATTTTGCTAACAGAATTTCACAAAAAACCTCTCAAGAAAAACATATGCGTTTTCTTAAACGTCCAGTAGCAAAAACATCGTAAACGACTCTCTTTGTTCAACCATCTGTTGTTGTAAAACACCTTTATGCTCCTGAGTGTAAGTTTTTGTTGAGCTAATTAAAACGATAGTTTCTTGTGTGTTATTGAAATTCACGGATCACTCAAGCGGCCCTCATTTAGATGATTTAAGGGGAATTAGGAGGGAGAATAGTGCACGTATTGTTACGAACAATGTTCTATTGTTTCAGACTTAAATGTGGAGGTTTTGTGTTAATAAACTGTTTCATTTGGAGCTTATTTCACGTGGTATTGTTGGTTTCAGTTTGTGAAGAGCTCTTTATAATAGTGTTTCGGGTTTTATTATACTCGGAGCTGTGTTTACGTAACATTTCAATTCGAGTAACAGAACAAGTTGGCACTATGTTACTGTCTGGCTTAATGCATGTTTTATGCACATATTATTACATAGAAATGTTAGTACATACCCTTGATTTATCACACCATTTATTTGCACTAACAAATTGAAACCCGCCTAAAACATTAACCAAACAAAATCTAAATCAGATTATCGCCATCACTAAAGCTTAATCCGCCAGGGAAAAAACACACACATAGAAAGCAGGAAATAAGCGTACTGTGGGAAAACAAACACTAAAATGCAAATGTTCGTAATTAGTTGTGCCATAAATACCGGTCGATTCGACCCATAAATAACATAATGAAATCTCTGAACCGAATTCATAAAGCATTGGTTGTGTAACCGGAGCCCTGAATATTAACAGGATTTGATTACGACTGAAACCTTTTTGGTGTTAAAAAATGTACTTTGTATTTTTTCTCGCGCATACAGATGTCGGTTATAGTAGGGTTAGAAGAAAACATTTTCCTGGATATTTCTTTGTTTAATTTATTTGATACAACCTGTTTTCTCTCAGCTGGGTAAAAAGGTAATCTCCATGCAATGGTTCCGTTGAATTCTTTTAACAAAATGCGAGTTTCTGTTCTGGACTTAGACAACAATTGTAGGAGCTTTCGCAAAAGTAGTTTTTGAGCTTTTTGTTTTCAAGCTTCAAGATTGCATTGTGAAGTATGATACTTTTTTATTTGTTCAGTTTAGATGATTTGTTGCTTTTTTAAATGAAAGTTAGTTTATTGTCAAATGTGGGTCTATCTGCCATGCTTGTCCATGAAGTTTTAGTTTATTTTTTTCAGATATTGACAACGGTGTCATCTTATATTGTTTTTCTTTTATCCTTTTATCGAACTCATACCATAAGAGACCACCTAAGTATAGTACCTATATGTATAAGTATCTATAGGTGCACGTAGTAGAAGACACACTCCTTTTTATACTAATTTAGTTGCTACCGTAATTTGCTACCAAACTATGCACTGTTTTTGTCGCTAACGAGGCTGCGTCTGAGCATGCGATGTAAAAAAGTCATTAATTCCATTACAAAAAGACTTTAATTGCTCGAATAATGTTTTACTCTTATGGCTCATAAACAGCAACATATGACAAAGGATTTATTTCGAGTAATCCTCTTCATTTACAAGTAGTTTAGTATTTCTCAAAGAGAGTGCTATGTTTGTGCAATTGTCATTTAAGCTGTGTGAGTAGGCCTTAAGTGGTTTTTGCTTTGTATTGTTGTGTTGTATCAAGTTCCGTGAGCATTTTGTGGGCTCTTTACGTTATATTAGTAGGTACGAATGTGAGTGTGGCATTTGACTGAGCGCATCTTGACATAAATGCTTTTTTGGCAAATATATATTTGCTTGAACTTGAAAACATTATGTACATAGTTTATAAATACCAGCAGTTCATAGCCTTGATGATAGTTTAGATTTTTAGATAAAGATGATGATTTTGTAAAATCAATTGCAGGTTCACACGCCCGTAACAAATATATAACATAATGAGTGTTTACGGATTGTAAAAGCATAAGAACTTTTACATTCCTTATCATTCCCTTTGTTTAATAAACTCTTTAGCTTCAAGATGAGATAGTGATTCAAATTTTATTAATATAAACGCCTTCAGTATCAATATCAAACAGTTTATTACACTGACTGTACCCTGTAACTTATCTTATGATAATTAGGCTAATAAATTCCGGAATTTAAATTTTATCCATTATCAAAAACACCACGTTAAGGCAAGAGCTATCAATCAAACCCTTTGAATTTCAATCTGTATTTTTAGACCCTTCAATTAAGCATAATTTAAGATAAGCCCTTAATTTTTACGTCACGGGTGGGCCAAGGAAAGTGTGGGGCGGTCATTAGCCAGTTTTTTATGTGAGCTCTTGTATCTTTTGTCTTACACCATATTTCTCGAGCATAATCCATAATACATGAGATACCGTGCTCCTCATAGCAATTATGTGTAATAAATCTCACGTTAGATCAACAGCTGATGCCTAAATTTATTTTCCTTTATTTTCTACATAAAGCGTTTACACCTAAATTCAGTTCATTTAAAAAATATTAAATCATAATTTGATTTTTTTGGGACACCACTTTGCTGACCTAAAATCACTCGACGCTGTAACCGACGTTATCATCGAAAATAAATGACCAATTAAACAATCTAATTCATTTCGGTCGGGTCCCAGTTTGGGGTGGAAACATAAATCAACATGCTGTCGAGTGGCGATAAACATTTTGTGACTTCCAACCCAGGTGATAAAAACTGTCCACTTTTTTGGACACTGCACACGCGAAGAGCCTTTGAAAGGGTGACATTTTTTAACTCTAACGGCTCCTTAATTGTTGCAGCCCACCCTTTAGGGTTAAGCATCCCTTTTTTGTCAAAAAACTCATCCTAAATAAATGACCCTAACGAGGCGATTTGGAGCTTCGACAGAAAAAACAACTAGTAGGTAGCCGTAATTGGTCGTAATTCTCGTGTGTGATAAGAGGAAATTCCTTCAATCTTGCCGGACAGACGCCACTTAAATCAATATTTTTAATGGCAGATGCCTGAACATTAAGTACCTACCCGCTAATAGGGTAAGCAAATAAAGAGGTGGACACACTTGTATAAAGTACCAATGCAACCGCGATGTGGATAAGAGGGTAAATATTTTGATAGCGCGCGTGGTACGATGATGGTAGAAACATGTGGTCAAACATTGAGCAAGACTGTATGGGTGTTTAATCGTTGCGGCGTGTGTAACTGCTCGTCTCGGCAAAACAAATGTAACCGCGCTTTCGCCACGCGCGTACGTAAAGTCATGGGGTTCAGGCGCCAGAAATATCCTCCGCGATGAATCAACCGCTAACTCGAGAAATTCCTCAACTTCAAAGGCGGGAGTTTCGCGGAACTCCATTTTATTTTGTACCTTATCGAGCGGTATGTCAGTTATTTTGATTGGGAAGATTTTTAAGGGCCGTTTATAATCACCTACTCATAGTAAATTACATTATAAGGAAATACCTTATTTGAGCCAATGAGTTACCTGGAACATCGTGTTTATATGTTGTATTTCGATGAATATTTAATCAGCTACCTTAATTGTACCATCAATTTATAATAATCACCCAATTTCGCAATAACAGCATAACATGATTTAGTTGATTACGTGCCCGGCGCGAATCAAAAACCGCTTGTAAATTTTTAAAACTCTAATTTTAAAGTTAAAGGCAAGGTTTAATGACGTGGAAAATTTGACACTTGGCCGAGGGCGGTGGGCGAGAGTCAAATTATTCAAAATTTTATTGACGGCTCGGAGAGATTTACACACAGCTGCCTCGGTGCCTGGCCGAGGTGCCTCGTGGCAACGCCAGTGAACACACAGCCTTACATTTTATATCAAGTATTTTGCATATTACATGTTCTCATGTAAATGCCGTGAATAGGTTCGATATAGTTTTACATGGTTGTTAAAATTAAAAAGCTTTAAAAGGCACACGCGAAGTGTACTATTTATTACATTGTAAAACGTTTTTTGTAGTTGTACTCATAAAACTTGTTTACTTTTAATTTATTAAGGAACACGGCATTGTAGTTAGTAGTGGCCTACATTATTAGCGTATTCGAAATTAATTTTCTAGAAAATATAAGAGCGGCCAATTACGTATTAAGTCATTTTTATCTGTTTACATCTTGAACGTATCTTTATTTTCCTATTTTTCGGTGTCAACTGTTTATTATAATAAAACGGTCATTCAGAAAGGTATTTTATGTTTTATATACCTACTTTGAATTCGATACATTTAACCTATATTCAATTGAACCATTTCAGACACAGATCTGCACAACAATTCGTGTTTGCAGCTCTAAAGTTTGCGAAAACAGCCGTAAATTAGGCAATAAGTAAACAATTCCTCTGGTTTCGTAAAACCAGGTTATTCTCTCACCACACAATAGGTCTTAACTTCTGCAACTTATGAGTCATTCTGAAATTCACAAAATGTTCTTGCTGTATTTATTGACCGCTCTACTTGGCTGAACTCACAGCAGGATAATAAATAACTGTTTTTATTTCAGCTAAACTTATTTGAGATGCCAAATGAAAATATTTTATAGCCACTGTGCAATATTTTTATTACACTATTATTTTTTTCTTAATTACTTATATATGAATTCGATTTTATTTCCATCTCCATCCTTTTTTCGGTAGAGGCAAATATGCTACTGGTGATAGCGTATCAAAAGACCTGCAATTTAAGCCTCCTTTCCAAAACATAAACTATTTAAGTATTCAATGTACCTAATCGTTACTTTTCAATTAACAACTATCTATGCCTGTAACAATACAGTATTTGCATTTGTCTAAAGTATTATTATTTCCTTCATATAAAGCGCGATAAAGTTGACTGTTTATTTACACTTTTATCAACATCTGACAGAATCTTGAATATACTTCAAGGAGCCTGATATATCGCTACCAGATGAACGTATATTCTTCAACATCCGGGAAAATGAAAGTTCCCATGGGAATATAAAACAATAGCAGGTGTAGGTACCTAATTGATTGATAAGAATAGGTTACAAGCCTAAGGAATTGATGGCCTATTGAGAAACAAGACCTTTTCGTAGTTTTTTGCCTACGTATCTTCGGGACGAAAGTGAAATTTTATGTTTGTTAAATTATCGCAAAAGAAAAAGCCTTTTAGTAGACGAGATAATACTTTTTACATAAGGTCTTTTAGTATACGAGATCATATTTTTAGTCTAAGTAAAGATGTCTTGGGAAAATATTTGTATAGACAACTCTGAATAATTGTTTAGACAACGAATTAGGTAGCATTGGTAGCTTATGTACTAAATACTTACGGTTTATCTTAAACAACAACTTCTTATCTATGAACATTTCAATTAACCAGTCTACAATTTTGTGACTAAACAGATCAAGAATTCAACGATACGACAGATAATCGTGTCAAAAAGGTTATCAACACTTTATTAATTATTAACTTATCTTCAATAATTAATGGGACATTTGTGACAGTTTCTCTTGAACCGTGTAAGCACTCAATGGTGGCGTTTTGCGAAATCAATAAACGCATTAATATGTAATGTATTAATAAGTACTTGCTGTTAATTGAATGCTAATTGAATCGCATGCAATGATAATAATTGGAATGTTGATGGTATAAAAGCTTGTTGTTTTATGTATCAATGTGAATTATTCTAGGTGTGGTCGGTTGAGTTTGAGTCTTAACGTGTTTAAATAGTGGTTTGATAACGAGTGTTACTTTTTTGAAGTAATGTATCTTGTAGCTAATAGCTATACATTTAAATACACTTTATCAAACTATTAAACGACATATAAAATCTAAACGATAATAAAACACTAATTATACATTTTACAGTCTCTCAGTCGTCAAGCAATGTCGCAACCTAATAAAATAAATTCAAATAAAACAAAATCGTAAAATTCTTCAAATTATATTTATCTTGCTGCAGTTTCTGAGCCAACCGCAAAGGAATTCAGAACTTTGATCGGTATACCGACATAATAACATAAACTTTTGCTCCTTTTGACGTTTTGACATTTCACAACGACTTCAAAGTTGGCACACGTTATTCTATAATATTTATGTCTGTGGCGCTTCGATCTGTGGTTTTGTGTCTCTTTCAAGTTTTACTATATTAATATGTATGATGAAAAAGACGTTATTTTTTATTATACTGTTAAATCAATGATTAGTGTTCTTTTTTATTTGATGTAGTAATTTGGCAGTTCTAGAATGACAAACTTAAATATAAATTTAAAAATGGAATATCTGGCGCCGCTAAGTGAAAGATATAACTTTTGTAGATATAATCGAAAAGTATATCAATACATGCGAAAGCATTGTCAAAGCAAAAATAACAACAAATGACATCAGTCACGACATTTTTACGGGCGATATACTTTTGCTATATTGAAAAAAATAAAAAAGTCTAAAGGTACAAAGAATAAAGAATTGTCCCAGGTGCGATATTGATGTTTTTCTGCGCCAACGTTATAAAAGTTTGGCACTAACTTAAGCTGGGGGTGTTAACTTTGTCCCTTCTATTGTTATTTTTTTGTTACATGACTATTCTTTGACGCCTCCGCTAATAATCTCTCTTTATTTACTCACTAAATGGGACGGGGTGCTCGGGGATTTTTTTGGGATTGTAAGTTGCTTGTAATTCTGTTTTTAGCTTTATTTGTATTAGGTATCCTGCCGATATATTGAAGATATTCTTTGAACATTAGTATATTGCCTTGCCTCTTATTTAGACTTATTTTCTGAGATTGGTATCAACTTATTATGTTATAGCACTCTTTGCACTTTTTGCTCCTAGTAATAATATTTTAATCCATTTAAAGTAATGAATTAGTTATCTCAATTGTTCCACATTCATAAAAATGCACAAACTTTTATGTACGTATATAGAGTTCAGCTCTACAAAAACAAATGAGTAAGCTGATTATCCATTGCCAAATATTATATTTCAAATCCCCAATCATTCACAAGCATCCCAAATTCCCTCTTAACAATAATCTTTTAGGCTCTTTGTGAAGCCGCTTCCGCCGTTCACAATAGATGCATGCAAACTTTGTGAAATGGGTAAAAATAATCCTCTGCCCGAGCCCAATACATCACGCGAACTGTCAGTACCGACCGCACGAACAAAAATATACCATTGTGAACAACGAGACGCGCATTGTACAAAACTTTCGTAAAAACTTGTGCAATTTCGGGTACACGCACCGAGTGACAATACCCTTCTTACCATGTCGAAACCGCCCAAAAAACGAATCGTCCCGTGTCAAACACTTTTCACACGAAACGTCTATTTTGAATTCCAATTGTCCATTAAGATGGGTCGTTAGCTTGTAAATCAACGTCGGCTGAGCGATTGATGGTAACAGCAATTAAAAAACTGGCTGCGTTGTCGACAAATAGACATTTGGGACTGTTCTTAAATTGGAACAGGCTGGCACTCGCGTTTTGTACGCACAACTGACAATTAATCAATTCCAAAAGTAGAGCGGTTAATATTTTACAAGTTCGGTGCGATCAATCCCTCTTTGTGTGGGTCCACGCCTCCACCGTTAAGCCGTTCAAAACAAACATTATTCAGTATGGATGTTTTCATTTATTTTTATAATAACACCCACGTTTACGGCAACCGCGTGTGATCGTGCGAGCGCGCAGGTTTCGTGAGACTTACCTATAAACTTGAAAGGCTGCAGTCAAAATATTTTCGTATGTTATAAGCGTTTTGACATGACTTATAGGGCCGAGTATAGTAAATATTACACTTGTGTTATATGGGCAAATTCCGTTGATATTTTAGGGAAATATATGTAAGCTTTGTGTGTACGAGTTGTGTATACAAGGTCGCAATGTAACCATGTGAAGAATAAACATGTTGAAGTACAAGCATTTAGGACGTTTGCTGAAGCTATCTTTGGGTCGCGTTTGAAAGTGAAACAGTCAACAAAGCTATTATGTCTTTAAGTGTGGTCCGAAATTTAAGGCAGTTGTCACATGTACGCAAATATAAAAGACAAATATGGATTTCTGTTATTTTCATACCACTTTCTAGCCTAAAAGGATAAGTAAAGTCGCGTAACTTGTAAGCAATGATTACACAATCACTAATAAAAGAAATGCTCTCGAAAACATGCTCATTTCGTATTTATAACTTAAATAGACAAGTCTTTGTACAAAACTATGCAAGTTGATTAACACAAATAACTATTGCCAGAGAAATATTTTAATGACCGCAAGTACTTCTTTCTAAGGACCCTTTGTTTATACAATCGGGTAATTATTTTCAAGCAGTGACCTGTCATCGTCAGAGTGGCTATAAATTATAAACTTAACCTTGGTCACGTTTGTTTTCGTTGAATGTCTAGACGATGCAACGCATGTGCGTAGACATGTGCACCGTGAGAATTTTGTATTAATTTATTTTTGGTTTTTGATTGTTTACTTGGTTTTGTGTTTTTGAGTAGGAGTCGTATCAGTAACGCTTCATTTAAATTTTTAGCGTATTTAAAAAAAAATATTTGTACCTACCTGTGTTTCAGATGTTTTTAAGATTCTGTCACAGCGTTAAATAAGTAGATTTCACTTTGCTTACATATCTGGAACAAAGCATACAAAATACGATATTTCAAAGTGCTGGTAAATAAATATTATTTGTACGCGTCGTTGCAACAAAAATAATGTCTATTATAAAAATCCACCGTACTAACAAATCAAACACCAAACTAAACAACTACAATATTAACAGATTTCCGATTGAATTCCAAACTGCTAGATTACCCATCACGATAATGCACTAATATCGGAGATTACTGCATCTATTTTGATGCAATCAGGTTTATTGCATGTTAACAGTTTCCCATTGCAGTGTAATGTATCCCACCCAAAACAAAAATGTGAAAGACTGCCAAGTTCGATAATATGGGAATGCTTCGCCTATAAAAGAAGTGAGATCTAAATAAGTACCAAGTTCCATACACATACCTCAGTTAAAAATAGTTACTTTTTAATGATGTCACTTGGCAAGTTTTCATACACCTTGTTATAAACCTACTAAACGCAATGAATCAAGTATTTAATTTTCTATTAAAACTTGCCAAGTAACATCATTAAAAAGTAACTATTTTTAACTGAGGTATGTGTATGGAACTTGGTACTTATTTAGATCTCACTTCTTTTATAGGCGAAGCATTCCCATATTATCGAACTTGGCAGTCTTTCACATTTTTGTTTTGGGTGGGATTTCATTTATTTTTGTAAGGTTGTTTATTTTATTTTTTTCTTATGATGAAGTTAGTTAAAGAAATGTCTCATTTATACTATCTTTTAGATTTTTTAATATGCACTGTTTCTTACAAAGAAATGAACTAGATTAACTAATCATCCTCCGAGCCTTTTTCCCAACAATGTTGGGGTCGGCTTCCAGTCTAACCGGATTCAGCTGAGTACCAGTGCTTTACAAGAAGCAACTGCCTATCTGACCTCCTCAACCCAGTTACCCGGGCAACCCGATACCCCTTGGTTAGACTGGTGTCAGACTTACTGGCTTCTAACTACCCGTAACGACTGCCAAGGATGTTCAATGACAGCCGGGACCTACAGTTTAACGTGCCATCCGAAACACAGCCAATGGTGTCTAAGATATACTTAGAAAGTACATACAAACTTAGAAAAGTTGCATTAGTACTTGCCTGACCTGGGATGGACTAGATTTACCAACTCACTGACATGACATGTTATCATATATTATGTTCGTGGATCAAAGTTACACATTCGTTATTTTCGAAAGTGACACACTTGGCCGTTTTCAGATTTTTACTTTACTTTGACTAAATACAAACCTTTGTACCATTCGAAGATATATTATATAAATATAGATAAATTTAGGTCGCTTTAGTTCCTTAGGGGTATAAATTTACACCTGGTATAAAACACCTTCATTATTTTGAAACCGACTCACACTTGGCCATTTTCAGATTTTTTCCTTTACCTTGACATAAAGACCTACCTCCATGCCAAATTTCAAGTCAATACGACCATTGGAAGTGGTCTAGGTTTTTGATGAGTGAGTCAGTGAATCAGTGAATCAGTGAATCAGTGAATCAGTGTATAGTAAAAATAGCGATTTTCTGACGTCAATATCTCAAGACCTACAATAGGTATTTTAATGAAATTTTGTATTTTAGATAAGTGAGGGGGTCTCAACAGATACTAGAAATTTGATATGCGTAAATAAAATAGATTTTGAGTTACAGGGGGGTCGAATTTGGCCCGAAATGGTTCGTGTAATATAACCCACGGCCGGTGTGTCGCTTTTTTTGCTCGAACTTGGCGGACACACTGCCGTGTGTCTAGATCGTTAAACTGAAGCGCATCCGTTGTGTTACTGACTTTATATGCTTCCTCTGTGATAGGAGACATTTTTAACGTCATATTTTGAAATGTCGGATATGAGATAATATAATGGCGGTTACCCCGTTGTATGAACGCAGATATTCGCAAGATATAAGTGATTTTCTATTGTCTTGGGTATAATTACCATATAAGCTTATATTTAACTAAGCCTTATAGTCCTATGTAGGTAAGAAATTTTCACTATGCATAACTGACCCAACTATGCTACAATATGTGGTAGCTATTCCTATGATTGAATATTATGAATTTATATTTTTCGGTTCAACAGCAATCTAATAAAAAGCTTACATACCAACCCAATATAAACCCTTAATACTTTTATTTACAACGCGTTGTCGGTATCTTATCTTGTCGGCCAAAACATCTTATTACAGGAGATTTTAATATCATAACAAAATATTTTCGAAAGAATAAGTTATGGCCCCAATCAACTCGCTCCACTTCGGGTGTTTCACAAAAAATGGAACGTCGCTATAAAATTTGATCTCCATTTTATAGTTACAGAGTTACTTAGTTACTTATATTAAAAGTAATGTTTTAATTTGGTAATAATTTTCCTGGACCTAAATGCCTAAAGACTTATCCAGTAAAGATATTTACTAAGCAGCTTCATTTGATCCATAATATTATAAAAAATTACAAAAAACAAGTGAAAAACGGATTTATTCTGGAACTTGTTAACAGTCAATAGAATATATTCTATTCCTATTCGGTCAGATGTCTATGTAGGTACACATTAAGTATTACTAAGCCTCGTTAGATAGATTACAGAGACTCATTTTAAATTTCCGAAATATTAATGTCAGTACAACAGAATATTTTCATCAAGCAGCGGCCATTAACAAAAGGAAAAACACTAAAGCACGACATTAATTACAGCGAGTTCCGAGAAATTAAAATTGCAAAACGCGATTTTATTCAAATCTGAAATGACGCTAACTTCCACTGTCTTGTGCTGCCTTTGCATTGCACAAGAATTTTGCAAGCTAGCTACGTGTATACAAAAATTAAATAAGTAAAAAGATAAAATATGAAAGTATGTTTCTTGTTCTTAATATACAATTTTAGGTTTCTGAGAATAGAGTTCATAATAATGGCCTAGATTTCGGAGGCGAAGGTCAAAAGGTTCAAGTCAAAGTGTTTCTTACTTTTTGTTATTTCTTTCATAACTGTTCTAAAAGAAGCTACAGAAATCATTGAGTATATGATTCCTGGAGAATATTTGTAAATAATTCATTCTTATTTTTTTTAACAAAATGTCCTAAAAGTGAAAATGCGGTCTCAAAACACTGGCCAATTTTACGGGCCAGTAACTCACCTAACCAAACATTCCTTAAATCTCAAGCAAATATTTCCCATACTCAATCCTATCAAACAATATATTACCAATTTAATTCGATATAATATGAAATCATGTAGCCTATAAGTGGATGTTACCCGCCACGGAAGTTGTCAAGAGCACTTGTGTTCAGATAAACTAATTTGAACCAGTCAAAAGTTAAATCAGGGTCATACAAATCCGATAGTTTCGTAGTGTAGTAGAAGCAGTAGGTTAGGTTTGCTATTTATTGTAAAACAGTTTTGGCCTTACTACAAAAACTTAACCACCTGTTTTACACTTGTCTAAAAAAATAGTGGCTGCAAAATGAACCATATGTCAACGTCATAATTTGTCATTTTTTTAGACAAGTCTTAAAGTGACGTTTAAAAGTTTTTGTGGTAAGACGGTTTTTCTTTAACTTGAAGTTTTTATGACTATCAAAATACTCATATGTACCTAGGTATAGTTATAAGCATAGGTAACTAATACATATCAAGAAAATTATGTCATGAACGGTTTTGATGATTGATTTCTTTTTTTTTATTCATACTTCTATTTATTCATACACAGATAAAAACAAAGTAGTTTAATTTCGTTAACATTCCGTCCTAACAAAAAAAACGCCAAATTAACTTAAATCTTTCCTTACTCAACACATTATTAGGTACCCGCAGAACATAATCGAATACTCTCGACACTCACAACTCAAAATCAACCCTACCACTCCCTACATAAAGTATAAAATCCTTTGCCTCAAAACTAAGTATTAACACACAGATTTTCACTTAAACACGAGTATTGGATATTTGTTACCAATCAGACATATCAATATTATTGGATCAATGGAGAGACTGTCAGTTTTAATTGAAACATCCTTGTCAATCATGAAATTGCTTTGGAAGTTCGACGAAATTTTGGAGTGGTTCAAAGTGTTTACGTACTTTGCTTATTATGGTTGTACTTACGCCACAGATTATTTGAAGGGTTGATTAAGTAGTTTAAGTTAACTATCAGTATTGGTTGGGTTTGCTTGGCAATTAAATCTATGTTTGATCAGAAATTTTATGGTCATTTAATTAAAAATAACTGTCATTGAACATCCTTGGTAGTCGTTTTGGGTAGTCAAAAGCCAGTAAGTCTAACCAAGAGGTATTGGGTTGCCCGAGTAACTGGGTTGAGGAGGTCAGATAGGGTAGTCGCTCCTTGTAAAACACTGGTACTCAGCTACATCCGGTTAGACTGCAAGCCGACCCCAACACAGTTGGGAAAAAAGGCTCGGAGGATGATGATGAATTAAAAATAAATTAAGTAAATTTTTCTCTTATGTCCTGTACATAATAAATGAAAGTGATGTACGTGATAATGTTGTAATATCAGGTCTTAAAATCTACACATCAGTTGTCACTTGCTCCACATTTCATCCACAGCGGCTTACGCCGAGACGTGGATGACAAATGACTGGCGTACTTTTACGTGTCTCGTCTGTATTTACCAGTAAACCTTGGTATATGTTTTCTGACATGACTCGAAGGATGTCAGCTCGTAGTACGAACGGATTTTCTGGTATTCTTTGGTAAAATGTTAGTTATGTAGACTGAGTTTTTTCCTGAAATAATGCTATTCAAACGGTGGTACTAGTATTTATTTATTTTATGAAGTCAAATAACGCCGATTTCAAATAATTTTGTGCTTTAATTTATTTATTTGCTGACAGATTCCGCCTATATCATACAACGTACATAAATAACTCTCGACGTTGCACTAATTTGTCACATCAGATGCAACATCTAACATATTCCCCTATAAATTTTCAAAATAAACATCCATTTAAAATAAACAGAACTTCGCTAAACGTTGCCTAACGTTTCAAAAGTAGGTGAAACAAAATTAATAATAATCATCATTTTTAATGTCTTCCGACTTGTGGCCGGTAACTCTTTTCGTGAAATTCGTAAACATGACATAATTTCCGAACCGTCGTCAGAACTTCAAGACAGTTATTGAACGAATTACATGTTGTAACATGGATGATGATCGAGATTAAATGTTTATAAACATTGATATTAATAAAGTTTTTGATCACAGCCAGTTTTAATAACTACATGTGTTGAAATGTTATGTTTATTTTCTGGTAGCTGACTTTTAGTGTTACAAAATGAAAACTGTTTAATTTTTCGTGTGATTCGTGACCTCTTATAATTAATCAATTACTAAAATTAAATGATGCTATGAAAAACGCAGTTAAAATTGTCCTGAAAAAGCTAATATTTAAGCTTGGAGCCTAACTTTTGCTTTCATCGCCTTTTTCGACTCCTGATGCTGATAATTTTTAACTGAAGTCCCTTAAAACAATAATAGTCAATTACTTTAAAACATAATATTGTTTTTAATCAGGAATCTCCCAGTCCCACATTACACTTAACATTATAACTCACAAAATTCTTCCAGTCAGTCATTGCAACCTGATTTAAGAGTCCCAAATCTTTCTTGACGGCTGTTTACAGTTGATAAATCCAAATAAATAATATGAAGTTGTTTACATTGATGCAAGGGGAAATGTCGCTAGTAACTCTTTATTTTGTTTACTGTATAAATTATATTATGAAGGGCCAGTGGTACTTGACACAGATGTGGTTGCTCAATCCCTTAAAGTTGTGTTTTGGATTTGGAATTTCAGATGTAAACGAACTTTGAAACCACCAATTGGCGGACTGTTGTGATTGAATTTGATTTAGTGAATAGTTTTTGTTGTCTGCTGACACCGTTTTGAACGAAACTTTTATGAAATGAGTATAATAATAAGCATTGCTAGAAGAACTGAGTAATTTTATAATTGGCCAGATAATTAGCTGGAACTATTCAAAAAATTGCCAATTGAACCAGGCTTTGCAAGATAGTTATCTTTTTTTAGTATAAGAGCCTGTATATTTTTTACGTTATCTCCAACACTTATTTACATACATACATACAGACAGAAAACATCCTAAAAAGGTTCAAAGTCAGACAAAACATACGTACTACCTTCTGAAGCAGATACTTATGGTCTACAATAGGGAGAATAGACATATAGGTAGAACCACTCCTTACAACGGGCAGACCAACGGGTCCTGTTATCTCGTTATGTTATTGAATAAAGGAAGCAAGGGTTTTCTGAAATCCAACGTGTAACTAAACTTAATTACGAAAATACCCTAAATTGATGAACTTAATACAATTATAGCGGATATTTGAATGAAAATAAAGGTGTAGTTTATTTTTGGGCGAAAAATTGAGTAATTTG
This sequence comes from Helicoverpa assulta, assembly GCA_963856015.1. NCBI lineage: Eukaryota > Metazoa > Arthropoda > Insecta > Lepidoptera > Noctuidae > Helicoverpa > Helicoverpa assulta. Next base: position 5,322,171 of record CAWLCW010000016.1, read on the forward strand.
TAAGGGGTAGTTTAATTTAGGTGAAGTACAGTTAATTTGGATTTACAGCCTACTCATCAATGTAATTAAGTGTACTCGTAATAATTAAAATATTTTTAACGCTTATTACTAATTTAATGTTCGCTACAAGTTCTTGAAATTAAGTTAAGCCAAAAGTATGTTAAGTTGAAATTCTCCACATCTTTTATACCATGTAACATAAGTATTTTTCTTTGTTTCAGATGATTGAAAAACAAGAAAATGTTAAAGAAACCCTTTCTCAAGGAACATCACTCGTTAAGCTAAAGATGTGGTAGTGGCCAGCCACCATGGATACCTTCACCGTGGTGACGTCTTTACTTGGACTGATATGCTTCTGCTCAGGTAAGACTTTAATTAAACTTCTAGAGGTATACTAGCCCAAGTTTTTCGATTCTTCATTAAAATAACTATAATAATACAATACAATTAACACAGTCTGAAGCAGATCACGACTAGACATATAGATAAGCATCTGGCAGGTGCGTCTCATTACCAAACAATCATTTTACATACTCGTATATTTAGTTCATCTATACTAATATTACAAAGAGGAAAACTTTGTTTGTTTGTTTAGTTGTAATGGATAAACTCAAAAACTACTGGACCGATTTTAAATATTCTTTCACTTTTAGAAAGCTATATTATCTGTGAGTAACATAGGCTATATTTTCTCCCGGTGCGGTCAGTAGCTCCGACGGGACGCGGGTGAAACCGCGGGAAAACGGCTAGTATAAAATATAGTAGGTATAGGGTTATTTCGGCTAAATATCATGAACAAAATCAAGTCCATAAATAATACGTTCTTCCTCTCCTGTCGAAGAAAATTTCTCCTCAAATGACGCAATACACAACTTATTCAATACAAAATGTAAAATCGAAAGCAACTTCCTAGGTGCAAGAAGAAGCCATTGCTCACTTTGATTTAAGTGGTCCTTAACATGATAATCGTCACGTAGGCGAAGCTGAACTATTGTCCGACAGAAGTCCGTGCTGGCCCAGTTCCATATATTGGACTCTCAGACTTGTAGCTACTTAGTACTTCCTAACCCATTTATCTTAATATTTTACTGTGTAGTTATTTAAGGGATAGACTGCAAACTTTTAGTAGGCCGATAGTTTGTTTGACTTAAAAATCAGTATGAAGATGAATGGCAGTACGCACATTACAAAGACCAAGTATTTAGCCGGTATCAGACCGGGTGAAAACATTGGTATGAATCAAGATTTACTTTTAAAAAAAAGTCAACCATCGGGTCAACTGTTTAGTCTGCAGGTCTTAAGTCCTAGAATGAAAGACGGATGAAAGCAAGTTCCAAATAAATATTTCCCCATTTAACAAGAAAAACGAGAGAGGCAATTAGGCCAGCAATTTGTCTCTATTCTAAATTTGACTTCTGTTCAAAGCGGTCCTAATTCACCGTGATAAATAAAGCCAATAGAAGCGTTGACACGGTTATTTCCGTGGCCGTATTGCCACAAATCTAAGATGGTACCGCAAGGCACAAAATGTATGGGGATCGCAACCCCATGGGACCAAGGCCAGCTATTACTGTTGAACCTTGACTTTGCCTATTCTTTTGGATAATTTTGTTGTTTATTTGTATAATTGGTTTGACAAATTAGGGTTGTGAATGTCTGATTGTAGAAAAAAAATATTATTGCATTTTTTAGTTTTCTTTTGCATTTGCATCAGTTTTCTCGGGTATGCATATAGATTTTTGAGTTGCTAACAATCAAACATAATTTAATTCCTGCTTCTAGGGATTTTGTGAAATAGGTAGATGTAGGTACCTATTCAATGTTTTATAACCGATAGGTACTTAATGAGGAATAGTTGGTTTCAGAACATATTCTTTGCCTGATTGTGGAAGTGTAACAACCCTAAATTCGACTTCATAAACGTTAAAAAAACACCAAAAGCCATTTTACACTCAATAAAAACGACCACTGTTTCAAAGCGGTAAAAATCGTGTTTTACAAAATAAACACAGTAAATGATACTCTCGGGGCTAATGCTAAGCGGGAAGCGTAACTTATTGACAAATCTCATTAGTATAACAAAACACATGTGTGTGTCGCATCTGTCTGTCTGTAGCGTATTTTATAGTCTATGGTGGTTTGGAACCGTATCTGGTCATTGTCGAAGTTGGTTTTAAGGATTAATGCCATTTTGGTCATTTGGGAGAATTCATAAAACTTAATTGGGATTTTGTGTACAGCTAACACATTAAATAATGTCAGTCATCAAGTACAGTATAATTGGTGGTTGTAGATTGCATTAAAATAAAAATGTTTATCTTAGTTATAGTTTGATAATCTGGCAATAACATATTCAGGATTTTTATAGATACAAGCCGATGGTTGACTGGTAGAGAATGCCCTTTGGTAATGTACAATTTTTTGTACATAAATATAAATAAATAAATATTTAATATTCAAAGGGTGCTGGTATTATATTATTATCTATCGAACTATCAATATCAAATCTATAAAACACACTTTCATTGATCACATTATAGGTTCTTTGAAAAAAAAATACACTAGAATCACAGCAGGGTTTCTCCACTACCCTACAGAACTTCAATACCGGACAGAATTTGCCCGGGGCACCCGGGCATCAAAGCGTAAAGAAGTTAAGCTAATGTTGTATGAAGCCCATCTTTTGTAGCTAATGCTTTACAACAATATACGGTGAAAAAACTTTAACATGCATTGAAAGCGTATCAAAATGATGATTTATATAGCATTTTTTGCGCTATGCCATTTTTATGAACATTGTTAGCACAGCTAAGTTCTGAGTCTATCAACATTTACCTTCATAATCTCTAAAGATCTAAAATTACAACCTTTATTTTTATTTCATTTAAAGCGGTCATAATATCATAGAACAGAAAATAATACTGAAATGTGATCATTAATGAATATTTTCAGTAACAGTCTTTCACAGTCGCCTATTGTAACTGTCCATCACCCAACATCCCATGAATGGCTAGCATATGGACTTTATAATAACTATTTATAGGTTATATACATGATTTTTTTCACGTCTAGACATATAGTTATAGCGGTCATAGACAAGGTTACATTGTAGTTCAGACCTTCTTGTTTCATACACAAAATAATCTGTGCCCCGATTTACTTTATAAAAAATACATTTGTTGTTTATGGATCGCCTAAAATTGGTGGAGTTTTAATGGACTTTTCTGTGTTCAATAGCTTCCGTCGATGGGGTTATGGGAAAATTACGTTATGGAGTAAAAATACACGTTCAAGCTTTATCCGGGTACGAAGGGATCTGTGACAGACCTTTTATTTTTTATTATCCGAAAGTATTTTGCAAGGGTATTTTCAAAATGTATCGTCAATAAGGTTAGCTTGCATAAAATTAAAAACATTATTGTATCGGAAATAGTTAAAGTGGAGTTCCAACAATGATTGCGCATAAAGAAAAATTGGCTTTAAAACCTAAAAACAGTGCTAACACTGGCAACAGAAAAAAAAAATGTAGCTAGACTACAAAGGGCTTGTTCGTTTAGTGAACATCATTGTTCGATATTTGAAAAACGGTTGGTATCTCAAACGCCACTAGCCCAAACAAAGGTATGACGTTTATGAACGTTGACACGTGTGTGCGACCCCTAATAAAACTACATATTTTTTTCATAAAGTTCTAGAACTGAGTACCATTTTTATAGGCATGATGTAAATCAGTCTAAATGGTGCTTTGTTCGTGAAGTTATGACCGAAATCGACTCCATTGATATTGCCTTGAACGGCTATTTTTCATAAATTCAACTGAATCATTGTTTCGTAGACACCAATTTCGTATTCAATCTTTTCATGAAGAAAGACATTGACGAATATTTTATTATTAGTGTAGAGTTAAATCAGTTTTGTTTATTTTTACTATGTTTTTTTGAGATATTCTTCTATTACATTATCTTATCCTTTTATAAAGAGAGATTACGTAATAAAAATAAAAAGGCGTTGTTTTTGAAAAATTCGCAGCCGATTCTTATCGCTCTTCTAAATATAGTCGTTCGCTAACTAATCAGTAAGCAAGGAGCGGCTTTCGAGAACTTTTTTGTTTCGAAGATCAGATAACTTTGAGTCTGCAAACTACCTTTTTGTATTTTTTGGACGAAGTACCTGGTTCTAAGAGTAATGGCTTCCGATTTTGTATTATGTTTAGGCTCCTATTTGAGCCGACTTGGAAAGTTGGAAGTTGTCTCATACAATTTTTTTTATTGTCCTCTTTGAGACAGTCTGTTTTTGGATTACTGTGTTACCTACTAACTTGAATGATCTCTGTCTGTCGGCATTTCATTTTATTTTATATATGAATTGTTGGTCTAGATTTATTAAGCGTTGCATGTACATGTACTTCATATTTTAAACTTTCTCCTAAAATAAGACAAAACGTACCTAATCGAGTTTTTTTATAGTCTTAAACATTGACATAAAAGTATCTGTGGGAGTCTCAACACAGCACTACAAGAAAATTCAACAGCAAATCGAAACTCCAACAACTTTTTGTGTAGTAAGTATCAAAATCTGTTATTCCATCTGCCCACGCGCCGATCTGACATAACAACAAACCGTTCCTTTTGAGACGACGCGACTGTCGCCGACGCATTTCCGTAAACACGCTGTCAAATGGCTACACCTCGCGAAACCAAACAAACCTTACCATCAAAGATTATCAACTTTAGTGTCACGCAATAAGGTTCAATTTTGCAGGGCAGTGTTTTGCATTTGAGAAATTCGGTGTTGTTTATTACACGGCTAGCTGCCCCAGTTCCAGCCAGGTATCGGTCCCTAAGAAAGATGACACTGTGTCAACAATTTGTCCCTTCGTACATTAGACCGCCTTACAAGACAAACACGGTAACTCACGAAAAACACATTTCAGTAATCCGCCCATCCGTCGAGCTAATTCTTAGCACATGTTCTTGCTTTTTTGCGCCATAAAATATAAGTGTTATTTCATTAAGCGTGTCGTTTGGCCGTTTGTGAGTATAGTTCATTTAGTAGGAATCGTCAAGGCATCAGTTTCACGTGTTCGTGTTATGTTGAATGTGTCAAAATGCTACCAATAAAACACTAAAGTTAGATAATGGTGTTTATTGTTACAATTTTTTGAGCGGGACGGGAATTTTATGGTAGACTTACAGTGTATATTTTTTATATTGAATTTTTAGATAAAGTGATAATTTCTTTTATTTGCTATTGAGTTGTTTCTCAAAAAAAAAAAAATAGGATTATAATATAACATACATATTTTCATTTGTTTCACCATTCATCACAATTATTTTATCGAACTCGTTATACAAAAAAAAAAAAAACAGCATGATTAAACTAATTAGACGCGTGACAAAATTTGCGATAGTAACTTCATAGAGCGTTGCCCCGGGGGGATAGAACAAAAGCCAGGACTCGTTCGGAAAATATGTTTTAATTTCGCACTAATTACGTACGTGCAGTCAGTTGAAATGTCGCGAACGTACTGGCAACTAATAAACGACAAGCGCTTCATATTGCAAAGGGTTCCAAAATTGAACACGTGTTCGTTCGAAAAATCATGATTACCTCCTAAGGGAGCCAATCACTGCCATTAGAATTAGATATTCGAAATTCAAACGGCTATCAAGTTACTAGGGGTGACAGTTCTGGCAGTTATGGGCATTTCAAATGTTCACTCAGTCTGTAATTACGTAATTACATGAAGCAATGTGATTTTTTCTGCGTAAATAAATTTAACTGCACACGATCAAAGGGATTTTATGGCTTTGATGATATAACGAGCCCACTGACAGCTTTATTGGAATATCAGTGTACCATATCAAAAGTGGCGTTAGTTTATATATCTATAAACCCAGATCGATTGAACTGAGTGCAATCGTATGTTCTAAAGTTTATTAGTTCGTGGCAATACGAGAGCTATCAATTTCGAACCGACAAAAAACATTAACGGATCAGTTCAAACGGACTTGCAACGGTTTGGAGTTGGTTGGCCGCGTGTCGCTCGCCTTAAATGCGAAAGCCATGTCTCTATAACCGATTTTTTTTTTATTTACTTTTCTTTTGCGACGCGTGTCGACATGTGCCTGTAGTAAATTAGTAGGGGACACGAATCACCCTCGCGAACTTTTTTTTTAACAAAGATGCTTGAACAATAGAGCGTAACTACTCGCGTGTGAGTTGTAAAGTCACTCCCGCCGGCGTTGGCGTGTTCCCTACGACATAAATATCATATTTTTGAGTAGCAACACTTATTTATTACGAGCCGATGTAATGATGCATTTGATTTAATTTCAGAATTTGTAAAAAATGTGCACCTCCCTATATAAGTTTTATTTTCTCTGTTACCTAAATATGCATACACATGATGGAAAAACTGAGACCGTTATTAGAGAAAAAGCATCATACAGTTTTAAAATACATCAATATTGACATCGTATCATAAAACTTTACGTCCTAAACATAAACCTGAGGAAGGATACATCGATATATCGAGTGTAATATATCTAATGATCGATACCTACATACGCAGAGTTCTAACGCACAACTAAGCGATAAAGTTAGTTTTATGCGCGATAAAGTAACGTATCGAGATAAACATAAACAATATTTTATGTTACTCGCAATCTGCTAAATCTTATTTTTATCTCTGCACGTTCAGGAATGCGGGGCTAGGAAATCAGCTGTTTTTGAAACAAACTTCATCCTGTCGACTGTGAAGAATAGGGTTGTTTCCTAGTATTAATTTAGTTAAAAATAAATTAATGCACCGAAAGTTCACAAAACTAGAAACACGATAAGCTATATCATATTATTTATAACTGACCATATAATTTTTAATTAATTTATGAAATTTAAATTTATAGCCTATGACGTCACGCCATTAAAAACGACGAGTAGAGACCGATGTCGTCATTCTTTCTACCTCTATATTTGACAATGACAAGTATTTGACAGTGACAGATATATAACCCGAAATAACCTCAGAATTAATGTTTTGTTTACTTGCATCTGTGTGTTAATTGCATTTAAGTGATACAACTGATAAAGAATTATGGAGAAAGGATTTATGAAAGCTGATAGTTCCAATCTGCCAAGAGTAGACTCTTTTATGGTCGCTCAATTCTTTGCCAATAACCAAGATTTTTATTCAGCGGAACGTGGATGAACAGTTTATTTGGAGCACTAATGGTCGTATTTCCACAGCCTCGCACAACACAAACCTTGTAGGTATTCATTTTATTTAAGTTCTTTGAAACAGCATCGAATCTTTTCGAACGCTGACACAAACATAACCTCAATATAAATAAACACAAACTTTACGTTTCTTTGCACCGTTTCATTTTGCCGCGTACACAACTCAAAACATTTAAGGTATTTTATTTTTGTGCTAAATGTATAAAAATAATTTATATGCATAAAATATTATAGTTTTTGTAGCTATTTTATAAAAATACATTATTAAAATGAAGAAATCCATTAGTTGGTATGTTAGTTTTTTCTCGTTAGATGTGCTTTAAAATGTAAAGGAATGAACAGACAACAATGACGTCACAGTCACGTGATCTAGCGTTTTCTGAGCAATATTTTAAGAGAAATAGAAAAAAATGTACTACATAAAAAATAAAAAGATTTGAGACAAAAAATGAATGAGAGGGTGATCTTAAAATTATTTAGAAGCTATCTAAATAGATTTCCGAAAATTGGAAACAACCCTATTGTATCATATTTATAGCAAAATATTGTTTCAGAACTGTGTAATTAACTACTTATTTTTTTCTATTTTCTTTAAATTTTTCATTTACGCCATGGTCAATTTATTGATTAGCTCCTCTTGAAAAACATGAGCATTTGTCAAATACCTATGTATTAAGACCTTGAAATATTTGGAGTTTAATACTAAAGAACGTCCAGGTCCACTGCTGACCATAGCCCTTCTTCATTGATTTCCAAAAAGACCGAGTGGAAACAGCCTGCGTGCGACCAGAAATCGCTCCCGCTAACTCCATGGCCACGCACTACTATCTACGTAGTGAACCGTATCATATCTGTGTTCTTTACGATGGCGACACCTAATTTATAGCCGTCACTGTCGGTCTATGGTCGTCTATGGTCAATATTTTTTGCTCTATATCCATTCATATGGCGACTCTTGGGTGCTATGGGTCGATGTTTTTTGTAAACAGCCTTTTAAGGAGTTCTTTGGCTGGCTTTTAGCTGATTTGTAAATAATGAATAGGATTTTGGGTGTTTTCTAATGATTGTTTTGATAAGTAACCCAAGTGTAGCTTCTTCATTGTAGTGGTCTTGTTTTGTCTAAACGTAAATGAACTAACATAATTACTTATTTTAACAATCATTGTCTTTAGTTTTTTTTTTATATGTTCTAGTTAAACATATTTAAGAAAATAGTTCACTAGTCTGTTGTAAAAGAAACTTCATAAAAGAATGCAAACACGCGAAACGGCCATTATTTTTGTCACCATCCACTGTTCACAACGACAGTTTTTTTTCTAACTTTTTGAGAGTTTTTGAAGGGTCTCTTTGGGGAACTTTGGGGATTGTATTATGTAAAAGCTAAACATATCTAAATAAGTCAAGCTTTAATAAAGCAAAGAAAGAAATAATTATTAAAGGTTTTCTCAATTCACGATATTGGTGACTACTATTTATTTTTCAACAATTCATGCGCTGTGTTGTTTTTTTTTACTTAGGTACTTTATATTTACGTAATTGGGCCACCAAATACTTTCCCAAAATACGTAAAAATAGGGCTATCCACACAAAAATGTATAGATAGCAAATCCAATGGAGATTCAATTATAGATTAGCTCTTGTATCGTACCGCATGCACAACTCTGGGACACGTGAATAAATAAACACAATTACGACACACAAAAGCATCATCCCTATTGATTTCCTTCGCAAAATACAACATCGCCAATGAAATCGACTCACGTATCGATTATGAAGGTTCATTTTGCTAAAATCTGACACCGAATCGAATATTTTTTTTGTCGATTTTTTCTGCGCCACAATAGAGCGTAGTAACAATAGACATACATCAATTCGAGTGTCAAAAACTAACATCTGCGCGTTCGTTGTAAACAGAGTAAAATAGTAGGGTCTCGGGGCACAGCATCCTAGGGGGACCCTCAGCCATGGGCAAGCCTGTGTTTATAGCTCATTATTATTGTGCGACGCTTTAGAGTAACTGCAAATGACATACTCCACCTATTATTAAAATAAACCTTAGGTCGGAAAGGGCTTTTGTTAGGCAAAATTTTAAAATAAAGCTTGTGTGTTGGTGAGAAATTGCAGTGGGTGGGATCGAACGTCGCCTTTCATGGCGCTGGCCTAACACGCTACTGCATAAACACTTGAATATAAGTGTTTACACAGTAATTTATATTGTTAGGGTCGTTGTGACGCAGAAGTAGTGTGCTAATGTTTGCCGTCAGACAAAAGAATCTGGTATTTTTTGCAATACCATTCTAGAATCAGCAAAATAATCTGCCAATTTTGTTATTATATCCAGCTTTAAAACCTTCATTTTTGTCATCAGGTCCAGTAAATGGTGGCATGAGCGATGACTACGTCAGCACGGGAGAAGCGCCCTACATCATAGAACAGCCTATTGACGTCACAGTCGCGCGTCACCAGCCTGCGACCCTCAATTGCCGCGCCGGAGGATCCCCCTCTCCTACCATACGATGGTACAAGGGAGGTGTCCTCGTAGTCTCAGATACCCACAGAAGCTTGCTCCCTGCTGGAGGACTGTTCTTCCTCAGAACCACTCATGGAAGAGCACACTCTGACGCTGGCGTGTACTGGTGTGAAGCCACCAATCCTTATGGAACAGCAAGGAGCAGAAACGCAACTTTGCATGTCGCTGGTAAGTTAATTATTCAGTAATTTAGTAATTATGCTGATTTCTGCTTTCTTCTTGCATGGGTAACAGTTTTATCTTGATTTGTAAGTGGAGCAAACGGTTTAAAAAAGTAGGAGCATGAACTTTTAACCTCAGTTTAGATGGTCATTCGCTCGTGTGATTACCGTACTTATCCACATGATTGCGCATTCGCCAAGCCATGTAAAGTGCAAATTTGGGTCGTTGTTGACCTTTTTTGTTCGAAGGCGCTGTGGTGCTCTCGCATCGGGAGAAAAATATGTTCAAAAAATATCTTCTTACAGTCGAATTTATATTTTATCAGATAAGATGTTCGATGCTAAGTAATAGTTAATATTACAAAAAAATAACCCAGAATGCTAATTAATGACGACATATTTTTCTCTAGTTCTTCGCGAAGAGTTCAGACTGGAACCAGTGTCGACTCAGTCGGCTCAGGGTGAAACTGTGATACTGGAATGCTCTCCACCACGAGGGTCACCAGAACCTGCCGTCTACTGGAAGAAGAACGGACAGATGCTGCATTTTGATGGCGACTCCAGGTTAGTATATTGACATTCTTTTTCAAAATCTCTGGTTTGGGATTCCAGATTTTTCTCTGTTAATAAGTGATGTACCTACATTACTCACATAGAACTAATAAAATAGTTCATTATAAAATTACTACTCAAAAACTTAGTGCACAGTACCCACTTTAGTTTCAAGATCTAGAATGCCGATCGAAGTAAAACTCCACCTTCTCAAACCAACCGAACGAACATTACAAGCAATTTCAAACTTACACTTAAAAGAACATGTTATCCTAAGTTACGGCGTCCGTGATAAAGGGTAGTTTGAAGCAAATTCAAGGGTAGCAAGCGCTCATACCGAAGTGGGATGGTAGGAACATGATAGTCTTGAATAGCTACTCGAACAGTCGTTTGATATCGGATATCTTCATACCTTCTACCGTGTTCATTGGCATGGAGTAAGTAGTAAATGGAGGACTAATGTACGAGTGAGGTCTTAATGTTAGTGCCTGGATATTTAGACTGTGTCTTTTGTGGATTCAAGTCAAAAAAATAATAGGGATTTGTAGCCCAAAAGTCACTGATGAATTAAAATGATTATAAAGAAAGGTGACTATAAAGAAAACAGATTTCTTAGTAATTTACTCCATAAAGATACGAGAACTGCGATATGAAAGATAATGCAATAGAATATGAAGAAATAGAAACAAAAATTAAAAAACAATTAATGAACATTGACACTCCATTTTTATTACTTAATAATGTTTACGGGCAATCAAACTAGGTACTAATTTATGCGTATCTTAGCTGCGGGAGCGAACAATCTTTTACGAGTGCGACTTTGTAATGGTCGCAATTAAGTGTCTGGGAATATTTATAGAACCTTTGGAGACCTGATTAAGATCTTCAGACAATGATTTTTCCATTTATTTATAGGGTTGATAAATACTTTTATTTCGTTTTGCATCAATAGTTCGTACATTAACGTGTCATAGACGAAAGCTGATAGATGAAACGAATAATATGTCTCAATAAACTTTAAATTCTTGACATTATAGAGGTAGTTCGGATAATATCGTGTAGCTAATAAGTAAGTTTAAAGTTGTTTAAACGAAATGAAATAAACCTTAACACGGTGAATTGAATCTCGCTCAAAAGTTATATTGCCAATTTTCACTTGGCTCTCTATGAATTTTTATGAGTGTCACATCTTGAGGGCGCGCAGTTACGTATGGTGGAGCATAAAAATAATTAACAGCAGTACGCGGAGAGGGAGGTACATCAAAGTTATAAAAGAAGGGGATATTTGAAGAGCTCGACAAGCAATCAAGTAAAAATCTCAATAGTTCTGACTCACCGGACCCTTTATTAAATGTTAATTTCCCATTGAAATATTCCGCCCCACATTTGAATGACTTTGTTACTATGCACTTTGTTCGAAGGAATAAAAAGCTTCATTATTAATATTGGAACAATAGTTTACTTTCAACGCTTATGATATTTTATTACCCCAGGATGCATTTAGTCGACGGTGGCAATCTCGTAATACAAGACGCCAGGCAAACCGACGCCGGAAGATATCAATGTATCGCGAGGAATGCGGCGGGAACGAGGGAATCGGCCATAGCAATGCTCAGAATACACAGTGAGTTACAATTCATTTCGTACCTCGAATTTGCAACTAGCGAAGATTTGTTGAATTCAATTCATAACTCGGTAATTTCTGTTTGCGACTCGACATTTGTGAGCCATTTCTCGCGAACACCTCTTTTGTCATGTAATTCAGCGAGACATTTCTCACTGCACAGTTAAGCCGTACTTAATCACGGGCCCGGAGGACGTGGTGGCGCAGACTGGAGGCAGCGTCACATTCCAGTGCCGAGTGGGGGGGGACCCCCTCCCGGACGTGCTGTGGCGGAGGACCGCTGGAGGTGGAAACATGCCACTCGGCCGCGTCAAAGTTCTTGACGACAGAAGCCTCAGACTCGACAACGTTATTCTAGGGGACGAGGGAGAATACGCTTGTGAAGCTGATAATTCAGTTGGCGCTGTGAGCGCTAGCGGGTACTTAACTGTTTATGGTGAGTTTTAAATGGAATATTTGATAGAGATTTACCTATTTGCCGATTTTTTAAAAGTATTTATTAATCATTATTTACGTTTTTTTTAGATCCACCTTCAGTAACTTTAAGACCCAATTCGGTAAATGTAGAAACCGGGACGATGGCTACATTTACATGTTCTGCCACAGGCAGACCTGAACCAACTATGTTCTGGAGCATAGAAGGCAATAGAACAATAATCTTCCCTGGTACATCTAGAGGCAAATACCACGCCACCACAGTACTAGATGGGGTGACTGTACTAACAATCAACGACACAAATAAAAATGAAAGTGGAAACACGATAGTTTGTTCGGCGGTAAACTTCGCTGGCAGTTCGTTTGTCAGAGGGAAACTAACCGTGACGTCAGACGATGACCGCCCACCGCCAATCATAACAAACGGGCCCTCTAACCAAACGTTACCTATAAAATCGATGGCAGTTTTCCCCTGTACAGCAGTCGGCACACCTGAACCAATCATCGCCTGGTATTTCGAAGGGGAAGCATTAATACAAAATCATAGAAGGAATGTTACTAATGACGGCACTCTCATATTGAAGGATTTGGACAAAATAGACAGCGGTACTTATACGTGTGTCGCGTCCTCGCATCATGGGAAATATGTGTGGAGTGGCGTGTTGCTTGTCGATAGCCCGATTAATCCGAATATTCATTTTTTTCGAGCTGCCGATGTGTCGTCCCTACCCGGACCACCAACAAAACCACTAATATACAACGTTACAGAAACGAGTGTCACTATAACGTGGAATCAGAATAACAAGATTGGCTCATCATCTATACTCGGGTATCAAGTAGAAGTATTTTCTAGAGAAACTTTATCCGGCAATAGCACTCCAAGGAATTCGAGAGGTTGGGTAGTATTGGCGAGGCGGGTCCATCATACACAATTCGTAGCAAAATCTTTAGTGCCCGGAGTCACTTATATGTTCATAGTTCGGACGGAAAATTCCCACGGGCTGTCAGGTCCAAGCCCGGTATCCGACGCTGTAACGATTGGTGACGATGCAAACTCTTTATGGGAGACCGGAGTATTTTCAAATAATACGGAATTCAGAAACAATATTCTAACCGACAACATTGTAGAACTGATTGAAGCTACGCCGATTGACTCGAAAACTATAAAGCTCATGTGGGAAATACTGAATTTTTACTACTTGGAGGGTTTATTCATTTATTTCAGACCCCTAGACAATATAACGACCGAATATGAAATGAAAACTATTTTGCATTCCAACGATGTCTCGGGATATGAAATAACGTCTTTGCGAAAATATACGAAATACGAGTTTTTCCTCATACCGTTCTATAAGAGGTTTGAGGGGAAGCCCTCAAATTCCAGAGTTGCTCAAACTTTGGATGATGGTAAATATTCAGACTATTTAATATTATTACTTTCGTTGACAGTCTTTTGCCGTCTATTTAATATGAATAACGTATTTTTTTTCTTGCAGTTCCCGACGGTCCACCAATTAACATAGAAATGTTCATTTTAAATACTACAACCGTTCACTTAAAATGGTCCCCTCCGGAGGCCCATTTGCAAAACGGAATTATTACTGGTTACAACGTGCTGGTTAATTGGCTGGACATACCTGCGAACAAATCCATGGTGGCCATCAACACGACCGTTCATCAAGCCACTAGTCTAATTATGACTAATTTGACATCAGGTGTCAGCTATTCGGTCCAAATTGCTGCCGAAACTATCGTCGGGCTCGGCCCATTCAGCCAAAAAGTATATTTAAATATCGATTCCCGCTCCGTTGGACTCGACCCTTTATCCAGGTAATTGCATATCCCAAATAAAATCCGCAGAAATATAATAATCGCAAATGAAATGTCATTACATGTAACATTGGACGGACGTTCCTGACATATTTATTTTATTTCAGATACCCGATAAATGGGGAGGTGTCTATAGTGGCTGGGGACTTTGTTATGGAAACATGGTTTTACTTTTTGATTGGAGCGATTGTTCTGTTCAAAATAATTGTGATTGGCGGCATTATTTACGTGCGGAAGCACAACATTTTCGCCAAAAAGTCTGCTCTCCCTAACATTTATGGTAAGTGCTAGTTCATGATAGAGTGCACCACCCTACACAACAACGATTTTAATGAACGCTTCGGATATAAACCTTTGATTGTGCCGAGCACGTCGCTTTCACATAAAACAACTGACGATGCTAACTCGAAAATAAACAGTTATTCAGCTTATCTCGAATCGCTATTTTTTCCAAGGAATCAGCATCAGAATTTCAAAATTAAAAACATTCCTCGGGTGTCGTGGGGTGGTGCAGGGCGCCGAGCGTTTGTTTGATGGAGGCTTTGCCATGCGACGGTAAGGGAGGGGAGCTAGATTACTTTCGAGTTGAAAGGTAGCGCGAGCCCTCTCGTGAGCGCAGTGGATCTCTTTCACTTTGCATTCACGTTCGGGGTACAAAGGAATGATACAAATCCGAGAAATAAAGACCCAGTAAATGTAAATGTTTTCTATTTTGTTTTCTCCAGGCAATTCGTTTGTTGACTCACCCAGTTACCTTTAAGCCAATTTCCCCCGCTTTGTTTGTTTTATATTGCATTTTACATCTTTTAAGTATTCAGTAAACGAGATCATTTGCATTCGGTTTATGAAATGGTTGTCAAATGGTATTACAATGAAGGAAATCCGTGGTATGCCTAATTGGAGATGTTGTTTTAGATTCCAACGGAACGAGCTTAGTGACTCAAATGAACATAAAAGCGGCCGTGTCTTTGTCTCATCCGCTCAGCAGTTGTTACAACAAGAACACGGTAACCAAAACTGAGTCACTGTTGTGGATGGAGAATCAGCCGGGATTATGCATGTCCGGTACTCAAACGAATCAGGGCAAAGAGAAAGCCAACTCAGAATACGACAAAGTTACTCACCAATTACCTGAATATGCTGAAGTGACGTCTTCTCGAGCGAATGCAAATGAATGGAACACAAGTAAAACTGCAACTTCACCGGCGGCGTACGCCTCGGTTACTTTAGTTGCCAATACCAGGCAATGTGTGAGTTCATTGGTAAGTGTCCAATTATATAATGTTCTCG
This sequence comes from Helicoverpa assulta, assembly GCA_963856015.1. Taxonomy (NCBI): domain Eukaryota; kingdom Metazoa; phylum Arthropoda; class Insecta; order Lepidoptera; family Noctuidae; genus Helicoverpa; species Helicoverpa assulta. The sequence goes on from CAWLCW010000016.1 coordinate 5,337,832, forward strand.
ATTTCGAAAATTTGATGCTCTGCCAACTTGAATTTGAGCCATTTAATTTATTCACTCAACTGTAGCTTCAAGCTGCATTGAATTAATTGTTTGGGATGTAATTAATATCAGGCAATCGACACAATAAAGTTCGATGCTTTGCAGGAATTAAACTTGTTTTTATTTTCAACAGGGTTGGTTTCCACCAACGGGGAAGAATGTTGATTCATTCGACAATCGATACGCCCCTGAAGAAGAAATGTATCCAGCCAGCAATGGAGGCTACTATAACAGGAATGTGTATAGTGAAAAATACTTCCAAGGTCATCCAAACGTCCTCAAGTTTTACGACTTGCCTTCCTTAGAGAAGACTCAGAAGGCTCAAATAAGATACAATCAGAGCCTAGATGATAGAAAAGGTGATAAAAACTCAAAGACTGACGCAACACAGTCCCTAATAGGTCGCACTTATGGGATTAGTTCTAGGAAAAATTCCGAAACGGAATCGACTTATAGAGCCTTTGGTGAAGAGGAGACTGATGAGGAGAATTATCCAGAAGACGGTGGTTACGACGAGTTGCAAGCGATGCAGCCGCAGCGGCAGAGACCACAGCATCAGTACGAGAGGCCTAATTTTGACAACGATGCGACGCGGACGCTGGCCAGACTGACGTCATTCAGACAGGGGCAGGGGCTGACAGGTGCCAAGCCTAGCCTGGCCCCCACCCATCCCCCTCCAGCACCTCACCCCCGCGTTGACTCTGTAACGCGGTAGTATCACGCCTTGCCGGTTTTCGGCGACCTGTGCCAAACGGACGTATAGACCGATATCTTTCCTAATAGTGTAGTGACGTCACTAAGATCGCAGTTCTTCCTCACGTTGTACAGTTGCAGTATACTCGTGTAAAGAATCGTGATTCGTTTTTGTTTTTCAAAGTGAAAATGTGACAGTGAGTGACTTTGTTTTGAATTCCTGCGGACTGGAAAGGCCTATATAAAATATGTGATTTGAAAACTGTATGGCCTATTTAACAGCGCACAATAACTGACAGTGATTTATTTGATGTTTTTTTTATTATAATATATTTTCAAACTATTCCTAGTCTTTGTATCTATAGAGTATTGTAAATATTGTAAATAATAATTTAACGAATACGAATGTTCTTGAAGTAACTAAACTTGGTGAAGTTAATCAATTCTGATAAATGTTTACAATGTTATTATTGGAATTGGAAATTCAATTGATATATCCGTCTGAATATCAATAAACGAATTTGTAATCCTATATCATTAGTGTAAGTGTAAAGAATTAAAATAGAAACAACAAATTAACGCTTGGCAATAATTTGAAGTAACATAACCTTATTCAATGATTCATAGCATTGTAAATAATAATACTAATAGATTTGAAACTCGAACGATAGTGTTTTGTTTCGGTACTGCATTTAAATAACAATAATTTATTCGAATAATAAAGTTATAATTATTAGTTCTATTAATCTGTATTTAATTAGTATTATTATTTAGTTTATTTCATGTGCCATATGTAGAGATCATAGCTAAATAATATAAAGTAACATTGGAGTTGTGAGATAAAATTCAAATGAAGCTTTTACAAAACTAAAATTATAATCTACGTAAGATCATGTGATATGAGTTTATATAGCCACTTGTTATAATATTAAATAGCACGACTTGTATTGCATATCAAATGTATTTAGTCATGTAATAGTTAAAGAATGTTATTATTATTAGGACGCTTCCATATCTGAGAAAAAAAAAAACGAAATTACTCTAACATGTTAATAAAATTAGTCCTTCATTTTGTAAATAAATAAATAATGTAAAATGAAGTTGACTCGCCTTCCTCACTTCGTAATGAATGTATCAACTGTTGTTTTATTCTGTCGACTGTTAAAGAGACTATTTTGGGCTGAGATCACAAGATTGCGAGTTGTGGTGACAAAACCAAATGCCAGAGACATTAATCTAAATGAGAAACGTTTATAGAATTCTTCAAAGAAAGTTCATCATGAAACTTCACGCCTTTTCATTTAAATGAACGTTATACTGTAAAGACAATTTTTTACATTTTAAATGCTACACTAACCTAGATACCAATCTGGGAAAAGAACATTACCTGTATTAAAATCTGCATGTGACTGGCTTTTTTCCAAATCAATTTCAAATAACTTTGCCGTTTTAAACATAACCACTTGTTTGCTTACTCAGAGCTTCTTACTTTCAGAGCGGCAAAATCATTTGATAGAAGCTGTTATACCATTGCAATAATTAGGGTTTACCACATTACGCAAAAAAAAAACAGATTTTTTTGGTTTTCGATATTCGCAATCTTGTGTCCTCACCCTTATTTAGATACCTTGCCTTGCTATGTACAGCAAATTCATATAACGTAGGTGTTAGACTGCAGGTTCTTAACAGAATTCTTGGTAGTTCCTATTTTCGCACTCTAATCAAAAATATCGGAGCAATAGGCATTTCACGTAATAATATTAAAATTAAAAACATGTTTGCTATCCATAACTACATTAAAAAAGCCTCATTTTTTGTTTATTCAAGCAGATAAAAAACATTGCTTTTATTAAATAAAATTGTAAACAGATCGCAAAATATTATGTTTTAAATCGTAAAACAATATTTATGCAATGTCATAAAGGTTTAACTACACATTTTCGTTTGTATGCATCCCATTTTATTTCCTTTGCGTATCGCAAAAAATACGTGCAAAATGCACCAGTTTGTACATTGAAAACGATAAAAATAATATACCTCTATTATAGGAATGAGCTCAACGCTAAAATTGCAGGTTTTATTTAAATAGGGAACAAACGAAATGTGTAGAGAGACTTTTAAATTACGAATGCATTAAAAAGAAAACAGCAAGGTGTCTATTTACGAAATTGTACTAAAATAACAAAAGAAAAACATTGTAACAAGCCCAAAGGCCTATTTTTATGTGCGATATGATACGACCATTCATTGAAATAGATGGCAACACAATAATTATTGTAAACTTGATGGATTTTAATTTTTGTATTAGTCTTTGGATACCTATTTTTAATAAAATAATTTAAATACTAATAATATTGGATTTTACTTAACCCTCACTATTGAAGACGATATAATAATGATGAACTGCTGCTATGATTGAACTCAAATTACCTACATTTTGGGAAAATCCTAGAAATTATTCCAGATGAGAATTGAGCGCCTGTAGGCACTTCATGTTAATAGATTGAAGCTTGAAGTATAAATAGTAGTTTAGAATAAGTATGACCCTGAATCCTTTTTACTGAAACCTATTTTAATAGACAAATAAAACATGAGTCCGCATCTAATAAAAAGTACCTAATGATAAACAAAGTATATTAGTTTATTAGTTTATAAGTTGCACCTTTTTTACATTAGCTGCAACTACATCAATAACTTAATGGTTCAGAATAATTCGCTAATTTGCTCTAGGGGCGTTCACACATTACGCCGCGGCTGCGGTAGGTTAGCTTTACCTACCTTTTAGGCCTAATTACACAGATCAATGTCAATACGGCAGATATAACCACTAACAACGAAGCTATGCGAGTAATTGTGATTGAACTGCATGCGCTTAAAAGTTTGTTTGGTGACCAATCTATACTAATCTATACTAATATTATAAAGCTGAAGAGTTTGTTTGTTTGTTTGTTTGTTTGAACGCGCTAATCTCAGGAACTACTGGTCCGATTTGAAAATTTCTTTCAGTGTTAGATAGCCCATTTATCGAGGAAGGCTATAGGCTACTTTTTATCCCGGTACGGGGAGTAGTTCCCACGGGATGCGGATGAAACCGCTGGCAGAAGCTAGTTATTCTATAAATACTTACGCGTTTAAAAAGTTTTGAAAGAAGTTTAGACCGTTCGCGGTCCATAGGATAAAACTTTTCCGTTGCGGAAATAGTCCACTGTCATTCACAGACAAAACGACAATTTAATCGAGTCGATTGTGTTTCAATACATTTTTAAAACATCGAATCGAATCAAATGAGTGCACAATGTATTTCAGATTTCGAAATTCATTAATTTGGCACCTCCAAATGGGTAAAAAAGTAATTAATATTCTCGTAATACAGTATTATCTACACTTAATTAAATAAGTGCGTGCACATTATACTAAGATAATGTCACTTTCAAAAACAAAAAACCTCATTAATTTGACTTAAAAACACATTCGGCTTTGACAAAAGCGCTCACGCGTCACCGTCCACATGACACTCAAACACGATTAAAAATATCACTTCTGTGCCAGCAAACCCGCGGTCAAAAGCCATCATTGCGAACCTTATCTAACTGCCATTAATTAAATTCAATGGTAGCCAACAAAAGCATTACGTATGAATGAGAATTTAAATCGGGCCAAACATGAGCGCGTATTGTTGGATAGCTCATTCAATTTATGGCCGCGAATCTCTGTCGTGCACTCTTCCTAAGTATGTTCGCATTATTGGTATTTAGCAGGCTTGCGGCCAGTTGCCTCGTCTGCGCAAGGCAGATAGCTCACATACATTAATACACATGTCGATTGGATTCCGCTTTGTCTTGTAGTGTGGGGCGCTTACATTGTATTGATGTGTTGATTTCTATTGTAAACAGCTGTTGTTGTATTTGATTTTAATTAAGCTTGTTCGTAGTAAGTATATTAACTACCTACTACCATTTGAGTAGTTATTCTACTACATAGCAGAGGTTTAGATATGAACGAACAATTAACATGTAAAAAGGTGATATATGTGTCAAGTCTTTTTTGTTTATTACTTACATAACTTATTGACATTAAGGTTGTATTTACGATCAGCTTTTATTAGGTCCAGTAGCTAAAAGGATATTGATTTGATCGTGCAGAACCACATAAGCGTCACAATTTCCCAAAAGACACAACCCGACACACAGTTCGCAAACATTCAAACAACGGAACGAAATCCGTCCAACTCGAACCGATAAAGTTTTTATAGTAAAGTAAACGTATGAAAACACGCGAAGTTTTTCTCTTTCGTTCTACTTTCATACCCACAGTACAATAGGTATCCCGACGGTGTGTGCTACGCCCCGGGTGCCATTTTAATTTTCCGCCAGCCTGAAAATTTACACGTTTCGAATGAACCATCTATTTTAATGAGCTTTAAAAGTTAACTGATCATGGCGAGGGCTCGAGAATACTCGAGAATATATGGCCGTGGAATACACTAGTGCGCATTTTTCTATTGTGTTTCTGCTCCATATTTTCTGAAATCTAGACTGCGTCAGCTGAAGTGATTTGTGGGCTAAGAGCTGTTGTATTTCGTGGGAGTTTCAGATTGCAGATTGGAATTTCAATTTCAAAACTTTATTTGGGCATTCTGTAATGCATTGAATTATGAAGTAACATTGAATCCTCTCCATTTCATCGAATGAAATTCACTACTATAATTATTCATCAATAATATCTGACTTCACACATTCACACTGAAATTACGTAAAAACGACTCAATTACCCGAAAGCCAAAAATAAATCAACTGCTCCTCCCGTCGGTAGACCTCAAATCGTCCACTCACGTCAGAACCAATGACGTATGTAATCAAATTAGGGTTTAATTGTTAAATTAAGTGTCATCGGACTTTGTCCTTTTCGCTGATATATGATTTTGTCAGAAAAGCGTGTGCCAACCAATTACGGTAATGGAAATCTGGGCACTGGACACTGGGCACCCAATTTGGGAAGAGTGGACGGTTGTAAAAGTGATCTGATGAAATGTTGTCAATCAATTAGTGGTGTAAGGATGGAGTTTTATGTAGGTTGACTTGTTGATCTTGTCATGTTATTTTAATGCTGTCAAGTATTCGATGGTTTGTAGTAAGTATGTGGTATATGTTTTTAATTCATATTAAGGAGTTTTATAGACTTTTTCAAGTTAGCGAAAAAGCTTACTTTTAATGATTATGTTATACTTATAGGTACCTAATATACGCTCTGTTATCCTTAAAACCAGCTACATTAATAATAAACTTCTTTTATTCAGATAACTGAGATCCATACATAAGGGTACACAAACAATACAATTAATATATAATAGTTAGCAGGGACTTAGTCCTCTGCACTAATTTCCACATAAGCGGGCAGTCGTGTCTACTGGCTATAGCACTCAAGATGCTGTGGCGACTTCCACGCAACCGACTGCTGAAGGATGCGGTCTTCTTACGCCATATTGCTGCAAAGCCATCTGTGTGTGCAACAGCAAACATTGCTGATGCACTGCAGAAACGTGGAAGCCGCAACAGCGCCCTGAACGCGTTATTAAATTGCACCCGCAGAGCATTGTATGTTCTCTGAGTATAGTTAGCCCACAGAGCTCCCGTGTATAGTGAGGTACAATACGCTTTGAATAATGTAATTTTAACTGCGTCTGTACAACGGGAGAATCTGCGCGCCAACATATTCGCCCGAACTGACAATGCTCTGCGTTCCCTCTCCATATCGACATCATCTTTTAAATCATCGGTGACCCAATGTCCAAGGTATTTAAATTGGCACACTCCTGTTAAGGCTTCACCATTTAGGTAAAGTGGTTGAACTGGTGGACTTTGGGGTCCCGATTTAAAAGCCATGTACACTGTCTTTTTTACATTATATGTAAGACCGTGTGAAGCGACAAAAGACTCACAAACTGCGAGCAACTTCCGGAGGGCTCCGATTGAGGGGGCCAGCAGCACCATGTCGTCCGCGTAGCTGAAGTTGTTACAACAAACACCATCAACATAGCAGCCGACATGCATGCCGCTGAGCTCCTCAACCAGGGCGTTTACGTACAGGTTGAAGAGTAAGGGTGAGCTCAAACCCCCCTGCCGCACCCCACACTCCAACCTGCTCGCATCCGAAAGTTCACCCGCCCACTTCACACGATTCTCCTGGTGGAGATACCAGTACCTAAGGACTGATGCCAACTCCGGTGGCACTCCAGTCCCGGCAAGCTTCTCCCACAACACATCATACGCGACTAGATCGAATGCCTTACTCAGATCCAGGAAACAGGCATAGACGGGTGTTCGTCTATCCGTATAATACTTGACAGTGTGCTAGAAGTGACTTGACAGTGAGCTTGATAGTGTGACATTAGAGGTAAGTAGCTAGATAATTACAGTACCTATTAATTATATATCTCCGTTGAATACTGAGGTAAAAAAAAAACAAATATTATTATAACATGCAGTTTACATGAAAATCGAGGCCACATAGGAAAGAAACAGCTATAATATACGGTGGCCCTTAAGCCGAAAGTGCCCTTAATACTGTGCTTAAGTGGGCGAGCTTCAGAAAATGTTCAGCGGCTTTTCAGAGCAACACTCGTAAGCCTTTTAATATCGCACCCCTAGACGTGTGCTTATCGGATCTCTTAACTGTTGCCGTTTTTAATGGCGTTTGCAGTTAAATCAGGTGTTCCCTTGCGCGTAAACTTGTATGCATGTGGTGGTTTTGTTTGTGGATGCAGTTTTTAAGGCAACGAATTGGTTGAATTGGGATTGCGTTGGGAAGAAGCGTGATTTTTTTGTTGGAATTTAGTCCGTTAGCTAAATATTGGCAAAAAGTGTTGACCATAAAGCTATGTTTACAAAATGATCAATCTTTATTTCTATGAGTATACATATAGTTTAGCGGCTTTACTGTAGTCGAGCGCTGAGGGAATAATTAGGGTTCTTCGAATGATGTCGTAAACTACGGCTAACACTTTCAAATATTTAATTCACCTACATTGAAACAAATGATGGGAACATTCAGAGACAACTCACTTCACAATTAAGGCAATCCGTAAATAAGCATAAAGCGCAACTCACGCCTGCATCACAATACAAAACGTGTCTCAACTTAATTCACTTAATTCTCACTTGGGGTCACTGTCATACTAACGTTCTTACAAACACACTGCGACAATCGCCCAAATTTAATTACGTCACCAACCCTTCCGATGCGATGGGGCAAAACGGACTCTAAAGTTTAATGGCGATAGTCAACTCCGCACATGGGCCCGTACTTTTGTAATTTTATTAATGACGTAATAACAGTTCTGTCAAACGCATGTGTGTGCCCATGAGCGATAGTGGAGTCGTTAGCTCGGACGGGTTAATATCGGAGGGTTGGATTGGGGATTATCTATGAAATCTATGTGTTATTTGGTATTAAAAGTGGTGTTGAATAGAACTGTTCGCGTGTGATGGTCATGTGCTTATGTACTGAAGCAGTCGTTATAGCCATTATAATAAACTGTAAAAGGCTTTTTCTTTAATAATGTTTTTGTAAAGATGATTAATGTGTTCCTGGTAGGGAATGATTGACCCTCTATTACCTGCGGGGAAATACGTATGAATCAGTTAATAAATAACATTTAATAGAAACCTAAACTATTACCTAACAGACCCAAACTACATTATTAGGTCGTCTTGGTTTAAAAACTATTATGTGACTCTGGATATGACTTTCTTATTAAGTATTCGGCAATGTCACTCACGATTTCATACAAAAACTTTTTGTATGAAATATTATTTTCTATTCATTCATTAAAACAAACCATTTCGGTTAAGCTAATTTTTCATCACTGACAGACTTTTAGATAATCTGAGAAGAACACGCAATATTTCACTATTTAATCTATACTAATATTATAAAGCTGAAGAGTTTGTTTGTTTGTTTGTTTGAACGCGCTAATCTCAGGAACTACTGGTCCGATTTGAAAATTTCTTTCAGTGTTAGATAGCCCATATATCGAGGAAGGCTATAGGCTATTTTTTTTATCCCGGTACGGGAAGTAGTTCCCACGGGATGCGGGTGAAACCGCTGGCAGAAGCTAGTCCAATATAACACAATTTTAATTAAACATCATTATTCAACGCTTTCACTCAATGCTGTATTAAATTTTCCATTTTAAAACCCTTTATGCTTTGCAGTGAATCTGGTTTTCTAAAATGATTCCACCTTTACTTTGTTGTCTGCACTCTATTGTTTTCAATTTTGCATTGTGTAATTTTCGTGTGCCTTTGTTGGAAAAGTTTTTTTAGAATGTTCTTCAGTACCGATTTATGTATCTACGCTATGTTTTATTTTTCATAATTTTAAACCTATTTCAAAATTTGGTGCATACACTTTATATGTGTTTTTTGTTATGGTGCACAGTTACAAATGTTGATTTGAAGTAATTTGGCCGATAAAAGGCACTTTATTTTATTTTTAGAGTAGAAGTTTCAAGAGTAGGTTAACTGTATGTACATGTAACTATAAACTTTTTATCATATCATAATAGAGTACATTTTGTACGAGGGAGATGATTTTGTTATGTAAAACGTATTTCGCTAAAAACTTGGCATTTCATGACTATATTCAAACAAAGCAACTCCTGCTTCAAAGCGCTCAAATAACCCATAAAATAGCTGCCAAAACTGCCACAATTTGCAACTTACAGACTAAGTACATCACAATGATGGTCAGATTTTGTCCGAACACCAGATTAAACCTAAAATGTTCAGACAACAAGCTTCTATTACTCACAAAGTTACTCGTATTAAAGTTTTCCGACGGCTGCCCTGAAATATGACGACGGAATGGCCCGCTGAAATTTAACTTGCTATCTGATCGAAGTATTTAAGTGGTAAGTATATTTTGTTGCATCAGTTATTTTGGTGGGAACGAGCTTTGGAAAGTTTAGAATAGGGAAATGTGTTTTGCATTTACTTTATGGCGTGTCGTTTTTGAATGACAGCTGTAAATATTATACACTTGGTTTCTCTGAATGTATAATATTCCTTCTACTTAAGTAGAAATTTCTGTCGGCGTTTATGATAACAAATGTAACAGAGGCAGGATAAGTTGCCATAAGCGACTGATTATCAAGCAACTCGATTTCAAAATATCAGGTCTTCAAATAGTCGCCGAAAATATCGATGTCTTCTTTGTAGTATAGAAGTTATTTTCACCACGCCCTTCTTTAAAGTATTCCACCACAAAATACGATATGAATATTGCATATCAACCTACAAAACAATTCATTCTATTCCATTGCCCTCTAGTACAGTCAGCATAAACAGAAACCATCAAACCACAAAAGGCATTCTGCGCAACTATTGTGTCATCGTACGAAAAATATTGCGTGAACATCACCAATAAATGGAGCAATATCTTAGCTGTTACAGAACTTTGTCGCTCCCTTCACTACGTCTAGACACGTAAATATGGCATACATTTGTTGCTGGCTGTAATTATTCATTGTACAAAACTTTGAATGGCGCTGGAACTCCTCATTTTGTATAACGAGTTGTGTTTAATTCGTTTTAGCTCAGCGGTGTCTGCCAGATGGATTTTAGCGAGTTGCAATTGTTTTAATTTCGTTTCATTTTTAGTGTTTTGTTCGTGATTTAAGGTTGTTACGAATAATGTATTATACTTACATAGGTATTAGGTAACATAAAGTATATATTTTTTTAATAAATAACAAACTAATTTGTACCAAATTTTGGAACAGTAAAGAATATTTCATAACTAATTTATGATTGCGTACTGGCTGGAAACGTATTTATTACCAAACATTTCTATATCTATAAACAATAAAATAAATCAGTCGGAAGGTTAATGTTTTTTTCCCGTAATTAACGACTCAATCAACTCTCCATAATTCTTGACCGGTCGATGTCATTACATCGACCCTGTTTACAATTTCCCCTTTCCAACCCTTTGGTGCGCCATACGGCACAGCGCACTCTTTTTATTTTATCGTCTTTGATAGACGATAAAATGAAACCCCTTCACCTGATTGATTAACAGAACCCAAACATGAGCTAGCCACAACAAAAGAACGACAATTTGACCAGACGTCCCACGTGTGTTTCTAGTTGCAGCGCCCACGATGCGATGTAAAATTAAGGTTCGATGCGTGCATGCAAAATAGTGTTTAGCCGAGATCGGTGTCGTTTATTCATAAAAAAATATGTTTTAAATTCCAGGAAGTTTAAGATCAAAAAGTCTTATCAAATAATTAGTTACTGCTTTCAAATACTTAGTATATCTCTTTTCATTTTTAATGCATATTGTTATTGTATTGTCTAATACATATGTTCTTTACACTGGGCTTACACTGCGGGCAGTACCACGTATTGAGAAATTTGCTGCTGCTGGTAAGAAATGCTGGAAGAAACTACTTTGTAGTAGTAGTAGTGAAAATATCTATACTAATATTATAAAGCTGAAGAGTTTGTTTGTTTGTTTGAACGCGCTAATCTCAGGAACTACTGGTCCGATTTGAAAATTTCTTTCAGTGTTAGATAGCCCATTTATCGAGGAAGGCCATAGGCTACTTTTTATCCCGGCACGGGAAGTAGTTCCCACGGGATATGGGTGAAACCGCTGGCAGAAGCTAGTTGTTCATATTGCTATATTAAGAAATAAGTTTCATCGCTTGGCACCGTCGCGGCTCACGTAGGACAAAGACTGGCTGTCGGACAGTGATGTCGCGCACAGATAAGTGGAGCCTATCCATCATTGCATTAGGGGGACGCAACGACAATATTCTATTGATTTTTCACAAATATTCGCCAGGCTTTGTATTGTTTAGAAACAATATTAGTGTGATAAATTGCTGGTTTTGGATGTCTGAGGATTAATGTAAAAACCAGAGAAGTCTACAGAAACTTATCTATCAATTGTAGTTTAATATATCGTTATCTGTCAGAAAATATATGTATCAAAGCCTGAATTTTGGAATAATTCTAGTTAGGCAGAAGTTAAATTCTCTTATGGTCGATTTCAATTATCCATCTGTGGATTTGATACTTGAGTTAGTTGTTTGACATAAGTTGTATGATGCCAACGCAAAAACCTATCTTTACTACGCAAAACTACAGATAGTTTATTGAAATCAGTAGTTAGCCAGATATCGCACTAATCAGTAAGTTAAATTATATACAGATCTATAAACGTTTATTTACAGAACACATTGGCCCTTAAATTAACCACACACGATAGTACTGTGGTCAAATAGACAATGAATTATCCCAATTAGTGTGCTATCGAAATACTATAATCCTATCAAACTATTATCTCTTATGTGTAAGTACAGCTTTAACGATTAGTATAGTTAATGGGTTTATTAATTAAAGATAAACTTAACTAGTTTTTGCTACTTTTTATTCTCTGTAATTACAGTGTTTTTGAAAAAAATGTGTGCATTATATTTCAGCGTGTTTAAGAAAAGTACGTGTGGAATGTTCATTTGTTAAAACAAAAATAGCATTTAATTCAGTAAAACAATGCGAGTTACCCACCGAGCAATTCCATTCCATGTTTGGCCCGAAATTGGAACGAGATTGCGTGCTTCCTAAACACACAGGAATATTAAGCTCAGCTGCTAATTCTTAATAGTTTATGCAAATCTGTGTCAAACGGTCCCTGTGTCAACCCACCCCCGACGTCATCCCGTTTCAAGATGAAAACAAAATGCTGATTTGCATGTGCAAATAACATTGTAGTGAAATCCAAACAGCAATTTAGTAGACAATTGGGTACCATCTGCGAAGTCCCTTTTGAGTTTGGGGACAAGAATTAAACAATAATTTCTTGCTTCTTGGAACGGCGTCAACTACTGTCAAGGGCTTCATTGTTTTCTCGTAGAAGCACCTGATTCGGGAAGTCTGGAGGAACCCTAAATTAAGAGAATTTCAAGTTAATTTCATGCTTTCCAAGAACAAAGGATTGTTCATTGTTTGAATTAAATGCCTTTGCTTCTTTTTGTTAAGTCTAAGTAAATATTTTTCGTATCCAATTTATGGGTTTTCTTTGGGTCAAATAAGTGAAAAACAGAACAACGTAAAATTTACCAAGCACGCACTAAAATACTTGTTACTATTTTAATTTAACTTTCTGGTGATAAGCTTGACAAAATGATATGTTACTGTGGAGAAACTACTACGAAACTGAACAAGCTATATAGTTATAATAATGGAATGAAGAAAATGATCGTTATTCTAAATAAAATATATATAATAAGGAGTTTAATGCATTATACTAAGAGCAGTATATTAATGTTTCAAAAGACACAATTCACTAAAAGGTAACATAACACATACTTCGAAATCAATATTTCATCAGTCAACATTCTATGGCTTTCTAGAAAAAAATAATGATGAATGATACAATCTGCAAACGAAGTCCAACAAATAAAAAGGACTTTTGCAACAATAGTTCTCTATCGACGTAACGCCGAAAACATAAAACTGTCATGTGCATTATGCACCCAATAAATATTATTCCCAATAGACACTACTAATGCTATTTAGTCTCTCCAGAGATGTAGGTCACTAGACTATATCTATGATTGATATAATACCACTGAATTGACTACTCTATGTACTTAGCATAAAGCTCTAATTTCAAGGACTCTAATTTTCATAACAAACTACAGTCAATTCTGAACTTTGATAGTCACAGTTTATGATTCATTTTACATTAATAATGTTGCTGCAAAAAATATGCACGCGACTAGGGTAACAGATTTGTGCATCTATTGCGTGGGGCGTCTAATGGTCTCTGCATTCGTTCGGTACACTCGTGCACTTAATTTATGGTCACCATAAGAAAGGGTGGGATTATCCATTGTCAACATTATCTTAAATATTTTATGCTCAATTAAGTCGTGTTTTATTTTCTAAGGCCATAAATTTGGCCGCAACATAAGATATCGCGTTCGGGGATCGTATGAGTAAACTAACCCTTCGTTTTCTTGTCCTATGTAATATATTACTTTGTGTAAACATTTATTTTGCACTAGCTGTTGCCCGCGTCTTCGTCTGCGTGAAAATACTACTTATCCCGTAGGTGTATCCATTCACATGACAGTATAATTAGGATTATTACTTAGCAGCCGCACACGGGTTGATCGATCAAGGTAGTTCGACGATGTGTGACTATTTATCTAAACAAAAGAAGTAAAGTTTGTGACATTGTGGAAATCTCTGGATCTAGTCAACCGGTTGGAAAATTATTACATAAGGGGCGAAAGTAATAGGGCACGCCACCATAGTGGCGGTAAGTCCGCTCTTTGAGGAGTGGCTCGGGAGGAGTCACGGCGCCCTCACGTACCGCATGACGCAGGTCCTCACCGGACACGGCAGTTTCGGGAGATACCTGCATCGAATCGGTCGTGAGGAGGCGCCCGGGTATCACCACTGTGCGGACAGCCACGAGGACATGGTGGACCACACAGTCCAGGAGTGCCCTGGGAAGGGCACCGCCGGGTCCTCGTCGAGGCTTTAGGCAGCGGCGACCTCTCGCGTCCGGCCCTGGTCCGGGGCGAGAGGGAATGGGATGCCGTCGCCTCCTTCTGCGAAGCAGTGATGCTCGAGGAGGAGGCGGCGGAACGTCAGAGAGTTCGCACCTCTCATCCCGGCCGCCGTGCTGGACCAGGTAGACACCATGGGTGCCGGGTGTCGCGAGACGATGAGTTCAAGTAGCTCATCGCTCATGTTTAGATAAACAACAGACGCGTGTTGGGGGCGCGTTGTTCCACGCACCTCTCAAAGAGATGCCAGCAACCCCAGCGTGGCCCAGTAACGCCAAGGCCTGCCGGGGCTGCGGGATTGTTCGAAAGAGTAACCCCGGCCCTGGTACATAAAAGGCCAACGACGGAACATGACGGTTTTAGTCAGTAAGAGTCTGACTCTCCCTCGCCGCTGCTAACCCACAGCGGGAGGGGTCATTTGATGATTTTTGACGTCGTTAAAAAAAAAGGGGGCGTTAGTAATTCTCATAGGAAACAAAGTTCTGACAAAGCTGTCATTTGTACGTTTTCTGCAGCAGCTTCGACTAATCAGAAGCCAAAAAGTCTGTCAAACAGTCTTACTTTGGATAACGTGGTGTCCAGTTCACTGGGTTGAGGAGATGAGATAGGCACTCCAAGTAACATATTGGTACTCAAACAGATTCGGTTTGACTGAAAGCCAACACCCACATAATTGGAGAATAGCTGGGTGGATGATGACAGTTCCTACTGTTATTGTGGTTTCTGAAAATATTCAACGATGAATATAATTCTGAAGATATTTTTACACTTGCTTAGTTTAAAAGCTGCTGTTAGCAGGCCGACTCTTTGGTTTTTGTGCTATGCACAAACGTAAATTCGATATATTACACGCTAATATTGATGTAAATAGTAGCGTAGTTAATATAACTCCCTAACTGAAAAAATCTTGTTGATATTTCAGTTAGAGAAGCAGGTGTGCATGATGATCACTATGAGTTGGTATATATATGAAGAAGATGACCACATTTACTTTACTGAAGATGACTGGTCTGGCTGTAGGTGCAGCGTGAAGGAGTGTCAGACTCACACTGACTAAAACCCACCATGTTCCTTCTAAAGTTCTTAGTATCACCGGTACCAGATCACCGGTAACTCTTTCAAACAATGTCGCAGCCCCAGTAGGCTTTGGCCCTGGTGGGGCCCCCATTTGCATTCGCTGACGCAGTGTGAACATCACCTAAGTAACAAAGCCCCAGCTTAATTTATGAAAAAATACACAACCCCATCTATGACTTTAAAAGATAGTTAATGGTTCCGTGAAATTTTTGACGTTAATATTCAAAAAGCCATTTAGATGGCATTGTTTTAGATTGGGCTTAGTTTTATCAATTTTCCTTGCATCAAGATAACAATTATAGCGAGATTTTGATGAGGCACGGCAAACTGACAAACACTATTAAAATATCTATGGAATAATTACACTCAGAGTTACAATATGGCGAATTACGGAAAATGTACAACTCCATCTATGAATTTAAATGGTAATTAATACATGTTATTTTCCACTTCGCTGCTTTGTCAAATTTTATGTATTTTATATTATGTACCACAGATGGAACCACTTTAACCTTGCCTTAACAATTTCATAAAATTTATTTTTTCTCCCAAGTTACTTATAACAGCGTTATTTTCTGTGTAAAGATTGATAATAGGCCGATAGACTTACAAAGTTCAACATTCAAATATGTGTCATTATTGCACCCGCTGTTGCAGAAACGTTAACAGAAATTATCGTTCATTGCTCATCCCCCGTAGGTGATAGCGTGATAATATATATCCTATATGTTGAACCGGCACCCAGGTAATATTCATGCAAAATTTGATTTAAATCTATGCAGTACTTTTCGAGTTCAGTGAGACCAAACATACAGACAAACAGACAAACAGACATACAGACAAACAGACAAAAATTCTAAAAACTATATATTTGGGTTCAGAATCGATAATAGATCACCCCCCAAGTATTCTTTTAAAAAAATATTCAATGTACAGTTTTGACTTTCCTATCATTTTATTATATGTATAGATACGTAATAATATTAAGATCATTCCACGTTTTTTGACCTAGTTTGACTCCTTTTTGAGTTGTATTGAACTTTTGAAGAACTTTTATTTCCAGTGGTAGTTTTTAAGATGGATATACATAAACTACTTAATATACATACACAGATATTATATACACGAGTAGGTATAAGAAAGGAAAACCGTCATTTCATACACACATAAATTAGTCAAAACAAAGCCTTTGTTCTTCTGAATAAATAAAGATATCCACATAAACCGTCAAACTACAACATCAACATACTGTATGCAGACGACAAACTTCGTAAGCCCATAATTAAAATAGACAATAAACTTTATCCTCGCAGACCGCGCGTCTTAAACCTTACCCAAAGGGTGATGACCCCGTCTGTTTACACAGTAACCTACATTACTGCTTACTAGAGGGATGGCATCATTAATGATAGGGACTCGATCGGGACCCTCCGTGACTTTGAATGCATTGAGCATCATTCCAAGCGGTTTGCGTAGAAGATTTGCAACCATTTTGGAAGTGTCAAAATTTTTGTTTGCTTTTAAATTGGTTTCTTTGTTGTTTTTTGGTAGTAATTGAGATTAATGGTGCTCAATTTTACATTTGGTTAACTGCAAAAATTCTGGATAAATTAATAGAAAAGAAAGTTTTTTCCGTTCCAATATGCGGGTGCACTTTTTTGTCGTTCCTTTCTCGAATATTCTAATCTAACAATACAAACCGAAGCCGTTAGTTAAATACTTTTTTTTCTATTACATATCCACTGATTGGATTCCGTACAAAACCATGGGTTGCATAAAAGAAAATCCACGTTAGTTCAGTTCCAATTTCAATATCAGATCGAGTCCGTGCCGATCTATTGTGAAATACGTCCGAGTGGTCGGAAGTAAGCACGATGAGCGTAGGTGGGCGTCACCATTGCCTTTCATGCCACCCTGTACGTATATTCCATTCAAATTTTTACCCTCAGAACGAGGCATGGTCGATGAGTGCTCTAGCGGCCATTCAATGCAATTTGATGAAGCCAACTCGGTGTGCGCTATTCAAACTGAATACGGTACCCACGACAATACTATGATTTAATAGAACCGCACGAATACTGGGTTACATGCCACTACACTCTTGTTCTCGACATATTTCGGTTTATCGAGTTAATATTTGGGGAATTTAAGACAAAATGATCAAAGCCACAATTTGGGTTGATAGACATTCTTCCTCAAAGGTGTGGGTTACGATGTTACCATAATGTAATCAATTTGATTAGAGAGGCACGTATTTTGCGTGATAAAATTGGTTTTGGTTCATGTCTATTAATATTATGAAAACTTAATCTGAGAAGCATACGTAATTAAATGTTTATATATATTTTGTATATAGTATTTTATTTTTAGTTCTGTATAAAGATAAGTAGTTTAAGTTTGTATATATATATAGTGTGTACGTTTTATTTATAATTAGTTTGAGAATGTTTGTAAGTTTATTAAATTGCTATTTCTATCTTTTGAAAACCTCTGTTTCTAGCACGTAAGTATTTCAAGCCTCTAACGGCAGATTAGAATTAATTACATAAACACGAACACACAACAATCACAGAACAGCAAACACAACAATACTTGTCATTGTTCACCAGATTTCAGTGAAGCAATAAATCTGCCAACGACGACAAACAACTAAAACTGAGTTATAACAACAAAGTCAAATTACTGAAGGAGTTTACCGCATCCAGAGGGTTGAGGGTAGCAACCGACACCGGGGGTGTGTACTGCCCCGGAATACTGATGCACCTAAGTCTCCAAAGATTTTCGGATCGGGATTTTCCTTTCTTTACAATGGGTCCTACTCTTGGGGCATATCAATTGCACGCGGTTATGTCGTTAGAAAGTTTCTTGGAGCCACACCGTAGACATCGATTTTCGGGCTTAAGGAGAAGTATGCGTGTGGAGGGAATAATGCCAAGCTCGTGATAAGTTAAGAAGATTGATATATTGAGGTGCAAGCTGTGTGGTGTTGTTGTTTAATTATCGTTGTGATTGAGAATGATATTTGGTGAGTGTTTGTTCTAGCATACAGGGATTATTCACACAATTTTAAAGATACACGGCACTTTGGTTAGACGCATAGTACCTCAAAGGTGAGAGGATGAGGAGTAATTTATTTTAAGTGATTTTATTATCATTTTTCTTACGAGTGAGCTCCGGGCTTAATCACTACATTCAGTCAGAGTTACGACGAGTTTGAAATATTATCAGAATAAGTAATTCACCAAACCATATTCACTAACGAGAAAGAATTATACCAATCGCACCAGCCCAGTTGGTCTGGATTACAAGGATTATCACATTTCAATAGGAAACAATCGACCCGTCTCCTTGTCCTAGACATTAGAGCCATGCGATCCCTTCATTTAATTTACATGAAAGTATCGGCTATTCATTTTTCTGTAAAAGGGGATTATCCATACCGAATAGTGATCCCCTGGGCTTTGAGAGCGTTGTAATAATGTCGGACCATGTCCCCATACGGTGCGTAGATTTATTGAATTATGAAAACGACATTAATGGCGGAATGAGGTATTTGAAATATTTTACTTTGTGAAATTAAGTTCGGTTAAGATGTTATTAAGGTAGGATGGGTTTTTGATAATTTGGAACAGAATTACAGTTACCATCAGATGTTATCCATCGACTAGCAGAGGAGTTAAGTAGGTAATATTAAAACTATTTATTGCTGCTACTCTATGAATTTGTTTAATTTGATTATATGCATGTTTAGAAATGTGTAAATCTCAAGTATACTGTAAGAGTCAAAGAGTTCGTACCTACTAGCTTTACATTATTTTACATTAATAGATAAAATGCTTAAAATAAACCAATAGATATTGATACTAGATTATGTACTTGCTAGATGATAAAATGACAATGAAATTACAACATATTTTCAATATATTAATTATAATTGGAGTAGTGTACATATTACTGTACACTACTCCATTCCAAGGCACGAAAAAATAACCATTCCTTCATTCCAGACAATATTATTCACGAAAAGATAACCACCAATAGAAGTGAAGGACTTCAGACAACATCAGTCACAACAGACATACCTATAGTACCAACAATAGTACCTACAATCCAGGTAGTACCCACAAGAGGCCGGATCAGCACGAGGCCCGCCTAAACTCTGTTCACGGAGTTGGAAAATTGCATTCGTTATCGCATATCCGTACTGCCTACTTGCATTCCGCTATTGTTTTAGGGGATCGCTTTGTAGGGAGATTGTTAAGATGTTGTTGAGTTGATATCTGGGTTGTTTTGGAAAAATAGATTTTTTATTTACTGTTGTAGCGTTGAATATAAAGTTATATAGATAAAGTAGCTTAAATAGTGAAACGTGTTTATGTAAAGACAGGCACCTAAGTTTTAGGAACCATTTTATGTACCTAATGAGGCGTGTTAAAATGGCCTCATTTTAGATATTATTGAATTCTTTAGCTGTTTTGTACTTACGAAAATATTTTTTCTCATCAGAAACATTAGGAGTACCTAATTAAATTATCAAAAATAAAATCTACTAAATAATTGTATTTACAATGAACCTTTTACTTCGTTTCTTTTTTTAGCATTTAACAATAAAAACTTCGTTCACCATCTAACGTTATTCTATCTAAAATTCAATTTCAAATAGATTTACAGCTGCGGTCATGTCCACGTTATGGCCGACACACAATACACAGGGTCCTTTGTATGAACAGTGAGTAACAAATGTCAGCCGCTCTCAGTAAATAAATGTCTGACACAAATTGATTTATTGGCGATCGCGACTCCAATCTACTGTGATGTCCCATCATGATGGCCGCCATTATTTTTGGGTCAAAAATGGACGAGAAACGAGATCGTGCCGAATATTCAAGGTTTATTTTCGAAATAAGCATGTATTTTTTTGTGACTTCATCAGATTTTAACGATTGGACGAGGAAAATATCATCATCAGCCTATCGCAGTCCACTGCTGGACATAGGCCTCTCCAAGTGCACGCCACTGAGATCGATTTTCGGCTTCTCGCATCCAGCTCCTGCCAGCCGTCTTGCGCAAGTCATCACTCCACCGTGCCTGAGGACGTCCTACACTACGCTTGCCGAGGCGCGGTCTCCACTCTAGAACTCGTTTACCCCAACGGTTATCGGTTCTTCGGCTAATATGGCCAGCCCACTGCCACTTCAGCTTACTGATTCGGTGGGCTATGTCGATGACCTTGGTTCTCTGACGGATTACCTCATTTCTGATGCGATCCCTCAGAGAAATGCCGAGCATAGCCCTTTCCATAGCCCGCTGAGCGACTTTAAACTTGTGAACCAGCCGTACCGACAGTGTCCACGTTTCGGCTCCGTAAGTCATGACAGGTAGGACGCACTGATTGAAGACTTTTGTCTTTAGGCACTGTGGGATCGACGATGTTAGGACTCGACGTAGCTTCCCAAATGCAGCCCAACCCAACTGAATTCTCCTATTCACCTCGTCCTCAAAGTTGTTTCTACCTAACTGCAATGTCTGCCCGAGGTATACATATTTCCGAACAACTTCGAGAACGGCGCCGTGTATCGCAATCGGTTCCGGTAGAACATGTTCATTGAACATGACCTTGGTTTTGTCCAAGTTCATCCGTAGGCCGATGCGTAGAGAAGATTCAGCCAGGTCGTTCAGCATCTGTTGTAGGTCCTGCAGCGTTTCCGCCATGATGACGATATCGTCAGCAAATCGCAAGTGAGAGATGTGTTCGCCATTGATGTTGATGCCTCGCCCTTTCCAGTTCAGCGTCTTGAACATATCCTCCATTGCATTAGTGAACAGTTTCGGGGAAATAACATCCCCTTGTCTCACTCCTCGATGCAACGGTATGGGCCTTGTTTGCTGATTCTGTACTTGGACGGACATTGTAGCGGCTTCGTAGAGACATCTCATCACTTGGATGTATCGCCAATCTACTTGACAACGCTGCAGGGACTCCAGAACAGACCAGATTTCAACCGAGTCAAAGGCCTTCTCATAGTCCACAAATGCTAGACACAGGGGCTGATTATACTCTTCGGTCTTCTGTATAATCTGCCGCACTGTGTGGATGTGGTCTATGGTGCCGTATCCGCTCCGAAACCCGGCCTGCTCCGGTGGTTGGAATTCGTCGAGTCTTCGCGCAAGTCGGTTCGTGATCACTCTTGAGAACAGCTTATAGACGTGGCTTAGGAGGGAAATGGGTCGATAGTTCTTCAGCTGGGTTTTGTCTCCCTTCTTGAAGAACAGGACGACAACACTCCTACTCCACGCCTCTGGAGTTCTCCCTTCAAACAGGACGGCATTAAAAAGCTTCTGGAGCTCCCCCAGTACGGGCTTTCCTCCTGCTTTTAAAAGCTCTGTTGTAATGCCATCCTCGCCAGGGGCTTTTCCATTTTTGAGCTGTCTCAGAGCGATCTCGATTTCGTCACTGCTGACTTCTGGCAGGTCTTCGGTGAAATGGCGTGTTAATGTGGCTCTAGAATCCTCATTTCCGGGATCAGGTCGAGATGCATGCGATGCGTATAGCCGGCCATAGAAATTTTCCACTTCCGAAAGGACTGCCGGCACCGAAGAAACGACTTCTCCACTTGTTGTGGTCAACTTCGTCAAGTGGCTTCTTCCAAGAGATTGTACGAACACCTTTGACCCCCGATTTAGCTCAATTGCTCTTTCAATGTCAAGAGTATTGGAGCACCGGAGGTCGCGTCGTACGTGCTTGTTGATCTCTTGGTTTAGAGCCCGCTTAGCTGACGAAGTGACAGGCGGGTTTTCACGTCGTTTCTTCATAAGCCCTAATGTCTCTTCCGAAAGCTTTGATTTCTTGCCCTTACGCTGCATGTTACAGAATCTCGAACCTTCCTCCCTGAGGATCCGAACCACATATTCGTGGTTCTGGTTAACGTCTGTTGTGGTTTCCACGGCGGCAAATCGGTTCTCCAAATTTGATTGGAACGTTTCAGATCCTGTCATGGTTTGGAGCAGTGTTGGTCGGAGCCTGGCCTTCATCAGACGGAAACGTTCGGCCTTGAAGTTGATATTCAG
Organism: Helicoverpa assulta; assembly: GCA_963856015.1. Lineage (NCBI taxonomy): Eukaryota > Metazoa > Arthropoda > Insecta > Lepidoptera > Noctuidae > Helicoverpa > Helicoverpa assulta. Next base: position 5,360,297 of record CAWLCW010000016.1, read on the forward strand.
AGAGCCTCGGACAAGTCGGTGATCGCTACCGGTATTAAACCTATTGATCACGGAGACGTCTCTGAATATGTGCTTCTTGTTCGTCATGATGAAGTCAATCTCATTTTTAGTCATAGTGTCGGGGCTTTGCCAAGTCCACTTCCTTTGGGGCTGCTTTTTGAAAAAAGAGTTCATCAAAAAGAGCCCCTCGCGTTCGAGGAAGTTGACGAGCATTTGCCCCCTATGATTCCTGCTTCCAAATCCATGGGATCCTACTGCCGATTCGCCGCAAATCTGTACTCCCACTTTAGCGTTAAAGTCCCCCATGACAACGGTGTAATGGGTCTTTGTAGTGAAGTGGGGGGCCCTTGATATATCATCAAACATATCCTCCACTTCATCGTCTGAATGTGTCGAGGTCGGTGCGTACACTTGCACTACCTTGAGGCTATACCTGTCGGTGAGCTTTAAGATAAGGTACGCTACCCTGTTCGACACACTAGACACCTCCACAACGTTATCAGCTAGGGACTTATTAACCAGAAACCCAACGCCACCTTGGGATTGTTGGTCTCCCTCTCGGAAGTACATTAGGTGACCTGATTCGAGGGTTATGGTGTCCTCCCCCTCTCTTCGAACTTCACATAACCCTAATATGTGCCACCTAATCTTCCCAAGTTCCACCTCGAGTTGCGCCAGATGCGAGTCAAGCCGTAGCGTGCGGCCGTTGTACGTCGCAAGAGTCAGTTTAGTTTGGTGGCCTCCCGTAACCCGGAGATTCTTCGCACCCCCTGTCCCGCCGTAACCACGGTCGCCACCGTGACCGGGAATAGCGGGACTGCCGGGAACTAGGGGCCGTGGCTTTTTTGTGCTGCTCATGGAGGTATTTAGCCTACTGCTATCACGCTGGCCAGACGGGTTGATAGAGGGTTTTTTTCGAGTTTTCCTTCTCTCGCACTGGTGTTCGGTGCATTTTTTCCATTAGTCGACTTCTACGACACCCACTGGAAGAAGGGGTAGCGACACATGTATTCTTAAGCCGTCGCTACACGGCTTGCTAAACCAGATAACCAGATAAATATGCTAAACCAGAATGTGAATATTTTGGTCTCTTGAGAGTAAAATCGGGCTGTGTTATATTTTACCAAATGTGCCCGAATTTTAGTAAGAAATCACACCATTTCACAAATAGATAATTAGATTCAAAGTCCAAGTCTGTACACATTTTATTTATTTTTTATATCATTCATTATACAAGGTGTTGATTTGCATCTGTGCCATATTTTAGGAGGTTGACATAGAATACGTAAATAATCGATCAGAATTACAGTAAACGGGAAATAATTAATATGCGCTGCTTTTTTTGTCATTGTAATGTCATAGTATTTCAGAAATAACCCAATTTTATGAATGAAATTTATGAGTGATCGTTGCGCATGCTTCGTGTTTACATTGGTGTGAGAGCGCAGCACGGTTTTGAGGCCAGTAACACACGCGCCGAGTTTGAAAACGGGTAGGTGACATTGACAAATTTCCGAAAAAAAATTAAAATCAAAATTTTCGTACCAATTTTTTGTTGATTTGGGTTGAGAATCATTAGTATAATTACGTCCTTGACTATGGCACGGATGCAAATGAACAGCTTTTATTTTTACATATTATATATTTTCTTAACGACCTACACAACTTCCCATATTACACAATAACTTCCTACATCACCTGCCAATGCAATCTACCCCACATAAAACTCCCTAGCATCAAAACTGATTCGTTGCACAGAGAAAAACAAGCTTCCTGTTACACACCCCTACGACAGACGACATCTCCTGAATGACCTATTCATAAAACTTCATTCGGCTAATGGACTCGCCTTTTTAAGGTGCAAATAAATAGTCAGCACCTCAAAGGACCGAGGCAAAGTGTGGCTAATTAATTAAAAATTTCCTACACTGTAATAATATTATGGAGGTATTCGTACTTTGGTAGATGGTGAAAATATTCTGTCATTTTTCTTCGGTTGTGTTTCGTTTTATTTGATCTGGCTTTTGAGTGAGTCTTTGAGAATTTTGAAAGATACTGTAAACTTTTTGCTGAAGTAAATATATTGAGCAGAAGAAACATGGGAGAAGTTTTCTTTAATATTTGATCGATAGCACATTTTTTGCGAAAACTACTGAAGGATTCCCAGAGCCAGAGCTTTCGAACACTCATTCTTTTGTTTTTTATTTATTTTGTAGATTTTTCCGTAGCACTGATTTTTTGCGGCCTGTCATCCACTTACTCGTCAGATTTCAAAAATAATGATAAAAAACATTTACGTCACCACAAAAAAAGACTACAACGCAAGCAACGCACCAATTGAAAGCTAGCCAACAACAATAAAAACACAACAAAGCAAGCACTACCAAAAAAGAAAATATTTGCTTATTCATTTAACATTCCGTTATGCATTATTAGGATGGAAGACGCCAATCTCGATGGAGCAGAATTCTTCAACAGCTACTGCGATCAGCTCCACATGCCGATATAATTGAACATTCTCAAATGCCTTAAATATTTGCGACTAGCGAACAAGCCTGACTTTGTTCTAACGATACTTGATAGATTCTTGTTACAGATTTTATGCTGGAAGAGATACAGTCTCAATATTTTTTTATTATGAAGTCAAAAGTTAGAAATCCCGTCAAGAGAAGATTGCTTGAATAATTAGTCTCAATTGTAATAATGCTTTCGCTTTTGCTAGAACAATTTGACAGGGGTTCCTTAACAACAGAAAAAATTATCCATATAGGTACATACACCCTTCTTTATTTACTTATCCAAAGATCCATACCCACCATTTCATTACCCAACACTCATATTAATACCGACTTTCGCGCACCAAGCAAAATCAAAGACAATAGACATACAGACAGATGCGGCAGACACTCCATTTCATACTGTTTGGTAATAAGTCGGCAATAAAGCCCGGTCTTGCATTTATAATCCCCTCCCCTCCCGCCCCTCGCCGTTCGGTATTGGTAATGAAAATTCGAGACGTCTCGTCGCGGATTTTACTCCTGTTTGGGGAATCCGATTCCTTTTAAATGAAGAAAAGATGGGAAAAATGGCCGCTGATTAATCTGTGAGATTTTGTTTCGTAGTTTTTTAGTTATTGTAGGTATCTTATTGTGAGACGAAAATGTACATTTTACTCTATAAACTCTGATAATACAATGAAGTTTTTTTTTCATAATCAACTTCGTGATATTGGTATTTAGTTTCAAGACAGGTTTGTGTCGCATCTGGCAATTCATCTACTTAATCTTTATCCGTGCTAAACTTGAAATGTCCGTTAGTCTGTCCAGTTGTAATTAATTATGTATTAACCCAAGAGCATTGTTAAGTAACTAGCTTACCACACTCAACATACGTAGGTATGCGAGTATCATGTCTCACTTGCTTATGGCATTATACAACGACTTAAATAAATAAATGCCGGGACATTTTTCACACACGGTCGGTTAGCCCCATGGTAAGTTATTAATTAACTTGTGTTATGGGTGCTAACACAACTGATAAACTACATATAGCTACATATATACATATTTATAAATACATATTATAACACCCAGACCACGGCCAACAAGCATGCTCATCACACAAATGTCGACCGAACCGAGAATCGAACCCGGGACCTCAGGATCGGCAGTCCGGCATGGCGACCATTGCGTCGTCGAGGTCAGGACTTGAATATAAACAGTCTACTTGTCTGTAATAAATGATTAATAAGTAGGTTTTATGAAGCTGAGGAGTTTGTTTGTTTTGTTGAATACTCTAATCTCAAGAAGTACTGGACAGCAGTTAAAAACTAGCCTATCTATACTACCTGTGTACCAACATTTAAATAGGTTCAGTATTTTTGGCCTTAGACGTGACAGACAGACAGAGTTATTTTCACATGTAATGTATTGTAAAGATAAATTAGCTAATTCCTCCAATTTCACTCTTTCACCAAAATCTTTCGAATAAAACTTTTCACAAAATTAGAAGCTGTACTTATTACTCTACACCAGATCTGCGACTTATTTGATATGATTTGTTAATCACCAAAGTGGGGAATTCCGAGGGTGAAATGTTTCCCCCAAACCATTATTGTGACGATGCATTTCCGCAAAGAAACGCCTTTATTCAATAAATTAGATGAGTATTACCCTCCTGTTACCTAACAATGAAATGGCATTTGGAGTCAGAAAACTTTAAGCAATGATAGCGTTAAAAGACTGTGACAAAGTTTGGTGTGAAGGTATTTATTTTTATTGCATACCTATTTATTGCATTGGAGATCTTCTTTATATTTTTATTTAATTTTTTGGTATATTTTGCTTATTACTAAAGAATTTGTTATTTCAATACACCTAATAAACAGTTTTTACATTATATGCATCACAAATCCAATAGGCATGCTGAACCTATACTACATCTGTATTTATTTAATGAAATAAATGTTCATGCGCTTGGAAAGTTCATTTTATACAGCTGTTTTATGACATTCAAACTAGATCATCATCATCATCATCATCATCATCATCTCAGCCATAGGACGTCCACTGCTGAACATAGGCCTCCCCCTTAGATCTCCACAGATACCTGTTGGAGGCGACCTGCATCCAGCGTCTTTCGGCGACCTTTATAAGGTCGCCTGTCCACCTTGTTGGTGGACTTCCTACGCTGCGCTTACTAGTCCGTGGTCTTCACTCCAGCACTTTTCGACTTGCTAATCCGGTGGGCTATATCGGTGACTTTAGTTCGTCTACGGATCTCCTCATTTCGGATTCGATCACGTAGAGAAACACCGAGCATAGCCCTCTTCATAGCTCGTTGAGCGACTTTGAGCTTTGAGATGAGGCCGATAGTGAGAAACTACGTTTCGGTGCCGTAAGTCATCAAACTGGATTAAAAACAAAAATGCACAAAAAAGTTAACGCAACAAAAGTTTTCATTGCCTCTATAAACTTCAAAACTACTCACCCGAACTTAACCCGTCAAAACTAGCGTTTTAAAAATGGAACAAAATTCCCAAACTTTAAATGCAGCAAGGATAAGCGTCGCGTGATCCCGGACGCTTTGTGATCGGGATTCGACGGCTACGGGAATCATGAATGAGTAACACTAGAGGTCATGAATGTTTTATAAGTCGCCCGGTGATACCCGGGTCGATCACACCTCGATCGCCAAGGACACGGGATTTGGTGGGAGATGTTATTATAACGTGCCCGTTTTAGGGTTGATTTTTTTTGGGGATTCTGATTTTTCATTGATGTTACTTCCGTATTTTTTTTTGCACACGTCTCGTGCTATCTAAAATAGGTATTTACTTTTTTATGAATTTTTATATTTGTTTTAAATATTACATTTCTTTATAATGGTGTTGGAAGTTCAGCTTATGTGTGTATATGTACTTATAGAAATATACAGGTATCAGTTTTTATTTCATCATAAGTTGTTATAAAAAGAAGAGGACGGCATGCTAAAAAATATAACGTCTTTACGTTAAGCATTTTTTTGGCAAGAAACAATCAGTTAAAAAAAATCTTACCGTTATAATTTTGACATTTTTTTTACAAAGTCATTCCAAATTACATAAGACAATAAACCATTCACCCTATTTCAGTTACAATACTCATGCACAAACGAAACCGTCCAAGCACATACATACGGCAGATTTCCCGGATCGAAGCCGGTCCGGACATCCTTACCCTATCCGATAATGGTGGAGATTTATAAAATATTCAACGTCTTCAACGTTATTTATGAGCGCGTTCATGGTGGAACCAAACCTTAACGTTAGTCTCATACGTTTTGTTAGTGTGAAAATAAAAACAAGTCGCCGAATATTTTATCGGAATAAGGATAATGTACCCTTTGTGTTCGATTTTGTTATGTCAGTCATTGTAAGGGTTTACTTTTAAAAGAAAGTAAGTAAACAATTGATAAGTCTAGGTATATTAGAAGGAGTCTTATGTAAAAAACCATTACAACCTTGTAAATAATTCTGTTTATATTTTTGTTGTAAATAAAAAATCAATAAATAATTTGAAAAATAAATAAAAAACCTATGTCAAAAAAGTTTTGATTTTTTGGAAATGATTTTTCGGAAAGGTATCTAATATTTTATTAACAGTTTTAGGTTCGAGAAATAGGTTAGGTATTTGTTAAAACTAATGATGGTAAGAATAAATACCTCTAATTGTAGAAGTCTTGAACGTGATTGAAGAATTGATTGACAAATCAGACTAATAAATTCCACTAAAAAAGGGGTGCCCTTACAATCAGTAACAAAAACTATAATAACCGGTTAAACTAAAACGCACAATAAAGACATAATGACTATAGAAGGAAGACTGACAGCTAATTACATGTTTGATGCGTACATACTGATATGAAGGGATGAGTTCACGCCCCCACACTTACAGGCCTGGCACACTGTTTGAAAACTTCAAAAATAGAAAGTTTTTTTTTTCACCCTTCAAAATGTTAATAGTTAACGCTCAATTGCAGTTAGATTGATAGATCAATTGAAACTCCACAGTTTTATTTTATATCAAAATAAAAAAAAACCTATTTTGAGTTGTCTAAAATATTATAAAGATTTTTTTTTGGTCTACTTAATATTACCATTTCCATGTTATTGTTTATGTGTTATATATGTACATATAAACACATGGATATGTTAAATATGTTTAAATAGAGTAGCTTTCTTTTAAAAATCTAAGTTGTGACAGAATAGTGTAAAAAATCTTCCGCAGATGATATATGTCAGTATTACCCTTCGCCTTAAACCATAAGAAAAAGTATTTATTTATAAAATTGCATTCGCCACAAAAGAAAATCATTTAAAACCTCACCTATCTTAAACACAGTATGCACGGAACCCTTTGCCCCATTACAGGAAGGAAACGGCAACGCCTTTTGCATGTCGCAAATAATAATTACAAACACGACTACGATTACTAGGCAGTACTCGTATTAAATGCACACTATTTCATTTGTTTTAATGGTTTTATTTAGAGTTTTTTAAAAATAGGTATAATGTGAAAAATGCCTTAGTTTTCTTACCTCGTCGTTGTTGTGGTTATGGTTGGAGCCAATTTTGTTTGGTCCAATCTATTTGTAAAGTTAGACTTTTGCGTAGTTTTTATTTTATAAATCGTTTAAAGAGGGTCATTTTTGTAAGTATTGAAAATTGTCTGTATCAGAGTCATTTTGCTCTTACAATACAGAATTATTACTGTATTTGCGAATATTGAAAGCAAACTTATAAGCCTGGTAAACAGCGCAATATTTTTAGATCATTGCAAACAAAAACAAAAAAATGATTTCTAAGAAAACATTATCGTAAATAGAATTAAGTAGAAACCGACACAAATAATAGACCAAGACAAAACTTTACACTCGTTTTTAGACTTCAATAGTATGGAAATCTTTGCGGATTGTAGACGAGGTACAGTAGGTCAGCTGTGTGTGGTCCCACGCGTGTTGTAAATTCATGTATTTGCAAGAACTAAGGAAAATACGCTATCATGCATGTACGCGATGAACTTTGCCTGTGTTCAAAGAATTTGAACTGATTTGCTCGGGGTGGAATCAAAGTCTTTGGTTATGTTTCAAAGACAACATTTTTAACTTTCATCGAAGTTGACTCACCACTGAGACCTTTTAATTTTTATATACTCATTCTTAGACTTTTGCGTTTTAGATAGGTACTTACGTATTATTTCGTTGTGCCCTGGTCAAGAGTATCCATTAACACCTAATCCTTCTTGGTATACAATATTCTATTGAAATCCATCTATTTTAAGAAGAGGTTAATCGTAAAAAAATCTTTTTAATTATCAACTCTTCAACCAAACTAATAATATTCCAGAATCTCGCCTTAATACTTTAATCTTCATCAACTTCAAAGCTGACCTTTGCATTTCAAATTTAAGGTCAATTAAAAAAAATACCTGAAATCAATTTTCTTTGAATTAAAAAATAAAAGGTCTCGATGTCCAGGGGGAAAGTTTCCCGAGATTAATTCTCTTGATAAAATTTCACGGTTCAAGAAATCCAACTACCGGTTGCGTGGGGCGATGAACGATACTGATTACGTTCGTCTCGGTGAAGACTTATGATGGGATAGACTTGGCTGTTTCTTTTAAGTCTGTAAATTGTTGTTAATTAATAATAAATATGATTTTTATTGTATATTGTCGTTATTTCACACATTACATAAATAGTTGTCTTCTTTATTTCAAAAGAATGTAGGATGTAAGGCAATAAGTAGTAATTGGACTTTGATTCGGCTTATGATGAATCTAGAAGTGGCATTGTTTTTCCAAACGGAGTATTTAATGTTATTTGTAAGTTTAAGAATTTCTATTATTATTACTTTGTAGTCATGGATAAAATCAAAAAAATACTTTTCACAAAATTCCTAAAAGTTCAGAAAGTCTTCCACTAAATCTGATCAATCCAGATCGAATTGCAAATATGTTTAACTCGACGGAAAAATAAGCGTTTTCTTATTCCATTTCTACCATTTCGCTCAGTCTATTTTCGTAGCCGTAGTCGCTACGTCTGTGCTACGTCGTAGCAGGCGCTACGAGTCCCCTGAGATAGAGGCCTTCGTAACCTTACTGCGTTCTGCCTCCGCTTAGAGCTAAGCTGCCGTCTTATTATTTTCTAGATCATTTTCAAAAGATGTTTACATAAATGTATGTATATTACGTTTGAAAGGGAAACAATCACAATATGCTTTGAGTAAATAGTGAGATAAAAGCTGTGGTTTGCTCTTTGTCTTTTGTGATTTAGTTTTGCTATTCATAATATCTGGTAACTATGAGTATTTTTTATATAATTGTTGATTTACAACCTTGATCCAACTCACATTTTAAAATTCTAAATCAATCCTCATGAAATGAATCATCACAACACCTACAACAACATATTTAATTTTACGGCACACTCATAAAATCTTACAACAATCCACAGCTCACCTTAAAATAACCACTCCACGAACAAAATACTGACCTCAAAAACAGCAAATTGATAGTGAATCAGACCCACAAAACGGCCATTAACGGCAAGCAAAGAGAATGAAACTGTGCATCGGTAAGTGAGTCGTTTACAGCTTGTGTTATGCACAGTTCGAGATAAACAATCGAATTAAGTGCTTAATGGACCTGCTAATTGAAAACTGCTATTTTGTGTTTGTTGTCGTAGCTTTGTGATAGTTATGAGTGCTTTAAGAATGGGTTTTGAGTAGTGTTAAGTATCCTAGAAAAGTCATTGATGAGTTTTACTCTACGCATTTTGTAATGTCAACATTTTATGAGCTATTAACGCTCTAAAAATAATTGAAATGCATTTATTTATTTAATACTTCTTGCACTACAAATTACAACGACTAAGCGCGTTAGGCGTTCTATACCAGTCGTTATATTTAGTGAAACGAGTAAACAATACTTTGGTATCTGACACTATGTCAACGTTTACGTCACTACGTTAAACGTGTGTCAAGCAAACTATGCATGAATGGGGATATTATTAATAGATTTTCTATTAAGAAGCGTGCTTTTTTAAGCAACAAACAACTGCTTCAAAAGTCAGAAAAAATCTTTTGTGTTAAGATGAACAACAGAGTAAGTAGGTATGCAAAAAATACTACCTTATTACCAAGACCAAGAGTACCAACCCACAGATAAAATCTAAAAAGATTTATTTCCACAAAGTCTTTCCTTATCTGAGACTAGAGCAAGTTCTAAGAAACTTTGTACTCACTACCGTCACCGGCGGCGATGAGCCAGCCCCGCCATGTTATTTTACACAATTAGCCAGACAACACGACCACTACTTAGTTACGGTAAGTTCTTGTAAGGCAGCACACTGCAGACTAAATAGGTTGAAAATATATTTTTTTTTGTAAGAAAATCTTGATTGGTGGGAATAATCAAAAGATCGATAGATGTGGAGGTTAAGTGGCCTTCGCTCAAATGTGGGACAGTTCGGGCTAAGAAAATCGTGAATTAAATCAAGTTTTTAGTCGATCTGATACCGGTAAAATTTTATACTTGATCGTTGTAATTTGCGCGCATCCATTCATCTTCATACTGATGTATGAGCACAAATAAACTATTGGCTGTTTGCAGGTGGGTTGATAGTTGGAAAAAACCTTTTTTTTTTTGAGAACATCTTGTATTCAACCAAAGTTTTTAGACGATCTGATATCTGTCACATTTAGGTGCCTGATCGATATTATGTGCATACTCCCATGCGTCTCCGTACTTATGTAGCGCTCGATCAAACTGTCGGCCGACTAAAAGTCTGCAGTGTGCTGGTTCTCTAAATGGTACACTTTTTGGCACAAAAACTAATACAGTTTTTCCGGGAATAGTTCCCATTTTTGTATGAGGATTCAAAAGTTGGATGTTAATAGAGTTTTTGTATGTGAAGTGTGTTTGGGAATGCAATCGTGCGCGAAATTGGGGTGTTTGTGTTTTGTGTTGTTTGTGCTTTTGGAATTGTTGTGTTACTAAATGGCATTGGTGCATAATACGTAATACTGCTGAAACTTACGTGCGTAATACTGCTGAAAAACTTATAAATATGCAACAAAAATATATGAAACATAATTCGGCATAAAACGGTTTACTAAATACGAAATCGAAATTAGCTAAAACAGTAAGTAAACATTTTTAGAAATAAAGGTAACGAGGTAAAATCTTAATATTAATTATCTTCTAAACACGTAATTATCTTTACCTCATCGCTGCAATTCTGTTTGATTATAATAGGTACGTGGAATATTGTCGGCATGTTTCACGTAGAAGCAGGGGCCTGACAAGGCGTAATTTATGTGCTAGGGTGAGCCCTGTTCATCGTAAGGCACATCTGGTTTTATTCAAGCCACTACATCGGGAAGAAGCCTCCTGATAAGGTATGATATAGGCAGTTATATTTATATAGGTATGGGCCTTTGATAGACGCCTGTGAAAATAGAGATGTTAATTGTGTAACGCGAGGATATATGTTGCTATTAGAATAATGGTAGGAGCTGTAATCTGATGCATATAGACCGATTGTTGAATTATTGTATTTAAAATGAAAAATAAGTAGTATTGAACATATATAATTTTTATTATTAATAGCCCAAGTTTGACCATTACCTCACTAGCTCACCTGATGGTAAGCGACAGTGTGGTTGAAGATGGAGCATGCTTGCCTAGAAATATTCTATTCACTCTCGTCTTGATTATCCACATGTTTTTCAAAAAGTTAAAATTCGAATTAAAAAGTTTTCGAGGCGTTAAACTTCAAGCAGTAACTTCACGTTTAAAACGGAATATTTAATTATTATTCATGTTTCGGTATCTGCAACGTTTTTCGGTTAAGTTTAGTAATGGAAAAAGTTTTTTTAACTGCCCAAATCTCGGGTCCTTTAATAAATAACTGTTACAGCAAGCTGTTACGCACGACCGGTGCTTTACGGGGTTGCCAGTGCACAAGTCGGAATATGCCACGTTTGACTTATTTATAATGCTTTAATTTCGCCGTCTGGTGCGATGTGGTGGATGTGTGATTATTTAAATCTGTGTTTTGAAACTTACGTACTAATGTTTGAATAAGTTAGATGACAAATAATAATGAAAGAAACGATTAAAAAGAAAAAACGAATTAAGTATGCTTAATTTTGAATTATTTAAAGGCTTTTTACGATTGAACATAATTAATTACAGATGCAGATTGTTTTCTTATTAATAAGTAATTTAGCAAAAAATCTTACAAATTCACAATCACCTTACTTTGGATCCGGAACTGAACTTTAAGTCCCCAAAAATCAGTAAGAACATTGAACTAGCAACACTAAAGCCATTTCTTGCTCAGATCAAAACGAGGGTCAAACAACACGTAGGTAATTATTTAAGAGTCCCCGTTCCAAAATCATTTTTTTTTTTGTGAGCCTAAAACGTGAAGAAAATAAGCGATTTTCCTTAAAGATTAAGTTAAATTAGGTACGGCGTTAATATGTTTGGAGTGCTCTTTACAATTTTCTTCTTATCTTTGGAGTATTTTATGTTTCTTCTTTTTTCTTACCTGTTTTTTTTTCTGTTGTTCTATTTTTAAACGATCAAGATTGTGTTGTTAATGGGTAATGCTTAGTACCATTATTGCGTTACGGTTTTATTTCAACACTGTATACAAACGAGATAATTTCTTCAGTTCCTTAGAAATTAGCTTCAAATAAGTGCTAAATAAGATGTATAAATCTGATAATTTATATTCTAGACTACAGCTAAAATATCTTCACTTAACAATATTTAAATAATATCCTTACTTATTCCAATTATATCTCTATGCATAAATCTACCATTCAAAACGATTAACATTAATTTTCCGTCCAAATACACACATATCTCAAACAACCAATTGATAAAAGCGAAAACCAAAGCCCTTACAACCATTTAAAACCACAAAAGGAGGTTCTCAGGTCGAACTAGGATGCGCTATCAGCTGCAAACCGGATGTTCTCTCTTTGAGTTATGGCGGACCACATCCGGCGAATGTATTTCCGTTTGTGTGTGCCCGATCGCCACGGTCAGTTGACCGCTCAATGAATCATAGCTAATCAGACCTAATGTCTTGTTTGATTTTAAATTGCAGTTTGCTTAGGAAATTAATGTGGTTTAGTGGGGTAACATAATTTTGGTATGCTTGCAAGTAAAACGATATTCAAAAAAATTGGGTGATTAGAAATAAGATTAGAAAGGAAATGCATGTGGTTTAATAGAGTAAGGTAACTTGGTATTGTTTGGGGTGTTTGTGGACTAACGGTACTTTTTTTTGAGTGATTTGAAATATGTATTGTCTAAAGTAACGGGTACCTATGAGTGCTTTCTAAAAAAATGTCTTGTCACAGAAAAGTGACATAAAGTTTAGACAATTTTACCAATGTGATTCTTCGGTAGTTTGAAGTTTATCAATTATTTTTATTACTATGTGACTTCCTTACTTGGTAACTAGTTGATAAGTCAACATATTATCATGACTCTATAGCTGTACGCTTCGAGCAGTTAAAAAAGTAAATAAGTAGAACTTAAATCTAATCAAAAACTCATTTCTCCAAAAACCAAAACAACGGCGACTAAACTCAATTTACATTCCAATACTTCCGTTGTTCTATTATGATGTAAAAATTCATTTCTTTATATACATGTACGGAATATTTTAACGTTCATTAATGTTTGACTTTCCCTGCGATCTCGGTTAGAGAACTCATAAATATGTAATGATGCGCTCCGCGAGCTATGCAAAGTATCCACGGTTCGCTTGCGTAAACAGGTCAACTTGGATTCAGAGTTGCTTGCTTATATCTGTGGTTGATTAAGTGGAAGTGAGATTGAAAATGCTGATTGATAGTTAAGATGGATACTGTATAGGGAGTTTTTATTAGGACAACACCGTTTACCTCTGACGAATAACTGTGTAATGTTTTAACACTTCGGTTGAAATCCGCGAAATTTTGGAATATGTAATAAAAAAATACACAGAACAAAAACATATATTTTACTCAAAGTTATTATTTTATAGCAGGCACACATCAGCTCCAATCAATAAGTTATCGAAATACATATATTATCCTCAATAAAATTATAATCCAGATCTCAAAAAAAAAAAAACAAACGGAAGCCTTTGAGCTCCCCCCAAAGCAAGACGATTACCTGAACAAGAATCATTCACGTTAAAAATATCCAAGAAATTGAAAGGTCAAAACGGAATTGTCTCCAAAAGTCGATTTGGTATTATTTATTAAATTGTTTCCATGCCACCCAAAACAGAAGCAAAAAAAATATTTAAAAATAATTAATATAGGTATTTATCTTAAAAATACCACGGTATGCGCAAGGACGTCTTGGAATTTAATTTACTCTCGAATCGCGGGTATTAAATAAGTGGGTAGTTTAATTTTAAAATAACGGCGAGGTCTGCCTTGAGACATATTAAAACATAATTTGGATACCGGCCGAAGGGAGCAGGGTTAACAAGATGCCTTTCATAAAAGAGAGGATACGACAATGTTTGTAAAGGAAAACGTGGATGTTTTGTTGCAATGTCTTAATAATATATCATTGTTTTAGGTCAGAAAAAACAAATGATTAAATATGGTTAATATTTAATCATTTGTTTTACTGGCTTATTACCTAAAAAAATATATAGCAGCCTTAATACTTCGCACTGTTTTCCTAACATTTAATTTTATCTTTGCCACATTCGTAATCAGGAATAATGCCACGTAGAACTCTATAGTAGATATATCTACAGAATTCTAACATCTGTTGTCCTCCTTATTTGGAAATTAGACTCTTTCAAAATATATATTGTTCAACCTTCAATATTTTATAAAAACAAAACCCAGACTAATATTACGATTAATAAACCTACTAGAAAACCTACTACTAGAACATCAATACCAAGCTATATGCCTATCAGAAACCTGGATCACAGAAAAACAACATCCCTACGTGCATATCGACGGCTACGAGATCGCCGCATCATACTGCCGACAACAGCACCGCGGCGGAGGCGTCGCCATCCTCGTACCTATTGGAACCGAGTATACAGAGAGGTCAGATATTAGTAATCTAACTATAGAATATATCATCGAATGTTGTGCTATAGAAATTAAACCTAATATACTTCTTATAAGTTTGTACAGAGCGGACCGTAAAATAGATCAATTCTTTATATTCCTTGAACAGTTACTTACTAAACTAAAATCCCACCACTATAAGAAACATATCATAATAGGAGGTGACTTTAATATTAACGCTGCCCCAAATTCAAACAACTATAAAAAACTAACAACAATATGCTCGAATATAATTTACACCAAATTGTCAACAAGCCAACTAGGGAAACGCCTACATCGTCAACTTGCATTGACCTAATCTTTACAAATAATAAAAATGTGTCGATATCTGTCGAAGATAAAGGAATATCCGACCATAAATGTGTAACTTATAAGTTTGACGCATTCACTAGAACACATAACAAACCAATCTACAGGAAAATCCGACTAACAAACCACCCTAAATACTCCGCAACTTTCAAAGATAAACTAAAACAAATAGCGTGGGAAAATATCTTATCTCCTGTAAATAACATAAACGCAAACTACAACCAGTTCGAAAACACACTAACAGCAACTATGAACACAACCATACCACTCAAACGTGTCAAAATATCGAATACCAAAAATAATAACTATATAACCAAAGGAATAAACAAATCTTGTAAACATAAAAGACTCTTAAAAACATTCGTAAATCAATCAAAAGACAAAATATTAAAGAACCACTATAAAAAATATTCTAAACTCCTGAAAAAATGTGTAAAATTATCTAAAAAACAAAACTACTCACAAGAAATGGAAAAATCTAAAAGCAAAACCAAGACGATGTGGCAAATAATAAAACGTATAACAAAAAAATCTAAAAATATTTACAATGAAAACCTAAAACTAAAAATAAATAACAACACAACTAATTGTCCTTACACGATCGCGAACGAGTTCAACCAATACTTTGCTTCTGTGGGCTCCCCAAACATACAGAATAACAATGCGCGTGCCACCAACGACCATGCAGTAATTGCTCCCGCCACTAACTCCATGTTCCTAGAACCAGTTACAGAACAAGAAATATTCAAAGTCATTCTAAACCTTCCAAACAAACACAGTTGTGGAATCGACGAGATACCCCCCACACTAATAAAGGCCTGTGCCACAGAACTTACCCCTCCACTAACATTCCTTGTAAACCAATCCCTAAAAGAAAAAACTTTCCCGTCCCGACTCAAAATTGCGATAATTAAACCCATACCAAAAAAAGGTGGAAACTCTAATGACCCGAGCCAATATAGACCCATAGCACTTCTTCCCGCATTCTCCAAAATATTCGAAAAAATAGTCACCAAACGTATGTGTAAATTCCTAGAAAAATACAACATTCTTGACAATAACCAATTTGGATTCCGGACAAATCGGTCAACCACCTTAGCAGTCTATAAATACACACAAGAAATACTGACATATATAAAGGACAAAAACTATGCAATAGGCCTCCTCCTTGACATGACAAAAGCATACGACAAAGTATCCCACTCGATCCTATTAACTAAATTAAATGGAGTTGGCATCAGGGGAGATGCACTTGACTGGCTTAAGTCGTATCTTGCTGATAGGAAGCAGTATGTGCAGGTGGAACACCTCGATCACGACACATGTGAGCTACAAAACGTGCGCTCGGACATCCTGACCACGAACTGGTCCATTCCACAGGGAAGTGTGATAGGGTGTATACTATTCCTAGTCTATATTAATGACCTGCCCAAAATATGTGACCACCTTTGTGTATTATTTGCTGATGACATCTCCATCCTCTTTAAAACCCCAACAAACAATCAAGAATACAACCAAAAAATAACCGAAACATTTAACCTAATAAAATCTTGGCTCTTACATCACAACCTTGAAGTAAACAATAAAAAAACTAAAATAATACAATTCAAACCATATCAAAAACAAAAAATCAACCTCAAAACCATAACTAGCAATATCCAAATTGAAGAAGTCGAAGAATTTAAATTACTTGGAATCACACTGGACTCACATCTAAACTGGAAAAAACATGTCGAGCAGATAAAAACAAAATTATCACAATTTTCATATGGACTTGGTGTTCTCAAAACTAACACAAAAGCCGAGTGTGCTCTCACTGCCTACTACGCGTATGCCTACGCATGGTTACGCTATGGTGTGATCATGTGGGGGCACAGTGTAGATGCCAAAGATTTATTTATAGCCCAGAAGAAACTTATCCGAATAATATTTCACATAAAACCAACAGACAGCTGTAAACCCCACTTTATAAATAATAAAATTCTAACATTACCTTCAATGTATATATTAGAAATAGCCATTTTTGTTAAGAAAAATATAAAAATGTTCAACTTCGAAAAGAACGAGCGACGCAAAAATAAATTAATTTTACCTACACCTAGAATACAAATGTTTAAAAATAGCCCAGAATATCGAAGCATTCAAATTTATAATAAGTTACCTGAAAGTATCCGTTCCACCGAAACCTTAGGTATATTCAAAGCTAGACTTAAGTTATTGCTGATTAAAAAATGCTACTATAGTGTACAGGAATACCTAGAAGATAGAAACTTAAAGTGATAAATAACTATAATTAATAAAACAACGTAACAGTATTATATTGTTCCTATGAACATTGTGCAATAAATATTAGTCGATATAATAATTAAGAAATTGATAACATTGTTAACTTCTTATACACAAATGTAATATATATATTATTTATGTATGTATTTATTTATTAAGTCACAATTATAATGTAAATAAATAACTGTATTATCCTTTTAAATTTAAGTCTAGTTAAGAATTAAACAGTATATATATATTGTGTTGAGATAGTTTTAAGTTAATTTGCTGCGCCCTAACAGGGTAATGTATACCTAGGATAAGGATGCATTTCTGTAACTGTATACATTTTTGCAATAAATAAATAAATAAATAAATAAAAATAAAAACGCATACCTACATTCCGTAGACACGTCTGAAAATTTCCTCCCCATCTGAATAAAGGCCCTCCTTTGACCGCGGGTCGTCATAACTCGACTCCTTCAATAATAACGTCATATTTTTTTCTAACATCGCGAAATTGGTATAAAAGGACGGAAGGGAAAGTTCGATACGAAATTGCCGGGGTCGTGTGCTGGTGATAAATAATATACGCAATCTGTGACTTGGTTTGGACGACACGTTTGCTAGCACGTGTCTGAGGCCAACTGGCTTGAGAAACTGTTCATTTGGTAATGATTTAGTAGTCCGTGTAGTTTATTGGTACCATTAGGTGTAATAGTTGGTGTATGCAGAACTTATGGTGACCTCACTTGAGTGGTTTCAGTGTTGAGTGTCCATGATTGGTGGTTTTATCCTCTGTTATTAGTAAAGTGAAATTTGAGGAAAATTACTGTAGTACATGAGCTAGTAGAAAAGTGTTTTGAGAAACCCACTTGCTATGAAAAATATGACCTGATTTGATCGTCAAAATGTGTGTGTATTTCAAAATCATACCAAGTTTAATAACAAGCTTTACCTATATTTCTACCTAAAAGTACACGCAATCACGTAAATACCCGTTTGCCATCCACAATTTGTAACAACAAAACGGATTTTGACTGCAGTTATTTGCCATTTTCCGATACCATTTACCGTCCTATAACTGTGGTCGTCAATTATCGTAAATAAGTGAGTAGCAGTGCTGCTCAGCTGTCGGTCGGGGCCGCCTATTCGCTGTCTGTGGCAAATGAGACGGTTTGATGCGCCCCTGCACTAACCGTAAGTTTTAGGAGCACTGCAAGTTAGATACTGTAGCGAATTTGTAAAAAAGGTAAGGTAGCTTTGTGCCGATTTTATTTAAAAATATATATTAGCCTACTTTGTTTGTTTTATTGGGTATAACGACATTAATTTATTTATGACTAGCTGTTGCCCGCAACTTCGTCTGCGTGGGCAATATAGAATAGTCAATTATTACGTATGGTGCGTAAGTAATTTTCACAGGAAATAGCTATAATCTATGTCTATATGCTTTGAGTCTGACAAAGCTGTCATTTGTACATTTTCTGCAGCTGCTGCGACTAAGCAGAAGCCAGAAAGTCTGTCAGTCTTACCATGGATATCGTCTTGTGTAGTTGACTGGATTGAAGATAGATAGATAGGTAGTCGCTCCAAGCAAAATATTGGTACTCAAACAGATTCGGTGACTGGAAGCCCAACACCAACATAGTTGGGGAATAGCTGGATGGATGATAAAATGAGTCATCATCATCAGCAGGCGCATAGGGTAGGATAGTTTCACTACTGGGGAGAAACACTTGTATGACTTGTATGAATTGGGGATTTTCTGTGCACTTACTTACTATGGTAAGGCTGACCCCACATTAGGCGTGCGCGATCCTGGGGCGTGTGAGTAGCGCGGGCGTCGCGAGCGCGCTGCGTGAAAGTCGCGTTTTGCTGCCCTGCGGCATGTGTGAAGAGTGCAAGCGACGCGCTCGCGGCGAGCACGCGGCGCTCGAGTTGCGTTCTTACCCCTACGCCCGCTATCCCCGCCGCCCGCTAAACGCCTTAGCAGTTAAACGTCAAGTCGAGCGCGCTGCAAATGCCGCAGGGCAGCAAAACGCGACGCTCACGCAGCGTGCTCGCGACGCACGCGCTACTCACACGCCCGAGGATCGCGCACGCCTAATGTGGGGTTAGGTCTAAACCGGGAGGGACTCCACCGAAATGTTTGCATTAGTTCACGAATAGGCAAAATGTACGTATCTGTGAGAGTCCACTTCATGTGTTCGTACTTGAAACCTGCAGTTTTGCCAAGATTTTCAAAATGTACGCTCGCAATTTGTCATTTCTTGGTGGAGCCAGCAAATCAAAAGAAACAGAAGTGTTGTATACTGTGCGTCACTACCGCTCACCGGGAAAATTTCGCTCTTGCGGAGGACGTTTATATACCATATTTTGTGTCACACGTAAACAGGACGACAGTAAGTATCCACCGAAACAACGATCCCGAAACAAAGATCTGATGAACGAACAAATCAGACCTGAGTTGGTCACCTGGGGCCAATCAGAGCTCTATGAAGCGATCATACGCTTTGGCTCTTACTGTTATTGTGGTTTCTGAAAATGTATTCACCTCATTCAACGATGAATGTAATTCTGATGGTACTATTAAGAACACTTGCTTAGCGCAAAAGCTGCCGTTGGCAGGCCGACTCTTTTGACTTCTCGAATAGGATACCATTGGTTTTTGTGCAATGCACACCTGCAATGCATGCTGGATTAGGATAGGATATAGGTGGATAGGATTTGCAGCAGAGAACAATTCTGTCTTTGTAATTGAATGACATCAAACGTAGTTTTATATAAAAGGTGTTTTTTTAGACTTGGCTCGGGTCTTACTGAGACTGTTCGTAATCGTGAACAGTGTATTTGCGATCAGAAGTTGAAAGTAAGCATGTCTCTGGTATGCGACGCGTAATTTGTACGTTTCCAGACGCATAAAGCATTTTACGTGTGTATGTTATTAAATCGAGAAAGCTCCCATTTCTTATCTGCACTTTGTATCTGGGCTTGTTTTTAAAGCTACAGAAGCCTACATTAGGTACCTACCTCACGCTTAGCAGCGCTTGCGAGAGATAGATCTTCCTTTCTTCTAGGATTAAGTTTACCTATTTTGCATCAGAAAAAATAATTAAGGTCTACTTAATACTACTCACTCAAAGTAATTTGTTTTAAGGCCACCACATTAGTGGAAGATAAGCTAAACTATGTTTATGAAAAAATCCTGAAATGAACTCCATCTGTAACTTTAAATGATAATTAATTGTTCCACTAAAGTCATCATTTTTGACATAATGTTCAAAAAATAATTTAGATGGCACCGTTTTAAATTTGGCTGAGAACTATTAATTTTCCTTTCATCAAGGTAATAATTATAGTTGGATTTTGATGTGGTACGGCAAACTGACAAACACTATTGAAATGTCTATCGAAAAATTACACTACGTGTTAAAATATGGTGAATTACGGAAAATACACAACTCCATCTGTTGAAATAATAATCCTCTATAAAGAATGTATGGTAATTAATTGTCATTTACCACCTCGCTCTTTTGACAAATTTGATGTATTTTTACCACAGATGGAGCTACTTTAACCTTGGCTAAACAAAATTTTCATATTTTTTTTTCTTCCGAAGTTACTTATAAAGGTGTGATTTTCTGTGTAAAGATTAATAATAGGCCGAACAACTAATATAAGTACAACATTCAAATGTACAGTTCTGACAAACAGATTGCGTGTCGTAATATTTTACATCTTGAATTCACAAAATTAATCATATCTTTTGATAGAGTGAATCGATTTCGATGAAACAAAAACTAAGTAATACCCCAAGTTACGTAGAATTTTTGTATATAAGCATTGTCTGCATTGAATTCGTAGATTTTACGTGAATCCCGAACAAACAAACAGATAAACAGACAAACAGACAAACAGACAAACAGACAAACAGACAAAAATGACAAAAATGATGGAAATGGGTTCTGTTAGTTATCCTTTAACATGCCGGCTATTTTTTTTGTCAATTTCTTCAATGTACAAAAATTACTTTTCTACAGATTTATTATATGTATAGACTAGCGACCCGTCCCGGCTTCGCACGGGATAACAGTATTTCCCCACCATTTAATGTATGTTATTATACATATAAACCTTCCTTAAGAATCACTCTATCTATTAAAAAAAACCGCATCAAAATCGGTTGCGTAGTTTTAAAGATCTAAGCATACATACGGACATACAGCGAAAGCGACTTTGTTTTATACTATGTATTGATACACCGATGAGCAAATGACATAAAATAAATCTTATTTCGTTTTTTTCTTTATCGCGGTCATCAGTATTTTGGACCATGTCTTCTATGAGGGTAAATTTACACCTATCCAAATAACAGTCTTAAAGTCTCGCAAAGATCTTTGCTACGCAGTAAAGTTATTCAGTACCTACTTTATGTATTGCAAGCTTTGAATGAATCAGCAGTTAAACGTTGTAGCGTTTTTTGGTGAGCACGACATGGCTTTGGTTATTTTTAACAGTAATCGATTGCAAAAAAACAAATTCAAGGATGTAGGGTTGGGTATAGTACTAACATCACGTCAAAAAAAAAAAAAAACATTTTATGTGCTTGTGACCCCATGACAAAATAAGTAGTAAACAGATAATTTAAGTACCTGAATAAAAATCTCCATTTATCTTTCAAAAACCCAACTCCTAAAAACTTTTTCCTAAACTAAGAACAGTAGAATACTCCAACATAAACCTGGGTCTAGGCACTAATGCTCGCGAAGCTACGCGTATTCGCCTCACGTTTTAACGGATTTTATACACCCCATCTCGACTCTTAAGTCACTGGTCCTACCTGATATAAAACTCGTATAAAATCTTGTGAAACTACTTGGATTTTTTGTTAAGTACGTGGAATATAATTTTGTATTAATTTTTGTTAGTAAATATCTTATAAACTTAGCTGTTATGATATTGTCACAAAATTCTACAAATACCAAAAAAGCACTCGTTTTTTTTCAAATACCTCGTCGTGTCAGCCGAAAGACGTCTAATGCTGGACAAAGGCCTTGGCCAAACCGTCAGTCCATCTTGTGTTTATCATCATAAAAGTCATCCAAATATCTACTTACTTGTAAGATCGCCATAACTTTTACCTGAAAATATAAATGCAAAACCGAATAAACGAACACGTAACCTCATAAAAGCACAACAGCAACTCGAACATTCCTCATTCCAAAGTGACAATCATACATCTAAATCTCGGTACGGATCAAACTGAAGGAAGGCAACTTACAGTTCAAGTCATCACACACTAATCAAAACTCTACTTAAACCCTGAACACGAACACCAATTTCCCAATCGACTTCTATCCCTTCACATACAAAGACATGGATTGTTTATATACGGCGAAGTTTGTCCTCATATGACACAGTGTAGATAGTAAATGGAGTGCGCACTACTTAACATTGCAAAAACAAACACTTTACGAAAACATAATAACCTCCCCACTCAGAGACATTTAATGGTTACTTAAGCCATTCCTTAGTGAAGGATTTGTATGACATTCCGTCACTAAGGAGTGACTTAAGTAATCATTAAATGTCTCTGAGTGGGGAGGTAAGACTCATTTCTCAGTGGGTTTATACAAGTTTAATGGTATACGTAAAGCACCACCAGCATAAATGCGGGCTTATGTACTTACTAAAATTATCATCATATCAGCCTATTGCCGTCCACTGCTGAACGTAGGCGTCCCCCAACGAAC
Organism: Helicoverpa assulta; assembly: GCA_963856015.1. Taxonomy (NCBI): domain Eukaryota; kingdom Metazoa; phylum Arthropoda; class Insecta; order Lepidoptera; family Noctuidae; genus Helicoverpa; species Helicoverpa assulta. The sequence goes on from CAWLCW010000016.1 coordinate 5,383,277, forward strand.
GCTAACCATACATAGAGGTATAATAACCACATATACTATATATATATATATATATGTTTCATATTTATTTAATAATTGGATCCTAACAGGTAGAAATTTTTTGAAAAATGCTCTTAATTTTTCCAGCTAAAATAAGTTGGGACTTCGTGAATGACGCGCTTTCGAACTCCATTAACTTATATTCCGTGACACAAAAGTTGTTCAGGAAGTTGTATTGTGGGTTGACGGTTATGCGGGAACTTGGTTCCTTTACACGTTTAATTCGACAGCGAGAGGCGTTGGGATGTGGAGCACCAGACGTGCTAGATTGTTGCTCCAATATGGTTCGTTTGATCCTTTTATCGGCAAGTTTGTTTTATAATATGAGTTTTCTTTGCTTGTTAGGTTTGAATAAGAATGGGTTTAACTTTTTTTATTAAATGGTAGCAGCTTAATATATTATCAGGGAACACTTGCTAGAATGATTTGAGTAGTCTCTTCCATCATGCAACTTTTGATGATACAAAGATATTTAAAAGAACAACCGTAGAGCATAAAAGATTTATTTTTAGGGTTCCGTACCCAAAGGGTAAAACGGGACCCTATTGTTTTCGCTCCTCTGTCCGTCCGTCCGTCCGTCTGTCACCAGGCCGTATCTCATGAACGGTGATAGTTGGAGAGTTGAATTTTCACAAATGATGTATTTATGTTGCCGCTATAACAACAAATACAAAAAATTAGAATAAAATAAATATTTTGGGGGGCTCCCATACCACATACTTACGTGATTTTTTTGCTCATTTTATAAATAATGGTACGGAACGCTTCGTGCGCGAGTCCGACTCGCACTTGGCCGGTTTTTAGAAGTCCTTTCCGTAAATAAGTACAGACAAAATGGGTCAGAAAAATATGTATCTAATCAAGGCCATAATATTCCAAAATAGGTCTAACTACGCCTATTAGAACTCATTTGTGTTTCATTCACTCTACTAGATAACATCGAAAGTTAATATGGCTACACAATAATGATCAAAATCGTAGTGGCCAGCCATTGTGATCGATGTAAAACCAATATCGGAATCATTTTAACGTGTGCCACATTCAACCAATTTGATCCATTGGGCATGATTCCAATAACGTGATAGGTTGAAGTGACCGAATTCGAGTTCAATATACACTTAATAAAATACTATATAACGCTGCTGTTAGTACTAGAACTTTATGTAAAATATATTTAGTGGCTAATAAAATAGCATGAATTTAAAATATGTAATGACGATCCTACCTTAAAAACAATTAACAGACATTCTCATAAAGGACTCGAAATAACAGAATTAAAATAACGCGTAAAAAGTAACGTCACGCACAAAAGTTTGTTACAATAATACTGGGTGTATGTACAGAATTAGCATAATGCTAACATTCGCCCCGTGGGAGCGACCACGTGGGCAAACATTGAGACACAGTGCGCGCCTGTACCCGCCCGGCCACCGAAAAATATTGTGACGTTACAAAAATACAGAATTGCAAAAACAAAGTTGGTTAATGTTACTCTTGTTTTTGTTTTAGATATGAAAGAAATTCTTAGTGGATTAACCGTGAAGTAGGTTGCCGCTTTGTAGGGCATACAGAAATAATAATATTAAGTATACTCGTAGAACAAAACATGAACTCGTATAATAATGCACGAATGGTTGACATCTTTACTGAACAATTTATTCACTATAACATTTAATAAACTACACTTATGCGCTATGTAATCTCTTCAAAACTACTTTCAAATTATGTTTTTTTAAACATTGAATGCAATTATCAAGACAAAAACACAGACATTCCTTTCAACTGTACAACAACTTTCCTTCACAAAATCTACTCCAACACACCTCAAACAAAAAACTCTTCAGGAATTTCCTTTTAAACGAGCACCTTCACAAAATTAAGCCCAACTTGTTGAGCCACTGTAATAAGCGGACGAAAACATCTGACTTGTACGTTAATATTTTAAGGCATGTATTTAACGCGGCGACAAAGTAATACGAAAATAGGTTTAAAAAAATAATAGAGTGGGTACCATTTATAATAGGTTGGCAGCTAATAAGGAGTATCATAATAAGTAAAAGGTAGCATATTAATATATCCGTTATGAGGTCCGTTTTAATTTAAACTGGCATCAAGTTTTTCTTTTGGGAACTGAATTAATATCTAAGCGAAAACTTAATGATGACAATAAAATAGAAAATGGGCATTCATAAATAATAAAAATCAGGTTCTATTTAAAATTGTTTGGGTGAAGAATAAATATAAACGAGGTTATATTATATATATATTGTGCGACTTTTTAATAGCTTTAAATAAACTCTAAAATGGCATACAGAAAAATATTTCCTGGCTTTTATTTTCAAAACTATAGGTGATAAAATTAAAAACATAAAAAGAGTAATAACTTGTATTTATTAAAAAAAAAACATAGAAGACAGTAGTTATACCTGAGTATTAATGTTACGCAGTAAAAAGTTACGGAGGTAGACATAATGACATAAAAAATATATATTATTACTGTATTATTAGGGCAGGTTTAGATTTGGCAGGACGCCCTCGCTTTCGTTTTTGACCAATTGGAATCAATTTGGCCTCTAAAGGCGGAGTGGCTAGTTTCAACCTTATGGCAAGGCCTATTATATGTTTACAAACATATATTTTAAAAAATTGAGGGCAATTGCACATGCCTTTCTTCCATTCTGTTTTTGGCAGTCATGATCATGATCAAACAGTGAATGAACTTTCTCCTTTAATCCACTAAAAATCATCTCAAAGTCTTCTTCTTGTTCATTAGTAGAAACTCCTAAGCAAAGGGGATAAAATTTTCTATCTTTATTTGTGGTTCCAACAATCAAAACAGGAAAGCCTTGCCATATCAATTTGTAGGTTGCATCAGCGTGAAAAACGTCAGAAGAACATACAAACTTTAATAATTTTCTTGTTGTCAAAACAAATCTGAAGATTGGTTGGTCACGCTCTAATATCCAGTACTTCATAACAAATGGTTTATCCTCATCTTCAGGAATAGCTTCATGATCATGTATCCACTTTTCTAATTCACCTAAGTGAATAGTATGGTGTCCAAATTTCACGCGACGCCTATCACTCAAATAATTATTTAGTTGAATTTTTGTAGGCAACTTTAGATCATTATTTTTTTTAAGAGAATCTAATATAGCTTTAGGCTTCAAATGTAAGTCAAACAGCCTGTTGATTTCTGTTTTCGTACGAGCGTCGATGCCGTAGTCTCGACTGCCAATATCTTCGTGATTATGTTCAGCATCTGTATGATATGCAAGAACATTGTCGGATCCATTCTCAAATAACAAATAAAGTTCCGCCGCACACTGTGTTCCCATCTTCCGAACTTTATTACACCTGTAAAAACGTTTTTGCCCCTCTTCTGTCATTCGCGTAAATTTCCGAGACCAAGTATTTTTTGAATTCACGAAATCTTCCGCCTCTTTCAAGTTTGAAAATTTAGATTTAAAAACCCAAAGTTTGTTTCGTCCACGTTTGGGATTCGTCGGTCCTTGATCATCTGATTCTGCTCCGCTTGAATAGTAATCCGGCACTCCTTCATCACAATTTATTTCACGACTTGGTCCAGCTAACTCTAAATGACTCATCTTTATATATAAATCACTAAATAAAGGTAACTCACTAAAATATTACACCAAATAAACAAAACTAAACATTAAAGTGTTACTTAGTTGCACACATTAGGTACTGGCGAATAATGAAAACAATAACAATATCTAACTACCGCACGAGCGCCGCTTGCTTAGGCTAACAGTGCACCCGCACGCTCCCCGCCACCTCCCACTACACTCGTATCTAACCATCGCACCTTCCGCCGTTTTCATGAAATTATGATAACAAAATATTAATAATTAACTCTTATTCCTTTTTATTGTACTCCTTTTAATATTTAGAGCTATCCACAAAGCGAAGCCAGAAACTGGGTTTTTAGTCGGCACGAAATAGTTGGTTTTATATTTTCTTTGCTACCCTACTAACATTATTAGTCGCCAAGTCATTATAAATAGCTCCTCACCTAATATTTCAATTGACTGGTATAGTTTATTTGCTACCCAAACGCAGCTGCTAGTTTTTAGTTTTTATAACACCCTCAATTTTTAACCTTACATAATATAATTGTCGCGAAAATATTTAATCGCTGCCAAGTTATTTTATTTGTTGCAAACATTTGTCGCCTTTTAAGTTATTAGTCACCCGGAAAATAATAAGCCATATTTTAATTGCTTCCCTTAAATGTCTTACAAATTCTGAGCGTATTGTTCACCAGCCTAATTAGACACGAGTCCTTTAATTAAGCTTTTCAAGACGAACCCATACAAAGAATTCTCGCGTCTTTTGAGAATGGACTCGTATTAAGGCTTGTTTCTAAGTTAAGGCTCGTGTGAGGATTAAGTTAGATAAGTCTAGGTTTAAGATCTTAGTTGCGAGTTGTTATGGGGGCGGTAAGTTGTGTATGGATTAGCGATGTGTCCTGTATTTAAGTTGGTTGTAGCTAAGTAAGCTCTTAGTTCCCCTACTAACATCACTATGTTGCTACAATAATCGTAATACCTGGACTTTACCATTAAAAAAACTTCACAGTAAATGGAAGTCAGTAATTAATTTATAAGAGTAACGAATACATGTCATATGATGAGTTAAAAAGCTGCTAACGTACTAATGCAGATTAACCAACTTCGTCAAACACACCTTTACTTAACATCCAACCTCATTGTCCACAATAACACGAACTCCTAAAACATGGAAATGCCTTCAAAAACCTAAGCCGGCGGCCCCATAAATATATCATGAGGTTTGTTCATGCGTACTTCCATGGAGCAATCCATCCGGCTATGCAAGAGGATAATCTTCCATAACTACGTGTATCTCTGGCCTGACATGACCTGTGGGCCAAACGGAATTATAAATCATCTAACAACGTGGACCTTCTGAGTGTTTAATATAATATTCATATGGTAATATATGGTTCGTAATGTTAGAAGTGGAAAATAGGTCGACTCTGTAGGTTTTGAATTTTCGGGATCTTCATTTGTGGTGAGGTATGTATGTGATGAAAGGTAGACTTTTAAGTAAATTGAGGTGTGGTGAGGCTTTCCTTGAAGTACAGTTGTTATGTTGGGACGACGGATAGGATGGGCAAGATTCAGCACAGCAGTGTATCGTGTTGTAACTGCCGTTTAGGGCTTGAAAGTAAAAGAGATTATGAACTGTAAAAATTGCCTACATTGCAAAAAAATCTAATGTATTTACGCATTCACAGACTGCAAAGAATCTCACAATTATAAGTAGAACTCAGCATTATAAATTATACTTTGCTAAGTATTTCAACAAAGTATCTATTGCTATAAAAAAATGTATACTTATTGCTATAAAAAAATGTATATTATATATGCATTCAAAAATAGAATAAGTGCGCTTGACAAAGGACTGACGTAACCAACATGCTAATTTTTGTTTAACCACCAATAAAGTAGAGACTGCTGGATACAATTCAATGGCGTACCATGAAATTACGAGAAATATCTAACAAGCAGCATAAGTAATATTAAAAGACCTGAGTAATCGCTCAAAGGAACTGTCCTGGTATAAAAATGGCGAAATTATAGAGTATGAGCGATAGCATAATTGGAAAAATTGTTGAGCAACCCGCGCTGTTTAAAGCGTACCCACGATTCTAAAGGTTGACCACCTCTGGTTTTGCCATTGATTTTTTATTATTGCAAAATGTGGGGACTATTGATAGGTTCATAACCATAACAGGTTGAAGTTCGTACTAAGTATGGTCTTGTTTATAAAAATAGAAGTGTCTATATATCTAAGTCTACTTTTGATGGGCGACCAAAATGATGAGAACCTGTATGAGGTTTATTTTTATTAAATATAGAAACAGTTAAAAATTTAAACAAGCTCGTCTATATCGATCAACATTCTCAAAAAAGGACTCCAAAACCGCAAAACTTCGACAAAGCAAACAAAGACATTTGAAGCAAAAAGAATCACCTTTTGATCTTTTCTTTATCAAATACTTTTACAAAAGAAACATTTACGTTAAGGATAGCGGTGAAAAATTAGATAATGATCTTAAGATTTTTTCCTTTACAGCCCTTCCTTGAGTTCCTTGTAATTACGTTTTTGTTCATCTAGGAAGTTCTTTTGTTTGAGCGTAAGGCTGGTAACAAAAGGCTTCGAAGGGAGGCAAACAATGATGTCTGCTATGAAACCGTGGCCTGATGGTGTTTCCTATTCACGTCATCTAAAATCGATGGCGATGTGAAAAGCTTTAAGAATACCTAATTATAGACGTGTTCTTATTTTCCATGTATTGAGTGTCAATCAAAGTTATCTTAGAGGAAAATATTTTGAGTGAATACCATAATTGGTGATTACCATTGCTATAACATAATATCTTTAAGAACAGAATATAAAATTCTTAAGGGAACATTAAGGGTTTTAAGATTTATTAACAAAATGTAAATAACTAGTTCCCTTAACTTAGAAACCTGAAGAGCAATTAATGTTATCTTTCACTTCAGAAGTTGCATTAGAACACGGTACTTAGAGCATAGTTCACGAAGGTATCTCCAGAGCAATAAATACAGTAACTCACCTACGAACGTATATTATCCAAGCGAGCGCCTCCGAAGATAGTTTTTCATCTGGTCAGACATAATGCTCGATTAACACTCCATAACGGTCAGCCGGATTCGCCGCCATGTTGGCGACGCGATAGCGGAAATATATCGCAGGATGTGGACAACCATTATTCAGTGGAGTTGTTCCGTCAAGGCTCTTATTATTTTTGGCGATATCCCACTGGTTGGTTAATTAATGATTAGGGTATTGATAGGAAGGTGGTTGTGGTTTGTTATCTGGCAATTTATTGGTGAGTCTCTTAGAGCCTTTGAGGAAAATATGTAGGTACTTCCCTTAATAAGTCAGAGATTGGATAGTTATGTAGGTAAAAGGAAATAAATAAAATTTTACAGGGATAGCTTTATTGGTAGTCAACTAAAAAGGGGCTTCATCTTTACCATTTTGGTCTCAATTTTCACTTTTTAGATTAGTACGTCGATTCTATAAAATTTAGACAACAACTCGTATTTCACTTCGCTATTCACTCTCACTTCGCATTCGGTTCAAAACGTTCTAAAAGTCATCTCATACTTTATCTGTCAAAATCTCGAGTTTAATTTAGTTCAACTCGCAAACACGCTCGCAAGAGTAGCGCTAGTGTAGTTTGAGAATGCCAATCACGAAACTCACGGCGGATTCAGATGCGAAGTTAAGAATGAAGTCTTATAGCACTGTCACACTACACACACTACACTACAATGTTGAATTTTACGGCGAAAGAAATTAATATCATGATAAAACTCTAATTATTGGTATACCTACCTAAGCAAGTGAAAATATTTTACTCTAAAAAGAAAAAGTACCTCACAAAATTAGCCATGATGAGACCTGTAACTAGAACTCAACAACGTGAAAGCAGACCAATTAGTAGCAGGTACAGTATTGAATAAAATATACTTAGAAACTCATTTCAGCTAGTGTTAATTACTAAATTACAAAGTAATGAGAGCACTCTAACTATCGCCCCGGTGGAAATTTAAAAAGCTAGAACTCTCTTTTACTACCTTGCTTTGCAGATGCAAGTTATAAGTTATAAGCGAGCGAGGAAAATATGGTAATAAAAAATCATACTTTGAACTTACAGGTTGCATTATACAGACGTTTATTTTTCAGATTAATAAAGTAATATTATTTCAAGAAATTGTTTTATCCTAGTTGAATAAAAAGAGTAAGTATCTATATTCTATGACAAACTTTACAACAAACTGGGTGGACATACTCTGCTGCTTAAGCGACCATAGCCACATTTTTTACGTATCATATAAGAGATCTTGTGTGCTTGAGAACAAAATTAAGAGACATTTTCTTGTATCACGAAAAAGCCCGATAACTTAAAAAATTAAAAATACAATAAATGACAAAAGTGCCGACGATAATCAGCCATACCTCCTTTAACTTATACCCCAGCAAGTTATGAACAAAAAACCGTCGTTCCTCCCTACAGACGAGTCGAAGCTAATGACGTGTTCTCGACGAAACACGTGTCATGCACGCGCCGACATAACCTCTAATGTGTAATGGCGGAATAGCTGGAGTGCGACGCAAATTGGCATAGAGGATTTGTTTTTTATGATCATTGGAAAGGGTGAAGAAATTAAGTGTATCGTTTCATAAGAAATAGTGTTCTTGGTAGCTAATTAAAAATAATGTGACCAAATCTATAATCTCGTTTCGATATATTGGGCAGTCTTTCCAATAACTTAACTCTGAAATCTTGAGATTCTATAATTCTGAAGCATCGGGATAACCTCTCCCAAGAGTAAATAGGGCACGGCTTCCAGTCATTGGCCTGAGCTATTACCGATACGCTTAACCTCCTCAACCCCACCTTCGGGGAACCCGATGCCCCTTGTTAAGACCTGTTGTCAGTCTTTCTGGTTTCTGTCTCGAACAACTGCCAAACATGTCCAAATGACTACCGGAGCTGATCAATTTGACATGCCATTCTGTGATACACGGAAGAACTTGTCATGTCCAGATACTCTCCTATTCAAGGACCGACCGCACCAAACGTGTAATGAAAGATCGACTCATGCTGCTATTATTTAGCCACAAGCTTCACAGCTAACTTACCCCTATTATTTGATTTTAAGTTTAATATCAGGACTGATGATAAAACGGTATAAAAATTACCATATCCTATACTTAGCATTAAGAAGTACCCATGCCACAAATTCCTCGAATTAGGGCTGCACCTCTAATTCATTCTGTATTACAATAATATAATGAAAATCCATTAGTTATAGTGAATCGACAGAAGTTTGTTGACATTGAGGTGATGTTTATCAACCCTAGATCGGAGATTGATTGATAAATAAGCTAAAAAGCTGTGCGGGGTGCTATAATTGAGCGAATTTCCTCACTTTCCCTTACAGGGTGGTGTTATCGTGCATACAAACTATGACTACACACAGGCTTAGAGTTTGGAGAACAATCTATAAGTTCAAAGTATTTTGTGAATGATGTACAGCGTAGTATAAAATGGTATTCATGGTCTAAAGAGATTTGACTATTTGCAAAACACTTAAAATTAAGAGAAAACTAATGGTGGATCTGCTGTCCCTAGTGGAAACTGTATGCTTGCCCAGGACCCTTATTCACTTGTGACGCAACACTTTTTATGTACTCCTCCGCTAAAATCCCTTATATACTCTCTGAAGGCCCCGCATTTTATGAATGTGAATGTCCACAAGCTTTTCAGAAGCCTGGATCCGCCCATGGTCGGCACAAGAAAAACTGTTGCTTTTATGGAAATGTAATACTGGCAGTTTCCTTGCCTCGCAAATTATTAGAATAATTAAGATGATACCATCAATAGCAAAAGTCATATTGAGTAACACTTCAACAATGCTTAAAAAATAGTTGGCAAAATTACAAAATCCGTGTGTATCATATATTAGGGTGTGCATCGTACCGTGCGACATATCTCAAATTAATTCATGTTTTGTCATACCCCCACTTTATATTCACAGCTTAATGACATAGCACTATAAAACATAGTGAATGCCTTTATCCACTGCGTAAGATATCGCGAACGTGCGTAGCGCTGTAAATGGAAAAACATGGCTTTGCTCTTACTGGACGACGGGTATCGCCCAACAAAAACCAATATTTGGAAGGGGTGCCATTCAAACTCACCCTTTGGTTGCAAAAAACGGGATATCTTTTGATTAATATATCGTACACACGTTATTGATTAGAGGATTTTTGGCGGACCTATGTATTCCTTCCGTAAGCCGACTAAAAAAGCTAACATGCGAAACCTTTTACTGTGGAGCCTTTATAGACCATTCAACTGTTACCAACTTTCATCAAAACGATTTTTCTATAAATATTTATATAACAAATTAAACAAAGCGAAACTGATCATTTTTCATTTAAAAATACATGCTTCATTTTACCCGATATCAATTTATCTTTATATAATTACTCGAACACAAAGGTATCCAAAGGCCAACAAAATGATGATGTATTTTGTAATTAATTCCGTCTGTGGTTTTTAATCAAGCGGTATGTGTTGAAAATATGCGGTCAACATCCATACATTCGTTTAAAACAACTATTTTAATTATTCACTGAGAATCAACTCCTGTTTCAATGGCAACAAAGTTATTCGACACAAAATGTTTGCAGCACAAAATTCATTCGAACGCAACCGACTGTGACGCAGGATATTATTTAAAAGCTCAAACTTTGTCACGATTGATAACCATAAAAGAAATATGAATATATTCTCAACTTTACTCAGATTTATCAAAGATATTACAGGGAAATGGGAAAACGTTATTCAAGCGCAGGTGTGCTGACGATTTGCTAAGTTGCCATATTTTTGTAAGGGAATTGAGTTGGAGCATTTGGTAGATAGCACGTAAGGTATTGTTCAGGATCTTATATATTCGGGCCATTATTTAGTGTGAACGCGGCCTATTCTACGGTGTGGCACGTTTATTGCGTCATAATTTAACACTCACTCCACTCTAAACGTATGCTTAATATTACTTTGTGTCACATAACGTCTTGTTTTTTTGTAAGAAAAAAAGCGTATTTGGAGTCATAAATTATTTAGTCCGTAACAGATTGTTATGACTTCAGTAATACTGTTTGAATAATTTAGGAAAGGAGTTCACAAAGCTTACTCTTTGTAACAACCTAAGTACCTCGAAAGCCTACTTTAGTACTAGGCACTACATAAATTATGAATTTACTTGTCTATATAAATTCACAAAACTTTATCCGTCTTACCACAAAAACTTTTAAACGTCAGATTAAGACTTGTCTAAAAAAATGTCAAATTATGACGTTGACAAATGGTTCATTTTGCAGCCACAATTTTTTTAGATAAGTGTAAAACAGGTGGTTAAGTTTTTGTAGTAAGGCCATAAGTGTGTAAAATAAAGCTTTATCATCCACTATTTTAATTATAGCCATAAAACATAAACATATACTTCACTTAACAGAGCAACTTGTTCATTCAGGGTTCTACCGAAAATATAAACAAACAAGACCGCTTCAGTACCTGATAATAGGCAATATGCGATGCCAAAATTGCTTTCCTAACCTTGTTTCCCTAACTAATATCGTAACACTATTAGCAATTTCTATTATATTCCTCCTCTTTTCTTAACTAGAAGTTTTTCTTGTGTTTTTATTAAACATTCTAATAGCTTTTTGCTATCCGTTTTTCCTATACGTGATACCACTGGCCTTTGTTCAGTGTTTAATTAAAAAAGTGCTATTTTTTATTGGCTGCTGTTAACAGTAATTTATGATAGATATTTTTGTTTTAATGTCGATTTCTTGTAATTAGCTTTGTTTTCATGTTTTAAGCGATATTCAGTTGTTTTTTGTTTTGGGAAACTTAATATTGATCAATTTTTAATTTGATTGTTTAGTAGCGCGCCTTAGTTTTTTTTACATTGAAAACGTTATTGCGTTTTGTGTATAATCAAAATTTGTTGTCAAGATCAGATATACTATTTGACTGACACATAGCTCAGGTGTCGAATCATAAATACCTGTAATAGTTTAGGCGTTTACAAAATAATTATCTTGACTAATTTAACAACCCCCACTTTAGAATAAAGTATTGGTTAGAATAAAGTTATCTTTTTATAAAAATAAACCAAAACTGCAATGCACAGTAAATGTAGTTGCACTGCTGCAAACCACCTTCATATAGCGGTATCTTGGTTATAACATTCTCCAGTAAAATATTTCAAGTGCTTAAGTTCAATATTACATTTTTATTGCATTTTCAACGTTTTCTAGTATCTATTATTCAACCGCACGTATCGTGAACAGTGATTTTTATTGCTTTCCGAGTGATTTGATGTTTCAAGACTTTATTATGTGGTAGGAAATGACAATCCTGAACGGGCCTTGTTAGAATAGGACTTTTTGCGGAAGTGTTTTGTCTTGTAATTCTTACAAACAATATGGCAGATAGGGACTGATGAAAGGTAAATGCATAGTCGTTAACGTAATGATTTTAAATTGTAGATATATTTTTTGTATGTGCCAATAAACTCTAAGTAAGTAGAATAGTCACCCGAAAATTATTAAAAAAAGAGATATAACGGCAATATTTAAGCAATCACATACATGACTGTGTATTTTTATTTTACCGATTCGTTTTTTTTATGACCTACGATCTTTGCAATATCGCGCACTTAAGGTAGTAAAAAAAAAACAAGGAAAAGTTATTTATTGCAGGTATCCTGATCCACATTCTAAACACACAAACCTTCATTATTCTTATCTAAACTACAATTCTATACAAAAAAAAAAAAACGAAACATACACAAATCTCACTGATTTCTATCTTTATCGACATTGGCTTACCCTCCCTTCCAGCATTACAGGGGTTCCTATGTAAATATGGTTGTATGAATGTAAATGCGTTTTAAGTAGATACCATACGTGGTCGGCTTATGTCGTTACCTTGGGTTATTGGCGCGATTCGTACGTGTGGCATGGCACGCTGTGTTACCAGTAAAAGTGTTGGTATTAACAGTAGGGTTTTATTAAAACCTTTTTTTCTTTGTTGTGTTGTTTGTTGTAGTGTGGTCAAATGTTTTGTTTTCCGGCATTAGAAGGCTCCTTTAAAATGAGAATAGTGCATCTCTGTCTAGTTACATAGCTAATCGCTAGTACTGTTTCTAGTGATTATGTGTAATTAATAAATTTTCTTAACCAAATAGGTATAGTAAAATTTTGGATTAATCATTATTTTATCATTCTGTATTACAAATCGGGACCCACACTATATGCATCAGAAATGACTACACAGCAACTAAAACATAGTTCCATGTCATAGATACCTACACATGTACCATAAAATCGACCATATATATTTCATAATTGCCCATTTGGCCCAGCCCGTAGGCTCTTTTATTAGAAAATATTACCGGAGCGAACCACAGCAGGCTTCGCCACAATAATTATGCAGTAACTAGTGTATGTGCTAACGTGTTATGTACTAACATTAACGATAATATTTAATGAATTTTCTTTTCACTCGTTTCAAGGAAAATTTAGTCACGCTTCCATTTTGTTAAGTAGGTTAGTTAATATGCACTTACGTGTTATATGATTAATGGTTGTATTTTGGTGCAACGATTTGTGTAATTTTTGACGTCACTGATTTGTGGGGTGAGGTATATTTTTGCAACTTATAAATATTTTTGTAATTTATACTGATAGGTTTTGTACACTAAATGCATGGTTCTTATCATGATACGCAAGAAAAAGATATTTCAGTTCCGAAATTAAGTACATTTTATAAGTATATTTTAAGCATATTTTATGCGATACAATACTTAATGAGTTCATCACTAAGCTAAAATACGTATGTAAGAAAATAAAAATGTTATAAAAAGTATTAGAAAATCTCTGAAACGTCTTTAAGGATTTTTTAAAGTGTGTTCACAATTCGTTTCGGGTAATAATCTCCGAGCAATAGCTCGTGACGGCATTATGAAGACATTATTATTGCGTAGCTCCCTTTTAAGGGAAATATTTTCTTACCTTCAAAGATAAAAACCTACAGTATTTTTAAAGAAAAATAATATCTAGATAGAAGACTCCCGGATATCGAAAATAAAAATGAAGTGTTAGTTGGTGTCTACCTATCTGAATTTTAATTATTTTTAATGTAAAATGAAGTGAGAAATACTATCATATTAAAATAGCTTAGTGCTAAACACAGTTTTATTACCTTTAAGCGTAAATTGCATAACCCACATAAAACAGCGATTTTATCACAACTGCAAACTAATTTCCAAGCAATACACCTATTACCATACAACAAACTTCATCATAAATTATATCAACCTCACTATCATGCCATCATCAGACGTAAGAAGAGTTTTATTAAAAAATATTTCCTCTAAGATGCAACGCGGATGTAGGCACGCACAAGGGCCGGGAGTACAGGGAATATGCATATTGTCTGGCCCGAGGAGTCGTAAGAGCACTTCTCTCGACAACAATAGGCCCGGCGTAATTCCAAGTTTTTATAGACTTATTGTGGATGTACCCGTCTACTGTATCTAGACAATAAGTTGTTGTTACTATGAATACCTCTATAGCGGAGTTTGTTTTTAATTTTAGATAGCGGGTAGTTTACGTGGCGTTTATTTTATTTGAAGTGGGCGCTGTTTGAGTTGCGGATAGTTTGTTTTTTGGAAGAAGTTTTTGATTCTTTTTTTTCTCATAATTTATTATGAGCTCATTCTTTCTTGTATGTTAAGAGGCCTATGTCTTGCAGTGGGACAAGAAAGTAGCTGATGATGTCAAATTTCTAATTGATTGAGTTTTGCGTCCAGCCAGGGACTCGTGGCTAAGTTATGTTACTAGAAACAGGCTAAACGTTAAAATAATTAATTGTTACGTACTCACTGGATGCTGGGAATCACCAGGGAACCACCACACTATATCACTGGTAGTCGTATTTTACAGAAAAAATATTTTGTACACCGCGCGCGCAGTTATTGATGCCGGCCGGCCATTGCCGTAGTTTGAACTGAAGTTGTTGCTTGAGATCGACAGGTGGCGCTTGGGGCTTCGAGTTGGGAATAAGGAAAAAATCCCAAAGCCGTTTCACTAATAAAAAGATAATAACATTACCTGAACAAAAAAAGCTTTATTCTAATCCGAAACCCTCCACATTACAACAAAAATCTTGACGCAAAACTGTAAAAGACCGACATATCCAATTACAGCAACACAAACAGGAGCATAATATGAAATTCCCACAGCTTTATTATGTCACATGGAGTCTCCTCTCCCGTATCACACGATAATGGGCTCGCACGATACTTAGTTTGTTTTTAATTTCAGATAACGTCACGCCGAGCAAGGAACTGTGTATAATTTCAAAATGGAAGCCACTTTAAAGAACAATGTGTTGCAAGTGTGGGTGGGATTAGAGTGTTTTTGCTTTTGTTGGGTAATAGTTTTAGGATTGTATTTTGTAGTGTTTGCAAGCTATTTGGGTCCAATAAGATTAGATGTCCTTGTTACATATTATGTATGGTATCTTTAGTTCAGAGCCATATAGACGTTGTCATATCGACGTACATATTTATATAGACGTTGATGACATACTACTGATATTTCTACATAAAATGTTTTTTCTATGTTAACAACAAAGAACTACGGAAGACATTTTGAAAGATTTAAAGTATTGTCACATGTTATGCTGTTAATTTTCTTTGCTAACGTACTCGAGAAGATAGAAATTGTAACTGGTTTTTTCTTACAAAATACAGGGCTAAGGTTTAAAAAGGTCATAAATTGAATTTCCAAAGATGATTCCAAAATTTAAATTATTTTTATAAATCTAAACTACGAGAAACCAAGACCAAAGGCTCAAAGAGAAATTCCTAGAGTAAGAGATTCTAGAAAAATATTACGGTAAAATGCAGTATTTCTATTTTTCTTATATTCTAGATATACATTTCCACTTCCAGCAAAGCTTAATGTATACGAGAGAGTATTTATCAAAAGAGATTTATCTAGTAGATAGCGAGTGAAATAATGGCCGGGTTTCCTGATCTGGAGGTGTAGTGTGCGGGCGGTAGGTTAAAATTTCCTGCTAAGTATTTTATACTGAGGCTCTGAGGTATGCTTTTGAGTTTTACTATCTGCTCCTAAGTTTTTAATTAAGACTAGGAGCACATTATCTGAGTATTTTTTCTTTCAAACGACAGATTCCATGCAGGTATTTTAGTCAATAAAAGCTAGAAAGTTTTTGCTGCTGAAATGATATAGAAATCTCAGTTGATTAGAAGCATTCTCTATATACTTACAGTTGAGACTTTGAAACACCAGATAGCACTTCTTACCATAAACATAGACATCTACCCTATTCTCTATTAATCCGATAGATAGCCAGCAGGCTTTTGCCTAGTGGGCAAAAGAACCAACCTCTCGAGTATGAGGGCGCGGGCTCGATTCCAGGTCAGGCAAGTACCAATGCAACTTTTCTAAGTTTGTATGTACTTTCTAAGTATATCTTAGACACCAATGACTGTGTTTCGGATGGCACGTAAAACTGTAGGTCCCGGCTGTCATTGAACATCCTTGGCAGTCGTTACGGGTAGTCAGAAGCCAGTAAGTCTGACACCAGTCTAACCAAGGGGTATCGGGTTGCCTGGGTAACTGGGTTGAGGAGGTCAGATAGGCAGTCGCTTCTTGTAAAGCACTGGTACTCAGCTGCATCCGGTTAGACTGGAAGCCGACCCCAACATAGTTGGGAAAAGGCTCGGAGGATGATAGCCAGCAGGAAAGATAGGCAGTAGGTAATGTGTGGTCCAGCCTTTTTACGTAGTTTACTTTAGAGGTGGTTTCAGTCCAGCAAACTGATACCTGCAGGCCGATGCCATCACACTTATTGTAACCACATTAATTTATTCCCAACATTCGTCAAGCCATTAATAATTCAGTCCTCCACTTATGTGTAATCCACACTAATTTACACCAAGAAACAGGCGTCTTGAATCCCTGTAGTAAGCACCTAGCAATAAATTATCAAGTTAGTCTGCCTAAGCCATTACGTTAATAAGGCATAATTAAATAGGCCGGCCTTTTGGTGTTAACAAAGGCACGATATCAAGCGAACTATGCTGAGTTTATGCACTTATTTTGTGGTAAGTCATTTATTGTGGAGGAAAATGTACAGTATGTATATTGACATTTATGGTTTAGTTCAAATAATGTTAGCATTATAGGAAAAATAATCACTCTCAACTCAATACTATGTATTTACTAAAGAGCTTAATAAATTGAGCCCAATTTGAAAACCTGACTGAAGCCTATAATGGCTTAGTCATTACATATCCAGCCTAATTGCAGCAACATTAATTTAAAAGCTGTCTTCACTCTAATTTATACCTTTTAGGAAAACTTTTAGACCACTAACGACGTAAAACTTTTTATTACAAAAAAAAAAGAAATCAAACTACTGGCCACATTTTTTCCAATTCAAAAAACGAATACGAACTCCAACGAACCTCTCGTATCATAACTAAAAACCCGAAGCAACAGATATTAATACCGGGCAAAACTTTACTAAAACAGCGTCCATACTAGAGTTTCACTAATGAAATAAACTTTCAGGGTTCGGTATACCGTAGAAAGTAAAGTATTAGAGTACACTGCAGGCTAAATAATCGGCCGACAGTTGATCCGATAGCTGACATATTTTTGTTTCCAATTAAAGTTTTCACTCGGTCTGATACCGGCTAAAAAGCTGATCTTTGTAAAGTGAGTACTAATTTGTCTTCATACTGATTTATGAGCCCAAACAAACAAATCAAATTAAAAATCGTTTATCCAAACTTAACTGCAAAAAAGCACTTTTTGAACGTCAGAAATTTACAAAAGACCCCAAAACGTCCACCCTTCACCGCTTTCTATGTGTTCTTGCTGGGAAGACGTAGTGGCGCAACAAACTTCCCCGCAAACTATCGGCCGACTAAAAGTTTGTAGTGTGGTGTTGTAGGGTTCGGTATACCGTAGAAAGTAAAGTATTAATATTCATGGTGCGTACCTGAGCCCCTGGTAAATGTTTTATTCGTTAACGAGAGTTGGGATTAGGGTAATCATGTCACGTCGTGTGTTACGGGCTCGCAATTAATTTGAAGCAATCAATTACGTTTTAGTTATTATGTTGTTTTGTTGTAGTTTTCTGTGTTATTGAGTTTTTGATTAGTTGGTTTTTAATTGGGGTGTTATGTTGTAATTTTGTAAACAAAATCTGATATAGTAATCCTTTATTTTAACTCTAGTTTTAAGATGTGAGGTGTGCTCGTATTAATTTTAAATGACTGATTGTTACTATCAAAGTTAGTTTTGGTTCTCTAAGTTAGATAGGTATAAACTGTTCTAGTACTGAGATCCAAACAGTGCTGTATTTTGTCTAATATTGCATCTGCCACATTAAAATAAGAAAAACCAACCAAAATTCTTACTTCAAAACACTCTCACTCAGTACTTGCCTCAAAGAGCCCAAAACAATTGACGACCGTCCTCAGCCTCCACAATCGATGCCATTATTATCACGAACTGCGTTTCATTTCAGTATAATTTGCGTATTATTTCCGCTCAGCCTGAACCTATGTAAGGATTATCTGTAAGAGACGTCCCGACGGTATCGTCAGCGACTGTGGGCTTAAATTTTCATTATGTTTATTGGATAATTCGCTTCTGAAGCGGCGTGAGGAGACGAGATAGAGGGGATTGTCAATGCAACACTGAGCATTCCTTAACGCATCACTATCAGACGTTGGTATACTGAACATTTTGAATTTGCGTTCGAAATTTTGTCTTGTCGTCCATTGTCGCTTTTGCCTTAGAATGAGGAGGCTTGGACGATCAAAGTATGCAATGTACTTTAACTTGGCCGTATGTATAGAAATGTCAATGTCATTTGAAATATCATGGTAATTGCCTTTTGTTTTGATTAATTTCTATGAATAGGGAAACGAGTAAAAAGGAAATTAGTTATAACACTTCGATGACAATAAATTACAATTTATAACACTTTGATAGAAGTAAAAACATTAAAGAATGAAAATGCTGGAAATTAGACTGGAGTGTTTTATATTCCACACTGATACTGCCATAATAGCATTGAATAAAATTAAGGTAAATCCTCGCAATATGTAAACGTAAAAGCATACCACTATCTGTTACAGCCTTTTTATCGTCCCACTGCTGGGCACAGGCCTTCTCTCACACGGAGAAGGATTGAGCACTAATCACCACGCTTGCTCAATGCGGGTTGGTGATTTCAGACTTTATAGTCCAGGTTATCTCAAGATGTTTTCCTTCACCTTTTTATCAGCCATTGGTATCTAAGATATGTGTACTTAGAAAAGTTGCATTGGTGCCTGACCTGGAATTGAACCCACACCCTTATACTCGAGAGGTTAGTTCTTTACCCACTAGGCCACCACGACTTTTTTTATACCGCTATTAAGGCCCAAAAATGGAACTGCACGCTAATGAGCTGAATGAAAATGATACAAGACCTATTTATTAAACAAAACACAAACAACAGCGAAACTCCTTTCTCAGCACGCTAGACAAATCGATCAGGTAAACCATTCAGGTTCCACTTTCCAGCCAGCCAGTACTATTTATTGGCTGAACACTCTTCGTAATTGGCACGCAGGCGATGGCACGTAGCCAGCAGCCGACATAAACAAGTGAAAGTCTACTGAAAACACGCGAACGTTTGCTGTTGACGGCAAATAGGTAAATTTTGTGAATAAATTGTTTCCATTTTTTATAGGTTTTAAAAAAAACTGAACGAGTTTTGCTGAAATTAAACAGATAGGCAAATGGAACTCTGTTCGAAAGAGTTTTCGCAGACCTGGTACATAAAGGGCTTCAGAACATTATGGGTTTTAGTCAGTAAGAGTCTGATACTCCCACGCTTCTTACCCACAGCGGAAAGGGTTCATTTGATGATATTAGATATGCAAAAAGATACTGGTGGTGTCTATGGCCCCTTGAAATCATACATACCGAAACTACTGCTCGTTCTCTCTTGAATTTGCAAGCCTGTTGATTTTACATTATTTTTTTTCTGGTAAAAATGACTTTTATTTAAATATTAATACCATGCCAACATAAGTATTGACTTATTAAAGCTGACTTCAACAAAGCAGATGTAAACAAATTACAGTAAAAAAGAAAAAAATGCCATTGTAGATTTATCTTAAAAAACAAAACCAATTCTTTCAAGAAGGACAAAACGACAGAAATTACTTCAGCCATCCGCAGTAGCATTTTAATAACGAACAGTTTCACACTCGACTGTGTTCGCAAGCAGGAAATTATTCCATTTTGTATATCCAAATCCCTTTTATTGAATGGCGGAAATAAGAAAATTGGGACTTCGTGTGTTTGTGCTTTATTTTGTTTTGCTGTGCCAGATGGATTGCTGTAATCATGTTTTGTAATAAATAAAATTATATAACGATTTATTTTTTATATTACTTACGCCTCATTATATCAGCTGGTTTTGTGTCAAAAATGTTGAATGGGAAGATCCACATTCAACAACTTTGTAAAGGATCAAAATATCCAGCGTCGATAAAAGTAATGTTCCAAAGATTATGCAAGTAGTATAACATACTTTTTCATACTACGATTACATAACCCGAGGCAGAGTAAGTGTGCATTAAATCCTCATAAGACACTGCCCCTGATAAAACTGACCTAAGAAAATTGAAGGCACGACATTTTGCAGGCGTCGAGTTCACTACTAATAACGAATTTGGGTCTAGCCCACTGAGCACCTAGTGACCCGTTTTCTTTCACTCGTTTTAGGAATGGCAAAGTATTTAGGCAAAGATTTTTTTACATGCTATGGTGTTTCGACTGTATGGCCTATGCTATGAGAATTAAGAAGTTTTTGGTCAAATTATTGATTAGGACACTGGTAGAAAGCTTATCATAACTGTTACAATAAGACTAGTTAAAACGGAGAGCCCTTACTAATATTATACAAATAGAATAGAATAGAATAGAATCATTTATTTGCCATAAACATGTGTATACATACATACACACGCAGGAGCATGTATGTAAGATGGTACAATTAATTATGATCTTAAAAATATGTTTGCCATTTGCCATAGCATGCAAATATTTACAAAATTAATTATGAACTAAAAAATAAGTAAATGAAGGAACTAAAAAATAAACAAATCCTACTTAAAATCTAATTATTATAATAATTTTTCATCGAGAAACTCTTTAATATTATAGTATGCTCTCTGTACTAAAAATAATTTGGGCCAACGTTTCAGAGCTTCGGTATTGAGTTCTCTCCAGCTCTTAGGCAATTTGTTATAAATGATAGGTGCCATACAAAATATACTTCTGCGCATAAGTGCAGTGTGCGCACAAATGCGAAAGTGTTCGTCTATCTCGCTTTCAGGCCAAAACTAATAAGCCAATTTAAATGTTTGGTACTTAAATAGATAATTAAGTATGCAAAAAGTAGTTTTCTCTGGAAGTGGGTAAAATCGCGAGGTTTAGTTAGTCTAACTTATATGTTTCGTTACTAATGCAAAAAAGGGACTCGTAGAATCCCGTAAAGATGACAAAATCCTATCACGAATTACAAACCAAAAAATAAACAAAACAAAATAGACTATTTAAATTCGTATAGCCACTCAAATAAATTGCAATCTAAGAATATAATATCCTCTCGGCACAAATGACAAATATCTTCAAACAGTCATGAGGTCGCAGATGGCCCGGATATTTTAGTAAATGAGGCCTACGTTTCTATTGGAGCTACGAAACATACTTTGGGTTGTTGGATGATGAGTGAAATGGAGGTGGCTCATACCTATGTCGGTACAACTTGGGTGTAAGTCCGAAGTAAATAGTTCTTTATTTGCAGCTATTACCACTCTATTCAGAATGCATACGAATGAATACGATGCTGAGTCAACTTAGGTAAGATCCCAATTGTTACAAAAAAACAACTCAGAAACACTCATATTATAAGTACCATAGCAAAAACTTCCGTTATTGGTGTGATGTTTGATCTTTGTTTATGCTAGTTACATACATAAAGAAATTTGCACAAATAAAGCTGGAATAAAATCATAAATATTTACCATATATCATAAACTTAAGTTTGGCAGTCAAGACGTGAAATTGCATGACGTATTCTTGAGATAAAAAAAAAATGAAGATTAGGTAATTTAATTATGAAATACGAGGCACAAACCAAACAACCGCATCCGAATATTCAAATTCACTTTCCACATCACATTCCTGAGTATGCGACACGACTGGCCATCTGTCACAGTGTAACCGGGACACAGTAAATTACTCGCCTTCATCATCCCTCGGGCAACTGACCCGCGGCTGTCGCACCCAACTCTTGGAGACTGTGGCTTTTATTTTACATGAACAATTGCTGGATAAGTGTCGGGATTGTTTGGTGATGTCTTATTGCAGGAAGTACCTTGGCATGTGTTTTACAGGAAAAAATTGTGTACAGAAAAAATAGGGATAGAATAAGTGAAAGACGTTATGGATAAAACGACTTTATGAAATGATGTGTAAGGGCAAACAGTATAATAATATGTAGAGGAAACAAATACTGCACTCTTTCC
The DNA here is from genome assembly GCA_963856015.1 of Helicoverpa assulta. NCBI lineage: Eukaryota > Metazoa > Arthropoda > Insecta > Lepidoptera > Noctuidae > Helicoverpa > Helicoverpa assulta. The sequence goes on from CAWLCW010000016.1 coordinate 5,405,620, forward strand.
CCGAAATAAACCGACAGAAAGGTGGAAAACCACTTACCTAAGTGTACCATCTTTCTCTTTCTTCCTGCTACGTATCCCACATGGTGGTAGGATCAGCTTCCTGATTTTTCTTCTCCACTTCACTCTTTTCGGACTCCTAGCACTCCTTGAAAACCTTCATGACTACATCTCTACATCTAGTTTTGATGCGGTCTCTAGATTTTCTCTTCTAGATCTGTTGATATTTTTTAGTTTGTGACTTCTTACTTCCAGAAGTTACAAGTTTACATACTCGTCCATAGACGATCCTAACTACCTGTGGGATACGTACAAGTGAGACTATCACTGCCTAAACAATATAATGTCAACGTAACACAATACCACAATAAAAACAATCCTAAGCCACATGTGACCTTTATTGTTTTATTGCTAAAAAAATCTTTTGACAAAATATCTTTCCCACTTTCTCCCTTATCAAAGTACACCCACACAACGGCCATAATAGATGAATCTTAGATTAGCCGCACACTGCAAACTTTTACCGTCTAACCACAAAAACTTTTAAACGTCAGTTTAACACATGTCTAATCAAATGACAAATTATGACGTTGAAATAAGGTCCATTTTGCAGCCACACTTTTTTTATTAGACAAGTGATTGACATATATTTAAGTTTTTGTAGTAAGACCATTAGTCGCCCGACAGTTGGTTAGCAAGATTTTATTTCTTAGATAATCTGGATTCTAATCAAAGTTTTCAGTCGGTCTGATACCGGCTCAATACCTGATCTCTGTATTGCGTACTTTCATTCATCTTCATATTGATTTATGAGCCCAAACAAACTATCGTCCGACTAAAAGTTTGCTAATGTGTGGATACTCTTAGAATAAATAAGTTTGACTTACGACCTTCATAATAAGAGGTAACATTATTTATGAAGAGAGCCTTCATATTATTGAGATATAGTTCTGTTTTATTTATGACCGAGAAACGATATCATATTTGTCTTACTTTCATTAATATGTAACGTTTTTGTTTATGTTTATACAATATGTTTACACAGTTATTATTCAATAATGCTGAGCTGAAGTTTATTTGCTCAAGAATATACGCAAGATTAGCATCAGATAGTCATTTGTTTTTTTGGAGGTTCTACGATGTTGAATAACAGAAATAATCCTTCAAATATGGGTAATATCAAAATTTTTTGTACATTTTAACATCGAGAAATGTCCATGGTAGGTTCTGTCAAAATTGTGCAAAAATAATATAAAACGAGTTATGATTTGTCGACCTACACAATTGTAGATATATAAAATAAAATTCGTAGCATGTTATAGTATATACTTTATAAAATACGCCTTTTTGTTTTGGGATGTAGAAAAATTCTCCCATACAAATAATAATGTCCTCGAAGACCTGTGCGTTACAAAATAAGCGTTTAGTGTTTTGCGTTCTACATATCTTAATAATTGAAACTGAAAATGAACTTTAGTGTTATTCATTTATGTAGATCCAGTGTTAATTATTAAAAATAATAAAGAAATATATAAATAACTTAATATCAAACCTTCGTCCACGATTTATGTCATTTTTGTTATTAAATTTTGTAACATCAATATTTGGCAGGTTTTTAAATTAAAAAAGCGACACTTGATTTTATTGTGTTCAGGTTATCACGTAGCTCTATCTAGTAACACTCGGCCATTTTGCATCGTGCTTTCTCGGGGGTGCTGTGTACCTAAGTCAGTGGTTAATTATTTAAACATTTTTAGTTCCTTTTGTTTGGTGGTCAATTTATAACCCCGGTTTTTTGTTAATTAACTATTAGATAATTTAAATATTGAATTATTATCACCCTAATGAAAAGTATTTCACAATTTTAGCTAAGGAGTTTTATTTGATTTAAATTTATTTGAGAGTTCATTCAACACGTGTTTTACATTCCTTTTCGTTACAATTTGTTTGACGTAACAAAAATGAGTTAACAAAAAGGAAGTAAGGGAGATTTTATACTGCAGAACAATAGACACATGTTTATTTTGTAACAAAATATATAGATACTGTTATATTTATTTTTCTTAAGTTTTTAATCCCAACTTGTAATCTAACATTCCATATTCGCGGATTTGTGACACCAGCTGAACGTCAACGGATTTATAGGGAAAGATTTAAACAAAGCAATCCTGAGAACTATGGAGTTTGCAAAAGAAAAGAAACTTTAAAAGTGTAGTCTAGGTATATTACAATATTTAAGATACCAGAAACTCAACAAAACAAAAGAAGAGACTGGAGAAGATTAAAAAAATTATATCAAAGAATCTTGTGATTGATGACGGAACCCTATGTGTTTTGTTTGTTCACTGTGAAATTGTCCTATTAGTTCCTTTTTGTTTCCTTTTTATAACACTCTTCATTTTTGTAACGACATTCAACTTTGTTTCATTTTGGTGACTGTACAAAAAATTTTGATATTACCCATATGCCTCTTTCTAGGCTTGTTGATGTGGACAAAGTACTACATATGTTAGCTTGATTTTTAACCAACTTTACAAAAAGAGGAGGGTCTTAATTCTGACGTTCATATTTTTCATGTCTATTTTTTCTATTCAATTAGTTCACTGATTATCTTGGCTTAGTAAACAAATATGAATGTCCAAGTCAAGATTCAAAGAACAAACTAATTAAGAAGAAGATCGTCTTTTATTATAAGTTAATTATTCAAACAACAATAAAGGTAAACAGAACTAGCCGCCAAGTTTGTAGATTTTAAAAACAAAGTTGTGCTCTGGCGTGAAACTGCCAGAAAACTTAAAAGCTGGTTTAGCTTGTGTACGCACGGGTTTGTAATTTATCTTTATTTTGCAATGGGAAGTAAATAATTTTTGCAGAGTAAAGTAACGTAGGGCTTTTAATTCTATTACAGTCGTTCAAATTAATTGAAGAATACCAAAAGAAAACCATTCCCGTCTTACCACAAAAACTTTTAAACGTCAGTTTAAGACTTGTCTAAAAAAATGTCAAATTATGACGTTGACATATGGTTCATTTTGCAGCCACAATTTTTTTAGACAAGTGTAAAACAGGTGGTTAAGTTTTTGTAGTAAGGCCATTTATATCTACGCTTAATAACGTTTATGATTTTTTTTCTTTTTTTTTTGTATTTAATTTTAAATAACGAAAATTACTGATATAACTTTAGGAGTTTTGTCAATCCGGAATAGGACATAGCGACACTATATTTATCAAGTCTGGTACGTTTATTGTAAACTGCCAATTTATTTATGTACCACTAAAAAGAATCGCAAATTACGTACAAAGACCCATCGATATTACAACACCCTGTACAAAAGGCACAACACACAGTTATAGTTTACGGCCGCTCCCACACTGCTGGTCGTAATATCAACCCGTGTATTGTGCAGCATAAGCCGACATCAGACAACACGTTGGCAGGCACTCCTGCGAAATTGGAAGAGAAAATAAACTGGAAAGTTCACGTACAAGATTACACCTGGAGGAAGATGCAAACATGATTTTGGAAAGTCTGCTCTGCTGTCTGTATTAGATGATGGGGTTATGTGATATTTGTTGCATCTTTTATCTTATATGGTAGTGTGATATTCGCTATCGTGGATGAAAATAAATCACTGTCAGTAATAGAGTAGAAAATTTTTATAACGTAATTTTGTCATTACACCAAAATGTTAGTCCAGAGTGTTTGTCTGGTTTCTCATGACGAAAAAACCCCAATGAAAAGAGGTCTCAAAATTGTATCCATACCATATAGGATTTTAACCAACTTGCCAAAAAGGAGGTCCTCAATTCTTTGGAGTCTTTTTATCTGTAGTTGTTGACCTGATATAAACTGTAAAGATGTGCCAAACATTATTGTGCCCTCAAATCACAATCACAAAAAGCTAGAACTATTTAATGCGTAAACAAACAACGTCATCACCACTTTAAATACACAATAGAAAGCTAAAAAAACAACACACGAAACTCGTTGAAAGGGAACAGATAAACATTACCAAAAAAAAGGTTTTCGAGGCCGGAACATCCTTTATTATTTACAAGTAATTTTCCGGCAACTACCCGCGTTTCACTCTGATTCTAACCTGAAGTGAACGGTGGAAAACTTCGTGGAAACGTGTCATGTGATAGGTAGAGTTTGTCAAGTTTTCTATTGTTTTTTTTTTATTATTTTGTCTATGGAGTTTGGTTTGGTTTTATAAAGTTCTATGTGAACCTTGAAAATGTCAAGGTGGTAAGTATTGTCTTGGTTATATTTTGGTCCTCTGGAGTCGTGTTTTGACTCAATCTTCTCATTATTAATAACACTATGAATGTTTTGTAGTTTCATATTATCTTTGTTATGCCTATGCTAAGCTATACTAATATTATATTTCTAATGATTATGCTGCAACCCCAAATAAAATTGGGATAAGGTCAGGAGAGTGATGATATGCTGCTACAAGAAAATTTTACTTTTCCGCTTAATTTTTACTTTCCTATATCCAACAGACCTTTAAACAAGCAAATACATAAACATACAAAAAATACTTCCTATATTTAATTCCCACGCCTAATTTTAAAACCTCCATAAAATATTATCAAGCTGAAAATATCTACAAGTGAAATTCATAGCACTATAAAGCGCGATTTAAATTCGTAGCATGCACCTACCCCGTAACTCACAAGTGCACGGTGCATCGAAATCTTTCCAGTGAAAATGTCGTCTGTAGAGGTTTTACTGTCATTTCGTAGAATTACTAGAAGATCGAGACGACATTGAGAAACATGAAAAATTGTTTAACTGATATACTATTTGTTTGTGATGACGAAGTTTACAGAAATTGAGGTCAATTGAAAAATTCTTTATATCATTAAATTTTTTTGTCTTCTAATTTATATTTTTTTGTCACAAACTATCTGTTTAGTGAATTATACTACATTCCGAAAGAACTACTATGCGTATGGATAAAACCACCCCACTTAATTCCATACCAACTCTTACCCAAATTGTTTCAGCTACTTTAACACATCATTATATTGATAATAATATAAATTCACTACAAAAACATAAGTATTCATAAAAGCACCTTACTTACCACAATTACTTATGAACTTCAAAAAAAAAACAAACCACTTCCATATTTTTACGGTAACAGATATCACAAACTATTTATATATACGGAAGGGTCAGAAAGCCGATTACAGGTCGCCTTAGAAACGGAAAGCTTTCACTTGTAAGCCACTAATGTGACTGGCTTATGAAGGACCAACTTATGATAACTCCCTTGATGGAATATTGGGGGTAACCCTGTAAAATTGAATGCGATTTCGTTTTAAATAGGGGAGTTGGTGTTATTGGAGAGTGAAGACTGATGAATATCGACATCCACTGTTTTAAGGACAAAAAAAAATGAATAAAAATTATGCTGTAGGAAGGCTATGTTTATATGTCATTTCACTTTACATAAAAAAGTACAAAAAATAACATCATCTTCAAGAAGCTGGGTATACAACTCATTAGATCTTGTATAACGTTAAAGACTTTTGGCAAAGTAGAGTTACATTATACAAGCTGTTGATTTGCATCCGTGCCATATTCAAGGACGTAATTATGCTAATGATTCTCGACCCAAATCAACAAAAAAATTGGTACGTAATTTTTTTTTTTTCGGAATCCCGTCAATGTCATCTAGCCGTATTTAAACTTGGCGCGTGTGTTACTACGTGCTGCGCCCACACAAACGCAAACACAAAGCATACGCAACGATCATTCATAATTTTCATTCATAAAATTGAATTACTTCTGAAATACTACGACATTACAATGAAAAAAAAAACCAGTGCATATTAGCTATTTCCCGTCTACTGTAATTCCAATCGATTATATTATTTACGTATTTTATGACCTCCTCCTGAAATATGGCACAAATGCAAATCAACACCTTGTATAACCAAAACTGAAAAGACGTTATTTATCATTTTGTAAATAATACGACAGTATTTAGCTCATCTTACGAAATAGATGACTCTTAAGTACATCTCACTATAGTATCGGACCGTCTAAGAGGAGTAGACTTTATGGCATCTACGTGTATTAACTTATTCATGTCAGACAGTAATAAAATGGACATAAAGTGATGGTGTGTAAAGGGAATATAGGTATAAGTGACCCCCCAATAGCAAGCTAGCCTGATGTCTATTCTTATGGATCGCCTTATACTATCAGTTGGAGCCTTCATTCCTTACTATAATATTTGAAACCAGCTCTTAGCTTAGTTGTACCTAAATCTCAATATACATAAAAGTAGCTCACGGATCATAACAAACCCCAAATTGCAGAACTACCAATAAAGCTATCCTCATCCTCCGAGCCTTTTTCCCAACTATGTTCGGGTCGGCTTCCAGTCTAACCGGATTCAGCTGAGTACCAGTGCTTTACAAGGATCGACTGCCTATCTGACCTCCTTAACCCAGTTACCCGGGCAACCCAATACCCCTTGGTTAGACTGGTGTCAGACTTACTAAAACCCTAACTACCAATAAAGCTATAAAATTAAATAAATAAAATTCCTATGTGCATCCTATTCCAAACTCAGTTTTTAAGATATGTAAATGTAATGCCACCAAACTTTGACCCACAAAAGAAAAGTCACATTCTATTCTTACAGATTTTGGTCCTCAAAGCGGCAGTTTGACACTGACAGCCCCCATAAGCTGAACTTCATCACCGGTCCCAGAAGTACCGTAACGCCGTGTGTACTGCCTACTAAGAAGAAGCATGAATGAGCTACAGAGCGCTTTTGAAGACACCTTTGTTTTCATTCGCAAATCATTATAGAGGTATTATATTGTCTAACTTAATATTATATTATATTATAATGCTGTCAGCCTTTTGGGTACATTACCCAGTGACAGCGATGAGGAGCAATTTTTTGATGCACTGTATTAGTTTTAAGTTGTATATATATATAAGTTTATTTTAACTTTTTAAAATTAATGTAAATACTATGTAAATACTTGAAAATAATAAAAATTTACTATTATATTGGAGTTAGTTTTTTCAGTAAAACATTTTTACAAAATTAATCATAACTTTATAAAAGATGGATTTTACAAGAAAACTTTATAAAAATATGTAATTTTCTAATTTATATTATTCAGTATTAATGTTTTGGTTGTATGAAAAAAAATCTCCTGTTTAAACTACAGACTAAAGAAAAACAGCAATATATTAGCTATATACCTACTTTTTTCTTAATATATTGAGGGTTATTTTCCTTCTACCACATTTTATTTTACTCTGACATACAATATACTATTCCTCATACAAAGTCACGCCACGATGTATGGTTCGATACCTTATTTCATTCATACTCCTAGAACCTACATATCTTGGGGCCCTTACGCTGAGAACTTTACGAATGGGCAATAGCACTCGTTTCATTGCACCCCGGTGCCCACTGGCGCTATCTACGTACCGGCCGGCTTTACAAAGAATAGGACATTTTAATACTGTCTACTTTGTACTTCTTAAGTGCAGGCAGATGATCGTTTTATGTTTTTTTTTTTTTTCATGATAGATGCTAGATTATTCAGCATTCACATTCTTTTGTTATAATAAGGGCTGATTTTTCAATAATCAGGTAACCTCTATCTGAGGAATAAATATGGCGGTTTGACATATTTTCCATACAAAAGCTGTCAAAACGTTAAAAATATTCCTCAGATAAAAGTTATCTAGCGATTGAAAAATCAGCCTTAAGAACAAGATTTAAATATCGAAGTCTTATAAATATTACGTATAGTCTTCAAAGACTTCCAATTTAATATTAATTAATAGATAATGTGATAATCATTCGTAGTAGGTATCTAAAATAATCGCAAGAACTGCATTGTTAATAAAATACTACCTTTAAATATTAAGAACTAGCTTTTGCCCGCGACTTCGTTCGCGTGGAATAGGGACTTCGGCAGATTTTTGGTTTGACCAATAGATGGCGCTATATGTCCGGAATAATTTTTTGTTTTTATATTTTTTGTAATAAAAACTATCCTATGTCCTTTCTCAAGCTCCAAACTATGTCTGTACCAAATTTTACACAAATCGGTTCAGTAGTTTAAGCGTGAAGAAAAGACAGACAGACAGACAGACAGACAGAGTTACTTTCGCATTTATAATATTAGTTAGGATAACGACGCTTTATACTTATGGTTACTACGAATAACATACCTACGGACAAAACACTAAAAAAAATTGTTTTCATGACAGTCGGCTAAAAATACACAGAATACATATCCAAATCCTATCCAAAGTGACATCTGATACCGTCAAATGCATTCCTTGCCTCAGGGACTACTCTACGCTACACAAATGGACCCCCCAGGACTATACCTTCGTTTTGGGCCATTAGGATCGAATGAAGGAAACAAAGTGAAGTATAGCTGCCTTAATGCACAAAGAACCGATGTAAGATGCACCAGCTGCTCCTGGTACGTGAAAAAGTACCACGACTTTGTAGAAAAGTACCGAATAGTTCGGTGCTGAATCTTAAAGATGGATAATCGATAAGTTGTTATAAATCGATTCGAATCGGTAAAGTGTTATATGATTGTTGAAATCGCTTGTTCTTTACTAGTTTGTTTATGTGTGTGTTTAAGAGATAAAATTACAGGGTCTTGAATGACTGTTTTGCTAATTCATTTTCTGTATTTAGCCTGTGAGAGTTTCTAGAAAATAGAATATAAATAAAAATGCTTCAATTCTTGGAGGTATTCTTATAAAGAAGCTGGGTCAGTTCGGAGAAAATTAATTTTGTCTTTCAGATTGCGAGGTTAAACTATAAATAAATTACATAAATATAAAGCACGATGACTTATTTGGCATTGACCTTTAAAAAAATGTAAGGTCTATTTGATTAATATGAATGACAAAATAACAAAGAAATAACAAGCCCCAATTCTTGTAAAACAAACACAAGCAAACAGTCACACATACAGCCACACAAACACAAACTCCTTTGACTATCCAAACAGCGAACTAGCCGTCAGACGAATAAATATTCACCATGGTGCAGCTATCACGTTATGTGCTATGTAAATTCAGAGCTGAAACATTTAGACCACGTAGACACCCTCTGTACCGAACCCTTTGATGGCGAGACGATACTGGGGAGTTTTGGACTGCTTTTGATGTTTTTATATTTAGAATCTTTTTTGTTATTAGTTTTGGTAGTGTAAAGATATTGGTGTTTACAAAGTATTGGATAGTAACATCACAAGGCTTGATAATGTATTGAGTAAGTTCATTTTGGTACAGAACCTTTTGGTGACATTGTGTCTGGGACGATACTGGGGTGTTTTGAACTGCTTTTGTGTTTATATTTAGTATTTTTTATAGGTACTAGATTTGGTGGTGTAAAGATGTTGGCGTTTACATGATATTAGATATTAATATCAGAAGGCTTGATATTAATGTAAATTCAGGACTGAAACATTTAGACCACGTAGTCTCCCTCGGTACCGAACCCTCTGGTGGTGTCTGGGAAACGATACGGGGGAGTTTTGGACTGCTTTTGTTTTCACATTTATGTAGTGTCTTTACCAATAACAAAAAAAAAACATCCGACGATAAAGTTTTTTGTTATTATTGTTACTGGTGTCAAGATGTTGCTGTTTACAAGATATTGGATGATAATAGTGGTAGGCTTGATTTTATGATTCGGAGTTGTTTATGGTATGGTTTGGGCAATGAATAAGTGTTAATTGTGATCGAGGACCAGTATTGACTGAAATTTGATTGTTTCAATGTTAATGCTACTAGTGAACATATTGTAAGTTTAATAAAATAATGATAAACAAATTCACCGTAAAATTATATAGGTAGTATTTTTGTGTAAACTGATATTTGTTATGTACCAATACGAATATTTATTTAAAGGGGTAACATCCAAACCACTCAAAAAAGCTTCTGATATTGACAAATAACACCAGAAGTCATTTATTAAACAGTACATCTAGTCACCTTTAAACCCCATCCAATTTATTTGGACGACATTCGGATAACCACAATGATGTTGACAAATCGACCAGCCGCACCGATCCGCCTTTTTGATGTTCAATCTTTTAGCCGCAGTTATCAAACGATCCGAGTTCTCGATAAACTCAGCTGTTTCGATTAATTCGTTAAAGTTTATTCGTTATTTGTATACAGGTTTGAAAAAGGTTTCGATATATTTATCTCTGAAAATGCTTTGGGCTTTTCAAATTACTTTTTTATTTTAGTTTTGCTTTTTAAATGTGGTGATGCAAAAAACTACAGTTAATTATATTGTTTGTTATTCAATAAATTAAAAAATTAAAATTAAAACCTCATATTATATTATGGGTTAGTCAAATTTTATGTAAATAAATACTGATCGTTTACCAAAACATTATAATAATATTAGCCGCTCTGGAGTTTATTTGCGGCAAATCATGTAAATTATGAAGAATTAAAGATTAGGCGCTCGGCCATAATAGGGTTGTTTCCAATTTTTGGAAATCTATTTAGATAGCTTCTAAATCATTTTAAGATCACCCTCTCTTTCATTTTTTGTCTCAAATCTTTTTATTTTTGATGTATTACATTTTTTTCTATTTCTCCTAAAGTATTGCTCAGAAAACGCTAGATCACGTGACTGTGACGTCACTGCGTAATATTCATTCCTTTACATTTTAAAGCACATCTAACGAGAAAAACTAACATACTAACTAATTGATTTCTTAATTTAAATAATGTATTTTTATCAAATAGCTACAAAAACTATAATATTTCATACCTAAATTATTTTTATACATTTAGCACAAAAATAAAATGTTTTGAGTTGTGTACGCGGTAAAATGAAACGGTGCAAAGAAACGTAAAGTTTGTGTTTATTTATATTGAGGTTATGTTTGTGTCAGCGTTCGAAAAGATTTGATGCTGTTTCAAAAAACTTAAATAAAATGAATACCTACAAGGTTTATGTTGTGCGAGGCTGTGGAAATACGACCATTAGTGCTCCAAATAGATTGTACATCCACGTTCCGCTGCATAAAAATCTTGGTTATTGGCAAAGAATTGAGCGACCATAAAAGAGTCTACTCTAGGCAGATTGGAACTATCAGCTTTCATAAATCCTTTCTCCATAATTCTTTATCAGTTGTATCACGTAAATGCAATTAACACACAGAACTTCACAGAAGCAAGTAAACAAAACATGAATTCTGAGGTTATTTCGGGTTATATATCTGTCACTGTCAAATACTTGTCATTCTCAAATATAGAGAATGACGACATCGGTCTCTACTCGTCGTTTTTAATGGCGTGACGTCATAAGCTAGAAATTTAAATTTCATAAATTAATTAAAAATTATATGGTCAGTTATAAATAATATAATATAGCTTATCGTGTTTCTAGTTTTGTGAACTTTCGGTACATTCATTTATTTTCAACTAAATGAATACTAGGAAACAACCCTATTATGAATTTAAGCCATGCAATAGCTTGGTTTTACAGCTGTTAGAGATTGTACTTCATCGGGGAGGTATTGATTTTTAATTATCTTATTTTTATTATTATATATTTGGATTTTCGGATTAGCTTAGTGTGACAGATTAATTATTAAATTAATAAAAAATAATTTAAAAACTTATGTCTTTCATTTTTATAGGCACCTAGTCTTAGATAGTAAATAAGTTTCCTGTCGTTTCATAAAATAAAATCCATTTACTGATCAAGTAAAATTAATTAATATACCTAAATGCCACATCACCATATTTAAGTGATAAAGTTGAACTAAGCTAGTAGGTATCTTTGTATATAAGTACTGTACTAGTGTGTGACTAGTTCTAGTCGCGACCAACATAGGACTTCCATTAACCAACTAGACGTAAGTTTTCTTAAACTACAGTGATATGCAACGTCATCTTGTATGCATCGTCATTTTAGTATTGTTGAGAAAATATTATGTGCAGAATCTGTATAAATGGTTTTACTACTCTATAAATAAAAATGGGAGAAATGTTTCTTTTTGACATATAAAGGCTAATTAAAATATTAGGACTTATAAAAGTGTTAACCACTAAACTCATGTTAAGTTAGCTCTAATACATAAAGCGTTAAAAGAAGACACTGTTAAATAATTGCATACAATTATACTATCTTTTTTTTTCCTGTTGGTGTCCCAAAAACTAAACAGACCATTCATTTCAATCTCCTGACGAAACATCAAATACAAATCAAACGAATCGAAACGTCAAATTCGAGATACATTTCCATATGCAGTACCGTCTCTTGCACCACACACCCTACTTACGTAAATACTCAACACATAGGTGTTTCGTTTTTCAACAGTCCCATCAAATCACATCCAAGGTACCAAGGGAACTGATTGAATTGAACCCCCTACCACTGCCGCCATATTTCTTTTTTCCGGTTTTCCCCAAATTGAACTTTTACCTACAGTTAAATGTACTTTAATCTGATTGAACCCGCGACTTAGATAAATCGCTCTAAGTAAATGTTGGTTTTAAAATGTCGAAACTTGTTAGAAGGAATTGTGCTGTGATGTATGTTTCTTTTTTGTTAATGAAAAATGTTACTTTTGGGTGCTTTTAACACTGTTGCTTTGAAATGTTTCTTGCAAATATTACCCTTCACTTTAATTCAAATACTTGGTAATAGACTGCTCCCTGACAGGTGAATTCAAGTTTCAGGCAGTTGGGACTACCGCATTTAATTTACGGACGGTTATGTTCTCGAAACAAATAAATATCTATATAATCCTCAATCATATTAAAATGGCGCATAAAATGTTTGTGTCTGTCGCGCTATGGCACCGAACTACTAAATTGGTTCGAATTGAAGGTACACGGAGAGCCTAAAAAAAGGGAATAGTCTACCTCTAGTAGTTTCCTCGGTACGCACGTGTAAACGTGGAAAACAGCTAGATCAAATATAAATCAAAACTGGCAATCAAATTACTTATATTTAACCCCGCACCAAAATAAAACAAATTAACATCAGATACCAAAAAAACAAAGATAAAGTGTACGTCAATCATAACAATGGACTTATCGAAGTACAAATCGATAGTTTTTCTAACCCGCTGTGCTCATAAGAAATGCATGCTCTTCCAGTTTATTTATTTACATGGGGTTAGCCGATAAATCCGGGACTAGCTGGGGGACTTTTATTGAACTTTATATTTAGTCCACACCCATTCGATCAATAAGTGGACGTTTGTTGCATCAATGTCTTGGCTTCTTGAGTTTTTTGGGTTCGTTGTTTGTTTTGTCTGTTTTGCTTTGAAGGCGAGAAGGAGCGAGCTTTATTATGCAAAGTACAATACTTTTCGTATGATATTAAATCTAGATTGCATTTGTTATATTTTATTGCGATATAAGAAAAGTTTTGTACTTCTTCATCTGAAAATACAGGTTATCGTTATCTGAAATCTATACTAATATTATAAAGCTGAAGAGTTTGTTTGTTTGTTTGTTTGAACGCGCTAATCTCAGGAACTACTGGTCCGATTTGAAAATTTCTTTCAGTGTTAGTTAGCCCATTTATCGAGGAAGGCTATAGGCTACTTTTTATCCCGATACGGGAAGTAAATCCCACGGGATGCGGGTGAAACCGCTGGCAGAAGCTAGTATTAAAATAAAAATCGACATAAACAAAGAGTATTATTCGATAAATCTTTTGCTCGAAAATTCCTGAGAAAAATCCATTCAAAATAAACATGATTCTATTAACTTCATTTTACATCCACCACTCACTAAACATCCTACCAAATTATTATAATTTACCTTTAAAACACCCAAAAAGCTAAACACTAAAATTAATTAGTAGCAACACAGCCTAACAAAATAGCCTGGTAAAGCATACGCCCGGGCGCAGCTTAACAATAATTGTAGTTGGCTATTTACAGCATGTAATTAACGATACGACACTGGAGACGCGCTCAATTTGTCATGGCCAGCCGCGCTACAGCGTAGCTGCTACGCCGTAGCGCTACGCTTCGACGACTTGATGGGGTTTTGTTATTAGGAATTTAGGAAGTGTTTTTAGGTGTTAGGTAATTTTTTTGACGTATTTAATTTTAATTATTTTTATGTTAAGAGAGGAATACCGATTAATAATTCATTTTCCGGAAAAAACCTATAAATCAGGTGAAATCCACAGTGGGTAGCTGCGTGTCAGACTGCGCCAGAGAGTCTGCTAACAGGGAGAGATGGCGGGAGATCGTCAAAAGAGCTGTGTCCGCCTCTAATGTGGATGCCTCTACGTGACCACGACCGCTCTGCCAAGAGCGAATCGACAGAGAAGAAGGAGAACCTATAAATATTTTAGATACTTTTCGGAAAGTTTTTAAATATCAGGTTTTTTGTAATAGATTCTGTAGTTTATACAGCGTTAATTTAGATACATCAAATTAAACTTTTAACAAAGAACACCAACCCCTCAAAGGAAACCAAAAACCCAATTATTTGCCCAAAATCCGCTACCCAAACAGAACTGTTTACCAATCTAATTCACACTCGGTTAACAGAAGTCGGAAAATCAGACGCAGTTGCATCGGCGGCGGTACGGTGCGGTACGGTGCGGCCGGCCGGTGCATTACAGTGGAAACATTGTCCGATTGTTGCGGTTCCACCGTAATGGGCTTAATTCTGATGCGGCTTTCGGCTTTTAGCCATTGTTTACCTGCGCACGATACACCGAAGCCAACATAAATCTGAATTTGTATAGCAACGTTTTTGTGCGCGCCTGTACCCAACGCGGTTGTTTTTTGGCGTGTAGTTCGGTTTTGGTGTGCGGAGAAAAACGGATATTGAAAATAGAGTGCTCGGAAGGGTTGTGGTAAATTATAGTGAAACTGTTTTATTAAAAGTTCTCGTAAAATGTTACATTTGTCGTGCTGAATATGAGAAATTGAAAATAATTAATTTGAAAAATAGATAAAAAATTGCCTTTGCATACTAATAAGATTTAGACGAAATAAGTTACTTACTCAATCAAAAACCTTCTTTCTGAAGGTTACAAAATATTTCTTGGAAAAAAAATAAAGTTCAAAACTTTTGTAGACGACTGTACTTCCGCCCGTATTGTTGTCGGATTCGATGTTAGGAAAAAAGTAAAAAAATATTTTGTGATAGCAAACCGAAAAAACTTCGGCTGACTGTTTTATGTAGGTACTAATATAAACAAAGTGCTATCATGTTTTTTCAAGGCTCGCAGTTTATTTTAGAGGCTTAGTTAACGAAGTCGGCAGATGATTCCGGAAATCTTTATATACGTCAAACCCTTGTTATTATATTTTTAATACGTTCACGTATGTATTTGGGTGATTTTAGAGGGTTAGAATATAATATATTAAGTGAAATTAAAAAAAAAAAAAAAACATTTAAATGGTCAAAAAATGACCGGTTTTTTAGGTAGTGGCCTCAAACCTGAAGATAAAACCTGTTTTCCGTTAAAGTTAATTCGTTTAATTAGAAAAAAAAAGAAAAAAAGTTATACAAACTTAACATTTAGAAAAAAAAATACTGTCCGTTTGCAACACGGAATCCTAGCTATTAATACAACCATTTATCTAGAAACACGAAACCTCACAAAACATTGACGCACAACGAATTTAGTATGAAACTTCCAATTTTATGACATCACGTTACAGCAACGGTTGGGCCAAAAGTTAAATTGAAACTGGTAGGCTAACCACACTCGCATGATTTATTAGCCGCATGTGAATACCGTTCGCGACTGTACATATGATATGTATGCATGGAGAACAAAATTACTAGAATGATATGAATTATATGACGTAAAATCGCCTAAGAAAGTAGTGAGTGGGGTACGAGGAACGTTACTGTTTTCACCTTGTTTGGACCCCAGCATTTTTTGTAATAAAAAAATCGTTGACAGATGTCTCAAAGATTAGGAAACGTCTCGCCACCGATCGGTTTGGATGTTTCGTATGAATTTGACCTATGAGAAGGCGCCTGACCTACCTGCATTATGACATCTCCGCTCATCTTTTCTTACCTACTCCGTGTATGTATGTAATTCGGGGTATTGTACTACAGTTTTACCTAAGGGATTTGAGGTTTCGACTGTACTTGCTGTGTTTAGTACGACCCTTGAAACTTTGGTTGTAAGAAGTTATGATAAGATTGCTGTAGGAAGCTAACGGTGTCTGTGAAGTGTGGCTGCACCCTTGAATAGGTGCAATTTGTGTTATAACGACTGTTTGTTAACTTTTTGGAGAATTAAGCACATCTTCACTTATGTTACACACGGGAATAGCATTTAGCAATTTCTCGTGTAATTTATTTGTTTTTAGTTTGAAAATAAAAAAAACCGCCAATGTACCATTTTTGGATACATGAAATAAATAAATAAAATAATTATTACCTACCTGCAATCAATTTATTCAGCTTCTAATAATAAAAAAAAAACTGTCATTCAATGAGAATCAAGCTAAATGAGAGAATATAAATATAGCATTATTGCTACAGAGATACTAACAATACTCAAACTGAATATCATATTTACATAATTTAGTACAAACGCCTGTAAATACTTGTATCCCAAATGTTCTGTATAAATATAAATAAGTCGAATAAACATTCCGCTTCATTAGCTTTGAAATAGCCGACTTTGTTTGTGTTTATTCCAAGCAATTATTTTACGCTGTATACTAAGTTCCTGGTACTAGTTATATTAAGTTTATATGAGAGAATAGCAGCCTTTGATATCATTTAAGCGTATTTATAATATTATGTTCTCGGTACTCAATGGCCGAGTGTATCGTATTTTTCTAGTTAATTTTGATTGTAGGTGCATAAAGATAAAATTCCACCGGTGTGCACACAATGCTTCTTCTAATTATTCGCTCTAGCAAACAATAAAACTATGCTATACTAAACTATACTATACTATTAAACAAATATAACTGTGCGACCAATTATAAAATTTCCAAAAAATTGCAATCCTTATGCGCGTACACATGAGTAACAGTGGACTCGTGAAGATGCGTACCTACATGGTACCTACACATTTTTTGTTGGAATCTCACTATAAAGAATTGAGTTTCAAATCCCAGTCAGTCAGTAGGTATAGCCATGCTTAAAAAAATAAAGACAACCTAATAATTCAGTCCTCGCTATACCAGAAATCTATAACTTGTCAGTACCCGCTTCTGAGTTCCTACAAAATCAGTTCAATAATAACCGTAAAATGATATTCAAAGCCAGTAGATAACAGTAACTATATCTGCCAGTGATAGTGAAGCGATCGCGGTCAGAGGTACGCGATAAGTCCGGGGTAGATAAGGCGCGGTGGTTAATCCGCAAGAACAAAGCCGGTCTGTCCCGGGGCAGTGGCGCGATTTCTCTTCTAGGCAGGTATTCTGGTAGTTGGAGGTGCGTGTGCGACTTTGTTAGTCATAACTTTGTATTTTGTTCATGAGATTTTTCAAACACGTTGAACTAAAACGTATATATGTCAATTATTGACATACCTACACTTACAGCGCATTATTTGTGTATCAAGAACTGCGTGGTAAAAAGATTGTTTTCTTTGTTAATGAAATTGTCATTTTCCATGCTTTCTCCATAATTTTTAACTGGCGATAGAAGGAAGAATACATCTACAACTTCCTTCTTTTAGAATTTTATGCTAGTCCAGATATCATTATAATGGAGCAAATACACCTAACCTCACGCGACGGGACCATTAGTGATTGGTCCTATAGATCTTCGCCAAACTACCCCTTGACCACAAAACCGCTCGTCAATTTATCGCTCACTCCCTTAATAGTGTTCTCACCAAATCCTAGGCAGAGTCCCGGCGTCTGTGTCTGAAACGTTATTATCTTCCCTCAAAGGGCCTCACTTCCGTCTCGGTGATCTTAGCAAATGTTTCTTTTTACGCACCCTTTGATCAGCCTGTCTTGAGGAACTGCGTATATGTACAGGTGAGCCGAGAACCTGAAGGTGACCATGATGAGGGTTGAAAGTGAAATAGTTTTCGTTTTGAAATGTAGCTAAAGTATAATAAAATAGTTTTGTTTTAGTTCTAACTGTAAACATAATGATAATCGAAATGTAAAGTTAAAGTTAGTGTTGCAAAAGTAAAGGAGTAAAAATGACAGGTCAAAAGTATAAAGTACAAAAAAATCTGATAATAAATCAACTCTTCAAGCTGTAGGAACGCAGACTAAACAAAAGCCGAAAATCTCAGACAGTACTAATTACAAGATTCAAAAAAAGAATCCTTAAGTTATCTTTAAAAAAATAACAAACGCAAACCCAATTGTTAGTGTTATGTCTTCAAACTTTGTCGAATAACGCCAAAACTACGGACGACGAATAACATAACTTGTACAGCAGTCATTAAAGTTGCTATTAGCATTTTAGTTTTCAGCTCGGCGGTTTGACTTTAATACTCGGGGAAGACTTAGGGAACTCTCAAGAGCTCTTTGTCTTCGCTTGGTGAGGCAGAATGACGTCGAAAAGTTGTCTAAAACTATCCTTATAGGTACTTGGACTATTAGCTTTGAGAAAATGTCGTTCTGCGGTGCGATTTGTTGAAACTTGTTATTTTAAGAATTTATGGGAAGAACGTTTTATGGGTTTGAGTGTTAATTTCTTAAAGTTTTTCAGAAATAAGTAAGATTTTTCAGTAATTTGTGAATTAAATTCCACCTTTGTCGTGAAGGTATGACAAAATAAACTCGTGACTACCTGTAAACCAAAAGAAATACCAGTTTTTTGTCATTTTTCTGAGAATTTTTATGTTAAGACTAAACGCAATAAATAATAATGACTCGGAATTTGTACTTACATAAGTATCACTAAATTAAACTGTCAACAGCTCAATTAGCCAACCTGACAAAAACAATTTGTCACCCACCAGATTGGAACACGATTGACGTCCCACAAAAAAGCCTACACTCCCATGATTATTTAAGCCAATCCCCCATTTTAATATCTGGAACAGCGTCAAAATACAATACCAATAAAATTATGGATTTTCCGTAGAAATCCATTACATTATTTCCTCCCCAATGGACACAATACATCTCGGCGATGAAGGCGTCAAACCAAATTGAAAGGGATCTAATGGATCAGTTTTTTTCCAAAGAGAGATTAGAATAACTTCTTTTAGGATCAAAATAGGGAAATTCATAATTAATTTGGCACCCCAAGTTTTGAATGGAGGACGTAACAATGGAGTGCATTTGGAAAAGTTTTTGAAAACCATCTGAAATTGGTAAATGGGGAAATTGAGTGTTGGGAATTTTCTGTTGGAATTTCTTAGTGCAGATATTTTCTATAGTATATTTACCTCCTGAAAATATGAGAACTAAATAAATATACATACAAAGTAACTTCAATAAAATTTTAATTATTGTTATTACAGACTTTGTAAAATGTTACATATTACTAATAAGTTTAATTTACGAGTTTTCTTTGTCTTAATTATTTCTAGCAAAGTAGCAATATTATGAGACTAACTTAGAAAAAGCAAACAAAGCGAGATCTAAAATTCTAAGAAAGAAAATAATAATATGAAGATTCTTCCACTGAGACGATCATGAATTGAGTTCACGTCCAAACGAGGCTTAACTTAATTAATCTGAAAAATGTGTTTTAAGTTGGTCACACATTAGTGACAAGAAACGCCCCACAGCATTTTGTTTTCTGTTTATACCTCGATATTGCGTATCAGAGTCAAAAGTATGCAACCTACAGCTTCTAATACTAAATAAAATAACCAAAAATGTATGTGTTATAAAATAAATAACTAGGTACAGAGACGAACAAAAAAACAGCTACAGTTTTTATCAATTCAAACATACATAGACTGATGAACTCATTGCCTTTCTTTGCGGCGCACAGTCAGGTAAATAGTTATAAAATACTAGCTTTTTGATTTGACCAATAGATGGCGCTATATGTCCGGAATATTTTTTTTTTTTTTTTTTTTTTGTAATAAAAACTATCCTATGTCCTTTCTCAAGTTTCAAACTATGTCTGTACCAAATTTCACACAAATCGGTTCAGTAGTTTAGGCGTGAAGAAAAGACAGACAGACAGACAGACAGACAGAGTTACTTTCGCATTTATAATATTAGTAAGGATAACGTCAAACCGTTCCACAACTCAGTGTGTATACAGCTTTATTCCCACACGATTCTGCAAACTAATTTGTTATTCAAACGTTGAATATTTGTTTTCCTTACGGCATCTAAGTTAGTAATTAATTCTCTTTTATTCATATTTAAGCTACTCATCAACATCTTGACATAATTTAGAATAACAGCTTACGATTAAGTACAACGTTATTAGCCGGTGATGACGGCTAAATATTGCAGAATAGGAATGACGTATAATTTTGCTTTGTTATTTTTATGAGTGTTTTAATTTTATTTAGGGATTTAATTATTTACGTTTCATGACGTACTTTTTTATTTTTATTATTTTTATTTTATTATTTTAAATATTACTAGGTATATTTATACGATTATCATCACAATTAAATAATAACATGTCTAGCTTTAATTTTTAATTGACTTCCCAAAAGGAGGCGGTACTCATTTCGGATGTTTGTATTTTTTTTAGTTTAGAGTATCTGGTTGATTTTTGCAATCTAAATAAACCTTGTTTTTTACCCGATTGCCAGGAAAGGTTGCGTCTTTACCAGTTTTTTTTTTTAATAAACTGAAAATAGAGTCCCTATTACGTATAACGACTAACAAAAGAAAATAACTACCGTCTTATAGAGACATTACTAGGCAACAAAGCCAACATTTATGTGCCCCCATTCCGTTAATAACAACAGTCAGTCCAACACGTATGTTGTAACGAACATCTCATTACCAGTATTTTGTTCTCATTACCATCCTTACAGCGTCCCGTTACAGGAGTAGGTAAGTTACAGAGTTGTAACTCCGTATGTTGAAATTTAATATCGCTTTCGGATTAGTGGATCTTCCACTCGGTTTTTATAGCAAGGTTGCAAAATCACATCACAATAAATATAGTCCTTTTCCATAACTTAAGTCTAAATTATGATGTATCTTTGTGGTAGCTGAGGAACGAAAATAATGTTAAACTTGGTTTCACTTCTACTCCAATCCAAGCAATTGCCGTATCTATATTCCCTGCCATAACAAAATATAAAATGCAACCTCTGTCCAACTACATACTCCATGCCCCATTCCGTCCGAAATGGGGGTTAATTTCATTAGTACGAGCGCAACGAATCGTGTGATAACTTTAGTGATGTTATTTGGGAGCGCCCTTGGGATTGGTTTGTGACGTACGTATGTACGTATGTTTTGTTTTGTTACGTTTTAACTGTGCGCATGTTTGTTGAATGTTACTGTTACTGTTTGTGCCGTACCAAAGTTTTGAGATGGAGTTGTGTTTTTGGTACAGTAACATTGTAGTTATTCGGAATGGTAGTTTCTTATTATTATCATTACATACTCACTTATTATGAGAACATCTTTATCGACAGGTAATATAGTTTTTCAAATCAAATCAAATCATTTATTTCATTTAGGCCTTTACAAGCACTTATGAACGTCAAAAGGTATTAATAAGGTTGATTCTAGTTGCCCATTCCAAAAGTAGCTTCCTATGGAGAAGAACGGGCAAGAAACTCCATTTTCTTTACCTATGACATCAAGCAAAAATGGTTTTGTTAGCAAACATACTTTTCATATTTATGCTGATGTGCTGGCACACGAAACGCATTACAGGTCTGACAAATTAAAAACATAAATCTAACAAATAATGCCAATTTTAAAATATTTAAATACTTTAAGTCCATCAATAAAACTATGCACATTCCGTTACACGCAAAAACAGATGTTACACACACTGATTGACCAATCAATCGCATCGCTCGCATCATTACCATAACTGATTGGCTAGTACCGGCCAGAAAATTCGTCCGGCAATTACCACCGTAATAGTTCAACGTATAATTACCGTACAGGGAACAAAACTTTAGTATAAAACCGACGGAACAAATTAAAACCGTCTAGTTTCGTACGTGTACAGTCACCAGCAAAAATATGAAGCAATTAGTAGAATAGAATCCATATTATGAAACCTTGTTCAAAAGTTGGGTAGGTAATATTTAGATATATTGACGATACGTATGAATAATTAAAGTTTCAATTAATATAGGTATACTTCACTGAGAGTATTTAAAACTTAATCATTAATGATATTTAAATTGAATCGGTATTTTAAACAGAGGTTAACAAACCGCAATATTTTAATTCAATTCAAAGACGGGTAGAATCGAATGTTTGTTATAATGCTATTCTATGGAACAGTATATTTTTAATACGCCGTATACTTACAAACAGTCAACTCGATACCTACTGCCGTAGTTCTCCGGGCGTCGTTCATCTGAAAGATTTGAGCTGATTTTATAAAAGGTAAAACAAAAACAAGAAATCCGTTTGAATCACCTTTACGTGTTGATAAATTGAAAAATATCAATATAATAACCATCATTATTTTTCCAACCATTACAAACGATAAAATTATATTTATTAAACCATATTTTAGACAGTAAGTGTATATAATTTGTTTTATAAAAATGTATGAAAGTAAAAGACCGGTTAAGCAGTACCTACACGGCCTCCTAGGCTGAACTGCGAGATGCCATACTAAAAAAAATGTATGATAGTTTCCTAATTAATAAAATTAAGCAAAATTAAAAATTTTGAAAAAACCCCCGACGGTAAAAATCTTATTGAAAAATAATAAAATAACTCAAAACCCCCGACTTAACCCAATTATATAGGAATATCCGTCGGGAGCTGCCATTAAACCAGCTAAAGGATTCTAGTGTCGTGAATACAATTATTGAAGAATTGTAGATGTTTAACGATGACATAAAATACACTCAATTAATTGTTGAAATTTCATATAGAAAAGGCAGCCCCCGACGGTTATTCCTATATAATTGGGTTAAGTCGGGGGTTTTGAGTTATTTTATTATTTTTCAATAAGATTTTTACCGTCGGGGGTTTTTTCAAAATTTTTAATTTTGCTTAATTTTATTTCAGACTTTTTAGAGAACATATACGAATTATAGTCTATATAATATGTTATTGCAATATTATTTTGCACCGATATTGTAGCGCCCTCTAGTGAGTTACAGGCGTAATTTTTATTATTTGGGAACATGCATTAAGCACGTACACATTGCTGATGGAAACAGAATTGTAATCG
Source organism: Helicoverpa assulta (assembly GCA_963856015.1). Classification (NCBI taxonomy): domain Eukaryota; kingdom Metazoa; phylum Arthropoda; class Insecta; order Lepidoptera; family Noctuidae; genus Helicoverpa; species Helicoverpa assulta. Next base: position 5,428,901 of record CAWLCW010000016.1, read on the forward strand.
GACGTTTTGATTATATTGTAACATTGTTTGGCACTAATATTGTGGCGCCCCCTAGTGATTAATAGCCATGACACCTATCTAAGAACAAGAACTCATCGAACACAAAACCGTTATTGAAAACCGCATCAAAATCGGACCATTAGTTTAGAAGGTAGGTGGGAACATTACTTTGCTCTTTTGCACTAATATTGTGGCGCCCCCTAGTGAGTTACAGCCATGACACCTATCTAAGAACATGAACTCATTGAACACAAAAACGTTATTGAAAACCGCATCAAAATCGGATCATTAGCTTAGAAGGTAGGTGGGAACATTCCTTTGCTGTTTGGACTAATATTGTGGCGCCCCCTAGTGAGTTACAGCCATGACACCTATCTAAGAACATGAACTCATTGAACACAAAAACGTTATTGAAAACCGCATCAAAATCGGATCATTAGCTTAGAAGGTAGGTGGGAACATTCCTTTGCTGTTTGGACTAATATTGTGGCGCCCCCTAGTGAGTTACAGCCATGACACCTATCTAAGAACATGAACTCATCAAACACAAACCCTTTATTGAAAACCGCATCTAAATCAGATCATTAGTATAGAAGATATGTGGGAACATTCCTTTGCTGTTTGGACTAATATTGTGGCGCCCCCTAGTGAGTTACAGCCATGACACCTATCTAAGAACATGAACTCATCGAACACAAACCCTTTATTGAAAACCGCATCAAAATCAGATCATTAGTTTAGAAGATATGTGGGAACATTACTTTGCACAAACGCACACACAAACACACAAACACACAAACGCACATCTCTCACCCTAAACGCATATACCTGCTCCGTTCCGTCGTGGGTAAAAATATAGGTACGAACGACATCGCAGTCTGATCCTAGTACACAAAAAATCTATATAAAACTAGTGATGTGCTACGTACGATAACTCCGACAGATTTCGACACACCTCACTAATTGGCCAGCTCAGTCGTGACCACTCCATTGAGTATTTCCAATTGCTTTTTCCAGGATATTTGTATTGATTTTTAGTAGTTTAGCTTTCAACCGAAATTAATGGCTTTGATAGAAAATGTTTTAGAACATATTTCAGAATTAAAACTGAAAGCATTGACTATTGGTTTTAATTTAGCTGTTTTTTTTTTGTTAATACTTAGAACGCGACTTATAGCTAGCATACACTATGTTCAAAACAAATAATTTGAATAGATGTTAAAAGCATTCCTTGTTTAAATGAGACAAAAATCGAGCCTAATAGGCTCCTTAAAACAGCCTACCAATCAACTAACATCATTATTTAATTCCCTTTTTTCCAATCAGAATGCAAATTAGGGAACCTTTAACAAAATTTTCATTACACTTTTTATTTGGTACGGACATAGAATTTTAAGTACTTACACGAAATAATAAAAGTTTTCCAAATTGTATCAAAGCAGCTTCCCGGTCGTTAAAGTTAAAAATTACTGTTCGGATCACGTTCTTGGCCCTTAATTAAGAAGTTAATAAGGAACTGACCTTAGGATGTGATCGATTGTGTACTATATCATGGGGATAACGAGCTTTCGATGGTAAAGCTGTTGGTTTGTCATTGACGTTAAATATCGTTGTTTGGTTGTTTGGGATGCCGATTTTTGCAATGTAAAAATAGTTAAAATATATTCCATCTTTAAAAGAGACTAGTTTTTTTTTAATTAATAAAATTCATCAGAAAATTGGTCTTGATCGCTATCACATCGCTTTATTAGTTTTAACTTAAATAATTTTTTGTTTTTGTTAATAAAACTTTATATACTTTTCACCCATTATCTTTTTTTATGAACTTCCTGTCATTATCGATAGGTATTATAAAAGTTCATTTTTTTGATAAAATGTTCTTATCAATCACCGCTAAATTCTGCGTACGAAGTCGAAACCCGTTGGCAGTTAAAATAAGATGCCTCTAAAGCTTTTCGCTAAACTTTCGCTTACCTCGTTAGAGTTGGTATTAAATTCAATTATTTTCTTGAATCTTTGAAACTCGGCCATTTCCTTATAAAACTTTGACTGGAAGCCTTGTTCTGGTTTTGTTATAAACGTGCATTTAATGTCTACAAATCCACTAAAAAATTTAAATATGACTTTACTTTTATTCTTAAAGGTTTTTTGTTTATTACCAGCTGCCCAAATATAGCACTATGGTCTATTATTTAGCCAAAACTACCATTTACTCAAGAATAGTCTATTAAACACTCATGTAACGTCATAAACACACACTAAACAAGTCATCCTCATAATAACATGAGGTTATAAGTAACAACAATTTCCATTCCCACACCAAAATTCCTTAATCCAATTTCAAAGCCATCAAATTCCCGAAACTTACACCAAAATCGCATTAAACAAGCGTTTCATAAACAAAGCGCAATATTAAACTAGTGTTATTTACCACAACAAGATCAAAATAGATCCTTAAATGTGGATTCTGAGCGAGGAATCCCATTCCGGAGTCCACATAATCACGTACGAAACCATATAGCGAACATTTACATTGAAGTGAGCCACAAATATGCTTAAGTTTAGATCGTTATACCTACATGAATATCGAGGACACATTACCTCGAACGCTAATAGCCAATATCTGCCACCAAAATTGCCTTCCTAACGATATTTCTGCTGCATGTAATAAAATCCGTAATCCTATTACAGAGCGAAATCGTTTTTGCCCACGTGGACATAATATCGGTCATAATATGAAAAAAATATTACTTTTAAACGACATGTAGGACGGTTGATGAATAATTTATTTTTTACGTTTATGCGGCTGCCGCGGGCGATTAATAGTTTTTGTTTACCTACCGACCGTTCGGCAGTTGTTATGGTTAGCGCTTTTCGAACTATTTGCTCTGTGTGCATTTATTTATTTACATAAATAGGTACGTAAATGTTCCATTTATTGAATTTAGACAAAAGGTTTTTATTTATCAATTAAGTACATACCAATATAAATACTGCATCTAGCCTTGACATAGTGTTTGGTCACAGCTTCAAACTTTGCAAGCGCCTCTTTTTCAGCGATCTGAAAAAAATGCCTTTAGATTCCTAATTTTAGTTTTCCAAATTCAAATAACACAATTATTTTCAAAACGACTAAAATGTCAGATATTTTCTAAAATACTGGTGTCAATTCACCTTGTCGTAGGCACTATTGCTTACCGAAGCGGACTCATTAAAAGCGCACGCTATCGAGCAATATTGCTTCTTAACGATGTTGCCACTCAAACAAAGGCTTAATTTTATTAGCATGACCCGCATCGCTACGTAAGCGCCACGCGGGATTGTCAACACTGGGGAAAGTGCTATTGTGTTCAGATAGGAAATAGCACCAAGGTTGATGTTGGTGCTGACATGTTTGTGCTAGTCGGTTTATGGACTGTTTTTAACTTAGGTTTTATTATATTGTGGCAGAAAAATTAAATGTAGTACTTTAAATGCTGATCTGATTGATTGATCTGGATTAACCACGATAGCGTGGAAAATATAATCTAAAAATGTTAACTTTTTATGTATTTGAAACTTTTTCATTAGCTGAAACGGAATTCCTGATAGTAATAAAAATATTTGGAATCCGTTTCATACATATATCATAGTATTTATATACGTGGCATGTTTTTTCGAGGAAGCCTTTTATTACAAGCTTTTATTTTTTCGATTTCAGATCACTCCCCGTTTTAAAGTTTGGCTGTGATGACGATTTCCACATACACTTCAACCATCAAGAATTGTCACAAAAATAATTTCTTACCACTGAAGAAATGTTTAACACCATACCACAACGTTTGTTTACAATAACGAACTTACTTAAAAAAATACTACACTCGCACTATTCATCCAACACTAGACTATAGGTACCACAACAGCTTTACCTACAGGTAAGGTTTTTATACGCCTGCAGTTAACGGAAGCAGCGGCCCATAACTCGAGCCAGCTAACTGCTAAATGCAAATGACTCCAAGTTAAGTTTCAGTAGTATCATGTGCCCTAATTATACGACGGTTTTTTTGCTGCGAACTTTTTAGTGTGCAGTGTTGCGTGTCTAGTGTTTGTGGTGCTAAGATAGGGTTGAGTTACACTATACGAATGATGAGTTTGTGAGTACTTATACTTATGTTGGATGTCGAAGTCCTGGGTTTGTTTCAAATTTTTCTATGACATATTATTGATAGACTTTCAAGATAGAACATTAATTTGTATTGCCATTGGATAACTGAATAGAAAAAAAAACCGGCCAAGTGCGAGTCGGAATCGCACACGAAAGGTTCCGTACCATTATTTAGAAAATGGGCAAAAAAATTACGTTTGTTGTATGGGCCCAAAATATTTATTGTATTCTAGTTTTCAGTATTTGTTGTTATAGCGGCAACATAAATACATGATCTGTGAAAATTTCAACTCTCTAACTATCACGGTTCATTAGTTACAGCCTGGTGACAGACGGACGGACGGACAGAGGAGCGAAAACAATAGGGTCCCGTTTTACTCTTTGGGTACGGAACCCTAATAAAATATTTTTAAAACATATTGAAGTAAGTAACAAAATATGTTGAAGCAGATATTTTTGTACTCTAGTGAAAATATTTTCGGCACAAAAATTACTCCACTAGATATGCCCCTTACTATCACTGATATTTATTTTTATTGTATCAGACGTACCTAAAAAACAGCCCAAATATTATGATAGATACTTTTTTCTGTCCGAAATACTCCGAATAAAATATGTAGGCACAATATAAATTAAGGTAAACTAGAGTAGAAAGTAACAAAATTAAATTAGGAAGAGAAAATTGGACGTCAGAGAATGATGTATGAACGGTTGCAAAAAATATTTTGCGCGGTATTTGACCCAGTTATGATACTTTTTGATAGATGACTATTGTTTTTTTATTCGGTTTTGTTACGAGGTTTGTCTATATTGCCCCATAATCAACCTGTGGAACTTCATGGTCGGTGATCATAAAATTACCTTTTCAAAATTAAGTCGCAAAATAAATCTGTCTACCTATATTTTTCTAGTCCTTAATTAAGCACGATTAGTAGTATATTGAAGGCTGCCTAAACATTTTTGCAAACTGTCCTCGTGTTTATTTACTTTAAAACTAAAACATCAAAAAGGTAAGCACCTGCTACTAACCAGGTAAAAAAGACGAACCACCATTTATTGAAAGAAAAAGCAAAACGTCTGAGTAATTCGGAACATTCTAGAAAGCGCTTTGTCTTCAAATGTCTGAGGGGCTGATTGGAGACACAAATAAATTCCCGTCTTCACCGATTCGTCCGTGGTTCCGTACACTAGTGTGCTCGCGACACACGTGATCCGAATGAAGTATATCAACTAAACTTTTATTTGAAATGTGCGACAAATATTTAGTAGTGTCTAGTGAAGTTCTTGTGGCTTTAGATTGAGTAAGTGCTGAAGTTGCGAATTGGTGTTGTGTTGAAACAAAAAAACTACCTACTACACATACATAGAATAATCAAAAGTACTTAAATATATCATTTTTACAAGTTCAGAGTGATCTTTCTGTTAATACTACACAATGTCAAAATATTATAAAGATTTTCCGCAGACTTTGCTAAGCCATACCTTTCTGAAAAATCATGCTTTTATATTATAGTTTATTAGCAGGTTAACAATATACAGGAATCATTTACATCGACTCGAAAATTATTCCCAAACAAAAGTTTTGGCAACAGAACATTCTCGAATAACGTAGAACATTACATTCTGTCAACATAATACTGTGGAGAGCAAAACAGATTTCCAGCTTGTAAATCTGTAACGTTGTCGTGTTAATAATTTTAAAGTTGGCACTGGATTTGAGCAACCCTAAAGTTTCTCAATTTATATTCATATTTTAAACCTGACCAACTTCAGGGCTCTTTGCTCCAAACTTTGAGTTGATACATACTCGATTTTATGCAGAATTGGTGTAGCTGTGACGTTGTGATCGGTCCGGTTATGTTAAGGGTTTTCATGCGGGGAAGGCTAGTCTGTAGATTGGCTTTTTCAGTTTTAAATCTAGAATCATTTTTTATTTCATTAACGGTACATAACAGCTTCATTTTGGACCGAGGAAGTTGATATTCCAATAAGATGAAAATACTTATAACCTTCATTCAATGTTTATTTTCTAACTTATCATTCTAAATATAGCTTAAGTGCGTCTATTTTCATACAATAATTTTCCAGGGCTGTCACAACAATGAGATACATTTTACTAAACCGAATAAGACTTGTCCAAAAACCTGTGAATAAGTACTGTTAGAAAAAATGCCAATCGTAAAACACGTTCATCCCTACAAAAAATGATAATATTCACACCAATTTCGATATTAAAATCGAGAGCTTTACATTTTCCATGGAGGACAAAGCCAGGCCATATCTGTATGGTAATGATTTTCCGTAATGATGTCTTTGAAGTATTGAGAGAGGAATCTCAAGGAGGCAACGATGCGATATCGATTGAGCGAACACTTTTATTTGCATTTAACAACGGAAGGGCGGGATTTCAACTTCTGTTTCCCTATACACGTAGTATTGTGAATACATGAATGAGTTTTTATTGGTACTTTAATTTTAATGGAAAAGCAGTCAGGCGATTTTTTTACACAGTGTTTTGTTTTATTATTATATGCTTTTTATTTGGTCACCGACGTCAAAATACAACACGGTTCTGCCCGCATAATTTGGTATGTTGTGTCAATATTTCTAAATATGATTGGAATAAACTATGTTCGTAATTATAAGTGATTGATATTCAAAAACAAACTTTTAAAGTTATTTAAAACCATATCTTATTGCTGGTAACAAAATGTACCTAAGTATATTGTGTTATATCGTGGCTATTTATCATGACTGTATGTACCTCGAATATCACGAACGTATTCAAACACACTATTAAACCGTCAATTTCAAACGACAAAAGGTACAAAATTATCATTATTACATGAATTATTCAAGAATAAGATTACTTGCTCCACTGAAACTCAATTCAAAGTTTACTGCCAATTTAAATGAAAATACTTTTCCTTTATTCTAAGATTTTTCCGCTTATAAGTCCCTTTTTCTTATCCTATGAAGAGATTAAACATTGTTTGAATGGCGTAGCTGTTAAATTATTAAAACATAATTAATGTTCGCTGGTTTTTATTTAATTGTTATTGCTTTTAATAGATTTTTTACGAGATGACGGATTTTGAGTGCCTGAATTGATAAAGGTTCGCTTTTCTTGATCATATTGGTACAAGCTATTCATGAAAGCCTCATGAAAATCGGTTCAGTAGTTTTTTTAACTTATCGCTAACAGGCAGAGGAATTTAGTGATTACGTTATAGTTATGTAGGCACCATTTTTTCCTTATAAAATGTAAAGTTTATCCTCAGGATATCTATTTGAAGCAATAAATACTGACTATTTCACTAATTACGTGCTGTTGAGAAAAATATATTTAAGGTGACCTTTTGCCAAGAGGGTAGGAGCATCAAGATAAATCCCAGACGACAATCAAAACAAGAACTGTCTCGTTCTCACAACGTAAAGCCAATCTAATATTTTTATAACCGGCCGAGATGTTATCTTTTAATAATACGTCTGGACGGACCTTAAACGACTCGCGTTTTTATTGCTCTAGGTAACATTATGACGACTCCTGACTTTAGTTTTCATGTGTTTCTGCTGAAATCGAAATTATAACGTTTTATATGTATGTTTGTTTATGTGAAAGTTTTATTTACTTACTCGATAATAATACCCATTAGAAGTCACTGTACTCGATTGAGTACAGTCATATTCCTAAGTGTAAATAACAGATCTCGTAAGTTAATGTAGTTAACCTTGTTATTTTACTTGATTATAACACCCTTTTATGATAAAATATGAAAAAATTATTATGTGCATAGCGTGTGTTTTTTTTCACAAAAAAATCCATTTTTTCTTGTATTTTCCGTTTTTCTGTTCCCAATTCTATATAAAACAAAGAAAATTCCAAAATAATATAAGTACTTTATGTTTGACATCGTGGATATAATCATCGTCTTCATCTAATGACACTAGATGCGATAAAATTACGCACACAAATTGCACACTTATTAATAAAATTATGTTCTGAAATGAATGTCATCAAGTGATTGAATATTTGACCTTTCTTTTATTACTAGCTTCTGCGAAGCACTTACAAGGTCAAGTTATTTTCAGAAGGACAGCAATTTTCTTAATTAGTTATAGTGGACAACTAGTAGTAAGTATAGTAAGTTCAACTCAGTCTTGCGCGCGGCCTTATGTGTGGGTAACCCTTGTACATATACAGTGACTTTGTGTGCGTGACAAGAGGTACAGTCGGGTACAAATACAGTTGGTTACGGCTGTTTAAAGAAAAACAGTTATTACGTAATTTAATGTTTATTTATTTATAATGATTCTGAATCGCTACTTGAAAAATCAAATGATGAATTTTGCATTCTTAGTCCACACTTTTATTTATTGTCCTCGTACCCCGAGCTAGAAAATATGTAAGGAGTATTTAATTCATCTTAGATATTTCACCTCATTTATTTCTTAGATACTGTCAATGTCAATTTGAAAAAACGTATGAGAAAATAATGAAAAACTGTAAAATGTAATAATAAAAAAATAATAAAAAGAGGAGGTTTCTGTCTCTGGGACCCTAACCACCGGTACCTTGGACCCTGTGCCCGATATCGGTGGCAACCTATTTTTTATATTTTTATATTAAATATTTAAAAATGTAAAATGTATGTTTAAAAATAAATAAATGACAAAAAGCTTTGAATGTTGTTTCATTTTTTGAAACGCTACCTGACTCCTTAAACATTTTCTCCGTGAAGAACTAGACATTTTTGTAAACGACTGTACCCATAACAATAAGCGATAAGAACACGTCATGCTCGGACGACGTCACTGTCACACGAATGAAAGTTGTATATTTACAAGCCGACGCACACATAGGGCCGCGCGCAAATCTGAGTTGAACTATCTATACCATACTGTTAACATTTATAAAATATAGTTTCCCCTCGATCGAAAGTAATACACTACATTTAATTTTACAGTGCGTTCATGTTTCATCTCTTGGTCAAATCTATCCGTGTATTTTATGTCATTTAACCTCAGTTAATATTGAAACCTGAAATAATTACTTTTTAGGTTAAATTTTTCATATAAGTTATGTAAACATATGAAAAAGTTAGCCTAAAAGTAAAGGATATATTTAAATTGTCGCAAACTGAAAAAAGGGAGATTTTGAGTGGAGGTGGAGCTGTTTTAGTCATTCTGAAAAGTTCAATAAAATTGGGAGAACTTATCAAATTACAATGGATCAAAAACAGCCTACGTATTGTTTGTCTTCAGATTTATAACTCATCGACAGGTGAACCCGTTCTGAGAAGGTTATTTCAGTACTTTTAATTAAAATGTTTAAAAATTTTGGTCAAAATAAAATATCGACTTGTTTTGTTTTTCTTTAGGATATTTTACTTATGTAAGATTTCGGTGGTATTAAATATAAAATATATTTAAAATGTCTCTTGTAAGTTTTTGCGAATAAACTCTTAAAAGAGCAAGGTCACAATTTTCATGGTACCTTTACGATGGTCCATATATTTACTCAGAATTTATTTACCTTGCCCATCAATCTTTTTCTATTTCATGACATTTCTTTTGAAATATTAACTCCATCAACATCCGTCATTAACATAAATTGAGTAAATAAATTTCCTTCGAAAACAACGACCAAGTACACAAATGAGTAAAAAATACCCATAAAATTGACTTTATTGCGTGCAAAAACATCGCTATATAAAGATAAAAAAGTAAACAGCAAAATTGGGACATCATTCAAAAAATTACCCGTCGTCAACCTTGTGAAGAAGGCTTACAGTGATGGGAGAGGATTCGGTCCAAGTTAGCATATTATAACGGTTAGCTTTTGATGTACCAGATTGTAGTTTCTACTGTTGAATGACGTCTCCGTCTTCATAGTTTTAGCCGATCTCCATCCACGCGTTACATTTGATTGTAATGTCTTGTTTGACCATCAAACACTAATTTATTTTCTTATCTACAGGAATTGAAAGCTTAAAATTGTTTCAAGACCTTGACATAGGACCGTCGCTTCTGCTAGCAGGTAAAGACCTTCCAGAATTTAATCAAGGACAAAATGTGGCGGAACTGGAATTGTTTTATCTAGCTACTTCTCAAAACAATTAAGTAAGTTCTTTAAAATCTTACTTTACAAACTTCTAGTAATCTTCCTTAAAACGTAAGACCCGCTTCTACCTTGTACCCCAGTTAAAACATTTCGGGTTATCCGGTATTCGGGTCACGAGTTCCGGCTATGGGCCGTGTCCAATGGATGGCTGCTCATCCCAGATCAATCGCTGAACGGAGGTGTTCTTAATGGAGATTTTACACGTGATTTCCGGAGACGTTGGCGTCTCTGCCAATACGTCTATGGTGGCCATTAAATTGAGAATTGGGCCTTTTTTCGACGATACCCATTGGGTTTATTTGTGTAAAGTCACTGAGGTTTATGGGGAAGTGTGTCAGTGGGTTGAATAAATATGATTACTGATTGAGATAAGGCTGTTTGGTATTCATTGATTGGTTAAAATTATAATCGAATACGTTATTAAAGTAAGGCAGTTTTGGGAAATGTCCTTGTATAACGAAATACTACCAGTATATTTACATTTTCTGCCATATAGTGACGTGCTCGTCTCGTTTGCTTTAATATTGGGTCAACAACGTACCTATCACCATTTAATTAAAGATTACCATATTATTTCACCACTTATCTAAAACGAAGAACCTAATACAAAAACCACAAAAGGCCAATAGGACCGAGCAGCAATGTAAAAAAAATGATAAACGACTTTTATCCTTAGAACAAAATACCTTCTTTCGTTTCATAACATGAGCGAATAAGCTGCGTCATGGTTGCTTGAATGACGTTTTGCTGAAGCTGTGGCTAACGCAGATTTCTGAGCTTTATTTTTTCAGGTGATGGATTACTCGTGTTTTCTTGTGTAATTTCCGGCCACTACCTCTAATTGCCATGGGCATCCGTCACGGTTGCGGGAAAATGGGGAAAAACTGGAAAAACCCGCTAATGCCGACAACAGCTGATAATAAATAAATGTCTGTGTTGCGGTGCAGGTAACACTGACGGTCTAAGCTTGTGGAGTTGTTTATTTCCTGGAAGTTGTGGTTACAAGATGTAGGTATGGCAAAAAAGTCTCTAGTTACGGTCTTATGCAACCTTATAATATTGTAATGCGAAAGTAACTCTGCCTGTCTGTCCGACTTGATTTCAAGCCATAATTACTGAATTTCATTATTAACTGAGGTGTGAACATGTTACTTGACTGCAAAAATTCCAGATGAAAATAACAATATCATCATCATCATCATCCTCCTGCCCTTATCCCAATTTTATTTGGGGTCGGCGCAGCATGTTTTCTTCTTCCATACTCTTCTATCTGCCGTCATCTCACAAGTAACATTCTTTCTTACCATATCTACTTTCACACAATCCATCCATCGTTTCTTTGGTCTTCCTCTTCCACTATATCCGTCCACGTTCATACTCATCACTTTCCTCACAACATGACTCTCATTCCTCCGCATCACATGCCCATACCACGACAGCCGGTTTCCACTCAGTTTTTCTGATACCGGCGCTACTTTCAAACTTCCTCTTATATACTCATTCCTCACTCTATCCATTCGCGTAACGCCACACATACCTCTTAACATTCTCATCTCTGCCGCATGCAATTGTCTTTCATTCGTCGCTTTTGTGGGCCAGCACTCTGATCCATACAAGACAGCAGGCCTGACCATACTCTTGTAAATTTTCCCCTTAAGTTTAAGGGGAATACGAGGGTCACAAGTTGTTCCCGTTACCTGCCGCCATTTCATCCATCCTGCGTTAATTCTGTGCGTAACTGTCCGATCTATTTCGCCATCGCCCTGAATAAGCGAACCGAGATACCGGAAATCGGAACAGACTGGAAGAAGTGCGTTATCCAGCGCTGTGGCTTCAGGACTGGAGAGACCGCCGAAATCGCAGAACATATATTCGGTCTTGGTTCTGCTGATTTTTAAGCCAACATTCTCCAGTCTCTGTTGCCAACTCCCCAATCTGCTCTGGATCTCAGGTCCGTCTTCACTAACCAGGACGATGTCGTCGGCAAACAGCATGCACCAGGGTGCCTCCTCCTGTATGTCCGCCGTCAAGGCGTCCATAATAAGCAGGAAGAGGTAAGGACTTAAAGCCGACCCTTAGTGCAGGCCTACAGCCACACTGAACTGGTCAGTATTGCCGGCCAACGATCGGACATACGTACAGGACTGCCTGTACATCGCACGAACTAACTCCACATACTTCCCAGGCACACCTTTCTCTTTCATGGCCCACCACAACACTTCCCGGGGCACCCTATCATACGCTTTCTCAAGGTCAATGAACACCATGTGCAGATTCCTGTGCACACGTCTGTACTTCTCGCACAATTGGCGAAGTGCGAAGATGGCGTCCATTGTCCCTCGACCTGGCATAAACAAATAACAATATATACTAGATAAAATACAGTCGCATTATCTGCTAACGTTATATGTCATCAAATGCCTTTTGTCGACCCAGAAGTAGATATAACGTAATACTTTGTTTTACACACTCAACATCTAGCAATAATTCACAGCAATAAAGAAACGTATGAGCAGTTTCTATACTGTTTATCTCGAGAGAAACAAATTGAGTGCTTCATGAACCGTAAACAGCTGATCCCCTCAAGAAAAATCTTCACTCAATTGGAACATACGATACCGTGTGAAATATTCTCATTAACACGTTCATATTGAAACACGTATAAATGGAGTATGATGAAAAGGATGACTTATAACCGATATATCCTTCGTTTGTTTTGCTAAATATCTCATCTATCTAGCCTTTTCCCAACAATGGTAGGAACGGTTTCCAGTGTAACCGGATGGAGCTGAGTACCAGTGCTTTACAGGAAGCGACTGCCTGTAATGCCTATTAGACTTCGGAGGACTGCCAATGATGTTCAAATGACAAGCGAGGCCAACAGTTTATCGTGCCAGCCGAAACACGGAAGAACTCGTTATAACAAGATGTTGTGGTATTATGACGAACAAAGCTAGTATAAACCCAAAATATTAAAGAAAAAAAATAAATAATAACTTTGTGCTAAAATAAACTAAAACGACCCATTTCCTAAAAAACTCTTTGCAAATGATTTAAATAATGTCAACATTAGAAATCCTTATTAGTCCGTGGGTGATCCATTAGATACGTCCCCAACTTTGTGGGACAACCTCAGAGCTATTTTAATGATTAATGTGCTGAGCGACAATACGAATCCTCGGCGGTTATCTAACCCGGACAAAGAAAGGGCACGTGTATTCATATAAATCATATGCAGACTTGACCCTTCCTTCACCGCAGGTTCGAGATATACGGTCACTAGAAATGACCTTAGAACCCCGAAAACTTCAGATTAAACTGTCGGCTGATACTGTTGGAGCGATGGTTGCCAGACATCTATACAAATATACTAACATTATGAATCTAAACAGTGTGTTTGCTTGAACGCGCTAATCTCAGGAACTAGTGGTCCGATTGGAAAAAAATCTTTCAGAGTTAAATATCCTACTTATCGAGACAGGCTATACAATACTTTTTATCCGGTTTCGTGGAGAAGTTTCTACGGAAAGCAGGTAAAAGCGCTGGCAGGAGCTCGTTTATAAAGATAATCGTGAATTCAATAAAAACTCTTTTAGTAGTAATAGCACTAAATAACCAATATATAGTTGCTATATTCAAACCATGTCATTTAACCTAAAAAGCTCATATAGTTCAGTAAAATTAGGCAGTGTTACCGAAATCCCTTATGTCATACCTCTTTCTGGTAAATTCCATATGACACCATGGACAGCATAGCCGAAATACCCTATAATTACTGCATAGTTATACATATTCCGGTAACGGTATTTTGACCGGTATTTTCTGTAGCTTCGACTCATGAATAATGACCGTATTTTTCTATAAGAAGACTATAGGAAAAAATGTTGTGTCCCACTGCTGGGAACAAGCCTCCTCTCACACGAAGAAGGATTGAGCGGTAATCACCACGCTTGCTCAATGCGGGTTGGTGATTTCGGTTGGTGTGTCACTAACAATTAAATAAAATGTTTTATTAATTTTCTGGAAATATTCAATAAATAGATGTTTACGAAAACATTGTAAATAATATAATTAAAATGTCCAACAGAACAAATTATATCCAGAAGCTTTATTTCTTTGTAATTAAAGTGTAACCTGTCACTGTCTTCTAAAACTTGTATTGAACTGTCCGTCACATTCCACGAATGTTTTGTACAATTTCGTACACTGAGGTTTTATATAAGTTCCGTCCACTTGTCTCTTTAATGGAAAATAGAGTGGAGATTAGTTGGTTCCGCGAAATCTATCGTGGGTGGGTAGATTTTGAAACCTTTTGATAGAAGTCACATTTACCTGAAATGTAAACATTTGATGAGTCCTCTACTAAAAAAAGTACTAGGTATTTAATTTTTTAAAGCATATAACATTTTTACGAGAGCTTTTTCAATAACATACTTATGTTTTAATTCTCACACATTATTACCCAACCTGTAAAAATATATCACTACACTTAAGTTTGTCAATAGAAGTCATCACTATATCGCATTGAAAACAACAGCAGTTTTAAACAACACCTCTATTTTTTCTAACTTTAGATATTATTCTACTGAAATTGTCTGGAAAGGTAGTAAAGTTTCGAACAAAGGTAAAGAGTTCGACGCCTCCAGACATAGAATAAACAATGTCAAACACAATTCAACCGCCAGTTGAAGTTTATTTTGAAGTGAAACTATAGAGCTGTAGCAGCTGAGGCTCCGAATGTTTGTGTCTGTAGTTCCCTTAGGAATGACGTTTGACGTATCCAGTAATGGTATGCTCTAAGACTATTGAACCTTTTAGTTCTTGTAGGCACTTGTGCCAATTTAATGCAAGGTAAAAAAGTTATTGATAAAATCAATCAACAATCCAATTCATCATAACGCAATATATTTCGATTGGTCAGACATACATTGTATTCAATTTAATTAATCAATTCTAGTAATATTTCGCATAACACACGAATACTTCCATAGAACCGTACCCAATTGTTCCTCATTCAAAATAAAGCCATCCAATTCGAAATTGAAACGCGATTCCATTCACGTTGCAGAATTTCTAGAATGTACTAATAACCCGTTCGCTGCTACATCGAAATATCCTTTTGTAGTTTTAGCTGTTTTAGTCTAAACAAGCCGTTGTGTTGCGGTCGCCGTCAAGTCCGTTAGCCTGCGGCCGAATTCTGTTGAAAACGAACTCTAATGTTCCGCTTTGTGCGAAATTAACGAAACAAGCGAATGTTAATGTTACGCCAGCGCTGTTTTAGTTGCGCGATTTAAGAGGTATTTCCTATGTAATGGTTTGTTGTATTACAAGGAAAATGGGAACTACGCGCATTTAAGGGTTAGTGGCTTTTACTTGAGAATGAGTTGAGGCTGTTATGTGTGAGTGGGTATTTTTATTTTATTGTGTGTTTATTATAGCGTTGTAATAATAGAGAATGGAGAGTAGTGAATTGTGCGGACCTTTATTGTTCAAAACGTTAACATAAGTAAATAACAACAAATAAACTATCATCATTATATTAGTCAGAACTTTAATTTAAACGTCTACTCACGTAGGTAATCCCTAAATAAATCTCATGTAATGACGGTTTGACCATGTAATACAAAATTATAAACAGAAATATTACGTGACAACCACAAAATTGTGGCACATTATCATGTTTATCCACCTAGACCATTAAAACACAATGAAAATAAAATATAACTGAGCAAACACGCTTAATTTAAATAAAACGGGAACCTTTTTCGATGATGAAATTAACCTTAACAGAGGAGAGCTGGACGAGTTGACAACCTACTAAATATATTTATACAGAATATCTACTCCGAACAGCGGAAAAAAAGAACAAAAACTCGAATAAAATACTTAAAAAATATAAGATGCAAAATATTAGATGCAAACAATAATTATTGTGAGGTCTTAAATACTTGCCAAGGATATCATATAAAAAACTTGTATTTAACATAATTTTTATTGCTCCAGTAAATTTTTCACAAAAATTAAAACAGCGCGGTCACTTTGGAATACCTATCACGTTGCGATTCGTTCACCATCCGTGTGTCCCAAGCCGAGACCGACTGCATTTCGCGTGGTTCATATATCTGCTTACAGAGACCATAACTTGTGCCTCTACATGTTCTAAACCTTCTGTGCTTTATATACTCTGTGGCTGAAACAGCCTGAAGCGCAGTACACGTCAATACATTTTACTCGGCAGAGCACATCAAAAGGTTTATTTTACAGTGGCCCGTTTTTTGTGTCTGTAATTGAATGGGCAAGTTTACGATCGACCAAAAATATTTACCGTGGAAACTAAAGTAAATAGTGCCATGTGTGCTGTTGGTTATTTTTTTTGAACAGATATGAGAGTAAATAGAATTCCGCCATGTTTGTTTGTTGAGTCTTTTCGCTGTTTATGTATTTATGCTTGTTCAGTTTTTGGTAAAATATTGAAAGGTGGTGTTTTTATTAACATTATAAGCAATTGATTTTGAGTTATCTAGTTTTGTTTTCCATTAATATAGGTATTTTGATTCCACGTCATATACATAAGAGAAACTTAATTTCATTGATATCCAAGAAGGTTTCAGCTTTGTATAAAACTATACGAGATCTGACAGCCTCTGCCCCTACTCTATGGTCTATCTAGCCAAATAAAAATCCACAGAAAAGGAAGAAAAAAAAACAAAAGCTAGCTAGAATGTTTATTTACCTAATCCGACATTTCATTACAACTGTACCGTACCTCGATGCCTGTGTTTAATTTAAACAGACAAACCTCATTACAGACAACGATTCTCTTGCAAACTTTCTTAATCTATTCCCATTCTTAGTTTTCTCATAAACGTGAGAAACAACACACGGGTTGTTATGTATGTTGGTAACATTGTTTTATATGGAACATGCTTAATTAGACTAACTTTTATAGAAGTATGCTTTGTTTAGTTTCCTGAATAGTTTAGTTTCCTATAGTTATCGGCACGAATCTTGAGCGCTGAGCTTCATATGTGCAGAAGTGATTTATTAGCAAAGAACCAATCCCGAGTGGCGGCTATGACGCGATGCGCTGCGGGCCAATCACCGCTTTAGCCCGCTCCCGCGCCTCACTTCATACCACAAAAGGGTCCCAATAAATAACTTCTGCGCAGGTGAAGGTCAGCGCTCAAGATTTGTGCCGATGGTTATAACTCATTTTGCTGTAGCAAATTTTAATGTATTATTTAAAATATTTGATACTAGCTGTTCCCTGCAGTTCCACACGCCAGACTTTATATGTAGCATTTATTCAATTCAGTTCAGTAGTTTTCACGTGAAAGCAAAACGGACAGACAGTCAAGTAATGTATGTAAATAATGAGTCATCTAACGCATATAGTTGTTTTTCTACCTATAAACTGCAATAATGGGATGGTTCTACAACATTTGCCTAATAACAGGTAACATTTTTTTTTTTTTTATAATGTCGGGACACCTTTTCACACACGGTCGGTTAGCCCCATGGTAAGTTATTAATTAACTTGTGTTATGGGTGCTAACACAACTGATAAACTACATATAGCTACATATATACATATTTATAAATACATATTGTAACACCCAGACCATGGCCAACAAGCATGCTCATCACACAAATGTCGACCGAACCGGGAATCGAACCCGGGACCTCAGGTTCGGCAGTCCGGCATGGTGACCATTGCGCCATCGAGCTATGGGCTGTTTAATGACAGCAAGCCGCAGTCGAAGCCGCGGGCTAGAGTTAGTTAGACACACACACACACAAACACAGTTTTCGTAGCAAAGCGACGTTTACCTACTTCTCGTAATGGGTCCGAAGCAGGTGTTTAAAGAAACATTAGCCAAGGATAAGTTTGGTCATTATACCTTTCGCCAGTTCACGACAGCGTGCTAGTAAGAATTCTCGTATGTTTTTTTGTGGTAAATGTTTATTTTGTGAGAAATTTCAACAAAATAATATTGATTAGTCGGTTTAATTGTTATAATTAGACATTTTGTTATTTACGCTTTATGTACCATAATATTTTGTAAACCATAGATTACAGACAAATATGTACTAAGTACTCGCCACAAGCGATGGAAATGCATGACTGAACGAATCTTGTAATATTTTGATTTGAGCAATAAAAAATATATAAATAACTTCTTCCTCGTAACAAGCATATCCCGGTGAACCAACAAGTATAGAAGCCGAAATAAAAAATCGTGTTAGCTGACACAAACAAACCTCGGGTTTCCGGGGAACATTAAAAAGTTTTGAATACTTTTTTGCTTCATCACTGTAATGTTTTAAGTTTAGTTCTTTTCAGCCTCTTGGGTGTAATTTAGACTTTTCGCTGTTTTTCAAACACGGAACATATTTTTGTAACGATGACAAAACAAACGTGACTGTATCTGTGTTATCTTTGAATTTATTTCTGCTACAATATTATGGGAAACGAGAATGTTTTGCTTTTTCTCATACATATTGGGTATCAACATTTATAAATGACTAGCTGTTTTCCCGCGGTTTCACTCGCGTCCCGTGGGAACTACTACTCCTAACCAGATAATATATAGCCTATGTTACTCGGCGACAATGTAGCTTCTCAAATCACTTCAGTAGTGTCGGAATTATTAGGGTGCAAATAAACAAAAAAATATACACCAGAATAGACATTTGAGTAACAATTCCATATCCAAATTGAGAGTTATTAATACAGCAATCAACAACTCTAACCAATTAATCGAATCCTAAATGCTATATTACCATCGACAAACTCCATTCACTCATGAAAAATGGAATCGATATTTTTAATTCAATCAAAATTCGAATTGGAATCGCAATTGAAATTCTAAACCGTTTTCCGATCAATCTATCGTCTATTACCTGTCAGGGTTGTCATCGAACGCTTTATGATAGTATAATGACGGAGTGGCAACCATAATGGGCCTTCATTAAGGTAACAAATATTAATGGATGCCTTTTGTGCGTTGGTAGTCTGTGTGAAGTGATTTTATTGGTTATGAAGATTTTGATTTTATGGCAAAATCAGGTTTAGGTTTGTAGTGTGACAGTATCATTTATTGTGTGTGTTTATATATATTTATTGGAGTTTAAATCGTCCTGGTCAATTAAGCTATTCGGCAAGAATTACTTGAAAATTATGTGATAGAATTGCTATCACATAATTCTTGAAACAAATAAATTCCTCCTTCAGAAAAAAAAATCTTGTTCCTTCAACATTTATAAAAATAAATCTTAATTAATATCAGCTAATAACTATGAAATTAATTGGAAAAAAGAAGCTTGGCAGCCATTTATTTTCAGGTACATCGTACATCAAACTCTGGACAGCTAATTTTGCCAAACAATAACTTTTCGCACCTTTTCTTTTCAGATATCTTCCATTGTTGCAAAGATAAAGGAAAAACGTTTGATATAATAAAATATAATCACACCTCTGGGTTTTTTCGATGGATGAATCATTCATAAATCATAAAATTGTTATCGCGGTGAAATAAAACAGTTACTGGTGTTCCTCGAAGAAGAACGTGGAAATATTTTTTAATATTATGGATCTCTGCTCTAAATTAGCTATGAAAAGCAATGGAATTAGACGATCCATATACCTGGAGAGTATCCGTCTTACCACAAAAACTTTTAAACGTCAGATTAGGACTTGTCTAAAAAAATGTCAAATTATGACGTTGACATATGGTTCATTTTGCAGCCACAATTTTTTTAGACAAGTGTAAAACAGGTGGTTAAGTTTTTATAGTAAGGCCATATGTGTTTATATTTAAAGGAATTATTTTTCAGAAGGTTTACTTAGTAGGTATTTAATATCCTCAGAAAATATTTAGGTACTCTCTGAAAAATATCAAGCAAATATAGAACTATAAAGGCCGAAAGGCGTTGGCCCACGTGTGGTTTCAGGTCCTAAATTTATTTGACCATAGGTAGGAAATAAGTTAATAAATAAATAAGCGAGAAGCCGAAAATCGATCTCAGTGGCGTGCACTTGGAGAGGCCTATGTCCAGCAGTGGACTGCGATAGGCTGATGATGATGAGGAAATAAGTACCTACAAGTAGGTAAAAAGAATTAACAAAACGCCTAAAATACACAAGCAAACTGGTAAGTGGCTAAATGAGTGGGTAGGAATGAGTAGGCAGATGAAAACATCCGTCATTTCGACCGCAAACAGCTAAAAGCTTGGCTACTTTTTTAAGTTTTTCAAAAATTCCTTGCATTTTGTAAGAAAGAATGCTTAAAATGTCGGCATCAGCATTTCGCGGAGAACCGTGACCTCATTCCAAAAAGTTTTCCCTTCAAGTAAGATTGATGTTTGCAGAAAAAATTACTTTCTGTGAAAAAAAAAACGAATGAAACTTTGGACTTAACAAGTTTTACGGCAATGGATATTAAGGTATGCTTTCCTTTTTTTTAATAATTCAAAGAAAGTTTTTGACAATGCGCTATGTCCAAACTTTTTAGCAATCCGCTGAGAAAACAACGGAATTTGGTTTTGTATAAACAATTTGATTTTATTAGCATGTTCTTTTATTCTAACACTTCTTCCGCCCATGGTTTCACCCGCGTCAAGAGCAAACTCCTTGCTGTAGCCGAATGGTGACATGAAATCATTTATATTTTATGTCCTTCTCCTGGGTCTAAGCTACCTCCCCTTTAATTTTCATCTTAATCAGTCCAGCCGTTCACGCGTGATGGCGTGACCAAGGGATATTATGATTCATTTTTATAAATCGGGTGTATCATATCTACTTAATCACATTAAATCCTATCACATATACTTTAAGGTTGTGATGTTAATCACAGATCACACCACAAGGGAGGTATTCTATAACCAATTCCTAGAATTTGAAACAATTTGATTCAGTGGTATAGCCATAGGAATTATTTTAAATTTGTGTGTGTTCAGTGATAAAGTACGTAAGTGCCAATGCCCCTGGTTAGCGATCAAAATAAAGGTTGCCATTATTAGCAAAACCCTTAACTAAACGAAGAAAGAATATTTGACAAGGCAAATTTAAACTTATTGAAATAACAATAAGGTCCATAGTCATACGTTCATGTGATGAGCGAAAATAAATATGTAGTTTTTTATTGTGTCTTCGGGATCATTGCTGCCAACCCAACTATTAGATCTATATCAAAATGGGCACTATATATGTTTATATGTTTTAAATACCGTTTTCTACTCATTAATAATTGTAATAAAATACTGTAATAAACATATTATTTTACAGAGTTGAATAATGCGTATTTTTCATTTTTATTTGGTCTTTCTAGACGTCACTTGATTTTTAAGGGTTTTTAAGCTTTCAACTGACACGCAAATTTCCATGTTCGGGAACGAATGTGTGAATAGTTTACGTTTAGTGCATGGCCGCCGCGCCCGCCGGTTTTTTTTATGTCACTGCGTTTGTGGTGCGCAAGAAATTTTGAGATAAAACGTGTATAAAGAATTTACGTGTTTTAGTAAACGGTATATCGTGTATCTGAAATATTTTGTTTGTGATTTGTTATCAGTGTAAATAATCAATTCGTCGAGTAAATTACACAGCCGCGGAGTATACCGACATAGTGCTTATTTACGGCGAATGCCATCAAAACGATTCATAATAATCATAACGAACAAAAAAATAAAAGTGATGTGACGCGATTGTAAAAAAAATGCTAGAATAAATAAACAAAACACGATCTGAAGTATATTTCATGTTCGATTTTCGAAAATACGCCAACTTGTTTCATCTTCTGCAGATCACGTATACCAGCACGGGGGTAATTCGATGATATTAGGCGACAGATGTTTTCTGGTGTATTTTTCAATCTCACCCCGCCTGGGGCGATTTATGCCTCGCCTCTTTATAAATGACCTGCGTGGCCGAAATGAGATATAGAAATACCGTAGCGATATTGCCACCGAATATTTTACAGCTGAAAATTGGAGTATTGAATTTTGCTTTAGGTTATTGATCGCTAATAATGTTTACAGAAAGGGCCTCGTAGATTATAGGGAAGCAGAAAATATGAGAGACTTGTTAGTAGGTTCATATCAAACTGAAATATAAATAAATTCTCAACATCAACAACGTATATTGTCTGACTTTCTAAACACTAAAATTATAACATGGTGGACTAAGGGAAAAACCGGCCAAGTGCGAGTCGGACTCGCGCACGAAGGGTTTCGTATCATTATTTAAAATGAGCCAAAAAACACGTTTGTTGTATGAGAGCCCCCCAAAATGTTATTTTAGTTTTCAGTATTTGTAGTTATAGCGGCAACAGAAATACATCATCTGTGAAAATTTCAACTCTCTAACTATCACGGTTCATGAGGTACAGCCTGGTGACAGACAGATGGACAGAGGAGCGAAAACAATAGGGTCCCGTTTAACCCTTTGGGTACGGAACCCTAAAAACGAAAACATAAAGTGGTCTGACGATGCGAGTGAAACGGCAAGAATCGATTGTCTCGCTGAAAATGGCTTCTGAAGTATATGTATAAACCTCCTCAAAATGTTCGACATTCCCGATCAAAACTCATTAACATCCGAGAATCACGACTGCAGAATTAAAAAAAAAGCAAAAAATACGTTACACAATCGAATTCGCTGATACAATCACAGAGCTTCGTAGAAGCCCTTTGTAAGCGGATTGATGGCCAAAGATACCGCGATCACAAAGACACGGAATGGAACCGATCTCGGCTCGGACAACGATCTATCAATTTGTTTAATTGGATTCTTTTCATTGTTATTTTTTCTTTTCGTTTGTTTGCAAACAGGTTTGTTGAGATTTAATGTTATTCTTTTTGTTTGAGCGTTTGAATTGAAACTCGTTCGTGAGCGTGTTTCGGATGGCACGTTAAACTGTAGGTCCCGGCAGTCATTGAACATCATTAGCGGTCGTTACGGGTAGTCAGAAACCAGTAAGTCTGACACCAGTCTAACCAACCACCAGTATCGGGTTGCCCGGGTAACTGGGTTGAGGAGGTCAGATAGGCAGTCGCTTCTTGTAAAGTACTGGTACTCAGCTGAATCCGGTTAGACTGGAAGCCGACCCCAACATAATTGGGAAAAAGGCTCGGAGGATGGATTAAAAAGTGGTTGACTCCTTTCATGGATTCATGTAGTTATTGGATACAAACTCAGAAGTACCTACGCATATAATTTTATTTTTACCTACCGTTGAAAATTCAAACGCATGCAACAATTTCACATTCACCCCACCACAAAAACGTCTAAATTAGGCTCACGTTCCCATTGAAATCGTCAGCAAAAAAATATCGC
Source organism: Helicoverpa assulta (assembly GCA_963856015.1). Taxonomy (NCBI): domain Eukaryota; kingdom Metazoa; phylum Arthropoda; class Insecta; order Lepidoptera; family Noctuidae; genus Helicoverpa; species Helicoverpa assulta. The sequence continues at coordinate 5,452,502 of CAWLCW010000016.1, forward strand.
CGTCATACATTGAAATACTGGCTGAAACGAGCTCAACGAAGCGCGACTGAAAAATGTGTAACACCTTGCAGTGTTTCCGAACAGTTATCTTGCAACCTCGTCAGTTCGACGACATTTGTTCCAAGCATTTTGAGAGGGAAAAACGACGATCGGATACGCGTATGAATTATTTTGTTTTGTAAAACGTAATGAGGTTGTCTTTCGTGTATTTTGTTGTAGTAGAACCTTCTTCTTGAGTTGGTTGAAAAGGGTTTTTGTAAAAGTATCTTTTCCCCTTCTCTGATTAAATCATGCGATTCTAAAAATTATAAACTAGCTGCCGTTAGTAGTTTCACTAGTGACCAGTGGGGGGACTACTCTGTACTCTACTAGTAAGCTACGTATAACCTATAACCTTGCTCAATAAATGGGCCATCTAAAAGTGAAAGAATTTTCAAATCGGTCCAGTATTTATGCAATAGATAGAGATAGAGATGAATAGATTTTATATAAGATAGAAAATCCTTCTGAAATCAATGAACGGTGTAGGTATATGTATTTAATTTTAACAATGCTATTTGAATACTTTACAAGTATTATTTACTCTAAAATAAACGTGACTAGCTAAAAGTATCCCACATAACATTGCCTACAATTGAAATGTTATTTATAAACGTCGTACCCGAAATGCTTAGTTGAACTTTACAGTGGATCTTACTTACCATTATCCTATTCCCTAAACTAAATATGCTTTTAACAAAATTGGATTCGGAAAAGGTTCCTTCTTTCAATCCTTGTGGTTTCACCTTTTTGAGTTTTAGTTTTCATTTCTATGTATCGTAGGTTATTCTATTTTTTTGTCAGTTTTTTAACTCGTGTGCTCAACAGACAGATTTTTTTGCCTTAGTAATAACTTTGCTAAGCAACAGTTAGCAAACTCAGCAAGATTGTCTGTTCTGAATAAGATCCTTCAAATACGCGTCTGGCTTTATCTTCATAAACTAAAAGTAATTCCGTAAACAGAACCACATCACCCCTATAATTCGCTTACCTGTTCAAGACGACGTATACAAAACTTGGTCCTTGTCAAGGCTTATTTTTAGACGGACTCCTACAGCAGTAACAAGTTGCCCCCAGCGTAACGTGGCGGGAAACTTGAAGGCTTTTCGAGTTAATTAACCATACAACTTTCCGAACGAGATAAAACCTCGCTATGTGCCGACTGACTTGAATACAAACATTGCGCGCAACTCCGGCCAGCACGAAACAACTTGTTCGTGTAATTCGCTAATTTGATAGTTGCTCGCCGACATTAAGCCCTAATAAAGTTAGACATTGATCTTTGCGTGAGCCTTTATGTAATCAACAAGCTTGGAATGTTAAGAGCTAAGGAAATATTTTATCTCAGCAGAAATTCGCTCGAGTTATACGGCATACGGCACTTCAAGAGAGCAATTTAAAATAGCGCATGTTAAAGTCATGTTGTTGAAACGCCACTCGTGTCTTGCAGTAACCAAGTTCAGCAAATATCTGCAGAATCCTCTCGTTTGCACGTGATGTGTTTTATACGAGCGATCCTAAAATTGGACTTCCGTATCGTAACATGTGTTCGCAAATTACATTGATCTCAAACTTTAAACGAGAAAAGATAGATCGTAACTAATATAAAATATCACAGGAAAGCTCTCCATTTTCCACAATTCTAGAACTCGTTTATTTCTGCGAGGACTACTACGTCTTCGAGGCACCGGCGGCGTTCCTTAACGACCAGCGCCATCTAGTAATTTTCCCCAGAAGCAACGATTAAATGTTCGTTCGGGGACACTTGGCTACGCTAAAATTTATACGATGACATATTAAAGGTAGTGTAAAGGTAGTGTTGGTGGCAATCTTTCACAGACCACATATCCCAAGCTTAATTGCATTGAACAATTTATTGCATAGCTGAAACAAGCCGGTTTTGTAATTACGCACGCACCAGCCCTAGCTGTGACAGGACAATTAACTGTTACCAAAAATGACTACATTTGCCCGTGAATTGTTGATTAACTCGATATACTTTTAGCCAGATTAATTTCACTCTAAATTCAAAAGTAAATACATATTGTTAAAACAATAGTTGTAAATATGAACTTTAAAATCCTCCCATTTCTTGGTTTCCATAATCCAGGACAGCGAGCCAAGCAAGGAATATTCAATACAAGTTATAGGTATTAAACCTACCTATCACTTAAATCGTTTTAGAAACACCAGGATTTTTTTCAATTTCCCAAACCCATTCAAGCCTCCAAAAAACACCTCAAAAATGAAATACCAAAATGATTTGAATGCGTAATTGTATTAAACGCCAAGATGACTGGAAGCGGCAAGGTTATGAGCGTGCCTCTGACACAGTGGACCCTGACTTGACAATCATTCGGCTCGCTGGCTCGCTGGTAATTAAATGTACACGCTTAGCAAATAAACATTTTGGTAACTACACGTTTACCGAAATGCTAAGTGATGAAATGATAGCATTGAATTAAATGCGGGTTTTTTTTATATAGTAGGTTAGCGGTATTTTTTAAATATTTTTATTTAATTTTGTTGGTCCCTTCACATTTTTTAAACATGGATATGTTTGCAGCTCTCAACAGAACTATTTCTTGAAAGGATGAAAATAGAGATCTTTAGGTAGGTTCTAATATTATAAAGCTGAAGATTTCATTTGTTTTTATATAGTATGCTGAAAAATGATTTCTATGTGGGATATGTTTTGAGATGCTTTGAGATACCTACCTTTTGTCCGGCTACACGAAGTTGTTAACACAAGACGTTACTTTTCCATTAGAGCCGAAATACACACATAATATGTGGTATCAATGTAAAATGCCCGTTAATAAATAACCGACACACTTAAAAATTCATAAATCACTTTATGCAACCTCCATAAATATATCACTACATCGTTACACCAACTATGTTGCCAGTAATAAATAAACGAGCACAGTTATTTATTATTCAAGCTCATTAATTACTTAATTGGTTAATTGATGCGTAATACAGTCCCACTGTGGTATTATTTACGCAATTATTGTTAATAAACATTGTCATTAAAAATGCAGTGCCATGACAGTGTGGTATCATAGTTTATTGTTTCTTTGTGGTGTTGATTTCAAATGATAATTTACCTACTAAGCATACCTAATTACCTATATATGTACACTTACCGTTTTCCCGCCGTTTCACCTGCGTCCCGTGGGAGCTACTGCCCGCACCGGGATAAAACATAGCCTATGTTACTCGCAGATAATATAGCTTTCTAATGGTAAAAGAATATTTAAAATCGGTCCAGTAGTTTTTGAGTTTATCCATTACAACCAAACAAACAAACAAAGTTGTTCTCTTTATAATATTAGTATAGATAATTGAAGCTAGAAACCTTTACACAAAGGGACTTAACAGTGCTGAGTTATTTAAAAAGAAAAAGTTTTCTTTGTTAGATGCATCCAGCGCTCTACTGTATAATTATCTTCTACTCTTTTCGTGAGATTATCACATCAAACTCAACAAAGCTTTTAACATAGTTAACTCTTTTTAGCTACCAATCCGAAGTACCTGATCAGCCATAATGCATAGGATAATTTACATACACGTGTGTAATTTTACTAACGCTCAAAATATTTTTCTTTCGACACATTTCACACGAGACATATTTATAGACAAAACTACCCTCAGAATAGGGGCCAAAACGTAAGAGGTTCTTAACAATTGCCATCGTCTAGTTATGTTCTGGGCGCGGTGCCAGGATTTCCTATGCTTGAAGGTATTCAGTAGGCACTCATTAGCAATTGGCCGACATATACGACAGACTTGATTTACTCTGCTGTGCTTTATGAGATCAAGTCTGCTTGAATTGGCTATATTATTTCGCCACTGAAAAGTATGAATAAAAAAATATTTCTACATTCTTTGACTGCTTTAAGTTGCAAATATGTTCGTAACAGTTGTTAGTGTGTTAGAGGATGGCCGTAAATAGACCCACTACATATATGTAGTGGGTCACACTTAACACACTACAGTGTGTTAAGTGTGTGAAATAAATAATACAGGTCTTAGTGAAATAACTAACACAAGTCTTAATTTTTAGTTCAATAAAGCCATTGTAAAACAACATGTCTTTCAAATAATTGTTTTCCTTTTTTGCAAAATCAATTAAGTGTTAATTTAATGTTCATAAACATGCATGTTGCCAGAAAAATATTATATAAGCCTTTTAATAAAGTAATAAAATAAATCGTTCCTCCGCGCTCCGTGCGACGGGAACACAAAATGTCAATTTTAATTTTATTCAACAACCACCAACACTATGTTTACGACAAAAAGCTTTAGCGGCTAATGGCTTCAAAAGTTTTTGTACGTTATTAAAAATATAAATCAGGAGTTTCATAACCACTTTTATTGGAAATTTTCGGAATATGTGTGGTAGCCATTTTATCATATGGGTAAACGTTGTATTTACACGCTGGATACGGAAAAGATATTAAATACTTTTGTGTGAATAGTTAACTTTCAATAATTTAGTTTCATACGAAATACGCATAAGTTTCTTTAAAAGTGAAAATTTTACGGTCGTTCTGTAATAAAGAAAGAATTAATATATAATCCAACACTAATTAAATTAATTCCGAACACCGGAACAAAACACTCTCATAAAAACATAATTTTCTTCATCCCAACTTTGCCCCTTCGAATTAATCTAATTACACGAAATCAAGATATTAAGAAATTCTTCAATGTTTATATTAAGACGTAGGAAATAATTATCGGTAATAAGTTCATACATTCTCTTGATAGGGAAACTTTTAATCTGGCTTATGAGCCCCTTGAATTAATCAACGCGGAGCTTCGAGGCACCTTCTTTGAACAACCTGTCAGACTCCTTCAGTCTCTCTGATAAGTTGAATACAGGAGATACACTTCATTGTACCGAAGATTATTTAGATTATTTTGTAACATTCAGGTATTATAATACCTTACATCGATGCATATTAAAGACTCAACTTTATTTACTGAGGTTTTTTGAGAGCATAAAACAGAGGACTTATGTCCCAAGTGTGTGCCAACGGGACTGACATTTTATTATGCAGTTATTAATAGTCAGTTCCTTGTCCTACAACGTTTTCCCCATCATATCATAGAATTCAGTTGACGTGCAAATGACACAATAATGCCACTGGACGTAACATGTCACTAGTTAATCTAGTCAGGCCTATTCACTTGACAACTCTGTTATTAGCACTCATTAGCCGTCAAGTTATCGAACTTACTGTGACTGCATAGAAGTGAATAATTTAATTTCTTGATGCATTATTTCTAGGAAAATTGTTGACAAAGAAAAATGGGCTTTATTGTAGCAAAATGAACCGGAGTTTTATAAAATTTCCATAAAGAGGGTATTCTCTACACAATAAGTTATCAAAATTGATTGATACGAAAATACCCTGCATGTGGCTATATATTAGTAATACAAACAAGACTGGCTCAAGGTTAAAAAAATACAAATTCAACTGAAATCATTCTATAAGGATAATGTGTGTTATTTTGGACGTCCACAGAAAAACATAAAAAGTATGTGATATTAAAAACGGGAAATTCTAGTTTTTCTCTTTCTTTTAAAAGTACTAATTTTGTGTTTTCTATTACAATTGAAACCTATTGCTTCCTTCTTTGCCACAACTTCATATCACCAGCCCCCCAAAAATACATCAGTCCGCTGACACATATGTTGTGTCTCAAGATAATGTCGAGCGATGATAGCGAAGCATTATTGCCAGGGGACGACGGTTAACGACGGAGGAAACTCATTAAATACGCGACAATTTATAGCTTGCAGGGAACTGATGTTCCTGCGTACCTTAAGTTAGGGAACCCTTTTGGTTTCTTCAAACACGGATTAGTGAAGTCACTTCATTTTTGGTGAGTAATGAGGTGTTGTTTTTTGTAAGATTTAATTTTAGCTGCGATGCATTTTATTTATTGTTTTATCACAATTTTTCGGGAATGAAAATTATAAATGAGGAAAAAGTAAAAGCCATGCTCAGTTTCTATACGACGCTGTTTCAACGAATAATTTGATGTATATAGCACAGTCACCATAATTATAAACATTGGGCCCGTAAAGATGCACAAAAAGATAACCAAATACCCACCATAATCCCTCAACCAAAATTCATCAATGACCACTTACTAATCCATCAAGCTCGAGACACGGAAACGAATTAATTAACGAAGTCTCCAATAAAACGATAAAACGTTCCGAAGTAAGAGTTCAAAGTTAAATCTTTAAAAACCAAAGCTGTCTGTAAAGTTGGACAAAAATCGAATTAATTCCGAAATCCACTTTGAATTAGAATTGCGTAACGCGAAACTTTAAAATTGCCATTGTGTACATAAATTAAACTTTCCGCTTGGTACCGTTCAAGTTTTCAATGATAACATTAACATTTGAACCTTTGAGATTGAACTGTGTAATGTAGTTGCGATTTAAATCGGTCACTTGTGGTTAGAACAGGTAACGCATATGTCGACGTCGATTTATTTCTTTAGCTTTATCGAATTCTTCATACGTTTTAGATAATTTGCTTCTAAAATCGATTTTCTTAAGATCATTAAAAAAATGCAAACTTTAAACCAATTCCCTAAAAATACGGGTAACAATACACATGTTTCTATTGTTATGTATATGTTTAAAATTACAATCATCGTTTTAAGTTAAACTTGACCTACTTCTACAAATATTCTTCAAAAATGAACGAACAAGGAATAATTTAAATTATATCTGATGTAAGATGTAATAATACTCAGCAAGCCAGAGCGAATATAAATACAGTACAAAATGTACATAGAGCAAAGCTAAGTAAAACAGAACAAAGACAACATGGATACCCAAATATCTTGTTACAAAACAACTCAACATTCAGTCGTTTGTCCAAATTATTACAACAGAAAAATTATAACAAATTTCCCCTTTTTTTCTTTAATAAAACCACGAGAAATGAATTCGTTATTTACATCAACGATCGGAGAGCGGAAGATAAAAATCTTTTATCTGCCTCTGAATGGGATGTTTGTGCCATGAGCTCAAAGAAAAATTTCACCTAATTACTGCGCAAACCAGCTCCAGGCGTTTTGGTAACCGGTTTTAAAAGGAAACGATGCAAATAATTTTCCGAAGAATATTAAAGATTTGCGGATGATTTGGAAATTAAAACTCCATGTTTAGAACAACAATTTTTAATTATTCGTAAATGTTTGGCGAATTAAAATGTTCGGTATTAGGAAATTGTGTTCCCAGATTTGTAACATATAGTTTGAAGTAGGTAAATAATGGTTATTTATTTGGTTAATATATTGTATTCTTGTGGCATATTAGTACATGTAGGTAATTATAAATTGTTATATTCTTATTGTATGAAGCCCAGCAGTCCAAGTTACACCATAAACTCATTGACCCAAACAAAATATAGGTAATCTTCTTAATACTCTCAATTGAGTCACTGCGTCAAGATAATGGCTTTAGAAGTCAAAGGGTCAGAGAAGCTAGGTTCGATATAATCAGTCTAAAATGTGGGTCCCATTCAAAGCGACCCAGATTGAATGATAATTAGCACCTCTGACTTCTGGGTGATTAAGCGTTTAGATAACATTTAATAGATTGGACCGTGATTTATATTAGAATTTGTATCGGTTTTGGAGACATTCAACCGAGTTTTCGGCAGCTTTACCGAAACATCGGGTGATCAATTTGCGACACCCCATATTACTTTACAATCCATTGAGTGAAATTCGCTAAGGAAATTCTCATTTCGTGCTGTTTAGATGAGACATACATATGTACGTCTATAATATTTTAATGACATCAAAAACCTTCGAAACCCACTTTGAAACTTAAGTAGTATACCTGAAAGGGTAACAGCCCATAAAGTTGGCATAATCCCATTTAATTTTCCCTCACTATGATTTCAATTAAACGTATCATCCAAAGCAGACATTATGTATGACGTGGGAGACACGTTCAAAAGTTAAATTGCTCTAATTTGCGCTGTGCACCTTATTGCAGCCCCTTTTCAGAGCCACTGCGTTGGGATTTGTACTAGTGGTGCGCGGCGTCGATAAATTATTTCGGAAGAATATCGATAGAATTGAAATTATACATGTTTTTTTTTCGTTTGCAACAAAATGTACCTTTAGAGGAGATCTTTTATGTTGCTTAATGGAATAAGAACTGAAATGAATATGTACCTACATTACGCAGCCCGTAGCAATGACGGTGAGAGCACGACGGCACGGGTAAACATTTTAATATTTCTCTTTACAAGGTTGGGCCAAAATACAAAATTATTATTGAACCACAAAAATATTTCCCTCGCGGCTTGGAACCAGAAGCTATCCCAATGGAATTATATAATGTTTCGCGATGAAACGGGTCTGACCTTTTCTGTAGGCCGATATGAAAGTCAAACAGCATTTTTTATTCTAATGTCAGGTTGTTTCTTTTTACACAAATTAGTTGAGATCTTTATAAATAATTTAGACATTACAAAGGATTCGTTTCCTTTGTTAACTTATTTAGGAACACAAAGCTACTTCAGATTTAAGAGAATATAACAATACTAATTACTTACTAAGATAATTTTTGTTTTTTTATTTAGTCTATTTGGTCCCACCGCTGGAACATGTAATTTATTATCATAAAATTTGACAAAGTCTTTAAAAAAATATTCTTATCGATAAAAATATATCTATAAAATGCACCTCATTTAACGGATGCGTCCGCATTTTTTCACCCCCCTCTATTTACGATGAGATTTTCTCCATTTTGCTTGTGAAAGCGCATCCTTTGAACTTGTCTGAATTATTTAATCGTTTAATAGAATTACTGTAGTCGAACACGACCCTATTTGTTGCTCGTTCCCCTTAATTGGCTCGCTAAGAAAATATTTATCCGTCTTTGACTTTTTGCGGGCATATAGATTTCTTTGAAAAGCGCTGAGACCTATCTTGTTATGCCTGCATTAATTTGCAATGAGATCTATGAATTTTCTTCGGAGCACCAATTACGTAGATGGGTATTTTTTACGGAAAACTTACGGCTCCTAAAGTACTGAACCGATAAGATTTTTTTTACTGTAGGAAAGCTACTTTTTTTCGAATAACATAGACTACTTATATTTTATCCCGATACGGGCAATAGTTCCTACGAAACGCGAATGAAACCGGGGGTGAACGGCTAGTTTACTTGGATTAAATAAAATAAGAACAGGAGGTAAAGGAAAATCATAAAGGAAATCAGGAAAGTTATATAACAACAAACAAATTCACATATCCAAATCTAAACGTCAACCAATAATTAACGAAAATCAATTACAAAATACTCAACGTTCATCCATATGCACGATAATGCTGAACCGGCCATTCATCAGCATGCCAGCTAGTCACGGCCTCATTGAGGCCTTTAATCAACGTATATCACAGTGAACAGATTTTCAGCCAGTTATAATTCATTATGGGCGCTAAGTGGGCCCGGATTAGTTCACCACATTTCATCAGGTACGTACCATTATCTGCTTTGAAATAAATAGATTGTCGGTATTCATTACGTTGTTCTGTCTGTCTATTGGAATGGAATTTGTCATTTATTTGCGTACAATTTATTATTTTGCCGTAAACAAAATCACATGAGGTTTAATCGCATTTTTTTTATAAATCCATAGCGAAACCCGCTGATGTTTGTATAAAATATTTAGACTTTGCATAGGAATTCAATATTTTAAAATTACGTTGTCTGCATAAGTGGCAGTTAATATAATAGCCAGCTTGGCAGCTAAGCACTAAAGAGTAAAGTATGCATGAAATTAGGCACCTCTATGGCTAATTATTTTCGATGGGCGCTATCAATGGCCTATAAAGTCGTCTAGATGGCCCTAACACTCGATTGAGACATTTAACGTTGACGTGCCCACTAATTGGGTGAGGACTGGGAGGTGAAGGGACAAATTGCTGTTTTAGGGTGACAATAAATTGATACCGGCCGAGGGAAATTACCATACAACCCCGAACGTATTTCACAATTGCTTTAATTACTGATGCCCGGTGGTACCAAGTGGTGTAAATGGGTGCGTTCACCCTACGTGGTAATGTTTTCTTAACAATTGTTGGTATAGGCCGCCACCCGCAGAACTGGTGTTTAAGTGTTTATTTGAATTCGTAGCAAGGAATTTAATTATTGGTTATGAATCTATACTTGCTTTTGTCGTGTCCCCTGATATTATCGCTCTACTCACCGCCTCTCCCATTTTCTGAATTACAAGGTGACAAAAACATAATTTCATGTAATTAATTTAAATTGCTATGTTTAGGATTTTTCACATTTTTTTATAGTTTAATCGTCAATGTCTATCATGCGAATAATATTGAAAAAAAAAATCGTAACTGTGTTCCATGTAAAACTTCCGAAGTCAACTAATAGGACGGCAAAACTAGTTTGAACTGGTCACCCGATTGCTAATGAACGCACGGTTCTTTTTTCAACAATAAAATTCATATTCTGGCAATGCTCTGGGGGAACAAAGCTATGAAGATTTTTGTTAGTCACCGTTTGTACTGGCTATGGTTAAACTCAACACAATAGCAAAATTTTACAACAAAACATTTTATTCGAAATGTTATTATTCAATTGTGGAACGTACACAGATCAGTACTTTTTTGCAAAGCCTCAAAGAACACAAACAAATACATTGAAAACATCTGCCGAGCGTTACACACACATGCACAAAAACCTACCACACACACACTCACGTGCATATAAAAAATCTAATTGAAAGATCTTCAAAACTCGCATGAAAACCTAAACGCGCCGTTTACAATGTACGGGGGTAGCTACCCCGGGGTTATTTTGGCCGACTATAAATTAATTTCGGCACAGGGCACTGCAGTTAAGCCTCCATACATTTTAATTGCTTCCATTATCGGGTATTCTGCAAAATGGCGACCTGATGACAATGGAACGCACCCCATGACAGTGTTTTGATATAAGGCTTTATTAGGATTAATTTTTGTTCACAAATTAGAGTGTTTTAATTAGGTAATTATCATTTTGATGTTTTACGTTTTATGAAGGTGTGAACGTGTCTACGTCTACAAATAAATGTCAGATGTAAAAAAGATTAGGTTTATGAACCATGTATTAAGCCTTTCATATTCAAGAATTATTTGTTGTCTTTCAATGTCAATAAAATTAATCAAATCGAGTGCCTTTTTCAGCGAGTGTCACTGAAAAAGGACACCTAAAATAAGACCAAATATACCAAACCCGAGTATTCACCCCACCATTACTTCTAATTAAATTCATAAAAAATATCCAATCTTGTGTACTCAGACGGCCTTTTACAAAAAGTAAATGTATTCAATATGATAATGAGGTTTAATTACGATTCGTTTAACCAACGAGATCAACCTGTCGAATATAATTAAATTATTCAATTGCAATGCAAAAACAAAAGTAGGGGATCGTGTTACAGTTTACATATTTTACGTTAACATAATAATATCGACACGTCCTACGCATAAGTCCGTATGTGAAAAACGTCAATTTTACAGGAGAGCAATTACAAAGTTATCATAAGTTGGTCAAGTTATAACTCTAAAACTACTGAAGCGATTGTTTTGAAACTGATTAAATAAGATAATTGTAAGTCAAATTTTAAAATTCAATTTTTATTTCTTTTTCAATTCATAACTTACCATTTACGTAACTGGTAGTTACGGACTTATACAACATGTTTTAGTAAAGTGATTTTTTGTAAGTGGCAGATACGATGTTTTACTGTTTTTACTTGTTTTACTTGTTTTTTAACCACGTCTATAAATAGTTTTTGTAATGTGACTAGTAACAAAGTATAGATACGACAAATTATTTTTCTTCAAATAACTGCGAAAGTGGCAGATACAAGTTGAACTCCTAGTTTGATTTTCGGTGTAAAACTCCGTAACTAGCCACATACGGCTTTCTTAGGCGGAAAACAGGGATGCGTTTGCTTCAATATGATTCCATGGACGGTAATAACAAAATCTGCTCCCATTCTATAGTATTACTAAGTAGATGCATATTTCAGTTAAATCTTATAAGCAGCCTTATCAGATTCAGTAATATAGAAAACTAACCTTATACGAAAAGTAAACAAACAAACTTACCTCGACAATTATCATCTTTTTGATTTGTCCTTTGTCCAGTTCCCGCGTACAACTAAGCAACTGTCATATGCGCGTGGTAGACATTTCTCCGTTGCCGTGTAATAGTGCGTAAGTGACGGATAGGTACTTTTACGTCGGACTTCTTTTTCCTATTTTGCAGTTATTGAGTTATACGCCTCACATAAATCGGTCGGAGACAAACTTTTGAAAAAAAATTTTTTGCCAAGTTATAGATTCGGATACGTAGATTACGAAAATGATATAGTCGTATAACTACGTATCTACCCGATACGGACTTATACGTAGGATGTGTCGATATGTAAAACACGTAATTGTGTTTTTTTCTGATTGGTATGGTAGTTTATGTACTGTCGGTAATAAAATGGAAATTAATAAAATATTCAGATCACTACGATAACATAATACAGGATAAGATTAATATTATTATTTTATAAATCTATGTAGCCCTTTTTTGTATTCCAAGATGCTGTATAACCTGTATTCCTCTAGACATTTAATTTACATTCACATTCATACATAAAAACTGTCCCATCATCATCCTCCGAGCCTTTTTCCCAACTATGTTGGGGTCGGCTTCCAGTCTAACCGGATTCAGCTGAGTATCAGTGCTTTACAAGAAGCGACTGCCCATTTGACCTCCTCAACCCAGTTAGATACCCGGGCAACCCGATACCCCTTGGTTAGACTGGTGTCAGACTTACTGGCTTCTGACTACCCGTAACGACTGCCAAGGATGTTCAATGACAGCCGGGACCTACAGTCTAACGTACCATCCGAAACACAGTCAATTACTTAGAAAGTACATACAAACTTAGAAAAGTTGCATTGGTACTTGCCTGACCTGGGATCGAACCCGCGCTCTCATACTTAAGAGGTTGGTCCTTTACCCACTAGGCTACCACGACTTACTAGGCCACCACGACATAAAAACTGTCCTATATAGGGGTAAAATTGCAAGGATTAACGAATCATTCTTACTTAAAATCCCATTTCCACAAATAGATAGAAACCGTTCTAATTAAACGCAATAATTACTAACCATTCCTATTTATCCTTTTTACATCTTCAGCTTTCACATAGAACAGTCCAAGCTGAGTGACAAGGCAAATCCAATTGTCATTTTCTCATTACAGTTCTTTGCTTTCTGCTCTTTGTTTCAAACGAATACATTGAAAAAGGAAAAAAACAATTGCAGTCTAGATGCCAGACGGACTTTATTTTTGTTGATCCGCTTAACTAAGTTTGTAGTAAGTTCTTTAAAAAAGATTCTAGTACTGTGTTGTTTGTAAGTGGCTCTGAAGCATCTCAGCATCTCATATACATTTAGGAGAATTGAAGCTGGATGGCTTAAAGTATTTTAATACATACCGAAAATATTTCAGAAACCGATGATACTTATATGTATAAGCAAACAATAAGAAGAAAGTAAATTAAATTGTCGATTTTTTTGGTTTCAAATCCACAAAACGTTTAGTTTATCTATTTAGCAAAACCATCGAAGGTATAAGTTCAGCACATGTCTTGCTATTACTTATCAAGCGACAGCATATAATTAATGCAACTTATTTGATCAAATTTAACTCTTAAGATGAAGCCTCGCTAGAACATCGTTCCAGTATACTAGACCTGTTTATTAGTTTGACTAATGAAACTCAGTAAACGCAATACTCAGAAATATCCAAGGTTAGACAAGTCACCACACACGAAAACTACATAGTTACCTAATACAAAATGTCAATACTGAAATTATAATTTCAAAGTTTGTTACCAATAGCCCGGAGCAACCATTTGCTATATTTGTTTAGGATTGTTTTTGTTATTCTGTAGTTACTGAGAATTCTAAATTAGTTAGTGGTTTGATACGTATATAAATCACGAAACATCTCGCCTGCTTGCATAAGAAGAATAGACAGAAGTACCTACAGATACACTAGCCGTTTTCCCGCGGTTTTACCCGCGTCTAATGTAGTCTATGGTACTCGGGCAGAGTGTAGCTTTCCAACATTTAAAATCGGTTCAGTAGTTTCGGAGCCTATAAGGTCCAAAAAAATCGGCACGTAATGATGGTCTCATGCTATAACCACACCATAGAAAAAATCTGATTCCACATTAAAGCTGAATATTTCTATAGAAAACAGTAAGTGTCCTTGCAGGCAATGAGGATGATTTATATTTACGTAAAGGTACCTAGTTTATGAATAGGTAATTGATTGGCGGAAAGGTAAATTAATCTTTCTATTGACCTCAACTGATGTCATCAGCGTCCACTTAAAAAAAAAAACTTAGAACAGGCGTGAGCAAAAGTACCTAAGAATTGAATAACAATTTTTGATTTGGTATGAGTGCTAAAAGTATTTAATAACTGCTTGCATAGATTGGTAGCAAAGGTTATGTATCCTTTAGTTGGGTTTATAGTAAGTGGACCTTAGGTTAATTGAGAAACGTATTTTCTACTGAGTAATTTTTGTCTCATTTCGAAAAAAAATAAATAAAATATTTCTATTTATTTGACATACCACTTCTGTGGCCATCAGTACCCTGATAGGAATAATTTCTATGGAAATAGCACAGATTTCTCAACAATATCGTACTTTATTACTCTTTACTGTTATCAATACGAAGTAATGTCATATCAAGCTGGGCAGGCGCCAGACCCCTACCGTTCTGGTCATCCCTTCAGGCACACAACCTTTAGAGAGAAAAAGTCGTATGTGCATACAAAATTTAGACTACATAGGCCCTTTTCACAGTAACAAAGGTCAATGATAGCGAGCCCAGTTGTTGGATTGGTGTTTTTATTTTGTTTGTTGAGTCGTTACGTGGAAGAGGGTAAAATATACGTTTAATTTTGTTCCAACGGTTTAGGTATGCCCTTTGTGAAAATGATTTGATAATAATAAATGAGGTTTATATGTGTTGTTGTTGGATTTCGAGTTTAGGTGGACAGCTATTACTGCAATATTTGAATGTGTAGAAATATTATTTTATATTTGACTTGATTTATCTTTTACGATATCTTTATCTAAAAGTGGCATATAGAATTCGAACCACAAAAATAACTTTTAGAAAATATTTTACGTACCTATCTACATATAATGCCATTATATTGTTGCAGTTTAGAAAGTAAACACAAAAATTCAGCCAATCAAGCACATACATCTTTAAAAAACGACCAACTATAAATTCTTCAATCCCAAATCTAAAGCAAATACAGTTAATAACTTGTGGTCTCCAACCCTTAACCCGATGAAGCGGAAAATGCTTGATAAAACTGAAATGGGTTTATCTCATCTTACTATCAGAAGTGTGTCACGGACTAAATGAACCCTTTTCCTTGAGAGACAAACTAAAAAAGATAAAATGTTCCTTAGCGTACATTAAAGCAGAGTTGGACTTGGAAGAGACTATAAAAAGGCAGGAACCCGCGACTCCTTGGGGACGGTTGGAGGCAAAGCGCTTAGAGTAATGAAAATATAGAGAGGGCAGCTGAAGGGACTGTGTCATTGAGATTCAACCTTGTAGTAAAGTAACACAGTTTTAGTTACACTGAAACCTGTTTAAAATGCTGTTAAATAAGACTAGTGCATTGTTTTCGGTATATTATATTAACTATTTTTGTTTTCTAAATTAAAAGAAAATTAAAATACTGTAATTCGGTAGGTATTCGGCATATTAGTATAAATATTTCTGCACAAAACATACATATATCCACTTCCACAATCTCTCTTATAAAATAAATTGGAACGGCTTTTTGACAACACCTAGATTATCCAGTACCATCAGATGAACTATAAGTGTAACTACATCTTTAACCAATCTATGTCATCATAACTCTTCTTAAACCAACCGATATCGGTCCTCGAATGCCCTCCAAGCTACCTAGTTACAAGATTTCAAGCGTGAAATTTTATCGAGAGAATTAATCTTCAAAAGTTTCCCGACTTTGCCCTTTTGTCTTAGATGTGCCTGCAATAAAATTTATTCCTATTTCTAATCGGAAACAGATAATTCGAAGGGGAAGTCTCCCGTGGGCTCAATGATTTCCCTCCTTATTTAATTCCAAATATACGAAAGAGGATAATATTGGTAATTATGATAAGTAGGGTATTTGTAGATGCTTAGCTACTAATGCGGCTATGTACAGATTATATTTGGCATGAAATGTAATTAGGTACAGCCCACACACGTGTGAAGGTTAATTGTGTATTCAAATCGCAATTAACTATGTTTACCTCGGTTATTTCTGTATTTAGACTAATTATTTACATCAATCATCAGCCATCTTGTAACCACAAGTTAGTTCAAGTCTGAATGAGTTTGTGTTAATCTATACTAGTATTATACAGGGAAACATTTTTTTGTATCTCAATCTGTATTTTAAACGCTCCGAAACTACGGATGGATGCGATTTAAAAAATCTTTCGCCGTTGGAAAGCTACACTTTTCCCGGGTGACATAATAGGCTTTATTTTATTCGAGTAAGGTAGCGGGCAAGATGTGACTGAAACCATGGAAAATAGCTAGTGATAGATAAAATCATTAAAACCAACTGTGAACCTAAAACTAAGATTAGATTGCCTTTGTTAAGAAGTTCCTAGTTCAACACTAAAATAGCACAGTTCTTGAGACAGGTTCAAGATCTTTAATCTCTAACAAAGTTATGGGTAAGCTGTTTATAAGTACCTAGTGCGAAACTAGAACTTGGTTTTAAGATCTTAGTTTAGATACGTAGTTACTAGGTTGTGAACCTAATGGTCTTATTTATCCAACAAAATGGTTAAATACAAAGGCAAAATATACCAGTGTCCAAAACACACAAATTTTGCAAATAAAAATAAAATAAAAAATAAATTGTTTTTATTACAGACTACCTAGAGTAAAATCATACTTCACTCAACCACTCCAAAATATCTAGACAGGAAAAAACAATATGATTCGATTAATCAAACAATCTAGTTAAAGAAAAAAAAACTGACTTATCTTACAAAGGGCATTAAAACACCGCAATCATTAAATACTTTTACGAAATTAATTAACTGTTGCAAAACATTAAAATGAATAAAGCTTTTGACGAAATTAAACTTATTATGTAAGCGACAGTGCTCGGGAACCGCGGCCTTTTTGTGATTCCACTGACAAATGAACAGCGCTCAGTACCCACTGAGTTGATTTTCATATGTAGACCAGTTATTTTGTAGATGCGACTACTCATATGTGATACCCAACAGGCTTGTGCTTGTTATTCTACATAGAAAATGAATTCAGTTCAGTCAGGTCAGTTAATTATGAATTTAATAGAAAATATAGATTTTTTCAAGAAAGGACGGGATAATTCTACTTAAAATTATAAATGTGAAAGTTTGTGAGAATGTATAGATGTATGTTTGTTATTCTTTCACGCAAAAAGGGCTGGACCGATTTGGTTGAAATTTGGTATGGGGATACACAGGTGATACCCTGGATTAACCTTTTTATCAACACACCACTCGGGTGAAGCCGCGAGCGGAAGATAGTAACGATATAAGTGAATGATATACAGTAGGATATTGACGAGCAAAATTATTTAGAGCACAGTCACACACAAGAAAGAAAACTTCAAACTTGCGAAGTTATTTCTGATAGGTATACCTAGTGTGATTGACGTACCACTCTTCAGTCAAGGAATTAATTTTTTGCAAGTAATTTTACTTTTCATTCAGGCAGAATAAAAACCTCAGTCACTAATATACCGATTAAAAACCTCTTTGAAAATAATAGCGCACGAAGTAGGCTTCGTACTTCACAGTGAGTTGAATAAATGGTCTTACGTGGAACTGTTCATTTGGAACATGTTCCGAATAACTGTTACAAATAACAGCGTGATTTTACGCGCCGCTCTAACGCGATTTAATTTGATATGTGTTCAGTGAATCTTGGACCGATTGTTCATTTTGAGTTTATGAGAATTATTATGTGACAGAACAAAGTGTTTCAAAGGTCCTTTTTGGTTATTATTTCAAGCATTTGCTGAAACATTTGTCTGTCTCTGGACAGACTGCTCATACCAATATTTTTTCAGAGGTTAATATTAAAATGTTAACCTATACTACACACATACTATTCTTCTAAAAAGAAGCCTGAGGCCAGTCAATCTACCAGGAACATACACTAAAGGAACATACTTCTGAAAAACCAACAACCAAGTCCCCTTCTATCAACATGAAACAATATGTACAACTATCACTCAAATACCTTAGCAAAAAAAACCTTTCCTGGTATTCAGATCACATCACCCACGCCACTTCCCAAATCAAAGTAAGACGCAAAGCAAACACTCGTTGAAAATGCGCTGTAAATAATAAAAAGGTACGCAAACGTTAGAAGGTGTCTTAGAGACCGGTTACATGGTATGATTTTAGTTTGCGGTTTTTTTTTGTCAGAGTGTAAGGTTTGGGAATGAGGTTCATCATCATCATCATCATCTCAGCCATAGGACGTCCACTGCTGAACATTGGCCTTCCCCTTAGATCTCCACAGATACCTGTTGGAGGCGACCTGCATCCAGCGTCTTCCGGCGACCTTTATAAGGTCGTCTGTCCACCTTGTTGGTGGACGTCCTACGCTGCACTTGCTAGTCCGTGGTCTCCACTCCAGCACTTTTCGGCCCCATCGGCCATCTGCTCTGCGAGCAATATGGCCTGCCCATTGCCACTTCAACTTGCTAATCCGGTGGGCTATATCGGTGACTTTGGTTCGTCTACGGATCTCCTCGTTTCGGATTCGATCACGTAGAGAAACACCGAGCATAGCCCTCTCCATAGCTCGTTGAGCGACTTTGAGCTTTGAGATGAGGCCGATAGGGAATGAGGTTGAAACTGTTGAATTATGGTTAGAATAAACAGGATATTGTTGCTGCTATCTATCAGAATCTTGAAGTTCATTTATGAAAGTAAAATTATCCCTCTTCTTATTTTACTTCCTACCTTACGTTGTGACCTAGAATGTCGTACCGGTGCAATTTTCCCCCTTCATTTTGAAAACTGAAACTTTTTTTATAAACTTGTATCTATGCAGTAAATAAATGAATATTCAAACTTAATTAAAAAATCACAAGCTTATTCTTGTACAACAATTTAACTGTCCCAAAGTTTCGTGCTGTAATTATGATAAATTATCAAAAGCTTTTTTGTTTTATCGTTATATCAATCCTTTTCACCAATTCCAGACAGTGTGCAAGCCCTCTAACGTAGGTGAAAGCCTTCTGAGGCTGTCATTCGCGCCATTGTGGCGCGTCCCCTTCGCCGCGGTTTATTTCAGATTCAATATGCACTAGAGATGAGAGACCGTGAAATATGGCGCGCGCATCCACTTTCACTATGTGCTCCTGAATATTTTTTGGTTAGAGAAAATGTAATGATGTTTTTTTGGCGTATTATCAAATAATAATAATAATATCGGGACATCTTTCACACACCGGCGGCGGTTACCCCGATGCTAAGTTATTAATTAATTTGTGTTATGGGTGCTAACACAACTAAAACAAATAACTATTTATATACATGGTAAACTTTTTAGCTGAACTAGGATTTTTATGCCTAAATGACAAATAAAAAAATATATATTTCATGTCATTAGTTCTTTTAACTAAGCAAAATAAACACCAACATACCTAATGATTGTTCGCTCAGCACTCACTAGAAGCACGTTAAAGTTAATGACGTCACAAATACTTAATACAGTACCAAAAAAAAACAATTCACTTTCATTATCTTAATACTCACACATAAATGAAAAACATTACAATAAAACGGCGTCGAGAGCCGTTTTTTAAATGAGACCTGAAAGCTTTAACTAGGACAAGTCCATTTTGTAAAGAGCTTGAATCCATTGTAAAAACAGTTCCAACTTTAAAAATAAAACTTTTTTTTCAGCAATAAATGTAACTGGACTGCATTTTTAATGGAAACTCGTTTTGGACAATGTGTTTGAATTAAGAAGATGCATTACAGTAAAGGAAAGTTTTTCTTTTATTTCTGACCCAAGTACTGTCATATAAAAGCAATACCTACTTTCTATGTGTTTAAATGTTGTATTAAATCGTTGCTTACGATAGATACACAACCCGTAAATATCATGTTACCTGAATGAGCAACAATAAAAAGTACAATTCAACAAATAGATACTTTTGTAAATAGACACAAAAATAAACATTATTTTACTTACACAAGTACAAAAATAATCCTCTTAGAAGCCCAGACAGCAATCATCAAAAACCCATCAGATTATTGTTCTCTTGAGCAATCGATACAAAATAGTTCCTTTCATTATTAATTTCTGAGCACGTTATGACAAGTTGTTACAAGTATACTTGGGGAACAAATCACCGATTCTGAACGTTGTACGTAGCATAATCGGCTTTTCTATTCCATCCACGGAGTAAGGAAAGATGAGCAGAGATGCCATAATGCAGTTAGGTCAGGCGCTTTCTTCTAGGTCAAATTCGTACGGTGGGCATGACCAAAACGATCTAACGAGTGAACTAACGAGGCGTTTGGGTTCTTTCAGACAACTGTCAACCATTTTTGATATTACAAAAAAATGGTCGGGTCTATAGAAGCCGTAAAATGGCGAAACAGTAGCGTTTCCCGTCCGCATTTTGGCGCGGTTCTTTCTTAGGAGAATTTCCGTAATGGCACCTCCGCTAGTCATTTTGCTCTCCATGATTGCATCTCTATCTATGAGTACGTTCCTCTAATTGTACTCGCGTCCCCAGAAAATGCAATACTCGTGTACCTGGGGATCTAATTCTAGATATTAAAGTTGCTTGTCGGATTTTTAACCGACTTCCCAAAAAGGAAGAGGTTCTCAATTCGGCCGGTATGTTTTTTTTTTTTTTTTCTATGTATGTACATCGATTACGCCGAGGTTTATAGACCGATTTACGTGATTCTTTTTTTGTTCGACGCGGAATAGCTGCCAAATGGTCCCATAGTCATCAGGTCAGGATCTGATGATGGAAACCCTGAGAAATCGAGGGCAACTTTCGAAAGTTGTAGGCATACATAGGGTTAAACCTTGACACTCATATGTATGCCTGATAGCACTATTCAACAGTGAAGGTTTGGAGCTGACCTGATGATGGAGACCAAAGAAGGTCGAGGGAACTCGACAGCTGAATCTGTAAACTACCTCGTGTTTGGGTTTATATTATTTGTATTGACGAGACCTTTACAACAGTGAAGGTTTGGAGCTGACCTGATGATGGAGAACAGAGAAGGTCGAGGGAACTCGACAACTGAATATGTAAACTACTTCGTGTTTGGGCTTATATTATTCGTATTGACGAGACCTTTGCAACAGTGAAGGTTTGGAGCTGACCTGATGGTGGAGACCAGAGAAGGTCGAGGGAGCTCGACAACTGAAAATGAAAACTACTGTTTGGGCTTATTTAATTCGTATTAATGAGAACTTTCCAGTTATGTGGATAGTGACCTATTCGTATCACTAAAAAGCTGAAAATAAAACTTTTTTACAAAAAAATATAACCGACTTCCAAAAACACTAAAAAGCAAAAAAAACTAATTTTAGGAGCATCGGCCTAGAAGTCGGTGGCAAAATTAACATAGGGACATCCATTAGACACCGACTTCTAGACCGATGCTCCTAAAATTAGTTTTTTTTTGCTTTTTAGTGTTTTTGTGTCTTTTAAAATAACGAGCAGCATCGAGTATGAAGGTTGCTTGTGTATTTTTGGAGACTCATCCTTATTAGGAATTGAAAGGGAGTGGAAAGAATTAAGTTTAAATTGGTATGACTGATTTGTGATTACATATAATTATCAGAACATAAGTTTTAGTCTGCATGTAAACAAAAAATATCATCATCCTCCGAGCCTTTTTCCCAATCATGTTGGGGTCGGCTTCCAGTCTAACCGGATTCAGCTGAGTACCAGTGCTTTACAAGAAGCGACTGCCTATCTGACCTCCTCAACCCAGTTACCCGGGCAACCCGATACCCCTTGGTTAGACTGGTGTCAGACTTACTGGCTTCTGACTACCCGTAACGACTGCCAAGGATGTTCAATGACAGCCGGGACCTACAGTTTAACGTGCCATCCGAAACACAGTCATTGATGTCTAAGATTTACTTAGAAAGTACATACAAACTTAGAAAAGTTGCATTGGTACTTGCCTGACCTGGAATCGAACCCGCGCCCTCATATTCGAGAGGTTGGTTCTTTGCCCACTAGGCCACCACGACTTTTTGTAAACAAAAAATATAATAATAATAATGGCGTCCACGGCCGATTTCGGCCACGGCGGCTGTTCTCATTTAAGGAGATCAGCCAGCTGCGCAGGACATATTATAGTGCACAAGCATTTGCGCAGACACAGGTGCACTCCCTATTCCTTCACTCTCATAGCCCGATGGGACGGCAATCCGACACGACCGGAAAGAGATCAGGCGCAGGACCGACATTTACGTGCTCTCCGATGCACGGGTGAATCAATCACCAACTTCCAGACTACGGGGTGCTTTGTGAAAGCTTAGGAAAACCCACAAAGCGATTTCGGCCCGACCCGGGAAACGAACCCGAGACCTCGAGTCATTCATATTATGTCAAAGAAAGTTGTAACTATAACAACCCCCTCCATTTTGGGACGTCGATAAAAAAAGTGAAAATTATGAAATCAATTAAATATTATTTATAAACTTTTGTCTAATATGCAATTTCCCAAAATATTTTACCAAGGTTTAAAGTAGGGGCTATAAATGTCCTCATACATAAAATAATATAGAAAGGACCAAAGATATTGTATCTTTCCCATCTAAGAACCTCTCGGACGTCTAGACAAGTACATTTACCTTGGAACTTAGTAAGTTATCCAGCTACGGACGTACTTTTAAAACCTACCTGGATCCAATTCTTGCATTACAACTCAGGACATTAAAATTAATAATTTTACCTAAAGTCAAATCTACATTGACACATGACCTTGAATATTTTAAGCACTGCGAGACATTACCTGTACACGATAAGTTTAAGTTTAACATCCTAAAAGAACAATTTTTCAATAACTCAATAAAGTTCGAAAAATGTCATCCTGTATACACGCGGAGCGTAGCACAAAAAAAACTTGTCACCACATCTGCAAAAAATTTCTACGGCACAAGAACGAGTGCATATATAATACCTCGATTAATCAATTCTTTACCTACTGATACTCGTGATGCCATAACAAAAAATAACATAAAATATAAATTAAGAACACACTTCTTCTCAAATCTGTAACAGAACACTGTCGAATGTATTCTAAGTAGTGGGTACTTAGAAAATATTCGGCAGTGTTGATTAATTGTTTGTGTTTGTTATAAAATGTGTAACGTAACGTTTACCTATGTATAATTTATTGTGTGAGACGAATAGAATTGTGAAGTATCACATACAAACCTGAGAGGTTTAAGTGATGCTGAATCAGTGAAAAAAAATGTAAACATTATTTTTGATAATTAAATAAAAAAAAAAAAAAAAGTACTTACCAAGTAAATGGCTTCGACGTCACCTAACTTTTCAACTTAATTATGTTCAGGTTTAAACACCTATCTATATTTGGAATATACTTCCAATATGATTTTACTTCATTGGGTATTAAATAGAATGGTGTTAGGGCCAATAACCCTATAAGCTCATGTCTGGCATGCTGATTGGTGATCGAAGTAAAACGTTATGGTTGTAGATATTACGAAAACCATTTTCTTAACTAATTTCTACGTCGTGCCTTCTTGGACGTTTAGATAAATAAATACAACCTTTCTTAATTCTTATATTCATACTATAACATTTTAACATAATCTTAAATATACATTCTGACCGTCATTTCTGATGATCGCATAAACGCAATCGAATTCTGGTTTGGCTATGATTCATTGTAAAATATTTCCTGCATTTAAAACCATAACAGTAAATAGTTGTTGTTGTTACAGCCTTTTTATCGTCCCACTGCTGGGCACAGGCCTCCTCTCACACGGAGAAGGATTGAGCATTAATCACCACGCTTGCTCAATGCGGGTTGGTGATTTCAGACTATATACATAGTCCAGGTTTCCTCAAGATGTTTTCCTTCACCTTTTTATCAGCCATTGGTGTCTAAGATTACTTAGAAAGTACATACAAACTTAAAAAAGTTGCATTGGTACTTGCCTGACCTGGAATCGAACCAGCGCCCTCATACTCGAGAGGTTGGTTCTTTACCCACTAGGCCACCACGACTTTTAACAACAAATACACACAGTTGATATTAACAGTAAATAGTAGGACTTATTTAAAAAAACAAACCTAGATTTCCATTCATTCGTATTCTGATACTAAATTGCACAAAAGACCTATGTACGTACATAGCTATGTATTAAATTCAATTACACTTAATGCTTTACCATAACCATCTTCGTATCCGCGGCTCCATGTTTGCATTCAATTTACGTGAGATGAGCCTAATATTAGCGGGAAATTTGCTTTTAATTTAAATGTTGCCAGTGAAATTATTTTAACCCAGCTTGTGGGAATTTTTTCATTATGTTTTACAAATTCAATTAGCTGTTTTCGTGTTTTGAAAGGGTTGGTGGGAAATACTGTGGTTGGTTTGTATATTTTTGGAGATAAATTTTTTATTTGTAGGTTTTGTTTAGCAGAGAAACACATACCTAATGTAGTATGTGCATACGAATCGAGGAAAGGGTTTATAAGTTTTAACTTCTTGTACATCTAGTATTAATTACACCAATAGCACAAAATGTGTTCCTGATCTGACCAATGTTTCGATTAAATAAAGCTCCGATCACCTCTTATAACTATCGCTTCCAACTTATTACCATGTTAAACTATAAAAAACTAACTTGAACAAACAAGTAACTAAACCACTAGGACGACTTCAACTTGAAGCGGTACTTTAGGGTGCATCCACAAGATGCAAGTAGCTTGCGCATATTGAGGCACATGGTCAGGTGACATACATTTTAGAAAAGTGCGGGTCGAGTCACTCGCGCATGTACCAAAGCAAAATTCCCACTCACGTGCTCGTCACTTGCCACTTGCGCATGTTAACTTGCTCCAGCTACATGCACCGTGTAGACGCACCCTTATTTCACAAGCATCACAAGTCAGGAAGCTGTCTTATAAAAACTTAAGGTTTCAAGACAAAGTCTTGACTTCGAAGTCTGGGAAGCGCCGCAAACAGTAATGGCGAAGTTACTTTAATAAATTTATAATAAACTGTACACGGACTTGTTTGCCGTGGTGGGTTTCTGGTTTGTTTAAGGGGTAAATCGTGGAAGGGATTTGTTTAGTTAGCATGGGACGATACTATTATATCTAAGTATGGTTTTTATATGAATTCTTGAGGTATGAAAATCTTCCAAAGTGGTCAAGTGACAGAAGCTAACGATCATTGTGCATAGAGTGGTTTAAATCATTTTTTGAATGACAAACATGATTATTAAATCGGCATAGTGCGGCACATAAAATTATGTTTTTTTTTTTTGTAAAAATCCTATTCACAGAATACAGCTGAATATTAAATCTATACTAATATTATAAAGCTGAAGAGTTTGTTTGTTTGTTTGAACGCGCTAATCTCAGGAACTACTGGTCCGATTTGAAAATTTCTTTCAGTGTTAGATAGCCCATTTATCGAGGAAGGCTATAGGATACTTTTTATCCCGGTACGGGAAGTAGTTCCCACGGGATGCGGGTGAAACCGCTGGCAGAAGCTAGTTTATTATAATTTAACATACTTCTTTATTGAACTTACTTTCTTTATTTTACTTCTTGGCTAAGAATCTAACTTCACATAGTATACTCTTAAATAGTACAGTATATATGTAGTAACATATATTCAGAGCAATCCCGGCTAATCTACATACAGCACCGATTATCGCCCTCATCGGTGTAATATACCAGTGTTGATACGCATCACCGGAGATTTGTTCTACTTTGATCCAACTGTATGTCACCTTTTAATTAATAGGCTAGAACTTGGCATGATTTGTAATTTTGAAAATAGATGATTCATAGGTAGATCCACTGTTAACAGGTTGGGATAACTGCGTACTATTATATTTTATGAGCATTCTCTTTATTTAAATTACCTTATTTTGTATACATTTCAATACCAACTATTCAGTAAAAAAATCAGACTTTGTTATAAACCAGTGTAGTATTTAAATAAGGCTGACTGAACAGCCAATATACCCCTACCATAACGCTTTATGCATCCAATAGTCAGCATAAAATTTTATTCTTTTCCATACAAAAATATTTTTATTGGAAACATTCAGCCGGGTGAAGGTGGAACGTACCTTCAAAACGATTACTATAATGTCTGCGATGATGAGTTCTATAAACGTTATGGGTGTAATGATAGCCCACATCTGTGCACAGATTGAGCCAGATATTACGATCTAGACTAAAAACTCTATTACCTTGATCTCTCGCTTGAATATTCAGATTTTATTCAAACAAAAGTTGGAAGGAAATTCGGCTGTATTAGTTTTTAAGAGCAGAGTAGGCTCTTTAGGATATTACGTGCTAAGTGTTGTCAGGTTTGTTCAATTTTTATCTTTCCTGAAACGTCATTGGGATTATTTGCTGGCAATGAGACTGCAGTAATTAAATGGTGAGATTGGTATTATTGATCTTCTACCTATTAAAAATTCCTAATTCTTCATTAACAAATATATCCAGAATTACGATTAAAAACCTTTGAAAACATGCAGTATGCTAAACTTACATACATTAGAACCACTTAAATAAATCACGCAAATAAAGACATCAATATCGGTAAGTATCTATAGTATAAACTAAATCTCCCTATTCCCGACTATGAATAAAACCCCGTACCATTTTCAGCTGGTTAGTTGCGATTAAGGGATTATAGGTACGGGCTGGCCAGTTGCATTCGTGTACGTACGTAATGATAGAGGAATGCGGTCACTGGCCAGTCTTGTGGTTGTGGTTACAATTGGTGAAGCCGATGATAGTTAAGAGTGCATCGACAATAGAATAGAATACTCTTATATAATTATGTACTCTTAACTGACATAGCCATTCAGTATCCTTAAAATTTCTATTATATTTACGACAGTATTATAGTTTCATCTAGCTCCATAAAGACAGATAGTTGGCAAATACATGTGACAAATTAGTTTTTGTACTTTTTAGAAATTATGGGAGCTGGTACCTACATTTGATAATTATTTCTAATAAAAACAGGTTAATTCCTTTCTTTATACAACAAATTCTCAACAAAGAGATTCTCAGAAACAAAACAACGTTATTTCAGACTGCACTCCTGTTTCATTACCTTTTTTCATCATTTCATACAATGTACGTAGAACCTTCTTATTATCTTGCAAAGCTTTGTGCGAACCTCCCCTTCTGAATTTAAATGGATAAATTATTTTCGAGTATTTTTCGAAAAGAGAACTTTTATTGTATTGTTTGATTGCATGTCACTCTGATAGATGGAGGAATGGCCCCGAAATTCGTACCTAAGAGTAGCATACTGCAGATTAAATAATCGGCCGACAGTTGGTCTAATGTTTGGTAGAAAAAACTAAAGATAAAATCTTGATTCCAAGGTTTTTAGCAAGTTTGATACCAGTTCAATACCTGATTTTTATAAATTCGTCTTCATACAGATTTATGAGCCCAAACCAACTATCGGCCGACTAAAAGTTTTCCGTGTGTCGGTATTCTAAATGTCAGGTTACGGACGAATTTATTCGAAAGTTCGTCCTGATAACGGCTGTCGTAAAGTTTAATAGTCGTTTTAAAGTTTTTCCGAAGGCGAAAGTTTTTGGCTTCGACTCAGAAACTTAGTTTCGATTCTTTCTGGTGAATTTCAGGCTACATTTATTTTATTCTATGGTTTTGTTATTTCTGAAACATTATTTGAACAAAAAGCAAGTATTAGGGAAGAAAATGTTTCAATTTTATTTAGTCTTCAAAATTAAATGTACTTTTAATATTTTTGGCCTACGAGTATCAATTACAATTTCAACCACTAACATGAAATCTTTTTAGAACCCACAGTCTTCCAAGATATTTAAATTGAAATAAAATTAGGTGTTTCCGTAAACAGAGTGTCAACAATCCAATTGTACGGACCCAACATGTTGAGCATCTCCCAAAGTCTCTATAAAGATGGTGAGGTGAAATAACACAAACACAGTTTAAAATAACGAGTATTTGTGCTGACGTTAGAAAAGATTACGGTTACAAAGCAAAACCGGGTTCCCCTTTTATGTTAGTTACTGTACCTTTTATAATTTTGTTTTAACTTCTTGCAAAATTATAATTTTTGCAAATAAATGATCTTTGTCTTTGCTAGAAATGTCAAAAAAAATTCAAACCCAAAATACCGAATGAATATTACATAGTAACACATAAATGTACCATTCAAAAATCTTAATACAGCGGAAGAGTAACAAATCGGCTGTTTGCTACGAGTGCTACGACACCGTAGCAAATCTGTTACTTGCTACGACAGCTACAGCAAAGCTTATTTGCTACGAGAACGCTGCTAGTGTAGTGAGTAGTGCCGAGATACTCAGCAATATATCATTTGTGTAGAGGTATAAAACTTTATCCAATTTTAAATTATGGTATCCCCATGAACTAAAGTTCATTAATAAACTTCAGAAACTTTAATATACCAGGTACCCATAAACCATTTTCGCGCGACTCGAGACAGCGCGGCTAAATATTCATATCATTTCACGAAAACTTAGTTCATAAAAATGATTACGAAATGTCTTGCATTGATTAAATTCATGAAAGTTTAAACGGGAAACTATAAAAGTTTACGAAGTGAGCGACGACGTCCCGGGAATCATAAATGAGATCAGAATACTTGAGAGACGTTTTTGTGTTGCATAAATTTTATAATTTTTAGCATAGTTTATACATAGTGGCTTGAAAGACATCCAGGAAAAAAAAGTTTACAACACAATTAATTAGACAAGAAGAAAATATAACGTATACTGCAGGTAATATTCTGTAGATAATGAAAATAACAATAACATAAAATTAAACTACTGATTTTGTACAGTTTACATGTGACTTATAATAACACAAAAATTGTGACCCATTTTTACTACTTTCTTATCCACAATAGTTCCACGCCCACCCAATCACATTACACTTACCACCAAAAAAAACAAGTCCCAAATTAAATATTCCCACCTTTTGCAATTGCAAGAAAATCACAAATATCACACACTTGCCCTAATTTTGGCAAGTCGTTGTACCCAGTTAACGGTACCCAGGTACTCTTGGGGCCAATTGTTACGTTTGTTACCCCAAGTGGGGACGAATAAACGAATTTAAGCGAACAATTTTAACCCATGCTTAACTTTCAGGCTGGAGGTAAAATTTTTGGCCGTTAAACCCGGTTTTAATGAGCTTCTGTTTGTTTTAATTTACCTTGTTATTGGTGAATTTTTGGGTCGTATATTTGTCTCGTAATTTTTGTTGATCAAGTTAAGGTTTTTGTCCTATAAATTAATTACTCACGAATTTAATTGCTAAAAACACAGTAAAGAAATTTGATTCCTAATACGTTGAGTATTAATTTGATCGTTCACATACAATCCAATGGTTACCATAGCAATGAAAATAATAACAGCCATCCTCGAAATATGACGTACCATTACTCCTATACTCCCCTTGCGTAACATCCAACACACATCACCATGATGATAATCACTGATGACGCAAATATTATCGAATCACTTCATACGACATATGTACCTTGATGTGCTACAAACAATAACGAGACGAGAAAGCGCCTGATTTTCTACTGACAGCCTATGTGGAGAATATCATGTTTTATAGAGTACTAGCGACCCGCTCCGGTTTCGCACGGCATAACAGTTTTTCTCTACTATTTAATGTATGTTATTATACATATGAACCTTCTTCTTTAATCATTCTATTTATTAAAAAAAAACCGCATGAAAATCGGTTGGGTAGTTTTAAAAATTTAAGCGTACAAAGGGACATAGGGACAGAAAAAGCAACTTTGTTTTATACTATGTAGTGATTGTAATATTGCTTTATGTTTATAAATTAATTTAATTATTGATTTATGGATAAAAATAAACAAGTGACAAATACCTTACATGAGTAGGTATCAGAAATACAACGATTAAGTACTAAGCGGTAAAAAAAGATGAAAGTAAAACTGTGTAACAAAAAATCGCTTTAGTCCGACATACAAGCGCTTTACAAGTTTCGCCAGAGGCGTTCGCGAGCCCAGTATCAAGCACAGCGTGCAAAATATTTAAGTTTACAGTATCCCCATTATTTTAAAACGCTATAGCCCCGTTTTCATACGAAAAAGAGCAGTTCATAAAACGCCATGCATTTTACAGCACAATTTCCTTTTCCTCCAATGAAAAACATGTTGAATGTTTTTACATTTTTTATTCTTTTTGAAAAATACCTTGTAAAATTTTTCAATTACGAATAATCATGGGGATTACTGCATCCATCGGATTTGGTTAATACCCGAAGCTGGTAGGTTCGTCTCAGGTGTGTGAAAGGAAGTTTCAATCAAATCAACGCAGGGAAAGTGGGAGGGAGAAGTACCAAGACGCCTGTGACTGATTGACAACATTGTAATGGAAAAAATGCCCCGACATTTTCCTACACAGTTGCGGAACTCGTTCATTTGTCAAAATGGCTTTTTCTTGGAACACTTTTTTTTTGCATTTCATGCGTATTTAAAAAATGTGTTGGCCAACTTTTTCGTTTTATTTTCCGTACTTTCATAAGATTCGTTATTCACAGCTTTAAAGTTGAATTTTCTTGGCCCTATTCATCTAACCAGTTAGCCTACTTGGAAGTTTTATTTAACATGTCTTCAAGGGTTAGAACTGGCCAAGCTTTCACGTTGCAGGATTACAAGTCGGATGGCGCGGCGCTTTGTCTAGCGGACCGTTTACCAGCGATGACTGCAACACTGTCTATTTACTTATAGAAAATCATAATTTCACAATACCAAACATTAATTAACAGGGGTACCTATTAGTCAGTTCACTATTGCTAACTATGAATACAAACTCAATTCCCGGAACTACATAACAAAGACATAGAACAGATACGTCCACAGACGTAATGGGGACTAACTTTCTAAAGTCAACACTTCCTCCCTCTCCCCTCGTACCACGAGACGTTGCGACCGTCACTTGGTTAGCAAACTTATTGAGTTGTGGCGACCGCAAGCCCGTCGTGCCAACTGTTCACACAACTTGGTACCGAGTTGTGTTAGCCCTAAATATCGTTTATTAGAAAAAGTTTTACAATTTATTGAATGGTATATCCGTTAATGATTGTATTGGGAGTTTGGAACGGTGTTTAATGTTGGTAATAGCCCTCTGAAATTGGTTACCTTCACTGCTTGTTGCCGATAAATATGATGTTAAAACTCTGCATATAAATAACTAGCTTCTGCCAGCGGTTTCACCCGCATCCCGTGGGAACTACTTCCCGTTCCGGGATAAAAAGTAGCCTATAGCCTTCCTCGATAAATGGGCTATCTAACACTGAAATAAATTTTCAAATCGGACCAGTAGTTCTTGAGATTAGTGCGTTCAAACAAACAAACAAACAAACTCTTCAGCTTTATAATATTATAGTATAGATTAGGTTCGAGATTGTTGTAAATGTATATAACGAAGCCTGTAATTCCAAATCATACTACGCACACTAATGTGATAATGAACAGAAGAAGCACACACATTGGCAGTTCAAGCAACTGCATACGTACTTTCATCTAAAACAAAAAAATTGCAAACCGAAACTAATTATTTCCGCACAAGTTCATCTGGTGAAGCATTACGGTCCGATGTGTAATTAAAATTTCAGTACAAAGCTGAATACTCGCAGAATACGTGACCACGAATAATTTAGTTACAGGGATTCCCCCGGCTGTCATACGCTTTGACTAGGATTGCCACATGTTCGGATTTCTGCGGACGTGAAGTAGATACGAGTGTGCTGACGTGGTAATATTATACCAAGGAATAATTGGATCGTGGAAATGGATGCAGTGTGTACATATTATTTTGATTGTGTCTGTTATTTTGGTTGGTAGCGATTTTGTGGGAGCGCTCGGTAACTTTGTTTAGCTTAGTAGGTATATAATGTAATAGAATTTTACAAACTGTCCCGATAATATAGTATGTTTTATTTTTGATAGACATTTAGGAAAATAGATAATAATGGGAATCAAATTATCCTCTTCAAATACTGTTTTAATTAAGATATGCTAAAAGTTGTGCTTATCAAGGGCCCTTACCAATATTTTTTTTAAAGTATAGGATTAATCATAGTGTTCAAGTTATTTATTACATCTGATTTATGTAGTAACGTCAGAGTGAGGGCTATTAGGACTCAAATTCCCGTGTTTGAAGACCACGATGTTTTAATTAAGCTAGAGGAATAATCAGGCAACCTTAGCAGTGTACGTCTTTAAAATTACAGCAATATTTATGGTGCCCCTACCTATAGGCTTGACGATTACAAAACACGGGACGAGGGACCGTCAGAGGCATATGAAACGTTAAAATAACGAGGGAAATGCAAATCTGACGCATTATCATAGAGTTAACGATTGTCTATGCGCTCTTCAGATAAAAAGGGCCGTGACGTAATAATACCTGAACCCTTAGGGTCTTATATTGCGTAGGAATGGACGGATTTAGTAAATTGGATTCTGTGTTTGGCATAAGTTACTTTCACTAATGTTTAGACATTCACGTATAAAAATAATAATAATTATTAGTTCCATTGCCATCCGATGCCATTGCCGTTGACAGCGATGCGATAAGTTTTTTGACACTTGTTAATATATTATAAATATTGCTTTTTTTTCTAAAAAGTACTCATAAAGTTGCAAAACATTTATTTTGTTCTTCTTAGATACAATAGAAAATCTTCTCAATGGAAAAAAAAACAATAGTGGATTTAGAACGAGACAACCTTGTCAAAGTGTTTGTGTACACAATAGATACTTCACAGATATTCGTGGGAAAGCTCTGATCGTTGTTAGCAGTCGCCATGTTTATTCTGTAACCGTCATGTAAACACAGACAGATTATAGAAGATATTTGTTTCTGTAAATATTATCTTTATTTTTATTTTATTTATTACGGAAAACAAACAATTACACACTTATTAAAATCAAACAAAATGGTTAAGAAGTATACATCAGTGTGCAACTAACTACGTTATCCACAGCTGAAAATATCTTCTAGCTGTATATCTTCACCAATAACAAAATTATAACAACACTAGCTTCTGCCAATGGTTTCACCCGTAGCCTTAAAAAACTATTCCGTATCCGAATCCTTCGTCAATAAATCTAATCCAGCACCTTCTGAGATTGGCGCGTTCAAGCAAAGAAATAAACTTTTCATCTTGATAAAATAAGTATAGATTGACCATTTATGTACACCAGTAAACACAGGGATCATCTATAACTATAAAAGCACTAGCTTTCGCCCGCGGTTTCACCCGCGTCCCGTAGCCGGATGGTGACCAAAAACAATCCTAAAACCTTCTCCCGGGTCTAAGTTACCTTGCCTCTAATTTACAGCCAAATCGGTCAAGCCGTTTTCATGTTATGTCGTGACAACGGAAAACGGGTTTCATTTTTATATATATAGATTATGCTCTAAACTAAACAATAGAAAATCACCTGCATCACCGTCCATCTATTTTAGCAAAAAGTTACTGGGTACTGTATATTGCATTCATAACCGCGGTGTTTTTGCTTTGATATGTGATGAAAGCCTTCACTGGCTTATCAATTTTCATGTAAGCCGTCAAATGCAGTTGCGGAAAAACCTGCGGGTGGCAACCTATCAATGAAACTTTATACACTGTTTTATATTAAAATATGGCTTCACCGTGTGTTGCGAGTTGTTTTAGTAAACTTTCAGGTTTATGAATAACTGACTTAATTTCGTCTCTATTTTGAAAATATGTTTTAAGTGTTCAATATTTGAGACATAACTTATTTTTTCAATAAGTAAGCTACGACCTAGATACCTAAAAAACTTTTGCAAAAAAATATGCTAATTATCTATATTGACCGTACCGGTGATCCTGTTTGAAAGTCCGGCATGGTGAACATTGCGCCAACGGGGACGTCTATTGATATCTATGTTAAATATTTTCAGAATAAATACTCTTTCAAATTACTATTTTTTTTTACCAGACACAGTAACCCTGGGTAGGTATTGCAAACGTTTTTTTTACCCAGCCTAACACAATTTTCAATTACACTTTAGCACCTAATGATACCTGTACCGCTGTAAGCGTGATCGCTATTGTACAATGTACAACACAGTATAAATGTTTTAAAGCGCGTTGTGCTTGAGTGTACAATTTGTACACGAATACTCACTCAGCGCTGTAGGCTGACGACTCTTACTTTTATTATTTCCGCTGCTGAATTGTATCAGTAGGCATTTCAGGTTTATATTGTGTAAGATGTGAGCAGGTTCTTGTACATTTAATGTAATATGATAGACTGTACATATCTCTCATTTTGAGTTTATCTTGAAAAGAGGTTAGATTTTTTTATAAAATTATGTTTTCAAAGCTCACAAGCAAAAATATTGTATGGTTTATATATGTAATTTTACATGTCAAAAGTACTCGCAGTTTCATTACATTTTGTGATGATATCCATGCTATTTTAATCTTTATTATATTTCTGTTTGTACGCTTCATAAATAAAACCAATCTAAAATATTTTTCGCACAAAATTCATTTTCTATGAACCATTCCAATCATTCATAGGTATCTAAAACCGAAAACACAATTTATATGTTAGCTACCTGCATAAAAAAATATTCAATTAAAACAAATAAAAAATCAAAATGGACGCGCGTTGGAATCGAATGTGAATTGAAACGAAAAACTTTTTTTTTTGGTTACGGATAAAAATATACGCTGGGTCATATTGTATGCACGCCATCGACTGTGGAGTGACTTTTGCTAGCGTGACACTGTTGTTTCTGATATTTTACATCCCTATGTATATATATAGGTTTAAACGAGCTGTCCCATTTTTTTGCCAACAAGTGTAGAGAGGAAGAGATTATTCGCGTCGACTTGTTAGTGTGTTTGAATGTGTGAATGTTTTATATATTGTGCTGCAAGATGA
Source organism: Helicoverpa assulta (assembly GCA_963856015.1). Lineage (NCBI taxonomy): Eukaryota > Metazoa > Arthropoda > Insecta > Lepidoptera > Noctuidae > Helicoverpa > Helicoverpa assulta. The sequence goes on from CAWLCW010000016.1 coordinate 5,487,952, forward strand.
ATTAGAAAAACAATACATAGTAAGAAATTATAACCAGCACCTTATTTCTAGCCTATAATGCAATATTTCAAGGATACGAGTTACAAAACCTTTTCCTAAGAGTTACATACAATCATAATCTACTAAAATTCTAAGTGTAAAACTGTTTTACCGGTTAAACATATGTGTCGCATTTTAAATTTTGGAGTACATAGACATTATTTCTCTATAAATATGTCACTTCAACAACATAAATTAATCGGAGATCACTTTCAAAATAAGCTGTCACAATAGTACTTCATAATGAAATGAAACTACAATAAAACCCAAATTAAACAATATGTACACATGAACATCCGCTAATTTTAGAGAGCCTTTTCTGTACACTTAGATGAAAAAAAATGGGATCAGTCTCAAAAATATGATGTCTTATAAAAATTTGTATTTTTGTAATTAGTTAAATAAGTTGCTACATATTGTTCATAAATAAAGCTGTATTTATGAACAATATGTAGTAAACACATTTTTGCACTTATTTTGGGTAGGTAGTTTAACAGAATGGCAAAATCTTCAGTCACCCTTACAATTAAATAGCAGGTTTAGTTTTCAACACCTCTACCTTTTACATGGCAGTCACGGTTTTTTTATAGAAAAATAAATATTTTATGCTTTTAAGAAATACCATATTCATAAAGGTACAACACTATTCCTCGAAAGCCATTTTATATTTTTTCAAAACTTTGTATATAACCCATCGACCTTTTTAAGTTTTGGTGAATTTTTAAAACTATCCCAAATACCATGCTCGCTAGTGTAAACAGATCGAATTACACTAGCACATTGTATGTTTACCCTCATAAACGTCAAATGTGCCTCGGACACGGGTCGTGCTCATGTTTCTCACTGCTTTCGGCTTTCATACTGTGTTGTTACTTTAATGCGCTTTATTGCTGGGAAAGTATCGGTTGCTGTAGTGAAAAATGTAATTATGAAGCTAATAGTCTGAGCTTTAAACTGTTATTGGCGTGAATTGGAAAATAAAATTGGATTGAAATTATGGTTGTTTGCACTATAAAATGAAAGTAAGAAAAAGTATAATAATATGATTATACATATAGGATTATGTATTTCTTTCTAAACAAGAAAATAATAAAGAGTAGTACGAATGCAGTACGTAGGTTTCAAACCCCTTCATAATTCAGAAATATTGACATCAACGTACAGTAGGAAGGAAATGGATGCGTGGAATAATACATGAAGCTTACTAAGTAAGAGGTACACATGTCATATAATAACGACAGTGCTTGCTTATATACAGCATGGTATATCTATAAGCTTATATATACATACCTGTAAGCTTGCTTGTATATGTAGTGTAGCATAGAAAGTAAATAAAAGGGAAATATTATTGGTACAACACAAATAGAGGAAAAAATTACGTACAAAAAAAAATATATATATGCCAAACAGGTCCAGTTCAGCATTGGACATAGACAATACGATAGTCGAGTGAAGCCACTATTTCAGTTTCCATATTGAAACTCCTACAAAAATTATGGCTTTTTAAAATGAACTAGAATTAATAGTATCTATAAGGCATTTTAATTTTAATCCAAATCATAACCAAGGATGTTCTTATTTGACTTACATTTATTTTCTACTTATCTTCTACCATTCTACCATTATTAAATTTCTACCATTTGATGGTAAAGAAAAAAGGTACGTGTGAAAAGCCCAGCCTGTACACAACTAAATGCGTCCAGCAATTGAGAACGTGCCGAGCCGGCCGCAGATGTCCGAGGCGCGATACATAAAATTCTCAACTGGAAAATAGTCACATCGCAAACTCGTGTAGTTCAATCTCTCACCAGCGAGATTCTCACGAAGACATGATGGAGATAATAAGCAGTAGGTTAATCTAGGTACAGAACTGTTTAACATATAGATTTCTAGTTGAAATAAATAAAATATTGAAAAAAATATTTATTATGGACTATGTTTTAAGGTGCTTTGTAATTAAAACAGCTGATGAAAAATCCAACCTAAAATACTTTTCTGGTTAAATATACATTTTCCGTTATCATCCTCTTATACCAGAAACACACATTAGGTACTCACTCTGTATGTGATCAAATCCCATAATTTACTTACTTTATTGCAACATCACCACGACGTATTTCAAAGTCAAAACAGTTGTTTCATTCAGGCTTCTACAAGCGCTTATGAACGTCAATTTATAGCCCTGCTTCAAATCTGTTCTTCTGCAACACATCTGCACTGTGTCCCAACGCGCTACGTACTCAATTTGTCCGCTTGGCATATGCTTGGCATGCGAAACATGACGCTGGCAACATTTACGTTTCCACGTAAGCGGGAAACGTCCCACTTGCGTTACCAGAAAATCAAGTCAACTGACAATGTTACGAGAAATTGGAAAAGGCATTGAAGGTATATTTTGTTCCCTTTTTTTGTCGCGAAATATGTCATGAGTCGTACGCCGTCACAATTGTTGTGTAAAGAGAAACCGACAATTCTTTTTGTGGATTCGTAGTTTTTTTTTTGTACGTAGGCAAAAGTCTTATATTGTGGACTTTTCAAATCGCCCATATGAAGGAAAGAAAATGACCACATACGTTGTTGTATTTAATTGTAACCATATTTCTTCATATAACACAAAAACGGCTACTCCCAAAACTCCCAAAAAAGACGAGCGATTGCCCAAACATATCCAGTAGTAAAATAAAACAAAGAACAAACCCAATCCTGACCTTCAGTCCACAACAAACGAAAGGAACCATCGTTCACGATTAAACTATCCTTTCAAAGGAAACCTGCCTCATTCTATTCAAATCCGAAGCAATTTCCGAGGCAATATTTCACAATCTCCCAGCTACCATTGAGATTTACTTGCATCCCGATAAGGCTGAAGTGGACGGTGGCTCCCAGATAACAATGCAATTTACACTGAACATCGAGATTGACTGAAAAGAATTGGTTCGTAATAGTAGATATCGGAATCTTGGGTTAGGCGGGCTTTTCGTTTAGTTTTAGTTATTTGAGACGGTGACTTACTTTTGAGAAAGCTCAATATATAACTTTATTTATTTAATACCTATCATACAGGTATATTTCTCGCCAAACTTTTTGTCATCACGGATCATTACGCGAATAGCTGCACAAGAACCATATTGAAATATCATCGCATTTTGTGTAATACATGCGCCTTCTTGGGCTCAGAATTTAGTTGCAGCCTTCAGAAACTCAGAGGAAATTATCATGACATAGATAGTTTCCCATCCACGGACCGACTGCGGCGAGCTTTGCTTAACCTTGCGATTGATAAATCCATGCAGCTGATACCACGAGCTCCACGTCTAATCAGAACCAAATCCCACATCAGTTAGCTTACTAACTGATAACCAAAACAGTAATAATCTAAGCCGTTAGATCCCTCAGTCCAATAGGTTGACTCGATCAATATCCGAGACATTAGGCCTGCATTCACTTCGCTGCACGCATTGTACCGACTGAATTGCTCTAACCTGCACTTTGACCAAATCTTATTGGAATGGTTTATTGAATACGTCATTGATGATATTGATTTTGATATTAATAAATTGTAAGTAAATCACTCGTGATTAATTTGTTTTCAATCCATTTGAACCACGGGTGACCAAATAATTAGATCTATAAAATAAAGTCATCATTCGCATTCATTTAAAGTTAAGAGTACATTGAGTGGCCGGTAATAAGAACCACATAATATATGTACAAGAAGTATATCCATTTTATTAAAATAAATAAAAGAAATGTTTCCACAGTTGTATAAAGCAATACTTACCAACTCGCAAAAGGTACGACACAATCTTATAAATTGCCATGATTAGACAGCCTATAATTTTAAGATTTCCTTATAAACTCTTCTCGTAGATTGAATTGTATTTTAGTGGTTGACATAGAAGATTTGTAGTAAAAAATCATTTTTAAACTTTGACAACCATTCTGAAATGTACCTATTGACAAGCAAATGTTCAATAATATAATATCAAAATACTACCATTTCCTAAATCTAAACTGTAAGAATAAGAAGTTCGTTTCACAATGACGTAACACGCAATATTCTTAGGCCTCTGCCTCGAATTTTGCGGGCAGCGGGGCGGCAGCGGCGGCGGCGCGGGCGGTCACCGCTTGACTGGAGTGCACCGCTCGTTGCCCGCTCCCGCGCCGCTGTATTCGAGGGCCGGTCCATTTGATTATACGCGTAAGATCCTGCCGCTGCCGCGTCGCCGCCGCTGCCGCCCCGCTGCCCGCAAAATTCGAGGCCGAGGCCTTATTCTTACATAAGCAGGACGTTCTTATAAGCACGCAAGCCTGCGGGCCTGTCCCGGTTTAATTATATCTGACGTTTTCGTATCATTTGCGAATTGCGTTCCTATTGTTTGTTATATCTGTTGTCTTGTACTTTTGGGTTATTGGGTTATTTCGTTTTAGTATAGGCTGTTATCAGACAGTAACTTTTTGGTGGAAAATAAAATTTTACTTCATAAAGTTTTAAGGTGTAGATGTGCATAACCAATCATATTCTCTACACATTTCCTTTACAAAAAAACCTTCTTCACACATTAGGTTCTCACGTCTTTATTCAAACTATAAACGGTAATTTTGTGCTTGGAAAAATAGTAAACGGTGTTACCATTACTATTTTTACGATTTGCCATTTTTCCAACCACAAACTTTCAGAACGCGACCAAAGAAACAAAACAACAAAAATAGTTTCCATTCCCCTCCAGGCGAACCACAAACACAATTACTAGATATTCCAATTAACCAGCAAAAACAAAACGCAAACGGCAAAGTATGTTCCTTCCACAGTTTATTTAACAAAACGACAAAGCGCCCGAGGATTATCAACAACGGAACCTATTACCAAGATAATATTAAAATTCCGTTTGTTTGTAACAAATTGAGGAAACGGAAAGGGCTCCTCTAATGAGATAATAACATTTCCCGCACAGGTGGCCCGTTTTCGGCCCTCTCATTTTGCCTCGCTGTGAATATTCCAATTTACTATCTTGCGGCGACGGCCTGTGTAATCTTAAAACTTTATGGGTCAGCATGCCTGTTTATGTAAGTTTTGTATCTGCTTGCAACGTTAAATTAGTACCGGAATGGGATCGTTTCCATTACAAAGCTAAACAAAACTCGATGCTAACAAACTGAATTTTAGGTAACCAGCTACGCCGTAGTCGCACCTTCATCGCTACGCCGTAGCATGTTTGCTACGTAGGCACGCCGTTTCAACAATGTAGGCAATAAGTCACATTTTATTACTTGCATGCTAGGAAAAGTAAACGAATTTGTTCGTGATGCCTAGCCTATACTGTGAGAGAGTTTAGCTAGCATAATATGTTCAATATTCCTAGCCTATTAAAGACATTGTTCTTGCATGGAAACTGGGACAAAATATCTACTTTGTAACTTGACTTTCAACGCTAAAGACTGTTAGCTTCTTATATGGGTCATATAAATCTTGGCAAGTGATTCAGTAACTAATTGCTGAAATTAAAATAAATTGTTCAAGCCTGTCATGAAAATGAGCAAGCGTAATTTTAATAAAAATCTTTTTGTTCTTTGTATAGCGATATTAATGAATTTTCTGCTGTCTTTTGACTAACGGTGAAAATGTTTAATCCTTGGATGTGGACCAGTCGTCTTTTCTTTGAAAATATAATACTCTTTTTTTCTCATCATTATTATATTCTCTTTAATTTCTCGTGCAATCCACTAGCCATTGATATATGAAAACGATTATCGATGGTTGTAGATGTTATGATTACCATCTGAATCCTAGAACAACATAATCCTTGTTAACAGTAGCCTAATCTACTTGCATAATATGGAAATGAGCAGACGTAGCTTAATTATGTTTTACCATAACAATTTTTTCAAGACAAAAGTATATCATAATTTAGCCACTCATAAGCTTCATTCACTCTCAAACAAACCATTTGAGTACAAATCTGCCGGTTTAACAGCCATGCCGATTGCTGAACACGTAAACCGTAATTCAGTTGGCAGGTGTGCCGACAATCCGAAGACAAGTCTACACATTGAAATTTAATAAAACTTCCTTTAGCCCGCGCTTACAATTTACGACGTAGAAGACGCGCCAAATCTATTGTAGTTATAGACGGTGTTTTTATTTTTGTGATCGCTCATTTTAGTGCTTTGAATGAACTATGAAGAGTCTGAGAAGAGGTAATATGTAAATGAAAGGACTTAGCACTATTAGATAAATATTTAAGTTAAAACCACTCTACGTACTCTAAAGGGTAGTTTATAGCCTTCCTCCATAAATGGGCCATCAAACATTGAAATAATGTTTCAAATCAGAGCCCTGACATTAGTAATCATCATCATCATCAGCCTATCGCAGTCCACTGCTGGACATAGGCCTCTCCAAGTGCACGCCACTGAGATCGATTTTCGGCTTCTCGCATCCAGCTCCTGAAGAAGCCTGACATTAGTAAACAAATAATACCTTTAGTTTTGCTACACTCTAACCAAATAATATATTTATAACTAGCTTCTGCCAGCGGTTTCTCCCGCATCCTGTGGGAACCTCGGCACGGACCCGGATAAAAAGTAGCCTATAGCCTTCCTGGATAAATGGGCTATCTAACACTGAAAGAATTTCTGAGAGTAGTTCCTGAGATTAGCGCGTTCAAACAAAGAAACAAACAAACAAACTCTTCAGCTTTATAATATTAGTATAGATGTCATGCCAGTACCTAAGCATCGCGCATATATCTACCTTGCAAGCATTGTTATGTGCTTTAATCATTAAGCCGAAATAAAAACAAACGTATCGCAGAATATAGAGTTGCTGCTTTTTACCCAAGTAATATTTTACGCAATCTTGTAGGCAGGCTTGCTATAGATCCCCACCGAGGGGGTCCCCACGTTGTCGTCGTGGTGGGGCTTGCGTGCCTCAATGATCCTGAAGCTCTGCCGGTAGAGATACTCATGCCGGAAAGGTTCAGGTGAGAGGCCAGACAAAGAGGGACCCAGGGAGGGGCCGCTCCTGACCAGTCGACGTTTGTGGACATGGCAAGGATGCGGCCATACCCGCAGAGGTGCAGGCGCACTGACGCGGCGCTCGTTTGCTCTTCGTACAACGAAGAGCAAACCTTTTGGCGGGTCTGCTGAGCTGGGATGGCCGGACAGTAGACGGAGGCATGCCTAATGCCGCCGCCGAGGGCTTGGCTTAACCGCCCGGCCCAGAGGAAGGACACCTCTAAGATAAAAAACCACCCAATCCCAAGTTTCGGGAGCGCGGCGAGGGGATGAATGGCCGTGGGGGACACGGTTGTTAGCGCTCCCACCTGTTGGGGCCAGCCGCCCCCAACAGTATGTAGGCTTGCCCCGGTATGAGGCCACTGCCGGGGTTGACGGTTACTTGCTCTCATACTCGTGGGACGTATATGGATTCACAAAACTTAAAAAAAAAAAAACAATAATAAAAAAGACGAAAAGGAGTGGGATGAGGACTCGGAATCCGAGTCCGTGTCCAGCGAGGGGGATGCGGGGGGTTTTAAGGTCCCCCGCAACAAGAAGGACCACCGGGCCGACGCCTTCCTCAAGAGGAAGAAGGAAGACCCCGGGTCCTCTTCTAGTAGTCGCGGGGCCTCGGCCAAAAAGGTCGCCAGGAGGCCCGTCAGCGAAAGGTCCGCAGGGCCTTCTGGAGGTAGCGGAGGAGCGGCTCACATGAGCTCCTCCTCTGAGGAGGAGTCGGCCATCGGCCCCGACCTGGAGCGGAGGGCGGACTTCGAGAGGACGGTGGAGTCCGCCATCAGGCAGGTGGCCTTAAAAAGAAAAAAGGCCAGCAAGGACGACGCCATTGAGGCCGCCACCGCCTCCATCACCGCCGCAGCGGTAACCAACTTTGGCCGGGCTCCCGTGAGCGAGCTGGCCAAACTACAGCAGGAGGTGGCTCGTCTGACGGCCGCCCTGGAGTCTCTCCTGGCGGAGAACAGGAGTCTCCGGGCGGACCTAAATAAGATGCGCGAGCAGGACGCTGAGCGCAGCGGGGCCGCCAGGCAACAGGCGCAGACTGCACCGGCGGACAACCAGATCCTGGCACTGGTCCGGCAGGAGATGGCGGCCTTCCAGGCTCGCTTCTCCGTCCTGGAGGGCAGGGTTCTGCGCCCCCCTCTCGCGGCGGCGAAGCCCCCAGCGGCCCAAAGGGCCTCCTATGCGGCTGCGGTTGCAGCGGCACCCCCACCCAGAAGGGGACCGCCGAGCAAGCCCCCTGTCGCGGCGCCGAACGGACCGACCAGGAGGGCGCCCGCTCAGCCAAAGCCCAAGACCGCAAGGGCGGTCCAGGCGCAGAGGCCCCCGGTGCCAACGTCAGCACCGGCTCCGTCGTCGGCACCAGTGGCGAAACGCCCTCCGAAGCCGACACCGTCAGCGGCCCCTACCTCTTCTGCCACTGAGCCCGAGTGGCAGGTGGTGGGGGAGAAGAAACAGAAACGGAGGGCGGCCAAAGCGGCCAAAAAGAAGGCCCAGAAACGGCGGCGCAGGGAGCGAGCCGCCGCGGCGAAACTCCGCGCCCCCAAAACCGCGGCTGTAGTAGTCACACTACAGCCGGACGCGGTCAAAAGGGGCGTGTCGTACCGCGACGTGCTCGCCCAAGCAAAGGAGGCGGTGAACCTGCAGGAGCTGGGTATCACCTCCGGCCTCCGGCTCAGGGTGACCGCAACGGGCGCCCGAATGCTGGAGGTCCCAGGAGCGGCCAGTGGGCCCGCCGCAGACGCTCTAGCCGAGAGGCTTAGGGCGTCCATAAGTGCGGACGACGCCCGAGTCTCCAGGCCCCACAAGTGCGCGGATCTGCGCATCATGGGCCTGGACGACTCAGCTACTGCGGAGGAGGTAGTGGCCGCCGTCGCTAGGACGGGTGGGTGCTCCGCCGACGAAGTCAAGGCGGGCACCATACGCCCCGACTTCAGGGGCACGTGCACCATCACGGTGAGCTGCCCCGTGACGGCGGCCAAGAACATTGTTGACGGCCGAAGATTGCTGGTTGGCTGGGTGTCGGCGCAGGTTAAGCTGCTTGACCCCAGACCGCTGAGGTGCTTCCGATGCCACGTCGGGCATCATGTGGGTGTCCGTTGCACCTCGGAGGTCGACCGCAGCGCCCTCTGTTTCCGCTGCGGTCAGCCCGGTCACAAGGCCGCGGAATGCAGCGCCACGCCGCACTGCTCTGCATGTGCGGCTGCTGGCAAGCCGGCCGAACACCGGGCGGGGAGCAAGACCTGTGCCCCACCCACCAAGTCGAGTAAGGGCAAGGGCCGGCCGTCCGTCGTTGCCACCGCCGCCACCTCCGCAGTGGCCACCACCGCAGCTCCTGCGGCCACCGCCGCCTCCAACGCTGCCGCCGCTGTCCACGCCGTCGCCACTGCTGCTGCCGCAGCGCCCGAATCTGCGTCTCAAGAGGAGGAAGACGTGATGGAGTGCTAGTGTGGCTCCATTACGCTTCCTCCAGGCGAATATCAACCACTGCGCCCGTGCCCAGGACCTGTTGCTCCAAAGCATGGCGCAGTGGTCGATCAACATCGCCGTGGTCGCTGAGCCGTACTTTGTCCTTCCCAGGGATGACTGGGTTAAGGACCTTAGCGGCTCAGTGACCATCATATCGTCGGCCGCCGCTGGTACTCCTTCCCTCGAAGGGGTGAAGAGTGGAAGGGGTTGCGTCGCAGCACGGTTCGGGGAGATAGTCGTCGTGGGGGTGTACTTCTCCCCGAGCCGAACTCTCGCCGAGTTCCACAACTCCCTCCTGGAGTTGTCCGTCGTCGTCGGAAGTTATTCCCTCCCTGTGCTAGTGTTAGGGGACTTCAACGCCAAGAATTTGGCCTGGGGTTCCCGACGCACAGATGCACGGGGTAGGATGGTGGAGGACTGGGCGCTGGAAGCAGGCCTGGTCGTCCTCAATCGGGGTTCTGCCCCCACGTGTGTACGGATGCGGGGCGAGTCAGTGGTGGATATCTCGTTCGCCAGCCCCGCTCTGCTGCCGCGTGTCTTTGACTGGCGCGTGGAGGAGAGGGTGGAGACCTACTCCGATCACCGGTACATCCGGTTTGACGTCTCCGCCCAGAACCCTAGCGCGCCGGTCCTGCAGACCCCGAGTGGTCCACGTTGGGCGCTGAAACATCTGGACCGGGAGCTTCTCCTGGAAGCCTCAGTCGTGCAGGCCTGGGTGTCATCACCGGACAGGCCCGCCGACATCAACGACGAGGCGGAGTGGTTCCGGGAGACCATGTCCGAAATTTGTGACGTGGCCATGCCCCGAGTCCCGCCAGGACGCGCCCGACGCCAGGTGTACTGGTGGTCTTGCGAAATCGCGGCCCTTCGAGAGGCGTGCGTCGCTGCGAGGCACCTGTACACCAGACACCGCAGGCTACGCATCCGCCCTCCGGATGCAGAAGCCAGGGAAGCAGAGCTGTACGAGGGATACAGAGCTGCGAAGACCGCCCTCCAATTGGCCATCATCCAGGCCAAGGAGGTGGCCAATGCGGAGCTGCTGGGGTCTCTGGACAGGGACCCGTGGGGGCGCCCGTACAAAATGGTGCGGGGCAAGCTCCGCCCATGGGCCCCCCCGCTGACCCAGAGTCTCCGGCCTCAGATGGTGGAGGAGGTGGTGAGCGCTCTGTTCCCTTCGCGCGGGGAACACTCTCCCCCGCCCATGGCTCTGCAACCCGCGGTGTCAACGACGGACCACACTTCCGACGACGACGATGTCCCCGAGGTGACTGGGGTGGACCTGAGAGTGGCGGTGGCTAGGCTGAAAGCCAAAAACACCGCCCCAGGGCCTGACGGCCTGCCTGGCAAGGCCTGGGTCCTGGCCCTTGAGGCTCTCGGGCCTCGACTTAGGGGGCTTCTCAGCGCATGTTTGGAGAGGGGCCAGTTCCCACTTCGTTGGAAGACGGGGAAACTGGTCCTCATTCGGAAGCCGGGGCGCCCTGCGGACTCTCCGTCCGCATACCGGCCCATCGTGTTGCTCGACGAGGTGGGCAAGCTCTTTGAGCGAGTTGTCGCACACCGCCTCGTCGCGCACCTTGGGGGGATAGGGCCGGACCTTGCGGACCACCAGTTCGGATTCCGCAAGGGGCGCTCAACGGTGGACGCCATCATGCGCGTGAGAGCTCTCACGACGGGGGATGCTGTGTCCCGGGGGGGGGTCGTCTTGGCGGTGTCTCTTGACATCGCCAACGCCTTCAACACCCTTCCTTGGAGTTGCATCAGGGAGGCACTCCGGTATCACCGGGTGCCGACCTACCTTCGTCGCGTGGTCGAGGCCTATCTGTCGGATAGGTCCATCATTTACCCTGGTCACAACGGGGAATGGAACCGGCGAGAGATGTCGTGCGGTGTTCCGCAGGGGTCGGTACTGGGGCCGCTCTTGTGGAACATCGGCTACGACTGGGTGCTGCGCGCCGACCTCCCTAGCGGCGTCAGCGTGGTCTGCTACGCTGACGACACGCTGGTTCTGGCACAAGGGAGGTCGCACCAGGAGGCGGCCGACTTAATGACGCGCGGGGTTGCGATAGTCATCGAGAGGATCCAGCTGCTGGGACTGGAGGTGGCCTTGCACAAATCCGAGGCCATGTGCTTTCATGGGCTTCGGAACACGCCACCTTCAGGCTCCCAAGTCACGGTGGGGGGGGTTACCATCGGCGTCGAGAGGGCGATGAAGTACCTGGGACTCGTCCTCGACGGCCGGTGGAACTTCGTCGAGCATTTCCGACGTTTGGGCCCCAAACTGGAGAAGGCAGGTGCTGCATTCAAGCGGCTCCTGCCCAACCTGGGCGGCCCAAACGCCCCCTGCCGCAGACTCTACGCGGGGGTCATGCGGTCCATGGCCCTTTACGGGGCCCCGGTATGGGCACGTTCGGTACGGCCGCGGGCTGTACACTACCTGAACGTGCCCCAAAGGGTGATAGCCATTAGGCTAATCCGGGGGTACCGCACGATCTCCCGCGAAGCAGCTGGCCTACTTGCTGGACTGCCACCGTGGGATCTGGAGGCGAGGGTCTTCTTGCGCCTGTACGACTGGCGCGAGGAGGCTCAGCGCCGGGGAGAAACCCCGTTGCCGCGGCAAGTTGTCGCGCAGCGGGCGGAGCTCCGGCGCGATCTCATGGTGGCCTGGAGGGAGCGACTATCGCAACCCAGTGCAGGGCACGCCACCATCGTGGCGGTAAGTCCCCTCTTTGAGGAGTGGCTCGGGAGGAGTCACGGCGCCCTCACGTACCGCATGACGCAGGTCCTCACCGGACACGGTTGTTTCGGGAGGTACCTGCACCGCATCGGTCGTGAGGAGGCGCCCGGGTGTCACCATTGTGCGGACAGCCCCGAGGACACGGTGGACCACACAGTCCAGGTGTGCCCCGCATGGGAAGGGCACCGCCGGGTCCTCGTCGAGGCTTTGGGCGGCGGCGACCTCTCGCGTCCGGCCCTGGTTCAGGCCATGGTCCGGGGCGAGAGGGAATGGGATGCCGTCGCCTCCTTCTGCGAAGCGGTCATGCTCGAGAAGGAGGAGGCGGAACGCCAGAGAGTTCGCACCTCTCATCCCGGCCGCCGCGCTGGACCAGGTAGACACCATGGGCGCCGGGTGTCGCGAGATGACTCCCGGCCACCGTAGGCGTGGGTCTGTGGGCGGTGAGTTCGGGTGGCTCATCGTCCCTCTGTCTTTCTAGACGACAGACCCGTGTCGACGGCGCGCGTTGTTCCACGCGCTCCTCAAAGAGATGTCAGCAACCGCAGCGGGGCCCAGCAGGGCCAAGGCCCGCCGGGGCTGCGGGTTGTTCGAAAGAGATACCGCGGCCCTGGTACATAAAAGGCCTATGACGGAACACGACGATTTTAGTCAGTAAGAGTCTGACACTCCCTCACCGCTGCTAACCCACAGCGGGAGGGGTCATTTGATGATTTTACGTCGCTAAAAAAAAAAAAAAAAAAAAAAAAAAAAAAAAAAAAGGCTTGCTATAGATAGATAGATATTCTTTATTAGGTACACCAATGTTACATTTTTGATCTTAAACTATGTAGTTAAAGTAGGTGACATAATGGGCGGTCTTATCGCTAAGAGCGATCTCTTCCAGACAACCTTAGGATGGATTGAGACGAGAAGGAAAAGATTATATATGTTAGGCAGTAAGGCAAAGTGTACACTTGCTCCTGCAACTTGTGTACCTATAATAATATTGTTGTCATAAATACATAAACTATAAACTAAATATATATAATAATAACAATAAATACATTTATACTTATATATAATGTAATGTAATAATAAATGTCAATGCTAAATATAGATTTTTGGAAATAGGAATAGTATCCTACCGTTTGGAGGAAATGTAGTGTTCTTTTAACATTCTCTTGAAAACGGCTAATGATTGAGCCCGTCTTATCGTAACGGGCAATGCATTCCATAGCCGAACAGCCAGAACAGTAAAAGATTTGTCGAGGAAGTCGTGGAACAAAAATAGATGGGGACACTTCCTAGAACATCCAGCAAAAACAAGCGACCTTCTCAGAAAAGCCATCTCATCAAAGCTCCAATGAAAATATAAGTATACGTTTGTTGCTGTATGCATAAAATATATGTACATGATCAACGTGAATAATTCAGTATCTTACATAATACATGGTCGGTACTAATCTTGCTTGTTGCTACTAATTCATAATCAATCAGGTTAGTTTATGTTCGTCGTACAGTAGTACACTCCCTCAAGATTTGTATTTACAGAGGTATAGTGATGTCCATGTTTCACTTACATTTTGGAAATGCAACGGCTATTTACTTAGACATACGAGAATTCGTGTAATATACATACACCGTTGTTTCGATGCAAGCGCAAATGTTTGTCTGTTGTAATTCAAAAGGCCTTTTAGAATAATGGACGTGTTTTTGAAGAAAAAAAACAGGATAAGTAACGAGTAGACTGACCTTTAATCGCTTTTATTTACTTCATAAATCTCCCATATTTTTTGTTCATTTTATATTAAGAACCCATTTAGTTACTTTACGACCCCAATGATTGAATACCTTTATACAAAAAAACTAATGAACATAAAACGGCACCCAAATTTCTCTGGGCGTCCAACCCAAAAAATACAAGCAACTTCGTACACCAGAATCAAATAAACATTTTAGACACAAATATACATATAAACAGTCGCACGCGTGCGGTCCGTACGTTCGATACCTTCCGATACAATGGCCGAACGAAATCGAAACCCGGAATCCATTACGCACTACGGCCAACGTGTACAATTTATTTTTTGTATGAAAGCCTTGGGGGCCCGTAATGGCGAAAGTTTTTCCTTCAGACGTAATTGTGAGGGCCGATGCAAGCCAATAAATAACCGCACTTCGCAGTCCTCAGACCCTTGATTGAACTTGCTAATGAATGTAGGATAAGAAATTCGAATATCGAAACTCTCTCGGTGTTGCTGCACTGAAAAATTACTTAAGTTTTTTTTCAATTTCGAAGGTTTTGGGAGTCGAGTTGTTGTAAATGATGCCCCTAATTTTGGTATGGCGTCACTGATTTGAATTTGGAAATCGGTGTTCTTTTTATGTTGTGCATTTTGTTTGAAATTTTTTGCCAGATTTAGTAATTTGAGGATCAAACATGTATAAAAGTCCTCGTGTGCCGCTGCCCGTGTAGCCGCAGCAGTTTTTGTTCTCCACAAATTATTCACGGTCATTTATCTTTTTCCAATCAGAACCAAAGCTATACATTCCCAAAACAACAAAAACAGTACTCAAACAACACATTAGCTGATACAAGGAAAACAACGATAACAACCTCCATCGAAAGTACCAAATAAAAAACATTAAAACATACATTTTTCAAAGCAAATATCAAAGGAGAGATCTGTGGGCCGGGTAGGATGTTGCTATCAATAATTCCGTCCAAGTTATGCATTAAAAAAATCAAGTCGATACGTCAAAGGGAAGTCTTGTTTTGCTAACAAAGTGTGTTCGTGACCTGGCCACCAATGAGGTGACAACCCTTGTTTTCAATAAAAACAACTCACTTTCAACATGACCACACTTGGGAATCTTACGATGTGACTCGGCTGATAGAAGACACAGTATTAATATGGAACAGCGAGAAAACCTCGGAAATGTTTCACTTAGGACTTCTTAAGGGACGGGATTTTAGGTTGCCTACACGTGATTGGCCTACAACAAATACAACAGCACACATTTTTATGATACTTCTAAAATAAAAATATCCATCAAGACCATTTAAGAAAAGTTCAAAATTAATAAAGGTTGATAACGAATTGTATAATGCACAACTAAAACAAATTCTTCGAGATTTGAAATCCTCCTTAATTGTAAACACGCTTAAACAGCTTAATAAAACTGTATGTGTCATCAAGGATAATGAAGGTATTTAACTCTAAAGCCTGTATAGCCTTCCTATCGTCCCCCTTATCAAATAGAGCACAAAATATTGTGAACAACCCCTTTTGCGGGGTCACGTCATATTACAAAAGGACAACGTGGATGGTCGTTATTCTATGCGCGGCCAATTAAATATAGAACTGTGGTTCCACAGTGGTGTCGTCGCCATATTTGAATTTAAGAATTGTAATTTGGCTTCATATGACCTTAGTCAAAAGTTTGTTGAAATGAAAATTTTATTTTTTATCTGTGGGTATTAATTTTGAAACTACTTGATATATTTTTGTTAAATTAGAAGTGTAAACAATCGAAACGATTTAATAGATTTAGATAGTGGTATTAATTTTTTTAATGCCAGCAGATGGTTCATGTATAGAAATTAGCAAAAATACCTAAAATTATCTTTTTTGCCAAGCAGGAATTTAGTATCTATGTAATGATTTTGAAAAAAAAATTCAAGTTTTGACGTGCCCTAAAATTCGTCCTGTATCCACGAAACCAGCAACAATTTCACGCACAATTTCCCATAATAAGCAGCTTAAATCACGTCCACTGTGACAGAGCCCGGAGCGACTAGATAAAATTGCATCGGATTAATTTGCCTACCTGTTCGAACGACCCCTGGGCCTGACAGCCTTTGTACCGAGATATGGACTTCATTACATACCTACATCGGCTATTATGACCCAGGAATTAATATGGCGCTCTGATTTGACCTTTACTTTTGATTAGTTTTATTAGGGTGCTCGGATATTGGCTGGTGGACAGATTTTTTGTACTTTTCGGGACTGTAAGGGGTTCATAATGGAAGGTATTTTTTAATCAGATAGCAGAATGCAACCCAGGATATTCCTTATATACCTCTATAAACATTATGGAGATATGTACAAAGCCAACGGGCAGTTCAGTGGGTCAAAATGCGAACTACGGTTTGCAGTTAAACTGACAGATGTGTAAATAAGTTTATACTTACTTATTTTTTAGGTCACATTTATTAAACTTCCGCATAATAATAAATTATAACTCCACTACACAAACTATCAAAAGAAACGTAAATACCCACCGAAACAGCTCCAGTAATCTGTCGGCAATACAATAGTTTGTTATAACAAGACCCGACAATCTTTGTTCACGCGAAAATATTGGCCAAGTAAGGCAATAACGACCAGTGTTAGTTGCCAACTTTCGCCAAGTTTCACCAACTATTTTTGCCCCTCATAATAGCCCAAGTTCAGGCGATCTGGTGTTTTCATTGCGACTGTCTTTTGTCTTTTTTTTTTCGTTTTAACTGTCGGGTAAATGTGTTGTTGAAGTTTCTATTACGACTTCGGATTGGGCGATTGTCACTTTTTTTTTAATGGGTAATGTTTTCATAGTCCGGCATTTATTTTAAAAGTTATAGTATAGCTGTTTGCAGTTAAAATAATGTTCTGATTTTACTCTTAAAGGGCTCCTTGAAAAATACGTGAAATTCAAAATATTTTAACAGATCAAACATCACTTAAAGAAGACATCTTTTGAAAAAAGAACATAAAATCCCCTTCCTCCATTTCAATGATCAACGACCCTCTCAAAATCCAATAAGCGGAAAACCACAACAAACTGAGATCAGTGAGTAACTGAACTGAACAACAATAGTCAGCAGATATCGAACTTACTTCCGTACTATTGAACAGGTAACAAATAAGGATAGTGTTGCCAGATGCAGTTCGTTTAAATGAAATTGAGAGATTTAACACTCTGATATATGTATTTTTAATGCATCTATCTATTTATTATTATTAATGTTACCTTAAAATTAAATTGGTACTTAGAAGTATTTTCTATAAGCACCCAAAGAACTTAACCTACTCCTAGCTTATATGTCAAATCAATCTCATCGTTAAATTAGCAAAACTGCAAAAAACAATTTGCAACCTATACATTTTTAATATAAGAATATGTTCTCAAATCAGTTTCCTCAAATAAAATCTTATTTACACAAATAAAGTAGAAATAAAATCCGCTAAAGCTGGCAATACTTACCGCCGTAAAAACTGGCCAGTGTCCTCATAAAGACGGCTAAACGATATCGATATTAGAAATGATTGCGGAACGATCCCATTTCGGGTTATTGCAATATCGATATTTTTATTTTTGTTGTCTTTCAGTTCATGAACTGCAGTTTGTAAGTGATATTTAGGATGAACTTACGTATCTATTTCTCTTTATTTTTATCGACACTAAAGTCCTGCTTCGCTGGTTATATCTGATAGTTAATGCCATCTGCCAGATAGAGGCTGCTTAAAATTTCAGCCAGATATTGGTATCCGAGACCTGTGAAACCAAAAGTTGTGGTTTATCTTTCAGATAAGTACCTGATAGGATATCAGAAGTTTTATCAGTAATCAGTGAAACTTACCATTTCCTTACCATACCTTCTTGGTATAATCACTGTGATTTCAAAGTCCCGGATATAATCTGGAAAACAAAAGAAAATCTTGTTCGTTCCAACTCGCCTGTAGTTTCAGACAGTACTGAACCGGACTGGATTTCATTATGCATATAATTTGATGAATAAAACATAACAAAGATCTAGGGTACACCGGCTTTCAGCAAGAACTCGTGCCATAGGTGTCTACCTACACCTCTACCTAACCTGAATCTTAAGAACGGAAATAATACCCAAAACATGTACTCATACTTTTATTTTCCTAATAAAACATAGCCCTCTAAAACAAAAGACGCAATGACGTCATCAGGTGGCCAGGTGTGCCCAACCTTCCATAATCCCTTACGACACCCGCGGGACCAGAAACCTTCGGTGAATTTCTTCTGCCATATTTTTGTTGGCTCCAGTTTTGACGTGTTTAAATATAACGTCACGTCCGACTTGGCGTGAAGTGTGTGATTTATAATGTTGTATCCTTAGACCCACGTCACTCGATTTGTACAATAAATAATCGTTTCTCCGTGACATGTAACGGCGTACGGATATTTGTTGTTACGCTCTGAATACAAAGGAGAAAATAAAATGTGGTAGTTCACACACAGAACATATACTTAACACGTACTTCAAATACACACTGCACTAAGCACACACACTAATCGACTACTCGACGTCCGTACGTCATTTTAGGGTTCCAGCAGAATACCAGCGTCAGGTATTCTACTATTCTACCTGACACATGCTGAGCTGGACTCCCATTCGGCACAAACTTTAGACATAATGCACCGCGCCGTAAATTTCTGGTTGTATTTTTATGTTTCTCTTTTTATCCACTTTTTGTTTTATTATTTCTTATTGTGTATCTTTGTTGTCTTTTGTTTCTAATGAATAAATGTTTTATCTATCTATCTATCTAGTTTTTTAGATGGGTTCGGTTACTTTAGATGTTAGCTATAAGGGTATTTTTGTAGCATTATGAAGAGACTGTACCTGTGGTTATGTAGGAAAATAAGTGCTTCCTCGTAAATGGAAATGAGCCCCTTTTATTTCATATCAATTGGCTTATGTAAATAAAAGCGCATGTGGTCTTATTATTTTCAATTTTCTGATACACTTTTCCTCACAAATCAGTAACAAAGAAATACTAATAAATACATGCAACATACACCTACTTATAAATAATATCTACAGGTAATTGACCAATAATAGGAATTCGTATCGTACACCTGATACAAAGGATATGTATCTCGGAAATCATTTTGTCATTAGCACAACGATTCCCACGGCGAATGAATCTTTTGCCCATTACCTGGGCGGGAACTGTAAATGAATAGTTTCTGGAATATTCGTTACGTTCTTGTTATTGTACTCGTATTTATCTATAAGTATTGTATTGATAAATTAATTATTATAGCACGGAATTAACCTAAATTTCATTTCAATACTCTAACAATAAAAAGTGAAATTGTCAAAAAATACAAAAGTTCTTCGTTCAAAAATATTGCTAATACAATATCAGCATAAAATTAGGTAGGTACATGAGTCAGAACAAAAAGTAAACCATATTTCGCAAAAACCAACATCGAAACCTCGAACTAATAACAATACAAACAAAAAACACGAAAGATTTTTAATTTCTTCGCCAAAGTTCGCAGACGGCGTTTTGTCAGGATTTCCATCGGTTTAGTGGGACCACAAGGTTTTCTCAGTAAAATCAACTATTTTTCTTGGTCGCGACTTCGCCGGATAAAAGAAAACTTGCTCTAACTAAGCGAAGGAAAATTGCACTTATTTATTTCAAGTAGTTATGTATACTCGACACCTGCATTCATTTTTGCTGGCAGCTTTAAAATGGAGCTGAATTTCCAACACTTTCTCGGAACTGAGTAGTGTTTAAGATGTTGGGAAACTAGATTATAAGAATGCAAGGTTGAGGTTTTAGAGTATCACATAGCGCAATACGCGGTTAGTATAAAATCTAAAAAAAATATTGCTGAAAATAAGTCAACGCAATCTTTGGGAACGTCATTTAGTACCTACAACTAAATTTTTTGTAAAAAACTAGAACTCAACGACAAATTCCAATTACTTTCCAAGAATCCGTAAGTAGGACCTCTATCCACACAAAATAAATACCCAACTAGCCAAACGTTGACAAAGGCCTCAAAAAAATCTAACGACGAAGAAAATCTTCATCCATAATGGGCCCAGCTGTACTTAAACCAAGACCTCATTCAAAGACAGGAGGCTTAACAGGCCAGCAAAATGCAAAGTTAATTTTAATGCAGCCCTATCTCGTTATCTGGATGGTCGATGCTTCTAAAAGGATTGCCTTGATCTTCAGGCAAGGCGAGCTTGTATGGAAGTAAACTTTTTGGACGAAGTCGCAACGTGCGGCCAAGTTCGTCGAAGTCGACCGAAAGTTACGATCGGTAATGTATTGAGGGCCAATTAATAATTAGGGGGGAAAACTTTTGCTATTTTTAACGACAAATATTGTACAAGTTTTGAACAGGTCTGTGACGACTGAGTTTTTAATTGAAATTGCTTAACGTGATTTACGACTTCTTATATTTCTACATAGCGGCTAATTATATGCATTCATAATTCTTTCTGTAATTTTACAGGATAAAATACATTCCAAAATATTATTTGTACCATTAAAATTTCACAAAAATAAATAGAAAGCCCAGTTCTGTCTCCACATTATGTAGTCTTGTAAGAACGCAATGCTAATCCCTCTGCCGCTATTATTTTCTCATTGCGAACCGTTTTTACTGGCTGCGTCTCGTACATAATAATTAAATACTCGCAATACCGGACGAATTGGATCCCACAGATTCTTTATACTAAAGTACGTATTTATGCTTTAGAGCTAGAGTACAAATAAAAGTTTGGTATTCGTCTGGAAGTGGCTTTTCAATACTGGCTTTGGAGACGGTAAACCGAAATAAGTATGATCCTATTTATCACTATTGTTCTGTAAGAACAAGTTTTTCTTAACTACAAAGTAAAAATAGTATTCATTATTTTGATGACCTAATAACATTTAACAGATAATACCTTAAGGTTACAAACTACCTACTTTTAATAAAGTTTAAAAACAAATTTAAAAGTAGGTATTAAACAAGCAAACTGAAAATTAAGACCACAAAACATCAACTTACATTTAAGCGCTAAGTTTGATACGTCGAAAAACTTTGCAGCTCGAAAAAGAAAAGCAATTGTGGAAGTTTTACCAATTTGCTAGAATAAAGTGAATTTCAATCAAAGTTGTTTGAAACACAAACTAAAGGAGTTGCGGAGTATAGCGTACACCTTCGACAAACACTGGCTGCTGGCAGCTTCCAATCAGATAAGGAGCACCGCCGTGTTCTCACATTTTCACAGAGAATTCATGAGAGAATAAATGTATGCTTATTTTAAATGCAGGACATATTACTTTGAGTTTCTAGAGTGTTTTGGGGAACAGGAATAAGCGTAGTAATTTTAATATAAATGTACAATACTTTGCAGCAACGGAAGCGCGTAATTTGAAAAAAAAGGCAGCATGATGATATTCTTATCATTTATTTTTCTCGGTAAGTACACCAAGGTTTTGGCAGAATGTAGGTCTGAATTTGCATTAATCAAAGTCAAAGGCTACGTGCAAGGGTCGAGGCAAATAATGTCAAGGACAATTTCGTACCTAGGACTTCTGGGGATACCAAATCTGTAGGTCTTTTCGAGTTATCAGTAGATACCACTAAAACAATATAATGCAGATACAACATAACATTCGCATAAAGACGTAATTAATTCAATATCAGTAACATGCCGTGTCGCTAATCAATCGAATAATAGTAGTAATTAATTTGCTTTGACACAAATGTACGGGATCCAGGGATCGATTGATTGGAATACCTGCCAGGTATTATCTCGTATTTGACTAGTTCGTCCAGTGATGAATGGGTTGCGATATCGTTGGACTAATTTGATTACAGAGATGGGATCTGTGATTTAAAATTACTACGTTTTCGGTGCATTTTGGTCATCAACTTTACACGATGATATATTAAAGGGTCCAGACAACCATTAATTAATGCTCAACTAGTCATTTTCTCACTGTGTCGCTCACGTCCTGTGGGAACTACTGCCCATACCAGGATAAAATATATCCCAGGTATATTACTCGGGAAGAGTGTAGCTTTCCAACAGAATACAGCTCAAGAATTTTTCAAAACCATTTGTAGTTTCGGAGACTTTATAAACAAACAAAAAGATGTTTGATCACAAACGAAAAGATACCTAATCAAAACGATGAAGATTTTTAGACCAGATCCTGAAAAACAACTAGCCTAGTTATTAAATGAACAACAAGTAAGGTATCAAAAAAGAAATATTGTTAAATCAACATACAATAACTATCTTTTATTAGCTCCCCAACATATAACCTTCGTATCTAATAGCCAGTCAACATAGTGACGCGACGCCCTTCATTTTCCGCGGCCGGCGCCATGCGACGGACGAACGTGTTTATTTTTCATTTCCGCCCCAACCGACTCGGCCCTCGAGGCTCAGGGTATGGTCCCGTGGCCCTTGGGTTGTGGAGCAAGAGATAAGTTGTAGCGGGTTTAAAGGTGATCGTAGAATAGTGATTGGTTAAGTCTACGTTGGTGCTGTTTTCAATTAATGGCAGCTAAATAAGCGACTATCGCCATTTAAGGTCACTAATTTTCGGAATTGTTTCTTGCTGTCTAATGCAAGAAGAAACTTATCAAAGTCATTTTTGAGTTCTATCAGCAAGTGCTTAGGAATCAAGAGTGAAATTACATGTGCCGCTGCTAAAGAAAACTAAAACATCAGCCAGATTCCAACGCATTTTATGTACCTACCTACCTTTCGTTTCGTATATGCAATCTGCTGTAGGTACATAAAGTAATGTTTTGTACGTGTTCATTTACCCGCTCCGCTTATGTCTTGTGCCACATAAAAACATGACTCTATGGCTCTATAGAGCTGTGTTAGTACGAAACGGACTAAAATAATAATATTATAACAAACCGCTAGGTACATTGTGGTTTTCTAATTAGCAGTCCCTAAAACTATATTTTGACGGTCACCCAAAACCACACCTTTCACCATCGGTTTACTGTCTTTAATTTCCAGTCACTGTTTTAATCCTGAACCCTCTGATATACAGTAAAATAAAGTACCTACTTAAACGGTATCTCCAAACAATTTACTATTAACCCTAATACGTAAAAGGCTTCGCAATTTACGTCTATTCACATGACAGCCGTAAATCCTCCCCTTGATAACTAAGAAGTCACTTTATCGTTAACATTTTCATACATATATCTATAGTTCGAAAGCCCCCACTCTTCCTACCACTTGCCTATAAAATATAGCAGTTGTGTAGGTACCTATGTATAATCACAAGCACGGGTGTAAAATTGCAAACAGTGTTGCTCTCATCACCGGGCCCTTTCACGTGTTTATTTCAGACATTATGGGTAAGTATGCGTTCTTTTATTATTTTTAAACGTTCCCTTTACCGTGGGGAAAATGAAATATTTGTTTTTTTGGTGAAGGCACGTGAAAGCACTGGTATCTTATTTTGCTGAATTAATTTTGTGTCTGTGGTGAAATGAAAAACGTTTTTATGATCTAGGTATATCCGTTTTTTGGTGCAGCTAACAATTCTGTCAGTCAATACAAAAAATGCAATATTCCCTTGAAAATTAACAGCTGTCAACTGCACAAAACATTCGGTCATAATATACGTTACATGGCTCTCGAAAGATGGAGCCGGAATCCTCAAAAATACGAATTGCAGTTGGAGTCAAGTGACAGTCACCGACTGTACCAATAAGAGACGCGAATAAAAATAAATTGCCTAGCAGTAAGATCTAGGAAATAGGTAGGTACAGTCGCAGCCAATGTGCCGGTTCGTTTATCTCAATATCGTAAACGGACAAGCGGACGTGCCTGCCAGATCCGTACGAGACTGAAATAGGTAAAACACTTTTGTAACGAACCGTACCAGCGAAATTTAAATGTACAGGTTTAACGAAATACTTCTATTTTGAGCAGAACACTGGTTCAGTGTTTGCTTTAAATTTGGAGAATACTGAGGAAGGACCTCGTTGAAGTAGGTCACTGTATACCGCTTTTATTGCATGAATGTATACTCAAGTTAACATAGCCCAAAGCCCGTGGCTTTCAAACTGACGTTATACTATGAGTTAATGATTTTATTTCAGCAATTAATAAACAGCTCAAATATTTCAAGTAGGTAACCAATTTAACATATTAAATCTACCTACCGCATATTAATAAGTATTCACTAGCTACTGGAACTCACGGCTACATGATTTATCATTGCTATTATTTTGCTGATAAACTATTTTATTAGAACTAAAGCATTGAAAGGCATATAGCAGCACTCTTCACATCAGCTATACCGGCTACACGATGTGAATCCGTATTTCACAACTACTTTCATCGGGGGCGTAGCTCAGATGGTAGAGCGCTCGCTTAGCATGCGAGAGGTACCGGGATCGATACCCGGCGCCTCCAGTTTCTTTTTGTAATTAAAATGATTTCAATCGACTTTGGCACAAAACTCCTATCACACTATTCTCGCATCTGCTAAATAATTAGATAAAGTTTTGAATCAGTCTAGCAAGCAAGTCCCTATGATTGTTTTTCTAGTGGAAAAAGTTGAAAACTATTATACATGAAGTGATTGGATAAGGAATAAAAAATATACAGCCATAAAATATTATATATCTTTATTAAATTAGAAACAACCTTAACATTACAATTAATTTCTACACTAGTTAGTTACATTACTGACTTACTCCAACTTCGCAAAATTAGCAATTTCACAAATATTCCAAAATAGGCCTACACTTGAGAGAATCTCTTATGTCCTACACATAGATGGTGCTCTCTCTTAAAATTGAAGCAGTGGATAAATAGAATTTGCCTTGGCTAAGCTATGAATTTGCAATTTTTCCAGTACAAAAGTAAGACAAGCACAAGTAAATTCCATTCATCTCGCGTCCCAGTCCCTTTTTATGCTAACTATTACTCACTAAATATGAATATCGATAAATAGTTCTATTTCATGTTACCTTCAAACATCTCACAAAAAAACGCTCAATATTTATTTATCGATAAACAATTTTTAGCGAGTAACAGTGGGCCCACCCTATTTATGTCCATATTACTTCTCTCTTCATGTTCCAACATTGCAGGCTATTTTTTCATTCCCTCCATCCTATTAATCTATAAAGATCAAAATTAACAAGCCATCCATAAGTACAGAAAAGTGACAGAGAGCGATGGCAAACTATATATACGTACATAGCATACAGTACTATTATCCTCTGAAAATATATCATATTATATATTCTACTCTCTCTTCTATTATCACAGTCCATAGCTTCAACAGTGTGATAAATAAATAAATAACTTATTTTTCAAAAGCCCAAGAAAATAATTTTTTTAAAAAATATGGAAATAATGTTATAGTGCCTCAAATTACTGCAAATAATTTTAATCTATGAATGTACGATGTTGCCAAAATATCTTCAAGAAATATATATTTTTGTCTTGAAAGCAAACAAATCAATTTTGTGAACCACAATGTGCAATTTGAGCAGTTCGCTAGTTATAAATATATTTTTTTATAATTAATAATACTCAATGTGATATTTGGTAATAGACATCCAAATTACAAAAGATTTTTTGAAAAATGAAAAATAAAATATTTTTAGAAGAGAACATAATGTTAGGTTAGGTTACATAACAGATAAATGCATGATAATAAATTGATAAATAATTATTTATATTTTACACCTTAAAATCATATTAAATCATCATTGCCTTTATGTTAAGGTATTTAATATACTTTTGTTATAAAAAAATGCAATAAGATAAACACTTTTACGGTAATGCACATGAACCGATTATATCTATTGATATGTTAATGAAAGAATATTAATAGTAACTACAAGAATACATATTTAAAATGTACTGCATTTGCGACAAATTCCTCAATTTATAACTATTCCATTAAAACGACGTGGAAACACACATAAAATTCAAATAAAAAATAAGTACAAGAGTTACAATGACTGTACTTTTCATTTATATGTTGATCCAGCAACATATGAAATTATGAAATTGAAATGATTAGTAGGTTTTTACATGTCTTGACAAGGCAAAAGCATAAATCGACTAAATAACAGTTGTTGCAGAACTTCATGACGTATTAACATCCTATACTCCATTTAAAATAACATTAGAAATTTAAGTAAACCTTTTTTACTGTTTGTTCAACCGATTTTGACTTCTACTCCGTAGATAAAAGAACGGAATTGAAAGCAAAATAGTGATTACAATACCAAGTATTTACTGCAGCCGCCATTAATCATACTACTAACGCAATAAAAGTCAAAATCGGTTGAACAAACAGTAAAAAAGGTTTACTTAAATTTCTAATGTTATTTTAAATGGAGTATAGCTACTTCGAATTTCAATCCAAAAATAAAAGAAATCGTAAGAATACCTCTACAGAATATAAGTACGTAACTGTAATTTAAATTCGTTAGTAGAAAAAATAATTTCTAATGGCACTTTCTTCAGAACAATTTTAATGTTTGTATGTAAATAATGTGCAACTGAGTTTGCAAAATAAACAAAATAAAACATTCTTACTTTAATAATTTAAAGTTCAATGAGAAATGTGATAAATAATAGACTACAAAACATAGGTATAAAAATATAACAAAAATTATGACATGAGATTTGAAAACGTTTTCAACGTAATGTAATGTATGCATAAAACTATAAATAATATTATAATATTTATACATGTATACTTATATGAGATATAAAGCCCTTAACTATTAAGTTTTCATTTAAATAAAAATATAGTTGGAATATATCGCGAAAATTAAAAGCAAACTGAACTCTTACATGAGGCCTTAATTTTTACAATAATTTTAAATAGTGGTGAAACCCATGGTAGTACTTGGTACAAAATCGGATCTTCGGATTATACCGAAGATACTTTGTATCTGAAGACCATTCTGAAGGTATGATGTCAATAGTGAAAGCACATTTAACGGAGCCGAACGAAACTACTAACAGGATTTTTTAGTTGAAGTCTTGTTAAACTTGCCCTCGTCGGTTAAAGGAATAAAAACGATTTTCTCGGCGTGTTCATCTCTTATCTCAAAAGTGCTACCACCATAATTCACCTTAGTATTTTTACCTCACTTCAATTTCAAATACCAAGGCTCCACGCACTAAAGCAGATACATCCCATGAAACGACAAATACCCTTTCAAGCATACTCCTACATTAAAAATACTCAACGAACTTTCGTACGCATCTACTTAATACCTTACAAGAAGGAAGACAGATTGATACCAGTTTTGCTAAGAAACTACTGCTCAAAAACAATTGTTTTGAAAAGGTCAACTGATTGGAATCGCTTAGAAGGAAATGCAACTGTGTAATAATGGCGACATATTTTACACCAGAATTATTTCGACACTCTCGGTTCTTGGTCATTGAACCATTCAAGGTTACTGGCAGTAATCTATCTCTATTTTAAACAAGCTATTTACCACCTTGATCCGATATAAATAAGTCCTTTTTCGTTCTTTTGAACTGATTCAATAAATGCAGTATAACATTCGTTTGAACTCTGAGATTGTTGTCTTAATATTTGCTCAAAACTCATGTTTTAGATAACATCGTGTTAGCAGTCGTGAAGGTCGATCTACATAAGTACTAACGAACAAAAAAAATACTACATATACATTGCGTGTTTAAAAGGCCTTGTGAAATATTCATCTCCTACATTAAAACTAGTGGTGCAGTCGTTTGGCGAAAATTCCTCATAAAAGCAACGTGAACATCCTAGTTTGTTCTTTGTGAGAAATAATGTGGTGTTTTTCACTGGTCTACATATATTTTTGAATACACAAAGGCTCACTAAAATAAGTACATTTTAGTTATACCGAACATTTGAATGCACATAAAACTTTAATAAAAATGACATCATAATGCCACCGTTAGGTTATCAAAAAATATGATATCTCTTACATAATAGTATAAGCAATATCAAACTAAAATAATACTAAATTACTAAGAAACTATGATTTTCCATATTCAACAACCTAACAGAAGTTTTATGGGCTTACAATACCAATCATAACCAAACTTAAATTGCAACTTCCAACAAACATATGGCGGAATAATGCGTAATGCATTTTACTTTTTGTATACTCGTACAATCATAAGTAAATACTAGCCAGGAATTATAATATCGACTTACTACCGTTAGAGCTCCAATTGATAAGTGTATCGGAGGTGCCATCTTCGATGTCTAGAAGTAAATTGTCTCTATCGTTATCAGTGCTATCCTTTGGGGAGAATACTACATCTTCATCATTAGTCTGAAGGTTGACATAGGACAGCGACTTCTTCTTCTGTTCAAGGTCAAAGATCTCCAAGTCTTCGTCCTCGTCATCGTCTGACTCCATAGTGAGTGGGACTCGGGACAGTTCCAAATTGTCCCTTCTGTCTTCTGATTGGAGGACACCGTAGCGAAATTGGTTTGCGTCAATCGTGCTATGTGTATTGCCGGTGTCGTTCTTCTTGCTCTTTTTCCTGAAATTTTATATACAGCCATGTTAATAGACAGACATTTAAAATAACAAGTTTTTGATGTATGCAATTAAAGGCAATTAACCTGACTGATAACAGAAGCAAGTACCAATGCAACTTTTCTAAGTTTGTATGTACTTTCTAAGACTGTGTTTCGGATGGCACGTTAAACTGTAGGTCCCGGCTGTCATTGAACATCCTTGACAGTCGTTTAGACAGGGTAGTCAGAAGCCAGTAAGTCTGACACCAGTCTAACCAAGGGGTATCGGGTTGCCCGGGTAACTGGGTTGAGGAGGTCAGATAGGCAGTCGCTTCTTGTAAAGCACTGGTACTCAGCTGAATCCGGTTAGACTGGAAGCCGACCCCAACATAGTTGGGAAAAGGCTCGGAGGATGATGATAACAGAAATCAATACTTTGTCTCAGAGGTCAAGTTTAATTGAGATAGCATATTGCATCATAGGACTGCACTAAAGGTATGAAAACAGGGGCCCGATTCTCCTAATTTTACTTAAGCAACATACGATTCACATTCGACTGCGATCCAATCCCGACTCGATTACGATTGGCATTCCGCAATTTTTTCTTTGAAATAAACGTTTTTATCCTTTTCTGTCATTCAATAATGAATCATTTTGTCTGCAAATGATTTACCATTGCAATATGATTGTAGAGCAAACTACCGTATATACCAAAATCACCAAAATAGCAGACCAATCGCAAACCAATCGAATGTCGTTGGAATACGATTGGTCTTATATTAGTTGCAGAATGCCCGATATGGTTAAAACTGCTATTGCGATCATATTGCGATTCGATTTCTATTCAATTTTGACATTATTAACTCAGGAGAATCGGGCCCCTGGATGCAAGTCGTACGAGAAGTAAATAACTCATGGAAACAGATTCGCTACTACTCCCATTAAGTTTACGGACTTTCTTACAATTCAATGAAACAAATATAATCTCTCTGCCTGTATCTGAACCTATTAATTAAGTGCGTATAGTCTACAGAATCTTGACTTATATCTTATAGGTAAAGTTCCCTGAATAAAAAATGAAATCTACAGCTTACAAAAACAGCTCGTGCTCAAATAATATATTTAAGCTGAAATCCTTAGCACAGAAGTTGTTTACCAACCACAAATAGGTCCCAAGATTCATAATATAAAAAAAACTTGTGCCTATGACATCATCAAATAGTTCGATACAATGTTATTCCTTGTGCAAATACTGAAGAGAATGACATCACTTACGATTTACGACTTGTGTCTTTACTTACATTAATGTTTGTTTAACTCTAGTTCTGATTAATAACGATAATTTATTGCGTAAATAGTATAGACCTTACTGTTAATATGCAATTTCTTAAACATAAATATGGTATCTATCTATATTATACAGAAAGAAGAGTTTGTTTGTTTGTACGCGCTAATCTATGAAACTAGTGGGCCGAATCGAAAATTTAATTCAATTTTGCGTAGATTTATCCAGTCGAGTCGTGGTGGCCTAGTGGGTAAAGAACCAACCTCTCGAGTATGAGGGTGTGGGTTCGATTCTAGGTCAGGCAAGTACCAATGCAACTTTTCTAAGTTTGTATGTACTTTCTAGGTAAATCTTAGACAACAATGGCTGATAAAAAGGTGAAGGAAAACATCTTGAGGAAACCTGGACTATAAAGTCTGAAATCACCAACCCGCATTGAGCAAGCGTGGTGATTAACGCTTAATCCTCCTCCATGTGAGAGGAGGCCTGTGCCCAGCAGTGGGACGATAAAAAGGCTGTAACAGTAACAGTAGATTTATCGAGGAAGGCCGTGAGCTAGTTTTATATGGGTCCGCAAAATAAAATCCACGGGATGCACAGGTAAAACCGCGGGATACAACTGGTATATTTATATTTATCATTAAATACTATAAGTAAATGCGGTTGTAAGATAGCTATCATTGCTCATAATGTTAACTGATAACATCGTATTTCTTAGATAAAAAAAACTGTAATAAACATTAATTCCCCATTAGAAAAATTTACTTAGAGGTTTGAAATAGTATTAGTGGTCAGAAGGAATTGATTGGTCACAATGCAGAGTAGTCTTTTGATTATAGAGGACAGAACAATAAAGAAACAGAAACAGTACGAAGTGTCATAATATGTTTCATTTGCATGTTATCAGAGTGTACCTAATACACCTAATAATGACTTGGTTTTTCCTTGAGATAATGTCACTCTTAATAAAGTCCAGTAACATCTATATAAAGTTCGTTTTAATTTCTAGTTACTGTCTTGATACCAAGTATTGCTTAATTGCATGAAAACAATACCTAATTGGTTGACATTACGGTTAACATTAACAGCAGAGTTTTATAGAAAGAAAAGTATGAATAAGTTTTAAAATTATAGCAAAAATATTTTTTACTTAGGAATTTAGCCAAAACAAACAATACATCATTCATCATGATACAAAATCAATCACGACATACTGCTGTAGTTCTCCTGCACGTGAATTAAGCAACGTTTAACCCACTGACCAAAAAACAATATAATCTCAGATAACAATACAAAGCATTCATGAAGATAACATATATTTACCTGTAAAATATGAAATAAGCGACAGCCAGCAGCGTGAAGCCTCCAAAGACGATGAAACCCCTCTTCAGTACTCCAGGGTTGTTCAGATCAATCTGCTTCACCGGTTTCTCTACAACTGTTGTGTTGGCACTAGTAACGTTGGCTGCTACTTGCGGTACCACTGCACTGTTGGCATTTGCTGTGCCTGGAATTTTAGAATTTAATATTTAAATTGAGAATATTAATGTTTCTTTTGTTTCTAGTGAGGAGGTTGACTAATGATGGATTTTAGTAACATCTATCAGTAGATTTACTTACTAAAAGGTATGTAGTAAAGGATAGAAAATTGGCATAACTTCAATGGGGTGTATGTCAAAATCTATCTCTGGTTAGCAAATTAACAGATAGCCAGGTAATTGAAATTCACAGTTATTGAACATTAGGGTATTCCGGATATTATTTTACCTAAACTTCCAATTATATGTGTGATTTTATTTATTTGTGACTTACACAAATTGACACCAGCCGAAACTATAGTGATGTAACAATTCAATAGAAAATCATTGACCTTAGCTGTCAGGCTGCTAGCTAGTATAATTGCTCAATCTATGATTACACAATATTACAAAAATTATATTGTATTGTGCAGGTTCATATCCAGTACTTACTCATTAATCAATCAATCAATTTGGTAATGCACAGGCTCTCTTTCAAGAGGCCTTTTAGCAATGAAAAAGTAAATAGATTGATACACACATTATTCAATAAAACTGGTCAATATTTCTCCATTTGTAAAAACATTGTCACTTTAACGTAACCACAGTCTATTGTAGTTAAACTACAATACATTGTTAATATGTTTAACAATATAAATTTCATTGGATCTTATATGTTAATAGTTAGTAAACAATTAAAACAACAATATCAGATAAATTTTCCCGAACTTATGTAATAAGAAATCTTGAATAAAACCACTTATAATCTTTGAAAGTATTCTAAAACCAAAATTATAAAATGAACCCTTAAAAATGTTTGTTGTTGTAATATTCTTATTAAAAGATTAAGAATACAATTAATCTTGAATATCTTTGCTTGTAATAAAACTATTGTATATGAGAAGGTCAAGGATTTTAAAATGTGAAGTAAGTACTGATGAGCTTCTGCAAATAGCATGTGTGTTCATGTGTGAAACACTCTATAAGGGATGTTTTATATTAAATGCAACCTAATAATCAGTATTTGGTGGGCACAGGCAATCAACATTATTCCAATAAGGAAACCTAGATATAATTAAAAACGATAAAAGCTAAGTCTTACAGGAAATTACATTCAAAAATGTAATAACAGGAATTGATTGTGTAATAATACTCACCATTTACTGGTGGTGTCGTGATTGGTTCATCCTTAACCTTATTAGTGCCATCATTGCTCTTGACATCAGCCGCTGGAGCGGGCTGTGAATCTCCTGGCTTCGGTGACTTATCATCCTTAGGAACCTCGACGTTACCGCCCTCGCTCTGGAGCACAGAACTAGCCTCAGCTTCTCGCCTCACCCTCAGTAACCTCGCGGCATTGTGAACTGATGGCCACAGTGAAAATCTTCTATTGAACTCCGCAACACGACCTCCAGCTAACCCATCACTACCAAAATACTCAGTTGTCCTCACACAGTTCAAACACAACAACAGCAGTCCACAACGTATGAGCATGTTAGATTTCTCCATATTCTCTCTAAATAAACTGATACCACTGTTTCACTAATTGAGGTGAATCACTCCCTCATAATTATAATTTAAACTTGTGGATAGTTCTGATAAATTCGCAATCGCAACGCATCAGGTTGATGATGGGTTGATGTAACAAACTGTCAAATTATACGTCAGACGTCAGTCAATTATTTGTCATGTCAGATTGACGTAAGAATGAAATGAGACGAATTAGATTTTAGTGATGTACGTTCTTAATCGACTATTTTTTGCGTTACTATTTAGTTTTTCTCATATTTACTCACAAAGTGACACAAATTCTTCCCAGGATTTTTAATAATTTTGCCATTTATGAATTTAGATTGCAAAAGGAAAGTGGTTTTTGAGGATTCACAATAGCAAAATAACTTTATTGGAAGTAAACTACTTGTAGGGGCAGTTGTATTTTTTTACCACTTTTAGTACTATTTAACTAGTCTGGAACTTTATTCCCAAGTCGGTTTTGAAAACCTTTCAAAATCAACGGGACCTTCAAGTTGGTGGTTTTTCTTATACCCTTGCATCAGAGAGAGCACGTAAATGTCAGTTCTGTTTGTGATCTCTCTCTCTCTCTCTCTCTGGATTGCTAACCCATCATGCCATGAGAGTGAACGAATAGAAAGTGCACCGTCATTACGTAAGTGTAAAAGAAAGTCAATAAAAAATTTGCTAAGCTTAGATCCGGAAGAAAGACATAGGATAGTTTTTGTGACTACGAGATGCAGTTAGCTTTTGACTGGGACGAGGGTGTAACCGCGGGCAGAAGCTAGTTGATAATAAATAAAACGAACAATCACGTATAAGTATTATTTAATTTATTCAAATAGACATTTACATATATTAATTATATATTTTAAAGTAGAATTTCCAAATTTTTGGTATCTATATAACACTGATTGAGTATCCACATAGGTATGATAATAATGTTAAAACCTAGAGTTACAAACATCGGTACATTTTGTTCCAAACATCAAGGTACACATTAAATATCACCTACAAAATTGAACAAGTTAGAAATAGTATAGTTTTATCAAAGGACTTACTAACAATTATCTATTGTTAAAAATATCGGCAGTGATAAAACAAGCCAAACACGCTGGTTGGTGCATTAACAACAAACAAGCCGAGACTTGTCATTGTTAAGCCATTAAACTTTTCAAAAATCAATACGATTGAGCTCTTAATTCTTATTTTTTACATCCACTGTTTATTAATAATAAATTACTAATTGTAAACATTAAAATATTTTAAATCAATAGAAAACTAACTACATTCACTCGAAATCTCACGTTGTAAGCACACGTTACTCTCAGACTCTAGAGCAATAAGTTACGATTTTACCTTAAAAGTTAATTTACAAAATTAATAAATATAAATAATTGAGTATGAACTATTTTATACAAAATCCATAACATAGAAATGATATCACGTGTAAATCACGGTTGATCATTGCATTACACGAATAGAAAGGTATGTAAATTAGTCAGCCTATAAAAATAGATTGCACAAAAATCATTATGAAAATATTTGCTGAGAATAATTTTAACGTACTTTGCGTATAAGTATATTTTTGACGCTGTGAACTTAGTCCCATGTTAAAACTTCGCAAATTGTAATCGATTATAATGACTAATAGGTAGAAGTTACGCTCTAACAACATCACTAGTGATGTTGCCAGTAATTGTTTCTTAATTCTAGATCTAGTGTTACCACATCTTCAAACATGCTAACGTCAGCGCTATAAAATGTGCTTGTTACATAGTGATAAAAATTTTACATTTTTATGGCCCCTTTGCAATAAAAATGTCTCCTAAACTCAAATACCCAAATGATCCGTACGAAGCGGCGCTCTGCAGCTTAAGCGGCAGGTCTACTCTTTCTCTAAAGTTAAGTACGTTTAATCAGATATAGTTTTCGACACGTCAACTACCCTCTTATGATACCACATTATATTAAACTTTTATAGTAATCCTACATGTTTACCTCAAATTTATGTTGGCTAATAAATCTTCTGAAACTTTAATATAGTAATTAATTTTATTTAATTTAATTTTATATCTTAATATATATATTAGATACGGTTTTAAACACACAAAACGGCTCCCATTTTGTGTTGAAATGTTAAATTCATCGACAACATTTTTTTAAGTCAATTAATTACTACAATCAATAATAACAACGAAGAACCAGTCGCAGAGAAGATAGACTTTTATTTAGGTTGAAATGTTTCCAGAAATTTAAAATATTGTCAATTTTAATCAAGCCTTAACCCTAAAACCATGGCACACAAATTATTTCTAACAAAGGAGGGAACTTTTCACAACTGGGAATTATTTTATTATCGTGTTTCGATCGAATCATGTTAAAACGCTCTCATTCAAACTTTAAAAATTTGCAAGTATAGAATTCAGAAATCTGAGCAATTCTGTTTACGTATCTATTAAAGAAAATGAGCTGAAAATATGTATGCTTGGTCGCTTTAAAGTCTCCACAGTCAGTCTTTCAAGAAACCTAATTTTTATTGAATCTGTAAAAATAGAATGGAATGTGAAAGATAAACGAAGTATGAAAGAACCGTAGCAAATAATAACCAACATAACGATGATCCATAGGGTAGGTAGATCCAGGTGAATATGTCGTGTCAATTACAATACTTTCCGGGAGAGCAATTACTTAAACATTTCTACATTGTAAAATGCAATGTTTACCATCCTAAATTCGTCACACCTATACTAACACTTGAAATAGCGAGATGATTTTGAAACTAGCAGTAATTTTATCCGTTCTACCTACATAAAAATTGCTGTCCCGGACAAGGACGAAATCCGTAGCATTCATCCTACTTGGATTAGGATGTTGTTGATTGGACTTAGGTCTCCACCTTAGTGAGGTCGAAGCGCTCACTCCAGACGCGCTTTGTAGCTGGTCTTCCATATTTCAGCTAGGGTGACAGCTGAGTGGAAGCGATGGAAAATACAAAGCGGTAGAGTGAAGCGCTGGACGAGAGACCAGGCTACGAAGCCGTAGAAATCGAGCTGAACCTGAAAACGAGAGTACATAATGTAAGTACAGTCGAAATTGACGATATTGCAAGAATAAATAAGGTCACTAGTGCTTGTTAGTCAAATAAGTAAGTATAATTATAAAAGAAACTTACAGGGTTAGCCAGAACTTTTTGTGCTTCAAAGGTATAAATGAGCCACATGGTGACGTTGCAGATCAGGAGGAAGGTGACAGCCTGACGGGCGGGCTTGCTGCGTTCTTGTTCGGGCAGGTGGACGCGACGGCGAGAAACATCGGCAATGAACAGCAATTGCAGCACCACCTATTTTGTACAGTAAGACATGTATTATCATAAAGAAGTCAGGTAAGTACTTAATAGTATAAGTAGCAGGAGAAATATCAAAAGTAAATTACCTGAAGCACGCTCAAGCAGCCAGTAATCATGACGAGAAGGTTTGGCTCGTGAGTAAAAGCTCCCATTCCACCAGCGATGACGCTGAATACGGCATACACGAAGAGGCCAAACGCAGACACACGGAGCAGGATGTCGTTCAGGTCAGACTGTTCCTCGGAGCGGAACTTCAAGGATTGCACCCTGCGGAGAGGCTCGGTACAGGAGGGAGGAGTATTGCTCCATTTCATTACACGACCACTAATTATAGAGTGAGTTAAACCAAAAAATGGTAAACAAAACGACAACATAAAAAAACAGATTCGTGTTAAGAAAATAAAAAAAATGCAATGAAAAATATTGATAACAGTGATGAGTGACAAAGTGGGGTTAGCACGGTCGATGTGCAAACATAAAATAATCGGAGCCATTGATGGAGTAAAGGAGATTTAAATAGGGACAGGAGAAGGTGCATGAATGGATTTGGAAGAAATAAAAACAAAATAATTAACACACACTAAGTTCTAAAACATCACAGGTAATAACATAATGGTAACTAAATTAAGTAACTAAAAATGTGCAACCAATAGAATTTCAAAAATCTTACCGTATAAATCCAATCAGAATCGCCAGTATGGAAAGGACCATCAAAGCACAGTGAGACACATCGGCCAAATAGATCGACAGGCGCTTCAACTCGTGGTGTCTTATCAGGACGAAGAAGAGTATCAAGCAGATGAGAGAGGCGACCAGTAGCAGAAGTCCACAGAAGAGTCCCTTGGAGGCTCCAGCACAATCGACGCGGTTTCCACGCTGAGCCGCCGCGAGCGCCGCCGCCCTGCGGGAGAGAACAGCCTCCAGACGTCTTTCCAGATCTTCGTCGTTGGCCACGCTGCAACCAAACGCGTGCAATGTCACGGACGCGTTGCTACTGTTTAATTCTCAGTCTAATCTATTGTGCTCTATTATTAGGGAACTACTATGAGGAGCGTGACTATTATTGGAAGTTATTTGTCAATATAAATATGTTACATTTTTACATAATGTTCGGTTATAGGTAGCATTCGCGTTAATGGACGATTAAATGGTGAATAAATTATTATAAATTACTGCTGGATATTGGAATATGGAAGTAGCATAATAAAAACAGTTATTTTACCTGGGGTAGCGGCCAATGTGCTTCCACATAACGTAAATGACGGCAGCCCCGATGAGGGAGTACTCAATGATGAACGGATACAGATAGGGCGCCGAGTCGGTTACGATAGTACCCATAATTGGGTTGCGGCCGCACACCGTAGTGTTATCAATATTGGCGATCAGCGCAGCTGGGTTCAAGCCGTCGAACGACTCGAAGATCTCAGACGAGTTGGTTACTGAAAAAAAAAACATGGTCAAATATTTTGATCACAGCTCGGTCATGATGATCGAAAAAAAACGAATCTACACATAGAAACTACAAACTGCCATCCTTCGCTATTCTAAGATTGGTGTGTCACTACTTATTGGTGTAATACCCAGTGTTGTAATTCAATATTTTTGTGCAACTGATTTGACTAAATAGAAGATTTGCAAATCTGAGAACAGCAACCAGTGACCAGTGACATAAATTATAAGTACTAACATGCAAAAGACGCAACAAAATCTTTTCCTAAAAGTAAAATTATGAGGAAACTCATGTGCAACGGACGCGATCGTGGGATACGTAATAAACACAAACAATATTCGTCAAACCGCAAATAAAAAGTGCAACGGCGTTTACTTTGGAAATAAGTCAATGCGACACTCCAACGACCAACCTGGCGAATGTGGCGGTTCATCTACACGATAAGTTTCGACACTATTGCCCCACTCATCTCTATCAGTTACTATCTGTCCCGTAGACGTGCTTGGCATCATAGTCGATATAGCGCTAAGGATCGGTTTCAGAGTCGAAGTACGAAGCCACTGGAAGACTTCTAACATGGCCGTCTGGGTCTGAGTCGCTTTATCGGACTCCGTGGTTAGCGGTGCATAAGATGTCGTAGTGAAAGGATTGTCATTAGGCCATTCTCTGAACTCCCGACCATATCCCATCCCGTTGTCGTAACCTACCGTACTCTTAATAGTGTCGATCAGTTTTGACTTAGGGAATATACCACCACCAACGTTATGATATGATGAGATAGTTGCTGAAAAATTAGTCCAAAACACATTTTAATTGAAACACATGCACATGTTAGCAAAACTGGGATTTGAAAAACATTGAAGGGTGTGAATACTAACTTGTGGTAGGAGTAGTGGTAGGAACAGCTGTGGAGGTGACAACGTTCATGAGTTGCTCTCCAGTGGTCTTAGCGGTGGTTATAACGGTGGATGCGATAGAGGTAGCGGCGGTGGAGGCTGCACCGAACACTTTGCCGGAATGCCTCAGAGTGTGCTTACGGATGACTTCTGAAGACGGATGAGTTATTAGTTTTATTTACAAAAGTGATTTAAAGAAAAACAAAATATTAAATACAAATAAGCAGGTTAGTTGCAGTGGACTTTAGCTAATCTTCTAGACAAAAAATACTAAAGAATTAAAACAAATATTTACGATCAAGATGAAAATAAAACGTATCGAAAAAAGAAATGACTTACTTCCCAACACGCCTTCGCCGGAGTAACCCTGAGGATTCTTGACGTGGTAATCAGTAATTTCCTTCAGTGACTCAAGTACCAAAGTACGAATCCAAACACAGATGTTTGTAGCAACTACGTGCATCAGACCGAATCGGGCAATCACTTTGAATCGGTGAATGTTCAGCTAAAAGAAAAAAAATGTGAAAATAAGAAAAAATAATCAGTTTGAATTCTTGATTAAATAATCAATATGAGATAGTTACCCGTGAATTCATGAAAATGAAGTACATTTGCATGAAAGTGAAGACCATTTGTAAGACAGGATTGACTCCCTTCAAGATCAAGTAACAAGGTGACTCCAGAGGTAATTCGAAGAATGTTCCGAACTCCAAGCCATTGTAAATCATAGTTCCGAGACCAAATGCTGGAATAAGAAATATATGCAATATTGAGAACACATATTTCAGTTTTGATGTCATGGTCTATAGATAAACTAGTAATAAAATACTCACCAATTGCACCAATCCGTAGGAAGAAACTGCCATGGCTGTGGTCGT
This sequence comes from Helicoverpa assulta, assembly GCA_963856015.1. NCBI lineage: Eukaryota > Metazoa > Arthropoda > Insecta > Lepidoptera > Noctuidae > Helicoverpa > Helicoverpa assulta. Next base: position 5,527,375 of record CAWLCW010000016.1, read on the forward strand.
TTTGAGAAGTCTTGCGCCTGCGGACTGGTCTCGCAACTGGACCTGCTTCCAGCTCCACAATATCCTGCTGTTGCTGCTGCTGTAATTTTTACGTTAAAATTTTAATAAAACGCACAAATGCTACCAAGTAAAGGACCAACCAGATGCCTTGGTTTAATTCAAATTGATCGCATAAAGATTACATTTGATGTTGATAACATTTTCTGAAAACAAGGTGCCAATCGCAACTAGCTTAGATATACAATTAGTAAAACTAAATGAAACAAGAATTGTATGTTATTTTCAACTCAGGAAATTGACGATGCAACTCTAGTATGACAAAGTTAAGTCTGTTGACTTCCAAGTGTGATTACGAAGCCTACATGAAAGCAAGGTGATCCAGTAGCGAAAACAGAAGCAGTATAAACAGACGAACTACGACAGCACATCCAAAGCACTCCGTAATGATATGATACACTTCAAGCAGGATGCGTCAATATACCTCACCTGATCAGACGCATACAATTGCGCCATTTGCAATTGCAATTGCTGTTGACGAACTTTATCACGCATCTTACGGGGATACACCTCCTGCCCAAATGATATGGAAAAAACAAAAAAGTAGGCAGCGTAAACAAAAAGGGGTTCATGCGGCCTGATGTGATCGGACGAAGCGTTGACCATGATAATTGTGAACGGCCAAAAATAAAGTTGCGAACGAGTGCGTATCACAAAAAGTTTTAATAAAAAAATCACATAATTGAAATTAACAAAATAATATATGGTTAACTAACACAGGACGACACGCGAAAGCGACAAGAGAATGTGGAATGTTAAATACAAAAATAATGGATGTGCTGTGTATGATTGTGCGATATGAAGTGCCACTCACCTGGAATTGACTTTGTTTCTTAGCCTCTTTGGTAGCCTTATCCTTTTCTTCCTTGTCCTTTCCTTTGTCTTTAGACTTGGAATCTTTCTTTCCATCTTTCTTATCTTTGCCTTCTTTTCCATCTTTGCCTTCCTTTGCTTCCTTATCTTTGGTTTTCTTTTCCTTTTCTTTCTTGGGCTTCTTCTCTTTTGGCGGGGGCTTCGGTTTTGGCGGGCTTCCACTGCAGCAGGCACTCTCTGTACAAAGTCACTAATTTTGTTAGAACAATGGTGATGTTACTTGAATAAAAAATATAACCATATTCAAAAATAATTACCTTGGAGCAAGAAGCAGAAGACGTACAACAAGAACAGAATGCTCATGCCATACAGGTAGGTGAAGAACCCTTCGTAGTAGTAAAGAGGGAGGTTGTGTGTGATAACATCGCTGATGACGTAAGCTATGCACACAACAACCAGGAGCTTGGCGTAGATGAAACTCGAGATGATGAACAGTGAAGTTCTGTAAACAAACAATGGAATAACGTTATGTCCCGCCAACTATTACAAAAAGAGGGAAAATGTGTGGGTTGTCGATTTAGCAACTAGGAGTTTAAATATTCCTAATATTTGGGCGTAATATTTAAAATTCGTAGGTACTTAATATTTTTTCAAATGCTGTCATAGGATATATTATACTAGCTTCTGCCAGCGGTTTCACCCGCATCCCGTGGGAACTACTTCCCGTACCGGGATAAAAAGTAGCCTATAGCCTTTCTCGATAAATGGGCTATCTAACACTGAAAGAAATTTTCAAATCGGACCAGTAGTTCCTGAGATTAGCGCGTTCAAACAAACAAACTCTTCAGCTTTATAATATTAGTATAAATTTTTTAAAACAAATTTGTTCATTTAATTCTTGCAGAATAAAACAGCCACTTCATATTTCGCCAGTAATAAAGACATCGGTTTTAGATGCAGTTTTATATATTAAATAATAAATAAATAATTTAAAATATAGTATTGTTAATATATTGGGATTAATTAATTTATCACTTTTTCATTTCGTTGTTAGAAACTAATGACAAATTCTTGTAATTAATTAAAGTTAAAATTAATTTTATTTAAAAACGCAGACGACCGAATTCTTATGCACATACCTACTAATATTAATTTAATTATTAACGACGAAATAAAACGATTAAAAATATATTTGAAATTAAAAAAATAATAATATTAAAACCGAATCGATAAAATCACTACACAACATACTTCTTAGACGGCTTGGGCTGGACGCACTTGAGCTCCATCTCTTTGTTCGCGTTGTTATGCTTCTCCGCGATCGCGATGTCACTGCCCTGCTGGCGGTGCTGCCCAACCGGCAACGTCGCCATGTTATCCACAGACTCCAGCTCCACTGTCGCCACCTTCACTTCAGCCTCCGTGGGCTGATGCTTATCTTTCCCCATCACTTATTTCAACACTCAGGGAACAAGAGGAGTTACAGAGTGCCCATAATGGAGTGCTCAGGGTTAAGGACAGGTAGAGGACCGAGGAACGCGTTAAAAGACCTCCGGAAGTATTGAGGTGCGGCGCCGAACCGTGCCTCTGGCTCGAGTGTACCGGGAGTTGCGCAGTAATGGATGCTGCGCGACGCTTCTCCGCTCAAAACAGGGGCGTCACCGACCCTCCGTGCGCACCCCATTTTTGTGTAAATTGCACTCTTTAATGGCGAGAGGGTCTTTGTAGCTTTTATGGGAGGAGTGTGAATGTAATATTGACCGGAGTGATGTTTTAATATTGAACTTTGATTTTGTAAATAGTGGTTGCAACTTATTGATAATACGCGAAAATAGGACCTTACCAAATTTAAGCTTTAATTTGTTACCATTTTCACTTTAATATGATGTTTCGTTTTCAAATATAACATAAACGAGTTGATCATACCACTTCACTTTCCTAACCAACCCATATTCCAGGAACTATTTCCCAAAAAGATTTTGGGCAGCCCTAAGCCAGCGGCACGCGGTCGATAGAGGCGCGTCTCTCCCGGAAAGCTTCGGGAGGCTGCGCGAGCGACCCACTGACCCGGCGTGCCCCAACCTCCGAACACACCCCACCACTATATTGACAACCCTAATACTGCACATGCACGTGTACTGAAAGGTATACCTATAGAGAAGGTACATTATAAACAAAGGAATCAGATTCAGGAACAAATAAAGGGGACGTCTTATGAAAGCGATTTCTGTCGTCTTCTTTTGTTTTATTATTTGGATCGGGAATGCTATATCTATCTATTATTTTTATTTAATTCTAAAATTTAATACTTCTTTATAATGTATTTTGTTTAACTCAAATCTGGATAATGGAGCTAAACCAGCACATATTTCAGGTATTTTTACCTTCTATCTGGTGATGCGATAAAAAACAACATTATAACATTACAATAAAATGATAAAATAACATTAGTAATTAATCGATTTAAAGAGAGCACTATTAAAAGATGTTTTGTTTATAATAGCCGGATGAGATCAGTGAGGCGCATGCCCGAACCGAGCTCACGGGTTCATTGAACCATTTCAAGTAGTGCCAAGTTTACTATTTGTTATTTTTATGGCTATGTTAATGGGTAGTTGTAGAACTAGACTATTATTAGATGATGCACAGGGAATTTGCGAGACGGACTATAGTAAACTGACCCTAAGGTTCGACCTTTTTATTTCAAACGCTGTTAACTGCTTACCTATGCCTAACAATTTAGTTATAAGAGTTATGATATTAAAATAACCGCTCATAATCATAGCACCAGATAACTTGTCATTATTTATTTTTGCATAATTTATGTTGGCCTACTAGGTGTAAATATAAGCGTAGATAAGCCAGATTAGTGGTATTTTTATTTCCCTTATAGATTTCTCCTAGCATCTCATAAAAATTTTAAGTGGCGAAATGTTTATACATATGCTGAAATCAATTACATTCAGATCCAAAACATTTAAATGATAGATATGTTATTTACTTTCAAACCATAAAATAAACACTTATCAAACGCTCTAACGTTAACGAGCCACTTAAAAGCAAAAACTAATCCAGACATTCAACCGCAACCGCTCAGTAATTGCAAAACCACGATTGCCAAGCTCTGATTTAAGTCATTTTAGTTAAGACGCTATAATTAGTGGTGACCCAGAGACATACGCTAAAATCGCCACATGCATAGCGAACGAGTGACGCAATAGACCACTCTTGGCGCAATTCTAACCTCCTTTTAAACCAGGATTCAATCGCTTCCTTTATACAGCTTTTATGCAGCTGAACTATACATACCTATGGGTTCAATGTAGGTTGGTTCAATAAGTACTTATTACTGGAATTGAGTTTGAGAAATCATTTTTCCAAAAGAGAGTGTAAATACATACCTCGGTTCTGCGAAAAACTACTTAGATAATTATGATTTAACTAGCTTCTGCTAGCGGTTTCACGCGCATCCCGTGGAAACTACTTCCCGTATCGGGATAAAAAGTAGCCTATAGCCTTCCTCGATAAATGGGCTATCTAACACTGAAAGAATTTTTCAAATCGGACCAGTAGTTCCTGAGATTAGCGCGTTCAAACAAACAAACAAACAAACAAACAATCAATCAAACAAACAAACAAACTCTTTAGCTTTATAATATTAGTATTATAGATTAAGAAGAAATCCAGCTAGTGAAACTAGATATAGACATGTTAATCTGTTGCTTCTATTGCATGAAATAATCAAAGACTAAAAGCAAGCAGTGACATTAAATTATATAAATAGTACCAATCCTATCTCGCAGGATTCTTAGAGATTGCGCTCAGAAATTCTAGAGTAGTATAAGAATAACAGTTCCGGGAAACGGGAACTAATGCTAGCTTAGCTAGCCCAGTTTGAAAAAAAAGGATATTACAAAATATCTGATTATTTAAATGATAAAAAAGCTTGGGAATGAGCTGCTCGCTTAGTGAGTGATATCTTTTCAAATGCCTGTGTATTGTTACTTTTGACATTTAAATATATATTATCATCAGATAACATTTTATTAATGACATTTTTTAATGACATTTATATATTAAAATTGTATTTTTTATTATTATTATTGTGAATGTGATTATCGTGTATGCGAGCAACATTATATATTCTTATAACATAAATACTGTCTGGCGGGTTTGAGTATTTTTGAATGGCCTACGCAAATGTTCTGCAGATCTGGTATCGTCGTGTGACAGGTCGTTGAGCTCCCTAAGATATGGTTTGAGCTACACGACGACTGATGCATGCGTGCCGTCTGTTGGGACTGGTCAGCTCCAGCCTGATGTGGCTCTTTCCTCAAAAGGCCATTCCAGACCGCGTACATGGTGACACTCATACATAATATTATTTGATTTATAACATGTTTGGACTTTAAAAGAGACTATGACCCTTGAGTTTGTTTCGGCGTTTCTTCTCAGGGATCAGTCAGTTAGGAAATGCCAACCTCAGCGTTCTTAAAATGACGTGTAAAAGTGATTTAATGTCCAACTTGCAAAATAAACGATTTCATTTCATTTCATTTCATGAATGATAACTCTGCTCTTTGTCTCCTCAAAAGCTTTGTAAAAAAACTGTACAACTTTTTATTTGAACGCAGTGACCCATTTTTTAAGCCGCTTGTGTAAAAATGCTATTTTTATTAGGGTTCAGTGGCAACAATATTATTGGGCTTATGTTTAGAGCGTTCAATATTGTGTCACTTTGTTCCCGACCCTGCTTTTTTGTAAGCGACGTGACGCACAATGGGTGCTGAATATTTTACACGTTTCAGAGATCATGGGTGCATATTTAGGTAGGTAATGTTTGGTGTTTTCGTTTTTCATTGTCAATGGTATGCGTGGAGTATATAATGGTCGAACAAGGTGTAGTTTCACCTTCATTTTGTGAGCCTTACTGGAATTATCTACCTATTATTAGGACTTTGGGTTATGGATTATGCCAAGAAACATCGGAATACCTCTACAATAAATTGCGACAGTTTATAAAAACCCTAGTAAATAATATAAGCAAGTAAAGCAAATAGTGACGGAACCCCAACGTAAAATAAAGACGATGCGCTTAAAATGCAATTTAAAAGGGTAATGTGGTTGTGGGTTAAAAGCTAGTAAAATTGCACTATGCAGCGCCGGGTGGTACTTAGTGGCTGGCTGCCAGGTCATTGGTTTAAGTATGATAGTAAACCTTTCTCCGTCGACTTTCCTTCACTTGGGAGGAATAATAAAGAGATGACGTCATTCTGAATTTCTTTTGTTTTCATTTTCAATTTTGCTGTTACTGGTATTCTACCTACACTAGCGATTTTTTTGTTGTGCGTAGCGTAACTGAGCGTAAGTAATACATTCATCGTTCGTCGTGCGTGATATAGACGGAAAATCTGATGGGAAAATCAGCTAGTGTGAAAGTGGCTTAATAAGGATTAAGGATCGATAAGTACTAACATGGTGTGATTCTTCATGATTTTTAATGGAATTTTGTGATGTAATATTTTTTGCCAATAGACAACTATTCATAATACACATGGTCTAGTAGATACTTAACGATAGTTTTTCCTATTAATTGTAGTCTGAACCCTGCATCTGATTAACACCTACTTATGCCTGTGAAAAAGGTACACAGTTAAAATTAAACTGTTTTTATACTATGATAGTTTAACTTATATCTATTTAACTGCCATAGTTTAATATCCTGTAATAGCTTCATTTCCTGCACTCGACTTTAATAACTAATGCAAGATACGACGCCAACTATAAAATATGATTATTGTAAGAGAAATAATAATTCAATATACGCGAGCTTTTAATGGCTGTTTCAATTGCTTTGCAGTTTCAAATACGGCGTGTGAAGGAAATGTACTGGACTGCGAACCGTGGTAAGTGAATTTAGATGTTTTTATAATAATTCGACGTGTGAAATGCTATTTTTATTAGTTAATTAATATAGAGGTACTTGATCTAATGTAACTGCAAAGTCTTTTAGTATTCGTAAAGTAATTTTGCCACTTCGCAGAACTCTTTCATTGTAGACAAAATGTATGAAGAAACACTGGAGCGTAGTGGGAGACGTCAAATTACTTCAAAGAGGCAAAGTTAATACCCTGCGATTAAGTTGCAACCCACAAAGTACTCCATAAATCGGCTTCAACCAACAGAAACATTGGGTTTTCCACTGCATTTACTGGATTAATTAAATAAATTTATTTTTCCATATCAATGAGCAATATGCAAATCGACAGATTATGTACACAATATGCAATAATTGGTGCGTAATTAATCTAATTAGTTATTACACAAATAGCCCTGATTCATTATGATGTGCATCGTACGATCAATAAACACCACATTGTGTAACACAGCATAGCAATTAGTTGCATTTAAAACTATCTGTGACATAATCTCTATTGCTATCGACCTTGTAGTCACAATATGTAGGATATCATTATGTGGCTTAGAGCATTCAGCCAACCGGACACGCCATCAATGTGCTTCTGCCAAAGGTGCAAGAGAACGTCGGTCATACTCATAATATGTACTTACTTATGTACGTCAAGTTCATACTTGTGTTTGTGATTTTTTTCGTAAGTAGTAAAAAGTTCTAAGAAGTTACTGTAAGCGGGTTACGAAGGTGTTTTAAATTTGTAAAATTGTAAGTTAATTACGTGAGCAAAACTTACAAGTGTAAGGCTGGGCCGGTCTTACGATGTGATCGAAATTACATGACTGAGCTATTACTGTTTAGCGCTTAATTAGCCTTTTTTAAACTATGTTGGCGTCAGCCTCCTTTCTAATAGTACACATGCTGCATGTCTTACTTAGGAGCGACTCCCCATCAGACCGCCTTAAGCCAACACCTCTTTACCAAGACTGGTTGTAATATCAGACCTTTTCTTAAAGCCATTCGTGCTCATGGCGGCTCCATAAAGTTAACTACTCTAAGTTATATGGCTGAATAAATACATAAATCAATGTGTCTGGCAAACGATCGCCGATTATATCACTGTAAAGATAGTTTAATGGAGATGTATGGTGATTATCGCAGTTCGGAGGTTAAGGAGCTCCCATCGCGCATATTATGAATGTCGTTTGCAATGTGTCTAGGTACATACAATATACATATGTATTTGAAGATTATCTGGGACACCAAGGCCTAAGTTGTACATTTTTCACATACAATTTTAAAAGTAAACAGTTGTTTAATGAAAGACGAGCGTTTACGTTGTCGGTTGTGAGCCTAAGAAAATAACTGTGGGTTTGTTAAAATGCAAGGAGCAGAATGGTGAAGTATGCTAGTGTCTCATTTCCATGAGTAGCTTTGTTGCCCTGAATTCATTGCTTACGAATTGGTTTATGTTTCAACTAAGTAAGTAGTTGTTCTCCATAGTTCCACTAGGATAAGTAAAAAGTAGTCTATGTCCTTTCTCAATCTCGACATCTAGCTCGACTATCTGTGCATCAAATTGCAATTTAAATTGGTAATTAGTTCAACGTTTAAGTCGGACAGACATAAGACAGAGATGCTTTCGAATTTATAATATTAGTAAGGAGGCTTCATAATATACAAAGCAAGACTTGCAGTCGTCTAACTTTCAGCAGAAAAAAGATGAATCTTGCCTCCGATAAAACTTATCAAATCAAATATAGTATCGTTACCATATCAACAAAAACTGACCAGAGATTAATAATACCCAACTCAATTAGTTACTAACAATTTCATCCTGTATCGATATCCTCGATCAATGACTTAACCGTCTCAAAACCCTCGCCTTTCATCAGCCGCTAAGCTAAATCATACTCTATTTCTAACTTGATAAGGTTGGTATTAGAGTAGTAGTTTATCCTCACACGTGTCCTTATTTAGCTTCAAATGGGTAGGTACGGAACATGGAGAACCAAATTACTAACGGAGGTGTCATAACGGAAAATCGCCTAAGAAAGTAGCGCCCCAAATGCATGTGAGCGGGGGACGAATAACGTTACTGTTTTCGCCATTGTACCCGAACATTTTTCGTAATACCAAAAATCGTTGACAGATGTCCCAAAGAACCCGAACGCCTCGTTAGTTAACTCGTAGCTGCTCGTTTTGGTTATGCCCACTATACGAATTTGACATAGAAGAAGGCGCTTGACCTACCTGCATTATGGCATCTCCGTTCATCCGCTCCCTTACTCCGTGGTACGGAACCATTTAATCGATTGTCCATCCATGCGGCATGGAAGTGCTTTGATTACCGCTTCCTCCCCTTTATTTATTTTTAAATTGTTCATCGACTTTTTTGTCCTGGTCAGTATGTCTTTTATGAGCTAAATAGACTGTAATATACCATTCTGAAGTGATCTATTTGGTTGGTACAAATAGACTGATTAGGCCATTTAAACAAATTCATATACCTAAGTGAAGCATAATAGCTAGAGCACTGTTGGTATGTTGACCAGGTTTAAAACATATCTATCAGATTCGTGTGTCTAAGTATGTCATTAACTTGACTTTAAACTTTTTGTCATCTGATGTAAGCATTTGCTTCGACTTTTAATAGTGAGTTAAATTATGCTCATTTTCTCAATTCAGAAACATTATTTTTCAAGATTATTTATGAAGATTTCAGTAATAGCGGATAATTAAAACAAAGCGTACCTTCACTTAAACAAATAATTACCTAACTTTATAAAACTCTATATAAATCATGAGCTTTCTCAATAGACACCGTAACTAAGACAAAACGTTGTTTAATTGTTTTTTTTTTGTTTTACGAGACCAATCCATCAATGTTTGTGACGTAAATTAGCATAAATGAAAATGGCCTAGTTTCAGTCTACTAGGTAACTAAGTGCTTTATTACCTACGTTCTAAATATTATTTTCAAGTTAATTTTCTACGAACGCGGATAAAACTGAAGGTAGAGTTAAGTTAATAAAGCTAATAATCATAATTAATGGCTTTATTATAATTATTGATGAATGTTCCTTAATGCGCTTATTGAACAATGCAAAAGATTACCATAGTTACCTACGACTGCCAAATTAGTTCTACGTAATCAGAATGTAGGTAGGCAATATAAAATTCCAATGTTTCGCCTACCTTCCACGCGATTTATTGTAGGATCAAAACATAAATAATTCATTGACGGATCTCAGACAAGGATTAACTAGGCTACTGTTTATTACATGTATTTATGGGAGGTAAAACCTTTGCTAAATATAGCTTAGAATATAATGAGAGTCTAGACAGTTAGGTATGTGCATAATTACTGCGATTTTAAACAGTAAACAGACGATAATTTTATATTGAGACGTCTGGTTTCTATGGTCGGCGTGTACTTATAAAATCAGACGAGGTTTTCTAAGATGAGTATATATATATTTCGTTTATCGAGACTGCTGATTTGCAGTTGCATAGTAGCATCTAAAGACGTTTTTTTTTTGTTGTAGAGGTATAATCATCATTACTTTTAATTAATTTACCTACTGTATTGTTTTATTTCATCACCGTTGCGTAAACTCGAATATATTACATAACAGTACTCACTTGGCATTTTTAGGCGTAGAATCAGGTTGGCAGCAGGCCCTGTACCTCAGCACCACCTCAGTGGGCGTTAGGGCTTCGGTCTCGTCCGGCGGCGCATCGCACTCGTCCGCGACGAGTGGCGCACGCGCCGGCGACGTGTGCGACCCGTAGCCGTCGGAATTCAGCTGGAATTGTGACAGTATACTCTAATATTACGTTGCATTGGTGAAAAGGTTTAGAAACTAGCCATTTGAACAGTCATTCAGTTTTGTTTTAGTTCTCTTCTTCTATCTAGCTTATAAAGAACTTGATATGTTGAGGCCGAACAAAGAATTCGTTGGCTAAAGTTCTAGCCAAGCAGTTCCATCTTCTGACTTCATTACAAGGAGAATCCAAGAACGTACAGCTAATCTATCTTAACTAACTTTCTAATAAATTGTATGACTGAAGTTGTAAAACTGCAGGAAATCTAACTCTACAAGTATTGGAACAGCAGGTAACTACCTAGTAACATTGAGACTACATTGAGACCATATTGGTAATGTTATGTAGTTAAGGATTGTACCAAAAATATCTAAGTATCTACTTATACCTACGGCACGACACTGAAATACACGCTGCAGACACAATGCAAAAACTAGCTATTGTTTGGGGGTCATGAGCGATTGCGAGACGCTCAAAAACTGCTAGAATACTCTATAGCTACAATATATTTTACCGCAGCGATACTAATGCCTTCTGTTATTAGAATTCATACTTTGTTAATTTATATTAGCACGAATTAGCACGATTAAATCCAAACCATATATATACCAGAGAAACCATAAATTCCATTGATACGTCCACAACTTCCAATTTTCGCTTCCGTTTCATTTGAAATAACAAATATTAAGACACTATAAACACTATATTCTTTACACCATTCTTCACTGCACACTTAATTCATACAAAATTCCTTCTAATGATTTTGGTTGAACTGCATGACAACTCGATACAGACTAACACATCGATGTTTTGTATTTAGAAACAAACAATAACACGCGAGTCTAATTTCGTCATTTGTTTTCACAATAGCAACTAAATACAGCATTCATTCTGTGAATTCAAGTGCAAAGCTTGTCCCTAAACAAATGGGACGTGCTTAAATGGTAAGTTATTTTAATCATAACAACTTAAATAGGTAGGCGTATCTACTATAAGGGTAGGTATAGACCTCTTGTATCAAACAGGCGTATAGTGATTTGTATCACTGCTAACCTTCGCTTCTTTGAATCCCAAATTAATCGACCTAGCAAAAAATATATCTAGGCTAACACTCCGGAACCATGTTTTATCTACTGCCTGGATTCATTTCATATCTCTAACTTTACATCGCATCGTGGTCGGCAATTACATTATAATCCTGATTTAGTAAAATCTATTTATTATTACCGAGTACTTGCACCTTGCATCGTAAAAGTGTTGTCACGGACGAAATAACGACACATACCTAACCTAGGTATTGCATGTGCAACATACTTAACATCTTACCTGATTTTTATGCTACATAGAACACTAACAATGCCTAGTGCATCACTAGTTTTGTTGTTACCGTTTTCAGACAGGCCGATTGTAACTCTATCCTTATTCGTATCTCTAATGTCTAAGTCTAAGTGTGTCTACGTTTTATGACGTTTATTCTCTACAGTAATCTTAGCATCCATTTTAGAATACCATGCATCGGCCATAAAATCGCTATTAATAATTCCATGGTAACAAAACAGATGCCAATTGATTTTATGACTTTTATCTAATTCTGTGCATTGTTTTCTATTTTAGTGCATGATAACTATGAGATTGGGAAACAATAAAATGAGTCTACCCATGGTTCATGAAATACTAAAAAGATAGAAAGAAGAAAAATGTCTAAAGGAAAACGTACCTGTACGAACAAACGTTAGTTTTCAAACGAAAAGGATTCTGTTGAGTAATAAGGTTATAGAAGATATAGTCAGATGAGCACCATTTCAGAAGTTCAAAACAAACCATTTTCTTTGAGAGGAAATTCATAAGGTCAATAGTAAAATAGGTAAATCATAATATTAGAATAATAAATCATATTTAAATATGTCAACTGCTATGAATGTTCCATATTTACGGAAATATTTGGTAATCTCTTTATTTAATTAAGGTATTCAAAGAAGACTATTTACTTAATAGTTAACGTTCAGAACTCTGATATCAATGTAAGTCTGACATACATTGCCAATTGGACCCAATTCAATGTTTACTGAATTCGACACAACCCAACTGGGAAATGAGGTGTGAAGCAAATACTTCAAAGGTTTCGGAGTTTCAACGAGTCTCTTATATGTATAACTTCAAATCATCTGGAAATGGTCATGGACTTAACAGCCCTTTTCCAATCAATAATCAGCTAATGTCGTTTCCAGATAGAAGGAATCTTCCTTAGTTTGTCTTTGGTTTTTTAGAATCAACAACATATTTCTATTCATCGACTGGGCTTAGCTATAGTTGGACTTAGAGCCAACATTTTCCCAGCTCAAACCTAGATCCTTAACGGTTAAACGAATCCATGTTTTCAAAATGCTCGTCTAGCGCTTTTAGAAAATTGTAGATAGTCTCAACCTTATGTATGTAGAGGCACTTCAGTAGATACATAAATAAATAAATAGTCTACAATTCCCCAGAATATTCATAGCAGTTATAATGAAAGATGGAAATGAAGATGAGCTCACTTTGACGATGGTGCCGACCTGGTTGTCTTGAGACTCGAGCGGTCGCTCGATGGGGGCCCGCTGTTCCTTGGTCTCCGCGTCTACGGGCGCGCCAAGCAGCCGCTCCTTCATCTCGTGGATGTAGGGGCAACGCTGCATCGCGATGTAGAACTCGCGAACGCGCACCTGGGACAAATAAAAAGTAAAGAATTAATTTTTGAATACAATCACTTAACAAAAAAGGTATAAGAAAGTCATGACATCTCTGGAGATAAGTCCTCAACTGGATACATGAGGTTCAAATAGTAACTGACGGTGTTATCCGTTTATTTGAGATTGGATTTTGCTATAAATAATATCAGAAATCAATTTCTATTCGCGAAACAGTGGATAGATAGGTTAAAGAAATTCTTCTTCGGATTGAAAGCGAGACTTATATAAATTGGAACATTTATAAACAAACTGCCATACAATAACGTAATTACTACCGTATCAAGGTACCTAAAGATTACGTTAGAAAGGATGAGCAACATGCCGAGTAATGTAATATCTTTGTATGCTTCGAGTAACAAAGACACCGTCTTCCGGCTAACTTAATAAATCTTGCTTATACAGTACATTAGCGTCTTGGTCCTTCATCTTAGCAAAGTCTTTAAAAATTTAAAACTTGCATCTTCTAGTTCGTTAATAAAGTTTATCATATTCTTTAAGAAGCTTGAGTGTGCTAGGAGCTCCGGCTGCCAGTCTTGCTCCAATTAGCTTCCAATTTACTCGCTTTAATGCAATTTTGGCTTAGAGTAAACTTGGTCTGTAGCAGACACAAACATATTTAAGTCCGGTATAATTGGGCTTGATTAAATGAAGGGGTGTCTTAGTGTTCGGATAGATTTTGTTTGTATTTTCGTTAAAAACTTCTTTCTGTCTTTCATTTACTTTATTTTTTACGTCTCTTTGCAAACTATCGATCATATTTATTTCAGAAGTTTTTTTTTTTAATTTTATCTCAAAAACTAATCCATCCAAATCAAAACAACTGAAGGTGACTGAATAATTCATACAGAGACAAAGTTCATACCCTCACCGCCATGGGAACAAACGCCTCCCATATCGAAGTGCTAATGTCTACGCTTCATGAATTACCCCTCAATATGGAGTGAAGATATGAGCCGAATACAAAATAGGTTCTTGTGTAACTTATGGCAATCCTCTTTGGTGACTGACGTAAGAAAATTGATGAATCGTGACAATCATTTTAGATAGATTTATTTGTAGGTATTTAATCTCTCTGCCTTTTAAAGAAATGTTGCTACTTTTATTTAATCGTTGTGAAACTTTCGTTTAAAAATAAAACAGTACCTAATAAATAAGCCCTACACTCTGGTGTTGCCAGACTTCTGAAAAAAGCTCTTCACTGGGTTTTTTAGCAACTTAATTTAACACTGCAGTAAAAGAACAAACTATTATTTTTAAAAAATCGGTATGCTCGCGCAATCTGTACATATTTTCCCCAGACCGTTAATTAAAACACTCAAGCAAAGAATTATTTGAAATCTGCAGACAAAAAGCAAAAAGTGTAGTCAATAGATTTATTTCCAACAGGTGTGACCTACTTGATACTTTCAGTTTGTGATTGATGGTGTCTTGTTTACTTAAAGGTCTATCCACTCTTGTAGATAACTTCTAACTTACAGATTTCACTTATCGTCTATCTTTTGATTTACTCTGCAACTACTTTATTTTTACACTTTTTTTAAGGCCATGAGTGGAAATGTTACTCTCATTTTGTAGCCTACAAGTAATATCTACCTAAGGGAACATTTAATGAGGTGATCAAAGTTCTAAACTCGAGGTTCCGAAACTACTCTACCAACTAGAATAAAGTTTTTTATCGGAATATTTTCCACTTGGAAGCGAACCACAAGTATAAAATCGAATACCTGATGTAATGATAATATTAACTGAATCATCAGCTAACAGCAGATAGCTTAACAACATTGGCAATTAATGTTTTATCAATCGTCAAACTTAATAAACCACGCTTCAAGAACTATTAACATAGTATTAATTACAATACACGCATTCAACCGTATAATTGTCGACATTGACGCCACTCTCGATTATAATCAGCATCAAGTTAACTTCAGTATTTATTTATTCCATAACATATACCTAGGTACCTATACATACGTAATTATACCTAAGTATGCACTGACATAGTGCAGTTATCGACTGCAGGTGCTTATTTACCGGTAAAGTGTGAAAATCACACCTGCATGAGCACAGGCGACCTATAAAGTGCATGAAGCAACCACTAGCGGAGTCCCGCGGTTTCACCTGTGTCCCATACCACTACTTTTCATGGGAGGAAAAAAATATGAATGATAAAAACTGACAAAATATAAGTACCGTAGTTTTCTATTGGTAATAATTTTTTCAATCGGTTCCGTAGATCAAGAGATTAGGTAGGAACCATCTCTTACTACTAAGCATGAAGTAGATATCACCTATGTCCAACGGAAACTATTTATCTCACAATGAATAAATGTAGCCTTTGATACTCACAAATATAGTAGGTTCAGTTAATTAAGAGGTCACCTCAGCCTACGGCGTTTAAGAAAGACGCACTAGTTTACCTCTTTGCAATAATTCTTAGTAAGAAGTATGTCTATGTAGATAGTATGACAATATAAAGATGGCTACCACCTAGGATTTATGAACTGTTCCAATGCTTTGAAAGTGGGTTACTATGACTTGTAGGCGGCAGCGTAGGAACTCGTTCCTATTATGCAGTGTTCAACCTTTTTAAATCGACTTTTTTGTAGAATTAATTGCTTAAATATTGCTACATAGAATGGATAGTTGTAATGTAATATTTCCAGTTATAGTTTGGCCATTTGATGAATGTATTTTTTGGATTTAAATGTTATAATAGTCGTCAATGGTCTCAAAGTCTGTAGATAGTCTACTGAATCTTATTTCTCTAATCTTTGAAATTATTTTTAAAGATTATAGTCAGAACGACTGCTAATACACAACCGTATCACCATCTCGTTGAATATAGAAGGTGCGCGAGAAAAGCTACCTTACTTAAAATAATTCCTTTATAGAGAACTGCTAATTTTGGCCAAAACATTCATTAGCGTTCTCACCACGAGACATGTAAATGACTGCTCCTGTCGGGAACAATAGACGTGCCTGACGGAGGACGCTTTGTCAAATCTTACGAAAGATTTCCATGTGTCAACGTACACGAGGGAGGACTGTTCAAGAAACGCAATGACAGATGTCAGTACCTTCATAAATCGACTTTTTTTTAATGCAAGAATAAATTCGCGATAAATCTGTCAACAACAATGCGTATGAAATTTTCATGCGCAATCGTGATGCAGTTATTATTTATTTATAGTTACTTATGAGAAAGTTTCAATTTATGAACTTCGTGAGAATAGTTGATACCTATTTACTTATGTGGAGAGTATTTAGCAAATAATTTATTTTATGACTCTACCAATGAATTAGAGTAATCAAACGTTCATTCTATGATTGTATAAGTGACGTGCATAATTTTATTTCCTACTAGTCCCAAGTACAAAACCAATAAAATAACTAAAATAGAAAGTGCACATAATAAAACCAAAATGGCTCCCATTTTCAAAAATAGAACGCGCTTCAAAACCACAGCCTACCACAAAGAAACTGCCCAATTAACATCTACATTTCAACCAAGGAACTCATTTAAAAATCCACAGAGTAGCAAATTAAAAAGTAACAGACGGTGCATTTCTAACTATGCCACATTATGAGAATTAATTCTGGCCTCGCGGCTCGGAAAGCTGTTTGAATGCAGAACGTTTTTTGCCGAGTGAAACTGCCATTATGTGGGGAAAATACTGGCAGCAATGTGTGTGGTTGGAGCCTGTCTGACCATGTCTGGCTGAATTGTGTCTATGTGACAAATGTATCGAGCGAAAAAGTAATCTATACGGTTTGATGTAGGTAACAGGAAAGGTTTGAAGTTGAATTGTTGGCGTGAAGTTTGTGCAAGGTGTGCAAGATGTGGTTACTTAGTTTTAGGTATCGATAGAATGAATAGATATTTTTTATTAAGTGGAACCCATCAACATGGTGGTCGGTAAATGACCGCGCGATTTTTAAGTTGATTATAAACTTATGGCTGCAAAAACTAATAGCTTTATGTAAAAAAGTTGTTTGAAAAACGCGCATTACTCGTAATGCACTTCTAAGGACGAAGTACCATCGATTTAGTGAAACTAGGCCACCGGGTCAGCGAACTTCGCGAACTAGTCACGTCGTACAATTAAGTTATGTTATTGTCTGTTTATTTACTTTGAATGTTTTCTTTTCATCGATGTTTATTGGAAGTTGCCTTTTCTTTGACGCAGGTTTTATTTTGTCATGTATTATTATCACACATTAGTCACAATCATAAATGCGAAAGTTTGTTTTTTTGCTTCTTTACGCGACAACGGTTTTACAGGTACCTAGGTTTATATGAAACTTCGCAATAATATTCGGTACGATAACTCTTTTTACTCGGGTAGGGAATGTAAGTAAGTAGTTCTCTCGGAAACCGGGAGGAACTGCAGTCGAGTAACACAAGCACCTTGTAATGTACGGTAAAAAGCTCCATTACTTTGGCAATCATTGACCAAAATACAAAATCATAATTCAGCATTTGATTGCTGCATAGGTACATATATGCAACACAAATCTCAATCGCATAAACCGTAAATTGACCGAAATTCCAGCTAAAATCGAATCAAATTAGTGATCGTAAATTCCTAATTTCGCAAGAGGATTTAGGACAAGGCCCTAGTATGACTAATTACAAGTAATTTGACACCAAATAGATCGTAGTACAGTCTATGATCCACATTGAACTGGCATCACGCTTTTAACACTCAGCCTAATTTGTCTCAATAAAATGTAAATTATAACGTCTTGTTTGTTTTGTAAGTGGACACTTTTTTTAGCGACGTAAAATCATCAAATGATTTTACGTCGCTAAAAAAAGTGTCCACTTTACACTTTTTTTCACTGGACACTTTATTTTAATGTTAATTTCAGTATGACTTATGATTACATTACATAAATAAATAATCAGGATGGTAATTAGGTAGTAAATATACAAACTAGGATTTCACCCTCGCATTCGCCAGCGTCCCGAGGGAACTATGCCCCACCCTATGCCTAGACCTACCCTGCATGTGCAAATGGATAAAAAATCTGAACAATATCAATATGTCTCTCAAGTTAATCAAGCAAGTAGTGCTATACAAAAACTACTCTTAAAACGGCATATTCACAGACAAAAAAATCTGATAAGTAACGTAAAAATATGAAGTTTATTTCTAATTAAGATCTTCACAAAAAAAAACTGGCTTTTAGGTATATTAGAGCTTTGCGAGTCACAAATAATATTCCAGAACACCTAAGTTAGGAGCCGCCACACACTAGTTACATACAAATTGCTTAATTATGCAAATGTTGGAGCGCTTAATTGTGCCAATTTACATTTCAAGAAAGACTTTTTTGTTATCTCTTTTGCACAGAAAATGTAACACTAAAGTTCTTTCGCAAGACTCGAGGAACTAAAACACTAGGTTACTTGAAGTATGAATATGACAAACATTGAATAATTGAACCTCTTGTATGTCGCTAATTATAAAACAATAGAAAATCAATTGTGTGCTTTGACATACAACGTGGTAAAATAAGGATCTGTAACGTTAATGTTGAGTATTTAAGTTTTGATGGTAATCAAAGATACTTATTGATGTTATGAAACATGTAACAATCCTTCTCTGTAAGAGAGGAGGCCTGAGCCCAGCAGTGGATCTATAAAAAGCCTGATGATGATGATGACAAAAAGAAACCGACTTCTAAAAACACTAAAAATATACCTATTTTACTTTCTTCTAAATCGCTTCTAGCACATTACATTTCTCTACCAGTCGGTGTCTCGAATTTACTACTGTATTTATTTTGCCACCGACTTCTCAAGTTTGCATAAGCGCTATACAGTTTACCTTCATACTCCAAAGTCCACACTTGTTCCCGAGTGTTTAAGGCGAAATCTCTTTGTTAGAGCTCTTTTCTTCGTATTTAAGTGTGCGAACGTTGGAACAATTCGCTGCTCGCTTATTTTGTATTCGTACGGTGAGAAAATAGTCACAAATGCCTGAATAGTTGCTAATTGTATGGTAGCTTTCTAAATAGTTCTGTGGATAATTGATCTTCATTATGTTACATTCCATTGGTTAGTTCGAGTTAGTTGATGGATTTGTATTTATAATCTTTAGTCATGTGCGAAGCATTAGCATAGCCTTTTGCTGAAGTTCGTTTTGAAATTATGGAGTAGCTTTCTGGTATTTGTGTACTTACTGTTAATATTTTTATGTTTGGGAAGCTACTGAAAGGTGAGATGTAGGTATATTTTGGTCAAGCCTTCAAAGAAATGGATACGCTTTTGGCGGTTTAAACAACCCTTATTCGACCCTTATTGTTTTAAAATTATTTTAATATCAGAAAAAGGACCTAAAAGTACAATAACACTAGAAATAACAAATAATTTTCACGACACAAAACAACAGTTCTCCCCAAACATAACAGGTGATTCATACGCCACATTACCAACAGTTTTATGTTTGCACCGTAACCGTGAACGTGTAGGTAGTAAAACAATTTTAATTTTTACGAGCCCTAACCCTAGCTCTCTTACAACAGCGATAGTAAGCCTGCGAGCACACTGCAGATTATTTAGTAGGCCCTCCGTAGGAAAAAAATGGTGAATTCAATCAAAGTTTTTAGTCGGTCTGATACCGAAAAAATACCTAATCGCTTTTACGTGTATACTTCCATTCATCTTCATATTGATTTAATCATCTCCCGAGCCGTTTCCCAACTATGTTGGGGTCAGCTTCCAGTCTATCCGGATGCGGCTGAGTACCAGTGTTTTACACAGAATGACTGCCTATCTGACCCCCTCAACCCAGTTTCCCGGTCAACCCAATACCCCTTGGTTAGATTGGTGTCAAACTTACTGGCTTCTGACTACCCGTAGTAACTGCCAAGGATGTTCAATGACAGGCTTCATACTGATTTATGGGCTAAAAATGAACTATCAGCCGACTAAATCTTTGTAGTGTGCCCCCGCTCTAAATGCACGTGGCTTATAAACTGGGTCATACGTGAAGCTGCTACGATCCCCATTTAATAGGTTAAAGCAATCGCGGTGTAAACAGTGCGAAAAAACCGCCTGTTTTGTGCCCATCAACAGTTGATAAAGAACAATAAACTCTAGCTGTAGGTACGTACGTAGTATTGGTAAATGTGAGTAAAGCGGTGGTTGGTACCTAAATGGCTAAATATAATTTTGGATCAAAGACCTTATAGTGTAAGAAAAAATTGCTGTTAAGGCTTCACTAATATTGGTACTTTTAATACTATGTGTCACTATTGGCTGAATACTAAAACGCCACTTAATTTAAGCACTGCTCAGACATTCTACGTCACTGGTTTCGTGCAGAATAAATACTTACTTATAAGACTAAGTTAAGTAACGTTTGAGTATTTCGAGAAAAAACAATCATATAACCATGATGGCGCCAAACGTTCTTCTTTGGTGGCATTTTATATAATTTCTATTTCCCGTCACCTCTCAATTAATTAACTTAAACGTGAAACCTTCAATTAACACTTTATATAATAAACTAGCCGTTTTCCCGCTGTTTCACATGCGTCCCGTGGGAGCTACTGCCCGCACCGGGATAAAATATAGCCTTTGTTACTCGCAGATAATATAGCTTTCTAATGGTGAAAGAATATTTAAAATCAGTCCAGTAGTTTTTGAGTTTATCCATTACAACCAAACAAACAAAGTTTTCCTTTTTATAATATTAGTACCTATAGATATTGATCTTTATAACATCGTTTATATCATAATACAATATACCAACACTCAACAGGTAGGGCCCATTACTTAACGAAAGTTCCTAAAAGCTTCTAATTTCGGGTGACAGGCGAGATAACACTAGAGGTATATTATGACAGCTGAGCGTTATAAAGAATAATAGAAAACCATAAAGACAGAATTGTGTTGCTGGGGAGATTGTTCCATCTTTTCTTCTTCCCAGCAAAAACACATGGGAAGTGGTAAAGAGCGGGTGTTATGAGGGTTGTCTTTATAAATTGGACCTTTAAAAAGTGCTGATTTTTAGCCTACTTTGAATAAATGAATTTTTATCTATAAAATATCTCAAAGCCATATCTAAATTCAGCAGTAACAATATGATGGGTGTTTTGTTTACCTCAGTTACTCGTGTGATAGACGATGGTATAATGCTGGCCAATGCCATAGATATAAATCACTTGGAAGTACCCTGAGCACGCTCCGCACCCTAACCAAACAAGACTAAATATTTGCTTGACCTTCCCTTGTTTCAAGGATAAGCGGTTTGCTAAGTAAGTTATGTATGAAACCATAAAACGCTTCCAGGATAAGTATCTTGAATGATTCTTTCGACCGTTAATTAATCGTGAAAGTATATTCTACGGATTTTTTAAATCTGTTAATGGACTGGCTTAGATTGACACCCTTACAGTAATTATGTAAATAACAACTAGGACCAAAGTCATACACCTTTAGCTAATCGCCAATTTACCGTGGGCAAAACAGACCTTTCATCAACGGCGGAATAGACCAATGATGAAAGAGTACATCGCCTATTAAACCAATTTCAACTAACACGCCATCAATTTCAGATAAAACAAATAGATCTTATCCTATATCCGAACACAAATAGGCTCCCAGCGGAACGGAAACAAAACTAGGTTGGTTTCCACTGGATGACAAGTCACGTTACATTGGAGCGAGGAAATTAATGTTCTTCACACGATGCTCCAGAAACGGTGGAACTGTTCCCAATTCTGCTGATCATGTTGGTCTAATTAGAGCAATGGTCGGATTACACGCGATGATGGAAACAGACATTTGAGAGTTCGAGCATCTTGTGTTGTTGTGAAAGAAATTGTGGGTTAGAAAGGTTGAATCTGTGCTTTTGGAAAGATTCGTAAAAGCATTCATGAACATATCCATACTTACCTAATACTCAATACGGAAAGAGAAAAAGAGAAAGATCGCTCAGGCTTCATAATAAGAGGCTTTATAAAAAATCCTTGTTGGATTCTATGTATTACAATGCTAATTTCAGTAACATACCTAAGCTTTTGCACATGAGTAACAAAGTACACTATTCCAATACCACTCAATATTTACTTGCAAATCCAAAATTCTGCCCACAAAGCCAACAAAAAAGCAGCAAAAGCTGAACTTAGTTAAAGCCAGGTGGATATTTACGAAAACGGTGGGTCGTTTGGCTTGCTATCAACAAAGGCCGTCTAAATGGCTATGTCAACAGCTGCCATTGATAACGATCGTGGCCAGCGAAAAGACTGGACACTGATGCCTGATAACATCAAAAGGCCCTTTGAGTGGAGTTTTTATGCAAAGAGGGAAATGAGTTCCGTTGTTTTAATTTTGCTTTGTAATGCAATGTTTGTAAGACTTTAAATGGCTTAGCATGTAGGTTTTCGGAAAGATTACAAAACAATGATCCTTATTGAGGTTTATAAAATTTGAGGACAGCTCAATGAATTGATAACTCAAATTAATACTTATTCGATATTCGAAAAAAGAGTAAACTTTATCCATAAACAATGAGAGAACCATAAAAGAACCAAAGAAACACAGAAATCGATAACAATATCAAAAATTACCGACGTATGGAACACATTATTGCCGAACATCAACCCAAACACGCTACAAGTGAATCAACATTAAATTTTGTCTTTAACTTAAAAACAAAAAACGTATACCAGTAAATCACCAAACAAAATTGATAACATACTGGTTGCCGTTGGCAACAAACCATAGACTGTAACGTTGCCACCAGTCACCGATGATGTAATTTAGTGTGCTTGCTATGCCTTCAGGCATTTGCATAACAATGAGATCGAAGATGCCATAATTTGTATGCGACTCCACAGAGGTAGCCCGCATTCTAATTTTAATGGTTTTCTACATTTGATTATAGAATTTGTTTACCTAAGTAAGTAGGTTTCGGTTTAGAGTATCTAAAACACAGAAAACATAGTTCGGTCATAGAATATAGATTGGTTGTTGAATGTATTCACATTTTTGCTGGTGTACAAAATAAAAACATTAAACACCAATCCACCATATGCCCGGATAGCGATATTTTGCCTAAAAAATAAAACCTAAAAAGCACACATGAAAACATGCAGCCATTTTTCACAAACTAAAAATCAATATACGGCCGCTACCAAAAGGGTAACGCGTACAAACTAAAAAAAGAACAAAACGTGTAGTGGACGGCAATAAAAATTAGGATCCTCACTTTAAATATTGGAATGCAAAATCAAAAAATACAATGGATAGAGGCAATGAAAAACAAAAAAGAATCGCACATTCTTGTTCACGTTGCCATGGAAACTGGAGAGAAAACGTAATGAAATGATCTTATAACTCGACGCTGTAGATTTAGTTAGGAAAAGTGGAGCAATATAATAAAACGACGGCTGAGACGTTGTTTTCATCAGATAAATAATTAATAGAAGAATCAACAGTTATTAAGTACATGAACATGTGTTGTGATAATATAATCTTTCTTTTGGATGTAATAATTTAACAATTGCCATGATAACTCCTCTTTTATTATTATTAACAAGAAAAATATTTTAATAAATACATTTTTACTCGTAGCATGTACTGAGTTAGACATAAATAAATGAAGTTCCCAGAAAAATAAACATTCACTGTTTTATTTTCTATTCAATAAAAACTAATAAATGTTAGCAAAATAAACGGATGCTTCGTCGTAAAATAGGTCAAATGTCAGACCGTATCATCTGCTACGCTTAAATCTGTGCAGTTTTATTAATTTTCCAACAATATTTGGACAGTGTGCACAACTGTGCTAGATATATTCTGCAAGTTGACACAACGTCAGCTTTGAGACTTCTGCGAGTGTCTCACATTTTATTACTTGTTTGATTGCTTTTAGAAAAATGACCATAGCCATAGGTACATAATTTGAAAATTCTGCCCCCATTTCGAGTGAAAACATAGCTCTTTTATTAAAACTCATTAGTGACTTACAATCGTGTCGGGTTTCAATATCGCAACCCACCCATAGACCATCGCCCACACAAAGGGCCCATTTCCATTAACAATACCCGCGTAGGAAGAAAACCGGATAAAAACTCTATACCTTTTTAATTTATCTATGAAAGCAGGTTTAATAACCTGAATATCATAAAAGTCGGAAGTTTAAAGTTGTTCTAATTCTTGTTGAACTAATTTTCTAAGAAACGTAAATGTACCGGCCCTGTGGTTCGCGTCCATCAGATAGTATTTGTTTATGACCAGCCTCATTCCAAACTTCCTGACTATAAATAGTATTAACACCTAATGCTACACGTCGTTACTGGACTATGAATAATTTATTGAAATTCATGCCTTAAGGCGTTCGTATTTCATTCAGAGATGGTTGAGATTTTATATTATGAAATAGTAGCGAGTATTGTTTGTGATTTCAAAAGAACCTTCATCCCTTCAAGTAGTATAGTACTAAGGAGCTTAAAGAACCCCTTCGATATTTTCTACTCTTTTTAAAAGGGTTCTTTTGTATTTTTCCATTCCATTTCATTCATGTAGGCACCTGTAATGCTCTTTTCTTTTAGACTTAGGTACACCAGATGCTAGGTACCCATATTATTCTTACTCATCATTTTTATTGACCATGAATAATAATGTTGTACATATGTTTGCTAACTAACAAGAAACCAGTATCCTCAAAATCTTTAAGATAAAACATCATCAAAGTTTTCAAAATGAACTGCTTTACTTGCTTATGTCTCTTTAACTTAACCATAAAAATCTAATTTCATCACTAAGATCATATATCCTGAACCATCCGCATAAACTTCTTTACGTCCTTTAATGTCCTGTTAATCAAAAAGTATCAAAGGGCAATTTAACAGCGCCGAAAAATAAAAGGCTTGGAAATGGTATACATGGCTATATCTATAAAATAGGTACTGTCTGTCTGGACGATACTTCAAAGGACTATGTTGGACGACGTAAATAAGTCTATGTGCAAAGCTACTCACGTATGTAAGGGTGACAGACCCGTAAGGACAGGAATAAAACCGAGGTCACCATGGCTATTTTACAGGTTTTATAAATAATTTCTGGTCTGAGAGTATTGATTTTTATGAAACTGCACATTATTTTTTTCTTTAGAAATAAACCAAAAGGTAATGTATTCAAAAGATGCAAGAGTGGAAATTGAAATTAAAGTAATGTTTAATTAAACCACAGCTACAATAAATATCTAGCTTCAGGATTCCTTTCAAAAATACCTCAGCTCTACAAATTGTAAGCAAAAGATGGAAAGAATTTTCCGCTCAGAACTCCCAGGCGTGCAATTCATAGTAAATAAGTTAGTGCAATAACAGAACGCAGACTATGCCTACATTTTTTAATCCAGACCTTTATAAAACTTGCAGGCGCTGTTGAAAAGCCGAGCCAGGATTTTTCAAAGCGTTTATTCACCTGCCTGTTGATCATCCCTTTAGTTTAACCCGTCAAGGAATAACGAACTGTGTGAGACAGATCTAGGGTTCACTATTGCGTGGCAAAACTGTTATAATCACTGGGCAGCCCACGCAAAAGCTTTAATAATGGAACTTGGATAGGCCTTATTTACAAAAAAAAATGTTGAAACGCGTGCGAATCCCACGCGAGCAGTTTTTATGTAACTATTTTTGATATGTTTTCATATTGCATGATGTGTTTTTTTTTTCATTTGGAGCATCCTTCTACTGTAAAACTAAGAGGCTCATATGTATCAGATAAAGTTGTCATAGTTCATTAACTTTCATGATATCAATAACTTTAGAACGTATCTCCTCAACATCTGTTAATAAACTTTTCAGTTAAGCCAAGTATGACGTTAAGATGCAAATTATTTTTCTCCGTCAAAAGTATATCAGACTTCTTAGATTCAGATCTTTTTCATGTTGGCAACATTTGTTTTTTAAGTAATATGGTGTGAACAAGTTGCGTGTTACTTCGCCTAAACAGCCATAAATTAAATGGCTATTTACATTACGTAATTGGAACTTGACTTTTTATTTGTATTCGTTTGACCCATATCAACAAAACTTGTGTAATGCTATTCCATTTTGTCACGCAATGTATGAAAGCCAAAACAAAGTGCTTTCAGTAATTCATTGAATATATCGTCAAAATTATAACTAATAGTTTATGTATAAGTTTTCCGAGTTCATTTTTGATAAGCGGTTTTGATATCGATATAATTTGGTGGGGTTTTATATAATTGTTTACATAATTGATTAACAATGGTCAACTGAGCATTAAAGCTGTTAATTACCATTTAGATTACAACAAAAGCTGCTTGAATGCTTCTTGTACATTGATGTTGTCAAATTACCTTAACAGTACGTGTACAAAAAAAAAAAAGATTTTATGGCGATTATTTAATAGATCTTGAACTTTATTAATAAGAAGCTAAAAAGGAAATAATATTACCTACTTATAGGTACGTATAAATTGTTATATGACGATGAAGATATTGCTATTCAAAAGTACGATTTGAAACCGTAGGTAGGTACGCAAGTATCCCTCTGAAAGTGGAATAAACTATGTACTTGCTTCTGTCGGGGAATAAAAATAGATCTCATAAATAAACTATTGTAGGTATCACCCTCTGAAGCTAAATAGGCTCTCTGTCTTGGGGTTGAAGAAACTAGCCCTCCCTTACCTAAACCCATCGTAGATATGTATCAAAATGCTTGCAAGAAATTGAACCCCAATATTTACGGTCCACGTGTTTTCACTATATTGAAAAAGTTGAGAAATAAAAGTTGTTGTTGCTACATCGTTTTGCAAATGAATACCAACGCTAATCAAAAGTTAGTTATGTAAAATTAATGTTTCAATATAAACTTTAATGTGGTCATATTCTCATCATTGTTTTAAAATTTTAACTAAAAATTCGATTCAGTTTTGACAATGGGTTAATGTAACTGCACAATGTACAAAATCTACTAACGTGCGTGATACGTCGTCGTACCTATTATTGTATAAACCACACAATCCTATTCAATGATTATGTCTTTACAACACAGCCATGACAAAGACCAAAGGTGCGATACTTAGGACACACTTCACTATACCCTTGGGTCCAATAATTACGCCTGAACGGCACCTGCTGAACTGAACATTAGTAGGTAACTGCTTAACTCACAATTCTCACGCAAATTGCGTGTTGCTTTTAATTTCACAATTATGTGCATTTAAATATGTTGTCTTATGTCATTGCAGCGATGATCTCATCGATTCGAAGTTTGGTACGTGGCATGGTTCGAGCTATTATTTCTGGGGCATGACATATCCCTTGGCGTGTTTTGGTACGCAGTTTATATTCCTACTGAACGCATTAACGCAATCTAATTTCAGTTTAAGACTCGATATATAGGTCGCAGTACTCAAACTCTTTTTACGAGCTTCACAAACACTGGAGCTGAATTACGATTCGATTCTCGATCTTCTAGGAAGGGATCGCTGATGTGTTTATCGATTATTATGTTTAAAATTGGATCGCGGTGAGCCCTTTTATACGATTAAGAGCACGGTAAAAGTTCTCGAAGTAGCGAGTCATGATCTTCCGATACCTAAGTAGGGTGAGAGTTTGTTGAATAAGTTGATGCGTCACGGCTGTCATCGATGGGTCACAGATTTGCCTATTAGCGAGACTTCGTCGAACAGTTATACCACGGCATAGAAAGAAATTATGAGATATTCATCTAAATAGACCTCCTCTCCATAATTTTGAAGAGCTTGTAACAATATCCCCTTGTGTTTTCTGACATTACCTTTCAAAGTGTGTCAAGGACGTTGGGGTTTCTGGAAGTGCGCAAACCCTCGTAAAACAGTAGTCATAAAAGGTGTGCGAAATTAAAGCACTTACCTACATCAAGTTTTTTGCTCGTATTAATTATTTAAATAAATTAGAAGCAACATGCAATATTACTTAATTTAATTAAAACGCCATAGAAAAATATTTTGCTTCGTAATTGGTTTACAATTGGGAATTGGTTTACAAGTGTACTAGTCAAATCAATCACCTAGGCAATCAGTAGTTTTCAAACCTCAGTAATAGGAAATAAATCAGTCCATCATAACAGCATTTCCTACTCAATCGAGAGCGTTTGACATTTGCGGCGCACGAGGAAATTACTACTGCACATAGTAGCAGACGTCAGGTGGGCGGGTGGAAGGAAACCAGGCTGTGCACCCTTGGGTTTGGGTGGTATTTTGGTTGCACTAGAGTGGGGTCACCAACCTTTTGACACTGAAATTCTGTCACGGTGGCAGTGTTGCCGTCTGCGGTCGATTCGGAAAACGTAACGCCGCGGCGAGCGCGGCGCGTGGCGTCGAGCGCCAGGGCGCTTGCGTGGTGCGTGCTTCGGCGCGCGGCCGGTCGCACTTGCGGGCCGAGACTGGCGACTTCGCGCGTTTTCCCTCCGCGCTTTCCCGGTAGCGGCGTGCGCACATCAAGCCTGCATTGTTCTGCAAATAGCGAGCTGAGGGCTGGGCCGCTATTCAACCGAGATGGGCGCCTTTCAAGCGCGCCGCGCGGACTGTACCCGCTCCGAGAGCGAACAACTTCGCTTCACTTGCGCCCACTAAAAAAATCTGTTTAGCCTTGGTTGTTACACAATCCTATTCTGGCTGTGATTTATAGTGGGATTGTTTCGCTGCATATTGCATTCGATTTATATTTTTTTTTTCTGTCGGAGAGATTAATTCTCTTTTTAGTATTATTATTAAGCATACTTAACTTGAATTCAATCTTCTGAATGCCTATTTCGTTTGACCTTGATTTTAGTCTCGCGGCAATTTATTTAACTGAAAGTAGGGTACTGAACTGCTAAGATAAAATGTTATGGTCGCTTTTTTTTCTAATATAAGATTTATAAATGTTTTCACTGTTAGAAGTCGCAGTGTATTCGATTAGTTTGTTTACTCATTTATAAAGCTATCTATGAAATTTGAGTATACATAGGTTTGTAGTTATAAACCCATATATACCTACCTACTCAAATAGTTATTCTTATTTTATCCTCCGTAGGGATCATACCCCAAACAGTACGAGTAAGCAATCTACATGCCGAAAGCCTAGCAACAAAGTCCTAAACTTAACGGAAATTGACGTGCCACTTACTCGAAGAATGCAAAGGGTAAGTGACAATCGTTGGGCAAACAATCAACACGTAAGCAGGCAATCGTCACGCGTTCGAACAAGCATCGGCAAACAAAGACTTCCCAGTAATGATCGATGCATGGCCCCGATGCACGGTAATGGGTTTACTTACATGACATACATAACATACGTGCTGACAATATGTTGTCACGTTGTCAGGACATCAAATTGCTTTTTGAAATTGGCCCTATGTAATGAAAGGTGGATAACAAGTGTTATCAGACATAATTAATATGAATAAAATTGTATACTATTCTGTTATAATAATGTTGTGATAAGATGGAGTAGCAATAAGCATTTTCAATTAAAAAGTTACTTATTAATTTATATATGGTCGTGTTAAACCCTCGTTATACTTACAGTTTACTAGCATGTTATATACCAGCTGTGTGAATTATAAATGGAAAATTATTTAAAACATCACATATAAAAATTAACATATCATTTTGCAAGCTGGATAACAAGCCAAAGCTTACAAACATTTCCGCTGAAGTAATCCACATTTGCCATGGCCAATAAACAACATTTCCTCCTCATATTTTGCATTTAATTTAAAGGAAACAGATTATTTATAATAAGTATTTAAATTAAATAAATGTGTCAAATAATAATTGGGTCTGGTGAGACGCCAAACAGTGTCGAACTCGGTGAATAAGCGGTTGGCTTCTAACCAAATTGTTGGCGGGGCCCGATATTCATTTGTTATGAACGTTTAGGCGCATAATGAGGAGTGATGCTGTCGTGGATCAGGGTTGTAAGCGTGAAATATTCAGATTAATGTAACGTGTTGCTTTTGCTTGTAGGGAGCTTCCGTTTGTGTAATATTAGACGTTCAATAGAATATTATGATGTGTACTATAATAGTTCTTGATAAGTAGCTACTTATTCGCAGAAATTATGGTAATAATAGACTTTTAAATTAGGCAGTTCCTTTGCATATATGTATACTTGAAACTACTTTTTTATGTGCAATACGATATCTGCTTTTTAAATTTTCTCATTAATATTTGACCTGAACGTATTTTTATTGACTTCGGTATATTTTTTAAGAATGCTTATATCGAAAGGAAAGGCTATATCTACTAACAGTTTTCATGTAGCAAGCATAGACCTACGCTTCATGCAACGGCGTTGAAAGGCTTGGATTACAGCAGGATAAAGCCTAGGGTTTCAGAATTAACAGGGATTCTCCGCTTGCAATCCGAGAACACGGCGCGCACTTCCATTAAACTTTAGCAAGATTACGGCGATTTCTTTTATGTAATAAGGTTTTAGATGTAACTTTAGTTATTGGACAAGAATCTTGATATAATCGTCGGTTTTACAAATGATTCATTATTTCTGTGAAATTATTTGAGGAGAGATCCATCGTTAGTTGATAACTGACACATTTTACAAAAAAGTTACATACATTTTCGATAAATACCACGAGAATTGCCAATGCAATAAACAAGGAACATCATGGCTTTAGAAAATTAATGCACTCTTTACTTAATTCCGAAGCTTACAACTCGTAAAACTTACTGGAAAATAGAATACAAATTCATGGGTAATACCCATACATAATATGTTACAAGTAGTGAGTGTTTTATGTATACGACTTTCACACACTTACTTATAGGCCGAGAGCTTGTAGACACTTTTGAGCAGGTGTTTGAGGCAAGCGGAAAACTTGTCCTATACCTCTTTAAGAAAGGCCTACTCAACTTTGTAAATTTAATAATTTAATTTTGATATGTGCAGGAAAATTATGACTTGAGGGAAGCGGAACACTTTTCCACACCTACATCTCTTAAAATTTTTGAGGCTTTCGAGTAGTGGGGCGTAATCAACTTTGTATAATTTAATTTTGAACTTATAGTTCTGTGTTGAGTTATTATTTATTTATTTTGGTTAGGTTTAATTAGGTTATGAGAAGATATAGAACGAATTTCCAATTGCCTCAAATCATAATCCCTCTGCCCTAATCCCAATACCCCATTCGACCGCGTCGGCGCAGCACATCTTCCTCTTCCAATTCTGCCATACTTCTCTGTTTGACATCATCATTCAGAATGTATAATACCTAGTCAAAATTGTCTACTAGCTCTCTGGCTACAAACACAGCAATGCACAGATGTAAAGCGACATAAAAGTTTAATGTACTGCATGAATAAATTGTTTGTCTTAGCTGGTTCGTCTACAAAATAATACAGTAAGGAGTTTTGTTACCCAGTTGAACAACGTCATAATGCTCTGCGGGCTATTTCACGAATAATGTCAGTTGGTAACGGTGCCGTGAAATTTGTTTATACAATGCTTTTGGGAATAATTTTGTTTTTATTTGTTTTGAAGTTCATTTATGCAGTTTTATTTTGTTTTTCGTTTCATTTATGAGGTATATATTAAAAATGAATGCTGAAAGTTATTAATCAGCCCTTAATATTTGCATGTATATTATTTTTCTTTAATTGTGAATCGTATAATTTTAATGTTTTTTTTTTTCAATTGGATCAGTAGACACCTAGGTATCTAACTGGAAATAATATTAATTTAAAATATGGAAGACGCTGGATGCAGGTCGCCTCCAACAGGTACCTGTGGAGATCTAAGGGGAAGGCCTATGTTCAGCAGTGGACGTCCTATGGCTGAGATGATGATGATGATGATGATGATGAAAAATATGGAGGTATGTCTTGTGATTTATAGTTTGACAAACGATTTGATTTTTAAACGATAATTAAGACGAATCGTTTCACCTGTCCCCAAAATTTATAGCTCTATAATACACGTGTACCACGTTGCTAAAAGTCCATCAAAAAACTATTAGTGTCATAAAAATAATATTTATATACATTCTCTAATACGCATGCCAAACTCTTGCTTGACCGGTTTGGATAGAATGTTGAGTGCAATCTACATTAATCTCGAAACAAATTTCTAAGTAAGTAGGTATGCGAGATTTATTAGTCTAATGTGATTGGAAAAAATGTAAGTCAAAATTAAGAACTATTCAAATTAATCACTTTTTAACCGCCGTAAAAAAAGGATATTCTTAGTTTGACCTGCATGATGTAGCTAATGTATGTATGTTAGTGTGCGATTATCTCACTTTAACTGTACCGATTTGATGTGGTTTTCAGCACAATATTTGTCATACCTACTTAGGAAAAGGTTTATTAGTAGGCGCATTATTGGAGTCGTTTATTTTTTTCAATAAAACATTTTCTATCAACCTTATTCTCCTTTGAAAAGACATACAATAGTTAATCTTAATAAAACCTAAGTACACGACCGCTATTAATCCGTATTTTCTCATAAAAATATCAAGAAAACCTACTTATACATTCACAGTCGGCCTTTACTTTACTATTTCTTCTTACTGTAATATTCTAGTCGCCTACAATAAATAAACAGTGCAGTCTACACAGTAACAGTGGTACAACTTGGCCTACTGCCAAACCTGTTACTGGTAACAGCGTGAATATAAAAGGCTGTGTAACAACAGTTTAAGGTAATAACTGTAGAATAGGTTCGTGGGTTTGTTGGCTAAACTTGGTAATACCTATTAGTAAATGTGTTTGTGGTGTAATTTTCTCTATTGTGTACTGCGATTGAAGATAGTTTAAGGTTTTATAGGTTGATGACTTGTTGAAGATAGTGATAGCCTACGAAATAGGTTTATTAGCCGTAGTTCAAACGAGCCTAAATCTAGATCTACACTAAATAATCTGATCTAGAAGACTGCGAAAAACTTTTACGAAATTATATCCTGAAATAGGTACGTTATTAAATAATCGAATATGTAATTTATTTATAAGTACATATTATCTGTAAAGGTATATACCAAGTGGGTATTTTATCTGTACTTAAACATCATGTGATTTTAGTTTCGAAAGTGATTAATCACTCTTAATAATTGAAAATAATTTATTATTGTCTATGTTAGTGACATAAAGCAAGTAGTGTGAATTGATCAATTTATCAAGTTAAAGTTACTAATTATTATGACCTATTTCAATTAAGCCCGACAGAGGTCGCTACGGTCTTCGATCAATTGGTTCCGCATTAAATAAATGTTTCCACTACAATATGACTTAATTATTTAGACTTAATTACTGATCCCAATATAGGTTACTCAGGGTTACACGGTTTATTACTAATTGTAAACGAATAATCTCCTACCTAACTAATTATTTTTTTTATTACGAAGCTTCATTCGAAACTTAGGTATTAAAATAACTAATTTTACCCAGCATTTTATTATTTATTAGGTTCTAAATATATCATAGATTTTAATCAAGTATTACCATAAGTTCATTGAACTTTTGAGTATAACATTGTTCATAAGAAAAACTTAATTATTAACTTAAAAAATTACTACTGTATAAAATCGAAACCTAATTCATATTATAAGTTCTAAGAACCAAACAACATCAATGAGTGTCGAATAAACCGCTTAGTAAGTCGAACTTTATAAAAGGAACAGGAAGCTATCACGAATAACTAAAACATCTGTGCTGAATACATAAATAAGTCATACCTACGTACCCCACAAACAAACCAATATACTTCCATTCTACCACAAACAACTTACTAGCACATCTTCATAAAACAAAAACATTATAAAATAACCCTGATTTACAATACTTACATTTTAACAAAATCCCGCAACTATTTACACACAATTATTAATAACTACACACTTAAACAAAATAGTATACACTACAAACACTGATTTGTTATTGTATCGCAACTTTGTAATGTTTTTAAAACATTTTATAACATAAACAGAGGTATCGGACACGTTCGTTGTATGCGGCGAACTTTGAGCGAAGCTTTGAGCTTTGAACTATGTTTTTGTTATAGGGAAAGAGAGAGACGGAGCAAAAAAAGCACTATAAACTTTCGGGTAACGTCGGGTGACGTCGGCTTGTTCCGTTGTGTTCGGCTGTCGACTTCGGAAGACAGTGTAGTATGGATACGCACGTGTCTTTTGTGTTATATGGTGTTTTATGAGAGTGTAATGTGTGTGTGATGTATTATGATTATGCGGAGTCACGTGCAATCAACTCTTTGAGATACCCTCTGGTCTGGTCTGGCTTTAAAGTGTTAACTTTATACCATGGCGTTACATAAACATTACTAAGAAAAAAAAAGAAATTGGTGCACATATTTGAGAAAAATTATGGGAAACATATTTTTACAATAATTTTTACTTATTTGGTAGTAGTAATATTCTACTAATATTATAACGGAATGCTAATAAAATGAAATGGAAAATAATGTAATATTAATATAATACCAAAATCTTCATATTAATCAAAAAAAGTAGGCTCGTATCAATCTCTATTCCATCGCTATTCATCACCGGCCACTTACGTTAAAAAGCTGGGGTAGCGGTAACAAGGGATTTCGGGATTTCGTGACCAACAGCATTTTTTTACTTACCACGAGTCAGTTTAAAGGTATATTAATGATGTTTTTAAAAGGTAATTTTAAAAATGTCTTCTATTTTTATTTTACCTGATCCAAACCCAGCCAACTCCAGTATTTTTAAACCGAACTATACACACAGGAATGAGAAGCAAACTGCTAATTCAGACTGAATTGTAACATAATTAAAACAGAATACACATACCCAATGAAATAATGTAACAAAAAATAAAAACAATGGCAGCCAATTACTTCATTAAAGCAATTAACTTATCCAGAAAAAAAAAGTATGACATCAGCTTAAAATGTGGTCATTGATTAAAAAAAGCATGCATGTTGACTTGTCCATACAATTCTTATATCCGTGAGACGTTAAATGGTCTACTATCGTCCGTAGTCTATAGTGCACATATGGGGGTGGGTGACGCGGGTTTCTATTGTCCCACACCACATTTCACACCATGGGGATATAAATAAGAATGGAAGATTCATTCATGATGTAACTATACGGGAAGCCCGGGAACAAATTATATAAATTCGTAGAAACGACGCACACGTGTCTCAAAGTTATCTGAATGACGGAAATGATAAATCTATTGTACCTTCTTATCTTTACTTCTATAATAAAGAGACTAATATGTAATAATTTATACCATAAAGAGGTAACATTTTTTATTTCTGTGTTTATACCCTAAATGCTCCGTAGGTAACTGCTGGACCAATTTGAAAAAATATTTCAGTGTTGGTAAGCTACACCATTCTCGTGGGACATAGGCTATACTTTATTAACCGACTTCCCAAAAAGGAGGAGGTTCTCAATTCGTCGGGATCTTTTTCTTTTTTTTTATGTATGTTCACCGATTACTCGGAGACGCCTGGACCGATTTGCAATTTTTTTTTGTTTGATCCCAAGTGGTCCCATAATCACCAGGTCACAACTATGCTTGTCACTGAAAAGCTAAAAATAAAAAACTTTTTACAAAAAAACAAAACCGCCTCCCAAAAACACTGAAAAGCAAAAAAAAAAAAACTATTCTTAGGTGCATCGGCCTCGAAGTCGGTGGCGAAATAAACTTAGTTACATCCATTAGACACTGACTTCTAGGCCGATGCACCTAAGATCAGTTTTTTTTTTTTGCTTTTCAGTGTATTTCTTTATAAAGATTTTCCCCCAGGACTCAGATGAAACCACGAAAAAAACAATTACATAGTCTGATATAACATATACCATAGAAAGAACAGTGAAGTGTCACAACAGAAAATAAAGTATATTTTTCTAAGAATATTTGATCTTCTAGACTGTTCCACTTGATTATTTCTTAAAAGTAAAATAAACTGTCTGTAGATCCTTTTCGTGGAATTGCTGCACTCAGCAAATTGTGCTCTCTCGCCGCGAGGCAGGATCTTCAACCGAGATCTACGATTAGGCACTAGACGAGTAGATTGCTTGGAAAATGATTGAACGCCAAGTGTTGAACTGTTTACTTAGAGGTAGATTTTAAGCCGAAGTTTTTTAAGTTAAAAGCAATTTGTAGCTGTTAAATAAGTAATTTCTAGAAAGGCATTTTTTAGATTTTATTATTTCTAGATTTATTATTATCACTTTTTCAGTAGCTTTCTCTTAGTACTCATATTTTGATGTACCATCATCATATTTTGCCTTCATATTGTCCCACTGCATGACACAGGGCCTCCTCTTACACACAAGAGGATTGAGCGGTAACCACCGCGCATTTTGTCGTATTATGAAACATATACATATAGGTATATTTTACCTTTAACATCAAAAGCTACGAAACTTTTATGTACTCTGACATGTGCACTTTGATCTTCAAACTCTTTTACCCTACATGAAATGGGCCAACATAACCTTAATCTGAACAGCCACACCTTCAATCTGATTCACAATTCGATGATAATCGCACATACACCGGCCGCGGTGAGCACAAACAGACGTTATCGTCGACGCGTGCGCACGGCCGAGCTGTTTACGTGACCAGCTGTCATAACATTACACAGTAGCCGTGTTGTATGAGAGATTTCATCTTTTTGTTCTTTAAATATTTGTGTGGTAGGTACGTTGATACCTTCAGCTTTTTTTTGGAAAGTTCAGTATTTATGTGACTAATCCTGGAGAGCATAGAAGGCAATAGGTAATGTAATGAATGTTGAATATTTTACTCGACTCTTGTTGGGCATTGGAAATAGCATTTTAATAAATATGCACTTTAAGCTTTAAAAAACAGTTAAGTACCCTAACTGGGAAGGATCATATGGAATTATGAAGAAATTAATGTTTTAATTCTATTCTGTTTAGCAGCATTACGGATTACCTAAGGCAACAGTTTTTCTACATGTTCAACGCAAACAGCCTTCCATTCTGACAGACAAAAACTGATACTTGCGCCAGACAATTGCGTCATATAGGGATGCTAATGGCCGTGAACCTTTTAAAACTAATTGTAAACAAAATCATTACTTATAAATCATATGTTTAATATTGAATGCTGATTAAATGTCAATATGCAGTACTGGCCAACTGTCATGGCTGACTGGCCACTTGGTTGAGGTCAAGATGCTTGAGTTAAGTAACACGAATGCCAATAAAATTATTTACAGCCTTTCATAATTATTAGCTAGTGTTGTTAAATAATTCTTCAGGTACTGAGTATTTATCTCAATGACTAGAAAAACTAATCGCTTCCATCATTAAATAGCAATAAAAAGTTTAACATCATCTTTATTTGTATTTGACTAATGCACATACTAAGTCGAAACGTTAAGAATTACGACGAACAGATTTAAAGACAAGAAAAATCTCCCACAGTTAATTTAGCTTTTAACTTTTCCTTATTTTACTTTCATCTTCATTCACCCTTCTTCCTACAGAGATAAGTACGAAGTTAAAAAAAAAAAACAAAACCGAATAACATCCGCTGCATTATGACCTACTTTCAAAATGATAAAGAAAATAACGGGTTCCTTACACACACATATTTACATAAATTACTAGTATACGTCATTTCCTGTGTAAACAAGAATGAAATGTCAGTCAACTGCAGGAGAAAAGCGGAACTTAGTGATGTGACATGCACTTTTGATTTAACGTTATTATACCAATTAGAGTTGCACACTGCAAACATTTAGTTGGCCGACAATTTGTTCGGTTCATAAAAGATAAATAAAATTATTTGTTCCTAACGTGTTTTTACTTTATTTTTATTTACTTTAGTTAACTGTATTTTTAAGCTTTTATTTTTCAATTTATAATGTAATTGGCTGATATAGACGTGTAAGTCTAATAAATAAATAGGTAAATAAATTAGAATGGAAATAAATGGTAGTATGTACATAACAACGATCAGGTATTTGGCTGGTATCAGGCAAACTAAAAACTTTGAGTTCACGGTTTTCTTACAAAATATTTTTTTCCCAATCTCAGGCCAACTGTCGGCCGACTGTTTAGTCCGCAGTCTTAGTGATGTGACATGCACTTTTGGTTCTAACATTATTATACCAATTAGGCGATTTACGAGTATTATCCGGCTTCTAATTCGATAAGCCGTTTCTTTAATTTAAATAAATTGACCGGTCATTTTCTGTTATGAGATACACGCTTTTGATCATAATGATATCTATCTGAACAATTGGTGAGCTGAGATTTTAATTTAAATTGGCTAGATTATTAGTGTTAGATATATATCTGATTTATTATGCGAAGACAGTTATAAAAAAAGGTTTTGATAGCAATAAGAAACTGGCAAGATGGCAATAATTTCATTCAACAATTACAAGCAATTTTATGGTTCTCAAATCAATTTTTATTTCGGATGAACTCGAAAATTCAGTCTTTGCAAAGATATATTAAAAAAATCTGTGTTAAATAATATTATCCATTCCTACGATTGTTTAATTGTTTGTTTCTCACAACATACGGACTTCAGATGCAACCGGGAAGTGGGTTCAGTGCCCGTTTAATGTAATCAGAGTGCAAGGCGTACGGCGTCCCTGATAAATTCGTCCATGAATAATGTAGACTTTCCCTAATTACACATCCCACGTGTGCAGTTATTAGCTGTGTGCTGTTACATGGTTTACTACAATGATGAATGGAGGCACATTATTATTTAGTTCCATTTGCAACCTAAACTACAGTAGAGAACAAAGGTATGTTTGGATATCAACTCTTAACGAATCACAACTTCAAAAGTTGTAATATTATCATGTCTGAATGATATTTCAAAATATCGGTAATATTTTGTATGCAGCAGATCTATCTCATGGTTACATAGGTAGGCAAAAGTGCTATATGTATAAAAAAACACTATATATATAATGTAAATATAGAAATAAATAAAAACCCTTCTTGGCAGTCGGGTACTTATTATAGGTATTTGTATGTACAGGTACCAAGCCCACATAAGAAAAATCTTCTATCATAAAATTGTAAATACATCAATGTATTGTTCCAAAGACTAGAGAAGTAGAGTGTGTATAACAAAAATATTTCATAGTTACTTATGCGTTACATTTAAATGTCATCGCTTACACCATAAAGGTCCACAATTATAAGTCCCAAAGGATATGAACGTTAGAAGCTAGCAGAGCCATTAATGGTCCCAGCACGATTAGACGCCTCTTATGAACTAACGACACCAACGGGAAATAGTTCTGAAGGATACTCCATCTTAGAGGTATGTAGCTAGTTAGAGTAAACCTATAAAATCTTGTTACTAATTTCTTTGACATCATTTAATTTTATTACATGGCTGATTACTGTGAAGTTGTTTATTTTTTTTTTGGACATACTAAGGACAGGTTTGAAGCTAAAAGGGTCGTAACGTAAGGGATTGTAACTTAAGGAGATGAATTACACACGAAGATTTTGTGTCGACTTATTTATTTAAACGGGCGGCGCCCTATTTATATGTGCACGCCTGCGACAACGAAAATCGGTTTTTGAAAATATAAAATTTTGAATTTGACATTTGTATTTTTCTTCATGACTATTGAAGGTTGCGAGTCGAAAAGGTTGTATGAGTTTCATGTCGCTACATCACTCCCCCCTAAGCGAAGCGAACGTTTGGTTTAACTGTGCGGCCGGAACGAGTGACGATTGTGTCACGCTGTGGTTTTGCCGCTGCTGCTGGTTGTGGCACTATGCTCGGGAAGCGTGATGGCGACGCTTGTTGCTTATTCTGCGTGCTTGAGGAAGTGGGAGTGATTTCCTCTTCGTTAAGTAAGTATGCCGGTTTCAATCTGTCGATAGAGACGACTGCTGTACGCAAAGGCATCTGGATGGTAAATTGTTTTTCTCCTCGATGTATGACTTCGAATGGACCGTCGTATGGCGGGGTCAATGGACTCTTCACCATGTCGTTGCGCACGAAAACATGAGTACACGTTGCTAAATCTTTATACACGAATGTGTTTCTGTTGTTGCTATGTGACTTGTTACTCGGTGAAAGATTTGCCATTGATTCGCTCAGACAGCGAACAAACT
This sequence comes from Helicoverpa assulta, assembly GCA_963856015.1. Lineage (NCBI taxonomy): Eukaryota > Metazoa > Arthropoda > Insecta > Lepidoptera > Noctuidae > Helicoverpa > Helicoverpa assulta. The sequence goes on from CAWLCW010000016.1 coordinate 5,567,809, forward strand.
CTGCGTCTTCAATTTCCGGCGGTGAAGGCTCGAAAAAATCCGACGGTATTCTGAGTGTTGATCCGTAAGTCATCAGAGCTGGACTGACTTGGGAGTCCTCACGTAAGGCGGAACGCAGTCCAAGCAAAACGGTTGCAAGTTCCTCGCTCCAGTGAGTGCCTGCACTTCTCGCCATGAGTGCGGCTTTTAAAGTTCGATGCCAGCGTTCGACTTTCCCATTTGCTTGTGGGTGGAAAGCGGTGGTTCGAATTCTAGTGATGCCGAACTTCTTCATAAGTGCCTTGAATAATGCAGATTCGAATTGTCTTCCTTGGTCCGTTGTTACACGTAGTGGGCAGCCAAATCGTGATATCCATCCTTCGTACATCGCTTTAGCAACGGTGTCGGCAGTGATGTCACGCATAGGAATTGCTTCGGGCCATCTTGTGCAGCGGTCGATCATCGTAAGAAGGTATCTGTAGTCGTTTGAAGGAGGCAGCGGTCCCACGATGTCTACGTGAACGTGTTCGAAGCGAGAGGATTTTTGGAAATTGCCTAGCGGACTGACAACGTGACATTGAATCTTGCTGCGCTGGCAACCGATGCAGGCTTTTGCCCATAGGCCAACTTCTTTGTTCATACCCGGCCAGAAAAACTTTGCAGACATTATTTTTCGAGATGTTCGTACTCCCGGATGACTTAGTTCGTGTTGTGCTTTGAAGGCTGCAAAACGATAAGCCACTGGTAGGTAGGGACGAATGTTGCCGGTAGATGTCTCGCATACGACGGGTCGTTGACCTCCTGGCCATCGGATGCGTGAAAATTTGAGTTTTGGGTTGGCCATGTAGGATTTCAGTTGGTCGTCCCTTTCCTGGTCTTGGGCGAGTTGATTGTAATCAATGGTAGCGTGTGAGAAATCTATCTCTTCTATGCGTGATAAAGCGTCGGCAGCTTCGTTGTTATCACCGTGCACGTATTGAATTTTTGTGCAAAACTGGCTAATGAAGTGGAGTTGGCGTTCTCGTCTTGGAGTATCACTGCTGCTAGGCGTTCTTGTTAGCGCGAAAGTTAATGGTTTGTGGTCGGTGAATATTGTGAGGTGATTGCCCTCTATCAATCTTCTAAGATGTTGAACAGCGGTGTACATGGCTAATAATTCGCGATCGTACACGCTGTATCTTCGTTGAGTTTCGCTCATGGATTTTGAGAAAAATGCCAGTGGTTTCCAAACGTTGTCGACCTTTTGTTGAAGGACGGCGCCGATGCTAGTATTCGATGCGTCAGTGTATAAACTTAGCGGCGCGTTGGGAATCGGGTGCGTTAGCGTTGTTGCTTGGAGTATGCTTTGTCGGCATTTCTCAAAAGCTTGTTCTGCCTCTTCTGACCATGTTGTTTCAAGCCAGTCTTGTTGCCAATATGTTGCCGCGAGGTTCTCGGTGAGTCGGAACTGTCTGCTACGGCGGTGCTGCGAATCCCAGTGAGTCGGGACCGGCGCTGCGAGAGTTGCACAGCGCCGCGATATTGGCTAGCGACTGCTTCGACGGGAGATACTCGACCGGCCGAAGTGCAGTGAGCTGGAGCCAAGGTCGCTAGATGTGGCTGAGGGTGCTGACCAGGTATGTGCGTCCGCACATGCTGGTGGTCAGGGATACTCGTTTGAAGCTGGCTGGCTTGAGGAAGGTGTCTTGCTGTTGACGCGACGATGAGCGATAGCGAGAACGGGAGGGAGGGTGGCGGCGGTATGTCGCGCGCCGATGGCTTGTACGTGGTTATAACATTTTGTTGCGCACCGTCGACTGTAGTGGATGAAGCGTTTGAAGCGACGACGGCGATTGAAGCAGATTCACATTTTGTTTTCACATCACGTCGGGGTCACCAATTAAGGAGATGAATTACACACGAAGATTTTGTGTCGACTTATTTATTTAAACGGGCGGCGCCCTATTTATATGTGCACGCCTGCGACAACGAAAATCGGTTTTTGAAAATATAAAATTTTGAATTTGACATTTGTATTTTTCTTCATGACTATTGAAGGTTGCGAGTCGAAAAGGTTGTATGAGTTTCATGTCGCTACATAACGTATAGTAAGTAATTGTATGTCATTTGCTCACCTAGATATAAATATGGTTAAGTAAAAACAAGTATACGATGAACAAATTTGTATTAGATATACCTTGGTATATTATTTAAGTACCTACACTGACAAACAATCACATTACTCGACTCTTACAAAAACTACACCGTGAGAATCAATAATATTTCCCTCTATTTTCTAGCTAAAGAAAATAACTACTCCACTCCATTCTTTGTCCGCCATTCCTATCTCGACATAACGCCGTCTGAAATTCGTCCTAGACATTGGGGTCGCTGAGGGCTCATTATGCAACGCAAATGCACTCTAAACTCCGGATATTGCGAGTGTAGTTCACCCACGAACACTCGTGCACTAATCGATCATGTGGGTGATTTTAATATGCGTTTCTGCGGAGGTGATAATACAAGGTTACTATTACGGATCGTAGGCTGATCAACTTCGGTGTATTGCTAATTTATCGCACCAAAGTTTAAAGTAACAATCGATTATAAAACCAATTTTGTATCGAGCTGAAACGAATATAAATTGTCACTTTCAGCCCTGTTTGGGCATCAATTGTTGACACGGCAAAAGCCTGTGCACGTGCTCATTTTTTAAACAGGATCTACTGACGGAAGCTTGAAATCCTGTCACAATAAGCCAGAAACCAAAACAAACATGGCGTCAGCATAAAAGACATTAAAGGGTACCCTATTTAATATGCGTGCACGTAAAGGCGCATGCTCGCTCCATGCAACGGGGGTGCGGTAGACAGTGAGCCGCCCTGGGGTCAATGACCGCACCAAAACAAAGAACACCACCTGTGGCCACCACTGAATTATTGTGATCGATATGTTCTTTATGACAACTACTGGGGTATGATGATGACGTGGTGGGGGTAATTACTGGTTTCAACCACCATTACTAGAACAGACTAGGACGACACTGTAGGAAATAATAGGAAAATGCTAATAAACTTCTTCATTGTGTATAATACATGCTCTACGCCTCGTACATGTACATGAACTATCTCGAAAACAAATAATTGTCTCTTAATCTCAAATATTAGACCGAAGTTCAGTTGTATCAAGTCGTTCTCAGTTGCAAGTGGCACAAAAAATTCTTCCCCATCAAATAATAAGAAAGAATACTTATACCGATGTATATTTTTTGTTGTCAAATCAGTGATAATTATAATTAATACTTCAGAACACTCTTTTCCCGTATTCCATAAAAATATTATCATACAATGATAACCTTGACCCGTCCCTCTTTCACAAAAGATAAAAGTGATCGGATCTCCTTGTAGACTTGTTGTTCAAACACAATGCTTACTTTACTTACTTTATAGCATCATTGTTCGTCTACTGCGAAAGTCTGTTTCTTCTGAAACTTTGTACAAATGAGGATAATTTTGCCACTGGTGCGAGTATTTTTTAGAGAATTCAAACCGAAAAACAAAATGATTTTTATGTCTACTGGAGACATAAAAATCATTTTGTTTACAAGCACGTTAATGCTGTGGAGACAAAAATAATTTGGAAGGGCTCTTTGAGTCTATATTTGATTAATTTTCTTGTTTGATTTTGGCACAACACAATTTTATATAAGGCAAAAATATTTTAGTGATCCTAACTACTAAAAGAATTTGAAAACCTTGCGCAAAACCATAACCCAATAAAAGAATTGCATCCATGATTGTTAATTAACCGACTTTTGTATGGTGTATATTAGCATTCATTCAAACTTCATACATAATCTTAAAAAATAGCAGTGTTTTTCTGATAGTCATTGTAAAAAAACATAGTTTAGTTTCCGATAATACCATTCACCACCATGCAAAACCTGCCAAATACAAAGTATACCAACCTATATAAGCTTGTCTAGTTCAATATTACCTCCAAGACGAATTCGACGCCTGCGGCTTCACTAAGCCCCAGTTACAATACGGTTACAATTTGATCCGGAATTAAACGGTACTGCAGTTCGAAATTGCATTAAATCTGAGCCGAACCGACGCCGACACAGATGGCAGAACGAGGAGATTTAATAATGTCATTTTGACGTTTATATTGCCTTTTTATGGTACTTGTTTTGTATTGTGTAAGTGACAAATAAGTGAATTTTGTGTGTGTCATTTTCTGATGGTTGTGTTGAAATGAAAAATATGTCGAATTTTCTGTTTTTTATTAGAAATACTACTGTTTCCAATAATTGCCATTTATTTTGGTTTAATGATAACATTATCCTTTTTTTTCTCTCTCGAGTGCAAAAACAAAATAGGTATCACATACGTACACACAGTACATCTCACAATCCACATTTCATTAAAATAAAAACTTCTGTCACACAAGACTTTTTACAAACCATTTCGATAACACCAAACACGTGTTAAAAACAAATCTCTACATTCAGATAAATCATCTTGAAAAATAAACACAGCAACACAGACAGGATTTTTCTCCAGTGAACGTACTGTAGTCACCCCTTCTCAAACGAATAAGCCAGATTAATTAGAAGATAGGAGATAGTCATGGTGCGCACTTGTGTTCATGGGAAGGGGCCCAGCTATTTATAAGGGTATATTTATAGACGCACTTTGTTAACGCATTTTTCTTTAATGATCAATTAGGAGTTTACGTGGTTGAGGTGTTTTATATTTTTTTGTGTTGAGTCAGAACAAAAATTCATCTTTTTTAACTATTTGTGTTAGAAAATCTTGGAAGCTTAATTTTACCCACTTCCCGGTCTTCGATTAGGATGAAATTTTGCACACGCTCTGAGTTTTGATGACAATACATAACTAGCGTGTTTTTTAGTTTTTGAAACGATGCATACATTTGTTATTGGAAAATCATCGAATGACCCCTCCCGCTATGGGCGACCATATTCCTTCTTAAGCTCTTTATGTAACTTTACTGCGGTAACTCTTTCGACAATCTCTTTCACAATAACAAATCTGAAGTTGATAGAACTATGCGAAAAGTTATAACTAATTTTCTGACAAGCTATCTATAAATCAATACACAATATTCAATTTGTTTCCTAACTTATTACTATAATTATCTATCCTACAAACAATCAGAGAGAGGAAGTGAATGGTTTCCATTTTAGATCTTTCCACAAACGAAGCTTACGATTATTTCCCACATGGCAACGTTTATAGCACGGTTATAGGCTATTTACGTTTGTCAGTTTGTTTTACGACTTATGTTATTGCTGAATGATATTATTATGTCTATTTATTTATGTACATATTGTTATGTAGGAAATGAGCACAGGTAGGTAAGTAATTACGGGACAGGTACAGAAAATACGGGCATTGATGATTGAACTTCATAACAAAGGAATCATATCTTTTCTTAAAATAATAAACGTTAATGATTTTTACCTGCGCTGCTACTTATTATGAGTAGAATATTGGTTTAATCAAATTCTTCAGTAAAACAGCCGGCATAAACTAGTAGGTATACAAAATTTATTTCATTAGTCTAAAACTCCAAGCTGTAAGAAGAGAGACGGACTTTGGTCGACTTGTGATCAACGACGCGTTTCCTCTAACGTCTTACCCAGAAATAATCCGTGAAATTAACTACAAATAAGACACCTACACACAATATTCCACAAAGCAATTTATAAGTAATAATGACGTCTATATAAAGAAGTTTACGTAAGAAATTAAATTGCTATACACTGCAGACTAAATAGGTAGTTGGCCGATTGGTGAAATAAATATTTTGTTTAGAAAATCGTGAATTCAATCAAAGTATTTAGTCCGTCTGATACCGAACACATACCTAATAGTTGTTACGTGCGTACTTCCATTCATCTTCATACTGATTATAACCCCAAACCAATTATCGGCCAACTAAAAGTTCGTAGTGTGCGCGTACTCTTAGTAAAGACATTGAATACGCTGTCATTATCGTTCGTGTTTATTTCTTAAGATTTGCAAGACCGTCATTATGTCATCCAGCGAGGCAAAAGCCTTGAACTAAGTCTTGAGTTAAAGGCAAGCTGCTAGAACGATTTACGAAAGTCTAGCTTTGTTAAACTAGCTGTGGTTATGAAACGGGAGGCTGAAAATGTCTGTCTTTTCAAATATTCGTGGTTTTCAGCCTTGTACCTAATTTTAAAAAGATACTTTATATTTTGAGACATAATTTTGTTAATTTCCTTTAATAATTAGGTTGGTTAGAGATGTACTAATATTTTTGTCCTACAGGCCATTTCTAATGATGAACTTCTGTTTTGAAAGTTAATCCAAACCATCCATACATAAGCATTCTAAGTAACATCCAATTAATAAAGACGATAATCGTAAAACCAACAGCAATAAGCTGCCATCTAAACAAACAATATTTCACAATAAATATTGATACTGCGAATAGCTTATTCATTATTAAACAAAGCCCCAATCTCCCGCGGTACGAAATCTCGTTTAACGAGAAGCCGGTATAATTAACGGTATTAAATCGTACCTACATTGTTAATTGTGGGAACATTCATGTTGACAATCATCCGCATTAACAATCACCACACAGATCAGTAACAGCATAAGTAACTTAATCTGCTTCTGAAAACTGAACTTTATTCCAAAAAAAGAAAGTTCAAATTCGCAGCAATCATTGTGATCAATACGCCCATTTCACGTGTTATATTGAGCTTCTGTGCGGAGTTTTTGTCAGTCAATTTCAAGATCAAATTCAGTGATGATGATGGTGCATAATAAAACTTGTAACAGTACAAAGCGTGCAAAATGTTTGCAATTCACAAAGTAAACAGTGCACCGGTAAAATATTCATATGAGGCAGAATAACAGTAGCAGAGTCTTAGCTTAGACTGTGTACAAAACAAGGTTTTTGGGTTAGGAATTTTAGTGACGGTAAAGACATATTCGAGAGAACATGTTAATATTTTATTGCATTTATAATAATGGAGCTAAGTTTATATCAGTTTTCACAAAAGTAATCCTAGCTATGTTGCCACAAATAGATGTTCTGAAGTATTGTATGAAATGCGAAAGGAGATTGTTAGCTTACATCGATCGATAGTTACGCCATGCAACACGGAAAACCTACCAACCGGGAAACGATCAAAAAATTTAATCGTTCCACAACGACTTACTACGTGCTTCAATAAGTACTTACATATTGTCATTTTCTGTATACAATACGAAGTTAAATTGCTGTTTTATTGGCCCCGTGTGAATCGTGCAGGCCTTGAATGGCGACCGCCATCATCGACTGACGCGGGCGCATTGAGTACAACAATGCACCATTTTGGGACGTAGGTATTTTACGTAAATATATGGTGCTGTCCGGGAGTCAGTCTCGTTACGGCGAGTAATTTTGGTGCCGACTGCATTTCTTTTGAGTTGAAAGTCTTTTTGATTGACTGATGTTTGTATGTAGGTATGTGTCTGTCTTCGTAATACGAGAGCGATGAATCAAGATTTTTTATGGTAGCGATTTATTTAAAGTCTCGAGGTCTCACCTAGCTAATTATCCTTTGTATCTTATGACCATCAATATTAAAATACCTACGCAACATTATATGCTAAAATATCGTTTCCCGTAACCATTGCAATAATATGCCTTATCAAGTTATACAATCTTAGGTATCATTTAACGTATCCTACCACTATCCGTCTAAGTCTGCTTGTAATGTATTATCACATTCACCTCTAATCTGATCAGAAGATTACAGACAAGTAAAATGGCTACTGGTATTATGATTACCAGTTAAAGACCGGGTATAGCTAACATGTTAAAACTTAACATCGTTTAGTTTCACACTCGCGGATTTTCCGCACGGCAGCGCTCGGTTCGTTTGGGTAGACATGGGCAGTGTCCATATGCGCATACAACATGGCAGCATGTTGCATATGCGGGTGACAAACCATTGACAACTATCTATAGGTACAAATAATGAGATCTGAAACTGCGCGACTGGATTTTTTGACACGCGTGAAAATCTCCATCATCTGCCTACTATTTTCCCAACTATGTTGGGATCGGCTTCTAGTCTAACCGGATTGTGTTTTACAAGGAGCGACTGCCTATCTGACCTCCTCAACCCAGTTACCCGGGCAACCCAATGCCCCTTGTAAGACTGGTTGTCAGACTCACTGACTTCAGACTACCCGGAACGACTGCTAAAGATGAGATGAGAAGAAGAAGGGACGCGACAAAATCTGCTAGTGTAAATGCGGTGTTAGATGTAACATAACACAAACAATCTTTCTTTGGCAATATAAACATTAGTGAAACGAGAAACGATGCGTCTTGTCACACATGAGATGAACTGAGAGACGATAAGATGGCCTTGTTTGACTATTGAAAGAATTGACTGTCACTCGATATAATTGCCGTTAGCCGAAATATTGGTGATTGTAAAAGGAAACCAGACATTTCGAGGAATACCTAATTTTAAGTTTATCGAAGAATGCTTGGAGACTCGTTTGAAATGAAGTAAATAAAAGGCACTTACCTATAGGAATTTCGAAGAATAATAATGAAAGAAGAGAAGCGTTTAGTTAGAGCACAGCATACTTCAAACAAAGTTTACACTGAATGCACCCGAAATGTGCAAAATTATGCGCGTTTTATGAACGAATTGCACGCCTCGGTAGGTAGGAAATTATCGTTATGAAATTAATTCACTGAAACATTTTTATTTGTTTCATTTCTGCCATTTTTAATTAAATCATAACATAATAATTTAATTGATGACCTAAAGTTCAAAAAGTCTGAAACTTTAAAAAACCCGTGTGTGCCAGTTACCTTTAAATATAAACTCTTAATTACATACTTAAATAGTATAGTAAGTATAGGTTCAAACCCCAAGAAAAAGGACAAAATATTTAGTATGATGTGCCTAAGAAACATGTAAATCACAGAGATACTTGTGGGCAAAATAATAATAATGTATGTTTATCGTAAGGTAATTAATTATGGAGAGAAAATCCCCATTGAATGACGTATCCAAAGAAGCTATAAAAAAGCGAATTACCTACCTCAATAAAATTAAACGCGAACATGGGTTGGTGCAATTCATAAATTAACTGCAATTACGTCCGAATTAATATCAATTAAATAATTATCGCGTCAATGGTGAGCTGCAGAACTTTTATATTTTGAACAAAAACTTTATTTACCATTGTAACGCAGGTCTCTGCATATTTATGTAAGTAGGATAAATACCATCATCAAAAACTACTTAGGTATCTCTTTTGTGTGTTACATCACAAACTCACAAAATATTAGCTCTCTATAATCATCTCCAAATAAAAAACTACAGTATGCAGTATTAGCAATATGCAAGTTCTACAATTCCGGGCCTGATTTTACATGAGATTTAGCAGCGATAAAAGAAAAAACCTAGAACAACCGTTACAGATACAATTACATTTTTTATAGCGTGCATACCTAGTCTAAAGAGGTCTATTTCTTGCTTGCATACCGAACTCTTTTGTCGATCGTACTAAAACGTTCAATCAATTGTCTGTGTTACAAAATATTATGTCAATCAAATACAATGTGTGTGGTAATTGAAGTGTGTTACGAGTGTGTTGAATTTTTTGTATAGTATTACAGTTGGCTTAGATTTACAAGTTTTGCGGTAAGTAGAGCAGGGTTTATGCAGTCACTAACCGCGCAATATGAGCCTTGAACGACTTCATTCAATAATGAAATGAACCGAAGAAAGAGACACAGTGTGCACAGTTACCTATATTAGTCGAAAGAATAAAAAAGTATTTTACAATTAAAATTCATTTATCCGAAAATGGCGAAACTACATAATTTATGTAATGAATGAACGCTCAAATATTTACTGTTAAAATAATTATCCACTTACTCCGTCATGCGGTCAACCGGCTTTCGCGACATGACGACTGTTTTAATAAAAACCATAATATTACGCCGGCGAGATGACCAAGAAATAAATATACAGTAACAAACGCAAACCGGACTCCTGCGCTTCGTCCGAACAGAACAACAGAACACAATGCTTACGCTTACATTTTCCCGTGACGAAAATTACTTGCAGAGAAGTCCCATTGTGTCCATTCAGCAATTCTAAAGATGAGCACTCACTGCCTCTTCACAAAAACTGTCCAAAACTCTTTTGTCAACTGTTTACAACTAGCGTGTTCCAATTTTGAAGAAAAGCGCGGGCAATTTGAATTTGGGTTTTTTCTAATTCTTTAAAAAAAGAATTAGCAAACCGCGTTTAAAAATTCAAATGCAAACGGCCGATCAAGTCCGAAGCTCGCAAGCGACTCGCGAATGGCGCGCCGCTCATTCACTATAGCCATAGCTATGAACCACGGGGTCTATTGTGCCTCGGTACCTTGGCTGGCAGACACGCGAACCCTCCTGTCTGCACAAAACCCATAGCTATACGAATAGCCCGGCCTCCCCCGCTTTAAGCGAACAGCGAACATTGAACTAGAATTTCGTGAACTTGACTAAACGAACTCTAGAAGTTGTTTGTAAACAAACCCGTATTGACATAGAATGGAATAGAAAATGCAGTATTTTTACTGTCTCAATAAATTACGGCAACGTGGGCGTTTTGTTAGCTTTGACTGTTTTTATTTGAAAAGCATGTGTAGGTGTAGCATAAATTACTTAACACTTCGGAACTCTTGGATAATATCTGTTAGAAATCGTATTAACATTCAGATATCAGAGTTTTAGAAACAATTTATTTACAATTTCATTACTTTAAGTATTTACATACCTACAACGACACTAACCATTTTCGAACCGTATTCACTAAAATTGTCTGCATCATTTGATTTGTCATTTTATGCTGAAAGTAGTAAAGAAGTCACAAAATACTCTTACTTTCTATAGTTTTAACGTAAAATAAATAATCATTTAAAATTCTCACTAGTAGGTACAAAATTGGTTACGAATAAAAATAGCATTTGACTTGTATTTCGCATGCTTAGTTTTAAAAATAATGTGTTAACCGGATCATGGCCTAGAAGCCAGCGAAAGTGCTAATGTCATTGGCTTGCTATTATTAGACCTTAATGCAATCACCGGCCGTAGTTCAAACTGATCATGATTTGCATAATATGTTGTACTTAACACACTAGTTAAGTACCTATACCTCAGTGAGCATTGAAATAATGAAGTGAGAAAAAAAGTGCATTTGTTTTAAGATATAATAAAAATCGTTCCATTTTCAAAAGCCCAATATTAAATTCGAATTTATACCTTTCTCTATTAGACCTCATTTGAACTCTTTTGAAGATATTTTACTTTTACATCAATGTAAATAAGGGGCTTGTTACGTACATGAAAAGCCTTGCAGATGCAATTTGCAGCAGGAAGGGTGGCTAGATAAGTTAATGTTGCTTACATGTGTTTGTCAAACTTTTGAACACCTTCAATTAAAATCTCTACTAACTTGAAGAATAAGTAACGCATCAAGATTTTTTAAGAAAAGAAAAAAGTTATCCAATCTCTCACGGACTATTAATATCAAAGTATCACTTTAAATAAAGGTATCGGTTCCACACAAGTCACATAATTCATTAAACCCTTTGTCCTATGTTCAACTTGGAGACAAAGTCAAATGTTTTCTTTTTTAAAGGTCCTTTTCTGTCTCTACGTAATATCTTACGTAGTGTCGATGTCGTCAGTAAATGAATAATATTCAAAATAAAGCTTTATCCGAAGGTGCAGTAAAAGTTTAGCAGGCGAGGTATTTTGATAGAAGGCAGTCATTAATTGCAGGCCGCACGCGCCGAGGGTGAACTCCGAGGGGAACGATGCGACCCGAGACAGACGTGCAACTAGAAATCTTTGGAGGAGGTATAATACCCTTTTTTGAATAACTGTTGCTATCACAGGACATTTTATGCAGTTAGGTACGTGTCTCTAAAAGACGACAACCGAATAATATTAGATACAAGGATGTTTCCCGAGGTTTTAACTGTGTCTCATGTTCATCAGAATCCAAATCACCTCATATCAAAAGCAGCATTTTGCCATGGAAATACAAACAGTTATATTCCCATTAATGTGAATGGTCATTAACCATTTTAGAATAGCTGGGGGAACAAGTTACGAAAACTCCATAGCAACTTGATTGCTTCTAGCAAAGTAAGATGGTATTCCAATCTTATTGTTTTGTACGACATTGGATATTGCGTATGCGCATACTGTCAATGCCATCTCAAAATAACAGTTCACATCATCGTATGTTATCATCAGAATAATTATTACTTTATCATTAACTACTGCCTTGTGAATCTTCCTTATGTTCCGTGAATACTGAGTATAATCCTGCAATATAACAATTCAATCCAGCAGTTACAATGACCCTTTAAAAAGCTTTATTTCGAACAAGTTACGTCCATAGTGGAGTCATATTAATTAAATACATTTATATCTTACACACAATTCAGATTTGAATGGAATTTATTATATAAGTACCTAAGTAAATAATATTCTGTAAGTATAGGTATCCATAATTTAACCTAACCTGCCTTCATCATTTTAAGGACAAAGATTCAGAAAAAAATAGTCTTTATGAAAAAAGTCCTACCTAAAGTCGTTTCCATTTCGTAGCTCCTTACAAATAAATTCCTAACTCTTAGTGCAAACTGCCCCGATTGCACTTCCTCGTGCACCTCGTGTCATATCGATCGGCGGAACAAAACGAGGGTTCGCTCCCAAAACAGGGGAGCTATACATAAGGAGCATAAAATATTATATAACCTCCTTATGAGTAGCTTTGACGAAAAGAGGGTGTCTCAACGTTGGTTCTATTCATTAATTTTCCTGATTTCCTCAGTGAAGAGCACTAACTATTGATAAAATATGCAGAAGTGGTGATGCTAATTAGGCACTTAAGGAGTGGCACGTGATGTCATGAAATATGTATCAAACTTAAAACAAGGATGAGGGGAAGGTATGTCATCCTATTTATTAATTAGTAACAGATCTGTCTTTGTATAATTTTAATTAAACAATTTATAATGTTACTATGATACCCAACTGAATCGAGTTGCATAATAGGGTAAGTCCATGGCAAGCTTTTAGAAGAGGAGCTGGGAGAAAATATAACAAAGACTGAAATTAAGAATACAATTTATGATAGGGAAATATTAAAACTAAGTATCAAAATATTCGTCCGCATCGCTGTCAGCGGGAATCGTGCCCAAAAGGCTGGCTGCATTGCCACGCTGGATGGCAATGCATATCCTTTGGCCGAAGTATAGGCCAGCCCTTTGGTCACGAGTGGACAAAGACTGAACTAAGTCCTTTCAATAACAATGACCTACCAAAAATATCTGTCAGCTAGAAGGCATAATCACTTATTAAGATTACAATTCGCAATCTAACTTAAGCAGCCTTAAAGGAATTAACGTCAGCTGAAATCCGGTTTCACACATGTACGTATAATTAACTTCTTACCGCCAACACCTGCCCAAATTAATACCCACTAATTACAATTTTAAGCAGGTGATACAACTTGTCTGCATTAAGGATTAAGCAGCCAAAATAAAAGTGGTTTTAATGCGTTACATTATACAATGATTAAAATTCGGCGATACCATGAAGACGAGAAAGGGCTGCTTTTTAAACAGGTGTGGGACGTAGTTCTTTCGGAATGTAGACCAAAGTTGTAGGTGAAATCTATACAGGAATGAATTTTAAGCAGTGCACAAAAAAAAACTGGTGGTCCAGAATCATTAACAGAACATATCTGCATCATCAGTAAAAAAATTTTTTTCATTCTTTTGTCCACCCTAAAATCAGCAAAATATGGATACCAACTATTCTTACGCGCTTGGAGCAGCGCTCGCGTCAGTAAACCGGTTTCGCGTTGTCGCTGTGCCTACTATGACGACTGTGACCGTACAATCGGGTACAAAATAAACATTTTTCGATATCAATAACTTTTCTTTTTTGTACTAAAACACCACAAAATAAAAATATACGTATCTATAAAACTTATTTAACTATAAGTTGACAAAGTTTGCGCACTGGATAAAATTCATTCCTGTATAGATAATAATTTTAATTTCTAACGATCTCCTTTTGATGTTGGTTGCTCGATGGGACATATAAAATAGTAGAAGCAGTAACATATCTGCCCAGCCACATTTTGCTTTGTGTATTACCTGTCATCAATAAAACCAATGGATTCTATAATGAAAACAATGCATTAAACGCAGGTAGCTTTTAGTTGTGGTTATCAGTAGAATGACCACAACCAGACTACACAAAGGTAAATAGAGACAGATATTTTGCGATATGCGGTGATCAATTCCGATATCCTAAATTGGTATCAGTATACTTTCAAAATTGTTATCAAAGCGGCATTTAAAATTGGTTACTAATAAATGAAACAAAACCCACTACGTACCTATCTGTGCAATGGTTCAATTCATGAAGATTAAAAATGGAGCTATTTAAACAACTGTAATATTTAATACGCCAATTATGTTCACTACAATATACAAGCTATTGATTTGCATCCGTGCCATAGTCAAGGACGTAATTATACTAATGATTCTCAACCCAAATCAATAAGAAAATTGGTACAAAAATTTTTGATTTTAATTTTTTTTCGGAAATCCGTCAATGTCATCTAGCCGTATTTAAACTTGGCGCGTGTGTTACTGGCCTTAAAACCGTGCTGCGCCCTCACACAAACGCAAACACAAAGCATACGCAACGATTATTCATAAATTTCATTCATAAAATTGGATTAGGTACTTCTAAAATACTATGACATTACAATGACAAAAAAAGCAGTGCATATTAACTATTTCCCGTCTACTGTAATTCCAATCGATGATTTACGTATTTTATGTCCTCCTCCTGAAGTATGGCACAAATGCAAATCAACACCTTGTAGATAGATATAATGTAGGTCTTTTAAGGTATACTTTGCAAGAAATAGATGTTAGAAGATGGTAAATAATAATTCGTTCCTACAAGCCACTTATCTTACGTTCATTCATAACTCGGTCTGTTTAAAGAATGCAAGATACTCAGTAATCATACAAGAATCTATGTTAAACACATAATAATTAGTTAGCAGCAACTAACGACTGCCGACAGTAATTAACCGCGAAACGTAAGTAAATACGCGAGTTATCATAATGGTTGCTTATATTATACCTAACTTAAAGTGACATCACGCCTATACTGCGGAGGGTACAACCAGCTACATACTGCCTCATTTGTACCTACATATACGTTTCAAGACCCATCCAATACCATCCAATCTTCTATACATACATATATTTTGCTCTTAATCTATGTAGTGTATGAAATTGTATGTATCTATTTACCGTGAAAATGACATGAACCCTTTATAGGTAAGAAAGACTCCTTTCTATAAAACTGCTGACTGCTACTTGAGGAGAAATAGAAGACCTTTAGTGGATCATCACACCATATTATAGGGGCTTACCTATTGTTCACTTTTTAAGGTTCATTTTCACAACATCCTGTACCAGATGCCTTTTTATTTTAACCGACTTCAAAAGAAATGCTTTAAAAAATGACTTCAAAATAAACATTCTTAAAAATAATTGAAGTTGTATAGCGCTGATGTTATTGAACCACTCGACACGGTTCGATAGACGGTTCAATATCAAGGTTGTTATATTTTTAACTGTAATACAAATACATCCTTGACAGTCGTTACGGGTAGTCAGAAGCCAGTAAGTCTGACCCCAGTCTAACCAAGGGGTATTGGGTTGCCCGGGTAACTGGGTTGAGGAGGTCAGATAGGCAGTCGCTTCTTGTAAAGCACTGGTACTCAGCTGAATCCGGTTAGACTGGAAGCCGACCCCAACATAGTTGGGGAAAAAGGCTCGGAGGATGATGAATACAAATAGTGGATCAGAATTTTAGGTGTACCGATAAACAAAGCATTAAGAGTGGTATTAAGTAAGTACCTACTATTTTTCATGATTTTGGTAGCTCTAGAGTCATATGAGCTTCTGGCTTACCTACATAGGTAAAGCTGAAGCGTAAAGAAAAAAACTTAATCATCTTAGTTATTTATTGCTAAGTACCACAAGATAATGATAAGGCAGTCGTTCGTCAACATATACGTAAGGTGCTTAAGTACCTAATAAAAATCAAAAATTTAGGCAAGGCAATCTTTTAGTACCCAAGCCGAAGCCAAGAAAGTTAAACATTTCACATCTATGAAGATGCACCATTCTTAAAAAGGAGTATTCTTCAAGACTGGTTTCGTATCTCGTACCTATGTGACACTTCAGTAGACAATTATTCTTATAACTGTCTTTTCTACAACAATTGCATCTCCTAAATAGCCAAGACGAGTCCGACATTGACATTATTTGGATGCGCCGCGCATTTCATTTATCCTATTTCGTCACAGTCCAATTTACTGGACATTGAGTAGTTGCTGCTATTTGTGTACCTACCTATTGTTTGTTACATAAAAAAATGGTCTTTATTTGTGTCTAGACGGATTATTTTTATATGTACTTTGACCTAGGTCGAATTTATTTCCTAGATCTTCGAGTCGAAAAATACTTATTCTTGTCTAAGTCCTGTATTGTGATGACATAAAAACTGTACAGCTATAGTTGAAGTCTATAGATATATAGACCAGTTTAGGTTAGCGGTTCCACCCACGTCCCGTAGGAACTAACTCTGTGATCCGCCTTCCTTGATTTATGTGCTATCTAACAGGGATTTTCCAAATTAGTCCTGTATTTCCTGAGATAAGCACGAAAAGAAACAGTCAAACTAGTCAAAGAAGAAGTCTGTCCTCTCCTATACCTCTCTCACTCCTTTCCTATCCAGTTTTCTATGATGCTTCTTTCCTATTCATTAATCCATCAATCCTCATCCAATTGTGACTTTGATAAGGCTTTGTTTCTCCACTCTCGCCAGAATGGTAATGTTCTTTCGCACCACAGAAACTTTATTGAAACTTTGTCCTCGATATGCAAATACAAGGAACTCAATAACACCTTAAGTAACAATAACTACTCATAAAACATAATTAACCATTCATTTTCACGTAATTATCACTATCACACCGCTATCTTATATTATGTGCGTTTTATGTGACCTAATTGTGGGACAACAGTGGACAATAGCCATTAACAAATAACTATGTTGTCGTAATATGATATTTATTGCGAAGACAAACTCATGAATACTGTATGAACAAAGATATTATCGATATACTGTATGACACGCAAACGAATATAGGCACATATGTAGTACTATGATTGTACGTTTTCTTTCACTATTTTTTTATGTGCATGTACTTCTACATCATGTCTATCATTAGCAACCCTTTCATGAAGAATAATAAGATGATCCCATTTCACCTGGGAAAAGACAGCAGAATAATAAAATACCTGCCTAAACAGAAATAACGCTTCTCGACACAAAAGGTATTTTGTAACCAAAAGCAGCCCCGTCTCTGAATATATGTTGCAGGGATATCATAAAATCGGAGATTTGATCAATTCCCTAAGGGATTTGATCAAATCACGGAGGATGTTAAAATAACAACACGATTTTATCTTTTCCCTAAACAAATCTAGTGAATTGAACAAATCCCTAAATTGGTTTAGTGAAATGACAAAAATAATTTTGCTTTGATATTTGGTAAGATATACCTATTTAATTATAATAATCAGGTGTGTGCAATACAAGGAAATATTGATATAAAAAATAACCATTACTCAGAACAATATTTTTTTTTAAAGAATGAAGAAAATATTTTTTTTTTATATTTTAGTTGCGTAAGATATGCCTATTTGTAATAATAACTTTTTTGTTCTATTACAGAAACAAACAAACAAAAACTGGTGCTATATCCAGTCTACCAAACCTGACGGACGGTGAGAGTCTCTCAGTAAGGCAAGCCACTTAACCGAGGCGTATAAGGCGAGCCAGCAAATTGTCGCCACTCGAACTGTTTTCTCTCGTTGACTTTAGCAGCCTGTCAAATGTTATGCGAAGATTAGTACTGTCAAAGTGTGGACGAAATAAGTGGGCTATATTTTATGGTACCTATCATTTTCTATGTAGTTGAGTTGATAAAGCTATTTGAAGAAGTTTTGTAGGTAGCATCTAAGTATTGCACCTACTTACACCTAATTCCTAACAGGATTAATAATTCTTTCATGCTACATGACGCACCCTTAAACAATTGGTAACGAACACACATAACAAATTTTCTAAAGCTCGGGATGTACCACGCACCTACAAATTTACGTTTATTATTTCCTTCACATGTTCACATTCGAGAACCAGTGTCATTGTCATGCCATGGTCAATGCCACAGCGATCACTCCTCTCACATCACATAATTTCTAAACCATAAACAGATTCAACCCCCAATATATTACGATTTGTATAATCAGTCAAGGTTGTCAAGAACCAAAGCATAAACTACATCACAGAAGACGCAAACCATTCATAGAAGCACGCACCTCCTTTTGTTCCTTACTGTCGGATTCTGCTGGGCTGTCGACCATGAATTATTCATGTGTTTACATTTTACTTCTATTTTATTACAAACTAGCTTCTGCCAGCGACTACGTCCGCATTAGATTCGGACTTTGTGCAAAGAGAGGAAGAAATAATAAACACCAGCCTCCTATTAGGAATCTAAATCTACTCGTATCCACTACTACTCCACCTAAAAAGATACTCTCTACTACTTCTTTTCACTGCTCTGCTCCTATTGATCTTAGCGTGATGAAAAGTATCCTATAACCTGCCCAGGAGTATGAAGAATATTTGTGCCAAGTTTCATTAAAATCCGTCGAGTAGTTTTTGTTTCTATAACGAACATACAGACAGACAGACAGACAGACAGACAGACAGAAAGACAGACAGACAGACAGACAGACAAATATTTTACTGATTGCATTTTTGGCATCAGTATCGATCACTAATCACCCCCTGATAGATATTTTGGAAATCTATTTAATGTACAGAATTGACCTCTCTACAGATTTATTATAAGTATAGATAATCCCTAGGGTTAGGTTATATTTTTTCCAGACTTATAATAACCCTGCTAGCAGTTGGGTAGGCCATATATCGTTAAAACTATATGAAGCAATAAAACAACAATATTCAGGATAATTTCGAGAAAGTTTTATTTGTTTGTAAACGTTAAACATCCAAGGAGACAATCTTACCGCTATCCCGAACTATTCACAGTGTCTCCTAAACAAATAAATAGCAAATATATAATTAAAAACAATACTCTAGTATCACTATTTTATTTATACAAAATGACATTTGAATCTGATTTCCCACAAATTATAAGTTCCTTGAATTTGAGATACAAAGAAAGTGGCGCAATGAAAAAAACGCCATAGAAATACCAACGATAAAATCATATGTGTGGCGGCGGCGAAGCCCGCCTCTGCTACTAGTACCCACAGCGAGAACCAACCTACTCGCCAAAGCACCACTAACTAGAGCTATCGGCACAATTAATTACCTACATAAAAAGATTGATGTATTTACATGTTGTTTGGGTGAATTCACAAAGGAATTACTGTTTATTTTATGCTATAAGTAGAATAATAATATTTAATACCATGTTATACAATAGTTGTAAATAACGTAGTTTTTAAAATAGTGAGTAAGTTCTTAGCTATCGTATTAGGATAAGTCCTGTGATGGTAGTTTTAAGGTGGTTTAATAAATAAATAAATAAATATTTATGAATTTTGTTTCTGAGGATAATTCTAATTTATAGTTATCGGCACGGATATTGAGCTCTCAGCGGAAGAGTGGGGATCGCTTTGCGCACTATACACATAAGGCAATAAACCAATAAATCGCTTCTGCGCAAGTGAAGGACAGGGCTCAATATCCCTGCCGATGATTATAAAATTAATTATATGAGTTCGAAGGCATGTCATAATTTGGGGAAAAATTGACACAAAATGCCGCTGCTCGTCTTAACATAAAGGATATTTCAACGAATATTTGGTATAATGGGTGAAAATGTCAAATAGCTATCCTAAATATAAATTAAAACAAGTATATAATTATGTACCTTACTCTACACAGTTATTTTAATTTTACATACCTTTATTGGTGTTGAAGTTGATTTTAAATAGGCGTTATAATACGATTTAAACTGAACGTTCATAAGATTTTATCTGCTAGAAATATAGACACTGTTCTAAAATTGTACATGTAAATATCAAAATGCGAGCAATATCTGGTATATTCTGCTATACTGCTATCTAAGCAAAATAAATATGAAAAATTGCGTATTTATTTCAAGTTTAAAAATGTATGCATGTGTTACTACTGCGAAAATACAACTCTCATAAAATATGACAAGTTCGTTAACTATGATGCAATTTGAAAGAAAATCTTCATAATATATATGATCTTTATTCCTGAGAAAATTCAAAATAGATCTACCATAAAATGCGGTTATACTCAATGTTTCTTTAAAAAATATATTGTTTAGTTCGTCCAAAATAGGTACACCGTATCGCTTCATTCGCTCCTATTCTACAATAATTTATAAGTAGGTATAAATTTGGTATGTCACATTTATTATTTAAAGCTAAAAATTTCTTGTTGAGTATTCAATGTACTTAAAATTGCACCTAGGACATACTTCACGCTAGGTACACAATATATTATATAAAAAGTATAAAGGACTCTAACACTAATATACAAAAGGTTCAAAATTATTTGTTTCGTTTCCTGAAATATTATTCAGAAACTGCGACTTATTATGCGAAGCAATATTTAGTTTGAGTGAAACAATATTATATCATACAACATTCAACAAACTACTTGAAAAAGTACTTTAGATACAATTTTTAAATAAAAATCTTTCCAAGTCGCTAGTAAAAAAATTATTGCCTATATATATTATATGTATAGAGCCAGCAAAACGAATTATTATTTCTTCAAGCAAGAAGTAGAAACGTTCTTTGTCTATCAAAAGTACTTCCAAATAAAATATTTATATAAGCATATACTTGAGCAATCAACAACTGATCAACAAAGGTTGAATATCAAAGTTTAGTTTGTTTTATATCAATATTTTGTGAAATATCAGAAACTGCTGCATCAGGCGTGTCAACATCATAAGATTATGCGTCTAAAAATCAGTGTACAATAAAATATTTATAAAAATCTATAAAGGTAGTCTTTGATGAATACATCTCATCAGCTCAAATATCTAGTAAATAATATAAAAGGAAAATATTTATACAAAATTATCGTAAATGTCTTTGAGAACCTATTGAAATATTCATAAGAAGTGGACGAAATCACTAAGTCTATGTCTATAGACTATCGAACGTCATGCAACTCATCTATTACCATACATTTGGCGAACATTATTGTATTACGAATATTTAATGGACTACTCACGTTATAAGCTCCAAAAATTTCTTATTCTTACGACTTTGGTGTTACATTATGCCTAACTACTGGGTCCATGGTATTGCTACTACATAGATATAAATGTATCCAAAATTACTGACACTACTACATTTTCGTCACAAAAATATCCGCTACAAAATCTCTAATATCTGCTCAGACTATTACGCGTTTCATAGTAAAAAGTACTTTATTATCATAACCAATGTATTGTTTTTATGTCAAGATTCCTCAAAAAAATATCAATAGGTCGATAGAATTTATTGTTCCCTCTGTACTATGGAATAATACACGCTGTATATACGTAGCAGAAAAAGAATAAATATTGTAAAATAAATCGTATAAAACAACGTAACCTAATGGAAGACATTCATTTTGAATCAAAGTGCGTGAATATAATCATTATGCCTCGGCGATTGAGAGATTACTATAAAGTGGAATGTGGTATACAGACTCTACTAATACTTACACACTATCTACATCTACATACAGCTATGTAAACAAGATGAAAATATGAACACATAACTTATCCATTAATAGGTTCACATATAATATTAACAATACATTTAACACTAAAACTTGCTGAAAAATTAACATCTAAATATAAAGCGCTAAAATCAATAAAATCCAACCCGTTTAATTGTGAAATACTGCGACTCAACGTATCAGTTCCGCTATGATAGTTAAAGCGTATAATAAAGCTACAAATAAATAACACATTAAAATATTTTAATACAATAACTTAACATTACAGCAGTCAACTTTCAAACGATGCGGTTAATGTGGAAACCGGAGAGAAGAAACCCGATCTACATCTAATGAGTAGGTAGGATACTGTATGAGTTATGATCCTCTTACTACTGCAGCGGTTTCCACAGATTATCTGAGACTATGGCACTAACATCCAACTACCACTTGTCTACGAGTATGATTCCGAAAGTACCACAGTTCACATTCTGAAAGACAGTGCTGTGCTCCAGTACCTCCGAGCCGGTCGCTACATGTAAGCGGGCTTCATCTTGTACGCGCGTTTCCATATCTCGCACAAACACACCGTCGAGTGGAACCTGTAGAAGATAGCCAGAGGCATCGACACGTGGGTTATGATCGTCCACGCCCATAAACCGTAGAAGTGAAGCTGGACTGGATGAGATTCCGCTCTAGATTTTTCAAGAGTATTTATCGCCCACATAGCCAAGTTGGTCACCAACAGGAACGTCACTATCTCTCTTCCAGGCTTCTTTCGTAACTGTTCAGCCGTTTTCGCTGATCTGCGGCTAGCATCCAATATGAACATGGTTTGACAAGTAGTCTGGATTAAAGACGATAGAGCGGTTATTAATATAAGAATGGTGTTCTTCTCTATCGTGAAATGTCCTCCAATGATGGTGAATGTGCCATAGATGAACATTCCAGTTTGAGCTCCAACAAGAAGAATGTTGTCCAGTTCAAGGTTTCGGTTACCATCATACTTCAGTTTTCTCACGCAGACCATTCCAGCTAAACTAGCAAATGTTGTCATTGCATACAAGGCCAATTCACAAACGTTGACTTCAACGACTGCTAGAGTCGCGTAATCTTTCTTTGATACTAATACGAAGAACAATATCAATGATATTATAGTTAGTACCAAAACTAATATTCCAAAGAAGAGGCCTTTGTGAGCTCTTGCACAGTCAACGCTGTACAAATGTGGGGATTTCTTGTAGGCCAGACCTTCTAATATGCGTGCTTTTACAATAGCCGCGGCGACATCCTTCGATGGATATTTAGAAATATTCTTCCACATGACATAAAGGATTGCAGCACAGATGAGAGAATACTCGATGGTGCAGGGGAAGAGAAACGGAGAGGCGTCCTGAACGAGGGAGCCCATGATGTTGGTTCGACGGCACTCGAAGATGTGATGAGGGCCTTTGAGTCCTCTTGGTACGCGCAGGTGCGCTGCAGCGGGGTGAGACGGTGGCACGTCGGTCGAAAATGATGCAAACGCCTTTTGGAATGCTGAAATCAAAAACAAATAGTAATGAGTACTTAGTAAAGGTGCTTACTAATGTTGTGTCACATCTCTTTAACGAAAACAGGCCCTTGGTAATAAACAACTCTCAGGTTAAACCACGAAACATTTTCTATTAATCCACATTAATCCTAAGAGGCATCAGTCGTAATGAATAAGGCCTACATATTCATGACAATCTAATAAATTAGATAGCCCAAATAGATCCTCCCAGAAACAAACACCGGCTTAAGTAGAGCAAACGGTATTAGATGTGACATAGCTAGATCATCCAATACTTATTATCTTCGATCGGAGATTGAGGAATGTGGGTCACTATGCCTTCCGGGAAGATCGCGTGGAACGGAACGCAATCAACATGCCTCTGCGACGTCTGCCGATGATGAGGGAAATTCTAAATGAAAATCTGAACCATCTGCTTAGGATTATGGTATTTCTATATTTTGTTTTGTAAATAGAATAGAATCAATCATATTTTTTTTGGTGTTTCCATGTTTTGTATTTGTTTTACCGGTTATGAAGTTTTTTGTTCCGTTCTACCGTTGCTTGCTTTACGTGCCTAATATACTTTCAATTCTAATAAAATGGGTTTTTGGTGCCTTTATCGCAAAATATCATTTTCAAGACCAGATTAATCTCTTTTTCTATCATAAGATCTACTTAATTTGTTTTTCAATCTATTGGTAAAGGTTTCGTTATCAAAAAAGAAATAAAATGCTCTACCTAAAAATATCAATTCCGTACATAATAAAATAATCACAAAATACCCGTTAAAACTTGCAGAAGGGGTTAAAAGTGGATAAATTATAACAAAGGGATGATTAGGCCACAAATAATAAAGCCTGCGGTGTTGGGGGTTGCAAGGATTACTACAGGCGAAATCCTTTGAGAATTATGACCGAACATTTTTTGCAAATTCCTTAATAATATAATTAACAACGCTTTAGAAGCGAAAAACGTTTGTTCAAGTTTATTAGACTTTAAAACAAAAATTATACGGCTTACAGAATGGTCTACAAAATGAAATTCCTAACCAAAACGAGTCTAGCGAAAAAACAAAAGAACGTGTGACTAGACGGTTGACAATCGGTTTTCACGGACAGCTAGACTGATTTTAATTTAGTTTGCAGAACGAACATGTTTGCTAAGCCTTTTGCTAATCGACCGGTGGAATAGTTCTTGTTACTTTTGTTGTCTTGAATGAACTTTGTTTACCTGTCCGCAGTAGCGTTTAAGTGTATTTGAAGAACTGTATTTAAACATAAATCAATTTATGGCTCAATTGTATTGCAGTAATCATCTTACGTAGTCTTTCATAAATAAAGCATCAGGCTCTTTACCTTCCTCTCAAAGATAGGCGTAGACTTCCCAACAAGAAACGTAATTATTGTCCTGCTTTATCAAATCTTAAGTTTATTTCCTGATAGAGTTTTCTCTGAAGGTATAATTAATGGGAACGCAATTTTTAACATGACATAAATTAACAAATCATATTTAACCCAACAAGTGTAACACTACAAACCTACCTAACTAACACAAACAAATTGGAATCGCTCAATTGACTACAACACTTGTATCGAAGTGAAGCTGATGACGGCATTCCGTCGGAACGAGTGTTCAGTGACAATGATTAATCCAATTATATCGACACAAAGGAAATTATTGGAAAACAGGCAAAGGGGATAATGTTATCACGGGATCTAGTGTTGCTGCTATTGGGTTATGGAATTATGTGTTGGGCTTGCAGGTGTTTTGAGTGATGAACTGACCAATGGAGAATTGACTGAATTGATTTGAAATTTTCACTTGTGTTACGTTTCGTAAGTAGGACTCTTTAATACGATAAAAACATATATGATGAATATTTAATAAAATACCAATGATAGGTTTTTTCAATTGCTGACGAAAATAAACGTGTAGGTAGGAACTCATAAATTCATTTATTCTGACACCAGACGTGTATAATATAATATGTAGGATTAATTCGTATCCAGGAAATATTTATCATTTGAAGAGTCTTATAATTCAGTATTGTCAATAGAACTCAGAAGTCATTCAATAGACCCAAAATTGTGAAGCCCGGCCAGTAACAGTGAGCCCGCATTATGGACTACCTACTTAACTTATCTAGTTCTCGTTTATGTAGCATATTGTACAATTCAAACAGAAAATGTGTTAAATGTGTGCGTAAAGAATGCTTATTTGTTAAAAAAGGGACGGACTTCGTATATAAGTGCTACAAAAATAAAATAAATAGACTGAATATACTTTGAAACTGATTAGATATTATAAAGGAAGATGTATTCGACGCGAAAATGCTATCCCTAATGAATCTCATTTAATTTACACCATTACAATTTAACCCATAACAAAAACAATTTGTTTAACAACGACACGAAGTTAACACAATAACAGGTAGAAATAAAGCCGGGTACACAATATCGATTGGCGCCACAATGCGTAAGTATAGGCAGGGCAAAGCACTTCATTCAACATGTCCACCGGACCGACAATGTACGACTCGACGGAACATTTTACTTTTATATGTGTTTATTATGTCACCTTATTGAATATTATATAATATTACTCAGAGGGTATTTGGGGTTCGCATTTTGTATCTACTTTGTGACATGTGACATTTTTTGTAATCGAATTGTAGAGGGTGTTAAGTACGAAAAATATAATAAAATTATAACGGCATGTATTTTTAAAGTGACGTTAATATTTCACAGATTTAATGAGCAGGATAAATTAAAAACGTGGTGCTCTTGTTTCTTTAAACTTAAGCTCAGCACGAGAGACACCTGCCATTCTTTTAATGTTATAAAAACACCTGCTGCTTAGGGGACTCCTGATGCTTGAATAATTTGATGAGTCATATAATTTAATTTCCTAGCAGCAACAACACACTTTTGTATCATAAAATGAATAGATTGTGCTAGGATCAAAACCTTCTTGATATAAATCAGTTAAAATACTCAAGTCTGGCCGATGTCATCAAACATTATAACAAGCCATAAAAAAGAAGAAAGCCGACCATAGAGTATATAGAACGTGAATACACAAAAAGTTTAGTGTTGGATTCTATAATTATATTATTTGACCATACATGCTGTTGTCGTACCATTTTATTTGTCTGCATTATGAAGGTAATTTGGACGCGTATTTACAGTATGTACATGGCTAGTACGCAAGCGTGTGAAACTAGTCGCGAATAGATTGGAATTCACTTTTTATACAAAGTCTTCCGATGTATACAGCAGCAGTACGCAAATACTCGCATATATTTTGTAGTGGCCAAAGTAACTTGCTTTGTTCCATAATATACAGTGCTAGTCCGCATGCAAACTAATCGTGTATACATGGGAATAGGCGCGAAAAACTTTACGATTCCAATCTATTCGCGAGCAGTTGCATGCTCGCCATTTTGATTAAAACACGACCTAGCATTTAATTTAAATAATAATAATCCTCGTTCAATTAAAAAACATTGTATCAAAAATTGAAGTTAGTGACGAAAACGAATCGCTGCAAAACCGACTCCACGTAGTCTTGTCTGCCCTACCCCTAGAGTGCAATTCAAAACCGCGTAGGCGCGGAGGGGCGAGGCGGCCTGCGAGCTGAGGCGCAGGTAGTTGTAACGCCCGCCGACGCGGCTGAGGCTGGCCGGCAGAGCCGGCCAACTAGCCGAAGCTGCGGTGGTGAGCGTGAAAACCATCTGCGACGATAAGCTCGCATGGGACCGCCGGAGCCCCGCAGCACCGGAGCCGTGACAGAAGCGATGCTTGCTGCATGTTGCTTGTTTACATTTTAAACGTACTGAGTTAAAAAATTAGAAGCTAATTAAATATATTTTATGATGTCATTTAATAGTACTTTAGAAGTTTACTGTTAGAATGCCTGCTACTTTAGATGCAAAAAAATATTCATCATGCTGAGTGTTTAGAGTGGTTTACTTAGAAGATTACTAGTGGCTAAGATAGTATTATTTAGATGCTCGTTAATTGTTTTTATAAATAAATAAATAAATTGTGGCTGACTTAATAATTTAGAAGGCAACATACATTTTTGGGGGTGAATAATGATATTAGAAGAATGATATCAGAAGCCTGTTTAATTAGCATTTTTAATAAACAAACTCAGATTCAAAAGCCATTTTTATTTATCGCTTTACCTAATATTAATTTTGTATAGTTAAATTTGACCGTGTATAAATTGGAAAGATGCATGTGCACGTCTAAGCTACGAAATATACGCGAGCAGTACGCAAAATTCGTGTATACTTTGAAATCACAAATTAAAAAACAGCATTACAAAATATCAGCGAGCAGTTTCCTATGGATGCGTTTTGGCTATGTACACTCTGTAAATACGCAATTTGGACATACTATGATGTTATAAGAATTTCTAGATTTTAATACTTACGTAATTTGACAAGAGCTTAATAGGTAGGTACTATATCTAACAAAATTCAACTTACCAAGTCTATGCGACAGTCCAATAGTCTTGTTCTCAGGATCGTAGAAAGTCAGGATTTCGTGCTTCGTCTCCTGGACAAGGACATTCAGCCACACACTGAGGTTCGTCCCCACCATATGCATCAGACCGAACCGCGCTACTATCTTGTGCTTGTATACTTTCATCTGTAACGTGAGCGATGGTGATGAATGGTAATGGCCCGTCTAGGCAGTGGTTGGTTGGTTTTAATTGATGGATTATTTATATGGTATTTTTGTGGACTAAATGATTTATGGGTAGTTCCGTTGTTTGATGTTTTTGCTGGTAGTTTGTTGAAATATTGTGTTTATGTCATTTCTATTCCAAATTCAAAATCAGTCACTAAGTAGTTTCTCACTCAAAGTATAAGTTATAAGTTGTCATCATAACACTATTTTTTTTTTGTCATAGTAATACTATTCTGTACATATACTACAAATAGCAACCGGCACATTCAAGCCTAACACCCTCCAAAATGTTCACTTTCTTTTCACTCTTCAAAGTTTGTGTTCGTAAGCCAAAAAGCAAAGAGAACTTTCCGCTAACAATCTGAAATAACTTGTGTAACAGCGTGCGGTTGAAACCTTAGGTTAGCCGCAAACTCCGCAAGTTATCCCAAACTTTGCCAAATATAAAAGTACAATTTATGTGTACCAAAATTATGTTTCGGAAACTGATTATTTTTTTCTTAACGGCTCCAGAAGATTTGCAAAGTGCGAAGCTTGATTTGTGCAATAAAAGTTATGTTCAAGACTTTATGTAGGTAACATTTTTTTTTCATCAAGGTGTCATTAATTGTTATATATGTTCTTCTATAAAATTATTTTTATGTACAGATATCCGTTGTCCCTGACTCAACTACCACCAATGCAATTTTTTTGCATGATGTCTTTCATCAACAGCACGCAAACAAATTGCTCGATCAATAACAATAGGCGCTTAACAATACTAACCTCATTGTTCAGAAAGATGAAGTACATCTGTATGAAGATGAACGCCATCCTGGTAGCCGGAGTCAGCGCCAGCAGCACATTGTGGCAGTTGGTGTTTCTCTCCAGCTCCCAATACTGGCCGAATTCTAGGCCCGAGTAGATCATTGAGCCGATGCCAAATGCTGTGGAGACAGAAGTTCTTATTCAAACATCGAATATTAGTTCTGGTTTTATTTTACTAATTTGAAAATTTGAAAAAGGAACCTGACTATATGCTTTTGTTTTATTTAGATAATTTTGTAACGCAGGAGTTATACAACCTCCGATACGTATGTAGGCAAGTGGGTACCTATAGCTGATTCTATTAGAGTTTGAATACCTCTCAGTACATCTTACATAGTACATCAGTACTTAATATAATATACCTGGGACATTATTAAGTTACAATCTTTATCTGACTGTACATTAGACTCCGTGACGTAACAGTCACGGCTTTCGAAAGGCGGTCCTAAATAGGTATCCAATATGACGATCTAGCTAGATAACGTAATATATTTGACGTCACAGCCGCGATGACGTACGGATGGTAAAGGGCAAGTGCAGTGACCCA
Source organism: Helicoverpa assulta (assembly GCA_963856015.1). Lineage (NCBI taxonomy): Eukaryota > Metazoa > Arthropoda > Insecta > Lepidoptera > Noctuidae > Helicoverpa > Helicoverpa assulta. The sequence goes on from CAWLCW010000016.1 coordinate 5,597,339, forward strand.
GTAAGGAGGATGAAACTTTTTAGGTAGCCTAGACATTCTATAATTATAATCTGAGTCGTTTTATCAATTCAAATAATAATTAATCTCTAACTGGCTACGTTTGTATAACTTTCAGCAACAACAATCGGCTTCTGCATAGCACTAAAACTATCAGCGAAACTGTCAAACATAATCAGGACAGACGTACAGACAACAAGATTATCCGACCTAGTTAAGTACGAATAGGGACTTTCTGCTCCAAAGATAAGCCCCGACCGACACCAAGTTGGGCTTCGTACAAACTTACTTAGCAAGTAATCCGTGACTCCCACAAAGGCTCGCTAAACGGCCTTATTTGCTTCAACACTTCCAATCGATTAACAAAACAATTATACAATGTTATCGATATAAACGTATGTGGCATACTAATGTAGGGAATTAAGAGGTGTTAGTGAACTTCTCACTTACGTCGTATCGTTTGTAATAATTAAGTTGGCACGGCAATTTGAAGTCACTAACTCCTACACAAATGTTGAACGTAGCTTTGTTTTATTCTGGGCTTATTGTGGGCTAAGGTAGATTTTTACTTGGGCTAAAGATTGTTTTTCCCTTGAATTCTGTTAATTATTTTAAATAACTGTCATTTGAAATTCACCAGGCGGAATAGGTATAGACAATAGAGATATCGAAATAAAAACACGTACTTAAGCAACGTAAACATACCTATAAGCCTATTTCAATGAAGTCAAAAACGTTTTTTCAAAAGAGGCTGAAAAACAGCACTTTAAGAAATTCAGAATTACATGAAACAGCCATAACGGCTACCCTTCACCACTTCCTATGCGTTATTACTGGGAAAAAGAAGTTTGAATTTACTTTCTTCTTTCGAAATATTACCTGGAAATTACCGAATAAAGGATTACCCTATACTAAAAATCCTTTCAAAAAAACAGAAGAAAGCTCACCAACGGCCCCCATTCTCAAATAGAAGCTGCCATAATGATGGGTCCTGGTCGCCAACGCGAAGCCCAGAGACAGTCGTTTGGCAGCCAGCTGAGGTGGTATGTGCGCTGTGGTGGCAGTACTGCGCTCCGTTCGAGAGGAACACGAGTCGGACTCTGAGGGGGACGAACTGGAATCTGATTCTGGAAGAGAAATTGTTTGTTAGTTGAATGAAAACTACAAGAAGGAACTATTAGAAGGATTATGCATATTTAAGTATATATGCGATGTTATAGCTATATAGGTACCGTGTCCATTAGAAGGCTGATATGAAGCTAGTAAATTAATTCAGTTAGGAGAGAATATTATGCACCAGAAATATCATATTTTTTTCACGAATATATTCGTTGAGATTCTGATTTAGTATATTTTGTTTTGATGAAGGAAAATGCACAAAGTTTTTGTATTTATTATTTTTCCAAGTTTTGTTTGAAGTGGACTCAGTATGTAGGCAAAGGTACCTACAAAAAATATTCTAACGAGTCTCCGCCAAAAATGTAAATCCTTGCTCTTATCGCAAATTCACAAAAAAGGTCGGGACATAACAGGAATGATGGAAAAAATCATAACAACAAAAAAAATAACAGCGGCATAAAATATCCGTGAAACAGGCACCACTTTAACGCATTAGCTAGCATGTTTGTCAGCCCTCTACTAAGCTTTCCGCGTCATTTAAATAACAAAATGTGAAATCGCGCAAGGCTGCAAAAAAAAAAGAAAAATCACCCCGTCCGTTTCCACGGCTACGGATCGTGAAGGAGCAAAAATAAAGGCAGGATACACGGCAAAAACAAGGAAAAGTTTTAAAAATCTAGTGCGGTTACGTCACATAGCCCCGTGTTCCTATTACCCGATTTCAGCTTTTACGAATCGGCTTTATATTTGCTTGTTTTTAGGATAAAGCTTGTTTGTATGAAACGTTTGCTTGTATTTTTTTCGAATCAAAGGGATTTCTTACATAATGCAAAATTTTTGTTTTTGAAGTTTTCTTGTAAACGCTATCGTTTCTAATGTTCACGTTTGTTTACATTTAAATTCACCGCGTTACGACTTTTAAATATTCACTAAATTACAGTAATTTTCAATTTATTATGCAACAAGCAACAACAGTCGAAAATACATCACTATCCCCGGAATAACACTACAAAGACGCACCCCCGTATAAAAACAAAAGCCGTTCATTATCACAGGATAACTTTAGCGCTACACATCTCGACGTATCACTTGGATAATCAGAAAGAAAACCAAAAAAAAAACAAATTGGTCTTTGAGGGAGTGAATCGCCCGAGGCATTGTGAACTCCCTCTTTCTATTAGAGATTTCTCTGTGGTAATGATGTAATTTAAACCTGACGCCGTTGAGCCAACGAAGGCTTTCCAGTATCTAATCAAGCGCCACTTGACGAGCCAATAGCATGGCAGGATGTTCAATTTTAAATTCGAAACTGTTCCATTTCTGAATATTATCGCGGAACTGGAGTAAAAGGCATTAAAAAAATGATTATTGTGTTCAAAAATGGAACACTTCTAAATTACAATATTGTCAATATTATATTGTGCCTGTAGGTACCTGTTGCCTTTGAAAAAAGGCGTTCTTTTTTGCATGTAGGTTTAAAGTTACAGTAACAATGGTTTATCTAGCACAAAGCTGCTCAGAATTCAGACATTTATCTCTTACTTGTAACCAATTTCGGAGCGATAAACGTATTTGATAAGAATTGTAGCTTGCACAAAAAGTACTGTTACTAACTTGCAACCACAGCAGTATCTGCAGCCGAAGACTTAGATCTATCCCTCGCGAGCGCAGCATACATGTAAAGAAGGAACACCATGCTGCCGATGTACAGGTAAAGGTAGAAACCCTGATAACAACACAAACCACAAATTAGAAAAAAAAAACATCTTACATTTTGTGCAAAACGAAACAAGAAATCAAACATTCTAGGTATATTTAAAGTGAGTTGAGAATCCGATGTTTTCGAAATTCAATTTTAAGCCGACACCCAAAACGCCCACCATTCACCTCCTATGTACCTACTTATCTATACTAATATTATAAAGCTGAAGAGTTTGTTTGTTTGTTTGTTTTTTTCTTTGTTTGTTTGAACGCGCTAATCTCAGGAACTACTGGTCCGATTTGAAAATTTCTTTCAGTGTTAGATAGTCCATTTATCGAGGAAGGCTATAGGCTACTTTTTATCCCGGTACGGGAAGTAGTCCCCATTTGCTTATATTTTATCATGTAGCATGTAAATAATATTTACTACAAACTTATCCGGTAGTTAATATCCATTAGTAATATTGATGAAGGGATCACCTGTTGACTACAAAAGCAAGTAAACAGCCTCAGAGGTCAATGAACTAGCGACCCAATTATTTTTGACGTCAGAGATTTTACATAATATAAATGAACTTTACATAACAGCGTAATTATTATTAGTCTCGTTAGTGTAATAACATTTAATTTTAATCTAGGATTTACTTAACTAATTGTAACTTAAAACTTGTGAAGATTGCAAGTTTAATTGCTTTTTAACGAAAAGCGATCTTCCAATTACGCCTTAGACTCTCATTCTTTTTTTAAAACAAAACTTTCTCAATTAATGAATTCTTAAACGTTGGAAGAAATTAAAAAAAAAAAACATTAATTTTTAAAGCAACAACATTGTGTTTTTGCAACGTGTTTAGTGTTGCCCTTATCATAACATATTTTGGGGCGTTTAACCTGCTTTATGAATAATTTATATTCATACTGTTTGGACAGGGGCGCTCAGCTTCGCCCGCCATTATGGCCAGCTTACAATAAACGGTAGGAAAATGGGGCGGTAATTAATTACCTCTATAATAATCGATAATCATGAGTTCTCGTGCTGTACCTATAGGTAGAATTCTATAAAACATTTATCAAGCCTCTGTTCATTAGATGGAAGTAATATTTGAAGAGAAGCGAGGACTGAGAAAATTGATTTTAGATAAGGCACTCAAAGAAGTGTTTGATTTTGTTCCATATAATTATTAAGTTCATAAAAATTGTAGTTTACAAAACCAAATTACATTCTGCTACGTTACAGCCCAGCTATTTCCTAAAGTAATTAAAAACAGGCCCGATTTTTAAGAACTATTATAATGACTCACTCGAAAACTTTACGCAAATCCACCAAACCAGACGTACACATATAGATAGGGCTGCATGACATCATTTGACATTCCAGCTTCTTAAAACATTAGGGGACAAGGGGGACTTGAGCAGTGCGTCATAACTTACCTCGTAGAAGGAGGGAGGAATGTATGTGGAGATGACCTCAGCCATGGGGAAAGCTATCCCCATAACTACCAGCAGCTTGCCGTAGAGCGCCGACAGAGTTGTTGCTAAAGCATCGCTCCTGGTAGGACAAACAAAATATAATAAGTATAAGAAATTATCTTTACTTCCGTACCTACTCAAAATTATTAACGAAAGAGTGAGTTTTTTGTTTGTTTATTCGATATTTACACTTAAACTGCTAAGCCTATTGATATGAAATATGGCATGGAGGTTTACATAGGTGAACGCGTGACAAAGTTTTCCTTCAGGTAGTTGAATAAAACAATATATATAACTTATATGTTCAATATAATTTTCTACATGTAATATAAGATTTCTGTGGAAGATTGTATAACATACGTTTATTGGTCCGCAATTAAATTGTTCCGCTTTGTTCTCAGTATGAACCTGATACGAAATGCGAATAGATACCCAAAAATACTTTTCTAAATAATTAAATTAAAGCAATAACCTGGAAGATTTATCAGAAATAATTGTGTAATACGCATTCAAATAGGCCCTTTCCTTGACCCTGTCTTAACTCTAATGTACTAAAATTCACTCCCTTCTCATGTGATCCCATATATATCCCATCCCAATAACATAATATTAATAACAGGTTCCTAATTCTACAATGCAGCCTCCGGCTAAGATAAGGCCGCCCCCTTCATACACCGGATGCTTATTTGTAATTAAAATTACCCCAGTACTGGAAGTTTCAGGCAAATCAACAATACAATAACATAATCCATCAGTGTATGAATGTTAATCGGTGTGTAATTCCAATGTTATTACAATAATGCTACAAATCCTACTAATTTTATAAAAGTGTAGAATTTCATTCGTATTTTTTTTATTCAACCACGCGTTGTCGGCTGAATTGACTTTGATGAAAGTTGTCTATACATAGCCAGTTAATTTATCTTAATTATATTATAGTAGACACATATATGGCTGTCATTGAACATCCTTGGCAGTCGTTACGGGTAGTCAGAAGCCAGTAATTCTGACACCAGTCTAACCAAAGGGTATTGGGTTGCCCGGGTAACTGGGTTGAGGAGGTCAGATAGGCAGTCGCTTCTTGTAAAGCACTGATACTCAGCTGAATCCGGTTAGACTGGAAGCCGACCCCAGCATGGTTAGGAAAAAGGCTCGGAGGATGATAGACACATATATGTATATAATGATGATGTTCGATCGATGTTCTTTTATATATGTTTTATGTTTATATATATTTTGTATATAGTATTTTATTTTTAGATTTGTATAAAGAAAAGTAGTTTAAGTTTGTATATATGTATAGTGTGTACATTGCATAAAATAAAATTATACCATAAAAAAATATCGTTAACATAGAATTGTATATAAGTAAAATTAAGAAGTAGTTCCCTGACGAAGCGAGTGAAACCGCGAGTGGTAACTAGTTAACACTAAACCGTACCGTAGGTATATACGTATTGTAACTACTCTTACATAAGCTTTTTAATTCTTGCTTTTTCCATGCGAGTACGAACGAACTTAAAATGCATCAGTTTGGATTTTTAGCTCCATTTTCTTCGATCATGCATAAATAAGGTTGGTTTGGATACGGATGCATATTTAAAATAGCACCTGTATTTCCCATAGGATTGGGGCCATCTGCAGTTTCTATTTTACTACACACTTCCACTTTGTGGGGTATTTTTATAAGTCCAGTTTTCAGTTCAGGAGTTCAGTTTATACCTAAGTTCAGGATTCGCTGCGGTTATTCTGACTCGTAATCATTTAACTTACTTTCCAAACTTTTTGCATACCTACATTACATACTAATATTACTTCAATCAGGTAGACTGATACCACAAAACCTCACTTTCGAAGATCTTTACGTGTATATACCTATCCTAAGCTTTGGCCACATACACAACGCATACCTATTGTAAAACCGAAACGCATTCTCTAAAACAGAAGCAAACAATACCCAAACACGAAACTCAAAGACATCCCGCCATAATACAAGATAGTTTATCGAATTTAGAAGGCGACAATGCAGTACAGGCGAGCACACATTCTATTTGTTTTACGAGCATGAAGAACAAAATTACGTGGAGGTGCCATAACGAAAAATCGCCTAAGAAACTAGCGTGCCAAAATGCGAGTGAGCGGGGAACTAGGAACGTTACTATTTTCGCCCTTATACGCCTTATTTGGACCCGATTTTTTTTTGGTATACTAAAAGTCGTTGACATACTCTCAAAGAACCCGAACGCCTCGTTAGTTCACTCGTAACAGATCGTTTTGATCATGACCACCGTACGAATTTGCCCTAGAAGAAGGCGCCTGACCTACCTGCATTATGGCATCTCCGTTCATCTTTCCATACTCAATGTCTACGAGCAAGGACCTTCGGGAACAACGTCTTGGTCCAGACCGCACGACTCCCACAAGCATCGTAGACAAGAATTAATGGAGATACGGTACTATTTATCTTAGAATATTTATGGGACGCTCCACTAAAAATAATATTACCTCTAAAAAGAAACACGTTTACAGTGATAGGTTTGGGTGTTGGGGTGTGTAACATCTTGTCATAATTATAGTTACAGTTACAGTTACAGATTTATTATATGTAGTAAAAATTAATGAGATGATTTTAATTTCATAATAAGGAAGATATACAATTCTCACTGCTGAAAAAACTTGATCAGCACACTCACTTAAGCCGGATTGGCAAATCTAGACTTAGGTTTGTGCATGATGTTTAACTTCAACTTCTAAGACAAACTTAAAAATTTTATCACATTGGTACTGGCCGAATCTCAAGCCCGCATTGGCTTGCTCCAGGTCAAATATTCGCTATGAAGCTCCAAACCTAATACAAATACATATTCTCAAAATCTGATAGTACAACCAGCCAAAGCATTGAAATCTCCATTTCAACATACTTTTCATCACATTACATCCCATATACCATACATGCCTATTCAAATAAGGAACTAGAAAGATATCCACCAAAACCAAAACCATCATTATCATGCTTAATGTCGACCATAAAGATAACGCCATCATTGAAGAGCTTACCCAGATCAACTGAAGCACTAGTACTTAGCGGCTACCCGGGTAGAGCCGGTGAATCCGATTAACCGGGTCGGTATAAATATGGATGATGCGATGACGGTGTCACTGGGAGATCCGGTAAGCTAGAGCCTTTGTTACTGAACTTTGTAGGGCTATTCAAAACTGGGTGGAGTGTTCAATCCTTGTGAATTAAGTTTATAGAGCTCGGATATTTTTAAAGCTTGACTTTTTCATTCAATTGAAGAAATACAGGAATCACATTGTAACACAATTTTGGCTGCATGTTACGAAGAGACAAAGGCTGATAAGAACCATTTATGAGTCACGAGATTTTCTCGCTCATAAGTTCATTCCAAAATCTACGTGGTCAGCTAAAAGCCAGGAGACATAATTTATCGCAAAGTTCTAGCTTAGAAACTCCAGCCATTAATTGAATTACTATCTACTGAATCAATATCAGTGCACTTGAAATTCACTAATGAAACTAACGTTCCGAAATGTTCTCACTAGATTTCGGAAAGCTCAAGCAAAACCAGTAATCCTAAATGGGACGTAGGAAAGCTATGTAGTGGAAATAGTTGGGTGATAGAAACTAATCTCACCCATTTCTTGCCACAAATGCTAACATTAGCGAGGGCGCCGACGTTAAAAGTACTTTTTGTAGGCGTTTCAATAGAAAAAGAAGTGGATTCGTAACATGTTATCGCTCGACTTAAACATAAACGTATAGTAAAAGTAAATTCCTTTGCTCTAAAAGTCTAGTTACGATAATATACCTAGCTGTTCCTTTTTTAAACTTTTGCTGTTACTGTTACTGTTATAGCCTTTTTTATCGTCCCACTGCTGGGCACAGGCCTCCTCTCACACGGAGAAGGATTGAGCATTAATCACCACGCTTGCTCAATGCGGGTTGGTGATTTCAGACTAAATAGTCCAGGTTTCCTGAAGATGTTTTCCTTCACCTTTTTATCAGCCATTGGTGTCCAAGATATACTTAGAAAGTACATACAAACTTAGAAAAGTTGCATTGGTACTTACCTGAACTGGACTCGAACCCACGCCCTCATACTCGAGAGGTTGGTTCTTTACCCACTAGGCCACCACGACTCCCTTAAAACTTTTGCTCCCTTAAAAGATTAATTATTAAAAAATGTACATAAAAAACAAATGCAGAGAGAAAGACGAGCAACAAGTAAGCCTAAAACAATAAAACGCATATCGTAAAAAGCTAGAATAGCTGTACATTATTACGTCCAATAAACGTTCGGGCAATCATTCGCTTTAACAACACACCGCAGCAACAGAATTTAGTCACATACACATAATATAAGGAATTGTCATGGCATCGTAACTTTCGCGGACGTAGACCCATTTTCTTCGTTTTATTTTCCATATACTTATTTTGCATTTTATATCTGCGGTATTTTAGAAGGTACGTCAGTTTTCAGAGGATTGAAAACATGAACCGCTTACGGTATCCATAAAATGCAACTTTGTCTGTTTATTCAGACACCACTAGGTAGTGACCTTATAAAACAAACTTGATAATAAATAACACATTATAAAAGGACTAAAGACAGACTATGAGATAAATAACTCCTAAGGATTGAGAAAGAGAATGGCTGTATTTTATCTCCAAAAAAATACTGTTTGCTCTAAATATTCGAGCAAGCTATTAGTCTCTAAACTGGATCATTCAAGTTTAATCTATTAGGAACAGACAGATAATCCATAAGCCAGGCAATAGATATTGTCTTGTCGAGACAATGTCTGCTTTTATTAGTGTTGACGCGTGTTAGCGACGTTATTAATCTAGTTCTATTATCTACGTTCAGGTATAATTTTGGTTTAGGTGGGCTTTTTGGAGTTCTATGGTATTGGTATTCATTGGTACATATCTAAATGTTTTTTTTCTGTGTTTATGGTCCGAATAAGCTTTTTGGTTAAATGTAAGTACCTAGAGGTATGTTTATGGGTTACAGTTATTAGGTCATAGTTAGGTTGAAGTTAAGTTATGCTTCTGTTAAAGGTTACGAATTAATTTTGGAACGCAAATAAAAAACCTCGTTTATACCAAGCACAAAATGAATTCCCATCAGCCATTTTGGAAACCAATTAGTAGTCATTAGGTATTTCATAACGAGTATTCAGGTAGGGCTTTACACCTGTCTCGAAATGTAATTATTTTAATATTTTAAAAGCGAAAAACATTTCAATTTACCTAATATAGAAATGCACAGTCATGGCACGTTGAAATCAGGCGCGCCGCACTAATTACTTCGTATTTACAACGTAATTTAACATTCGCTTAAAATTTGAGCTTTCATTAACAGCGGCGGACATTTTTTCCGTTTAATTTTAATGGGTCTAACAGACATATTAGCTTGAATAATTTATTTTTTAACCATCTAAGTTATTAAAATCTAGACTGATGTTGGTAGACTATTGCTGAATGTAGGTAAATATTGGCAACCTCAGTCTAAGTGCGAGTTGGCCTTAGTCCAGCTGTTAGCATGCGATGGGCAAAGTTGGTAACAATTTATTTGTATTACTTACAAGTTCTGTAAACTGAGTAAGGCTTTCTTGTTCAGATGGAAATTTTCTTATCCTTTTTTTTTCAAATCATCATCTCGTTCATTTGATGTGAGTCAGAGAATTTTCAGTGTTTTCCTGAATACTTTATTACTATCACATGCTAACAAAAGGTTTGTATGAGTGGGTTTTCCTAATACTAAGCTAAGTATATTTAAGTATTGTCATACTAATTGATAGTACGATATTAGGTAAGCAGTACCTATTTCGGTAGCATGTCTTTGCATTCTGTGAATACCCGAGTATGAAATTCAGTTCATCGTTATTTTCTCCTAAATTTAACACGAGAAATGTATTTATTTGAGTGAAGTTGGCGCGAAATCATTTCACTAATTCAAGGTCTACCGCTTCCATTTGCATCAAGGACGTTAAAAGATTTTACCAAAAAATGTTCCCTCAAACATCGAAATAGCGTCACTCAAAGCTTTTACTTTGTCTCCATGGGATTCTAAAGGATATTTGCAAGAATTTTCCATATTCATTTATTAAATTGATTTTCATCTTCGTACAATTGAAAGACACTCGTTTAATGAATTGTGACTCAACTAGATATCTCGGAAATATTGGATGGTATTGGAATACTTCTTTATGGACTCTACAGTTTAATAAATAGGACAGCTCTCGAAAACCCGATAAATATGAAAAGCAATCAGAAATTCAAATCGGAACATAAATTGAATTTCCAATCCAACAATCCTGGTCCAATCAAAGTCAAAACATTAAACTTTGTTTGAATCAAATCTAATCCATAGCTGACGAACGATAATCGTGATACCAATATATCTGAGAAAAGAACGTTGTGGTACCGAAAGTACTAAATAATAGATGACCAGAAAAGTAAGACCCTTCGTGTTGCTGATTTGGGATTTAAGATAGAAGATTTTTCAAGTTTTGCTCTTTGAAGGAGATGTCTCGGTGTTCTGGTTTCCGTAAGCGCTCGCTCCTGAAGGGGGAAGGGGACCCTCTCGAGCACGCACGGTTGCCATGGTGACGGCGTGTTATTGGCTCCCCACAGCGATCGTCAGTGCCTACTTACTGTTGCAACGGTTCCGCGCCCGACAATGATATGCCTCCTGTTTATAGACTTGCTAAAATTATGACGACATGGGTTAGGCGGAGGCGGATATACTAGCGTAGGGGGTGAATTGCGTATATGATTGTCTTGACTTTTACGGTACAATGCACTTTAGAAGATTACTTTTGACTCTTATGGTCAATATACTGCAAATTAATGTCAAATTATACCAAGGTGTAGTTTATGAAGCACGTTTGTGCTCCGATGACAGAAGTGGTAACTACATCAAGGGTACGGGGAAAGGCAATTTGTATTTTTCTAAAAATATAAATGACGTATTCGTAGACGTATACCTACAGTTCGTGAAAACTTTTTCCGCATATTTTACGAAGACAAACATTATCTTCATGAAAAATGAGCTGCAAGTTTTGTGTGAGTACCGCGGTAAAACAGGAGAGATAATTACTAAACTTTTAAGCTCCTCCCATTTCAAACAACAGGAGAATCTGCAATCACCAAGTTTACAGCACACAAACCCTTTATGCAAAGCTTATCAACAATCCTAATTAATAAAACCAAAACTTTGCTTCATCCTTCGAACATTACGTAATCAACATTAGAATATTCTGGAAACTTAAACCCACATTTTGCGGTGAAGTTTCGCCTCTTTCTGAACTCGATATCCTAATACATATTTATTTATTTGAGATGTTTTCGTACATTTACATCATTTAAATGATAGACAGACATCTGGTAATAAAATATGTATAGTATTATGTAGGAAAATGGGAAAAGTTGACGTTCAAATTCGTTTTTCATCTGTCTGAATCATACAAAACTCTTTGATACTTTTTTCTTCCATGAGAATAATGTAACAAAAAATATCCTGGAATTCGCGAGTAAAGCAACAACAATTGCTGTCAAAATAATTTAGCAAAAGCTTCATCTGTTGAACAACAAAAGAATTTCCACCAATTACCCCAAACGTCGTAGTCAATTTGCAAATTAGGTCAACTACAGACAGCTCACCCCTTTGGTTTTCGACATCTTTGTTCGGCGAAACGTTGTTTTGTTCTATTCCCTTTAATCAAGATACCAGTAGGATGAGCTTGTAAACGTCATAATAGGAGAATGTTTATGTGTGTGTTTGTTTCTATGTTGATGTCATATCGTGTATATCGGTGCTATGCTTGGATGTTTACGAGTTTGGGCATGTTTAATCAATCACACCTGCACATCTGAAATTCAACACACAGTTGGATTAAAAAAACGAATTCAGAAAAACACAGCCGTTGGAAACTGAGCACTCATACATATATTACCTCAATGTAAAATGTTGTTAATTGGCTCACAACGAAACTCGACAGCCTTTTGAGTTAACAAACACTGTTTCAATAAACTCGGTGGGAATTTACAAAACGTTGCGGTTCTTTGTGTTTATTACACGGAACACGAAAACGTATTCCAGCTACACAAAGCTCAAACACCGTGTCCGTAAATAAGCACAGCCACTCAAGATGGCAGCTATGTAAATGTGTACCTCTGTTAATTTCCAAGCACTAGACTACATTGTGTCACCGCTCTGAGTGCTTTTCATTAGAGTGCACATTCAGAGGGAAAATGCAATTTCCCTTGCGAGCGCGAATCGTGAATCTAGTGTTGAGAAATATGTTTTTTGTCGATATTCATATTTTTCACGCCCCACTTTTGCGAGCATATACTAATAGCATAGCCGAACCAAACGAGTTTATGTACGTTTCTTGACCGCTCTTTTCATGAATACTTCAGACCCAAAAGCACTTACTTCCCAAACTTGGGCGCTACTTTACAAATTACCTCCGTCCTCCGACTAGAAACGCCGATATTACCTGAGCGAAAAAATTGTCTGCACTTAAGTCTCTGAGGGGGGACACCATGAGCGCTGGGTTGCCAGCTTTTACGCATTCTTGTAATTTATTACTCCCTCTCTCACCAGCATTTTTCATTGTGGTAATTTCAACGCCCTACCAATGATTGGCTCGAGCACATTTTTTTCGCCAGCTTTCGAATTCAATGGTCATTTATTAACTCAAATGCAGCACATGGGAGAGTGGTGTGAAATTGTGGGGAAATTTTACTCTATACATTTTTGAAAAATGATTGAATGCTTTCGTTAAAATTGCACCATCCATTTTTACTCCTGATTGATTAAGAATGGTGGTAAAACTTAATTTGGAATTGACGATAGTGTAATTCAAAGTAAATAAATTCAATATGTACTAGTATATCATTACCCGTACTGCGAGAAAATTGAAATTTACAAAAAGAAATAACCATACAAAACAGTGGACACTGATTGCATGCAAGCTCGTATAGTGCACGTGGGTAAAAGCGAGAATTTCTTGTGTAGAACGAACGCGGCAAATTGGCGATGGCGTCTTAATATAATTTCCTCTTTCCTCTAGCTGCGATAGTTGGAGGGACTCGCGTTATTGGATTTCTCATTAGTTTCTACTCAGAGTAATGTAATCATTTACATGGAAAATAAACATAATTTGTTTGATGTTAAATGAAACTTATTTACGAGTAAATGAATGGTCCAACATTTAATAAGAAAAGGTCATTATGTGAATTATAGGTAGGTACTGTGCCAAATAATCTAATTGACTAATAGAATAACTAAAAGATTAGTAGGTTTTAAACAAATCTTGAGCAATCGCGGAAACATACATGGACTTATGTTTATTTCAGACCAAAAAAAAGTTCTCTTTGTTTTGTATTTTTTCTCTGTTATTTTTTTTTGTTCGCTATCGTTAAGTTCTATTTAAATAAGTTGAGGCAATGCAGTTCAGTTGAACAATCCTATAAACAGTCTTGATTAGCCATGTTACTCCTATAGTTCCCGAGCACAACTACATAGTTTCCCGAAGCGCTCCCTTTACAATTAATGCATATAATTTAATTAATACAATTCCATCGTCTCGAACACGACTAATTTATTGCAGGAAATATAACTTTGAACTGTTGTGTCCCGTAAATCAGAATTAACAAATGGAGCGCTAGTGGAATGTCAAGATGAAATGTTCACGATAAGTGCAATTTCTGTATTATAAAGTTTAATACACTATTATAATGTCACATAGTGTTTGCAACACCAAATTGTTGCTTAGTGTTGTTGACATCACAATGTCAGCATACATACGATATCGCCTAAATATAAAAAAAAAATACTACTGTATTTAACCACGTAATTTGTAATTGCCTGAAATCCTAAAAATAATAATTATAATAAAATGTGTAGTTATGAAAATATTCAATAGTTCGACATGACTACTTACACATGGTCCCTGGCAAAAAAAAACGCAGTATGTTCCTTCGTAGGCCGTTTATGTTTATGTACCAGGGCCGCGGTAACTCTTTCGAACAATCCCGCAGCCCCGGGCATATTTACAGTCTTTGGTTAAGTCAAAAAAAAAATACAAACTCACGCGCTAATAACGTGCATATGCTGTATAGCGGCCGAAGGTCTGGAGAGTCTCCTGGACGGCGGCAGCGGCGCGTGCGCGGCCCCACTCGGTCCGTACAGCACCGGCTGCAGAGACAGCGACCCGCCCAGTGACATAGATGGTGGACTTGATAATCTGTGGGGGGAAATTAATTTTTATACTTATGGGTAACAATTGTCTTAAGGTATTGAATATTCGTTTGCACTTTTTCTAGACTTGAATTATAAATAGAAATATCTATCTAATAATATTATAAATGTCTATCAGATAGGTAATTATTAGAAGCAACGAGTGGTTTCTGAATCTTTGAACTATACGCGACTGAAAAGGGGCAATAACAGTACATAGCTTCACCAAAAGAACTTATACTTGTTTGTATAATATTTATAGTTGCTTGCGGTGTCCTTACATGTCTACTGATTTATTTAGACAACCTCTTGATTTGTGTGGTATGTATCTACATACCATACAAACCAAGTTTATACTGGCAATGTTCTAATTGCGGTAACAGATTTTAATAAGTGGAAGAATATCTGCAACAATAATACGCAATTGCAAACATCCAAACAGGCACAAAAAACATAATATAGAATTTAGACAGATATACTCTACTTAGAGACCGCCAACGTAGACTATAAAGAGGGAACTATACAATTAAATATACGCAGCTTATTCCCCAAATCCGACAGCGAAATACTACGAGCTAGTAAATCTCTGACAGCATCGCCCGGATTACTGCAACCGAACTAAACTTATTCCAGAACGTTCTTCATGAAGTAGGTAGGTATAATATTTGTATGTATTTCATTGAATTATGCGGTCAGTGCTAAGTAACTGTTGTAGGGAAGGATTAGAACTACGTTTTTGTTGAAAAAGTCGCCCTGAAGTTTAATAAGTTTATGTAAACCAAGGTGAGCAAAAAAATTATTAGGACCTTCAAAAATTTTAAACGATCTCCATACCCATGTAAACTTTGAGTTATCATGAAGGAATATCATCTTACACAGGTCTAGAAATACGTCATCAGTTGTGAATCGCAACAAAATGTACTTGTGAAAATGCTCTTAAATAAAAAGAGAAAGCTTTTAACAATTGCGCCTGTAATAAACTGACTCACGAACAGACCACTCATTTCATTTCAGCTCCAGACTTATATACATTGTCCATACTAAGTCCAGTGTACATACTAACCGCATGCCGTGGGAATTACTCAGCACACCCATATAAAAAAATGGCCTACTGCCTTCCTTGATACATGGGCCTTCATACACTGAAGAAGTTTTTTTCAAATTTTACAGATAATTCCCAAAATCAAATCATGGTATTATACTGAAAATTTTTTGAATATTTTCTCTGGTCGTTGCTACGTCAAACTGACAGGTTGTGGCCGACATTTGGGACGGAAAAATAATCTCCCGAATACCACACGAGCTTCATAATTATCTGGCATTTCCCTCAAGGTTCCCTGCAAACAAATGAAGGAGTCAAGTTTTTCAGGTTAAAAAATAACGAGCGCGAAGCGCGAGTGATTTTTCCTGAAAAACTTGACGACTATCCGGAATTGAAAACCTATCGGAAAATACCCGATAATTTTGAAGCTCTTGTGGTATTATAAGTGAAAATTTTCAAATCATGAGCTTAATCACCATGGTGATCCGTTAAAGAAATATTCATTTCTGATTACTTTACTTTAACATGAAATTATTTGCTTTCCTTTTTTCTCCGCCTTGCCAACTTCCCTATTTTCAACAAGAGAGAGTGGTTAAGGTAGGCAACACTTGGTCCACTGAATATCAAAATAAAAGAAAGCCCATTGTCCCGAAATCCTTGTTTAAAATTAAAACATTAATCGTACGGTCGCCTGTAACACGCAGTTTCGTGTTACAGTATTTGTGGCCAGCAAAGGGTTACAGTTTTTCAATCCCCTGGGGCCTGTTCCATGTTCATTATGTACACAATTCCTACGTGCATATTTCTTTTTCGTTTTGCAGCCATTCTGCATTATAGGTATCGGGAACGCTTATAAATGTGCAATTGGGATTTTCTTTTAATCTTTTTTGGTAGCGCACCGTTCA
The DNA here is from genome assembly GCA_963856015.1 of Helicoverpa assulta. Taxonomy (NCBI): domain Eukaryota; kingdom Metazoa; phylum Arthropoda; class Insecta; order Lepidoptera; family Noctuidae; genus Helicoverpa; species Helicoverpa assulta. The sequence continues at coordinate 5,613,844 of CAWLCW010000016.1, forward strand.
TTTTGTATCATTCGTTATCAGAATTTGCTTTGGATAAAATGCTGCATTTTCTCGATGCATTTTTCTTTTTAATAAATGCTTTTTCCCAGTCAGCGGTTCCTTCAAGAACTTTTGACGTTTCTAAAACTTCGTAACTGGTAAAGGAAGATGCATTGCTTCCAAACAATTACTTCACAACTAAATAGTTCTTGTTACAGACAAGTTTCTCCAACAATTCTTGAGATAACCGTACTTCATTATTTGAACTTGAAGTTGAAGAAGCGACTCTCGCTTTTGTGTTTAAATTCTATCTCTAGTTTAATGAATAGATTCAAAGCGATCTGGCACGATGTCTATTTGTATCAACTAGATACATAAAACGGATACAGTTCCGCCACGAATAAACAAACTTCCAGGAAGTGATCCTAAATATGAACAAGCTTTTACACGTTTTCCGAGAAAATGCTAAACAGGAAATAGATCAAAGAAATCTAAACGTAACAGGTAAAGATACCTTCATTAGAATATTGAATCACCGGCAATGTTCCAAGCTCTAGTTTAGAAGGTTGGACATAAAATCACGGTATACGGAAATTACTTGGCGCAAAATTAATTAATGTAATAAGTTATCAGGGCGGCATCTGCGACCCGATGAAGAGGCGCTGCCAACATAATGTTATTAGTAAATCATGTGAAATATATGCTGCATATTCTCACCATAAATATGTCCTTTCAATTCTAAGGCGAATTTATCAACACTGCCGCTGAAGGTAAGTAACTCGTAAATCAAAACGAAAATGGAATATAACACCACATTTTTCGAGAACGTGGCAAGGCACCATGGTTTTGTTAAGAGTTACAATAAAAAGTATTGGCCTTACTACAAAAACTTAACCACCTGTTTTACACTTGTCTAAAAAAATTGTGGCTGCAAAATGAACCATATGTCAACGTCATAATTTGACATTTTTTTAGACAAGTCTTACACTAACGTTTAAAAGTTTTTGTGGTAAGACGGTATAAGTTTAAAACAAAATAATAAACTAAATATGAATTTTTAGCTGTTTCTTGTAGAATTATTGATAAAATAATGCAGCATTCTAATGAAGAAAGTACCTCATCGAATGGCAAATCTCTTATCTTATAGAAGTGTCGATGCGTCTTTTTTGTACACGCTTTCTTTATCAATTTCTTACTTTCAATATCTTTGGGTCTTTTTTGTTTGTGATAAGTAAGCGTACTGAAGCGTGAAGAATGGTTTTCTTACCTCATCGGTGATTCCAAGTGCACGCGATGTGAGGAGCAAGAAGGTGCCGGTTGCTGGTGAGACGGGTGCGGTGGCAGGGGCGGGGGGCTGCTGTGCCGGCTCAACGTCTCCGGGGACACCAGTGCAGCCCCCGCGGAGGCAGGACTCGGGAGTGGAGGAGCACTGCCACCAGATATCTCCGAGTCGGCCCCGCCGAATGTGGCGCGGGACACGTGAGAACCTCCCGACATGTTGTTCGCTGGGATTGAGTAGCAGCTGTAACAATGTAAGAAAAAACTTTTAATACCATAGTATTTGGAGAACATTTATTATATTTTACAATTAAGAAATACACACATATGTCCATAAATAAACACTTAAAAATAATCTTAAATCACCAATTTTTGATGCTGAGCGCTGTGCGAAATAGAAGCCAGACTTCGGGTCCTGGGAAGTGTCAGAATAAAGTGATAATAAAAATTAGAATACCTATAGGGGAAGCTGATCCCAACATATGATGATTTGGGATGGAAACTTATAAACAGGACTGCAAAGCCTGGTGGTAGTCTTCCCTATACAAATGTGAAGATTGATACAGGTTATGTTACGCTAGGAGTACGATTTTGTGTGCATGAAACTTTGTATTGTGTGTCTGGGTACTCCACAATGTGCTTGTCAATCTATGAATTTCTCCGTTGTTGCTAGAGGCTTCCTTACAGATGCCTAGGTAGCCAGTTGATGTGTGCATTGGCACAGAGCTTGCCGGGCTTGCGACAACAAGACCCCGGAGGCAGTTTAATTAGCAATGTACACCAGGTGGTGTTGTTCCCCGCAAGGAGTAGTTTGGTCAACGGTCTACCTCACTAGGTTTTTTAATTTTGTCACTTAAAAGTCTCTTGTATTTTATGAGAATGCGGTTTTTAGAGAAGGTTTTAAAATGTTACATTATGAAATTTTATTGGTTTATATGGCTTCAAATATACTTTAACATCAGGAATTTTCAAACAAACACATTGATCAAAATATTGATTGAAATTCAAAGTCAAAAGAGTTTATTTCAAAAAGGCCTGTAAGAGCTCTATCGAAACGATTAACAAGCATCTACCATAATATTAAGTTTAGGTTTCTGAATCAACTTTCAATCTTTTTCTAGTTCCTATTCCGTTACTCGCGTGGTAATAATGCGCGGAGCTCACAGAACAGTTAATGTATGATAATATGCCAGTCAGAAGCTTAATGGTATTCCTTACAGCGGAGTCTTGCTTTTAGCTGTCTTAATGCGCTAAACGTTGGCTATCTTAGATCTTTGTGCCAGCACTCAGCTAGACGGATGAAACCTCGAATGATAAAAGGTTTCTTAGTATACACGGAATTAAATTACTGCCAAAATCTAGTCAGTAGTTTCAAAGATCTTGTATGCAATATTTTTTTCTAGAAGACGAAGTTTGCGATGAAAATATAGACATACATTGGAATACATGTATGTGAATGTACTTAAGAGGGCTATCACAAATTTTCGAGTTTTATACGAGTTTTGATGCGTCATTATGCTTTGGATATAGTCACAAAAAAAAAAACAAAAATAAGATTAAGAAAGTTTGATCATTTATCTTGGGACTGTTTTCAATAAATATTTTAATTTGTCCACGTACATCAGTAAAATCTTTGTCTCTGCAAAGGATGTTTCATAAAATGTTGCTTTTGGGAATCTTTTGATGCTTCAGTACTACGAGGATATAGCAATTTAACCATTTATAAAAATGTTCAAGGTACAACTATATCTTGTACTTGGAAGTGCTTACACCAATTTATTACAATTCATACAGTAATACACCAAAAATAATTCTATAAAACTGAGAGTTACTGACAATTTTCCGTACAAAACTATATTTTTTATCTATGAAAGTATAATCCAAATTCAAATAAAACATATTTTATAATTAAGGTGGTATTGTTATAAAGCTTGAAAAAAAAAATTGGTCTATTTAAAAGTAAAACAATATTTTAAAATAATTTTTGTTTGCAATGCAAAGAATCAATATAAATCTTGTGACGCGCGGTGTTCAACTTTAGTCAGCGCCAAGCGCTTACCGAGGAGGGACGTATCGCTCGCTGTTGCGCCGCGTAAACTCGCCGGAGTTCGAAAAATATAGCGCAACCTACGCATCTAACACGTTTTGATACTAGTGAGTTTTTATTTTATTTATTAGTTATAATGATCTGATTGAAATGTAATATACATAAGTATTAGCCCATGATATTCTAATGCGAAAATGTTATAGATTGGGTTCTCTTTTTTTGATGTTGGTTATATAGAAATATGTACGTAAATGTCATCGTCGTTAGTTTCGCTGTTGCATAATAATATTATTGGATATCTTTGATTCTTGCAGTATAATGAAAGCATATTTAATTCAACAAATAATATGGTAAGTATTTTTTGTCACTCGCAACAGACATATTTGTTTTAATAAACTATTTACCTACATTCCTAGTTTTTATTGTTGCAGGAAAATGAAGATACAATACATGGAAGACGAATTATAGATTTTAGTTTTTTTATAAATCAATTACTTATACCTAATTGATAAACATGGTGAAAAGTTTGGTTGTCGATTAAATAATTTAAAAATTGTAAACGATTATTTGTTTATTGTAACTCAATCGAGCTATTCTAGGTTATAAAATTCATCGGTACAAATAATATTTCATAAACTATAAAACCAATAAACTATTTCGAAAATAAAAGTGGCAAAGTCTCAAGTTTGTTTGTGCCGCGTGGCGGTCCGCAGGTGTGCGTTGCGTATTTCACTAGACGCACACGCGCGCAAGTGCTGCCGGCTATCGTCTAATTTACCTAAACCTGAGCGATTCGATTTTGTAATAGCGCTCTTAAGGTATTCCGAATATAAATATTCTTCTTTTCACCATTTTTTTTTTTCAAACATATCACTAACTGTGTATCATCAACTCAGATTCAATCTCCGAGTCTGCACTTCCTTTAATCAGGAACTTGTCTTGGCCATAAAAGTTTGCTTTTCTTCTAAACAAAGACTAATGAGAAAAAACTTGTATTTCACTACGTCACTAAACAATACAAACTATGTGGAAAACATTCGAAAACTTTAGTTATCCACTTCTTCGAGTTCTCTGTTTTAATTAAGGAAGCTCCTGTCTCATTTAATTAAAAGCTAACTTTTCGTCTAACTACCAAGAAAGTTTCTACAACTTACAAGTATGTATAAGATATCTTGGGGATAATTTACTACATCGTAGGTATAGCTGAAGATGAGCATGTTTACTGTAATTCACACATGCACACGAAAAACGATCATAAAGAACACATAGTATAAATAGTTAGGTATTTATAGAAATACTTTTTTTTTCCGACGTCAAAAATCATCAAATGACCCCTCCCGCTGTGGGTTAGCAGCGGTGAGCTCAGGTGTCAGACTCTTACTGACTAAAAACCGTCGTGTTCCGTCATAGGCCTTTTATGTACCAGGGCCACGGAATCTCTTTCGAACAACCCGCAGCCCCGGCAGGCCTTGGCCCTACTGGGCCCCGCTGGGGTTTTATAGAAATACTAAAGCTCACATTTAAGACTGTCTCAAATTATGAAAATAATTCGATTATTAAATTATAGTTTCAACTGATGACAGCGCTACATCTAGACACACGGCAGTGTGTCCGCCAAGTTCGAGCAAAAAAAGCGACACACCGGCCGTGGGTTATATTACACGAACCATTTCGGGCCAAATTCGACCCCCCTATAACTCAAAATCTATTTTATTTACGCATATCAAATTTCTAGTATCTGTTGAGACCCCCTCATTTATCTAAAATACAAAATTTCATTAATATACCTATTGTAGGTCTTGAGATATTGACGTCAGAAAATTGCTATTTTTACTATACACTCACTGACTGACTGACTGACTGACTGACTGACTCATCAAAAACCTAGACCACTTCCAATGGTCGTATTGACTTGAAATTTGGCATGGAGGTAGGTCTTTATGTCAAGGTAAAGGGAAAAATCTGAAAATGGCCAAGTGTGAGTCGGTTTCAAAATAATGAAGGTGTAAAATACTCAGTGTAAATTTATACCCCTAAGGAACTAAAACGAACTAAACTTATCTATATTTATATAATATATCTTCGAATGGTCGTACCGATCTGAAATTCGTTACAAAAGGTTTGTATTCAGTCAAAGTAAAAATCTGAAAACGGCCAAGTGTGAGTCACTTTCGAAAATAACGAATGTGTAACTTTGATCCACGAACATAATATATGATAACATGTCATGTCAGTCAGTTGGTAAATCTAGTCCATTTAGTTAATCTAGTTCATTTCTTTGTAAGAAGCATAGTGCATATTCAAAAATCTGAAAGATAGTATAAATGAGACATTTCCTTAACTAACTTAATCATAAGAAAAAAAATAAAATAAACAACCTTACAAAAATAAATGAAATCCCACCCAAAACAAAAATGTGAAAGGCTGCCAAGTTCGATAATATGGAAATCCTTCGCCTACAAAAGAAGTGAGATCTGAATAAGTACCAAGTTCCATACATATACATCCTCCGAGCCTTTTTCCCAATCCTGTTGGGGTCGGCTTCCAGTCTAACCGGATTCAGCTGAGTACCAGTGCTTTACAAGAAGCGACTGCCTATCTGACCTCCTCAACCCAGTTCCCCGGGCAACCCGATACCCCTTGGTTAGACTGGTGTCAGACTTACTGGCTTCTGACTACCCGTAACGACTGTCAAGGATGTTCAATGACAGCCGGGACCTACAGTTTAACGTGCCATCCGAAACACAGTCAATGGTGTCTAAGATATACTTAGAAAGTACATACAAACTTAGAAAAGTTGCATTGGTACTTGCCTGACCTGGGATCGAACCCGCGCCCTCATACTTGAGAGGTTGGTCCTTTACCCACTAGGCCACCACGACTCTTTTAAGAAGTTTTCTTGCAAGTTTTAATAGAAAATTAAATACTTGATTCATTGCGTTTAGTAGGTTTATAACAAGGTGTGTGAAAACTTGCCAAGTAACATCATTAAAAAGTAACTATTTTTAACTGAGGTATATGTATGGAACTTGGTACTTATTCAGATTAGTGTTACAGTACCTATGTAAGTAGATAATGGATATGGAAAGTAGCTATTAGTGTCAATTTTGAACAACTCGGTGCCTCGCGGTTATGTGCTCGTGTCAGCAAAATGGAGACATAATCCTCAAAATTCATCACCATTACGGCACGTCGCCGCTCTATGTACTCTCAAATACGGGTACAGGAAAATCCGACAAAAATTGATAGCTCCCGCGGCTCAAATTTCATGAAGAATCATGCTGACTACGGAATTTAGAAGGATAACTTTACAAGGAGTTATCAAGAGTAGGTACGCGAAGATTCCTTCCCTAAGTGAATTATTAAACGCGAAAACGTTTGGGATAAGCACCTACAGTTGTCTCTGGCCGGAAAACGTCGAGGTCAATGAACTTTTGAGTACAGTTTTCTGTTTTCGTCTGGCGACATTTTGTGGTAACTTTTTTTATAAAATCTCTACACTCTGAAATTGGCGTCTCTGCAGGTATTAGGTGGGATATCAGATTGGAACTGCAGACATTTTCTTTCCGAACTTTTCAAATTAAATTCGATCTAAATCTCGATAAGCATAGTTTTTGCCAGTTTAGTTTATTAAAACTCGAACAGGTACAAACCCACCCACACTTCTAAAGTACATAACTGTCTAACTACACGGTCAATATCACCCATAAGCTTTATAGATTAGGTTTTTCTAGATATCGTTAAAATATTCAGGGTAGCACTTTCATTTTGTATAGAAAATGCATATTTCACGTTGCAACTGTATTAAGTAATAATGGTACATAATATTCACAAATGGACGGTTTGCAAGCGTGCCGAGAATCCGATAACGTGAGCGAATACGGGTGAACTTTATAGTTTATGAAGTTCCAGAGCACTTGTATGGAATCTCAATTTCTTCAGACTTCCTATTTAGGGCATGCAATACCGGTTTACCGGTTTCGGTTTTACCGGTAAAACCGCCCATTTTCGCGATTTTTAATTTACCGGTAAAAATAATATGTAACCGGTAATTTACCGGTTTTTACGTTTTTGTGATAATATATAGCAATTGTTCATTTAACGTCAAATCTTCATTATGTAGCCTGAACATAGTGTAATATTGCATACATTACATATTGTAAGAGTGTTAAAGTTGCTGTTTTTAGGAAAGTAAACTATGTGGCGCCTTAACTATCTCTAGGTTAGATACAAATCTTCATTCTCATCTTAATTTATAATATCTAAACAAATTTTATTCATTCGGTTAATCTGAATTTCCTCATAGCTGTCAGTTCCTATTAGGTAAAAATGTAGCTTATGCTTATTTTACTTACTCTATGACCTTATTGAGCAAGGGCTTTTACTTCACCACCATGCGGACAGCTCTGAGGACACGGTGGAGCACACAGTCTAGGTGTGCACTGCCTGGGAAGGGTACCGCGGGGTCGTCGTCGAGCCAATAGGCAGCGACGACCTCTCGCGTCCGGCCCTGGTTCAAGCCATGGTCCGAAGCGAGAGGGAATGGGAAGCTGTCGCCTCCTTCTGCGAAACAGTCATTCTCAGTCTCTCCCAGTCAGCTCGAGAAGGAGACGGTGGAGCGCCTGCGAGTTCGCACCTCTCATCCCAACCGCTGTAGTGGACAGAAGACACCATGGGCGCCGAGTGTCGAGAGACGACTTCCGGCCACCGTAGGCGTCGGTCTGTGGACGGTGAGTTCGGGTGGCTCATCGTTCCTCCGTCTGCATAGACAACAGACCCGTGTCGGCAGCCCGAGTTGTTCCACGCGCAGGGCCAAAACCTGCCGGGGCTGCGGGATTGTTCGAAAGAGTTACCGCGACCCTGGTCCATAAAATGCCCACGATTTACCATAAAAAAGTGCTTTCACTTGAATGATTTTTTTTTTCACGGTAATTCTTAGCGTTTATCCCGTCTTGTGACGGGGTCCGCTTTCCGTATCTTCTTCTTCCACTTCGCTCTATCCAGGACATCTCCCTCTTCGAGTTCGTAGATTTTCATGTCATTCATTACGACACTCAACCACCACCGTTTCGGAATGCCTCTGCGCCTTTGACCGGGTATATTGAGATTGAGTACACAACATTGGCGATGTATTCAGGTGGTCTCCTTTTTACATGGCCGAACCATCGCAGCCGTTTCTCTTGCATTTTGTCGACGACATCGCGTTCGGATGGTACTGACATGTTTTTTTTTACGGCCCACGTCCCAAAAAATGTTTACCACCTTATACATCCTCCGAGCCTTTTCCCAACTATGTTGGGGTCGGCTTCCAGTCTAACCGGATTCAGCTGAGTACCAGTGCTTTACAAGGAGCGACTGCCTATCTGACCTCCTCAACCCAGTTACCCGGGCAACCCAATACCCTTGGTTAGACTGGTGTCAGACTTACTGGCTTCTGACTACCCGTAACGACTGCCAAGGATATTCGATGACAGCCGGGACCTACAGTTTAACGTGCCATCCGAAACACAGTCATTGATGTCTAAGATTTACTTAGAAAGTACATACAAACTTAGAAAAGTTGCATTGGTACTTGCCTGACCTGGAATCGAACCCGCGCCCTCATACTCGAGAGGTTGGTTCTTTGCCCACTAGGCCACCACGACTTACCACCTTATACCTTGTATTTTTAATTATTTTTTGCTTTTGGACTAACCAATCTTATTGATATAATATCACATTAAAAAAAAATACAAAAATTACCGGTTTACCGGTAAAAATATTTTAATTACCGAATTTTTACCGGTAATTTTTATTTTACCGGAATTGCATGCCCTATTCCTATTGGAAGTTCCGAAGGCACTTTCTTGGCACATGAATATATCTTACTGTGCAGTTGAATTGAATTAAAGCCGTTATGGTATTTTATAGTTCCTGTATTTGGAAACTCGAAACTTAATGAAAAGGTGTCTAGGTCCCCATTTAGGCGTATAAAGGTTTTGTATTAGTCATACTCATCGTCGTCTTAATCATCAGGCTTTATTGCGATGATCGGTTAATTGTCATTTCGATACAATTTATCATCCACCTTGAGCTTAAAAGAACTAGGTATGTCTTGATCAAAGAGTTCCCTGATATTTTATTTTTTACTTTCGCCAAAAATTCTCCTGTTCAAGGAAATGGAAATGATAGAATAATAGAATTGGAAATAGGACAATCCACACAGAGACATCGAATATGTAAACGGATTAAATAATTCCAAGAATCGTTCGTTCCTGTACCGAAAGTGCCACAAATCGAATCACCGCCGGTCGCCGGCTGGAGATGGGCGCCAGTCGCACATTTCCGCATCCAATATGGCCGCTTTCGATTTCCTGTCCCGTCTCCCGCGTAAATGGTTTACCTCGGATTACATACAGCGTTTATTTTAATCAAACCAATGTTCGCCTCTTGCGGATCACGAGATTATACCTGCGTCCATCTGGTCTGTACGCTTCAAATGTGAATATAACGTATGTAAATCAAAATAAATTGCTTGTGCATCAAATATATGATACCATCTGGATTTTGCGTGAATGCCACGGATAACGATATTTCAGAGATTCTTTTGTTTGTATTGTAATGGCGCTCGAATAAAAGCTCCGTGTTTGAGTTATTTTGTTGGATCCCAATTTATTTACCAACATTTAAAAATAGCTCTGTAGGTATCCGTGTTCCGATACCGCCTATTGTGTGTATTTTGATTTACGCTTACAAATAGAGGATTTCAATCGGAAAGGATTTTGTCGAAAACTATAATTGTCATTGGAATAAAACAATGAACGTAGGTAAATAATATTGATGAGCTACCAGAAAATCAATGGTCAACCTCAACAACTTACTTGTATCACACTCTTTTAATCCTATTAAAATAAATAATGACAGACAAACTCTTCAGTATTAAGCTCAGACACCTCATCAATCAAACTATGGCACGGAACAAATTCGGCTCACGTTACCTGACACCCATAATACTCCTGTTTCTATCACAATATTAATATCAATGATGTAAGACATGATTTAATATGTTTTGCTTACCTTGAGGCAGGGCTGGAGGGTTAAGACAACGAAAGTGATTTTTATATGAACCAAACAAAAGAATGTCGTCGTCCTGTGAAGGTGTGGGTGTAAATATAAAATCTTAGGACACCTTAACTTTTGACTTTGTTAAAATAAGATGTAGCATGAATGCTTTCGTTCCTCAAAAAAATCATACCTCCTTATCGTGTTAGCATATAATGCAGGCAGCACCGTAGCAAGGAGCTAGCCAATGATTCTCTACTTTGATTGATTTAAATGAAAATCGTAATCAAGATCACATATCATGTTTGGTAAATGTGTCGTAATTATCACGTCCATAATAAACAGTGCCGTAAATTCAAATTCAATCTAAGTTCAAAACAAGCCGATGTCCGTATTTTAAATTATTATAGTGAAGCAAGATATAACCAACGGAGAACGGATCCCATTAACACGGGAATATTAATGGTAGATGGTAGACGATAGAAACTACGGGTTAACTCCACATGAGAGCAAAAAAACGGACCAAAAGCGACAATATTCATGGCATGACTATGAATCTTATTCAACCTATCAGCAGCTGTTTGATTTGGTTGAGATGAGTAGTTTATCGTATATTGTATGTCCACCCTGTTACTGAGATTTTACCACGATATTTATCAGTGGTTATTTGAAGTTTGTCGCAATAAACAACTTGCTTAATAAACCTTAACCTTGATCCAGACATATTTGAAAAAGTGTTCCAAATAACTGTATTTTTCCTTCTTTAACCCATCATACTACAATTTCAGAGAATGTTAATTTATATAGTTTTCGTACCTCATCATCATCATCATCATCATCAGCCTATCGCAGTCCACTGCTGGACATAGGCCTCTCCAAGTGCACGCCACTGAGATCGATTTTCGGTGTTCGTACCTAACTGGCCCTTATTCTCTGCTCTCCAGTGTACGACGTCAAACTAATTTCAGAATCTCCACGGCACCATTACATAGTCTGGTGTCTCAGCATCTCGAATCCTCCTTCCAACTCGATTCCGTATCGATTTCTAATACAATAAAATTCAAGAGGTCTTATTAAACTGAAATCGGATTTGGGCGCTTTCAAAACGCCAGAGTGCTGGGTAATCAGCAATTATTGTTTGACGTTAAAGATTGCTGTGTTAATACAATTCTGGTTTGCAAATCTTAGTTTCAAGATCATAATAAAGCATACAAATATCAGTGGGTCGTCATAATTTATCCTTTTATCAGTCACATTTACTTAGTCCGATTTTACATTCAGATAAAATATGGAACAACTGTGATAGCAGTTTAATTTGTCAAGCTATGTTATATACCCGGTGATATAGTAGGTACATATTAGGATGTACATAATAAACTACATCACCAGCAATCAGCAATGGACCATCATGAAACTGTAAGTACCTGTGATGATATTACAAGAAACTTCAGAACAAGACATAATGCCTGCAAAATAATTAATTAGTTTTCACCTCTCCCACAGAAACACAATAACAAGAGTCCCAAATTGCCTCCGTATTTTATTAAACGTCTTACAAATACACTTTATTGTACTTATCTATTAAACCATTAATCTACAAAGGAAACAACAACAATAACAATAATTAATCGCGTATTAGAAACTCCTAAGTTCTAACCATAAATGGAACCGAACAATGCTATCTAAAATCTCGCCCAACTTTCAGCACCGCTACAAATACTATTAGATACTAGATGCGTACACTCTGTATACTAACACCTTCCAATTCCAAACCATTTAAACGGCCACTGTCAAAACAATGAATTCTAAACCTTATCTGTATAGAAATTTGGTCTAATTTTGAGTGGTAACCTCGAGGTGTTTATGACCTGTGAAATCGTTAGCAGGATCATAGTATACGTTCCCTTTCGTTGGCAAGTTGCCGGCTGCCCGGTGATCAATGAACGTCTGTACAACCAGACTACTTTCACGCTGAACGTATTTTGAATTTGGAACGCTTTTTCCTTTTTAAAGGTTAACGTAATCCGGCCAGTTTCATTAAGTAGATTGTTTACAGAAGGCCGTCCATGAGTCAGAATATAAAAGAGTTCTGAATTGAATTTTTAAACAATATCTAATTAAGGCTTGAGTGGTGTTTTGGTTTGTTTACCAAATCGAAGTAGAGTGCGTATGGATGATCTACAGGAATTCTATCCTTGGTTAATCGAGTGTTATTAATCTGGTTTATTTTCAGTTTTAAAAGTATTTTTATTTTTTTCCAATATTTTCATTGAACTAAAAAGTAAAAATAGTCGCAATGCACAATATTTGCATGAAACACCACATTTAAATTTAAAATCCCGACGACTATAAAATATTCCCAGCACAATAAATAAACCGAAAACTCGACAAATCCCACAACAAAATTCAGCGTCCATTCGAAATAAATAAAAAAAATATATCCGTAAAATCCTGAATAAATTGTTGGCAACATGAGTACGTCTGTTCATATGCACAGAATAGAAAAATAAAAAAATCCCGTCGCGCGACACCGAGAGAGCATTTCACACATTTTTCCGCGTTTTTCTATTTTTCCACGCAACCCTGTCTTGTTTGTACCGAAGACAGTACAAAGACTATGTTTTCAGAAGACAGTCGCAGATAAGCTTTGTGGTGAGAAAGTCGCGATATCTTGCTCTGTGATTGGAGTACAGCACACTATTCTCATTTATTTTTCAACTGAAGTAACTATTTATTCATTACACCATAGTACTGAGTTAATAATGAAAAAAAAGTCAGTCTCACGGAGTAGCGAAAAAACTGATACTTCAGCAAAGAGTTAAAGTCACGAGCAAACTTAATATAAAAGTATACAGATGAATGATGATGGCTGAGACAAAGATGTGAGACTGACTGTACATATAAAGTTAACTTAGCACTCGAGAGTTGAGAGTCGTAATGGCCTTGGATAACCATCCTCTCAAGTTTAAGTATTTGGGTTCAATTCCAAAGTAAGCAAGTATCAAGATACTTTTCTAAACTTCTTTAGTAAGTGCGTCCAGAGTGCGTAGTGCGAGTTTTGCAAGTTAATTTTTTCGATGCGAAGATTATCATACCATTGAATCACGTAGCACTTATCTTAGAATTGTGTATTTAATAAAAACTGTCATCAGTACTTGGTCGTATTACACTTGAGCTCACTTTTGCGAGTGTAATCATTATTAACCGGCAAAATGAAAGAAGAAGTAATACCTAAATAATGTGACGTAGCATACGACTCTTTATTTCAATAGACTTATAAATTCGTATCGAGTTGCGAATGCTGTCAAAACTCGGAATTAGCACTCTGGTCACTAGTGACTGAGTAAGCCTGCACTCTTAAGTCTGGATTCATTGCAAATGAGTTCAATAAAAATGAGCTATCTGTCCTTTGATAGACTACTATGTTCCCACTTCTACACATGGTCGAAGACATCCACTCCGTGACCCAAGGTTAAGACACGTTCCCAACGTTTAGAAGCCATTTATGGATTAGGCACTAACTATTCCTTGATGGATCTATTGTATTCAACCAGCACGTTTGTGTGAAGGCAATTTGTGAACGTTACTATTTTGAACTTGAAGACATACCTGAGGAAGGTAGGTATGGGCCTTGGACAATTTGACTAACTGGAGAAGCTATTGATTGCCTTTCCATATGCAAAAGGTGAGAGAGCTGCTCATATTAATAAGTCAAATGTGCGTCGTTATGCTTGTGTTTGTAAATTTTGTCGTGTGATTAATCTGTCTAAGACACAGGCAAGTAAAACTCCTTGTACAAAGTTTTAGAAAATAAACGATTTTGATGTGATCCATTAAATTGGTTGCAATGCTTTGCTTTCTGCGCGTTAAATTAGCAGACTTTTTCGGATAGATTTGTTTTCATGGCAGTTCTGGTTGGTTCAATGCTCTAACATACAGTTTATTGCAGCCTGTGAGTTATTGCAGATATGCCTATCAGCTAATAGCTTTTAAATTCTTTTCCTATCCGTTAAACATGCAAACAAAACATTAGTCTTGTTTATTGTTTATATTTCATAGTAGCGTGCTTAATATGCTTACGTTTATGTTTATTAATACATTACGTTGTAGTAAACTATGAAAAGCTCTACTTTCTCGTTGGTCTTGTAGTTGTAAAGACCTCCGTGTCAGCATGAGGTCCTGAGTTAATAGTGTCTAATGTGGCCAACATTTTTTCAGTAGCAGCTGAAGAAAGAAACTCCCTATTCTATTATTTTTAAAAGAAGTAAGAACGTATCAAATAAGTAAGGGCCTAAGTTGGTCTATCTAGGTGTAGCTGGATATGTTAGGTAAGACGTCTAGGTACTTATGTCTTCGGAGAAAACAAGCACAATAATGAGCATGAAAGCAGCTCTACCTGTATAAAGAAAAAAAAATACGTCTGAAAGAAAACATAGTCTAAACTTTCTTTTTTCTAATTCCAGGTAAAATCTTCCCATGTTATGAATATTAAAATATTTGAAAGGGGCTTTCTGGACCCGCTGCAAACTCTCAGAAGCTTGGAGCCTTTTAGCATCCCACTTAAGATCTTAAAGAACCCAATTAAATATAAAACGCTTATAAAAGGAAGCTTCTTGCAAAAGGGGAAATTTTTGGCTTAGTAAGTATACGAAATGTGAAATTCGCTGACGAAAGATAACATACTGCGTGATGAGGGCGTCTGGTCTTCGCAGAGATTTAACAAAAGAGACTAATAGAACTGTATATCTGCTTATTTTAAAAGAAGTTTGTATTCTTTGTCATACATGTGATAGCAACTTTTTTTTTACAATAATCCAACGTTACCTACACTATTATACTGTCAGCACCACCTTATATTCATAAGTTTGAAATAAGCTTCCACCTACAAAACAGATCTAAAAAAAATAGAGCAAAAGAGATTCTCAGTGAACACGAGACTCCTTAGTAAGTTTATCTTCTATAGTTTTTTTTTTTAATTTAAACTTCCTAGCTGGAAACCTGTGCAAGTCCTTTTTTGTGACAAACTTTTCTTGACTTGCTCAGTTCTCTGCATCTTTATCCGACAGTTTGTTTTTTGTTGACTCGTGTGTCTGTTTTATCGAAATCCCTACAAGAAGCCATAGTTTTTTAGAAGCTACAATGCTTTTTTTAATCCTATCTTAACAAAGGCAAACCCATGCAAAGGTAAAAATTGTTTCATGTACATTATCATATGACTTCGCATGTTAAATGACGTATTATGATAATTTAATTTAATGCTACAACTTCTACACAAATCGTCCAGAACAACACAAATTAAAAAGGCTTAATTACCAAATTCGCATGCGTTATTAAATAATTATCACTATCTCACGTAGGGTTGCGTGCCATGCTCACATACCATTGCATTTTAAAATTAATCGCGGCCACCCCTGTCAACAGCCCGAGGTCAATAACCCCGCGTATTTAGAACGAACAATGTTTATAAAGTTAAAGGAATAGCAGGAAATAGGGCGAGGGGCAGTCGGAGGCCGTAATCCTCCATTCAACTGTTTTTGAATTACAACACGCATCTATGTATCTGTTAACGGCCATTCTGAGATAGAATTTTTGACATTAGCCCCATAAAAGGAATGTCAAATTCCTATCTCTGGTAAGCAAATGACAGATGGGTAGAATATTGGGATCGGTCATAAGTCTGCTTAAGTATAATGGGTAGCGAACTAACAAGTGACATATTAATGTTGCGTGACGGAAGCTAAAGTTTGGACGCAGATTATCACGTTTGTTAGTGAACAAGAAGGTGACATGGTTCATGGGATAGTGCAGCCGCAGGATGTTTTATGAGTGGGTACCGGTTACCTACTTGACCTAAATATTTTTAATATCATTTGTATGTAGGTTAAGGAAGACGACCATAGTACAGCTTTGGATCACTGTTGTAACAATTTACAACATCTTTTGATGTTTATCACTAAATAAACAAAACAGCAATTCTAAAACCCTATGTACAATAAATACATTTTCTTTAAGGAAAAAATAGTTCTAAGGAAGCATTGCAAGTGTAATAAAACTCAGGTGCAGAAATGCATACTGTTAGGTACTATTTTAGCACGCTCTACTTTCTTACTTGTTACCTTAAAATAGTAACACAAGTTTACACTTATACCAACAAACAAGAGCATTATTTTGTTTCTAACTTATACGTAGACCCAGCATAACTTATTATTCAGAACATAGCCAAAGTAAACAACGGAGTAAACTAACGCCTCGGAGCACGTAGAATTTCCGTATTACACCCGTTTACGGCACGGATGGCGACCGTACATGAAAATATTTGAGTAATAATTACAAAATTAGGTTGGAACTCGTTAAAAAGTCGACGGCACGGTACGAGCCCTCAGGGAATGCTGGTCACTTACAAACACATGCATGCTTTTTGGGTGTCGGAACGCACGTTCCAATTTCAAATGTTATTTTTTTAGAGAAGCATTAATTAGAGTATTCGAAACTTGAAACCTTATTCTTACGCTGTTATTTTGTTTTTTTATTAGTGTTGACCACTTAAAAAAAGGATTATCAACACTATTCTTATTTCAAACGAAAACAATCGATAGTTTGTAGAACAGTTGAAGCGCTTAATAATGCAAACTATTCCCGTAAACCGATCGATGTTACTGAACTGTCGTTTTGTCTGTGTAGGTAGAATTTGTATCAGTTGTTACCAACGATGGCGCGGAAAGGGATACCAGCAATTTATCATTGAAACTCAGATTCACTTTGAATGTGAAGCGAGATTAGATCTTTCCTATTTTTGAATGCAAAGCAGACAAAAATATTTCAAAACTAGTGAGTGCATTCGTCTGTTAGTTTCGAGTTTTCAAATATCTAACAAAGCCGTTTAATTTGCGTGTTGTTTTATTTTTCCAAAAGGTAATTTGCGCCATTAAAAAAGGTAGCACGAACTCCTTATCTTAACCTCCTCCACTAACCTGTCTGGCTGAACTGTAACGACCACCGCGTCGCTCTTACCCGCCTCACACCCGACGCCATTTTCCGTAATTTTCATTGTTGAAACTATCTCCATGCAAACGAATCATTTACAACTTTTTGGGAACATTGTTATTATTAACAATGATTTCTAGGTAAACTATTTGATACGACATTTTTACTTTAAGGTGTCATAGTGTTGATAGAAAAAATCAAAGCACGCAAAATCGTCGCAAGCGCAGTGCAGACACTGAATTAACCGCCGACCCGAGGGGATTAACTGATCTAACTCAATGATACTCGGCTGGGTTGCAGCAATTTCGTAGTGCTATTATTGCAGCCATGAGGGCAGGACACCGGCTCTCCGGCGAAATTAGTAAATAGACACTTGATGGGGCCAAATGGGCAGTGCCCGCGGCGTAACGTTAATACCATATCAATTTGTTAACTTAAACTGACGGATGGTAGGGTACACTGGTCGTGGTTAGCATATAATTTAAACTATGTAATACAATGATTTTAAGCTGTCACGTGTGATAAGTTGCAATTTTTATTTTGAATTGAAGTGCATGTTATAGGCATAGTACGTAATTTGAAAAGTTTGAAGCAGCTTTGTTAGGAAAAGGAAAACAATGCAATTTGCATGTTCTACATTGAAAGCCGAGAAAAAGTCTGCACAGCTTGAGTGTAGGTTGTCCCATATACTTAAGTTGAAAAGATTCGGTTATTCTGTTTTGGATCTTTAAATTAACCAACTTATATAATATTTTCCTTTTCAAAAAGGGTGCTTTAAATCTTCATCAATTAAAATACATCACACTAAAGCAAACTTAAGTAATAGGTCTTCATCAACCTACGCATATGTAAACTTTAAGACGTATTTAGGGATCGTATTTTGCATTTAAATTAAAATTATTCAGGGTTATGGGACGTTCCTTGTTCCTTTGACAACTAAATATAGATTTCACAAGTACACCCAAATCCTTGAGAGGAAAGGTTCACGGTATTGTGAATCAATTTTAAAGAGGTACTTAGAATGTAATTATAAAGTCCTTAAATTCCTTATAGGCATGGCGTGTAGGTGGTGCCTTTATTTAATTAATTAAAGTTTATTGTTGAATGTTATCTGTTCGTATCGGCATTTATTTAAATTAGATACGAGCTATCCCAAGCAGTTTCCCCTAGTGCCGAATATCTTCATCGAAAAACTATTGGCCGACAGTTCTCTACCAATATATGCAACAACAACTTCCAATATAGAAAATATGTAGGTGCTAAGCAACAGAACCTCTCAAAATATCAATCATGTATCCAAATCGAGTAATCGATAAAAGCACTCGAGCACTCGAGCTTACGTAGTGAAATCTCGGCAAATTCGCACATCGCGTCATGGAAAATTTGTGAAGAGTTGGAATATGGTTGAATGTCACATGTCGGTGTCACGCGGAGTCGATCGAAGGCCGGAGGGGGAGGCACGAGGGAAGCGCAGAGGATATTGTCGATTTCAATGCGCCGGAGACAACGCAATCCGTGATCAGGGCACGTGCAGCTAAGGGCTCGGATGTTATTAGTTCATGGTGAACAAGGGAAATGACTAGTCCTTATGTTTGATTGTTTGTACTTATTAGCTTTATTGTGATTTTTTATGGTAACCGAAGAAGCTGACAATTGGAACACTTTAGAAGGGTTCTCACATATAACAAAAAAATAGTTCCCACTTAACTATAGTGCAAAAATGACTATATAATTATGTAGATGCTTGTGCTGGTGACTCGACATGCGACTATATTCAGATCTGAGCACCTTTTTTGATTAACATAATCCTAACTAATATTATAAATGCGAAAGTAACTCTGTCTGTCTGTCTGTCTGTCTGTCATTTCTTCACGCTTAAACTACTAAACCGATTTGTGTGAAATTTGGTACAGACATAGTTCGGAGCTTGAGAAAGGATAGATTATTTTTATTACAAAAAAATTGAAAATAAAAAATAAAATGTATTCCGGACATATAGCGCCATCTATTGGTCAAACCTAAAATCTGCCGGAAGTCACTATTCCATGCGAACGAAGTCGCGGGCAAAAGCTTGTAGTCGTATAAAACGAACTCCTTAGAACAAGGTAATTTCCTGCAAAGCTAACTTTGCTTGCATATCGTAAAGTGGGAGATGTTGGCCGCTACAAATCTTATTTATAACGACACGAAGTCGCAGATGTTCGCGACGACTGTAGCGGACAGAAGAGCCCTATTCTGTATACGAAGGGAAAATTATCTTTTTATGCGTGGAACTAGAAAGTGGGAATAAGAGCATGAAAGTAATTTTTAAGTTCCTTTATTTTTGTCTTTCTATTGGAAATTGTTAATTCAATATTTCAATTCATCTATTAAGATGAAGCAGTTGTTGATAGCTGTACCTAAAAACATTGTGCTGACTATAATTTATAGACACGGAAGTGTTTTGACATACTAAATAATGTACCTACATGGCACTAGTCTATTTGCCTCACCGCAATCGGTAAGCAACTTTACTAGACATAAGTTATTCAGAAGGTACATTATTAATTCTTAATCATCACTGGACAGAGGGTCGACAGCTTTCAACACCACTGACATCTACCAAACTATATCTAAACATTATCGTACAGAGTAGTGCCACCGCGTCTTATATGCAGTTGACAGCTATCTATAATTGACTATAAGTGTCAACTATTGATTGTAAGTGTCAACTGCTCACAAAACTGTCAGATCATGATCAAACTCACTGTCAGCCACCGAAAGTCAGCGTCTATGCATAGCGTAATAACATATTGTCGGTTAGATGTGAACAATATGTATGCAAATGCAATAAACTACTTAACGTTCGTTCACATTCGGCGGCTGACAGTCAGTTTGGTTTAACCACAGCCTTTAATACTACTGTCCTCTCGCGAACATTTACCGCTGTTCCAGAATAGAGGCGCTCCATCATGTCAATATATGTTTTATAGAGCTCATGCATCCTGCAGGAGGCGACGTAACTGCCATGAGCAAGGAAGTGTACAATGTAAGAGGATGCCGCTGTTAGTGCCTACGTTTAAATATAGATTGCCGCGCGTCTAGCCGTCTTAATCTTTGGTTTTGTGTGGTTTATTCGGTTTATTGTATTGATCATAGATTATTGTCAGTTATGGTGATGCTTGTTTGTAAAAAGGTTCTTAAGTAGTAATGTAGTCTATTACTCCCGCCTTTCAATCCTAACTGTCGTATTGGCATTCAGTAAGAAATATCTAATGTCTTTATGAGAAAACTCTACAAGTCTTTTTCCTCCATTTATTTATATTCACATAAAATCGACTCCTATGCGTACAGTTGATTGTATCGAAACATACACAAAGAAAAACATTCGATATTGAATTTTGTGAAGGTATTTTGCTGTATTTATCACTTTGAGTCCTTCCTCAAAGGGCGACAAGCGACCTGCTTCAAACGGGGTATCCTTTGAACCACCATTAATGTATTCTGAACCCTATTTCTTCAGTGTATAGGTTGATATTATTCTATTTAGGTTATTTTGCGAGGTTCCCATAAATCGCTTAGCAGCAACGGACGGATGTATTCGTTACGAATACAAGTGGATATTTACATAATGATTTATCCAGTTCAGGCGTCCTAGCAAATTGCCACTTGGTAGATGTGTGGTGAACTTCCGTAGTTGTCTTTAACCAAAGATCAATGTATATCCTTAATGCTGTAGCAAACTGTCTTCGAAACTCAAAACCAACATAGAATAGAAACTTCAGTGTAAGTATCATCTTAAATTCATATCTTGTAAACAATACCCTCCTCATAATTTATAAAATTATCAATAAAGACCCAAACACAACCCTTTTAAAGCCCTAATCTACAGAAGTGGTGGGTCATAATCCGGAATTTATGTCCCAAACGTGGGCCAGACGTCTCACGTACTCCACAAAACTAGCGGCATACAACCGTACAACTCAATAAGGCGTAGCACACACGACGCTCGAGATGTCTCCAGGGCCCTCGACCATACAATGGCTGCCCGACACCCAGACTGTCTACAGTCACCTCTATATATCGCACTAATGACGACCTACGAGAGCTAATTACGTGTAGCCTTAGCGCTAATTAGAGTCGCGTGTGTCTGATCTTTCGGAATTAATTAATTTTAATTTTGACGCATCATTACGCCTAAATGTTGAAATACGTTTTCATTAAAAATTTAATATTTTTTTACATCGTTTCAAGTGATTTTAAGCATGTTTTTGATGTGGTATGACGATAAATTAATATCAAAGTAATAAATCGACTTGCCAAATATACTCTTAGACATACTTACACCATAGGTACTTTGCCTTCCACAAAATGGTAAGTATAGGACCAATGTATTCAAAGTTAATAAAATTACTGAACAGCAATTTTTACAAAGTTCCTGTATGTTTATTTTATAGAGGTAGATCCTAAAAAAACTGTGTAATGTTCTGTTTCATTTGTGCAGAAAATCATAAATCAAACTATCGATAAACCACATCAAAATCAAACAAACAAACTGCTTGAGAAACTGTTTACGTTATTAATTTAAAACGTGTAACTTAAGAACCTCTCAAGCGATACGCTGTTCCAACATATTGCTTCTAAAGTGGTTTCCACAACAACAAATGGAGGAAGAACCCCTTACATTTGTAGCTCGTATTTCACTTGATTTATTTTTACAGGCGCTAATATATCACGGGGCCCAAAATAGACTAGCTTCGAATCTGGTCCTACGATATTATCCCTCACATAGTATTCTCTATTTTCTCACAGAAGGTCTGTCACACACATGTGCGGACAATTAATCAAGTTCATGGACATGGCCAAGACATCTGCGTGTACCTTTGTCCAAATGTCAATTAGGTAATAGTTACAGACCCGATAACAGAAGGACCAAGATAAATGAACTCAAGTAATAAAAACCACCTGCCTACACAAGATTTGGGAGACAAAGTACTTACTTTTCGCGAAAATCAATCAACGAAATCTTGTAGATAAAACGTGAAAATTTAAGGAAATGTCTTGGTAAAGGTCTCCTCCCACTCACGGTTTTGCGAAGCTAAACTTAAAATAAGTTTAGATCGTATCTTTAATTAAATTCTTGTTCTTTACTGGTTACTGTTAAATTAGGTTAATTTGATAACCTAGGTAATATGTACATTTAGGTAGGTATGTAGATACATTTGTTTAGTTAAGTTTGATTAGCTGATATAAACAAAAATACCTACATACGAACGCCGCTCCGTCGGTACTCGCAACATTCCAAAGGTCTTACAAAACAACTTATTTCCCATGCAAAAAAACACTTTCTGCATTCACTATTCACTGTTTCAGTTCCAATTAAGTTCAGAATACAGTGACCAACCGCAAACACGTCGAGAGCCATCAGCTGTAATGTGAAGTGACATTGATTGCGCCACTAACACTTTAAACCAACTAACAGCGTAGTTTTCGAGATCTTAACTGACCCCATAAATATTTACGACGATGCGACGCTTCAATTCATTCACACTTGCAGCTGGTTGCACTGTAATGTAAGATGTTTGACATTCAGGAAAAGGAATATCTTCTCGTAGCACTCAGAATTTTTTTACGTAGGTACATCCTTCATTATATAGGTAATGATACTCAATAACTAAACAAAAAGTTGTAATGAAAGCTTAAGCGTTAAAAAAATAAATATTTAATAGTTTTTAACATAGATTAAGTACTCAGTACGTATTATTGAATACTTTATATTTTAGTCTTATGCGTTGGAGCGTACCAGTTATCAACTTCTAAAAGGAACCCATAGTTCACAAGTCCACAACCCTCAATTTCTCACAGATTGTAAACGTAAAGTGTCAACACTCCCATGCCACGTCGAACTAATTGTTTATTTAGATTAGTCAACCCTTGGCTCTCTCGATGAAAGCTGTCAAAGAAATAAAAACGAATATCGGACATAATGGTCCGTTAATTCGTTTCTGAACGTTCTGTAAAGTGTCAACTGCAGATGAATTTGTATCCGAAAGGTTGTATTCAGCCTGATGGAAGTAACTCTTGTTAAGTAGAAATGTTCAAGTATTTACAAAAAAACAGAAAATTAAAAGCTTTACCTAATTTTTATCTAGATCCGATTTAAATGGATGCAAGGTCAGGTCTGGTCAATTGCAGGGAGTTAGAACTCTAAACAGGCATTAAATCAAATGAACATTAAAAGCGCTTGAAAATGTTCACTCAACTAACGTATGAAAATATAACTACGCTCTCAAAGCTCTAGCATGTACGCGGGATAAGGGTGAAAAAAAGGGAAAAATCTCCGCTTTATGAAGTACGAGGCGTTAATTATACGGATGCTTCTGCGTCCCATCAAATTCGTGTCCCTCGGCCAAAATTTTCAATTTAAACTCGCCGGATTTCTGGGTTATTAGCGGGTCCTATATTATGTAGACGCTTGACTCCATTATCTCTTTATCAACTTCCAAAATATGGAACGGTAACATTCATTTGTTTCGTTTGATTTTACTTCTATTATGTAACAAAGGAGCTTGTGAATTACGGCTCAGACGTACCTACACAGCTACTGAACCAGTGTGATGATAAATACCTAAGTGAATATGTTTATCTACCAGCAACACGATTTTTGCCCCACTTCAAAAACAACCATCCAAACAAGAGATTAACCATTCCTTTTACAAATCCTCACCAGCGACATATTACACGCCGTCATAACAAAAAATATAGAAAAAACAATCTCCATATTGTTGGTCCGCTATCCCAAAGGCTTAGTTTTTTGGTTTTGGTAGTAAAACAAGATACCCTGACGTATAATTTGCCATGTCTGTCTGTCTGCCCAGACCTGTTATTGGACTGTTCCGAAAAATGCACGCCCTTTTTCTAACTAACAAGACGTTTGGAAAGGGGTTCTTTGGTGTTTATACTCAATTTTAACAATAGTATTTATGTGTTTTATCAAAATCCTCTCATTTTGCTTAACTCGCGTTCTAATACTACTCACAGTATAATATCAAAATATACTACGCGCATCTCAAGTCATATTTTAAATTGAAAGTCTCCCCTTTCGACAAAATATTCCAAAGCATAGGCTCGCTAGATTCCAGCCCAGTGAACGTGAAATCAAACGTCTCATATCGTTCACATCTAATTCCTTCACACGGCCTCCCAGATTTTACTCACCTACATCACATGTTTGTCCATACACCTACACATTTTAGACATGTACTGGCTTTTGCCAGTGATTTTTCTCACATCCCGTGACCAATTTCACGCAATAATAATGGGCTAAGTATCTGATGAAAACCGACCAGTAGTTTCTGAAATTAGAGCGTTCAAATCAAAAAAGGTTTCATTCTGATAATATTAGTACCCACCTATATATTTTGTACAACAGTTCCTACTACTTAAAAATCGGTAGTATTAGGTATTAGATAAGACAACAGTTAGTTTAAAAAACTTTATTGTCCAAAGACAAATAAGTTAAAAACAAAATCGTAGAATCTCGACACCTTTTTTAAATGCATCGCATCCACTATGTCTCAAGTACACTTTCAATGGCTACAATGCAGTCAATTATTAAAATCTATAGACCGCTACTTGAATGCGGACTATCTCAGCATCTATACCGTCTCATTATACTAAGGAATTTAGTATCAAAGGAATTAATGGCATCTTTAAGCGCTTATGAGAATGTGCTCTTAATTACATTCCTTTTGTTCACGTGAATCACGAAGGCGACATCTTTTTAATTTATCTTTGATATATTGCAAGTCAATGGCATTTATGACTGTATACCGAAATATACTTTATTTTTGGTTCATCGATGATCACTGTAATTTTTGTTTTGGTCCTCCCATTCCTGTACCTAATGGTAGATAGTTTATAAAAGACCATAGTAAAAGTAATTCGTGTACATTGGCCAGTTCACAAATGCTCGAATATTTTAAAACAAAATTATCATACAAGAAGGTATGATACCAATTTAATGCTCTGTTGACTTATAAACTATTTATATGTAAATTGTCTACCCAAACTCAATCATATTAATCAAGTCTGAATAAAATGTTCCTTCGGTCCTACGGTCTTGGTCTTTTCAATATATGCTTTAAAATTCATACAGAAACTATATAGTCTTTACTTACTAGCATCCGCCACCGGTTTCACTTGTTTGTACTTCCCGTATCCGTATAAAGAAGCCTATGTCTTATTCTAATGTATAAGCTACATTACTGGCAAGTTTTATCCAAATCGCAAAGTTTTTTCACGAAAGAGGAACGAACATCCATACATCCATCTACTGCAGATTACATCCGTTGTTGTGTACCTACATAATTTGTATAAAGCTAATGTTGTCAAATTCCAATCTCTAATCAAAAGACAACGGATGGATCATCTATACTAATATTATAAAGCTGAAGAGTTTGTTTGTTTGTTTGTTTGAACGCGCTAATCTCAAGAACTACTGGTCCGATTTGAAAATTTCTTTCAGTGTTAGATAGCCCATTTATCGAGGAAGGCTATATATTTTTATCCCGGTACGGGAAGTAGTCCACGGGGTGCGGGTGAAACCGCTGGCAGAAGCAAGTTTATTATATTCCACAGCTAAACAACTTAAATCTAGACGACCCAAGCTTTCAGATACCTTTAAGACGAAGAGCACCTAACCTTATCAAAGTGCAGACTGAATCGATCTCCACCGGTCACGTGAAAAGCAAAGATAAGCAAGTGAGGCAACATTGACCCAATCATTGTGTAGGGGTGAGTCGTTCTGACGCCTTATCTACCGAACCATCTCAAGCGGGGGATGTTACGAACCAATTTGTCGTAGTCGTCAAATTGGAAAATTAAATTTGAAATGTATTTGCTGTGATCTACATTGCTTTTGGAAATTATTTGATTTTATTTCACTTGACCTTTGCATCTTGGAAATTGTTATTTAAAGTTATTGTGTTGTGCTGGCATTATTATTTTATGGCCACCTATACTTATTCGAGAAAAGAAAAAAGAAGCAACTTGCGCGATTAATTAGAGAAATATATTGAGGTTATCATATAAAATGAAACGATCTAATAAAATAAACTATCAAACATATAACGACACAGTAAACATAGATGTTACATAAAATTAAAGCTGAACAAAATGTAAATAGACAAGTTTTCCTGTAAACAAAATTTATCATAAAGTAATAAAGCTACTTTTTTCTTTATAAATAGCCAATGTTCCAACAATAGAACATTGTCTATATCTCTACGGATATTCCTTTTGTGAACCCATTGAACAGAAACAACAGAAGTATCAGTCTACAAATAAACATAACGTCGTGGACAACAGGAAAATAAAATCACCACGCATTTTGGCTAAATGTATATTCCCATCTACTTTTTGGTCATGTTTTTTTATTTTTATTATTGACAGGGGCATAATTATTCAGTGCTGATATTTAAACAACAGATTCAGAATTATAAAGTCGGAATTAAAATTCAAAATTAGTTACCACACAGTAAACTATGCGAAATTGTGAAAAGAAAAATTCTTGCTCAGCCGCGTCCTGACAAGTTCAAATAAATGGTTTATACTAACTTAAAGCAGCTAAACTTGTTACGCAAGTTTAAGCTGTGGTCCTTCTATACGCAAATGTTAGCTGACGGAACTGCACAGCCAAGTCGTGGGGAGACTCGGTTTCCGCTACATAAACCCACGAGAGGGCACCTCCATCGATCGGCGAGGTCTTCCCTAACACAAGAATGTTACCTATTCCAAATGTGATAAAATGTTGAGGTTCCAAACATCAAATTATGTGGGGAATTTTAATAAACAGAACATTTTAATTCTTTGAAAATATTTTGAACATGAGAATTGTTTTGGTGACAAAATTGAACGGCATATAGATTTATACCTACTTAATTATATCTTGAAACAATTTGGTATGAACTGGGATTTTTATTTATTTATCTGCTTTAATTATAAAACATAACGCAATACAGACACAGCTTCCTAAAACTCTAAACTCCCAACCACAAATAATACACGAACAGCCAAAAGTTAATACAAACGCTATTCAAATTCTCCACGAAGCTTTAATCTGTTAAGAAAGTATTAGCATAAACGAGATAGCCTGGCCTGGACGTGAACAATGCAGATCTAACTGTTGCCACCCCCAAGTTTAAATTATACACCACGCTATGGTATTGTTCTAAGTGGCATAAAGAGAGAGGTCTGCGACTTTGATAATATAGTTGTTTCATTGTATTGTGTACCTAGTTGAATAGAATATAAATAGATACATTGCATTTAAATGGGACAGAGGTTTTATTCCTTAAAATATAGTACACAAGTGACCATAGCTTTGGGTCAAATTGATTTCATTGGTTTGTATTTTTACACAAGAGACTGGAAGTCAAGAAGGACTGCAACAAGGACTTCAAAAGAAAATTGATTGAGAAATCCTTAATTGGACTCTGGTAAATAGATGCTCGTTATTTCTTAAAGCACTAGAGTACTGTCTCGTTTACAAACAAATACAGACCTCTAGTCCTATTTACCTAAAGAGTTCCATAAAAGTTTTTCCCAATTATTCTCCTCAATTTTGTTTCTAAGTCCTTGAAGAAGAAACAATGTCCGCGTCTGTATCAAACGGAATATCAAAATACCGA
Organism: Helicoverpa assulta; assembly: GCA_963856015.1. Taxonomy (NCBI): domain Eukaryota; kingdom Metazoa; phylum Arthropoda; class Insecta; order Lepidoptera; family Noctuidae; genus Helicoverpa; species Helicoverpa assulta. Next base: position 5,641,843 of record CAWLCW010000016.1, read on the forward strand.
GTCGTCTTTTGTTTCAAGCGAGAAAAATCTAATAAACGCTACCGCTGCTCAAAAGACACCCATTTCTCAAGAAAGATTTATATGTAAATGATATTGCAACGTGACAAGAATTTCGTAATTTTTCTCAAGAAACATCAACGTCACTTGAATGTTAAAAACGGGAAATTTTAAGATACGTTCTGAAGATTTATGAATGCTTTGGAAGAAATTTGGGAAGGAAGTACGGAATTAAATTGAATTAGATTCTCATTACCATCGTTTCAAGTCAGATTTTCTCATCACCCTACCCAATATTTCTCTGTTTCCTTGAAAATGGTCCGACGAATACAATTCCTGTATTAGTGTCCATTGTGTCCTGTATCCTGTATGGTTATAAAAACCACACAATAGTAGGAACACCGCAGCACAATTAATTGGCAAACCGATTGGGTCAATATGTTTTGTCTATCAATTCGGTTTTGATGATCAGGTTAACCAATTGAAACCGCAGTTGCATTACGACAAAACATTCATGGGCCAAAATATTTGATAAGCTTGCTGGCAATGTAATAACCATAATAAACACGTATTTTTGTAAAAAAGGTTATTTAAAAGGAGAATAAAGTTTCATGATAGATATTGATAATGTCATAATAAAAAATAAGACTAACATCCGAATTGAGAACTTCCTCCACTTTGGGGAGTCATTTGAAAAAGGCAACGTTCGCAAAAAAGTACAAATAAGTTATTCAGTTTCAAATTAGTTTCTACTAGCCAATTTTATAATTTACCTACATGTAGCAAGATTTTTAAGCTTTTCATTTATAAACATAAAAGCTAATACTCGTATGCTAAAACCCAAAATGATATACACAAAATGATCCTGTATCCCACATCTGATATAACATAAAATTGGTCCTAAAGCAACATTTTATTATCCACATTCTACTTTATGTTATCCGTAAACATTTGGTTCCGGATAAGTAGATTCAAAGAGTTATACGGGAATATAATAATTTTATTTGTAGAATAAATATCGGGCTACCGTGAGGCATAAATAGGATTAAATACTCTTTGCATCCATTTACGGTCGTTCCCGATAATCTATCTACTACTTGTTTTACTAACTAGAGATAGGAATTTATCATTAGGTACATGCATGGGGCTATCGTCAAAATATAAGTCAACAGATAGGAAAAAATTTGGAATGAAATTGGGAACGGACGTTATTCATCAACTTTGTGTTAATAGGTTTTCGGAGTTTTTGGTTTTAGAACTGGTTCTCCGTTCCGAAATTAAGTTGCGAAGCGAAATTATGACGAATGTTTCTTTCTATAGTTTGGTGATTGCTGGTTTATAGACTTTGTGAAACGATTGTTTATTCTCAATGTTTGCAATGTATTATTCATTCAAACGAAGAAAAGATAACAGATAAACACGGCGAATGTTATCCGCTTCATAATATCTAATAACAGCGACTTCAACTGAAGTGGAAGAAAAGCAATAGAATTTCCGAATCTTTCTGTTATTTTATTCCATGAATCTTTGTTTTTTTTATTTATTAATAACTGGATTTTATTGTTGCTTTACAATTTATTGTTAAGCTACATGTTTACAAAGAAGCTACAGTCAATAATTCAATTCAAGTGTTAACGAATTGTCTATTCTATCCCGAAAACCTCAATACACAACATCACATTTATGTACCTACTCTGTCGTTGATTGTACAACAGCGCAAAACACCGCCAGCATCCATTGCCTCTTGAATTGGGCATAAATTTGTGTCGTCATTAAAACCGCAAAGTCAACACTACCGCGCCGCTCCGTGTTTACCGGTAATTACTGAATCTCGCTTCAAAAGAAGTCAGGATTACCATACAAGGGACAGTTTTGCCTAGTCACTTGGTATAAATAGATCCCTGCGGTACGCCGTTACAATGTTTGATTTATGACGCCTGATAGCCTGTTGACTAAAATATGGAGGCGGCACATGATAGGGGAGGATGTACGAAAAGTTATTTTTGACCGTGAAACTACATTATTTTTGACTGTATCGGGCAAAGTCGGGGGTATGCATTATTGGGATATTTCCGGGTCGAAGGACCAAAATCAACTGCCGTTTGAGCAAACATTTCTGGGTTGGGGCAATGTTAGTACCGTTTCCACACACATATATATTTTTCGAAATATTTACTAAGTATTTGGTGTACATGCAAGTAAATCAAGACCAAGCCGGATACTGGTCGTAGGAAATAAAAGTAGAACGCTCAAGACATAAATTATAATTTCTTGTTACAGAAACATACAAACAAAATTTTATTAATGGAACGGAACATCGTCCGGTCTAGCACTTCCTATAAAGCTATGAATACATTATATAATAATATTCTATTCGGCATGATTCATCAATGATGACTCATTGAAATCCAAAATTTTTACTCACTCCCTTCACGTAGGTATACGCATGTGTCATAATTTTTTGTCGTTACCAAGCTGTTAAATATAATCACTGAAACAGTTCTAACATTTAATTATCTCCGATTACCCATCTGTAAATAACTTGTTAGGAGGAGATGTCTCGACAAATTAAAGACCTAATCTTAAAATAGATGTTGGGCCAAAGCTTCCGACTGTCGAAAAACAAATATTTTAAGCTCAGAAGATCAGTTCGCGAATCGTAAATAAAATCTAAAAATGGATGATGGTGAGTCAACACAATTCAGACTTGATTGAAAATATGAATGAGTGACTATCCCAATCTATTTTACAATAGCTTTTTTGTACATCAACATTTTAATACCGTATTAGGTTGGCTAAGTAGGTATACACCCATTTGTAAAAGATTTATCGTAATATTTTCTTATCGGCTTCGTAAAAAAACTCTTAATTGAAAAGACGTTATTATTCATAATAAGTATGTAAGTTGCCGTATTACCGTGACTTTTAATAGTAACGATTTAGACAAATCGCTTTTCAATAGAAACGACGTGTGTGTTTTGGTAAGTAGAAGCTTATGGAAGCTTATAAGAGATTTTAAAATTGTATACATTCAATTTGATGTTTCAATCAATTGTACACTTACCTACCGCTCTCTGATCATGAAATTATTATTAAATGATTATTTAATATTATAAACGAGAATCTAATTGCTCAAAATAAGACCAAAAACAATTAGAGGAATTAAAAAGCGAAACGACTCTAAATAAGGGCGTAGCATAAGAGGAATTGGAAACATGCACAATTTATGTCGCTACAAAATAACCAGTAAAGCCTACATTGGTTTTATATATATTTATTCGCGGCATCTTAAACGTGAAGCCGAAGAAATTTGAATAATCACAACGGCAGCTGTGCAAGCGACGACCAAGAATATCGCTTTATGGTAAGCTAAGCTGCCAAGATCAACTCGGAATCCTAATGTAGCAGTAGATTGAATAAACGGCGCCTTTGTCACACAATCCTGCTTTTAATTTGAAGCTTCTTACGAAAACTGGATTAAAACACAATTGATGATAATTTCTGGAATAATGCTAAAGATTTAAATAACTTTATTTAGGGTTAAATTGTATTAATTGTGGCTAAAAAACATACACTGCTTATACAATTGCTTAAAGCGCACATTTCAGTCATCATAAACCTTTTTAGGCAAGGAAGTCGAGTAACGTTAAAACAAACACCATTGCAAAAGAAAGTAAAAGGCATCTGCTACGTAAATGATTCATTTTTAATGCTGTCCAATAAAATGTCCAATATAAGGTAAATAATATATTATGTCGGTGCAGTAGCAGCTGTTCGTCCGCCAGTGAGCCCCAAGCAAGATGCGAAGACGATATCACTACACAAGATTTATGTAGAAGGTGTACTCCTTCCTCACCATGTCATTAAATCCTACGTCTTTTAAGTAGATCAAACAAAAAAAAAAAAATGAAGGTTTGTTATTTATCCACTCCTGATTATTGTAAATACCTAATGTACCCAGTGAATCCGAGACAGAACACATTAAATTGTTCTGCGTAGACCCACTGCCAAGCAGAGTTAACCATTACTAAGATTTCAAGTCATTCGTGGAATTATTAAAGTGGTCCTTCTGTACGCAGACATTTTACGACCATCCTATTCCGTCGCAACAAGCAACGCTTCCCTAGGCAACCATAGGACCACATTGCGAACTTCTAGCTATTTGGGTACCGTGGCAAATGAAACAAATGAGATATATGATGCGGTCACGGTGCTCCAACAAATTTAGTTTACGCAATTCCTGGCAAACTTTGCTTTATTAGCAAAGTTAGAACATTTCCACGAATTTCTTGTTTTGTTCTCGCTTGTTATTCAGCTTTTAAGTAGGTAGGCTCTCATGCAAAATAAAAAAGTACTTGATGTCATGTTTATGGGTGTATTTTTTCAACCGCCATCTTGATTTTATAAGTGTGGGTCTAGTGGACTTTGTACAGTTTCCTGACTAACTTTTCGCCGTCGAAAAGGTAAGAAAATCCAAGAGCGATGACCAAGAAGTTGTGTCTAGTTTGTACAAAAGTTTCCACCCCTAAGTTAACTTCGTCGTCGTTTCGACGGATCGTCCAATGATTAAGATTCATTTGGTAGACTTTTTCTTTTTGCTGGATAAGGAAAAGGTGAGGAAAAAAGGGACATGAGCGTGTTCTTGATTTCGAAATCGTTTTCTGAGAATTACTTTGGACGCTTCTCTAAGCTTTTATGGATCAGTTAGTTCGACTTTGTTTTTATAAAAAAAGATCTTCTCAAATCTGCAGATTCAAGCTAATTATGTTTATTTCTTCTGTAACTATACTATACAAGATTCCTAAATTGTATCCTTATAGTCCACCGGAAAACCATTGAACGAAGTCCTAAAGTATTGTACGTCGTAAATAACTTCCTTCCTCGCTGACCTGGGATATAAAGAACAGACCTTTAGCGGTTTTTTTCATCCCACGCAAATCGTAAAAGTCACTCAAGGGAATCGTTTTTGTTATACTCTCAAATAAATATACCGTACACAGAAATATGCCCCTGCTTAGCAGTGTCAAGTCTACCTTACAAAAGATTTGGAAAGAAGTTATTTTGTAGGAAAGAATGTGTTACATACTTTTATGAGTATTTTAGCCGGCTCTAACATATTTTCGTTTACTGAAAAAACACCACTTTCAGAACCTGCACGATCGTTTATTTTCCCTCAGGTTTACCATGTTGCAAGCACGAAGCCACCACACGAGACGTGCATCAAAACCAAACCCTAGCAACGTGTCTTCACAATATTAAACACATTTATAATGTGTTGGAGGCAACGTGGCGGTCTACCGCGGCCGTCTGCTAACTTAGCATGCTCATAATAAAAGCTCATTTTATGCTAATATCGGTGCGGGCGTTGGCAACTATTTGTGCAATTTGAGCAGTCCAGAGTGCGGAAGGCAAATAACTGCTAAATATTCATGCTGCCGTAATTCTGTAGGGTTCAGCAGTTTTTAATGAAGGTGAGTTTGTGGTATGGACAATTAGGGTTGTTTAGAAGTTTCGCGATTTCTTAATGGCTCTGTAAGTGGAAGATGCAAATGCAGGGGATTAAGCCCCAGTAAGTTTAAAAAGTAGGATTAGTGGAATTTCCATTTTTATTTCCAACTAAGTCCAGCTAAAGTTAATAAAAGTTTTATGTGATCCTCGTAACTGGACACGTGCACCTGAGGACAACGAAAGGGAAATATGCGTAACTAAAGGTATCGCAAAAAATGCAAAGGGAAAACCTGTAGGGTTTCACATAACAAGCGCCGGACCGCAATAAAACACCTGCAATCCCGAGCTTCTTTCTTTTAACGTCTAACCTTCCTGCCTCCCCTCGCCACCCTCCACCCCTCTACTTCCTAGCGTGTCGCGTAAACAGGGGAAATTCGAACAAAGAAAATACAGGAACAATTTGCAAGCTTCCACGACAATACGAAATTTTGCGCCGTAGTTGTTCTAAAGTTGACTACAGCAATTATTCGTGTACACAGCGTGGAATTAGCTCGTCATGTAAATGAACCTGTTCTCCCACTGACTGATTATAAAGCTCGGTACTCACCTTCCAATTTAGTCGGCGATACGGTGAAATGGATCGGTGTGAAAAAGCTGACGATGCAAATTGCTTGCGTATAGGCGAGAATTGCATTGGATTTTTGGATAGCTGTGGCTGTTCTATGTACATATGAAGGTAGGTATATAGATGCTATCCATTGCCCTGTAATTACTCAATTTTCATGGTACGGTTCGGATTCGATTTTAATTTGAACTATTAGTCTGCGGAAATAATAGCCAGCCGTCCAGTCAGCTTAACCAGTTAGCACCTAATGAAACAACTATCCCTTTGCTTTTGTGAGTCTTGTCTCCTAAAACATATTGTATACAGAAATAATGTATTTTTTGCCTATGGGCCTTACGATTTCTCAGATGGAATCTGAGAAAGCTAATCCCAAAGTTTGGAACCGATCCTAATCAATTTTGCTTTTAATATCCCAAATGCTCTAGCATTAGCAGTACCTACTAGACTACTGCCTACTAACCCATGATAAGTCAGCTCTAATTAAACCTAGCACGTAACTCATATCAAACGGCAGCCGTAACGAGGTGATTATCATTTGAACTCGACGAACGCGGACGTGGTCATCGCAGCAATCTAATAATAGCATAAATTAACAATTTTTATTTTGACCTAGTTTTCGAGACGTAGTGTTATTATTCTGAAATATACAGTTTTATTGCAAATATGGACAAAAAGTAAACTTCAACAATTATGGATAGCAGCCCCTCTCGTCGTGGCGGACTGCCGCATTGCTCTTCATCACCAGCAGTGGCACCCAGAGGTCGCGCTCAGGAAGATGAAGTTGAGATTTATTCTACTCCCGAAATTCAGTCCTGGATGAATAGCATTGAGAAGTGCCTGAATGAGGTGACGACCATGGTTTCGGAAGGCAAGATGAACTCCGAACAAAAACTAAGAGTAAGTAGCCTATGTCTTAAAGTCGGTCGTGGAGTCTCTCAAATGGCTGTGCAATACCAGTCATTGAAACATAAAGCCCTCCAAAACTACGCCACCTTGCAAAGGTTTAAGGAAAATGAAGACCTTGCTAGTAGCTTGACTGAGATCAAGCAAAAGCTAGAAGAGAACCTGATCAAACAGAAACAGGAAAGCACTTCCTTTGCTGACATGGTAAAGGGTACAAAAACCCTTATACGGCCTCATGCAACCAGCTCAGTCGCTATATATCCCAGAGACAGTACCAAGACCAGTGAAGATACCAAAAATTTAGTACAAAAGATAGTTTGTCCTGAAGAAATGAAATTGAAGGTACGTGGACTACGAAAAATAAGAAACGGTGGTGTAATAATAAGCACTGAGACCAAGGACGACATCCAAAAATTGAAGCAGACTGTCGAGCGTTCTACATCTGGACTTACTGTTGATGAATCTCGTAAGCGGAAGCCCCGTATCGTAATTATTGGGGTCCCTACTGACATGGCAGAGATAGAAGTTTTCAAATGTATTTATGAACAAAACATTGTCGGCAAACTACCAAATTTGACCAAAGATGCATTTTTATCCTCAATCAAATTAAGCCATAAGTCAGGAAAAAGGGATGCTGACAGCTGCAACTTTATTATTGAAGTGCCAGCAAGCGTCCGGAGAGCCCTAGTGAATCAAAACAGGATCTATATAAACTGGACGTCATGCCCGGTACGAGATTTCACCTTTGTGACTCGGTGCTTCAAGTGTCAGCAGTATGGTCATGCATCCAAGACTTGCAAGTCCATCACCTCTACTTGTAGCCACTGTGGTGCAGAAGGACACACGACTCAAGAGTGCTCTTCGAAGGAACAACCACCGAAATGTGCAACCTGCAAGCGCTACAATAAGCCCCACAACCATAAGACAGGAGATTTGGATTGCCCTGCTAGGAAAGCCGCTGAATACAGGTACATTAACTCGGTGGATTATGAAGGCGCCTGAGAGCGGTGTTTCGCATTAGATAATATCAATTTTACACCAATTGTAATAAATCAAAATTACCTAGAGATAATCGGAACATTTAGTTTTAAATTAGTATGTAAGCATTATAATAAATATGTGTAAAAATAACACTGTGTTTGTCACATTGACCTAGTTTTTAGTTACTACTGCAATTTATTGTTAATTCGCTATAAATATTATAATAAGCACTTTTACGCCCGAGACACAGGTTTTTACCTAGTTCGGGCAAATTATACATCAGCACTTGTTAGAATTAAGCAAAATATTGTAAAAATTAGTACAAAGTGAAGTAATAAACAATTTATTTATTTATTTATTTATTATTTATTTATTTAAAGCGCTCTCATCGGCGCGGACCGCCGTGAAATTAGTCGCACGACGCGCTCAAGTGTTTGCGCGGATATTGACAATGCTCTGCCTATTGGCGGATACATGTGTCGGTAATTGAACGTTGGATGTTGTTGATGTTAGTTGTGGTAGACATGGCAATTAATAGATAGGTGAGAAGTGATATTTGGATATAAAGATCGAATTTCGGGTTATTGTAAAGTTTTGATGTCAGAAACTGGTTTATGGCAGTTTTTCATGACGCTTATGTCGACGGTTTATATATTTATTTTCCCTTAAAAAAATACTGCCACCAAATAAGCTGAGAGACCGGTCTTTACGCCCATTTCACATTTCAGAATTTTCCACTGTTTGAGTTACGTTTATTCGAAAAATGCAGTTGAAATTATGTGACTCCAGTTATAACAATGTTTTAATCCAGATGCCTTTTGCTCTTCAATTCTCTCGTTTCCATTGTGAACTTTTAAAACTTTGTATCAAACAAACGAATGCAGCGTTGTTCCATTTCCAAAAGTTCGCTATTCTTATTTTCCTGCGCTTTTGAAGCAGTTGTGCCTTATCTACGAGTGGAACTAAAGCTTACAAACAAAATAGTGTGTTTCATGTTCCCAACGAGCGAAAACAAAGGCCTAGGCTCGTGCCTGTCCATATGTCACAGCGGTGACTGGTTAACAAAATGAAAAAATACGTTTTAGTCTGTCTCCAATGTCAGTAAATTACTTCATTGTATGTATATTGTAGTATAGCATGAAAGCTTTTGTAGGAAGAGTTAACGTTTATCATCCACGTCTACCTACCTACAAACAGTATCCATAGGTATCGTAAAGATTGCATCATAAGAATGCAGCTTTCTGAACTACAAGACATTCCTTTCTGAAAATTTACTTTAAATCAAGTTCTGAATAAACTTCTTCTCATATAACATGTGTTGATCGTAAATAAAAGTATTCCTATGTAGTTCCTCGTTAATCGAATCTGTTTAATCATGAGATTCATAGGGCAATGTAACTATTTACCTACTTAGATTTAAAAGGAAATCCAACATCTGGCTCTACACGCATCTGAGAAGAAATTTTAATTTATTTAATTTATTTTATTTTGTTTTACAAATTTTTTATTTTACAAATTTTTGTACACACACATAATAGAGAAAGATGACAGGAAAGAAAGAATTTACAAAGGTAATGCTTATTTCTTAAGAAATCTCTTCCAGCATACCTGCGAAAGGAAAAAGAGAATAAAAGAGATGTAGACAGTGTGTAAAAAGCAAAGGAAACAGAAATTAAAATGGAAGAAAACAGCTGTATATTGTATATTATACCTACATAAACAATACGTAAATAATGAATATATACCTACTAAATAATATACTTATACCCAAAAATAAAATAATATATACCTAGATACATATATAAATAAATAAAATAACTATGATGCAATGGACAGATAATGTTCTTTAACTTTTCTCTTAAAAAGTCCAACAGTTTGGCAATCTCTAATCTCATGGGGAAGGGAATTCCATAACCGAACAGCGTGAACGGTAAAGGAATAGGAATAGAAGTCGGTGGAATGGGAAGGAAATTTTAGAATCGTTCTAAGATGTGACCTGCAAGGCGCATCATTAGGACGGATGAAGGAAAACCGCTCTCGAAGGTACGAAGGAAATTTAGGGTTATAGAGGATGTTGAATAATAAACACAAAATGCGAGTGTTCCGGCGAAGTCGAATTGGGAGCCACTTGAGAGTGCTGCGAAAGCTAGAGACGTGATCATATTTTTTAAGATTAAAGATAAAACGTATACAGATATTTTGCAGACGCTCAAGCTTGTTTAAGAGCTCCTCGGTGGCATCCAAATAACAGGCATCAGCGTAGTCAATAATGGGCTGGATTAAGGTTTGGGCTAAAGAGATTTTGGTCTCCAAGGGTAAGAAGTTCTGGAGGCACCTGAGCGAGTGGAATGTATAATATACCTTCCGACTGACTTCAGCGACTTGAGCTGTCCAGGATAAGTTGGAGTCGATGATCACACCAAGGTTTTTAGCCGTAGCACTAAAATCAATTTTAACTCCATTAAGGCAGAGCGGGGTTAAAACATTAAAATCTAGCCTACTCCGCATATTTCTGCCACCGATCATCAAGGCCTTGGATTTTCTAGGGTTGATCAGTAGTCCAAACGAACGCGCCCACTGATCAACTAATTCCAAGTCATGATTCATGGCCGACAAGGCAACTTCCGCGTCAAGCGGCACAAAGTGACGCTAAAGCAAAGCTGTAAGTCGTCGGCATAGAGATGGAAGTTACAGGAGATGACAGTGGTGACTGTATTAATAAAAATAGAAAAGAGAAGAGGAGAGAGAACGCCACCCTGAGGCACACCCGTGACAAGTGAGCACCAATCAGAGAAAGAATCATCAAGACGAACCCGCTGCGAGCGCCCCTTGAGATAAGACTCGAACCAGTCTAAAGAAGCAGAGGATAAATTTGAAGATCTGAGGATTCCAAGCAGAATATCTAAATATCTCTGTTCCTGAGTCTGCTTAGTAAACACGAAACTCAGTCTAAATTATCAACTTGGAAATTCTCAATTTGGATGCAAGTTTTCCTCGCTGACTTAAATTTTATAGGCTCAGAGTTTCCTCGACCATTTGCATATAAGTAAGTAAACTAATTACCATAAACTGGCAGTTGAAAAGTACAAGTTTCATGCGGGCGAAGCCACAAACTGAAACTAGCTAGCAGTCGGGGGTACACCACAAATAGTAACGACCCGTCACTAACTAGTTTGTAAAAGGCCGAGTAATCGTGCAGAGTTCTGTAGGCAAAAGCCTTTGTTCACTGGCCATTGCTTGCTTTGTAAATAGGCTTCATCGAAAACTGTTACCAATAACAGATTGTATATTTTATTTAGGTACTATAAGAAAGCTACCAAGAGAAACTCCTTGATACTTTCTTTATTAAAGTTCGTTAAATAACTTTGCTCTTCTGGACATTTGACTATCGTAAAGTCACCATTTAGTAGTCCCAGGTTTCAATTATAGAGCACAAAGCTATCTGATTTTTATGACATATGGACTATTACAACCAATAAACCCCTATTTCCATATTAAACAACATACAGACCAAAAGAGCCGCGAAACTTGATGGTCAAAAGTCAATGACTGGAATCAGACGACTGACGGGGTAACTGACAACTGTTTGCTGTGTTGTGGTTACGATCCGTTGCTGGTTGAAATGATCGAGTGCGTAGCCACCGCGTGGGCAACTTTTAGTAGTAACACCATTTCGTTGAGGTTGGACTTTATTAATTTTGGGTTAGTAAAATATTGTATAACTAAAAGTAATTACTCATGGAATAAAAAGCATTTTAATTCGAATTTTAATAACATACTCTCCTAACGGGAAACATAATTCACCACTTTAAAAAAGTTCAATCACATTTTTAAACAATAATAACCATCTGTTCAATAGGTAGTAGATTGCTACATTATGAAATCGCAGAAAACTTGGGAAAATCCTCACACGTGTAGGCTCGTGAACTATTTTGAAATGTAAAACGCATTAACAACAATTTGTGCGTCGTCATACTGCTAAACAGACATGTTCCCTTGAACGTGCCCTCGTCGTTATAGACTTGATTTATGGCTAGCGATACGTGTTTAAATCTACCCCTAACAAAAAGAATTGATTGATCAATATTTTAACAAAGCTTACATTGAAAGAAAGTTGTGACACCCTTATCCCCAACAAGCGCGGATCCAGCCCTCAAAAAAGGTTGTGGTCACAGCTACTAGAAAATCGGCTAAGTACAAATCGGAGCATGAACATGCTCATTAACAATCATGCAAGTCGGTTATGAACTTTTGAATTAAACTATTTCATTTTTTCTGAGCATCAGGACTTTGGCATTAAAATAAACTTGGGAGGAAGTCGGACCCGATTTAAAAAAATATAAGTACCGGGAGTAATCATTGCTAAAGCACCCTTATGTATGGAAAGATTGTGAGTAGTTTTTTTTTAGGAATATATCTAAACGCATATTATGCTCACTATCAGTTCCGTCTCTAGCTTATGTACCGGGAGCAATCATTGCTAAAGCACCCCTATGTATGGAAAGATTGTGAGTAGTATTTTTTTTACGCGAGCGTAGCAAGCCGGAAAATTTTTAGATTTTGTTGTAGGTACCAAGTTATAAAACCAAAAGTGAAGACGCAGAATAGAAGCGCATAAAGTTGCGCGAGCGGAGCGAGCGCGAAATTTTTGAGTTCTGTGCCACAAATTACCTAAAGAAATTATAAAAAAAGTATGAGCGAAGCAAGCGCAAAATTTTGGAGTCTTGGAACACGAAATCACCCAAACAAGTAAAAAAAAACTTTTTAGGGAAAAAAACCGCGAGCGTAGCGAGCGCACATTTTTTTTGAGTTTTGGAACAAAACAGTACCAAAACAACAAAAAAAAAATAGTGGCTATTGTAAATAATAATAATTTTATGGTAATAGACAGCTGTGTTGCTGGGAAGTTTGTTCTTCACCGCTTCTTCTTAACCAGAAAGTGCTGAATGAGGGCGTTATGGGGGTGCTATCCTTTTCTACTTTTAAATTTTAACTTAAACTAATCGAACGTTTTCGACATTGGACTCAAATCACCGCAAAGTGAAGAAGCCGCGAATTTTTTGAGTTTTGGGACACAAAAGTACCTCAAAAACTAAAGCTGTTAGAAAAAAAATATGGTGACCTCGAATTAGTAAGCAACAGTCATAAAATTAAATGCAACAAAAAAAAGTCTTATTTTGTTCCCTTGTGTTATGATCAGCTTATCGATTTCAAAAGACCGTAAAAGTGTGAGGTCACAAGTCTATTAAGGTTGTGGGCATGCCCATCGTGCCCACAACGGTGGATCCGCCCTTGATCCCCAAAGTCAAACTGGCTGGCGTCTAGTGTGTCTTGGGCAAAAGTTCCCGAAACTTTCCTTGCTTATTCAATAACGTCAAAATATATTTTGCAAAGTATACAAAAACATGAAAAAAAATAATTTTAAAACTTTTTTGCAGACTATTGTTCGACTATCGGGTATCGCTTGAAACTTCGGAAAAATCTTTTCATAAGTTATTGCGAAAAATTTTAAGCATCGTCGAACACCAAAATCAGTCAAAGGATAACACTGGAGCTCCGTGTTTTGAGCGAATATTCGAACGTTCTTAGCGTAAACTATAAAGGAAGCAGGTACTATCATACCTACACATATTTATGAGAGTCTGAAGGTACTATAAGCAAGCAAGCACAAAGGCATAACTAGCTTTGAACTCGGTCTAGAACGAACAAGGGGTTTGAACAGACAATATTTCACATAGTATGGTTCATTAAATTCGTCCCTTTTCCATATAAAAAGGACTGTAAATTGGCAGTTATATGTAGGTACCGCTCGAAAATAAAATGAAATGACTCCCTAATAAAACCCTTCTCGAATGATTGGAACGAAACGACAAAATTATTCAGTTCGAGCGACGGTAAAAAAGTCATTAAAGGACGGCATTCACGCTTTTTAATTCCAACGACGACGGTTGTCTATTTTGGAGCATTGTATCTTTATTACGGTTCCGTACGAAAAGTGGGAATGGAAGTGTTAAAAGTATTGTAACTGCGGAGTCGCGGAGTGGTTTCATTCAGTGTGCTCTATGGGGGATGCCGACGGGCGCGAAGCGTCTAAATGGAAAGGAGACAGCACAATGCTGTTAGTCAGAATAACTAATATTGCAGTTTCTGTAATTTATTTTCCTGGCAAATTGGAGACGTAGATATTGCTTTACATTTTTGTTAAGAGAAGTTAAAGTTGAAATTGAGTTGAGACTATTTGATTCTCCACCACAAATTTTGTAATATTTAAGATCTATTTTGGCAAAATTGTCCGCCATGGTTCTTATTTTTTCAAGTGATAAACTCCAAAATATTATGTTTCAGATACTTATCTAATGAAAACTGGATTAATATGAGACATGTCCGACCGATCATCACCTTCATACATAAAGGCAGTATATTACTCCCGTTACGACGGTAATTTGATGCCAAACTTGGTGGTAGCGCCACCTCGGACCGTTACATTTTATGAACATTATACGAATGTACTTATAAGTTCTTTTGCGTATTCCTTCATATAGATACGTAAGGTCCTCGTCAATTGTTGTATGGGACCCATAACATCTGATAAATGAGAAAACATATAGGTATTACGATTTTTTTAGAACTGTACATATATTACCTGAAAAGAAAAATAAAGAAATGGTAGTAATAGGCTACTTACAATATATACTGGAATCAGACTTTCTAATCATAAGACAGTTATGTAAGTTAAATTCAAAATAACAAGGTTAAGCCTCTAAAACCCAATATAACCCGCCAGCTTACTCTCAAAACAGCCAGATGATCATCACGTTTTACTGCCGAGACTAATTTGACCATAAAAGTTTATTCCATAATCGAAAAGACATTCATAATAAGTAACTACAATCCGTTTAATTTAAAGTCAAACATAAGTGGTCCAATCAGACTCAGATGCTTTTGGCATTCTGTAGGTACTTTCGGCTGTGTTATTTTTCCTTGTAGAATAGTTAAGTAAGGCTTCTCTTTCTGTAAAAGTACCTAATACTATTTACTGTCACATCCTTCTAGCTCAACCTTGGATTCGATAATTTACCTTTCTAGGCATTTATTATCTTGAATTAACCCCATCGCTGCCCACCGTCCTCTAACAAACATATACGCATATTTTGCACCATCTTTGTCAAACCTTTCCAAAATGTGTCAAACATGTCACAATAAACAAATAACAGGCACGCATCTAGCAATAACTAGTCAATGCCACCTACATAATTATAAGTTGTGCAACTACTTCCCAGTTTCTGAGAACACGATGCTTGACAGATTACTGAGGCAGCCGGGTGCAACCGCACGACATGTGGTCTCTGTTATCTGACCCCGGGGTGTTCGAGAGAAAGCCATAGTAACCCGTCGGACGGGTCCCGTTGACACACATTTTGTGTTCCGCTTCATTTCTTTGTACTTTACTGCGTCGTACCTACATGTAATGTTTGACCCGCGAAATCCCGGTCCCTTTTTGCTTGTATTTGCTTGTAGGTAGGTAGATGTTCAACAATTGCGCACAAGTTTAGGGAGATTACTCTGGAGCTTTTACTGGGTGAGTTTCGTAAATATTCGAACCTAGCTATAGGATATACGGTCCTTTAACTTTTCACGTAGTTAGCACCTAGCAGTATCATAATTAATCATTGTGAAGACACAATATAAAACACTCTTACACCAGTTAAACTTGACGATTTTATGAAGCACCTCTACATTTTTATTTATTTATTTATTTATCTACATACATTTACCATTACAGGTTACCCCAATGCGATAAATGTGCCTTAATTAACATATAAATTATTTATACTAAAAACTAAAGTATTTATCTACTACCTATAACTAATAATAAATAATAACATAAACATATCTGCACAATAATGCAGTAGTACCTACATATGTATGTAGGTGAGTATCATACTGTCTGGTTCCAAAATAAACCGTATACAATGCAAATAGCAGTCATTAATTTGGTTCAGTGCTGCAGCAAAGAGCATGATGTCAATTATTAAGTCATAATTAACATATTGCTATTCAGTTTAATTAAATGCCATCATGCGTGATATGTATTGATTGCTTGTTTACTATTTGCTGTTCTTCTTTCTATAGGAAAAATGAAGAACACCCGACCGACCCACATAGGACTTAAACAACGAGGCTGTTAAGGATAAATTACGTAGTCAAATATTATACGGTTATACTGCAAATGCGTACATACATATGCTCTAACAGAGATACCCCACCTATAGTACCGGTACGGTAACCCTCGCAGCAATTTGAATAAATAGAGCGTCATTGATGCTCCCTAGTGTCAGCGAGTGTTACTACCTAGTTAAAAATGTATGGCAATCAAATGTAGCGAACGCAAATCAAACGAGGCCTTAAAATCATACGATGAAAATTGGATGGGCGGAATTAATTGATTGTGACGCTAACGAAATCCTCTTATTATAAACCAATTATTGACATTCGTAAATTGGTTTCAACGGACGATTTCGGAAATCCGATAAGATCGAAACATCTGCAATAATTACCTACGTTCGTTACTCATTACAATACACTTTAAGTAAATTTACTTCAAGATAAAGACAAATTAATTACTTTATAACTCAACTTACTTAGTGATTCTTCTAATTGCCGACATTAAGGCCTGAAACTTAAGACAGCGTTTAGCTCAACTTAGATTAATTGTTCCCGTTCCGTAGATTAAGCGAATCTCATAATTATTGTGAGGGAAACTAAACTAGACGGCATTTGCAGGCTAGACGTCTGACTTGGCAGTTAGTAGCCGACCAGCCGTCTGAAGACAAACCGTCTCGGGTTTCCTACTGCACTGCTTTGTTTGCTAACGTAAGGGCGTATTTAGTAGACATCTACGCAAGTTTATAGTGCCCAAACAACTGTATGCAACTGCTATATAAGTTCGTACAACGGTATAGGGGGACAGATTGGTTGGGCGTCTAAGTTAGACCGAGAATAATGCTTTTGATGTTTTATATGGTAATGTACAAGTTCGACTGTAAACAAATACATGTCATATAACTGTTTCAAAAAACAACATTTTGATAATGCTTTTAGTACCTTCCTCCCTAATTTAAATTGCATCCTAGTCACAAAAAAAAGAAACTGAAAGTCCAAATATTCAATTTACCTCCAGTGATGAAGACAAATGAGGTACCTCAGTTTCTATAGGGTAAATATATATCAATAGGGTAAAGGTGGGGCATGAATAGAAATAAAGGTTTAACCCTATAATGGCTACCTACGATAACTCGTGCGTGTGAACACGGAGCATGAAGGTAGTAATTCATAATTATGCAAATGTGCGTAACAAACTGATCATAGCAGTGTTATTGTGATGTGGAGAGTTTGGGACTGTTTCATGAAATTAAGGAAATTAGAGTCCCGTTTTATACTAATTTACTTAAATATTGTAAAGCTGGTTTTAAGCTCAATTTTATTAAATTTTGCACTGGTTAAAAATCCTTTCATTGTTAGATAACCGATCGAGGAAGGATACTTTTGAATCGGGTGTGTGTAGCTTCGCGTAGTTGAAGGCGAAACCACTAGCAAAAGATAGTGTAATTTATGTAGTCGAATCCAATGTACTGTAGATAAGCAATTATTTACAGTCACTTTTTGAGATTTACACATTACCTATAGGACAGGTAGGTAATAGATACCATCTACGGTCAGCAAAAAAAAAAGTATTGTGAACACAAATGTGTGAATACAAGGTGACTATCCGAATCCTACGAATGTGGTGACTTCCTTGAAATTGTGTGTTTGATGACTAAACCTGCGGATACTCGGTACATGGAGCGTGTCCTAAAGTCACACATTCAATTAATCAGTGTGAAGCCAATAGATACCGTTTATGCAGCATTCTTCAAATCGCTCGACGTGTTAAGTGTGTAAACAAAATACAGGACAGGTGTTTAATTAGGTACCGCGGAGATTTCCTGGTGGTAAAGCTCTTTCGAGAATGTGCTATGACCAAGCCTGAAAGGATTGTAAGTAATAAGGATTTGCTTCTCGTTCGGATAGACAGGAATTCGGCAACAAAATTCAAATTAGATCATTGAATCATGATTCTTCGTTCTGCAACTTGGCGCTACGCATCGTGTAAAATATCCATCAATGTTTTGCTGTCAGCTATAGTTCCCTAACTCTGTGCTATAAAATATAGATAGGCAAATAAACGGAGGGGAGGATCACAATAATTCATAAAAATAGAAACGCACCATTGCCCCAGCTCCTTGGCCTCCTCGAGACCAGACGGCGTCGCCAGCGTATCGGCATCGCCCTCCGTCCGGCCCCCCGGGTGCTCAGGGATCACGCGCTCAATCGTAGTCACCTCTTCGATGTCCGAGTCGATACCTTGCGCAAAGTCCATATAAAAGGACTCCCGAGAATCGCTCGACCCCCGTCGCAGTTTCAGCGACAGATCCGGTGAACTGTCATCCATTTTTGTATCACTATTCCTTCATCCTTCACTTGAATAGTCAGGCAGAATCGGAACCGTCTTTCACTTTGAGCGACATTTCGAAAGCTCAATTAACCCATTTTCGACCGTCGAACTTTTAATTAAAGTTAGAATTTATTCGTGGGCACTACTGCTGTAACTGTACTTAAATATAGGAAATAATTAATTAAAACTAAGTTATTGGAACTTTCAAAGTAATAAAAACATTTCCTAATGTTTACGACGCAACAAAAAAGGCTCGCACACAAACAATAGCAATTTATCTTGTCGCGCCACTAAAATGCCGGTTCGACGTAAAAAGAACAATGACCTGTGAAACGTTCCTAGTGTAACCTTCCCTAAAATCGACACCGCTTCCTGTGCCACTAATAACCGACGCACACCGACACATGCTGTTTAACACATCTGTGTGCGTCAGCCTTCCCAACGGTGACTCGTATTCGCATTCGGCTTCTTTTCAATGACTTATACGACAGCCGAAACGGCCGAAAGTACCTACTATCAATCAAATCTTGCCGCTTTGTATGGCGGGTAAGTTATGAATATGTATCTCCGGTTCCGAATACATGTTAGCTCTTATTTTGGTCAGTGCTACAATAAATTACAGGGTTAGTAACAAATACGTTCAAGCCGGATTATAAATATTAATATCAATCATCCTTGGACCCCTCGTTTAGCCTGTTATACGCACTGCTGACCATATTGATAACAATAACAATTTCAAAGCTTTTAAGTATAATAGATTCTAACAAGAATCTTGCGCCGAACGGTTGGCCGTTCTTACAGTATTCAATGATAATAATGATAAGGCACGTTTATTGTTAATATTAATACCACATCCGTGAGCGATATCAATCGCCGCCGATCCCTCGGGAACAACAATAATGCCCAAGAACAAACATATTCATTTACACACGACAGCCAATCGTGCGATACGTATGCTAGACACGCATCGCACCGGCGGAGGCGGAGGCGTATTGACACGGAATAATTCAACGGGCAGTCACTCACACCGATACACGATAACGTTGTAGTAGGGTAAGCACGTGCGTGGTTCGGAACGCGACGGGCGTCGGCGGCGCCCTCCCGCGGCAGAGGTTGGCGCGCGATTGCCGCTCGCAGCGAACGCAGCGCGGCTCGCGGGAAGGGCGGGGGATGCACCCTCGCACCGCGGGATCAATCTCGCAGGCACCCGGACACGATATTCAGGAAACGGTGCCATTCACTACATTATCGGAACAGGAACTAGATGGGATTAGCGCCGGCCGACATACCAACGCGGGGTTCATTCAAAATAAAACAATTATGGTAACCTATACAAGTTTATAACATACTTTCTATACATATCAAACAAGTGATTATACTTACATAATTCAATTATACACTCAATATCACAATACTTTTAGTCTTTATTAAAACAATAATTGTTTACATGTTTGGTGAAGTATATGGAACGTAGGTAAGTTTACAAACTATATAGGTACAATTACATGCTTTATAATTAGATCTTCTACATATTATTTTAATTAAACGCATGTGATACGTCGTTCTGAATGAGATGCAAGTAACGTTTTCGTCATTTTAATTATTGTTCTGTTGGAACTAAATTTTTAAGGGTTGTTTTAAGTTCCAAATATATTTCTCGTGGATAGTAATTAAGTTCATTGTTTAACTACATTTTAATTAAACAAATAATAAATATGTGTAACTTACTTTAGAATAATTTGGAACATTTTGCCAACCCTATATTTAAGATAAATGAAGAGGCAAATACTCAATCTTCTTAATTAAGCATAAATACTCCAATCCTATTAAAAATTTCAACAAACAATTGACCAATAATTATTATTATTGTATTAAAACTGAATTACTGGATTTATTATATTTTGGTATGATCTTATCCTATAAACGTGTAAATTAATAAAAATAATAAAATACAAATTGAGACAAAATAAGCCCATGTCGTAGCTAATTAATCAAAACATTGAAACTATTTTATTTGTTTAGTTATTAAGTAACGATTGTGAAACTCGAAATTACTAAAGGGACAGGTTTCATCTACAAAAATGTTTCGATATTATCAGAGTTCTGAGGTCCGAAACTAGTCTGACAATTTCGAAACATCAACGGTCTCACTACTTAAGCGATTTCTGAAACACGTGAATTCCCAAAAACATATAATTTTAATACTTCAACGTCTAACACTGGCGTGCATTCAAGTAACAGTGACTTACAAGACCCCTTTTGTTAAACGGTTTTATTTAGCTCGACCCGTACGGCATTTATTTTTAACGTAGTGTAACGCGGGAATATTAACTATTACAATCATTTGGCACATTTTTATTCCAATACGATAAAAATTTTCATCATCTGCCAAGCCTTTTTCCCAACTAAGTATGTTGGGATCAGTTCCAGTCGAAGTACCAGTGTTTTATTTACAAAGAGCGACTGCCTATCTGACCTCCTCAACCCAGTTACCCAGACAATCCAATACCGCTAAGTAAGACTGGTGACTTACAGGCTTCTGTCTTCCCGTAACGACTGCCAAAGATGTTCTATGACGATGAATTTTTCGTTTCGGAATAAAAAGTTCGACCCTTTCAACAAAATTCAATCCAAGTCCAAAAGTTTATTTTATAATCAAATTAGTTCAACATGACTGGAACTAATTTAAACTTTGGATCTTGCAGTTCGGTTTTGCTTTACGTATTTTTAGCGCTAGATAGTAAACTCGGAATCAACTGACGTCAAACGTTTGAATTACCTACTTCAATACACAGGGTGTGTCATTCACAATCACATTAAATCCTATCACATATACTTTAATAACCTAATCCATTCAGTGGTTTAACCACAGATGTCATTTTTCGTTTTTATAATTTACAACATCATGTGTAAAGCAGTGATAAAGTTAGGAGTATCGAATGTTTTGATCAGTTTTCACGGGAGAATTTCAGTTGTTTGTAATGACTGACTTTTATAAGGTCTTCTAATTTTCGCACATTTTTATTCTATTTACTTTGTTTGAAAAATGCATTTTTTTTTTATTTTTACGTATTTTTCTTTGTGTTCATCGACATATAGTAACCAGTATATGACGCATTTCATTTAATGTGTTTGTGAACTACACACCCGATATTTAACGTTTCACTTAATAAGGGTTTATGAGACAAATATGACGTCCAGGTAGCTTTTGCCAAAAAATAGAATAATTTTATCTAGATAACAGACATGATAAAGCATATTTTGGTCACGAAAATTGCTAAGTAAGTAATAAATGAGACCTTTTGTTTTAATATATTTAAATAAATAATACATTATTGGAACAGATGTTATATCGAGTGATAAGTATGGTTTTAAATGTCACAAGATGAATATTTAAACAGGCCTTAATTAGTTGAAAAATTTACACTACGTAGCGAAAAAGGAGCTAATAATCAGCTCAGGTAATTTCCAACGCTGAGAAGAAGCCTAAAGAATTAATCTTTAGATCTCTTATATCTGATACAATTTGATTTATTTTAAACTATGTTAATTGTCATATAAATCCAATTTATTTCTCACATGCTATTTTAATATCTAGGATACTATGAAGTTCATATTACATAATGTTAAAAAAGCAACCAGTTTGTAACACCATACTGGTTTCAGCTATTTAGACATTCTTGAATATTTTAAATAATATATTTTTATCAAATCACTAGAAGACCGATTATGTATTTTTCGAATTAAAATGGCAAATCTTTTTAGTTTCATAAATCATGTTCTAAATATTTTTCCTATGATACTCATTGATTTCTATTTTACAATATGCAACCTTGCATGGAAAAATTAATAATGAATAAAAAAAGTTTTGATGTCATTTTTTTACAACTACAGGTAGCTAAATGCCATGCCATTGAAAAAATAATTTAAATCATCTATCAAAACTTCTAGAGCGTATTATTATTCGCCCATGCTTAGTCATTTATTTGTGGTCATTAATGCTTGAACTAGAACAGTCTATACGTCAAAATTGTCTCATAAAACGGTATTAAGTTTATCAGTGATGATATTTGATATCTGCAGTAATAATTGCCTGTTTAGGCGACACAGTTGCTCCACTTGAGACCGCCACAGGCCATGGCGCCGATGAGATACACCGCAACAGCCGCGACTCCCGCCATTATGACGTACATCTTCACGTTTTTCCAAAATAGCGACCTCTGCAGAGTTCTTGATGTTGTTCGGTATGAGACGGACTGAAAATAAAAACAGTAAGTTATTAATATAGGGTCAGTTCGCCTGTTCGCGTCCATCGCCCAGTTCGCGTCCATTTTGCCGATCTCCTTTTCAAAATCCTCGAAAACAAGTCAATTAACACACCAATCAAACGAAAAGCCATCACCGCTAATACGTTAATGTATAAGAGGCACGCACAGATAGACAAAAGTTCTGTGTGTCCAACCAATCCTTTTAGAAAAAATAATTAGTCTAAGCTCTTCAACTAGAAAGCGCAAACACGCTGAATTTTAGATAAAAAATAGTGTACAGCGGCATGTTTGATGGTAAGTTTTATATTGTTTTATGTGAATTTTAGGATAGATAGCTATTTCTACAGTTTAATGATGAATAAAGGTATAATGTTTATTATGAATTTGGTAATGTTTTTTATATTTAACGAATAAAATAAGGTGGACGCGAATTACTACATCGTATTTTACAAAACTTCCACTTTGCGTCCACAATGGACGCGAACTAAAACTATCCTCTATAATAATAAACCAAATTGTGTCCACTGTTTTCGTTAAATACTTGCTTATAAAAAATAATTAAATCATACTGTTTAATATATTAATATTAACTAGCTTCTGCCAGCGACTTCGTCCGCGTTAGATTCGGACATTGTGCAAAGAGAGGAAGAAATACCTAATAAACACCAGCCTATCCAATTATCTAAATATATGCTTATCTGCTACTACTTTACCTAAATAGAAATAAAATGTAAACTATTAATAATTTGTAATTTGAATGAATTTTTAAACCATACCAAGATAACTAATATTTACCTATTTTATAAAATAACAACAAAAGATAATTCAAAATAAATTATTTAAGGTCGTCAATAAAATTATTGTCGGTTAGTAAGGTTGAACACTCCGAACGTCTATTCGCATCAATCGCATCAACAGCCAAATGTTGTATGAAGCTCGCGCAGCCACCGCGCCGCGAGCCGCGTCGAGCGCAGCGACCGTTGCACAAAAATGATCCTTATAGCATGATTCAGTATTCACTCGCGATGGCTACCGTATTTAATGTATAACTTTGGTATTTCTTGACCGATTTATATTATTCTTTCTTTATTGAATACGTAATAATGTCAACTTTTTTTAGTTAGTGTGAGTGAGAGTATTACAAACGTAATAGTAGACAAATATAATCAGAAAGCTCCGAACTGCTAAGCTACCGAGAGTTAAACGTGTTATTGTGAGCCAACCATTAAAGATGGACATATACTGTCAAGGTATATTTTTTACATAATTTTAAGGAGAACATTTCCGACCTACATGGTTTCTGTGTAGCTTTAACCATTAAGGCTGCACACGCGACGGAAGCAAAAAAAATGGAGTAACTTCTCCCGTTTTCCCTACATTTACCTTCACTGCTCTGCTCCTATTGATCGTAGCGTGATGAAAAGTATTCTATAACCTGCCCAGGAGTATGAAGAATCATTGTACCAAGTTTCGTTGAAATCCGTCAAGTAGTTTTTGTTTCCATAACGAACATACAGACAGACAGACAGACAGACAGACAGACAGACAGACAAAAATTCTACTGATTGCATTTTTGGCATCAGTATCGATCACTAATCACCCCCTAATAGTTATTTTGGAAAAATATTCAATGTACAGAATTGACCTCTCTACAGATTTATTATAAGTATAGATATACGTGGTTATAATTAAATTATGAATTGATATGAGTAATTTCATTTAAGATAAGTTCTTCGGATACAGGAAAAAAGAAGGAAAAGACAACATACACAGAAGAAGATTTAAAGAAAGCGTTAAATGATATTCGAGAGAAGAATAAATCGATAAAAAAATATGCAAAGAATATGCTACCTTGTCTAATAATTTATTGACTCAACAATTCTTTTAGTTGTATGTTTAGACAAAATTGTTATATTGTTTTGTTAATTTAATATGGCCAAAAACTTACTATAATCAAGGCGGATCTTAAGCATAGCCTGTGATTTTAGGGTAAAATTAACAGAACTGATTACTGTTTATTCTTCAAGTTGCAAAATTAATTGCCTAATTTTAAGTTACTTAAACCAATGTTGAGAAGAACTATTTTTATTTCTTAAAGTAAATTTAAAATTTTATTTTTTATTACTCATTTATTTGCAGACCGAGGTCTATAGTGTTAGTAAATACATTAAAACTTATTAAACTATTGTTAGTAGGTACACATACAGAAACAAAAACAGCTACCTACACAATAAATATTTTTTAAATAATACACACTTATCCAACTCCGACCTGTGTGTGCAGTCTCACCCATCGGCCTAACATTGGACAGTCCCACCGATCACTCAATGCTCTGAGTATGCTGTGGAAGCTGCCGCGTATTCTATGCCTTAGAGAGGCGCAACGCTTACGCATAAATGATGATAATGTTGATTTTTAATAATTCAATTTATTGTTAAATAAAGAAATTGTTCAAATACAATCTTTCTTTATTGATTCTTAAAAATGTCACCCCTATATTCCTTTTCTAAGCTGCTGGACGCGAACTGGACCATGGGTGGACGCAAATTGGATTTTGTGGACGCAAACTGGGTAAAACGCCTAATTCTGAGGTTTATCTATTTAAATAGAAAACGAAAGATATTTCTATTACAACTGAAAGTTAATCTTAAAATAGAGTATATAATGAATACATTACACAAATTGGACATAGAAATGAGTGCTGGGGCATTTTTATAATCGCCGTCAAACTTGCCAACTGCACTAAATGGACGCGAACAGGCGAAATTACCCTATATCGTATTTTAGAGTACACTGATAAAAAACGAGTAGAACAGGAAAACGTATAAAAATATACAATATTGAAGCTTTGTGTTTATTAGTAGAGGTTAATAACAACATAACTACAAATATAACACATACATGTCTTTGTCACATTTACATTCATTTGAACTTCAATTTATCAGAGAAAGATTTATTCACCTGAGGCAATTGACTTCATTAACTGCTCTTGCAAAATAATTAATACGCTTTTTTTGTGTCAGAATCGAAATCTTTTTAAAATTACTTACTACTATTTATTTTGAAGATCCTAGTCAAATGCAGTCAGTAAATAATTTGAATCATCGTCATAATGTCAGCCAATTATTATTGTTGTCTATTGCTAAAGTAGGCCTCCCTAAAACGAAGGCCAACCATAATTTGCATACTAAAATATGATATGTATTAACAGTTTAATACTTACGCCTGTCGCTAAATTGTCAGCCTTATTCACTAGTAATTCTAATTTCTCGCCGCGCATTGCCATGTTATCTGAAATTAATTAGAGAACAATTAATTATTTCAACAAATTCTTTTCAAAACCAGTTTCAATTTGCATAAGTAGGTTTGTTTGTCGTTTGCTGTTTAGAAATAATAGTATCTACAATTACCAGTTTGTTTAGTCTTGTTATTTAATAGCAGCGTGAAGAAATTCAATTATTATTTTCAAAAATATTTTTATTAAAAAAGCAACATTAACAAGACTATTTGCTAATGATGCTTTTATTAATAAAGTTTTATAAATAAATAAAACGTGTTTGTCAATATTTGTTTATGACCATGACATTAGTTTAACTGGCTATCATTAAAGAATAGTAATTTAAATCTATATATATAAAAATGAAACCCGTTTTCCGTTGTCACGACATAACATGAAAACGGCTTGATCGATTTGGCTGTAAATTAGAGAGAAGGTAACTTTGACCCGGGAGAAGGTTTTAGGGTAGTTTTTGGTGAACGCGGGTGAAACCGCGGGCGAAAGCTAGTATCTAATAATAAAGCATACCACAACTTTGTAAGAGCTCTATGGCACGTTATTTCTATTATTAAACGGAATCCTAATAAAATACGAAATAAACTTAGCTATGAGTCATTATAATAAGATCAATCAAATGAATGGTTTTTGTTCTAGCATTCTCCATAATATATTTGACTGTACAATCATTCCCCAAATGCATTGTTTTAGTGAATGCATTCTAAACATCAAATGCAGATAACAGAACAATATGACGTTATTCTACTGTCTACAGTTGAATCAAGAATCATGCCTTTAGTAAGAACTGATTACATTAATCATACCTAACTCGGGTTTGAGTGAATCATTACATGAAATTATTGTTGAGCCTTGGGAAGTACTGGGCATTACATGCTTAGGTAAACATTGATGCATAAAATTATGCACTTCATATTCTGTTCCCTTAAATGTCTGCTAAGGTTCTTTATACAAACAAAAACTTGACAGGAGTTTAATATCAACTTATACAAATAATATAACAAAGGGGAAACATTTTTATGTTTTTAACTTAATTGCTCTAAAATACTGAAACGATTTTAATAATTTTTACACAGTTGGAAATCTACACTCAACCCGAATAACATAGGCAATATTTTGTACGGGATGGGGTTCCCTTGAGACATGAGAAAAACTAGTTATTTATATTTAAGATCATTAAACAGCCCCACCGAGGGGGTCCCCACGTTGTCGTCGTGGTGGGGCTTGCGTGCCTCAATGATCCTGAAGCTCTGCCGGTAGAGATACTCATGCCGGAAAGGTTCAGGGGAGAGGCCAGACAAAGAGGGACCCAGGGAGGGGCCGCTCCTGACCAGTCCACGCTAGTGGACATGGCAAGGATGCGGCCATACCCGCGGAGGTGCAGGCGCACTAAAGCGGTGGTCGTTTGCTCTTCGTACAACGAAGAGCAAACCTTTCGGCGGGTTTGCTGAGCCGGGTTGGCCGGACAGCAGACGGAGGCATGTATAATGCCGCCGCCGAGGGCTTGGCTTAATCGCCCGGCCCAGAGGAAGGACACCTCATGATAAAAAACCACCCAATCCCAAGTTTCGGGAGCGCGGCGAGGGGATGAATGGCCGTGGGGGACACGGTCGTTAGCGCTCCCCCCTGTTGGGGCCAGCCGCCCCCAACAGTATGTAGGCTTGCCCCGGTATGAGGCCACTGCCGGGGTGGACGAACAATTGCTCTCATGATCGTGGGAACTATATGGATTCACAAACTACAAACACAAACAAACAAAACAAAAAAAGACGAAAAGGAGTGGGACGAGGACTCGGAATCCGAGTCCGTGTCCAGCGAGGGGGATGCGGGCGGTTTTAAGCTCCCCCGCAACAAGAAGGACCACCGGGCCGACGCCTTCCTCAAGAGGAGGAGGGAAGACCCCGGGTCCTCCTCTGGTGGTCGCGGGGCCTCGGCCAAAAAGGTCGCCAGGAGGCCCGTCAGCGAAGGGTCCGCTGGGGCTTCTGTGGGTGGCGGAGGAGCGGCTCATCTGAGCTCCTCCTCCGAGGAGGAGTCGGCCATCGGCTCCGACCGGGAGCGGAGGGCGGACTTCGAGAAGACGGTGGAGTCCGCCATCAGGCAGGTGGCCCTAAAAAGAAAAAAGGCCAGCAAAGACGGCGCCATTGAGGCCGCCACCGCCTCCATCACCGCCGCAGCGGTGAGCAATTTTGGCCGGGCTCCCGTGAGCGAGCTGGCCAAACTGCAGCAGGAGGTGGCTCGTCTGACGGCCGCCCTGGAGTCTCTCGTGGACGAGAACAGGAGTCTCCGGGCGGAGCTCGCTAAGATGCGCGAGCAGGGGGCGGAGCGCGGTGGGGCCAGACAACAGGCGCAGACTACGCCGGCTGAGAGCCAGATCCTGGCCCTAGTCCGTCAGGAGATGGCGGCCTTCCAGGCTCGCTTCTCAGTCCTGGAGGGCAGGGTTCTGCGCCCCCCCCTCGCGGCGTCGAAGCCCCCAGCGGCCCAAAGGGCCTCCTATGCGGCTGCGGTCGCAGCGGCACCCCCACCCAGAAGGGGACCGCCGAGCAAGCCCCCTGTCGCGGCGCCGAACGGACCGACCAGGAGGGCGCCCGCTCAGCCAAAGGCCAAGACCGCAAGGGCGGTCCAGGCGCAGAGGCCCCCGGTGCCACCGTCAGCACCGGCTCCGTCGTCGGCACCAGTGGCGAGACGCCCTCCAAAGCCGACATCGTCTGCGGCCCCTACCTCTTCTGCCACTGAGTCAGAGTGGCAGGTGGTGGGGGAAAAGAAAAAGAAACGGAGGGCGGCCAAAGCGGCCAAAAAGAAGGCTCAGAAACGGCGGCGCAGGGAGCGAGCCGCCGCGGCGCAACTCCGCGCCCCCAAAACCGCGGCTGTAGTAGTCACACTACAGCCGGACGCGGTCAAAAGGGGCGTGTCGTACCGCGACGTGCTCGCCCAAGCAAAGGAGGCGGTGAACCTGCAGGAGCTGGGTATCGCCTCCGGCCTCCGGCTCAGGGTGACCGCAACGGGCGCCCGAATGCTGGAGGTCCCAGGAGCGGCCAGTGGGCCCGCCGCAGACGCTCTAGCCGAGAGGCTTAGGGCGTCCATAAGTGCGGACGACGCCCGAGTCTCCAGGCCCCATAAGTGCGCGGATCTGCGCATCATGGGCCTGGACGACTCAGCTACTGCGGAGGAGGTAGTGGCCGCCGTCGCTAGGACGGGTGGGTGCTCCGCCGACGAAGTCAAGGCGGGCACCGCATACGTCCCGACTTCAGGGGCACGTGCACCATCACGGTGAGCTGCCCCGTGACGGCGGCCAAGAACATTGTGGACGGCCGAAGATTGCTGGTCGGCTGGGTGTCGGCGCAGGTTAAGCTGCTTGACCCCAGACCGCTGAGGTGCTTCCGATGCCACGTCGGGCATCATGTGGGTGTCCGTTGCACCTCGGAGGTCGACCGCAGCGCCCTCTGTTTCCGCTGCGGTCAGCCCGGTCACAAGGCCGTGGAATGCAGCGCCACGCCGCACTGCTCTGCATGTGCGGCTGCTGGCAAGCCGGCCGAACACCGGGCGGGGAGCAAGACCTGTGCCCCACCCGCCAAGCCGAGTAAGGGCAAGGGTCGGCCGTCCGTCGTTGCCACCGCCGCCACCTCCGCAGTGGCCACCACCGCAGCTCCTGCGGCCGCCGCCGCTCCCAACGCTGCCGCCGCTGTCGCCGTCGCCACTGCTGCTGCCGCTGCGCCCGCGTCTGAAGAGGAGGAAGACGTGATGGAGTGCTAGCCTGGCTCCACTACGCTTCCTCCAGGCGAACATCAACCACTGCGCCCGTGCCCAGGATCTGTTGCTCCAAAGCATGGCGCAGTGGTCGATCAACATCGCCGTGGTCGCTGAGCCGTACTTTGTCCTTCCCAGGGATGACTGGGTTAAGGACCTTAGCGGCTCAGTGACCATCATATCGTCGGCCGCCGCTGGTACTCCTTCCCTCGAAGGGGTGAAGAGTGGAAGGGGTTGCGTCGCAGCACGGTTCGGGGAGATAGTCGTCGTGGGGGTGTACTTCTCCCCGAGCCGAACTCTCGCCGAGTTCCACAACTCCCTCCTGGAGTTGTCCGTCGTCGTCGGAAGTTATTCCCTCCCTGTGCTAGTGTTAGGGGACTTCAACGCCAAGAATTTGGCCTGGGGTTCCCGACGCACAGATGCACGGGGTAGGATGGTGGAGGACTGGGCGCTGGAAGCAGGCCTGGTCGTCCTCAATCGGGGTTCTGTCCCCTCGTGTGTACGGATGCGGGGCGAGTCAGTGGTGGATATCTCGTTCGCCAGCCCCGCTCTGCTACCGCGTGTCTTTGACTGGCGCGTGGAGGAGGGGGTGGAGACCTACTCCGATCACCGGTACATCCGGTTTGACGTCTCCGCCCAGAACCCTAGCGCGCCGGTCCTGCAGACCCCGAGTGGTCCACGTTGGGCGCTGAGGCATCTTGACCGGGAGCTTCTCCTGGAAGCCTCAGTCGTGCAGGCCTGGGTGTCATCACCGGACAGGCCCGCCGACATCAACGACGAGGCGGAGTGGTTCCGGGAGACCATGTCCGAGATTTGTGACGTGGCCATGCCCCGAGTCCCGCCAGGACGCGCCCGACGCCAGGTGTACTGGTGGTCTTGCGAGATCGCGGCCCTTCGAGAGGCGTGCGTCGCTGCGAGGCACCTGTACACCAGACACCGCAGGCTGCGCATCCGCCCTCCGGATGCAGAAGCCAGGGAAGCAGAGCTGTACGAGGGATACAGAGCTGCGAAGACCGCCCTCCAATTGGCCATCGTCCAGGCCAAGGAGGTGGCCAATGCGGAGCTGCTGGGGTCTCTGGACAGGGACCCGTGGGGGCGCCCGTACAAAATGGTGCGGGGCAAGCTCCGCCCATGGGCCCCCCCGCTGACCCAGAGTCTTCGGCCTCAGCTGGTGGAGGAGGTGGTGAGCGCTCTGTTCCCTTCGCGCGGGGAACACTCTCCCCCGCCCATGTCTCTGCAACCCGCGGTGTCAAGTACGGACCACACTTCCGACGACGACGATGTCCCCGAGGTGACTGGGGTGGACCTGAGAGTGGCGGTGGCTAGGCTGAAAGCCAAAAACACCGCCCCAGGGCCTGATGGCCTGCCTGGCAAGGCCTGGGTCCTGGCCCTTGAGGCTCTCGGGCCTCGACTTAGGGGGCTTCTCAGCGCATGCTTGGAGAGGGGCCAGTTCCCACTTCGTTGGAAGACAGGGAAACTGGTCCTCATACGGAAGCCGGGGCGCCCTGCGGACTCTCCGTCCGCATACCGGCCTATCGTGTTGCTCGACGAGGTGGGCAAGCTCTTTGAGCGAGTTGTCGCACACCGCCTCGTCGCGCACCTTGGGGGGATAGGGCCGGACCTTGCGGACCACCAGTTTGGTTTCCGCAAGGGGCGCTCAACGGTGGACGCCATCATGCGCGTGAGAGCTCTCACGACGGGGGATGCTGTGTCCCGGGGGGGGGTCGTCTTGGCGGTGTCTCTTGACATCGCCAACGCCTTCAATACCCTTCCCTGGAGTTGCATCAGGGAGGCACTCCGGTATCACCGGGTGCCGACCTACCTTCGTCGCGTGGTCGAGGCCTATCTGTCGGATAGGTCCATCATTTACCCTGGTCACAACGGGGAATGGAATCGGCGAGAGATGTCGTGCGGTGTTCCGCAGGGGTCGGTACTGGGGCCGCTCTTGTGGAACATCGGCTACGACTGGGTGCTGCGCGCCGACCTCCCTAGCGGCGTCAGCGTGGTCTGCTACGCTGACGACACGCTGGTTCTGGCACAAGGGAGGTCGCACCAGGAGGCGGCCGACATAATGACGCGCGGGGTTGCGATAGTCATCGAGAGGATCCAGCTGCTGGGACTGGAGGTGGCCTTGCACAAATCCGAGGCCATGTGCTTTCATGGGCTTCGGAACGCGCCACCTTCAGGCTCCCAAGTCACGGTGGGGGGGGCTACCATCGGCGTCGAGAGGGCGATGAAGTACCTGGGACTCGTCCTCGACGGCCGGTGGAGCTTCGTCGAGCACTTCCGACGTTTGGGCCCCAAACTGGAGAAGGCAGGTGCTGCATTCAAGCGGCTCCTGCCCAACCTGGGAGGCCCGAACGCCCCCTGCCGTAAACTCTACGCGGGGGTCATGCGGTCCATGGCCCTTTACGGGGCCCCGGTATGGGCACGTTCGGCACGGCCGCGGGCTGTGCACTACCTGAACGTGCCCCAAAGGGTGATAGCCATTAGGCTAATCCGGGGGTACCGCACGATCTCCCGCGAAGCAGCTGGCCTACTCGCTGGACTGCCACCGTGGGATCTGGAGGCGAGGGTCTTCTTGCGCCTGTACGACTGGCGCGAGGAGGCTCAGCGCCGGGGAGAAACCCCGTTGCCGCGGCAAGTTGTCGCGCAGCGGGCGGAGCTCCGGCGCGATCTCATGGTGGCCTGGAGGGAGCGACTATCGCAACCCAGTGCAGGGCACGCCACCATCGTGGCGGTAAGTCCCCTCTTTGAGGAGTGGCTCGGGAGGAGTCACGGCGCCCTCACGTACCGCATGACGCAGGTCCTCACCGGACACGGTTGTTTCGGGAGGTACCTGCACCGCATCGGTCGTGAGGAGGCGCCCGGGTGTCACCATTGTGCGGACAGCCCCGAGGACACGGTGGACCACACAGTCCAGGTGTGCCCCGCATGGGAAGGGCACCGCCGGGTCCTCGTCGAGGCTCTGGGCGGCGGCGACCTCTCGCGTCCGGCCCTGGTTCAGGCCATGGTCCGGGGCGAGAGGGAATGGGATGCCGTCGCCTCCTTCTGCGAAGCGGTCATGCTCGAGAAGGAGGAGGCGGAACGCCAGAGAGTCCGCACCTCTCATCCCGGCCGCCGCGCTGGACCAGGTAGACACCATGGGCGCCGGGTGTCGCGAGATGACTCCCGGCCACCGTAGGCGTGGGTCTGTGGGCGGTGAGTTCGGGTGGCTCATCGTCCCTCTGTCTTCCTAGACGACAGACCCGTGTCGACGGCGCGCGTTGTTCCACGCGCTCCTCAAAGAGACGTCAGCAACCCCAGCGGGGCCCAGCAGGGCCAAGGCCTGCCGGGGCTGCGGGTTGTTCGAAAGAGATACCGCGGCCCTGGTACATAAAAGGCCTACGACGGAACACGACGATTTTAGTCAGTAAGAGTCTGACACTCCCTCACCGCTGCTAACCCACAGCGGCAGGGGTCATTTGATGATTTTACGTCGATAAAAAAAAAAAAAAAAAAAAAAAAAAAAAGATCATTAAACAGTATGTTCATAGTTAGTACTTTAAATTAAACCATTAAAACGTTTTAAATCTGTTCCCACTGAGTCTACATTATAACAATCAAATGAAGCATCTCTATTCATTCACAAAGTAACAATACTAGCATACACATACATAATTCACAATACTGCTTGCAACTATGAATTCTATTGAAGTATCTATTGCTATTGAATCTATGAGGAGAAATCTAGACTAATCTACTTGCTTTTACAGGAAAAAGTAGGTCACATTTCATGACCATAAACTGAAAGTATTTAGATCTGTTTATTGTAATTTAAATATATCACTGACTACATGTTATCCTGCTTCTTCACGCCCATCTTAGTAAATATAGCCAATGTTACTTGGGGATTGTCTAGCTGCCTAGTAGTGAAAGAATTTTTCAAATTGCCAATTGGTTCAGTAGCTTCGGAGCCTTTCGTGTACAATCAAACAATTTTGTTTTTCCTATACTAGCATAGATAGATAGTATGGGTGAAATTTGCATTAGCTGCACAAAGGTAAATAAACAAAGTCTGTAAACTAATGAGGATAGATGAAATACTTTCATTGTATGTACGTAAACATAAACAGTCATTGACATACATGTAGTACATAGGTAGGTACATAACGCAGTGCACAAACCAAAGATAAGGGCTGATAAACATATTTATGTGAAACAATGAGTTATCAATACCAGAAGAAAAAAAATAATTGATTGTTTTCATGCAAATAAATTAGGGCTATTAGCTTTGTTAGGTCAAATATAATTAATGGGACTATGATAATTAGTGTTACTGAACGAAAGAGGCTTAAACCGTTATTAACATCTGAAGGATTAGTCATTGATTTGTAGGTCTTTGAATACAGTGGAATGTAGTATTTGAGGTATCAAGCTTGTCAAATACATACATTCTGATTGAGTGACCATGACATACTAATTGTACCTAATATTGCTTTTAAGAACAACAATCAGATAATGCTACATTATAAACAATAGAGTATAATACATTCTTTGTGAAGGAAATGTATGTAGAGTAAAACTTACCTATATTTTTGACCATGATATTCTTGAGTTCATCTAACTCTCCGTGAACCCTTGATATGGTGTCAAGATCTTTGGAGTCACTGTAGTGTTTCATTTCTGTTTCCAGAACTCGTGCAAACTCTCCATTCATAGCATAAGGGATAGCTGTCTGAGCCGTGTCACCGAACGCCGTCGTAAATCGTCTTTTGATCTCATTGAGGAATAAGAATGCTCTCGAACGTTGGAATTTCTGAGGAAAGTTATACCAGTAATTAAACAAATGTGCTGGAAACTAAACGATTCTAACTCGTAAATTTATAAGCAAACTATACTCACATCATCGGTGATACAGAAATAAACCAATTTGTTTTCCGCAATGTAGTGGAACAGATAATTTCCATGAGAGTATGTCAACTTATCATCATGGGGCGGTATCTTGGAAAGCAGTTGTTCCGTAACTTCCGTAAAATTTCCCGCACATGTTGCAAATTTCGCTAAAACCACTGTGCCTCGGGCAACAACACTGAATAATATAGGCATTTTGGACTATTACGTCGATGAATCGTAAAAGAAACAAAGAAGAACACGATACAAATAATATATGGATACTTTTTATGCACTTAACAATACATTCATAAATTTTAAAAGAATGGTTTTAGCTTCAATGTATATTGGTTTTGCAAAAAACACAGCCACTGAACGAATTTAAAGACTGTTAAAGACGGAATAAATGTCCTTCTACTTTAAAAAACAATGCGCGCATCAAACACGAACGAAACACGTCAAATCTCACCAATTAAATTTTAACTGTGGGGTTACCAACCAACAATTTAAAATTATCCTGCAAGTTGTAGGTGGCGTGAGGGACAACCTAGACGATCAACTAAAAATAGAATCTTCAAATTATGAACTATGTTTGCTTAAGTGGACCAACTCCAAATTCGCTATGCAAAAAAGAGAGTTGTTTTTTGCTTGACTGCTATCTCGCACCGTCTCTGGCACCCGTAGGCTTTCAAGCCACGTAATTAAATCCTATGGAGTCCCAGCCAGCTATGAAGTTCAAAAAAATAAAAACTTGTTTTTTTAAAGAACAGTCCCTATATAATTTTTTTCTTTTTTCCAGTTTTTCTTGGTTATGTCCCTTAAGGTGGCAACACCATCGAATGTCATGCATGCATGTAAAAAGTTTTAATTAAGTTAATCATTATTTGATGATTATAGTATTTAAGGGGGTAAGGAAAAATTAAGTAAACGTGATATATTTTTTTAAATTTATTTAAAAGTTTTTTTTAATATAAATATTTATCACTAGTTCCTTTAGCTCTTATCACAGTATTAACAGATTAGCAAACCTTATCAATGACTTATTCAGACTTATCCTATAACAAATACTATACTACAAGTACATAAATCTTAATCAAAATAATCATCAATATCAATATCTGGATCCAGCAGTTGGTCCGCTAGTGGTGACAAATCTAACTGATCTAGAATCAAATTCTCACACATCTCTTCTAAATCTGTTTCTCCAATTAATATTGCACCTTGCAACTTTCCATTTTGAAGCACAAGTTTTATATACTCTTTATTAGGTGTCATGCGTAACAAAATTTCATAATCAGTTCCTAAACCTTGTGCATTATACTTCCCCAATAAAATGACTTGATATCCAAACAATGTTGTGCAATGTGTAAAGAGTTCAAAACAAAAATCTTGTAGTACTTCTTCATTTACAATTTTGCCATACATTGCTTTAGCAGCCATCCCTGCCATTTGTCTAGCTTGAGTCCACAGCCTCAGTTGAAA
Organism: Helicoverpa assulta; assembly: GCA_963856015.1. Taxonomy (NCBI): domain Eukaryota; kingdom Metazoa; phylum Arthropoda; class Insecta; order Lepidoptera; family Noctuidae; genus Helicoverpa; species Helicoverpa assulta. The sequence continues at coordinate 5,677,950 of CAWLCW010000016.1, forward strand.
CCAATGTGGTGCGTGATCCCATGATGCGTGAGCAACATCACCAGCTGCATATACATTTTTGATGGAGGTTTCTTGAAATTCATTTACTGCTAAACCACCATCTGGCCCTTTATCTGGCTCTCTATCCCATGCAAAATTTACAGCTGGTTCAACACCTGTAGCAGATACTACAAAATCACATTCAATAGTTCTACCATTTGAAAGCACTACTTCAAGAGGATATTCCTTGCCTGTTGTCTCTTCAACCGAATCAATTTCAACTTTGTACACAATTTCAAGTTCCTGAACACCACAGTCATCTTTTATGCCTTCCAGCTTTCTATACCAATCTGGGCCTAAGGCAGCAGATTTTAAATCTTTATTCAAAGAAACAACTTGATCTTCTTCTGAGAATACATGCCGTCTTAAAACTGTTTTTTGAGGCTGTGATTCCTTATTTCTAAATGTGTTCTGGAAAAACTCAGCTGCTCCAGGATCAATAAATGTTGCCGATATGTAGTCATCTCTGATTACCCAAACTTTCTGTATTCCCGATGTGGCATGCACTATTTCTGATGCAATACCACCATTACCAACTATAACCATCCTCCGTCCCATTTTCAGTTTTTCTTGGAATTCTTTTACAGATTCAGTATCTCTTATTCCAAGTATTCTTTTACTTTTGTGTGAATCTCTGATTAGTCTAGGTATACCACCAGTGCAAATGCACATCACTTTGTAACTTATCTTATCACCTGCATGAGTATAAGCAATTTGTTTTTCAGTGTCAACATTTTTGAGGGAATCAAACACAATCCTTAAATTTGGGTGAATTTTCATCAAGGAACTGGCCTCTGTTTCATTTACATCAAATTTTACTATAGTTTTGGCAAAAAAGCTGACATTGCTTACGTTTTTCACTAGAGAAGAAGCTGTGATTATGGTAAGCGATTCCTCGGGATGTAAGATGGCAAGAGTTTCAACGCAAGTTACACCGGCAATTCCTCCACCAACAACTAAATAAGTAGAACTGATTTCAGACATTTTCAATTTTACAAACTATAATAGATATTATAAAATCAACAGTTGGTGCTCCAAACACGTTAAGATATACACTGATTGTAATGACGTAAAAGATTAGTATGATTCAGATTGCAATTTAAATCATATTTGTTGCAATGCAAATACTTATTGATTGATTGATGTCACAACAATAACTAGGGTTATGTTATTGCATCAGTGCTACAATTTTAAAATCGAATTAAACATTATTCATTTCTTGATTCATCATTTGTTTGATAGTATATCAGGATAGTGATAATAAAATCTTTTACTTCAAGTCAATCAAAGCGATTAAAACCCGCAGGAAAAAGTGCACGGGGAAAAGGTACCGAATATTTTGTACAGTTGACATTTTGACAATTTACATGTATGACAGTTGAGTCAGTCAGTGCTACCAGGCGTAGAAATTAAATCACCCATAAATAAAAAGTTAAAAGACAAATGAGGGGTATAGTTTCAAAACGCGCCAAGTCCAGTGACATCAAAATCAAGCAATCGAAAATTTTTAAATAAATTGTTGTAGCATTATTTAATTAATTATGTTTCTATGCCTTTTGAAAAAATGGTCGCTTCGCTTACGTTTCGTAACCTGTTCATTAAATTATCATGTTTTACAAACGTATAAAAAGCAAAACAGTGATGGACTTAGCTGACTTTGAAACTGACGTTTGGACATTGTTAGTTTTGAATCTTACATACGGGGACATTGCTGTATTTGCTACGACCGATATTAAGTATACAGTGACTTGAAACATTTGATACTTTCATCGTAAATGTGGATATTTCGAATATACGTGTAAGTAACAAAATTCGAATAAAAAAAACAACGATTTCAACTTAGAAAAGTTAAATCATTGATCAAAACTACTCATACTAGTATCTACCTACCTCTCTAATTTCTGCAGGCTTCTCTTCCATTGTTCTGGATTTCTCTGCCGTTTCCAAGCTTTACTTTTAACTACAACGATCGGGGTTGTACCTATCTTCGTAATTATGGCACTTTAACTTCGAAAATAATACAGTATCTAATAAAAACTTAAACTTTTTCACGAGACAAACTAAGCTGGCCGCCAAAACTATTCGGTATATCGCATCACCAAAATGACGGCTCGCCATTGGCTAGTTTGGACTTTGCGGTTTTTGAAATGAACTGTGATGGACTTGGTGGTGTTTGAAGCTTACAGCCTGTTTTGAAGTGAATTTTCTATTGGACATAGCAGTTTATGGTAAGATCTGATAAATTTAAAATGTGCGGAAAATGATAGAGTTGCTAGAGATATAAAAATATTGCTACGTGTAAAAAATGGACTTAGTGAGTTTTGAACGTTTTGAAACTATACCCCTCAAATATAGTTTATTCGTAAAACACGAGTATACAGAACAAAATACATAGTTATAGTTATAGTTGTTATGTAAGGTGTTCAAGAAATACAATGACCTTCATGTTTTGGCGTAATTATAATTACAAACTATCCTAAAGTCTATTTCACAAAAGAAGTCCCGCAGACGCTAATGTACCCACGTACAAAAAAATATAGTTTCACAATTTTCCGCGGGACTTCTTTCGTGAAATGGACTTTAGTAAAAAAGCTAAAACTATAAACTAACAGTTTTTATTCAACATCTTTACGATGTTCTCCAGTCAAGTCAAACCTTCAGCCGCAGATTACCCCCTGATAGTTAATAATTACTTTGTGTTGTCCCTTTCGCCTTCAGCTGGGGAGTGGGGAGACGGGGAGACCCATTGATCGAGCATAGGGACACGGTATCGAAGCAAAAGTATCGATATCGTACTCATGAGTAGAATCGATAACAAAGTATCGTACTCATTAAAGTATCGAAACAAAAGTATCGATACTTCAAGGTATCGAGTACTTTTTTTTTTTTAAGATTATTTATAATTTTTTATTTTATGTAATGTACACACTATATATACAAACTTAAACTACTTATCTTTATACAAATCTAAAAATAAAATACTATATACAAAATATATATAAACATAAAACATATATAAAAGAACATCGATCAGGCGTCGAAGTATTCCTCCGCATCACTGTCCTCCGGAAACGTGCCCAGAAGACTGGCTGCATTGCCACGTTGAATGGCAATGCTAATTCTTTGTCCAAAGAATAAGCCAGCACTCTGGTCACGCGAAGCGTCGACGAGTACTTTTTTAGATCAAAATTTGCTAGGTCAATATCAGTCAGTAAATAATGTCAGTTTTACTTCAGGGGCCCGATTCTCCTAATTTTACTTAAGCGACGATCGATCGACGTTCGACTCGATTTGACTGAGATCCAATCCCGACTCGATTACGATTGAAGCGTATGTGGCATTCCGCTATTTTTTCTTTGAAATAAACGTTTTTATCCTTTTCTTTCATTCAATAATGAATCATTTTGTCTGCAAATGATTTACGATTGCAAAATGATTGTACAGCAAACTACTGTATGGACCAAAATCACCAAAATAGCAGACCAATCGCACACCAATCAAATGTCAATCGAATACGATTGGTCTTTTATTAGTAGCAGAATGCCCGATATGGTTAAAACTGCTATTGCGATCATATTGCAATTCGATTTCTATTCGATTTTGACATTATTAACTTAGGAGAATCGGGCCCCAGTTCAGTAGGACATAAAAAACAAATGGTATTGGTACACAAATTTAATAGAATAATAGAAAAATGGAATGAATGAAACAAATCGAAAATGTAGCAAAAGGAAACAATATTAAGTTATTTGAGGTATACTAAAAACTAGCAGTGTCCCACAGTTTCACCTGCGTAGTCGATTAAAGATCCCATTCCTCCTCCGTATTCGTACCGTATTTAAACAACAACAAACTGAACAAGTAAGTGAACGAGTGTACAGACTGTACAGAGTGAAGAATGATTGATTAGGAATTGAACTACGAACGACCGGCCGTTAAGAATGAGTTAAGACAGAATGTCTTAAAAAGTTTTCAACGAGTGAGCTAGAAAGCGCTGTTAAATTAAATTCTTCATTCGATACGATACCAGGGAAAAAGTACTTATTGAGTAAAAGTATCGAATGCAAAGTATCGAGTACAAAAGTATCGGTATCGAACTGGAATGTACTCGATACCACAAAGCATCGATACTTTTTTCGTGTCCCTAATCGAGCATTTTGACAGTTTCATGCATGACAATGACAGATTCTCTTCTTCCTTAGTTCTGAATTCTGAAAACAAAATGAACGGAAGGGAGATTGAAGCGAGTTATATATTTGTTGAAAAACTGTATTGAAATCTCGTTTGAATTACAAGTAAAATAAAAGTACAAAATGAATTGTAAAGTTTGCAGTAGGATTATCATTTTCTAATTGAAGCAGTAGCTTCGTGAACTGTAAATTACGAGCAAACGAAAAATATTAGTTGTTTACTTTTTTTGCGTAAATGTTTTCTTAAATTGAGCGAAAATCATGTATAGGTTGATCTCACTTTGTGTGGCACCTTTGTGCGTGGCCGTGTTGTGGTATTGTCCGCCTATATGGAAGTTGGTCTATTTGTTTATTCTTACAATATTCCTAGTGTTGGGAGCTGTAACGTTTACATTTTGGGGCCATGTATCGTTATCTTCTCCACATCAAACCTCCCTATTTTTATTGGAAAGAGTCGAGAAAGAAGTTCGTCAAATCGAGGAGACGTTAAAGGTAAAATTCGTGGAATTTATTCTTTATTATTTAGATCTAACTTAGAATAAAATATTAATATTTTTTCTTGTATGTAGGAAGACCAGTCTAATTGGCCTCACACCACCAAGAAGTCGCATTTGCCTGTTATATTTGGGCGCACTGTAGACAGTCAGTTACAGCTTCTAATTGATTACGTGCTGCGAGACTTTGTGGCTCGTTGGCTGAAAGAGCTTTCTCACAAACCTGAGCCAGTGATAGACAAGTTCAAGGAGCATGTGTGGGGTGCAGTGCAGAACTTGTATGAGAGACTTTTACGTGTGGATGCTGAGAAACTGCTGGCCAGTGACATGGTAACTAAGATCACACAGCACTTTGAAAGGATTAGAATTGCCAGGAGTTGTGCGTAAGTTGAAGATTTTGTGTTACTGTTGATTTGTAAAGTTGCTTTTTTAGCACGACTTACCACTTATTACTACAATATTACAGATTAGAACTGAATCAGCCTCCTGTGTTCGCTCTGGCCCCGCACCTGATGGCTGCAGACACTGAACTGCACTACTTGAGGCAGATCAGTGAACTGATCATCATGTTCCTTATGCCTCGGTGCTATTCATTGGCTCCTGCCACACATCTCATGAGAGAGATACTGGCTTGCAAAGGTATGTTTCATTAGAAAACTTAAGACTGAACTGAACTAGCAAGATAAACCAGTCTTTCTGCCTATCAGATTAAAAGCTACATATATTTTGAACTAATGCAACCTTAAAAAAAAAAAACAAAAAAACGTTTATTGAAACTAGACTAGTTTTTAGCACTTTTTCACGTCAAATTTACAAAAGGACAGCACCCCCAAAACGCCCCCCTTTCACTTCATACACAATAATAAATCTGGTCAAAAAGAGTATGGTACTTTTTAAAAGGCACAAGCCTTTTAAACACTTTACACATGGGCTTTTATGGGCGGTCACTTTGTCCCCTATCGTGAAAAATATTAATACTGAAATACAAATGAATTATTTTTATCATTCTAGTTTTACAGCCAGCAATAGATCTGGTCACTGAACCCGACTATATAAACCAGAAGATAATCCAGTATCTTGAAGCCCAAAAGGAGGTGGATGCTATGCATGTACGGACTCATGAGTACGCTAAAACATTTGAGGACTACATCCGTCTAATAAATAGCTGCAATAATGTCGACACACTGAAACGGTTACGGTGAGTAAACACTCATAATGTTTACTACTTTCACTGACCAATGAACTACATATATGTGTCAAGGACTAATTTGTTTACAAAGGACTCATAGATCTGATAAAATCTATGGTATCTGATTCGACTACGGTGTCGTAGATTATCTTGTCTATTTTGTTGCATGTTAAGTGTAATAATTTATGTAGTATTCTTGAATTCATTATGACCGTTTCTTTAATTAAATCGTTAAAAAAATCAGTCCAACAACAATAATAATTTTTAGCTAAACTTCCTTATTGATTATTTATTTATCTCTGTATATTCAACCTCATTATACCACACACGTTTAACATTTAAATAACTCGTGAGCGGCTAGCAGACTCTTTCCCGCCTTAGTAAAAAATCCAAACTAGTTTTCGAATTCTCAATTTTTTTGCTAAGTTAAACCAGTATTTGCTAATGTATAACATCGAGCGAATACCTTTGTCGTCTTTTTTACGCTTTTGATTCTAATTCAAAATATGAATTTATATGTATTAAGATAAATAATATCATATAAGTGCCTACTATCTGAAATTGTTTAAAAACAATTACTAAATTACGCAACACTTGAATATATAACGCTCGATTATTTTTTATACTCTTTAATGATGCGAACAGCCGTATGCGTTATACACAACTTGCAATGCGAATTAAGTCGTATTCACCAACTAAAAAAAAACAATTAGCTATGTATTTTTTTCTTAAGAAACACGATTCGGGTCAAATCTCCGCATTCGTCACATGAGATAAAAATAAATCTGTTTCTGATAACGGTTTCCAATAATGAGAGCTAACCTACTTTATTAGACCGCAGATAGCGTTCATCCGGCTTCTGCAGTTTGTAGTAAACAGCTGTTGTTCTCCTTTACAGTTACGACATCGTCACACAAATCATGCAAGCTACTACCCTACAAAACGTGAAACGAGCAAAAGGCGTCGACATAGAGGTCATAGAAAAAAGCGGTTCACAAAACGTCAGTCGGCAACAAATTGCTGATGCAAAAAAACTAAAGAGATATATAAATCAGCTGACTATTGCTAAAGCTGAGTGTGAAACCGCCCTTAGAAAGCTTGGATGGGATGGCGCGTTTCCGACCGTGGAGTCTGATAGCAAGGTAAAGGTATATTGGCGGTATCACACTATTTATTATACTTTATACCATATAAAAATTCTAAAATACTTCGATTTGGATATAAATAGCGAATTGCGGTAATAAATGCAATAGACGCGACAATGATTCATATTTACACCTGACAATGTAAAGGACTTGCGCGCATTCCAACCGCACAGCGTAGTTATAACAAGCGAGGCTTACGAAATGATGAACTAAGTTAAACCTTATTTCCATGAACATAAAAACCAAATCACTCTAGGCACTTTCATATAATATTTTAATGCGAGTTTTGTGCTACTGAAATGTATTTTATTTCCCTTGCAGACTCTTCCCTTACACAAAATAATGGAGAGTGTGACTGGTCGGCGATATCTTGCTATGTTTCTGGAGACGATGTGCTCTCAAGGTCTGGTCGGCTTCTGGATGGCAGTTGAAGAGTTGAGGCACAGTCCCAGGAGTAGCTGGCATCAGCTTGGTGCAGAAATATTTTATACCTACATAAGATCACCTAGCGCGGAAATTAAAGTTGATAAGGTATACTTTTGTTTCTTATGACCCCCAGTAAAAGATTCTTTATTAAAAATATTGGATTGCGAAATACTGGCACAAAGATACATAGTAATACCTTATTGGTTGTTTTTTTTTTGTAATTTTAGGACACAAGAAAAAGAATGGAAGCGTTTCTATTAGGAGATAAGGGTCCGGAAGTGTTCTATGAAGTTCAAGATACTGTAGTGGACACCATACAGGAGAAATACTATCATTCCTTCCTTCTGAGCGATCACTATACTGCGTTAATCGCCGAACTAGCTACTGAAGAGGCTAATAAAGGTATTGATGTCGCTGTTTTATTTGTAACCTCCTTTATTTATGTTTGTGAAGATTACAATTTCAAGAATATATTTTGAACTTTTACCTTAGTAGAAAAACTAAAGTTGTATTTATTCAACGATATTAATTTCTTTGAAGGGTGACTATTTCCTTAGGAAAGCAACCGCCATAATTTAGTTTTCCAAACCTTTTTTACCCATTTTTAGGGTTCCGTAGCCAAAATGGCAAAAACGGAACCCTTATAGTTTCGTCATGTCCGTCTGTCCGTCTGTCCGTCTGTCACAGCCGATTTACTCGGAAACTATAAGTACTACAGTGATGAAATTTGATGGGAATATGTGTTGTATGAACCGCTACAAAAATATGACACTAAATAGTAAAAAAAAGAATTGGGGGTGGGGCCCCCCATACATGTAACTGAGGGATGAAATTTTTTTTTTCGATGTACATACCCGTGTGGGGTATCAATGGAAAGGTCTTTTAAAATGATATAAAGTTTTCTAAAAAACATTTTTCTTAAAGTGAACGGTTTTTGAGATATCAGCTCTCAAAGTCGTAAAAAGTATGTCCCCCCCCCTCTATTTTTATAACTACGGGGTATAAAATTCTAAAAAAAATAGAGGTGATGCATGCTAATTAACTCTTTCAACGATTTTTGGTTTGATCAAAGTATCTCTTATAGTTTTTGAGATAGGTTGATTTAACTGTAATTTACGGAACCCTTCGTGCACGAGTCCGACTCGCACTTGGCCGGTTTTTATCTCTATTCGTCGTCTTCCCAGACATAACGTCAGACAGATCGCCAATAGAAGACCGACAGCTGTCAAACGAGTCGGTATCGTCAGCGGAAAGCGTGGCCGGCACTATACACCTTACTGAACACTCAACTTACGCGAGACGAAAGCTCGATGAGTTGCAGGAACGGCATAATAATAAGATTCAGGTATGATTTTTTTGTTACTACATAAATGTATCATCCTTGCCTTTTTCAACTATGTTGGTATCGGCTCCAAGTTCAACATTCGTTTGATCAAGAAGTATAGTTGTTAGGTACCTAACTTTTATCGACATTTGTCGTTGGCACAACTGTCATATTTAATTCCTAAGTTTAGCATTATACTTTGGTCTATGGACTGCTCTTTCTTAAATAACCCTCGGCAGCCAACATAAATCATTTTTGTTTCATATTATACCTAAAACAAATGAACTATTCAGTTTGTCTTTAACATCACTATAATTATTAGGTTAGTCGATGCGAGTATCGATATTTTATCCTTCCATATTTTTATAATTTTTATTTATTCACCTTTTTTTTGCCTCGCAAAAAAATGACAAACTTACCGAACATTTACCATAGGCTTTAGCAGCTCTCCGTGCATCATTGAAACCAGAATCCCCAGCTCTGGCCATGTTAGCGAATGAAGTGGAGAAGTTAGCGGGCGAACAGATGAGATTGGAGGCGCATCTAGCTAGAACTGACACTTGGGCCGAACATCTCGGTCGGTGGCGGGCTTCCGTGCATAGTGCTGAGGTGAGAGAATTTGTAGACATATGTTGTTAGTTTTGATTGAATTGACCTTTTATAGACTTTTTATTTGGTTTGGAATGTTTAAAGAAGTTTCAATCAAGCCTCTAATCAATCAAGTCTCTTGAAATAATGTATAAATAGCATCCGTTTTGGACTCTATATAATCGTCGCTGGTGTTCCAATAGACAGTTTGGTAGAAAAAGTGAAGTTATTTCTGAAGATGACGAATGTCACAGTAGCTTAGTTACTTATTGACACTCAGTGATGATGCCCATTCAATTTCTGTATCGTCATGTATATAATTTTGTGCATGAAAATAGCCTATGAACATAATGTTCTCACAACCATTTTTTTATGTTGTTATTAAAATAATTACACGTAGATGCAAGTAGTCGTAGTAGAAAACTTTTCCTATAAACTAAAACGAAACTCACCTTTCTGGTTCTAGCCAGCACAAAAGGTGAGGATAGTAGCACACATTGTACAGTAGTTTAATTCATATATTTTATACTTTTTATATATTTGTGGCAGGTTATAGATGAGTCCAAACCGCCCCAGTTTGTAATAGTGGTTCATATGGCCGAACAAGAGGCTGCAAATGATGATGACAGACCAGAACAGATTACTACAGGATGGGTGCTTCTGAGGACGTTGAACGAATTTCAGGTATTTACCGAGTTTTGTTACTGTTTAATGTTTTATACTGTGTAATCGCGAATGACCGGTGTATCGATTGAAAGTAATTGCGATAGATATTCTATTTTTAAATTATATATGTGTCGAAGAACGGTAATTAATACGGACGCTAAGCGGAATGTGGTAGGTGTAGCCAGATAGATGGCAGCACAATCGAGATAATGACTAACTTCATGCTACGACAGTCTAGCTGGTGGGGGAGGCGTTGTGTCGGCGGTCACTTACAATCCTGCCGTCGTAGAGTGCAGACCTCCTGGCTAGGAACTCGTTTCGTTTTTTCGGTGTACCTACCAAGTGTCAGTCATTATCTACTTTGTGAAGTTTAATAAACGTGGGTCTGAAATCTTCACTGTATCTCTTTTGCTCGATTACCCTAGCTGGCTTATATGATGTCTTACGATAGTGTCATTTCTGCTGTTGATCCTACGAAATGTATTATAATAATTTATGTTCAGGAATTACATCGAAAATTGCGGCCTATGTGTGCAGAATTGAAGAATTTAGAATTACCGACGAATTCGTTTAAGTTTCTATTTGGAAAGAACGACAAGAACTCTCTAGAAAAAGCGAAGATTTTAATACAAAAATATTTAGAAGTAAGTTTGTCATTTTGTACTTTTACAATTTATTAAGAAATATTTTACTGTTATTTTTTCTTGTACATGAATACAATCGAATCGATTTATTTTCAGTTTGTTTTAGAAGATGACAGACTAAACCAAAGTGAAGCTTTATACACATTCCTTAACCCTAGTTCGGAGTATCTGAAGCAGGGTGACTTACCAAAGAAGAATAAATTTTCATTCTCAACTTTATTTAAGAGGTAATAAGGTTTATATTCTTTATTTAAAATATAATAACTTTGTCTAAAATATCTGTTCTAATTGGTTGGTCAATATAACTTGTCATAATAAAGCTCCTTTGCAATGCTATAGTATATGCAATGGGATAAACTTACTATATTAATACTTGATTATTAATATTATATAGGATACTAGCTTCTGCCAGCGATTTCACCCGCATCCCGTGGGAACTACTTCCCGTACCGGGATAAAAAGTAGCCTATAGCCTACCTCGATAAATGGGCTATCTAACACTGAAAGAAATTTTCAAATCGGACCAGTAGTTCCTGAGATTAGCGCTTTCAAACAAACAAACAAACAAACCCTTTAGCTTTATAATATTACTATAGATTAGTACTATCAATTTGTTAGTTTGTAAGGATGTATGTATGTGGGTATATCGGTATGTTTTACACGCTTTCGCTTTCGCAGACATGGATTTTGAAAAAACTTAGCAGTAGTTTGTATGCCAGAATATCGTGTTCCTTTTTATCCTAGTGCGGGAAGTAGTGTGTGTGAAGTGAAACAACACCAACCACCTTATTATAAAACGTGGTTTTAAGAAGTACCCGCTTTAGCAACAGCTTTAGTCCACTGATTTTGTTCGGGACGGTGGTTTAAAGGTGGTATAAAAGCTGGTACTTTTTTAAAACCACGTTTTATAATAAGGTAGCAACTGTCTTGCGTTCGTCTAAAACTGCTATTGCTTGCAGCATAAGCATGGTAATTATATGAAATAATTATTTCTCTTTTTTTAATCCATACCGTCTTATTGTAATCAACAGCACGAGTAGTGAGGCGACAACTAGATCTTCGCAGGAGAAGGAACAGTTCACGCATCTGTCTGCGGATGAGGACGAGATATCACTGTACCTTGATGGTAACGGAGCTGATAACTCCAACAAAGCTATGACTACTTCTCTGCGTGGTAAGTCATACTTCTTTTTAACTGACTAATTTAGTCAACAGTGCTACATACTTAGGAAGTTGAAATTCTAATTAGGACTTCTGAATTTAGTGTGTTAAGTGGTTCGAGCCCTCAAAAAAGTTCGTAGACATGTCCATCATATCCGATATGGTTGAAAATTCTCATTTATTAAATTCAGGTACATAATTATAAAGGGGGGGAATATAAAGGAGTACTAGCTTTTGCCCGCGGCTTCGCTCCCGTCAACTGACTTCTCTACTTTACCCTATTTTTTTTTTCATAAGAACCTTCTCCTGACAATAACAAACACACCAAAAAAAGAATTAGCCAAATTGGTCCAGGCGTTGTTGAGTTATGCGCTTACCAACACATTTTGCGATTCATTTTTATATTGTAGATATAAAGGAAGAATCTAGGAGTAGTAAATCATTGCGCATATGGGATGTACATAGGGGAAGTATACCTATACGGGTAGAGAGTAGGTACTGTAGGACCGGTAGATAATTATCTTGCTCAAAATGAAAAACTGATTCGATATCACGACGTTTATTGTTTGGGCTCGAGAGGTGAAGTGACACACTTCAATATAAAAACTTATTCTATAGAACAAATCGAATATATTTAAAATGATTGTCCGGACAGTATCAATTATGATAAATAAAACCTTACAAATGAAAAGTTTCTAACTACGCTACAGTACATAAAGGGCGTACATACGGGGAGTACATAAAGAAATATACACAAAGGGGTACCCTAGACCTGGCCTAGACCCTTAGCAAATTCTTAGTTTGCTTATTGGTTTATCCAGGACTGCATATCAAAGTCACTTATTTTGTGTGTTAGGTGCAGGCGCCATAGCGGAGGAACGCGACAGTATAGCGGAGCCGCTGTACGCGTTACTGAGCGAAGTGTTCGACATGCGCGGCGTGTTCCGCTGGCTCAGGAAGACGCTCGTCACCTTCGTGCAGATCACATACGGCAGGACTATTAACAGGTTACTTATATATAAATAGTAACATATAGTGTACAAGGCAGAAGTAAGTACGCGACAGTATAGCGGAGCCGCTGTACGCGTTACTGAGCAAAGTGTTATAGTAAATAGTGCATTAATATCGATAAACATATACACAGCACTGGGTTATTGCTGTAATTTTAGATAGGTCTTATTTGCTATGTTTAAAATTAAATGTAATGGACTCCAGAAACTTGATTTAATTAAACCACAAGCTACTTTATTGGAAATTTTTGATCATATCGATAATCGTATATATATATCGATTCAAATGTGTCTTTAATATTGACTGCGATATAAATTTTCATAACCTCACCTCATGAGATCTGTTGTTTACCCTGTAACTTATTTTCAGGCAAATCAAAGAGACAGTGACGTGGCTGTTTTCGGAACAAATGTTGCACTACTACATAAGCGTGGTGCTGAAGTCATGGTGGCCGGGCGGGACCCTGTCGGAGAACACCTCTAATAGGAACTTTCAAGATAAAGGTGAGGAGTATACTTATTTGAGTCTATTATTTCGACGTTTAGGAAGTTTTATGCTAATGAGAATGAGATCGGACGTTCTTGCGATGCGTTGTGCGTTCGCAGTTTTGAGCGGGAGCTCTAAATATTTTTTAATAATTTTAACCTATATTTTTTAATATATTTTTATTGTTATTATATCGTAGAGCACACGCGCACGCTGGCGCTGCAGCAGCTGAGCGAGAGCGTGCTGGACGCGCTGTCGTCGCTGGTGGGCGCGCAGGCGGCGGCGCGCGGCGCGCACAAGCTCTTCTACACGCTGCAGAACACCACGCACAACAAGCAGCTCTTCTATGTAAGTGTTACAACGAATGCATAAGTTCTTTTAATTGCCTTGTTTCCTATTAATTTCGGGTTTAGCAATATGTTTTCCACTTCCTTTCTCCTTTTCCTTCTCCTCTATTAGTTCCTCTAACTCTCACTTCTTTATGCATCCATTTTCATACACAGATAGGTGACTTACGACGACTTCATTTCTGTTGCCATCACTCATAAGAGTACCGATCCAAATATCCAGTAGCCTTACGTTTTACCTATCGGGCCGTGACACTGTTTATTTAGCTACGAGCCTCTTTGAGGAGCCTTAGCTCTTCATTATGAGTGAAGACTAAAAATAAATAAACAAACAGTTATCGTTAAAAAACAAATGAGAGCACGACGCAATGACACAAATGCGTTTTTTATTTAGCACACTGAAAATAAAGTACTTGCTCCAAAATGCAGTTTACAAACAGTGCGAAATGTGTTTGCATGCAATTTGCAATGATTTTCTTACGTGGTTTCCATGCACCATTGAGAAATTTTCGTGCCTACAAATAATTTGAGTACTTACCTAAGATCAATCTTCATAAGTGTCAGACTACAAAGGTATCATATTTTTAGCGAGACAGGTATCACTCTTGAGTGACCGACTTAAATGAGATGTTTTGGCAACTTTACATGCATCCAGTGTCGCGTTCGCTGTTCTAGATATTTTTTTTAGATTTTAGTATTTATGAATATCTAGCCTAGGTTCGAAAATATTGCTGGAGTTTTTTTCCGTTCTTACATTTTAGTCACTTAGTACGATCGTTTGGTTATGAGGTCCAGTGTTTATTTTTTTAATTGATGAGGGTTGAAACAGAAACTGCCTTTCATTGACACCATTATTTTATTGTCGCTTAGAAACTATTTAGACAGCATATTGTTGAAATTAATACACTGCACAAACTTATCAGAATAAAAATGTATGAAAGAACCTCTTGGACACTGGAATGGGGACGGCCCATAATAGCAGGGAAAATACAGATGATTAAAAGAACTCACAGGAACACCCGAGCGGTGCAAACTACATACTTAAAAATAAATGCATTTCTTTTGTTACGCCCAATAGTTTCATCAATTTTATTTTAAACATACAAATCCAATCTATTCCAATTTATCTTTAGAATTAGCGTAAGATCGTATCAAGGAATATATTCCGATACCCGTTACCACCACACATGATATTGGTCCTAAAGCATACACAGACATGGCTATAACTAACATTATCATGCCTATGATTACTATGTATAGCCTGGGACTCATTACTGGTACATTTTCTCTAAGGGTACTTAATGACGATGTATTTGCGTTATTTAGAGGCGCAGTTGATATTCTGTCTGCTGTTTGACTTGTTCTGACTTCTTTTGTGTCTGAAGTTCTAATGTCAGTTGTAGTGTTTGTACAAGGATTGATTACAGATATTCTTTGTGAAGTCGAGTTGGCAACGTTAATTCCTTCTGGAGTCGGACATACGCCTGATATCGACAAAAGCCCAGGAGTAGCGCTCACGTGCGTCACAGTCTGAAAATATAAACGATTAGGATTAGATTGTGTAGACTGCAACTTCGTATAAACTGAGCTTTCTTCACTTTAGATAATAAAATAGAGAATTTGATCAACAGAATTTTATTACAGGGTTAGTGTTTGAGATGCAATACTTACGCTGTATGAGATAATATCTGGATTGTTGATGTATAAAATCTTCTTTCCGAGAATACTTTCTGGAAAATAGAAATGTACGTGATAAAAGTCGTGGTGGCCTAGTGGGCAAAGAACCAACCTCTCGAGTATGAGGGCGCGGGTTCGATTCCAGGTCAGGCAAGTACCAATGCAACTTTTCTAAGTTTGTATGTACTTTCTAAGTATATCTTAGACACCAATGACTGTGTATCGGATGGCACGTTAAACTGTAGGTCCCGGCTGTCATTGAACATCCTTGGCAGTCGTTACGGGTAGTCAGAAGCCAGTAAGTCTGACACCAGTCTAACCAAGGGGTATTGGGTTGCCCGGGTAACTGGGTTGAGGGGGTCATTTAGGGCAGTCGCTCCTTGTAAAGCACTGGTACTCAGCTACATCCGGTTAGACTGGAAGCCGACCCCAACATAGTTTGGGAAAAAGGCTCGGAGGATGAGAAATGTACGTGATCGAAAAATATCATCGTAGTCTTGAACTCAGTTGCTCAAAGATGAAAAAAAATATAGTCGGGGAACGGCTTAAACTTGATGTCGAATTATCGATAAAGTAATTGAGGACTATTAGAAAAGCATCAAACGAAACACTGGACATTTCAAGAAAACAAATTATATCATGTTTAAGATATTCTTACCACTGCATCCAACGCCGATACTATTAAGTTCATCCAACTCCCCTTTCCTTATGACAATAGTGCTGTAATCTTCGCTGTATCGATACATTTCGTTGGCTAATACCGTCGTGAAGTCGTCCTTGGTTTGCTCGCTTGTTAGAAACCTTCGTTGTATCTCGTTGAGGAACAGAAATGCTCTCGATCGCTGACATAGCTGTATATTGAAAATATGCATATTAAATAAATCGTACTCTTACAGGTCTTAATACGAGTATTTCAATGAACATGATTGATAATGACTTAAAGTCGATAATTTTTTGGGCGGTAACCTAGAGGTTTATCGATTACAGTATCCGTCGGTTTGCAATCAATTTATTTTCTGACCACAAGGAATATTTCTTGATCATATAGGTATTATACTAGCTTCTGCCAGCGGTTTCACCCGCATCCCGTAGGAACCTCGGCACGGACCCGGATAAACAGTAGCCTATATATAGCCTTCCTCGATAAATGGGCTATCTAACACTAAAAGAATTTTTCAAATCGGACCAGTAGTTCCTGAGATTAGCGCGTTCAAACAAACAAACAAACTCTTCAGCTTTATAATATTAGTATAGACTAGCTTCTGCCAGCGGTTTCACCCGCATCCCGTGGGAACTACTTCCCGTACCGGGATAAAAAGTAGCCTATAGCCTTCCTCGATAAATGGGCTATCTAACACTGAAAGAAATTTTCAAATCGGACCAGTAGTTCCTGAGATTAGCGCGTTCAAACAAACAAACAAACTCTTCAGCTTTATAATATTAGTATAGACTAGCTTCTGCCAGCGGTTTCACCCGCATCCCGTGGGAACTACTTCCCGTACCGGGATAAAAAGTAGCCTATAGCCTTCCTCGATAAATGGGCTATCTAACACTAAAATAATTTTTCAAATCGGACCAGTAGTTCCTGAGATTAGCGCGTTCAAACAAACAAACAAACAAACAAACAAACAAACTCTTTAGCTTTATAATATTAGTATAGATGACCTCCGTACTACCGGTAGTTACAGAAGCATACCTATCCTACTATTTAGTTATCTGTAAACACGACCCGCTCAAGATTCGCTCGGCTGAGCCTGTAATCGACAGCTGTCTCATAGATCAACCATATCCTAGTACTACTGCGAATGACAAGTGACAAGACAATTATAAATATTTGGCACTAGCCCATTGCACGGGTTGTTGTCCCTACTGATTAATTTTGTTTAAATTGTTATTAATTGCTTTAATGATACGTTGTATCAATTATGTTTTTTTCTCAGTGAACCCGATATTTTTGACTATCTTTTTCATGGTACGATACGCTCATTACACTAGTTTACAAATTTTTATTTTTTTCATATACCCCTCACAAAATCTATACCAGTACTCTCCGCCACCTTTGTACATTCTAAAAGTAATAACATAAAAATTCTATCACGTCACATTTTTTTTCTACTCCCAAATATTTGTTTTTAGGAATCATTCTTAACTCTCGATCTTTGGTTTTGCATTACTTGTTTAGTTTAAGAGATATTTTTTGTTTAATTTAAAAAAAATGTCGCGTAGACAGTGTAGACAAAGTTGTGATCGCTTTTGTTATGTTTGTGGACAATTTATATTTATAAAGAAGAAAAGACATGTGACAGAATCGTTGAAAATTGCATATCTTCATTATTTCGGATTTTCTGTGGCCAATCAAGAAAAAAACTGGGCTCACTATGTGTTTTGTGACAGCTGTAGAATCACTTTACTGCGATGGTCATCCGGCGAAAACGTACACCTGTCATTTGGTACACCAATGTTGTGCAGGGAACCAACTAATCACGAAAATGACTGTTACTTTTGTTTTACTAAGACTTCGGGTTTTAATAGGAAAACTAAGTCGGGTATTGTATATGCATAGGTATGTTACTTAAAGAGGGGGTGTTTGGCGTCCCACAAGTACGCAAAATCATAAGTGATTTTAAGTTTGATACTCTTTTATCAACAACTGAAAGAGTTGCTTGGAATTCATTCAAAAATGTTGTTAGAGACTTTTTAAGCAATAATAAAAGTGAAAACAATAAAGAGATAGTGAGTGATTCATTACAAAATTATCATAAGATGGGTGTTAACATGTCAAAAGATTAATTTTCTACATTCCCACTTGGATTTTTTTCCGGAAAACTTAGGAAGCATGAGCGACGAACAAGGAGAGCATTTTCACCAGGATTTAAAGGCTTTTGAAGATCGTCATCAAGGCTATTGGCACGAAAATATGTAGGGAGACTACTGCTGGTCTATATTAAAAGAAACCGATTCCGAAACCTATAAAAAGAAGTCCAAATTTAATAATTTTTAGTTGGTTATGGTCCGTTTCTCCTGTTTTTTAAATTAAGTATAATTCCAAATGTGGACGTGATAGATTTTTTTAAATATTTTTCCTAGAGTACCTATAGATAGATAGATAAAATTCAACAACTTTTATCTGGGGTATAAAAACCGTGTAAACTAGTGAATTATCTCTTAGAATGTAAGATGATCGGAAGGAATCCAGAATAAGAAGTTTAGGTAACGAGGATTAGATTGAACTACACTGAAATAAAACTATGTTCCTACAATAAAATCTTTTACAAGATTGGATAATTAGAATGGTTTAGATATCTTTGATTGACAAAAACAGAAGAAAATTTTTTCATGATACAGTATTTATTTAAGGAAGGTCGTGAACCAATGCGATGAATGAATATGAACAGAAATAGCTTTAGCTCTATAAAAAATAAATTACTAAAGCAAATAACCATTTAATGGCTTCGAAAAATAAATAAGTATTGATAAATTACAGAAATTATATGTGAAATCGAGATTTCTGTTACGAAAATAGAGCTGCGTTTAAATAGAGAATGTCTATAATATTATGAGTGGGTGTTTGATGACAAACAACATTAATAAAAATGTACGTACGTATTACTGATCTCATGAATTCAAACATATTCGAAAATATTGTTGTCTTTTATTGATTATTCCTCTTCTCAAAATAATCAGTGTTTAAATTACGGTACATAATTCATAGACGTTTTTCAGATGTACCTAAATCTTAATTCCGCACTCCAAAAAAAAAAAAAGTATCGAACAAAGAATCTGACGAAAAACCCCTATTAACAACATGAATATTATTTTAAGCACTTAAATGGAATCTTTGTAGACATTTTTCTAAACTACGTGGTTGATTCTAACCATTTTACAGTTATGCATTTCGGCATTTTTTTAAAACCCAATAATCAAAAAGAAGTTTTACTAGGTAATCAGTACTAACCTTGTCTGTTATACAGAAATACAGATAATTGTCTTCAGAAATGTAGTGCAGTAGATATACTCCATGTGAGTATGTCATCTTATTGTTGCAAGCCGGCAACTTGGACAGCACTTGCTCAGCTATCTCCGTAAAGTTGCCATCGCAGGACGCGAAGTTCGCAACTATGTTCCTGTCATAACTCACTGCACTGAACACTATAGGCATTTCTACTGATATATGTGATAATAGAAACGTTAATAAAACGTATAATAGAAACGTTAAATAAAGAAAGTATTTTACTGTTCATAAGTGAGTCGTCACAAAGAAAATTCGGATTAAATAACTCGAAAAACAAAGCGGTAAGATTAACCGCAACAAGCTTGCAAACCGCGACTGATAATACTGGCATAAAGTCTACAGTCCGACGTGAAACGCCTCCGTATCATACAAATACCGCGCGATCTAAAATTATTGGCGTGTCATTATGTAGCTAAATGTGCGCCTTCCACGCTAAAAATGTCGCCGCTTGTAGTTGATATATGTGAAATGACGCGACAAGTGTGCGGAAGACGTGGTGACCGCGTGTAGCCCGTCCACAACGGACTTTATGTATGTTTGAAGATTTCTTTCGCCAAATTAAGGTTGAAAGAATTCTTATTGGTGTGAAGAGATGTTTTGTTCATATATTTTTTAAACTTATTTTGGACTAATTTCATATCTGCGCGACAAATCATTCAGCCTCACTGTTATTAATGGTGTTTTTCTTTTTTTTGTTTCAGGAGCTGTTCGAACTGGTACTTCTAGAAGTGTTCCCTGAGCTCAAACGCTATCAATAACTCTTTAGGTAAGACTAGCCATGACAATAGATGTATCAAAGTGTAGTTATAATCTTACAGGGATCATATCCAAAGGAGACCCACACCGAAAATATACGATATTTTACTCTTCAAGAGACATTCCTTTTACTTTGAATAAGTCTTTACCATGTTGGATACTTCGAAATTACTGCACATATCTTTTTTAAACGTATATCACCATTTTTGAAACCTCGAATCCAATTTTAAACTTTACAGATCTGAAAATGTTGCTCTTTATATTATACTTTTTATGTAACAACGTTATTTGAAGGACATATAAAAACATGGCCAAAAGCGACTCTCAGAATAGAACTTTTTTATCATCTTTCATAAATGTTGCTTCTTTAATGTTGTTGCATGTTAAACAATACGATTTTGTAATTAATCATGAATTGCCAGTCTTTATGGTCATTTAGAGGAAGATCAATATCTGAAGTATTGGAATAGTAACTATAAGTTTAGTAGATAGAAATAATGTATTGATCTCATGTTTTTTCCATATACCTCGTTTAACATAAAGATAACATAGCGCTACTGCCTCTAATGCGCTAATCCCTCTTATTTCATAACTATTTTTTACTTTCTGCTTAATACATCAACAGCTTTCGAATAACACTGTGACGTTCGAGCAAAGAATATTCAGTTTTAACCCGCCTAACATATACTCTGATTTATTTATAAAATTGTAGTTTAGAATACATTAATTAAGCTTACTGCTAATTGCTAATTTATGATGATAAATGTAAAAAAGTTTATATTTTTGTGAATGTTACGTTGTTTATTAGTGTTGTGCCAAAGAATGCACGTCTAACGCGGTAATATAAGTTCATGCATCGAACTATAAATGTCTACTTAAATAAACTTGTGTCGATGTTCCAAATCTGTAACTTTAAAATGTATTTTTTGTACCTGAATCTTGGGTCGCTGAATTTTCTAAATATACTTAGTACAGGTACTAAGGTGATCAATTCAAAAACAACTTTTCTACATTATGTACATAAAGCCATTTTTGGTAGAAGTATATTTATGGAAATATTACATTATTGTCATATTGTATTGTATGTTTATGGCCATTCCAATTTTTCAGCGACTTGGTTAGTTCACCATTCCATGTGTTGTAAATGCACAACATTATATGTGAAAAAAATACTTTGTATCGGTTGTGGTTTTGCAAGAAACAAAATTAGTTGAACTTCAGGATTCATTAGGTAAATAGGTCCCACGTGTTCGGTAGGGAATATAAAATAGAAAGATCTACAAATGCCGTCAGCTTAGAAATCTCGGTTAAGATCTAGTTTTTCCATTGTCTTTTTCAAATATTGATCCAGAAAACCTTAAAAAAGGACTGAGGGCATTTTGTCCACCGCCGCCGACACCGGACCGTCACCGAGAACGAGATTTTTTCGAGCCGAGTTTAATATCGGCGGCTGGATGCCGGCGCTCTGGTGACGGCTGTGAGGTGGACACGCGGCCATAGTAAATGTATGTATCGATAAATCGGCGCCGTCATCTATTTATCGGTTAAGGTCCGGTGACGGCGGCGGTGGACAAACGGCGTAACACGTTATGTCAGATTTATGGATCTGAAATTTCTTAGTGTATTTTAATGGTTGTTTGTTTTCTTCAGCTTTCCTTACATATTTATGGAGCTTTTAAAAACCTCCCACTCTTCTAGTCCTACGTTATTTTTATTTAAATTCCAATGTACGTAATCCCAAGTGACATAAATGTAGATAGATTTAAAATTATTAGGGTAGATATTAGCAGTTTAAAACTGATTTTGTGCTAGCATTATATTTTCCAACGCATAGCATAAATTATTTGTTACACACTTGTTGTAGGTTTTCTACTATTTATATTATACTATTACTACCCTTCTTCGGCAGTTGGGTACAAACAGGTCTAAGATTTTATACGTTTATTACGTCAATTCCAGATTTTTTGTCTTTAAATAATGATGTATACCTGGTTAGTGTTTGCACTTTTACGTTCAGAATGTCAGTGCTGAAGGTTTTATTATTTGCTTGAAAATACGTGTAAAAGTGTGACCATAAAGTATTTAAAAAATTGTAAGATTATATCGAATGACAAAAATAATTATGAATTTTATTGGTAAGTGATATGAGTAGATCTTATTAATTTGTAAATATTAATTTATGACATAAATAATTTTAATTTATCGAATTATGTTACCAAAAATATTTTTAGGATAGATAAATTAAAAGTTTGAAATAAATAGATATTGTGTCTTGAAATCACATTAATAAGTGTTGTTCAAAACTTGCTTATTTTATTTGCCATGACATTAATTAATTTAATATTATCTATGATAAACTAATTTATATTTTAGCAGTTTTTTTAATGATGTACCTACTTCATGTAAAGTATTATGTATTATGTAAAACTGTCTATTTTTAATACCTTTTTATGTGGAGAACTTTGTTTATCTGACGTCATCCTTTTGAACTGTCACTGTTTTGCCGATGTCATAATGTTGCTAGCTTGTCACCTTTTGTGACACTTCCCAAACTTACCTGATGTGACATCAGACGAACAAGGTCCTCCTGTAACCTGTGAACCTATTGTCTATATCTATTAAGTGTTATATTTCATGTTGTTAACTAAGTGTAACGACGAGTATGTATGTAACTGTACTGTTAATATGAAATAAACTAGTACATGTATTTTATATTATCTATTTTATTATCACTCAGTGCGAATTTCCCCCATATTTTCATCTTAAATATTAATTTCAGAATGTTGACTGATGTTTGTCGGCCGTAAAAGAGCCGATAAAGTATGCGTGATATTATTCCTGGTAAAAGTTATGCGTAGGTTTTCATGCGGGTTTGATAAATGAAAAACACGTTATTGGGATAATTTCTATTCTTTAAGTCAGTACAATAATAAATTTGACAACAGTTTTAACACCTCTATAAAAGGAGGCTTCAAAGGTGTAAAAGCTGTTTAATTAATTAACTATTAATTTAATAGTACTAATTTCCGAACCAAACATGCCTGTTAAAATACTGAAAATTTTAAATTTTGGCACACAAAGCACTTGTTTTTTAGAATTCTCGGTAGACTGTACCATGAGGATCGACATTACACTTATTGTTGACTATCTTTGGTGTCTTGTTGTCCGTATAATATTACAATGACATAAAGTAAACGATAGGATATCGTAACGTAAAATAATCTATATATAATAATAATTATATATGTATATAATATTATAACCATCGCTGATTACCCACACTACAACTTTCAAAGCATCCGGTATCACAGCACTCACTATATTAGTTTCCCATCCCTTACAAGCTATGTAACAAAACAATGTACATAAAATATATCTTAAAACTATTATGAAACATTAGGAATGAAGAATCTGAAATAATTATTTCAAGCCTCTTTAATTCGTTCGAGAATTGGAATGGATGTTTATCGTCTCCATCTAGACATAATTGGAAATAGTTACATAAAATATTAAAAAACTAACCGATGTAAAAGAGGATTGCAAGAGTCAAAAACATTTTATTGTAGTTCACATTGTATGACATGGTAATCTAGTAACTTGAAACAGGCCGGATTGTTTGTATGATATCTCATTTATATGCAGTTAGTACCCATAAGAAAGTTATGCGCCTCAATATAAAAACATACTATACTTTATTATTGTTTGAGTAGTCTTAGACATTTTATAACAACACATACACGTATACTTAATAAATTAGTACATAAATATTATACATATCAAATTAAATATACATAAACTCGATACTAAAAGTCTTTTTGATTAAATGCATTTGTTTGTGGTTATCATTTCAAAAAAAGGAACTTTCGTTATACGCAATTTTCATGTCGACAAAAAACATGTAGGTATTTAGAAAGTCGGAAAAATATTTTTCCTTTGCACATTTGGTGTTTTAAAAGTAATTTGATTAAAGAATTTTAGATCAATATCGAGATTTGTTTTACCGGATTTGTATCCGCTGACATCCGTCCTAATTCTACCTTAGATTAAAACACCCTGTGAAACTTTATACTTTTTCCAGTTAGTATGTCGTCATTCTGCCAGTTATGTAACGGAATAAAATATAATTTCAATAAAAACGTGTAAATAGATTGGCTTTCGATATTCGTTATTATTGATGTTAAGTGATTAGAGAGTAAAATAAAAGCTTTTAATCAATAACATTAATTCTAATTAGGTACTAAATGAATTACCTACTCTGATATGAGACGAACATGTGTGAGGCGAGCCCGCGTCAGTAGGCGTTCATTCAACGTAAAATCAGCTTCATTTCGTGTAACGTACAAAGTATAAATAAACTATTATTTACAATATCATTTCGGTCGGTCAACATAATTGGTAATTAAAACTAACTATTTACACTGATATTTTATTGTCACCATTATAAACCTGGTGAATTTATTCTAAGATCGGATTGTATTCAAACGTGATAGAACTGGATTTCAAAAGATTATTGGAATGTTCATTTGATAGTATAAATGTCCCGTGTTTATTACTACGTATTTATTATAGTACAAACTGCTAACTGCACCCAACGTAATCGAGGTCAGGATACCACTTTACAGCAATCAGTCCCTCGCTATAAAGAAACTTTCGGTCGTGTCCTATTACTTATAAACGTATGCTTGTGCCTTAAGATACGTTACAAATTAAATTAAACGTTATATATAATAGAGTAAACATTAATTTAGGATATCGTTTATAAGCAACATGGACATGCACATGATCCCAAACCTCGGTACATGTATCCTTACGATGTAACTAGATATAACTTTGTTCTATAGTATAAAAGTCACTATCGGTCTTCCCCGTGAGCCGCAGGAAACGAACGACAGTTGACTTGTACAAAAATAATAAATATTAATGAATTTATTATCTTTCCTCTTGCACTTCGATATCATGCTGAGATTAGATCCTACTCGCGGCACACAATACCCCTTTTGAGTAAATGCGAGTATTGTACTGCGCCGCCAGGTGGAGCATGATACCGCAGTTTCACTTTACAAACACCCTTTGGGTGGTGTCCAGCGATATATTACCTAGGGAAGTTCCCTTTAAATTTATTACAAATAGATACATCTATTTACATATGACAAGAAATCGTCCAGACTTGCTATGCATCTAAACATTTGCCTATCCCTATCAACTATAACAATAATCATATCTCATATAAATATTGTAGTATGTGTAACTCCCTATCAAATAACATTCATGAGTGATTTGACGGAATAATTATCGAACGACTGGAATGTTGACATGACGTATTGTAACTTTACACTTGTACCATCTAGTACCTATGATCTAATCTAAGTAGATATAGATACGTAATATAATCATTATATTTAAAGATCAGCTCCCAATGTAGTTGTCTACGTAGTGATCTTACAATACCTAGTTGACATCCCTTTCATAAAAGCTGGAATTGACAAATATATCAGAATGATGAATAGAAATCAAAATATTGATTTTTTAAATCGCTTTTTCACACATACTTTTGTTAATGATGGTAATGTTCCTAACCTAATGTTAACATTTAATAAGATCATATTCGTAGATTTGGCATAAATCGTCCAAGGGTATTAGTTAATCCGCACATTGTTATGCGCTATTTGGAGCATTAAAGTCATTATTTGTGCTGTTTTTTTGTCTTTTACTACAAATAATTTGGTACGATGACCACATAAAGCAACAAATC
Organism: Helicoverpa assulta; assembly: GCA_963856015.1. Classification (NCBI taxonomy): domain Eukaryota; kingdom Metazoa; phylum Arthropoda; class Insecta; order Lepidoptera; family Noctuidae; genus Helicoverpa; species Helicoverpa assulta. The sequence continues at coordinate 5,703,857 of CAWLCW010000016.1, forward strand.
AAGACACCATCAATCTGTCATCAGGTGAACAGAGTTCTAGCACTCTAATGCTACAGCCACAGTATTTACAGCGTAGGATTCTCACGTGGAGATATTTCATCCAATAGCGTAATCCAATCGATGAACCTGATGACGCAAACTGATGGTATGTGGATATTGACGCACCTAACGTTATACGTCTAATGTCTTACTTGTAAACGGAGGCACGCGGATAAATGCGGCTTGCGAGAATTAGAATGTCATCTAGAATTATTCACTAAACCCGCGCTTCAGAAATCGACTGAAGTCGACATCGCACAATCTGTAACGTGAGTTTAGAAAACGACTGCCAAATGGCATGCCTATTTAGTTTGTAGTGTCAATATCGCGTCTCCGTGTAAAAATTGAACATTGGCAGATGATATCTTGTTCATAATTCAGTGGTGTTCGCAATAAGTCCGTCGCGAGTTGGTGTCAGCTTAAGCGTACGAGTGTAAGGTGACGGGTTCGAAGTCGTCGTGCGTGGCGGGACGCGGCGGGGGCGGCGGCGGCGGCAGCAGGCTCGTGCCCTCCGGGATGTACACGTTCGTCACGCGCTCCTGAGTAAAACTTCTGTGTTATGGACTTGCTCATCCTACTACATGTCACTTGAAGAGGGAAGAGAGCTAAGAGAGCTCTCTCGCAAAACTGAGGTTACATGGATCGTAAAGAAACATGCACATTAAGTTGCGAATTGATATGCTTCGGGATTCAGTTATTTATATATTTTTATTTATTTAGTTATTGAGAAAACGACTTATGAAGATTCGACGGCATTTAAAAAAGTGAAAATTGTCAAATCTGAAAATAGAGTCCAAAAACAGACTATCTAGATCTTATACGTTACCTGGTTCTTGTCATATTTGAAGATGCCTTGGAATCGGTTGGGTCGACGCTCGAGCTGTTCCGCGCTGCCGCCGCTAGCGCCGGTGTTGCAGCTGTAGTTGGGATTGTGGAACGATATGTGGCCCCCTGAGTCGCGGTAATTTTCTTTCAGATCTCCATCGCGGTTCCGACTCATTTTTACTGTGAAGAAGAAAATATATAAGCTCTTAGTGTCTGGGCATTATGTAATCTTCTAAGTGAGGACTGCAAAAAAGGGAAAGAATAAAACTTCAGAACAATCTCTCCTCTCCCTTTTTTGAGATTCTAAGAGTTAATCCATTTTACTTAATCAACCATTTTGGTGCTGTAAACTTACCACAAACGAAAGCAATGACCACAATCCCCAGTATAATAAAGGCCATGATCGCGATCATGATGATGATAGCGCCAGTGCTGGTGTCCGGCACGGCAGTGGGCAGCGGCGGTATACCGTTGTCCTCTTGTATGTCCGTGTAGTCGTAGAACGAGGGGTAGTGAGCCGGCATTTTGTTGTTTATACGTATCTTGGGCACTAGGATAAAAACAAAAAACATGTAAAATATAACACAAATAGTTTGAGATCTCGGCACAACATGTTCCCTTAATAGGTCATAGGGTCAAAAATTCTTACCAGTTGAACAAGGCCTCAAATCTGGATCTTCCGGACAGCCGCAAATGTAATCGTGTTCTCTAAAGAAGCAGAGATGAGAACATCCTCCATTATCTTCTTTGCAAGGGTTCCAACCATGTTGCTTATCAGACGACACCGCTTTTATTTCCATTGTCATTTCCAAGTCAGTCCTCAACGCTGTTACGTTCTTTCCAGTTTTCTTATCAGCTCTCATCACAGCCTTTTTGTACCAGTCAGTCCAGTAGATGTAGTCGTTAAACTGCAATTTAAATTTTCTTTAAGTAAATACAATACAAACAAAATTATATGAAAGCAGTTGAAGTTGAACGTACCTGAGTCATTCCGAATGGATTCTTAGCTTCTGGTATGAGCTGCACTCGATGTTGTCCATTCAAGTCGGAAGTATCGATCCTATGCCTCAAAGCGTCCGTCCAGTACAGCCTGCGGTCTTTGTAATCGATTGTTATACCGTTAGGAAACCCAACGTCTTGAATCACTATAACTTGCCGTTGGCTGCCATCTAGGAAGGCTCGTTCAATGCAAGGAGTTTGACCCCAATCGCTCCAGTAAAGATATCTGAGAATATAATAATTAAGTTAAGGAACCTCATGTGCTTCATTAAAAATACCTATATAATTTATGATGTCTACTCACCCTTTAGCAGGGAACAAAGCTAATGCCCTAGGTTCACTGAGATTGCTGAGCAAAGTTTTCCTAGAGGACCCATCCAACCGTGCAACCTCAATTACCTGTAATCAAACATTGTTTTTAAGACTTATTCTTATTTGGACGTATTCTCATTTAACAAATACGTTGTCATATATTTTAAGTACCTTGTACTCATTATCAGTCCAATAGATGTTATTTGCAATCCAGTCTACTCCCAACCCGTTTGGAATGCCCATATTGCCTTTGATGACATCCTTCGTTTCACTCATGTTCATCATATTTATTGATCTGAAATTATTGATTAGGTTAATTTATAAATATATGTACATGCCTACTTTTAAAATGTTGGAAACCTATGTACCTGATTACATCCATATCGACATCAGTATAGAACAGAAGCTTGCGTTCCCAATGGAAATCTACTGCTACGGCATTCTGCACTTTGATTGGGAAAGCGACATCCCACTGTTCCGGAGTATCGAATGATATGAGTGCAATGCTGGTCTTCGTGGCAAAGAACAAGAAACTTTCCGGATACTTCCTGCAAGTCTTTGGGTCGCTGCTGTTGAACAGCAAGCCAGTTGGACAAGCACACGTGAAGCCTTGAGGAGATCTCAGGCATAGGTGAGAACATCCACCGTTGTTATTTCCACAAGCATTTTCAAGTTCCCTTTCGCCCTAAAAAGAAATAATCATGTACTCTAGTTGGTATATTTACCACTAACGTCTAACGACAGCCTTGGAATCTAAAATGAAAGTATGCAATCAAAATGTTTGATGTACCTGCACCGCACGGATATCCATAAGTCCTTCCAAATTCTTCCTGATGATAATGGAATTCTTGCCGTTGACCTTATCAGCTCTATGCAAAGCTTGAGTTCTCCAATCAGTCCAGTATACATGTTGACCCACAATAACAATGCCGTAAGGATATGGAACGTTGCTCAGTATAGTTCGACGATCATGGCCGTTGAAGTCTGAACTTTCTATGGACAGAACTTTAGCATCGTTCCAGTAGAGACGACCTTCGATTTTATCGATAGCAAGACCGTTGGGCCACTTGATGTTGCTGTCGACTATGACACGCCTAAAATTGTAATAATATATGTTATTAGTAACTGAGATCAGTATTTCCATAAAGCTTCGTGTACCTATTACGATAACTTTATATTACCTGTTCTTTCCGTCCATATCGGCTCGTTCAATTTTGGCTGATGTTCCCCAATCTGACCAGAACATGTATCCATACTCGTAGTGCAGTGCGATGGCTCGAGGAGAATCTGCGGCGAAACAATTTACAAAATTAAATCATAGCTTTTGTACAAAATTATATCAATAAATAAGAACTATATTTCATGATGAGTTATATATTTATTTATCATAGAATTTATTTACCTAAACCGGTCCATGCAAGAACTTTGCGGTTACTGCCATCAAGTTCGGCTACTTCAACACTGTTCCTACCGCCATCAGTCCAGTAGATCTGTAAATCATACATCTCTTGTGAATAAAATTCTATAAAACTACAGTCTTAATTTGTCTTTTAAATTGAATAATCTCATAATTTTCAACTAGAACACAAACCTTGCGACCAGTGGAGTCAATAACGATGCCGTCGACTGTATGCAACCCTTTACCGATAATGGTTTCGATATCCTTGCCAGCCCTATTAGCTCGTTGAATTTTCCTTTCACCGGTGTCCGTCCAGTAGATAAGGCCTGAAAGCGCAGTTTTATTAGCTTCATGATTGTCAAATATTTTCGATAATTCAAGAAGTTTTCCATTTGTATTCTTTGACAGTGTCTTTTAACATTTTACTGCCGCAAAGGAGATAAATTCTTGATGTTACAACTTACTTGTTTTATGATCCACATCAACTCCAAATGCATTCTTAAGAATAGGCAGCGGCAATGGCACATCGATGAGGTAGGGAACATCTAATGACACCACGCGGATGTCCACACGATGCGCAAATATCAAATAGTTCACTGGTCCGTCGGCACAAGTTTTACCGTCCTTCTGTAAATGCGAATACTTTGGTAAAGTTCTTACAATAAAAAAACAATATTTGTCGACTTTGATACTACTTACGCCAATTTTGATTCCAATAGGACAAGCGCACGATTTTCCCATAGGCTTCAACAAGCATAGATGTGAGCATCCACCATTGTTCTTGCCACATCTGTTTTTGTAGGACAAGTCAAATAAATTACTAAACCCTTCGGAAATTTTAACTGATTTACATTTATTTAAATTTCAATACTATCTCATATAGCCTTACCGGTTGACACCAGAAACCCGTTCCTTATGGAAGACCCGTACGTCCATCAGACCAGCCACGCCCGCACCGAGAGTCCTTCGATTCTTGCCGGTATATTTGTTAGCCGCTTGTATGGATTGCGTGTCCCAATCCGTCCAGAATACCTCGTCACCGAATAGGTCTAGCCCGAATGGGTGGGGCAGGTGTTGGCCTGAAAGACATAATGTGAAGATGAAACGGATATTTCGACTAATATAAAGTAAATAAGAATTGATAAGTGGAAAGCTCTGTAATTCATGCGGGGATTTTTTTTAATGATAGGCGGTATTGGTTTCGCTAACGAAATATACTAATAGTTCTTATGAAATATCATATAATAATGCTGGTCTGAAGATCCTAACAAATGTCCTCCTAAAAGTCTTTATTTTGTATGCTACTTACCTATCAGGATAGTTCTTCCAGTACCATCCAAGTTAGCATACTCAATAGTCTGGTTCCCTCCATCAGTCCAGTAGATGCGGCTGTTCTTGAGGTCTAAAGCCAGTCCGTTAGGCCAGGTCATGTTGCCGAATATAAGCCTGCGACGGTTCCCGCCATCCATGTCTGCGCGTTCGATGCAAGGAGATGTTCCCCAGTCCGACCAATACATCACACCACCTAGGGCAAAAACATCCAAATCTATATTATGTGAATTTGACAAGCAAACTTTTTTATACTCTGTTTATTTTCTCCTTTATGGCTGAAAACTTCCACTCATCATTACTATCCAATAAGCATAGTACAAGGTGTACATTATTTTATAATCGCCGCTTACCTTTAGGATCCACAACTATGTCTCTCGGCTTGTCGATATTATCCCATGCCAGCAAAGTCCTCATGCTACCATCAACATTGGCCACTTCAATCCTATTGGTACCACCATCGGTCCAATACAACTTGTTGGTCAGCCAATCGTATGCTAAGCCCGCTGGCCAGACTGTAAGCAAAATAATATGAATGAAAAATCTTTTGAAAAAAAAAAGAAAAAAAAAGAAAAATTACAAAAAAAAAACACTCTTGTCATGTATTGTCATCAGAACTTAGAGCTTGTGCAAAATTTCATCTTAACCGAAAACCGGGAAGTGGGTCAAATTAAGATTCCAAGATGTTCTTACATACATAGTTACAAGTGAAGCTTATATAAGCGTATTAAAATGTCAGAAAAATTTCTGAAACTTCTTCAACTTACTCAAATTAGACCCCACAATGACACGTTGCTGTGATCCGTTTAAGTAAGCATGGTTGATGGTATCTTTGTCCACATCCGTCCAAAATATGGAGTTGGTGTTGTGATCCCAGTCCAACGCTACAGCTGATTTTATCGACTCAACTGGAATCACCTGTATTTACAAAGATAACATTCAGAACTAGTACCAGGTGTTACTAAGCAGCTTACTGCACATGATAGAAATAGAAAGCGAAAATATCAAACACAATATTTAACGTCGCCATGTTTTGGCCACGCCCTCATTAATACATGACACATTTACGATGATATACGAAATCAGTTTTGCAAAACTGACTCCACAACTTACCATGTCTAAAGAGTCGGTTTGTTTCCTTGGATTCAATTGCTTTAATCTAATATCCTTCTTTCGTGCATACAGGAGAAGTTTCTCTGGAGTTTGCTCACATATACGGCTGTAAGAAATAATGTAAAAATTTGAATCTGTACAAGAGCGTTTGTTAATGTTTGTACCAATGTACATAAATTAAGGAATATTAATTAATTAAATATTAAAGGATTTGGTTACCCTTCAGAATTCAAATTAAATCCAACGGGACATCGGCAGGAGTGGTCGTTGCTGTTTGGAAGACAGAAGTGAGAACAACCACCATTGTTGGTACCACAACGGTTCTTGTAAGTCTTGATCTGTCTCAGCGGGTGGTAGCTGTTGAAATGCATTAATTTATTTAAATATGTCATGTGTGCCTTTAAAAAGTAAAAAAAAAAAACAATTGAGAGGACGATTCGAAACATAGACTTTCGGCACTAGTCGAGAAGAAGAGAAGAATTCGGAGAACTGTCACTATTCAGCCAATGTTCTTTTTATGGCTTTACGACCTATTCCGATACTACATTAATTACTTACCTATGAATATCCATAGGAACATTCAAGCCAGCGTGAACAGTCTGAATGCCCATGCCAGTGTTCTTGTTGACAGTGGAGATACTCTTGGTGTGCCAGTCAGTCCAGTAGATGGCGTCTTCAAACAGCGTCAGTGCGAAGGGGTGAGGGAGACCTTTGTTGGTTACCTATATAATGAAATAATGTGTAAAAACAGAACTGCAAAAACACACACGATTTATGAACAACAAAATGGCTGCTTAATCTTGTATGTCTGCATAACATGAGGAAGATATAATGTTTCTCGTGTAACGCAATTCTGTGCAAGAAACACTAAATAGATATTATGCTTGTAATAAGCATCGAAGATATTCAAGTAGAATAAGTGAATATATAAGATTCATACCTTCTTCCGATCCCGACCATCAAACGATGATTTCTCAATAACATGGTGTTTAGCATCCGCCCAGTATATCTTAGATTCTGTGTAGTCGATAGTCAGTCCGTTAGGCCAAAAGATTTTATCCACAATAATGCTCTTGCGTCTGCTACCGTCCATATCTGCTCTTTCTATCTTCGGATTGGGACCTAGAAATCATTCAATAGATTAAATTTTTGCGAAATAGGAAGATTATGTGGATGTGTACAATAAAAACTAGAGAGTCTGAAAATATGTATTTAGATTTACCCCAATCAGTCCAAAACACCAAAGCATCGCCAGGATGTACTGCAATAGCTCTCGGTTTATCCAAATCATTAGCAGCAATGACAGCTCTCTGAGTCCCTTCAAGCGTTGTGACTTCGACTCTTCGAGTACCGGAATCCGTCCAGAAAAGCAAATCATGTATCCAATCTACTGCCACTCCACTTGGTGTTTCTAGACCCCATCTTATAACATCTATGGAGAAATCGTTTGTTATTGAAAATATTATTCTGAAATTTTCAAAAAAATCTAATATTCTAAAGTATCAGCCGATTATTATGAATTGTTTGCTTACCCGTCAAATTGTTGTTATTCATCTGAGCTACTCTGATCACTCTAAGATTGTTTTCGGTCCAAAACACAAGCTGTTTCTCGTAATGGTAATCCAAAGCGACGGCATTATGAAGTCCTTTCACTACAGGCATGTAGTTATCTCCTGTTAGCCAAACCTGTGAAATATTCAATTAAAGATTATACTCGAAATTGTCACTCATCCTCCAATATTAGTTGTTTTCTAATTTACTAAGGATTGTGCTTACCTGGCGTATACCAACTCGATTCGAGAAGAGCAACGTAGGTGATTCTCCGGTAGGCTTACAAGATCTTCCATCAGGCCTCAGAACATATCCAGTCATACAACCGCACTTGAAACTTCCAACAGTGTTCGAGCAAGTTTGAGAGCACACGGGATCTTGTTCGTACATACATTCATCTATATCGCGGCAACTGGAAAGAAAAATATTTATTAACATGTATCAACTATGTGTAAAATGCTAATGTCATTCTAGTATACTTACGTGTGATTGTTATAGTCCAAGAGGAATCCTAAAGGACAGGTGCAAGCTTGATGTCCGTCGTACGTCGTAATACACATATCAGGGTCACATTTATCTTCCGAAGTGCAAGCTCTCTTCACTGGGCATCTATCTTCATCATCGCCTTCGGGACAATCTTTCATGCCATCACAAACATGCTTGCGGTTAACGCAACTCCTGAAAGCACTGCTTATCAGGTGGTCTTGAGTTTTGCAAGTGTATTGGTCCTCTTCGCAATGTACTTCGCAGTTCATTTCGTCTTCACCGTTCGTGCAGTCGCGGACAGCATCGCAGAGCCAGGTTTTCTGTTTGTAAAAGAGGGTACTAATATATTCTTCAACCAATTTATTATTGAAGATTCCATACAGAAAGTTCCGGTGCTTTTTAAAAATGTATTTGTTTGCTGATATAAATTCTTGGGAGTTGAGTTTTTATCTAGATGATTTTGTTTCGTGTCTTCTTTATACCTCCGAATATATTTCATATATAATTAGATACCTTTATATCTTTTACTACTTACCAAAATACATCGTCGATCAGCACACGTATACTCGTCATCGGTGCAGTTACGCATGGAGTTCGGTTCGCAGTTGAGCTCATCGCCGCTGTCCGCACAGTCCCTCTCGGTGTCACAGCGCCAACGATCCGGGATGCATTTGCCGTCACTACATCTGTATTATCAACGAACACAACATGTATTCGATGATTAGTAAATACATAAATGAACCTCTTAAACCGACTTCAAAAAAGTTTGACCTGTATGTATACATTTATGATTGTGCGCTGTTATCTCACGTTTGGCTGGACCAATTTTGATGCGGCCTTAGCATAATATTTGTCAAACAGAGATTTCAGGTATATTATTGCAGTCGGTTTTATTTTTTTGGTAAAAAGTAGGTGCTGATGACGTATGATTTTGCTGTGATAATTTTCATCACGGAACATTTCTGATGTTGGAATGTACTATGTATGTGTTTGCAATATTGAACTATGTGCCAGAAATAAAGCTACAATATGCTGTAAGTTGTGTACCTGAACTCCCCAGCATTGCAACTACCAGGCAGCATCGGACAAGAGTCTTCGTCCGTCCAGTCACCGCAGTCATTGTCACCGTCGCATTGGAAGTCCTTGCGAATGCACTTCTTGTTGTCACATTGGAATTCATTCTCGCCACACCGGATTAGATCCACGGCTGGTAAAAAAGTACATGTTACTTAATCCCCAAAATATAAATAAAAAATAATAATTATAAAAACAGATTTTGATTTATATCAAGTTCACAATTTTTTTTTTGATCGTCGAATTACGATTAAAATTTTGCTGTTTAGAAACTTTTGAAACGGTTGACGATTTTCACAAGCTTTTTAAAAAATCACATAGGTTTATCCGTTTCTTAGCTAAGATATCATATATGAAGACACACGGTTACAAATGGCATAATTATTTAACTAAATCGAATACTTACGACAATCAGTCTCGTCGGAGCTATCAGCACAGTCGGCTTCCTTATCGCAGCGCCAGTGCTTCGAAATGCATTCGCCGATCGTACACATAAACTGGTTGTCTCGACATCTGTGCACAACAAGATAAACTGTGCAATACAACGATAGTGCATAAATAAATGAAGCAGTTGTACATACGACCTAGCAAAAGACAATAATGCAATAGTGAGTTCAATACGTGGGTATTATTTCATGAGCATCTTTATTACTTAAAAAATCATTAAGATGACCTAAGATTACTTTCTTTAAAAGTAGACGAGAGAAGACTGCGGTATTATTTCGGTAAAGCGCAAATAAAATATGTATACCATGAACTTCATCTTCCTAATATTGTAGATCAAAACTGCAAAAAGGCATACTTCCTAAAATTGTTTAGGAGGAAGCGATGTTAAACTACTGACAGCTATACCTAGGTTCAAGGAAACCGTATCAACATCCAGAAAGTTCCGCGAGTACTGAACAGAACCTTTATGGACGTTCGACTTTGTTTTATATTAGGTACCTAATATTTAAATGTGCTCGTACCTATCTCGTAAAGACTTATTATGCTAGATAACCATAAATAGCATTTAACGTTATTATAAGTAGACAGTTACTTCGTTGTCAATCAGTAAAAAGAAAACCTATTCTCGTTCATACGTCTCATTAGCGTCACTAAGTTGCTGTAGGTGTACCAGTAATGTTAATCACGTCGATGATTTTGTTCTATAATGAGCCCGCCCACGGAACTGGGATATATCGGGCGAGTCTCCTTCTAGGGACGCAGGGAGCGTAGGCGTCGCCATGGTAACCTGCTCCCAGCCCCGTCGCCCCGCGTCCCGCGCACCCTACCCGCCAGCCCCGACGTATTGATCTACCGACCGCTACAGCCCGTAGCGCGCACTGTAAAATAAAATCCTGAAAGTCCCGCCTTAACTTTTTAAATGGTCTATGGGACTGTTCTAGATGATAGTTTCGAGTGTTCCCTACCACAATACTGCATTTGTAGAAAGGCTTAATGTCCATAGAAGAAATAAGTATGGGCATTAAAACGTTTCTATAAAAATCTAGAAAAATAAAATCTAAAAATATACCAATACGAGCATGTGTTTTTTGTTTATTGATTGAAAGGTCATGAATCATAAGTAGGAGACCTATTTATGTCATTGGAATCAAAATAAAGCGATAAGTCGGATGTTTATTCAAAAGTACGTAGGAAGTCAGTACCTACAAAGCGCAGATAAAGTATATACCTAAGTAGGTAACATAATATTCTCGAACCAGCAAAACAATTGATTGTGAGAGTTTTTGAAGAAAACTGGTACATACTATTAAAGACTGTGCATCATTGGCAATAAGTTATTCATATTATGTTCCTCTATGTGCGGAAATTCTCTTGAAGACGTTTTAAAAGAAGAAAATTCAGTTCAAAAGATATATACAGGCTTACATACGTATCGTACGGTAGAACATAAGCCAGTTGCGGGCTTGATCTCCCGATGGATCTAAACGTGAATACTGTACAAACATTGGTGTGACTAGCTTCCACCCTTAGTTTTACCCGCTTTTCCGAGGAAACTACTGTGCACGTGATAAAGAGAAGACTTGTATATTATTCTTGTGTATAACCTACATCAATACTAAGATTCATCAAAATCCATTCACGAGAGTCGTGCTTCTAAAGAAACTATAGTTTGTTGTCTAGACATTGGAATTGCATTATTAGACTATAGCCATTCATAACATTGAATGCAATACAACATCTCAATAAGTCACGATCTGCGATCAACATCAATGCATTAGCTTTGTGGCACCCTGTGTGGGCTGCAAACCAATCACGAGCTATAAATACATAAGCACGTAGGACGCATAGCTACCGTAGAACGATGGGTTCCGACCTCCCAGCTTCAGTAGCATAATATAGTACATAGCTAGCTAAACTTCCGCCTACAGTTAACTCGATACCTACATAAGAAGCTTCTAATTAGATTAAAAATACATTTTCATAAATAGATCTGTTATTGTTTTTGTTTCTTGGCGAGAACATCATTTGCTTTCTTTTTTGAAACCTGTATAATACGGTATAGTGTTGTTAGTACTTAGTTTACTGGACGGTATTCCATACGAAACAAAAGTATGAACCCTATGCCACAGAAACTCCACTGTCTCGAAAAAAAAAACAGAATAATTACAAAACTGCTGAATACATTATTATACAAGCAAGGTAGCATTTTATTTTACAAAGTTAGAAATGAATTTAACACTACTAATTTTGTAGGTAATAATTACTAAATAAAATCATTGCGTAGGTACGCCCACGAAGTTTTTTTGCAACTAAAAAATGACTTAAGTAATTCATAAAATTCCTAAGTTTCCTCAAATGCGTAGTTCTAGTGGTTCTAGTAAGTCACGTCTCCTTTGCTTGGTTAACGGCAATGACGCAGTCAATCTGCCAGTTTATACTCAGTGACGTCATCTGTCAGTGGGGGACGCCATAGATGTATACTACCGTAGCTTTATGGGGGACGTTGAACATCTTACATTTACTTATGAATGACGGGATTGTAGATTCAAAGTGATGTCGTCGATACATCGATGGGCTTATCTAGTTGTAATTAAACGGTTTTTTTTGTAGTAGGATGACGTGGTTATGGAAATACATATGTATACCGGGTGTGTCGATCACAATCACATTAAATGAAAAGCGTTAATATACTGGTTAATATAAATATGTCGATTAATACAAAGAAAAATACGTAAAAATAAAAAAAAATGAATTTTTCAAACAAAGTAAATAGAATAAAAATGTGCGAAAATTAGAACACCATATAAAAGTCAAATGTAAAAATGTGATTGTGAACGACACACCCTGTATATGCAGATATAAATACATATATTCAGGAGAAAAGTTGAAGCCCTAGATTTTGCATTAACTTACAAAAGAAACTACTATCAGCTCACTCGCGGACCACTCACGTCTTATTTTCCAATAGAAAAATGTTCAGTCAATTTTCCATTTTTCTTATTTTCTACATATGTCGCTCTTGACAGATAACGATGAGATTCTCTCTTCGATCTTCTTTCATGCAAAAGCTATTCATATAAATGTTTTGCCACTTACTTGCCCTTAGTGCAGTTTGTTTCATCGGAGTTGTCTCGGCAGTCGTTGTCGCCGTCGCAAACCCAGTCCTTGTGAATGCACAGTCCGTTGGCACATTGAAACTGTTGCGCTGAGCAGTTTGCTGTACCACCTAGTGCAATAACGCACATTGTTGTATAGAAATCAATTCAACAAATAATGGTCTCTGCACACAGCGGGCGCGGCGCGGCGGGACGGGACGGCGACGCGACGCAATGTACTAGATCGTCGCGTCGCGTCGCGCCGAACGGGACGGCTCTGTGTGATGTCGTCCGTAATATCTAGTACATTACAACTGCTCAGCGTCGCGTCGCCGTCCCGTCCCGTCGCGCCGCGCCCGCTGTGTGCAGCGACCATAAAACGTATAAAACTTTATAAACCTGTTCCATCAAAACTGCATTATTTTTTATGCAATAGTCGGGATACTAAATATTTTTGCATTAAACATTCTCACTTAGATACTGATAAACAAAATCTTACTTTTTGCAGTTTGCTAAATATATATTACTAAGATAACACGTGTCAATTGACAAAGTAGTAACAGAATTCTCCTCTTTCCAGACTTATTATAGGACACGCTATGTAAGTATGAGAGTATCAGCCCTCTAGATCTTGAGAATCGTAGACGTAGAAACGTCAAAAAGATGGAAATGACAACTATCACATTATGACCATGTGGTTTTAACGTGGTTCGTTCCTCATACAGCAGCTTTGGATATGATACCTATGCTAGTATTGTTTCTCTTTTTGATTCAGATAGCAAATACCGAATGCTTGCTTTTAATAACTTACCGCAGCCGGTTTCGTCGGAGTAGTCACCGCAGTCGTTATCGCCATCACAGAACCAGTCCAGCTTGATGCAGACGCTGGTACTATGGCAGAGCGTTCTGTTCTGGTTCTCGTCACAAGCTGGGGCACATCCCTTCTCGTCTTCCGCCCCTGCGCACTCTGCCTTGCCATCGCAGCGTTTGTCCATCGGTATACAGGTACATGATATCTGCGAGGAAATCGTTGTCTAAAAGGAGAACGAGAGTTTATTTTGACTTTACCCTCGAGCCTAGCACTCAAGCACTCGCTGCCTGACAGCTACTGTGCGTTGTTTCTTAGCGGCCAGGTTTATATAAAAGTTAGAATAATAATTCCTTGAGACGTTATGACCCTTTTAATTTAAGATGTACCTATTTTAAATTCTAATTCGTCACAAAGTATTTAGTATAATAGCATACCTGGCACGAGAAATGTTGTTTCGGGCAAGGCTGGTGACAACCGTCTTCTATGACATGCTCATGATGATCATCAATATCAGGATCTTCGCCAGCAGGTGAAACTTTGTGCATGTTTTTATGTGGCGGACGGTCTATGAACAATATTATCTTCGTAAGTTCCAACAACATTTTATCTTATCTGAAGTTTATTTATATTTGTAAAACTTACGGTGCCAGGTCTCAACGCGCGTATACGGATTATGGGGCACATAAATCGGCGGAGGTATGATCCCGAGCCCTATAGCTGGTGGTTGGTATGGCGGGACCCGACCCATGGGCGAACGCAGGTCGGGCGGCTCCGCAGTACCGTTGGCCGGCCGCGCACGCCCCAACCCTGGCGACGTATCATCCGCTTCTACTGTTCAAAGATAAGGTTTAGCATGTATTTTAGCTGCTAAGAGCAATTTCAGCAGAAACTAGAACTTCCTTTGTGAATCAGATCCCTAAGATTTTCAATGTCAAAAACAAAAAAAAAATGTTTTACGATTATAGTTCTAGGAAGCCATTAAAGAGCAGATGCTAAAATATTTAGAATATTATCTAGTTAATAAGTATGGTGTTACATACCACATAGCCAGAGGAGGGTGATGCAGGTGACGTACACGAGGAGCGGCGCAGGCATGGCTGTGGGGGCGGCGCGTGTAACCTGGCGCTTAGGTGACGTGGTTGGCCGCGCGGCCTGTCACCCGCGACGGGGCCACCATGACGTGTCACACGCAGCCCACGCAACGTGCTCACCCTGCCGCACAAATGCACATGTTCATGTTCACTCACCGCAAGCTTTTGACCTTTGTGCTGTCGCTAGGTCGTTTAATTTTGGATACAGGTTTTAATGTTGACGTAAATAGGTATAGGTGTTTTATCTCACCAAAGTCCTGGGTCAGAAGCGCTCAGTAGTGAACGGGTTCCGTAGTTATACAAAGACGGGCAAAGCCTGGCAACCGCTTCAGTGAGATAAAACATCTACATATATGTAATACTAGCCGTTTTCCCGCGGTTTCACCCGCGTCCCGTGGGAGCTACTGCCCGCACCGGGATAAAATAATTCCTATGTTAGTCGCAGATAATAGAACTTTCTAATGGTGAAAGAATATTTTAAATCGGTGCAGTAGTTTTTGAGTTTATCCATTACAACCAAACAAACAAACAAACAAAGTTTTCCTCTTTATAATATTAGTATAGATACTTAGTATAAAGTCTTCATTTGTGTGACACTTCATGTATGTATGTTTTATTCCGCAAAATGCAGGTTTGTTGATTTTTTTTTTTATAAATAGTACAAAATAGTGCAGTCAAAATTATAAGATGGAAGTTAGAAAGATTAGCTATGAGATATTATTGTGTTTATAAAAAGTTTTTCTTGTATAAGAAGAGAAGATAATCTGTTGGGGTTATCGGTCGTCAATTCATCGTAACTACGTACTAAGGTAGTTAGGTAATGAATTGTACTCTTGGTAGTCGTGGTTTCTATATTCCTAGTAGTTAATGTATTTCTTTAACATGTGTCAGTAAAACCCCAATGCCATGCCACGTGGTTACAAATAGGTATTATGTTTGTGCTGTAGGGCTTGCCAGGTGTATGTTTTCGTGACTTTTGGTTTTCCCTAACATAAATTATAATAAATATGCTAGTTATAATTACAATATATAGGAATTACCTAGAGTCGCACTTTTTCATGATTGGGTTTTTCGAATTTTTCATGTTGGCCCCTTAAATATTGATTATTATTCTTGAATTTCCTTCATAACATTAGCTTCTTATCGGAGCATGTCGAGAAATGTTTCAATTTATTTTATTTAGATAGAAAACAAACGAAGAAATACAATACTTTCTTCATAAATCTCTGAACGGTATACTGACATCGTATTTCTCGTTGGAAACCGATTTTCATTCATTAGTACATGCATATGTATTTATATTATGTACTGAACCTTATTGAACAAGCGTGGTCATTAATGCTCAATCTATCTCTATGTGAGAGGAGGCCTGTGCCCAGCACTGAGACGATAGAAAAATCTGATGATGATATATTTATTTATGTAGTAAAACATAAACATTGTCGCCGTTTGAAAATCCCCGTACATAGTAGCCGACTTACTTTAAGTTATGTATGCATGTGTAATAATAAATAACTCGTCGCAAAGATATCACAATCATTTCTTAACGACAATTAATGTAGGTATAATATCTATCATATTTACGCGCAATTAGCTCTGTAGGTAAACTACAGAAGTGATCAAGATAAAAACGATTTCTTTTTATTAGGATCAACGAGAAGTCAATTAAGCTCACAGACAGTGAAACACGTGGTTAGTTTTTAGACTAGGTATATTTATATTCTTTTCTACTATAAACCAAAAAATAAACAAACTATCATCACAATAAGCGGTTATGAGGCTCAATGAGGTTTTAAATTTTTATTATTATTGCGGAAGTAGCTATATCCACTATGACCGTAGGATAAGCAAAGAATGGCTTGGAAATACATAGCTATTCTACCTAACTTTTAAGTGAAACGTGACAAATAAGAAACAGATGATCGATACTACATCCCTTTTGGAAATAGATATTGACAAACACGTTTTAGTTGTTTTATAGAAACCATCAAAACTAAGAAGAAATACGTGATCTAGTACTGGGATTTACACATGTCGTCAAGCCTCAATCAGTTCGAATAACATTGTGGATAATAGTGCAACTTCATTTAAAAGTAATTTGTTTTCTTTCAGCGTCAATGTCTAGAACACTGCTAGGTGTACCCTCAAAAATATGCTTTCTAAAGAAGGCCTTAAGGTTTGCATCTTGCATTGTTTTTATTACGATTTAGGCAAGTCTTATCACAGACCCTTTACAGGTACAGGTCTTCTAGGGTCTTCGAAGTTTTACCAAATAGTCAACAACTAGTTTATTATACCTACACATACTCTGTGACAAGGGCGTTGTGCCTACGAAAGCATGGCTACGAACTACATAACTACGAAAACACGTAGGCGCGTAGCGTTATTGAAATTTTAATTATAATCATTATATTCAAATCGTAGTTTAATTACATATGATTATGTGTAAATGGAGATGATACCTGTTTATATTCCATGTTGCTATAAAAATTAAGTCATAGCCCATAAAGCGGCCATATTGGAAATTGTTAAGATTTTATGAGACGCATGCGCTATGGAGAGCCAATGTTACTAGCTACTTGTTGATCTGGTTTTCATTCACGACGCACGAAACCGCGCATTCTACGCAGTTAGGATGTCCTGGGCTTTGATTTAAGCCTAGAAAAATACTTTTACTTAAGTCTTTGAATTTTATAATAAAATCCTCGATCAGAATTGATGAGTACTAATATTATATTTAAGTATATTATGTGTACAGTTCCCTTATGGTATGTTTAAATACCTACTGAGATCTAGTTCTAAATACACATATAAACGTTTAAATATAACGACCATTTCAAGAAGTCCCACAAATTCTCTCAATTTCCCAAATCAATGCTAACCCTATAATATTATTGACTAATAACAATTATATTGGATAATGGATTTAATTACATGTTTATTCAGCAAACAAACTCATTAAAATCGTTTTGGATCTATAAATAGGTTGAATTGATACGTCCTTGTCACACGCTAATGACGAACGCTTAATCCCGTTCATGGTGGCGCATTAATTTCGCTAAACAAATTGAACCTAAAGTGAGAAGCTTATAGGTGACTACAGTTTAATTAACTTTATGCAGCAATCTTATACATATGGTCTATTCTGGGTAGAACTATAACAACGTCATCATGGCCCTCGACTACACATTCAGTTCTATATAACGAAGGAGTCGTGTACTTAAACATAAACACTATGTATCACTCACCTCCTTTGATATGTTACCTTCCAGAACTTTAGCACTGAACCTATTTTCTAGCGCAGTTGCAATTCATGGAGATATTAATGTTTTATAGTGACAGTATTTAGGAAATACGTTTGAAAATTGAGCGATCAATACAGGGAGGGGGTGAAATGCGCGGAGGCTTGTGCCCACGCCCGCCCCCGCGCCGCGCACCCCCCCGCGCCCTCCGAGAGCTCGAAACTCAACACCTCCAACCGCCCACGGGTCTGACCATGAAACTACAGGCTACGACGTCAAATGAGAAAAATCTATGTAGAACCATCAGATCTTCCACAGAACTATGGAAAACCCTTCGATGTCCCTGCCAAGATCCGTATTATCGAATATCAGCACAATAACAACGATGTCCCCGTGAAAGCTCCTTTTTTTGGAAGACTTTCCATTTAACATCAATATTCACACATCTATTCCATTTAGACTATCCTATGCATCAAGCATATGTTTTATCCCATGTAAATATAAAATCAAAATAATCTGGTACCTTAACGCATGCAAGGATGTGACATATCCCGGTAGTGTACGCACAGTAGTCACAGAAACTTTAGATCGGCACCGCACCAGCGCTAACACAACACAGTGAACACCAGAATCACTAAAATGTTTTAATGTTTGATTTTGCCTTTTGGTACGCGGAGCTCCCTGCAGATGTGCTCTCGACGCGCGACTGGGATAGGTACTAGGTGATCTGGAGCCTTGTCCCCCCTCGCGCCCCCTCGCTGGCGCCCCGCGCAGTCTGCGCCTCGTCGATGAATGGAACCCGCCGCCCCTTGCTACCTTGCCTATATAAAATCTCTTTCAACGCTCCCCTACATTTGTATTATATCGCCTACTGTGAATAAAGCTCTATGAAAATAAAGTGCTTATAAATATAGTTGGTAATTTCATCACCGACAAAGTTTTTCTGTTAACCCGTTTTGGGTTCATATCTTGGCTCAACGTTAAACATAAAGTCTAACAAAAATATACTGTGTAATACCTATTTAAAAGGGCTTCAATTGTTTTCACACAAAACCATTTCCTCGAATAGACACAATAAGTACTTAACATGGTATGACGACTACTTGGCTATGATTACGACGATATCTACCAAAATAGCCTTTCAAATGAGAAAATCTACATAACGGTGAATATTAATTAAAATCTCGACCATTTCTGCCTGTTTCTGATATTTAAAATAATAAATTATGAAGAAACACTTAAGGAAATCGGTCTTTAATTTCTATCAACACCAAAACTTACCATGTCCGCAAAATGTATTCTTTGACCACAACTCAGGCAATCACTTTAAGTTTTAATTTTTTACTTGAATACTGTATATACTTCTTCTGTACACACGAATTGGAAAAATATTTATATTTTAACTAAAATAAGGCGTATCACATGGCATAACGTAGGTACCTTTTGATTTTATATTTATTTTGCCGCCCATGAGATAATTTCTTTTTTTAAATCTTCGCTCTCATTTTTCTAGAGGGAAATATTTACGGCCAGTAGGTACCTATTCTAAAAGTTTCAAACGTTAGTAACCTTTTTGGTAAATTGAATAAAATTAGATAAATAAAAAAAAACTTGAGTTTGAAATTTATTTCTAAAGGCGGTTTTCATATGTATTAAGTACAGTAGTGACATCCAACGCATTTCTCTAAACTTAGAGCTAGTTAGTTTAGCTCTGTGAAGTTGTGAGCAAAGCTTTCCTCGATCTTTATGTCCTAGAGAAATCTTTCAAAAGCTCGACGTTAGATGGCGATCGGTATAAAGTTTATGTTACCTAGAAGGCTTTACTAGTTGTGCTACAAAATACAGGGAGATGGCGTTAAGTCTGCCACCTTAGCTACGGCCAGCTGTTGAGTGTCTCACGGCAGATACGGCAGTAACATTTCATACCCGCACTGGTTTAAAGTGCTGGCATGATGTGTTCACTATAGTACTACTGTCTGTAGTCTAGTACTACCTACTATTGTAGGTGTAAGGAGGTACTGTATGCATAAATATGTGTGCAGCAGAAGGCATTGTCGACGTTTCAAAACATATTTTTATCGAGTTATTTATGTCGATTTTTATCTCTACCCAAAAAAAATTAGTTTTCTTAATTCAAAATTTTTGTTTAGCCACTCAAAAGAGTAAAGTGACCTTTTTTTATTTTTAAGAAAGTATTTTCCATTTTCTGTTGATGGAAATTTCCAGACACGGCTGGCTACTCAATACCTACCTACCTGCGTAGGTTTTTATTCTATAACAATTTTTCGAATGCGGTTTTACCTGCCAGCTAAGGGAACTACTTTCTTCACTCTGATACTGAATAGCATAGGGTGATATTTGGTCCTTATTCGTTTTCAGAAGACAGAGATGCAGCCCTCATGGTTCTCTCAACGTGGCCTCTCAAGAAAAAAAAAGGTTCAGCTTCTTTTTTTTTAGATAAATTTATTTTACAACATTATCTTATATAAGCTATAACTTGCTATATCTCTAATATAAACATCAATGTTACTACTACATAATTTACCACGTTTAATCTATATTTAATTTTATGTACAACGATTTCGGAAATGGCTATTTTACATTTATTATCCTAAAAAGAATTGAATTAGGAAATTAAGTTTTTTTATTGACTTATCTAATTTGACACCGAAATACTTTAACGACATTTATCTTAATTTATTTTTTAGTTCGTCAAGTTGGCGGAGGAAAACTATCGGTTTTCCATCTTTAATACTTTTGTCTTCCAAGCACATAAAAACAAATAACGATAATTCATATTAGTTTTCTCTTATAGACATAAATTGGCAGTTTCTTTATAATAAATTGAGACGTTCTATTCTAATTACATTCAAAACTACTATTTAATTCATTTTCAAATCGATGCACGTCAATATGCGCACAAGTATACGAAAGCAGAAACGAACAATGACATAACACAGGTCAGCTATGCTTTCCTGGCTTGGGGTATCATTAATTTCCGATCAATATTTATCTGCAGTTAAGTAGGACAATATGTAGGTATGTTTTTTTTCGCCAGTGCTCATCAAATATTTATTTTTCGGATCTAGGAGTTTTTCTTCTTCCTAGCGTAGTCCCGGGTTGTTGCCAGAGTCCATTTAGATATAACACTGAAACTACAGATGACATTTTAATAATTGTCTTCAAATCAAGAATAGGACTTAATAAAAATTATTGACCTCAAAAATATTAACATTCATACTCATAATGTTTCAACAATTATTTTCTCACGTATACGTAAAATTAATAATTTCATATCGCATAAATTCGTTTACATTAGTTACAAGTAGGGTGACAATATCTTTATTGGTAGTAGTTAAAACACATTCTTTTTTTGAAAATTCAATCGAAAATATAAAAGACCCAGTAGACGGCGTTGAAGAGAAGGAAACAGACGGGGAACACGACTCGTGAGTACGTGTCTATGACATTCACGTCACGAATCTTGGGCATAGACGCTTTGATGACCGTGGCGCCCCGTCGGAGGGCGTGCATAACTTTCGGCTTTCCCGTTGATCCATCTGCAAGGAAAACCTGTTTTTATTATGTTGTATTGCTACTTAAATCGTGGTGGCCTAGTGGGTAAAGAACCATCCTCTCGAGTATGAGGGCGCGGGTTCGATTCCAGGTCAGGTAAGTACCACTGCAACTTTTCTAAGTTTGTATGTACTTTCTAAGTATATCTTGGACACCAATGGCTGATAAAAAGGTGAAGGAAAACATCTTGAGGAAACCTGGACTATAAAGCCTGAAATCACCAACCCGCATTGAGCAAGCGTGGTGATTAACGCTTAATCCTTCTCCGTGTGAGAGGAGGCCTGTGCCCAGCAGTGGGACGATAAAAAGGCTGTAACAGTAACAACAGTAACAGCTACTTAAATTGTGGTTATAATAATAGACTTATTCTCAGTTCTCAATCATGTTTTTTTTGTTTAATGGCCATTGCTTCGTTTCTATTAGGTATATGGGAATTCAACATGCTAATCTGAAACTTGGCGTTTGCAAGCCTATCAAGAACAGAAGGGAGTTTTAGAAGAAGAAGTAGGTTTTTTCCATTGTTTATAAGGAAACAATTGCGCTAGTCGCATCAGTTCAATGCACAGTAGATACCGATTACTTGACACTATAGTCCAGGAAGTCATCATTTTAAACAATCACAAGAGATTGCATCCAAGGTTAGGTTATTACTATCTAGAGTTCCTAGTATCGGAACCCGTGACTAGGGTCACGTTGAAGGACGTTAGGAGGAAAAGCAAATTTGTTGTGTAGACAACTAATATCTGACCAAATCTTAGAAGCTTTCAAGTCACAATCATAACGGACTAAGATGACGTACCTATAGATGGTTTTGCTTTACAAAACAATATTTAATTTTTCTCTAATATTTGATGACGTAACATGTAGTTTGCTTCATTTTTACTTCAACACGATATAAATACATATCTATATTTTATTTCGCACAAAGGTTCAGCATTGCCATCCAACGTGGCAATGCTGCCAGACTTTTGGGTACATTAACCAGTGATAGCGACGAGAAGACATTTTTGGTGCAATTTATTAGTTTTAAGTTTTTTTTAAGTGTTATGTAAATATGTGTTCATTTGTTTATCTATACATATAAAGTTACTAACTTCTGGAGTTCCTAGAATGCGGCCTCGTCCGATACCGCAGCTGAGTGTGGTCACGTTGTAGTCGCAAGGATGGCGGGGCTCCGGTAGCGGCCGGCAGCGGTTTCGAGCGCAGCCCTAGCAGGGGTGACACGCGACCCGTGCTGGCCGCGCACTCGCGAAGCGCGATTATTTCTTCAGGGGAACGCGAACCTACACGCAGTAAGATACTTTTTTATCTAACTACATAATATTCACTAGTATCTTTTCCATGTTTAGGGATCGTGGTTAGGAGGATCCCTAATGGAGCACTGCCTCTTCTGGTCGTGGGCGCAGGGGGTTGAGAGAAACAACGGTGTTCAGATACCGGATATATTTCGCGTAAACCCCCAGATAGAACCGTTCACTCGGACCAGTGCGCAGTAACTCCGTGCCTCGCATACTTCACGCTCACACACGTTTTTGCTTACCTTGCACTCTGCCGTACATACTTACATGTGTCCCTACAGTACTCCCCCCCAAAATTTGGCACAAATTTTCTTAAAACACAACAAAATATATCTTACTTACTACACACAACACAAAGTAAATACAATTACAATTACAATACAAAGTAAGATACAAGAATCATAAACATTACATTGCATTATAAACATTACAGGGAAGGTATTCTATTACATATTGCGATAAGCACTGGCCATAACCGAACAATAACATTTTGTATTGGGCGGACCTTCTACGCGTAGCTAGCCTGCGGTGGCTGCTGCGTCATCGTACGAGCTTCTATGCGCCCAGGCAACGTGGTCACAATACCAGCTGTGTTCACTATTTCTTTATGCACAAGTTTCTTAACGCGGTTTCGGAAATGACGACACGATATTAACATTGCGATAAGGACTACTGCGGTTGCCATGACTGCGAAACCGATCTCGTATCTCGTCACTTTTGATTCTATCGCGTTATTTTGGGCGATCACAACTTCTTCTTTGCTGTATGTTTTGCCCATGATTATAGCCGAAAAATATTTGACGTACGTAATAATAGCTACTTGTATGGCGAGTGGTTATCTGACAAAGGCTAAAGCTATTTAAATCAGTGCCTTTTACAGTGTGCGAAAGACTTATTGTTCAAAGGTAAGTAGGTAGACACTATATCAGCAGAAAATATATTTGTCTTACATTCAACATAGGTGACACATACATTGTTGCACAATCATTTTAAGTTGTTAGTAAGCGAGACCTAGTTTGTTATTAATAACAACTCAGCTTAATAACTATACTAGTGTTTTACACTGGGTGCAGCCACCCATTTTAGGGGCCGTCTTAAAAGTATGCCATAAGGGCTATACGATGACTTACATATTATTATTCTTCTTAAGGGTAGTTGCCGTAACGTCCGCTCTGCAATAATTAATAAACACCATAAAGGCCGGCAGCTTCCGTTACGGCAACGCCAGAAAACCTAACCTGCGATTATTACCCTCCAAGGGCGTAACAATCATCAAATCTTACCGGTTGCCTAATGGCGCGACCACTGCGACTTGTTTTAGCCAGAGAGCTCTGCATGGTGGGGGACGGTGATAGTAGCACCGGGTTACTATTACTAAGAGCGTTTCTTACAATAATATCAGATTGCTTATCATTACCGTCTTCATTTAGTACATATGCTGGCTTAAGTCTATCTATGGATACGTTAATTTTTCTATTTGGTAGTTGAATTACAAAAACTTTACTTTTTCTTTCTAATACTTTATATGGACCGTCATAGGTAGGTGTTAAAGGTTTGCGAACTGCGTCGTTACGGATAAATACATAGTCGCATTTATTAAGGTCACTGTGTATAAACAATGTTCGGGAGTCCCGCGCGTCCCGTGATACAGGTTTCAAGTTATTAATTGTATCTCTTAACTGCCTTAAAAACTCTTGATCATCATCGTCTCGTTTATGAGAGCTGTAAAAATCTCCCGGTAAACGAAGCGTTTGGCCGTATACGTACTCTGCGGGACTGACGCCATTATCGCTCCTACCTACTGCACGTAACCCTAGCAGCACTGTAGGCAGCTCATCGAGCCAGGACGAGTTGTTAATGAGGCGGGCTGTTAATGCTGACTTCATGGATCTGTGCCAGCGCTCTACAATACCATTACTTTGGGGGTGATATGGTGTAGTCCGAAGTTTCGTTATACCCATGTACTTCATTAATTGAGCAAATAATGAGCTCTCAAATTGCCTCCCTTGGTCACTCGTCAGCCTGTCGGGACAACCGAACCTACTGATCCACGATTCGTAAAATACTGCTACTACTTCTGCAGTTATGTCTTTAACAGGAATAGCCTCCGGCCACCGTGTACAACGGTCAATCATGGTGACGAGGTACTTGTGCCCTTCTCGCGATGTTGGTAGTGGCCCCACGATATCGATGTGTACATGTTCAAAGCGATCACAAGCTGGAAATTGTTGCAAGTCCGATATCGTGTGTCTGCCGACTTTTGATTTCTGACATTGAATACATGTTTTGGCCCATCTGCCGACATCGCGATTTAAGCCTGGCCAAAAGAATCGTTGTGCGACCAATTTACGCGTTGATCGTATGCCTGGATGACTGACGTCATGTACTGCACTGAACGCGAGTTTTCTAAAATGTTCGGTTACATACGGTCTACAATTGTTAGTCGAAATTTCACAATAAATATCTGCACTACTATTTGGAACATGATATTTCTTTAAGCAAATGTTGTTATTTCCTGCGCTCAACAATTGTGCAAGCTCGGCGTCAGCGTCTTGTGCGATCGCTAATTCCGAGAAGTCAAGTACAGTAGGGCAGTTTATTGTTTCAATACGCGATAGTGCGTCAGCTACTGTATTGTTTTCGCCTTGTATGTACCTAATATCTGTTGTAAACTCGCTGATAAATAACAATTGTCGCGTACGTTTTGGTGTTTCACAATTGCTCTGTAGTTTAGTAAACGCGTAAATTAAAGGTTTGTGGTCTGTAAAGATAGTTAACTGATTGCCCTCGAAAAGATAACGAAAATGTTTGATTGCCATAAAAATTGCTAACAGCTCCCTGTCATACGTAGAATACTTTTGTTGAGCTTTTGTAAACCTCTTAGAAAAGTATCCTAATGGCTGCCATGCACCATCAATTTTTTGTTGTAGCACGGCTCCTGCACAGGTGTCTGAGGCATCAGTCATAAGTGCTAAAGGCACGTTCGCCTTAGGGTGGGATAACATCACCGCATTCCTTAGACCTTGTTTACATTGTTCAAAGGCCTCCTCTGACTTACTATTCCATTGAATAACAGTCTTATCGTTCTTTTTTGCGCCTTTCATATATTCATTGAGGCTTGACTGATGGCTAGCGGCGTTTGGAATGTTAGCTCTATAGAAGTTAATCATACCTAAAAACCGTCTCAGTTGATCTATGGTTTTAGGACGAGGAAAATCTAAGATGGCCTTGATTTTGTCGTCTAGGGGTCGAATACCCCTAGTAGAGACCTCGTATCCTAAAAACTCTATGCTAGACTTACCGAATTCGCATTTAGACAGGTTGATGGTGATGCCAAACTGCCTAAAACGTTCGAAAACCTGCCTGAGATGTCTTTTGTTTTCTTCTATAGAGTCGCTCGCTATGATGACGTCATCAACGAAACTGAATAGGAAGTCTAGGCCTTGCAATACCGTATGATTCATAAAACGTTGGAATGTTTGACTCGCGTTTCGTAGACCGAAAGTCATGCGCGGGAACTCGAACAAACCAAAGGGAGTTATGATTGCAGTTTTCTCGATGTCTTCTTTTGCTACTTTGACACAATGATAAGATTTATTTATGTCGAGCTTTGAGAAAACTTTCTTACCTGCTAGCACGTACGTGAAATCGTGCAGCCGCGGTACGGGGTATCGGTCCGGCTTGGTGATAGCGTTTAGTCGCCTGTAGTCACCACAAGGCCGGATATCCCCATTTTTCTTCGCCACTACATGTAGCGGACTTGCCCACGCGCTCTTTGATGGCCTGCAGATTCCCATCTCCTGCATAGACCTAAATTCCTCCTTTACCTTGTGGTACCTGTTAGGGGGCAGAGGCCTAGCGCGCGCGTGTACGGGTGGTCCCGTAGTTTCTATATGATGCAATACTTTGTTATTATCGGTATCAGCGTCGTCATCCCTATACGGCCTAGGTTTAGTGATGTCTGAAAACTCCGATAACAACAAGTGATAAGGGTGCTTGCCGTCTACAATGCTGACAGAGGGTTCCGTGCATTTTATCATGTTACCGCTTGCTAATAATTTTGACTCTTTATCTATTAGTTTCTGTGAATTCAGATCTACTAGTAAATTGTAGTGGCGTAAAAAATCTGCTCCTATGATTGGTTGTTTAACATTGGCTACGATGAAGGTCCATTTATACAGTTTCTTAAGGTTAAGATTTAATTCTAAATTTCTAGTACCATAAGTTTGAATTTCAGAGCCATTTGCCGCGTATAATTTAAAGTTAGAACTATCGCTTACACTATATGATTTTCTGGTAACAGGTAAGACGGAAACATTAGCACCAGTATCTATTAAAAAACGCATACCCGTGTTGATGTCCTTAACGCTTAGTCGATGGTTTGACATGTCGATGCAGTCCCCCACCGAAGGCTGCACCGCTGCTAGTTTCCCGACTGGCGTTTCTCCGATGTCGTGGCGCCACCTTTCCAGCTGCAGGGTTGTTCACATCTCGTAGCTTTATTGCCGTATCGAAAGTGGTAGTAACACACCCAATCCGTTGATCTCTTCCTGAACCGCTGTTGCGACGGGTAGTACCTCCGTCTCCTTGGAGATGGTGAACGAGATCGAGCGTAGGACTTCTTCCTATTCTGCCTATCTGTGTGCATATCGTCTATCCTCTTGCTTAGTTTCGATATTTCTGCTACTAATGCGTCGGTGCTCGATGTTGACGCGCCGGAGGTGACTTCTGAGACTGTGTCGTTCGTCTCCGCTGCCTCCATGATCTTGTCCGCCTGCTCAGCTAGCTTCTTCAGGTCGGTAACTTCACTGTTACTCAACACGGTACGTACTGCCGCTGGTAGATGCTCACTCCACAGGATGCGCAGGGTATCGTCTGGGAATTTTCCTCTGCTAAGGTCCTTCATTCTTCGTAGCAGCTGCGACGGTTTCTGATCTCCCAGATCGATTCCTTTCATTAGTTTCCGGATTCTTTGACTGTCTGACTCTTCATAGACGCTAAGTAATCTCTCCTTCAGCACTGCATATTGTTTATCTTCTGGTGGCTGAAGTATTAAGTCAGACACTTCTTGGACGCTGTCTTTACTTAGCCTTGCGACCACTAAGTTGAATTTTTTTCTCTCACCTAGTTTCTGGTCTGCCACTATGACCTCGAATTGGCCAAACCATAGTCGTGGTTTGTCGGTCCAGAACTCCGGAATCTGCGTCTTGATGTTGATTTGGGCTACATCCTTGCCTTCTACTTTCACTGTGGGTTGAGCTGGCACTTGTGGTTGCATCATCTTGTACAAAGTTCGCGCTTACGATGCGCTTATAAATGTCCACGCAATTCACGCAACACGTTTATAACTTGCGTTCGGGGTCACCACTTTAGGGATCGTGGTTAGGAGGATCCCTAATGGAGCACTGCCTCTTCTGGTCGTGGGCGCAGGGGATTGAGAGAAACAACGGTGTTCAGATACCGGATATATTTCGCGTAAACCCCCAGATAGAACCGTTCACTCGGACCAGTGCGCAGTAACTCCGTGCCTCGCATACTTCACGCTCACACACGTTTTTGCTTACCTTGCACTCTGCCGTACATACTTACATGTGTCCCTACACATGTATTGTGTGTCGATACTAAAATGTTTTTTTAGCAAAAAAGTAAAACATATTGTGGAAATGGCATTTGTTGTGCGTGAACATTTAAAACAAAAAAGTTCGGTGTGAAAGTTGGTAAAGTTTTTTAAGTGAATATGTTCTTTTCATGAGTGATTGAGTCAGCTATTTGAACATTAAAGCATGGCGTGAATTACCATCATCGCTAAGAACATCCTTTTACCTCCAGAACTTTTCAATTCCTTCTCAACACTGGCGCTAGTGGACATCTGGTCCCTATTCTTTAACTTGGCTCGCTTCCTCGCTCTTGCCCCCCAGTACGTATAGTTGACAGCTGCATACTCCAGCAGCGCCGCGAAGACGAACACGAAGCACATCACTAGGTAGATGTCGATGGCCTTCACGTACGATATGCGAGGTAAGCTGCTGCGCACTCCTGTGCTTATTGTGGTCATTGTGAGTACCGTTGTGATACCTAAAAAGTACGGAAAAATTGAATAAAAGAAATTACAAAATAGTTTATTTATTTGTAAGATATATGTAGTTTTTTTTAAATAAAATTACCTAATGCCACTCTAGCAGACGTAGCTTCATGGTTAATCCAGAAAGAGACCCAGGACAGCATCACAATAAGTATACTGGGCAGGTACGTCTGGAACACGAAGTAGCCGATATTCCTGCGCAGTTTGAAACTGAGCGACAACCGTTGGTAGACGCCCGTCGCCAACTTCTCCTGGAATGTCCCAAGTTTCGCGGTTACATGGTTACCTTAATGCAAGTTTGGCATTGTTCCCCAATACCTGGATGCTAGCGCTAACAACTTGTTTAAGTTTGAAGTTTGTGTCGTGGTTTATTTGTGCACACAATTATTTTAAACTTAGTTTTCAAATTAAATTTTGAACCAAATAAATCTCAAAAGTTAGGAGTATTAGTTTTACCTTTCTATCATTAGTCTCATGCCCTAGTATAGTGAATTGTGGCAATTCGGCGTCTTCCACGCCTCTGACGGGCGTTTCCTTCCAGTACATCACCACGTCTGACACCGTGTATCCATCTGCATACAGAATTATATGTTAGCATGCTGCCTCGGATTGGTCTGTCTTACGGCAACTTATCACACCGGATACCAAACACTTCAAATTGGCATGCAATAATTAACTTCCATAAAAATGTATTGAACATTTATATCTAAACCTTTATATTAGAAGATATATAAAATAATCGGTGTGATAAGCTCCCTACAGACCATCCGAAGTTACCAAACCGTATTAATAGCTTCATTATTTCTCGTGCCAATGCGATCATTCCAATTTTGCCAACGTAAACATATAATGCGCTGCATCGCCAGGGGACATGATTTGAATGGGCAAGGCAGGAATTTGGCTGTTACAGAGCACATTCCCACAAATGTTCAATGAAAAATGGCAACAGGCTGTAAAAAAAAGCTCGAGCATGTCTATGGACGAAAGATATGATGTCTGCGGCAAGACACGATGTGGGACGGAGATGTTCGAGCACGAAGCGGCAAGCTCAGCCTGGTGAAGTATTACAAGTGTATGAGTCACACAGCTTTCAATCTCGACGGTGCAGTTCTGGCTGTCGAGCGGGTAGTAGTGGAGGTCCATCATGCAGGCCAGCGTGGCGGTGAACCGCATGCCGTATGTGATGCTGCCGTCGCCGCCCAGTCGCACCAGCTTGTTGCGCTCCGTCACGTCATGCAGGAAACTGACAACATACATGTACACTTATAATATGTGTTCTTATCCAGTAAAACGCTTAAATAAACTTGTATATTTATTATGCGTATAGATGAGATCTTGGAGGTGATTTTGGGCTTCTATTTAGCTTCGTGCATTTATTAGTTTTCACGTAACGCGGTTAAAGCGAGGGAAACAGCTAGTACGAATATGAAATCATCGTACGTCACGACCCACTGAAAGCCGACAGCGCCATTAAATCGGTTGACAGATTACAGTCTCTCGATTCATATGACTCATATTGTTTGTACGGGAAACCTATGTTTCATACACATTAATATAGGTGTGTCTACGTGTCTGTAATGTTTACATTACATTCACAAATACAATATGAACGTAGGCCCAACCATACAACTGTTCTGGTTTCGGTACTTTATTATCACTCATTTCGATGTTTTGGAAATGTTTCGAAACCGGCTATAGAAACTTGGTGGTCCCGATATGACTGGGTCAAGGCATCGGCGACAACGTGGATGACGGCTAGATATCTTGACCTAGTACTAGAAACAATGACTGCATAATGTTATGCTAATCTTTCAAGGATGAATGAAGGTGATTCATGAATAAAAATCTTTACAATTACAATATTTTAAGAAATTTAAGAAGAAATCTTGATCATAGATGCTGAAACTTCTGAATGTTTCTAAAAAACTTCTTATTTGGCTACATACTAATATTTTATACTAATTAACTCAATCTGTATACGAAAGTTGCTAACGTAACATAGGTACTTACTTATCATATTTCTTACCTATTTTTGTCATTAGCGAAAAATGTATCGGGAACCCAAATTTTATCGGCAAAATCTCCTGAGAGTGTCAACACCTCGTCCGGAAGACCGAAGGCCAGCCTTTCATCCTTCCAGTATTGATTCAGATAAAGGGTTATTGTGTAATCCTGCAAGTGTTCGGGAATCCTTTATAGATTATTCAGCCCTGACCCACTTGACACGAACAAGAGACATACATAATTTGATGATCGGAGATGATATGAAGAAATGTCCTCGTATGATTGGTGCGAAAACTAGTGTTGTGAAATCACATGAGTACGTACATTCTGTTAGAAACATATTGAGATTGTATGTACATGAGTCGGTGACATCATTATCTATGAGAATGTGATTATAAATGTGAGATGTATGTATAAGATAGTGGTGAGTGGGCGGTGACCTCTGCGTCGGCAGGCGGCGAGTGGCGGTAGAAAGTAAAGGCGGGCATCGATTGGCTGAGGCAGCACTCCGCCCCTCTTTCACCGGCGACCCTCGATGTGTGTCAAGTGACCGCGGCCTTGCTCCCTTTCTACAGCTATTAAAAGCTTAATGAATTACGATGGACGACCTCCTCGAGAGACAAGTCCTTGATACGACCCAAAAAACATCCTCAGCAAATCTGGAGAAGTGCAGACAAGGTCGTGGTGTCGGAGGTGAACGTCTGCCGCAAGTAAAGCATCCTCGAGTGGATCGCGTTATCAATCAATCTGCTGACGTCGCCTTACATAAGTTAAATGCGTGTGTGTTGACGCGTGTTTGGTCATCTGATAGATTTAATGCACACATGAAGTCAATACAAACAAATGTGTTCATAAAATTACACAAAATATAGAGGTAGTAAATGGTTTTCATGATATCAGATTTCAGTCATTTGATTTCAATTTCTAATAAAATAACTTACCATATTCACTTCTGATATTGCATCAAAACTAGCAATAGTGAGATCCATGCCAACATACAGCGGGTCTCCTGAAAAGCAATAACATTTATGCAACGAAGCAACACACTGATGCAACGGAACCGCTGACAAATCGAGCCGGGCCGACTTTACGGAGCAGAATTCAATATAATATGCAATATTATGGTCCAGTTGTCGTAATATGTGGCAGTCGGAGAGCTCGTCTCCAGCCTCATCATAACATATGCATTATACACACAACGTATATTATTAAGTGCACGTCCCAAATTGGATGAAGATGTATGCCTGTAGATAGGTAATGCGCAAATATGCTTACATATCCTTATTGCTTGGAGTCTATTATAGGTATTCCCTGGTCTAGCTGAGGTTGATGTCAAAATCCATTTGTGTTATGATTGAATTTCGACAGAAATAGGTATAGTTATCAAAACGGATCATTTTCGAAACATTTGTATCACAGGCACTCCCATTTAATAAGCTCCCTATTATCTAATGGAGAAAATAATTCACGCAGATTGATTTGTTGATAACTTTTTAGATATTAAGTATTTGTTACGTGCCACTATACCTAAATATAGGTACAAGACTGGTATATTCCTGTAATCATCCAGATTTATTACATTTCTTTATAATAGTGTCTATCGAGTTTCTTGCCGGTTTTTCTCCATAATACCCACTGTTTGGAACCGCGCAACTAGCTTGACGTTTCTTAAGTACCTGTAATAGGTCTTTATGAAATAAAAACCTTTGACTTTAAATATTCTTACCACCAAAGTTAGGGCGCAGTCGTATGTCGTAGCCGTCGAGTATCCGCGTGACGGTGTGCGTCACGTTTTCCAGGCGGTCGATGGTGGTTCGCTCGTGTCTGGCACAACACAACAGATGTTAATTACATGCCTGCCCATCATTGGGACAAGGAAGTCTGGACATCAGAATGTTCAATTAAATGGATTTTTGGTAGAGATATATCTAATAAAAGGAAAGACAATTTTAAAACGTGAAAGGAAGGCGAAATACGCAACTTTACGATTTCTTTCGTTTATGAACTGATATGCCAAATTAACACTAAACTGAAATGTTAATACAAAGTACAACTTTTCCGTCTGCCATGAAAAAAGTATACAATTCTATCCATAGTGCGGCTTGGTTTTTCTAAAGCATTACGCTTTGAGTCCCAGAAGGGAATAACTGAAGAGTATTTATTGTGATTAGGTACTGAAAGAGCATAAATCCCCAAAGAGAAAAGCAACTTAATGGCTTTTTAACATTTAGAGCTGCTTTACTGATCTCTAACATTAAATATGTTGTTAGTTAGGTATGCAAATTACACTAGTACATCTAATGACAAACTCCTTTATACCCATTTTAATTCTTCATTGGAATAAAGTCACATTTCAAAACATCTTTACTTATTTTGTAAGTTACTAGACTATCATTCAGCCGTCACATTACCATAGTATATTTTGCTACATAAATCACCTGAAATGTACATAAAGAATTCATGGTTATGATTTGTTATATTTTTTTTGTGTTTGAAAACTACATCAATAACAAAAATATTTCATTGAATCTTCTCCTCATTTTCAAATTTTATGTTTTTTTATTATGTGAATTTTCAGCGAAGCACATTTTCAGAGACATAAGTACATCTATTGAAACAATATATTAAGTTTTTTTGTTGAAAAAAAATACCGCAGAGAAACACATTTTCATAAAAAACTTCATGAATTCTTAAGTAGCAAAAGGTAGATTTTTGTAACATAATTATTATTTAATTTCCATATAAACCATGTGGAGGGTCTTGCCATCTTCCAGATATTTACATTGCTAAAACATTTGCCTATCTGCATGAAATTACGGGCACTAAGGCAATCTAAATGAGATTTGTGAGGGTTTATACTGAATTGGCATTTAGCGGGGTCGGACCAACCCCGCATTAAATTAATTCGCTAGAAATACTAAAGAACTGGTTTTAGTTGAGCTGTAACTATGTTGCGGTGGTTTATGTGAATTAAATGGTTCTCATTTGAAGGGGTTTTATCGAGAAATATAAAAAAAACGTGTAAGTAAATATTGTGTACGTTTCAGTAAATTAATTTATCACTGTCTCATTTTAAACTACAGAAGAATATGGTAAGTATTTTGTGTGGAATATTATTTAACAAAAGTATTTGGGCTGTGATGACTAACAGAAAATTTATTAATATCAAAAACCTTAACAAATGTTCACTCAATTACTAGTTATCGCAAACAAAGAAATATAAGTGGTAAATATTAATAATCGAGCGGCGGAATATGCGGCCGACGGCTGCAGAATCTCTCGTGTCAATCATTTTCTCATTTGAGGCTCTCCTAATGACGCTAAAGTAAAATATGTCAGTGATTACATCTACAACTAAACTTTTATAACTTTTAACACTTATTGTGCCTATAAAACTAAAATAAAACCGGAACAATTTTTCTTTTAAAGACTTAATTGGGTCAAGATAAGTTGTAATTACTATTTAATTAATTTCTGCAATAATTTATTATATGTGTATGTATGTTTGATGTTTAATTTGGCATAGTTACATTTTTACATAATTAATTACATAATTTGAAAACAAGTTTAATCAAAACTTCTACTAATAATGCAAATAATACTTACTGTGCAATCGCGAATGGTAGAACTTGTACCAGCAGCAGAAAAACTTTTTGCGCGTGCAAACAGCGCGTGGTGCGGGGCGCGCTCATCGCGCGACGGGGACGCGAGCACGCACGGGCACGCGCATCGCGCGCTCACGGCACTCGGCCGGCACGCGCCGCGCTCGCACTCGCACGTCTCACAGCGGCCATGGAGCCAGCATTGTAGCACGACAATGTTTCGCAAAGTAGCGAGGTATCGCGATCGCGATCTGCGATGTATTCGTGAGGCGTGAGCGGCCGCGGCGGCGGCGGCGTGCGGAGTGGCGTCGCGCGTGCGCTACCCGCCGCGAATACATACTCGCTATTGGCGCGAATTACTTCGCAACTTACAGCCACAAACTATTAAGAAAGTACAAAAAAATGTACTTATAATTGTCGCTTATTGTATTTGCCATCTTCGTGTATTTAGGTTGTACTGCTTCCCCGCTTGTCGAAGCAACCCTCCTGTTCAGTTTCGCGGAGCGTGTATTTCCCCATTCTCTATTTCCGTTACAAGCGGCTCGTTGCGACATGTGGGGAAGAACTTTTTCCATCAATACAATATTTCGTCTAACTAATAAGTCATTTACATATATTATATGTATCCTCACAGTTATTATAGGTGAATGGAATTCTGGAGCATGGGATTGTTTTTATGGTCGCTGCACACAGCGGGCGCGGCGCGACGGGACGGGACGGCGACGCGACGCTGAGCAGTTGTAATGTACTAGGTATTACGGACGACATCACACAGAGCCGTCCCGCTCGGCGCGACGCGACGCGACGATCTAGTACATTGCGTCGCGTCGCCGTCCCGTCCCGCCGCGCCGCGCCCGCTGTGTGCAGAGACCATTAGGTTAAGCTGTACGGTGAACTAACTTTAAGCTGAAGGTGACTTCAATCACACATTACAATAAATTAAATTTCAAATAAAAATGTGTAACACATAATGATCAACGTAATTCACAAGCTGAAACAGCCATACATACGCGTAGACAGGCACACAACATCCGCAGCATTGTGTCGGGCGCACACAACCGGGCGACACACACGTGCGGCACTCCTGGTACAGAAAGTGGCACACGTGTGGTACTCCTGGTACACAAAGTGGCTCAGTGTGTCGTCACCCCTGGTGCAGAAAATGGCACACGGTGTCGGCACAGGTGACGGAGTGCGGAAGTTATTTGGCGAGGCCGGCCGCCGCGTCCGCCTGCAGATTACACGGCGCACGCTTCCATCCTCGCAGCCTACGATAAACACTTTGACGTCACACTATACATTGCATGTCATATCATTGTAGTATATGTATGTATGCTGTACTAATGTGGGATGGATTCTATTCTATCCACCCAGCCAGTAAACTAATTCTTTATAACATGTAAAACAGTATAAGTAATACTTAATAACTTCTCAGAAACAATTTAACTCTAAGTGCGACCTCTTCTTACAAAATCTTTATAAATATAATAAAACAAAATTAAATAACTCCAAAAAGTCGTAGCAACCATATTGTCGTGAACGCTTATGAAGCAAATACAAATTCATATTAACACAGAGAGTACTTTTCATATTACATCGACGTTAAAGGTATTCGTGTCCCAATCTCGTTTGATCTCATCTTTTTTCAGTCGAATAAGTTTACGAATAAGGGATATCAGAGATTGACTGTGTTACCGACATGTTTTTACATCGCTAATCCTTGGATAATGGTAAAGAAATTGATGTAGGAGACTCAAGTGTTGATACTGTATTTAAACTGCTTTCAAGAGAAGTGTTGATAATAATGATGAGTGTTGTTTTCTGACCGACCTCTGCAGAATCGTGGAGCAATCAAAAGGAGTGCTACGATGTTGCTACGAGATGCTACAAAGTGCTACGAAGTGCTACGATTGCCGAAAATGTTCTACGTCCAAATACGCGAACTTCTAATGATCCCATGTTATGATTTACCACTCATTAGCAACCTATATATATATATATCTGCTATGTGGGATATCACTTCTATACTTTTGGGGTATATTTTTGTTCGTGTCTCACTAAGAAGTTTTTCACGCGCGTGACCCAAGATATGAGCAGTACCTTCCATTAGCAAGGATTGAAAAATGTTAGTTGTAGTGGTTTGTTGAGCCGCGAGATCGGCCGCCGTAATGATGGTGATTTAACGGAGACGTGCCGCATACACACTGCTTTTCCCCACTACTAACGGTTTTAGAATATATTTCAAACTTAGTACCAAAAAAATTGCAGTATAATTTTGGTAACTTTTTAATGGCTGGCAATGAAATGCATATGAGATCCATTTATTTATTTGCTCTTTCTCTACTTACGTACTGTCACGTTTTTATGCTGAGATTGTTAAGCCACTGACCTGCACTATGAAATAATTCCGAGTCTCAATCTTCACGACATATGAACCTCCATGTATATTATATGAAGTCTTCATCATCATACAATTTTCCTCGCTGCACTCACGGGTTTGCCTTACGGCGGTGCATTGATAAGCTCAACTCATTTATTCATCATATGGTTAGTTTCTGTTTTATGCAGCGTAGCTGGCAACCCTTGGAGAAATCTAGCTTTCACTGCACTTCTAGCTAAATCTGGAACATGATGTAAAACCTTTTTGGTAGATATTATTGATTTCCTACAGATGTCTGTTCGGTGTCTGTGATGCCATGCTTACCTCGAAACATACTGTGTGTGCGTCGGCTTGTAAATATACAACTTTCATTCGTGTCACAGTGACGTCGTCCGAGCATGACGTGTTCTTATCGCTTTTTGTTATGGGTACAGTCGTTTACGAAAATACTAGTTATTCACGGAGAAATTATTAAGGAGTCAGGTAAAGCGTTTCAAAAAATGAAACAACATTCAAAGCTTTTTATTATTAAATATAGTTTTTCATTATTTTCTCATACGTCTTTTCAAATTGACATCGACAGTATCTAAGAAATAAATAAGGTGAAATATCTAAGATGAATTAAATACTCCTTACTTATTTTCTAGCTCGGGGTACGCGGACAATAAATAAAAGTGTGGACTAAGAATGTAAAAAGAGGTATAATCTGGTATAATAATTTAAACAAAATGTGTGGGGAATTAAAAAAAAGTTATTGCATAGCGTACAATACGTCTAATCGCACGACACACAGCGCCGTGTCGAAGACTGCCGAACTGACACATAAATGAACGTTTAAGTCAAATTGATGAAGGGATGTGGGGTAATACTAAACTTGGTGACATGTACAAAAGAAAAAAGAAGAATACTACTTACAGACATTTTGACATGGAGTCAGAATTTATAATTCACCTTGGAGAGTAGCGAATCCGAAAATTCATCATTTGATTTTTCAAGTAGCGATTCAGAATCATTATAAATAAATAAACATTAAATTACGTAATAACTGTTTTTCTTTAAACACCCGTATACAACCCCTAAATAACTGTATTGTACCCGACTGTACCTCTTGTCACGCACACAAAGTCACTGCATATGTACAAGGGTTACCCACACATAAGGCCGCGCGCACGACTGAGTTGAACTTACTATACCAAAATTATGGTCCATCCATATCCATATATCCATAATTTAATTGAAATTGTGTTCAGTTGTGTAAAAAACTGTCTCGAAACTTAAGTAGAAGTATACATTTTACTTTCGAATACAAATTAAATGTTAATTTATTTCTACGAAACAAACAAGAATCGTGTTGACAGAAAATAAGTTCCCATTACTCAATTTGCCAATAAACGTTTATTACACGAACATAATTAATTTAATTAATCGTTTCATCTATCAAGTCCTTTCGACTGTGATTGAAAATTGAGAATATTTCGATGTTCCATAGTAGTAGGTCCCTTGACACGCATTACACACACAGATGTGTTGGTTTTGTTTCAAATCGCCGACGCTGTATGTTATTTCTGAGGTCACGTGGGCCATAGGCGTCTCAGCCATCCGCAATGCCTCTGAGGTTCGAGCCTTATAAATATATCCGTGCCAAATACTATGGAGTGCGAATGAATGGCAATTTATAGAAGCTTTCGTTCGTACATTGAAGTCTATTGAACTTCCTTGTACATTTTTCCCACCATTTTTTTGTATCGAAAGCTAGTTCGTAGCACATGCGTAGCGCTTCGTAGCAACTCGTAGCACGGGTGCTACGATGATAGTTCTTACTACATTTTCACTACATATAATTATCATTACAGCTATATTATGTAACGCTTTTAGTTCCACAAATATACATGGTTTATATACACAATTTTATAAGAAGGTAAATAGTGTACCGATCAGCATAAATCTTTATAAAAACAGCCGAAAGACAGACGCAGTTTGACAGCCAGCGCTAATGGAACTTCTAGATAAAGCTTCTAACATAATACGATGTTAAATAAAGATTTTTAACTTAAAAATGAAATTATATTTTATAAAAGTTATTTATTTTGATTTTTATGAGAACTTTTATACTTTGTTTTATACACTACACACTATTGCATACAAAAGTTAGTCTTGTAAGGGTAGTCGTAGAAAATAACTCTAATAACACCAATATTCCTGCTTTATCTTAAAAAAAAAACTGGAAATGCTTGCTACGGAGACGAGCATACGAAAATTTTAAAATGAAATCAATATAACGTTGGAACAGAGACAATATAATAAAAAATCAGTTTCAATCAATCTTCGCAATTGAAATGAAATTGGATCTTTGTTTAAGTGAACAGTAAAATGTTTTGAAATTTTACGACTTGACTAAATTAAGCTGTGAAGTAAATATTTATGTCTTTATAATAAAACAGTTTACTTAGACATAGTTGTCTAAACACTAAACTACTTAACTAAACAACTTTAAAAAAACAACAAAAATAATTCAGTATATCACATTGAAAATCTCATTTAATTAGATATTTACAAAACAAAACATATATTACGTTACGTTATAAAAACACTCGAATAAACCCAAAACACATTTAAAATTCATTACTCCCAAATTGTTTCATCAAATATTCAATAAAGCATTTATCTGTAACATCGACACACACCGCTCACATTTACAATCGAATCATTTTTCAACATATTCTATTCGAGTGCACATTTCGAACGAAGGCTTTTCTTAATGCCAGCTATCGCTCAGCGGATTGAGAAATCCTATTAGGTGGAAGAGTCGAAGCTTCCCCGTCCAGCAGTAGAGCAATCAGCCAGCGCCTTAGGGATCACCCCATTTGGACTCCATTGTTCTGTACGAGACCGCTTTGCATTTCAGATATCAGACCGCCTACATATGTTATTGAGATATTGGACATGTAAGATTGTTATGTTCAATTTTAATTATAGTTTAGATGTTATGAGGATCTAGTTAAAATTAAGAAAAAGCCGGTTTGTTCTTTGAATTCAAAACTCTTAGAAAAAATATGCGTTTCTTTTACAGATTTAATTCCATTTATTAAACTAATTAAAAAGCCGTGTACCACTAAAACTAAAACAAACTCATATTCCACACTCAAAACTAAAACTTCAAACCTCAAACATGGTGAAATTGCCAAAAAACTGGAAAGTAATTTGGTCAGTAGTTGGTTACGTTGCGAGTACGCATGCGTGGTGGCTGTCGGAGGCTGCCGTTCCCGCGGAGCGCGCGAACCGCCAACAAAACGCTCGCGCTTGCCGCACGCCGCGCGCACAAACACAACTAATTATCGCGTATAAACATACTCATGAATATCGTGCCCACATGTAAACACACTGCAACAATGATAATCACCTGTGTCGCTGTTATTGCATTAAGGTAAGTTCTAAAATAAGTTCACAAAGTTTCTGCAAGGTGTTGGTTCTTTTGTTTACTTTTTTAACGTCCAGTGTTTTTCAATTCGCCTTTTTTATTTATTTTGACATATGAACGAATAAATAATGTTTTCTCAATTCCAATAAATAAACATGTCCTTAAAACTAATCAACGTTACTCTGATATGCTACAGAAAAATAAATGCAGTACCTAATAGAGTAGATGGTAACAGTGTTCAGTTAAATCAATGCCTTTACGAATCGTCAATTTTAATTAACACTACAAGTCAAGTGTTGTCCTTGTTCTTACGTTTGATTATATGAAGAGAATGAGAAGAATACTTCTCGATTTTCTTTTAAGCATAGATAATTAACTTACGTGCCTTATTTACCTTCTCTATAACAATGTTTTTTTAACTTATTAACTGTTGAAATGCAGACTTACCAAAGTATCTGCCTACACCTTCGTAGAAAATAAGTCTTAGGTTAGATACATAATTTTCACTTCATTTCAAAAATGTGATTATTATTATGCCGTAAAATATCCAAAAATAATCCATACTGCTTTTAATAATTAATAGACTGACAACGTAAAGTTTACAAGATCATAATTAGCATTTAAGACTAACAAAATTATTATTAGTCAATTAGCTACTCGTCGGATATAATCACCGTTTTGACTTACATAGGTATACTATTTTCAATGTAGATAAAAATGTCTATGATCATCATCCTCCTGCCCTTATCCTAATTTCATTAAAGATGTTTAAATTAAATCAAAATAATTGTATTTGTCTCTTATAACCTACCCGTTAATGATCAAATGTATGTAAAATGGAAGTTAATTACTCACTTATGAACTTCAAGCTTGTAGGTAAATGAAATAACTGAAACTTAAACATTCTTTTAAGACTTCCAGTTCAAATAAATGTATATCCATTTTAAAATGACTAAAATCTAATGTAAGTATCACCTCTTTTGACTACACAAAGTCCTATGTATGCGTAACTATGTTTAAAGTTATTTGAGCGGTAGTTGTCGTCAAGCGAACGCAGGTATGCTTTGCTGAGCGACGGCAAAACTTTTAATTGCTTCTTGGTACAATTAACGGCCTATCTTGTCGGTTAAGGATTTGCTAACTATAGTTAAGTAGGCACCTAATACCGGGAAACTTTAAGTTATTGACAATATTACCAACAAATCTTTAATCAATTTTAAAGTAGTTTGTTTGTGAGTTTAAAACTATTTGATTAGTTTTGTGCAGGTAATTAAATGTATCATGTTGTGAGAGTTTCACTAAGTTGTCCGTTATCTATTTTTATTTATTATACAATAAACATACGAAAGTGACATAAAATTGGACAAAGGTACTGCTTATTTCTAATGAAATCTCTTGGAGCAGACCCGAAGTAGGAGTGTTAGAATATACCTAGAGATGTAGACAGACTGGGTAAATTGACCTGTTATGTGAATTTATGCTACCGAATTATTATTCAATTCTACCTAAAAACAATTTGGTAAATAATACCTTTACGGTAAACATTAATTAAGAATACAAAATAAACCTTAAAAGATCCACAAAATAACACACTGAAGAACTTGTCCGGATTATTTTTCATTAGAAGCGGCAATCAATTAATTAATTAATTTTAAGGAAATTAACTTACTTAGCGGTAGGTTCTAGTTTCAAGTACCTATTGCTGTAAAAGTTCAATACAATATAAAACAACGTTCCTTTTTTAAGTAGTGTAATATGTTTTTTTTTTTACATTTAAAGCAGCTGCCTAATAACATTGCCCTTATTCAAATACCCTCTTTCACCTACGCCTAGTTCTATCTTAAATATGTACATTTAAACTAATTTAAGTCATTTGCGTCAGCGTTTTAATTCTCGTCTAAATTCAGTGTAGTTGAACTCATCTGAATAAGGAGTGGTACAGGACTTAATAGTTTGTACGTGCAGTAAAAAGGTGGAATGAAATTACGATCTTTACCGTCTTACCACAAAAACTTTTAAACCTCAGTTTAAGACTTGTCTAAAAAAATGTCAAATTATGACGTTGACATATGGTTCATTTTGCAGCCACAATTTTTTAAGACAAATGTAAAACAGGTGGTTAAGTTTTAGTAGTAAGGCCATTAATGTTTTTCGTTTAATTTTATTTAATTGTAGGACGCTATCATTTAAGCAGCAAGGTGAATAACATGTTTGTAGCCATAGATACCTAATTTAATTAAGACATGGCTAAAATATACAATACCTCTAGAATAACCGTTTTATCATTACATGACACAAACTCTTTGCTTAGTCTGTCTGTATGGTTGCGATGGACTCAAAAAAGATTGAACTTTCCTACTACTACACAAAGCGTGAGGAAAATTCATGAGAATGTTTTACCTAACTGTTTAAATAGGTACTAGAACTCTGCTGAGACGATCGCTATTATTTAAATAAACAATAATACTTTAAATCTTGTTTGGGTTCTAAATCTGGTTTTGTTATTTTTCCTTCAAGTACTTATAAAGGGAAAAACTTTTCTTCATTTAGGTATTCTGAACAAAGGAATTTTGATTGATGATAAATATTTGAAATACCGGCCTCAGTTATACGCCCCGCAAGTTATTTCCTCTTA
Organism: Helicoverpa assulta; assembly: GCA_963856015.1. Classification (NCBI taxonomy): domain Eukaryota; kingdom Metazoa; phylum Arthropoda; class Insecta; order Lepidoptera; family Noctuidae; genus Helicoverpa; species Helicoverpa assulta. The sequence continues at coordinate 5,746,665 of CAWLCW010000016.1, forward strand.
TCCTTTAGCGTTTGCGTAACAAACAATTTTTAACTATGCCAACTATACAATCGGAATCCTTTTCTAGAATATTTGTATCAACCCACACATTGACGGGACTTCATCCTTTCAAAGGGCATTACTGTAACTCCGTACTTTCCTTCATAAATGCGGCACAATTTATTTATAAATAAAAATAAATGACGTAAATGTACAAAGGTTGTCTGTATAAATTGCTTTTAGCTACTAAACTATAGACACATATTATATCTATGTTATTCCTAAATGTTTTGTCTGTCGTATTCGCGTACAAAATATTGATCTATTGAGATATTCTTGTTTATATTACGATTCCATCTTACTTCGCTTATCATTATGATATATGCTTATGATATACCTATATACTTACTTACTAGTAATATGTAAAAGAAACGTTTCGCTAACAAATATTTGATTACAAATCAGAAAGTCTGTTACTTATTTGCTCAACTCGAAATTAGAATAAGATATTGGAAGATGAAAATATAATCGATATGATGTAGGTTCCTTCAAACATATGTACCTTATAATGAACTAGCCGTTTTCCTGCGGTTTCACCCGCATCCCATGAGAACTACATCCTGTTCCCTCATGAAATATAGCGTATGTTACTCGGGAAGAGTGTAGCTTTCAAACAGTGAAAGAATTTTTCGAATCGGTTCAGTAGTTTTGGAGCCTTGTACAAACAAACAGATTTTTTTTCCTCTTCATTATATTACTATAGATTTATATTATCTGCAACCTATAGGCCTAAGCTTCGTGATAATGTGACGTTTCTATCGTCGACACATAACTGTTTCTACGTGCTCGTATTTGAGATTTAAAGGTATCAAAAATATCGACATTAAGACGTTTATATCTAGACGTGACCAAAATCTTTTGGTTTACCAAAAATGAAATGAGTTATGTTTGATGTGTTTCTCTTACAAAAAGCAAAAAAGATATACATTTTTATATGTATAAATATAATCTTTTTATAAGTATAAAATTGTATATAAGTATTTTTGTTGTTCTTGTAGCACGCTGCTAAATGAAGCTATGAAGATGGTTCAAAGACCTTTCTACACCTCAGATTCTACGCGTATATTTTGAAATGTATATTCGCCACGAATGTTATTAAATAGCTCCCTTTCAACTCAAATCTTCACGTTAATATATTTTAATATTAAACACGTGACTCTTTTCGCCTTTTAATTTTAAACCATTTGAACCTTTCACCTTAAGTAATTACTGAAAATCTTATTACTGAATAGAAAATAAATATGATTAAAAAACAGGAAAAACACTACCGAAACTTAGTTTTAATTTTCAGGCATAAAAACGCAATTTCCAATCCATGACGTATTTTATTAAAGTTGAATGAAAATCATATTACTCTTTGCAAGTCAATCAAGTTGTTATATTCAAATTAAATAACTTCATTGGACTAAAATTATCATTAGGTATATATTATTCAGTATATATGTTAATTGTTTACGTATTGTTTATGTAGGTATATCTATACTAATATTATAAAGAGGAAAACTTTGTTTGTTTGTTTGTTTGGTTGTAATGGATAAACTCAAAAACTACTGGACCGATTTTAAATATTCTTTCACCTTTAGAAAGCTATATTATCTGCAAGTAACATAGGCTATATTTTATCCCGGTGCGGGCAGTAGCTCCCACGGGACGCGGGTGAAACCGCGGGAAAACGGCTAGTTATACAATATGCAGCTGTTTTCTTTCATTTTAATTTCTGTTTCCATTGCTCTTTACACACTATCTACATCTCTTTTATTCTATTTTTTCTTTCGCAGGTATGCTGGAAGAGATTTCTTTAGAAATAAGCATTACCTTTGTAAATTCTTTCTTTCCTGTCGTCTTTCTTTATTATGTGTGTGTGTACAAAAAATTGTAAATAAATAAATAAAAACCAAATATAAATAAACACATTTCGTAGTTTAACAAAGGCTTTGGCAAAAAACATTCTTGTTACTTTCCCATTGTTTCGTAAAACTAGGTTGATGTTTCTCATACCATTCTCGATACCATTATTTCTAGACTAGCTTCTGCCAGCGGTTTCACCCGCATCCCGTGGGAACCTCTGCACGAACCCGGATAAAAAGTAGCCTATAGCCTTCCTCGATAAATGGGCTATCTAACACTGAAAGAATTTTTCAAATCGGACCAGTAGTTCCTGAGATTAGCGCGTTCAAACAAACAAACAAATAAACTCTTCAGCTTTATAATATTAGTATAGATTCCAAGAATACGAACATTCCCAACCAATAAGTCAATGCTTGGTACTAAGCACATATACTTACATATGTATGTTGTATCTGACTTTACCGAAACAAAAATAAAAGAACGTTTCAAAGTGTTTGCAGATTCATTATCTGGTAGTCTACTGGTTGATTTTGATTTCCCGTTTCGTTGTATTTATTTATTTGTTAACAGTCAGCACTCAGCAGTTCCCTTTTTGATGTTTATTTTGTTTGTTCAAGCGTTGTACGTAAGTCGGCTTAGTATGGCCTGTTATACAAGATTTTTTGCATATATAGAAAAATTTTACTTATAAGCAAGTTTTCTGCCAACTTTAGATGATAAAGATTTATATAAACTTATTTGATTTAGAATCTTTAAATTCAACGTGAAGCGGTAATAATATAGGCATTTTATATTTTACTAGCGACCCGCTCCGGCTTCGCACGAGTTAACAGTATTTCGGCACTAGGTATTTAATGTATGTTATTATACATATAAACCTTCCTCTTTAATCACTCATCATCCTCCGAGCCTTTTTCCCAAGCATGTTGGGGTCGGCTTCCAGTCTAACCGGATTCAGCTGAGTACCAGTGCTTTACAAGAAGCGACTGCCTATCTGACCTCCTCAACCCAGTTACCCGGGCAACCCGATACCCCTTGGTTAGACTGGCGTCAGACTTACTGGCTTCTGACTACCCGTAACGACTGCCAAGGATGTTCAATGACAGCCGGGGGCCCGATTCTCCTAATTTTACTGAAGCGCCATTCGATTCACGTTCGATTGCGATCCAATCCCGACTCGATTACGATTGAAGCGTATGTGGCATTCCGCTATTTTTTCTTTGAAATAAACGTTTTTATCCTTTGCTGTCATTCAATAATGAATCATTTTGTCTGCAAATGATTTACGATTGCAAAATGATTGTACAGCAAACTACCGTATAGACTAAAATCACCAAAATAGCAGACCAATCGCACACCAATCAAATGTCAATCGAATACGATTGGTCTTTTATTAGTAGCAGAATACCCGATATGGTGAAAACTGCTAATGCGATCATATTGCGATTCGATTTCTATTCGATTTTGACATTATTAACTTAGGAGAATCGGGCCCCGGGACCTACAGTTTAACGTGCCATCCGAAACACAGTCAATGGTGTCTAAGATATACTTAGAAAGTACATACAATCTTAGAAAAGTTGCATTGGTACTTGCCTGACCTGGGATCGAACCCGCGCCCTCATACTTGAGAGGTTGGTCCTTTACCCACTAGGCCACCACGACCCTCTTTAATCACTCTATCTATTAAAAAAACCGCATGAATATCGGTTGCGTAGTTTTGAAGATTTAAGCGTACAAAGGGACATAGGGACAGAAGAATCGACTTTGTTTTATACTATGTTAGTGACTTGTTAGCCATTTTTCGTCAACCATAAAAAAAATAAGAATATCTAAAATTAGAATTAAAATCATGAGTTAAATGATCACATTTCCGAAGGGATAGCCTGTGGGACGCGACCCTGTAACTCTATCACATCCCTTAACCGCTAAACATTATGTTTGAAACCACTAATTGAATAAATTACAAACATTAACCAATCTGAATATCGGTTAAAATAGCATTATTTTTGTTACATTCGTCGTCTTCATTAGCCATTTAGATTGTCCCTCAGCACACAAACACTTCTCAAACGGGAAGGAACATTTCACAAGAAATATGCGTTTTTTCTATATTACGATCAGCTACTTTTAATCTCTATTAGAAAATTTATTCAAGCTTTGGGTTACCAACTTTAAAAACCACAAGAAAAACGGTAAACGTTCTTATATTTGGACTTTTCGTTTAATATAGGTATACACTGATCACGAATCTCGGATGGTCAATTTTTTATTAGTTAGTGGTACCTACTGTTTGTTGACCACGGAATTATGTTGCTCGAAACTGCGGTCAGCCGACGTTTCGGAAGTTATCTATCAACATACATCATACTTTGACAACTTATGTATGTACGTAACCTAATTTTAAAGGCAACGTTATTTTCTCAATAATTTACCACAAAATTTTCTCAAAAAAAAAAGGTAACGAATATTGAATTAATATTTGGTCCAAAAAACTTGATGTAATTAGCAAACATCATTTTCGCATTTAGAATATTTTATTTTCGTTAATGTTCTTTTAACAGTCTTTTGGCCTAAATTATTTTTATATAGAAGTTGATTTACGTACTTTGTCTTTTCTGCTAGGTTTAGAAGTACATAAAGATTCATATTATTCTAAAATAAGGTTGTTTACGATGAACATGTAAATGTATGAAAGGCTAACCTTTACTTTGAAGATTCAATCTCCGGTATGTGTCCACACATTTTAACGTATAAAAATGTATTCATGTCTTGCTTTCAAACTACATAAACATTGTAGTTATCTTTATGTTTGTGATGCACTTTAAACGATTTTACGAGCAAGTTACGTTACTGAAACTGAAAATATCTTCAAGCAGTTGATTATCACGTCGAAATATTAATCTGTCATTATTTCGTTTATTCTGTATATACAATACACTTATTGGGATTTTATATATCTTTCTTATATTAGTTAGGCCAACTTACTAATTGAAAACCCTTTCATTTTAATCACAGTTCTCAATTCAAGAGGTCACAAGTTACACGTCGTTCAGATTAAGCGCAAGGAGTTTCTCGTGTATAGGTCTAGGTACATTCGAATAGATACGGACGCTCCCAGTCGCTCTGTCTGACTAAACCCCGGGTAGCACGGACCAGCCATTATGCTAGGCGTCTGTTTAATGATACGAACACCCCTAATCCGTTTACTTGCCGTTAGCAAAGCAATTTAGTAACGATGCTCCTTAATCCTCAACTCTGTGGCCACATAATTGTACAATAATCTTGAAGCTCTATATATTACTTATAGAGAATTTTCTATACTTTAATTATTGTCTAATCTTCATCATTTTTATCACAACAATAAATGAGACAATATACAAGTTCAATAGCAATTGTATTCATACATTATTTTGTACAAAGAAATTCATTACGCCGAGGTTACGGCTAGGTCACTGCATGTAAAGTTTGAATTACTAATTCTAATTCATTCATTGGATTCAAATCCCCCTTCAGGTTTAATATTTGCATTGAAATTACAAAATAAGTATCAAGTTATAGTAATTTAAGAAATACCTCAATTTTGAATTTAAATATGCATATAGGTTTTATTTTTTTTATATAATTTATCTAAGGGTTGTGATTTTCTTTTGTTTTTGTTTAGTTCCCTCTTGTCAAAAACTAAGAATGTGCCGAAATCTTGCTTATATCATACATCGCTCATTGAACTCCGTCGTTCCCTCGCACCTCATCCCCTTACATACCCCTCGGACACAATACTGGTGATAGATTGGGAAATAACATTACCAAACGTACTAGCTCACATCCCATGTATATCTTATACGTCGGTCCGTGATTTATTATTACGTAATTTGTTATTACATTACTTGTTGTTGATTGCTTCGCAAATCCCGATATTCCTACCGGATTTAGTTGTGTACTAAAAATATTATGTGAGGATGAAGAGGTCGTCATGCGAATTTCATTAAAGTCTGGCTGGAGCTTTTTTTGTGATAAAACGTGTAGCATACAGTATAATAGGAGGTTGTGTGTTACCTTCACAAAACTGGCTGATAAATGCATTTCCATGAATTTCTATAGATTTTTAACGTGTTACAAACGTATAATTGGATATTCTAAAGTAGATACTTACCTGATACCTAAATTACCACATGTTATATTGAAAAATAATATATATTTCTAACAATAAATTCAACCGCACAACAAGAATAAAATAAAAGCTTTTAGAAACGGAGATGTGTTTGAATTAGGAACTGAGTCGGTTCAGGATTTAAACTTGCATAGCGCGGCTTGTGTACGAGCGTCGCCGCGGGACACAGGTATCCCCTTAATCCTTCGCCGGAGCTCGGAAAATGCAGGCTTAAAAATTAATAGAGCGGAAATCCTAATAGATTTGTTTTTAATTTTATTTTTCCCTTTATAAAGCTGAATAGATTTTTAAATGAATTTGAAAAGGATTTTATTAGTTTAGCTCAACTTAGAAGTTTTTAATATTATTTTTATAGGTAAGTATAATATAACCCTTGATGTGGCTTCTACTTGTTTGTCTTTTATAAATTCAGTATTTAAATAAAGGTAAATATTGGCATTCAGTTTTCAGTGCTATACAACATCTATATGCTAAACGTAGATGGTAACAGAAAAGGGTTGTCAGGTGTAAAAAGGTAAAAAACTTACAAGGAAACCAGTGAATAAAAAGTGTTACCATGTTTCAACGATTTTGTCTCGTTTCGGATAAAAACCTACGTAAGTATACCCTTCTTATGTAAGAAGCTGATCGGTTCACAACCGGGCCTCAAGACGAACCTCCCTAAAGAGATTGTTAAAATTTTCATCAATTTAGTTACCTACGTAATAGATATCTCCAATTATCTTTTCAACATTGACACGTAAGAGAGACTACCTCCAATAGATTTTAATGGTACAAAACCATCATTAGACTTTGAAACCGAATGCTGTTAAATTCTATTAAAATCTTGGCAAAAGAAATCTTACAGACTTCGCTATTCATCATCGTCGAATAAAAAATACGAGAAGAATAATAATTGGCTTTCTTCTGAATCACTATGTAACTACGTCTAATCTACTAAATCAAGACACAAGACATTTACCAAATTTTTTTGATAGTTAAATCAAACAAATCGTAGTGATTATTATTTGTCTGGCATGTGAACAATAAACGTATTTTCTTTTTGCTGAAAAAATATAATAATATTTTTAGAAAAATTACAACGTTTATCAATCAGTCTGACGCCTTATTATTTTCTATGAAAGATGTTCATTGCCTAATAATGTTGATGTAATAGTAATGTCCCTTACCATTTTCCATCGAATCTCTCTATCGCTGTGAGGTTTGCTGCTAGAGAACTCAACTCTGGGTTAGGCTCGCCTTTGTACATTAACTCTGTGTATTGTGTGTGTGTAATGAAACATTTATGCGTGTGCAATAAATAATAATAATAATGCCTACGTCACTTACGCTTATTGCAATGTGTGGTGATTCGATAAAGCGCGTTCTATCTCCCGTCACAGATGGGTACGCGGTAAGTGAAAATATCGCATCACACCGTGCTTATCGCGACCGGCGATGCGTGTCGAAAGGTCCTTTCAACTCGCGACTTACATGTTTAAGAGACCGAAGATTTACGAGAGCCCTTTCCTTACTCGGTGACGAAACGAGGTGTCACTAAAATATCAATTCTTTGAATAAACATGGATTTGTTATCGGAGTGTTGAATGGATATAAGTAGGTAGGCCTTCTCTTTTTTCTATATAAGCATATGACTAGATCGGAACATTAGATTTAGAACAGATTAAACAACTTTTATGGAAAGTCGCTTAGTGTGATCTTTCACATCCGTCCCCAAAATCTACTACTCATCAATCTAACCAATATTATATGTCCAAAATATGCCAACGACAAGATAATGTATGAAAACATGAGTCCTCGTAAAGGTAACGTCTCTATCGAGGCTGCGCTCAGTACCTACTTATTATCGCAAGGGCAAAACGAGGCAAACTTGACGGGCTGCCAACTATCGACCGCTGAGATGATGTTAGTCAATGTCAACAGCCACTACTAACGATTCATTATCACTTAGCTGACTTTTAACTGGTAACATATTTATAGAACTGAGGTTAGGTTTCTCTCAAACCTTAACGTCGCCCAGCAAAAATGGCCTTACTGTACCTAAAGTTTTTTTTATGTATAATTAAGTTCGAATTTAGTCACTAGCTCCGGTTTCATTAAGTTTGTCCATCTAACTTTTCTTTCTATAAGGAGTGAGAAATCCGTTTTAAACGAGAACAATCACGGCTGTGAAACACAAACTAAATATGTAAATACAAATCCAGACAGCGGGAGCCAGATGAGTCAGACAACTGCTTTCCACGTCCCAGCATTCAGCATACTTAATCCGAAGACTTTAAAATCTCTTGTAAATCCGATAGCTGCGCCATAACGAGGCGAAGCTTGTTGAACTGCTCTCGAGAAACTCCCGCACGTTCACACCTCACTGCCACCTGAATGCAGCACCGCTTATTTAAGTACAGGAAATAAATCTTACCCCCCCTCGTCTACCCCAACTGCATTTTTCATATTTTTCATACAACCCACTTCGTCCTGTGTCAAGAAAATAAAGTTTAGCGTAATATTGTGTAAAATGACGCCGTAACATAGCCAAGAGGAGACTGCGGGAATTTAAAATGTTTTACAAAGCAACGTCATATTAATGTCTTGTTTTCCTTTTGTTTAAAAGACAGCCTGTTGAACGGTTAGTGGTGGAAGAACAGTGACATTTTTAAACGAAGTTCTAAAATTAAACGAGATAATATAATATTATACTTTGTAGGAAATGAAGATAGAATTTCAAAACCGCAGTACTGGCTGAAAAAAAAACAGCAGTGGAGTAAATGGGTTAGCTTATATTTCGGATTAGATAGAAGGTTAGCCGTCAAGAAATCTTCAAAAACTTGTAAAACAAGAAAGTGGTAAAGTGATCAGTCAACGCTACATAACCAGTAGACGGGACAGCCAGTAACTTGCAAATTAGCTGGATATGAGCGATGGTCTTACGCCTTCCAAACATGAAAAGATACCCTTTATCTTGTAGATATGCAGACAGTCAGGTCTTTTTTTTATTCACGTGCGCTTCGCTTTATGGTGGACTTAATATAATTTTACATGGAACTGCTTATCAAGGAAAAGATCAGTGTACTGGTTAGGACCTGGGACTTCTCAGAAGATACATTTGAATTATTTACGCTCCATTTTAAAAGAATTAAAATATTATATAATAATATACATTTATGGCGTAATTGTAACCGCGTTTGGCGTAAATATGGTGAAAGCTGAAAGTTTATAAAACCGCACTATTTTATGGCTGATTGCCAACTTACAAGTATGGAGTGTTCAACGATAATAATGATTTCGTTCCATTATTTTCATTTTTAAAGCATAAGCAACAAAACTCAGTGTCGAAATACATATCTACTTATTTGCTTAATATAAACATTGAATACGCCCGATACTACAAATAATAGGTTTCAAAATTGCAGAACTTTGAAAACGTTTGAAACTCATTCACATTATTAATTTAACTTCATTTGTATAGTTCTCAATTTATATTACAACAAAATAGATTTCGTTTACAAATCTAGACATATTTTTTTCACGTTGCAAATTAACATAATCTGTATAACAATTTGGTAATATATTAAAATATTTTTATTTCATCAAGCACAGACAAATTTTCAGCCTATTTGCAATTCAACCCTTATAATTTGATTACATAGAAGGTGTCTGGGGACTATAATTAATTTAGAGATTTCTTTCTTCAGCTTCACAATAGAATTTTATGTGAGCCAAAAAATAATTATCAAATAAATTGAACTGCTAACTTACCCAAATGTGAAAGTGACATTTTAAACTCCTCCAAGAGTTTCTTCATCACTTATTTGAATATAAAACTTGCTATTGGAACAAATAAATACTTTGAATGTTCATGGTGAATAGAATGGAGAAGCTGTACTCTAAAATATAATTTTATTTTTTAACATACCAATACTGTGCCGCGTGTGTGCATTGCGTATTATGTCTGAAGCCGCTCGACACACTCGCCTCCCCAAGGAATTTACCCTTTTCCTCACTAAAAACAAATACCTGTGTGCTCCGGTCTACCTGCTTGCCACCACTGTATAATATTCTAATAATATTCGCCAACGATGACTACGGGTCTCGGGGACAATTTTCCACATAGACATTCTTTTACATTGTAGATTCAATATTGTGTCCCAAATATTGTAAATTGTCTACTTACCAGAAATATTAATTTAAAATACAACATCTTCTTAGAAGGTCAGACTCCGCTGAAATACAGATGATTATTTTCTTTATGAAACCGTTTCAGTGACAATGTCAAAATAAACTTCAAAATCCATAACCTACTTTGCATCAAATTATTACTAAATTCTGTAGTAGCCCAGAACACATAATATAAAATGAACTAAAGTAAGAAGACACCTGCAACGTGGGCACTAAAGGAGAGTGGAGATGTAGACAATGACTGGTTTGAGCAATGGACAGAAGCTACCAAACTAAGAACGTAACGACAATATAAGTACCATTGTCTGATGTGCTTATGGACGCAGACCAAAAAATATGAAGCTTTGCATTCGAAAAGACTTTCTCACGCAATGCAACTGTATAATAGGAGACTGTCGAGCGTCAGCCATCAACTGTTGCATGTCTGTAATAAACTTCTATTTATCCGTAGTAGGAAACTGCTTGGTTATACTCGGATATCTATTCGGCAAGATGTACTGCGACGACTACAACCCGTGTCTCATGGCGAGTCTGCTCATACTCTTGGGGCACTTCCTGGCCATGATATCCGACGCGTGGACCGTCATAGAAGACGTGTTCTACCTCAAACAATTACGCCGTGGTCTTAATGCGAATCGTTTCTTCGTGATTGCCAACATACTCTCCATCATTGGAGAATACCAGGAGTTGAAGACAACGCTTCGCAACACTCAAACAATGACGTGCAGGTAGTCACAAGCTCTTACAAATGTTTAACCTCAAGTCTGTGGTTGAAATATATTTGCCATACATTGGTCACTTTTTGATGGCTTTAGGATACGTTCTGGAACAGTTCGAAACTTTTGAGCCTCCTCTGCCGAGCGCAGTAGTGCTGCTGGGACATCTGTTCGTCCTGGCAGACCCTCGCGCTCTCTCGCCCTCTCGACCCAGCGTTCAAACTATTAACATAGTATTTCTATTAAGTAATATCTTCGTTTTCCTCTACGACGTGCTAATAACAATGCAATACTATGATTATCAAGTCAATAATGAAACGGATGAATGGTAAGGTTTTAAACTGTATATAACTAATAGTTTACTTAATGTGGAACTATGAATATCAATAAAAACCTTGTCTTTGCAAAGTGTATTTATTTTAGAAACATTTAGACGACAAAGACTACGTGTAACGGGTTTCGGCTTCACATTGAAGGACATGGCACTGCGCTAATTGTAAAGTAATTAATAAATCCTCTCGCTACTGGTAATTAATTAAAGGGGTTTATGTATTATAACAGAATTTTAATTGGTTACGTGATAATGTTGGCATAAGAAAATTAAAACTGCTTCTCCCGGCTAGCTGGGCAAACTTGCCAACAATGAAGCGTGTCACTTATAGTAGACTTAATAAGGATTTTAGAACTTAAACAGAAAGTAAATTAAGTAGGAAGTGTTAAGATAAATCAAACAATTATTTTCCGCCAAAATAATTGAACATTGTTGAAATAATGTAAATGAATTATTTAGTTTTCGTTCAGATTTAGTTCAACTCCTCATCGTTTCTAGACAAAAAAATAACAAATTGTTCCTCATCCCGCTTGTTTGTGTTTTGTCTGAGGGCGTTTCCCAATTGCTACTACGGATAGTAATTTGACATTACTTGTATGGGGTTAACATCAAAAATATATCGCTAGTAAGTGAATCAATAGAGATATTGAATATTGGGAACGGCCGTTAAAGATTCGATGTGAAATTAAACGAATCTAGTTTCTTAAGCCGATATATTAAAAGCCTATACTTGTAACTCCCTGGCAATCGTTTGAATTTTTTCACATTTAGACAATCGTTTTCCGAAAGCCTAATTGTAAACTGTTATTAAAGTTATCATAACTAGCTCTTAGGTACTTATATTTTACGAAGTAAATAATAGGTAAGATCCTGTCTGCCTGAAATAATAGAGGTGAAGACTCTCAGACATATTACCAACATCATTAAGTCTAAACATTTTATTGGTTTCATATTCATTGAAGATTAGTGCCAACAAAGCGTGTGTTGAAACGGTACTAAATTGAGAGAAGTACTACGTATGCAGACGGAGTATCAGACATTAGGGCGAGCGATGTGAGGCTTTATAGTGAAGCTTATCGCAAATGTACGGAGCATCTGACGCTTTGTGTCGAATGAGCTATTCCGAAACAAGTATCTAACAGGCCTGCGCAGAAATCCTGCTTGAATAAGGACATGTGTGTTGTGTTATGTGTAGGGTAGAGAAGTATTAGATCTTCAAAAACAAACCTCATAGAATGGATAAATATCTATACTAATATTATAAAGCTGACGGGTTTGTTTGTTTATTTGATCGCGCTAATCTCAGGAACAACTGGCCCGATTCGAAAAATTCTTTCAGTGTTAGTTCTATTGATAGCTTCTGCTGCGTGCGCTGCGTAAACGGTTAAAGTTTCGCAAAAATGATGTATGACAGAATTGCTTCCCTTTAAAAGTTCTAAAAAAATATCCGTAACAGCAATGTCTACCTCTTAGGGTAAGCTCACTATAATTTTTTTATGCTTATCTTTGTTCTCAAAAAATGCATTATTGGCGAGCTGTTTTTTTATAATATGGTATTAATCCTTATTCAAATAAATAAATACGTCACAAGTATTTAATTTACAACAAAATTGTCTTCTACATCGTTCAATTTAAATGCATGTCTTAGGAGATAAAGCTGTTTTAAAATAACAACACAGCAAAATAATGATCGAGTACTGCGCGCACGATGTGCACAGCCTAGGACTACTAAACCGATTTGGAAAGTTCTCTCACTGTTCGGAAGCTACACTAACCCCGTGTAACATCGGCTATATTTTACCCGGATACGGGAAGTCGTACATAAGGAAATACATAGAGTTCATAAAGTGTACATAAGGAAATACATAGAGCAGCTCATAGAGTGTACATAAGGAAATACATAGAGCAGCTCATAGAGTGTACATAAGCAAATACATAGAGCAGCTCATAGAGTGTACATAAGGAAATACATAGAGCAGCTCATAGAGTGTACATAAGGAAATACATAGAGCAGCTCATAGAGTGTACATAAGGAAATACATAGAGCAGCTCATAGAGTGTACATAAGGAAATACATAGAGCAGCTCATAGAGTGTACATAAGGAAATACATAGAGCAGCTCATAGAGTGCACATAAGGAAATACATAGAGCAGCTCATAGAGTGTACATAAGCAAATACATAGAGCAGCTCATAGAGTGTACATAAGGAAATACATAGAGCAGCTCATAGAGTGTACATAAGGAAATACATAGAGCAGCTCATAGAGTGTACATAAGGAAATACATAGAGCAGCTCATAGAGTGTACATAAGGAAATACATAGAGCAGCTCATAGAGTGTACATAAGGAAATACATAGAGCAGCTCATAGAGTGTACATAAGGAAATACATAGGGCAGTTCATAGAATGTGCATAAGAGAGTCACAGATCTGTATTGTATCTATTTATTTACGATGCTGAAGCATTTATATCTTGGGTCTTGGACAACGATCCAGTACGCACAATCCTATTATACGAACAAAAAATCTGTGAGACCAAATATTAGCTCATCATTTTGGGCTGTCGTGCTACTTTTTATTTTTACATTGTGAAGTTATGAATTTTGTAATATATATAACTTCAAACAACATAGGAAAAATCCACCTCTTGATACAAATTTACAGGAATACACTCTCTCTCATTCACTTTGACCTTTAAAGAATAAAAAATGATACATCAAGTACGTAGTAACGACAGATAAAAATCAAAGGGCGCGCTCACTGCAGTATCAGAAGTGCGATCGCGGCCTGAGTTGTCAATTTGGCACATTTTGTACCAGCCGAAGAGTCCTTCTTCCTTCGAGAACCCTCCACTCTTCCAATGACGCCTCGCAACCACTTTTTATCGCTGCAACAAAGAAAATATAATTAAGGTCACTTGATGTGAAACAACTTCGTTATTTTATTTAGACTTAACCTTTTTATATTGGAGGTCGTCTGAAGCTTCTTTATGAGAAAGCTAAGTAGGCAAAGTACTTCTTTGATTTTAGAAAGTTATTAATAAACCCTACTCGTTTGTGTGCCCTGAAAGTTTCACCTGGACGACAAATTGTAGTAGGTACTTATATACTAAATGATATATCATCTAAGCTCATTACGGATTGAGAAATTCAGGACCTACGAATATAATCACGTTCTATACCAAACGAAACACATTACAACAGCTGCAAAGAATCCCGGTAACCAACGCCTAGTCATACCGCTAAGTACTGTAACTGAGCAAAGAATTTAGTTATAGAACAGAAGTTTTCTGCTCTCGTCCTAATGATAGTTTTTACCGTAGCTTTCTATTAGAGCGGGTCGCCATCGCTGTCAACCTAACTTGATCTTACAGAACCCCGCACACAAGTTTTAACCCAATACATTATGATTATAGAACTAGCTGAGAACTTGGAACGGGTTTCAGAGGAAGGTTTTAAGAAAAATAGTAGACGACTTGATATGTTGACTGGGAGATAATGCCTTGTGATATTAGCCTGCCACTTTTTAAGCAGAGAAAATGCATTCTTTACCGAAACGTTCGATGAAGTGGAACATTTCTCAATTGACACTAAAAACTTATCTTCTTCTGCTTGTGCATATATTACATACATACATATGTTTCTTAAATAATCACACTGTCTGTGGTAACAGTATGTCCCTATATGCCTATATAAATAGTTTATTTGCGGCGTTAATAGCTTCTACGATTGGTTCAATCAATAAGTGTTGAGTATCAAGCCCTCTACATTGATAAGATGCTTCCTTTGACGTGACTCTCTTTGAACACAACGCGAACACCCGAATCCAACACAGTTAATATAGGTATTCCAGGAGACAATTTATTTCACACAGTACCTACATTTCAGGTTCAACGAAACTTAACTTTCATAATTAAAAAATCAGTAGTGTTTATCCTGTTAAAAATTATTTTCAAAGGTTTCTTTTTCAGTGCTATACCCAGTCGTATAATAAAGTCGCTCATAGCCATTTTCTATCCCACATAATACGATGAAAATGAAACGCTTTGTCAATTTGAGGCTTAGCTTTGGTCAATATCTTTTGTAATACGACCTTTTGACCGATAAATGAATTTTCAACCCTTATCTCGCTTGTTTGTAAGTGGTGATAAAGCGTAACATCACTTACATCACCTATGTACTTAAGAGTATATAATGTCACACCTATTTTGAGAATGGGTATTTTATCTTAGTCAGTATCGATAACCCATTTCACTTTGTTTTAAATAATTTTTGAAATCGACCTTAAAACGAAATAAAGCATTTAACGACCTTTATAGTACAAAAAATCTTCGTCTGTAGGTAGAACAACTTTTATGCTTGCTTATTCATAATTCACCGTAACTACATCGTACCTACCATAGTGGGTACGTCATACTTGAAAAATGCTTCATTAATGCTCTCAGGTATTCGACTAGGAGCTAATTACCATTAATGCCACAAGCAGCTGAACGGAGAGCGCCGCGCAATATTACCGGTCCATTCAGAACTCACTGTCACCTGACGGAGAAATGAGCAAAGAATATTAGAAAACCACTCCCTTTACGTAACAGTTCCACTGAAACTTTATTTTTGAACTGACAGAACTAAAAAGTTTGATCTCTTTGAATTTTCTCGAAAACTTTACAGGGACTTATGTTCCTAATCTGATTATTCATTTTTAAGCTCTTATCTTTAATATTGATGAGTCAAAGAACAATTTTATTACCTACATATCGAAATTTCGCAAGTTACAAGTTTGCGCCAGTATGGGTAATACTGTAGTAAAGTTTAGTAGTTCTTTCCATATTAAAGTCAATAATTACTTCTAGTAGAACTCCTCAAAGTAGAACATGATAGATATAAATAAGAAAGATGTGTAAATCTCCGAAATTAACTTACAAGATATTACATCAAGACGATTTCGATATTATAACTTTTGCCATCAATCAAACAGATAAATTCAAATAGAAACGTTCGTACCTAGATTGGAAATAAATTGGAAAACAGAATGATACGAGTATGAGGTTTCCACTCAAAAACTAATTTGCGAGACGTTGATTACTTTAAAAAAGTTTTTATTTCAAAAATATATTCGACTAGACGTCTTCCCGCCGTTTTACCCTCCGTGAGAACTATTGCCCGTACCTATTGAAATATGTTACTCGGAAAAAGTGTAGCTTTTCTACAGTGAAAGAGTTTAGGGTAAAACCGCCAAAGAAACTAAAAAAAAATCCTTTTTATTATATTAGTAGGTATCTATGGGTTACTAGCTTCTGCCATCGGCTTCACCCGCATCCCGTGGGAACTACTTCCCGTACCGGGATAAAAAGTAGCCTATAGCCTTCCTCGATAAATGGGCTTATCTAACACTGAAAGAAATTTTCAAATCGGACCAGTAGTTTCTGAGATTAGCGCGTTCAAACAAACAAACTCTTCAGCTTTATAATATTAGTATAGATTAAAAAAATATATAGCACAAAATTACCTATGTGCTACTACATCGTTATGTCAGTTCCATAATATTGATGAGCCAAACAATATTTCGCATTGAATGGAATCCTAGTTGCGGAATAGAGGCGGCAAACTAGCAATCAAATCATGCACGAGAAGGAGCAATCATTGCATGTCAGCCTGCAATTAGACTCACATACATCCGAGTTGACTGGGTCACTGCTATACTCGGTTATTGATTGCACTTCACATTCATCACTTCATAACTATAATCATTATACGAACGACTAATTACTAACAAAGTGTCATTTGAACATCGTTAGTCAAATGAACATCTTTGGCAGTCGTTATGGGTGTCAGACGTTAGGAAGTCTGACAACCGATCTTAACAAGGGCTATCGAGTTGCCCAGGTAACTGAGTTGTAGAGGCCAGATAGGCAGTCGCTCCATGTAAAACACTGGCTCTCATCTGCATCTGGTTAGACTGGAAGCCCAACATAGTTGGGAATAGGCTAGGCGGATTACTTTAAAGTATTAGTTGACGATCAGTTGGTATAATATACCAAAAGTGACGTACAGAGGGCAGGAAATGAGATGTGTTCCTTTACCGTTTACATACCTTATCCAGGTTTCACCGGATTTCTTACTCTGCACACGTGCTAATAAATATAAATATTTTTAGGAATCATAGCTGGACACATTACTACTTACATTTGTTTTTTTTTTTAACACTAGACTTTAAAAAGACAGATTCCGCATTGCAGTCTTATAACTAGGTACTTGCATTTCCTTGATACTACAATTTCCGGTAGCTATTATGTATCTACAATTTATTTTTTTGTTACGATTTTCGACTTTCAATCAATTCCTGATACCTACAGATAAAAACAAAAGACCCGAGAAAAATATAGCGGTTGTATAAGTTGAGATTCATGACGTTTAGGCAACCCTTTTTAACATAAAGTGAAACAAAAAATAGCGACCCGGGCTGGATGCCAAGATATCGTTCTTATAAACCCGTATTCCATAGCAAATGACGTCGCCTGAAGAGTCTCGACACGGCCCGTGTTACTTAATATTCAAGCAATTAAACCACCGACTTTAGATATCTGAAAGGGTCGTATCTGATAACAAAGAATTTTATTCAAAAAAATAAACTGTTTTTTTTAGTTTTCGCGGGTCCATCATTTCTTTAACGACTCAATATTTTTGTTTATGAACAGAAGCAGGAAGGGAGCAAAATAAATAAACCAATAACGAGATCATTTAAAGTCATTTTAGCCAACCGTCACGGTATATTTGATTGGGACTGCATCGATTTTATGCCCTTTATTTTTTCATCACAATTGTACATATATTACTATTTTCAAGCTATCCATAATGTTCTTCAAAATTAAACATCACATTTCAATCTCTGTGTACAGCATTTTCCAAGTTGACGGGAAAGGAGCAATCTACTTGACGACTAAAAATGGAACGTTTCCAATATCGCTGACATCCCTGAACTCCCGAGACGACGCTACACCACAACACACTCCCGGCATTTTGTCTGCGACCGCTAAAAATCTCTCACACAATACCTCCGAGAGGGAACACGACTACTGGGATGCCTCTGAAATGTTACTCTCCAATTATATCAACGGCACTTACGACGAAGTTGACGCGTTCACGCTAAAACAAAACGCCAAGAGAAGCATCAATGACGCCGTGTCAAAGAATATCACGTTGGTCCTCGAAAACTTGTTGAAAAATTACGAAAATTCACAGTTGCCTACGCATGGTAAAGGTATGTATGACTGTGATTTAAAACGTATTATATGATGAACATTCTAGCATCAAATATTTCCGTTAGTAGAGGAAATGTTAATCAACCTAAGTATCGCGACTTATAGACACAATTGTGTCACTTTTTTTTTGCACACAAGATATCTCGCAGGAAATATAGGAATTATTTGATTTGTTACAGGCTACCCCACTGTTGTCCAAACCAATATTCTTATACGAAGTATGGGACCTGTATCTGAGCTTGATATGGTGAGTTAATTATTTTATTCAAAATATGCACACCTTTTTTGCATGTAATCTTTATTGTCGTACGATTATTGCGCTACGTGCTACGAAAAAATGCTACGAAGTCGCTACGAGCGTGCTTCGACATTAACTAGCAAAGTTGAATAAATTGTTATTTTTTGTAAAAAAAGGTAATAATTGAACAATATAATTAATGTTTTATAGGTAATTTCCCAAATATTGTGATTGTTATAATGTATTCAAACATAATATTTAAAATGTACTGAATACGGGTTACAAATAAACGCGGGTATTTTGCCCGCGTGTTACTGCGTAGCAAATATAAATCGATGAATATTCACATAATGTATGTAACACAAATATTTTGTGTAACAGGATTATTCAATGGACTGCTACTTCAGGCAGTACTGGCGCGACACCCGGCTGTCGTTCCTGGGTCCCATCCGCTCGCTGTCACTTTCTATCAAGATGCTCGAAAGGATTTGGCGACCAGACACGTATTTCTATAACGGGAAACACTCCTACGTGCACACTATTACCGTCCCCAATAAGTTGCTCAGGATTAGTCAGCATGGAGATATTTTGTATTCCATGAGGTAAAACTTATTTGAAGTACCTTTTTGTGACACTATTTCTGCTAGAGGTGTTGCTTTAGAGACGAGAAGAGTATTCAGTATACTTAGGTTATTATTTAGTTAAATCTATGAACTGCACTAAACATTTTTATGAATGAACCATGTGAACATACAAAAACATCATAACCCTTTAATGCAAGAGTGAGCAACATAACCCAGCCTTTTACGAGCACGCATTAGTTTTCCATGGAACGGAATATTTATAGAGCGGCAAAGCCAGCGTCACAGTCAATCAACTACGGTACAAAACTTTACTGGTCTGGAGTCCACAAATACGAAAATCCCAATTAACTTTTGAGAATAATTAATTTCATACCCTTTACACAACCAAAGCGTCCGACATTTTTAATTGGCAAAGTGAAAAATATTCCCTGATCCGATTACTGAGGAGAGCTTTCAGCAAATGTAAAATCCGTTGGGTATTCTTGTTTTTTTTAAATAAGTGCCATTGAGATATTGTATGGATTTATCAAGATTCTTTTACACTATCATCTGGTCGTGTTCGTTTAGTAGATAACTGATGAACCAAACATTTTTCTAAAGGAGCGTTTGGACAAGCGTAGTGTGGAGAAAAATAGGGAAGGATTTTCTTGCTTCTTCCAAATGTAGGTAGATATTACTAGATCAAAAATATGAAAATGGCTTAATTGTACCAACAATTGAATAAATTGGGTGTATTTTAATTATCAAATTGATAAAATAGAATAATACGTAAACAATTGAATAGATAAGTTCTAATTTTCCTTGGAGAATATGCAACTGGTCACCAGTTAATCGGTTTAGTTCGGACGAAATTCGGCAGCTGAATTGCTTCGTTGAGCACGACATACAGGCGCTGAGAATCCTTTTAGTTAATCTAAACGCCTTAGTTAGGACGTTTTGGCCGGTTCCTGCTATTTACTGATCTACTTTGCAAATACGTGAACCATTGCTAACTAAATTCTAGTTTTTTGTGTCTCTCCTGTTACCGCTTTGGATTTTTGTTGACTGTAGTTTTGTGGTTAAATTTTAGCATTAAATCGTGTTTTCAGATTAACCATCAAAGCAAAATGTCCTATGGAACTCCGCAATTTCCCAATGGACAGACAGTCATGTCCTCTTATTCTGGGCAGCTGTAAGTATGACTTTATAGATAAATTATAAAAAATACATATTTTGTTAACACCTTGACTTAATCATTTTATTTTTTTACAGATGCATACTCAAACCAACAACTGGTATACCAATGGCAAAACTCTCAGAGCGTCAACTTTGTTCCTGGCATGACCCTCTCACAGTTCGACCTCATCAGCTTTCCTTACAGAAACTTCACATTCACTCGACGGGAAGGTAAGCAGTACTTATCAAACTACATATATGTACAAACATTCTGCCTGAAATATAGGTACCTAAGGATTGTATACGCTTGGTCATGCATCACTTTTACGAAGTTACTTTCCTCGCACAAAATAAGAACATTATAATAGTTATTGCGCATGACTGCACGGATTAAGTACAAAGAACTTCTACTCATTTAGGAAGAAAGTTTGTATGACGCAAACAAGAATAACCGTCCTTATTACGTAGCCTATACAAACAGAAACGTATTTACACGCGGAAAGACATATCCTCGTTTGATTTTATCGGACATATTGGGCGAAATTAAGAGGTTTTAATGTGATATGTGTTTATTATAAAGGAATTATGTAACTATAAATATTTTTGGCATTGAGCAAGACGCTCTCGATGGAGCGTGGGTTCTCATGGCAATGCTCTCATGTGCACTAATCACGCCAGGAGCGCACCTCCCACGACCCGCCAGCGCTTTATCCGCTTACCACTTAATGTGATTCCGCGCACATGGGTTTGGGTATGGAAAACACCTCCCGAACTTCATAAATAATATATTCATATGGATTTCGAAATTCATTAAAACTTCCGTTATGCAGCTCTCGCTGAAATGCATATTGTATTTGTTCAATGAGTAAGTAAATATCGCCGTTATTTATTCGTGAATGTGTCTGTGAACAAAATGACAAGAAAACAGCAATGATATTTCGCATGTCCTAACATCGAAGGGGAAACTCACTCAGCCACAAATGACTTTACCCGCCTCTTATTTACCGAAAATTTCTATGCTCGGAACATGTCGCGTTTTAGCATTTTATCTAAAATTGCCTTACAAAATAGGCCTCAAGTGCTTTTTTATAAATATGATTTGCTTATTTCTTCTCGAAGGCAAATACAAAATAATGTCAAACGAATTGTAGCGCGTCGCGCCAATGACACGAATCGGCTTTTACGCGCCAAGAAATTTACATTCGCGTGTATCGTAAATGGCTTTAGATATGTAACATCGGAAGTGATCATAGTTTTTCAGTATTCAGTATTAATTCTTATTGTTATCTATCTTTTGAAGACGCAGCTTAAAGTGTTATAGGGTGTACATAGCAAATAACATGGCAGTTAACATTGAAATTTAAATATTTTTTCAAGATTGAAACATTTTCAGGCGAATTCTCAGTGCTTCAAGTATCCTTCAACCTTCAGCGACATACGGGCTATTTTCTCATCCAAGTGTACGTGCCCTGCATACTTATCGTGGTCCTTTCTTGGGTATCATTCTGGATTCATCGCGAGGTACCTAACATGTAAACACATTAGGTACATTTATTCGGTGAATGTACAATGGATCGCTCGTAAACATTCGCTTTGCACTTTGCAGGCCACTTCGGACCGGGTCGGGCTAGGTATAACGACAGTGTTAACCCTCTCCACTATTAGTTTGGATTCTCGCACGGACTTGCCTAAAGTGAGATATGCAACCGCTCTCGACTGGTTCTTACTGATGAGCTTCTTCTACTGCATTGCAACACTCTTGGAGTTTGCTGGCGTGCATTACTTCACCAAGGTATCAAATGAACTGACTGTTGGTATTATCAAACTTAAGACGCTTTTGAACTCCTATGTTGGGTATTTCAGGTTGGTTCAGGGGAGATCGTGATCGACGATGCAGAATGGGAGGAACTTATTGAAGAAGTGGGCGGTGACGCGTTTGCCGCGCGACAACTCGCGGTACGCCGGCGCAGCTCAGCACGATCCACTACAAACTTTGTAATTAACTCAAATGATTTATTATCAGGGGCTCGATTCTCCTAAGTTAATAATGTCAAAATTGAATAGAAATCGAATCGCAATATGATCGCAATAGCAGTTTTAACCATATCGAGCATTCTGCTCCTAATATAAGACCAATCGTATTCCAACGACATTCGATTAGTTTGCCATTGGTCTGCTATTTTGGTGATTTTGGTTTATACGATAGTTTGCTCTACAATCATATTGCAATCGTAAATCATTTGCAGACAAAATGATTCATTATTGAATGACAGAAAAGGATAAAAACGTTTATTTAAAAGAAAAAATAGCGGAATGCCACATACGCTTCAATCGTAATCGAGTCGTGATTGGATCGCAGTCGAATGTGAATCGTATGTCGCTTAAATAAAATTAGGAGAATCGGGCCCCTGTGCTTTCGTGGTGAATTATTATAGATCTGATTATGGTCATAATGGAGCTAACCCGAAAAATTAGAAGGCTCTGAGATGTTAGGACTTGAGCTTGAGCGAACCGAACTTTGACCAAACAAGACGTAGGCGGGACCCCTACGTCCTTTCGTCGTTCGGCGACGGCCTGTGTCACCCACGCCATATGCCACTGCAATACACATCAGATAATTGGTAGATTAAAATTACTGACGACGAAGATTCAATTCAGTCAAAAACTAAATTGCAGAGCTTCACACTCCCCGCTCAAAGCACCACAACAGACGAGAGCGGGGGCCCAGCGGAACAGACCGCAGTTCGTTTGACGATGGAACGCACCACGCAGACCGAGAGGCGAGTGCCGCGCTGGCGCCAGTTGCTCTACTGTCTCGCTGGAGACGATCGATATAGGCGCCAGAGGCAGGTGGAAGCTGGTATGTATCTATATGAAATTTTATGATCGGTGTATACCTACATACACTTAAGATGCCAGAGTGAACTCTACTAGAAATGCCGTGGTGGCGGTAGGCTATCGAATAGGAGAGAATAGAACTTTCTAAGGCCTTGCACCCAACTTAAGCCCCGCAGTCAGCGATCACCGCAACTTTGTTTCTCTATTTTTTTTCAAGCAACTATGGAGGCCTGCATGTCATTTTTAAAGGGATCAACTATGCTGAATCTTTTCATTGTCTTACCTGTAGATAACATTTTATAATTTTACTCACTTTTGTTCCAATTCTTATTACAGGCAGCCGCGGCCACATAAACAGCGTGTCTCACATCGACAGGGCTGCGCGCGTCATGTTCCCGGCATCTTTCGCGCTTCTCAACTTGTTCTACTGGATGGTCTATGCATTCTCCAGCGACGACTTCGCTTGGAGTGACAACCCTATGAATACTTTGTCTCATTAGATATTTCTGATGTTATTATAAATGTATTTTTAATTAAAATATATTTATGTGTGCCAATGGTATTAGTAGGTACTAGGTTGTATAAATACCTAATCATGAAAAGCCTAACCACAAAATATTCTTCACTCTATAAAAACTGAAGTAGTCGTACGTACATAGATAGGTACTGTTTGTTTTAATACATGCACTATAGCTCCTTCAGGGTCATTCACCTTTTCATAGTAGTTGCTGAACGTGCTGTTCAGAAAGTATTTCAGTACCTACATAATAGATATTGAAAAAAGGCAATAACTTTCGTATTCATCTAGTCAGTGT
Organism: Helicoverpa assulta; assembly: GCA_963856015.1. Classification (NCBI taxonomy): domain Eukaryota; kingdom Metazoa; phylum Arthropoda; class Insecta; order Lepidoptera; family Noctuidae; genus Helicoverpa; species Helicoverpa assulta. The sequence continues at coordinate 5,770,831 of CAWLCW010000016.1, forward strand.
TCCTTTTAATCAATGTCTCCCCATAGAAAAGAACGCTATAAAAGACGTTATTATAAAAATAAGTCCAAGGTATAAAAATAAATAGACGTGATTGTATTTCAGGAGTTTTATTTTATTCAAAACTAAAGCCGTTATAGGTATAGGTAGTGAATCTTGTTGAAGTCGGAACTCTTGAACACTTTGATCTTACGATTATTAAATATAATGCTTTTATTACAAAATATATAAGTTTACCAAGTATAAAACATTCCATCATATTGCCATAGGCCTTATTATTTTTGGTGGCACGCTATCCATTTTGAGTGATCAAGAATACTAAACGCCGAAAATCGAAAATTAAAATCATTAGAAAAAAGGACAGAGAGAAAATACTGAAAAATAGATCCAATCAACAGCGACAACACACATTCAGATAGATAGTTAATAGTAAATAAGATATCATTAATAAAATCAGCCATTTCCCACTCACTCAAAATGCCCAGCATATAAAAATTGATAGCCCCATTGACGATAACGTAAAAATACGTGTACCTACTCGTCTAATTATTGCAAATAAAATAAAACCGCACAGAAACACCGACTGATCGATCACTCCACCTGTAATTAATGCAAAAAAACATAAGGTAAACAAACTGTAGTAAAAATGTATTCTTATCTATATTTGCGCAATATTGTGCTACAAATTACAAAGTAGTATAAATCATAACAATCAATGTTTCTATACAGTTTTGTCGGGCAATTCGTCAACGAGGCATTACCGTGACCGCAACATGTCGATTGTCTGCGGTCGTCCGAAACCACCAGCTAATTACGTATTGAAAATGTACAATTCTGTTTTTGTTCCCGAAATTAGATACGACTACCTTCTGCGAGTATCAAGTATGCTTTTCCAATCAGACGACCGCTAAATAGTCATGTTTGCAGAAAGAATTAGTCCTGTATAACAATAGTGGGTTCATCTGACGCGGTTACTATTATATACAAAGTCGGTTTATCTCAATATAACCTGCACTCAGGGCAAAAAATAAATAAACACATGTAAATAATATTTGTACGGCTCCTAACATCTTCACTATAGAGAGAACAATCGATGTTAAATATTATATATCTGTCTAGGTATACATACTCATATAACACTCCTCTAACAAATATCACAAATACATAAGTTACTATAATCGTCTTAGTTGAAAATGTATTCAAGAAGAGGTAAATTTCGAAGAGAGCTATTTAGGCTAACTAGTATCCTGTTGGTCCAACATTCTGTAAATATACTAATTCACTTCGTTGCAAAACTGCCAACCTTTAGTACGCCATTTATAAGTAAAAAATAGACATTTTGAAGGCATATAGATTAAATACATAGTGGAATGTATAGTTTTTTTTAAGGCTTTCATCATAAGTATGAAAATTACCTACTACCTCAACATTGTAATGGCAAATATTGAATTGTGTAAACTCGTATAGACATTTAGAATATGGCGCGTGGACAATACAAATTTATTAGGGAAATAGTTCACTAATAATGCTAGATGCGCCTGAAGTGTTGCCATAACACGTTCATGGCGAAAGTTATGTAAAATAAAATCACCAACTATGGTATCGCGCTAAGTATTTCACGTAATGAGCAAACAGTATTAGAGGTCCCGTAAGTACTTATAATATACAGGAGTAAAAAGGGAAATGCCCATTCTTGGCCAAGTACTTGCCCATCTATGTGATAAATACAATAAAAATACTAAATAATTAATTTAAATATTGCGAGTATTTATCTGATAAAAAACCCCGGAAAAAAAAAGATGAAATTATTCAGAACTCAGTTGTTAAAATACTTCCGCTTCCGCTGTAACGATCATGACAGTCTTGTCAAAATAGAGAATTAGGGATTGAAACCCATATTGAAAAAGTCGATTTATTAAAAACCGGTTCTTGAAAATCGATTTTCTTTAAATATTTTCTAATAAACTAAAAAAAATATTTGTAAATATATATTCATTGTATTGTTATCATTAAACAAAATGTTTGGTGATTGATGTACCTTTAAACACGATTTTATGCGACTCCTTTCAAGGATTCCGTGTTTTCGGTTTATGACAAATATAGATTTTTCGATAAATTGATCCTACGTCCCATCCCTAATGCTCTTGTTTGTTGACGTTTATCGTTGACGTTTCGTATTTCACAATTTGGTTTGTGCTGTGCTCTTACGACTTGTATCTTTTCTTACTGCGTTTCTGATATTTCGACGAATGTTTACGATTATGGACCCCGTACCCGCCCCCGATGACGACCTTGGCTTTACATTGGATTCAGTACTGGATATTTTTTAAGTATTGGATTGAATAAAAACTTAAAAAATATATGTATGTATTTTTAGCATTATTTTCTGTTTACAGTTTGTGATGTTCCACCAAGTTCTATGTAAACATTTTTAGTTATTTCGTTATCTACGATGTCAACTCTAATGCCTACAACTTGTTTCTTTCTTGGGCATTACTTGGCCAAACCTTCTTTATCAAATGGGCATTTCCCTTATGGTGCCTACGTTTTGTTATAGCTAATTCATTGGCAGCGAACCGACGCGTATTCTAATAGCTACGGCGCGTCGTGTATACATGCAAGCTGCATTTTCCTTAGGAAACAGTACTGTGAGCATTACTTATCGCAAACTTTCGCTTAATGATTACAACGTAATCTGGTAGTGGCAATCATACGAGATAATCAATTCTAGATTATTCGATTTGATCAGTATTTACACATTCAGTGCTTAATTTATCATTTTAAAACACATGCAGTGTTACCTTATTTATTATTAATTATGAAAGAGTCTTGATCATATTATATTAATATTGAATATATATTGCAACGGACCCTAATTCCTACGGAACCCGATCTATAAAATTGACAAAAGATTTGTATAATGGTAAGCGATGCGTTACTACATACACAATATAAACATATCTACTCACTACAAAGTATTAGTACCATTTACTTAACGCTAACACATCAATTACATTATATAAATATAAAACTTTATTTACTAGCCCAAGTGGGTCAATATTCACTTTTTATATACAAATATAAATTTATTCTCCGTAATAATAAGAAGGTAAATTTGAATATACAAGTCATATAAATGGCAATGATCCAATTTTTTAATTAAAAACAGCTGCCGTCAATCAAAATAACTGCTCACTTTCCAATCAAGCATATCGTCAGCTCTATACAAATCTATACACTAACATATTGTAAAAACTGGAGCATTCCCATTGAATTTAGAAGACTAGAACACTGGTCACAGATATTTCGGTATAGGCAAGGAGATTTTAATAGTTTTCGATTACTCATTCAAATTAAATATCCACTCACTCACGCTCTCTCACATGTCATCCACATAAGCTAAAATAACAATAAATTAATAGCCTGTGCAACACCCCGAGTATTTTGTCAAGCTCTTACATCTCACTTATAGACTGCACACAATAAATAAGAATTTCATATATTCACATCTCCAATATAAATAATTAAATCACAGATTCTATATTTCATTATGAATATTTTTTATCTACGTATCTTTTCTACCTACGACGAGATAAACATTCATGTTATCTTTGCCTTTTACGTACACGCTGCCTCTCGGTTCAAACTCGTAGCGCGTCGACAGCACCGGGATACAAGCCTCGCCCACCTGGATCCGCTTCGCCACGCCCGTCGAGTCCATCCGCGACGCTATGTTCACTGCGTCCCCCCAAATGTCATAGTACAACTTAGAGGTACCGATGACACCAGCCGTCACGTCACCGAAGTTATACCCGATCCGAAGAATAAAGTCGAACTCGAGCAAGTCTTGGTTGAAGTTTTCCACCACCTTCTGCATCTCTAACGCGAACTCCATCAGCTGGTACAGGTGGTCGTAAGTACCGCGTGACTCGTGCCTCAGGTCGGGGTTCAAGCCGCTCGCTGCCATGAAAGTGCTACCTATAGTTTTGATCTTCTCCACGTGCTGGAACTCTGGCCTTTCCAACAACTCATCGAAGTCCGCGATCAACTCGTTAAGTACCCGCAGGTATTCTTTTCCTTTCAAATACGACTCGTCGTACATTTCATTAAAGTTCACTATACTGGCAAATATGATCGCAACATCTTTATGATTTTCAGAATACTTTGCTGTATTCTTCAGCTGGTCGGCCACGTGACGCGGTATTATATTGTGGAGCAACCAATCCGCCTGATTCCTCATATTCTGAACTCTCTGTTTGTCGCGGTTCGCCACTACATTACTATAGAAACTCAATCGGTAACTAATTTCAAATTCTCTGTTCAAGAACCACACGAGCATTAATAACAATGCGATATCTAAATAAAGCTCCGTCAAGTGCAACTTATGCTGGTGACTGTCGAAGCCTATGGTACCATTGTTGATGTCATCCCAGTCGATCATTGAGCTATTTCCAATCCCGTAGTCGGTAATATTCTGAGCAAACATTTGAGGACTTAGCCGTAAAGTAATATCAGCATCTAGCAGCATTTGAGTATTAGCTTCGTGACAACCTAACACAGCAAAAAATAGGAACAAACCAGCATAAAGCGTCACTAGAGTATTTTTCACTAGCCAGTTCATCTGTGTGAAGTTGCAGAAATGCACTACACTTATACAGAACAGGTATACATAGAACGACTGTTCACCTCTGAGGATCGTCATCGTGGTGCCCTCACACGTGAAGTTTATGAGCACTGCAAGTATCGGCAAACTGATGAGCAGCCCGCCCGACAGGTGCCACGGGAACCAGTTCGACAGCTTCCTGAATATTCTCACAGACCGAGAGATCGACTCTGTAATTGCTTCGTGATTCGTCTTCCATTTCAGGTAATGTCTATAGGAACAGAGTGCCATCGCCATAATTTCTATGCACATAAAAAAGACAAACCATCCAATGGAGGATCTCCAGTCACTGTACAATATGAATATTGAAGCCGTCACCGCCAAGAAAATGATGGCTGAGACTAGAATGTCTAAAGCGGTGTTGAATCTGGAAGTGGTGAGTGTGGGAGGGAAATCTTCGCTGTCGTCGCTCCTGTGGGCTTTATCTCTGTAGTGTCGTTCTATTTCGGAGGATTTGAAGAAGAGGGTGAATCTGTTGAGAGGCGGTTGTACGAAGTAGTTGATGCCTGATCGCGCGTTGTCCTGAACGCAGCGTATGAGCTGCAGGTCGGACTGCTTGCGCAGTTTCTGCAGGGACTGCACCTGGTCGTCGTTGAGCGGCGGCGGCAGGCGGCTGCGCGCGAGCTCGTTCAGCGACGACTGGCTGGACGTGTAGTAGCCCGACACGCGGTGCTGCATCATGTCGGGGTGCGACGTCGCTATGTGGTTTAGTGCGTAGATCTGTAATTATTACACTCACATTTTAATAATTGCTAGACAATCCATTAGTATCAAAGAGTGCGCAAGTGCATTTGGATAAGAATTGTTCAGAGACGGTGCGCAAGCGCAAGGAGTGTGTAATCGCCGTTATTACGTAATGAAGGCTGTGACACGGCGAGGCGGCTGACGAGGCGCATTGACGCATGTGTTAACGAAAGTTGAAAGCGTAAGTATAATATACAAGCTTGTGCGTGATTACATCAAGACTTATTGCATCGCGTCCGGTTAGTATTTACTGGTTTCCCCTTTTAAGATAGGGCGACATTCCGTCAGTACCGATTTACAACAGTTGCTAAAGCTATTGAATTACACAATTTCGCATTTGACTGACGCTGGTGTAAAATTTCAATGATTCACACGCGGTTGTGAAATCCCACAATTATATTTTTATCATTAGCGCATGCGAATTACATGCGTTAGAATTACAAATAAATTAAAAATCGTTTCAAATTACTTTTTATTGTTTAAAGATAAATTGTTTTTCAATTAGCTTCCTAGTTTTGAATGGTAATTTGGGGAGAGACAAACCAAATAGATATGAACTACACTTATCAACTTTAAAAATTGAGTTAGTAGGTAAATGTCACAATATATTATTTTCCTTAAGATAATTAATAGATACTAAACTTTACCACTGGCTATAAACTTTATTTTCGTCAGTCCCGCCACAAAATCCCTGACACTAGTAAACGTGACATTTGCTCTGGTTACGTCAGTGACGTAACCGGCACCCACTCCGAGCACCTAAGTGATTTGTAACCCGACTCCTTCGTCAATGGACTTGTGGGTGTAGCACATACATAACCAACTACATATAACAGTTTCAAGGAAATGTGAAGTTGAATTTTTGAATTATGATAAAAGTAATAAAAAATATGAACTAGAAAATCTAAGCTTTCATACACAAGAGTAACATAAACAAAGTAGTCACGCAGCTTTGAACCATAGTCAACATAAATAAAGCGGAAAGCTGCTACAAATTGCAATGCTATGGCATAGCGGGCATGGTTTACGACTGCAGCACAGGGAACATGTTTATAATTTATTAAAAGCATGTTTACGATGCGTTACCATTTCAGAAAAATCTTCGCGCACTAACTCGAATCTGCGTCAAGTTTATTTATGTGGAAAAAAATGGTTGATGTACATACATACATGCGGGATTAATTTATGCATGTTTTACTTACGTTATAAGTAAAAATAGGTACATCAAAGTTGACCTGTTGCTGTATGCTGGAGCGGCGGCTGGTGCTTCTGATTCCGGAGTCCTTGCGGCTGTTGACGGACGGGCACAGGCTGATGACGTCATCGGGCGGGCGGGACACCTGCGGCGACGGCAGCGGCAAGTTCAACTTGCGCTCTTTAGGCCGAATAAACTCATCCTGCGTCGTGATCGTTGAACTGCGAGCACGACAGACTGGCACCTACAATGTATTTAGACAGCTATATTTTAACAATGTATCGAAAATAGGTTGGTGTTTAGTCAACTCCTCATTACTCGCTAACACGTGTTAAATGTATGTGTACACAAGTTTTCTCGCTTATATTGTGTGCTATAGAAATTAAATAAATTCGCGCACGGCACGTCTCATGCCCGATCATATTATTGCTAAGCCTCAAAGAACTTTTTATATTCAGGCCTATAAATACGGCTTATAATGTAAAAGTCTTTGCTTCAATTAAGGCGAAATGTTTATTTATATGTGTCTTATGAACAGTTTTAGAAACATTGGTCATACATATTGATCAACATATGTCTGAAATGTTGTAGATATCTCATGCGTATTCGTAACAGTCAGTGAAATATTCTATGCTATCCAGTGTATTTCTACAGTAAATAGACTACTGGGAGTTTTCCAAGTCCCTCGTTCACGACAAATCTAATTTAAATGATAAACATATATGTACTGAAAGTTATGTGCTAGTTTCTTACCTACATGTAGATACAAAACCCGTTGGCATTTGTTATCATAAACATAGACTGATTAACAAATCATTATTATGATGGAAATAGCTGATTATAAAAATAGATACGAGTGCACTAGATGCTACAAATTATATTAGACGTCCAGCGGATAATAAGATAATAATTATTACAAATGAGTTACGCAAACTTCAATATCTGTGAGACGTAACTTGAGACTCACATTGCTCCAGAGTCAAGGGCGAGGTTACAAAGTTTATATTTCGTAACCAAAACTTTTGATAATCTCGCAAAGATATAAAACTAAACGATAAGATGCTATAAAAAACAAACATGATGGTAGTTCAAATATGATTCTATTAATATTTTGTATATGGCGTGCGGAGCGCGGATAATACACGACCTCGGCGTGCAGATCTTCTTAAAACGTTTCTTATCAGAATCAGTATTATCTGAGTATATTCACTTGGACGTGTCCCAATGACCGACGCCGTTACACGTTGCCGATAGTAAAGATCCGTGACTTGAGACAAAGCACTTCAGTGTGACACATAAACACCTTTTACTCAGTCTCGGTGAATACCCATGTCGAAATAAACATATTGATTTATGTGCTGTTTATGTATTAGTAACTAACTTACAAATATTTACCTCGATATTGTTCGATCTCCCATACTGCGACCGATAGCTGCTACTCCTGGCGAAGGGTGACATGTTACTCCTCGACTGGCTCAAGTAGGATCGTATGTCGATGATTTCTCTCTCGAAGGACGCCATGTCATGGCTGAGGGGCGGTATGTTCAGCTTAATGATACTCTGCGCCGGCCTACTCTTATTGTCTTGAGATTCTATCACAATAGGCACTTGCTGGTAACCATTACTGGACTGCACACCACCCCCTACGTCCCCACGCTCTAAGAAATGTATAGACTTGTCAGCCATCTCTTGCTTTTTCATCTCATGAAGCGGCGTATCTGAATGTTTCCGTAAAAATCTAGGCACTTTCCAATTCTTCAGCTTAGTCGTATATTTTCCGTAACTTCCTAAAATATAATGTTTTTCTTATTTAAATACGAATGCCGAAGATATCTTTTAATTACCAATAGAATACAGAAGTTATATGGTGATTACTATAAATACTTCATGAACAATTAATTGTTCTTAAAGAAAAACAAATGAAGCCTTTGCGATCACTCATCTTCTTCAAGGAAAAATATGCATCACTGTTCTTTTGTTTTTGAAAGTTTTAAATAAAGTCTGACAGTAATATTTTGTTAGTATTGCATTTTCATACAATGTCAAGCTTACAGCATTTTTTCAATTCATATCTATGAATACAAATGAATAACTACCGTTGGGAAAAATCCAAACTTGGAAAGATAATAAGTATTAGCATAGTAGATTACTTTTGTACAAAAAACATTTCGAGAGACATCAAGATGATTGATACACATATCTACAATGGAAAACAGGCTTAAATAAAGCCGGCGGAAATTGCTAAGATATTGACAACAAAATATAATAACAAAATGGAAGATCGAGGATCAATTTCTGAGTTATCTAAAAATATTTATATGTTCGTATATCAGTAGCTCAGCAACATTTACATTGTTCTCCTTAAATCAGTACCAGGTAGATGTTTGCAATGAAAGCGGTAGTAATCTATAGCGACTTTAATTGCTGGACTATAAAATCGAATTCTGCTATATGTTTACAGTTTATTTTGCTCGATATTACCGCCATTTCTGATAGCAAATGCGTATTGACGATTAGTTTTATGTGCTTCATGCGTTTAGACTTCTATTAAGAATTAGGATTCAGTGAAACAGTTTTATTTGAATCTAGTGTGTTGAAGATAGTCGAGAGAGTGACTAACACAAATCATCCTACTGATGTCGTGATCTGAGTGACAAAGAGCATCACCTTCATGTAATGAAGTCACTCTGTATCTTATCAGCTTGTGCCTTATTCTTGTGATAAATAACGCTTTTCCACGGTTCAATTCACTATAATGTGCTTCTCCCGAATAAAAATAACATCATGTCAAAATATAAAAGAAATATCAGTTTTATCTCCAGAAAGTACAAATTTTGGTACACTTCTGTTACTAGCTAAGCGAAACCAATTTTACAAAAGTTTAGGTACACCTTGTAACCGTAATGATCTTCAAATACAACGAGATACTGGTACCCAAATAATTAATAATGAACACTCACCTACAGAGGTTGGACTCTTCGACGAGCTGTCGTTAGTTTCAGGGAATCCTTTTTCTCTCTTTTCGTCTAGTTCGGTGTCCGAATCCAATATACTGGGCAGTGAACTAGCTTTTGTTCGGAAGTGAAATGCACTTGGGGATAGGAAATTTCTAGTATCTACTTTTCTGGATTCTAATCTATCATCGGCTCTCGGGGACATCGGTAGTGGGGAATGGTTGCAGGATAGGACGGACTGAGGAGATGCTGCGGGGGATATAATCAGGCGTAAGTTAAGAGGATTGGAGGGAGTGAGACAATTGTCATGGCTATAAGGAGAGTACAGCTGACGACCTTCGATAAAATAGGTTTTATGACCTGGACAAACAGAATTGGTTTTAGAATGTGTCAACAATACAAACGATGGTGCAATCGTATTTCTATTTATAAGGTACACACTCACCGAAGACGTCATCGCCCTCTTCTAAGATATAGGAACCTCCAAGAAATTTTGCAGTCTCTTCTGATATGTGGACGCGACCTGGCTTCCCAGTGGATTCCATTTTATTGGCGAAACTGACGTCGTTACTCCATACGTCGAATTTAAACCGTCGTGTGCCGACTATGCCACACAGCACGGTACCAGTGTGAACTCCAACCCGCATATTTATTCCTTCACCGCGAACTCTATCAAATTCCTTGATGGCGTCTATCATTCCTGAAATATAATTTACGAGTTTATGTGTGCATGCTATTTTTACGCTTTGAAAGCGTCAGTCAAGCTTTTCTTGCAATACAGTGTTTGTTTGGATACATATCTTAGGTCCATGCCTACCTCCCACCAAGATTTTACTATAAACGTAAACGGTATGCTACGCCCATATAAACGGAATCGCAAAAAGACAGTAACTTGATATTTAACCCATCAGATATCAAAATGGTTCATATCAAAAAGTACCTACGAATATTTTCCTGTTTCCAAATAAATATTTTGCCTACTACTGTTGCTAATATAAAATATTTTCCATGACGATATCACTTACCCAATCCCATTTCTACGCAGCACGTAGCATGATCGGGCCTCGGCTCAGGGCAACCAGATACGCAATAATAACAATCACCGAGAGTGGAAATTTTCTCACACCCATGATTTTGACACAACTCATCAAACTTCTCAAATAGGTCATTTAATATATTTACTAATTCTTCAGCACCCTTATTACTCGACATCTTGGTAAAGCCAACAATATCGGCAAACAATATACTGACATTGTCCATTGAGCTCATGTTGAAAGGCCTAAATAGCGACTTGATGTCCGATGCGCCGGGATTTGAATGTCTAGGTTTGAGCGGATTGTGTGTCTTTATATTAGTTTCAGTTTCAAGTACTTGCTCCTCTAGCAACCAGCTGGCCACTTTCGGTGGCATTACAGAATGTATCATCTTTTCTTTGAGCTGCTTCTCCATTTCCAATTGCTTTCTTACTAACAGGCTCTGTCCTACTTTCATAAATGTGCCACGCATTCTTACAAAGGTCATTAGGTAAATATGTACACCAATTATGTGAACACAAAGTTGCAGTAAAACTCTCACAAACATTCCAGGGCACTGCCATTCTTGCTCTGACAAATGCAACACAATATTCAGTACTTCAAACACAATTGAATATAAAATTCCAATAATGACACAGGCATACAGTGGTAGTGGTGTAAGTGTATATATAATCAGCAATATTTCAATGCACATGGTGAAGTGCCCTGACTGACTGATGTCAGCAGCCTGCGACAATGCTGTGTCTAACCGTGTGGTGAGCGTCACCAGTGACAGGCTGAGTGTACACAGAGCGAGTGCCATGACCAGGGAGAGCTTGAATGTGTACACTTTGTATATATTTGTGAATGTCACAAACAGCATAACAGATGTTATCAATAGAACCCCACCAAATATAGAACATAAAAATGGCCATTTTACTGTTATGCCATTCAAACCAAGGGCCACAAAGTAGACAAACCATGATATAGAAAATATCAAAATGTATAAAAGTGCAAATCTGAAAAAATAAAAAACATCAAACATGATTACCTGATAATAATAAAATGTGACAAGCAATTCATGTTCCATTCATGCAGAATACTATACACTCACAGGGGATTTTTATGTGAGATCACTTACCTAAATCTTAATCTTATTTGTCTAAAGGAACTGCTTCTGTATTGGCCTTCAAGTATCTCTGAATCAAATCTGGGATTCCACCATGTTCCTGTAGCTGCCCTCTCAAAAGCGATGGGTATGGTGAGTCCACAACAGTTGGTGGTGGGGTTGTTGCGGGCCAGGTAGGCCTGCACATGTGGTGCCAGTCTGATCTGGGCATCTTCCCCCTCAGAGCAATCAGCATCGTGTTTGCTATCAAACTGCTGTGACCCATCACTGCAGCTGACACACCCAGTTGGAGCATTCATTTTAATTCTGAATATTTCATGTCACCCATTCTTAAACCACAGCACCAACATTTTTGCCCATATTTGAATCTATTCACAAAAACAATTCGTTCTACTTAATAGGTACTACCGAATATTGTTTTTTACCTACCATAAAACTTTTATTTTAACACGCTTATTTATAGTGATTTTTATTTTTTGTGTACCAGAACTAAGATAGAACTTCAAAAAAGATCTTACTTTGAACCCATAACTTAAAAACTTTATAATCGGTTGCTATATTGCATGAACCCTTTGATGAGATGAAGAATCCCTTTAAATTAATGATAAGATATGACAAGAAATTATCCCACAAGAATATTTGTATTAATTAGATTTAAACCAAGGGATTTATTTTATAGAAACTGCTCTCCATAAAACACATCATAATTTTGCGCTATCTGGAAACTTTAACTGTGTACCAAGACAATGTTTAAGTTATTAATTAATTAAAATAAATAATAAATAAAATCTGTTCCAACTATCAAAAGTTGAAATGAAGTACTCTGAAGCCTGAAGCTTCGCATAATTTATTTAGATTATTACAGACGAGATTACAAATAAATAAAATTGATGAAGATACCTGCGAATTCAAGCTATTTTAATTACAACTTTAAAAGTATTTTACTTACCAATTCATTCTCACTTGAATTCTTGACGTTTATTGATCAAGGTTATTACAGATCAATTTTTTGTAAATATTATTATCCAGTATTGAGAATAATAACATGCTCACTTTTCTTCTATGAAAACTAATGCATTTAATTTATTTAAAACCAAAGTGAAGAGTAAAAAGTCACAAAAAGACACACAATCCACACAATATACGTTTTAGAGATGTACGCATGAACGAATGATGTGATGTGAAATGTCGACAAACAATGACAGAAAATCCAGAGAATGAATACAGCTGAACTAAATTCAGTACTATTATAATCGATTAGTCGATTCAATTTAGTACGGCTCATTGCTTGTGAATTTGATTAATTTTATTGATTAACTAATAATTATTGAAAATTGAGGCGAATGCTTCAAGTTCTATCTACGCTAGCTAGAGTTCTAGCTCTTACATGAGCATGACTAAGGTGGCAAGAAAAGGACCTAGGTGTAAGTATTTCCCCCCGGAATTAAGTTAGAAGTTGATTTTTTGCCAGAACAAGCCATGTAGTGTCGAACTTATAAACCCGCAGCTTGAATTACTACGACTACGAATTATCAATTCTGACAGAACTCGGTATGCGCGTAATACCGTATATCTATACTAATATTATAAAGCTAAAGAGTTTGTTTGTTTGAACGCGCTAATCTCAGGAACTACTGGTCCGATTTGAAAAATTCTTTCAGTGTTAGATAGCCCATTTATCGAGGAAGGCTATAGGCTACTTTTTATCCGGGTCCGTGCCGAGGTTCCCACGGGATGCGGGTGAAACCGCTGGCAGAAGCTAGTTACAAATATACATATATAGTTAAGGGTAATTAAATAATGAATTAATAAATTAACACAACATTTATTTACGTAATTATTAGCTTTAAACCGCGGTTTATCTCGCGTCCCTTACCCGGATATAGCCAGTGTCACCCGTGGATAGTGTACCTTCCAGCGTTGACTTTTTTTTCTGCCAAGTGGGGATTTGGAACTTATTGAGAAAAAAGCGGAATTTTCAACCGCGATCCAAGTAGGGTTGCCATATCTTAGGATTTGTCCTGAGGTCTCAGGATTTTTGGTCGCTCCTCAGGATTGCAGCCGGATTTTGCAAATATGAAACCTCTGGAACTTTTGAATTTTCACTAGAAACAGGTCATCAGGTGAACTAGTCAGTTTTGTCCATAGAAATCACAAAGTTGCTTTTGGAGAATAATAAGTCAATGTGAACATTATGTTCAATATTTATTAATGAAAAATACTTTACAAAAAATATATTTTCTTTCATATTACATTGTAACTGCATTAAGTTATAATGCTATGACAGAAATTACAACAATAATAAATATTGCTAATTCTTTGCTTCATTGAATTTACTCATTATATTAATAAAAGAAAATTGTTTTCAGAATATATGATAACATGCATGTAATTGACAAAATAGTAAATACAAGAAAAAAGCCATAATGTTTCAGTATAAAAGTTAATAAAAAAGCTGTTATTTAAACAAAATGCGAAACTCGTTAAAGATTGTATAAACTTAATAATACATTTATTTGGTAACTACAATGAAACATTGTCAACATACATCCATTTCAAGATTTGTATGAGATATTATATTATTTTAAATTATCACAATAACAATCTAATAAATAACTTACATTAATAAAAAGGAAGACATTTTTTATTTGAAATAAATTTCATGCATTTAGGAAACTTGTTCACATGTTTTTTTTATTCATAATGTAAGGCACATTTGAAGCACAATCATTTTTATAATAGCTATCTACTACGGAAACTAATCACTTGTCAAAATAATTAATTTAGACCCTTGCTCATAAATGTAAATAGCTCTGTTACATACTTTTAACATGCTTTAGCATTATAATAACAATAATTATTGCCAATAATTACTTCTATAGAAGTTTTAACATTCAGAGAACAACTTCAAGAAAAGTTTATCTCTTTTTAAAAACAGTAAAAAACCACTGGCACTCTAAACTTTGTCATGTAATAAATATTTTAATATCTCTTCAATATCATTAAGTAGTTTACCCAGTAATTACTTTTTTAATTTTGGGTTAATATCTAATCATTATACATGCCATCAAGGAGAAAATCCATTCTTTTGTAATGTCTGTTTTTCCAGGCCTCTTGTCCTCGTCTCAAAGCCATATACCCCAGTACTGCAAACATAGGAACTAACAAAATTGTTATAACGAGAGGCATTATCATACCAGGGTGACTGTTGGCATTTTTAGTGTATACTTTGTTGGGTGACTGTATTTGTGCAGTTATCAACGTTTCTGGTGATGACTTGACTGTTGCATTTGCAAGGGCATCATAAGATAATATAGCAGGCTTCTTGTGCACTTCCGTCTTATTTTCATTTTTGACACTGCTAGTTACATCACTTGACTTCACTAGAGAGCTATTAACCTTTGAATTAATTGTCTCATTAGCTGAAATCGTTAAATTGCTCTTTATATCAGTTTTAATTTGAGATATGGGGGTAATCGAAGGCGTTCCATCAGGTGTAGACGAATTTTTCAGATGAGATGCAATATTATCGTCTTCTATATAAACAACTCCTTTCCGCGCAACAACAGGTTTAACTTTATTTTTGCTCAATTCGCTGTCTAAATTGGACAGTTTTTCTTTAGGTAAAGCAAAAGAAGCCCCAGGTAATAACAAACCCCCTTCACTTAACAATGTTACTTTCGTTTCATTAGACGGATTTACCTTCGGAGAATCAGATATAGTTTTGTTTGTTAGTTCCGGTTTACTGGCTGTAGAGTTGCTGCTGTTGATTAGTGGGATGAACAAAACATTACACAATAAAAGATAAAATATCATTTTGTATAAAACGAAAATTATCGAAAATTAAAATGTGGTAATAATTGCAACAGTCACAAAAACATTAGAAAGAATAGAAAAATAAAATATGACGTTTAATTCGTGTCATTGTCAATTTGTCAAAAGTGACGTGGGAGAATCTGTCTGATACATCTCACAGTATATTATTTTGCTTCAAAAGCGGACATCCTCTTTTTATTGTAAATTCTGATGGATATAACTGTTACATAATATAATATAAAACACCAGTTTGAATATATTTCTTAATTTTGAAGCTACGAGAGTTTTTTTGAAAGGTCAATGAACTTTGTCAAAAAGTTTTTTGCAGATATTTCCCAAAATAACAAACTCTCGCTTTATTTAAAATTAACCATAAATTGAAGGTTGTTTTAATAATATTGTGTATTAATTACAGGTCTTTGCTTTCGCTGGAATGCGAGAAAAAAAATATTTTCTTAATTTTGCAAAATAAATTATATAATTTTTTCTATACGACATTAGCATTTTGTTTTACCACCGAAATACACTCTAGTCATGTAGCGTCTTACTGTGAAAAATTGGAACATTTAACGTGCAGGACTTCAGAGCTATAACGTTTCTAAGTTTTTTAACAATTTCTATGGAAATAGGGTTGTCAAAAAAAGAATGAGTTTATTTAATGGGACTATACGATGTGATGAAATACAGTTCTAGATTATGTTATATAGGTATGTTATGGAAAAATTACACAATATCTATTAGCAACATTTGTTAAAAAATATTGAACCACCTCGAGATAAAACAAATGTCGAATATCAGTTTTTTATTTTTTATTTTATAGTAATATGAAAGCAAAATACATGAAGCATGAATGCTACCGGAGGTGAAGCAGGAACCAAAAACGCAGTTGAAACTGCGGTGGATAGCCAGTATTAAAATTTGAGTTTATGAAAGAGACCATTTGTATGCCGATGACCTGCAATTATACGCACAAACTGAGGTCGGCAATCTTAATAATTGCATATCTTTAGTTAATTCTGACTTGCGAACTATTGAAGAGTGGTCTGACAAATTTGGAATAGTTGTTAACACCGGCAAATGTCAGGCCATCCTTATAGGCAGCTCCGGTTACCTAAACCGTTTGGACACTAATTCTTTAACACCCATCGTCTTCAATAGTTCAACAATAGGCTTAACGCAACAGGTGAAGGATTTGGGGTTGCTGATTGACAGCAACTTCAGTTGGTCCAAGCAGGTTAACCAGGTAAGTCAAAGTGTTACTCTAACGCTGCGATCTCTCTACAGGGTCAAGCATTTCCTTCCTATCAGTACTAAAACTACTTTGGTACAGTCTCTTCTGCTTCCCATCATTGACTATGCTGATGTTTGCTACTCGGATCTATCTCAAGAACTTCTTAACAAAATGGATCGTCTTCTCAATAACTGCATACGCTTTATTTTCGGCCTTCGTAAATATGATCACGTTTCCTCTTTTCGTTCTCAGCTTAAATGGTTGCCTATTCGTTATAGAAGATCCCTTAGATCTCTCTGTATGCTCTTCTCTATTCTTAACGATCCCTGTGCTCCTGACTATCTTCAAAATTATTTTAAGTTATTGGGCAGTTCTCATAGCCGTAACCTGCGATCCTCTGAGAATTTGTTGCTCGAAATTCCATGTCACCGCACCGGATTTATGGCTAATTCTTTTGCTGTATCAGCAATTAAACTCTGGAACACTCTTCCCCTTGACATAAAAAAGGCACCCAGTAAGTATTCCTTTAAGCGTAAAGTTCGCCTTCATTATTTAAACTCTCTACCTAATTGAGTCGTCGTCACTCTTATTGATTTTATATTTTATTTTTATGTTGTATGTATAATATATATATGTACTAGCTGTTGCCCGCGACTTCGTCTGCGTGGGCAATATAGAATTGTCAAAATAATATTTATACCGTAGGTGTATTGTGTTATCATCATCCTCCTGCCCATGCCCTTATACCAATTTTATTTGGGATCGTTATTATGTTTTCTCCTTCCAAACCTACTCTTCTATGTGCCGTCGTCTCTCATGTGTGACCATTTATATTTAAGTTGTGGAAATCTCTGGACCTAATCAACCGATTTGGAAAATGATAACGTATGGGGCGTAAGTAATTCTCACAGGATACAAAGGTCTGATAAAGCTGTCATTTGTACATTTTCTGCAGCAACTGCGACTTATCAGAAGCCAGAAAGTCTGTCAAACAGTCTTACCATGGATAACGTGGTGTCCAGTTCATTGGGTTGAGGAGATCATAAAGGTAGTCACTTCTAGTAAAATATTGGTAGTCAAACAGATTTGGTTTGACTTTAACTCAACAGCCACATAATTGGGGAATAGCTGGGTGGATGATGACATAGTCATCAGGCAGGCGCACAGTTTCACTACAGGAGGAAACACTTGAGGATTTTCTGTGCACTCACTCACTATGTTAAATTGGGATTCCATCGAAATGTTTGAATTAGTTCACGAACAGGCCAATATCTGTGAAAGTCCAATTCATGTGTTCGTACTTGAAGCCTGCAGTTTTTTTTTTTTTCAAAATGTGCGCTCGCAATTTGTCACTTCTTGATGGAGCCAGCAGATCAGAAGAAACATAAGGCTGTATACACGCTAATAATTATGTAGCTTCTCCAGAATTGATGTAAAAAGATTCGACAGCGGGCTATAGTAGCGTAGTTAATATATAACTAACTGTAATAATCTGGTTGATCCTAAAATAAAATTAGAGAAGCGGGTGTGCATGATGACCACTAAAAGTTGGTAAATACGTGATGAAGACGACCAAGTCCCCGCGACCAAAACTAATTCATTACTATTCTAGAGGTAATTTGTTCATGTACCAAAATACTCAAGTGAAAAAAACTCAAATTAGGCTGATAAATCAGCACTTTGCTAACGTCAAAAACCAAAGACAGCCCTAAAACGCCCGCCCTTCACCACTTCCTATGTGTTTTAGTGAAGGTGGAGAAAAGGATTACCAAGCTTCCAAAGGCCTGGGCATTTGCAACATCCTTTCGTTGCATGGCATCCTAGAAAATTACGTAATTCTCAGCCATCAGTTTGACTTCTTCATTAGAGAATGCAGTCTTCTGTCAGTGACAATGTGATTGTACTGGTTCCGCTATGGGTGCAGCGTGAAGGAGTGTTAGGCTTTTGCCCTGGTGGAACTCACTGGGGTTTGCTGACTCTACTAAAGGGGCGCGTGAAATAACGCGCATCGCTGACACTGGCCTGTTAGACACGGGGCTCCTAGGAGCCGAATGGTCGACGACCCACTCAAAACTCATTTGGGCCGAGCCGGTAGTCGTCTCTCGACACCCAGCTCTCGTGATGTTTTACCGCAGTGGCTGAGATGAGAGGTGGGAATTTTCAGTCGTGCCGCTGCCTCATTCTTTGTCATCTCATTTCTTCTCGCCCCAGACCATGGCTTATGCCAGGGCCGGGTACGATAGTTCGCACAATCCCCACTGTGGTGACAGTCGGGCGCCATCTCTATGAGATCAGAGTTGGGAATATATATTTTCAAAAAAATAATAGTACATTCACCGAAAACACGTTTTATAGCAATTCTGTCTTTATAACTGAATGATATCCATGATTTAAATTTAAACGTAGATATATATAAGGTTTTTATGATGTTATTTGTGATCAGAAGTTGAAAGTTAGTATGTCTCTGGTATGCGACGCGTAATTTTTACGTTTTCAGGGGCGATAAAGCATTTTACGTGCTTATGATATTCAATCGAGGAAGCTTTCATTTCTTTAATGTGCACTTTGTGTCTAGGCTAGTTTCTAAAGCTACAGAAACTTAACTCACGCTTAGCAGCACTTGCGAGAGACAGATCTTTCTCCTTTCTTCAAGGATCCATAAGTATTACATGTTTTGCAGCACACAAAAAATATTTAAGGTCTACTTAATACTACTCGTAAGTTGCTTTTAAGCCTCCACTTTAATGGAAGATAAGCTAAAATAAAACCCCAGCTTTTGTTTATGAAAAAATGCACAACTCCATCTATGACTTTAAATGATAATTAATTGTTCCACTAACGTCTTTCCACCTGGCTGCTTTGTCAAATTTGTTGTATTTTATATACCACAGATGGTGCTGCTTTGACCGTGGCTGATTAATTTTACCCTTGCTGACCGGGATAAAAAGTAGCCAGTGTTAATCCAGGGTATCACCTATCTACATACCAAATTTCAATTAAATTGGTCCAACCGTTTTTGTGTGATTGAATAACAAACATACATCCATACATTCTCACAAACTTTGACATTTAGGGTCCGTTCAGACAGACCGGCTCGGAGAGCAGAGCAAATTCTTAATACGTAAAAAATTGAGTACTTAGTATTTGAAGTAAGATTTATTTTTGCATGCGCACTGCTTTTGTCATTGAGAATGCTCGAATGCGCTCGGTGTGAAATAATAAGTGGAGCCGACCGGCTCCGATCGTGTATTTTTTCTTGACGATTGGCTCGGTTTGCATGCTCTTTAATGCTCGCGCAACTGATCGGCTCCGGTCTGTGTGAAAAGAAAAATACGCGCCGATGCTCTCCGACCCGTTCTATCTGAACGGACCCTTATAATATAAGTAAGAAGCTTTAGAAGTAAGATTTTGTCAAGGAGTACGGTAGACTCGATCGAAACCTTATAGGTATGAATAACAAAACATAAAGAAATATTGATTTTGAATCGACAACATATATCCGCAAAATTCGGATTATGGAGAATTTCGTTAAATTCCAATGGCCCTGACAGACAAAGCGCAGTATGACAGCCATATTTGTCAATAGATATAGATAACAGTAGATAGATCGACCATTATGTGATTTCTGGTGAAGCCAAAAACGAAACACACTTTTTTATGTAGAAGTTATAGTATTTAGAGTTACGTATTAGTATTTATAGCGTTTCTTAATTTTTGGAATCAATTCATAGAAAATGTTAAACATTTTTCAAAGTATCGCTTGTTTTGTTACTAAAATTTGTCTTTAACACATTCGGGGGCCAGCTACATGCCTCTACAGTGGTCAGTTTTTGGACTCTTATCGCATAAAATTATGTGTCACGTATTGCCTATCTATCAAACGGTAGTGGGTTTCTAAATCTATGACAGCATCCATGATAAAAGGGTAGAAACCTGCGTACAAATCAAAAAAACCGGCCAAGTGCGAGTCAAACTCGCGCACGAAGGGTTCCGTACCATTATTTATAAATCGGACAAAAAAATCACGTTTGTTGTGTCGGAGCCCTCCAAAATATTTATTACATTCTAGTTTTCAGTATTTGTTTTTATAGCGTTTATTTTGTTGTTATAGCGGCAATAAAAATATGTACATCATCTGTGAAATTTTTAGCTCTCTAACTATCACGGTCTAAGGAAGATGCAGCCTGGTGACAGACGGACGAACAGACGGACGGACGGACGGACGGACAGACAGAGGAGCGAAAACAATAGAGTCCCGTTTTATCCTTTGGGTACGGAACCCTAAAAACAAAAAAATACAGGATTCAGAAAAAGAAACAGCAAAATTCAAAAGAGGCCGTCTATACTAATTTAACAAAATATTAATAAAATACGGTTTATCCCTGTTGACCGGGATAAAAAGTAGCCTATGTGTTAATCCAGGGTATAAACTATCTACATAAAAAATTTCAACCAAATCGGTCCAGCCGTTTTTGCGTGATTCAATAACAAACATACATCCATACATTCTCACAAACATTCACGTTTATAATATATGTAGGATATATTATTATGTATTGAGTATTTATGTATTGTATTATGTTTTTATTCATATTCATGACTTTTCCTCAAATTGTTATTATATTTCTTTTTTTTTGTTACATGTATTACTCTCTTTTTTTGTACTACCTATTTATTTTCTCCCTTTAACCCGATGGTTGACTGGTAGAGAATGCCTTGCGGCATTAAGTCCGCCAATGTACCAATTTTGTACATAAAGTATAAATAAATAAATAAATAAAAGGGAAAAATAAACTGGACTTATTTGGAATAAAAATTACCAAAAAAAAAACAAATATCAGTTTACGCCACATCTTCACTATCTGAAATAATGAGGATTTTGTCTGAAGTTAGTTCCACTTCTTCAAATTCGAAATTAGAATCCGGTGGAAAATAACGCACATTGTCCATTGTCACTTCCAACAGAAAAAACTTTTGGGGGTAAAGATTTTTTATGTTTACTTCTTTTATTGTGGGATATGGTAGATAAATATGGATCAGATGATTCAAGTCCACGGTGAAATAAGTCTGTGATAGTTATTTCAAATTAAAACTAAAACACTGCCATGTATGCATGTATGCCATCATGAATGGCATCTCAGGAAACGATTGGCCGATAATTTTAAATACCATATTAAGAAGACAAAAATAAAATTGACTGCAATTTAAGAGAAATCAAAGAGTTGGGTGACAACAGCAAAACTGAATACAATTTTAAGTCTTGTAACCCCCTTATAACCAACAAATAGGTACATGGCGTAATGCTAATTTTAATATTATGTGATAAAAATAAGATAAAAGAGACAGATATTATATTATAGGAATTTAAAAGACCTTTTCTTTGACTTCTGTCATCTACTAAACCTTAAATAAATATAACGACCATCACTGAAGTAAACCATACACTTGAGTGACAACCCTAAATTAAAATTTTAAAATTTAATATCTCCGAAGTCCTATGTTTAAAGCATCTAGTTTTTTTGTGGGAGTAATAGGTGCAGCAACTAATAATATGGCATTTAAAAAAAATGCTAATATTGCAGGACATCTCAGAAAAAAAATAAAAACTAAATAACAGAAAAAAAAATTTTTCGTCGAGACTAGTCAAGATTTTTTAACTTTTTCAATATAAATAGGTGCCTGAAATACATTTGAATCATAACCAAAAAACATGTAATGGAAAAAAATATTAAAAACGGAAATAAAACGTTTCTTTGGTTTCTATGGACTTTTCTCGATTTTCAAAATTTTTCGAAAACTATGATAGATAACGTCACCGGAGTTTTATTAGGGGGTTTGTTCGATTTCTACCTTTCTAAATAGCATATAAAATGAGGATGTCCGCGTTTGAGGCAAAATAACACACTGTGGCATCTCTGATAGAGTGAACCAGCTATCAAATTTAGATAAGGGATGCACTATAACTTTCCTATCTCTAATCCCTTTCTCCTACCTATTATAAAATTAACAAATAAAGTAATTTACAAAAATTAACTAACAGCAAATAATTACTATAAGGGACTGAATATTCAGACGCACAATTTTCAACATTGTTCGAAAAGCGTTTGATAAACATCTCTCAAAACTCTGGACAACGGCAACCGGCAACGCACAGTTTCCCAGTTGGTTGTTGTCAATTTTATGAATGACATTGACAACAGCGACTTTCAAATGACACAATGTTTTTTTGGTAGTTCCAAGTAAAATAAATCAATCTAATAAAAACTTCATAGTGTTTTCAGTTTATACAGTTTGTTTTTGATTAAAAATGACCTTTAATTCAGTTTTCCGTATTGTTTAAAGTGCTACCAAAATGAGGACTCGTAGTAATTCGGGGGTGCGTTTGGATTATTATCAGCGGGTAGTACACAAGTTAATTTTAGATCATCAGCAGCCTGTGACTGGTTTGTTTCCCGCAAGCCCGCAGAATGAACATGCCTGGATTAGAGACAACTTGTACTGCATATTGGCCGTATGGGGGCTATCCATGGCCTTTAAGAAGATTGCCGACCAAGATGAAGATCGTGCCAAAACGTATGAGTTGGAACAGAGCTGTGTCAAGTTAATGAGAGGTAATCATTCATAAGAAATTAAGATACTCACTAGGAAATGCTGCTCTAGCTACTATACACAGTAAATGCTTGATCAGTCAGTGGGTCGTCTTAGATCAGCAACAAGCTGATCTAATGTTGTCATTTGCTAATGGATAGGTATAGCCTGAACAAATGTTTTGTACTTTGTCCACAGTATAAAACTATTATTATTTACTGTGAGCTTAAATCTAATTCTCTTAAAAAGTTTTTCAACCATTTCACTATCATTGTCAATTACAAATTAAAATCAGTTAACTTTTCAAATAATTTGTGTTTTGTTTACTTATATTGTACTGGTCCATATCTGTTGCATGCTTTGAATGATTTCTATGCATTTTTTGTGCAATGTTCTGAGTTACCAAATAGTTTGGCATGAACTACATTCTATTTAAATCTTTGTCATTTCCAGGTCTGCTCATGGCAATGATGCAGCAAAAAGATAAAGTGGAGAAATTCAAAAGCACACAATACCCCTTGGATTCCCTCCATGCCAAATACTCATCTACCACTGGACGCTCAGTGGTGAAAGACACAGAATGGGGACATCTCCAAATAGATGCCATTTCTCTGTACCTCCTCATTCTTGCACAGATGACAGCATCTGGTCTGCAGATAGTATTCTCCTTAGATGAAGTTTCATTCATTCAGAATCTAGTTTTTTACATTGAATCTGCTTATTGCACCCCTGATTATGGTATTTGGGAAAGAGGTGACAAAACCAACCATGGTCTGCCAGAGTTAAATGCCAGCTCGATTGGTATGGCCAAAGCAGCTTTGGAAGCAATGAATGAATTGGACCTGTTTGGTGCTCGAGGTGGTCCATCTAGTGTAATCCATGTTTTGGCTGATGAAGCTCAAAAATGTCAAGCGGTATTACAATCAATGCTTCCCAGAGAATCCAATAGTAAAGAGTTAGACTCAGGGCTACTTTCAATTATAAGCTATCCAGCTTTTGCAGTAGATGACCCACAGTTAATTGCTATAACTAGGGACACTATTGTTACTAAACTACAAGGAAAATTTGGATGCAAAAGGTTCCTAAGGGATGGTCACAAAACACCCAGAGAAGATCCCAACAGGCTTTACTATGAACCTTGGGAACTGAGAATGTTTGAAAATATTGAATGTGAGTGGCCTCTATTTTTCTGCTACCTCATATTGGATTATTGCTTCAAAGGTGATAAAAACAATGTCACAGAGTACACACAGATGTTAGAAAAGATAATGCTGCGGAAAGATGATGGAATAAAATTAGTTCCTGAGTTATATTCAGTGCCAGCAGATAAGGCAGACTTGGAACAACAGAATCCAGGGAGCCAAGAACGCATACCTCTTGGCAGGTGCCCCTTTATATGGGCTCAATCATTGTACATTTTAGGGAAATTATTACAAGAGGTAAGCAACTTTCAACCTTATTCCACTGACAATAAAATCCCCAGCCTATATTAAAAATTGAATTATGATTTTCAGGGATTTCTGGCTGTTGGTGAATTGGATCCCCTCAATAGACGATTATGTTCAGAGAAGAAGCCAGATGTGGTTGTCCAGATTGTGATACTTGCTGAGAATAATGAAATAAGAGACAAATTGTTGGAATATGACCTGCATGTCCAGACTATTAGTGAAGTGGCACCAATAGAAGTTCAGCCAGCCCGAGTTCTTAGCCATTTGTATACATATTTAGGTAAGTAGTAACAATTTAAAATAACTGGAATCAACAACATTATTTATAATGATGGACAACATGTTGAAAGTGATGATTATTAGTTAAGAATTATCCAACCTCATCTGATATGAAAGTATTTCTAATTTGCAGGTAGAAACAAAAAGTTGGGTTTATCTGGCAGAAAGTCCCGTGATGTGGGCATTTTAAGTACAAGCAAGCTGTACTCGTTGAATGACCGCATATTTGCCTTCACACCACAGGTAATTATTTTTTAATTTACTCACAGAAATTATGAACAGATACTTTTTGTAGATATGATAAATATTTTTTCATTTAATCTTGTTTTTACAGAAATATCTTTTGATTTTTTTTCTTGCAACATTTAATATTTTTGTTTCATTTATTTACTAGTTTTCTGATATGACACGTTTCTACATCGCCTCTGACTTCGATCTAATGGTTGATACCCTCAAAGCAGAGATTAATTTCTTGAAATCCTCTTGGCAAAACCTTCTTGGGCGACCACTTGTTGTCTTGACTTTGAGTCAAATGCACTTAGGTATTATTTTGTTTCTTTTTTTGAATTGCTTGCTGGTTTGGCCCATTCACGTCTAAAATCGTAATTGTTTATTCACAAATAACATATCCCCCTGTAGAATGTTAGTGGTTGATGTTATAGTTATTTTGTTAGTTCCATCAGTAGTATGTTTGTGAATGCAATCATGTGCTGTGGTACAGGATTTATGATGATTTGAAGTATATCTAATTGTTTACGTATCTTATGTACTATTTATTTGATATTTGTCAAACCATGTTGTACAGTTTAAAATATAGTGTTATTTGTGTCTTGCACCCGCCATTTAGAAGAGCTCGACGATTAGTTCTATCTCATTAAATCTTAGTATTCCTTAGAAAATCATTAAGATATATTTTCATGTTGTATGTGGCTGAGTTTGTTCCCTAAAATCTCACAATAGCCATAAAATGAAATACCGATTTGGCTATCTAGTACCTACATTTGTATCCACCTGTGTCTTAAATTTCCTAAATATTTAATATACTTTTATGATATCTAACTTTGGGACATTTGCCGACCCCTCCTCACCTCACCTTCCAATAGAAGCTAGGCCCACATGTCCTTACAATAACTCGCATGGGTGTGGTGTGTCATAGAACTTCGACTACGAAGAGTACTACATGTCGCGCGACCCGGCTCTGCTCGCCAGCACGTTTACGGCGAACGTCGCGTTCCTTGGCATGAGTTGGAAGCAAATGCTTGGCCGGCCGACGATTACGTTGCTCGCTACGCAGTATTTGTTAGGTAATACGTGATATATTGTCTTGCCTATGGAAAGGTTTTATTTCTTTTGTTTTTTTTTTGTGTGTGTGATGGTGTATGGCGGGGTCGCGGGGACTGTTGAGATTTTATTGTATCAACCGTAAATATAGTGTTTTTACGATTATCAAGCTAAACCTTAGTTTATCAGTTCCCTTTCTTAATAGAAATCTTGGAGCATAACATATAGATTGTAACCGAAATCGTTCAAGCTTTAAGAACCACCAGATTTGCTTCTTTCGGTTTACCACACTGCCTTTACTATAGAAAATAAAATTTACCAGTTTAGGCTTATATGCGCACTAATCGGATGCACCATACATAGTTACACACAAATAGCTCTAATATTTTTAAAAGTATTTTCTGCTAACGTTTATGTATTCCATAAATTATTATATTTATTGGTGACGGAACGGGATGGCCAGGTGGCCTATACATTGTGAAATTATTATTTTTTTTTTTCAATGTACGCAGTAGATTACGGTCATCACGCGATTTAACGAATATCCAGCAAAGTCATGAATATTAACAAATTACTCATTTTTCACCATCACGCTTGCGGGCTACGATATTATCTGAAATATTTAAAAATACTCTTTTCTCAACGTTCTACATACCTTCGTATATATTTCAGACCAAGGTAAAATCCCAATGGCTATGATTACGACTATGAAGAAGCTCAAATCTGGATATATCAATGGAACTAGAGTCACTCTTGGAAACCTTGGAGAGTTTTTGAGCACTTCTGCCATTACTAATTTAAGTTTCCTTGGCAGTCAAGAAGATGGATATCCTGATAGTAAGTGATTGGTTTCTTATACAGTTGTGGTCAACTAATTAAAGACACTGTTGGAATCTTAAATTGCTGCCGCATTTGAAATATTAAAACTAAAGACTATATTCAGTGATCCTTCGCGACAAGTTTTTTTACACTTTATCCGAATCTCGAGCGGTATGAACCATAACGTGGCCTGGCCATATAATTAAAGACACTCCATTTGCTCAGAGGAAGAAATGCAGATTATTAATATTATTGATGGTACTTTTCTATAACAACATTCCCTACCCATAACTAAGCATACTAATGAGTACTAATATTTGGTTTATTTCCTTTTACCTCAATGACAGCACGACATCCCTAAGCGTGCAAGCGGTCAGTTTAGTTTTAAGTCGCTACGGGAATTTTCTTCCATGCTTCATAAGAATCTGTGTAAAATTGATCAATGTTTCATGTATGACTTATCGCCATTGTGTTTTCTGGCCGATCACCAGTTTTTTTTCTATTAAATTTGCGATGGGCCAAACCAAAACCGTCATAAGTTGCTCGATCAAAGAGTCCTTTTTACTACTCTTACAGTGTTTTTCAGAACTTTTCTAATTTGGAAAGCGCTAAGGACCGGTAAATTATGCTTAGCATATAACAACATGCTATTTCTAAAATATTATAGTACTTGAATTCGTCTATTTTTTATAATATCTTTCTAAAGGATCACCACACCAAGTAGTGGAGAGAGAAGCCCCACACTATTACTTATTCGCCTCCTATGTTTGAGAACTTTCTTAGTGTACTTTGGTTCCATCTCATGTTTTGAAGGCGACTAATTTCAATACATTATTTTAGAATTATTCGTATCCCTTTGTTTAATGAGAAAAAAAATACATTTTTGAACACTTGTTCACTGCACCTTTCACATTTGATAGAAATAGCCAACTACATTTGATAGAAATAGCCAACTACAGTATGGACACGCGGTGCTTTTCCAAAAGTAACATCTTCCGATACCCATGCCTTACAGCTTTTCCCGACCCGGTTGTAGTCTAAAAGTTCTGCAGACACAATTGTCGTCCTTTTAGCATCAGATGACTCCCAAAAAAACCAGTACCGAATCATTTAAATGGTTCACTATTTGCCTATAGCACCGCCTTAAAGTCTGTTTGCGGACAAGTTTTCCTCGGAGTCGGTTTTCAGTTGTTCTTAAACCATGCCTTTTTTAGTGCCATTGATAAGGAATCTTTAATAATAAATTTATTACCATATCCTTACTACAGATCAAGTGGTATGAATAAATCCGCATGTCAAAATATAATATAAAAAAGCCTAAAACATTTTACTTACCAGAATTTTTGTTCTAGTCTTATTGATAGGACTAAAATGAAAATTTTTAACGAAAGAAACCTAAATTATTACCTAATTCGAGTTTTCATAAGTATTTTACTCACTTCCAAAAAAAAGTATGAAAACTATTTCTATCTTTCGTTTTTTTTCTTAATTAATTAGTCTTCTCTCTGTCTTTAATTAGCTGACCAGCCAAGTATCAGCTACAAAAGTTAGTATTCTTTTCCCATAGAGCGTTATATCTAAAGTATTAAAGAAAGTAAATTTTTTTTTTGTCCTTAATTTGAAGAACACAATGTAATGTTTGTTCTAATAATAATTACATTACATTCTATACCGTGCTTAAGCTCATGTCAGTACCATAACTATTTATTTCACTTCGATTTGGGGGGTGTCTTTAATTATGTGACCACGACTGTATGTGCTACTTTATTTCACGTAGATCCCTCTATTAAAAATCCCTTATATAAAGTTTGTGCCTTATATTAAAATTTGCAGTTTGTACTTCTCAACTATTTGGATAACTGTTAAATAACTAGAAAATACGGCCACAGTCATTTACTTCTAAGATTTACGATGCCACACCTAGGCTGTAATCAAACTTGGGTGTCAACCATAATACCCCAGTCATACAAGACATAATTAAATTGACATCAAAATAAATTCACAACATTCTGGAATACAGAAATACATAATCCTAAAAAACCTTAAACAATCTATTATATCTTTCCAGAACTGAATCCCGAAGTACAAAGCTACCTAGAGGAGCACTTGCTTAAATCCTTTAGCAACAAGATCAGTTTCCTCCCGCGGCCAATGGGAGCGCGTAACGCCCGAGCGCTGCGCCGGCGCATGTCTGTGCGCGGCGCTATCAAGAAGACGAGGTCTATCAATGTGGACTGTATGTATTTTATATTTGGTTTTGGAATTGCAACTTTAAGTGCTAAAACATAAGATTGAAATTACAAGAACATTGTTTAAGTGCAATAAGGCTTAATTTCGCATGTTACGTTTTGCTCTTTTGAGTGTAGATTTTTTATCAATGTTTCACATTTTTTACACAATTGTGTAGGTATATGTTCTTAAATTATGCACAACCTTTCAGCTGAAACACTAGGTATGGAAGGTGAATCAGTGGGTCGGTCTTTAGAACGCAAACCTTCTTGGCTCGATGTTGATCCTGCCACTTACGGCCGCAGCCCATCGCCTGAGGAAGCAGCTAAAAAGAAAGCTTTTACTAAGTATGTCTTTTTAATATATGTAGTTACCTATAAGTAGTAGATATAATTTCTATACATCTATTGTTATTTGTTTTGATTCTATAGGGGGACATCAACAACTTCTTTGACGGTTACCACACCTACTATTGAAGTGACGAAAGAAAAATCACCATCGCCGCCTGAAGGTAAGCGTTATTATAATTTCCAATTGAATTTGAAGCTTCTTTCTAAACTTTTTACAGTAAGATCAGTTTGCAAATGAGTATCAAAGCACACGGGAATTTCAACTTTATTGAAGTCAAAATGACTTACCGACAGTGGAATTTAATTATCCAGCAATCTAACCAATAAAATACAAAACAAAATTATATTTTTCAGCAATAATAAACAAGAACTTATCAGGGATCGTTCGCAACCGCACAACATCAGATTCTCAGAATTCAGTATATGCTGAACAAGAGACAGATGAACTAATCGCCATGTTACGCGAAACGGAGAGCTTGGACGAACAGGGAGATATACTGCAGTATCTCGTCGATACACACGGACTTGATTTTAGTACAGGTATGTATTTGAAAATTGATGAAAAAGATTAGAGGCATTTTTTTATCTGTTTAGGAAAATTTACGAGAAATTTGTTACATGAAAGGCTGCATTATAGATATATTCGATATACCCTCCAACTTATCCGTTTGTCACTATCAAATAGGTGCAAGAACTGTATCGCCATAAAATAGTTCAGCTTGAAACTATGGAGATAAGCATCTACAACTTGTTCACATTTCCACTTTTCTCGAACAGGTATGCAAGAAAACGGCAAAATGGTGACCGTCAAGGACCTCCTAAAAGTTCTATACGAGAAGGCTTGTACGCAAAAGCTTTGGGGGCTCGTTCGTCACACTGCGGGAATGCTCGGCAAAAGAGTCGAAGACCTTGCTAAAGCCGTCACAGACTTGCTTGTTCGGCAAAAACAAATCACTGTGGGTATGCCCCCTAATAATGAGCATACGATCACCGCGCCGTTGCCCGAAAATGAACTTAGACAGCTCATACATGAGGTAGGTTTTTGTTTGTTCTATTTCTATTGTATTGTCTATTGTGACTTGAGGTCGTGTCGTCGATCTTGTTTCTTGTATGTTGTGAAGCTTTGTACAGGCAAGCCTTTGTGAAGATGAAGGGGAGCCTATTTGTAACCGAAATAAACCCTAATCCGTGGTGGTTATGGAAATGTCAAATATTTCTGAATGATCAGCAGGGTTATCTAGCTTATAATTGTCATGTACATATTTATTTGTATGCAACTGTAAATGTCCAAGGCCTACTAAAACTTGTAAGCACTTTACTTGCTTTTAATTAAGAAGACACAAGACACTTATATAATGATTAACTTCCTTTAGTGACAAAATCGGTACCTATTAATACTCTTTCTTACCTTATTAATTTAATTATAATTCGTAACAACACCTTAATATTTGTTGCATGCAGTCATTTCGCCATGAAAATCAAGGGAATGAACAGAAGAAGGTAATAAAAAATGTTAATGTGAAAATGACTAACGTTCATTAGTAGGTTTTTTTATCATCCTAACGTTGTAAACGCCCATTACTTTTTATTACCGCCGAGGTACAAACAAATGTCAGTAAGTATTTACCTAGTTTATGTGTGTCATTTTTATGAGATAATTTGATAGGTATATTCTTAGGAACTTTATCATAAAACGAATAAATGTAAATAAACAGTGTTTACGCCTACGCACCTGCAAGCTTTTTGGTGTATTATCATTAGTCAGTGTGTTAACACTTTCAATTCATGTTTTACTATTTTCTCATTAAATCTGTTATGATATTTTCATACTATCATAAATCAATATAATGTCCATTTTATAGTTATTTCCTACACAACAAGACAGGCATCAAAAAAATGAAAATTCTCAATCATTCGCTCTCTAAGCAATTCAGACAGCCTAAGCAATTGAGGCTCTTAATTTTTGCACGCCGAAAACGTGGATCCACGCAACTACTACTACACATACGAAATATTAAATTGTCGCCTTGCCGGTTTCATAGAGTTTCTTGCCGGTTTTCTCCATAAGACCCACTCCTTGGAACAGTGCACATAGCTCGAATCAGAAGAATCTGTAATCTGTCTTTCTCTATGAAAAACATTTTTTAACTTTGACTTTAAACTCAGTAATATTCAAGCATGTTCGTCATCACGTTACATGTGTTGACAGGCGTATGGCGACGACGAGAGTACTGCTATGTTGACACAAGAGCTGCTGGTCTACCTGGCAATGTTCATCCGCACTGAACCACAGCTGTTCCTCGAGATGTTACGTCTGCGCGTCGGACTTATTATACAGGTATTTTATGTTAAAAACAGTTACCTATACATAAACAGACGTCAAATATACCTCATTTGTTTTTCAATGACATAGGACCTCCTTCGTTGATTTTATATCAACACGCGCAATGAGTACTTACTGTTCTTTCTATTTCGGCATGAACAATCTGGCATCATTATTTCGATGGTTTTTATACCCTTTGCAAAATCAAGGCACTATTTTCTAAACACTACCCACCAGTTCAAAGTAACTTTGAATGCTTAACGATCTCCTTGTTCCATCGAATGATCATTGCGGCCAGTAACATACTTAGGTTGAGATCCCTTTAAAACCTTTTTTGTACAGGTAATGGCCACGGAACTATCACGAACACTGTCATGTGATGGTGAGGAAGCCTCTGAACATCTCTTGAACCTGTCTCCCTTCGAGATGAAGAACTTACTTCACCATATACTCAGCGGAAAGGAGTTTGCTATCAATAGCGGTAAATATTTCATAACACAAATAAAATATATAATTTAGTGGGGAATATAACTTTCTTTATGTATTAATGAATCTTTAAGGATTTTTGAAGAAATTCAGGGTACTCTTTTAAGTGTATTTCTGTAACTATTACTGTTTATAAATCTGTAAACTTCTTGCGTAATTTATCTCTCATTTAACATTGTTATCATCTGAACGAATGTTTCCTCTTTGCAGCAAACTCACTGTTTGTAATAAAGGGGAAAATCAGTAAGAGTAAAGGCGAGTGGCTCTGTGACAGCAACCTTTTTGCTTATGTTTATGTCTGAATGCTCCCCGTTGTATCCCCTTCACTCTGTATATGTTCCTTTTCGCACTATGTGTATTTGAAGCGCCGGTCGCAACCATTATGTACAAAGTACCATACTTTTTCTACATTATGTTACTGAAAATAAGATCTGAAGGATCACTTTTTGATACCAGAATATTACCAACAAACTTGTTGGACAACATCAAACATATCTTACCATTAAACAACTGTCCGAAAACAGAAAGTATCAAATTAATTTTGCAATAGTTGCTTATTGTTGAGACCGGATTTATGTTTTGTAAATATGTATTTTTTTTTTGCATATTGTTTTATATTCCTAAATGATAATAATAAATGTTTTGAATTGCACTCAATTCCGCAACTGTATTACTGTGCTCGTGTTAATTTTTTTTATTAATGAAGTTATGTGTTATCTAAATGGTAAATCACCCAACGGCTGTTTTCTCACCTTTTTGAATTTGTTAACAGTGGGCCGCGGTAACTTTTCTATAGTGAGCAACAAGTCTCATAGATATGGCAAGAAGTCACAGATCGTTTTAGAAGGACAATCTCTTCAAGGCGGTATTGAAGACCGTAAGTACACAACATATCCTGTTACTGTTACTGTTACAGCCTTTTTATCGTCCCACTGCTGGGCACAGGCCTCCTCTCACACGGAGAAGGATTGAGCATTAATCACCACGCTTGCTCAATGCGGGTTGGTGATTTCAGACTTTATAGTCCAGGTTTCCTCAAGATGTTTTCCTTCCCCTTTTTTTTTATCAGCCATTGGTGTCCAAGATATACTTAGAAAGTACATACAAACTTAGAAAAGTTGCATTGGTACATATCCTACCTAAAAGAAAAAAAAGCGTTCTATCTCTGTTTAGCCATACTCAGACAAAATGACCTTGTTCTGAATATGGCAATTAAATTTTTTTAACATCTTGTCTGGAACCCTTGTGTTTTAAGATCTTTTTATTTTATTGAACAGCGCCTATAACAGAACCAGATCGTCAAGGACAATGGTTGAGGCGTCGGCGTCTCGACGGAGCGCTCAACAGAGTGCCACGAGACTTCTACCCACGTGTTTGGGGAGTATTGGAAAGGGTAAATATTTTATACCTCAAATATCCTCTATCAAGTCTCTTTAGAAGCTCCATACAAGTCTGCAGTACATTGAATTTGATAACGCTTTTTAACTAAGACTTAAAAAAACAGCGGTGGTTGTTAGTTGGGTAGTTCTGGACTTTTTTGCATGTCTGGTTTTACACGCCTTACAGACAGGCCCCCATGTTATATTCTGTTTTACTGATAGAACAAAACCACACATGCTTATATTGAACTGTCAAATCTTTTCGATCCTTCGTGGATAAACTGACGTATAAAATTATTTCAGTGTCAAGGCCTAGTAATCCAAGGCAAGATCCTACAACCGAACCTTACCCAAGAGATGACATCAGGCGAGCTGAAATTCGCTCTAGCAGTGGAAACAGTATTGAACTCGATACCTCAGCCGGAATACCGTCAGTTAGTCGTAGAAGCTCTCATGGTGTTGACCCTAGTCGTGGAGTATAAGGCCGTAGCTCATCTGGGCGGAACTATTGAGGTGGAAAGCTTGGTGCACAGGGCTAATCAAATATTCTTAGATGATCAGGTGAGTTCTATATGTGGACTGTCATTTGTTTTATTACCTACTCGACATTTATTTTACTAACATGTTTTTTCCAAGCCCTGAGGTTTTTCGTCAGACTATCAAAATCATCAGTTGTTTAAAAGTACTCCCGTCGTTGTTACCCTAAGGATGTGTCTACATGTGGCGTTTGTACAGTCACGAGCAATAACATGGAAACGCCCTTAAAATTTAAATTCATGTAGTGACATAAAATCGCAAAAATAAGTATGCTAACTGTGTCCAAAAAATATGTAAACGTTAAATTGTATCAAAATTAACTACACATTTTTATCAAATTTACGTTAACAACAGATTTCTAAAAAAAATATTATGTTTTAGTTACAAAATAATGAACCCAAGGAAATTTCAATAACATGTTTACAGTAAACCAGTTTGCCAGTGACTTCGATGTTGAAGGAGTTCTAATATCTAATCGTACTGGCTGTTACAGTATTTATTTTTATATTTCAAATATTTTCATATGTCACTTGACTTGTCAAATTTCTCTCAATAAAATTTTCCCTTTACATAATAACTCTTGAAAGAGTTCCGTGTGAAAGAGGCTGAGCTAGATATATTAATTGTAATATATAAATTCAAAATGAACAGTAACAACGTGCCTTATCGTATTTCTACATATGACAAACACAAAATTATTGTTCTTAAAGAACAGGGACTTTCGGTAACAGACATTGCAAATGAATTGGGAATTACGGTGAGTTTGCATTTATTGTTGTTGTGTTTTAAACGATTTTTAATTAACAAAAGTTAAGTGATAATATCTCTTAAAATTTAAACTATGTATTCATCTATGTATAGGGTGCCACGCGTTGCGCAGCCATTAGAACAATTTACTTAGATGCCTTTTTTTTTTTTCAGCGAAAAACCGTGTATTTGTGGCTCAAGCGGTGGGAAGATAACGGCGACGTTGTTAGTTTTAAAAGTAGTGGTCGTCCACGAAAAACTTCCGCGGCGCAGGACAGGCAGATCGTCAACAGTGTGGTCAGTAACGGATTTGTGAGAATTCAGGACATTTCATCTTCGCATTGCGTATCAACTTCGACAATTCGACGTCGCCTACGCACAGCTGGCCTACGTCACAGAGTTCCGGCGCGAAAACCACTATTATCTGCACGACACAAGGAACAGAGACTACAATTTGCTCGAGAATACCTAAACTACGACTTCAGCAGAGCCATTTTTTCTGATGAAAAAGTGTTTGTTTCATCTGCTGATGGACGTTTATCTTTATGGCGGCCTAATAACACTCGTTATTTAGAAAGGAACATATTGCCATCTAGAAGAAGTGGCCGGATAAGCTTCGGCGTTTGGGGCTGGATGTCAGCCAGTGGACCTGGTGAATTGGCAGAGATTAGTGGACGAATGAATAGCGAGCAATATACCAGTATTTTACTTCCTAGTCTGAACGTTTACTTTCCTGAACTGATGCCTATTGATTTTGTGCAGGATAATTCAGGTGTCCATAATTCCCGATTCACTCAAGCCTGGTTCAGTCGCCACCGGAATTTCGTGAATTCGTTGCCGTGGCCACCTAAAAGCCCTGACCTCAACCCTATAGAGAATTTGTGGGGGCTGATGGTCCAAGAGTGGGACAGCAACCAAGCGAGAACCAGAGAAGCTTTGGTCAGACACGTCCATGAGATATGGGATAGTTTTAGAGGCAATAATGTATGTTACAATATGGTTTCGTCAATGCAGGAAAGGCTGCAAGATGTTATAAACGCTGAAGGGGGCTACACAAGATTTTAGTTAATTTAAGGCCCATTTTCACCGACACGATGATACTACGACGATACGATGATACGACGATATTATTATATTTGATTGGCTTAATTAATAATAATCATTCCGTTTGGTAACGAATTACAAGACTGATTTTGTATACCTTTGTTTTATTGTAGTAACCAACCCTTATTTATTTATAAAACTGTAATTATTACAGAAAAAAGTAGGTATACACTTTCAATATCATTTTAATGTATCCATAAAAATTCCTATAATATGTATACAACTGGCATTTCATGTGTATATGTTATAGAAATTGTCATGGATAATTCAAAATTACATTTTAAGTGTAAACTTTTTAGTGATTTTGTATCGTTTATATTACTATGAAACCAATGTATACCCAGTTTTGATACAGTATTACATGTAGATAATTTAGAACAAAATATAGAACACATACTTTTTGAATGGTGGAATTTGAGATATTTTAGAAAATGTGACAATGTATATATATTATTGCTTGTGACTGTACATCCTCTAGTTTCAAATGGGCCGCGTGCACGCTTTCGCTTCTTTACTTAGGCAGTTAACACACGAGTCGGACATGCGCCAAGAGCAATCTCTTTATTTATTTATTACAATAAAAGCACACAAAACTTGCAGTAACTGCACATTCGCCAGACGTGGAGACACCCTAAGTTGTTAAAGTCAAAACACTAAAGCCGCGTATAGACTGCGCGCAGCTGCCGCGCGTTGTCTACGAGCCAAGTTGGACCGCGGCAAGCCTGCGTTTTGGTGCGCGAGCCAATTTAAAGCTCAATATATTTTCATGTTCGAGCTGCCGCGCGCGGCGGATCCGTCCCCATAATGCGCGGCCGCCGCGCGAGCCAATGTTTCATGGTTAGCCGCGCGCAGTACACGCGATACACGGCTTAATAATTCCATATTTAAATCGCATTACTACAGACGCGCTGCAACGGCGACGCGACGCTGTGCTGCGCGAAGGAGAGCACGCGCGGCACGGCGCTGGTGTGCGGCGGCGCGGCGGGCGTGTGCCAGCACCTGTACGACAGCGCGCCGTCGGGCTCGTACGGCACCATGACCTACCTCGCGCGAGCCGTCGCCGCGCTGCTCGCCGACACCATGCCGCTCGACTCGCCCATCGAGTGCACCATCACATAGCCTGTGTCCCTTGTGCCGGCACCTGTACCACAGCAAGCCACAAAGGCACTGCACTTTCCGCACACAAAGGGTGCGCTAGAATTATATTTACTCAAGCCTTCCACTGCACCTATAAGCGTTATTCGATGATTTCTTTCCCTCCAAAAAAAAAAAAACTGGTGGGAAATCGGCCCAAGAGACGGTAGCCTTTTGTGTCCTGTCTGTAGTGTAGGTAATTTTATCTTAACCTCATCCCTAATTTAGGACACTAGATTAATCTTCTATGTACTGGTATTATTAATGTCTTCCTTAACTGCCAAGCCCCAGTAGCACAGTAGATTTATTCTTAGAAAAAAAGAAACTTGTTCAGTCAATCACACAATGAACTAGAAAGAATATTCATGTAGATGTTGTATGTATATCATCCAAATAGAGAAACTGTGTCCTTGTTATGACTTCTATCCATCATTGTGACTGGTGACAATTATTTTAAATAGATTGTGGCATTTTGCCATTATTTTTGTAGCAACATTATATTGCAATCTCAAATAGGCTTTGTAAGTGAACTCAACCCTCTGCTTATAAGCTAAAACAGTGTTTATGATAATTATGAAATAATTAATTATGCACTTATTGGTTCCTTTATAAAACTGTTGACTCTAAATCAAAATATTTTGTGCTTTAGTATTCTATTTTACGACAGATATTGTATAGTTATTGAATCATGTTTGAAATAGTTAATATGTTTATTGATTATATTCTGATATTAAAATGAATTAAACTGTATCCTTTGTTTGATTTTTTCATAAAATTAAAAAATAAGAAATTGTGTATAGTGCAGGTGGGTAAATTATATGATAATGTTATCTATAGATAGAAAACAGTGGCATGGACATTTTATAATAATAAAGTTTTATTTTGTAACACCTATTTATTCTAAATTAAAGACTATCTCTGGTAAACACATCTACTTGAAATGTAACTTTGCTAAAAACACAACAATTTGAATAATCGTCATATGTATGTACATTATTAAGCTTCATCTTTTTTACCAAAAGGATTCATCTTGGATAACCATGAAGTTGTATTCCTGAAAAGAAAATGTTAAAATATTAACTTTTGCTGTCAAAAACAACAAGGAAGAATAAATTAGTTAACATCACAGACAAGGGCTATCGTTTTCTGGCAATTAATATATATTAAACTTCATTTTAGAAAAGAAAATAATGCTATTTATTCTCGGAATTGTTAGGCAAAGGAGGAGGCACATTACTTCTGCAATTGACCATGCCATTACCATTCTTTAAAGGTGCAAACATAGCTGACTAATAACGGCCAGTTTCTTCATCAAAAGTAAAAACCCAAAGTAATGTCATAAAGTAAAAGTAACTGTCAAATTCGTTTTTTCACGATTTGAACTATGAGTTTTGCTGTTACTTTAGCCTTGAAAAAACGAATTTGACCATTACTTTTACTTTATGACATTACTTTGGCTTTTACATATGATGAAGAAACTGGCTGTAAGTGAGTATAATGAAATTAAATAAACAAAAAAGTGCAGCACTTCTTATTTACAAAAGTGGTATTGTTTATCTTCTTTGTTTATTTATCAGTTAAATAGTATTATCAATAATGATGTGATTATTTTACAATGTATAATAATGACTCGGTAAACACATAAAAATTTGTGTTTACCTGCAACTGGTTGTGCAGCAGTACTAAGTACATTATATTAAACATAGACCATATATTACTGTAACCGCTGTTGGTTATCCTTAAATAAAGAAAGAAGTTAACAAATTGTTTTATGTAAACAAAATTACACAATTTGCCTACAATAATCATATTGCCTACCTAATATTTATAATTTTGTTATTACATAGTAGACAAGATACTTACGATATTTCTTCAGGTGAAGTCTTAGTTGAATCAATTCCCGCTGCTTTTAGTTTTTCAACTAGATTCTTTCTGTACATGTTTTTTAACGGGACAGGCTTGTTGGCTGCCTCCTTCTGTTTAGCAAGCTTGCATAGAGCCTCATACCATGACAAGCCATACCATTCAATCTCTTCTGGGGTATACTGAAAAAAAAAAACATTGTTAGCACAATAATACAGTAGAGCAAAGCTTTTGTTTACAGCATTATGCAATAGTTATACTAAAAAGGAACTGAATAAATTTTAGACAATCATCTATAGAAATTGAACAAACAACAAGCATCCTAAATAAACCTATTTGTAATTAAAACTTACCGATGATAAATAAGTTTTATACTCCTCATAAACCTCTTTCTGCCTTTGAGGGTCATGTGCATATCGGGGGCATCCATTCATCAACTCAATCAGAATTTGTTTCTTGAGCTTCAATGCTAACATGGACACAAGGTCACATGCAGGTGTCTTCAGTAAATAGTGATCAAAACCATAATGATCATTGATCAAACTGATGGTACGGTCAGTTACCGTCACTGACAAATGGGTGTTCAGGATCTCAGATTTCACCACAGTCCTCTTCAATACAGGAACCCAGTAGTGAGGGACCCTGCGTCGTCGAGGGTCACGTTTTTGGAATCCTGAAAAGGTTTATCATCAGTAAATAAAGACATAACCTATATTTAATAATCTAAAAAAACACTGAACACACCTTTTACCACAGCCTCGCCACCCCACAATCCCTCATTAATTTCCGCCGGATATTTAAGGGGAAGAGGGACGTTTTGTATCGGAAGTATCTCCCCAGTGAGGTCGTCACGCTTCCATTTCCCTTCCTGGGGTATGTAGTGCACTGCAGCTGGTTTCAGTATCTTCCATTCACGCCAGAACTTTTTATAAGCTACTGGTAGTTCAGAGGCGATACCTATATCAAACCTACTCTTTCTTTTAAATGTTTTTGAGAGTTGACGAGCTGTAGCCTGAAACAATCTACGCGTCAAATTGTTGCAAAGTAATCTCTACAAGGTGATCATAGAATGATGAAACACGTTGTATTACACAACTAAGTTGTAGTTTACCTGAATTCTTGACGCCATTGAATTATTTTGTAAATAAAAACAGTAAAATTATGAATTTGTGATAGCTAACAAATAAATTTTTATTTTACTTGGCCAATTCTTTTAGATTGACAAATTTTTCATTTGACAATGGTAAAAAATTGACACTTGACAGAACAGAAGTTAGTGATTTGATTATTGAATGAACTAAACGGAACCGAAATGTGGTTTAGTTTTCCACAGATTTGGCAAAAATAATAATTTAGTAAAACTATATAAATAATGATAAATAAGGCAATCGCACCCGTTTCTTAAAATATCGCAGATATAAAAATATAATTTTACGTTATTTGAATAAAACTAAAAACCACTCAGCCTCTTCAACTGAAGCGAGAATTTTGTGAGAACTGCACGAGATTCGCCAAGAAGCTGTCAGCTGTCAACCGACTGTTTTTTTAGTAGTACCACTGCTGACGTGGATAAAAAATTAATGGCAAGCTAGGAATTTTTAGTGCTCGTGCTCAGTGGTGGTGGCTAAATATTTTGATAATTAGTTAAATATTTATAATATTTCTGTTGTTTTGCTGTGCCTTTTTTAAAAGTGTATTAAGTAGTGATTGTGCAACGCGTAACACGTCTATTATTAATGTTGGCAGAGAGCAAAACGATATGTCGGACAATAAAAACAATAATCCTCCCGAAAGGGAACAATTTGATACTGCTGACAGCCATTTAGCATCATCCAGCGAAGTGTCCAGTGTTGTAGGAAGTGTAAAAACTTCTAAGGTAACGTAACATAGTTCTAAGCCTGTGTAAACAGTGTAACATACAATATTTGTATGACAAGTCAGTCATGAGAGCAATGCAAGGACATTGGTGTTTCGATTTGCTATTGACTAATTAAATACTACGCAATTCAACAATCTGTATGAAATCATAACTAGGTAATGCTCTAATAGTTAAAATCTTGGAAATTTTTACCAACATTCAATAAATTGTAGTTATTGTATAAATGAGTTTACATCAGCTGGCTATAAAAACGACAGCCATATTGTTCATATAAAACACAACAAAACCGGTTTCGGATGAATTAATATGACCTGTGATGTATTATTTATAACGCTGACTGTGTTTTTAGACATCTCAGCGCATATCATCATCTTCAGAAAGACAAATAAAGTTTGAGCGTGCACAGAAATGTCTTGAAAATGCAGCCCTTGTCTCTAAAAGGATAAAGGAACACCGAAAAGCAACTGCTGAGCTACTAGGAAGACCTTTTGGTAAGTTTCATCAGTAATTTAGTAATTGTAATTTTATGGATTACTCAATACATAAAGATTTTTCCCAATTAAAATGTTTTTTCCCAATCAATTTAAACAGAATCTTATATTTTCTTTATTCTGCACGATAGAACTTGCAGGAAAGTTGACTGTTGTATATATATGAAACTCTCTGAATGATATATATACATATATTTATTGTTTGTTGGATGTTTTCCAAACATGCTAGCAGAAATACTGAAGTATTATGCAAACAAAATAAGACTGGGATTGACCTTGTATTGTTTGCACTAAGTTCATATTGCTGTATCAGTATGGTACAAAAAAACGGAATTACCATTCAAGTGAAAATCCAAATTTATGAGATATACATGAGATTTATTTACTTTTCCAGAAGATGATGATGGTGGGGATACAGCTTCTGAAATGGCATCCACCATGAGTGAAAGAACTGGCTACTCAGCAGCTACTGACACTTCCACTACTTTGTCAGTCCAGGATGCTTTAAACAGTAAGACTCACTTATGTTTTAGGCACACCAAGTATACTAAAAAACTATAACCAGATTAAATGAATGCCTAACACTTTTTATTTTTTAGTTCCTGGTATTAGTGAGAGTTTAGCGAACACCTTAAAACAAAAAGAGTTGCTCATGGAAAGGATAAGACAGTATAAAGAGATCAGCAAAAAACCTATGACTAAACCGACAACAATAAGGAGGGAATCTACTGTTGATACCAAAGTAGAAGTAAAAAAGGTGTGAAATAGATTTTTCATATTTCACTTGTGTCTATTTGTTTAAAGTCAACTAAAAACTTTCTTATAGATGTACTTATTATCCTAATTAAGAGCCCTATTATAAAGTAGCTTCTGATTTGGACAGTTTATTCTATCTTAAATTATTATGAATTATCAAAACATCAAACAATAAATATTTATGGACAACTTTTAATTTTCAGCCGACAACAGACAACAGCGATGTGACTCAACTTATAAACACAATCAAAGAGAAGGAAAATGCATTGAGTGTGATTCAAGTTAAAATGAGAGCAATGGAAAATACTATCCTAGACCTACAGGAGATGATCAATGAAAAGGACCAAATTATTGAAGCTAAAAATAAAGCAACAACACTAATATCTGACAGCTTGAGTAAAAAAGGTAAATTTTCCATTTTTCTTCCATTTTTAAGCTGATCTAATATTTTACTAAAATTTTCACACATTTTTAATTACATTTCATATTTTAGAAAAAGATTCTTTGATTCTACTTGAGGACACCAGGCAACAAATGACAAAAATGCAGGAGAATTTTATTTCCATGGAAACTGAATGGAAAGAAGAAAAACAGAATTTATTAAAAGAAATAGCCATGAAGGACGAAAAGATCAGCAACCTAGAAGAAGCAAATACAATATTAGAAACATCTAGATTTG
Organism: Helicoverpa assulta; assembly: GCA_963856015.1. NCBI lineage: Eukaryota > Metazoa > Arthropoda > Insecta > Lepidoptera > Noctuidae > Helicoverpa > Helicoverpa assulta. The sequence goes on from CAWLCW010000016.1 coordinate 5,813,945, forward strand.
AAATAAGTGTTGCTCACTCTAAATTACTTGAACAATTAGAACTAAAGAATCAAGAAATAACAAAATTACAAGAAAAGATTGAAGAATTATCTCACATACCTATTGATGAACCATCTCCTAAAGAAAAAGACGATATTGAAGAAGAGAAGGGTTCTCTTGAAATAGCAGGTATGGTTGAGTTGACAAAGAAAATTGAATTACTGGAGCAATTGAATTGTCAAATCAGGCAAACGAATAAGGAACTTGAGAATAAACTAGCAACTGTAAATACTGAACCTAAATCACCAAGTAGCACTGCTGCAGGCAAAAAAGGAAGTCCCCTGCCTACTCGCAAAGGCGGCCGTAATACAGCAGCGAAAGTAAAATCGCCGTGGAGTCAACTATCTTCAGAGTCTTTACCACAGGAAACAGATAAAAAAGCAGCTAAAACTGAAATTGCACGATTAGAAATGTTAGTGCAATCTCTCAATAAAGACATTTTGGAAAAGGAATATGCAATATCACAAAAAGATGCATTAATTACTGAACTGCAAGCTGTTCCTGTGGTTGAGGAACAAAAGAAATCCGTAGATATGATTGATGTTGGGCTGATCACTGATTTCCCAGATGACAATAAACTTGCACAGGTGGATAAAGAGGAGAAAAGACAGGAAATCGCTTTAGAATCGATTCCTGTTGATGCAAATACACCCATCGAAAAAAAAGAACTCCTTGAAAAGTTAAAAGCTGCTGAAGAGCAAATTGCTGTCCTTAACAATGATATCGACGCGGCTAACAAGAATATGATTAAAGTAAAATCTAACAATAAATTGAAACTAAAGCAGTTGCAGAAAACAATCGATAATTTCAGCAAAGTATCAGATGCAAATGCAGAGATAGTAAAACTGAATGAGGAATTACATCAACTTTCTCAAAAAGTCGCCGAATTAGAAGAAGAAAAGGGTAATCTACAGTTACACCTTGTGGATTACGACAGTGGCAGATGTAAGTGTCATGCATTCGTAAAGAAATTGTTATTTATTTTATTTATTTGTATCAGGCATCTAAGGCCCATAGAAAATACAATACAAAAATATTATAACATCAAACAAAACATACGCTAATACATATTTTATATAAATAACTTAAAACACTTGTTGTTTATCTTTGACTTATTTATAATTTCTCTTATAATTTACAGTAACTGATTCAGACATTTACAAAAAGATGGTTGAAATGGAAAATCTAGCAGAAACAAGACTCAAAGCTATAAGCGTTTTGGAGACTCAGAAATTCGATCTAGTCCAAGGTATGTAGTAATAAATGCAAGGAACAGATAAATGAAAGCATTAATGTTGTACATTTCTCGTAATAGATTTTTCGATCATTGAATTTATAAACTTTTTCTTTTTTTACAGAGCTTCATGTGTTGCAACAGAAAAATGTTGAGATGGAGGATAAACTGGCAGATATATCCCAACTCCAAAATGAGCATGTTTGCACTGAAATGAAGTCTGTCCAAATGGAAGAACAGATTGATGAGCTGACAGCTGCTAAAAATGAATTAGAACTTGTTATAGAAAACTTAAAACTAGATAAAGAATATCTAAACGGAACTATCAAAATTCTTCAAGATGAAAAGGAGGAGATGACACATAAGTTAGAAAATTACATCCAAGAAAATATGGAGCTAACTGATAAACTTGAAAAACTGAGTGCTGAAAAAGTGAGCTCTGCAGAATCAATTGAAATTGTTGAATCTTTGACAACCCAAGAAAAACTTGAACTTGAAGAATATAACAAAGGTATTATCGAAGACAAAATCGACGACCATCATGAAGAAAATGTTGTGCCTGAAAATGATAAAAATATTGATAGTTTGATTGAACAAAGAGAAGAATTAAATACCAAAATTGAATTATTTACCCAAGAAAGACAGGAAGTTATGGAAAAAATGAGTAAAATCGGGACAGAAAATGAATCATTGGTAGAAAAAATTGCAGCCTTGAACAATCAATGCACTGATTTACAAAACAGTATAGACATGCTAAGCAACGAAAAGCAAGAACTACAAGAGCTAAACCAAGACCTCACGCGTCAGATAGAAGAGCTAAAACGTGAAAGGATTGAAATAGTGAAAGAGACTGCTGAAGCTGCCAAACCATCTACTGAAGACGTGACTGACGGAGTACCCGTTGAGACTCACCACGATGATAAGTCTGCTGGCGATAAGGGAAATAAAGGAGCCAAAACTGTGAAACAACTCACAAAAGAAATACTTAAACTGAAGAATACTATCAAAGAGAGAGAAGACGAAATAGGTGATTGCCAGATGAAGATATTGTCCATGGAAGAGCAACAGCAAAAACAAAACGAGCTACTGCAGAAGAATGAATCTTATGAAAATAAAATAAAATCTTTGAAAGACGAAAACTACAACCTAAAACAAGAATTAGAAAGTTCAAAGAAAGATAAAGAATCTGAACAGCAGTTAATACAATTTAAACAGTCAAATGAAATGCTGCAACAAGAATTACAGAAAATTCAACATGAATACAATATGAATGTAGGTTCCCGCGATGCTAGAATTAATGAACTAGAAAGCGTATTACTGGAGTACGAAAAACAAATGTTTAACTACAGAAACAGTTTACAGCAAAAGGACAAAGAAATGGCTGAATACATTAATCAAATAACCAAACTGAATGATGTATCACAGAAACTCAAGTCTACTATAGAATTACTTGAAGAAGAAAAAGCAAAGGATCAGAGTGCAGAACTTGTCAAATCTCTGAACAAACAAATATCAGCATACCAGAAAAAACTAACTGATACTGAGGAGAAAATTAAGGTTTTGGAAGATGAGAAAATGCAATTGCATTGCCTTAAAGGTGAATTGGTCAATAAAAATACATCTATTGAATCTGAATTGAAAAAGTTAAAAGAAGCTTTCAATGAAAAACAAAGTCTTATCAAAGAATTACAAGTTCAACAACAAAAGCATTTAGAAGAAATGTCCACCATAACACTTCAAACTAAAGAGCGAGATGAAGAAATTCACGAAATTAAGTTGCAACTTCGTAAAGAATCTATAGAAAATGAAAAACTGCGAAATAGTATTGCAGACAAAGAAAAACAAGTAGAGGAATTGACACATCAAATAGAAGAAACTAATAACAAGCTTCATCACTTATCTTCCGAGAAAAATAACTCATCTGAACAATTTGTGGCTTTAGAAACTAAAAATAAGGAATTATTGGAGAAATTAAAGAAATTTGCTTTGACCATTAAAAAGAAGGCCGCGATGTATACTGAACTTGAAACACATTATGATGAAAGTCAAAAACAACTTATTGCGAAAAATGAGCAATTAGAACAGTTATTAATACAGGTTGAGACTCTCCCAGCGTTGCAAGAAAAGCTGAAGCATGCTGAAGAGGAAATGAATCGATTACAATCACAAAAGGTCTCCATAGAACAACAGAGATCTCAAGATATTAACCAGCTTCAATTAGAAATTAAGTCTTTGCAGGAGAGGATAGTGACGTCTTCCCAAGAAATATCTCACCTCAATGATTCAGTGAATGTTCTACACAAAGACTTGCATATCGCACGCGAAGAAAATATGCATTTTAAGGAACAGATTGATGTATTAAATAACAAGTTAGTAGAACATGAAATAGAGCAGAAGAACAATACTAACTTGACCACGAAAATATCCAGTTTGGAAGCTGATATTAATCAAAAACAAATGCAAATTACTGAGCTATTGAATAAAGTAGAGCATTATGAGCATCAACAAAATCAAGTGCAATTTGGTTACGACGCTAAAGTTCAAGAACGTGATTTGTACATTGAAAACCTAGAAACTGAGATCAGTAAATACAAAAGTCGCATTTGCCGCCTGGAAGAAAGTATTTCAGTTATGGAGGACAGAAGACATTCCCTAGAGAGAAAAGCGGATCAATTAGGTAGTCAACTTCAAGAAAAACAGAAGGCTTACTCAGAATATACAAGTCAGGAGGATGAGTTAGTGGGTCGGTTAGCTGTACTGATGGACCATGACAGAGTTCTTGAGAAACAACTATTTGAGATTGACAATGAGAATAAGGAGTTGCAGTATAAACTCCAACATTTGAACGAGGATAATCAAAAGCTAAGGAAAGCTCTTTCGGAAATACAGGAGCACTATAATGTGATACTTGAAAAAGCCAATAAGTTTGACTCCCTTGAATCCGAAGTGTCCAAATATCAGAACCAAATAAGAGAACTTGACTCAAACCTAAAAAGAATAACACATGACTATCAATCTTTAATAATGCACAAGAAACAAGAAATCGAAGAACTGGAATCGGAATTTAATACACAAATTGAAAACGCTATTAAAGAAAAGAAATCCCTAAATGAAAAATATGAGAAGGTGAATGAATATGTATCTCAATTAGAGGCTAAACTACAAGAATATAAGACCAATCTTGAAAATATGAGTATAAATATTGAAGAACTCCATAATATTAATCAAGAATTGGAAGAGAAATTATCTAACAAAAAAGAGGTCACGACGCCTGATTATACAGAACAGTATATATCTGAAATAAACAAACTTAATGCTATTGTTAATAGTAAAAACCAAGAAAATGTAGAACTTAACAACATGCTACAACTTCAACAAACCAACAACGTCACATTATCATCAGATATGCAAAGTAAAATTTCAGAATTGTTGGCAAAGTTACAAGCTTCTTCATCTGAATTAGAGAAATTAACTTTCGAAACTCAATCTTTGAAAGAGGCCAATGAGCAATTACACGCCAAACTTTCACAAAAAGATGAACAGATAAAAGAATTACAAGAAAATCAGAAGTTAACATTTGAAATGAACATACCCAAAACTGAAGGAATGATTATTTCTTCAACTATTGAACAATTGAGTGCAGATACAAAGAATTTTGATATGTCTGCTCTCGAATCTCAAATAGTTTCTGGGGTAGAAGAACCATTAGTGGAAAGCAAGCATGTCTCTAAAAAAGTTTCCGAAAGTATACAAAAGCAGCCCGCTGGACAAGAGGGAATTGAAGAACCAATGATTACACCTAAAAAGGCGTATGTTTGCTATACGAAAGATGATGATGAAAGTGCTCTGCCTGAGGCAGATCCTTTTAATTCAGATGAAGGCTGGGGATTAGGTGAATGCGAAGAAATTACGAATGTTACGCCTGGATTTTCACATTTGAATGATCAAATTAACCACCTTAAAGCAGAAAATGAAGCCCTGAAGGCTGAACTCGAAGCAAATAATACGAAACTATTAAAGGCGTTGAAAAAATTAAAAGAATTTAAGACCAATAATGAAATACTCAACAATGAACTTAAGTTAGCCAAGCAAATGTCTCAGACATCCTTCTTCGATAATGCAATGGAGGATGAATTAAGGCTCAATGTACAAGAATTAGAAAAGAAAATTGAAGAACTCAGTACAGATATAACTAAAGAAAAACGAGACAAAGACTCCTTGAGGAAACAGAACGAAATCTTCCAGAACGCTAATGATAGACTAACGGAAATGAAAGAGAAGTTAGAAAACGAAATTGAATTGTGGAAATTTAAATTCAAGGAAGCAAATGACAAAATTTCGACGTTACAATGGGGTGGTGACACAAAAGATACGCAACCACAAGAACCTAAGTCACCAGTACAAAATGTTGATGAAAATAAGTTCAAAGAAGAACTTATGAAAATTGAGAAAGAGAACGATGAGTTGCAGTCGTTATTAGATCAATTAAATGTTCAAAACAAAGACCTTCTAACACAACAAACAATGCTACAAAATGAAATTGCTAATCTTAATAAGCAATTGCAGCACCAGCAGACCCCTTGCCAGAATTGTGCTCAAATACAAAGCCAGCTAGAAGAGTTGCAAACAACTAATATTGAACTATTGAAAGCTAACGAGCTTTTAAAAGAAAAGTTGCAAAACTTTGAAATCCAGTATACAGACTTGTCGCAATCTCATGACAAAATAATTAATGACAATGAAAAAATCAAAACAAGCTATGAAGCGGAAAAGATTTCATTGTTAGAGAAATATTCAACATTAGAAGAAGAGACAATAACTCTGAAACACCTAGAATCTGAAGCAAAGACTCAAATATCAACGCTACAGTCAGAACTAGAAAACCTTCAATCGAAATTACTTTGGCATGAAGAACAGCAAGGCCTAGAAAAAGCACCAAGCGCAGACAGTTTAGCTCTTGCTGAAAAATGCAGTTCTCTGGAACAGCATTGCATACAATTGAAGCAAAACTTAGATGATGCAAACACAAGAATAGCACTGTTAGAGTCAGAAAATCAGGAATTAACATTAAAATCAAAAGAATATCAGGAGCAAATAAACGAATTAAATATTAAGTTGCAAAATTTGAATGGAGAAAACGACAATTTGCTATCAACTGTTGCAGAGTTACGTTCGTCAGTATCAAGTGCTGTGGACCAACGTGGCTTTGAAATAGCAGAATTATGGAAACAACATTTAGCTCAAAGGGAGGCTGACTTCCAAAAAATTGAATCAGAATTGAGAACACAACTTAGTGCTTCCGAAGCTAAATATGAGCAGTTACTTGATAATGTGCAGTCTTCTAATCAAGAAGAAACTAGCAAGTTGATAATAATGGAACAAGTTAACTCGTTACAAACTAAACTAGAAGACAAAGAAGAACATGTTCGCAACTTACAAACTAAATATGCCGAAGTTATGAACCAATTAGATATGTTACGATCAGAAATGGAAGATGAAAAAGTTGGCCATGAAAATAAATATTTAGAACAACAAGAGGAATATGAGAAAATAATTCAAGAGCTCACTGTAAAGAATCATAAACATAATGAATCATATGAAGAAACTTTCAGAAATATTCAAAATGAGTTATTGGCATTCAAAACCAATAATGATGAGTTAAATCAAGTTATTTTGGATTTACATAGCAAAATAAAAGAAGCAGAAGAAAAAGTTGTAGAAGTGACTAATCAGCTTCGAATAAAAGAAAGCGAAATATATCAAAAGACGCATGACTACACCATTACATTAGCACAAAGGAATGAAGAATTTGAGAATGTTAGAAAGCAATTATTGGAATATGAAAAGAAAGTGGAAGATTTAAGCTTTGAAAAAGAATCAGAGCTAGCAGTCCTTAGGCTAAAGATGCACGAAAAAGATAGTTTCTACGAAAAAGCAAGAAGTGAAGCAGATTCAGAAAAAGAAAATTTATTAGAAGAATTCAATGCCAAAATAATAGAATGTACAAATCTGAATAAACAAATAACTGACTTAAATCAGGAATTGGAGAGTCATTCCACGAAGGCTGCGGAAATGCAAGCCGCATTAGAAAACCAAGAAATTGAAATAGTTGGTCTAAATGACGAGATAACGAATTTACAAAATCTGATGAAATCATCCAGTTCAAAGATACAAAAACACGTATCGTTTGCGTCGGATACCAAGCCTGGTGCTGAGGGTGAACAAACGGAAAATGTTATGAACAAAGACCTACTGGACGCCGTGCCCAGAGCTGAACTGGACCTGGCACTCTACATGCTGCATCAGAGAGACGTTCGGTGCGAAGAGCTCACCATGGAACTAACACAGTTGTTAGAAGAAAGAGATACCTTACAGTTGCGCCTATCAGACAGTTTACGTTTGAATGAAGAGATGAAGAACAAGTTCAAAACATCGGAGTTTGAGGAATCCATGAACTCTAGTCAGGAAACTATATCTGAACTGCCGAGCTTTACAGTAGAGAGAGAGTTTGTTGATACCCACCGGGGGCAGACGTCGCGAAGCAGTAGTATAAGCGATCCGAGCGAAGGGGAGAAGCCAAAGTTGCAGGCCAAGTGAGTAACGACGATATAAGTTTTTTTTTTTTAATCAAAAATTGATTTGTATAATAAAGTTTGCTCCACCGCAAAATATTGTAAAAATGTGAACATCAAACGGTTCGTTTTGCTTATGGACAGCCATAACCATTACTCTACTATCGCAGGTTGACGGAGCTCCGCACAGTGAGACACAGCCGGGACGTGCGGCTGCGCCAGGAGAGCGAGCAGCGCCAACTCGACCTGCGGCTGCTACAGCGCGACGTCGCGCATCTGCCGCCCGAAGCCGTCGACCAGCTGGCACAGGCGCATCACACGCTCTGTAAGTCGACATCATTCACCTATTCATATTACTCTATGCATGACATCGTCTTCGGATTGCCGTCCCATCGGGCTATGAGAGTGAAGGAATAGTGAGTGCACCTGTGTCTGCGCAAATGCTTGTGCACTATAATATGTCCTGCGCAGTTGGCTGATCTCCTTACATGAGAACAGCCGCCGTAGCCGATAATCGGCTGCGAGGACATCGTACATGACATGACATACAGGCAGTTTTAGTTAGGAGGCCCAAGTCCCATACTGATTTAAAATTGATTTTGTCATGAATGATGAAATATGGTTCCAAGGACATATTGATTTATTTTTGGTATCGTACTTATAATTGTCACATTTATTAACGTTTATCTATAATCCCGGTTTTGACGTTTTTTTGTTTTCAGCTCGGGATTCCCAAAGTACATCAACTGTTCTTCTAAACTGGCTGCGAGGGAAAAGTACGCCAAAAGTAGTCCACATGTGAGTCGCGCATTTATTGTATAGGTTAGTATTATAATGAGGTTAAACCAGCCGTCCTCTATCACGCCGATGAATTTTCGAATTACAGAAACTTTCCTGTGAGTACGAGACCAAAAAATTAGGTGCCTGTTAAAATAAAATTCTCTCTGCTTTTACTTGCATTTATCAAAAGAGCCACCACTCTGCACATCACAATTTTTAAATGTTTCGCAAAACATTTAGTAGTAAATTGTGCCCTTAGAAACTTGCCAACGAAAATAAATAATTACCAGATCGTTTATCTTCCCAATTTTTTCTTGAATCTATATCTTCCATCTGTAACCTAGTACAATAATTAGTTACTTTTATATTTATGGTCTGGTATGCGAAATATAAAATAAATACGATTCTTATGCCTTGTTATTGATCGTGGATAGTTTTAAAATAACGGGTGAGGTTCCTAACAAACTTATCCATGTGGAGGAAACTCGGGCATAAGAAAAACTAGATTGGCAAGTACGAACGAACGATATAGTAACATTTCTAAGTGTTGAGCTTAATGCATTCCTTCATCAACCTTCCCTTTTTTTCTTTCACTTGCGTTTCCTATTTTCATTGTAGACAAAGAAATGTATTATGTAATTAGTGATGCTAGATACGAAAAACCTGTTCCATTACACTATCCTATTTATTTTGTATTCTTTTTTTGTTTTACTATTATTAATTTTAAATTAAATTGTGATGTCAGTTATTCAGCCAATTGCTGTTTTTTAGTTTTTGAAATTGATATTTTCCAAATGGTTAAATCGTGCCTTTTCATTCTTAGGTCATAATGTAAATGTTATCGTTGTTCACGTTAGCTGTTCACACTTGTAACATGTATTATTAAATTCGAAACCTGTATAATTTATGTATATAACCAGCGGATTCTACGTGAATAAGGATCCTTGTATATTGAATTTGTAAATTTGTTTCTTAAATAAACAGTGTTCATTTGAAAATGTGTTTCTATGATTTTCATTCTTGAATGGTTGATTTTTCTTCAGAGTGAGTGGACTTTTTCGTTTTTTTCTGTTTGTTATCATGCGGTCACAAAAGTTAATTAAAACTTCGACTTTGCGCTAGTAGCCCAGAATTATAAGTATCAAAAACTCACTTTAGTTAAGTTTGACTGTAGAGAACCATGAATATGTTTATGCACTCATGGGATCGATAGGGACTTATCAAAAGGTCTCAACCAAAATTCAGCTGTGTGGGTATTATGGTATGAGATGACCTAATGAGTTAGCCCATTAATGAATATCTCGATAATAAAATAAATCTGGTTTGGCTCATGATTGTCAAATAGCAGCTTTTGCGGTACTACTCGCGCCCCGATTAAATATTGCCAATGTTACTCCGGGATAGTGTAGCATTTTTATGAAGAAATATTTTTTTAATAATTCTAGTTATTACACGAGATATATCGGGTGTGTCGTTCACAATCACATTAAATGAAATGCGTTAATATACTGGTTAATATTTATGTCGATTAACACAAAGAAAAAATAAAAATACGTAAAAATAAAAAAAATAAAATTTTTGAAACAAAGTAAATAGAATAAAAATGTGCGAAAATTAGAACACCATATAAAAGTCAGTCATTACAAACAACTGAAATTCTCCCTTGAAAACTGACAGCTGTCAACTGATGAAAACATTTGATACTCCTAAGGGTCAATCCCCACTGAAAGAGCAGCGGTCGGCAGCGGCCGTAAATGCAAGTGATTGAGCGCGAGCGCGGCGGGCCGCGCGGCGCCGCGCTGCGCCGCGCTCTTACATTGTCCGTGCTCTTACGGCCGCTGCCGGCCGCTGCCGGCCGCTGCTCTTTCAGTGGGAATTGACCCTAACTTTATCGCTGCTTTACACATGATGTTGTAAATTATAAAAACGAAAAATGACTCCTGTGGTTAAACCACTGAATGGATTAGGTTATTTTTTTTTTTAATTCGCCATAGAATATTAAGTATAAAGTATATGCGATAGGATTTAATGCGTTTGTGAACGACACACCCTGTATAATTATTTGCAAACTCATCTTTATATAATTATTTCTCGTTGCTAGATATGTCCCGAAGATTTTATTATGTTTTGGAGAAATAAGAATACTTTTTAGTTTTATATTTTGGAATTTTTTATTACTTTTTCTTTAGATATTTACACTCTCAACGACTTATTTTCTACTATAATCCAATATGTCACTTAAAAATAATAAATCACAATATAAAATCAAAGTAATGAAAATGTTCTTGTCATAATTACTTTTAGAATTTTGGTCCTTATGTTATTATTAAAGTATAATCATTCATATAAATTGCTCAAAGCTCACCTCTATTTGAGCTAAGTAGCTCTAAAGTATTTTTTCCTTTGTTATAAATCGCATCATCGGAAAATACAATTTTCCTTAACATTTTATAAATCTAACTTCATATAAACATACTTAATTTCTTATTCTATTTCGAAAAAGCCAGTCCAAAAGCCAAATAGCATTTAATAAGACTAACTTCGTAATGCGTATGTTTTCCCACATAATTTTATATACAAGCTAATATATTAAACATATATTTCTATTAGGCAGTATGTTCATGTCTGACAGTGTATTTACTATTGAGATACCTAAACATTAGGTATGTTTTTACTCCACAACCAAGTTTGTGCAAATATATATGTATAATCTTGCATTGAAGGGTATCGCTTATCGAATATAGTTATTTAAACATCTGTAGGTATTGTATCAAGTCTCTGAGATACTAAATCAATGTATATGTATAGGGTTCTTTATAAAATACTCGTTTAGTAGTGTAACTTATGGCACCACATGCTTACAGCATATCTAATATACTATTTACAGTTAATCTAAAATATGTACATCAACACCAGATCCTAAATAGTTAAACTTATACTCTGTACGAATAATCAGGCGTATGTGATAACAAGAAGTACAAACTATAAAAATATAAACGCAATACCTTACTAAACATGTGAGGAGACAGACAACATTCTGCCGGCTCTCACAGACTCATGGAAGACATTGGAGTGATTTCTTGTTCACTTTATATATAACTATTCAAAACTAAACGTGCACGTAACTTTATCAGAGTGCGGATATCTAACTTACATCTAAAAATTATATAAACTTATTCAAATTTTAAACAACACTCACTTTGTCTGCCTACGCCACCCGTACTTAAATTATAATTAACATAAACTATATAACTAAATATGAAGATATTATATCACAATTTTTAATTAAAGTTACGAGCGCTTCGATAATTAATTAGTCTAGTCGAAATATTAAGTACAAATAGTGGAACTTGATGACTATTGCATGTATGTTAGTTCAGATGGTTCAAACATAGGAACGATCGCGTGATTTTATAACTAAGTGCTAACCTAAACATCTTAAGCATGGATCACATTGTTTTTTGATTTTTGTTTAGCAATAATCCGAAATGGTCTCGCATAGTACTTCTAAGTTAACATATTATGACTGGAAGTGACTATGATACGAAATTAAATTAAAATTTATAACACTTATCACAATATTTTATTAACTAATATGTAAGGAACAAAGGTAATAAATCAATTTGCTTACATACATAAGTTTAAAAGTGCAATACCAAAACAAAAAAATATACAGCCCCTTGCCTACATTATTACCTATTTTATTTATGATTTAAATATTATTTGCAGATGCTCGGCTCATTTTATACATAGTTCTGACTCCGTAGTGTTTCATAAATATAATATGTGTAAATGTACGTAATATTAGTTTTTACAATACACAAGCGTAATTTATTGCCTTCCCCCGATACAATAACACAAATTTGATGTCATTCAGTTATCCCAGCTTGAATTTCGCAAACCAAAATGTAAACAAAAATTAATTTGAACTTCTAAACGATTGATTGGAATTGAGTAAAAGTTAAAGGTATTGTACCTTGGCTTACTTTTACCATCAGTGATTGAATCAGCTGATAAAAATCTTACTGACAAAAGTTATATACTTGCATAAAACTACTATATAATAATTACAAATTAACTGAAGGATTGAGTCAGTTCCTGTTATAAAATAAGAAAAAAATGTGAAGCTAACTTTGGTCCCATACGAAAATGTAACAAGGTAATGACTATTTGTAACAGCTATTTTATTGGCAAACTATTACAGTTTATTAGAGCACACTCGGCAGGTGAAATTGAAGCTTAAATTATTAAGAGGTAGATTGTAATTTCAAGAACCGTAAAAACTAGAACTGAAAGTTTTATCTAAAGTAAACTCGTTCAATGCAAAACAGTTTTAGTGAACGCACAGACTAGAGGCAAATTACAAGTAGCACGCAGGGCTTACACTTATTTTATTATGTATGCGCAAGTTGCGATTAGTAAGATACGTACAAAATTACCTACGTTAGAGACATATGATTGTCAGTCTTGGGTTCAGTCCTTGATCACGGGCATCTTGAACATGTTAGTTTAAAGTATTTCCGTACTGGTGCACCGTAATTAAAGCAATGGTCTCCGGAGGCCGAGGTTCAGAAGTGTACGTCGCGGACGTCGGTGGGCGTGGCGGCGTTACTGTGCGCCTTGTCCTGCGTCGGCGGCGGCGTCCAGCCCGCTGCCTCGCGCGGCTGCCCGTTTGGGACAGTGCTGCGGTCCTCTATCATGGTCTGCACCATCTCCTCGATCTGCTCAAGGCATGTCTGGAGGCAGTCCTATAACAACAACTCATCGTTAGATCACATACTTCCATTGACAATAGGGAACTGCATAACATCTATACAATCTGCTAGCTGAACTACGTATAAACAGGCAACTATTTACAGGAATCTGACAAAGTATAAAATGATCTTGTTATCTATGATAATATGTTAGTGAAATTGAGAGAAACTTACCAAATCGATGCGCGTGAGTTCGTGTAGGCGCGCCAGATGGCCGTCGAGGCCGAGGCCGCGCAGTGCCGCTGCGATGCTGCACGACGCCAGCGTGCTCGCCGAGTACAACGTAAACTCGTAGTCTGTAACAAACAAACACTCATTATATCCACTGTACACATTCTAAATCTTATTCATAAATCCGGCAACATACCAACTTCTGTTGTAACATCAATTAAAATTATCCGTTATTTCAGCGCTCTGATTATTTAATTAAACAAGCGACCGTTTGTTTATTAAAACGCAGAGGGATCAGTCCACTTGAAGGTAATTTAAATAAATTTTCCTGCAGTGCTTCCTCATTGCATTCAGAGTTTAACGTTAAAATTGAAGGTAGTTAAAGTGCAGCGCATTAGGTTTTCAAGTAGGCGAGGAGCGTAGACGCCGCGAATACGGCGATCGTCGGCCGTAGACGCTAGAGGAGTGGGGCATATCCGGCAAAAGAAATGTTCCTTTCTCTGTCTCGCAGGTTGTCAGTCTCCTGTGGAGAGTGCAGCCTCAAAGGAGCCGGCAACCGCCCTCGCGGCCGCATTCCACAGGCTCGCTCCTTCGCCTCACTTGAATATTTCTCACGGGCTTACTTTGGCAAAACCATTATACCAACATACATCATATACGTGCACACGTATGTAAGCTGATATTGAACGAACACTGCTTGTGTTTTGTATGGAATACCTACACGGACCAGAATATCAGGCAGGAAAACTGCTTAAATTGTAATAATTATCATGAAAAACAACATTTTACAAGCGGGCTGCGGGCATTAGGTACTTTGGCTCTATATATTTTTATTAAGGAAGATGTATTTGCTTGTTGAACTTATTAGTTCCTACTAATTACCTATCTATTAGCTAGATTTGTTAACTTGATTATAGCAAGAAGGTACGTAATCTCGTTTCTGCGTCATCATCGTTACTTTACACACAATCACATCTATGAATGTAACTAATTGAACATGTTTTCTTCCAACAGACTTGGCTATCATTAACAACTAAATCATTTGATTAACAAATATATTTAGTTGTTAATTTTAATTAATGACTCCTTTTCCTACTTATGAAACTATTACTTAAATAATTCTGTTTTATCAAAAATATGATTAAAGTCTACGTATGGGAAAATTACCTAAAAGAAATGGATTTCCCAGGATTTAAAAAAAACAGGATACATCTCATTACCCATCAAGCAAATATTTCAAAGCGGCTTATCAGCAGTTACAGTTCACCACGTATAGCTGCTTCACTTGATATGTAGCAGGAAAATCTGCTGGCTGACCTTGTCAAAGCTTGGTAAGAACAAACCGATCGAATGATGGATACCAACACCGTTTATAAATATATACAAAAGAAAATATTTTTGCCTAAATGAGAATTTAAAATTGTATATCTTCCCACGCTATTATAAGCGTGAGATAAGAAGCCCAGCATGGAACCACAAATGCCCACTAACTCGAAGACGCAAAACAATACGAGTGAAGTCTACAAGGGCCCTCCATTCATCATTAAGTAGACTCCATTATACCAACCAATGTATGGATATCGAACACTCTTTCAGCTCATTTAAAAGATTTATTTTCATTTTTTTTAATTTGCATGTCGGCATACCCGAGATAAAGGGAACGGGCAGAGGGAACGAATAAAAAGAGAGAGATGAAACAACGAAAGCGGCCGCTCACTCGAGGTATTTGCATAATCTGATGTTAATCAAACAGCGCAGTACCCAGTGCGCGTCCGCGCCGGCCGACCGCTGCCGACCCTGCCGAGGAGTCCCTTTGTCACGAGCGCATCAAGAGTCACTGCCGAATGTGAGCCCTCGCTACCTAGACGCCTAGTGCGCCGGAGTGCGCTCGCTACAGGACACACACGCAGCGGAAGCGAGGCCGTCCTTATTAGTCGTGACGCGACTGCTGCATCACGAGCTAATAACACTAATGTACACTTTCTAGAGGAAGTAGCACAGCGTCGGTCCCACCGCACTTTGGTGTGTATGTAAATTAATAAAATTGTGTTCAGTGTCGCCCCTCGTAGACAGGCCGAAGCCAAGTACGGCCTGTCTACGCACGGTGATACTTCCGTTTCTCGATTCCATATCACTTGTTAAAGTTCGTTGTACGGAGAGTGTTGTTAATTATTCCATAGTCCTTTGACATCCTGACAGCTTATTGTGTTGAGAGCATCCGACTTTTGTTTACCTACGATTAATGATGATAGCAATGACATAATAATTATATTGCTGCCCTTGAAAATAAAGTACCGACCTGCGTATAGTAGGTATTGTCGGTACAGGTAGCAGCTACACGTAATAGTCGATTCGCGAGGTGAACGATCCGACAAGGCCGAACTACGTAGATGTCTATTCGTTTAAAAGTGGGTTGAGAAGATCGCTCGAAATTATTAGGAGATTCTGACAATTCTGACTCGACACTAGCGTGTTCGTCCATATGCCAACTGGTAATTTATTTGAGGATTTAATCGATTATTTGTAATCGAGCATCACAAGTCCGGAGATAGTAGACGCGGCATTCATTGGGCACCGGAACAAATACCGCGCGGCCCCCGCGACATCGGCAGCGGTAACGATTGCTATCCGATGCGAAGCGCTCACACATGTCAAAGAAAACGTCCGACGCAGATAAGATACCTGTCTCACGCAATATAGGCCGGCATCACACCTCGCATTCTACCTATGTGAGAATAGCTATGCCTTAACTACACCTATATAGGCCTGCAAAATTACTCTGGATGGACGACGGTGCGACGAGACAACACTTGTTAAAAACAAAATATTATAAGTTATCATCATCATTGGTAGAGGCCGGCGAGAGTTGTCAGCATTAAAATAACCCATTACAAATTTAATATCCCGACGAGTTATGATTCCAGAGTAAATTGTGCCATTCAAATAATGATACATAATGCGGGTTCGCTCGATACCGCGAAACGTCAAGTCTACGCGGTCTCGCCGCTGCTGCCTGGAGGGTAGTACACGCTACACATACACACACCTCACACATACGACCTTTATATAGAAACAAAACCATGGTATTATTATTCTCAATCCATCAAAGATAATGGGCCTTTTGTAGTTTTCATTTTATGATGACATGAATATCGCGGTAATCTTCAATTAGCTCGAAGATACAAGATCATCAATATTTCATAAATGGAAATTCGTAGTTGCGCACTCGGTTGGCTACATTAACAGTGGAGATTTCATTCGCCTTGGACTCACAAGTGAGAGATGATATCCGAGAAGCAAGTGAAATAAAAGAGCTGGAGCGTGAACTTCTTGAACAAAAAACAATACGACAGCGGCGGCGAACAACAAAAACCGTTGCACAAAAACATATGATCCCATGAGGGTAGCGGGGCGAGCGCGCGGCGCGGGGGCCGAGTCCCGAGGCGTGCTGGAATGCGCTCAGGCGAGCCGCGTGGGAGGCGCCGGCGCGGCCGCTGCCAGGACACACACAGCCGCCCGAGCCGCGCTCTGCCCTCACTGTAAACAAACCTATTCACATCTCTCTGCTAGCCGCCAGCGAATGATAACCATCTTTTCTACTAATATAACATACCAAGTAAACAACTCAATACAATGACGCATCACCGCCAGCGCACGCACACATACAAACAACGTGTCACCGAGTCTTCGACAGCAACGACAACAACGGCCGCGGCGACTATATAAAGGCCAGCGGAGGCCTACCAGATTCATTCGCTAACTAGACGGATCCGAGTGCGATAGCCCCGCAGTCCACTCGTATTCAGTAAGCACCCTCTTATTCGATAGCCTAGCAGTCTTTAAGAGTGTGTCTAGGGAGATTAAGTTGCGATACCACGTGTCCTTCTTAATTCTCACTGTAGGATTGTAGTTACATTATTAAAGTGCAAAGTATAACTTTTGTAAACACTGTGAAGATACAATAAATCCACATAACTACAAAGGTGCCTTTAATTCTACAACCACAACTCCTATATTGGCGCCCAACTTTATAAAATAGCCCACAGGATAAAATATATGTTGACCTACATTAGCGCCAAACGTTATCTTATCGACTACAACACCTGTATTGGCGCACAACTACATATTTTTCAAGATACCCACAAGAAGGTTGAGAAATTAATTTGAAGTATACTCACATATTATTGGAACTACCCACATATATGCACGGATTACCCACATATATCCATATAAACGGAAATAATAAGTGAGGTGTCTACCTACACACAAATAATATAAAATGTCAAAATCAGAACCGATTACGTTAGAACAGATGCAACAGTTTAGTGAAATATTCGCTAAAGTATCATCAACTACGATGTCAGTTAAAAGTTTTGCTCAATGCAAATCCAAGTACAATGGCGAAAGATGTTATAACAAAGTGGAAGAATTTATAACAAGTATTATGGTGTTTAAGAAGATCGAGAAAATATCAGACGAGGACGCGTTAGAGGGACTTACACTTCTATTAACCGATAAAGCCGCTACATGGTGGATGGGCGTAAAAACCGAAATAAAGAAGTGGAATCAAGCTCTTGAGGCAATAAGGTCGGCTTTTGCACCAAAGAAACAGCCACATGAAATATACATCGAGTGTTTTAGTAAGAAACAAGGTAATGAAAGCATCGACGAGTTTGTTTGTGAAAAGCGAGCCCTGTTAGCACAATTGCCAGCGAAACGTCAAAGGGAAGAGGAACATCTTGATATGGTGTATGGACTTCTGAAGATATCTTACAAGAAAGAGATAGCCAGACATGATATCAAAACATTTGGTGATTTACTGGAAAAAGGACGTCTTCTCGAAAGTTTAGCAAAAGAGGCCGGAGAAATTATCAATTTAAGTGAACGTAAACCTATAAAACGTTGCACTTATTGTGGAAAGAAAGGTCACAATATGGAAATATGCCGCAAAAGATTGTCAGAAATGAAAACAAGTGAATTGCCAAAGCACAAAGACAATATAACTTGTTACGGATGTGGTACACCTGGTGTAGTGAGAAGTAATTGTGTGACGTGTAAAAACAAAGAAACGCCGCCAAAACCAGTAACATTCTGTAAGATTCAAGCCACAGTTGAAAACAATACTAAGATACCTACTATTGAAATTTCTATAAAAGGTGAAACTGGTTATGCATATATCGATACAGCTGCGAGAATAAGTATCGCCGGTACCGAATTATATAAAATGTTAGTGCAAAAAGGTATAATATTTGAAGAAAATTGCACAGAGATTAAATTAGCGGATGGCACAGTTAAAACAACAACTTTGTTGGCTGCAAAAGTAGACGTAGTTATAGGCCAACGTATACGACCTATAACATTATCTGCAATGCCCGAAGCTAACAATAATCGAACTCTTCTGGGCATAGATTTCCTGGAATCAGCGGGTATAGTACTGAATCTTCCACAGAGGTCATGGCATTTTATTGACGACCCTGACGTAATGTTTAGCTTCCTGCAATTGAAGAATGTAAACATACCACTGAAAGCCGCTAAAATGATTACATTTGAGAAACAAAATGAAGAAGAATCGCTGCCGGAATTCATAAAATGGGCACACGAATTAACCATGGTTACTCCATTGAAAGACACTCCGTCACCATTCCGGGACCCATGTAGCCCACCGGAAAACAAAAAAGGGAGATGGAGGTTACATAAATTGGACACACCGCCACGCCCGATTCGCCCACGGGAACCAGCCGACGATAATTCTCGTATTGATCCACGTATTAATTATGTACCAATAAACCGTATTAAACTGTATTCTCTTGATATTTCCTTACAAACCCATGAAGGCACTTTACTTACAAACAATGAACGAGTTATCCTCAATAACTTGTTATTAGAATATAAAGATATATTTGAAGAAAATTCAAGTCCAACTCCATTTGCACAGCACAGTATAGATACAGGCAATCACTCGCCTATTAGTATCAAACCATACAGATTATCACCTACTAGATTAGAACAGTTACGAGAGAAACTTGATCAGATGATTAAAAACGATATTATTGAGGAGTGTGACTCCCCATGGTCATCACCTGTTATTCTTGTACCTAAGGGTGAAAATGACGTAAGAGTCTGTATTGATTACAGAAAATTGAATGAAATTACGAAACCTGATAGATATCCTTTGCCACGCGTTGATGACTTGCTACATCAAGCAAAGGCTATGCCGTACATGACCACCATTGATTTACAGTCAGGATACCATCAAATAAGGGTCCGACCAGAAGACCAAGACAAGACAACATTCGTTTCTCAGTTTGGAACTTTCCGTTTTAAACGAATGCCGTTCGGGTTACGCAATGCACCCGCAACATTTCAAAGATTAATGGATAGATTCATAAGGGGACTAAAAGTGGACTTTGTACTGGCATATCTTGACGATTTGATAATAAGATCTGTCTCTTTCTCCCAACATATGACAGACTTACGAGAAGTATTTGATAAGCTGAGAGAATATAAACTATGTGCAAATAGAAAGAAATGTAAATTCTGTTGTTCTGAAGTAAAGTATTTAGGACATCTTATTGTGCCTGAAGGCATAAAACCCGATCCAGGGAAAGTGTCTGCCATTTTAAATCTACAGGAGCCCCGAAATCTGAAAGAATTGATATCGTTTCTTCAGACAGCATCCTGGTATCGCAGATTCATACACAAGTTCGCAGAAATAACGAGACCATTGACTAATTTAACACGAAAGAAAGTTAGTTGGCGATGGGGTACAGAAGAACGCGAAGCGTTTAATAAACTAAAAATTGCGTTGACAACTGCACCAGTATTAAAACAGGCAAATGTAGACCTACCTTTCATTATTAAGACAGATGCGAGTCAATATGCTATAGGAGCAGCTTTGGTGCAGGGGGAGGGTGACAATGAACACCCAGTCGAATATATAAGTCGGTTGCTTACTCCTGCTGAATGCAACTATACAGTGACAGAAAAGGAAGCATTAGCTATAGTATGGGCAGTTTCCCGTTTTAGAGGTTATATAGAAGGCTCTCGTTTTATAACTATAACTGATCATCAGCCCTTAAAATGGTTGATGAGTCTTAAAACTCCCACGGGTCGATTAGCAAGATGGGCACTACAATTGCAACCATATGAATTTACAATACAATATACTCCAGGGCGCACTAATGTAGTTGCGGACACATTATCGCGACCACCGTGTACAAATCACAACGACAATTGTATGATATGTAGTGTAGAATTAGAGTTGCCAAAACTGAATGAAAAACATTTGCGAGAAGAACAATTAAAAGACGAAGAATTAAAACCAATTATTGAAACATTAGAAGAAGGAGAAGAATCTGAGAACTACATAAAGTGGACTAAAAAAGGTTTTCTATTACATAAAGGAGTCTTGTATCGTTATATTCCCGAACAAGAGGATGAAAACGCAAAGTTATTAGTTCCAAGACATGAAATACCAAATATTCTGAAATCATTCCATGATGCTCCTACTGCTGGTCATATGGGTGTAGAACGAACATTTCAACGCATAACAAATAAATTCTATTGGAAAGGACTCCGAAAAGACATAATACATCACATCAAAACATGTACTGATTGTCAAAAGTACAAACCTTCAAATCAAAAGCCTGCTGGATTATACCAGTCTTCACCAAGTTATCAAAGATTTGAGGCACTATCAATTGATTTGTTTGGGCCCTTGCCAAAAGGACCTTTAGGTGAAAAATGGATATTTATTGTGGAAGATACCGCATCTAGATGGGTAGAGTTATTTGCTCTAAAGGAAGCTACCGCCGAAAATTGTTCAGTGGTCTTAATAAATGAAATATTTCTACGCTATGGGTTACCACGGAAAATGATCAGTGACAATGGTGTACAATTTATATCAGCAGTTATGCAAAAAGTCACATATTGTTTGGAAATTGAACAAGTGTATACTCCAGTTTACCACCCCGAACCAAACATGGTGGAAAGGAAGAACAGAGATATGAAGACACAAATTGCTATCATGGTAAAAGATAAGCATCACCAATGGCCAGATACATTACCTGCAATACGATTTGCAATGAATTCAGCTGTTTGCCAAACTACAAATTTCACGCCAGCATATCTAACATTTGGTCGTGAACTTAGAACAGTGTATGATTTAACACATGATTTAAGCTCGATAGTAGAATCTGAAAAGTTTGTAAAAGGAATTACACCAATTATGAGAAGGCTTGCTCAAGATTTAGAGTTTGCAAAAGAGAATATTGAGAATAATCTAGAAGCAAATCGACTTAAGGCTAATAGCAAACGAAGACAAGATCCAGGATATAGTATCGGTGACCTAGTACTGGTAGAGACTCATCCTATCAGTAATATTGAAAATCAGTATTCAGCAAAGTTGGCTCCACGTCGGGATGGTCCTTATGTTATATTGAAGAAATATGGTACCTCTACATATGAAGTAGCGCATCCTGATACACCTACAAAACCTATTGGGAAGTACCATACCTCAGCATTAACAAAATTCAATTTGAGATACGACAACATGCCTAAACCTATCAAACCAATTCGTAAACGAGGCAGACCACGTAAAGATCCTGGTACTCCTGTCGGGACGACTTCAGAGTACCAGAGGGGGAGAATATAACATACCAAGTAAACAACTCAATACAATGACGCATCACCGCCAGCGCACGCACACATACAAACAACGTGTCACCGAGTCTTCGACAGCAACGACAACAACGGCCGCGGCGACTATATAAAGGCCAGCGGAGGCCTACCAGATTCATTCGCTAACTAGACGGATCCGAGTGCGATAGCCCCGCAGTCCACTCGTATTCAGTAAGCACCCTCTTATTCGATAGCCTAGCAGTCTTTAAGAGTGTGTCTAGGGAGATTAAGTTGCGATACCACGTGTCCTTCTTAATTCTCACTGTAGGATTGTAGTTACATTATTAAAGTGCAAAGTATAACTTTTGTAAACACTGTGAAGATACAATAAATCCACATAACTACAAAGGTGCCTTTAATTCTACAACCACAACTCCTATACTAATAAATTGACCTACACCGTAACCTAAACATTTTACACCTAATAAATAACTATTAAATATCCAGTTTCCTACTAAATCCTCTCGACTATTCATGAATTAGTTCTTTTTATTCTTAAGGTTAATAACAACATTTCTTAGCTAATGGTATTAGAACCATTACCGTGTTGCATCTAATTTATTAACATTGAATTTTGTACATAGCAAAGAGGCCATGATTAACAATGTTCATGTACATATAATTTATCTACAGTGATAAAACTGAGACGTTTGATACCAATGAAAAGACATTAACAATCCACGTCATTATAGAAGACGCTGATTGCGTAAAGTTGAGAAATAAAATAAAAAAATATATGGAAAGTAGAGTATTAAAGTAAAGGTTCAGTGACATGTGTCCATAGACCAACGCGGTCCGCAGCGCAAGACGACATTGTCGTGACATGACGTGGTATCTAGATGCTAATTACCGTCTGCCGTTGCTAACAAAACGTTATATTCTCATTCAAGCGAGATGTCTATGCAACACATGATACCGACACAGCCTGATAATATGCCAAGTACTAAACAATAACTATTTTCGCATAAATCTGTGTCAGACTATCTGCGTAGTCGTTTTCTCCCTGTTTTAAATAATCAGGATTTGGTACGTGAACCTTCTGTCCGTGTATTTTATGTGGATTGGTTTTGACGGCCAAGAATCAGCTGACATCATCCCTACGAACACGGCTATTTTTAAGTTGGGTGTAAGTAACCGTGAGTTTTTATAGTCTGACGTTTTGGGTATCGTTTGGGGTTGGCAAGCGTATGTTTTATATAGATGATAAGGTATATCATATTGTACTGCTGCTACAGTTCCAGGGTTTATAGTAACACGTACCTCTGGCGGCGAGCGAGATGAAGGTCTGCGCGTGTCTGTGCACCATCTCCGTGTTGACGAGGCCTCGCAGCGGCAGCCGCGACAACAGCAGCGGTAGGAAGTCGTGCGCTGTCACTCCCGCCACGTCCCACTTTAGCTTCGACAGCACCAGCAGCTCCCAGCTCTGTTGCCAAGGAAATATTTCATTAAGTAGGTGGTACATTACAAAAATGTATAGATTTGGCAGTTAAAAACCAGAAAGGTCAATACCATACAGTTGGATAATAAATAGCATTCCTGTCGCCACATCCGCCACTATAATCACTAACACGCCGAGTTTCGCTCGACTTCCCGGAACGGCGCGTAGGTAGTCCCCGGAGCTGGGTTGTGCAATCACAATATGAACAATGTTACCGTTTTAGTACATGTTTTGTTTAGTCTCATTCCAAAACAAAGTATGTAAAGTATACCTAGTCGACATGTTCAGAAAACACTTCGTCGTAGGTTCAGACTAAACGTATACCTACAGTTGAAAATACTTATACATATCTGTATAAACTTATATCCTGCGTTAAGCTCTACTTATTATTTCCAAGTTGTTTTAAATTCTTAAACGTATATCTGAGTATTTTTATCGTATAATTGTGCAAGGATGACGCAAGTGACTGCTCTGATATCGCTGCTTAGGTTACGAAGACCCAAAATAGAGCTCTAATGTAGAACGTAGTGTCTAACAAAACAAATGGCAAATCAAAGACGACAAACCTGTTCAACTTTATCAAGTTGTTATCTTTCGAGAACCAAACAGCAGTTGACCTACATAAAAATTAACTTTGTATGAAGCTCTTGTTTAAAGTATGATCTTTTCTCGCATTCACGCAATTTTTAAAGAATTAGTAACAACACAACTTATCCCTATATCTGAATGTGTCGTTTTATGAATAAGTTGATTATTTTGTGTACGTATACACTCGTACATGTACGAGTTGCATGTCCGTTGACAGATAATACTCGATGTTTACTTAACTCAATCGGCGGGGTCGACCGCGGCGGTACGGCTGTTACTTCTCATTCAGCCGAATATACTCCTCATACCGATGAGTTTAGAGTTGGCAATTGTTCGGCGAGGGAACGATGTTAGGGCATATAGATTCTCCGCATATCATGTTTATGAATGAATGAAGTATCATCACTGGAAGTCGAATTAAATCGGAACTGTCCCTGTGTGTGTTTGTGAGAACGCCACACGACGATACAATGATACTATCAGATTTAATAAACAAGTATGAATAAGAACTTTTGCCAATGAACAAAAATATTTATAAACGGTTTGACACAGAAGCTAAAAAGAGTAGGTGAGTAAAAGCGGCTAACCACGCCAGTATGCGGGTCGACCGCGAAATGAGAAGATTCGCTTTATCGTACGACTTACGGATGGTTGAAAAGCTCTTCCAAGACAATGCATTCATAAAACGTTCACCGCAAATGTAGGCGACCCGACGGATGTACCGATCTAAGAGACGTTGTTATAAAAAATGTTTTAATATTTGTTTCTTTTCAAGAGCCCCTATCAGCTGATCTCATAAATTAGCCGAGGTACAGGAGTGCACAGAGCAGGGAGCGCCGCGGCTGTGAGTGCGCAGTGCGCACACATCTCGCATGTGTGGAGTCGGTCCACCCGAGACGGATGGAATGCAGCTCGTAAAGTTGCAAGCGAGTGTTCATTAGAGTGGAGGAGGCCGGGCGGCGGGCCGGGTGCGGCGGCCGCAGCAGTTATCGAACCACGTTACAGCCAATAAAGCGAGCTATGCAAACAGCCCTCGTTGCCCGCAACACACTCGCTGAATTCCACACTCGGTTCCCATGCTTTATCCAATTTCATCGAACGGTGTGACTGCGCCGCTATTAGAATCAAACAATGAGCTCGGTGTCGCGTGGCCACTAAGCTCATGAGACTAAACAACTTCGGAATTTTCTAGATGCGGATGGGAACATGCAGGCTTACCGGATATTAAGTTATTTTGGACATAGGTCTGTAAATATGTGTGCTATCAAATGCAGACTCCAACAATGAGGCTTTAGTTTTGAACTTAGAATATGTCTTCAGCCGGTTCGCCGTTAGATTATTATTACTAAACCTAATTGGAGACAGTCATCGATGAAAACCTCACGAGCGCAGTATTGAATACAAAATTTGCTGTGAGCGTACAAAACGTGCTAGGCATGTACGATATCGCAATTCTTACGTAAGACATTATAACCATCAGCGCATTCCTGTAAAATGATTATATGTATTGACAGTTATGAGCCCCGCCGTATGTATTAAACGATAAGGTGACTGTGTCCAACGTCTTAAACATGATATAAGTATGTACATAATAATTAATAATTCGAAGAAGATGCTTCTATAACATTCAATTTCAGAGTGTTGTCCATAACTCGGGCAAGCGGCTTGCGTGCCGTGGTGACGGGTTGAGGCAGCACAATGGGTATGGGACCCGGCTCCCAAGCGGTCCTTACGGCGTTATTTCTAACCACAAATTTTCATTTTTTTACACTCAATGCCATAGCCCGCATAGGACCAGTTGTTCAACAACCACCCATTGGAATTTTATTACCGTTGAAGGCACCTTTTAGTGGCAAATTTTATACTAATAATAACTGCTGTTTAAATTATGGTCTTTGTGAATTAAGATCGCTGATCGAGAGCTGAGGTAGGTTGCAGTTTGTTGACATTGGCGCAGAAAGTAGACGGGAAACTTGTGGTGCACAATCTCGATAAAATAGCAATAGTTTGAAGTAAGTAACATATGGGCGTGATGTTATTAAGCGCGCTAAGTGACACAATTTTCTAACGAGCAGTCGCCAGCGGCAGCGTGGCGGGCGCTGCACCTTCACTTGTGTGCACTGAGGTTATCGTGCACACGCGCTCGTTAACACCATTTCTGTTCTAGCCTAGGTGTCATACAACATATGCAGTTATCTTTGACTGACTGAATGCTCTCCGAACGCAATGTTAAGGAATCGGCGGCCGTCGACCAAAAGAAACAAAGGGAAACCAATCGGAAAGGGCCTCATGGAGTTTCCGAGCCGAGTGGAATGCGACTGGTTCTCCGACTTTTCAATAGCTGGGTAAATCAACTTTTTGGACACAAACGATACGAGTCGTTTTACCAA
The DNA here is from genome assembly GCA_963856015.1 of Helicoverpa assulta. NCBI lineage: Eukaryota > Metazoa > Arthropoda > Insecta > Lepidoptera > Noctuidae > Helicoverpa > Helicoverpa assulta. The sequence continues at coordinate 5,840,590 of CAWLCW010000016.1, forward strand.
TCGAAATGCAGACATGTCGTCACGCATAATACAGATATCAATAACAATTCCAGTTGTTTCTTTGTTGCGGTGTTAGGTTCACAGTGATGTAGATAATATAAATATTTCAAGGTATGAATAGATCATACCAAAGTAGGTATGTATGATGTTCGTAAGGTTCGATGCGAAGATGACCGCTTCATCATGTTGCGGGTTACCTTCAACATTTCAGGTGATATTTGTGGGCTGAACGCGTCAAATGTAAGGAGAGAGATTATTTATTTCAATTGTTACATAAAACTTATATGTAGTAGGTTACCTACGTAATGACATAAATGGTGTTGCATTATTCGAGTCGCACTGCAATACACCAGTTGTGTACACATACACGAATGTGCTCGGTGTATATGATATATTGGTAGTTACATAGGCAGTGCACACAAGTAGTCGTTTTGTTCTGTCGCATTAGTTCGCGGGGGAAGTTTCATTTGCACCGGAAACAAGCAGCGGCGCGCCGTGAGATCGGCAAACAACGCGCGCTCGTGCTAACATGCTCATTCTTCATATTCTAAACAATAATTTCCTTTAAAAGATTATTGCATTCCCAGATTTATTATTAGAACTTTAAATAGGGTAACCCCTCATAGCTAGGACTCTTTCATGTAGTTCGGAATGTGCGCCGACCAAACATGCATTAAGAAGTTTATGATATCGAACTTGATTGTGCTTGTAATAGTTCTCATTAAAGTTAAATTTTAACCGTAAACGCAATATTGAATAGTCTTTTGACAAACTGGCACCGCGGTCGTAAACTTATGCTTCAATTATAATAAACGTTTACAGTGGTAGTGTGGATGTGAGAACGCGCAGGTTTTATGGGCGAGCGCTGAGCGGCGGCGCTCGACCGCGAGAACCCCGCATTATACCCGCTCGGAGGCCAGGACGTGCTCTTTTTGCTCCAGTCTGTGCGCCCGCGCCGCCCAACCACCAACAACCTCAACAATCAAATCTAACCGATTGTTCACCCACACCGCCGCGACACACATCGTCAGCGTCACACACATACTCTCTAGTCTACTCATCTGTCCGACATTCACACAATCGCACATGGACGAAAAAATTACAGGTTAACACTTTAGCTCATACCGCGTTAACTTATGTTTAGATAAAAACTTAATTAATTGGCGCAGACTTCTATTTGCTACACTTGGATGACTGGTTATTTATAAGATGAGCATATTTTTAGTAGGTACTGTACGAGTGATATGATTGTATGAAGTGCAAAAACCGTTATTCCGATAATGTGCGAAAGATTCCAAAGACTTGATAAACCAATGATTATAAGTTTTAAATTGCAATCGGTCGTTTTTTCTTTATCGAAACGAGCATTATCAGGAAAATATTAAAGTTTGTCTGAATTGGAGCATCTACGATTATTCGTAGCGTAGCGAGTCTACGAAATTGCTACGAAACCAATTTACCTGCACTACAACGATTTGCTCGACCATGTTACACAAAATTAAAGAATCTTCAACTAACATTTTAAATACCTAGGTACTTAATAATATTATGTCATTGACCTATTTGGTATGTTATTAAAATTATTGACATCATTATGAATATGGCTACGGCTATGGCTATGGTGGGTCCGACAGAAATGTGTTATTTCATGTTAAATTTACCAAGAATTTGATGATTACCCGTTAAAGGCAATTATCATAAACAATTTATTTATTATTGATATCGATACTAAGACGCGATACCGGCGTCTAACTGGTTGGCATGAGCAGCATGACTCAGTGCATTAGCATAACGCGTATATTGCAGATGAACACTTGCGAGTCCCACTCACGACTGACGTGTAAAAAATTCAATCGTGAAAAATTAAAAATACCTAGTCAATTTGAACGTGCGATCCATTTACGAGCGTGTTGTCGATCCAGAGCAGTTTCGTGAGATGAGATTAGGCGAGCGCGGTCGCGACTTGCACCGCGGCGCGTGAGAAAAAATAAGCCGCGTGCTTCGCCTGTAATTGGCCTGATTGAAACGCGAGCCTCGTTCGGCAGTTGTTCCGAGAAGCCGCCGGCTCGTTAGGGGACACTGTCCGCAGGGCAGCCCTCTCCCAGACCGCGACCTGTCGCATTCCACGACCACCGCTCGCCATACGCACCTACGGTATGTCGTATAATTACAATCATTTCGTATGGCCGCTTACCAGCGCCCTAATTTAGAGCAGTCGTTGCTACCCAGTACAGTAGATACCTACATTATGTTAAGTACTTCGCTACGAATAAATCAATAACTTATTAACACCCGATTGTGAAATTGCCGTTACTAAATACTGGTACAAACGACAAGCGCAAAGCGCGGAATGCACTTGCATCGCAGGCAGAAAGACTCGTGTATTATGACGCGCGAAAATGTGGTGTGCACTTATTATCTACGGGACGAGCGGCGACGGACGGGGCCCCGGCGGGTGGCCGCCGCGCCCGAAATGCAGTACAGCCAACACGTACCTAATACGTTATATTAAATGCAAATACCTACTATATACATGAAATAACACCGCTCAGTTACTAGGTATTACTGGGAATCTGCCCAACGCCATGCTAAACTTTACTACCTATTCGTAATGTAACGGTACTGAAATATTGAAATAGATAAGCAAAACAAACCTAAATGCCAATGCCCTTTATTAAGATTAGGAAAGTTGTCCACGTGAGTACCATGTTGCCAGACGCTGCACAAGACCACTATGAGTAATGGTGCGCTGCGAGAACGGAACAAGCTGTGTCAGTGTCGCCGGGATAACAGTTCCACAATCAAAACGTAATGAGTTATTCTAAATATAATAGGTACCTACCCATGTTCTAACTAAAGCATTCACAATATTATCCTAAATATATAAACCTACATGTACAGTACAAAATCTGATTCACCCTACCTCGAACTTGAATAAAAAAATAATTTAGTAAGAAATTCACATAACATTAATATATTTCTGTAATACGGATGATCGAACAACATTTTAAGGTTTAATACTTTTTATTTTATAGAATAATAACTGCCAAGGCAACGATAAATAATACAAGGAAAAGTTTATTAAACTTATTGTCCCTATACAGAATATCAATAATCCGGGAACAGTACCTACATAATACATTACACGGATGATGCTCGAACTTGACCTTTTTATTTATATTTTAATTTAAAGGCGAGTGCGGCTATTTTTAGGAACAGTTATAAATACCAGTGTGTTCTGTTTAGTCACTGATGTTTTCTATAAACGCTACAATCTCATATCATGTATTTTTAGTTGTAGCAGTCACCATACGAAGAGAATAGGTGATTCGCCTGGAGAGGCGACGTGGCAAGTAGAACACGTGGTGAGATAAATCGCATCACAAAGTCGGCGTAGCGCCTAGAGTCGATCACTCCATAGATATAATTAATGTTCCGACATAAAACTGGAATTCCAATCTCTCGCGGATGTTCAGAGCGCGAATGATTTAGAAATCAGCCGAGTGAACGACACGAAAGCACCTAGCAGAGCTAACTGCAAAATTAGTGCATGCGCGTGCGCAATGCAAAAACTCAGCCACACGAAACTGCATGATTAATGAGATCAGCTGTTTCCCGAGACGAAGAAAGTTAATTAAATCTTCATATTACTTCATATGGCAGTGCGCGGAACGCCAGGCGCATACTCCGTGTGCTATTGATGTAATTAACAGTAACCAATGAATTGATTGAATCGCTGATGACACTGGCGGTGTTGCACGACGTATTTCATTGTGCTTACGCGATATCTCTTTAGACATAGATGTAGGATTAACGGCAGAAGTAGGTAGCTACTTACGCATAGGTCGGTGAGAGTGATGCTGTTGGCGGTGTAGAAGACCAGCAGCTCGGCAGGCAGCGCGCGGGAGCCGGGCTCGCGCAGCTTGGACGCCAGCAGCAGGCACGCCGTGCCCAGCAGCTGCACTTGACTCTTGCTGACCGCACAAGTGCTCAGGAACCGATCCAGATACGATATGGCGAGAGGAAACACTTCCTCTTGACACCCCTGGTCTTCACATACCTGAAATGAAACAATTGTTAAATAAACTTTGCAACGGAATAACTGTTTTGTTTCTTAGAAATAGTCGATACCGCACCCAGGCCTATGCTTAGTTTATCATCGGGAATTCCTGATAACCTATATATAAAATGGAAATACACACTTATTGCGATAAATACAGCGCGCGTTACTTTCCTGCAGTGCAGCAGTTATACATTCCTTATCAACGTTAATGGTTCCTGAACGTACTGGACTAGGACCGGAACTGTTCGCGTTGTAATGTAATAGGTTGCTACCACATATTACTTCAGAGATACATTTTATTTGGAAAATACTTGGTAATTTCAGGACCCGGAAATAACTTGTTCGTGCATATTTAATGCCACGTAAATAGGTTTATTTTTCCTTGTAATAAATATATAACGTGATTAACATTAAGCTGTACCTACAAAACTAAAGCATAGATAACAAGAACCGAACGAGTTATTTACGTTATAAAGTTCAAAATTTACTGAAGAAAAATCAAACAGTTCCCATAACAGTAGGCAGGTACCGTAAAATGGAAAGCTGGGAAAAGCGAAAGGATGTACCCTGTTCCAAAGTAGTCATAAAGTAAGTAGTTAGAGAGTGTCATGAGAGACGGAACGGCGCGGCTGTTCCCGGCATTGTTTCGCACGGTAACGCGACTCGCGAACCGGCACGGATCCAATCGTATCACCGTGAAAACAAAACATGTACTATAACGTATAACCCGCTGCATACCGCTTACACTCTCACGCTCTACCTCGCCCACAGCTAATTAACTACCTCACACGACTATGTCCTGATTCCTAAAGCTCAATCACCAAACAATCTGCCTGCATCTCTTTTGTTTCAACAACGCGGCCTCCGAATAGATGACGAGTTTAAAACCGAATAGCTGAAAAAGCTATAAGAATGCTAATAATAGTAAGTAGATGTAGGTATGCAGAGCACGGTCTTTACATCCTAATTGTCCAACCATAACGAGAACGAGAAAAGATTTAATGAATGGCACAGGCGAGACGACTGTCGTCGTAGTAGGTAACTACCGAGTCAGTAATATAAATCAATAGAATTTTGTTGAGTTATCTATGAACTTTTTTACACTCTTTAAGACGGTAAATACGCGAAGCTTTCTGGACGCTGGAAATCACCGTCATATAATACGATTCCGTGAACAATCTTTGGATCGTCATATTATAATGCTTTTTGGGTGAGCTTGATGATTAAACATAAAAGTTAATGTGAGCACGTTGGTGATGTCATTGACCTGACTAAGTGAGGATCGTTTCGGTCTGCTTGTGCTGAGACATCGGTATGCGACTAGTTTAAGCACGAGGTAAGCCGAGGTGGCGACCGTGCCGTGCTGTGCCGCGAGGTGCATGCGGCGGCAGCGCGCGCGCACCGTGACGTCAGACCCGCCGGCCGGCTCCACCACGTGGCCACCGGCACATTCATTACTTTAATACCTCATCTAAACACTAATTGGTTTTACTAGTAAGCACGACTGAACTACAGAACATAACTATTACGATATGCGTAACATAAAACAATAAAAAAAATCTACCAACTACCAGTTACATTCTACTAACTAAAATAAGCAAAGATCATAATAAATTACACGTCATGTAGGCCACTGAGTACGAACAATGACGTTGGTGTGTGCGCTAGTAATTATTTATATGTACATATACGAGCAAAAGATAAGTGCGCAGCCGAGCGTCAGCTGTGTGCGTGTCAAAATCAGCTGATTATTCAAATAGAACGAGCGGAGTCGCATCGGTCGGCGACCGCGCCCGCCCGCGCTGCCGGGGCCCCTCGCTCACTGCGCACGCTACGCCACCAGTTACTTGCTCGAGTAGTACAGACTTGATGCTTACTCATTCATATAACTATACCTAATCTTCAACTTTTGACAAACCATCGTTCGTGTGCTCGAGATATTTACGACAAACAAGTTGATAATGATTGTTATTCTTATAAGATTCTAACATGTGGAACAAAACAGTAATCAGCTGATCGTGTAAACAAAGTCATATAACATCCAGCATTGAAATAGCTGAGTAATATGTCGAGGTTTTCGTAATCACCATCCTGTAACAACACAAGTGCAACACTCTTCCACCAATCTAGGTTGGAGTAACGTCCCCGCGGAGCCGAGGAGTCACAGGAGCGCGAGGGGGCCCGTCAGCAGACAGTGGCGAGAGCATACGAGAGCCACTGGTGCCGCCGGCGACGGCAGGGAGTACCTACACGTGGCCGGAAAACGAGACAAAATGGCGATCGTTCGGGTTGCGCGATCCGCGGATGGAGCGGTGTGGGTGCGGCATGCGGCGCGGGTGCGCTCACCTCTAGCATCCACTCGGCGACGAGGCGGCGCATGTGCGGCGTGACCTCGGCCTGCACGGTGCCAAAGTAGTTGGCGGTGACGGCGTAGCGCTCCTCGGTTCGCAGCAGGTTGTCGAGCACGCGGCGCCGCAGCAGCACCGGGTCGGGCGCGGCGGCCCGGTGCGCGCGGCCTGCTGGCGGCCGCACGCTGTCTCCGCTCTCGGGGCTCACGCGCTCCGCGCACAGCAGCTCCATGTTACACCGCACTGCGGCTTATTGACAGCTCGCGTCGCGGCCGGTCTCGGCGTATTGTGGCGGACAGCTGATCGTGCGCGAGCGGCCGGCGTGGAGTGATACGCGTTGCGTTGCGACGACGGCGAGTGCCCGAGTCGCAGTGAGCAGCCGGTAAGCGCCTCGCCGCCGAACATATGATCGGCGCGGTGCGGGGGACGGGGCGGGGCCCGTGAGGCCCGCACGCAGGTTTCTCCCATTCGACGTTCAAATAATAATACATAACATGTTTTCTTGCTCGCTCACGCTTTGAAGAACTTCTCACTCAGTCTCGATTCTTGCTTCTCATTCTAGTAGATACGTACCTATTAACTTACGATATAAGATGAATTCCACGGATTGAATACGTATACCTACATAATGGAATAGTCAAAGATGTAGATGGGATGATGACATGGAACACTTGTATTTCTTTCAAAAAGTGTACATTTGAATGTAAACTTTAGGTACCTATGTGACGTAATATTAATATGAGGCATTCAATGTTGACATGAGTGCAGCAATGTAATTGCCGGCTTGAGTTCGGTGCCGGTGGGGCGGGCGCAGGCGGCCACTGAACTTTCCACAGCACCGAGGCTAGGGCGGCTGCGAGTCTGTGACCACGGCACGGCCAGCCTTCATGCAGGCCTAACGCCCGTCTGCTCATCATAATATTAAAACATATTTTTAAATGTTTTTTTTTTTTTATATCTTTTTTTATACTTAATCTAATATTTAAAAATATAAATAATATGTTGAAAGACAAATAAATGCACTTACAAAAACAGATTTATTTGTTGACATCATAAATGATCAACGGTCTGTCTGTGAGTTCACGATAACTCGGTTGAACCTAGGTATTTATTTATTTTTTTAATTTATTATTAACTAGCTTTTGCCCGCGACTTCGTTCGCGTGGAATAGTGACTTCCAGCAGATTTTTGGTTTGACCAATAGATGGCGCTATATGTCCGGAATAAATTTTATTTTTTTATTTCTTTGTAATAAAAACTATCCTATGTCCTTTCTCAAGTCCCAAACTATGTCTGTACCAAATTTCACACAAATCGGTTCAGTAGTTTAGGCGTGAAGAAAAGACAGACAGACAGACAGACAGACAGAAAGACAGACAGACAGAGTAACTTTCACATTTATAATATTAATATTATAGTTAGGATTTCCAATTTCCAAGTTTCATCAGAATGGTTTATTATCATCATCATATTAGTTTAGCAGTTTTGGTGAGAAAGCGCGACAGACGGAAATATTTACCATCACCTTTATAGGGTCATTTCGCCTGTTCGCGTCCATTTAGTGCAGTTGGCAAGTTTGACGGCGATAATAAAACTTATCTCTATGACAAAGAAGATGGATCAAAATTGCCCCATGTCCTATAACAATGTGACGTATCTCAAAAAAAGATATAAATGTTTAAAAAATATGGCATACTCTCTAATTTATTTTTTTTATACCTTCATACGAAAAAAATGCTTTAAAAATTGTTCAGGCGCTGCTATGAAAACATCGTTCATAGGACTATTTATGGACTATTTTATTAAATTATTTTTTTGTTTGATAGGGTATACCTCACAGGTGGTCCCATAATCATCAGGTCAGGATCTGATGATGGAAACCCTGAGAAATCCAGGGCAACTTTTAAAAGTTGTAGGCATGCGCAGGATAAAAACTTGACTATAAGGTGTATGTCTTATAACAATATGCAACAGTGATTTTTTTGTCGAGTTCCCTCGACCTTCTCTGGTCTCCATCATCGGGTCAGCTCCAAACCTTCACTGTTCAGGGTTCCTTACCATCCAAACTAATATTCTATACATATTTATGGATATCGAGCAAAAATTAGGAAATCGGCTGTCATTGAACATCCTTGGCAGTCGTTACGGGTAGTCAGAAGCCAGTAAGTCTGACACCAGTCTAACCAAGGGGTATCGGGTTGCCCGGGTAACTGGGTTGAGGAGGTCAGATAGGCAGTCGCTTCTTGTAAAGCACTGGTACTCAGCTGAATCCGGATAGACTGGAAGCCGACCCCAACATAGTTGGGAAAAAGGCTCGGAGGATGATGATGATTTATGGATAACGAGTTCTAGAGTGGAGACCGCGCCTCGGCAAGCGTAGTGTAGGACGTCCTCAGGCACGGTGGAGTGATGACTTGCGCAAGACGGCTGGCAGGAGCTGGATGCGAGAAGCCGAAAATCGATCTCAGTGGCGTGCACTTGGAGAGGCCTATGTCCAGCAGTGGACTGCGATAGGCTGATGATGATGATGATGATGAGCAAAAATTAGCAAAAAAATCACATTTGTTGTATGGGAGCCCCCCGAAATATTTATTTTATTCTGGTTTTTATTTGTTGTTATAGCGGCAACAGAAATACATCATCTGTAAAAGTTTCAACTCTCTAACTATCACGGTTCATGAGATACAGCCTGGTCCTGTTTTACCCTTTGGGTACGGAACCCTAAAAATCAACATTATCATCATTTAAAATTCACTTTAAAAAATAAAAATAATTCTTCTCAACATTGGTAACTTAAAATTAGGCAATTAATTTTGCAACTTGAAGAATAAACAGTAATCAGTTCTGTTAATTTTACCCTAAAATCACAAGGAATGCTTAAGATCCGCCTTGATTATAATTAGTTTTTGGCCATACTAAATTAATAAAACAATATAACAATTTTGTCTAAACATAGAACTGTTGAGTCAATAAATTATCAGACAAAGTAGCATATTCTTTGCATATTTGTTTTATCGATTTATTCTTCTCTCGAATATCATTTTACTCTTTCTTTAAATCTTCTTCTGTGTATGTTCTCTTTTCCTTCTTCTTTCCTGTATCCGAAGAACTCATCTTAAATGAAATTACTAATATCAATTGACAATTTAATTATAACCACATATATATCATATTTTAATAAAAAAATGTTTAATATTAACATATTATTAAACAGTATGTTTTTTTTTATTTTTTTTTATAAGCAAGTATTTCACGAAAACAGTGGACGCAATTTGGTTTATTATTATCAGTGGTCGGAATAGGTAGAGCTATTTGGGGTGAATGACCGCAAACATTGATATTAACATGGACATGCCTCTGAAATCCCGGGATTTTGAAATTGTCGATTGATTTAAGTGAGTTAATATGGGTAAGTGGGCAGTTATGAGCAGGTAGTAGGTGAGCACCCAAACAGTATATACTTACTTATAAACACACACAGGGATCCTGGAACGTTGTTAGAGGTAGCTTCGTGAAATATGAATTAATTAAGTAAAACTGTTAGAAACGATACTAAATATACTTTACTGCACAAGGAAATATTAAATGCCTACACAATACAGAATAGAAAAAGATAATATCGCTGCCACCGGCTGGAGGTACGCGACGGCTGAGGGGGAGCGCGAGGGGAGTGCTAGCGCCGGGTTTACGCGGGCAGCGGGAGGGGCGCGGGATCGGCGGGCACGAGCGCTCGCCTGCGCCGCTGCGAGCGAGACGGCGCTTCTCATTTTACCACGGCGGTGACGCCGCATTTTGTTATTTCGTATTTATTGTAATTAATGTAATACACAATTGTCAAATCAGTCTACGAGTTTTCCTGACCAGCTCCTGCTACACTAAGTTATCGATACATCAAGAACAAACCAATTTATCTCTCTTTTATTATTATATGTTTATGCTCCATGTTGCAATGGAGTGAAAAAATTGTAAGAAATGAAACAGATGACCAAATTTTATTGAAATGCAAATTTGCTCCAATGACCTCAACAGATGTCGAACGTTCATTTTCCATATATAAATGGATTATGGATGTAAAAAGAAATACATTAAAAATGGATAATATAGAAAAACTGATGGTCATTTATTTCAATTCCGTAGATGGTGATGGGTTTTTCAGCGAAGAATTGGTAGACGATGAAACATCATCGTCTACCGGTTTAGAATAATTTAATAAAAAGATTAAATTAATAAAAAAATAGTTAATTATTTTCATCACGCGCAGTAGCGTGAAGTCTTTCATTTACGAGCATGTCAAGAGCTTCTAGGAATAGAAAGTGTATCGTAAAGTTTTGTTACTAATCGTTAAAGATTAACATAAGGAAACGGCTTCACGTCACTGCGAGTCGTGAAAATACCTACTCTCTATCAATGTTTTCAATACGACGGCGTTATTAATGCTGAAAATGTCATAATTACATTTTTACGAATGATATAGTACAAAGTTCTTTATGCATATTTTTGTAATTTATTTGCTACTTACTACTTTAGTTAAGTATATTTATATATCGTTGTAGACAGACCAACCAGTAATGTCAACTGTTTTGAAAATTAAATAATATATCTAACTCGATCATCGCATTTTATTTATATTCCATGTCTCCTATTTACTATAGTAAACTAATAAAAGTGGATTATCCATTTAAATATAATGTTCTAATTAAGCACTGACAAAAGAAAGTACTTAGTTGTTTTTTTTTTAATTTCGATAATTCCCGGAATTTTTGGAAATATTTGGCATATCTATGTTATGTCCGCATGTAGCAAATAACAAAAATACTTCTACTTATTCCTATAAAAACTACTTGAACAATGTTTTTTTAATTCCAAGAATTCCCGGGATTCCGGGAAATATTTGGCATATCCATGTTATGTCCTCATGTCGCAAGTAGCCAAAATAGCTCTACCTATTCCGACCACTGATTATTATAGAGCATAGTTTTAGTTCGCGTCCACCTTATTTTATTCGTTAAATATAAAAAAAAAAAAACATTACCAAATTCATAATAAACATTATACTTTTATTCGTCATTAAACTGTAGAAATAGCTATCTATCCTAAAATTCACATAAAACAATATAAAACTTCAAACACGCCGCTGCACACTAATTTTTGTCTAAACATTCAGCGTGTTTGCGCTTTCTTGTTGAACAGCCTAGACTAATTATTTTTTCTAAAAGGATTGGTTGGACGCACAGAACTTTTGTCTATCTGTGCGTGCCTCTTATACATTAACGTATTAGCGGTAATGACTTTTCGTTTGATTGGTGTGTTAATTGACTTGTTTTTGAGGATTTTTAGAAGGAGATCGGCAAAATGGACGCAAACAGGCGAACTGACCCTAATTAACGTTAGATAGACAGGTTAGTACAGCTAATTTATTATGATCAATATGTAATTAAGTAAGTAGCAATTCTAAGGTGGTTTATCCGTGGTTTTATTTACATTCTAGATTTACTTGCATTCAAAGATTTTTGTTTCCCAGCAGAGATTCAATGCAAAAGAATTTATAATCAATTTTCATATTAGGAAATTCAGCAAAATTGGTTCATTTCGTTAAGCATAAGATTATCATTTTAAATTCACGATTAATTAATTAAGAACGAGGGAAGACTGTATATCTGTCTATCTCCTTAGGTAAAGTCGTCACAATTTGCCTTTCCTATCAGAGATTCTGATGGTAGTGACGCATTTTTGAAATTATTTACATAGGTATATAAGTATTGCATACTTGCTGTACTAATATTATTATCAGGTGTCAGTTAAGACCGTTAAGACTGACACTATTTTCATTGTAATTCGGGGAAATCCCCATTTACTCCCAGCGAGGAAAGCGCGCCAGCAAGGATCCGAACCACACCCGATCTTAGTTACCTATCAAAGCTAACTAAGTAATGCGACTTTTCTTACCTTTCTCACTAATATCTATTCAACATTATACAAACCAACCAACCAACCAACCAACTTTCACAAAGGAAAATGCTTTTCTCATTGACAAGAAATTAATCATTCAACTCTGGAAAATCATACCTAATTGGTCTTGTCACGTTTTAAAGTATTGAATCCTTTTAGTATAGAGTACTTTACTTGCCTATTGATTTACTTATACGAGTATCGCTGTTCTGGTGTATGTTTCATTAAGATCTACATAACTTCATTGGATAATCCGAATGGTTGTTTCTGGAACCCAAAAAAACAATTCCTTTTTTTTTATAAACATTCAATATTTCTTTAAGAAATTGTCTGATGTAATATTTCCGCAATAAGTAGGTATCTTAAAAATCTAAAATAAATTCAATTATAACAAACTGTCCACAATTTCTTGGTCGTTTTTAGATGGAATGGGTGACAGACAGTTTATACGGAAACTATTTACCTACCTATGTATAAAAGTGAGCGTTTCATGTTTCGTTTAAATGAGTTTAGGTTTCTGACCCGAAAATCGTTAGAATTTATCACAAAAAATTTAATCGATTTTACCAGTCTGGTGTGCATAAATACGATTCATGGTTTTTTAACTAAGTATCATAAAACATGAAGAATTCGATAAAGCCTTACTGGCTCATATTGGTTAACTTCCATTAAAATAAGAGAGGCACAAAAAGTTTGTTATGCTTACGAGTATGTAGACGAAAACATACAAGTGCGTGTATCGTGAAAATTGAGCGGAAAACGCGACCATGTTAGGCGGGTCTACTACGTAGCTCTTGTCATCGACAGCAGGAGCTATGACAACTAGAGGTACATAGGTAAGTTTACGAACGGTTTTCCACTTACGATATTTAAACTTCACTCTACAGTCGAGATCGTGAATCTCCGAGGTATAAAAACCCAAACAAATCGAAAATTTTAATCGTCACGGTTTTTCGACGCACCTATTTATTGTACTCGTGATAAAAGCTATCTATAGATAGTTGAAGCAACAAAGCTCAAGTTCCAGAAGTTCCAGAATGCTAATTATATTTCTTAACACATATGTATGTCCGTTGCTTGAATTATTCGCTATAACCGCCAACGTCCATTTCTCGAAGAACGTGTCTCTAATATCTCGCAGTTAATTACTGAATAAAGCTAGTGATCGATCGTCGATTTGTTCTCATTGTTGTTGAATGTCAACGGCCATATAAAAGCACTTGCTTATGGCAATAGCTGCGGGTCGATCAACTCCTTCGCGAGGTTTTTTACTAATTCAAATCTGAGGTGTGCGCAGGCGCAGGGCTCGGTTCGCACAGGAAGTACGCTATAACCGCGCGTCATTAATCACCGACTAGCCGGCTTCCTTCACTCCACTCCGCCAATATGAGGGCGACACTTTTATTGTTTCGCGTATTTTTAATTTTTATTGCAAACGCCTCGCGTTACTTTCTTTCTGCGGTGGACACCGGACAGCTTCAGCATTGAGACCGCTCACTCGCATTTTGCTGCTCTTCTTTGTGCCATATCTAAGTCATAGCGATTGAATCATGAAGAGGGAGGTGCCTCCGGTGGGTAGCAATTCTTCTAGACCTTTGACCGGATACGCGCTTAGTTTCCTTACTTGTATTGAAATGAGCTTGAGCGCAAACAATGAACAGAATTCCAAAACACGGCAATAATATGGAATGCTTAGTGCGAGCGGGACATCACTGTTTCTTGGAACCACGACACTGCGTAATGGAACGCGGCAAAATGGAATGCAACCGGCACCGTTGATCGGCCAAACCGACCACTCTTTACTAAAAGTTATAAGTAACTGAGGAATGTCTTCTTCATATTACACATACCTACCTACATATTGCCTAGGAAGTCATCATCTATTAGTAACAATACATCAATTAAGCTTCTATCACATAAATAGATACATAAATATATTCCTCTGTGATAGACAGAAATACGCTAGATAAATTGCTGTAAAAATTATCATAAAATTAAACTAAGTAAAAAATCGAACTACCTATATCCTTCGCATCATGAGACACCAGAAATGAACACTGTTGTGATTTCAGCATCAAGGAATACGTAGGTAGGTTTAGGAATACGTAAAATTAATCAATCCACTCTACCTATAAATTATGATTTTTGCCATGTCAATGTTCATGTTTAGCTCAGTTACTTTATAATTAAGGAATTCATCCTTGGCTTCGCTGACCAATGGACTATATTTAGTGTCCAACTTTAAAAAGCTCAGGTTCCTATAACTTGTTAAGTTACACCTATAATTCTCTGTGTCAAGAATGATAAGCATCGATGGTTTAAAAAAACTCCGGCACTCTAATAACACCGTTGTGATTGAAGGAAAAGTACAGGAAACATCCTACATAGTAGAAGTAGTACTATATGTATTAATGCAGCCATCATATTTATAAGATCTTTGTATATTTGAAGTAAAACGAATGGCATAAGTGTAAGTTTAGTCACTTGAGTCTTCTTGTTAACGTACAAATCATTTGAAGACTGCCATTCAAAATGAAGGATGAAATTATCGCGTGATAGCCGAAGAGGCGCAGAGCCAGTGCAGGTATTCAGGCATCAATTCATCGTTCCGCTTAGATGTCCACCGTAGGAGCATGGACCTCTCAATAAAACACGTCTGCAGCCACAATGTTTTTCTCAGTAACCGTTTGACAAGTACACCCAAGTTTTTTTTGGACGTAATAAAAGAGCTTTGGCTTCAAAAATCTCGTTTTCCTGTACACTCTTTTTCATCGTGCATTATAGAATCTGTTTTGGAAGTCATCCTGTATCTGATTTCCTGGTTAGATTGAAGATTTTTTGTGATGCACAAAATCGATCTAGATGTTTAGTAAAACTGATATTTGATTTATTTGTGAAATACAACTTTTAGAAGGAGTTAACTCTCTGCATATCTTACTTCTTGGACATTTTCTTTCTAGGTAGTGTAGTCGATTTTTTGAGAGATGGCCCAAGAAAGCTTTAATGTTCTTAAACCCACTAAACCGCACCAAACCAATCTGAATTCTATTATTGTTTCAAAGTATGTAAGTACTTGAAATAATTAGTTTGATACCTTTGTTAAATAATGTGTCAAAATTACTAATGTGGGTTTAGCAGATTTTATAGGAAGCACGCTGAGTATTCTTACTTGTGTGAAGCTATTTAAAATAAGGATATCACCTTATTCATAAGTACATGTCATGCACCCTACCTACATGGATAAAGTCGAGAAAACGTACGTCAAACAAACATGCACACGAAATAATCTGAAAATAACTCGTTGATTGTGCACATTAAAGTTTTTATTCCATTAGCGTATACCTACGTTTATCAATAAAGTAGATTAGATAACCACAACACTACACAACCTAAAAAAGCTAAAAGGCTACGGGCAGGAACGTAACGTGCAATTTAAACATATCCAGCGGCACCGGGCGGGCATCAACGCGTTGCTTTCGCTAAGTTTATTACAACATATTGATCATCAAAGGCCCGAAACACTGTGACAGGTTTAACAGCTTTTCGCACGCAATCCAACGCTTATTAGTATCCACAAATTATATAAAACCACGCCGTGAGTTATTTGAAGATTGACATCTCCAATTAATGTAGGTATAAGTTATGCCACAATACGTTGGTGAGTTTGGGCCGCACTGCTTAGCTTGTACTCCCGTGTCCAGTCAGTCGGCTACGGAGACCGCAAGACACTCGGCCAGCGTAGCGACTCATTTATTTTCCCATCGGAAACTGTCCGTTCACTACGAAAGTAACTCATAACAACTTTTTTAATGTTATGGTTTTAGATAGAGTTTTTATAAGGATCGTTTCTTTAATTATATGTCTTTAATCAAGAAACGATTTCAAATAGTTGTCTTGGAATTGCTGTGCTATTAGGTTTGGCTATAGAACCTTTTTTGTGGAGGCTTTACACGTGTCTTTGTATACTAACCATTTATCTTTCAGGATGTATTTCAGCATGGTATTGCTAAAGCTTGTACAAGCAACAAAGGGTCTTTGTTCACACTTCCGGGTGAAAATGAGTATTTTCAATTGTGGTTCCTAGATAGGTTTTATAATGTGTATCCATTAGTGGGCCTCTTTGGGAACGATTCTTCACGGCTGTTGGTAGGGCAGTCATGGCCGAATTGAAAAAAAAACGACTAGAGACAGAGGCGAGCGTTGACCTGCTAATGTTTACTGTCCTTGATCGGCGCGGGCGGCGTCCGGAGTGACGTCACCGCGGAGGTGCTCATGGGTTTCAGCTACGAGCGAGTGTACCAGCGTGAGGCCCCGCGCCCGGCCCAACATCTGCTTACACCTCACATCTCTCCCACCACACATAAGTCAAGCATATGTAGGTATTTACCTAACCAACTAATTTAAAAGTCAATTAAATCAATATTGATAGCCGGCTCGAGTGTTATATGCTTTTATTAAAACATACAGCTCATCAAAATTTTGTGGAATATGCATAAATAAAATAAAACAAATTCTAATACCTAATAGCTTGTCGTTGAGGTTATTGAACTCGACATACTCGAGCGTAGTTAGTGAACAATTCCATGAAAAAAATACCTACCAAAATCATTATATTGCTATGGAAAATTACATTATTAAAATGATAATGTGATTGTGCCATTTTGCTTAAAAAAAATATCAAAATAATGATAAGTACATTCTGAAATATTTTTTACTAAACCTTTGTCCTTTAAATGTTTGCTGGTGCTTTAATTGCTTACTTAACTGTACTAACTTATTTCCTACATGGATTGAGTATCACCCACCGCTGTCGTCAGATCATTACATAAGACCTACTTCAGTAGGAGAAGGAGCTAATGTAATATCTTATCTATGGAGGGCCGGCAGACGGCAGGCAGCTCCAGGGGCACCACTGACTTGGCGGTATGATGTCATGCAAGTCCTTAACAAATGACAGACATTCATTGGCTTGACTTGTCGTTATGTTACCAACTTGTGAGCAATTTAATCTCGACGTATATCTTTGTGCGCAATTCTCAGAATGCCTCATTTCGGTAATTCTTAATCTTAGTAGTCCGTGCCGAAACTAAGAAAAATGGAACACTTTTTATGGTATACTATAGACAATTAGAGAAGAGGGATTCAATTAATGTTTTACTTATTGTTTTAGTTATATAAGTACTTAGTTTTATCTTGCGTTACGCTGACTGGTTTGCTTCATGAATTTACAAAAAGCTATTCTGTTACCATCGTTATGTTGCACGTATTAATTTATTAAAGGTTTCTATGAAGTATTCGACCGATTAGGCACGTAATAAAGTTCTTTGTTTGGACGTGGACGGACGGCGAGCTAACGGGAGAGTAACGTCCTATGGGAGGAACGTTATGGCATGGCGCAGGTAAGGCACTGGACACTGGTACATCCACATAGTTGCGGCCAGATCACGGTGGATCACACACTTTTTGCCGGGCGGCCGGCGGCGAAGGTCGGTCGAGGCGAGCCACGAGCGATCTAGCATTCCAACCGCTATGAATGAATAGTCGCTCGACTGGTCGGCTGGCGCATACTAAGTAACTTCAGATTAATTTGACAACAAACATTTAAGTTGGCAAAAACCGGAATGTTTGCCGGCAAGGCACCCGCCCCGTGGGAACCGCCGGCGAGCCGAAACGTTTGTCTCCGATGATTGTCCGATTAATAAGTACCTGCCCATTTAACGTTCCGTTTATTTCTCGCTTTTCATAGCGTGATGTGAGGCCAATTTGCCTTACGATTTTCTGACACGACAACGTATTCGGACACGCAACTCGGCTGGTTTTAGCAGGATATTTTTGTCCTTCGTTGAATTGCATGTCTCTGTTCAATAGATTCAAATATCTTTGCTTGATTTATACCAATACTTATATCATTATACTTGCATACATACCTACTTATACAAAAACATATGCGTCTAATTGAAATTCTATCTAAACTACTCAAGAATGTCGTGCTGTTAGCGGTGCGCATACAGCAGCGATACCATCGCAGAACGCTAAACTTTTGAAAAGGTTAAGCTATATTGCGTGGTGTGCAAACTGCGTTAGATGTTCTTCAGAGTGAGTTCACGACTGGTCTGGAGTTATTATCGGAGAGAGGGGCACACTAAACTGCAGGAATGTGTGAGCACGAGCGCGGCGGCCGCGGGTCCTACATTGACGCCCGCCCACGTCTCACAACACTGATGAGTTTTATTGCTACATCTGAATAATTGAAACGCCCAAATAGGATTTCCGTTGAAAGTACATAAACTGCTTTAAGATGTACCTAGGTAAATAAATACATCTCAAGTACTTAGTAAGTTCGTAATGTACTCGCTATGTTGCGACAACAATGACCAGAAAGGCTCCAAATAATGCCATACTGAGGCAATTTTGAAATGTAGTCCAATGTAATCCAACGAGCTTGCTTATTCTTAGTACCTATAATATCCTTGATCAGTATGTTGATCGTAAGATTGTAAGATTAGTGCGTGAGTTACCTCCACTGCTGACTGTTTTACGACATCCAGAAAAGCCATTGTTACAATGGTGATCCAAATGGATACATTTTATGATTGAGACAAGGACATGACATTGATACCTACACCACAATTTTAAAATAACTTATGGCAAAGGAAAGTCTGTAAGTATTAAACAAGATCCGGTATTTGAATAAATAAACCGTTAAAAAGTCTAGAAGAATATGTTATCATTTCTAAGCTAATCTAAGTAGTAAAATTATAAATGCCAAGTTTGAAGTTGAGGATCTTTAGGCAGCTAAAAGTATATTTTTTAGAGATGTATCACATTCTAATCGCCAAAAGACCTTCAAGCGATATCTTTATATTGCCGAAAATTTTCCAGAATCGATATAAGTACATGGCTTCATTAATTGCCATATATCGTGACTTCTGAGTTCATAAATATCTATTGATCGACCTAAAGCGTAATCAGATACATGTCTACCGGAAGCGAATGGTTATAACTTATAAATTCCTCATATCATGTCAGTAGGTACAGCCTTGATGGGTATGGTGATTATGTCACGGGCACACCATGACATATTCCGAAGTCGTACGCCATAAAAAACTGACGGGACCTTGACAGTTTGCGTTTTCCTGGCCGTAGACGAGATGGGCTAGATCGGAATGTAAATTTTAATCCATGGAGTTAAGGACATCATATTTTTGAAGAGATTTTGACTATGACAACTTGAATGGCATTTAACGTTCATAAGGAACAGGTAACTAAGCGAGATAGTGAAGTCACCGTTGCTTTTGGCTGAGTTTTTCTTTAAATCAGGCTCTCCGGTTGTATCATCAGGGAAATTCGAGCTTTCCAGCGGCTAAATCAAGACGAGATTGGATTTGTGGAACATAATTTTCTTTTGTCTCAACTGGAGAATCAATATTATAGGTTTTATGATGGTTAAGAGTTCTAAAATTAATTTTCCCACAATCTAAGCAACTGGTAGAGGAGTCTGCCAGTCGTTATAACCTGTCGTAAGGCTGTACTCGTTATATCGTTGTAGACGACGCAGGCGCAGGCCGCTGACGTCACTCGCCGTTGGCCGTTAGGGCAGGTTCGAAGTTTAAAACTCGCATAACGTCTGCCTGCACATTCAACGGACCAGTAAAAGCTTTGAGTAACTTTCAAATTCAAACAGAATTTTATCCCATTTTCTTTTAAAAGTGATTTTTGTTAAGCTAATAGCAAGTAGGTTTATTTATGAAAGCTTTTGGTTGGCAACAGTGAAGTCAGTTTGTACATCATAGATAGTTAGATAGGTATCCACTCCACTCTAGCCTATGGATTTCATTGCCATTTGATATTACGGTTTCTCTTACCTTATCAATTTGGCCAAGGTAATCTCCAAGGATAACAAACAGGTTTAAACCTATAATTGCATTTCATCGATAAAAACAATTTTTTTAATCAATACCGAATTCAATTTACACTGACGTTTTGCCGCACTGGTATCACGAGTAGATAACTTTTCAAATGTTTATACCGCGGTATCTATGGTTTACGAGGAGGCGCACCTATTTCATTGCAATTGCATACTGGGCTATATGCCATTGGTTATTTCCTCGTTGATATGAAAATGCGATAAAAACATAGGGGCTGACGAATTCCGCGAAAATTTCGAGTGGGTCAAGTGGGTGCCGCCTGCACTGGCAGACTCAACAACAAACTTGAAATCACTTCGTTTAGCAGTATTTTACATAACATCGTTATTGTACCGTTACACAAATCATTTGGTTTCATCGAATACATAGGTATTTGCATTTTAGTTTAAAAACATGTTAGTAATACTCGAATTATTATTTATCAAGGGAAACCACAAGGTTGGTGCATGGTGTTATTGAATTAAATTGAATTAAACATAATATGCCATGAAACAGTATTAAGTCTATAGGTACACAACAACCATATTTTTAATATACTCGTCTAATTTAATATCCTGTTTAATTTTAAGCATTATCACCTGAAAATTTTGCGTTTTTACCTTCCGGGATGTAACGGTTAGATTTATGGCAAATTTAAGGTACCTGAGCTTTTGGATCACGTCTGTTATCAGGCTTTTTAACCTATCACTGATATTTGATCCCAATCGCTACAAGGAATGGCTTCAATGCTTTAAAAACGTAGGAGTGTCGCAAGGCCACACACAATGTTTTTATTCATTTGCCTTTATAAGGCGATTTGTATCGTTGGCATCTTATATAGGTATGTCAAATTATATCTATATTTGTGTCGTAGGTATATGACTATGTTTTGTCGACATTCTTCTAAGATGAACTTGAATTGAGTCAGGGCTAAAATTTGCCGGATTGGTTTTTTCATTACGGTTGCCGGTGAGATTACAGATTTCAAGTAACAATTTGCCAAGCACGTCAGTTATCATCTCCTCGCTGTAATGTTGGTGGTGAATAGTAAAATAAAAGATCCCAACAACTTTGTTCTGCGATGGATTAGTGTGGATTTGACTTCTTGTGAAAGGAAACGACTATAGTTTTTTAGACCTTCGAACTCCGCCAGTTTCGATGTAAATCGAGTCTAACAACAGCCTTTGTGATTACTGTCTAAAGTTAAGTACCACGACGTACTTTCAGTTTTCAGGCCACGTCAACGCCACACAGCTCAGGGAAAGTAAAGTCACTCTTACATTCTGTTGTAATCTGATATGAAACATGTAACGCGTCATTCCATTTAATTAGATATATAAATTACATCTCCGATAGCACATCGTGTAATAGTCCAACGAAACTATTTTAGATTATCTGAGTTATGGCAACTGGCAAGCACATGCCTAAATGTTCAACATGTGACGAGGTTCAATGTATGCTGTGATGTGTAATAAAAAGCTCACTTTTTATACTAAAACTTGTTATAAAGAGTCCATATGTTACGAACAAGAGAACATTTACGCAGGATGATTGCTTTACAAAGTGCTTGCCCCCGCGATGCGACCCTGAACCCGCAGGATTGCGTTTATCTGGCGCTGGTATCGAGGGCCACGGTTTCGGCAGATGCTTGTCCAAACACCACTGATAACTTTATGGGAGTAGGTACAACATTGCTCGTTACCGAAACGTTGTGTACAATGTATGTGTGCTACCTAATCTGAATAGCAAACGAGTGTGCACTTTGTTGTGTTCATGGCACCAGGCACGCCCAGTAAAATAAGTGAACGCATTTGTTTCATCTATGAAGTATTTAAGTTCCCTTTTGGCACATTCAAAATTAGACTGAGAAATATCTAACATTTGCGTAAATATAGCTCCGATGACGCAGATTTTTATTCAGTAATTTCAGAGAACAATAACACTTTGCTTTTATGGTTTACAATGGGATTTAGAATCGGATTCCCGGAGAAATTCGACAGTTTATTCCAGATTAGACGCCCCGCACCCATCAAACCAGTTCCAATCGGTTCGTTGAATAATAAAAATGGCCTCTATTTTGGGAACGTTGCGCCTTATCGGGCCTCTCTCAAGTTCGCTTCATAGAGAGCGGCGACCCTCGGCCGTCTGGATACCAAGTACCCGCGGCTACGTGACTACCACTTCCTTACCAAATGTAATTAAAATAATGCTCACTAAACTGAACACGATGTTTATTTAATTTGCGAGTTTGTGGTACAACTCAAAGTTATTTTCCTTTTTTTCTCTTTTCAGGCTCAGCTTCAGGGACACCATGTAGAAACAACAATGGCAACAGTACCTATTTATTTTATTATTTTTCCTCTTTTTTCAATAACTCGGAACAGATTTGATTTTGTTTGTAAAACGTATGAATATAGGTATCACGTAAGTAAGTTTAGTGTATGATTGTGGAATCCTTTACAGGACTGTTTACTTTTGATAGTTGATGTTCTCGTCGTCCAGCAAGCAAGTTATGTACCTAATACGTTCCACAAAACACAGATCGAAATTGAGCATTCATGAAACAGATTTAAAGTTTTATTATTCCTGTATTCATGCGATTCGCGCACAGTGAACTCGCAAAAAAAGGTTTTGCTTCGTCGTTCATGTTTATTAGTACCGGTGATATAACACGATGTGGCATTGGTCTGTGTTAAGTTTGATGTACCTATCCATTGATTTTGATTCAGTATTGTGAGACTGTAAGTAAGATGGCGTTTAATCGTTTTGTGGAATCCCTAAGGCATGTCATTTAGCGGGCGAGGCGGCGAGGCGGCGAGGCGGGCGTGAGGAGCCGCGTAGCCTCGCGACGTGGCAATGACTCGCGGGCCTTGAGGCGCTGGCAGACAACCGCGGGCCCCACGGTCTGGCTGCGTAGTCGCCTCTCGTCAACCAAGCCGTAATAAACGACGTGAATCGCGCAAGCTTACGAAATCCGGTTTATCTAATCGAGAAAAGCTGGGTCACGTTGCTTATATTCTTATTCTGATAGAGTGAGAACTATATGGATATGGTTGTTCCAGAAAATGGGTACCATACTTTATTATTTATCTTAGGTAAATTACTTCATTACTTTATGGGACTGTTATCACGATTTTTTTATTTACTAATTAATATGCATAACAGTTACATTAATTTCTTTGTGCATGCAACTATGTGTTGAAAGAAAATTCTATAATATGGGATCTGTTGGTGGTGGTGACGCCAACAATTGCCAACAAACCGCCCATTGTAATGTGTCGGCAAAACTCAACACTGAAATACGGCGAACGCTTATCTTGCCGGCAATGTCGGTCAAATACTTCGGCCGAGCATAGGGGCGTTATCGTGAGCATAAATTCGTACTCGCGTTAGCTATATTTATCCAGTCTAATTATTTAATCATATGGCATTTTAATTTTCAGTATATAAAACTTAACTACATTGTAATACATGAGATTTTGAAAACCTTTCTTTGGGTGATTGGCGTTTAGCATTGCGATATGAAACGATGGATGGTGGTATTTGGACCAAGATTGAAGTCACATTTCTTTCTATTCTGTGATTGTTATCAAACTCTTCTGTCAGTTAACAAGTTAAACTATGACTACGGTTCGCGCAGGGGGTTCACTTAACATAAAGTATCTATCCCAACATTTTGAGGCTCGGGCTTGCCCTTCTCGGAATACCCAAACAAAAACAATACTTTACTGATGTTTCGGATCAATAACTTTCAAAATTAAGCGATACAATATGAAATAACCAACAAAGATTTAGTAAGGTCCCAATGTCATTGTATAAAAACAATGCACGTTTATTTAACTTGGGAAACTGACCGATGTGGCTAGCCGTGGCATTTTCATGTGAAGTGTGCGAAATTACATTAAATATCGCTGGCTATTTACAATGGAATGTACAAGCCGCTGTATTTGGATGTGTTTTCATCTGCCTCGTACTGCGATAGCCCGCAAAAAATTAAGTTTGTATAAGATAATTCATGCAAGGTAATTAATTAAGAGCTATTAATTGTGGATTCTCCTTAAACATACTGAGAACTGGACTACGTGGCGGAGCTGAATGTCTGAGAATGCGCTTTCGAAATCGTGCTCTTCGATTTATGATATTGATTCCGTTGTTGGCGTATCCCTCAAAGGTGACATTGCACGAGAAAATACCGTAGAAATCGTCGACGTGCGCTCATGCTGCTGCCATGTAGACATTCAAGTTCACACGTTACCACCGCACGATGCTACACCTTCGTGAGAGAAAATAGGTTGAATTGGAGGAGCAAAAGCTTAATTAAAATAATTTTATAGAGGCTCTTGTCAATGCTACGGTCAATAAAAAAGGAACAAAACATTTAAAACATCTGATTATCAATGAACATATTATGATGTCATCGTCATGCAACTAAAGCCCGAGTACCATATCGAGTAAACCTCCGTTTAAGCTGATAAGACTTCCTATATTACCGGGACTGATTGTAATATCATCGGTGATCGTTATCAGTAGTTGTATCATCTGTGTTCCTGATGCGGAGACTACGGCGACGCGAGCCCTAGGTTTATTGACCTAAGATTAGGAGTTAGGCAAGGAGTGTTTCCTGTGGGGTTAAGAGTGCGGGCGCCAGGCGAGTCCCGGGGCCCGGAGAGCGGGGGCCCGGCGCGCGGGCACGCGGCTCCGCGCTCGGTTCGCACGCCCCTGCAATGAGTTTTAATTGAGTTTGACCGCAGGAAGCAACGGTTACGGTCTACGCATAGGGTGACATTTCTTTACGACCTATTGTAGTACAAGCGCGTTAACAACTTTTTTTAAGTATTTAAAGACTTTATTGTATTCTTTCATTTGTATTTCCAAGACATTATCAAAGTTTAAGGTTGTCGTTTTTATTCCTACGAAGTAATGAATTGATTCAAACGACTGCTTTTGTTTAATTCTTCTTTGTGTTCACTGGCATTGAAACTTGTGCTCGCCACAAGTTAAATAGACGATCTTATATTTAGTAAAAATAAAAAACTTAGATTGCGGCGCGCTGTTTTTATGTTGTAATGATACAGTTTTTATTTATTTTGTTGTGTCTGTTAAAATAACGAGTGTTAAAGTAAGTCTAGTTGTGTCGAGTCACGGTCTATTCGCAGCCGGCGTGTGGTCACCGCAGCGCGGGTGTGGACGTCAGGCGTGCGCTTGCGTCGCTTCTGTCACCGCCAACAAATTGCTTTGTTTATGGGCTGTTATTGAAATGTGCCTAATACAAACTGCACGAGGTGGAGACCTCGAGATCTGGACCGGACCTTCCTTTAGACACACGTTTCACATAAGGCCTTGTAACGCTTGCAAAGGCCCGATTCGAAATTCATTGCTTAACTAAATATTAGTAAATACACATCCGGATAAAAAGTGTCCTATATATATATAAACTATATTATTGCCAATTTTCATAAAAAAATATTTGACATAAAAAATTCAGTAAGTATGTTTTACATAAAAGGAACTGACATCCAATCGTATAAACTTTCGCATTTGAATAGGAACCTTATTTTTATGTAGGTACTGGATAGTGGATATGATATAAGTAGTACCTAAGTACACGTGTAACTAATAGTTACTAACTAAGTACCTACTTAATCGTTGTAAGTTAAATTAATTTCCCATTTTTAATTAAATATTTCGATAAACCAGGTCAGATAGGAGTTAGTGCCAAGCTACGATTAGATAAGTATGAACTTTCCATACATATTAATGTTAACAACTGAATACCTAAAACTCGAATATAATCATAGAGAAGACGAAATCCTACATTGATGTGTTCTTTATGTTCGCGATGAGTAACTTTTTTATGTAATACAAGTATTTTTTCTCAGTTGTTTGCAGAAGAGGCACTGTTAGTCAAGTATAACCACAATTATGCTGTAGCTACGCAAAATCAAGGCAGGAGGAAATAACAAAATCTTCACTCTCTTTTCAACCAACTGCAAAGAAGGTTTGTTTCCATGTTGAATTAATCAAGTAGGGCTTTACAAATACGCAACTGCGACAAATGGATGTATTGTATATCTGAAATAGGAAATTTCTGGTAGCAGCTCTCTCCCAATAAAGTGGTAACTTTTCAGCAAATAATAAGAGATACAGCAGTTTTCCTTCTGATGTTACGTCACCAAAGAGCGATTCAAAGCCTGCAACCATATGTGGCTGTAACAAGCTGGAGTGTGACTAATATACGAACATAAATATTGCTAGCCTTCAGTGTTCAGGACGATGAACCGTGACCAGATGACAGATGGCGTCCAGAAGTAAATACCTCCTCCTAGTGTATATAAACATATTGTACTTATTAAGAAGCAAGTACTTAAACATGTAGCTCACAATATATTTATGGGCGCCATGGGACCTCTTCTGGGTGTGCGGTGGGTGTACGCTATTAAATCATAGTGTAGAGCGTTTTTTGCGGCTGTAATCGGATTATATTGAACAGAAATTTCTGCTAAGCGCCTCTTACATAATCCAACTGGTATAAGAGTGACGCAAGGAGCAGAGTTTATTCGAAGTTGCCAATCAGAGATTTTCAGTTTCGAATTCCAGATATAGGGTTATCAACAAACGAATTGACATTTTAGTGGCATTTCTTGTATTCACTGTGAAAAATCAGAAACCTTAATTTATATTATTTATTTATTTATTTACCTATCATTATAATACCTATCATTATCATGTCCCTATTTGCCCACTTAATTTTCTCATACTTGAATTGTCTCTATGTATAGAAGAGGCACATCGAACTTGCAAGGATTTGAACTCGTCACGGCAAATCATTTATTTTTATTTTATTTGATTTACACGACTTCAAAAGTCACTAACATAAATCAGAGTACCTAGGTAAGTAAATTTTTTTCTAGGCTTTAACTCAACTAAGACATGACATCATTGCTCCAGTTTTCGCTGATATTCCAGCAACACGACCAGTAATTTACAGTCGTAAAAGGACAACGGCTCTTTGATTTAGATTATTTGTTACTAGTAATAATATTTGCTGGACCATATCATCTAAAATGTCTAAAAGCAATGTATTGGGTATTATTCCTTACCAGGAGTAGGTCAGTTATACTTTCCTAAATTAAAACAGATAAGACTTGAACTTATAACCTTTGGATAGAGATAGATGGTATCAACATGCTATTGTCACTTAAAGTAATTTGTTTAGATACAGAAATTGCGATTTAAATAATTTATTTTTTGTGGTGTTATATTGAATAACCGTTGCGTTATCTGGATGTTATTTGGTATAAACAGTGGAGGCTGATGTCTGATATGGTTGTTGCGCGATTTGGGCGCGCGTTGTGCGAGCGCGGGGCCCGGGGCGGCGGCCAGTGCGCCGGCCCCGAGTCGTGACAGCCGTTTGTTAAACTAATGGCGCACAAAAAGAAAACCGCCTTCCATTCTTCCATTAACTCTGTCCAAGTGTGCGACTGTTGACTCGGCCAATTTGCACGCGCGAATAGAATTTGTCTAAGTACCTATTTCTATTGTACCACTTGTTATTTCCGTCTCAAATAAGCGTTGTCATTCGCTTGTTCCACGGTCTCTTAATAACCTTTACAACATTATCCGGCTTCATTACTGAATAGACGACTCTATTCGTTGATTAATTGGTGTTAAGTTTTTATAGAGCCACTTAGTTTCATGATGAAGAAATTAGCGAGAGATGGCGCCATGTGCTACGTCGCGGGGGTCGAGGGTTCTGCACATGTAGCCCACGCGACACATCGCTCGAAAAATGGAGCCGCGATAAAAAGCAGTCGGTGTCGGCGGGCGTGAGAACGACGACACGTGGCCTCGCACAGGCGCGAGCTCATTCATGCATTTGATTCATAAATTGTATGCGTGTTTTAAGGGCACACACGACAGCTCGTCACCAATCCGCTTTACGACGTTTGATGAAGTCAAGAGACAGTGTCCCAGTGTCTGGGCCGCACAAACCTGTAGGTCGAAAGTATAATAAAATAATAACAAAGGAAAGATTCCTCAATAATCATGCCGACTGAGCATTTATGGTTATTGGTGTGGGGAATGCAATCGTTCGCGGCTGATCAGCGGCTGCCGCGGCGCCCCGCTTGCTATAAATCAGGGCCGATTGAGGTCGAGCCGGACGCGAGTTATTTTTAAAATTGCGTGCACAATATTATGTGTTTAGGTGGAATATGATAATTGCGTCGGCGAGAGAGGCGCCGTAAGCCGACACCGACGATGGGATTACAGAGCGCACGCCGCGACCGCCGGCCGAGGCGAGCCCGCGGCCGCCTGCCTCGAGCCGCCCGCCTCGCGTCAACACGCCTCGTTACAGCCCAGGCAACACATATCAATATAACCTTCATTATTTACCTGCGAACCATTGCTTCAGGATTCTGATAAGGTGGAAAGGGGTGTTTTTACTGAACACGACGCACGTCAATGCTGCGCAGTGCGTACAGCTTCTGAATCAAAATTTATTGAACATGTTGGTAGTTTTAAATTCTACTTACATATTCTTTTGTTATGTTCAACAAGACAAGCATGAAACTGTAATTTTCACAAATGGTTAATATTGAAAAGTGGTGTAAAAAGCCCCACCGCTGATAAATTGGTACAAAGGAATTTTACCGAATAATCATAACAAAGCTATTATAACAACTATGAATAATGGTCTGATATTACAAATTAACATAATATTTTTTGTCGCCTCCTTTGGTGGTGGCCGCGGACAGGTACAAGCTATGAGGGTGCAGAATTCTTTGAATGGGCATTCTGGTTAGCCCAACTGTAAAGGATTTTGGATCGTCTACAAGTGAGAATAAGACTTGGACTATCTTGAACCCATATAATCTTATTTAGGAAGAATAGAATGTGTTGATCTACTAGGAATTGAAACTTGAACTTTAAGCTTAAGGTGCATTTTAGAATGCAGCGAGCGAGGTGCGAAGGTCGACTAAGCTACTATCAATCAGCAAGGCGCCATTGAGGGTTGGTCGAGGCTCGTGAGAAACCGTAAACACTTACCCGCTTTATCTGATAGAGATTTTTTTCGCTCAGCTGCAGGTCCAGTCAATTAATGGATTGCGCCGTTATTTGGTTTATTTTTGTGACCGACGCTGCTTAGCATTAGGACAAGAGACTAATTTATCTGGAAGGGTTTGACAGGTAAGGCATTACCTCGATGCAGATCAGACGCAGGACCTAATCGGACGGAATTAACGTCTTATCACTGATTTTATAATAAATGGAACGCATAATATATCCTTCTTACATACGTCGTTATTGTGTGCGGCCCTTTTGATACATTGTTAACGAAGCATCACGGGCCTCGTAATGAGACGAGGAAGCAATTCACTTCGGAGTGTAAGGAAAACGTGCTCCCAAGGATTGAATTGTTCACTTTTATTGATTTGTAGAGCCGTGAGGTTCTAAGCGTTTTAGAATTGAAGACAAATATTTGTCGGGGTTGTGGTCTGGGCGGTCTGTCGACGCACATGTGCGCATAAAAAACTGTGTGATGTGTGCAGTGTGTTCGGTGCTGTGTGTTGACAGTGCGCATAGCTGCGACAAAGCGCTGCGCCCGCGCCGCCGCCGCCGCGCGACCACCCTCCCCGAAGAATCCCTCGTTATCATTTGAATAACTTTAAGTATGCAAAGTAACATTAAATGAGACAAACAACAGCCTGAAATGAGCCGAAGTTTTAATATCTATCTTTTAATATTATTCAAAATAAAATATTCTAAGGCTGTGTAATTATTCAAAGGATTTACGAGTCGACGCATGCACTATTGTTTAATGACATTGCTACAGGAATGTTTAAAAACCGGTTCATGAAAAAAAACTTGATGGCACTGCGATAGTAGAAGCCGTGAGAGAAAGGGTTATCTAGTCTTCCATTTCATGAATATTTAAATATTTATTTTGGTAGGAAAATGCGTCATTATTTGTCCCAGTGCGGAGACGGCGATGGTGTGTAAATTCTTAGATGAGATACTGTTTTTTAGTGAACAAGCTAATCAGTAAACTATGGTTAGCAGCAATTCCTCGGTGTCATAACTGTGTGATTTCTGCGCTGAAAATAGCGTAAAAGCGTGCATGGATAAACACGATATTAGTTTGTTAAACGTCATGCATACCTGTTATTAGCATAGTTGCTTAAATGCCATTCCTTGTAATCGTGTGTAGATTGTATTTTTGTGGGTGACTATTCTGTTGGCGTGCTTAATGTAAATAAATAAATAATTACAATATTCTTAAAATAAGATGATTATGCTTTTTGATTAATAATTTTCACAATTGTTACTGTTCGTTCTTGTTGGTGCATCATGGACAATTCCGTTTGGGTACGCTTTACTGGCTTAAATCCAATTTTATCTAACTTTTCCCAATAGTTCCATGTGAAATATTATGAACTGTTATTGTTTACTAATAAATTAGGTATCGTGTGCGGGGGTATGGATGGCGGTACACAAACGCACTAATATTGTTTACCTAATGAGATGTGTCGGCTGCACGCGATCCATTCTCACGACCCAACGTGGAAGAAAAAAAGAAATTCCCAAAATTTTAACGCAATAGATACATTGTCTCTACATAAACAACGGTTAAATTTCACCGAAAAAACATTCGGCTGTCCTAGTGTGGAGACGGATTACAAAAGATTTTGTTATTGTTGCTCAGCTGAGGAGCAAGACTTCTGAAGGCTAAGTGCACTGGTCTTTACAGTTAAACCATAAAGTGATTAACTTGGGTAAAAAGATGTGAGATAAGCAAATTTTGTTCCTCTAAAAATTAGTTTTTGAGTCAAACAACATTTGTGTGTTTAGTTCCTGATCAGGAAATTCTAAGAAACTTCTGTTACAGCTCTTTTTGCAAAAAAGCAAAAAAAAACTATTCTTAGGTGCATCGGCCTAGAAGTCAGTGTCTAATGGATGTAACTAAGTTTATTTCGCCACCGACTTCTAGGCCGATGCACCTAAGAATAGTTTTTTTTTGCTTTTCAGTGTTTTTGGGAGTCGGTTTTATTTTTTTGTAAAAAGTTTTTTATTTTTAGCTTTTCAGTGACAAGCATAGTTGTCACTATCCGCATAAGTGGAAAGTTCTCATCAATACGAACAATATAAGCCCAAACACGAAGTAGTTTACATATTCAATTGTCGAGTTCCCTCGACCTTCGCTGGTCTCCATCATCAGGTCAGCTTCAAACCTTTACTGTTGCAAAGGTCTCGTCAATGCGAACAAAATAAGCCCAAACACGAGGTAGTTTACACATTAATTGTTTAAGTTCCCTCGACCTTCTCTGGTCTTCATCATCAAGTCAGCTCCAAACCTTCACCATTGCATAGTGTTATCAGACATACATCTTAGTGTCAAGTTTTTACTCTACGTATGCCTACAATTTTCGAAAGTTGCCCTCGATTTCTCAGGGTTTCCATCATCAGATCCTGACCTGGTGACTATGGGACCACCTGGGAGGTAAACCCTAACAAACAAAAAAAAATTTTGCAAATCGGTCCAGGCGTCTTCGAGTAATCGGTGAACATACATAAAAAATAAAAAAAAAAAAAAAAAAAAGATCCCGACGAATTGAGAACCTCCTCCTTTTTGGGAAGTCGGTTAAAAAGGTAATTATTATATTCGACAGTCAACATACACAAGTATTGTTAGTAGCAAGTAAATCTATTTAATGTTGTGGAACACAAGCCGTCGCCATAGCATCTCTGCCACCATTATCTATGGAATGTTCATTCGTGGCCGGGCACCGCACTTTACGCCTTCCCTCAAAATTGATTGCTTCTTCTCCTTTTGGCTGCCTTTTAACAACTATAAGGCCAAATTGTTGTGTAAGTTATTAATTAGCCTCTATCCCAATTGATGGGAATGCTACAAGTCATACATTTGAAATTGTTAATTGGAGATTGTAATTTTTGTTGGGCGATGTGACCTGAATTGTACAAAGCTGGGACACATGAATGAGTCAGCGTGATACTATTAAATTGTCATGGTATGTTCGACTGTCGGCACGATATTTCATGTCGTCTAATTGATAACTGTCTTATTAATCTTTGAGCCTACACATTTATCTTCGTTATTAAAAAAGGTCGCACGCATTCGGAGCCGTAAAACCCCGTTTTGCTGGTGTTCAGTAACGAATAGGTGTTAATTGAAATACGTATGAAGGAATATAAACTTTCCTTTCTCTTTATTACTAAAGTACAAATAATTTTGAAGGATTCGAAGTTATAAGTCTTGAATTAACTGCTGTTGTTTACATTATTAGCTTGTGTGTAATGATAGTGACTTTAATCTGAAATAAACATTAAAAGGGCTATGTCGTGCTAATCTGCATCTGCGATAAGTATTGTCGCTGGGCCGAGACAAAGCGGGTACGATTTCGCTCGCCTCCCAGCGTCGTGCGTAATGCGGCAAAAATGTCGCCGCCTTGTAATTAGCACTAGGCTCCCAAGACACTACACAAATAGAATTGCTCTCTTTATGTTTCTCGTTACTTGTCACACCAAAGGGGCAATGTACTGAATGAAAACTGGGTACCCCGGCCGAGGCGAGCGCGCTGTGCCGTGAAGTGTGGGTCCCAGCACCGGCCGGCCACCGCAATTATGTGTGCTGACGGACAAATTACGTGAAGTGAGTCGACCGATACTGTGTTTATCCAACAACTATTAGTTTCATTATGCAAGCTGCGGTAAGAGTGTCTGTCTACGCGGATGCGCCCGGTTAACACGACGACTTTGTCGTTTAAGATCCCACTTTCTCAGACCAAACATCCTTCGCTATGAGCAATGTTTATTTATTTACGAACGCAGTGGTTCACAATAACGGCACAAGTAAGATCAATAAATAAATCCATTCCTTGTAATTCTCACAGTTGGGTCGCGTCTCCAGTGCTGAACCTCATTCCATTGAGCAGGCGTCACGCTCGCGCGCGCGCTCGCGCACGTAAGCGCGTCTCCTTCGGCGGCTTTGTGTGGAACCGCCCTCGACACACACTTCTGAGAATCGAGCTCGTGGCATTTTTTAGAACGCATAATAATTTGATCGGGAAATATTTATGGAAGGGGTGGCCGGACGCGGACTAGTCCGACGAGTCAATTATCAGCCACTCGCACCATCATCGGTCGCCTGAAAGCCGCGCAATGGGTGGCTAGGCTGAGGTTAACCGATGTTAACTTACAATTTATGACGTAGATAGACGAAGGGTGGAATTTCACATGATTTCATTCCCTTTTTTTTTTAATGCCCTATATCATTATTATCGCGTATAAATAAAGTTTTTTATACATCCGACAGTGAGAATATTTTTTGTGCGCTAACTCTAGCTACGTTGGTACCTACCTCGATTTTAGGATCCTACATAGAGAGCGAACCTACAATTTTCAAATCGAAAGAGTTAGCTAATTTAAAAACTTAACTAACTATAAAATCCCTAAATATTCTATGAATTCATATCCTCCAGGCAAAACAATGTCCTCCTAGATTATTATCAGTAACTTTGTATCAACGAAGTCCGAACGGTTTCGTAGCACGAGTGCTACGAACTTTTGCTACGATATTCGTAGCACTTTGTTAGTACGACTCTCGTAGGCCATCAGAAGAAATGAGAATCGCATGAAACACACTGGATTGACATAACCAAAAGGGTTTGTAAAAATGATTATTTGTTTAGTAAGTAAGTAATTAACTGAAATACTCGACCCTCAGAGCGTCTCACCATGAGTATACTACAATATTTTCTATAATGATTCTTATCACATATACTTAGTTCTGTTATGAAAATATTTCTGTTTGATAAGCAGGCACCGAGACTGTAAAATCTGGTGGACATATATGTACATATTTATTAGCAATAACAAGGTAAGTTGGGAAACCCTTTTTTATTGTTAACAAGCAAAGTTCAAATGAAAACGCTATGTGGAAATTTATATAGTACCTATGGTCCTAAATATATCAAATTGTTGATATGTATGGGCAAAGACTTAAGAGTATTATCATAATAAAATCATACTTGCATTCCCTGGAAAAAAAAAGGGAGGAGTAGCACACATATTAAAACTGACATGAACTTAATCAAAGTCAATTTCAGTACATATTCATGTGTATCTATTTACTTGTGGAATTTTGTAATAGACATCAATGCAAACATAGTTGCACTAAATAATATTATGTACTTAATATGTATTGACAAGCTAATTGTTATTCATAGTTCTTTATTATAAGGGTCATACGACTTGAACTCGTCAACTAATAACATTTAACTACCAACATTACTGGAACATACAATAGGTAATTCAAAATGTTAATGCCACTACCTAACCTAAACTACTGCTACCTTCATTCAAAGGGGATGAAGGTAAACTGCAGAAAAGATGGCTCTAAAGATAAACTCGGTCATTATTGAAATACAATAGAATATTACAAGATAACCATCTTTTTGTATTCATCGTGAAAGCATTAAAATAAAAATGAAGCCGAAGCTAAGTTAACAAAGTAATTAAAAAGGGTGCAACAATAAAACAATGGGTGCGCATGTTATGATGCACATTACAATCGTTTCTGCTAATTTGTCGCGGAGGCGGGCGCGGGGAGGTTTCCGGTGCATATGCAAGACAATGCTGAATGGACCCATTAATAGCACAAGTGAATGAGAGCGTAAGCACATGTGCCGCCGGGGACCCCACGGAGCCCACCACATGCCGCAAGACATTGTCTTATGCAAAGGACATTACGTTTCATTCAATAATTTGTGACTTGTGACCGACTTCGAGGAAACCACGTTTTATGCACCGAAATGTTTCCTCGAACCGTTCCGTTTCCTTCCGTTGTTTTTGTGCTTCGAACGGTTTTTTTCAAAATGGCACTGTTGAACTTTTAGCATGTGTGACGTTTTAGTTTATTATTTTTATTAAGAAAAGAATACATGACATAAATATATCTATTGTTTATTTATAGTGAATTCTTTGGTCTGTCTGAACCTTATCTTATCAATAGGATGTTTACAAATCGGTCTAGCAGTAGCAATGCTATCTAATAGCTAGCTACCTCTAGGTGTACTTGTATTTTGGAACTGTAAGTAGCTATTGGTTTTGAGACTACTGGGGCACAAAATATTTGTATGATT
This sequence comes from Helicoverpa assulta, assembly GCA_963856015.1. Classification (NCBI taxonomy): domain Eukaryota; kingdom Metazoa; phylum Arthropoda; class Insecta; order Lepidoptera; family Noctuidae; genus Helicoverpa; species Helicoverpa assulta. The sequence goes on from CAWLCW010000016.1 coordinate 5,876,018, forward strand.
GTGGGCATAAAAACAAATCTTACAAATTACTATTACCACCTCCAATATCGAGATCTGCTCTCATGGATATTTGCGGAAAAAGTGGTTACATTCAAGATTTCACGAGATGGAAAAAGACACTTCAGTGTTTCTATTATATCGATATTCCATAAGGATCACCAACCACTATTTATAGTCATAACAAAACCCTTTGAGCTACTAAACTCTGTACGTGTATGGACGTGTTGCTTTAGGATTATTGTTCTGTTCACTCGAAGATGGTTTCGCTTCCTGTGCTTTTCACTTTTTGTTTGTCTAAAGCATAACGCGCAGACGATACCTGCAGGACAATGGCCAGGTACCCAGCAATGGACAATTCGTCAGCTCACTTACGGACAGTTATATTTTTGTTGGCACTACGACTCGTTGGCGCCAGATCTCCCATTCTATTGTACTGTCGACTATTATGAAAGACTGGACCAAAGATGATGGTCAATTGTCACAGGTACTTCCTGGGAGGCATTTTTGTAAACACTGTGAATTGGGAATTCCGCACGTTTTGTTTCGGTGGCGCTTCATTTAACTTGGATTTCACGGTTCCGAGTTTGAGACATGAGTCCGCAAAACTGTCCTATTATACCAAACACTTGTTGCAGATGTATTGTGTTGTAAACTGAATTGGTTGTTTTCCTGAGTTGGATAACTTAATAACATGACAATTCACATTATGTTTGCACATATTTCGTATTGAGTTTATCAATGCATCGGTGGCCGGATACGCACCGTCGCGCCGCCTTCTCGACTCTTATCTAAGTACACTCAATCAGCTCTATTAATATTTAATAATGTCTACATTTTCTGTAGCGGCTAATAATTGGCGAATATTTCACAATGTCCGAGACCCGCATCGCTAGGGTTGGTACATAATGACTTAATTGGGTTGTAAATAAGGTCAATGCAATGATCGGTGGTGATATTTTTATGCCAGCAAATAGTGGTCACGTGTCGGGAATTCGCTACAATTGCCTGTCGTGCGGCACCCTAATCAACTGAATGGGGCCTGGAATGATGTGATTATTATGTTACATATATCTGTAACACAAAACTGTTTAATGTTATAGGGGTGACATTCACACGATCGTCAAAGTTAACTGGAGGATATTGTGTTACAGTTTTCAACATTGGGTCTATTATTCGATTTATTATTTGTTTAATCAATAAGCGAAATCATCAGGATAAATTAGCGACCAAATGGCGCCCCTTACTTGAAGGAGCGCATTAACTAAACGGCTATGCGCAATTCAGATTGCCGTATCGTGGGAACATCGCGGCGTATTGACAGTGATACGTGAAACTGACAAATATATGGCGGGTCAGAGTCTCCTTGAAAGCATCCATCGTCTGTATTCAATAATATGTATGTATTTTAACATTGATTACGCCGACATTGATATCATTATATTATCGACAAAATAAGTTGTCACCTCATGAGTTTCACATCACCTAGTTCCCATGGACGCAGTGTTGCTTTTCCCATGTAGTTATCATTGGGCCGTCACTCCATAGGTCAGTGTTTCGATAAACAAGTAAACCCTATGCATTATGTGCGTGCATCATGTTTAGATATTGAGTTAATATGGTGCTGGCATGACGTAACCACCGGACCCAGATATGTGTCATCGGCATCACGCAACACGACATGGCGAACATTTTATCATTTGACCATTTTCGTAATTGTACTTGAATACATTTGTATGTTATGTTTATCAACAAACGGTTAACTACCTACTTACCAAAGTTTAATGGGTCATAAGATCTTTCATTTAATTTAACCAAGGTAAGAGACAAGTAAGTGTATATCTATCATCAATATCCATGTATATTACGTTGTGTCTAGGTTTAAACTTCAGTCATAAGTTCAGCGTCAGCGAGAAAAACAACAGCAGCAGTCTCCCGGTGGTTGATGCGCACACGCATACATAACGAAATAAAACGTTGGAGACAACATTCCCGACAAGTGGCGCGGCGTATTACATGTATATTTGTGCTATAAATTTTATGGGCCACGCACGACAACTGTTTGCATAGTCACTTGGAATTTTGTGAGCTGAACCTCACCTATGTTCTATTTGATACATCCTAAATACATAAATTAAATTATCAAGCCAAGCCAAACACTTTATCTTTTATGGAACAGAAGTTATCAGCCAACTGATTCTTTTTATTGTTAGAATATCTTGAGAGAGTTGTTCATTATGTTTAATTAAATAATGGTTGTTGTAGGGTGATTGTGGCTGCATAAATAAACACTAGCTCTGCAGGAGGTCCCTCGTTGATAATTTTTCATAGAATTAGTCGAAGTTTACGTGTACATGTGAGCTGATTGCTCTCTAGTTCAATAACTAATAAGTTTACACCACCACCTGAATTTATAATCTAAATATGTAAATAAGTAGGCAAGTTCATGTGTTTTATCTCTCGTCGTTAATAATATGAATTTATTTTCGATTTGCGAACACGTATTATTATTTATCTTACATAAGAAATAGGACCGGATGCTTTTTAGAACATATGTATTTATATCTGCTCAGCTAAATTATTGAGTCCTGGCTAAGGACATTAATTGAAACGCAATCAGACTTATTATACTTAATTTGATTATTTGAATAATTATTATCAAATTGCATTCTCATATTGGGCATTTTTCATAATGACCGGGCATTATGTATACTGCCCAATTTATCACTTGGTCCATAACATATATAAAGTTGAAATAGTTATATTTACACTACGAAGAAGAAAATCTTCATCCATCTAATATAATAAGGGACCAAAAGGCTACAATTTAAGTTATTGGAAATAAATATGTCGTTGTGTATACCTTTATGTCTAGTATTACATATGTTTGTTCGAAAATACAATATTTACATATTTTATAAATAAAAAAATAATGGGTACCTAATTCCTAATAAACACTCCATGTTTTGCCACTTATGTCCCTGAATGTGAAGGCGTAAATAAAGCATTGCTAAAGGGACACTTACGTGATGTAATTGGTTTCATTTACCTTTACGCCCATCGAATCGTGGGCTATTGAGGTAAAGGAACCACCCCGCCGCACAATTGAGCGTGGGAGCAGTCGCGGTGGCATTCACTAATGGACGCTCCAAATCATCTTATTACTTTTGTATAATTGTCCACAATTTTTTGCACTCCGTACGACAATGAGATTACCCGTGCCACACAAAAGCAACGTCAATACAATGTTTGCACTTTTTGCCGACTCAGTAGATATTTTTGGGATAAGTATATTTATTGCTAGCAAATGATACTTTTTACATTTTTCTTGTGGCATTGTAAAGGTCACTCCTGGTTCTTATATCAACTTTTCTATAAAAACACCAAAAGATCAATATTCTCTCAGTAGATTTTGGCATAATAAGAAGCTCCCCCTGCTTGCATGGAAGTATGCCAACGCAGAGGTTTTCCTCCATTCTTTGTTATCAGAAAAGTTAGTAGAGTGAGAAGAGTGGAGGGCAGTGTGGGGCGGGAGCGCCACCGAGGTGGTGCCCAGGGCGAGGGTGCAGGCCATGGCACCAGGAATGCGAGTTCGCCAAGTATCACACGCCCAACATGAGTTGGATCTTTTTTAAAAGGGCGCAATTCCTGGAAGCGTCTCTCGAGCGGCCGGAGGCTGGCGCTCGGCGGCCATTGTGGCGCGGCCGGCTAGTTTTGATCTTATTGTTAATGGGACGCCAAGTTTTTTCAACCGTGTTCGGAAAAAAGGTATCATAAGACCCCAGCGGAAACGTTACGGACCCTTGTGAAGTAAAATGGATATGTTCTACGAAGGAGGTGTTATTTTAATCGTAGGTCGGCTTTGTTGTTCAGGAATGTAGATGGCCTGTCATAATTTTAATGGGCAGTTTCTCAGACATTCTATGAACCTGATGGTGCACACGTCCTGAATATTCATCAGGATTCTATACTGCAACCGAGCTCATACGCTGGAATGTAATCATAAGTAACTATCTGAATTACCATTTATTGTAATAACATAGTGCATTATCAAAACATTGAAAGATTATTATGAATCTAATGTTATTAATAAACATATCACGTGAAAGAAGTGTTGAATTTCACGATGATTGAACGTTCTCACAATGGCTGCTTTATACACTTTCACTAGACTAATACTTACGTGACTGTGTAATAAAGAGAGCATCCAAAATATTTAATAATGGTGCGTAGATATGCGGGTCTGAATGTTCACCTTTATTTATTTATCTTTCCCAATTCTGTGATCAATAAACTGGCCTTTTCGTCTTATGTGCAGCGAAACAATAATGAATGCGCGGTACCAACTCGCTGTATGTGGAGGCCACACACGATGTGCTTTGTAATGACATAATTGCAGTACGCGGCATAATAAACATTTTAAGAGTCGCGAATACGCGTTTTATATAAAAATTATCTGGCTATGTAGGCATCCACGCGAATTGGCTGCAGCGTTACCAACCGCTCTGTTAACGAGTTCAGATTCAAAAGAGATCGATTTTGGTGTAATACTTATTCACGTCTGATAGTGAGCGCACTTTTTGTATAAAGATTAAATTGAATATCGTTGGAATTTAATTAACGAATGCACTTTGTTCGGATGTTATCGAAAAATGGCGTTCAGCTATCTCTTTATGTTTTAAAAGCAACCTCACTATCACCTATGACACATATTATAATTGAAATAATATAATGTTTTGTTTTACTTGAACGCCGATTTTGTGGAAAAAATAAAACATTGATAACAAGTACTTACATCATACCGCACAAGACGTTATTCTTGGCAGAAATTCTTCAGAATAATCACGTTTTAGGTCTGCATATCCACATTATCCCCTAGGCTGCATTCCAACAACAAAGTGCAGTAAGAATGCGGTTTAGATGCAGGCAGTTTGCAAGGAACAACTGCATGAGAGTATTGGAGCAACTGCAACTTGTCTAGGAATGATCATACGAAGGATCTATGTATTTGCTGAACGTTTGCATGCAAATTGATTACATTATTAGATACTACAGTGACTCTTTTGCACATAATTTTCTAATAGGCCTGATTACCCCCACGGTATGATCATTTTCAAGTTTGGCAAGGAACGTAAAAACTTCTAGGTATACTGAAATGAAAACGCCAAGACATCGTACTTATGTCCATTGTTTTCCAATTCATGATATACTAAGTCAAACGAAAATATACAGCTTTCCGTATGTTGAAAAAGTACTCTCTACATATTAAATCAGCCCTCGACGCGATATTTTTACACTTAGCTGTTAGAAGTAATGATAAATAATTACAGAGAGCTGCAGTTTATAGCCAACATTTGTCTGGCGTGTGGTGCCTAATTAAACCGGTAAACTGCAGTTCTGATACCGTAGGAGATAGTTCTCCTGATCCCGTTACCAAAAAGATATGGGTGGATAACTTTTAACTTGTTATTTATACTAAAGGGCATGACTTTATAATTCTTAGGACCGAAAATAATCTCAATTCAAAATAAAATAGCTTATAGATGTAAAAGTAACTTATTAGAATTTGCCAATACGTGACAGCGTGAGAGGCACGAAGCAAGGCGAGATCGTAATTTACTCATAACTGATCCAGGGATCCCTGCTTTATTCGGCTGTCCAAATAACCTGTCTACACCCGATATAGCTTTACCCTTACCAGAGGGAATGTAGTGAACCTAAGGTTCTAATGCTAGACATGATTTACTATAAGTTTCACCCAGATGACGATAGGAAAATACACAATATAACAACAAATTACGTTTATCAAGACTATCAGATTATACTGTATCGAAATGTAAGTATATCTTGGTATGCAGTCGATAATATTTGAGCCTTTGTATACCGGTTTCAAAGTCGGACCGAGGATTTGAATGTCTCGAAATTCTTATAACGAATTCTCAACGTTGTCTCCAAGAGAAAACTGTGACTTCTGCCTAACTGTGATTTGGATTCCAACGGACAAAATCTAGTCACGCCAAGGCCAATACGCGAAATATGGAGCTTAACTATGGAACTTATTTTGCAGAAATACGATGGGGACATAAGACCTTGACGAAAGGAACGAAAAGGATATACACAAATGAAGTAATTTCGATTATTTACACGGTTAATCAAACTGTGATGTCGCACTTTTTTTAATACAGCTCGGGGCTACACTTCCCATCTCGCTCGCAGGCAGAGCATAATGAGCGGTTGTTAAAATTATGAATGGAACATCTTCCGAGAACCGTGCTTGTGTGCGAGAGTAAGCCGATCGTTGAACACTGCGCGCACGCACACTAACGAACAGAATTCTTATCGAGGCGGCATGTGTGAAAGCCTGCTTGCCTGTACTATCTGATGCTTATTTGATTTTTATTCTGAAATATTCTCTAACTTACCTGCGTACCCTTTCTCATATGCATAAAAGCAATCATATCATATGATTCAGCGAAATCATTGTTTCTCCAATATCACCCTGAGTGGACCACTGCTAGCCGTCATTTGACAGAAGTAAAAATGTTTCCGCTTGTGACTTTAATTGCAAGTTTCCCGAAAATTAGGTATGTGAAATGTAGTAGAGTTACTTTACGAAACATATACTGTCGGCGAACAGAAAACAGTAACAAACATTGATCCACTAATAATCGTATAAGAAGGATTATGTTGTCAAAACGTGCTAGTGTGCGTTTATATGAAGGAATTTTAAGGTCCAATTACGAGCCGCCTTCCATTAACAACTTTATTTATAGTGGGATGAATAACTTGCGGCTTTTTAATCAATCATGAGGGGTACTAAGTGGCATCCGGTGTGCAGGACAATTGTCCAATAACTGCTGATCACTACAGTATAAACTATGCAACGATTTTAGTTCAGCTTGAAATAAAATATACGCGCAGACGCACAACGTAGCTCACTTGACCCAACAAATGGAATGCTGTTCCGACTAGCCCTTACAATAACAAAACAAAAAAGGGTTTTGAAGGCAAAATCAGTTAGAAACGTCGATCATTTATTAATGATTTAAATGACATTCGATAACTTTCATCTACGCATGGTCAAATATTTTAGTAAAATATTTTCGAGCGAGTCCAAAATATGATAATGGTTAAGTCGCGTAGGGAGGTCTTATTTCTTTGATCGATAAAGGTGAACCTACTAACCTGCTAATGTCGGATATAGAATAAGATTTCGGTTTCGCTGTTCCGCTATTTGGAAGGCTGAAATCATTTTATCAGTTTTGTCAAGAGTTTATACTGTTCTGAAGGCAGTCGCTGTGTATACTCTAAAAAGGACTACTACGAAAATAGTAGTGTAGTTCGTGCTGTAATAAGCAGACATATACTTTAGTTAATAAGAATACGTTGTTTGGTCATGCGGTTTAGATTTTGTTTTGTTTATTCAAAAAAGGGATACCACTAAGTATCACTACCTCGTGTGTTCATAAGTTTTGAGACAAACTTTTTACTTATAAAAATAAAATAAAAATTACTGGCTGCTGTATATTTCTTTTTTCTAATTTTGAATTTGGAATGTTAACTTTTAATATCTATGATTTCGGATTATTTTATTTAAATTTTCTCGTAATGGAGGGAACAAAAGAATTACGTGCGACCGTCATTTCACTATTTAAGGTGGGAAGAAAACCTATGGACATTTTCCGAGAACTGAAAAGTTTTGGTGTGAGCCGTAACTTCGTGTATTACACTATTAAACGATACAAGGAGACAAGTTCTTTACAAGATCGGCAAAGAAGTGGTCGTCCACGCTCTGTGAGGACGCCTGCGAACATTAAAATCATCCGAGAGCGACTTCGCCGAAATCCATGTCGCACTCAGAAGAAACTCGCTCTGCAGACCAATATTTCGCGCGTTTCAGTCAACAGAATACTGAAATATGATCTCAAGGTTAAGGCGTATAGACGACGCGAACGTTGTCCAATACTGCTTAGGAGACACGATGCGAGGAAGATACTCTTCACCGACGAGAAAATCTTTACTGTCGAAGAAAAGTTCAACCGACAAAACAATAAAGTGTATGCCAAAAGTAGCAAGGATGTCCCAGCTTCAGCACGGAATGTCTCGCGTACTCATCATCCGGCTAGTGTCATGGTATGGTGGGGAGTTTCGTACGAAGGTGTGACTCAGCTTCATTTCTGCCAACAAGGCGTCAAGGTGAAAGCCAAAAATTATCAAAGTTACATTCTAGAGACTGTTGTGAAACCCCTGTCTAATACCCTATTCCATAACAAGTATTGGGTTTTCCAGCAAGACTCGGCGCCATCCCATAAGGCTAAAACCACTCAAGCTTGGCTGAAGGAAAATGTGCCGGCCTTCATTGCGGCGAATGAATGGCCCTCCTCCAGCCCCGACCTCAACCCGCTGGATTATTCTCTATGGACCGAATTAGAGCTCAGAGCCTGCCGAAAGTCCCACCCAAACTTGGAGTCACTTAAGCGAGCTCTTGTTCGAGAAGCGAAGCGAATTCCTCTGGAAAAGATTCGTGCCGCCATTGATGACTGGCCAAATCGTCTAAGGGCATGTATTAAAAACAGGGGTGGTCATTTTGAATAATAATTATATTTAATTTTTACTTACTATTTACTTAATGTTTACTATTGTTTTTATAAATATAAGTTAATTATTTAAAAAGATATGCAACTTTTATTTTGTCTCAAAACTTATGAACACACGAGGTACATAGTATAAAACAAAATCGCTTTTTCTGTCCCTGTGTCCCTTTCTACATTTCCAAACCGATTTTCATTAGGTTTTTTATCATATAGTGTTTCAAGAGGAAGGTTTATGTGTATAAATACATGCATAATACAGTAGAGAAACATTAATAGTTTTAGACGTTACCGAAGCGAAGCGAGGGCGGGCCACTAAAACCTAAGGTATATTAGACTTATTATTTAGTAGATACCTAAGTATTATGAAATATCGAACAAAATCTAAAAGTAGTACTTGTAATATGGTGCACACGTGAAATTTCCATTTTACGATTCACTTATCAGCATATCAGCTGAAAATTAAGATTATGCAAGAGATTAAAGTAAAAACCCTCAGAATCATTAGAATAGACAGTCTATCGTTGGGAATTTATCGTCCAAACCGGGTTATTTATAAATTTCGATTAAATAAATATAGATCATCATTAACTCTCACGTCAAATTTTATAGAGGTGCAGAAAGTAAGAGAATAAATATTTATAATAAATAGATCTACGAGCGTCACTTCCAACAATTTATCACAACTGAAAACAGGCTTGCTTGCAACACTGAAATATGCGAAAAACTTTCTGTAGAACCCTTAATTTTACAAATAGAAATTCAAGGATTTTCATGTTTCTTTTACTCCGCGGTATGATTCCCGATACGATTAAAACATCAGACACAGAAGGCTTAATTTAACGGTAAGTATGAAAGAAATCGTTTTGTTACTGGAACTTCCTAGAGTAGTCCACGCTAGGAAGTTCCAGTATACTTTAATCGGATAAAAGGACCAGAGCGTAGCAAAAGAAAATCTGTTCATTATGTTTTCGGATGATTAGTCGAGATAAGGACCTCGTAATCTGGTTCCACGTAGATAGTGAAATCCGCCCCATTACCCGGGCTCGAGTGGCCAAAGGCGGCCGACCACCGCACCGCTACCGCCGCCTGCGCAGCGCTCGCCCAAAAAACACCCCGAGACGTAACATAATATTTCCCAAGCAGCCTTTTATTTATTAGCCGAGCAAGACGCGGCGCCGCGACAACTCTACTTCCCAGAACGGAACATCGACGTGTCGGCACAAAGCCGTTACACATATATGAAAAAACAATATTTATGTCGATGAAAAAATTGGGATACGAAGCGTATTTATCTGAGCACCACCGTGAGCTATGCGCTTTTTGTTTAGACCCGATTTGCAGGAATCCGCAGGTACCGCCTAGCGTGGAGAAAAGTATTAATTTGTTAAATGACGACCGAGGGGCGTGGTCATTGGATGTTAACGCTAGTTAGCAACCTCATATTATACGCACTTATGTTTTTTTAACTTGTAAATGTTTACTATTATGATCTCGACATGTAGGTTCTACTCAGCACACTAGGATGGTTTTCACGTCTATAGAAATACATTTACACTTGAGCGCACATGCACGCACATACTCAAAGTGCGCTTTACGGTTATGTGAGAGCAAATGCTCATGAACTCGTACACAATATGTGCTAGATCTACAATTATATTATAATCTATTGAATCTATGAATAGACGCAGAAAATATAACAAGGCCTTTTTCTAAGGACCGCTCTTAAATCAACTTGTAGGAGGAATCTATTTGTGCATGGGAAAATTAGTTTCCAATTGGAATATTTAAGAGGGGCAATCTATAATAACAAAAGAAGAATGCGTTTCGCGTACAAATACTTAATTCTATGGCTCAAAAACATCATATTAATTGAGTCTGTTTCCAAAGTTAAATACTAATTTTGTATTTGCACATGCAAAACAGCTGCATTTGCATTTTTTATATACTGCCCCATACTCATTTCATCCCTTAGAATAATTATAAAATAAATCAGCCATCCCTAGAAACCATAGAAAAATAACAAAGCTCTCAAAGAAGTATAATAATGTCTCAAGCGCAAGATGAGTTTATAACTGAATGGAATGTTTTATCCTTTAGTAAGTTTCCCATGTAATTGACTTCATTAATGGTAATACCTACGCATGCCATTTAAATCGTTTATCGCCAATGAAAGGCACCCGTTGAACCGGTTTCATAAATAACAATAAAAAGCGTCATCTTTTGACTATGGCCTGCGTTACATTTTTGTGGGCTATTTTTATCCGTGATGGTAAGTATACGCAATCGAATTTAAATATGAATCATGTGAATCTTACTGAAATGGAGATCCTGTTGTTTTGGAATAAAAACTGTACGTCTATTGACAAACTTTACGTCATCTGAAACTAATGGGGGCGTAACGTCTGAATAATGGCGAGTACACACGTGCGTATATGCTCGATAATATTGTTCGTTGGGCAAGTACGATCGTAGTCACCATGCATGTCTCAAAATGCTCGACGAGTCGAATGAAAGATGAAACATTCTTATCGAACATGAATGTAGGTGTGAACCCACCTTAAGATAGAACACAGAAAAAAGTCATGTGCTAAAATAGGCACATGCAAAATTTTGAAAGACAGTGTAGGTTTTATTTATAGACAGAAGATGTTATCGATTTTTAAATGAATATGATGTCGCGCCTCGTTACTTACTGAATGCAGAATGAGTTCACAGCAATTGATTGAAAATTCAAGTAATCGTTGAAGTGTAAATATTGTAACCCTTTAAATAACCACTACAGTATATGGTAAGGTTAACTAACATAATAAAAGGTCAATTCCACAGTCATCTAGTCTCTTTTGAAATGATCTATAAATCACAACTGCAAAATATTTGGCTTAATGGATTCCAATTATGTGGGAAAGACGAGACAGATAATGACTGACATCTAGGTAGAACTATTTATTAAAGTTTTAGTGAGGAATGCCCACCCATTAGCAATGTTTTTTGACAAATTATTATAACAGTGTCCTTCTTGTGAAACTCCCTAATTATGATGATTCTATCGAGACACTTTTGTCTTCGTTCCTTAGACTCAAATTAATGTTACACGGCCGGCTATCGAAAACGAAGAAAATTATTATATTCTAAGGAATACAAGGAGATTGACCTGTGAACTGTAACAAAAAAGGTTCGATTTCAACTTGTCTATTAATCCTAGTATAAGGTTGTAGTTCAACTGAGCCTATATAATAATAATCTTCGAAATATAAGTGATAGCTTACTTATAACTTAAGCGGCCCTATCCAAAAATTCCTTGATATAATCATTATTGTCCTATAACACCTACACTGTTCCAATCTTCGATCAACAAATGCATTGAAAGGCCTTTTTCCAATCAATTAATTCCAAAGCCAGGTAACTTGTGTTAAAAGGGATGCAGCTACAGGTTGATCCAAAAATAAATCATTTATTCCTATAGTGATCACAATATTTCTTCGGAAAATTTTGTTTAACTTGAGAATTTTTCTGAGAGATTTATGTTAGTGCCTAAAGAATCGAAGGTTATAAGTAAGTACCTAGTAGGATTGAATATGGCTAGTGCATGTTTGATAAAGATCTAAACAACAATTTAAATACTTACTAAAGTTTTTATCGATTGATAAACAGGTATTGTGTTTTAGGTTATCCGTCTGTTCGGTTCTCATGTATTTAGGTATGCTAAGTCAATACAAAAACGTAAACGCAAAGGTGAACATGCTATTATTTAAGATTCTAAACCGACTCATAATGACGGGGTAAACTTTGATCAAGATAAATTAGCTGAAATCTAAGGAGGAAAATTGATTATTAAAAGATAATTCACCTGTACTTATAAACCTAAAAATATCTTACACCTACTGGCCGTTATCAGCGACCGCATAATTCGTAATAGGTAAATAAGGTCATTAGCAAAAAAGACACACCCTATAGATGTAGGGGCCGTCAAATCAAAATAAGAAAGCGCCACGTAAACTGGCGGAGTGAATGCACTTGACACCGTAATAAATAGAAGTTGCGTGAACAAAGGCCGGCGGGGTTGCGCCGACCCGACGCCGGGCCAGCGGTAAGCCGATTGTCATCCACCTAGCAGTAATCTCTTTTTGTAGCAATGCCGATATATTAGATACGTTCTTTTCCCGTCATCTTTTGATGTAAAATGTATTTTATGGAAGCGAAACTTTATTTTTGTTTGGTTCACACGTGTCAGGTGATAATGACTTTGACTTTAGGAGATAGTGAAAAGATTTATTTTTGTTACTAAATTGAGGTAAAGGAATTGGCATGCTTGTTAATGTTGTTATGTTTATAATTAAAATAATTTTCTGAGGCATTTACTAAATTCTTTTTGTAGGTCTGCACAAGTAAAAGCGACCACTCTATAGTTGCTAAAAATATTTCACCGAAAAACCTACAATGTATCTAGAGGATTTAGAATACATATGTAGGTATCCGCATTACGTCCAAAAGGGATTTTACTATATACCAAAATAATTTGGGTCTATTTTAATAATAAACATGAATAAATTCCAATCCTATATTTGTGTCAAACCTTACTTAATGAACAAGCTCACTGCGAGTCACTATCACTGCCGGAGTAGCTCGCTAACAACGACAGTCCCGACGGCTTAGCAGTCACTTCACTTGAATTACTCTTACTAGCTACTTCAGTACTTACACTACTCGTAGAAACTTTCGTCTCTGTATCTTTCTTACTTCTCACTAAATTCGATAAAGCAGGTTTCTTAACTCCTATGCTTTTGTTCCATGATTGTTTTTTGTCAACAGTTTTCTGCGGTATGATTTCTATTCTCGAAGACTTCGCTGGAGGCCCGTCGTCTTCGTCTTTCACTTCCTCAATGATTTCTTCGGCAATCACCTTCTTTGATGATGGGTTGTTGAATTTGATAGATCTGAAAGTTAAAATGAAATTGTGGTGTAATTTCGGCAAGATTAGAAGTTGTATTGTCACTGTGAACTGAAAACGCAAAATGATAAAGATAGTGTAAACATTAGGCACGTGTTTTCAGGGCCCATAAAACCAGATACAAAAATGGGCTAAAAGCAAAGCAAAGGGCAAAACCCCTTCCCAGTAGAAAAAAAATACTATTTATTCTAGCAAATCTACAAACAGGATGTACTCCTCCGATTTCAGGCCTTTTCAGACTGCCAGCAAGGTCTGTTTTTGCATGACAATATATCGCGAAAAGCCAACAGACGACATACTTTGCTGTTAATCGAGACTTTATTACGTCTATATTAGCCAGCAAAGATTTAAAATACTGTTTTGTTCTCTGTTGTCTGATTGAGTCACATAGTGTCGCTAGTATAGCAACCCGAGCGAGTGTTGTAACCTCTTTGATTCAATGCGCGTAGTTACATCCATGTACGCCCGAATACTACGCGTTGCGACGATTTACTAGCCCACACTATCACTTTAACAGGAATATTCGACATAACGTAACATTGTAAAATTTTAAATAGGTACATGCAAATATTATTCATTTTAAAGGTTTACTTACTTAATAAACTCATCATCCTCTTTCTCCTCTCTGGCCCTCCTCTCATCCGTTGTCTCTGGCTGGTACTGTTTGAGCATGCCCTCATAGTCAACCGCATGCTGTCTCCTGTTCAACTCCTTTAACTCTTCCAAGCTTTCTAGTGATTCTATCTCTTGTTTAGATTGCTCTGTTCTGTATTCTGAAATCATTTTACAAATTGTTATTAGTTATCCATAATAGAGCTTATGTAATCATGATAATTTTAATATAGGCATGAATCATTTGTTGAGGGTAAGTATATGTATAGTACCTATTGTTACAATACAATTATGTGAGTCTAGACTCTAGAGAATTTTACTATCTGCTAAGATGCTTAGGTAGTTATGTTGTACCAATTATCAGATTACAAAACATACAAATAGGTAGACTACTGATTTCTTTGACTAGGTAGCCTTGTGTAATTAAAAATTATACTATACCTCTTTGTTTTGCTAATGGGCTTAAAACTATTTGATATTATGTACTTGGTCTGTTATTCCGGCAGGGAATGTATTTTTAGAAAATCATTTTCTATTTACATACTTAAATAAGTACTGAAGTGCAATAATATTGCAACTCTTTAACATTTTCATGTTATGAAGATCTAAAGTGAATTTCTATTGTGCTAATTAATATGTGTGTTTTAAGAAAATTTTTAGGTCTTTGAGCAACGGATAGCTTTCCGAAAGCAAGATTCTTTTGTTTCTAACAATTTAAAGTCTAATAAGAATTGGTTACCATACTGCCAACAGAATAACTAGCAGATATATTATTTGTGCACTAACTATTGTTTTTAGTTATTTAGTTGTCATTTTTATTTTATTATCTGTGTTGTTTCTTGTTTTATTTTGTTTTTGTTGTGTGCCAATTGAAACATTTTTCTTTCTTTCTCTTTCTATCGTAAGATGCCAGCATTATTCATGAATTGGTTGAGGCCCTCACAGTGTCCAGGCACTGTAATTACCTCATACTTCACCACAAAAACCATTTAACAGGTTAACAGAAGTGTTACCTACCTAGTAACTTCATAGGATTATTAGCTTCTTCTTCCTTCTGTTCCTCTTCTTCCCGCTTGGCCTGCTCCTCAGCAAGTTTGAGTGCCATGAAGTTCCGAGTTGCACCCGCCTCTATCTCATAATCTGTGTTCTTTGGGTCCGTCTTAAATGATATCTCTTGCAGGCATCTCGTGCACTGAAACATTATTCAAAAAGTATGAAGTTTTGATTTACATGTCTTAGTACACTTTTAAAGTTATGTAACACCATTAGAAGTTGTTCAAGAAGCTGAATTGTAAATAACGGTAAAATATAATTGGTACTTAATTAACTTTGATTTTTTAAATATGAGTGATAATACGGTCAGTGGGTTGTCTTAGGGGCAGCAGGTAGTTAATACAGATATTACCTGGTCATATGTCTGTAGGCAAAGTTAAGATGAATGATTGTTTATGACTTACTTTGATATAAAACCTGTAGATTCTGATACCAAGGTAGTCTTCATTTTCAACATCCTCCTTCCTGGCGTTGAATTTCTTTCCCTTGTATATGTACTCGCCGCATGTGGCGCAACGCATATTGAAGGGGGCCATGAGTCGTACGGTATACTGGCGGTTTTTCGCTAGTTTCATACGAGGAATCTTCGACGGATCGAAATCCGGAGGATAGTATTTCTGTAAACATTACAATAACGCTTGTTATTCGTAGCACTGTGCAGTTTTTAGTTTTAACACATTGCCTAAATGTTAAATAACGTCTACTTACATTTAATACTTTTCTTTCCGACATTTTTAGGCGCTAAACTATTAAATTACGTTTATTTTGTAAATAAAACACGTCGCGTTGCGACACGATTTAGTGACAAACATTTGACACTTGACAGTGACAATTTGGACGAGATGTCAGTGAACCACAGATTATAATTAGCAGTGAGTGAAAGACACAGGCCTCGCCTCGTACAGTTTAGCCGGTAAGAGAATAATAATATGGAGTACATGTAGGTATCTTTTATTTCGACGAAAACGATAAAAAAAAAACACATCAATGCGAGATCATATTGAAGGAACTGTCAACTGTCAACACGCGCGAAAGTGCTGTTGGAGATTTAAGTGATTCTAAGTGTAAAACTGTCCAAATCTATGTGAAGTAGTGATAAATACATTCTGTAGTCAGTGTTTTCTATGTGACATTGTTGGTGACACAAAGTGATTAGTGATTAAAGCAGAAAACTGTGTCCAAAATCCTTGAGTGACAATCACCTCTTAAAAATTTTCTAAAACCACCCTCATAAAATTTTATAATTATTGTCTTCACTATGACAATATGTCATCTGACATTTGGTAAAGTGTTGCAATATAAATAATATTTGAAATTCCACCATGAGCTCCGAAAATGGTAGAAATTTAGTGGGACCGGGAAACCCCTCCCCAAATCAAAAAAAATCTCCACCTATGCCTCAGGTGTGTGCGACTGCTTCCAACAACAACAAAAAGCCTTGACTCAACAAGTGTTTCACCCTTCTCTCTTCAACAAACAGAGAGCGAATTCTACAACAACAGTTCCCAGTATGCTTAATTCGAGCACAACATCGAATCAGACTGTAAAAGGTCTGGATACACCGTCTCACACAGAAAAACAACCTCCTGCTTGGCAGCGTGTGCTCTCATCAAAAAAGCGTAAGGTCTCCGAACTATCTCCTCCCAGTGCAAGTACCTCTGCAAACAGATTTGCTAATCTACCCGTTGACATAACGGAAGATGAGAATATTCAGCCTCTTCCAACTAATAGACCTCCGCCAATCATACTCTATGGGATTGAGGACGTTAATGAACTTACAAAACTGATAGAACCAATCGTAAGCCCTGCAGAGTTTAAATTCAGGGTTGTCAACAAAAATCTTCTTCGTGTTATGGTTAATTCAACAGAGAGCTACAAGCAAGTTATTAACATAATAAGAGACAACGGACTTATTGGGCATACATTTACACCGAAAGATAAGAAGTGCTACCGCTTTGTAATTAAAGATCTGCATCACACCACCCCGCACCAAGCTATAAAAGAAGTAGTTGAATCCTCCGACAACAAAGTAGTTGGCGAGATAATCAATGCTCGCTATGGCCCGGACAAAATACCTACCTCCACTTTCTTTGTAAACGTTGAACAAAGCATCCACAACCGAAATATCCAAAACATACAGTACATTTTTAACCAAAAAGTTAAAATAGAACATCCCCGCAAATCCAAAACTATTGTTCAGTGTCAGAGGTGCCAACAATATGGGCACTCTAAGAACAACTGTATGAGGCCACATAGGTGCGTTAAATGTGCTGAATCTCACAGGACTTCGGAATGTCCTAAGACTGACCGCAATACTCCTGCAAAATGTGCTCTCTGTCATGGCGCTCACCCGGCGAACTACAAGGGCTGCGAAGTTTATAAGGAGATACTCGCTAGAAGATCAAGCAAACAATCGGAGCATATTGGCAGAAGGAATCCACAGGCAGCTATCGGCCATAACTTGCAGTCTCCGACGGATCCATCTAATAATAAATTAGATCTTATCAAAGCACAACGAACAAACACAGACCCTAACCGTAAACCAATGAGTTACGCTGACATATTGAAAACTAAAACATCTGAACAAGAAGCTGATACTTCAACAAGTAATAGAATCGAACAAATGCTCTTAAAACAATCTTCAATGTTTGAACTTCTCCTCCAACAGATGAGTACCCTTATTAATCTCATGACAACACTACTGTCCAAGTCAACAAAATGACATCATTAAAGATTGCGACCTGGAACCTAGATGGACTAGCTCCAAATAAATATGAGGTTGAAGTACTTCTCCACACCCATAACATAGACATCCTACTTGTATCAGAAACCCACCTTACCGCGAAAACATGCATCAAGATACAAAACTATAATATATATGCCACTAACCACCCAGATGGTACTGGACATGCCGGAGCAGCCATCATAGTACGATCATGTATTCAACACCAAGAGCATCCGCAGTTCAGAAAAGAGCACATACAAGCAGCTACTGTAGGTATAGCAGATCGTAATGGCACTTTTAATGTGTCTGCCATATATTGCCCGCCTAAACATAAAATCATAAAAGAGCAGTATGATGAACTGTTTGACCATCTAGGTACACGGTTTATAGCTGGAGGAGACTGGAATGCCAAAAACATCCACTGGGCGTCTAGACTCACGAATACCAGAGGAAGAGAGCTTAAGAAAAGTTTGGATGAAAATAACCTCACAACAATTTCGACGGCAGAGCCCACGAACTGGCCAAGTGATCCAAACAAACTGCCTGACGTTATTGACTTCTTCGTAGTAAAAGGATTGTCTCGACTCTTTCATCAGATCGAAACATGCCTTGATGCCTCATCCAATCATGTCCCGGTTATACTGACTATTGGCACAACTGCTCTAAATATTGGAAGGACCCTAAAATTATACAACAGGCGCACTGACTGGAATGCTTTTCGAGAGTTACTTACCGAGCGGCTTGATCTTAATATATCCCTAAAAACCGAGGATGATATTGAAAATGCAGTAAAAAATCTTACCGCCGGAATTCAGGAGTGTTGTTGGAAGTGTACGCCAGAGATAGCTGACAGACCACCTCAAAGTAAAGTGTACTCGGAAACCATACGAGCCAAAATTCTGGAGAAACGAAGACTAAGACGAGTGTGGCACACAAGTAGACATCCGGATGACAAAAGAGCGTTCAATAGAGCAATCCACGAACTTAAACATCTCATATGTGAAGCTAACGACATGGCAATGCAAACATATCTGGAAGGCCTATCAGCTACTAAAGTAACCAACTACTCGTTGTGGAAAGCATCCAAAAATCTGAAACGACCACTTTACCACAAGCCACCACTTCGAAAAAGTGATCTCAGCTGGGCCAAATCCAGTCTAAGTAAGGCGGAAACTTTTGCGAGTCACCTCAGTCAGGTTTTCCAAGCAAATAAAGCAATTCCGAACACAGATGAGACAGATATCGACGTTGTCTTAAATCAGGACCTTCAACTCGATCTACCTCTAAATTCAATATCTCCTAGAGAGATCTACAGAAATATTAAGTCGATGGATAACAACAAAGCCCCAGGATTTGATCTAGTCGACAAAAAAGTTTTGGAAGAACTGCCTCGCAAAGGAATAGTATATATTACCATTCTAGCCAACGCAATGTTAAGAGTAGGTTATTTCCCTGAACTATGGAAAGTATCTCAAATTATAATGATACATAAACCTGGCAAACCTGTCCACGAAGTATCATCGTACCGGCCAATCAGCTTACTGCCGGTTATGTCCAAGCTATTTGAAAAGTGCTTGCTACACAGACTCACCACTGCCCTTGCAGAAAAATCAGTCATACCTGACCATCAGTTTGGATTTCGGAAGGAACATGCCACTATAGAACAAGTGCATAGAGTATGCAAAACAGTGAGGAAGTCGTTTGAAAAGGGAGAATACTGCTCAGCGGCTTTTCTTGATATCCAACAGGCTTTTGATAGGGTGTGGCATAAGGGATTATTCTATAAAATAAAGAACATATTACCTCACACATTTTACGCCATTCTAAAGTCGTACCTATCTAATAGACTCTTCCAGGTACGGGAGAACGATTTTACCTCAAAGTTTTACGATATATCTGCAGGAGTGCCACAGGGGTCAGTGCTGGGACCAGTTCTGTACACTCTCTACACATCGGATTTACCACAGGGCCCTGGGGTTACAATTGCAACATTCGCCGATGACACAGCCTTACTCACTTCGAGCAAGTGTCCCATCCAAGCTTCGCAGATACTCCAAAGGAAACTAAATGAGATGGAGAAATGGCTAGGAAAATGGAGAATTGCTGCAAGTGTGTCTAAATCAGTGCATGTCACATTCTCTTTGCGCAAGGAAAATTGTGCTCCAGTGACTATAAATGGAATGCAACTACCACACCACACAACAGTTAAATACCTGGGGATGCATCTAGACCGCAAACTGACATGGCATAAACACATCCAGACAAAAAGAGAGGAGATAAAATCCAAATACAGGGACCTGCATTGGTTACTAGGCAGGAACTCTAAACTGGCTGTAGATAACAAGCTCTTGATCTATAAATCAATTCTCAAGCCCATATGGACATATGGGATACAACTATGGGGTACCGCCAGCGACTCCAATAAGATGATTATTCAAAGAGTGCAAAACTACATCTTAAAACAAATATCAAATGCACCCTGGTTTAGCAGAATGTCAGATGTTCACGAAGTACTCGGCATACCGATGGTGAAAGAGGAAGTGAATCTTCATGCTGCCAGTTACAAAATTAGACTTCAGAAGCACCCAAACCAACTTGCGGGGCAGCTTACAATACCTGAGACCATTCGTCGGCTAAAAAAGCGGCGTGATATCTTCGATATTTAGCTTACTAAATAAAAGAAAGGTCCTGCTCTACTGGGAGTAGTGACCTACCCGCCACTTAAACTTCACCTTATCTGCTTATAGTCAGAAGACTGATCGCATGATTACAAAAGGAAAAAAAAAAAAAAAAAAAAAAAAAATGCGAGATCATTTCGGATCGCCGAGTGGATACTCGCATCTGATTTTGTTTGTGTGAATGTGAATATTCATCTCAGATCTGTGCTTTTAGAAACATTATAAACAAAAAGTGGTTCTCAATTTGGATATTTCTTTATTACCTACATACCCAGCATTTTCATCGTAGATAATCTATCATACTATATAATTTATAAGATATATTGAGATAGATTTGTTGCTTCATCAAACGCAAATAGCTCGTCAGGTTATGATTAAAACTTGGCAGTAGGTAGGTATTACAGCTCGTGAATACATCAGAATATAGCAGTGTGAAGTCGCGGCTCGAAGCTAGCTTAATTAATGAAACCATTATATGTAACGTCATACAAAATATCAATTTATTCGCAAAAATCGAATCGACCAAACTTATCACAATCAACTGACATTCACAATTTCACCTTATAGGCACTTAAAAATTTTATGCGACGACACTATACTGAGCACTTGGATAGCTGTTAGAAGAACAGGAACTTTCTGAAAAAAACAAACTTTAATGAGAGGGATGTAAAAGGAAAATGACGTAATATGTATGTATTAAAAGTAAATAGGTACTTGTAACCTAGCCTTAAAATATTTACTGAAAAGTCCCTTGAGGCAATCACTAGTATAGTGATCTCAACCTACGCTTATCTCACCGTTCTCGTCGATTCCCACTAGCAGCGAGTTCGTGTTCAAGCGCGGCAATCTTCTCCTCGTGCCGCGTCCGCTGCGCCTGCGCACGTCGTTGTTGCTCCTCAAGCGCCAACACGATCTTTTCCAGTCGGTGAATCTGTTGTTGTTTATTCTCTAAAGTAGCGAATAGCTCCTGGATCTCTTCCGCTTTCGCTGCTATCTGTTTGTTCACCTGGGAAATGTTAAGGATAGAGACTTCAGTTCCATTCAACATTAGAAAAAAAAAACGTTATAATTACAGTCAAAATTCAAATCAGCCATAGACACTGCTCTGTTTGTACAGTAGTCCAAAAAGGCTAATTATTTTAAATAAACACACGCAAGCCTTCACTTTTGGGGAACAACCAACAACAAAAATTCAAACGAGACTCCGCGTGTCGCTGAAATTACAATAAAAAATGATAAAAAAAGTCGTCTCACTTCATCAACGATTTTCATTCGGTGCTCAAGATCTTGTTGTAACGCGGCCAGCTCGCGACTCTGCTCAGTCTCTTTGTTCTTCAGCATATTGATTAACTCCTCGCGAACCTGCATTACTGACTAACTTATAAATCAACGCCAAAATAACACAATTATACAAAAACAAGAGTCCAGATCTGGAAAATTTGGTACATTCAGCGAAATAATTATTTTAGTTTTCAAATAACGGTTATATTGTTGACATTTGGCTAGTTAAGAACAGAAGTGATCCAAGTAACATTTTTGACAAAATGGAGCTAAGTCGATTTTTGGGACTTTTGAGTATGAAGTGAGGTTGTGCAAAAGTAATCCAAGCGCTATTCAGTACTTTTTCAAACAAACTCTTTTATGTTACGTTTCTGTATTTCAACAAATATTGCTATTTTCTGGTGTTATATCAATATTTTTATCAAAATTGCATTTACTAAAGAAAAACAGCTATGAAAGTTTGAGTTATGTTTATATCTATCAAATAACAAACATATTTTAAATCATGTGCTCAACATAATTATAATATTCATAAAAACGCATTTCTATGAATATCTCAACTTTTAAAAAATGCTACTTGGATTACTTCTGTTCTTACCTAGCCATTTAGAGGATTTATGTTTCATCACTTTTTCCAAGATAATATCGTCGTGTGTATTAAATACATAGTTAAGTTTAGTTTTAGGGTAGGAAATTGGATGGTGAATGAATACGCGAGATTTAAATGTAACTTATAATCTTGAAATTCCAGCTACCGTTTGCTAAAAGACTGCCAGAGCTCTAGAATCGAGAACGTACTAGTTGTGTTACTATAACTACGATTGCAAGAAGGACCTAGTAACCTTTATGACTCTTGCCTGGGCACGTGAAGTCTTGTCCTGCTGCTCGAGTTGTTGTTCCTTCTGCACCAACAGCTCTGATAACTCTTCGTTTCGGTGCACCGCTTCGAGAAGGCCCATTCTCAAGTTCATGATCTAACAATGTATGTATTTAAATGAACATAAATAAATCTTCATAGGGAGTACCTTCGTATGAAATTGATTGTAAGGAGAATTTATTTAAACATAGGTAGCTAATTATTTACGACCTATATGAACACTCAACCTCAGACACCCCCCCAAGCCATTTTTAATTAAACTGACCAAATTGAGTTGGTCTTTCGCTTCATTACATAAACCTTTTTTATTGGATATTACCTCCTGTTGTAAGTCCTGATAGCTGATACCATTAGGAGCCTCTTGACAGTTGGCCACGGCGCGATTGTGTGCCTGCAGATCTCGTACATATTGTTCATATTGAATTACTTTTTGCTCGCTGAAATGTGGTTAGCATAACATACATTTGACTATAAACTATTATTGGTGTCCTGTCCTATTCGCTGTTGAGTCAAGCCTTACTTTAATTTAATATTTTTTGTTAGTTCTCTTATTTGTGTTTGCATTTTCCCTAATATTTCTTCCTTGCTCAGAAGCTCGGCTGCCAATTTCTGCTGCATTCCTACCTTGTTCTCGGATTCCTGAAATTCATAAAAGTTTGCAATCAGAAAGTCATAAAATATGACAAACGTTCATAGCAACATGTAATCACCTCACTGGAGGAAAAAAGTTATCTGGTACATAAGACTGAAAGAAAAAAGTTGCAGAGAATAACTAATGATCCTGACACGTAAATAGCAATATAGACAGAGCAATAATTACAGTTATCTTAGTCAGAGTTTCCAAAAATCGCACTTTCTCCCGTTTGCAGGCAGTCACTTCATCCTCAGTTACGCGTAGACTATCTTTAGTAGCCTGCAGTTCTGCCCAGAGATCCATTTCTCTTTCTGTTGGTAAATCTGGAAGCATTAGAGAATTAAGCAGGTGTGCTTTTACTACTGACCGGTATATGGAAATAACAATAATTACCATTAGGATTAGGTTTAGTATTTTCCATTTCAGTGATTTTAGCTTTTAATTCTTCAATATTATTTTGGCTCTCTACTAGGGCAGCCTCGGCTGCCTCCTTCAGCTCAATTTCTTTTTGTGTAAGTTTACGTTGTTCTTCTAAATTAGCCTTGAAATCTTTGAGCTGGAGCGTTAGTTCCTGTATGGCTGCCTTGTGCTGAGTTGTTAAATTTTCTATTTGGTGTTTCAGATCTTGAATTCTGTAGAAATAAGGAATTGTATCAGTAACACTATGAAACAATAGCCAATTCTTGAATATCATCGCATATTAATATTAATTGTACATACTCGTTCTGTAGTGTGTCACGTTGTTGAGCTAATTGACTACTGGCTACTTCTCCGGTCTTTAACGATTCCTTTAATTTCCTGGCACGGGCTTCCAACTGCACTTCCCTTTGGCGGCTCTAATAAAATTAAATAATAAATGAACATTAGTAACTATATCTTAGTTAACGATATGTGTAACTGTCGTAATGTGTAATAGTCGGACCTGGTCTTCCAGCGCCTTCACAGTGCCTGTGAGACTAGCAATGCTTGCTTCTGCCTCACGCAGTTGCCGGTCCATCTTAGTAATACGGATACGCGCTTGACGGAGCTGGGACTCTGTGGTCGCCAGCTTCTCTTTAGTAGCGACCTTTGCTGATCGTTCTTCCTCCAGCTCCCGACGCATTTCCTTTTTTAAATAAATTAATTTATTCTAATATTTTTTATACAATGACTTGTAAATTTACTTGTTTTGAAACACTTACCTCAGAAGACCTGTTGCGGTCAGATTCATTGCGGGTTTCCTGCAATTCACTTATAACGGCAGAACGTGTTTCGAGGTCTTGTCGAAGTCGTGCTATTTCTCTCACCAACGATTCTCCGACAGCTACCAAAGCACTTCGTTCTCGACAGGCTCGCCTTAAATATGATTGTGTTATTAAAATAAGAAAAATACAATAATATGAAAAAAACGTAACTGGTAAGTAATTTCAGTAAATTATTATAAATACTTGGAGAGTTGAGTGACAGTGTCAACCGCTTCATCAGCACGGGATTTCAGGTCACGGAGAGACTCGCAAAGTTCAAGCCCCTGAGCATTGTATCGAGCAATACGCTCCAGTGATTCGCCATTACCATTTTCCTACAAAAGATAATATGGATTTGGTATTAATATTAATAGAAAATAATCGCATGATTGTCATGATTTTAAATTAATAGAACTTACGCTTCTTTCGATGAGCTCCTTGACCCAATCAATGATCTCTTGTCGCGCCGTAAACGCCTGAAGGCACAGATCGGCAAAGCAGGTAGGTACGTTCGCGACTTTGGAGTCAAGTTCCGCAAGAGCACATTCATCTGTACAAAATCATAATCAAGTGAGGAATACTTTTCATTTGATTTATCGATAAGGACCATTTAAAACCTTTCATTTCGTTCTCATAGTTTTACAAGTAAGCTTTTACCAGTTAACTAGGGAGACAGATATATCTAGAGAATAAGAAAAGCAGAACCTAGTGAAATATTACCAATAGGAAGGGTCGTGTTGATGAGTTCGACCGCGCCATCAGTAGTGGCCGAGGCGACAGCGTCGCGACACAGCTGGGCGACCTCGTCCGCTGTCCAGTCCGCTACATTGAATACCACTAGTTCTTGTAGTTGGATCCCCTCGCCGCAGCCCGAGACGCCCTCGCGAGTCATGCGCTCGCGCATTCCACGTAAACTGTCGAATAGTTCCAATACTGCTTGCTGCAAAGTTTTTATTATATTGTTACGTGTTTAACGCATTTTTTGATTGTCAAACATAAATTCATTTGGATTTAGATGCCAATTTCGAATACAAATATAAAAAGCAGTAAAATAAGCGATGGTGGTAAACGAACCTGCTTCAAATCCAATTCCTTCTTCATACGATGGAATTGCTTCTGCTTTGAGAGAAACGTCGATTTGATATCGTCTTCATCTTTGCATGAACGTGTTGGACTGTTAATGGACGCCGGCGACAGAATTCTAGAACTTGGTGGGACATTCAGAGATGGAGTTCTTGGACGAGATGGGTTAGAGTGGCGTTGCGGCGTGTTGGGCCGGCTGCTGGGAGTGCTGTGACGCTGCACGGGGTGCGCCGGCGTCGTGGGGCGGCTCGGCATGCGCGGCGTTTGTGGACGACTCGATTGTAAGCTTCTAGGAGTCTGGGGGCGGCTATGCAAAGCTGGGGTTTGAGGCCGACTTTTAGATTCTGAAAGATTAACCGTCAACAATAACACTCATCTGCAGTTCTTTAAAAATATTGTTACTTTTTAATACCTTACCGCTTTTGCGAGTAATATTGTGCTGTAGTGCATCAGATTCATTTGTTATGGGTTGCTGTACATCATTGGGCTCGCCATCATTATTTTTTATTTCTGAAAAAAAAATACAAATATATAATATTAAACACCAGAGAAAATAAAGATAAGAGCATGATTACTGTATGAATGGTGACTTGGTAAATAATGGTGACTTGGACGATTGTCGGCCACAACTGCTGTTCTCACATCCTTATGTGCTTCTTAGCCAGCTGCGCAGGACATATAGTGAACAAGCATATGCACTCTCAAAGCCCGATGGGACGGAAATCCGACACAACCGGAGAAAGATCAGGCGCAGGACCGATTTTTATTTACTCTCCGATGCGCGGGTGTATCAATCGTCAACTTACAAGATTCTGAAACGCACAAACCGATTTCAGCCCGACCCAGGAATCGAAACCGAGACCTCGTATACAGCCGCCGCGCTTGCGACCACTAGAACAACGAGTGAATTAATATATACACTCGTCGTATTATTACTGTATGAATACGGACAGTGACGTACCCAAGGGACAATTTTCATTGATGTCCTGAAGGTTAACAGCACCACCATCGTAGACAGCTTGGTCATCAGACGCTTCTTCTATTATCATTACCGAAGAGTTCTCAATAATATAAGTGTCAGGTTCTATCGGTGGCGCGATCTAAAAACAACACTCGCAGATACTTAACTTGTTTAGTATCAAAACCACAATGTTTTGCTAAATGATCGTTGCCAAGAAGCGTTCACACGTTTTAATTTTCTCTAATAAAAATTGCCATCACACTAGAAGATATTTTTATTTTCTCATGGGGGTCGTACGAGTGAATGGTTATGTCTACTTACACTCTCCAATGGTTCGGTATCAAAGCCCCCGTTAGCCTATCAATCAAAAATAAGTACTTAAGTAAAAAAAGCCATGAGAAGATGCCTAAAATGTGGTCAATATTTATTACCTTGACATCAGTCTTGGAATCAGATTTTTGGGCACGTTGAAGAACTTGAGGAGAACTCTTCCCCTGCAATTATTCACTTTATTTATCACAACACCTTTAATGCTGTCTCATGCATTGGATACCTATGAACGATATTTATATTACCTTTCCTAAACTACGATGAGTACCTTGAGTACCTATAAACGATGTAAACTTCTCAGATTCATTCAACAGAAAAGTTCGCATATCGGTCGCGGTTTCCAAGGCTGTGTAAATTTGTAGAGATGGTCGATTAAAAGATTATACCTTAGGACAAGTAGAGATCCGGGTCGGCGATTGCCTCTGGGAAGGCAGGGACAAGTTTCTGTTAGTGGCATTGCGAGCAGCGCGCGCGGCGGAGGCAGCTGTAGGCCTCGGCACCAATCGAGGAGTTGTGCCAACTGCTCAAAGTAAATTAACATCCCTTACACAAAACATTTGACATTACTCTAACCGCTGTCGACTAGACACGGAGTCCACGGAAGGGCTTACCGTAGGTCAAATAAGTGCGTTAGTTGTGTATTATACTCTGATCAATCTATTTATTTGGAATAATGAACCATCCGACACCTTAATTGCAAAAATATCGACAAGACCAGCCTAGCACACCAGAAAGTGCCGTTGGAGGATTTGGTCAATGGGTCGTCTGATTTTTTCAGAAACATAATTTTTCAACTCCTTATCACATAACTTTAAACTAGTATTCCTCAGTGATCTGTAAGTGGTAATCGAGAGAATACCTTAAGTCAGTGATTTATATGAAACTTACAAGGCTTATCCTTTTGCGATTTCGCCGCAGTCGTCATAATAAACTCTACAGCTGAAAATTGGTGTATAGAAAATGTAAAAGAAAACCTCTGGAAATTTTGATATTTTGTTAAACTATTTGCGTGATCGGTGATGATGGACGGGAGTTCTAAATTTGAAATTAGACAGAAAATGTTTTATGGCATTTGATTGCAAAGAAAATAACATATTTAATGAAACTTTTTGGTCATAACATGACAAAAACCTTTTTCTAAACAGAATAACAATTTGATAGGCAGACGCCGCAGCTGGCTGGAACATTTGCCAAAGTGTTCTTCTTCTTCCAAAACTTAGCTACACACAAAATGAAAACCACAAGTCATTTACTTTTGGAACGCATTTGATAAAATTTTTGTACATTGTATTATAATAATCTTAAAAACGCGTACCAAACTGCGTTCCGAGTTGATATAAAATTGTAAGTTGTGTTATGAAACATGTCACTGTTGGTGACCGAGGAGCCGAGGCAAGGTAAAGTACTAGCATCATCTTCAGTCATGTTATGAAGTTTTTATCCGATTTATATAAGAGGAGGAGGTACTCAATTTGTCAGTATGTTTTTTTTTATATGTTACCCTATGCATCGATGGAGTTCATGTAATAATAGTCTTCTTGACTTGTAGGAAAAATATTTTCGTTAATCAGAATCTTTGTTAACTCTACTTGCCTAATACCTTTGTAGGTATTACAGACTGCCTGAAAACAAGTCATTGAAAGCATTTTCCAACATGTGACTATTAATGAAAATTGACTGAATATTTCAAAACATTACAGACGTTGAATCAGCGAAAGGATCGATCAAATGTCGCATTCCGCAAAGATTGCCCCCTGCGCGGCCCAAACCACCACAAATTAGACCCAAGCCTATTGCTGAAATCGCGGTATACCAATTCTTTTATTGTTCTAATATAGTTCGTCACATAGATACTGCGCGGTGTAGTGGTCGCACAGTGAAAACACAAAGGGGTCGCGACTGCTGTGTGCATGAGTTTGATTCCCTAGTCGAACCCAAACTGCTTAGGAGCCTTGTTAAGAAAGTTTCTCAGAGCAGCCTGGAGGAGAGGTGGTGGTGATACACCCGTGCATCGAAAAACACGTAAAACGTCGATCCTGCTCCTGATATGACTCGGATCGGTTCGAATTCATTATAATTAATTATTTTTTTCGTTATTGCATGGACAGTGGATGTGTACGCACAGACTTAAAAAAAAGTTCAGGATTAAAAGCTCATCTATAACATGTCAGTACCTGATGGATGGTTTCTCTTCATTTTTGATCACGCAATTGATCTACTTTTCAGAATTTAGGTATATCTTATGCTATTGTTTCTAGATAGTTCTTGCGAGGGAGTTACTCTTTGTTGCAGAGATCAAAATTTGATGCAGTACCACCCCAGCGATGTACTGGCAGAGGCGCGGTTCGACCACGTTCCGATGAGGTTTTTCCTACTTAATATTATTTTATTTGTTTAAAAGATGTCCTCATCTCATTTAGGTTTATTGACATTTTCTCCACAATAAAGATAAGTTTTGTAGAGCGCCGATTTGGTTAAATATTTATTTGCGGTAACATCATTTTCTTCTGAGGGCTCTTCACTGCTGTAGGTGACTCGTTAGCTGAACTTGAATTTATTTTGGTCTATCCCAAGCGAAGCAGGTTCCAATGCTGAAAATACTAATCCACTCACTTCTTGCGCCGTCCTAAGTTTCTTTTGCTCCTTTTTCTCCATCATAGAGGATAGAGAATGTTTGTAAAAATGATTTTAATCAAGAGGAACTCCTGTTTTCAGTCGAGGCCAAAATCTGCAAATCGTGTGAAAGATGAACTGGGTATAGGAAGACCAGCGCATAGCATGCCTCGTTCGGCCAGACCTGACCGTGATCGCTTTGCAATGCCACTTAAAGTACGTGATGCACATTGCTATTACTTTACTTAAGTTATATAATGTGCATGATAAAAACAGATATACCTACTTAGCTTGAGTAACTTTAAAATGTTTATTTTGTTTCTTCTTTGTTGTATAGAGGCCTTCCACAATACCTAAGAAAATAACAGATCATGTCCAAGCAAACAAAACTGCAAGGGCGGTTATAACTGTGCCTCTCAGTGGAACGCAGGTAACAAACCGTTTAATAGAAGAACAGTTCTAAAGGAGAAGGGAGATACACTTATGGGGGGAAAATCCATAAATATGAATTTATAAATAACCAAGACGGGCTTACAGCTCCAGCAAAAAGATAGCTAAAACTTATATTTATTGTAGTTGATTTGGGAAGTACTTTTGAATATTCCTTAAAAAGTAAGTACTACTTTTAATATTTCTTATATTTACAGAGAGCTCCGATGAAGAACACAAACAATGATTTACCAGATCAGGTGAGAAATTCATACTTTTGTAATCAATACATATAGTATGTTTTTGAATATGCATATCCTGACAACTAAGCGTTAATTTCTTATGTTGATGGCCCTTTGGTATTTTTCAGGAAACTATTCAAAAACAAGAACGATGCGAGGATTATGATGATTTGGATAGTACACCGACAGTTGACAAAGGTAACTTTTTGTGTTGAACATCAGTCATCATTGTTCTGATTTAAAACAATAGTGATACAATTGACAAAACTCATTGTGTTTCATTATTTATTAAATTTTTCAGATTCGTTGTGTTCCCGAAGTGATAAGATGACAAAACTTAAAATAAGTTGGCAAGAAAACATGGTGCAGTTTGAAAAGATGAAAAATGATCTGAGGGAGCGCCAGGTTATATTTTTCTGTTGCAAAAAAATGAACAGAATTTTAATGAAATAATAGGTAAAATTGTTAAATTTATTATTTAATTTCTCTACAACACAGAAAGCCATAATGGAACTTTATGCACTGATGCGAAATACACATCAGAAGATGTCCATGTTGGGCCAGAAGGCGATCCTCCCGCCCTCGGAAGATCTGCGCATCATGAACGTTGCCAAGTTGACTGCAGAACAATTGCTCCAACTCTGTTCTGTCAGACAGCCGGATGATAAGTCACAAAAAACTAAAGGTAGGACTAAAGACAACTTATATGGATGCTTTAGAGTAACAGTTGTGAAAATGACCAGAATTTAATCAAAGATTTTTGCAGATGGCCAATCATCAACAAAAACCCCATTAGCAGTCGACATGAATAAACTGTACGGTATGCCATCCAAACTGGTTGCCACTTGCGAGCAGACTCTGTTTAAACGAAAGGAGATTATTGATTGGTTCGAATCTTTGAAGTCTGAGGAAAAGGTATCACTATCTAAAATTCTATAATTCGAATATATGACATACAATTAACCCTGATATCTGTTAACCAGGGTATCGCTATGCACAAACTATCCAAGAAGATTAACGAATTTAACGCAGAGAACGAAATGTTAAAATGTTCCTTAGATCAAGCGAAAGCAGAATTCGTCAAGGAACTGAATGAAATAATAGAATTCATGCGGTGAGTATATTAAGAAATTCGACTGAAAATAGTCTATGAGAAACTTATCCGTCTAACTAATTACTACATGATAAAACTTTTGTTATTAGCAAAACTACAAATGAAACAGTAGCTCTCCAACTACGTACAGAAGAACTGACGTACGAAATATCAGATTTGAATTCGCAGAACAACGATTTGCGAAAACAAATTCATAATTCCGATCACCTGCGTTCGCAAACTAATAAGAATAAAATCGAGGTAATATTTTGATGTGTTTGTATATTTTTTGCCGATAATTTTATTTAAAAATGTACATTTTATATAAACAAATATGTTAAGTCAACATCCAAGCATAGCGAAGCTAGATTAACGGCCAGTTTCTTCATCAAAAGTTAAAGTTAAAGTAATGTCTAAAGTAAAAGTAACGGTCAAATACGTTTTTTCAAGGCTAAAGTGACAGAAAAATTAATTTGACCGTTACTTTTACTTTAGACATTACTTTGACTTTTACTTTGGCTTTAAAGTATTGATGAAGAAACTGGCTGTAAGACAATGTTTATTATCCAGGAACTCGAAAAAGAACTAAAGGAGGAAAGATGTAAGAAAATATTTTTGCGCGACCGTTTGGCTAAAGCAGAAGGTCAAATTAAAATGAACGGGGAGCGAGCATCTCAATTAGAGGCAGCTTTGGAACAGGCTCGCTCGCAGACTCGCACATTGGAACGTACCATTCAACAACTCCATGAACAGGTTAGAAATTGATAGAAGGAGCAGTGCGAAGAAAATATATGTATTTCTATATTATTTTTACTACCATATTTTCCTTGTTTCAGAACCAAAAGTTACAGACTGATTTTGATAAAGAGCTAAATGATTTAAGAGAATCGATTAGAGAAAATACAATGCATTTGGAAGAAATAGCAGATGCTCGTGAAAAATTGCAAACAGAGTACGTTTAGGCAACTTTCATATATGCTTAGCGTGTTCAATACAGTTGATAAAAAACTAATTTATTTTAACTGTTTATAGGAAAGAAGATCTAGAAAATCGTCTTGGCGACCTATCAAAGTTCTATAATGAATCTCTTAAGAGTATTAAGCATGATATGAATATAAACGTAGCCAAGCTTATTGAAACCGAAAAGAAATACGAGGAACAATCAGAACACAAGAAAGCTTTAGAAGCTAAAGTGGAGTCATTATGCTCGCAACTTTTGGAAGCGGAACTTCAGTTGAAAGACGCAACAAAGGAACTGCTAGATACAAAAGAACAATTGAGTAAGTTGGTTACATAGCTGAAACCTGAAACTGTAGTGTTGACGAAAGAATGTAATAAACGCCCTGTTTTAGGTCAAGCGTTAAGCTGTGAAAAAGAATTACTGTCTACTAAGAGGGATTTGGATATAGCAGTTATTGAAATCGAAGATTACAGAACAAGACTGGCAGAACAAAGTGACACCCTAAAGGAATTCGAAGTAAGTACAGAAAATGTTTGTATTTAACGCAAAGGTTTATGTGGCGGCTGTTTAAAAACGTGTAATCTTTGTTTAGAACAACTTCAAAGAGTCTATAAATTTGGAAGAAAGTCTGAAAAACAATCTAGTGAATAAGGAGGAATACATTGCAGAGCTTGAGAAGAAACAGTCTTTGCTTGAACAACAGTTACACGAGAGGTAAATATTATAAAGTGTAGTTAAACGCACTAATCTTAGGAACAGTGGTTATTATTGTATTAAAGTAAATTATATATACCTGTGTTAAGTACGATGTTATATATACTATGGTTAAAACCCGAAGTGCGGCTACAGCAATGTGTATCCGGCCATATGCGGCTAATTACGGCAGTAGCTAGGACTCTTATACTTTCAACTCCAACATATTACTTTACACAATTTAACAAATAAATAGAAACTCATGTATAATTTATTTCTCAGTGAACGTAAAATGGGATCATATGAAGAACAGTTAACCAAGCTGAAAACTCATATCGCAGAACTGCAGGACGATTTTGGTGAATTTGAAAATTTGAACGAACTTCATGAAATGGTTTGTGAATACCATTTGAAAGTATTTTGCCCAAACAAGAATCGAATATTATTTTTATCATTTGTTTCTATAAAGATTATTTATTTTCTTCCAATTTTGGCAAATAGGCACCTATTTAGGTACTTAAGTTTTACATACGTAGGTAAGATAATGTGAGAAAATTAAGTAATATCGCATAAATTTTTCCCTCTTAGGTAAATCAACAACGAGCTAAGTTGTTAGAAGCGACTAGACAGAATGGAGAACTCGCTGAAGCTTTACAGAAGAAAGATATGGAACTGGAACGACATTTGGACAGTTTCGCAGAACAAGAACAGCTGCTAGAACAACGAAACGGTGTCATAAAGATGTTATCAGGAAAAGACGAAGAGCAAACTAATATAATAAAACTATTGCGCACCAATTTGGAAATGAGAACTCAAGCGGATATGGATGTAAGTTGTAGAAGTAATCGCTAGAATCTTGAAGAATGGTATTGTATTTATTTACAAATATAAAACTTTGTCATTGCCAATTGCTATCAGTATCGTATTAGTTCGTGAGTTTTAAGCTAAAATATTTTACTTATTTTAGATATATATAGGTACCTAATCCTGTTCATCTCATTTCATTTGACACTTATTATTTTTTATCAACAGTTGAACCAGCAAATAACTGAGAAGAATGCTGAGATTGAAGCTCTTATTACAAATGTGGAAACGAGGAAACAACAAATTTCACAACTGGAAAAAATAATTTTGACTTTAGAAGACCAGACGCGAAAAGCGAGTTTACAGAGAAGAAAAGATCAGGATAAAATAAAATTGCTTGAGCAGAAAATAACAGAATACGAACAATACCACTTGGAGAATAGACACATTGAAGTGCCTTCCAACAATTTAGACAGCTTAATCAAAATTTTAGAAGATGAACTTGGAACTTCTTTAGAACCGACGCTGAATAAGGAACATGACTTCACACCCGCGAAAAAGAAATATTTAGGTGAGCGCAGACGAGAAAAACTTGAAAATATTGAATGTCACAAAGGTCAAAATCCTCCCATCCACGAAACACAGCCAACAAAAATTGTCATGAACAATTTTAAGACTTACATCACAAGCACTGACGAACAATTTAAAGGGGATACCCTCGATCGCAAAAAAGCTATTACTAACATGGACACACAGAAATGGGTTCCTGCTCCTGAGCCCAACATTAACACGTACGCTAATCCCACGATCAAAGACAATAACTATCCTCCATTCAGAGGACTGCTGCCAGCTGGTAGTCACCTAAAAGATAATTTGCTGTCCAGAAATATACAATTGTTAACAAGCAATCAGCTGCGTGATGAAAAAAAATGCAAGATGTTTAAAATTGCCGGCCATAGGCTATGAGTGTGTCATGTTCTGTATTGTTTGTGTTGTATTGGTTGGTTCATACGCTACTAAAACTTGTCCTATATTTAAGAGAAA
Organism: Helicoverpa assulta; assembly: GCA_963856015.1. Classification (NCBI taxonomy): domain Eukaryota; kingdom Metazoa; phylum Arthropoda; class Insecta; order Lepidoptera; family Noctuidae; genus Helicoverpa; species Helicoverpa assulta. The sequence goes on from CAWLCW010000016.1 coordinate 5,910,893, forward strand.
TAAAATTTTCTTATGTGTGACTTAAATTACACATTTTATTGACATAATAACATGTAGCTCAACTATTAATTTTAAAAGGTGGTAGCGTCATCTCTCATTTATATCCAAGAATGTCCTAAATCTGAAAAAAGAAAAGACTAAATTAGATGTTTCGTATTTTTTTAATAAAAAAAGTAGATAGCAATATTCTTAGGAAGAAATGGTTTCGTCGAATACATTCTTAGGAAGAAATGGTTTCGTCGAATACAAATTACAAAAATTGGGACAGGACATCTTCTAGATATTATTTCATCTTAATAGAATTTTTCAATTTTTATTCTAACTACCCTAAGCCTATTAAATTGAGTACAAACACTGTTATTCCTAAATACATAAAAAAACATTGGGAGAATACCAAACTTGGATTTTTGATGGGGTTTAATACAGAGGAGTCTGTGGTCTCGCTCTGGGAGCGCAGTATCTCTCTCTCGAGCATGGCGCGGCGGCGCTCGAGCTGCGTGCGCACGCGGCCCTCGCGCTCGAGCTGCAGGCTCTGCGCCAGCACCGCGCTCTCCAGCCGCAGCACGCGCGCGCGCTCCGTGCGCAGCGCCGTCCACGTGTCCGCCGCGCTCGCGCACACCGACGACAACGATCTCGATACCTACTCAAAGTATACATCTCAATTATTATTTATATGGTGGCGACCGAAATCGCAATTGCTTTATGCTTCTTTTTAACAGGGTAATACAATAATGTAACAAAAAATATCGCATGTATACAGTACTCTCGCAAAATCATTGATGTGGACCTACAAACTGTATTTGCGCCATTTGTAAGGGGCACAAATAATAGAAAAATAAATGAATCAGAAAGCTTTGACGGAGGTAGGGCCTCAAAGTTTGCTGGAAGTTAACCTCCGCCTGGCCAGCTTCGTCTAGGGGCGCTGGGTCGGCGCGGCCGTCGAGAAGCGCAGAAAGGTCGCGGCGGGCGCGGATCATCCGCGCGAACAGATCCGCGCAGCGCTCGTGCCGCTCCAACATGAGCGCGCGCGACGCGGCGGCCGTCACCAGCGCGGTACGCTCCCGCGACAGAGTTTCCACTTGCATATGCAACTCCAACAGCTGTTTAAATTAAAAAAAAAATCACATATTCTTGCTGAGTGCAGTGAAAATCCAGTGTCCAAAATTCTAAATCTTAGTTTTTATCTTTCAAACTGCTTATAGATTTCCAACGTTATCACAATAGTGGAACGTTGATATTCGATTGGTCAAATTTGTCCGCTTTCCGGTAGGTTGACCTGCTGACGTCTGATGCCGATCTCGATGGTCTGCATCGCACCTAAAAGGAAACCTCTAAACACTTTACCTCTGTATGCAGTTCTTGAAACGGAACTTCTTTTGCATAACCATCATAGTTCCGCAAACGTTTCACTTCAAGACGTAGTGCCGCTAGCTGGTTCTCATACTGTGTCATGCTCTGTTCCCTGTAGGTAAATATTGTGGGTGTTATATACATATCGCTCACCTAGCAGTATAATGACACATCTACTTTTTTCTTATTTTACAGAAATGAGGGTCAAAGATTTTGCAAACGTTTGAAACGACGTTATGACTTCATTTATATTTTATCTTAGATTTTATGGTTTTGGACAACTAACGCCGTGCCGTTTTACCACTTTATAAATTATACACTTTTAAACACTTAGGCTGTAAAAACCCAATTTCGCTTTTTTTGTAAATGTGCCATTATACTGCTAGGTGAGCGATATGTATATTAACATTTTTGTAATTTATTTTTAAAAATCTCTAATTTTACAAAACCTGGTTCGCTATGTATCTAATTGAAAATTTTACTCACATCAATTTTTCATTTTCTCTTTGTTCTTGTATGACGTGTTGTAGTTTGACAATCTTCTGTTCTCTATCTAATAATTCCGTTGCAATTTTTTCTTGCACGTTGTCCGATCCTTCTCCTTGCTGAATTTTAAAGTATTATTTAATACTAGCTTTTGCCCGCGACTTCGTTCGCGTGGAATAGTGATTTTTGGTTTGACCAATAGATGGCGCTATATGTCCGAAATAAATTTTATTTTTATTTTTATATTTTTTTGTAATAAAAACTATCCTATGTCCTTTCTCAAGTTCCAAACTATGTCTGTACCAAATTTCACACAAATCGGTTCAGTAGTATAGGCGTGAAGAAAAGACAGACAGACAGACAGAAAGACAGACAGACAGACAGACAGACAGACAGACAGAGTTACTTTCACATTTATAATATTAGTTAGGATTAGTTAGGATGAGCACATGAACTGCTACTATAAATATAGTGAGAGCTTCTTCAAAAGTTGCTGAATGTTCCTTTTGTCAATTTAACTTACCGCAATCCGAGACAAAGAATTTAAAAAGCTATCTTTATCAGCTCTACTTTGTCTTAGTTCTTCCTCTACGCGAGATAATGCAACTCGAGTCACTTGAAGTTCTTTCCAAATCTCAGTTTCTCTGTCAGAAGGTTCACTCTCTGCAACAGGCGAACTCGTTTAATTCGATTCGTTAAGCAGCAACCGACACATTTTATAATTCCAAATATAAGCGTCCATGTAAAAACCTGACCTTTCGAAGGTACATACTCAAGGCATCGCCGTCGCTCCATATCTACGAGCCTCACGGAACGTTCGCGTAAAGCCTGTAATTGATCTTCTAACTCTTTGACTTTGGCGTCCAATTCCGTCACACGACTCTCGGTAGCTGCCTTGACTCTTTCCTGAACAGAGAACTATTTTTAATCAACTATCATATACCCATTCAAGAGATGGTCCAAAAGCTCAGAATGTAACATGACCCGAATGCTTAGCACCTGTTCCGCTACCTTCGCCTGGAGCGACTCGGCGCGAGCGCGCTGCTCAGCTTCTCTTGCAGAAGCCAATCTCTCCGCGTTTTCAGCTTGCTCACGTAGCTCCTTTACCCTAGAAATGACATCAGAGAACAATTAAATAAACGCAAAAACTTATTCACCATTTTTATATTATACGCATATTTTAAAAAACCTGAGTTCCAAAGCATCTCGTTGCCGGGACAGTGTTTCGATAGTAATTTCTCCTGTTTTAGAAACTTCAAGTAACTTCTTGGAGCGCGCATCGTAGCTAGTCTCCCGATGACGATACTGAACATAAATATACAATCCATTATGATCTCGTTTGAGTCGTCATCTAAGATTAATGCCCCTTCTGAAAAACTTATTCCCCAATTTTTTTCGTAACGAAAAATGTCATTACCAAATCGCTAACTGCAATAAGTGTGGGATAAATATACTGATAACTCGATCCCTCAGAATGGGATCGTGATGTAGAGTGTTACAACTTCACTGTCTTATGTGTATGTTGTGCGAGTCTGTTTACGAGTTGCTCGAGGTCTTTGTGCTTTTTGCGCGCCGCCTCGAGCTCGGAGCGCGTGTCCTTCAGCTGGCGCTCCAGCGTGGCGATGCGCGCGCGCGCCACGCGCAGCATGCTCTCCGCCGCCGACACCACCTCCTTCAGCGCCTCCCGCGCCGCACGCTCCTTCGACAACTCCTCGCATACTGCCTGCTGACACATACTTACATTTCAATAAACAATCTACATCTTCATAACCATTAACATTATTACATTCTATTGCTTCAACTTCATGTGCTCATTTTTACAATACATCGGAATTAGGTCAACTGGTTTTGAAACAATGTAACAGATGTGCTAGTACAGCGATCAACGACCTGATAGTTGGGCCTATTATCCGACGTTGGTCCCAGTTCTTTAAGTTCGTCAGTATCTTTCTTCGTTACATCTTCTAGTTTGTGCTGCAGTATCATGTTCTCCTTTTGTAGCCGTTCAATCTTTTTCATCATTGTATCTCGATCGACCCAAGGAATCCTTAAAAAAATGTAATGTTTTGAATTAATTAAGTTACGAAACAAATAAGATTAATATCCATCTGATTTTATTTTAACCAACGAAAAAAAGTGGTCCAAGTAAATTAACCTAATACTTACTTCGCCAGTTCTAGAGAATAATTTATTTTAGCCTTCAAATTCTCCGCAGTACCAGCCACCATTCTATGTAACTTTTCTGTTTCATGATCAAATTCAGTGTTCTTCGTTTTCCATTCTAAATTCTAGAACCGAATAAATCAAATGAGTATTAAATACTGTGTGGAAAATGCATAATTGATTCTTATTGGGACACAAACATCAACGAGTCACGCGTATCAAAAATCAAAATGGCGATACCGATATTTGGTTACAGGTGAAAACTTACAGTAAGATAGGTAGCTCGATCAGTTCGGTGCTTGCCCCTCAGAAGATTGAGTAGTTCTATTCGTCGCGCCATAATTTCTGCGCTAACCGCCAACATCTCTTCGGGTATAGGGTTCAATTGCGCTGTTATTTGCTGAAGAACATGTGGACCTGAAGCAAGTAACAGTAAAATTATTCATTTTGGATAAAGAGCATTTCTTACCGTTTTACTTCGCGCAAATATTGAATAGAATCAATTCTTCTTATGAACACTACAAACATTTGACTTGCCAGACTATTCCTAGATATTTCGTCAAAGTAAGTTGAAATATGTAGGTAGTTAATTCTCACCAAAAAGTCCGGATATTTCAGAATTTAACGGCATTGCCAGGTCGTCGCGAACTAACATAAGCAGGTCATGTGCCGGCCAGCCGCTGACTGAGAGCACGCGCACTTCGCCCATAGACTCGTCAGCATGCACTCCCGCCCGAGCTTCCAGCTCTTTGAGCTGGGCGAAGTTCTCCAACATCACGTTCTAAGCGCACAAATATGTATATTATAATATTTATCATACATTTAATTGCTTTTCTGGAGTTGAACAGCAATTATCTGAACGGTGGCTGTCCTTGATTCCAAGCACAGCAATCATACACTTATGGGTACTGGTACTGTTATTTTTTTAGTTTATAAAAATATACATTATGTCTCCTATCTAACAACATGAATGAAATGACTCACTTGTTGAGAAATTAAACCTTTGCGCATTTTCAGGAACTCTCGTTTTTTCGTTGCCAAAATTCGCGTTACTTTGGTTAAAACACATTGAGGCATAACCAAATCTTTTTCTGTAAAATAAAACAGATAAAGGTAGATAAAATATAGTCACACTATCTTTTAAGTAGTCTATTTACACTAATAATAAGATTGTGGCAACACACTCAGTGTAACGATATTTTCAGAGATATTACCTTCATAAAAAAAATGAAAATGGAAAGGAGAATTTCATGACGATAAATGCTAGCAGCTATTTTTTAAACGGACCAGTAACTCAATTCTCCTTATTCATCTCAAACTTATTAATGTGTCAATTGGATGTCTTAGAACTTTTTAAAAGATATTAAAAAAGAGTTTATTTACCAGGGTCACTTTCTGGTGGTATGTGAAAGGGTTGCATTATCCCGTCGGGTGCTTGCCCGCTTACTGGAGCGAAATGCTCTTGAGATTTCTTCTGCGTCTATTTTGTAATAAATAAGCAAATTCTAATGTAGATATACAACATGTAACTTAATTAACGCACATCCTGAAATTAGTTTGTTCAGAATCGTTTACTGAATCGATTTATATAATTTTTAATATAGGTAATTTTTTATCCCAAAAATAATTAAAACTACGGAAATTATTGTCATATTAACCCTGTACAGTCAAAACAAATTCAAATAGACCGTAACTCAAAGTAATAAGACTTCGTGTATTGTCGGCTTTTTCCGTAGTTTCGTTATGTTGTGTCGAGTCGAGCGGCGCGCGGCGCGATATTTGCGTGCGTAGTAGTATGACCAAAAAGTTCTCCAAGAATTGGTATAACTAATTTAGTAAATAACAATGCATATACATGTTAAATTAAAAAGTCAATTTATGTATTATGATTATAACATAATATTCTAATTGGGGTGTTTGAGGGTGTGCGTTAATTACGTTACATGTTGTATATGTTAACAATACAAGAAGCAGTATACATATTTCTAGGAGTTCTATAAACAGGAATGCTAAGGTAACATTTTTTTTAACTTTGTGCTTGTTTAGCTATTGTGATTAAACTAATCGAGAAATTTTTTTGTAATCATGGGTAGAATCACGTGTTCAAGTATTGGTACCAATTACCCATCACCCTATAAAACATACTTAACTTTGCCTATCATGATTAGATCTGAACTTACAGCAGTGCATGGGGATAGACTCTGGCATCTTCTGTCTGCTGCCTTATTCTTTACATGAAGTGGGCTCTGGAAGATATCACAGCACAGGCGTTATTTCTTACTACTTATTTTACTTAATCCTTATTTCATTTGATTACAAGAATGTGTTGTGTTTTACCAATAAAGTAAAAGAAAAACACATCTTACATAACGCTGTGAATAAAATCGCGTATATGTTCGGGTTTATACATAAACGTTTTGCAGAAAATAACCTGAACGTAACAAATTATATACCTACTTATGAGGTATTTGTTCGTTTTGTGATAAGTACCTGTCGATCAATCTTTATATTCGCAATGGTTGAAGAAAAGCCACAAGAATTAAATTTAAAAAAAAAAAACTAGAGCAATAATAGGTACGTAAACCTTGCCAAGTTACATTTTATGCAAGTTTTAAATTTTGTAATTTTAGTGTATCAAGAATAATAAAATAGACCAAATGTCTCAGAAACCGTCACCTGAATTAAGGTCACCGGTGAAAAAATGGGAATCTACCTAGTCTGTCATTGTTAGGTACCTAAGTGACTTGTTGCTAGTTTCAAAAGTTTGTTTACATGTATGAATGTACAGATATACACACATTTCTGAGAATACAATCGGGAATCAAAAATAATTCTCCAAAACATGCACAAGGCATCCTACATGTCAAATCGAAAATAAAACGATGAATGATTTAGGTTCCATTGTATGTACTACCATGGTTGTTTCAAGTCCATATTTTATTAATCCTTACAATACTTTATTACTCACTTCAATAAAATGGTATCAATGTCCAGAAATCCAGATTTATTATACCAAATTATAAAAAAAAAACAAATGTGACACCAAATGTAAAGAAATTGCTTTCACTCGATTTCTATACACAAATACATTTATAAGAAACTGAGAAAGTGTGTTCCTCAGCAAAAAATCTAGTTGCCTATTTAACTCTATTGGTGGTGTGATGGACATAAAGTGCCTCAATTTTACAGTTCAATCTATTTGCCAACACACATGATGGCAGGTACAACCCTAGTAGCGTTGTGAAGCTCCGTATTTCCAATTAAACATTTTCGGAGTCAAAGTTCTCGGAAGAAGAGTCCACAACACATTAAAATCCAGAGGTTATCTCGAATTTCAAACTCGTTGTACCTACTTGACAACCTTATAACTCTCGCACTTAACTGAAATCATTTATTGGATCTTAAACCCTAAACAATTATTATCATTTTTACCCGATTACCAGCAATTATTATGATATAATATAATATAATATTTATACAGAGAAGAAATTTAGAAACATAAGAAGAAACTATAGGATTCATAATAATTGTATTAGCAGTTTTTGTGTTCATCGTGTAAGACAAGGTTCGTTCTTGATGTTGTAAAGTAACAAAGACTCACTCTAGGCCGTGGTGTGACGGGGCTGGCGGAATGTGCCCTCTTGGCGATAGCTCTCATGGGTCGTTTCTTCACACCGCTTTCATTATCTGAGAAAATAAACACCGCTTATAGTAATTATATCTGCTTATCAGCTACTCATTTAGGCATTGACTTCAATGCCCTTACGCAGTAGTCGTTCTTATAAAAATATATTTGTCGTACTTAATATATTTTTGAGCCGGCTTAGAAATAATTCTATATACTTTGTATTATTATGTATTTCTTTATTTTTCTAGTACTTTAAAATCTCTACGAAGTCTATCTCTGACAATAGACTGGAGATGAAGACATGTTGGTCTTATGGTGAACGCCCAGTGAGCTGAAAGCGTCAGTTACACCGCACCCGACTATTCGTCGCAGGCAATGTGTGAGAGGTTTCATAGTTTTATGTAGGTAAAGAATTCATAATTTCGTGTCGGTCTGCGAGTTCGGCTCCGATAGTTGTGCCTTCACCGCTAGGAATATCAATTCTAATTTGTTTAAATTAATATAACAATACCTGAATAAATTCTCGCTATAGTAGTGAATATTAATAATAGTAATTGAAAACCTACCTAGTGATAAGACATCTTTCAATAGGTTGGCCAGTTCTTTCTTCCCCGGCGAGTGAGCGCGTTTTGTGGAACACTGAGGGTGAGATTGTGCAGATTTCGGCATTTTTTCGGTGGTACCTAAGTATGTGACGATTTCAACGTTATATGACTTTTCAAACAAATTGAATAGGTACAACAATGTTGAAAACAGTGTCTATTAACTACCGGATTAACAGTGGAAGAGCATAGTGTAAGGAGAACAGGAAATTTCGATTGAAAAAGCCGAGAAGTCATGGTGTAGGTACTCAGTAGGAGACAAGTATCTAAATACAAAAAATCTGCTTCGGAGAAAGTATTATTAGGTATATTAATTCAAGCAAATTAGAATGACCTATTAAAACTTATTTTATAATTACAAACAATGTCGAAGAAGTAACAGTAATCACCTAAGCATATAAAAATAATACTACCTACCTACATAGATACTTAAGGTTCCATTCAGTAAACTATTACCTATATAATCTGTGGTAAAACGTTGGAATAACCTTGGGAGCACGTCCCAGCTATCTTTGTCCTCGGATAAGCCCTCGAAGGCAATATATTTATAATCAGTAAGCATGCGAATATCTGAACGTTAAAAATCAAGATAATCGCAGAAGGTTACGCTAGTTGTTTACTCGCAAAATTATATGAACTCGTACATACTTTTATTTTTTACCAGTAGATACAATACTGTAATGTTTGAAAAAAATGCTATAATCATAATTTAAACATACAATTTAAATATCCATTGAGCTTAATAAAGTCTGACCTTTCTATAGGTATAATAAAGGATGGGCTCTGACGAAATTGGGACGACAAAACGCGACGCGCGACGGCCACGCTTTGATAAGATGCAAAAACTATTCGCATTACTTTGAAATACATTTTTCTTTCATTAGGTAATTATTTTAAACAAAAATAACTAGGTAGGTATTATTTTCATATCATTATTTTTTACAACGTGAAAACACAAAATGGTGGAGTTTTTCAATCGTTGCGGGATTTTCTAGCGAAGTCCCGAAACTCTTTCAGTAGGTTACGAAATTTATGAATTGCAATAAAAATGACTATTTGCTGAATGTAAGAGCGCCTGAGCATTAGTTAAAACATCCTCAATGTTAGAGAGAATTGTTTTGTAATGAAATTTTTTGTTTTGTACATTCAAAGACTTTGATATAAATAAACCGATATTGTGTTTTCATGTGTTATAAAATTTACAAATACCTATTACACCGTTCGCTGAAGGCTGCGACGCTTTCAACATTGTGCAATATTTTTGGTATTTTTGAAGACTTTTGATATAAAGATTAATAGACTTGAAAATTTTGTCAGAATCACCTGGTTTGACACATTTTGCCACCATATTTCCAAATGATGTGCAAATTACATTGCCAAAGTTTAAAAAGTTTCTATTTGCAAAAAAAAAATAGTAGTCATAAACTAAAAAAATACTACACCCAAACAGGCCCGCCGCTAGCTGTTTGTTCGCCCGCGTGCAAAACTGATTATGCCGCCCTACGACTACATACGTTTTGTCAAAAAATATATAAGGGGGGGGGGGATCCAGGGGTCCGCGATTCATATCCATCTTACTTGTCGTACAGAAAAAAATATGTACATGCACCGCTCTGATTGCAGAAAACCCACCTACTTTTGGATAAATAACTACTTATTGCAATACATAACATACATTACACATAACTTTTTATTTACTCGAAATGCTCAGAGTAACCTAAGCAGTCGTGGGTTAGCTCATAATCAAACTAAGCAAGTGCTTAGGGCATCAATGCAGTGCAATCATTACCCAAGTGGCCCCTATGTATTGAAAGATTGTGATTAACTTAAACTAACGCACTTAAATATATATAACAATGTTTAAAGTCAGTAAAATATGTTATTTGGTGGGTTTCCCGTTGAAAAGTCAACTTATAGGATACATTTCATATGTAAGGAAGCGCGAGCGGAGCGAGCGCGAAAATTTTTTAGTCTAAGGACACAAAACAAAAACCACTGTAAATTAACAAAGCAAAGTCAAAAACTAAGATATGCACAGAAGCGAAGTGCAAAAGCCGCGAGCGAAGCGAGCGCGATTATTTCCTTAGAGTTTTCATGAAGTAAACATATCATAAAAAGCCATAACATACGTGCGCGAAAAATGTTTTTTCGGAATTGAATGCCTCAACAATTAAACAAAGATAAAATGCGCTATTTGACATGGAGCCGCGAGCGCAGCGAGCGCGAATTTTTTTGGGGATGCAAAGGGTGAAACAGTCAAAATTAATAGGAGACGACCAAAGCTAGGCGGCTTTTTCTGAAATTTAATTTTGGTTTAATTTTGCCGCCCCTTATATAGCGATCTTAAATCGTTTTAAAGAATCTTTAATTTTGAAAATGTCCTTTCAACAGATGTACCTAACTGAAACCGGCAGTGTAAGTAATATTCCTAGCGCTATTGCTGTGTTCGGAAATATTGAAATCAAATCATTAGTAAAAAGATATTGTATTTTTTTAAATATTACGTGATAACTCGCTAGATTTGCCGCCCCCCAGGACGTGCCGCCCGCGTGCTGTGCACGCGCTGCACGCCCGCTTAGCGGCGGGCCTGCACCCAAAAGAAGAAGAAAAATATTTAATAAAAAAATAAGCAAGTTGATTGTTGATAGAATAATATGTGACGTGAAGTGGTACAATCACAAAATATCCTTGTGACATTTATTGTTATTTCAGTTATTGGAGTTAAAAACAACTTATCTAATCCCTGATTGCCCTGACCGTTTTTCTGATATTAATGTTGCAATTGAACAAATAGTTGGATGGAAGTGAGAATGGAAATAAATAGGTACACCTGCATGCCAAAGCTGCTGCCAATAAAAAAGTGCGAATAGACCAAGATCTAGACAACATGAATATTTTTCCATCATTAAATAGATCATGATTCAAGCCCATTCTACAAAAAGTGTTAAAAAATAAAACCGATGTTTGTTTGTTTGCGTTGTGAAGGCTACGAAAGAACCTACTTATCAGATGTGAAGAATTCTTTTAATGTTGGGAGTTGCAGTAGCCCCCACGGTGACATATTATGTCGCAATTTATCCAGGTACGAGAAGATTTCCGGGACGCTATGAAAACGCCAGAAACTGAAACTGGTGTTCAATAAATAATTTTTACTCATGAACAGTTTTTTCACGTTACAAACTTAACTGACTGTTAAAATCATCAACAAATATTGTATGATGTCTTAAGTGAATAATCACGTATTTCCTGCTATTTTCCTTCATGAAGGATCTGAAATAATATTTTGGAACGCATTTTGCGTGAGATGCTTTTTGTGATAAACTCACATCGGGACTTTAATGGATTTTTTCGTTAATGATGTGATTAACTTTGATTCTGAAATGTGTAAACCAAGCACGTCGAAATATTATCACATAAGTAAAAAGTTTTTTTTTTACGTTTCGTCATAATCTAAGGATTACTAAATAGTTATTAACTATAATTTAAGTAATAAACTAATAACAAACGATTAAACTGTTATCTTTGCCCTAATTGTGAACGTACTTATGAAGTAAAGATATTGAAGGAACTGTTGTACTAAATGCTTACGTTTTTTTTTATATAATTTTCCGTTATCTACATGCTAAACAATATTTTCATCAAACATAACGTAAGTACATAGCCAGCAATTTTTCGACGAGCTGTTTCAATATTTTTCAACCGACTTCCCAAAAAGAAGAATTCTCAATTCGGACGTATGTATTTTTTTTGTTTGTTCGCTCAAGGCTCCGTCGATTACCAACCGATTTGAACAATTATATTTTTGGTTGAATGGGTATACTTCTCAAATATACCCTGATGATTGGAAACCTGAGAAATCGAGGGCATCTCACGAAAATGCTTCTTCTTCTTTAGGCATGTACCTACGTCTGATAGAGCTGCGAAACAACGTTTAGAGCTGACCTGAAAATGAAGAAGAAAGAAAGTCAAGGGCGTTTTAGAATAGTTTTTTTTTTTTTAATGTCTTATCCCTTCTTGAATTTTAAATATTAAATCAGCAATGGGTTCTCCCACTGTTGAAAGCTTCTCGCGTGTTGCAAAGTGATTTGTTCTACTCTACATTTATTTATCAAACAAATCCATTAATACGGTTGGTATTATCTACTGTATTGTCTGTATTTAATTGTCATGAGTGCTAAGCCAATGTCCTCTGCAGTTGGACTGGTAAGATATGGTGTAAACATGCAATACAGAACAGATATCAAGATAAGTAGATTGATTTCTATAAAAACACTCGCAATAATAGCCTTAGCATTGGTTTTGCATTGAAAGATAACAAGGAAAACATAGCTGCATATTATTTGCAAAATTGTTAATTTCAAACTAAGTATGTATTTTGAAATCTCATATATTTTCTGAGAAGAACACATTAAATTTTCTTGTTCTGAAAGGGACACACTCTTTATTTCAGCATTTTTCGTGTATAAGTACATTCTTCATCCGATCCCTTTTCATTCGGTTAAATAAATCGTTATCGATCACGCCTTGAAACCGAAACTTTTAATCCATATGACCATCGTAGGTACATACAGCATTTTATATTTGTAACGTACAAACGTAGAAACATAACATTTGATAAACATTTGAGTTCTATGACCAACGTGGATCACTTGACCGATGTCAATCAAAATAGGTATAAAAGTCACATTTTCAACATTTTAAGGCTGTTACGCTTCGGTTCATAACAGTTTGTTAACTCGTTGCTTCGGTGAACAGCCAACGCTAAACGCCCATAGCGAAACAACGTCATGGTTAACCTGAATAAGTAGTTTAATTTGTATCAGATTGCTTACGCGCTATGTTATATTACTCAGTGCTCCTAGGCCTCCTAGCCCATAAACGTATGCAGCTGTTAAGAGTATTAAAAACAGTATCATTAGATAGATGAATTTGGGTTAGGTACTTCAATATCTTTTAGAAAGGAGGTTCAGCACTGCTAAGCTTACATTACACAGCTCCAAAGGAAAGACTACATTACATATTTTCTCTAGACCCTTCTCTGTGTGAGAGGAAACCTGTGCACAGTACAGGGAAAATTAATAGGCTGATCATGATGACGACGAATTACATGCGCACCAAGGATATAAACAGAAAAAAAATGATTTCTATGATACACACACACTGTATGTCATATGTAGTATTTTCTGTAGTAGATATATTATGTAATTATAAATATTCAAATCTTTCACAGAATAAATAAAACGCGACGCTAAAACCTACATACCGACAGGCGATGCGCACTTCTATGAGCCCTCGCACATTACGGCCACCAGTCGCCGCCACTAAACGCGACCACCAGTAGTTCGGCTAGACCACTACACGCCGCCACCAGTGGCAGCCACTAGTGGCCGCATCAAGCCACCAGTGGCTGCCACTTGCGTCAGACACTAGCTGCAAGTATCTCGACAGAGGTAGACGTGTGTTGCCCAAGAATGGACGCACTCTTGATTTCGCTTCTCGATTTCGAATTTTAGGCACAATTCCTCCCAAGCTTCAGTTTTCTTACCCCTGTCGCTATACAAATCTGACTTTAAATCCCAAATAGCGGGTCGCTCTTCGACATCGGAAATAAAAGCGTCTACATCAAAATGAGGAATCGGATCCGTGGACATCATGCACGTGCATTCAGTACGCAGCTTACAACAAGACTAGACCCGGGAGACGGGATTGGGGAGCGGCGCGCAGGGGTGGGAAGAAGCCGGCAACTGTGGCCGTGTATGCGCACGAGTCGAACGACAAAACGCAGCCACAAGTAGCGAGCGCGCTCGACTCTCGCAGCTTGTGGCTCGGACGCGGCCACTCAAGCGCTCAGTGTGCGCCGATTCTATATAAAATGTATGAAGAAACGCGTCCGCAGGTTGTGGCGGCCACTAGTGGCTGAAGCGTGGCCGCCACTAAGTGGCCAGTGTGCGGGGGCTCTATATAAATACCTTCGTGAAAAGAGAACGAGAGATAGAATTAGCCACGGGAGAAGTCAACAGATTCCACAGCCTGCAAATAGATGCTCATGCCAAGGTTTCTCTCTTTTATTAACTACGTTACAGATTGATGTCGAGTTTCATTAACTTCTCTTACTTCAAGTTTTATTTTTGAAACTGTATGATTTTTGCACGGTTTTAGTTGTGACAAATGAAGGAGGAAAACTAAGTTTTGGACTCCACGGTCAGTAAATCAATTAATTTATAACGTGGGAAACGATTATAGATAAATAATGTAGAAGTTTCCACGCGTAAAAAATAATATTGTTTTCATGAGTAAAAGGCGGATTTTGAGCATTCGCCAACCGCACTAATATCATAGAGTTGATGGCCGACCGTGAACTCCTATTCTTCCTCATGTTTAATAAAGCTCAAAGCACGTTGTGCTCTGATTTTACCGATACCTCATCATTTCTGATAATGATAACCGATATTAGAAAACACAGCGATTACCGATAAGACTGTAAGCTTTCACAATGTTGGACGCAAATAATCACCCTATTCCGGTAGGAAAGGTCTTCGGTCATTGAATACGCGCGTCGTGGTTCGCATACCGCGGAAATACATTTCCCTCTAAACAGACTAGTGCTACAGCTACCTACTTAGCAGTTCGACAGTTCGCTTATCGGGTGCGAAAGGTTTGTCGATAAGGCGGCGTGCGCGCGCGCAGCCGTCAGTGCCGCGAGCGACGCCGGCGCACCCGCCCATCACAGCCGAAGATCGACGGCCGTCAACGCTGAAAGCTGAGATTCGTAACGTGTTTGGAAACTAATAGCAATATTATACAACTGATATGTGCCTGAACCGCCGCTGCCGGCTAGTGTTTACTAAACTGAGGTGTTGTGACAAAGGTTGCTTTTACTTTAACTTGTGCGGTTAAATCAAGCTGTGCCGTAGTTTATATAGGTAAGTTTATTATCATTATTAATGATATCAATTACTTAAATCTTAAATATTTATCAATGCAATAAAAGAAACTTGAGAGGCAGTGAATGTTTCAATAGTAATAAAATGCTGAAAATAAATAAAAATAATTTTGCGGCGCACGCATTGATAGGAGTTCAAACACCGGCGCGGGCGCGATCGAATTGTTTGTTTGTTTTATAAATATGAGCAGAGACTACAGATTACTGATTATTTACGATCGACTCATAGACGCTAAATTCCGTGTTGAGACGACAATGACGTCACGAGTACGTCGTCGCCGGCGCCGGAACCGCTGCGCTCGCGTCGCTATATTTTCACTGACCTTTCTAATTTCACTCATCGCCGCTAAGCAACAATAGTACACATGTATACGAGATTATTTGTTTATTTATTCAAATATGTATATTCTCATGTACAAACAAAAATATAGGTACGTGTATATTTAACAGTTACATTTATTTTGCACAGTGGCTAGTATTTCTTTCTGGCTGTGTTTTTTATAAGATTCTCTTACGCATGATCCCTATTGTAATTCCTCTTGAAAATCTGAATGGAAACGATTGTTACAAATAAATATCAGTTTCCAATAATGTTATTTCATGGCTAAATTGCAATATTAGCATGAAGCAGATGTTCTTCAGTTCTTCTGTCAATGACAATGAAACGAAAAACAAAAACTTGCATTGTGACGACTTTACGTTATTATAATTAAATATAAATATATCGTCTTTCAATAGTATGTTTAAAGAAAACGTGAAACATTTTATACATTGTGTTAGATTGTCTACCGTGCTCATTGTAGACAATACGTATAAAATGCAGAAACTTTCAAGATAAACAAATGATAGTGTATCGATCGTTTGTAGACCGATATACCAGATCTTTACTGTAAAATATTTTGGATGTAGGTAATCGTATCTAGGTAATTCAGCGTAATTATCTAGATCAGAATGAAAATAATCGATATCCACATAATTATTCCAAAAGACTCACTAAACCTTTATCATAATAAGCGAATAACGATCTCATTGAAATCTTAACTGAAACTAATTTATCATTCAGTAGTCGAAAGTACATAATTAAGTTTCTAGATAACAATAAAATTAAACAATGCTAATGAGACATGCTGATTAAACAGCAACTAAAAATACAGAAACACATTCCCAAATAGGTGCTAGTGTAACCCTAAGGTACCTACTATTAACAATGTTATCTACATTCTAATTAATCCATAATTAAAGAAAACTATTTTATACCGTAATAAGCATCTTTAAAAACAAAACGTTTGACACAAAACAAAATATTTAGACGACCATGAGAGCTGAGAAAATTATTATTAAAGAAATAGGGTAATGCGTGGGCGGTGTTTTTCTCGGTTCAACCAGCAAATCTTTGTGTTTCATTGCTCGCTTGTTCCATATAAAACATTATTACAATCCGGAGGTCATTAAAACAGATAGAAATATAGGCGAATTATCTAAAATATACTTAGGCCCAGCCCATGTTCATCAACAACATAAACGTCTATTTTTCTTTAAGCAAATGATTACTTTGAAAATTCAACAAGAAGTAGTAAACAGGGGCCCGATTCTCCCAAGTTAATAATGTCAAACCATATCGGGCATTCTGCTACTAATATAAGACCAATCGTATTCCAACGACATTCGATTGGTTTGCGATTGGTCTGCTATTTTGGTGATTTTGGTCTATACGGTAGTTTGCTGTACAATCATATTGCAATCGTAAATTATTTGCAGACAAAAAGATTCATTATTGAATGACAGAAAAGGATAAAAACTTTTATTTCAAAGAAAAATAACGGAATGCCACATACGCTTCAATCGTAATCGAGTCGTGATTGGATCGCAGTCGAATGTGAATCGTATGTTGCTTAAATAAAATTAGGAGAATCGGGCTCCAGTAGTTTTATGGAAACTAGCGATATATTGTCGCTGTACTTGGCCTTATAACATGATGCGGCTTCAAATACTTAGCCGAAATAATAATGAACTCCCCTGGGTATTTCCATTTACATGAGGATAAGGTAAGTAGCTAAATAAATATTAGTAAAACGTAATTTATCAGCAACATTACGAGGATAACATCTAATATCGAATGTATACTTTATATCTTTAATCAGATATTTGTCAAGTACTTTAATCGTAGCTTAATCGTTTAACATGTTATTACTATAGGCAGGCATTTAATGTTAGATAGAATTTACGATATTATTAGCAAGAAATATTTTAAATATATAGCGAAAGTCTGTGGCCGTCTTGGTACTTGGGTTCACAGTTAGTGGACCGCGAAGCTCTTCAGAAAAGATGTAGAAATCTAAACCGTTAACTAAAGGTTACACGGGACACTGCATATCTATTAATGTCAAGTGCAATGGAAATCAAGGACCATCCGCTATCATTTCCATTATTCTGTTCAAATGGGTTTTATTTATGCTTAGAATAAAACACACCGCATATTGAGAATAATATAAAACAACACCAAATTACCATACTAAATTGGATGCAGCTATACATAAATTTTCTCTAAGATAAAACTCAACAATGGGTTGAAACTGTGTCGCTCAAACGCTAACGTCGGAATCGTGAATGAATGCGTATGATGTTCATCGGTTCGTTTCAATTGCCGGAGACTGCCCATTATAAGGCTGAGTGCCATCTTCCGCGAGTCTGCATTCAGGCAACAAGACGATGTATTCGGAGCAAACCTGTTACTGGAAGATGTCCTACTGGTCCTAGTTTTGTTTTAAAATTCATATAATAAACCAGAACAAGGAAAATAAGTTCCCGATTCGCATACTTACAGAAATATAAGGCAATTGTGAGTAGGTAACACAAGATGATTTGATAAGCACTGATCTTAAATGGGCATAATAGCCAATGATCCCACTTATACTTGAGATGGTATCGTTTATAGAAAACCAGCTCCCACACCGCTCTTCATGGCAAGGACCGTTACGGGTGCCAGCCATGCCATAACAACTTTCATTGATAACTGGACTAGCGCTATTTTCTGATGTGACGCTCGTTATAGACATCACTGTCACTTCTTGCGCTGAATAATTACCAACAAATAAGTACATGATCAGTCCCTCAACACATACTTATTTTGAAATTAATTTCACATTGCTCTAATTCTTCGTAAGTGCATTGTAGCGTTTGGTAGGTGACAAATTTTAGATAAGATGTAGTTCGATTCTGCTAAATTAATTTTGAGTTCGCTAGACGGCGGAAGTGTCTTATTCTCTATGCGAGGCCCGAATGCAGTGCCATTGAATTCTAACTGGTTTATTTGACAAAAAACTATGCCCTAGATTGTTTGACCCACACCGGTTTTACACACCCACCAACTTTCAACTGGTTTATTTGACAAAACTTTGGCAAAATCTTTATCTAAATCTGTTTTTAATCATGATATGCTTATATCTACTAATAAGAATCGCAAATGGACGGACAGACTATCGTCACGATAAAAAATAATAGTATCTATGCTTTGGTAGCATAGATACTATTATTTTTTAATTTTAATTTTTAACGGTATAATTTTAAAGCAACATAGCTGTTGCCTACTGCTTAGGGATTAATTCCGATTCGGATAGTGGATAACGTTAAAATAAAATTAATTATAATCGATTCCTAGCAGCGTGAGTATCAGACGAAGACTTATGTTCCCATAAACATATCGGTAACTCAACTTATTGTTTTGTCTCGAATTTATTTTGGGTGTATGCAGCCTTAAATCAACAAACCAAGCTGTCCATTGTCAAAAGTTAAATAACATGTATACGGATCATGTATTTTGCAACAAGTCCCACACACAATTCACTAAACAAAATTATCTGAAGAAAATGAAAATTACAGACTCCATTTAGTCACCTATTTGAAAGAAATAGAGTCAACAAAACAATATGTTGATGTACCCCACTCAAGTTTTTTAATATTTCTATTAGCCCCATGCATCAATCGTACTCAACAGATAGACTTGAATATCGATACTTGGTTTTAATTAATCTATACTTATATTATAAAGCTGAAGAGTTTGTTTGTTTGTTTGAACGCGCTAATCTCAGGAACTACTGGTCCGATTTGAAAATTTCTTTCAGTGTTAGATAGCCCATTTATCGAGGAAGGCTATAGGCTACTTTTTATCCCGGTACGGGAAGTAGTTCCCACGGGATGCGGGTGAAACCGCTGGCAGAAGCTAGTCGATAACAAAGTTTCAATGATTATCAGTCTTTTTGTAACGTTTGCACTTTTATAAATCTACGTTTTTTGTTCAGCAGTATTGGAAAACCAGCAATATGGCGATGAAAGAGTGGCTACAATGGTTGCCGCCGCCGCGCTCGCTGCTTGCTCTGCTGCTGGCAGTAGCAGGGTTTAGCGGGAGACTGTTCGCATCACACTTCACACACTCACCCACCCTGCTCGTGGACACGTGTCACTCCCTCTGCCGGCTGGTAGGCCTCGTCACCACGTTGATCTCATATAAGGTCAGTTATTTATACTTGTATGATGATGATGATACAATTTGAATGGGATACCCAAAGACGCCTGGAACGATTTGCAAATTTTTAGTTTCATAAGCTATACTTCCTAGGTCGTCATCAGTTCAGGATCAGATTATGAAATCCCTCAGAAAGCGAGGATAACTTTCGAAGTGGTAGGCAAAAACTGAAACACTTGGGTGTACCTATATCTGAAAAAAATATAAATCAGTGAAGCTTTAAAGCTGACCTGATGATTGAGACAAAGGAGTGTTGAGGTAGCCCCGCAACGGTCTATATTAACTACCTTGTGCTTGGGGCTATTAATTTGTTTTGTATACTTAAATAATTTTAGTTTGAAATTATTTCTAAGGAATTTTCCACTTTTTCACAATTTGGTCTTTCACTTTTTGTGTCGTTTTTATGTGAGATTTTATGGGCAAATAAACATGCTGATAAGTTGCCAATTCATAAAATTAACCACGAACGTTAAAAAAAATCTTTTAAAAATTTTGATTCGGTATTCATGAAACAAGGGAAAATAATAGATAGACAAAGATTAGCAACAGACGTTTGATATGAATTATTAAAAAAATATGATTATGTAAGTACCTATAACATCTTCAAGAAAGAGATCAAGCTGGACTGAAGTGCTATTAATGCTTCAAAAAGCACTAAAAGAGGATTCTGGACTGTTTAGTATGAACGCGCGGACGAGGGCGCGGGCCGGGAAGGGCGCTTACGCAACACATTCGGGTGGGCGCGCATCGAGGTGGTGGGCCGACTCTCCGTGCACGTGCTCTTCGCCTCCTTTGCACTGGCCCTGGTGGTGAACGCGCTGCAGCTGGGAGTGCACTCCTCGCATGGACAGCCTCCAAGATACCCGAAAGTCATCGTGGGCAGCGCCGTAGTAGGACTGCTTCTACATGCCATCAATTACATGCTGCTGGCTGGTGAGAATTGTTATCTTCTACTTTGAACCAGCATTACTTTCTACCTTTAGAATCAAGAGAATAATGTTGGGTTTTGGTAGCTCACATAATGTGTCTTTTTGTTAGTTACCGTAAACAATTGGGTATTTATTTAAATCTTAGGAAACCGCAAAAAAAATCGTGACACGTGACAAACTACATTTTAACGTGAACCAAGAAAAGGCTATAAATCAGCGTTAGGTACATATTGTCGTGAATTTATTATTTATATCACAGTTAGGTAGGCATATTGATATCACGTCGCAAGGATTCGGTACAATAATGGCACAGGTGATCTGTTTGTTATTGTTACAACTGTAGTAATCAAACACGATCGTAGACTGCACTAAGTGAAAAACAAACTCTGCGTACGTACGCTAGTGTATGTACGTAATCGAAGTAATAGGACCTAATTCCATAATGTTTATCTACATGTTTATAAATTACTGGCTAGCGGCTACTGTTGTTCTGTAACCGCCTACAATAGTCGTAGAATTATACGGCGATAACTGAGTAATTTTATGATTTTAAAGCTGCTTAATTACAAAGAGATCAGAGTTACCCATGAGATTCAAGTCTGGAAACGCCAAACGGGCATCAACCACGTAGCTAATTATCCAATAGCAGGATTCGATAAATCGATTACAGGTTCAGTTGTTTTATTTCTGTGTAGCGCACGTGACCGCCTCCGAGTGCATTGTAAACATTTCGCGAAAGAAAATGGTCGGCTTTCTGTGTACTGAGCTCATATTGCAAAACATTATGGAACGACAGCACGAGGGTACGACAACTTATATTTGCGGAAGATTGTGATAATTATATCTGGTTAAGAGGGAGTTACGTTCCTTTAAAGTCTTGAACGTAGGCACATGACTGATAGTTAAAAAGCGTGGATGGGCAGAAAATTACAACTCAAATTTTAGAAAAATCCGTAAAATCTCATTTTCAAGCCGGGGGCACTAAGAACCATCCTGATACTTGAAATGTTTAACTGACCTTTTCGGTTCAACGGCGACTTAATTAATTAGCAAAATTATTATTGTTATGCTTCGATTACGGTGGTCGTTTTCCGATAAACCTTGTTGTACGGGCTATGAACACAATGTGAACTGCAACAATCTCGTTATCCAAAACATAATATCGTAAATCAGTGGCTTCCCCGGAAAGTAGTTTGTGTTCACTACACACAATAATATTAAACAAACGTGTGAGTGATAATATAAGTAAACAATAATTGTACACAATTGTAGATACAATGTAATTCTTTATCAAAATAGGCTAAAATGTTTTACTGAAGTAGGTACCTAACCCTAGTAGTAGCCCTAGTTTTGTTTGATAAGACTTGAGGTACAAAAATAAACCACAAAAAAATTGCGGTATGACCTGACGAAGTGCTACTCGTATTTACAAATTGATCAGATACTTAGCTACTGATCAGAAATCTCGTAGCCAATGAAGAAAAACCAAAACTCCTTCTATAACTGCTAGACTATTGTTAAACGAGTGACATGGGCGTTTCGCCCGTGGTGCTCGTTGAAATATCCAATTAAGTCCATTTAATGTTCACCCCTTTTCCAACTTTCATTATTTGGAAGCTTAAAAAGCTGCCTTAAAAATTTCCAAGATAATGCTGAACGATGTTCTAAAGCTCAACACTTGGCTGATTATTTAATTTCTTATGTATTTAAGGTCGTGAGCTGAGCTACAGCCGACGCCTGAGTGTGACGGAAGGTGGAGGCGTGGTGTTAAAGACTGGCTCAGGGGAGCCAGTACTAGCACATGCGCCAACTGATATTGCTAGTAAGTTTTCCAACAAACTATTGTAAGTACTATTTAAAAATAAATTTCCCATTTTATTTACCTCTCTCGGGCGTGACGTCATGACCTGAATCCGATGATGGCCTAGATCTTTTTAATGTTCAGCGGGAATGATAGTAGGTCAGCATCAAACGTAAGGCATTTCATAACTGATGTTGTATATGTAGATACCAAATGCAAATACAAAGTTTGTACGTAAGCAAATTTTCTTCAGTAATGAAACTGATCAGACTGCAGTACAAAACATTTATGTATGTGCTTCTCAAAGGCAAGAAGTTTGCGAGGCATTTTGTATCACAGCTGTTCGGCAAGTTGATGTAATTAGCTATAATTAACTTCATAATAATCACGTCAATTTGTTACTGAAACTTCATGTAATGTGGATGGATAATAATGACACAATTTTACTACAAGAATTAATTAATAAAGGCGCCAACACCTATTTAAACATAACGTACCTACTTGTTTTAATGATTCACTAATTCACTTGTGATTGATAAACGTCTCATTTAAAAGAAAAATCTGTTTCGCATTAATTAATAATTATGTAGGTAATATCGTTTGATTAAAATACGTTGAAACTATAGGTCTTAAATATAAGCATACTTATTTTTTATTTATTTGCATTCCACGATGTATTAAATAATACATCGTTCATTATCATACAAAGATTTTGCTCGAGATGAATCATCGTGTTACAAATAAATAAATACTGCGCAAACTTTTATGTAAATTCTCAACACGTGTTGTTTTATTAATTCAATATTTATGTTATGGACCAAGTGATAAATTGGGCATTATACATAATGCCCGGTCATTATGAAAAATGCCCAATATGAGAGTGCAATTTGATAATAATTATTCAAATAATCAAATTGACCGGGCACTATACATATTGCCCGTGACATTTTGGGCAAAGTAATATAAACATATTTCATTTTTTTTATTGTTATTGACATTTAACTTAAACTAAATATTAATAGCATGCAACATGCAGCAAGCATGGCTTCTGTCACGGCTCCGGCGCTGCGGGGCTCCGGCGGTACCATGCGAGGTTATCGTCGCAGATAGTTTTCACGCTCACCACCGCAGCTTGGGCTTGCTGGCCGGCTCAGCCGGCCAGCCTCAGCCGCGGCAGCGAGCGTTAAAACTACCTGCGCCTCAGCTCGCAGGCCGCCTTGACCCTCCGCGCCTACGCGGTTTTGAATTGCACTCTAGGGGTAGGGCAGACAAGACTACGTGGAGTCGGGTTTGCAGCGATTCGTTTTCGTCACTGACTTCAATTTTTAATACAATGTTTTGAATCCAAATTAAATTCTACCATAAAAAAAACGAGCCAAGAAAAATGAGATCAAGAAAAACGATGCCGAGTAAGTAAATTAGATGACAATTGTCCAATAAATAATTTTGTGGTTAGACTTAAAATTTCCCATTAAAAAAGAACATAGCAAGTAACAGAATTTATTTATTAGAACAACTGCCACCCTCGCACCGCATAAAATATAGCTTTATTATCAAATTGCCCAACTGTCATGTAGCAATATAATAATGCCCGTGCAATGTGATAAATAATGAAGTTAAGATAGTTATTAATCACTTGGCCCGATAAAGCTAGACATTATTCATAATGCTCGGGCATTATAAATAATGCCCGAATTAATCACATGGTCCATAACATTTATACTGTAACTATTATAGGATTACTAAGTAAGATTGAGTACCTAACGCTATGAATTCAATGAATAGTTTAGTGCGTTGAACTCATATTATTTATCTGACATCATGGCTCACGTTTGTGATTTGTATTAGATCTAATATAATATTTTCCTTAGAGTACCTTCAATATTGAATCTAACACAAACCTGACATAATTATGTTCAAAAGAGGTCAAAGGTATATTTATAACACAGTTTGGGGGCATTGAAGGTGTTGTTGATAACAGTCTTTAATTCCTAGGCAGCCTGTTTGTAATGGGCGCCGGCCTGACCGCCGAGTGGGAGCCCGTGGCGGCGCGCATCGCCGACCCAGCGCTCTCTGCCTGCGCTGCCATCGTGCTCGTCATCTTCAACTATCCATTCAGTAAGTTCAGTATGGTTTACTATCAAGCCTTTATTTCGTGAATTTATAGATAAGAAGTAGGTATTTTTTACGACTTATAGGTAGGTACTACTTAGTCTATATATCTTCTTTACATTATTCTATCTATTTTATTATTTTACTAGCTTCTGCCCGCGACTTCGTACGCGGATCCTGTCCCTTATGCCAGCGACTACGGGGTCAGCAAAATCAATGGTCTGAATCGTCTCATATTGAATTTTAAGGGCCCGTTGACGGGAAAAAAACGGAATACGCATAACCATTAGAAACCTTCCATATATTTAATTTTTTGTACGTCAACGGCAAAAGCACAGATTCTAATTAGTCTAAGTTGTGTGTGGCAAATATTGCACGTATTATTACGTAAAAAAACATTAAATATTACTAAGATAACAAAGTAGTGGTGACCTAGTGGAAGTCGTTTTGGTTTAGTGGGTAGAGAACCGATCTCTCAAGTATGACTTTGATTCCAGGTCTGGCAAGTACCTGCCAATGCAACTTTTCTAAGTTCGTATGCGCTTTCTATGTATATTTTGGATACCAATAGGGGACGTTAAACTGTAGGTTCCGGCTGTCATTGAACATTCTTGGCAGTCGTTATGAGTAGTCAGAAGCCAGTAAGTCTGACCAGTTTTACCAAGGGGTGTTGGGTTGAGCGGGTAACCGGTTGTAAAACACTGGTACTCAGTTGCATCGTGACTGGAAGTCGATCCTAACATAATTGGGACAAAGGCTCTTGAGATAATAACGACAATAATAATGAGATATAAGCCCCGCAGGAAATCTGAAGCTGATGACGGGGAGTAGCAACCCCGCGGAGCTATATATACAGAGTGCTCCAGGGAGAGTATACTGTCTTCCATCTCCGGCCGGCCGGAGTGAACCATGACGGGGTTAGGTCTCACGCCTCTGGCTTGCTTTCATGTGCCGTCCAGAGTGGAGTCGCTAGAGCAGGGTTAGTAGCCCTGCTCGGAGGGTAGGTGCCTCGTGGTAAGTGGCAAGTGGGCCGGTGATCTGCGTTTAAAGTCCACCGAGGTATCCTCACTTCAGCCGCTCATGTCCTTGTTGCCCTCTGGTTTCTATTCAGTGACTGATTCCCGGGGGCCCAGTAAGTGAGGTGGCGAGTCTCCACCTGCCATTTTTACATGTATAAATAATACATTGTCATCGGGAGGTGCCATAGTTCCCATAGTTTCCTATGTCCTAATCCACTAACATCCCATCACAATAGCCCAAGTAGTTTTCCTTCATAGTCAGCAATAGTTTATCACAGAACCGGGGACTGTCTTTTTTTTTAACGACGTCTACCGGGGATTGTCTTTGGGTTCATTTCTATAGTGTATAAAGGGATAATCGTCGGTTTTGTGTCACCATGTCATTAAAGTTGATTCAGCGTGTTGGCTTCGGCCCCACGTTTGCCTCCCAAAAATTCGGGACTCTGTAGTCCCGAGGTCTGGAAGAGACATACATACAAAATAAAAATGAGATGTAAAATTTATACTAATAAGTGACTTAACACAAAATTCAAGCGTGTTGTATCTACGTTATTATTTGTATGTGAGAGAAAGAAAAGAAAAAATACGTGTTCATTATTTTAGGGTTATCTATGTAAAAGGCGGACTAATTACTTTTTTTGATTCACCATACCTATTTTGTAACATTCATTTCTATACATTTAAAGTAGTGGAGCTCTTGAAGTTCCACATCAGGTGTTCCAGATCTTCGATGTTTATACGTCAATAGAGAGTGCTTATCAGATTGAACAACTTTTACTAAAACGTCATACCTTTATATGCTGTAGTCTAGCTGGTCTCCTGGAATTCCACATCAGGTGTTTTAGATCTTCAATTTTTATAAGTCAGCAGAAAGTGCTTATCAGATTGATCAACTTTTGCTAAAACGTCATACCTGTATATGGTACAGAGTAGCTGGGCTCTTGGGGTTCCACATAAGGTGTTCCAGATCTTCAAATTTATTATCTCAGCAGAAAATGCTCATAACATGAAACAATTTTTGCTATGGCACCATTTTTGTATCTCTTATAGTTTTGTTTGTCTGTTGGAGTTCTGCATCAGGTCTTCAAGTTTCGAAGATAAATTATAGCCTATATGTTGACCCGGCTTAATACCAATACAACAAAGAAAAAATCATTGAAATCCGTTCAGTAGTTCGGAAGATTAGCGTGTACAAACAAACAGACATACAGACATACAGACATACAGACATACAGACAAACAGACAGATTTTTTTTTTTGGATTTGTGTTCCATTACTGTTTCTAAACCCCACCCAATTATTATTTTTTTAATATATTCAATGTACAGACACAGTTTTTTTACAGATTTATTATATGTATAGATTTCGTGAATTTATAGATAAGAAGTAGGTATTTTTTACGACTTATAGGTACTACTTAGTCTATATATCTTCTTTACATTATTCTATTTATTTTATTATTTTATTTCGTGAATTTATAGATAATAAGTAAGTAGGTATTTTTTACGACTTATAGGTACTACTTAGTCTATATATCTTCTTTACACAGACTTCTGTTGCATTTGTTGGGTTTAGCAATTTATAGATATCATAGTAACTGATTTGAGAGGGGCTAACTTGCATGAGATACCTTTACGTCTTATAAAAACACGGGAAAACTTCGTTTTCAGATTTTATAAACGTATAATATACCTAACTAGCTTCTGCCAGCGGTTTCACCCGCATCCCGTGGGAACTACTTCCCGTACCGGGATAAAAAGTAGCCTATAGCCTTCCTCGATAAATGGGCTATCTAACACTGAAAGAAATTTTCAAATCGGACCAGTAGTTCCTGAGATTAGCGCGTTCAAACAAACAAACAAACAAACAAACAGACTCTACAGCTTTATAATATTAGTATAGATTAGCAGCCAAATTGGCCGAGCGATTGGATTTTTATCACCAATTTGTTTATTGTTGGAGTTAATGACTGATTAGTAGTCTCTTCAAGGCTTAAAGGCACCGGGGTAGTCTAACTAAAGGGAAAACAAGCATTATGTACTGCATAATCCTATTGTTATCATTGACATGCATTATCTAAAATAATAAGCCGTGGCTTAGACAAATGTCTGATTAGCTCAACCAAATTTAATTAAAACCGTATCTGTTTCAATGCCCAACTTATACGAAAATATTTATTTTTATATTGCTACCAATAGGTACCACATTTCTTTATGTGACGTGATAAGATAAGAACAAAATATTGAAAAAAAAATGGTGTGAATAGGTAAAATCCATCCGTTTTATGAGTTACGGTTCCTATATGTAAAACATACATAGGTACATTGATAAGTGGCAATATTGATAGCGGTGTACGTTCAGCCATCCGAATTATTGCTCGCAAGCCAAGATCTTCTATTAGTCGTAACTGAAGTGGAAACAATAGCCGTCCAATGCGACGCAACGCGAATTACGCAAAAGTTCCGTAACAGCGGGACTAACGGCCGATGTTTCCATTATTTCATAAGGAGGGTTAACTCGCCTCTCCGCCCATTATTACGATTAGATGGTTTCCTCACACTTTTCATCACATGAATCGATAAAGCAAATTATTACCAAACCTACATTTGCTTGGCGAAAATGATTACAATAAATACCCAATTTCAGAGATCGAATTAACCATAACGAACGAATTTCAATACTTGATCTACTTAAGTTTTAAGCTAAACTAAACCGTGAAACACTGAAATTCTTCGATGTAGGTAGATTACAATTTCAGCTTTCCCTTAACAACACGATCATGCCATGTAATATTAAAGTGTTAAACGCTAGTAGCTGATACAATATCAGATATGGAGTTTACAACCGCTTACCTCAAATAAACTGTCAGATATCTGTCTAGATAAACAATCTATTTACATGGAAAACACTAAGATAGAAAATATTGTATTGTACTTACAAGTTACAACATTGTTCTACTTCTACTGCAAATAGATTTTGGAGACAAATATTATAATGTCTATGCAAAGAAACTGTTGTACGTCCACGTGTTGTAAATTATCATACGCCATTTTGAAGGAACATACCAAGATTCCTGAGCATAGCATAGCTATAAAAATAAAAAGAATGTACCTAGGTAATTAACTCCATCCAACAAACGGGCATTCTGTTGACGCCTTTTTTATTACACTGCGTGGTCAGGATCTAACATAGTACCTAACTAAAGTGTTGTCTCCATACAGTGCGCTCAGCGGGCTTGGTGCTGCTGCAGACGGTTCCCGAAGGCCTAGGAACGTGTGAGCTGCGCGCCGCCGCGCTCCGGGTACCAGGTGTACTGGCGATCCATGAGCTGCATGTATGGCAGATGCACCGCGACAAGGTGGTTGCCACCGCACACGTCGCCTACGGATCCCACGAGGTAAATACCAATTGTTATTCCAAGCGTATCATAATCATATTTATGTCAGACAGCTGTTGTGTAAATATTGTCTAAGGATCTTTGTTTCGCCCTGACATCGTTAGAGTGTAAACGTCGCCATCGATATCTAACAGCCTATCATATTAACATTAAGATACTGTAGCTGAATTCTCCTTCAGTTTTGTGTTTTGGGTCATTACGGCATTAGATAAAATTATTCTTTGATATTTTAGACGTGTAGACGAATAACACTCATAATGTCTAAATATTTATCAGCAGGTATTATTGCAGGTCTACCTACTACATATTTAACGAACACAGGACGCTAGCATAGGCTTTACATATGTTGATGCTGATCTGAAGTTCCAACTTCCTAGCATACCTAGAAAAATTATCATGCATGTAAAATCTGTCTTCAATCTAAGTTAAGTTTCCTGCCGCCCTCAATTTTCTAACTGCATAGTCAACTTCTTCAACTAATGCATATATATTTACTTTATTTCCAGGATTATCTAAAAAGTTCCGCCCTGGTATGTGACATATTCAAACGTCACGGTATTGGTCTAGTCACACTGCAGCCTGAATTCACACTAACGTCTTTGTTAGGTAAGTGTTCCACTGGTCCCTTATTGTACCTGAGTGCTGTTGAAGTCTGACAAATAACGGTAAACTAATTTGCAGGTACAGATGAGGAGAAAAAGGCGTTAATAGATTTTGCAAACCAGGGTTGTTCCTGTCCATGTGCCAAGGAGTGTACCGCGCCGAGATGTTGCGAGCCACCTCGCCAACCCACCGTAACTCGCATTTAGTTATGTAAAATTGTTGATGCACATATTGTATCAAATATGTTTATACAAAAATACTGTATGGTAACTAATGGAACGTCTCCATACTTAGAATAGAAGCCAAAGTGAAGACGCCTCACAGTTTGGACCATAGATATTAGATTTCTATGATTTGGACGTAAGAGACTTATCCTAACGACGAAGTTGCTTGCTGCACATTATGCTTCAGCAGTTCGAATATGAACTGATATTACCTACGTATAATTTCTCTTGCCGTATTTTTAGCTATGTTGTAAATAATAATATAAGTAGGTAACTATTTCAAATTGATTCAGTCAAGTTAAGCGAAACCAATTTCATTTTCGTTGAAACATGTAACGAGTCATTTATTTTCTGTTTTTGTGTAAGTATACCCCATTAACAAAAGAATATGGTACTATGATAGACTTTATCAAAATTCTAAATCAACGGTAACTACAGAATAATATTGTGTTCCTGTTACCTACACCATGCTAAGTTAGTATATAGAAAAGTAACGTTTAAAATACAAAAAAAAATAACAAACAGGGTGTGCTAAAACTAAAACAGGCTATATCTAAGTATAATAATATTTTAAGAATACAACCAAAGAAGCTTGCTCGTGTGTCGCGGTAAGAGGCGAAATTTCTAATCGTGGTAAATGACGGAGGCAGCCTACAACAGTGAAAGTGTAATGAATAAAAACATAGTTCGCGAGACACATTGTCAGTTGCACTCGCGGCGCGTCGCTTACACCGCCAACATCATACTCTAATGACGACAGGTTAGAAAAACATATTGTTAAGAGCTATTGTGGTGACGAAAGAAACCCTTTTGTTCGCGGTGAAATTCTATTTGAACCGATTCTTTTAATAGCGAGAGAACTGTATTCAAACATGACGATGAGTTCACATGTGACTTGCATACAATTGTGGTCACGCAAAATTTTGGAAACTATTTTTGATATTTGAAAAAAAAATGAAACTAGCCTGTGATGAATGAAAAATAATTACGGAATAAATAAATCGTTACCGATGTTTTAAGGCATTTTGTTCCTGCGGTTACAGAGGTTGCAAGGTGGTGGTACATAGCGACTGTGATGTTCCTCTACAGTATTATATTAAGGAAAGCTAGTTAGGCAAATTACTGTAATAATTTAGTTACTGATATTGTTATCGTTCAGTAGGTAATGATGTTTACAAATACCTAATAATAAGTAGTTCGTAAGTGTTTTGTGTACAAAGTTTTGTTGACTATTGATTTGAAGAGAAATAAAAACTAATTAACTTTATTCTTCATTTATTTACTAACGCAACTAGTACTTATGGACAGCTAATTCACCTCATCAAGGCACATTTTTCGGTATCTGTCAAAAATAAATGGTGGTAAATTGGTCCTTCGGGCCGCATTGTTTCGGACACATTTAAATTGAATGTAAATAGGTACAAAATAAAACAACAATTTACAACAACAAGACCTTTATTTTACTGAATTTATTAAAATGAATAGGAGATTCTATTTGATTAGAACTGACAACTATTTCATAGAACTGACTAACGTTACATTATGGATTATTTCAAGAGTTAAGAATAGTATACTATTGTAGGGGCCACAGAGTCACGACGAAATTCTTCGAAAACTCCCGAAAACATCCGAGAACACCCGAGATGCGTGAATGTCTTCTTCTTTTCTTTCGGCCTCGCCTGTCCTACCGTGCCTAACACCTTTTCGAGTCTCGCACAATACCTTTTCAATCCAGACTTCTCGCGTGAGTCTGCAGCCATTATTAAACTGGTTAAATATGTTTAATCGTCGTCGTAATTAAGTTTCTCGGCGGCCGCCGAATTGTTGGCCGACTTGCGGCAGTGGGCTGGCCGACACGACCGACTTTTCATTAGACGACGACAGCCTCTTCCAGGACGCTGTGGAACAAAAAGTGACATAAAGAACTGTTCTTAAACAACAAAAAGTACCGCGGTACTTCCAACCTACATTAATTCGAATAAATAATTACCTACGCGCCTTTAGGCTACCAAACCAAATCCCGCAATTATTTCGCGCATAAGTTACACGGTACCTTATAAACTATAACAAAGTCAAAGTCAAAGTCAAAGTCAAATCATTTATTTCATTTAGGCCTTTACAAGCACTTATGAACGTCAAAATTATAACTAAGTTTGATTCTAGTTGCCCATTCCAAAAGTAGCTTCCTATGGAGAAGAACGGGCAAGAAACTCCATGGTTACTCTTTTTAAAAATAATATAGTATTACAGTTTGTATGTATTGATACATACAGTAAAAGCATGCGAAGATCATGTAGAATCGCAAAGACAAATGAGGATAAAGTGACAATTAAAATGCTACATGGTGTTCACATTTACAAATTGGTTTATATTTTGGTACAAAGTTACAAACAAATAATCAAAAGATGAATACAATTTTATTTGCTGGTGTAGTTTTAATTTGTTAATTAATTAGATATTGTCAGTATGTCCTATGGAGCAGGACCAGCATGTTTCCAAGCATTTTTATCTTGAATGTAATCTTCTAATTTATAATATGCTTGCTTACAAAGTGTGGCTTTTATATGAGATTTAAACCGCAAGTCATTCAATTCCAGAATGTTGTCTGGTATTTTATTATAACATTTGACACAATATCCCATGAAAGATGTATGTACTTTAGATAATCTAAACTGCGGGATAGCTAACTTATTTTTATTTCTAGTGTTATAATTATGTCTATCACATATTTTATCAAACAAATGTAAGTTTTTCCTAACATACATGATATTTTCATAAATAAATTGGCAAGGTACGGTCATGATATTAATTTTTTTAAACAGTTCCCTAAGAGATTCACGACCAC
The DNA here is from genome assembly GCA_963856015.1 of Helicoverpa assulta. NCBI lineage: Eukaryota > Metazoa > Arthropoda > Insecta > Lepidoptera > Noctuidae > Helicoverpa > Helicoverpa assulta. The sequence continues at coordinate 5,943,517 of CAWLCW010000016.1, forward strand.
GTAAGTTGTACATAGCTCTGACCGCTCGCTTTTGTAAGATAAATATGCATTCAATGTCAGCAGCTCGTCCCCACAGCAGAATGCCGTACGACATGATGCTGTGGAAGTAACTAAAATATACCAGTCTAGCTGTTTCTACGTCCGCTAGCTGCCTCATCTTTCTAATAGCATAGGCGGCCGAGCTAAGACGACCCGCAAGAGATGTTATGTGGGGTCCCCATTGTAGTTTTTTGTCAAGAGTGATTCCCAGGAAAACTGTCTGATTTATAAATTCTAGTTTTTGACTATTGAGTATTATGTCACATTCACTACTTTTTACATTTGGCAATGAAAATCGAATGCATTTTGTTTTTTTTTTCATTAAGAGCCAAGTTATTTGCGTTGAACCAATTTTGAACCTGGATAATGGAATTGTTTACGTCGTCTAGGTTACGTTTACGTCGATCAATATTAAAAATAAGAGAGGTATCATCGGCAAACAACACCATCCTAGGTTGGTTATCAAATAGATAGGGCAAATCATTAATATAAACTAAAAAGAGGAACGGACCTAATATGGAACCTTGTGGTACGCCCATTGCCATCATTGAGCCTAGTGAATTTACGCCGTTTACTTGAACTTTAAGTTGCCGATCGTTTAGATACGATTTTAATAACTGGAGGGATGTATCTTTGATTCCGTAATGCTCTAGCTTCTGCAAAAGCGTTTCGTGATTTACGCAGTCAAACGCTTTTGAGAGATCGCAGAAAATTCCAATCGAGTCTTCAGCTTCCTCCCAAGCCTTAAAGATGTGCTTGATCAAAGTTACACCAGCATCGGTTGTACAGCGACCTGCGTAACTGCGTCACGGCGTCATATAAAAAGTACCTATCACAGTTTTTGACTTTTTTTGTTTGTAGAATGGGTCAACTCTTGACCTCGATCTCGCTTGATGGAAAGCGGCAGATGAGGTCTACAAAATAGTAAACTCACTTCCCACAAATTCTCATTGTAACGTTTTTTTAAATCCGATATTTTTTTTACGCCGTGGTGGTTAAGTGTTTTTAAATTGAATCAGTTGCAAGTAATTAAAACCTCGAGAAATTTACCGCCTAATAGGAAATAATAGAAAGCAAAATAATCATTACACGCTTATCGCAATTGTAAAATAGCGATAAGCTTGAAAATAAATAATGTTAACATTAATAAAGTATGCAGATTAAGCGTTGTATTTGAAATCTAAACACTGAACATTGCTTTGCTCATTCACATAAAATGAAAAGAAATCACCTTTGACCTTGCATATGCTTTAAGTACACATGTGATCGATGGGCACTTTTCACTTTCATGTCGCTACCAATTTTTTCTTTGGGAATTAATGCAAGGGTCAAAATCTATTTTGTCTAGGTTGCATTAAGAACATTCAAAAAAAAAAAGATGGAGAATAGGATAGAAGTGTAACTTACCACAACCAGCCTATAATTAAGTTTGATAGCGAAGTCGCAATTCCCGATGCATTCGCTCCACCCCAACCAGGGCCCCGTCTCGCAGCTTACCGCCTCTACTGCTCACCAACAACATATATTTGCTAAACAACTACATACATCATCAAGATCATGTGTAACAAAACGAAGCACAAAACGGTTCAGCCTGTCAAAGGAATGTCAAATCTGTTGCCGATGAAATTAGGTCGAAAATATGTAGTCCTTTGTGATGATATCCTGCGCTTTTTGAGCGCCCTGAGCAAATAAGGTGAAGAATAAAATATACAGGCATCCCATCAAGCTAAAATTGAAACATTTTCTTACACTCAAAGTAGCTAACGACTGCAATGCGATTACATTCAAAGCAACGTGCAGTCCATTTTTAAACATTAAACATTCAATAAAGGTAGGGGTTTCTAAGTTTGAAATAAACACTTTTGAATAAAACCTGGAAACATTCAAGATTTTCCGGCAGCACACAGCTTTCCGATTTTCGTCACAAGAACAAGTTTGAAAACAAAAAATATCATTCGACTTGCCCAAGACTCAAAATTCATGAAAAAAACATGACACATAATTGCAGTTTACCTCGATAAATCAATCGCAAAGCAAAATGAGAACGTAGAACATAAGATTTGAATGGTATGCAATGCACAAGACGACATAAAGTACATAAAGAGAACAATTACTTGCCATATAGCGGGGGTCCATCATTCTGGATAACCTCGTTATCCTCATGGGGAGGAGTCGGCTTCAACTTCTTCATTGCAGCAGTGGCTTCGTTTGCAACCGTGGTAGCTAAGAACAATAAGTATTAATTTACAAACACACAAGTTAAGTATTTTATGGAAGCAGTAAAGATTTATTGCTTTTCCCGTCCACTGCTGAACGTAGGCCTCCCCAAACTAACGCCAACCATCGCAGTCTCAGGCAGCTCAGCCTTTGCTCGCCAAAAACATGCAAGAAATTGTTAATGAGCTAAAGGACGAGCTAAAAACATTCCTAAAGCCTATAAGAATACGGACCATTTTCCTCCGTAGTATTGATTCTGGTCATGCAAGCTCTCAGACAGTGGTCCCGGGTGCGGAAATTGTTCCCGTTGCCACCACAACCGCTGAAGCCGAAGGGCTCGCACGTGCTCTTGGCCCACTCGTAGAACCAGCGCTCTTCGTAGCCGCGGCAGTGGCCCACTGACATGGGTAGCTTGCATACTTCTGGTGACGTTAGAAACAACATATAGTTGACAACTTGATACAATAAATAGACTTTTATCTGGACTTGCATTTTGGCATTTTCTTCACAAGACTTATGGCAAAGGATATGTTTATTCATACCACCGAACACTTTAAGGGATAGGGGGTGATTAAGTTTTTAAAAATCTAACAAGAAGCAACAAGAATTACATAATTTTTTAAAATACTTCCCAACACAAGCTCCAAATAAAAAATGTTATGGACTTGCAAAAAAATATAGTTCACAAACTCAGGGAACAGTCAGCACGATTTCAATGGAACAACAGGGGCCCGATTCTCCTAAGTTAATAATGTCAAAATTGAATAGAAATCGAATCGCAATATGATCGCAATAGCAGTTTTAACCATATCGGGCATACTGTTACTAATATAAGACCAATCGTATTCCAACGAAATTCGATTGGTTTGCGATTGGTCTGCTATTTTGGTGATTTTGGTCTATACGATAGTTTGCTCTACAATCATATTGCAATCATAAATCATTTGCCGACAAAATTATTCATTATTGAATGACAGAAAAGGATAAAAACGTTTATTACAAAGAACAAATAGCGGAATGCCACATACGCTTCAATCGTAATCGAGTCGTGATTGGATCGCAGTCGAACGTGAATCGTATGTCGCTTAAGTAAAATTAGGAGAATCGGGCCCCAGCACTTACCTAGAGGAGTGGTGTTATTGAAGCAGCTGATATCGTCTCCGTCACAGAGCGCCTCCTGCTGCGTCAGGGTAAACTGGCAGCGCTCGATGTACTCCTGGACTTCGTTCTCTATCTCCGGGTCTTCTGCCGTTGAGTTCTCTTGGACATATGGCTACAGTACATATGCAATAGTAAATTAATTCTACACTTGCTCAGCGTTGATACTGTATAACTAAACTCAATTACGTAAACACCTTAGTGGCATTATCTATTGGCTGATGAGTCTGGTATTGATCTAACTGATCCGGAGGATTTGTTTCCTCATTATGTTATTTGCTACCCCTACACTCTCCACTCTACTCACAAGAGCCTGCAACTCCATGAACCGCTGGCTCCACTGGGCGAACAGGCGGCGGGTCATGGCCTGCTGGCGCTGGGCGCCGCGCAGCACGTAGAGGCGCGTGCGCAGGCGCCGCCCGCGCCCGCAGCGCGCCGAGCACGGCGACCAGTTGCCCCACGCCGTCACCGCGCATGAGCCGCGAGTCGAATCCTAACAAAACACATTCATATCTAGCAAGGGGTCTCCCCATTTGAAGTTATTACAATTTGATTTTGTTTCCGTAAATTGGACTATAACGCAGCCATAATCTGCCTAGCCTTTTCCCTAAATAACAACCGGGACGCACCAGTTTGTCGTGCTTAACAAAACACGAAAGAACGCGTTATGATAAGATGGTCACATATCCACGGATCGACCGCGCCAATCGTTGCTTTACATTATGACCGATTGATCTTCTGATTGGCTTTAACTTAGCCACGAGTTCTTCTGCTATGTCGCAGCCAATTGCTTAAAATAGTTTTATTGGACGGCTATTTCAACCAAATGACTGCGACAACTACTTAAAAAATAGGAGCGTCCGATTTATGATAGGAGCTAATTTCGAGACACTGAAATTGATTTTAAAAAGAGATTCTTATCGAATACTAACTTCATACAAAAATTGGGCAAAAAAAACATACCACAAAGAACCAATCAAAGGCGCTTATATTTGATTTCGGAGGAGGCCTGAAACAAATAAAATGATAAAAATAGAACACTCATATTAAAACTATAATATTTAAAGGTAAAACGTTGACGGATCTACCGTAATGGTCACTCTGGGTTTGCCCACAATCTCCTCATTCAACTTCTTTCTTCTTTTTATGTACTTTCCTAGTTATTCCCCTATATGTATTCCCGTATGTACTCCCCTTATACTTCTCTCCCTTATGGACCCCCTTATGTTCTATCCATATGGACAGCTCCTATGTACCCTCATGTATTTCTTTATGTAATATTTTATTTATTGCACGATGAGTAAGAAAAGTCTTACTTCTGACAAGGCCCCATCTCACAGGGCATGGCTTGACTCAAGATGGTGCGCGCTCGGTACCCGATGTGACAGCGTTTGAAAGCCCGCGGGGCCACGTAGTGCCGCACCCGAGCTCGAACCCCGCACCCCTCGCACGGAGACCACTCCGACCAGTTGGACACAGCACAAGGGCCCGTTGATTCCGCCGGGTCAGGCTCGTATTCTGATGGGGCTCTGAAAAATGAACATATTCGATTTATGGACGATTTTATCTGACAACCTTATCAAGATAAACAGCCCCTCCATACAAAACGCTGATATTCATCCGCATACTTTTAGCCCGGAAGCCAAACAGGATGGTTACAAATAGCAAACCCAGATTGTGCAAAAAGGTCGTAATCCGCATAATTATGTTTACCTGCAATGCATCCTAGGTCCATGACAGCGGCGGTAGTCAGTAAGCGGCACCCTGCAAGCCTCAGCATGGGCGCGAGTAGGCCACATGTAGTGCCGTTGTCGCGTGGCGCGGCCCGGGCCGCACGACACGCTGCAGGGCCCCCACGCTCCCCACGCGTGCACAGCGCAGGCCCCGCCCGGGGGTGCCACGTTGTGCGGCCCGTGGGCCCCGTGCGATCCGTGTGCTCCATGCGCACTGTGCACACCATGCTTGTCTTCCGGCGAACGCTCTTGTTCTCCTTCTATATTATCCATTTAATTAAGTTTTTTATTTATTAATGTTGACAAATAATAATCAACTTCTCAGGCAGGTTCTATGGGCCACATTACCAGTTCCATCGCAGCTCTTCTCGTAGAGCCTCAGACGAGTTAGCTTCAGTCTCGCGAAGGGTCTCATTTCACCGGTTGTGCTGTAGAAGGGTGAACGCGCGTCACGCGGCCAGTCCGGTCGTAAAGCCCGAACTGGTGCCGCCGGGATCGTGGGGTTTCGATGAGACTGAATTGTAATAGAAATGAGTTATAAACTCACCCAAGGACCCAAGAAAAGTCCACAGGAGAGAAGCTGTTACGCCCTTATAACTCACCGTATAACTAACTCCATTATCAGTTCCCGCATCATAAGGATACAGGGGTATAGTAGCCGACTTGCTCCAGGTGCAATTTGCGTTACACAGCTCCAAAGCCGATACGCCAACTATCCAGTCAGGAGACGGCGCAAGTTTAGCGGCAAGGGACATCAAATGATGCTTCGCGTCCACTCGGAATACGGCAAATGTGTTCGGTATACCAGCCCCGCCCACTTGCTGCCACGATATACCGCGTGCTTTGATTATTGTTCTTATGTGGTCACTCTGGAGAAAATATATAGAACAATTTTAAATCTTTTTGCAAAATTGCAGCCATTAGACTTTTCAAGAATTAAAAAGAAAGCTAACTCCCCGTACTTTTAGATAGCCGCAAATAAATGATCACCTCAGCTTTTAGTTCCTTCTCCAAAGCGACGGTGGTACCATCATCAGCCAGTCTCCTGACGCCAGGACTGGCCACTCGTCCTTCCTGCCACACTCGGAACTGGGCTGTGTGTGAAGCCCCGATCACATCGCCGAAGTGAGCGTGAGCGTTCTCTGGCGGGAACTCACGAGGATGCGTGTTGCGCGACCAGAGACATTCGAAAGTTACCTGTTAAAAGTCAAGAAGGTAACCTAAATTAGGCCACGTAGGCATTGGCCATAATTCCCGTTTAGTTTACCGAAAAATAATACCGGAATCTTTTTAATCATTTATTTATTTAAATCAGGCATTTAAGGCCCATAGAAAATACAATACATAAATATTATAACAATAATTAGGTAGAACGTTACACCCAGAATCGTATGTTCCAGAGTGACCAAAGGTGGGTATATAGAACTTGGGAGCAACCTGAGCAATGCGTGATGGACGGGAGCCGACCGGATGATGATGCCACAAACATGTTTTGGCGCAACCTCTGGTCGACGCCCGTCTGTCACGAGGAGGGTGACTGGACACGTGATGTTGAACGAGAGTGTGAAAAAATACCAGAAATGGAAGAGGTTAATATTACCTCCTCCGACGTAGCCTATGCAGTCCGTCCGATGCAGAATTGGAAATCACCAGGGCCGGACGGACTGCACAATTTCTGGTTAAAGTGGCTGCAAAGTTCGCACCCCTGTTTAGCATCACAGTTTCAGTCATCCTTAGAAGCCGGGTCGCTCCCACAGTTTCTAACAACAGGGATTACCCACCTGCTCCATAAATCAGGTAGTAGCGCGGAACCCAAAAATTATAGACCGATCACTTGTTTACCGACGGTCTATAAACTTCTTACATCTATTTTGAGATTAAAAATAAATCAACATATTGAAAAATATTCAATTATGTCAACTTCTCAAAATGGATGTAAGAAGGGGTCCCGTGCTACTAAGGAGCTGCTCCTCACTGATATGGTCATCAGCCAACAGGTTCGGCGGTCCCGAAAGAATTTGTCGACATGTTGGATAGACTATAAGAAGGCCTACGACTCGGTCCCCCATACATGGCTTAAGAGGGTATTGGAGTTGTATAAAATAAACTCAACTCTACGCGCCTTTCTTGCGTCATGTACGGAGCAATGGAGAACGGTTCTTCACTATCCAGGATGTCGAGAAATTGAAGGGACCGGCGATCCTATTAAGATCGAGCGGGGAATTTTCCAGGGTGACAGTTTGAGTCCACTTTGGTTTTGCCTGGCCTTGAACCCTCTGAGCACATTGCTAGAGGGCTCGGGGTTGGGCTATCCTTTGCGGAGAGGGGGTGAGGTTATATCCCATTTGCTTTACATGGACGATCTGAAACTGTTTGCCACCACAGAATTGCAGCTGATGAAGCTACTGAAGGTCACTGAAACTTTCAGTAGTTGCATCAGGATGGAATTTGGTGTGGACAAATGTGCAGTCATGCATGTAAAGCGAGGGGGAATTGTGGAATCTGAGGGAGTACAACCAGGCCTCTGTCACTCGACGTACTTGCGCGCGATAAATGCCTACCGCTCGCTGGGTTACCGGTAGCCCCACGCGGCTCAGGGCGCACAACAGTCACACGCGCCGCGCGCAACACAATATTATTATTTTTATTTCGTGGCATGTTATGCTGTTGGTTTTTATTAGGTTTTATAAGCTACCTCACAAACTGATGGATTATTTTGAGTTGTGTTGGTTTATATGCGACTATTGTAAGATTTAGAAACATTTTATATGGATGAACTTATCTAGTAATTCTATTTTTTTTTTAATTAATTAATACTTATCTACTTTATGATTTTAACAACAGAGATCATTAGGTACTTATTTTACTTTAGATACCTACTTAGACTTAGTTATATGAACTGTATTGTGAGTTTTGTAGCTCAAAACACATCTCGAGTGTAAGTAAGTATAGTTCTGGTCCAACTTAATGACGACTCGGAACATTACGCGTGTCGCTACGCAGAAACCAATTTTAGGTATGTATCAACCAACACTCGACGGAGTTGTACCATATGAGGTATGGTATGGCACTTGTGCTCGAAAAATAGTTGGAAACCGCCTTTGATTTTGACGAAAGCTTTACTTAAGTACTTACCTATGCTTACGTATTAGGTAATATTTAGTAATATGTACCCATACTCCATTTTAGTAGGCAATACAATAGTTAACTAAAGAAAAATATTCTTGATATTACTTTTTATTTAAAAACTCCGTTTTAAAAAAGGCTATCTTAAAATAAGCGAAACTTTGTTTTCCTACTTAAATATTAATAAATTGTAAGAAGCAACCCTAAGCACGGCCACGGCACGGTTGCGGTCACTGAACTGTGCGCTATCGCATTGGAATAACAATCAAGCGCTCGAGCTTTTAAGGTTCATTTTATAACGCAGCTAGGAATTTGTAGGTAGTTGGGGAACTTGTAGGTGCTTATAACAGTAGGTATGGACTTTTTTGTATGGAGTGATTTATCTGTTACGTAGTAACTATTATATAATCTGTGGTACAACTCTCAGATTCTATAAACCTGAGATCACTCTCCGCAAACGATACATATAAATACTTGGGTATGGCGGAGGGGTTAGGCATCAATGTGGCTGTCATGAAACAGTCATTACGGGAGCGTTTCTTTGGCCGCCTGAATAAGGTCCTGAAAAGTTCCTTATCGGGAGGCAACAAGGTTCGCGCCTTTAATGGTTGGGTCATGCCAGTCCTGATGTACTCTTTCGGCATACTCAAATGGACTCAAACTGAATTGGACGCCCTGGATAGGAAAGTCCGCACACTGCTGACCGCAGAACGAATGCATCACCCCCGATCGTCAGTGATGAGACTGTACATCCCACGGAAATGTGGAGGCCGAGGCTTTTTAAATGCAAAGACGCTCCACAACCGCGAGGTGTGCAGTCTCAGAGAATATTTTCTCAAAAGCGACGTGGGTATGCACCGTGATATGGTGGCAGTGGACAGAGGACTCACCCCGCTGTCGTTGGCAAATGAGAACTGGCGCAAACCTGTCGTACTAACTACCCACGATCGCAGGGAGGTATGGCAGAGCAAACAGCTACACGGACGCTTCTTCGGGGCTCTTCATGGCCCCGATGTAGACTTCAAAGCGTCCGTATCTTGGCTACGCTTCGGTGACTTGTTTGGAGAAACCGAAGGGTTTGTATGTGCAATTATGGACGAAGTTATCCTTACGAACAACTACCGGAGATATATCGTGAAAGACGGGACGGTTGACATATGTCGGGCATGTCACCATCCGGGTGAGTCTATCAGACATATTATATCTGGTTGTTCTCGTTTGGCTAATGGTGAATATTTGCACAGACATAACCAAGTGGCCAAGATCATCCACCAGCAGCTTGCTCTGCAATACAACCTTGTAGACCTTGAGGTACCGTACTACAAGTATGCGCCCGACCCAGTTCTCGAAAAGGACCATATCACGTTGTACTGGGATCGATCTATCATCACTGACAGGACTATTGTAGCCAATAAGCCTGATATTGTGGTGATAGATCGATTAGCGCGCCGCGCGATGATAGTCGATGTCGCCGTTCCGCATGACGAGAACCTTGTGAAAGCTGAGAAAGAGAAACAAATAAAGTATCTTGACTTAGCGCACGAGGTTGTCGCCATGTGGAGTATCGACACGGCTGTTGTTGTACCGATTGTCGTTACAGCCAATGGTTTAATAGCCAAGAGCCTCGACGAACACCTCAGGAGGCTCTCGTTGGGCGGCTGGATCAAGGGACTGATTCAGAAGGCAGTACTCCTTGATACGGCACGTATTGTGAGGAGGTTTCTGTCTCTGGGACCCTAACCACCGGTACCATGGACCCTGTGCCCGATATCGGTGGCAACCTATTTTTTATATTTTTAAATGTTTTTTTTATTTTTATATTTAATATTTAAAAATGTAAATTATATGTTCTAAATAAATACAACGAAATAACAATAATTATAACTGTAGCTTGATTTTATGATTGTGACATCTTTGATTACCTTACGTTACCGATTACCGATGTTCTATATTACTAAAGGCATCAACAATAATCTATTTTCAGCATCACAACAATACCACCTGACTCCTTGTTTCCATATAAGTAGAAATATGAATCGACCTTTTAATACATGTAAACATTAGCAATGAATTTTCAATTCATATTACATATGTGATTCACCGTGAATGTTGTCCCACTTACCTCATACTTAGCCTCATCACAGGCGCAGCAGGGCTCCAGAATTGGTGGCAGCTTGGCGGAGTAATGTGGCGCTACCGGCGCGGCGCACAATTCCCGGGCTAACACGGACCAGCCGCCCGCGCCGCCCGGGTGTGGGCCGGCGCGAGCGCACACTCGCACGCACATTGCAACCCCCGCGTTGTTCACGCCCGTTGGTGCGTTCCATATCACCTGTATAAGGCAACCTGAGGTTTACCAGTGTCGCAAGGTGTTACCATCTCTTCAGGGGCGAATCAGGCTCAACCTAACCGGTAGCATTTTGATTGTTCGAAAAAGTCAGCGAAAATTCGTATAACGCTGAAAATTTACATAGGTACTTTTACTTCTTTAGGACCTACGGGACTACCGCTGGTCGAATCGAAGAGGACCTAAAAACTAATTACAATGAAAGTTACAATATCGTGGCTTTTAAATCCAGCTCAGGGCTCCGTATGTTTACTCGCCTCCTCCACTATTAGATTCATATTTTAAATTATAGCGAATTTTAATTTATTCTACTGTAGAACTCACCTGAACTTCAGTTTTGGGATGCGCAGTGGCATTATCGACTGCTAGTGGACAAACTTCATGTATCTTCGCCTGTGCATCATACGCTTGGAACGTACCCAACGTCAGGTTAGAAGCTTCTGTCACATTCTGTGGAGTGGAACCCTTCTCCGTCTTTGATTGGTCAGGTTTTACCTCGACCCATATCGTGAAGCCTATGAAAGGTGTTGGGCCCTGTCCACTATCCACACCCTGGAGCGACACTATAGAGTAGAGAAAATATTTTCATTTTAATTCTATGTAGGAAATGGGTCTACATATGAGGATAGGATCCAGCCCTTAAAAAAGGTTAGGGCACGCCACCATAGTGGCGGTAAGTCCCCTCTTTGAGGAGTGGCTCGGCAGGCATCACGGCGCCCTCACGTACCGCATGACGCAGGTCCTCACCGGACACGGTTGTTTCGGGAGGTACCTGCATCGAATCGGTCGTGAGGAGGCGCCCGGGTGTCACCACCGTGCGGACAGCCCCGAGGACACGGTGGACCACACAGTCCAGGAGTGCCCTGCGTGGGAAGGGCACCGCCGGGTACTCGTCGAGACTTTAGGCGGCGGCGACCTCTCGCGTCCGGCCCTGGTTCAGGCCATGGTCCGGGGCGAGAGGGAATGGGATGCCGTCGCCTCCAAGCAGTCATGCTCGAGAAGGAGGCGGCGGAACGTCAGAGAGTTCGCACCTCTCATCCCGGCCGCCGCGCTGGACCAGGTAGACACCACGGGCGCCGGGTGTCGCGAGACGACTCCCGGCCACCGTACGCGTGGGTCTATGGGCGGTGAGTTCGGGTGACTCATCGCTCATGTCTATTTTAGACAACAGACCCGTGTCGGCGGTGCGCATTGATCCACGCGCTCCTCAAAGAGATGTCAGCAACCCCAGTGGGGCCCAACAGGGCCAAGGTCCGCCGGGGCTGCGGGATTGTTCGAAAGAGTTACCGCGGCCCTGGTACATAAAAGGCCTACGACGGAACACGACGGTTTTTAGTCAGGAAGAGTCTGAGTCTCACTGAGTGAAGACTCCCTTACCGCTGCTAACCCACAGCGGGAGGGGTCATTTGATGATTTTAGATGTCGTGAAAAAAAAAAAGCCCTTAAAAAAAGGTTGTAGGTATCAATGCGATATGGCTGTTTCACATACATTCCCTACGATAGATTCAGGTCTTCATGAGGGAGTATATAGGAAGGGTACACAAGGGAGTACATGAGGAGAGTACATAAAGAAGTCTTAAGCGAGTACATAGGGGTAGTAGGTAGATGGTATGCAAGAGAGTATAGATTAGACTGGTAGGATATCGGCGGAGTAGGTACATAAGGGAGTACCTAAAACAAGAAATCAGTGTGACCACACAAATAAATAGAGTACAAATAAAAATACCTGTGTACAATTCTCCAGGTAAAAAGAGATCAGGTTCGCCAGACACGCTGATGCTGTAGTGGTCGTCGGCGGGCGGAGCATGTGCCGGCGCTCGCTCACATGGCGGCACCGCTGTCGTCGCTGTCCATCCATATGATATGAATGACAACGTCGCCAGAAAACTGGCATGGACAAACATATGGTACTTATATCCTCAAAAAAATACTTAGTACTTAAGTCCGTTAGAAAAGTTTAATTTGAACAAATTATTTATATTATTTATAGAATTGAAGCCTGATTCATAAATTCGAGATGAGGATTCAAAAAAAAATCGTGAAGGCAAAACATCTCGGACAAAAAAATCATGATTCACAGGTCGTTTGGTGAACTTTCAAAATCAAGAATCTTTCAATTTTTTTACGGTTAAGTAGACTTCCCGCCTTTTAGGCACAATTCTGGAAAAAGACATCTCAGAAATACACTTTTAATAACACCTGCTTGAACTAGTTTTGTTTGCTAGATTTTAAGTTTAAGCAACTGGACAATTAAGTACCTGTTGGTAAAAAATGCGGGAACAAACGCAATATGCACAACAAAAGAACGTAGGAAAATTCTCTTAAAAAGGAAAACAAAATAGAAAACATGAATATTACATCTTTTATATTGTTTTCTAAAAAACTTATAGGTAATACTTTTGATAAATAGTTTAAAAATAATGTATGTTCTATATAACTCCCCAAAAACAAATTATAAAACCAAAAAGTAGATAAGTACGAATTCACGCAGATGCACCTATACCAGGCAAAAGTGCAACAGATCGATTCCCCAATTGAACATTCAGACAGAACATCCGCGGAAAATGTATAACATTATGGACTTTTTGTCATAACTAAACAAAGGGAGGTCAATATCCTCTCTCCAGACGCACTTTCAATTTCTAAAGGATCATTTAAAAACGTTAAATAATGTATTTTTTCGATTGAACGTGTTATAATTTGAATATAATGAATGATACCTACATTAATTTCATTTTGCGCGATTTCGTTGAGCGCTGTCGTTCGGAGCGCGACAGGCGCCCACCCTATCTTCCCGCCCTGCGAGAGGCGACTGGATTGCCGCCGGGACTGAACTACACGGACATACGACCTTTCGCTCTTACTCTTCCCAGTCGCTATAGGTGAGCTTGCTTACCCATTAATTGCTTGTAATTGATTTTCAACGCGCGCTGTCCGGCGCGGATGCGCTCGTGCTCTCTCGGCTATTGTGCAAGCCATCAGTCAATGCTGCACTGCCGACATTTGTATCAACTTCTTGTAGTACCTACATATAGCGCTACACATAGGCGGGATGAAAATGCGTACATGTCGCCATTATGGAGGGATGAAAATATGAATCCCTTTCAAATATTGTTTTGTTTCCTATATTTCTGTTTTTTTGAAAGAATTAAGTGTAACAATACCGTTACAAGGGTAAAATAAGTAGATAGGTACTGAAAGAGAACTAGATGTTCAACTATAAATTCAAACAAGATAATAATTTAGTTTCTAAATATAATTTATTTCATTAATAAATAAATGAATATCAAATATTGAAATCTTAAGATTAAAATATTATATGTATAAACACAATATTTCTAATACATTGGTGATAAGAAAATTCTTAGGTACTCTACATGGTTCCTGATTCAATACCTACAAGTACTGAGATCATAAAATTATCTAGTTCTCAATTTTCATGACAAATAAAGTTACTTGGATATAACTTTTTAGAACATTTTCATCGATGTCAGGTATACATATTAGATATCAATTGATTGCTTATAGTTTATTGTATTATGCCTAATAAACTACATAGCACTAAGACTACAATAAAGGAATACTTTGATCATTCAGATTATTAATAATTAAATACATAATAATTACTACTAATGGCACAAAATACATATATGACATTATGACTTAGGCCACTACAGGTCCTTATGTCAGCTAGTCACAACAAACTTTCAATAGGATACTATTCAACTTTTCACTACTTAGAAATAGAATCTGATAGTAAAAAAATACATTTTTTTACTTAATAATATTAAAATGGCCCTTGGTATTTAAAAAATCTTGAAAAATAACAAATAAATAAACTAAATATCACACAAGGTTTTCATTTTAAAACGTGGAATCTTTGCAGTTGTTATAACTGTTATAAGTTCCTCACCTAAAGCTGATAATATTATGTAAAAAAGAAACTCTTAATACCATTTACCTATTCATATAAAGCTAAATCGATATTTTATACCTTCTGTACCCCACGTAAACAAGATCCGGCTTTCATTTGTTTTAAGAAACAAGTAAACATCATACCAAAATGTAGGTATGTCAATACAATAAAAGTTTACTAATTACTCCATAAAACTCTTTAATCTATCCACTATTGAATTTAAATTGAGGATCAAAATACTAAATACTAACTAGAAGAAACTCTCTTACTGAAAAGTCACTAGATATCCCGAAAGCCTAATTTAATAGCAAAAATTTTTGGAAGTGTTTTATTAACCCATTTGTTCTCGACAGCAGCACAAGATTTTAATCAAGTGGTCTTACATTAATACGTGTCTGACTTCGGCAGGAAGAAAACGATTTTTCATGATCGCATCGTTTCGATACTCCTTCGTAAAACTTATACCATTCAAACAGTGAGCATCAGAGTTGTGATATGGTACGGCGTGTTAGAATCCTCGAGAGCGTCGCACTCGCTTAGGACTGCGGTCTATTGGGCGGGTGTTCCCTGAGCTCAAGCACGTGTTCGACGGCTTGCGGGCGACCATCCGGGCCTATACGCGCAGGCTTCATCACACCATCCGACACCATCTTGTCGAATAAATTCACCAATTTCATCGCCTCATATTCTTTCTGGAAAAGTAAATATGTAAATTAGTATTTAAAACTGTAACGAAATAGTGGAACGTATCATGAGTCTAATTGGATTTGTACTAAGTACCTACAAGGCAGCATTGACAAGACTTTATTGTAATTGTCCTTATTCAGGGGCAACTGTATGCGTAAATAAATTAGGTATGAGAGGTATTAGGAATGATTCATATAGTTTCCTTATGATCCTTGTACATATACATTGCAAAGCAACTTCGGTTTGTTAAGCTATAATGGTCAAATTACTGTATCTAAGTACGATTCAGAACATATCAACACATCTTATGAGGGATAATTATAGAATAATGTTAGTAATAGACATGAACAATTTTCAGAGTCCAAAATGTCTGTGCGTACCTGTTCGTCAGACATTCCCTCGAAGGGATTGATGCGTGGTGGTCGCGTGCAGCCGACGACGGGGTCGATGTGGGGCTGCGCTTCCAGGTACTCCTCAGTATCAGAGTCATCACTGCTGGAGGAGTAGTCGCCGCTGCGCCCACCGCTGAGCAGACCCTTCTGGGCCAAGTGACCCGCCGCGTTGCCGAAACCGGTGTATTTCACCATGCGACCCACTGGAAAAAGTCACAGTTCTAAACATACTTCTAAAAGTATTCCAACGCCATGTGAAATTCTGCCATATCATAAGCGGCGAAAAAATTATTAGAAAAAGCTTTTAGGATATAGCATTGCCATTGCAAAAAAGGGTAAATACTTTTTTACTATTTTGATAATGAAACAGTTTGGTTTATAAATCCACTTACCCTTTTCCTTGCACAAGATAAACAGAAACTCTGCAACTAAGTCTCTAACAGAAGTGACAGGTGTTGTCAGCAGCCTGCAGAGCTGGTTCCTCAGCGTATTGCCTTTCTCGGGCGGCCGAGACACGTCACGCAATGGCGGCAGCACCACTTGACGGAGATATTTCCTCTGGGAACGACAGCCGCGGGAACTCTTGTTCAACACCGTCAGGATTGGGGACAGATTCTCATACTGATTCTTTGTGCTCTGAAAAAAATATAAGAATTATACACATTTACAATGATGAATCTTGGTGAGCATTGCTACAACTAATTAATATAATGAAAACTCACTGTAGTAATGGTCAGCCTGTATTGCAACAAAAGTATGAGTGCCTGTAAAGCATCCATGTTCCTGCCATCAAATTCATATTGTGCCTTTTCACCTGGGGTCAACTCTGGTGTCAAGAAGGGGTAAAACATTGGTGGGACACTGAAAGACAGGATAAATACATTTTTATTTAAATGAAGTAACCAATAAAAAGTGTTGAAAAGATCTGCAAAAAAGTATCTACCTTGTCAGCAAATTAGCGATATTACTGCGCAGTTCCATTAACTTTTCCTCGCTAGAAGTATGAGCATACAGCAGGGCAGTCATAACCGGCATCAACTTCAAGTACATGGCCTCCTCCTCCTCATCAGCAGGCTCTTCGGAGCCAGACTGTAGGATCAGGTTAAACTGGGTCTTGAGGATCTCACAGATGATAGCTTGCTGATTGTCCTGAATAACAATGTAATTAATGTTTTGTTCAGCAGACAATTTTGAGAGAAATCTATTTATAATATTACTTTTTTTAAATAATAGAGCTTGAAGTTGTTAGTCCACTGAAAAACACATTCAAAAAGGTCACATCATGATGTGCTACAAATATGACTAATGTGGATTGTTTAAGCCAAGTTAAAAGGAAAAAACTAAAAACACATTATCCAAGTCAATTATATTTGACTTAGTATTTGTTACCTGTAGAAAGCAGTGGTGGGCTCCTTCAACCAAGCCACTGCTGCTAGAAGCCTGATCCTCAGCCTTGCTGGAAGCTTCGGTCAATATGTCATCTAGACAATTTATCAAATACTCCATACCATGTAGTTCATCCTTGATTTTAGTTTTTATGTCATGTCTCAAAGCAGTCAAAATGAAAAGCAACTTCAAATCAAACAGCATAATTTCCTCCTTGAAGGGTATATCTTTGTAGATTCTAAGCCTGGCTACCAAGCCCTGGGCTATGGAAGTATGGGCACAAAGGGCTCTAGCCACTTCACTGTTGTATGTCAAATTACAAAGACATTTGAGCGCCTCAACCGCCACATCCTTCTCTATGAGATCCAGGGGCACCATAGACTCTTCATCAAGTGCTTCAAAGTTGTATAACCCAGCTCTTTCTATGAGTGTTGTTATCCATCTTTCACAAATCAAATTTTCAAGATCTGACTTGTCACGGCTGTAATGTTAAGAAATTATTAATAAAAATTGACATACTTTTAAATAGCACTACAATTTCAGTATGTGGACAATCACAAACCTGAGCACCCTAATAGTGGCTAAACAGAGTGCGTGAACTGGTGCAGACGACTTATCTTGTAAACGTTGGAATAAAGCTGTCCACAACAAAGCTCTCTGATTCTTTTCGGCCAAACTTGGAAAATTGAAAGCATTTTCATTCTGAAAAATGAAAACAGGTAAATACGTTGAGTTTATTAAGACGGCTCCTTTGATTCTAATCTAATTATGCAACCCATACATTTTTCAGAAAATGTTGTAAAATTTGGCGGACGTCTTCTACTTTATCATTGGCACTGAGGATTTCAATTTCACGTTCTTCCATTGTTGGAGTATCTTCTCTCGTCTTCTTCTGCTATGCACTTTTACCTCATAAACTATGTATTTGTCCTTACGGTCAAAGGTACAAATAAATGTAATAATCAGGGAAACATACAAGCGTCAACTCTTGAAGAGGAAGTAATTAATTATTCAAATAAACACTTCACAAAACCCAAAAAATACTTTCGAGTCAATGAATGGTTTATCTTTAGCAAACATGAATGACAGAATTGACAGGACAGCTCAAACAGAATGACAATGGACATTGACAAATTTGTTGACAGCCCATTGAGAGACATCTAAATGAAATCGTTTTCCGTGACAGAATTTACTCTAGCCGGTACATGCACATGGCAATGTGTAAGCGCCGTGTTAGCCAAAAGACGTCCACGGCTGGATAAAAGCTTCCCCCAGGTTTGCCACTTAGCGATTTTGTAAATCGTCCGTCGATCTAGTGCGGGGTATGTGTTAGCAGTAAATAGACTGGCTGGTCTATGATGCCAGCTAATGTCATTTACATCTGCGACAGCGACAGCTATGAAGCAAGTGTCAACCTATAGAATTTGACATTTATCTGCGACTGATTGAATTTGTGATTTTGATTCTTTTCTTTCCTTTGATGGGAATCGAATACTTATATTTATAAAAAGCACTGTATTATTGGCCTGAAAATGGCAGCTGCTGCTCTAACAGGTCATTTCGTCACGAAAATCAAGCGTAAGTTTCGATGAGCATCATGGAACTGTTTCTATTTGCTGAATTTACTCTTACATAATGTGGTTAAAAGCTCGTAGAAGTGTTAGTTACATTTGAAAATTACATGTCGTTGTAAAATTACATGAGTTATAATAATGCGCAGATAAGATAGGAGGTGACACTGATTTGAACTTGTATATCACGAATTTCAGCTAGTACTGGATCTCTGGGCGTTGTTTACATCAAGTCGGCCGCATACAGCTCGGATGGCAGTAAGCCGAATGTGGCCGCTTACAAGAGAGGTACTGGCGGCCGTGCCAGCTTCAATGGGATTGTAGCAACTGTGTTTGGTTGCACTGGATTTGTGGGGCGTTATGTGGTCAACAAGCTGGGCAAGTGTGGAACACAGGTAAGATGTTTAATTTTTGTTATGACATTTCAGAAAGGTTATTTATGTTTAGTTCAATAAATGTTGCTTTTTCCCTAGAAAGCCAACAATGATTTAAAACAAAATCATCAATGTTTTAATAAAGTGTAACTCTACTTTTAAATATTTTTTCTCTTTTTATAAAATTTATGAAGGCAAAACTACATTTCAGCTGATCCTGCCCTACAGGGGTGATTACTATGATGCTCAGAGATTGAAGGTAGCCGGGGACTTGGGACAGGTTCTCTTCACTCCATTTGACCTCCGCGATGAGGAGTCCATTGCTAAGGCAGTGCAGTACTCCAATGTTGTCATCAACTTAGTGGGACGGGACTATGAAACTAAGAACTTCAAGTACAAGGATGTTCATGTGGATGGCCCTAGACGTCTTGCAAGGTAAGAATAATTTATGTGTTACTTTGTTACCTCAAATATTAGATTTCATTTATATTACCTCACCTGCAGTAGATTAATAGTTGAATGAGTATAAATTTTCTATCATTAAAATTAATCACTCCTTATTTTTAAACAACAACCATTTAAACCATATAAGCACATAAAAAAGTATATACTTAAATATTATAAACATCAATATATCTCTTGATAACCTATTTTTTTAAGTCATTGGTTGACAAATCATTTTATTTTATAGAAACTTGTGTTTATTATTCCACAGAATTTCCCGAGAGATGGGAGTAGACAGATTCATCCATGTATCTTACTTGAACGCATCCCCTAACCCTAAACCGCTGGTGCTGATGAAACCATCCAAGTACAAGATCAGCAAGTACTGGGGAGAGTGTGCCGTACGAGAAGAGTTCCCAACAGCAACCATAATACGTGCTTCAGACATCTACGGTTCTGAAGATAGGTTCTTGAGGTAAGGATTATTTTTTTATACTAATATTATAAAGAGAAAATCTTTGTTTGTTTGTTTGGTTGTAATGGATAAACTCAAAAACTACTGGACCGATTTTAAATATTCTTTCACCATTAGAAAGCTATATTATCTGCGAGTAACATAGGCTATATTTTATCCCGGTGCAGTCAGTAGCTCCCAGGAGACGCAGGTGAAACCGCTAAAAAGGGCTAGTATGAAATATTAATGTTAAAAGAAATCATGCTAATTCTTTTTACTCCATTGCTTTAAATTTTAATTAAATAAATTGTACCCAAGGATAAGGGAAACTGAAAACTGTCACTTAAATTAATTATTTACACATATTTATAAATCATCAGGAATTAAAGCGGTTATAAATATTTATTAATTTGATTACAGATCTTTTGCCTCGGTTGCGCGCATTAATGGAGAATATTTGCCTTTGTACAAGAATGGTCAGGACACTATCAAGCAGCCTGTGTTTGTGTCTGATGTGGCACAAGGAATCGTGAATGCTATCCGTGATCCGGATACTAAATGCCAAGTATACCAGGCTGTTGGGTAAGCTTTTTAGTACACCTTTATCCCTAGAACTTTATTTCAGTATCACATTACTATTTTGTTTCGAAGCAAACAGGCATACTTATGGTGATCAGCTTCCATCAAGTTGAAAATCCTGTAGAGTAGAAATAGCAATACATAATTGTGCAGCAACTTCGAACCCACACTAATATATTCAATTGATTTGTGGGTGATTTTTATTCATTTCAAGAAAAAAAATACTCTGATCATCATCATCCTCTAGTTCATATCCCAATTTAATAGGGCTTGGCGCAGCATGTTGTCTGCTGCTTCCATAATCTCCTACCTGCCACCATCTTACAAGTAACACTCTTGCATTAAGAGTTTGCTCTGATATAGCTTTCAAACAAACTTTCTTATAATACTATTTCTTGTACATATAAAACCCAAATTTATTTACAGACCTAAAAGATACCTGCTGGCAGATTTGGTCGACTGGTTCTACGGCTTGATGCGCAAAGACGAAAACTGGGGTTACAAACGCTACGACATGAAATATGATCCTATTTTCTTCCCTTTGAAGGTTTTGTTTGTCAATCTGATTTCACCTGCCTACCCATTAGGCGGTTTGCACTGGGAGGGACTCGAGAAGGTATTATTTTTCATATTTTCGACTTAGATGCATAAAATAGCTGTCGCAGTAGGATTATATTCATCCGCCTACCTTACGGCTAGCCCTTATCAAAAACAGATCTGTTTTGAAATGCGGCGGTTCGACGGTTCAGTCGGATCGAATGCAGCTGAATACAAAAGCGCCGGAATTTATTCGCATTTGTCATAAACAATAATGCTTGCACTGATCAATTCTCAATTTGTTACCGAACGAAATAAATAATTTAACACTTGAGTTCGAATTCATCACCTCTGCATGTAATTTCTTCCAATGTACCGTCAGAAAGAATAATGTTGAAAGGTTTAAATTAACGAACTTAAATTGAATGCATGAGTGGTAGCGAGAAATTCAAAATAAAATGTCTTTTTTACCTAAGTTAACATTCTTTAAGAAGCGTGATCTTATCATTTGAGGTAGTAATGTTTTCTTTTAAAGTAATTTTTATGTCCTTGTTTATTAAAACTCCGAAAGTTCTTACAGTTTATATGTAACCCCATATAATTATATTTCGAATTCAAAGTTTATCGGATTATATTTGAATTATAAAATCTTTATTATGACAATGTATATTGAAAAAGAGAATTATACTAATAAGTAGGTATGTCGGTAGAAGTACCTAATTAATGGCTATATTGCACTTGTTTTACAGGAAGCTACATCTGACGTAGTCGACGAAAGCCTCCCAACACTGGAAGACCTTGGCGTATGTTTGACGAGCATGGAAGATCAGGTGCCTTGGGAACTTAGGCCATTCCGTGCTCACCAGTACTACATGGCTAAGCTAGGAGAGTTCCCAACACCACCGAACCCTAAAGTTCAATCCTAATTATTGACTTAATAAAATCATGTAAAATTATAATTATTACCAACTGTGAATTTTACCTAGGGAACTGTGTAGAATATTTTGAATAAATTATTTTCTGTTTCTGTCGGCATTTTATTCGTAGACAGTTCTCGCAATAATTAATGGCTGCTTAGGCGTTCAGTACATAGGTACCTCTAAAGTTCAATCCTAATTATTGACTTAATAAAATCATGTAAAATTATAATTATTACCAACTGAATTTTACCTAGGGAACTGTGTAGAATATTTTGAATAAATTATTTTCTGTTTCTTTCGGGATTTTATTCGTAGACAGTTCTCGCAATAATTAATGGCTGCTTAGGCGTTCAGTACATAGGTACCTGTGATACCCACACAATAGCAGTGGTATCTTCCAAACAAAAGTGAAGCAATATTACAGGAACATTTCCTAGTTGCCATGAATCCACCTATCAAATAGAGATACTAGCTTCTGATGTGGCATAATATATGTAGTCTGTTGTCTCTTCATGGATGAAGAGGCAACAAGACTTGATTTTAATTATGATTTTTTTGGTTTTGTTATCACTCCTCCCTAAAGGTAGAATTCCGTGCATCGCGACTGTCGCAGCCGCGCGCGGCCTACGACTATCGTCGGCCGCACGCTACAATAGTCAACCTGTGAAAATGGCACCGCTGCCGAGGTCCGCGACAGTCGCGCGCGGCATTGTCTTGAAATTAGTAGATTTTGTTCGTCCGTTCCCTCTAGTCGAAGTGCTAATTGATATCCTGGAAGAAGAGGAGGATGACGTGCTGCTGTGGCTGTATTATGAAAATAGATTACTAATCGACCCTATCTTTAAAAAGTAGAAATGAAGAAGGATACTACCAATAACTGATTCAAAAGCATTTGTATTGTAATGAAAACAAAAGGAAGTTTTGCCGACTAAATAAAAAAAAACAATTCAATTCTGGTTTTACTAAGATTCTATAGATGTTATTAAGCGCTAGACCATTTTGAGATGCGTACGGCCACGAGCGGCTTACGAAATTCGTCGGCCGCGCGCGACTGTCGCGGGCCTCGGTAGCGGTGCCATACATTTTCATAGGTTGACTACTAACTGTCGCGAGCGATCGACGACAGTCGCGATCCACGGAATTCTACTTTAAGGTGGCCACTAGGAAGTGATTTTAAAATTTTTGAGCAGGCTTCCCAGTCTTCTACAAATAAATATGGGAAATATCTTTTTATACATTGATTATTGAGTACAGAAGTACTTTTTTCTCTCTTCTCTGTTAACTTACTGAAACAGCATAACTCGTGAATGGCGAATTTTATATAGCCTTACATATTTGTTTCGTAGTTATTACAAATTATCAAATCAAAGAAAATAAAGAACTATTTTGGTCATTCATGAGTTAAGGTGTTAATTACACTAGTTTTAACTAGATGGAAGGCTCTCCGGTCATTATGAGATATAAATAAAAGACATCAATTTAGAATGTTATTTTATTATACTTAATTAAGGTGCAGGCCTGCCACGTCCAAAACCTCCTCTCTGAAATCAAAGCAAAATGGACATGTTAATAATTACATTTAATCGCTTATATTTAAGAAATAGCATGCCAAATTAATTGATGTTGATAGCAAGTATTTATAGTCTATTTGGAAACAGACATTTAACATAGACATAATGTTTAAACATTTGTTTTTTTTTTTGTGGACAATAGTTCACAATAAGTAAGCTAGCAAATAAGTAGGCTACTAATCATATTGAACTTACGAATTCAAGATCAGCTGAACCAGGGCCAACATCAGCCTTCTTGTCGTGGGCAGCTGGTGTGGTGGGCGCCCTGCGGTACGTGGAGCGGTCCTCGGCAGAGCGAGCGGGCGCGTCGGGGCGGCCCACGGCGCCGCGGCGGACTGTCTCGGCGCGCACTGAACGCTTGAGAGTCGCGGGCACGATTTCAGGGGGCAGGTGCAGGAAGATCCTCAGGTACTCAATACCCTCGTTGGTAAGGTACCTAAAACATAGTTGTTAGTAAAATTTCAAGTAATTCTGCTATCATAAATCTAAAGACGTGTGAAGAAAACATGTACTTAGTCTAAAAAATCAACGATGTGTCTCTACTTTTTCAATAGAACAAATTGGAAACATTTTAAATGAGAGACCAGAACCAAATTGAATGTAAACAAATCTTGTTTAAGCTTAAACGCAAGTTCTTACCAGTAGAAATGCCTCCACGCAAACTGTTCCTTGACGTATCCTCTGGATTTCAGTGACTGCATAGCCTTAATAACTTGGAGGTTAGGAATCTTCTCCAGATCGGGATGTTTGGGCGCATGGTAGTCCTTCTTAGCTACCATGACACCCTCTTTAAAGAGGTATTCATAGATCGACACACGATTCTGTTTAGGCATCAACATCTTGAAGCACTACCTAAAACAAGACACAATATTAGCACTTAGGTTATCTTAATTTTGTTCCATCACTTTTCGCCAACTAAACAAAATAACGATGGCACATGGTTAACGAGTCACAGAGATTTTGAAATCTTGCTCTAAAACATTATTATTTTCTCAGATTACATAAATAAAATCAGATTTCTACATCTGTTAGTACCTTCCGCCTATTTTGACAAAAGAAAAGAAATCGTTCAGTTACGTTTGACAGTTGACATATCAGTAGTGTTCCAAATTCATTTTTTTGATCAAATCTAACTTTTAGCATTTAGCTTAGGCGATAACCAAAAATCGACTAAGTAAATTAAGAATAACATTTTTTTTAAAGATTTAATTGCTGATGCAAAATTCAGGATAGTTTAAATATAGGACAATAGGATTCAATGGGGCAAAGCAGTTTTGGTACGAAAATAATAGATAGGTATTGTGAAAATGCCTAGGAGCTGTTAGTTTCCTCGCCTCGAGATGATTTTTTTTTAATAGTGGCTCAAAGTTATAAGGCAGTAGCGGCGTAAGGGGGGGGCGGAGGGGGCGGTCCGCCCCGGGTACCACGTCTCGGGGGGTACCTTCTCGGTCGGCACATATCTGCATGACCAGGATGGCGCGGGCAGAAGGTACAAGTCACTGAGCTGAGGGTGCCCTTAGAATCTGCAAAGCCTAGGTTCACTACCAGTCACTGCACGTTATTCAAATTTTAAACAAAACTACAACAGTGCATGCGCAAGACGTCGAGGCGGCACTGATATGGGTGCCAATCCGGCTGTCACCCCTCTCTTTCTTGTTTATTTTTGTTTTTACCTGATTACTTAATTAAATTAATTCCTCAAAGTAATTAAAAAAAATCCGCTCGCTTCGTTCGCGATTTTTTCATCATTCCTGATTTATTCTGCGCTCTTTGTCTCCTCCAAAGTAGCAAAAACAACTGACGCTCTACGCTGACGATTTCTAAGCTGTTTAGGAGGTGGAGGACTTTTGTGTCCCCAAAACTCAAAAAATTTCGCGCTCGCTGCTCTCGCAGCTTTTTGGCTTTCCACTGTTTTTTCTTCAAACTTGTTTGAGTACTTTTGTGTCCCAAAACTTAAAAATTTCGCGCTTGCTTCGCTCGCGACTTTTTCACTTTACGGCGGGTTTTTAAGACTCGTTTTAGTACTTTACTGTTCTAAAACTCAAAAATTTCGCGCTCGCTGCACTCGCGGGTTTTTTACTTGACACTGGTTTTTATAAAACATGTTTGGGTTCTTTTATGTCCCAAAACTCAAAATTACAGGCTCGCTTTAGTCCGTGCTTATATTTTGACGTTTTTTTTTTGGGGGGTGCTCAATAGGTAGTCCGCCCCGGGTGCCACCCGATGCTACGCCGCCACTGTTATAAGGCGAATAAAGTTTGAACCTAATAGCTGATCCAGACTCTCGCGAGGCGCCTCCTAGAAGCTCTCGGCACGAGTCTTGGCGAACGGAGGCTGCAAGACATCCACACTGTCCAATTTATTTAGTTGCTTGCTCGTCTAGTACAAAATGAACGTAGTTGAAGTGACTGCGTAATTTACTTTATGATCCTTCCAATATAATGTATAATGCCTTGCGTACGCGCGTAAGGCGCGCGCGCATTCACTCGGCAAGCGAGCGGGAGAGTGTGGTTGACTCCCTCGCCTCACCCTCTCGAGTCTTTTGACTCGCGCTCGAAAAACCGACAGAAAGCGGAGCGCTAGCGAGGCGAGGCGAGTGGACACGAGCGCACCACCGTCCTCACCAGTCCTCACTCTCGCACTCGCGTTCCCTCGCGTCGCCTCGTGGAGAGTGTGGATCAGCCATAAAAGCTGGCTGAGAGTTTAAACATTTCAACGATAATTGTAAAACCATATAATTATTAATTTGATTAAAATATATGATGTGTCAATGTCAAAATGCTGTATGTTCTAAAATTTTGTATCAATACGAAATCATTCAGAAGAGGACTCTCAGAAGAAAATAAATTAGGTGAATCAAAGCAAATTATAATTAACTGAATTTGAAATAATTTTGGTCATGAATAATATGTTGATACGCGCCGCGTTATCAAACATTAAAAAGAAAAATCTCCGCTACATGGCTACCAAAGTTGAAGATGTTTTGACCCATACAGGGCAAAAATGGGACTCCCATGACTACAGGATGGCGCGATTTATGAACTCTCCTAAAGTAGTTAATCCGAACTGGGCAGTCAAATTGGTAGCTGAAGTTCCCGCGAAACAAGTAACTGAGAGAATAGCATGGTGTGACGGAGGCAGTGGCTCTGAGGGTCATCCAAGAGTTTACATAAATTTGGACAGGCCTGGTGACAATTACTGCAACTACTGTAGCCAGCGTTTTGTGAGAATAGAAAACCATTAATCGTAGTGCAACTATTATCCCGATATGCTTAGTAAAAAATTAATAAACTATTATTGGATCTTGCGTGTTATTTTTTCATTTGTCAAGGTTTGGACCCGATGCCATTTTTGAGACATCTTTAAAAACCGTTTTTGAAGTATTTTTCAAAAAAATTGATGTGGCATATTTGAAATTAGAAAAATCCATCGAGCTTAGAATCATAAGGAGACGCCGTGTTGTTATAGACGTATCTATAGTTATATAAATATGAAACAAACTATGCAACATAGTTCTGTCTCACTCTTTCTAAGCAGATAAGTGTATTTGAAAACAGGGACAACAATATTTTTGTGATTGCGTAAAATGGTGACATTTACTTTTGAAATCCTCCTGTTTGTAGGTGCGTGCCATATCTGGCCATATGTCATGGTAGTTGTGCTGTCAAATAGGTGCTCTTCGTGACTTATTTTTGCTATTTTATAGAAAATCACTCGTGTTTACTTTTAAGACTTTACTATTTCAATAGTGAAATAATCAACGAATATGCCTATGTGTTGTATTGTGAAGTGTGGTGCTAGGAAGCACCAAAATCAAGCTGGATTGTCTTTACACAGGTTAGGAACCTATTTTTGCTAGAAACTACATAAAATAATTCACATTGGATAAAAAATATGTTACGGGAACATGAATTGATGGTGAAAGTACTTATATTTTGGTTTATTTCTGTATAAAAACCTATATTTAGAAATAAATGTTGTTTACAATAACATGTGATATTGGCATAGTGCTGTGCAGTTGTCATAATAGTATCGATATAATATCCACTTAATAAGTCTGCTTTTACAAATTTTAACATCAGAACTTACTGTCCCTAAGACACATATGCCCATTTTCACCAACAAATACCTAAATTTAGGGAGCGTTTACGGAACACCTAATAAGAATTTCGTTTTCACCAAAGCTTAGGTGTCTCTTATAACCTTCAAATTTCACTTAAACTTGGGAGCCCGATTGATGCCTGCTTAAACAACCCCTATCATTATCATTACAGAATACAAACATATTTCGAATCGTTTCTAGCGATGGATAGTGAAATAAAATGTTTTTTTTTAGAAAGTTTAGAAGCTGTAGAGGTCGTGGATATGTTAAATGATAATCATTAGAAGACCACGTATCTAACGTGAAAGAGCAGATGACTGAGAAATACGACGATCATGACTTTTTTATAAGATATTATAGGTTATCACTTGCTATCAATACACTTGCTAGGTCGAATTATTCAAAAATAGGAAGTCCTGCATATCCATAAATAATGGCGTCCAAGGCTGATTTCGGCTACGGCGGCTGTTCTCATTTAAGGAGAACAGCCAGCTGCGCAGGACATATTATAGTGCACGAGCATTTGCGCAGACACAGGTGCACTCCCTATTCCTTCACTCTCATAACCCAATGGGACGGCAATCCGACACGACCGGAAAGAGATCAGGCGCAGGACCGACATTTACGTGCTCTCCGATGCACGGGTAAATCAATCACCAACTATCAGACTACGGGCTGCTTTGTGAAAGTTCAAGAAAACCCACAAAGCGATTTCGGCCCGACCCAGGAATCGAACCCGAGACCTCGAGTACAGCAGCCGCGCTTGCGACCGCTAGACCAACGAGGCAGTCATAAATACACAGACCATAACAGATGCAAATCTGGTAATCACTGATGTAGTTTCGCGGTGGACGGGTCATGACTCAACTATATACCAAAACAGCAGTAGATACCAATGATTCGAAATTGGTGAATATGGAAGAGCCTATCTCCTGGGTGATGTTGGTCTGAAGGTAAGAAGTAGGCTAACATTGAACATAATAAATTATGTAAATTAAAACAAAGATAGTAAACAAATATTTTAATATTAGTCCTCATGTGATGTACCAAACATTTTCATCATCCTCCTGCCTCAACTGAATTTGGGGTCGGCGCAGCATGTTTTTACACCTCTTTCCAATTCCTCGCACCACCTGAAACGAAATAAATATAATAAATCTATAATTTTAATTTCTTCCATTTTAACTCCATAATCAAATCCATCAAGTCGTGGAATCCGTCAACACTATATTATTCCACACAGATATTATTCACAATTACCTGTAAACAGTTCCTGTCGCATTAAAACTATTGTGACTGGATCCAAGCTTTGTTTTTGGCTTCGTTCGTGGTCCCATCCGTTATTTATTTAATATTGTGTCTCTATGAGACTTCAGCAATTTTACTAGCTTTACTAGCGTCTTTTTATTCTGTAAGAAAAGTTTGTCCTCGTTTTCTCTTCTCTGCCAAAATAAACTTATCTTTTCAACTATAATAAACACAAAATTAACCTCACTCAATGTACACATACACATCAGTCAATTTGACAAACGCGCAAAGGACATAGGTAAAAATTCACCTATAGACAACCTCTTTACTGTTTTATTGCATAATAAGTAGTTAAAGTTAAATTAATATAACATCACAAGATAATTTATTCACAGGCTTTAGTAATATATACTCGATTGACGTTTATTTCTTAAGAAATACTGAAAAATCATTTTATCGATACAATATCGACGTTG
This sequence comes from Helicoverpa assulta, assembly GCA_963856015.1. Taxonomy (NCBI): domain Eukaryota; kingdom Metazoa; phylum Arthropoda; class Insecta; order Lepidoptera; family Noctuidae; genus Helicoverpa; species Helicoverpa assulta. The sequence goes on from CAWLCW010000016.1 coordinate 5,972,794, forward strand.
CATTATCGTTTGCAGAACTAGTAATCTGTCACTTACTTAAGAGTTCCTTGTACAAGTGTGGTGAAAATGAATTTAGGTAGGTGTCAAATTGGGAGCGGCTCTTATTGTAAGTGGCATTTAGATAGGGAAACGGTAAGAGATTGTTGGTGAAAACGGGCATGAGCCCTCAGAGTTATGTATTATTTTCAGTAAAACATCTTTATTTTGTTCTTTAGTTAAATACTAGCTTTTCCTCGCGGTTTTAGTTGCGTTCCGAATATATGTGTATATTTTTAGGGAATATTGTATGTTTTTATATATATATCCTTCATTTTACAGATAAAAAGTTTTAAAATGCAGTTAAAAACATTTTGAAGAAAAAGGCGTATTATAAAATTCAGGATTTTAAAGACATATTTTATTGAAAATAATATGTTTTGCCTTTTTATCTTCACATGATGCTTCTACGGCGACCACGGGCACGGCAGTGCTTCCACACAGACGAGCAAATCGGAATGCAAGTTGCAATATTTGCTTCAGAACTTAGTTACCGAATATAGGTTTCGAATTGTATAAATATATTTTTCTTAGCACTAAAATTGTTTTGTACAATCGATTAATACATAATTAGCTCCATTTGCATTATATAACTTTCTCATGAATAGCTTGAAAACGATTTTAAATTATTGTATTTTTTTAAGAGAGTATCTACTTATGGCGTTTCTTGCGGATTCTTCTTCATAAGACCGAATCTTTGGCACCCTGCAACTAGTTTGTCGTGAAAGAACTTTCATAGGGCTATTTGAAATAATAAATAATCACTTTGCCTGTGTTTTTTTTTTTTAAAGGTATCACCCTACTGAAATGACTCCTCCCATTTGGTTGATGTTGTTGAGGTTATTAGTATCAGTGAAGTTAATGTGATAGTTCTATGACGAAGAAATTATTTATACTCGGTTATTTTTATGCACCCAGTAAGACTCGTACGTACTTCTAACTAGAATACAATATCGATATTTGTTGAATCCGGTAGCGGTACAACCCTAGTAATGGCAGCCATTTTAGTTACTGCACGGTTTTTTCATAGACATTTCCTGTCCCTATAGTTATATGTCAATGGAAAAATCTAGTCTATAAAATCAACTAGTAACACTATGGTCCATCCATGGCTTGGATTTATTTGACAAATTCTGACATTTCTTTTGCTATAGTCACAGAGTACATTATGTCATAGATAGTTGATTGTCTGTCATGTCACTTGCATATGTCAACAGTAATTATTGTTCTTCATGGTGTGAATGTAATAATATTTTACAAAATTTATTAAATTGACGAAAATACAATCAATTACATCATTGGGAATTATTTATTGTTTGAAGAAGAAGACTACTTTAGGGAAAAATGGATTTCCAAAACCGGCCAGGCGGTAAAACTGGCGGTGGAGGAGTAGCGTCATGGTCGGAAAGCAACCGAGACCGACGCGAAAGACTCCGTCAGCTTGCGCTCGAAACAATTGACTTGAATAAAGATCCCTATTTTATGAAAAATCATTTAGGTGCGTATTTAGTTCATTAAAATTATATATTTATTTACACCTAACCTAACCTAATTAGTTGTTACTAATATATTAACTTCTGTTACAGGGTCGTATGAATGTAAGCTTTGTCTTACTTTACATAATAATGAGGGAAGTTATCTAGCTCATACTCAAGGTAAAAAGCATCAAGCCAACTTAGCCCGAAGAGCAGCCAAAGAGGCCAAAGAAGCACCTCAACAATTGGCTCCTGAAAAGCCACGGATAGAACCGAAAAAGTTCGTTAAGATTGGTAGACCAGGTTATAGAGTAACCAAACAAAAAGATCCAGAGAATGGCCAACAGAGTTTATTATTTCAAGTTGACTACCCAGGTAAAGCAAGTACTGATAGCCCTTCTTTCTTCTGTAATGTTGTTGCAGTTATGTGCATTAACTGAGGCTTAATTTTACTGAAAATATACCTGTCATCAGATTTTTAAATACATGGTTTTACGTAATTCATTGTATTAATCAACCTTTAATTTTTCTCTATTTTAGAAATTGCTGAAGGTGTGCAGCCTAGGCACCGCTTCATGTCTGCTTATGAACAAAAGATAGAGCCTCCAGACCGTCGCTGGCAGTACTTGTTATTTGCTGCTGAGCCATATGAGACAATTGCATTTAAAGTACCGAGCAGGGAAGTGGAGAAACATGACTCCAAATTCTGGACGCACTGGAACAAGGATACTAAACAGTTTTTCCTGCAATTTGCATTTAAAATGGAGCCACTACGTATGCCTCCACCTCCTCCCAAGATGTGGGAGAACCATGGCATGCGCCTGCCACCTCCTCCAGGGGCTCCATTGATGGGGGTGCCCCCACCACCGCCATTATTACCTGTACCTCCTCCACCACCATCTATGTAAATGAGTAATTTGTGTTTAAGATGTAATTAAATTATATTCATACTCATATTGTCTTATTTTAAACTTTGTAGCTGCCTCACCTAATCTGATTACTAAGTTTTTTCAAGAAATCTATGCAAATCCAAAAGTTGTAAATTCGTTTTAAGTTGATTTTGATCAATTACGAAAATAGCGAATAGTGCATCAAGTAGCCAAACATGATTTTATAACTATATACATATATTCACTACTGTTTGTGCCAAATGGATAAAATCATTTCATTATTTTGATCTATGTGAATATTATTGTAGTAAGCCATATCAATACCTAGAATAGACCGTTATGGAAGACTACGGTTATAGACCGGACCGAAAATTAAGACAGTTCGATACTATAATATTAAATCTGTTTGGATATATACGTAGCGCACTGTATTTTGGTTACACAGTTTTTTTACTGTAAATTATTATAATAATTAATATTTCCATGGCAAACTACAATGGACTAATCTTAATAACAATAAAAGCGAAAAATCGACAGAATATTTATTTTTACACACAGTAAAGAAAGAAATGAAATGTTTGTCATTTGACGTAGAATGGAACGTCGTTTGTAACGGTCGATCAGCAGGGGTGCCTTGCGTTGTGTTGATAAATAATAATAATTTACGCGCGCATTCATCCTGCATTTCACTGTTTCACCCCATAGAATTACGACCAACGGTCGTTATTTCTTTAGAAGTGGTTCGGTGGTTCCATTTTGAAAAGCGCAATAGGGGACTTACTTGCATTGCATTTGTTATAAGAAAGTTTAGAGAAAATCATCGTTACATTTAAATTATTTTTGATTTGTGAATCATGTTTTCGAAAGCTAAACGTTTTGAACACCTTGGTAAGTAGAACTATAAAATTTTCCACAATATTATGTGCGTGCCTATTTCCTTCCATAAACCAGGACTATACCTACGTAAAAATTATATTAACAATATCAAATAATTGGTCTGAAATGGAAGGAGTACCTAAATTAATCTATTGGCCTTTTTATCGTACATTCGCAAGGCGCGTAAAAATTTTGACGCGCATTTTGATTCTGCGATCCATTAAGTATACTGGTTTAAGGTAAAGGCTAATCTGGATGGCTCCAACATTTCTGTACATAGTGACTGTTTACATTGTGTTCTAGTTGAGATTTTGGAAGTGAATCTTGCAAGTAGATAGATAACATAATCAGCTGGGTATTACCTACTTACCTATTTTACATTCTAATTTTACTTTACAATATGTTTACAGCTCCTGGCTCCAGCAAGAAACCTCAATGCAAAACAAACAAACCAGATAATGATAAACAAAAACTTGGCACGAGAACTCCCGCCACCGTGGTGCAACCTAAACCATTTGTTGTCCCAACAGCTTCCAAAGTCATATCTGATGTGCAATCCCAATGCAGCTCGGCACATAGTGTGAAATCATTTGCTACAGTAAGTCAAGTAAAATCTAAGTAAATACTGTTCACTCAAATATATTTTACAGACCTTTTTCCAGAATAGCAATGATAATTCATATACAGTCGACTCGTGTTAATTCAAACCTGCGATAATTCGAACCTCTCTTTAATTCAAAGTTATCACGAGTTCCCTACAAGATCTCTTAATATTTCGAACTAAATCAATACATTTTTATGCTCTTGGTAATTCAAACGAAAAAATCATTGCTATATAATAAAACGACGCGTTAATTCGAATTCCTAGTCGTCCAACACTCGACAGTTCAAAGTTGCAGAGAGAAAGAGGCGGAAAGATTGTAAGTCAGAGAGCAGTCTGAGTAGCAGCAATCTGTTTTGAAGCAAACCAGTATGACGGAATTGTTTCGAAAGATTAATTAATTCACATTATGAACACATGTATGTACACTTTATCTTTAAACTTGACGTTGTTATAGAATAGCAGTTAATAAATAATAATAATTGATCAATACTTAATTATTCGAAATTATATTTATTTTCTCTCACAAATTTCGAACCATTTAATATTTCAAAAACTCGATAATTCGTAATATTTTGAGAGTCCCCCGAGTTTCGAATTAACGAGAGTCGACTGTATTACTAACATCACCCACGGTTTCACTGTGTACTGAGGGAAATACTCCTCAAACTAAGATTGATGAATAGCTATATTACTGCCATGGTTTATCAAAATCATTTTCATGAAGGATAAACATGTGTCCCCATTATAACATTAATGTGATGTTGCAGCCAAAGCCATTAAAATCCACGACTACCACTAAAGCTCCAACAAGCCTGAGAAAAAGAACTGAACAAACTTGCCCAAAAATTAAGAAAGAAAGTACTGGTGAAATCATTAAGTCTCAAGAAGTAGAGATAAGGTAATTATATTCTTTCTTCTATGAATCAATTGGTAGTAATAGTAATGTGTGACTTGTATTTACAATACAATTTTATTTTGATTTTAGGAATAAAGATCACACTATTGCTGAATATTCAAAACAAATTGAGGAATTCAAATATAAAATCTCACAGCTAGAAAAACAGGTGAAAGAGGTAACTGACAATAATTGCAATAAGTTAGATAAACAATTTTCAAAGATAACATTACAAGATAAAGAAAAGCAGGATGAAAAAGATGCTATTATTCAAGAAAACAATTATTCCATTATTGATCTCAAAAGCAAAATACAAGAGTTAGAAAAGCAATGTGAAAAATTAGAGCAAGAAGTCACTGACAAGCAGTTAGAGTTGAGATCTGTTGAAGAAGTAATTACTATAAGAGATAGTTTATGTCAGGATTTACAGCAAAAGTTGACTAATGCCGAAACAGAATTGGAGGAAACACGCCAAAGACTTGAAATGGTAAAAGGCCACCACTCTCTTGCCTTAGAAGCAAATGAGAGTATTCGACGTGAATATAAAATAGAACTGGAAACCCTAAAACTGAAATTGGAAGATGAAAAACAAGCAATCATAAATAAATCCAAATTGGAACAAGAAAATATGAAAACTACCTATAAAACATTAATGGAAACAATAAAGAATCAAATGCTTAAAGAAAAATATGAAGCTGTTCAGGAACTCCAGCAGGAGTTGATCAATAAGGACAATGAGATGAAAGCGAAATTGGAACAGATTAATGAAGCAACCTGTGAAAAGTTACGCTTGTGTGAGATACAGTTTGAAGAACGTACCAGAAATATTCATGATCACTACACTCAACAGCAGGAGAAATTGCTATATCTAGAAAATGAAATTAAGGATCTAAAATACAAAATTACTTTAACTAATGAGGAAAAAATATCTCTTCAGAAAGAAATAAACACACTGAAAACAGAAAACGAAACTTTGACTAAAGATAAACTGACTCTTATGAATGAGAGAGATGATATAAAAGAGGAATCCAAAAGGAAACTCATTGATTTTGAAAATGAAATAAACAAACTAACAGTAGAAGTGGATAAGGCTGTTAAAGACAAGAATAAATTCGAAACATCTCTGTCTGTAACAAGAGATATAGTTGAAGTATTGACAATGCGCTTGAGAGAATCTGATAATGAACTTGAGCATTTGGAAGATAAAATTGGAACACTAACAAATACAAAGGAAATTTTGGAAACTGAGCTTGCTAATTATAAAACAACTCTCAACAATACTGCTATGGAGTGTAATGAATATAAGGAGGCTTTAGTAAATATTCTTAAATCTAAAGCAGCTTTAGCTAAGGAGCACAATCGCATCATGGAACATAATGTATCCCTGATAGAAAGCCTTCAGAATGTTGAAAAAGAGGCATATAGAGAACTGGGCTCTATCAAAAATGAGCTCATAGAAGATGTGGAGTTTTTAAAAAAAGAGTCAAATTCACAAATTCAGTTACTTCGTGAGGAGGTCAGTTGATTAGTTCAGTAAGATTCTTTACTTAATAATGTTTATTTGTACATAAATCAATGCAAATATTTGTTCAGGTCGAGAAGAAACGCAAGCTATGTGAACTAGCTACTGAACATGCGGGGCAGGCAACTGTTGCAGCAGAACAGTCACGTGTGCTCTTGGCGCAGGCTGCTGCAGAAATCAACCGGCTCGAGGCGGAAAACCAATGCCTTCAACAACAGGTATAAATAAACAAGTTGAACTCTCAACCTCTGTTGTACCTAGTGTAGTTAGAATGAACTTCGTTAAATTACCTTTTTCTATTTTCAGATTCAGGACCAGCAATCTTTAGTTGTCGAGTTATCCCTCCTCCGTCAAGAAAACGAAGAATTGACCATGACGGTAGCAAAGCAGTCCTCAATTATCGACAAGTTGAAGAAGGATTCTGAACAATTCCAATACAAGCCTAAATCACCTTCTGTCATTCGAAAATCCACTAAAATTGGAAAAGAAAATTTACAAACCATTATTTCGCCCCTTAGGGAAAGGAATCATTGAATTTACATCAGATCTTTCGTGTTAGTTAGTTGATAGAGCAGGTCTCTTAATAGTTTTGGGACATTATTAAAAGTGACGATTGTTATTCACAAAGCATGAATTTGTGTTTGTTGTGAGGTGTACTTAAAATTGTTAATTACCAAAATCATGTTACATGTTCCACTATCAAAAACTATATTTTATACTTATTGTAATACTTTGATTATTATTTATTTGAAGTTTGAATGTTTCTCTCGGTTTGTTTATTTTTTTCCTAAATATTTTATGATTCCAATTGGAACTGTCTTGACGTTTCTTAGCAATTATTTATTATGGTGTGAAATTAATAAATTATTATCCTTTAAGATCTTGGTTTATTTCATTCTGCCTCAAAAGATCACGTGAATGCCATGAAGGAAAATCTGATACGATTTTGACTGGTTAACAAAAGTAGTTTTTATCTTACCATTTCGTAAAAAAGGGTTTAGAAAACACAGCTTTCGTACTAGATCGAGAGCCAGCGACTGCCAGACGTCCGTTATCTTATAAAGGTAGAAACTTTGTGTTGTCATTTACCTTACAGTGGGTATGAACAATAGACTACCTGCTACCAAGTTTGACTTAGGTACTGTAGTAAAATATTGCTTTGTTACTTAGTCGGGGATAGTCTACCTTCCGAACAATATATTTTTTAAATTGGTTTAGTAGTTTCAGAGGCTTGATTGTAAAATCAAACAAACCGAATGAAGATTCCTATTTATTCTTTTATCGAGTGAGATTCATAAATAACCGCCTGACGGCCTCTGACGGGGAATTGGGTGACTGGTACCGAGTAGCATTCGATGACTTATGCTCCACCTACACTAGTTTACAAATTTTTATTTTTTTCATATACCCCTCACAAAATCTATACCAGTACTCTCCGCCACCTTTGTACGTACATTCTAAAAGTAACAACATAAAAATTCTATCACGTCACATTTTTTTTCTACTCCCAAATATTTGTTTTTAGGAATCATTCTTAACTCTCGATCTTTGGTTTTGCATTACTTGTTTAGTTTAAGAGATATTTTTTATTTAATTTTAAAAAAATGTTGCGTAGACAGTGTAGACAAAGTTGTGATCACTTTTGTTATGTTTGTGGACAATTTATATTTATAAAGAAGAAAAGACATGTGACAGAATCGTTGAAAATTGCATATCTTCATTATTTCGGATTTTCTGTGGCCAATCAAGAAAAAAACTGGGCTCACTCACGGACTAGTAAAAAAAGTAAGGACTCCGCATCACCTACATAAAAGTGAAGCACCCAAAACAAGCCGGCTCCGTGTAAATACGAACCTACACGCACACACTTACATAAACATAAGCCGATAGACCGCCATTACGCTCGCGACCATCATCGGTGACAGTTCATATTTTTCGCGTATAAAAAATTGACATAATTCCGTCATGTGTCGTGAAATGGTGCAAAAATAATACCACTTTACACAAAAAGTGCCAAGGGATTACTTTTCACAGGTAAGCCAGTTCTAATAACATTATTTTCTGTCCTTTTTTAAATAAAAATGATAACAATATTTGGAACACAAAAATAGCCAGTGTGGCCACGAAAAAAATAAGGACTTTACCCGAAAAAGTGGGTAATCCATAATGTTCTTGGTAGATACATTTTCTTTATTTCTTTGTAGGTTTCCTACCGGAAATGAACCTTGGAAAAATGATTGGGTGAGAATAATAAGGAACTCTAGAGGTCAAGAAGATTGGACCTCAACCAAGAGTAGTGTGGTATGCAGCATACATTTTGATCAAAATGATTTATATACCACGTCAAAAGGACGCCGTCGAGTAGTTACCTATGCAGTTCCAAAGTTGGTAGGTATTCTTGTTTGTATTATATCAAGCCTCGTTGGTCTAGTGGTCGCAAGCGCGACTGCTGTTCATGAGGTCTCGGGTTCGATTCCCGGGTCGGGCCGAAATCGCTTTGTGGGTTTTAGAAACTTTCACAAAGCAGCCCATAGTCTGGAAGTTTGTGATTGATTCACCCGTGCATCGGAGAGCACGTTAATGTCGGTCCTAATGTATTGAGCCGTTGATGCGATTGATGCGAATAGTAGAACATTGTTACGATTAGGATTACCGAATGTACTTATTTTATTATGTTTTTTTTTGTGTTGGTAAATGGCCTTACTTACGTGTCAATTTTCAATTTCATTTTCACTTGCATTTTTATTTTATTTTATAAGTACTTTGAAAATAAATCACTCAAACGCACATTGTATTATTATTATTAATTGTATTTTTTTGTATTTTTTTCTAAAATCTACCTCCATATTTATTGCACACCGATGGCAAAGAAGCAAATTAATTATATTATTACTTCCTTTTACTTTTCTTTACATTCAGATGAAACCAAAAAAACTGAAACTCAACCAAGATAATTATAGGTAAGTAATTTATATCTCAATTCCGATATCAGATTGGAGGCTCACCAATTTCTTTTTATTTAAACTTAAACTGTGTGTGTCAGAAACCCGTCACTTTGATACACACAATGATGGGAGAATTATTTGTTAGCTGGCATCCCCGTAACGCATACATTGACAGAACAAAAGTTGCTTCACTTTCTAGTATCGCGGCGCGGAGTCCTTACTTTTTTTACTAGTCCGTGGGCTCACTATGTGTTTTGTGACAGCTGTAGAATCACTTTACTGCGATGGTCATCCGGCGAAAACGTACACCTGTCATTTGGTACACCAATGTTGTGCAGGGAACCAACTAATCACGAAAAGGACTGTTACTTTTGTTTTACTAAGACTTCGGGTTTTAATAGGAAAACTAAGTCGGCTATTGTATATGCATATGTTACTTAAAGAGGGGGTGTTTGGCGTCCCACAAGTACGCAAAATCCTAAGTGATTTTAAGTTTGATACTCTTTTATCAACGACTGAAAGAGTTGCTTGGAATTCATTCAAAAATGTTGTTAGAGACTTTTTAAGCAATAATAAAAGTGAAAACAATAAAGAGATAGTGAGTGATTCATTACAAAATTATCATAAGATGGGTGTTAACATGTCAAAAGATTAATTTTCTACATTCCCACTTGGATTTTTTTCCGGAAAACTTAGGAAGCATGAGCGACGAACAAGGAGAGCATTTTCACCAGGATTTAAAGGCTTTTGAAGATCGTCATCAAGGCTATTGGCACGAAAATATGTTGGGAGACTACTGCTGGTCTATATTAAAAGAAACCGATTCCGAAACCTATAAAAAGAAGTCCAAAATTAATAATTTTTAGTTGGTTATGGTCCGTTTTCTCCTGTTTTTTAAATTAAGTATAATTCCAAATGTGGACGTGATAGATTTTTTTAAATATTTTTCCTAGAGTACCTATAGATAGATAGATAAAATTCAACAACTTTTATCTGGGGTATAAAAACCGTGTAAAATAGTGCTATTTACATGATTTAATTTTTAAGTCGAAAATCGAACTATTTTGTTTCTCTTATAGCTCTCGCCTCTCACCGTTCACCTCGTACCGGTCGGCCATGCGTGTTTTCAATAAAAGATGTTTCAGTCTTACACCAATTTATTTGTATCAATTTACAAAATTACACAAAGTCATATATAGCTACAGTTAGCGCGAGTGCAATAATAACTTAATTTCATGCGGCATTTTGGCAATATACGCAACATTAAATCGATTGAAATTCATGCGTAATACAATCATAAAATAACATATAAATAACTTATCAATATAGCAAAAATTGCTGATAATTGTTCAACATTTCTTTGGATTCATCAGACTTTGTAAAATCACAATTATTTTGAGACAATATAAATAAGTACTTCTTAGTTTTAAATTCAGAATTTTAAATTAAAATGAAGGTACTACTGTTAAAATATATCGACATGTCAGTTTGGGTTGATTAGTTCCACAATGCACGAGTCTATGTTGTCGATCCACTACCATTATATTCGTCCCCTCGGTCTTTGGTAAGTAAAAAACCTGTATACATTAAGTGATGGCTGTCTCTTATAGTAAAAAAAAACAACGAACATTATTATTTAAGCATAATAAAGAAGCTCAATACTGAATGTTGGACACAATGTGATGCGATTGGCTACAGTCTAGTAATATTACTTACTATACATATAAAAGCGTACAATTAAAATTATTTCACACACAAAACCTACGTCTATTCTCACTTCGGCAGCATAATACAATTAACCTTAGCAGATACAACTAGGGCATTGATCTTGAGAATTTTATATTTAATTTTCTATTCTAAAGGGCAAGTGTTTAGTGTTAATAACACATTATAATCTTTGGTGATTTTTCAATGGAATTATTTCTTCAGTCAATAAAGTCCAATATCAAAATAATGATTATAAAACTAGCGATACTAATCATGTGAATTTGGAAGTATGTTTGGTGGGGCGATAGGTCAGTCTTTGAAGTCTCAGAAGGTCTTTTTAAAGCTTAACTTAGTTAAATTGTAGTCTGATAATTGCATATGCTTTTCACGTAGGTACTTTAAAGCCTCAAGATCAATGGCCTTTTTTATTTATATATAAATACATTTATAAAACATTAATTTTTCATATAAAAGTAGAAAAAAAAATGTCTAAAAATAAAGGTAACTGAGATAATTTTAATACATCACTAAAATGAGTAGAAAAAGAGACTTCTTGATCAGATGAGATCAGTGTTCCATCAGTCTCACAAAATGTTATCCTTAATTATAAATCTATCGTCTAAACCACTGTTATATACCATATTGTTACATGAAGAGATTAAAAAGTTCCAAGGTTAACGAAATATTTTAGACATTTTGTACTTTAGAATTTTCATAAATAAGCAATAGACGACAAAAGTCACAAAATACTATTCGAACTGTCCTGATTTTGAGTACATATTACTATCTATTCGTATTACCTATGACACATACACAATATAAATTAAATGTTTACAGAATAGTGGGGCAAGTATAGTGTGATATATAAATTCATAACAAAATTTTTGGAATTAATTACGGGATCGTATAAAAGATTAGTCAATATGTGCGTACCGAGGTACAATGTCTTCCCGAATCAGTAAGTCACAAAGAGGCAAGCCACTAAGAGGGAGTAAATCTTGACCTACTTGGATTAAACCACTTTCAGGGCCTGGCAAGTGACCATGCCATACATAATAGTAAAACAGCTGCTGCATTGCTGCCATGAATCGACGCTGTTCCGGCATTTCCGAGTCAAAAGTGCCAAGAATGGCTTCTATGTCAGCGTTTATACCAGCGATACCTGATCCGCCGGCGCCTCCGCCAGCGCCAGATCCGAGCACTACATACATTGGAACTGCAAGACGTAGCCTAGCGAGACTTACCAAAGGACACAGTGTTCGGATGGCTGAAATCAATTCTATCAGACCTTCATAAGTTTTGTTGACATGAGTAAATACCGAGGAAGTCAAGTTCTTTTCGCCGATCACACTATCATTAACAATTTTTTCAACAATATCAGCTGTCCAATTTAAATACTTTTTCTTTAGGAGATCTGAGTGACTAGAATGTTGAGTTGTACCAAACACCATTGGTTTAAAAACTTTGTCCTTCTTACTCTCTTTTTGAACATCCCAACTCTCATAAGCATGGACTCTAAGTATTTCTCCATCTAAAACTAACAAGGAATGCTTGGATTCATCACTAGAAGGCAGTTTTCCGATATAATTTTCCAACCAAATATCTGGGGTTAGAACTTCAGTTGTAGAAGTTTGACGCAAACAATGTGCGTCATTACATTTAATCATGTCTTTGAAACCCTTGTTCAATTTTTGAGATTGCTCTAATGGTTCACCCGGGAAAATGACGGAGGAAGATGATAGCCACACTCGAGAGTATAGCTTGTGAGCTGCACCAACTGTAGTCAAAGCGGCAGTCAATGTAGCACCCGCTCGATGACCCAATAAAGTTACAGATTGTGGATCCCCTCCAAAATGTTTTATATTCAAATTAACCCATTTTAACGCCATCAGTAAATCACTTAGTCCATAGTTGCCTGAGGTATGTGGGTACCTACTTTTTGATAAAATATCTAAGGATAAAAATCCAAAAGGACCTAACCTGAAATTCGGACGTACAAACACGACTTCTTTGGTGCGAGAGTACAACGCCGAAGGTTGAGCGGGACTTATTCCTCCCGCTAACGTATTAGCTCCAATCAAGACAACAACTGGTAACGGCGAGTCATATCTTACGTGAGGAGTCACAACGTCAAGTGTCAGGCAGTCTTCATCACCAGTAATTGTAGCATTTTCCAAAAACTGTAAGCAGAGAGGGCCTTTTGTCCTTGCATCATAGGTTCCGTTCCAGCACGTTGACAGGTTCAAGGGTTTAGCATAGGTAAATCTATTGCTTTCAATTGGTGGGCGGGCATATGGAATGCTCCAAAACTTGTATACTCCTTCATCAAGAATTCTAAAAAAGAAAATGAGTTATGCCATCATCACTTTAATGAAAAAAACTTGAGTATAGCAATATACACATACCCCTCAACAGGTCCACAGCTGGTGAAAGTCGTGATGTAGCGGCCGAGGCGTAGAGGACGTTCTGCTGGTGGGCCAGCATTCGCTCCAATAATTATACCCACAATAACTGCTACCAAGACTAGAATCACAATTCCACCGACAACAATATCATCTGTGGTAAAAAAAGGTTTTAATTATTATATTAAATCAATTAGTTTGATTACAAATTCTATCTATGTACTATGTATATCTAAAATTCTCACCTATGATAAATTTCTTCTGGCGAATCCTTTCCTTCAATGGAAGCTTTGTGGCCACTTTACCTTCTTCTACTTCCTATAAAATACCAAATATCATTATTGAAGAGAGAAGACTACTTTCAATAATAAAATGAAGAAATAAAACCACAAATTACAACAAGCAGCTTTAACATTAACTAGTTATGTCTCCTAGGGTCTCATTTTGAAAAGATATGAATAACACTGATAATAATATAAATAAATAAATATCAGGTAGTTCATATTTGGAACTTAACACGACAAAAAATGTATTCTCTTTGCTTTCACAAACAGAACAACCAAGATGCTATAAATTATAAATTCATCATATCTTTTATATACCAAAGCAAGATAAGTCAACAATAATTCAATTTTGTTTTCCAGAAAGTAATAATTAATATTTATGAATCTGTTATGGAAATTAAAGTACTTAATATCCTGATGGACACGGCATGCATTATGAACAATACAAACATTAATAAATACGTTTGTGTTCTTGATTAATAGCAATTTTACTTCCCAGCTATTTTCAATTTGTCTGGCATGTTTGCAATTTAGTTTCCGCACTTAATATATTAAGCCAAAATCGAAAAGCCTTAATTTTTTTATACTTACAACTGGCTCCAATTTCACGGTTTCCATGCCATCATTGGGTGTGTCAAGCTTGTCATCCAAAGTTTCCATGGAAGCAAGAGTGGCATCTGCATTGTTTGGTGCACTACCACGTTTTTGGAAGACTCTTGGATATCTAATGTTAAATAAGCCTTTTTTACGTTCTTTTTCCTCTGAAATAAGAAACCATTTTGAGATCAACTTGTGAGACTGTTGTATCATGCATAGCATGTTTTATGTACAATCTAATATTTAAGTAAAGACTGATAATATTATGTCTTTACAAGCGTCAAAGAGCAGTTTATAGTAATTAGTATGTACAGTATAAAATGCTACTTACCGTTGTCACTTTCGGGTTGTTGCAAGAATTTGGTAAATTTTTGCAGAAATTGGAATTTATTCTCTTTCACTTTGGAGCTCTCATCTGCCTTTTCATTTTCAGTTTCTTTTTCAATAGCTGATTCTTCATCCTACATCAAATAATGTACATTATATGGTGTGGTTATTTTTACTTATATTCTTATACATATAATAATAATAAAGAGGAAAAATTATTTGTTTGTTTGTACCCTAAAAGCTCCGAAACTACTGAACTGATATAAAAAATTCTTTCACTGTTGCAAAGCTACACTTGTCCTCTGTAACATAGTCTAATATTTTATCACATAACATGGGACACAAGTGAAACCACGGGAAAACAACTTTCCTATGACTTATTTTTAAACAACTTATTACATGTCAGTTAATATTAAGTTAGCAATCTTTATATGTATCTATCTCTATACATATCTTTATATTAATAGAAAGAAGAAATCATCATCATGAATGCATCTATGCATGCATATATTTTTTTTCAAGAACTCGACAATTCTATGTTATCTTGTAGCATTTTGAGCTTTTATCGTAGCTGCATCATGCACTTCCTTTCTCACTAATTTAATTGGCTAGTTTAATGTTAATTACTCTTTCATTGTGTGTATGTTTGTTTACAGATAAGAAATTACAAGTTAATTAAAAACTTTAATATATTTTCTGTTGATTATTTTGAAGCATTTTATTTGTGCTTGCTATAGTTCCCTCCAGTTTCGAATTAATGAGAGTTGTTGTACACAATTCTTCAATTATTACTGCTACTACAACTTCTATTATATTATAACTTACTCTGCCAGTATTACATTCAATCAAAATATTAAAAGCAACTAGCTTCTGCCAGCGGTTTCACCCGCATCCCGTGGGAACTACTTCCCATACCGGGATAAAAAGTAGCCTATAGCCTTCCTCGATAAATGGGCTATCTATAACACTGAAAGAAATTTTCAAATCGGACCAGTAGTTCCTGAGATTAGCGCGTTCAAACAAACAAACTCTTCAGCTTTATAATATTAGTATACAGGGTTACTGGTAAGTAGACCGCATCTTTTCATGAGGTGATAGTATAGGTCAATACGGACAAATTTGACCCTGGGATACACTGGGCAAAAGTTAACCCGTTTGAAGATAATCGAATTTCAAGATCTTTTCTTTACAAGTCGTCTAGGTACACGTATAAATTTTTATTATTAGTTAAGTGTCGTTTTTGCGGATTTTTGTGTGTGTTTGTGCCTTTTTGGATAGCTAGATAAATGTAGATGTTGTTTAAGTATTCTGCACAAAAAAATGAAGAGTAATATTTTTGAGAAAATAGCTACTAAAAAAGTAATTGCTGTTCGCTATAATTTCCTCTGTGATTTGTACAGTTTTATGGTTTGTCATTATGAAGTGATTCATCTTCTATCCAAAAACACAAAAATCCACAAAAAACGAGACTTTTGACTAATAATGAAAATTTATACGTGTACCTAGACGGCTGATCTTGAGATTTGATTATCTTGAAACGGGTTAACTTTTGCCCAGTGTATCCCAGGGTCAAATTTGTCCGTATTGACCTATACTATCACCTCCTGAAAGGATGCAGTCTACTTACCAGTAACCCTGTAGATATTTTCACATACCTTTGACTTATCTTTGTCAGAGTTCTTGGTGAAGAAACCAGGCATTTTGATGGCGCCTATCGGTATAAATTTGGGTTTTACTTCTCGGCCCTGCTCAGTCAGATCGCCAGAAAGTGCCGTCTTCACGGGCCCGTCATCACCCTTCGTCTCCGCGGACTCGATTTCCTCAGCCTTGAGCATTACTTCTTTCTCTTCAGCCTCTATCTGCTTCTTGTCGAGTGTCTTATTATCGTCCTCGTAATCCGCCTTGTTTATATCCATTGTGGTTTCGCTCACACCTGCGTAAGTTTGTAGTTAATTTTATAACAAAGACTTGTTCCGCTACGCCCGCTCTTTAAAATAGACGGATAGTGTTAATATTTTCCAAGGACTTAACAAAATGCATGACGTTGGGCGAAATTTATTATTTGTTAAACAGAAAATCACCCACGGAGAACGAGGCAAACGAGCGTTACAACATATACGTAGATACATCAATAAAATAAGGCGTCATAAAATAAAATAATTACTAAAATATCATGGATTATATCAAAACTGTAATTACCTCAATAACACACCAAGATTATGTTATAAACCACACAAAATAATTTCACACAATAGACCGGCCGCCCAACAAAAATGCCGCAAAAGCAAGCATGGGGATGCAACTGAAGTACAATAATTTTCTGAGGTTTTTTTTTAGAAATGCGCCATCTAGTGACGGATGCCCCGTAACTTGGGTATTTGTACTTCGTTTTAGTCACTAGATGTCACTGCACCTTAGACCGATATTTCATCGATTTAATAACAAATCTAAAAAAAGTTTTGTGATTAGAAATATTAACAAATATTGTAATTAAATAATTTTATGATTTATTTTTAATTCTTTTTTATCTATGAGGACGTCTTAGTTAATCACAATAATCACACTACTTGAAACCACTTGAAACACTGACGATTGACATTGACAGTCGACCATACTTTTAAATTAAACCGTTTTCCGTTTTCTAACGTGTTGGTTTATTCTGAGTGTTATTTTCTGGTTTTTTTATTACGATTGTTGCGTGTTCCTGGACTCTGATACTGACTGCTTCTGTGATTGACCTGGCTTCGTATTTTGGACCTGTGATCTACTGCATTTTCATTGACCCGGCTTTGTATTTTGGAACCTCGATCGACTGCTTTTACATTGACCCGGCACCGTATTTAGGACTAGAAAATGCGTCCAGTGGATCGTCTTAGGGGCGGAATGCCATCAACGTCAAGATATAAGTGCTACTTTGATTGTGACAATGACGGTAAGTTCAAAACTTTTAACTTTATAATGCACGTAATTTATCTTTTGCTGATAGGCTGCACAATATCCATTATTGTCATCCGTGCAATCTGTGGTCATCATAGTCCTTGAGTCATCAAAAATCTAAGATGCACTACCACACACACTCCTGTCCTGACCCTACACAAACAATTGAAACTGCACATTAACTTTTATATCCAATCAAAAGACTCGGAATCTACGTATAAGACAAAGCCCGCTCTAGACGACCCTCTGACCAAATAACTTCATCAGGTTTTAAAACTATGATTTTACAGTGGCGTAGCATGGGATTCCGCCGCCCGGGGCGCAGGTATATTTAGCTGCCGGTCAGTGGGTAGTCTTAGGGGCGAGCCCCCTTATTTAGGTACTTATTTAAATTCAAATGACTACAATTTAATAAAATTCTAAAGATGGTTTTGGCAAGAAAGAATTATTATTGATATCGACTCATGACCAGGTGCGGTCTCAGCCCATGATTTTGGGATTCACTAGGGTGCTGGAAGGAATACTTTCAGAAATTGTTACTGGCTCTCTTTGATATGTAGTGCAGCAGTGTGAAAATTTTAGCATCCTACCTAGGATTTTGTTGATTCATACACTAATGATCTATGTATAACTTTGTCGATTCATACAGCATGCAACAATATTTTTTGCAAACTAGGATATGTTAGATTTTCCTTTAAAGCTCAAAAAACATAAAGCCTTGTGTGGACTAAGCATTTATTGTCAAATTAAACGAAAAACAAGCAGATGTAAAAATTCAAGAGCGAGTCGAAAAATTTAGTACCCTGCCTGCCTGATAGGTTAGATCTTCTTTTAGTAGACAAGAAGTTATTGGGAGGTAGGCTAGAAGTATAGATAGATATCTATCTATCTTGTTGTATTTGTTATGGTGGTGGTGGTGGTATCTATACACACTATGTACACCATAACAAATTACAATTTAAAACTTAATAACTAAAAGGGGTGTAACAATGGGTGGTCTTATCGCTAAAAGCGATCTTTTACAGACAACCTTTAATGTATAGTGACTCTTCTCAAGAAAATTGTATTATGGGGTGGCATAAATAGGAACTGACAATGTAAAGGCGGCAAAAAATGCCTTTGCCTCTACTGTCAACGCTATCAGCTTCTACTTGGCTTGATGCTGCAGCTAGGCGGCGGTGCCGGCCCCTAGAGTAGCGCCACCCAGGGCCATGGCCCCCTCGGCACCCCCATGCTATGCTACTGTGATTTTATTTACTTCAACTGTGGTGTTCCTGTTCTAGTACTGCTAGACCTCAGCTATTATTTCTAGTGTTAGATTAATATTCAAGGATGGTATCACAGTACATTACTAAAATTTTATACATATGATGATGATATCTATTACGGTATTTTAATGAGAGTGAGTTGTTCATGTATAAAAACTTCTTGATTTCAGGCCCATTGCACCGATTTCCTAAACCTGAATACCCACATTTGGAAAAGTTTAACTCGTGGAAAAAAGTACTAGATAAAGCTTTACAAGAGAAAGGCGACATCTACATTTATAACCAAATTCGATTTTGCGACAGACATTTTGAAGAGTGTTACCGTTCAGCCAGTCACCGACTTACTCCAAATGCAATACCAACTCTAGGTACCTACTATTTAGATGTCTTATGTTATTTAAATCTTAATAGAAACAAAACCACATTTCTTTGCCTTCGCTGTAATAACAAAATTGTTCCTCAAATATTAAATAAAATTTTCTACTGAATAATCTAATCCTAATTAGAAGAAAATAAAATGAATATTATATACCAAAAATAATTGATGCAACATGCTATCTTCTAAGAATTAAATGAATATTGTTCTATATTCTACATAATTATACAGTAACTATAAATAATTTCATCCTTTTGCAGATTTATCTACATTACCAGTTGGTCAAACTCTTGAAGGTCCATCGGGACATGTCGAGGCAGACATGTCGAATTTATTAAACATTTCGCAAGATAAACTTGCTGTCATTGAGCCATCCAGCTCTACCCACTATCATAGTGATGTACAGAATGCATTACAGACAGCTGAACGCCCTAAAGGTAAATATTTTTATTGACAATTGACCTTTGACTTGTAACATTAGGTTTTTCTTTCCATCATCAGGATTCCAATTTGTTTCCACTGTAGGGTCATAAAACTTCTTGCAGAGAGAGAGAGTGGGCATTTAAGCGTACATAGGGAAATAAGGACAGAGAAAGCGACTTTGTTTTATACTATGTAGTGAAGCCTATGTGTTATTACATTTTTTATAAGCTATATTACTGTAAAGTTTCATCTAAATCCGTTTAGTAGTTTTCGCGGGAAAGAGGAACAAACATCCTCACAACATTTATAATATTAGTACTAGTATAGGATTATTTCATACTAACTGCGTCCCGCGGTTTCACCCGCGTATACCGGAATAAAAAATAGCCTATGTCTAATTCCAGGGTATAAGCTATCTACATACCAAATTTCATCCAAAGCCGTTCAGTAGTTTTTTCGTGAAAGAGTAACAAACATCATCCAAACTTACAAACTTTCGCGTTTATAATTTTAGGTAGGATTATTTCCGCACTTGCAGGAATCAATAAATGTAAGACAATAACAAATCTCCGAACTTGTAAACCTGAATTAAATGGATTAATAATAATAACTTGATATAATCCTACAACTTATGTGTCATAATAATTATTCATCCAAATAGCTAGTTCTAACCATCCATACCATTTTTTTTCGTTGGTAGAAAAGGCCCAAAAATGTATGGAGTCTGAATGATCTTCTTTATATCCATTTTTGTTTACCCATAAAATCCCCATAAAAAATATTTATCAAGCTTGTATCTGCTGTTGTAGGGAAGTCTCCACTTTTTGTATCTGTTCCTCGAAGCCTACCTATTCCAATCTCTGGTCATAATATAATAACAGAACAATATTATGTAACATATTTTTATCACAATTCTATTAAAACTTTGTGTAACACTATTTCTTTGATCTGAGGTGTAACATAATTTAAATTACAGGTTCTAGGAAAAGAGGGACTTGTCAATATTTAAAACGAGTCGTCACCTCCAAAGAGAAGGAGATAATAAAGTTAAAACAGAAAGTATTGAAGCTGAAAAAGAAATATAAGGAACAAAATAACAAGAAACTCTCTGCAAGGAAAATTTCCACATCAAAATCATTTTTGAAAGAGTTAAATAAAATGCCTGCAACAATAAAAATATTTACTTCCCTCCAAATGAAATGGAAAAAGAAACCACGAGGCAGGCGATTTACATTTAACGAAAAAATCATGGCATTGACCATTTACAAACAGAGTCAGAAAGCTTACAACCTCATGCGAAAAATGTTTGTCTTGCCATCAAAGCGCAGCCTACAAAAAATGTTGAGTAAATTTGAACTGAAACCAGGCTTCAATCCTGATATATTTAAAAATTTAAAAGCTACAGTAGCAAAATTGCCGGCAGAAAAAAAGTTGGTCAATTTACTGTTTGATGAGGTATCATTGGCTCCGGGTGTTTTTTACAACCCTGCCCTAAAACAGATAACTGGTTTTGAAGATTTTGGGCACAGACAAACAAAAAAACTCGCAGATCATGCCTTGGTCTTTATGATCAAGGGTATAAAAAGCAAAGTGAAACAACCTTTATGCTTTTCATTTTGCCAAGGTGCCACGAAAAAGGACGATTTAAAGAAGCTGATCAAAACAATAATAAAAGAAATCTCCAATACTGGATTGATAGTTATTGCCACTATATGTGACCAATCAGCCACAAATATTTCTGTGATAAAAAGTCTTCAAGAAGACACAAAACGCAAATATTTACAAGAGGGTAATGAATATAGGACCCAAGCCTTCGAGTTTGAAGACCAAAAGGTCTTCCCATTATTTGATCCTCCACATCTTTTAAAGGGAATGAGAAATAATTTACTCGCCAAACATTTGAAATTTGTACAAGATGGGAAAACAAAGTATGCAAAGTGGGAACATTTGGAGATGCTGTTGAAGTTAGATGTTGGGGATGATGAAATTAGGCTTGTTAATAAATTAACAGAAAACCATGTTAATAAAGAGAAAATTCCAAAAATGAAAGTGAAATATGCTGCACAAGTTTTCAGCCAAAGGGTATCATCAGCATTGAGATTCTTAGCAAGTAAGTATGCTTTTTATTGTTCTCATTATTTTCTCTATATTTAAAAAAAATTGCTATTAATTTACTAAATTAGATTTTTATTTTTAATTTACATGTTTTTAACCATCTTCATTCTCCACAGACAAATTAGAAAGTTCATTATTTTTCTTTAAAATAATATTAGATGTCCTGGCTACATTTATAAGTTCAAAAATATTTAAAAACAAACAATTGAGATGCTATTTCTCTCGATAAAATTCAAAATAAAAATACAATTCATATCTAATAATTTATCTAAAATTGGCTATGTCAATATTTAAGATGCATAAGATATATTGTTGGAATAACATTATAAATTGAAATGAAATAATAAATTAAAATTATCATATTGAAATAAAAATTTGAGACATTATGAAACTACAAAATATAGTTTAATGTTGGTTTCTTACTAATTATATTTACACCCACAACTATTTACTGAACCAACTGATAAAGACGCACAGTAAATCGTTACTGCCACTTTAAAGTTTGTAAGTTTGTGCCTTTTCGACACAGCCGTGAGGCACACCGTTTAATTTTTTAATTAAATTTTTGTATTTTTGTTTTTTTATTGTGTCCCCTAATCTGGGTCGAATAAATGTATTTTCTTTCTTTTTTCTTTAATTTCGGTCCACAATAGCAAAAAAGATTGATATGAACTGTATTCTAGTACTTATTTAATATATTGTTTCAGAACACAACCTTCTTCCGGCGGAGTGCGAAGAAACTGCTGATTTTCTACTCATTATGGACAAACTATTTGATTCTTTCAATGGACATTCATATACAGGTGATCCAAAAATTTTCAAGGGGTGTGTAATGAATAATTCTCCTCATTTTAGATTATGGACAGAGGTAGTTCCTATATTGGATTCAATGACTTTTAAAACTATAAAAAAAAAACGGGATGGTACAGAAGAAGTAAGATATGAAAAAGTGCCATCCCTTCAAAATTGGATCCACAATATTAAAACGTTTAAAGAAATGTGGGAGTTTTTAAAAATCAAATATAAAGTTACTAGCCTTTTAACCAGAAATTTCAATCAGGACCCTCTTGAAAATTTTTTTTGTAACATTAGAAGTAATGGGATACGAAATGTTAATCCCTCGTGCCTACAATTTATTAATGCGTTCAAAACTTTGTTACTTAATAATTTAAATTCGCCCCATTCTGTAAGTGCCAACTGTGAAAAAGATGAAAATAAATCACTGCAATCTTTCAAAGATCTTCTTGCTGAAAAACAAAACAATGAAATTGAATTGGTTAGTGGTGATTTTCCTATTGATTCTTTAATTAATACAATGAACCAAATTAAATGGAATGACTCGATTTTGCATGCCGAATCAAAAAAATATGTAGCAGGATACATTGTAAAAAAATCGAAATGTAAAGTGTTCAAAAAATGTGGAACATGTACTAATGATATATTAAGAAAGGAAATTGATTTTGAATCATTTAATTATGAAATAGATTATACGAAAAAATCCTTATTTAATGCATGTGATGATTTTATAAAATTATTAAATGAAATATATTATATGATTGTTGCATGTTTACGAGATTCACCTGAAATAAAATATCTGAAAGAAAAAATGAAATTTTACATCAATTGCCATTGTGATTTTAGTATAATTACTTGTATAGTTCATAAAAATAAATTAATTGATTTTATAATTAATATGTCAATTAATTTAATCATTCACAGTTGGTGCACCGGGGTTAATAGAATAATTAACGGAAAAATAACAAATTTCGATGTAAATGATGAAATTAAGTTACAAGCATTTAAATATTGTAATACACATAAAAAAAGGAAATAAAATATACTTAGCCGATAAATGTACTCTTTATCTTTTGTTTTTTTATTATCTCCCATAATATTATTGACTAGACTAGAAGTTGGAAACTGAAAACTGGAAACTGGAACTGGAAATTGAAATCACTGTTTTAAATTCAATTTACAGTAAATTGAATTTAAAACAGTGATTTCAATTTTCAAATTTAAAAACATATTTAAGAGAACTCTTGAAAAGCGCCATCTACCCTAACCATACATGAAGTAACCACGCCATCTTGTGACGGGGGCCCGTTAACTTTCACGCTAGTAAGTTGTTTTGAACGATGAGTTGCGTATCTATCTCTATATAGTAGTGTATTATCTATGAAAGCAAGCAAGCTAACCAGTAACCATAGACTATATATAGAAGAGCCGAGCTATAGACAACAAAACGTACTTTTTGCGTCATTGAAAAGGAGCGCTGTAGTATTCCACACTATCTCTTTCGGTTTGTATTTCACTTTATGTTCTCGCTCGGTTCTGCTACATCAACGAAACATAAATACCGAGCACAAATAGGTACCTAACTATGCGCAAACTCTCAGTCCGTTTCGCCACGAGTGCCGCTGCTGGTAGAAGAGGTTTACTTTATACCCACATTTCTTTCGTCTTCACAAGGCCCAATCAGACTTGGCTATCTCGGCGGCGACCAAGTGTTTTCCATGGCGCCCTTTTTATTCGACTACTGAGAAAAGTGGAGGGACTCAATTCTGTGTTGGGTTTTTTTGGATGTGTTATTCGTCGTGTCATTTCGAAAATTATTTTATCATATGTAGGCAAGGGTATACTTCCGAGGTAGGTTGCCTAAGCAATATAGGCAGCCGCTACATGTTAATACTAAAACCCTAGCTGCATCCGGTTGCAAAGAAAGCCGACTCCAACGTTATTGGGAAAAGGGCAGGCCAGGTAGATGCCGTTCTGTTTCTTAAGGGTAACTCATAAAACTATGCTCATAACGCACCCTACGGTACATCAAAAGTCAAAGTAATCTTTGATATAATTATTAAATTCCAGAAGTTATTTCAATCCAAATGAGTAGGTACATAAAAACTTGAATGAAAAAAACAATGTTTATTATTCTTAGTATCCGGTCTGTGTGAACGGACCCTTATGCTTATAAGGGTCCGTTCACACAGAACTGCCAAGTTCCTACCTTCCTTGATGAAGTTTTACTTTTTGCTACTTTTATTTATCCAGTGGCGCAAAGTAGTTCCCACATAACGAGAATACCTATATGAAAATGAAGGATAGATAACGGAAATTAAACAGTAAATAACCCATAAATGTATAATAATATAATTATTGTAACATGTTAAAAATATTAAAACCAAATGTATTAATGTTTATCTAAAGCTTTAACTAAAAGATCATTAATGTGTGTAATCAGGTTTCTCGGGTCCAGTATAAGTCCTGCTGTCACCATGGCATTGGAGAACAGTTGCTCTGACACCATTTTTGCCAACTCTGGGTCACTTGACAGCAATTTGTGAAGCTTCTTGATAATTGGGTGCCTGGGGAATTAAAAACAAGTTTATAAAGGTACCTATTACGAATTATTTACAAAATAAATCTTTTGACAAAGAAACTAAAACAGACAAAACTAAGTCTGACAAATACTATGGTGAAAAGCCGATCGACATTGGATCAGCCAATCGTGAGATAGGTAATAACGCTCAAACATACATATTAGTCAAACTGAGAACCTCCTTTTTTTGAAGTCGGTTAACAGTTTTTTTTTTTTAAAGGAGATTGGGCAAGAATGTATGAAGTTTGGTCCAAATGTCCACCACGAACGAGACCTATATAATTAAATAGTCCACTTAACTTAGAGAAACTTTTACTAAGAAAGTAAAAAAAAAACAATGCCAAAAAAAAATTATAGCCAAAAATGTATTCTTAATTTTCGGTAGTTTTTGTATGTTATCATTATTATTTTTTATTTTATTCCACTTCCATTTCCGCACTTTATCTAAAACAAAGATGAGTAAGACACATTTACATTAAAACAGCCCATATTTTTTTGCCCGATGGATGTACGAATCACTAACCAATTGAGGCGCCAGAAGTGCTTGAATATACTCAGCGGTTCCTGGATCTAAGAAAGTTCGATGTAACTGGTGGTGTTTTCTCTCTAATAATGAACAATTCTATTTTGTCAGAAGTTACAGAAAGTAAGAAAATCGAACATCACGAAAAGTAATTGAAAAAATGAAATTGAAAAATCTATAAAATGTTTTATTTGATTTTGCTATAACTTTTTTCTGGCATTATATTTTTTTTTACTTTCATAACAAAAAATGTTCTATATTTAACGGGCTATCTAGCCATATAGGTCTCGTTCGTGGTGGACATTTGGACCGGAATCGCCCATTGTCCTTTCTGTAAGATACTCACTTGACGTTAATTTCAAGATGTGGCCTCAGTAGCGCAAATCTGTTTTCTTCGCTGAGACTTTGCGCTTGTGTGCGTATAAAGTGCCTAGCTGCGGCCATTTCTTGTACAGTGATGACACAAGGATGGGTTTCCAACTTGCCTGTTGTTTTTACATCGAACACTTTACCGGCGAGGTGTGACTTCAAATATGATACAACTTCTTCCACTTGAGGCTGTTGCAGTGAGTCGCTGCCTGTAATATTAATGAAAAAAAAAAGTTTTCCATTAAATATTATGGTGAATGGAATCTATAATTTGAGGTAAATGTTGATTTTGATTTGTTTGATAATACATAATGTGATTTAAATCGTCTTATGTATACAGAAATTACGTACCAATAATGTCATCAGGCTCTTCCTTGGTCTTGCTTTGCATATCATTCTCTATGGAAATCAGCTTCCTGCTATTAAACTCTTTCAGTTCCAGTAACACCAATTCGTCGTACATTTCGTAGCAGAATAAGACTTCAACATCGCGCTTCTTGAGAGACTCGTAGTATGGTGAAGTTTCAGCCAATTCACGACTGCAATAAATAAGAAAAATACATCACTATTATTTTATTTATTTATGAGAGGTAGCTTCACAGCTGACAGTACATTACATTAAATCATCATACCAAACATTACGCCAATTATGAAGTACACAAATTATCATCATCCTCCGAGCCTTTTCCCAACTATGTTAATAATTTATGAAGTACACAAATTTTTCAATTATAATAATTTGTCGAAAGAAAATTAAAACACATACTAAAAAAAACATTATTTTTTCATGTTTCTTTTAAACACTCATGCAAGTTTGTGGTATGATATGCTCAAAATTGTCTTATAATACATTTTTAAAACTAAAATTCGGAATATAGGAAAAAAAAACAAACCTGGGAGCAGCTAAGTAGTATATTGATCTTTGATCTTCCTTTTGACGAGCGGCATATTCACTTAGAGATGTCCTCTGTCCGCTCGGAAGTTTCGAAGATTCAAAACGAAGCAACTTAGATATTTCCTCCTGAAAGCAAAATCAAAACATTATTTTAACAAATAAGCTATAACTGTAATTTCACATGTTGACTCTCTACCCACACACACACTACATATTTTTGTATATTATATAAATATACAAAAATATGTAGTGTGTGTATATTGACTGTCCTATATATTGACCCACTAGATCAATAGGATTCGCTGCCTAAAATGACAATTTAGACTGCTTTCTTTAAGATTAAGATTCTCAGTTGTGCTTGGCTAACTCACCTTTTCTATGGCACTTTGACTAGTAACAATTCCTTCTTTCAAAAATATTGAATACTCCTTGTAGAATGCTTCATACTCAACAATATTTTTGTTTGACATATCAATCATGAATTTAAGAAAACGATTTGTCAGCACTGTCTTTAGTTTTCTGCAATAAAGTAAAACAAATCATTATATTTTTTGTTTAAGTCCTGCAGAACAAAACACAGGTAGACTATGTAGGCAAAAATAAGATGGATTTAGCTGAAATACTTACACAATAAGAGCACTATTTTGCAACAGTTCTCTGCTTAGATTTAGTGGAATGTCTTCAGAATCAACAACACCTAAAACAAACAAAAGTTTCCCTTGTTAGACATGGTAATACAACACTGCATAAAATTATTCAAAGTACCAAAAACATACAATCTATGTATAGTATTAATAAATAATTTACCAACCTTTAACAAATCTTAACCATTTTGGCAATATGTTTTCAGCCTTGCTTTTGATAAGGATCTTTCTAGAATACAATGCCACTCCCACATCAGAATCGCGAGACAGTTCAAAGAGTCCTGGCTTGCCTTCAGGTACATATAATATTGCCCTTATACTGAGAGGAACATCGGTTTTGTAATGCAGGGTATACCTGGGCTTATCATAAGACTGGCTGATGAATTTGTAGAACTCTGTATGTTGTTCATGAGTTACTTCTTTTGGTTCCATCAACCATAGAGGCTGAAAATGCATGTTACTTGTTAGTTATTGCCAATCAGATAAAAAAAACATTGTTACTTTTTTTTACAAATGGCTCACCTTGATCTGGTTGACTTGCTCATCGTTCAAGAAAATAGGACTGCTGACAAAGTTGCTGTACTTTTTGATAATATCTGCAACAACAATTTTAATGAGTTTTTACCAAATCTGGAAGAATAAAAATCTTACAGATAATCCTATGTTATTTGAAATCTAGCAAACATATGACTATTATTTAGAGGGGGTGATACAGGACATCTTTAATCAAATTAAATGCTATGGAAAAGAGACAACTATCAAATATTAGTCAATACAACATACTTTTGACAGTTTCTTCATCAGCATATTCTCTGCAGTCTGTTTTTAAGTGAACAATTAATTTACATCCAATAGGAACCCCATCAGCTTCTTGAATTTCATATGTTCCTGACCTAAAAGAAATAAAATTGAAATATTTAGATAGTGTGTTCAGTTCAGTTGTTTACAAACCTTTCCAAAGAGGAAACATTGATTTATTTGTTTGTACCCTACAAACAAATAAATCAATGTTTCCTCTTTATTATATTAGTATAACTAGGTTGAACTTTTCAGAGTATTTAAATATGTCCTTAAAAGTCAATAAACATGCCTTACCCATCAGATGTCCACTTGTAACCTGGTGATCCTTCTACACTACTTCTGGTAAAAACTTCAATTTTATCAGCCACCATGAAGGCAGAGTAGAAGCCTACACCAAACTGGCCGATGATTGAGTTGGCTTGGTCAGCACCTTGCTTTTTGATCTCCTCTATGAAAGACTTGGATCCTGAACGGGCTATTGTTCCCAGATTGTCAGTTAACTCTTGTTTTGTCATGCCAATACCAGAGTCCTATTAACAAAAATGTTTCTATCATTACATTTGAATGAGTATATCTAAGATATATTTTTTTATCAACATCTCAGATTTTTATATTTCTTATAGGAAGTGAGAGTAGGTGGAATTTTTTTTTGTGTAAAGGGGAATACCTGGAAGGTGATTGTCCTGTTTTGCTTATCTGTTGAAAGTCTTATTTCAAGTGACCTGTCTGCATCAACCAGCTTCACAGTGTCTGGAGCAGAACTGACAGTGAGGTAGCGGAACTTCTCCAAAGCATCGCTGGCATTTGAGATTAGTTCACGAATAAATACCTATAACAGAAATGAGTTTTACATAAAAATAAATATCAAAAAATTAAGGGGAAGTAATATCTTCAAGGCAAACAGTTTGTGAATATTCCTCCATCTCTGTGATTTCTACTAACTTCTTTGTCAGAATATAGAGATCTTGCTACAATATCCAGTAACATGCGAGTCTCTGCTTGAAATTCTTTCCTCTCTGATGGTCCCTTTAATGTTTCTTTTGAGCTACGGCTTGGAGAACTTTTAACAGCATCCTTTTGAACTTCTTCAGTTGCTACACTATAATATCTGTTTGTAGCCGATGTACTTGGCAGAAGCAAGCCTGTGGATATAACATATAAAAGCCATATATGTAGTGCCTTTCTATCAACTAGTGTCTATCGAACATCATGGGGTTGGCGCAGAATATACAGTTTATTACAGAGCACAATTTGCTTAAAGGGTTTGATAATAAATTACGACCGGCGGTTTGTTTAAAATCAATGCGTATCGGGAACTTTCAATAAAACATCAAGCACGCAAAATTAGTACGAAAATGATTTTTGAAGACATTACTAACGTAGACATACCGTTCTGGTGAGGGACTTTGTTGCAGGCAGAAAGATATTTGGTATTATTTAAGGACTGCAGAAATAACCTCCTCGCACAAAGTGTGGAATAACCAAATTTTAATCTAAAAGCAGACATTATTAGAATAAAGTATATATATTAAGATTTAAATGTAGGTTGATTTTTTTGTAAATGATATTATTATCCACTATCTCTCCAGGAGATATATAATTCTCCAGATTTTTGGTTTACAGTTAAAATACTAGCAATTGTTTTTGCAAAACTGGGGCGAAGGTGTCAAAATTCACTATTGACATTAATTTGACGTTTTTTGCACACATGATGTGACAGTGACGCAGGTAACTGTCTCGATGCAGGCTTTTAATTTTTTTTACCTTGTAAATAAAGTCTAAACAATTATTTTTATCTTAGATAGCTTCTGCCCTCGTTTTTACCTGCGTCCCGGATGGTGACAAAAACTATCCTATGTCCTTCTTCTGGGTCTAAGCTATCTCCCCTTTTTTCTTGTTGTAACCGAAACTCAATGTTAGGGGCAGCTTAGATAATACGGAAGACTGGAATTATTTTTAATGACTATAATTATAAGTTCATATTTTTTCATTAAATATTTTTGTTGCGCATTGTGCAAACAAAGTGAGTGTATCTTATCAATTTCTTTTAATTTATGTAGGTATTCAACAACTTGAATGAAGATAATTAGTAATAACTTACTATTGGAAATGCTTGATATATAATCCTGATTACCCGAAACGCGGTAGGTGAAGCAAGCGTCAGTCAATGACATGTCAGAGAGATTCTTGGCTTTTTTTAGTTGATGTTTGGTCATTCATTCATGATATGGCTCAAGTTATAGAATTTCATAAATTGTTATGAAAGAATTTACATATGGACGTAATATTGTTAGATTTCATATATAAGTGATTTTGTGCATCTATAGTGTTCATTAAAAATATTGCATTTATGACTGAATATAGTTGAAACTGTTTTCGAGGTATTGACTGCATAACTTGTTCCAAAACATTTTTATCATTTGACGTGTTTCTTTATTTATATAATTCTAGATTGACGTGTGAGCTACAGTGGTGTAATGATTGTTATAAGCAGACTTATATAAATACTTTGCAAAATCTTTGGTGCATCAGAGACTTGAAACTAGTGACAACATGAATGTTATGTTGAGGATGTTCAGGACGAATCGTGTGTATTTTCTGATAGTGCTGTCGCAGTTGCGGTGCAGTACTTGAATAAGGGTTAAGATAGCTTAAGGACTTGCGACGAATATAATGGAGCAGAGGTGAATAGTGAGCAGGCACCGTGGAGCACCTGGTCGGAGGCGGCGGGGCGGGCGGCCTGCTGCCCGGCGCCGCGCCCGCGCAGCACCCGCCCAACATGCTGCAGCCCATGGAGGAAATGATCTTGCCACCAAAACGACAAGCTGTTGTTGATCGCCTCAGGTGAGTTTACCTCGTTGATATAATAATAATCATCATTGTAAAGACAATATTGCATTCTCATTGGAATATTGGTGTTTAGCAAGTATTTTAATTTCATTAAGAGTGTTGTGATGTTATGTGAGAATTTAGATACCTGTTTTGTATTATTGAGGAATTACATACAATTTATATCTTTCCAGTACATAAATCATCTAGTAAATATAATATCAAATATTTTTTTATGTTTTACTCAATAAATACTCATCAAATGATATTTTTTCTGTTTTTACTTTGTTTGACTTATTCCACACTCATTAATTCATTTTAAAATATTCACTTGTCATCTAATATTTCAGATTGTTATCACATTTGACTCATTTTAATACCTAAAATTTATTGTGACTGATAAGCTATTTCACCCATATAATAATCGTCATATCCCATTATGTAAGCATGTAAAATCTGATTGTTGGTAAGGCTGTATCCCACATTCATACTATGGAGGTAAAATTTTGATAGCTGTAAGCACACATTGTCTCAAATATAAGCTCAAATCTGAGTCTTGCATGCCTAGTTCAGTGAAACTCATGATTTCTGCTCAGATCTTGTGTTTCGAGGCGAGACGAGCTTAGTATTATTAAATCAACAAATAAGCAAAAGGATTCTGGTCTTAGCCTATAGTCATGTAATTTCTAATGCAGGTATAGCTCATAGGCTAGTGTAAAATGGTATTGTTGTATCAGTTATTCAGAATCATAACAATAACAGTACAGATGAAGCTATTATTATTACATTGGATGGAGATATATGAAACTTGTTTATGTTGAACATAAGTGCGCTGAAGTGATTGGTTGATAGATTGCCTTTACTGTCACATTATGTTGTAAGGTTTCTTATCTTGGAATTTGATAAGGATAGTGAAAAATATAAATCTTAATACAAATAATGAATATTGTCTATTTCTCTGTAATAATAATAGTTCATAGGGAACTGCTTCCCATTCCCGGGTGGGGATAAAAAGGATCTCATGTCCTGGCTCCAGTTCTGAACTACTGCAATTCCAATTTTCAGTCAGTACATATGTACTACATACCCTGAGAAATTTTCTAAAAAAATTTTGTTCATATTCCAAGGAGTAACATAGGCTATTTTTTCTTAATAAAAATTAGGCCATCCATAAAATTGATTGTCATTTTTGATGACACAAAGAGTACCAAGAGCACTAACTTGACCTCCATGTCCAAAGTCAAGGATATAAACCAACATGACCTTGAAGCTCAAAATTCTTGTACGGTAAGGTAATCAACCAGTTAATGTCTATCTTTTATTGGTACATGAGTTTTGTTCAATATTCCCCATTGTTGCACCCGCACTCAGAGGGACTTACTGACTTAGGAGAAGTAGCCTATAGCCTAACTTGATAAATGCTCTATTTAACAATGAAAGAAAATTAAAAAATCCATGTTTCTGTAGATCCTGATATTAGCATGTTCAAGCACAAAAACTGGCAAACTCTTCAGCTTTATAATGTTAGTTTGGATAAACAGCAGCGCCGATTAATTAATAACGTTTCTAATGAAATAGGTAGGAACTCGTTATGGCATGGATAGTCACCCATCCACGGATACGCGCCAAGCATTGCTTTTGATCAGTCGACCCATGCGGCTCTGCCACAGTCAAGAGTTCCTCAAAAAATCATTACGCAAATAGTAAGCCACACTAACTGCCTATTCTATTATCGTCTGAACAAACTGATTTTAGTATAACATTGCTTCTAGTGCTACTGATAAACTTCCTGTTGATAGCGCTCAGGTTTGTTTCATTTTCCTTTACGGAGAAAATAACGCAGAATTTAAATATTTGTATGCCTTTATCAGTAAATCTCGTAACTCTTAATAGTGAAAACTTTGTATGTACTTGTACTACATCAGTCGTTAAGAAATATGGTTAGAAAGGTAATGAAAGTCGTCTTACCTTCGCAAGTACCTAGTGGCTAGTACTGCTGGTTTACATATTTTAGAAACTAATGCGGTGGTTGCATTCTAGTGAATGCAATGATATTTTTCTCAAACAGAACACAGCGTTTTATTTTCAACTAGCTTCTGCCAGCGACTTCGTCCGCGTTAGATTCGGACTTTGTGCAAAGAGAGGAAGTAATAATAATCACCAGCCTATCCAATTATCTAAATCTATGCGTACCTAGTCTATTACTACTTAGCTTTAACCACTAAGGCTGCACACGTGACGAAAGCTTAAAAAATGGAGTAACTTCTCCCGTTTTCCCAACATTTCCCATCACTGCTCTGCTCCTATTGATCGTAGCGTGATGAAAAGTATCCTATAACCTGCCCAGGAGTATGAAGAATATTTGTGCTAAGTGTCATAAAAATCCGTCGAGTAGCTTTTGTTTTCATAACAAACATACAGACAGACAGACAGACAAAATTTTTACGGATTGCATTTTTGGCATCAGTATCAATCACTAATCACCCCCTGATAGATATTTTGGAAATATATTAATGTACAGAATTGACCTCTCTACAGATTTATTATAAGTATAGATTTAGTTTCACAATCGATAAATGCATTGGAACCATCACGAAGTGACAGCGTTGCATTTTTTTTACCTGCCTTGGACAAGTTAGTGTTAGGTAGGATCCATGAATACAGAATTAAATAATTAAATATGTATCTACGGCTGCAATTTATCGTAAACTCGGTGCCCAATTCAATCCTTTGTCGCTGTCCCACGATTTCACCCGCATGCGCCTATGGCTTTCAACCGTCTACCGACCTACCGCTTCAAATAGCGACGCATCCAAAATGAGATTTTTCTTCCAGACACGATTTCAAATATTCTATTGATGTACCTCAAGTAAAACACCTGCTAATGATTTCACACATTGCACATTATGATGCCTTCATCATTCATGACAAAAATATTCATTGCCTTCAATACAGAGGCAGGTTTTCCTTTATTTTCATCCCTTATGTCACCCCTCCGAGGCGGAAACAAAAAGCCAAGCGAACCTTTAATGTGTATTTTCTAGATTTGTAGGGAAGGAACCCTTACTCCGATGAGTATTGATCGCAAATAAAGCAGCCAATAGTTAATCTTCCTGCCGCATGCCGTACCTAACTAGTTATTTCCTGGACTGCAAATCAATCAAAATGTTCGTCATAAAATGCACCGTGCTGAGTAATTGCATAATCCAAAAATACGTCCGTACTCATTGCTTGGCTAACTTAAATCCGACTTTTAAGCGCAAACGATAGTCGCTGTTGATAAACTAAGTATTAACGTCGGTTAAGTCAAAACAGTCACACTTATGTGCAATTGTATATGCTATAAAACTGGACTGAGAAATTCCAGAGTAGGTAGAGTAGCGCCTTACTAGTGTGGTATAGTATATGTCTGAAGAGGTTAGTGCATCGCGGTTTGCACTCAGTGAAATTATGTCGGGGTCTCGGTGTGTATCTAACGGTACTGAATAGCCAGTTGGCGGTGCATAAACGCTGCGCTGTGTTTTATTTACATTGCAGCCAACTTGTAATGTGATACATCGATGCATACTAACATTACTCAGTTACAATTTTAGAGATCCTTTAATAATGTTTTAGAAAGTAGAGAGTCTACTTTACGCTGCAATGAGCTTAATGCATGTTTGTAAGAATATCAGACGCAGAGCTAGCGATAGAAAACTAAGGCTCTTGCTTGCTCAAATGGAATATATCGTTGTGTTGATTCCTATTTGACATAAATTGATCTATCACGTTGAACTAATCCTGCAGGTGGACTTTAAATTATTCATTGATGATTTCTATGTGTTTCCTGTAAGGCAAATGGGGGTTTTCGAAATAATTTCAAGAGATCAAGACCGTTACATTTAAATGTTTTAGCTTAAGTATAAAATTGCATACCTACGTGCATTCAACTCAACAATGTTAATTAATAACTGAAGTGGTCGTTCATAGTCCACTAAAATATGTTATACTTTCACACTTACTCAATCGTGAAAAAGAGAGTTACTAATGTAAGATGGTAGGTGACGCCAAAGTTGCTTTTGTCGTGATCACTTGTAACGCAACATTACACTACATTCACAGACACGCGCGCAATGTATCATCGTAAAAGTGGTCCAAGTCAAGAATGTTGCATAAGGGACAAATGAGAATTTGGTCTAAGCTATGAGGGCTCGTACATGCATTACGTTGGTTGTTCGCTTAGGATCGATATTGGCACCGTGGCTCGGAGGGACGATCC
This sequence comes from Helicoverpa assulta, assembly GCA_963856015.1. Lineage (NCBI taxonomy): Eukaryota > Metazoa > Arthropoda > Insecta > Lepidoptera > Noctuidae > Helicoverpa > Helicoverpa assulta. Next base: position 6,008,168 of record CAWLCW010000016.1, read on the forward strand.
CCCGAGCTAATGGGATCATTTGTAGGGATACACCCTGATAGGCGAGACGGACTCCTAATCATGATAAGTACAACACAATGTGTTTATGTATAGTTTGAAACAGGCAATAGTCGCCAAAAATGTATGAACTCGTTGAATTTATTAAATAAGTCAGACAGATAGAAGGCGTCCATTACCTACATCTTTTCAATATTAATAAAAAAGGAAAAAATGTGGTTTTCTATATGCATCACTGAATATGTGAACCTGCTAATGAATCTGGTTTGTGGTGTATTAAACATACAACCGGCATGTGAAAATGCAATAAAAGTAGGGTCAGTTCGCCTGTTCGCGTCCATCGCCCAGTTCGCGTCCATTTTGACGATCTCCTTTTAAAAAACTTCGAAAACAAGATAATTAACACACCAATCAAACGAAAGATCATTACCGCTAATACGTTAATGTATAAGAGGCACGTACAGATAGACAAAAGTTCTGTGCGTCCAACCAATTCTTTTAGAAAAAATAATTAGTCTAGGCTCTTCAACAAGAAAGCGCAAACACGCTGAATTTTAGATAAAAATTAGTGTGCAGCGGCGTGTTGGATGGTAAGTTTTATATTGTTTTATGTGAATTTTAGGATAGATAGCTATTTCTACAGTTTAATGATGAATAAAGGTATAATGCTTTTTATGAATTTGGTAATGTTTTTTATATTTAACGAGTAAAATATGGTGGACGCGAATTACTACATCGAATTTTACAAAACTTCCACTTTGCGTCCACAATGGACGCGAACTAAAACTATCCTCTATAATAATAAACCAAATTGCGTCCACTGTTTTCGTTAAATACTTGCTTATAAAAAATAATTAAAACATAGGTACTGTTTAATATATTAAGATTAAACAGTACATTTTTTTTATTATTTTAAATTAAAAATCAACATTATCATCATTTAAAATTCACTTTAAAAAATAAAAATAATTCTTCTCAACATAGGTTTAAGTAACTTAAAATTAGGCAATTAATTTTGCAACTTGAAAAATAAACAGTAATCATTTCTGATAATTTTACCCTAAAATCACAGGGAAAGACCCGCGTTGATTATAGTAAGTTTTTGGCCATATTAAATTAACAAAACAATATAACAATTTTGTCTAAACATACAACTAAAAGAATTGTTGAGTCAATAAATTATCAGACAAGGTAGCATATTCTTTGCATATTTTTTAATCGATTTATTCTTCTCTCGAATATCATTTAATGCTTTCTTTAAATCTTCTTCTGTGTATGTTGTCTTTTCCTTATTTTTTCCTGTATCCGAAGAACTTATCTTAAATGAAATTACTTAATATATTAAGATTAAACAGTACATTTTTTTATTAAGATATATACGTGGTTATAATTAAATTATAATTAAATATTTAAATTATATATATAATTAAATTATATTTAAATTTTAATTAAAATTAAATTATAATTTAATTATAACCACGTATTTCTCTTAATAAAAAAATGTACTGTTTAATCTTATTTTAAGTTACTTAAACCAATGTTGAGAAGAATTATTTTTATTTTTTAAAGTGATATTTAAATGATGATAATGTTGATTTTTAATAATTAAGTTTATTGTTAAATAAAGAAATTGATCAAATACAACCTTTCTTTATTAATTCTTAAAAATTTCACCCCTATATTCCTTTTCTAAGCTACTGGACGCGAACTGGACCATGGGTGGACGCGATTTGGATTTTGTGGACGCAAACTGGGTAAAACGCATAATTCTGAGGTTTACCTATTTAAATAGAAAACGAAAGATATTTCTAATACAACTGAAAGTTAATCTTAAAATAGAGTATATAATGAATACATTACACAAATTTGTCATAGAAATGAGTGCTGGGGCATTTTTATTATCGCCGTCAAACTTGCCAACTGCACTAAATGGACGCGAACAGGCGAAATGACCCTATAGAAGTTTTAATTAAGCATATAAAACACAATAATTGATCAAAGTTCTAGGACAAAGTATATTTTTATTGTGTTGGGTTGGCAATAAGATATTCAGTGGCCCCATTCAAGCTCTTGCACTGAAAAAAGTATTTTACAAAACTAGTTGAGTTAATTCACAAATAACCAAACCTTGATAAAAGACAAACGAATTTCATTTACGTATTGATCAACTGCTTTTGTTGCATTTTACAAAAATATTTTTGTTATTTGAGTTGGTTATAAGCTACAAAATTTTATGTTATCCAATACAAAATTCGGTTTCGGCACTTTGCAACATAATATGTTTTGCTATAATCTACACACTTGTGACTTTACAGTTGACCCAACTAAAACTATTTTTTTAACGAATAGTTGCTGTTTTTCAAGTCTGCTATATTAGTTTGTTACCAGCTAAATAGTATTGTTGAGATTTGTTTTGCAAAGTTACTAAAAATAAACAAAAAATTTGGCTGAGATCAACTAATATTGATTATGTTGGTTTTAGAATATTTTTGGTTATCAATAATACAGCAATATAATAGGTGGTGAATAAAGTTATGCTGCGAATAACAAAACGTTTTGGTTATATCAAACACTAACGGTCACGGAAGCAACCTGTAGAAACCTGTTCTTCTCGTGTTGCGTTGCGAGTAGGTGCTTGCGAGGCGAGTGTAGGTTAGGTAGTGGATGTGTGTCTGTTGTGCAATGTGCATCGTCTATGGCGAGCGGGAAAGCCGGCGTTTTCGATTTTATGCATGAATCATATATCATCAAGCAACGTCAAGAAGATTTCAAGAATGGAGCCGCCGCCGGTAGACGAGGCGGCAGAGAAAACGATCTCGGACTATCTGCGGTCTTGGGGATTGGAAGCTTACATTCCAAAATTTTTGGGTGAGTGTTTTTCACTTCTATTTCTTACATAATTAGGACAATACTGTTTTATTCGTTAAATCACTATTTTAAACAGGGCATTTCCCGTTAGATGCACTTTTGCATTCTTCTTAGATGCGTAGTGCTACTTTGCCGAAAAGTAGAAAAGCAAGCACCATACTACTACACATCAGGGTGTCGCACAAGGCGACTGATGTCAAGGTTTACCGCCTAATAGGTACCTTCGTAGGCCAGGAAACGGGTAGCAGCGTTTTCTTCCAAACATGGAGATTATGACAGTACTCTGCAGTATTGGAGAACGCATATATGTTCAGCAATGGACTGTTATGAGCTATTGTTTGACTATTTATGCAGGTCTTTTGCTTTCCTAGGTATGATATTATTAACTGCATACCTACCACACCCAAAGATGAACCACTGACCCCCGCACCTACATAACCTAGGGCCGTGGTCGTCAAACTGCGGCCCGCGGGCCGCATGCGGCCCGCGCGCGTTTTTTGTGCGGCCCGCGTTAAAGTAGATTACTTTAATTAATAGTCAAATACTCCATATACCTATACTACCGATAGGTACTTATGGCATAATCATGAACAAAATCAAAATCCAACTTTGTGTTTGAATCCGGAGACGATTACTAACGATACGATACGAGCATTTATATCAGTGGTTTTTAACCGGTGGTCCGCGGACCACTGGTGGTCCCTGGAGGTATTCCAAGTGGTCCGCGAAACATTGCTATACGTTATTTAACTTTATTTTTATCGACTTATATATGTGTTCAGGGGATTTCGCATAAGTTAAGTTAAGTTTCAGGGTCCGGACCCCCCATTCATATCCATCTTACTTGTCTAACAGAAAAAAGTATATGTTTGGGCTACATTTTACGTAATTTTAATTATGAGTCTTAAAAAAAAAATCGCGCTCGCTTCGCTCGCGTATTTAGAAACTATATATGCCCTTATTCTTGCATTTGTCAAGAAACAAAAAGTTAAGTATGGAGGTACGTTCGGGCTACATTTTACGTAATGTTTATTTGAGTCTGAAAAAAAATTCGCGCTCGCTTCGCTCGCGCATTTAGAAACTACATAAGCATATGTTTGTTTTTCTTTGCATTTGTTTACCTACAAAAGAATAGAGAGGAATTCAGAAGTTAGTAAAGAAAATGCAGTCACAAAAATCTCATTAAATTAAAATCTGTAACTTTTCGTTTTTTGCTAAATAATAAAGAAATGAGTGCTAATTATAAATTGTGCTTGTATTCTTTATCAAAGAACCCTCAATTCAAGTAAACCAATAGGGTGGTTCCCGGCAAGACAAACTTTTGGTAAAGTGGTCCCTCATGACGAAAAGGATCCACTGATTTATATGATTAGTATGGACTACTATAGATAAGTATGCAAAAACTCTTGAAACGCCTTCGCATATACTGCGGCCCGGGCCCTGGTGCTCACATTGTTGTGTGGCCCTTGGCCAGTAAAGTGTGACGACCGCTGACCTAGGGCCTGTCCTCTCCCAACCAACTCTTATTTTTATTAAGAAAAGTCCCATGGTACTAGTAAACAAGCTGACTAACTGACTTAGTGCGGAGATAAAAAGACTAAACTTATCCATATTATTTCAGAAGAATCCATTGATGTGGAGACTCTCCAAATGTTGTCAGAGGCTGACCTGAAAGACTTAGTGCCAATTATTGGACACCGGGCTAAGCTGACGACACAAATCAAACTTTTGACCAATATAATGTCAAATGCTTTTGAGAACACTGTAAGTAATAATAATAATAATTAATACTTAATTAGTCATTTAAATCTACACTAATATTATAAAGCGTAAAGATTTGTATTTCTGTGTGTGTGTGTGTGTATGTTTGTATTGAATAAACTCAAAAACTACTGCACTAATTTCAAAAATCCTTTTATAATTAGAAAGCTACATTTACCCTGAGTAACATAGGCTATAGTTTATCTCCATAGTACGGGAACGGGAACTACACGGGTGAAATCGCGTGACATTTGCTAGTTAACATTAAAATATTTAATAAAAACATGTATATCCTACTAATATTATAAACGCGAAAGTTTGTATGTATGGATGTATGGATGTTTGTTACTCTTTCACGCAAAAACTACTGAATGGATTTTAATGAAACTTTACAATAATATAGCTTATACATCAGAATAACACATAGGCTACAATTTGTAAACATATTGTTCGAAATACTAAACCTGCGCAGACGAAGTCGCGGGCACCAGCTAGTATATTATAATTCATGTATGTATGTTAGTAATGATTACTTTTTAATTTCATTACTGTCTCTGTGGTCTAGTGGTTTGGGGCTTTGGCACCTGATCCAGAGGTTGTGGAATTGAATCCCATGGAAAATACTTAGAGCATGAAAGTCATTTTGTGAAGTTGTTCCCAGTTTGATTAGGATAATGCAGGCCGAACCAAATCCAGGGTCGTTGTCTGTCCAGTAGGTTATCCTGTGCTTTGGAAGGCATGTTCAGCCATCAGTCCCTGTCACTGTCTCGGACAGTGGTCGTCATATAAAACCATGTTAGAGTTTGATCAGGTTATTATTTTATATTTCAGTGTACTAATACTACTCCGGACTCAAACAACCAAATAATGCTGTATCCAGTGGAAGATTTGCCAGTTGTACAGACATTACCTGATGATGAGGACCCCCCTGAAATGTCTGAAACAATTAATGAAATAGAAGAGGACAAGCCGGAATATGATTGCGTTAGTTATTTTGACATTCTTTTTAGGATTTTGCTAAGATCGAATTTTAAATACTATTTTAGTGTATGTAGCTAGGTTTGGCTAGTATAGTGTGCTAGCTCTTTGTCTGAATTAATTATAAGTTCCTACTAAAATTAATTGATTTGATACTTAATAAATAAATATAATTGTAAAAAACAAAGTTGTTTTTCTTATTCTATCTCAAGTTTGTAACCGAAATGAATACCATAGTAGGTAAGATTTGGGGAAGGATATATCTTGCTAAAACTTCTTATAGGTAGGTAAATGAAAATCTACAAGAAAAAAAAAACACTTCAGGCTGATGCTACAGGGTAGCCCGCGAAATTAAAATTTTCTTACGTTTTTTGCAATTTGCAGGCCAGTGCTAGGTTGTATGTTGATTAAAATATTGTTCACGATTGTAAGACGTATGTAGTTACAGAACTAATAATCATCAAAAGCATCAGTACAATCCTCCAAGTTCTAAAAGGTCTAGCAAAAAAGATTTTTTCAAGGTCAAAGTCATTGCTAGACCTTTTAGAACTTGGAGGATTGTACTGATGCTTTGATGATTATTAGTTCTGTAACTACATACGTCTTAGGGCATAAACTGCGTTAAGCGTGTGCACGCACGTGAGCACGTCGCGGGCCACGCTTCTGGTGCACGCACGTGAGCACGTTCGCGTGCTTATGCGCGGGCATCGGCGCGTGCATCCGCGTACGCAGTTTTCTCAGTACAATTTTGACGTTGGAGGTGTACAGTCGAATAAGTAATAATGGATAAATTAATGTTGTATTATTTATCAAGACGACGGCGACGACGAATTGCCAAAATTCAACAATTACCCTTTCTGTATCAAAATTTGTCATTTTTTGTAATGGGCCGGGCACGCGCGTGCGGTCGGTTCGAGATAGCGCTGTCAACTGAACAAGCACGCGCGTGCACCCGCTAGCGGGCTTCGCGCGTGGACCCGTCCACGTGATGCGTGATCACGTCGCGTGCATGCGTGCCCCATTGCACGGAAGTATCACGCGACGGGCTCACGAGCGTGTGCACGCGCATGGGCACGCGCGGGTCGTTTTTGTATGGACACGCGAGAGGCACGCTTAACGCAGTTTATGCCCTTACAATCGTGAACAATATTTTAATCAACATACAACCTAGCACTGGCCTGCAAATTGCAAAAAAACGTAAGAAAATTTGAATTTCGCGGGCTGATCGGAGCAGTCACTCTAACTAAAAAGTTATGTTACTTTTAACCGAAAAGTTCAGTTACAAATAACAAAATAGTTTGGTTACAATAATATTATAGTGATGTTACTTTTAACCGAAAAGTTCAGTTACAAATAACAAAATAGTTTGGTTACAATAATATTATAATGATGTAACTAATAACTGAACTATACCAAACCCATGACCAAGTTTTAACCAAACGGATTTGTACGCGCTAACAATAAAACGTGGCTATTTTTACATAACACTTTTGTTTTATAATACACATATTAAGTTATTTATTCTAGAACACTTTGGTACAACGTGAATAATAAATTTGTTAAGAAGTTATCATTTTTGTCGAGCTACTAATAACAGATCTCTAATAACAAAACTGAATTTGTCTAATAAGAACTATAGTTATGTAGTCACTATTTTTATGTAACAGGTTACTCAATTGTTTGTTATTTGTTACTCAAAACTTTTTTCAGTGATGCCTGTGTTCAAATAGGTATACACTTTGAATACGATTTCATAGTAGCAATGTGTGTAGTCCGTGTTCGCATTAATTGCAATGCATTCAGGACACCCATAGTCGTGAACGCGGGGTAGGTAAGTAGGTATGCAAAATTCTTGATCGGTTTGGTAGGTTAGTACTAGCCGTAAGAATTACAGTATCGAGAATAGACCTGTAGCAGCTAAACAAATCATCTTTCAAAAACTGGTTATATATTATTTCATTGTTCTAACTACGGAATGGAAAATACACTTACCGATGAAATCTAACATTTTATTATAATCAAGAATGGCTCAACCGTTTAAGCTGAAAATAAGAGGGGAGATAGCTTAGACCCGGGAGAAGGACATAGGAAACAGTTATCTCCGGACGCGCGTGAAACCGCGCGCGGAAAACTAGTAACACATAAAAATCGAACCTTTCGGCCAAGAACATAATATTCAAAGTTTTTTTTGCTTTATGGAATTGACTGGAGGCATTAAAGCAAGTAGTGTGTCAATATGTATTATTTTTGCATTTGGTTCATGTCTATTTTACTACTAAGACAAAAACAGTATTCATGTGCTGTCGCATTAATTCAGCATGGATTGAAAGAACTCTTGAGTTGCTATTACTGTGAACGTGGTAATGTCTGCCAATATACGTTGAAACGATAACACAAGACATGTCACTCTTCTGACAGACCAATCAATGGCACCAGTGACTGGCGAGTTGCAAACCTTATGGATCTAGAGCACTTATCTTATTATGCAGATTACTTCAATGAAGGGAAGAAGATAAAGTCGTGGACCAGCCAAAGGATCAGGCATAAAAAGCATCGGAAAGATGAATTCGTATGCGCACAATTGGTATTCTTTTCCCTATGATTTCGTCGCTCAAAAATCTGACTAACTTGTTAGGGAAGTAAATGTAATAAGCATTTCTAACAAAGGCGGTATTATGAATGTGCTAATTTACCGCCAACTTAGCACTATAGTAATGTCATTATTTAATGTAAATATTTGATGTTTATATCAATTTGAAGAAGTATGTTTGCGTCACAGGTACTGCGATGAGATTTTCGGGTACAATGTGAGTGACATAGCGTGACACACAATCGGGACTTATCGAAGGCGTTGTTTGCGTAGCGCACAGCCGCGGCGACCGGCTGGTCAATGAACTAAACAAAACACCTACAAGTTTACACAGTGTACTGCCACACTGCGGCGTGTGCGACATTGCGCTAGTGATGCCAGATGCTCGGGATTCAGCTGGATTATGTGTGTGTGTACACACTACACTTAAGCCACAAAGTGATGAAGTAATTTGTTCTTATTTTAGTTAACTGCATCAGTCTTTGGAGTCGCTCGACCGCCATGGCGCATTATTTTACTAAGCTAGGTCATTTTTGTATTTTTTTCTGGATACGTTTCCTTACGTCAGTTTTGGGAACCCTGCTGAGCGCCCATTACCGTGTTTCGATACATCGCATAAGTATAATGTACAGTTTGTCAGGTCCGCGAATGACTGTGGATCACAGTCACACTTGCCAGAGTATATTAATACTTATCTGCTTAATATAGAGAGTTTGTCCAATTAATTATCGTGCTAAATCGAGCCAAAAATTAAAATATTGTGCTTAGTTTGAAATGGTAATATTCGTGAAAGTGGTGTAGTATAGCGATAGTCAGTGGTTTTCACTTACGATACAGTTGACTTTCGACTTCTGAGTAACAGCGCATTACGTAGACTCCTCACGCTGAATCGTGATTGGTTACTCCTAGTCTTCCTGATTTTATTCGAGCGTGTTAAAAGTTAGGTAAATACTTCTTACATATTTACCCGGCTATCTCAGGTATGAAATAACAGTATGTAATTGAGTTGGAAACTGGAAAGCAGTTTTCTGAAAAGTTGATGTTTGATAATGTTAACTTGTAATAATAGTGAATGACATATCTTCAATGCTAACTAATTTAGCAAAAGAAAAGTAAAAAAATAATAAATTTTAATCTAGAATACACTAATAATTACATCATTGCCAATCACATGCCAGCTACATACTCAAAAATTGAGAAAAACACTCACTCTCCAAAATCACGATGATCGTCGTATGTTACTTTTTAGGGTTCCGTACCTCGAAAGGAAAAAACGGAACCCTTATAGGATCACTTTGTTGTCCGTCTGTCTGTCTGTCTGTCTGTCAAGACCCTTTATCTTAAGAACGCGTGGACGTATCAAGCTGAAATTCACATGAAATACTCGAGTCTATTGCCCCTTTAAGCTGTGAAAATATCAAACTTCTAAGCCAAGCCAATCAAAAGATACAACCGATTATGTCGATATTTTCAACAAATTTTCGACACTCGCAAAGGAATCAAAACCTACAGGGTACTTCCCGTAAACTCAGAATCTTGAAATTTGGCATGAAGCATTGTCATATAATGCAAATATAGAAAAAATTGCGAAAATCACATTTTTTTTGTTATATAATATAATAAAAATATTTTAATAAAATGAAACTTACTACCTTATTTCTTACGAACGAATAAAGGTACCACATTGAAATTTATACCAAATACCTAGGTCTATTGTCCCTTTAAGCAATGAAAAAATCAAACTTCTAAGTTAAAGCGATCAAAAGATACAGCAGTTTTACCGAAACCTTAGACGAATTTCCGTCACACGCTAGGGAATCAAAACCTACAAGGTACTTCCCGTGAACTCAGAATCTTGAAATTCGGCACGAAGCAACGTTATGTAGTACAGATAAAGGAAAAATTGCGAAAATGATAAATTTGAAGTGACATAAAATATAAAAATATTATTTTTGCTTACATGACATAAAATATTTTATTAATTATTATAAACTTACTACCTACCCATTTTCACATGAACGCGTAGAAATATTAAAGTTTTGAATAAAAAGTGAAATTCATATCAAACACTTCTTAAATATAATTGCCTCTAAACTGTGAAAAATTTTAAATCATTCAAAGGTCATTGGGCACCTTAGTATGGAAACCATACCCACGGCGGATACGAACGAAATATAGCACAGTATAATGATAAAGGCTCTGATTTACTATGGCATTAGTCGCATCAATGTGAACCATGGGAATCTAGAGCAAATCAGGTGTAAACATCAAATATTTTCCTCATTTCAATGGGGAATTTAAACGACCACGTTTGACGGATTTGAGAAATCATTTCTTTGTAGTGAAAGAGTATACTCACCGTTTATTTCCATTGTCATCAGGTCAGGGTCTGATGATGGAAATCCTGAGAAATCGAGGGCAACTATCAGAAATTGTAGGCATGCATAGGATTAATTTAATTATTGATTCTCAGATGTATGTCTGGTGATACTATCAAACGGTGAATGTTTAGAGCTTACCTGATGATGGAGACGTGAGAAAGTCGAGAGAACTCCCTAACGGTATGTTTTAGTTACGTCGTGTTTGGGCTTATATTATTCGTATTGACGAGAACTTTTCACTTCACACTTCTAAAAACAACAAGAAAACTGTTTATATGCATCGGTCTAGATCTCGGTGGTTAAATAAATATAGATGCATCCTCTAGACACCGACTTCTAGACCGATGCACCTAACATCTTTTTAATTTATTTCTTGCTTTTGTTTTCTTGTTGCTTTTTTATATGTTTGAAGTTAGATTTGTGTGCAAAATGCTACAAAATAAAATAAAGCCGATTTTATAAAATCAAGAAAGGGACAGAATTACACTTTTGTCAAGGCTCTAGAAACGTCAAGCCAGCAGACCCGAATCCTACTCTCTAGAAGTCGTTGTTACAATTCGACAGCTACAAGTCGTCAGGCGGTTTCGAAAAAAACCAGAAACTGGGGCTCGTTAGGTGATTAATCCCTCAAAAATAAAAGATCCCATTCCTGCAATGGCTGCTTTAACCCAAGTTAGTAGTGAATTCTCATCACCTAAAATAAAATAAGCTCCAACACAAGGTTACTGCTATAAATTGTAAAGGAGTTCCCATAACTATATCTGATCTTTGCTATCAATCCCACAATGGCAGTCAAACCTATCTATGTGGAAAGTCTTCGCCAATACGAATAAAATAAGCCCAAGCACGTGGTAGTTATAACATACCGTTCAGGAGTTCCCTCGACTCTCTGTAGTCTCCATAATCAAATCAGCTCCAAACCTTCACTGTTTACCAGTACCCTACAATATTCAAGAGTTGCCCTCGATTTCTCAGGGTTTCCAGATCTTCATCAGATCCTGGTCATCCGAATTGGCATCTTCCTTCTTTATGAAAAGTCTTTAACAATAAAAACTAGCATTGCCACCTGTACAATCCTCTGAAACTGCTTGTCTTTTATATTTTTCAAACAATCCTGGACATTCGTGTCCATGGAATTTTAATAAAATATTTATATTCAAAGAAACGTCATACCATTCTCCACAATTTAAAACTACTTTGATTCATGTCCGCCACTTTTTACAAAGCGGGTCAGATATGCCCAATGACCTTTTAGACATAATTAGTTATTTTCAATCAAATTTCTGAAAGATGACTATAAAATGTTGTATATAAATAATATATAAATAACTTTAATAAAATAACTTTTACAAGGTACTGGCCTACTATTTTAGTTATATTATAAAATAAAAAATATTAACTATCTTGACTCTCACGAAATTACCATAACTATGATTGTTCTAAACTGAACGGTTGGCCCGAGACTCACTTTTTATCTATACAGGATTTGTACGGAACCCTCGGTGCGCGAGTCCGACTCGCACTTGGCCGGTTTATTTTATGGGCAACTACCAGGCACTTATATTTTAGAAGTAAATATGAGTAGATATGATGAGTGACAGAGAGCAAGCGGAGAAAATACTGCGCCCACTGGACCCCAAATGAGATTGGAAACAGGGAAGGATGAAGACGAACAAGAAACTCAAGAATATTAGGGCTAAAAGGAAGGATTTTTTTCCTCCAGCCTTGAAACGGGTGTCTGTACCTGTGACTATGAACATCCAGTACCAGTCATGAAGAAGCATGATATTAATTGTCACTGATTTGATACCCAACCTCGTAGGACTGATTCTGTACGCGCAGCAGTGGTAGCTGGTGATATGTATACGTACCTACGTGTAATGTAATAGGCTGATATCGGCACAGTGACGTATGCCACTCACTAATGCTGCTTACTGCTTATGTAATACATGCTTGCACATAGATTCCCTTACATAACCGAGCAAATAATTACCCATTTGTTGTTCTGTTGTGATACAGTTACGAACAAACAATTGAAAACGGGAATGCATTTTGGAATAATGATTATGAGGCCTTGTATTTAATTGAAAATAAAAGAAATGCCTTTTCTCCTAGTGTTCCACTGCTGCAATTCGATCTCCTTCCCGTCTTCCACTTGACCTGGTCCAATCCTGTTGATTCCAATCCCACAGGTAGAATCCAATCCATCCTCCATCCTCCGAGCCTTTTTCCCAACTATGTCGGGGTCGGCTTCCAGTCTAACCGGATTCAGCTGAGTACCAGTGCTTTACAAGGAGCGACTGCCTATCTGACCTCCTCAACCCAGTTACCCGGGCAACCCAATACCCCTTGGTTAGACTGGTGTCAGACTTTCTGGCTTCTGACTACCCGTAACGACTGCCAAGGATGTTCAATGACAGCCGGGACCTACAGTTTAACGTGCCATCCGAAACACAGTCATTGGTGTCTAAGATATACTTAGAAAGTACATACAAACTTAGAAAAGTTGCATTGGTACTTGCCTGACCTGGGATCGAACCCGCGCCCTCATACTTGAGAGGTTGGTCCTTTACCCACTAGGCCACCACGACGGTAGAATCCAATCATGGTGTGATTTTGTTTCTTGTTGCGAGAAGAGTACTCAATACTTATCAAACATACTGCGCGATGTTCTGCTGAGGAAATTCCCTTTCTCTATCGGAATGTTAAATGCTGGATGGAGTCGGGTGTAAATCTGCCCAAGTTGCAAATTATTTGTCCGAACAACACGCTCATATTATTAGTTGGTTTGATAGGGAAATTCCATTTGATTAGCAATGTCTATTATTAACATGAGGGATTGTGAATTCAATTGGCAAGTATGCAAATGCTGTTATGGATATCAAGTAGTCTTTGAAAATTATTTCAAACAGGGGACGACAGTGGCCTTGAGAATTTCGTCGCCACAGAATAATACTGATGAATAAATGAAAAGCTTGTAATGATTTTTTTATATAGCCGACAGACTGTCCGCATTAACATTTGCTCAAGGTGACGCTCGGGAGTTGCGGCTGACTGAGCATCACGGCATCGCTTGAAATATTGTTTGTTAGGTACACCTACTGTTCCTTCACTTGTTAGGTACTACTGCGGTATTTGTTTCTTTGTTATTAAAACTTTAAACCTAATCCCACTTATGAGATGTGCTTAATTTTGAATACGTATGAACTTACGTCGATGCAACAGTCTTACATAGTAGTAGTACGCTACTAATAGGATACGTGTGTTCATCATGAATCATGACTCATTTTGTCGGCTCCTTGGTTGGGTTGTTTTGGAATGAAGGGTACCAATTCTAGTATTGAGCTCATTGAGCTATATGCATTTGACTGTATTCCGTGAACTGTGATACATACAATACAGCACTTAAATACACAATTTCCTGTGGGTGTCGTAACTACTCGTAACAGGTGACTCAGGACAAGAATAATATCGGCACTTTGTTAAGTGCGGAGGGTTCTTTATGGGATATAATATCATATATTTTGATCACTGATTTATTGCAGTTCTCGTTTAAGATTTTTTAAGATAACTGCAAACTTGAATACCTACTTACTAATACGAAAGATTTCAAACATTACTCTCTTATTTTGTTAATAGACTTCAAAAATGCTTTCGGCTCTATCTGACATCGGCTGTCCATTTTCAACTTTAATACACTGGTTTTAAATTTATTTTGTTTGTTTCAGACGAAGGATAGAAACGTACCGGCGACGCCAGTCGGAGTGTGTGCCGCGGTTTGACCAATCGTTCACTGGCGCATGTGAGCAGCAAAATTTGGAGACTACCGCCCTCCAGAAGCGTTTCCTCGAAGGAAAGGCCAAACGCCAGGCAAAGAAGAGCGATCGCAAGCCAGACTTGCCTGCCATTAGCGGCAACCTGCACAGCAGTGTCGTCCATGTGGTAAGTTGCATTTCCATTGATCTCCTCATAATTGTTATTTAACTTTCCACTGCCGATCTGCCTGCACAACCAACTTATCGTACCTATGTATACCCGTTCTTTGGCTAGTTGTCAGATTTTGAGTATCTTATTCTGATTTATCTGTAATGCTTGTCAAAATCTTTAAAAGACGACCGGAATCAAATGCTTAATGTGCTTTAAGAGAATACAAGAGAAGGAGCAAGTATTTAGTCAGTATCATTTTATTATTTCCCAACGTAACTTTCCTTAACTGCTGATCGGTCGCACCGTGCGGCTGCAACTTAGCCACGAGGAGTTCCCAAAATGGTTACTAATTATACTTATTATATAAGGGAACCAAAAATCTAATGCGAAATCTAATAAGTGACAATATTTAACAATGTGATCAAAAACAAGAAAGACAACTTTAGAAACCGGTTTTGTTCACATCTTAAATCTACGCCCGTCTATGTTTACTTGAGATTCCCGTTAACCGTCATAAAATATTTGGGCACAATACCGTAGTTACAGAAATGCATTTGATACGCTATTAAACTTCATAAGAACTTTATCTTAATGCACGCTACCGTTAAATCTGATTACAATATGCTGATTTATTCATACGTCTTATTCTTTCTTTCTCTTCACAAACTGATCGATTTCATTCACTAGATATTCGTAAAATCTAGTTACGTCTATTACCTACTTATCTTACCTTTAGCTTTGTGTTATGTAAGATTACTTCCTCATTACTGTTACGGGTCACGTGTCTGCGCTTTACACGTGATTGTATTGTTCTATTACAAATACTAGCTAGTTATTACGAAGATTGCGATTAAATTCAACGTCCATACATTTGATTTCAACTTTTCACCCATTCGATTAACATCCCCCCACATTCGCTGAATTTCTACACGAATTTAGTTTTGCTCATACACGGTTTATATTGTTTTTCTGTGTATACCTAGTTCTCTATCTTGTTTTAAAACGTTAGACAGTCAATTTACGGGGCACTAGTAGATCGAGATGGGGAGATAATTAGTGGCAGCACGTGCTATGTAAGCGCCGCATCGCACACCGGATGTTGCCAGACGTCAATTGACTTGACCCTCTGGCACCGCATCCCGTGCCTCCGAGTGCTTCACTTTACTCAGCACGCGACACACAACTACCATAACATTCTAGCCAGTGGCGTAGCGTGGGGGGGGCAGGGGGGGCAAATTCCCCGGGCGGCAGCTTTTAGGGGGCGGCAAAATTCACCCAAATTAAAAAAAAAAATTGTTCGCAACTAGTATCTGCGCCGCTACATAAAACTGTCTAACAATAACAAAACATTATACAAGAAAGTTGAAACTTTTTAAACTTAAAATTAATTATTGTTAAAATTTTTTACTTAAAACACACGTGACACTACATTTTACGTAATTTTGGTTTTGATTCTTAAATAAAAAATAATTAAAATTTCGCGCTCGCTTCCCTCGCGTACCTATTCAGAAACTGTATGCGCTTCATTTTGCATTTGTCAACAAACAAAAAGTTAAGTACGTTTGGGCTAAATTTTACGTAATATTTGGTTAAGGTCCGATAAAAATTTCGAGCTCGCTTCGCTCGCGTATTCAGAAACTATATTATGAACCTTATTTTTGTATCTGTCAACAAACAAAAAGTTAAGTACGTTTGGCCTAAATTTTACGTAATTTTTGTTTTAAATCCGATAAAAATTTCGCGCTCGCTTCGCTCGCGTATTCAAAATCGATATGCCCTTATTTTTGCATTTGTCAACAAACAACAAGTTAAGAACGTTTGGGCTAAATTTTACGTAATATTTGGTTTAAGTCCGATAAAAATTTCGCGCTCGCTTCGCTCGCGCATTTGGAAACTACATAGGCAAGTTTTTCTTTATTTGCATTTGCTTACCTACACAACTGCCGACATGCGTTTAACAGAGTGCTAATTTTGGTAACCCGGCGAGGTGGTCCCCGGTAAGACAAACTTTAGTTAAAGTGGTCCCTCATGACTAAAAGGTTAAGAACCACTGATTTAAATAAACTAACGCTATAAGCAATACCTACCTAGATACAAGCCAAATTTCACGCTTCTAGAGGTAGGTATAGTTCCATGGAAACTAGTTTAAGTTTTAGTCCCGTAAATTAAATTAATTTGTTAAACAGTTTAAAGTAGCCCCGCTTTTTAAATTATTTCAATTTCATATATACTTATAGGTACCTACTTCGCTAGCCTGTGTACCTAAAAGAATTTTAAAACCTTCAAGAAATCAAGTAGGTAACAAAGATATAAAAGAAAAGTCTACTTGAGAACCTCCCCCTTCTGCCGGGGCTGCGGGTTGTTCGAAAGAGTTACCGCGGCTCTGGAACATAAAAGGCCTTGGACGGAACACGACGGTTTTTAGTCAGTAAGGAGACTCCCTCACCGCTGCTATCACACAGCGGGAAGGGTCATTTGATGATTTTTAACGTCGATACAAAAAAAAATCCCTCGTTTTGAAGTCGGTTAAAAATGACAAACGGCCTGTAACACTTGTTAAAAAAAATACACGGGAAGGGGCGGCAAAATCGACAACTGCCCCGGGCGGCAGATACCCACGCTACGCCACTGATTCTAGCTAACGATCAAACAAATTAGTGCAATTATATACTCAATCAAACTAGTTTTCGACACTTGGGAAAACGACCTTCATATCAAACCGAAAACGTGTCTTTAGAGTGTTTGTAATGAAAAGAACCATCCAATATTGCGATTAAATAATGTTTGTGAAGGCTGGATGGATCACTTGGTTCTACCCTGCGGTGTCAAAGATCTTCCCTGTGCAGCTTCCTGATAGCAAGGCCAGTTAGTTTACCTGCGCTAGATCATGTAAGTGTAGGTACGGTAGGGCGGTCTGCGGTTGTGCAAACTGCGCGAGTTTCACAACAAACGCCTCGCATTGTCTCGCGCCGCTCACCGCGACGACCTCCGAGCGCCTGCGCCTGCGCGGTTTTCTGACACATTTTATTAAGTAACTACGTACTGCGTATTACATTGTAGTACCGATAGTTGCCATAATTAACTGTCGTAGAAAATATTGCAATGTTTTCCACATAGGGTTTTCTCTTAACAGCCAAGTTAGGTGCTTAACCAAGTGATAAATTTCAATTATAAGATGTACATTCACGGTATTTCAATTTGAACTTACTGCTAACATTGTTATCTAAAAGGAGAGATCGCTGCTCTTCCCCATGTACCTATATGCCTATCAAGATGTGTCCTACCTAAATATTGATAAAGAATCTAAATCCATTGACTAAACCACGAAATTAAGGATGCCAATTTCTAGTCCGCAGAAGTTATTGCTGGTTAATCCTGGACATCTGCCGTCAAACAGCCCTATTCGTTCCTATTTCCCCATTCGTACTGATTGCACAAAAATTTGAAATTCATAGTATCAGGGTTCTTTGAAGTGTGTGATTTAAAGTCTACCAAGGGCAGACTGTGGACTGGACTTTGGCGCCGCGCTGCTGTGAACCGCTCCCATAGTCCGCTACATTAAATATTCAGCGATGCTCAATACGTACCTACCTATATTGCTGTAGTGCGTTATCGTTCTCATGCAATTACAACACTCCGTAGCGTGATCTTCAACTTGCACTCATTACTGAAGAAATTCTAAGTGACGAATGGTCAAGTGTTATCTGTTAATTAGGCAAGACCTAATTAAATAGCGTACAGACGCTATAACTGAACTGAAAACTTCTATAACTCCATAAAAGTACAGACTGGAGTTATAGAAGTTTTCAACATTTTGCATCAATATTTGTGTAATAGATTAGTTCGTCTTCAAAATATAAATTGCCGGTGTCGGTTCGGTCCCGGCTTCGCACGGGGTATTTTAATTATTCTGGACTCCTTTTTCTGTCATACAAATCTTGTTCTGGTAGTTAGAAACACAACAGAAAAGTACTTAATTGTCCAATTGAGTGCATCGTCTGAAAATTTTCGCGTTTTGAAATATAGCGCTTTACCCGCGACTTCGTCCGCGTTGGTAAATCTACGTATTGCAGATTGGTGCGCTCGGTCAGCCAACATATTGTACTTACCTACATACTTTATATTCCTCTTGAATCACTCCATCTACTAATACAAAACCGGCATCAAAATCCGTATGTATTTTTAAACATCTAAGCTAAGCATATACATATGTATAGGGAGAATCACTCAGAAGGAAGCGATTTTGCTTTATATGTACTTACTACGTAGTGATAGAGATAACGATTATTTACGATTGCATATTTTATTACGATCTGAGAATTTATCAAACAGTTTTCTTATAGTCACGTGAACTTTATTATTGTTTAGATGTTGATAAAACAAAATTATAGTACAGAGTAAGTACATATGTACGTAAATAAAAGTCAAATTCAAGTTACCAAAAAAGGATGTCTGCCGGAGATACATTAGAAGCTGTCGTGAGCACAATTATTTTAATGCTGCTATCGTATGCGAACACGTGACGACCACGCACTTGATTAAACCATTTACCTACCAACGTCTAGCTCAGAATTGTCAAGAAGTATCAGGTACTCATTCATTTGTACCAATTTACTCATTGTTTTATGTACATAAATAATTTTATTATAATTTTGTTAAATTTTGGTCTGTATGAGCAGTTTCGGGTTATTTATTTATTATTACAATCAAGTTTTCTTATAGCCTATATCTTAAATCTATGCTCCACAAAACCGTTTACACAGTTTGTCTGCGGAAACGGAAACTTTCCACCTTTTCTCTATAAATTGAATTCTATATAATTGAATTGAATTTAAAAGATTATTCCTACACAGACCCGTGGACCCGAGTGTTTGATATGAGAAAAATGTCGCGTCAGTGGCATTTTATAGAAACTACTGATGTGAACGGCAATGTCTGGCAGTTGATTCATATTTTCTATGGTAATATACAATTTATTGAAATCAGATTTTCTTTTGTTTTAGCAACAAAAATTTGGATGCGGTGACTATGAACCTCCAGCAAAAATCCAATGTGGTGGAGGAGGAGGTGGGGGCGGTGTTGGGGGCGAAGCTCTCACCAAGTTCTCTGTGGAAATCGTCCAACAGTTGGAGTTCACAACTTCAGCAGCGGATTCGCAACCTCAGCAAATTTCTACTAACGTTACGGTGAAGGCACTCGCAAATGCCGTAAAGACATCTAGTTCACCCCCCTTACCGCAAGCACCGCCACGGGTGCCTACTCCGCTTGATTGCGAGCGTGAATGCAAAGCGGAGTGCAAATCTGAAGTGGCCGATGACGATTTCGTCGGATTGGATGAGTGTGCAGCGGCTCTTGAACGTGACGCGGCTTCAGCTTTCCCCGGATTAGCCGATCTGATCGGCGAGGAAGATGGAGATGATACGTTCGAAGATCTTATCACGGAAATATCGGAATATCCAGAATTTATGAAGGACTTTGATATTGATGGTGGTAAACTAAATGGCGGTGGTATGGGGTTGCTGGAGCCGCCGGAGGGTGAGCCAGCTCCCCGGCCGTACGGTGGCGGTGAGATGTCGCCGGCGGCGCAGACCCTGAAGCACATGGCTGAGCAGCACCAGCAAGCGGCGGGCGGGGACTGGGCGCGCTACCGCGGCTACGGCGGGTACCGGCCGCGGCCCGCTCCTCCTCCCATGGAGCACCTGCACATGTCGCAGCAACAGCAGCTACATTTGACCCAGCCGCACCACAATCTGCAGGTCAGTCATGTTCATATAATATTATATACATATGTATACATCGATTTATCCTTATTCATTTTGTGAATTCGATAGCAACTATATCGTCTGTCGGTCGGACTAACAAATGAAAGCGTCTGGACCCACATAAGTGGGTATGGATATAGATTCAATCTTGAGGCAGGTATTGCATCGCATAGAAGTAGGTACTGTAGGATGCAGGTGAAACAGCGCGAAACGGCTAGTCGTCTACAAGTTCACCGAATTGACAACATGCTGTGTGTTTAAGTTTTGCGCAGATTACCGCGTCCTGTTTTGGAACGGCTGAAATATACACAATGAACATATTTTTTAAAGCATCCGCTAATCTTAACATAGTCAAAGTCACAGAAGATTCAAAACTAATTATCATGTTTAACATGGCGCCAAATCGGTACCTTCCCGCGAAGAAATTAAATGACGTTACTACGCACGCAAAAGCAAAGTCGTCCATGGAAATTTCGTAGAATTTTTGTGTCTTTACGTCATTAAATACCAATGAGTTGCGTTTTAGTTAATTATTAGAAGTAATTTTTGTTGAGCAATTCGTGACGTGAAAAGACATAAAAAACATGGAGACTGGTGTAGTATCGACCGGGGAGGGCGTGCGCGCGCTGCTCGCCTCCACTCGCCTACACTTACCTACCACGGTCCATGGATAGTTGGAGGCGAAGTGACGTCTGTGCGACTATACTTCTAGTTGTATAACAAGTACCCGAGCTACTTACTGCAGATGGAACTAATTATTCATTTCAGTACCACAGCTAGAGTATAGAGCACCGCAAATCATATTGGACTGATCAATGGATTAAAGCGCAATTAACTTGAAAAACTTCCAATACTTGTCA
Source organism: Helicoverpa assulta (assembly GCA_963856015.1). NCBI lineage: Eukaryota > Metazoa > Arthropoda > Insecta > Lepidoptera > Noctuidae > Helicoverpa > Helicoverpa assulta. Next base: position 6,029,292 of record CAWLCW010000016.1, read on the forward strand.
ACCTTATTTTTTAAATTTTGAAGGCGCGCTAGAAATCTTAATAGCGCTTACCAACACCGTCGTAGACACTTACTTTACATTTAATGACATGTAACATGTACTAAGTTTTATTAAACAAGTGCGTGTTGCGAATAAGCAGATGTATCGAAAGCCACATGTTTTACTTAAAGGCCGTCCACTGTAAACAAGTCAGAGTGTACATACACTAATATTACAGAACATTATGAATATACAGTAGGATAACTACTTACAAACAAATATATCGATTGAGTACTTCAGAAGAAGTACAAAAAGCTAGTTTTCCCATGCATCTCCATCATCTTGAAGAAGGAAAATTCTAATCTTGTTTTATGTCCAGCAGCACTTTTATTTTACGTATTCTAGGTTTCATTTTATGACATTAGATTTCAGAAATGTCGTCTTGTGTCAGTAATATAACAATTTAAAAATCGACATCTTGGAAATTGTGTGGGCTCTTTCGTTTTAATAGAAAAAATATGGCTTCATAACACGGTGCTAAATTACTAGAAGATTGAATTCGTATCATCTCTGCCGGTCGCTTACACTGGGAAAATCTCTCAAACTTTAATTTACACAGTTGATCATTTTAAACCTTGAGCTATGAAGCTACAGGCACACACAAATAGGCTTCGCTTTGACGGCCTTGATAGACTAAAAGCTTCGAAATTGTTTGTCAGCCCTTGACCAACGATGTAAATTTGATAGCTTATTATTATCTTTTCTATATCTTGTGTAGTGCGATTTTCACCCGTACCATGAGACAAGAAAGTCAGGCAATCGAAACACCGGACTGTCTATCCCAGAACTAGCTACACCTAGCTGGTAAAATTCATACAGAATACTTAGTTCAGGGCATCAACATGGCTCAGCAGTTTTACCAAGAAAGCGTAACATAGAAGTAGAGCTGTTTTCGCATCAAGAACAGTAGCAGGGATGATTTCATACGTAACGTCTGCGAATTAATTAATGAACTGGATATTTGATTAGTTTTAAAACTCTTGTCGAAAAAACTGTAAACGTTTACCAGAATGTTATGTTAAAAGTATGTCTCTGCTTAACCTCTCGACGATCAATGGCGTGACGGCCATAGTGTATAGGTATGATTGCCACACGGAGCCTCGGCGAGAATGGCGGGGTAATTAAACATTTCACGGACCTGCAACTTGAATCATGACCTCATCATGAATTTATCTCTATGTTGTTGCCAGAGATAACCTACTAGATCTAAAACTATGGCGGCCAATATATCTACGTATCACCCATACTAAGGCAGGAACCCAAGCTATATGTACTGAAGTCGTGTTCATATTTAACGACTCTACAATATTACCGTGTATCTACGTTCTAATAAAAAACTTATTGAAAAACAACCTCTATTGTATCTTTCTGCAAATAAATTTCCATTCCATAAAGGATATGCGCAAAAAGTGGCTTAAAGTGACCTTATTCGAGTATTTTTGTGTATTACTTCAAATGGTTTTATGACATAACATATCCACTCAAAACAAGGTCAGAGTATTCATGAGTCGGCGCAGAATCTGGTTTCATGTGTTATTAGAACAATATGTATCACATTTAAATCTCAGTTGTTTCGAAAGTCGTGGCGGCGACACGGCCGATGACACTAGAGAATGAATGGAATAAAAAGAGTAGGGCCCGATAGCTTCCTGTACTGAGACCGGGAGTAATCGAGCCACGTGTCGCACCCGCCCAACACCTCGCCTCTCCCGTAATTATAAGCCCTTCTCTCTCAAACACAATGTCGCGTTCACTACATGTAGCTACATACATTCAGAAAGCTCTTAAGTCAATGAAATACGCCGTGTTTGTTGAGGATATAGTTTGGAATACTTACAGGGATTAGATATAGATCCGCGTCGAAGAAGATACTAAGGCAACGATCAAAGTATAAGAAAATTCGTTCTAATTGCTAATATTGGTATTTCCGCTCTCTCTCTAATAGACGCTATATTAGACAGAATCCTGAATTACAGTTAATTGCAAAGTCCTTCAGATATACATAGTAACTAAAGTTTTCGGTCTATATCGGTACGTGTGGGCGTAAGTGACGAAAGCGCGTGGGCCGATCTATTTCCGCTGCCAGCGAGTACCGGTGACGAACCCAGGGGCTCGTGACGTCATACCTGAGGCTCCCTTCCCAACGACATCCTTTGGCCTTTAAAGCAATATCGGAAATCTATATTTAAAATATACCCTTATAACGAGTAGATGTAGTTTAAAAGAAAAGTCGACTAAATGCCGACGAATTTCGATACCGTTTTTACAATTTATAGATTTTCTTTTTGAATGATTATATGATAAACTTTGCCACTAGATTGTGTATTGGGATTTTTTTATAAAGTTTTTCGTGAGCAAGAGTGGTCGATTCTGTACAAACTGGTCATGACACTGGTTTTACTAACACTGAACTACCAATACTTAATCTTTTTATTTCACGTTAAAAAAAGAAACCAATCAGTGGTTTCACGGAAAATTCTCTCCAACGATACTAATGGTTTTCCTATTTCCCTATCATCTTGCCATGATGTCATTTCAGCATTTTAATGCATTTCTGAGAATTGTTAGAGGACATGATGAAGGTTCCATAGCAATATCACACCAACATAATTTATTCTATATTACGCGTTTGATGTTGTTCACAAATGATTTCAAAGTACGTAAACTGATAATGATTATGTCTTTAGAAATATTCCTGATGAAGGCATTGAACGTCATCATGTATTGTCATCGTCAACAAACAGTGATTAAAATGCACAACATACTCGTAATAATACGAACACAACACTGATTGGCTCTTTAAACAATCATTTGCTCAGAGCTATATCAAAGTCACAAAGATTTTTTAAAGCAGACGAGTCAATTTAAAAATAAAAGCATAAATAAAAATCTTTTGCTGCTTTAAAAGCAAAATAAGATTGTATAAATGTTGTAGAGCTGTTCGTTCTCAACATTCAAAGGTAATTCCCAACACAGTGTTTCTACCTGCATTCTTGATAACAATTCTCAGGTTTGGGTCATACGAAAAAATGATGTACGGATGGATAAGAGCGATGCCGTTAGGTCGTCTGGCTTGACAATAGTGCAAACAGCATACGGGTTAGCGGACTTAGAACGATATGATATTGTTGGAGAACAACACAAATTGCGGGTGCAGGCGGACGAACCGTTCCAAACAGGTTTGCCGTGCGTCGAGGCTCGAGCGCGACGGTGACGTGTGTTCACCTCCGCCAGAATGGCAGCTGTCATCGCTGCTTGCCGCTACAATGTTGTGTCATAAACTCATTAATCTATCTCTCAATCCACTTATACCACCTTCACTTCATAAATTAATATTTAAAGAAGTAGACATAACACTGCATTTGACAATTCAAACTTATTTGCTTCTCAAATAAATTGTTATATAAATTTATTTGTTGAATATTATTTCGATGACGTAAATGTAGTTCTCTGATATTTTTTTCTATCAGAAGTCGAAATTCATAGACATATTCGCTAAACTTGAATGTATCGTTCTTAAGTTATTCTCTCCCAGAACATTTGCTCGCGCAATATACCTTAATGCATCATGTTCGTAATATTAGGAAGCTCGATGCTCGAGTCTAGAATGTTCGTCAGTCTTGTAGCGTAATATGCTAAATCTAATCTTACCTCTATAGGTAGGTACTGTAGGACCAGGAGATCACTCGCTTGCTCAAATGAAAAACTTGATTCAAGATTACGACGATGTTTATTGTACGAGCTCGGGAACTGAAGTGACATACTTCAGTATAAAAACCTATTCTATTCTTTTTCATGGAACTAATTTGAAATGATTGTCCGGCCATCACCATAATATAATAAATAAAACCTTACAATGAAAAAGTTTCTAACTAAATACACTACGGTACTTACAGCAGGCGAATGCTACTCATGAGATACAAGATTGTAAAAAATAAAATACGGAAGGGCGCACCGCAATCGCGAGATGAGTTCGGTCGCCTTGTACTGTTTTGCTGATATTCCACTGCGCCAGGTTAACTACATAGTAACTGTAGTTTTCATGCCACTCAATTTCAACAGAGCCTAATTTAGGTACATTGATTTCACTTAGCAGATTGTCAGGTCATAACTGGAATTTAATTTTTCATCCTATAGAGGTAGGATTCCATGGTATGGATTGACGTTTTCATTACTTAACATTACGTTTATTTGTTCTCCTTAGCCTAGTAGCCTGTTCATTTTCCTTCTACGTATCATTTTGGCCCAAAGCCCGTGAGGCATGAGGCCAACACAATTCCAATTAAATTAAATGATTACCATTTTCTTAAATACTGTGGTAATACCGACTAACAATCATCTGCCTATGGCGTGCCTGCGAATTGGACTGATCATGAACCAAGTGTCCACGATAAGCGAAGGAGAGTAAGAGAAGCTCAAAACCTTGTGTCGTGAATTGATACACTATAAGATAGGTTATTGCGCATTGCATGTTTAACTTTTCCGCTTGAGTGGCGTAGGTGCAGCTGTGGCCTGTGAAGGTTTCCCTTCAATGAGTGCAGTCGTAGCCAAACGTCATAAAGATTATGCTTGACTTCATGCGAAGGTTCAATCCAACTGAAAAATTGGCAAAAGTAAGTTATACTCCCAAACGATTCGAGAGGCTTGTTGCTATGCCATTGTAAAGCTACGCTGAATCGAGTTCACTTAAGAGAGGACTGGCAATGGTAAACGGTTATGAAACGTGGTCCCGTGGCAAATCAATATTTCATACACATACCTAATTATCATGTAACATAAAGTCAATTGTTACAATCACATAATTATGTAATTACAGCTCTTTGGGTATTCAATATTCACAAGTATTTACTGGATACCTAATTTTACGAACAAGTTTTTCGTAGGCTTCTAAGTAACAAAAAAAAAATTGCGACCTTTATGCGGGTTTCATGAAAGAAGACTCTATGAGGACTTACGAACGTACTTCTTTACAAAAATTTTCAATTCATGAACTTAAATGCAAATACCTACCTGCTAAATGTGACTTGTAAATTAATAAAACTCACGTGTTAGGTTATGTAAATTAGTTTTTTCATCTGTGCGGTCTATTGGCTAATACGAACCTAACAGCTGTAAAATACTCTAACAGTAGGTATTATAAGAAGAGAAGCTCATATTCCAAAACCTAAGAGGAGAAAACAAAGACGAATTAATAACAATTGAACAGTGTCATCATAGGCTGATTCCTGAGTCTTTCCCAGACACTTGCGTCTGTTCAAAAACACTTAAAATTCATAGGTTCTTACACCAGATGCTTCTCGGTAATTCTCGATTTTCTGCCAAAGGTTTAATTAATTGTCCAAGTAGCTTTGTCTCTTAAATATATATGTTTGTATCAGGTTTCAGCAGCGCAGCACATGCAAGTGAGCGGCGGCGGCGGCGGAGGGCACGTGTCCGTGGCAGCTCAGCAAGGCATGTACGCCAGCTTCCACAACCAAGGCACGCCGTCACCGCAACACCATCAAGGTAAGTGTTCACAACAAAGCGAACGAAAAACCCCTCAGAGGTGCGACCTTCGCAGATCGATCAATTCGCGGAGGTCATACCCATACGGGACGAACTCCGCTTGGAAACTCGGTTCGTTTCAAATTCTTTGTGTACAAAATAGTCAGACATGTAAAAAAGTCAGAAGGGTTCGTTTAGGTTTCATAAACATATTCGGTCCTTTTATAATTGAATTAAATATTTAATCTAATCTACAATTGCCATAGGCTTATATTTGGCTTATTTCTATCAGATATCGTAGCTACTTATCGTTCTCTTAATACTTTGTTGCGCAGTCATGCTAATGATATGCTAAAAACGATGATTCAATTCCGGCCCATTGATATTGAGGATAGTCATAGAATGTGTGTTGTTTAAGTTCGTGCTTATTTTTACTTATTAATAAAATAATATTGACTGATTAATTATTAAAACATAAACTAGAATTTCTCGAGAACCTCAATGTTGAAAATCTCAGCTAGCAATGTTACCTATCAAGATTGTATCGTGTTACAGCGGTATTTGTCCGCCTCAAGGGAAAACTAAGTTCTATTTAAATTATCGTAATCAATCAGCCTTTTATAAGAAGTAATGAATTTTCACAAAAGGCTTTTCGTTTAGGTTTGCTAATATGGAAGTTTGCGAAGTAAAAAATGTTAGTGTACATATTTACAGAACTTTACTACTTGTAACAATCGATAGCTATCTAGTAAAAACTGCCAGGTGTAAATAAGTATTAAAAAATAATGAAACTTCGCGTGCTAAGTTTATTTTTCATAATATAACACACATGCGCTTTGGACACATTGTACATAAGTTACAAGCACTCGGTTTATGGTATGTGGCCCTATCAAAGTATTAACATCTTTATGCTGTTGTGTTAAGTGATAGCGTGTGTGTAAATGCAAGGTGGCGTATGTGGCGCCACTGTAAAATTAGAACGACCAGAAGGTTTACTGCCACATTTTGTGAAATACATATATAAACCACTAGTCAACTAATAACAGCGCTTAATAAAATCCTTACTAAATTGTATCATAGTAACTATGTCTGACTGTCACTATAAAACGGGTGAAACGATTTGACGAAATGAGAATTTGAGATTGAAATAGGATAGTTTTTCTCGGGAGCTTCATAAAGTAGCTCGTTGACAGTCAGGATGGGAGAAGCCTTCGGGATTACGTAATAACAATAAGTAACAACACACTTTACGATATAGGTACTCCTTTTGATGGTCCTATTAATCTAATAACGTTGATATTGATAATAATATCGAATATTAGATTAAGCTATTCTATTTCTCCGTGCAAGAAAAACGTTATCATAATGAATAAGCAAAAATTGAAATATGACTTTGCCCATATGTGGTATATGGATCTTCTGTAGATATGTTTTGGTATATTCGCGTGGTGAGTGGTCGAGGGGCGGAGGGCCGAGGTTGACGCTCTGCGAGAATGCGCCAAGTTGCGCACCTCGGATGAGGATGACATTAGATTGACGTGTTTATTACCTACGCACTACGCGAACTGCGCTTTACACTTGCAATATGATGCACTCACATACATACGTGTATCTACATTTTATTAACATTCTTGAGTGGGTGTTCGGCTACATATTTCGAGCTTTAGTATTGATTATTCTGGTCGTTGGTTTATTTGTGTTTTTGAAGTTCAATATGTACTTAGATATTGAGCGAATTCGATAAGACTTTTTTTTCATTAAAGTTAAGGGCTGTCTTTATTTTTTCTCCGTTGAAATCGTGACGTACCAACCCTGGGTGGGTTCCTAAGGATGTTGCTTTATAGAAAGAAGTTTTAATTTAGCATACGAACTTGGAACACCTTGAATGACCTTAACCATGTATAAGCTAGGGTATGATCTCCTAGCCTTCATCAGAAATAAAACGTCAATTCGTATCACAATAACTTCTTGCATTCACTTTTAAAACACAATTTTTAATAACAATCGTAAGAAAACTTAGTTTAACAGTCAACGAAGAAAACGCGCGCACCATCTGTCAAAATCTTCAGAGGGTTGTCATCACGGTGGCAGCAGTGTTGCCCGTATAAAATAAAAGGATCTAACACATGATCGATAAAAAGTTATCTCAAGTTTGTTCTCACTATAAGTTTCATAAAGTTAGCTTTACTGAAGTTAAACTTTGTTGTACCTATAGTCTATTCATGAATGAGTGTTATTATTTGCAGGTAGCGGATGTGATACATATTCGGTGTCCCAGTCGCAGAGCATCAACTTCTCGCAAGCGATGCGCGCGCGGCCGCAGGGCGCTCCGCAGCAGCAGCAGTCGCAACAAGGTGGCCCGCCACTTGGTCAGTTACTACTAATTTTGATCATCGCTGTAGGGATTTATCGTTTCCATAAACTAGAAATCTTAACTGCTTGAATGCCGCTAATTGAAAATAAATTGTGTCTCGCGTGGTTCCGCGCACATAAGGGATTCAGGCCTGATAATTGTCAACTTGAAGTAAGCAGTAACTAGTATTCATGTACAATTAAACCAATAAGACATACAATAACTGACCGTAAATATTTGAGGAAAATCTAGGCAGATGACGATAAAAAGCTTTGCAAACCGCATAACTATTGACATCTCCTCCTTTTTTTGGAGATCGGTTAGCTTATCGTCTAAATGCAGACCTGGATTTAATTTAAGTTCATGATCCACAACCTAATCGTTCGTTCTCTCTAGGCGTGGCAGCAGCGGGCATATCGCGGGAGCAGCAAGCGAAGATGCTGCAACAACAACAGCAGCAGATGCTCCGCGCTCAGCAGCAGCAGATGCGGCCGCCGCCGCCGGAGTACAAGGCGCGGTTCGCGGGCGCGGCGGGCGGCGGCGTGCGGCGGCCGCCCGCGCCGCGCGCCTTCCACCACGCGCGGCCCTACGCGCCCGACTGGCGCCACGTGCTCATGCAGCAGCAGGCCTCCAGGCAGCAGTTCCCGCATCACCATCAAGGTCAGATATCAATCCTTACCTTACTGTAGCTACATCATTTCAAATGTTAGACGTTTATAGAGGTAGAGTCAATGTAAAGCTGTTTTGCTGGACAAAATAGAAATATCGACTTGACAGACATATAAATCAGATATACCATATATGGGAATTTTATACCAGAACTCTTACAATTATAATAAAAACTAGCTTCCGGTCGCGGTTTCAACCGCGTCCCGGGGAAACTTCTTTCTGTAGCGGGATGGTGTCTGTCCTTTTCCCGGGTCTAACCTATCTCCCCTTTAATTTTCAGCTTAAACGGTTCAGCCACTCACGAGTTATAAAATGTGTAACTACCACGACTTTCTTTTATTTATATACCTCAATGATGTAAACTTTTGTCACATATAAGCTTAATGACGAGTCAATTGTGAATGACGTGTAAAAAAAGTTTACCAGTTTCAACTCATATTAAATGATGGTTATCCACTTCAGGCTTCAGTATGGGAACAATGGGCGGCATGACGCAGCAGCAGCAGCAGCAGATGCAGCTACAGCAGGCGCGGTTACAACAGCAACAGCTCTTGCAACACCAGCAACAACAACGGTATGTATTGCCAGCCTAGAAAAAAGATCATTGCAAGATACAATATTAATTTTATTTCAATATATTTTTTTTATGTATGGTCATTATTATTCATATTTATTGTTGCAGGGCGTCCAATCAGCAACAGTCGCCCATGTCTCATCTCATTATGCAACAAAACCAGATGATGAGTGTGCAAGGACAGGTAAGATTTAAAACTCAATCATATTTTTGGATTCTTTACCAAAAATACAGGATTTTAGGAAAATATTAACGGGTGCTAATTAAACAGGCTTCTTTTTAATATCATTATTCGCCCCCAAAAATGTATCTTGCCTTCTAAATTACTAAGTCAGCCACAATTAACGAGCATCTAAATAATACTATTTTCGCCACTAGTTATCTTCTAAGTAAGCCACTCTAAATACAACTCGGCTTGAAGGTTATTTTTTAGCATCTAAATTTGTAGCATGCATTCTAACAGTAACCTTCTAAAATACTATTAAATGACATCATAAAATATATTTAATTAGCTTCTAATTTTTTAACTCAGTACGTTTAAAATGTAAGCAAGCAACATGCAGCAAGCATCGCTTCTGTCACGGCTCCGGTGCTCCGTGGCTCCGGCGGTCCCATGCGAGCTTATCGTCGCAGATGGTTTTCACGCTCACCGCCGCCCCTCCGCACCTACGCGGTTTTGAATTGCACTCTAGGGGTAGGGCAGACAAGACTACGTGGAGTCAGTTTTGCAGCGATTCGTTTTCGTCACTAACTTCAATTTTTAATGAAACAATGTTTTTAATTGAAGGTTATAAATGGCAATATAGTAAAAACGTGGCCGAGTTAGTAAATTAGATGACAATGTATAAATAGGAAGGACAAGTCACAATAATTGATGATCTTTACTTGAAGCTTTCTATAGAATATTTAGTTGGCGTTGTAAAAAAGACGAATTAGTTTATTAGAGGCTATGTCATTTCCCCGTTGCTTAGTTATAAAATTAGAAGTTTAATCATGTGTCCAATAAATATTTTTGTGGCTGCACTTATAATTTCCCAATATTAACTATCCCCATTTTTTATAGATGCCAAATATTCACATGAGCCAATCACAGAGCATGTCAATGCAACAAGGCGGCATGGGCATGGGCCACCAGGGCAGCCCCATGCAGAACGGGCCCATGCAGGGACAGGGGCCCATGCATCCGCAGAGCAACATGCAACAGAACTCCATGATGTCGCAGAATGGGCCTATGCAAAGCCAGAACGGAAACGTCTCGCAGCATTCGTTCCCGTCGCTCCACAACACGTCTTCCTTCACAGGACAAACCACAGACTTCAACCTTGACTTCCTCGACAACATGCCTTCCACGGACGCCAGCAATCTCACCGCACAGGAGCTGCTCAACTCCTTAGACAACTCCTTTTTGAATGACATCCTTTAAATTATTACACAGCTATATGTGTGCGTTTTAGAGTAATATAATTACTAATTGACCCACTTTAAAGTCAATAATAATTAGACTTTATCATATTCGGGTTTTGTCTACATAATGTGTTTATTATACCTTCTAAAAATACAAATGTACGACCAATATGGAACAAATGATGACCAAAGTTATTACACAGGAATTTAAGGCCCGAGTGGAGTTTGGCCAGTAGAACCTACTTATACTGTAAGTGACAGACAGTAAGCCACTTTACATTTTGGACCACATTGTTTTTGTAGACTATTTATTATGAAAAATATCAATTTCGTAGTGTTTATAGTTTTTACTATTGTTAATAATTCCTTTGTAAATATTTTAATTTTTAAATGTTTGTAATAATAAACGTAAGCTAAATATACTACCAATAGTCTCAGAGTATCCACGAAACTGACATTCTATTCTTCTTATGATAATTCTTATTTAGCTGCAGAGTAGGCTAATGTATATTTATTGCAGATTTTATAGTAGTTTATAAGGTGAAAAGCACAAAAGACAATATTTTATTTACGTTAATGAATTTATTTATGAAAAATCAAATGATACAAATGGGGCAATAGATACCGACTAATATTTTAAAATATAGGTTTTAATATAAGTCGAGGTGATTGGCTGGTAATCGAGACGGTAGCTAAAGCGACCTTCAGTGAAAAGGTAAGCTAGAGGATCACTGGTCGCTTAGGAAACAACTTATTGCTTTAATTATTATGGCAAGATTGCGATAGACAGCAAACATCCGACATCCGCCTGAATACAACGTTGCTATTGCGTGTTGCCTGATGCCAAAAACGTTGCTAATCACCTCGGTTCTCGTATTACGCAACTAAGTTTAAGTTACATTGTCGTCTGCTAAAACTTGGCCAATGTGCGGCTTTACTTATTTTACTACAGAATGGCCCAGCCACTGACATCTGTTTTACATTCGAATTGATATGTAGTTATTCCAAACACATTCTGTTGGTTTGTCAGATTCGGGGACAACCCGTTTCATTAAAATAGTGCAAAATGTAAATTTTTATGAACTAAGAATATAATAAGATCATTCCTGTACCTAAGATGATTGTAGATTATACTGTGATGTCGGTCTCAATGGTCAATAGAGTTATAAATAGTATCAATTATTATACATAGATTATTGTTATTGTTAAGGATCTCATGGTATCATTTTAGTTTGGGGGTTTGAGAGATTCTGGAATTAATAGATTGTTGGTTTCATTATTATTTACTTTTTCAACGAATGTGTAGCATGTTCTTGATAAGTGCATTTTCTTTTTATTATTTTATATGTATTTGAGAATGCATATTCACCCATTTCGTTATTTTATAGTAGTGTAAATACAAAACCGTTGTTAAACAACTTAGGAATTTTTGATCAATGTATACCAGAGATGGGTATGAAATTAAATATAAATCATTATCCAAAATCAAATCCAACCGAATGAAGGTTTAGCTCTCTGATATAGTTTACAGCTATAAAACCAACTATTGTGAATGATAGCAACATTCCAGAGCCATTGTTAATAATGTTTTAACTTTAGGACCAATTTTTGAACGTTCTTTTGAAAATAATATTGCATATTGAGTGAATGTGTTTTATTTATTTCTAACCTTATAAACTAAGTGAACGCGAAGTTATATCGCAGTATTTAACCGGAGAAAATACTTTAGAAAAGAAATGAAATTGAAGGAATGTTTTACTCTTATAAAATAGTAAATATTCCTGGACAAGTTATGGCACACATCTCGTACTTTATTATTTTTGACAGACATCTCCGAAAATCGAGATAGAGCTGGCAATACGTTTTTATTTCAGCTGATAATCTGATCACCACATGATAGAGTCAGCTTGGTGCTTATACAAATAATCTGAAAACTTTTCCAACTTCCTCTCTAAAGCATTTATCTCCGTTGCTAATTCTCATACGACCTCATTAGGTTTGTTCTGAAAAATCCTAGGGTTACGTATTCTTGGGCTGTAGAAGTTATTCGGCTGAATGTACTTGGCAGTAATCGGTTCCTCATGTACCGCGCCCAGTTTACATTCATAAACGTTCTCGCTCGTGTTACTATCTAAAGACTTCAGTGAGAATGCTTGTAATATTTGCTTACGCCTCCTGAGTCGAATGCACGAAAATATTGTGCTTAGCAGTACTCCCAGTTTGAAGAGAGCTACGACGAATAAACCAAGCATTAGGATTAAGTACTGTTGTTGGTACCAGTCTTCTAATGGTACTAGACAGCCCTGAAACAGGAAAATAATAAAATGATATTACATACTAGCTGAAAGTACACAATATCCTAAAGGATGTGAAAACTTTAATTAGTAGTTTTCACGTTTTGGACAGAGTATGAGAACATCTTTGGGAACCTAATCCATATAGCTATAGCAATAAGCGAACGTGGCTTTTAAGGTCCTCAGAACCGACCATGAGACATACGAGAGATCAGAGATGCTTGCGCTCTCGAAGGCGAACGCTTGGGCTTGGCCTTATGCCAGAGAAAAATATTTGGATCGTCGTTTGAACTTTACTTACTGGGACATATCTGAACGTCGGGTTTGGCTGTACTTCCTGGCACCGCGACGCGTTGACCGGCGCGGGGTTGAGGTAAGACACGTTGTCCTCGTACTGCACACAACAGCTCAGCGGCACCGACATGCCGCGCGGGCCCAGTCGCCGCAGCTGCCAGATAGACATGTCGTAGTTCCGTGCGTCGGTCATACCGCAGCATTGCAGCTGAAATAACCATATTTAGGATTTATTTTAGAGAGCGTTACAAAAGGTGAGTTGGGGCTAATGATCGATATTTATTGTTCTTTTAAAGTCTATATTATTCTGCTTAATTATTCCTTACTTATAGGTGAATTTGTTAACTTTATATGTGGTATGAAGATAGCTTACACTCTGGGTAAGAAAGGCCTAACAGATTTCTTTTATCCAAATGCATTAAGCAGTTTCTCCACGTAGAAACTTCAGACAGCCCTAATACTTGAACTATTACAAGGATGAAAATAACGAATATTATTCTTACTTCAGTTTGTGCTAAGTCCACAGCCGCAGTGAAGTGTTCGAAGTCGGGTAAGGCGTAGTAGGTCTGCAGGGCTCCGACAGCGCCGCCGCGCGAGCTCTGCAGGCCGAGGCAGCGCGGCCAGATCGCTGCCAGCACTCCGCCCGCGCACTCACACAGCAGCATCGCCAGGACTACCAAGAAGTACTGAAACAATAATTGACACACTTAATTTAGAGATAACTAATTTGTATCACAACAACAGAAAGCTCCTAATATCGCTAAGATCACAGCGTACCTACATCATGTGCCTGCGCTTTAGTCATAGACAACTAATTTGACTGGTTTGTATAAGAATTTTCAGTCTCTCACCAAGTAAATTGGCTCTAAGCCCCATTAGTTAAAAACACCTATATAATCAAAATGTTATACCGGCGACTTTGGAAACTAAACAGGTTTCAGGAACCTCGTTTTTTTACAAGTCAGTAAACGATTGTAGGTACTGAGTTTTTTATCACAGAAAATTATACAGTTGCATAAGTTTGATGGGCACTACAAAATAATAGTTTGGGCGCAACACCGTATTGCATGTACCGGTCATTGAACTTCATTTATTACCTGCTGGCACATTCTAGTAGCTAGCACTTATGAAAGCGTATAATATTAACTTTTTATGATTTAATATTAAAATTGATTGAGAAGATGTGAAACTTACAATAGTTAGGACAGCATAACTTGGCATATAAGTAGCCCAGCAACCCAGGGCTCCCACACCGCACATAGCCAGTCCGGCGGCCAACAGGGCGAGGACCAAGTAGTAGAACGGAGGATGAGTTAACAAGTCATCATCAGGAGCCGCCAGTAGACGCGACAATAGTATTCTTTTAGAGTCACAAAGCAATAGAAAACCACATATCACTTCTAAGAATCCACATGCCTAAAAGAGAAATAGAATGATGTTATTTGTATAGCTTCGCAGGTACAGTTAGTAATTAAATATCTTCGCTTTCACAAAATTATGAGTAAGTATTTAAATGTAACACTGGTGAGCAAGTATTTTAAACTAGCGGTAATCAAATAGAATACTTACAAAAAATATTGTATTAAAACATCCAAATAACACTTTAGCACTGTCGTTTTTGCACATGGTAAATTAAAATGATGAGTATTCTTTCATAAAAGGGCACGAGATTCTACAGGTTATCTGACACGGAGAAATGTGGTCAAAGCGATATAGTTACAACTAATGTGAGTATGTGAATAAACAAACGGGCGATGAATAGATTCGCCGGTTTTAGGGAGATACGCTCTGGTGAACAGGTGGGGTGACTGAGTATTAAGGCATTTTTGTTTAAAATTAATGCAGGAGTCGCTCATGCATGCCTCAGCGTTTGACCAGTGGAATTACAGGTTCGTTATGGTAATATTAACTGCGGTTATTGCGACATAACTCGTAGCAACATCCAATAAAAACAATAAAATAGTTTGTACTTGTAAATATATTCAGAAAAAAATATTTTATTTACAGTTATTATGCATGTAGCAATATTAGACTATGTACTTTAAAATTCGATATCTTTCTTCTTGAATCCACCACAGTTAACATTTGGTACGCCTGTGATGTCATCTTGCTCCCGTTCTTTTGTTTCTTGAAGTTCTAAAACACAATGACAAAACTATCACAAACTGTTACAATCTACATACACTGGTACTTATGGAAGTTAGGCAGTATTTTTTGTTGAATATTTAAATTAAACTAAATATACCTGGAGGCAAATGAAGCTTTTCTATAACAAACTTCTTCCTCTTCAGCTTGAATGCCATATCGAGACTGGGTGGCACAAAAGGCACCAGTGAGTAAATGGCTGACAACTTGGTGATATGGAACAATCCATGATAATCCTTGTACACTGGGTTTGTTTCACGACTTGAGCCAGCAAATGATTCAATTCTGACTGCATTGTCAATTGAGTACAGTAGCCTTTTCATTATGTGATCATCCTGAAATAAGTACCAAACATTACATTTTTGAACATGTGCATTTAATTAACATCTACTGCAATAAGAGTCAACTATAAATGAATATACATACATCAAACAGATGTGCAGGAATTGTAATAAATGCAACAGCATTAGTATCCCTCAATAGAACTCGCAAACAATACATGAACTTAATCAGGTCTTGCCCATAAGTCCCACTATCTTCATCATCACAATCCATTGCCATCCATATAGGAGAACCCAGGGAGTGTATACCAATTCTTAAGATATTGCTGTTTTTCTTAACACTACTTTGATACTCTTCCTTAGAAACTAATTCTTTGATGCTAGACAGCAAATTATGATACAGACTGTTTTTGAAACCTGAAAAAAGATATCAAATAATTAATAGTGTACAAAAATAGAGTTAGAACTATTTATGAGAATCCACACAGGAATATTTTTTAATATTTTTATGGGTTAACCTTTCTAATTGGCACCTCAGCACTTAAAAAAAAACTATACTTATAAAGAACCAGTTACATACAATTTTCCATTTAATAGTTTACATATACTAGATAGACTTACCATTGACCTTCTTACTATCAATATCCAAATTACAATATTTAATATGGCAATTATCAATTGTGTTAGCATCAATGTGTTTGCTTAGATCAAAGTGGTGACCAAAATTGGTATTGGTACCAAAAGATGACTCCACTTGACTGAGCCCTTCATACCTCCATGCTATTTTCATTTTATCAATATCACCAGCTGTGGATGTTATTTCATCATCTTGGGGAATTGTGGTTGGTAGTGGTAATTCTTTTGCCTGCAACATGAAAAAAACACAATATTTAAGTACAAAAACAACATTTTTATGTCTGTATGGTTATTAAAAGGTTATTAAAAACATAGAATATTAAGTTTACTCACAATATTCTCAGGATTGTCATCTGCTGATGCAATGAGGATATCATGCTTACATGCAACACCTTCAGCTAAGAAATACTTTAAAAGGATTTTGCTGTAGTTTGCCAGGACATCTTCCTCTGAAACATTGCAATACACTTTTAATTTAGTTTCCTAGTTAAACATATTTGAAAATTTATTTTACTCCCCTAAGACGACCCACTGACCCAATCTTGTATTCATAATGCTTACCAACAGCAAAAATGCTTCCCGCTGGTAGACCACCGCCTGAAAAATATTGAAACCAATATTGATATCTATACTAATATTATAAAACTGAAGAGTTTGTTTGTTTGAACACGCTAATCTCAGGAACTAATGGTCCGATTTGAAAATTTCTTTCAGTGTTAGATAGCCCATTTATCGAGGAAGGCTATAGGCTACTTTTTATCCCGGTACGGGAAGTAGTTCCCACGGGATGCGGGGGAAACCGCTGGCAGAAGCTAGTGTTTTATATAGGTTATATTCAAAATTTCAAGAAAAGGTTTGCAATGTATAGTTATTGGCACGGATATTGAGCCCTGACCTTCACCTGCGCAGAAGTGATTTATTGGTTTATTGCCTTAAGTGTACAGTGCGCAAAGCGATCCCCACTCTTCCACCGAGAGCTCAATATCCATGCCGACAACTATAGCAGTGTATAGGTGTCTCTGCACAAACTACATATTATTTTGTAATAACAATATTAGTTTTTCTGCAATATCAATGAAAATTAGCAACTTATCAACAGCATGATTGTTTTGAGATATGCATTTTAATTGTCATCTCAATTAAATCTCGTTAGTCGTTCAGAGGACTCTCAATAGTTACAGGTTACATAAAAGTCTTATTTTAAAACTTTTTACTTACCAATAACATGGTCCAATGATGGAATACCAGAAGAAATTATCGGTAAGCTGTTCTTTACTTTTGTGCCACCTATGGTAACGCGGGAATCACTTGTTTTATGAAAACTACTCATGTTGTACTACTAATTAAACTCGGATCCGTTTTGAAGAACGAATTTATACATAACTTGCCAACGAACCTAAAAAAATATTTTGATTGCAAAAATAAACAGCACGAGTACGACACGACATTGACAATCTGATATTTTGACAAATCCTCATATTACAGTTTTTCCATAGACTATCCCATGTTGCTTTTGGTAATATTTCTGCGCATAGGGGTGTGCTTGTAGAGACAGCACACGTCAATAAATAAAACTAAGCTCAAAAAGTGATCTGTGGTGGAACTGTCAGATTTACTCACAGATAGACAATCTGTGGTTGGCCTCTCTGTGCCGTGTCATTTGTGGTGCTTGTGTGTGGCACATGTATTTTTTAGGAATATCTCCTTCATAGCAGGATACTAATTGAATTTAAAGGAACACACAAAATAAACAACATTCAAGATGCAAGGGCCCGCAGTTTTTATGGATATATCTCTAGAAGATCAAGTAAGTTTAGGTCAACATAACCTAGACGTTCGATCAAGATTTTTAGTGCCTAGCTTACAAACATTGATGTTTTCAGGCACTGGAACTGAGGAAATACTTCAAGAGTCTCGGTGCAGAGATTGCAGAAGAGAAGTCGCCGAAAGGAATAGAGGACGACTTGCATAAAATTGTGGGAGTTTGTGATGTTTGTTTCAAGGAGCCAAATGAATCGGAAATTGAAGCTATCCTGAACAGTATTGTCTCCATCATGGTGTCTGTGAGTACAGTAAATTACTTTCAATATCTTACACTCAAGAAATTCGATTTTGTTTCTCAAAGTATCTTACAAAACTATTTAACTGTTTGCTCAAAGAAAAACATCAGTGTTTTAAAGTAAAGAAGTTTTGTGTTTATACGTTTTTGAAAGACTTTTATATTCAGAGTTGTCTTTAAATTAAACTAAGTAATAACAATATTATACTTTATACATTAAATTATCGACTATTTCATTTGAATTATTGTTATTGCAGATCCCACTAGAAAGAGGTGAAAATTTGATTCTGGCTTTCAGTCAGAGGCTCACAAAGGCACCTGGGCCCAAACTTGGCATGGTGGTGCTGCAAGCGTAAGTCATTTTTGTGTCATCTGCTTTATATTCCAAATTTTTTCAACAATAAATAGCATATGTTTTAAGACAAGTTAAGAGCTACTGAATAACTGTATGATTTCTTTATTAATTATTATTTTATAAAACAATTGGATGCTTTTATTATTGTAGATTATGGCGTTTGTACAACAACTTGGAAGCTAATTCTCCCCTGAGGTATCATGTCTACTACCACGTGATTGAGCTGGCAGCTCGCGTCGGCTATGTGCGTGAGGTATTCACCAGTGTTGAACAGCTCAAGAAGGAGTTCTCTGGCTGCCCACCCACTAATGAACAAATGCAGAAACTGTACAGGCTCCTACACCAAGTTTTAAAGGATCAGAACAGGTAATATTGGAGTATTGATGATGGTTAAAGTATCTGGCAGAAACAGTTTTTTTTTGTATTTTACTGTTCTACATAATTGCTTAAAAAATATCTATTTAGTGAAGTTTGATGACAAGTTACATGGCATGAACCAATAAGATGAATTCTATTTTGTTCTAACTGGACCTATCAACAGCAATTTCCATTACAAACAGCATAAACACATTTTCCACTTGGACCGAAAACTAATAAGAATGTTGTTTTTACAGTGAATTGGCATCAAAAGTGATGATTGAACTCCTGGGCACATACACTGATGAGAATGCATCTTACGCCAGAGAGGATGCCATTAAATGCATCTCCACTGCTTTGGCCGATCCTACTACATTCCTATTGGATCCCCTATTATCTCTCAAACCTGTAAGATTCCTCGAAGGAGAACTTATTCACGACCTCCTTACGATTTTCGTATCAGAGAAGCTGTCTAGCTATCAGACCTTCTACCAGAATCACAAAGAGTTTGTGCATTCCCAAGGTATGTATAACTTCTTTTAGTCTCAACTTATTATATTGTAAAGCTTAATAAAGTATTCCCAAAACATGAACAAGTAATCTTATCCATCTATACTAATATTATAAAGCTGAAGAGTTTGTTTGTTTGTTTGTTTGTTTGTTTGAACGCGCTAATCTCAGGAACTACTGGTCCGATTTGAAAATTTCTTTCAGTGTTAGATAGCCCATTTATCGAGGAAGGCTATAGGCTACTTATCCCGGTACGGGAAGTAGTTCCCACGGGATGCGGGTGAAACCGCTGGCAGAAGCTAGTATTAGGGGTTAAAGTATGAAATTGCCGTTTTATTCTAGTAGGTTTTTGAATTGCCATAGAGTCTTCATGGTTTGAGGTTTTCGAATGAAACTTTTTTCACGTGGTTTCTGTGATGTTCTTCTTTTAAAAAATGTGAAACATTTGATTATCGATGTTCAATTGTTTTTGTTATTCAACTTAAACAAGAAAGATGGATACTGCGAAAATTTGAGTAATTTTTGAATATGAGTTCCGACGCGGAAGTAAACGGCAGAAACAGCCCGCAATGTCAATGCTGCATTTGAAGAGGTGTCTGCTAATGAACGCACCGTGCGATTTTGGATTAAACGCTTTCGTGGTGGAAACTTCGACTTGAAGAACGAGCCATGAGAAAGACCGCCTGAAAGGTGATTAACGAGGAATTAAGAGAGACGGTGAACGCCGATCCTAGTCAAACTACCCAGATACCCAGCCGAACACCGAATAATGTTGAAAAAATTAGCAGTAAAACAGCCACGACTCATAAATCGACCTTCACCGTTATTGCTCCATGACAACGCGAGGCCTCATACAGCAAAAGAAACCGTTTTAACTCTTCAGGAACTGCAGTTGGAAACTATTCGTCTTCCTCCATATTCGCCAGACCTTGCTCTAACGGACGACCATTTTTTTTTGTGATTTGGACAATTATCTGCGTCACAAGAAGTTTCTTCCCAGGAGGCAGAACAAAATTCTTTCACACAGTTTGTGCAGTCTAGATCCTCAGAATTCTATCGTAAAGACATAAATGACCTTCCTATTAGATGACCGCAATGTATAGATAATAATGGCAACTATTTTGATTAAATAAGTTTGTTAAAAATTAAAAAAAATTACAATTTAGATTTTCAGTACAAATCGGCAATTTCATACTTTAACCCCTATTATTTACTAAATCATTTTGTTTTGTTTTCAGGTCTGGATCATGAGCAAAATGTAAAGAAGATGAGGATATTGTCTTTCATGCAAATGGCTGAGGTCAACCCTGAACTAACTTATGATGAGATTATATCAGAACTGCAAATTGAAGAGAAGGATGTTGAAGCTTTCATCATTGAAGGTATATTCAATTCATAACTTTGTCCATTTGTCACTGAACAGACTACAGTCAAGAATTATGCCCCATTTAATTAACTAAAACATTTATAAAGCTCAGATGGAACCTCTTACTCAGGTCATGCAATTCATTGTAAAAAAAAACAGACAAAGTAGGCTGAAAATCAGCACTTTTTGAACGTCAAATTTACAAAAGACAGCCCCCAAAACGCCCGCCCTTCACGAGACAAGATCAATGATGCCCTAATAATGTTTAATTATTGCCAGTTAACCCTAATTGCTTATTTCTAATACCGCAGTCCTGAAGACCCGCTTAGTCCGTGCTCGCATGGACCAAGCCGAGCGCATAGTTCGCGTGTCGAGCACAATGCACCGCACTTTCGGCCGCGCGCAGTGGCAGCAACTACGCGACGTGCTGGTCGCGTGGCGCGGCAACGTACACTCGGCGCATGAAGCTATGAAGTCAGTCGCCGCCGCACAGATTGAGTACGCCACGCAAAACCAGAAGGCGTAATTTAGAACTGATTGCTTAAATTCCAACTGTGTGGTGCCTACATTTGCTTCTCTATATATATATATATATATAAGAAATCTTATATCTATGTTGGCATTACCCAGTTACGATATTCTGTAGCAATTGTAGGCATCATTCTACTATTTTTTTTTCCGATTCGGTAAATAAATGCAATCCAATAGTAATTAAAGATCTACTCAATTTGGAACTGTCTTTACATCTTCAGTGTGGTTACAGTTTATGTAAACATCTGCTGTTTGTAGCCATTTTGTATTAATAAATAACTTAAAATTCCAAGAGGTTTTTTTAATTTATGAGCCCATTTAATTCACCACATGACTAGTTCTGGTTAAACTAAGAAAGTCATTAAGAATGTAATAAATTCGTTGGGAACTACTATTTTATTGGTTTTTATTGGTGCGCTTTCTAATAAGAAAGTCTTATAAGTGCAACTGAGCGTTTGCTTAGAGGTTCAAGGAGTATACGGCAAGTAGCTAAATTCTGCTCGCGGATGAAACCGCCACCGCGTGAAATTGTTTTTTTTTTGGTATCTAAATCTTCAATGAAATTACTATATTATGTAGGTATAATCCTTATCTAGTTATTTGATAAATTCGATGCACATTGTGTCATTTACAACTTTTGCCTAATAATCTGAGTAGATGGACAATGGACCAAAAACCTCCTCCGTATAAAAAAGGGCACACTTGGTTTATTCTGGTCTATTTACTCTTTGGATAAAATTGACAGTTTCAATAAGAATTAGTGTTTTAATCAAAAATCCGTCCAAAATCGGCTTTAATTCATGGATGGGTATGGGTACAGAGCTGAAGGATGCTTTCGAAACGTGTTCCGTTCATTTGTGTGCGTTGCGCTTTCACTGTTGCTCGGTCTACACATCTACGCATATTTCTGGGGACCTACACAAGAAACCTTGGATGGAGACTTCTCTGACATCAAATACGTCGTTATGCAGCTGACAAGAGGACTTTCTGAGGTTGCTAAACTCATACTCATAAGGTTTCTTATTATAGTAGTAAAAAAAAACTTACTAGAATTAACACAACCCCAAAAATATCTTGCTTCCTTGGTTGAATGTTAAATAAAAAGCATTACCTACTGTATCGATTTTATGGAGCAGAAGTGGCACATTTTCCTATTGGAAAGGAATGCTCACAAATCGTTCCCCAATAGCAAGGTAGATGACGTTGCTAGTACGCTACGAATGGAGTGGAGAGCTACGCTACAAAGGGCTACGAGATTCAGTGACCTTTATACGACTTCACGATGTAGTAGAGTAGATGGCGCTAGTTGTGATTTGGTTGTTGAAGTAGGAACGAGGGATAATCACAGAAGTTTTTGGGCAAGATATCTACAATGAATCAAAAGCTATCACGACCCGTGTTTATAATGTTTTCAGGCAACAAAGGATGCAAATGGCCAAGTTGAGGCATATTGAGTATCACATCAAAATAGGCAGGTATAATCTGCATCTGCAACTCGGGCCCCCAAGATACAGGCCTAGCCTAGTTTGGGGAAAAAAAAAATGTCTGCTACTACATATAGTTACAAATCAATGTTAATCAATGTACCTAACTTAATTTTAAGGCAAACAAATTTTATGTACAGTAGAATCCGTTTATTATGACTCCGCTTATATTGACCAACCGCTTATTGTGACGTAAATACACTTGAAGTTTGGTTTTCACATAAAATTCTCAAAAAAAGTCGGATATAATGACTTCGCTTACAGTGACATGTCGCTTATTGTGACGCATTTTTAACAAAATTCGTCACAATAACCGACTGACCTGCATCCTACCTTCAACAATAATCGGGAGAGTAATGCGATATCCGACGACATGTTCTAATTCAGAGAAAAATGTACAAACATGTGTACTTATTGCATATTATTTCTATATTATCTCTTTTATTGTTTTTGTCTAGTTAAATAAATATGTACATGCTGACAAAATGAGGAGTTATTTTTTATTTTCTATGAAATGCTTTGAATGACGTCCGTTTAATATGACGTTTTTGTAAAGTCCCTTCGATGTCATTATAAACGGATTCAACTGTACCTAACTGTGGATAAATATATTTTTTTTATTATCATGGAACAGCACATTCGGTAAACAGTAGGTAATGTCTATCGATGATTTAATGTCTGAAAATGATAATGCGCCTTGAAGGGCATGCTTTTACTATTTTTTAATGCCTCCACAAGAATATCTCTGTTAATTTTCTAGCCACCATTCCATTCCATTGATGTAACCATAAACTTCTACTTAATATTAAAATGTAGGTGAACCGCAAGCATGAGCGTCTACAAACTGAGATGGAGCGCATCTCATCAGTTCTGCCAGCAGTGGCGGCTGCAGCCGGGCGCGCTAAGGAGGCGCTCGTAGATCCCGTCATGCGTATGCGCAACAATCGACAGATTGGTGATGCACCTGATTATGATAGACAGGTGAGTCGGACCTCAATGCACAGTAACTATTCCTATCTTTAATAAAATAAATAAAAGCAGAAAAAACTTCCTCAAACAAAATGCAAACGATATTTTTTTAATATCTGACCATTTAAAAAAATTATAATATTTGCCCATATATCTTACTCCTTTTTTTGTAAGTTTCCAGGTTGTAAGTTTGGCCATAAAACAAGCGTCAATAGGTTCAACCCCGTCGGAGACACTTTGTTTATTCCTGTAACTGTTTGTCAATCATCTCCTCAGATTATTTCACTAGGTAACAAATGTTTCCGTTTGAATTCTGTTTCTGGACTTCATCATCCACATCATCCCTTAAACGAGTAGATAGATATATACCTACTGAAATAATTATATTACCTTTGAAGTATTTCTTCCTATTTTTTTTCCTTATTTATTCTACGGTACTATTGCGCTATGATATTTTCATCAGTTTTTTCACAAATCTGAGCAATTTTTTGTCCAAAAAAAAAATCCTATTTACTGGCATTATGAGTACTATTGATTTTTTAAGGTAGGTTCCGATTCAATTCTTCGTAGACCTACCTTACCTACCTTATATTACCTCATGGTAATGAATAAATTAACGTGATACTCTTCAGTCTTAAAATTAGCAAACAAACTGTTCTACCCAGAATAGTCCGCGATTATTGCAAATGCATACATTTTTGATAATTATAAAAATAGTTGCAACCGCGTGGCGCATTCCGTTTACCGTCAAAATAGTTTAAAAATTCCTGACAAGTTTCAGACAAAATCTTTAAATTCTTCTTTCTTCCTGTTTTGCTTAATAAAAGTGTTATGTAGTATTTGTTTTTTTTTTAAAGACTGACACCAGCCATGTCCTAACAGAACCATGCTATCTCCTACCCATTAACAGTTAGCAGACTACGCCCTCGAATCAGCTGGCGCCAGAGTGCTGGACACAGGGGACACCGTGGAGCACGTCATATACGAGTCGCCAATAGGCTGGGCGCTCCACATGCTGACCGCATGGGTGTGTCGCGAGTGCCTCGGCGCCCGAGCCATGATCCGACCCGGGACGCTGCCCGGCGAGTGCTGGGCCTTCAAGGGCTCGAGAGGAGAGGCCATCATACGACTGCTGGGCACCGTCCGAATAACTGGAGTCAGCGTTGAGCATATCCCCCCGCATATTTCGCCCACTAGGTGAGGCTTTCATTTTCTATAAGTAGGATCTATATATCTCACATACAAAATATTAAATCCAAGATCTCCAAATTTATTTACGCTTTTCGCGAAGTAAAGGTAACCACGGACCTACCAACTGCTCTATGTACTTCTATGTACTTCAGCTACGGCATCATCATGTGGGGAAACAGCACCGAGGCACCATCACTCTTCATTCTACAAAAAAAACTAATCCGCATACTAACAAACATAGAACAAACAGACAGCTGCAAACCCTATTTCCAAAAACACAAAATACATTACCATGCATCTACATATTAGAAATATGTAAGTTCGTTAGGAAGATACTCAAACTTCTTTACCAAACGCGGAGACAAACACACCAACAGATCATTGAGACACAAAAATATGCTGATGCTACCTACCTCCAACATGACACTACACTCCAACAGCCCCTATGTGATGTGCATCAAAATCTATACTTATAATGAATCTGTAGAGAGGTAAATTCTGTACATTGAATATATTTCCAAAATAACTATTAGGGGGTGATTAGTGATCGATACTGATGCCAAAAATGCAATCAGTAAAATTTTTGTCTGTCTGTCTGTCTGTCTGTATGTTCGTTATGGAAACAAAAACTACTTGACGGATTTCAACGAAACTTGGTACAATGATTCTTCATACTCCTGGGCAGGTTATAGCACTTTTCATAACGCTACGATCAATAGGAGCAGAGCAGTGAAGGTAAATGTTGAGAAAACGGGAGAAGTTACTCCATTTATTAAGCTTTCGTCACGTGTGCAGCCTTAGTGGTTAAAGCTAAGTAGTAATAGGCTAGGTACGCATAGATTTAGATAAATAATTGGATAGGCTGGTGATTATTATTACTTCCTCTCTTTGCACAAAGTCCGAATCTAACGCGGACGAAGTTGCTGGCAGAAGCTAGTATATAATAAATTGCCCAACAAAATTAAGGACGAAACAAGTGACAAAGTTCATGAACATCCTAAAACAATTTTTATAAAAAAAAGCATACTATTCAATCAACGAGTATAGGTATTACCGATAAAGAAATAACCTAAAATTAAATAAAAGCAACATATAAAGAAAAATAACTATAAAACGAAGTTATGCTACACAAAAGTATACGTAATATTATAATATAAATAAATACTTAAATAATATACTACATACTACTACTACATATTACATTAAACGCCTTCCTCTCTTCTAACTATTTTGCTGTGCCCATCAGAGTCCATAATTGTGACTACCTCTATTATTTTATATTTTCCACCAAATGTACAATATGGAATGCAATAAATGATATGATATGATATGATATCTGACACTTCTGACAGCTACTCATATCCACGAATGTTAACATTGGCATTGTGCATATTATATGGCTGGCGATGCGGGAGGCAGACGCTAGATACAAGTTAAGCTTTTCACGATGGGCCATTTAAATACAACATAGCTGAATCCAACCATTTACTTTTTTCAGAGAAATATCATCAGCTCCACGCCTAGTCCAAGTGGAAGGACTAGAAAATCGATACGATCCGTACCCTCACGACTATGGCAGCTTCGAGTACGACAGGGATGGTAAACCTATCCAGTACTTCGACGTTCTATTTCCAAGTCTTAAAGGCCATAACATCCTCAGGATACGGGTGCTTTCCAACTGGGGCCACCCTGTGTATACGTGTGTGTATCGAGTGAGGGTGCACGGTGATCTGGCGAATAACCCGAGGGTTGCAGTCGCTGATGATGGCGATGCTCGAATAGAAAATGAGTAGATACGTTTTCTTCTTAATTGATATGGATAAATATATTGAGTTGGTTGCGTGACACAAAGTATGAGAAGTAGCTTATGGTTTAAACCTTTGGCTTGTACCGTACACACGAGTTCATATAATTTCATAGGTATGTATAATTTACCTACCTACTATTCACATTGGTTTCGCAAATGGAAAAAGCTCTATGTAGGGTCAGTGTATCTCCTCTTTAGTGTGGCCCCTGAAAAATCATGTTCTTAATACATTCTAAAACTATATATTTTAGATATTTAGTTTAATGTAACCTAGTTATTGTTATGTATTGTCCTTATCATAAATAATTTAACTAAAACGTATAAATCTGAATTTATTGATAAATCTAAATAAAGCTACTTATGGTACTATGTGTTGGTTTTTTTCTATATTATGAAAAATAAGCAGGCAGTTTCTTTACAGCGTCGAAGCCATTATTGCCAGGTGGCTACCCGGTTATCCATTGTGTTGCACAAAACGAGAGAAAGGCGAAACCAAGCATAGATGTTAATCTGGGTGTCCGGCAGCCGAATGCTATAAAACGCATGCATTGTTGCTGGACAAAGGTACAAAGTACATAAATTAAAGTGAGCAAAGTGATCATGAGCCCCCGCGGCGCGCGCGCTAATGGGTTGACCGAAGCAGCTCCGCTTTGTAGTCGAAGCTGCGCCCGCGCATTGTTGATGGACATTTTATTTAATTTATTGTAGCAAAGGATCATTGCAATTCTTTAGCTATACCTGTACAAATATTCATCAGTATTTTGTGCATTGTTATTAGAAATTCCTAATAATAGTAAATAACCAAGTTTCATCATTATCTTGGCCAGACGTGTATGACGTACGTATCACAACTGCAATGGTTCTTTGTGTTGTAATGAGACCCAATATTTAAGGGTTTTCTAACTATTCCTGAATTGTAACTTCTAGTAGGCCAAAATTAATTCATTATCGTTGTTGGATTTAGTTCAATCGAACAACTATTATAGGATTTTTGCTCCTGAATTTATTCAAGGGCTACTGGCTGGTGTAATCGACAGTGATATCTTTATATAGAATTGCTATGTAAAGACAAGCATGAAATCGACTTTGGCATCGTTAGAGGCAATAATGTACGCGGTACGTACATTAGGGACGCAATTAGGTCGGTGCTGAAGAACCGATCCTTTCTTTAGTTGCTTCAATGTGTTTCCTTTCTCTGACAAATAGATTGGAGCCGTAAAGGGTGAAAGCACCTCTCCATGAAATTTATCCTTTTCCACCGACGCCTACTTGTACGTAGGTACACTCTACTCAATATTAATGATGTGATCTTAGTTCAGTGTCTCGCTACTTGACATGTATTAATGAACAGTATTTGTGTCCAGAATCCGGCCGGTCAGACCAGGGCGACATGAAAAAGTTAACAATTGAGTAATATTACATTATGGTACGGTATTAGCGTAGTATCCCGTGGCGTTGCCCGCATTTTTTCGATACTATGCTATATTCTTTTGAGGCTGATTCTTTGTTGACTTTGTTTTCAAATCAGTTTAGAAAAAGTAGAGCATTCTAATGTAAAGAATTTCCCACATTATCCAATTCATGGAGAAGTGCTCAGAACTACATGTGGTGACTGAAAATTGAGTTGTAATATGTTCTTAACTTTTCAAATATCAATGCAGTCCTTCATTAGCATCTTATCATTATTGTCCCATAGCAAAAGTTTCTTATTATTCACATGCACTAAAATATTCATCACATTTTGTTAAGTTATAGTATAACTTAACAAAACGAATAATTATTAAGAGAATGAGGTATAACTGTTATACCTAATTCTCTTAATAATTATACATTCATCGTTAGCTTACTAATATTATGTATTATGTTTTCGGTATAGTGTCAGTATCGTATGTTCAGCAGTGGACGTCTTACAGCTGAGATGATGATGGCAAACAGCAAACACATTTTACGTTTCTGTAACAGGCATATATCCTATGATCTATAAATATACACAAAATTTACCAGTAAGCATCCGATATATTATTATGTGATTTTCAATAGCACCTCACGAACAACTTGTTCCAAGACATCACAGACACAGATAATTTATTTCCAGACAGACATCTCTGTGGATATTGATTGTTATAATTCACCGGCAATAATACAAATTATGTAAGAACGACCTTGTAGCGTGGGCACGTAGCGGTTCGTTGTCCGATCTTCGTAACAACTAACAAATATCTTTGTAATGGATATCAGACAACTTTTTTACTTGTACCCCTATTCTTCTCGACCACAAAGAACGTTTTAATTCACGACAAGCGATAAATCGTTGGAAACTTCAGCGACAATATTCTCTTCTGACTAATTGGGGATAGAAGGATAAAGGGTGCATTGTGAAAGCCGCCAAAATATTTGACAATATTAATAATATTTCTGGTCTATCGCTCGTCAAAGGCTTGCACTAGTAAAGGATTGCCGATAGTTAGCCGGGTAAACTCATCGGAGCGTTTTGCAAGCATCCGGCCCGTGTGGTGCAAGTGATAAGACATCAAATCACTTTGCAAACTACTCCGTTGCCAAACTACCAACACAATATTAAGTCAAAAGGCACAGCCAGGTGAAAGTGGCATTTTTGAAACTTAATTTTGAATAATTTACCGATGATTAGTCAGAAATACTTTCCTGTCGCATTTATATATTTTCTTTTTAGTTGCTGATAATCATAGTTATGGTTGATTTGACTTCGATTGGATTAAGTCGGTAGGAGCTGTTTTGTGTGTCAAGCAAGCATTACTGTTATGTGCCTGATTTAAATCAATCAATCAATCAAATTATGTGCTGCAGTGTAGATAATTATGAATATTCTCGTATTAAAATAAATTAATGAAGAGTAAAATCAACGTTTTTTAACTACTTACGTATATAAAAATATTAACTACCTTAAAGTTTATAGTTTGGACCACGCGTCATCTAGATGCTGTGTGCGTAGGTGTCGTGAAGGGATTCGTTTTAAATAGTCTCCGAAGGCATTGTTTGGGAGACGGGCTTTGTCCCGCACATTAGAAATACTCTCGTGTTCGCCTCGCTGGCTCAGATCAATGTCGCCTTCAGGAAATACGATTTTAACAGTGAAAACATCGGAATTACAAGTCATCGCGACACACTCTGTTGCCTCCGGGCTAAAGGGTTTGTTGTCATACAATTTAGTATCGTGAGCTTGTTTTATCCAAACAATGTAAAACCCATTTGTAAGGATCTTCTTTTTTGTCAGTAGCGAATGTTGTTTACCTTTTGTGTTGTATCTAAGTGAATGGGTTTAGATGTAAGACTACTGTGCACATTACATGCGAAGGTCTTCAGATGGACTTAATGTACCTACTTCTGTTTTCTTTACCAATTCAACATTTTGTTTGTAAAAGCTAGAGCAGTACCGAACTTGGTATAATTGGGTAGCGCGGTAAGGCCGGCGGCTACTTTCTAAACGATCAAATTGGGTTGCCCACTCGCCAACCTCGCAACATATAAAAAATCCTGCAAATAAAAGCAATGAAGAGTTATAGGTAACTCATTATGTGAAGGACGAAGGGTTCGCGGCAGGTAGGTATGTTCGTATGGCGCGATCAGCCCTTCATAATTTAGAAAAAGAGCCATTTATTAAACTAGAGCCCTTAGTAATTATTGGGACTCCATTTCGACATATTCGCTATTGCTACCTGCCGGCAATTTGCCATTCGGCCCTTTGTCTGGCGGTGTGGCGCCCTAAAGGGTTCTAATTTTAAATGCAGCGTGTAACCATCGGGGCTTTATTCGTAAATTTCTCTTTCGCGGTGGTTAGTGTGCGCTGGACGCAATATGGCGCATTTTTTTGTCGCGTGGCAAGGGTAAGCAATTAACTGGATACAACATCGGCTTTGTTCGCTTTTTGCGGTTGATTGATAATGGAATGTGAGTATACTCTAGCAACGTCTTATTAATAACATTTCATACGAAATTATAATTTAACCAGGAGCTAGCGAGAATAAGGTCCAAGTACACCGACATCAAAAAGGTGTGTTTTTCTTAAAACAAATGTGGATTTGAAAATTGTATTTATAATTTTATAGTAAACAGTTGTTTAAAAAAATACTGTCGTTTATGTTGTCGTTGTACTTGGGCCTAAGGGATGTAATGATTTTTTTTTTATTTTCAGAATATTACGGTAAATACATTGATGTGTTATTAATAAATATCTCTAAGTACATGAGAGCAGATCGCTTCTGCAATGCTAAAATTACACGGAAAAGTCCTAATAATGTAAACAGTGGCGCGGCGTCCATCTCGCTAGTTTGTCTACAAACAAGGATCGAATGAATACAGACAAGCGTGTTTGCGGTCACGGCTCGCGTTACAACAAATATCTACGTAACTTGTTTATTTATAACGGCTACATATATCGGTGATCGGCGATCGGCGATCGAGTGCCGCAGCGTGCGTCGCGGCGGCAGATCGCCCCCGCTATGCAGTTGTCATGGCAACGTTGCACTCACCCCTACACACATTACACACGAGAGACCATAAAAAAACAGAAAAGCGGAGAACAGAAAACTTAGTCGACATCACCCCGGTTCCTGTCGAACGTCCGAGTGTTCCCTTCTTTCAAACATAATTTATGGTTTCGGGGAAATAAACATAAAAAATAGAAAAGGAAAAACGACAGCACGCACGATAAAAAAGCTCGTCGTAAAAGTGAGAGGGGTGAGGGGGGGCGCCGCCCAGCCGCCGGGCAGGTCGCGGGCGGCAACCCTTCCGCTGCCCGCCCTCCGCCCGGCCCTCATACCCACCGCATTAAAGGGTTACGGCGACTAACCCTCGTCACCGTTGCTATGTATGTGCTTAGCTATTGATGTAAGATCCCTACTATTACTTCTCTAAGTAAATGCTCTCGTGTAGTCAAGTATAGCTGGTGTGGAAATCTACGCAATAGTTTTAGTTGTTATATCTGAGAGTATTATTATGGTACATTATCATACAAATCGCAAAAATTACCGTGTACGGGGAGACACGGTATGTCCGAAGGGACACACTGTAGCGGCGAGTGTGAAACATTGGCTGGTGATGACGGCGAGGCAACTCCCAGCTTAGATAGATTCTTAATAAATAATAGCAAATTTTTCTATGATTTACAGAATCTTGGTACCAAGTGTAATATTAATTCAGTCCGATAGAACATAAATGAGGACATTTATTTACCTTTGCATTCGTTTCCGCTTGAATTCTGCGAGACACTGGGTACATGTGAGAGAAGGGCACGGGAGGCGTACGTCCGCGGCGACCGTCCGTCTAGCGTCCACCCCGACCTCCGTACGTCACATACCACAGAAGTACCGGAATAATAATTATTTCAACATATAACAGCACTCCGCCCGCGAAAATATAATATACTAGCTTCTGCCAGCGGTTTCACCCGCATCCCGTGGGAACTACTTCCCGTACCGGGATAAAGGCCTTCCTCGATAAATGGGCTATCTAACACTGAAAGAAATTTTCAAATCGGACCAGTAGTTCCTGAGAGAGTTTGTTTGTTTGAACGCGCTAATGCGTTCAAACAAACAAACTCTTCAGCTTTATAATATTAGTATAGACTAGCCGTTCCCCGCGGTTTTACCCGCGTCCCGGTGTATTTTTTGCCGCCCTGGTACATGGTGAGCAGTAGCGTCTACACTTGGTATTGGTATACTCATATAAGTTATGCTACCCTGGTACATGGTGAGCAGTTGCATCGAAATTTCGTTATTGGTGTACTTATACTCCGGTGAATTATGCTGTCCTAGTACTTTACTTTTGTGGTTCTGCGGCATTCCGTACCTTAGTTTTTGTCTAATCACTCCCGTCCCGGGAATCTTACTCGCAATTTTTCCTTATTTGCTCACCGTTTAGACCTACCCTGGACTACGACAAACATTTTAAAACCAAAGTTAGCTCAATCGGCCCAGCCGTTCTCGAGTTTTAATCAGACTAACGAACAACAATTCATTTTTATTTATATAGACAGGAGCCTGATCGGCACCTATAATTTCTGAACTGATTGATGCTCCTTTTGTATTTTATAGTTAAACTAGGCTGGTTCTTATCTAGTTATTATTTTGAATAAAAGATTACTCGCATCGTATCTTTTGTATATCGGTACGAAGTAGAGCTTTTCTGTCCGTTCTGTTTTGTGTCCACACACTAAACAGCCACACACAAATACCTAGTTAAGTTTCCAGCACTTTCCCTCCAGAGAGTTCGACTGTCAATATCAAACAGAATGGTTTATAGACGCTTTGTGTTACAAAACATGTTGAACTTTCGTCGATTCTGTGTTTGTATTATGTACCTAATTTAAAATAAAAATTGTAGGTAGGTGATGTGATTTCTTTGTTTTGAACGTGCAGGATGTTAAAATTGTTGAGAATGTTCGAAACTGAGTAAGTGTGGTTATTTTGATATGTTTCTTATTTTTGTATTGATATAATAACATTAATATTTATCCCTTCACTAGGTCGTATAGTTATATTCCCGTAATGTTTTTTTACTCTTTTTCCGGCCAGTCCAACTGACACGCACCACTGGTCTGCTTTTGCCAATCTTATTTATTGCCTAACATATCTCGAGCAGAAGGAAAACTCACATCATGTTAATTTCCTGTCCGAGGCCGTTCACGTGCGTCTCAGACTCCGTCAACCGATCAATATAGACATTAAAAATATTAATAACGTAAGTAATCTCATAGATCTGAACACGCTTTTCTCTAGCCTTCACCTCTGTTTTATTATTCTTTTGTGTATCTAATTTGCAAGACGGTAGGTCATAAAAAAAGGTGAACTAGTGGACACATAAGCAATCACTGTCACCAGCATACATGTATGTTTTTGTCGTTAGAGGCCGGTATTAATAATGACCGCTTTTATGCGAAGGGTCCCTGGCCAGTTCTCGGGCCACTTCACTTATTTAAATTCCCGTTTTTGTACTAAATTTACATTACATTCCTTGCCTGCCAAGACGTCAAGTTACAACGGGGAGACGATGTCATGTCCCTTCTTGTGTTGTAAATTGAGGGTCACACAAAAACCGTTGCGCCCTTACCGAGCCCATAACGTCCAGCCGCCCGGACATCCACGATCACGTGAAAAACTGCGGCTCCACTTATTTTTTCATTCTATTGATGCCTGCTCGATACATTAACAATTCGATTTTTTTTTTATCTCAGTTGCAATGATCGCGGTAACCGGTGTACTGTACAGTTTAAATTTTTGTGAAAAAATGTTAAATTACGAGGGGACGATTATAAACACATGCGCGAGCGCGTCAAATCTTCAGCCGGCGCGCGTTCATCGTCAGGGACGTATTATGGCTTTTTTAAACCGACAGTAGTACAGGGGAAGAGTATTTTTAAAAAATAAAATTTACTTTTTAAGTAGAAAACGTGTCCCCGCAGTCGAATCCAATTGTTGCGTGTCGGATGGGCACGAGTTCGATTTTATGTGTGGAAGGGATTTTTTATGGCGTGGTGTGTGCCACGCAGTGAGAGGCGGTGAGACACGGGGTGGAGTGACAGATAGGCATCGTCTTGGCACCCGCCACGCGTCTGCACGCACAAACCCTTTGGCTGTTATGTTTTATGTCACATCACTAGCCTCGGGCGTCACTACCTTTGTACTACCTAAACACTATTTTTGTTGTCTCTTGTTTATATTTACGTAAAGGCTTTGCGTCACAAGTTCGACATGGTGTGACATGCTGATAATAGGTAGTTTGTCAAAGATTTAATGTATTCTTTTCTATTTTGCTCTCCACCCACGCTACTACCTACTTGATTTTGCTTATCGATGTAATACTAACTACTTACATAGTTTATTATGTGAAAAATTCTTCCTTACCCTTTTTACAGCTAGCTAGCCACCTAGCTATTGTAGCGCGCTGTTGGGCAAAAGCGATAGAAACTCCCTTCAAGATAATATACAAAATCCTTACTATTTCAATTCTGAATTTTCTGTCTTCATGTACAAAACTTATGGTACAGATGCCTTCCACGTAACTTACACTTACATTTATATATGGAAAAGCTACGGTCTATCCTCAAACTCAAGTTGTAGAAATACATATTTACATGTTGCTATCGTGGTTACTATAAATATCTCGACTAAAGCGAATATGATACTCACACACAATTAAAACTGATATAACGTGCTTTTTATGTACTACACGTTTTTATGTACGTCCTAATAAATAGGCCTTTTTTTTGGATAAGGGAACTGAAACGTGTAAAACCAAATAAAGGTACATTAGTACTTTCTTTTAGTTTGAAGAAAATATACCTGAAGTGTATTTTAGGATGGGCGTAGGTATGTACTACTAACAAGTAATAGGTATACAGTGTGAATTTCAAAACTTTGCCTATCATCATAATTCAATCAATCACTAAGTTATTTTTCTTATGTGAATGTTGAAAAGAACGTGCATAAAATATTAGTGAGAGTGCAAAAACCCATTATTATTTCGTGAATTTCACGAGCTTTGTCAATAGACCTACATAAGTAAAAAGGTTACATCATACTCTGTTACTTATAAAAAATATATAAATAACAAAATCACGTACGTAACTGGTTACCGATTTAAACCGTGTAGGTATATAATAAAATTGGGCAGTAAAAAGCTCACGAGTAAATCCAGCCGCGGTGGGCGACACCGAAAGAGGTGAACAAGTCACAACTACTTTTTACTCCCTTCGTAGGGAGGCAGCCCCTCCCACCCACACACGCTCTCCAGAGATGAAAGTTTCGTGGGGTTACACACACGAGCGTGGAACAGAACAACAAACGGCGTACTTGCCTAACTCTAACTTTAATTGTGTCTTTTCAATCGATAGTTTCTTGGGAGCCCATCTTTCATTTAACGTTTGCTGTCCGTCCAGTGTCGTGGACGTCGTACCTTTGATGTCGCCATTTAATTTGTAAGGTGAGATGGGGCATTCGTAAAGGATTCTTTTATTGACGGCTCTTCTTGTGATTTTCTGCACAGATATTTAGAATCGAATATGATTTTATTGATCCAGCTCTCTTTTTTCTTTAGGATCAAAGAGTTTTGTTCGTAAATGTGTCACTGAGTTCGACTCATAGTAAATTCCTCTGCCAGTTTGAATTTGGGTCTCATTAATATTTTGTTTATCCAAATAAACATGCTTGGACTTTTCTATTCTAATTAATATTAACAAAATAACAGTACACTGCTGTATACGCACATACATGTGTACCTACGTGAGTAAGACATAGGGGTGGTCTGCGGCCATCCCCTGCGTCCGGCGCTCGTCCCTTGGCAAAAAGCGGACAATTGCATCCTCGCTCCTTGCTTTGCATAATCAATAGTACCAGCCTTCATTGTGAACTCACATGGGGGGACTTATATAAAGCTCAATCCTTACATACGCACAAAGAGTTTGCTTGTGATTATAATAATTTATTTTGGTGAGAGCTAGCAGCAATGATGGCGCAGATAAATGACGCAAGAGTGTTTTATGTATGAAGAGTCTAGAATATTCTATAAATGTCAAATAGTTTTACAGGTATAAGAACGAATTCAAGAACATGAGTACAAAGTGCTATGTAAGTAGTAAGTACTTAGCATATTGAACTAGCGCTAAAAACGCTTGTTCTAAACCTTAGTATTTACTAAGTAAGTATGGTAATATTGTAGAGACAATGTCTTCTTGATTATAATTGCAAATAATCGCTTTAAAACTGAGATGACGCTTGTCTACCCGCCGCGATCGTATCTATAGATTAAAATACAGATCAATTCTTGGAAAACGATAGGATGTAGCGATATCCATCAGAAATTGACACAGTATTGTATTGAAAAACTGACTTTGTTTATTTGACAACCAATCGATTTACTAATAATTAGATACAGTAGCATCTGAAACTTTAGACAATGCAATATTAACTGTGGAATCTGTATAATTTTGTAAAATAAAACATTTCATTCAGTGACCCGTTGTTTTTGTCACAATGGACGTATTTTTCGAACCCGTCAGTTTTCGACGAACGATTTAGAATTCCAAAAATACGGAAATCATCGGGTGGAATATTTAGTTTTGTCATCGATTACGCAAACTGTTTCAAGGGTGCGCTGCGCCACACCATTGTGAAAAAATATGAGAGCGTATATAAAAACTGATGCAGCTGTCGGGTGGCACACATGCGAATTGTAGCGGAGCGGGCTCGGGGAGAAAGGTCGCATGTGCCGGGTCCCGGCGGAGACGTTGTGGCGTTGCAGCGCGCGGCCGCGGCATGTACGGCACCCTCGCGCACATAGGAAGGGTTCCGGACTCAATCCGCGCGCTGGGAAGGGTTCGCACGGATGCCCGCCGACGCGCAAGCGCACGCGAACTTGCAAAAAACTCTCACAATGCGTACAACTCCGCTGTTTTTGTTGATAATACACTAGATTGTTCGTAAATTTCCTTTCTTCACAAAAAATGTAATATCATCAACTCGTTCACGCCCGGTCTTTCAAAGGGAGCTCTTTGAAGAGGGAACACCAAAATTGTTAAAAACTGGTAAAAAGTGGGTCAGAAAGGGGTGCTTTTGAAACTAGTAATCACTGCTTTACGTATATCGATTGCCGTTATTATACAAAAAAATCCTTTTTTAGAATCGACAGTTGGGAATTAGGATCTTTTATTATTAAAATTATAACTGAAATACTTTAATTGTTATTGAGGAAGGGATAATAATTAAAAGATCTTATTACTGTTGAAATCACTGGAGACTGGTGAACATAAAAGACTTGGGGCAATTAATTTATTAATAGAACACAATGGACTCGGTATTCAATGACTCAGTTAGATAAAACATATACCTATGTAGAAGGTCATTTCTTACAAGTAGGCAATAAGCTAATGTGAATTAATTAAGAACCAAATATTAACTTAGGCGTACTAGGTTATTCATAATATTTATCTAGACAAATAAAAGCAAATATTTTTTAATGGGCAGACTGCGTCATTTATTGGCAAAACGCAACAGTTCCTAAATCCTACACAAAGGGTTTTGAATCTTTTGGACACAAACAGAACAAATAAAAGCACTGATCGTTATCACACATTTTTACCCCAAAACTGTGAAAAAAATGAAATCTCAATCATTTATAAATTAGCTTCGCGGACAACTAGTCTGTTCATCCCTTTATCAGTTTTACAATAAAAGGGTACGGATTGATTGTCGAGGTAGCTTTTTATACTTTTTTATTTATTGTCACTGTTGGATTTATGTTCCAATTTCTATGACAGCGACTATAGACACACCGAATTACTATAATGGCCCTTGAAACCGCTAATAGAGGGAATGTACCACGGAACTTTTATTGTGTTTGGGACCTACTTCAAGGATCTCCAAAAGTAGTAGGGTATTTTTAAGAAATAATCTGTTACATATTTAGAATAAGATACGTAATACTTCAATATAACGTGCTCATTATATTATTTTTCATATCTTTATTATTTACATAGTTATATACACAGATATTTACAACAAAAAAAAACTATCCTAGTAAAAAAAAAAAAAAATTACACTATATCTAAAAGGCGTCAAAAAATTCATCCCCATCGCTGTCAACTGGGAGCGTACCCAAGAGGCTGGCAGCATTACCTCGTTGGATGGCCATGCTGATCCTTTGTCCGAGGTAATAGCCAGCCTTTTGGTCACGAGAAGCGTCAACCAGCCGCCTAGACAGATCTTTAAATAAGGTGTGCGCATTCGGACCCCACGACCCGAGGGTTTCAACCCCAAACGGTTCGAAAATATAGTTGCCGACGAGGCCACTATATTTCCGCCGCTTGAGGTTCTCCGCGGCCGCAGCGGCAGCAGCAGCACAGCACGCAGAACTTGGAAGATGGGATGGCGCAAGAGTATCGACGCAGGTTGCGTCCCATACTAAAGGCCTACCCATCTTCCAAGGGAATAAAGACATGCCGTCTGGTCTCTTACCGTCGTCGCGCGCCAAGCCATTTGGTTCCAGTACAGCTGGCACCCCGACGGCAACAAGAGCCCGACGTATAATATCGTTGATATTTGCGTGCCGCGCAATACGGCCCGCACTGCGGCCGCACGACAGGCCGTGGTGTCCGAGGCTGGTGACAGCCTCACCACAGTGGCAGCGATGAGGGGAGCAGCACGGTGCTCCTAAACGTAAACAGGTAGCGAGGCGGAAAGTTGTGTCGTCAAACATGGTGCCAATGTTTGACGACGGTAGTGCCTGCAGCCAAAGTCCCGACTCCCATCTACCCACAGCCAGTAGGCGTGCTCGCTCAGCAGGAGTAATTGCCGTTTCTATTAAATTATTCCGGGTTACTCTGCAGAGCGGCTCATCCCACTGTCTCTGGGAAGACGGGTTGCTGGGTAGATTTTCATTCGGGCAAGTAATTTTCCATGCATCCATAGCCTCGGCTATGTGCGGCACCTCAAAATCAACCAGTGTTGAAGCAAGAATATTCCTGGCTAATTTCTCGGTGCCGTGAACCGAGGATATGAATGCCGGTAAACTAATACTGGTAATTTTGCGGACGCCGAGACCTCCCATCCGGATGGGTAATGTGGCTTGCTGCCAGGCTCGGTCGTCCAGGGCCACATTGAGAATGGAGCTGAGGGTATGGCGGATAATTTTATCAATTGGGTCTAAAAGGTGGCTATGTTTAAAGAGATGAGAAGAACGGAGGTAATATGTAAATTTAGGACCGAAACAGCAGTGTCAAATAATTGTGATGGCCGAATGCATTGTAATTTTCTGTAGGCGTTCCGAAATATCGTTGAAATTGTCAATTTTTTCCGAAATGAATGTAGAAAAAGATTGGTCTAGGATGGGAGCCCCAAGGAGGCGGAGAGACTGTTTATCTATAATTTTAATCTGTGGTGCTAATGATTGAAATTTGGATATTGTCATTTGTCTGTCAGTCGTGTCAGTAATAAATAGTTCGCATTTTGTACAATTTAGTTCTAAACCAATGGAATTAAATTTATGTTTTAAATGAATGAAATCCTGAAATACGGTCTGTACATCGCCTCCCAGGGTCCCATCATCTAGATACCAAACGTTGAATTTGGAATTTAGCTCTCGAATGATCGGGTGAATGGCTAGACTGAAAATTACTGGCCCGAGTGGATCACCTTGTTGGCATCCGACTGCAGATTCCAATAGGTTGTCCTTATAAAGTAATTTTGATGGGTGCCTACAGGCACCCATCAAAATTACTTACAAAAAGAAGTACCCAAAATTTATAGTTTTCTCTATCAATGTTACAACATTGATAGAGAAAACTATAAATTTTGGGTACTTCTTTTTGTGCTTCAGCCAACAGGGTGTCCCGGTTTACGGAATTGAAAGCATTTTTGATGTCAACCTTCAGGATGACCTCTCCTTTGCCACAATTTAGGTAGGCCGACAAAGCGTGTACGGCAGCCTCGCAGCCCCCTTTGGAACCGTATCCCAACTGTAGGGGCTGAAATTTGGTCGAAAGTTCCTCACTGTAAAATTTTTCATATCTTAAATGAAATTTCCAACAAAAGTAGGTGTTAACGCCTACGTACGGACGGTAAATAGGTTTTCTAAAATGAGTGGTGTAACATTCAAAAGATATTAAATTACGAAAATATCACCTGTCTGATGATGGGGATTAGGTATTAAGTAGATAGATTTAATTACCTCAAACTCATATGCAATTCAGTATGTTGCAAGTTGATTCGAGAGTGAAAATCTTGTACCTGCTGTAAAGTGTCACTTACTTACATTTGTACTTAACGCATTTTATGTTTTTTTGCACTCTTCTGCTCTCTAAAGTAAGCAGTGGAACATAAAGAGCCGCGGTAAACTGAGCATAGAAAAGTAATATTAAAGCGAACCCTTTTACCTGTTGTGTGCAATTACACGATGTTTACACGGACATTATTCCTTTACAACTCTTCCCCAACCCTTCTATTGTGGCTTTTTTGTGCGCGCGCGCACTTGTGGCCCGGACGCGTCCGTAATTGAGCTCGACTTAAAACATATGCACATTCCTCTCATAAAAAGCTTCAAAAAACGTGCGTAGACGCATCAGGTGAGCGAGCGTAAAGTTTCACTTTCAGATATTTCTTTATTCAACCCTTTTTTTCGGTGACACACGATGCCCTAAAAAGTTAAGAATAAGTATAAGCGTTTCCTCTGGTTATGTCTGACTATGACTTTTGATATTTGCGTTAATTAATCAGTATGTTTAGTTTTTTGGGATTGCCTATGTTTGTATGTAAGATCTTTAAATGTAAAACTCTGTCAATTTAAAAACAGGTCGCTTGCGTAAATCTAGTTACTTAATTAGCTCATGTTAAACAAACTGTAGATAGAGTCCAGTTATCTAAGTAGCCAAATGACTACCTAATTTTACTTTTATCAAAGTAGCTCCACTTGATAGTGAGTATAGGAGTCTTTGTCATGAAAGACGATTTGTAAAAATATACAACAGAACAAAAACACAAACATGTTTCCTTATATTGTTAAGTGAATATTAATAACGGTTACAAATATTGTATCGGGTTAGTTTTTATGTATAGAGCTGAAAAAATATCAGATAGGTGCGACAGTTGAGGCTCCAAACAACTTTCCTTGGACACGGTTCGTTTTTTACAACGACACCTGTTGGTCGGGATTATTGAATTTGATAAAACAACATATTGCGTTAATGTAGCCCCACAAAAAAGGGTTTTTTATAAACAGTAGAAAATGACTGTGGGTCCACCAGTAATGCCAGTAACTTGGATAATTGACCGCTAAATAACTATGAAGCATTTTTTAAATGTCTTTCTTGTAAAGTGTAATTTGATTTTTATAAGTCTTCTTTATTTGAATGTCGAAGCTGATTTCACAGGAATTCACACGAAGCATTTTAAGTAGTCAAATATGTAAGTAGTTTTAAACCTTGAACTAAAATCTCTGACCGCTCATTTCCCTATTATGCTTGTTAATAAAATAAGTAAAATATTCCAAATTATAGGAAAACGATAGAAAATAAAAAATGTTTTACCATATTTTAAAAAGGCAGATGTAAAGACACATTGCTTTTCAAAAAGATTATCGATTAAACACGATCCAATTAATTGATATCGAAACAATCGCCTGTTTGAACGTTAACGGCGCTCAAATAGCTCTATCAGTATCCCTTCGAATTAGGGTTATACGATCCATAGTTTTTTCTTAAGACGTGCGTCTACCCCTTTTTTAATCGGATTTGGAAGGCGCGTGTGCGTTTTTTACACGTCTCAATAAAAAGTCAAATACACCTTATTGCAGCCGTTAGGGGTCACGTTTTTTAAGTTTCCGTCGAACCGCGGTAGGTGAATGTATTAATTAGCCAGTCCTCCCGCGGGCTTAGCGTCTAATAATTGTGAATGTTCATTTATAACTTTGTTAGCATAATTTAACAGACCGTTGCGTGTATGGGCAGATAATATCATTCTCAGTTTCGACCGTCAAGGGGTTTTATCAATTAGACGTTCTTGGGGTGGTCATCAAGCGGAGCCGAGTTGTTGGGCTTGAATTTATCATGTAGATGTAGTGTTTGAAGTTGATGGGAATATTTTCGTGTGACTGCGTCTTCGTCGAAATCTATAAATATAGCACAACCTTAACTGACAAAGATAACTTATGGTATATAATACTTCCAAGTCTCCTTGGTGGTATAGCCATGGTCGGAAGCACGTGACATTAAAATAAATTTGCTTAGAATGGATCGTTTGAAGGAAAACTGAGGAATGTCATTAATATTCAAAACGTAACTAGGAGGGATTATAAAATAATAGCAGTAATTTGGAGCGGCACGCGTCCGTCCGCCCGTGCCCCGCGCCTCACCACCTACGAGAGGAATTCCTTGATAAGATATGCATGGAAATATGTCCGCTTTATTACATTTTTTCAAGTGACTAACTTAGATTATACTGGCCCATATTTGACTCTTTGTCCGGTATTTACATCGGACTTAATGAATCTTGGAAAATTCTTCCATGAGGAGCTTTTTGTTTAAATGAATTAGTAAAAACCTTAATCGCTACTAAACATTAGGAGTTCGTCCTAAAGTATTTGTCGTGAGCGAGTCGCACTAGCCGGTCTACAGTAACCCTATCATTAAATTCTATTAGAGCATTAGTTTTTTCGGCTAAAGGATGTCAACTGCTGCAATTAGGCGAGTTGTAATTACAGCTTATTAGTTTTCCCTTCTTTCTCGAGCCGACGACGAGTAATGTAAATTAATTTCAGTCTCATTTTCTACTTTGACTTTTGAAATGTAATTATAGGGTGAGTCGGTGCTTTTTTCTTTTAAATTAATATTGTATAATTGAGTGTACAATTACAAGGTATTTTTTTCTTAATTTGAAAGCTGTGTTTCCTTGTACAAAGTAACAAACTTGTTGGTAAGAGTCCACGTCAGCTGTTGTTCTGCATAATAAAACTTGTGCATCTCAAAACGGTTATGCAAACTGCGAATTTTGCACTTCTGCGAATTTGAATATTGGCACAAACTCTTTTGTCAAGTAAAAAATGTAACAGTGACAACAAAGAGCAGTGATTTTGAAAAGGAGCAGTTTTAAATATTTTTGCCTTAAATTGCCTTCAAAACGACACTGGAACTAAATTAGCAAATATATGGCGCATAAAACATGGACCCAATTTTTTTGTTCGCATTGTTTCTTTAGAAATGTCATTATAAAGTAGCAAGTATTGTTCTGTACGAAGGATGACTAAAGAACACGCCTTGCCTTATGCACCTCTATATCATTTTGCGAATTTCATATTTTTCTTGTACTTAGGTTAACGGATATTTAATATAAAAAAAATCAGCGGTTCTACTATAATATTTCATTATAATATTTAATTGGGGTAAGCTAGATTGGTAATTCAAACAGGACAAAGCTGTCGTACCTTTGTGACCTTCAACTACCCCAATACGGCCATATAATATGAAATAGTTAGAGTTCTGACAAGGACCGGTTACTGGCGTATACCGGCTGCGTTTGGGTGGATTTTTATAAAGAAAGCATTTGAGAATGTCTTCGTCTGATGGATTTTCTACGCACGGAAATATCTGTATTATGTTACTAATGTAAGTTATTTAAACAAGCTTTTATGTTATTTCTAATATAATAATTTAGATTAGGACCACTTCATAAGAATATGTTTAAAACGAGCCAAGCAGTTTCTGAAGCAAAAAGCTGCAACAATAACCACCGAGCTCATAATTGTTTAATAACCAACGAGCAAATTGTAGCAGTTTACAAATAATGTGGTGGACATAAAAGGTTCAACAAAAAATCCTTAAAATATGGTTCGTAAGTAGTCCAAATAGGTTGGTTACCAAGAAGCTCGTTTTACCGGGCAGCGGTAAAATAATTGTCGTTGCCAAGGACTCACTAAGTCCTCTCAGATAATTGAGAGCCTCTCCGTATCTGTGTACTGGTAAGTACCAATACCAACTTAGTTTATTTTCGTACAGATGAAGCTGTTTATTGTGGTATATTGTTCCGTATTACAAGTAATACGTACATATGTTGTGTCAATATGTATGTATTCATAGAGGTTTATGTCGAAGCTTATTTTTTTGTATAGGTGAATAATAGTAATTTGTGTAACGTAGCTTATAAAAAATGTTAAATAGAAAGGATATTATGTGTTTCCTACTATTAAAATTAATTGTCTGTAGAGTTTCAAAGAATAAAAATACTACATCATTTTCACAATTTCCACCAAAGTTGGTATAAACATAGGAGCTTGTTATCCGTAAGAAAATATGTAGCTGTAGGCATCCGGTGGCGGGATAGGCTG
Organism: Helicoverpa assulta; assembly: GCA_963856015.1. Classification (NCBI taxonomy): domain Eukaryota; kingdom Metazoa; phylum Arthropoda; class Insecta; order Lepidoptera; family Noctuidae; genus Helicoverpa; species Helicoverpa assulta. The sequence continues at coordinate 6,073,938 of CAWLCW010000016.1, forward strand.
ATCAATCATGAGCCTACCCCTTCTATCCCGCCCAGTGTCGGCGCGAAAACAAACGGTTGCCTAGCAACGCGCCGGGGCGGGGGCGCCCACACCGACCAGGCTGCCGCATCACTGAACCCCACACACGACATATACGACACACACTCACACACTCGCACGCTCGCACGATGCACTAACTCCACTCCGCGTATGAACGAGTTCGAGACCTTGTATACGATGGAGTTTGCAATGTCACGCGAGCATACCAGGCAAGGTTTACTTATTCATATGTGAGGGTGTTATGAAAAAGAAGGAAGCTTGTATCAACCCTGAATTTTTATTTGATGCTACTTTCTTCCGAAAGGAGCATTTTCATCATTATGAGACAACTTGTAATCGAGTAAACAAAAGAAAACAAGATGCTTACATTACAAGACGTATCTGTCGATATTTTCGATAGTTACATGAAATGGGTCTAAATATAAAAATATACACAAACATACCATCCGAAATGAGTTGTTATGTGTTGGTGTAATTGAGAACCGAAGAGAAGGTCGGTTGGCACGGCGCGCGGTGATCCATCATCCCTTCGCTGACCGCTGGCGGGAGCGCGGCCCCCACCGCCACCCTCTCTTACTTTTCACTTTCTCTACATATTTTAAGGAGAATAAAACTTTCCCTTCACCCCCGACGCTTTTATTTTCTTCGGATTTGTAATAGAGTCGCGGCCACAGTTCGTTTCCGGAGAGAGTCGGGACACTTCACGAATCTTAGTTGTCTCGTTATCGTCGTCGATGACGGCTTCCTTCAGACATTCTAATGTAAAAATGTTATCTGTTAGATTGTAATTCTGTTGGGAGTCAACTTCGCTTACCCGTGTCATCTGTAACTTATCTCTTAAACGATTTCTTTGTAGCCCATTTAAAAGTTGCGTAGGTGGCTTTGCGTAATTTGTATCAATCTATCTGCGTCGAGAAATTAAGGTCGTTTATTATGTTGAAGATTTTGTTAAAATTAGTGTCATTATATTTGAAATTTGGATTACAATATGTCCATATTTAAACGTTTAGGGATCAAATGAATAGTGTACATTTTTATTGAAAACCGATCCCAAAATCAAGAATTTTATTGTTTGGCTAATGATCGCTGTAAATATAGATTGAAAACCTACAAAGATGCATTACAATGAATTGGCAAGAATGCTAGTACCGGCCGGGTCGGTGGTCCGGCTGGCAGCATCACAGTGTCTATAATAAATGAACGGGCGCGGGGGACGCTGACCAATGGTAGTCCCTCCCTCAATCAATATGATGGACTCGGCCGCGAGGGGACGATCGCTCACTGATTTTTTCCCTCGCTGACAGGGCTCGGGAGGACGCGTTTTTGCGCCCTCCGTGCGGCCACGCGAAGGGAGCTCGCAATTAATAAGTGCGTCCGTGGACCGCCGGTGTCTCGTTATAGTTCTATACCCGACTGATCTTATTGTTCCTCCTACCAACTCTGGACACTCCTTTTTCTTGTACGAGATAAATTGTTATTGCTTATTCCCTTTCCTTTATAATTACTTTTCCAGTCGTTGGCATCGTCACATTGGTTTGCTCTACGCAGCAGGATTTAATGGTCTTTTTTTGAATTGTATAAATTATTTTTCCAGTAACGATTGCACTAAAATTATTTTGTATAATTTATTAATACATTTTTAGCTCAATTTGGATTGTATAACATTCTCAGGACTAGATAGAAAACTGTATGTTTGTAATTATTTTTATTTTCTTTTAAAAAGAGTGTCCATGGAGTTTCTTGCCGGTTCTTCTCCATGAGACCAACTCTTTGGAACCGTGCACCTAACTTTGACGTTTCGAAAGAGCTTTCATAGGCCTATTTGAAATAAAAAAATTTGAGTTTGAGTTTGAGTTTGAGTTGAAATAGACAATTTAATTTTATTCGGCATTAACATTTTAGTGTTTGTTTTAGAATTGCAACAACATATTATTTTTGTATCTTAATAATAATTGTTAAAGTTTTCTTGTTATACGTAAATATCTCTGATTAAAATAAGTAATATAAAGCAAACATCTTTTAATATTCGTCACGAGTCTCTTATTCATAAAAAGCAATTAAAAAGCAATTAGACTAGATTGCTTAAAATTCATACTTCTCACTCAAAGTAAGCTTTGCAAAATTCTCTCGAAAACATCTCGCAGTTTCAAACATCGAAATCTTAATCTAAGTTTAAAATTTCTTCGAGAATCGGCAAATTTTGCACTAAGTCATTAAAGTATGAAACTTCGGTCATTTCGTTGGCGTTGCTTAAAAGCCTTTTTAGGCGGAGGAAAGTAATCTTTCATTAGCCGGGGGAGGAGCTAAAACGGAAGTTCTCTTTGAAAGGAAAATTACACGTCGGATGTGTCCGCGTGACGTTCGCCGAGATGGATTTTAATTATGTCAAACAAAGTTTAGAGAAGGAAAGTTGGCGACGACGTGACGCGGCCGCCATTAAACGCGTGGACCTAGGGGCTGGCGCACATCCGAGCACTGCAGTCAATACTACTGTGTTACTCTCATACTACTCGTCTCAGTACATTGTTCCTCTTCCTCTGTAACAACTTGCGCATTAAGCCCGCTTCGCTGGTATCTCACCCCGATCTGATGAAACAATTTCAAAGTCCATTAAAAGTATACTTCTTGCGAGATTAACTGAAATTTGATAATGGTCTGTCGAACTTTTTACGTTTACCGAATAAAGATTAGTAAATAAGATACTTATGAGTAAAACATAATAATAAAACGTAAATACCTACTGCTAGCATAATTAATTTTGACTCCCGTTTTCCGTATGCTATAATAAATATGTACACCTACATAGGTACTTTATCTGTTCGATTATGACCCTAATTTCTGAATTAAATCGAATAAGCTTTACAATAATTTTCTGTAACCGAACCCAGATTCAAAGTTATCAATTATTTTAACAGCAATGAATAAAACGGCTGTATTCCACTGATAGCTATTTGAATGGGCTGAAAGGTGCGATAAATCGGCCACGCCCGGCAGTCGCGGCTTCGCTATAGAAATGTATGGCGCGACCACTGGCGTTAATCAGAATTCAGTTGCCATTAATTTGATTAGGGTTAGTGGGCGAGGGCCTATCAATCCGCCACATTACCATGCCGGCTTCTAACAGGGCTATCAAGCTTGTTATACGGTAGTCACTGATAAGATTACTCAACTGTTATTATACGCATAGCATTGTTGTAGACGGTTCGTGATAATGTTCAGTAGCTAACATGATGTTCATGCTACGCTAGCTTGTAGTTTGGGCAAGTAATTTAATATTAATGAATTTAAACATAATGCCTATTTGTAGACTGTAATAACTGAGTGATTCACATAAACTAAACTTACAATGACGATGACTTTGGATTGCTTACTTTTAGTGCTTTTAATTGAAGCTTTGCTACGCCGAGCGTAGCACGTTCTTCTTAAGTTCTTTAGTTATTTATAACGAAATAAAAAATTACTACAATAAAATAGTTTCCAAGATCCGTAGACAGCCCTCGCGGCTTGTAATTTCGACCGATTCGTGTCCAGTACTTTTAGGTCAATTAGGCAGAGTCACACCCGCGGCGTCCGCTAACTAATCACTGGGCACGCCAAACTTTATGCCGTGTTAATTTGACTAATGCGCGTCGGATTACAACAGTGATAAACTGGCCTAACCGACGTAAAACCGCGCGTCCGTCATTCGTTTATGCTTAATTTGTTTACACGAACGATTACTGTTCTTTGTTATAATAGCTATGAATTATGGTGCTTTAAATAGCCATGTTTTTCATTGCCTTTACTACGCTACTATACGATATTTTTTGCTGGGGATAGATAGTAGAGTACCTAGTTCTCTTACTCACTATCCATTGAACACATCGGTGTAGAATCTAAATAGAGCTGGGATAATAATTTCAGTTGTAACAATGAGTACCATCTCTTTACAATCAATTTCCAGATTATTGGACGTTCAAGTATCTTCCTCGTATGATTAATATTTCTTTAAAAATGGTGTGCAGCAAGACTAGTAACAGAACGTAAAATAATGTTCCTTCTAAAAGGGTGCATCAACCGACTGATAAATATAAATGAAATAATCGCGGGAGAGGCAATTAGGCAGCAGGCAGTAGGTGTCGTGTCCAGCGGCAATTAGGTCGTACTACTTAACCAATTAGAAAGAAACAATCGCCCTCATAGCCGCCACTACAGTGTGAATACGCCCCTATCAGTGCGATACCCGACCACCGCTTTATGACGTTTTAAAAGGCACCTCATTATTTCACCAAAAAAAGGAAAATTCGTCCAAAAGTCGTAATTGGCCTGCACTCATAGGGGACAATTTATGCTCCATACAGTTATTGTTGTTCTGGGAGTATCATGAGTCCATGACGTGTGGCTAACACATTACTCATTCAACGTAGTTTTGTTCGCTCGAGGTTTTGTAACAATTTTAATTCAATCAAGTTGCCGGACATTGTTTGTGACGTAATTAAAGTAATTTGTTGAATAATCCCCCTTTCATTACTGCTGGTACGTGTCGTGTGAACGTGACATGCGGACTCTTTGTTTCTGAAGACATATTTCATGAATTTCAGGAAATAAATTTCTATAAACATAAACAAGTTTATCAATGGCAAGATATGATAGTGCAATACGAGATCAAAGTTTATAATACTTTTGATGGCTCTAACAAGGATATCGTGTCAATGATAATAATACATGTATCTCCATAAATGGAATAAGTGATAATTTGTAAATATGTGTTCTCAAATTGTTAGTACAACAGCATACAAAAATGTTTCGAGATTAATGAAATAGTTACCATTTAAAATGTTAATTGAAATCCAGATAATGTATCTACCTATTACTATTATTCTATAAAAATACCGAGTCCTTTACTATCGTTTTAAAACTAGATAGGTTCCTTCATACTAAACAAAGGCTTGTCGGCTCAAAGGAAGTCATGACGGGCCTAGAAAATTTTTATATTCCGGATAGCTACCTTATTTTTCATTCTGTAAGGTTGACTACATATATAATGTTGACAATATTCATCAAAACTTAAACTGAATAATTGTACTTACTTACTTACACATTATTCTTACTTACTTTATATAACCAAAAAAATATTAGGTGGTTCATTGTAATTTTACGTTAAATAAATAACATTAGACCAGACTTAGTGGACGCTGCTTGGCTAAAATACTTTTTTTTGGATTCCTAGTATACATGATGAGCACTTTTCTCAACGGCTGTACTATACTAATATGGCCGGTTGTGTTCAATTGATGGGAGAGGGTGACGGTACTTAATTCATTTGTGGTCGCATGCGGGAACATTTTATACCACCACGATACACCACCGCGAGGCCATTGCGTTTACAACATCCAAATATTGTGTCCGTAGGTGGGGCATTGCTATATTAGACTGAAAGTAAGTATACCGAGCACCAACGTTCTTAAAAAAAATACTAATTTACATTTTCATGATAAATAAACGTCTACAAACAAAAGTTGAAAGCTGATCAGCCATTTTTTATTCAAAACCATTTGTTCGGAAACAACCATACAAGTTTAATCTAAAGAACAGGTTTCGTGATCTCGTAATTCAATAAATATCCAACAAAAAACGAAATCCATAATCTTAATCAGAGGCAATAAAAAACGTACAGCATTTAGTGAGAGATGAGCCCCGCCTCACACGGGATTGGCTGTTAACCCTACCACCGCGAAAGGGTTATTATTAGACCCCTTCTGAAGCCGCGCGCGCGCCGCCTCGCGCCTTCTTTTAAGTTTTTTACCGATCGGCGCGGTTTATTTGTTTTTTTTTCATCGTACGACGCTTTCGATTGGGTGAAAGGGTTAGGGTATAAATAAATCGGTGGCGTCATCTACGCGATGCAGCTTTACATAGGGCGTGCCCTTTCGACGGTGAAAGGGTTGGCTTAATTGTTGTTTTGTAAGGGGATGTTTGATGGGGTTAAGTGGAAGCATAAATCATGGTGGCGTATGTATATAAGCTTTATGTATAGAAATATCATCCCCAGTACGCGGTGATTGAGTGCCATGCATGAGAGCTTACACGTAACCTGCGTGTAGTCGTAGCAAATAACAAACTGAAATGGCGTGATTTTTTTTTATGTTTAATAATAAAACAATTATGTTAAATAATGTTCCTTATTCATAGTGCCGTCTGTTACGGTTACTGTTGTTACTGTTACAGCCTTTTTATCGTCCCACTGCTGGGCACAGGCCTCCTCTCACACGGAGAAGGATTAAGCGTTATTCACCACGCTTGCTCAATGCGGGTTGGTGATTTCAGACTTTATAGTCCAGGTTTCCTCAAGATGTTTTCCTTCACCTTTTTTATTAGCCATTGGTGTCTAAGATTTACCTAGAAAGTACATACAAACTTATAAAAGTTGCATCGGTACTTGCCTGACCTGGAATCGAACCCACACCCTCATACTCGAGAGGTTGGTTCTTTACCCACTAGGCCACCACGACGCGTGCCGTCTATGTAACAGTAAAAAAATGTTTATCAAGTTGTCAACGTTTCCCGAGGTATCAGTTGGCTAAAATTAAACCAAAATATAATAGGACCGATGTTATTTCGATTCGACCTGTATTTTTGTTATTACGCAATTATTTGCTGTCCTGAAGAAAACAAAATAAATGTTTTTGTGTTCACGTTCTGTTGTGTAATGTCAAATTATATAATTTACTCTAGAACTTTCAGAATATCTGGACATGGACATATCTGATGAAGTATTGTAATGTAAATTGCTACGTATTAATTAATATAATCACAATAACGATATTATTAATCAAGTATTTTTATTCATCTGTGAATTACTCTTTTCGTTTTGAACTACAGTTTGGTGTGACCAATGAAAAACACGTGCGTAGCGAATATATCGCAATCGTTAATCTGTACGAAACATTTGAACACGGCGTTAATCCGCTGACAGTTAAAATTAACCTTTGTTGATTTTACGTTTATGCAAGTGTCATAAAGTGGGCGAAAGCTTCGGGCGATGTGACGTGATGCTGAGCCCTACACGAGGATTAGAGAGGCACCACCTTGCGAGCTCGTGAGCGCGTCGAGGGCTTGTCAGCGCGGTTATAATTCTACGCAATACATCTACATTTAAAGGGATTAAGCTTGCGCTATTGGGTGATATAGATGTTGCCTATAGTCATTAAAGTCTCCTTTAATTTTGTTTATAACACTTTAAAGTATTTTTTGTAGGAAAGATATCGATTTGATTTAAATGTATTCCAAACGATCACCACTTTTTTATGTATGGATATGACACGTTATATTAATTTTCATTCATGTTATTATATAGAATAAATACCGCTAGTTAATCTATTATGAAAAATTCCATTCAGAAGTACCTATTAGATACAATTTACATCCCTTTATTTGTGTGTGTGACTAAAGTGAAAGAAAGAAAATGTAGGTATATTATTAAAATTTTGTCACAGCGCTCACTAAACGATTTTTATCTTCTAATTATTTCAAGGAGCCGATAGGTTCGTATAAAAAATCACCTTTCATTTATCTTGTCTTTTGTACGTATAAAATCGATTAAAGAAACAAAAGCACCAATTAAATAAAACGTAGCTAAGCACAAAAATAGCAGGTTGGCAACAAAGAGGCCGAAGCAAATTATCTTGCCAAATCTTTAAATATGAGGTCCAAGATATATGGTATGTCGCAAGAACCCAAAACAGCCCTAATATTTTAAAGTTGGATCATCTGAGGCGGACTGCGACAGCTATAAATTATCTATTAGGCGAACATCACTTGACGTGTCCACAATAGGCTAAGTTAACTTTTGTGCAACCGGGCTGAAGTCGGGGGCGAACAATGTGTCGGTCTACGAAACCCTTCCTCACCTGCATTCCCACGATGCCTTCTGTAGAAAGTGCATCGATACCATAGATACGCATACAAAAAAAAAAGTTTGCGCAAATAAAATTTCACGTCAAACATTCAAATTTTAACATAGGAAAGGGTCCGATTCGATTTGCTGTTTAAATAGAACATGTGAGGTCGCGTGGGAACTAACTACTGACAATGATTACCTCAGCTATTACAGTTTTCACGGCATTCGGTTATTATGACTACCTTCGTACATTTTTTTCTTGAAGCATATAAACACACCTACGTATGAAGTCTAGTGGAATTTTTCAATACTTTCTATATCTGCTGACAGTAATATCGTTTGTTGTTAGATCAAAGAACTGTCAACTTGTAGTAGGTACATTTTACCTATGTTACATAGTTTAACCTACTGAGGTATTAGATCGGTATTAACATAGGTATGATGGTTAACAGAGGAAAAGACTATATTTTGGTTATAAGTGGAAAAAATTGAGGAGTGTATTCTTTAGATAGATACAAACGTTTTAATTTATCTTTCAATAATTTCTTCAAGTAAAAAAATATAAGTATATAATCTAAGAACTTGTAGCTACCAAATGTAATTTTGGGTTTTTCAAGTAACTCATGTTCACCATAGATCACCTTACTGAAGAACAGATAGAGATCAGGCTACATACAAAATGATAGGAACCTTTCAATACAAATTCATAGAATGCAAATAATAATGAAATCTCGTCAATCTACACGAAGGGCACATATTCCCACGTGTTTCTGCTTAAGGATGGGTAAAGGATCAGTGTGGCGCATCTGATCGAACAAAAACCGAAGGTCAGTATCGCAGGAGAAACTGCAGCGCTCTCGTATTGCACAGACCCTTTCACTCTCGACTATACCTGCGCTTTTTACTGTCTTCCCGGAATCGCCTCCGTTGAAGGGACCGACCACCGAATCAGTGCGTGTCTCAAAGTTTTATAGGCGTCATATTCATAAGATAGATAAGGGCTTCACATGCTTTATAAAGTTCGGGCACATTACTATGCGAATGAAATAGTTTAACTTAAAGAAGTGAGAACATTCAGTCAATGAGAAACTAGTGGATCATGGGCTCGAAATTAAAATGTACCCAATCCTCTATATTAATTGTATACAAGTGTTTATGTTTCGTTAATTTACTTGTACTGTTTTATTAGTTTGCCTGTCATGAAACTGAAATATAAAATGGTATGAATGATTTTATTTACTAAAGATTGAGAAACGTAGTTCATTGCGCCGAATGGGCTGTAATATTTCGCAAATTCTTCTTTTACGAATGAGCCTAAAATAAATCAAATGTATTGGGATGGTCACAAAAAGTCGGGTTAATTACTCGCCTTTGGGATACTCTTATGAAAGGATGTATCGTTTTTCACTAAGTATGCAGAAGATATCCATTTCTATCTTGTCTTTTGAATAACGAATTGAAAACATGTGTTTTGACCAAACTAAGAATATTGTGCAAGAAAACGGTTTGTAAAAAAACCGGCCAAGTGCGAGTCGGACTCGCGCACCGAGGGTTCCGTACAAATCCTATATAGATAAAAAGTGAGTCTCGCGCCAACCGTTCAGTTTAGAACAATCATAGTTATGGTAATTTCGTGAGAGTCAAAATAGTTAATATTTTTTATTTTATAATATAACTAAAAATAGTAGGCCAGTACCTTGTAAAAGTTATTTTATTAAAGTTATTTATATACAACATTTTATAGTCATCATTCAGAAATCTGATTGAAAATAACTAATTATGTCTTAAAGGTCATTGGGCATATCTGACCCGCTTTGTAAAAAGTGGCGGACATGAATCAAAGTAGTTTTAAATCGTGGAGAATGGTATGACGTTTCTTTGAATATAAATATTTTATTAAAATTCCATGGAGACGAATGTCCAGGATCGTTTGAAAAATATAAAAGACAAGCAGAGGATTGTAGAGGTTGCAATGCTAGTTTTTATTGTTAAAGACTTTTCATAAAGAAGGAAGATGCCAATTCGGATGACCAGGATCTGATGAGGATCTGGAAACCCTGAGTTATCGAGGGCAACTCTTGAATATTGTAGGCACGCATCGAATCAAAACCAGACATGTGACTGTATTTTTGAGGGTACTGGTAAACAGTAAAGGTTTGGAGCTGATTTGATTATGGAGACTACAGAGAGTCGAGGGAACTCCTGAACGGTATGTTGCAACTACCACGTGTTTGGGCTTATTTTATTCGTATTGGCGAAGACTTTCCACATAGATAGGTTTGACTGCCATTGTGGGATCGATAGCAAAGATCAGATATAGTTATGGGAACTCTTTTACAATTTATAACGTAACCTTGTGTGGGAGCTTATTTTATTTTAGGTGATGAGAATTCACTACTAACTTGGGTTCAAAGTCAAAGTCAAAGTCAAAGTCAAAATCATTTATTAAAATAGGCTAATACGATTAGCACTTTTTAACGTCAAAATTTTACAATGACAGCACCCCCAAAACGCCCCCCTTTCACCACTTCCTAGTGTTATGGCTGGAAAGAAGAAGTGGTGAAGAACAAACTTCCCAGCAACACAGCTGTCTATTACAATTTAATTATTATTAATTTATTTTACAATTATACAATTCTATTTTATCAATTATTAATTTAAAACACCGAAAAATACAAAATAAAATAAAGCACTTTTGTTCCACTTCAGAGCTGCCATCTGCGTTTATCTGTGAAATAATCATTAACATTATAATATGCCTTTTTAACAAGAATTTCTTTGATTTTGTTTTTAAAAGAACTATCCGTTAATTCCAAGAGATGAACCGGAATCCTGTTATAAATGCGTACACAAAGCCCCACAAATGAACCGTGCACCTTATGTAGACGATAATTAGGTGCGGTTAACTTATGTTTATTTCTAGTATTAAAATGATGTATGTCGCTGTTTTTACTATATGAATCTAGGTTTTGCCTTACGTATATTATATTGGCATAAATGTATTGAGACGCCACAGTCAGAATACCAATATCCTTAAACCTTTCCCTAAGGGAGACTCTAGCACCAAGTTTGTATATAGCACGGACAGCGCGCTTCTGTAGTACGAAAACATTCTCGATATCGGCAGCATTGCCCCACATAAGAATTCCGTAGGACATGATGCAGTGAAAATAGCTAAAATACACTAGACGCGCCGTGGCTACATCGGTGAGAGCTCTTACTTTCCTGACAGCGTACGCAGCAGAGCTTAATTTACCCGTGATGCCAGTTATATGCTCACCCCATTGAATTTTGGAGTCTACTGTTATCCCTAGAAAAGTCGTAGCATGTACCGTTTCAAGTTCCTCATTGTTCAAAATTACACCGGGACCGAGATTTTTTACATTAGGCAAAGCAAATTTAATACATTTTGTTTTCTTCGTATTCAAAACTAAATTATTGGCTGTAAACCATTGCGTTACTAGTGAAAGACAAGAATTCACGTCATCAAAATCTACTCTATTCCTATCAACTTTAAAAATTAGAGACGTGTCATCAGCAAACAATACTACATCACACAATGATTTTAAATAATATGGCAAGTCATTAATGTATACAAGAAACAAAAATGGACCTAAAATCGACCCTTGCGGTACGCCCAAACGAACGGGTAGATTGGAAGATTTGACACCATTAACGTCAACACATTGCATTCTACCGCTTAAATATGAGCTAATAACACTAAGTGCGCTGTCTCTAATACCATAGTACTTTAGCTTCTGGGTAAGCGTTTCATGTTGGACGCAGTCGAACGCTTTAGAAAGATCACAGAACACCCCGATAGCATTCTGTGACTTCTCCCACGCACTGAATATATGTTTCAGTAGAGCAACTCCGGCATCCGTTGTGGAGCGACCCTTTGTAAAACCGTATTGTTCCGCATGTAAAATATTGTATGAATTAAAATGCCGGAGGAGTTGATTTAAAATTAGCTTTTCAAAAATTTTGCTCAACGCGGGCAGAATTGAAATCGGTCTAAAGTTGCCTAGATCGTTCTTGTTCCCGGATTTAAAGAGAGGTATAACTTTACTGTATTTCATAAGTTCAGGAAAGGTACCTGAGTCAATGCACTCATTAAATATACGAGCTAAATAGGGCGCAATATCGTCAATAATACAGTTTAAGACTTTAACAGAGATACCCCATAAATCACCTGTCTTTTTTGAATTTAATGACTTGAAGGTTCTTACTATGTCATAAGGTGAAATATAACTAAAGGTAAATGTGGCTTCACATTGACTAACACTACTACGTAAAAGTTTTTCGGCGTTGGTGGCAGAGGAGTCTAAGCCGCTAGTGGTCTTGATTGGAATATTAGAGAAGAATGTGTTAAATTCGCGAGCTACATCAGAATCTTTCTCGTAAACTTGATTCTCATTAATGATTTTATACTGATTATCACGCTGTTTGATTTTCCCGGTCTCGCTATTTATAATATTCCACGTCGCTTTTATTATACTCTTACTATTCTTAATTTTATTACTGAAATACATTGATTTTGCCGCATGACAAACTTTTTTAAACAATTTAGAATAATTCCTAACATATCTAATAAAATTTTCATCAAAATTATAATTTTTCATTTCATACAACTCATACAGCTTAGCTCTACTCTTGTAAATGCCGGGGGAAGCCCACTCATTGAAGTTAGCCGTTTCTTTTAGTACGAGCGTTTTGGTTTTAAAACTAGAATTAAATTCGTATTTTATTATATCAAATAGTGCTCCGTACATTAAATGGGGATTGTTTTTATTTAATATTTCATTGTCTAGTTTCGCGTTAATATTATTTTTAAAACTATTAAAACGACTGGTTGTTAAGGGCCGACATGTTATTTCCCGCTTGATTTTATTCTTTTTATCAGGAAACCGTGCCAGTTGACCACGGTGATCGGAAGGAAGGCCACTGGTAATCAGAGTCTCTGTGGCGCTACAATTAGTAAATATATTATCTAAACAGGTTGACGAGGTTGCCGTAATTCGAGTTGGTTCTAGAAATAAATTTACTAAGTTAAATGATTTAAATAAGTTTAGCAACCTTGTAGTTAAAGAAGATGATTCTAAAATATTAACATTGAAGTCACCGCAAACTAAAAGTGATTTACTAGTGGAATTAAGTTTAGAGAGAGAATTTTCCATTACTGATTCAAAAGTGTTAAAATCACCTGAAGGAGGCCTGTATACACAAATTATAACAAACTGCTCCAGTTCAACACATGATAATTCTACATTGCGCTCGACTGATAATTTTACTATATCTGAACGTTCCTTACACTTTAAATTATTATTTACAATTATAAGAGAGCCACCATGGATGGCTTCCTTTCTAACGAATGAACTTTGTACTGTATAATTACTGTTATTAAGGAATATTATTTCACTATTTCTGTGCCAGTGCTCAGTTATGCACATAACTTGTACCATATAATGTTCAATGAATAAACTTAATTCTAAATCCTTGCCGGAAAGGCCCTGAATGTTTTGATGTACAACATTCAGTTGATGTGGCCCACCCTTTGTCGCACCATGTAGTTTAAACTATCAGGTGTATCAATAGTTGTATTAGTAGAACTACTAATATTATTAAAAGAAGAGGTTACCGTAGTAGAACCCGGGTCAATTTGTATATTATTTGCTATCAATATAGCAATTTGTCGTTTATAATAAAAACTTAGATACATTGTATCATTTGTCACTACAAAATTATTTATAAATTTATTTGTATCAAAGTACATTATTCTATTATTGTATTGCCTAGTTATATTGTACATTAATAGGTTTAAATTAAATATGTACTGATTTTGTTCTATAGTAAAATTTTTAGAATATGGTAAGGCACAGATTATAAACTTACAATTTGTTGTATTATTTAATTTTATCATTGATTCAACACTTTCTATTATATTTTGTTTTTTGACTGCTAGACTATCTCCAAATAGCATAATGGCAGTTGAAGTGGTATTAAGGTTTGTCAATTTAATTGTTTCTATTATCTCATTGTAGCTGGCACCGGGTGAACAATTGTTTATTATTTTACTTTTACAATATTGAGAGATTAATTTACCAAAACCAAGACCAAATCTATCAGAAAATATTTGTGATATATTGTTTTGATTTTCCGAATTATTATTATATGAAATGCTTGATGGTGGAATATTGCACTGAACATTGACAACAGGTGGTATTATGTCACTGCTCACTGCTGACTGCATAGTACTAGGCGAAGTTAACTCTGGGTCAGCTTGTACTGCTGGTTGTGAACAAGTACAGTTGGTATATTTATTTTTAAGAGAATCAAGACGGTCCATATTTTCACTACCTAACTGGAGCAGCTCATCGGTAGCCAAAATATGTGCCTTTACTTGATATTGGGCTGTCTCATATTTGTGTGTAATTTTTGTTAATTCGCGTTGCAGTTCAAGCATTTCCTGTTGCAGAACTAGTGTGTCTTGGTCATACATTAGCCTACTTTGTAAAAGTTGGTTAGTGCACAAATTTAACTGATGGGTTAAAGCAGCCATTGCAGGAAGGGGATCTTTTATTTTTGAGGGATTAATCACCTAACGAGCCCCAGTTTCAAACAATTTTTCCTATATTTGCATTATATGACAATGCTTCGTGCTAAATTTCAAGGCTCTGAGTTTACGGGAAGTATCCTTTAGGTTTTGATTCCTTTGCGAGTGTCGAAAATTTGTTGAAAATATCGACATAATCGGATGTATCTTTTGATTGGCTTGGCTTAGAAGTTTGATATTTTCACAGCTTAAAGGGACAATAGACCTGAGTATTTCATGTGAATTTCAGCTTGATACGTCCACGCGTTCTTGAGATAAAGGGTCTTGACAGACAGACAGACAGACAGACGGACAACAAAGTGATCCTATAAGGGTTCCGTTTTTTCCTTTTGAGGTACGGAACCCTAAAAACTAATGATTTTTATGAATTTAGAAAAAGATATGTATTCTATCGTAACATATGAAAAAAATATATACATACAGTATTTAATTGCTACATATGAACTTGTCGTATATAGATAGATTTATGTGCATGCATACTAAGTTTGTAATTATGTACTTTCTAAGTAAGTATATCTTAGACACCATTGACTGTGTTTCGGATGGCACGTTAAACTATAGGTCCCGGTCATTGAACATCCTTGACAGTCGTTACGGGTAGTCAGAAGCCAGTAAGTCTGACACCAGTCTAACCAAGGGGTATTGGGTTGCCCGGGTAACTGGGTTGAGGAGGTCAGATAGGCAGTCGCTTCTTGTAAAGCTCTACTTACTCTAGCTCTACTTGCTGTCTTGGTACTCAGCTGAATCCGGTTAGACTGGAAGCCGACCCCAACATAGTTGGGAAAAAAGGCTCGGAGGATGATGATGTGCATGCATACAATTGAATACATAGTTATCCAATGGCAAACCGTCGAGCTACCGCTTTATAAGAATTAATTATATTTTTTTACAGCGTCGTTCTTTATTCCTATGAACCTTGTATAATATATTTTGTATACGCTTAAGAATCAAACAAATGGCTGAATAAAAATAAAACACCTATTAGTTTCTAGTTTTGGTAAGTTTATTCATTTCAGAATATTATTTTAATCGTTTTGCACAATTTGATTGTATTTTGTTGTACTTAATGGAAATAGTTTTTGCGAGCAAAATTTACCTAAATCTCTCCTTTGTGCACAGGTAAGAATTATTTTTTTCTAGCCATAATCTGTGCAAGAATGAATGCATACCTTGTCTCATAGCAGTAAGGTCCAAATTTAAGTATTGCTTGAATAAAGATTTGTTACTTATTGATGCAGTATTGAAAATCGATATCGTAGTTTCGATCATTTATAACTCGCGTCTGAAGGGCAAACAAAACGAATGATAGAAAAAATCTCGGAATGCGTAACTGGAAGAGTGGAAATGAAGTATTATTGCAACACTTGCACTTTCGATGGCGTCTTTTGTCGGCTCGGATTGCGAACGGCTCCGGTTTCTAACCAATTGTTATCATACCTATTCGGTGTTACATATGTGACTCCTTATATGATGTTTGGGATTCTCTATATATTTTGTAATTGTAGCAATAGAAACAATATTTTTGTTGATTTTCTTCCCGTAAAATAGCATAGACAGTTTTGTAAAATATACTGACAGCTACAGCCACACAAGTTAGAAGTCTTTAAGGTAGATACAGCAGAAATAAAGTTCATTATCGAAAGCTGGAGATACATTATAGGTTCCAAATTGTAACAAAGTTGGACGGTTTAATTGTACCATTACACTTCCGCTTTACAATGTAAGGTTGTCACTTAAGAGACGAGTGAAACGATTGAATGCTGAGTAAATACTGAATATATTTTATAATAAGAATCAATATAATGGATCTTAATACTAGGTACACAATAAGATTAGTCTATCCACATCTCATCTCTACCGCAAATAGAAAATAAAATAAATGATAAGTTTATTTTATTTTATGTTACTAATCCTAATTCGATTAAAAATATTTATGCTTGTTACATTAGAATGGTTAAATAGATTCTAAGTGAATACATATGTTTTTTTTTTTTTTTTTTTTTTTTTTTTTTTTTTTCTTACATTTCCTTACCTAAGTATAATTAGTATATACTTGTTTATAAACTAATAAGAAGATTACACAATCTATGATTATTATAATAATAAAGAAACAGGTGGTAGATACATTTTCGTCCTGTTTTTATGTACTAAGTAAGGTTTATTATTTTTCATAATTTCCACATTTGGTGAACATTCTCTTATAACATTGTATGGACCTGAGTAAATGCTTTGGAACTTATTTCCTGTTTCGTTTTTTACCAAAATTAAATCGTTTGGTTTATACGATACCGGGTTAGAGTTACGATCGTACCTAATTTTCCTATTAACCTTGCTAACAATAAGATTATCTCGCGCCTCTTTTTCTGATGTCTGTATTCTAAATTTGAGTTCTAAAGGATAATTATCGAAATTATATAAGGGGTCAATTTTGTTTGAATTTAAATTTGATGGTAAGTTGCATCTTTTTCCAAAAACAAGCTTAAATGGAGTAAATTTGGTCTCGGTATGCACCGAAGTGTTATAAGAAAAACACCAGAAAGGAAGCCAAGTGCTCCATGCTTCTGAATGATTTTCAGTTTGAATCCTTAAATAGTTACCCAAATGCTTGTGTGAGTTCTCCAAAGCACCGATTGTCTGGTGATGGTACGCCGTCGACTGTAACTGACTTATGTGTAAAAGCTTACATACCTCTTTCATAGTGTTCGATGTAAATTCAGCTCCCATGTCAGATGCAATTGCACGTGGAATTCCGTATCTAAGAATAAAGTTAGTAACAAAATTCCTAGCAACCTCATTTGACGTTTTTGATAGTAAAGGATATGCCTCCACATATTTACTCAATTCACATTGTATCGTGAGAATGTATGTATAATTATTATAATCTCTATCTAAAGGTCCCACCAAGTCTAAAAAGACCTTTTCAAATGCTGATGTCGCTGTGGTGGTAATGACCATTGGTTCTTTTGTATGATGTGTTGAATGTTTTTGTTTCTGACATTTCTCACATCTTTTGACAAACTCCGTAACATCATGTTCTAGACCTGGCCAAAAATAATATCTTTTAATATTATTTACCATCCGTCTTATGCCCGCGTGGCCACTTGTGGGCAAAAGATGGAAGTCATTTATAATTACACGTCGGTCGTCTCTGTCATCAATTCTCTTTACATCTTTTAAAATACACAATCGTGGTCCGGACCATGTACCTATACTCTGTATCTCTTTTATCACCTTTTCTATAAAAATATTATTATTCTTATTCTTTACAAAATATATTTCTGTTATCTTACATCTTTCACAAAATCTATTCAGCTCCCTCACAAATTCGCCTGGCGATAGTTGCGATTGGGACGCTGGATTAATAAAAATTGTATTAATTGTAGGCACAAAACAAAAACATTTATTTGCATATTTTATTTCTCTTGCTTCACGATATCGTTTTAGTTCCTCGTCAGTAGTAAAGCGTAATTCCGTAAAATATTTAGGCTTGCTTAGCATATCTACCACTTTCGGGTGATCAGGCCGATCGTCGTGAGATATTGTAGCATCTTGTGCTTGCTTTGCCTTTTGACGTCGCGTCATTACGTTAATAACTCTCTCATTAATCTCTTTCAACTCCTCCGATGTAATATATAAACGTGACAGTGCGTCAGCTACTGAGTTATTTTTACCTTTCAAATACTCTACTATAAAGTCATATTCCTCTAAAATCATCCTAAATTTCATCAATCTACTCGAGGGATCGCGCATTCCAAATAAAGCTATGAGTGGTTTATGATCCGTCTGAACTTTGAACCTTCGACCATATAAATACGGTCTAAAGTGTTTAACTCCCCAAACAATCGCAAGCAACTCCTTCTCTATTGTTGGATATCTCTTTTCTGCTTTATTCAAGCTCCTACTGGCATATGCTACCGGTCTTCCATCACCATTACACAACACTGCACCAATAGCATACCCAGATGCATCAGTTTGCAAAATGAACTGGTTACTTTCTGAAAAATCTGGATATTGTAATACAGGGTGAGAAATGATATTTTGTTTTAATAAGCTAAATGATTTCTGACATTCATCGTCCCATTTAAATGTTGCATTTTTCCTACACAAACTATTTAGCGGATACGCTTTTGCTGCAAAATTTGGAATGAACTTTCTATAATAGTTAACGAAAGCTACGAATCGCTTAACTTCGTCAATTTTTGTGGGAACTGGATAATTCTCTACAACATTTATTTTACTAGGGTCTGGTACTACACCCTCTGATGACACGATATGTCCCAGAAAGAGCAATTCTTTTTGTAAAAAATCACATTTGCTTGGATTAAGTTTTAATTTGACTTTACGAAAACGCTCAAAAATATCTTGAAGATTTTTTATATGTGATGGCAAGTCCCTACTGAAGCAAACCAGATCATCTTGATAAACCAAACACTTTTCATACGTCAAACCTGTCATCGCAATCGTCATCATTCTTGCAAAGGAACTAGGGCTAGTTTTCAGTCCCATTGGCATTCGGGTCATTTGATATCTTCCCGAATCAAATGCAGTGTACTTACGACTCTCTTTGTCTAAATTAACATTATAGTAGCCTTGGTATAAATCCAAGTGTGAAAAGTACATGCACCCAGACAAAGAATCCAATATTTCTACAATATTTGGAAGTGGAAACTTATCATCTTGTATGGTGTTATTTAATTTCCTATAATCGATGGCTAACCGCCATTTTTTATTTCCATTGCTGTCAGACTTCTTCGGTACAAGTAATAAAGGACTAGACCACTCGCTTTGACATGGCTCTATAATGCCTTCTTTTAACATGTTTTTAATTTGGTTATTTACTTCACTTTTTAAAGAATAAGGTAAGCGATAAGGTTTCGAATAAATTGGTTGAGTATCTTGTTTTAATTTAATGGAATGATTGTAAATATTCGTCGTTGATAACCGATCTCCTTCTAAGTAAAATATGTCGGAATATTTGGCGCACAAACTTTCTATATTTATTCTTTCTTCCTCGTTTAACCGACTTAAATTCAATTTAGCAAATAATCGCTTAACTCGATCTGCATTGTTTACACTTTTGTCAAACAAACATATATCGTACTCTTTTGAACTCTCTATTTCTAGATTTATTTCAGATAATGTGACAGCATTCGCTGTTGTATTTAAAACACGTATTGGTATTTTACCATTAACCGGAACTGCTAAACTACTTGCGACAAAAATTCCCTCACAAATTTCCTTGGTACACACTACACACTCATCCTTTAAGTTTGTATCTATATAGTGTATCGATTCTGATCTAGCGGGTAGTGTCATTAAATAATCTTTTACATTAAATAACTTCAAAATAATGTCATTGTTATTAATGCATAACGATAATGTGTTTTGTTTAAAGTTGATAATTGAACCGAACTTGCTAAAAAAGTCCTGGCCAAGAATTCCATGGGCCTTACAAGGCAGTGACTCAAATACATAAAACTTATGGACAATGTTTTGAGCATGTGTCGATAGCTGTAAACAAACGTATCCAATAGCGTGGACTTTGCCACCAATTCCATTTATGATTATGGTTTCTTTACAAACTGGAACGTTAAGATCTAACACATGTTTATATTTTAATGCCGATATGGATGCGCCTGTATCAATTAGCAGACTAAGTGATTGACTGTTGTTTACATTAAACTCTATACAGTAACTACTTTCACTGGCTAAAATATAGTTTCGTTTAGGGACGAAAAAAGTTATTTTCGCTTATGTCCTTCGCATCCTGCTGTGCGGATGTACTAGGCTGAGGCTGTGTATCATCGGTTAGTATACGAACATGCCCCCGAAACGATTTATTTCCTCTGTAATTAGTATTATGAGAGTTACCTTGATATCTTCCTCTACCCCGAGCTCGCTGATACTCGAATCTGCTGTGCTGTGGACCTCGGCCACGGTACTGCAACCCACGACTGTATCCACGTTGCTGGAACCCGTGATTATACGCACCTCTGGTGTAGCCTCTATAATTGTTTTGCTGGAACGGCAGCCTGGAATTGTTTTTATAATAGGTGTTACTATTATTCCGTTTCATTGCAAGAATTTGAGCGCTAGCGTTTGACGTCGAGCTATCCTCATCTACTGCAGCTTGAATAGCATCCTTGAGACAATCAAATTTCTGAGCAGAAATAATTGTACTAATCCTGCGATTTCTCAATCCGTCGCTAAATTGCTTTATTGCTTGTTTTTCATTGATTGACTTTAAAATATCATATTTTGTAGAATCCCCTTCGGATTGCGAAATAGTAAGATCGACAAACATTTCCGCTAGTTTTTTACCATACTCATCAATCGATAGTTCATCTTGTCGTACATTGAGCAATTGTTTTTGCAAAGAGTTTGCAGATTTTTGTGGTAATAAAATCCTTTTCATTTCAGTCAGTAACTGAGCCACACTATCATAATTGTGTGCAAGCTTTAATTTTGCGCCTTGGGACAATCTGCTTTTTAACACGAAATTAATCAACTTGGAATGAAATTTAGTGTCAAGAACTGTACTATAATAATCTATTCCATCAATTAACTGTCTTGTATTGGCAATTTCATCATTCATAACAGGAAGTAAATTCAAAGCAACTTTCAGGTCAAAATCCATTTTTACGGTATCACTTAAAGTATCTTTAGGTTGACACAACTTTAATATTTCAGAATACAAGGAATTCAATTTCTCACAATATTCTGTTATAATATTTTCTTCCTCCTCATCTGTCCTCTGAATCTTTGTTATATTTTCAAGATAAGTGTTATATTGATTAATAATCACTTTAGCCTCATTTAACTTGACCACTAAAATATCACCTTTCCTACGCGAAGGTCCTATCTTAATTAAATATTTCCTTACCTCTAACAATTCATTATACAATTCCTTCAAAAATCCTGCCATTAAACGTAACACATACTGTAACTATTACCATTACTGCCTAAATATAATAAACAAAATATGTACCTTAGTAGTTATTTTACCATATCCATATCAGATCTGTTGATAACGTTTAAAAAAGTCCAATGTCCATTGCAGAGAAGCCGTATTTCACCATTTTTGTTTAACAAACCGTAGGCCCAATTTTATGCGCACTTTCACTGACTCTATAACCACTTTTATCACTTTTACACTCTGGCCTCTTCATTGATCACGTCGGGTCGAATCTGACGTCGCCGCAAAAACGAACCTCTGTTTGCGTTATTCAGGAACTCCTCTCGAATCCACCGCATATGACATCTCCGATAAATACGAAATGCAAAGTAGATCATGCCAAGTACCGCAACAACCACGAAGATCGTCAGTATTATATTTGTGGAAGTAATATGGAAATTCAAATCTTCCAAGTTTAGATCATTTCGTCCTCCTGCCGCGTTTTGTGCAATCACAACTTCCTTGCTTTGTGATTTTCCCATTTTTATTGAATATGAGTGTTGTTGTAACTGGTCGTAAATGTATTAATATTAAACATGATTAGTTGGTGCACGAACCCTTCAATGTTTATGAAGCACGGTCCTTATTTGGTGGTTACCGGATCAGATTCACCACGGCACGCGTAACCCGTACGGAATAGGCAGGGTCGCCATGTAAGGTTGTCACTTAAGAGACGAGTGAAACGATTGAATGCTGAGTAAATACTGAATATATTTTATAATAAGAATCAATATAATGGATCTTAATACTAGGTACACAATAAGATTAGTCTATCCACATCTCAACAACACAACAACCACAAACTCTTGCAAAAATAATCTGTAATATTATGTTGGTACTTCAAATTATGTTTAACCAAATTCCTTTAAAATGTATTTTATTTGGTTTCGAGTGGATAATACTGGAGTGTTCTATTGAAGTTGTATTTCTAATTCGGCTTGTTAGTCCAGTCAGTGATGCTGTAAAGAACTTTGTCGGCATGTGTGCAAGCCCTTCACAATAGTACATGAACGGGTGATTTCACACTCTAGTGGCCCCGAGTAACGCAAGCAAACTATCGCTCCGATGCACTGCGAGACCGCAGAGAATCGTAAGCAAACGACAACTCACAATCGACAGCCTTAATACTTACATTTTTATAATATGAAGAACTTCTATCTGAGGAAAGGGTCCGGTATGACTGTCTTCTCTGAATACTTTCAAAATCCATCATTGTTTGAGATTTTTCAGATGATTTCAATTATGGTTAGGTAATATTTGTAGGATTGTGAATTCTTAACTAACAAGTCAAAACATATGCAATACTACATTAACCAGTGCAAGCTTAATGTCAACAGTGAAGTCGCGAGGTGTGTGCGCAGTGCATCGCACATCGCACGCGAAGACTTTCGCTCGCCTGCAGTCGAGAGCGCGCACACGTGCACATTATGCGTCTCAAAGGATTTTTTACAATAAAACATATGCTGCTTTTTGCTTAACCCACTTTAAGCTCGATTATAACCTTCTTACCTACATTTGATCCGGTTTTTGTAGAAGTGAAGCCGCGCGAAATGTTACTTTTAACTGCTTTTAACCATTCCTATTGATAAAGGCCGCTTAAGGAAAAAAATTAAGAATTTTACCGTAGGTAGATACCATTGACCTATTTCTAACGTGATAAAAAATCATGAAAATAATAAACTCAACATACATTTGCAGCATCCTACTACTTGATTGATGGACCTATAGTCTTACTACATGTAAGCTCTACGCTTACTTGGAAATGACCATTTCAACATTGGCAAAGGTTAAGAATAAATAATGTTTTCTTTCTTTAAGTGAAGTCGCTCCGCGGACCGTACCTCTTGGTGAACCATCAAAAGATCACTTAAACATTCTTTGATCTCAAATGTGGAGAAAAACATAGAGAGCATTCACCAATAAATAATTTTAAACCTTTAGATATTACAAAAGAATTATTTACGAGTATATTGAGAACACTTTAAGTAAACAGGTTCATTAGTTGATCAGGGATGTTTGAGTAGACAGAAGGGAATCGGAGTATGAACAAAAACCGATGTGTGACGTGACGTAGTGGTTTTTGTTTATACATGGCTAAGTGTGGATGAGACGCCTCGCATATGGACCCGCAGGAAGAACTCGCGGAATATCGCTCATCTTTTGCTTGTGCAATAATAACAGGGCTGGCTCTCTACATTTACTGAAAAGAATTTAATTTCCACAGATTTTTTAACAATATACCTACTTTATAATGAGTAGTGTAATGGTCTCCGGGCCCAAATTGGCCCAAAACTTCCTCTAATTTATAAGAAGTACCTACATACATACATATATGTTTTACAATGTTAGCGAGCAAAATCTCAGAATTAAGTTTGAGAATGAGTTAATATTTTATAAATAGTCATTTTATATTTTCCTGTAACTATCGGAACAATCGATGTTTATTTGCAAACATGAAATATGATGTAATATCAAACATAGGCATTGCATCAACCCTGGCGGGGTTGCGTCGTATCCCACGGTTGGTGTAACCTGAGTCGGGTGTCCGTGGCTTCCGTCCGGCTTTTAGCGGAGTCTCATCGGTCACCGCGCCCCGCCCGCCCGCGCGCCGCCCATCCATCCTCGCACATATCTAATCAAACAATGTCTGGTGTGCGCTCGTATGCCCACGTACTCCGCGACACTCGGCCGACTCTCACATTCCTGTGAAAGCACATAGAGGCATCAGACAGAATTAGCGCGATGTGTAGGTGTCAGATAGGAAGCTGAGCGCGAGGTGGCCGGCGGGCGCGGGCGCGGACGCGGCGCCTCCTGGGGTCATTAATATTAATTAGGCGCGGTGGTGCCGCCGCTCAGGCTCAATGCGCGGCCTCTTTGCTTCTGACTCGCTGCGAAAATTAATTACTCGCAATCTTTATGTTCCAATTATAAAGGCCTTCGCAACAAATTAAATCTGTCCGGAGCAGGCATCTTTTGAGAGAGGTTTCACTCTCTTTGTGGGCTTGATAAATGTTCCTTTGCAAAAATTCTTTGAATTCAGCAAAAATGTAGATATTTGACTTAATACGTTGAAAAACGAATCTGCGAAAACTTAAAAAGCAATTCAATTATAAAGTTTGAACAATAAGTCGGCAATATTGCTGTAGAAGTTCGTTACTCTGTGAATGTGGACGTATGTAATTGTATGTTATTGAGTGCCCGACATGGGAATAAAAGCGAAACCGATTCTGAATTCCAGCTTTTGCATAAGTGTATACGACTTCCGCGTTCACCGAGCAAAAACTAAATCTCATAGAAAAAACTACAAGTTTCCCTTTCATCGTGAGGCAAAATATTTAACGGCCGTAACCGGATATCTTGCCGTGGCTCTCGGAAACAAAGCAAAAACCACCAACGTGTTATTACGCGAAACCAACATTTAATAAGGCTATTTTTTATTTTGCATTGGTTCTGGTTATCCATTAATTCGCTGTGGGCAAAAAATATTTGGGTGTACGCCTGCGTCGTATTTGAATAGTTGCTTGGCGCACTCATTGTTGTAGGAAGATGCGGAAATGGGATATTTTCTTTCTGAAGAAATATAATATTCTGTGGCTTTATTTTGACCTGATGCAAAAAAATTGCAACCAAGAGTAATCATGCAATTTCTGATACTTGTACACATTGAAGTGTACTGAATATAATAATGGCTATGTAGTTCTTTCTGATTCAGAAATGGTTCTCTATCTTATGGTTATAATCATGCAGAATTTCAGTTGCAAGGATTAAATCGGAGGCACATTGGAGGATAGAACAATGTTTTAGATGTCAACTCATTTTACAAATCAATCAAAATAATGCCTGGTAAAGATCATGCCGTATGAGGTGGACTGACCAGATAAAAGCGGCAGTAAATGGCTCATCGTCACTCTACGAATGCACGAGGAAGGCGGCCATCAGAGAGGAGTGGCGGCGGGTTGTAAAGCTTGCCACCAAAACCTGAAGTGATGACCACGACCACTCTGTCAAGAGTGATAACGACGAAGAAGAAAAGATCATGCACGTGTTCAGGCGTTGCTAAAGTTCAACAATATATTTAATAGCTCCCTACCTCGCACAAACCTGCATTGTCCTTTTATGATAAACTTCGACATTGATATAATTTTGAGTGACGTTCGCCCACACAATGGTAAATCTGTATTAAATGCTCTTTTGACACTAATGTTTTCTACGTAACATTGTATTCGGTGTTGTATTGGACAGGAAACGGTTATTAAAAACCTCAAAGGATCGAGATGTCAATTTTGTCGATACTTATAATATAAAAAAGTGAAGTTAGATCTGAAACACTTTTTATGGGTGCGTGAAACACGCTTACGTGATTTGGGAACTTCTAGCCAAACAATCGTTGCAAAATATACTGTGATATATGACGAATTTTAATTATAATTTTAAGCAAACCAATGCTGCTATTGCTATAATAAACATTGACTTATCGTTTAGAATATCTACACCTAAAAACAACGTTTAGACGCAATTAAAGGAGGAAATTGTTGGGGTTGCTGCCTCAAAAAACAGAACGCACCAATATCTTAAAAACAACATAATAAGTCTGGGAATTTGTAGTTCTCTATTAATTTGTTAGTAAAAAAACTAGAATCGATTTCCTGTCAACAACTGACCAAGCACAAGTGGCAGGAGATGTGAAGCCAAAGATTAATGAATCCACAATTAGATACGTCCGAATTGAAATGAAATTGGACTTTTGAGATCGGAAGTCGTTGAATAGTGCACTATTGATGGATTGTTGCGAATTGTTGAAAAAAGTGCGGCGTCCGCAAACTGTCCCGCAGCTGGCCTTCGATTTGAGTAATCCGATCAATATTTTTTACTTGCTTTTAAGTTTTTTTTAGACATCGGACGTCAATCACATCAGTTCAGTGTACTCCGACGAGTACCAATGGGCTATGTACAAAAATTCACATAGGACGTTTTACTTTAATAGAGAACTCATCCTTTTGACTTCCCTTAGTACGTGAAATGTGACGGAAGAAAAATCATGTTCAAAGATTTTCCAAAGGAGAGATTTCTGGAGTTGCAGCCACCAAATTGAAAATGGAAACGTCTTTAGCAGTCGTTTGTGTGTTGTATTGATTTGTGTATGAAATTCGACTAGAGGAGGGTTTGTGAGAGGTTACGCAAGGGCTGTTGTGTAGATTGCGTCAAAGGTGTTGTCAGCGGCAGGAGTGAGGGCTATTCGCAGGTCGGCTCTCCGCTGTTCGCTGACCGGGATGCCAACTCTCACGGGTTATGAGAAATCAATTCTATTAAGTTACTTTTAGGAATTAAACAATATGTTTTAATTTATGCTTTAATGAATTATGTAAAAAATATTATCTGAAGAAGCAAAAAGAGGGTTTAAGTTCAAAAACAACGTTTCAGCCACATGTTTGTAGCCTGGATTCCAACGCTATGGGTTTGGAAGTTGAAACAATATAGCAAACTAGGTGTTCCCCGCGGTTACACCCTCGTCCCAAGGGAAACTACTTCTCACACCCTAATAAAAAGTGGCCTATGTGTTATTCTGACGTATAAGATATAAGTTAAGTTTCATATGTGTCTGTTTCGTCAAAATCTGTTTAGTAGTTTTCACCTGAAAGAGAATTTCATTGTTACCGTGACCAAACATGATCTTTCAGCAAATTAAATGAAGACTGTTACAGAAGAAACCTTGATAATAATCAAAAAAGCTATTCTCAGACTCGATATTACATATGAGGATAGACACAAATCTGGACACGACCTTTGCACCGCGGGAAGCAAATTGCTTAGCTTACCCTATCAAACCTTTCAAATCGTTGTTTGCAGTTTATTTTGTTTTGGGATACAATAGATACTTAATCGACATACTCAGTGTTTAAGTAGATAAATCCAGATATAGTTGAATAACTTCTGAATTTGGCATAAAATAGATGTTTTTAAGCCTGGTTGGCTGGTAATTCGTTGACTGGTCCAAGAACGACTGTTTGACCCCAAAATCGTACTTTTCGGCAAAAAACACCACATCAAAATGTAAAATTCTAATCTTATTAACAATGGGTAGTGTATAGTATATAATAATATCTTTTATGCGAACTCGCACCTGGACGTTTTATTTGTTGTCCATGTCCACGGGTCAAAAAATATTCAATAGATACCGTCCAACGGATTCCCGTTACATAGTCCTCACGTAGGTCACTTTTTATCCACTTTTTTTCGTAAAAAACGGCATGTGCTCACAAATTATGCATTTGGTTGCATCACAATAGCACGCGTCATGTCGTGTCGTGTGTGCTGGCACGAGTGCATCACAATTGCATTTTTTAAAAATTGCGATTTTATGTCAAGCTAAGCACCTATTGTATTGTGTGGCGCTCTCGCACCGCATAAGATGATTTGCTTAAAGTTTCATCTTGTGAACTTTCCGCATTTTAGTCTTCGAATATGTGCGTTTTGTGTACGGATATTCTTTTATGTTTTAATCGATTTTGAATTGGTGACCTTTCTTCATAGGAGGAGAATTATAAAATCTTTTTAGCTGTCATCCCGAGCTGTGTCGTGAATATTAACACATAATCATTAAAAGTGGATGCTTATTTGGAAATCGTA
Organism: Helicoverpa assulta; assembly: GCA_963856015.1. Taxonomy (NCBI): domain Eukaryota; kingdom Metazoa; phylum Arthropoda; class Insecta; order Lepidoptera; family Noctuidae; genus Helicoverpa; species Helicoverpa assulta. The sequence goes on from CAWLCW010000016.1 coordinate 6,102,051, forward strand.
AAGTTTATGATTGTTAAGATATTCCACATATTTTTCAAGGAAAAGGATAGACGGAATTATGAAGCTTTGCTTATCGGATCAAGTATATGACATTTACTTTTTTCTTAGTTTACTTTTAGGTTTATGGCTATCCCATTGATGATCAATACACAGATAAGCGACAGGACACGTCCGTTGTTTGCATCAGACAAAGATGAACGCGAACCTATCTTACGTTTGTACAGGGACATTACAAAAAATGTACGTCGATGTTATTTTTGAATTTGTGCAAGGCGTTTGACAGCGGACGAAGAGTCGTGTGATACAAAGGGTGACAGTTTCGACTGGAAGGAGTACGACGGGCCCACAAAGGAGCCAGACATTTGAAAGACGTTATGAATGGGCTGAAAGAAGGAGTGATCGAGCAGTGACCGTCCGCCGGCCGTCCTCCGGCCGCCGCCGGACCGCGGCACAATGCCCGCGCGATACCATTAATCCTTTGTGAACGGAAAATGCTAACATTTACAAATGAACGGTTTACATAATGTACACCTTCTTCCGATCACTGCGGATACAATAAGGATACCTACTACCCACCGCGGAAATACCTATTGCGCTCAGTTTAAATACGTTATAAGGAATATTTATTTAAGTATAGTTAACATAATCTTTAATAAAGACTACCTACAATCTTATATTACAAAAATAATCGTCAAATTATGTGCCTTAAAATTGTTTTAAATTATATTTATTTCATCATCATCATCAGCCTATCGCAGTCCACTGCTGGACATAGGCCTCTCCAAGTGCACGCCACTGAGATATTTATTTATTTAATGATATTTATATTTTTTTGTCGGGGGATGATGTTTTCGTGCATAAAAGATAGCGAAGTAATGATTTTGGAGATTCTTATGGTATTGACTTTCATAAGTCAAGATGGTCAATATGGAGACGACGCACTTGAAATAAAAGCATACTTGAATATTTTTTTGGTTATACTATAAAACAATTATTTTAGTTAAATAGTTAAACGTGTACATATATGTATAATTGTGTAAACATCAATCTATTATGTAACAAGAATATGTTTTGTCTGGTAGCCAAATAACACGCAACCGGTCGTAATGTTCAGTTGGGGGAAAACATAAATCCAGCTTTAGCGTTGAAATAAAAAGAGGACTTCTGTAAGTGGGATAGTGTAGGATATAATTCACATTTATGCGGAGCGGCCGACGGTGCGTATCGAGTCGCCGGGATAGTTCGCAACGACAATTCTCCCGGAGAAAAAGGGAATTATTCATCACACCCGGAAGGGGAGAGCCCGTGACGCAAGTATGGAATAGCCACCTGCCGCGCCAAAAACGGCCTATCTGCCATATCTACATCATTGCAATGTGTACTCAATTCCACGTACAATAGAGTCGATATTAAAGTGACTTTCGTCCCCGGTCGGCTATACTGATCAATTCCGAGGGTCCAGTTGACTGTTGCCAGTTGCAGAATCAAAAGTTTAAACGGCCGTCGAGAACAAAGGGCGTTCGGACAGGGCTACGCGGCTAGGGATAAATATTCAATGCGAATCCTTTGGAGGCGATATTTTATACTTTATTCTTGTTCGATTGTCGCTCTCACCTGCATGATGTAGGCTCTCGTAAAAGCCGAGAATTTTATATGAGAACTTACTTTGCTGGGGTTGAGACGAATAAATGTAACGGATTTATGGATCTTAAAAGAAATCAAAAGAATAGATTACTCATGCTGCCTGAATGCAATCTGTAGTTGAATTTAATTACCGTTTATTGAATAAAATTCGTATGAAGCGAGAGCAATTACATTGTATTTTGTTCCTACTGGTTTTACAACTGACAAAAAGTAATTAATGCGACAGAAATCGGCAAACGAATCCCTAAAATTGTAAAACTCGACGTTTTGATTGTCGTATTAATGAAAATCGATTTAATTGTAAAATATAAAAACGTAATTAGCACAACGATCACTTTAAACTTTGACACGTTCTATTGAGGTGTCAATCTACTCAAACAAGTTTGCAATCAATCATAAGATTGTTCAACGATATCGGTTCTTGATCAACCGCCCTTCTATTATAATAAAGGAAAACCAGATTTTGTCCAAAGTTTACTAAAAATTTACATCAAAATCGCACACAAACACAAAAAAAACTGGTAGGAATATACTTCATTGTGTGCGATTGATTCGTAACGGCCGAGCGCGCTTTAAATGTGAATAAAAATATTCACAATTTTTGTAATTTCGTCGCTAGCGCACATCTGTCGTTCACACGGAAGGGATCGATTCGCAATTGTACGCAAACAATTGACAAGCTTTACCTATATTGGGCAATCATTAAAATGGCTATTGCCAAAAATATGATTTCCTCAAAACAATATTATAAATGGTGGTACATAAATAACTACCGGCTAACTTTTTGCTTGAAACAGAAGACTTTAAATGTGGCCTTGCTTTTTTATTGCAACCTGGTAATTTTTGTCGATATCCGATGGCTATTGTCCATAATTGTTAACTACTGGTGCAAAAAGTTTTGCAAGGCTTTATCTGTATCGCACAATGCGCAGACGCGTCATAAAGCGTCGCTGTGCCCCAGTTTGCAAAACGGGTATAAAATGTGTATTGTTTCAGATAACAGCGCAATAGGACAAATTACTTGCGCATGTCGGATCACTTTGTTCTGGACCCTTTTGTTTACTTTCGCTTTTAATGCCCGCTTTATGACGTCAAGTTTGCGCGATATTTTACTATGTACATCGTTGTTTCATTATAAAATATAAAGCACTCGCCGAAACTATTTATACTCTCGATTTTAATTGCTTCAAGCACAAGTCATAGTAATCAGCCGACTTCTTTGGCTTCTTAGAAAACCCTAATGGCAATACCAAATGGCAAATCATTAAGAAATACATTTAAAGGAATACAAAGTACAGTGACATAAGTCTGCTAAGAATGTTGCATTACATAATGACAAATAACAATATTACTGTATGCATCAAACAAAGTGAAAGGGTTATCTGAAGAGCAATGCTTGCGTCGTCCGAAAAAGGGTTCTTTTGTTTAAACAACATTGAATAAGCCTTTCAAACAATACTTACTTGTTTGTGCGAATAACCCCCGAAATAAAAGGAAAGTAAAAGTGTTACACGAATACCTTTTATTTGCGACCAAAGTGATGCGTCCTTGAATTCACTTCGGCAAGGCTTAATTGTGGTTTCTCGTCTTCAAAGAGTTGGGTCCTTTGAAGAGCGCGCCGGAGGATGGGGCGCGCCGGGCTCCTCGAAACAAAGGAATCTCAGCGTTCATTTTCACTCTGGACAGAGGCTTCTTCGTGTATAATGTTGATCCTATAGGTAGCAACGACATTACTATTTATATCTGTATAGTGCGTAAAGGAAATTTTCATATAATTGAGAGCATGTTTAATCAGCAACTTTGACGGTCAACTTTGTTTTCAATGTTCCATCTGTCATTAGGCATGTGCGGTAAAAGAATTCCTAAATCAACATTAGCGAGATGCGATCAGCAAACTACAACTATAATTCTAAATTTAGAGTATATTTACGTTAATTAACGATGCCATACCGATGTTAGATAGCAATGCACCTGCCCTGTTGGCAAACTTAATAGTTTACTGCGAATGTTGAAGGGACAAGATGTCGTTGTTGCCCAATTTATAGTTGCCCTGGTACAACACGGCCGTCTGCCCCCGAAACCGAGGCAAGGTGCCAAGACGTGTGCCAGATAACAGACTTAAACATCCTGACAGATAAGGACCATGCACTACGGGTGAATGAGACAGACACATCGTTTTTTAGCTAAAAAAGTTTGTTGCACATAATTCTGAAAAACATGTTTAAACTTTATCACTCTTGTAATAAGGTAGATTATCGTGCGACGTTTCAAGGCACGCGACAGCAGCAGGTGGGAGCACCGCTCTTAAAAAACTAAGAATCTTTTTGGCCGTGCGTCGTATTGTTAAAGAACGGTGTCTCTAGTCTTGTTTGATTTATTGATGCTGATAAGTGCTGCTACACAATAAAGCCTGTTCCGGTAAAAAATAATTAGAAACATAGGTATGTATAAATATGGTATTACTTAATTATTTTCCCGTTAAATTGAATGATTTGCGGTTTTCATAAAAATGCATCTTGTGACTTACATCTACACAGTGTTTACAAAACTTTGCTAACATTTATAATAATAATAATAAAGCCCTTTATTCCGAAAATTATAATACTAATATACATTGAGTTTTTCTTATAATATATCCCTGACTTCGGCGTGCCTATTGGCAAAGGCCTCCTCCAACAATTTCCACTGTTGCCTGTCCTGAGTAACCCTTCTCCAGTAAGGACCTGCGGTCCTCTTAAGCTCATCTTCCCATCTAGAGTTCTGTCTTCCTCGGTTTCTCTTGCCATCTCACGGATACCACTCCGTTACCCTCCTGCTAACATTTATGACGCCTTTTTATTTAAGCGTAGAGTTTGAGTTTATCAGTGTTAGAGCATGGATTAACCAGCCAAAACCTTATGTGGACAGAAAAAAGTTATTAACGTAGGTATATCAACTGTACATTTACTATTAAGGTACAAATGTAAAAAATATGTTTAATAATGTAATCATTCTTGATTAGTTTAAATATACAATCATAACATTATTTTTGATTAACAAGATGTGGGCTCACCACACTACATAGACAACTACATCAAGACGGGTTAGCCGAACACCAGTTACCATACATCCACGACGTTGATAGTCTATTAAACCCATTTGTGTCTCTCCAAACGATATAACCCGAAATAACTTCACATAATATTGTCTAAAAAGCACAAAAATCTAAAATAGGTGCAGCCACTCGTTTATTTCCCCGAGTTGGGACAAAAAGCAACAGTGGGGCGGCGCGTGCTCACTAAAATAGTAAAAATAAAGTGGTAAAAATAGCGGGTACAATAAAAATGGTAAATTTACGCGGTCCGCCGTCTATGGTCGACACTTATGCTTTTTATGCGTGTTGTCTTTGGCTAATGATTGCCTCGTGACTGTGCCTGCAAGGCCGGCGGAGAACTTCTGTCGAGCGGGAACATGTTACGCCTACAGATGTATACCAAATTAGATGCGCATACAACTATCGTTATCTGCAGTAATTATAGAGTATCAGTTCCTCTTGGCTTGTTCTTGAACTCCATGCGGTAATGCACATCCACGATGTTCATTGAGAAACTGGAATACTGTTGTAAAAAGTAGTGATTTTTATCACTAAAAATCATCTTATAAGGGCAAATAATATCACCTATATAAAACTTGTTGCTGTTCCATATCTCTCCATCCACTGGATTAAAAGTAATATTTTCAAGGATTGCGTTATGTATTACTTTTCTCTCGAAAGTTGTATAAAGTGATGTACCTATCTTTATTTTAAAATAACCACTCATTTCAATTATTTTTCTCTATGCTTCTTACATTTATCATTCAATGCTGTTTGTCGTTCTTCTTTATCTATATGCCTTCTTTTGGCTTTTTTTCTTTGTAATAATACCTACTATAAAGTTTCACTAATATTCACTAATTTCTAGATCTGTTGAGCACTCCAATGTAACTCCATATGTATTGTTATGTATCTGTATTTGATCTTGTTCTTGTACATACAGCATTTCTAATTTTATGGATACAGAATAACATGGAATTTAAACAGGAAGAACGTACAACAATATTTTGTCATAAAAAAATACATCGATTCTTCGTTGTAATTTACAGTACTTGTTAAAACCACCAAATATATGTATGTACATATATTTAATTTATAGCTGTGTATCGTTTGGTCATATAAGTCAATCTACAGTAGTGTGAAAAAACGTAACGAACAGATACCTACATAGATATGTGCAACTTTCACAATATTAAAACAATAAATATTTGATAATGTGAGTGAATTGAAAATAAATTAAATAAAAAAAAACAATACATAACTAACTAATGGAACCATAATCTAACCGCTTATTAATTTTGAAAAATATGTAATTTAACATCGAATATGGAACAGAAATAAACAACTGATGATTACAGTTCGATTTTTGTTTTAATTAATTTGGTAAACATTCGACAAAACTTAAGTTTTAAAACAAGTCTCATTTATAGTCTTATGGCAAATTCATATTATAGCAAGCAGTATAGTTATAAGTAGCCTCTTACTTATTGACTCCTATTGATCGATGAAACTTCTTATGCAAAACTAAGTATATTTTTATATTTCAGAATCTAAAAAAACATTTTTATGATCCAACATTAAGTTACATCTGATATTGCTTATAAACTCTTTCAAGTTAATTTAAATCTAACTCAGTAGTAATAGCGATCATTATAATAATTACAACCGTAGAACAAACAGTAACAAGATAAAGCTGAGACCTACTCATGTTCTCAAATTAGTTGCAGTCAAAGAAAGTACCGGCCGGGGCGCACGGGAGCCGCTCGTAAAACATAAAAAGTGCTTATGTGGCGCTCGCTGCGAGGGCTAAAAAACAACGTCAGGAAGGAACATAATGTAGTAGCGCCCATAAAAAGTGAATGCATTGCGTGCACGTGGAGTGCACCGGGGGGGGTGCGCGGGGCGCGGCGCCGCAGGGAGGGGCGTGGGGGTGTGTTTACCGCGCGGAGGGGCGGCCGGCCTAAGCTCGCGCTCGCCGCCGCTACCGCTAGTGTTGTGGTAGGTCACACGGAGCGCGCTCGCACCGCGTGCCCGGATCATTCACGATCGCTACTCCGCGCCGACATAACATGTAATCGGTCTCCAATAAAAATATCATCACTTAGTTTTTCTTGACAATTTTACAAGGACTTTAATAACAAGTTGTTGAACAACAATACACTTTTTCAAATAAATCAGTGCAAATAAATGAATTTTGCCGTGAACCTGGAGTGAGATGGCCCTGTCGCTGCAGTCGACGCAGAATTCTAGAGGTTTGTGAAGTTTTTAGTTAAGTGCGCCACACTGTCTCGGTCCGCTGAATCTGGAAGTGCATGTGTGAAAGTTTCAAACGTCCCGGCGCGCGGCGTGCGTGGAGCGCGCGATGCGATTGGCCGCCCACACGCCCGCGCTTACCGCACACATGTTTATTTGCATTCGGCGAACTTTGCAGATTCAGTGAACCGTAGGCTGTAGCGAACGCGTAGCCGCGCGCTACGTCTCCGCTACGTACGCGCCGCGTAGTACGTTCTACGAGATTTTATATTATAATTTTTGTTTCAAGTGTAATTTGCCATTGTTTTCGTGTCGTGAAAGTTTTAAATTGCTGAATATTACGTAGTTCAAGCTTTTTTTTATTCCGTTTCCCATCACTTCCGAAATGCTAGTAAAAAAGAAGAAATAATTTAGCAGCTTATTATTTGAAGGTAAATAGATCATTAATATTTGAGTTTTTCGTTATAATTTCCTAGTATTAATAAACCTTTATTAACTTAGATATTCAGATAACTGATTGATTACTATAATTTGTTCTAGTAACTTAATTGCCTATCTAGTTTTCAAGTCTACATAATTATAGATTATACGAATATAGTAATAATTATTGTGTGTCGACTAATGACTTGGTAATTGCGAAACTTTCATTTCTAATAACTACATAAGGCAAGTCATTAATGCGGCTATTAAGCGCCCGGTTATATTGCCGTAATCAGTTAAACTTAACATTATATATAAGAAGGTATTTCTTAATGGTTGGAATACAATTAATAATTAAGAGGATTGGCTTTCGAGAGTTATGTTCTTTACTGGTACCTAGCGCCATCTAGCGGCGCTTCTGAGAAACCGAGTATTTTTTATATATTAATTTATTTATGTTTGTATGCTTACTATGAAAAACATTACCTCTCTTAGCAGTCGGGTGTATTAATGCTTCTTGAACTGTTTTACTTAAATCATACAGCTTCGTTTAAAAGTTATGTTATAACTACTATTATGTAGCATCAAGATTTTTTATTATTATGTATTTACTACATCAAAAACTTCATGTCAAATACCTACTTAGTTTACCAAAAACAATTAAAAAAACAAGAACTTATTCATACTGCTATCATATTACCTCTGTATGTATACTTTACCTACATTAGTTTAGTTTGAGGGTAGTTGGTAATGTTTTGTTTTCACTGTCATAAAGTTAACAACGTCATTGTTTTACTAGTCGGCGGCTTGTTTGAATGAAGTTTGCTAATTCCATAATGTTCATCTGATTGCTTTTATTGCTACCCGTTTGTTAAAATCATAACTTCTTTTGTCTTTGCAATATTATATATACTTACTGCATGATACAAAGAAAGGGTAGACGAAAGTTAACAAAAAATTGGAACATGTTCTTTTTTTAAACATACTATTTGTTTTTATACTTAACACTTGTTACGCCGCTTATTATTAAAGTATAGATAAGTCCAATAATATTTATATTAATACATATTAAACCCACTAAAAGACAAATCATATAGCGATAGCTAATAAAAAAAGACCAATTTCCTCTCTAAGAAGAAAAGAGTATTGAAAAAGCTTTGCACAAAGGTATTTTTAACGTTCCACCGCCAAGGTTAATAAAGTACTCAGAACAGTTAGGGTACTCGTTACGGCTACTGTTATGTCAGAGAAGCCCCATTACAGGCGCGTGTATCGCGCTTAACCCTAAACCGCCGAAACCGTACGAACTCTGTAATCTGTGCGAGCGAGTACGAACCTAAAGCCGGCTGTAGCCGCAGGTTAATCCCATTATATAGCACACCAAGTAATTAGGTCACTCTAAACGAATATTACAAGGAATTTTCCAAACTTTCATAATAACTAACAACTAACGTCCTCAAATCATAACATGTTTGAGTAAATGTTTGGTTTAAAGTTAGATCTCAAGACCTAAGATCAGATAAATAACTAAGATCCAAGCATGTTTCTCTACAGATCTAATCCCTTACTAACAAACTGATCTTTAACACGTAACAAGGCAGAAATACCCCAATTACCTTTATCTAATTGTTGACAATTAATTGTGTAGATATAAATCTGACCTATGATGTATCTGATGAACAATCTGAGCTGTAAGAGCATTCCGTGAGTGCGAGTACGGCACAAGTAGCAAGTGCGTAGCAATAAGGACGTCATTGACACGTCCGTTATCGGGCGAACCCTTACGCAATAATGAGTTATGGAGTGGCGGCCGCAGGCAACTCCATAAAAGTATTGAATATGGGTTATTGACAAATATTTATGGCGTATAAAGAGGGGATAATTACAACTCTTTAGCACATAAAAAGCTCCGTGCGGAAGGGTGCGGCGCGCTGTAAAAATTTATCACCAACATTGTCACCCGGCGGGCCCGGCCGACTAATAAAAATGATACATTATGACGTTGCTCTGCACAAAAAACGTACTTAATAAGTAATCGATAAATGTAGCGGCCTATACAATTATATGCTATGACAAATAGTGTTTGTTTGATGACTGTATTAAACCGATTACGTTATTAAGTAGAAAGCGTGATGAATGAACGTTCAAGTTTCATTAAAAGGATAAATTTTCTTTGTATTATTTCATAGCAAACGAAATTGTGCTGCACGTTTATTTCTTAACATCTCGTTATATCAAGGCCTATAAACTAAATATCTATGTCTTGATCTGTTTTCAAAGTTAATTAGACACAACGTCAGAATACATGATTGGTTTACAGCAAAACGTCAGTATTTACTTATTTAAACTTTTACATCAAGCCTAGATAATAATTCTGATCACATCACGAGTGCGGTTCGCTGTTCGTCCTCCAAACATAACGAAGAATTTTATTAAAAAGTTATGGGATAAGCCTGTACGTGCCGCGCGCGACGCGACGCCTAATCAACTTTAAAATTATCTTATACTACAGACTTTTTGTATTTCTCAACACCTAGTTCTCATAGATTTGATTTACAATATGATATATCATAACAGTAAAAGCAGATATCCTTTGTTATAACAACTGTTCGTTTTAATAAAAGTGTAAGTGCCCCATGTCAGCACTCGCAAACGACAAAATATTTTGCCTTTTTCAATTAAGCGCGATGGCTGAGTCCAGAGCCGGGCCGGGAATTAATTCCACGGCTAAGTAGATAATGTAAGGAGCTCCCTCCTCGTGCCGCCTCTTCACGCCTCGAGGAGAACTTTCAATTATGATTTTGTCTAATTTTAATTAAGTGCTCTCAAAAAGGCTTTTCTTCAACGAAATTAATATTTGAATATAATTTGGGCGGAGCGGGCGGGCGGAGTTTGCCGCTTGAGGAATAATTAATTCCATTATATAGGTAAGTGGTCTGGTCGCTTCTCTCCCCCCGCGCCCGCGCCGCGCCGCGGCACTATACAAACTCGTCATACCAAATGATTGCTTTTCACTGCTGACATTTTGAAACTGACAGCTAGTCCGGAAATATTTATTTAGGATAGATAGGTATTCATGTAGATCAATCGACAACCTAAGGAAAGTAATTAGATCGAGTTGAAATGTTCACGTTGCGGTGCTGCTAGTGTGGCAGCTACAATTTGCGCAACAGGTCGGGGCGGAAGCGACCTGCAGCGGCGTGATTGCGACCAAATGTTTCCTTTACAACGTCTGGTTTAGTTTTTGTTCTATTTTTTGTCCTCACTCGCTGATAAGTATGCTATCGATAGGTTCGACAGTTTTGTTTGTTTAGGTCGAAACTAACTCGTGACGGAAGTGATGGCAACGAAATTATAACTAAGTTTTTTAGGTACACCTTGACTATCTAAGAAAGTGGTCCAAGTTTGTTACAATCACAAACCAATATTTTAGTTGGTACTTAATTGTGTTTAATCATGTACTAATTTTCATTTATTTTTGTCTAGGTGTGTCAGTAAGACCGCTGTCAACAATGCGTCAGGAGTCCCTGCCAATGCTCGCCGAGAGGCTGCTGGCGACGCGCGCGGCGGCGCTGGTGGCGGGGCTGCCGGCCGAGCTGTACTCGGGCGCGCTGCTGGCCGCCTGGCCGCCCTCGCCGCCCGCGCCGCTGCTGCCGCCGCAGGACATGGAGCGCGCGCGCAAGCGCCGCCGCACGCCCAAACTTGACGAGACAGCCACCGCACCGCCCTCCCCGCCATCATCAGGCTCATCCCCTGGTGCTGCCGACCCGCCGCGTGATAAACTCTTCACCTGTAAAGTCTGTTCACGCTCTTTCGGCTACAAGCACGTCCTGCAAAATCACGAACGTACTCACACCGGTGAGAAACCGTTCGAATGCGGAGAGTGCCACAAGCGATTCACACGCGACCATCACCTCAAGACACATCTGCGTCTTCACACGGGTGAGAAGCCCTACAGCTGCCCGCACTGCCCGCGACACTTCGTGCAGGTGGCCAACTTGAGGCGACATCTTCGCGTCCACACTGGCGAGCGGCCCTATGCCTGCGCTCGCTGCCCAGCGCGCTTCTCCGACTCCAACCAACTGAAAGCTCACGCTTTGGTACATGAAGGCGATGCGCCATTCGCGTGTCGTTGCGGTGCTCGCTTTAGGCGGCGGCAAGCTGCCGCACTGCACAGATGCGCCAGCAGCGGCTGCGAGCCGGGCACGCCGAGCCCCCCGGCGACGACTGCCCCCGACTGGCGTTGGGACGAGTGGCCCGAGCAGACCGAGCCCGAGGACCTGTCGCTGCCCCGGAGGCCAGCTACGCCAGACTCTCCCACCGACCTCCGAGTCCACTCCGCGTAGTGGGCGCGCGCCCCCGCGCCACGTGCGCCGCTGAGCCGGTATACGAGTTCCTCCCGCGTAGACCCCGCGCTGCCGTCGCCCGACGACGCCGATGCTCTTCGCTGTTTGTTCTGGAGACGCTCGCACGCTATTCTATGATTCTATGCAAATTCTTTTGAAGTAAAAATAATTATGGCTGTTCTGAATACGGTAACATTTTTTTGTGATAGGTAGATGTTTTTTTTTGCATTTCTTAGAAAGAGTACTGCCGTAATCTTGTTAGGTAGTCGTCTATTATTTTTTACGATTTTGCATTTGCAATGTTCACCATAAAAAGTAGTTTTTTCATCCATGTTACAGTTTAGAAGTTTATTGTTGTACTATTTTGCATAATCGCAAGGCGAGGTGCGGCAAAAACGGCCACGTTTTGTTCTTTTGTTTTGCAACATTGCTAAACACCTAAAGAACATATTGCACAAAAGATATTTTTAGATTTATTGGTATTGGCCATTGTTTTGTGATAAAAACTACGAAAAAAATGTTCGCAATGCTTGACATTATTGATTTTCAATCGATGTCCTCCCTCGCGCTTAACGAACGGAAACTGGAATATGGTCTAGCCGGAGAAGGTCGCGACATTGCCTCATTATTTCGGCGACAAAGGCTACTTCACAAGCGGTAATTATTACGTATTGAACTCGATATCGAGTTCCGTCTGACAAAGCTGTTGCCATTGTGCGAGCCCCGATCCGTAGCGACTCGCGATAACCGGTTCCTAATCACTCTTTTATATGTATTTCTCAAGTTTTCATTCAATAGCTCTTTGCAAAGTTTACACGAGTTTTAGTAAAATATCTAATAATAGCATTACTGGTTTCGAATGAATGATACGGGATAATTGTATAGAATCATTGGAGCTTTGTAATTAAGAATGTAAGCGAGGCAGTCTCCGACGAGCGGGAGCGGCGCCGGCCCCGGACCGACCGCACGCACCGTGCTTCTGTACATAATGCTGTCTCTTACAAGATTATTTATTATTTATCGATTAGTTTGTAGTCGTTGCGATATCTTTACGATATCTTATCTGAATATGGTATTGTTAATATACGTGTACATATTTATGTCGTGTTACATACCGTACGTTGTAGAGAAGTTGGTGTCTCGAAAATTATATTTGAAATTATTTAATTCGATACCGAAGCATCTCACAACGGGCTGTGCTGTATTGATATAGACACAAGTAAAATATGTGTTAATAGTGGGGCCATGTGTACAATGACTCGATATCGTATAGGTGAATATTTTACGTGTAGTTGTAAGGCAACAGTCAAAAATATTTAAAGTGTTGTACATATTCTTAGTGTTAAATTGTGATCATGTCGTTGTGCACATGGCCTCTATGTTATTGTGTTCTCGTTTGACACGAGAGTATTGAGCATGATTGCAATCTGTTCTACGGGTATTAGTTTCCTACTAGATGTAATGTTTTATTTTCTATGTTTTAAATTAATTTAATGTCATAGTAGTTGTTCTGAATGTTTTAGCGCACATGATTTATAATATCGTAAGTAATGATATAGTTAGGATGTACTGTTTGTTGATTATTATTATTTTATTTTCTTTAGTCATGTTCGAAATTTAGGGTCTTAGGGTAATCGATGTAGGAGTAACGTATATTTTTTTCCAAAGAAATTATTGGTACAAATATAAATGTGTACAAATTTAATGATAAATTTCAACTAGAAGTCGTAATTTCATGTTGCAATGTTGTAATATTACGGTAGTTAGTGTAAAGTTAGGCGGGTCGCCATTATCTACCTCATTTGATTACGGTTAATACGCCAGGGTAAAGAGCCAAAGTTCTTGGAAATATTTTCTATAGTTTATCTCTGAGGAGATAACGTACAAGTGACAGGATCGTGTGTATATGTTGCGCCGCGTCAACTTAGTTTGAGACTGATTTTTATTCGTTATGTTGTCTGCCGGTCGGCAGCCATGAACACTTGCCATCGCACTCACGTGTTTGTTTGTGCTTCTTATTTTTTTAAATACACAATAGCAAACATCTCTGTATATCTTTCGTTTTTCCTGAACTAAAAAGCGACATATACAACAAGATTACAAGAGGCACATTCATACACGCAGTGAAATGGAAGCAATTAATTTGAGTTCCTATTTAATTAAATATTTCGATGTGTTGTTTTGCTTAAAATTGTTTATAATGATTAGTTAGCGATGTATTATTCAGTGCCATCAAAACTCAACACAGACCAAACCATAGAACAACATTAAAGTATTGATGTTTCTGTAATAATCACAAGCCGATCTACCTCAATAAATCGAGATACAGGTATTCTTAAACATTCATAATAATTATAATTAATTCAGAACTTATACTGTACTTGTACAAAATATAATATAAGATATAAATGTGACATAATTACGATACGATGATTATACATATGTATATGTATTTCTTTATCAATGTCCAGTACATAATTATTAAAATAAAGAGATGTTTGTTATTTAACCCTTTTTTGATTTTTTAACTACCTTATCGAGCGTTATATGAAATACATATATAAGTTACGTAGATATGAGTTATTTAAATGAGACAAAATCATAAAAGGTGACTACTTACTATTTTTTATCGACATGATTAAGAACCTCACAGAATCGAGAAAATTTACAAATACAAAATGATTGAAAATTTATATTAAAAGTGATCTATCTACCAAAAAACAAACAGAGCAAGAGTTCAATAAAACTAATGTGTTGTTAGTGTGCGATAGGCTGGCAGTATCTACTAAGTAAGAAAAGTGTGTAATTTATCTAAGATCGGGCGTAAGTAATGAGTTGTCGCACTAACACACTCACATCTCGGCGGGGTGTCGGTACACGGCACGCACACAGATGCACCTCGTCCCTCCGCGCTCAGGGTCGGAGCACCTTGTGCGGAACGTGTTCATTACACTCTGCTCTTAAATAACCGTCAAATTAAACAAATATAAAACAGATCAAGTTTTGAGAACCTCCAAAATAAATTATTAATTCTCATAGATAAGAAGTTGCTCATGATATCTACCTGCATAGAAAAACTAAAACTTTTAAGGAAGACAATAATGGTTTCTAATAAAAATATAAATAGCAATGCAATTTACTTTGCCTTGGATTAAAAAAAAAAACTTCTCCCGATATTGACGAACACTATCGTAAACTGTCAAACCAATTGAGCTCAGTCTATCAATACTCAGTTAAATTAGAAAATACCCTAATTTGTTTATTGGTACACCAGCAACATCACATACAGTAAATACCTAAGTATATACCTTCATGATCATATAGCACCGTGGACAGCGCTAAAATATGATCAAGCTAATTTAAATATAATGCTAAACCAATGAATGGGTTGCCAAAGTATCAGGCATCAGGCATAGCTCATCATGTAGCATACATAATAGACAGCCTTCTAGAATAGAGCCTGACTTGTCATACTCTTGCCAGTATTTTATAACGCATATTAAAATTCAAAGCAGAACTTTAAAAGTGTAACATTACAAAATAGCTATAATACAAATAAGGGTGAGGGCGTAAAATAATGAATGCAAAAATACGACTGCGTTTGCAAAGTACTATACATTGAATAGATTTTTTTATTTTAGTACGAAATATTATTCAAGGTCCTAGCTTTGCTCAAAGTGAGGGAGACAATAATTTTTACTGGGTTTATGAATTTAAAGCAGCTTCACTGTATAAGGTTGTAGTTATTTCTAAAGTTACCTCAAACTCGAGTAAAGAATATGTATGTATGTCTCCAATCTGTTATTAAGACCTACTTTTTATTTGTACCGATCGGTTCTAAGTAACTTTTATTTCACTAGGACGCGTATTTACAGAGTGTACATAGCCAAAACGCATCCATAGGAAACTGCTCGCTGATACTTTGTAATGCTGTTTTTTAATTTGTGATTTCAAAGTATACACGAATTTTGCGTACTGCTCGAGTATAATTCGTAGCTTAGATGTGCACATGCATCATTCCAATTTATACACGGTCAAAGGTGATGGTCCAAAAATGTATGGACCAAAAACCCAGAGTCGATTTAGACAAATCAGGTATCAATAGCTTTATTAAAATGCACAATTTACCCCACCGAAAAAAATTATGCCCATATCCATGGGATATAAAAGTTATAGGCTAACAAAGTATATTGGAAAAATCATGAATAACTTGTTATTTTTATCAGTTGTTTCAACAGCAATATATCTACCTCTATACTAATATTATAAAGAGGAAAACTTTGTTTGTTTGATTATTTGGTTGTAATGGATAAACTCAAAAACTACTGGACCGATTTTAAATATTCTTTCACCATTAGAAAGCTATATTATCTGCGAGTAACATAGGCTATATTTTATCCCGGTGCGGGCAGTAGCTTCTACGGGACGCGGGTGAAACCGCGGGAAAACGGCTAGTTAATAATAAGTTAGCAATAGTTTAGCACAGAACCGGGGATAGTGGCATATGATCGCTAGTTATATTTATTATTGTCCTATGATTATTATTTTGTATGTCTCTAACTGACCACGGGACTATGGAGTCCCGGATTTTTGGAAGGCGAACGTGGGGCCGAAGCCAACACGCTGAAGCCCTTTTGAGACAACTTTAATGAAATGATGACACAAAACCGACGATTATCCCTGTATAAGTGTATACACTATAGAAATGTACCCAAGGACAATCCCCGGTTCTGTGCTAAACCATTGCTAATTGTGGATGAAAACTACTTGGGCTATTGTGATGGGATGCTAATGGACTAGGAATGGGGGAACTACGGGAACTATGGCACCTGCCGATAACAATGTTTGCACACGTAAAAATGGCAGGTGGAGACTCGCCACCTCACTAACAACAAGAGGGCAACAGGTACATGAGCGGCTGAAGGGTGAGGATACCTCGGCGGACTTTAAACACAGATCACGCGCTCCCTGTGGGTCCAGCATCACCGGCCCACTCGCCACTTACCCTGAGGCACCTACCCTCCGAGCAGAGCTGCTAACCCTGCTCTAGCGACTCCACTCTGACCAGCCGATGAAGGCAAGCCAAGAGGCGGGAGACCTATCCCCCGTCATGCTTCACTCCGGCAGGCCGGAGATGGGGGACAGTATACTCTCCCTGGAGCACTCGGATATATAGCCCCGCGGGGTCGCTACTCCCCGTCATCAGCCTCAGATGCCCTGCGGGGTTGATTATTATTATTAATATAATGCTGTTGAAAAAACTGGTAATAATAACAAGTTATTCACGATTTTTCCATATATACTTTGTTCGTCTATAGCTCATATACCCCATGGATATGGGCAATTTTTTTTTCGGTGGGGTAAATTGTTTATTTCAATAAAGCGATTGATACCTAATTTGTCTGAATCGACTCTGGGTTTTTTTTGGTCCATCGCTTTTAACTATACAAAATTAATATTAGGTAAAGCATTAAATAAAAAAGGCTTTTGAATCTGAGTTTGTTTATTAAAAATGGGTGCTAATTAAACAGGCTTCTTTTTAATATCATTATTCGCCCCCAAAAATGTATGTTGCCTTCTAAATTACTAAGTCAGCCACAATTAACGAGCATCTAAATAATACTATCTTAGCCACTAGTATCTTCTAAGTAAACCACTCTAAATACAACTCAGCATGATGGTTATTTTTTAGCATCTAAATTTGTAGCATGCATTCTAACAGTAAACTTCTAAAATACTATTAAATGACACCATAAAATATATTTAATTAGCTTCTAATTTTTTAACTCAGTACGTTTAAAATATAAGCAACATGCAGAAAGCATCGCTTCTGTCACGGCTCCGGTGCTGCGGGGCTCCGGCGCTCCCATGCGAGCTTATCGTCGCAGATGGTTTTCACGCTCACCACCGCAGCTTCGGCTTGCTGGCCGGCTCTGCCGGCCAGCCTCAGCCGCGGCGGCGAGCGTTTAAACTACCTGCGGCTCAGCTCGCAGGCCGCCTCGCCCCTCCGCGCCTACGCGGTTTTGAATTGCACTCTAGGGGTAGGGCAGACAAGACTACGTGGAGTCGGTTTTGCAGCGATTCGACTTCGTCACTAACTTCAATTTTTAATACAATGTTTTTTAATTGAAGGTTATAAATGGCAATATACTAAAAACGAGGCCCAGTTAGTAAATTAGATGACAATGTATAAATAATGTTGTAAAATTAGAAGCTTAATCATGTGTTCAATAAATAATTTTGTGGCTGCACTTATATTTCCCATAAAAAATCAACTTGTTTAAAAAATATACAAAAAGAAATTGAATTTACGAGCATTAATAATATTTAAATTAACATTAAATGCTAGGTCGTGTTTTAATCAAAATGGCAGCATGCAACTGCTCGCGAATAGATTGGAATCGTAAAGTTTTTCGCGCCTATTCCAGTGTATACACGATTAGTTTGCATGCGGACTAGCACTGTATAATATGGAACAAAGCAAGTTACTTTGGCCACTACAAAATATATGCGAGTATTTGCGTACTGCTGCTGTATACATCGGAAGACTTTGTATAAAAAGTGAATTCCAATCTATTCGCGACTAGTTTCACACGCTTGCGTACTAGCCATGTATATACTGTAAATACGCCACTAGGACGGTTTTAATGTAAAATATAATACTAAATGTAAAATCAATCAATCCTTCAACGAACTAACTCTTATTACTCTTTGATTCAAGTGACAATGACTGTTATTATGGTTCATAATTTTAGAAAGTAATTAATCTGTAGCAGTTTAGTACCTACCAATCAATTCAAAAATATTAATAAAAAATATAATTTCATCGCATAAATGGTAATTAGTGTCTTATAAATTAACCTTTAAGCCGCTACGGCCTACGCGCTACGGGCTACGAGCTACGTCGTAGGCTAGTAACTTCTTTGAAAAAGACCATTGCGTCTGGATAAGGCATGAAGACGAAACTTTTTTCACGGAAACGCGGTCATTCCATAGTGATTAATAGTGTTTATGCTATCAGCTATAAATACAATATGTAGGGCAAGATAGAGCCGTAATTCAAGAACCGCCTCACGCCACCGCATAGCTGGGAGACAAACGCACCGGAATCCGGTTGGTATTTATTAAATTAATCGTTCACCCTGCACCCCGCGCCCCCACCCGTCACACTCCACGATTAGTTCGTGTGTTTCTTGCGAAATATCCTTTATAGGTAACTATTACGTGGACGGGGATATGGGACATTATTGTTCCGTCAGAACATTTCTTTTGAACTCTTTTTCTTGAAGAAGAATTATTAGATACTCAGTTCAATAGTATTTTAACTCTAAGTTAGGAGAATAAAAAAGTCACTAGAATAAAAAAAAATCGGTAGTTAAATTAGTTTTATGCATCATAAAAAGAATCATTTGCATTTTACTGCTCATTAAAGCCCCGTAACTGGACATATCTAGGACAAAGAAAGATAAGTTTATTTTGAGAATACGAAGCCTTATCAACGTTCAATATAAACAACAACGTAATGGCGCTAAACTCAAACAACAATAAAAAGGCATTTTATCCAGCATCTTATTGGTATCGTATCTGTTGAGAGAAAGTACGTAACATCGTAACTTATCTATAAAGTAAATCAAGATTAATAGCTAAGTAATAGGCATGTTTGAAACAGTAGTCGCGAAACGCTCGGGTAGAGGACGAGCGGGCGAATTATAATTTATTTGGAGAAGTGGCAACGAACCCCGCGCTCCCCGCGCAAGCCCGACCTACCCTTTGCTTTCGCCCTTCGTTACGGACGCACACTCCAACGGTTGTAACTCGGAAATTTTTATTTTATTTTTCTTCTGAGGTTGATTTTTATTTTTACTGAATAACAGATTATGTTATTGCGATAAGTATTTGTTTCTACATATTTAATTTCTGATGACAATTTGAAACATGGTTTTAACATTCCATAGTTTAAACTATTTTCTAAATCAAGTCTCAATTCCAGCCTTCAAAATCAATTATGCTGCCATCTTTGAACTTCTCAAAATGCTGGCAAATATGTTATGAAATATTTTTTTATTATATAAAACTTAGATGCCCCACAGACCATTCGATAATTTCGTCCCTTTCGTTTCAATATAACTAAGGTGAGTGCATTACACACGGAAACTCTATCTCCAGGTAACAAAAAAAATATTTTAAAAGTATATTATGTATTTACAGATTTTAATGTCAGGAAAAATAATTCAGAAAGTCGTCACAGTCGCAGGCGTCTGCCGCGTTAGCCAAAGAGCAATCTCGGTGTGAGTAAGTATAAGTAGATACAATTGAAAGTGAATGTGTTTTTCTTAACATCTACACTAATGAAAATATAATTAACTCAGTCATTACCAACGATTTCAAATTAAAAAGAGTAAAGAAGTCAAATATGTTCTAAAAAGGAATATAATTAATTAAGCTGCAACGCTTGGGGAGTGAACTTTATACTTTTCTGTTTTTTCTCTAGGTAGGTTGCGTTCAAAGGAGCTGGCGGGGCGCGGGGCGAGGTGGCGGGCCTGAGGGGGGGAGGACGGAATTAAGAGGGAGGTGGGGGGTGGCCCGCCCTGGATACTGAGAGGAGTTTTAACCAATTAATTTTGTTCCTCAACGCAAACTCCGCTATATAATAAGGTATAAGTAGGCATTAACTGAGGCGCGCCGATAGCTAGCCCGGCCGGGGGCGACTTGGTCGTCTCCTAGCCTCTTATAACGATGTTTTATTTCTTGTTAAGCTCTCTGTTTCTCCACTTTTAATATTTAATGGCATTTTCATAGCTCATTTTTTATAGCGCACTTACAAATTCCAAACATTATTGATGTTGTTTTATAGCCACGTTGTTGTGCTATTATCTAGCCAAGATTTAAGTGTTGCATATTATTTACGAATAATCACTTGTTTTGCTTATAAATCATTTGGTTCTATTGAAGGCAATAGGAAGTTTAATAACACTACCTAGTCATCTTCAACAGCATTCAGAAATCATATGTATTAAATTAGATACTTAACATCATTCACTTGTACGCCTGTTTAGTAAATTGACATACTTATATGTAACAGTCGCTGTACCATATGCAACACCTGCCTCTCGTGAAAAACATCGGCTTTGTCTAACGAACCATATGTCTCGCACCGCTCGTGCTTTACCCACCTCTTTTCCGCTCCTAAGATATAAATACAATGTACACATCTTACATAAAAAACAAAAGTCTTCCCCTTTACCAATCCGTGACTAAACACTGAAAACTTGTATACCCCATTTATCAGGAGCGATGAGATTTAAAAATAAGATCCTCCACAAAAACACTAGCGATCGCGCCTTGAGCTCGCGCCTCGCGTCAATATGACGCACTTAAAAAACAATTCTTAACAACGGTATTGTGTTGTTAAAAAACAGGAACGCATCACCCGAAAAAACAAACCGCAGAGCACGGTTAAAAAACAGAATGCAGCACGCGAGTCGAGCGAGACACCCTTTCCCTTTTGCGTCGCGACCTACGTTTTTTCTAAGTGAGGCGAGGGTTGAGTTTTTTTACCGCGATGCTACGTATAAATTAATAACTGAACGTGCTCATAATCTGCTGTTCGGAACACTTTCGGCATTGTTATTATTGTTTTTTGTAATAAGTTATCATTCATTTGTTTTTGTGTGCGGTTGCGATGCGGTGGTGCGGTGGCGGAAACGAAGCCACTCTATTGATTAAGTCTCAGGAGACAGGTGTTGCACTTTGTTTCCAGAATGCACATTAAAGCGCTCGCGCAGAACTAGATAACAGTTGTGAAAATATTCATGTTCAATGAGTATTTAAAATGATGGCTTTTGCGGTAACATGTAACATTCCAAAGTAATGAAGTCCACGTGCCAACAGTAGCCGTACACTATTTCGTAACTGATGTTACAGTGACAGTCGTTCATTTTAATGGAATATAGGATATTAAGATACGTTTCATAAACCCATTTTTTGGAAAGTAAATAGTACATGTGTTTGATTTTGTAATTGAGACTGACGGCCTAAAACTATAATGTTAGGTACATCGACTAAAAAAAGTCAATGTTTTTAAATAATATCTTAAGCGTCTTTCAGCCAAATGGCATAAATACCGGAAGACATCAGGAAGGATGGACTAATAATGATGAAACCAACAAAATGGTTTTTGTTCACATTTTACGCTGTTGCATCGACATAAAGTGACATATTTCTTCTCAAAAGGAAGAGTAACGCAAAAAGTTTAAAGAAACAGTTGAATACATTTTAATTTGATGGCAGAAATTCATTACAGTTAAAATAATAAGTACTTACTGACAGTAAAGTAACCAAACATTTTATGACTAAATATAATGTTTTTATACATAACTGACCTGGTTAAATACTGGTGTTTTCTTTTAAGATATTTTCTTTACCTTTGTAAGTGAAAGTATTGGATGTGATACAACAATTTTTATTGAGAACTTTTTCTATGAATGTCACAAAGACTATTTGAGTATGAATAGAAGAAATCGCGTGGAGCTAAGCAAATATATGAGAATGCATTGGACACGCATTGTGAGATGAATCTGTGCACGTGTGCGATACATTCGAGTAGTTTTTTTGCATAGATGACAATAAATTATTGCGCTCTGTTTACCCTTTTTGAATATACTTGAATGTAGAACCTTGTAGGTGAGTTGTGCTTGAGACATGAGTGTATGAATTTTACGCTCAATAGATTCCCAAGTTGTGTCTGGTAACAATTGGTCAAGATCATAAGTAGATATAAGAATTTTAACGATTGCTAGGATTTGTCCTATACTTATACAAAAAACTAACTATGGGTACTTTAATTCTGGAAGGCTATTTGAGAAATGTTATTATAGCATAAAGGTACACTGCATTGGCATTTGACTTCAATGCCAATAGAAAGAGAAAGAGAACGACTATTTTAATGTTGCAAAGACGATTACTTCCATGTTGCATTTGGATTATGTAAGATAAAATAATTTCGTCTAACATAATTGGAGTATTTATTCCATTGGCAGTTCAAGTGTGGATGATGACACGGTTTCGACCCGCCACTCGAGTTTGAAGTAACCTTAAAAAAACTTCCACCCGCGCCTCGTCACGCAGCAGCATTTATTTTCATAGTCAGTCCGGGTAACCGCCGGCCATTGTCGCTACGACGTTTGATTATTGATTTTTACGCTAAATGTCCCCTTTTTGAAAAATTCTATTCAACGCAATTATAGCTTCCTTTAACATTTTTGATGTATTTAATTGACAACAAAAGGACGTATCTGCACAATGTCATTAATAACCCGTATGTATGGAACTTGTCGCGATTCACGTGATCCTCATTCAAATAGAGACCGGAGCGTCTCGCGCGCGGTGGTTATGAGTTATGACTTTTGCAAGTCATTTTTATTTTATTTTTATTAAACCCTTATCTTTTGTATTCGTTACCATGAGATTGCTCTTAAAATCACAGTACGGAGTACCTATTATGTGAATTCTGCTACCAGGATTGTAAGCAACTTCGTTGTTGTAGCGTAGGTTCATCTGATCAATATACTTTCTCTCCGTCCAAATAAAGTAATCCATAGATGGCTTAACTTGCTACAAAGAAATGTAAACACACACTTTGTTAAAAACGCCGAAATTCTGTGAACATTGCGGCAACACAGACCGATTAGCACACTAAGAAAGGAGTAGAGAATACACGCGAACTTGTTTACAACGAAGACGTAATCCTTTAATCCTCCGAGTATCAGTGGCGCGCCTCGGAGCGGCATTTTAGTCGTCCACAGTACCTAATTGTCACTGAAATCGTATACAGGGTACGTTCCGAAAGAAGCCGCACAAAAGAGTTTGTTTTCGTGCGCTTAGCATTAGTTGTTTGTGTTACCGCACAGTAGCCGTTGGCTCTGTTTGCATTTAATCTGTTTGTAATGTCCTTTCTTCCATGTTTTGATAATAGAGACAAAGGCCCATCGGCACGTCACATGCACACTTGCGACAAACATCACAATGTATGTGTCTTGTACTCTTGTAGAAATGTATTCAGAAAGGGTGCTAAGCTGATGATCTAAGCAGCCGAGAGCCGCATTTTGTGGTGACGAAAGTAGGGACTTTTGCTAAGAACGCTATTAGACTCTGAAATGGATTTCTAGATATAATTATACATTTAATACTTTTTAAACTAAGTTTTATTTATTTATTTACAAGGCACACCAACAACTTATTTACAATTACTTTCGCATATACATATAAGTTTACAATTATGGTTAGTCCTGCGTAAATAAGTTAATTACAGGTGCGCACAACGCTCAAATTAAAAATAACTCAAATTAAATTAAACCAAACCAAACTATACATAACAAAAATAATAAAAAAAAGAAGAATCGATAGAGGCAAATGATAAGAAAGTAATATTTCATAATAGGTACTATTCTATTTATGTTGTTTATCAGACACCTATTCGTTAGGCATTCATATTTTTCTGTGTTATATCTACATAACAAGCATTTCGTGAAAAGCATTTGTTATAACATAGGTACACTCGATTTACATAACTCAACTAATTATAAATGGTTTTAATTAAAACAATCACATTAAATAGAATCTAATCAACAAAGATCTAATTAATTCCGGAAATTGTATAAATGCTTCAGTATGCTCTTGGGTGGTTCTTACGTTTTCAATAAAAGATTTTGTTTGAATAATAAACGTGTCACCCGAGCCGTGACTCGCTTTCGGCCAAAGCTAGAAATAATTAAAAAGAACTCTTAAAAACGCCTTGTCTACTGATGAAACTCTATCTTTGCGAAATCAGATCTCGGCCGGCTCACTCTCAACTTGCGAAGGAAAGATCCCAAAGTTTTTTTCCTTTTTCTTAGTAAAAAGTAAGGTGTAGGTAAAACGGGGGCGGCACGACAGCTGCCACTAATTTTAGAATCGCGAATGCGGTGTGCTGCTGTATGCCTGTTTCTTTACAAAGACCCTTTGAGCAGAGTTAATCACTTTAGATAACTAATTATATGTAAAAAATATTCTGCCTACCTGACTGTGATAGGTAAACATAGGTTGTACCAGCTGTTTATTATTGCTAAGTGGGATAAAGTAGAGGAGGCAGGCTGTTTTAGCCTAATTACGAGTATAGAGATACCTTGTTATTTACGCCCTAATTCCTACATGATTCGAATTCCTTCTGGACATCTCAGCTATCTATTCCCGCGCAATCTATGTATCTGTCTATACATATATGTATAATATTCAATTATAGTTTTTACAATTTATTTATTTTAATATTAACAATGTTAAAATCAAATTGTAAAATTTTACAAATTTCTTTGTACAGCTTCTTTAGTATTAATTCAGTATACGTACGTGAGAAGTACATAATATATCTATCAGTAATAGCATTTATACAATCTATACTAATATTATAAAGAGGAAAACTTTGTTTGTTTGGTTGTAATGGATAAACTCAAAAACTACTGGACCGATTTTAAATATTCTTTCACCATTAGAAAGCTAAATTATCTGCGAGTAACATAGGCCATATTTTATCCCGGTGCGGGCAGTAGCTCCCACGGGACGCGGGTGAAACCGCGGGAAAACGGCTAGTGTAAAATAAAATACACACGTGAAAATTAAGGCAACGATTGATCTTATATCACAGAAGTACCTAAGTACTATATACTTGAGAAGAGCATATCACTTATATTAAGTTATTATTTGACTGCTACTTGAATAAATGGTGCAGAATCAAATATTCCACCATAATAATCATATTTCGAGAGATACCCAAAGCTCATAATAATGAACTGCCATGCCACGTCTCAATTAAAGCCAACTCAGCGCCAGCAAGTTCATATTGGCAAAAACGAGCGTAAAAGGGCAAAGTTTTTTATATTATTAAAAAAGAGTTTTTAACAAAAGCGTGATAAACAGAACTCGTAACGGGCTGCAACTTGATAACCCTTAACACCTTGATCAATGTGGGTTACAGTGTTGGTGGGTTAAGTACCGGTGCACAGCTTTTTTCAAATTTTGCACAAAAATGTACGGCTGCGAAAGATGACACCATCCGCCCGCTTAGTACTGCTGTATTGTCATAAAGGGTACAGTTGTAAAGAATAACGTTATGTTTTGCTAAATCATTTTTTGGAGTACAATATTTTTTTCAAAAACTCAAAATTACTAGAGTAAATTCTATGAGTTGATGAATTATTATTAGGAGTAGCAAATAATGTTAAAATAATGTTCGGTCTAAACACTACTTGATATTTTTTCTGTAACTCTTTCATTATTTCGAAGCAAATCATAAAACCAATAGTTATAAAAATATGACAGAATCCTTCCATGTCTGACTCAATATTATTATCCTAATTTTATGAGATAAGACAGAGTCCTTAAAAAATGTTCCATCAATCTTAAAACAGGTAGGTAAGTAGGTACTCACTAGCGTTAAAAAGCGAATGTTTGATGTTCTTTAATATTTTACGTAAACATATATACATTTAGAACATATAAATACATATGTCCTAGATTATAAATAGCACGTAAAACCTAACTAGAGGTACATAATTTACTTTCAACAAGATAGAACCGATTCGCAGTTGTTTTAAAGGCGGGTCTACGCTAGACGAACCGAGCACGAGCGAAACACAAGCGGAGCCGTTCTCGGCTTCGTCGTTCGCGGCGTCAAGTGTGGACGTGCAGCGAATGTACAACGATCACTGTTCTCGAACGTAGTTTTCTGCAGTGAGTTCGCGGCTCTTGACGAATATGGACGATATTAATAATATTGCAGTAGCCGCTGCTGCTGCAGGCAACCAAGCCCTTTTTATAAAAAGCGTCACAAGGGCAAAACCGTCAACAGGCGGAACGCAGCCGAGCACGAACGTAATGCTCCCAGCGCGCTCGTTAGAGGCTTTTAAGTTGGTCCACACTAGACGAACTGTGTTCGGCTCGTGCTCCGCTCGTGCTCGGCTCTCCTAGCGTAGAGCAAACTTAATGTTTTATTGTAGGTATTTTAGTAAAGGGGTAGGTTCAAAAATAATTTCAATTTTTGCCGTATAGGTAATTGCGTAGATATAATTTTGTTTCTATCGTATCGCCGGAAGGTTTAATTAGACACAAAGTGCAATGTCAGTTTTCTACAAACTTTTAGTAGTCTGCAATGTCAGTTGTAGTAGTATCATGATGATCTTTCTTTATGGTGGCTTAGCTTAGTGTCTTGTATGTAATACTGGTGGTGTGAGAGAAGTGTACAAACTAATTTATTTAGGTATCATTTAGTATGATATATGCATATATGTTTTCGTGCTTGTCATAAGAAAATATCTTTGGAACCGTCGATCATTCATGGTGAACAGGGCATTGTAGTACCGTAATTATTGAGTCGATCATTACCTGTGCCGTCCCAAAAAGTAAGATAATATTCCAAGAAAACGGAGTATAAGGTATCCAAGTTATCAATCATTATAACATATAACTATCGATTAACAATAATCTAACCAATTACCCATTGATTCTGCAGTCCTTGAATCAGTTATGTATGAGTGCAACTAAAGTGCGTCGTGACTTCATGAATGAAATAGTGCGACCTTGAACGACAGTAAAAATCAATAGCACATGTGTTCGCAAGTGCACCATTATGCGTCAGCTGATCTCTTGTTAAAGGTCAATGCACTTTCTATTGTTCTCCACGAGGGCTTCATAGAGAAAAAACTGCATCAGTAAAAACAGCGTGACGGTCCATTGTAAAAAAACTCAACCCTACCGCTGAGTCGCGTGGCAGGTACCTACCCTATACAACCCTTTACAAAAACGCTTACAAAAAAAGCTCAGGGAAGCGAAAGGGTAAAAAAGGGTTGATATTACGCATGCGCCCCGCGGGATCACTGCCCTCGTTTCTCATTTTAAAATTTGAAAGTGCACATTTAGCTTTTTTAAATTACTTTTTTTTTCTTTCATTTTTTTTATCCAACCTTAATTTATGATAGAGTAGTAATAATGAGGGTTAATAATCGAGAACGATGTAACGTGAATCTACGCACGAGTCTGTCGTATAATGTCGACAAACAAAATTAATATTCTGTTTAAACGAAGGTAGGTACTTAGTCCTTATTTTTCTGAATTCACATCTTGTCTTGCATTATTTTCAGGTGCCTAAATCTGCTAGTTACATATTAATTTTGAATCATGTGAGTTCATTTCTTTTTTAGCAACATAGATAATTCAATGAGCATAAGCCTAATGGCGCAAGTACCTAGAACACTAGCAAGTTCTTAATAAACAACACCAATATTGCATCAAATGTTTCAAGAAGCTTAATACGTAAACCACATAACCTTTTTCTTTACACGCAGTATTTTACATTACCTACTAATGAACAACCTGTACTTACTCGGAACTTACAAATTGTACAATATGTTTTACATGTGAGTCGCTTGATTCTGAATTACAGTATAAATAAAAATAATTGTTCGTTTCTACAATGTATTATAAATAAAATATTCAATCATTTTACAAGAAAACTCTTAAAATAAAGTTAAAAACCCTCATTTGGGAGATTATTAAGACAAGCCCGCGGCTATAATACGAACAAATGCAGCATTAACGACAAACATAGGTAATTCGATAATAACACAAACATTTGACGGCGAAAACACGCACAGAGCTACCAAAACGCGGAGCGAACCATAATTAACAAAGATAAATATCGTTTATTACTGTTAGGAAAGTCGATTAGAAAAAAACTACCCCTTTCACCCCACAATTTGTAACCCGTACAGTGGGCGCCTGCCAAGCCGACCGACACGCATAAAAACTTACGACCGCTCGCGTCCGTGGAGTGAGCTTCTTTATCACATCACTTTACACACAGAGAACTTTAAAAGAAAGACTTGATATAATTATTTTCTTGTTTTGTAAAACTGTTGGTAAGCCTCGTTTTTGTTTAAGACAAATAAAGTTATTGTTTAAACACTCTAATTATTTATTGAAAAGACAATAACCATAGCATTAACGTCTTTTGCCTATAGATTTATTAAATAAAAATACTTGCGAATATTATTATATAATATTTACGTACCGTGTTTCTGGTTCCGTGTTTCTATTCATATAAACATTGAACTTTGAAAAATGTACAATTTTTTTAAGGACATAATTTGTAAAAATGCATGCATGGTGTAATTACTAACGCTTTAATTTAATGCATAAGAATTTAGTACTTAATACACAAAAACATTAATGATTAACTATTGGAATGGGTACTGTAGATTTCACACGATCTCTGAAAAGGTGCCGTCTCCACACTACTAACCACTAGGAAAAAAGTTACAGTTACATAACGCTTTTCCATAATAATAGAATCATTATCGAAAAACAGAAGAGCGGCCAGCTGATTTATTGGATGATAATGGCCGCTGTCATAAATAGCTTTTTTTAATGAACGTTTTTTTTTATGGGTCTGCGCACACACCGGGCTTAACACAGCATTTTTTATTAACGCACTCTTACTAATTATGCATGCATGCATGTTATGTTTTTTCGTATTCCAAATAAATAAAAAACTGGATCCACCTTGTAGAATAATGGAAAAACCAACTCGATTTCTCAAGCTTGAATTTTGGTGACAAGGTAGTACCTAATAACTGTATAGTATTTTCAGGTGATTTAATAATATTTAGATTTAAAACTACAAGTTAAGTAATTTGTTACTAATATATTATTTTAATAACATTTTTCCGCTATGTATCACCATAGAGGATCTTCCAAGATAAGTTCAGGTGTAATTTAAATAATTTAAAAGGTGATTTTAAGTAGGTACCTAGGTTAACTAGGCATAGAATGTAACACTGACACAATTTAAAATGGCGTGATTCTTACTGTAAAGTGACGTCCTAAGACAGATCCATTGTATCGTCTCTGTTTCTTAATTTTATTAGGTTTGTTACATTATTATCGCTCTCTAAATCAAAACTTATAACTGTTCTATAAACCGTCAGTCTTAATAATTAAAAGCTACAAGTAATAATAATATTTCAAAAATATTAGTGATGTTTGACACGTAAATATTATCTTATAATCTGAATCTACTATTCTCATTATCGCTTGACCACAACACTTTACGTTATAATGCACTTTTAAGATTTTCAATCATAGCTGCAAGTGGGTTGAGCTTAAATCATCGATGAGGGTCTCTATATTTGTGGTGTTCCAAATAAAGAGTATTTAAATCTATTTTAGCCTACCAGCAAACATCTTAACTTTGTAAATCCGAGTAGCTACGAAGCAGTGTTAAATTAAATTGCATCTCAACGATTTAGTTAAAAAACAACAATGGAGTGTCATAGATGTCAAAAACATATGTGGTGCGACCTTGACAAATGCACACAAGGCAAACCACGCGGTGTGTGAGTGATTTATAGACGATCGCGAACTGCAAATATTATTAGTTTCTCTTCGTGATCGCGTGAAGCGTGGCTAAACATTCTGCGCGAGCATAATTTCCTCAACTTTGCGTCGCGACTTAAAACGACTTAAAAATTCAGCGTTTCCCCGTTGAAAAAAAGAGTTAATATTGATCGTAGATTTCTCGTCGTGGGGTGCAGCGGCCGGCTGAGTCACCCCACGGTTTTTTACTCACCCTAAGTTATATTTTTTGTAAAGCCCCCCTCCCTCCCCCCGACCCGCTTTAAAGGATGAGTAGTCTCTATGGAAACGGCTCGATCTAATTTATAGGCGGGAGAAAGTACGGATTGCTTAATTAAGAATTTAAAATGTGTCTGCTAAGTAATTAATTATAAATTTTCAGTCCGCCAACTTAAAGCGAGAGATAAAATTCTTTTTTTCTAATGACGCACATTTTCTGCTGTAGAGGTAGTGAGAATTTAATTAACGTAGAACAAAGAGCTTCGCTTGGAACGACTACTATTTGGTGGGCCTTTTCAGACTTTTATAATAAGCAGAATTTTAATATCGTCTATTCGTGCATATTCTGGACAATAGCTCCCAAATTGCGGACGACATAGCATTAACTCTTCCAATTATAAGACAATTCAAATACCAAACCGTATTTAGAAAAAATCTTTTAAAATACGACGCATTTAATATGTGTTAAAATGATGCAGTAATTCCTTGTGTGGAGACTTTCCCCGACGTATGACGAGCGGGTTTATGAATACGCAAGGGTTGTTTAGCCGGGCGCCGAGGGCACGCGCGTTTCAAAAAACTGTGGGTCACCGCCGACAGTCAGTTGGCGGCTTTTTGTGGCCCAGAGCGCGCGTCCCACAAGCGCCCGCGCAGGTATTTATTACTGGTACCAGTTGGTGAGTTCATTTTTGATTAACTTTTGACGTTAAGTTGTCGGTTTCACCATAACCTCACATTTCTTGAGACGAAGTCAACTGAAATAAGATAAATAACATCAATAAAATGATCAATTCGATACATTATCATCACAGTTTCAAATTGAATTGCAAATTCGTAATTATTCCCTAAATATTACTCATTCTTTCAAGAATTATTAAGTATTCCTTATTTTATGTATGCAGTTGTCCCTTATTTATACTTATTTACGGTTGCCGTAATTACCCTAATCAGTTTTTGATGGACTGGCTAATTGATCTAAAGATACGCATAAACTTGATAAAATATATAAGTAAATATGGATAAAGCTTGATAAAAATTCTAAGAAAAACCTAAACGAGTGACAACTACCCTCGGTCGAATATCAGTTTAAAGTTGGAGGGCACCCTAATACTTTTCAACCGTTTCATTCCAATGGCTCCGGTGACAATTGTCGATTGTACTCAATTAGGAAATTCATTTTATACCTAATTTTGTTAATTTTTCGCAGCTTTTGATGCTTTGTTTATTACCATTCTTCATATCAATAAATATTTTAAAATGATAGTATATGAAAATTATTCTTATACAATTTCATGTAGTATGAGCAAAGGCATGTCTATGTAAGTTAGTTAATTTCATTTCACTACAGCCAACCTAACGCAATAATATTAATGTACGAGATTTGCTGATCATAATAATTAGATCTTGTGGGTTAGGCGAAAAAAAAACAATGGCGACAATGCTGCCTAATGAGCCATAAAGAAGAAAACGATACGTAGAGCAAGGCGTAGACAAAAAGGGCGCGGCAGGGGGTGCGAGCGGCGCGCGGGCGGCGGCGCGAGGAAATGGCGGGAGAGCTAAATTAATTTGCGCGCTCCCGCCAAACAAAGGCACGCTAATGGAACGCGCCGAATGGAAAAAATGCCACCGTCCGCTCTCCGGCGACTTATTTTTTTTTTGTAAATACAACCTTTGACTTTCCCAAATGAATAACATTACACCCGTCGAAGTTTGCCAGCGCTGGCTTTGTGCCGATTTAATGAGGAAGAAGAAAACGCGATACTCACCACGCGTATTTCATAATTGTTCACTCAAAACAAACTTGGCTTCTGTTTTAATTACTTCGAGTGAAAAGTTTTGTCTAAGAAAAATATTCTTTGTTCCCTGACATATTTCATAGACCAAATAAGTAATGAATTCGTTTCTCTATCGTGAATATGAAATTATTGAAATGAAAAAAATATTTGAACAACTTCGCTAAATTAAACTACTAAAATGGTTAACAAAAAAAATACCTGCCTACAATATTATGTGTAAACATTAAGACATGCGTAGTCTTCGTAGCACGTAGCACTTTCGTAGCGCGTAGGTTACGCGTAGCGCGATAACAAAGTCAAATAAAAAGTTAACTTTTCACATACGTTGTTCACATGTTATGTTTCATCAAAAGCAACCTATTGTAACACAGTAGTTAATTGGCATATCCAATATATTTTTTGGAAGTATTTTCAAAATTATTGATTTATTTAAGTTTAAAAAAATAATTGTAACGAGCGTTAGACTATGGTTGAGAAAGATGTAACAACTATGACAAGGACATCAAGTAAGACGTTTCATCGACAACTGTCGATTGAAATCTAATAATTACTTTAAAGTAGTCAATCAAATTACTACATTACATTACAAATTATTACATTTTTGTCATTTTAATGATGATTCGTCGCTGATATGATCTGAAATGCTAATAGATGTTTCTCCATGCTTTTGTTGAACTGTTTGGGGACTCAGTGAAAGCTGAAAGCGTAAAGGACGCATTAACTTCCAAGTTAAGGTGTTCATTCAGAGGTGTGATAAGATAATCGCATTAATCGTGCATGTCAGTTGCCGCTGGCGAGCAGGCGGTAACTCGAGTCGCGAGATGCCGGAAACAATGAGCGATGATTATCTAAATGTACCTGCTCCGAGCGGCTTTTTGTCGCGAGATGATATTAATGCGCGACCCATTACTCGTGCCAACAGATTTATGTGCTCCCAATTAAAAGTTGCCACTGCTGAAGACGTGAAATTAGTGGAATTCCCTTACATTTATCAAGACATCAACGTTGCCTCGCGCCACGCGAAACTTCCCAAATTTAAATTAGAGACGATTTTTACAGCTACCTCCCTGTGGGGGAAGGGGGGGACGCTACCCTTTCCTTATAACGAGGAAGGCCTCATGCATTTTTATGTGCTTCTTTTTTCGCCGGCGTTTTAAACAAGGGGGTGAGCGTGGGGTGCGCCGGGGGGTGAACTTTTTTATTCGCGTCTTGATAAGTTAGGGTTGAAATTAGACGTTGGAGTTTCGTTCGCGGAATTCATAATGACGAAAATTAATAAGTTTTCTTTTGAGGGTCCTCCGAACTAAGGCGGCCGTCGAATGCGTATAGACACGAGTGTATTATTGTATTTATGGCTCTTATAAACACACTAGCGACTCCAGTCGACACTGTGTATATGTCATGCTAGTCAGTACAGGTATTAGGGAGTACTTTTTCAGGTAGCCCATGTTGTATAAACAGAAGCTTTGAATCATTGTTGCACGGCAATTTTTCCTGACTGCTTCAAACTTTTATGATCACCAAAGTATGGGAATTAAAATGAATGAAACCCTTTACAACTACAAGATCGATCAAATCAATATGCTAATTCAGAACGTACGTATACTGAGTATGATTATCTAAAATCGTTCGTTATCTTTTTTCTTTATGCAAAATAGTATTGAGGGTGCGTCGGGATAAAACAGAACGGAATGTAATAGATACAATATTAATATCTTCTTACAGTCAGTGCCGGCGACGGTTTTGGTTCTCATTTTAATTATTCAATATAATTTACGCAATGGAATATAAATGATATCTTAATTTCTTCCTTTAGATGACGTAAAAATATTAAATTCTAGATCGATATCAAAAATGGCTTATTTTAATATCGCAAATACTCTAGCAGTAAAGTGATCGGGGTTAAGTAGTAAGTAGAGGAAAACACCAAGTTTTGTGTTGGAAATAATCTTTTATAAATATTAACAAAACATATTTCCTCATTTTGAAATGTTGAATACGTGACACATATGGAAATATTATTACTTTCCAAACACAATACCTGTTTATGTACGGTTAATGTCTCGGTGAGGAATAATAATCATAACGAAGTCGTAAGTCGTATCTATTGAAATTATTTTCAGGGACAGAAAAAAAGCTTATGTCAACAGAAATAGATGTAATGGGTCGTTGAGGTATTTCCCCGACATGAGGCATTAGTGTGGCAAGTAACGCGGGTGGACAGCGGTGTCGAGCCGGTGGGCCGCGCGTGTGAGCTCTCTGCACATGGAGACACTTGTTGAGTCGATGTGTGGGCATGCGCGCCGAGACCCACACACGCCGAACTGTTTACTGACAACAATGCACCCACTTCCCACATCTGCTTTAAATTCACTACAACTATGTCATTTTAATTACACAATTGAAAAGCAATTCGCTTATCATATAAGAACTCTAAGTATTTATATCAAATTTTTTACCTCCGCTTATTACATATAATGAGAACGGAAGTTGATCGACTTAAGTTTTATAAATTACGAGAGATAAAACATCGGAATATTCTTTTCATAACAGCCTATTTCCGCAAATGAATGACTATTATATTTCATCAAAGTTGGAAATTGGAGAAATCAACGAAGCACCGTGAAGTCGGATTTGTGCAATTATAAGAATAAAAGCAAGTCATTAGTCCAATCAATCTGGGCGGGCGAGCGGCGAGCGGGCGCGGCTTCTCGGACAGCTCTCGTATTATAATTCGCGCTTAATAACGTCGTTAACAACGCACATTAAAACAAAACAAACAGCGGTGACGGCGGCAGCGGGAGCGGGCGCGGGTGGGCGCCATCCTTCCTCGAATCCGTGTCATTAATTTACGTAATGCGTAGGTACGCGCTATCCCCAAATATTTAAGAAGCCTCCTCCGGGAGCGCCCGCTCCTCCACTATCCCCCTCCCGCGCGCCTCCCGCCACCCCACAACCCGCCTGCCGAGAATTATGGCGGCCGCCTTGTAATTATATTTTTTAATTTATCTTCCTTAGCGAATACAATGGAGGCGCCACCCCGCCACCGGAGCGCTTCTTTCTCATGCTGAATATTGTATCAGGCCGCTGAAAAAAGGAAAGAACGCTTTAATTACAAGCGAGAGAGCGACCGGCATTACGCGCTAAATATTTGATGTTGTCTCTTTCTTGGAGCGGTCGGCGGGCGCTCCGCGGGGCGGCCGCGTCCTCAATAATTAAAACGCCTATTAACTCATTCCTCTTCAGGTGACCCCTCATTACGTCCCGAATAAAAAATTTCGAACACACCACATACATACTGATTGCTGCCAAGTGCCACCCTACTCAATTAATCCCCACTAAAGTATCACTATGTATGGGCACTTTCACTAGTACCTGCGGCCTAAATATTTGTTCATTGCATTTACACAAAGCTGGATAAATTATTATCAATTTTCAAAACTGACATAATTGAATTCCATAATTGGAAACTATCTCATATATAACTGAAATACTCTGACTATATCACACACTATACCTACTCCATAATTAAAAAAACAACTAAAACGAGTAAATTCTGAAAAATATTTAGGTCTATATTTGGACAGCCGTCTCACCTGGGAAACCCACTTAGATAAATTGAGCTCAAAATTGTCATCTCTTATGGGTAGATTACGAGGAATTGTTCGATGTTTTCCAAAATCCGTGAGATATCTAATATACAATTCTATGGTAAAACCACACCTTGATTACTTAATAGAAATATGGGGAACTGCTGCAAAGACCCACACAAAACCCTTACAAATAATACAAAATAAAATCGTAAAATTACTCTTTCATTACAACTATTTGACGCCAACAGAAAAAGTATTCAAAGAAACAAATCTCATGACCCTATGCCAATCATATACATATAATACATGTGTACTAGTTCGCAAAATTTTAACTAAGGACATAAAATCAAAACTTACATTTACAACAAAAGGACAAACACACAAAAGAACTACTAGACGCGTAAACAACATCTGTCTCGTGCATCCACGCACTAACTATGGCAAAAGAAATATTTTGTTTGAAGGAGCACAGTTATATAATAAACTACCTAATAATATTAAGCAAATACAATCGTACTACCTATTTCGTAAAACACTAAAGTTCCATATCTTGAAAGATTTTACTAGGTTTTAAATAGTTATAAGACGCACATAATAATAATTAATAACATTAACATACATAATGCATTGTTTACGTAGTTAACTACTTCAAAAAGAAAAATATATATACATATTAACTGTTTATTAGCTTAATGTACCGGTATCTATTGGTTACCTAATTGCTATGAGTTGCGTTCGACAAACCGATACGTAATTGATGCCAATGTTTTGTAACTACCCACATTGTCTTTGTTTTTTCTGTTTAGATTAATTTTTGCTTTAATATTTTTCGAATTGTACCGCCCGCATGCTCATTTTGCACTTATTATAAAGTTAACTTGTTTTCTCATAGTATTTAAGTGAATTGTGTTCTTTTTATGAGAAATAAATATCTTAAACCAGATAATTTACTTACGGTGGTGAATGACGTAAGTTTAACACAATTTGTGAAGTTTTTAATACCAGTTGTTGTACCTATATGTTATCTTTAACGACCAACTCACCTACCATCATAAACACAATGCAAAAAATCTGTCTTAAAAAAGCACCAAAACCTGCAACATAAAGGCTATGATACCACATTGATAAAGATATCCATAAAATGATAAACAATGCACGTGTACAGCAGAGAGGTACAGGCTGATTTATAAGTGAACAACAGTCGCAAATTAAGGCGGATTCCGTAGCGCGGACACGGCCGTGCAGTACTTAGCGCGAGGAGACAAAGTATAAAGTAGCACCCCAGCCACCCACTGAAAAACGTCTCTAATATTCTTTTAGAAACGGTGGCATTTACGGGCTATATTTTATCCTGAATTTGCATACGCTCCTTTTTCGTACCCGTCCTCTATTTTATGGGTGAGTATTTTTTTCATCCGGGGGTTAAGATACAAAAGGGTAAAGCGGGCCCCGCGCTGATAATTAAATTGCACCGCGGAGCGCTGCTAAAACTGTGGCCCTCGGATACTTTGTAGTCACTCTGCCGCATGCCGGTGTCGCGGCACTGACGCGACTTTTTATTATTCTCTCACGATACATTAAATTTCACGCTTCAATTATTAATATTTAAAAAAAACTTTTTTAATGAATTGTAAAATAGCATAGTGTCTAATGACAGTGTACCTATCATTTAGCTAGGCACTTACTTGTATCATTGTAGATGGATATTAAAATAATTAATGGTATTCAAATTGGAGGAAAATGTTCATGTCCTAACAGTCGTGATAATAATTTAACTAACAAATTAGGAGAAATCTTACCCTGCTCTAAGTCAAATTACCATAATTGCTAATCAAATGTTGTAGGAGTAGCCGCGTCGGCACGGCTGCTCGCTTTGTACTAATTACAAATTCTAATTCCCTCTCTTGTTTCATAGGCCCTTTGAATTTGTAAATTATTGCTTTTGCTTTAAGCTTTCAAATGAATTCTCAATTCTGTAATTCTATCTCGAATCATTGGTTTGGTACTACCTACCTCTTGTAAAGGCCAGGACAAGGCTGCGTAGCAACAATTTTTTGTTCAAAAAAACAGAATGGCTAGAAAATTACTCAAACAAATTGACAGTGTTTTTAATAGAATTAAACAATTTTGGAGCGATATTACAAAATAAAAATTGTAGCTACTGCTGCATCTTGTTAACTCGAAATTAAATATTAAAACCTAGCAATAAAACTTGCAACAAGTTAACATGCACTTTTTTATGGACTTTACATAGTTGCAGTTCTCATTTTGGTGGTATCGTAAAGCAATGTTGTAAAATTTACTCTTTGTTTCCTAACGTAACGTGAAGATATTACTTATATCAAAGTATCCATAATACAGTAAGACCTTTTCGCGAATCACACAGACGAATAGAACGTCGTATTAAATGATTTTGAATAGGTACCTACCTAAGCGTTTTACTGAGAATCAATGGCCCAATCAATACAATTAAAACGTGTAATATAAACTCACTGAATACCTGTCAGTTATGTGAGCTTCCTAAGAGGCTGTAAATTTGTTTGAAGTGCTATATAAAGAGGATTTTCTTGAAAGGAAAAATAACTCGTCAAAAACTTAATATTAAAACATTTTCTGTGTATAAGTATTCGAGAGCGACGTAGCGAACGATTTTAATTCTATCACAAGTCTACTTATAAATAACACCGGCTCCAATTAAAAGCGCGCGACAGCTTTGAAAGCGGAATGAAGGAAAGTATAAGTACCTAGGTGGGGAAATGTGGCCGTGTTTACGGAAAAGCTCCTCCGGCAAATATTATCGCGAGACGAGCGCGATCAAATATTCAGGCGGCGCGCGGAGGCGGCGGCGCGGGACGCAACCCTCTCCAAGTTTCAAGCCCTTCCCTTTGCACGCCCTACACTAATTACGTTTAGAGTTCTTAAGCGAAATTACTTAGGCCCCTCGCCACCCGCGCCCGCCACGCCGACCCCCTTCCGGAAATGAGGCGCGCTGGAAAAACAAGAAAGAGGAAAGCGTTATATAAGAAGGTCGCTGTCTTTCTGAACGTCCTAAATCTGGCCAATCTCTAAAAGATGTTGATGTAATGATTTTTTCTTCATTTTCGCGAACATTCTCTGTTCATGAGCGGTTGCTAAGTGAAAAGCAATTAAAGCACGGGCGAGTGATCTCCACCCGCGCCCCCTACTCCCGGCCGCCCGGCTCCCACCTCGACACTCATTCGATCAACAAGAAAAGAAACACGATTATATGCATTTAATGATTTTAGGTCCAGCGTCAAACTAGCTGCTGATTATCTCACGAGGTACACCTACTTACTATGTGGCTCGTAAGAGCGCATGATACACACTGACTACACACATGTTTGACTATTACCGAATTGGAGAGAGGATAGACCCACATGTCGGGTAACCTGTTGAGCTTACCCTTACATACGTGGAATAGTATGAAGTTCTTCATGACACCAGCCATGGTAGATATATTAAAAAAAAAAACACCTAAATAGTTTAGTGGCATTACCTACGCCAGCGATACCAGTGGTACATTACAACATGTTGTATGTTACAACGGGTTAGTGAGTTTACCTTTCACGCATTATCAAAGGTTATTAGCAAAGAAATTTCAAGATACGCTAAATATTGTTTTCTCTAGAAACGTTTGGCCGACAAAGATGAATACCTTCAATAGGCATTATCAAAAAATTAAAGAGATAATGTTCTACTTACTGAAAAATTTTGCCAATTCCAGTCGATAACTTATCCCAAATTGTGGTTAGTTTGTATATTACTGCTACAGATTAGTAAAGACGATAAGTCTACGACATCTATGGCTACCTTGACGACAGTACCGAATTGGTAAATCAAATTGGGAATAACAAAAAAAAAATTGAAAACATAATTAATCCAGTTTATGGAGCACTGTGGATGGTGGCCGCGCGTCACCAGCAGGCGTGCGAATTGAGCGAATAACCGCCCGACCGCCCGACACCGCGCTTCCGCACCTTTCATGTGCCAACGCACAGTTTAATTTCCTAATTCTCAAATATTTTCCAGAGACAAGACAGTCTGCCAAGACTTTATTATCTAATAGGAAGCCACCGCCGACGAATACACAAACACTCGGTACGGAGCTACAACAACGCTGTATAATTTCCTGTTTTACTAAATAGCTTTGAAGCTTGTAAATAGATTTATATAACAGTCCCTTTCAGCTCGTTATTTCGTTATATCTAACATCTTATTAGTTCTTATTATTACTTAAATAAAAATGAAAAATATGGAAATAAAAGTTCATCCCAAACATGAATTGAAGCATATCATATCAACACATAACACATGACTTTATGTTCTTCCATTGTTTTTTCTAACCTTGTATGTACTTGATCTTTCATGGTTCACTCATCATAAAACGTCAGCTATCTAAAGATTCTGAGCAGGTAGCTGACGATACCAAAGCTCGGACACAGTTAAGATTTTAAACCAATTTCGCAGTTTTTCAAGATTTATTATAAAGAAATTTCCTCGGTGTCCAACGGCTTAAATTAGGTAACGTAGATTGAGAATAGCGTCGCAAAATTACAAAACAGAAGAGGGAAAACTTGCGGTTGTTTAATGAGATTTAAATAATTAATGAGCGTGCAAAATTGGTTTCTTTTTTCAGGCAGCGAAGTGCTTCGGGGGCCACGATGAAAAACAAGCCATAATTGCAACCCCGACCGACG
Organism: Helicoverpa assulta; assembly: GCA_963856015.1. Taxonomy (NCBI): domain Eukaryota; kingdom Metazoa; phylum Arthropoda; class Insecta; order Lepidoptera; family Noctuidae; genus Helicoverpa; species Helicoverpa assulta. The sequence goes on from CAWLCW010000016.1 coordinate 6,142,554, forward strand.
CGACGGGGACAAGCGCTAACAGCGCTCGCGCTAAATATTACCCGGCGAGGGAGTTCTTCGCCGATCATAATTTATAAAGTTAAACTTTTAATTGCTATCGTTATAAATCTTATTACGGCACCAATTTAACTTTCAGCTATTTTTTGCTCAAGCATCTAGATTTAAGTACCTATTCTTCAAAAAAATATTCAGTACATAGGTATTTTCTTAGCTTAGTTAATTATTAATCTTGCATAAAATTTTTATCTCACTGTATCTATGTACTAAAATGGAAGCTAGCCCTATCAGGCAGCGCTAGCAAAATTTTCTGTTATATCAATTATTTTTATGTAAGTACTCACTGATCCTTTATCGAATTATACTAGAATAAATTCAATAGACCTACCGTTGTAGCCACTAGTAGGTACGCTTTCCCACAGTGCGTCAAACCTCATTGGGCACTTATCTACAACACATGACCAAGCATTTAAAGATCTTATCAAATGTCACATATCTACTGAAATGTAACTTTCGTTATTTCCTCAAAAACGCACCCTAGTACATTTACATATCGCAACGTAGGTTTACCAATATTGATTACAAAAGCATGACCGTTAGTCGCTATTCCGGATGATTGATTCAGAAATAATTTACTTGAAATCTTATTTTTCCTCAAAAAAGTAATTTTCAGTTCGTTGACTTTATAATAATGAAATCTTGTTATCGCGATATCTAACGGAATATGTAAACGGAACAATGTTCTTATTCAAATGTGTGTGATTGACATCTCGCCGGGCGGTCAGCGGTGGCGCGGCGAGCCGACGTTTTGCAAGATTTGCCTCCCTTCACCCGATTCGCCCTACCGAATCTATTGTAAATCTGACCACGATCAAAGCGATTGTGATCAAATCCAAAAACTATTTAAATTTCATTCACAACCAGAAGCCGTTTTCTACAATTCGCTGGGAATTTCCGTTATTAGTTAGGCAACTGTTCCGTTTCATTGGCAGTCATGTGTTAGGTAACTGGTTTTAAAATTATAGGTACGCAATGTAAGTAAGTAAATACAGGCAAAGTCATTAGTACCATTCCTCCTACATAACATTTTTATGATCTAAAGTATTATTGCTTTGCTATAATAAGATGGTACAAATTGATGACAGCGTGGTAAGTATTCAATAGTAAGCAAAGTTCTAAAGCTAAATGTTTATTTAAAAACATGCGTAAGTCTGAATTTATACCTAAATACTAGGGTGCCTAAATGTGTTAGGTACATGACTCAGGAAATATTAAATTAGTATGCAGCTCCTGAAAATAGTTTCAAAAACGTATCATTAAAATCACACTGTTAAATTAACAAACGTAACAAAACTAATCTATTAAGTAGTGCAGTAATAGCTAGCTGCAGATGTTCGGGCGCTCGCGTGCTGTACTTGTGCCACCCCACCCAAAACATTATTGTCAGCCTCACTATACAAAAAACGCGCCCAGATTGTTTACCTCACTTTTTACCTTTTTTAAAACTACTGTTTAGCTTTTTATAAGTATTTCTGTCGCTGAGCACGCGGCGACCGCCTTTATAGAGATATCACTCAAGCGTTTACAGATAGGTGCACAATCTATTGTGAGGAGAGACGCCAAGGCTATTCATTTTTAATGTTTATTTAAAAACAGATAATCGGTGGATTTGTTGAAGACCTCGACATTTAATTTGTATCTATTTTTTCTCTACGCTAACGTTAGGGGCGCTATAAATAGGGAATATTTTACAGTCTATCAATATTGGTAACTGTCAACTGGATAAGGTAAAACGTGTACAAAAACAAACCTGTGCAGATACCTAGTTATTTTTATTAAGTAGGTATTATGGCGTTAATAGGTACCTAGGCGGTCTGATCAAATGTAGATGAGTACCAGTGTTTTACGAGGATGAACTGTCTATCTGACCTCCTCAACTCCCTCCTCCTCCTCCTTACCTCCGGGCAACCCGATACCCCTTAGCAAGACTGGTTGTCAGAACTTTCTGGCTTTGACTACCCTGATGACTGCGATATTCAAATCCGAGCATAGCCGAGAGCCACCAATTTAACACAGTGAGTTAAAACTGCGGAGCAGTTCATGTATTTGTCACAAATATTGTAATTGTAAGTTTAATAAGATACATATTTTATTCGCGTGCAAAACTTAAACGGTCTCATAGTACATATGACTTAAACTAAAGATTTTAAGTTTCTTGTGTTACAACGAACTTCATTCTCTAAATTAGTTTTAGGCTTTGAATTGCAGGTGCTAATTACGCAGCCGCCTACTGAGAAATCTTTATATAGATATTTTTAAGAGCTATTTTAAATATTTTAGATTTTTCTTCATAATACTTTTAGTTCATGTCATATCAAATAAGAACCGCTAGTTTACTATCGAGGAAATTCCCACCCTTATTATTTACATCATGGTGCAGTCTTGCATTTTCTATTATATTGAGACCTACGGATCAAAATATTTTAGAGTTTATTTCTAAAATGAATTAGGAATGAAAATATTGACCAATTTCCTGCTTGCAAAGTAAAAATAGGCAATAAGGAAAACAATATAGTAAATTAAGATTTGTTCAAGTTTCAATAACGGGGATAAATCACGAGGTAGGTAGGTAAGTATCGCAAGTTTGTTTTTGTGTAATGCAGTTTTTGCGATTCGTAATTTTTATCAAAACTTCGTCTAATAATTTCAATAGACTGTGCCCTTTTGTCATTTACATAACTTTTCATCAACTACATCGTTTACCTATTTTAGTTATAAAAACTAGATCTTGTGAACGTGCTTGTGAATAATGACTTCACATAATTCTTCGGTTAGTCAGAAAAAAGGAATCAGGTTGAATCTAAACTCTGGACCTCTTTTAAGGAAATATTTCCTATTTACCCTGCCTTGATGGGATACCAACACTAATAAAGGTGAAGGAAAACGTCTTATCGTCCAGGTTTCCCCTGGACTTTAAAGTCTAAAATTGCCAATCCACATTGAGCAAGCGTCATGATTAAGGCCCCTTCCTTCATTATTCCACGTATATTCCATGTATTCGTCCACATTCCTGTAGTGGGAATAGTTTTATTATTTACCAATAAAATGCTGTTTGAAAAATTCTGAAAACCTTTTATTGTGCTCATTAAATGCGAGTTACATTAAAATGACAATAATAAATATAAATGATGGGTTAGTAATTCTTAATACTGAAATAATATTACTTTCAATGAAACGCTTTTGCAGTTGTGACTTTTGACCAGTCACATAACTACGTCAATTATTGCCATCAAGATTGTAAACCATAATATTTAATTTAACCATATGAAAACAATTAGGAATTTAAAATGTTATTTCATTTATGAATAGAATAAAAGTAACTGAGCAGATTTTTACTGATAAATGCAAATTTAATGCATAGAAGGCACAATGACAATTTAAACACATGAAAAGCATCCAAAGCAAATGAACATGATATTACAAAATTTTAAAACGCTTACGGAATGTAGATACTCAATTCCACGATTACGAAAGATATTTAACGAGTAATCCGAATAAATAAATCATAATACATTGAAGACTATGAAAGACAGACCACAATATGCTTTAAAGCACAATTCAACAGTGTCGTCGATAAATTCCAATTTCGCTTAAATATAAAACCACCATCAAAATAATTTAAAGACTCTCACACAAACCACTAACTTTCATGCCTTTATAATTAGAATAATTAGTTTTTTTTATCCTATCAATTATGTACAGCAAGGCATCAACATTTGTGTGTTCTTTTGAGATTGACCTAATTTAATACTATTATATAAAACTATGATTACAGTCGGCGAACATTACAAGCATACGTAAACTGTTCAGTAAGATGGATATGTCACCGGAAAATAACAAAACTCGTCAGTTGATCAATTTTCTAGGTAGTTGATCAACTCTCGGAAAATAATAAACGACAGTTGAAATTGACTATTGTAATTGTATCTGTAAGTTGACCAATTTGCTAAAATTCAATGCGTTAAATAGTACATTTCAACTGCCGTTTATTATTTTCCGAGAGTTGATCAACTACCTAGAAAATTGATCAACTCACGAGTCTTGTTATTTTCCGGTGACAGATATACCAATTTATGACCACGACTGCATATTTATTTAATATTAAGTAAGTTTAGGGCCCGTACTACAAAACCTTTACAATTATTACCAACTTTGCTATTATTACATTCTACTAATCGAATGCCAAAAGTGAATACTTCAAGCAAGTTCAAGTGCATTGTAATACGGACCTTATTGCGTTAAGATAAGGGCGATAATAGAACGTTGTCAGCAAGTGTTGACGGATGCTAAGTACTCGTTGTATTTCTTCTCCTGAGCTTGTTGCAATTTCTGCAGTTTCTTCACCAGGCCTTTACTGAGCTCTTTGCCTTCATGGTCATGTGTTGGAAGACCCTAGAAGAAAGGAATATTGTTACATACATAATGTAGTTTTAAAACTCCTCAACGAAATAGCTATTTTCGCCGTATCAATAGTGGCAGCGCCAATCGATTTAATCAAGCTTATTTTGTTCTTTGGTATGCTCGATAGCAACCATGGCATGGTAAAGTTACTCTGGTACCATTAATTTTAACACCCTTTGACCTGTACGTAGCTATGTAATGTAATCTTAGGTAACACATTTAATAACCTTTAAAGGATCGTAACGTCATGAAAATTAGTCAGTTATGTGTAGTTATGTTGACAATACAATGACATGGACCTGTCGAACTGATCTGATGATGAAGCCGAAAGATAGGCATGGGCATTCCGTGATGGAGAATTGTATCATAGCCCAGGTTTGGACTTGTTAGAAAGGTCCTGAAATGGACTTTGACTGTACGTTTATAAACGCGTGTTTGTTACACCTACTGCACATGCTAAATTGCTATTGTTTAAACATAAAAGCTTGGTAGTTACCTTGTCATCAAACTTGGAGTATTTATCGGCCTCCCGCTTGAACATTTCTCCCGGAGGAATCTTCTTAAGCTCTTCCTTAGCGCGCTGCGCTTCGAGCAACTCTTGCTTTTTCCTCTGCTTCTCCGCTTCTAGACGCGCCTTCTCTTCTCGTTCCTTCATAATTTCTTCTTTACTAACTAATTTCATTACTGTGCGATCTGTTCATAAAAAAACATATACTAGTTTTTAATGGACTTCAAAATAGGATGTTCTCAGTTTGACGTATGTATGTTATATGTTTGTTTGTGCGCGATTATCCCACGTTTGACTGAATCGATTAAGACGCGGTTTACAGCATAGTATTTATCAAACTTAGGAGAAGGTTTATGGTATATTATTGTTGAACTAGCTGTTGCCCGCAACTTCGTCTGCGTGGGCAATATAGAATAGTCAATTATTACGTATGGTGCGTAAGTAATTTTCACAGGAAATAGCTATAATCTATGTCTATATGCTTTGAGTCTGACAAAGCTGTCATTTGTACATTTTCTGCAGCTGCTGCGACTAAGCAGAAGCCAGAAAGTCTGTCAGTCTTACCATGGATATCGTCTTGTGTAGTTGACTGGATTGAAGATAGATAGATAGGTAGTCGCTCCAAGCAAAATATTGGTACTCAAACAGATTCGGTGACTGGAAGCCCAACACCAACATAGTTGGGGAATAGCTGGATGGATGATAAAATGAGTCATCATCATCAGCAGGCGCATAGGGTAGGATAGTTTCACTACTGGGGAGAAACACTTGTATGACTCGTATGAATTGGGGATTTTCTGTGCACTTACTTACTATGGTAAGGCTGACCCCACATTAGGCGTGCGCGATCCTCGGGCGTGTGAGTAGCGCGGGCGTCGCGAGCGCGCTGCGTGAAAGTCGCGTTTTGCTGCCCTGCGGCATGTGTGAAGAGTGCAAGCGACGCGCTCGCGGCGAGCACGCGGCGCTCGAGTTGCGTTCTTACCCCTACGCCCGCTATCCCCGCCGCCCGCTAAACGCCTTAGCAGTTTAACGTCAAGTCGAGCGCGCTGTAAATGCCGCAGGGCAGCAAAACGCGACGCTCACGCAGCGTGCTCGCGACGCACGCGCTACTCACACGCCCGAGGATCGCGCACGCCTAATGAGGGGTTAGGTCTAAACCGGGAGGGACTCCACCGAAATGTTTGCATTAGTTCACGAATTAGTTTTGCCAAGATTTTCAAAATGTACGCTCGCAATTTTTCATTTCTTGGTGAAGCCAGCAAATCAAAAGAAACAGAAGTGTTGTATACTGTGCGTCACTACCGCTCACCGGGAAAATTTCGCTCTTGCGGAGGACGTTTATATACCATATTTTGTGTCACACGTAAACAGGACGACAGTAAGTATCCACCGAAACACTTTCAAAGATCTGATGAACGAACAAATCAGACCTGAGTTGGTCACCTGGGGCCAATCAGAGCTCTATGAAGCGATCATACGCTTTGGCTCCTACTGTTATTGTGGTTTCTGAAAATGTATTCACCTCATTCAACGATGAATGTAATTCTGATGGTACTATTAAGAACACTTGCTTAGCGCAAAAGCTGACGTTGGCAGGCCGACTCTTTTGACTTCTCGAATAGGATACCATTGGTTTTTGTGCAATGCACACCTGCAATGCATGCTGGATTAGGATAGGATATAGGTGGATAGGATTTGCAGCAGAGAACAATTCTGTCTTTGTAATTGAATGACATCAAACGTAGTTTTATATAAAAGGTGTTTTTTTAGACTTGGCTCGGGTCTTACTGAGACTGTTCGTAATCGTGAACAGTGTATTTGCGATCAAAAGTTGAAAGTAAGCATGTCTCTGGTATGCGACGCGTAATTTGTACGTTTCCAGACGCATAAAGCATTTTACGTGTGTATGGTATTAAATCGAGAAAGTTCCCATTTCTTATCTGCACTTTGTATCTGGGCTTGTTTTTAAAGCTACAGAAGCCTACATTACCTACCTCACGCTTAGCAGCGCTTGCGAGAGATAGATCTTCCTTTCTTCTAGGATTAAGTTTACATATTTTGCATCAGAAAAAATAATTAAGGTCTACTCAATACTACTCACTCAAAGTAATTTGTTTTAAGGCCACCACATTAGTGGAAGATAAGCTAAACTATGTTTATGAAAAAATCCTGATATGAACTCCATCTGTAACTTTAAATGATAATTAATTGTTCCACTAAAGTCATCATTTTTGACATAATGTTCAAAAAATAATTTAGATGGCACCGTTTTATATTTGGCTGAGAACTATTAATTTTCCTTTCATCAAGGTAATAATTATAGTTGGATTTTGATGTGGTACGGCAAACTGACAAAGGGGATCTTCACACTGCCCCGCATCACGCTGCATCTTGCGTGTCGACGCACCTACGCGCGTTCCTGCGGGAGTGCAGATCTGCATCATCGTGCGGGTTTTTCACGCACTCACGCGCGTAGGTGCGTTTTGTTATTTCACGCACGACGGCTCTCATCGAGTTCCATTTTCAAACATACACGTCACGCCCATTCAAAATCACGCGCGTCACTGCGGGATTCAGTGTGCCATACCTTGCGTCTCGCCCCGCACCTACGCGCGGGGGTGCGTTTTTCTCCGCATGTATGTGCGTGATCCGCATGAACGCGCGTGGATGCATTTTCAGTGTGTTGGACTATGCGTGTTTTCCATACAAACGGAGATATTTCCATACAACGGAAAAAAACGCATCCACGCACTACGCTGCATCATGCGGGGCAGTGTGATAATCGCGGGGATCTTCACACTGCCCCGCATCACGCTGCATCTTGCGTGTCGACGCACCTACGCGCGTTCCTGCGGGAGTGCAGATCTGCATCATCGTGCGGGTTTTTCACGCACTCACGCGCGTAGGTGCGTTTTGTTATTTCACGCACGACGGCTCTCAGGCGATTATCACACTGCCCCGCATGATGCAGCGTAGTGCGTGGATGCGTTTTTTTCCGTTGTATGGAAATATCTCCGTTTGTATGGAAAACACGCATAGTCCAACACACTGAAAATGCATCCACGCGCGTTCATGCGGATCACGCACATACATGCGGAGAAAAACGCACCCCCGCGCGTAGGTGCGGGGCGAGACGCAAGGTATGGCACACTGAATCCCGCAGTGACGCGCGTGATTTTGAATGGGCGTGACGTGTATGTTTGAAAATGGAACTCGATGAGAGCCGCCGTGCGTGAATTAACAAAACGCAACTACGCGCGTGAGTGCGCGAAAAACCCGCACGATGATGCAGATCTGCACTCCCGCAGGAACGCGCGTAGGTGTGTCGACACGCAAGATGCAGCGTGATGCGGGGCAGTGTGAAGATCCCCTCATCGAGTTCCATTTTCAAACATACACGTCACGCCCATTCAAAATCACGCGCGTCACTGCGGGATTCAGTGTGCCATACCTTGCGTCTCGCCCCGCACCTACGCGCGGGGGTGCGTTTTTCTCCGCATGTATGTGCGTGATCCGCATGAACGCGCGTGGATGCATTTTCAGTGTGTTGGACTATGCGTGTTTTCCATACAAACGGAGATATTTCCATACAACGGAAAAAAACGCATCCACGCACTACGCTGCATCATGCGGGGCAGTGTGATAATCGCCATACCTTGCGTCTCGCCCCGCACCTACGCGCGGGGGTGCGTTTTTCTCCGCATGTATGTGCGTGATCCGCATGAACGCGCGTGGATGCATTTTCAGTGTGTTGGACTATACGTGTTTTCCATACAACGGAAAAAAACGCATCCACGCACTACGCTGCATCATGCGGGGCAGTGTGATAATCGCCAAACACTATTGAAATGTCTATCGAAAAATTACACTACGTGTTAAAATATGGTGAATTACGGAAAATACACAACTCCATCTGTTGAAATAATAATCCTCTATAAAGAATGTATGGTAATTAAATTGTCATTTACCACCTCGCTCTTTTGACAAATTTGATGTATTTTTACCACAGATGGAGCTACTTTAACCTTGGCTAAACAAAATTTTCATATTTTTTTTTCTTCCGAAGTTACTTATAAAGGTGTGATTTTCTGTGTAAAGATTAATAATAGGCCGAACAACTAATATAAGTACAACATTCAAATGTACAGTTTTGACAAACAGATTGCGTGTCGTAATATTTTACATCTTGAATTCACAAAATTAATCATATCTTTTGATAAAGTGAATCGATTTCGATGAAGCAAAAACTAAGTAATACCCCAAGTTACGTAGAATTTTTGTATATAAGCATTGTCTGCATTGAATTCGTAGATTTTACGTGAATCCCGAACAAACAAACAGATAAACAGACAAACAGACAAACAGACAAACAGACAAACAGACAAAAATGACAAAAATGATGGAAATGGGTTCTGTTAGTTATCCTTTAACATGCCGGCTATTTTTTTTGTCAATTTCTTCAATGTACAAAAATTACTTTTCTACAGATTTATTATATGTATAGATATAGATTTATATTACATTAGAGAAACATGTGAACATAATTTTAAATTACATTAAAACATTACAAAGTACACATTCATTATGTTTAAAAGTTACTCTGCTAAGTGTATTTACGTACCGGGCTTGTCTTCGAGCCGCACCCCCAGCTCGGGCAGGTCGCGGTCCCGCAGCAGGTCGCACAGCGCCAGCACGGCCGGCGCCTGCGCCGCCCGCGCCGCGTCACGCACGCGGCCGCGGAATGTACTCAGCGCTTCTAAGTACGGCATCACTGTTTGTTCCAGCTGTAATAAATGGAGAATAGGTGATGAAATGAAATTTATTTATTTACTAGAATATAGGTACTCTTTGACTGTAAAAACATTTATCAATAAGCTAATTTCTGAGCGACTTCTCAAATCTACTCATTGGTAAGTCTTTAATGTGAGAGGGTAACTTATTGTATATTAGCCATGTATTTATTGTGTTCGATCATTATCGTTAAACCGCATAATACATCCGCTGCTTTTAATTTCAATTCTCAAATATTTCCTCTTTCTTTGGGTAAAGCAAAAGGCCTCAAACTTTCAGTGACATAATTTATATCTTTTTCTGTAGCATAAGTCTGTTTGCTCCACCTATTCTTCCGAATACACCTTCATCAAAACTAAGAAGACTAAAAACTCACGTCAACATTGCCACCGTCGGCAACGGGGAAGCCAATGCCTCCTCTGGGTCCTTCCACTGCACCGAACACATGCAGGACGTCAGTGACGTACCGCGCGGCCGCGGCCAGCAGCGGTGAGCTGCGCGGCTTCGTGTTGCGCAAGTACACGTGCGCCGCGCCCACCAGCTCGCGAAGACTGTCGAGAGCGGCGCGAGTGTCGATGTTGTCTGCGGAGGATTTGAATTTAGAACCAAGGTTTGAATTTAGTATCGCATAGACATAGGCCCTTGTCATACGCATGCGGACACGGCACGGCTACGGGTAGTACTGTATGAGCTACATAAAGAGCTTTCACATGCCACGGCGACCGTGCCGTGATAGTGAGAAAACCGTATGCTTGTGAAAAAGCCCATAGTGTGTATTCTGCTGTGTCCTCCTCATCCCGATACCTCCTGGTAAGCCTGATTGACAGACGAGTCAAAATTCATGGTTAATATGAGCTGACCAGTCGCGATTCATAGTACCCGTTCACGAACCTGATGAATGCATCAGCCATACTTAAGCGATAAGTGTTAATCTATTCATCAATGAAGCCTTTTTTTCCATTTAATTTCTTAAGGACATGGAGTACAATAGTTATACTTCCTTACCACACAAGGCCGCATGCACTTGTTCCTTGACGGCGGACAGTTTGTTTGAGAGCGCCTGCTCCTCCGCGTCCCACACGCCGCCGCAACCCTCGTCGTACCCACTGCGGAGTGCGTCCTTCACGGTCAGGAAGAACTCCTGGAAATACAAGATGTTAGTCTCACTACAATAAATGAAATATTTTTAATAATTAAAATCCCGTAATGTGTAATCTCCAAGTAAATATACTTCATACCTAATGTTTGTTGGCAAACTTCATACAGTTAAAAAAATGAACCGATTTGGCAGAAAAGACGTGGTAGCTTAGAACCAATAAAGGATATGGGATATTTTTCTCCCCATGTGTTTAAAGGAAACAGTAACGCTCGGAACGCGGGTGAAGCCGCAGTCGAAGCTAGTTTAAAACAAAAAGCATTCTCACATTAAACAGTTTCTCAGTCTGAATCGCCATATCCATGGTATTGTCAGAGTAGTCAAGGGTTTCCTTCCAGCCGTGCATTAAGAAGCCGATTCTCAACTGTCTCGCGGTATGTCGACGCAGCGCTTCCGATATCGTCACGAAGTTCTTTAAAGACTTCGACATCTTGCATCCAGCTATTGTCAGGTGGCCAGTATGGAGGAAGTAGTTTACCCAGCCGGGTTGGTCAAAATGTGCCTGAAATGACATGAAAAACATTGTACTATTTTATTATTTTGAACTTAAACATATACCTATCTTTTAACAAACATCTATCCTACTAATATTATAAACGCGAAACTTTGTATGTATGGATGTTTGTTACTCTTTCACGCAAAAACTACTGAATGGATTTTAATGAAACTTTACAATAATATAGCTTATACATCAGAATAACACATAGGCTACAATTTGTAAACATATTGTTCGAAATACTAAACCTGCGCAGACGAAGTCGCGGGCACCAGCTAGTCTTTTATAATTTAAAACTAAAGATAGGAATTAGTTACCCACCTCACTCTGCGCTAATTCATTGTCATGATGAGGGAACTTTAGATCCACGCCTCCCGTGTGAATATCCAACTTGTCCCCGAACACGTCGGACGCCATAGCTGAGCACTCGATATGCCATCCGGGCCGGCCAGCGCCCCAGGGTGACGACCATGAAGGTTCGCCCGCTTTGCTGCGCTTCCATAGAGCGAAATCATTCGGCGAACGCTTTTCACTTGTGTCGTCAGTAAGATCACCTGAATTTAAAATAATGCATAAAGTTATAATGATAAAGAAGTTAAAAATACTTGACGAAAATTTATTATAAGATATTTTTACCTTCTCCTTCTTGTAATGATTTTGTATCTCCGTAAGCTTCAGGCACTAATCTAGCATAATAATGCTTGTCTTTGCTATCAAATTCACTCACACTAAAGTACACAGAGCCGTTTGATTCATATGCTAGACCGTTATCTATTATCTTTTCAATGAATTTCACTATCTGTGGTATATATTCACTAACTCTTGTTAATACATCTGGCGGTAATACCTGCAAGAAATGGAAGAGTTTTATCACTAAACAGAATCAAAAAGGACAACATTTTTCAGTGTAGCCTTTGAAATTTATTTTATTGAATCACATATTTTTAAGTTTATTCTTAAAAATATTTTCTAAATTGGATGGATCAGTTAACATTGTCTTTTGTGTTGTTTTTACATTATACTTACATTTAATGCTTTCATGTCTTTGTGGAACTCATTTTCCCAATACCTAGGCAATGCAGTAAATATAGCATTGTCAGTGACAGTGGCTCCAAGCTGACTATCAAGCCATTCTGATATGGGGCCCTTGGCAGAGTGCAGTAGTTCACCCCTCGCAGTAGATATCTTTGCTTCTTCCTTGCTTTCTATGGCTGCTTTCAGAGTTTTGACTGCTGAGGCAATGCTAAAAATAATTTGCAATTTGTACTGATAGTGATCTACTATGTTGATAATAGTTATCAGATTATTTAATGCATTTCATTCAATATGATAATATCATGTTCAAATGTTTTGCACATTCAATGACTCCTAAGAAAAAATTATAGAAATCCATATTAAAAGAAATCAATCAATAAAAGTGTGTACATATTTTATGTTCATATTGATAGGACCAATTTGTTAAAAGACAAAAGGCAAAATTGAAAGCGAAATTTAGTTTTTTTTTTTGAGTTGATATTATGAAATAATAATATTATTATAACATGTTTCTTTTCTTTGTGCACCACATGAAAACACAGGGTATGGACATATTCATAACTAACACAAGCATGACAAGGTTTGCTGATAAGAACATATGTACTTGAATAGCTTATCTAAGCACCAGTAAGTAATGAAACTGACTACCACAAGTATTAATGAAATTATTGCAATTAAAAACTGTGAATGCTGATAAAGATGCTCATTATGTTTCATTGACCCGTTTGTTTTGCATACAAAGTTGAAATGACCTACCAGTCTAATGTTTTCTGCATAGCACCTTTTTTATCTGGGTCAGTGGCTTCTTTAACTATTGTCTCATAGTAATTTACCACTGTAGTTGCATCATCGATGATGCAATTCAGACTTTTGTTCTCCTCAATATACTTCTCAAACAAATGATGCTGTCTGGCCCTTTTGATAATTTTATCGTCAATATCCGTAATATTCATCACGTAGAATATATCATAGCCAAAATAATTTGCCATTACTCTTCTCAATATATCAAAAGATATGTATGACCTGAAATGTAATTTTGGATATAAATTAATACATAAAGATGGAATAATTCTGAATCATTGAGTGTATTAACCGAAGTCAAACAAGGAGCTTGTGAGCTTGTGAGCTCTGCTCTAGGACGTGAGTGAAATAATGATAGTTTTTTTGGAGTGAATGTGAAACTGTCACTCGAAATTAAGATTTGAGTTAAAAATAATGGCATATATTATAAATGGAGGTTCAGTTTTTGTCATGATTCAATGAAAATGTGTTAAAAGTACCTGGCATGGCCCATGTGGGAGGCGTCGTATACTGTTGGCCCGCAGCTGTACCAATTGATACGGTTACCATTATCGCACACGAATTCTTCCTTTTGCCGTGTCAAGCTGTTGTACAGCTTTAAAACCGGCTTCTTCTCTGTTCTAGCCGGTGGTGACCAGCTAGGTTGGCTTCTTTTAGACATGGTTAGTTTTTTTACACAAACTTCTGGATGAACGTATTCAGTGTGCACACTACCGTTTATAATACGAAAGAAACTCTATAAAAAGCTTAAAGAATCTCTTAGAAATAATATTTTACGCCACGTACTGAACTTATGATGCATGACTTTTTGACATTTGAACCACCACACGATTTGCCTGAGACATTGACAATGACAGCAGATCAGCTGTCTATTACGTTTTAAGGTTGACAATTGTAGAGATGTCCGGTTTTATTTAGTATTTATTCATAGTAATCGTTTTTGGCAAATATTTGGTAACAATGTCCTAATAATTCATTCTTTTTCAAATTATTAAACAATCAAGTAGGAAACTTGATGTTGTCTTCTATTACTTTATGCAGGAAGAAATTCAAAATAAAAATGAAGGCTATTTCCTCCTAAGTTACAAAAAACTATTTTTACGTAGTAATCGGAATCGGTTACGAGCATTTCTAGTTTCCCGATAATCATTTTGTATTTACTGCCTACATTTTACAAATGACTTGAGGAACTATACCAATCAACATTAATAAACTTTTTCTGTGTTTTATTTCATTCACATAATGTTTTACCATTTACTAATCGCTTTAAGACTCGACTAATTTGGTAAGAATTATCCGAGCAATTATTAGTAGATTTTCCGAATTGATTTATTTACATGACCCGAACAAAAATAAGAAACGTGAGCAGCGAGCGAGAAATGTCGTTTCTTTCTTTCGGACGTGAGCAAATTATTCGTTGAAATGAGTTGGTGAAAAGAGATAAAACTATCGACTTCTGTTAAATTTTATTACCTCCGATTCAGAATAAAAACTCCTTGTTGACTCGTGAGAATGTGTGTGTTATGTGTGTGAACAAAAATAACTATCTATACATACATACTTATTTCTACGCGTTTATCTGAAAGTTGCGACTACTGTACTCATAATTTACTTAATTTTTGTGTATTTTTATATTGTTTCGTCCTAAACACTTAATCCTTCCGGACACCATGGCTCTCTGTGTTTGTAAATGCCTGAATGTAACGCTTGAAGGTGATAAAGTTGAAGACAATGTCGATATTGGGAAACTGGAGTTATCATCCATGGAACAAAGGGATATTTTTTTCAGTGAGGTACCGTCAGTAAACATGTCTTGACCTTGACTTATAGGAAGGGTTTTCATTGCTTGAAATATTAAAATATGAATGAAACCTTATCACTATCACTGAGATCATATTTATTTTGATATTATTTTGTATGTATAATACACAAGTACATGTGCGTTCGGCACTATCTCTGTTTGTGATTGAAAAAGAGTATATGAAAATTCTGCTTATCCACATTTTCCCGACTTTTTAGTTAATTTTAGCTTTTTATGTTCTGAACTCATCTTGTTGCTTTCCTGTTCTTCTTACAAAACACTATCAAAAAGAATGCAAACCAGTTTGACTGGAACCATAATAATCTGTCATGAATATTGAGTGTTTCATGTTCTAAAATAGTTATGAATGATTTAATATTTGTTATAGAAACTGATGTCTTGCACTCTGAGCAGCTTGAAGAGTCAGGTTGCCCAGCCTGCACTGGTGGACCAGCGAGCACTAGGCAGGTGGAGCATTCACTCCTGCCTGGCTTGCGGCCAGCCCACTCATGCCATATCACATGACAAAAGCGGACCTTATGCATTGCTTGTTTGTAAATCTAATCAGGTCAGTATTCATTTCAGTGTTCAATTACAATAAGTTAGCTAAATACGAGTATTTATGAATTTGTTATGAGACTATGTCAGTTATTGACATCTGTTTTGCAAACACATGAGTAGGTATTTTCTCATTTTTAGAACTTGCACACTTGTGTTTCCATGTAATCATTTATATTGATTCTATGGCCTTGCTGATTATCTAATATTGGAAACAAAGAAAGTAAACATGTTACACAAGCGAGGTTTTATATTTTTATGATTTTTATTTCTTTTAACTGCATGAACTGTAATGCTTTGCTTATAAAAGTACTATTCAAGTTTGATGAAGTTATATTAAAAATATTGTGAATATAGGTTGATTGATATTTTTATTATTGGTATAATAGATAAGTAAATAACATATATCCACCTAAGACAAAACAAGGAATAAGTTGTTTATGAATAAATAACTAGGACTAGTTTAATGTACAGGTGGAGATTGATTCTGGGTGCAAGATTTATAAATGAAGTTGTTGTTTATCTAGGCAGCCATGCTTCTTGATTTTCAATCTTGTGCTAACAGGGAACTTGTTTACATCACAATCTTATCACCAACATTGATAAATTAATGTGTGTGACTTATGGATTTACCTGTTTCTTTTCAGACCACACAAGATCGGGTAAACAGTCTGAAAAAGTCAAACAACTATTCGCCAGTATTCAACTTATTAGTGCCAGAAGTAACAAGTGATATAGAAATGAAGGAAAATGTGGACACAAACAACTTCATAAACAGTGATAGGAATGTGTGGCTTCCAACTCAGCAAGTTATAGGCACTCTCAGTAAACAGCTGAATCAAACTCTTCAGTCTCAGCTGGAAGCTGTTGAGGAGTCTGTCAGGCAGTTCAGAGATCAGAAGTATGCTGAGTTTGAAGCTTACAGGGAGAGAGCACATAGGGATCACAAAATATTAGCTAGGTATGCAAACTTGTTTTAGCCTTGTGACTTATTATACTGATGCACCAAATCAGCACAATTTAAATGAATATTAACACAGTTATAAATAGCAGCTCATTATAATCATAAAATTAATAATATTCATTCAAATATGTTACTATTTCTAAAAGTTGATATTGTTACTTCCTACTTTGATAATGTGGCCATGGAACAGACTAAAGTGAGAACATATTACAACTAAGTATATTGTCTGTTTTGTTACAGTATCATAAGCAAGGCACGCAGCACAGTAGACAGGGATGGCTGGCGGATCGACACGAACATTGACAACGGACCACCCTCCCCTCACCTACCTCCCCTACAACGACGAAGACTGTCCTCCTTCAAAGATGCCAAAAAAGTCTCACAAAATATTGTTAAGGTATGATGAATATATTACTGGAATATTATTCCAATATCAATTAATTTATCAATAAATATTTATATTAAATTCAAGGCAATTATAATCAGTTAATATGATTAAATTCATTCAGTATTTGTATATTTTGACTTTTCAATCAACTCAATAAATTAAAATAAATACCTATCTGAATGTTTGAGTGTCTAAAATAAGCTATTTTGAAAATGTAAAACTTATTTTTGTTAAATAGTTATTGTTTCTTACATCATCTTCATTGCCTGCAAATAAGTATGTCACAATTTATAAATAATTTTGTCAGAATATTATGTATTATCCTAGTACTCGCATGATAAAGATAATTGCTGTTAGTAGTATTAATTTACAACTCTGTTTGTTTTGTTACCATGAGCCACCATAACAGAGGAAAAGTACACGATAATTGATAATATTGTGTTTACATACAATGTACAATTTAAATAACAGTTACTACTTGGCACATGTAGCCTTAAACATGCCATTATTTACGAATACACTTGCAATTTCGCATAAGTTCGCTAATTTATTATGACACCACATCGGAATAAAAATAAATCTATTTTAGTCTCAAAGTAAATGTATTTCTGCCATTTTTGGTTGGTTTTATAGCCTGCTGTTTAAATCATGCTATTATGGTGATAAAAATAAAGGCTGTATAATTAATTCCATAAACGAAGTATAATTAAGCTGTTACCGAAAAAGTCATGCTTATCTTTGTAAATATTTATGTTTTCAGTCTACTAGGAATATGCCGCCTGAAGAAGATTCATTGGATGCTGAGGATCTTTTTGACTTAGAAGGCTTTGACTCCAGAAACAACATGCTCTCTGATCAAGATGACTATGATTCTGATCGTAAGTATTCAATGGGCATTGAACAATTTTTTCGACCCTCATTTTTTATTTAAGATTTCGATAAAATAGAGCATTCTAAGAAACCAATTTGAATAATTTTTAATTTTATGGAGTCGTTCTATTTTTATTAATTATTTAAAATTAGGAGTAACTTTTTTACGATTACGTCATCATTTGGCTGTATAATTTACGTGTCCTTGGCCTTTACTTAAAAGAATTTCTTTGACGTTAGAGAAATGTCAATAGGTTGTCAATCTGTTCATTAGTGTCATACAGTCATAAATAATGAAAGGTTATAAAATATCATAGGTTTGTAATAAGTTGTGACAAGTGCTAATGGCGATTAAACCAAAAAATGTATAGTATCTAGCTTTATGATATCAATAATCTTTACCTCCAAATGATCTTCACAGCAATACATTCTGTAAATTTTAAAACACTCCGCCTTAGCTTCACGACACCATTTTTCTTTCAAGTCTTCCCGAATACGAACAAAAATTTTATCTGGACTATTTTTTGAGTCATTTTTACAGGTAGGAATGAAGCAATCCCTATATTCCATCGTTTTTTGGTGGTAATTTCGCTAGACGCTGAATAGAATAATCAAATTTTTGAAGAATTTGAGGTTATGTTTATTGTTTATATATCTTGACACTTTTGACAGTTGTAAACAAGTGTGTGTGAGCGCGTATATATTTGATGGCAAAGGAATTGTCCCTTTAGAGTCAAAAGATGACGTCACTAGAGGTCAAATTAAGGTTATTTACTTTTAGCGATAAATAACAATAATCCGTGAATATTTTATTCTTTTAAACGCTAAATTGTCATGAGTGACCCTATTCCTCGAAACGGATTTCATATTTACTTATTTAAAAAAAAATGAACAATCCCCATTCTGCTCATGATATTTTGTCTTCTCCAAGCGCCCGTAAACTATTATTGAGTGTCTACAATTTAACTTTGAACATGTAATCTAATGGACAGAAGAGCCGACTGTAGTTGTTCAAGTTGTTTCTATCTTTTTTTGACGCAGTCGAGTTTAATGCTTTTGTATCTTTATTTTTTCCATAGCGAGTTTTGATATCACTTTTTGTTGTTACTTTAGAAAACAACCCACATTATTTTCTTAAACATATACTTAAGCGCAGTCTGCTTGATATGTTGAGAAATGCATTTTCTCAATAACGTTTCTCAGAGGGCAGTAACGACGAAGGCATCCACATCGGGCGGCCCCGCGGCGGCGGCGTAGAGGTCATCGCGCGTTCTCTCCCCATGAATATGCCAAAGTTCCCCAACGAACGTCCCACGCCTCGGGAGTTAGACGATGATGTAAGAATTTGTGACAATTTCATAATATTGCATGATTTGTTAAGATTTCATTTTATTTATTTATTTAAATACTTCTTGCTCAATCAGTATAATGGCGGACTTAACGCCTTAGGCGTTTATCATTCAATATATTATAGTCATTTTAAGTATATTTTTATTATTTGACCATCAAATTAGTATTAAATTTCTTTAAACGATAGTTCCGTAATTTTACACACGTAATTTTAACTTTCTAGCCTGAAGTTGGCTTAAAAATTTTAGGAACAGACCATGCAATCGGTCTTTGTTCAGAATCACTAGTTTATTTTTGACGATGTGGCACTCATGTATGTACAGTGTACACACATGTAGAGTATCGGCGTGTTGCAGGAAGAGCCGCAGGACATAGCGGCGAGCATCAAGGCGCTGGCGCGGTCGGTGCACGGCGACGTGTTCGAGCTGCCGCGCCCGCGCTTCTCCACTCAGATCTAGCGAGCCGGTCCATGTCCGCGTTACATCTCGCCCGCTTCACAACACTCAACCATTCAGATATCTCGTCGAGTTGTGCATGCCGCGTGTGCGAACACTCACACACACACTTGCCACACATTGGTGCTTCATGATGTGATCACAGTGACCCTAAATCCAAATTATGAGTATACATTACGTTTGACCTAACAACTAGTGACAATACATGCTACATTAATGAAAACCATACAATATGGCAGCTACATATTAAAAAAGCTTGAAAATTGGGAGCTCTTTAATATTATGAAATAAGGTATAAATATATGAGAAGAAAGTAGGATAAGAGGCTATAAAAATATATTATTATAAGCAGAGTAACTATAAAATAAAAGATTTAAAATAAATTGTTTCTAACGCAGTTTACTAATTATATTTAATCTTAACTCGGGCCCCGACAGGACATAATTTTGATTGTATGTAAACTCCGCCATATAGTTAGTTTTGCGATACATTTGAATAATGAAAACAGTACATTTATAATAGTGATAAAGGATGCATTCTATGGTTAATATATTTTTCTATAATATGTCCATGGCTAGGATATAAATAAGTGACCATCAATTATTGCGAAGTCAATTAAAACATATTTAGATAATGGTGAGATGAAATAGTGTTATTTGCCTCTGCGCTCAATGTCGCTCGCTCATTCTAATAAACACATAATACAATATAGCAATTTAAAAGTAATAATTGATGGTAAACCCGACGAATGCATAACCTTATATT
Organism: Helicoverpa assulta; assembly: GCA_963856015.1. Lineage (NCBI taxonomy): Eukaryota > Metazoa > Arthropoda > Insecta > Lepidoptera > Noctuidae > Helicoverpa > Helicoverpa assulta. The sequence continues at coordinate 6,162,950 of CAWLCW010000016.1, forward strand.
TAGAAGTCGGTCAAAAATAGAGTTGTGACAGCATTATAATATTTAAAACAAAGTGGACCTAAGATAATATGCCATATTACTGTGAAATAATTCTTGTCGGCCTTTGGTACCTATAAAACATTCATGTATGTGCGAAAGTGTCTTGGTGTCAGTGAGTATTGTTAAATGTATGTAAATATAATAAATTTTATAGATGACAAGTAAATATAAATATGAATTGTTAACATCTAAGTCATATCCACGTTAATAGACTTTTCTATTATTTTTATCAGGTGTTATCTTAATGATAAGTGAAAAAGTGTACAAAAATATTAATACCTTGCATTTCTTACTAGTCTTTTAGGGTCACGAATAATTTTTCATTGTTAACATTTTGTTCAGTAGGTAGTTTGTAAAATCGCGAACTTAAAGGAAATCATGAATGTACATAATAAGTGATCATATTGTTATTACGTTGGATAACGAAACAATAAAAACTTTTGAAAATCATTTATTTTTATACCCAATATTTTGAATGTTTATGTAAAGGTGAACAGACAGAATCAGGAATCAGGAGTAGGCCTCGGTGACGCAGATGCGTTTCGTTCGTTTGTAATGTTTACTTTCTATAACTTGCTTAGTATATAAGTTAGCCTATATTACGTTTTCTTATCTCGTGTGTTATCTGAACAGACGATTCATAGTTTTCAGCGTCTTCCAATAGCACTGATTTATAAAGGAGAAAGATGATTTTTGAAATGTGATGTTTATTTCAGTCAGTTGTTTTTTTAGCTAAAACTAATAAATTGTTTCATTGGTGTGACTTTTAAGAGATGGACCTTGATTGTATGTATTTAGAAGTATGTAATAAATATTGAACGTGAATCTGACTTATTATTTAATCTCAAGCCATAATTCATACAACATATATGACGCCTGTATAATAAATAACTCTTTGTTTGAATAATGTAATAGTTTATAATCCGGTCTATTTCTGTCGACCTCTATCGTTGATATGACAGCCGTTTCCATGGCTACGGCGTCACAACAAGCGTTGCTGAAATTAACTGGTGATCTGTAGTCGTGAATAAGTTATTTTAATAAAAGAAGGAGAATGTTGAGTTCACGATATTATAGTGCGTCAAGGCTTGGCACTGACGCGAAGCCCCGTACTGCTATGGTGGTTGATGAAGATGATGAGTTGTACGCGGGGTTCAACGAGGTGGCTCCAGCTTTGGACACGCGCAACCTGCGGGAAGACCAGGACTTCCAGGAGGCACTGCGCACTGCTGGCATCGGGAGGAAGCTGCCCAGCAGGATGGGCACAGGGGTGAGTCACAAACATTTTTGCTACGGAGATAGCCCACGTTTTGCTATGTCACCACTTATTTATTATGCTATCCGTAAAGTCAGTCTTTCTGTCTCTTGACTACCCATAACGACTACCAAAAGTGTCTGAATGATGTCCGGGGCCCACCCATTTAGCGTGCTTTCCAAAACACTGAGTGAGTAACTCGTCACCTTAAGACGGTCACCCATCCACGCCCTGATTGCGCAAGCTTAACTTTAAGCTCGACTGCCGACCCGTGCAGATGAGACTTAGCCTTGATTTCCTCATGGATTCAAACCATAATATAAAATTTATATGAACGCCAAACTTTAATGACGGCTCACAACCTAAACACTAATTGGGAGTAGGTATAATGCGCATGTAGCCATACCCGATATCTACAAATGTACTTTCTATTGCACGGAGACTTGCGGGATGTACCGAGCCGCTATTAAGTTAGGTACGAATATTATAGGTTTGTACAATAATTTAGTATTATCCATGTGCAGATGACTCGTATGGGCACGGTGTCGGTGCGCGGAAACAGTTCTCGCGCGGCCACGGCGGCGCGGCCCGTCACGGCTGTGCGTGCCGCTGGCTACACCTCCACACTTCGTGACCTGCCTGCACGAGACGATGCTAAGGAGGATAGGTATGCAATGATCATATGTCTTAGCTATTACAGTTACACTTACAGACTTTTTACCGTCCCACTGGTGGGCACAGGCCTCAGCTACATCCGGTTAGACTGGAAGCCGACCCCAACATAGTTGGAAAAAAAGGCCAGGATGATGATGGTGGGCACAGGCCTCCTCTCATACGGAGAAGGATTGACGGTTAACTAAAGGAAAGTAAATTAAACTGATTTGTTTTTACAGTCCTTCCCCTTCGTTCTCCCTTTATTACTCCCCAATATACATCGTGGTCGTTTTCTACTCCTCTTAGAGTTACGATTTCCCCTAGGTATGTACCCACTCCCTTATGTTCTGCCCTGAGTACCTCCTCTATATATCATCTTAGGTACTCTTTTACGTGCTAGCCCTATGTACTCCCCCTATGTGCTTGCCTTATGTATTATGCCTATGTACTTCCGTCGGACCTCGCATCATGCGCACAACAGTCTATGTATGTCAAATCAGTTCAGTTCTTCGGTTGTATTGCCAGCTTAGCTTTGTAGGTACAGCTTTGGTATAGCTTACTTTGCCCGAAATCCCGATTTGGATTTTTCTGGATTCCTGGATCCGCCAATGTCTGACACGTAACTGAAAGAAATAAAGCTCTTAATTTTAAAAATCTAATTTAATTAATAAATAATTCGTAGTATTGAAGAGCGAGTAAAACAAATGGAAGCGCGAATAATGACACTGGTTGAAGAGTCGTGCATGCTGAGCGCAAGATCCGACCCTGATGATGATAATGCGCCGAAGAAAGAAGTCGACCTGGGACAGGTAAATTGCTGTAAAATCGACCTTATTGCCGTAGCGTATAGTTGAGAATCATTTATACGATAATTTGTATCAATGATTCTCAGCTATAGGTACGCTAAGTTTGAATACATTTCAGGCTTTAGCCAAAGCACAAGAGGCATCGGCAATGGAAAGGCAGTTGATTCGTATGCAAGAACAAGCTAATCTTGGTGATACACATAATCTGGACCTGACATTTGCTGTAAGTCAACATTTTGGGCATTTGGATTATAATAGAAATTATTGACCACCTTCCACCTTATAATCCTTTTTTGTATCTGGTTCTTGAAATATGAACTATGAACATTGTGACTAAAGCCACGACGTTTAAATTGTTTACACAAAATATTCTCAGGTTCTATGCAACTTGGCAGGCCAGTATGCGGTCAATGAAATGTACACGGAAGCATTGAATACTTATCAACTACTCACCAGGAATAAGCTGTTTCCACACGCCAACAGACTCAAGGTAATCATTCTAAATTAGGATCCATTTTCTAATTTCCTCTCTAAATATCTATAAGTTGCCTCTGCAGTATGTGTTATGTACCCTACATAGCAAAGATAAAAGCTTAAGTGATCCTCATTCTTCACATATAGGATGTGTATATGTATATCTAAATAAGAGGTCAAAAGGGGATTTTTGTGCTTACAGGTAAACATGGGGAACATCTATTTCAAAATGGGAGAGCACCCAAAGGCCCTAAAATTGTACAGAATGGCGCTCGATCAGACACCGACTGCTGAAAAAGATTTGAGGTAAAACGTCAACTTTTGTTACTTTTGTTGCTTCTGCATTTTCCAAAGAGATCAATTGTACAGGTAAACTAATATTTCTGTCTCATGAACCTACTAGCTACTTAAATAATTTTTACCTGAATATTCAATAAATGTTTTTAGAATGAAAGTGATGCATAATATTGGTCTACTTCTGGTGCGTATGGGCAAGTTCCGGGACGCTGTCACTAACTTCCAACACATCATGCATGAACAAGGAGACTTTCAAACTGGTAATAAAGTATATGCATATCCACAATTTGTATTTTTTAAAATAAAGAAAATAACCGACTTCAAAAAAGGAGGTTCTCAGTTTGACCTTGGTTTGACCTGTATGTATGTAGTATGTACGTATTTTTTCATGAGATTACCTAATGTTTGGCTGAACCGATTTTGATGCGGTTATCAGCATAATATTTTTCAGACTTAGGAGGTTTGTGAAAAATGTTGGTGCCTACTACTTTTCCAATAATTAAGTAAATACAATAGTGTGATTGCAGGCCTGCACCTCGTGCTGTGTTCGGTGGCATTGAACGACGCTGAAGGTGCTAAGGCGGCATTTCACGCAATGCTGGATGTGGAACCGCCGACTTTCCACCAGGATATCACTATAGATGACGTAAGCATAAGCTTAGAGCTATTCAATCAAATTAAATCCTTAAAAAACGGTCCCGTTTATAGTATGATTAGCTTACGCCCGCGGCTTCGCCCGCGTCAAGTTCGGTTATATGGCGTTTGCAAGAGAACTCTTCAAAAGTCCGGAATAAATATTATCCTATGTTCTTTCTCAAGGTCAACTCTATATCTGTACCAAATTTTATTAAAATCAGTTCTGGTTTAGACGTGAAAGCGTCACAGACAGACAGAGTTAAGTACTTTCGCATTTATAATATTAGTAGAGATAAGTAGGGATTGACGCATGAAATCCGACATCCGTAAATCTTAATTTTCAATAGGTACTCTTGATTTACTAAATAACTACAGTGTCTCTCCAATGCACTGTTTCGCTTGTGCTGGTGGGCAAAATAGTTAACAGTATTCTACTTTGGTTCGTGTTTTTTAGATTTGTATTTTAACGAATACGGATTGTATTTCGAACGGACGTAGTTCGGAACTAATATCGTACTAAGCAACTACGACACTGAAACATTGTCAGGAAAACGACACATACGAGTGCGTAGTCCGTGACGTGGTCCGCGGTGACCGTCTGTCGCGCTGGTCGCGTCGCGGCGCCGCGCACGCTGAGCGCTGTCTAGCGCTAGCAGCCGCTGCTGCCGCCATGCAGCGCCCTGGCTCCAGAGGACCAGACTCTGGGTAAGTGATATTGACATAGTAGAATTAATAACTACATATTATGGCATGAGTTCAAAAACGAACACGTCAGTGACTTTAAGTGGCCTTGTATTTATGAAGCACTAATGTTGTCAACAGAATCCGCGATATTTAAAATCTGTATTCTATGGTGTAAAGTTGGCCCGCGACAAAACAACAAAACAAAAGTTGGCTTTCAATATATTGGGCAACTTGTCGTGCAACATTTTGTGCTTCAATTGTAGCCAGTAGAAACGCGGCTCAATGTAGGTATATTTTATTTATTTATTTATTTATTTAACAATTTATGTACACAGTGAACATATAAAAGAAACTGACATGGCATAGAAATAGTACAAAGGTACTGCTTATTTCTAAATCGAAATCTCTTCCAGCAGACCCGTAGTAGGAGAGTTAGAATGAAGAGAAGTAGGTAGATAGACTGTGTAAAAGGACATAGTAAAGATATATAAATTACACACATATATACATATATAAAGCAAAAGATAATACATACATACAAAAATACATATTTTATAAAATGACTCTATGAAGAAGAGGAGGACAAATAGTAACTTTTGAGTTTCTGTTTAAAAGTAGCAACAGTTTGACAGTTCCTTAATTCAGGCGGCAGCGAATTCCACAACCGTACTGCGTTTACTGTGTAGGAGAAGGAATAAAAGTCAGTGGAATGGGAGGGGATTTTAAGGAGAGATTTGAGATGCGTTCTACAGAGCGCATCAGGCGAGCGAACAAATGAAAAGCGTTCTCGCAGATAGGAAGGAGTTTTGGGATTAAAAAGGATATTAAAAAGGAGACACAAAATGCGCGTGTTCCTGCGAAGACGAATAGGGAGCCACTTGAGTTCTTTGCGAAAATGAGAAACATGATCATATTTTTTTAGATTGAAAACAAAACGAATACATATGTATATGGTATGTCAGCGGCATGTCGTGGTGCGTGGAGGCGCTGCGCGGGTACAGCGGCGGCGCGGCGGGCGCGCGGCTGGAGCTGGGCGGCGTAGTGTAGAGTGATGTCATTACTTGTGTGGTACAGCGGCATGTCGTGGTGCGTGGAGGCGCTGCGCGGGTACAGCGGCGGCGCGGCGGGCGCGCGGCTGGAGCTGGGCGGGGCGCTGGCGGCACTACGCGCGAGGCCGCCGCCCGCTGCACACGCGCAGAAGGCGCTGCAGCGACTCAAGGCCGTCGCCCGCGCGCACCCGCACGACCGCGTGCTCCGCGCCGAGGCCAACACTGACGCTGCTTTTGTGGCATATGCGGTTGGTATATTACTCTTATTTCTAAAACATACTGCGTCATTCTGCACAGTATTCCACAATTTAATAATATTTTAAATACCTATTCGTGGTTACGACAAAATTAAAGAAAAAACATCGACGTTAATTTGTAAACTTTTCACAGAAACAAAGTACCTACATTACCTAATAAATAACATTAAGTTCATACTATCGATGAAAGTGAACTACTGATACAATTAACCCTTAGCTAGGCAACTGGTCGGAAGCCCGCCAGCTGAGCGAGGCGGCGTCGCGAGACGACCCGTACTCGTGCTGCGCGCGCGTCACCGGCGCCCTGGCCGCCGCCCGCGCCGCCGACGCCGCCGCGCCCGCCTGGCACCAGGCTGCCGAGCAACTAGCCGCCGCCACGCATCTCGATCCCGCTGATCTTATTGCTGCACACGATCTGGGTAATGTCTTGTAATATTATTGTATACTCGTCTCATTACCCACTCACATGGTCCAACTTAGTGATAAGCTTATTTGAAGAGACCTATGTTAACTTTCGTAGGACTCACGTTTTTTTTGAACTTTTGGTTGCTCATCTAATTTCCACACAGTCCTTATAGCTAAGGGACCCTTTTCTTCTTCACTCCAACGGATCTTGGGTCTTGGCAGTTATGTACTAGTTTATAGGTTTTATTCATAATATTTGATTCCTAGTTGGACAACTATTTAAATGTATTCGATGTAAAAATAATAGGATTAGGTAGGTTTTGATACTGAAGTTGCCCACTGAAGTTGAACCACTTCTCTGCCATCGAATCAAATAAACAAAGTTAAAGTAATTATCTTTTTTTTTAATATATCAAAGATCGAGTGCCGAGCGCGCTACGCGCTACAGTACCTACCCGTGTAACAATACAAATTGTCCCGATCCCCAGCGTTTAGATGTCTTGTATCAGTTTTGATCTGGTGATGATAGCCTACTATATTTGTTTTCAATCGATAATGACTATGACGTTCACTCCAGCGCTGGCGCTAGAGCACAGCGATTCTGCGTCAGCGCAGGAGGGCGCCATAGCGCGGTGGTCGCTGGTGCGCAACGCCAGCGGCGCGGGCGCCACGCTGCGGGCCCTCGCCGCCGCCGGCCTCGCGCGCCGCCACCACCACAAGCACGACGCCGCCGCCGCCGACCACTGGTAACTACGCAGCTGTACTACAAGATATAGTAGATGTAGATAGATGAAAAACACGCGATGCTCAAATAGATAAGCAAGTACACAGGAGAATACATAGGTCTACATAATGGAATGACATACACCTTTATATTATGTACGACACATAACAGTGTATATTGGGGCATTACATAAGGGAGTAACGTAAGTGTGACGTCACAAGCAAATTAGGGTTATGGGCAAGCACACAGAATCTACTAGGGTAGATCCGCCTCTGGCTTCCCATTACACAGTCATGCAATCGCACGTGTTCTGTTCTAGATTACATGCATCTCGGCCATATTCGAATTTTCATGCCTTTATTTTTGTTAAGATTGCAATGAAACTTTACTAAGGGGCAATTTTGCTGGTAATACTTAGTTTGGTGTGTCAGTACACTTGTTAAAAAAATTATAATATCTGACAACGTCGATATCAGCTTTTAAACTTTTTGTTTTGATCCTGTTCCAGTAATCAAATAACGTCAAGGAATATTGTAGATATAAATTGCTTATAGTTTTTGTTTTAATTTTTCCCAGGTACAGTCTTATTGGCAGCTGGGATGCCGGAGTAACATGTGCGCTTGCACACCTACACAGCGAAATGGGCGACATACAAACTGCCAAACATCATTTCCAAGATGTAAGAACTCTTTATATAAAAATCATGTTTCATTGTTAGCGTAGGTCGATATAGGTACAATATAGGTTTTGAAGTCAATTAGTAAGTAAATAGGTATTCTAGTAAATCATTGTGTCCCAAAAACAACAAAAGTAGCGCACATGTATTAATTGTCGAATAGAATGCATTTAGCGCTTAGTTTACCGGTTTTAAAAGTTCAATTTATATACTTGAAGTCATGCCCTTCAGCATCTTTAGTTTACTCACTGGGTAACCCGTTTTCATATCATCATCATTTCCCGAGCCTTTTTCCCAACTATGTTGGGGTCGGCTTCCAGTCTAACCGGATATAAATTGACAGTAACCCATTTTCATATGTTAATCTTTATTTCCAATGGAGTTCCTGATATAAAATTGTTGCTAATTCTGTTTCTATACTGGATATTTGGTATTTGCTCGTAGGTAGAAGCGGTGTGGCCGTGTGAGTTGTCAGCGCTGGAGTGGCTGGCGAACGAGGCGCCGCCCGACGTGGCGCTGCAGTACTACAGGCGAGCTGCACGATTGCAGCCCACTAATGTATGTATGAATTTGAAGTTGCATGTAGCTTATCTAGTAAAATATGATATTCCTACTTACCTACGCTTTGAATACTGTATGATTATATATTGTATGATCACCATGCTAAAAAAAACCTCAGAATGTAATATTATGTCTATAATCTTTACAATTAGTTAATTTATTTAATTTTACAGAAAGCTTACAGACTAATAACACAATTAAATAATATATACAAGTAGTACTTATTGCTAATTACAAGCTTCCACATTTATGTAGCTAAATAAATACTAAGTACAAGCTTATAGACTAAAAAATAAGTAAATTAACAACTATTAATAATTAGCTTAAAGACTCATAAATACTTTGTACGAGCAAAGCCGTACATTATAGTAGTATTAGTTTTATGCTGACATCGACGCGCAGCGAAATACATAAAAACGTGTAATACGGTAATCGAGTAGTAGTTGCATTTCGTTGGTTCTATTGGGCATTTTTTCCGGCCCTTTTCGCCGCGGGTCGATCATTTTTATCATTATTAATTGTGTAATTGAGTGTAAGTGAACAGACAATATAAGACTTTATCATTTCTATCAGTTTATCATTTCTAAATGTACCTTACCCGTACATTTTTGGTCCTTCGATCGTAAAGGACACCTCGCGAGTGGGCATTACAGTTGTAGCATTTAAAGACTGTAAAGTGTTTCATGACTGAGGTGTTGTGGACTAGCAGTGAAGGTGTTTGTACTGCAGTACAGAGGAGCAGCAATCAGCGGGGATCAACAACGATCCTCATTTGGTGAGCAACACGGCTCCCACTTGGACAATCAAGTAAGATCGTTCCACTTATTATTTTATCAATTCTATCATGTCGTCAATGGAAGACCTACTCGCCCTCCAACAGCAACTACTCAATCAGATAGAGCAAACTTACACTAACTTCAAGAAAGATGGCTCCGATCGCAAAAACGTGGACTATATCCGCAGAAGGTTGGAAACTTTGGATGCATGCTGGAAAGAGTATGAATCAAATAATGTCAAATTGTGCAACATCGAATATGCAAAATCGCATAGTTATTTCACTTCTAAGCAGTTCGAATGTGCCAAAGAGAGATATGAGAACATTAGAGCTTTCATTCAAAATTATAAGCCTACAGATGAGAGACCATCAACTCCGCTTCTAAAGCCTGCTACTCCGTTGGCCGGCTCAAGCGCTGTACAACAGCCTACAGGTCAACTATCAAGATCTCAGGGATCAAACAGCAAGACGGATGAGATGATGAGAAAACAAATAAGCAACTTTAAGGCCTTTGAACATACAGTATCAAGTATCAACCTGGAATCAGTAGAGGAAAAATGGGAATTTGATCATTTATTAAGCACGATAAGAGCTCGCTGGTCGAAGATTGACACACAACATTGGGAGTTAGACAGTGAAGTGGGAGACCGTAATCAAGAATATCATTCCATGTATCTCAAATATGAACGTGCATACAACGACGCTATCAAGGCTATCAATAAGAAGATGTGGTCTATTTCACACCGGGAGCATACTACGCCGAAAATAGACATACCTGCTTTCAGCGGTAGCTATCATCAATGGACATCTTTTAAGGACCTCTTCACAGAATCAATTCATAGCAACCCATCTTTATCTGGAGCACAGAAGATGCAGTTCCTAAAGTCAAAAGTAAAAGGCGAAGCAGAACGATTAATACAGCATCTTCCTATTAGTTCCGATAATTACATCATTAGCTGGAATATTTTGAGCAATCGCTATGATAACAAGCGTATGATATTCACATCTCATATTAACATTTTATTGAATCTACCAGTTTCTCAACAAGCATCGATCAATCATATCAAGCGTATTCATGACACGGCACTTGAAACTATGAATGCCATACAGAACCTTGGAGTAGACGTGAAATCGTGGGACCCGTTGATCGTGCACATTTTGGGTCAGAAGTTGGACTCAGATACATTTAGCGAGTACAACGCAGCAATTAAACATCCCCGAGAACTTCTCGAGTTGAATGAATTTCTAGCCTTTTTAGAGGGGAAGTTCACAAGCATGGAAGCAAGCAGAAGAAAACAAGAAGATAGGAGAGATCAGAAGCAATTTTCTCCAAATAACAATTATAAATCATCAGAATCAAAACCATATCATTTCAAGCAAACATATTCTAGCAACAAGGCTATTTCACAATTTCCAAGCTACAGGAAATTGCAAGTATTTCGACAAAACTGTCCAGTCTGCAATGACGCACATGCATTATTTTATTGCAAACAATTCGCAGAAATGACACCAATAAAGAGAAAACAATGCGTTACTAACTTGAATTATTGTAAAAATTGCTTATACGATCACAAAGGTAAAGCATGTTTATCAAAAAAGCGTTGCGTCGAATGCAATGAATTTCACAACACATTATTGCATGAATCATATTCTAATGAGTTATCAAAACAAGGAGGTAATCCAATGCCTTCGACATCCGCCCAAAAAAGCAACGTGATTTCTAACCAAGAACGTGTTGCTAACAAAGGCAATACGCACGTGACACAGCAAAGCATGATGCAAGAAACCTTGGTCTCTACTGCACTACTGAAAGTTCAGAAAGCTGACGGCACATTTCTAATCATGAGAGCTCTTATTGACCAGGGCTCACAAATGTCTCTCATCACCGAAAACGGTGCCCAACAATTAGGATTACCGCGTTACAGGTGTGACGGCGTAATCACGGGTATTGGACAAACAGAAAATAATTGCAAAGGCATGGTCAGCGTAAACTGCATGTCAAGAATCAATCAGTATCATTTCAACATCGATGTTTACATCATGAAAAATCTTACGAAGTATTTACCATCATATTCATTTCCTAAATTACAATGCCCTTTCCTGGAGAATATAGAATTAGCAGATCCTGAGTACAATATCAGTCGTCCCGTTGATATGTTACTGGGCGCGGACGTTTATTCCAATATTCTTTTAACAGGAATGTGCAGACTAAGCGAATCACTTCCAATAGTACAAGAAACTCGTCTTGGCTGGATATTATGCGGAAGTCTGAAAACCAACTTTGTCTGCAACGTCGTACAGGTTGACTTAGACAGATTTCAGCAATTTTGGGAAATAGAAGAGGTCACAGAACAGAAATCATTATCATCAGAAGAACAAGAGTGTATGCAATACTACAAAGCTACAACAAAGCGTTTGAGCGACGGAAGATATGAAGTAAGACTTCCACTTAAGCCGCACTTTGAAGAAAATTTGGGACAGTCTAAAAACAAGGCTATCGCGCAATTCATTAACTTAGAAAAGAAATTACACAAAAATAATTCTATTTTTAACGCATATAAATCATTCATTACGGAATACTTAGAATTAGGTCACATGAAACCTTCAACTTGCAATCAGACACCGGAATGTTTCCTACCGCACCATTGCGTCATGCGCGACGATAGTTCTACTACAGCATTACGAGTTGTTTACAATGCGTCGGCAAAAACATCATCGAATAAAAGTTTAAATGACTTTATGTACACGGGGCCAAATTTACAGCAAGACCTTCAGTCTCTTATCATTAAATGGAGACAATATCAGTACGCCTTTACGGCGGATATAGAGAAGATGTTTAGGCAGATTTGGGTACATTCTGATGACCAAGCTTTACAAAAAATCATATGGCGAGATAACCCGTCTCAAAAACTCCAAGAATATCAATTAACAACCGTAACATACGGCACAAAGGCAGCGCCCTTTCTTGCTATGATGACATTGAGGCAGCTAGCAGCAGATGAACGGGATAAATTTCCAGAAGCAGCCAAGGTCATCGAAGAATCGTTCTACATGGATGACCTGGTCCATGGAGCCAGCTCGTTATCAACCGCACAAAGGTTGCAACAAGATTTAATCGATCTACTAAAGCTAGGAGGCTTTAACTTAAGAAAATGGGCGTCTAATGATAGCCGTCTATTACAATCGCGAGATTCAGACTACCATGATCAAGAAAGCAAGAGCTTTCAACAAACAGAGTCAACAAAAACCTTAGGTCTTCGCTGGAACCCGAAACACGATAATTTTACATTTGTATCGAAAATTGAATCATCAAACACCAACATCACTAAAAGGAAGATATTATCAGATATGTCCAAAATATTCGATCCATTAGGATGGATTGTTCCTGTCACAACAAAAATGAAGATTTTATTCCAAGAAGTGTGGTTAACTAATTTTGACTGGGATGAGCAAGTTTCAGAGAAATTGAGCAAAGAATGGATCAAGATCAAAGAAGAGTTGGAAAGTATCAATCAATTTAAAATACCAAGGTGGTATGGTACAGTAACAGCATGTGGCGTCGAGTTACACGGCTTTTGTGACGCTTCAACAAAAGCATACGCATGCGTAATTTATTGCAGGCTGAAATATAACAAACAGTCTATTATATTAGTGGCTGCTAAATCCAAATTAGTGCCTTTGAAAAAGCATATATCTCTCCCACGATTAGAGTTATGTGGAGCACTATTACTCGCCAAACTTATGGCCAAGGTCAAAAAATGCTTGGAAGGGCAAGAACTTCACGTGTTCGGCTGGAGCGATTCCACTGCAGTGTTAGGATGGCTTCAAGGAAATCCAAGTCGTTGGAAAACGTTCGTATCAAATAGAACAACACAGATAACTGATATCATTCCACCACAATCTTGGCGATATGTAAAATCAAGCGAAAAACCTGCTGACTGCGGAAGCAGAGGGCTTACAGCATCTCAATTACAAGATTATCATATGTGGTGGCAAGGACCTACATGGCTAAAATCATTTGAAGAGAAAATTGAAAATCAAGCAATCTATAAAACAGAAGAAGAAGTAAAGGAGAAAAAAGAAGTTAATGTTGCTACGAAGCAGGAACCAAGCATTATTACAAGTTTGTTGAATAAGCATAATTCTATTGGCAAGATCTTTCGAATTTTAGCATTAGTGATGAAGTTCACTACCTATAAAAGAAAAGCAAAAAAGCATTATTTATCATTATCAGACATCAGCAAAGCAAAAAATAAAATTATCCAACATGTACAACAAGAGGAGTTTGCCAGAGAAATCAATGATCTGAAGCAAGAAGGCAAATTAAGTTCAAAAAGCAAATTGTTAAAACTAAATCCTTACCTGGATGAGAACGACATTCTCAGGGTAGGAGGGAGACTAAAAAAGGCACATATCAGCCAAGAGATGCAGCATCCCGTTATTTTGCCGCACAGTGGACGTTTCACAGAATTAATTATACAAGATGCGCATCTAACCATGTTACACGCCGGTTCTCGGCTGACATTGAGCTTTATTAGACAAAAGTACTGGATTCTGGGCGGGAACGTTGTTACTAAAAGGTTGCTGCGTCGTTGTGTAACCTGTAAGAAACAAAATCCAGACTGCCAGCAGCAAATCATGGGGCACTTGCCGGAGGCCCGATGTAATCCATCTCGTCCATTTACGCATACAGGCGTAGATTTCACCGGTCACATCTATGTCAAAGCAAGTAAAGGAAGAGGTATAAAAACCACAAAAGGTTATGTAGCCGTCTTCGTGTGTATGGTCACGAAAGCAGTACATTTGGAACTAGTTTGTGATTTAAGCACATCATCATTTATTGCAGCATTGAGAAGAATGTCGGCTCGTAGAGGAACGCCGACTCACATGTATAGCGATAACGGTCGTAACTTTGTAGGTGCCAACAAGGTAATAAATCAAGAATATCAATCATTAATCAATATCATGGAACACAAGGAAATAAAAGCTGAATTGTTGGATATGGAGATCGAGTGGAGTTTTAATGCGCCATCATGGCCTTCCGCAGGAGGTTTATGGGAAGCAGCTGTCCGAAGTTTTAAATATCATTTTAAGAGGGTGATTGGAGATCAGATTCTTACATATGAAGAATTATACACGGTGTTAACGCAAATAGAAGCGTGTCTTAATACGAGACCATTGTGTCCTATATCGGAAGATCCTGACGACGTGGATTTTTTAACACCTTCACATTTCTTAACAGGCGGATCAAAGGTTACTCTGAATGAAACCGAGACAGATTTAAGAACTCGGTGGCAGTTGACACAGAAAATCGTACAAGACCTCTGGAAGAGATGGAGAAACGAGTACTTAGTGCAGTTAACAGAAAGAAGCAAATGGAGACAAGCTAGACGAAATCTCCAAGAAAATGATATTGTCATGATCCATGACGACAATCTCCCACCGGGGAAATGGTTAATGGGAAGAGTCATTGATCTACATCCCGGTTCTGACGGTCATGTTCGCGTGGTTACAGTCAAAACCAAGAACGGAACATTGAAGCGTCCCGTCACAAAATTATCATTACTTCCAATCAACAATGAATCACCGCAAATCAATCCAAAACATACTGCGGACTCGGAAAATTCTACCACTAATCCTCGAACAATGAAAACAAATACCCGTTTCAACATAGCGTCGGTATTTGCTGCAATTATGTTATTTTTCAGTATCATTACAACTTCCCAATGTGCACTGAACGTCACTAAGTTTAGAGATAATCAACATATTTACTTTGACAAGCTATCAAACATGCAAATCATCAGAGACGAATGGAAATTAATCATATACTACGACTTAGATCCCTATTGGGAAGGTATTACCACTCTTAATAAAAGTATACAATCACTGGAACAATCATGCAGACCGATAAGAGACCAAACAAACTGTGACCTAATAATATTACAATTACGTCACGGGTACCATGAACTTGAATACAATAATCATATTTTACTCGGTCAGCATTTTAACAATCAAGCGAACAGGTGGAGGCGCGGCCTTATCGACGGTGTCGGTTACGTTGCAAACGGCTTGTTCGGAGTATTAGACGCTCGATTCGCGGAACAATACGCAAGGGATATCACTCTTCTACGTAATAATCAAAAGCATATCGTCTCATTTTGGCAAAATCAAACATCCGTCATAGAAGCGGAATTTAGTCTTCTAAAGAGGACAGAAACTACTATGCATAAACAACATAAAATTATACATCAGCAGTTTTCCAAGATCGAAAATGCTGTAGAAACCTTGAAGACTGAAACGCAAAATATTTTAAGAGCAACTGAAGTGTCTATGGGTGCTGTAGTTGCGAACAATTTATTACGTCATTTGAAAGATTTACAAAATGCCTTAGTAGACACAATGACAGACATTTATCATGGCCGATTTAATCCACATTTAATAACAGCTGAGCAATTGCAGGATCAGCTTAGCACTATAGCGAGTCATTTGTCGAATGACGTCATCTTACCTATAGACAACATATATACCGGCCTAGCACAACTTTTTAAACTTCTACAAGTGAAAGCTAGAATGTTAAAAAATTACGCAATCTTTGAAGTTCAAATACCTTTAATAAGCAGGGATTCTTACGAAATATTCAAGCTTATACCCATTCCTGCGGAGAGATCCAACAACACTATGATGTCAGTAAAACCCATTTCAGACTTCATAGCGGTGAACTTAAAGAAAGACGCTTACATCATTCTCACAGAAACTATGTTAGATTCGTGTCTTCTTACAAATGTACACCTGTGTTCTATACATTCTCCTGTCTACAAACTGAGTAAAGACAAAGACTTCTGTCAATCAAAGACCTCAGTGTTGTGTGAAGTCAGCATCGATCCCTGCAAAAATCTGTGGGTAGAAAGCAATACAATCAATAATTATATTTATTTTTGCTGCGGAAAATGTAAACTACGAACAGTATGTGGAAACCAAGTAAACGCACATCAATTGATGCACTCCGGATTTATTACGGTAGACTTTGGCTGCATAATCAAATCTGATAATTTTGAGGTGATTGCACATCAACAAAGAACAAGCGATGTGAGTATCAGCGCAAAAGTATTTTCACCAGTCATTGCATCCATAAACCACGTTATAAATGTAACTATTCCTCAAGATGTATTAAACGAATCAAGCAAGGAAAGCGATCAGGAGCTGGAAAGTATTCAGGATAGAATCAAAACAATGAAAGAAAATGGAGTGATCGAAGAAAGCATGTCATACCATGACATTCATCATTACACCGTGATCTACGGTGTGATCAGTGTGGTAGCAGCAGGTCTCGGAGTGTACGCGTGCAGGCGCGCTCGCTGCGCCCGCGCCCCCGCGCCGGCGGCGCCTGCGCCGGGCGGCGCAACCAGCAGCAATGTGCCAGCCTCGCAGCATGTTGCGAGTGTTGGTGATAGTGTAGTGTATCAGTGTGTTAGTGAAAGGGCGAAGGTGGCGAGTGCGCGAGTGTTAGATAAAGCCACCTCCCCTGTTTTAGGTTCCTATACGAGCATTTCTAATCTATAAACAAAGTGTGTGTGTGTCTAGATCTGTGCATAGAGACATTAGCAATTAGGTTATCACTTTATCAATCATGTTTGCTCTACGTTGTATGTTTACCTTCCTCTTCCTAGGGGAGCATGTACGAGCAAAGCCGTACATTATAGTAGTATTAGTTTTATGCTGACATCGACGCGCAGCGAAATACATAAAAACGTGTAATACGGTAATCGAGTAGTAGTTGCATTTCGTTGGTTCTATTGGGCATTTTTTCCGGCCCTTTTCGCCGCGGGTCGATCATTTTTATCATTATTAATTGTGTAATTGAGTGTAAGTGAACAGACAATATAAGACTTTATCATTTCTATCAGTTTATCATTTCTAAATGTACCTTACCCGTACATACTTCTAAAAAACAACAAATAAGAATTAGCTAACAGGCTAATAAAGACTAACTAAAAATAACTACTACAGCTTAAGACCAACAACATTCACACAACATTCCACAATACACGTATTAATTGCCAAAGTTATCGTTGTTTAAAATCTTTCTAATTTTATGTGCGCTCGTGCAAAATAAATCAATTTCCAGGTTAATTTATTATAAATTAACGTACTGTAAATTCTTTGATCATCATCTGTCTATCCTTTTCAATACTATATTGGGGCCGGCAGTCAAATGTAGGTATTAGGTGTATATGGTCTAACCAACCGTTTACAGATGAGTAGGTACTTGGGACCCACCAAGTTATCGTGCCTTCTGAAACACAAAATAACTCATTTTTTTATTTACTAAAGTTTTAGTTTATTCATCGGATCAGCTTCATTATTACTTATTACTACTTCATTATACTATTTTCTATAAATAAAACTAAACTACAACTTCAAATGGTGTTAATATGACGTAGGTACCTACATAAAAACGATAGTAGGTACCGTTTGTTTGTTATCAGAGAACATTCCATTTTCCGAAACGTTGTGCGTCAATCCAGAATTATTATTTTTAGGACACAATAAATAATAATTATAACTTCAAACAAAGATCTTACATTAACTTCTGTTATTGTAAAAACGAGAGTTTCGATACAAACACTGATATAACATCACAAACAAAAATGCCACTATTGCTACTTAGCGATCAACACTGTTCTCTCAATTCGAATTCATATGAGGAGTACATAAGGCAGTATATAGGGAGAATATAAAAGGGGAGTTGACGAAAAAGAAGAAATGAGTGTGACGCAGTGGCGGCGTAGCATCGGGTGGCACGGGGGACTACTTACCTATTGAGCAATCCTCAAAAAAAAGACAAAATATAATCACGGAATAAAATTGCAAATTAAAGTACCTACTTAAAAATCTTGTAGAAATCATTCATGGTGCTTTTAGCTAGGTTTAACATAAAGAAACCGGAAACAGATCACCGCCAACTTATAAAGAAACAGAATTTTTGATTTTTGGGAGGCAATGATACCTAAAGAAAACAGATAACAGTCACTGTTAAGTGAAAGGCGCCTAAAAAAAAACAGTGGAAAGTCAACAAGCTGCGAGCGCAACGATCGCGAAATTTTTTGAGTTTTGGGACACAAAATCCTCCACCTCCTAAACAGCTTAGAAATCATCAGCGTGAAGCATCAGGTGGTTTTGCTACTTCGGTGCTTTAACTTTTTGTTAGATTGAGGACTCAAAGAGTAAGCGTAGAATAAATTAGAAATGATGATAAAACGTTTTCTAATTTTGAGGAATTAACTTATCAGGTAAAAACAAAAATAAACAAGTAAGAGAGGCGTGACAGCCGGGCTGGCACCCCTTTCAGTGCCGCCTCGACGTCTTGCGCATGCACTGTTGTAGTTTTGTTTAAAATTTTAATAGCGTGCAGGCAGTGACTGGTAGCGAACCTAGGCTTTGCAGATAAGAATGGCATCCTCAGTAACTTGTCCCTTCTGCCCGCGCCATCCTGGTCGTGCAGATATGTGCCGACCGAGATGGCACCCCCCGAGACGTGGTACCCGGGGCATCCGCCCCCTCCGCCCCCCCTCCCTCCTTGCTGCTACTGGTGTGACGTCACAAGTAAATAAGGGTTGTTTGCGGAACTAGCTATCACAGTGCCCACTACTACACTACTTTAGATCCGCCGCTAGAATTGCTATGGAAGTGGCGACTAAGGGCGTCATGATCGTCATAACATTTCGATCCTATCGAGCCTAGCGAGACTAATAATATTTAATACTTTAGACCAGACTAACAAAATTATATGTGTAAAGGTTAAAACAAGATGCAATAATACGAGTTTTGTCGTAGGCTAAATGGGGTTTGCTGATGGGAGCTTGCCTGCGAGCCAGCGGGCGATATCAAGAAGCGCTGTCGCTCTATAAGAAGATGAATTCAAGGTTTCCCGACAATGTGCAGTGTTAGTATATTGTATTACTCTTGTCAAAATCAATTTTACAAAAGCCTGCCTTTTCCTTGCTAAAAACTTTATTTTCTAGTTAGAGAACATATGTTCAAGATTGACGACGCAGAATGACGACCTCGATGGCGCAATGGTCACCATGCCGGACTGCCGGACCTGAGGTCCCGGGTTCGATTCCCGGTTCGGTCGACATTTGTGTGATGAGCATATTTGTTGGCCGTGGTCTGGGTGTTACAATATGTATTTATAAATATGTATATATGTAGCTATATGTAGTTTATCAGTTGTGTTAGCACCCATAACACAAGTTAATTAATAACTTACCATGGGGCTAACCGACCGTGTGTGAAAAGGTGTCCCGACATTATAGGTGTCCCGACATTAATGAATATATTTTGACGTCATAGTCGAAAAAAACGTCTACTGCTTCACAAAGGCAATCTGGAGGAATTTACCCATGCTTACCGAGCATGTGTCTTGATTAGAATAATAAACTGAAATATTAAACACTTGCAGGCTTGAAGTTGATAGTGAAGCTTTGTGGCGACCAAGGCCTGTCGGAGACGAGCACGTGGACGCGGGAGCTGCAACGAGCTCAAGCCAGAGTTAAACAGAAGGAGCAAGGTTTGTTAGTCACACTCAACTTGCTTATTTGAAGGAATATCTAATCAATATGTACATTGTATATGTTTTCGCTAATTTTATTATACTCGTATAAGGTTCTGCATTCAAATTAAACTTAATAAACTTTGTTAATTAGTACCAAAATACGCTTAGACAACTTTGTAATCTAAGCTACTATTTACTAACACGCATTTACTTTCTATATTCTCAAAATGTACATACCTAACCACCTACATTAGAATTATCAATGACGGAAAACTACGCATTGTGAATATTAGTTACTTAGTGTCAATTTGAAATTTTAATGCGCACGTATATCGTCCGAGGCGTGTGGAAACGTACCTATCTTATCTGAGAAATTAGATCAAATCGCAGCTACCACCAGCGACGAACATTATACCTACGTGTTATACTTAATTGATTATTTTGTTTCAGTAGCGGTTACGTCAGCAGGAAGTATCTCCTCAGGGGCCAGTCAGTCGCCCATCGATCAGATCAGAGGTCAATAATACGAAATTCAATGAGCTAATTGCTACAAAATATTGCATAATTAAGCTTTTTTACCGCAGTGTTGTTTATTTCTCTTTTTATCAGTTTATATCTCTTTACATGTAAGGTTAAGTCGCGGAAATTCCTGAAACAACACAATGTCATCGATTTGTTTGTTATTAATCGTCTTATTTATTTTTCAAATATTATCGTAGCGTATTACTTTACCTGTAAAAGTGATTCACTGAATGTGATTGAACATAACTTCCTGAAAATTAATTCATGATTCATGCGATCGGCCTACAAATAAGTGCTGAGGGACGGTAACGAAGAGCATCTAGGACTAGGTACTTGTCAGCGATTGAGATATTTCGATAGCCCAGGCCGCTTATGGCAGGCCGTTATTGCTAGAATACTAGGTAGGTACATAGAAAGTTAGCTAAGTAGTGCAAACAGCGCAAAAAATGTCCGTTTGTAACGACGCCACATTGCACGTGTGGTGTCGTCACGGCGGCTTCATGAATGTGCATGAGGGTAATGTGGGCCCGTGACGTGTGCGCAGGCGCCGCGCGCGTGGACAGCGCGGGGGGAGGGGGAGGGGGCAGCGCGGGGGGAGGGGGAGGGGGCAGCGCGGGGGGAGGGGGAGGGGGCAGCGCCGCCTCGCGCCGCGCCCGCGACGCCCGCCCCGACGGCTCGCGCCCCAGCACCAGGCCCTACGCGTGAGTGAACATACTCCTCTCCTTCTTCGTAATACAGGATCCAAAAATGATCAAAGAAACAACCACTTTAACCACCACGATCACTAAAGTCTGCTTGATATTTTTTTTATTCCATTAAATCCTTGTATCTTAATTGATCGACATCAAGAACTTTAGTAAATCAGCGAAGTCGTTAAAGGGTTTTCTTTAACCTCTGAACGCCGGTGCGCGGATCCACGCGACACACAATGGATTTTCTATTGTTCTCTAATTAGCGACATTCAAGAGGTTAAGCAGAACCTCAGGATTTACGCGAAAATAGTCGCGCGTAAAACAGCGGCCGATGAATGGCCTACCTATAATCCTACTTATATTCCTACTTATATTATAAATGTGAAAGTTTGTGAGAATGTATGGATGTATGTTTGTTATTCAATCACGCAAAAACGGCTGGACCGATTTGATTGAAATTTGGTACGTAGATAGGTGATACCCTGTATTAACACATAGGCTAATTTTTATCAACACACCAGGCGGGCGAAGCCGCTGGCGGAAGCTAGTATAAATATATGGAGATTTGGAACATTCCAAAAATAAATCATGTTCTATTTTCCAATAAGTATCAGCGACAATGTGATGCTAATCTCTTTTGCGCATGTAGCGTGAGAGTGAGAACACTCGCCTCATTAACGAGCAACTGCGCACTAGACATTTACGCTAAAAAACGAGTGGCGCCGCGGGGTCAATCGTCTGAATATTTATTGATTTGATTCCGTAATCAATTCAATTCATCCACAATGCGTACTCAAGTTTTAGCGACAAGTAACTGCTATAAAATAGAGACGACTAAACATTGATCATTCGTCCTCAGGTATTCGAGTACATCGAATTCAGATGGTTTGCAGCCGGTCAACCGGTCAATAAACCGCTCTGAGACGAAGAAGAAACATATAGAAGAATTTGACGATGACCTACCTCTACCCCCAGAATAGATATGTATGAAACTTTAACAACTTCTTAATTAAACTTCTTTTATACGGAAATTGTTGTTTAACTTGGGTTCCGTAAGGCCCAAATTCCACCAAAAGCGGTGCGGAGCTGAGCAGAGAAGTTTGTTGCATCTCAGTGGTCATTGAGTCAAGAGACGAGATGTTTGAATAACGATGTTGGTTAATTTAAAACTTCTCCGCTCTATTGGAGTCTACGCCTTAAGCTGGGCGATAAGCATCTATTTGATATAGATAGAATCATAGAAATAAAGCTCGGTGAATAAGTACAATAGTCAGCATGAGTAAAAAAAACACTGATTTCTGATATGTAATTGATAAGAAACCTATCAGAATAGTGCGACATTGGCTTTCCATTATTAAACTTCAGAACGATGGGCGTCACCGTCGATAATGACAACAGATTACTATCTTCACCTATCCTAAAATATTATGCAGTAGTCACTCACAAAATCAAATAAACTTGCTGTCAATTAGGGATAAAAATAAGTTAAAAGCGGATATCGAGGAAGACTAAAGTGAAGTCAACGAATGAGCGCCCTCCGTGATCGCAGAAGTTCTATAATTATGCGGAAGGCATGTTCATCGACCCGGAAATTTTATCTTATTTTATTCTTCCTTACAAGTAACTCAACATTGGCCAAATTGGTGCTAATTAATGTTATCTTCTCAAATGAATTAACACAATAACCTTACAGGTTCCGTTAAAAAAAAAATAGGTACAGTACATGTCCCCATTTATTTTTGCACATATTTTTGTCCCTAATCCCTTTTTGAGACCGATATTTTGTTTTTAAGATAAAACTTATTTTCTGTAGTTCTGTGTAGGATAAAATTTGTATTTCTTCTCTGTGTAAGTAAAATAATATTGTGTTACGAGATTGAAAGTGGATATCTTCAGCATGTTTTGCAATGAAGGTAATAATAAATAAAACGGGGAATTACTTTAAAAAATAATGTATTTATAAATATGAAACATTTCATACAGATTCTTAACTTAGACTAGAAAAATGCACGTTATCAGTTTGTTTCTTAGCTTACTTTTCTTTAAGAACTTTCAAAATCATTGCATTCTATTACATTCAATAAACTGAATCTAGGTGAAAAAAATATCACAGGAAAATGTCACGGAACTAAAATGCAAATACAAAGCAGTATTATTTCTTAGCCTTTAATTTAGATTTTTGATTCTTGAGTTTAGGCATTTAGGCAGGGTATTTTGTAACGTCTAAACTTAACACACACAATACAATTTACAATTATATACAGGGGGTAAGCTCCGGCTTTTACATTAATTACACTATAATATCACATCATTTACAATTCCGTCCCTGTCGACAGTCATGGTTTGTGTCATTCAAGGCATTTTATTAATTTTGGCAGATATTTTGCTAACTTAACAACTCACTTATATGTATGTTTTTGGTCAACGGCATTCTTTAATAAAACAATATTTATTTACAATGTTTCTTTGCATCACCAATGTTTTTCAAAAAAAATAAACAAAATATTGGCCACCCGCTAACGTATCTTAATCTTAAAGTAGCACCATACAACATGATAATTATGTAGTTGACAATAGTGTTTTCGATAGCTTCATGAGACTTGAATCGCATGTCACAACTAAGTGAAATAATACCTATTACTTATGGCCTCCCAAAGATAGTAGATAATTAATAAATAAATAAAATAAACACGTACATACTGATAGCGCCGTCGATAACAGTATAATTAGGCGAGTCTTTGTGGTACCAAATGCGCAGCATTTATACATTCTTCGCTTCTCCGTTCAATGTAACCTTAACTTATCACTAAATGTTATCATTTAAATAATATAATTTATCGTCCCACATTTTAGGCACAGAAAGTTTTCTGTTTATTCCTTAGCACAGAACAGTTCTGATATGTAAATTCACAGTACTCGTCTTTGAATGACGTGACCACTAAACAGTCAAATGTAATGTTCGCAGGAGGGCTCAGCGGCCTCATCAGCACTATGAGATGACCTTCGCGAAGGGATGCTCTATGTGGCCGTATTGTATCGCTAACAACGTGTCTTTCACTCGCTGGTACACGGGCTGTGCCTGCGACATGGTGGACACATGGATTTCTTGATCCAAGAAACCCACCCTGCTGATAGGGCTGATCACCACCGCCGTGCCCGCTCCAAACATCTCTAGTAACTGAAATAATAACCATTTTGTACTTAAAACTCTCATGAAAACATCAATATGAATCATCGATTTAGAACTTACCCGTCCTTTCTTATTGAGATCAATAATTCTATCCATGGTGATCACTTCTTCTTTGACAACTAAATCTTCCCATTGGCTAGCGAGCTCCAAAATTGATCGACGAGTCACTCCGGGCAAGATGAGACCGTTCAACGGCGGAGTACTCAACTGTTTATCTGCAAATAAAATATTGCGTAACTGTAATCGACATAAAATAAAATGAAAACATCATAGTCTGGAAAAAACGTTGGAACTGATGTGACTGACCCTAATTGTTGCCTCAGATATGAGATCAGAATTTACCGGTCAAAAGGTCAGAGCGCCACCGACGCACCAGATAACGTTACGGTATCAGCCAGTCACACGGATATCCAACCATTAACCGCATGATCATACGTTGTTTTTTATTGTTAGGGACCAATAATAATGTATTCAACATGTAGTATTGATTACTTACCTCCTTGTTCGTTGATGTAAACTACGAATATGTTCATCGCGCCGACTTCAGTGAGCTCGTGGTTAGGTCCGAACAACCATAACACTTGATGATGACCTAGTTTAGCTGCCCGAGCCGTGGCCTCTGTGAACATAATCAAAACATGACTATTCCCGTTAACACCGGTTACATTCACTTATTGATAAACTATTAGGGTTCAACCTTCCGGTCAATATGTAAGCTCATCGTTGCAAAATATTTATGCTCAGCAATGAGAATGACATCATTGAAATTACAAGCGTGAATTTAATTTGAAGATAAAATGACTGACATAACTGAGTTCAAATATAAACAAAACAATAAGAATCCAAAGGTAAGCAAAATTAGGTCTTCAGGGTTTAAAATGAAGGATAAATATACTAGAGAACCAGTTAGCAAAAATGTACAGATGATGGAAAAATTGAAATCCATGATAGAAAACTTACCGATCGTAGGTCCATAATTAGAGCCCACTTTTCGGTTGCCCACGCCTCCGGGGAAGGCTCGCACCACGTTGGGGTCCGCGTAGATAGACACGGCACCGTCGTTGCCAGTCTTGTAGTACGCGCTCACCGGACTCAAGATGACGAACAACAGCGCCGTCTCAGGAGCCATTATACCGAAAGTTGGCTGTTGAACAAAATACTACGCTATAGATTTCGTTAAACGACTCCAAAAATGTTTACATATTAATTTTGTAATATAACGTGTGTTTCAAGTCAGTGACGAAAAATAATATTAATTAACGACACCGGCTTCCGAAACAATGTATCATTAGGTAAAGAACCATTTCACTTGAAGTAAATATTTGCATATAAAAGTAGATTTTTCAATAAGTGACATTTAAATACCTACTCTTTTTTGGTAACAGGCGAATACCTTTAGTTGTATCGATCGCAATTAAGTTACCTTGAACCGCTATCACTGGTAAGCTCGCGATAAAAACAACGAAAAATAAATGAGCTAATAGCTGATGACTATCTCGAATTGCGATTATTTTCTATTAACTATCTAATGAGGATTGTGCGAAATACCACATTGAAAAAATATTGACAGAGGTGTACTTTTATGATTTACTAGCTTTCCGCCCGCGGTTTCACCCGCGTCCCGAGATAACTGCTTCCCGTAGCCGGATGGTGACAAAAACTATCCTATGTCCTTCCCCTGGCTTTAAACAACCTCCCTGCCAATTTTCAGCTAAATCGGTTCAACCGTTCTTGAGTTATAAGTGGAGTAACTAACACGACTTTCTTTTATATAGAGGTATATAGATTTTTACTTTATGATAAGCAATGCCATAACAGCTAAAGAACCTGTACCTATCCATCTATTCATTATGTAATTGTAATTGGAAAACAATTCTTCAATAATCTGAGATAACCTGATAAAAGTTGAAAGTTATCGATGCTGAAAGGAATATGACTCAATCTGAGCATCAAAATATCAGCAGGCAATAACTGAAGCAGCTTGTTTGTCCAACTGCAACGTGTACACCGCGCCGCGTATATGGAAATTATGCCTTTACGCAACGCTCCGTAGTGTTGAGTTCGTATATACAATAAAAATATATATAGCCGTATCAAGAATTTCAAAGTATACCCGACTGCAACATTATTTTGGGGTATATTTTCACGGAATACACTTCGTTTAGCTATACTTTAATCCATACCCGTTTAATTGCCTTTCAAGGAACTCAGAGACAGAAATAAAAATCATTATATCTTATAATTATTTTTACATAAGGAATAAGGTAAATAATACAAGAACAATAGAAAAACGTTTATTATGCAAGGAAATGAATGTAATAAAGAAATGCAATTAGGAAAAACTGATAAAATGAAAAATATAAAATTAACGGGCATTATTGACATTCATTTTAATATTCTGTCCTAGATCATGCTTCCGTTTAGTTATGCGTTCTTTGTTTGATGGCCGCCCAGCTTGAACCCTAGACTTACCTCCCCACTCAGAGACATTTAATGATTACTTAAGTCACTCCTAAGTGACGGAATGTCATACAAATCCTTCACTAAGGAATGGCTTAAGTAATCATTAAATGTCTCTGAGTGGGGAGGTTAGACTTTAATATTCCCCTTTCTTTACGTCTACTAATGAATGTGCTTTGAACTTTAATTTTTCTAGGTACACGCCTTGTCATTATCGGATGTAAAATTAAGTTTTGTGCTAGTTCTGATGCATTTACTTTTTTATCACATTTGTGAATTTTAACAGTGCAATTTCAAATAAACTTGTGAAGCGTTTTATTTCAGTTTTAAACTCGGCAACTGCATTTTCATATTGTTTCGGAAATTCTACAGCAACCTCTTGTGGATAGCTACGTTATGGTCGGGTATATTTTATAATAACTGCTTGGGGATATCCAAACTGAAAACATACCCCAAGTCAACTCGCGCCAGTGACGTCAGAAATGTCACGCAAAAGTACGCTTTCTATTAAGTATTTTCGCTTTCTACATTTGAAAACATACCCGACGGCAACACGATCTCTGACGTCACAAGCGTTGTGTAAAGGTAAAAATTCCATATATGCCACCGCGCCACCGCGCCACCGACAACGTGGGCGATAAACAACATTGTAATCAGAAGCACATTTATAACATAAAAAACAATGATAAAGACTGGTGCTTTTGCAAATAAATAGTGATGTTCTTTCAATGTGTAAAAGTTACAAAAATGTAATGATTAACTTAACCAAATTGGACTATAATTGAAAATCATGTTTGCTAAAAACCTTATATAGCAAAGGTCAGTAGCAAACAAAAGTAGAAGTTCATTATAGTTGATAAGAGCGGTGGTGCGGTACCTACTTGACAACAAAGCCCGATCTGTTTACTTATCGTCCTTCACTACAGATAAACGAAATATCGATATTGTGGGGAGCTACACAAACATTCTCCGTAGCCTGTCCTATGACACAAGCAAAAAACTAAATTGATAAACTTGTCGCAAGATTAAACAAATCTATTCACAGTATCTGTGAATTTTATGATAACATTGTTATTTGCCATTTTTTTATCAATTAGAGGCGTCAAGTCATAAAATTAAGAAGATAAGAAAGTGACCAAACAATTTTTCCGCATGTGCACAGATTTTATTGCCCCCCACTAAAACGTGAATTGCTTTATTCTGATTGTTATTTTTTTTAAGATAAGGCTTATATGTGTGCATATTTACACCTACCTACATATCGACATATGATATTTTTTTTTGATAACTTGAAACTTTCAAGAGGGGGTATGTGTTTTCGAGACCTATTCTTAAAGAGTAACATACCTAACTCCTATAGCTATATTTCTGTATGCATTCTTGTTAAGTTTATGCAACGTTTCGGAAGTCAGCAGATGTGCATTTAGGGATTTCAAATTAAAAAATAATAATGATCGTTTGTCTAAAAACAATAATGGCGTTCTACTGTAAATTGAACACGGCTCACCTCGGTTCCTATTAACGTGGGTCGTATATACAAGGTGGAGGTTTCTGAATGTGGTACCCATTCCTGGTCAATTTGAACTAGCCTCGTTAAACATTTGATAAGTTCGTCTCCGTCAAAGGTTGGCAGGCCGGACCTCTGAGCCGCTAAATTCATCCTTTCCATATTCAATTCGGGTCGGAACAATCGTATCTTATCATCGACCCCCCTGTACGCTTTCAGTCCTTCGAATAACTGGAAAAAATAAAGTCACTTTATCTCCTTGCGAACTTATATAAATAGTAGAGGTCCCTAGTGACATCATTGGCATACATTACAGTAACAACATAACTTTGACATTGTCTTAGTGATATCAATAAGAGCAATAATTCTAGACCTTGCAAACATCCTCACGATGCTCGCAAAAAATATAATTTTTCGTATAAATCCTTTTTATGAATTTGCAGACTGCAACATTGACAACATAGTTGCAAAGTTCTTTTGAGTACGCTTACAGCTGTTGCTTTAGGAAGAGCTTATCAAAGCACATAGACTACTCGAGAATAATGTAATTAGATAATACTATATTAGAACATACTTATAGATAATTAGAACATACTTGTATAGCATAATGTAGGGCTTTAGCTGCAGGGTGTATGCTCAAATTTTCAAATGGCATTATCTCCGGTTTCTGCCACCCTCCTAGTTGCTTGAAGTAGTTTATTTTGAGCATGTGATCGGTGAAAAATTTGCCAAAGCCAAGATCTGATGCCTCAGGTTTCGGATTCAACTGATATGGGGCTGCAAGTCTTACTTGTAAATCTTCATGCTGCAAAACACACGGACATTTAAACTTTGAACCAAGTACTGAACTCTGATTACATACTAAGATTATCTTACATATGATTTATATTATTATATTATTTATATTTATTTTTAAAGATTTGTAGAATGACTTGTGATATTTAATTGTTTATATAATAGCCTCAAGTTATTAAGCAATTTTATTTTCAAGTCACTATCGCTTAGTTAAGGCGTCAAATAATTACATCACATTAAACATGTTTAAGTTAATGTATGTAAACAATTGTTACAGTAACAATATAGTGGTATATCGTCAGAAGGGTACGTCGTCGGACAGTCACGTGTCAGTTGGCATGCTCGATTCAAGTCAATACATAAATCATGCAGTTGCCTCCTGATAGCAGTTTAGAAGTACAGTTACATGAGTGCACACAAACAAGATAAAGGTTCAAAACAGAAATTTATAGCCCTAGTGGGTACATTCGATTTAAAAACAATAACGTACATTACTTAGAATTATCTGTTTTCATACAGTTTTATACGTAATGTACGTCATTAGCTGCGCAATGAAATTATTCCAATGAATTATAAACATTAGTTGAATGTAAGTAATTAATTAACTTTGAAGCAAAAATAGTATCATCATGATTTAGCTATTTGATTATGACATTAAGTTGGAGACAAAACAGAATAGCATACTAGAAGCTTTTTCTGTATCTAACTAGTATTTCCATGTCTCAGTTTAAGCTGTACATCTGTAAACACATTTGGGTAGAATGTCTCAAATAAGTGCATAGTGTTTTCTGATTAGATCGGCGATATAACTCACCTTGAACGAGATTTCAGGCGTAATATGTGGGCGGGGCTTGTCAGCGGGTGTGGTTATAGAGGGCGCCACGTGCTCCGGCTGCACTTGCGCCGAATTTTCCTCTAACTCCTTATAACGCAGCGAAGAACTGCAATAGCGAACCATTTGCAACTTGTGCTGGTTCTCAAAGATCCACTTCACTAAAACCTGAAATGAAGAAAAATTAAATAGATATTTTTCCTTCTTGAAACTTATCAATTTTTGTCAGACTACATACTCATTAATTGTTTTTGATCCAACTAAAGAATTCTTAGTACTTAATTAGTAAATTGGTAATGAGCTTTTAAAATCGAAATCTGAGTTGACCCCAGGCTTATAGATGCCATCGTCTAAGTAGTCCCATAAATCTGTCTATTTATTTTAATATTATAATTGAATCAAATTATTTAATTACTTTGTATATCTTTTCTCAACGCAGGACAAACGCATTTCATTCCGGAATAGATAGAAAGTCAATTTTATGGGAAGCAATCTTAAATTGGGATAAGGCAGGGGGAGGATGAACAATCTTAATTCGAATCATAAAAAATTGAGTGTGAAACATACGAGCACTCGGGAAAGTCACCAATATCATAGCTTATTCTTATAAATACTCCTACTGCCGCAGCCGGGCTATAAAATGGTTGTTTCACACCTTTCAGGGGATATCGAGTTAGTTATTACTTTGACTTTACGTTTGAGGTGAATGAAGTTTAATCAAACTAAATAATAGTTTAAAAATATGCAATAAATAGACGATGTATAAACATTTCGAAAACTAAATAAAAATGATGAAACATTTATTTACTACATTTTGTTTCAATATGTTAATTTCCTAACGCGCCAATTGTGCCTCCAACGAGTAAATGTTTATCTACAATTATTTCGAGCTTCAGTAAGATTTTATATTGTAGTTTATTATTATTAATTTATTTTATGTATAATATTTAAAAATATTGTAATAAAAATCTTACCTGACTGCGACGAATAGGCATTTTTATCACTAAATATTAACACCTCACACAAATAATTGTTCTATAATCACAAAACACTGTTTATATTTCTTTTTTGTAGAAATAGTGTGCACTCTTTGAAATATGTACATTCACAACTTGCCTCAAGTTAACTGACTTTACTGGATCAAAGCACAAACATTTAAACAGCTAATGAATGATAAGATTGTCGCTGACCTGCGAGTGACGTGATATTCATAATCAACACAAATTATAAAATTATATTTGATAACGCAGTATTTAATCAAAATAAGGATTACGCACTGAGAGTTATTTATTTGGCGTACGTGTACGCGATTGGCGGGCGGTCGGGCGGTCACACGAAACTAAGGAGCTCCACTGCGTACCTCCTTGCGGCGGCGGCGTGAGGTCGAGTGAAATGCTTGTATTAGGTCACAGAGCTTCCATGTTCATACACATTTAAATGAATATGTTAATTTTCCTGGCAAATAAATGCTTATTTACGCACGAAAGCAATTTACATAAAGAATTATTCTACATAATATAACACATACCCGAACTGACAAAAGACAAAATCGTCCAAATGTCTGTAGACTTGTGTACACTAACAATTCTTATGTTATGGAAATGATTTACAGGATATAGGAAATTATATTAATATTGTTTTTTTTTTATATAATCTTGATGACGTATTTAGGAGTATAGGTAAGTGTAGATGCTCTAGCTAGATTACAATTTAAAAAGTGACGCTTTCAATACAGAGTGAACGTCACAAACTGCGTTATAATTTTATTATTGTAAAATGACGTAGTTGCGTATTTTCAACTAAAACAAAACAAAACCAGTTTGTTATTATCAGCGTTATTATTCACTACTCAACAAAGTAATTTAAGTACATATTAATAAATAATTTAACTGCATTTGAAATACTGTCTAAAAACATAAAATTAATAAAGATTCAGCTAACATTATCTTGCCAGAATTTTTTTCAATATAGATTGGGTTGCTTGAGAGCAACTCGGTCTTCATTTTTAGCATGTTTCTTCAGCATGTCCATAATTACGTTGTCATATTCCTTTGGTGTGGGCTGCTTCTCAACCATCCAGTAGAATAGATCCCAGTCATTGCTCACGGTATTAATGAGGCGATCATACATAATTGTCTGCTCTTCAGTCAAGGAGTCCAGATATTTCTTAGCAAAAGTGCTCAAAAGAAGATCATTCTCCAACATTCCTCTCTTGCGGGACTGATACAGGAGCCTGGAATGGTAAAGGAAATATAATTATGTACTCTTTGTCATTCAGTTATATAATTGATAACCTACAATTTATAGTATGTGTAATTGTGTATTTGGAATTCCTAATAATTACTTATTAAGTTGTAGTGATGTGTAGCCAGGACTTCAATATATGCTAGTTTTTATGAATTCATCTCTGTGTGGAAGTAAATATAAAACAATCTTCTCTTGCATAATTAATTAAATATTTGAAACTGAATATGAACTGATGATGAATTAAAACATAACAACAACCGAGGTGTTCAATGTGTCCTATAAATATTTTATTTATCACTTATATCTGTTACAGCCAAAGTAATAAGTCTGGGTATTATATTTATTATCTAGCTATTATTTATAATATCTACTCAATTTGGATAAAGTGATAATTGACACAGAATTAATCATATTAACTAGCAATTTTATATAATATCTTTATAGACTTGGATAATATAATAAAACAAGTAGGTAAAGATTATTATTTCATGTTAACTAGTGTCTGGTAGCTGACCTTAATATAATTCGAAAAAGGCTAGTTAGCCCAGCGCAGGGCATGCCATAATAGTGGCAAAAAGTCCCCTCTTTGAGGTGTGGCTCGGGCCACTATACGGACGGCCATACGGAGGACACGGTGAACCACAAAGTCCAGCTGGACCCTGCTTGGGAAGGGCACCGCCGTGTCCTCGTCGAGGCTATCGGCAGCGGCGACCTCGCGTGCCCGGCCCTGGTTCAAGCCATGGTCCGGGGTGAGAGGTAATGGGATGCCGTCGTCTCATGCAGACGCTGGGGAAGTTCACACCTCTCATCCCAGCTGCTGCCATGGACGTTGGCCACAGGCGCCGGTTGTCGAGTGACGTCTCCCGGCCATCATAGGCGTGGGTCTGTGGGCGGTGAGTTTCGGGTGGCTCATCGTCCTTCCATCTCCTAGGAGACACGGGCCCGTCTCGGCGGTGCGCGTTGTTCCACGCGCTTCTCAAAGAGATTCAGCAAACCCCAATGGGTTTAAGTCACTAACAGTCTGACACTCCTTCACGCTGCTAACCCACAGCAGGAGGAATCATTTGATGATTTATCATAAAAAAGACGACAATAACTTAAACCACTTTTAAGAATTAGTCAGTAGTAAGTTGGTTATACCATATTTATTACTTTGGTTAACTTTGACAAGATATTATGAATAATTTCCAGATAAAGTGATTAATTTATCACATTGTCTAGTCAATTTGGGTATTATATATAATGACCAGTGATTATGTTTAATATCTATTTAATCCCTATGGCTGTATATAATATCTAGACTTATTACTTTGGCTGTAACATGTACACTAGTTCAAAATGGCCTTAGTTCCTCTTAAATTTCTTATTTAACCTACAAAAATAAATTAAAAACATTATCTCACCTTGCTTTGCGCTTCTCCAATGATTGTGGTTTATCAACATCGTAGCGAGGAATCTCAATATAAGAATAATCAAAATCCACTGGCTTGTCACTCATGCGAGCAACGCTGGGGATCCCTTTAGCAAACTTGTAAGTCTGAAAATATTGGGATTCTGAGTCAATACATTGATGTCTAATTGTTGACATACGTGGGCATGTGTAATGTTGATCTAGAATATTTTGTAGTCCTACACTAAAATGGGTTTTGTACGCCATAATCTGGGATGAAATAAATTATGATGTAATATTCCTTATATAATAAAGATTAAATTAACTACAACAGATTAAGTTATATTTGTAGGTATCATTTCTTTGCCTGTTTTCAGAAATAGACAAAACACACTTAAAGGCAACTATCTGTACAAACAATATTTGTTTATTAGATAATGCGTCGTTAGAAAGCAAACAGCTATTTCATCTTTCGTGTATAAAAATATTTTGGGCGGTGAATTCCTTCATCGTAAAATCCCAAATAGGAATTTTAATTTGCTGCATTGATAATAGATTAATTACTTACAGCGATAACGGATCTTAGAGGTCGGAACATATTATTCATATTTAATTAGTACGCAGATGTAGATAAGAATGTGAGAAAATAGATAGTTTTTTTTCGAGAGAAAAACAAAAAAACGTCAAAATGAAGATCAAGATCGCAAGTCAGTGTTACCAAAAAAATAAATGCTGGCCGAGTTTTGGGAAAAAAATTAATCTTCAAAAAATGACAACTCTCGACTTAAAAAATGAATAAAACCTTAACCTTTCATCATGAAGAGAACCTGCATATATTAGAAGGCACATAGAATAGATGGGTCCCGTCGGTCTTTTAAATATCTTTAATAGTCATAATGGTGTCGATGTGTGGATTGCCTGAAAGATGACATGAATAGGAAGGGAGTGTCAGTATGACGAGTGACAGGGGAAAATGGAAGAGGACGACATATTGGCGATGCAAAGATTCTAACTAGCGCCTCTAGTGTCAAAATTGTGAAGCAGTCTATGAACGACACTTTGACAGATATCCGTACATTTTGTGTCAAAATACCGCGCGTCAAATTAAAAAGAAAAAAGTGACAGTGACATAAATTGTATAGAAAAGGCTGTCAGTGTCGTTCTTAGACAGCTTCTTAATGTCGCCACTATAGGCGTGCGCGTAATCTTTGCATCGCCAATTGCGCTGACCCAAAATAAAATTGGGAACAGGGCAGGAGGAAGAAGAAGACGTAATTGTCGAATTATCCGGTCAACAGGTATCTGTGGAGATCTAAGGGGGAGGCCTATGTTCAGCAGTGGACGTCCTATGGCTGAGATGATGATGATGATGATCCGGTCAACTTGGTTGAGGATGTTAGATTCTGAAAGATGGTCGCACCCTATAAACCCTGGTACACACATAATCAGCTACATTGGGTTAAGGCTGATGAAAGTTGACCCGAACATACATAGTTGGGGAAAAAACTTTGCTGTTTTAGTTTCATAGTTGGCAAAAAATGTAAAAAATTGGTGCTTTTCATTTTATATTTGGAGCAGTGAGTACAAGTATATTTACCAATTGGCAGAGACTATGTTACGTTCAATTCATATTTATATAGCTAAATAAATGGTTTTTTAATGGTATAGAGTTTTTAGTGACTGGTATCACAAAAATGACGTTTCATCTGACAGCAGAGTTACGCTCCGATATACGCCTCAGTCATCAAATCTGAAACGTGATACCCGTGCCGTGCGAGCCCTGCGAGCCCAATGCGAAATTAGAAAAAACATGGGGGTATCATTACATTTTTGTTTTATTCTATTCCCGTAATGGCGCTGAAACGTTCCATTATTTTATTATTGTATGCACATTAAATTAAATAATTATTTTGTTTAATTTAATCTGTGGTGTATCATGGATGGCAACGGTTGCCATGACGACAATGTTGTGAAGTTTTATTCAAAAGTGACAACAGTAAGTTTTTGCATGTGTCTGGTTTGTGAAGATTTTTGAAGATGAGTCAATGAAGAGCAATTTGTTTACTGTGATCGCTGAAAACCATGTTACCATTAAGACATTTTATAATATCTACGATTGGTAATACGACATTATACTCGTTTGCACTAGAACACTTATATAAATAAATTACTACGTTACTACCTACATGTGAAAAAAGTCACAAATTATGTTCTTGTAAAGTTTTGCTTGTAATACAGTAATAAACATTGTTTTCTACACAGTGCTGCAACGTTTTCAGATTCCACTAAAGGCTAAGAGTTTCAGTCGTTAAAACGATAGTAGTCTTAGTCGAACTTTATTCTAAAAGCATTAATCTTGACGCTTTGTTTTTTTTTTCAGAACACTATTTCAGTAAACCCGAATTAAGACTAGATGAAAAGTCAGAAGATGCATTAGCAGACTTTATAAACAACCCAAATATACTCATAATTCAAGGCAGACTAAGCAATGATGTTATTTATCTTCATACTAAAGTTAGTATTATGTTCACCTTGCTATATAACAATATCTCTATCTATATGTTTAATTTGAATAGCCCTTGATAATGTAGAAAAGGAACCCATTAAAATCTCAAATATCTTATATATTTAAAAAAATTGCTGTCATCTGAGAAGCACCAAATTACATAATCAAATCTCTAAGTTATCCTTTTACCACTTAATGCAATTCGTTCAAAAAATCCACTCTGATACAAATGATCTTACTATGGAATTTCAATGTATGGTGAAACAACTCTTATGTTCTTGAAATAAAGTTGAATTTTGTTAAGCAATTTGAAAGTTATTTTCTGTCCCACTTATAACTTATAGATTCAGGATGGGAAAAGCAATTCCATAGTTTTTTATAAAACATCGCCTCAAGAGTTGCTAAAAGAAGATGCTATTCACAACATCAATATACTGACTCTGTCAAATAACACTGTGGAGTCTCTATACCAAATTTGGAGACAAGTCTACACTCCTCTATTGGCTGCTGTGAGTATTTACTCAGTGAGAACCATCTTTGAATTGTTTAATGTAATATGTAGTTGTGTGGTATTTCAATCAACATGGGAAAGTATTTTCTGGTGTCTAAAAATTCACTTTTTCAGGGGAATGATTTATATTCCAACAAACTCCAAAAGAATCTATCTGATCTAGAATGTAACTTGAGAATCTTGGCTCATGGAAAAGGGGACACTAACATTAATGGTAGGTAGCTTTCAGATATAATATTTGAAGCAATTACTCATTTTATAAGGCTTTCTTCTTATTTATGAGATGGTCCTTGTTACAGTTGTTTTATCAATCCAAGATGAATTAGAATATTGGAGAACTGTAGGGCAGAAGAGAGATGCTACCAAAAAGGAAAAAGAAGCATCTTCCAACTTTTGTGAACTTTTTAAAGATGTGTTGGAAGAAATTAGGTAGGGTGACCAAATTAATTAACATTAGTTAGACAGTCTCTCCATTTTTACATGTGCTAGTTCAAAGTTTTAAAATTCTGGTAGCAAAATAAAGTAGAGGAGCATTTCATTAATTCCTTCACTCCATTCATCTGCTCACTTCAATTGATTTGAATTGAATCTCTCCAATTGCAGGACAATCCATTCAAGCTCAATGGAAGAAATTAGGGAGTCAGCAGAGAACATAGGTGGGATTCTGGATGATATATGGCGCATCAGTACCTCACCATATTCACAAGAAAGGATGGTTCATGTCTTTGATATCATTGGTACAACTTTTTTTTTCAAAGTATACCCTCTGACAATTGACAAAGAAATTATTAGATAAGCATGATTAACTTTCAAACATTTTAGGTCATGAAATATGTTCAATTATACAAAACTCAGTGTCTACCACTGATCTTTGGAAAGTTCACAATGGAAATAAGGATAGTGAAATACTCAACCTTTTGTCTGAGAGTTGCCATGTGATTCAAACTTGGAACAGCGCTTGTGAGTCGTTAACTGAAACGTACTGGCCGAACTACGCCCTGCATGCTTGGAATGGGGGACCCTATGTGCCATCGTTTTGTGTAAACTTTCAAACTCGTGTAAAAGAGGTATGAAGACACATGAGTATTTTTTTTTGTATGTACATATAATATATTCAGGGTCTTTAGCTTATATTTTTAACTTTGAAGATGATATATGCATGATGTGTTCTCCTATAACTGAAGGAGCACAAATCTATAAATTACTTTTTATAATTATGCATGTAACGTGTATCCTTTGTTGGAGTTCCTTTTGAATAAAATAAAATAAAATTTATTTTCAGATTCACGACATCAGGTCCACTCATAATCAGTTGAATAAATTACTTTCCAACAATGAACGATCTGAACTGCAGACCAATGAACTATTCGCGCCTTTCGAAAGTAAGTGGAATTAGTAAGTAATACTTATTTAATTAATTGAATTACTGATGATCTTTCTTTTTCGTAGATGTAAATATCTGGATGTGTAACGGACCAAACCCTGGATGGGAAACAGCTGTTTCTAAGTTCTCAACTAGTTTGCGACCTGCTGAATCAAAAGTTGCCGAAAAATTAAAACCCAGATTACATAATATGTCCACCAAACAGGTACGTACATTTTATAAAATTATGCAAAGCAACGTTTAAAATTGACTCGGACCTTTGACCTCTGGAATTTAAAATGAGATCCTAACAAAATCAGTCTCCTTTCGGGGCCCGACTTAGTTGATTAAAAATAATCCATGTATTCAAAACTGTGTATTGTATCTCATTAAAATTTACATTTCAATTACAACATTTGCATGTTTCCCGCGATTCAGCCCGCGTCCCAAGGTAACTCAATACCTACCTTCAACATATGGGTTCTCCAAGACAATAATTATCAAGTTGGTTGAGTATTTCCTTAGATGAGTGTGTTTAACTAAACAAAACATATTCAGTTTTACAAACAATATTATAAGTATAAGAGATGTATACCTCATTACAGATGCTTTACGAGTTCATGAGATACAGCTCGTTAATAGAGCGTCCTCTAGTAAAACACGCGCTCAATACCGAACTAGAGATATTCGTGTCATCTCTTCTGTCGATGCTGAAGAGCATACAAGCGCAAATGGATGCCGACGAGGTGGTTGTCAACTTGTACCAGCCGCCGGAAATGTCCAATGTCGTGCTGCAAATACAATGGGCTAAGCTAACAGAAGCCAAGGTAAATATTTCATTTCAAATAATTTTGCCCTTTTGAGGTCAGCCATTTGGAAGTTATTCTTGCGCCGTTAATAGAAGCCAACTTCAGAGGTTTAATTTTATTTATAATTTACACCATGATTTGATTATTTTAGCTAGAGGCTGTGATAAAAATCATCAGAATGTTTCCACTTCTTGTAAAACGAAAAAATGTTTTTTATTTTATTTTTTTATTTCAGGTAAAAGAAATCCAAATGTGTGCCGAGAAGTACTTAAAAGAATTTGATAGCAGTTCTGAGTTGCATAGTCTCGCCACAAAATTGTTAAAAGATCTGAAAAATATGTACACGCAGCTACACGAAGAGTGGTGTCGCGATTTGCAGGTATGTATTTTTCTGTTACTAATTTTCCGAATGTTTAGTCCGTGGTGGTGTGGTTGTTTTATTCCGTTCACAGAAAGACCACATTATACCCACACCCGGTCACTCTAGTCAGGGTAATATTTCAGTCAGCGGACTTCTGGGTATTAATCATAACCCCATGACTAAATCGACCTGAATGGTATTTCATAACATGGATTAAAATTATTCCAGGCTCAAGCAAAGAATGGATCCCTCCAAATATCAACAGACAAGCCAGTGGTGGAGTTCAGCAGCAGTTCTCGTCTGATGGTGGTGAACTTCAACCCGGGGTTAGTGCGCTTGGAGCTGGAGGCGCGGTCGCTGGCGGCCATGCGCTTGCCGCCGCCGCCGGCCGCTGCTGTGCTTGATAACCTCAGTACTGCGCTGGCGCATGCTAGGCCGTTACAACAGGTACATAACCATGTTATATGTAACTAGCTTCCGGCAGCACTATATAAAAAAAACTAATGCCTTATTTTGATTTTATATTACTGCCAAGTTTCATCAAAATTCGTTCAGCCGTTTTTCGCGCTATAAATTAACAAACACGCTCACGAAATTTCGCCTTTACAATATCAGTGTGATGTGAACAGTGATGGAATAAGTTATTTGTTTGCCGATTGCTTAATCCGTTTTGAACATCATTTAATACATTGTATGTGCTCCCGTCCCTTTTTACAAGCTTTTATTTAACTTGCAATGTATGTATGTATGTATGTATGTATATATGTAACTATGTGTGTTCGGGTGAAATTTTACAACTCAATTTTAAGGCACTTGCCCTCAACCGATTGAGCTGAAATTTTGCATACATGTTTAGTTTGGATGACAATGCATGTTAAGCTATGTGACGTCATCCTAAATCCAACATGGCTAAATATACAAGATGGCGGACTAGTTATTTTTAAGGTACCTATACAATATGGGTTTCAAATGAAAGGGATTGACAAGTAGAACACATTGCACTTTACGAAATACAAATCCAAGATGGCCGTCGCTACAAAATGGTGAATAACCTATTTTTTTCAATCCCATCCATATGGGTATCCAATGACAGGGCTTGACAAGTCGAATAAAGTGCACTTTATCTAATCAAAATCTAAGATGACCGCCGCTACAGAATTTAGACTAAGGAACTTACCAGGTGAAAACTAAAAAGTATAAAATAAATTGAGGTAAAAAAATCTTTAAAAACAAGCTTTTATTTAAATGCGCTAAAAAAAAAAACTTTTACTGTAACATTACTGTCAACTTATAACGACATTTCAAATAGTAACGTTATCAGTCGATGAAGCGATATTGAAAGCTTTCGATGCACAAGGATTAAGCATTAAGACAATCACAAATGGCTTTGCACGGGGTTTTGATAAAGCAGTTAAAGAAATAATTCCGAATTGTAATTTGAAATTATTAGACCCATTGAACGACTGTAAGCCCGTAAATTCATCTATAATGTTTCAGAAAGCCACAACTGATAAAATACAGAAAATTATTAAAAACCTTGACTCCAATAAAGCTCCTGGCGACGACGCTATTAAAGTCTCAGATCTAAAAGTAATTAATAAAGAAATATCAGTAGCAGTAGCGAACCTTGTTAACATTAGTGTTAGAACAGGTATGTACCCTAAATCTTTGAAAAAGGGTTGTGTCAGACCTATTTTCAAGAAAGGTAAACGCAACGACTTCAACAATTACCGACCAATAACTATTCTGTCAACAATAGATAAAATCGTTGAAAAGTACGTGTGTCAACAAATCCACAAGTTTTATAGTGACCATGGTGTTATACACCGTAATCAGTTTGGCTTTCAACGTGGTAAAGGTACTACTGAATTGCTATCTAGCTTTACCGATCAAGTCAATGAACACATGAATAATAAAAATCACGTGCTAGCCCTATTCATAGATTTTTCTCGCGCGTTTGACACCCTCAACCACACACAACTCCTAAACAAGCTTGAGACTAGTGGTATACGCGGTCCTCTACTAGAATGGTGTAACAGTTACATTAGCGACCGTAGCTTTCAAGTCAAAATCGAAAATACACGTAGTGACACTATTATCACTAATGAAGGAACGGCACAGGGATCAGTAATCGGCCCTTTACACTTCTTGACGTACGTAAATGACATGAACAGTTACTTAGAACATTGTACTTGTTATCAGTTTGCTGATGACACATGCTTATTGGTGGCCGACAAAGACCCAAATAAAGCATGCAAGCTACTACAGTCCGACTTCAATACACTAAGTAAGTGGTGTCATGACAATGGTTTAGTGCTTAACCCCAACAAAACGAAACTCATGCATATCAGGTCGCCTTACCTTAAACAGTCGTTAACCTGTCATATAACAGCTCACGAACACAGTTGCCTACACACTGTCTCATCTTGTTGTTGCCCTGTTATTAAACTAACTGACTCACATACCTACCTGGGACTTAACATTGATGACAAGATAAATTGGACCAACCATATTGAACATGTCTGTAATAAATTGAGACAGTTCCTTGCAAATATCACCATACTTACCAGACGTATTCCATATAAGGTTAAACTAATGCTATACAACTCATTGGCGGAGTCACATGTTCAATACTGCCTCAGCAGTTATGGTCGTACCTATAACACACACCTCAACAAAATTTATAAAATTCAGTTACGAATATTAAAGAGAATAGTGTCACCAAAAACTAAATTACGATACAAAGATAATGAATTAGGCCTTTTTAAACATTGTAATACTTTACCAGTCCACCTCCAATTCAAATTAAATTTATTAAAGGAACAGTTTTTTAATTCATACTTATTCACAAAAAAAGAACATTCTGTATACACAAGAAGCATCGCTCAAAACAAGTTATGTACAGTGCGAGCCGATAATACGTTCGGAGAAAGAACTACTTGCTATATGGTTCCCCGGTTAATTAATCAACTACCCTCTGATTTGCGAAATAAAATAACAAAAAATAATTATAAATCTGTTCTCAAAAAACATCTGTTGGATGACATGGGGATTGGAACGTGGTGATGTACTTGTCTATTCAATTCTCACACACTTACTATTGATTGTGCTGTAATTCTTTATTGTATCTATAATTCGTCAACAATTGTATTGAGATCCGATTTCCGTAGCATAAGGACAAACCTCAGTGGTTTATTTGTGCTATTGTAACAGAAAATTGTATGTTTTTATGTTTTGATAATAAAAAAAAAAAAAAAAAAAAAAAAAAAATTAACATATTTCACACAGTTTATATGTTTTAAAAGCTTGTCGCGATTTTACTAAGAAAGTAAATACGAGTACTTAAATCTCGCGACAACAGCTTTTAAAACGTATAAATTGTGTGAAATACTTATGTTAAATTTGAAATGTCGTTATAAGTTGACAGTAAAGTTACAGTAAAAGTTTTTTTTTTTTCTTTTTAGCGCATTTAAATAAAAGCTTGTTTTTAAAGATTTTGTTACCTCAATTTTTCTTTATTCATGTCAAGTGTTGCAGAGATGTTAATAAATAAGGCCTGATATCCTCTGTCTCGTATATCCAGGTGGCATCATTCCACAACACGTTAGGCGAGCGCATGATCCCGTCCACCCGTCCGATGATGTTGCAAGCCGCGCTCGATCTGTCCAACTTGGTACAAGACCAAAAGGCCGTCTACTGGGACGACGTCGAGCAGCTGTCCAATTACACTGATAAACTTAAGAAAATCGTCTTGAAATTGGAGACACAGGTATTTTACAGACTCGATAATGTGATAATCTTACAATACAATAATACAGCGGTTCCCGAATTCTTTTGGCTTCGGAACCCTTTTCGTTTCACCATTTTTCGGCGGAACCTTAGCTTATGTAAGAAGTAAACTAAAGACGTAAATACACTTAGGTACGGCTAGCGAGTGGTAGCGCACCAAATGGTTATATGGTTATATAAAGACATATTCAGTATACTCAGGCGTAGCATGGCTAGGTATCTGCCACACGGGCCAGAAAACAATTTAGCCACCCTTGACTTTGTGTATTATGTGAATAGTTTTCAGTTTGAAGACTGACAAAGTAAGCGCAAAAACAAATAGATTGGGTTTGTACAGGTGCGAGGCGAGCGAGCGCGATATTTTGTAACTAAAAGAAGAAGTTCCAAGCACCCGCTAACACCGAAAGACATTCAGGGCTAGCCGGTATCGCGAGCGAAGCGAGCGCGAATTTTTTTTAGTTTAATTACCTACACAAAATAAACAAAACCACTGTAAATTAATAAGGTCTCAAAAGTACAATATCCACACAAAAAAGCAAATGCAAATGCGAAGAAAGCGCTATTGCTTTTTCTGAACCGGAGGAATAAAAAATAAACATCAAAGGAAACCTCGACGCGAAATTTTTTCGGATAATTAATCGGGTACCTGAGCAATTAAACGAACATAAAAGCATCAGGTAACATGGAGTCGCGAGCGAAGCGAGCGCGAAATTTTCGGATTCGCGGATGTGCAAAAATTGGAAATAATGTCACACTTTGATTCATGGTAAAAATAGCCACTGGAAATACTCGTATGCCGTCATTTCACGTCCTGTCAAATATATGAAAACGTATAATCCTGGCGATGAAATAAGCCCAAAAAATGCGGTGATTTTTGTCCGACTCGCTACCTACTTTTGCCGAAGACCTGGAGGAATTAAGTTAATCTACAATTTGTAAAAAACGGAATTAAATTATCTGCTGCCTTAGCCTTCCCCCGCACTTG
Source organism: Helicoverpa assulta (assembly GCA_963856015.1). Classification (NCBI taxonomy): domain Eukaryota; kingdom Metazoa; phylum Arthropoda; class Insecta; order Lepidoptera; family Noctuidae; genus Helicoverpa; species Helicoverpa assulta. The sequence goes on from CAWLCW010000016.1 coordinate 6,206,756, forward strand.
TCACAAACTCGTACTCTCCCGAGTGGTACCCACCTACATGGTGCTTAAATGGAATTTTGGAATGCAATATTTAAAACAATTTAATTGAAAATGAATAATAATTTAATATTGTCAAAAGTGAAACGATTTACCATATGGAAATCTTGAATTTTTCACGGAACCCCTGAGGGCCTGTCACGGAACCTCAGGGTTCCGCGGAACCTCAGGGTTCCGCGGAACCCCATTCGGGAACGGCTGCAATAATACATCGGTAGCTAAATGTATCGTTTGTCGAGTTTTTGACTACATGTAAGTACGTCTGAGATCCAGAGTCACATAATATGTTTTGTAACTAAATTATTTTGTGCCAAATAAACATTTATTTATAATTCTTTTTCAGAATACATACCTGACAGGTCAGCATGTGGCGATCAGAAATATTGTTCAGAAGCTAATAGAGACTGAACTCTTGGCCAAACAATCGGAATGGAAGAAAGGTGTCAAAGATATAAGAGACATTATAGACACAGTGAGTCATCCATTTTGGTTATTTATCAGCAAGAAAAAGTTAAAATGTTGTTATGATAGTTATAAAGTAATGCCCAAGAGTAATAGCTATTATAATATCTTACAGCCTTACTTATAAACGTGAATTAAATAATAAGTAATACTTAAAGGCTGTTTAAGAAAAAATCTTACTTATAAACGTTGCTTAAGCATGTCTTAACTAATGAACCCAAATATTTAATCACTACTTAAGGCTTTAAGTCGTAATTAGTTAAAATGATGCTTAGAAGATGATTTTTATAAGTAAGGCTGTTAAATTTTATTTTAAGATGAGTATCTATAGAAGGATTGTGTCACCTACTTTATTTACGTGTTGTTTTTCCTAGGTGGAATCCAACGGTTACAAGAACACGGAACTATGGAGATCTCACTGGGACTGGCAGCTGTACAAGGCTCTTGAGTATCAGTACATAAAGACGTTGCTGTCGCTGCACAAACACTTCCCGCATGTCAAAGTTGATCTCGTCTTGCGGTAAGTTATAGTCTTGTTTTTTTGTCACATTTAACGTTTTCTTCTGTAAATGAGTAAATAATCCGTGATACATAATTTATGATACATTACTATAAAACAATCTTAGGGCCTACTTAACTTGAAAGTCGAAGTAAAAACTTTGAAATAAATAGCTTCATGTAGTTACATTTCTGCAATTTCTAAATAAGTTGTTGTATCCTATTTACGTTGTTTATCGGCAATGCATAGGTACACCAGAAAGAAGACTTCCGAGCAAAGGCGGAAATAAATCAACGTGATGCGTCTGTTAGTCTGTATAAGAAATATTTTATTACGTTTTAATAACCGTATCAATAGCCTTTTAATTAGTCTCGATGCGTGATCTTAGATCTAGTTTTGATTCGAACTAGTCATCGGTTGATACTAATAGTGTATCGCATGAGGAAGCCTCGCTGACCTCTTTTATCTATGCCTGGTAAATCAACAACATAATATCAATAACTACATATACATTTAAAATCATGAGATTAACAAACACATTTCTAAAAGGAAAATGCCCTCAAGAATGCATTATTGGCTATAAGAAATATGGTAGACCTATTGTCAATGGTATATTTATAATTTCCGTTTATTAAACCAAATGAGGTCCTAATTAATTATTGGTGTCACAATGAAATAATTTCTTTGTATTTGTAGTGGTTACGCAGTTCGCGTTCAGCCAGCAATAGAAGAGATCCGAGTGCAGCATTATCATCAACTTCGACGCCTGGTATCAATGCCAGCGCACTTTGTAGGAGTGCAGAACAATTTGACAGACAAACAGTCTATTTTCGCTGCTATCGTTGAAAAGTAAGTGACTTAAGCATATAGACCCATCTATGAGCTGTAAATTATGTCAAATGTTCATGTTGAGCCCACCCCAGTCTCTGTTGGAAGCTCGGTACTCGAAGTTGTTGACTCATATATCTACCTAGCACAAGTAGTCCAATTAGGCAGGTCCAACTTCGAGAAAGAGGTCAACCGCCGAATTCAACTCGGCTGGGCAGCGTTCGGGAAACTACGCAATGTCTTTTCGTCCGACATACCTCAGTGCCTCAAGACGAAAGTCTACAACCAATGTGTGTTACCAGTGATGACTTACGGCACCGAAACGTGGTCTCTCGCTATCGGCCTCATCTCAAAGCTCAAAGTCGCTCAACGAGCTATGGAGAGGGCTATGCTCGGTGTTTCTCTACGTGATCGAATTCGAAACGAGGAGATCCGTAGACGTAGACGAACCAAAGTCACCGATATAGCCCACAGGATTAGCAAGTTGAAGTGGCAATGGGCAGGCCATATTGCTCGCAGAGCAGATGGCCGATGGGGCCGAAAAGTGCTGGAGTGGAGACCACGGACTAGCAAGCGCAGCGTAGGACGTCCACCAACAAGGTGGGCAGACGACCTTATAAAGGTCGCCGGAAGACGCTGGATGCAGGTCGCCTCCAACAGGTATCTGTGGAGATCTAAGGGGGAGGCCTATGTTCAGCAGTGGACGTCCTATGGATGGCTGAGATGATGATGATGAGCTGTAAGTTGTAGTTTTACTTATGTATTTGGCTTCTTGGCAAAAGTGTCCTGGCCAAAGCAACATACGACATAGTGTCGTCTGGCTCTGTAGGTATTTAATTAAATTTTATTGAGAACATAACCCAGATTTTATCATTGTGCATAATTGACATTTCGATACCGGAAAGATAAGACAACGCAAGGGTCGCCTCAATCGGGGTAGTCCCCAGAATAAACGGATCCTGGATTCTCACAACCCTGATTGGTGGGCAAACTTGAAAAAATTTAGAGGTGTGTGTGGAAATGAAATGGGGAGTCCTTTGCTCAGTAGTGGGACAGTTGGAGCCAAGAAGAAAAAAGGTTCAGGGTTTTCAGGATAGCAAAATGCCTATAATAGTTAGGTAAAAGTGTGATCATAAACTGGTGAGTGGTAGGTATAGGTTTGTAGTTCATAAAGTAACTACCCTTTTATGCTAAAGGCAATTCATCACAATACTAATAAGAACCATATACACATTAAGCTTTTTGTTCATAATAATAAACAGTATCTCTTTTTACTCTTAGACACAGCTGGTTAGGCAACAAGGCAGTGCAACAACTAGAATCAGCACTATCCTCACTAGAAGCTACTTGTGCATCGTGGACGCGACGCGCGGCGCTGGCCTGCGTGCCCGACCTGGACGCGCTGTGTCGCGAACATCTGACGCTGCCGCAGCACTGGGAGAACAACTTCAAGGCTTGTAAAGCTTATGGACAGGCTGTTGCTAAGATGACTTTGTTAGTTCAACTTGCACTTGGTATTTTTAAATCAAAACTTAAGCAATCTGTTTTTTAACGAACAAGACGTAATATCTTTACAGATTCTTTGAAGTGTACATGTGGTTTATAGCCTGACCAGCTCGTTAGTGACACTTCCAGGGTCCACGTGGTGTTCGGGACTAAGGCATCGGGGGTGATGACAGGTGTGCGCGGGACAGTCTGATCGTCTTGTCAGCTGTCGCTAACGAGCTAGTCTGGATGTACATGAAAATAGCAAAGACAAAAAAGAAATATTCGATACCTAATCATTTTAATTGCATAGATGGCGGTAATAGTGTATGACCCGCATAATTATTGACCATATTATCTTTTAGTGAGGACGAAAAGATAGAATGGATATCAGTGGGCACAACAACACTTCGACGTGAATTCGAAGCTCAAGCGCGCAGTCTATGGGCATGTCTTATGTCGTCACTGGTGGCCAGCTGCAGGTCTGATGCAGCGAGGATTGATGCATTTGTTGCTTCTGCAGCAGTCATGTTGGAGAACCAAGCACTGCCTAAGAACGCGAAGGAACTAGCTGATATGAGCGCTACACAGCAAGCTTTGCAACAGCAAATGCCCGAGGTAAGTTCATCTAGGATCATATTGAAGATATATTGACTGATCTAATTTGGATATTCTACTTCTTCTTAGCGTTTATCCCGTCTTGTGACGGGGTCCGCTTTCCGTATCTTCTTCTTCCACTATAAACATGATTAAAAACAAATAATATAAATCTGGTAATAAATGATGAACCCATTAAACTACGTCGAAATAATAAAAATCTTCAAAGTTTTTGTACTCTTTAGATGGAAGAAACAGTTGAAGCATTAAAGCGAAAAGGCCACATGCTACGGACTTGGGGAGGAGATACATCAGTTGACAGCACTATGAAGGAATGGCAGAAGATTCACGAACTTATGCTCAGTCAACAGAAGATGTTTGAGCATCAGGTTAGTTATTTTAAGATAAATTAATAGCAAAACTTTATTATTCTATTCATTGCTACATGAAAATCATCAGGGGTTAAATAGAATAGAATACTTTTATTTGCATTTAATGTAGTTATAGAACCAACTACGTGTCATTCCATGAGAAAAGGAGCTCATGGATTTTGGGGCTTAAGCTTAAACACAAAGTCATAAGTACCAAACGCCCATAAAGTACCTTTTACCGTGGTCTGACTCAAACTATGTATGTATGTACTTGCATCTACTTCTATAATTTTCTCAGGCTGAGCTAGTAAAATCCAGTTTGAGCGGTGAGTGGGATAACTTAAACACCAGTATAGAAGCTTGGACCTCACGATGGACTCAAGCTAAGCCACGTTTAGATGACACTCACGGCGTCAACTATACCGAAATGCTCGATAGATGTCGCTCCGTGTTCGAAGCGCATGCGAACTGGAACAAATTCGTGGCCGACAGAGATGACCTATTGTAAGTTTTATGACGTAAAAAAGTTATCGTTATTAAAGTTAAGAAGAAATGTTTTGTTTTATGTCCAAAGAAAAGTTAGGTATCTGTATTCCTATTCAGGTTATAAACATAAATGCTTAGATATTTTTTCATTTGTAACGATTTCGCTATACAGGAACTGAACTGAATTAGATAAAATATTGAATGAAGAAAGAGGGTAATGAACGATGGTTAAAATGCAACGCTGAACTGCTAGTGAATCAATAATAGATTTATAACATGATTATTAATTACAGAAAAGAGTGTGAAAAGTTTCAAATGAAAGTTCAACTGTCGGATACGTGGGATCAAGCTGAAAAACTAATGACTGAATATGTCGAACTGTGGTCGCCCTTCAAAGAATATAATGAAGGTAGGACTTTTAATCGTTACATTGGTACATTCGAATTTGAATTCGAACCAGAGTTTTTTTTAAAATATTTCTAGTACCGTACATAAGCCAAATTATGTTTTTAGAATTTGAATCGATCGCCGACCAAGAGTGGATAGTGTTCCAGAAAAAGATACATCTAATTGAAGAGTTTTCTGTGAAATGGAAAGCACGTTTGGAACCATTCACTGTGCTTACATTATACATACAGCAAGAGTTAGAGAAATACTCGGTAATTCTATCATTCATGTTTAAGCGTTAAGCCTTTATGTATTAAATGCAGGTATCTATGTTCCTACAAACATCTGCTATCGTAATGTCATATATCACAAAAATAAAGTCCAAAGAAGACCACACTTCAAGTACTATTTTTTACTCAAGTCAGTGTGACCTCATATAAAACAAGTTTTATGACAGATAGTTCACGATGGTCACAAAAGATCCACATAGGTACGTCATATAAATGTGAAACCTATATACATATAAACCTATATTGCGTACTCTCGCCTCACAATGGGTATTGGGGCCACATGATTTATGTGTAAAACCTGTTCGTTTCAGCGTAACTCCCGTATGTCCCATTATTTCGCTATTTATACCTCTGCGTATTGCAAGCTTAGGTACAGACATTTTGCTGCCAGTGCAATGACATCATTACACATATGTTCAAAATTAACATAAACACTTTTGATGATATCATTATGTTTTCATAGTGCCCTTATTACAGAATATGTATATCTTTTTAACATATTTCAAGAATAATGGGCTCCTTCTGGATACCAGCTGTCTTAAAAGCTACATTTAATTTAGTTAAGTTAATCGAAATGTTAAAAAAAAATGTTCTTCTTAAATGATATATACGTTTATTTTACCAGGATTTAGCACCTTTATTAAAATATCTTCGAGGCAACGAGTTTACTGAACGCCATTGGCGAGAGGTGTACAGTCTACTGGACATGGAATATAAGAAGCCCGACACTTTACAAGTCCGAGATCTATTGAATGCTGCTATAAATATCAAGAAACAAATAAAGTCTTTACAGGTATGTATAATATAGAGTTATAGAGACTAATGTGTTAACACATAACTCTTCTCAATTTGAAGAATGAGTGTCTACGCTATAATCACCACATGGTATATAATGATGTTCTTTCCCCAAATGCAGGAAATATTACGGAACAGACTCGGAGTCATTCCTAAACTTATTATGTACCTAGTTCCAATATTCTTATATATATGTTAATGTTATCGTAAAAGTATGTATCTTAATTTACACCATAAAATGTCTGTTTGCACAACATAAATACCCTGCAATTAACTCAATTTATATCTTGTAATTGTATTAACATGACTATATGTTGTAGAAAATCTGCACATCTGCGTCCAGCGAGTCTGCGATTCGTAATGCTCTCAACGAGCTTGAGATTTGGTTTGCCAGCGCTCGATTCAGTATCACTTATTACAATGATAAGGCGAAGCGACCCACACCCATTGTAAAGGACTTTAAGGATATACTTAGTAAGGTGAGTTATAAGGGTCAACAGATTTTTAGCAGACTGCCAAAAAGGTTTATGTTTTTCGCGTATCTTCTTGTGTTCTTGTATGTGGATTACGACAGTCAAGGTATGATCGTCTGTAATTTTAAATGTAAGCAAATAAGCAAGAATAGCAAAAGATCCAATAGTACTATTATTATTACCTATAAATAAAAAAAAATACAGTAAAGTAATCGTCTCACGGGTTACATCTGGCAATTAAAAGTAATAGGCATCGGCAAAAAATGGTATAACAAAAGTCTTAATAGCCACTTTGGTCAAACTCAGCGTCCAGTCAATGGTATCTTTTCATTGAGATCCACAAAATCTGTAACTAATCTGGACGACCCAAATTCCGTATAAAAAAATGAATGAGGACTGTTTCCTTTTTAAAACAATGGCTTCACAGTACGCGATAGCGTGGAACTTACTCTACCGTCTCGCTCTCACAGATGACCAAAACGGTTTTGTTTCAATAAAATTCCTTGAAACCACATTTTTTTGCGGATGGCGACTTTAGTTCCCAAGGCTAAAATGCCCGATAAATGGTTATCATTATTTCGTGAGGCATGGCTTCCAGCGAACTTGGCAATAGCAATGTTTGGCTCTTCGAATTTTTGGCCAAAAATTCTGTGTCTCATACATGATTAATTTGTCTCTTGTTTATTGAATTTGCTTAGTTGTATCAAATTGGGACTGTAAGTCCAATCAATGTTTAATTGTGACGAAGCCTCCGCGGCGAAGGGATCGATTCTTTATGTGAAAATGTATGAAACCTCGCACACTTCCACCTGGCGAATCGGTCGAATTGTCCGAATCTGGAAGTAACACATATACGGCATTTGTCAGAATTTGATTGCATCGCCGCGGTCGATTCTAACAGGTGTGCGTTCACCGTTAGGTCTGAGAATCATATTAAAAATATATAAACATCTGTGTAGATCGAAGAACAGCAATGGGTGGTATCATCACTGTCGGGCGGCGCAAACGGGACGGACGCATGCGGTGCTTGGGACGCGCGGCTGCGGGCGGCGCGGGTGCTGCTACGTGCCACGCATCACGCGCAGCGCAGGTCAGTAACAACCCTTACAAATGTATCATCATAAAGTATTAGTCTTCTAACGGAATTGTTTTGTAAACATAACATAATTAAGAAGGTATATAATTTTCGAGTTTTTAAAACTCTAGTACCTACAGTAGTCAGTAAGAATTTTCCATATAAACATTCCATCTGGTTCTTCTCCGTAGGACTTGTATTTTCGAAATATCTGACCATGTGACTATGAGCGAGCTTCTTAAGTCGTGATTTGAAAAAACATGAAATTGGAATCTTGCTTTCCCATAATATTTTAGTACATGGTTCCTTTAGGATTGTCACCGTAAATTAACCTTTATGATGAGGCTACGTCCGCTCAGCAGAGGTAACGACCTCGTAATGCACAGTAATGTGCTATTAGATTTGCATACTGAATAAGATTTTAATGACTCGGAGTAAATACGTGTAGCTTCATAAAATTTTAAAGATTTCGCAAATCCAAAACAAATGACTGCTATCCACTTTTGTGTTTACCTACATTGAACAATCCAAACAGGGTTAAAAATTAGTATTCTAATTAGTCCGTCTTTTAGATTAGCAAAAAGTATTGGACGCTTATTTTGTATGACGTCAGATTTAGGTAATGCTACTCAGTAGCAGTCGTTACAATTTCACATCAGAGTCCCTAGTGCGAGTTTTGCAAGTTAACTTTCTCGATGCGTAAATTGTCATACAACTGAATTACGTAGCAATAGTTTTAGAACTGTCTATTTAATAAAGGCTGTCATCGGCACTTGGTCATTATCCGGAACAATGAATGAACGTGCTATAATCTAAAGATGTCATGTAGCATACGACTCTTTACTTCAGCCAAGTTATAAGTAATTACATATCGAGCGCGTAAACTTACAAAACTCGGAATCAGCACTCTGAAGCCGTCAGGCGATATTGAGAAAACTCTGACACTAGGGCTTGTGGATTAAACCTGTAGATCACTCAATGACAAGAAGATAATTTCATTCACTATGGCCATGGCTATTGCAGACAAATAAATGCAAGTGTTTTGAATCGAATACAAATAGCTTAATAGGTCGTTGCACGTCAAGCTTTACGGATTTGTTTCGCCTTAACATATGGGCGACAGATGTGCCAGCTATTTTGACCGTCTATTCCGCGTAGTTCCCGTTTTCTTGTGCTTTTTGTGTTGTGTCTGTGTACTTTGTATTGTTTTGATTATGGTACTTGGGCTTAGGTTCTTCTACCATTAACTGCATCTAGTTGGTTTGTGTGTTTATATGGGTCTATTTTTCTGACATAAATAAAACAGTTAGGTATCTTTAATTGCTAAGTTATATTGCATTGAAAAGGTTGGCAATAATAACAATGTATTCTAAGATTTAATTAAATCGGTTACATTTATGACCATAGACTAGAAAAATAACTTCCCTTAATAACTTTAGGGAATTCCCCTTTTGACCTTAGTCACGTGTCTGTCCGGATAATGAAGAATATGACACACAAACAGTAATCCAATATCCGTGTAAATCACATTACATAAATACTTACACAAAAGTTTTATAGTTGCACCATGAATTACTTACTGTTTCATTTTAACAGCCAAAACATTACCTACCGATATAATGATTATCTTAATTACAGCAGTTGTCAATACAATAATCGTGCATATACATTAATAATTTAAGCTAAAATTCAGTTACAATATAAAACGAAAACTGTTTTAGACGTTTTGTAAAAAGAGGCTACAAACATACTTATGCTTTGAAATCAGTCAGATTATGGAACGGCTTTAACTTAGCAGTATTTCTCCGAGTCTCTACCCATATTTGGTAAAAGCTACTGCCTTATACGTAGATAATGGCTAACAACGATAGGTTATTTTAGTTACTTACTAATTTACTGGTCTTATTCATTCCCGGCTTCAATGAAATGCTATCTATTAACGTTGCCATTTCAAACATACCTATAAATGAATCTTAATTATTTGCTGACACAAATACAGCATTTGGACTCTCTTTAACCGCAATCAGCGTAGTGCAGTAAAATGCCGATACCGTAATATCACTGCATACGCCTTCTGCCTCGCATAGTTCTGTGAGATGATGAAACTCTAAAGTGAGTAGATTTCAGTTAGTTGGTACAGCAAGCTTAGATTAGCTATTGAGGATGTAAAGCTGCCCTGATAACGCGGGGTCGCTGTCCTGACGTTAACATCATTGTTATAAAATTAGGCGACAAGATAGTGCCATTTAATTGCCTACTGAAACAAGTATTCTGCTTACAAATTATCTCTACATGCTTTAGGATTGACATATTAAAAAAAAAAACAGTCAAGACACACTTCAGAGGGTTAGCCGAAGTGTAAATAGAGGACGAGATTAGAAGATCGGGTCGGTGAATGGAATTGATCTCCAAGTATAACAAATAGACATGACTATATCTGTAATATTATCTAATGAAAGTATTCTTGTGTCGCCAGTGGAATGCGACACGATGTATAGAGCCCTTTCTTTGGCTTCGGTCAACGACGTACGCAGTGAGGTAATGCGTCAAACAAGAATTTTATGATTATTCCCTTCCTCGCCACACCATAAAGTCGGTGGATAATATTAGATCGCCATCCTGTTTGAAGTTTAAATTACTCTTTGATAGTAGAAAAAAGCTGTGGCTTACGAATTTATCGTTTTAATCGACTTAAAGAAGAAAATAAAAACATCACCAATATCAAAATAGAGTTTCACGTGCGTTAGTTCAAACAAGAACGATTAATAATCAGGACCCAGACTCATATTTATGCTCACTGCAGGCATTGTGTAGCCTAGCCTGGTTTTCCCTTTCATTACCCCTACTTTTACAGTTTACTTACTTTTTTAGGACAAAATCGGAGCGGTAGAGCTTGTTTTACTGCCCAAAAGGTGCTGCTTATATTGACACTCGAAGTGGCTCTATTAGTAATCGAGCTTTACCGAAACAGTATACCAAACTTTGCATTTAGACATAGCCTGTTGTAACTCAATGTTGTAAGTCAATAACTAAGTAATTTTAACACAAATAAAATAAAATGCTGAACATGTCCAGCAGCGAATGTACGGCAACAGTGCGATAATAGATCGGATCAGTAGCCAAGTGTTTATCTCGTGTGAACTTTGACATCGTAACCGCCTTTTGAGAAATGAACCCTTATCGGTGGGGAAACGTTCATTCACAGCGTTACTGTCGTGTTCTTTACGATTGTTTACCGAATTCTTGTTTATTTAATTACTTTTTATTTTTATATTCCAATTTTGAGACTGATTTGAAGATCTATTAGTAGAGATCGGTTATTTCCGTTATCCTTTACCATTCAGACCTCTATCTCGTTTGCTAAACCATTTTATTCGCATTTTAGGTACCTCCTGTTACCTACTCGTTTTTAATTTCTTCCTCTTCTGGTAATAATCTGCATCTGGCGGTCATCAAGTACGCCAGAGGAAGAGAATATAACAAAGCAATTCCTTCCTAATAAAAATGTTACGTTAACGTTATTCCTAAGTCTACAAATTAATAGTCAAATGATTTAATAGTTGAATCACGATCACGAGGTCTCATCGCGTGGGTAGGTATCGTATTGTCCTCAATGGTGATGTTTTTATAATTATACAAACCGTTTCTAGTCTTGGCACTGATAAGAGGTTATCGTCAAAACTGTTGAAATTGTAACAAGTTATCTAAATAGTTAAGGGGCCACAAGCTATTCAATCCAACTCACCCGGTAATGACGTCATTTTATATGTACCGAAATTATAATTAGGTATTTAGGTATTTTTGGAGTAACAAATGGTCTTGGAATGTAATTATATCATGAGCTTTCAGCTCAGAAAAAAAAGTTACACACAAAACCTATATTTTTTATACCCATCAAGCTTACTGCTACGGTATGATATTTACCACCCCTATACAAAGCTGATGGGGCCGATGATTCATAAAATGTCAAGTGAGCGACCATACAAAATGTTTTTTGTATAGCACATTGGTCTTTATATCACCGCCACGTCCTTCAGTTTTTGTAAGATTCCATATAAAAGGTAACAAATTGAATTACCATTAGATCTATTCGGTTCTATATTCATTGTCAATAAAAACTTTGTAGGCCTTCCACAAAAAAAAAAACCAATGCTCTGTTGAGAAACCACAATGTATTAATTAGGACTAAATATGTGCTAACAACAGTGGAACTTCTAACTAGTATAGTGTGTTCATAAGTTTTGAGACAAACTTTTTACTTATAAAAATAAAATAAAAATTACTGGCTGCTGTATATTTCTTTTTTCTAATTTTGAATTTGGAATGTTAACTTTTAATATCTATGATTTCGGATTATTTTATTTAAATTTTCTCGTAATGGAGGGAACAAAAGAATTACGTGCGACCGTCATTTCACTATTCAAGGTGGGAAGAAAACCTATGGACATTTTCCGAGAACTGAAAAGTTTGGTGTGAGCCGTAACTTCGTGTATTACACTATTAAACGATACAAGGAGACAAGTTCTTTACAAGATCGGCAAAGAAGTGGTCGTCCACGTTCTGTGAGGACGCCTGCGAACATTAAAATCATCCGAGAGCGACTTCGCCGAAATCCATGTCGTACTCAGAAGAAACTCGCTCTGCAGACCAATATTTCGCGCGTTTCAGTCAACAGAATACTGAAATATGATCTCAAGGTTAAGGCGTATAGCCGTAGGAAAGTACACTTTTTAAACGATCGCCTTCGTCAATTGCGACGCGAACGTTGTCCAATACTGCTTAGGAGACACGATGCGAGGAAGATACTCTTCACCGACGAGAAAATCTTTACTGTCGAAGAAAAGTTCAACCGACAAAACAATAAAGTGTATGCCAAAAGTAGCAAGGATGTCCCAGCTTCAGCACGGAATGTCTCGCGTACTCATCATCCGGCTAGTGTCATGGTATGGTGGGGAGTTTCGTACGAAGGTGTGACTCAGCTTCATTTCTGCCAACAAGGCGTCAAGGTGAAAGCCAAAAATTATCAAAGTGACATTCTAGAGACTGTTGTTAAACCCCTGTCTAATACCCTATTCCATAACAAGTATTGGGTTTTCCAGCAAGACTCGGCGCCATACCATAAGGCTGAAACCACTCAAGCTTGGCTGAAGGAAAATGTGCCGGCCTTCATTGCGGCGAATGAATGGCCCTCCTCCAGCCCCGACCTCAACCCGCTGGATTATTCTCTATGGACCGAATTAGAGCTCAGAGCCTGCCGAAAGTCCCACCCAAACTTGGAGTCACTTAAGCGAGCTCTTGTCCGAGAAGCGAAGCGAATTCCTCTGGAAAAGATTCGTGCCGCCATTGATGACTGGCCAAATCGTCTAAGGGCATGTATTAAAAACAGGGGTGGTCATTTTGAATAATAATTATATTTAATTTTTACTTACTATTTACTTAATGTTTACTATTGTTTTTATAAATATAAGTTAATTATTTAAAAAGATATGCAACTTTTATTTTGTCTCAAAACTTATGAACACACGAGGTAGGTTCTTGTTTCAAACGAGGTATGTTAGGAAATGCATAGATTTAAGATTTCTTTTAATTTTTTTTTCATTAGGATATTTTTATCATATTATAAAAAGGTAAGATAGATAAGTCTGTGATTAATTTGGGATTAGTGAATTTTCATTGATGATCTAATCAGGATTATTCTAGTCTTGAATCTGATTACTAGTTTAGTTATGTGAACCATAGAGTAGCAACCTTTTCATAGCGTGTAGGCACATTGTAGAATTGAAGCGTACACAAATCTCTTTTGTTCAGTTCGTTAAACAGCTCGTGGGGTCCTTTATTCGAGTTTATTACTTTATATGGGCACTGTCGAATTACACAAACTGTTAGGATTTGTGATACCACTTTACCTTCATTAGATACTCCGTCTTCTCTATGACAATAAGTAACTCTATGTTATTTAGATGCTAGGCATGTAGTGATTTCGAAAATTCAAATTACCCTTTAAAAGGTATCGAAACCCAGCAAAGAAACAATTTACGCATTGTTTAAATACATAGAAATACTTAATATTGGTGTGCTTCTTTTTGGTCTGGGTGGTCGGGTCATTTAGATCGCGAATGTATTATCAGCGGCGGATGTGTAGGGCGGAAGGCCGGCTCTGACGAAGCGAGTGGCCGTATCGGACACAGCGTGAAATAACCGAAAGAGTTTAATACTCACATGTTTATAATTTATTGTTCATCATCAACGACTAGTTAAGCCTCAAACTAAAAAGCTGGGCTGCTACATATGGATAAGATCCAAAATTGGATGTTAAACAAAGCACAAAACTATGTTGTAGGTACTTGCTTTAGTAATATTCAGTCGTCAGGTGAGATTACAAGGAAGCTTGTTGCCATAATAATGACCAAAACAAAAAGCGCATCCCGAAATGCTATGTTATTTTTGTTGCTTAGTGCCCGATTCGGAGAACGGCACGAGCGGGCGTGCGGGCGGGAGCGGTCGTCGCCTCGCACAGGGCCGCATTCCACAAAATAAATACCGGTTTTTTTCCTATGTGAGCTTTTAGTTAAGCTCCAAACAAGAAGGGTATACGTTAGTTAACTTCAATTATTCGCAAAAGAAGAAGCAAAATAATTATGATAAAAGTTATCTGTATAAAACTGGTGATAATTAAACAATTATAGAATGTATTTTAGATCTTAGCTTTTTATAGTTGTCGTAATTTGATGCTTTCGGATATGTAAACTTAAAAATAGGATCAATTATAATAAGGCCCATTAATGACATACGGATAAACCCTGTTAGAACTTTTATGCATTCGGCAAATATTTGTTTGGTCTCAAGTTCGGTCCTGTGTATGTAGGGCAGCGGGGTAGGCGGGGGGTGTGGGGGCAGCGCGAGAGTGTCTCGGCCCAAAGCGGCAACCAGTGCAGTAAGCGGCGCGCGGAGAGCCCGGACCGCGCCATGGCTCTGCGCGCTTTGTTTATCTTCTCGGCGCTTATCGCCGGCGGCGCCGCTGTGTACAGCAGGGAGCGCGACCGCCTCCGCGCCGACCCCCGCCTTTACGATCGTTCGTGTGAACTCAGCTCCTGTTACCCGGCCACAGGCAACCTGCTTATTGGCCGTGAATCGAGGCTCTTCGCATCCTCCACGTGTGGTGGAATGGGACGTGAACGTTACTGCATTGTGTCGCATTTGGAACCAAAAAAATGCTTTTGGTGTGATTCGACCAACAGCACCATTCACAATCCTCATCTAAATCATCGGATTCAAAACATTATCTACAAATACTATCCGGGAACACGAATCAAATCCTGGTGGCAGTCTGAAAATGGCAAAGAAAATGTGACCGTGCAACTGAATATGGAAGCTGAATTTCATCTTACGCATTTGATAATACAATTCAAGACTTTTCGACCTGCTGCTATGTTGGTAGAGAGATCTTTTGACTTTGGAAAAACTTGGCGCGTGTATCGATACTTTGCCCACAATTGCGATGATTATTTCCCTGGTGTACCGAAGCACACGCAGCGCTCTTTGACTGAAGTGGTTTGTGAATCGCGTTACTCTGGCGTATCTCCATCAACAGAAGGTGAAGTGATATTCAGAGTTTTGCCACCAAATATAAACGTGACCAACCCTTACTCGGAAGAAGTGCAAAATTTATTACGGATGACCAATCTTCGAATAAATTTCACAAAACTGCATACCCTGGGTGATGATAAACTGGATAATCGGGCCGAAATACAAGAGAAGTATTATTATTCCATATATGAAATGACAGTTAGAGGATCTTGCTCCTGTTATGGGCACGCATCTCGTTGCTTACCAATGCCAGGAGTAGAATCGAAAAACAATATGGTACACGGACGCTGTGAATGTACGCATAATACACGCGGCCTGAACTGTGAATACTGTGAGGACTTTTACAACGACCTTCCGTGGCAACCTGCTGTTGGCAAAACTTCCAATGCATGTAAGAGGTGCACATGTAATAATCATGCTACAACTTGTCATTTCGATCCTGCAGTTTACAATAAAACAGGCAAAATAAGTGGAGGTGTTTGTGATAATTGTCAACATAATACTATGGGTGTAAACTGCGAACGTTGTAAACCGAAGTTTTATAAAGACCCTAACTTAGATATCCAGAGTCCAGATATATGTAAAGCTTGCGACTGCGATCCAGAAGGCTCAACAGATAAAGAAATACTTTGTGATGATGAAACAGATGTTGCCAACAACAAAACAGCAGGGCGCTGTCTTTGCAAGAAATACGTTGACGGGCCGAGGTGTGATAGATGTAGTGAAGGTTATTGGAACTTTGATCCTCTTAACCCTGAGGGATGTGAGTCTTGTACTTGTAATAACTTAGGTACAGTCAACGAAAGGGGATGCGATGCAGAAACTGGCAAATGTTTCTGCAAACGACACGTTATTGGAAGAAACTGTGATCAGTGTTTACCCGAATTTTACGGGTTGTCGGACAGTGATGATGGTTGTCAACCTTGTGATTGCGATGTTGGTGGTTCATTTGACCGGGATTGTGATGTGATAACAGGACAGTGTAAATGTCGACCAAATGTTTCTGGTCGTCGTTGTGATCAACCTATACAAAACTTCTTTGTTGGAGCGCTCGATGCAATTGTTATTGAAGGCGAATCAAGTCAATGCGATTCTCAAATAGATGATAACGCTATTCAAAGTCAGTTGTGCCATGTTGTTATCAGGGAAAACTATCCAGATGGTAGGAAGGAGACATGGACCGGGCCTGGTTTTATGAAACTACCTGAAAGTAGCACACTTGTTTTTATAGTTAATAATCTAGATACAACTATGAATTATAACGTGTTAATAAGATATGAGCCGCAGTCACCTGTCAGTTGGGAAGAGGCAACCATATTAGTTAAAAGGCCATTCCCGATTGATCCAAACTCCGCGTGTGCAAACGTTCAACCAGAAGATGATACTTTATATACTACTCTGCCAGCAAATCAACGCAGTGTATTAGTAACCCCTCCAGTATGCTTGGAAAAAGGCAGAAAGACCGAAATTCGCATTTATTTAGGACGTCAAGACGGACATTCTCCAAACTCAAGAGCATCAATATTGATAGATTCTATTGTTCTTATTCCTTCTTTCAATGACGTTCCATTTTTATCCAATTCTAGTAACAACCCAATGAGAGAAGAATTCGATAGGTTTAATTGTGGTGATCCCTATTATTATGACTTGAATAGAGAAAATGTTCCTGAAATATGTAAAAAATATCATGCTAGTATTGGCTTCTACATCAGAAACGGATCTCAATCTTGTCAATGTGACCCTACTGGATCCAAGAGCCATCAATGTGATCAATATACTGGTTATTGTCAATGTGTTGAAAATATAGTTGGGGCTAGATGCGATCGTTGCGCACCCGGAACATACGGATTCAGCAAGTTTGGATGTAAGCGCTGTGACTGTAATAGTATAGGCTCTCTCGATAACTTCTGCGATGCAACAAGTGGACAGTGTAAATGTAGAGCAAATACGTATGGGCGAGCTTGTGACTTATGCCAGCCTGGCTATTTCAATTTCCCCAATTGTCAACAATGTGATTGTAATGGACACGCCATCGAATGTGACGATAAAACAGGTGCGTGTAGAGAATGCACAGACTTTACTGAAGGACACCGTTGTGAAAGATGCATTGAAGGATATTATGGTGATCCAAGATTAGGCATTGACATACCTTGTAGATCATGTCCATGCCCTGGAATTGTAGGTGATCCTAATAAGAGCAGCCATGCTGATCGTTGTGAATTAGATCCCGAGTCAAAGGATGTTGTCTGTGAATGCAAAGAAGGCTATGCTGGACCTCTGTGTGATGTCTGCGCTGACAACTATTATGGAGATCCAATAAAAGGAACCTGTGAACAGTGCGAATGTAGTGAAAACATAGATATAACTAAACCTGGAAATTGTGATCCTTACACGGGCAAGTGTCTACAGTGCCTGCATAACACTGCAGGTGATCATTGCGAAGTGTGCGCAGAAGGATATTACGGAAATGCTTTGGAGAAGACGTGTTACCCATGTAATTGTTCCGAATTGGGCACTAACTTTACAATAGGTAATTGTGACAGAAATACCGGCCAGTGCCCATGTTTCAAAAATGTGATGGGCATTAATTGTGATCAATGTACTGAAAATCATTGGAGGATAGCATTAGGCACTGGTTGTGATCCCTGTGAATGCGATCCTATTGGGTCATTATCACCACAATGTAATCCATACATAGGAAAATGTGAATGTAAACCAGGTCATGGAGGTAGACAGTGTGACCAGTGTCAAGAAAATCATTGGGGTATTCCAAGTGTTGAATGCTATGAATGTGATTGTGACTTATATGGTTCTGTATCACGCCAATGCATGCGAGAAAATGGCTCATGTATTTGCAAACCAGGTATCGGTGGATATAAATGCGATATGTGTGCTAGAGGCTATTTAGGTGAAGCCCCAAGATGCTACGCATGCGGCGAATGCTTCGACAATTGGGATAGATTGATCAACGACTACCAAATACAAACAGAGTACGCTATTGGAAATGCTAGTAAAATCAAAGTTGTGGGTGCTACTGGAGCCTACACAAGAGACTTTGATGAAATGACCAAAAAACTTTCTGAAGTAGAAAATATGCTTGCCAGCGCAAAACAAGGACAGACGACAGTAAAAGATTTAATGTCCAATGTGACAAGCCTGCAAAACCTTTTGGCCGAAGCGGACAAGAAAGTTAAAGATAGTAATGAAAATCTCAATGCCCTAACATCTAAAATCAGTCTCGGAAATGTTACTTTAGAAGGCTTAAGAGCAAGTATTGATCATCTAAAGAGTAAAACTACTGACTTAGGTAATAACGCTACAAAATTGCAAGAAGCTAATTTGGAAGGTGCACTTAATCTAACGCGTGAAGCCAAACAAAGAGCCGTCAAAGCCGCAGACGACGCTGAAAACGTACAGACAGTGATTGCAAATACAGACCGACAAATAAAAAATACAGATCGGCTAATTGAAATACAATACGCCAACTTCAATAATACCCAAAACGAAAATGACAAAAAGTTAGATGATATTCGAGATCAACTATCAAAACTGGAATCACAAATGCCAAAACTCAATGAAAAAATGTGTGGTCAAGAAAGTGATACTTGTGATATTTGTGGTGGCGCCGGATGCGGAAAATGTGGCGGGATATCTTGCGACCAAGGAGCTGTTACTAAAGCTGAACAAGCTTTAGATTTTGCAAACAAGACCGAATATAGAATAAAAGAACATGAACTCACTGCCGAGGATTTGTTTAAATTAATTTCTCAAGTTAAACAAGATACTGTGGATGTCAGATCTAGAGCAAAAGATCTATCTGGTAAAGCACAACATTTTAAAACATCAGCAGAAAGAGTTACAAATGAAAGCCAAGAATTAACTTCTGAATTAAAAGAATTTCTTTCAAACACGTCTAACACTCCAGCAGATGTTAGAACTCTTGCAAATGAAATACTCAACTTATCCATTAGTATAGAGCCCAAAGAAATAACGGAACTGTCTCAGCGCATCAATGCATCGGTATCACAGCTGACGAACATTGAAAATATAATTGCAGAAACCAAACCTGACTTAGAACGAGCTAAGGCTTTGAAGCTAAATGCTACTACCGTAAATAAAGCTGCAAACTTAACTTTAGAGATGGCAAATAAGGTATTGGACGCTTTAGACGAAGCACAGGCTGCCCAAGATGCTGCAGAAAATGCAATTGCTAAAGCCAATAATGACATTGAAGCAGCCAAAAATGACTTAGTGCCTATAGCGACTGAAACTGAACAAGCGCAGAAACAAGCAAATGAGACAAAAGAAGAAGTTGAAGGTTTGCGCTTGCGTCTTTCTGATTTACAGAAGGACATTTTGAAAATAGAAAGTGACGCGGAGCAGGTGAAACAAGAAGCCAGTGATGTTGTGACGCGCGCTGAAAGTGCTGAGCAATCAGCAAGGCAATTAAGACAAGATTTCAAACACACCAACATGTCTCTGGCTGAACGTGCAAGTCAGACCTCAAACTCAAGAGAAAAAGCGCAATTCTTACTAAAACGTGCTACTAAGCTCGCTAGTGACACTCAGTCCCAGCTGAAACTTCTAGCTAACATGGAAGTACTGTATAATGATTATAATGAGCAGTTAAATACATTAGAAAAGGAAATTGGTGAGCTTAATACTCAAATGAACTATTACCTGTCTGAAATCACAAAGCGGTCTGACAACTACAGGTCATGCACAACGTAAAAACTCATCTTGTTGTCGGCGGAATTGTAGCTGCAGTTATTATTAACTGATATTTTCTGATTATTGTTACTGTTTCCATTTGTGCCATATTGCTGTGAGTTTCACAATGTTAATCATTGTTCGTTATAATAGTAAAGTATGTAGTCTAACTACATGTGTCTGTATTATATTGCAAAGAAGTGTGGGTTGTAAACGAAGGTAACAAGGTAATGCTTTTCTTAAAATTTTGTCGCTGTAATTTAACTAAACATTTTCAATGTCTTTTTCACATCGATCCATGTGGAATATCCTTTAAAATAATTTTATATACACGCATACAATTGCTTCGACATTTTTATCATCTTTATAAATAATATTGTTTTAATATAATCAAGAGCAATAATGAATGTGTTTTGATTTCCAGTGAGTGGCACCAACAAATTACTTGTGTTAGAATAAATTAATGAATTAGCTTCAGAATTAATATACAAGAAAATAATTAAGTTCATCAACAAAATTAGTGGTAATCGATTGTAAGTTATAAATATATTTTGTATGTTTATTTAGACAAATATTCCAAAGAAAATAGTCACTATTACTTATGTGGTGGCATATCAATTTATATCTAAAATGTAAACCTTTGTGTAATTCAGAAAAGATAGTTCACTACAACTAATGTTAATTATAGGTAATTTATGAGCATTATATTATGTTTTGTGCTGTTTTTTTCCATGAAATATATTTCTGTGTGTATGTATGAAATATTTTATATAGATTGTATTTACATAAATTAACAGTACGTAAGTATTGTACTGAAAAAGTAGCAATACTGGTTATATCGGGCTATAATAAGTATTTTATAATGCGTAGGACATCGTGTTAAATAATGATTCCGTATATTGTAATTTTTACGAATGACTCGTATTACTAAATACCGTTTGTGTTCAATAGGCACAGATAACAAATCTGCTAAAAAGGGAATTCATTCAGCAGCTAGTTTCTTTTACACTTTAATCTAATATGTATAATGTATGATTGTATTTTCTTATGTCATTTACATTTGAGTTAACAGTTTGTCTTGATTTAAAAATAAATTGTTTAAGTATAGAGTTTGTCGAGTGTACAGCATGCATTTAAACATTGAAATAGTTTCTTTGATTCCAAACATTTAGTCATAATATTGCATTTGAGACGCTATTCTTTAATTCCTATGATATTGTAATATACGAGGCACCAATACTTAATTGTTAATAAAATATTGCCATAAATTGTTTTTAGTTTTAATTTGTTAATCATATACCTGATATAACACCTTTTTATATATGTAGTAGGTACATAAAGTACATTGTTACCCATCAACAAATAGATTTGGTAAATTTCACGCCATGATCACATAATAGGATTGTGTGATTCGTTGGTTAATTATTATCACAGCTTCATACGAACTTATCAGCGTTGACAATGTCGCAGGTCAAAAGCAGAAGGCATTAGTTGGTAGATAATTGTATGTTTTTGGCAGCAACAATCTATGATCTATTTCAACCGACTCATCTAATGTTGACTAGGCGTGTGCTTGAGTAGTAGGTATATAATGAACTGCTCTACTTTAACTGCTATGCGAGCCCGAATAAAAAGTTTGCTATGTAGCAAAATCGGAGAAGGTTCAGTAGTTCCAGACAATATCATCAACTTTACAGGTAATTTGACCCTTCCATCCTCATCTCATGAAGAACCCTATTCTTTCATAATGTCGGTACCTAATACTCAGACAGCATCTAGCAAAAACATCAAAAGGTCTAATATCAAACAATGTCTAGTCGAAAATTCGCACATTCTAGTAGCGGATAAAGTTTGGTAAAGAATAGTTAATACAACATTTGTTTAGATGGACTTTGCACAAGTTATTTTAATGTCTACCATCTACACTGAGTCATCATTTTTGTTTTACTAAAATATCTTGGATCAAATTATAACAACCATAAACAGCTGACATGAGTGAGTTATTATTTTTTATAGGACTACCAGACGAATGGTTTGTACTAAAGTATTTTTTATGCCTTGACATATATGGCCTCTTGACTACTGTACCAGTGTTAGTTCCGACCCTCAAATTGAACTAAACTATCGACTATCGTACCTGTTACTAGACCAACGAGAGAAGAAGCAGAAACTTTAGAAAATAACGAACTTAGGATGTAGGTACGTCTTCACAACACAATGATATGGTGCAGTTGGCTTAAGATTTTGATCTAATCAGTTACAGTCAGGAACGACTGGATTTCCTGCCCTCTCAATTCCAAACATGGAGTATTAGATTAATCTGACGTTTTCAATTTCAGATGGTTATACTTAGAACCGATACTCTCCAACGATGATGGCGAATTAGGAATCAAGTTCAGAAAAGTAGACCAGGGGTTCCGACAAGTGACTCGTATATTAGAAGCCGATCCTAGGCTGTCCGCACTGCTGCAGTCTTCGAGACTCCAGCCTATGCTGGATTCGATATCTGAGCAGCTTCTTGCTTGCCAATCGGCTTTGAATCTTTATATTGATGTAAGTATATCACACCATTCCAAATTAAAATAATGTCTCTAAACTAACCCCTAAACAAAAAAAAAGTCTCAGGTTGCATAAGATCAGGGACAACATAGGCTTAAAATAATAATAAACCGGAAACTGCTCCTGCCCTGTGTGTACACAACCCATAAATAGTCGAATGTAATTACAACGAATGGAGTTAATAGTCGCAAATCAAGTTTGGTTACGTACTATGTCTCATGTGTTGGCAATAGTAGGCAGTTTTTATTTACATGACATCATCTGTTAAGCTGACTCGATGGGCTAACAACTTGAACGAAATTGCGCTTCACTCCATACATATGCAATTGAATTGCAAAATTACTTACGATCGTAGGTACAGAATCATTAGGTTTCTGGAAGGCACATCTATAATGTTTGAAAATAGCATTTAAATTTTGATTCTAGGAGAAACGTTCTGTATTTCCGAGACTATATTTTCTGAGCGATGACGATTTGTTGGAGTTACTCGGCCAAGCCCGAGCTGGTGCCGAAGGCAGAGAAGCTGTAATGCAAACTCATCTCAAGAAACTCTTTCCGGGAATCACGGGAGTGCGCCTCGGTCCCGGTGATATGTCTATTACCGCATTATGTACTCATTACGGCGAGACATTCCAACTAGACCACTCAGTAGATATCGACTGCCCCGTAGAGGTAAGTTTTATTCGGAAGCTCATTTATAAATAAACAAAGAAGCCAATACTTACATTCTTAATTATTTTAACATTATAGATATGGTTAAAGAATTTAGAGGCAGAGATGCGTTCTTCATTAAAGAGCATGACCCTAAAGTGCATAGTTACAAATTCGCTACAAGAGCAAGATCCATTTTCGCTACCAACGCAAATACTGTGCCTCGCGCAAAATATACGGTTTACGGAGCAAGCTGAAAAGGCCATTACTTCTAAAGAATTGCATAAATTAAAAGCGAATATTGAGAAGGAGAATTTGTACTACGCTTCTGCCGAAATAGAGGACGAAAGTGAGCGACGTAAAAGACAGGCGCTCATATTACAATGTGCTCATTACTTGTCCGTCATCAGAATTCTCATAGACAGCAATATCGTGTCAACTAGCGACTGGCTTTGGCAAAAACAGTTGAGGTTAGTAAAATAATGTAATATCTAAATGCGATCAATCATTATAAGCTACTGCTTCTTCAACTTTTCAAAATTAAGACCAGATATTTCATAATTATTATGTTTAAATCTACCATCACCCTTCTAATAACAGTAACATGGTGTTCACAGATTTTATGTGCTAAATACGAAGGAAGTCGTAGCAAAGATGGGTCTAGCTCAGATATCATATTCGTACGAGTACCTCGGAGTCAACACGGGACAGTTTGTGCGAACAGAACTCGCTGACGACTGCTTTTTCATTTTAACTCAGGTAACTTATTTTTATGTATAGGTTTATTTTATTTAAAACTGAATGGTTAAGGAGTTCTCCTACTTTAACATATTTATGTTTTGATTTCAGTCCCTTCATTTGGGATTAGTTGGAAATCCTTTCGGTCCAGCGGGGACCGGCAAGACGGAATCAGTAAAAGCATTGGGTGGCCTGGTGGGTCGTCTGGTGTTGATCTTCAATTGCGATGAGGTAACATTATTTTTATTTATTTTAATAAATTATATCTTTGTTAGGTTACCCATATTTATCACTTTTTTACGATCCCTCTTCTTTATCGCGCCTAAATGAGCAGCCTGAAAAAAAGGGACTTTTTAAAGTATCATCATCCTCCGAGCCGTTTTCCCAACAATGCTGGGGTCGGCTTCCAGTCTAACCGGATTCAGCTGAGTACCAGTGCTTTACAAGAAGCGACTGCCTATCTGACCTCCTCAACCCAGTTATTTTTTAAAGTACATGCGGTAAATTATCAAGCAACCTCAAGCAGGAAACATAATTTCCTGGTTTTCTTTCTTTTGAATTATATGGCTGTCCTAGCTCTTTATCCTTTAAAAAAAAACTTTGATTACCTACTTGTTAAATACTGGTACTTAGCAGCATCCGGTTAAACTAGAAACTGACCCCAACTTGGAAAAAGGCTAGGCAGATTATATTCTCTGGCAACATTATTACAGGCGATGGACGCTGAATGTATGGGTCGTTTACTGAGCGGGCTCGCGTTATGCGGCGCGTGGGGCTGCTTCGACGAGTTCAACCGTTTAGCGGCGCACACACTAGCTGCCGTGTCTCATCAGCTATCCTCGTTGCTATCTGCTACTACTGATAGGACTGCTGGATCAGAACCCACTGCTGTGCTTAATGGGAAACATGTAAGATTCTCACTTATTTACTAACGACCGATCCCAATATCACAATGTCTATCCGTTGATTTACTTACTAGAGATAGAAATTTGACATTACTTGTATGGGGCTAATTTACCTATACAAATAACGCAAAGTTAAAATATTGGCAACGTGCATAGGAAAAATAAGGTAATGGTACCTAGCAATTTCAACTTTTACTTTCTTATTTAGCTCATTATTATTTTGATTAGATTCTTGCTGTCGCTTATGTTGTCATTAGAAAACCAATTCGGGTGATTATAGTTTATCTTCCGCCATCCACACTCGGGCAGGAGTGTTCATTCGCATTCAACATTAAAAATAATCTTATTTCATTAAGTTATTTATCGAACTGTAAGTGAAATGTCAATATGAATTTTAAGTTTAATAAAATAAAGTAATACTTTATCACTACAACGGTTATTTCAACAGTCACAGCAAGTCTTCGGTAGTATAGTGGTAAGTATCCCCGCCTGTCACGCGGGAGACCGGGGTTCGATTCCCCGCCGGAGAGAATCTTTTACTCAATTTTGTATTTATTCATTATGATGGATAAATAATACCTACTGAGTTTTTCGTTATTTTTACCGCCTTTACTCGAACAATAATATTTACGATGGCAGTAATGTATGTAGAACATTCTTATGCAAATCGGTAGCTATTTGTGTTCATTATTAGAGTTAATATTTTTTGTAGGTTAGGAACAGCTTCTTTACATAATATTGTATGCCCATAATCATTTCAGGTGCGTGTATCAGAATGGTGCGGGGTGGCTGCGACCATGAACCCCGCGGGTCGTGGCTACGGAGGCCGACGTACGTTACCGGCTGCCTTACAGCGCGTAATGCGGCCTGTGGCCATGTTACAACCACGCCCAGATGTGCTGGCAGCGCATTTACTGGCTGCGGCTTGTGTGCCTGATGCTGAGATACTCGCTAAGGATCTGCATAATGTCTTTAGTTTAGCTAGGTATGAGATGGATTTGGATAATAGATAGACCCTTAAGACCAGTTTCATCAGTTATTTTATTATTTAAGTATACATTTTGTTTTCACAAGTCTTGGTTAACAATATCTGGCAGAAATTATAACCAGCTATTATTTGGCAGATAGCATTAACTATCAGTTAACTACTTATCACTTTATCGGTAACCACTGAAACAGGGCTTTCAGGGTGTAAATTCTGAAAACGTCTAAATAGAAAAACTTTATAGGATTGCTTGACTTACGATAACTAGGTACCTACTCAGCCTAGTTGTTTTATGTTACTGTATAAAGTACTAGCTTCTGCCAGCGGTTTCACCCGCATCCCGTGGGAACCACTTCCCGTACCGGGATAAAAAGTAGCCTATAGCCTTCCTCAATAAATGGGCTATCTATTCTAAAAGAAATTTTCAAATCGGACCAGTAGTTCCTGAGATTAGCGCGTTCAAACAAACAAACTCTTCAGCTTTATAATATTAGTATATACCTCTAGATGTGATTTAATCTTAAAATTCCATAGTTACAGTAATATAAAAACCTTAATCATCATCCTCCGAGCCTTTTTCCCAATCATGTTGGGGTCGGCTTCCAGTCTAACAGGATTCAGCTGAGTACCAGTGCTTTACAAGAAGCGACTCCCTATCTGACCTCCTCAACCCAGTTACCCGGGCAACCCGATACCCCTTGGTTAGACTGGTGTCAGACTTACTGGCTTCTGACTACCCGTAACGACTGCCGGGCCCTACAGTTTCACGTGCCATCCGAAACACAGCCAATGGTGTCTAAGATATACTTAAAACCTTACTACTTTAAATTATTAAAAAAAAAAACCGCTCTGTATGATGCAGTTCGTTGCTAAGCGAGCAGCGCCACTACGACTGGGGCTTACGCGCTCTGAAGGCGGCGGTGGGCAGCTGCGCCGCCGCGCTGCAGTCCCGCGCCGCCGACCTGCGCGGGCGCCGCGCCGCCGCACGACGCGTGCTCACGCTCAACAACCTCTCTAAACTTACTACCTATGATGCTAACAGGTACCCGCTCTATTGATGATTGCTAGCATTAATATAGCTATACATATTTCAATTTATAATAAAGGGAAAATGGGTTTTGATAATATTCTAGTCGTTCACTATGCTCTTTTACCGAGAATCCACACTTAAAAACTTTTGTTCTCAGGAGTAAATATTACCTATCACCGATTTAGTTATTCTCGCTTTTCCCATTCGTGTTCAGGATAAAGTATAAAAAAATTGTTTGTGGTCCACAGATTTGAAAATATTTTGTCGTTGGTATTCAGCGATGTACCGACTGAAGAGTCCAGTTCGGATCCGATATGCTCTGCTCTAGAGACTACAGTTGATAATCTGAAGCTAGTCCACAATAAACTACAGGTACAATTTTAACATAATCATATGCACATAATGTCAAACACTGCCCAAATCTTTAATAATCTATAATATTTTTTTTAGTTACAAAAATGTGTGGAGTTGTACGAACAAATGCAGCAGAGAATGGGGGTTGTTATCGTCGGCCCACCAGGATCAGGCAAAACTACAATCAGACGGCTATTGAAATCGGTGAGGTCCTAACGCCTTTTTTTACTATCGACTATGTATATTTTAGTTCAATTAGTGATCGCTAGAGGCGCTGTAAAATTTGCCATACAAAGAATTGACATAGTCGCTATCGAGTATCAACGAATACTATTGTTTTAAACTAATGGTAGAAGTACAATTTTTTAGAACATGCTAGAATTTTACAGAGAAATAGAGAGAAAATCAAAATTATTTCAATTTGCATCACCATACCAAGTGAAGTTATATCGATTTTTACAGGCTTTAGCTCATCAGGGCAAGAACGTAGTAGAGTACATAATATGCCCAAAGGCGATGAGCCGGGAATGGTTGCTAGGCAACATAGACAACGATACACGCCAGTGGACTGATGGCGTCATATCTTCTACGGCCCTGGAAATATCTAACCAGCCGTCTGGTATGTACCAAGAAGTCCTCGTTAATATAGGTATTCTGGGAATGCTTCAGTGCCTTACAGCAACTTTTACGCTTTCAAAGTTATACTGCTGTATCGATTTTTCTTCAGACGTCTCCGTGAATCCGTCCCTGGATTTGGGAACCTTTATTTTAGAATAAGCTTAAATACGTAGCAATGGTAAAAGTATTTTCTATACTGATATATTATGTATTTTATAAAGCCATTTATTTACTTCCAGACGTATGGTCCTGGGTAGTATGTGACGGCGACATCGACCCAGAGTGGATTGAAGCTCTGAACTCAGTATTAGACGACAACAGACTGCTCACATTACCTTCCGGCTGGAGAATCCAGTTCGGCTCCAACGTAAACTTCCTGTTCGAAACTCATAGCTTGGAACATGCCTCGCCGGCTACAGTGTCGCGCATGGGAATTATACTTTTAAGGTAAAGATAGATGAGAATTTTTCTTTTACTTGCTTAACCGTTTCTATATAGACTCTCTCGTTTTAATAAGTTTTTATTGCAAAATATGTATTTATTTTAATAGACTTTTTTCACCGTTTCACCTATAGTGGAAGATCCGACCTTACATCGACCTTCACCGACTTGATAATAGAATAAAATATACTTTATGACAAATTTCATATATTAGAAAATATATTAAAAATAGGTTGTCAAAAAAAATCCTGGACAGACTATTTTTAAATAATTTTTTAAAAATAATTTTTAACTAAATTTTGTAACGTTAATATAATAAGAAAAAAAAATTATTCTCACTTAAAGTATAAAGCTTATAGAATGTGCAGCCATTGGGTTGTCTATTATTTACCTGGACAAACTGCTCGGTTGTCAGGTATAAACAGGTATGTTCATAGTAGTTACCTTCACTTGAAATGATAATAGAAAAAATATTTACACCAATAGAAGCGCTGTTTTATTACGAACTATTATTTAAATTATTATAACTATTATTTATTATTTAAATTATTTTTTAAAAAATATTTAAAAATAGTCTGTCCAGGATTTTTTTAGACAACCTATTTTTAATATATTTTCTAATATATGAAATTTGTCATAAAGTATATTTTATTCTATTATCAAGTCGGTGAAGGTCGATGTAGGGTCGGATCTTAGACCACTACATGTTTTGTCGTCGTTGTCATGAGCCTCTATAGTCCCTTTGCTAGGTTTGAGCGTTAATCACCATGCTTGCTCAATGCGGATTGATGATTAACGTTTGTGTTCTACTAACTCCTAAGTCAAGTAAGTATTTAATTCGCACTACGCTACAAAAAATATATTATTTTTTGACAGTGATGATATAAGCTGTGACCTCGACGTCTTAGAAGGGTGGATGCGAAGTGCTGACTTTGACAATGAGAACGCAAAAATGGCGTTACCATTACTACAACAAGTGATTAAGAAGAGTATCCAGTGGCTCACTGATCACAAGTCTGACCTTGCTTTGAAACTACAAAACGTTACTGTTGTAAGTATACATAAGTATATCTGTATTTCTTTTTTATTCTAACTCTCCCATAACGGGTCTACTGGAAGAGATTTCAAATGAAATAAGCTGTGCCTTTGTACTTTTTGTTCTATTTTTCTTCCTATCTGTGTGTAACTGTGTACATAAAATATTAAATAAATAAATAAAATATTTAAAAAAATATCGAGAAAAACTTTGTTATGGTAGGATCCTAAACAAATTCTAAGGGCCTATGCACACCACGTTTTTTAAACGCGCCGGCGACGCGCGGTCCCAAAACGCGCGTCGCCGGGGCGTTTTTATCCTGCAGAGCAGTTTGTTGTCCTTTGTATCGATGCAAACGCGCGTCACCGGCGCGTCTGTATCGATACAAACGTGCGTTTGCATCGCTACACATGCGCGTTTGCATCGCGTCTGTATCGCTACACACGCGCGTCTGTATGTATACAGGTGTGCAAAGGTCTACAGGCTGCGTCTGTCTTGCGTGCGTATCGCGTCTGTATCGCTACAAACGCGCGTCGACGGCGCGTTTAAAAAACGTTATGTGCATAGGCCTTAAAGTAATTGGTTTTAACTATATTTCCAAAGGTCAAGCAAATACTAACACAGTTCGAGTATGTAGCTCAAGACACAGGGTTCAATACCATACGCGTGAGTCCCGAAGAACTGGTCTACTTGGCAATAGAGCGGAGCGTTGTCGATGTCATCAAGGATAGTGCTATCGATAGTTTTCATGATGAGGTGAGAAGTCAAAAAGCGGTTTCTTTATTGATAAATATGAACACTTTTTGGCTGGTAACAATGTTACTTACGAGCTGACGTTAGATCAACAAGCATGGAAGTATATAACCCGTAATTACTTGCTTCAAAATGTTTAGTCAATATCGATTAAAATATGTGTATATAAGTATGACATCAAGGAGGTTATTTTATTATATTATTTCCTCCCTATGTTTTTTGTATAGAAAATAAGAAAATACATTGCATTCATAGAACTATTTACTTTGTCTAACATTTTTTTTTCTCTCCCTAGTTGTCAAGTCTAATGGGTCCGCCCATAGTAGCGCCGGTATGTATAAACGAGTGGGTGTCGGACACTCTGCTGATGTCGCGGCGTCTGGTGTCGTGCGAGCCGACACTCCGCGCCTGTGTCACTTCACACTCCGCACATCTACTGCTGGTGGGGCCTGATGCTTGTGCTAAGAAGTAAGTCGTTTGGCTGTGCAGTTGCACGAGCACATTCTCCCGATGAGAATAAAACAAAAGTTTCTTTTGAAAGTTATTCATGTAAGGCAAAACACTCTCTAGATAGTTTGGTAATTAAAAATCAAACTTATGTAATTTATTATTTTAACTAGGTAATTTATATTGTAACAAAATAATTTATTATGTTGTCATATTTTTCAGCCTATTAGCAGAATACATAATAAAGGAATGCAATTCAGCTGTGCTAACAATAGATTGCACGCCGATTTTAGAACCTGCTGATATCATTGCAGAGTTGAAAAGGGTGAGTTCACTTCCGTATTCTAAATAAAAAAAAAACTTGTTTTTGCTTTTCTATACAATATTAATGCAATAAAGATGAATCATTTATTTTCAACTTTTATTTATTTGTACCCCAAAGGCTCCAAAACCAATTAGAAAAATTATTTCTCCAATTTCTTTTAATAGAATAACATGGTACGTTCCGGAGGTCGCGGTGTAAGCGGCGGTGCTCGCGGCACTCTGTTGATACGTTCATTACATCGCGCTAGAACTGATGCCTGGAAATCTAGCCCCGTGCACTCATTTTTACTGCAGGTAATTAAACTTTACCTTTTTATGTAACGCGGTAAATGGTAGTCAGGCAGTAGCCAATAATATGTGAGTAGGGTAGTATCAGACTCTTACTGACTAAAACCCACCATGTTCTCTCTGGGGCCCTTTATGTACCAGGGCCGCGGTAACTTCTTCGATCATTCCCGCAGTCCCACCAGAAACGACATATTCATATAGCGACCGACATAGCGACACTTGCAGTTCTTCTGATTTTCGAAGTTGAAATGTCGACGGCTGCAGTTATCTCTGCCTTTGGGAACATGCCGCTCGTGTGTAAGAGCTCTTTTTCTCACAATCAGTTGATCCAACACAACGGTTTCTGGACTCGCGGTACCGACGAGGAAGGCGGCGCCGGCACTCAGTGGTGCCAGGTGTCGAGACTCCGAGTGTTGGCCACTGCCACTACACATAGTGCCATATCGCCTCGGTTGGCTGCAGCACTAGAACTACGAGTTCTGAGGTAAACTGATACTAATACTAACTACATAAAAAATACTCTGTTATTACGTCACACTAATATTAAATGTGGAAGTTTTGATGTTTGTTCCTAATGCTCGCAAACCTGTTAAACTGGGCTTCCTTTGTATGATAAAATATCCTTCGTCATCTGGTGAAATAGGATCTAAGTTAAAAAAATTGCTGAAGAACATAACTGACTTTATATTTTATCCCACCAGTGAATCGGAGGACGAGGAATTGTTAGAAATAGCAACGCATTATCTGAAGAATAGTGTTGACAAGAGTATACCGATGAAAGATATAACAAAATTGGCAGAGACACTTCTAGCTATGTTCAAAGAGGTAATTACTTGAATACTTAGTTAATACCGAACTTTGAAACATAAGATAGCATAAAAAATATTTATGTTTTTCTACAGGTTACAGAGACATTCGATTCCGAAATACATTACAAGTGGAACGCCTCACATTTGAAGAGATGGTGTGAAAACATCAAATGGTACTCTCCTACGAACGTAGATCAACTCGTAATGGCCATCAGTGCGGAAGCTAACTTCATATTCAGAGAAAGACTAATATCAGATGATGAAAAAGCCATGTTTAGTACGATATCTCGGAAACATTTGAAGGTGAACAATGAAGCAATGTACTTCGCTTGCAAGTTGCGCGGCGATGGCGTCTACTTGGAGCAAACTGATTATAATGACTGGCATCGTAGGACAGAACTGCTTATTAATCAGTGCTGTAAGTAAATAATTGTCCATTTGACGAAATAATATCCCTTTTTAACGTTATTAAATCTACGTTTTTTTTTTTTCAATTTTAATTAAATATTTTTCTACTAAACAACATTCGCCTTGAGTCTGTTATCTTCCCAAATATTACAAGGCATAGGTAGTCTTAGTTTGTGATATACTCATTATAATGTTTTAGTGTCTGAAAACGAGCACAATGTATTTGGGGAAACCGGTGCAGAGGTATGCTCTGAATTAGCTACACTATGCCCAGCGATGGCAAGATCGGTAATATACCACTTTTAGATTTATCTTTACTGCCTTAGAGTTTGCAATATATTTAATATGGAGGTTTTATACTGTTGTAGACCAATGGAAGATTATTGGTGTGCGTGGGATGCGCGGGAGTGGGTCGACTGGCCGCCGCGCACATTACTGCGGCTGCACTGCCTGCTACTCTCTTCGTTATCAACGATGACACACAGTTTAACACGATCTTCAAAAATGTGAGTTATACTTTATTTGATAAGTATTCTTTATTTTTAACCACTTAAAAAAGGAGATTCTCAATTCGAGCGTTTTTTTTTTTGTTTTTCATGTTTGTGATCAACTGTACCAAACTAGTCAAAAAATAAGTGAACTAGGCCCATTAACTTTGCAAATTGAATTAATAATTCATAGTAAACATTTTTAACACCCACCTTTTTATTGGCGCAATAAACTACCCAACAACACATGTCTGTATGTACGGTAGACCGCACATCAGTGGTAACTGTCATGCACCTTAACTCAATAGTAATAAGTACGATTTTCCTATAAAACTGTTACCACTGACCTGAAGTTGACTGTACATAGGTTAGAAAAACCGTGACGTTTATTTGACGATGTACTTGGGTCTAACCAAAACATAAACTTAGATCAAAATGTTTGCAGGCGTTATCATCAGCGGGAGAAGGCAAGCGTAGCCTAGTGTTGGTGCGCGAGAGCGCGGCGACGCAGACGTCGCTGTCGGCCGCGGAGGCGCTGCGCCGCGCCCGCACTCCGCATGCTTTGCCCGCGATGCTGATGCCTAATGCTGACCAAAATACTCTTAGAGGTATGTATTTCATTGAGAAAACAATACTCTTAAGTGTATGTATTTACGCTTTGTTATCTTAGTAACAGTCATAAAAAATAACAAATTGAAATGAAAAAGAAAAGGTTTCTAGTTAACCATCAGATTAAAGCCCAAGTTCACCTACACCACAGACGTCCTTGTTTTAAGAGCGACGTACGTTATATGACGCACGTATATTCTCGGTGTAAATGGACTTAAAATACTTAACAGTAATCAATTAAAACAGATCACTGTTCAGTGTTGCTTCTAAATGAATTTTGTTTTGAGATTAGTTGCAAAGATTTCAACAGAGTCACACAGACACATATTTTTAATGGGTAACCGTAAACCGTTTGTACCCATTCTGTGTAGAAAAAATTAACCGCCATCTTTCAGCCATAAAAGAAAACCTCGGCATCATAATTTGCCTGGACAAGAGCCAAGAGAATCTATCAGAGTTAATGGACAAGTACCCTCTACTGTACAACGACGGTAACATAGTCTGGTTGGACCACTGGGGTGACGTCACGTTGCGCGAAACACCGAGACTTATTGTGCAGAGGTATTACACACCGCGGTACTTTGCACTTAGAAATGTTGCACCTCATATGTTGATGAAGGTAGGTAGTGTGTTTGCACCATTCTTTTTTGCTGTGTATTTTTTCATATTTTGTTACTTAGAAATCACGTTTTAGTGTTCACCTGCTTAAATAATGTTTAGTAAACTTCTTGCTTAAAATGAAGCTTTAGTAACTTTGAAACGTGTAAGAGATTCTGTGGCATAAAATCACTTATTTAAATTAAGTTTTTACGAATATCCCGCTTTATATAAACACATTTAGTTCACAATATAATTAGGTAGATTTTTAGACTGATGAAATATAAATTGTATTATTTTTTCAACTTCTCTCTTTTAGGTTGCTAAAAGAGAACGCAGTAGAATCAATAAAGGAACAACTTGACACATTACCCATAGACGGGTTCGTGAACATTCACAAGAGCATCGACGTGGAGTGGAAGCGCGCCCCCTGCAGATACGTCAACTTTGTCAAAACTTATTATAACATCAGCAACAGGAAGAAAACGGCTCTTGTTCAGCGACATACCATGTTATCGGTGAGATTTTCTTAAATTACAATATTATAAGTGTTTTTGAGGGTAGGAAATTTTTTTTCTCTCTAAAGGCATTCCTAGTGTCATCTGAGGTTAAAAAAGTAGTTCTTCCTCCGTAAGCATTACAATTCTAATCATTATGTTAAAAGGTACTATTTGGAGCTTCCAATAAACCCGCCGTACACCTGTCAATAAACAACAAAATAAATTATTTATGATACAATATGGCAATTACTAACACAATTACTATTGAAATTTCTTTTGTAAAGTATTCATATAACTAATTCTCCATAGTGTAAAAAAAATAAAAAAATAAATAACGTTACCCAGGCAGGTGTAGACGCATTACGCCGTGCCCGCACGGACGTGTCCCGCCTACAAGCCGAGGCCGCCACACAAGAAGTCGCCCTGCGCGAGAAGCAAGCCGCCGCAGCGCATGCACTGCAGCAAATAAGTGCCACAGTCCGAGCTAATACAGACCATAAGGATGAAATGCACACGCTCAAGAGGAATATTGAGATTGAGAATGAGAAGTTGCAGGCACAGTGAGTTATTTTCTAAATCAAATCAAATCATTTATTTGCATAATACAGGGATGAAAGATGTTACAAATAGATATAGAGTGCACTCTATCAATACCTAAATAGGTCTGCAAATATTTATACAGTCTTTAGTCAATAAATTTTTCTAATAACATTATTTAATTCTTACAATAATATAAAAAATATATACCAATGTCAAAGGATCAATAAATTAAAGTAGTCATGAAGTATAGTGTTCTAATCGGATTTTAAATGATATATTTTTATATATGATGGTATTTACTAGGTATCACATAAATCTAATCCGCCCCAATCCACATGGTTACCATAACGATGTCAAAGTATTATGTAAAAAACTATTTCTTAAACATAACAGAAATAAGCCCAAAATTAAGAATCTACTGACTTTATTATTTACTAGCGACCCGCCCCGGCTTCGCACGGGATAACAGTGTTTCCCCACTATTTAATGTATGTTACTATACATATAAACCTTCCTCTTTAATCACTCTATCTATTTAAAAAAACCGCATGTAAATCGGTTGCGTAGTTTTGAAGATTTAAGCGTACAGAGGGACATAGGGACAGGAAAAGCGACTTTGTTTTATACTATGTAGTGATTGTTCTACCTAAATTAGAATGATAATGAAAAGATAATATACTTTACAGATTTTTTAAAAAATTTCAGAAAAAAAGAAATCGAAGCAGAATTAGCAGCGGTAGAACCTATCATAGCGGCAGCCCGATCAGCCGTTGGGGATATACGACCCGAATCATTGAGCGAGGTATTTTCTTATAATTTTTAGAAAAGGTACCAACCAACGAGGAGTTCATTACAACTTCCCAAATAAATCAGATATTGTTAGTAAGTTTGTAAGGCAAATTGTCGATCACTTTATATGTTTTGTGCCGTAGGTTCGTTCGTTGCGAGCGCCACCAGAGGTAGTGCGCGATGTATTAGAAGGCGTGCTGAGGCTTATGGGCATCGCTGATACTTCATGGCATTCCATGAAGAACTTCTTGTCAAAACGAGGAGTTAAGGAGGATATTCGGTAATTACCTTTGCTTAAAGTAACTGGTAAAAAACATAATGTACACAGCATATCAACCTACCACAATAGAGGAGGGTTAATGTTCGATTAGTAAAATTTTACAGATTCGGGTAGGTTGAGCTGCTGGCTTCTGAACTACAATCTATTACTACCTACTAAAAGTTATTAAAATCATGTTGTAAATTTTTAAACAACTTTGTAATTATTTCATGAGTTTAAAAATTACCCGAAACTTTTTTTAGGATTTTTTAAACCTTAGTATGGATTGTTTGGAACGATATGGTTCGAAAGAATGTTACTTGCGAGATGACGGCAGATAGAAGAGTATGGAAGGAGAAAACGTGCTGCGCCGACCCCAAATAAAATTGGGATAAGGGCAGGAGGATGATAATGATGATGAACAATAAATAGATTATCTATATTAAATTATTTCGTAGGTGTATGGACGCCAGTCAAATCAGTCCGGCAGCGTTAGCCAGCGTCCAACGTCTGCTAGAGAGTCGCGGCGGTTCGTTCGAGCCCGCCACGGCTAAGCGAGCAAGCGCTGCGTGCGCGCCGCTGGCGGCGTGGGTGAAGGCCAACCTGCACTACGCCGCCGCGCTGCAGCGCGTGCAGCCGCTGCAGGCGCATCAAGCCAAGTTGCACAAGTCAGTACACCACATTTTTACTATTTAACATTCATATTAACTATTACATATTTTTTTAGTACCTATTCAAGTAAACAATATTTAAGAACATAATATGTACTCCTAAATTCTGGCAAATAAAAGACTGACTTTGATTCAAGAAGGTCATGTGTCAAAGTTACATGGAACTTGCCAACAAATTAACTTTATACTCTCCCTATTAATTAATGTACTACACTTATAAACCCCCTTATATTCTACCCCTGCGTGGAGTACGTTTGTCCTCCCTTATGTACTCTCCCTATACACTCCCTTATGTATTATATCTAAATCTGCTATATTGAATGGCCACACCCTTTTTTGAAGGCAAGATCTGTACCTGTTTTCAATAACAAGGATTAAGTAAAAGCTAAAATCCAATTTACTGTAACACATTTTAATAATCATTTAAGTTGTTCTAAAAAATAGTTTTCTTCAATTCATACAAAATATGAACTTTATTTTATCTGGATGACTTTACATCAGGAACCTAACCGACGCTGAACAACAGATGACAGCTCTATCAACCGGGCTAGCCACAGTAGAGGAGCGCGTAGCTGCTCTACAAGAACAATTAGGACAGCACACACGTGACGCGGCCGCGCTTGAGCTACGTCTTACTCAGGCGAATGAGACCATCACAGCTGCCACCAGTCTTATAGACCAACTGGCTCATGAGTACACTGCGTGGGAGAATGATGTAAGAAATTTATTCGTTTAGGTGGTCTAAGCTCTAGAATAAAATCCACCATGCTAAGCTCTTTATGTACCAAGGCCTGTAATTATGGCGTTTTAGAGGGGTATTTCTCGAAATAGAACCAATTAAAAAAATACCAATAGAAAGCTCATAATTTTTTCTTTAGACTGTTATAGACTATTGGATATTTTATTGGGTATTTGGGTGAAGTTCCCTCAGGACGCCGCAACATAATATAATTAGGATATAAAACATAATATAATTAGAAATGACGACTCTTTTTTAGTTGGAGAACATTTCAAAGGAAATATCACAGCTAAATCCGAGGTCATTGCTGTCTGCTGCATACATTGTTTATCTGCCAGACATTACCGAGCCTCAAGCAAGGTAAAGCCAACAAAAATATATATTTTTTATATTTGATCAGCTTCACAAAACTTATTTTAAGTAACGTTGACACATTTTTCAGGGCATATGTGACTAAATGGAGTGCACTCATTGGCTTTGAGGACTCGTCGTTCTCAATAATTAACTTCTTGTCATCCACTGAAAAACAGCTGAAATGGGAAGCGGATGGTCTTCCTTCTGATACGACTGCTATTAAAAATGCTGTTTTGATTGACCAAGTAAGAATTTATTTGTAATTCAGAAGTAGATAAGAAATTGATCTCGAAAATATTTACTATTATCCATTCTTTCAAGAAATAGGGAAGGCAAAAATATCTTTCTCTTTTTTTTCTTTACAGTTCTTAGAAAGTCAAAGATGTGGTTTTACTCCATTGATCGTGGATCCAGACGGCGAAGGCTTGGCGTGGTTAAAGAATACGCTCGCTGGCACTCAATGCGATTTCGTATCGCAACGGAGCGAGAAATTCATGACTACAGTACAGTACGCCGTCCGGTGAGTCCTATTCGAGGTAGTTTTCTTTTTGATTTCACTTTTATCCCATAATTGAAGTTATGTTAATAATTAAGAAGATTTGTTATCATTTAATATTATTATTGTTCTTATTTCTTATACGGTATTTATGTCCTCGTTTGAAGTGGTTAATAATGGGAACTATTTCTCATCATAAAGTTGATTGTTGCAATGAAGTATCTATACTTTTATCAATATTTTTTTTTATTAAAACTTTATTCTCAGGCATCAATGTCCCAAAGATATGCATGATATGAAAAGACATATGTACCTTAAAAAACCGGCCAAGTGCGAGTCGGACTCGCGCACGAAGGGTTCCGTACCACTATTTAAAATTACGTTTGTTGTATGGGAGCTCCCCAAAATATTTATTTTATTCTAGTTTTCAGTATTTGTTGTTATAGCGGCAACAGAAATACATCATCTGTAAAAATTTCAACTCTCTCACTATCATGGTTCATGAGATACAGTCTGGTGACAGACGGACGGATGGACGGACGGATGGACGGACGGACGGACGGACAGAGGAGCGAAAACAATAGGGTCCCGTTTTACCCTTTGGGTACGGAACCCTAAAAACTATCATATACAAATGAATATATTATGTATATCAGCCTCGGTCGTACGCTGGTGATATCGGAGGCTATGGAGGCGGCGCCAGTGGGCGCGCGCGTGCTGCTGCAGTGCGGCGCCGCGCCTGCGCTGGCCGCGCACCGCCAAGCCGCACTGTCGCCGCTACACTTCGCGCCCACGCTACACGCGCTTACAGGTAACTACGAGTCACTTCTCATCATTTTGTGGCACACACGTCTCCAAAAACATCTAACAACACACAATGCTTGACACATTCTACGGTGGAAGGAAAGATGAGCAGAGATACTATAAGGCAGGTAAAATACAGACGGTGGTTACGAGGTGTTCTAGCTAATGGATACATATGTCAAAGATTTTTGGTTTTACAAAAAAAGGCGGATTCGGGTTTAGAAAGTAACCTTGTTCACAGAACACCCGCATTTCAATCATTTTTTCTCCATGTTCAAACTAATACTCCTGTTTTAATTCTTCTTTAGATCAACTGGTGCACTACGCTTTACAACAACAAAATCCTGAAGTAGATGAGAAGTCTAGAGAAATAAAACTGAAAAAAGCTACTCTACAGAAACAACAATACGAATTACAGGTGAGCCTTTCATTACATTTACATATACTGAAAATCGTACATATGCATAATAGGGCAAGGCTTCACAAATTTGATATATGCAAAGAACGAATTATTTTTTAAACATTATCGATGTCCAGGAAAATCTCCTCCGAGAGTTATCAAACAAAGGCGATATATTACAAGATGCGGGAGTACTAGCTTCATTAAGCAAGACGAGGGCTACTAACGATACCATAGTGGAATCTCTAGCTGCCGCCAAGGAGGTTGAACAAGCTAGTCGAGTAGCCTGCCAGATGTACGAGTCGGCGGCACAACGCACGGCTGTGTTAGCACTGGCCACTAATGATCTGGCTACAAGATGGCCGCTCATAGCGTTGCCAGTTGATGCTGTACTTGATATATTCGTAGATGCCGTCAGGAGACAGCCGGTAAGTTGAAGTATTGTTTAAGAGATAATTTACTGAACTGACTTTAGGTAACTTGCTAACTTGTTTCTTCGACGCTCAATGTTCAAGTGAACATGTTCTCTAATGAAAAGTGATCGCTCTGGTGAAAAGTGTTCAAGCCAAGAAAAAAATAATATCTAATAAGCGATTGTTCTTTTGAAATAGACACAGTTAATCCCTTTATGTCAGACTATAAGGCGTCTCAAACAAAACATTGCTTGTTCCAGGATCAAACAAAAATTAACAACAGCGAAGTTATCAAATGTGTGACAAGGAAAATCGTGGAGCGAGTGCTGCTGAGCTTGCATAAAAAAGATAAATATGTAGTGGTATTGTACTTACTGAAACACGCTTACGACGATTTGATTCCCAATGAGGTAAGGTTGTACTTAATAAATTAAAATTGTTATTTTATGCTTTGATGTTTAATATTTTGGTATTTTATCATTTTCAGCTATGGCAAATATTTATAGGGAATCATGATCTTATTGAGGACTCTGGTAATGTTAATGAAATTAAAAGTAACTTCCCCTGGATACCACAAGACTGCGTCAAGAAAATTGCTAAGCTAAAGGTAAGTTCTTCAACACATTCTGATTAACGAATCATGAATATAAGTTTATAAACTTTATGATTTAATTTCAGGTTGTAAACGAAGATTTTTACAACAGGTTGTCTCTTCAGAATCAAGATGTCTGGAAAGAATTTCTTTTGTCAGGAGACATAAACATATTGAGCAAGTTTAAACTGAGTGGTTTTGAGACCGTGGTTGCTGTTACAGTGATAAGACCAGACAGTGTCTATCGAGCTATCGTTGCATTCGTTGATCAATTATTAGGTATTTTTCTTAAAATTATCTTCGCAGAAACCATTTCTTTTTTTTTAATGTCACAAACAAAAAATATTTTGAAGGGGAGCAAAAATACCGCCATTTTTAGGCATTCAAGTAAAAATGTACGATGCTTAACTAGAATAGGTAGGTATTATGTGTTAGCCCTTTACATATACAACCCGTGCCGATAAAGAATGCGATTAGAAATCGCGACAGCTGTATTCAACTCTCGCTCATGTGCTATAGTGTATGAGCGAGAGGTAAATACAGCTGTTGCGATTTCTAATCCCATTCTTTATCGGCACGGGTAGTACTTTAATTTTAAGCTGTTCATAACGTAGGAATCGAGACTTGAATACAAGGGTCGCACAATAGTACCAATGCCACATTGTCCAGGTGCGGGCGTGGTGCAGGGCGGCGCGCTGCTCCCGCGCGCGAGTGGCGCCGCCCGCCGCAGCCGCCGCGTGCCCCGCCCCGCTCTCTTGCTGGCCGCGCATGCGCGGGACGTGCTCGCCGCCGCCGCACCGCATCTCACACATGTACCTATACTTCACGCTAAACCTTTTGTCGTCACAGAACATTGCGTGAGTTGCAGCGCAAAGACCGGTTCTAGGTATCATCAGGCCGGGAGTGGAGGAGGGGTATGGGGTCACACAACATATGGGGACATCAACTTTTACGACAACTGCTTACGGAAAAGCAATCATAGGTACCAACTGATCATATCACTCACCGTCAAAATCCCATTTCAACTTCATGATTTCTTAGCATAAAGTTCAACAAGGCTATCAAGAAGTCTAAAATTTAACATGTTTAATTTAGTTTTCTTGTACAGGTTTTTGGCTTTTCGAGACAGCGCAGGATTAACACCCAAATATCCAGACTATTTTTGTAATATTTCTACCAGGTGGGTATAGAAGAAGGGAGAGCAGCATGGGAGGCCGCGCTGGAGTCTTGTCGCAGCGGGAACTGGCTGGCCATCACTGTGGGCGCCTCGCCCTTCACACACGACCTGCAAGCATTCATCGCTGCCTACCTCGAATCACCGGTTCGTTTATATAAGAGAAGATTTTTGTTTGTGAATCTATGACGTTACATAGTAAAATTAAAAAAATATATACCACTGTATAAAACAAATATTGA
This sequence comes from Helicoverpa assulta, assembly GCA_963856015.1. Classification (NCBI taxonomy): domain Eukaryota; kingdom Metazoa; phylum Arthropoda; class Insecta; order Lepidoptera; family Noctuidae; genus Helicoverpa; species Helicoverpa assulta. Next base: position 6,248,850 of record CAWLCW010000016.1, read on the forward strand.
AAACGACTTCTGTTTTGAAAAGAGTGTCTATGGAGTTTCTTGCGAGTCCTTCTCCATAAGACCCACTCATTGGAATCGTTCACATAGGTGCCATTGGTGTTCCTTATAGGATATATGAAATAAAACCATTAATTTGATTTTTAGGCGGAGCAATATCATGAAGAGTTCAGGCTGTGGATATTGTCCGAAGACCGTGAAGTGCCGCCGCTCATTTCTAATGTCTGTGTTAACGTTATACTTGAGGTAAGAACTATCTGCAACTAATTAATGCGATGAATTAATAATACTTTTATAGTGGGTTGCTCTTTTTAATTACAACTACTCACCCAACTATAACCAATCGTTAACTCGCCAAATTGACTGCTGCAATTATTAAATAAGCTGTTTTTTTTTTCATGACTATGTTTTGGTTATCTTTCTTCTTCTTCTTCTTTATGCCTCGTGCCCAATGTATTTTCCGCTTCCATAATATTCCTCTCTGTCAGCCATCATACTAATATTCATTCCAATTTATAGTTAAATGGTGCAACACACCCTTTTAGGTGTTTGCTGTGACTAGGTACTAATTGATACCTTATACCCGCAGGCACCGGAGGGCGTGAAGAACAACGTGATGAGCACGCTGTACGCGTGGGGCGCGTACACCGGCGACGCCGCCACCGTGCGCCTGCACGCCGCGCTCGCGCTCTTCCACGCGCTCGTGCAGGAGCGACGCGCGTACATACCGCTAGGTACTGCTGACTAACTACTATATCATCATCTCATCCATCGTCATAGGACGTCCACTGCTGAACACAGGCCTCCCCCTGCTGAACATAGCGTCGAACAAAATCCGCCGTCCGTCATACCGCTGAAAAAAGTGCTGAAACTTTTTTTAATTTGCCCAATTAAAGTTGCGTTGCGCGTATTTCGGGGAAAAAAATATTATTACATTATTTATTATAGTTAATCTATACTTATAATAAATCTGTAGAGAGGTCAATTCTGTACATTAAATATATTTCCAAAATATCTATCAGGGGGTGATTAGTGATCGATACTGATGCCAAAAATGCAATCAGTAAAATTTTTGTCTGTCTGTCTGTCTGTCTTTCTGTCTGTCTGTCTGTCTGTCTGTCTGTCTGTCTGTATGTTCGTTATGGAAACAAAAACTACTCGACGGATTTTAATGAAACTTGGCACAAATATTCTTCATACTCCTGGGCAGGTTAAAGGATACTTTTCATCGCGCTACGATCAATAGGAGCAGAGCAGTGATGGGAAATGTTGGGAAATCGGGAGAAGTTACTCCATTTTTTAAGCTTCCGTCGCGTGTGGTTGAAGCTAAGTAGTAATAGGCTAGGTTCGCATAGATTTAGATAATTGCATAGGCTGGTGATTATTATTTCTTCCTCTCTTTGCACAAAGTCCGAATCTAACGCGGACGAAGTCGCTGGCAGAAGCTAGTAACTAATGTAATAATATTTTGACTTTGACTTTATTGAGTGGCAGGTGATGAGCATGAATGTGGATGGATATAATGGAAGGGTAAGACCAAAGAAACGATGGATGGATTTTGTGAGAGTTGACATGGCTAGAAAGAACGCTACTTGTGAGATGACGGTAGACAGAAGAGTATGGAAGATGAAAACATGCTGCGCCGACCCCAAATAAATTGGGATAAAGGCAGGAGGATGATACAAATACAAATGGTTTACAAATACAAATGGTTTATTGCTTCAAAAAGTTTACATTCTTAATTTTTGTGTTTGGAGCTCCCCTGTAAGCAAGTAATGCCTGTGTTGGGGAGCTCCGCTCTTACATAGCTAAGCAATGATGATGATGATGATGATTTAGCTTCCTGATGTAGTGTCGTTATGTAGTCCGTTATATCAGGTTGGTCGCAGTGGTACGCGTGGGAGTGGGGCGAGGCGCAGGCGGGCGCGCGCTGGGTGCGCGGCGGCGGCGGCGGGCGCGGCGCGGCGGCGCTGTACGCGGCGCGGCTGTGCAGCGCAGCGGACCGGCGCGTGCTGGCCGCGCTGCAGCGCCGCTACCTCGCCGACGCCGCGCTCTCGCCGCGATGGAAGCCGGTGCCACTCACTGTGCCGCTGCCTTTCACTACATCGCTTAGGGTAAGGCCGCTTTCAACTTATGCGTTTCTTGCCGGCCGGCTGCGCTGCCGAAGCGTTGCGTTAGACGTACGACGTACGGACGTTCCTCTTTTTAGGGTTCCGTAGCCAAAATGGCAAAAACGGAACCCTTATAGTTTCGTCATGTCCGTCTGTCCGTCTGTCCGTCTGTCCGTCTGTCACAGCCGATTTACTCGGAAACTATAAGTACTACAGTGATGAAATTTGATGGGAATATGTGTTGTATGAACCGCTACAAAAATATGACACTAAATAGTAAAAAAAAGAATTGGGGGTGGGGCCCCCCATACATGTAACTGAGGGATGAAATTTTTTTTTTCGATGTACATACCCGTGTGGGGTATCAATGGAAAGGTCTTTTAAAATGATATAAAGTTTTCTAAAAAACATTTTTCTTAAAGTGAACGGTTTTTGAGATATCAGCTCTCAAAGTCGTAAAAAGTATGTCCCCCCCCCTCTATTTTTATAACTACGGGGTATAAAATTCTAAAAAAAATAGAGGTGATGCATGCTAATTAACTCTTTCAACGATTTTTGGTTTGATCAAAGTATCTCTTATAGTTTTTGAGATAGGTTGATTTAACTGTAATTTACGGAACCCTTCGTGCACGAGTCCGACTCGCACTTGGCCGGTTTTTCATACAATAAGTTACCCACGTGTTAACACATTTTCTGCATATTTGAAACAAAATTTTACATTTGAAGGTGTTTACTAGCCAACATGATTAAATATTTATTGTTTTTTTTTATACATGTACACAATTTTGATACAAAAAAATACAAATTACATTTTAATATTTTGTGTACCTACGGTTCTTCAAACCATACGGGCAGAATTGTGTTGCTGGGAAATTTGTTCCACAACTTCTTCTTCCCAGCAACAACACTTAGGAAGTGGTGAAAGGCGGACATTTTGGGGGCTGTCTTTTGTAAATTTGACCTTCAAAGTGTTGATTATCAGCCTACTTTGAATAAATGACTTTTTATCTTCTTTATCTTTAAGAAGACAAAGTATCAAATTCCATTGGTCGTTTTATTTTTTTATTTATGACAGTACCTAAATGTCGTGTGAATCAGCACATTGCATCACAACTTTGATTCGCCATACAGGATTATACTGTTGCGTTCGACGCGCTGCCTGACATCGACTCACCGCAGCTATTAGCTCTGCCGGCCAACTGTCGCGTAGCCTGGGAGAAAAATGCTGCCAATGACATCGTCACCAGACTTAAAGGTACCTAGCATTGGTAAAACGGCAGATAAATTATATCATCAACGTAAAAATGCTTTACAAATCTCGTACCTATATCTTTGCAGAATTAAACTCCACAGTCAGCGTGGTGAATAAGAGCGATAATATAACACCATTGAAGGCGCTCTTGTCTCTATGGAAGAAACTCATGTCAGGAAGTCCGTTTATAAAATCAGATTATCAAATCGAAAAGGTGCGTATGTAGCTATTATATTATATAGTTTTAATATTTTTCAGTATTTTGTGTTTAACCAATAGGTCTACTTAACTCACCTATTATATACTTAGGTATTTGACCTACGCATAACTGACTCTGTTACACGCTTTGTAAGTAATTATGCTGCAATTACGCTCGCATGATGGACAGCAGTCATTGGGTTCCGGCCGGGCTAGTGTAATAAGAGGCATACCTGTCTTACCCAACTGAGACCCTGCTCCCGTTGTATGATGATGATGTCCTCCTGTAAAGGCGGCTGTTCTCATGTAAAGAGATTAGCTAACTGCGCAGGACATATTATAGAGCACAAGCATTTGCGCAGACACAGGTGCACTCACTATTCCACTTTTAGTCTCATAGTCCGATGGGACGTCAATCTGACACGACCGGAGAGAGATCAGGCGCAGGACCGACATTTACGTGCTGTCAAATTTACGGGTCCCCGTTCCCCGTTTTAAAGGATAATATAAAGACAATGAGTAAATGTGTTTCTTAGGTCGGCAGTGGTTGGTGGTGGTGCGTGTGCTCAGGCGAGGCGCGGGACGCCGCACGCTTGGCGCGGGTGCTGCACGCCGCACTGGCGCGAGCGCATCTACGTCCTACACCTATGTTACACGTCAGTATCTATATTTACCAATCTCTGCTGATATGCCTTTATTACTTCATAAACCTATCAATGTACTTCCTTGTATAGTCCTCCTTATCGATTTCGACAACGGCGACCCTCCGGCAAATTCACCTCCTAGCGTGAGCCCTGATGTGACTGGCGAAACCGAGCTTATTTTTGAATACTCGATCGCAAGCACTGCAGTACAACTGACCCGCAGCATTGAGAGTGTAGGTGTACGAAGGCTTAGGTCTCTCTTTTTGTAGTTGACGCTTTTCGTCTAAAGCCTCGAGTCTCTTTGCTTCGAATAGCTTGACATTTTGGTAGATGGTTTTGCGCCAAGATGACCTATTTGAGGCAAGCCTCTCCCAATCATTAGGATCTATACCGCAGGCCTTCAGATGTCTTTTGAACACGTCCTTGTAGCGTAGATGTTGTCCTCCTCGCTTCCGTTTACCTTCAGTCATCTCGGAATAGAAGACCGCTTTAGGTAGACGGTGGTTGTCCATCCGAAGGACGTGTCCACACCACCTGAGTTGTCGTTGCATTAGCAACGCCTCCATTCCATACATATTGGACCGTCGGAGGACCTCTGTGTTAGGAATGCGATCCTGCCACTTAATTCTTAGGATGGACCTCAGACACCTAAGATGGAATGTGTCGAGTTTTTTAACATCTGACTTGTACAGGCACCAAGTTTCTGCGCCGTACGTAAGCACAGGCATTACTAGTGCCTTGTACACGTCAATTTTAGTTTGCAGCTTTATGTCATGGGATCTCCAAACACGGTCATTCAGTCGTCCAAAAGTTGCAGCGGAGTTTGCGATGCGTAGTGGTATCTCAGACGCTAGCGTGTTATCATGTCTGATATTATTTCCTAGATATTTAAAATGGGTTACTTCCTCTAGTGGCTTACCATCTATTTTTATAGTTTTATTATCCACTTCGTGTCCTCGTGACGGTTGCTTGAGGATTTGTGTCTTAGCGATGCTTATGACTAAACCAAACCTTTGGCAGGATTGATGGAGTGCATCGACGTATTTTTGCAAATATGTCAGGTTGTCAGACATAACATATTCCTCCTTTATAAACTTCTTTGAATGCTTATGTACTCCCCGTATTAACTTCCATATGTACTCCCCCTTATGAACACCCTTATGTGCCTGAATTTAATGAACATGAATTTACGACCATGGATAAGCCCACAACCTTTATTGAGGGCCGTGCACATGTTTCATTTTCAAAAGAAAACGTAAAATAAGTATTTATCTGTGTAGGTAAGCGATGAGTGGCACATGTTGTGGAGCGGTCCGAATGCAGTGGACGCGTATGTTCGCGAGTTCGCGTTACGAGCCCGTGCCGCACTCACGCGCCTCGATACTGCGCATCTCGGCGACAACTACATGCCCACAGGTAGCACTTATTAACCGGGGCTGCGGGATTGTTTGAAAGAGTTATCGCGGCCCTGGTACATGAAAGGTCTACGTAGGAATACGATGGATTGTTAATCAGCAAAAGTCTGACACTCTCCACCACTCCTAACCCACAGCGGGAGGGGTAATTTGATGATTTTTTGCCATCTATAAAAAAAGTTATCGCTTATTGGCTGCCCGCACGCCTCCGATATTAAATCGGTGACCGATTTTTTGTAGGAGATAAAAAGTACACACCGATGCAATAGTGCAACGTACCCGTCCTATAAAAAGTCAGTAAGAAACTTCTTTAATACGATTTTTAATTCGAGTCAGTAAAATGACAAGTGCAACTGTCACTGACTCAAAAAAGGGTGACCCACTACAATAGTGATGTTCGGCAATCGATCGACTTAGAAATTTAGTCATGCTTTATTTAATTTGGTATCAAAGCTTTTTTTTATTGTAAATATTTATTAATATCGTATTATACTTATAATACGATTTTAGAAATATGGACCTTACCAGCATATTAAAATTTCTCTCTGAAAGTGAGGTTAAATACAAGTAATATTATAAGTTTTTATTCATTACGGTTGCTATTGATTCGGTATATTCAGAATCAGCATATTACATATTTTATTTACATAAAGGCTTTTTGATATTTAATAAAAAAATGTAATCTCAACTCACTTTAAAATCTCGATTATTCACATAACTATTTATTTGGGACAACAACCCTGCAACACTGGAAATGTCATTTTTGACTCGAATTAAAAATCGGGCTATAGTTAAACGTCCTACAAAAAATCGGTCCGACGCGGACGTTGGGCTCGGTTACCATTGAGGCTGACCTATTGTAATTTAGCAAAATGCAGCACGTCAAATTTTCCCTTTTGAAGTCAGCCTTTGGGCCTTTGGATGATTTATACCTCATGCTTGCTCGTTCGTACGTAGCTTACTTCGCATGGCAAAATACACGAAATAATATTTGTATTGTTCCATTCAGAGGTCGACCTACGCTCGTTCCTACGTCCGTCGCGCATGGTGTGGGCGCTGCGAGTACACACGGCGGCGCGGCTCGCCTGCAGTGTGCACGCGCTCACGCTGTCCGTCAAGTGGAATTGGACCGAGGGTAAGCATTGGACAACATGTTACTTAGCGCCTATTTGTGGCTTAGCCAGAAATAAATTACAGTCTTCCGTAACCGCGTGTTTCGATTCCGGGATAGTCTATTATTATTCTTTATTGTACACAAACATATGGCTAGGTAAGAACAGAAGTAATCCAAGTAGCATTTTTTTAAAGTTGAGATATTCATTGAAATGCGTTTTTATGAATATCATAATTATGTTGAGCACATGATTTAAAATATGTTTGTTATTTGATAGATATAAACATAACTCAAACTTTCATAGCTGTTTTTCTTTAGTAAATGCAATTTTGATAAAAACATTGATATAACACTAGAAAATAGCAATATTTGTTGAAATACAGAAACGTAACATACAGTGGCGGATTTACCAATAGGCCAAGTAGGCCAGTGCCTAGAGCGGCAGATTTAGAGGGGCGGCAAATTTAGCTATATTTTTACAGGTTTTTTTTTATAATTAAGTATATGAGTACACAATCCATCTATACATAATATAATAAATCTGTAAAAAAACTGTGTCTGTACATTGAATATATTAAAAAAATAATAATTGGGTGGGGTTTAGAAACAGTAATGGAACACAAATCCAAAAAAAAAATCTGTCTGTTTGTCTGTATGTCTGTATGTCTGTATGTCTGTTTGTTTGTACACGCTAATCTTCCGAACTACTGAACGGATTTCAATGATTTTTTCTTTGTTGTATTGGTATTAAGCCGGGTCAACATATAGGCTATAATTTATCTTCGAAACTTGAAGACCTGATGCAGAACTCCAACAGACAAACAAAACTATAAGAGATACAAAAATGGTGCCATAGCAAAAATTGTTTCATGTTATGAGCATTTTCTGCTGAGATAATAAATTTGAAGATCTGGAACACCTTATGTGGAACCCCAAGAGCCCAGCTACTCTGTACCATATACAGGTATGACGTTTTAGCAAAAGTTGATCAATCTGATAAGCACTTTCTGCTGACTTATAAAAATTGAAGATCTAAAACACCTGATGTGGAATTCCAGGAGACCAGCTAGACTACAGCATATAAAGGTATGACGCTTTAGTAAAAGTTGTTCAATCTGATAAGCACTCTCTATTGACGTATAAAAATCGAAGATCTGGAACACCTGATGTGAAACTTCAAGAGTTCCACTACTTTAAATGTATAGAAATGAATGTTACAAAATAGGTATGGTGAATCAAAAAAAAGTAATTAGTCCGCCTTTTACATAGATAACCCTAAAATAATGAACACGTATTTTTTCTTTTCTTTCTCTCACATACAAATAATAACGTAGATACAACACGCTTGAATTTTGTGTTAAGTCACTTATTAGTATAAATTTTACATCTCATTTTTATTTTATTATGTCTCTTCCAGACCTCGGGACTACAGAGTCCCGAATTTTTGGGAGGCAAACGTGGGGCCGAAGCCAACACGCTGAATCAACTTTAATGACATGGTGACACAAAACCGACGATTATCCCTTTATACACTATAGAAATGAACCCAAAGACAATCCCCGGTAGACGTCGTTAAAAAAAAAAGACAGTCCCCGGTTCTGTGATAAACTATTGCTGACTATGAAGGAAAACTACTTGGGCTATTGTGATGGGATGTTAGTGGATTAGGACATAGGAAACTATGGGAACTATGGCACCTCCCGATGACAATGTATTATTTATACATGTAAAAATGGCAGGTGGAGACTCGCCACCTCACTTACTGGGCCCCCGGGAATCAGTCACTGAATAGAAACCAGAGGGCAACAAGGACATGAGCGGCTGAAGTGAGGATACCTCAGTGGACTTTAAACGCAGATCACCGGCCCACTTGCCACTTACCACGAGGCACCTACCCTCCGAGCAGGGCTACTAACCCTGCTCTAGCGACTCCACTCTGGACGGCCAATGAAAGCAAGCCAGAGGCGTGAGACCTAACCCCGTCATGGTTCACTCCGGCCGGCCGGAGATGGGGGACAGTATACTCTCCCTGGAGCACTCGGTATATATAGCTCCGCGGGGTTGCTACTCCCCGTCATCAGCCTCAGATGTCCTGCGGGGCTTATATCTCATTATTATTGTCGTTATTATCTCAAGAGCCTTTGTCCCAATTATGTTAGGATCGACTTCCAGTCACGATGCAACTGAGTACCAGTGTTTTACAACCGGTTACCCGCTCAACCCAACACCCCTTGGTAAAACTGGTCAGACTTACTGGCTTCTGACTACTCATAACGACTGCCAAGAATGTTCAATGACAGCCGGAACCTACAGTTTAACGTCCCCTATTGGTATCCAAAATATACATAGAAAGCACATACGAACTTAGAAAAGTTGCATTGGCAGGTACTTGCCAGACCTGGAATCAAAGTCATACTTGAGAGATCGGTTCTCTACCCACTAAACCAAAACGACTTCCACTAGGTCACCACTACTTTGTTATCTTAGTAATATTTAATGTTTTTTTACGTAATAATACGTGCAATATTTGCCACACACAACTTAGACTAATTAGAATCTGTGCTTTTGCCGTTGACGTACAAAAAAATTAAATATATGGAAGGTTTCTAATGGTTATGCGTATTCCGTTTTTTTCCCGTCAACGGGCCCTTAAAATTCAATATGAGACGATTCAGACCATTGATTTTGCTGACCCCGTAGTCGCTGGCATAAGGGACAGGATCCGCGTACGAAGTCGCGGGCAGAAGCTAGTATATAAATAAACGAGTAATAAACGCACTGTAATATATACTTAGGTACTTACGTGATCATGAATTTTTAAATATTCCAATAGCGTTTCAATAAAAATAAAATAAAAAATCATCCTTCCATCATATAATCATTCTTCATCATAATCATAATTCCTGGTTTATTCTGCGCTCTTTGAGTCCTCAATCTAACAAAAAGTTAAAGCACCGAAGTAGCAAAAACAACTGACGCGCTACACTGACGATTTCAAAGCTGTTTATGAGGTGGAGCACTTTTGTGTCCCAAAACTCAAAAAATTTCGCGCTCGCTGCGCTCTCAGCTTTTTCACTTTACACTGGTTTTTTTTCAAACTTGTTTGAGTATTTTTGTGTTCCAAGACTCAAAAAATTTCGCGCTCGCTGCGCTCGCGCCTTCACTTGACAGTGACTATTTTCTGATTTCTTTAGGTATTATTGCGATCCATAAATCAAAAATTTCGCGCTCGCTACGCTCGCGGCTTCTCCTCTTTGCAGTGGTTTTTTTCCACACTTGTTTGGGTAGGTATTTTTGTGTCCCAAAAATAAAAAAACTCGCGCTCGCTTCGCTCGCGACTTTTTCACTTTATGGCGATTTTTTTAAAATCTCGTTTTGGTACAAAATTGTTGAGTTTTGGAACAGTAACGTTTTTACATTTGTCGTTTTTTTTTGGGTGGGTGGTCAATAGGTAGTCCGCCCCGGGTGCCACCCGGTGCTGCACCGCCACTAGCACCCGAACGAATGAACCGATTCCAATTTAGTTTTTTTTTTGTACTACAGGTGTTTTACGGGCGATTGTTCTTAGACATGTTTGATGAAAATTGATTGAGCCGTTTAAAAGTTACAGAGGTTTTACGCTTCAAAGTCGCTGTCATATAAACTTGTTAACATTTAACTCTTCGGTACATAGAGGGTTGCAAAAATAATCTAGTAACTGACAGAAATATCATTAAGTTCACAATCATTACAGGCGGCAAAAATTGAATGGCCTACTAGCGGCAAATTTGTAAATCCGCCACTGGTAACATAAAAGAGTTTGTTTGAAAAAGTACTGAATAGCACTTGGATTACTTTTGCACAACCTCACTTCATACTCAAAAGTCCCAAAAATCGACTTAGCTCCATTTTGACAAAAATGTTACTTGGATCACTTCTGTTCTTAACTAGCCAATTTTAATAGATACACACACAATGACAGACAGAAAGAAAAGTTACTTACAAAGGCGAGCTTAATCCAAAGTCTATCTATCTGATGTGTTACTTACTAGAGTTACTAGCGATAGATACAACTTTTCTAAGTTTGTATTTACTTTCTAAGTATATCTTAGACACCAATGACGATGTTTCGGATGGCACGTTAAACTGTAGGTCCCGGCTATCATTGAACATCCTTGACAGTCGTTACGGGTAGTCAGAAGCCAATAAGTCAAGTAACCAAGCCAGTAACCAGTAACCAAGGGGTATTGGGTTGCCCGGGCGCTCCTTGTAAAGCACTTGTACTCAGCTACATCCGGTTAGACTGGAAGCCGACCCCAACGTAGTTGGGAAAAAGACTCGGAGGGTGAGGATGAGTTATTAGCGATAGATAAAGGGCTAATGTGATAAAATTATATCGCAGAAAATTGGAAAGGATCGTAAATGAAAGATATTGTTTTAGGCGAGAGCACGGAGGGCGGGGTGGTGGTGCTTGGGCTGCGGCTGTGCGGCGCTGTGTGGGCGGGCGCCGCGCTGCAGCCCAGCCTCGCCGCGCAGCCGCCGCACGCGCCCGCGCCGCCGCTGCTGCTGCGCTATGTGCTGCAGGTGACTGTGTACTGCACGACCGAGAGATTCTATCTTACTCAAAAACTTGATTTGAATATTCTATGTTTGTTGTACGAGCTCGTGAAGCGAACTGACAATTTCAATATAAAAACCTAATACTATTCTTTTTACATAGAAGACATTTAAATACACTCCCAAGCAAAAAAATGGAATCGTTCTCCCAAACAAAAAAATCTCGTTTGAAAGCCTATACTTTTAGCTTTAAATTAAGGGTAGAAACAAAAAAAACATTTCCGTATTTCAGGAGTTAATCATGTTTATTTAAGACAGCAACGAAAATCAGACGAAAAATAAAATTGAGCTTAGCTGAAAAATTGAACGTTTCAAACAAAATCAAGCATAGGTTATTGTTTCAGTATTTTGTATTTCCTCCTGTAGCCCTTATTACTGCTTTTTACGGTTTCTCATGGACCTGATGAGTTTTTAACTGTTTCTTGCGGTATTCCCTCCTATTCCTCTACCAGCTCCATTTTCAGCTCAAATGATTTTTTTGTTTCTACCCTTAAAGCTAAAAGTATAGGCTTTAAAACGAGACCATAATAAACATTTAACTGTAAATATTGTATCATTGGCAATCGTTTTATTTGTATAGCGCACGGGGGCGATTCTATTTTTTTGCTCGCGAGTGTAGTTGTCTTACCAAATAACGAATAAAACCTATAGACCAAAAAGTTTCTAACTGCTCTACAGAACACAGATAACAAAATCACTACCGGAGATCGGGAACTATGTCGGTAAAACAAAAATCTGCCGGAAGTCACTATTCCACGCGAACGAAGACGCGGGCAATAACAAAAAAAAAGAAACTACAAACGGTTGGATTTGCTGTTAAACAGCTGTCAGAAGCACATACTCTGCCCAGTTAATTTCGCAATTAGTGATAAATACTGTGAAGTTCTGCCACAAAATGTGTTTAAAGTGTTGTGGAAGTGACTTGAAAATAGTGCAAACGTTATCTAGCATTCTCTTTGTTTAAATTCGATAAAAAACTCGAATAAATAATATCAATTTCGAGCCGCAAAAATTTTTCTACCCACATTTTAATAATAATTTTCTGACAGTTGTAGTGCTTCCAATGTTTGTATCATTCAACGGATGCAAAATGCTATCTTAAGATGCATATGCAAGGTGCCCCGGTTTGTTAAAAACAGCGAAATCCACAGTCAACTGCAAATTACCACAGTAAAGGATGAGATCCTTATGGCAACCAAAGCTTATCAAAGGAGACTTGAAGTACATCCTAATGACCTGACCGCAGGCCTCAAAACACGATCCTATCAAAAACGACTAAAGAGAAAAGATATCTTGTCCGCACTATCATGAGCGTCAAGAAAAGTACAAATGAGTACCTAGATATTCTCACTGGAGGACACACTCTTATCAACATCGTCGTACAAGACATCTGCTTATAGTAGTAACTGATTGCAGATTATAATTAAAACAAAAAAAAAATTACAAACGGTAACTGTCAGCTTAAGGAAATAATAGATGATGATGTTTGTTGGCTTGTCAGGAGGGTGATAGCACATGCGCGTGGGAGCGCAGCGCGGAGGTGCCGCTGTACGCGGACGAGGCCCGCGCGGCGCTGGTGCTGCGGGCGCGGGCCCCGCTGGCGCCGCACTACGAGCCCGACGCCGCCGCGCTGCACGCGCTCGCGCTCTTCGTAGCCGCGCACGACTAGACCGAACCACTGCACACTCTAACTATGAAGTATTCTAATTTTAAGTTCATTAATTTTAGTTTAGACATTCCTAATGTTTGTTGTGCACCATGAATTTCATAAATATTGCTTGAACAGCTGTTTTTTTTTATTTACTAGCTTCTGCCAGCGGTTTCACCCGCATCCTGTGGGAACTACTTCCCGTACCGGGATAAAAAGTAGCCTATAGCCTTCCTCGATAAATGGGCTGTCTAACACTGAAAGAAATTTTCAAATCGGACCAGTAGTTCTTGAGATTAGCGCGTTCAAACAAACAAACAAACTCTTCAGCTTTATAATATTAGTATAGATAGAATACCTATAGCCAAAACATTTATAATCTTCATTATCTATATTCCGAGATCCCACTACAAAATCTCTACATGCATTAAGATAGTTGAAGTAGACAGGAGCACCCATTTTTAGCGGCCCTTCTAAAGATCAGAAATACATGTTTAATTCGTCTATGTATATTTGTTAATATAAAAAAATAAAACATCAATTATTTATGTACATATAACTTTATTCACAAGAAACTTAAATCTCATTTAACTCATTAATGAATAGTGAGGCCACAGTTCATTAATGACTTAACGTTAAAATTAACAAAACAGTGTGTAACTTTAACCTTTTGAACGCCAATGTCGGCTATAGCCGACATGAGCAAGCGTGCCCTGTGCGCCAACGACGGCTATACTCGACAAAAAACAGGTCGCAGAAAAATACAAAATAAACCTATTAAATCATTTAATTAAGATTTTAATTAAGATTTATTAGAATTAAGATTTTCGGGCTTGGCGTACAGGGCATAGGAATACCGATATGGCGTGGCGGTGAAAGGGTTAATAAGTGCTTCACAGCTTTCAGATACACATATCTAAGTAAATATGAGCATTATATAAAATATAAAAGAATCAGGCAGTGAAATTAAGAGTGCTATTCGTATTTAAAAATCGTTTTATACAAACTTGATAGTAAAATATTAAATAACAAATCGACTGCAAGCAAGCAATACCTCCTATCTGACTCCGGGTGGATTTTAGGGTAGGGGCACAATAAAACTTAATAAAAATCCTTATTCCGAGGTATAATGAGATACTGAAAATCCAAGTTTTCTTTTTTTACGCATAGTATTGATTAATAAAGTTTTTTTGTTTTTATTTTGAGTCTAGGTAGTTTAAGGTAGATACAAGTTTTTTAAAACAAAAATGTCAGATAGGAGGTATTGCTTGCTTGCAGTCGAAATGCAATACATATTAGGTAATGGGACATTACTGAACAGTATAGTACAACTAGCGTATTATTAAAAAAATACAATTTGCACATTACACATACTGAAGTAATTCACTAGAAATATAACACACTTATGAATCGTAAAAGAATAAAACATGCAAAACAAATTAACTAAAATAATAATTGGAAGCAATTTACGTTGCACACTCGAATACTTTAACATAAGATATTAGTTACCAACTCTGGTTTCAGATAAATGCTAAAAAATCATAACAATGAAAATGTGATCTAAAATCAACAGACGTAATCAAAACTCAATTATGTTTGCATTCTCCAGGGTACAAAATAATGCAGTTTTAAATTCTGTACATCACACCAATATAAAATGCTCAGTAACATCAAATATATATTGTAATTTTAAATTCAAACGGAGTAGATTTATTCGATTGTTTCAATATATGTCTGATTTTTCAAATCAAATCAATTATCTTACTAAAATTCGATTTATTGCTAGTTCCACGAACAGTAAAATGTTTCTTTGCGCAATAGGGCAATACATATTGCAATTTTAACTATATTATCACAACTGTTAGCACGGCACACAAGTTCTTTCTTTAAAATTGATATATGTATATTTATTTATATAAAAAATATTTGTGTTAATCCACAAGAAAAAGTGCCTCATGGTCATTGACATTTTATGGCTTACGCACGTCAGGACCACATCTCGGAGGATTGTAACTTTTGCCAAAGGATATTGAAACTTAGCTTGTACGAATACGAAAAAAAATGGAATGTTTAAATGACGGGTGTCGACGAAATGGCAACGACGATGAGGAAGCTCTTTCGCGTTTATTCTGAACAATATTGTATTTAATTAAATTTGCCGACAGCTAAAGGAACTTCATTTTTACAACATTTCTCTAATAAAATTAACTATTTCCAAAATATTCTATCTTGTTATCTTTTAAGCTTTTATTCAAAGCTTATATTTAGATATTATGCGAAATAAACTATTACATTATATATTAATTTCAAGAGCTAAATTATTCAGTGGTATTTTGAGCCCAACGCATTTCACTTTCTAAAGCCAAACAAACACCTTATGTTCGTACACATCTGAATCACACCTACAAAATCTTACAAGTATAGTTTCTTAAACGACCTGTAGCAAAAGATCCAAATATTTTCTAAATTAATTTAACTTGAGCAAGCAAGTATAAATAATGTCTTTTCTCTCTCTCTCTCTCTCTCTCGATCGTTTAAGCAACCAACAGTTAGCGTTACTAAGATTTTCATTACATTATATTGCTGAGATCATGAATTGATCGCACAGATCTCGAACATGAATTTCTATACGCACAAATATACGCATATAAAACTACATCACAGTAAATTGGGTAAGAATCCTTACAAGGCACCTTATAAATATCAATCTAGAATTTATATACATACCTACCTACTTCTAAATGTCGTTTTTTTTTACTTTTTCTGAAATTTTCTTGTTTTTTTTTTCAAAAAAAATATAAAACTATAATATTGAAATGACAAAAATTGTTACATTATAACGACGATAAGGCTAACTTTAAATGATAAATGACGCGTTCCTCAGAGGAAAACACCGTATTATACAGACTAGTATGGCTTTTTACAACAACATGGTACAGCAAACAGCAAAATTTAATATTTGCTAATTAACCTTTGTAACCATTCGAAAATAAGTCATTTCCTATAAATTACATTTAGCACAGTTAAGTACAACTGACAAGGAGAGGTGCACGGCGTTTTAAGTATCTAGAAACTTTAACTATTATTTTACAAAGTACATAGGATTCATTTGACTACAACGAGAACCAGTCGACATGAGTCGTACTTAGGACGAGTATAAGGCGGAGTGGCGTTACTTGTTGGTGTTAATTTGCACCACATTGGTGATCTGCGTGATGAAGCTGTATGGCGGCCCGCCTTGACTGGGAGATGGTGACCGCGGGTGACTGCTCTGACTGCTGTCGCTGCACGAGTTGCTCTCACGATTTCGGTTGTTGACAGAATCCTAAAAACAAAAAAAAATTGTTCAAGCGTGCTGTTGTAAGGTACGAGGGCGCTATGTATCAATGTGGAATGCAGTAATTGTCGTCATGTTATAAAACTATAGTTTATCAAAAGTCGCGTTTCTTGGGTTTGTAGCACGCCACATTACACTCAAAATGAAACTTGATTAACGTGAGCTATACTTATCATTCGTGTCTAATGTTGTGAATAAAAGTGAGTGAGCGTATATGTGAGTAGGTACTGACCCATCGCACACAGAGTCGCTTGGCGGGCGAGGGCTCGATGAGCGTGGAGCTGCGCGCCGCCGCCAGCAGCGCCGGCAGCGCCGCGCCCGCGCCCTCCGCGCCGCCCGAGCTGCCCGCGCCCACCACGCTGCAGCAACACATATTGCACATTACTCAAGAGAATCACTTACATATCAATAAGGGATAAGCATCGACCTTCCAAACACCCTAAGTATATAAATAAATATAAATTAACAGCACGATCAAGCCACTTTTAATAACAGTTGAGCCAAAAATATAAAATATATTCTTGTTAGAAGATATACAATGAAAGCAACATACTTGGCATTGACATCTCCATTACTGGTGGAGCCGCCGGGTGTCCACGGGCTAGGAATCGTATCCTCATCCTTGACAGGCAAGGTCATAGTCTCCGTCTCAGTATATTCCGGCAGAGGAGACTCAGGGCTACAAACAAAATAAATTATAAAATAAAAATATGATGACGACACTGTTCTACTACTTCGATAAATTAGGAAATGAAACAAATGTACTTATGCAAGAACAATATCATTGATAATAAATAAATTATCATTATTTATCTGTTGTACCAAGGCCAGGCGTTTTTGGTGAAATCTAAATATGTACCTATGTACTTGATTGATATAAGATTAACGGATCGAAAGGATAAGTGAGAGGCCTTATCGCGAGAATTCCTTAGTGACTTCCTCAAATGACTATATTTGCTACTACACCTAATATCATTCAAAAAGTATGATATAGCACAAGAAGCACATTATGTAGTGTGAACGTTGTTGAATTGTGAACAGACGTTTTCTCTCTCTCTACTTTAGCAAAAACCATCTTTACCAGTAATGTAAAATAAAAAAGAACAAGCTACATGATGGAATCATGTACTATGAGGGAGCACTAGATTGGGGCTTACGCTAACGCTGTCTCGCACCGTTCCTTATCGAGCAAGAACTATTCTGGTTGATACATAAATAGTAAGGTTTTAAAGCAGATTGAGACTCATGTGCGTCAGTGCATTGGTAGTTATTGGTATAAGATACATGACGCAGCACAATACACCTAAACCTTTGTGGAACACAAAACTTTACATAGATGTGATTAACACTCGTTCTTCCTATGAATGAGAGGAGGTCGTAGTCGTAGCCTTGCAGTAGGCCAATAACCAAATAAATCCCAAGTCTGCAAACTTTGTGCAATTAAAAAAAAATATATTAGTTTATCTGCAAAATATTTTACAGATAAACTAGGTGCTGGATAGTACCTAATGACTGACCTGATGACGGTCCAGTCCTTGGAAAGACCTGTTAAGATAATTTGATAAATAATAGATCGAAATTTAGATTTTTTTTCGTGATGACGTCAAAGAAGACTAAGCTACTAGATTAAAAATTAAATTTTGTCAACATACCTTGGAGGTGGCAATTCCCGTTCGTAAATGGGTTTCTCGTAGACCCTGGCGGCCTGGTTACCCGCAGACTCCCGCGAATCTTGCGGGCGTGGGGACGGCGAGTGCTTGATGAATTGTTCATCTTTAACAAACAACATATTAGTATAACTAACTCATACATGACAAAATATTTAAGAAGACGTTTGGCTGTTTTGATGTAAAATATCATGACAACAAAAGAATGCTGAAACACACAGCCTTCATAAATAGCTCGTCAGTTTGAACAAGATACCATGGTACTCGGGTGCACAAACCACCCAGGTACATATTTGCCTAATTTGCTGCACTACGTAGGTAACAATAACAACCCAAAAAAAAAAAAACAATTTTTCAGGTAATAACAAGCTTTTTTTATGATAAATTTTATGGAAAACAATCAAATGGCTCCTCCCGCTGTGGGTTAGCAGCGTGAGGGAGTTGCTTAGATTGACATAGAGCTACAGCTATAAACTAACCTTCATTATAAGATGTTGGCTCGAGATCAGTGTAAGCTGGCGAAAGATATGGCACTTGCGGCAGCGGGTTGTAGGGCGGAGGTGCTTCGGGAGCGGTCGCCGTGATGCGCGCCGTCACGGTACTAGACTGGTTCGAACCTGAAATAATCACAGGAACGAACCTGTTGTAGGATTAAATAGCACACAAAATAAGGCATTGTTCCTGTTAAAGTGAACGTGTCGCTTCTTGTTTGTGACAATAGAAAACAATGAGTCTTCTCAGTAATTGTACTTACCGGCAGTCTTAAAGATCTCGGGATAGCGAAGTAGATATACGATAATGCCCACGACGACCACTAAGAACAGCAGTATTGCGATGCTGATGAGTAGCCACACGTAGGACGGCGTTCCCTCCAGGTCTGAAGTGTCAGGGGGCACGCACTCCGCGTTCACGTTCCCCCGCGGGTCCACCACCAGCCTGCGAGAGAGAACACGAACTTTAGATGACGTCACAATCTTAGAAAGCTGCCGTATTAAAACAACACACAAATCTGTTGGTACCCACAGACCTGCAGTATGATAATTTTATATCACCATGAACCAAGTACTTATCTGTCCTAAATTAGCCAAGCAAATTCAGACTGTAGTCAGCCAAAAGTGTCAAGACTGGCAAATACTCAAGCATGTGAGGTTTGAAACACATAAGGAAATAGAATAATCTTAACTTATATGCCCATTTCTGATTCTGCACGGGCTTTCCCAACTCTATCAACAATCTATCACGAAATGATGACCACATTTCGCGATAATTCCTGTGCTGCAATTAATGCAGAATTTCAGTGTCTCTAAAAATAAGTAGGTATAGATAGTTCAACTCAGATTTGCGCGCGGCCCTATGTGTGCCTCGGCTTGTAAATATACAACTTTCATTCGTGTGACAGTGACGTCGTCCGAGCATGACGTGTTCTTATCGCTTTTTGTTATGGGTACAGTCGTTTACGAAAATACTAGTTATTCACGGAGAAATTATTAAGGAGTTAGGTAAAGCGTTTTAAAACATGAAACAACATTCAAAGCTTTTTATTATTAAATACTTATAGTTTTTCATTATTTTCTCATACGTCTTTTCAAATTGACATTGACAGCATCTAAGAAATAAATGAGGTGAAATATGTAAGATGAATTAATCCCGAGTTAGAAAATATGTAAGGAGTATTTACATATTTTCTAACTCGGGATACGCGGACAATAAATAAAAGTGTGGACTAAGAATGTAAAAAGACTTATAATCTAAACAATATAAACAAAATGTGTGGGGAATTTTAAAAAATTATATTGCTTCGCATAATGTCGACCAAAATAAGACGGAAATAATGAAACTCATAAATGAACGTTTAAGTCAAATTGATGAAGGGATGTGGAGTAATACTTGTCGACATGTACAAAAGAAAAAAGAAGAACACTATAGACATTTTGACATGGAGTCAGAATTTATAATTCACCTTGGAGAGTAGCGAATCCGAAAATTCATCATTTGATTTTTCAAGTAGCGATTCATAATCATTATAAATAAATAAACATTAACAGCCTTACTTATAAAAATCAACTAATCATCTTCTAAGCATTGTTTTAACTAATTACTACTTAAAGCCTTAAGTAGTGATTAAATTTTTTATACCTATAAACGTTGCTTAAGCATGTCTTAAGTAATGAACAGATAATGACATAAAAACATACTAATTTCTCAGCACTACCTGAATGTTGGTAGCTTAAAAAAATATTTGTCATCAATACGTTGTGTAATGGCAACAATGGCATCCGTAAAATATAAAATTAAAAAGTTGAGCTGTCAATAAACCGGAAATGAAAAATCAGCTGGTAAAGATCCAGCCATTTTGTTAATTAGCGGGTTAAACAAGGGTGTGAGGCTACTTAATTTGACAGTTCATTTAAGACATTGATAAACAAGTGATTTAGTTAAGCCACGTTTATAAGTAATTTTTTTTCTTAAACACCCCTTAAGTATAACTTATTATTTAATTCACGTTTATAAGTAAGACTGTAAATTACGTAATAACTGTTTTTCTTTAAACACCCGTATACAACCCCTAAATAACTGTATTGTACCCGACTGTACCTCTTGTCACGCACACAAAGTCACTGTATATGTACAAGGGTTACCCACACATAAGGCCGCGCGCACGACTGAGTTGAACTTACTATAGGTACCTATAAAAACCCTTCTTCAAGCTTTTATTGTGAGTCATAACCAAAAACACTGAGCTTGGGTTAGATAAAGTTCATTGTGTAGATTCTTCAGATAATAAAATATGCGAAACAAGATGAAGTTTGATTTGAATAGCAACGCGACTTCCTCGAAGTCAAGTAATATTATTTAGCTATACGAAGTCGTGTTAAAAACACTGGTATGAATATTGAATAATATTACGCAACATTACATGGGTATTCGGGTAATATGACAATAATAATAAAATAACACGTGTGTGTAATAAATAAGCGCTAGGTATTCTAATGGTCTTCGTCACCGCGTCCATGTTAAAAATGTTTATTTTATAATTTTATTACGAGTATTGGTTACTGTCTCAGTTTGTTTATTTAACTAAAGCTTCAATTCGTTATCTTTAACCCTGTAACAGTACGCACGCTTGTACAATACAGACGTCAGCTAATTTGCGTGACACATCTAACTCGCAAGTAAATTATCACATCCAACACCAAGTACAGCCTGTAGGTAGATAAGTATCTGACGTAAAACAGTAACTAACCCGTGTAGAATCAACCATTTTGAGGCCCATCAAAAACAGCATTACCTACTTACTCTGATTTACGATCATTCTAATTGTTTTGATATTTTATCATCGAGTACCTACTTCTTCACTAAGTAGGTAAGTTAGCTATTTTGGATTATGAATGTTGATGATTTTCATGAACAATTTATTCATCATTAATGACAGGAAGTCCATAATCAGAAAGATTTTCTAATTTTTCAATGAAGTAATGATATCAATGGGAAAAGCCAAAAATATGTTAGTAGCAATGAAATGACGCAGACTGACCAGTGTACTAACCCCTTGAAACAGGAGCCGCATTCCGCGACGGATTTGATGCAGGTAATGGCCGCGAGAGGGGGTTCCCTCTTGAGGTCCTCGCAAGAGAGGCACTCCCGGCAGATTTCTGTGCCGGTCTCGCAGTAGTAGCCTTCGGAGCAGTGCCTCTCTTCCTTGCAGGACACCGGCTGGCTATGTACCGGCAAGCACAGCGCCGCTGCACATAGCACCAGCAGCGTTCTGAAACAAACACACCAAACGTCCAAACTTAATGTTTCTATTGAATGGGGCCCTTGCGACTTAACAATAATTAAAAATGTAATCTCTTTACAATTTAAGAACTGAGTCATTTGTTTTGGGAAGTCGTTGTGTAGTCTCATACGTAATATGTTAGTAAGAGGTAGTCTAAAACCAGTTAAAGTAAAGATAGTAAGCGGAGGCAAAGTCAAATCACGATATTTATTTATAAGAAACTTCGTAATTACAAAAGGAGCGTGATGACGGTCAAAGATGCGTAGGTAGTCCGTTTTGTCTAATTACCGGAATCGTCGCGCCATTTGATCACAATTTCTAAGAACAGATGACCGGTGTGACCAGTAGGACGATTTACTCGATTGGTAATGTATGACCGCTGATTTTTATGAGTCATGCAGAAACAACAATCGTAATCTAGCATAACTTTGTTCGTTTAATTGACCAAAAACAGTTAATGGAAATCAAATAAGTACTTAAAACGTGCTCACGTAAAT
Source organism: Helicoverpa assulta (assembly GCA_963856015.1). Taxonomy (NCBI): domain Eukaryota; kingdom Metazoa; phylum Arthropoda; class Insecta; order Lepidoptera; family Noctuidae; genus Helicoverpa; species Helicoverpa assulta. The sequence goes on from CAWLCW010000016.1 coordinate 6,271,104, forward strand.
AATTATGGTTTATCCCGATTAGAATATCAGATACGAAGCTTTTTAATTTTATCGTAAATCAAACGAATGCCTAAGTTTTCTCCGCGATAATTTTATTTGTCTAAGCTAACTAGATCCAGACAAGTTAAAAATCTCAATGTTCAAAACCCACACTGAAGGCAGAGTGAGAGATGCTGTTCGAATACGGTCACCTATGTGCGAGCAGCTCGCGCAGACTCGTCAGTCGCTTATTCACCGGACTATTTTAATTTATTCTAAATACAAAGCACGCCCGCAACAGACCGACCTGCTTCAAACATCCAAATTGGAGATGACGCAATCTTTATCTAAAACATACGATTATGTAAAATACCTAATTGATACATAATCATTAAAAAGACACACATTTTGTGCAGGTCAATGACTCGATGAAACTAGGTAATGGAGTTATTTATCAATTCAGTTTTTAAACGAAATCGAAATCTGTACGAACATTAGTAAATTAATTTTACTAGGTACGCTTTCGAATAAAATAGAGCTTCTAGCTAGAGTAATATTAATTTATCCGATAAATGATGCGTAGTTACCACTACGCAATTAATTGTAGCGATGCAGGCATTAGTAATTAAATATGCAACGCAATGACAGACAAGAGGAATCCTTTGCATAGCGCGATTATAACACGTGCACTGCTGCATCTCTTGAACTATTAATAAAATAATGAGCATAACCAAGTCACTTGTTTGTGGTCTAAGTAAATGATTGAGCCCAGTACCTTTCTAGATAACTTATTAAAGTCGATACAGGTTAGGGACCTGAGTACACCAAGTAAGAAAAGCTGATGATGCTAAAAAAATACTAGGAAAGTTGAAAGACTTTGAACCTCAACCAGTGTCGTTAAAAGGACAAGGAAAATACAAATCCATATTCTCGTGAAAGGTGCAAATGTTATGTAGTTAACCTTGAGAATGAAAGCACCGTTAGACGGATGCGATACCATGTTCAAGGTCTTGGGTGTCTTACGATCAACACAGATTACCTACCGACTAAGAATTTGTAATTAATATCTTGTTTGTCTCTCCGGTAGTTTTGACTCATTTTATTTTAAATCGATTACTAAGCTTTAAAAATCTTAATGTCTATTGACCTTGGCTCACTAACGAGTAGGCATAAATAGGTAGAAGTTCCTCAGTGGGAGGGCATGAGGCTTAATATAACACGGACATTTGAATGTGGACAGCTAGAGAAGCAAAACAATTAAAATAAGAAATATGTAATACTAGCTTCTGCCAGCGGTTTCACCCGCATCCCGTGGGAACTACTTCCCGTACCGGGATAAAAAGTAGCCTATAGCCTTCCTCGATAAATGGGCTATCTAACACTGAAAGAAATTTTCAAATCGGACCAGTAGTTCCTGAGATTAGCGCGTTCAAACAAACAAACTCTTCAGCTTTATAATATTAGTATAGACTAGCTTCTGCCAGCGGTTTCACCCGCATCCCGTGGGAACCTCGGCACGGACCCGGATAAAAAGTAGGCTATAGCCTTCCTCGATAAATGGGCTATCTAACACTAAAATAATTTTTCAAATCGGACCAGTAGTTCCTGAGATTAGCGCGTTCAAACAAACAAACAAACAAACTCTTTAGCTTTATAATATTAGTATAGATAAGCTACACTAAGACGACAACGACCCATGGTCTTGAACCAAAGTTTTCGGGTCCTTTTCATAATTAGCCTTTCTGTTATCTGTTTACGTTTGCAATAGATACTTATTAGGTAATTACCCATTGGTTATCAAAAGGGGTAGTGGGGAAACAATTTCTTTATTCATGTGTCTGAGTGGTCTGACAAAAATAACGTATGATTTTTACCAGAAATGTACTCAAGAAAAAACAAGGAAAACTGACTAAAAGTCACACTGATTCTGGAAATACCCAGCAATTCAGTGCCTGTAATTTTTCTCGGCCTCTTCAATTGATATCCGGCCATCATCGCATGGTTGCGGGAATAAAAATTAGGTTGATAAGGTCATTCGTTCGACAAAGACTCAGAATTAGTGCACAGCAGTATGTAGCTGGTGCTTCCATAAGAGGAGCTAGGGCTAAAGTAACAAGTGCACGACCCGATCGGATCGATGAACTGTCATAGCAATTTACATTCGAGCCTTGAGAAGCTCTTACAGCCTCTGTACTAGATGTAATTTGAAGATTGTTGACCGTCGTTACGTCGGTCATTTACGTGTAGTCTTTTAGAAGCCAGAAAACTAGATCGGTTGCAGACCCCGATATTGCTGGCTATAACAAGCTATGATAATATGTATATTTAGTTCTATAACTAGGTGTCTTTAAAATGGTCGTCGTAGTTATCCATCCATAGAAATATACTTGCACACTAAAGAAAAAAAATACGGTATACCCCTGTCTCTAACCTTACGCGTATGAGAAATTTTACTTTTGTTTTTGTTAGGATGCACTAGCCGCTTGCCTCCAGTTATGTGAAATAGGGAATGAGTCACGATCCGGTTTGCGAGTGCCAAGCGCGGTGTGATACGATTGAAAAGCAAAACGAACGAAATTAAAACAAAACACGTGCGAGAGCAGGACGGACTGCCGATACACGCATGTAGGACTTACAAGGGAGTAAGTCACAAGGACGAAGGATAATGATACTTATATCAAGCTTTACAAGGTTAAATGATTATGGGTGACGCAATAACGTGCAATACTTATTTATTCCACCTTTACTAGACTGAAAAATAAATAGAATTTTTGAGGCTGAACACAAATCAGAATAACTCTTTGTTGTCTTCAACAATAAGAATTCCGCGACCTTTAGACTTTATTCCATGTACATAACATACAATCATTGGATATTGAAGTGTTTAATTAATTTCAAAGCTCAATTAGATAATTATCAAGTAGGTAATACCCATACTTACATCATAATTATGAAAGTGAGTTTGAACTCTATAAGACGGCTATTCTTATTGATAAGGATAAAGTACCCCAGCTACAGAGATAGGCGACTCCTGGTAGTGGAAGTGCTATGAACTACTCCCAGGGGACGTGGACGAGATCTTGAGCGGAATCTAGCAAGTCTCTATTTTTCTACTAACGAGTCTGAACAGGAAATAAAAAAGCACAATATACATTAACACAGGCCTATTGTCTTTGTTAGATTGATCGTTTAATGGTATAGTGAAAGGTTTTAGAATTTTTGGATTCCCCGAAGACGCAAATATGAAGAGTCAGATCTTGCTACCAAAAGCTGGGAATTTGCTACTTGGAACTCGGAGATGACTACGTTCAGCAATGGGCGGCAATAGACTGATTTAATGATGATGTACGGTTTACGTACATTTGTGACGCGACATCGAGCTGAGTAAGCATATCGGTCGATTCACTTAGTTCATTACAATTATTAAAAAAAACTAGCTTGAGTGTGTGTGTAACAGCCAACGTAAAACGGTCGTATCTGTGAGAATCATTAAAAACTACTACCAAACTGTATCTGGTGGATAATAAACCTTACATAACTAAGTGAAGGGTATTCATTCATCTCCACACTCAACAATTAACTCAACTCAACTAACGGTAATGTACGGGCCAACTAAACTCGTACAGATGATGAATCGATGATTTACTTTAAATGTTTTAACCTATGTAATCATGATAGATAAGTGTTTAACAATTGCAGATATATATCATTTGTTTCTTTGCCAATGTTTATTTCTTAAGTTATTGGCAATGTGTGTCTGTCCATTATCATCCTCTTAAAATCTCATCCTGAACTAGATGCAAACCTTGGAAAAATAAACAACGAATCAGTAGAATAGAGTCCTACCACGATATTCTCTAAAAAAAGCATAAGGACATTGATAGCCAGGCTGAAGTTAGATTAGATAGCGAAAAGAAAGGCGTAGACGCGGCGCGGGATAGAAGCCAGATGGATAAGCCAACGACCACTGATCATTGTTAGAGGACGATGTTTGACTGCGCATTTTGTTGAATGATGCGTTTTCAGTACCTATTTATTTTTATAGCTGCAGCAATAATGCATCATCTGTGAAAATTTCAACTGTCTAGTCATGGTTTTTGAGATGTTCTTGATCTTTCTTTTGTTTTTCGGCTAAACCTATACATAAGGAACCCCAAAAAATAATACTGAAACGCCGACATAGTTTCGTAAAGCATATAAAGCATAATAAATACATATGGATCCGCCTGCCTGTTGAGCAACTGCTGAAATTTAATGAACAATAAACAAAAATAGGGATTTACCTGTTATCTGATTGATCCATCAGCCTGCAGCCATGCCTGCTAGGTAGATGCATCAGACAGATCCGTACTCTGTACGTGTTTAAGGCTTTAGGCAACCAGGCACGACCATACACTGATCCTCTGGCTTAAAATATCTATCTCTAGAAGTATGATTTTATATGGAAAATGCAGTCAATAATTATCTATTAATTGAAAATTGAAGCAGGCAGTTTACTTTTATCCAATCGCAATAAAGCAGAAGCTCTTTGTTATGTTGATAAGTCTTTGATGAGATAACAGAATGAATCATGTCTTGCAGAAATCTCATAATGGGTGAGTGGAGGTAAAAAATCCATTAAAAAAATTAGTTCATGAACTCAGGAAGACCTAGGCTCTAAAGCCCAGTTCTACCAGCAAGCAGGGAAATGAAAACCTGGGGTGTAAACAGGCTCAATTGTTACCAACTATCTCACAACGGACCAGTAGCTGTACATATAACCTTGTCATAGCACCAAGATATAATGGGATGTTAAATGTCTTGATGAGAGCTGAGTAGCAATATCCCTGAAGTTAAAATATATTCCACACTGCACTCCACAACACGCATAACCAGGGCAGAGAATGTTTGAAATGAATATACAAAGTAGGATACAAATTCTTGCTTCATAGTTAAAGGAAGTTTTGTTGGCAATCTCCTCATAGCCCACTCATGTTGGTAAATGTTACAGTAGCTACTACAAAACTCTCTTAGAATTTAGCTGTAGAAGAAAATATACCTAGATGGTCTCATTTCACAATTTTTTGTAGGTAGTTATGAAATTAATACAAAAACTCATGCTTGTCAGCTTTGTAACCTAAGCTCATAAATAAACACATGTCATATATCTTTTAAGTAATATGTACTGGGCTAGATTGTGAAAGAGGCTAGTAATTTGTAAAGAAATTTAAATAATTGACATCAACTTCAGCTTATACACATTACTGTTTATTACATAATAAAAACATTTGGTAAGGACAATAATAGAAATGATGGAATATACCCTCTTTTTTAAGCAAGACTTTCAGTCAGTTCCTAAAAAGATGACACACTGACCAGGAATGGACTGTTTCTCACTCTTCAGTGACTGACAGATAAATTCTTTTGGAGTGTTAATACTGAGCTTAGCGTATGTTAAACATTTCTGTATATTCACTACCTATTTATCGTGATATCACCAGTATCCAGTAGAAACTCCCCAAACCTGGATAAAATATTGCCTATGTAACCCAGGGATAGTGTACCAGGGATAGTGTAGCAGGGGAAGAATTTTTTAAATCGGTTCAGTACTTCTTGAGCTTTCAGGGAACAAAAAACCTCTTTACAACATTAGTGTATGAAATAATTTTAGACAACATTGCTGACGTTGCATGCATTAACTTAAAAAGTTCCCAACATAAGTTGATTATAAATGAGAACTTTTTGGTCCACTCTGCTTTTGCGCTAATACCATCCCATGATGACACTGACCCAATTCCCTACAAATCAGCTAGAAACTTCTACACAAGCTTGAGATAATATAACTAAGTATCATATGATAGATAATAATTATATCCCTAACTTATAATAATTAATTATATTCTTTAATAATATCATAAATTACTAGGAAATAATATAGTTAGGTGCGAGAAATAACAGTGTACAGGTAAAAACCAATAAAATTTACTTACCTAAACATTTTTGAGTCCTGTCCAATCAAGTCACAACTGTCTCTGGCATGCAATTATGCTCCAGTATGCACATGTGATTGGGAAAAACACAATACACTGGATAATTAAACTAAACCCTCTCGGTTACAGAACACTACACCACTGCACAACTTCGCGAAACTTATGATAAAACGAGTCTGTCCATAATGATGCCCAGTCGGAGAGGGTTTTATACAGGACTTACTATAGCATATAAATAATAATTCGTCTTTAGCTAAATTATTTGCAATACGCATGAGGCTACCGACACGCGAAACCGAAAACTTCAAAGTGGGAAATGAAATGACATTTAACATATTTTGGTAAACAACAACGGAGTAGAAGCCGAGAAGTGAACAGGTTGCGACTTGTACTTAGCTGTCTGTCTCTATTTATTTGGATACGACAGAAAGAAATAACAAACAGATGCTCAAGCCTGAAGCTTGCTACAGGCAGAACATCCAATCAAAAGCAGCATCTATTTTTCTGTTTGACAGACAACAAGTTGAGACAAGAACCCAATGTTGTCAACTGTAAAAATTAAATTAAATGTTTATGTGTGTTGGTTTCTTTGTTTTATGATTGAATGAGGTAAACAACTTCATGATGGCTCAGAAACTTCTTACAATTTAAATTTTCTCGAAGTATATTTCACATTAAAAAGTTAATCCATTTACATTCGCAATTAAATAACTTTCGGAATAAAACAAGGTCATTCAAAATTACTTTTAAGTTTTTATTAGCACAAGTGATAAAATCATCTATGTTAACATAAAAAATATAGAAGTAACATATCGAAAAAAACATTTTAAATTTGAATTTCCCGCTACTAGTCAAAGCAGTCTGAGCTTAGCGCATATTGTCATGTTGTCACATCGAGTATGTCAATGTGTTGTCATATCAAAATGTCAATAATTTGTTGACCTGAAAAAACTTCACTTTATTCGAGTTATTGAGTGTTGTGAAGTTGACGAAGTAAATAATCAATAAAAAACAATTAATTTGTCACATACCTACGTGTTGGAGTGTCAGTCATTTGCATTGTGATTTGCATCCAAACGACTCAAGTATTACCGGTCCCATACAACTCACTATAAAGGCTTCCATTTCGTCTAACATACGAGCATTTATGGAACTCGGCGCCGAAGAAACTGTCTCTGGCGATATGGGTCCGTCAGATAGAAAATCCGAAACATCGCGCTTAGTGGCGCCTAATACCGATCCATCGCCGAGTTACCTCAACATCATAGCGAACTTATGTGGGCTTTTATTCTTGTGTATCATCCTGTACTCTTGTTTTAAAGACGGTGTCTCTTTGTTTTCGTTTCATCCCACGTTGATGACTCTCGGGGTAAGTTCAGTGTCAAACTGCGTTTTACTGTTTTACTATTTAATTAATATACTGATGATAATAAACTGTATATTTTACAGTGGATGGTATTCATGACATCAGCAATGCATGCACTAACTCCTAACGACCTTGCTACTGGATGGATGCCCATACGATTGAAGAGTGCTCGTCATTGGATTCTTCAGGTGGTAGGTGGAATAATAATATTGGGTGGATTCATTGTAATTGTCACAAACAAATTTCTAAATGGAGCTGCACACTTTACAAGTTATCATGGTAAATTTGGATTGGCATCTTTTATTTTCGTGTTGCTTACAATGTTGGGAGGTTTAGGTGCCCTCAATAGTTTGAAATTGAAACATTATCTTCCACCTTTATACACTAAATTGATTCATACGTCAGCGGGTCTCCTGACCTTTTGTTTGGGGATAACAACCATATTACTAGCTTTCTTCTCCAAATGGTGGCCGAATGCTGAATGGCTGACTATCATTTGCTTTATTTTAGTCCTAACAAGTATGATAGCCACGACACTGAGACCCATATTAAAGATTTACATTCGCCTGAGGGAAAGACTGGATATTCAAAATTAATTTTTTTCATGTACGATTTCATACCTCTTATATACCTGGCTTCATAATGACAATGATATGTGATATTTAGTTTAACATGTGGGTAACTAGAACAACTTATTTGTTGAGATGCCTTTTAATTATTTTGTTATGGCTATTTTGTTTTAGGCAAGTGTTTATTGTTATTTTATGGTGCTTTTTACATGTGTGTTGTTATCTCTATTACTTATCTTTTAATTAGTATAATGAAATAAAATTCAAAGTGTAGCATGTAGGTATGCATAAAATAATATGATATATGTCAGTAGATAATGCAATGTGTGTGATTGTTGTATATTTTATTATGGATAGTGAAAATTTATATCCCTTTATATTTTTTATGAAGATATATTTAATTTTATATAATAAGTAATAATTTGAGAACATTATTATTTACATACCCTATTTACAAGCTAATAAGTGTAAGTATCATGATAATAATTAAACAATAATTTGGAAAATATAACAGGATCATTAAATTGTAGTACGGACATAACTTTTCCAGTTTGATAAAAAACGTTAATATATAAATAAAAAATGTTAATATATATATATAAAAAAAACGGTGTGATTATCTATAAATATCAAATTGTCTCTTTTGTCTGGTCATTTACTTAAAACTATGTACTTATTACAAAAATGTTTTAATACTATCTTTTAACGGCTCTAGCTAGCTTTAAGACTTTTTTATTAAGAACACTTGGTGTTATGTATTTTGAAATCAAGAAAATATCCAATTTGTAAGGATTCAAGTAAAAATTGTAAGCACAAAAGTTTTAAAGGCACAGAAATAGCCAGGAGCAGACATGGGATGTTCACAAGAGGCTAAGAGACTGAAAGTTCTGAGTTTAGGAAGCACAGTTTTATGTACCTAACCAATATTTTATGTACATTTTATGAATTTAGATCTGATTATATTTTCTCATTACAGTAAGATAACAATTGTGCCAAACACCATTCTTTAGAATACCTATGTCACAAATATAATTTTATTATGCTGTTAGTTAAAACAATGTATGTATGTGTAGCAATGTGTAGCACATATTTTGCTTCATGGTAATGAATATCAATGCCTAATTCTGTATGTATAAAAATATATCATATCTAATAAACAGTTGTAAATGGCATGTCCTTAATGTTTTTTTTTTTCATTAAAATTAGATCAACTACCTACCTACCTACCACATTACCTTATTGCCACCATTGACGTTGTTAAAGCTGATGCACAAAAATATTTGGAGAGGGTGATTTCTAGATCCATGGTTGATTTATCTAACTTTATTTAAAATATAAAAACATTTATAACTTGACTATCCAGATAAAAGTATATGAATGTTTTGGTGGTGCATGCTTTAACTCAAGAGGGAAATTCTAATATAGAAATGTTTGTGTGTCTAATATAAAAATGTGTGAGGCGTGGTCAGAGTGGTCTTATCATAAATCAACAATAACATTGTGCAATCTTCAATAAAACAAAATATTGTAAGATTAATAATAATCTCTGTCTCTTCAACATACAGCTTAAGATGGCCCCTAAATCTGCAATAATAATTCGCTTTTCAATATTAAACATATACGATCAATTTCTTGTTCGTGATATAATGCTTTGATCGTCAAGGTTGCCCAGTGCCCACGAAAAAATACGTATTTATTAAAATTCTGAATCTTATTCCGTCTCGTGTGAAGTCGTGTGTCAGCATAATACAGCCACGGTAATAATTACCGTGGTACAGCACTAGTTTGCCGGCGATATTCTGTGGTTAGATTTGCTGTCAGTGTCAGGCCCACGGGGCTGTCAATCGCACGTGTTGTGATTTTCAATGGATTTTCATCATTGATGTGTCAACGCTCTAGAACGACCATTGGCGGTGTTGTTTAATTTGCAGTATTGTATCTTTTATGAAAATTTGTTACATTAGTTACAGTGACTTACATGTGAATGAGTAAGCTTTAGTTGAGTGAGTTTTCCAACGTAAAATAACATTAACATAGTATGTATTTGTGGCGATTATTGTTTTTATTGTATTAACAGTGATATTTTGATTTGTAATGTACGGCTACGGAACAAAAAGTGACCTCACTTAAAATTACCTAAAATAGTCAAGCAACAACTTATAGAAGAATAATCAAGTATTCTGCTTATTAAAAATGGTTTATAATTTAGGCAAATGACTTTCTTACAGGGTAATAACTAATAAAGTTTAACCATGGCTCACTCATCGGGTTCTTCAGGAAACTTGAAAAATGGTTTGATCGATTTTACGGCTGGTTCTTTAGGTAACTATTTAATACAATAATTAATATTATTAAAAGTCATTGAATATTTAAAGAATGTCTTATTATCTTAATTTTCAAGAAATATAATAATGCATAATGATGCAATGGTCAGTGGGTCGTCTTAGGGAACTCAATCTGTGATACACCCAAAAAAGTTTTTTTTATTATTTTTTATCAGGGGGTGTAGCAGTTGTATATGTTGGCCAGCCACTTGACACAGTGAAAGTGAAGATGCAAACATTCCCACACCTTTACAAAGGAATGTATGACTGCCTGAAGCAAACATTAAGAAATGATGGGGTGATCAGGGGTTTATATGCTGGCACAACACCGGCAATCATGGCTAACGTAGCAGAAAACTCTGTACTGTTTGCAGCCTACGGATATTGTCAAAAGTTTGTTTGTCGTCTTAGTGGAGTTGAGGTGAGTTTTACTGAAAAAAAAACTTCATTTTCAACAGTTAATACCACCTATTTCACCTATTAATATCTTTATACCTGCATTTGATTTACCATTTGGTCCTTAACAGATTTAAGGTAATAATAATAATCAATCTGGTTTCTTTTTTGTTTTTAGAAAGTTGAAGAGTTGTCAGCTTTGGGGAATGCATCTGCTGGTTTCTTAGCAGCATTTTTCTCTTCATTCACATTGTGCCCTACTGAATTGATAAAATGTCAATTGCAAGCCCTGCGAGAAGTGAATGTCCAGACCTCACAAACAGTAGTACGATGATCATTCTGGGTATTTTATTTATCATAGCTAGCTTAATTTGTATATCAATTATTGTATTTTTTCTGTTTGTTATTGAATATTTTGTCATAGAAATCTTACCTTCAGACAGTTGTTTATTTAAAACGAAGTAAGTATTATTTTGTAAAATGGCATTCCCATTCACACATTATTATGTACTTACCTATCTAATGCTTTCTGATTATGTTATCTGAGTAAAATCACCTGTTCATGTTTGCACTACATATTATTTTTGTCATGACCTTCAAATTAGTTAAGTAATGTAAACATGTGTATATGTAGTATTTTCTTGTCAGGTAAAGATATCGCCGTTGCAGCTCACCCAACAGATATTCAGACAATATGGCATTCAAGGTCTCTTTAGAGGTCTGGTCCCAACAATCATGAGAGAAATGCCTGGTTATTTCTTCTTCTTTGGAGGATATGAAGGTATTTACACAGTTTTTGGAAAATAAAACTGTCTTGACAGTCCAATCTGTCTTAAAAAATCATCATAATTGATTCAGCCAAAATCTTTATGGATGCTATGCTGCACTCATATCGTCCCAAGTAGTGTGTAAACATCTCTAGGATACCAAATTTAATCTCAATTGATTTAGCATTTTTTCTCTAAGAGTATGGCTGTAAAAATTCATGACATTCATTTCTAGAGAGACATTTAAATTCGGATGAAATGCATTACATTAATTGAAATGGCATGTGAAAATGTTACAGGCACAAGAGAGTTATTGAAGAAACCAGGTCAGACTAAAGATGACATCGGTTTCGTACGGACAATGATAGCTGGGGCGGTTGGCGGCCTCGTCCTGTGGACGGTAATCTTCCCCTCAGACGTTATCAAGTCAAGAATACAAATATCAAACAAAAGTCAAAAGTTCTTGACGGTTGGATATGAAATCGTGCAAAAAGAAGGTATGTTATCTTTTGGCTTATTTACCCTACTTTGATATCTCGTGTTCTATAAATGTTTACTTTCGTCTATACACGTGGTGTAGGTAATTACGTCCTTTTAAATGTGTCGCATTTGTTGATTAATATCAAAATGTTTATTCAAATTTATATTCACAGTGGGTATGAATATAAATTAGAAAGTTTGAGGGAACTATTTTCTGGTCCAGGATAAAAAGTTAATGCATATAAACAGTGCCGGCTATCGAACTGGCTGCAGGGGTGGATGAAGGGGCGAACATGGGTGGTCGTCTGGGGCGCTAGATCTTAATTTTAAGGCTATGGAGAAAAAGGGAGTCACAAATTGTTGGGAAAAAGGGAGTCACAATTGGGAAACACCGAAAGTCACCATTCAGGTTCAAACCCATATAGTATTGATTAAATCAGCTCCTACGTCTATTTGCTGGCGACCCCCAGCGGCTTTGTATGATCTGTTAACTGTTATATTATGAGATCACCTGCACATCAGTGAAAACCGAATTAAAATCCGTTGCATCGTGTACTCTAAAAGATTCAGTAAGGAAGTAGTACCTACATTTTATCCGAAACGGAGCCGAATACGCGTTATACATAAAAAAGAGTTTTTGCTATAAGACAGGTAGGTAAAGACCTACAAATCCGGTGCAAAAATGACGAACAGCCTTCTCTTTAATTAAATGCATTAATTACAACGGGAATGAAGATGATAACGTTTAAGATAATATCGTAGAAGACGCAATAATAAATAAGTGGTACCTACTTATCTCGTCATTCACTTTGACCTCGCTATTGTAGGAAGAGATAACACGGAGTAACAAACGCTAATCGTTCTGATGGAATAATCGAAATTCATTGACACTTTTCATCATTCGCTTTTTTTTCCAATTCGTTTCAACCGAGAAGGTGCAAGATTTTATGAAATGAAATCTAGTTTAGGCTGGAACGTATATCATCACCTGCCGGTTGCCTTTCATAATTCTAGTCTTTCCCAGTGGCGGCGTAGCATCGGGTGGCACCCGGGGCGGACTACATAATGAGCCCCAAAAAAAACGATAAAATATAATCATGGACTAAAATTGTAAATTAAAGTACTTAAAAATCGTGTAGAAATCATTCATGGTGCCTTTTACTATAAAGAAACCGGAGACAGATCACTGCAAACTTTTAAGCGCTAGCGAAGCGAGCTCGTAATTTTTAAACGGTTTTATTGAGTTTTGGGACATTAAAGAACCCAAATATGATTTATAAAAACTAGTGTCAAGTGAAAAAGCCGCGAGCGCAGCGAGCGCGAAATTTTTGGAACAGTAAAGTACCAAAAGGAGTAAAAAAAAAAACAGCGGTAAAGTAAAAAAGTCACGAGCGTAGCGAGCGCGAATTTTTTTTTTTCGTTTTGGGACACAAAATACCCAAACAAGTGTGAAAAAATCAAAACTTTTGTAAAGAGAAGGAGCCGCGAGCGTAGCGAGCGCGAAATTTTTTATTTTTGGGACGCACTGAAACCCTAAGGAAGTGAATTTAGAAAAAAGTCACTGTCAAAATTTTTGAATCTTGGAACACAAAAATACTCAAACAAGTTTGGATAAAAATCATTGGAAAGTCAAAAAGCTGCGAGCGCAGCGAGCGCGAAATTTTTTGCGTTTTGGGACACAAAAGTCCTCCACCTCCTAAACAGCTTAGAAATCGTCAGCATAGAACGTCAGTTGTTTTTGCTACTTTGGTGCTTTAACTTTTTGTTACATTGAGGACTCAAAAAGCGCAGAATAAATCAGGAACGATGAAAAAATCGCGAGCGAAGCGAGCGGATTTTTTTTATAACTTTGAGGAATTAATTTAAGTAATCAGGTAAAAACAAAAAATAAATAAGAAAGAGAGGGGTGACAGCCGGACTGGCACCCTCAGTAACTTGTCCCTTCTGCCCGTGCCATCCTGGTCGTGCAGATATGTGCCGACCGAGATGGCACCCCCCGAGACGTGGTACCCGGGGCGGACCGCCCCCTCCGCCCCCCCCTTACGCCGCTACTGGTCTTTCCCACTTACCTACTTAGGGTCGGTTCATATCTGACGGAAAATGCGTCGAGCGTATCGTAAATGTATGATCGACGCACTAACGCATCATCGGTTAGGTGTGAATGATTGAATGTTTTACCGTATATTTGTCAGTCCTGGCGTTACGCGACCGATGATACGCGACGGATATTCCGTTAGATATGAACCGACCCTTAGACCTACTTAGGTAGGTACTTAAATATTGGAGTCGATATTGGATTCTAGTCCTTAGATATTGGAGTGGGCGTCCAGTGTAACGGAATGCAGATTAAAACCAGTGTTTTACATGCAGCGACTGCCTATCGCACTTCTTCAACTCAGTTGCTAGGCTTAATCAGTCGGTATTCAATCAGTCGCTCATTTCGATTTATTTCGTCCTTTATATTCTTATGGAACTCGAGGGACAATTAATAAATTCTCAAACTCTCAAAATAATTTTATTGATGATGTTACACGTTGACAAAAGATCTTAGAATGCCAATGATATTTCGAACAACTAAGCGCTCCCCGCTTATTAATATCCTGCCTTTGTCCAAAACTAGACGTATTTCGATTCAGCTGTGACGGCGGGCTCCCACAACAACGTTTGGTTTTATTTTTATAATTTTGTAATAAAATGAAGGTAGGTACCTAATAAGTAGCGTAATTACCACCTGCTGGTCAAGATAAGCGTACCTAAAGCGTAAAAAAAACATCAGGTGGGTGGGCTACTTATCAGCTAGAAACCAATTATATCAGATAATATGACTGACAGATAACGCGTAGCCTGAATCACTTGCAAAATGGTCCACAAGATCAGTACACGATTATAAAGTAATGCCGTTGAAAACACGCCTACGTATTAATAAATTATAAAGCATTTAGGTATTTACTGACTTGCATTAGACCTAAATCTATAGCTTCGGAAACAGGTACTTAAATCAAATAGGTAGCTAGTTCAACTGCATTAGTACCAATGTTTACGGTTCTATGATAAATATTTCTGTGCGTATACTTAAATGCATTTTTTAACTCATATCTTTGGGACGCTTTACAGGACTCGATTTTTCGAAGGATTATCAATCAGGAAGACTGAACTCTCCTCTATCGGCCTCTTTCTAAGTTCTCGATTATTTGAGATCTTTTTATAACTAAAAAAGGATCTACTGCTTCCCAATCATGATATTCCGAAATTTTTGGAAACATTTCTAGTTGAGTTATTAGGATGGGGCTTCTTTCTGCCTCCTTCCCAATCTTTCAAAATTTTCTAAGTAGGTACACTGTCATTATTTATAACACCTTGCCCACATTTTTTCCAAATGATATACGTCGGATGTACGTCGCCATTCTTCGATCTCTGTTAAATGTCCAAGATGGAGCCCGTTGCGTCGGTTTACAACTTTGGTTTTCCGTGGATTATTGAATAACTATCTTCAGTATAACGTACGACTGATTTTTATTATTGTTTATTTCAGGTGTGCTGGCTTTGTACAACGGTCTCAAACCAACATTAGTGCGGACCATCCCGGCCACAGCAGCGCTCTTCGTTGTCTACGAGTACTCCAAGAAATGGATGCACCAGTCTTTTGGAGACTAACTCATTGCTAACATTAGGTGTTTTAGTGCAATATTAAAGTTATTTATGAACTGTTGTACTCTAAGTATTTTAAATACAGTTGCAGAATACATTCCTGGCCCGGCTTTAGGACATTCAAAGTGATTATATTTCATGTGTGCTACACAGGAGAGATATCACTTTATTGTACTAATATGGACCTTTACCTTTAAAATAAAATTGACTGTAGATACATGAACACATGAATTTGAATAGCACATAATATTTGTAAATAATATGGTTGTGATATGATTTAAGATTTTAAATTAAGATGTGTGTCACCAACCTTCCTATTTACTAACATTATAATTTATATCAATTGCATTTCAACATATGAAATTATCGTCACCAAGTTTTATGCATTGAGTGCCTTATCTACTTATCAGGGGCCCGATTCTCCTAATTTTACTTAAGCGACATACGATTCACGTTCGACTGAGATCCAATCACGACTCAATTACGATTGAAGCGTATGTGGCATTCCGCTATTTTTTATTTGAAATAAACGTTTTTATGCTTTTCTGTCATTCAATAATTTCTGTCATTTTGTCTGCAAATGATTTACTATTGCAATATGATTGTAGAGCAAACTACCGTATAGACCAAAATCACCAAAATAGCAGACCAATCGCAAACCAATCGAATGTCGTTGGAATACGATTGGTCTTATATTAGTAGCAGAATGCCCGATATGGTTAAAACTTCTATTGCGATTCAATTTCTATTCGATTTTGACATTATTAACTTAGGAGAATCGGGCCCCTGGTTTACTTGGGCTTGGGTAATATTAAGGGTCAAAATGTCTCGAAGTGCTTATAACGTACAAGTAGTAGGTAAAAAGTGTGCCAAATAATAATTGATATAAATAAATTGTTATTATTATGTATGTTTCAATTATGTAGTACAAAAAATAAAACAAAAGCAAACCTTTTTTAAATAATATTTTTAAATACGATAATCTGCCAGCCGCGTTTATGAATATCCATGTCAGTAGGTAGGTATAGATTATAGGGAGTTGGACGGTCCAAGAGGAAAAGGTTCAGGAGTTTGGTTGGTTCCTATGATTATTAAACTACTGTGTATGCATTGTACCTACACAGTAAAGTGGTCAAAACAAAATAATAGTTCATTCACTCATGAAAACTGTATAATTTGAATAGTTACACCTACCATTCAAATCAATACCATTCAAGTCCATTGCGATTACGATTCGATTGCAGTATTTGCGGTATGCCCCATATATTTCAATCGTAATGGAGTCGTGATTGAATTTTAGTTGGATGCCAATTGCTTGTTTCTAAAGTAAAATTAGCAGACTTGGTCTTCAGGAAGAAGCTTGGTTTAACACTAGTGTTTGCGGAACCATCGTTGACAGACCACCACCAGGTATTCGTCATGTCACGATCTCGAAGGGTGATCCCTTAAAATCTACATAACTTACATAGGTGTCAATCACACACTTCTGAAGAAACTAAAAGAGCAAAATAAGTGTCTCGTGTGTCTGGGACTGTTTTCATGTGTAAACAAAAATAACCATCTATTTTTAATAAATGGACAATGCTATTCTTTGTATGGAAGTTGGGCTCAAGAGTTGTCCGCGGTAACTGCATAGTGTATTATGTTCCATAGGCTTATAATAGGTCCCAGACCGAAATATTTCGAAATCTATCCCAGGAGTCCTGAGAAAAACTGGTTTGACTCTTATTTAATATTACGAAAAATATGCTTACGAACTCCCTCCTCAACCCAGTTACCCGGGCAACCCGATACCCTTTGGTTAGACTGGCGTCAGACTTACTGGCTTCTGACTACCCGTAACGACAACTATTCTACTATTATTATCTTAATTGAAATGCATTATAATATTAATCGACAAATACGAGGTGTTGAACGAGAATTTTTTTTACCGACTTCAAAAAATGGAGGAGTTTCTCAGTTAGTTTGTATTCTTTTTAATTTTGTACGTGCATAACTCCGTCGTTTACCAACCGATTTAAACAATCATTTTATTGTTTGAAAGGATTTACTTTCCAAATGGTTCCTTTGTTATTCGGTCCAGGGTCTGGTGATAGAAACCTTAACACAATAGGGAACTCTCGGAAATTGTAAGCACATATCAAATAAAAACTTGTCATTCGGGTATATGTCTCCGACACCACAAAACAGTGGAGGTTAAAACCTGACCTGACGATGGAGACGACAGTGAGACGAGGGAACTCCTCAACGGTATCTATTTACTACCTCGTGTTTGAGCTTATTTTATTCGTCTTGATAAGATTTTTCCATTGCCATTACGGATATTAATTGCATGACGCTACACGAACTTAGGACTGATTGTGGTAGATAGAGACTGAAAAGCAAGAGAAACAACAATTTCCTTTAAACGTCTATTCCTGTTTTTTATCCTATTAACAGTGAAACCACTAACTATCTGAATGTTATTTAAAGAAAAGAGGTTGTTAGGTTTGTGGCTGCTTAAAATGGCTGGCTAACATTAGAACCGGTTTTTCTCGGGACCTCTGGGACCGATTTCAAAAATATTTGGATTCCGTCTTAAGAGTGAAGTAAAGAACCTATTTTAACCATTCCCACTACTGGGCAAATGGCTTGGGCTTTATAAAGTGACTGTTCAAGTAGAACATTAGAACTGGTTTTTCTCGGGACCTCTGGGACCGATTTCCAAAATATTTGGATTTCGTGTTAACAGTGAAGTAAAGAACCTATTCTAACCATTCCCACTACTGGGCAAATGGCTTGGGCTTTATAAAGTGACTGTTCAAGTTTAAACATTAGAACCGGTATTTCTCGGGACCTCTGCGACCGATTTCCAAAATATTTGGATTTCGTGATAACAGTGAAGTAAAGAACCTATTCTAACCATTCCCACTACTGGAAAAATGGCTTGGGCTTTATAAAGTGACTGTTCAAGTTTAACATTAGAACCAGTTTTTCTCGGGACCTCTGGGACCGATTTCCAAAATATTTGGATTTCGTATTAACAGTGCAGTAAAGAACCTATTTCGACCACTTTCACTACTGTGCAAATGGCTCAGGCTTTGTTAAGTGACTATCTATGGAGAACATTTGACCCGGTTTTTTTCGGGACCTCTGGGACCGATTTCAAAAATATTTGGATTTCGTGTTCAGAGTGCACTATGGAACCAGCTGGGACTACTCCCACAGCTGGGCAAACTTTGAGCCCAGACCCTGGCATTGTCCTTTCTTAATCTAACTGTACCTACACTTACAACTTTTTAAAATCTGTTCTTGAAAAACTGCCTCGCTGATGTCATGGTTACTACATTTCTTGCACAGGGATCTTCGGTCAGGGATCATTTTTTATTTTTTATGAAATTGGTTTGATGTTTAGGATTTACCGTTACCGGACACTTCACCTAGTGAATTTACAAAAGCAATCTTTCTACTCGCCTTAGCCCCAATAGCGGTCATTAGGCGTGCAGGATAATTAATTCATGAGGATAAAACGCGTCTCATTAATAGTTCGCACAATATATCAAATACAATTATTCGTTCGTTGTACAATAGATTCTGTTATCAAGTGGGAGGGTGAGGGTGGAAGGGTTCTTGAAGTGAAATCAAGTCTGTAAGTCATTAAAATATTTATTTTATTTGGGTGCTTACATATTACGCTCCGTTCAGCAATTTTATTCGTAAAGTATGAACAGTATTTACTTGCGACGTCACATTTCATTCACGGTCTATTGAGGATTTGAGATCGACAGATTTTTGATGATCCGCCTATTCGTTAAAGATGGAAACCCTACCTAATGGAAAGGGGAATGTGAAAACAATTCAATCTGTTGAAGCATGCGACCTAGATTTATATTGACCTAATATAGGTCCAAAAAAGTACTTACCTGCATAATATTTAACTGCAGTAACATTGTACTCCACCTATGTCACAGTCAGTACCTACTTAGGGAGAGTACCTATATTCTACATTCTACATCTACATCTACATATATTATAAATGTGAAAGTTTGTGAGAATGTATGGATGTATGTTTGTTATTCAATCACGCAAAAACGGCTGAACCGATTTGATTGAAATTTGGTATGTAGATAGGTGATACCCTGGAATAACACATAGGCTACTTTTTATCAACACACCACGCGGGCGAAGCCGCTGGCGGAAGCTAGTAGGCTATATATTCCCCAATCAACATGCACGCATGCCCATATGTACCTACTGCGGTACCTTTATATATGTAACCCCTATGTAAACCTTATGTAATCCTATGTAGGTACTAACTCAATGTATCCTATATATATAATTTTTGTACTCCTTTAGGTACCTACCTACTACTCTTAGCTACTCCTCTATGTAGTATAATAATTAATAATCCCTTGTACCTATTGCCACGGATTTAAACTGCGCTATTGCCCCATGTAAGTCTGTACTCCTTTATACTACCTCACACCCTTTAATGGCTGAATTCGCCCTCGACTCGCACCCTTGCCTTTACATTTTTCATTTACTTACACATTACTGAGTTATATCTATTTTAATAGTATGATATTTTCCCACTACTGACTACTGTGTCTGAAAATACCCTCAAAAACAATATTATACGTAAACTGCTCTACTATACCATATACTCGAATTCAAAAACGTTTATTCAAATTAGGCTGATAAACCGGCAGTTTTCGAACGTCAAAAACAAAAGAAAGCCCGCAAAACGCCCACCCTTCGCCACTTCCTATGTGTTTTTGCTGGGAAGAAGAAGTGGAGCAACAAACTCCCCAGCAACACATGTATGTCTATTAGGTTTCATATATACCATAGTTAACATATTTTATGCCTTTTTTCGAAGAATAGAAAATAAAGGGTAAAAGTCTATGACATGAACTAAGAACATGGAGAAAACTAACCAAACACCAACCTCAATAGACTTTATAAATTAAAACTTATTTTTATCTAATGTCATCAGACGATTATCAAGTACAAAATATCTATCGATACTCCAGAAAAACATTCAAGAAGAATAGAAGATCACTCGGCCCAGTTGAAAACGCAAATTTCGAGGCGACAGATGGTTCACCAAGGAGTGATATTCGCAGTGATGGTAGAATAGACAGTAATATTGATTCGCCTGGATGTAGCTGTGATTTAGACCCGGAAGGTGAAATTGCGAATATACTTCATAAGAAATGCCCAGTTATTACACTAGCACAACAACAACTGGCAAGACTATTGGACGAAACTGACAAACTGCTGTGTGATAACACCAGATGTTGCAGGTTGGTCAGCATTCGCATTGGCATTCTATTTTATTGATGATTGGACTTTTGGACACTTAAACCGTTTTATAGTTTTTGTGGCAAGTACCTGTAAGTACTAGCTGGTATTCTACCATTCCAACTCTTTGTTCCAGGTCTGTATACGACTTCGTTTGTATATGTAAAGAGATTTTTATGACCCAAGACAAGTGTCGAGCAATATTAATATTATTAGTTGGTTTTGGTTTCGTTATGGGAGTCCTCTTTGGAGCTGCATCGTGCGGATCTTACCTTGGACGATTTAACAGCCCAATCCTTAGCTGTGTTGACAATTATTTTGCGTCCGACCGGTTTTCAAGCATCGAGGACTCATTTCGGAGCATAGCTTAGAAACTGACTTCTGTTAACCATACATATCTAATAATATTTTTTACGCTTCTAGAACTCTTGTAATTTCAGTAAGAATATTTTAAATGAGATTATAGAATAGAACCTATCTACCTATCGTTGATGATTTTTTTAATTATTTATGTAGGTACCTACATAAATAAGTATCTTTATATCGGTAACACCAATGGGTTGCTTCGTAGATCATAATCAAACAGCTAGCTCTTTGATTAAAGCCATTCAATCACACGTCTAAGTTGCGTCGCCGATTTGGTGAATGTAACGCTGGAAACTATGTAACTGGCTAGATGACGCTTAGCCAACTAATTAGTTCGACGTTCTGCAGCTTTCTTATCGTCCCACTGCTAGGAACAGGCAGGCCTCACACAGAGGGGGAATGACCATGCTTGCTCAATGCGGGTTGGTGAATTCAGACATTATAGTCCAGGGGCGCGATTCTGTTATTTTACTTAAGCGACATACGATTCACATCCGACTGAGATCCAATCACGACTCAATTACGATTGAAGTGTATGTGGCATTTCGCACAATGTTGTTATTGGTCTAGGCCAGGGGCAGCCTAATATTTTTTTACAAGCTTTTATTTAACTTGCAATGTATGTATGTAACTATGTGTGTTCGGGTGGAATTTGATTGATGACTAGACGTTTTCCCGCGGTTTCAGCCGCGTCCCGGGGGAGCTACTGCCCGCACCGGGATAAAATATAGCCTATGTTACTCGCAGATAATATAGCTTTCTAATGGTGAAATAATATTTAAAATCGGTCCAGTAGTTTTTGAGTTTATCCATTACAACCAAACAAACAAACAAACAAAGTTTTCCTCTTTATAATATTAGTATAGATTTAGGGTTGGACCACGTCTGGCAGCACGGAATCGCATTTGTTCCGCTTGTGCTACCACGTGCGGCAGCATACTGCGAACTGGTGAAACTGATACTGTGAACTGGTGAAAGGATGCGTTAGCATGCTATCCCGCGCTTCAGCGTTCCGGAGTCTCCCTGCCGACCGAAGCACTTTGTCCGTGATGCCGATCGCTTCGAGGATTCCGCCGCGTGCTATCGCATTACGCTTTCTGTCTCGGTCTAGCGACAGAAAGAGAAAGGGCGACGGAAAAGGCGATTCCGTACTGCCAGATGTGGTCCAACCCTTAAACCTGCCTCATATGCCATGGTTTGGACAGCCGCTGTTTGATCGAATGGCTAATTTAACCAATTGGCTGCAACATTTTTTTATCACACACACAAAGCAGCAATAATATTATTAGGAGGATAATTATTATTTAAATAAATTGAAATTACAGAGGATTGCAAGAAGTTTATTCTATTATACAAATTGCATGTTGCTGTAGGTGACACAAGACTTTCTAAAAATTAGGTAATTATGTGTTATGCATATGGGTTATTTAATAAATTTTATTAGTCCCTTTTTATTAAGATATTAACTTATACCCTTCATAAACACAAGACAAAAATTAAATAGCAATAAACTTACAATAATTACAACATATTTTAGATACCAATTAGATCTAACCAGTTAAATAATAATACTAAGGCGCTCAAGTTACTTCTCCTCGCACCATTCATTCTCCTTACGAACTTGGTCTTCTTCGGCTGCAGTAAAGTCATTTTTAATATTGAATGTCTTGCGAATTTCTTCTGGAGTCTTACCCTTAATCATATTGGCTACAGTTTTGCAAGTGACGTCCAGTAAACCTTTTATGTCTAAATAGTTGGCAGCTAAAATTAGTTCAAATAGAGTGCCCTGATCAACTTTTAAGAAGTCTGCATCCCATGAAGAGATATCATCTGTACGTTTTTCTTTATTTTCGTCGTCTTCTGGCAATGGAGGGTCATCTTTGTGATACGTAGCCCACTGAATCACTTTCTTTAGAATGGCAGAATTCACGTTGGGCAATGGAACTACCTCCTCTTCATCATCTTCCATTCCTAAATCTTCCAACATTGTCTTGATTGTAACTGAGCATTTTGCAATCTCAACATCAACAGTAAAGATTTCGCTGTCCGAAGACTGTAGTTTTATGTTAGGCATCTAAAACAAGACCAAAATGAAAAAAATAAACACAAGGTAGCCAAAAATGGGCCGCCATTTTACTATGTTCCCAGGTATTTTATAAATAGTGTCTCAACGGATTTCAAACAATGTGATTCAGGATTTAATAAGCGTCATACCTTGGAACTTAATATAGAACACAAATGCAAGAATACACTGGACAATCAATTTATTATGCGAGGATCACAAGATTTATCCAAAACTGAAAAATACAAAGGACAGGTTGAACGAATGCTATCTCATTCGATTTACGTCATTTGATTTGACAGACATTTGCTAGAGTAGTAGACAAACCGACACGAGAAAAATAGAGTGTAGCTAACATTATCGCCTAATACCGACATGGTAATGCCATGTAAAAACAGCGAGAAATGGTCATTGCATTTTATATGAAAATAAGAAGCATCTTACAACTTTTTCTAGAGAAGTATTTGCGATTTACTGAAATTGTTTATGAAATATTAATTAATGTATGACTATGGTTTTATGAATTTATTTTGACTGGGATAATAGGTATGTAATTCAATAACATTCCATAAGTATATTACAAGATATTTATTTCATACTACAGATAAAATGTTCGTTTCAAATTGATTTTTACGCTGGTCTTAGGCTGGAAACATATCATACTGTCTAGCGTTCGTAGACGTTTCAGATAAGACCACCAGTCTTATCTCGGGTTCGATTCCCGGGTCGGGTCGAAATCACTTTGTGGGTTTTCTTAAACTTTCACAAAGCAGCCCGTAGTTTAGAAGTTGGTGATTGATTCACCCGTACATCGGAGAGCATGTAAATGTCGGTCCTGCGCCTGATCTCTTTCCGGTCGTGTCGGATTGCCGTCCCATCGGGCTATGAGAGTGAAGGAATAGGGAGTGCATCTGTGTCTGCGCAAATACTTGTGCACTATAATATGTCCTGCGCAGCTGGCTGATCTCCTTAAATGAGAACAGCAGCCGTGGCCGAAATCGGCCGTGGACGCCATTATCTGAAACATTATGTTGAAAATACTATCTACAAATCGAGTTTACAAATCGGGGAACGGGTTTCGATAATAAATTTTAAAGAACAAAGTAGAATTAATATTAATAGAGATGTACCCTAAATTATAAATCTAGTCGATTTGTTCTGAAATAATAAGTCCAAAGTATTTATCATCATCGAATCAACTGTCGTATTCGCTCCGCATTGTATGAGTGTACAACACTACTAACTAATGAATGGAGTGCACGAAAACATGGTTGTTTTTCAGCTTTCCTTGGAGATTAATTTGAATATGATCAGTTTGCTTTAGTTTTGATTCCTGTTAAATAATTATGAAGTAATTTATTAGAATTTAAAATTAAACACTTAGTTATGTATGATATATGTAAATAACCTAGCGGTTAGCGTCTGAAAGTGCTTCTAGATAGTGAAGTTGTTATTTAAAATAATCATGAATTTTACTTACGTTCAATGATTTAAGTAAGTGATAATAATAGCTTAGTAGTTGTTCTGCATCATTAACTATTCGTTTATTATTTAAGTAATTCCAAAGAATAAAAAACAGTGTCAACATTTTGACGTGTCGGGTTTTGGTTTTCGTGTTCGGCCGCCATGTTTGTCCTTTTATAATTTAGAAATTGAGAGATTGTATGGGTAATAACATAATACTTACATCTGCCGATGAGAATGCTAGTGTTATAACTGAATAACTGAAGTTATATGTTCTAAAAAAATTTAGATTCCTACCGTTTTCCTTGACATGAAAAAATTGTTTCTACAGCTTTCGCGTCCTTTGTTATTCAGGTATTCAGGATGGTTGTTGGATCAGCGACGTACCCAGGGAGGCAAGTGCTTCACAAGATGCAACCAATGGGAATGACTCCCCGTGAGCTGTCAGAGTACGATGATTTGGCTACAGCACTTATAGTGGATCCATACCTTGGCATCAATACACACAAAATGAATATTCGATATAGACCACTAAAAACAAATAAAGAAGAGCTGAAAAGTATTATTAAGGAATTTATCCAAACACAGGATTACAACAAAGCATACACAAGACTGGCAAATGGTGAATGGATGCCAAGACATTTTAGTAAAAATAAACACCAGCAGAGCAAACTAAGAGAACATGTTAGTATATTATTTAAGCAACCTTCTTAATTATGAAATGCTTAGTTATTGTTGTGATTACTTGTGATATAAATACTGACCTCTTTGTGACATAAAGTCTAACATCCATTAGCTACAAACATTTACTGATACTGCCTCTTGTGACAGTATGTAAAGCTATAAAAGTCCATGGTTTTTGTGTTTCTATCTACCAACTCTATCACACATTACTATAAACATTGATGATTTCATTGTTGCTTTAGAGTTTCATATTTTAATAAGTAAATTTTCTTATTTCAGATTTATCGATATTTGCGAGTGTTTGATAAAAAAGCAGGGTTTGTTATTGAACCTTGTTATAGGTATTCTTTGGAAGGTCGAGTAGGAGCCAAGATTTCAACAACCAAAAAATTTTTTAAACATGAAAGAATAGATTTTCTTGTTGGCTGTATTGCTGAAATGACTGAAGAAGAGGAAAAGCAATTACTTCATCCAGGAAAGAATGATTTCTCTGTGATGTATAGTTGCAGGAAAAATTGTGCCCAGTTATGGCTTGGTCCTGCAGCGTACATTAATCATGACTGTAGACCTACTTGTACATTTGAAGCGACTGATCGTGGCAAGGCTTTTGTGCGTGTGTTGAGAGATATTGAAGTTGGAGAAGAGATTACTTGTTTCTATGGAGAGGATTTTTTTGGAAATGGTAACTGTTACTGTGAGTGTGAGACTTGTGAAAGACGAGGTAAAGGTGCATTTTCTGTACAAAATGCACACACTGACGAGCAAGCAACTAGATACAGATTTAGAGAAACAGATAATAGAATAAATAGAACAAAAGCTAAACAGTCACAAAAAAATGTGAATGGCAAAAACCCTGAAAAGTCTCGAATATCTAGTAGGCAAAATTCCGACATTGTTTCGCCCTTAAGTATGAAGGAAATGAAACAAAAAGGATTAACGAAATATGATGCTGAAATGTTAATAGCACAAGGGTGTATCGCAGATGTTATTGATGGCACAGTTGGTAAAGAGGCACAGGGCAGTAGAGAATCTTCAGCCTCCAGTCGTGGTGAAAGATTACGACGGCGGACAGACAGCAATAGAGCAACAAATGGCATGACGCTGGCGTCCGCGGCTAACGTCAAACGCCGAGCACCACCATCACGCTGCTGCAGCACCACCAGCTCACGGAGTAGTCGCGACTCTCATACAGGCATAGTTTTAAGAAGTCACAAACGCTTACTTGATACCTGCTCACAGTCTACTTGTCCTAAACCTAAAAGCACTACAAAGCAAGGTACAGAGGTTAAAATTGATAGAAACCTTACTACACCAAAAGAGGAAACAGAGTTGAATGTATTAGAAGCAAACAAAATTAATATTAAAACTGAACCTACAACTGAAAGTCAAAAAGAGAATATTGATTCTATTGAAATGACAAACACACACTTAGAAAAAACGGACAATGATTGTGATACAAAAGAATCTCTATTGCAAAGAACAGAATTGAGTATTACTAATACAGTAGAAAAGGTTGAAACTTCCATGATTAATTCCAATGTACAAGAACAAATGGTTGAAAACAAAAGTGTTAATGACAATGCTTGTGTGAAAAGTGAGATATATGATTTTAGAGAAAATGTAAACCCAAGTGAATGTAAGGATAACAAAACCAACAAAAATCCAAAAATAGAAGTTACAAATAGAACTGAGGAGCCTAGTAAAAAAGAAACAGATTCAGGACCACCATGGTTGGCAGATAATTCTAATAAAAGTAGTGAATGCCCATGTACCCCTCCACGGCGAGGATTGAAACTAACATTGAGGGTGAAAAGAAGCCCTGTTGTAGAGGAAGTCATGGATTGTGGCACTACAACAGAGGCAACTGAGTATGAAGTATTACGATTAGAGGGCGTTGACCCCGAGACCGCGCGACGTTTGAAGAAGCGACGCAGGTCTAAGGAACGCCACCGCAAGCACAGCCCCATCCGTCCTCTGCCTCCAATGAAACGCTTAAGATTAATATTTGGCAATGAGAGTCGTACTATCGATTTGCCAACTGCTATTTCAGCAGACTGACAGCCGCAACTACCTTATGGTTATTTTTCCACCGTTATTATTCAATTATTAGTTTAATTGACACTGATTAGGATTATTTTAACTAGTATTTATTTTGGTGACGTGAAGTTCTGACATTTGAGTAATGTGTGATATGCATCAGATTTTAATTTGATGATTCCATAAAATATTTATTAAAACAGAAATTCGAAAATTTTTATTGATTTCATTAGTGCAAATTCAGTGCATGATAACCCATTTTTTGTCAGGTATTTTCACGATCGTCAAATAAGTTGGTCTAACTAAACTTAGTGTCTGTTATAAACTAATGTTAATGTGTTGATATAATAATTATGTACAAAAACCTTGTATTTTGTTTATGGCCAGATACGACTTATTTGAAGAGGGTGAAATAAGTCCTAGTGGATAACTGCCATTTGGTAAGAAAAAAATTGAAAGAGTTCTTTTTGTAATTGGGTATGATTCTTACCATTTTAATTTATATATTGACATTGTTGACTTGCTGCAGGTAGATCTCATTGCATTGTATAATTTATTTGTTCTTGTATCAATGTCTTAATGAAATGTGTATAATGAATATGGTATGGATATTTTGATGAGCATAGTGAAATAAATTCTCTATTTAAAGAGTAATAATTATTATTAGTAATATGTAGTCATAAATCATCAATTTGAACAAGGGTGTAGTCTTGAGACAAGTTTCAATCATTTCCAAAGTTAGTAAGTCAGGAGATTGTTTAGGTATATGAAAATCAGTTGTATCCAGAAAAAATAGGAATGAATTAAATTGAGCTGAATTTTTAAGATGACTTTGAATATAATTTGGTTCTGAAATTTTCACAGAAACATGTGAATATTGTTAATATGTACAGTTTCATGTTGATTTTTAATGTAGTTATGGGAATGAAGTATAGCCTCGACAAGTATTATGCTTGTAAAAAGCATAATACTTGTAAAAGTTCAGCAGTTGAATGTAGGGACATAGTTTGTATATAACAGTACTATAATTAAAATGTTGAAGTATTTGAAATACATTAAAATTGCGACAACTTTAGAGTGTGGGTACGATACAAGTTTACGAAGGTACAGATGAGCAGGAACTGAATAAGATCATGAATAGAAACAACATAAAAATATGAGTTATAAAGCTATCAAATATTTATTTTGTCAGGTCTAGTTGTGTAAACATGTCAGACTGAAAACTATTTCAATTCAAACCATGATATGTAAGTAATGCGCTCATTACTACTAAATTGTGCTTATGCTACAAGATTCATTGTTATAGATCCCATCATCTTAGGGCTGAATAGTAGTAGCATTTCTTTAAATCTCAACAAGATTATGTCATATGTACCTACCTCTAAGAGTGGTCATTCTTACAAATTGTAGAATAATTTGTGTACTTTAGTTAACAAGTATTGGCTGTTTAGAAAATTGATGCACACACCTTAACCATGTGGCTGGTTCTGTAACTGCAGTTGTTTGTGAATGGCTGGTTTTATTGCTAGCTATTGTGATATTCCTAATTGGAATAGTGTATGTAAGAAATCTGTAATTTAGACAAAAGCAAGTTGCATATTGTTGACAAATATGAAATATTTTTCATTTCATTAAATATCACAATAAATTGCCTCAAGTTTCTTTCTAATATTTTGTTTCAATATCTAGCATAAGTCTATGTAGGTACCCTACTTGAAGTAAATAATCCATCATCCATCTCCCTAAAAAATAAATATTTCATGGAAGACAGGATTCTATTTTTATGGGTTTTTTATTTTCATTACAAGAGATCCATAATCACAATTTACAAATATTCGCGTAATTAATAACGAAAAATTTAGTACTTTGAGTTTGTTTATTATCAACTTAATGCAATATTGACATTGGTATGCCCATTCTCAGTATATTTGCTGTAACTCCTTATGGTATGGGGAATGGGTAGCGGCTTTTTACTTTAGTGTCCATACCTGAAACAAGAACATCATTTAGAACACAGCACAAAAGCATTGAAGTAATCATTATTGCAGGGTTCCATATTTTTTCATAAGGGCACATCTAGACAGGCTACATTTTTGTGGCCGACAACATTGAAAGCAATTGGAGACATATGGCTCAGCTACAGGTTGGTTGGTAGTGACTCGAGTGTCCAACAAATATTTTTGTAATGGTCGGGCCTTTTTTGCAATCTAGACACACCCTAATTGAATGGTGTTACGTGGACATGTAGATTTTGTTTAAGCTTATAATATTATTTCTCTTGCTGAGTAAAGAACATATTTTAAAGAGGCTGTTTTCTCCCAGACCAGATTGGGACATAATTGCCCTGAACATGTTATATAGTAGGACTTTTTTCATTGTTGCACATTTTTATTTCTGGATCTGCTGGTTATTCTTGAAAAAACCTTTAGTTTGATAGACCATATATGAAGGTAGGCTGACATTTAAGATATGATAAGTGGTGGGTGTCCACAGGAAAAGCTACTTATAAAACTAAGGCATGAATAAGCAAAACTTGGACTTACTTCTGGAATTCCCATTCTCTGTTGTCGAGAGGGCACACCTGCCTTGTTTTAAGCCAGCGTGAGATGCAGTGGAAGTGAAAAGCATGCTGGAATTAAAAATACAAAAATTAATGAAACCAAGTGGATTCAAGGAATTTTGATTTTAAAAGACAATCCTTACATTACAAACACCCCAAGCAACTGTGCACTCTTCACTAGTAGCTGATGCCTGATTAGCTTGACATTCTATGCAGAGATCCATTATATGGTTGCGGCAAATCGCACAGTTGTCGACCACAATATCTAAAACAAAAAAATACAGTATTGATTATCTTTTATATCTTATTGGATTTAAACAATCGATCAGTGGTTCAATCTATTAAAATAGTTCTTACCCCAAGCCCATAAAGCGACAGCATTCCACTGAAATGTAAATAAAATCGATTAGAAACAATCAACAAAGAAAATGCAACGTACAGTTATGATGAGTTAGCGTAAATGTACCTTTTTGACCTCAAACCTCTTTTTATCACCTTTACCACTACTGGAGGAAGCCATTTCGACCTCCTCTTCATCTACATCCATTACAGAAGCCATATTTTTTAGAAATACCTTATTTTTCAAATCTAAAATGAGGAAATTATTGTACACAAATTTGACAGGTATGTATGTATGACAGACCGTTCGTCCGAGGTTATGTGTTGCCATTTTTTTTAGAGGTGTAATGGGAAATAGGAATATGTTTGGGTATTTGGCTTTCTAGTATGCAACCTATTTTCTGTACAACATTTTATTATCTTTCTTATTTTACCATTTTCCCTGGGCAAAGTCGAGAAACCCACGTATCTCTTTATCTTTTCTAAGCTTAGGCTGCCCGCCCACATTCCAAAATTAGTGACTGATTCTTTTTAGGAGAAAAATAGAAGAAAAAAAAAATGGTCAGATTTTATTGTCCTTCAAAAAGTCTGATGAACCACGAAAGATAGATAATGACTACAACGGTCTTGTCGTTGTAAATGAGTACAACGTAAATTGACTATATATAAACTGCGCTTGATTGCCGGGATTACGAGTCGGACTGTCATCCTATCGGGCTATGAGAATGGGAGGATAGGCAGGGAGCTTTTGCGCAAATAAACGTGAAATGTAATCTCTTCAAAAAAGAATAGTGGCCATGGCCAACAATCGGCCTGGATACCATAACTCCAAGAAAAGTTATGATATGAGCTAACTTTGGTGGAAAGAAATGCTATATCTTTTCTTGTAGAAGCGATTCCCAAAGTGGTCTTCGCGAAATTTAGGTTTTTTCGAGAATTAAACAATTAGTTTTTTAAACTCTCTATTATGAAGCCTGGATTTATTGCTTAAGCACGACGAACTCTTGGTCAGAAGAGAAACTTCGTAGCTAAAATTTTTTTTTTCTGAGAATGGGCCACCATTCATATCATTAGGCGAAAGGTATGCTGCAATAAACAATTCATTACAAAAACTTCGTTTTATATATTTCAGTCATTTTTTCTTTGTAAAGTATAATTTTAACATTAAGCACTGTGATGGTTTTTTAATTCTAACTCATCTGGATCAATATTGTTGGCTTCTCTCGTTCGTTTGTAAGAGTTTTTCCAGATTTCATAGAAACACACGGTTGCTTGAAATCGGTAGCACACAAGGATCGGCACTGACACGTGTGTTATCAGAGGCCATGCCCAAACTCCATAGAATTCCATCTGTAGATAAAACAAAAAAATTAAGTAGGTATATTTACTTACTAGCTTTTGCCCGCGACTTCGTTCGCGTGGAATAGTGACTTCCGGCAGATTTTTGGTTTGACCAATAGATGGCGCTATATGTCCGGATTAAATTTTATTATTTTTATATTTTTTGTAATAAAAACTATCCTATATCCTTTCTCAAGTTCCATACTATGTCTGTACCAAATTTCACACAAATCGGTTCAGTAGTTTAGACGTGAAGAAAAGACAGACAGACAGACAGACGGACGGACAGAAAGACAGACAGACAGAGTTACTTTCACATTTATAATTATATCCTTTCTCAAGTTCCATACTATGTTTGTACCAAATTTCACACAAATCGGTTCAGTAGTTTAGACGTGAAGAAAAGACAGACAGACAGACAGACGGACGGACAGAAAGACAGACAGACAGAGTTACTTTCACATTTATAATATTAGTTAGGATGTAGGTACCTGTATTTCTTTTAATTGTTTAGGGTAAAGGCTCCGAAACAATTGAACCGATTTGATTTGTGAAAATTAAGTATTTAATGAATATAAGTCCCCCGCATTACATGAGCTAACTAAGACTGTAAGAATTTTCAAATCGGACTCAAACAAACTCTTTAGCTTTATAATATCAACAAGTGGACTTAGTTTATTTTTAAAAAACTCACAATCCTGTCATACCTGTAAGGGATGAAATTCTGCTCTTGAATTTTTAACTCTGTTGATAAGCCACAGAGCCAAGTTCCCCACTAAAAGGAATGTTACTAGTTGCCGACCCGGTCGTTGTCGGCCCGTGCCTGCACAACGTCTGTACCAAGAGTCCAGCACCAGCAGTGTTTGGCATGAACTTTGAATAACAGCACATAAGGGCGTTATGATCCTGGAACATTGTTCAATAATCTTTGGTTAATGCCGACGGTTTTATTAGATAGATTTCAATAGAATGGTAAAGGTAAGGTCTTTGTTTTAGATACCTGGTTGCTTGTGATTCTCCAGGGTATTGGTGTATTAAGAAACCAGCTCCAATTATTTGAAATAAGTAATATAGGTATACTCCACATTGAGTAACCAGCAGCAGTGAGTGTTCTAAAGGCAATGTTGACACTGCACGCTTGAGTGGCAATGTCCTCATTCTTTGAATGCAGGCTCCCGATCCTAATGTCATTATGAGGAACAAGATTGATTCCCAAACGTTTATCTGTAGGGAGAGGAATCTTTTTATTTCTCTGTACGTTTTAAATACGAACGAATTGATTTTTTTAAATTAGATTCTAGTAAGAATGTATGTACCTGAAATAAAGCTAAACTCATGTGTTCTTGTTTTTGAAACAAACCATTGAAGAGCATCAGGCTGACAATAGTGCCAGCCAGGACTGCGACACCCATAAACAGGCCCTTATGTGCACTTCCACAATCTACAGAGAAATGGTTATTTGACTTGGCTCGGGCACAGCACTGCCGGTCTTTAGCAGTCACCATAGACGCAACTTCCTTCATCGGTTTCTGGAAGTGAAATCTTCAATTAATTCCGTGACCTAATTTATGTTACAACTCCTGTTCTCAGAACCAATCGAACACGTGAGAGCTAGAAGTACTTACCTAAATCAAACACGTAAACTTGAATAAATGTTAAGTACTTAAGTAAATAGTTATGTTAATAAGGTCTGGTAGATTCGAATTCATTGAAATGATTCAATGTGCATTAAGTAAAATCGGAAAAGCATTTGTATACGAAAAACTTACCGATCCTGGAACTGTACAGATATCGTTCCAGATTACGAAAATAATGATCGAGCACAAAAGGCTGTATTCCACACCACAAGGCCTTAAATAAGGGTTCACGCTCCTAATGAGAGGAGTGATCATGTCTGACACATTGCAGGTCCAGTTGATATTCTTCGTTGTAAAGTTGAAAACGCTTAATGTAAAATTTGAAAAACTATCTTCAATGTTAGTGGATGGCTTTTGTTCTGATAAATAAGTTGCATTGTCCACATGATTTGTTATGATTATTTTCGGTGGACCAGTGACGTTGGCATATCTGATAAATGCTGGACGATCGTAGGCCATTGCGATGATATCATCTCTTGTCTCCTGAACGACGACGTTAAGCCACTCACATATGTTTGTTGCAATTAGATGCATGAGCCCGAATCTATCGAGCACCACCCCTCGCATGGGATCCAATATCTAGAAAAAAGATTCATTTGTAAATTGACATTCGTCATTTTTATCACCATTTTATAACTCATATGGAAATACATTAATCTCTCTAGTAAGAAAGCCTACATAATCAATATTAGGATGTATGTATTCCTGTGCAAAGATCCGCTAAATAAGTTATTATACTTCTGAGATTTGGAAGAAGATTTCCCGATAGCTGCCATGATGCGGTTGGGCACCAATTAGCGAGTGATTAGTTTAACGAAGACTGTAAAATAAACTTAAAGTGCTGTTTCCGCTGCAGTCCTTAGCATATTTTCTGTACTTAGGTAAAAGTTTGTTGGAATATATGCATGATGTACGTATAATACCTCCTTTACAAATATCCAAGATTATATAAAGCATATCTACTTCAATCATTCGTCAAACATTCAATCATTCAATGTTCACTTCAATCGTACATTCTATCTTTCGAAATATAACAGTCGTCCAGGATACATGTGTTTTCTTTGTCTCACCTGCACCCATATCCAACAAAGTTTAATGCAGATGATAGTGTGCAATATGATGATATGAATAATATAATATTCATAAAACTGGATCAGCAAATACCTACATTAAATAATTAAATATGATAGATAAGATTATGTAGGTATTGTATTTGCTCCGAACATAAAGCATTTATGAACGCATCATACTGCATTTTGCTTGTTGTTCGAATTCTTGAAGTCGGGAAATAGCGCAAGTAATAAAAATTGTTTGCTTATTAGCGTGAGCAAAATTTGGGAAACCACACAATAGAAAAGTTCGTGACGCTTAAGTTAGCAGCTGTTGATCCGACGGGTAGATACTTCCACGGTCAAGGTTATGATGATGTAGATGAATTTTACTTCTAGCTGGTCACAGTTAACAGGGCCGTAATTTAGTTAATTTAAACTTGGTTAACTTAATCTAATTTTTAAATTCTAAAAAAGGGGTAAAATGTGACTTAGCAGAAAATGTATTTTCTGTATAATGAACTACATATATCCACTTTCAGTATAGAGAACTGTACCTGTATTTTTTCATGCTTGCCCTTGACTTAAATTGCCGTATTGTCGTGTACTTAAAAGTAGTTAGGTACCTAATTATTTCCAGGCAAATTCAGGCTTTTGTAGATATCTAGTATCGAAAAGCTGACATATGATTTCCTAACACTAGTATATTAGGGATAACACTCAATCATTACCTACTTACATCAGTATAAGAAAATATGAAGACGGTTTGTGCAACCAAGTACAGTATCCTCAGAGCTGGCTTTATGGCCACGATGGCGAGCTGACAGTCCCCTGACAGGTCGAAGTAGCCAGCGAACTGGAGGCAAGAGTAGATGATGGATCCCACTCCGAACCCTGCCACCCCCATGTGCAGGTAGAAACTGCCGTAGCGGGTGCGCTTTACGTTTTCTGTGAACATAAATAACACGTGCTTAATTTTAATTCTATGTATGTTTGTTCGTTATTCTTTCACGCAAAAATTATTCTAATTATGTTGATGAAACTTTATAGTAATATAGCTTATATATCAGAATAATATATAGGCTACTTTTTATTTAATTATGAGCGGGAAGTAAATCCCTGCGGACGCGGGTAAAGCCGCGGTTGGAAGCTAGTTTAAAAATAAATTATTTACATAGTTGTTATAGATCTGAAATAAGGTTTGATAAGACTTACCATCTTTCTCTCTTTTTGCTATTCGAAGATGATAAAAAGTGTACCCCAAGAAGAGCATACTGACTATGTATAAATACATTGTGAATAGCTGAAAAAAGAAATCACAAATCCTTAGTTATGAATCTTTAGTAAACGCTATGAGTAATTCCGTAGGATAAAACTGGCGTCAATGTGTGCTGACACAAGAAATCTATATTTTACAGGTTTCCTTATTTTTGTATTTAAATAAATTAGAATTAGGTTAGGAACGTAACAGTTATGATTACTGTCATTGCCCCCATTTCCGAAATATTTTCATAAGTGGATAGCTCGTTGTCTGTTCTGAGGGGTACCTAAAGGAAAAAAAACTTGCCGGTCATAACTAACTAGATAGATAGTTCTAATTTACTCCTACGCGAATAGTAAGATGAAAAATATGTCAATTGCCTACAATCAAACTGAAATTAACCCTAAATTAGGTTGGTTTTGCAAACATAACTACATACTCACATCAGATGTAACATTAGTATAAACTTCATTTTGTATGGTGCTCGTTACAGGCAACGCTATTCCTAAAACTATTAATAATTTAGCATAAAATGCTGACAGGACCACGGTCATCGATTCACTGGAACAATATGATATATTGTATCAATTAGCTGGCAATAACCTAAAATACGAAGCTAGTCAAAATTAATATGACGCTACAAAATTAATGAAAATCGTTGAGGAATATTTAGCGGGGAAACGCCTTTATTGTAGCGTAGGTTATCCGGATTTACGGACTTTACTGAATAGTGTACGAAATTAACTAATTAATATCAAAACTGTTCTAAATTTGACGCTATTTTAGGGATTTGGGAAGCTAATTAAATTAGATAATTAATATTAGTGCATGCCTTTGCTGGTTATTGAACGGCAAAGTAACTTTCGAAAATTACCAATGACTCTAAAGTGGTTAGTTTACATCAGTAAATATCATGTTTTTTTTTATTAGTTATGTGTATGGTCAGCATAATTGCTGTATAGCTTTGGCTGAGTCATGCACAATACTCATATATTAGGAGAACTTTTTTCCCCTTTGGCAAGTCGCTATTTGCGCAATGTTAGCAGAACTTACTCGCCGTGTGAGAGCGGTTTCCTCCGCGCGGATTTGGGAATGCGCTCCATGCTGGAGTTGGAGCTGGCTGGCATCACGACGCTCAGGCGAGGAAGGGAGTGCGGTGGGTGCTCTCTGTAATGACACCAACTATATAGTTATAGTTTTATGGTGGGTACTATTTATTACCCAACTAGTTACAGTAAACTTTTTAGCTTTGGGAAGGAAATATAATATTATGATTAGTAGCGGAAGTCTTGTGGTATGTGTTAAATGGGCTACGCAACAATGAAATAGTGTTTTAATTGATCCGACAGTTTCTGAGATTAACACAATCAAACTAATAAACTCTACGGCTTGATTTTATTAAATGTATGGTATTGATATTTAGCAGTACATTGTTAAAAAAAAACTTTCTGTAGGTAAGTCGTTTCACTGATCACAGATTGCTCTTTTTTCATAATTGTATCTTTAGGACTGTAAATATCTATAACAGAACGTTGTAAGTATGGGATGTGCATCATACGGACAATTTATGAAGATAATGCTCAGTTATTATTTACTAGAAAGCCTTATTGAAGAAAATCTGAGGATAATCATTCTTATTCATTTGTATCAAAATAAACAGGCGTGATTTGGAATCGCACTAAACAAAACAGCTCACTTCATAATTACACGGAGCCGCTACAAAATAAATACAAAACAAATTCCTCACATAATAATATTAAAACTGTTGCATAAAGCGGTGTCGATTTAACGTTACACGAAGTTGTTTTGTTTGAGCGCGCGCTTATCTACTAATAGTGGGTTTTAATGAACCTCCTCGCCACCCTGCCTCACCTTTCATCTTCAGGCACCGCGATGAGAGGCTCAGACCTCCGTCGCCAGTCCCTCGATGCATTTTGATTAGATTTCTCTTTATTTTTCGTCATCAAATCCTTTTAACCTCCTTTAAAATGGCTTTGAAGTTATAATTCACGTTTAAGATTGAATTTCACGGTTTTTGTCTATTGTAGATGTTGAGCGTCGCAGAGCAAATCACGAACTGCTCAGGATGATACAAAACGCAGCGACATGTCACAAGCGTGTGTGTTAGTAATTAGTTTCCTACTGTGACAGGGTTGAACTTGTACGCATGAATTC
The DNA here is from genome assembly GCA_963856015.1 of Helicoverpa assulta. Lineage (NCBI taxonomy): Eukaryota > Metazoa > Arthropoda > Insecta > Lepidoptera > Noctuidae > Helicoverpa > Helicoverpa assulta. The sequence continues at coordinate 6,308,860 of CAWLCW010000016.1, forward strand.
GGTCTACTTCATTATTTTGTGGAATACATATCTATTTATGCTATTTTCAATGTTAGACTTTTTGTTTGTCAAGAATTTTCCGATCGGTAAGACAAAACTAAGAAATGACTCATATTTTCAGTAAATTGCTTACTATTATGAAATAATGGTTCAGCGCGTCTCAGGCCACAGTGGGCCACACTTAGGCCATAACGAATAGAATTTTGGATAGGATTTGTTTCAAAACTTTTATTCAATTCATTTTAAATGGCACGCGCTATGTATTTTGACCTGGTTACAAGTAGGAAATATCCCAGCAGTTCCTACAGGTGTCTACACCATGCCGATCAATACATTCAGATGCTACTAACAATCGGCACGGTTCATAACAATGAGTTCTGCTGCATCTATACATTGCACCCTTTGTACGAGGCTCAATCAATGCTCAAACTGAAATAGGGTTACTGGTAAACTGTTATTGTCTTCAGGGAACTGCAGACCGTCGAATACGTCTTTGGGACTGATATTGGAACTGGGCTTAATGGTACGCAAAGAGATAATACCTATATTGTAAAGGAAACCATTCAAATTGGGCCCTAAATCCAAATTGAGCGAACGAAAAAAGGAAATCCACTACGTCCGGAAAGCTCAAAGGAACATTCTTCATAATTATTGTGGTTTTATTAGTGAAAGGAATAGGTTATAGTAGTTATAGGGTAGTGGCTGTCTAGTCTATAAACATTATGATTGCTTTATGGGTTTCCCTATTTTCAGTCAGACAAAGTAATTTTTTGTATTACATGACTTCCTGATCATGGTAGTACATTTCTATATTCTGGTCATCTAGTGGCTGGTTATTAGCCCTTGTTTGTATAACGTGAATCTTCTCATAATGCCATAGTTATCTTTTGCGCGAAATCATTAGTTTAAGTGTTGTCAACGAGGTGTTTCTAGCGTTAATCTGTTTTGTCATGCCTGACGTCATCACTGGATACAGTTTAAGCAAACAGATTGATTAATTATCATCCTAGACCATATGACGTCATTTTTACATACTACAAAGCTCTAATATATTAAGGAAGTAAGATTCATTCAGCCTAAACTTCTTTTGTGTATGAATCAGAAAGCGATTTAGGGGACGTCATAGATTAATTTGTAGAAGTGTTTTAGTTGTACGCATTTTCTACTAGGGTGTCTAATTTTGACAAGAGAAAGACATTTTTATTTGTTTCTGTGCGTGTTTCTCTTTATTATAGTGAAACATGTGCTGTTCAGTCTGTTTCTATTTAATTTAAAATATATAATATTATATATTATTTATGCTTAAAGAAATGGCAACATAGATTTGAATCAAAGATTGTTGAAGAATATTTTCACGTACCTACGCGGCGTAAAAGTACAAACGAGTACGAACACTTACATACTATTAGTAAGTTATAAGTAAGACAAACGGTAATTAGCGAGTGTGCTACGTGGCAATGGGCGACACGACTTCTTTGAGATAACTAATAACTGTAGGTAAAGATCGTGACATATTATAATAGTGATAACGTCTCTTTTTTAAGTTGCAAGTATTTATGAACTTTAAACAATTGACTGAATAGCAGCATCCTATCTTTAAAAGAAAGTGTTAGGCTGTCAGACCAGATGATAATAAATTTTACTGCACAGTAGTGATTGTATTGGCTAAAATTGATAAAAAGCGTGTGAGTTTCACATTTTTCAGGTATACTATTTGTGCTGTAAATATTTTCTTTTATACTGAGTACCACGCAAAAGAAAAGTTTTGAGACCGACAATGAATAAAAAGGATTCTTTACTTGAAAACGCAAACAAAAACAAATATGTAAGTACACATATAATATAGTCCAGCGAATAAATAAAAATGTACTCCGCTAAATATTCATCGGTTAGAGTCGGTAAGATGTTGTCCTCATGGGTAATTAGCGGCGGCGGTGTCACTTTCAGACGTTCCTCCTAACGAGCCGGCCGTATATATGCAGATGCACTGCACAGCTACCCTCGGCTCATCTCTAAGCGATTAATTAGTTCTCCATCTCAAAGGCACCTTACATGACTTTTTTGTTCACGATTTCTGTTTATGTCGGATTTCAAAGCGCTTTTTTATTTATTTAGTAGCTGATTTAATAATTTTTATAAAAAAAGTCTGTTTAATTATTATATATGAATGTAACTTTCGTAATGAAGAAATTGTACACAACTTATAAATAAATACATGTGGAAGAAGATACCTCTGAAGAAAGAGCCGTCCTATATACAGATTGTGTCGTTCACAATCACATTAAATCCTATCGCATATACTTTATGATATTTTATGGCGAATTGTTAAAAAAATAACCTAATTCATTAAAGCAGAGATAAAGTTAGGAGTATCGAATGTTTTGATCAGTTGACAGCTGTCAGTTTTCAAGGGAGAATTTCAGTTGTTTGTAATGACTGACTTATAAATGGTGTTCTAATTTTCGCACATTTTTATTCTATTTACTTTGTTTGAAAAATTCATTGTTTTATTTTTACGTATTTTTATTTTTTCTTTGTGTTAATCGACATATATTAACCAGTATATTAACGCATTTCATTTAATGTGATTGTGAACGACACACCCGATATATTTCGTAAATTAAATAAGAAATACTCCGGTATGTAGTGTTTGTATGTACGATGCAATGCATCATCTCAAACGTACTACAACAACTTAAACAACACCATGAGTAAAAAGTCCTCCATAAAATAATCTGATTTTGTTCTCTACGCAACTAAATGGCAACAAGACTTACATGTAGGTAATTTCAGTTTGTTTTGTGCGTTTGAGAGTTTAATTATAACTTCAATCGCTGCATACGAACCTGTTGTGTCGCAGTTTTCGTTCCAACGCTGTGCTCGTCTGCCTCAGAGGATGGTAGTGATGGCTCCCATGCTCGTAACATGACTTCGAATCTCGTCGGTTGTTTGTCCTAAGATCACATCGAGAAATGCGGGTATTTATTTTTATTCCTGTTGTAATAATATCCGTTAATAGGTTCTTCTAAGACCTTTCCCCAGGTAACTCACTGAAAATTTTGTTTGTTTACACGAACACGCTAGTCTCAGGAACTACTTGTATGATTGAAAAAGTATGTTAGTGTTAGATAGCCCATTTAAAGATGAGTACATAAGAGGACTACATAGAAGGAGTACATAAGAGAGTACACAAGAGAGTACACAAGAGAGTACACAAGAGAGTACACAAGAGAGTACACAAGAGAATACACAAGAGAGTACACAAGAGAGTACATAAGAGGAGTACATAAGAGGAGTACATAAGAGAGTTCATAAGAACGTAAGATGAGTATATAAAAGAGTACGTAAGAGAAGTACATAAGAGAGTACAAAGGATGAGTACAGAGAGGAGTACATAAGAGGAGTAAATAAGAGGAGTACATAAGAAGGGTACTTAGAGAAGTACATGAGAGGAGTACATAAGAGGAGTTCATAAGAGGAGTACATAAGAGTGTTCACAAGAGGTGTAAATAACAGAGTTCATAAGGCTACTTTTTATACCGCTCGCGGGTGAAACCGCTGGCAAAACCTTTTGTTAAAGATTGCTTTCTTTTAAATTCTGCCGTATACGAAATACTTTCAGTAAATGACCCCAACAGATACTAGGCTAACCGACTACAGCTTGTCTTAATATAGTCATGTTTATATATGTCACCGTAAGATTACAAACATCGTTAGATTACAATCTATCTCGAGAGATTGTAAACTGTCGAATTATTGTGAACCGTAACATCTGATTGCAATTTAACGCATTATTTTTCGCTATATTATAATCTATCAATGTAAAGCGGTCAATAGTACCTACGTTAAATTGCAATCAGATGTTACGGTTCACAATAATTCGACAGTTTACAATCTCTCGAGATAGATTGTAATCTAACGATGTTTGTAATCTTACGGTGACATATACACTGGTAAGTCTCATGTAAACATTTGGCTTTTCAAACTGTGGTAAAATTTAGCTATAATGTAAACATGTAAAGCTGGTCTTAGTTTCAGACTTGTGGAGATAATTTCAGTGCGTTTTGTTATCCTCGCCGACGTACGAGGTGAACTGGGTCATTTGTTTCAATACAGCGGAGATCAGGAGTGTATCAATTGTTCTTCAATTGCAGTTGTTTTTTCCAGTATTTTATTTTTAGTTGCTTTTTATTTACTACTTATTTAATTTGTTTTGGCGGTTCCCTGAGGTAGAAAGTAGCCTATTGTCTTTCTCCGCTATCCATCCTTACTAATATTTATATACAGAAAACATAAAATTCAGTTCTAGTATGTTGAACATAGAATCAATAGAATATATGCACTTACCTATATAGAATAGAATAGAATTTATTTTCCTTTTTAGATACAGTATACTAGTAAAATATTACTTATTCTCTAAGTTCTTAACTAACACGGTGTTTATTAGGTAGGTACTTTGGAACATTTATATTCTCGTTAGGTATTAACTATCACGAAAAATGTATTTGAACTATCTAGACCCATAGTTAAGAATTGATCGAATAATGTAAAGCATAATTAGTAAATATTTATTATTGTATCTTTACATACCATTCCACATCTTCTTGTATGACGTCGTCCATGATAAACCAACAAACGGTTTCTCCCCAACCGAACACAAAGACTAATACTTGGCTAAAACGTTGTTACAATCTGAGATAGCACTTTTATCTTGACACGAAGTTAGGCTTCAGACGCCATGACGGTAATTCTTCTAACATGGATTATACGAGTATATATTTTAACGGTGACTCAAAAAGCACACACTTACTCAATATTTTGGTGAATTTTAATAAGGAAAAATTGAGCCTGTGTTGGCAAATTAGCCTAGACTTAAGAAAATACTCTAAGTATTAGTCAGTAATGGTTAGTTTTCAGCGAGTTCCCGCGTAAATGATTTTGAGCGACTAAAACAACGCTAGCTATCTTTTAACTAACAAACTGTCAAAAATCTTAATTTGTCTTCCATTCAGATAGGATTGCTATTCGTTGAGGCAGTGTCGGACTTCAAAGCACGGAATAAGTATCGAATTTACCTAAATGAAAAAAGTCGTAACTATAATTATTGCAACAATTAAAAATAATTAGGTCATTAGACTGAGTGTCGATGGTGTCGAGGTAAACAAATTATGTACCTACTGTTGGCTGATATTGGTTTACGACAACGGTCGATTGGCGTTAATTACGTCAGTGCGGGCATTTTAATGTGTTTCTCTTTATATTAATAACCTAGCTGTTCCTGTAGGTTCCACCCTCGTTCCGAATGAACTACTTCCTCCACCTCGATAAAAAGTGTGTCCTGTCCTTTTTCGGGCTCTATACCGTCTGTGTATCTAAATTTTGATAACCGAACAGACAGACAGACCCACTGACATAGTAACACTTGCATTTATAATAATTATAAGTAAGGATAATCTTTCAAACGAGTTACTATTCATAAGTAGGTAAGTAGCTTGCCGAAAAGTAGTTTATCATATACTAGCCGTTTTCCCGCGGTTTCACCCGCGTCCCGTGGGAGCTACTGCCCGCACCGGTATAAAATATAGCCTTTGTTACTCGCAGATAATGTAGCTTTCTAATGGTGAAAGAATATTTAAAATCGGTCCAGTAGTTTTTGAGTTTATCCATTACAACCGAACAAACAAACAAACAAAGTTTTCCTCTTTATAATATTAGTATAGATGTAAATCATCATAATTATAGTCGCTATAGCTGTTATGTATCTACTTAGGCACTTGCCACAATTTGCATCTAATAAACTCATCTTTCAGTTAAAATATTTATTAAAGAATAGGGTTGTTTCCAATTTTCGAAAATCTATTTAAATAGCTTCTAAATAATTTAAAGATCACCCCTCCTATAATTTTGCGTCTTAAATCTCTTTACTTTTTATGTATTCGATTTTTTTGTATTTTTCTTAAAACATTGCCCAGAAAACGCTCGATCACGTGACTGTGACGTCAACATGTACTATGTGTTCCTTTACACTTTAACGCACATCTAAAGAGAAGTAGCTAATTAGAAAGAACTCATTGATTTTTAAATTTTAATAATGTATTCTTATAATGTAGATACAAAACCAAATATTTTAAACATTTAAATTATTTTTAAACATCGGGCACAAAAGAAAATACCTGTAATGTTTTGAGTTGTGTACGCGGTAAAATAAAACTGTGCAAAGGAACGTAAAGTGTGTGTTTGTTATTGAGGTTATGTTTTTGTCATCTTGGTTATTAGCAAAGAATTGAGCGACAATAAAACTATCAGCTTTCATAAATCCTTTCTCCATAATTATTTCCTAACGTTTTTATCGCTCAAATACAAATAAAAACTGAAGAAAACAACACATCAATTCTCAGGTTATACCTGTCATAGACTGTCACTGTCAAATACTTGTCATTATCAATGTAAACTTGTAAAGTGACGACATCGGACTCGATTCGCCGTTTTCAAGGGCGTGACGTAATAGACGATAACTTTAAAATTCATAAATTATTTAAAAAATATGTGGTCAGTTATAAATAATATAATATAGCTTATCGTGTTTCTAGTTTTGTGAACTTTCGGTGCATATACCTATTTTTAATTGACTGAATACTAGGAAACAACCCTATTGTTTCTAATAAATCAAGGATTTGTTATGAAAACAAACACGTGAAAGTCCATTCCTCTTTTCGTTACACAAAATATTGTCGTAAGATAAAACCATGCAAATGTGTTTTTTCTTTTGTTATCTAAAGCTTATGAATGAAGTTTATCATTGTTATCGAATGTCCTTAGCCTGATAACATGAATGCGTGATGTACTCGTAGTAGGGGTAAATATAAAACGTAGACTCTCGTAACTGTCTCTCATTTAAGATTAAAGTCATATCCGAAATGACGTCAGATAGCATGGAGTACTGCTGGTTGATAACTACAAGTTATTTTCAGGTTTTCCAATTTGTGAATAAACAAATGAAACATAAGGTAGGTATAAATTAATTATATAATTTCCTTGTGAATGCTTCCAATGTAACACTGAAACTTCAGGCGAGGGAAACTACTTGAAGAAAGATATATTTTTATTGGTTGCATAAAATGAATATAGGTAACTTTCAGGTACGAAATAATTTTATTTATATTTGACTTAGCTTATTTTACATTTTGCTTATACCTAACAGGACGTAACGTGACACATTTCAGATTCTTAGTTCATACGTTTAAGTAAATGGGTTTGTTCTTGAAGCAGTTCTTCCAAATCTCGAAGAGGCAGATGGTGGAGTGGAACCGGTAGAAAATGGCCAATGGCATGGAGACGTGGGTGATGATGGTCCAAGCCCAGGGACCGTAGAATGCCAAGTGTGCTGGACGGAATTCGGCTCGACTCTGAAAATATATAAAAATTCCACATAAATGATGTTTGACTGTCAATAATTTGATATTGCCTTCCATTTCGTAGGCCCCTTATTTTATAATTTTTCAAATCCTGTTTCAATGAAAATCTAATCAGTCTAATCAGTCTGAATGTATTCCATGTAATTTTCAGCTGTTTGAAAATCTATGTAAAGTAATTGTGTTATTTGACTGACTAAACAAATAAATAAGCAACCCCTACTTTAGCTTACTTTTTGAAACTGTAAACTTTCACAGAATTTAGAGTCAAGTAAACACCTAAGCACCTACTTTCCTAGAACTTGAGTTAGAAGTAAAAGGATTCACATTTCTAACTACATTATGATATATTATCTACTAGCTTTCGCCCGCGGTTTCACCCGCGTCCCGTAGCCGGATGGTGACTAAAACCTTCTCCCGGGTCTAAGTTACCTCCCCTCTAATTTTCAGTCAAATCGGTCAAGCCGATTTCATGTTATGGCGTGACAACGGAAAGCGGGGTTAATTTTTATAAGATTATTATTTATCCTTAGTAGGCTGTTACTGTTACTGTTACAGCCTTTGTATCGTCCCACTGCTGGGCACAGGCCTCCTCTCACGTGGAGAAGGATTGAGCATTAATCACCGCGCTTGCTCAATGCGGGTTGGTGATTTCAGACTATATAGTCCAGGTTTCCTCAAGATGTTTTCCTTCACCTTTTAATCAGCCATTGGTGTCCAAGATATACTTAGAAAGTACATACAAACTTAGAAAAGTTGCATTGGTACTTGCCTGACCTGGAATCGAACCCACACCCTCATACTTGAGAGGTTGGCTCTTTACCCACTAGGCCACCACGACTTTAGTAGGCAATATTAATCAATTGATACTAAGGCATTTGTAAGAAGTAAAGTGTACCTTTTCCAATGTGTTGATAGCCCACATGGCCATATTAGCGACGAGGAGGAACGTGACAAGCTGTCGTCCCGGCTTATTCCTCCGTTGCTCCGACGTGGTGCTGCGGCGCCACCAAGCGTCGATTATGAACAGTGTTTGAAGTATCGTCTGGAAAATAGAAATGATATATAAATCAGACTACAATCCATATAAATATGTAGGCGAGACTTGAGTTGATAATGATGTCATACTATTTACTTCCAGATTAAAGAAATCGGAATGTACCGAGTTTTCATGATTCGCTCATTACAAAAATGTTCTAGTTAAAACGGAATTTCGATAATAAACAAACATAGCTCAAAGATGTAAAACTAACGAGTACATTGCACATTTACAAATATTTACCTGGTTAAGCGATAAAAATTCTGAGAAGAATCCAGTGAGACCCACACTGTTTGCTTGGTTCTGAGTGTGATGGCTTCCTATAAGGCTGAACATGCAGTACACAAACATTCCTGACTGCGCAAGAATCAGTAGAAAAGGGTCCAGACCTAAAATAGCTGGAAACGAGTAGAAAAGTTAAACCTAATGTTGGTTTAAAACTGTGCTTGATTTAAAGTAAAATACATTTTGGAACAATGTACTTACCCTGTGATTTCCTCTTATAAGCTAATTCTCTCATTTGTATTAGAGCTGTTATAGATGCTATCAACGATAACGAGTATAAAATCAACTCGCATATGTTGACCTCGAAAATGGCGTCCTGCAAAAAAATAAATTTATAAATATTGAAGAACAAATTAACAAAAAATATAATCATATAAGTCGTGGTATACGTTACAGTGATAGTATCGGGATGATGGGCGAGCACGAAGAACATAATGAGAGAAATTATCGTGAAGACGATGATTAAGATGCCAGCGAAGAGGCCTCGATGAGCATGGGAACAATCCACGGAGAAGTGATGGAGCGCCGTGCGACTGCCATGAGGGGAACTCACTCCCAACATACCAGCTGTAAAAAGAGGTTCGTTAATCAAGGTTTGATGAACTGTGTGAGCCTCATTTGAAATAAACCCTAGAGATTGAGGAATTTACCAAACTGCTGCAAAATTTTCTCAGGTGTCACCGAATTATTTCTCGACTTATTTTTCGGAATGTTGAATTTCTTCTCAAAGTCTTCTGGAGTACATTTAACCTGTAATTTGTTTTATATACTTTATTTACAGTTCAAAGATATACATATTGATTTTGTTAATGTTCCGGTTATACATACCTCCTTCCACATTTCGTAAAATATGACAGCACATATGAGGGAGTACTCAATCGTGCAAGGAAATAGAAAAGGAGCAGCATTCTGTAGTAGTGCACCCATAATATTGGACCTTCTGCAAGGTATGCCATCGCTCTCTAGAAGTGTAGCATTAGCAGGAGCAAGTATAGTGTGTTCCAAGTGATGTATTTCGTGTTTAGTTTCCTCTACTAACACATATAACCATTCGCACAAATTCGCGGCTATCATATGCATAAAACCAAATCTCTGTATCAGTTTAAAAGTGCCGGATTCTATGTCCTTGTTAGTTAGGAACATGAACTGCATTTGTGCCAGCGTGAGGGCCATCCGTAATGCCGGCGTGATCACTGACAGAATGGACCGGCATTTATCTGTCATTTCGAAATATTCACCCAATTCTAAACCGCTGTACACCATAGAACCGATTCCGAACGCTGGAAATAATAAACTTTTTTTATGCAAATTGAAATCCTAACTATCCTAACTAATATTATAAATGTGAAAGTAACTCTGTCTGTCTGTCTGTCTGTCTTTCTGTCTGTCTGTCTGTCTTTTCTTCACGCCTAAACTACTGAACCGATTTGTGTGAAACTTGGTACAGACATAGTTTGGGACTTGAGAAAGGACATAGGATAGTTTTTATTACAAAGAAATAAAAAAATAAAATTTATTCCGGACATATAGCGCCATCTATTGGTCAAACCAAAAATCTGCTGGAAGTCACTATTCCACGCGAACGAAGTCGCGGGCAAAAGCTATTGGAAATAAAATAAAACTGTTAATACGAAATGATTCCAATTTACCAATTCCACCGAGCCTCAAATAAAAACTGCCGTAGCGAGAAATGCTCTCCTTTATTTTTGGTTTTAGTCCAGGTGTAAGTTTTCCATTTTTCTCATCTTTGAGCGTGTCCTCTATAAAAATTAATTGAATACATGTAGTCGGTCGTTAAACAACATACGTATAGTAAAATTTTCCGCTACATTAATACGAATGGCTGAAAACGTTAGTGGAATTAAAACTAAAGAAGGTAATATTCTTTGCAGGCGCAATTATGCAAACAAATGTGATTTTAATGTCTCATTTTGTTAAGCAAATGTGGTTAATTACCTAAGCATGTTGGCGGATCTTATTGTTTACGAAGGTATTGTGTTGTTGAAAAGGAATTGGAAGCTTACCGTAGTCGTGAATGATCAGGTTGACAGCCTTTTGACGCATTATGTTTACGTATTGAAACACTACGAATATCAGAGATACCAAGTACAGATATAAATAGAATCCCTGGAAAAATGAACGAGCATTATAGACCACAGAAAATTAAAATATTATGCTGTTCAGAATCCTCATTTCAACATCGATGTATTGGAAATTAAAATTAATGTGAAAATGTATTTATTATTATTTCGTACCTGGTAGTAGCCATCTGGAACACCGCCGGCGATGACTTCAGTAATGGGGAAGGCCAGACCCAGTACCACCAGCAACTTTGCGTACAAAGCCGAGAGCGCTTTGCTCAAAGCTTCACTATAAAATAAATAAAACACTAAGAAAATACTTTACTGAAGAAGCAAATATATTTGTGAAACAGCATGCGTAAACGTTAGCCCTAATATTCATCGCTGTTATTACGAACAAAATAAAGTCAAAAACAATTTAACAGTGAAAGTTTAGAACATGACAATGTGACACTGAAGCTATAGTAAGGCAAGTTCCATTGAGAAACATTTTCACAATCTAATTACATTCATAGAGTGATGTTTGCAGTGAATGTTCACAGCGCCATTGTGTACATGTCTATCTATTAACAAATAAAGGGTGCTTTTCAATGGTTTTGACGCGATGGAGGCTGTTCATTGTCTGTGGACTACATGACGCTATCCGACTGAATAATATTCACCTCTAAATAGGTTTCTCTCTGTGCTTGTACCTACGTTACTAAGGGATGACATCATTTTGTGTCGGACAAGATACGGCGGGTGTGTGGTTTGCTAAATGTTTTGGCAGTATTTTGGTCATTTCGTACGACAAAACCATTCTAAGAAATCTAATATGCAATTTCATTAAACGATATATGCACTTAGTTTGAGGTAATCAGATACCATCGATGTACGATAATCTTGGAAAACACAGCGCACCTGACTGATGGTTTATGAGAGAAATTCTTAGAACTTTAAAGCCGTTACTCTACTTTCTAGAAAGTTATCGATTTACGAACAATGATCAAGTTTTTAACTGCGGAAGTTCTGGAAGGTGATTAGAAATTATAATGAGTAATTTGAATAGTTATGAAAGATGCAAACTTTATTTAATTGAGTGAAACGCTATGTTATGTAGTGTATGTGTTGTGTGATAAATTTTTATAACTAACGAAATAAAACTTGGCTACACACAGAAATAAAACCTTCCAAAGTCTACTTAGAGAATTTATAAAACACAGAAATACAAAGAAATACCATGTCAGATTTCTTAATTTTCCATTCCATAAAGATAGCAGTTAGGTACATCTGAAATAGTGTAAGTTTGCGGTTAGCAGGCCCATGTCAAGTATTTGGATCTTGCGGTGCGATGAGCGTGTGTCGGGGGCACGTGTCGCCAACGCGCTGATTTATCGTACTGTTCCAGTCTACGAATATTTACTCAAGGATTTTCTGGCGTTTTGATTTATATTTCTGATAGCTGATACGGATATTAAAGATAAAACAGGTGTTGTGTCTTCTGTAGGAAGGGTGAAAAGTTATGAATCCATGGAATGTTTAACGATTTTGGATTAGAACAGATGATTTCATAGTCTAAAAGGGCAGTCGCTTTTACACCACCTTCTTTTAACATCTGTGTAGGTAGTTTAAGTGGTGTTCAAATTATTACGATATACATTTTCTTTACTTTTCATAGCTTTACCTGTTATGGTAATTACATTCTGGATGTAATTAAATAACTAGTAACTTACTGTCCTAATATTTCTGCAGCCGAGGGCGGAGTTTCATGAGAGGTGGACGCGACTGATGTCCTGGAGTGAGGAGTCAGTTCGGAGAGGAACCTGCGCTGTGTGGCCGCGCATAGTGCCAGCGCCTGCGACGGTCGACGAAACGCTGCGATTATGGCTGACGGTCGTCTGAAATATTCGTCTCAATTAGGTATGAAATTGAAATTATTACAGAAGAAATTAACATTATCAAAATACATGATGGAATCTTGAAGAGTCTAAAAAAGAAAAATTCTAATGAATTGAGGATAAAGAAGCTAAACAGAAAGTAAATTTTAAAATTTTGCCGTAGGCAGTATCAGTTGCTCTACATCAAGAAAGCTGACATGTACATGTTGCAGCTGGCAGGGCCATGGGCTGGAACTGGTGTGGCAATGGTCGCAATTTGTGCGTAGATTATACCTATGTACCTACTTACTTTGACATAGGAACTCCTCGTTACAATTACCTTGTATTTAAATTAGCAGCGAGTTTAGCTTCGATATCGGAAGACATTCTGCGGCTGCTGGGTTGGGAGTGCGCATGCGTCACTAGTGGGTCCGCCGGCGTGTCCAGCATGGCGCGGGTGCGTTCTCGCAGCTGTGCCAGGTCAGAGTACGACGACTCGTCACTGGTTAATAAGGAAATAATGCTTGAAATTATAAAAAGGTAATGCTATGTTTATGATAAAGCCTTATCATTTAATTTCTGATTTTAAAAGGGTGTATCTGTAGCGGTAATAGTGTCCTAATTGAATTATGAATAAACATGCAGTATCACGTTCCTAAAGCACCATTTTCTAATATTAATTATTGCGATCACTGCAATTTGAGCTGAAGCTAACTTTTTATGGCCTGTTAGGTACCTACTTACCTAAAAATATTAGATCTTGAATATCAACAACAATGTAATATTTCTTTGTAGGAGTGCCGGTACAGTCGATCCTTTAGGAATGTAGCACCAACAGTAGAGCAGACGGGTGTATCGCGACACAAAGCAGTCTATCAAACGTCATAAATATTTTCGAAGCTCTTTGGGACTTGCACCAAAATCCCTCTTTGTGTATGCGTTTCATACTTCTCGCTCAAATACAGTGTGTTTGAAAATGTGACGGAAAAAATCCTAGCCCACAAAAAATGTCGGCCGCATTGACGGCGTTTGTGTACCAAAATGATCATGTTTTCATGGGAAAAAGATTATGGCAAACTTTGTTGAACGTATGAGAATTAAGCCGGTTTTAATTGTGCCTGTTTTCATTGTAATATTTTTGTTGCGCAGAAAAGGACTCTCCAAAGCTGGTTTGTTTAAGCGTATTATATTTTTTAAATGTTGCAGTGTCCTTTGCAATAACTATGTTTTTTTTTGTGTCGATGTATGGTGTCGGTTCGGTAGCAATAAATAAAAAATCAGTTAAATGCAAACATACTGTAACATGAATATTTAAGAAACGTCTGAACTGCACTTGTATTGAACTATTTCGACTGGAGGGTTCTGAGCGCAAAATCTCCAAAATGTGCATCCGTTCGCCGGAAATGTCTTCCTAAGCTTCGTTGTATCCTCACTGAACCTATTTTGAATAACGTCCGTAGACTCAAAATATTGATATACGCAAAGAATAACACATCTAGATTTTTATATCATCATGCTTTGTGGGGGTTTTGTATTTACCATTAAAATTATAAAAACTGAATTTCGACCTATTCGGTACCTACAATTAAGACTAATAGAGACAACAAATTAAGTTTGCACAAGGGCAAAATTGTTTTGAATATATAAAATGTTTATTCTTTAAAATAAATCCAGCGTGTCGTGCGGTAGCGCAGTATCAAACGCAGTCTTGGCATAAACTACATGCACCGCAGATCCAGTATTTAGATAACAGATAAAACTGAGTCACGAGACAAAGGAAAATGCGGTTTAAAAGAAACTTTAATTAAATGCTTAGCTACCCTTTGTTTATGACGACTAAGGCCTGTCCAGCGAGCCGACGTATCCATTTCCCCGCGTTTTTCAAAAAGAATGCCTTTTCATGTTCAATTCTCTACAATGGATTACTGGCTGGTCAATAGAAACGAACGTGTTGCTTGATGTAATGGACTGAGGCATATTTTTTGAAATTAGAATCGTGTCACTATTTTGTGACCGCAGTTTTGAATTTAGAATAACTTCAAAGGAGGATTCACTATTTGTTTAGTTAGTTATTAGTATGATTATAAAATATCTAATCGCATTCATCAGTAAATGTCTGAGAAGCGACACAAACGCACAAACAATAGGGTAAAGGCGGGATAGATGCCCCACTTTTTGAAATATGCTTATAATTTAATAAATATTGGTTCTACATTAATAACACCTATGAATGTAACTAGTTTAATCCTTTATGTTTATTTGTGATTTACCTTTTTGGACCTATATACTACACGTTTTGCAGATTTTAGCTTTTCGTAGACCTCCATTTTTGGGGATAGATGCCTACCCCTATGGATAGTTGCCCCACCTTGAAAATACTAGCGAGGATAGATGCCTACGGTGCGGGATAGATGCCCTTCATACTGTTTAAGTATATTATATTAATAATATTTATATATTTTTTACTTTAATTTATTTGAAATGAAAAGTACTTTGCAGATTTTAAAATCTTTTTATATTCATTATCAGATTAATTAAAATTAACACAATAAAATTCTAAAAGTCTTTGTTCAACAAAAATAATGTATTTTATATTTTAAACCCTTATTACAAAATATTAATTATTTAGTTTCAACATGCAAAATCATAAAAATCATTCTTTCTTAAAAACCAAAATAACACATAGCATCATAATATTTAACCGGACAGTGCTTTAAGTTTTCTACATCTCGAGCAAACATTTCTGAAAAGTGTACAGGTTTCATGTAACCAGCACTGACACATTACACATTGAATCCAGTCGGATTTAGACTTTGTTTGTTCATAGTTTTCAAAGCATTCTATGCAGTTATTTTTATTTGTATCTTTAGGCTCATCCTGTCCATCTCTTTTAGTCTTCTTCACCGGCAAACCTTTAGTTTTCTATTCCTTAACTTTGTTCTTAGGTGAATTGTCTTCATCTTCACTGTTTGAACTGTAAATCATTCGTAATCAATAAAAAGTGTAAATACCTATACATAAACACATGAAAAATATATATTCAAAGCACTTATAATACATTCAGGGTACACGTGGTGTATGGAGGGATAGATGCCCCTAGGGGCACCTATACCGTAAAAAATCAGGGCAACTATCCTTTTTGACA
This sequence comes from Helicoverpa assulta, assembly GCA_963856015.1. Taxonomy (NCBI): domain Eukaryota; kingdom Metazoa; phylum Arthropoda; class Insecta; order Lepidoptera; family Noctuidae; genus Helicoverpa; species Helicoverpa assulta. The sequence continues at coordinate 6,324,678 of CAWLCW010000016.1, forward strand.
GGGTTAGATGCCCTAATATTTTTTTAAATAAATAAATACAATAGAGCAACTATTTACATCAAAATGTATACTTCATGAAACAATATACATACGTAATAAAAAATTTGATGGAATTAATATCTACTTATAAAGTTATACAACAGCAAATACTCACCTTTAAAAATTTTACGCTCGCCGTAAGTTCGCCGCGGAGATGAATTCACACACGAGCGAAACGCGACCTCACCCCTCGATGGCGCGTGGCTAATTTAGGTGCGGGGTGCTTGTGGCTTCTAGTTAAACGGTTGTTTCTTAATCGCGAGCATGGGAAGTTAGGTTTTTTAAAAATGGGGCATCTATCCCACTGCGGCATCTATCCCGCCTTTACCCTATAGCACTTAAAATAAGTAAATAAACCGGCTTCTTCCTTTTATGACCAAGAGACTCGTCTTAAAATTGGGCAAATGAATACAAGGTTTTCTTACCTGTCGTTATCATTTTCTTCGTGTACAGTGTCCATGTCTGTGATAGTGACACCCGGGTGTAAGTCAGTCGGCTCGCACAGTGGTCTTCTGTTGGCTGGATTCATCTACAAAATATCACGAAATTCACGCGGCCTTGTCACATAATTACAATTTCATGACCAAATACTGTTCACACGTCAGATAGTATGTGTGAATTACGACAAGAGTTATTTAATTTATTTTGAGGAACGTCATATTTTATGTAAAAAATATTTTAATCGTTAAAAAAATCTTTAAAACCAGGAAGATGAGAAATGTGAAAATAAATTAAGATAAAGTAAGCCTACCTATCTATTAACTAAATACACAACAAAAGTATATGTTTTCATTGCCCTAATCTTCACATAACACAAACGAGCTCGTCGTATAACTAAGTAATAACAAACGCAGTATAAACAAATCGGGTTCAGCAAATGTGTTATTTATTTATCCATTTTTTCTCGTATAAAAATCCTATAAGGAGGAGACGGACTGTCCTCGGTTAAGGCAAGCTTACACTGAGGTAAGTGAACGAGATATATATCGTTGTTTACAGTAAGCGTGCTATAGTGTAGGTATTACTGCGTTACGTAGTTATCCGGTAATCCTTTAATGTCTGTTTGCTCACGGCGAGCATGTTCCACTTGAACACGACACTTCTACTGTCAATTGACTGATTAAATTGATGTCAACATATCGATAACCAAATGTACGTCACTATTAAAATGTTATTTGCCTATATAATTCTGCATGCGAAATGTTCGACATGCATTGCACGAATTTTATCGTTCGTAATAAGTATCTATTAGTGAAACGATGATGGGAATGCACTGAGATATTATTTATCAAAAAATATATAAAGCATTAATAAGCTATTAAACTTAACATTGACAGGTTTATCTCAAAATAAGTTGTACAATAAACAATGATTTCTATAATTAGCTTATCTTATCTAGGTAAGCTATAAACACATACTAGATTTTCACGTATTTGACTTCACTTACCTTTGTAGTTCCGTTGACTAGTATCTTATACTATGCTCGTTATCTTCGGAAAATCTCTCGAAAAGGTGTGCGTGAGAATTTTGTAGTTTTTCTTTTTTGTCGAAATGTTCAATTCAGGTGTTAAACCAAACTTAGACAGAGACTGTACATTGTGCGATCAATGGTTAGCTTATGAGCCCCGGTGAGTGTGGACTATTTCTTATCACCTTTCAGGTAAATGGCTCGCTAACTATGTCTCTTTTGTGATTAAATTGCACCTGACTCTATTATGTATCTCTTTTATTATCTACCCCACGCAAAGAGTAGTTATTACTTGTATAACGACGACATGGGGAATAAAGAAACTTCTTTCGCGAGTAAGAATAAAGATGGCGGATTTGAATAGAACATAGAATTGGGGTTAATGCTTTGAACGCTGTCTTACAGTTGTTATTAAAGGATAACTGTTCAGTGATAACTTAAATGATAAAGAAATGTAGGTACGTCTAGTCCATGGCCTTATTTTTTTATTCTCAGTCCCATACTTTTGGGCTTTGAACACATGTACGTTTTTATCATCGTATTTAAAACTATCTTAATAGTTCTATTTCAATTTATTTATTTATTTACATAGTGTTTCTTGGACGGCCCGTACAGTGCAATTTTTGTTTTTTTTTTCAAGAAGTTAAAAGAATAATAAAGTTTTTCTTTTTGCATTGAGACGTTATAGAATAAGATTCAGTAGCTAATTTTAGCCTACATTGTAGAGCACATTAGTACGGATTGTTTATTTCTTTTACTTTATTTGCCTTAAATTAGTACTGGCATGCTTTTCAAAGGCTAGTTAAGAAAAGTGTAAGATTCAATGGTGAGTTTGTTTGTCTTGTGTCCGCCGGGCGGTCCGCTCTAAGGTTGTTAGGTTGTTGAATAAGTTTCTGAATTAAGAGAACTGAAAGTTTTCTCATCTCGAGATTACAGCCAAGTGTTTACCGTTTGGCTGTAGGATGCGGCCGCGACGCCGACACCCCTCCGCACGCTGCTAGGCACGGCCAAGTGTCTCCTACTCGATATCGATAATGTTTTATTTTTAATTACCTTTTACTTACATTATCATGGTATGGTACAACTTGGATGTATACTTTGAAGTCAGTGACAAATGTAAACATGTTTCCATAGCTAAGCTAAAGGATAAGTGAAGTTCGTATCTATGCACGATGGTACCGGAATTTTAACTGAAGAATTATTTTGTATTCATTAATTTGTTAAGTGAAAAACATGAATATTCATTCATTCTTATACGTAAAAGTAGTTTTAAAATAAAGAACAATAATTTTTTGATAAGTTTATTCCTTTATCTTACTCTAGCCTTTCAATTTCGAATAAGGTAAACAAAGAACAAGATACTCCACGAATTATTATAAAACACAATACAATATATGTTTTATGATTCTAATAAAAACTTTATAGAGAAGCAATTATATCTATCTGAAAACTATCGATAAAAGTAGCATCACTAGTGTTAATAATCTAGGTATTTTCATAAAATATTTGCGTGAGTGTATCGCACCTGATGCCAAACGATGTCGCTGCACTTTAAACTTGCCGAGATTCACACAAACAACCACCACTAACTAATATTGAAGTGAAAAACTTACTTGGACGTGTGTCTTTAAGAATGGATTAACATTTTATGCTACGTTCCAGAATATATGGCTTTAAGTTTCTGGCAGATTGTAGGAGACAACAAAGTGCTTCGAATCTTATATTTTATTTTAGGCGCTGATCTAGCGTGTTATATGTATTTACCTTTTGTATTAGATTAGTACATTGCCTTGTATTCTTTTTTTTAAATCATCTTTGTTTTATTGACGTCACTACACAAATAAAATAAAGAGGACAAGAGGAGAGACATTTTATTGTTGGTTGGTTTGTCACCTAAAGGCTCCGAAACTAATGAACCGATGCGAAAAATTCTTTCACTGTTGTAAAGCTACACTCTTCCCGAGTAATATAGGCTACATTTTATCCCGGTTCGGGCAATACTTCCCATGGAGCGCAGGTGAAACAGCTGGATGGTGATTAGAAAGCCATATTATCTGCGAGTAACATAGGCTATATTTTATCCCGGTGCGGGCAGTAGCTCCCACGGGACGCGGGTGAAACCGCAGGAAAACGGCTAGTATATTATAATGGTACAATTTTTCTCATTAGAAACTCTACTGATCACAAAATTATTGAACAGTAAAGGATAATGAACTATCGATGATATACCTATCCAGCTTTTGCGGCTCGGTGCTCGTTCAAATGATCGTATAGCAAATACGGAATATGATAGGTAGTTAATTAAGATATCAAGCCTCGGTATAACGTGAAACATTATTATAATGTGATATTGTAAACAATATGGAGCAATATTTTATTTACATAGTTATTTACATATATATTTACAACACAAAAAAAACTATCCTAGTAAAACATTAAAAAAAAAACTATATCGAAAAAGCGTCAAAATTCAGCAATATGTATTTCTATCTAATTTGAATATTTTAACCTTGATCTGAGATTTTAAATATTACTGCCTATTGTAGTTTTTAGAATTAGCTAGGCATAAGTTGAAACACTGCCTGTCATAAATCGTAAGAATTAAAGTTCCTATTTCTATTCTAAGACTTATGTAAATATTTCATACCGGGATAGTTTTTATCTATGCATGTTAAATAATGTTATTTTATATAATTAACAGCATACTAAAATTACTAAACTTTTCCTCTTGATATTATGAATTTATTAGTATCATATAATTCAGGGAGAAACTAGACTTAGATGTAGGTATGTGTATGTAGGTATGTTTTGCTCTGCCTTGCATTAATACAGAAATCAGTTAATTAGTTCTCAGTATAAGACATCAGAGTAGTCGGACTTTTATTAATTTTGTCTCGTTATTTCCACGGAAGAAAAATTTATGAAATTAATGAATATTTTATCTTGGAAGATATAAAATATTACCAAGGAATAGATTGCATTTGAAAATAGTAGTCAAAAGATACCATTGAATATAGGTACCAAAAACGAAATACACTGTGACACTTTTTAAAACCTAAGTTTTTTTTTTTTAAATTTGTATGAATCAAACTCAATCAAAAATATACCATAGTTTCTGAAAGTTTCGCGTTCAAGATACGTAGGTGTGTTGCAATAATAATTCTATATTATCTAGAATGGCAGGTATAGAACGATTCTATCCAGAGAGAGCTTATTGCGCAATTTGCGCAAAAAAACTGTAGGGTCTGAGTAATTGTTATAAAAACCAATTTATATTAGTTATGTATATCTGATACATCAAATGACCAATGAATCGCCTTGCACCTATTATCACTTCACGTCGTGATGTATTTCAATTTGCACTCTTCAGCTATGTTCTATCTTGCAAACTGTTCGCTAAACATTTGCCTATGTAATGGTGCTTATTTACTTAAAGTAACATGTACTTATGCTGTTAATAAATCAGTCTGACTCCAATGTGTTCATGCTTTCTAACCTAACAAACAAACTTGTTTTGGTTGCACGTGATTGGTATATAGGAAAAATACCATTGGGGGATATTTTTCTGTATAATAGTTTTGACTTTTGCTAACGTTTACTACATAAGTAATGTCATGAGATCTCTTCCGTTTTGACATAAACCAATATTTTCTGATGCAGGTACTTCCGCCAGCGGCTTCGCCCGCGTAGAGTTCGGTTATATCGCGTTTCCAAGAGAATTCTTCAAAAGTCCGGGATAAAAACTATCCATTATTAAAATCAGTTCAGTGGTTTAGACGTGAAAGCGTAACAGACAGACAGAAAGACACACAGATAGACAGACAGAGTTACTTTCGCATTTATAATATTAGTAGGGATTATGAAATTGATATTTTTTTCTACAAATTTCTTTAGAATCTCCAATGTGGGCAAAGTTGTCTATGCACGTTTAACTTTGATTTATGTAAAACTTAGTAAGTATTTCATATTGTTTTTAATTAATATATGTAGGTACTGGAGCCTCCATGTGTGGTATCTCTCATACAATAAGACGTCACTGTCCGCCATGTCATGTTCAGTGATAGATATTTAGTAAGGCGGTATGGTTCCGGGTTACTAATTCGTTAATTAAAATAGCAAGTAAGTATGTCTTGTTGGGCAATCCATTAGTATTTTGATAAATTGTGTTTTGTTGGATATTTCCTTGAACTATGGAGCACTTCTATGGTTACAACATATACACGAAATAAATAACCAGATTTGTGTTTTCAATATTGTTACAAACAGATTCACCAGTATTTGTTGTTGGATTCAATTAAATTTCCTGTATTTTAACTGTCTATTGTATTGTATGGTTTAATCTAATTTTACTTTCACTATAAAAAAACTAAAGTTTTTATTTAATATTCCTGTAAATATGTTTAATTCTCACTGTAGGTAGGAAAACTCGTCGTATTCGGATCCGAGGAGATTTTGCATCTAATACGTAGTCACGTATTCCTGAAACCTTATCCATCACCTAAGATAATTCGTCTGCGTTGTTCTGAATCCTGACTAGTGGTACAATAACGGTAATAAAAAAACAAAAGAGAATCAATTTAACTAGAACTTTATTATTTAACACAAAAATAAAATCCAGCACTCACCTTGTTGAATGGCATCGGAGAAAGCCTAATCTTCTTCTGAGAAGAAATGTCCAAAATTTTCTTATTATCGTTTACATTGCAATCACCATCCTTATGACGGTCACTTCTGTTTTGATGTGGCAACAAATTTGACAGGACTATCACGCTATCAGACACGAATCTATCAACTAGACAGCACGACAGGCACGCGCTAATTGTCAGATCAATTTATAAAACACGACGACTTACGTGTATTGTGTAAAACTCACTTTTTACAATGGGTTTACCTCCTGAAGAAAAGCGTGATGGTTAAAACCTTCTTCTGCTTCTTCGAAACATCTCGAAGTGAATCATAATTTCTATTTTCAATTGAAAAGTCATCTTTCAGTCCTTTGTTACAATATAATTTGATGTATTGAGGTCAGACGAATCAAGAAGAAAACTCTAGAATATAGCCAATTGTCTTTTATAAATTATAATAGACAAAAGATAATACCTTTTTCTCTTTTAATGTAGGTTAATGAAGACTTTGAAATCTAAATTGCTCGCTTTGTAAAAATTTTGACAAACATACATACTTTTACATTAATAATAACTATATAAGTAGGTACATTTAAAGCAAATCTATACCTCTAAGTTTACACTGAAGTTTCCACCATTGGCATCTGTCCACACGATCTGGTTTGTTCCAGTTCATTCAAGTTATTTGAAAGACGATAGTTTATTGCCTTTCAAAGAAAAATAAATAAGTGATATAATATATTTTTTTGGGAAAAATAATAAATAATTGAGTATTCACTTTTATTTATCCTAAGCAGCGGCGGCCCTAGCCATTGCGAGGCTACGTGCGGCAGGTCTATGCGAGGCCCTTTGTCCTACGTGAGAAGTCTGTTGTGAGCTAGGAGTTATTTTCTTGTTAATAAAAGGACTTACAAGCGGCGCTACCTTCTAGGTTCGGCTAAAAAAGGATGAAAGAAATAAAAGAAGTGGAAAATAAAGCACCCGCGAGCGTAGCGAGCGCAAAAATTTTTGAGCTTTGGGTCACTAAAGCACCTAAACTTGTATATTAAAGAACGGTGTAAAGTGAAGTCGCGACCGCAGCGAGCGCGAAAATTTTTGAGTTTTGGGACATAAAAGTACTCTAATCATGTTAGAATGAACGGTACTGATAAGCGAACAGCCGCGAGCGTAGCGAGCGCGAATTTTTTAAAATTGTTTGTTTAAGGACTCGCAAATTAAACTCGGAATTAAGCACAAATAAAAAGAATCCGTGACTGGATCGAGAGCCAGTTGTTTTTGTTACGTTGGTGTTCCAATTTTTTTGTTAAATGGAGATCTCAAAAAGTAAACGCAGAATGAATAAGAAATAAATAAAGAAAAATATTTTTTTTCTTGGACCAGATATATATGTATTTTTTAATTATATTTTTTTTATATTAGTGTGGGTTGTAGCGCGAGGCCCCCCCAAGCGCGAGGCCCTGTGCGAAGGCACAGTTCGCACACCCCTAGGGCCGCCACTGATCCTAAGTATTTGTACACAGACTTTGTTACCATTTCGTTTCACAGCTGATTGCAGTCCAATATTTGGTAATCTGCATCAATCCATCTACTTTTCTTTGTATTTCAATCTGAAAACTTCACACCGGAAAATAGTTGAAGCAATCTCCTGTAAGAAAACTAGTAGCAAATTACAATTTCCTCTAATATTATGTGCAGCGGAGATGAATATGTTTTCAAGGTACGTTTGCGTTGTTGCGAAGTTAATAAGGAAACACTATGTATCTGTCATTTCCGCTTAAATGGTTCGGGATGCACAGCCTCACATTGTTATCGTACATCGAAGGGATGAAAACTATAAATGTGTGAGATAATAATCTATACATATAATAAAATCGTAGGAAAGTCAAAACTGTACATTGAATATTTTATTATAAGAATACTTGGGGGGTGATCTATAATCAATTCTGAACCCAAATATGTAGTTTTTAGAATTTTTGTCTGTTTATCCGTTTGTCTGTAGGTATGTCCGGAGTAAACTCAGTACTGCACGGATATACTTAAAATTTTGCATGAATATTACTTATAGGTAGGGTTAGGACATAGGCTACATATTATCACGCTATCACACACAGGGGATTAACAGAACACACAGAACGATAAACAGAAATATTGGTTTATTGCTCAAATGAACCAATATTTCTGTTAATCGTTCTGTAGACGCGTGAGATATTACAATGCATATTTGAAAGTTGCCTATTATTTTGTTGGGTTGTCATCAATGTTTACATTGAAGAATTGCGCTTTACTTTTAAGTTACTCGAGAAAAAAAAAAAAAAAATTTTAAGCAAACTAGGTTCAGTCAAGGATAAAGTGGCGCCATCTATTGTAAATAAAAAAAAACATACAAATATAGTGAATATTATTTAGAAGAATGATTCAAAATTGTTTGTTAGTTTGCCGTGCCAGGAAAACTTTACTTCTTTTGTTTAGATAAATGGTTACAGATCCACAACACAATGTTGCTAAGTAGTAATCCTAATTATACTGTCACGTGAAAGAATACACCTACGGGATAAGTAGTATTTTGACGATTCTATATTGCCCACGCAGACGAAGTCACGGGCAACAGCTAGTTGCAGAATATATTGGAAATTTTTATTTATATAGACTATTGGAATTGGTAACGATTAACAGGAATTCGTTGTTGACTAAGTACTATAAATTGGTGATTGTTAGTGGTAGGTAGTCTATTTAGGCCCCGACATAAAATGCGATCTGATGTAGAGTTCTTGTTTTTTTATTAACGTTTATTGTTTTTTTTTTAATAATATATTTGATTATTTAATGAGAGAATAGTTATCTAAAAAAAAAACATTATGGTGAACAAAAGTACAATTTTCAACAAATAAAGAAGCAATGCAATAGTTGCAACAGACTTGCTCATAATAAAAATATGGTTATACAAACAACAATAATCATACATTATAGGTTTCTAAATGTTTTAGAACTTTATAAGTAAGGGCGAGAAAATAAGAAACAGACTTTTCATTTCGTATAAGGCTGTAAGATGATTTTATTCCACAATAAAGGGAGTAATGTATCAGAGATGGTAGCCCTTGACGACCTCCTTTCATAGACCAGTCGTGTTCCAGATTTAAAATTACTCTAGGAATCCGGTACGAAGTAGTTTACAAAGGTAGTCCTAGGTAGTAGTTTCAGCGAATGTGTTCAAAGAGCTTTGGTGTCGGCCGCAGAGCCGGTCACGCCGGTGTGTCACACTGCACCTCTCTGAAACATGATTGAAAACATCACTGACGTGTCAAAACATATCCACGTCGGAATAAGCTAGGCTTTTTCGGATACCCACATTCTAAATTGAAATTTCGAATACGAAAACGTTTATGAAACGGGTTTTAAGAGAGTTTACCTATTAATAAAATATTTATGTACAACAACTAAATTGGAACAACTAAATTGAATAGAAGAGAGGAGTCACGAAAATCAGTAAATAAAGAAGTGATCAAAGTAAATTCTTTTTGTAATAAATGTGTTGGTAGTTTTAAGTTACCCTACTTACATAAAACCCACCTAAACGAACATAACAACGTGATTTCTTGACAACCTTTCTCTTTCTTTTTATACCAGGATTGTTATTTAAAAACTCTCAACAACTTTTTCATTTTTTAAAGTCTACAATGTAATGTAACCAGCCCTTGCTAATTTGCTCATAAAATATTTCCCAGGCAGAGAAAATTGGAAGTAATGCACATTAAATGCCGAGAATGTCTTAATTATAATGACATTAATGAATTAATTAGGATTCTCCCTTTTTGTGGGTTTGCGGGGCACAGCTTTCCGTAAATATTTTCTAAGCGTCACAAAGGGAGATGCTGATGCCGCGTGAAATTATATTCCGTAAAATGAAGTTGATTTTTTTTTATTCTATGCCTTTGACGTACAAAGTTGGCAGAGTTAATTCAATTTATTGTCTCTCTTAAAACGAGACTCCACCGTAATGTTATTTATAGGGTTCACCTACGGCTTGTTGACATGCCCCAAAAAGCGAGTGCAGGAGCGCACCGGCGCGCCTAAGTGATTCGATACACGTTCAATATGTTTCATTAGGGAGCCCGGTGTTCGCTTATTCAATCATATCAACGGCGGCAGCGAGGCGCGCGCGCCGCACAACAGCGCAACCTTTCCGCGCTCCGCTCAACTCCTACATAATCAGTTTTTCCGACTCAGTAATGGTATACACTCAATTTATCCCAGCATTTGGCTAGCGAATGCTTCCACAAATGTCTTCTCCGAAAGGCTTTTATAGGGAACGCTACTTGGAATGTTGTACCTACATTGCAGTAGATAGCACTTTCTCGTGTTCCGATTCCATTGTCGCATGCGAAGGAAGCCGATTGCTAATTAGGAAACCAATAAATGTAGGAGGTAAGGTAATTGTTGTGGAAAATTTTTCCTTCCTCCGGTGGCGTGGAGCGCGGTGCGTCCTGGAGAGAAGCCGCTTCTTCTCTAGCCGTGTCTGCGTCCTGTGTCACAGGAAATGGTAATTACCGCCTAATCTCGCCTGAAGCGCAGGGCGGCCCGACGTCCGGATATGAACTTCCGTTATGAACAATTTAGCGCGCGAAATTGGACGACGGCACGGTCTGCATTCAGCCTATCGCGTCAGGTGATGCGGAGCACACGTGCGCAGCCGACCCATTCACTAGCCGATTTATTTACGAGATAGCTAACGAATAAGTTGCCCTGCTGCCGATGAATATGAATCATAAAGCTTTCAGCGAGCCAGGGAAATTACATTTTTATTCGATTTTAAAAGTTAAATGTAGAAAATTGTCTCCCTAGTGAATGCAAACACGGAAGCTAAAAAATAGGAGACGAAGAGTTTGTGTTGTGCACCTGTTACGATATTTTTGTTCAACACGATGTGCACCAACATGCTGTTAGAATATAAAATTAGAGAAATTCAGAAAATAATATATATGCCAAGTATATTAAAATGAATGCACATCTGAATGACTAAAACTGGACATATGAATCGAACTGAAAACGGATGGATTATAATGAAAACATTTCATTATAATTGATTAATCTGACAATTTATTGACACATATTTTATTAAAATTACAATTTATCGTAAACTTCACTGGAAATCATAAAATAATCGAGACTGATTTTGCGTATTTATGGCTTACTTATTTAAATACTGAATTTATTTTTCGCAATAACTCTTTCTATGATATTGATGCAATAACCGGTTTATAAAATGATTACAAGAATCAAATAAAAAACACAGAAGATGAAGTAAACATAGCTATACCACATTACCTGTAGTTACAATACATGTCCGCCATTCTGTGTAGGCACGCAAATGATGATCACAGCCCGTCGGATGCTAATGATCCCATTCATAGTCATCTGCATTGATATGCAGCTATTATTACTTGCAACTACAAGCCTGGGCCATCCACCATCTGTCAATGAGAACCCGATAGTTACCTATTAACACAGACTTATCACCTAATTGTACCACAATCATAGTAAGTGATTAATGGTAGGTCTAGCTTGGACATTATTAAGCGTCGGCGGTTTGATGTTATTGTTGCTTGATACATAAATTTCTCACAACTTAAAAAAGTTTATTATTGCATTACACTTAAGTTCATATTTCTCACAACGTACCTACAGAAGTTTATTATATTGCATTACATTGAAGCATCAGCATGACCTTAGTTGAAAGGAAGTTTAGGCTTTTGGAAGTTTTCATCTAAAATATGAACATATAAAATTCTTAATCCAATACTTAGACCAGAAAAATTATTAAAAACCTACTTTGTAAATAGGCCACATTAGGTACTTCCATAAAACAAAACTTTGAAATTATGTACAAAGTCTGTTATAACTTCACATTGTGTAATAAAGCTGTTCCCCGTATTAATTAAAGCTTTGATAGGTTTTCATAAATAAGGCCAATAAAGTGTTCGATAATGAGCACTATCTGTTGATGCGACCTAAGAGATTGACATCCTCTTCCGAGCACAGGTAAATGGGTTTTAGAGTGCTGCGTAAACATTCACTTACTTATACCGTATACAGTGCGGCCCAGTCATTCAATTATATTGCAATATTGTGTGTTAGACCAGATAACTAATTAAACTAGGCATCAATCCATTAGTCCAAAACAATTGGATTGCAAATATCCAGTAACCGAATGTCAGATAATGTTCGTAATTCAGTTATCGGTGTTCCGCATCGCCGCTGCCCGCCGTCCGACGAACAGAAATCAACGCTTGCCATTTGCACCAGTCAATGCAATGAAATCGTGAAAAAAATCATTTGGATATTCAGAGAGCGAGAAACGAATGGCCACCCAGTTATTGTCGGCTCCATACAGCCTCCAAATGGACAGCGCTCGTTCAATTTCGATACTTTTACAACACAATAGACTGGAGTAAGGCGTGTTCACTCACCTGTCAAATTAAAAAAGCACTTGCACATTCAAAATAAACTATAGGCCATGAGTATTCACAATGTGGGAATTGACCTGCGATACATAGTGGATGTCCATTCCGAGTGTCCCTATATGAACAGAGTGTAAGATTTAATTCGATGATATCCGAGTGCGGTGCTCCTGCGTTGTCTCGCTTGCTGGGTGATGTTCACCGCACATTTTGCAGGTTTCGTCGACAACGAACCAATTTAATCACGGTTCCGTCATCCCGAAACCCGAATTATATGCGGATTCTTCTTAGAAATTCTTCACATATTTTTCTTTCTTCTATTAAGTTGTCTACTTTAGCTCCAACTTTTTTTGCATTTCACGTTCAAAGGTCTTCTAAGGGAGAAGAAAACGATGATTACTTTTTTAGGAAAGCAAATCTTAGCAAATTTTTAATTAGCAAATGGATGGGCAATTAATTAATTAGGCGCTACCCTCGCTCAGTAAACAAACGTCGTTATGACTGCCTTTGCGACCACTGCGCTAATATATTAATTTTATTTTGGGAAAACGATTCCACATTTTTAAGTTTGGCCACGAATTGAGGACAAAACCAATTATATAGAACACCACGGTGCCCACTTTCTGTAATCACTGATCCCACAATGAGTTATTCCCAATTTGTCATTAGTACCGATTGGTCACCAACTATTTTTTCCATACACCAAATCCCGATTGGTCATTCGAGCAAAATAAATAATTTAATATTTAAATTTTGAGTTCCGTTTCGTCACCCGCATAAAATTTCACGTAGCAGAGTACCGTCAGAAATGAAAGTGTTAGAAGAAATTTTAAATGAAAATCTTCGATGTAGGTAAAGGTTTTAATAGCTCTCATATAAATATAATAAAATTTACATTAAAACACAGGTGAAGACAACATGGGCATTTTATAAACCCGAAAATGTGACTCGATACTTTTTGTACCGGTAACAAAAGTACCAGGAGCCCATAACTGACAAAGAGATTGTATACATAAAAGTATTCACAAACAAGAAAATACATTTCAAATTTAATTAACAAAAATAATTTGAATCTAGTCAGCAGTTGTGTTGCACATACTGCAGTTTTTTTTTTTTTTTTAATTGGACCTTGTTCGGATAAACAGAACGTTTCAGTTCAATTATCTTCTTAAACTTCTTGTTCTTTCTATTTATTTATTTATTTAAAATACTTTTTGCACATTGTACAACGGCGGACTTAACGCCTTAGGCGTTCTCTACCAGTAGACAATTACTATCCATATATTTATTTTATTTTATCCATTTAAATGTGCTTAAGTTTTGGTCCCAAACTGTGCTATTTACTGTTTTTTCCGGTATTAATTTATACTAACTCACATGCAAACATTCATTTTTACTAACTCAACAACCAACTGATAATGCATTTACACCACATGTTTTATTGCTAATACCGATAATAGTAAATAGTTACTTACACAAAACAATAGAAACCGGACCATACTTTGCCCCTTCTTCTATATTTTGTCTCTTTCTAGAAAACAAAAGGCTTCTGTTTTATTACCTGATTTTATATATCGTAAAATCGTGACACTCTTGACTGCTATACTCCTGTAAGTTATGCGGTCCTAGTACATGGTTGGCAGTTCCATGGACACTCGTTAATTGGTATATTACTCATCTGATTTATGCGATCTTGGTATTTTGGTTTTGGCCGTGCGTTGTGTGACGCCGTTGAAATCGCGATTTTATTAATAGCGTCTTGCCATATTTGGAAAAAAAAACATAACCAACATAAATAAAAAAAAAATACAATATTGTAAAGCTTTTCTTGTTGACAGTACTTTTTACAAAATAAAGTACGGATGACCAATTGGGACTAAGCAAAATAAAATATTTTATCGAATGACAAATCGGTACACGTTTTTTATGGATGCCAAATCACTAAAATGACGAATCGGGCATAACTCCCACAATCAGTAACAAGCATCATCTATATTTTGTATAATTATGGCAAGTACCTACAGGTAATAGTCACAAAATAAAGCAGTAAGATCTCAACAGTAAGCTGATACACGGCAATGTAAACATACTTATTTATATTATTTGCAAAATATTAAGATGATTTGCTCAGAAATTACTTAAGCTGTACTTAACCACACATAGTAAAGGGCGCTAAGAATAAGTAGGGCAGTAACAATTAGTTGAACAAAGAGTTTGTCTCCCCTATCGTCCGTCTGTCGTACAAGATTAACGGACGTTTAAGCATTTCCTCAGCAACAGATGACCAATTGTTCGTTCTCCCATAACGGCAGCTAAAAGTTTTCCCATTTATTCAGTGCTCATACGTCAAGTGGCTGTGTCGGAGGCGGCGCGGGACGCGGGCGGCGCGGGGCGCGGGCGGCGCGGCGCGGCCCGACGCGTTCCGGCGCGATAAGGCGTCGGGCCTATTGTCGCAGCGTCGGCGCACGTTTCCTCCGCTGTCGTCGAGCCTACCGCATTGTTCCCCTCGTAATGAACAAACTTATTCCCAAGCCTAATGCTGCAAAAGCGCTGCCGACTCCCAAATTCGCTCACTTTCACGTTATCTCACAATTGTCAAGTTGTACCTTCACTCTGTATATTACACGCATGGCGACAATGTCTCTATAATAGTCCGAAACCCACCGGCCTACTTGTGTTTGAATAGTGTTAGAGGAGTATTGGATGTGTGCTCACATTAGCACAATTTGGTGAGGGGATGTTTGACGAGATCCGGGTTCTATCAAGATTGAAATTTTGTTAAGTACTTATAAAGTGTGATAGATGACACGTCATGGTAGTTCCAACGACGGACATTAATCAATACCAAAGATACAATAAAAACAAACAGTGTATATTTTTAATCGTTAACAAACATCTGAGTACAGTTGAATCAAAACTAAATAAATCTCAGTTTCCTACCGAATCCACAAAATAGATCAAACGAGTCAAACACTATACTTAGTTCCCGTAAAGAGGTTTCCAAGTATCGGAGGTCATTGATTCCACAGGCAACAATTTATAGTAAACTAAAGCTCTACTATTTGACAACATTCGCTAAAGGTTAATTGATCGTGTTATATTTCAGTAAACAAATCTGTTTCAGATCCAATAATGGATATTGTGTATTTGTGTACTCTACGTTTCAAAGCGTCAATATCAAAGACGGTCTGTACGAACAAACAATTAAGTGTATATTTTTATTAATGGTCGCGCGGGGTGTCCCCGGCGCGCGCCTCCTATTATCCGCCAGACGCCCGCTAAGATACAGCCTCCTCACCCCTCTCCTAGCCTTCGTATTATGCATTCTCCGTGGCGCCAAAATTTCTTATTCATTCGAATATATTCAAAAATATCCCATAGTAGTAGCTCCATTTTCAATGACGAAAAAATTCGAGACGAGCGGCAATAGCTTCCAAGGGAGAAAATCGTATTTCGATCGAAAAGAGGGGCAAATCTTTTATGTAATATGAGATTGTCATCGCGATTATTACAGGCAAATAGAATACGCCGGATCAGTAAGTAGGTTATCTTCTTGCTTCCTTTGGCCGGAATCACTTTATTGGATGTTGTCGGGTACTCACTTTATTTTTGCGATTGTCACCTCTAAGTAACTAGAAAGAAATGTTGTCGCCGTAAAATGGGCATGATTTGAATTCCACACGAGGAAACGATTTTCAGCAGTTGGGGAAATATGCGCTTCGGTAATCATATGGATAATTTATTTATGATGAATTCACTTATCAGTGTGCTACGTGTAAGTAAATACAAAAGCAACAAATCAGTGAACAAATAAACTAAGTTCTATCTATTTTTCAAGAGCAGTTAAATAGGCGAATAAACTAGTGCGCTTCTTTTTTCCTTTTACGCGAATCAAAACTTTTATCGTTCGTGGAGTGACATCAATTTGTGAGAAAATGCTTTTCCGTCGCCGGTGACTCAAATTACTCCCAAACAAATGCCTGTCGCGGGGTTGTTATCTTGTAAGTTTGTGCTATGGATGGAAGAAAAGTTTTCACTACTGGATGATTTTGTAAAATCGTTCCGCTGTTAGAATTTTCCGATATAGTGAGATTGACTACAGAAGCGGAACTCGTAACTAGTTATGTGAAATACATATTTGCAAGTCTTTATGCATCGAAGCTTTAATTGCGACGTGTTGAAGGCGACAGTCGCGCGCTGTCGCTGCGCTAAGGCACCGTGCACGGGCGCAGATGTGCAGAAAAATCACAGATTATTAGCTGGCTCATACGGAAGCGGCGGCAACGACATATTCATATTTAAATGTCACGTTGCGACTGCAGCCCGGGAGAGTTAACTCATGTGTGCGCGACGACGCGGTTTCCTTAACTAGGATAAAATGTGTCGTGCTAAAGAATTACATCGTTGTTTTTGTACGGCTTCTCCGCGCACGTCGCCTGCACGTGAAATTAATTTTATCTTTCATATGAAACAACATTTTGAAACGTTGAAAAGACCAACGTATTTTAGAAGATTAAGAGTTGAAATCACGTGGAAAATTATGACTTCACTTGTAAGTTTTTATTTCTTGTTTTAGTTAGGTTGCGAAACCTACTTGTACTTGGCTTTTGAAAAGTTATTCAGAGAAAACTAAAAAATCATCTGCTCTTTGAAGCATTTTCCTGGATGTACAAGTAATGTTGACCTGAAGCGGTAAACAGGGGCGATGTTTCTGGAAAGTAATATAGCAAAGAAGCCTTATAAAGAGTAAATTGAATAAAAAATATTCGCTGTAAAATAAAAAATAGGTACGAGCAAGTTATTTAGTATATAGGCGTCAAAATGTAAATTTTACTTTCCGGAGAAAAGTTGTGTTCACCAACCTAATTTGGCGCAAGGGGAAAGCTTTCCTGTGTGATGCTATACAACCTCAGCTTACACGATGATTATACAATGTGAGGCTTGCATCTTTCTTGGGACAATATTATAAAATTATATCTACATTACATCATGTTATTATGTTGTATTGAGGTCACTCAATATAAGTAGGTACCCAAGCAAAGATTATTTCCTCGGAAAAGACTCAAAATCTTGTTTAAAGACATAAATAGCAAACCAAAATATTATTCATTCACTAAACAGTGGTTTAAATCGAAAACAAACAATAATTATAGAAGTTTTACAATAGACTTCAGAATTCTCAACCACAATGAAAATAATAGCTAACAGAGTGCTTTGCCGATAGACAATCAAAACGAGTTACAGAATTACAAAGAATAGAGGGATCCTCTCTTAAATTTTCCGAAGTACAATACAAAGGGATAAAAATGTTGGTTGCAATTTTGCGGAGAGTCAGAGACTCAATCCCGCGCCGCTCCGGGGAGCTAAACCGAATTTATGGTTTGAAAATTAAACTTAAATTGGATATTGCCGGGTTATTTTTAAGCATTTGCATTTAGTTATTCATTAAGCTTGTATTAATTTGTTAGAGCTTGATTGCTATTTAAGTTGACGTGATTTCGTTTGTATGAAATATTATTATAAATAATTTGTGATTAAGCTACGTACGAGTTGTAGTATTTTGCTTAAGTATAATGCGAAAGTTCTAGATTTACTCTCGGTATTTGCTCTATGTGACGTACTAAGGTGCTTTTAAGTTTTGCCACGTACGCAGGTTCTTTTCCTATTCCTATAAGTTTCCTGCGTCATATAAATGCATGAAAGCTTCGGGGAATGTTATCAAAGTAGTATTGATAAAGCCGTTTTTCATTGATTTTGTACTAAGTACTTATATGTGTATGTGCGCTTGGCCTAATTGTGGTAGGTCCTTGCAAGTGCACCACTCCTGTGTTTGTGGCACTACGCTTTGACAACCTTTGTGGCTTTTCTAGTTACTGACCATATTCATGTACAGATACTATAAGTTTCAATCCTATTATCTTATGTATATACCTAGGTAAAATCCATAATAGACCTTTTTTGAAGCCAAAATGGAAGGCACATTTTTTTATAACAATCAGAAGTTTACGCAAATCTTGTTACCAAAGAGTATTCTTAAGCGTGTAGTTCAACAACTGTGTAAATTTTACAAAAAGTGAGGGAGAAGAAGAAGGAAAACTGTTGAGATTACTTTTGTACAGCGTGTTGACATAGCAAGCTTTTATCACCCTTTTTATGGGGGAGAAATCCCTGACACATATTTAAATAGGCAAACAATACCGCGGCGAACCAACAGAAATAGACATTGAAAAGTGTTATTTTATCTAAATAAAAATATATCGTTTGTCGTCTTAAATTTCTCTTTCTATTTTTATCATTTTATTTATTTTAGAGTAGTTAATTATAATCTGCGTCTCGTGTTTCCGTGTTATTTCAAAACATTTCATATTCTATTTTATAGACATTTCGAACAGTGTCGGATTCAATCGGGCATAAAACCGCCTGACTCCCTGACCCATACTCGGCTCATTGATGAGATACGTGTCTGCGGTTTGCGAGAATGTTTTAATGTTATCACTTCATTAAAATATAAATGCCTCGTAAACTTCGGATAACCCGAATGATTTGCGACATACAACTGAAGAACAAATCTCAGTGTACAAACGAGTAACCGGAGCCTAGAAAATGACACGCCATATTTTAAGTATCAGAGGAAAGTCGACACGAAGGCGACATCTGGAGGAGGAGACAGGTGTTCAGCACCCCTGTTCCTCCTTCCTTCACCCCTCTTTATTGATATTACGGTCGGCGCATTAACCACTCCACGCGTTGTGTATTGGCTTTCACATGAGGGCACTACAATAAAACTAGATCGTGCGTTGAAATAAACGTGATGGAGAGCCTTCACCACGCCACTATCTCTATTGTGGATTTATTTTGAAGACCAGCTTTCAAAGTACACCAAAACACCTGAACTCCCACTTGTTACTCCATTGGGTTTGTATTAAAATGTATCAAATTGCATCTAATAAAACTGTAATAATATTGCTTATTGTTTCGTTTCGATAACTACCATTCAAGTGGAAATAGGAAGCAATTGGCAGAAATGCAACAAAGGAAACAGATACTTTATAGAGATACAATTTGACGGAAAATCTGAAACGGCTGTCCGTTTCAGATGTTCTTGGATTAGCGTATTGCGGGATAAGAATAATAAAAGGATTTCAAGTCGATATTCAAAGTGTGTCGTGAGAGGTCGTTCGCTGGCCGCACAGAGCCAGCGAGCGCCGGACCGCAATAATGAGAGAGAGCCGCTCCATTACGGATAAGAGAGCTTATATTTCTACGGTACGGTCGCCGCGACGATTGCTCTCTGTAATTGTATCCGGTTCGTCTGCGACTTACAAATACGCAGCTCTTAGCTTCAGCTTTTCGTTACCTTTGCGAGACTTTCAATCCGGAAGCTATAATTTCGTTTAGCGATTTACCTCTCTGGGCTAGAGATGCACACTCAGTCATTTTATGAATAGACTTTGACTTCAGTATCAATTAGTTGTAGAAGACTGCAATGTTCACTTGACTAGTAGCTTGTTAAATTAAGTGGCTGTGCAGAATAGGGCTATTTCCTTGTATTGCAAGTTGGCCGTCCACCAGGGATAAAAGTTTCCATCTAGATGGCTTCGTCTGCCCGCGCACACCACAACATCTGACAAACTTAGGAACACTTTAATTAGCATCTAGTACCTTTCTCAACGCTAAGTTATTCGTTTGATATACTTACAAGTTGAAAAGGGTTTTTTCCTTCCAAACTTAAGTTGTCAATTTTTGTAAATACTTAATGTTCAGAGTTGGAGAGGAAGTATGCGAAACATTTAGATCTTTGATTAAATAACAAAGCAGAAAGTTTGAAAGGGACCAGCTAATCAATTTGAGAGTTAAAACAAAGTAGGTATTAATGATGTTATTTTATCCTGTTGGAAGTTGATTAATTTAGGTTGCGTAAAATTGTACTGAATTTTTTATTTCCGTATTTAAGCAGGATCTTTGGTGCCACAGTTACACCTGATTTCTTTAAACTTGTTGCATTATTGTTTTACGTTTTTAAGTGGTAAATCAGTACAATCTGGAATCGATGTCAGTTTCAAATCTGAATATTGCAACACAAAACCTTGTAAATCTACTCAATAATGCTGTTAAGCGAAAAGTTAAAAAATAAGTTGCGAGCAGATATTATTAAGTTGAGCGCCGTCTACAAGCTATTCGGGATTTCTCTGTAAAGCCGTTCTCAATAGATGGCGTCGGGTAATAAGCTCAGCGATGGGCTATTACGAGGCTGCGAGAGAAATTCGTATCGCACGGAGCCTATGGGGTATCACTGGCGTGCAACTTTTATGGAGCAGCCGCCAGATTGAACCATGGAAGCCGGTCACAATTGAAATCGATTAGAAATAGCCGTGGACTGTCCGCAAATTACAACAATTGTTCGCGGCGCACATACTGCTATATGCTGCAATTTTAGATAAAACGTGTGCTCTACTTGTGACGCGTTATTTTTATAATGTAAACCATGAAGGGTTTTACATGACAGAAATCTTTTTTATAAGGTACTGGTTCGACTAAGTCTTTGTATTGTGTCTGTGGTTTTTCAAGCGGTTAGAGGTTCTAAATCAACAATTCCCTTTTCTTCAGCAGGATAAACACGACTTGGCTAATGGTGCGTTGTTATTTCAAGGTTCCGGCTGCGAACTTGCTATTTCTTACCTGATCTTACTACACTTCAGTATTTTTGGATAAAATCCCTAAAACCCTATTTTAATATAAAATCTATTTGAATCTACAGTCAAAACTGAAGCATTTGATCTATACTTTCCACTTAACTATTTTGTACTTACTCTACCAAGAATAGGTATACCGTTTTAATTAATTGACATCTGTTTTTTAATAATGCAAATTGGCCGCACTTTCCGAGAACATTTTGACACCACAACTGCGATATTCATGATGTGACCAGCTTTAATACCGGATAGTGTATGTCAAATAAATTAACACTGAATTTCAGCCTAACCAATCAAATGACACAATGAACAAAGCGTGGGCTGTCATCGCGTTATCCTCCTCTTAAATGAGCTGCCTGAGATTGCTATAATGTCGCCAAATTTAATTGAATAAGGCTCGCTTACATTTTACGACACGGCGGCGCGGCGAGCTAAAGCCGCGGCATTAATCTCCTAGGTAAAATCAATTGCCAAAAATTGTATTTACACAGACTTCACCCGTTCTATTTAAAGCCTTATCAGGCAGGGGTAAGTTATCTTTTCGCATGACTGGTATGCACGGGAGGAGAATCATATCAAAGTAAATTATTTTCTCGTTTACCGTCATTTACGAAAGTGCACATCTCACTCGTGCACCTTGAGGTCGGCCATGGGTTTTAGGTGGCTTCCTGAAGGTTCATTTCGGTGTGACTGGATATGAAGCAGACTTTTTATTGAGAAATTTATAGAGCAGCGTTTAAGAGCGTCACCGTGCGGGCCGGAGCGGGGCGCGCCGCCGACACGCTGCCGTCCTGGTGAAGACATCTCGCTGCCCCTTTATTGCTTGCCTCAAATTAATGTCTCGACCTCAACGAAGGATTTTCTACTTTGTGGAAACGTTTAACGGATTTTATTACGCAAATATTTTATGAGAAAAGGAAACAAGTATTTATTTTGATAAATCTTTGGGATAATCCGAACATCCACAGAATACATTACGATAAAATTGTTCGGGTGTAGTTATTAAAGCTTGTAACTTAAACTTTTTTACGCATATTATGAGGAGTTCACGACGTCTATGAGGTAAGTAGTTTGTCAATGTATTGTTTGTTGTTTCATGGATCGTAAGGACAGCGCCGGGGCGGGGTGCGTGTAATTTTCAGATTAGTTTGTTCAGCAAGCGAGGCTGCCGGCGAGCCGCAAATATGTGGCCAATAATAACGTCAGCCCACCGGCACGAGGCTCACGCCGGCCACCGGAGCTAACGAATTCTTCTGCTAAATTGACGTATTAATTTCTGAAGCAATTAATTAGATTAGTTAAGTGGACATACGACGCGGTTATGACACATTTTTCCATTATTTTTATAGAACGGTGTTTTATATAGGTAGCTGAAATATTTTTCAGACAAGTAAAGGGATTTATTTGCAACAACCATTTCATAGTGCATTTCCTCGAACGTCAGAACTTTAGCTATTTAATATTGTCTGAGCCGACGGAACTAGTTCACATTTTCAAACAAAGGACAGTCAGTAAAATCTAACCGGTCGTAATAATATAGTTCTTGAAAAATAAACAGCAGCTCAGCCAGATGTTTATTATCAGTTTCGCTGGCAATAAATAAAGTCGTATTATATTCTTGTGCGGACGATCTCGTGGCTCTATAAATCATTTTTATTGTGCTGTCGAAGGGTCCTCGGTAATGGTGGAGTTCGACGCTAAATTGGGTCGACTCTTACAATAAATAGATAATGCTTTACACTGAAGAGCATTAACAGGCAACATGATGCGGAGCTTTCTTATAAACTTTTCTTGCTATAATTAAATGACGTCACATTTCTTTTCAAAATTATTTATTGTAAATATATTTATTGTTGTATGTGTAAAAAAGCGTGGTGGCCTAGTGGGTAAAGAACCAACCTCTCAAGTGTGAGGGCGCGGGTTCGATTCCAGGTCAGGCAAGTACCAATGCAACTTTTCTAAGTGTGTATGTACTTTCTAAGTATATCTTAGACACCAATGACTGTGTTCCGGATGGCACGTTAAACTGTTGGTCCCGGCTGTCATTGAACATCCTTGGCAGTTGTTACGGGTAGTCAGAAGCCAGTAAGTCTGACACCAGTCTAACCAAGGGGTATTGGGTTGCCCGGGTAACTGGGTTGAGGAGGTCAGATAGGCAGTCGCTTCTTGTAAAGCACTGGTACTCAGCTGAATCCGGTTAGACTGGAAGCCGATCCCAACATAGTTGGGAAAAAGGCTCGGAGGATGATGGTTGTATGTTTAAATAACTGCTGATACTATTTCAGTACTTATAGTATCTACATGCCATTTTCATCATTTTCATGAGGGAAGAGTTATATCATGTATCATTAAGGCCATATATTTGCAGTTCAAAATATCTGACACATTCAATGCCTTATTCATGTTTCCAATGACGCAACAACATCATGTAAATCAGGTCAATGAAACCAATCACCGTGTACGTAGTTTATGATCCATATCGATATACAGTTCGATGTGTATCACAAACTATTCTGCTATTCGGTTCACTAGACATATATAATTAAAATTAGTTCACAATGTAAGAAAGAATGTTCATTTTGTGTGGGCGCGGCGCGTGCGCCGGTCGCTCCGGAAACAATGAAAGCTTTGACGTTACTTCCGGTTGTTGCGTCGCACGCTATCCTCCACGCCTCATTTGATCTTTCTCCTTCACAATGCACATCGGACGACTTTATACGACAATTCTATGTGTCTATGTAAATGGATCTGTAGCTACTAGAGCGAATATTTTTAAATAAGTAATGATTGAAATATTTTTATATCATGTTACATAGTTATGATAAGTTAGACCAATCAGGTGATTAATGTAAGGACTGCATAAATTAAATAATAAGAACTTGTATGTACTTTTATTTTAAAAGTAACTGTCTTAAAAAAAGGTTTTAGAGATCAATAATTTTCTTCAGAGTTGGCGATTTTTTTAATGATTATTCGGACACCAAAGATGAATGGCAGGCGTATTAGCGAAAATTTAGCCAGTATTTGCATACTACTTTTGCTACATGAACGCATACTCCTGTAAAATGTAAAACAATGTATGTTTATGGTATTTATATTACGCCGCCGTGGGAAGATGTTAACGGGGTGTAAGTTATCGTTGTAAGGCTCTCGTGGTTGTACGTGCAACCATTACACGTGTGCTTATATGAATCTATGGATTTCATAATATTATGTTATAAAAGCGTTGTTTTTTTTTTTAATATATTTCCGCCTTCAAACAATTTGCGGCAGCATTACTTTTAAAATAAAGGAGAATCGATGAGAAATGAAATCACATAACACACAATAATTCTGGGAAACTATATTTTTTGCCAGAATAAGTCAATAGTTCAATACAATGTTAAATGGTACCAAAGATTTTCAGTAAAGATTTTCATATAGTCCGAAATAATAATAATAAATAATGCTGAAAAGCGTAAACATTTTGTTGGCATAAAAACATTTCATGAAGCTAGCTTTTTAATTATGGTCTGAGTTCACTGACCCATAGGCCCTTTCAAATAAAATGAGATTACAGGAAATGAGCCAATAAAATAAACAATACGATATTGTTCTGGCTCACAAAGCTCCGTCAATGGTTATTGAAAAATGCCCATTGATTGATTACTATACAATTTAAATCAACTTTAATATTTACCCGTCGCTACTAACAAAGTGAAATACAGGTGCTTTCGATAAGATTATGACACAACTTACTAAAATATTGATTTAAATCTGTTCCATATTGCTAACTATTACCTAGGTACTTGAAAAAAAGATACTCTCCGGTGGATAAATTAATGAAAGAAATCTGAAGACTCTTAATATACACCTACCTACACGTTGAAGACACATAATCCCTAGTTATGGGAAGGGGCCAGCAAGCTAGACAATTGCACCGCATCATGAACGTGTCTCATTGAAGAGAAACATTACAACAAGTACGTGTTGTTACGGGATATACATTTCGTTTATCGAGTGCTCCAATAAGCCGCTCGATATAAAACTGGTATAAAGGGAGGTTATTTGGTTCCGGGAGCAATAAAGTGGTTCCGCGAGGACAATGGCCACTGCACTTGTCGTCTGCCGACCGACGTTCAGTTTGCTTCACTATCTTCAAAATATTATACTTCCGATGTCTCTTTTATGCGCTTTTGTTAACTGACAAAATATCTTAGAGCAATACTTTGGTGTTCCGTTCGTGTGTTGTATCATATCTCAATACTTGTAGCGCAGTCGCGTGTGATCCCGACAGAGTTAATTAGATCCTCAGAAACCTTTGGAGGATCAAATAAATAATAATTGTTCCGACCCTGAGCTATTTCTAGGAAATTGTAAAGTAATCCACAGTCTGGTCGAGTCAGGTAAATTATGCGCAGATATAGAATTTTCATTTATTTTAGCATCGTGTTTCATGTTACCTCGCTAGTATTGAGATGGATTATGAAAGTAAGGAGTATCCAACCGGGTTAAGACAACTGATCACCAAAGTGCAGTAAGATTGGGTCGGTTGTGGCGTCACAAAGGGGTTGTCGTGACTAGCTCGTTAGTGCAGAGGTCGGCTCGACACAATCAGGAGCGACCTCAACAAGGCGGCTAAGATTTCACCCGGCTACCGGATAAATTCGGCTCTTCGCAGATTCGCCTTCGTCAGAACAAATGAAATCTTAAATGTGAAGACGCAAATTATTGTATTTAAGGAGTTTGATGGTTCTAGGTTTGAATATTTTTTTAATGATATCGTTACAATAAATGTATATAGAATTTTAATGTTTTGTGACGTGATTCCAAAAATAGCACTGAGTAATCTACACATTAAATCCTTTGAACAACGTGACCGATTGATAAGACGTATATATGTATCTATACTAATATTATAAAGCTGAAGAATTTGTTTGTTTGTTTGTTTGAACGCACTAATCTCAGGAACTACTGGTCCGATTTGAAAATTTCTTTCAGTGTTGCTATTTGTCCCGGTACGGGAAGTAGTTCCCACGGGATGCGGGTGAAACCGCTGGCAGAAGCTAGTTTATAATAAATAAATATTTCCATCATGACATGTAATTGTTAATTTTAAACTTTATTTAATAAGTAAAATATTTTATTTATTTTATACAATGTATAAAACACACTATATTACACTATATTTACAAACTTAAACTACTTATCTTTATACAAAACTAAAAATAAATCCATCAATGGAAATGAAATGAAATTGTATGTATAAATTCAAATATTCCAATATCACTAAAATTGACTCAATTTAAATACATAATCCATAGTACGTGTCATTTAATGGCCACAAAACCTCAAGTTGTAAAATAAAATCATATAAACGAATATTGCTCAGATAAAAACGGACAGGGCAGTATTTTTGATAAAGCAATTCCAATAAGCGCACGCACGATTACTTTTATTGAGGGGATTAAAGTGCACCGGTCGTGTAACGAAGTTCATTTATGAATGCGGCTGGGCCATTGCGACGGAAAATCTTAAAAATCCTCTAAATGTTTCTCCCAGGTCGCCTTATTAAGCGATCCTAGAAGTAATTGTGGCAGACTTACAAAGTTAAGCGGCCGAGGTAAGCCCTCCAACCGTGAACGCTCATAATCGTTATTTCGTCTGCGGACTTTACAAATTGTAACCGGCCTACGTTACGTCTGTGTTATTATTAGCCCCTTTTAGTTTTAGATGCGGTCTGCTTTAATAACGTTTTATAACAGCTAGAAAATGTGCTTTTGAATCTCGTAGTAATTCGTAGCAAGTCTGCTACGACAAGTCGTAGCAACGTTGTTTAAACGAAGATGTATCACATATTTTTCCGAGACGTGCTTATTTTTTTAATATATTTCATACTAATAATGCGCGTATAAATGTGTATTTTGATACCTCAATTTATTTTTCTTCTTTGACTTCGTGAATCATAATCTTCACAGACACTTGAGATTTTGATTACAAAGTTCGTAACAAATTAATGCAAACCCATATCTTGTGCTCGAAATTGTGAAGCTTCCAAGAGTTGTGATAATCCAGGTGAATGCGATCGCGTTACAAAACAATTACGACTGCTAATTAATACGAACCATGTGTTTACGAAAAGTTATGCCGATCGCTCGTTTCGTGTATCTAATGGAAATGTTCCCTTGTGTCTTATGTTTACACAAGAGGAAATATCTATGATACAAAACTTTGAAAGAACATATTATTTTGTATTACAAGTTTATTGAGTTGGTATATTATATAAGCTCTATACAGATTCTTTAAATACAAAGAAATTAATTTTCATTAATAAAATAGTAAAACAGTACGAAATAAGGGACAGTTACAAACTTAGTCACTGTTAGGATTTATCTGTTATGAATGTTCGGTGCGAGTAGCCTTTGCTGTTACAATTTAGATTGACGTAGTGCGGTATATGACTCGTTGAAATGGTGCAGTTATCGAATCACAGTACATTGGAGTGCCTGCATGACACCTAGAGAGCCGGCAGCCTATTCACGCCAACGCGTCTCGGTGTGTGCCTCCAGTCGTACGTGCCCACAATACTCGTTCTATGGCAGGCCGGCAGAATTCGATCAATCTACTACCGAACTGCTTCCATATGCCGCCCGGCAATGATTGTGTGACGTTCATTGTCCGCTCCTATTAAAATGACAATGTATGGCACTCGATAACGCCTGACGGTAAGGTTGTGTGGATGAATAAATTGTTGCAATTTAGTTTGTGTTCATAGATCGTCATAATGTTGCAGTTTATGCGATAAAAATATTAATTAAGTTCGTAAATATAGTAATGTCAGTAACTTTATAGATACGGGTTATCTGAATAAAAAAGTCAGGAATCGTTGAATTTGAAGTATCAGTATTATTTTCATACCTAATGATGATGTAATCTATAAAGTTCCGGCTAACGTGAGAAAGTTTGATTGGTTTCAAAATCACACGAAGTCGATTCGTCAAAACTCATTAAAAAGTAAACAGAAATGTCGCGAAACCAATCAAATGTAGGAGCATGAATGTTTGTACGTTTTTATACAATCCGACCAATATTTGTTAAGGGTGTATTCCAGGATAGCACAAAACAGCAGTAATATTTTTTGATATGAACACAAAATGATTTATTTTTTCTGAAAAATATTTACATTTGGAATTGCTTGTTTGTTTTGGTTTCCATTTGAATCATTTTTGACAATTAAGAATTTTAGGATGACACATAAAAATACAAAAAAAAACTATTTATTTTCAACCGACTTCAAAAAAAGGAGGAGGTTCTCAATTCGGCTGTATTTTTTTTTTATGTTTGTTACTCGATTTCTCAAAGACGCCTGGACCGATTTCAAAAATTATTTTTTTATTTGAAAGGGTATGCTTGTTATTTGGTCCCATCGTCATCAGATCAGGATCTGATGGTGGAAACCCCTGATAAATCGAGGGCAACCTTCGAAAGTTGTAGGCATACATAGGGTAAAAACTTGACACTCAGATGTATGCCTCAAAGCACTATTCAATAGTGAAGGTTTGAAGTTGACCCGATGATGGAGACCAGAGAGGGTCGAGGTAACTCGACAACAGAATATGTAAACTAGCTCGTGTTTGGGCTTAAATTATTTGTATCGATGAGAACTTTCCACTTATACGGATAGTGACAGCTATTGGTATCACTGAAAAGCTGTAAATAAAAAACTTTTTTACAAAAAAATTAAACCGACTTCCCAAAACACTAAAAAAACTAATTTTAGGTGCATCGGTCTTGAATTCGGTGGCAAAATTAACTTAGTAACATCCATCAGACACCGACTTCTAGGCCGATGCACCTAAAATTAGTTTTTTAGTGTTTTGGGAAGTCGGTTTAATTTTTTTGAAAAAAAAGTTTTTGTAGAAGCCTTTTAAACTAGGTACATGTCCTCACCACATTTATATTATATTCAGTAATAGGGCTCGGCTATAACAATTTTCTAAGCCAATTGTGGTTCTGAATGCATTTTATGGTATCATAAAGCGTACATAATAAAACACTACCTAAGTATTCAGTGAGTGAAAATAAAAATGAGGACGGGTTTGTGTGCCGCGGCCGTGGAGTGGTTTCACAGACTACTGTTTCATTACTAGATGACTCGGCCGATGGCTGAAAAGCTGGAATTTCCCTTTGTTATAAAGCATTTTGCTGTCCTATACAGACAGATGATTTTGCACTCGAATCTCATACGCAATGAGATTGTTCCTCAATCACATTAGCTCTTCATTTCTAAACTGATGAGGAGCCATTTGGAGTTATCTTTTTTTCAGATTTGCGTTTTTTATATTAATATCTTCTAATCTCAATAATGTAACGTTTGTAAAAATACATTATATCCATTTGTCCACTTTATAGACAAGTTATATAAGATTAAACTACTGCCACTTATATTAGATGTGTTCGCGGAACTAGTAGTTTTTGCGGAAGGTAGCTATATGTGTAGGTAGTAAAATATATTCAAGCCAAGCTCTATTTCTAAGAAGTAACCCTATAAAATGTAGGTAGATAATTTATATACTTTAATATTTAAAAATGAATCTTTAATTAAATGAATTATGAAGTGTGAATAATGTTTGAGTTTAGTGGATGAGATTAAAACCAAATTAATAAAAGTGCTTACCTGTGTTGGTTTTTATGTATTAATTGATTCATTACCATAGCTTTACGATGACTTGTAAAGCACATTAAGTACAATATAAACTGAACTCAATTTTAACAAAATAATTTTAAAGAGCTGAGTTTCATTGAACCGATAAATATCGACTATTGTATAAATAAGCTTTTCATTTATTATTCACAATAATGAATTAATTTTATCACTGCCCTATTCAAGTACAAACATTTTTACATTCTTAACTAAATTTAAGTTTAAATGTTTATTTTGCGAGACTTAGTTTGAAATAACAACTCCATTGATAAAATA
Source organism: Helicoverpa assulta (assembly GCA_963856015.1). Lineage (NCBI taxonomy): Eukaryota > Metazoa > Arthropoda > Insecta > Lepidoptera > Noctuidae > Helicoverpa > Helicoverpa assulta. The sequence continues at coordinate 6,354,917 of CAWLCW010000016.1, forward strand.
ATAAATATGAATAATGTTTTAGGTAGTTTAACAAGTTTCATTTTGTTCAGTACAAATATTCAGAAATTGCTTTACAAGTTCAAGTTGTTCATGGATATTCATGAAGTATTGATTGTCCATTATCTTCAGTGTAGTTTGTTTGTTTTTGGGACTTTATAAACACAATGCGAAAAGCAGTAATAGTTCCATAAGATCATATAGTGTTTGGGTTTATTCTTTAAATTCTATGGCTTGAGATAAGTTTAGGCAGATGAAATGCTATATGAGTATGAATAAGTAACTAACAAATCTGGGTACAGGTACACATTTGACGACATTAACAAAACGCAGTTTGGGAATCCCCATTTTACAGTAAATCGTGTATGTCCAGATTCTGACTGATCCTTACCATAGAAGTTATGAAATCATAATGGTCTTCACATTGATACGGAAAGTAATGTCATCTAAAAAGAGTTAATATTGGGCTCCGTTGTCTTGAAGCCATAGGATGTAGTTTCATTCATTCCGCAGCCAGCAGGCGTGCTCGCTCACCAGTATTAGACGTAACAATTAGATTATTCCGTATTACTCTGCAACGGCTCATCCTGCTTAGGAAACGGGTTGATGATTGGATCAGTATTCGGGGAAGGAAGATTTCGAAAAAACGGCCACAATATCAAACTGTAGAAAGAATAATCTTCTGGATATTTTTCTATTTCTGATAAATTGACGATGAATACTTGGAATAAGATGTACAATATATTTTATGAGCGTTACGGAATTCTATCTTACGTGGAATATTTATGTACAGAAACATACCCAAATAGAGTACATAATAATAAATGTAGGTACGTTTATGGTGTAAGAGTGTTTCCATTATAATTTGTATATTAAATTCCATTTAAATAATTAATAAATGTAGCACATAACATGGCAAATAAAATAATCCCGATCACATTATGAAATTGATTTTAAACGTAATCAACCGCAGATAGAGAGGAAAGGCTCAATAAATTGGATCGCAAAGTAAACATAATTAACGAGACTTATTGTTAAATGGAAAACGTTGTGTATTGAATACGAGTGATATCTTTACTTATTGGAAATATGTCTTAATAATTAAACCGACCATTTGAAACACAATAGATGCTCGGTTATTATTTATTTATCATTAAGGTTATTATTGAAGATCAATGATACCTTATAACCATACATAATATTTATAGATGGGCTTTGCTTATAAGAAATAATTTAAATAAGGTATTGGATTCGATTCAAGGAACATACATTCTAGGTAAAATCATATGAATCGTGACTATAATACGTTGTATGGTCAATTTTATAGAGATTCAAGCTGATGACGCCGAATTATTAGGTCTAAAATAGAAGTACAAATAAAAAATAAACACGTTTACTTCACCTAAAATTGTAGAAAAATCTATCTGCTTAAAATAATATATAAAAGATTTCAGCTATTTGCGAGGTGGGAGTAGCCTGAAAGCCATCATATGACTTTATATGAGTTGTAAAAAAAAAACTGACTGTTTTTTGTTTCTTGATGATGACATATTTCATAAAACTTGTTAAAATCGTGTTGACTTCTCAAACAATAAGCCCATCACAAAGTCTTGAAAGCAGTGATGATTCAAAGAAAAATAAGGACAAATACAATTTCAATACGGCTAGTTATCCAGCCAAGTCCCGATACAGGCTGTAACACAAGTAGGTACGTATTACAGGGAACACTCGAAGTAGGTCATGTAAAATTTCTGTGAAATAAACATACATAGGTGCGTCGATACCGTTGAGTTATTTGCGACTGCGATATGTATCAATTACTATACTTGTGGACATCTGGGCGGGAATTTTTCCAAGTTGCTATGGTTTTTTTTTGTGTAAGTTTTGATTTAGTTTCGCGGAACAAAGTACTTTTTTAATATCGTGTTATTTAAAATGACAAAATATATGTATTCAATCAGTATAAAAAGTACCCCTGATAACGCCCAAAGACCCGAAACCGACTATTCATCACGGAAGCCGAAGGATTACTAAAGTGGTCCAAAAATATTTACCTTAATGAATAAACATTGATAAACTGTACTTAAACTTGCTTCCTTGATGTTTCGGTTTGTAACTTGACAAACTCTCCTCCTGAAAAACTTTATACAACATTTTATTTTCTCAGAAAAAGTAATTTCATTTCCAGTGCGAACATAATAAGATATGCCGAGAAAGAATTTAATTTGAGCAATTAGGCGTTTTACTTACGCAACATCAGTTTATGAGATTGTTTACATAAAACCCAGTTACGGCTTGGTAACCTATATTTATAAAAGTAATGTTTAGCACAAAATAATCAAGTTTATGTTTTCCACCTTATCCAAATTGAAGTTAATAAAGCTTAGGCAAAGGTATATGAATCACACTTCTCAGGAGAAATTGCTTTTTAATCGAATGAAATGTTCACTTACCCTCGAGGCGCGACGACGGCGACCGGACCGGAGCGCTGCGGCGGCACACGGGCGCGCTGCTCAACCCCGCAACCACAACTGATTTTCCAGCGCGAAAACTTCCCTCGAACGCGTCATCACTCACCCCATTCCCGCGCCGGCCAATCATCTGTGGGCGACACCGGCGAAGCCTGCCGGGCCCACACGAAGGCCCCCGAACGCTGGGGTGGCGATTGGATCTTTTAATCTGAAACGTAAATGCATACAAAAAGAAAACGACTGAGCTGTAAGCCACCGTGCACGGGCTGTAGGCTGAAACGACTCGTGCAACAGGTAAAGCTTTCTCCGCAGTCTGGAGGTTTGCTGCTTAAAAAACTCGCGTGTCAACTTCCAAACGGTTCCTTTGCAAAGAATTTTCGGGGATGAGTCTTAACTACTTTAAGGGTTGGCAACAATTAGTTGAGAATTGATGACCATATCATCAAATATACTCAAATTATCTACAAATATGACTTCTGCTCGTTTTCAGATATATTTAAATAGCAAATAGGGGTATACATATTTGTATATAGTCCAGGTTGTCTTATCGCAGGCACACTAACTCAGCATGAGGTTCTGGTCTTGATCCTCGGTTGTTCTCGGTAGCCTGGATTTGCGGTCGGTTAATAACAATAGGTTTGGTCTCTGCTACATGGAACATGGACAAATCTTGCGATAGCATACATGGAGTACTTTATGAGTACACTCTCTACGTTTTCGGGCAAAATAGGAAACGATAAGAAACTATTCATTCATAATTCTTATGTCTCGACACGAGCTGCTCTTAATTATGAACATAATATCAAACTAATAATATTTCAATTAAACTAATTGAATCACCTCGAAAGCCGTGCACCGAGACGTGCTGTGTATGTATAATTGAAATCCTTTCAATTAGATTGTTTGGCGGTGGGACACGTTACGCGTGGCCCATTAGATTACTTGTTTAATTCTTGACCACCAGGGCCGTAATCTAAGTTGTAAACTAAATCTTGGGCTTCGTCTCACATATCCCATAAGCCGGGCTCGGCTGCTATTTGAATGCTCCTCGAACGACCACGAATTAGTATGCGCGCTCCATTCGGGCCAGCGTCCCAATGGGCCGTAAGCGCCTCTATTCTATACCACTTAATCGCGGTCGCATTTTTGATTTAAGATTTGTTGTCGTTTCATCAATGAGTGTTTGGGGTTATTTTTGTTTGGGTATTCTCAGATACTGTGCCTATGATGATGATTTTGAGTGTGCTTAGCAGCTTTTGTATGTTGTATTTATTGTACCTACCTGTCTTATGTAATACTTGCCATTAGATATTTTTTCTATACAGCATTTAAAAATTAAAATGCTGATATAAAACAATAAATGTAAATGATTTAAAGTATAAAATCAGAGAGCCATTGGTAATTCGAGCGTGTTGTGCACAAGAGTAGTTTGCGCTCAGAATAGCCCGCCGACTCGGTTCAATTTGTAAGTGGGATCTTGGGATACGTTCGTTTTGTGTAATACACAACTACGGAATCATTCCGGCGGTGCCTGAATTATGTAAATATGGATCCGAATACATATTCGTGCGAATAAATGTCGCTACAACTTGAATTTAACTTGTTTAAATACTTATGTTTGAAATGCGAATGTTTATTTACATGAAACATTCCGCCAATACTTTTACAACCAGTCAATATCGAAATTCAGCGCGTGTGGCTTATTCGGTTTTAATAAAAATAATGTGTGGTTTTATTGATGATAAACTTTACGTAATTGATATTTCAAAGTAATTATATGAACGTTATTTTGTTAAGTATAACATCGCTATTTAATTACATCGTAGAAGGTATTTAAAACGCCATTCCATAAGAATTATTTCATTTTTTTCAGAGTTAATTGTTACTTGAGTAATAAACAACAACAAAATGCGTTTCTCTTTTTACAAAATACGTAAATAAAAGGCGAGACAAACAAATAAGCTGTACATAGTAAACAGCAAGAGAAGTCGCGCCCACACAAAGTTCCGAAGTGGGCTTTCACGTATCTTGATGTAGTTTGCGTTATCTTGGGCCGGTGGCATTGTTTCCATTACGCGTGTATCTCGGAGAATATTTAGACTCAGATATGAGAAACACTTTATATGCGCTTATTGCTCGGACATTTTGCTGAACGTTTGGGAAATATAGATACCGAATTAGGGCATGCAATACCGGTTTACCGGTTTCGGTTTTACCGGTAAAACCGCCCATTTTCGCGATTTTTAATTTACCGGTAAAAATAATATGTAACCGGTAATTTACCGGATTTTACGTTTTTGTGATAATATATAGCAATTGTTCATTTAACGTCAAATCTTCATTATGTAGCCTGAACATAATGTAATATTGCAGACATTACATATTGTAAGAGTGTTAAAGTTGCTATTTTTTAGGAAAGTAAACTTATGTGGCTCCTTAACTATCTCTAGGTAAGATACAAATCTTCATTCTCATCTTAATTTATAACATCTAAACAAATTTTATTCATTCGGTTAATCTGAATTTCCTCATAGCTGTCAGTTCCTATTAGATAAAAATGTAGCTTATGCTTATTTTACCTGCTCTATGACCTTATTGAGCAAGGGCTTTTACTTCACTACCATGCGGACAGCTCTGAGGACACGGTGGAGCACACAGTCTAGGTGTGCACTGCCTGGGAAGGGTACCGCCGTGTCGTCGTCGAGCCAATAGGCAGCGACGACCTCTCGCGTCCGGCCCTGGTTCAAGCCATAGTCCGAAGCGAGAGGGAATGGGAAGCCGTCGCCTCCTTCTGCGAAACAGTCATTCTCAGTCTCTCCCAGTCAGCTCGAGAAGGAGACGGTGGAGCGCCTGTGAGTTCGCACCTCTCATCCCAACCGCTGTAGTGGACCGAAGACACCACGGGCGCCGAGTGTCGAGAGACGACTCCCGGCCACCGTAGGCGTCGGTCTGTGGACGGTGAGTTCGGGTGGCTCATCGTTCCTCCATCTGCATAGAAAACAGACCCGTGTCGGCGGCCCGAGTTGTTCCACGCGCAGGGCCAAAACCATGGTCCATAAAATTCCCACGATTTACCATAAAAAAGGGCTTTCACTTCAATGAAAAAAATGATTTTTTTTTCACGGTAATTCTTAGCGTTTATCCCGTCTTGTGACGGGGTCCGCTTTCCGTATCTTCTTCTTCCACTTCGCTCTATCCAGGACATCTTCCTCTTCAAGTTCGTAGATTTTCATTTCATTCATTACGACACTCAACCACCACCGTTTCGGCCTGCCTCTGCGCCTTTGACCGGGTATATTGAGATTGAGTACACAACATTGGCGATGTATTCAGGTGGTCTCCTTTTTACATGGCCGAACCATCGCAGCCGTTTCTCTTGCATTTTGTCGACGACATCGCGTTCGGATGGTACTGACATGTTTTTTGTTACGGCCCACGTCCCAAAAAATGTTTACCACCTTATACCTTATATTTTTAATTACATTTAAAAAAAATACAAAAATTACCGTTTTACCGGTTTACCGGTAAAAATATTTTATTTACCGATTTTTTACCGGTAATTTTTATTTTACCGGAATTGCATGCCCTATACCGAATGGGCTTAGTTGGTGATTGATAAAACTGCAAATTTAATTCGGGCTATTTAATCATTTGTGGGTTGAATTAGGTAAGCTAAACATTAGATTTGAATATAATTAATCCGATAAAATGAAGTAAAACGAAGGGTGTGGCTAATAGCATAGTCATTGCCTATTAAAACAAATTAGTGGGTAAGGCAGAATTTTGATATTTAATCCTAGAATATTTAAGGCGTTTAATAAAAAAAACATGGTTGATGAAATTGCGTGAGTAATGAGCGCGAAGCTGACCTGCCGGTTTGTAGGGCCAGGAGGCAATTTAAAAATTTGTCCCAAGGCGTCGCCTAGTTGTCTATATTATGTGGCGAGATATGCAGGGTGCCCGCCGCGTCGCCTCCGCCCGTGCTACAGTGCTACGACGCTACGAGACGCGCTACGGTGAGACGTAGCGCGGCTTACTATTGGATTTGTTGAAACGTAACGTAAGTAAATGGAAGTAAAGATATTCCTTTTGTTTTTAGTGATTATTCAATAAAGGAGCAATTATCAGTTTCGTCTATGGAATATTTCTGTTTTAGAACTTTATTATTTCTCCCTCATAATTTTCACAGTCGTTTATTTGTCCTCAAAATAATCGATGTAATTTTGCAAAAGCCAGGTTGATTATTTTGACCCTTTACCAATTTATTACAACGCAACGAGAGTCTGATGAACTTTCTAAAGATTCGTGAGTCTATGTCGCTTACTGCGCCGGGCGCGCACGGGGGAGGGCGCGAAGTTGACTTGATTGGAAACCCTATTCCATATTTATTATGGGCCTATTTTGTCATGTTTATTGACGCGCCTGTCGGGCTATAGCTCCGGCTTATTAGGCGAGTTTCAAACTTACTTTATTCAATAACATAAGCGGGTAATGGTAGAACGTCTTTTAATTTTACGTCGGGTTCCCAATTGGTTTTTAATTGACCAATAAGAATCAATTAACGTGGCTGTGTGAGTGTGACTATCGATTATTCTATGCAGATACATGGCTAGCGTTGACATATGTGTACCCATTTAGGTATTTAAATGAACCCAAATAAGAAAATTGCAATTCCAATCCATTTCATAAATTCTCTATTTATCACTAAAATATCATATCATTTTTTTGTTCAGGTTTAAAAGCCTTGTGGTTATTTGTTGTAAAATAAACACATAAACAGTCCCTAACAGTCATGAGAATGTGCCGAAAACACAGTGAGCATGTTGTGTAATACTTACCAGATGTTAGGGGCTTAGAGAAAACACTTAATGTGAGGTCGAAAGTCTATCAACAAGCGAACAGCATGACTTGAAGGCGGTACGGTCTTCATGCCTCGTTCTAACCACGTCCTAGTTAGAACACTACTAGCTCAAACCACTAAGCTGATTTTGATCACTGGCACAATTACAGTATCAAATTATAGTCGATATCGATTTCATGCGATCCCGATAACATTAATTTCGATATAATTTCAAATTAGGAAAATGATAGCTGTTTATTTTACATGAATTGTCAGAACAATCGGTAAACAATTACAATTTTATTGTTTGTAAGTATATTATATTTTATTCCTTTGTTTGTTATAATTAATTTGCGTTGGCCTGAGACTGGCTCCCGTTATCTTTATTATATTGTGAACTGTTAAAATGGAGCAGATGAAATTCGAGTGAAAAAATAAAGGTAGCTTTAGTTACTACGAGTACGTGTTCGATTTAATGAGAAGCGTTAAATCGGGTATCGAATGGAATTCAGTATACATGTAAATGACATAGCTACCTCTTTTTAATTTCTGTAAAAATAAGTGTTTCTAAACGGATTCAAAATTACGGAGTAAATTATGGAAAAACATTGAGATTGTTTTGTAATATGCTTTGTATATAGAAATAGAGTTGTCAGTCATTTTAAGATAATGATGCACTGCTAAGTTGTGGTATGGTGTGTTATAGAATGGTATTACTAGGTCTAAAAATAATACTTAACTTCACTCGGTGTATGTTTATTTCATACCAGTTAAACCCAACTCAATTTCGATACTCTGAATGACATTAGGAAAGATGTAAGTAGATAGTTATTCTTGTGCATCACAAGTCTAGCCATATTAAGATACATATATTAACAGATCAAACAAGGCATCTATACTAATATTATAAAGAGGAAAACTTTGTTTGTTTGTTTGGTTGTAATGGATAAACTCAAAAACTACTGGACCGATTTTAAATATTCTTTCACCATTAGAAAGCTATATTATCTGCGAGTAACATAGGCTATATTTTATCCCGGTGCGGGCAGTAGCTCCCACGGGACGCGGGTGAAACCGCGGGAAAACGGCTAGTATTATATATAAATAATATTTTATGTAAAGCATAATTCCACTAGCACAACTTGCAGGCAAGTGGAGTGGCCCGTTTGAACGCGGCCCGGTGCGCCCAGAAGCGTTGTTAAAGGCATTATTATCCGGACGGTCGCGCTGCAAATAAATCGTCTGCCGAGCGCCCGCTCTTTCGATTATCTTCAAATCTTCATTACACCGACGTATGCTCTTACGCCTCTTGCACCTACGTTTTATATTGAAGGGATGAATTAAATGCGGGTTATGACGCTTTTCTTTTAAGTGATATTTATTTTATGGAGTGTGAGCTTATGTTTAAAAAAATGTTTTTTTTTGTGCTTTTTGCTTGAGTTATGTAGTCTGATCGTATTTTTTTTTATTGCAGAGAATACTATTCTAGGGCATTATGTACTTACTAATTACATAGGGTTAGAACTTATTGTGGTATTATTATTTCACAGTTGTATGTACTTCTAATTTTAGCAGACTGTATAAAAATTCGACGAAATACCAATGCAACTGAATTCACAAACTTATCAATACAACTTCAGAACATTAGTGGAAAGCGTCTGGGCATGCATGTTACAACACTTATGCCGTACGGCGCTTTCGTCATTCCTGCTTCCATGCTTACTCCTATTACGAATTGAACATTGGAAGAAAATTCCAGCCAACATGTTTCGAACTCTATGAAGCAATGAAACTTCAGCTCAATAACAAACTTTTAATGAAACACGGGTAGTTGATCTCTCTGCAGAATGTTTTTGATTAAGTATATTAAGGTGAATAAAAATCTTGCCGTATGAAATGAATAACTTTGCTGTGTTTTTTTCATGTAAGTTGGTAAATATTCTTTAAAACCATTACTTTGTTTTAATAAAACTCTTCTAGTGAAGATAATTTCTGTCATGTTACCTACACATATTAAGTACCTATATCCTGATATCCAATGTGTAAAAGACACGTTGTTCAAAGTTGATATTTTATCACGTTGAGTAGGCGTATTTAATTACGGTATTGACATTTTAATATGTTTGAGGAAAAAGGGTGCGTTATTTTTGTCGCTTATTTTTAGTAACATTTTCTTTGACCTAACAGCAGGCAGCTAACTTTTTTACAATAAACAGGATTACGAGAAATGTTAAAAGTTATTTTGTATTTATTTTCCGCCAGCATATTATAAATTTGATAAAACGTTCGATATTTATTTGGAATGATATAGATATTTGAATGATGTACCTTTGCGTTCCTCTCCAAAGATATCTATAAAACTGGGGAAACTTAACAGAATTTTCAAAAAATTGACTACCGATACGTATACGTAACCAAACTTGACAGGAATAACAAAATTAAGGGCATGAAACAACGACGCATCAGCTGCATCGAACTTGAGAAAGTAGTTAGTGATTTTATTGAAATGGCGGCAAAGGCCGGTGACAGGCGTGCCCACCGGATATTCATTTACCGAGCCGATGGCAGTTCCGGCTGCAGATACAACACCACATTAGCTTTGTGCGTCATGTGCCGGCTAATTACCTTCCTCACAGTTTGCTGCAACGACTACATCAAATGCAATTTCATTCACGTTACATATTTTTAATTGGTTTATAAAAAAATTCAACGCTTTTTAAAGAAAATTGAAAAATATTTTAACAAGTAAATGTATTTTTTATTTGTATTCCAGTTTTCGGTAACTGTAGTCATAGTGTTTAAACGATTATGTGCTTGTCCGAATTTTACAAGCAATACCACAGGAAGCAGAAAATCGGAGTGACCGAGGGTGACTTTTAGATGGGGATGTTGCGAACAAAATTCGATTTTCTTTACATTGTTGTTGAGCGGCTCCATTGACATACTGGGGAGTCTATAGTTTTTGCATGTTTGTAGACTCACTTTATTTTCAATAGGTCATAGGTACGCTTAATCGTGTAATGGAGCTTTTCAAGAATGATTCACCATGCTATACCTATAAGTTCTCTGACGCCCGGTGAGCTATCCTTCTTCACGTGTACCATAAATGTTAGTTACTCTCTATTGAGCTGATATAAATGTATTCCTAGTTCATATTACCTACACTCGAGCCCTCAATGCCTAATCCAATTATAGCGCGCAAAACATCACAAAAGACTCCCCCGCCGTTGATTAAATCAATCTATGATTACTAATAATATGGCTAAGCTTGACCATCAGCAGGTAAATCCAAACAGTCGGAATCAGTGTAATGCTCTCTAAACGTTTGATATGGAATGAATAACATCACAGGCTTGTTACAAATGGATGAGCCGAGCGAGGCCGACACACGAATCATGTTTACGTGCACTCTATTTGTTTCAAATCAGTGGATGCGGCGTTTCAATTTAGTAATGTGTCGTTATTTGAGCTTGCATGATGTTTGCGCATTTTGAGAGTTGTGATTAGCGCTGTTTATTATAATTTGTAATTAGAGTGCTGTGTTAATGACTATTCAAATATTGTAGCGTTTATCTGTAGACGACGAAATAGCGAATGTTTTAGTGGTACGCCTAAATTTGTATCCATAAACGTGCTGCAATAAATATACTTCTGTATAAATTTCAAAAAAATTACTCTATTTTAAAATACGCACTTTATTTTATGAAGAGATACTGATAAATATTCATGATAACATACAGTAAAATCCGCACCCCACAAAACATTTAGTAGTTGCAGGTCGCGTGGGGCGAGCGGAGCGGGGACACGATTCTCTCACTCGACAGATCACCTGAAAGTGTACCACTTAATAACTCACATCCTCTCGCGGTTCACTGGGCAGCCGCTGGATCGTCACATATCTCTAAATATGGCCGGCGAAGCGTGACGTCGCCTGCACAGTTACAACATGGGATTAAGCCCACATGCTCACATGCCCACACCTCGCTCCCGTACGACATCGTCACGTGGGCCAGCCTTTGCCGATTAAATACCAAATTACCGCTACGGTTTCATCTTTTATTTCAATATTTTTACCAACGCTTTTCCGTGGAATAATGTCAGCGTACGTTTAGAGTTAAATTGAATGGCATAAAAGCTATTGTTGTCTTTACAATACTGGTTTTATGTACTCAATGCAATTTATTTTGATTGAAACTACATAGTTCTATTTTTATACAAGTAAATCAGCTTTAAATAAATAGAATCTGATAAAGTTTATAATTGCTAACAGTAAGTCGTAGCAGTTGCGCAACATTGTCCTAACTAGAATAAACTACGTGTATCTATTGAAGAGTATAATAATATTCATTGGGCTCGGGCAATTTTCCGGGTGAGCGGCGACGCGTCTTTGATCAGAGCCGACTTCATCGCAAGACTAGTAAAATTTTAAGAAATAACTATGGCTTTACAACTTATATTTAGTTTTAATTTCTGATATTTGAAATTAATATATAACTGTCGCGATAGAACTTGAATATAAGTTTACCAGTTGAACTTCCTTGAAAATAAAGTTATGTGGTGGCATAAACTGTTTTGAAAGCAGAGACTACATCACTAAAAGCATTTTCCAAAATAGTTGTTCCCAAAGTAATTCAATTTTACACCCCAAATAAGTCGGCCGCAAGCGCGTGTAGGTTGATCACTCGCCGTTTGTCTATGGGCGCAAAATGTCGGGGACGGGTCGCAGGAAGGGTTGAGCGGCGCGTCTTGTAAGCTACGCTCCACCTTTTAAACATTACTTCCAGTATGCTTACGAGTAATTATGCATACCACAATGACTTGCAAAGACTGTGTAATCAGGCTGTTACCTCATTATGTGATCATATTATCTACTATAAAACAAGCTTTATGGTACATTTATTTACACCTCGCAAAATCTCAGTGCCATTGACACGGATTTCAGGAAAGGAAATTTCTAAATAATCCAATGTGATACTTATTATATATTTGATTCTACCGTCGGTCAGCACTTTGCTTTTAGTGAAATACGCCTGTAATATATTGAATCAGTTGAGAAATGTCACAAAAATTCGTAGATCATATTTTACTTCTAAGTTTCTAGGAAATCTTGTTTGTTTCACATTTTCTTTTAGCCTTGTAGTTTATGAGGCTAATAAATATTTAGTTTTTTTTGTAGTCTGGTAAGTTATAAATAACTTATGTTACTTTCTATGATACATTTAAAGTTTAATATTACAAAAACATCCTCACTAATCCGTTATTTTTGACTGGTTGAATGAAAGACAGAGAAGAATGGCCACAAAAAAAATTATTAATCTCTTACCTGCCTGTACTTGTGTTGAAGACAGCGGGATTGGCTCTCAATGTCATGAGGCCGAGCAGTAGTGGCGTGGAGTACTCTTCACTGTTACACTTCTAATACCATTGATGTAGTGGACTACTACTCACGTTGAGATGTTCAAGTTGTGTTTGTTCTATGGCAAATTGGAACACAAGGCGTTTGGCCATTTATTGGAACTTAATTTATTTAGTTGTTCTTAAAGTAGTCATTAAATAATTGCATTTGAATTCCAGCTTGAGATATTGCAGTATAGGTTTAATCTAGGTGATTTTTGGAGAGCACTGAAGAGTTTTTATTAAATATTAGTTTCCACAGTTTGTGAGGAGATCGCGTGTGGCACTGGTGGACAACAAAGCGTGTGTGCACACGCAGGTCGCGGTGGTGGGGAGGCTTCCGGAACAGTGTCGCACCCTTCCGGTGTGCGCGGGCGCCGCCGCGCGACCTCGTGCGTGACCGGCCACCGCCGCGCACCATAATATCCTATTGTCATCCAATAAATGAACTCTAGCTGCCCATAAACATCATTTCATGCATACACAAATAATACACATTTCACAACATATTATGAGGCTCTTTTGGGGTAATAAACACGATCAAAAAGCTTTCGCATATTGAATTAATAGAGAGACCATATTTTATTTTAAGCACTTAGGTTCCGCCAATTGACGGAACGTAGTTGCGGTTACGTTTCATTAGTCTTAAATGGAAATTCGTTTTAACTGTTGTTTATTACAAGGCCCATAATATAAACCAATTAGTAGGTAGGCGCGGGAAAAGCTTTTATGATGCAATTAATGCATACGGTTAAAGTGTCCTGAAAAACAAAGGGATATTAATTTTAATAGTGACATGCTATGTGTAATGGCAGGCGGCCACCTGAGCGGCTGCTTTACTACATTTTAAATCTTTTTTCTGAATTGCATTTTAAATAAACGTGTATATTCTGAAAAGCTTCAATCGAGATATTAGTACAGTAAAATCGGGAATAAAGTGAAGACCATTGGAGCATTGAATACCTTTATCAGCCGTCAGTCACGTGTTCAAATTTTGTCAATACAACGCGGTGGTTATTCAGAAGAGATCGGAAACAATTAGACAACAGTGGCATTGGTCAGCCGAGCGCAGATCCGTGCGTCGCGCTGCCCTACTGATTTACTCACGAATATTTTCCAGTACCAATCTGACGTGGAAACAACGACGCAACTAAACAAAATTAAACCCTACAGCTATACAAACTAAGCGCTTTATTGCATCTGCTGCTGACGTGTGATGTTTACTCCTTTTTGTAAATAAATTCGCCTTATTTCAATTCAACGAATGAATATGAATATCGGTCAGCGTGTTTGTATGAGATGGCTTTTAGTCAATGCTCACATACAGGTACCGCACACTCGGAATTAATTAATTAATTGAAATAACGGTAAGGATTTTCCATTTTTTTACTGTTCAATGCATACGAGTAATAGGTATTATTTGCAGTTACTATGAAATACAAATTCTGTAATAGGTACATTACTGTTCTGTTTGTTACATTATAGACTTAAGATGCTAAACCACTTAATCATTTTGAATGGGAGTGCGAGTCATCTGAATACAATTTCTTAAATTTTTTGAATTGAATGCTGAGGCTCAAACAAAGGGTCAATGGTCGCAGGACTCACTATAAAAAATAACTTATATATTTTAAAATAATAAACCTCTGTAAGAAAGACTTTTATTTAAGCCTGAACTGGCTTTGCAACACTTTTTAAAGCCATTACTTGATTGACCCTGAAAATAGAAATTAAATCGGCGCTTGTCGTCTATAAGCCCAATTAAGCCGCGACTTAATTATTTTTATCAAAGGGTTTGGACATTTGCTGCAGACAATTGAAGAATTGGACTCGAATTCAATTTTTTTTTTAATATTTTGAAGGTTGGTTAGGACAGGTAGGTATGTTTTATTTCTTATTTTATTTATTTTAAGAGGTAGCTTTGTCTTTGTTTATTTATTTTAAGAGGTTGTAAAAAGTCGTGGTGGCCTAGTGGGCAAAGAACCAACCTCTCGAGTATGAGGGCGCGGGTTCGATTCCAGGTCAGGCAAGTACCAATGCAACTTTTCTAAGTTTGTATGTACTTTCTACGTATATCTTAGACACCATTGACTGTGTTTCGGATGGCACGTTAAACTGTAGGTCCCGGCTGTCATTGAACATCCTTGGCAGTCGTTACGGGTAGTCAGAAGCCAGTAAGTCTGACACCAGTCTAACCAAGGGGTATCGGGTTGCCCGGGTAACTGGGTTGAGAAGGTCAGATAGGCAGTCGCTTCTTGTAAAGCACTGGTACTCAGCTGAATCCGGTTAGACTGGAAGCCGACCCCAACATAGTTGGGAAAAGGCTCTGGGGATGAGGTAGCTTTATAGGTAAGAATTATTATTTTATTAGGATATAAGCTAATTCACGCGGTTTAACCCGCGTCTCGAGGGACTTCTTAACTTACCCGCATAAAACATAGCCGTGTTCAGCGCAAAGAGTGTAGCTTCCTAACAGTGAGAGAATTATTCGAATATGTTCAGTAGTTCCGGAGCCTATTCGATGCACACAAACAATCAAAACTTACCTTTTATATATTAAATATAGAAATAGATGTCCTTATTTCTACTTTGCTATATATCTTTATAAATAATGGTCAGTTCATAAATGCATATAGCGGTCGCATGTAACCACGGCCGCATAACTAGTTTGTATCTCGGGCATCGGCTAAGTGCGCTGTGCCTGTCCGAGTACTTAACCTAATATTCGGTAATTGCGTTAGGGGCCGCAACATAATTAACGGGCTCTCTCAGTTGGTCAGCTAAGACGGTCTATTGATACGTGCTTTGTGGTTGCAAGCAACCGCCTGCACTTCAACTATGTATACGTATAGTTAGGTATGTGGTCATAATCTATACTAATATTATAAAGCTGAAGAGTTTGTTTGTTTGTTTGTTTGAACGCGCTAATGTCAGGAACTACTGGTCCGATTTGAAAATTTCTTTCAGTGTTAGATAGCCCATTTATCGAGGAAGGCTATAGGCTACTTTTTATCCCGGTAAGGGAAGTAGTTCCCACGGGATGCGGGTGAAACCGCTGGCAGAAACTAGTTATTGAATAAATTGTAAGTCATTTTACATACAAACAAAGTATATCATAATTCTGTAACAACATATATGCTGTAGATGGAGTTTCAGCGAGTATTTAACTAACGTTCTTTAAATCAAATAAGATCGTCCTCCCGCCCTTATCCCAATTTTATTTTAACCCAAACAACTGTCTAGTTCTTAGTTAAGGTTTAGCATACAAATGTTATCTGTTACATGAGAATTTTGAGTTTATGTATGACAATTCCAGTCAATTAAAAACTGCTTATTACTCTTTGAGCTGAGATAGGTATAGTTACAATTATATTATCCTATCTTAAGTTCCTAGAAGGATGGGCTAACGCAGTACAATCGATCGATCTTTAAATAAAAGCAGGCTATTGTCCATTCGCGCGACAAAATCCTTTACTCGTCTATAGTCTATGACACCCACGTAGGAGTGGGCGATTATCCGACGGGACTACTTATTCACATTTTGTATAGGAATTTGATATACCTAAGTCAGTGATGGGCTAAGGAGGAAAATAGAATCATAAACAAAGAAAAGACAATATTTTTATCTCATGTTTTATAGTAGTGAACATTCCTGTAAAATTACGTACTTAAAACTATACATAGGTGTCTTAATGTGTAATTTAGTACCTATTAATATTAATTTATTTCCTTAAAATCTAGTTAAATTAAGTAGCTGTACATAAAAAAGTCGGTCCAGAAGCTATCAATAATTTCACTTATCAAAAATTGACTTAATTATTACTATTTTACTATTTATTTGCTACTTGTGGCTAAAGCCGATTCTCGTGGCGACTACTTCGCGTACCCTGATATGAAGTAGTTTTTGCCTTTACGTCATTTGGTGACTAATATTGGTAATTAGCTTCCGCCCGCGGTTTCACCCGCGTCCCGTAGCCGGATGGTGACAAAAACCTTCTCCCGGGTCTAACCTCCCCTCTAATTTTCAGCCAAATCGGTCGAGCCGTTTTCATGTTATGTCGTGACAACGGAAAGCGGGTTTCATTTTTATATATATAGATTGCTACTATGTTAGTTTTACATTTTTCTTGCCTATATTTTTGAAACTTATACAACAATAATGTCTCTTTTTTGTAATACCTGTATATTTACTAAATTATTTACAGTCCATAGATTAATGACCTATAACACTAGTATTGCACATTTTATGATATTTTTCATTTGTGTTTGTCAACTACGTTCAACGATGATGATTATAAAAATGGTAATGTTGAGCGGGTGCTGATATTATTCTGTATGTGAATAAAAAATACATATTACATTGAATTAACTGAGCCTAAATTGAACTACTTTTGGGAATTAATGTTCAGCACCAGGTTTGTATGCCGAATCCCAGATATCAGCGAAGCAAACACTGGAATGGAACCTGTAAAACATGATAAGGGGCAAACTGACGTGGCCCAGTATAGTCCAGATCACTTTTCCATAGAACTCGTATCTCTCGTCGAGGCTGTCGGGGGATTTGTAAGAGAAAGTGTTGAAGATCCACATAGCCACGTTGGTGATTAAGAGGAACATTAAGATCTCCCGGCCTGGCTTCTTTCTCCGAAGCTTTTTGGTGTTGCTGCAGCGGCGGAGGCCGTCCATGATTAATGGCGTTTGGATCAGCACTTGTATGACCTGCAAGTAAATGTTACAGTTTAAATTGCTGTGCTAGCCTACATGATTAAATGTTTAATTGTTTTTTTTAATACAAAGAATTTTAAGTGTACAATTTCATACACTGATATGTTTAATATTTTGTAAATCAACGGTTCTTCAAAACATACAGACATAATTGTGCTGCCGGGGAGTTTGTTCCACCACTTCATCTTCCGAGCAAAAACACATAGAAAGTGGTGAGGGGGAGGCGTTTTGGGTCCTGTCTTTTGTAAATTTGACCTTCAGAAAGACTGACTTTGAGCCTACTTTGAATAAATGACTTTCTTTGTCTTGTAACTTGTAATCACACTCACCATAACTGCAAAATCGATACTCTTCACAACATTTGTGATGCTAATAGTTGCGACCAGCGAGAATATCGTCTCCATAAAGAAGGCAGGTAAACAAATGAAGAGCAACACATCATCCAGGAGTGAGATTGGGTGCTCATTGATGTCCAGTTGACGCATCTGGTTGAATGCTATCACCACCCCGAATAGTAGGAGAACGTGAAGGCCTAACTTCGTGCTGTTAGTAAGGAGGTAACCCAATTCCACGAAGTCACTGTAAAAGTAAAGGATTCAAATTGTGATTACCATAGAGATAAATTAAAGACAGAAAAGGTAATAAAGAAAATTCTTGAAACTTACTCTCCAACACTGCTGAAAACGAAGCCTAAGATAAGCATGCCAGTGACGACCACCATTACAATGAGTCCTAAGAATAGTCCACGGTTGGAGGCGTGGCAATCAGCATAGATCACGATGTTGCTCGTGAAATCATTGTCTTCATTTGCCGTTGGGATCCTGGAAAAGGCAAAATTTATTAAATGTATCGGATTTAATGTAGGTTATTGCTTTATGAATTAAGTCGATTTTCGATTTATATACAAGTATCATAATATAGTTTAACGTACTTGCAGAGGTGGTAGTTATCTTCGCTGCTAGAGTTAATTTCAGAATTGTTGCTATCTTCATTGTCACAGTTGCCGATGTTACTCCAGATGATGTAGTAAATGGCAACTGAAAAATAAAACACATCAAAAGTGATCGAAAGAAGAATAATGTTAAAAGTCTGTGTCTGATAGTAAAATTCATAGATTTTCTGTCCTATCCACATGCAATCTATGTCCCGCATCTTTCATTTCCAATTTGCCAATCAAAAGAAATTAGTGTTACGTACCAATAAGAATATTAAATTCCACGTTGAACGGATAGAGGTACGGCGAGAAATTCTCATATATCGAACTAATGGCTGCAGTACTGTTGCAGTTCGGGTTGTATAGGTTGCTAACGTCGATGAATCTCTGGTCCAGCGATTTATCTGGAAAATATACATATATATTACGAAATGTTTTTTACTAGATCTCAAGGGTTAATCAAGACAATAAAACAACCAACGAGATTGTTCTGTTAAAACATGTTTATTAAAATGAGAATGAAATATCGTACGAATGTAATGTACAACTTACCATGTTCAGGAATAGTGACATTAGCAGTTTCACTCGCGTAGTCTGCACTGCTATATCTAGAATTGGCATATAGTGTCAATCCTAGTAAAGTCTCACGAACGATCGCAGATATCCAGAAGCACAGACTGCTGCCGATTAGATGCATGAACGCGAAGTGAGCCAAGCCCTGAAATACGGAATTCTTTATTAAACTTTACTCTTTCATATTTAGTTTTATTTTTCGTGTTTGGATTTGTATCTAACATTGATTGAACTGACTAAAAATAAACTAAATAGCCAATAAAAACTGAATAATTTTACAAAAAAAAAATATGTATAGAGAGATAAAAACTCATAAAATTTTGAAAGCGTCTCTGTGTCTTGTGTGTTACTTTTTCTGCTAAATGGAAGTACTTTTTTTGACTTTAGTATTTTTATGTGACCAATTTTTATGCAGTTCTTTTGGAGATATAGAAATATTTTTACCTGTGCTCGCAAGACGATGACGTTAGAGTATTTAAAGATGAAGTACAGTTGAAGGAAGCAGTAAGCAGGCAGCATAACGTCGAGGACTACTTGTAGGATGTTCACACATTCATCGTTGTCCAAGTTCTCGTCTACTAGCTGGCCTATTTGAACGGCCAGAAGGAGGAGCGAGTGCACCAAGTGGCCCAGAGCGAAACCTGTAAGGAATAATATAAAATTGAATGCTGAGTTCGATAGAGCAGTTTTAATAATAATTGAGTTTGGACGGTGGAATTTTAAATTGAAAAATTTCCTATTGGAGTATATATATGAGGTCAGAAATCGATAATTATAATACCTACAATTGTCTTACCGAGGTCTAAACCATTCCAAAAGGCCTGACTTGCGATACACTTAATTTATATTTTTTTATACGTGTAATAATTGTGATGACTTCAGAAACACGAAAATTTAAACTGACGCGTAAACAAAGAAAACAACAAAATTATTTATGTTTTATTGTGGCGCCTTGATTAGATGTATTGATTAGGTAAATCATTTTCCTTATCTCTTTTAAAACGTGGTGTAGTAAAAGATAATAAAAAATGTCATATGAATTTTCTAGAGATTCTAAAAAAAACATTAATATTTTGTTCTTGGTAGACAATCTGTTTGTATAATATCGTAATAATTAAACGGACAGGCTTGTGAAAAATATATTTCACATGTGCTGGGATATCGGAAAAACAGTATAAAAATATGAAACCTACTAAAAATAGATTTAATGATAAATTGTTTACAGCCACACTCATTATTAAATTTCCATGATTTTATCATATTATCTGATTACTTTATAATCAGTCAATTATTTTACTAAAGAAAACTACCGAATTCTGCGGCAATATCACAATTTTGTGCAATAAAAAATTGTATCACGCCTGCAATAAATGGTTTCGAAATAAAAATACTTTATTTTAATTTGGACTTTATGGCAACGTCTTAAGAGCTACGTGGCACTGGACTGTATATAAAATGTCATTATCTTTAGTTTCATTGTTTTTGAATGCATCTATAGGTATAATAAAAAGCAAGTCTGCCAATATCGCCATATGGGTGTGTCGGAGTAATCAACACATGGCATTGCAGGTGCTTTGTAAATTAGTTCATTGAGTAAGATCTTACCAGCAGCTCCCATCTTGAGGTAGAAGCTTCCAGAATGCCGGCCCTGGCTGAAGCAGTATTCATGCTTGGTGGGGATGAGCACCGGGGGAGGCATCCCTGGTATCCTGTACGATGACTCAGGGGTGCGGTCTCCGGGGGTTATTGAACCCAATTGCTCCTGAAATTACAGAAACCTCATTTAAGATCAGATTTATTTACTTTTTACGTAGAATATATGTTTCATGGTTAGTAAGCATAAAGTCTATTCAAAATTACACGACAAACCTATTTTGAAACAAACTACTAGAGGTTTGTTTTTTTTCTGAATGCATAATATCAAGTAACGCAGAAATGTCTTGCGTAATCGAAACGCATCTAAGAATAGTTGGTGTCTACCAGAAGCAACGGTCACTCTCCATGACATAGGCACATACAAGATAATCGTGAAAAACAACCCTTCTTGACAAAAAAATATAATCAACACAATTCTATCTACATTTAATAAATTGATCGGACATGAGATAGAGTGATAGACAATTCCGACTAAAACTAATTTAATCATTTTCCTGAAAGAGATAACATCTAAATGCCACTGCCAATGCTATGATAATAGACGTTCGTCTTTATGACCGATAGATACTATTAATAAATAAATTATCTGAATTTATTCACCTCTTGTTTTCTAAAGTAATCCATAACTTTTTCTTCATGCATAGCTTTAATTTTGTGATTTTTGACAGCTATCGACTTGTACCTCGTTATGTCGACAAGCAAGTATATAATATACAAAAATCCGACACTGCAGAGGATGATGGAGTAAATCTGGAAAAATAAAGGTTACTTTAAAAAGGAGAATGTAGATTTATCTACGAAAGAATGGATATCGGCCGCAAGTTCCATAACTTCAATCAACTTTTTATTTTATGTACTCGCATAAGTTTGAACTAGAAGAAAAAGCTTTGTGCAGAATTTTAAAATAATATTACTTCTTGTGACTTGCATTTAATTGGTATTAATAATTCGCTGTGCTCCTTATTAGCCTAATATTTAAGCCTTTTTAAAACATTTTATTTTCATTTTGCTCGCTTAAAATATAATCTGGTTGTTATGTTTTTTATTCTGTAGTCTATACTATCCTTAACACTTCCTTAGCTACATCGGAACTAGGGCACAGCGGGAAATCAGGTAAGGATTGGCACTTAGAGATAAAGTAAATCTTACCTCGGAAATGGAATAGTCGATGAAGGAGTCGCTCAGATAGATCACCAGGCCCAGTGTGACCAGCAGAACTGCATACATGCAGCTTATAATGAGTGTCAGGTACTTTCTATAAAAGAATAAATACAAACTATGCGAGTGAAAATTGTACTTCTAGGTATGAAGTAGTATTCTATCATCATGATAGGTAATTCGATGTTCAGCGGTGGACAAGTAACGGCTCAGATGATGATGTTAACTTGTAGAAAGGACCCATGATGTATTTTGTTCACGGTAATCGAACATCATTTAAGTTTATCATGGCTGTATAAAACACAAAACCAACGAGTCAATCAGCTCCAAAATATTTGTGATTGTGATAACATTTCAGTAGGTTAAAAGGTTACTCTGTGAATCGAACCGTTCGTAGTGATCGGTGAACTATGTCAGCGAGCCACGCCCTGAGTAAACACTATGTATGTAAATCAGCACAAAGTGTTCCAAAAACTAAATATTAACGGATGTGTTTGTTAAATGTACATACAATTAACAAGAAAATAAACAGAATACATATGTAATTTAATAAACAGGATTGCATTTTTCGCAATAAAATATCGGTCACACAGGACATAAATTTCTAAGCCGAATCAGATTTTTGCAGGATACGGCTTCGTTAACCAAGTTCTCAAGGATATCAGAATTGGGTTCAAAAGTAGCCTATCACTTATATCTATGCCTACCACAGTCGGTCCAGCGGTTTTTCGTGAAAACCTAAAGTTGAGAAGACCAAAGTAGGTTGTAGTAGTGGGTACGGGTTTTTTCGTCACACAATCTAAAATTATTAGCCGACCCCAACATAGTTGGGAAAAGGCTCGGAGGATGATGATGATGATGAATCTAAAATTAGTGGACGTGCCGCAAAAGTAGCTGGAATTCTTTCGTTGTTTGTTTGCACCCTCTAGTTACTACTTACGTGGTAAGCTTCTTATTATCCTCAGGACTGGTGGGCGGAGGCGCGTGTGTTTCTACTGAGCGTATAGACTGGGCGTCCATTGTGGCCACGGATCGCTTGCGAGGAGTCGCGCTGCCTCGCATGTCACTATGTGGCATGTATAGGCGGTAACTATCTGTTGAAAGGAGTATCATTATTGTAAGTGTACCACCAGTACAACATATGGAAAGATAATAAAGATTTGAGTATTGAGTTTTACGGTTTTCAGGACACCTTCATGTTTTTTGTATGGACTAAGTAAGAGAATAGCGATCAATCTATAAGTCATACCCAAATAAAATAGTCCTGTTTATTTTTTGTTTAGGTTTACTAACATTTTTATTTTTTATTTCCGACTGGCTCGTGCTTGGTCAATATTTGATCTGATAACAGGCGATGGTGTAGGCAAAGGTAGCACGGTTGGTAAACAGTAAGTAGCTCTTGATTCTTGAAGAGTCTATGTAGTTTATTAAAGCATGAAACGCCATCGGTTAGAGACAATAGAAAAACTATTGTTTGTTGGACACATGGCGTTCAGCGTGTAAAACATTTATTAAAAAAGGTATTTACCTAATCACTGCTTAGTGTTACCCAGCTAAAAATATACCTCCCCTATACACCCATCTGTATACACGGGTCTCGTAATGCACGCACTAGTAACCCCTTTGCGAAACCCCTCTCAGCGTATGGGCAACATTATTAAACGATAAACAGCTTATTATTTACTAAACAATGCCTACGTAATGAGGAAATACCTAACACTAAGTAATGATGACTTCATCAACAGATAACGAATCATACATGAATATTAATATTGATCTAGCATGACTAAATTCCTGTTACACGACATTGATGATTTTTTTTCCAATTAGCAGATTAACTTGAGATATTTGGTGCCATTAATACACGATTCTAACTATATCAAAAATACTGTTATTTTAAAAATCAAATATTGAATTAACAAAAATTGGAATCACCATATTTCATTCCAAATTGTGATTTCAAGAAATAATCCAAAGGAATCATAAAGGTATTAAAAATTAAGTCTGTATTTTTCCATCATGTAATATGCATTACGTTTTTAAAGAAAATAATACTGAGTGTTCGATTATCAAGGAAACAATCCATCTTTAACTTAATCTTTGGTTAATCAGTTAATTCTTCAATCATGGACCAATAATCCAGCTTGGATAATTTGTTTAATTATTTATCAATTTGCAATTATGACGTATTAATCAATCAATTTAGGCGTTATCTGTGATAAAGTTTGTCTGTGATATGTGTTTTATATAATACGTGGTCTTAGATGTAAATGTTCGTGTTACTATAATGAGAACGTACCCTTATGCAATAGTAGATTATTTTTTTTCGTAAGATATCATTATAATGAATGACGATGAATGTTGTTACTAACTTTACAAGTACACTTTTCCCGCACTGTTGGTAAAATGGAAAGGTTTTTGTTTCTGCGTTGTGTTTGATAATAATTACTGAACCTCATTTGTTTATTTATGTAATCATTTTAAATACACAGGGAATTACCTAATCGAAAAATCGTGTTAAAATTAATTACGGAAGTCGGTAAGCAGTGCTCTGATACAAATTGATATTTGGACTGATAGTATTATAGTATTGGTACGGAATTTAATTTTACACCATTATTGATTTCCATTAAAATTATTCGCATTCTGTTAATCTTTTAAGCCTAGCAATAAATATCAGCGTAAGTAGCTAGATACTGGTTTAGCAACAGATTAAATATCTTTAGGCTCGATAACCGTAAATCTACATACATTGTGTTCATGTGTGTCCAAAAAAAATATACTTACTCAATGATTTTGCGTCTCCATTTTTGAGGTTTCCATTGTAAGGTAACGGACTGCTTCGGTCACCTGGTAACATGCAATAATTGTATGAGTACCTATGCTTAAATCTACGAATCTCAAAAAATAGTCGGGTTTTAATTAGTTTACGACTAATATAAATAAAATGATCTGCTAAGATTAGATAATTGGACTTGCTATTAAATAATTCGTTACCAAAAAATATTGGCATTAATTACAAGAAGAAATTAGGTTTCAATTTCATACTCACCAATAGGTGTAGCAGATCCCGACTCATCTCCTCTACTAAGATTAAAAACCCTGGGCGATTGCCTCTCGTTTGCGGAATCCTGTGAACAACAGGAGGAATTTAGAAACGCAATAAAATCCGCGATTGCCTGCAAATACCTGCCTGCAAATTCATATCTGCATTGCTACGGTGCGGGCTAAAAAAGTGGCGAACATGGACATCGAAAGCCGTATAAAATCGGATTAATAACTTCATTAGCCGCTTGTTTCTCTCGATCGACACCACCCTGTATTTCACTATAATCCCATTTCGGTGTTTCAGTGTTCCTCTGCAACGAAATTCGGGCCGCGCTGTAAACGCGTCACAAAAAACGCTTTGTTTCGGACGATACTTCCAATGAACTCATTGTACTGTTTAACACGAATATTTTAGACTTTGCACTTCTTGGTAATGTTTTGCATACCTAGTGCCTAAGTGGTAGGTATAGTCGATATTATAGGTAATTAATTTCAGTAAGGATATCAAAAAATCTTATTTAGAGGGCTTCCATGTATTAGTGTGTTAGGCAAAGATATAGTTAATATTGTATCAAGTATGAAAATTTTTGCACTAATGTCCCTTTTAATAGAACATGTTGCTATTAGCACTTGAGTGTTCTTTATGTTTGGTCATCCCCCACCGAACTTAGGACTGATGACGACAGTCGCTGTCACGAGGCTTCAAGACAACTTCGATGTTATTGAAAAATGTGCACTTTAATTTATCAGTACATACTTTCCTGCTAGGAGTTCATTATCAACACCTAGTCATACGTCAGCAAAGATAAAATAGTTAATAAATCAATGCTAGCTAAAAATTAATTACGAAAGCGATACATGACAATCAACTAATGCCATTTACGAATGAGCATGTTTTATAAACCTTAACAGTGGCTGTAAGGGAAATAAAAAGTAGAGATCGAATTTTCATTAGGCGAGGCGTTGGGGCGGCACGGTGTGTCCGCACTCGGTATTAACAGGCAGGTGGGGGCGGGTGGGGGCAAGGGTGGGGCGCGGGGGGCGAGGGAGGCTCGCGGCCGGCTGGACTCAAAAGGTTTACAGTTGGCTGCGCGAGAGTGACCCGCCTCACAAACACGGCCCGCGCTCGCCGCTCGATGCTATGGAACTGTACCGCCGCTTTACAAACCTTTTATAAATTTATTTTTGTTGCAGGAATGATCATTTTGATAGACAGCTTTCATAAATACGTTCAACTGAATACATTGTGGACCAATTTTAAAAAGGACACCTCAAATGCATTTTATTGCGAGTTCAAAATACTGGCATACTATTTTTCTTTTTTTATTAGTGGAAATTCAATACGTCCAAGTTGTGTGCTGTAAACTTAAACTTATTTCACACTCTGCTTCTATGTCTTGTACGATTCGCACGACAGCAAAGGATGAAAGACAATCACTCAATCTTTGCAAACATCTAATTAATGTAATAAAACACGTCAGTACAATAACATTATATAAAGCGCATTATATGAAGCAAATAAATAATTTTCTATATGTAGGTAGGTAATGTCTGATGACATTCTACGATATTTAAAAGTATAATTGTTTCTCTTTTCTTTGATATATTTCGTTAAATAGGTTAATCTAAAAAATATAACACTTTAAAAGTGCGTTCGAAAAAAAAGACAGAAACTAAACAAATGTTAGAATGAATATTCCCAATGGCATATCCATATATTGCTCTTGTAGAAATCATTACAACCCATTGGGTCCATATATACACGAATTCGTTGTTTAAACTACGAACGACGCTTAGAATAAATTTACTTTGGATATGCGCTAAAACAGCCTGTTGCAATGCAAAATATTGTGTCAATAATAGTTTTGGTGAAGTAAGAAAAAAGTTATTATTACTGTAATTGTTTTTAACATTTAATGATAATGTAACAACTTTTTAAATGTATTTTTCTTTCTTAAGTTTAATTTTAGAAAACAAATGTTAACAACCTTTATTTACGTAATACGTATCTATTTATATGAAGGTATATCATTTGTAAAGAGAAAGGATTTACTAACATTAGATAAGCATCAATACTATCATAAAACGAAATAAGTTATTAAGGAAAATATACAGTTATTTATATATTTTAGTGATAGTTATATTGTGTGAACTATGGACATTGTTCATACCTACATCGAGTGCATTGACGTAATATTTGATTATTTTATAATTTTATATTTGTATCTACTTAGCTAAATATTATCTGCGTCCGTATAATATCTGTAGTTAATCTGTAACTTATCTCATCTTAATATCTTCAGGAATTTCATAATGTTTGTTCATCATTTTAAGTAATTTCTACATTGTTGCGTTTTACATCATTGATTGAGCAAATTAAGCGATAGATGAATTAAAACATTTAGTTTTATCTAATGAACAAAAAAATATTTTTCATACCTACATGACAAATCGGATTTTGATAAGTAATCATAATTAATTACTGATGACGATGTTTTGATTATATGGTTTTGATTTTATTTGGAGTTTATTTAACATTTGCACTTGTGATGCAAAATGAAATTATATCGAATGTGTCGTTCACAATCACATTAAATGAAATGCGTTAATATACTGGTTAATATATGTCGATTAACACAAAGAAAAAAGAAAAATAAGTAAAATAAAAATAAATGAATTTTTCAAACAAAGTAAATAGAATAAAAATGTGCGAAAATTAGAACACCATATAAAAGTCAGTCATTACAAACAACTGAAATTTTCCCTTGAAAACTGACAGCTGTCAACTGATCAAAACATTCGATACTCCTAACTTTATCTCTGCTTTACACATGATGTTGTAAATTATAAAAAAAAAAAATGACTCCTGTGGTTAAACCACTGAATGGATTAGGTTATTTTTTTACAATTCGCCATAGAATATCATAAAGTATATGCGATTGGATTTAATGTGATTGTGAACGACACACCCTGTATGTATTGTCCAATATTAATAAACACTCAAATGTGTATTACAGGCTGGGGATTTATTATGTCTGCTTATGGGTTATGAAAATGTGTCCTCGGTTAATTTTATTGCTACGAAGCATCGGCCTTTACTGCGTTAATAGGACACAAAAATTATGAAAAATATTAAATAGTAACCTTAAAATCGAAGACATGAAATGATAATAATTATCAGTCAAATTCTTCCATGGCTTTTCAGTTTCATAGTGCGGAAAGTCTGCGTCAATATTCGGATATCTGCATAATAAAACGAGATAACCTTCAGGCCATTGAAGGTTCATAAAATGTTATTTTTAGCGATAGATATAGATACCTACGTGAAGGCCTATGAATAAATTCCTAACGTCGTCTATACTTTTATACTGGCATGACAAAGAGAAAACATATATTTGCTTGTTTGTATCCTGAAGGCTCTAAATTTAATAACCTATCTATACTATCTCCAAGTGACATAGACTCTGTTTTGTCTAGGTACGGGAAGAAGTTCCCCAGGGACGGGGATGAAACTGCGGGAAAACTGCTAGTTTAATAATATATTTTTTTAAACATGGACTAATGTAGGTACTCCCGGTATTGGTAAATAAGGTTTTAACAAAGAAACTTCAGTTTCTTATCAGTTTGAATGAAAAAAATACTTAGTAGACGATTGTGAAGCATATTGTTATTGTTGGATATAAAGTATAAATATACCGATTTTGTAACAAGTACTAGCTTACTTTCAATGTACTTATAGAACAGGATTTAGAAATATTGAAATGCACACTAAGCATCATTAGGTACTTATAAATAGATAGGAATGTTTATATTGTTTCGTTACAAGTATTTGATTTATCTATATTGTTATATTGCTTTCACGGCATCGTATTAGTAAGAAAAATCATACGTTGTAATAAATTTTATCGCTGTAGGAAAACCCTGAGTTTGATTAATCAAATTGTTCACGAAAGTTTTATTGTCAACTTTCGTCTTTTTGGATTTTCCCATAACGCGCTTTTATTAGTCACGGTTAAAGCGGACATTGATAGTACATACAACCGGATAAGTAATTACAGTGTACCTATCAGTAAAAGAAATAGTAAATTATAGGTACACAAGCAAACCTCCTTTTGTTAACAAATGTATGTTACACAGGTAGGCTTTATATTACCACTAGCTTCTGCCAGCGGTTTCACCCGCATCCCGTGGGAACCTCTGCACGAACCCGGATAAAAATTAGCCTATAGCCTTCCTCGATAAATGAGCTATCTAAGACTGAAATAATTTTTCAAATCGGACCAGTAGTTCCTGAGATTAGCGCGTTCAAACAAACAAACAAAGAAACTCTTCAGCTTTATAATATTAGTATAGATATTCCTACCCCTAATAAAATAATCAGTATTCTGAAAGCCTTAGGTATTTGAGGTCTTCAACATAGGTAACGTTTTATACTGTAGGAGTATTGGAACACAACACTACCTATCGCCAAATTTAGCACTCACGAGGTTTTCGCTCAAATATCGACAGAAGCCGCTGTAAATTAACGTTTATCAGTACAATTAAAATATTTGATATGACACTGAGGGATAGCAGTGTAAGTACATTACAACCGGAATTTTTATCTCATCTTATCAAAGCGTTGAGAACACGCCGGATTACTAATTCCATTATCGTTAACCCATAATTGGAAAAAAAATAATTCTCTAAAAGTTGTGTGTTGTTTCCGACAAAACAATTCATGTCATATCGTCAGTACCCGGTATCAATTAACGGGCAAGTAATTTGTCAGACAGTCAATAAACTGTTTTTTTATTTTATCTTTAGTTCAACTTGACTGATTCAGACAGATACAAAATGACTTGTTTTTATTGATTTCCTTAATAAACTTAGTTCAACTGTCTCATATCCTACGATTCAATTTGGAAGTGACTTGTTGAATCAGTTTTAATGGCAGATCAAAGATATTGATAGACCCTTGCACGTGCTCGTGATTAATAAATTACATCAAATATCTGACTTATCGTTTGATAAATTATAGGTTCAACAACGCTCTTAAATATTAATTGTTATTCAGCATTTTGTGTTTCTAAATTTTTATATCGTTAGAACCTCTTGAAAAATTGTTGCACTAAGTATTTAAATAGGTGCATGCACCTTTTTGGTGTAACCAATGTTAATCAATCTTATCAAGTCTGAAATCAAAATAGGTGCAAATAATTCGAGGTACGCAAAAGTTTGAGGTTATAAACTGTTGGAATCTACATACATACAAATCGATGCTCACCCTCCGATCCGGCGGTTGTTATAGTTAATCTAGTTTGTCTGTAAGTGAATTTATGACGTGTGATCCCTCCCAAGCAGCGGCAGACGTAGTAAATACTTGTTACCACTTGATTTAACCGAGTTGGGTCGCGTGGTTTAATGCCAACCAACCGGAGTTCCACCGAGTTTTATTTTCTGCGCATAATTGGAGGTTTGACTTTCATATTTGTTGAATTAATAAAAGGAAGATCAAAAATACAGCGTAGAATTAGTCTCCAGATGTTGTTTAAAGAATTTAAAAAAAAAAAGTTCATTGGGTTAATTACCGATGTCCTTTGTAAGCACATACAAAATAATGCCGGAGCAATATTTAATGTAGATAGATTTTGTTAATAAAAGGAGAAACATTCGACATGCCTGCTAAGTAACCATATACTTCACCTTCCCTTTTGGAGTAGATTCATTCCTATTTACGATTACGAACTAACTCGTAAACAAATCACCTAGCACCATTATCACACAAAACAAATCCGTTTTATCAGTCGAATAGTCTCGTTATACCAGTAAGGTGCAATGCTGATACTAAATACACTAAATTATACAGTTGAATCCATTTATAATGACATCGAAGGGACTTTACAAAAACGTCATATTCAACGGACGTCATACAAAGCATTTCATAGAAAATAAAAAATATCTCCTCATTTTGTCAGTATGTACATATTTATTTAACTAGACAAAAACAATAAGATAGATAATATAGAAATAATATGCAATAAGTACACATGTTTGTACATTTTTCTCTGAATTAGAACATGTCGTCGGATATCGCATTACTCTCCCGATTATTGTTGAAGGTAGGATGCAGGCCAGTCGGTTATTGTGACGAATTTTGTTAAAAATGCGTCACAATAAGCGACATGTCACTGTAAGCGAAGTCATTATATCCGACTTTTTTAGAGAATTTTATGTGAAAACCAAACTTCAAGTGCAATTACGTCAAAATAAGCGGTTGGTCAAAATAAGCGAAGTCATAATAAACGGATTCTACAGTACATATAAACTTCCTCTTCAATCACTCTATCTATAAAAAAAACGCATCAAAATCCTTTACGTAATTTAAAGATCAAAGCATACATAGGGATATAGAGACAGAGAAAGCGACTTTGTTTTATACTATGTAGTGATAGACCATCAACTTTATCAAAAATTACTTACACTCCGTGCAATATCAGGGTGGTACATGACACTTCTCTGTGGTTTCCGTCGCGCTGCCCTGGCGGCGGTGGCGGTCACCAGGTTCCCGGAGACCGGGCCGGGTTGTGACATGGTGCGCCTTCTGCCCTGCATGTCTTCGGAACTGGACCCATTACTGACAGATGTGTTTTGGACCTGAGGATAGAGATTATAGAAAATTAACGTTGAGTAAAGAGGAAAAAATTGCTGTGAATTTTTGTGTGTTAAAATGGATTGCTAAACATAAACACATTTTGATCAAAAGATTTGATAAAAATAATTAATTTTGTTTGTTTGTTACCTTTGTTGGTAGTGCTAGATAGCGACTTGTTAATATTTTTTCATTAAACATTATTTTCGGTAAAGTTAAATTGTATGAAAGCAAATTTTCAGGATAAGTATATGAAAAAATATGAATACGATAATAACCAAAATAAACTTTTTTTAGTTCTGATAGCCTGGCACACTATTAAGTACCTAAATTAATGTAATCAGCTATAAATAAAACAATTCAAAATATAACATTAAATACTTTCTTGGATAGTCATTTCAGTAATACTCGTTCCCATTATTGAGAAGAGAAGAAAATATTTCTTAATGTGATTACTGATTAGAAATTCCCTTTAACTGTAATTAAGTCTCAATCGGAAGGGTGCTTTGATGTGTGGCTATCGGGAGATAAATCTTCTTTACAAATATAGATGGGCTGTTTTTCAAAGAGATGGATGTTTTATTAATTATGTTTTCGTTCTGTTTATTCAGATAACATTTATTTAATTAAATATAGAGGTATATATGCTTTAGACAAATAGTTACTTGATATAGTCTATTCCGGTTAACTTTATTAAAAGTACCAGTATTCCATACATCAAATATATGATAATATATATAGAGTTACATCCTAACAAGGGGTTTCTTTGTATGTATTAACAAACATCAATTACTAATTATATTACATTAGGATTTAACTAACATCCTGAAAAAAGGAATTCATTAATAAAAATATGCTTATCAGTTGTTTTTCGTGATTTATACAATGACGCCGTGTTTTACGAATAAGTGGCGCCACCGTGTTCATAGCAAATTAATTAATCAATCAGTAGGTACTCACGTGACTCTCACCTTCACGGGATTTTAGGCAAGACAACATGACGCCTATTAACTATTGGACCTTTAATCGCCCGTGACGACTAACACTGAACACTGAACTTTGAATATTAAACTAACATTTCACTGTTCCCATAAAACAATAGTTCAATAACAGAATTGGGGTTTATCTCATCTTAATTGGATGTTGGTCCAGGAGTATGAACAATGGGCGTGCTCGGTGAGGCATTGTGTATCAATATGTAACGTCGTCCGGCGGGTATCACGGCCGTACATCTCAGCTTCAAGTAAGACGCTTACGAGCGCTCGTGATGGTCCAGTGACAGACGGACAGACTGTCGTACTTCGAGATATAAATGCCGTCTTACTATTCCGACAATGATATTTAGTGATGATTTGTACATTGTAATTGTAATGAGTGTTCTACTTGAGTTTGGTTTTTGAATGCTTTGTTCAACAATGGAGTTGACGGGTTGAAGTTGTAGTTCTGCTGGCTTATTCGCTAACTTTCCGATTTTCAGATGTCAACTGGCCTCAGTTTTCATCCGAACTTTGATGTCAACCGATAAGTTCAAAACATTGGTATTCTGTATCGCATGAAGTGGACATCGGTGGATATCGTTACACGGTTGCTGACGCCAAAACTACGATGACAACTTGACAACTCTATTTTTTTATCGACTATTATACTGCTAAGTAGGAAATACCCTATTAGCATTACATTACTACGTTTGAGAGAACGCTTTATTTTCAGGGTGTTATACATTTAAAAATAATCAGTGGCGGTAAAATTCAGTATTTGCTTTCTATTGTGTGTGAACTTGCTGTCTAAAGTTCCGTGTGGATGAACAATATTTTAACTGAGAATATTGTGAGTATTGTAGTTATTGTAAATTTAACAACGTAAATAATATTTTGATACGTAGATTCCTACGTTTTGCATGCAAAATAAAAATTGGTATACTATTTTATTATTATTTAGGTTTAAAATGCTAACATACACTTTCATGATGGATTTTGAGAGGAAGGAAACTTTATGTACTTGAGTAGCTCGTCCCATACACTGAGAGCATCGGTTACCTCATGTAGGCACTCACTAAATAAAAGTTGAGACATGTTGCAAATTAATGAGGAGTTCCTTTGGTATGATCCGTTTGCATAAAAGTTTAAAACTGCCAATATCTATACATAATAAAATTTGATGTTACAAACTTTATCATCATATTATTATTAGTCATCATCATTTCAGAGTGTTTATGAGTAACATTAATTTATGTAATATTGGTATTTATTTTACTTTTAACGTTATACATTCTTACTTTTAGCTCAATTGCAACAGCAGTGTTTTGTTGAGCATGTTGCAGAAACGGACGTAACTCTGCCGAAACTTGCTGAAACCCTTATTTGTTGATACGAAAATTTGCCATGAATTCCTTCTCCCGTAAATCCAGAGAATTATTGCAATCCCGCAGACGACGTTTCTGGATTCTGGATAAACTTCGTTTTGTCTCTTATTCCACAAATGCCAGCAAAAATACACGCGACATTTTTATTCCACACAAAAAAAGATAAAACAAATTAAAATAATACAATTAAAAATAACACTATCAAAAAATAAAGGAAACGACTCAGGGTTTGTATTTCTATTGGATTCGCAAAATTAGAGAAATCTTATATGTCTGATGCTACTATATAGTATAGACATCCCAGTGATGAGGCATAAAACACTGCTATTTGTAGTGTATTTCAAAAAATTACAGTGGCCATCAATTTGATGTCCACTGAGCTTACGGAATCGCAATCTAACGTTTATCGATACAGAAACAGCTGTCAAAATGAGTCATGGTGGATATCAGCCTGTGTCGATGCTCATGACGTCATCTCAGATGGTCACTGGCGTTAGCGAATAAGAAAATAGCTGTTTGACAATTTACTGATGTACACTTTACCAAATGATGATATCTGCGAGCTGTCAGTGGAGTTAGCGAATAAGGCTACTGAACTCACAATTGAGAAGTGAGATCAATGCTTATTAAGTACGAGTGAGTATTGAAAATACGAAATATTATACCTACATATTTATTTATTTACTAAATCGGTATCAACATTCTTTATTTATCGCTACTTCATATATATTATTAATTCATCTTAAAATAATTAAATAAACAATGATTAAAAAAGAGAAACTCATCTTTTTACGCCGACTATATAAGGAATTTTACTACTGAAAAATAGTCTTTTGAAATTCCCCTTTAAGTCAGTAAAAACTGAAAAGTATGAAACATAGCATACGTACTCCTGGATCGTCTCCGGCAGGTGTCTCCGGTGCATCCGGCGCTTCATCTTCACCAAATTGTTGCAGCGACGTCTCCGAGTGAAATTTTTTGTCTCCCAATTTCCCCCTATTTACTATTTCATCTAAAACTTCCTTCTTCGCCGCGTTAATGTCCGTCATTTTTATATTTTAAAGTTACACTTGGAAACAAAACTTATTTTACTGTAACTATCTTAATATATTTTTTACAAATCGATCTTTGTACAAGACATTTTTATTGACACTTAACGCATGCGATTTAGATTGCAAATGAATTAATAAAAACATGATCGGTGTCCTATCAGTTATCAAGTAAAGACGTATCTATAATAAAGGTATAATTATCGCGATTGCTCTACAATCATCGTACATCGCACACTTCCTCTTTGGGTTATTTTGGTTGACTAAACCGCAGAAACATTGATAACCTCAATATTATTGTTTATGTCTCGTTACTAGGCCTTCAAAGTCGGGACTGCGGGACTTTTCGAAACGGTTACCGCGGCCCTGGTTCACAAATGGCTCAGGAAGGAACATGGTGGATTTAAGATAGCAAGAGTCTGAACCTCCCTCACCCTGCATTCACAGCGGGTCATTTGATGATATACCACAAAAAAAGAAAAAGAAAAAAATGTGCTTGCTTCAATATACCCGGTAATTAAAGATTTCATTGTTCATAGTCATCATTACCGAAAAGCATAGATAGTACTAACTCGAAACTATGAAGTGTAGCAAACTTTATACATGGTCGTGACTTACAGTGCAACACTGCCGTTAGTACTATCTTCCTAAATCTGGACATTTCTCTCTACACTCTCTGTAAGTTTATAGTGCTGAAAACAGATAAAGGTTTTGTACTCAATGCCTTCGGTGCATTTTCAACTTCAGGTCACGATATAATTGAATAATCAAACACAAAAAACAGTGAAACCACTAAAACCGTTTTGTAGAGCTTAGCTTAATCTAGACCCACTTTCTTTGTAATAAATAAATAAATAAAAAAATACATTATCAAAAGTGCACCAAGCGTGTCACACAACTTGTACCAATAGTGTCACAATGTGTGTATTCATGATGATTACGCTCTTATTTTTCTAATTAGCTTTTAATCACTTTAACAAGACACACAGGACTTATATCAACAGATTGATTTTTGCTCGATAATTAAATACCGATAATGATATTTTCAAAAAAACTCGTCATGGGGCCATTGTTCGTTTATAACATATGAACGTTTGCGTGAATAAGGGTGAGTTGTACCATTTAGGGTCCGTTCAGATAGACCGGGTCGGAGAGCATCGGCGCGCATTTTTCTTTTCACACAGACCGGAGCCGATCGGCTGCACGAGCATTAAAGAGCATGCAAACAGAGCCAAACGTCAAGAAAAAATACACGATCGGAGCCGGCCGGCTCCTCTTATTATTTCACACCGAGCGCATTCGAGCATTCTCAATGACAAAAGCAGTGCGCTTGCAAAAATAAACCTTACTTCAAATACTGAGTACTCAATTTTCAACGTGTTAAGAATTTGCTCTGCTTTCCGAGCCGGTCTGTCTGAACGGACCCTTAATTATAAAGATGACCAAACCATAAACACTATAAACAGCCATATAATTGCTTCCCATTGATCATATCGGCAATTTAACAATTGGAAATGGTTCAGTTATTGGTGTACCTCTAGTTAAATGGTGCGACGGGATTTTTTTAACAATCTTATTGTTTAAACGCCTTGAAGATTTTGTTTTGTTATTGCTGTATGTAATTTAACCTACATGAGTCATTTGAATTACCCATTTGGGTTAAATACCTAAGTGATATGAGATTATATTGATAAAGGTATTGTCTTGAGGCGAGACGATTACGTTACGATTTCGATTTAGGTATAATGAGCGGTGCAGTAACAATTTTCATACGAATGATATTGAATGGCTCGAGTTGATACGATGTAGATTTCTTTCCGAGTTGACATGTGTGCCAACCTTTAAAAGGATTATATTTTTAAGCATGAAGTACTACCTAGTTTGGCCTCGATACATTTGTATATTTTATAGTCAAATGATATAAATTATAATTGATCCTGCCATGATGATCTAGCAAAAAATAATCAGGGTTACAATTACAGACCATTCTCGATCTTCTTCTATGAGCATACCTAATTATCAAATTTCCGCACATGCCGCATTGTTTATAAAAAAATTTAAAAAAAACTTTTTACAAAAAAATAAAACCGACTCCCAAAAACACTGAAAAGCAAAAAAAACTATTCTTAGGTGCATCGGCCTAGAAGTCAGTGTCTAATGGATATTCCTGAGTTTATACGCCACCGACTTCTAGGCCGATGCACCTAAGAATAGTTTTTTTTTTGCTTTTCAGTGTTTTTGGGAGTCGGTTTTATTTTTTTGTAAAAAGTTTTTTTTTTTTTTTTTTGGTTTTTCAGTGACAAGCATAGTTGTCACTATCCGCATTTGTGGAAAGTTCTCATCAATACGAATAATATAAGCCCAAACACGAGGTAGTTTACATATTCAGCTGTCGAGTTCCCTCGACCTTCTCCGGTCTCCATCATCAGGTCAGCTCCAAACCTTCACTGTTGCAGAGTGTTATCAAACGTACACCTCATCGTTAAGTTTTTAACCTATGCACGCCTACAATTTTAGAAAGTTGCCCTCGATTTCTCAAGGTTTCCATCATCAGATCCTGACCTGGTGGTTATGGGACCACCTGGAAGGTATACCCTATCAAACAAAAAAAGGAATTTTGCAAATCGGTCCAGGCGTCTTCGAGTAATCGGTGAACATACATAAAAAATAAAAACTTTTTACAAAAAAATTAAACAGACTTCCAAAAACACTAAAAAGCAAAAAACAAATTTTAGGTGCATCGGCCTAGAAGTCGGTGTCTAATGGATGTTATTAAGTTAATTTTGCCACCGACTTCTAGGCCGATGCACCTAAAATTTGTTTTTTTTTTTGCTTTTTAGTGTGTTTGGAAGTCGGTTTAATTTTTTTGTAAAAAGTTTTTTATTTACAGCTTTTCGAATGATACGAATAGTTGTCACTATCCATATAAGTGGAAAGTTTTCATCAATACAAAGAATATTAGCCCAAATACGAGGTATTTTACATATGCAGTTGTCGAGTTCCCTTGACCCTCTCTGGTCTCCATCATCAGGTCAGCTCCAAACCTTCACTGTTGCAAAGGTATCATCAATACAAATAATATAAGCCCAAACACGAGGTAGTTAAGATGTGACGTTTAGGAGTTCCCTCGATCCTCTGTCGTCTCCATCATCAGATCTGCCCTAAACCTCCATAGTATTGTAGTCTCATCAGATATACACATAAATATAAAGTTTTTACCCCATGCTCGCCTACAATTTTCAAGAGATGCCCTCGATTTCTCAGGGTTTCCACCATCAGATCCTGATCTGATGACGATGGGACCAAATGACAAGCATACCCTTTCAAATAAAAAAAGAATTTTTGAAATCGGTCCAGGCGTCTTTGAGAATCGAGAGTAACATAAAAAAAAAAAAACAGCCGAATTGAGAACCTCCTCCTTTTTTTGAAGTCGGTTGAAAATAAAAAAAAAGATCCCGACGAATTGAGAACGTCCTCCTTTTTGGGAAGTCGGTTAAAAATAGTGAAAAAATCAAGTCCTGGTGTCTTTTCAGTACTTGCATTTTGTCGGCGGACGTTGCTATTGTGTATTAACCTAGATGTTTTAATCACCAGATTTGAAACATTTGGCGTCAGACCACTTGTAATAAAACAATGCATAGTAAATAATTGACATGCAATATTTATGACCAAAAGATTATATCTCACACGAGGGATTCAATGCAATTGAGTGTAATCATAAACTTGATCCATTTATTTATTTATAATGCAGAATTTATAACTTTTGCAGATATTTACTTCAAGCACGAGAAATGGATGACGCTATTGTATTTTTAAGAAGTTTTTACTTTCTTCCTCACTCACTTTTTGTCACTAAGGTGCAGGACCAGTGCATATTATGTAAAGGTGCAATCTTTGGATATGATGTTTACACTTGCATGCGTAAACATGTTGTGATAAGAATCGATAATGACTCCCAGAAAAATACCGTATTCTATGAAGTATTGCACGATGTTTTTGTTTGTGTTAAACTTTTACGTATAATAACAAACAATACCAGATATCTACAATAATTATGCAAGCAGTATATGGAGAGGATTATATACTCTAAACTAATCCACATGCAACAAATAATAAAAAAACTCATAACACAGTAAAGCTATTTAATTCAGAATCAGTAAATAAGTTAACAAATTATACAATTAGAAAATAATAAATCAGTAATAAGTATTTCCAAACCTTCGTGCTCATTGGTTCATGAGTTTGCTGAGCACTTCTTTCAGCTCCAAGGAGAACTGTGAGACTGGAAGGGCGAGTTCCTGAGCTGATGGGGTTACACCCTTGTCTTTGAGTACATAGTCTGAGGGCACGATAAATGGTGTCTTCTTGTCTCCAGGAGCGTGGAGGTACTTCAAGAATGGAGGCATTGGTAGTTGTGGGTGCTTCACTAACCATTGCTGGAATGCCTTTGTTGACCTGATGATCAGAATCACGATTAGAATGTATAGGGCATTATGAAGTCCCTTACGCAAATAGAGTAGAAATTGTTAATCTTTTGATAGAGCGAATATTAACAAAATAAAAAAGTTTTTAATTTCATCCCGATCCCAACTGACAAGAGCACGCGCGGGTATTTTGCTTTGGTACATGTGCGAGACGCTGGACCCGCACGTTTTAAAATGCAGGTCACCTGCACATATGCCTCAACATGCGGAACCTACTTGCACCGTGTAGATGCACCCTTAAGGTACAATGTAGAAATATTGTACTACTAGCAAGAAAGACTGTAATACAAACGTGAGATGCTGTATGTCCTCCCAGACGCACGCCATGCTGCGCAGATCCTCTGGGATCAAGACACCGCGCCACTGCTTACTGGTGTTGTTTTGAGGAGGAACATGCTTCAGTTTGTTCGGCAGACTCTTCCCGAATGCCATCGTGTGTGCTGGGTTGGTCTCCGCTTCGATGTCGTACGCTATTTGTCGTCTTAACGCCCGTAGGCATGACGCCTGAAAAATACATTATGTAAATAAAAATAATAAATTCAAGCAAGTGAACTTAACCAGCATTTCTTTTATATGATATCCACTATCTTGAAAATGCACACATGGGACAAAATAGAATAGCAAAAGTATACAGAAGCAGATTTTTAGTATTTTTAATCAAATATACCTTTTGTACGCCGGTACTTGTAGCGATGCTTCTTAATACGCAAGGTATTATCTTCGGGTCCAGCACAATACCGCGGGAAGAATGCTCGTCGAACCACACCTGAAAGTTACGATGAAATAATATATAATAATATTTTACATTAAATAAATAAACGAAATGGACTTTTCGATGAACCAAATAGTTTGTACAATAATTTATCTATCAAGTTTAAATAAAAGTTAGTAAAAAAAAGTAAAAGTTATATCATAATGACCAAGTGTTTTTTATGGCCGCAATCTTATTTCTAAAGTGCTGGGCTCATAAAAGACTTACTGGTCATCGGCCTTAATGCCCTACTTAATATGTTCCATTGGAACACTAAGATTAGAGTTTAGCTGACATAGGTACGTATATTACATTGAAGGTTCTTAATAATATACTATACACAAATGAGCTGTTTTAAAAACCTGGAAAAGAGCTTCGATATCCTCGGGTCGCTTGATTTCACTCTTGAATTCAACATTACCCAAGCCAACCCACCACTCATAGAAGTCATTGGATATCTGAAAATGCAGAAATATAATTTTTTAGACATATTATACATTATTAAACTATAGTTATTGTTGTTATTATTTTTTATGTTCTGTTTCCGCTGATATTTAAATTGTTCCCTGATAACATAAAGTTTGGCAAGACCTATGTATCTCTATGTACATAGTAACTCGTTAACTCATTTTCTTCTAAAAATCTAACCAATCAATCAACATAACTTACTTGTTTAGTTAAAATTTCCGCCCTCTTACTAAATTCATCGGAAGCAGACACTTCGAAAGTCTTTTGTTTGTATTTTGACTTCCATTTGATCATGTCTGTTTCAGATTCGTTGCAGTACAACATGTCGAAAAATGGATTTCCTCCCACTCGTGGGCGCCGATATCTGAAATGTAAAGTTGTCGGTTGGTCAACTTCTGTGTATGCATAAGTACAAATTAAGACTGTTGACTATTTATTGGAACTATGTTCATTTTATGTATAGACACAATCAGTTTTTTGACAGTACATCAGTGTGGTAACTTCTTAACCTTCGAATTAAATCTATCCTTTTATAACAATGAGCTAATCAATGACGTGATGGAAATCGAGGAAGCTAAGCTAATTTATATCCCTATGCGCGAAATAATCTCAAAGGAACTCACACTAATAAATGTGGATGTTACGGTAAAACAGAAAATTGTTTCGGACATCCCTGTTAGCCTGTGTGTAGTATTTACTTACAAGAGGTCCATAGCGGTTCCAGGACGCACATTCATGTCATCACTGGTGTTGGCTAAGGAATCTGGGATCGTCATTGAAGATTTTTGAGCAGCCAGTTTTTCCGGGGCAGATTTTGCTGACTGCATTATCTTTGATAAAAATCTCGAGAAAGATTTGGACAACATTTTGGATACCGATTTGGATACTGTTAGTGATCTGGTCGATGTAAGGGATTTCATTCTTTTTTCTTCACTGATGTGGCTGTGTTCTGTACTGACGGTCCATTCGGATTCCTCTTCAGGCTGTACTTCTTCCTCCACAGACGGTTCTCCTTCGGAGCCCATAGTAGAAAATAAACCTTTTGATGCCTGAGAACAAACCATGATATGATAAAAAAAACTATATTATCAATTATAAAAAGCGTGCAAGTATGAGCGCAGACTTACTTTTGAAACAAACAAGTCTTCGGACTTGACTTCCACTGGAACATCGTCTGGCGGCACATACTCTTTCTCTTCCTGCGGTAGATCGAATATCTTGGCAATCCGCTGGAAGATCACGGGGCCCACCAAGTTGCGTACTGTATCACAATTTGTGTCCCAGAACTGAAAACAATGTATTGTTACATAATCTGAATTAAAGGTTTGTTCTACGAAGCTAACAAACATTTTGTAAGTGTACATTGACTTTGACCATAAATAGAAATAATAAGAAGAAAAATAAATATTTTGATTAACAAGTACCTACTGTAGTACTGTCTACTTAATATTTTTGAGCTGAAGAGTTTGTTTGTTTGCAAGGACCCCCTAAGACGACTACTGCATTTACAATATTTAATAAGTAGGTAGGTCAGTAATGATTGTCAGAATTAACTAAAAGCGCCTGCTTCCAAGGCTCCAAATTAAATCTTCTTAACAATTACCTGTTCATCTTTGTAGGACATTTCCAACTCCTTGATAACATTTTGCCAATGTACTTTAACGCAATCCAAAGTTTGCTCATATCGAGATGGTGTAATAACCCTTATGCGCCTAGGCTTGTCCCAGGTTTTGACAAGGGGTCGCTTCCCGCAGGGCATGGCGAATTATTACTTTAATATTTTTACGTTTTTATTATGTCCACCTGAGATGACAGGGTAAAAGAAATATGTTCTTTTAAAATCTTCTTTTATTTTAACTGTCAACTTTTTTTAAAAGATATGACGATGACAAATAGGAACTTTTTTTGTATAATAATATTTCAACTTATTTTCTAGTACATCATTTCTAATGAAGAGTAATATTTTAACTTATGCTATGTAAATGTCCAAAACTTAATTTTACAAGAAATTACTAAACAACGCCATCTATAATGTTTTTCCGACACTACTCCAGCCCGTAGCAGCGTAGCAAGGTGTGATTTCTACTGATAACTCTGTAGCGGCGATGACTTTACATCAAGTGTAAATAAACGCTTCGAAATGAAATGTAGAGAGGGCGCTGTTCCACAACTAAGTGAGTATTATAAATATAACAATGTTTAAACATGAAATATGGATATTTTTATGTACCTAAATATTGTTTTTGTTAGTTTTTACCAAGGCGTTCTGCGTCTTCAATTGTATCTGGCACTTTTTGACCAAAAGTTTCAGGTTGGGTAAGGACTAAAATAGCTGAAATTATCGCTGTACTTGCAAACATTATTGAAGGTATACCCGACCAGTAAATCATGAGAGCAGGAGTAAGTGGTGCCACAATAGATCCTATGCGCCCAAGCATTGAAGAAAAACCTAAAAATGAATGCCTGTACCTAGTAGGATACAGTTCGGCTGTGTACAAGTACAAAGAAGTCATCACTAAACCTATACAGAATTTTCCTATCAAATACAGGATCAGAGATAAAGAGTACATACTTTTTGGAATAAAAGCAAAAGCTGCACAACAAATTGCACAGACCATGAAACCACAGAACAGTGTTATTCTCCTGCCCATCCTGTCCAACAACAATACTGCTGTCCAGAAGCCGGGTATCTCGATAGCAGCAATTGCAATATAATTCAAGTACATATTTCCTGATAAACTAACTGAATTGATTGATAAGCCGTAGTAAATGAACACAGTGGTCATCCACATTATTGGCGTGGAACAACATCTCCGCAACAACACGGGAGATTTTATTACTTTGAAGAAAAGACTCTCATCGTTAATCTGTTTATTTTCTTCCACCTGTTTGTGTATTGTTGTTAACAAGAAGTTCATGTTTTTCTCAGATATTTGCTTATTATTCAATCGAGCAGCATATTCTAAGGTAGCTTTTCCTTCCTTTTGTTTATTTTCACTTAGTAACCAGCGGAAGCTTTCAGAGAGAATCCAGTAGTAAGAAACTATGAGAAATACAGGTACATATAGCACTAGTGTGAGAGTCTTCCAAGCAGGTATAGCATAGGCAAGTAGTCCGAGAACAACTTGTCCGAGCGCGAACATGCTGGATATGGTGGCGCTCGTTCTCACGCGGTACTGCGGCCCCACTATCTCTGCAGCCAATATGTAGGCAGCGCTAAATGCACCTCCACCAATCGCAGTTTGCATAAATTGTAACGCTGTGTACATCGCAAAATTCACAGAAAATGCACGAATTACTCCTACTAAAGCAATATTGAACGAAAAGAAAACTATAGACATTCGTCTCCCGAGACGGTCAGAAATAAATCCTGCAAGTATAAGAGCTACCATTCCTCCTGCACTGTTCAGCGTGCCAGGTAAAGTTCTCAACCATTCTTGGCATTCGATGTTGAAATCATACACGATAGTGTTAGTTCTCTCGTATACGTAACCGTCGCATGGTACGATTATATCTCTGTCAAATAGGCTTGCAGAACAAAGTCCGTCGGGCGATATGACAGCGCTGCTAACGTTGGCGTATCGGTGACAGTTATCAAATCCGGACTCGGTGGTGGGAACTGCGTATGATAGCCAATCCGGTAAGTACTGCGGGTCTAGTCCGTCACACTCCGGCACCGCACACCGACTGGGGAGGCTGCCTGCTGTAAATATGTAGTCTCCTGCCATGAACGCACATACAAGAGAAGGTATAGCCAGTAGACCGATGGTTAGTAACTGATATTTCCCAAACTGCCCCACTTCACGGTACAACACAAAATCGAAATCCTCTTGTTTGGGTTCACTTTCACCGTGTTCCTTCTCCATGTTGACAGATTACTAATGCATATAGGTACTAAAAATATGTTAATAAGGTAATCTGAGACTTCTTACTGTTTTATATAGGCTATGATATGATCGTTATCACTCAGCAAATAAATGTTATCTGCTATCTAGTGTGACTTCACAGTTAGACTACAACTGATGACAATATCGCGATGAAAACTATGCATATACTTAATTTATCTGTTACTTCATATAATGAAGTAGGATTAATGGCTTATAGAGACGTTTCAAGTTCCTTGTTATGCATATTTTAAATGTATTATGTAGGTAAATATTATGAATGTGTGCTTCTTTATACAACAGTATTTTTACAACAAGTCTTACACGGCTGACGAAAGTTACGAAGTATTTTGTTATAATCG
Organism: Helicoverpa assulta; assembly: GCA_963856015.1. NCBI lineage: Eukaryota > Metazoa > Arthropoda > Insecta > Lepidoptera > Noctuidae > Helicoverpa > Helicoverpa assulta. Next base: position 6,399,704 of record CAWLCW010000016.1, read on the forward strand.
CACATACCTGCAACATTATTTTCTTAAAACCATGTTGTTATCTAAAGTTTTATATCAGACATTCACTAGACATTTAAGTAATTAGGGCCTTTGCAGGTTGCAGGGTTATACCTACGCATATTGCTGTATCTAATCTTCTATTCATGAATCATTGTGTCGTTAGGTGAAAATAGGATAAAAATGCCTGCAGGGGACATTTTATTTGTTGTTGTGTAAGACGTAACTATTATTAGGTATTGAATAGTAAAAGCAACAAAGACTGGAATAAGACATTAATTTAATTACTTATTTGTTGATATTAGATTAAACACAGTCTATTTTAAAGGCGTGTAAAAACGTATCAGTACCTAAACGATATGGTGGTTTCTAGAATCCAAGAATATTATTTATTCTCATGATATATGGTATTTTACCAAATGACTACAAATGATTTCCAAAAGTTATAGAACCGATAGTTCTAGCTAGCTGAACTCAAGAGATTGACAGCGATCGATAGATATAACATGTTGTACAACATTGTATGATTAATCGTAATGTGAATAAGCATAGATAATCCCGAATGTTGATAGTCATCTGTTTACGATAATTCTGCCAACTGCGATAATCGTTTACGAATATTCTCAATTGGCGCTTGAATGTCGTGTAGGGAGCCAGTAGGACTAGTGGGCTGGTACTCTGCTTCGAAAGTAAGCCTTGCTTCCAAGACCGCGGGGTCAAAGAGACCAAGGCTGCTCAAGTACGGAGGTCGTCGATGTTCGGGATGCTCGATCATCCAACGGCAGTATTCCTTCACACTCCTGAAAAAATAGTTTTTTATCGATTTGGATTCGATTTTAGATAATCGTGAACTTGTCATGATATCGTATATTCATTTTATCTAAATCTGTTAAAATTAATGTCCATAATAAAGATTCCGACAAGATACACCTGCTTTCAACCTATTGTGCAATCACCAGAATATCCACCTAATACTCTAATATCTAAAATCAAATCAAATAAAACAAAAGGTTCTTAATACAACCACTCAATATTATTACCTGAGGTTAGTAATTCCTTCCCAAACAGTTTTGAGAGTTACAAGTTCTTTAGGCACGTGTCTAGCTGTGCGCCATAGTTTTTTCGTATCATTCCGTGGTGCGTGATATTGGTCCTGCATGGGCAAACTCTGTCCAAAGGCCATCACATTGAATGGTCGCCTCTCCGCTTGAATATCTTTAGAGATTTCGCGATCTAAAACTGCGTAGCGAGACAACTGTAAGAAATACGGCAATTATTCATAGTGACAGGAGTAAGTAACATCTTTTCAATATGACACATAGATGGCGTTAATGACCACAAAATAAAAGCATCCAGTTGTTATTCTATAAACTTCGATGTTAATTGTAATTTATTTATGTGTTAAACAATTATTATGGCAAAAGGTCAAAAACGCTAAACCCTATAAGTAAAAAGCAAAAAATAACTACTTTTTTACTTTTTACTTACCTAAGTATAGGGTTTAGCGTTTTTGACCTTTTGCCATAATACTTAATTGCGTACTTTTTTTGGGTCGGGGGTTTTTTTTTAATTTATAATTTTATTTTATTTCATGCTTTTTGAAGGAGCTCCTTAATTTTTCGTTCTTTCATGTAATTTCTTTTATTTTAAGATGGGGTCGCTATATGCGATCTCAGCCAAAGGAAGCTGTTTAACAATCCTCATGACAAACTGGCTCTGGGAGAATTGCACAGATTGAGAAACAATAAAGATTAACCTTTGGTCATTCTAGATTTTCAGCAAAAATATAAATCGGTTTATCCGTTTCATTCCGGCATTCCAGGGTTTCATCCACCACATCCCATTTCCAGCATCAGGTTCTCGTCAATTAGAAACATGAAGAGAACTAGTCAAGACAAATTCAACGAGCCCAAACTCGATGGGCTTACTAAAAGGCAGTTCAGGGTTACGTCTCCTATCTTCGTGCCCTAACGGCAGACCAGCTCAGTGGTTCCAGAAGACATCAGTGTTTCAAATTTCAGATCTCACATATGCTTGCAAGTAAACTGAGCGTGTAAGTAACATTCCTATCACACCTAACAAACGAGCTGATGACCTTGAAGACCTGAACCGATTTCCACCAAACATAGCTAAGAACAGTCTCGACTGACATTCCTGTTAAACGAAAAAAACCGCATTACAATCGGACCATCCGTTTGGGAGCTACGATGCCACATACACACACACACACACACAGACACGTCAAACTTATAACCCCCCGTCGTTTTTGCGTCGGGGGTTAAAAAAAGTATGAATTACCTCAGGGTTTCCAGTTGTGTTAGCTATTTTATCTTCAATGCACGGCAGTTGTTTTGGAATAACTCTCAGACTTTGTGATACGTGTGTATCAAACTCGATCTGGAAAAAGTTGTTGAGTGTTTTTTATAGTCAAGAATATTAGAAACACATAATGTGTATCAGCTGCGAGCTTTGATTGGCTAATTATTTCATTCAAATATCGAGATTTAATTTAAGCATTGTTGTGAAAGAATCTTATTTGTGAGATGACAACCTCAAACAAAATTGGGATAAGGGCAGGAGTATTATGTTGGTGAATGTTTAGACTTACTTGGAAGAGTTCCTTGATAGCTTTAGGAGTAAACAGTTTGGACTGCTGGTCGCCTCCCAGTTGTTTCATATATTCGCAGAACTCGTTTGCAATCTGTATAAGTTTTAATCTATTCATAACTTACTTCCTGATTGCATAATAATAACGGGGTATTTTAAGTTACAGTTCAACCTGTGCGGTTGTTAGAAAGTTTGCAATAATAACGCAAAATTTAATATTCTACACGGCTTTCGTGCCAAAAATCTTATTATATAAAACAAAATAAAAATATATTTTTATTTATACGAATTAATGTAAACTTATACATAATAGATTTGATAATTGAGTAATTAGTTTTCCCTAAATAAATTCTAATCGAAGTATGTGATGGTACATATATTTATATACGTCGTGAACATTAAAAACTATACTTTTTACTAACATAAAAATAAGTCTTTTACTAACATTATGAGTCATGTTACTTGAATAAATAAACTTTCTATTCTATTCTATTCTATACTATTTTTACCCTATCAGTGAGGTCATCAGCTTTCTTAACGAGGCTCTTCTCGTCCTCCTTCTCCGGCTGCAGGTAGCGCGTGGCCCACGTGATCTGTTCCCGCACCGGCTTGCTCAACAACTCTAGGTGTATATTTGGCTTGTCTTCTTCGTCGCTAAAAAGGTAACATATGTACGTAATCAGGAACTCACGATTCCACGATTTGTAGATGACATATTTCTTATCACATCATTGAAAGTCATATATATATTTTTTAAACACATTGAATCCTAGGGTGATGTCCAGGGCATTAATCAAGATTTAGGTAACATATGTTTCAGTCATAAATAGGTTTAATAAATAGTTTTTTTTTTAATTGTAAAGCTACATTTTGCAATTCATACAACTTGTAAAAGTTCCCGAACTCCCGTTCGACGAAATATTTTTACAAAAAAAAAAACCAATTCTACCTACGTAATTTATTTTAAAAATAAGTATAAGGTATGTAGTTTTGTAAATAATGTAGGTACCTGGGAGTATATTCTACGTCAGTGTCCGAGTCTAACTCTCTGTTTATATACAGACATTTTCTGGAAGATATTTGCGGCTCTTTTATCAAACGTCTAGGTAGTTTTACTGCAACATAAAATATTTTGTACAATTTCGGAAAATATATTCGTATGTTTAGAACATTATTTAGTCCATCTTGTGAATTCTGGGCTAAAAATATAACATGCAAATAGTCACCTTTAATTTTTTCAGATTCTTGTTCATCAATCTCAATTTTTGGAATTTTCAATGTTTCACAAACTTTGTCGTACAAATCCTTCGGCAGTACATCTGCTAATGCCTTACTTTCGTCTTCCTAGAAAACACATTTAATGAAAACAATCTTTTTACCACTATAGAATAGAAAGATGATAAACATACCGGTGTCTTTTTGTAATTATCCATTTGATTAAAAACTTCTCTCCAGTATTTCCTATTGGACCGCATGTAATCAGACGTTGTTATTCCATCATTAACTTTAATAAGCTTTCTTGGTTTTCTTTTGCTTTCTGTTCGAGCGCTGTTCATATTTACTGTTATTTACGAAGTTCGTGTGTCAATGGAATCCGCATAGATTTAATAAAAAGCTGTCGCCGTGAGCGAGGCGGTCGCGTCAAGTGATTTCAGTGTTCGACGCTACCGGCGAACAAATGCAGACTATTTCTCCATAGACTATGTAATTGGTTAGAAATGGCAAACTTCTATTATTTGTTTGCTACTTTGGCAGTAGATTGATATGGGATATTGTAAGGCTAATACCAAGCTGACACGTAACATATCTTATTAGGTTTGTAACCTGGTATTCCATTGTTAACTAAACGTATGCATTATTTTTTATGCCCCTTAGTAAGCTATGTCTAAGGTTATTTATTAAAAGCTTTGATTTCACAAAAACTCTTTGCACTGACTTTTCATTTTTGCAAAATTAACATACAATCTGAGTTTCAATTAATCAGAAAAATACGATCAAGGGAAATTGAAATCAAAGTTATAAGGATGATCATTATGAAAAAATATTGTTTAACCAACGTATTGTCAAAACTTTTCAATACACTTATTTTCCAATTTATTGCCATAAGTTTTGACTTCTCTATGCTATTTGTGTGTCTATGAATTGTTGACTCGTTTCCATGGGCAGGTGGCTATCATATAAGCATGCGGAATTTGTTAATTCCGAAGTGATTCCAAACATGCTTTCTATCAGATAAATTACGAATTAATTGGTAGCTGTTTCAAAATCTGCACATTACTTACCTACTTCAATGTTGATAATTGAATACATTTTGTTTTTATCTAATTACCAAACTTCCAATGAACTTTTTTAGTCCCTACATTACCTATACTGTAATTTTGAGCCAATCATGAGCCTTTTCTTACTGTCTCACTGCAGGGGTGCAACTTACAAAAGTTACATTGACTTGCCTGTTCTGGAATAGAACCCGTGCTCACTCGTACTTTTTAAGAAGCAGTCGTTCTAACCACTAAGTCACCACGACATATGTACATACATAAGTATTAACTAATAATTGGTAAACGTTTATTTATATTTTTACAAATAAGTTGAAGTTACTGTTTTGCACACTCAATTGAAACTAAATATATCTGTGTTCACACGAATACTATGCATTTATACCCAACACGTGGACCGAGAACTTAAATAGGTATACGGTTGTTTTGAACAGAGAGAAAAATAAACAAACATATATAACGCGTCTGGGTGTATATTTCAACGTGTAAGATTTAGTAGTGCAGTGTCGTGTAGTTTGATCAATAGTCGCTACTCGCTCGCCCCCAGTCGCCCCTCGCAGCTACCGATGTTACACTGTATGGGTTTCCCTAAATGTGCTCTATGATCATAATTCAATATGTTTTTGCCCTTTTTTATGAAGACTATATTTTGTTTTTATTTGAGTTGCAAGTTTTTAGAAGTGAACGTTTAACTTTTAAAATTATTAGGTGGATTTGTTGGCTGTTAATTAATTTTGAAGTTACTTAGTATACTTTCGTATTCATCTGTGTTTTAAAATCATCTGAACGGATTTATTACAAGCATTATTTAAGTAACAAAATAAAAACGGATCCACGAATAAAATTCATCTGTACTGCACAATTAACCTCAAAGCATTTTATCATTCGTTATCATAAACGTTGCACATCGCGCAACCGACTAAAAGTAAATTAAGTTGAAAAGTAGTTTATATAAAATAGAAACAGAATCAAAAGATGAATGAACTCTTTACGTAGAAGTTGGCAAGTTTATTCAGACAGTGCAGTTGTGTCAGATTTCACCGGAACTGGCGCTTAACACAATATTATGGAATGGCAAAACGTCAACTTAGCATAACACTGTTTAACTTCGCCCGGCGGCGATAGTAAAATTGGAATAAAAGTTACAGCCCGAGCAAGGATGACTAAGACTTTAACACTTATTCTGTAACAAACTACATTCATTTATCAACTATCCACAATGCGCAAATTATGTTAAAATAAGAATAACAAAGAAAAGCCTTTAATTCAGAAACAATTAGGTATAAACCAGCAAAGTGTTTCGTAGGACGCTTTAATAAATAATTTATCGTCTCCAAGTTCTTTAGAAACTGAATTGCTTTTCGCTTGTATCGATAAGTTTAAAGTGAGACGCTTCTGCTCCGTAATATTGAAAGTATGCATGTACGTGCTGTAGCTGTGTCGGCAGCTCAGAGGGGCGTCTTGACGCCGCGGCCGATCAACCATTGTCCAAGTGAAATCGAACAGCAATTGATACAGCTACCAATTATCCATAACATAACGTAAATGCTTTATTTTTGTTCATTGATCTGCGGTTAAATCTTGATTGCAATGTTTAGGAAATTCACTCCTGTCACTTTCGTTGCGTGAAGTCGCATTTCTAAAATACGATAAAACAACTCCAATTGATACAATGTGTTTACTACAAAGTAAACATAAAATACAAAACCAAGTCAAATATTTAAATTGAATTTAATTATGAACCACTCTGTACAGCACATTTATTTTGCGCTTTCGTAATAAGGTTTTCATTTAATAATACAATAATGAAATGATACGGCGACACGAGTAATGTTATGCTAAATGCTCGCTACGTTAGGAATGCGACTCATCGCAGCGCGTCGCGTCGCCTCGCGTCGCGTCGTCACGCTGACGACTTAATAAGTTAACTTGTTACGGGACTTGTGTAAATTTACCTTTACACCCAATATACCCGTGCTCACCCGTCCCTACATTATTCTTAACTAACGATCTAATTTATATCATTGTAGAGTACATGTTTGTATAACGTTGCATAATTATAATATCTCCATGTAGGTATGTTTTTTATTGTGATGGGAAAATTTTAAAAATTCTCCTATTTAACTAGAATTTCATTTAGATTGTAGAGTTTTACCATGGTTTACCTAATGATTATATTTTTATGGTTTTATGGTACTTAGTAAGCAATAAATCATTTAATGAAAAGCAGTTAAAACCTAATCGTAGAATTATTTTTATTGATTGAAATTGAATTTATTAATCGGGAAACTTTGCGTATACTGAGTTCCAAACTTCGTGAACAGATACGATATAGCAAACAAGAACAAATGAATAGAGTTTAGCGAGTTACCGCAAAGATACATCTAGTAATTTGTGATCTCTACTACCCATACTGCACCCTACCTTTGAACTGTATCAACATTGCAAAGTTTTGACTGTTAGACAACTCTTCATTCTAATGACAGTTCTCAAAAAACATTCTATGACACCCAATTCAATTATTAATTCTCAGAATAAAAGGATCCCCACTGTATGCACAATAAACAGATACAACACCAGTTTCTCACATAATTTTTTTGGTTTTCTTGGGACATTCCTTTACAATAAAATAAACCAAAAATTAAATATCGTTACCAACACTAAATTACAATGTAAGAAGAAGTTGACTACATGGCTTCAAAACTTAGATTATGATTCAACAGAAAAATTATTAAAACCTTTAAACTAAGCTCAATCAGTAATTATTTACAAGTTTGTGAAACAAAAAAAAAAAAAAAAAAAAAAATTCACTATAAGACAAGAACTATAGATACCTAGGCAATTTATTACATAAGACAAAGAGTAAAATTATTGGAAAACTTAACAAAAAGAAACTACGTAATACATACCTACCGTATTAGATACCTACGTAATAAATATACATATTTAAAAAAAAAAAAAAAAAAAAAAACACTCCCATGCATAATCAGTCCAACTAAGACTAACTCACTACATACTAAAATACTTAGATATTATAATGTAAATAAAAAATAGACTTAACTAGCCTAACTAACAAAAAATAGATATAAAATTAAAAAGACATATTTAAAAACAAAACGTAAATTCGATATATAAAATAAAATTGATATTATCTAAAATATGAAAAAAAAAAAAAAAAAAAAAAAAAAAAAAAACTAATAACATGGAATATGAAAATACTACTTAGTCTAATTACCTACCAAGATAAAAAAATAAAAAAAAAAGTACCCTACTAACTAGAAAACTTTCTAGGACTAATAATTCATCTGCCCTACCATAAATATTCTAATCTAGTCTTTAAGGCCAATTTTTAACTCTAGCAAGTAATTGAAATTTACATATGATCTCAAAATGACAACACTACTAATTAAGCTACTAATGTTACTATAGATTAGAAGTTCACCTTCGTATGTAGTATGTGCAATATGTGCATATTTGTGTTTGTAATTGTTCCCACAGAAAAGTGACTCTTAATATTAAGTTAATAAATGTGTGTTATTATTATTTATTCTTTGATAATGCGTATTTTTAAGTGGAAGAAACCATAATTATATGTTTTGTGTTATATATATCTAAATGTTTATGTGCAATAATAAGTGCAGAGACTTATGTTTGTTAACTTTTTTCCTATTTTATTTTAAATTATTTGTGATACAGGCATTATGATAATAGACATAGATGTATTTAGGACTTTTCTTTGCCTCTCTCCTTACAAAATGTGCTGTATAACATTCAAAAGGATAAATGGTGATCTGTAACACAGGGGTAACCTTAAACAGACACCATTCTCTTAAAAAAGCAACTTGTATTGTAATGTACTTAACACTGTAATTGAAGAGAAAATAAAGATTTTTTTATTTTATTTTATTATTATTATTATCTCCGTCAGCAATATAAACTCACACCCGGTTCAATTAGATCTACGTATTGTTTATATTGGCGCGGAGATATATGCTAAACCCTTATTGAACTCCGTACACTAAACTTAAGTCATTAGCAGAAACTTAATAGTCATTTATTCGAAGTAAAATGGTTAACAATGGTTACAAGCAACACAAAATGTCTTGACTATTTTATTGTATAAACAAAATCAAAATTTTCATCCGTGAACAATTTCAGTAAGTTAGGATGCTGATTTATTACTCTCCGCACCGAGTCTTGGCGCTTCATAATTATTTCTTTAATTTCCCTACTCTCAGACGTCTTGGGTTCAGATTCTGCCTTCGGATGTTCTGGCATTTCACCTAAACACGGGCATATGATGTCAGTAGTGAGATCCTCTTGGCTAGAATATTGTGTGCCCGTATGATGGAAGCGCTCCTTGGTCGCAGCAAAAGGCAGTTCTTGAGTTGTCATGACTCGAGGATCAATAAGATCAGGCGGTGGATCTCTTTCTGGTAGCTTACCCAGTATGGTCTTTACCCTTTCATAATTCTCTTCAGTAAAATCCAAGTAATTAACCAACCATGGAAAACTGTATTTCTTAGCCCAATCTTTGCAACGTCTTACGGGACATTCTTGAAGTATCTCAATATTATCCATCAGTAAAGGCTCATAAACTTCTTCAGTTTCCACTTCTGCCTGTGCTTCTGTTGGTTCTGGCGGTATTATAACAGATTCACTCGATTTTGAAGAAGATTCAGGTTCTGTTTGTGAGTCTGCACATTTGCATTTTTGTGATTCAAGGAATGCTCTAACTTCATCCATTTTCCCACATTTGGCATACACATATTTTCTGTCAAGTCTTATATATGGAAGATCGACATTGGAAGCTAAAGTCTCTCTACTTCCGTACTGAGGAGGAACAGCCTCTGTTGATCGCTGACCCTGGATCACAAATGGTTCTTTATCACATACAGACTCTTTTGATTCGGGTTCTTCAAATTTTAAAATATTATCATCATCTGTGTCAATCAAAATAGAAGCCTTCTGCATAGGAGATTTTTGCATTTCATTCAACTGCAATACCACCATTTTCTCCAAGTCAAGTAAGAACGTTGTCTGTTCAGGTAACAATTTTAGACTGAAGCTGACAAATTTCAAAAACAGTTGCAGTATTTTTTTTATTTTCTCTTCCCATTCCTTATTTATGTCAGATATATGTTTTTCCCTAGCTTTGAAGGCATCTATAATGTCTTGGCGTTCTTTGATTTTTTGAAGTTTTTCTGCTATTTCAGTACTTTGAATGTTTTCTAGAATGAATTTCCTAATTCTACATTTCTTCCGCTCTGTACACATAACGTACATGGTACTGGTAATATTTTGTGCTTCAATCTGTCTATAGAAAGCTTGCAACGCATCGTTTCTTTCATGAATCGCATGATTAATGAGTTTATTATTTCTGTAAATTTCATTGTCTAACAAAAGTTTATAATAGTGATTTATTTTCTTTATTTCACTGTCATATCTTTTCTGTAAAACATCTTCTAGTATAGCCTTTTCACGTTTTAAATTCTCTGTTATTTCGAAATTAAGATCGCTTATAATATTAGCGTGAGCTGTAACTAATACAGTTTGCACTTCTGATCGTAAATGGTCTTCTAATTCTTGCAGACTCTTTTCATAAAATATATTAATTTCTTTCATCAAAATCTTAGTTTTGTTTGTTAAGATATCATGGTAAATTGCCTTGACTTTTTTGGCTACTGCAGCTTTTTCATGTTCTAAGATGTAGTTCCAAGCAGCGTCGTTTTCATTTATTACATTTGTCATGTAGTTCAAAAACCTAGCGCGCTCCCTGTCCAGCACATCATCGCCTATATCAAGAATCCCTTGGTGAGTTTGACCTCTAGTTATTTTTGATGTAAATGGTGGTTTTAGATCTAAAATGCCTATTAACAAATCACTTGGTGATACCCACTCGTCTTCTTCCCAATCGGCTTTTTGAGGTTTATCATTTTGATGGTCGCTTTTCGTTTCAGTTACAGGTCTCTTGTAATCGCAGTGATCGTCATTGTTGTAGGTATCCGCATAAATACTAGATACACGCTGACCCTTCTTTGCTGTTCGAGCAATGTCGGTTTTCTTCATAATTATTTTAAAATACTTAAAAATTAAAAAAAGTCTATCTTTTCAGTAGAAATGTCACATTTCATTTAAATTTAGTTTTTCTATGTGTCATAATATAAAATACTTCCAGCCTTAAATCGAAAAATCCATTGATGTTGTACAAAGAGGCTGTAGTAGGTTATCGAGTACCTACCTGTTATTATTTTTGTATTTTACTTTTGTAGGCAAAAACGAGCACACAAGAGCATAAGTAAGGTACAGATACAGTATTCCAGCACTTCATTGTAAAAGTGCAACAAATAGATAATAAAAAAAAATCTTATATTTAACAGAAGCCAACCTGATTCTGTATTTGAATCTTAGAAATACATTTTCTAATATATTTTAATAATTGTGGTAGTGTTAATCAATAAGACATTCAATTTAAGACAGCAGCGCAGAAATTTTTGAAACGTTAATAAATGTTCAAAATTGAGTGCGGTTTTAGCGTAGAAGCAAAAAATACTGTAGAAGAGAAACGAGTATTATTTTATAGCTTTAAAACATTTTAAACAGCTATGGGGAGCTTAACTAAGCAGGTGGTTAATGAGTTTTCTGGTACTTACAAAATAACGGTTTGGTATTCAAATAGGCGAACGTGTTGACGGCCTACCTGTGATTAGCGGTGGTGATGTAAAGCGGCCTGGAGCCCCGCCGCTAGATTTAATTAAATACTTCCTTGTACCACCCACCTACCTACTATTTCACTTTATCTACTGCTCGCTTTATTGCTCTCTGACGCTACATTGTAAACGTTTAGCGCTCGGCATGAATAAGAGGTTATTCCACCATCAATGCACGAACAATTTTACCGTAAATACCATTTATAGTAAAAACGGTCAATTTTACAGAGCGGATTGCACGTTCACGGAGCATGTGATAATAAATTACGGACATATCTCGACTTCATTCTCATTACGGATGCGGCAATGTCCGACGGAGTTTTGTCATAATTCAGTCTCGGTTGAAATTATTTCCGTTGGGTCTGATGAGAAAACTAGAGGTGGAGAGCTCGAAATGTAAGTATTCGCGCAACAAGCCGTGGAATAACGACGGGGCATATTTCATTCTTAACGAAGTTAAATTTCCGGGAAGGTCCTGTAAGAGCGTGCGTAACTCTGATAAAAGGCTACACCGCCACAATACCGATTCCGTGTTTGTGTGACATTTTAGAAATGATAAATACACAACCCTCTAATAGAATATTAGTGATTTACATTCACAACAGCATGCATATTTAAGGTCATTCAATACGAGAGCGAAGTTCTGGTACATGTATTCATTAAGTATGTATTTACGTTAGAAAAACCATAAAGTAAGTTTAAGGTAGCTGTCCAAGTTTGCAAACGTTTGACGTGCTTACAATATAACAACGACCATAATTCAGAAAGTGGGAACAAGTTGGATTGTTTTCTACACATCATATCGGCAAATAAATCTTTGGGCCGCTTATCTGCCGTCAAACTTAATTCTCATGCATAATTCATCGCGTCGATTTCGTGTGAAGAGGGAAAGTTGCTCAACTTCGTGCAACAACCTGGCGGGCTGACAGCCGACTGATAGTTGCTTCTGGACTTTACCATTAAATGTTCACTATCTTACTGCACATCGACTTGTTTATTTCACTGCAATTTGTCACTTGAACGAGTAAGCGTACGTTACTATTAATAGGCTTGTATATAAATGAAGATTAAAGATGCCCAGTATGTAGATAGATTGTAGTAACACTGATAATTGTAAAAATTCAGTTTATAGAATAATATTGTTGTGCATATCTTACAAACTATGTCCTATCTTACGTAGAATAAAATTCATATCAATCATAAGTTGTAAAGTATTTTTATAGATTTTTTCGAGGAACAAAATTTTATCATATATTTTTTTATCATATCGAACATTTAATTACTCAACGATTATGTTTTGAAACCCCACTACATACTTCGCAGTATCAAATAGGAGCCCCAGTACTAAATACAAACAGTAGCTGGTCGTCGACCAGACACATCTCTGCGTCGGCCCGCAGACAACCAGCACAATAACTCATACTTACTGAAAACAAGTTAGTAGAATAGTTGTGAGAAAACACAGCGTGCCGCTAACAGATAAAGAAGCTCCACACGACACCTCCGCGAGACGGACGCACTACTGTTTTGATTAAAGTTTCTACATATTTTTATTGTTATATGTATTCTATGCAAATTCAAAGAGAGATTGAAAAATAATATTTACTTAAGTAACTAGTACGTACCTAACTGAGTAAGTACCTAAGTAGCATGCCCCTTTTCAAGCTCTGCACTATCTACGTAGGTACCGAATTTCATTTAAAATGATCATGTAGTTTTGGCGTACAAGCTTGACAGAACAGTCGAGAGTTACTTTCATATGTATGTACTATACTGATGGCGATGGTTTAGATATTTCACAAAATTATATAGATTCTTGCACATTTGTATCTACCATTTCACAAAAAAGTACAATAACAGTCCACATATTTCCAGCTGCAGAATCTGCAAAGTTGAAAGGATAAAAAGTCAAAGCTATGATGCGTCACTAATTGTGTTTCACTGAGGAACCGGATCGCTATGCATTGGAGTAGTTCCGACAAATTGGATATCGCGAATGAGTGATCAGGTGGAGAGCGCGCGAGGTGACGCGCGGGAATCAATTCCCCGTCACCATAAAACGCTGTGTCACACTAAAATTGTGCTAAAATTTCACCATATGGAACTGCATTCTAGTAGTTTTACGTGTTGGGAATATTTGTAGGACATTTCCTGAATGCACTCTCAGTACCTAAATCATAATTAATTTAAGCTCTCCAGATAGTTTAATCCAAAAAATATAAGTAGCCTATGTATACTTAATTTTTATTGATTCTAATACCTACGTATGATGTCTAACAGCCAATTTCTCCATCAAAAGTAAAAACCAAAGAAAAAGTCAAAGTAATGTCTAAAGTAAAAGTAACGGTCAAATTCGTTTTTTCTTTTAGTTTTGCTGTTACTTTAGCTGTGAAAAAACGAATTTGACCGTTACTTTTACTTTAGACATTACTTTTACTTTTGATGAATAGATCCTCCGATTCCGATGTATAGATTCTTTATCGAATAACTAGCTTCTGCCAGCGGTTTCACCCGCATCCCGTGGGAACTACTTCCCGTACCGGGATAAAAAGTAGCCTATAGCCTTCCTCGATAAATGGGCTATCTAACACTGAAAGAAATTTTCAAATCGGACTAGTAGTTCCTGAGATTAGGGCGTTCAAACAAACAAACTCTTCAGCTTTATAATATTAGTATAGAATACATTTTGACGATATACGAAAACGAAAATCCTATCATAAACATCGCTTTCAGATAGCTTACAATAACATTTTAAAGTGTAGATTATCATAAGGTACACGAACCACGAGAACGGCGTCCCGGTAATCACTAGTTATGTGGTAACTGGCGGACACCACGCCACCATGCTTTTTAATCCGAATATAAGCCTGGAATTTAAACCTTGATACTTTTAACCTTACAATTGCAAGTTGATCAACCTCGAATCGTGAATTCTGAATAATTTATTTCAAATGTTGTTTAGGTATGTAGCTTACTTTTTAAAAATGTATTGACTAACTGGCTGTTTTCCCGTGGTTTCACCTGCGTGCCATGTAGTGACATAGAGCACAGAGTAAGGATTTTTCAAATCGTTTCGGTAGTTTTCGAGTATTTATGATACAAACAAACAAAAAATGTTTCCTCTTTATTGAATTAGTAAATATAGAATTTTCTATAACTTTCGAAAAATAGATCGTTGACTTTGAATTTAAAAGCAAACATTCAATTTTAAAGTCCCGGCGGTTTTAGCTCAACACTGCAATACCAATAGATACATGGTTGAAAAAAACTTGCAAACAATGTCCAGTATCTAAATAGTGAGCCATGTACGTATTGATACGTGCGGCGTATTTGTTTGCTTACGTCATTTGAATTCAGTGCACCAACTCGCACGGAAGAGTTTTACTATTTGTCCGGTGCAGCCGAACTGACATACGGAATTGTAAATTTTATCGTCTGTTTCTTAACTTGGACTTTGCACTCCATTTTCTTTCGGTGAGTTGGTGATTTGCCTGTGAATATACATTCAGATAGACTGTTTTATATTTGCTTATGTTTTATTTTATACGAGAAAGTCAGAGGTCGGTGAGCTTATACTTGTATTACGTTGAAGAAACGCGAATTTCAATCGGACTCTATAGTTCTTATGTTAAACACCGTTGGTTTTATTTTTACACATAGGTATACTTATAACTAGACTTTTATTCTCAATGTGTAGGCACATTTGTGAAAAAAAAACATAAATAGGTACATACTAACACTACTACTTACAGAAAAACATACCATACTTACAGCCGGGACAGATTCGAGCGGCATGCTTTATTGGCAGTGATTTCGTAGTAAAGTCGGGATAAGAAAGACATTGTAGGAGTTTCAGCTTACTCCACAGACTTATAATAAATGTCTACCGCACTCATCTTCACCATCCTTAAACTGTTCTGAATTCATAATTAACACTGAATTTGTGCCTAGATCCGGTGATAAAACAACCTACACTGTATCACTTACTATTGCGCATACTCACTTATATTACATTGTTGGTGTTTTAGATACCTACTAACCTAGCGGTTTCCGTATTTACAGTTATTTACCATGCCGTGCAAACGGGCTGCGCTGGTGCTAGCAGGCATTCGGCTACAACTCGTTACTACGTGTTTATGAATTGTTGCGGTTTCAGCGTAACATACGATTACATGACAACTGTACTCACATTTAGCAAAAATATTCAGAAACTCATCCGTTAATAATCCTGTTGATAACTAGGAAGTTATATCTGAAGCGAAGTGATGATGACTAACAATAGACTTTGTACTTTTGTTCGAAAGTCAAAAGACAATGAGCTGTAAACAATTACGCTATGATATTTTGGTCACGACGTCCGTTCGGTGATTGGGTGCGCTGTGTTATTGCTTCTAGACACGACACAAGAAGGTGTTGCTTATAATTTCGCCGGTGTAAGATTGCGCAGTAATGTAGGGTAAGGGCTGCTTGAATTGCTGTATTTCCTTAATAGTCTGCATTTACCCTCGCCGACAATTTGTGACAAGAGCGTGAGCTAAATTGTCGCCCAGAGGAAATAAACTAATTTACTTATATACGACATTCATAAACCAAAGCGTTAGTTGAAATACAAAGTGAGCACTGAAAAGTGAATAATAGAATGAAACGGAACAATACACATAGAAGCTCTTGTTAATTTATTTTTAAGACTGTGCATGACAAGGGTAGAACTAGGGTGCCCATTAAACCTATTCGAAAAGTCTTCATAAACACGAAACAATTGTTAAGATCGTATTTTTCTGTTAACGTAAAACCCTGCTGGTACATACATCCACAGCGTTCATAAGGAAAAAATATTTTTAATTCCATGGAACACGTACACCGTCTTAAATCTTAGCTCACATTAACTAAGACAGTTGTAGTCTCAGAGGTATTTTCATAATGAATTCTTCTAGCAGTCACGTAGTTAATACCGACGTTGCCATTTTAATGAAGGGCGTCATAAAACGTGTCATTGTTGGTGGGAAGTGTAGGTGCAGGCAGCGCGGCGCGGGCGCCTGAGTTTAATGCCTCGCATTAACACTATCGCTCGCGCGAGCCGGATTAGCGGTACACTTTATAAACTTGCATATGCATCGCATCGCCTCACCGACACCACACATATTAAAGATACATCCCTGATTCAGAACAAAGTGTCATAAGTGTTCACCACTGGGCGGAGCTTACCGTCTTTAAATGTCAGATTAATTTGGACGGTAACGGTAAATTAATCTGAATGGCAGTTCGGAATATTAATCAGACCTATAACGCACCTTGCTATCATGTTCAAAGTGGATCTGTTATGCTTGTAGAGGCATTTGGTCGTAGCTAGATGTGTATGTAGAGATGAAACGTCCGGGACCCAAATGCTTGCTCGGAATCCGATTCTATCCCAGTGCCCACTGTCCGCAGTTTGGTTGCATTACATTAGATTAGACACTGCTCGCATTCCTGTTGCTCTAAATTCATCTGATTGCTACAATGTGTCTTTGGATATGATCTGCTGATGCTACTTCTGACAATGTTTACTCTTACTACTTACTCTCAGTAATCTTTTAGTGCCATTCGCTAGGAAAATGCAAAGGTCTAAAAGACTTGTTTTTGAGGTTTTAAATTCACTGTTTTGAAATCTGATAACTTACCAAGACTATCGCCATGACCATTTACGATGAAATACCAATCATGACGTGCATGTACTTAGTTAGACAAAAAGTCAGCCCAAATTGAAGTTTAAGAGTTCTTCTATCCGTATGTTATTTTACCAAAATTAGACTAGAGTATTTTATACCACTACTTACTGGTACTTTTAAACTTTAAATTTTCGTCGTCTTACCTTAAGAATTTATACCCAAAAATGGGAAACATAAACTACATCAAACGTGGTTTAGGAAGTAAGCAGTTAAAGTCTAAACGTGTTAATTATATTGGTACGCGCTGACGTCTGGTGACGTGACGCAGGTCCGCTTGAAGACGGTCCGGTCACAGACAATTGAATCATAAAGGTACACGTGACCCACAATACTGGGACCACGCTTTATTCCGTGAGGAAGTCCCTTTTTGTTGTTCCAGTTCACGAAGACACAGACCTTTTTGATGCGTTTGTTCTAGGAAGAGGAGAAACATGGGTTCTTGTCAAGATAGTGTTACACGTACATAGTCAAATGTGGGTTGCTTTTTTGTTGTTAGAACTAATTTAGTCACTTATGTTTTGGATAACAAAACAAACAAATTCAAAATTGTCTACATGTACTTAACTACATGGCTAAAGGTTCAAATTATATAAGGTATTTCAGTTTGAGTAATAAACCTAGTCTGAATTTAATTTTCATCCCTTCCGCATATAATTTAATGGCAGAGATGCAATCAGCACACACGAAGTACATTCATCATAACATACGTGATATTCTAACTCGGCTTCCTGTAATAATCCCTACTAGCTTCCGAGTGTCGTAATCAAATCCTGTCGGGGCGAGAGTCCTAATCGAGGCAGACCACGCTCGACCTCCGTCAAATCGGGCTAAGGAACACGACCTGAGTGTCACAGCGACACAGATAACTGCAGCCGACTGTACCCGAATGTCCCCGACCTCGCCCGACCTATCGTCCCGCCAGGATTACTATAATCACGATACAACTTCAATAAAAAATATCGGTATCTTGTTGCAACTAGTCTAATTGGAGTTTTCATTAGCTCGTACATTGAAGCGCACTTAAATCAATTGATTGCGAATAAACCGCTACGACGCTTTGAGGTTGAAATACAGAAAATTACTTCCTTTAGCAACATAATGTAATATATACGGTGCTTTAATAAATTTCATCGAACAGATCAATATGGAGCTCGTAAATAATAAAGCCACTTACGTTTGGGCATACGCTTCGTTTCTAAGCAATTGTCTTCTCGTTTTGCTACGAATTTATATTGTCAACGACAGGAGGTGTCGGGCCGCTTAGAGCGCTGGCCTCCCCGAAACATATTTCACTACATAAATCATAACTTTATTTCCTCTCGCTCAGATGCCGAGGAGCGAGGTGTCTTTGAAATGGCTTTAAGAGTTCCCGCACGGCTATACCGCAACAAAGGACTCCAAAATTCAATTAGGTGTAGATGGAACTGAGAAACTTTTATTAAATATTATTTCTAAATATTATATTCAAAGTGGAAAACTTAATCACTGGGTTTTAGTGCGCTGTTATGAGATTTCATGACTTAATTATCCGTCTTATCAAATTAATGGTAATATAACTTTTGTAAAACGCGTAGACTATAATCAAATTTAATCTGGTCTAACTGTAACAAGGCTGAGACAAAAGGCAGTCTACACTAAACGAAGAAGATTTATGTGCCGCCTGTGTATGCTGGTAAACAAGGAGGCACCTACTAATTTGCGATCATTTTAGCGGTGTTTCCTGCCAATTAACCGCTTTAAAACATCGCGGCGCCAAACAAAGGGGGCTGGCTCATGAATTTATTGTTAGGTTACTGTCTTAAGTTATTTAAGTGTTCGTAGAACGTTATTCACGTGCGGCGCCGCGCAGAATGCAGCTTCCTGCGACAATTTATCATGAATCTTTAATTAAACTTTAGCCGCGACTGTTCACAGTCTCATTGAGCTTCACAATAAATCCGTCGTATCGATTGTACATTATTAATTATTTGTCTCAGCTCGTTATTTAGTAAGATCTGACGTTTAAATGTTTCTTGAGTACTTCACCAAACCCTCAGCATTGTAATGGATATAAAGAAATAGGTTCCGCCTTTTGGAAAAAAACCGATTCAAAAGTAAAGTTACACTGTAAGCTTAACAGTAATGTTTACTTCCGCAAAAATAAACAAATCCTATTGAAGCAAAATCCATGGAAATAGTTTGATATCAATAGTGTTCGAATATGGCGAGTACACTGGCCCTATGTACGGGCAGATCCCCGGGGACTCACTAGTCAATAGACAATGTAAGCGCCACTGCAGCTGTTACAAAAGGACTATTATAAGAATATCTTGCTGAACTAAATACCACAAAGAGTGCAGCTGAATGGTAATTTCTTAGTACACAGTTACAAAGATAGTGCTGAGCTATCTTAACATAGCAATGTTTCGTGTATGTGTAATTATTACTTTTTTATAAGAGGTGTTTTCTATTTTGCAAGTTATTTAAATGAAGAAAGAATTATTATATATTTTATAATCTATATTTTATACCAAATTATTTGAATAGGAATTAAGTTTAAGTATTTAAATGTCTAGTCAGTAAATTATTAATCAAGGAGGTAGGTAGTTTAGAAGATAACAGACTTTTTCTTAATAATATTATTTTAGCTTATTTTGGAAACTAAAACATGAAAAGTCCTCTTATACAAACCTAGATATATTTTCTGTTTACGACAGTGTAATCTATCGAGCTACAATAAAAGTGCATAGAATCTCTGAAGCTCTGTTTGCGAAATCTGCCTTCAAAACCGAATTAAATGATGAAAGTTTCGCAGTTGTTCCAAGTTCGCTCTATAATAAAATTACCTGTGTCAGTTTGCCGGTAGAATTCAATTAATAAGTTTTTGAATATTTCATACTTTTACGTAATAGATATGTCTTTAATAGTAGTTAACGTCTTAGCTTTTGTAAGGCGGGTTTCTTTGAGTAACTTACAAAGGCAAGAATGGAAAGTAGGTAATCAGACTTTTGTGCGTGTTTCCTTGTATCTTTTATATCGTCTAAACATTCTTGTTTGTTCATGTCTTGTTTTTCTCCGATATTGTTGATCACACACAAAGTGAGTTTATAGGAACTTCTTCTTTGTGTATACTGCGAATTTCAACGGTTGCAGGTATGCGTCAAATTGCTCACTGGGGTCGTAGCGTACAAATGCAACAGATATTCATTTGTTTTCTATGAATTTGTATTGTGCTGCGCTAGTGCTGAGCCTATCAATTCAGATGCTGCCTGTAATTTCTACGATTTGGTCGAAATTGAGTTTGTTGGTTGGTAACAGATTTTGTCAAGAAGTAGTAGGTACCGAGTTTGTGTGGTGGTTTTCAAGGTATTCTTATTTACCAAAGTCAAACGAAAAATAAAGTCACATCGACATAATATGCGTATTTACTTAAGTAATTACATATATTTACAACAATATCAACAAATATTTACGTCTAATATACATTTTCCTATGCGTAACAGATTAGCTATACATCATATAAATCTCTACACGAAGTCTATACATAAATTGATTACTACAAGTATTGCGTATAATTGTTTAAGTATAATAATGTTCCCTATGACACGTCAACTTACCCTTTTAGCCGAAAAATAAGACTTTGTTACAATTGTAAACACACATTTCATTCTCATGAAGAAGTTCGTGACTTTCTCTGAAGTGGTTTTATATCAAGGGAAGTCAACTATACGAATAGTGATAAACTAACGAGAACATTTTCACATGAAAATGTAGAAATAGACTATTCAACAAAATATAGACAAGCGGAAAACGCTAAATAAATAACCAATTGTTTCGTTAACAAACTTCTATAAACAAAATTAACATTAACATTTCAAACATTACGTAAAACAAATTGATTTGTGAGTTCGCAAATACGTTCGGCAAACATCAGGAGTGGTGAACGTTAAAATCAGATGAAACTTTGTTCAACACGCATAACAAAATATGAATTGAAGTTCGATCAGCCAATCGTTATTCTAAACGCGATCCAAAAGGCACTAGATTTTATTATTATAATAGACTTGAATTGATACGTTTCCGAAAGTCGTTGTAGTTGTAATTCATGAGTTTAAAGTTATAGTAATAAGCTGAAAACTAAATACACATTTATACATAAACAAGTGCAGGTTCCACGTTTATAAGCATCGCTATTTGAACTATGGATTTGATACACAAACTCCGAAGAAATATCTGTAGCGATTGGCTACACAAACACATAATTATTCTGGTGCACACAGTGGGTGAAGCACAAGCCACGCCACCAATTTATGACAATCTCTGTAAAGGGACTGTTCATACACCCACACATATAAATCAAGTATAACTCACTAACATCGGGCTCAAACATTACACCTATTTATAATTCGTTCTACGTTACAGTTATTTGACATCGTTGTTACCTAATATTAAAACTCTTTGAGGGTATTATGTCCATCAAACATGTAAGATTCACGTGTTTCGTTAGTAACAATAACATTATTTCGAAGCGATTAACACAAGTTGTCACAGTTTATAACGATAAGCACAACCGGCTGAGACTTTACAAACCCATCGAGCGCGTATTAAATGGACTTCAAATTGCAATCAGATGATTTAAAAATTAAAACCTTGTCTAGACTTGAGATATTATGTTATTGGTTTATTACTATCATAAGTTATGTCATCATAACTATTTATCTAGCATTTCAGTTTCATATCATATTTATCTAGCAATCAAAAACAAGCTGCGTCATGATTACAATTCAAAGTCCTTCGGCTTGATTCCTACATCCGTACACTATATCATGTAAATCCACTCACAGCTATAATGTCTTAGAAGAACACAACGTTGCCACATCAACTATAAACTAAGATCGTACAGACTTCTTAACATACATAGCGCATGTAAACCCGCGAAAGTAATACTTAACAAGCGTCAATGAACAACAATGTCACAGGATCACAATATAAATTCATCATCGGCATATAAGGCTCTCTTCCCGAGCTGCGCAGACGCCGTGCGGCGGTGCGAGGAACAGCTTGCCGTTCGCGCAAGCGCACAGCTGGTAAATGTTCTGGTGGTGGGGGTCGTGCGTGTGCGCCGCTGACGGGGGCAGTGGCAACGCCGATTTTAACTTTGGCATAAATATACTGGGTGCGTCGAGACGAATCTGGAAAAAAAAATGATATGACACGAGTTCTTACTATCAATGAGCCAAAAAAATAATGATTGTCGGGTCAAAAATGAAGATCGTCCACAGATAGGTATCTTAAATTGGCTCGAAACGTCGCTTATTTTCAACACAATCAACTTTATAATTGTGCTTCCTATTAAAATGAAGGGTTACTCACCGCGCCGGCGACGGATCTGATGCGGAAAGTGGTGAGGCAGCTGGCGCTGATGTCGCCGGCGCGCGACTCCAGCGCTATGTTCTGTGCCGCGTGCATCTCTAGCGAACGCGTCGGTGACTCCAGCCTGAGGACAATAAATGAGCAGTCAAGTAATTGGTTGTTATGTATTAGAAAAAAAAAACGCAATTTTTGGCGGCTTCTAAGGTGAGAAGCCAGAAAACTAGAGGCATAGGTCTTGTCGATCTCCTAGTTTTCATTATTATTCATACCTACTCAATTAAAGATCTCACTTATGAAAATTAATTAAATGTTCCTAAACAAGTTCTTCATTAAACGCCATGCTCCAATAAGTCTAGAACATGTGGAAAAGGCATGCTTCTATCGGACAACAAACTTCAGTAGGTGCGTTTGACATAACTGTATGTTCAAACTAACGAGTTCCAACTTCGTCTGCGACGAGGACAAAGCTCGTAAATTTGGTAAAGTACAAACACACAAATATACTTACACCAATGGTTTTGAAGGGGGGGCTTTGACTAGGGGTGTCTGCGCGGCGGCTTGTACGGTGACGCCGGCGGGGCTGACCACGGTCAGCGTGTCGGCGCCCACTGTCACCGAGTCCTGCCCGGCGCCCAGCAGCAGTGCCCCCCGAGCGTCGCGCACCTCCAACCGAGCAACATTCAACTCCAAACGATCGTGACCTACAACATTTTGTAACATAACAGCTAACAAACAAATAAAACCATGTACTTAGATAGTTATTCCTTTGTAAAGTGTTCTAATGCAGCTAGCTTTGCCTGCAAAGAAGCAAAGGTAAAATTAGAACTCACCTAGATATAATCTACTCTGTAGCATTCCGTGCGAGTCTCTAGTAGAAACGGTAAAATTTCGAGAAGCTTCCATGTAAATTGGATATCCTCGACGTGACTTGATGGTGGATGCGAACAGAGAGTCCAACATTAGAGCTTGTCCCAATAGTTGTAAGCCTCCGGGCACGATGCGAAGTTGGCCCATTCCCTCCTAAAAATAACTTAATTGATTAGTCATTGAAGACTAGCTAGTCTGATAAATACAGTGGATTAAAGTCTTTATAATAGTTCTCTTCCATTTGCAAATATTAAGTCATGAATAACTACTAAATTATTATAGTGCAATATTAATTTACATCGTTTCAGAAAAATATAAATGGACTACTATCAAACGAATTCAGCAAAGATTTCGTTTTTGAAAACATTTTTCATCGAAAAGTTATATTTATTTTGAAGGGACATTAAAAACTTACCGAATTAAAATCCAGCACTTTAAGTACCCACAGCGTCAGCGCCAGATTGATGATCATCATGAGCATTAGCGCTGTGACGAGAATGTACAGGCATTTCTTCCTCCAGCCGTAGATGCCCACTTTGAACTGACTGTTGTAGCTGTTCCTGATCGAGTCGGCCTTTGTGTCCCGACTCGTATTGTTGTGCAGGATCGGCTCGGGAGTGATTTTGTCAGCGTACGGTATTCTGCAAGAAAACTCCTTAGTTAAAACAATGCGCTATTGAAGGGAAAACGTAAATAACTGCCTGGAATTGATTGTCCGTTCTGCTGTCGATGTTGGTCTGGATAAAATTGTTTGAAGGATTTTACTGTCAACTATTTTTAAATCTATTTCCTTCCTGTGTCACATAAAAATACTGTTATTGTGCGTTATAGTTGAACCTAATTTATTACTACCAATAAAACGAAAACACATCAATTTAGTTACATCACGCGTTTTTTTCTCGAAATAGTAAGCACATTGTATATAATAATTATTACATACGGCACATATAATAATTACTTTATCATCGTTTATTAATTTCCCCACACTATTAATTTAAAAACTAAAATTAACATAAACGTAAGACATGAGATAACGAACCTTTTTGTGGCAAAACTCCCGGTTGCTTGTTTATTAAAGTAAACCTGTTACTTTGTTTAAAACGAACGCGGCAAATATTGCTCTAAATATTTGGACATGAAAACTGGCTTTATTGGTTCGGTTGTACATTCTGAATATTTCTGAATCAGGGTTGAAAGTCGTGGGCAGTCGCAGAGGGAACAAATATGCCGACGGCATGCCTTCAGCGCGTATTGGCGCCATTAAAAACGTCTGTTTTACTTCGACGGCAAATAAAATGCAGTTTTATTTTTGAATTCGCTTTATTGTTTTGTTTTAAAAACAAGACTTTTATGGCCCGAAATAAACATTCCATATCGCATTCGTGTATGACATACTTAATCCTGCGATCGTAAATCCTTAATACCTACTATTTGACAATCGACGTTTGCCTAGTTGAAGGTGGTAATTATGTAAATATGATGTACGGTATATTTCCTGACGTGTTTTATTGTTAACATTTCAAGTTAAAAAAAGTTATTTTTATATATCGCTTTGTGTCAAATATCCAGATAAATCACACTGGGTATGTAGATTTAGCTAACCTATTCACACACTTCTTTTCATATAAGGTCGGACTACCGAGTGTTACCACCATATGTAAAAGAACCGCACATTTTGTTTAAGATGGCTAAAAATGCATGGGTCTGCGAAATCATACCAATACTGTCTTCTTCAATGAACTAATTACCTAACATTTAAGAAAATAAAAATATCAATGTGTTCCAAAAATAGATAAAAATACCATAATAGAATGTTAAAAAGCAAAGTGGCTGTTGTATCAGATGTCTCCTAATGGCTTGGCACTTTCTGTTGCGCCGCACCGTCAGCGTAGATATTACATTTTCTTTCACAGCTTAAAGCGAAACACAAAAAATATATGCAGGTGTACTTATAGACATGAGTTACGTCTCCACAAGGTGTGATATTTAACCGATATTAGCAAACTAATTATAATGCAGTGTTAGCAGGTGCAAGAGATTTGGTGCACGAAGTAGTTACGCCATTAACAAAATAAACAGTTTAACCTCGTGCGAGTATATTGAACAGTATCATACCTCCTCACTCGCGGAGTTCGTCAACACCAGTTATGTAAACTAGATCGAGTGTGCACTTTTCAAACGCAATACCAATCAGATTTTTATACCAAAGCAAACTAGAATAATAACGAGAACAGCGTTCAATACAACAGTTAAATGAATTAATAGATATTGTTTGGCCAATATATACTATTACAGCAAACCATATTTCTATGCGACGCATACAAAAGCACCCCATCCGATATTCGTGAACTGGCCACCGTCAGCGAGCGAGGGTCATAAATTTACAAGGATTCGAGCACGACAGGGCAATGCACACTGAAAAATTCTAGTAAGCTCCCTCCGAGGATGTAAGGGATATATTTACAAGTGCATCACGGGAAGGAACGGAGGGGATTACCCTCCTGTGTCTCGGCGCGGCCGGCGACGATCACGACGGAGTACCTGTGTGATAGCTTCGTCTTCCGGACCCATCATACAGTCTACGTTAAAATACGAATAACTTTGTTACCGCTGGGCTACCAGTATTTCATAAAAGTTTTACTTGCTTAATTTCTTTATTTTCCAAAAGGCTGAGGCAATTAGCTAAAGAAAACTTAACATTGTTATCAAGCAGGTCAGCTACTTTAAGTGAAATCAAAATCTAGCAGTGTAATGTACACTGGCTGCTCACTGATATAAAGCGGATTCTGGCAGTCAGCCAAGAAAACTCTCAAAAGAAGAAGACATCATAATATTACAATACAAAATAACAAACCTAAAATAACTGAGAGTTTTAAAAAAGTATATAATGCTGGGTTCATTCTATTAGGGTTTGTCTGTCGTTGCATTTTATAACAGTGTCTGAGAGACAATGTTATTTATAATGTGAAATGTACTTAACAGAAAATGCATTCTCACTGCAAACTTGAGTGAGTTGACACGCAGAGTGCTCTGACCACATGGGATTCCGATCCGGACGAGTTCCTTCTGTGTGTTTATATTTTGTTAATTCTGTTTGTTGTGTTACGAAATGTGATTATTGTTATTTTTGGTTTGGCTGCTCAGAGTGTGAATAAACTTAAATATTTGAAGAGCAATTTTTGTAAATCCGCACATTTTTTTGGTAAGACTCGGGAAAATAAAAAGGTGAAATCTGTGCGAGGAGGTTCGTGCACTTTATCTCCCGGTCCAGTCTTCCAACACGTTTGGAGGGTTTACGCGGCATTAGAAACCAATTACACGAATAATACCTACTGCCTGCCCCCATCGCCAGTACTTTTTACTTTAGATCAACGCTAAAACATCGCACGATCATATTATACAGCCCCGAATTATACCTACACTCTTACTTGTAATTTCTTACTTCAGGGTAGGTACTATTACAGGTAAATAATGCTAATACTGATTAATGCAGTGTTCCGCTTACGATTAGTTAACGTTACGATGTGTCGGGTATGTTATATTATTGCATTAAATACATAATAGAGATAAAAGGTAGAAATGGGGTGGAATCTAATAAATTCTCAGTGCGGAAGCGTAAACGATGTACGCAGAGACGGGCACGTAGCATCGCCTCGTAGCGGCGCTCCGTAGCCCGTAGCCTCGTAGCTCGTAGCCGTGCTCGTAGCCGGAGGGGTGGCCACCGCAAATGAGCCATATTAATCATCCCCCATCACGGCAGCTCGACTTTTGAGCTTCCTCTGTTGCCAGATTCTCCATAATAAGGCAAGTTTTCCTCCTCCCAACAATAAATGGAGATAATGAAATAGTACTTAAAGCAAACTAAGGAATGTGATCCTTTTCTCCTCCGTGGATCATGTGCATTCTGAAATGCTTAATAGAGATAGAAATGGTCACGCATGCCATTTGATCTCTATAATTGATGTAAATGTAAATACAGCCATTAAAAGATTTTTGATTAGAATAGTTGTTAAATATAAAAATATTTTCGTTTTGAATGGAAACTAAATATGCAAAAGGTTATAACAGTCGGTTATTTGAAAGCACCTATATCGTGCGATCTAGTTTTAGTTCGTGAACATAGATGTCGAATATTTTATGGACTTGTACGGCTAAAATTAGTTTATATGGCTGTAACATAAAGCAATTAAACATGATTTAGCTATAGAATTAAAATATATTAAGGTTGTTTTTAAAACAAGTTACAACCATAGAAACTTGAACAAGATCGTCAATTCTCGTACCTCGGTAGGGTAATGATGTTTTTCTGTAAAAGTATTGAATATTTCGGTCCCTTACAAAAGTTTTACACACTTTCTTAGCATCTTAGTAGTCTCTTGAATTAAATAAACACTACGCAAATATTTTCACGTAAATAACATGTTTTTTTTTCTGACTACCCAATATAGCCTTTTCCTTTTAATGACTGCAGGTTTAAACTTCATAAAACACAGCGCTGGCCGCAGGTTGAGCGTCCACAGAGGCTCATCATTTCACATTCGCTACTCACTTCCGAATGAAGTTATAATGGCGAAAAGCCTCTCCTTGTGAAACTGAGATATATTCTATTATTTAAAGAGATTGATGCCACCAAACATAAATTCGTAATCGTAGACGAGTGGTTCCTTTCAAAATTTTGATAGACGAATGTCAAAATGTACAAAAATAGCTAATATGTCTAGCTATATTTGTACGAAATGATTTGTGAGATTCGAGGCCTGAACCTCTAAAGATAGGGACGAGTTTAGACGTATTTCTTGAGGCTAAAGAGGTTATTTTTTAAACGGCGCCCTTGAGCGGGTCAGACGAGGGTTTGAAGTTTCATTCGCGAGCGGAGTGAACTTTACTACTGGTACACACATGTATTGTAACATCTTTGGCAGTCGTTACGGGTAGTCAGAAGCCAGTAAGTCTGACTCCAGTCTAACCAAGGGGTATTGGGTTACCTAGGTAACTGAGTCGAGGAGGATAGGCAGTCGCTCCTTGTAAAGCACTGGTACATAGACTGGAAGCCGACCCCAACATATGTAGTTGGGAAAAGGCTCGGGAGATGATGACACACATGTATTGTAGCGAGTACTACGATTTGTTTAACAATAGCAGTAAACAGTTGTTTGCGCGTTGTGACAGATCCTGTGCATATGAAATGACTGGTATTTTATAGAAGCGCGAGGTGGGATAGTTTAGCGGCGTGTGCTAATTGAGCGTTTCAGCACGCGCCGCGCGCCCGGGTCCGCGGCCGCCGCACATTCGTTAGCAATATTCCGCTAACGAACCAAACTAATGGCTATTAAGTTGAATAACGTAGCACTTTGCGCCACGAATACCGTACACACTCACTGACAGATGTTTCGAGAATCATACACGCCCGGCCTTTTCACAAACTAAATTTTTCACAACCTTTTTGCATGTCATCCGTATTGGCAAAATATACCATTCAGTGACGACGAATATTTCACTGCGTGTACCTTTGTCATTTCAGGGGCAGCGGAGCAATGCGCCGGAATATGCAATTCATCTTGCAGTTCACACGAAGCTAAATTTACGGCAGCTCGCTACAGGAATGGTTTCAAACGCTTCTGACTTCCACGAAAAATCAACGTAACACCCGCAATTGCACATTTACTATTCATTCACGGTTCTATTCATCGTTACAATTTGCTATTATAAAGATGAAATTGCCGATATTGAATACATAATATAATCACAATCAATGAACCACTTCAATTTTGTATCACCTTTTTACTATTTTATTTTATATATTTATTAGCTTCTGAACAATAAAACCTAACCTCATCCGAAAGCCCCTTTATATTTTCTGTAAGAAAGTCAGGTTTAATTCATTGAAAGAAGTCAGTGAATGTTTACCCTTAACATTAAAGTGAGCGCGGCGGGTGTAGGCCGTGGCTTCGAAATAAGAAAATCCGCAGCACTCAGGCTGTCACCCCACTGTAAGCTGTGTAAGCTCACACGATGGGAGAGCTATAAATTAACTTTTCAATTTGCCAATGACGCATCGCTAAGACTCGGAACCGAGCAACCGAGAACCCTTTGATAATATAATTTGGAGATGGTCGCTTTTCTGCTGCGCCTTCTATTTTAAACGTATCGTGCAAAATGCTATAATAAATATTTTAACTCCACTATATACATCAATAATAACGCTAACTACTGGAACAATTTGCACAGAAATCAAACGCTAGTACATCAGTGCTATTACGTATTTAAATTATCAAATTATGTTTAGTTGTGTACATTTCATAAATACAGAGGATGTTTAGCGTGGAGGGCCGACGCCGGCGGTTGGTTGCATGCAGCAAAATGCAGCGTAGCGCTCCATTATGTGGGTCATAAATCAAGTGCATTGAAATCTCCTTCCTCCTTCGTGTCGGTGAGCCATCGCCAAGCGACGGATATTTGAACCAATGCACCGCCGAACCGACAGCGCTACGCCGCTACACGCCGTAGCTGTTTGTAGCTACGTGGCTACGACGAAACTACGCGCCCTATCTACGCTGCATCTTAAACTTTGCGCGCCCAATATTGGATGGACTGTAAAAGTTTCTTGCCCTGGAGTAGTGTTGATATCAAAATGTTTGTTTTTATTTATCTGTCCATGTTTCTCATTTAAATGATACTTTCAAACCTGCTAATAATCGAAGTCCTAAAGTAACAAAAAATTTGCATCAAAGTTAACAAAATACAAACTAACCATACACATATCACAAGTACTACTCTATAGCCGTCTTATATAAGTGCATATTGTTTTATTTAGACAAGAATGTCGGCAACTATAACAAAGTTATGTGACATTGTACGGGGGCACAATGGGTCGGACGGCCGCCACCTCGCGTTCCGAGGACACCCATTCACTCACTGCTACTCAATGGCTTTTGCATGTTGCATTCTGTGGCGCATTCTCCCGAACTCGCGAACGCTCTAATATTTCTATCGGCGCCGCCAAATTGTGGCCTATTGACTGTGGGTCGGGTGTTAATCTGCATACATTATCGCGCATTACTTACATATATGTTTTACGATTCTCACATGACTTGGAATAGAAGTCTGTTCTAGAACAATGTTCCAGTTGTGTCTTCAGTTTACGCTTGAATAAAAGCGCTATATTTTTTCAACATCATTTTATTTTCACAGCTTCTTTTGTGTAAAGTAAGAACACTTCATTACGTTCACTCAATTCTGTTAACCATCAGTTTTCTCGATTTGTCTCTTCTAATTCATTCAACCGTGTAACATATTTGCAGCAACAAGCAACTGGCAGCCAGCATCGTTTCACAGCATCAGCACCGAGCACAACGCGATGGGTGCATCGAATAGGCACCGCATGTCATGTATGGGGTAATACCTTCTCCCGGAGACATGCCGCCCGGCTCAGCGAAACGTCAAAGGGAAATTGAAAATTAATTTATGCCTTAAACCTCATACCAGCTCGGAGATTGTAAATCACCGGCTTGCCACTCTTCGTGAACTGCTTCATGTTATATGCGTTAATGGAATATATGAAGTACCTGCGTATTTCAAATACATACAATTCAATAAGTACTACAACTACTAGTACC
The DNA here is from genome assembly GCA_963856015.1 of Helicoverpa assulta. Classification (NCBI taxonomy): domain Eukaryota; kingdom Metazoa; phylum Arthropoda; class Insecta; order Lepidoptera; family Noctuidae; genus Helicoverpa; species Helicoverpa assulta. The sequence goes on from CAWLCW010000016.1 coordinate 6,430,837, forward strand.
TAATGTACCACAACCATTTGCGTACATTCATCATCTGTCCAGCCTTTTCACAACTATGTTGGCGTCAGCCTCCAGTCTTCCCGGATGCAGCTGAGCAACCAGTGTTTTTGTGAGTTAGAAAGAAAGAAAGAAGAAAGAAAGAAAAATATTTTTATTGGCACAATACATACACAGTATATAACATAAATTAACAGTAAAATAAAAGTATCACCGAAAACAATTCAGATAAAAAATAATAAATAAAAACTAATAATAAAATAGGCTCAACATTTAAAAATATAATAATAAGAATTGTGCCAACAAGGTCACAGCTCAGCATATTGTCAAGTGACCACACTGTACAACAGTCCTGGCCACCCGACGCTGGTTTTCAGCTGCAACCCACGAGTGTCGTACGCTCGAAATTATTAAAATCTACTGCTACCGATACCGTCTTAAAATTCACTCCTTATTCCAAGATTAATAATAGTTAGTAAATACATATCATAGATATTATTATATAATGATTAGTGTGTGTGTCAGTGAGTGTGAGTGTACCTAGTGTTTTATAGTTTTACACGTGCAGAAAGGACAAAAATAAGACAATATAAGCCACAACAAACAGCAGCCATACGAAGCCTGTAAAGGTTATATGGGAGAAGAGGTTATACAGACATTTTCATATCGTTTTTGATGCAGTAGTAGAAATTCTTTTAATTTCACCTTAAAAGTCACACTGCTTTTTGCTTTTTTAATGGGGGGTGGAATATTATTCCAACACTTTGTTGCTGCATAGCGAAAACTCCCCCTGAATGCTGCGGTCCTGTGTCTCGGGATAGAAAGTTGTGGAACACAATTCCTTCGTACTCTGCCAGTGTAACCATGTGTCCATTCAAGCTTATCATACAGATATAGGGGTGTGCGTGAATGTATGACACTAAACATTAAGCTGGCTAAGTGCAGTTTTCGTCGTGCATTCATTTTTAACAAGTTGCGTTTATTAAAAAATGGAGTAACGTGACTTCTAAATGGTATGTTGAAACAAAATCGCGCACATGCATTTTGAAGTCTCTGTATCATACGTTCCGTTTTGGATAGTAAGCGCGGGCCATACACAGAATCAACATAATTGAGCTTAGATAAAATCAAAGACTCAACAAGTAAAATACGCAAATCTTCAGACAGATAGGGACGTGCTTTGTAAATCACTTTTAGCCTGTAGAAACAGTTTTGGATTGCCTCAGTGACATGTTTCTCAAAACGAAGGTCCGCGTCCATAATCAGACCCAGATTACGTGCCTCATAAACACGATCTATAGGTTCTCCCATTACTCTTATGCAGAAAGTGGCGGCGTTAATTGCGCTTAGCTGGGTATTAGTACCAAAAAGCATGTACTTAGTTTTTTGTGGGTTTAAGACCAAGGAATTGCGCTTGGACCAATTTACAATTCGCTCCAGGTCATCATGCAGGTCTTTCAGTGCTCTTTCGTACTCATGGGGTTTAAAGGAGATGTAAATTTGAGTATCATCCGCGTAAATGTGGTAACTACATTTTTTTATATTCGTCGTTATGTCAGCGCAATACAAATTAAATAATATAGGTCCGAGTACGGAACCTTGCGGCACGCCTCTACTAACCGAACGATAAGAAGAAACATCTATGGAACCGTCTGTATGTCGTATTTCTACGAACTGAGTGCGTCTGTTAAGGTAGCTATCGAACCATTTTACTGTGTCCACGTCAAAGCCATAAAAAGTCATTTTAGATAGTAAAAGAGGAATATTAATACAGTCAAAAGCACGGGAAAAGTCCAACAAAACCAACAGTGTGCACATCCCGTTGTCTTGTGCTGATAGAATATTATCTGTTACATCCAGAAGCGCAGTGGTAGTGCTACGGGCTTTCCTAAATCCGGATTGCATATCGGGCAGGATATTATTTTTCTCTAGGTAATCAACCAGTTGCGAAGAAACCACTTTTTCCATAACCTTGGAGAGCACAGGCAAAATGCTAATCGGTCGTAGATCCTTAATATCTGCGGCATTAGGTATTTTAGGTAGTGGACGAATTTTTGCCAATTTCCACACCTCGGGAAAAGTTGCTATTTCAATAGATCTATTAATTATAGATGTTATACATTCTAATGTTGCAGGCAGTGTCAAAATTACCATGTTTATATTAATATTATCACATCCCTCTGCGTTAGACTTAACACTATTCAGAATTCTCGCGATATTTGACTGCGTTGTAGGTTTTAAAGTAAAACTTGAGGAGTTGTGTCGCGAAAATTCGAAATAGGTCAGTTCAGAAAGACTGACTTCATCATTACCTGGCACATTTAAAAAGTGGTCACATATAGCATCTGGATTATTAAGATGCAACGGTAATTCAATGTCATTTTTAGGTGGAAGCAAAGTATTCTTTAAGTTTTTCCATAGCAATTTGGGGTCCCGTGCCTGATGGTTGATATTGTGCGTGAAATAAGCAGATTTCTCCCGATATAATGACACATTTACCAGAGACTTAAGCTCACTGTAGCAAGCTTTCTTGCCTTCAGTTTTATATTCCCGGTATTCGTCATTAGCCTCGTTCCTCAAGCGAATCATTAATTTAATGGTGTCAGTTATCCAAGGATAAGAACGCTCTCTTATAGTACATGTTTTCTTTGGTGCGTGAACATCAAATAACGCAACTAGAAATGAATTAAACGTATTAACCATTTCATTAACGTCACGTAATTCAGTTATAGCCTGCCAGTTGAAAAGATTCAAGTCTTGTTCAATTTCTTCCTTTGAAACTTGATTTAAAGGTCTATAACAGATTGTCTTAGGAAGTATTTTTGGTCTTTTGAAATTCATCTCACACGTCACGAGTGCGTGCGCACCCAAATCAGGTATAGCTTCCACAGCCACAGAGCGGGCCTTAACATTTGTGCAAATAACATCAATCAGTGTGTCTCCATGTACCGTGGTATGTGTCGGTGTAGTCACTAATTGTTTTAGGTTCATACAATCTAGAAAGGACTGTAACTTGCCTGTTTTTGGGTCAGAGTCATTTGTCAAGTTAATATTAAAATCGCCCATCAATATTATAAAGTCACACTGAGTTACACTATTTAATGAGCAAGATATGGCATCCAAAAATAAATCAACATCCTGCCAAGGCGGGCGGTATGCTGTGCCTATTGCGAGTTTAGCCCCACAAACGCTGAGCGTGAGCCACATTTGTTCCACAGAGGCATATAATGGATCAGTAGGATGCGTATGTCTACGCACAGTGAGACCGCGTTTGATATAGAAACCAACGCCTCCACCCCTGCCCCCCCTTACCGACAATGGTCGTGGTATATGGCGTAGTCTATATCCAGGAATCACGGGTGCACGCCCCTCTTCACCGACCCGCAACCAGGTCTCATTAATGGCCATGATGTCTACATCGCGCTGTAGCACAGCCACCGTAAGCTCATCGTGTTTAGTTCCCAAGGAGCCAGCATTCCAAAGCCCAACTTTGAGTGATTTTATTGTCATTTTATTTTTGCCCTTAAGACTGTAAATGTGTTATATAAATATATACAGATTTTGTGACGTGTAACTCCTAACATAAATATATTATAAATTAAATCAGAACAAAGAAAGCGATCAACACCGTGGGCTACATACAGTAATGGAAATACACAATAGTTAGAACAGACAGCAACAGCAAACATAATAATGCAACAGTACCTATAAGCAAATATGCGTGTACACACTAGGCAAATACAAAAATAAGTTATTTTGTGCACATACAATATCATAAAAATATCATTTAAAAACCTAAAAGTAGCAAAATTCACGAAACATATTGCAAAGCATTTAAACAAAGTTATAATTCTAATACACTGACAATATTCGAGAAGTACCACATAACTATAAATTCCGGTAATTATGTTAGAAGATGATAGCCAACTTATTTGACGGGGAAAAAACGTTCAATGTCGGATTCCATTCTAACTTGCACCACCGATTTGCCCTCATCCTTGCGAGCAAGTATACGCCCATCTCTTGTCCACGAATATTTCCATCCGCAACGAGTCGCAGCCTGACGTGTCATGTAGAACAATTGCCTGTTAGATTTTGTCAGGCGCTCGTTCACATAGATCCGTTGTGATGCCCCGGGCAACTCAATGTCAGCAGTGCATAGATTCCGACGAACACGCGCGGCGTTCAGGATACTGTCACGAGTAGTGCGCCTTGCCAACCTGGCAACAATAATGCGATGGCGAGAAGCATCCTCTCCCTCGACGCGGTCTCGCAGCACCTTACCCACGCGCCTTACAAATACCACGTCACGCTCATCAAGCGACACGCCTAATTTAATGGCCAGGACGTTCAGTAGCTGGGTTGTGTTCTCCCCCTTAGTCTCCGGCACACCGGAAACTTGCACGTCATTGAGTAGCGACTCCTGCTCACGCTCATTGAGCTGCAGCTTAAGTTCACCAACAGTCGTTTCTAACTCTGCAAGACGAGGAGAGACCGTTTGCTCGATTTTTTCCTCCACCGTAGTAACTCGGACTTCCAGTGCGTCGACTCTGCCCATCAACTCCTCGCGGAACTCACGGACCTCAGTCCTTAACGCATTAACTTCGTTCCGAAGACAACGTATCTCTAAGGCAATTGAGAGTGAGTCTTCCAGGTTATCACGGCCTGGTGAATCACTCGCCATGCGTTTGTAAGCGCGAGATTGGGTATTTACATGCGTAACGTCAATCGCTGCTGGTGTAAAAGATGGGCAGACAGGTGTGTTGGTGTTATGGAGTGGTGTTTTAGCCCAACAAGAAGGACAAACCCAGTTTTCATTTGATTTAGCGGAGTCTGGTGTTACATATACGCAGACCGGGTGATAGTTTTTCTCACACCGTTTACATTTAATTGATCTGTTCGAAGATATATCTTCACTACAAACATCACAAATCATATTCATTTTGAATTATCGCAAAACAACGTTAGCGTTCGTGAACAAAGGCAGTGACTCAGCTAGCAAGCGGCACGGCGAGTACATGCGCCGAGTGAGTGGCGGTGCGTGATATGTGAGCAAGCAGCGCAGCAATAGGCCGTACGTATGGAAGCGGCGGCGACAGCGATAGTGTGACCGGTAAACTGGACGGCGCGCGCGATGACTCACCTGTCACAAGCAGCTGATCACTGTTTATTAGATTTCGGTATCACTAAAAACAGCGATATCTTCGTAATCCGCTTTCGATTTAATTGAACAATATCACAGAGCACAGAACTTTGATCGAGCTTTAAACTTATGTAACTTTTGTCCATATAAGTACACTATAGACTTCTTCTATGAATTTTAAAGACGGAGAGCGTAAGTAGTAATGCACACACGAACGAGTCGAGCGAACGAATCTCCACGAGCGAATCTGAACGAGCATATCGGCATCACAGAACATTAAGCCCCCACTCCACTTACTACACGCCATTGAAACATTTGACGAACGCACAGCCTCGCTCGTTCTCAAACAGTCGTCTGCGTACATGTAATGCGAGCCGGAACGCACTCGTGGGACAACTCCAAAAAGAGTCGTAAATACTCCCGACGCCGCTCACTTATAAATTAGGATCATAAAGCAGTTGCCGAACTTTGTTGGCGGCACGACGATCATAAAACAACGCTTACTCGGCGGGATCGACGCTGCTCATGCATCGCTACTGATCTTTCAATTCTTTGGATTATAATACTGAGCAGACACATTAATTTTTAATGGCTGAGTTTGAGTTCTTCGTTAAATCACTGTGACAGAAAGGAAGAGAAGTCGCGATTTCAGTTAAAAGAGAACTATTTGAAAAAAAAAATTGATCACTGTTTTTGAAGAATAATTTTTAAGTTCTAAGGTCCAGTTTATGCATTTTATTTATGGCCACCTTTTAAGGATGTTTTTCAACTAGAATGGACAGTCCCTAACGTTACAAATAGAAATTGATAAGTTCTTTCACTCTTCCAGTCAAACTAACCAATTTTCCTATGCAGTTACCGGATCGGCCGGAACACTTCAGTTATATGGAAGGCGCGACCCTATCGTCAATGGGTTATTGTGGTATTAAGTAATTGAGCTCACGGAATTTATGATTTTGTGTTGTAAAAAACCCCTTTCCACTATTAATTCTTTACATACTTTATAATATAGGTACACACGTAAATCGGTTTAGGTATCATTGATAGAGATAATGCAGCAAAAAAAAAACTCGTATATTATTATAAACGGAAGTTTTTCAAGAAAATATTTAAAAACGGTAATTTACGAGAAACATTAATCAAAACAGCACCTCGAATATCCATAAAAGATCCTTGGCCTAAAGTGTGAAACCGAAACGTTGTATTAATTAACATAATTAGTAGATTCATTGTGAAATACTGCAGCGAGCCAATACGTAACATCATTACACACTGAATGAAATGAATCATTAAGTCTGTCAGCATTCCATCAATTAGCATTTCATGGATTGTAAAATTGAATTATATTCATATTAACAGGTGACCACAATTTTATAATTAGTTTACCCAAAACTTCGCTTTCAATGCGTTTTAGCTGGTAAATTGATAAATTGAGCACGCTAACATTGTGGAATATTCGAAACATTTTGTGGATACTGTATTTAGTGATTACTTTGAAAAGCTTTGTATTGATTTATAAAATCAAAAGCCACACCATGTTACACACAATGCCCACTAAAGTAGATTATAAGGAATGGACCATCCTTTTTTACTGAAACGGAGGGAGATAAGATAAAATAAGAAATTCCAGAAAATAAAGAATATCAAAGATGAGTATAGAGGAAACCTTTAAATACGATATGACCTTTGATAAAAATACGTCAAATTTTCGTAGCAATTCTAGCCTTCGATTTCTGCAAAAGTGTTTACGGTCAATTTTGTGCTCGTAGCAAAATATATATATTTTTTTTTATCTACTGCACCATACACGTTTGCCAACAGGCGAACGAATTTGAGAACTCAGTTTTTTGGTTCATCAGAAAGCAGAAGAATATTTACATACTATTCATAGCGATGTTAGAGTACCTATACTCTGTTGTAGCTCTGGATAACTAACAGTTACTCAGTAAGGCAACGATTTTTGTTTTATTAAATATTTTTTTCGTTAATATATTTTAGTAGAACTCGTAGTAGCCTAAAATACAAGAACTTTATAATAAAAATGCAAAAGAAACTTTTCACACACTTACAATATCATAACATGTGCCACCATGCCTGAAAGCGGTCCCAATCCCAATATTGTAAATAAACTTATCAGTTTATTCAGCGGCGGCAGATGTGGAAGTTTAACTGATCATTTCGAGATCGCGAAATCGCTTGGAAGTAATTCGCGAAGGCGAGTTCCCCGCAGACGCTTTACTTACAAGCACTTGAAGTTAGTTGGGACCAAGTTGGCCGGCTTTCCACTCATACACTCCGTAACGACAACTTACTCACTTTTGCTCACTCGAGGCTCCACGTTCGCGGATATCAAGGGTTTTAAAATTTGTGTCTGCTTTACTTTGTCATTTTGTTAATTTCTTTGTTTAATTTTCAATTGATGCAGCGATTTTTGTTATGATTACGACCGGTTTAGTTTTCGTATTTTTCTTTCAACTAACAATATAAATGTTGTTTTTAAAGTTACATAAAGTAAAATAAAGTCGTGTTAGGTACACATCTATGAGTCAAGAACAGGAGAACTGATTTGCCTGAAAATCGTTGATGAGATAGCTTAAAAGATACTTTTGTCCTCATCGAAAAGAAGTTTTTCTTCTTTTCTTCGGTACCCGGTTGAAACCGCGGGCTAGAGGTTTACCTATAAAAGGTTAACGATATGATGTCACCTCTTTTTGAAATAGTTAAAAACTATTGTAGAGTTGAATTTGTTCAAATTGGAACTATGCTTGTCATTATCACTAATATAAAGAACCACAAAAATTATATTTCTATGCACGTATGCAGCTGTACCTTCACAGAGCCGCATTCCTCCAAGAGTAACGTGGGTGTAAATAATTCAGTCGATGCGAAGCCTGCTCTCCGGGGCTTTGCTCCGAATACCAACATCTGATCTGTGATTGCGCACGATAAATCTATTCCTCTCAGCACACCGATTGTTGTTTATCCCCCGTAAATATTCTATTGCAAATAAATATATTCACATCTCATTTAGAGAGCATAACATTTGTTTGGTTGGATGCAAAGTTTGGTTAAAATTTTCACGTATAAAAGTCAAAAGAGAATGGAAGGCGACAATAATGTCTAGGTATGGAATGTTCGGGCCGTGGCTGCGCGGGCAAACAAGCCAAAGCCGTGCGACTACGTGACACGCAATACAAATCGCAGCGACTGCGCTGCACGCTAAACTCGCGCTATGGTTCACACCTATTAAATTGTTTTTTTTGACAATTATACCATATGCGATTGGTATGTGACAAATATTTTATTAGCATTTGTAGCATACCGATAAATGGCGTTTAATGTTTATGCTGTCTAATTCCGAAAATAATGCCCAAATGATCATGATGTGGTCACGTACCATTATCACGCGGTTCATATTTTCAATAGAAATTTGTTGGGTGTCGATTAGCTATAACTTGATGGTAATAACATATCTACATCATGTTTAAGTATTTTTTTAAAATAATGTTAAAATTTTACTATTTTTACAAACATTAGACTAGTTTCATGAAACTTAGCACTCTAAACACTTTTTATGCTTAACGTACAATAATATACATAAGGCTTTATAAATATTTATACTACATTAAACTAAGGAATATAATAATGCGTTGCAATTTGCAATCTTTTGTGGAGTTCGATTCGAGTAATCAAATAAACCGCTACTGAAATGATTTCGTGATTCCAAATATTTTAATTGACAAACAGAAATGCCGGGAAAATAGCGCTTAAATTGTGCTTGCATTTGCGGGATGTTAATTCAATGAATAAACATCACGTCAGAACAACATCAAAATCCACTTCCTACTAGCTATGGCGATGCCTCACTTGCCATGCAATTCAATTAAGCTCACTTTTTATGCAGACAGAATACACGTTGGCGCGTCAATCTGAAAGTCAATAACGCTATTATTACCACCATAATCATTCCGCGGTATAATGTGACTATGTTACATCATTCCCATTACCACGTCTATTGTCCCACCAAGAAAATTCATTATACCGGGATCCATAACATCTAAAGCACAGTTTGCGTGACTTTACATAATTATCGCGTTTACTTGGATACTATACAGTCAGATTTCATAAAACAAATTGTTGGTTTTACTAAAACTTTCCTTCAATAGTATATTAGTTGAAAATTGATCTGTAATGTAGTTCGAAATTTTTGATCGTTAACCTAATTTAGTCGATCGACCGCGGTATACACACGCATGAACAAGTACACGCTCGTAATTGACTCGGCGCTATAAGAGGCTTCAGTGAGTCTGTACCTACAAGCGTTTGTTTCAACGGAACATAAAATTTACATGTACATAAGTTATTTGCGCCGGAGGTGCGTCGGCTCGTAAATCTCGCGACAAGGGGATTTCTGTTTGTGAAGTTTCTTTTTTATTTCCACTTTATCTGTGTAACGCAAAGGACTGTGAATACTCAGGCGCAACTCTAAACCCGCTCAACTTCAATAAATCAATTTGTGCACTTACCCGTACTTATAATGTTCTCAGAGAGTTCGGCACGTGTCGAGACCGACTCTGAATATGTTACACTTTCATCGCATAAAGATGTGTGCGTAATTCTATATTTTTATTTCACAGAGCACTTATGAAAGCTCTTGCTTTAACTACTTTTCTTTCTCGCGAATAGTTATTTTGAATGTGTGAAATATGTGATACATATTTCAACTCCAGTAAATTTTGTCGCTTCAAAATAATTATCTATCCACTGAATTCGTGAATTGTTTAGCTATCTTTGTCATTCCCCCATACCCAATTTAAGCCTTTTAAGAATCACTTAAATGCTGCGGAGCCTTTTCAACCAAAATAAAATAAGCAGTCGAAACGGTTTGTCCGGTTCGTCGTGTTCATTTTGCATCACAAAGTTAGATGTGTTTGTCGTTCTATTTTAAACGCGATAACGCCAACTTTCCAGTCCTCGAAATGTGAATACCTTGTTGCGAAAATGTGACTAACGGAAACTGTGTACAAGTAACTCGACTGTCCTTCGGTGGCTCACAGTGCTCACACCGCGCGCTCCCCTGTCCCCCGCCGCGCCAGCTCGCGCCACATACTAGCGCGTCGCCCGGCGCCGCCCGTGCACCGGCCACCGGCGGCACTCGGCACACCATTCAGATCTCTTTATTATTATAACAAACAACGTTATTCACTTCTTACTACACGTTTTTATGATACTTACACATTATACGCATTACACAAAGGAAAGTTGCCAACATACAAGTTAACGCCTGCGGTATTTGAATTTACATGCACAACAATAGCATAACGAATGCTTTCTGAGGTTGACAAGATTTATGGCGACCAAAATTATTTTCCGTGTGGGTGCATTTGTTAAATAAGATTCTGGGCTTGTTTTTGCCATTGCCAATTGCACCTAAAACAATACATACATATTTACTTTAAATTGAATAACTGATTCAAAATATCTAATGGTTATTGCAATACTTGATCTAAAATTATATTTTTTCTTTTGGGTTATTGATTTCTGACACTTCGCGAATATTAGACATTTCAATTTAGTTGCGTTGGACATGTCATGACCTTAGTCTGCCCGTGACCATGGATGCTGTATAGGATCCGAAACGTCAAGATTATCTAATATAACCGCAACAAAATCCGTAAAATTCTGTAAAATATTTAAAATCGCTAGGAAAGCCACAAAATCTTATATCTAGCCCAATTCTCTATAATATCACGGAAACAGACTACTAGTAGGAACCTATATTAAAGTCAGGAATTGGGTTTCGGTCTAGTTTTCCTAGAACATGGGAACATAACTCACTCCTGCATAATAGAATTCATATTCATCAAAATATGTTCTCATTGCTGGATTTTAGGATTAGGAATATTACCTATTTCCATCTAAACGGTATTTACGCCTAACTCCGAGTCAATTATTTTCTCAATTGATTCAGTTATTTTGGCTCAAAAGTTATGTATAATCAAACTTACTTTCGCATTTTTATATACACATATTGAGCAACTAGCTTCTGCCGGCGGTTTCACCCGCATCCCGTGGGAACTACTTCCCGTACCGGGATAAAAAGTAGCCTATAGCCTTCCTCAATAAATGGGCTATCTAACACTGAAATAAATTTTCAAATCGGACCAGTAGTTCCTGAGATTAGCGCGTTCAAACAAACAAACAAACAAACTCTCCAGCTTTATAATATTAGTATAGATAAATGAGAATGTCAACATTTTATTTTGAAATTGGTTATTAGCAGAAGAAACAGAGTTATATTTTTTTTAAATAGGCAGAATTGAAAATTGTATAATACTGAATGTATATGTATTACGACAATTTTTTTATGGAATTTTGTAATCCGAATATTAATTAACGGTACACAGAAGTAAAATAAATCAAATTAACTTTTTGCTCCCAAAGGAACAGAACAAGGTGAAAGAAAATATATTGCCCACAAGCTGCCCAGCGTCATGGGCCATTCGATGACATCAAGCGGTTTATTTCACGAAATAAGCAAAACGAAAAGATAATGCAAACCTGTATATGTAGGTATTTAAGCATGTGTTTTTGGAATTATCCTTAACTATAATGCAATGTTCAACAAAGATCATTGAAAACTAAGCACACGATAAGGCTACGGTGGGCATGATAACTGCATATCATAAAAGAGCTACTAGTGAATTTAAATATTTCTACAAAAGTTCAGTGGGTCCTATTTCCTTACCGACCGCGGCCACAAACTTTATACACTTAATTTATATGAAAATTTCTTTTGTTACGACTTTAACATATGATTCGTTAAAATGTAAAGGCGTAAAAGAACGAGGAATAAACCTTCCTTCTAAAGTTTATTAAACTTCTATGGTGTAACTTATCTGCTAATTCTGCCGCCTTGAGTGTAGACCTGACACTTTTAAGGAAAAAGACATTAAACATAATTTCGCATATTTTCACAAAGTTATGCCTCCGTGAGCTGAATAAAAATTGTAAAACTGAACCATAAACATTACACAATATTATTTTGAAAGAGTCAAGCTAAATTAACAGGAACAAAAGTAGGAAGGGCGAAAGTTAACTTTCAGTTGAAATTAATGAAGATTACAAAATTCACGGCCATTGAGTTCCCCGCCTCGTCGAACCTTTGACTGTAAGTTGCTTGTTAGACTAAATTGAGAGAAATAATAGGACTCATTTGTTTGGTTTAAAGGTTTCCAGTCGCACCCGGCGGGCGGCGGAAGTTATTATTTCACCGCAATCCCAACGGCCAATAAAATAATTGTCGTGTTATTAAATTGCGAATTAGTAAAACGTCAGTATTTTTGATAATATCAAATTATGATTTCTGAAGACAATTTCATGTAAGAAATATCATATCAGAAATCATAAACTTTTACTGACTTAATATTTAGGGGCCACTAGGAAACTATGTGAGGGTTGTGCTGTTTGTGAACATGAGATGAAGGCTGTACTGTGTACGAAACATGCATGTATGTGGAATATTCCTCGGTTATGTATTATGGTAAAATTTTAGTGCATTTATTTATCTTTCAACATATCATTTTTATTTTTAAATATTAGATTATAAAAAAAAATAAAAAAAAACATTTAAAAATATAAAATGGTAAAATTATTATTATTACGTCTATTATAATATTTAGTTACATAATAATTGGGAGTCGGGGGTTTTGAGTTATTTTATTATTTTTCAATAAGATTTTTACCGTCGTGGTTTTTTTCAAAATTTTAATTTTGCTTAATTTTTGTTAGTTTTGTACAATAGCAAAAAAAAAGGTAACCATTCAGTTTTGAAACCCTTCTCTTATAATTTAGGAAGCCTTTTAGATTTCGACAAAACTCTAACTCTAAAGGATTTCACCTCAGTTTTAACAAGGTCGACAGAAAAAATCGAGTGAAAAGTACACAAAGCCTGAACTTCAAAGCAGACACGTAAAAAGAGCATACTCACTTTCGTCCTTTATGGTCGGTGTAGACAATGTGGTTCCTCGCGGCGGGCGCCTGACGAGCCCGGCCCAGCGACTGCGCCTCCATCATCCGCGGGCCGGGCGGCGCGCGTCACCAGCACTGCGGGCTGCCATGCAGAAACAAATCTGTGCTCCCAGCCTTGCCACACACAGCCGCGAACGCCCCCAAACTGTCTGAGTGTTCAGTTAGAGACCGCTTCGGTGAATTACTCCCCGGCCACGTTTAACAAGTTCGGATGGCCGGCTTGTTAGAGCTCGCTGCTCTCCACCGACATTGTATACACAGTTTCGACTTCTTAGCTGTGAAAGTTTCACCCGCTCTGTTGATTTTGTTTGTTAACATTGTCCTGTTCAAGAACTGTTCTAGATTTATCTCCTTTGTGTTTGCTCACTTTGTAAAATCAAGCGCAGCATGGACAGTTCGTTTTGTTTCGGTTTTCGTTTGTTATGTATTTACTATCCAAACTTTGCTTTAAGTTTTATTACGTTAAATTGTTCATCTGTTACAAAAATCTAGTTAAGAAACTGGTCTTTCTTATTTTTTTGTATATTTAACAATAAGTTAAAACAGGATACTCCACTTGTCTCATAATTAATGTCAAAGAATAACATCGACTTATACTGATAAGTAATTGATACCTGAGAACTTATCCCAAAGGTACAATAGACTACATCTCAAGACAACAGTTGACAATCTTGTGGCAGATTATGTAACCATTACCCAAATGTATATTGGAGGACAATGTACCTGTATACAAGGGAGTATATAAAACTGTTTACATAAGCACTTATTTATCTTCTACGGGTAGGCGGAGCTTGGGATCGAGGCGGGCTTATTTGGAATCGACAAGGAGGTGGAGTGGAGGCATCTACTTGTTTATCAATACCTTCTATGCTTAGTTATATTGTTGGGAACAATCGCAAAAATTTGCGAAAGAATTATTATGTATCAAGGGATCTATAATACTAATTAACTCACAAAAAAATTACCTATAAATTATAACATAAATTAGAACCTGCTCACTAATAGGAATAGATACTTTAAGATCCAAATATTTCCTGAAGGTTAAAGGTTTTCTCGTTTCATAAATTATATTTCGCAAGACAGTGTACAAATGGGCTTTAATTAACTGGGGAATGTCGGCGAAACAGCAAATATGCCAGGATCGGCCGGCCACCCCGCGCCCGCCGCCCGGCCACGCTAACTACGATTTACATTCCCTCTTATTTATTTACAAGATACAGCAACACAATTTAATTTAATTTACAGACTGGGGTTATTTTATTTCGTAACAGGAGGAATCGCAACATTAATCAATATGCAAATAGATACATGTCTACAGTTGGTATTTGTTAGCTAAAGTTTTAAGGAGACTTAAAACCTTAGATAAAACTATCGAACATTGAGATTTTTATTTTATAAAGTTTGAACAAATTAAATTCTAAATACTCACTACTATTTATCCCACCAATATCTAGATCGGACTTAGCCCTAGGTGGGAAATAGTAACAAAGTTCACTGTAATGCCATTTAATAAATGCATAACTTTCTATTGTAGTGGTATATATTTTCGGTAAAGATTTTTAAGCATGGTGGAATACATTTACTAACCACAAGTGTACAATGAAAATAGAATTGTATTCTACATTCTCCCGCGTTACGAACTAAGTTACGCTCGCGGCACGGATCCGGGCAGAGTGCTCAGTGCACTCACCTTCAAGGCTCACAGCCGACTGAACGCTGTACTCTTTACTCTAAAACATTATCCTTCCAACTGAAACACGAACGACCAAATACTAACCATACTACGCACAAAATAAAGTCCAGTTTCCCTTTTACCACGTCCCTAAAGCCTTTCCCGACGATGGAGTGAGAATTCGGGAGAATACGTCACGAAAATCTAATTCTTCGTACGCGAACATAATGACGGCTTTAGAACTGAAGATGACGGGAGCCTCAAAATTTCGCGAGATGACGAGCCTGCGAAGTAGAAACCTTTATGTTTAAGATCTGAGGGTTCATATTGCAGGTAATGTGCCCGCCAGAGAGGCGGTCGTAAGGTTTCGAGGGGTGGCGCGTAAAACAGGCGCATGCGTAAATCTCTTGAATTATTTCTCAAACTCTGTACTAAGTTGGACTGATTAGTGTTTGAGTAGCAAGAAAAAAATATTATCAACAGATTGAGCTGATCAATTATGTATTACATTTTCGGTAAGAACCATTGGATTGAAGATTAGTTTTAAAGTTTCAGATGAGTGGTGTCCATAATAAATGTACTATTTTTATACGATTTTTTTTTGGGCATCGAAATATTCATATTTAATTATTTACCTGAGTTAAGACACCCCTGGTTTATGTGTGAAAAATATATTATGGTGAGGTTTTTGTACCTCCTTTATTAGCTTAAAGACTCAAAAGACGAGAATGTCTTCAAATTTCGATCTACACTAACATTATTAACCTGAAGAGTTTGTTTGTTTGCTTGATCGCGCTAACCTCAGCAACTGAAAGACAGATTTCATAAGTTCTTTCAACGTTGGTTAGCCCATTTATCAAAGAAAGCTATAGGCCTCTTTTTATCCAATTGCGCGATTTAGTTTCCTCGGAAAAGCGGGTGAGAGCCGGAGTGTGTGAAAATCTATCAACTACTTATTACTCTATAATTTTTAAGATTTAAAATGAACACTAAAACAACCTGAAAATAAAACGATAATATTTCGTGTAGGTACAATTTGTTCCAACAGCACAAATTACCGTAATAAGTATTAATTAACTTCCCACGACATCGTAATCGTATATTTTTCTATAAATATAACCTAACTGCTCACTGTTCTAATTTTAAGTAAGCTAGGTAATAGTAAGTCTAAGTTTGTATGTGCTTTCTAAGTATTTAACACCAAAGGCTGATAAAAAAGGTGAAGGAAAACATCTTGAGGAAACCTGGACTCAGTCTGAAATCACCAACCCGCATTGAGCAAGCGTGGTGATTAGTGCTCAATCCTTCTCCGTGTGAGAGGAGGCCGCAGCCCAGCAGTGGGACGATAAAAAGGCTGTAACAGTAACAGTAGGTAATAGCAAGTTAGTAGTGTGATATTATTAAATACTTGAATATAGATTTCTTAAAAATGATGCTATTTTCATTATATAAATCTTGTTTCAAAATTGGGTCCAGGCTGTAATTTGGACATATCCGGCAATCAGAACCCAAGAAGTCTGACAACTGGTCTTCCCAATAAGAGTATCAGATAGGCTGTCGCTCCATGTAAATCACTGGTAGATAAATATAATAATAAAATAAACATAACTGCAAAAAGGCTGTACAGTTGATGGTGTTATTTTTATTAGGTATTACTAATTTAAAATCATAGGCATTTCATACATTTCCGCTGACAAAATTACTGTGAGAACACGTGTAGTTTAGCAAAGATCAACTATTATGGGTATAATATATAATCAACTTGACTTGGTTAGGTACAAACTCTTCACAGAACATTCCACTTTTAAAGAGTACCTAACTACACAAGTACATATTCATCTTATATTAGGTGTGTTACTTGACTATAAATAGTTTGGTTACAAAATAGTATAAATGTAATTCGATTTACTCTGAATCAGACAATGTACGGACAGTGTTTTCAATGTAGACTGGTAGAGAAACAAATTATTTGGGGTAATGCAAATAAAAAAACAACGATGATAGAGAAATAGCTTGAACGATAAAAATAAGTATGTACTTAAAAAACTATGTGATAATTGTTTTCGACTTTTAATCAACATCAGCGAGATTTGTAAAAAAGTAACTTATTGTGCAGATCATTAAAAAAAGATAGACTAAGATTTCATTTTTGATATAGATCTAGATAATATATTATAGTAAAGTAGAATAAAATGTTTGAGTATTAACGATTTTCCGATTATTAAATACCAGCGGTTTCACTCGCATCCCGTGGTAACTACTTCCCGTACCGGGATAAAAAGCCTATAGCCTTCCTCGATAAATGGGCTATCTAACACTGAAAGAAATTTTCAAATCGGACCAGTAGTTCCTGAGATTAGCGCGTTCAAACAAACAAACAAACAAACTCTTCAGCTGTATAATATTAGTATAGATAACAATTATTCTAACAACAATATAAGTATTTTATTTCATACTTCCTCTATGATATTTCTGGGGTGCTCATTGGAAATAATTGCACGTATGACTTCAAAAACTTATATCCACTAATATTATTTAAACCTACCTATGTATTATTTATTAAAAAGCTAGAGTTGTTGGTTTGTAAGCTTAAACGCAATAATCCAAAAAAAATATTTAATTATTAGATTGCCTATATCTAAACAACTTTTTATCCAGGAGCGCCAATTACTTTCCACGGACACGGCTGAAACTATTTCTACTACTATAACTTATTTAAAACTAAAAGGCACAACAGAAAACATAAAAAGTTATTAATCATAAAAGATTAGAGAGCAGTCTTTCATTTCCGTCGTTACCCATAATAACGTGAAAAAGCTTACAAACAACTTCAATAATAATACAGTATCAATATTAATGAGAGATAATGAACAAGCACGACATCGGCCGACTATTAATAAAATGTAAGAGGTAAAATATTAGTGGTGTGTCCGCGGGCGGAGCGGCGGACGCGTGCCGTGTAACTCTCAATATGAGCTTTGTTACCGCTTTGTGCCGCCATTTCTTGTGTCACTGCATTGAATATATCGGGTGCTTTCCTTTGTGCACGGAATATTGCTCGTCTTTTGTCGAAATGAACGTTACCTTCCCAAGAGTTGTTTCAGCGAAGAATTTCGCGATTGCAAAGTAATATTTCCCCTTAAGAATTTCGATGTGTTTCTTTCATGTCGGAGATGACTTTACTTCAGATTATATTGTGTTGGGAAATGTTGTTTCAAGTTCGATTTTCAATATCAGCGGTTCTTTTACAAGTTGTTTGAGAATATACTTTGGAACTATCAATCATTTTTCTTTTCTTTGCGTGGTTATATTCGTTGAACAATTTTTTTTTCTAAACTGAAATTTTTGCGAACTTTGAAATTACATTTAAATTGAGATAAGCGGTATCCTAGGCAGATAAATACAATTATTATTATAGAGTAAATCCTTTGTCCCAGTAATTGCATTGGCTTTGCCGTTTCAAGTCCAATAGCCATCTGACCACCAATTAGAGTGGGATTAGCGACGGTGGGAGATCGCCCGTGTAATATACTCTTGAGATTGCTTGTTAATTATTTCAAAGTTCTTGGCAACTTTTATTATTCTGTTTATTTAATCACATTAAATTACATTCAAAATAAACTTCTAAGTAAATAATATCCAAACTAATCCAAACTAATATTATAAATGCGAAAGTAACTCTGTCTGTCTGTCTGTCTGTCTTTCTGTCTGTCTTTCTGTCTGTCTGTCTGTCTTTTCTTCACGCCTAAACTACTGAACCGATTTGTGTGAAATTTGGTACAGACATAGTTTGAAACTTGAGAAAGGACATAGGATAGTTTTTATTACAAAAAATAAAAATAAAAAATAAAATTTATTCCGGACATACAGCGCCATCTATTGGTCAAACCAAAAATCTGGAGGAAGTCACTATTCCACGCGAACGAAGTCGCGGGCAAAAGCTAGTGATATCATATAATTAAAGACTGATTACTGAGACGTTATGTTTTCCGTTTCAAAGTAAAATATTATTTGGCCTCTCACATTACAAGCTGTCAAAGAAGGAATTAGCACAGCGTTATTCCACTCACCAACGAATATCTCTATGGTTGAAATAAGCCTATACTTATTAGGTACATTTTTATTATTTTACATTGAATTTGGTTTATCGAACTTTTATAACTTTTATTTCATAATTTTGGGATACCATCCAAAATTATGGGTGCCACGAGACCTCGACAGCAACGCACAAACATGATATTTAAGCTAGTTAAAACAACAAAAATTATACCAAAATTAACCGCAAATTAGAAATTAAACACTAAACAATAGTTAATCCATATTAATATAATTTGTTCTTAAAGTAATTATGCGTTTTAGAAGCCGCGTATGGCGTGATAAAAGCCGGAGCGGGATCGTATGCCGTCCACGTTGGCCGTAACATTAGGCCGCAACTCAGCGTACGCGCGCCAACCGACCTCGGCACAACACACGGACTACAAACTCGCACTGCATATACTGTTTGTAACAGATAGCTGTTGTTTCAAGAATACTGGTTGTTGAAATGTCTGGAAAATGTTTTAGTTAGCGTTCTATTTTTTTTTTTTAGATTATGTTACTAAATTTAAGAAGACCTTAAAAATTGTAAGAGCAGTTAAGACAATTTTAAGTCTGCCTAGGAATAAAATATAAAAGTCAGTTCCTTCTCCTTACTTTAATATTCCATGTCTATTCCACTACGCGTTGGAAACCGAAATATGTTTTGCCGTTTGCTTAGTATGGTCTTACAACCTCTTTCTTATCATTCCAAAAAAAAATTGTCATCTTTTGCAATAAAATTGTGGGTCAAAAATACGTGCTAATCGAAAACGAACTCCACAATATCGATAAACACGGCCGAAAACTCGGCATGACAACAACGTGCCGACCGATCCCGGGTTAGCTGGGCCGAGTGTTTGCTCGTCCGTACGTCTATTCGCCACTGCGCTCAACCAACTGCTAATTAACCCTGGATTACCGGACCCGGCCACCGCTACTTACTGTTTACAACTAGATTTGAAGACAAAGGAAATAATGTGCCGAACAATACCTTTAATTAACAGTAAATAGTTTCCTTCCAGGTGCTAATGCACTGTGTTTTACGGTTACACTTAACGCTCGCTGTGTTAATATTTGAGTGAGTGGGAAAGTTTTGCTATGATAGTATTGTTTTGTCATTTATATAAGCTGTGAAACTTAGGAGTATTTGTGTGACTATCTGTACATGCTCATATTTACTCTTCTTTTTCATCAACCTTCCTGTTTTTTAATTTTCAAAGCAAATAAAAAGAACCAAGTTCAGTTTCCAATATTGTTTGTTGATAGGTACAAATCTATCATCCTTATCTCGAAATCTTAAATTAAGGTTATACTTATTTCCTGTAACGTTAAACATCTAGCTTACATATTTCTGTAACAATCTTTACATTGTTTTACATTTTTAAAACATAAAAGAACTTAACACAAACAGGAACCAGAGCGCATTAAATATTCATAAATTGAAAAAGTTCTTAAACTTACCAGAGCTTATTATACAAATGGAACATTAGACCTTTGACCATTGGCACATAAATAAGAGTGGAACAAGGCGATAATATCAATATCGAACGTTAATACAGCACGCCACACTGAATGTAGTTGTTTATTCTCGCAACGTCTGCGGTACTACCCGCAAATAACAGAAAGAGCAAGTCCTCAGGGCATCGCTTTAGCTTTTCAATTTCCCTTTCGGAATTATTCGTGCTAATCGAATACGACCGCCGGGGTCTGGGGACGCGGTCGCAATGATTCATTCATGAGACTAATGTCGCAATCCCACTCAGATATCAGGTATTATTGTGGTCAATAGCACTTACGTCGCCGTCGTCGTCTGCCGCCGACGCTCTTACTACGACCAAGTGCAAACATTCACTACGTACTTACTTGATTTTTTTAACAAACTATTTTTGTCTTAGCTACGTCTTATACCAATGAGTATGAATGTGTAAAATATTTGGGTAATTCTGTATTGTTTAGAGGTAACGGATAAATTTTGATGAGGCAATAATATTAACAAACTCACATATTAAAATAACACAATGTGTTTTTGGGAAGTGGTTCTCTCGATATGCTAGCAAAACCGCGGACGACAGCTAATATAATATAGATTTTGTGGAAAGAAACAAAAGTGCTTCTATGATAAGAAAATAGTTCATCTTTTGTCTACACATTATTCCAAATGTTAGCTTACACATTGCAAATACTCTATCAGTGTATGGTGCTTGTTGCTATCATATATATTTTAGTTGACATAATTCCTATTACTGGATTTATGATACCATATTTCCATAAATGCCGTTGCTGAAACTGTTTTTAATGTAAAATGTAACATACCACCCCGCTCACATAAATCAAAATATAAGCATAACAACAGAAGTACCCGATACGTAAACAATGTCCATAGAAAGTTTGAACGCATTGTTCGATATGAGGGTATGAAGGCGTTGCATCGTCGCGCTGCAAATGATGAGGCGCGAGGTATTGTCGCAGCATTAATGAGCGCGGCCCCGGCCGGCCGGGACAGCCGCGCGGAAGAGGAAAATTAAACTCCTGGGCCCCCGGCTCGTGTTCATTACTCCACACCCGATTACTCCACCGCTGTTTGTGAATGCAGCTCTAAAGTACCACTGAAAGAGCTGTATGGCTACATTGGAATTAGAAACTGCGATAATTAGTGCTCAACTAGAATAATATACTTGCCACTTTTAATGCACGAGTGCAGCTATAACTTGTACATAAATACTTATGTGCTGCAGTGTTTTGTTGTTTGTAATACAGCGACTGTTCAGAGAGGGTGGTAGCCTCTATTTGTTTTTCATTTTATTCTTCATTCAGAGCAGTGGTAGAAACATAAAGTCCGTGGGGTATTGCTTTAAGATTTCAATTTCCTTTCCGGAATTACTGTACTCTAATCGAACACGCGTCAGGGGACACGGGGGGTGGCGGGCGCATCGCAACCGCAAATTACTCCAGCACTCTGCGTACGAATGTTTAAAATGTATTATTGAGACATTTACAATGTCGCTCTAGCTGCTCGAGGGGTTAATGTCTAATGGCCTTAAAATATTTATTCTTTTAGACAAAACGGTTTTTGTACCTGATTGTGTTTATTACGACCATAACTAAGTTAATTATTGTCATTAATACCTAAGGATCTACAATTTAATAAGACTAGGTGCATAATCATGTCCGCTTCGGGTCCGATTTCACTGAACTGAAATAATAGATTTAAAATAAGTAGTTATGCATGGTAAAGTCAGTAAGTTATGTCGGGGCGGGCGGAGGCGCGCGACAGGCGGCTGCTGATTGTAAAGCGCTCACAGACGGAGCCTATTCGATTTCACGGCTCGCCGCGTTCGATATTTATTGTCATCGGTGCAGTTGTACGACACGGCGCCTACTGAACCGCGCTGAAAAATCTCCATTCCCCGAAATCGGACGAAAACATTCCGCTGATACCCGAACCATCAGCTTTGACTAAAAAAAGTTTCGGACCATGTAAAACGACAAAAACATGACGTCAACGCAGCCTTAACAATCGTTACTTGTATATGTTTGCAAGCAGCTACACGACACCTTGTCTCGTTAGTAAAAAGTGATGTTACGTACGATTTATCACCTGCACACGACACGGAAGGCCCCCGGAGCCGAGCTTCCTTTAAAACCTGTCAGCGCTGAGAACTGAAATGAAAACAAACGCATGGATTTACACACTTGAAATATTATAGTGGCGATGGCGAATGTACCGTCCGCGGCCGAGCGATCGCCGCCCGTTTAAATTTATTTTAATTAAAAGTTCATGAGTTATTTGACGTTCAATGAGGGCTATAGAACAGTATGCGTCCTTTATCATCACTATGCTTACATCACTTTAATTATGCGTGGTCTATTTTTAAAATTCTAACTTGAAAATAAATCCTACTGTATAACTCAACTTCTCAATAGACAAATAAGGCAAAAATCAAACACCAACCTGCAGCTATCTGTAAGACAATCTCGGAAAAGCCATCAAATCGTCCGCAGTAGGCGACTTATTATTCAGTCGATAGCCACCACTCGCCAAAAGGGTTAACTACTGACCTCCGGTCATGTTTGGCGGGACAATTAAACTGGTCAGCGAGTACATTAAAAAGCTGCCAATGCTGGAACAAAACTGAATAGACTATAAAGTCATTTTCAGCTAAAAGCGTAAATTGTACGGTGGTAACTCAATAGCAGAGAGATAGTTAATTGGTACAATGCCAACTCGCTGGATATCTTTGTTTTAATTCAATTGTCTCGCAGCTAATGCACTCGGTAGAGCAATCTTAACCGTGTCCCGCCTGATTATGGTAACTTTTCACGTTACATTACAACTGGTTATTCGGTTAAAAAACCTGTCAATTTTCTGTTTTCAGTTTGCAGTTATTTTGAGTAAGTGCGTTGTTATGTTCATGCTGTTTTCTTCCATTGGTTGGTTTGGGTACAGTTTCTCTTCGTTGCGAATGGGTTAAAATAAATTAAGAGAGACAGTTTCGCAGCATTCCTCTTCTGAAAAAATATAAAAGAAGTGGTTGCACGCTTTCTATTGTCATCATCAGCACGAATAGAGTTTGTTTTCGTTATCGTGCTTCATCAATGCCAATGCAGCGACTGTGGAAACAAAAGATACGCAAGTTGCATACCAAGTCATGGTTTGGCGGTGATTGGCATATTTTTGCAACTTTAAAATTCACAACGTTGCAAATTCTGATAACAACCTCGCATGAGCACGAAGCCCGAACAGATTCAGAGTTCAGCCGGGGTGTATTGAGCAGACGGCGACAGCGCTGTGTGCTTAGCTAGTACAAATGTCGACAGTTGCGATGCGTGGCAGTGAATACGGTCCCCGCATCTCCGCGCTTATTGACACGCCGGGAGGAATATGTTTAGGCCCGTGATTACCGCCTGGCTTAGGTTAATCATTCCCTTTATAACTGCCGCTGTCAAATACTGCACCGAACTGATTTGTGTTACCTCATTGGACATTCATTGGTTGCACTCAATTATGCGCTCGCGGTTTGTAATTTCTTATTAATGGTGTTAGTTTTCGGAAAGGTGGTTCAATGGTAGGTGGGTCTGTGAAATTCAACATGTTTACTGATGCTTTTTCTCCTGATGTGTTTTGAGCGCTGGTATAGACTTGATAAGTGAATAATGAAATCTAGTACAGCAATTTTTTAACATTCCTCCGAATAATAATACATTGCACTTATGTAAATTAATTTGGAAAAAATTACGTACAATAGGGGTGTTCAGAAGATGTATGTACCTATACCTACGTAGTATTATTGATTAACAATACCTGCTTGTAATTTCGACTACGGGAAAAGGCATGCACATTTAACATATCTCCATTACGAAAAGAGAACATTCACTGGAACTGCCACAAATATTTTTATTCATGTTCTCCTCCTGAATAAGTTTTCAAAGGAACAAACAACACTCTGAATAAATTTAATTCGAATAATTTCATATTATTTATTTTATGTTCTCCAATTGCGATTAAAGTACTTACCTAATACTAATTTCAATAAAATTTCAATCCACTTAAAGCTATGAAGCGTAATAAAATAGCACGTGCTATAAAATAAAGCTTCACGTTACATAATCCGGAAAATTTATGACTACCTTCGAGACAATAATAAGAGTCGTCGACTTACATCGTGATTAAATTATCATTGCAAAGTCAGACTGGCTACAGCTAAAGTTATATCAGCTCATCGCTTACACTGGATTACTTTAAACGTTTTATTATGGTATTATTTTAAATTATTTAAATGTACATATTGTACATATTATGTAATTAAAATATAAAACTTAAGTACCTATGTATACCATGTGGTTTAACTCGTTTTTAACACGACGAACCTTGGTAGGTTACTATCATGGTGCATAGTCTTAAAACTCAGATAGTTCCAAGATAATGAACTAGAGACACATTAGCACTTATTGGGGTTCAAACTTGGACCCCCTCTCTTTCATATGTATGTAACTTTCATATTTTAAATATACGTACACGCACATACAAAGTGGAAGTGTTAATTCGCTTGAAACTTGTAAATTACTTCAATAATAAGACCGAAATGAAATATGATGTCATTTCAATTTGAAATGTAACGAAGCCTTACGTATCCTTTGTTGGTGCTCAAAATAAATTATTTTAATATTTTAGCTGGTGCAAAATAATGTTGTTAGCTGTTTTCCGGCGAGATTACGAACTAATAACATTACCAAACAAGCTCTTTGCGGGTAAATTATGCATGCACTCTCGGATCATTACCGAGGTTCTGTTGGCCTCCGTTCAAAATCTTACGATTGCTTCGTGAACCAAATACTTCACAGCATTTTAATATGTACTGCTATTAAAGCTACATTAATTCAGTACATAACTGTTTCTGACACACTGAAAATAATTAAGCTAAGGGAAATCAGGTAAACAGTACCTATGCGCAGTTTTGAGATAACAATCGTTAACGAAATTAATGTTTTCATAAGTTTTTTAAACAGATATTGACATAGTTAATCACTAGTAAATAAAAAATTACCTGCAAAATTAAACAGTTGACTGTTTAGTTCCGAAGAATGAACCATATGAGACCTGCACACCCTGATTTGGGTTTACCTCATATTACCCAATCAATGTGTGTCGCAACAACACGAAAAGTAATTGTAGGAGATCAGAGAGCCGGGTAACATATCAGAAGAGGTGCCCCTCGGGGAGGGCACGGATTAGCGCGATCTTTTCCGAATTGAGGGTAAACATCCGAGAGCTGCGATCCCCAGAGCCCACGCTAAGGTGAGCGCCTGTTTGTTACTTGAAAATCGCATTACTTCTCACTCGCTAACTATCAGACAAGTATATAGTATAGTTGCAGATTTTACTTCATTTTGTAGTGAGAGAAAGAGAAAAGTGTGTCATCGCTTACTGTATTTCGTTTTTCGTTTTTTCGTTTTTTTGTAACAAAAGACTCTGCTAAGTAATTAAAAAATGTCTTAATGGTACCAGTAACAAAGTACTCTTCTAAGTTCATAGTAAAGCACAAACAAATCTTATAAAATACACTTTGCTAAGCATTTTATTTATTTTTAAGATAGCAAAACAAATCGATGCCAATTCGGCATACGTCGAAGTTTAAAACAAATAATTTGCATTGAGATCGCTTACCATTCTACTCAGAACTGCTAAGATAAAAGCCAGAGAAATCCTCGTGGGCGCTCAAATTCTTGGAGCGCAGTGGCGAACCGTCTTTGCCCGACGGGCGGTAATAAAAACGGCTTAAATAGGATTTTAACCGCGAGTTCCTCGCCTTAATTAAATTGGATTTGCGAGTGAAAGAAATATACGTGAAAAATTCGTGTCGATTATGTCAGGGGAACGAGTTTTGAAATCCCTTTTATTAAGCGGATTATGTTCCATCTCCCAGAGATTATATTTGTATTACAGTTGTTTCAATGCGAGCACTGTTGATAAAGAATGTCTTTTCTCCAGTTTCAACGATCTGGCGCCGAGAACAGCTTTGTGCGCTGCGAGGAGGCGCGACGGAAGTAACAGCCGCGCGCCCATGCTCCGACGCGCGCCCAACCCGACATCCTTCTGCGCCTTGCTTTGAGCACAGGTACTCGCGCGTCCGACACACAATGTCTTACTCTCGATAGGTACAATATATTACAAGAAAGTCATAAAATATCGTAATACGAGCGAATATTCTACATTATATGCACTTAATCGCTTTTTCATGGTATTGTACGTGGTTGTAGAAATATTAAAACTCTGAAATAACGCCAGTAACAGCTGCAGTAACGGGGTTTTAATTATCACTTACAACGCCTTTCAGCCGCGGAAAATTACTGCCATAAACCATTTAGAACAGAGAATAGCTAAACGATTTAGGATGCCAGTTATTAGAATATAGCTGGCAGTTTTCTGTTTGACGCCTTGTGACCGCTTTACGAACGTTGTTAACAAAGTGGAAGATGTCTAAGTGGCCAATATTTATTGGCTTTTTCTTATCTTGTGCCTAATGAAATCAGTGGTGCTCCAGTATTGAATAACATTATCCCTCAATTAACATTCGAGGGTCGATTTTTAAAGCGGCTACAAAGGCGGGCCGGTGTAGGCAATAAAACGGCTCGTCCCTTATCCGTCATTCAGCCCTTGGAGATTTCTTCTGGGGGAATAATTTACGTTGATCGCACGGAAGGGGAGCGTAACTGCCTCACTGAAACTTTAAGCTTTCACTCAGAATGGTTGCGATTTGCAGTGTCTCAACTTTAACTAATAAATTGGTTTCGATAGAATAAGTAACGATCTAAAATCGATCTTCAATTAGTTCTTTAATTTATAATGCGTAACAAGTAGTTTGGACTGAATAACGAGTTTAACCAATGCTCTAACTTCACAGTCTATAAAATAATTGAAGCAAATATTAAACGTGCGTAATTGCTATGAAGCTGTGTATTATGTGCACGTAGTATTTACCTAGTGTTAAAAAATTCTTTAAATATTTTCAACACCATGTGTTCAGAGCTTTTTTAAATTGTGTGCAAAGGGTGGCGCCGGCGACGATGACGTCACGTGTCGATGACTGTGAATAAAGCCTTTGACGCCTTTCGCCGCATGCATTTGAAGCCAGCCGCTTCAATTCCAGTTTACACGCAACCCTTGCCAAGAATCACTTTGCAATAAAAATGCAAAGCCTTTTGAACTAATAAATTACAAAGGGGTATTTTTTTCATAAAACGTACGAAACGAATAATTTACCATTTCAAGCTGTTGCATAATAGGTGATTATTTTAAAAGCTATACCTATATGAATACACGAGTTAAAAAATGAAGAGTTTAACAGGGGACAAGTCAAATCAATTACTTGACTCTTATGGTTAACTTATCAAGTAGTTGTTTGTTTACATCTCGGTTATTATTTCCACCGTGGGCAAAGAAGTGAAAGTGCCCTAAAGTTACTAACGAGGGAGGGCATTTAACATTCCGTGAGGCTCGTGAGGCCCGGAGGGACGTCTTGTTAAGAGAAGCTGCCCTTTGCGACACTCGTAAAACATGGCCTGCGTGGACCTTCTGGCTGCCACGTGATATATACGATAACAATGTTAAGGCGAACCACTTTCTTGATTTTTATAATCATTGTTCTAATTAAGCTACGTTATAAAAAAACTGATAACTGTACCTATATTTCTATTATTGTACTGTATTTTCTGTTTTAGTATATTTCTATTCAAAGAAAGCTTGTTTCTAGTTTCTGGAGTGTAAAATATACATAGACTAATTGAAGACTAATTCACTTTATTAATTGACACATCGAATATAGGTTTTACGATAAATTATACCATTTTACGCACAAATAGACCTCTTTTACCAGTCAGCATAGAGTCCAGTCAGCATTCTAATAAATCGCAACATACTGTTTCACCGCCTGGTACAAAAGAGTGCAGCCGTTATCAAACCATGGGTAGGCACTGAGAATGGTGTTATCGTTCGCCATTAAAGGGTGTGCGGTGAACACAGAGCTACACTAATTCCTCTTTACGAGCGTCGATGGGTCGATTCGATATAGATACTCGCGCGATATAATAAATATTTTTTTCTCAGTGTAGTGGACAAAAAGGATCGTGCAATTCAGCCAGCAATTTTTAAGCCATTACAAAAGACATGTAATAATTGTATTTATTGTGCAACCACTGCTTTTTTTAATGTACGGATTTATACTTTAAATAGCTAGTGAAATACTTTAGTTACTCACAAGAACCTGAACCTTTGATAACGTTTCCAGTTAGTATCTGTAACTAAAATATATTAAAATCGTTGGTGTAGTTCTCACTTCACCTGACTATGTCATTAATGTCAAAATAATACAGAGTGCTGATTCCGAGTTTTGACAGCATTCGCAACTCGATGCGTAATTATAAGTCTATTGAAATAAACAGTCGTATGCTACGTCACATGATTTAGGTAACACTCGCAAAAGTGAGCTCAAGTGTAATACAACCAAGTACTGATGACAATCTTTATTAAATGCACAATTCTAAGATAAGTGCTACGTGATTCAATGGTATGATAATCTTCGCATCGAAAAAATTAACTTACAAAACTCGCACTAGGCACTCTGGTGTGTATATAACAAAAAGGTGGTGAGTATAGATATTTCACATTGTGAACTCGACAGTTACAGACATTTTACTGTCAATCAAAACGGACAAAATACAAGATTTTATTGTAAATCTATACATACTTCCCAGTGCTATAACGTACGTTTGCTCTCAAAACGGAGAGCTTTTATCATGTCACCATAAAGGAGAGTGCAGTGGTCGATGCAGGTTTGGCGTTAATTCTTGTTTACGGCGAATCGCTTTTAGTGGCCCTGTTCAAAGCGCGCCGACCGAAGCTCCGTGGCGCGTGAGCCTCGATAGATTGAATTCACGCGTCTGCTTGGCTGGAC
Organism: Helicoverpa assulta; assembly: GCA_963856015.1. Taxonomy (NCBI): domain Eukaryota; kingdom Metazoa; phylum Arthropoda; class Insecta; order Lepidoptera; family Noctuidae; genus Helicoverpa; species Helicoverpa assulta. The sequence goes on from CAWLCW010000016.1 coordinate 6,460,208, forward strand.
CGACAACACGACAAGATCGCCCACCAAAAACAATAATTGATGACATGTGATCTGTGTATCACATATGCGCTTGCACGTGCTGAATCTGGTTGATACTGCATTTACTGAATTGTTTCCAGTGTTGTACTTATGTTAAAATTAAATATGACGTGTAGTTTAAGTGGGTACTATTTGGAAATGGTTTGGTACTTGGGAATAGGTATTACATAGTTAGGTTTTATTTACAAAAAATATGTAGGTACCCAATCGATATATTTGATATTAAATCCACGATAAACAACGAAGATCTTCACTGCAACCTATTCCGTAAAATCAAAGGTTTTTATTTTTCTCTAAGAATATTAACAAAATTAATTCCAGTTTCATTTGGGTCATGATATTTTAAAAGGTTGCTAGATAGAAAAACAACAGCTGAAAATATTTTCGCTCCTAATCCGTAATTTAATATTAATTTATAGTCGAAAATCACCGTCTCGCCGTCATCGAGTCGGAAAATAACGGAAGTCTTTAAAAGAATAAGGCGGTGTTTTGAAGAGGTCGGAGAAACAATTAATCATTCCACTCTTTTATGGAGCTAAAGGTTGGAGGACACGATTGTTTGGTAATACTAGGGCTGTTCTTTTGTTGCCATAAAAGCGAATATATCACAATCAAACACTCGCAGTCAGAATAATAGTTCACTAAAGACCACTTGGCAACCCTCGGCGCGCCGATGCCTATTATTAAATGCTGAAAATGAAAGTGACGGAATATACCGTCCGTGTTTAGATAATACCTCCAAATAATGGACGCCGCGATGCGCATTAATATTGAGGTAAATCTTATTAGGACCGCCTAAACGCCGCGATAATATCATATTGTTTTGGAACTCACCATCCGCGATTCCTCTCTTATGCTTGGAAGGGTTCCATCCTCAGGGACGACCGAAGGCTCTGAATATTCATAGTATTATCACAAACCGACTTACAGAACTGAGCAGCGTCGTAAATACATAATACCTCTCATTCCGAGATAAGAATCATTTACGTAGCTTTCGCGTTTGTAGTGCGGGCGTCGATTTGTGTGAAACAAAGCAATATTTCATGTGAGTGTAATAGGAGCACGTCGTTCGGTTTTTAAAGGTTTGGCGGGTGTTATTGGAAGTAGGTCTGCGCTGTAATTGTTGTGCTGATTTCCCCCGGGACCGGCGGCTCTCCGACGTAGATGCTACCTGTAGTGCCCACTAGCGTCCTCTGTAAACAATTACCGACCAAATCATTATTGTTACAATTACACCTCCACTTTATTACACGTAAACAATACCTGAGTAGCTCGCAGTTATAATTTCTAAAATGAAAAATATGTATTTTTGATCATTTATTCAGGTTTTGTTAGAAAAACCTTTCAAGTCATTAAAAATTGTCCCGTAAATGTGAAACATATCCGTTATCAAATACTTTTTATTCGTAAAACATTAGTCCGCGTCAAAGTATCACAAACTGTTGTTAATTCCGCCTAATATCGTTGGCAACCTCTACGCGGCTGTCACACCGGGGTCCGATATAAACATGATGGATATCCCCATATAAAATGAATAAGCTTTATGTACGAAGGCCATGTAAGTGCGCCCTTGTTTACATTGTACAGCACACCGCTTATAACGGATGATTCCAATATTTCATTCATAAATACGCTACTAAATACCTACTGACATTTTACCTGCATGCTTTTTTGGGAACACCATTTGTGTGTCGCCATATTTAAATTAATATTTTTCACATTTCATGTGGTTTCATTGTTTTGTTGTAATTTTATATGTTAACATACTTTTTAGCTTGATTCAAATTATAACTTAAGACTCATCAATAAACTACAACAAATGATTCAGTGTTTCATCGTTCTGAAATAACTAACCGTGTTCGGTAGTGCAATATCCAAATTATTAGTGTTCGCGGGTTCTAAAACAGCCAACATTTTGCGTTGATGTCACTTGGCGGCCTGCCAGCCCTGTAACGCGAACAAAATATCAAAGTGATAATAAACAATATGTTAGCGCCTGACTATACAAAAGGCAATCATTCTTTAACAAAAGATCCATGTAAACTGCAGAAAAGATTAAAAAGGAAACGTTTGTCGGCTCGCTATCAACACTATCAATCATGCGTATAATAGCCCACGTCCCCTAACACACGTTCTTAAATAATTTGTCAAAACTCGCTCCCTGCCCATACTGCCGCCGTTTTCCACTACCTACTTATTCCCGTTTTTCTTGACACTTGTATGGGCAATTTTTCACTTAAATGACACAAACAAAATCAGAAAATGTTACTGGTGATGTACGATTCTGCCATAAATATGAATCGAATGTTTTCCTATTCTATGACACAATTGTATAAAACCATTTAACTCTCAGTAATAGATAGCTAGCTCGTGGGTAAGCAACAAACAATCAACGCTTGACGCTGACAGACCATAGATGGGTGTAGTTGCGGATCGCTCCTGTACTATCTACCAAGTTAGTCAAATAAATATGTTGTTACAAAATGTGATTCAATTTAGCTATATTCCAGTATACCTACTAATAAAACTGTTAATTCTGGATAAAATCAACCATTAACTTTTGGTGCAATAGCTACACGACATTGATCGATGAAAATACCCTAGCGTATCTATCAACACCTAGTAAATTGAGAAAGGAGTAAAAACGTTAAGTGGATCTTGTGAAATTAATTACTTGAGAGTGTAGAATGTTTCGCGCCGTTTTGTTACCCAATATAAGGAATACTATATTGCGCTCAAACAAACACGAACGAACGCTGAATTCAATAAAACGAGCCGTGTGTGTCCTGAATAGGCAGGTGGTATAATATTTTTTCCAATTTAGAATCGGTCTGGATTCTAACTCATAGATCAAGCGCGCTCTAGCACGAAACCATTACACTTTGTTGACATCAACGAATGCCCTTTTACATATTCACCCCGAGCACACAAAGATTGAGCCGTGAAATTGAAAATGGTTTCTATGAACAAAAATTTATTCCACGCACGTTCTCGACATATCGTCACAACACGACTGCAGCTTGTTATATCTCTGTCAGTGTTATGTCATTATTGATAGCCTTTATGCTGATCGATCCATATCCAATAACATTTTAGCCTAATTACTAGTTAATGCATTTTCATAGAACTACCTTCAACATAGTACGTGCTAAGAGCAAATGCTCACAGAATAAATTGCCTTGACGTACATTGAAAAGAGTAAAAAATCTTTAACTCACTTTGAAAGCGTTGCTCGCGCCTCATCTTGAAATCGGGAACTTTTTGAAACGTTAACCGTACAGCTTACACTATACCAAAGCAGTGCTGTATTTTTATTAAACTAAATTTTGTTGATAATTGCGTAATCTACTAAAATATATGTAACAAACAAAAAAAAGCTATAAAAATATAAACAAAGTATGTTCATAATTTACTGGAAGAGGTACGGCCAGTTTCTTCATCAAAAGTTAAAGTTAAAGTAATGTCTAAAGTAAAAGTAACGGTCAAATTCATTTTTTCAAGGCTAAACTGACAGCAAAATTCATAGAAAAATTGAATTTAACCGTTACTTTTACTTTAGACATTACTTTAGCCATAACTTTAACTTTTGATGATGAAACTGGCCGTTAGTCTCTAAAATTATTTCACACTGTCACAATTCCACTCTCACCCATAAATATTTTGCATAAAATTGAAATCCTTGTAGGTGTGTAAGTCACAAAAAGTTGGGAATTTATTATTAAAAAACTAATTTCTCTCTCTCGGCTCGCTATGAGCCATCGTATAATCTAGTCGACAGACGCTGCAAAGCCTGCATTCGGCAAAATTTTATAAGCATTTCCACTTCATAATAATGAAGTGCCCACTATATGTAAAGTTCTAGTTAGTTTGCGTATTTAACACCTTTGATGGAACTTTTGCGTGGAATTGGCAGCGTTTTATTTACACTGCAGTCATAGCGCATTATTTTTCAAAAAAAGAACATTGCTTTTAACATGCTTGCTTATGCAGTAGAACCATACACGGTTTTTTTTTCAATGAATAATCTGTAGTGCAAGCACAAACTTTCTTAGTTCCAAAAAAATATGTTTGTAGAGTATAGGGCTACCGCTTGTTATCTTTGCCGGTAGTTATGTGGGGCAGCGCGGCGCGGGCGGCGGCGCTGAACTGTTTACCCTGTAAGTATTGCGAAAAGATCGAACTTAATCCCAGCGGGCCCGCGCCATCCAGCGCTGGATGTGATAGATACTGAAAATTGCATAAAATCCATCAACACTACTACTTTGTGCCGAAGCTTAGCTTTTCGACGGTTACAAAACGAACACGAGGGAAATAGATTTACTAGTTAATAAAATTTTGTTTCTTCAAAGTGTTGGAAGACTTCGTTTTCTGTTTCAGTATAAAGTTAAGCATTCGATGATTTATTTATTACTTTTCTTTTAAATTGGTTTTACATTAGTTTACAAACGTTCCACTTTTTAGACAACTACTGAAAAAAAACTTGTATTCGGTTTTACTTTGTACTGAAGTAAAGAAAAATAATAAGTTTTGCCTTAAGTAAGATATTTGTTACAAGAGGCGGATCAATAACATCATATTTCAGGAGTCACACTCCGAGAATAACATATTTTTCTAACCGCTTGAACAGCAAAATAGAATCAGTATGTCAGCATTTTGCCCGAGGTCGAGGACTGGCGGCCATATGTGACCGTGTTGTGGCTTCCCTGGCCTATCTATGACTGCACATGTATATGTGTATAGCACTAGTATAGCTATCTCGCATAGTACTTACATTTACTACAAAGATGACAGTAAGTTCTGGTGTGTTTTATTCTTATGGTGTCCTGAAAATTATTGATGCTCTTTTGTTAAATTATGGAAAATCGTGAAGCACGTTTTACAAAAAAAAGTCTCTTAGACAGTCTTTTATTAATAATGTCATATTAATTTAGAAAACTTCCAAAATAAATCAACTAAAGAAACTTGAACTGGTCACAATCAAAATGAGATTCCTCTCAACATAATTTCCTAAACAAACAAACGTAGAAGTACAGGCAACAGTATAATTCCAACATAAACGTACTTCCAGACCATGAATCTGAACTGCAAATACAAGGCTAGAATTCAGTTAATAAAAGATGATATATTCACATAATACATCACGAATGCAAGTTGCATTAGCAATAATTCCCTGGCCACCAGAGTGAGCCATTATAACTAAAACAACAGCAAAAGCAAAGTTAGAGAGAACACATTCAGGATTAAGCTCCACTTGGAAATTTGGATTTCACTTACTTATATCCAAACGCGCAGGTGAGGTTTGTGTCTCATCGTTATAACAGTTTTATTCAAGTCTCCAAATGTCTCTCTTTCTTCTGAATGGGTAAATCGCGATTTTATAATTCCACGGAAACAATACTGCAAGATATGACTGCCTATGGGTATTTTTTTTTATAAAAATTTTGAGTTTTATATCAATGAAACAGGTTTTCTAAAACATACATGCTGATCACACACAAACATTAAAGCAACACAAATGTTATTGTATTGTTTACAAAAAGTGAATTAGAACGTCCTTTCTTCTTCTCCTTGGGATTACTACAAATAAGTTCAGCAAAATAGAGAACAATAAATGTGTTTTTCGTAAATAAATAAACGTGATTCGCAAAATAATTTTAAAACCCATAGGCATTACTTAATTTGTCTTCTGTTTTAATGTATTATAAAAATAAATGATCAATATTTGTTTTTCAAATTGCTTTCTAAAACTGCTCCTAAGTTTTTTTTTCATTCTCACTAAAAAACTTACCGCTGTGAAAACCAAGTTTTAATCTAAAGTACGTGTTTGATACTAGCACAAAATATATATTTTACATAAAACACCAAGTTAAAAGATGTTCAACTGTTTTCTTAATATCACGTAACTTATATCTTTATTGGTAGCAATGCATCTTAAAGAACTACAAACACACACAAAAGTTTGGAACTTAATTAAAGTGGAACAAGTTTGACTAAACTCTAGCACGTGTTCTATCCGCATCTACAAGAGAAAACCACGTACAAACCAGTACAATTAAGTTAGGATGATTGATACCCTAACTTCACTCTGGTGATACACATTATTGACACTGGGCGTGATGGATAGCGAACAGAAACTGCCTTTTAAACTTCATAAATAATATCCTTTCGGGTCACCGCTAATAAATGACCGATATTAACGACGCACCATATACAAAAGCTGTAAATAACATGTGTTTTCTGTCAAAGTATCCTCGATAAAAAGTTCAAATATCGGGAAATACGAATGCTGTTTAAGCATAAAACAAGTGACCAAAAGTTGTTTAAATGCTACAAAAAAAGTTATATTTTGCATTTAAAGTACTTTATTAACAACTGAAAAATATTTTCGTCGCTGCTCATACATAAATCCGTAACTGAACAACGTGAAGCATATTTAGTTATAGACCGTAGGAATCAATTATTTGTGCGTCTATAAATATACGTAACAAATACAAAGCGAAATGTGTGTAACAGCGGCAACCGCGTGACAGCGCGCGACAATTCATTCCCACAATCCCTTACATCTGAATTCTTAATGAAACAAAAATTGCAAATGTCATACCATATCTCCACCAGAGCCATGAATACTAAAGACGCTATTGTGGATCGTTCACGTGCGCGAAATTGAGTCTGTTACACAAATGACACTGATATGTCATAGGACTTCTCGAAAAAATCTTTACATGACTTGGGGCGTACCTATACCGTGTACGATACGACAATAAATCATGGAATCTGATTTAAAAGAATGATACACGTCGTCAGAAAACAATTGGAAAAACGTGACCGGAGCGTCGATCCCGCGACGGGGGCGATCGCAACACGTCGCGCCGCCCAATGCATACTAAGTAATGACGCCAGTTTCAATTTTACCTCCCCTTCTCTTCATAACATATTTTAAAGAAAAAATACTCAACTTATTGTGAAGGATTTTACTTATTTTCCAAAACCGAGGCCATAACATCTCGTCGTAGGAATGAGAGCCTGTGTTAAGAAGCACGTAGAAGACGGGACGCGAGCCGTCGTGGAAGAGACTTGATATAAATAACTTATTACCTCCGCCAGATATCTGGCATGACTGTTGGTTAACCCGTGTCTTGGTTCCGTTGCCAACTCAACACGATTTCACCGTCCTCTTACTTTACGTGATGTGTCACGGCTCAAAACTTATGTTTACTACATCACACGCCCATGAATAACAATAGTATCATAACATCTACGTGCAAGTTAGCGCTGATAACTGGGATCGCTAATAACCTCCAATTTAACAATAAAACACAAAGTAGAACTAATAAGCATAAATCGAACTATTCAATTAAAGTAGCTTCAAACCATGACGTTGGCGGTACTTAGTATTCAAACGTATGCAAATTACAGACGTGCTATGCAATAAATGCCGACACACGGATCACAATTCGACAATTGGCATTTATGTCGCAATCGCATTGTATAGGTATTTGGTGGTTACGGGGAACGCCCCTAATTACAAAATTACTTCTGTATGAACTATTTATTGGCATGTACTTACCGCCGGCCAGGGACAAATTGGCATTTTCATTACGAATTACGTCAGTTGCTACTGTTATTACTAATTTTGAATTAAATATTTGATTTTCGGTTGTATATCAAAATTCTTCAAATGTTTCCAGTCAAGTTTGTTTCGAATAGGAATTTAATAACACCTTTAGTCATATCAATCGCTTAGATCCCGATTTAATTTAACGGAGGATAAGAGTCGGTAGTGATTAACAAATGGGAGGGTTTATTTAAAAGTAAATTACATCCAGTCGGTTTAGATTTAAACTTTTTAATTTTTCTTACACCTATGTTATCAAACATCTCTCCAAGTTACATGTATTCTGTTACTAAAAGTAATATTTAGCCAAAACTGAGTATTACGGTATTTGAGTATTCTACTTTCATTTTTATTCAAATTGTGAGACGCGAAAAAAACACATAAACAACCACGAAGGTCTATCGAAGTTTCATCGCATGTGTCAAAAGCAATAATACTGTCAACGTCGTATTGTAAATTGGCGCTTTTTTTGAACCGTTTGACAGAGTACGAATTTTTATTTACCCTAAGTTTTGCATCTTCATTAGGTACGTGCCTTTGCTTACTTAAAACAATAAAATATGGAAAAGCTAAAATTATGCGAACTTATTACCACAGGTATTCATATCAGTTATTTGTTTATGGTCAAACCTAATCTTATTGTGTAAAAGTGTCCTAGATATTTTATTCGGCTACTTTATAAGGTGTCTAACACAGCACACAGTGGGAGTGAAGTAGTGGAAATTGTTCGGGCGTGTTCGCCAGTGATAGAGCGGATCTTGCAAATCTCGCTGGTTTCGTAGGCCGGCCACACACTCGGCCTGTCTTATAGGGTGGCTACACAACTAGCGGGTGTTTAAAATATGGAGAAAGAGACGCTGTAGAGGAAAATGTGCCAGTATCGAATCAAGTCAAAATATTTCTTTGCTAGAATATGTTACATAAGGTGTTACAGTAGAATTGTTTAAGCAAATTCTGCCAGAACGTGGCATGCAAATGTATTCATGCACTAACAAGTATGCCCAAATGTTGTTGTTTCTGAGATCATCATCATCATCATCATCATCATCAGCCTATCGCAGTCCACTGCTGGACATAGGCCTCTCCAAGCGTGGCGTGCACTTGGAGAGGCCTATGTTTCTGAGATATAAAAATCGAACTATGTGTTCAAATATAACGATAATCGTTCAAAAATCTAGAAATATCTAAGATAATAGGAAACATATGAAAATATATTGGGTATTTAAAATTACAACGCAACCATTTAGCAACCTTCACTATAAGCAAATGTGTCATTAAAAGTACATTTATTATTTTGAGGAAACTTTTCAAAACTCTCCAATCTCTCTAAGTACTTCAAAAACTATATGTAGCAGTGTACACTGTGTAAGACCTCGAGGCGTTTATCCAGAACGATATTCGCGACCGAGACGTTAAATATAAATACGGCTTTAAGCCGCCTAGTGAGTATTCGGTCGCTGCGGGCCAGCTACGGCGTAGCACTACGGCGTAGCATTACGGCTACAAGTGCTACGACACATGACCATTTGGAGGCTACACATGAATGCAATCATGTTACATTTGTCCACATTAGACCGCTCACTTTAATCTTCTATCTAGATACTTTACAAGACTTGTAACTTAGTGATTTCTTTATTGATATAATAGAATACGATACTGAGGTTTATAGTGAATAGGCACTTTAATTTAATTAAAATAATGAAATTTGAAAATCTTTCCTTACTAGAAAAGAACGAAACACAACATGAAATTATAAAACCACTTACCTATCTGCATCCGGAAGCAACTACTTCCCGGATCCGGATAAAAAGTAACCTATACCTGCTTTCTCAAGTTCAAGCCGATCTATGTGGTACTATTATGGTGATGATTATTATTTCATTATCAAAACTCTCCAAAAGTGTTAGTAATATATACCTAGGCTAAGGATGCATCTGTATACATTTTTTGCAATAAATAAATAAATAAATAATATGAATATTATCAATATTCAAGTTACTTAGACTAACAACGTTTTATTAAGTTTCATATTCCACAAAATTCTCAGAGCGTGAGAGTGTCTAGGATTTTATTCCCACACTATGTGGAATATCTTATTCTGTGACATAAATGGGACACTGACCCTATCCTTACTTTGGGTGCCGGATAACAAGTTGCACTTACATACATGTACCATTACTTTGTTCGCAAATAACTACAGAACTATAACTTTTAACTATGTTTTAATAAAGTCAACCAAGGTTTCGTTGAATTCTATTCTTTATTAGTTTAACTTGCTACCTAATTGTTTTTATTCGGTATAACATATTTAAAATATACTTGCTTATCACATACAAACTGAACATAAAATAATACACTTAGGTGCATACAAATACCTATTTATAAACGACCTACCTGTGCACCCCAACAAATACTACTACATTAGAAAATGATATCCAGTTATCGAAATATAATTCTCCAATAACACAATTACGAAGAAAGCATCATCTTATAAAATGAAACCTCGTAAGAAAGAGAATGGAGACCATCAAAAAGACAACTTTAGAAACAAGTGCATAATCAGCTTTAGCTCGATTAATACCGCGATGCCCGCCGGCGCACCAGTCTGTCTGCTTGCTCGATATTGCCAAGACAAAGAACTAAATTATTTCCTCCATTTCTTTAAGATCTCTTTGTTTTAGATACAACACGGTTTCTTCGGGCGTCCCATTTTAAATAATACGATAGACGATGAAGCTAAGTAGACTTGCTTTTAATAGTTATGTAATTATTGTTTACTGTTTATCCATCTGGTTTGGATTTCTGTAGGGACGTTTGTGTTGAGCAGTTATCATTTGTCAGCGTAAATTCATTCTAGAGATGTTGCTTTTAATTTGTTGAACCTTTGTCTGTCAGACGTTTATACTACGTGCCTTTCAATGCTACCTAGTTGCTTTAAGATTAAACTTTCTTATTCCAGTAACAGTCGTGTTCATTGTAAGCTATTTTTAATTATTTCAAATTTACACACAACATTGTCTTTTAAGCAGCAAATTACAATGTCTGAACAATGAACTATGTAAACGTTCACTTTGATCTCGAATTTAAAACACAAAAGAGAATCGTCGCCGCGTTCGCATTCACTCGCAACAACTTTTACTTTGTGTATCTCACAGTTCATCGTAAAATAGGTATCGATTTGCCAGTCGGTAAAGAGTGCCATAAACTCAAATTTAACATACAATAACAGTTGAAAATAGTCGTGTTCAACGAGTGGGTAGTAGCTTGGTTCCGTGCCAAACTATGCATGCAAGGGTAATGTAATTGTTTGCGCGACGTCTAATGCACTGGTAACGACGGAGGTATCGCGTCTACGTTCCGTTCGGCCCGAAGGAAATATTCGCATAAATATTGTCGCCAAATAACCCCAGCCATTTGTAACCAACTGCCGAACTAACCTACTGATTTGTTCCAACTGGTTTATTTTTTCAAAAGTGAATGAATACTGATATTATTATACGACTACTGGTTGCTGTGGTAGCTCTTAAACTGATTGGGGACACCCGTATAGCATTGTCTCATACAAGAAATTGCTACTCTTTGATCATGCAGCGTTAACTTCTGTTATTTCATTCCATATTTACATTTAAATGCAACATATTCGTATACAACAAAATACAAATATGTTTTAAGGCTGTTCCTAAAAACAGGAAATATTGAATATGAGATCTCATTTTCTTTTCTATAACATCAGCATAATTTTTAATTAAAGAAGTTATTTTTAGTTACAGGAACAATATTATTTCAATGATAAACAATTACAGGGGAACCACAAACACGGACCCACCTAATCCATAACTCATAAAAATGTACGAGCAAATCAAACATTGACCTCTCGTATAAACAAACACAATTGCACCAGTTTACCTGGCCCCAACCATAGTCACAGTACCAATGTACCAACCTACCTAGATTGATTAAAGTTCACTTTGTTACACAAGGTAATAAGTCATCTTTAATACAGCCATCTATCTTTTGTGCTATAAAGTAAAATAGCTTTCTTAATGAAATAGCTAATGTTTGTTGAAGGTTTAAGGAAATAACTAATAAAGACTGCATAAAACCAAGGCATCGCTTCCGAGTATAATTTATTTAATTTAGATAGGTATAGCTAGGTATGAGCACAAACGCGCCTGACAGCGCGGCATTTTCATTAGGTTCGTTGCAGTAAGTAAAAACTTAATAAAGTTTTACTAAAGAATTTCTAATTAGAAATTTTAGCTCTTCACGACATAGCAATATTTCAGGCCCGTGAAGGTATTTCCAATAAAGGACTTTGCCAAGTCATAATTCTTCAAAGTTACGTGTAATGAGATGTGGATATTACGGCATTCTTATGAGATTTAGATGGTCCCGCACAAAGAGCCGCGCGGCTTGGAACTTCTACAAACTTGCAATAAAACATACTGCATTAAGTCATCTACATATACAAAAATGTGTTAAATATAGTCAAAGTTATACCTAGTTCGAGTGAAAGAGGCATGGCGCGGCAAATGGCGCATAAATTTTGCTTCGAGAATAAGCGGAGGGCATTAAGAAAGTATAGATTACATGTACAAACCGTAAAAATGGCTTTGCATTGGTTAACTTAGCATTAAATTTATGACTGTACACAAGTAGAAATCGATTTCAATTGCTAATACCCCCGTGCAGTAAGAAACTATACATGTACTATAATTTTGATTAGAAATATCCAATTCTATTATTTCCAATAGGTCTTACATAAAATATATAAGACAAAGAATACAAAAGCATTCCCGTGGTCTGTCCGACAAAACGTTTCGATAGCGGTACCATCAAGGTAAGAGGATCACAGTCGCAGTAATACCCACTGCGTTCACTGTAGAACCCTTGAATTTCTTATACACTTCTAGACAATAACTATTATCTCTATTATCTGGAAACAGTCCAAATAACTGATGCAGTTGTATCAATTTATAAATTTACCATCCAAGTCTGTGATCCGTGGAGGCTGAAGATACGATACTTGGAATTCAATTTCAGAAGTGTACGTTTAGAGGCGAAACGTCAATAGGTAGGTAATGTAGCTCTATTGCTGGCTTTGCTAAATTTACATAATATTGTGGCGGATAGTGAGCTATCAAAGCTGCAGGAGCGACGCGGACGGCGTCCAAGTATGCAATCGCGTCACGAAAGTCGACATTTGGAAAGTGGTCACGTAAAATTTTACGTTTGAGCTCGGCATCAGCGTGCGACGCCGCTTCGAACCTAATCCAATCAAAGCCAATGGCGCTGGACACGGGTGTCAATTTCGCACATCGCGCCGCCAACACCACTTCTCCTGTCATCGCCGTCCTAATGTACGTGTGCATCTGTATTCATATGCATTTCAGTGCGGTAAAAACTTCGTAATTACGTAGGCTGCTAAATAAGTATAAGTAGGTAGGTAGTATCTTGGTGTATTTATGTGTAGTTGTGAATTTTTGCAAATAAAGCAGGTGAGGGTTTAACAGTGTGTATTATTTACGGGCCCTAATAACAGGCGGCGGCTGACTAGCCAGCAGGAACTACGTCCAGCACAGCGCCTGCTTGGTACCCGTCTGGAATATTTAACGGTTATTTACTGACAACTTTACATAAATTAGTCTACAAGTAGGGTGGTCTACGAAAAACTTTCTTCATGAACTTGTTTTCAGAGAACTTCCTATGTTAGACAGCAAGGCTTAACGTATCTCACCTATTTTAAACTTTTTTGGATGTGTCTGTGATTTCCAAAAATGGGACTTCATGTTTACTAAAGAACTATAGTAAACTTAAACAGCACACAAAATAATACTCGCCAAAACCATCAGAAAATTATCTTTATCAAAAATCCTGTAAAATGAGCAACGAAGCGGAAGCAAGTGGCAGTTAAACGATTTGTCGGCGTATTAATAAAACGATTAAAGGAAGCTCTCGGTGGTAATCTGAGAGCGACGCGGCGCGCGGCAGATGGCCACAATTCCCAAACTTTGATGACGACGCCCGGCATCCGCAGACAGAACCAACGATTTGTAGACTTTTGTTGGCGACTACTTGGGTACATTTAAAAGGAACAAGTTGCGAGGACGCCTTTTAATTTTCGTTAATCAAACTTAAGCCGCCTGTCGCCCACAAAGTGCACACCTGCTATAATAAAGCTGCCGTTTCTAATTTGTCTTTAGGCAGCAGCTAATGATAGGCTGATGTTCGCGACGTCAATCGGTGTCCGTCGTTTGATGACTCGTCAAAATTGCTTCCTGCGTTGTTAAGTGCAGGAAATTGTGACTCCTCCATCGGCACACCTACCAAACGCTAACTGCTTTCACTCTTCCCTACACAGTCATATAATCAACTCTGCAAATGTATGGGTACATCCTATTCAGGGGAACGACACAACAACACGACACAAATGTAACCTTTCACATGGTCTTTAATTTATATTTATTTCTTCAGCCACCTTTAAAGTTAACATAATCCCTTAATAAAACGTTACAGCTTTATTTTTATCTTAACATGTAAAACTGTCCCTTCAGTATGTAGAAGGATAAATCCACGCCAAAACGTTAAATGGTGCTTCAAGCAATATCTCGGCAACAGCAGCTGTGAAGTAATGGCGCCGACACTTTACGCGATGCGATTACGACCACCTAAACATTCATTACAAGTAATGTCCGTCATTTATCTGTCCTAATCACTGTGTGAGCGCTCGCCCCGTGCCTGTGCCCATGCGATTATTTTAAAAATAGCTAACATAAACAAACTAGCTAAATGCCAACTCACCCTTGCTTTATACTGAGCAAGGATAATAATGAACGCGAATAAAAACTAATACATTTACAAAGGCCGGTGTTGTACCGCGCGGAGGGCTCGGGCAAGCCTAGCAGGCGAACCCCGCTAAATGTTTCACGGTTTAATCAAGCCCCTGCTATCAGGCAAGACAAATAGTTAGCTCATCTGCATCTATACGAGTCGGAGCCGCCGCAACCAACAAGGCATCGATATTTTACTTTAACTTCCTTACCGGGATAACAAATGTGTCGAGTCGTACCATTCGCGTCATCGGTTACAAATTAAATGAACAGAAATCATAAGTATTGAAGTGGGCTTAAGCAAAGCAGAGGTCGGTCGGCGAGTGCTCAATCGCGCTAATGGCAAGAACCGCAAGCGCAGTCCCCGGGGACATACTAACTAAATATGTAATGGTTATTCGAAGCGGTCTTCCTACACTTAGGCCCCGCTTGAAATTGACCAGACAAAGTTACGTGCATGCTTCAAATATAATTCAGATGTTACCTAGGTCGCTGTTCATTTATTATTTACTCTACCTAGCCAAATGTGTTCGGGTACATAAAAACCCCGCTATCGTTTGTGTGTCTCATCAATACAGCTACACAGAGCGTAACTAATCTGCACGCGCCCCGCCCACAAGTTCAAAAGAATTTCGAGAAAGTGCGAGTGCAGTAAAACAACTTTTGAGCCTTATTTTCTCGTTCCGAAATTGCAGTGGGTTTAAGCGAGATTTCATTTGTATGGAAGCCGGTATAATCTGGAATAATACCGCAGTAGCGGCGCGGGCCTTCAAAGACGCCACTCGTCCGCGCGCCGGTTGCCGCCTGTAATGAGTTTTTTTAAATGCGCAACACATTCATGCACCATGTCGAGTTCCACTGGATTTAATGTAGTGCAAGTGCAGTTTACACAGCCATATGATTTTAGAATAAAGTCCCTTAATAAACGGATAACTGCCTGACGGCATTTACTTAAGTTTTATAAAATGAGTCTTATTTAATTAATAACGTTTATCTTTCAGAAATGAACCATAACAGTTGTCCGCTCATCTGATGTGCAGAATGAAATCCAGCTGAAGCCGTCTTGATTACTGCGACCCGGGCGCCGCTCGACGGTTCAGAATTGGACGGATTATGAGGAATTTAAAGGGCGATGACAATTTGAATATGAACAAGAAAAGTATCCTCTAAAATTAGATTAATTTTTCCCTTTTTGTGACACAAAAGGTCTTTCATTTTCCACTAAAAGGACACTTTAAAGCGTCTACTATATTTTATTAACAGAAAGCAGACTGATTAGAATTTCTTTGTATGCTGACGAATGACAGTAAAATAAATTACTTTCATGCGGACCCTCATAATGCTCCCATTTCATTATAAGACATGTTATGCATTGGTAAAAACGAACAAAGAGCTTTCCATATTGTTATCTTAAAGATGCTTTCTTACACAAAATAATAAAAGCCGCCAACATCGATGGATGAAAAGCTCATGTGTTTGGCAAATTCGAAGGGTTAGGACGATAATTGAGGTAAAAAGTGACGTAAGGGGTCCGAGGTCGGCGGCGACGCGCGGCGACAGACTGAGGGAGCGGAAGGAAAGCCGTGCTAATTACTTGCGTCGCCCGGAGCTAAGCCAGAGCTCGCATCCTCTAGCGAGCAGACTCGCTGAAAGCAGAGGAAGTCTACGTACTGCAACTTACTCATAACGCACTGCTTATCAATTGTGTTCTTCATAAAAACCGCACAACTGAATCTCTACATGGTACTTACACGCACATGTATTTATAACTCAATGCAAATTGAGTACCTATAGCGTCACTCAATCCCAGTCCCGCGGTACATCGTAGAAAGCCGTACGTGATGCCAGCTATCCTAAATTGATGTTAAATCGCTTTTTGTTTGCGCATTCAATCCCAGAGCAATTTCTCAGTTAGGGAAACAATCTAATACAGTCGCTCTCTTTTATGTTCCAAGGGAAATAATTTAAAAATGAGTTGCGTTTTGAATAGATTTGTTAAAAGAAAGTTTCAATGTTCCATAATCTTCGTGAGTTTTCTCAAGTGCAGTTCAAATTAGTGGTCCTAAAAAAAGAATTGGTAAAATTCAGCAATTGGTACAATACATTAGTTTTGGTACCCAATTTATTTATTTATTTAATTCTTAATGCACAAGTTTGTACAATGGCGGACTTAACGCCTTAGGCCTTTTCTGCCAGTCTACCTTTGGGTGGTGGAGAAATAGCAGTGGTAGGTGCAAATTTTTAGAAACAGAAAAAAAAAATACTGGACGCTGTTGCTGGTTATAATATAGTTATATATTTTAACTATTGTCTTATTTCGTAATAGCTATTAAAGACTTCCTCGACTACGGGCTTCGTAGATTTCTAAATAGTAGTCTCTGATAGGGCCCGCGAAGGCAGAGCAAGCGAGACGCGTGCGCGAGGCGCGAGGGAAGCCATTCATAATATTGTAATAACGGCTTCCAGCAGCAGTTATTCCG
This sequence comes from Helicoverpa assulta, assembly GCA_963856015.1. Taxonomy (NCBI): domain Eukaryota; kingdom Metazoa; phylum Arthropoda; class Insecta; order Lepidoptera; family Noctuidae; genus Helicoverpa; species Helicoverpa assulta. The sequence continues at coordinate 6,477,172 of CAWLCW010000016.1, forward strand.
TGCTTAAACGTTTTACTGCGGTCATTATCTACCCGCTGAAAGGATATGCAGGCGATAAATTGTACACTGTTACCTACACCTACACGCGTATCTCCGCTTACTTAGTATCTACAATCTTATCGCATCCATAAAGAAATAATGAGAAAGTAATAAAAGAAGGAATTCCTATCATATCAATATAAAGACAGTGGTGGGTGGTTCTTTCGATGCCGTCTAGAAAATCAATGGCAATTTATTAAGAGCGATAAACTAACCACATCACAGATACCATTCCAATTGCTAACGTACTTTTAAATCGTATCATATTTCCCGTATCTTTGTACTAAAATAGATATCTCAACGGCACATAAAGGGAACGCGCCTTTCCTTTAGCAATAAAGAGACCATTTAATCGAAGCTTATCTGGCCGGAAGCATTCATTAGATGATTGCACCATTACTAGTGGACTCTTTTCCGAACGACTCAGCCTTGTTAGGACCTTTATTTATTGTGATCATATGAAAATTACTACATTAGAAATATTTGGCTATTATTTCTTTTATTTTCCGTGCTAAATCTCCTATTTGTCTAATTTTCTAGACGTCTACAAACACATTAGCTCAAAGAATCATCACTCAGATAGCTATAAATAAGGAAGGTTCTATTATATGTATAAAAAATGAGTCCCAGGTTTATCCAAAGAAAGACTTGCTGTGTTAACGGTACAACAATCGGAGAGCGCCGAGCGGATTATTAAAGTTTCCCAAAGCAACAAAATGTTTCAACACTTCTATCTATCAAGTTATCAAATTACAGTATCGAGTTAATGAAGCGATATTAACTAAAGAGGTTTTCTGACTCCCCATCACGATATCAGACCTAAACTAACAAGGAGCACCGGTGTAGATATTCTTGTAAATAGATCGCGAACAAATACAAGAGTTTGTGAAGTGGACTCGGCGGGGTCCGCGTTCGGGACCCCATTGTGCAAGGACTCAGATAATATTGTTAAACATCCCATCGATATATTGGCGCGATGATATTTTTATTGCAAGTAATAAACGCTTGTCACGTTGATCTTAGATAAATGAAGACGTTTTAATTATTTTTGGGTTTTTACTTTTGTAAATATAGATAAATGTATATATATATATATATATATCTCTCTCACGGGACACATATTCAGACACGGTTGGTTAGCCCCATTTTAAGTTATTAATTAACTTGTGTTTTAAAAGCTAACCCAACTTATAAACTACATAAAGCTACATATACATATATATTATAACACCCAGACCTTGACCAACAAGCATGCTCATTACACAAATGTCGACCGTACCCGGGACCTCAGATTCGGCAGTCCGGCATGGTAACTATTGCGCCATCGAGGTCGTCATGTCGAAATGCTTAGTTGTTCTGAAATCATACAAAAAAAAATATTTTAAAATTACATTGAAAAGCAGTGTTGTAGTGTTTAGTTTATACCCCAAAGGCTCTGAAGCTACTGAACCAATCAGAAAAATTCGTTCGCTGTTGGAAAACTACACTATACACGGGTGACATAATTTGCAACAATTCAAGCGTCTACCTACTGCATGAATTATAGAGTTCAAGCAGTACCTATCCTATCCGCTTGAATTATTCACTAAATATAACACTAATATTTACGATGCTGCTAACTTACATTAGTTAAGATATTAAACAAATTTAATATCTAAATAAAAAAGATATAAAAAAACACGCCTATAACTGTGTAAGCCATATTATTGCCAAGATTCATCAAAATCCGTTCAGCCGTTTGGGCACGAAGAAGTAATAAACATAGACAAGATTAGAGGTATAATGTGATGGTACAGAACCCTTTGTGCGCGAGTCCGACTCGCACTTGGCAGGCTTATTTAAACTTTAATTTCTCTTTCTGCCAAATGCCAGGAAAATCAACTATAATTATGGCCCTAAAAACCAATAGCTCGACAAAAATAGTATCAACGTAAAATCACAGCAATATGAGGTAAGCAGTTCAAAAGTGGTGCATAGCAGAGCGAGCGGAGCGAAGCGGCCACCGCGCGCCGGCAGGTGGCTTAAATTACCGCATTTGTTACACGTTTACACGAAACTGTATCAATATTTCATGCGGATTTACACGAGCTATCGCGATGCTTTGCATTTTGCTATCCTTAAAATATCTACGCAGCTTTTGATTGCAAAGTGAGCAATAAACACCCTCCGCTTTAATTTATCGCAGCCAGAGCTTCACGATTTGCCAACTAGAAGTTATACGCTCGTACACTCAACTATTATTATTTCAATAAGACAGCGCGCTGAATCCCTACAATGACAACTCACTCAAATGTAAACGCGAACTATTTCCATAAGAAAGGCATTGCGAAAGTTTTTCAATTTTCAAGTGACGCAGGTATGATGGAGAACTTTGGCTTCGGACGCAACGCCGCCGCACCGCAACCGCACCGCTCCCTCCGAATTGAAAGGTGATATTGTTTTATATGAATCACACTCAACTTGTATGATGTTCTTAATGGTGAGGTATGTGTATCTCTACTTTTGTGTATATAAATTGGTCGAATGTGAAGTGACCATAGTGGAATTAAAATATTGTTATAATTAACATATAAATAAACATAGGAACATACTATTTTATGGTCATAATTTTTTCTCTGGAGACAGTTATAGACTATTTACCAAATATTGAGACGCTGGTAAAAGCGCGGGAAATAGTTAATGTCAACGTCATTCATAGGAAAGATCTACCGGACGAACATGAAAGTACTGATCTTCTTCGACCTATTAAAAAAAAGATAGGGAAGTAAGTAATAAGTTAGGGAATCTAAAAATGAATCCAAACAGAGATTCATTCATTCGTTATTTGCTTACAAATAATCTGAAAAACAAAAGGGCAAACATATGATTTTATTCCTGAAATGGAATAGAATTGCACAACGACGCTTCTTCTTTTAAATATTTTTTCTTCGTTCTAACAATGTCGTGGAGCGCACTTTTATTTAAATTGATAATAGCTTGTAGGTCCGGGGTCCGGGGCGCGCCGACATTATGCAGCATCACGCGGGGATCACGAGGATTGTTTCCTAAAACAGGATCGAGTGGGAGCGGGCCCTGAATTAAACGGGACTGAAACAAATCGCACTTGCTTCTTTCCCCCTTTTAGAAAAATCTCACATACAAATATTGAAACAATAAACATTTTTTTTTTCTAAAACTCACTTGTCATTTAATTCTAACGGGTTTATTAAATTCAATATCAAATCAAAGCAACAGCTGCCTACTTGGTCTTTTGTTATAATAAGAAAAAAAAACAATCTGAAGGCCTTGGTAACATTGCCTTTTTCTCTGAAAATGTCCTCGTAGTAGTCCCCGGGGGTTGACATTTATCAGCTCAATAAAACTTCCATGAAAACATTCAGTGACATCCAATATGATTTCATTGCTGTTTCCAAAAATCCCCGAAAAAGGACATGAAATATTCCGGATTATTATTCGCTCGCTACTTTGTTATGGACACGTAAACTTTTATGTTGAACCTAAGCAGTATTTGAATTCTCTTTTATATTGGAAGGCAAACAGTGGTGTGTGACGGTCGTGATCGTAAAAAATATAAATATACATAAAATTTTGACTATCAAAATGTGTTTACGAATTCTTTATTCCAAGTGTTTGCTTTGACCAGTCGTAGACAAAAGGAAAATTCTAAAATATCTTTCAACAATACAACACTGTGTATTTAGAAGACATTTAATATTCATTGATAGACACGATACAAGCACAAACTGATGAATCCTGCCGTATTCCAAAATTCACTAGTTATATCTCAAGAATGTAAGACCGGTGCGGTGCGGTACGAGGAAGGCATCACAGAGGTAATTACTGTTGTCAGGGTCGTGTCCGCTTTAATTATTTACAAGTTATATGAACGTGTCAGTTAATGACACGTTAACGTTAACTAGACTTGGTAATAGAGAGGAGCCCAGCTGTATCCAGAGCGTTGTCGAGTTATGTCCCGCGCGAGACAGGCGCCCGATTAAAAATGCAACACTTCAAAACGAGCTGGATTCGGCAGCACCGTCGCTCGCGCAGCCAGTGTTGTTATGACGCTGGAGCAGACAACTCGCTCTCACACCACTATACGTATAGTGTGCCTGATGCAGTTGTTGTGTCGCGTGACAGTTCTAATGTGGCGCTTATCATTATAACGTCCGAAGTAAGTTACTATTTGAAAAGTGCATTAAAATACGGTGTTGATATGTGCAGTAGCAGAAACTTTTTGCCCAAATTGTGACACGCAGGCCAATTTGCTTAGTTTACAAATTCAAGCGTTGACGTGGGATAAAGCGCAACATTTATTTTTAAACCATCAGATCGATCGCCACGCTGGTACCTACTGACATTCATAAAACAGAAACGCGGCTAGCGAGAGACAGGAACGCTGCAAACGTCGGTATTTTATTTACGTGGAGAGCACAGCGATACCCGTTCCGCTTCTATTTTCGCACTATATCGTTTATTATGAGGGCCGACGGCGACGGCGGCATGGGCGCACTGAGGGCGGCGCGGGCTCGAGCGCAGGCCACTCCACTGCCTGATATTATATTCTGGAGCACGCCGCCTCACCTCGCTTCGCGCCAGATATTTCGAGTGTTGCTTCCACCACCTATGAATTTACCTAGTCTCAGTCACAGCACACGCCCGGTGCAGCCGGCCGCATCGCTCAATTAATATTAACGATACTGTTTGCTTGGAGATATCCGGAAATATTACGGTTTACCATCAAAAGTTATATTTGGCAAGGTTATGGTTTTAATGGCCCTACACCAAATGCAATAGTGGAAAGTTCACGTTTAAATAAAGTTCATTAGCTGTGTGCTTTATGATTGTGTTTAATTAAGTGCGTAAAACACAGCTATCATACAATTTGCATACTCGATGCCAGGCGTTAACTACAGCGGTCGACGAGATACCGGTATGTCTGGCTGCGCGGGACGCGCTCATGTTTTATTTTACACAACATTATGTTTATGAAAGTACGTCATTTAATTATCTGGGATTTCTACTTGTTTGTTATCGTATTGTGTCTAGACTAATGTCAGATGTAAGAGTTTTATAATTTGAATTACATCATTTGTTAGGTTTCTATTGTTTGCAAACTATATATCCACTAACTCTCACAGCAGTTGTGTTTAGTTAGGCAGGCACTGTAGATTGAGTAGAACAACATCAAAATCAACGTGGTACGTCGTAGGTAGATACTAGATATTAATGTGGGGAAAAACTTAAATATAAAGGAATGTTCATTCTCGGCTAGAGTGGGCTATTGTACTGTGAACAGGTTCGTCCACAAAGCCTGCTACCCGGCGCTGACACAGGAGCAATGACATACTACACTACACTAACGACAGAACATGGGACATTCTTACTAAGTATAATGTACTAGTTTGTTTCGGGCAGTCTTAACTTATCAAGTAATTATACCACACCTAATTATTTCTGTAATTTTATAATTAACATTGTATTATTTAATTTGAAGTCACAGTTCCTTTATAACTTTCGATATGTTTACACATTCTTAATATCACATACTGAACAAAATAAAGATATTATCAAAACAAAATGAATGTGCACTTTCATAATGTCTAAATGACCAGATTCATTACCTGGATATGCAATAAAAATAAATTGAAGTAACATTGAACGCTTGTACTTAATTAAATTAATATCTGTAAAAGGCATTCCTCATAAAGTTTTGAAGAAACTGGGAAATAGCCTTCATGAATATAATAAAAGTAATAAGCTCTGCAGTTTAATTTTAGACTTGCGGAACAATAAAAATCTTAAATGCAATTTTAATGTTTAGACTACCAAAATGTAGACGTGAAACAAAAGTGCCTTTCTTAGTTTGAAGTCAGTCATAATTATAAGCCGAACGCATTTGTTAGTTCATTTTAAACTAAAAACGAAAATGGGTCAGACGGGCCGAGCCTGAGCACATAATCTATTCATCTCCCTATATCTAGTGCTAGAATTTATTAATTTATTGTTTCTATGTTTAGAACAGATCCATAATAACATCCAGTAATATTAAATGTAGTAGATAGATATTAAATATAATAGTATACCTATATTAAATATAGTAGATACTAGGTACATTATGTGTAGTATATGTACCTACTGGCAATATAATCTATACTGGTACAGCCTTTTTATCGTCCCACTACTGGGCACAGGCCTCCTCTCACACGGAGAAGGATTAAGCGTTAATCACCACGCTTGCTCAATGCGGGTTGGTGATTTCAGACTTTATAGTCCAGGTTTCCTCAAGATGTTTTCCTTCACCTTTTTTTTATCAGCCATTGGTGTCTAAGATTTACCTAGAAAGTACATACAAACTTAGAAAAGTTGCATTGGTACTTGCCTGACCTGGAATCGAACCCACACTCTCATACTCGAGAGGTTGGTTCTTTACCCACTAGGCCACCACGACTTTTAACTAACTTTTATATAATCTATGTACCGAAAGAATTTTATATTAAATCTACAGCAGCAACAACATAAGTAAATGCTTCCCTGATTTATATTAATGTAAGCATTTCAAATAATGGCTCGTGAAGTGATTCCTGCCCTACAGATAAATAAAATTATTTATTTTGATGTTCTCGAACTAAACTTAGATTCACACATGCTTGCTGCTCCAAATATTGAAAGTATCTTACAGCCATGATTTAATAACGTATAAAATTGTTCTCTACATAAAAACCAAGAAAAAGGGTTCTCCAATGCAACTAACATTCCTACTCGTAACTCAAATATGCATTTAAGACCGTAATTGGCATTGAACTACATTCGTATTTATCGACTGTATAGCCAGACGGTGACCTCGAGCAGTTTAGGCTTAGCTTATAAATATTATACTCGTATTGCGGTCCAGACACTATTGGATGCTAGTGGAACGGAACATTTCTTTAAGAACACTTCTAATATTTTGCACTAGATTCAAAAACTGAACCGTATTATTTTATAGCAATGACTTATCTTTTGTGTCATAAATATATAAAATAGGTTAGGTATAGTTCTTATTCTTTGATAATATTAAGCTGCTTTAGTGTAAGGATTTCTGGAATTAACTCTATTGTCCCGAAGAGTATAAAAGTTGAAAACATAATCACTTTGCTATAGCTAGTAGATTCAGCTGTAAATATTGCGGTCAATCATTATGACTGTATTCCACATATAGGTATGACATTTGGAATGTCTTTATGAATGATTGCCCTTGATCTCACCTAAAAATAGTACTTCCATCGTCGATTTCTCTATTGAATCATGGTTGTTTCAGCGTTGAGTTAAAAAATCAAGCAGTTCATATTGACTGTGGAGTAGTTACTGATTTATGAAGATTTTATCAAGAAACAAATTGTATTGCTGTAAAACTGATGAATGAATTTTTTCAAACTCATTTTATCCTATCCAAAGTCTGGTCAACGCGGTTTCTTGAATTGATTTTTCAAAATCCATTATTGTTAAGAATACTTCAAATACGATTAATTCGCTTAACTTACATTCATGGTTTGCTAAACATGACATTCCTTTCCTAAAATAGTTTCTGCGAGTTGTTAGGTAATATACTTCATTTACCTACTTTGTATAACAATGTGTGAAACGACTTTAATATAGCCAGAGAGAGCATGGAACTCGACAAAAATAAGCAGTGTTCACCAGTCTGCAAGTTTAATTGACTAGATACTTTTGCACTCTATTTTATACTCGAATATTTGAATACTTCATGGCATTCTCTTACTTACCGTATTGATCCAAGTCAAATAATTTTCATGAGTATGTAATGTACATTTTCACTATGGTATTCATACAAAACAAATCTATATAAAACGCTACGCTAAAATATTACTTCAACTGACACTATCTCCGATTTAACTGTATTGTTCCCAAAAACTGACATTAATTCATCACATCAACCGTCCCAGACATGTTCAATGAAGTCAGGCGCATCTTAAATAATGCTACTTTACAGGCCAGTAAAGTAAATTAGCAGAGAAGATTTCTGAGAACAGTTAATAACAACATTCGGCCTACTTAATGGATGTTTTTCGAAAAGCTCCAGTGTTATATTCATTAGTGGGTGCTCGCTGTGCGCCGTTCATTAGTAGGTACTGTGCGCTTTATCTGCAAGTTTTGTCTCGTTCTACCTTGTTTTTCATTCAATTACAAGCCAACTAATTGAAAAATCACGCTGAAGAGTATGTAGATGTTATGTTTATATACGGCTGGCTACAGTGGGTCGAGACGTGTTCTAGATATTATATGGCGATGTATGAAAGTGTAATAGTTACGTAACTCCAGATTCCTCAGATTTTCTCTTAGTAATCTGAACTAATTTGAGAGATAGCCAAACACTATTACATATATTGTATATTGGTAGGTTGAGAGCAATTTTGCTAATTGATCTACCTTAGGTCTATTTAGCGGCCCTGATAATTATTTAACTTACTTGATTAACAGTAGGCGAAGCAATTACTAGGACGGTAACAAATAACACGACTCCGTGGTATAGCTGCACTGTAAACGTATATTTCAGACTTATAAAAGTTTGATTTATTTGAGAATCAATGTGCAATTTCTGCATTCGTGTAGAACAAAGCCGGGGTGCAGGTGGCTATGGCGGGCCCCTGGGCACAACAGTTGCATAAGTCCTACCTGACTTATCGATCTTACATGTCTTGAGGTGTTGTTTCACTAAGCGGCCAAACAATATATTTAAAATTGTAAAATGTTGAAGTTTTTGATATTTTAAATGTATCTTTTGCCCTTTACTATGAAGTCAGTAGTGTTCTTTTTTACAGCAAAAAGTATTTAATTTATTATTTTCCAAAATAAACTTATCAATACCTACATTTATCAACTAATGTCTTAGGTGTTATAATATGTATTTATGAGAATTTTAAATATAGTAAAGTATATAAGTAGTAAATAAGTTGTGTTAGCATCCATAATACAAGTTATGAAGTAGCTCACCGATATTTATTTATTGTTTCAGTTATATTCACACGATTACATTAACATTAATCTAAGAAAACATGAGCGTGGAGGGTACGAGCACAAACGTGATCCGCGGATGGGGTTGCACGCCTACTGGTGAACCGCCACCAGCAGCCGTGGCCACTGAGAACACCAGTAGCACCAGTAAAGGCTGCCTCGCCACGATATTCACCAAGGGCTGGAGAAGAACCACTCTATACGCTATACTGGTGTTCTTGATGATCCTCGTGTTTCTAAACATTGCGCTCACCTTGTGGATAGTCGGCGCTTTGAAGCTCACTATGGTAAGATTTTATGTTTGATTTATATCGTTATTTTTATTTACATAGATATTAACATACTTACAAACAAATTTAAAAAACTATCCTAGTAGAACCTTATTTATTCGTTATTTATTGTATCATTTATTTATTTGCTCGATTGTATGCAGCAATACTTAACATCTTAACCCTATAGTACTTAAGCGCATTTTTTTTTTATATTACTTATGAACATTTTGCCGCTCATGTTCATAATAACTTAAAAGAAATAATGTCACAAATAGCATTCATTGTTATAAATGTTAAAAGATTAGACAATGTAGTCATATAAAATGAATAAATGTCCTATACATATAATTTTAATTTAAAAAAAACTGCACAAAACTACCTGAGACATGTCTTTCTTCAGAACGGAGTGGGACCAATAAGAATAGTGAAAGGTGGCATCCACGTGGACGGTCAGGCGTGGGTCGTGGACAACCTGGTGGCGTCCACCATCACGTCGCAGGTTGCGCAACCCATCACTATCCACTCACACCGCAACTTCACCGTTCAGGTGGCTGAACCTGACAGCTCCGACCACTCGAAGCTCTTTATAAGTAAGTACTTCTTCTTTAATAACATCTTGGTTGTCTTCCAAATACTTTGCAATGTTGTCTTGCGTATCTACTGGTCTAAACTATCTATGAAAAGTTTAAACGAAACGAAGTATAAACACTGAATATCATATTACATATACAAATAGTATATACATAAAATATACAAATGTGCTCAACATGACAGTAGCAATGAGGTTTACAAAATTACAGGTTTTATAGATCTATATGCTACTTGTTCTACCTCTACGATTCGTAGCAGCTACGGCAGCCTTGCTTTCTCGTAGTTAAGAGGGTTACATTTGTAGCCAAAACAAAGTACTAAGAACAATTTGTTATTTCACAAATCAAATCAAATACCACCAGATATCTAAACAGTCATAGTTTATAAAATGCTCCTTAATTTATAACTTTTTAATTTTAATAATCAAAGTTCTACAAAGGGTTATTTATTGTTACTTATTCTTTGGACAAAGAATTTGCATTGCCACTCAACGTAGCAATTCAGCCAGTCTTTTGGGCACATTACCGGAGGAAAGTGATGCGGAGGAAACCTTCGACGCCTAATCAATGTCCTTTTATACATGTTTTAATTTTTGGATATAGTATTTTATTTTTAGTAAAGTACTTTAAGTTTGTAAATATAGCGTTATTAATTAAAATATTCGTTTCTAACAATTTCAGAGCGCGATCACCTAGAATTCAGCGGTCGCGCGCTACACGTGCGCGACGCGCGTGGCGGGCCCGTGTTCTCGGCGGCGCGAGACGAGGTGCGCGTCTTCTCCGACTCGCTGGCGGTCGAAGGGCCCGGCGGCATCAACGTGCGCAGTGCCGTACAAGTGCCCATCGTGAGAGCGCCTCCCGCTTTTGACCTGCAGTATGTAGCTTTTAAATTCCACAAATAGCGACGCCTATTGTATTACCATCAACTCGTGCGCCAGAAACCCAATGCAAGACTGGGCCGGGTAAAATCTTGTGATAAGGCCAATGCATAAGAGTAAACATACAATATTGCATATTTTATAACAAAGAATTTAATAGCAAATTTCCGATCCAGGTTGGAATCTCTAACAAGGCGGTTAGATTTGAGGGCGCCAGAGAACATATTCCTCGAGAGCAGAGCAGGCAAAATTGACATTACATCGCATGGCAATATCAAGCTAGACTCAGTTGTTGGTGCTGTAAGTTCCATATTTTCTAGTTCATTGCAAAATATAAAACTTTAATGTATCAACATCAATTCAGTCATATTATCTAATTTCAGATCAAACTCAACGCTCAAAATATAGTGATCAATAATTTAAAAGAAGCTGTGAGAACTGAGACGCCAAATAAAAACGTGAGAAGTACTAAAGTGTACCAGCTATGTGCGTGTGCGACGGGGAAACTATTCCTGGCCGCGCCGGAGTCGCCGTGCGTTGCGCACGACGATGACACCGATCTGTGCCGATGATGACCGAACATACACGATCATGATGCACCTAGTCATAGCCAATACTGACCATAGTGCCAAATAGATAGTGAAATGTCTTAGATAAGCTGAAAATATTCCAAATAAGAAACAAAAATATTGTTAGTTGAAAATACGTATTAGATATAAAAATTACGTTTTATAAATAGAGTAAAACAGATTTTTACATTTTGCACATTGGAATTTTATAAAACTAAAAAACCTAAAGCATTTACATGTTGTATTTAAATATAGACTGTATTATTAACAGAATAGAGTTTAGTTGCACTTTTAGTCAATTATATACTTGAATGTATGCCTTTTACGAGCTCTTATGATTAGACGCCTTATGCAAACAGATATTGTGTAGCAAATGATGAATAATTCTCATAGAAATAAGAACGTTATTATCATGTAGTACATATCATAACAACTTGTAACATTTTCCAACTAGTCATTTTAGTGAGTCATTATAGGAAATAAGCTAGATCGAAAATCAAAGTGTAACAAACTTTGATTTTCGTTTCAGCGTTAGTGAATAATTTAAACAACCTTAAATCTAAAGACGAATATAATTTTATGTTGAGGTTAATTTTTGAAATTCAAAAACGTATATCAAATATTTACTTTTCTACGATTAAGATAATGTAATGCGATGCGAGCGTGCATTTGCATTATACTAGTCGTGATCCCGCGGCACGACGCGAGTGTTACGTAATAGCGATTGGAACGCACAATGTCCTAAATGGCCTAAAGATAAATTGCTCGGGACATTCAAGAAAATAGCCAATTTGTAGATCATGTTGCATGTTGGTTGGTACGCATTTTAAATTGTTAATAAATATTTATAATAGAACCAGTTTATTTTATTTTCCATATAATGAGATAACTTTAGATCGAAGACAAGGTCATCATTAATTTATAACCCTATCTAAAATACATGAGCTGCAGTTGAATCCTACTTAATGTTAATTAACGAATGATGCAGTTCAATGCATAAGTACTAAGTTTACCTACATACCTGAAATATCATAAACGAGCTAATTCCTAAATATCCACACGGGTTAAAATCCCAAGCGCGTGATTAGTGTGGGGAGCATCGCAGCCGCGGCTCGCGACCGGACCGCGCCGCACCGCACCGCGTCCTCGGTAATTAGAGCTAGCCACCGACCACCCTAATTGAAACCGCAACGACAACGTTTTGTTTCTGTCGCTTTTTTCCCGCGCTCCCGCTGTTAACGAGGGGCAACATTAGGATTGCATCTTTAGAATTTTGCTTACTTGGTACACGTCCTCGATTCAATACGGTGCGGTTTCAGTTGTTTGAGTAATTAGCTAATTCCGACTAACCGTTGGCTTTGCGCTTTTACAATTGCTTGGAATTGAATACACAAATAAACGTAGGTACTACAAAGACAAAAAGTAGAACTTCTATTTTGTGTACCTATATCAACATCATTAAAGATACACAGTTAATTAAATCTAGTGAATCTATCGTAACTAATAAACAAAATCATTCATTCGAACATAAGTGTAATATTATGATATCCTATCCGTTCACCCCAAATTACAACAACACCAATCAAGACCGCAGCTTCCCATAATCCTATAAGTGCGTAGATCCAGATACCTATATTAGATAATTGCAGCCACTCAGCGGGAATGTGTCTATGCGTGCTATCTATATGTAAATCGTATTCCATGCAAATAATAACGCAACGACCATACTCAAAGGGAAGACGAGCCGAAGGAACACACTCGTTGAGACTGAATTTTATTTGTTTACTTTATCCTCCGTGACATAAAGGAGCTGTGAACTGTTACATTTATTTCACGACACTTTTTTTTAGTTACGACTCAATAAACAAAGACAATCGAGTGCAAATATTTGTACACATTTTGATTTTTGTTTGTTTATCCAATCTTTTGAGCAATAAAATGTTACAGAACAATCGCGGAGCGTCAAAGAAAGTGCCGGCAGATTTTCCATAAGACAACTTTAAAGAAATTGAATTGTGTTTCGGTCATGTAAGATGTTAGCATATCCCCACCGACACTGCTTACGTTTGTTGTGGAATGTTACAAGTTTCCGTTTTCCCCGTTGTTTCATTTGTCGCTAAGGGCACAAGTTTCTTTACGACTCTCCGGATACCTTTTAAATGCGCTCCCTATAGCATCACGGCCTGCCGTTTTATCAGATCACCTCCCATTACACACGACATGCTCATATGTTTCGTTTTTTGTTTTTCTGTTCTGTTTTATTGGGATTACAAATTAGACTTATCGATTCAAAAAAAAAAAACTCGCTATGAATTTTATTACTGTTTTAATTTTGCCGAGTCTGTTAAAAAAATTTTATACCTTTCTGTTCTGTTACAGCCTTTTTTATCGTCCCACTGATGGGCACAGGCCTCCTCTCACACGGAGATTTATACCTTTATTCTTTATATAAATCTTAATCTTCTTAACGTAAATAACCACGAAACCCATAAGATCATCAATTTTCTAAAAAATAAATGATGCATGAATGCATTTTAGCAACTTACGAAAATCCGCCTGTAAAGTCTGAAGACGTGAAACACGAATAGCAAACACAAGAATATATTATTCTACACTACATTAATGTCACCATTACTACTAATAAATGTTGTTAGCGAATCTGATTCTGTTGGCGCCGCAGAACAAACGAAACGGGGTTTTGAGCCATCAGGTGCAGTCTTGCATAGGAATATACAATAATTGAAAACATCTTTAATTTTTGGTGAGTAAATTGTTTAGAAATAAGACTGGTGGTTGGCCGGCAAGTTGCGGACTGAAGCAGAAAGTGTCCAGCTCGGAGTTCATCGGCTTGTCCACATTATGTAGATGAGGCCGCAGGTGCTCGTTATGTGGCCAGGCGTACACAGTATAAAAACTTCGCCGAACAAAAAGACCCTTACACTCACTATTTGTGGATGGCGCCCTCTGCCGTCGTCTTGCGGGAAACTATACATAATGTTTGTGATGCGACTTCAAATATATTTGTGTTATTTTATTTCAGTTTTGCCTGTATTTTTATATTATGAACATTTTATTCTGTACAGGTTTTTGAAAATAATGTAAAATCTGTAGAATAAGTAACCAATTATTAATTTAATTATTTTATTTTTATATAAAAATAAAACATCCTTAGACAGAGAATTAAGAAATGAAGAAGCATAAAAATATTTCATTAAAACCCTAAGTTATCCAGCCATTTAAACACGGCTCCTACAAACTGAATCACATAGTATTTACAATACAAGAAACAGTAGATAAATATCAAATTTGTGATAAATAGGAACATTTGGGAGTTGGTGCGCGGATGACAAATACGGCTGTTAAAGCCACCTGGCCACGATACCTGTCTGCAACCAGTATTTACGTAACGCGATGCTAACTGTACTTGTACTATGTAAAACAGGAAAAAAAAATTGTTCATATTCAACAGTTAGGGAGCAACCTCTTTACCAAAAACAGGTGTTAAATGAAGTTAGTAAAATAATATTTATGGGCTACGTACATTAAACAGATATACATTTGTATAACAGTACAAATATAATGTTAAAACATTTTCCTGAAGGTATAAAAGTGTAATGAGGACGCACAAAATGTAATTTTAATTTTATTCTTGGCACTTTTTCCACGGCTGGTGGTACGCTTAATCATAATCACGGCGCGCGTGATAATCTCACGGCTCGCGCCAGGAGTGAAGAGGAAACGACATACGGATTATTTTTTTTCTCGTTATCTCCATGTTAGCTCCTTTCTGAATCGTTTACATATTGAGCTATTTATATCAGAAGCAATATCTGTGTCTTTAATTAAATTAGGTAGTCTTGTTCCTCATATGTATGGAGAACAAAATACTATAACCAACTCTGAACTTCTGAATTCGAAACTGTATTTAGCCTTAAATTTTAGGATATTTTAAATTAATTAATTACATTCTTAATAAATGTAGGATGCGTATAAAAAAAACTAAATTAAAATAAAAAAGCCTCATAACGTCCAAAAACATAAATATGTATGCAAAGCTTCTGGGAAAACTCTAATGAACGTTATATTTAAATAAATAAATTACCAACCATCATTAATAAAATGTCAATCACAGCATTTTCCTGCCTGAGACCCTCACAATTGTCTATCAGTCTTACTTAACAAGGTAACTTAGTTAATTTTGTTTTCGAAAAAATTACTGGTCCGCTCAGGTGATTACGGTGAACATAAACTTTGATTGATACACATTGTAATTTAATTATCTTAAAATGAAATATTAAAGTGGCAGACACTTTAATATTGTGATCGTTTCTTTTTTATTAAAATATTATGGCGGTTGAACCGATCTACGATTTAGCATGTTTCGCTTATGCAAATGTATTGTGAAGACAAGGCGGCGCGCGCGGGGCTTCCTCTCCGGGACTCCGGCATTATATGGCAATCCCACTTTGTCAAGGCACCGACTTGCCTGTTATTGCGGAATGTTTCACCTGCAACACACTAACGGAACGTACTGTAATAACATTTACACAGGGGAAATTCAAACGTCGAACTATTTGCGCATTTGCCCCAAAATGGAATTTCTTTGTTACAATAACTATAAATATTATATGAACGATGTGACAAAGAAGTGAAAAGGCAACGTTTGAGCTGCCATCAAATATTGAACAGTTATTATTCGTGAAAAATAAAAAGACGTATGTATTTGTAGACGGTGAAACAAATGGCAGCTTCAATGAAACTAAAGAGCAGCCGCTAAGAGTAAGAGGGTACTGGTAAATGTTTTAAATTAATCAAGGCAAGACTACAATCGGCTGATTTGCATTTATACGAGCTACTCGCGCTCGCGCTCGGTCAAACCGCATCGATATCTAAACGGTTTGTCTTCAAACACTGGCAAAATTCATACGTTTCTTTTGTCTTCGGATAGTTTTATTCGAGTAACATGTGCACATACCGATGAATATCTGAAAATATTTTTTTTTTCTCACATTTTTTAAAGTTTTCAAACTATTTCAATAATGAGCCTTGCGTCGTGAACGACTGTTTTGTTGCATTTTACAGCAACATTTTTATTCAGACGCACATGTTTGTTTGTAATTAGCTGCAGTGAAGAGACATTTCTCTTAATTACTAATTAGGTATGACACAATCGCGTGGCAAGTTACATAGGCATAACTAAGTACAATAGCTAGTGGTTCGTGTAGCGATTAGATAATCTCTTAATAGCCTGCGAGCTGACATGTTTTGATTACTGGCATGTAGTCATACTCGCATGATATACGCGAACTTAATTAATCGCATTGATTAACTTATGAGCCTCGTGTTTTCGCAGCATATGACTTTTATGAGAAAAGCGTACTAAAAATGTTCGTGTCGTTAGTTAAATGTTAGATTCAAACGAAGCCATGAAGTTTTATGCGTCGTTGGTAATATCGTTACGCTCGTGTTACGTCGAACACTTATTGAAACTGTTCTTAAGTGTTGTCCTTTTATGTAGCTACTCCATAAATGTTTGATAGGGCCATCTCGGGAAATCTCTGTCCCCATTCGCAGAGGGTCTGCAGTCAAATAAAACTGGAATCCCAAATATTATTCGGCGACATTTTCCCGTTCCTTCGATGTGAACTTTTATTTTTATGCTCTTACGTATTCTTATCAGAGAAGAGACACACTCCGGGAGAGCTTCTGACATACTGACTTAAATCCTTTTCCCAAGAATGTAAGTTTGTCTTGGATTACAGTTTCTTCGTCTTTCTTTAATATTATTGTGGCAATTTTAGGGTTTAACGTAAAAAGGGACGATGATACGATTACTTATTGGAATTTATGGAACATATCTGAGTTAACGAAAGGTTTTTGTTTTTTAGTCCGTACAGTTACAGTTGTATGTTGGGTATAACATGCCTTTTATTTTATTATTATTCAAAAACGACTATTTATCGGTTTATTAGCCTATACGCAAAAAGAATAAACAGCTGTGTTTTCAGCTTCAGCCATTATAATAATTAATCACGTAAGTAAATTAGCTCGGGTTTACCTTAACGAGACATTTGCTATGAACGTCTTATGCTTACAGTAAGCTGCAAATGGTATACTAAACGCGTTAAAAGTTTAACAACTAAGTCAAGCCTTAAATATATTCGGACTATAAAATACAGGCAATGCCCACATTATGTGGCCATCTAACGAGACAAACGTAAAGTAACCACTATTCATTAGCATCTAAATTCGTGTAATTACTTTTATTTTAAATACAAAAGCTAATTAATTGAGTTTTTTTTCACGCACTTTGTACTTATAAAAAATAAACATAAGTATACAATATACACTGGATTCACAATTAGATGTAGCATCACACACTGCACTGGGTGTCTACAAAGCAAGTGAAGTGTGCGAGTGACCTGTGACTTCAGACTCCACTAGATCATGAGGGCGACAGGCGGCACAAATTTAATTTAGTTCTTGCCCGCTGCCGGATAAGCTAGCTATTCTCACAGCGTTATAGGCAGTACAAAAACATCAAGCTTAAGAAAGCTAATACAACTGTTAACACCGGTGCGTGAAGTAAAGTCCAGAGTTTTGTTTATCAGTTCTTTTTCAGGCCCGCCGTAAGCGGGCGTGCAGCGCGTGCACAGCACGCGGGCGGCACGTCCTGGGGGGCGGCAAATCTAGCGAGTTATCACGTAGGTAATATTTAAAAAATACAATATCTTTTTACTAATGATTTGATTTCAATATCTCCGAACACAGCAATAGCGCTAGGAATATTTTATTTATTCCTTTATTTCAGGCAACTAGGGCCCATAAAAATACAAATACATATATATCATTCATAACAATACTTATAAACTAGTAGGTACATAAAATTATCCATATCAATATATACAATACTATATCCTATAAAAACTTAAACATACTATAAATATATAACAAATATTCTTAAAAACTAATGCACACGATGTGTCGGCGTCGTGTTTCGCTGACTGGTGTCACGTACCTATATTACTTACACTGCCGGTTTCAGTTAGGTACATCTGTTGAAAGGACATTTTCAAAATTAAAGATTCTTTAAAACGATTTAAGATCGCTATTTAGGGGGCGGCAAAATTAAACCAAAATTAAATTTCAGAAATTGAAATTTCAGAATTTGGTCGTCTCCTATTAATTTTGACTGTTTCACCCTTTGCATCCCCAAAAAAATTCGCGCTCGCTGCGCTCGCGGCTCCATGTCAAATAGCGCATTTTATCTTTGTTTAATTGTTGAGGCATTCAATTCCGAAAAAGCATTTTTCGCGCACGTATGTTATGGCTTTTTATGATATGTTTACTTCATGAAAACTCTAAGGAAAAAATCGCGCTCGCTTCGCTCGCGGCTTTTGCACTTCGCTTCTGTGCATATCTTAGTTTTTGACTTTGCTTTGTTAATTTACAGTGGTTTTTATTTGTTTTGTGTCCTTAGACTAAAAAATTTTCGCGCTCGCTCCGCTCGCGCTTCCTTACATATGGCATGTGTCCTATAAGTTGACTTTTCAACGGGAAACCCACCAAATAACATATTTTACTGACTTTAAACATTGTTATATATATTTAAGTGCGTTAGTTTAAGTTAATCACAATCTTTCAATGCATAGGGGCCACTTGGGTAATGATTGCACTGCATTGATGCCCTAAGCAATTGCTTAGTTTGATTATGAGCTAACCCACGACTGCTTAGGTTACTCGGAGCATTTCAAGTAAATAAAAAGTTATGTGTAATGTATGTTATGTATTGCAATAGTTATTTATCCAAAAGTAGGTGGGTTTTCTGCAATCAGAGCGGTGCATGTACATATTTTTTTCTGTTGGACAAGTAAGATGGATATGAATCGCGGACCCCTGGACCCCCCCCCCTTATATATTTTTTGACAAAACGTATGTAGTCGTAGGGCGGCATAATCAGTTTTGCACGCGGGCGAACAAACAGCTAGCGGCGGGCCTGTTCTTTTTTTAAATTAATTTGTGGATATGTGTTATCTTTGACGTCTAGATTATATGTACAAGTACCAGTAAGTTTCACAAAAGTTAGTTTTGCTATAGCCAGTGTTCTGAGAGTCAGCAAGACTGCGGTTTGGTGGCTTGCCGGTAAAGCTCGCTCGCGGAACCGCGGACTCGAGAAGTAGAGAGGTGCACTCTGGTCTGTTTAGTGTTGTCAAACACCAGACGGAACTCTTACTATCTATATATCATTATCTTATTTTAATTTTCACAGACATTCAATAAAAGAGAAACGATAGACAGAAAATTCTTATTGGAAGATTTTGTGCAAGTGTCGTACCCTATTCCTATGAGGCACATAGAGGCGTCAATTTGCACGGTATTCTTCAGCCGGTACGTTTATTACGTGTGGAGTATGAAATGAGAGGTGGTCCTGTGGTTTCAACTCGTCACATATTTCAGCGGCGTCACCTACGCCGTATTAGTATGGCACGCCACAATAACCGAAGTCGAATCACAAAAGATTTCCGGTGCGCGACTTGCACAAGGGATGAAAGCCAACATTGTGTAATCAGAAGGGTCGCAATCTCACCTCACCCCCTGCTCCGTGTCGAACACAGCTTCATCAACAAGGGCTCTTTCTACTCATTGTGACATTTCGGTTCTCAATAGCAACGACTGCTGCGGCCGTTCCGCAAACACAAACATGTGGATTAAATCGTTTTTCCAAAGACATGAAGTGTAATCACCTCATCTTTGGCGTCATCCCATGCCAGAATAATTTCACTCTGCAATTGTTATGACAAATATCACAGCTTTCAAAACATACATATGTACCTTCTCACTTATCAAAAATAACGAGCGACATTGCATGTAACAGAAGTCACGATAAGACTGACACATGTTGCGACGACTCATGTAAATCGCGATATTTTTATCGCTTTCGACAAGTTGGCGTCCTATCAAAGCCATACGTTTTACGAAATCAATTTCTAGATGGTAACTGTTATGTTTTCGAGTGAATGTTTGTGCAAATGGCTGGGTGGTGTGCGGTGTGTCGACTGTACATCGCACAATATCGCGGCGACGTTTATGCCACGGCGCGCACCCTCGAACGCGCCTCGCAATAGTTTCACGTTTGAATTTCTTGAACAAACGTTATTACTGCTCCAATAGCGGAATGTTCCGCTGAAACAATTCACAATAGCGGGAACTTCAATGTCAAAGGCTGAGGAGATTGGCTGGCGAATTTGAATGCAAGAATTTAAAAGAATATAGGTAGACAGTTGAAATCTTCAATGTTGCGAGTGCGAATGCATTTAAATACAATAAAACTGTTCTTTAAATTGAACTTATGATACCATCAAAATTGATATTCCGATTTTATTTTTTTTATTTAAAGCTGTAAGCATTTACGAAGAACATTTACGAATCATGAAATATTTCACATAATAAACCTTCTTAAATAGGCATCCATCACAAAAACTAAACTTTCAAGCAACCACCTAAACGCGGCTCAAACTTAACATGAAAACTGAATAACGAACAAGAATTCCATTCGCAGCTTTATCTAGTAAAAGCGCAAACACAAACGTTGCCATATTTTGATAGATACGTCCGTTGTCATAACACGAGGGTCAGGCCGGGTAAAGACACGGGCCGTCACTCACGGGCCGAGGGCCGAACGCCGAGCGCCGAGGGCCCGCGTCACCTTATTCCCACACCTCGTTATTGTTTCAGATAAACCACGCCATGATTTTATCTTTATATTAATTGGGTTACAGGGTTCATTTTGATTAAACGAGTTTTATAACTGACTTCCCAAAAGTAAGTAGGTTCTCGATTCGGATGTTTATATATTTTTTAAAGGGAAATTATAAGTGTAGCCACAAAATTATTTATTGGACACATGATTAAACTTCTAATTTTATAACTAAGCAACGGGGAAATGACATAGCCTCTAATAAACTAATTCGTCTTTTTTACAACGCCAACTAAATATTCTATAGAAAGCTTCAAGTAAAGGTCATCAATTATTGTGACTTGTCCTTCTTATTTATACATCATCTGATTTACTAACTCGGCCTCGTTTTTAGCATATTGCCATTTATGAACCTTCAATTAAAAAACATTGTATTAAAAATAGAAGCTAGTGACGAAAACGAATCGCTGCAAAACCGACTCTACGTAGTCTTGTCTGCCCTACCCCTAGAGTGCAATTCAAAACCGCGTAGGCGCAGAGGGGCGAGGCGGCCTGCGAGCTGAGGCGCAGGTAGTTTTAACGCTCGCCGACGCGGCTGAGGCTGGCCGGCTGAGCCAGCCAGCAAGTCGAAGCTGCGGTGATGAGCGTGAAAACCATCTGCGACGATAAACTCGCATGGAACCGCCGGAGCCCCGCAGCGCCGGAGCCGTGACAGAAGCCATGCTTGCTGCATGTTGCATACTTACATTTTAAACGTACTGAGTTAAAAAATTAGAAGCTAGGCAACATACATTTTTGGGGGCTATTAAATTGGGTAATGATATTAAAAAGAAGCTTGTTTAATTAGCACCCTTTTTTAAATACATTTGTTCCTTACTCCATTATTTACCTGATGAGGGAAACCATCACAAAACGAAGGCATCTATCCCACTACCCACTGAAAACTGTAAACAATCAACAATAAAATATTAAGTCATATAATCAATTAAGCTGTAAGCAAAAGTTAAGTGAAGTAAACCTTGCCGTAATTTAAGGGTTTATCATTTATCTACTGTCTTCTTTCACGAAACCATCGTATATCAATTTATGTTACAATAACAAAAAGGTACCTACTCGTAAATAGTTAAACATACATGAAATGTGTACCTAACTTGCATACATTTTAGCTCTATGCAATTTATGAAGCACTCCACCACAGACAAATACAATTGTGTAAAAGTTTATTAAAGCAAATCATAAAGGGTAAGTTTTATTTTAAGAACTGAAGGAACAGTTCTCTACCTCGTTGCATTTAGCTAGCGGCGGTAATTAAGTATTCAAAATGCCTCTTTGTGATAGAGTTAAGTCGTTAACCCGCGACAAGATTTTACTCACTTTATTAAATTAACCAAGTTACGTATCGAGGTAACGAGGGATCCATAAGTTGGGTTAGAAAGCCAGTTACGTTTGTAATATCTTTGTCACGGCTACCTACATTTTGTAATCCAATTAATAAAATTCCACAAATTGATATTCTTTATCTACGAGTAAATGACCGGACCTTAATTATTTATTTATGAATGAAGTTATTTTTTCTTCAAAGAAAGTAGCATGTAGGTAGTGTGAACGTGATAACTTTTCCCTTAGATAGATACGAGTGAAGAAAATCAAAGTCTATGAAATCATAAAATCATCGTCTAACGACACGAAAACCCTTAAAAAATCAGATCCTTATATCCATAATATGATTGCCACGATAGACACATGGATGAGGGTAGATAAAAACAGCCGTAAGCACGTAGCTAATGCGAAAGGGGCTCATTACATTGTGTTGACACCGACAAATGCCCCTTTACATATTCTCACTGAGATCCCGAAGATTGAGCCATGAAATTGAAAACGATCCCTCTGAAGAAATTTATTCCAGGCACGAACTGCTCTCCCACTCTGGCGAGGAGATTTGCTCGTTTATTTTTATGAAATTATTAAAGATACAACTCATTTTTCTTTGTAATGATCGATTTGGAATTGCAAAGAGATGTGTGAACTTGCTTACGAGCCAAAGTTTGTCAGAAGTTCGATACACAATACACGTTGGCTTAGTATGTAATTGACATAAAGGCAACAAAAAACTTAGCTCCTTATCCTAGGAGCCTAACCGATCATTACCCAAAAATAATGAGAGTTCCCAAAATTTTATTTGGGATCACCGCAATATGTTTACGCTTTTATTCTATTTTGTCTGTTACTCTCATATTATCATTTTTTCATTCAATGTCATATAATCCGAAAATCTCTAAAAAAATGAGTGAGCACACTCAATTTTCCGTCCACAAAGAAACTTCAAAATAAAATTAAAAAATGGAACAAAGTACTTACTAGGTACTATTTTAAGCTTTTAACTTGCATTTAAGTTTTAAGAAGAATTATGAATCGGAATTGAAAGGAAGCAAAGTTGCGCCAAGTTTTATGAACTTATTTGAAGCTGAAAATATCAAACTTTTAATGTGTCGCTGTTAAAAATCCCATTCAAATAAGGCTTCCATTGGAAAAAAACAAACTAGGTAGTTGAAAATTTTGAAAGCCGTTATCAAAACAGGAAGGCTCATAAAGTGATGTATTATTGCGGTATAAACACGTTTGTTCGCAGCTTGGTTTTAACGCGGGCGAACTCAACTTTTGTACTTTTTCACAGAGCCGCGCCGCAGCTTGCCAGCCACACGTTCTCTATTACTCGAAACTCGCGCTCTCCATTATCTCCACGACCGAATTTGTGTTAAAATTTCCTCGCCACTTAAAAAAAAATACGCACTCATGTGTATTTAGCACGTTGCTGTTAAAGTTTTGTAAGCACTGTTGCACTTCAGCTGCAGGCTTTTCAGCATATACGAGCGCTGATTACTTTTCTAGTAGGTACAGCTTTAATCAGATACTATCTAATATTATTTATTTATTTATTGCTTATTACAAGTACATTATATGTTCTAAAAGGTACAAAGTGTCCAACAAAACTGTATGGATCAGATTTTTTAAACTATTCACTTAGGTACATTGGTATTAACTATAGCTATTAAGTTTACAATTAATTACATGTAGTATTAGTATGTAGATAATTTTATTATTATTTCTAAATATTATATATTGGTAGGTATTATATAATGTTATGTATATAAGTAGTATTAGAAGGTTAATATTAAGTACGTAAGTATGAAAGGCGAAAATTATATAGTAAAATTAGTATAGATATAGATATAGCATAGGTAAGAAAAGTAGTCGGTAGGTCGGTATTAGTAGTAGTTAGTAGGATATTTAATACAATATATCCAAAAGTATTCGGAAGCCATTACTTTCCGGCCTTTAGCACCGTAACTGACGCGTAATGACCTCATCGTATAAAGAAGCAAAAATATCGCGAGCGCAATTCGTCATGTCATTATGCAAGGAAAGGGCGAACTTTACGAGTATAATAACGTGAGATGTCTGACTCGGTGTGCCTCATGAATGGTGAAACGTTCTTTATTGTGCCGTGTTTTATGTGAACGATTAACCTTTTAATGTTAGCCGGCCGCTCGATATGAAATCCCCTATCGAGACTCGTATCTATTCGCAGCTGAAAATTCATTATATGTGTGCTGGTCAAGAATACCTACATATACGTATATTTCCTTATTACAATTTTTATTTTATGAGGTATGGTCACAACATGCTACAGCAGTTTAAAAACGTAATAGGTAGGTAAGTATGACTCCATGAGGATTCATAAATTGTACATAAATCATATAAGCTCTTGGTGCCCCATAACTAGATAGACTAGTTTAGATACTTAAATATGCTTATATAATTTTAGATTTTAGGTAGACATAATGGACCAACACCGTTATTAAAAGTGTCAAAAACCCCATTCATAATGAACGAACATCAAAAACAGCACATACAAGCAGGCACAATTAAAATACATATTTACATTATTTTTCGTAGATTTGTTAATAAGTTTATAACGAGTCCTTTTTACGTCCCGTAACTCGTACAACTACTGAAATATTAAATTGCAATTTACGCGTCGAGAAGCATTTTATAAAAGCGTATTATTTTCAGTTTACATGCGGCTAACGTTGTGATTATACGGCGTGCTTAAACAAATTTTCATGATATTACACTCGTATAAATCCTTATTTGTCCTGCAAAGTCCTCCGGGAGGGCAGAACACGGCAACTTAATTTGTTTTTGATGAATACTGCCTAATCACGTTGTTCTTGTCAAATCATGCGGTTAATGAAGTTTCTTTACCCTTTCACAACGACCACTCCAGACAATACCAATTTGTAAAGAAATAGCCTCGGAAAATCTTCAGCAACAAAATTTTAAAATGTACCCACTCGTAAATACGCAAAGTGATTTTGAATTTCATAAAATTACTGAGAATTCGCCGAACATGGCTGCCCAAGTTCTCCGTAAAAGTTCTCATCAAAGTGCTCTTGAGATGTCACAATACCAGCAATCACGTTTTCAAGTTTTCTCACAACGTACACGTAGGTAAGTGGGTATCTAGACTAGACCACGATGAATCAATAGTTTTCAGAGGATCTCTTTTTTTTTCATTTTTATTCGGTGTTGATTTATTTTTAACTCAATTTCATATTACGAAGAATGAAATGACATGTAATGCAATGTATAGTTACTTTGTCGTGATAATTTGTTCGTTCTAATTTCAAGTAATTACGTGAACATTGAGTTCTGCTTCAGGATTTTGGATTCGGTAACTAGAAATTTTGTTAGAATGTTATTGAATGTTAGGTACATGAACATCGAAATTATGTATGTACACGCACCATCACACTGAGAAAACTTCATTAAGCCGAACATGTTCAATTAAACTGGCCAGCATGGGCCGCAGCACGTTATTGGCTGGACAGCACTGATACCGTGCTGTGTTCACGTTAACACGCCGATGGTGGGAGTGTGATAGCCAATGTTCGAAATAATTACCTCCTTCAGATCCCCACTTCGTCATAAAAACTTTGATGGCGTATTTAGTGCACTGGTTTAACGATCATTTCAAGAAACAAGTGACAACTAAACATTTTATTTGCTTCGCTAGGACGCCGTGCGATTCTTAAAGTTAGCAAGCTCGTAATGCTTCCTTTAATTGTTCTGTCTAGTGCTTACTGCTTGGATAGACACCTAAACGGAGTATTTAAGTAGTTAATTGAGTGAGGGTGACTTGAGACGATACCCTAGTTGTCTATAATTAAAGCAAATTAAAGGGGAAAGGAAAAATGTGGTTTGGATTGCAAACATATTTTAATGTGTCATCTGCAACTACCTTTACTCTTAAAAGACAGAGTACATGACTACCGATAAAAATAGATTCTCAAGAAGGTAGTCGCCCACTATGCGTCATAAATCTGAAGTTACAATAAGAGTCTGACATCTCATGTCGGTATCGCGATGTGTAATTTTCCGCTCCCTCGCTCGTAATATAGGCACAGCACTGACTGTATTTATCATCTGGAATTAAAATAACTTTTATCAATGTTAATGATGGTGATGATGTCCTCCTAACCGATTGTCGGCCATGGCGGCTAGTCTAATATAAGGGTAAATATTAAAACTGAGTATGATGCAACTAATATAAAAACTGAATACTTATCTATACTAATATTATAAAGAGGAAAACTTTGTTTCTTTGTTTGGTTGTAATGGATAAAATCAAAAACTACTGGACCGATTTTAAATATTCTTTCACCATTAGAAAGCTATATTATCTGCGAGTAACATAGGTTATATTTTATCCCGGTGCGGGCAGTAGCTCCCACGGGACGCGGGTGAAACCGCGGGAAAACGGCTAGTCTATGTGTATAAAAATGAAACCCACTTTCCGTTGTCGCGACATAGCATGAAAACGGCTTGACCGATTTGGCTGAAAATTAGAGGGGAGGTAACTTAGACCCGGGAGAAGGTTTTAGGATAAGGATAGTTTATGTCACCATTCGGCTACGGGACGCGGGTGAAACCGCAGGCGAAAGCTAGTTTTGAATATTATTTGGTGCAATATGATAGAGAAACTTCACCTATTGATAATATCAACATAGGGAGAATGGGTCATAATTATATTTGTAGGAAGTAATAAATAGTAATAACTGCTACGGCTTCTCTTCCCCTTAGAAATCACAATAAACAATTAGTCCTAGTTACAGTTGTCTCACAGTTTAGTTACTCGACAGTTTGTAGCCGCCAGTGACTCAGAGTTAAAGAACAGTTTCCGTTCATGCATTAGAAATTAAAACTGAAACTAATTGTTGAAGGTTTTTTTTTCAGTTGCAGAAAAAATCTTTCGATTTTTATGCCCACTGAGCATTTCAATAATTTCAGGGCTTAGATAGGTAGTCGTATCATGTTAAACAGTCTACTCAGCTCAGCTGCATTTGGTTAGAATATAAGTTAAACCCAACATAGGTCAAAGAAGTTCGCAAAGATTAAGAAATTGACGATGATGACGATAACCAATCAAATCCAAACTCGGTTTCGCCAGTCACATCAGGGCTCACGCTAGGAGGTGAACTTGCCATAGGTCGCCGTTATCGAAATCGATAAGGAGGACTATAATATAGTTTTTGTGTTGAATTTTGTAGCCGCGCTTGAGCCCCTCTCTGTCGCCACCTCCACCAAGAGTCCCCATCGGATAAATAATTCTAGTCGCGCTTATCCACTTCAACTAGTACTAAATTACGTTAGTAGTGGGTGTCTCACCGCTCGTCCCTCGCCGGTGCAACGTACGATACGACACAGCGACCTGAGCACTTTTTGCTTAAGTCGAGCCAGTTAGTTGACCTATCTGCAAAATAGTATTAAAGTGCACTCGGAATGTATGTGAATTTGCTGAAAGCTAACAGAGTCTGTATAATTTTGTTGAACAACGACGAGTTTTTTGGCAAGTTGTATTTCGGTTTTTAAGCAGATATTAGCCATTCTTTAGCAATAAGGTAAGTACTGTAACGGTGAACTTTTTCTTAGAGAACAGAACAAGTTTACCTATACCAAGATCGTGTGCCGATCTCGAAACCTCAAGACAACGTCCTTCTGACTAAGCCAAATATTCAATAACCTTTCATAGATGGGTACCTATCTACTCCGTGCTCTCCCGATCATAGAATTCTTGTAAATATTTTTACTTGGTTGGGGAGCTAAGGTATTTCAATAAAGCCAAGATGATTTTAGTCATTTATCTCATTGCGGCGGGGGTTAAAGGAGATATATGTTACTAAACCCGATTACCCCCTTGGAGTTTCCCTTGTGTTCAAAGTGGATGTATTGGAGCGGAATGTTCCACGTCAGAGGTAAAAGCAAGTATTCATGTTTAATTTCATCCCGTATGAGAGCACGTAAAAAATCTTTTATCTGGACCCGAATTCTTAACAATGAATTGTTTTATAAGTACCTCACATATTGCGACCTGCGTTGATATTTCGCAGTGGCGTATTCGTTGATTTTCTTTGAAGTGATTGATAGTACCTAAGTATTTTATCAATTAAATATGCTATGTACTGGAATGTAGTTATTTTTAAAATAGAAAAATATGACTTAACGAGGCTAATTGCCCTTATTGGGGTTTTCGTGAACGTTTTTCTTATAATTTAATTTGAAATTCTCAGTAACTCATTTTTTAACGTGAATAATATTATAATAATTGAAACAAATAAAAATAAAATAGGTAAGTTTTAGACCCATCGAACGTAAGACTGTTCTGTTGTGTATAAGTTTAATATTTTATAAGTCTCGTTAAGGCAATTACTTGATAGGCAAGTAATCCCAATTCAACCACACGCCGTTAACACGATTTTATTGCAAAACAAAACAACAAGCAATCGTAATCCCGTAGGTGCGTGCCACGCTGTAGGGAATTAACAACTTAGATTGGTACAGCGCTGCTAATAAGACCAACTCTTTTATCCTGCATGCCTTTCACTATTTTGTTAGGATTGCACGACACCGTAGCAGTAGACTAGCGTATCAATTTGTTACGAATACATATCTCTAAGTTATAGTATGTATCATTAGTATATTAAATTGAAAACAAAATCCGAAACTTAGGCTACATAACTCCTTCACGAGTACCCGAAATTGGACAAGCAAACAAACATGTTTGTATATGCAACTTACGTGCTTTAAAATCTATAAATATTTTTGATCGGGCATTTTTTTTGATAAAAAAAAATCAAAAATCAAAAGTTTTTGTAGATCAAAAGCCCACTAAGTTCTTAATAAGTGTCCAGGATATAGGTAAGTACCTCTATCGAACAATCCCGTAGCTTCGGCACTATTTGGCCATAAGGGGAGCCCAAGAGTGCTAAAATCTCTTACCGTACTCGTCTTTGACCGTTATAACGGATAGTCAGAAGCTAAAAACTCTGTTAACAGGAGATCCCATAACCAATCGTAACATGTAGAATACAGGTACTAAACTACATCTGGTGAAATTAGAAGCTAGCAATCAACCCCAACAAAGCGCAGCGTAGGACGTCCACCAGCGAGGTGGACAGACGACCTTATAAAGGTCGCCGGAAGACGCTGGATGCAGGTCGCTTCCAACAGGTATCTGTGGAGATCAAAGGGGGAGGCCTATGTTCAGCAGTGGACGTCCTATGGCTGAGATGATGATGATGATGATGATGAATCAACCCCAACATAGTTGGCTACAGGCTAAGCAGATAGATAGATATACAACAAAACTTTTTATTTTTTTAATTTCTCTTGTCTTCACATTCGCCTATTTTTCAACCATGTTATATGAATACTGGCAACACTGATCAAAAATGGCAATTTCATCAACTGTCAAATGTGTTTCTGTCAGTCACTTGTCAATGTCATTGTCATGTATATAATTATATGCCATGCTATCATCAGAGTGCACCGTACTGATAAAATCTGATTCTGAAATTCATTCCTACAAGGGAACAGACAAACAGAAGCTTTATTTATTACAGTGAAAAATGATTTCACAATCGTTTGCAGTCATAGCGCTCCTGGGATTAATCAAATATGGGGTACTAATTTTATTTTACTCTTCCAATACTATGCAAAAATAAATCCTCAAATTACAAAACTAATTGGATCGCATGTTCTGTTACAGGCTTGTATTGACTATGATGGATGGCTAAACATAAAGATAGAACACTCATTAAACTGTGGAGATGAAAATTATTGCTCGAGAGGCAATATAGCTTTAAAGAGTATTCGAGCTGGTGCCTCAGTCATTGATCAAATTCCTTTTACGAAGCAGCATATAGAAGAATTGAAAGTATGTATCATTCAGTCAATCAATTAAAAAACCACCCCTATTCATAAACTATACAAACCATGTGTTGTAAATAAATGAGCCCATTAACTTTCTTTGTTGTATCAACAGCAGGAAAATATATGATTCATAAATTATGTCCAAAGATTTTAACTACTCACAAATACTTTACATGTTGTGTGATTTCTGCATTTTCACCTGTTTAGACTCAAAGTTCACCTAGAAATTCAACTCTTCTAGTCTTTCATGCATATACAAAGTTACAAAGCATGGTTTTTCATAAAATATTTAAACTTTGCAGAGTATTGCAGAAACTGATGGGTTCTACACCATAAGAACAGTGGTGACATCTGCTGAAAATAGTCACGGCACTGAATTCTTTTCATCAGTCAAAGCTGGAGCCTTCCTTGCAAATGGCCTGTCTGATGTAATTAATGCTTGGGTGTTGCCCAATGGAGCAGTCATAGCTGTCAGTTTCCAAGTGACCAACTCCTCGCAGCCATTGCCCAGAGAAGGCAACAATTATAGAATTAACTCTAACTTCTACCTACGCTATGTTGAACAAGCCCCTGTGTAAGTTATAGTTCTGAAAAATATTATATTAACTGTTTACCATTATAATATTAAATTTCCTACAGCAATTTCACCCACATCCCGATAGAACTTCTACCTAAAAATACATAAAAAGCAAACAAACAAAACAGCCTGTAGCTTTCTTAAGCAAATGGGCTATCTAAGACTGAAAATTAATCAAATCAGACCAGTACCTCCTGAGATATTCTAATAAAGAAACCCTTCAGCTTTGTTTCAGTAGAGATTAAGCTATACCAAAATACTTTTTTCAACAGCCCTGACACAGCATCATACATCCAAAAACTAGAACGTGAAAGGGAAGCAAGAGAGAAGGGTGACATGAAAGACAACAAATCATTCTTAGCCAAATATGTAAGTACCTATTTAGTAAAGTCTAACGCTTATTTCATAGTTTTGCAGTCTACCTGCAAATTAGCCTCAGAGAGAACACATTCACTAGTCAATTAATTTTTCAATTATAAATCAGTAACTTTATAATAAGGACCTCCACAAATCTGTTATGCTAAATACCACTAAAATAATTTGTTATATGGATGGTAATGATTATAGAACTACTAATCCTCTCTCTCTTTTCAGTGGATGTACATTGTGCCTATTGCAATATTTGTCATGATATCTGGAGCAAGCAACCCAGAACCAGCAGCTCAAGGGGCACGATAAACCAAAGTAGAACACTACAGTACATTATGAACTTCAATAAATACTAGAACACCTTTACTATTAAGGTGAATCTTATTTATGTAAGGTTATCATATTCAGCATGTAAGACTGTGGTCTGAGACACATCCATAATCATCTGTCTAGCATTTTCCCTATGTTGGGTTCAGATATAAGTAAAGCAAAGTGACCATTACTGATTTAAATTTTTATATTTAAGATGGTAGGATCAATTGGGTAAGGTTACATTGTAAAATTATGTCATAGATTACAAACTTTTATGTGTTGGTCTGATCTATAAGTATGAAGTACTTTTAGTTTTTTAGTGCTGTGTAGAATAATAATACTTAGTATTACTTTCAGATTGTGTTGCAAAAGTTACCACATTATTTATGAACATTATATTTCAAATGTCTTTCACATGTGTTGGGCTATGCAAACAGTTGTGTGTAACTATTTATTAAAAATGTAATATTAATGTTTCCATTTTTATTTAAAAGTACCTCCCTATATCATCTCAGTTGATAATATTATGTTACTTTTTGTTGGAAAGGGTGCACCCTTCCTTGTATCTCACATATTTATTAACCATCTGCAACAAATATTAATACAAAACTCATGAATACAAAATTAATTATTTATTCAAATATGTATGTTACTTAAACAATGTAGTACTTAAATTTAAGCTTCAAGCAATCATAATAATCCTTAATATTATGATAACAAAACAAATGCTTCTCAGGCACCAATTTTTTCAATTTCTTCTGCGTCTTCAATATCTAGCAGTTGAATTTTCTTCCCAAAATGAGCTTCTATCTCTTTGCAAATATTCATGGTTTGAGAGGAGTCAATTAAATTTATTGCAATACCAGCTTTACCAAAACGACCAGTGCGCCCAATTCTGTGCAAGTAAGTTTCACAATCAGCTTTCTTTTCCATATCCATAGGCATGTCAAAGTTAACAACCAATGTTACTTGTTCTACATCTATTCCTCGGGACAGCACATTTGTAGTGATCAGTACTTTTTCTAAACCTGCTCTGAAACGATCAAGTACTGCTATCCTTTGTTCAACTGTCAATTCACCAGATAATACAGCTACAGAATGTCCATCCTTCGACATTTTTTCAGACAGCCAGCTAGCAGTTTTTCTTGTATGACAAAATATAATTGCTTGACCAATTGTTATTACACCATAAATGTTACAAATAGCTCTGTACTTCTCTTCTGGGTTCTTGCATTTAACATAATATTGCTTTATATTATCCAGAGACTCTTCTTCACGCAATAGTCTGATTATGATGGGATTTGGAACAATAATTTCTGCAAATTCCATAACAGCAGCATCATAAGTTGCAGAGAAGAACATCATTTGACATGTTGAAGGTAAGCATTTGTGAATCCGAATACACTGGTCTTGATGGCCTTGTCTATCAATCATCACATCAGCTTCATCCAGTACAAATACTCTAATTTTAGTCATATCAAACATGCCAAATTTGACACCCCAATCAAGCATTTTCCCTGGTGTTCCAATTATAATGTGATCAGTGATCTTAGTTCCTCTAGGTACCTCTTCACCTCTCACAGCATACTTCAATTTGATCTCTGGACAGAATTTTGCCATTTTGGCAGCAACTTCTCCAGTTTGAATTGCTAACTCATAGGTAGGACTCAAACAAAGAACTTGAGGATAATTTTTACTGGAATCAACTCTGCTTAACATAGCTAACACAAAAGCTGCAGTCTTACCAGTACCTGACTGAGACTGAGCAATCATATTTTGTGGAGGGTCAGCTAACAGGGTTGGTAAGGCAGTCTCTTGAATTTTAGAAGGAGCATTGAAACCCATAGCATAGACACCTTTTAAAAGATTGGGTTTCAAGTGTAATGCTTCAAATGTCTTTACAGAATAAAGAGGAGAGTTTGGATCTTTTCTCTGAACTTCTATGTCCAACTTGGACTCAACTAAGCCTTGTCTTATAATTTTCATCAAAAGCGAAGTGTCGGCTGGGTTAGCTGCATCAGGGGATTCATCAGAGTCTGCAGACTGATTGAGAGGCTTTTTATTTAAACCGAGTCCAGCTATTTTATTTGAAACCTCCAACTCTTCAGCTTTTTGTCCCCATTGATTAGCCATTTTGAGAATCTGCAACAACATGAAATGTTTTTATTGTTTTCTTGTATCAATCAACAAAAAAATGATATGCAACATGATAGAAACATGCAACAATTTATTATTTAATACTGCTTAGGAGCAATTACTTCTAGAAATCAAGAATGACAATGTGAAATCAAATTTACAGTCACGTAAACTAAAGTTTTCCGGCACGAAACACTTTCTTAAAAAAGTTAACCCAATCGCTTTAACTTAACTAAATCAACATCTTAGCTAGTCCAGTATACAAAAGGGACAAGTTGAAGTTGCGCTTACCTGTTAATTATTTGAGTGATATTAGAAAACAATATTCAACGGCCATTCAACTATAACACCAATGCGTGCAAATTTCTAGAATTTGACAATAGGATAGACAAAGAAAAAAATTAAATGACATTGACGAGCGCGGCTGCGGGCTGCGGCCGGCCACAGCTTATATAAGCTCTATCTCAGTATATACAAATGTACTCTGTGGCACTAGCTTCTTAGTTGTTCTTAGTACAAAATGCAGAGTATAAAACGCTACCTAGAAGCTTTTACTGGACATCTCTAGTGCGATTAAAAAAAGGAATACGACACAACCATCAACCACCACGATATTAGGCGCCCTCTAGACAATTAATTAAAGTGACCAATATTATTAGTTGTGTAAAATAATTGTTCCATTTTTATAGAAGTTCAATAGGTAAGTATCTGTCGTAAATTACGTTTAAAGAAACGGGAATAGCAAGTTTTATCATATCGGGCGCAAACAAACTCTTTAGCTTTATCAATATTGTAAAGTTGAAGAGATTGTTTATTTGTTTGAACACGCTAATCTCAGGAACTACTGGTCCAATTTGCAAAATTCTTTCAGTGTTAGATAGCCTATTTATCGAGAAAGGATATAGGCTATATATCATCAAAATAATGATTGAGTACTGCGCGTACGATATGCACAGCCTTAGACTGCTGAACCGATTTCGAAAGTTCTCTCACTGTTCGGAAGCTACACTATCCCCGTGTAACATCAGCTATATTTTTCCCGGGGGCCCGATTCTCCTCAGTGCCGTAACTAGGGCGGTGCCAGCGGTGCCCAGGCACAGGGCGCAGACCCTGGAGGGGCGCAGAAATGACCAGACCAGTATCTAGTTTTGTTTCATGTATGGTAGTTAGTAGGTACATTTTGTTTTATTGCGAATATGGTGTAGACGCGCCCTCTGTACTATCTATATCTATATGGCATTTTTCAAGCGATCTTGAAACAACAACACTTGTAAAGGTGGTTTTATATTTGTCTGATGTGTCGTGACGTGACGCGTCAGAACGGTATCGGTTTCATACATTTAGTACTAGCTGGGGCCCGCGACTTCGTCTGCGCAGGATTAGTATTTCGAACAATATCTTTATAAATTGTAGCCAGTAGCGGCGGTAGGGCGCGGTTGGGCGACGGCCCAGAGCGCCGGACATAAGGGACGCCGCAGCCGCCCCCAACCAATCCTTGATCAGAATTTTACTCCTATTTTTGTTTTAATTTTCATCAAAGATCGCAGCTTACAAGAACTGTATCCAAATGTATGGATAGCATCAGGGCCGCCTTAACCTATGGTGCATGGTGTGCGAATAACCCGGGCGCCGCGGGCTCAGGGGCGCCGCGGTACGCTCCTGGACCAAGAAATTTCAATTAAATTAATGTATTGTCATACAATGCCTGGCGCGTTAGATACACTACTTTTATGTCCCAAAACTTAAACATTTTCGCGCTCGCTTCGCTCGCGGTTTCTTTACACTTACGTTTTTTTCACATATAGCTACTTTGAATTTAATGTCCCAATACTCAAAAAAATTCGCGCTCCCTTCGCTCGCGGCTTCTTCACTTCACAGTCGCCTTTTATTTTATATGTTAAGGACTTTTAGTGATCCAAATCTCAAAAAAGCTTTTTCGGGCTTGCTTCACTTTATAGTTGTTTTTATTTTTCAACATTTTTTTGTCTACCCTAGCAAAAAGGTAGCGTCGTTTTTAAGTCCTTATATTAATTAGGAAAGTAACTTCTAGTTTCTATTTATGGTTCTACTTTAAGTCCCAAAATTTTAATTCATAGGCGCCAACACCAACAAAGAGTTATCTACGTTTGGGCAACATTTTAAGTGATTTTTGTTTTGAGTTCTAAAATATAACAAAAAATTTCGCGCTCGCTTCGCTCGCGCAATCAGAACCTGTGTTCCCGTGTTTTTGTATTCACCAACCAGCAATAACTTATGTACGATTGGGCTACATTTTAGGTAATTTTTGCTTGGACTTGTGAACTATGAAAAAAAAATTCGCGCTCGCTTCGCTCGCGCAATCGGTAACTACATATATTATGTCTCTGTTTTTCGTATGGGTTTGAATTGCAGTTGGGGGCGCCGTAGAAATCTCGCCCAGGGCGCTAATAGAATTAAAGCCGGCACTGATTGTAGCCTATGTGTTATTCTGATGTATAAGCTATATTATTATAAAGTTTCATTAAAATCCATTCAGTAGTTTTTGCGTGAAAGAGTAACAAACATCCATCCATCCATGTATACAAACTTTCGCGTTTATAATATTAGTAGGATGGTAACGTTCACACTAGTGCGTAACGTGTTGTTTTGTGATGGCTTATGTATGGAACCGATACAAATATAAATCCACCTTGTCTTGCTCGCAATATTACATACACAAACAAAAGTACCTATACCGTAACTATGAGACAATTTCTGTCTATATTCATTTGGAGGGCGCCACTTGTAACTTAGAAGTTTAAGCAAATCTGTCAATCTAGCTGAGGAGATGTACATATATAATGGCGTCCACGGCCGATTTCGGCCACGGCGGCTGTTCTCATATAAGGAGATCAGCCAGCTGCGCAGGACATATTATAGTGCACAAGCATTTGCGCAGACACAGGTGCACTCCCCATTCCTTCACTCTCATAACCCGATGGGACGGCAATCCGACACGACCGGAAAGAGATCGGGCGCAGGACCGACATTTACGTGCTCTCCGATGTACATATAGTTCACGTTACGCTATCATTGTTGTCAGCCACATTCATTGGTCCTCCCTTTATTTTATTCATTAACTACTGTGCGGCGTTACTGACGCACTAGCGTGCGAGAGATAGATTTTGAATAAACAATTTTTATCTTAAAGAAATCTACTAAGTCCCTATACCTTCGTAAACAAAAAATAGATAGATTTATTTTTATGCACATTTGTCCACTTTATTGTCAGAGCCTGGTTAGAGCAATTTTCAAGGGCGCAGTTTTGAAAGCTCGCACCGGGCGCATAAAAGGCTAGTTACGGCACTGATTCTCCTAAGTTAATAATGTAAAAATTGAATAGAAATCGAATCGCAATATGATCGCAATAGCAGTTTTAACCATATCGGGCATTCTGCTACTAATATAAGACCAATCGTATTCCAACGACATTCGATTGGTTTGCGATTGGTCTGCTATTTTGGTGATTTTGGTCTATACGGTAGTTTGCTCTACAATCATATTGCAATCGTAAATCATTTGCAGACAAAATTATTCATTATTGAATGACAGAAAAGGATAAAAACGTTCATTTCAAAGAAAAAATAGCGGAATGCCACATACGCTTCAATCGTAATCGAGTCGAGATTGGATCGCAGTCGAATGTGAATCGTATGTTGCTTAAGTAAAATTAGGAAAATCGGGCCCCGGGTACGGGAAGTCGTTCCCTCGGGACTCGAGTAAAACCGGGTAAAATGGGTAAAAGCGAAATACTACGCACTGATTAATTACGAAATCTTAGAAACTATAAACTCCTACAAACTTGAAGGGAGGTAGGTTCTTAATAGAGGGAAGACATGCATTAAGAGGAGGGATCTTACCAAAATCTATTCCTTATGGGGTTAAACTGGGGTTGAAGATTATAGTGTACGGAAGGAAATACATAGGGGAGCCATAAAGTGTACATAAGGAAATACATAGGGGAGTTCATAGAGTTTTCATAAGGGAATACATAGGGCAGTTCATAGTGAACATAATTAAATATATACGGGAGTTCATAGTGTAAATAAGGAAATAC
The DNA here is from genome assembly GCA_963856015.1 of Helicoverpa assulta. Lineage (NCBI taxonomy): Eukaryota > Metazoa > Arthropoda > Insecta > Lepidoptera > Noctuidae > Helicoverpa > Helicoverpa assulta. The sequence goes on from CAWLCW010000016.1 coordinate 6,514,974, forward strand.
ATAGGGCAGTTCATAGTGAACATAATTAAATATATAGAGGAGTTCACAGTGTAAATAAGGAAATACATAAGGGAGTTCATAGTGAACATAATTAAATATATACGGGAGTTCATAGCGTAAATAAGGAAATACATAGGGCAGTTCATAGTGAACATAATTAAATATATATGGGAGTTCATAGAGTGTGCATAAGGAAATATATAGGGGAGTACATGAGTACATAGAGTGTACATAAGGAAATACATGGGACAGTTTATAGAGTGTACATAAAGAAATACATAACCCGCGTAACAGCTATATTTTATCCGGGTACGTATATTCCATCTTCAACTAATATGTATGGACACTGCAGAATTAAAAACAACATGTAAGTATTTGTAAAGTATTTTATTAGATCAATACAAAGTGAAAGAAATATTCACTAGACAGTCATATTTTTACATAATTCGTAGGCAGTTTATCTCCAGTTTTCACAAATCCGAGTCTTATAGCTGTTTATGAGTAGTTGGCGGGAATTTTGTCGTTGCTCCAGTCGATTTCGACAGATTGACCGGTGCGTGCGCTGTGTTCAGCAGCAGTTGCAATCTTACTGATAGCGAGGGTCTGGTAGTCAGTCACTTCCATTGGAACTCCACCTGTTGAAATGAAACAGTTGTAAATTTACTAAAACTATTTGTCAAACTGGGTAAAAGAGTTATTAATTAATACGGATTTTTTAAAAATACTGAAAATATGTAATAGGATAGGATAGGCGACGATCGCAAAAATACTTACGGGTAACGACGTCCAAGAAGTGTTCCAATTCGTTTTTGTATCCTAGCTTGAAGCGCGATGGGAATGAGTAGTAGATGGGAGTTTTTTTCACTCCTTCGTGACCGAGGATCACCTCAGCTGAGTGGCAGGGTCGCTCGTTTTCAACCTTGATCATGCCTAGAAAGAAGATTAAAGTTATTTTGATGTAAGTTTTTTACATTACTTAAGTTAACATTTAAACGAGTGTTCATTTTTAACAGTTTGATTGTATTGCTAGCTAGGTACTTACAAGTAGAACCCTTAAAGCCCAAGTCGGTGAATTTGGACGTTAATGTTTATCTAAAAATAATGTTGAAATAATAAACAAACGCGTGCAAAGGAAAAAGTTTTACCAACCTTTGTTTCCGAAAACTTCCAACCTCTGGTCGTATCCATATGCAGAGTAGCGACTGTTGTCACCAAGCACGACAGTTCCAGACGGGAAGGTGAGTAGGAAGGCGATGGTGTCGAAGTCATCAATAGCCTTAACTTCGGGGATAAGGGCAGTAGCGGAGGCCTGTACGCGGATCGGCAGCTCGCCGAGCACCCAGCAGGCCATATCGAAGTCGTGCACCAAGCAATCGTGGAACACACCACCTTAAATAAAAAAAAAACGTTAGAACCAGAACTAACTAGAGTCCTTAGATCATTTAGGGAGTTGGCATTGAATCGTGTGTACAAAATCAGGGCCAACGCGTATTTGTTATGAAAACTCGTAGCATACTAATTTACTAATCTATGTATACTTCTACATACTAACGTATTAAATAGAATCATTTTTGTTTGTTTTTACCTCCCTCAAGACTCCGAAATTACTGAACTGAAATTCTTTCACTGTTGGGAAACTGGACTATCTATCAGTGGCGGCGTAGCATCGGGTGGCACCCGGGGCGAACTACTTATTGAGCACCCCTCTCCCCCCCCCCCCCCCCCAAATACAAAATATAATCACGTAGTAAAAAAAGTCATACAGAATTAACACAAAAGTACCCAAACAAGTTTTAAAAAAGCACCGTAAAGTGAAGAACCCGCGAGCGAAGCGAGCACGAAATTTTTGATTTTTGAGACGCAAAGAGATATGTAAAGGCTTCGTGGAAAAGTAGTGTAAAGTGTAAGGCGCGAGCATAGCGAGCGCGATATTTTTGAGTTTTTAAACACAGAAGTTCCAAAAAAGTTTGAAAAAAGCACTGTAAAGTGAAGAAGGCGCAGCGAAGCGAGCGCGAAATTTTTGATTTTTGGGACGCAAAGAGATATGTAAAGACTTCAGAGAAAACTACTGTAAAGTTTAAGGCGCGAGCGCAGCGAGCGCAAAATTTTTTAGTTTTTAAACACAGAAGTTCCCAAAAAAGTTTGAAAAAAGCACTGTAAAGTGAAGGGCGCGTAAGTTTTGATACTTGTGACGCAAGAAGATATCTAAAGAGATTAGAGATAATTACTGTCAAGTGTAAGGCGCGAGCGCAGCGAGCGCGAAATTTTTGAGTTTTGGAACACTCAGACAAGTTAAAGTAAAAAGTAAAAAAAAGACGACCGGAAATTGAAGCAGCTGCGAGCGAGCTCAAAATTTATTGAGATTTGGGACACCAAAGTCCTCCACCTCCTCTAAATAGCGCCTTAATAGCTTAGAAATATCCACTGTAAAATATATTTTTTTATTGTTTCTTTTTGAGGACTCTAATTTAACTCAGAATTAAGCACAAATTAAAAGAAACCGTGACTTAAGCGAGCGTCAGTTTTTTTTTTGCTACTTCGGTTCTTTCTTTTTGCTAGATTGAGAACTCAAAACGAAAGAGTAGAACAAATTAGAAATGAAGAGAAATCCGCGAAATTTTTTTTTTTCTAACTTTGAGGAATTAATTAAAGTAATCAGATAAAAGCAAAAATACAAGAGAAGGGTGACAGTCGAACTGAGAGGGGTGACCACCTCGATGTCTCACACATGCACTGTTGTAGTTTTGTTTAAAATTTGAATATCGCGCAGTAAATGGTAGTGAACCTAGGCTTCGCAGCTTAGAATGGCACCCTTAGTGACTTGTCCCTTCTGTCCGCGCCATCCTGGTCGTGCAGATATGTGCCGACCGAGATGTCACCCCCCGAGATGTGGCACCCGGGGCGGGCTGCCGATGAGCTGTCTAAAACTCAAAAAAACAAATTGGATCTGTACAGTCCTAAGATGCGTTCATCCAACCAAAGTTCCTCAATATGATATATTATTAAAGGAACTTAGGTAGGTTTTTATATATCTTACTTACCTGATGTTTTCAGGTAGTCAATGGACGGCAGTGGCGAGTCTCTCGCGGTAACTTTCAGGATTTGCACGTGTCCAACGTCTCCGTTCCTCACTCTTTCTTTCAAAGCCCTGTAGGCGGGGTCGAAACGGCGGTTGAAGGCGGAGGCGGTATAATTTTTCAATCCCATCCATATGGGTATCCAATGACAGGACTTGACAAGTAGAATAAAGTGCCCTTTACCAAATCAAAATCTAAGATGACCGCCGCTACAGAATTTAGACTTAGGAACTTACCAGGTGAAAACTAAAAAGTATAAAATAAATTGAGGTAAAAAAATCTTTAAAAACAAGCTTTTATTTAAATGCGCTAAAAAGAAAAAAATAAACTTTTACTGTAACTTTACTGTCAACTTATAACGACATTTCAAATTTAACATATTTGACACAATTTATATGTTTTAAAAGCTTGTTGCGATTTTACAAAGAAAGTAAATACGAGTACTTAAATCTCACAATTTTGTGTCAAATATGTTAAATTTGAAATGTCGTTATAAGTTGACAGTAAAGTTACAGTAAAAGTTTATTTTTTTCTTTTTAGCGCATTTAAATAAAAGCTTGTTTTTAAAGATTTTTTTACCTCAATTTTTGACTTTCTATTGTTTTTTTTCAAACTTGAGTATTTTCGTGTTCCAAGACTCAAAAATTTCGCGCTCGCTGCGCTCACGCCTTTCAATTGACAGTAACTTTTTCTAATTTCTTTAGATATCATTGCGTCCCAAAAATCTAAAATTTGGCGCTCGCTACGCTCGCGGTTTCTTCTCTTTCCAGTGTTTTTTTTTCACACTTGTTATGGTACTTTTGTGTCCCAAAACTAAAAAATTACGGCCTCGCTTCGCTAACGCTTTATAAGTTTGCAGTGATCTGTCTCCGGTTTCTTTATGTTAAACCTAGCAAAAAGCACCATGAATGACTTCTACACGATTTTTAAGTATTAGTAGATTTACAATTTCAGTAGGTATGTGATTATATTTTGTCGTTCTTTTTTGCGGGGTGCTCAATAGGTAGTCCGCCCCGGGTGCCATCCGATGCTACGCCGCCACTGCTACCGTATAGACCAAAATCACCAAAATAGCAGACCAAACGCAAACCAATCGAATGTCGTTGGAATACGATTGGTCTTATATTAGTAGCAGAATGCCCGATATGGTTAAAACTGCTATTGCGATCATATTGCGATTCGATTTCTATTCAATTTTGACATTATTAACTTAGGAGAATCGGGCCCCAGGAGTCATTTTTCGTTTTTATAATCTACATCATGTGCAAAGCAAATATACCTAAAGTTAGGAGTATCGAATGTTTTTGACCAGTTGACAGCTGTCAGTTTTCAAGGGAGAATTTCCGTTGTTTCTATTAACTGACTTTTAAATGGTGTTTTAATTTTCGCACGTTTTTATTGCATTAATTTTGTTCGAAAAATGCATTTTTTTTTATTTTTGTGTATTTTAAATTTTTCTTTGTGCTAATCGACATATATTAACCAGTATATTAACGTATTTAATTCAATGTGATTAGGTGCGACACACCCGATATAACATTTCATTATCAGCGTTCACCCGTCTCTGCCTGTCAGAAATAATCCACTCGTAATCACGTTATATTTTCAATGAAAGCAAATTACACACTAGGCCTTTTGTTGGAAAACAGTAGGCGTCAATTTTATATTCCCGGTACATACTTAAAGAACTTATTCCATTTAAATTATTATGTCCATAAATGAATGTACACCCGCCACACAGTAAAGTTGTAGTAGACATCGGATACATTCTTCCAGCAAGTTGAGGTTTGTTTTTTAACAGATTTATTACATTATAATTTTAAAAAGTGTTTAGGTATACATGACAACACTCAAAGGTGCACACGACTCATTTGTGGGGTAAAATGCGACATAGACAAAGCGTAGCTCCGCGCTATGAATCACCCAAGTAACACAGACATGCTGAATAGTGTTTGAGTAAAAGTAATTTGAAAATATTTACAGATATAAGCTCCATAACGTGTGTGAAAAGGCTATTGAAATAGCCAAATTCTGAATAATATTCTCTTTCGGCCTTTATAGCCGTTTATGCTTGATAAAAGTTGTATTAGGTCGACTATTATTTTTAAAGCTTAGTAATAACTTCTGTACAGCATAGAACACAGATATTATTAAGTCTAAAGCATTACAGATGACTTTAATTTGAAAAAGATTGCCTGGGTCAGCATTTATCTGTATAATAGTATAAGTAGCTGAATAAACGTAATTATCTAATACTAATAAACAAACTTTTCTCAGCTTATTGCTTATGAAACCACCATACTCCGTAAAACTGTGTCCTCGGTAGCTGTCTTCTGAATAAGGATGTCATTAATTTCTAATAAAAGGAATATTAGCATTGTATTTTGAATAACGGCTTTTATTTTGTCGTCAAGTCATATAAGGTTCCACATTTTATCAATTATTCAACTACTGTATTAAAGTATTTTCTGGGTTCTTAATAGAGCTTATTTTGGTATAAGGGAAATAAAGTCATAGTTTATAGCTAACGTAACACAGATGGAAGTCGAATGATGTATTTTTATTCCGCAATTACTTGTAAAAATACCATTTTTAAAGAACTTATACAGGGTTTTTCTGGGTAGTAAGTAAATTATGTTTTGAACCCTGATTCGCTGTATAATTAATCACATTTAGTAACGTTATCAAGTGTTATTCAGATACTTGTAGTGCCTGATCACTATTTCTCAAATAAAAGCTTAATAATTAGAAATGAGTGACTTTTAAATCAGAGTTGTACTGTAAAATAGCTGCGTGGAGAACTTTTATAATGAATCGCCATTTCATTTTATTTTTAAGTAAACTATTGAAACATTACGTATATAAAATGCCCCATTTCAGTAATTAATTACAGTTAAAAATACATTTTTTGATTAACCTTATGACTTTTGAAAGATTAGCATAGAGCTGTTTCATCTTTTAGAAGTGACAAAAATACTTAGTATTTTCTAAAAGTCTTTATTTATGTCTTATACTATCACTAAAAATGAATATGAAAGCGGCGCGTGAAAAATGTTGAGATAATTTATATGCTATTCACGATAAAATTACTTGCGCAGTTATTTTTTACGTGTATCATGGTTATAATACATAATAACATTTACTTAACAAATAATGCAACAAAACTATGAAATTGCAAAACAAAGCACACACTGCAAGATACACCTTTTTTTCTAATTCACAACTTAACTTTTAATTATGTTTGAAAAGTATTACGCAAATGAACATAATCCTGAATATTTTTTGAATAACAAAATCCATATGCATTTGTCTGAATAAATACGAAATAATAGCTGTATTAAAGTGATGTCAGCTTTTTTTCAGACGTTACTAAGCTAAGGCTGTTATTATTAAGCTATTACCCAAACTTTACAGCTATATTATACAGACTTAAGCATTTAAAAATGTGCCCAAATTGCTTGAATAACAGTTGAATAGACGTTCACTCAGACATTATACAGACAATAGTTACAGCTTATAGTTTCGCGGATCACTAGTACTCAAACGTTATTCAGCATGACTGTGTTACTTGGGCAAGTACGTCCGATAGATGCACCGCTGTTATGCAATGTAAGGTTTTCTGTTTAGGAATTCAAAAAGAAAAATAGTTAACTAACTAAAATAACCGAGAAAGTGATAGATGGCGTTGAACCTACTACCATAGCGAAAATTCCAAGGATTGAAAAAAAAAAAACATTGCGCCGAACCCTTTTACGTGGCTTGGTTCAAAGTCAGATTTCTAGACAAATTGTTTTTAAAATCTCTCACTGATTCTGATCATCTCTGACTGATTTCTTTTCTCCTTTCATGCCATTATTCTATTTATTTTATTGTTGATGACAATTACGTTTCGTTAGACGACCTAAAAGTTATATGACGTTGCTATGATAGGACGCTCAGTTCCTTCGAGTAATGCATGAGTAATGTACCAAGCTCAGCGCCACCTAGGCATCAACTAGGAAAAATACCTCATTCTGTGTGGACTTGTTGAGTGTTGCTGAGAATTCTTAGGCGCTCTCTAGACGATCAATTAAATTGCGCGATGTGTTACTATGCTTGGTGGTTGTTTGTTATTGTACTCTGTGGTTGTCCGTTGTTGTCGATGTCCGTCCGTAGTAGCGATGGGTCGTTGAAGGTTTTTTCGTCAACGAAACGTTAACGTTGATTTCCGTTTGTCAACTAGTTGATCAACTAGTTAATTTCGTCAACGAGTTGACGTGTTACAAACGTCAACTTGCATCAACGATCATTAACTTTCAACGATACACGCCAACGCCAACGATAAACGCCAAAACGTTTTTGTTAATATATAATTTTTTAAAACTTTCTAGATGATCTTCCCTTTATACTTACTTTTTTCAGGCTTAGGACTGACTAAATAATTTGCTATAAAATACAAATTTTAGGCGTATTTAAAAGATCATCTGATTTTTATGTACATTAATTAATTATTATTTACAATTGGAACGAAGTTCCTTATTTTTTTTTACATTATTTTGGCTTTTTACGTTATTTTATTTTTTATAATTTTACATTATTTTGGTTTGGGTTCAGTTGCTCGTTTCGTTCGTCAACCTAGTTGAATTCGTAAACGTCGTTGTAATTTTTACTCGTTGACAAATTCAACGCGTTGACGGATTCAACTCGTTGATTTGAAAACGGTCAACGTTAATCCCGTTGAAGTGACATCAACGTTGATTCAACTAGTTCGTTGATTCAACGCCCATCGCTAGTCCGTAGGTCCGTAGGGATTATTGACATTGACATTTCAGGTAACCTTATAATTATTTATTTAATTCTGACCGATTCTGACGATATTTTTACTGGAGTACCGAGTGTATTTCACGGAATTAATATAAAAACTATTCCTCACCATGTTACGTAATTGTCGAAAAGTTTTTATTAAGAATAACATATTATGTCCTGTCATTATTCCGAAGAAGAATTTCTTAACCAAAGAATACAAATGTACCGATGCTTGGAATAACATGAATTCTTCTCCTGTATTTAATAAAATAGTCATTCATGATTTCTACAACATACTCGATCAAAACTATGCTTCGAAAGGCGTAATCAGTGCAATAGATGTGGATTTGTTTGCTAATGCAATTAAAGATCCCAGCCACCTCGAAGAACTTAAGGACCTGCTCCATAAACTTAGGACTACTGCTGAGACAGGTAACATGTTAGATTCAACACATCAGGCCACTATAAGGCATTTTTTGGAGTTTGGTGATGTCAAAGAACTGATAGAAATATTAAAAGATCCTCTTAACTATGGAGTTTTTCTTGATGACTACACTGCAAATATGCTTTTGGACAAACTGCTTACCATATCAGACTTCGAACTTGCTGCCAGAGTGGCTTCATTAGTTATGCTTCAAGAAGAATATAATAATGAAATAACATGCACTTTGTGTCAGTACGCTTGCTACAAGTACATCACTAGCTACGCTCCCCCACCACCGGAACAACCACCAGCAGAGAAAAGTAAAAAGGTTGAAGAAATTAAAATTAGAGTCAAATTCCTTCGAAACCCTTACTTTGATGATCATTTTGACATAAATGATACACTCACATTATCTGGTAAAACATTGGCATGGATCTCAGAAAGGGCTCCCAACAATTTAAACAATAACTTGCAACTTATCGGGTGGCTAATCTACAAAAAATATGACAAATTATCAGTTTTCTGTGAAAAAATTAGCACTGACAAATCATTTAAAGTTTACAAAGAAGTTATACAACTTGTACAAAGTGCACACGATGCTGCAGAAGCTGAAATCAAGTCAACATTAGAAAATGTAATTTCAATACTAAGCAAAGTTGAACAGAATTCATCAGAATTCTGTTCAACTTTGGAAAAGTCACTGGAAGTTGCTATTGAGAATGCTATCAACAAATCACATAAAAATGATGTATCTCAACAAAAACAGGTAACTGCTAATACTTTTCACAAAAAAAAGTATTAATAAAACTAACACATTACTAAAATATTACTTAATTATTTCAGCTGTTCCAATCATGGGCCAAATTAAGAGATGAAAAACTTGAAGAACAAGCTCAAAGACTGGACAGAGCACGGCGAATACAAGTGATCCAACAAAAACAAAATGAAATGAAGGATCAAGAACAAAAATTGTGGTTCTTTGAAAATGAAGACAAAATAGACCTTCAAATAGAAGAAAAAGAAAAACTAGTTGACAAGTCTACTACAAAGAAGACTGCAACTAAAAAATCTGAAGAAAATTATATTCCACCAGAGATTGTGCCAAGAAGGAAGTAGTCATAAGTTGATAGAATAAAAGTTTAGAATACTTGAATATTAATTTTATTGTATACAATAGATAATTTTAGCAAACATAACATTTGATTAAGCAGATCATTTCTCATCATATTTATATTTAAAATCTATTCGATAAGAATTTTTAAATCCACAAAAAGCCTTACTTTTCAACTTATAATGTAAAATAAACGGTTTCACCAGCATTCGGGGCGAACTCCAGATAAAATAAAGTAGTTTTTTTGGCCTTGGGTATCTCATACATAGATTTAAAATTCCACTACAGTTTGATAGACTGGCAACGTGACAGATAAATATATTATGTGGTATGAGTTACAAATACAAAATCACTCAGCACATATTTACACACATGAAACAGTCCCTCAAAAATTACATAATTGCCAATCTATTTATTATAATATCTATGCTCATATAAAACAAATTATATACACTTCCTATCTTATCCTACTAATATTATATGGTAAGTAAATACCCTAGATAAACACATGGGCTACTTTTTATCAACGCACCACATGAGCAGAAGCTAGTGGATAAATAAACAAGAGGGAAATAATCAGTACATAAGCAACTTTAAAGTCTTATTTCTTTAAAGCTAATCAAGATCAGTACTATGTCTAAATTTATAGATATCAATATTTAGCAATACAAGAACTAAAGAGAAAGGCCTGAGTAATAGCAGTGAAATGAAAAGCTTACACATCACAATTCTTGCACATTTGTTTAAAAAATAATTATCCCTCTTCCTGTATCTTAGCAAGATCAAGTTGTATTTTCCTTAGCGTATCTTCAGTTCTCTTGGCTGTCTCAGTCTGAATGTTCTCTTCTAAATCAACTATGTCCCTGGCCAAAGTGCCAGTATCATTGACAAGGGACACAATAGTGTTACACTCTGAATGAAGCAAGGCCAGCAGCTTGTATGCCTTCTTAGCTTGGTCATCTTTTTTAGCATCCTTAAATAAAAGAAAATAATTAATACTTATTTACTTTATGCAGTTATTTCAAATAAATAATACTTACCCTAAAAAGAGTCTCATCAGCTATTGAAAAGCATCTATCAAGTTGACCTTCTAAGCTATTTATTTCTTTTTGCAACTGTCTTGTGTCATCAAGTATCTTCTTTATCTCCATGTTCTGCTTATCTACATTACTTATAATTTCTAAAATCCTTTTTGTGTATATGGACCTACAAAAATATACATAGTGCATGAAAAACTGGCGGACAGTATGTGCAATTCAATATTTGCATATATCCCTTTACCAAGTACCTTTTATTTCCTCCCCTTAGCTTGGCATAACTCTCCTTTAATTGATTCCCTAATATTTCTTTCTTGTCATGTTCTTCTTTCAAAGACTTAGCAGTCTCTTTCAAGGTACTCAAGATTTTTCTGCACCTGCTCCTCTCAGACTGAAATTGTAGTGTTATTCAGCATATTACATGAATATTATTTATAGTAAATAATATAAAAAAGTAAAACATAATACATACTTCTGTCAAGTTCATGCTATTGGTAATTTTGTCAATTTCAACCATAACAGACAAGTTTCTTGATGTTAGTTCCTCACTCTGTCTATGTAAGCTAGCGATGTTCATTTGTTCTTTTTCTATCAAACCTGCCACACCTTCAGCATCAACATCAGTTATTCCAATACTATTGAGAATGTTCAGCACATTTTTCAGGTCCGCATCAGCTCTCTCAAATGACTTTTGTGCCTGAAACATAAAAGTGTAAATTGGTGATTATATTCTTATGTTTACAGTTATTTATAAAAAACTAAACAATATTACTTGACTGATAGGCCCATGTAGTAAAGCTTACCTGTGATAACTCAACTTCCATCATATTCTTTTCATTCTCAAGGGTATCCAACTTTTGCCTTAAAACAATAGCAGTTTCTTTTAACTCTTTCAGACTTTTAGTTGAATGTTCATTTATTTTACAAGCTGCAGGCTCTGTCTCAGTAATCTGTTGCTCTGTGTGTTTGCTTGGTTGTTCATTAGAAAGCAGTGATACATTAGTTTTGCTGAGTTCTTTAATTTTTAACAGCTTCTCTATGACCTGTTCATCAGGTAGGCTTGTATAGCTACAGGTAGAAGTTATATCTAAAAAACATTGAAAATTGTACAGTTCCTTTTTTTTTCGAGAGGGTTGTATAAAATGAATATGTATAAAGTTTCACCTGCAGAACTAAAGTCACCAATTTTATTAGAATTAGGCTTGCAACATGGTGTGATCCAAATAGACTTGAGTTCTTCTCCAATTTTATTGCTAATATTTCTTTTAAGCAATGATTTTCTGTTGGCAGATTGTATATTTGTTGGTGCTTGTTTCCCCTCATTTGGTAATCTTTCTATTAAAAACATAAACACTTGTCTCAACTCACACTCATTGTGATATAAAAAGGTTTGATAACCAACATCATTCTTGTATCCAAGGTCCTATAAAGAATAAAGTCAGCCAAATAATTTCCACAAACTTTAGATCAATACATAATCATTAAAGGTAATGCAAAATTACCTTACAAATAGAAGCAATCTGAGAAGCCACTTCTATTCTCTGCGATATACCCGGTGGCAGATTTTTCGTTACTTTAACAGACGGATTAATCGCGCTTAAACATGTCGACGCGGATTCGATAATGATGTGAACAGGTAATGCATTAATGTTTTTTATCTCATCATCTATGTTGCTGCAAAATAATCCAGAATTATGGTCGAGAGGTCAACAAAATCGTGGATCTTTAAATTATAAATACTTACATATTTAGCTGTCGAAGGAAATGTAAAATAATGGAATCAACTTCTTCCATTTTTAAGCTCACGTTCTTAATTTGTTTCAATTCTAAGCGGAAACATAAATAAAAATAGCTAATCTAGATGAGTGTAGAACTTAGTTAGATAAACACAAAATAAGAGCAATAATATTACAATTTTACTCAGAATTATTATTTGGTGATTGACAATCTTGGTACAATATAAACACTTCCTCTGATTGATTCAATCACTTGACATTCTTCAATTCTTGCTTGACAGAATGACAGTTGACTTGACTGACAGGTTGAAATCGACGTGAATTTTAGTGAAGCCCAACCGGAATTTATTTTTTTATATTTGTAAACATTTCTATATTGATGATAGTATTGACTGTCACTTTAGTCATCAGTTAATTACACAGACTAGTTAATGTTAATCTGCAACTGAGAACTCAATTTTAAAATAAGAGTAAAGTATATAGTCAAAAGACTCGTTCAGTGTTAACGGAACGTCACGTAGACAGACCATAGACAGACGGTTAGATTCGGTTGGTGTCACGTGTCACTGTCAATGTCAATCAGTCAGTGCTTAGTCTTAGTGATTATATTTTTAAGAACCAGAAGCAGGTTTATTTAACAAGGAAATAACAAGAAATAGTTTTAACATGAAAATCAACTACGATTGAACAAAAGTATTCAAAAGCGCGGCAAAATCGTATTCCCTTCAAACTATAACACATCTTGTCACAATGACGTTCGAAAATGGAATCCTCCAAGCAGAGATACACGGCTGAATGGTGGGGTGTCGATGGTCGCTCGTCTCTGCTGCCCTTTATGTAACCACTGGCAGCTAACACGGCCTCTCCTGACACCCTGACGTCCTCGGCAGGATCTGGCTGAGCCTGGTTGTGTCTCGGAACACCTGCACATTCAATAAGCGAGTTGGACCTGGCTCAATTTCGTCATAATTGAATCTCGATTGGTTAACGTGGTCGTCACCGTTTTTCTGGACACATGAAACTTTCAGAATAAACATTATTCGAGGTATTACAAACCTCAAACAAAGAACTAATTCATTTAAACAATAAAAAAAAATAACATCAACTTTAAATCAAATAACAGGTACAAAATAAATAACAGAACACTGGCATACCACCCAGCGACTCGAAAATAAATAACATCAACTTTAAATCAAATAATTGGTACAAAATAAATAACAAAACACTGGTATACCACCCAGCGACTCGAAAATAAATAACATCAACTTTAAATCAAATAATTGGTTCAAAATAAATAACAAAACACTGGTATACCACCCAGCGACTCGAAAATAAATAACATCCACTTTAAATCAAATAATTGGTTCAAAATAAATAACCAAACACTGGTATACCACCCAGTGACTCGAAAATAAATAACATCAACTTTAAATCAAATAATTGGTTCAAAATAAATAACAAAACACTGGTATACCACCCAGCGACTCGAAAATAAATAACATCAACTTTAAATCAAATAATTGGTTCAAAATAAATAACAAAACACTGGTATACCACCCAGTGACTCGCCGACATAAACTCAAAAGTTTGTATATCGCATAAGATTTCCGCACCGTAGGCATAGGCTCCAAAAGTTTGCATACCTCCCAGTGACTCGCCGGCATAGGCTCAAAAGTTTGCATACCGCACAAGGTTTCCGCACTGTAGGCATAGGCTCCAAAAGTTTGCATACCTCCCAGTGACTCGCCGGCATAGGCTCAAAAGTTTGCATACCGCGCAAGGTTTCCACACCGTAGGCATAGGCTCCAAAGTTTGCATACCTCCCAGTGTTTACTCATACACGTACACACATACAACATATAAAGAAATCATGTAAATTATTCAATATCAATCATGTAATTATTAACTTGGTACCGTGTATAAGGCTTCCACACCGTAGGCATAGGCTCCAAAGTTTGCATACCTTCCAGTGTTTACTCATACATGTACACACATACAACATATAAAGAAATCATGTCAATTATTCAATATCAATCCGTGTATCGATCATAGCGATCATGTAAATTATTCAATATCAATCATGTAATTATTAACTTGGTACCGTGTATAAGGCTGAAGCATATATCATAAGAAAAATGTAAAAAGGAATAAAATTCACTTTTACTTGTTAGTTATACCGTGGGCGCAAGCGTGCACTCAAGCGCCCCCGGGCAAAGGTCTATAGAAAAATGTTATTAAGAACAAATACTTCAGACTTTACACGAATATAGATAAAATTCAGTGCATCGTGAATGACAAAATCAGTGAAACAACACGATATATAATCCAACATGGATTATCGCAACAATACCACCTCAATCAGTGGCCCAACACATCAGCACCACTAGCGTGCCCTCAACTTTCAATAAGGCTGAGCAGACCACAGCGTCCACTCGACTCGGCAGCAACTCCACCACCAGAGTCGTCTTCTTTCAACGCCACATTGACGTCATCATGGCAAGCGACGACAGCAATCTGCCAGCAGCACCGGCACAGCAGCACTCGTGCCGCAACCAGCAGCACTCGTGCCGCAACCAGCAGCACCGGCTCAGCAGTGCTCGTGCCACCACCAGCAGCACCAGCTCAGCAGCGCTCGCGCCGCGACCAGCAGCACCGGCTTAGCAGTGCCCGTGCCGCCACCAGCAGCACCGGCTCAGCAGCGCTCGTGCCGCGACCAGCAGCACCGGCTCAGCAGCGCTCGTGCCGCGACCAGCTGCACCGGCTCAGCAGCGCTCGTGCCACGACCAGCAGCAACGGCTCAGCAGCGCTCGTGCCGCAACCAGCAGCACCGTGCAACAGTACTGGTTTGCTGCGACACCGCCGTTACATATTTTCGTGTACAACTCTGTGAACAAGCACTCACGACATACATTTCGCTCGGCCACTTCTGACCATCAAAATCTGGAAAACTTTTCGCTTTTAAAGAAATAAATTCGAGGCCTAACCTTGACCAACAAACTCAACTTTGGAACTATGTCTTCGAAAAAGCATCAGTACTAATCATGTGTCAGCAACACTCAAAACACAACCATCATTATGTTTTGGTATATTACGTGTACTTGTAGTAATAAGTTAACTTCATTTCATCTTTTACTACACAATATACTCATGAGTGACAATACCAATGGTTGGTACATAATAACACATTTTTCCACTAAATAGAGCTAAGAGCATAATAACTTCCAATGTGGAATCAAAATGCCATATGAAAAATAAAACAGATCACCTGACCTCAATGCATGATATACCAGGTCTACCATCCACTGGCTATCATTACTGGAGTATGCCAAACAAGGTACTGGCAGTTGGCACGCTATACAGCATGCAAAGCTCGTGCAGCAGCACAGCACCCGAGGCGCTTGAAGTCACAGCACTCATAGTATGTCAAGTAGCACGGCACTCGTAGTAAGTCAAGTAGCACAGCATCCGCAGTGCTTACACCATCACCTAGTTCTCACAAAGGTGATCTCATAGCGTTTTCTGGCTTAGGCTTATCCTCAATACCTGTAGTCAAAAGACAAGCAAGCAAGCATCTGGCTAAAGCAAACAAACATTCAATTGAATGACTCTCATGCATTGTCATGTTACAGATTTGAACTTTATTTGACATCACCAATTAATGCACCCAAATTACATAATCAGTAAAATTAAATAATAACCAAGGTCGGTAAACAGACTTTCAATTTATAAAATGCAAATTATACCATTGCCTTCCATTGGGATCTTAGATATTGGTTGTATCTCTTCCTTAAGCTCTACAGGCCTTCGAAGGCCACAACTACAGCGGCATAACACCAACTGTACCAAAGAGTTTACACAAGTCTCTTTTCAGTCACTTCAATGCCATCAGACAAGCCAATGGGTCTTTTCCAAGTCACCCCGATATACATCATAGGTACTGCACAACTCAATAGAATCAAAAGTAGAAACAGGTATCCAAATCAAACATACACATCTAAAGCTCGATGCACAATTTGAACTATTCCATCTCAATGTAAGCAAATTGAGTAAATCAAAATCAAAACAGTGTGCAGTTATATCACAAAAGCAGTAAACTTATATTTCTGTGTACTTGTTGAAACTCTTATAAGCAGGAAGATTAGAAATAAACATTACTGAGCTCATTTACATAATAAGCCTGTTAGTTATTCAATTTCATGGGACAAAAACATTTTAAATGCAAACAAAAGATGCACATTATTATTCCAGCTTGTATAACACTTTGTTCAAGCTTTAAAACATTTATCTAAACTTTTGTATTAAAAAATCAACCTGTTGGTCATTAGCGGTGGCACTTGAGAATCTAACTCAAGTTCTCATACACATTCAGTATGTTTTTAACCAATAAGCCACCAAGATGGATTACAAGTCATGTATGACATAAAGGCTAAATAAAACTGGATTGATCTCACCATTTACATACAGGTAGGGACATTACAGGATACTTCTACTAACATCTCGAGCATAGTAGGAGCAAGGCATGTTGTTCACGGACACCACAGCAGTATATAAGCAGAAACTCATTTCACCCGAAGCACACAAGAGTCCCAACAGCGTCAGTGTACTAAGCTCAAGCAACAGGCACTGCTTGCGCTATAATCGGAAGCATCATAACTTCTCGACTTATTTCATCGTTATATCCACATGGAAACAAAAGCAATCGTTAATTCGGTTATAACACAAACATTTTGATTACTACTTTATCATGTGATTATGTTCAATCAATTTTGTTTACCAATAAACATAGTTACCAGACCTGTTATTTCCATAAAAATAAATAAAACCAATGTTCCTTTGTGATTTTTCCAATAATGGAATTTATGCAGTCCACATTAATGCTATCCTTCAATGTATTCTTCCAGTTATTTGAGCATTGATGTCATTTAACTCTTCAGAATACGATAGACCTTCCGTATTATTTTTGTTCCACAACAAGTAAACCAACCAACATATTTTCTGGTATCACTTACGCTGCCTGCATAGCATCTTGAATATACCAATACCAATCTATGCAGCGCACTGCAATCCATTACAAAATTAAAATAGAACAGCAAAAACTTTGGTCGGCGGGTTTCCTTACACCGCGTCGTACTTTAATAAAAAGTGCCAATGAATCTAAACTGAAATCAAAAACTTTATAGTGGGAGTGAGACTATCCCACTTCTGATTTTAAGAACCAGAAGCAGGTTTATTTAACAAGGAAATAACAAGAAATAGTTTTAACATGAAAATCAACTACGATTGAACAAAAGTATTCAAAAGCGCGGCAAAATCGTATTCCCTTCAAACTATAACACATCTTGTCACAATGACGTTCGAAAATGGAATCCTCCAAGCAGAGATACACGGCTGAATGGTGGGGTGTCGATGGTCGCTCGTCTCTGCTGCCCTTTATGTAACCACTGGCAGCTAACAATATACTCTCTGAGTGCTTGTTCGGTGTCGGATCGGATAGGACATATTGTATAAATTGTTATTAAAATTTTGTATTTATAAAAATAATAATTTACTTTCTGACGAATTAGGAAAAACTGTTGTACACTAAAGCCTGTTTTTAAAGAGCACATAAACGCTTCTTTTGGTTGGATAATAATATAAATGTTCAGTACCTTTAGGTCTTACAGTAACAATATATTTTATTACTTAGATTAAATTACAAATAAGCTATGTCGTCTGCTTGCCCAGCTTCTGGAGACATATTCGTACCACTTAAAATTGATGAAAATGATATTTATGCTGGTGTATTAAAACTTCTTAAAAATATAAGGCCAAAATGGAATAAAGAAAATATTAAACTTAAGGTAAGTTGTATGGTACCTACTAGTAAACACATTGTAAATAGTTTATTGTTTGAATCCAAGTAATTTAACTACATTACCTACAAGTTTCTAAAACACCCTTGAAGTATAAGTCTAAAATAGCATGGTAAATTAGATAAAATGTTTACTCCAGATATTTTTTAGACTCTTACAGATGGGATAACTAATAAGTTAGTATCATGTCAATATTTGGAGCCGAAAGAAAAACACGATATTGTGCTTGTTCGTGTATATGGAAATAAAACTGATTTATTTATTGATCGTACAGCTGAAATCAGGTAAATCTTTTTTTTTATTTCAAACTTTTTGCATACTTATTCAGCCAGGTAGATACTAATAAAAAGAAAAATTTGCATACTTCTTATTTATGTTTTAGAAACATCAAAACTCTTAATGTGCTTGGGTTAGCACCTCAAGTTTACGGCGTATTTGAGAATGGACTTGCTTACCAATACTATCCGGGAATTACTTTGGATGTTGAATCTGTTACAAATAATAATATATGGCCTCTAGTGGCAACGCAAATGGCAAAAATGCACAGAGTTGAACTAGGAAAAGATGTATGTATATTTGAAAGTATTTTATTCATATTCATGGGTAGAACAATACACTAAATCATTATTTTCATTTCAAAAAACCATTACAAGTTGGGGGTAAACATAATGCATAGGTTCTTGTAATGTAGCAAACTTGGCTTAAAAAGAGTATAAATCAGGAGTGTCAAGTAAATAAATGGTTACCATTCAGGTATTGGCTGCATTGAACATAAGTTATCTGCATTGGATGGATCACCTGCCATCTTCACAAGCTTGTGTATGCTAAGGTATGATTTGTCCCATGTATGTTGCATATTCAGAATAACAAACATTTGTACAGTACAGCTATATCAAATTGAATATGTACAATAATGATATTTGATTGTACCATGCAAGTAGTGAATCCTATTTCCTAAATTCAAATTATTATAAACTTATAGATGTTTCTACATCAATGTTTTAAGGGAACTACTTTCTTGTATCATACTATCATGGTAAAAGAGAGCCTATGACACTAATAAATTAAATGGCTTTCTGTTGCTAAAAGAATTTAAAAAATAGGCTGAGTAGAGCTGGAGGTTATCCCTACAACCTCACAAACTCAAATTTTCGAAAAGCGAGGTTTGTGTGCGACAACAGATGCGGACCTCGCGAATGTAGGTAGGTACCTAGGGTGCAACCTGCGTGGGTGAATCGCAAACGCGAATGTGTTACGATCCGAAGCGCAACGTCACGTTGGCCTTTTTAAACAGTCCTAAAATCTGGAGATGATATGGTAACCCTAATTACCTATAATTACCTACTGGGTTATGTTTTGAAGTTTATTTTTACCATAATACAAGAAGTATGTTATTGATTCTTAGTTAATAAAATTCCGTTGATTCACCCGGTGATAGTCAGGGGAGGAGCCTTCGGGAACGCACACCCACTTTACGTTAACGATTTCGGTTAGTTTGATCGCTTGTAGCAAACTCTGAAGCCTCGAAAGACTTAGACCAAGGAGGCAGAACTACCAATTAAATGTGACTTAAATACTTAATTTATATGTATTTTCGTCTTTTTATCGGGTCATTCGTCATTTCGACACACTTAACACGAATGTGTCCAGTTGGTGAAACTCAAAATTTTAACATTTATCATGTCGTCAACTCGACACGTTAAGATTTTGATTCGTGTCCAGTTAGTGAAACTTAAATTATAAACTTTTATGTTTTTACCAACTCGATACGTTTTAAAATTTAACCCGATTTCAAGCAAAAAGTACAGTCAACTACATTCATTTTCTGTGTCAGAATCATCATCGGCCACTGAACGTCCGCTTAGCAAACGCTTGAAACTTAATAATGTTCTACAATAAAATAATGGTATTGAAATCGAATCATTGTTGTGTGTTGTTCCCTCCAAAAAGACTTGCTTTCGGATCCAAAATATTAAGTTTTGTTGTGGAGATAGTTTGAAACTTGAATATGGTTGACGGTTGTCTCTAAATAGGTCTATCCAAAATCGCGCACCAACTATGGCCTGTTCACAAACATTGTTTGACAAACAAACATATTGTATCCCCGAATGTTTTTTGCTCTATGATGGGGGTTTTTATCTCTGTTTCCTCACGATTAGGTACAGTTCTAAATTCCGAGCACAAGTCCACGTATGTGTCCACACCTCTCCGCAAGCCCCGCCACAGTTTTATATTTCACGGATTTATATTTTAAATGAGTGTAGACAAATAATAATTTTCCATTCGTCGTAAATTCGGCCAAGGGGACCTTTTTTTAAGGAGTAGACGTGTTTGACTTCTATCTTCTAAAATCTGCCGCCCCTGTGACGATGCCGCCCCTAGGCCGCGGCCTATACGGCCTATTTATAATCAGGACTGCCCGCAACCCGCTGATACCTAGAATTAGTTACTGCGCATCTACTCGCGTAATGTGCAGTGACGTTAAAAAGTTTGGGGAGAAATATGTAACCTATGCAATTTTCGGATTCGCATATCTCCCCTCGATTCCCTGGTAGGTACGTGAACTTCCATCGGCTATTAACCTTAAATCCAAGGCCACTAACTACGACATGAAAACCGAATAGCGAGTATAACGTGTAAAGATAAACTGTCAATTTTTTTTTTAAGTCTATTATACCTACTTACCTACTTATTTATATAAGCATTATGCCGATAACAACTAGTCGTCGCGGTTATGACATAATGTACATAATAATCAGTTTAGACTCATGTTCATTTCACAATTACAACAAATGTATTTTTGTGACGGTTATAACGTTTTCAGATGGTTTCAATTTACCGATTAAACGTTACTTTATTTGGGTATATATCGTGAGCTTCAAATGATAGGGGCATATCAAAAATACGATACTGTTATACATATGTTAGCCTTTACCCAAGCATAACGTGACCTTAGTTTTTCTTATAATTTAATCTTAATTAGGTACTATTTGAATACTTAAATAACAAAAATATTATTAAGTTCTATAGCCCAAATTTATTATCAGGTCATATAGTCGTATGATATACTTAGGTAATATAAATCACGTGGCCTACTTTTTACTAGACAATGGTCTACCAAAGAGCCAAGAGCCATTTATGTAATGTTATTTTGATATTTCTACACAAACCAAACACCTGTAAACTTTTTCTTCGAATTTTACTTAATTTCCAAATTGGGTTAAAAGGCTTCATATAATTCAAAACAATTTTTTCAAAATCACTTAGGTAAATAAAGTTAGTTTGATGAGTTATAAATTCATGCATGTATACATTGCATGTATCTATGTATCTGTTATAGTCAGTAAGAGTCGAGTGGTAACTAGGCTAAAGGAGTTTTAGCTCAAGGTTACAAATAATAAAAACAAAATGAAATCATTACCTACCAACTTACGTTTTAATTGTTTTAAGGCCTTTATGTAAACTGAACAAAATGTTGGACTTATAGTAAATAGGTTCATTATTATATAGGCAGCGACAAGGTAATGAAACACGTATGTATGACTGAGAATAGAAGTGTTTGTCAATTAGGTACAGACATTATGATCTTCATATTTACACATTACTCTATCTCGTCATAGCATTGTTCGCTTCACAGTTGACATATAATATTACACTATTACACTGTAGCACTGTAGTATCATAATAAGGGGCCAAATTTGCGTAACGTTGACTGGCGGCTCGTTCTGCAGACGGGTCTGGGCCACGCGGTGGCATCGAAACGCAAATTCGTCACACGCCTTGCAAAATTAGTTGGTTGATATTTTGATTGTTGGTGGATAGGGCTTCAGATTTGATTTCAATTGAAAAAAATCGCCATGAACCGTATCAAGGTGCCTTTAGAAATCTTTGCCTTGGCCCAACTGCATAAATATATATTAGCTGCAATTCGATGCAGTCGTCTTGCTGACGCGTGTAATTTACTTAACTCAAATTGTTAAGCCGTTGCTCATGGTTTTTAGTCGTGAATTAATTGCTGGCATTTTGGTGGTATCTCATCATAAGGTTTATTCACTATTACTCCTGTCAGTCACCACTAACACTTTGCTGTTTCATGAATTCTTTTCATTTTCCCTTAAAACTTAAAATTGATTAGTTACACATTCGCCACCGCAGACGGGGTAGGCCCTGCAAGATGGTGGGACGACCTGGGCGCGTACCTACAAACGCGATTTGTGGGCGCGAAAAATCCAGGATAGAAGACATGAAGAGGCCTTGACCAGCAGTGTGACAGTTCAGACTAGAAAAAAAATCTGATGTAGCTGCCCAGAAACCTCTTAGTCCAGGACGAATCCTGACTGCCTTATAGATAAGGTATTGACTACTGCGGCCAAATTGCAGACCATTATCATTCCCTCGGGCCGTATTACTGTTCACTTATTCAATCATGGTTTGACTAGAAAAGACCTCGTTGGTAGTTTTCCATCATTTTATTTAATCAATTGCCGGACGTAGGTATATCTTACTAGCTTTATATGGGAATGTAACATACGTAGATTTACAACTTAGTAGGTACCTAATGCTAATGTATTCATGCAGTCTCAGGTCTAGGTGCCTACAGACAAGTACGTTGGTAATTAATTACTAGACAAAGTATTATTACAATAAGTAATGTTAGTATGAGATACGTTTATCTCGCTGTACCTACCTACATAATTAAGTTGCTTTCAAATAGTTTCATTGTCTTATCTACGACTACAAAAGTATTAAAACATTATTAACCATGTTATCAAATGAAACATTATATCTACTATACAAAAAACACTATCTAATGTTTTAGAAACTTATGACATCGACATTTCATAAAACATCTTGCAAAGAAAAAACAGGCACGACTTTTTTTTTTCAAATAATCAGTATACGAACAGTGCATATATCACCGGAAAATAACAAAACTCGTCAGTTGATCAATTTTCTAGGTAGTTGATCAACTCTCGGAAAATAATAAACAGCATTTGAAATGAACTATTTAACGTAGGTATGTATTTTAGTGAGTTAATTAATTTACGGCGCCTTGCCGTTAAATCATCCGACAATGGCGAGGTGTACGTTGATTGGTCAAAAGACTCACGTGCTTTCACTTGCTAAATGCAATGAATGCTGTCGACCAATCAGAGAAAAGTGTATTAAGTGACGGATAATAGTGTACCGTCAAATAGTACACTGGGCAACGATTGGCCCATTTGTAGATGATTTTACTTGTAGCAATACAGTTAATTATTAAATTACGGCTACGTACCGTAAGTTGACCAATTAGCTAAAATTCAATGCGTTCATTGGTACATTTCAACTGCCGTTTATTATTTTCCGAGAGTTTATCAACTACCTAGAAAATTGATCAACTTGCGAGTCTTGTTATTTTCCGGTGACACATACACCTACATGATATAAACATGGATCTTTGGAACAGTAGGTACCTCTACCTATCTATAAGAAACTAACTGCGCATAAAAGCCACCTTTGGGACTTTTTCTAAAATAAGAAGAAATAACGTGTTTATGACTCGTTAGTTGTTTAGACTTGCGATTGCCACGCGGGCAGAAGGCCGAGAGTTTCAAAGCGCTCTAATGCCTTTATCGATAACGCTATTTCATAGCTCTAACCTTACAGCTCTAACCTTAAGTCTTGCACAACAATACAAGTGTGATTTGATTATTGTCGCCACGGTAATAATATCTCTCATGAAGTAGCTACGTGACTAGGGCTGCCATCCGTCCGGGTTTCCCCGGATTTGTCCTCGTTTGGAGGCCGTCCGGAGGCCGTCCGGGCGGGGTTTCAAGAAGTGTCCGGGGAAAACCCGGACACTTTTAGGAAGCACCTCAATGAATTTACGTATATGTTAATAGTAAATGGATTACAAATTAGGTATTATTTTGTTTAAAAAAAATCGTACTCGTTCGGGGAAAAAATGCGATTTACGCCAAATGTCCGGGTTTTTTAAATTTTTGTCCGGGTTTGGCGAAATTCGAGATGGCAGCCCTATACGTGACGAACAAAGTCCGGCAACAACGCTCTCGTTATTTATCTAAAACTCTGAATAGTAGGTAACTACTAACTATACTGCATTTCAGTGCAGTAAAGTTAAAATGATCTTTCTTTAAGGACTTTTAAAACAAAGCTTATATGAAACAAATTATACAGTTACCGCTTAAAATAATGATTTAATTGATTAAGTAGGTAACTGTGAATATTGTGTTAGCAATGTTTTTTAGCCATCCTTTTAATATTTTTAATTAAAAAGTAATAGGTAGGTACTATCAACATTGTTTAAGTACCTATATGGAATGATTACTACAGTAGTACCTAAGTAAATAGGTAGGTATTTTGTAAATGAGTCAGGTTATAGAAATGTATTTAAGAAATACTCTCTGAACGATAAACAGAGTTTCGTCGGAAAAATACATACCCATATGACATATTTTTTAACTTATTTAGCTACTATAGTTATGCAAAAAAAAACTTCAAAAATGTATCCAGTGGTAGATTAGTAATTAAAACAAATAAGATTTTTATACGATAAGGTACTTACGATTATAATAAAGATCAACATTGTCTTAAATTACAGGTACCGAAAGAACCATTCGTTTGGGATAAGATTGAACAATTTTTGAGTTTGCTACCCGATCCGTATTCATCTGAAGATAAGCAAGCCAGGTAACTATATACCGACCAACAACAAATTCCAAAAAATTAACAAGGAGTTTAGACCTTGTTCTTGACTCGTGGCTCGGCTGGATTGGTCGAGGGCCTCAACCAATCCAGCCGAAAGCAACCGGCCGTCACAAACCTCGTAGGTCTAAACACTACTAAATAAAAAAGATAATAAGAATTAGTCACAAAACAAAAAGAAAGTGAAGGTAAACAAAAATTAATTCGTACCGTGACCTGCAATCGACTATCTATATACAGTGCAACAGATTAATCTATACTAATATTATAAAGCTGAAGAGTTTGTTTGTTTGAACGCGCTAATCTCAGGAACTATTGGTCCGATTTGAAAATTTCTTTCAGTGTTAGATAGCCCATTTATCGAGGAAGGCTATAGGCTACTTTTTATCCCGGTACGGGAAGTAGTTCCCACGGGATGCGGGTGAAACCGCTGGCAGAAGCTAGTGTTATGTATAATAAATTGTGACTATTGTTACAGCCATAGTGATTAAATATAAATATTATACATAATCACTGGTCATTGTACATAATACCCAAATTGACTTGACAATGTGATAAATTAATCACTTTATCTAAATATTATTCATATTAGCTAATCAAGGTTAGCCAAAGTAATAAATATGGTATAACCAACTTACTACTGCCTAATTCTTAAAAACGGTTTAAGTTATTGTCGACTTTTTTTATGATAAATCATCAAATGATTCCTCCCGCTGTGGGTTAGCAGCTTAAAGGAGTGTCAGACTGTTAGTGACTTAAACCCACTGGGGTTTGCTGAATCTCTTCGAGGAGCGCGTGGAACAACGCGTACTGCCGAGACGGGCCCGAGTCTTCTAAGAGACGGAAAGACGATGAGCCAACCGAAACTCACCGCCCACAGACCCAAAGTGAGGGACCCAGGGATGAGAATTGTGAACTTCTCTAGCGTCTGCATGAGACCACGGCATCCCATTACCTCTCACCCCGGACCATGGCTTGAACCAGGGCTGGGCATGAGAGGTCGCCGCCGCCTATTGCCTCTACGAGGACCTTACCCCTTCCCAGGCAGGGCACACCTGGACTGTGAGGTTAACCGTGTCCTCCGGGCCGTCCGTATAGTGGCCCGAGCCACACCTCAAAGAGGGGACTCTTCGCTATACTATTATGCCGGACCCTGCATTAGGCTAACTAGCTTTTTTCGAATTATATTAAGGTCAGCTACTAGATACTTTAGTTAGTTAACATGAAATAATAGTCTTTACCTACTTGTCTTATTCATTGTCCAAGTCTATGGAGATATTATATAAAATTGCTTGTTAATGTGATTAATTCTGGGTCAATTATCACTTTATCCAAATTGAGTAGATATTATAAATAATAGCTAGATAATATATAAATTATCCAGACTTATTACTTTGGCTGTAACACATACAAGTAGTCAGCTGCGCCCTCATTGGCTCTAATCAATTTTCGGAGTACCTCGCCGAGGAAATTTGCAAATAGTGTGGAAGTAACTAAATTATATTGTTTTAATAAAAATGGAAACCCAAACACCTCCACTTTGAACGAAAATGATCCTCCAGTGTATTGATATCATTGATCATACATTATAATCCATTCAATAGCACGATATTGTTGATACTAAACAACAATGTTTTTTTTTTTATAGATTCACAAATAGTTTCGGCTCGTTAACAAAACTAAGGATAGAGTACGAGCTTCTTAAATCGCACTTATCAAAAACTGAAAGTCCTGTTGTGTTTGCTCACAATGATTTGCTTCTAGGAAACGTAATATACAACAAAGATGAAGGGACAATATCTTTCATTGATTATGAATATGCTGCGTACGGCTATCAAGCGTACGATATAGCCAATCACTTCAATGAGTTTGTTGGTGAGTACAAATTATTATTATGGCTATCTATTACTATCTATACCTCTTCTAATACTATTGGCACAACGTGCAATTGGACTAATCGCATAGATTTATTTAACTGCTAAAAGTCGCGTTTTTATTCTATTTATTCATAACTCGAGAATGGTTGAACCGATTGGACTGAAATTTGATGGAGATGACATTAGCAGAATCAAGCCCCTGGGAAGACTTACAGTGTCTCTATCGATTCTTCGCCACCCTATATTAATAAGTTAATATATTATTTTATATAATCAGTAAATAAAATATTTTTATCTCATTTTAGGGCTGACTGTGGAAGACATCGACTACGACAAATATCCCTGCGAAGAATTTCAATTTGAGTGGATCAAAGTATATCTGGCTATATACTTGGATATAAACCATCCTTCTGACGCGCATGTGTATAAAGTATACACTGAAGTTCAGCAAATGTCACTGCTGTCTCATTTCCTTTGGGGAATATGGTCGCTTGTACAATATGAACACTCCGATATCGATTTCGATTTTGGAAGGTAAATTTAATGCAATTGTATTCGCTAAATCTATACTAATATTATAAAGCTAAAGAGTTTGTTTGTTTGTTTGTTTGTTTGAACGCGCTAATCTCAGGAACTACTGGTCCGATTTGAAAATTTCTTTCAGTGTTTGATAGCCCATTTATCGAGGAAGGCTATAGGCTACTTTTTATCCCGGTACGGGAAGTAGTTCCCACGGGATGCGGGTGAACCCGCTGGTACTAAATAATTTTATTTTACGTCGGTACCTTAGTACCTGCATGCAAGCAGTGCCGTAGGCAGCTTTTCAAGCGACTTCTCAAAAAGGCGCAAGTTCTCAATAGGCATGATGACTGAAAAAAAGTACCTAATTAGTGCGTCATTTAGATAACCCTAAAATAATGGACACGTATTTTTTATTTTTTCTCACAAAAAATCTAACAACGAAGATATAACACGATTGAATTTTGTGTTACGTCACTTCTAAGTAAAAATTTGACACAGACGTGACGTCGCGAGCCCCCATTCTCAATCTTTATTGCGTTATATATTATTATGTATATCTTAATAAATGTTAAATGTTTTGTTAAAATAAAAAAAACGTGTCTAACATGTTTGGCCAATCTAAAATGCAGACTAATTAGAATCACTATTGATGAATAATTCTAAGAATTCCTAATTTGGTCCTATGCATTTTTTGAGGTCTTATTAAATTATATTTCTTTTCAGATATGCTGAAATAAGATTGAACAGATATTATGAGCTGAAAGATAAGATCTTCAAACAACTTAGTTGACTGAACGTTATTTAGCCGATCGAGATGCTCCATTCATATTAGTCGCTAGTTCATAAGATGTAAAATTATTTAATTAGGAGTTAAGATGAAAAGTACAATTATTATGTGAAGTAGAAAAAAATATTTATTTATAAATATTAGGGATAATCTACCTACTTATTTAAATACCTACATTCCTACTTATATTTTTCTGTAATACGTACCTACCTATTTATAAATAACTTAGAGCGTGATTATCAATTTGTAGTTATGTATTAAAATTTACTATTACAGTTATTTTTCTTTTTATTTTACCTTTTCCCTAATGCCCGTGGACCGCTCGCGATGGCCGCAAAAATCGCGAACGCCAAGTGTGGAGCCGTTTCGCATATTCTTCGAAACGCATTTCGCGGCCATCGCGCGCTGTCCGCGGGCTTAAAATCTATATCTACCTAGGGTAGATATAGTAAAATGAAAAAAAATGTCTGCATTGTCCCGAGTCCACCGCACCGCTGAATCGCCTGGGGCCCGATTCTCCTAAGTTAATAATGTCAAAATCGAATAGAAATCGAATCGCAATATGATCGCAATAGCAGTTTTAACCATATCGGGCATTCTGCTACTAATGAAAGACCAATCGTATTTAATTGACCAAATGTCAATTGAATACGATTGGTCTGCTATTTTGGTGATTTTGGTCTAGGTATACGGTAGTTTGCTGTATAATCATTTTGCAATCGTAAATCATTTGCAGACAAAATGATTCATTATTGAATGATAGAAAAGGATAAAAACGTTTATTTCAAAGAAAAAATAGCGGAATGCCACATACGCTTCAATCGTAATCGAGTCGGGATTGGATCTCAGTCGAATCGAGTCGAACGTGAATCGTATGTCGCTTAAGTAAAATTAGGAGAATCGGGCCCCTGAACATGTAGGTACCTACTTTACGACACTAGATTGTGATCAATGTCAATGATTAATCGACAAACCAAGCACAATATCTAAAAACGTTTGCAAACTAACTTTTGCATGCGCAGGTAAGTACTCACGCAAGCTCGGATCGAGGTACCTGCTTTGTTGTTACTGTGCTACCGGAGGGAAAACATTTTTTTGTAGGTTGGAGGAAGGAAAGATGAGATAGAATAGTAGGTACACAGATCGGCGATCGGATAGAGAGTTTTAGTAAAGCCAATTTAATATCCACATCAGTTGAGTGACTTTTTAATGTGTGAGTGTGTGAGAGACTTTGTAATGTTTGTGTGCTGCTTTCCTTAACTCTAAAAAATGATTTTTGTAATATTTCTTGATTTTGATCATAGAACATTAAAATATTTTTTCGAAATATCGCGTCCTCTCGTTTTTTGGACTCATACCGCAAATATAACATTTTCTAAGTAAAAATAACATTCGCGGCCCACGGGTTGCACAAAGTGGGCTCGTAGGGTTACCATAACCATATCAGGATTTTGGGACTCACGTTGGCTCTCTTCAGAATTTTGACCGGTTTTTTGAATTTTCAACTAAAAACTTATGTTTTATAACCGGTTTTTGAGATACGGGATGCCTAAGACTAGGGTTGGATTGGCTGCAACTGGGGCAGTGATATTTTATAGGTTCCTTTTGCAAAAAGACCAATCCTTATAATAATTTGTATTTAGGTATTTAAGTCTATGCTTAATTAGTTAACACCCTTGAACAGGTATCGTCACTTATTATGTGGAGAATCAATCTCAGATACGGAAATCGATTTTTTTATTTTTCCATCTGATAATCCTACCCGCGGGCCGTTGTTTAGTTAGACAGCCAAAAGCAGATTTACGAAAATCAGCAAATAGTATAGACGCCAGCAGGGGCCCGATTCTCCTAATTTTACTTAAGCAACATACGATTCACATTCGACTGCGATCCAATCCCGACTCGATTACGATTGAAGCGTATGTGGCATTCCGCTATTTTTTCTTTGAAATGAACGTTTTTATCCTTTTCTGTCATTCAATAATGAATCATTTTGTCGGCAAATGATTTACGATTGCAATATGATTGTAGAGCAAACTACCGTATAGACCAAAATCACCAAAATAGCAGACCAATGGCAAACCAATCGAATGTCGTTGGAATACGATTGGTCTTATATTAGTAGCAGAATGCCCGATATGGTTAAAACTGCTATTGCGATCATATTGCGATTTGATTTCTATTCAATTTTGACATTATTAACTTGGGAGAATCGGGCCCCTGGTCAACCTACCGGACTTCCAATCGAACATTAACCTTCTATTATTGTGATAAGGTTAAAAATGTATTGAAGAAATTTGGCAGATTGAGGTAGGTTGATGTGCTGAGTGCCTAGTGCGAGTTTTGCAAGTTAACCTTCTCGATGCGTAAATTGTCATACAACTGAATTACGTAGCAATCATTTTAGAACTGTCTATTTAATAAAGGCTGTCATCGGCACTTGGTTGTATTATAAACGCGCTCACTTGCGAAATAGTAAACGTCATTATCCGGAAAAATGAATGAACGTGCTATATTCTAATTATGTCATGTAGCATATGACTCTCTACTTCAGCCAAGTTATAATTACGTATCGAGCGCGTAAACTTACAAAACTCGGAATCAGCACTCTGTTGTCTGTACTCAGGTATCAGAAGAGTTAAAATATTTAGTTGTGAACATTTGGGTTCGAAATTCGGCAAATGAATAAAATAAATATAAAAACTTTTTATCCTTTTATAAGAATCAAAACACACATTTACAGATAAATTCATTAATGAATATTATGGACATTTTTAGTCTTTATACATGGAACTTAAAATTTTATTCAGTTCACTATGGTAAGTGTATAAATATTTACAACAAGAATTGCTGCTCGAAAAAACTTGTGTATGTAGTATAAAAGACAATAAAAATTAACTCATGTGGATTTGCGTTTTAGCTTACAACAGATCAATTGTTTTTTAAATTAATGAACTGGTCACTTTATTGGTATACTAGCAGATTGATTGTTCAAAAACAACGTTACCTTTGCTTTACACATTGAGTTCTTATTCATTAAAAGTTCAGGATTTTCTAAATCGAAATATAAACTTCTCGTAAAAATGCTTACAAAATGAGAAGGCATTGTGAGTCATCAACATTTTTGAAAATATTAATCTGCTTATGAATACAGTGATAGTATAAATTATATTCACAGCATTGTCAATCATTTTTAAATTGGAAGCATATTTTTTAAATTAATTTGGCTGGTATGTTAGTAAAACATTATACAATTAAGAATTGGCCGGTGACATTTTCCTTCAAACTCATGCAAAAGTTCATCAATATCATTATCTAAATCGTCACTTTGAGCCATCTTTGTGACCATGTCACTTATTAAAAATGCACCAATAGTAGCTTCTTCGTGGTTATCTTGAATATCCATATTCACAACATGGACTGGTTGATTATAAACTGATCTTTTTGAACCAAACCATTCTATGACTTGATCATATACTCTTTCCTCACAAGTTATTATAACATCAAACCGCTCAGTTGATATCTGGAACTTCTCTGGACAGGGTTTAATTCTTCTGTTCCTATCTAACATGTGCAGAATACCATTTTGTGTGTAGTAAACTTTATCCTTTTCCATTAAATCGTTATATATATCGTCATAAGGGACTCCAAATTCATAACAATTCGGTCGATCAGCAGATGCACCTGGTAACTTAACCTTTTCTCCTGTGCCATAAGACTTAACTTTAAAGCCTTTCTTCGCAAGAAATGCATGAGCTTCCATACTACGATTCATGTTCGAGGAACATACAACCGCGATGTAAATATCGCACATTGTGTTTAACAATATTTTTCAACTAAAGATTGTCAAAATTAAAGAAAACATATTCATCAGCCTTCAGCTATATATTCGAACGAATTGTACAGCAGACTATTCGCATTTTTCACTGTACAATCTTTAGTTTACGTCACTCACAATGAATTCTCTTGGAGAATTAACGCCATACGCAAGTTTTCTTTAAAAAAGAAATCCTCTGGCTCTTCAACAACAAAAATACCGATGGGAACAGTCGACATCGACATACCACAGATGTCATGTCACCAACAGCCAACATGCAGCCAACAGCCAATTTTTTTGTAAGGTCAGCACACACGTCACATTTATGAGAGGATAGTCTATGGTATTTACCAGTGAATCGGAGTTTTTCTTTTTAGAATAAAAGATATTGTTTCCAATATTGTATAATATGTTAATATAATTTCTTTGACTACGTAACTGGGTCTTTCCTAAGATGCTAAAGCTAAAAAAACAATCTAATCTAATCATATTTTCTATAATAGAATAATTGGTGATGATTATGAAGTGTCGTTATAAGAAAAAAAATCCTCATTACGACCGTCTAGGGTGCGTTTTATTCTCTGGCTTACAGTAATTTGTGCATACTTTATCTGTGGCAAACTGTGGTTAAATAAAATAAAAAACTAAACCTCGGATAATCTATGAGCAGTTGTTTTATTTAGGTTATGATATGTTACAGAATAGTGTTTAACTAATACAAATTTGTTTCAACTACTTCTATATTAACTGTAAAAATGCATAAATTATTTAAGAGTCTATGTCTCAGTAGCTCGAAAACAAATCTGACTAGGAATATACACAACAGCTCGTCAGTCCTGGCATGGTCAAAATCAGATGCACCGCGAAGATTTCTCGAGTATAACAAGAAAATCTATCCTCCACAATCATCTGATGAAGAGCCAAGGCCAGCGGTGAGTACACCAGTTTACTAGGTGGTGGACGGATTAAAATGTATAAGCTTTATCTCTCTAGTGTAATCTATATATATAAAAATGAAACCCGCTTTCCGTTGTCACGACTTAACATGAAAACGGCTTGACCGATTTAGCTGAAAATTAGAGGGGAGGTAACTTAGACCCGGGAGAAGGTTTTAGAATAGTTTTTTGTCACCATCGGGCTACGGGACGCGGGTGAAACTGCGGGCGAAAGCTAGTATAATATATATATTCTTATAAAAACTCATGCTTATTTTAAAAAAAGTAACAGACTAACGTGAGATATTATCGTTAAAAGGCAAGATTCATGAGAATTTAAACTGTTACGCGGATTTTAATTACCCTGTTATGAACTCTAATACATGCACACCCTGGAACAATATATCTCTTAATATAATAATAATATTTCTACTTATTATATTATTTAGAATTAGTTTCCGATGAAAGTATACAAAAAAGCAGTACAAAATAATGTCTTAGTAATATAGTGGGTTATGCTTATTGATAATAAATCTACCACCAGACTATAGGACTACAAAATCCCAGATTTCTGGTAGGTGAACGTGGGGCTAAAGCCAGAGCCCTTTTGAGATAGTGTTAAGGAAATGGTGGAGTGCACATGGATAATAGTTATTATTATTCAATCTTGATGTTAAATCTTCTCAATATTTCGCTGCATTACTTTTATCTTGTTCCTGAAATAATAAGAACTCATGAATTGTAAAGTTTACTGCCATAACTGCCATTTATATTTAAATTTGTATGCTTATCTACTATATAGTAGATTATCTGTTTATGTTAGCACCCATAGCACAAACCACTAGCATCACTAGCTTAATTTGGAGTCTTAACCAACAGTGTATGAAAGGTGTGCCAATATTTTATCATAATATTACAAACTAAAATAAAGATGAAAGAAGTAACAATAATTATTACTATTATGGTTTCATATGAAATGATTGCACACAATGATTTACTAAGTGTTTATTTTTAGTTTGTATGTCATCAGAAGACCAATATAAAGTATAGTCCTGAGAAGCTGTGGTATATTGCTAGTTTTGTCAGAGGAATGACAGTAGATGAGGCTGTAAAACAACTCAGCTTTGTTAATAAAAAAGGAGCAATATTTGTCAAGGAAGCCATACTTGAAGCTCAAGATTTAGCTGTAAAAGAGCATAATGTAGAATTTAGGAGCAATTTGTGGGTTGGTAAGTAAATACCTCAAAAGCCTCAACAACACTCCAAGTATTAAAGTCACTTTGCTACCACTTCCCAAATACACCTATATTTTATGTTTTTGAATTAGCTTTATATACACCTCTGCATACAAATAAATATAGTTATAGTTAAAATACTTTAGCAATTAAATAACCAAGTTCACCTATATTACAACAATACACCTTCCTCTTTCAGCTGAATCATTTTCTGGTCAGGGAATGGTGATTAAAGGAATAAGAAGACATGCAAGGGGACGTATGGGAGAAGTGAGATACCAATTCAGTCATTATTTTGTAAGATTGGAGGAAGGAAAGCCACCTGCAGACTATTACAAACGGAGTCCACTAACTCCTCAACAACAACTTGCTAATTGGCTGGAACAAATGAGGAAGAGAAAGATTATAAATTCATATTAAGTTGAAAATAATTTATTAACATATTTACTTATAAATATAAGATAGCATAGATTCTGCTTTTGATTCATATTTAATTCTTACTTACCATTACGAAAATATGTTAAATGCCATTAGACATTTTATAAAACTTAATTAGCAAAACAATCATAATTAACTTATTATAGTTATGTACCAAAAATAGGTTTATTATTTCACAAATTGATTATGAATTGATTACTATTTATAATTATAAAATAATTTGTATTGTTAAAATGTTAAGTATCCATTGTGAAAATATCAGCTACAAACTCAGCCACTGCTTATCATAGCGTTTTTGAACATTTCCTGTTTAGGGATGTTTAAAAAAATCCTTGACTAATACTCGAATAAATTCATTGTTTTTAGTGGTTCCTATCAAAATTAATAATTTATACTTGCTAGGGTACACTTTATATTACCCTGATCATTCTTAATGAATATCTATTTGTAAGTCTTATGAAAATAGGCAAGCTTATTATAAACAAGCACTGATAAAATACTTTAAATAAAAAGGGCTTAATTTAAGTAAAGCACAAAAATGATCATACATTTAGAGACGTCCTTGGCTCAGGTTTCTTGGGTACATAACCATAAAGGAAAATTGATACGATAACAAACAGTGTGCCAACAGCAAACTGTACAGTGAGGTTGAAATCAAATATGTAAATGGATGCTATGCAGGAAATGATGATTGCAACAGATGTTGCAAAACCTTTTAGTATATTATCTGCATATTTGACAACTACAGCAACTATAAGGCCTCCTGCTGCTTGTAATATGACTAGATACCAAACAAAACCATCAAAGCCTTTAAGCAAATTATTTTGAGTTCCTTCATTTACAAGATAAGTAATGGTTCCAAATGGTAAAGACAGTAAACTCAACTGTACATTTCTCATCCACACCTGAAACAAGTAAACAAAGTTAGTTAAAGTCATTACAAAGACATCTTTTGTTCTTTCATAACATATAAACATGTTGGCCCTGAGCTTATTCTTATGTTAAATAATATGTAAATTGAAACTGTTAGTGAACATTAATTAAATAGAGGTAAATAACAGGCTAGAATACTCATTGAAATAGTGTTAGGCTAAACTGTAAGCTGTACACTTTGCAGCCTCATTATTATTAGTTAGTTTTTACAATACATAATGCATATTTGCCTTAAAAAGAAACACATTTTAAATTTAGGAACAGCATTACATTTTGAAGAGAGAAATTAACTTACAGAAATGTCCGATTCTTTAAGTACTTTTTCAAAGTATATTCCTGCAAAACCAGATATAAAGCAAGCTGCCAATGCTGCACTAAATCCTAATATTTTGGACTGCTCTGGTAAATGTGGTTTAGCAACATTTGTTTTTTCAGTTGAGGACAGCTGTACAAGAGCTACTCCAGCTGCTAAAATTGCTAATGCAAACCACTGCCACTTCTTGAGCTGTCTTTTCAATACAAGAACAGCAAAAAATGCTGTTGTCAATATCTTTAATTGATATGTGACCTGAAAATAACATATTTAGGTTTTAGAATTATAGTTTGGCTTCATTATTATGTTCTTTATAAAAGGTCAGTTCCATTCTCTAGAATATAAAATCCAGTTAATAAGTGCTTTCAAAGTCAAAATGTTTTACCTGGTAAGTGGCTGCATCTAAGTTAGATGCTGACACATAAAGCAAATTATTTTGTACAATATATAAAAATGATGGCACACAGACTCGTAATGTGTCTCTGACATTTAATATTACTACACTGTACATTGAGTGTGCACCCTTTTCAACACCACCAGACTCTTGCATAACAAGGCACACACATATGATTAATTTAAATACTTCTGCCATTAAAACAGCTGAAAAGAAATACATAATTGATTAGCCATGTTACTGATAAGCGTGAATTTAAATTTAATGATAAACAAATTATAGTGTGTATAATCATCTATACTAATATTATAAAGCTAAAGAGTTTGTTTGTTTGTTTGTTTGAACGCGCTAATCTCAGGAACTACTGGTCCGATTTGAAAAATTCTTTCAGTGTTAGATAGCCCATTTATCGAGGAAGGCTATAGGCTACTTTTTATCTGGGTCCGTGCCGAGGTTCCCACTGGATGCGGGTGAAACCGCTGGCAGAAGCTAGTAAAATATATAATACTTTACCTGCTGCAGATGAGAACATTTCCACATCTCTTGTGCGAGCATATCGCATACTTAGACCTAATGCTGCATTTTGCAATGTCAATATCACCAAGCTTACGTATTTTATATAGCCTGAAAATAGCATTACTTAATTATTTCTGGAGCCAATTTAGCAATGTTTGACTATGGTTTCTTAAAAAATAATTTTACCATAATTATTCACTCTTCTGTTGTGTGCATAGGATTGTGCTTTTTTTGAGTCACCGTCCATATCTTCTTCAATATTTAGTTGTGTGTCAACAACTGCCAGCTCCTGTGGACTGTCCGGCTCAACAACTTCCCCAACAAGATCTGTGTTTACTGAAGGTTCTCCAATTGAGTCAGTAGACTTCATAGGAAGCTTATGAAAAGGAAATGTTTTAGTAAAACACGACTAAAGATAAGTAATATGATAATCTCAGCACAAAATTGATTTTAGTTAAGATATCTAATTACATTGCTTTTAAATTCTAATGGTCACAAGTAAAAGGTAGTTCGATAACAGATGGCAACGATAATATTCACTTATTAATTATTACTTATTATTAAACTACAGAATTAAACACATAAGTGAAAGTACTTACAACAACGTTAACATTTTGTTAATTGACTAAATTGTTATATTAAGTTTGTAAGTTGAAGATACCTGGGTAAATAAAATTTTATTAATCCACTAGGTTTAAATTGTTAATATGTTAATAAATTCTAAAGAAATGTAAACCTAATATTACCAGTTCCCGTAGGGTCACAAAAACATTTAAAAAATCCACTGAAGATACTAATTCATTTAAAATTGCTTTGGAGTTGCGCTATTTCATTGAAAAATTCGATTAAAATATATTATAACTTGTTTTAGTTAGGTTCACAATCACAATAAAATTTTATTGTTGACGTCGGCACGGCAAGCAAAGCCAATGAACTGTTGACGTTCGGCCACAGAGTGTAAAGCATGCATGTGTAAAGCCAGAAACACATTATTAAAACCCCACGTGTTGACACCCGACGCGACGTGCATCGTTCACAATTTGTAATATTGCATAATGTTATCATAGGTCAAGGGCCGCCTTAAACCATGTCTCACGAATATCGTGTGCGTTACCCTGGCCAGATGTTGGCGAAAGTGGTCATTTTAACCTTATAGATAATTAGTTGTGCGGCTTCTGTAATTGTTGCGCACATTTTTAAATTTGTTGCGCTTATAGTTTTTTAATTATTTCACAAAAACATTTCCTGCTGGAGTAACGTTACCCCAGCCAGACCTTTTTCTTTCTGATGGGAATATTTAAATAAATATTACCTATAAAATTAGTTGTCTAGATAAAGTAAATGTTGTGCCATATTTTGTATTTGTTCTTTCTTCGGTTGCGAAGTTATTCGAGATTTTGCTGGGGTAACGTTTTCGGTTTTGCTAGATCTTTGAAATGGTTAAGCGGATTCTTATCAAATTTTGTACATGACTTCCTAGGAATTAGTTTAAATTTGTTCGGCAATAATAAAACCAAAATAATGCATATCTTAAAGGTTATTTCATTAAATGGAAAAACGTTTCAATTGGTCCCAGCACCCTCAATAAGAAGTCTAAAGACTTACTTTAAACGTTATTTTAAAGCTTGTAACTGCCTTCAAATGTATATGAAGTTTCATTAGCATCCTGTAAGTATTTAACAAGTTATAATGATATTCAGTTTTTCACGAGCACGGTCTTGATGCGCGCGGTGTTATTTGGCCACAGGATTGGATATATGAACTGAATGTTATCTCAATAATTAGTTATATAGATCAGGTGTATGTCAGTAAAATTTCAGCTCAGTACATTGGATAATTAATGAGATGATGCGATTAAAGTCATTAGGAAGTGAATGACCGTGGTAACCCGACCAAGTTTAGGTGGTTACGAAAAAGCGAAAACGCAGAACATTATACTATCTTTTGAAATGTTTAGTATAATACACCTTACAATTTCGGTACAGACGCGTACACTGTTAAATATACACTGTTAAATAAGACATAGGTAAGTTTATTGTTAACTGAAAAAAACATTGTATATTATTTATTGTCTGTGATCATTACACATTCCAATATGTGTATATTTAAATAAAAACTGTAACTGTGTACTGTGCATACTGAAATCTATAATTTAAGTAAAAAATAATAGAAAATTAAAAAAAAGCAAAATTACCATCAGTAATTTTTATCTGTGATTGTTTTTAAGTATAAGTATACTTTAAAAGTTGAATTGAAATGATTATTTTACCTGCCAATAAAAAATCTTTAAAAATCATGTAGTTTTTTTTTACTTTTGTACACGTCTGTACTAAATTTGTAATACTATACTACATATTTTAGAAGGTACCATTATGTTCTGCGTTTTCGCTTTTTCGTAACCACCTTAACTTGGTCGGGTTACCACGGTCATTCACTTCCTAATGACTTTAATCGTATTATCTCATTAATTATCCAATGTACTGAGCTGAAATTTTACTGACATACACCTGATCTATATAACTAATTATTGGGATAACATTCAGTTCATATATCCAATCCTGTGGCCAAATAACACCGCGCGCATCAAGACCGTGCTCGTGAAAAACTGAATATCATCACAACTTGTTAAATACTTACAGGATGCTAATGAAACTTCATATACATTTGAAGGCAGTTACAAGCTTTAAAATAACGTTTAAAGTAAGTCTTTAGACTTCTTATTGAGGGTGCTGGGACCAATTGAAACGTTTTTCCATTTAATGAAATAACCTTTAAGATATGCATTATTTTGGTTTTATTATTACCGAACAAATTTAAACTAATTCCTAGGAAGTCATGTACAAAATTTGATAAGAATCCGCTTAACCATTTCAAAGATCTAGCAAAACCGAAAACGTTACCCCAGCAAAATCTCGAATAACTTCGCAACCGAAGAAAGAACAAATACAAAATATGGCACAACATTTACTTTATCTAGACAACTAATTTTATAGGTAATATTTATTTAAATATTCCCATCAGAAAGAAAAAGGTCTGGCTGGGGT
This sequence comes from Helicoverpa assulta, assembly GCA_963856015.1. Lineage (NCBI taxonomy): Eukaryota > Metazoa > Arthropoda > Insecta > Lepidoptera > Noctuidae > Helicoverpa > Helicoverpa assulta. The sequence continues at coordinate 6,554,515 of CAWLCW010000016.1, forward strand.
AACGTTACTCCAGCAGGAAATGTTTTTGTGAAATAATTAAAAAACTATAAGCGCAACAAATTTAAAAATGTGCGCAACAATTACAGAAGCCGCACAACTAATTATCTACAATAAAATGACCATTTTCGACAACATCTGGCCAGGGTAACGCACACACGAATATCTGTTTAAAGTATTATAACGCTGGTCTTGTCCATTCCAAAATGTTTTCAAGAAGCCGCACTCGCATCTCTACCTCTACCAGTGCGAGTGCAGGCATACAGTACACTTCATTCATACTAGTGATTACTGGTGAAATAAAAAATGTCATTTGTCGTTTAGATGTCGTTCACTGTGTTCGGTAACATTTTATGGTACGTTTACACGCTTGCCAAGCCTTCGCAAGCCTCGACAATCGCAAGCGTGTAAAAAGGGCGTTTGGCTTGGCTTGCGTGAGCTTGTGCGCGCTTGCTTCCGATCCAGTCGAGTGTCGGTTTTTTCACGCAGATCAAAGGGCGCTTGTGGCAAGCGCTTGCGACGCATTTACACGTTGGTCCGCATTTTGTGATCTCGCGGCGAGTACACGCTTGCTTGATTGTACAAAAAAAATGAGTTGCTGGTCGAATGAGGTGTCTTTGATTTCTGGAATATTACCAGATGGAATCCTGCATTTTCGCAGTCGTCAAGTTATCCTTTTTTTTTGTTTTACATTGCTTACATTTCAAATAAAGTACGTTAAACCAATTGCATTAGCTGTCGCAATTTCGGTGTCCGTCATGCTTGGACGTATGTTGCAGACTGACGCATTCACAAGCGTGTAAACGCCTTCCAAACGCCAAACGCGATTTGTGGAGGCTTTTGTCTGTTTGCCGTTTGCCACGGCTTGGCAAGCGTGTAAACGTACCATGTACCCATCTGCATTGAATGTTTTGCTTAGGCGCTCCCTAGATGTCAATAAAATTGCGCAATTTATTGTGTAGCCCACGTAAAGACCCGAGACGGTGTCCACAAATGCTACTCAATTGCAGTCGCAGTTATAATACTACGTCAGAGGCCGTTAGGCCGGATTTGAGAAAGGCTTGTTAGAAGCTAAGCTACCTACTTTTGGATTTATTAGCTTATGGTGACTTTTGCCACCTTATTTTATTATAAAGTAGTGGTTTGAACCAGGGGCCCGATTCTCCTAATTTTACTTAAGCAACATACGATTCACATTCGACTGCGATCCAATCACGACTCGATTACGATTGAAGCGTATGTGGCATTCCGTTATTTTTTCTTTAGCCCCCAGTACACATTGGCCCAAGCGTGGCCAATACACGCCATCACCAATGTGTACACGGGGTAGGTATTGGTGCATGTTGGCGAACATTTGTCAAGGTTGGCGCGCATTCGGCGAGTTATCGGTTTTTTGGGCACACATCAAAGGAATCGTGGCCCAGCGTGGCGTGTGGTGTTTACACATTCGGCCAATGTTTAGTTCGTCACCGACCGCTGAGGATAGTACACTTTTGTGTTGCGTGTAAAAATAAATATAGTAGTGTAGTATAATATAAATATATATAGTAGTGTAGTATAATATAAATATATATAGTAGTGTAGTATAATACAAATATATATAGTAGTGTACAAATAAATAGCCGAAGCCTTAATTACTTCGACGTCCATCGCAAATGGTTTGCCAGGCAGCAATGAGCCAGGCGCCAATGTGTAAACACCATTTGATAATGGCCTACATTTGTGCATTGCAAAGCTTGGCCCAACACAGGCCAATGTGTACTGGGGGCTTTTGAAATAAAAGTTTTTATCCTTTTCTGTCATTCAATAATGAAGCATTTTGTCTGCAAATGATTTACGATTGCAATATGATTGTAGAGCAAACTACCGTATAGACCAAAATCACCAAAATAGCAGGAGCCCGATTCTCCTAATTTTACTTAAGCGACATACGATTCACGTTCGACTCGATTCGACTGAGATCCAATCCCGACTCGATTACGATTGAAGCGTATGTGGCATTCCGCTATTATTTCTTTGAAATAAACGTTTTTATCCTTTTCTATCATTCAATAATGAATCATTTTGTCTGCAAATGATTTACGATTGCAAAATAAACATGCGGCGCGGAGCGTGCCTCGATATATCGGGTGTAGGTTTCGCGTCAGCAGTTTTGTCGCCGTCACCGCTGTCATCGCCGAATGCTGAGTCGGCACAGTGCGCGCCTCGTGCGCCCCGCTGCCCTGCTCCCGTCCCTGCGGCTCCTCCGCTCGCCGCCGCTCGACAGCTCGATCAGCTGCTTGTTTCTGCAGCGTCGACGATGTACGTCGAGACTACGCTAGCGTCACCGGTAGCAAAATTGATGCTACGAAGAAGCCCGTGCCCGTAAAGGGACCGAATCGGGTTGACGATGAGGGGTTCGTTACGGTGCAAAGGAGGAAGCGCCGTCAGCGAACCAACAAGAATCGCTGCGGACGGCCCCTATTGAGCCTAACATCAAAATCCGTGCCACCAAGCCGAACACCCCGGTGTACATCTCCCGCCTACACTACACCACTAAGGCGGAGGACATCGTGGAGTACGTGCGTCAGAAGCTGAAGTACGCCTCGAGAGTGCAGCTGCTGGAGTCGCGCCATAACGCCAACTTCAAGGCGTTCGTGGTGCGAGTGCCGACATGTTTCCTGCACCTCGTGTTGGACGAGAACTTCTGGGGCCCGATTCTTCTAATAATGTCAAAATTGAATAGAAATCGAATCGCAATATGATCGCAATAGCAGTTTTAACCATATCGGGCATTCTGCTACTAATATAAGACCAATCGTATTCCAACGACATTTGATTGGTTTGCGATTGGTCTGCTATTTTGGTGATTTTGGTCTATAAGGTAGTTTGCTCTACAATCATATTGCAATCGTAAATCATTTGCAGACAAAATGATTCATTATTGAATGACAGAAAAGGATAAAAACGTTTATTTCAAAGAAAAAATAGCGGAATGCTACATACGCTTCAATCGTAATCGAGTCGGGATTGGATCGCAGTCGAATGTGAATCGTATGTTGCTTAAGTAAAATTAGGAGAATCGGGCCCCTGGCCACAGGACGTGGTGTTCCGTCGCTTCCGCGGACAAGTGCCATAGGACCGCACAGTGACATAGTGCATAGTGAAGTGATACTAACATAGTTTTAAGTTTTTTATATACTAACAATTTTGTATAATATAATATGTATGTTAGTCATTAAGGTATATATCTATGGGCCAATGCAGCCTGAAAATAAAGGTATTTGATTTGAAAATGATTGTACAGCAAACTACCGTATAGACCAAAATCACCAAAATAGCAGACCAATCGCACACCAATCAAATGTCAATCGAATACGATTGGTCTTTTATTAGTAGCAGAATGCCCGATATGGTAAAAACTGCTTCTTCTTCTTGGCGAGTCGATGGCAACTTAAATTTTGGAGGCCCAATATTTCGCTACGCATACGGCATTGTCAGTAACGTTATAAAGGTCATCCACTATGCAGCTGTCGGGGCATAGTGGGCAGCATAGAAGGTGCCGCATGGTTTGTGGTATGGCACCACACCCGCAGCTATTGTCGTCAGTGTAGCCCCACTTACATAGGTTTTCCCTGCACCTGCCTACCTGTGCACGTAGCCTGTTAAGAGACTTCCATACAGGCCACGGTTGGTCGTAACCTGGTGGAAGCCGTTCCACGGGTGGAAGGAAGTCAGGCAGAGCAAGTTCTTCCCATTGTTCGATGCGGGTCTTAGGAGCATCTTTAACTGGGGCTACACCGGCGAGGAAACTGTTCCTGCTTTTTAGTCGGCCCTCGCGGTGGTCTAGCGCCATGTAGCGGATGACGTTGGTCCGTTTCTTGGCGCATTTTTTCCAGGGAGGCAGCCACGTTCCTGCGTACCGCTGGGGGTGCAATTCCGGCGCGTGGATATAGCATTTGAACCGGTGTTGGTTTGAGACAGCCTGTTATTATTCTACACGTCTCATTAAGAGCTACATCCACCCCCTTTGTGTGCGTGGGGCGACCCTAAACCGGGCAAGCATATTCACCGGCAGAAAAACATAATGCTAATCCAGTAGTACGCAGGACATTCGGGGCAGCACCCCATTTGGAGGTAGTTAGACGTCGCAGGAGGTTATTACGGCTGAACACTTTCTTCTTGACGTTCTCGCAGTTGGTCTTATACGTCAATGACCTATCTAAGGTAACACCCAGGTACTTTGGGCAGTCAGTGTGCGTGATGCGTACGCCTCGAGGCATAAAAACTGCTATTACGATCATATTGCGATTCGATTTCTATTCGATTTTGACATTATTAATTTAGGAGAATCGGGCCCCAGACCAATCGCAAGTCGTTGGAATACGATTGGTCTAATATTAGTAGCAGAATGCCCGATATGGTTAAAACTGCTATTGCGATCATATTGCGATTCGATTTTCTATTCAATGTTGACATTATTAACTTAGGAGAATCGGGCCCCAGACTGAAGACGTCTTGGTTTGTTACGGTACTTACGATACTTTTAAAGGTAGTACAAAAGCCGATACTTGTTTGATACCACGTTTTATAATAAGAGGGTTGGAGTTCTGGTTGATAAGCAAGTAGCCTTAATCAAAGCAAGTAGCTTAGTCATTAATAAGTAGGTACTATGTAGTAATTATTATTACTCAAGTTAGAGTTTAGCTACTTCAAAAGTTTAAGAATGTGTACTTCATTTTGTCAAGCAATTCATGAACTCTACATTGTGTAGCAGTTTTAGATGTTTGTATGTGTATAGCCACTTTGGCATTGACTGTACCAGTAAGCATTGGAAGTAAAATACCCCACGTTAATGGTCTGTGGCTTCTAATGGAAGCAGTTCCCCCAGGCTGTGAGATGCAGCTAAGTACAATCTGCACAATTTACGTCACAGTCCCTCAATCTGGGTTATTAAAATAATAGCTGTGCTTTTACATACTTTTAATTAACAACTAAAACATAAATATTGAAATATGGTTGCTTAATTAATACATCTATTTATTGATCATTTTCAAAATCAGCAGGATTCTTGCGTCCTAGACGAGTATGTTCTCGTTCAACTCCCTCGTAGACTAAGTAACCAATGATGAAGGCTGAAAGAAGGAATTAAATTCATATAACTTGTTCATGTTACACAATTAAAAAATAATGTAATACCCTTACAAAATTTGCCCTATTGTGTTATAGTATTAGTTGGCAAAAATAAATCAGAATTGTTGATTTTAAAACTGCTTAATTCTCTTTATTGATTTCAAGGGTTCTGTAACCAAAAGGGTAAAACGGAGCTCTATTACTAAGATTTTCGATTATTGTCAATGATTTTCAATGTAACTTACTTCAAATTCAATTAGTAAGAAACTACTTTTGTAGTAACAGGTTTGTAGCAGTTTTGGGACAACTTCACAACAACATCTTAAGACGGTACCCTGAGCAAATGACCTTGAGCCTCTGCGCCATACAAACTCGGCGCAAGAAATACGTAGCGAGAAAGCTCTTATTTTGGATTAACATGGTTATTAAATAAAATTTTCGTGTTTTGAAAAAATAAAATTACCATAATGTTTGTTATTAAATTACCTATCTTTTAGTTTAGGTAGCAAATAAAAATAATAGTTACTTCGTTAGTTAAGAAGAGATGCATCTTATTAGTGATTATTTCTCATTTCTGTGGTTTTGTTGTGACCCTATAATTAGACATTATTCTGCTTAAAACTAAAAAAAAAATTACCATTCAAGAGTCAAGAATGTCTACAAATTTTATGTATTTTTTATTAGTTGGTATTTGTTTTAGACAAAGAGAAGTTGACTTCAAAAAACAGTACAATAAACGGCTTCCGCTGCGTTTTGCTCGGGGACGCGCCTTAAGATATTTTGCCACTTCCTTATATTAGGACAGTGATAAAATTCACAAATTGGAGACCTCAACCTCTAGTGACAATGATGATTACAATACTAAGCTTTGCATGAAACCCATCCCAGATGTTGCATAATTGACAGACTCAATAAAGCTTTCTGTATATGCACTATATCTTGATCTTATTTAGTTTTTATACTTACGTGGGGCCCACTTGAATACGCTTTCGCGGAATCTGCGGAATATATTGGGTAATCCAACGGAAACAGCATTAGCGTAAGCACGTTGTTCATGGGGCGATAGCTTGTAAGTTATCAATCCTCGGATTTTAGCAAGTTCCCCAAAGTGCTTGCCCATTTTTTTTATTGAATTAATTCACACTAAACGTTGAATTATATAATCACTTGTCTACTACATGCAGTAAGTAAAATACTCAAGTTAGCGATGGGCGACTCGAGTTATCTATAGACCGTGAGCGAGTCAGCCCGAGTTGAAATATCTGCACATCGAGTTGACTCGGAGAACGCGCGCGGCGAATCGAGTTGGGGTGCGCCGCGCCGCGAGCGGTGCGTCGCGAGTTCCGAACGAGTCCGACCGAGTCAGCCCGACGACCCGAACGTACGACTCGGAGCCGCGAGGGAAAGAGATCGTTCTCGTTATTGGTTTCTTATCAGACGGTTAGTCAAAACTGATGAGTTTTGAGATAGCCAGCTCGCTTATTTGTTTTGTTTACGTTTTCCTTATTGTTTTTTTTTTCATTTATTTATTCTTGCACATATTTATTACATTTTTATATATTGAATATAAAATAAAAAAATAAAAAAAAAATATATAAAAATTCTTATTGTTATTGTTACCATTGACTCGACATCACGCAGCCCGCTTGACCCGCACGGCGAACCGTGAACGTAGGTAATTAGCAACCCGCGGAACTATGCACCGAGTTGATCATTTACTAACTCGGACGGACGACCCGACGACGCGGCGACGCGACGGTTCTTACGGCAGATCGAGTCGAGTCAACTCGAGTTGGTCACCGGGTCAACTCGAGTTACCCGAGTTACCAAAAAGTCGACTCGGCCCATCGCTAACTCAAGTGTCAAAAATGTCAATGAATGACAGTCATGACAGATTCACAGACTGCTCATTTTATAAACAAGAACCTTAGGTTTAAACTGGAGGTTGACGTAATAAAACTTTTTATAACCAAACATTTTGTCGTCATTATTTTTAGGTCTGTAAAAGATCTATGTAAATTGTAAATTCATATTTTGTCGTCAAGGATCATTGCGCGATAAAATACTTCTTCTTCTTCTTCTTTCGTGTCGATGACATGTCATATATTGAGACTACACTATGTCAGCCCAATATTCCGCCACAGCGAGAGCACGGCCGGGGGCCCGATTCTCCTAAGTTAATAATGTCAAAATCGAATAGAAATCGAATTGCAATATGATCGCAATAGCAGTTTTAACCATATCGGGCATTCTGCTACTAATAAAAGACCAATCGTATTCGATTGACATTTGATTGGTGTGCGATTGGTCTGCTATTTTGGTGATTTTGGTCTATACGGTAGTTTGCTGTACAATCATTTTGCAATCGTAAATCATTTGCAGACAAAATGATTCATTATTGAATGATAGAAAAGGATAAAAACGTTTATTTCAAAGAAAAAATAGCGGAATGCCACATACGCTTCAATCGTAATCGAGTCGGGATTGGATCTCAGTCGAATCGAGTCGAACGTCGATCGATCGTCGCTTAAGTAAAATTAGGAGAATCGGGCCCCGGATGCGCTCATTAAGTCCTCCCGCGAGCAAGTTTCAGGGCACAGTGGACATGCGATTAGGTGGGACATCGTCTGCACTGCAGCCCCGCACTCGCACCCAAGGTCCGCCCCGCCCGCGAAGCCCCACCTGGATCGATTATCTTTGCTCCGGCCGACCTGTGTTCGGAGTCTGTTTAAAGACTGCCAGACTCTTCTCGGGAGATCGTGTCCAGGAGGGAGCCTTTCCACGAGCGGGACAAACGGGGAGGGCAGTAAACTCCTCGATCGCCAAAGATCCCGTCTGGCTCGAGAGGCCTCACCATCGACAGGAGCAACGGTTTTGTAGAAACCCCTGCGGCTTTTAAGCCGTTGTGGCACAGGGGTGTAATAGTGCATGGGGTGTCGTTGGTCTGTTTCGAGTTTGGCTCTCTCGATGCCAGAAGCTACGCTAAAAGTGACCACTGTGATGATTTCAGCACCGCTATCGGTTGAAACGCACTGAGCTGATGTTATGCTTACGCCGGGAGCAGCAAACACTGCGTTACCGTGCTTCGGGTGACAGATCTCGGCGATAAGCGACAGTCCGAGTATGTGTGGACGGCTCTGGTTGGCATCTCGATGGGTTTCTTGCACGCATAAGATGTCACACTGCGTGTTTCGGCATAGGTCGGAGAGTATATCCGCCTTGTCCTGTGAGAACCCTTCAATGTTAATCGAGATGACGCGCAGAGCGGACTTTGAGAGTGGACTGCCAAAGTTGTGAATTCTCTGACTTGTCATCGTGGTGTAGCAATCGGTTTCACGGCATACGAGTATGCCGCTACTCACGGGGGGGCCCGAGCATAGGTGACGCTCTACGAGAAGGCTTGCTACAACCCCCCGATAAAATACTTACCACATAGGATAAACACTAACTAAACTACTAAATCTTATAATGAAATATTAACAAATAGTAGGCAAATATTTCAGTATAATGTAATATAAACAAAAAGTCTCGCTACCTGTTTACGTTTAGGAGCACCGTGCTGCTCCCCTCATCGCTGCCACTGTGGTGAGGCTGTCACCAGCCTCGGACACCACGGCCTGTCGTGCAGCCGTAGTGCGGGCCGTATTGCGCGGCACGCAAATATCAACGACATTATACGTCGGGCTCTTGTTGCCGTCGGGGTGCCAGCTGTACTAGAACCAAATGGCTTGGCACGCGACGACGGCAAGAGACCAGACGGCATGTCTTTATTCCCTTGGAAGATGGGTAGGCCTCTAGTGTGGGACGCAACCTGCGTCGATACTCTTGCGCCATCCCACCTTCCAAGTTCTGCGTGCTGTGCTGCTGCTGCCGCTGCGGCCGCGGAGAACCTCAAGTGGCGGAAATATAGTGGCCTTGACGGCAACTATATTTTCGAACCGTTTGGGGTTGAAACACTCGGGTCGTGGGGTCCGAATGAGCACACCCTATTTAAAGATCTGTCTAGACGCCTGGTTGACGCTTCTCGTGACCAAAAGGCTGGCTATTACCTCGGACACAGGATCAGCATGGCCATCCAACGAGGTAATGCTGCCAGCCTCTTGGGTACGCTCCCAGTTGACAGCGATGGGGATGAATTTTTTGACGCTTCTTAGATATAGTGTTTTTTTTTTATTGTTTTACTAGGATAGTTTTTTTTTGTGTTGTAAATATCTATGTATAAAACTATGTAAATGAAATATTAAAAGGTTTTGTAAAAGTTGACGGTAAAATTCCCATGACAAAAAGTTAATCTAATATTTTAGAATTCATTTTAAAAACCGCGGCCGCCTCATCCCACCAGTAGTGATGGTGGGGAGATTAGATGTGGTCCTCGGATCCGAAATACAGTCGTCTAATTCTGTGGTCTAATTTAATGAAACCTACCTTCCTAAATGCGATTACATTTGTCTGAATTTAGTGAAGGAATCATTCAGACGACTGAATTTAGTCAAGTGTAATAAGTAGTTCTATCGATACTCTTTTTTGCACCACGTTATGACGGAATTGACCACTGACCTCTATAGAATTGACCTATGATTGACCATTAATCACGTTTTAAAAATAAATGTAAATTGAAATGACAGTTTTTCTATTGTATGACACCATTTTGTTACATTCCCAGTAATTTTAGTACAATTCTTGTATTATTGATAATCGGTGATTATTTAAATTAATTAAAGATGGGGAGAATGTTCGGTGATTTAGCTGTAATTCGTGGGATTATTTATTATAAAATATCGCCACACGAACAAAAGCCTTTTGCTACTGCTTTTGCACATGGAATACCTAACTTTGTACCAAGGACTTTAGCAACTATGCCCACCTGGTTGCCAGGTAAAATCAAATGGATTTTTACATAAAACTAATGATTTGATTGTTTTTTTTATCTCTATTATAAAGCTCTCATTATCAAACCCGACTCTGTAAAGGCGCAGGCTCACCGCGGTGCACGGAGAGGCTACGCATTTTTGAAGAAAATGTATGAGGTTGTGTCCACTGCAACCCATGGAGAGGCTACGCATGAATTGACGTCATTGATACATGCGTAGCTTGCTTGAATAGGCGGTTACATAGCTCAACGCTATCGACGTGGGTCTACGTTTCCATTGGAGTACACGAAAATCCAGTGGAAACGCACGTTATAAAACAAATTAATACACGCAGCTAAAATGCGCCGCGTGCCCGTGCACAGCATGCGCCACGGTGGGCCCACGACTTAAAACTTATGAAGAGGAAAACTCGTTAAGCTGCGAAAATACTGAACCGATTTGAAAACTTCTTTCATTCTTCGGAAGTTACCTACACTATTCTGTTTTTACATTCCTTGTTTTGCCTTCCTCTGTTTTAATATTCAAGTCGCGTTTACGATATGTACAAATACCTATATTTTTTCAGTTTTCATTGTGGGTTACATCACTTATATATCTATTGAAGAAACTTACCGCAGATCGCAAAGAAAGAACCCAAGAGACTTTATGTTTGAAACAAGCCCTGAAGAGCAACCTTTATGTCGTCCGAGATAAAGCAGCGATATACCCAGTCATGTTTATCTTAACGATATTATTACCGAATAAAATATTTTTTGTTACTCAGAACTTCTCATTTTCAACCGAAGAAAAACTTGAGGGGAAGTCCCTCAAGTTTTTCTTCCTCCTTAAGGTTGTCTTTGATAATTAAATATACAAAACCTACATTACGGCCTAAATATTTAATGTATCTTTTGAGTAAAAAAACGTGGACAGTTTGTAGTTTTCTTTAAAACGAGCTATGGAACTGGGGGGCCTCATGATGGTGGCAGTGAAGTATAAAAAGAGTATGTTATGTTAAATTATCCATTTACTAAGCTTTAATGCACAAATAACAGTAATGGTTGGACCATTTATATTAGCAAATGTACAATAGGCCAGATGAACCAATAATTAAATAGCAGATATAACACTGTCTCAACTCGATGAAATTATCTCGGTAAAATAGAATCATTATGCTACTGCTCCATCTGCGTCTTAACGCGCAAATTAACACTTTAATTTTGGCGTTACATAGATGTGGCCAACGTTTTAATGGCATTTTATACAAATGGCATTAAACGTTAAGCGATAACTCGAGTGTCGGTTTTTTGGACACATCAAAGGGTTTTAGTGCGTAGTTTAGTGCGCTAAGTGATGTTGGCTACATTAATGCCATCTCATTCCACGAAACGTACGCGGACAGGACGCATGCAAGGACGAGTGTAGATACTTTGTTTAGGCGGTAACTGCATTTTACGAGCACGATAATGGAGTGGTCGAATGAGAAAGCTTTAGAGTTTTTAGAATTATTTTGTGTGTCTAAGTTTAACCTCTTTAATGTGTGTTAACGCGTAACTTCATGAGGGATTAACTCTTTGCGGCATTGTACCTAACCTAAGTGTAGCCAACGCGCATTTTTAATGCCCTAAGTAACGTGTAGGTAGTTGGCCATTGACATTAACTTTAACGCTAACGCAGATGGAGCAGTAGCATTAGGGCAACTGTCAGAAAACAACAATTTATCCTGCTGTACAACCAGGGAATCCAGTAAATTAATTAAAGTTAAATACGAGATAAACAAAGTTTTGAAAAAAGGTAGGTAGGAACAAACTTATGGCTTAAAAAGTGCCATATACAGTATCTTTCATTTAGGTATGGAATGATTTTATCTAGTATTTAACTTATTTCCTAATTGGAATTTTAAAAATGTTTGTATTATGACACTAAATTGCACTAATAATCAGTTTTTAGGGTTCCGTACCTCAAAAGGAAAAAACGGAACCCTTATAGGATCACTTTGTTGTCCGTCTGTCAAGACCCTTTATTTTCCTTTTTTATACGTTCGTAAAACTATAGTGACACCACACAGTGATATGGCAATACCGAAGTGTGAGAGTGCACGCAAAAGAATTAAATAACTTATAAACCATTTACTTCTGGCCCAAATACGTACACGTCATCGCTAATGGTCAGCATCGAGCTAAGAAGAGGCGGAGTTGTAGGAGTTGGAGTATACGCTTAGGGGCACTATGAGCAGCAAAGAAAAAAAAAAAAATTTTTAACGAAAAAAAATTTTTTTTGGGACTTAACCAGCTAAACCAGCAAAATTGAGAAAAAAAAAACCCCGAAAATTTTACCAAGTCCTTGCGTTATAGCGCCCCTAAGGCTAAACTCCAACCCAGATTTGCACTTATGATTAAACAACAGTGATGAATACAAAAATCAAGACTCACTCAGTCGTAGTATAGGAAGTGGTCGGTTACTCCGCACCTAGAATCTTAATCTCAGCTACCTCAGGCCAAATTAGGAGTTGGATGACGAAGTTTAATAAAAAATGGTTCGATTTTGCCTTAGCATGTTCTGCACAGTAAATAAACTGTTGTTTTGTTTAAACCATGGGGTTTTATCTTACGAGACAAAAAATAAAAACAAATATTTTGTAGTGAGTGGCAAAATTAATGTATATTTGAGAAATTACTGAGTGTAAGTATTTCAAATGTACCTTTAAATTAAATGTCTTGACTTCTGCAAGGATCGATGAATATAGTTTTCTACTTATAGCATGTGCATTTTGTTCGCATTGAGAACACAGCAGAAGTGATATTATATATTTTATCTTCTTATGCTTTTGCCAGTAATACCAACTATTATAGAGAAGAAAATTAAAAGTATTCGTTATTTAAGGCTCATCTATTCAAAGTAGAAACCAAGATTTTGAATCGTGTAGTACAACACACATTTATTCTCATCAATTACCAAAATGCGAGATTTCTCAACTAATCACCAAGATTACAATAAGTGAATGTTTAGTACCAAAAACTCCAATAACAGAAGTGAAATAAATGTATGTAGAATACAGCTATATCATATAAATCAGCAAACATACCTTTAGACATTTGTAAGTATTGTTATGGTTGTTTTTTTATTATACCATTTAAACAACACAAAAACCTTAATTAAACTCTAGTACATGAGCACACAGGTGGAATTAAAACTGTAGGAGTCATCAATAAAGCAGTCAAGAAGTAAAATTTAACAAATAGTTACTACTTACGACAAATGATGTTATTACTAAAAGGTTAAATATCCACTTGACGTGTGTTTGTTTAACCACGCGTCAAATGTCTGTTTAACTTTTTGTAATAACTCTGTTAAATTCTAATTTCACCTTTATATTCAATATATGCTCATGTGTATTAATTTATTGGCTATATATTTATTCACTAAATTCAATTTTATCACATCAAATGAAATAAAATTGTAGTAACCGCACAAAAATGCATTAATTAGGTGTACAAATTGTAACCAAAATATAAATTACGTTAATACTATTTATTACTCAGATGCCTAGACTTTGAAATGCGCTATTAATCAAGTTATTGGCCTGCAAAAAATATGTAAAAAAAAAGTAGCATATTAGAAAATAACAACAAAGTTACCAGATATTTCATCATTTGAATAAAAATAAATATTCACTATAATTTAACTGTGTGTTCTTTCAGGGTGAACATCGCGGTTTAATCATAAAACTAAATAAGAACACCAGGTGAATGTGTTCAAACGCAGTTAATAATATCCGCTGCAGTTTACATCGACGACAGGGCAATTATTTAGTGTCATGATCTAGTATTATATGTGCAGGTAGGATGAAGAAGTGGTTGACGTTCATTCGACATCCATTTGTTCTTGTGTTTGTTGCGCATCAGAAGGCGCGGAGCCGGCGTCGGGCTGGCCGTCTCCGGCTGTGGGGTTGGCCGGGGGTGGTGTCTTCTCTTTAGGTTTTGGTTTGTTTAACACTGGGTTAACAGTGTTCTCAAACGTCTGAAATAGATATTTGACAATTATAACTATAACGTCTTGTTACTCTTAATTTATTCAACAATTGTAACCTCAGATTTTATTAGTATAATATTATTAAGTTTTACGTGTATTCTTTTATAACAATATGTTCTTTTTTTTTATGTAAACCGTTTTAATATCTTAAATAAATAAATATAATTATATCCTTATTTGTAGAAGTCAATATTGTGGTAAGTACAATTATGGTCTCTGCACACAGCAGGCGCGGCGCGGCGGGACGGGACGGCTCTGTGTGCAGACACCATGAGTATGAATGAGCGGGTACCTGGCGCTCCTGGCGGATGTGGTGCGTGGTGTGCGGCGGCGGCGCGTGGCGCGGCGCGAGCGCGAGCGCGTGGCGCGCCGCCTCCAGCCACGCCAGCGCGCGCGCCGCCGCCTCCGCCACCTTCTGCACCTCCGCCTCCGCCAGGTGCGAGTACTTCGCGTCGCCCGCCCTGAAACATTATCAAAATATTCATTCATAATTCATGTGACTGCTAGCGATGGAAACTATTATAACTGACTATATTGCTGTCAATGTAAGTCATTCTGTCATAATGTTTAAAATATTAGCACAAAACAGGTAACATACTTGTACAAGTCAACAGCTTTGTTCGCCAACTGTATTGCTCTAGAGAAATCATCTAATGCGCCAGGACGAAGTTCGAATTCCAGACGTCGCTGCTTGATAGGCTCGCCTTCAGTTCTCAGCTCCGTCAATTTATCGCTGTATACCTGGAATAAACAAAAATAACGTAAAAAACATTCTTAGTTCTCCTTTAGGTATAAGAATTTACTTTAAAATTGTGTGAATGTCAATCAACATTACCTGTCTGTGTTGATCTTCTCCTTCATCATACAGCCATTGTTCTAGGGCGTCTAACTGATTAACAAGTCTGTTACGATTATCTTCCGCAATGAAGTCATGCAGGCTTTCTCCCTCTGAGAGTTTGCCGCGCAGTTCGTACACGTATTCCTCCAAAGCGTTACGAGCATCAGCCCGTTCTTTTTCCTGTCTGTCTTGCGCTTGCATTTTACCCTGAAAATATAAGAAAGAGATTAGTGTCCATGTTTCAAACTATTTAATTCGCATGATAAATGTCTAATTTTATATTTAACTAATGTTAATTACCTCTTGCTCCAAATAAGCATTAAGTTCATTCTTAGCAAGTCCATGTGTTTGGGCATCAATTGGGAGCTCAATAGTTTTAACGAGAACCTTCTTGGTCTTGTCCTTTGATTTATCCTTTTTATCATCAGGGTTATCCTGCGAATAAGCACACAAGTTCAAATCTAAAAAAAAACATTTTTCCCCACTACCATCACTGCTTGGATAGTATTTTATTTTTTTTTATTTCAATTTTATTTCCAAGCAATGAGGTGACCCATTTGCATTTATTTCAACATTTAATAAAATACAATAATAAAAATAACTTAAGCTTCACAAGTCCTCCATACTCCAGGGTTTCTGCAGAACGAAAAATATGAAAAAACGAAATAATCAACTTCAAGCTTGACAAAAACATGCGTGGACACAGAGATAAGTTTAAAAGAACAAAAACAAGTAGAAATCACATGAGGCAGTACTAACCTCATCAAACTAGAAATTTGTGCAAATGGACCTCAAGATGAGGGTGGGGACGAAATGTAACATTGTGATGTCTGCTGCCAGAAGTTTATAATAACGAGGGCTGAGATAACAAAATAGCGTTAGATTGTAAAACTAGGCGTTATGAAGAGAAGGCGGGCAACAAACAACACGGGACTGGACACACGCGCTACCGACACGTACCCCGCTGAACCACTGTCCTACTTTCTGTGTCCACGACTGTTTTTGTTGAGGCTCCCCCTTCATTTCGTCGTCTCTCACCTCTTGGTTCTCAGGACCATTTTGTTGTTGATCTTGGGCGGCGCCATTTGTGTCCATAGCAGCATCCTGTCCCTGAGAATTTTCATTCGCATTCTCCATCTCTATATTATCATTTTGAGCAGCATCTTGCTTCTTTTCAACAAGGGAGGCGGAGGCGACTGTGATTATGCCATGAATGTTCACTCTCACTTTAAGTTTTACTTTTTGTGACTCGCCTTCAGCTGTAGGCTGGACATCTCTTATATGCCACTGACCTGGAATTATATAAGTAGTTAGAATTATTTATCTTTGTCTTGACCATTACATTTATATTAATACAATTGAGACTGTGATACATACCAATAAAGGTGTCTGGGTAGGGCACTTGATCAGAGTAGTAAGCACTAACAGAGAAAGGCTCCTTCCTATAGAATGTCAACATCTTTGAGAATGGAGCAGCGTGGAATGCAGAGAACACCTGTAATTAAAAGATATTACCAATTAAATGCTTCTGTCCATATTAGTAGTAGTGTAAATTTAAAGGAAATCTTTCTATCTCTGTATGCTCTGAGACTGAAACCATTTAATG
The DNA here is from genome assembly GCA_963856015.1 of Helicoverpa assulta. NCBI lineage: Eukaryota > Metazoa > Arthropoda > Insecta > Lepidoptera > Noctuidae > Helicoverpa > Helicoverpa assulta. Next base: position 6,570,950 of record CAWLCW010000016.1, read on the forward strand.
AATAAGATGGTTTAAACTGACTTGAAATAAAAAGATTTATCAAGATTAGTTATCTTTGTAAAGTACCTACACAAACGAGTGGAACGGGATATTACTATCTAACCATGTATATTTTTTTTTACAATAAGGTTTGCTTTAAGAAAACGCAATTCTAGGTTAAGCTCGTATTTGAACATCATTTTCTGCAAAATATTTAGAGGAGCAATAGAGGATGATAATCAACACTAATAATGTAAACAGGAAAGATTTATTTGTTTGACATGAATAGGGTCCTAAACTACTCGACTGCTTTGAAAAATTCTTTCACTGTTGGGAAGCTATATTATGCCTAGTGAACAAAGGCTATATTTCATCCAGTTACGGACGATACTGCGGGCAGACTGATATAAAGGAAAGTACGTGTTGCTGACCTCCATGTCGCCGTCCTCGCCCTTGGCGGCGTCCCAGGCGAGGCGCACGGCGTAGGGCGTGACGTCGGTGACGCTGAACTCGCGCACGCGCACGGCCGGGCTCAGCATGGCGCACTGCAGCGCGCAGCCGCGCGACACCGCCTCGTCCTGCGACACGAGCGGCGCTACTCAACTATACCCGCAACACGACCACACTGCGGGTGCAGCGTACTAACCAAAACCCACCATGTTCCTTCTTGAGCCCTTTGCATTCCAGGGCCGAGTTATCTCTTTCGAACAATCTCTTATGCAGGAATGCACAGCCCAGGCATAAGTTTAAGTACGTATCTATACTAATATTATAAAGCTAAAGAGTTTGTTTGTTTGTTTGTTTGAACGCGCTAATCTCAGGAACTACTGGTCCGATTTGAAAATTTCTTTCAGTGTTAGATAGCCCATTTATCGAGGAAGGCTATAGGCTACTTTTTATCCCGGTACGGGAAGTAGTTCCCAAGGGATGCGGGTGAAACCGCTGGCAGAAGCTAGTCAGATATATAGTTATCGGTACGGATATTGAGCTCTCGGCGAAAGAGTGGGGATCGCTTTGCGCACTATACACATAAGGCAATAAACCAATAAATCGCTTCTGCGCAGGTGAAGGTCAGGGCTCAATATCCCTGCCGATGATTAAACATGGTGTTATTACAACCAGTTTATGATCAGCTGTAGGAAAGAAATAAATGTTAGGAAGTATGTAAAAACCATATCTATGCTTATGTTACCTGATTTAATGTGGTTGAAGCATGCTTGTTAAAGACTTGTTCAATCAAGTTTTTGACTGCAGGAATTCTAGTAGAGCCTCCAACAATCTCCACGGAATGAATGTCTTCAGGTCTAAGCTCTGAAACAATGATGTTAATGTAAACATGGCATGTGTTGTTGTGGATGAAGATATAAAGCTACAGAAATGATAAGAATGCAGTAGTAATGCTACTCACTGGCATTGTGCAATATGGCCCTCATAGTTCTTTCGATGCGTGTGAAGGTCTCAGCACAGATTTGCTCCATTTGCGATCGCTGCATCTCACTTGAAACATCGCGCTCCTCCATGAAGCACTCGATATTGATTGGCAGACGGGTGCTGTTAGCTGACATCTGTTTCTTTAGTTTCTCCACTTCTTGAAGAAGCCGAAGGAAAGCCCTGCAAGGAAATATTATGTGTGTAAGATTCAAGATGACCTAGAGCAACTTAATGAATAATAAAACAGTAAAGGATGTCAATAGCACTAAAGCATTTTTTTTTTCAAATATGAGTTATACAACTATTTAATTGCAAACTAATATATTATATGTACGAATGATAAATGTAACTATGACTAACCTTTGATTTTTTCTGGCATCCAGCTTTAATCTGCTGAAGATGTCTTGACAGAAATAGTCAGCCAGAGCCATGTCAATGTCCCGTCCACCACATTGGGCATCCGTTGATGTAGCCAAGACACGCAGTTTGCCCTTGTTGAAGGCACATGCTGACACCTGCACAATTAATTATCCAAAGTTTAGTTTAAACCATATGTATAGTAAACATACATGTATAACACAAAACATGGGTAATAACATACCTGCAGTGAACTATGTCCAAAGTCAACAAACACTACATTCTTAGGCTTCTCTTCAGGTGCAGGTAAATCCTGCTTATAAATTCCATAAGCCAAAGCAGTGGCGGTTGTTTCATTCATAAGGCGCAATACATTCAGTCCTGAAAATAATAAATATACACCAAATTAACTATGGCTGTTACGTTATATATTAACAAAATAATGTGCAGTATCAAATATCAATAGCAGATAAATAGAATTTCATGCCATTCAACTTTAATGTAAGAACTAGTTGTTCTTACCTGCAATACTAGCAGCATCCAATAGAGCATTTCTCTCAGAGTTTGTAAAGTAACTAGGCACAGATATGACACAGTCATTAATTGGGGTCTGCAAAGCTATTGTTGCACTATCTTTCAACTTTGTAAACAGCATAGCCGTTATCTGAAAATCACACATTACATTTTAGTTGTAGTTTTTATTTTTAATATAAATTATCACATTATCTTATTGTATTACTATTACACAAGACTGTACCTGCTCTGGAGTAAAAACATTATCTTCACCCAGGTAATTCACTCTGATACCAATTCCATCATCAGGTCTTTGTTCCACTTTGAATGGAAAATATTTCAACTCCTTTTGAACATAAGGGTCAGAGAATTTTCTACCTAATAGTCTCTTGAAACCAAAAACAGTATTTTTCATATTTGTAACCATCTGGTTCTTTGCAGCCACACCTAATATTCGATTTTTCGATGAAAATGCCACACATGATCTGAAAATGTAATTCCTCAATTTGAATACAAATTATCACAAGTAGACGGCATACTTATAAGGACATAATTTGAAGTGAGCCTATTTGAAGTGAGTAAGAGATTGAGTTTTAAATATATTGCCCACCAACAATAATCCCTTGCCTTGTCCCACAAAGTATTACTTTTTATGAAAAAAAAAAAAAGATTACCAGTGAAATAATCACTGCCATCTACATTAATTATTTGTTGTTATTACAATTTTTAATTATTAAGTGATTAATAAATGATGGGATGGTATTTTTTAGATCATATTTGCGATTCGAAAACCTAATAAAAAGGAATTCATGGAATGATATTATTTTATGACAAATAGCCGTATTTAGAGATAACAATACTAAATATCATAGATTTTTCTACAATGAATTATGATAACCTTTTATCAAATGTTGGCTAACCACAAACATGGAAGCAATGACATTAATTCCTAAAATGAATTTTCAAAGTTATGAATGAATTTTAACTATGTTACAGATTTTTACAGACAGTCCCATTAATTGTGAACTCATTTTTATATTTTTTTGTACATTCAATTATTACTAAACATGCAATAGCAGGGTGAGTTGCATCATCAAACTATAACTGTAACCAGCTGTCTGCCACCCTTTCGTCAAGTCAGCGATTTGACAACTGCAAATGGTTTGGTGATCATTTTAGTTAAATGGTGAACTCACCATTACAATAAACATGACCTAATGGTAATTGGATGAAAACAACAAAATAATAGGCAGGAAAGGATCAACCTTTGATGCTGATGAGGGGGGATGGATCAGTGGGTTGTCATAGGGATGGATAACTGTAATAGTAATGACACAATGTAGCTTGGCATCATGGATTTGTGTGCTTCAGAATGGCTGGGTGTCTGTGGCATTAGTCTATGAGAGTTGCAGTTGTTAGTGTCATAATAGGTAATGTAATAAAAAATATCAAGTTTGAATTGAATCTTTTGAATTTTGGCTTTAATGGCATTGAGTATATAAAAAGATTACTGTAGGCAAATGACATTGGTGCCATTCAAACTGTTACAATGTTGTGATTATTTTCCATCCACTAGGACTGACACAAGTAGCTTAACCTATTTTCTCTACAATAAATAGTATGTTTAGTTTTCAAAGCTTGCTCTTCAACTTACATAATGCTATAATGGTATACTCATTACATCATAATAATTATGGTCCATATAATCTTATTTTTATTGCTACAGCCAGTCTAAACATAAATTTAACCAATGTCTCCCACCAATATATTATTCTGCCATGTTCTTTTACCATATTATACGAATACAAGGCTTACAAATGAATTATTTCAGGATGCATATAAAAAAAAATCAAAATATATTCATTATAGAAATTAGGTCAATCTGTCAGTTACATGGATTCTTGTTCTAATTTAGCAAGCAGTTATTGTGAATGGCAAGAGAATGAGCACGCGAAATTATATTAATTAATTTAATAAAATTAATTAGGTTCTCAGAATAAATAAGATGACATCATGAAATCATTACTTTTTGTGTATCTGACAAACGTGTGTGAAATTAAAACTGTAATTGTATATAAGTGATATTCTGGATAAGTGTGACTAACCTACAATGATAAATCGAATTGTTGCAAGGACATTGAAACGAAAACTGTTGATCATGGAAAAGTTTACTGTTAGAAAAGGTAATTATATCTTCCAAGGATTCGATTATTTAGGATTCCGAAAAATCTTAACTGCTAAGGAATTGAATAGTGAGTCTACAAGAAAATTATCCCTGAGCTCGAACATGACAAGCAGATAATCAAATCAGATGTTTTAAGGTTTTATGTTTGTCAATGGGCGAAACATGATGACAGCATGATGAGAAATTATTTTACCCTTATATAGAAATAAAAACACTGTTTAGTACTTACGGAGTCCCGCGGAGGCTATAATCGTTGGCTATTGTCTCAATACCACCTGCTTTAGCCACAGCGATATAACATGATTCATTACCGAAATCAATACCAATGACGGACATAGCGGCCATCGTTAACTGAAATTTGTCTTAATTTCTTACAAGAATTGTTAAATCTTGCTTATCTTCCGAATCACACGAACAGAGAAACACGTTGCTGTAGTCGACAATCGATCAATCTATCGTACAAACGCCGGTTTATTGCCGCATAGTTCCTTCATTCGTGCTTGTACGCGAATTTTCTAGAAGTGTGGCCAGTAGTGTTGTATTTAGTATTCTTATTCGATTTGGTCATTAGTCGATTTTGTTAAGTTCAATTTTTTCTAATAATGTTCCCAACTCATAAATTAACAATCAACTTCACAATAATCCGATTCTTTAAAATATTGATTTTTAGAGGGTGATTTTAATTGAAAAAAAAAAAAAACGTAAAATTCCGCAATTATATTGACCGTCTAGGAAGCTCCTACGACCTGGCCGTGACTTAACCATGAACGAGCGGCGGAGGTGCGCGATGCTCCAATAGGGCCTAATACATATAGTCTTGTGCTTGAAAATTAGCCACAAGACACTATCAAGTTTGGCGTAAACTGTAGTAAAATATTTGAGAATTCACTGACCCTTTTAAATTTTACCTGTAAGGAACTCCCTAGAAGACGAACGTTTACGTATTTTGATAGATCCGACTAGTGTATAGCAACCTGTGTTGAAGACAGCACAATGATTTTTAGCAGTTATGGCACAATATTTGTGTTTGGTCTAAGATTTCACGCAGCTCGCAATAAATCAATGTTTTTTATGAACCTATATTTTTATCAATGAGATATTCTCAGATCAAAGATTTCTTTGATCATTAGCCTTATTCGCTAACTCCACTGACAGCTCGCAGATATCATCATTTGGTAAAGTGTACATCAGTAAATTGTCAAACAGCTATTTTCTTATTCGCTAACGCCAGTGACCATCTGAGATGACGTCATGAGCATCGACACAGGCTGATATCCACCATGACTCATTTTGACAGCTGTTTCTGTATCGATAAACGTTAGATTGCGATTCCGTAAGCTCAGTGGACATCAAATTGATGGCCACTGTAATTTTTTGAAATACACTACAAATAGCAGTGTTTTATGCCTCATCACTGGGATGTCTATACTATATTGTAGCATCAGACATATAAGATTTCTCTAATTTTGCGAATCCAATAGAAATACAAACCCTGAGTCGTTTCCTTTATTTTTTGATAGTGTTATTTTTAATTGTATTATTTTAATTTGTTTTATCTTTTTTTGTGTGGAATAAAAATATCGCGTGTATTTTTGCTGGCATTTGTGGAATAAGAGACAAAACGAAGTTTATCCAGAATCCAGAAACGTCGTCTGCGGGATTGCAATAATTCTCTGGATTTACGGGAGAAGGAATTCATGGCAAATTTTCGTATCAACAAATAAGGGTTTCAGCAAGTTTCGGCAGAGTTACGTCTGTTTCTGCAACATGCTCAACAAAACACTGCTGTTGCAATTGAGCTAAAAGTAAGAATTCATAACGTTAAAAGTAAAATAAATACCAATATTACATAAATTAATGTTACTCATAAACACTCTGAAATGATGATGACTAATAATAATATGATGATCATGGGTAGCACGAGCAAAAGCGACGTGGGTATGCACCGTGATATGGTGGCAGTGGACAGAGGACTCACCCCGCTGTCGTTGGCAAATGAGAACTGGCGCAAACCTGTCGTACTAACTACCCACGATCGCAGGGAGGTATGGCAGAGCAAACAGCTACACGGACGCTTCTTCGGGGCTCTTCATGGCCCCGATGTAGACTTCAAAGCGTCCGTATCTTGGCTACGCTTCGGTGACTTGTTTGGAGAAACCGAAGGGTTTGTATGTGCAATTATGGACGAAGTTATCCTTACGAACAACTACCGGAGATATATCGTGAAAGACGGGACGGTTGACATATGTCGGGCATGTCACCATCCGGGTGAGTCTATCAGACATATTATATCTGGTTGTTCTCGTTTGGCTAATGGTGAATATTTGCACAGACATAACCAAGTGGCCAAGATCATCCACCAGCAGCTTGCTCTGCAATACAACCTTGTAGACCTTGAGGTACCGTACTACAAGTATGCGCCCGACCCAGTTCTCGAAAAGGACCATATCACGTTGTACTGGGATCGATCTATCATCACTGACAGGACTATTGTAGCCAATAAGCCTGATATTGTGGTGATAGATCGATTAGCGCGCCGCGCGATGATAGTCGATGTCGCCGTTCCACATGACGAGAACCTTGTGAAAGCTGAGAAAGAGAAACAAATAAAGTATCTCGACTTAGCGCACGAGGTTGTCGCCATGTGGAGTGTCGACACGGCTGTTGTTGTGCCGATTGTCGTTACGGCCAATGGTTTAATAGCCAAGAGCCTCGACGAACACCTCAGGAGGCTCTCGTTGGGCGGCTGGATCAAGGGACTGATTCAGAAGGCAGTACTCCTTGATACGGCACGTATTGTGAGGAGGTTTCTGTCTCTGGGACCCTAACCACCGGTACCATGGACCCTGTGCCCGATATCGGTGGCAACCTATTTTTTATATTTTTAAATGTTTTTTTATTTTTATATTTAATATTTAAAAATGTAAATTATATGTTCTAAATAAATAAATGACAAAATATGATGATAAACTTTGTAACATCAAATTTTGTTATGTATAGATATTGGCAGTCCTAAACTTTTATGCAAACGGATCATACCAAAGGAACTCCTCATTCATTTGCAACATGTCTCAACTTTTATTTAGTAAGTGCCTACATGAGGTAACCGATGCTCTCAGTGTATGGGACGAGCTACTCAAGTACATAAAGTTTCCTTCCTCTCAAAATCCATCATGAAAGTGTATGTTAGCATTTTAAACCTAAATAATAATAAAATAGTATACCAATTTTTATTTTGCATGCAAAACGTAGGAATCTACGTATCAAAATATTATTTACGTTGTTAAATTTACAATAACTACAATACTCACAATATTCTCAGTTAAAATATTGTTCATCCACACGGAACTTTAGACACCAAGTTCACACACAATAGAAAGCAAATACTGAATTTTACCGCCACAGATTATTTTTAAATGTATAACACGCTGAAAATAAAGCGTTCTCTCAAACGTAGTAATGTAATGCTAATAGGGTATTTCCTACTTAGCAGTATAATAGTCGATAAAAAAATAGAGTTGTCAAGTTGTCATCGTAGTTTTGGCGTCAGCAACCGTGTAACGATATCCACCGATATCCACTTCATGCGATACAGAATACCAATGTTTTGAACTTATCGGTTGACATCAAAGTTCGGATGAAAACTGAGGCCAGTTGACATCTGAAAATCGGAAAGTTAGCGAATAAGCCAGCTGAGGAGATATTTAATAAAATAAAGGTCATAGGTTATCACTATCCTATGAGTGTTGCAAGGCGTGACGGAGTGTGTGTTCCAAAATATAACTTTACTAATTTACTTTTTGCTAGCATTGACATACCATAATAAGGTTATATAAGACGAGTATGTCATATTACAAGTGTGACGCACGTACGTAGGTATGCGACGTATGGTTACGTATACGCGGTGTTACCAAAATCAGTAATAAATAAGAGCTAAAACATAGCTAACCATCTAAATGGAGTTGGGTTGATAGTTAGGATTATTAACATTGGAGTAGCAGCTTGTCTGTATTTCGGAACACACACTGAATAATCCGCTTTAAGTTTTACTGCTATGCCGAGGTCACCTTCACCGATTTTATGATTGTGTGTATGACGTTTATATAGTCAATTCAATCGTTTTTATTCACGCTCCACTTATTAGCGTCGAGTGATTGTATTAACACTTTCAGGTTCCGTTCAGGTAAAGTCTTCAGTATGAGTGGTGAACCCCAAGCGAAACGTACCAAAATGAGCGCCCTAGAGCAGTTAAAACAATATTGTACGGTGGTGGCCGATACCGGTGATTTTGAAGGTTAGAAATAATTATATTATTGTTTTCTTTATTTTATGAAAGTTAGAATTTCGGAGCGGGTCAAGTTCCCCATGACTTATTTGTTTATAATATCGACACATTTGCTATCTGACCTCGTAATAGGTTATTGAAAGTTCCGACCCGTAATGTTGGGAAGGTAGACTAATGTTGTTTTTCATGTTCTATGTAAAAATATGATAGGGAATTTGATTTATAAGTCTAAATACGTCTTATTATAAGCTCGTATTGAGTGAACATGTTTCTAAAAAGATTGCTTTACACCTTCATAATAACTAAGATTCAACAAGGAGAGGTCAGGGTCATCCACATTTTTCAATTAAGTTTCTTATAGATTCAATAGACTTTTTACTGAGAATAAAATATATAATAATTTGTTTAATGTTTAGGCTTAATACAATATTAAATGTTTGCAGCAATGAAAGAGTACAAACCAACAGATGCTACTACAAATCCAAGTTTGATATTGTCTGCGGCTGCCATGGAGCAGTACCAGCACATACTTGATAAAGCCATCAAATATGCAAAGGAGGTTGGCAGGTATGTGGTACTGTTTCTTTTGAGTTCTCTTTGATATAAGTAGAATAATTTATTAAGCAAGGCATGCATATTTATGTTCAACTTGTAGGAATGTCATTGCCAACAATTTAATATCTAAGTTATTCTACATTATAATTTCAGTACTGTGGAAGAGCAGGTAGCAGAGACCCTGGACATGCTCAGCGTATTGTTTGGTTGTGAGATACTTAAGATCATTCCTGGGAGAGTCTCTGTGGAAGTTGATGCTAGGTAATCATTTATTTATGTACCTAAAATATAAATATTTCTTTTTTAGAAACTCATTAAACACAATTCTTATTTAAGCTGTCTTATGTTAGCTTAGTTGTTAAATGAACATATAAAATGTCATGAAATACAAAACGAAAATTATTCCTAATAACACAATACAGTTTTAATCAGTATATTACTACTATTTATCATTGATATCTAATCTAAATGCTTATTAGAAAATAACATTGTATTATGTAATCAATTATTTGCATTGCATGCTGATTGCATACTTCATTAAAATGTTAGTATAGTAACAAGACACAAGTTGGCTATAATGCTGCAACATCTTTATTTTCAGATTGTCCTTTGATAAGGATGCAAGCATATCCAAGGCTATCAAGCTGATCAACATGTTTGCTGAATATGGCATTAAGAAGGAACGCATTCTAATAAAGTTGGCTTCAACTTGGGAAGGCATCCAGGCAGCAAGGTAACAATTGGTATTTGAATTTGAAAAATGTTTTAAAATATCTTATGTGTACCAAATGTGTGTAGTTCTTCCTGTGTATGTAGTTCTTTCAACTATTGACAGAAGTTTTGTTCCTACCTATGTTAAGAAATGAGAGCTGTTAGGGAAATCATACAGTGAATTAACTAGCATGTTTGCTTGCTTTTTGCGTAATATTATATCCAATTTTAGGAAATTATCTATAAAAAAATAAACTATTGACCTGATAATTCTTATTTATCAATAACAAAAATTTAAGTTGTAGTTTATAAAATCATATCCAAACAGGTGTTTTTACTTTATAGAGAATTGGAGAAGAAACACGGAATTCACTGTAATTTGACCTTGCTGTTTTCTTTGTACCAAGCTATTGCTTGTGCTGAAGCTAATGTCACCCTTATATCACCATTTGTTGGAAGAATTCTGGATTGGTAAGTTTAATTTATTTAGCACACAAGAATTAAGTTTTTACATTTTATACTTGGATGAACAGAATTTTACCATTAAAGTATTTTGAAGGATTTGCTGTGCTTAACTCTCACTCTGTAATAATTTTACCAGCTAGTTGGGCACTAGAGAAATGTTCCAAAAAGTTCTACTACGCAGCCAAACAGAGATCATTAGACTCGCTAAGTTGTGTTGTACATACTCAGTAGTGCAATGATAAAATGGGACATAACATGTTGTAGGTACGTTGAGCACACAAAGAAGACATATGAAGGTAAAGAAGACCCTGGCGTCGTGTCAGTCACTCGCGTTTACAATTACTACAAGAAATTTGGCTACAAGACTCAAGTGATGGGAGCGTCTTTCCGTAACATTGGCGAGATTTGCGAGCTAGCCGGCTGCGACCTGCTTACCATCAGCCCAAAGCTTTTACAAGAGTTGGCATCCAGTGAGCAACCACTGAAGAGAGTGAGTTTAATATCTTTTTCATTCATCGTAAAGTACCACCATGAAATGTAATTAATTTATCTTCAATGTACAAAATCTTGCATAGTAACATTACTTTGCGATTTTTGTATTAACGTCAGAATATCATTTACTGCTTCGTCATAAGCGTATTTTTGCATTTGAATGTCTCAAGGGCTTGGTTGAGGATAATTTTGTACTTTTATTGATGCATAAAAACAAAGAAAAACTATCTTGAAAATTAAATTAACCTCACTGTCGGAAACGTAACTAAAAATATAATTATATTTTGTTTGTTTACAGGTCCTGGACCCAAAGTTTGCAGCTCAGTGTGACATGGAAAAGATTTCCTTAAGCGAGTCGCAGTTCCGTTGGCATCTTAATGAAGATCAGATGGCTACTGACAAACTTTCGGACGGAATCAGGAAATTTGCTGCTGATACAAGGAAACTTGAGACTCTTATCAAAGCTCTATTGGCTAAGAAGTAAATATGAAAAAGAAAAATGCACACTAACTGGGGTTAAGAGGCACAATTAGGTTAAGCTTAAATTTAAGCATAAGGAGTGATTTATATAAATTGTTTTTCATATATTTTTACGAGGTTTTCTTGAGGTTTTTATATATGTGTTATTTTTACATTGTTAATTAGATAACTTCCTATTGTATTCCATTTTCTATTACTAACCTGTTGTGTGTGTAACACACCTGTTGTAAAAAAGGGACCGCAAAATTAGTACATTCCAGTACAAATTGTTGTATAAAACTTTATTGGAGGGATTAGAAGATACCTATTAAACTATTTTCAAAAATTGTTTTTTTTTTATTCAAAACACGCCTTTGTGTGGAGCGTGTCTGTATTTTACACGTTCTCGCGAGTCGCGCAATCGGCTATTGTAACATATAGATTATACCTGCTTTGCGGCAGCGCCATCTTAGGCCACTAGGCTGGGGCCCTTGGGCACATAAGAATTTGGGGCCCTTTTCAGTGGCATAGCGTGGCTGTCTGCCGCCCGAGGCAGGAGGCAATTTTGCCGCCCCCAAGTTAAGGTTAACGATTGTCATTACATTACCAATACCACTACAACTGATGGACTGAACAGATTTTGATTTATATTTTAGTGCGCCTGGCGCGTTGCAAGAAAAGAGAAGGAATCGAAAAAAAGCGCGAGCGAAGCGAGCGCGAAATTCTTTATAGTTTATGGGTTGAAAAGTAATTGGAGGTATCTAATTGAAAAGGCGCAAGGGGAGCCAAAGGCTTCTCTAGCTAATGTCCGTAAATTAGCTTATGTAGCGCCCTTGTGCAATCATTACCCAAGTGGCCCCTAATGCCCCTACGTATTGAAAGATTGTGATTAATAGGTACCAACATATGTATGTATATCATAGTGCTTAGAACAGTTTATGGGTAAACCAAACTAACTTTAAATTCAGTAAAAGATGTTGATAGCGTCAACATTTTTGGTAGGTTTCACGTTGAAAAAGTCAACACAAGACTACTACCTATCAACCTATGTAAGGAAACGCGAGCAAAGCGAGCCCGAAAATTTTCTAGTCTTTGGACACAAAATAAATATAAACCACTGTTAATTAACAAAGCAAACTCAAAATGCAGAGAAATGAAATGCATATGTATAAGAAGCCGCGAGCGAAGCGAGCGCGATTTTTTCTTTATAGTTTTCATGAAGTAAATATAGCATAAAAAGCAAAAGTGAACAAAAATGGACGTGCGCGAAAAATGTTTTCGCGAGCGCAGCGAGCGCGAATTCTTTTGGGGTTGCAAAGGGTGAACCCGTCAAAATTTACAGGACACAACCAAAGCGAGGGCGGCTTTTTCTGAAATTTTATTGCTAATCTACTTATCTATTTTCAATAAAACGTTTTATATTTATTTAATATTTTTAGCAAAAATATTTTTATTAGGTAATTAAATTATGGTTTAATTTTCCCACCCCCCCTAAACACCACCCCTAAATCGTGCCGCGCGGGGCATTTGCCTCCCCCCACGCTACGCTACTATCCCTTTTTGAAAGTACAGAAAAAAGTTAATCGGAAAGTAAAAAAAAAGAAAAACAACTACCTACATTTTTACTAAGTACTTATGAACCCATTTATAGGTAATCAAATACAGCATAGGTTTTTTGGTTACAATTACATTAGCGGCTTCTTTCGCGATTTATGTTGAGCAAAATCTTCTATTATATCCTTGAAGTGAATTTTTTGAAGGATATCACTTTCTATGCACACAATTGACAAATTATGTAATAATTCTTGTAACATTGTTGTTCGCAATTCATTTTTTATTCTTTTAAGGTGCGAAAATGACCGCTCTCCACTACCTTAACCTTAACCTCTAACCCAATTGGGTTAGCCATTAGGCAAAGGAATATCCTTGTAGCAATTTCTATGTTTGGAAAAGTTTCTTCCAAGTTATCTGATTTTATTAAGTTATGTAAGGTTGAAAGTCAGTCATCCATCGATAATATAATGGCGTAGTATATGATTACCTTGTAAATCTAACCTTCTGATAATATTCCTGATTTGTGAAAAAAGTGTTGAGAATGTGTGAGAGAAATTGTGGATCCTTCGGGGCCCCCCCGAGAATGGGGGCCCTGGGCATGGGCCCCGTGTGCCTTTATGGTGAAGACGGTAATGCTTTGCGGCTAAAGTGAGATATCAAAAGATAGACATTATCACGTCCCAGTAAATTTTGAATTTTTAAAGGGAAGGAAACATTATATCGATTTATGATTTCGAGTAATTTTAATGTTTATGCAGCGTAGGTGTTTAGCGGAAGCTAAAGTAATATAATTAAGTGGCTAATTTGTCTCCAGCATTTTGAAAACAAAAACGATTAAACATACACCGCTTCTTGATACGTAGCCATCTTCAAGGTTTTAAGTTAGTTCCAGAGTTTAGCGACAAACAAACTAAACTAGGTACTTACTACGAATTATATAAGTACAGTTTGTTTATATATCCAGTAGACATTTTTTACAATAGCAAAGTATAATATAAAAATTCTTACGTGATATTGAATTCTCCAATTATTGCATTTCTCGCACGCATTGTCCTTAATAAAATCATTGCAACGCCATCTATCGAGTATGAAGCTAACTGTCAACTGATAGTGTGTTGTGATTATGTTACTTTAAGAAATAAGAATCTTTATTTGTATTATACTTCTTAAAGTCATTAAATTAATTAATTATATATTTTGATTGATTGAACTTATTCTGACGAAACTAAGGGCATAAACTGCGTTAAGCGTGCCTCTCGCGTGTCCATACAAAAACGACCCGCGCGTGCCCATGCGCGTGCACACGCTCGTGAGCCCGTCGCGTGATACTTCCGTGCAATGGGGCACGCATGCACGCGACGTGATCACGCATCACGTTGGACGGGTCCACGCGCGAAGCCCGCTAGCGGGTGCACGCGCGTGCTTGTTCAGTTGACAGCGCTATCTCGAACCGACCGCACGCGCGTGCCCGGCCCATAACAAAAAATGACAAATTTTGATACAGAAAGGGTAATTGTTGAATTTTGGCAATTCGTCGTCGCCGTCGTCTTGATAAATAATACAACATTAATTTATCCATTATTACTTATTCGACTGTACACCTCCAACGTCAAAATTGTACTGAGAAAACTGCGTACGCGGATGCACGCGCCGATGCCCGCGCATAAGCACGCGAACGTGCTCACGTGCGTGCACCAGAAGCGTGGCCCGCGACGTGCTCACGTGCGTGCACACGCTTAACGCAGTTTATGCCCTAAGATTAACTTATAGCCCAAGATGTATACCTAGGTACACTTTCCTTATAAACGTTGTCTACATTGAATTCTTAGAATTTACGTGACGTATGTACAAACAAACATTATAAACACAAAAATCCAAAAAATGCTGGAAATGGGGAAATTGTTAAAATTGCTCAAAGCTCAGGAAGAGGTAGCGGCACCCTTATTCCTTGGTGCCTGTGTGCGCCGCACACTTGGTACACGGAGGCGGCTCAGAGGCGGTTCAGCCCTGACTACCTACAGTCTAGAAATAAGATCTTAATATGGAGATCGTCAGACTTTTTGAATGGAAATCAACATAGAGTCAATAGAAAGAAGAGAGTAAGAAAATACACAGCCTTAACTCAAAATCAATTCAAATATGTTTCCAATAAAAATGCGAATGATAATTATACAAACATTTTAATTAACATTACTTTCGGAATCTTCTTCTTCCTGCCCTATTCCCAATTTTATTTTGGTTCGGCGCAATGTCTTCGGCTTCTTTTCTTTTCTGTAAATCGTCATACTGACACTCACGGAATATAACGAAAAAAAAAATACTTTAGGGTGTACAGATATTACCGCGAATCTTGATACTGATATACTCTTAATTGAAGTTTACATAACTGGATAATAAATAAATATATTTGAATTTTCTGCTATTTCATGGTTCATTTAAAAAAAAGCTGTATCTCGAAAGAAAATTGTTGCAGAGTACAAAAGGAAA
Organism: Helicoverpa assulta; assembly: GCA_963856015.1. Taxonomy (NCBI): domain Eukaryota; kingdom Metazoa; phylum Arthropoda; class Insecta; order Lepidoptera; family Noctuidae; genus Helicoverpa; species Helicoverpa assulta. The sequence goes on from CAWLCW010000016.1 coordinate 6,586,423, forward strand.
TCCAGCAATTTGTAGCGAAACAAATGTTTTCAAAGAAAATGGGTAAATAAAATACACTCTGAAGAAGAAGTACCTACTTAGAAAATTTTATGTAATTTTCAAATCTGCCTAGCCTTTTCCCAACTATGTATATTGAGGTTGGTTTCAAGTCTAACCAGGGGCCCGATTCTCCTAATTTTACTTAAGCGACGATCGATCGACGTTCGACTCGATTCGACTGTGATCCAATCCCGACTCGATTACGATTGAAGCGTATGTGGCATTCCGCTATTTTTTCTTTGAAATGAACGTTTTTATCCATTTCTATCATTCAATAATGAATCATTTTGTCTGCAAATGATTTACGATTGCAAAATGATTGTACAGCAAACTACCGTATAGACCAAAATCACCAAAATAGCAGACCAATCGCACACCAATCAAATGTCAATCGAATACGATTGGTCTTTTATTAGTAGCAGAATGCCCGATATGGTTAAAACTGCTATTGCGATCATATTGCAATTCGATTTCTATTCGATTTTGACATTATTAACTTAGGAGAATCGGGCCCCAGATGCTAACTGAGTACCAGTGTTTTATATGGAGCGACTCTGACCCCCTCGACTCGTTTGTAGGTACTTGGGCAATCCGATATGCCTTGGCAAGACTGTTTGTCAGACTTTCTGGCTGCTGACTACCCGTAATGACTGCCAAAGATGTTACCCATCTTTCATAATTTTAAATGGGTAAATGAAGGATATGTGTCATTAAAACCACCGCAATTTGTTTTTTTAGTGCACCGCAATAATCGCACGTTTCCGAATTGTATGTAGTACCTACCTACTTTTTGGTTTCCTAAAAAGTTTTTCTCTAGGTCGCCTTATATATTTGTCTCCCACTTTTATTTCTTTTATAAATATAGTATAGTTATCGTCTACCCTATGTATGTTTACAACTTACGAAAATAGCCCCCGGTTGTTCAGGGTTCCCATCATCAGATCCTGGACCGTATGGGATGGGAATTCCGAACCCAACAAAAAAAAAACAGATACAATACGGTAGATATGCGGGAACAAACATAGTAAATATACAAACATCTGAATTGAAAACCTCCTTCTTTTTTTGGGATGTCGGTTAAAACGAAAGCCAGTTTTAGAAAATATGTAGGTAATTTCAATTATGTAATACATTATTAGAAATTGAACCGAAGTTAATATTGACGTCGTTTCTTGCTACGCCTCGCTACGAAATATGCTACGAAAGCTACGGCTACGGATGTATTGATTAAGTTAAATAATAGTGGGATTTTGGTGATTTGTTTTTAATATAAATAATTATGTATGTATGTACTTTCGATCATTATGTATGTCGATTCTTTACCCTACATAAGTAGGTATGTATAGCGTAGTGTTACTTTTATTTCCTAGGTGACGATCGTAATCTTTGTGGATATGTAATTATTCGGTTTTATTCATATCACTCTGAAGGAATTTACAGGACTGTAAAAATACTTATATGGTTTCAGTTAAAAGTAGGTACTTCTAATTTTCGATGTGTGGTTCGCATGAAGGTACTCGTACCTATTGTATATTTGTATATGGACAGACTCCTGTAAGTTGTATTTCACCGTCATGGTAATTTCATATCAAATGAGCGTTAACTATGTTCCCATGAGTGATAATTAAGAAAATTTCCATATTATTATGCATTAGTGAAGAAAATGTTCACAAGGGGGTGAAGAAGCGCGCGGGGGCGGCGGGGGCGGAGGCTTGATATTGACCTAGATGTTCATTCAGAGTTCGGTCGATGCGAAACTTGACATCTGCGCGTTCCTGCGTTTTGTATTTTTCGATTTAATGTTCACTTAACTCGCTCGGTTTTTGATTAATTTCCTCTAAACTACTTGGTTCTAGTATCCACTCGACTTGTAAAGTATTCAATGGTATTCGTAGTTCAGTTGTAGTGAGTGTGATGTTCTGTGCGAGACTCGGTGTTCCTTGTGTCATTGACGCGCTGCTGACTGCCGATGTAAAGCCTGAGCAGCGATGTTTGTTCAAATAGTTTCCTTTTCTATTTAGTTTAACATGTCTAAGTCATCTAAAACACCAAAGACCCAGATACCTGCAGTGGCAAAGGATATTTCAGCAATGGATACAAAAATCGCTGATGTGAGTTTCTATTGCCCTTTAGAAGTAGATTCCTTAAACGGGACCTTTTTCTAAAAGTATGATATGGGAAAAATGTTTGTTAATTACAGTTTAATTATTATAAACTCGAAAAGGTGTATAGGTCTTTTCGATATGTAGGTCATATGGTACATGGAGGTATCTACTTACATATATCTTTCATATACTTGCTTATGTCTCGTAACAATGACGATGTTGAGTGGAGACGGCGCAACATACTTGCCATCAGCTGATTCACGTTATGAATTAAATAAATGGTTTCACTGGTTTATTATTTTGTTTGCTTTGGTATAGCTTCGTTTGAATGTAATAATTGACTTTTATAAACAATAGTGGCCATTATAGTCTTAAAGAGCCAACTTGTTTTACAGTGCGACCGTTTTATTCATGTTATTTTATAACTGTTTTATTGACTTTTCAAAAGAAATTCTCAAATCCGAAACTTTACCTATGATTACCTTTTGGAGCAAATCAAATTAGAATAGTCAAGAAGTTATATATGGTGACTTTTGACGGAGGGCACCCCGTTTGGTTATATGAACGTGTTTATTACACAGGTAAAATTATGCATCGTTTCATTTGTGTGTAAAGTAGGCCATGTGCTCCCCGGCGAAGAATGAACCACTCCACAATTTCCCGTGTATATAAGAGTCTACCTACACGAGTAGGTACCTATATAAGAGGCATCTAATTGGTTCCATTAGCATTCACTTTGCACTAATACTTCCATAAAGGCTTTGGTTATTGCTGTTTCGTATCAATAACAATTTTTCGGAGTTTGATATAGCGTGATGAATAAAAATATTTTGTCGTTATCCAGAGCAAAGATGAATTGAATCCAGAGCCAGCGGCAGAGGATGCAGAACCAGCACGTGGCAACTGGACTGGACGATTTGACTTCTTACTGTCACTGTTGGGCTACAGTGTGGGCTTGGGCAACGTTTGGCGGTTCCCCTACTTGTGCTATAACAACGGAGGAGGTATTTAATTTTTGTTCCGAATAGCTCAAACCGTTTCTGAAAAGTCGCGTGAGATGAACGAATCGCAGGACGCGCCGACCGTTGTCTATCTTGTATTGTCTTGTAAACACCAGCTTAACAAGTTACCAAAGGAGTGTTTCCGTTATCAACAAATGTGGCATACGTAAGACCACATCTTTAATTCGATCTATCAAAAATCACTACACGTATTTTTTTAGAATATCAAATGTCGAATGACTTTCTAATATTTTTCATTTGTTCCAGGCGCTTTTCTCATTCCGTTTACTGTGATGCTTATAATTGCTGGTTTGCCTTTGATGTTTATGGAGTTATCATTTGGGCAGTATGCCGCATTGGGTCCTGTGGCCGTATACAACAAATTCTGTCCACTCTTCCAAGGACTTGGTTATGGCATGGTGATAGTCTCCAGCATCGTCATGCTGTACTATAATCTGATCATAGCATGGACGATTTATTACATGGCTGTATCCTTCATGAGCATTTTCTATCAACTGCCGTGGCAGAATTGTGACGCAGAATGGAGCACTGAGCGTAAGTTGAGTTTCTCTTTTCTGGTCTGAGAAATTTAGATTACAAAATACTACTAATGTTACTTCTGTTGTCTGTAAACCCTTAAGTATGTACGCTCAATAGATTTTTATTTATTTCAGATTGTTATTCTTATGAGGAGGCAGACAGCTGTGAAGCGATTAATGGAACATACTACCTGAGAAAGTGCTTCAATCAAACCTATGCTCTATTACACAATATTAACGCGCTGGCTGAAGGGGCACTTCGACGACCACCAGCCGAAGAATATTTCACGTGAGTAAGCTTCGTAATATGTACCTATTCCTATAAAAATTTAGAGCGATAGAGGTCCAGAATCTAGTTTCACAAGATATTTTGGAGCAGCACTGCAGCAGTGTTTGCCAATAAAGATGTAATTTGTTATTTTTATATGATCTGACTTCTTGTGCGATGTAGATATGTATTTTTTGGTTTAGAATTTTATTTTTTCAGAAATCGAAATTTGGTTTAGAGTTTTTCTTTTGAAAAGTTTTTTATCTGTTTGCAGAAATCAAGTACTGGGGCTTTCCTCCGGAATAGAAGAAACTGGTCAAATCCGTTGGGGTATGGCAGTTTGTTTGCTGGCAGCTTGGCTGATCGTGTTTCTTTGTTTGTGTAAGGGGGTACAGTCTTCTGGAAAGGTGAGACCAGCCAAAATATACAATGAACATTTGAGGCTTTTCAACTTTTAGAGAACATGACAAAAGCGGGTGAGAGAAAGTTGATAGTTGATGTATGTTGTCAGTTACAGCAACGAGTATCACTGATCGTAACAATAACATATCGAGTTAATCGTAGCTATTAGGTAAATTGTTTTGGGAAGATATCAAACGGCATTTTCTCTAAATAATTTAGGTGAAAAAGAATGAAGCTTGCCCAGCTTCATCCTTTTTTTATGATAAAATCAAGTTAAATTGGCCATTTTCTAAATCAGGATTCAAGATTTTTATGTGTAAGATAAAATTTTCCGTTTTTTTAGGTTGTCTATTTCACCGCCCTTTTCCCGTACGTGGTACTGGTGATTCTATTTTTCCGAGGAGTAACTTTACCTGGCGCATCGACCGGAATCCTTTTTTACCTGACTCCAGATTTCAGTCAACTACTCAATGCTCAGGTACTTACTATTTTTTTACTTGACTGCCAAAAAAGGTTAATGTTTATTTGCACGTTATTTTATTATTACAGCTCGTTTCAGCTGAAATAATTCGCCTCACTAACACTTTTACGCACACAAGCTGTACAAAACAAACACAATGCAACTAATGCGGTAGTGCGGAGCGTCATTTCAGCTTAGACGAGCTCTAGGTATATCATTACTTTAAAAAGTCCGAACAGTCAGATTAGACCCATGTCAGTGGTCCATGAGGATAGTCCGTTCAAGAAAACAAACAAACTATTGAGCTTTATAGTATTAGAATTAAATACCTGAAACAAATTTCAGGTTTGGGGTGACGCCGCTGTACAAATATTCTTTGCCTTAAGTCCTGCATGGGGCGGTCTAATTACACTATCATCTTACAACAAGTTTTCTAACAACTGCTACATGTAAGCCACGTTATTTATTTTTCAAAAGTGGTAATCAATTGTTGAGTAAGTTTATTTACATTTATAATTATTTTGCAGAGATTCGTTGATCGTTGCCGTGTCAAACATAGCGACATCCTTTTTTGCTGGGCTGGTAATATTTTCTGTAATAGGATTTCTGGCACATGAACTGAATGTTGAGGTCGACCGAGTGGTCGATCAAGGCGCAGGACTTGCCTTCATCGTTTATCCTGAAGTAGTGACGAGACTACCAGTGTCACCTCTTTGGTCTATATTATTTTTTGTCATGTTATTAACGCTTGGACTTGACTCGCAGGTATGTACCTATTTATTTAATTCTTTTTTCTAATAACATCATCCTAAATGTTGTGTACCTAAATCTGACTTTTTTTTTAGTTTGCTTTAATGGAAACTGTAACAACTGCCATACTGGACAGATTTCCCAATTTCCGTCAAAAGAAAGTTTGGGTCGTGTTGACAGTGGCTGTATTTGGCTATCTTGGTGGCCTTATCTTCACAACAAATGTAAGACCAATAATAATAATAACTTGAAAAACAACTTAAACAACATGGAATAATGTTACAAATAACAAAATGTTTATACATTTTCTAGAGTGGTATGTACTGGCTACAGTTGATGGATAAATATGCTGCTAATTGGTCGGTACTTATCATAGCTATTGGAGAGTGCATTCTAATAGCCTGGATCTATGGCGCAGAAAAGTTTTGTGGAGACATCCAGAGAATGATTGGGCGTCAGACCAAGCTCTGGGTGTTCTTCTGGAGTGCCATGTGGCGCATTATTACACCTGCTGCTTTAGTGGTAAGTTCTTGTATATTATCGTATTACTTTTTGAATTAATATAACCAAGCATAGTTTTGATATTCTGTTATTGTTGGTCATCAGTTCATCCTGGTGTTCAACTGGATCGAGTATAAGCCGGCTTCTTATGGATACTATGTGTATCCGATGTGGGCAGATGCAGTCGGCTGGATCTTGGGTGTGCTGCCTGTAGTCGTGGTCGTGTTGATGGCTATCGATCAGATCTGCAGTGGGCCTGATGATTTGACCATTATGGAGGTATGTTAAACATGAGATATAATTATTTTGAATCTCATATGTAAAATGTGAGCTTTTTTAAAAAAAATGTATTTTTTTTATATTGTAAATTATAAATGTGGTAAAAATTACGATAACAGAAAGCAAGGGCGCTCTCGCGTCCTACAGAAGAATGGGGACCATCAGCGACAGCAGTGATGAGACACGAGTCGGAGCTGTCGCCGCCGGTGCTGCTGCTTCACGGCCGCCCGGTGCTTCGCGAGCGAGGTGCTTGACCCCCGCACACGCATCCGCTTGTTGCTATGCGGAAGGTAATACATTGATCTGTGTCATACCATGGTGGAGAAAAAAACAATTTAAATAGCATATGAGATGATATAATTTAGATCCACGAGTAGCTGTCCCGTCAGGTAAGCACTAAACTTAAACTCTTATTTTTTTTCCAGACATCACAAGATGGTGGAGATTCTACTTCTATTACTAGTGGGATAGAAAATGAAATTAAAAAATCTGGAGCAATAATAAAAACCAAAAGAAATTCTATTAAACGAAAGGTTCAGAACTTTAGCCACGAATCTGATGACGCTGTTATAGAACCTCTCTTGCAAAAAGACAAAGAAAAAACCGAAACAATAAAGCCCCAAAGTGCCAAATTTAACCTTTTGACAAAAACAAAGACCGATCCTGATGGAAAAGGAAGCGACAAAGATAAATTAATAACAGAAAAGAGTCCAGGGCTGTCTGATACTTCTGACATCAAGGATAGAATTGTAGAAAGTTCTAACGTAAAAGACAATTCTGCTTCAAAATCCACTATTTCTAATGCTCCCATACATAACCACATGAATACTAATGTCTTTAACAGTCATGATGGTCTTAAGGGTTACGTTGCACCTAAAAGTCAAATTCTTGTGGAAATTGATAATTCTAGGCAGGTTGGTTATAATCCAAGTCCATTAATATTTACAACAGCGAAAATACACACTGATGGTAAAACTAAGCAAATGGAACCGGTTCAAATGACTCCTGTGCCCATATTATCAACAATCGAAGTAAGCGTAATTAAAAGTGGAATTAACACCGGTGAAACTTCGGGGCAAGTTAGTTCAAATATTAGTACAGGGTATTCAACTATTCCTCATAATGCTAAACCAATAACAGAACAAAATATGAAACCTTTACTTAATAATGAATATAAAGAAATGGACTCAAAAATATTAATCTCAACAGAGAAGAAAAGTGTTACAACTAATGCGCCAGATAAAATATCTCTATCATCTTTATCTAATAAGGAATCTACATTAACTCAGCCTAAATGTATCACAACTAGTAGTAAAGACAATGCCACAGAAAATAAGAATACTAGCAAAAAAGATCAATCCGGTACAGAGTGTCCACCTAAAACATCAGTGTCACAACCCGCTAATTCTATATCATCAAATAAAATTAAAACAACACTTCCGCAGGTGTTGCAAATTGGAACGGTTCCACTAAGCACGACAAAAGTGACTTTAGCAAATAATAATGGTAAGGGTGAAGTAATCGAACAACCACTAACAATAATGTCAGATAAATCACCCCGATATCCGGTAAAGAAAAGCGATTTGAATAAGATTGTTAAACCAGATTCACAAAAAACTGATGCATGCGGTAGTGTTAAGTCTGAAGATAAAGCCAGTGCTGATAAAGATTATAATAACACATCCTTTAATAATAAACAACTGCAACGTCAAAGTGTTGTAATAGATAAGGACGGTACAATGCCAAAATTAAAATCGAATATGGTAACATCTCCTCAATCTAATGAAGGAATGAGTTTAAATAAGTCAGGTGAAAAATCGATTTCTAATGAAGCAGATAAAATAGGTGATAAAACAAAATTGCCAACACATAGTGCCAATAATGTGCCAATAACTATTATTACGACACTACCAATAAGCGCCAGTAAAGCTGATGATAAAATACCTGCTTCCTTAACTACGACTGCTAGCAAAAAACTTACCCAAACGACTTCCTCCGTTCCTGTTTCTAAAATACACAACGTCGACCTAAAAAAATCTTTAACCGACGATTTAACCGCTGTAACTTGTAGTAAAACGTCTGTTCCTACGATTGCAAATTCAACTACCAGCAAAACCGTTGCTGCTACAAAAACTACATCTGTGAATAACCCACCCGCAATCAGCACGCAGGTAACGACAACACAAACTAATACTGCAACCGCTACTATCAAGACCACTTCTGTTACTGTACCTAAGACTGCCAAAGAATCATCTACGTCCATAAATGCTCCCAATGCTGCCAAAACATCTGTTCTAATGAGTACAACTGTAACATCTGCACCATCTACAACTATTGCTGCTGGAAACAAAATATTTGCTCCGATATCTACGGTTGTAACGACAAGTAAACTTTCTGATGACGTTGTTACTGCCCCAGCCACAAAAATCCCATCTAAAACAACGGGGGCAATTGCCGATAAAACATCTACACCTTCAGTGGCGATGAATTCATCTGATAACCCTTTAACATCATCTAGCAGTTCGAAAATATACACGCCGATTACGAAGGTTGGTACAGTAATGCCTACTACAGTCTCCAAGTTTCTAAATACAGAAAATAAACCTGGTAGTGCTTCAAGTTCTATGCACGTCAAAACTACAAATGACGGCTCAAGAGAAAAACCACAAGGAACTGGTACCTTAATTACAAAACCTACAAGTTCTGCTATAAGTACGAAGTCGGCAAAAGTTTCAACCATGGTCACGCCAACGACTAATTCTCAGAGGACGATGACGACTAAGCCACAAACTACAGCGAAAACGACAGCTACTAAAACAACATCACAATCATCGGAAATCACACCAATGAGTTCATCAAGCAAAGAAAAATCCTCTGTGGCCAAAAATAGCACAACTTCAATCAGTTCTACAACGAGTGGAAAGTCTGCAGCTGCAAATTCTACGTTAGTTTCGTCAGGTTCATCATCGAAGTCTACTGACACTAGCAAGCAAAATGACTCAAAATCCAAAGAATTAAGTAACGGTAACAAAAGTTTAAAAGCTTAACAATTGTTACAGTTTGAGTTTGTAGGAGATAAACAAGTCGCTCAATCCATAGTTGTAATGATAATAATATTAATTTATATAAATAACTATTCCAAGTTTCATCACAAGGTAAAATGTACAATCTAGCCATCAAGATGCTTGAATCCTAGGTTGCACGGTCACATTTTCTTATGAGATAGACAATTCCTTACTCCTCGCTCAGCGTAGTGGAATAGTAGGTATGTTATAAATAGCTGTAAATACCTATAATAGAAACTTGTGAACTGAATGGTCAATATGTCTAATCTTCTGTATGTATGACGTAATACTTAAAATTATGTTAGGCAGTTAGTTAAAAATGTGTGTTGGAGTAGATTATGTTAGTGAAGTTTGACCTATGTAACACACTAATTGATTGCTCATAGAATAATAAAATGAAAGGAATTGACAAAATACTAAGTACATTGAAAAATGATAATTTTATTAAATTGATGATAATTTAATCCTGAATGTGTTAACTACATATAAATTATTCCAAGTGCCATTTAAAAACTCGTGCGACTAACATGCATAGCAATATTACCTACTAGTGATCAAATCATGGAATGTACTTTGAATGACATGCGTATGGTAGGCTAGTGGTGCTAAGAAATACATATTTTTCATAGACAATATTATTATTATTATATTTTCGATACCATTTAGAGATGATTACCTAGTTTCATCTCACAGTGTCAATTTATATCAATATTAAATTGATGTGTATCATTGATATCCAGAAATCAAGTTATAAACATATTCTGTATCTATTTATAGGTGTTCTGTAAATTTATTTATCAAAATGTCGAGAGAAAATGATAAAAACGCAGGGTAGAATCGGATAATACAAGAATTATTTAATGTTAACATTTCATCGATGTGAACATTGCGATATTTGATAGTATTTTTTAAGACAAAGCAATGTCGGGACGGATTTAAGTGTATTATTCTTTACAATGAAATTATTAATTATCCGAAATTGTATAATGTAATTATACTTATTTAATTTCTTTCTGTTTACTTTATATAAGATGTGACAAAGTTTTTGGTGCCGATAATTTTCAAGAATAAGTCGTAGGCATCGGCCCCAGATTAAGCCTCAATGCTCCAATTCTTTATGAACTACTATGAGTACTTATTCATTATATTTTCTTAAACATGGAGCCAAGTCCATTTACTCAGTAAAAGAAGTCATAGAGACTTAAGGGAATTATGACTGTTCAACTAAGCATGATATCTGCCTTTATGTCTTCACGAAGCATGGTAAATTAATGAATTTGTATATGAAAAAGATACCCTATACCTTAAACTATGGTATGCTCCACCGTTCAAAAGTAAAAGGCATTGAAAATGTTAGTTTACTATCTCGAGAGATTGATGTTTGTCTGCCTTAAAATGCTTACCTATTAAAATATTTTGTGACAGAAATGTTAATGTAATGGTGACAAACGAATGGATATTCTTGGAGGGATATATATATCTACAAATGTTCAGTTTTGATTGTATCTATGACTTGTTTTGTTTTCACCGTAATATCTTTTTAAACACATACCTAGCTGTACTGTAGTGTAACATCATAATCTAGCACAATACCTTATTTATTGTAAAGTAGGTAGTCTAATCTACAATGGATTCCGTCTGATTTTATTATAAGCACAATTTTTGTTCTTATTATGCCAATATTATAGCATACCTAAGACGCCTATAGGATTTTATGACGGTCATAATCAGGGATTTTTGTTCGAACCAATACACTAATGTAGGATAAGCGTAGTAAAGCTGAACGTCTATGTTAGTAAATTCAGGTTCAGTCGAGGAATCTGGCTTGTGCCAAATTTTGTCAGTCAGGATAACGTCTACGTTGTCTCTCCGGTGTGTTGCTAGACTTCCCGGATAATTTTCGTACTTTATCACATCCAAATCAAAGTACTTATACATATTACAAATTCTTTTTGACTTCCATCAAAAGCCAAAATTATCTTATATAAGAAATTCTCAATTTTGACATCGCTGCAAAAATCGATGACTTTAATGAGCGATTTTCATGCAGCATATTAAGTATTCCTTCTACTGCCATTATAATTACTCTATGAATTGAGCCCCTAGCACACAGTCCTAGCAACCACTAGACCATCGAGTAGGTAAGTCAGTATCAAAAGTTATTACATGAGAAAGATTAATTAGTAGGTTCCGAACTGACACAAATCTATTCAGTATTTCTGCTAGGATTGTTCAGGAATAAAGAGAAGAAAGAATGACAAAATTCCACATTTGTGGTATGATTTGATGTACACCCATACCTATTACTAGGTAGGTACAATTCCTGTCACCTATGATATGATGCCAAACCATAATATTATTAAAAAATTTATGAACTGCCATAGAAATAGTTTTCTTATTTTTACTTGCGCCTAGTAATTAGTATACAACGTTCAGTTTTTCGTTTATACATATTTCATCCTGTCTGTATGTAGGTACGAGTAGAGTAAGGCCGATTTAAACACATACAATTTTATTAAGATTTATATCACGTCATTAAATTGGTTAAATAGTTTTAACCTTGTTTCTTAATCCTATATTGAGGCTGTTCTTGTAGTTACTTAGTGAATAGTGTTACACCACGAATACGTGAGAGTAAGAAATCTTGTGATAAGGCAACACTAAACAAATTACGAATATTACGTCGATTTTATTTTTAAATTTAAAATTATTTGGGTCCTAGTATATCCTATGAAATATCTTGTAATAGATCGTTTCTTCGAAGGTATACAAACAATAGCTGCATTAATTCAACGTTTACATATCCCTTTTCCCGTTAATAATTGTCAAGCATATAAGGTTATTTTTTTAGGAAATCTGTGTGTAATATCTTTCTAAATGTTGTACTTGCCACCAATTTGCACAAAACATTATGTTGCACCAAAACTTACAAAGTTACGAGTAAATACGTTGTCATGTAGATAAGTAGAGTATTTTGTTAAGTAATTAGTAATTAGAGGAGTTAGGAAAAGTTCACACCGATTAAACCTTATAAACATACGTGTAGTCATATATTTTTATTTAAATCTATTTCTCTGTATGTTATCTACTTACTTACAAAATATGTATTTGAGGTTGATATTATCTCATACCTAATATTCGAAAATAATAATTTATTAGACAAAAATAAGTAATGGTTCGTTTGTAGACGCTTTGGAAGTATAAAGGGTTCTTTGCACTGCTAAGGAATATTTAAATTCAATGATCTAAAGAACGATTGTGTAAGTAGGTACCTTAAAAAAACTTAAACTGTAGTCTATATCAAGTTTGTAGATTACATTTGTCGTTTAGATACTTTACTCAAATTGTAGATTTATAGTATTTAAGAAAATAAGTACCTATATTTAAATTAAGTTGTTATAATTTTTTAGATAACTTTATTTTGATAACTATCATGTTTTATCCCGTAGCACCGAATTTATAAATGAACCTACCTGAAATTTGTATGATATTGGAATAGTAGTTGACCTATTTGTTTTTAAATAGGTACCTACCCGTTTAGTTGTCCAAACATACATAGGGTTGTTGGTACAGTACTGTACCTCTAGGTTGATATAATTGAGTAGAGGCGCGCGGGTGCTTGGCACTGCGGCCACGGCTGCAGCCAGGAGCGGTGACAGACGACACTTGACACTCACCGATACAGGGCAATATGGATATTGTGTATTTCCAAAATACGTATGTTTCTACGTGACAATTAAACGCCTAAATTGATTAGCATATTGTTGTTGAACTTGATGTATTTTAGAGAATTATTGATCAAATCGATGTTATATAGATGTTTATTGTAAATATTAGCTTTAATTGAAGCCAAAGAAGTATGGAATGGTCTAGAGTGTTATAGAAGGCTGTATTTTTGGGTGATATTTTAGAACGAAGGCATCATATCTTTCATACAATATATAAAAAAATAACACGATATACCTAATAACAGATATGAGATGAGATGGACATAGAAAAGGTAATGATGTGATAAATGCAAATGGATTTTAGTTTTAGTGTTGTTGTGCTATTAATAAAATATGTTCAAATGTGGTTATTCGTTGTTTTATTGGCCGTGGCCGATAATTTCTCATATAATATCGATTGCGGAATCAGTAACTTATGTATAGGTACTTGGGTTGAGTGGGTAAGCTATTTACCGTCAGTTGTACAAAGCTCCATTAAAGTTAAAGCTTCATTAAATCTATTGCTGACTCTTTCTTTGTCAACAAGATAAAAAGTGTAAGCAATAGATTTAATGAAGCTTTAATTTGAATGGAGCTTTGTGCAACTGACGGATAGCCTACTTATAACAATAAAGTGACCATTAGAGGCTTACATCTTTTCATTTATATATTTCTGTTGATATACTCGCAAATAGTTCTTGAAGTCTAAATAACGTTATTTTGAATCCCCTACTAAGGTACTGGCATAGTGAGGCGTACCGCAGGGTAAATTTCTTGGACCTTTCCGAAAAATAACTGGTACATTACAATATTAATTTCATTAAGTAATCATCGCATTTGTACTTTACGTAGACACGAACCTACCTACATCAACTATAAACTACTTTTCTACACCTACATGCATAGGGAAGTAATCGTTCACGTTCAATGTATCAGGCTTGCTTTACAGAATTTTAATAAGCATTGAAACGTGTTATACACTTATATTTGAAAGAACAGTAGTAATGCATATCATGGATATTTGCAAAAGTTTATGGTCTACCTTAATTTCTGTCTGGTAAATCTTACTATTTTGGATTACAGCCCCGTGACTAAGTAATATCCGCTAAGGTGAATCTATGATAAGGATAATAATTAACGCCTAGAGCGGTGACCATCTATGTCACAAAGTTCCTTCGTTTTTTGACGGCACGTAAAATTTATAGATCCTGGCTGCTATTTTCACATCATTGGCAGTCAGAAGACAGTCAGACAAGAAATCTTACTAAGACTTATCCATTTGCCATTAAGTGTAAAACACTCGTAATTACTCAGCTGCATCCTGTTAGACTGGAAGGCAGCCCTAACATGGTAGGTAAAAGGATAGAAAGGTGCACATACAGTGCAGTAGTGATACGTACAGAAGAAGTTAAATCAAGTGCAGTTGTTAGAGTAATTGGAAAAGTCGAAATAACGATCAGTATACCTATATGAGGTTTAACGAAACGCTAAAAGGACCTTAAAAATGTTGTCTGACTCTGGACATCGGGTCCATTGTCAATAGGTTCAGATCGGGGACATGCAGTTAGACACTATTACATGCGTAACATGAGTTATTAGCTTGGACTCGAGCAGCTACGCAAAGGCTTTTATCGCGTTGACGTCGAACTTTCTTTAACTGCTTTTATTTTTGCTGACATTCGTGTCGGTGAGCCGTCGTGAGCGCACGCCGCGGTCGCTCCGGTCGCGCCCTCCCTTGCTCGCCAGTGTGGAACTCGCAGCCAGCGCGGCTGCCTCGCCAGCCACTGACGTTACCGCCACAAACCAACCGTGAATATATGTTATACCGTAAAATCTTCTCAACGAGTTTCGTGTGTAATATTTTGTAAAAACAGTGAGCCAGTGAAGTAAATCCATTCAATTCTGTACACACAAGTGAAATGAAACTGAGCGATGCGATAATGTTGCGTTGTTTTAATTTTATCCGAAGTGAAACACTGATAGTTTAACTTCGTTCCGTATACAGGTGAGTTGCCACTCGGTTATATTTCTTTTTAAACATTTAATGATAGGTTACAGAATATTTAGATAATTGCGGTTTTTTCATATGCTATATTAAACCTATCTTGAAATGAGTACAAACGAAATTTTAAAACAGATGAAAGGGACCATGAAAAATGGCTCTTCTAAGCTTCTGGTAAAACCGTAAAAACCATTATCTTTTGCGTTATCCATATCCACATCGTCTGCCCTTGGTCATCCCGTGCTCTCGTATCAATCTAGCTAGGTGGGTACTCGATCTCCCGTCAAGATAAAAAATCTTGATCAATCCTTATCAAATGATATTTTGTTGTAAAATTGTATAATTTATAAAAGTGGAAAAAATGGGTCCACTTCTGTTAACTAAGGGTAACTACCTAGGTCTTCGAGATAAATTTAATTGAGAACGAGTTTAATATCCTGGCTGAGTCGCCTCTCCTACTTAACAAACAAGCTAATAAACTCACCGTTATTCGGTAATAACATAAATCACTTCTATTCCTCAGAAATCAGAAATGTATTGATCTAAATTCCATTTCTAAATAGGTACCTATACCTATTCATAGGAGTTTGCTATATTGTAGGTATGTTTGTATTGCACATGTTTATGAGCGTTAATTCAATGATAAGGAGAATCCAGATGATTCAAGAATGTTATTATTTAGGTAAGTATTACAAATAATGAACATTTTTGGTTCAGTTAGTAGTTTAGTAGGTAGTTAGCAATAGCCTAAGACAGTGAGTCAGTAAAGTTATTGTAATTTCAGTGTTCACTGATCTGCGGTCCTTGTTCGAATTGTAAGAAACTTGTTTGAGTTGGTATTGCACCGGGCCTATTCTACAGCCTACATTCCTGGAAGTACTAAAGACATTGTCTTATTAACCATTGCCATTATTAACATATGTATTGTAAATAGGTATGTACCAAGCTGGTGATAAAGGTACAATAATAGGTGTTACAATAATAATTAAAAATATTCAGTTAGAAAATAAAGCGAGCATCTTGTATGGGAGCGTGTGAACTGAAACCTCGGTGCAGCGGCGTCTAGTCCGTCAGCTCACTTTCTATCCATTCATGGAGTCTCCAACTTTTTCCAACGATTTCTTTCGGCCTTCTCTGTTTAAGTTGGATTTCCAGCTTTCTTCTTTGTTTGCAGCATTCAGCCGTGTGTGCAATATTGTACAATTACCTACTCCTCAGAAAAAAATGCATAACCATATAAAACTAGATTCTCATCAGCGATTGTTGTTTTCAAGATCAGTTAAAAGAAAATTCTTACATTACAAACGCCTCCATAACATTCAATTTGGAAAATATGCTCATTCATATCCAAGAAATAGAAAAATTACATGACTTGATATGACAAAAAGATACCTGAACAGTCCCGAACGAAAAAAGTGGAAACAATTACCTTATGATTAAGATAGTATTACTTTTCATTTCTTGATCGACGGAGATTTTATAAACTTGAGGCAGAATCAACAGTAGGTACCCGATTGTGTAAGATTGCACACATTGCGTTACAGACACGGTAAAACACGTGTAGCTTTATTTACCAGGCATTATTTTCATTTTATTAGGTCTTACATTGTTCAGGAAACAAATCGGTGAATCGAGTGATCCTGGATTGATCAGTAGCCGCTTCTACGTATCTATGAGGAGTATCGGCCGGAATAATCGGTCAGGCATGCGGCCCAGAGGTCGGAGGCGGTTAATTGGCGAAGAGTCGCCACGGCCGGTTTGTCCGCCGGGCGTTGTTTTACGACATTCCTAGTCTTGTAAGCGAGCTGCGCTACACTCCAACACCATAGCTAATTCTGTTAACTAGCACATCCTTTTCTTTGTCATAAAAATATGTTTTGGTCATATTTATCGTACTTTACGGTGTTTTCTCGCCGTAGAAAATCCAGTTGTTTTTATGATACCTGCCTTTATTGCCCTAGGGTTGTAATTTGTAATACAATACAGTCGCGTGTAAGCTGTCCACAGTGAGGCTTCCTTCCCAGTTTAGCAGGAAATTAAGAATCCCCTCGCTAGTAAGCATGTCCGACTCCCCAAAGTTTTGGTTGTGTTCCCTAGCAATATCGATCCGTTATTATTTATGTTCTGTTCAGGAATATTGTGGTTGTAACACTACGTAGTAGGCTCGCAGTTGGGGTTTGTTATCTATTGATTTATCTAAACATACGTTTTACTTATCTAATGTTATATGTTGGTATACTGTAGACAGGTTTACTTATATTTAGATTGCATGTTCTCAAGGATGAAACCGCAATAAAGGCAGATTATCCATGATCTTGTAATGCTTACGTGGATTCGTTCGGCCATTGATCTCGAGCTGTTGGAAAAAAACGAGGAACAGTTGTCGACCGGGGCGGCGGGGATTCACGGTTGAGCGCCCTCGCCACCTGCGTCACCGTGCTACCCGCACTGGCCGCACCATCAGCAACTAGCCGATATTGCGCACACACCACACGCCACTTGCTCTATTTCACTGTTGCAACAATGCTATCTACAAAGTTAAACAAATGCGACACTGAGTCACGAACACTTTTGTGGACAAATGGCATAATATTGCTTTTATTACATTAGCTGAGAAGTAAGTCTCTGAAGAATTTATTTTATCGCTTAAGAATCAGTTAATACCTAACGTTTTTAATGCCCACAATTACATGCATTTTTTACACATAGGGTTTTTGGCATATTCACAAATGATAAAAACTTTTAGGAAGCGTGTGTCATCCTCATCAGTTAATCGTATTCAAAATGAATACTTCATTTATAAGAGTTTCGAGTTAAAGAAGGTTACGTGGATAGAACATTTTGTGGCAAGTGTACCTTTATGCAATCCATTAAACTTTCACTTGCACGATTCTGTCATATTGTTGACTAGTTAGCTCTGTCAGTTCTAGTCGGAGGAGACGGTGATATGTATTTACTATTGAGCATAATTGGGAGTCTTTTAGATCTTGTCTAATAAACATGCAGGTACCTATTTCTTCAGTCCGAGATTTTTTCTATTTTTTGTTTCGGTTAATATCGGCTGGGTATGTAGACATCATCACTGTCCGTTGTAAACTAATATTTTTTTTCATAGCTCAGTCACCTACCTAATTAGAAACGTAAATATTCTTCTACAAAAATATGATTTACGAACAAAACTATATCTTTAAGCTGGGCGATCATAAATTAAAAATAGTATCTAGGTTTGTCTGTTGCGTTACCAAATCACATACATACTTCGTTTATGGACTCTAAACATGTTGACGTTCCTTCCTATGTAAACAAAACGAATGCTAATTATTTCACTAATCAGCCCTGCTTAAATATTTCTGGTATTAAATAATCTTGACACAATTTGCGAACGGATCTCATAATCTCCTTATCGACTTGCTAATACGTCTCAAAATAACGGAGATAACTAGATAATATAATAAGTGGGTCCAAACAATTAGCTTTTTATGCATAGGACAAGTTAATTAAGGTTAATATCACTTGCGTCTTGTGCAGTGTCAATGAGTGTTGCGAACATTTGCAGCGGAGCAAGTTGCCGGAGGCTGCGCAGGCGCGGGTCATTGTACCGCTCGCCCGAGGAGGCTGCACTTGCCCCCTGCCCCCTCACCGTGACACCCGCAAACCCGCATCCTTTATAACTCATACAAATAACAAGGACAATAACTAGCCCTTGGTGAGGTAACAACTAGATTTGAAAAAACTTTAATAGTAGCCAGATACGAGCATGTTACATTACTTTTATCATTTATCATGATTTCTTGAGAACGTGTTTGGAATCAAAATTAAAGACGTTGGATAAAAACCAGTCCTAAGCTTGAGCAGGCAGATGTAACTTCCTGTGGCAAGTGGCATCCATAAACAAAGAAAAACCACAGCTACGATTTAAATGTCGCCTCACATCACATCTGAACATAAGATCTTCATATACTTAAGTACGATCTACTATTCCCTAGGATCAAACAGTAATCCAGGAATAGTAGAAAGCTATAATACTACCATAAGTACTTTTTCTATGTAAAGGGTTTTGCCTAAATCACCTAAAATACAAAAACTATACGAGCATGGAAACAGTTAACCGAGTGGCCTCATTGTGTACTCAATTTGTTGGCCCAGCAATTTTTGAAAATACCTGTTTATGCTTTGTTATGACTTTGAGGTACAAATAGAATACAATTTGACCTTTACTAAGCGGTATTGTTGTATGATAATGTCAAGGGAAATACCGGAGATCGTTTCTTAATGCCCTTAGCTAAGGATGGGATGGGAGTAGTGAAATCTGTTTAATACAATTTTAAAGTGAGAAGTAAAAAAATTGACACGGCACATGGGAAAACTGCGGAAAAACAATTATTGTTTGTAAACTAAAAGACTTTTTGAAAAGGAGAAGACTCATTGATGATTTATGAAGAGATCTGCTTAAGATTAAACATTTTGTAGCAACAAGAAGACGTTCACCGGTATTAGGTAGTATTTTTAAATAAAGTATTTTGTTGATGTTACACCTATTCCGTTTTACAGTTGGTATAATTTTAGATCTAACCGCAACAGACTTTCATTAAAAATTATCGTATTTGTTCTTTTGTACTTATCTATGCAAAAGTAGTAACATCAGCCTCAGTTTTCATAAAATTGTCATAGAGGATTAATATTTTACCCTCAGATCAAACAATCTTTGATCTGAGTATTTACCCGTATCACCAATATTTACGAAACCTTACCTGGAATAACTGAATATAAATAATTTCATTAATATGTAAACGTGCTAATTTGATTTATACTCCGTTTTTGGATTAATTACGAGATAGGTATTTAGACAAATAAGGTGTATGATCCACATAGCTTAACATAAGTACATACTTATAATGGCAATGATCAGAAACTTGACCATGCTCGCATTCTAAAGACATTCATAATTAATTATTCCATCGCATAAATATTAATTCATGTTCATGTACATAGTATACTTAAATGGAAATATGTAAATCACTCAGCTCCTACTTAATAAAATGGTTTTAAAACAAAAGTGTAAAAATACCTACTGTATGTTTCATCTCCTTAGCGAATCAATACACATTTGCCACGGTTTTTTTCTAATCGACGTACCTATGAGGTTCAGATATAACTTTGACGCAAACTAGGCAGGTTATGTTCTAAGTATATCAAAACGATTATTAACGCTTTTAATATTTCTTTTTAAATAAGTACTCGATAAGACTGCGAATATTGTTTTAACAATTCACATTGTATGTACACTGGCATTTATACATAGTTTCGTTTTAACTTTTTCTGTTTATTTTGTTACGTTAATCCGAGTTACGATATTGAAAATAATATTGTTTTTGATAGATTTAGATGGTGTTATTGCGTAATATTTCAATACATGAATAGGTAAGCAGATAAAATGTATATCTATATCGCAGTCTTCTGGTAAATAAAAATAACCAATATCACCTGACTGATTTTGTGTCCGCTCTGTTCAATTCAAAGGGCTATGTTACAATTCCTAAACTGTTGGACGTTGAGAGACGCTTGTTCGGTCAACTCAATAACGTAACGTAATTCAATTAAATGTAGTCATTCACTGAAGACTCAAGTCTCGTTTCGAATAGCAGCTTTAACCAGATGACTGCGATATATACAACACCATATGTTATTATTTAAGTTTATGTAATAGGGCGCGAACCTATTGCCATTAAGCAACCAGAAATCCCCACTCTATACGGTCCTTGTCTGCATTTCTAGAGAAAAGTCCTTTATACTCGTTGATGTGAATTTACAAAACAATCACTCGAATAAACATATTTACTGTAAACAACTAAGCTTAACAGGGTTTCCAGGGCTTATTTAGCGAAAATATAGCAAACCAGTTTGTATCTGAGATCGGGTTTGCATACCAATTCAATATCCAACTACCTAATTAATAACAATTTTGCATAATGCGGTGGGCCTCAACCAATTATCTGTTTATTTATCTGAATATTATAAGCGGACGAAGTTCTGTAACGGTACATTGACACAAAAAGTTTTACAATGATTTAGGTAGGTAGAGTGATAGTAGAAGGGTTTTATGAATGTTTACTGTCTTTGATTTCAAACACTTTTAAATGTAAAGAGTAAATCATCAATGTAAAATAAGTTTTTAGCTACACTTGGAAAGAGATGTTTTTAAAAAGTCCCCAATTTTATTTGGGATCATGTGCCAGCACAGCATGTCCACCATATTCTTCCGTACTCCATTAGACGTCACTTCACAATATCAATCAAATAAGAATTTAATGGGATAAAGTTTTAATTACTATTTGTTTTTCGTGGTTTCACCCGCGTCGTGTTATCTACTTCCTATGCCCGGATAAAATTTAGCTTATCTTAATTGGGGATAGTTTACTATAGGCCTCTTTTCAGTCAATATCAGCGACAGTTTGTGGAAGTTCTTCTTTCCAGGACAGTTACTTACTATGTTTTTTTTATTTTCAACGTTTGTGGTCATACAAGTATTTTTGTAATTCCTTGCAGGGTGAAAATGTACGCGACATCAACAGCGTCCACGACGACCTCAGGGTCTGGCCGGGCAGTGGGTGCTGTGGCGGGAGATCGACGCGTGCGCGCTGTGCGCCTGGTGCGCCCGCGCAGAGCCGCGCCTGCCTTCGGCTTCGCGCTCAGGGGCGGCAGAGAGTACGCCACCGGATTCTTCATATCCAAAGTTGACTTTAACTCTGAAGCTCATGTCCAGGGATTGAAGGTTAGTGTTAGATACCGCTTTTCTTTCTACAATAAGATCTTATAGTTCCATTAGAATTGAAGAGATTTCAGTTGCAACAATTACTACTTAAATAATAACATTAATATAAAACCAATTGAAGAAGGGGTCTACATCAAAATTGAATGACGAAGGCTCATAGGTACTTACTATTACACAAATACGGAAAACCATAACTCCTCTGAGAACATGAGTATTCCATCTTGAGAGTAATCGAGAGATTTTAGTGTCGTCGTGAATTAGATGTGTGCAACTGCGTTGGTTTATAGTTCATGCTCAACATCAAAAGTGGCGTAACCTGTGGGAGATATTCTCAGAGCTCTCGCTTGGTATTCTCTATTATTATACAAACATATTCCGATGAGACGAATTTGTAATAATTCAAGTATCTAATTCACAATTGGTTTTATTAGGTAGGTACTCCAACGAAACATAGAAAGAAATTCTTACTGTTTCGCAATATTCTTTCTATTTCACTCATCAATGACTATCCAAAGATCATTAAATTCGTCTTATGCAATATCAGTAATTATTTAGTTATGGCATTTAAACCCTATAATAAAGCTTGTTATCCTCAAAATAACCGAATAACCGTGGTTACGTGGAATGCCACAATGTTCAATACGTGGAAACATTGTGTCAGAGAGTTCTTGTACTAAGTATTATAAGTTCTTTGTCTATTAGGCAATATATTATTTCATTGTTTCGAGTGTTCCTTTCGTTCTTACATGAGCAAAGGGAAGATTTAATCTCCATTGACACTTTTTGTAGTTGTTACCTATTACATGTTCTCACGGTCCTTGAGTGTCCCAGCGCGGTGGGCGCGTGCGAACAACTTTGCTCACAATTAAACCACCAACTGAGCTGCTTGCTTCTGTGCAATTACCCACATCCGAGGCTGAACTACTGTCGCAACACGCATTCTATTCTTTCCGAGCGCTCACGTAACCACTGCTAGTATCTTTGGTACATTTTAATCTCATGCGTGAGTCCATTCACCATGATGATCACCTCGTTGTCTCATGCATGTGGGTCAAGCACTTCATTGCTCTGTTGTCGTGTCGCACTTGATGCGTCGGACAACAGGTGATGCAGCAAATTACATGGCGCTTTGTTAAGTTAAAGACATCATTGTACTTCATCGATTTGAAAAGAATTCGTGACTGTTTATTTTAAAATCTATTACACTTTTTTTCGTTCTCCGTCTCGACGCTTTAAAATACATATGTACATATAGGTACGTAAGTAATTTAAATGATGCAATTAGTTTTACTGTTGTAACTATGTACTTAGGTACAAGCATGGCCGCCGTGCTCGTTCCCTACGCTGCAACTAAGTTAAACGCATGAACTAAATATCTATACTAATATTATAAAGAGGAATCTTTGTTTGTTTGGTTGTAATGAATAGGCTCAAAAACTACTGGACCGTTTTTTCAAATTCTTTCACCATTCGAAAGCTACATTATCCACGTGTAACATAGGCTATATTTTATCCCGGTACGGGCAGTAGTTACCACGGGACGCGGGTAAAACCGCGGGAAAACGGCTAGTATGAGATATAGGCCTAGAGATGAAGCTACAAATCAAAACATTTAAGAAGTCATAACACACACAGAATAATAATTAAGTATACAACACTGTAATGTGTTATGATATGAATCATCAGTCGTTTATTATAATGGCATTGTCCATTAGAAAAGGTTAGGAGTTATTAAACGTTAATTGTTATAGCACTATCGAATTGACGTGTTCCGAAAGTAATCAACTCACTCTGGAAGTGAACAAAGATGATACGAGATATCCTACTTTCTATCAAATACTTTGACATAGACAAAGAATCCTTAGAAGTTTGGCGACTCGAATTATAATTAAACAAGAATGCACATATTTTGCAAACATTACAAAACTTTCACACGATCACTTCCTTGACAAAAGAGTTACGAAAAATTCACGTAGGTACATCCGCTATTATTTAAATAACACAATGAGTTGTTTTGAGAAATTACGAAGATACCTGAGAAGGGAACAGACGAACAGACATATTGCAGCTTAGATGAACTGTATCTGGTGTCGTTGACTTGTGCTAAACACTAATACAACACGAGAAACTCACGTCAAGTCAACAAAACGTGTCAATAAAACTGATGGCGCACACTCACTATTGACTATCTAATTTATGCTTTTACTCCAGACTTTTCTTTCAAGAACTGGTGGTATGACTATAATGGATGTTGGAAATGTTGTAACCACTTCCAATTATTCCTATAACAACTTGGGTGCACACTGCATAAATTACCACTAGGCATGCAACAGGATTTGAAACCTAACTAATTATAATATGGTAGAAACTGTAGACTACACTTATATTGGAACGGATTATTTTCTATATTCAGTGTCAAGCTAAGTGCCGGAAGGTTGTGGTTAATCTTAGCAATTATATGACAATTTGTAAATAGTCCATGTTCCCATGAGGCGGGTCGTGTACGTGTCCAGTGCGTGAGTCACTCAATTACTCTGGCCGGCGACTTTCTACAGCTTTCCGTTCGCGTGCGCCTCTTCCACTAAATACTTCTTGTATAACGTTTGCTAAAATAGAAAAGCGTTAATGCAGTCCTTCATAAAAGGCCACACGGTCAAACAGTTACTATCTATAAGTCAATAAGTTTTTAACTTTTCATGTAGATAAACCTACCGGCTATAAGTTATGTATCACGTCTCCCTTAAACTAATTAGGGGTCAATTTTCACCGGCAACGTCATAAAACCACGGTTTACTTTGAAAATTGAAGATCAAAATTCATAGGGTTGCACAAATTATCACACCAGAAAAGAAGTTGAGAAACAATAATGTTTCTTTTTCATGATGAAATATCAACAAGGTTATGTCGCGCTGTAAAAAGTAAACAAGGAGCTATTGTATTGAAAATATATCGACGTTATGAGTCACTTGATTACTTTTACAATGTGAATAGTGTTCAGGCGAATGTGGCGTCATAAGATGTAGCGTCATTAGTCTATGAGCACAGTTGAACTCAAATAACACTTGCAGTACATACGTTATATGGCACAGTTGATTTCATGTCTAACCTACTCATATGTAAAGTAACA
Organism: Helicoverpa assulta; assembly: GCA_963856015.1. NCBI lineage: Eukaryota > Metazoa > Arthropoda > Insecta > Lepidoptera > Noctuidae > Helicoverpa > Helicoverpa assulta. The sequence goes on from CAWLCW010000016.1 coordinate 6,611,440, forward strand.
ATACTATTTTATGATGTTGTTATTTATAAAGTTTACCCTAATAGGGTAGCCAGGTCCACAACGGCATTTCGTACCAAAATTAAGATTGTAAATAAGCCAAATGTTGCTGAAGCAGCTATGTTCGGTTTTGCGTAAATGTTAAAATCTGTAGGTTATTGCTCACCCATAGCAGTAAAGTAAAAGACATCAATCACACCCATTCCAAAACGAAAGTGAATTCATTGGGAGGGCCGGGCCACGCCGGGCGTCGTTGAGTCTGGCGTTCTTTTGCGTCACTGGTAAAAAAGACGACTTGTGTGTAACGAAAGTCTGATCGAAAGTTGTCCGATATGTGGGGCACTGCGCGACTTGTCCGGCTTCTTTGACTGCGCTCGCCATCGCCAACTACGTGAGGAAACTGACGAAAGTTCTACCCTATGTCCTGGAGCTGACCCATAAGAATATCGTTACATTGCAATTCTAATAATTTGTTTATAACCAATAGCTATGTAGGAAAACTTTACTTGCTATGGTTACGGTGGATTATGGAGACATTTCGTTAAGATTCATTATACCTAAGTAGGTATTTCAGAAACATCTATCTCTACATCATAAGTATGTATTACATAACAAGGTTGTAATAAAATGATGCATCCTGAATCCCACTAAATTAAGGATGCGGATATTGGAATGTTTCAGTAACCGCGGCGGACGGAAGTTAGTTTAAAATAATTTCAATGAGCAGACGTTATTGATACTAACAATATATAATCAAATCACGTACAGCGTTTCTTTCCATTAGATATTTGACAATAAGTAAGTTCTATAAGAATCACCCGGAATCCTATAGTACAACTGGCGACCAAGAAAAGTAGGCCACTGCTTCTGGCCCTGAGTTGTGAGCCGAATTTTACATAACAACTTACGACAAATTGTTCGCTTAGAAACTCGGAACTGCGAATTATTCTCTCTTTTTAGACAATGGTTTACTACATAAATTAAAATGCATAATTTTTTAAGTTCAAATAAATAAAAATGAGATGTCAATGGCCAGTTCTCTAGCAAAAGCAGTAAATGGGATAACAATGGCAAATGTTTGTAATTTTATCATCAAAACCATCACGAGTAAGGCCTTGCTCTTCTTTTTGTGCTGTACAAGTTGGGAGTAATTGAGCAGGTGTTCTTGAGTCGTAAATCATGTTATCATGTACCACAAGTAGGTACCTAGTTGTATAGCTGCGTAATCATCAATGTTTATTTTTTTGCATTTTCATGTTGTTTCTCCGACAAGCATTCTTAGTCATTTTATAAATGTTTTTTTTTTATTAAAAAAAAATCGATTTACGTAAATACGTACCTATCTAAAAAAATTGAAAATTAATTATGTATGCATTTATTTATTAGGTATCCTACCGTCTGATGTTTTGATTTTTAGTTGTGAATACCTACACTAATTTGTATCCACAACTTTGTATAACTTGAAATATTAGAACACGATATTGATAAGATATCGCATTAATTGAAGACACAAAGTACCTAAGTAGTGGCGTTGCATCAAGTTACTACCCGCTGTCGGGCCGCCAGTGTACTTCGCCGTCATGGCGCAACCCGGCTTCAAAGCAATAACTACATATGTCTAGTCCATTGTTGTTTCAACACCTGAGAAATTCTTTACGAACCTGCTACAATTTTCTCGGTGTTCGAGTAAATTATGTTTTCACGACTACCGTTTTGTTGTTGCACCTAAATAAGCAACTGGCATTGAGAGGCGATTTATTTAAGTTATTGACGAAAAACATGGCACCTATTGAAAACTTTTTGTTGGAACCAAAAATTGTTGTTGCAATGTGGAAATTGGTGCGCATTACCTACTTGTTTTTCTTTTGCTTACCCTAAAGAAAACATGGTATTTATTGACTTATTTCCAAGGCTATTGTAACCAAAGTGTGAATTTCCATGGTTGCAGGTGGGAGACCAGGTGGTGAGTGTGAACGGCTACCGAGTGGACGACGCAGTGCATGCAGAGCTGGTGCACTACCTCGCCGCGCAGTCACGACTCAAGATCAAAGTTAGACGTGAGTGCACTTGCTCTTTTGTTTTATATGTCTTTATGTCAGACATATAAAACACATGAGATAACTTTACTGTTATGCGGTTTAATGCTGATTATGACAAAAAACCGGTTCTGATAGGTACTCTATTTCCGAATTGACTCTCCAGAGAAATAATGCTACCTACCTATAAATATTCTTGCGGGACGGGGAATTACTGCGTCAAAAACCATAGCTAATCTGGGCTATCATCATAGTTTGGGCTGCACAGTTCAAATTTACTAACTAGCTTAGTAGCCAGGTAGAAAGTATAACATCGGTAGCTCTTGAACCAAAATTTTACAATCAACGCCTCTGAATCTTCCTTGTTATTCTAAAAAACGAACGTTCTACCATGATCGAGATAAGAAATGTTCCAGCCACTGTATCTGAGAACAAAGAAGAACTAGTTGATATCGCAAAAAAGATTGGAAATATTATTAATACTCCGATCCTGGACTCAGATATTCGAGATGTGTCCCGTCTAAAGCTGAAAGACAAACCAATAGGCCCTATAATTGTGGACTTTACATCAACCTTAAAGAGAGAACAGTTTATAAAGGCAACGGGGTCATATAATAAGGCAAATCGTGAAAAACGCTTGAGTACTACAAATCTGAATATCGTTGGTCCAGCAAAACCAATATACGTGGCCGAATCTGTGACTGCTTCTATCAGACGCCTGCACTATATAACCAGATTATTTGCTAAGAAACATAATTATGAATACTGCTGGACTGCGTTTGGCAAGGTGTTTCTGAAACAAAAGGAAGGTCAGCCTCGTCTACGCATTTTTTGCGAAGAAGATCTTTTAAAAATGGAAAAAAACATTTGACTAGTCTTACTCTCTAAATGGCTTGTATACTTTTCACTTGCATGCATTATTTTTTATATAAATTATTTAATAAGCGCCCACAACTACACTACTCACGTACATAGCATACATAATAATAAAAGATTAATACTTACACTACAATTGATTATTATTATTACTCTACACTATATTCTAGTAAGTTATACTTACATAATTCATCCACGCCGCCTTAGTGTCACGCAGTCTCAAAAATATTATAACGTTGCTGATGCAAGTTTTATTACTTTTCTCAACCACGTAACAAAATTGGTACTCATATTTCTCAATCATTCATGTAATATTATAATTTTAAATAGAAACATATTAGCACACAATACTATTCCCAAATTAATCCACAAATATGATCTTGCTAAATTGCCACTAAAACCAAATTCAACGAGTTAACGCAAATACAAAATGATATTGACTCTTTTAATGTTGCTGATATTGTCATCTGTGATGCAGAGGACTGCTCGGATCTTTTACTAATTTCCAAAAAATGTCTTAAAATATTACAACAGAATATTCGGAGTGTTAAATGTAACCTACCTGGGTTATTACCGGTAATAGCTAGGACAGCGGTGGATTGGGATTGCATTGTCTTGACGGAGTGCTGGCTCTCCTCAACTGCATACTTACCCTCTTTGGATGGATATGATAGCTTTGCCACAACAACTAATCTTACCCAGAATGAAGGTGTCGTTGTGTACTACAGGAGCGATTTGTTTATCTCTATTGAGGAACCGGAGATTGAGGGTGCAAATTGTCTTATAATTACCTTAAATAAAGATACAGTGGCCTTGGCTATTTATAGGCCACCCGGATATAGAAACATAGATAGCTTCCTACAAGGCCTGAATCAGGTACTGTTAAAATATTCGGTTATGCCTAATGTTATATTACTGGGGGACATCAACATTAATATAGCCGAGCACAGTGCCGATAACAATCGTTCTGCATATCTGGATATGATGGCATTCCATGGTATGTTGCCTGCATACACGTCTCCTACGCACAATAAAACATGTTTGGATCATACGTTTCTAAAGACTAAACTAAGGGCTCGTTGTCTTATACTCCAAACAACAATCACAGACCACAATAGTGTTGTTTTGTACATGGCTAGTCTTCCGAAACAAAAACCTGCAAAAATTATAAATTATCTAGACAACGACTCTCTAAAGGCGGAAATTAAAAGTGCTGACTTTAGCACACTGTACACCTCTAAAAACGCTAATGACGCTGCTAATTTCTTCCATGATATTCTGTATAGGGCTATCATAAACAATACTAAAGAGGTCAAAATATCAAACAGGAAAAGAATTCTAAAGCCTTGGATAACCCCAGGCATTCTAAAGTGCATTAGAAACCGCGATAATCTTTATAAAAAGGCAAAGAAAGACCCAGACAATGAGATAAAAAAAATTACGTATAAACGATACCGAAACTTTTGTTCATACTTATTAAGAAAACTTAAAAGAGAATATGAAAAATCACAATTTCAAAATGCAGGGAATAACAGTAAAAAAATTTGGAAATTAGTTAAAGAGATTACATACTCGACTAAACCTAAAGATAGCCCGATCGAACTTATTAACACCAGTGACCCTCAAAAATCAGTTAATAATGTCAATCAATACTTCGCAAATGTTGGCAAAACGCTAGCAGAAAAAATCACTACGAATACTAATCTACAAGCGGAACCCATCACCTCACACTCCTGTAGCCACTCTTTTTGTCTGCTCCCTACGGACGATGATGAGATTAGGTCTTTAATAATAGGGTTAAAGAGCGATTGTTCGGTGGGCCTTGACTTGATATCTAGCGACATATTGAAATCTAATATAGATATACTCACAGCACCAATAACGTATATCTGTAACTTGTCACTGACAACCGGTATATTTCCAAAAATCTATAAAAAGTCTAGGGTTCACCCGATACATAAGAATGGTGACAGAGACTGTGTTAATAATTATAGGCCGATCTCAATTCTCCCCACCCTATCGAAAATTTTAGAGCGCGTCATTAACAAAAGACTTGTTACGTACTTGGAAAATAAAAATCTTCTCTCAAAAGCACAATATGGATTTAGAGCCAAGAGATCCACCGCTGACGCTGTGTCAGAACTAACAAATTATATAGTAGACAACATAGATTCGAAGAGGAAAACCATTGGAATATTCTTAGATTTAGCTAAAGCCTTTGACACAGTCTCTGTCCCTATTCTCTTAACGAAACTTGAAAAACTGGGCATACGAGGAATTCAATTAAAACTTTTTAAAGATTATCTAACTGACAGAACACAATGTGTTAAAATCGGTAGCATAACTAGTGAAGAGGTCCCAGTTACTTTTGGAGTTCCACAGGGCAGTATTCTTGGGCCTACACTGTTCCTAGTCTATATAAATGACATATGTCAACTTACGTTACCGAATTCGAAAGTGATTGCATTTGCCGATGATACGGCCTTACTTTTTAGTGATAACTCCTGGCATGAGGCTTTTGTCAAAGCTCAGGCAGGCATGAACCAGGTAACTAGTTGGTTAAATAAGAATTTACTCACATTAAATGTAGAAAAAACGACCTTCATCACCTTTTCCATTCAAACTAATGACAAACCGGATCCCTCCTTGGGTATTGTCTCACATTCATGCCCAAATATAAATAACACTAATTGCCAATGCCCCAATCTTAAAAGCACGAAAGCTACAAAATATTTGGGAGTAATGATTGACAGAAATCTCAAGTTTTGCGATCATATTAATCTCCTAGCAGCGCGAGTGCGTAGACTTATAGTTATATTTAAAGCCTTAAGAAACACTGCACCAAAAACTGTGATAAAATCGGCCTACTACGCCCTCTGTCAGTCTCAGCTTGAATACTGTATCACTACATGGGGGGGTGCGTGTAAAACTCATCTGTTAAAAGTTGAAAGAGCACAGAGAGCACTCCTCAAGGTCAGTCTGTGTCTGCCGTTTTATTACCCAACTACTGAACTCTATTCGAAATGGGAAGTACTAACTGTAAGGCAGCTATTCATTCTGAGAACGGTTATAAAGCAACATGGCCAAACAGCTTTTGAGCCAGAAAAAACAAAAAACAAACGTCGCAAACATGCAGTGTGTTCTTTATCATCATTTAAAACTAAATTTGCACATCGGTTTTTCTGCTACCAGGGTCCAAACCTATACAATAAGTTAAATCGCGCCTTAACGCTATATCCATTGCCAACAACCAAATGTAAGTCTTTGGTTTCGGAGTGGTTAAAAAAGTTCGATTATGATTGTACAGAGAGACTACTGCATTCAAATTAAATCGATACGATATAAGTTTATAACTTGTACCATACCAAAACCCTCTAACGTAATGGCACACTTGCATACTACACCTGACACTCAATACTACACATTAACACTATATACTAACATTACACACTTGCATACACACACATACACACTGACACTAGCGCTTGAATAACTTTTTCGTTTATAATTTTAGCTTCTACCCTCAACCATAAGTATTTATGTTTAAGTCATAAATCTCCTTGTCGATGATATTGGACTGTAACATGATATTATTTAAGAAATAACATTTGTTCTTCCGTGGGGTGGGGACCTGGAGATTTGTAATTCAGGCACTTTACGCCTAACTCAGACTCCAGCTCCTCACATTGCTATAATAATAAAAAAATCATAAATGTGTAACCTAGAATAAGCTTATCATTGTGAGGAGAAATAAATAAATAAATAAATAAATAAATTCATGACTAATACAGAACTTTATATCTTAATCTATATGACACAAAAGTAAGTTCAAAATGTATTTTTGTTTCGTTTATCCGAATAATCCAATCTTTGCCGTTAGGTAACTCGGATAAGATAAGAAATGGTAACAGTAGGACGTACAGCAGCATCCAACTTTGAATTATAGCGAGTTACGTAACATCAAGTCATGAAATTATTTAATACAGAACTTATTATTTGTTTCTACTTCTTGGAATGGACCTATGTAATATAAGGAAGTATTTCTAGATGTGGTATGAGCTGTTATGATACTCGTATATGGATAACTGTTGACCTATGTATAGCGTTGCATTACCTAGGAATGCCATTATCACCTATTAATGATTCCTATTTACATTTTGAATTAAAGTGATTTAATTAAGTTAGCTTTGGAATTTAAGGACTACGGGATCTTTCTGGTTACAAACGCTAAAATTAGCTTTGGAATTAAGGGCCAGTTACAAACATTTTCCGAAATACCTTCCATACCTTTTACCATATATTTAAACTTTGTGCTTTTACGATCCCGACACGTAGATAGGTTAAAAGTTAAATATTTTAAAATATATGGACCCAGTTCAAGCATAGCTAGTTTTCAAGTGTCCGTAGTAAAGGAAATAAAATATTCTTAATCATAAACGTCTTCAACGTCACCATGGAACGTCGTGGCTGATATGAGTTAAATACTCTTGTACTGGGCACTAGACAGTTATCGTCACCATGTGGGTGTGTCGTCTCACAAAGTTACATTCAGTGAATAAAATTATGATAATTAATCAAATCGTATGAGCTTGTATTGGTGATAGAAGCTGCAGAGATTTTATAACAGTCGTGAAAGCGCGTGGGCGGGTGCCTATGAACGTAGTCTATTAGATAGAGTTGCGTAAAACGAATTATGACAGATGAAATGAGGCCCGGTGCCCAGCGATTGTTGAGAATTCCGAAACGTTTCATAAATGACCGGCTTGGTAATATTGTTTCAACATACCTACTCAGTACCATAAAAAAATTACAATTGAAAACTTTTACTTAGTCTCTGTGGAACATATTTAATTCCCCTTCCTAATATCGATGCTAAGGCTTTAACATTCTCGAAGTTAACATTTCTCTTTTCAACATCCGATATGTTTCATTTGTTACAGATGTTGGCATGCTTCCTGTCAAAGAGTAAGTATATTTAACAGTGAAAATTTGGTTGTGTGCATAAGTGTACAGTTGTTTGATCATGTTGTCCGCATTTCAGCAAGGTACATGAGCCATTGTCATGGCAGTTCGTGTCGGAACGCGCGTCGCTGAGCTCCGACGTGTCGTCGTCGCCGACTCTATGTCACGACAACGAGAGATTGACGGACTTGAGACTATCTATACTCGTGCCTCCCAGAGCCAAGCTGGGTTGCGGGTCAGTATTTTATTTTAAAAGATGAGAACGTCCATTTCCTTATCGTGTAGTGTAGATCTTTGAAATGCAGGATTGAATCAGCATGCTTTCTCACAATTTAAAATGTCCTACCCACAGAATAGGTAGGTATGTCAAATAGCCAATGTCTTTTAGAACATAAAGACTGATTAAAATCAAGTATTAAAATATACTTATTTAATTATTAAAATAAGTAATTAATATATCCTTAACTAGCTTCTGCCAGCGGTTTCACCCGCATCCCGTGGGAACTACTTCCCGTACCGGGACAAAAGGAAGCCTATAGCCTTCCTCGATAAATGGGCTATCTAACACTGAAAGAAATTTTCAAATCGGACCAGTACTTCCTGAGATTAGCGCGTTCAAACAAACAAACAAACAAACAAACTCTTCAGCTTTATAATATTAGTATAGATTGTTACAGACAACAGGTCCGATTTCAGTCAAACGTATAGATTGCCATTTTAACGCAGATTTCTAGGTTTCTCGCTATTAAATTGCATTACTAATGTTAGACATTAACAGTCCAATCAATTTGTTTCAGAATTTGCAAAGGTCCGGAGTGGAAGCCGGGCATATTTGTGCAGTTCGTGCGGGAAGGCGGTATTGCACGCGAGGCAGGGCTCCGGCCCGGCGATCAGATCTTATCATGTAACGGCTTGGATTTCTCCAATGTTACCTTCAACCAGGTAATTATTTTCGCGATTGTTGGTCAAAACAACAGCATACAAATGACATTAAACTGAAACTGTATGATTAAACGATTAGAACATTCCACTGAAAACCTGGGCTAATCTAGGCAAATGCAAAATCACAATCCATAATCTAATTAGTCTTAGAAGATAGATATGGTGGTAGGTACTTAGATAAGGAATTTGATATCCACCTACGTGGATCAATTTAAAACTTAGAAGCAGTAGGAATCAGCAAGATATGAGGACCAGACTACTATATGATTACTGAGTAGTTTCCTTGTTGTGAAGGAGAAAAACACGTGAGTTTTTCTATTTCGAACCACTCAACGATAAAATTAGGGAAGTATATTCCATTAAATACTGCAAGGTTTATTGTATTTGAAGTCGTAAAAAAACTCATTACAAGTGTGACTCTATGCTGATGTAATACTCATACTTTCGCATTTTACTTTCTCGGCAGTGTTGCCTTACATGGACGTATAGATTTAGTTACATTATTACATTTATAGTTATTTTTTTTTTAAACAGTCTTTCAACAAAACTCACTAAATAGCTGAACGGTTGAAGCAATCAATGTTAGGCTTCTCCTATAATCTGTTAATTTGACTTTATTGCATCATGCCTCAGGAAGTATTTCATATTTTATGAGAAAGCTTTGATCCTGGCTGACTCTTTAATTTATATGTCTGACCATCATAACGAGCTGTCAAAATTAGGATATCCGACAGGCAATCTCTAAGGCGATTCTCACACTACCCCGCATGATGCGTAGCGCGTGGATGCGTATTCTTCCGTTGGTTTTAAGTATCTCCGTTTGTATGGAAAACACGCATCCACGCGCGATCATGCGGATCACGCGCATACACGCGGAGAAACATGCACCCCGCGTAGGTGCGGGGCGACACGCAAGGTATGGCACATCGAATCCCGCAGTGCCGCGCATGATTTTGAATGGGCGTGACGTGTGTGCACGACCACCACAGAGAACGCCGAATAAATGAGAGCCGCCGTGCGTGAATCTACAAAACGCACCTACGCTCGTGAGTGCGCAAAAAACCCGCACCATGATGCAGATCTGCACTCCCGCAGGAACGCGCGTAGGTGCGTCGACACGCAATATGCAGCATGATGGGGGGCAGTGTGAACATCGCCTAACCAAGCGGTAAAGTGTGACTCAGAAGCAGCTTGTGTTGTGCTAGTATAGTCATTCGTTTTACGTAAATATATTAAGCACCACTATTCAATTCAATTCACGCATCACTAGAAACGAACCAATAAATAGGAACAGGATCTTCAGAAAAAAAATTTAACAGTAATCCGCCACATGAGTAGGTTTGCAAGAAAGTTAAAATAAATAAACTTTTATATTCTTCGCAGGCAATATCAGCAATGAAAGCGACTGGCCGGCTCGAGCTGGTTATAAGGGAGGGTGCAGGCACTGACCTAGTGTCACCCGAGAGTTCGGGGTACAACAGCTCAGCGTCGTCAGCTGCCGGGGAGCGCAGCCCCGCGCCCACTGCGCCGCACGTGCCGCTCGCACCACCGGCCGCGTTGCGCAGGCGCCTCGCTAGCGTCGCCGAGGAGGCTGCTGACCGCGCAGATAGGTGAGGATTGCAAAGACTATACGAACTCAAAGTCTCCTACCCCAAAACCAGCTTTTTCAATTTGCTGCAGATAAAGCTCGTGGCTAAGTCAAGGCCGCGGATCGATCGATTATTAGGTCAAGCAACGCTTTGGACCATCGGCGTCGGTTTGTGGATGGATGACCATCTTGTCATGACGAGTTCTTCCGTATTTCGGAAGGCACAAGAAAATGGTGGATCCCGGCTGTGTGTCCCATGTGAACATCTTTGGCAGTCGGCTTTGACTTAGCCAGTTTGGATTTACGGTTAGTCAGAAGCCAGAAAGTCCGACAACCATACTTACCAAAGGGTATATCGTATGATAACTGCATTGAGGAGGTACTCAGCTGCATACAGTTCGACTGGAAGCCGACTTCAACATAGTTGTGAAAAGGCTAAGCAGATGATGATAAAAGTGATAAAATCTAATGCACCTTTATTTTGTTACAGATTAACGATGAACCGACTGAAAAGAAGAACATGGGATAGCTTAGATTTCGATTGGAAGAACGATGACATCCATAACTTTGATGCGCCCTCTGACATAGAACCCGATTATGACTGTCCTAGTATTCCGAACAATCCTCATTCGTATGAAAATAAAAGTAATTTGCGATCCAAAAATAAGAAAGAATATGTCACTAGCCCATCGAATAGAACTATAATCAATTTAACCGAAGACGGTGCTACAATACAATGTAGTTACGACAATCAGTCCCCTAGGAAAAATGCATTCACTGCAAATCATACAAATCGAGACAACGATAAAAAAACCATAGTAGTGGAAGTGCATCATACTAGTACGACGACGTGTGGAAAAAATGCATGCAGCTATCCACCACCTTTAAAAAACGATTGTAATTCGGATTCTGTAAGTTTGTCTAGTTCAGCTACGTTATCAAGTGCCATCGCCGAGGAAATACAACGACGTATGATGGTAAGTATGCAAGGTGATATCACTATGATAAAGGTGCGAACGTGCGCATTAAACATGTCATCTCTTTTACTTTCTCTTCCGTGAATAACAGATAACATTGAAACGGAAAATTGAGATAATGTCAGAAATTATTTTGATTAGATTTGCGTTACCTTACATGAAATGTAAAGCTAACCTTGAAATAACAAAAGTAAATTAAGTATATATAGAAGCAACATTTTATTCGTAAAATGGATTTAATGTGAACAAAAAATGTAGCACAGTGCAAAAGAAAACACTTCCTGAACCTCAACGAATAAGCATTCTTTATTACCATCGAATTAATTATTTTAGTATCAGTTTAAGTTTAACATAAGACAAAGATATTTTGATGCCTATTTTTTTTTGTTGTATGTACATACGTTATGAAATTACCTATCTCCAGAACAAGAAAAAATCAAATCCTGATTGTAACGCTCCTCCACCTCCCGCTAAGAAGCCACCTCCACCAAAGCCTGCCGACGATAAGAAGAAGCAACACGATGCCTTAATGGATGAATTCAAAAAAGTCCACAGAAAAATGTTTGCAAGTATAGAAAACAATGAAAAAAACACACAAAACAACGAAGATGAATCATTGGTGAGTACATATTTAATTTATTAAGAGGCGGAAGATCCGTATATCAATGCAACAATTCGCTTATCGCACATGATGAAATCATAATTAATTAAACATTTGTTAATCTGATTTGCTAAATTAATGTAAAATTCTAAGAATTTCGTCATTTATGTTTTGATAACTATCATATTTTGTCGATTGTCTACTAATTGGACATACTAGATCCAGAGATTTCCACAACGTCACAAACTTTACTTTTTTTGTTTAGATAAATGGTCACATCCACAACACAACCTTGATCATTGAATCTATGCGACTGCGAAGTGGTTATCCTAATTATACTGTCACGTGAAAGAATGCGAACGGGATAAGTAGTATTTTGACTATTCTATATTGCCCACGCAGACGAAGTTGCGGGCAACAGCTAGTTGGACATATTTTCTAATCAATATTAGCTAGATGGGACCTATCATATTTTCCTCGTTTTCTTGTGAATTTTTCCTCTGCACCCTAGGCTGCTAACCTAACATCTAACATGTTTCTTATATTTGGGTTATTTTTTATATGTAGGTAATAAACAGAAGGTCTCCACGAAAAGACTGAGAAAAACAAAAAGGCTATCGTCAGTCGCCATTAGGAATTTCCATGAATATTTTTGGAATCCCCCGTTTCAAATATTTCCTTGGTTCAGACTTCCAATTTCCTTAATAATTATTATACTCGTACCTGTTAATAAACTTTTTATATGTATGTGTAGACTACTGATAGTGACTCGCGTTCCTTTTTATATTTTCTGATTGTACAACTTTTATAAGGAATAGGTACTATGAGCCTATGAATACAAAAACCAATATTTATCGGAATCATACATACATAACTCAAATAAGAGGCAGTCACTTAACACTTATTAACTATCAAGAAATATATAATGATTTTGATAGGTTCTCATAAAAAGGAATTTCTTGAATCCCATTTCTTTAGGTAAGGGTTTACAAAAATACTCAAAACCTTCTTAGGTATCCAACTTTTCTTAAAGTATTAGCCAGATTATGAAACCGGGATAGGTACAACTCTTTACGTAGAATATTTGCGATAGGTAGTTAATCCAAATATTCTACGTAAAGAGTCCAATATCGACAGCAGTAAATATAACGGATCGTGAAGGGAAATATGAAAGCCATAAAAAATAACACCTGTTTTGCAAGATTCCTCTTAAACTCTTAAGAGTGAGTTAAGTAATTTCACCTAAATATTTAAGTATGTAATACATAAATTTAGTCTTTCCTGTTATAGAGTTTAATATAACAGACGACCTACGTATGCATGGAAAAACAGTTGAAAGTTGTACTTTTATTTTATCTATACCTACTTATAATAAATCTGTAGAGAGGTCAATTCTGTACATTAAATATATTTCCAAAATAACTATCGGGGGGTGATTAGTGATCGATACTGATGCCAAAAATGCAATCAGTAAAATTTTTGTCTGTCTGTCTGTCTGTATGTTCGTTATGGAAACAAAAACTACTTGACGGATTTTAATGAAACTTGGTACAATTATTCTTCATACTCCTGGGCAGGTTATAGGATACTTTTCATCGCGCTACGATAAATCGGAGCAGAGCAGTGAAGGGAAAAGTTGGGAAAACGGGAGAAGTTATTCCATTTTTTACGCTTCCGTTGCGTGTGCAGCCTTAATGGTTAAAGCTACATAGAAACCATGTATGACGGAAACGTTCTCCTTAAAATTATGTAAAAAATATACCTGAATAGCATATGTCTATCTTTTATGGTTGGCTCACAATAACACGTGTAACTTTCGATAGCTTAGCAGTTCGGAGCTTTCTGATTATATTTGTCTACTATTACGTTTATAACACCCTCACGCACGCTAATTAAAAAAAAGTAATATTAGATAATTGAATAAGCTGGTGTTTATTATTTCTTCCCTTTGCACGAAGTCCGAATTTAACGCGGACGAAGTCGCTGGCAGAAGCTAGAAAATAAATATTTGTGTATTATAGATTATAACTAACCTTTTTAAATTGGGTTTATCATTAGTATTTGCCATGCGCACGGGACTATATACATATTCCCGAACTTTTGGAAAGCGAAAAAATATATTTCCTACAGAAGCAAGAGACAAATACAGGCAAAAAAATCATTTTTATTATATTATGATTCATTAACGCATACTTTACCTTGTTTTGGTAAAAAGTTCTCACTAGCCACGCAATTTATTCTTTGTATAAAGTTATCTCGCTTATGTAACATATTTTCGAGACAATTGCCTTACGAAATTAATTGGGTCACTTCGGCACGAATCATTTGTTACTACGTGATTACATAAACTTTAAATAGTTATTGGAGCGTTCAATTTTTATGAAGTGCACATATATATTAAGTACTCTATATATCTCCATACAAAACATTTATCAAAGCATCCAGGATCTATTAGAAATACTAACAAAAGTGGAATGATCAGTTATTTTGTGTTCAAGATTTCAGTTGTCAACTACATATTTTGAGTGTGTGTAGGAACCCGCCTAATGCAAAAAGTTGTGGTGGCTTAGTGGGTAAAGAACCAACCAAGTATGAGTGTGTGGGTTCGATTCCAGATTCCAGGTCAGGCAAGTACCAATGCAACTTTTCTAAGTGTGTATGTACTTTCCAAGTATATCATGGACACCAATAGCTGTGTTTCGGAGGGCAAGTTAAACTGTAGGTACCGGCTGTGATCGAACAAGTTTGGCAGTCGTTAGGGGTAGTCAGAAGCCAACAAGTCTGACAATCAGTCTTACCATGGGGTACTGGGTTGACCAGGTAACTGGGTTTAATCCCAACATAGTCGAGAAAAGGGAGATGATGACACTAATACCTAGGTACCTAATGCATTTATTAGGTACCTCCAGTCAGCCCCAAGATTTATTTTTATTTGATGTTTGCTCTATATTTGTTACCGTTATTCAATTAAATACTTGATAATAATGTGAAGAAATAGTTAAGCAGATAGGTGGATGTCTTAAAGTCAGTCTTAGTCACATTACGTTTCGATCTTGATAACATGACAATAGCTTTTGTTGTAAGACTCGGGTGATCTGGAGATATTTCGTGCTTATCTAATTACACGGACAATAGTTAGGTGCAGCTGTGATGAAAATCATCATGGTTTTATAGACTTTCTTATAAAAGGTGTATTGTTGACCAAATACCCATCCGCTTGCACGCGATGGACATGGGTATTATGATCGAAATCTATACATATAATAAATCTGTAGTAAAGTAATTTTTGTACATTGAAGAAATTGACAAAAAAAATAGCCGGCATGTTAAAGGATAACTAACAGAACCCATTTCCATCATTTTTGTCATTTTTGTCTGTTTGTCTGTTTGTCTGTTTGTCTGTTTATCTGTTTATCTGTTTGTTTGTTCGGGATTCACGTAAAATCGACGAATTCAATGCAGACAATGCTTATATACAAAAATTCTACGTAACTTGGGGTATTACTTAGTTTTTGTTTCATCGAAATCGATTCACTCTATCAAAAGATATGATTAATTTTGTGAATTCAAGATGTAAAATATTACGACACGCAATCTGTTTGTCAAAACTGTACATTTGAATGTTGTACTTATATTAGTTGTTCGGCCTATTATTAATCTTTACACAGAAAATCACACCTTTATAAGTAACTTCGGAAGAAAAAAAATATGAAAATTTTGTTTAGCCAAGGTTAAAGTAGCTCCATCTGTGGTAAAAATACATCAAATTTGTCAAAAGAGCGAGGTGGTAAATGACAATTAATTACCATACATTCTTTATAGAGGATTATTATTTCAACAGATGGAGTTGTGTATTTTCCGTAATTCACCATATTTTAACACGTAGTGTAATTTTTCGATAGACATTTCAATAGTGTTTGTCAGTTTGCCGTACCACATCAAAATCCAACTATAATTATTACCTTGATGAAAGGAAAATTAATAGTTCTCAGCCAAATTTAAAACGGTGCCATCTAAATTATTTTTTGAACATTATGTCAAAAATGATGACTTTAGTGGAACAATTAATTATCATTTAAAGTTACAGATGGAGTTCATATCAGGATTTTTTCATAAACATAGTTAGCTTATCTTCCACTAATGTGGTGGCCTTAAAACAAATTACTTTGAGTGAGTAGTATTAAGTAGACCTTAATTATTTTTTCTGATGCAAAATATTTAAACTTAATCCTAGAACTTAATCCTTAATCCTTAATCTATCTCTCGCAAGCGCTGCTAAGCGTGAGGTGGGTAATGTAGGCTTCTGTAGCTTTAAAAACAAGCCCAGATACAAAGTGCAGATAAGAAATGGGAGCTTTCTCGATTTAATACCATACACACGTAAAATGCTTTATGCGTCTGGAAACGTACAAATTACGCGTCGCATACCAGAGACATGCTTACTTTCAACTTCTGATCGCAAATACACTGTTCACGATTACGAACAGTCTCAGTAAGACCCGAGCCAAGTCTAAAAAAACACCTTTTATATAAAACTACGTTTGATGTCATTCAGTTACAAAGACAGAATTGTTCTCTGCTGCAAATCCTATCCACTTATATCCTATCCTAATCCAGCATGCATTGCAGGTGTGCATTGCACAAAAAACAATGGTATCCTATTCGAGAAGTCAAAAGAGTCGGCCTGCCATCGTCAGCTTTTGCGCTAAGCAAGTGTTCTTAATAGTACCATCAGAATTTCATTCATCGTTGAATGAGGTGAATACATTTTCAAAAATCACAATAACAGTGGGAGCCAAAGCGTATGATCGCTTCATAGAGCTCTGATTGGCCCCAGGTGACCATCTCAGGTCTGATTTGTTCGTTCATCAGATCTTTGAAAGTGTTTCGGTGGATACTTACTGTCGTCCTGTTTACGTGTGACACAAAATATGGTATATAAACGTCCTCCGCAAGAGCGAAATTTTCCCGGTGAGCGGTAGTGACGCACAGTATACAACACTTCTGTTTCTTTTGATTTTCTGGCTCCACCAAGAAATGACAAATTGCGAGCGTACATTTTGAAAATCTTGGCAAAACTGCAGGTTTCAAGTACGAACACATGAAGTGGACTCTCACAGATACGTACATTTTGCCTATTCGTGAACTAATGCAAACATTTCGGTGGAGTCCGTCCCGGTTTAGACCTAACCCCACATTAGGCGTGCGCGATCCTCGGGCGTGTGAGTAGCGCGTGCGTCGCGAGCACGCTGCGTGAGCGTCGCGTTTTGCTGCCCTGCGGCATTTGCAGCGCGCTCGACTTGACGTTTAACTGCTAAGGCGTTTAGCGGGCGGCGGGGATAGCGGGCGTAGGGGTAAGAACGCAACTCGAGCGCCGCGTGCTCGCCGCGAGCGCGTCGCTTGCACTCTTCACACATGCCGCAGGGCAGCAAAACGCGACGTTCACGCAGCGCGCTCACGACGCCCGCGCTACTCACACGCCCGAGGATCGCGCACGCCTAATGTGGGGTCAGCCCTACCATAGTAAGTAAGTGCACAGAAAATCCCCAATTCATACAAGTCATACAAGTGTTTCTCCCCAGTAGTGAAACTATCCTACCCTATGCGCCTGCTGATGATGATGACTCATTTTATCATCCATCCAGCTATTCCCCAACTATGTTGGTGTTGGGCTTCCAGTCACCGAATCTGTTTGAGTACCAATATTTTGCTTGGAGCGACTACCTATCTATCTATCTTCAATCCAGTCAACTACACAAGACGATATCCATGGTAAGACTGACAGACTTTCTGGCTTCTGCTTAGTCGCAGCAGCTGCAGAAAATGTACAAATGACAGCTTTGTCAGACTCAAAGCATATAGACATAGATTATAGCTATTTCCTGAGAAAATTACTTACGCACCATACGTAATAATTGACTATTCTATATTGCCCACGCAGACGAAGTTGCGGGCAACAGCTAGTCAATAATAATTGTCCGTGTTCCATCGTCAAATCGAAAATCGACTTGGTAGTTTCTACGTTAATCCAATCACCGAACAACCCAAGGTCTGCAAAACAAAAATGTTAATAACAGCAAAATATTCAAATTAGTCTCGGTTCTACGGCCATCGTTTACTTCGATGATTTGGTCTAATGATCGCGTCTCAGAACAAGGTACAAATGATTACTGCACTTAGAAACTAGACAAACAGCTTGCGTTGCTGCTGGTTGATAAGGTGTTTTTTATGGTAAAAGTATTCACAGGTAGGTATTGTCGGAGCGGCGTCCGAGACGGCTCGGCCGCTGTTTCGCTAGATTCGGTTTTGCACTGATAACGGCAGTGAGTAAGCGGTCGGCGAGGGCACACGCCATCGCTGTCCGTGTGATTGCTGCTCGGTCGCACAGTCTCGCTGCACTCCGCCGCCGCGCACCACACATCCGCGATCACAACTCGCAATACATTTTCCTGCGATTTTCCATGCTACGGGGAAAATATATGTGTGCGACCTTGACGCGCTCTATAACCATTATTTTCGTGATTTTCACGGTATATTCGAATACTAATTATAATATCAGTAAAATGAATTCCTATGTTATTCTAGTTCAGTGAACGTTTGAAATAAGTGTGATGTGGTGATTTTTTTTGTTATTTAAATTGTTTTTGCATAAGCGACTACGGAGAAAATGAAGAACGTCAGTAAATCGAAACCCTTGGTCATTATACAGTGCTATGAAGTAAGTTGAGTGTGGATAATGCTTTAATATTATTAGAGCGAAACAAAATAAGTAACTACATCTATAGGTACCTACCTATCTACAAATTTGAACCTTCTCTATCGAGTTATAATGTATTAATAATGTTTTCCATGATAACAATGATGATTTCTTGAATTGCCCTTAAAATATTGCATTTTTGTAGTGTTCACATTTTTTCTCGATTTTCCTTAGCCGCGCTCTATGACGTCACGGCTCTCAAAATATCAACAGTCGCAAAAAAGTGTTCACAGAGCAAAACATAGGTAGGTTGATATGAAATATCGAGATTGCCATAGTGACGATTACGGCGAACATGTTTTTAGGAGTTATCTCTCTCTGAATTGACTGATTGCTAAGTATCGATAACGAGTTTTGATTGCTGATGATATTATCTCGTCCCCAAACATCTATGTATTGGGTAGTGTTGTTTGATATCGTAAAACCTTAAAATACTTTATATTGTTTACTTTTTTAACATTGCGCACTTTCTTTTGATGGCTGCAGAAGGATGCTTCTATTTCAGTACCTTCTTGTCTTACCTGTGTAGGTACCTACTACATTCATTCATCATTTTTAGTAAAGTAGGTACCTAGGTATCTACTGACTGAGACTTGTCAAAACCAAGAAATTAAATTACAACAGAATGTCTTAAATGTTATACCAGTAGTATGTTAACTACCTAGGTATCTTTACTAACAATTCTCAACTAAGTAATTACTTGATCAATAAATCGATACTAATCGATAGCAAAATTGTTTGAAACGAACAAATGAACCATCCATATTTCTTGGTAAAGCTGATTAGACTAATTCATAACCTGTGAGGTATAATTTACAAGGACCTATACACATGTAGGTAAACCTTCTCTATTATGTTCAGAGGATGCACTTAAATTAAAAATTAACGAGAAGAAGGCCACTAGACGCGCAGTCAAAACATAAGATCTGTATAACACGCATGCTTGTAGCTACATTGCTAGGTATTTCCATAACATTATGGGCAATTATCCTCACAGTTATCATTAGATGATCTCATCGTGTATGCACGGATGAGGCTTAGGTGCAGTACCTACTTATAATCAAACGATTTACTATAAAATATTACATGAGCATATTGCTGCTATTATGCGAATAACAACAATAAATATTACAACTGTAGATAATTTATTTACAGGTGATATAATTTGCTTCTGTTTATGTACAATCTTTGCTTTCCTACGTGACGGAGTAGGTATTCCGTGTCACCTGCACTCATTTTTATTTGTTTTCATCTGTTTATGCAACTATTTTGGTTACCGGTACCTATAAAAATACAAAAACACATAAATTATCATGAAGTAAACGTCAATCCGCTAAATTTTCATTTCCCTAATTAAACAACGGAAATTAATGCAGTGTTTTTATACTTAAAACATATTAATCTTAGCCGAGAAATAGTTAGGCAGACATTCCGAGGCTATTCTTAAGGCTAATTCGTATTCAGACCGTCAGTACATATAATATCACGAGTAGACATGTAAGTGTACGTACCTACATCTGTTTTTTTTTGCTGTTAGTGTATGTTTTCCGAATCCCATCAAATCCGCAAGGTAATGCCAGTACCTGAGAAAAAAATGGTATGATGACTGTGCTAAATCTTGTAGCATCGATATTTACTTAGATCTAATAGGATTCGGCACCAAGTATGGAGCAGATCCATGTCTAAGTATTAAAAGGATTTAGTTCAACTGTAATTGTGAAATAGAGAACAAGAAATAGTATTATCAATCCTTATCGGAAAATATGACAGTTTAATGCTTGTGATTAACACCACTTATAGGTACATTAAGGGAGTGCCTCATACATGAACCATTATTAGTGTTTAATTAAACTAATATTATTGTATCGGTATCAATGGCCTAACAACCTTCACTCTTAGCGAAGCACGTTATCGTTCGCGTGATTACGTATCCTTCAGCACAGATTATGTCCACCTGGCATCGACGCCACTTAGGGTTCGGCCAGGTAACACTTGGCTAATGCGACGACGTAAATCAAGTCATTCATCTTTTCCGAAGTCGGCATTTTCCGGATTGTAATACATATTTACTTGGCGCAACTGTCCAAAAATAATACTGACTTATTCATTATCTATTTATTCCATAGCATAACCATAGTGCAAATGTGTGAACTAAGACCTTATATCGTTATTAATGTGTTCTTAACAAAAAGTTCTTTATTAAAAGCGGCAGTATCTATCTGCCTTTTATTTATATTAAATCACAGCCAAAACGAAAACTAGTACCTACTTAATGAACTACATAGGTGTAACATGTTCATACGTATCTATCTATATACCTACAACACGGGCCTTCGTTTTTGTTCACGTACATACGTAGATGAACATATTTTTTTTGTGTTAGCCTCTAGTTAAGCATTAGGTACCTACTTCCTTTAGTTAATGATGTGTTTTGTCAAAGGTCAATGTCGATGCCAATGAGATTACATACATACCTAATATTTGTTTTACATTTTCCTATTTTTCTCCAAACAATATTAAAGTTAATAACGGTGGTCGGCCTAACTCTGTTAGATTTTTTATTACTGATACCATAAATTCTTGAGAATGCGTAATGAAATGAAATGAAAATATTTATTCGCCGAGATATGGTTAACACAAAAGGTGGTAAAAACAAAAAAAGTCACTTAACATATCTCACCTTCAGTAGGCATGCGAAAATTAAAACATAAATCATGCTTAAACCTTTAACGCTAACCTATAAAATCTAATTAATATATTGTTCTATTGTGTAGAAGCACCCTTCAATAAGCCAAGCTTTTAATTTCTTTTTAAATATTGCTTTAGGTAGCTCTCTAATTTCTCTTAAACAATATCTTGAATCCACCTATAAAATATAGAAACCCTTATTTACTCACTACTTTTGCTCCTTTTATCTCGGTCGGTACGGAAAAATTAAAATAAGGCCTCTTGTTCATTTGGTCGTACCTAATTATTACACTTTCCCCTTATCTCTAGGGTTCACAATGCAAAACATTAATTCTAATGCTGTAGGAAAATATCACTAAACTATGTATGTATTAATAAAGCTAGACATTCTAATAAAAAAATATGGATTATGTTAGGTACTACTTTCTTCAATGCTATTTAAAAAATAACTTATTCAATAAGAATGATATCATGCAGAATCATAATAGGGATACCTTATTCTTTGTGGAATGAATAATGAATAGAGAAAATATTTCCTTTTATTTCTGTATTCCATGGAAAAAACAGTCCCATTCAAATAATTGTTTCGAGTACCCTCCCACTTACACAAGTGAATGCAATTGCAATGCTATGTAAACAAACTAACATAAACATTATTCTTTCCCGCAGGACCGTCAGCAAACATTACCTCTGAGGAAGGCCGATCAACCGGCAGAAATAACAAACGGTAACCACGAGCCACCGAAGAGGGAAGCCACGGATAATCCCCCTCCTCCACCACCAGTAAGTAAACTTCCACAGTAAGAAAAAAAAAAACAAAAAAATTTAGAATAAAATCTAACATTGAAAAGCAAAATAAAAAGTCCTCTAAGTTCATCATATAAACATACCTGCATCCACCAGACTATCGCTTATAGATCGAAGATTTTTTCTCGGTCTTTCAAGTCAAGTTTAAATAGTTTTTTATTTTTAGCTTTTTTGGTCGGTCAATTTACGGAAAACCTCCTCCTAAATCTGACAAACACTTACTAGTTGAAAAACGTGAGATATCGCGTACAAACATACATACATGCGGGTCAAACTCAGAACCTCCTTCTTGAAGTCCGTTAATATGGTCATCGGATAGCGACACGATATTATTGATCATAGTTTTTGATAATTATTACTAAAAATTTCTTATACAAAGCCTCTCTTTGCTTTCAGATGCCGTCAATGAATGGACACCAAAACGGAACTCACAAAATCATCGAAAACAAAGATAAACCAGTTACAGCAGAACTTCTCACCAATTCAAATTTTAGGAAAAATAACAACCTAACAAGAACACCAACGCCTGATTATAGTAAGAAAACTGAACCAGCCCCACAAATTAAAAGTATTAAAGACGAAAAGGCTGATATGGAGTCACTAGAATCTTATAAGTTAAAAAATCCTTCGAATGTACTACCAAAGCCACCATCAAATTATTTTGTTAAAGCTCCGAACGGTACGGCAACAATGAAGAAACATTCACGCCCTGTGTCGGTAACTATTGGTGAATACGCGTACGGAGGTGCAAGCAGACGGGAACCAACGAAGCTCGATTTCCTTAATGGAGATAAAACCGATGGTGTTCATAAAGCCGATGAAGAAGTTTCTATATCTAATAGACTACAGTCAGAACTGGCTTTGACGTTATCTAGATCGAATTTACGTAAGAAGACTGAAGCTCTGGTAAGTAAAACTCGGCTCTTTAATTTAGGGCTGATTTTTCAATCGCCAGATAACTTTTATCTGAGGAATATGTTTGACGTTTTGACAGGTTTTGTATGGAAAATATGTCAAACCGCCATATTTATTCCTCAGATAGAAGTTAACTGATGATTGAAAAATCAGCCCTTAATGTTACAGTCGACTCTCGTTAATTCGAAACTGGAGGGACTCCTAAAATATTACGAATTATCGAGTTTTTGAAATATTAAATGGTTCGAAATTTGTGAGAGAAAATAAATAAACTTCGAATTATTAAGTGTTGATCAATTAGGTACTATTTAATAATGTTATGTTTATTATTGTTATATTCTATAACAATGTCAAAAGTTTCAAGACACATTTGAAGGTACATAACTACATGTATTCATAATGTGAATTAATTAATCTTTCGAAACAACTCTGTCATACTGATTTGCGTCAAAGCAGATTGCTGCTACTCAGACTGCTCTCTGACTCCTGACTTAGAATCTTTCCGCCTCTTTCTCTCTGCAACTTTGAATTGTCGAGTGTTGGACGCCTAGGAATTCGAAATAACGCGTCATTTTGTTATATAGCAATGATTTTTTTGTTTGAATTACCAAGAGCATAAAAATGTATTGATTTAGTTCGAAATATTAAGAGATTTTGTAGGGAACTCGTGATAACTTTGAATTAAAGAGAGGTTCGAATTATCGCAGGTTTGAATTAACGAGAGTCGACTGTACCTACATGCCAAGTAGGTAATTTAGACAAAAAATACAGAAATACCTAACAAATAAAATGATTTATATAATAATTATAAATTACTACGATGCATATATTAGGTACTAGCCGTTTTCCCGCGGTTTCACCCGCGTCCCGTGGGAGCTACTGCCCGCACCGGGATAAAATATAGCCTATGTTACTCGCAGATAATATAGCTATCTAATGGTGAAAGAATATTTAAAATCGGTCCAGTAGTTTTTGAGTTTATCCATTACAACCAAACAAACAAACAAAGTTTTCCTCTTTATAGTATTAGTATAGATGTAGACAGACAGTAACCTATTACAGAAAAGAATACATGTCATGTTTGTTTAGGTACCAAGAGCTGTTTACCTTGCGTATGCTTCATAAGCATATCTTTTCTAATTTTGGTATTTAGATAGCGTATTTAAGATTAAGAAAATGTCGTCTCAGCAGTATAATTACGAAAATTTATTTCAGGATCATGGGAATGTTACTAGAAGTTTGAATGTTAATGAAGATAGTGATGCTTCTGTAGATAAAATTTTCCACGCTAGATATGGACACAATCTTTTACCGTTACCACCCTGTATTACGATACCAAAAGTCTCCGTATCAAAAATAAAGTCATGAAGTTTCGAGTCACACAGTGAGACTGTTTAGATAAATAAATAAGTTACAGTTAAAATAAAGCACACTATAATTCAATCGTCTTTTTGTATGGTATTGGCATGATCACGAGTTTAACTAACATTATTTTTTTTGAGGTGATGGGTGTTTTCGAACCTTTACGTTCCATGTTTTGTATGTTTTTTACTTTTTACCCGAATAATGAATATTTTCTTTTCAGGCGGACGCCAGCCGATAAGTAATGAAAAAGAATTTTAATATAATTTAGGTAATATAATAGTTACTCCTCTATTTTAGACAATTAGTGAAACGTAGAACATTTGGTTAGAATTTAATTAGTCAACCAAAGTTAGTTAAGTATTTAATTTATGTACTAAAAGGACTTAAAGTTATAGCATAGTGCCACTTTTGAAATTAGAGACTTAAGTGTGTAATTTTAGCTAATGTGAAAAAAAATTCGATTTTGTTGGTAATTAATATTAATAGTCCTGAAACCATGTTTAATTATTATTGGTTAATAATGTATATCTGTGGAATACCTAAGTCATACATAATACATGCTGGTTTAGAATAAAAATGTTCGTTTTATTTTTTACTAATAGACACGTAGCAGCATCGATATATGTATATGTACTACGTACTAGATAGAACGTTCCGAACAAAAAGCTTGCCACACTGAAATGCACTGCAGACTTTGCATTGCCCAAAATGGCAAATCAGAGCGATTTTGACACCTGCGTCAGATGGATGTCTATGAAACGACAATTATAAAATAGAAAATACATATCAAGGTATAAACTTACACATATAAACTATTCGAGAGTCAAGTTAGTAAAATTACACGCTGTTCATGCTATTACAACGCTTGTATATCATTCTTTTCATTTATAATTCAATTTTACAAATATGCATTAATTTGTTTCCCGCCATCTTAAAATTATGGATTAAGAAAATCGTGCAGAAACAGATGTGCCATAAAACTGGCAGTAGGTAAAATATCAATGAAAACAGACTTCACTTTGTCATGGTATGTTCTTACTTTCAAGTATTTCGCTACTGTAAAAACACTACAAGATGTATCAGTGCATCATCAGGGACATTTTATAATTCTTTCACCATTAGAAAGCTATATTATCTGTGAGTCACATAGGCTATATTTTATCCCGGTGCGGGCTTCCCCACATTCTTAAAAACTCTACATATGTTTTTTTCTGAAATATAAGCCATACCTCTCATAAACATCGATATCCATTCATTTCATCCAACAAACATGCATCACACTAGAAGTACATTTCAAGTCTAAGATTCATTATTTTTAAGAAAAAAAAAACATCGTAAATAATATTTAAAAAATCCTAAAAATAAGTTCCTGGCTTTAATATATTACATGACTTTGCATTCACTTACATATAAATAAACTTTTTGATATATTACATGATTTTGAATTCACTTAGATATAAACTTTTTGAGTGATGAAGAATGTAGGCAAAATACGAGCGAAAATATTATGTCACTTCTACAATTAACATCAATGAGGATGACTACATGTCACAATACGTCAACAAGATGTCAAAAGACGACATAAGCGGGTAAATTATTTGTATGGATGTTCTTGTCTATCGCTAGAATATATGTCAATGCGTAGCAGTAGGAGCCCGTGTCACTACTTTAACAAAAATACTTTTTTTCATGCTCTTCTTTTTTACTGCACTGCAAGTTATGTATTAAAAATGGTCTAAAACATGTTAGTTAAGTCTTTAAAAGGCTTAATTTTCTGATAATCGTGGTCAACAAGGTGGGCCACATCCCAGCATCAGTGTCCCATTAGAAAGCTATGGCTTGACATCACTAACATAGATGACTGATTGAAAAACATGTTACAAATCGTCGGGTATCGAAGATTTTCGTAGTAAGAAGGAATTTTAGTAAAGGACAATTTCTAAAAATGTATGGACCAGTGGTGTAGCGTGGGGGGAGGGGTATTGTCTTTGTTTAATTATTGAGGCATCCAATTCCGCAAAAAATCGCGCTCATCCGTCATATTTGTTAGGTACCTCATGAACATTACGAAAGTTGCCAAGGAGGTTGAAACACAATAACTAAAAAATTAACCAGTTATTAAACGCACATGGCCCGACGTCATTCTTATTGTCAATAACAGTCAATAATATAAAAATGCTGACTTGGTGGTTTTATTTAATGCAATTTTTGGATCATTTCATATCTACAATGTTTCAAAACTGGTCATAAGTGTTGTAATATTGCCATGCTTTTTGGCACTATCAAAAAATTATTATCTAGTGAATATCAAGAATTTGATGATACAATTTTGATTGAAAGCCCATTTAAAGAAACAACGCGAGATGGCAGGCACATGTTGCGATTTGTGCAGCTAGGTACGAGTATGTTTATTTAATAACTTTACCAACTAAACGACAACCTACATGGTTGCATTGTACCTATCTGAAAGAGTCTGAATCTAAATCCCGTGTAGGAACTGTCGGATTCGTTTTGTACAGACCTACCTACATCCCGAGATAAACCTACCTACCTACTCGGCGACTGGCACGGAGACACGAGAGATAGGTACTCCACAGATTATAGTAGGTACTTTTGAATCATTTACATTATATTTTCCTGGTCGGAACAATTTGCTAATTTAAATATTATTTATTATTATTATTTGGCATGAGGTAGGTACCTACCTCATCCAATAAACTGATTGTGATATCCTTTTTTAGGGTTCCGTACCCAAAGGGTAAAACGAGACCCTATTGTTTTCGCTCCACTGACCGTCCGTCCGTCACCATGCTGTATCTCATGAACCATGATAGTTGGAGAGTTGAAATTTTCACAGATGATGTACCTATTTATGTTGCCGCTGTAACAACAAATACTGAAACTAGAATAAAATAAATATTTTTAGGGAGTTTTTTTAGGTACAATCTCGGTAATCTCGCTTTGATCCGTAATTTCCACAAGATTTTTTAAAGTAGAATGGCTAAGAAACAAATACTTACAACTTTCTGTGCAATTATTTAAAGGTTTGAGCTCAAGAGCTTTTATAGTTGCTTCTGAACATGATATAACTGGAAAAAATACTTCAACAAGTGAAGGTACTCCACTATGTCGGGAATCTAGCGTTATAGAAATACTTTCACTGTACCCCTGGGAATCAATAAAATTGACTGTTTTCAAAAGAACCAAAAAGCAGACACTTAAAGCTTCATTCATCAATAACGGTATAAGATATTTTGAACTGCGAGACATACCAAAAAAAAAGGTAAATACTTTTTTTAACGTATTAAACAATGCATACCTACCTGCAATAATTGCAAACATTTCTTTTTTTTGTTTAATAACACACTACTACCATATTTTCAACCACAACAGCGTGATAAGCATTTAAGGTCTGGATTTCAGAATCTGCAACTATTTAAATATGTATATGTAATATCTATTGGTACACACAAACGTGTGCATAATTTTGACTTCTCGCGCAAACGGCTGAAAGGATTTTGGTGAAACGTGGCAGTACTGTAGCAGAATAATATTATTGACTAAGTTTTTTTTTTATTCTGGTGCTTAATATCTATAGGTAGTCCCCCTGGACACGGATGAAACTGCGGGCCCAAGTTATTATTTAATATTTATGTTAAGGGGCTGAATGCCGAAATTGGCTTGTCTCAAACAATTTTGGCCAAATCTATACAGTTATTGACGGCGAAAAAAATAAATATTAATCTTGAATACACTTTTGAGAATTCTGTTAATTTCAAAATACGTTTTCGAAGTTTTCTCGATACAAAAAAATTGAAAACTTACCTCTAAAATGATCTTCCAACAAAAATATCTGTATTACTTATCAACGTATTGATAAAATTTGTAACATTAACGAGTCCATGTAAATACAGAACTTGGTTAATTTTTATTTTTGATTATTCAACTGATTAAATGAGTATAAATATAAATTAATAGCTTTAAAATTTTTAAAGCTATTAATTTATATGTAGGTACATCATGTTACGAACGTCGCGTCAACAGGCTTGTACAAGCCTGGACACAGTTAGCATACTTATTTTTGTGATTTTATGTCACTACATGAATTTAAATTTTAAGGGCGTTTCCATGTTATTGCTCGTGACTGTACGTATTTACGTACGCGAGAGAAAGAGTGTTTTGGGTGCATTCAGCCTCTTAAGATCGAACTTTGAATTCTCAGATATTTTGGACTTTATGGTGCAGTAATATAAAAGAAGTAAATAGTTCGAAGAGAAAATGGCCATTTTCACTATCGCCTCATGCAAAAGCCAATTGGAGTAAAAAAACAGAAGGTCGAGTTGCTGAATGCATAGAATTACGTTTCATAAAACATGGTGAAAAGGTAACGCGTTTTTGAATATTTAGGCCCAGGATCTTTTACGACTTGATGACTACCGATATTTTTTCAGCAGAAACATTCTAAATGGAAAGACAAATACTTATATTTAGGATCCCAAAGGGAAGCTGAAGACAAAGTACGACCTGTACCAATACCCGGTCTAGGGCGCGCTGAAGAGATAAAACTGTTATACCTGAAACCGCGATATTTTGGATGTTGGGAGCAATCCGAACACTGGGTACAATGTGGCAACAGCTCATTAGACATAATCAGTCAAAATTAATGGCGTAGCAACAAGTTTCACCATGGAGCCGAGTAGGTATATTTAGGCCTGTTTTCACCGACAACAAAACGTCGTAAAACAACCGTTTACTTTGAAAATTGAACGTTAAAATTCGTTGTCAACGTCTGTTTAAAGAAAACTGACGTTCGTATTGTCGATAACTTGATCCTTAATTTCTCTCGTCGATGATTTTTTATTGTAATTTAAGTGGGTACCATTATTATTGTAGCTTAGATACTTAAGTCATCCATCACAATAAAATGTGGTATATCTGTCAAGTTGATTGATTCTGCTAATTACTTTTTTAAAGGTCCTCGAATTTGTTTATTTTACGACTAGCTGTTTTCGGCCGCGGTTTCACCCGCGTCCCGTCCGGTACCCGAATATAGCTCGAACTTCTTCCAGTCTGGTACCCGAATATAGCTCGTGTGCACCGGGGATAATGTTGCTTCACGAAAGTGAAATAATTTTTCTCTTTATAATATTAATGTATAAAAAATTACTATCCTTCTTCCTACTAATAATATAAATGTGAAAGTTTGTGAGAATGTATGGATGTTTCTTTGTTATTCTTTCACGCAAAAACGGCTAGGGCATTTTATTTGAAACTTGGTATGTCATGTAGGTAAGTTATACACTGGATTAACACATAGACTGCTTTTTATCATCACACTACGTGGGCGAAGCCGCGGGTGGAAGCCAGTGTTAAATATTTAAAACAAATTATAATAAATAAAAAATATATGGTTATATCGAAGAATATCAACATCTTGTTTTATTTAAAATCCGTTTCCATTTTTTAAAATTAATTCGTCTCCCATTACTAAGCAATTGCAATGGCATAAACACTAGAGTGCCGTGCCGTAGGTATCTGTTGAGTGGCGCGGACTAGAACGGATATTGGAATTTGACATTGACACTAGTTGGCGTTGACACTGACGTACAGTACATACATAACCTATCTTTAACTAAAGCAAAATAAAAGCGCGCAGCGAGCAATTTATAATAAGAACAAAAATCATTGTATTAATTTTATTGGAGACACGTGCAGTGAGAAATATACAAAATGTTTTTGCGGCAAATCGTGCGCATTTTTACGTATCCAAAATCCTCTGTTTCACTAAACCTAGATCATAGTTTACGAAAATGTAGCAGAAACTTCCATCGTGCTTCAAATTTGTGTATTAGAATGTTCATGGAACATGAAAACAAATATGCATATAGTATCCTAGAAAACAAAGGATACGCTATCAGTTTAAGTAATAACATCTACATCAATAATCATCCGAAACTGACTTTAAGTGAACAAGAATTTAAGGAAATGCTCCTAACAGATTGGTCCAAAAAGTCACATATTGAATTGTTCAATTACTTTCCTAAATTTGGTTTATATTGTTCAGAACACAATTTGAGCATTTCCAATGAGATATTTGATACATACATAGACTATCTCACGGACTCTTTCAAATTGGCTACTGACAAAGAACTGGAATCCATATTTCATGCATTAAATAATTGGCCTGAAGTAGAATCAATAAGGACTAGAAATTTCATAGAAGTTTGGACTGCTCTAGATGATGAATGCTTAAAGCGCTATAAGAACTGGTCACACAGTGAATTATTGTCCTATATACCACTTTTTTATATGGTGAATGTTACAAAATATAGTGACTTTTTTGTTAAAAGCTTGCAGAAACTGGCAAGCAAAGCAAAACAGTTAACACCAGGCCAACTTGTACAAACTATGTTCTTTATTGGAATCTGGAGGAAATCACCATTTGATATGCATAATTTAGAAATAGAAATAAAAAGAAATTATGACCTATTCACCATTGATGACCTGGCTATTATGTCTATGGGTTTCTTCAAGAGTAAAACACCAATAAGAGATATGGACTTAGTCCTCAAAATGATTGATACAATAATAACAAACTCTAAAAATGTACATGAAGTATCTCTAGCTGCTTTATTAAAACTTATTCGTTATTCAACAAAACTAACCACTGATGATAGAATTTATAGACTACTGGATGCATTACAGCATGAAGTTCCCCGATTGTCTATTATGTGTAATGTGCATTTAGCTTTAGTTGGGACTTCTACATTGAATTTACATGAAGAATGTTTACATAAAATAGCCAAAACTGTAATAGAATCTATTTCTCTAACAAGAATAAAAGACCTTGAAAGATTAGTGTTAACTTATAGCACATTTAATTTGGTACCCAAAACAGAAGAATGTTTCTTTCTTAAAGTAATGGAAGAATTAAGAAAGCCTGAGAGGATTCCAGAAATTAATAGTCATGGGAGATCATTTGCATGCTGCATAGCATATTTAGGGCTTGCAGGCTTCTATCCTATGGATCTCATAGATAAAGTTTTTAATAAAGATTTTTTGAAATTGACTTATGGTACCTATTGTTATAACTATGGACGAGAAATCCTTACATTGAGTAATGTCTCCAAAATATTTTGCCCTGATGTCAATGATCATCTACAGGACAAACATGTTCAAATAATGGCCAAAAAATACACAGACTATATGCCAAGTGAAGAGTATATAAAACAGTATAATATAACAGAAAGGATGGTCTTGGACGTCATGAAAGTATTGAGAGAAACTCGTGGTGGCTATGACTATGTAGTTGGTGAACATATTTTATCTCATTATCAAAGAGGAGGTAATCATAATGATCTTAAATATAGGATCAATTTAGTAATAAATTACCATACTTATTCAATTTAATTTTTAATTGAGTGTTTCAGACTTAACAATTCTTTTTATATATTTTTTCAGATATAGTCATTTGTAATGATTTATGTGGAGCTCCAGTAGTTGTTAAAGATAAGTTTCCAGCTAGGGATTTTGGTTTACTGAGAAGGCCCCCCGATGGTAACACCTGGATAGTGTTAGTGATAGCTGGGAGAAATGCCATAATAAATGGCACTGACAATGCAACAGGATTTTTTACAAGTAAAGTTAGAGAACTTGAAGCAATGGGTTATCATGCAGCATTGGTGAGTGTACTTGTAAACTTATTTATAAAGTTGAGTACTTACTCAAAACTAAAAAAAAACTTATTAGTTGGTAAAAATATACTAAGCCTGTATTAGATCGGTGCTCTTAGTGTCATGAGAATGAATTTTGCACGAGCGTATTCTGCCGGTTTGTTTCAGTTTTACCTACATATTTAGGTATCAGAAATCAGAACCCACACCCCTCAAATGATACGTAAATTAAAAAAAAAACTACCGAGCTTATTGATGGTAAACAACTGACATTGACAGATTGTTTTATCCACACATTTTAGCAGCAGCTCCACATTTGTAAAATGTATAATTATTAGTACATAACCAGAAAATCGATTCTACATATAAAATCAAAAGCAAAAATAAGCAAGCAAAATGTTATGATAATAGTGACAACGAAACACTATTCAGTGCTGGGATATACTACTAGGATGCATAATATGTATAATATCTTAAGTCGATATTCTCGTAATAAAAACATGTGTTCATAATTAAGTTTACTGAAAATAAATCGAAGAGAAACCTCAAAATATTATAAATAATAGATACATGGGTATAATACGTCACTTTTTTATTTTTTCAGGTGCCGTGGAGTAAATATTCCAAATTAACTAAATTGGAGGAAAAGGCGGAGTTTTTGAATAATTTGATCACTTATTCCTTAAGAAAAACAAAATAAATCCTATACAAATGATATAACTTAGTTTTATTTAACGCCTATATTATTAGGTGAGGACAAAATTAAGGACGAAACAAGTGACACAAAGTTCATGAACATCCTAAAACAAATTTTAATAAAAAAAGCATACTATTCAATCAACGAGTATATTACCGATAAAGAAATAACCTAAAATTAAATAAAAGCAACATATAAAGAAAAATAACTAGGGTCATTTCGCCTGTTCGCGACCATCGCCCAGTTCGCGTCCATTTTGCCGATCTCCTTTTAAAAAACTTCGAAAACAAGATAATTAACACACCAATCAAACGAAAGATCATTACCGCTAATACGTTAATGTATAAGAGGCACGCACAGATAGACAAAAGTTCTGTGCGTCCAACCAATCCTTTTAGAAAAAATAATTAGTCTAGGCTCTTCAACAAGAAAGCGCAAACACGCTGAATTTTAGATAAAAATTAGTGTGCAGCGGCGTGTTTGATGGTAAGTTTTATATTGTTTTATGTGAATTTTAGGATAGATAGCTATCTCTACGGTTTAATGATGAATAAAGGTATAATGTTTTTTATGAATTTGGTAATGTTTTTTATTTTTAACGAATAAAATAAGGTGGACGCGAATTACTACATCGAATTTTACAAAACTTCCACTTTGCGTCCACAATGGACGCGAACTAAAACTATCCTCTATAATAATAAACCAAATTGCGTCCACTGTTTTCGTTAAATACTTGCTTATAAAAAATAATTAAAACATAGGTACTGTTTAATATATTAAGATTAAACAGTACATTTTTTTATTATTTTAAATTAAAAATCAACATTATCATCATTTAAAATTCACTTTAAAAAATAAAAATAATTCTTCTCAACATTGGTTTAAGTAACTTAAAATTAGGCAATTAATTTTGCAACTTGAAAAATAAACAGTAATCAGTTCTGTTAATTTTACCCTAAAATCACAGGGAAAGACCCGCGTTGATTATAGTAAGTTTTTGGCCATATTAAATTAACAAAACAATATAACAATTTTGTGTCAACATACAACTAAAAGAATTGTTGAGTCAATAAATTATCAGACAAGGTAGCATATTCTTTGCATATTTTTTTTATCGATTTATTCTTCTCTCGAATATCATTTAATGCTTTCTTTAAATCTTCTTCTGTGTATGTTGTCTTTTCCTTCTTTTTTCCTGTATCCGAAGAACTTACCTTAAATGAAATAACTTAATATATTAAGATTAAACAGTACATTTTTTTATTAAGATATATATGTGGTTATAATTAAATTATATTTTTTTATTAAGATATATACGTGGTTATAATTAAATATTTAAATTATATATTTAATTAAATTATATTTAAAGTATAATTAAAATTAAATTATATTTAAATTATAATTAAAATTAAATTATAATTTAATTATAACCACGTATATATCTTAATAAAAAAATGTACTGTTTAATCTTATTTTAAGTTACTTAAACCAATGTTGAGCAGAATTATTTTTATTTTTAAAGTGAATTTTAAATGATGATAATGTTGATTTTTAATAATTAAGTTTATTGTTAAATAAATAAATGGTTCAAATACAATCTTTCTTCATTAATTATTAAAAATTTCACCCATATATTCCTTTTCTATGCTGCTGGACGCGAACTGGACCATGGGTGGACGCGAATTGGATTTTGTGGACGCAAACTGGGTAAAACGCCTAATTCTGAGGTTTATCGATTTAAATAGAAAACGAAAGATATTTCTAATACAACTGAAAGTTAGTCTTAAAATAGAGTATATAAGGAATACATTACACAAATTTGACATAGAAATGAGTGCTGGAGCATTTTTATTAGCGCCGTCAAACTTGCCAACTGCACTAAATGGTCGCGAACAGGCGAAATGACCCTATAAAACGAAGTTATGCTACACAAAAATATACGTAATATTATAATATAAATAAATACTTAAATAATAGGTATACTACATACTACTATATTACATTAAACGCCTTCCTCTCTTCTAACTATTTTGCTGTGCCCATCAGGGTCCATAATTGTGACTACCTCTATTATTTTATAATTTCCACCAAATGTACATTATGGAATGCAATAAATGATATGATATGATAGGTAGGTACTTTCCCTTCATCCACGACACCCTCTGAAACCTTGTGGTTTCTGCGCAGCGACTGGCGCAATGTTGCTGCCGACCAAAAGTTTAGCAAGAACTTATACCTGGGTTTGTGCTATTATTGACTAGAGGCTAGAGGTTAAATCTCTTAACGCAAATACATATC
This sequence comes from Helicoverpa assulta, assembly GCA_963856015.1. Classification (NCBI taxonomy): domain Eukaryota; kingdom Metazoa; phylum Arthropoda; class Insecta; order Lepidoptera; family Noctuidae; genus Helicoverpa; species Helicoverpa assulta. The sequence continues at coordinate 6,646,619 of CAWLCW010000016.1, forward strand.
AAATAAAGTACTCCTTAAAGTAAGGATTCAATTAATGTATAAATTTTATTTTTTACCTGAGATTTTAAATAATAAGTCAATTCAGGATTGATCCCGGTATTCCTCCGGTTGAAACCGGAAGTCGACCCCAACGGCCAACTTGGGGTTCAGAGTGGACTAGGCTAGGCAAATGGTGATTTGGAAGCCTCTCATGGATTTCATATAATTAAAGATTCGTGAGTGCGGTTATACCGTTACAAAATCAGTGGGATTTATCATTTATTGATATGTTACAGCCAAAGTAACCAATCTGGATATTAGGTTTACATATTATCTAGCTATTATTTATAATGTCTACTCAATTTACATAAAGTGATAATTGACACAGAATTAATCACATTAACTAGCAATTTTATATAATATTTATGATCTTCAAAGACTAGAAGAGAAGATAATGTAATAAAACAAGTACCTAGGTATAATTTTCATGTTAATTAACTAAAGTGTCAGGTAGCCGACCTTAATATAATTCGAAAAAGGCTAGTTATAGTTAGCCCAGGGGCCCGATTCTCCTAATTTTACTTAAGCGCCATTCGATTAACGTTCGACTGCGATCCAATCCCGACTCGATTACGATTGAAGCGTATGTGGCATTCCGCTATTTTTTCTTTGAAATAAACGTTTTTATCCTTTTCTATCATTCAATAATGAATCATTTTGTCTGCAAATGATTTACGATTGCAAAATGATTGTACAGCAAACTACCGTATAGACCAAAATCACCAAAATAGCAGACCAATCGCACACCAATCAAATGTCAATCGAATACGATTGGTCTTTTATTAGTAGCAGAATGCCCGATATGGTTAAAACTGCTATTACGATCATATTGCGATTCGATTTCTATTCGATTTTGACATTATTAACTTAGGAGAATCGGGCCCCTGAGCAGGGGCCCGTTAGGGGCAAGTTAATAATGTCAAAATCGAATCGCAATAGGATAGTAATAGCAGTTTTTACCATATCGGGCATTCTGCTACTAATAAAAGACCAATCGTATTCGATTGACATTTGATTGGTGTGCGATTGGTCTGCTATTTTGGTGATTTTGGTCTATACGGTAGTTTGCTGTACAATTATTTTGCAATCGTAAATCATTTGCAGACAAAATGATTCATTATTGAATGACAGAAAAGGATAAAAACGTTTATTTCAAAGAAAAAATAGCGGAATGCCACATACGCTTCAATCGTAATCGAGTCGGGATTGGATCTCAGTCGAATCGAGTCGAACGTCAATCGTATGTTAGTTACTAGTAAATTAGTTTTTTCCATATTTATACTTTGGCCATCGATATATATGTACTACGTACTAGATAGAACGTTCCGAACAAAAAGCTTACCACACTGAAATGCACTGCAGACTATGCATTGCCCCAAATGGCAAATCAGAGCGATTTTGACACCTGCGTCAGACGGATGTCTATGAAACGACAATTATAAAATAGAAAATACATATCAAGGTATAAAATTACACATATAAACTATTCGAGAGTCAAGTTAGTAAAATTACACGCTGTTCATGCTATTACAACGCTTGTATATCATACTTTTCATTTATAATTCAATTTTACAAATATGCATTAATTTGTTCCCGCCCGCCATCTTAAATTATGGATTAAGAAAATCGTGCAGAAACAGATGTGCCATAAAACTGGCAGTAGGTAAAATATCAATGAAAAGAGACTTCACTTTGTCATGGTATGTTCTTACTTTCAAGAAAAAATAATATGACCTCGTATGTATTTCGCTACTGTAAAAACACTACAACATATATCAGCGCGTTTAAATTCGCGAACATTTGTGAAAGCCCTCTTAAGAAAAAAAAACATCGTAATTAATATTAAAAAACCCTAAAAATAAGTTCCTGGTTTTAAAACATTACATGATTTTGCATTCACTTAGATATAAATAAACTTTTTGATATATTACATGATTTTGAATTCACTTAGATATAAACTTTTTGAGTAATGAAAAATGTAGGCAAAATACGAGCGAACATATTATATCACTTCTGCAATTAACATCAATGAGGATGACTAGATGTCACAATACGTCAACAAGATGTCAAAAGATGACATAAGCGGGTAAATTATTTGTATTCGATGATTTGTATGGATGTTCTTGTCTATCGCTAGAATATATGTCAATGACTTTGGCTAACTTTGACCAGCTATAATGAATAATATCATAATATCCAGATAAAGTGATTAATTTATCACATTGTCTAGTCAATCAAAAAAACATTTAAAAATATAAAAAATAGGTTGCCAACGATATCGGGCACAGGGTCCAAGGTACCGGTGGTTAGGGTCCCAGAGACAGAAACCTCCTCACAATACGCGCCGTATCACGGAGTACTGCCTTCTGAATCAGTCCCTTGATCCAGCCGCCTAACGAGAGCCTCATGAGGTGTTAGTCGAGGCTCTTGGCTATTAGACCATTGGCCGTAACGACAATCGGCACAATAACAGCCGTGTTAACATTCCACATGGCGACAACCTCGTGCGCTAAGTCGAGATACTTTATTATTAGACTTACTTTTCATTTATTTATTTTTAAACATATAATTTACATTTTTAAATATTAAATATAAAAATAAAAAACATTTAAAAATATAAAAAATAGGTTGCCACCGATATCGGGCACAGGTTACTTATTTATTATTATTAGACTTACTTATTATTATTCGCTCCCTATACTGTCAATTAAATTGTACAATATTACGAGACAGTTATTCAATCACGATCGCTAGAAATCATTGCGCAATCCTTAAAATAAACCCGTCAATTATTTTGAATTCACCTTTTAGGAAAGCCCAAAGACGAATATTACAGCAGCTGTGTTTTACAGTTTTTACACTATGGCAACATTGCTTCTATGTCCGCCCGATGATTTCCAAAGCAATTAATTTTACTCTATGGTAACGCATCAGCAGCTTGCAGACATAATAACGGATTGGGCAGGGGCTGGTCACTGCCGTACTTGACTAGATTTCGGACACTTTAATGGTGAGTTTAGTCTGTCGAGATGACGAATAACCTGTAGACAATACTGATGTATACATGTGTGTGAAATGGGATGTACGCACACATAAACAATTTGTTTCGGCAGACGATACCAGATGGCGCTTCAAAAATCGTTTGAAGGTTGCAGAAAAAAATCGAAGTGGGTTCTCTATTCCCAATCTATTTACTATACTCTATGGGATTGGGATATTTTCGCGCCCGGTTCTCGTGCGAAGGAAAACATCTCTACGTTATGTATTATTCTTCAAACTGCTAATATAAATTATTTATAAGTAATATTTATTCTGTGTCATCATGTCTCAAACAGAGGAACCTATGGACGTTGCTGCAGATGTTGGGGAAAATTCAGTATGTAGTTATTACTTTTTTATGCTGTATAAGTTCTGAGGATAATTCTTTAATCGATTTTTTTTCGTAATAGAATGGATCATCAAGCGACACTACTTCCTCGAGAGGCAAAGAAGGGGATTTCGAAAGTAAAATTGAAACTGATCGTTCAAAAAGATTTGAGTTTCTGTTGAAACAAACTGAGATTTTCTCTCATTTTATGACAAATACTCCCAAATCTGGCAGCAGTCCACCAAAACCAAAAGCCGGCAGACCTAAGAAGATCAAACAAGACGTGGAGCCGGGCGGAGGGTCAGCGGGAGAGTAAGTAACAATGAAACTAACCTTTACCTTGGCTGTAACAAACAATACACATGTGTTTCCATACAAATGTTTATCGTACTCGGTTTTAGTTTTGAGAAACGGAGTCACATACACGAATGGCAGTGTTACACTAAAAGAATAGTATTAATTATTTTATAAAAGTAAATAATTTCTTTAAATGTCTCTAGCCACCGCCACCGAAAGACTGAACAGGAAGAAGACGAAGAGCTACTTGCAGAAACAAACACTAAAGTAAAATCAATATTCCGTTTTGAAGCTTCCCCGCATTATATTAAAAATGGAGAAATGCGTGATTATCAAGTAAGAGGTCTTAACTGGATGATCTCCCTTTATGAAAATGGCATCAATGGTATCTTGGCAGATGAGATGGGTCTTGGTAAAACATTACAGACTATTTCTTTGCTTGGATACATGAAGCATTTCAAGTAAGATTCATTACATTTTAAAATCTAAAATCCATTAAATTGAGTTAATTTATAAAAACTAATTTCGTTTAATTTATATATTTTTTTATTTCTTATCAGAAATGTCCCAGGACCGCACATTGTTATTGTTCCAAAATCAACATTAACAAATTGGATGAATGAATTTAAGAAATGGTGTCCATCCCTGAGAGCTGTATGCCTAATTGGTGACCAAGAAACTAGGGTATGTTTCACAGTTTTTTCTTTTCTTATCATTTAGAATTGTTTCATCAAATTACATTTTAAATTTCCCAAAGTATACAGAGGCAGATCTGCCACAGTGAGCACTGTGGGAATGATGTATCCATCAACCCTTATTTGTAACTGCCCCTATGTATGTAGTTCCTTATATATTTTCCCTCTTTAATCCCTTATGTAGGGGAACACCCTATATATTCTTTCCTCTCGTAACAATCTCTCTTGTGTAATCCCTTATGTATACACCAAATTTTTTAATTTATGTGTATTTCCAACCATATTGGATATGTGGCATATGTTAACCTTTTCACATATTTAAATACAAGAAATATGTATGTTTTTGTAATGTATAATGTTGCACAAATTATAGAACACAATTATTTTTATCAGAGCACATTCATTCGAGAAGTCCTGATGCCTGGTAACTGGGATGTTTGTATTACATCTTACGAGATGATCATTCGAGAGAGATCAGTATTCAAGAAATTTAACTGGAGATACATGGTGATTGACGAGGCTCATCGAATCAAGAATGAAAAGTCAAAACTTTCAGAACTGCTTAGAGAGTTCAAGAGTATGAATCGGCTGCTGCTCACTGGCACCCCACTGCAAAACAATCTCCATGAGCTGTGGGCCCTGCTCAACTTCCTATTGCCTGATGTATTTAACAGTTCTGATGTAAGTGGCATTACTTATTTAAGCTTGTACAACTATAGCTACATTGGTAAGCTCTTTTGGTAAAATTATTGAAATTGCAGGACTTTGATTCTTGGTTCAACACTAATGCAGCTCTCGGTGACAATCAACTAGTGTCTCGGTTGCATGCAGTGTTAAGACCATTCTTACTTCGTCGCCTGAAGTCTGAGGTGGAAAGGAAACTTAAACCGAAGAAGGAGGTGAAAGTGTATGTAGGTTTGAGCAAAATGCAAAGAGAATGGTATACTAAGGTCCTGATGAAAGACATTGATGTTGGTAAGTACAACATAATTTTTGCTAATGAGTTGATAAATCCTATGATAAATTGAACATAATATTCTTTTTAGTAAATGGTGCTGGCAAGGTTGAAAAGATGCGACTGCAGAACATTCTTATGCAACTGCGCAAATGCTGCAACCATCCTTACCTGTTTGACGGTGCAGAGCCTGGCCCACCCTACACAACTGACTTGCACCTTGTGTACAACTGTGGAAAACTTGCCATCCTTGACAAATTGTTGCCAAAACTCCAAGAGCAGGATTCTAGAGTACTGATATTTTCCCAAATGACCAGGATGTTGGACATCCTAGAAGATTATTGTCTTTGGCGGCAGTATAAGGTAACTATTCTTGATCAAGTATAATGATTGCAAGAATATTAACTTAATAATTTTATATGCCTGAAGCATTTAATTTGTGTATCTAGCATGGAGACTAAACAGAAATGGTAAAGCATGTGTAAATATTTTCAGTACTGCCGTTTAGATGGCCAAACACCACATGAAGATAGAAATAGGCAAATCGAAGAGTATAATGCAGAAGGAAGTGAGAAATTTGTCTTCATGTTGTCGACGCGCGCTGGAGGTTTGGGTATTAACTTGACGTCGGCCGATGTCGTCATAATTTACGATTCCGATTGGAATCCGCAAATGGATTTGCAGGCTATGGACAGAGCACATCGTATTGGGCAGAAAAAACAAGTTAGTAGATAATTTAATACATATATAAATATAAAAATAGGCTTAAACAATCACCTTAAGGAAAAAAATGCTCTCATAATCCTTAATAACACTTATTGTGGGCCACATAAAAATATACCTATCTAACTATACATACTACTTAAACAGGTAAGAGTATTCAGACTCATTACGGAAAATACGGTGGAAGAGAAGATTGTAGAACGAGCTGAAGTGAAGCTCAGGTTAGACAAACTCGTGATACAATCTGGTCGCTTAGTTGATCAGAAGAGTCAGCTCAATAAAGACGAAATGCTCAACATGATCAGACACGGTGCCAACCACGTGTTCTCGTCTAAAGATTCAGAAATCACTGAAGAAGATATTGACGTCATATTAGCTAAAGGAGAGCACAAGGTAATGTTTTTTACTATTCTCAGTTTCTTTGAAATATTAAATATCGAGATTATTATTTGCTTTTAATGTATTTTATAGACTGAAGAATTGAAGCAAAAACTGGAGAGTCTAGGAGAATCTTCACTACGAGCCTTTTCCATGGACACACCTGGCGCCACAACAGATTCGGTCTACCAGTTTGAAGGTTTATTCTAATTAATAGCAATATAATTTCAAAATGAGAGATAGAGGGTATAATATTAATCATGCAATACACTACTAATCGCGAATATTCTATTTAGGGGAGGATTACAGAGAGAAGCAGAAAGTGTTACCCATTGGTAATTGGATAGAACCGCCTAAACGCGAGCGTAAAGCTAACTATGCAGTGGACGCGTACTTCCGAGAGGCACTGCGCGTGTCCGAACCGAAGGCGCCTAAGGTACAGGTAAATAAGTGTAAAGAGCTAAATGCGGAGGTCAGCGCAGCACTCTACTTACTTGGTGGTGGTTCTATGGCAATACAATTATCAACTAATTCATGTACTCGTATTATGTAAATTGATTAGCTCTTTATACTGGCATTATGTAGTTCATACTGTTTCTGCTGTTTAATATTTATTTATTGTGCCTTAATACTTATTTAGAACTAGAATATCACTATCAATTCACATACATTATGTTATGTACTATTCATATCACTTTACTACAATATATCTATTGCTTTATGTCGTAGTTAGTTTTGTACAAATGGCATTTGATTGTATGGATAATGTATACTTTTCTGATGTGTAGGCACCTCGTCCTCCAAAGCAACCGATTGTGCAAGATTTCCAGTTCTTCCCGCCACGACTATTCGAACTTCTGGATCAAGAAATATATCACTACCGCAAAACACTGGGGTAAGGTGTTACTTAAAGAGAACATTACTTAAATGTTGTTTAGATAAAGCTCCTTATACAATATTTTTACTAGGTACAAAGTTCCTCGGAATCCCGAGTTGGGTCCCGATGCTGCCAAGATCCAAAGAGAAGAACAACGGAAGATAGATGATGCTGAAGCTCTTACTGAAGAAGAAATACAGGAGAAAGAACAGTTGTTAACTCAAGGTAAAGTGTCATTGTTTTAATGTTTACTGATTGTTGTCCAGTTATGGTCATCGTAATTATCAGTTCACTCAATCAAACACTCAAAACTTTTACAGGGTTTACAAACTGGACGAAACGAGACTTCAACCAATTCATTAAAGCAAATGAAAAATATGGTCGAGATGACATTGAAAACATTGCCAAAGATGTTGAAGGCAAAACTCCTGAAGAAGTTCGTAAAATATATTGGTTTAAAAATTAGGACTCAAGTTATGATTTTAATACTCAATTTACATTTCTCGCAGGTTATGGAATATTCTGCAGTTTTTTGGGAGAGGTGTCACGAACTTCAAGATATAGACAGAATAATGGGACAAATTGAAAGAGGAGAGGCCAAAATACAAAGAAGAGCGTCTATCAAAAAAGCGCTGGATGCTAAGATGGCGCGGTATCGAGCTCCATTCCATCAATTAAGAATCTCGTATGGAACGAATAAAGGAAAAAATTACGTTGAGGAAGAGGACAGGTGATGTTATTTTTAAAAAATCTGCCTTAAGCGATCTTTGTGTCAAACTCTTGTGAATTCCTGTGTAACCGCACATAGCTTGGTACTACACCACTGTAGAAGACCATTGCATCGCAGTTAATGCCTGCATGCCGGCATGCCACTGCCATATATAAGCAGAAAATGTATACCGGTCGGCTTGTGGGCGTTATTACCCTCCCACCAGCCGACTCACATACAGTGCACTCACTCACTGTGTGTATGTTCCAAATTATATATTTTTTGTTACTGCTGGAATCAAGAATATAACAAAGTATGTACTAACTTGTAAACTTTTATAGGTTCCTCGTGTGCATGTTGCATAAATTAGGCTTCGATAAAGAAAACGTGTATGAAGAACTTCGAGCATCAGTACATGCTGCACCACAATTCCGATTTGATTGGTTCCTCAAATCCAGAACAGCCGTAGAATTGCAACGCAGGTCGGCATTAAATTACATTTTATTTTGATTTAGTTGTACTAATATTTACAAAGTATTTACTAAATTGGAATTTGATCTTTGTTTTGCAGATGTAATACTCTTATAACTTTGATCGAAAGAGAAAATCAAGAACTTGAAGAAAAAGAAAGGGCTGAAAAGAAGAAAAAGAGTGGTGCCGCCAATCAAAATACACCTGGCGGAAATGCGACAGGCAAAGGCGCTAATACTAGTAAACGCAAAGCCGACAACACACCTGATACCGCCCAAAAGCACAAAAAGAAGAAAAAATGAACCTAATGTGGTTCTACACGCAATTGAATGATTATAATTTCTTAAGTAATGATTAAGATGATTAACATTGCAATGGTAAATAAACCTATTGTCATGAATGTCTACCACATTTGTTTTAATGGATATTACTAATATAATACCTTTAAATAAAATAGACTAGCTGTTTTACCCGCCTTGTCCTGGGGAACCACTTTCCCATACCTATAAAACCTGGGGAATAAATAATGGGAAATAGTAAGTGTAGCCACAAAATTATTATTGGACACATGATTAAACTTCTAATTTTATAACTAAGCAATGGGGAAATGACATAGCCTCTAATAAACTAATTCGTCTTTTTTACAACGTCAACTAAATATTCTATAGAAAGCTTCAAGTAAAGATCATCAATTATTGTCACTTGTCCTTCTTATTTATACATTGTCATCTAATTTACTAACTCGGCCTCGTTTTTAGCATATTGCCATTTATAACCTTCAATTAAAAAACATTGTATTAAAAATTGAAGTTAGTGGCGAAGAATCGCTGCAAAACCGACTTCACGTAGTCTTGTCTGCCCTACCCCTAGAGTGCAATTCAAAACCGCGTAGGCGCGGAGGGGCGAGGCGGCCTGCGAGCTGAGGCGCAGGTAGTTTTAACGTTCGCCGACGCGGCTGAGGCTGCGGTGGTGAGCGTGAAAACCATCTGCGACGATAAGCTCGCATGGGACCGCCGCAGCCCCGCAGCCAAGGGCGGATCCAGCTTCGGTGCCAGGGGGGGGTCACACAGTCGTGATCATCCTCCGAGCCTTTTTTCCCAACTATGTTGGGGTCGGCTTCCAGTCTAACCGGATTCAGCTGAGTACCAGTGCTTTACAAGAAGCGACTGCCTATCTGACCTCCTCAACCCAGTTACCCGGGCAACCCAATACCCCTTGGTTAGACTGGCGCAGCGTCGGACTGGCCATACAGTCGAGGTGGCATTTGCCAGCCGGGCCCCAGCCTGCACGGGCCCCCCCACAGGCCTGGGTTGAGAGGCATGCGGCAACCTCAGCACAGGGGGGGGGCCCGCGCAGCGTGCCCCCTGTGCTACGGTTGCCCATGTGCATGTCTCGTAAACTATGCGTCTTACAAAAAATTTGAAAGACAAAACAATTTGCTACAAATTATGACTTACGAATTTTTTGTAAGAAGCGTAGTTTACGAGATATCGCGAAAAGTGTTTTCACCCCTTTTTTCAAGATGGCGGCCGGGGGACCTGGGTGGCGACCCCACAAACTTGAGATTAAGCTTCTATTGACCCCCCACACATGTCCCAAAAATAAAATTGCATCCTGTAATAAATGCAATACTCTGTCCTTAAATTGTAGGTAACATTTCAATGGGCTAAAATTGCCGGAAAATTATGGGCGTTTTATTTCGCTTTCTTTTATGTAAGTATTATAGTGGTTATTGTTTTGCATTTATTTATTTTTAAACATATATTTTACATTTTTAAATATTAAATATAAAAATAAAAAACATTTAAAAATATAAAAAATAGGTTGCCACCGATATCGGGCACAGGGTCCAAGGTACCGGTGGTTAGGGTCCCAGAGACAGAAACCTCCTCACAATACGCGCCGTATCAAGGAGTACTGCCTTCTGAATCAGTCCCTTGATCCAGCCGCCTAACGAGAGCCTCCTGAGGTGTTGGTCGAGGCTCTTGGCTATTAGACCATTGGCCGTAACGACAATCGGCACAATGACAGCCGTGTCGACATTCCACATGGCGACAACCTCGTGCGCTAAGTCAAGATACTTTATTTGTTTCTCTTTCTCAGCTTTCACGAGGTTCTCGTCATGCGGAACGGCGACATCGACTATCATCGCGCGGCGCGCTAATCGATCTATCACCACTATATCAGGCTTATTGGCTGCAATATGCCTGTCAGTGATGATAGATCGATCCCAGTACAACGTGACATGGTCGTTTTCGAGAACTGGGTCGGGCGCATACTTGTAGTACGGTACCTCAAGATCTACAAGTTTGTACTGCAGAGCAAGCTGCTGGTGGATGATCTTGGCCACTTGGTTATGTCTGTGCAAATATTCACCGTTAGCCAAACGAGAGCAACCAGAAATAATATGTCTGATAGACTCACCCGGATGGTGACATGCCCGACATATGTCAACCGTCCCGTCTCTCATGATATATCTCCGGTAGTTATTCGTAAGGATAACTTCGTCCATAATTGCACATACAAACCCTTCGGTTTCTCCAAATAAGTCACCGAAGCATAGCCAAGATACGGACGCTTTGAAGTCTACATCGGGGCCATGAAGAGCCCCGAAGAAGCGTCCGTGTAGCTGTTTGCTCTGCCATACCTCCTTGCGATCATGGGTAGTTAGTACCACAGGTTTGCGCCAGTTCTCATTTGCCAACGATAGCGGGGTGAGTCCTCTGTCCACTGCTACCACATCACGGTGCATACCCACGTCGCTTTTGAGAAAATATTCTCTGAGACTGCACACCTCGCGGTTGTAGAGCGTCTTTGCATTTAAAAAGCCTCGACCTCCACATTTCCGCGGGATGTACAGTCTCATCACCGACGATCGCGGGTGATGCATTCGTTCTGCGGTCAACAGTGTGCGGACTCTTCTATCCAGGGCATCCAATTCAGTTTGAGTATGCCGAAGGAGTACATCAGGACTGGCATGACCCAACCATTAAAGGCGCGAACCTTGTTGCCGCCCGATAAGGAACTTTTTAGAACCCTATTCAGGCGGCCAAAGAAACGCTCCCGTAATGATTGTTTCATGACAGCCACATTGATGCCTAACCCCTCCGCCATACCCAGGTATTTATATGTATCGTTTACGGAGAGTGATCTCAGGTTTATAGAATCTGAGACTTGTACTCCCTCAGATTCCACAATTCCCCCTCGCTTTACATGCATGACTGCACATTTGTCCACACCAAATTCCATCCTGATGCAACCACTGAAAGTTTCAGTGACCTTCAGTAGCTTCATCAGCTGCAATTCCGTGGTAGCAAACAGTTTCAGATCGTCCATATAAAGCAAATGGGATATAACCTGACCCCCTCTCCGCAAAGGATAGCCCAGCCCCGAAGCCTCTAGCAATGTGCTCAATGGGTTCAAGGCCAGGCAGAACCAAAGTGGACTCAAACTGTCACCCTGGAATATTCCCCGCTCGATCTTAATAGGATCGCCGGTCCCTTCAATTTGTCGACATCCTGGATAGTGAAGAACCGTTCTCCATTGCTCCATACATGACGCAAGAAAGGTGCGTAAAGTTGTATTTATTTTGTACAACTCCAGCACCCTCTTAAGCCATGTATGGGGGACCGAGTCGTAGGCCTTCTTATAGTCTATCCAGCATGTTGACAAATTCTTTCGGGATCGTCGAACCTGTTGGCTGATGACCATATCAGTGAGGAGCAGCTCCTTAGTAGCACGGGACCCCTTCTTACATCCATTTTGAGAAACCGACATAATTGAGTATTTTTCAATATGTTGATTTATTTTTAGTCTCAAAATAGATGTAAGAAGTTTATAGACCGTCGGTAAACACGTGATCGGTCTATAATTTTTGGGTTCCGCGGTACTGCCTGATTTATGGTGCAGGTGGGTAATTCCTGTTGTTAGAAACTGTGGGAGCGACCCAGCTTCTAAGGATGATTGAAACTGCGATGCTAAACAGGAGTGTGAACTTTGCAGCCACTTTAACCAGAAATTGTGCAGTCCGTCCGGCCCTGGTGATTTCCAGTTCTGCATCGGACGGACTGCACAGGCTACATCGGAAGAGGTTATATTAACCTCCCCCATCTCTGGTATTTGTTCACACTCCCGTTCAACATCACGTGTCCAGTCACCCTCCTCGTGACAGACGGGCGTCGACCAGAGGTTGCGCCAAAACATGTTTGTGGCATCATCATCCGGTCGGCTCCCGTCCATCACGCATTGCTCAGGTTTCTCCCAGGTTCTATATACCCACCTTTGGTCACTCTGGAACATACGATTCTGGGTATAACGTTCTACCCGTCGTTTATACCTTCGAATACGGCTCGCCCATGCACACACTTTTTGCCTCAGGAAGTCGATGCGCTCCGTGACATGTGACATATATTCATGAGGACTGAGACCAGTCCCCACGAATGCACGTCTCACAAAGCGCATCACCCGAGGTCGGGTATTACCCTCCCTGAAGCAATATAGTTTGCCAATGAGTACTCTGGCCTCCCCGATACGACGCTCAATCCTGCATTGCCAGGCTGGTACCGCTGATTTTGGTCGTGTGGCTCTGTTACTGTCAGGAAATTTGACATTAGCCACACGACATGCAGCAACAGCCGCGCAATACATAATTGAGTGTGTATCAAGGAGATCTTCGCTGTTTTCAAAATATTTTTCCAACAGCGAATCCAGAGCACACACCAGCGCCCTATTCTGTCTGTGCATAGGCAAGCGCGGTAGTCGCGGTCGGCTTTCGACGGGTGAGTATCTGAACTCCAGAATCGCATCTTCCAGAGCACTCCTCAACCGTTCGTTGCACTGAGTACTTACCGTTGCAACCCTATCATCCTCATCCCGTTCAACAAGATTGGACCGCGGTGGGACTCCGCCTGAAGGTGGCGGTGGCACCGCGGCCTGTGACGAGGTGGAGACCACAGGGTTGCTCAGCATCTCTAACCGCAGCCGATCAAGTGCGGCGTCGTCCAGTCTGTGATTGCGCTGGATAACCCGCACCTGATCCGACAGTCGTTGGGCGGAGACGTTGACGGCTGGCTCTAGTACCTGAAACAGAGACAGCATCCTATCACGGTACGCAGTGAGGTTAGTTCCTCCCTCTGTGGACCCGTAGTATGCGCGCATGACGTTCTCGTTCATTTTCTGAGTCCATCTCATGCGCTGCACACAACCACCGGTAGCGGGGACCCTGCTAGGGACCTGTTGGTCCCCCGATCCCAAGCCCGTCGGTGGCCGGCGTCTCCCCTGCCGACGCACAGGTGGTGGCGACGTTGGCGGAGAGAAGTACTCGTCGCTCGAGCTCGACGCAGCTGCAGCCGCCGGTATCACTGGTGGTCCGGGGTCCGGCGGCGGTGAGGCGCAGCTGAGCGACGATTCCGGGGGTGGTGGGCGTACATTTCGTCTAGACGCTGCTCTTGTAATCATCTCTTTCAATTAATTTCATTTTATTTGTTCATAATAGTGTTATTGACAGTTGTCACATTTTGACACATTTTTTTCGGGCACTTTTTATCGTATTTCTTCATTTTATTAATTAAATGTAGTATTATTTTTACAAATGATAGATTTTTCTTTATAATTAACCATGAAATGTTATCCAAAATCGTCGAGTTTAGTTATATTTAATATTTTAATATTATCAATAATAATAGTGTTTATTCCGCCGTTTATAAAATAAACTAAAGCAAGAAACCCTACAGGAATCGGTAATGATTTCGAAGGACTGAGACATTTTTGCTGTTGTAAGGTCGCGGCAAAAACGCGTAAAATTCGCAATTTACGCGGTTTTCTAGATCTAGCTAGCAGGGCGCCAAGCATACACTAGGGCTATAGACGTTAAAAACTCGATGAATTCGGAACTGCAACATTTATAAATAACAATTAAGAAACGTAACGTATTTATTCACTCTCATCTCATAATTTTGATGAAACGGAACGCATTACGCAAGTAAAGAGTCTGTGGTTTGGGGAATCCCCGACGCGTGCGTTCGCTGCTCCTTGAATCGTTGTTGTAATTCTCACAATTTCATTCACGCAAGTGACTTGTGAGAGACGATTTTCAGCATTGAAGCGCATTAAAACGAGATTTCGTTCTTTACTGGGGCAAGAACTGTTGGATTCGTTGATTATATTAAATACAGAATCGGATCTAATCAAGGATGACGAAAACAACAGCTTTTACGATCGAGTCATTAACTGCTTAGCTGAAAGTTCTCCTCTTTTAAAAAAAATGTTGATTGGCTAGCTTTATATAATTTGTTCTAAGTAAATACCTACTTACTATTGTATTGTATTTTAGTATAGTAATACATTTTTTATAGTTTGTTTATCTCAATTTGTGTATCTCAGTATTTTTCGATAGCATCCCATCACCATGGTCTAGTCTCGGGCCCCGGGATTGTGATCAGCCACCCGGGCCCTTCCGGCCCAGTCCGACCCTGGACTGGCGTCAGACTTACTGGCTTCTGACTACCCGTAACGACTGTCAAAGATCTTCAATGACAGCTGGGACCTACAGTTTAACGTGCCATCCGAAAAACAGTCATTGGTGTCTAAGATATACTTAAGTACATACCAACTTAGAAAAGTTGCATTGGTACTTGCCTGACCTGGAATCGAACCCGCGCCCTCATACTTGAGAGGTTGGTTCTTTACCCACTTAGGCCACCACGGCTAAGCGACTTGATCACACAGTCGTGATCAAGTCACAAAAAATATTAATTATTGATTTATAAATATTAAATAGAGCTAAAGTTGACGACTTTTGGTTTTATATAAATAATATTATATAATAGTGTATACTTGTTATAATAACAAAAGGAGGCACAGTATAATAAATATAAAAAGCGCGAGCGCAGCGAGCGCGAAATTTTTACGAAAGTCAAGAAAAGTGTTTTCATGTAGAAAATGGCCCGAGCAGAGTGAGCGCAATTTCTTGCATTTATACTAGACACATGTGACAAACAAAAAAGCGCGAGGGAAGCGAGCGCGAAAATTTTTATTCAGTTAGAGGACTTAAAGTAGATGAAAGCACTTTCTTGCTATATAACAAGTAAACTTTTGAAAAGTATTGTGTACATAGAAAAGGGCGCGTAATTTGTATTTTTTTATTGCGGCAACAGTAAAACATTTTCTGTGAAAATTTCAATTGTCTTACTATAGGTAAGGGTTCATGAGAGTTCTACACAGCATGTATACAACCCGGACAGCGGATTCTTTGTAACATGGTCCGTTTCCTCCTTTTGGGTACGGATAAAGAGTAAATAAAGAGTAGTGAGCGAGCGCTGCGAGCACGAATTCTTCAGCAAAACTACTCTACCTCTATCTATCTACCTAGGTATTCACTCGGAATAAAAATTATCTTATCTATACATATAATAAATCTGTAGAAAAGTAATTTTTGTACATTGAAGAAATTGACAAAAAAAATAGCCAGCATGTTAAAGGATAACTAACAGAACCCATTTCCATCATTTTTGTCATTTTTGTCTGTTTGTTTGTTCGAGATTCACGTAAAAACTACGAATTAAATGCAGACAATGCTTATATACAAAAATTCTACGTAACTTGGGGTATTACTTAGTTTTTGTTTCATCGAAATCGATTCACTCTATCAAAAGATATGATTAATTTTGTGAATTCAAGATGTAAAATATTACGACACGCAATCTATTTGTCAAAACTGTACATTTGAATATTGTACTTATATTAGTTGATCGGCCTATTATTAATCTTTACACAGAAAATCACACCTTTATAAGTAACTTCGGAAGAAAAAAAAATGTAAATTTTGTCTAGCCAAGGTTAAAGTAGCTCCATCTGTGGTAAATAAAATACATCCAATTTGTCAAAGGAGCGAGGTGGTAAATGACAATACTACCATACATTCTTTATAGAGGATTATTATTTCAACAGATGGAGTTGTGTATTTTCCGTAATTCACCATATTTTAACACGTAGTGTAATTTTTCGATAGACATTTCAATAGTGTTTGTCAGTTTGCCGTGCCACATCAAAATCCAACTATAATTATTACCTTGATAAAAAGAAAATTAATAGTTCTCAGCCAAATTTAAAACGGTGCCATCTAAATTATTTTTTGAACATTATGTCAAAAATGATGACTTTAGTTACAGATGGAGTTCATATCAGGATTTTTTCATAAACATAGTTTAGCTTATCTTCCACTAATGTGGTGGCCTTAAAACAAATTACTTTGAGTGAGAAGTATTAAGTAGACCTTAATTATTTTTTTTTATGCAAAATATGTAAACTTAATCCTAGAAGAAATGAGGATCTATCTCTCGCAAGCGCTGCTAAGCGTGAGGTAGGTAATGTAGGATTCTGTAGCTTCAAAAACAAGCCCAGGTACAAAGTGCAGATAAGAAATGGGAGCTTTCTCGATTTAATACCATACACACGTAAAATGCTTTATGCGTCTGAAAACGTACAAATTACGCGCCGCATACCAGAGACATGCTTACTTTCAACTTCTGATCGCAAATACACTGTTCACGATTACGAACAGTCTCAGTAAGACCCGAGCCAAGTCTAAAAAAACACCTTTTATATAAAACTACGTTTGATGTCATTTAATTACAAAGACAGAATTGTTCTCTGTTGCAAATCCTATCCACCTATATCCTATCCTAATCCAGAATGCATTGCACAAAAACCAATGGTATCCTATTCGAGAAGTCAAAAGACTTGACCTGCCAACGTCAGCTTCTGCGCTAAGCAAGTGTTCTTAATAGTACCATCAGAATTACATTCATCGTTGAATGAGGTGATTAAATTTTCAGAAACCACAATAACAGTAGAGGCCAAAGCGTATGATCGCTTTATAGAGCTCTGATTGGCCCCAGGTGACCAAGTCAGGTCTGATTTGTTTGTTCATCAGATCTTTGAAAGTGTTTTGGTGGATACTTACTGTCGTCCTGTTTACGTGTGACACAAAATATGGTATATAAACGTCCTCCGCAAAATTTTCCCGGTGTGCGGTAGTGACGCACAGTATACAACACTTATGTTTCTTTTGATTTGCTGGCTCCACCAAGAAATGACAAATTGCGAGCGTACATTTTGAAAATCTTGGCAAAACTGCAGGTTTCAAGTACGAAAACATGAAGTGGACTCGCACAGATACGTACATTTTGCCTATTCGTGAACTAATGCAAACATTTCGGTGGAGTCCCGGCTTAGGCCACCACATTAGGCGTGCGCGATCCTCGGGCGTGTGAGTAGCGCGGGCGTCGCGAGCGCGTTGCGTGAGCGTCGCGTTTTGCTGCCCTGCGGCATTTGAAGCGCGCTCGCGGCGCGCACGCGCCGCTCTCCTTGACGTTTAACTGCTAAGGCGATTAGCGGGCGGCGGGGATAGCGGGCGAAGGGGTAAGAACGCAACTCAAGCGCCGCGTGCTCGCCGCGAGCGTGTCGCTTGCACTCTTCACACATGCCGCAGGGCAGCAAAACGCGACGTTCACGCAGCGCGTTCGCGACGCCCGCGCTACTCACACGCCCGAGGATCGCGCACGCCTAATGTGGGGTCAGCCTTACCATAGTGAGTAAGTGCACAGAAAATTCCCATCATACAACAAGCTCCGACTATACAGGTTTTAGTGTTGGTGGTCTAAGTGACGTTCCGCCACAAGTGTTTCTCCCCAGTAGTGAAACTATCCTACCCTATGCGCCTGCAGATGATGATGACTCATTTTATCATCCATCCAGCTATTCCCCAACTATGTTGGTGTTGGCTTCCAGTCACCGAATCTGTTTGAGTACCAATATTTTGCTTGGAGCGACTACCTATCTACCTATCTTCAATCCAGTCAACTACACAAGACGATATCCATGGTAAGACTGACAGACTTTCTGGCTTCTGATTAGTCGCAGCAGTTGCAGAAAATGTACAAATGACAGCTTTGTCAGACTCAAAGCATATAGACATAGATTATAGCTGTTTCCTGTGAAAATTACTTACGCACCATACGTAATAATTTTCCAAATTGGCTGACTAGATCCAGAGATATTCACAACGTCACAAACTTTACTTCTTTTGTTTAGATAAATGGTTACATCCACAACACAACCTTGATCAATGAATCTATGCGACTGCTAAGTGCTAATCCTAATTATACTGTCACGTGAAAGAATGCACCTACGGGATAAGTAGTATTTTGACTATTCTATATTGCCCACGCAGACGAAGTTGCGGGCAACAGCTAGTACTTACTAAATGTATACCTAATGGAATAAAAACATAAAACATCGTGTTTAACTATTTCAATTAGTTTTCCACCCAGGTCCTGGACCTGGCCCAGGGGGGGGTCATGACCTTGTGACCTACCCCCTGGATCCGCCGTTGCCCGCAGCATCGGAGCCGTGACAGGAAGCGATGCTTGCTGCATGTTGCTTGCTTACATTTTAAACGTACTGAGTTAAAAAATTAGATGCTAATTAAATATATTTAATGATGTAATTTAATAGTATTTTAGACGTTTACTGTTAGAATGCATGCTACAAATTTAGATGCTAAAAAATAACCATCATGCTGAGTTGTATTTAGAGTGGTTTACTTAGAAGATAACGAGTGGCCAAGATACTTAGTATTATTTAGATGCTCGTTAATTGTGGCTGACTTACGGCCAGTTTCTTCATCAAAAGCAAAAGTCAAAGTAATGTCTAAAATAAAAGTGACGGTCAAATTCGTTTTTTCAAGGCTAAAGTGACAGCAAAACTAATAGAAAAAATGAATTTGAGCGTTACTTTTACTTTAGACATTACTTTGACTTTTACTTTGGCTGTTACTTTTGATGAAGAAACTGGCTGTTAGTAATTTAGAAGGCAACATACATTTTTAGGGGCGAATAATGATATTAAAAAGAAGCCTGTTTAATTAGCACCCATAAATAATAGCTAGTAGGTAATAAAAAAAAAATTTAAATTAAAATACAATGGAATGGATAAAAAAAATTATTAGCGCAGGCTTTTATCGTACACTGTTGGTGTTTTATTAACCCTTTAACCGCTTGTGTCGCATATATACGACAAAGAACATGCACGTTTTTTCGTTATATTTTTGTAATTAACTGCGTGGTACAGCTAAAACTATTATTTAATAGATCTATTATTTACAACAATGACTTCAAATTATGTTTCATAGCTCTAAGCATTGAAAAAACTTAAAAAAAGAATAAGTAGCAAGTCGATTTTTAGCCGCGCGCTAGTGTCACGGCTATTGATATTTAGCCAAGCGCTTAAAACACACGGAACCCAGCTCGTACAGACCAATTAGCCTTCTTCCAATAATGTCCACACTCTTTGAGAAAATTTTACTTAGCAGACTTAAGCCAATACTAGAAGAAAAAGCTATAATCCCCAACCACCAGTTTGGATTCCGGGAACAATAGGTACTCCACAGTTGAGCAGGTGCATCGTGTGGTGAACAAATTAAGGCAATCTCTTAATAATGTTAAAATTGAATAGAAATTGAATCGCAATAGTAGCTTTAACCATATCGGGCAATCAGGGGCCCGATTCTCCTAATTTTACTTAAGCGACATACGATTCACATTCGACTGCGATCCAATCACGACTCGATTACGATTGAAGCGAATATGGCATTCCGCTATTTTTTCTTTGAAATAAACGTTTTTATCCTTTTCTGTCATTCAATAATGAATCATTTTGTCTCTAAATGATTTACGATTGCAATATGATTATAGAGCAAACTACCGTATAAACCTAAATCACCAAAATAGCAGACCAATCGCAAACCAATCGAATGTCGTTGGAATACGATTGGTCTTATGTTAGTAGCAGAATGCCCGATATGGTTAAAACTGCTACTGCGATCATATTACGATTCGTTAACAGACAGTTTTGCCAAATGTTTTCGTCCTCACTTTCTTCATTTCGAAGTCTAGCCCACTGCAATCTTCGTTGTTGACGTTGCCGGGAATTGAGCGGAGCTCGCTAAGACCTCCGTGCTCGTAATCCAGCCTAGTGCAAGCAATTGCGAACGGTCTGCGTGCTAACTTCAAGCCCTGACTTCTGCTTTTATTTTAGTGGCATTGATTGTTGGATCACGGGCTGCCAGCAATCTAATATAGCGCTTTTGGGCAGCTGTCAAAACAATTGGACGACCGCTGCGGGGTCGGTGAGCTAAATTCCCCATTCCGTGATACCTCTGCAACGTAGCCACGACACAGGATTGGGATATAGCAAGTCTGCGTGCTATTACTCTCGTGGTGTATCCTTCTTCCCTCAAAGTTACTATTCTAGCGCGTAAAACCTCTGATAATCCTCTTGGCATTTTTTCAATCACAACTTTCCGCGAAAAATATCTTGAATCGCTTATAATTGACTAAATCAGATTTCTGAATGAGCGTAAGAGGACTGAAAGCCTTTTTATATGAAAAAACAATTGAAAGGGGTCATTGGTTTATGTTCTAATTCTTTATTTTTAAATAAAGAATCTAAAAAGAAGAAAAAATCATAATATAATCTACAGTAGCAAACTTTTTTTGATGTGTGTACCTATACCACCTTATTATGAAACGTGGTTTTAAGAAGTACCCGCTTTAGTCCACTGATTTTGTTCCGGACGGTGCTTTAAAGGTGGTATAAAAGCTGGTACTTTTTTAAAACTACGTTTTATAATAAGGTAGATAGAGTTCTTAGTTCAACATAAGTTTTTATAGCGTGCGGCATACCTACCTGCTGAGGCACTTTTGAACATCGTTAAAAGCCGACGTCGTTTAGGTCAGTACAAGGCGTTAGGCGTCCCCGGCTGAGCATGTCCTGACTGGCCGTGGATTTGCCTTCGGAGGTTGCTCGCTCAGTTAGCATGCGGTTACTAGACCATGCGTGTTATTAGGTTCACCAATGTTTTGGAGGTAGTTTTTACTATTTTAAATAAAGTTCTAGTCTTATTTTAACACCTAGTCCAGAAAAACTAAATTGTTACTATAAATAAGAATTTGGATTAGATTTTCTCTGTAGATTGTAAAATTTTTCTTTATCACATAAGTAACTTTTCAGTCATGAAAATGCAATCAAATGTACTATTTTATTATTTGAACAAATGAGGCTGCTAAACCAATTTCAAAATATTGACAAAAATTGCATGCCCTAATAAGCCTTTACCAGTGTAGTTCATGCTACAGGCAAACATCACAGGCTTTGCTCAATAATTTCTTTTGCACATTATCAGGTACAAACATATAACACTTTGTTTGAATATCTTCATAATACGAGACAGGAAAATAGCTGTGTGTGGTTCACAACACAGAGCTTTTTCTCATCAAGGTGAATTGCCATTCTCCATATTATCTTGGAAACTGTTCACATTACTGGCAAATGGTGCCCCCAAGCCATACAAATGACCACTAGTACTTTCAATATTGCCATCAAAGAATATCTGAAAGAATATAATAACACATAATAAGTACAATAATTCAAAGAGATAGGGGATATAACATAACACATTAACCAAATAAGTAGAAACATACTTCCTTGATTTTAAAGAAAGCCATTCCTGTGAGATGTGAATCAGATCCAGCTTGGTGCTGTGGTCCCACTCGGCGCAATTCCAACTGATCTGCTACTTCTTGTAGACCACCTTTTAGGTTCTTACACAACTTCATCAAGTACTGTTGATAAGCATCAAAACTTTTAATGAAATAAAGAATAGGTCAAGATAATCTAAAACAGATTATAAGTGACACTTACTTTTACATCATAAACAGTAGGAAAATACAATCTCAGACTTTCAAAGAAGTCATTTTCTTCTTGTGGCAAGTTCTGATCAGTGAGGATTTTTAGTAAATATCCAAAATCATAACCAGAATGAAAGCTCAACCAATTGATATTGTCCATCAGCACTATTCCTAAAAGAATAGATTATGGATTCATTAAATAAGAAGATTATTTACTTGTATTTTACAGGATATAGTTTTACATCTCAAAAAATTATTTGTATTACCTGAAGACATCAGGAGTTCTGCAAATTCTAATGGTTCAATCCCATGTTCTTCATGTTCTCTAAATTGGAGTCCAGAATTTTGAAGCAAATCAATCGAGTCTTGGGCGTACATATCTTCTCTGTGCCAAAGATAAATAATTTCAATTTTTTGCTTGATGTTATACATGCCTGCAGTTTGCCCCCTAGTCTTGGAAGAACTACTTCACACACATGAATAAACAGTAGCACACAATAAACAGTAGTACACTTGTGTGTTGATTATAAGAACTTACTGGTGGGTATGGCTGTTCAAATAACTGGTTTGTTCAGATAATTAGATTAACGAAAATAAGACTTGTCCAATACCTCAAAAAATGTTTATTGACAGAGGTAAACACATGCAGGCAAGAAGTCAAGTGTTCAGTAAGTTAGTCTAATTTATTAGCTACATTACTATCATGAACAAGTAAAATACATACATATGCTCTTATGAGCTCTGGCTTTAAATTTGGGGATAAATATAATGACCACCATAAAATGCTTTGATACCCTTAGTTTTGTAACCAAAAATATCTACTTAACACCAGAAAAATAAAGTCTAAAAATATAATAGTACCAGCTATTTTAGTCACAACTCCACTTTAAATTGTATTCAACCACCAAATTTAGTAAATGATCACCAAATCTTGACAACCAAATTAATGTATTATTTTTGCCTAAATAAATCACTGTGATTGCCATAAAATGCAGGCTTATTATTAAATAAAGTATTATGATGCCATATTAAGTTATGTCTATATTAAGTTATGTGTATATAGACTCCACGTAGGTAGTCTTGTTTGCCCTACCCCTAGAGTGAAATTCAAAACCGCGTAGGCGTGGAGGGGCGAGGCGGCCTGCGAGCTGAGGCGCAGGTAGTTTTAACGCTCGCCGCCGCGGCTGTGGCTGCGGTGGTGAGCGTGAAAACCATCTGCGACTATAAGCTTGCATGGGACCGCCGGAGCCCATTCACCAAGTTTCATTTTGGTGATCACTTACTATTTTTGTCTGCTATTTGCAGACAAAAATAGTAAGTAATATACGGTGGTCAGTTAAACATAAGCCTTTAAATTTTATTAATAATGTAAGTTAAGTAGATTATGTGATATGTATTTTGCACACTTACTGTAAGTTGAACTTAAAATTAAATTGCCAAGTAGTGCAGCCCGGTGGAGTTTTACCATTTTCATCCATAAATGTCAGACCAAGCTGTATAA
The DNA here is from genome assembly GCA_963856015.1 of Helicoverpa assulta. Classification (NCBI taxonomy): domain Eukaryota; kingdom Metazoa; phylum Arthropoda; class Insecta; order Lepidoptera; family Noctuidae; genus Helicoverpa; species Helicoverpa assulta. Next base: position 6,670,379 of record CAWLCW010000016.1, read on the forward strand.
TTCTTAAAAGATCCACATTACACCTGTAAGTATTTAAAAATAAATATGTAATATGCATCTAATTAGCAGTCAAACAACTGTGCAAATAAATGGAAGAAGCATATATTTTTTTTCCTTAAAATATCAAGTTATGAACTCGTAAACTAGGCAGGTTACCTCAATAGCTGATACTGGTAGTCAGCAGTAGATCTGAATTCTCCGATTGGTCTTGCTACAACCCCAGGAAATTCAGTATCCATGGCCACCCAGTGAAACTTCTGTACGATCTACATCGTGAAAAAAGACAATTCATTTTCATTTTAGAAACAAAAACTTATGTGATAGAAGTAGCTATGAAACAGTAATTTCGGTTACTGTAACATTAAATTATCGTTTCAATAAAAGCTTGTAAATATATGGTTTTAATGATAAATAATGAACTATACTAACCTGTCTAATAACATGAAACTCTTCATGTAAATTGTGATTCCAAACATTTTTTATGGAACAATCTTCTTTGATGGTACTCGCTAAAATGGATCCAAAACTAGCTGCCGGCATTTGGATATCGTGAATTTATTGTATCCTAAAAAAGAAAATTATCTGCTTTTGTTTATAATTTTAATTCGGCAGTTGACCAACAGCCGTATAAATTATATCAATGACAGCAGACAGCAGGGGGGGGACAGTTTCCTTGACTGAGCGTTGTCGTAAAGAAAGTAGCGCCATCTTATGGATGAGGCCTGAAAATATGCCATATTGCTAACTATTTCACGATAGATGTCTCTGTAAGTAGATTAAAAATTAATTATTTTACTTTTTTATACAAAAATACGAGAGTATTTCAATAATTAGAAGATAATTTAAATTACGAATTCTAGTTAAATTTTGTTTTAAAAAATTCTCAATCTGAGAACCTTATCTGACCTTTTTGTTAACTATTATATAATCTGTGGTAACAGTAACACATCTAGCGATGGGTCGTTGAAGGTTTTTCCGTCAACGAAACGTTAACGTTGATTTCCATTTGTCAACTAGTTGATCAACTAGTTAATTTCGTCAACGAGTTGACGTGTTACAAACGTCAACTTGCATCAACGATCATTAACTTTCAACGATACACGCCAACGCCAACGATAAACGCCAAAACGTTTTTGTTAATATATCATTTTTTAAAACTTTCTAGATGATCTTCCCTTTATACTTTTTTCAGGCTTAGGACTGACTAAATAATTTGCTATAAAATACAAATTTTAGGCGTAAGATCATCTGATTTTTATGTACATTAATTAATTATTATTTACAATTGGAACGTAGTTCCTTATTTTTTCTTTACATTATTTTGGCTTTTTACATTATTTATTTTTTTATAATTTTACATTATTTTGGTTTGGGTTCAGTTCCTCGTTTCGTTCGTCAACCTAGTTGAATTCGTAAACGTCGTTGTAATTTTTACTCGTTGACAAATTCAACGCGTTGACGGATTCAACGCGTTGATTTGAAAACGGTCAACGTTAATCCCGTTGAAGTGACATCAACGTTGATTCAACTAGTTCGTTGATTCAACGCCCATCGCTAAACACATCATGCTGCACAAGATTACCGCCATCATAACTTGCGTGTACGCTTGTCTGTGTATTTTGGTCATTTTTGTGTAATTCCTAGCAAATGACTATTTGATTCTAGTAGACCCGCTTTCCAGTAAAAAGTATTGTGTTTAATTTTCCTGTTGTAATGTATTTCAAAGCATAACAACAAGAAAATTAAACATAACTTGTTACCGGCGAACGGGTATATATTGGGAACTATGCTTATGTTTATAAATATATTATAGGTACGTATATGTATGTATAGCACACATATAGTTCTAGTCCCAAACTCCAGATGGCGCTTCAAAGTTGCTTGCATAAAAACTTCGCGAGAGGGCTCTCTTTTTCCATAGTATTATTTTACTCTTTGGCAGACAGACAGATCTCTATTTTTTTTATGACGTCACGGTTTGTATTGAGTGCTGCCAATATCATTTTCTTAATTCCCTCACCCATTTTTGTTTATTGAAAGAATTAACAAACGAATATATGAAAAATTAGCAATTGACACATTTATTTTTTGGATTTGAGCCTGGTTCTTTTCAATTCTTTTATTGGCCATTTGTCGGTGACGAGGGTTCTGCTGCTGAGTAGGCTTAGCAGGAGCAGACCGCGCGCATCAGATCAGAAAAAAGGGTACCTACCTCAAACGAGAGGGTCCCAAGTAGTGACTAACGCGGACACTCGCGGTTAGGCGCGCGCCCAGTTTTATCGCGCGTAGAAATGAAATTGTAAATATTAGATTAAGTTCGTTGAAGATTTTTTATGTGTATTTTATAATTTGATAATTGTTTTGTTTACATTGTCTATTGAATATTTTGCTTTACCTTACTTTGTTGAATGTATAAAGTTAAGATGGTTTAGAATAGATAACGTCGCATTGTGAAATACGTAGGTATAACGTTGTAAATAAAGAAATAATTACGGGGTTGGTTTTATTTTAGTCTGCATAGGAAACCTAGGGCTAAGTCACCTGCAGTAGGTATGCTATGGATGGGCCTAGCCCTGCTACTGCCAAGGTGGCTTAGTCACAGGTATAGGCGTCGGCGACGTGTTCATCACCATGAGACGTTATGAGTAGGGTTAGGAGATTCAGGCAGTGCCACCACCCTAGGGTAAAACGCCGAGGTGTGTCAGCGCGAGAGAGCCAGGGCACAACCTCGTGATCACGAATAGGTCCACGAATAGGGGTGGTTGGTACATACATGGTATCACAGCCGTGTGCTGAGCCTCGAAGACTGAAGGTTAGGATCACCATTTAAGATTCCTAAATTAGGTCTGAATAAGTAAATGGTAATCCAACTAAGAGGCTCAGTATAAACACTAGGTAGATTCGACATGTCGCGTCCGGGCTGTTGAAAGAATCAACCACAAGCAAGTCTGTTTTATTGATCCATTTCCCAAAAATACCACAAGAAGTGAAAAACACCGCAAGAGGTGAAACCGGCTGTCATCTACCGTTTCTTCAAGCGCACCGGCGAACAATACCTACGTATATACATCTCAATACGTCGCACCACCCAGAGAGACTGTCCCTACCGCCGATCAACATCCACGGGAGGCCCAAACACCATTCATAATACACTCCGACAAATTCCTGAATTATTGCTTTTCCCTCCCTATCAGCTTTAATTCCCAATTTCCCTAGAATCTGGATTCGCCAGAACTGGCGGCACTAACAACATCAGGAATGAATGTGGATGCTTCACATTGTATGCGCTGCGCTTTTATCAAATATTTTATAAAGCTATATTGCAAAAATATTATTCGCAACAAAACATAGCGCAATTTGTGAGCACATAGAGTGTGTAGGGTTTGAGATGGGGAATGAAAAATGCCTCAGGAAATAAAATCATCTTTAAAAAATTAACATTAATTATATTTTAACATTACAAAAATCATTACGAAATCTTAATATGTATTAGGATATAAAATAAACCGGTAAAACCTTAAATGAAATAATAATAGTCTTAAATCTATAATTTCTATAAAATATAAGTACTAAATTAATAAATCTAAGTAAAATTATTTTGACATTATGTATTGTAATATCAACCTAAATTATATAATTAATTATAATTACTAAGTTAATGTGGATGTATGGAATTTATTTACATACATAATAGGGTTGTCTCCAATTTTCGAAAATCTATTTAAATAGCTTCTAAATAATTTAAAGATCACCCTCCCTATATTTTTTTGTCTTAAATCTCTTTACTTTTTATGTATTCTATTTTTACTTAAAACATTGCCCAGAAAACGTTCGATCACGTGACTGTGACGTCAATATACATTGTGTCTAACGAGAGAAAATAAGGAAGAAAGAACTAATTGATTTTTTTAAATTTCAATAATGTTTTCTAATAACATAGATACAAAAAACTCATATTTTAAACATTTAGCACAAAAGAAAATACCATAATAAATTATTTTAAGTTATGTACGCGTTAAAATAAAACGGTGCAAAGGAAAGTAAAGTTTGTGTTTGATATAATCATCAGCACGGATATTGAGCGCTCGGCGGAAGAGTGGGAATCGCTTTGCGCACCGTACACACCGTATGGCAAGAAAAAACACACACCCTTTTATTATTTATTTTTTCATTAGTTCCCTACGTAATTTCATACTGGCTCAATGATTTAAAGCAAGATTTTATATTGATTTATTTAATTGAGAAATGGAAATTGGGATCGAATTAGGTAATCAAGTGTTTCTAATTTAAATTATAGGTTAAATTTTCTAATTTGACAACAAAAAACTACTACGTACCTTGGTACTTTTCTTGTTAACATTTTTGACCTCGAATTTAATTTATTCTTTAATTAAATGAAAAACATTTTTTTATAAAAATATATATATATATATATATATTTTATAAAAATTGGTGTCAATTAAATTGGCCGGAAGTGTACTCGTACGTCAACCGCAGCAAAGAACCGATCCCGAGTGACGGTTATGGCGCGATGCGCTGCGGGCCAATCACCGATTTACCCCGCCCCCGCGCCTCACTTCGTACCACCAGAGGGACCCAATTAATCACTTATGCGCAGGTGAAGGTCAGCGCTCAATATCCGTGCCGATGATTATATTGAGGTTATGTTTGTGTCATCCTGGTTATTAGCAAAGAATTGAGTGACCATAAAACCATAAAAGTTTTCATAAATCCTTTCTCTATAATTCTTTACTAACTTTCTAATAACGGTTCCGACAAACAAATTAATCTCCAGCGATCTGTGGCCGACTATTATTCTAATTAACAAGCGTTATAATGAATACCATCATCAAATTACAAAAAATCCAAAACATTAATGAAGAAAAATATTCAATTTAACAACAAATAATAATACCATTTTGTCTTAAAAAAATGGATCTTCGAATAACAAAACTAAACATCCGAATAGAATACTGAACCTCCGAAAAATCTCCAAAATTACAAAGTTACCGACAACAGAGGTTTCGTCAAAATAGTCATATTTTTACAACTTGCAAGAACTGTTTTAATTTCTATTGTTGGTTATCAAATTTATTTTTTAACCGTCAATAATGATGAAAATACAACAGTTCGGCCCGCTCGATCGGGTCCGGGTCGCGTTCGGCTGTTTTGGCTTAACCTAACGTCTACAACCTATGAAAACTACATTTTTTTTTGTTTTTTTTTTTTTTTAATATTATTTTTGATCTCGCTGACATTATAAAAACTAGGATTTTTTTTGAATAATATTACAGTATAACAGTAAAATATTCCAGGAAACCAAAGTCTACTTGGTTTTAAATTATGCGTGTATACGACTGTTCAAAATTTTTTAATGTCTGAAATAGGCACTGATATCGAAGCATACCCGTGGTAAGTAAAAGTCATGATATATGATGCAAGTAAAAGTTATTATTACGTTTTTATATTTTTATAAGTTTCTGTATTATCACTAAGAATAATATTTTCAATACAGTGTTAGAAGAAGAACAGTATTACAAGAAGAAGAAGAATACAGTGTTACAGTTAAAGTAGCACCACAGTCAATGAAATATGAAAGGTAATTTATGAATTAATAGTAGGCAAGTAAAGATGAGAATTACAAAGCATCGTTTCAGTAGAACGTAATTTATGCTGGTAGAAAAGTATTATAGCAATAAACAGTCATGTTTACTTTTAGAAGATTTCAGTATCTCATTCGGTTGTTTCGTCATTTTTATTCGGACAAAAGTGGTCGGAAAGTTAGTATTTTAGGCAGTAGATTTTGAATTTTGAGTAAGGTCAATTCTTATTTTTTGTCGGAGCTTTTATTACTAGCCTAAATCAAATAGTGGACCAAACACGGAACAGGCATATTCACAGATGAGGGAGACATGATCACTTAAATAACGACAATTGTCACACACAGTTGTACACATTATATACACAGCACACATTTAAATGTTACATTCACTCTGAAATGTGAAACACTCGAGGTTGTGGCGTCAGGCTTATGACATGCCCGTTTTCTAAGGATCAAGAAGAGTTTCCGTTTTCGCCATTGTCTTGGAAATTATTGACATTCACCGAAAACGGTGCACCCAATCCATACAAATGTCCACTAGAACTCTCGATGTTATCATCAAAGAATATCTGAAAATAAATAAATATTCAGTGTTATTTGTAGGTTCACAGTCAAGCATTTATTTTAATTAGGCCTTTACAAATACTTGTGAATGTCATTCTATTGAGAGAATGGGTAAGAAACTCCATGGTTAACACAACATTGCCAGTCCTAAATTCCTAATTTTATCTCAGCTTTCCTTATCGTACAAAGTTTGACTTAAAAATGGTTACCTCTTTTATTTTAAAGAAAGCCATTCCTGTTAGATGTGAGTCAGAGCCAGCCTGGTGCTGTGGTCCCACTCGACGCAGTTCCAATTGGTCTGCCACCTCCTGCAGTCCACCCTTCAAGTTTTTGCATAGCTTCATCAGGTACTGAAATGTCAAAATAAATGTAAAATTAGTTTATGAGCTGCCATAGCTGTTTAATATTGAGCAAAGGATCATCACCTGGTAATGGGACGTACCTTCACATCATAAACTGTTGGGAAGTACAACCTTAGGCTTTCAAAGAAATCATTTTCATCCTGAGGTAGGTTCTGGTCTGTGAGTAGCTTGAGAAGGTAGCCAAAGTCATAACCAGAGTGGAAACTGAGCCATTTGATATTGTCCATTAGCACCAGTCCTGTAAATAAGTTTGTTGCCTTCATTTTATATTTATGTGATATTGAGAGAAGATCATGTTCAAAATATGTTAACCTGGGTTGGTTGAAGATAGTTAAAAAGACGTATCTAGCAAAAAGTAAAAATGGATAAAAAAATGTTTAGTGAACAAAACAAGAAATCGTGTGCTGTCCTTGAATAAATTCAAATATAAGAAAATAAGAACTGAAAATAATACCTGCTAATATAGGCTTTAACTTGGTTTAATAAAAAAATTAAATAAACAAAAAAAAAAACATTTTTTTCTTAAAAATATTACATATTTAATTGAATGGACGTAAATGGCTACATGCGCCCTTTACATTTCAAACGCTTTTCTATCATGCTTTAACTGATATGGGCGCATTTATGTATTTTCGCCTTTTTTTCTTAAAATTAAATGTTATTTGGAGAACCATGCAAAGACAATTTTACGAAGTAAATAGGATGCAAATGAGCAGATGTGACTTTTTTCTTAATGAGAACGATTATTAAATTTTTATTACGTGCGTTAGGACTCAAATGGGCATTTGCGTCTTTAAAACTTATCCTTAAAAATAGCGCCCTATTTTGTAGTGGTAAAACCGCATTGGAGGAAGATATCAAAATTTTAAAAATACAGGCATATTTTCCTGATTCCGGCAATATATATAACTCATTAGATGCGCCCTTTTTACTATCGGGGGCAGAATACTACAAGCTCAAAAAAGATACATATTATCAATATTATACCAGATGACATCAACAACTCTGCAAACTCTAGTGGCTCAATACCATCTTCTTCGTGTTTTCTGAATTGAAGGCCTGAATTTTGCAGCAAGTCTATTGAATCCTGTGCATACATGTCTTCTCTAAAACAAAGAAATCAGTTACATTACAATAAGGAAGGTTTTTTAGATATTAAGCTATAATAATTGTCCACAAAAACTTTGTGTTGTGATTCATAATCAGTTCTACAGCTGTCCATTAGTATTACAGAATTTCCACAATATTGTAAAACCTTTCAATTAGTATCAATATTACAAAAATATCGATTTCCTAATAACAGATAAGTATTTCTTTGAAACAGTAATCATTATACTTACTGTAGATTAAATTTAAAGTTGAATTGCCATGTGGTGTAACCAGGTGGAGTCTTGCCATTTTCATCCATGAATGTGAGACCCAACTGAATGATTCTCAACAGATCAACATTGCACCTGAAATTATACAGTCTTACTAACATTTTAAATACAAAAGTAACTTTGTCTGCTTTTTCGGCTTTCACACTACAATTACTGAACAGATAAGAAATAAATAGGCTACTTTTTATCCATGTGCAGGAAGTAGTTACTTCAAGATATGGATGAAACCATGAATTTGGATATACTGAGGCATGCCCCAACTGTTACAGCCTTTTTATCGTCCCACTGCTGGGCACAGGCCTCCTCTCACACGGAGAAGGATTGAGCATTAATCACCACGCTTGCTCAATGCGGGTTGGTGATTTCAGCCTTTATAGTCCAGGTTTCCTCAAGATGTTTTCCTTCACCTTTTTATCAGCCATTGGTGTCCAAGATATACTTAGAAAGTACATACAAACTTAGAAAAGTTGCATTGGTACTTGCCTGACCTGGAATCGAACCCGCGCCCTCATACTCGAGAGGATGGTTCTTTACCCACTAGGCCACCACGACTCATGCCCTAAATCATATTTAAAATTCCATGATGACACAGAAACCAGTAAGTAAAAACATTATGCATAAAAAATTACCTTAGCAATTGATACTGGTAATCGGCCGTGGATCTGAATTCTCCAATAGGCCGAGCAACCACTCCAGGAAATTCTGTGTCCATTGCCACCCAATGGTACTTTTGGACAACCTAAAGATTATACATATCTCTTGGTTATTTAAAATTCCAGTACAAGTTGTGGTTCTCATAATATACCTGTTAATACGTTACTAATTTACTAGGTTCATATGATTCTACAGATTGATAGTAATACTCACTTGTCTTATTATTTGAAATTCTTCATGCAAGTTGTGATTCCATACATCCTTAATGCCACAGTCTCCAGTTCCAGGAAGCTGTGACAGTGATCCAAAACTAGCTGCTGGCATCTGTGTGGAAGTTGGAATACTAATTAGTAATACTAATGTAATGTAGAATTAGGGTAATGACCTTTTTGAATTCAAATTTATCTTCTGCTATCTTTTGGTAACATTTGATGCAAGGTCATTTATAGCAACATAATAATAGCATTAAAGCAACTGTGTGAATTTGATTATGACAACTTTACCTTGTGATCTAACTGTTTCATAACATTGTTGTCACAAAGTGGAACAATCTAAGCACCTCTAGAATTTCTAGTTTTGAATCAATTACCCGCCTTTAAGTGATTTACATATTACCCCAATCGATTTTATTGAGTTTAACATAAGCATGCATAAACAAACGTAAGTCTTTACTAACCTTATATCGGTTATCTGCTTCCAGATGGGCAGATTCTTCAGTTTTTTTCGACGCCGTGGTTTACGATTTGTTGCGAACTTCAAAAAATTGAGCGCCAGCGCTTTTGTTCAAAATGCTTGTTGATGTTTATAGACTACACTTGGTTTTTAAAAACATCCCAGCGACTTCTGTCGCCAACTGGTTGTCAAGCAGTTGAATTAGACGATCACTCGGAAAATGTTAAAAAACAATACCTTCACCTACTTCGATCGATGACCTCAAGTATTTACTTAATTCTTTAGTATTTGTTACTGAATGTTAAAGTCTACGAATCTATGGAAACAAAAAATATGCGAAAATTTTATCGAAACAAGAACCTCCAAAGCAATACAATCCATTTTTTTGTTTATTTTTTTTTTGATTATGTCCTAGGCACCAGTCTTTTCGCCTTTGGGCTGTGTTGCCATATGTTTGTGTAATAACAATCTTTATGAGGTCGTGTAATATAATATAGTAGATTTTGTATAATATCGGGTATACACTAATCATGGACGACGATGTTGAACATTCTTAACCCTAACATGCTCAAGCAGAAGGGATTTTTCTTTGTGTTAGACCCATTCCGAGTGTGAAGTTTGAATATTAGGGTCCGTTCAGACGGACCGGCTTGGAGAGGATAGCAAATTCTTAACACGTTCATAATCAAGTACTTAGTATTTGTAGTAATGTTTATTTTTGCATGTGCATTGCTTTTGTAATTAAGAATGCTCGAAGGCGCTTGGTGAGAAATAATAAGAGGAGCTGATCGGCTCCGATCACGTACCTAATTTTTTCGGTGTCTTTCAGACGTTTGTCTCCGATTGCATGCTCTTTCAGCCGATCGGAGCCGATCCCGGTCTGAGTGACGAAAAACGCGCGCCGATGCTCTCCGAGCCGAACTGTGTAAACGGACCCGTATTTCGCAAGTTGACTCTAGAGAAGCTATTTGTCGAGAAGTTACTAGAACATTGTACCTATTTCGTGATTTGTGGTATTTTTAGTCAATAGTTGTTGTTTTAAATTCAGGAAATTTTGAATGACTATTGCTAAAGACAAACGTCCGTCTCCATAAAGAGGAGTTTTTGCATGTTTGATTTACTTTGTATTAAGTTTTATTCATACATTTACAAAACAGTTAAAATCATCACTCATCATTAATTATTCAAATTATTATCTAAATTAATATTAAAAATGTAAACCATAATAAGCTTTATTTATGCGAGATTTTTTATTTTATAAACAAAAATAAGGCAAACTGGAGTCAAGTCTGTTTGTATATTACAGCAAATCTAATAATGCAAAACTTCGGCCTCGTAAGTTAGGGTCTCCCCACATTTTTCGACGCGGAATTGGCTAACACTAGTTAAAAAATCCTTTATGTCTACGTAATAAGGGTGTTATTAATACTATTCGTTTTGTCTCGGTTCGGACGACGCGTTGCGACAGCTTCTTTGGAAGAAGAGCTCGTGGCTTAGTCAAAGCCGCGCGGATCGATCGATCATAAGGTTAAGCAAGGTTTGGCGCGGTGGGCCCCTGGATGGGTGACCATCGTTGGCATTAGTTACGTCTAGTCAGATGCCAGAAAGTCTGACAACCAGTCTTACGTAGGGTTATTGGGTTGCCTTGGAGGAGAAACTGAGTTGAGAAGCCCTGTAGCCTTATTCGCTAACTCCACTGACAGCTCGCAGATATCATCATTTGGTAAAGTGTACATCAGTAAATTGTCAAACAGCTATTTTCTTATTCGCTAACGCCAGTGACCATCTGAGATGACGTCATGAGCATCGACACAGGCTGATATCCACCATGACTCATTTTGACAGCTGTTTCTGTATCGATAAACGTTAGATTGCGATTCCGTAAGCTCAGTGGACATCAAATTGATGGCCACTGTAATTTTTTGAAATACACTACAAATAGCAGTGTTTTATGCCTCATCACTGGGATGTCTATACTATATTGTAGCATCAGACATATAAGATTTCTCTAATTTTGCGAATCCAATAGAAATACAAACCCTGAGTCGTTTCCTTTATTTTTTGATAGTGTTATTTTTAATTGTATTATTTTAATTTGTTTTATCTTTTTTTGTGTGGAATAAAAATGTCGCGTGTATTTTTGCTGGCATTTGTGGAATAAGAGACAAAACGAAGTTTATCCAGAATCCAGAAACGTCGTCTGCGGGATTGCAATAATTCTCTGGATTTACGGGAGAAGGAATTCATGGCAAATTTTCGTATCAACAAATAAGGGTTTCAGCAAGTTTCGGCAGAGTTACGTCCATTTCTGCAACATGCTCAACAAAACACTGCTGTTGCAATTGAGCTAAAAGTAAGAATTTATAACGTTAAAAGTAAAATAAATACCAATATTACATAAATTAATGTTACTCATAAACACTCTGAAATGATGATGACTAATAATAATATGGTACCGTACTACAAGTATGCGCCCGACCCAGTTCTCGAATGTCACGTTGTACTGGGATCGATCTATCATCACTGACAGGCATATTGCAGCCAATAAGCCTGATATAGTGGTGATAGATCGATTAGCGCGCCGCGCGATGATAATCGATGTCGCCGTTCCGCATGACGAGAACCTCGTGAAAGCTGAGAAAGAGAAACAAATAAAGTATCTTGACTTAGCGCACGAGGTTGTCGCCATGTGGAATGTCGACACGGCTGTCATTGTGCCGATTGTCGTTACGGCCAATGGTCTAATAGCCAAGAGCCTCGACCAACACCTCAGGAGGCTCTCGTTAGGCGGCTGGATCAAGGGACTGATTCAGAAGGCAGTACTCCTTGATACGGCGCGTATTGTGAGGAGGTTTCTGTCTCTGGGACCCTAACCACCGGTACCTTGGACCCTGTGCCCGATATCGGTGGCAACCTATTTTTTATATTTTTAAATGTTTTTTATTTGTTATATTTAATATTTAAAAATGTGTTAAGAAATAATCACACCATGTATGATTCACCGCGATCCGTTCCTTGAAGCTGCCACCATCGATGCTTTGTTTCGCAAGACCTCCCGAACGCCGAGCGCTACCGGGAAATATCATACCGTGGGGACCAACCTGTGATTCAGTGATTGCGTTATATCGTTCGTTTTAATTCAATTATAATTTAGACTTTAGAGATCACTTTTTGTTCTGACATCGAACAGATTGTCGCGTCTTAGAAATAATTAATTGTAACATTAATTACTTAATTAAACGTATTATAAGTCAATTCGTTTCGGTTCATTTTGCATCCTCAACGACAGCCCTACCTAATTGGCGCAGTCGGTAGGATGCTCGCGGTACGTTTCGCGTAGAAGATTTCCGTAATCGCGTGAAGCCCCGCCGTAGCTTGTCTAGCTGCATCCAGAGCATCCGAATCTACAAGTAGTGCTGCACCAGAGGTCTATCTAGACATCGATAGCGCAGAGGGACCGAAACATGTTCATGTGAGTACACTAGATTCTTTTTAGTGGTTGCTCAGTCCTAGCCTTACTAACCTGTGTTAAAATATAATTTGCCAAGATTTTTCATTTAAGAAAATCAAAGGACCCTAGGATAGTTACTAGTAATAGGCAACTTTTTATAGATAGAAGAAGAAATCTTAGTTTGAGTAGTATAGAAGAAGAAACGGATATGTCTGAATTAGATATCATTTATAAATCCTTAAGATTGGTACCCGACTTCGACGGGAACCCGAATGTGCTCACTAGATTTCTAAAATTATGTGACCAATTAGTAGCTGAGTTTTGTAGTGTAGGCAGTAGTGAATTAAGTAGGTGTGCTCTTCTCAATGGGATTCTGAACAAAGTAACAGGCTCTGCTGCTCGCTTAATCAATTCTAATGGGATTCCATCCGATTGGCAAGGCATTCGAACTGCTTTAGTGAACAACTTCGCGGACCAACGAGATGAAACTGCTCTATATAATGACTTAGCAATTTTATCGCAAGGTTCTAGCACCGCGCAGGAGTTTTATGAACGTTGTCAGAATCTATACAGTACTATAATGACTTATGTGAGCTTGCATGATACCCTAGAGACTACTATTAATGCTAAACGAGATCTTTATCGTAAATTAACGCTTCAAGCGTATTTGCGAGGTCTGAACGATCCCTTAGGATCACGAATACGTTGCATGCGCCCGGAAACCATAGAAAAAGCATTAGAATTTGTGCACGAGGAGACGAATACCATGTATCTACAAAATCGGAACCAACGACTACCTGACAAAAAATCTATTAATTCTATGCCCGTGCCAAATCATTTTGTAAGTGCCTATAAAATGCCTAACCAACAGTTTTCAATACCTGTGCCTAAACCTTTTAACTATAATATGCATGGCTTTTCACGCCCTAATTTAGTTTCACCATCTGCACCGCAATGGAGACAGAATATGTATCAACCCCGTCAATTTGGTCCAACTCGTACGCAACAAATTTTTAGATCACCACCCCAAAATTATAACCCTCAACAAAATAACTTTCAAATAGGTTCGCGTCCTAACCACCAAGTTTTTAACCAACCTCGTCCTATGAGTGGTGTCAGCCACTATGTAACAAGACAATTACCACCTACTCAACCAGCTATTACAGGACATAACTGGATAAAATCAGGGAACCCACCCCCTACGAACTACTTTAAATCTAAAGAAGTAAATTATAATAGTTTCATTGACAATTCTACATACGATGAATATGCTGATTATAATTATTACGATATTAGCGAATGCGAAGAATATCAGCAACCGTATGAATATTCTGTACAAGAACTTTCAGAAAATTCTACAGATACGCCCCAGGTGGAAGCCGATATAGTGAAAACGAACGAGCAGGATTTTCCGAAGGACCGGGAATCCGACATCTTAAAATAGAAATAAATCTTCAAACACAACGTCAGCTTCCATATATCCAAATCGCGTCACCACCTATAAAACTCTTAATAGATACAGGTGCAAATCAATCCTTTCTGTGTCCCGAGGCAGTGGAAAGATACTTCAGTAACGTACCAGTAAATTACGAGCCTTTTGAAGTTAAGAATTTTCATGCAACCTCTAGGAATTACTATTCAATTACGTTACCTAGCTTTAAAGAATTTAACAATTCCGATAATACGACATTTTACATTTATAAGTTCCATGATTATTTCGATGGGCTTATCGGTACAGACTTATTAGACAAGTGGGAGGCTGTAATAGATTATAAGAATAAATTACTAAAAACTAAAACTGCTTCAAATGCTATTAAAGTGTATGATTCGCGCAACGCAAATTTATATGAGGATATTATACCGGCAAATACTTCCAAATTACTTAAAATTCCAATTAATATTCATGACGGACACGCATTTATAGAAGAACAAACTATTTCTAATTGCATTATTGGCGAATGCTTAACTACTGTTTCAAATAATAGGGGAATAGTAGAAGTAACTAATCCAAGTCGAAGCGACGTCATATTCTCCATGGACCGAGCGATCTCTGCAGAAGTGTATAATGTACAGTGTACACCTGCAAATAACCAGCAAGACCGCGTAAAAGAAGTGATTTCGCGCCTACGCACTGATCACTTAAATGTCGAGGAACGTACGAACTTAGAACTGCTTTGTGCTCAGTATGCAGACGTTTTCTACTTAGAAGGAGAGCCCTTAACTTTCACCAACAAAATAAAACATTCGATTAAAACAACTGATGAGGTTCCAGTTTACACAAAAAGTTATCGGTATCCGTATGTCCATAGACAGGAAGTACAGGAACAGATAGGTAAGATGCTAGAACAGGGAATCATTAGGCCTTCAAATTCAGCATGGAGCTCCCCAATTTGGGTTGTAGCTAAGAAAGCAGATGCGTCAGGAAAAACTAAATGGCGTATAGTAGTTGACTTTCGAAAGCTTAATGAAAAAACTGTAGATGACAAGTATCCCATTCCCAACATAGCCGATGTCTTAGATAAATTAGGTAATTGCCAATATTTTACAACTTTAGATCTTGCTAGTGGCTTTTACCAAGTAGAAATGAACCCACAGGATATACCAAAAACTGCTTTTAACGTAGAACACGGCCATTTCGAATTTCTACGCATGCCCATGGGTCTTAAAAATAGTCCATCTACTTTTCAGAGAGTCATGGATAATGTGTTGAGAGAGCTTCAGAATACTATTTGTCTAGTATACCTAGATGATATAATAGTTTTTAGTACATCCCTTCAGGAGCACATAATTAACCTAGAGAAAGTATTCAAGAAATTACGCGAGTCCAATTTTAAAATACAAATGGACAAATCAGAATTCCTAAAATTAGAAACGGCTTACCTTGGGCATGTTATTAGCAAGGATGGTATAAAACCTAATCCTGAGAAAATATCGGCAATTAAAAAATACCCCTTGCCTAATACCCGTACAGAAATAAAACGTTACGATTACTTGGTTATTATAGGAAGTTCATACCAGATTTTGCTAAAATAACCAAGCCTCTGACCCAATGCTTGAAGAAAGGTTCCAAAATTGTTCAAGATCAAAATTTTATCAAATGCTTTGAAAAGTGTAAAACTCTACTTGTCAATGATCCAATCCTTCAATATCCGGACTTTTCAAAAGAATTTATACTCACAACAGATGCTTCGAATTTAGCAATTGGAGCCGTTCTTTCTCAAGGTCCCATTGGATCAGATAAACCAATAGCATACGCATCGAGAACACTTAATACCAGTGAAATAAATTATAGTACAATAGAAAAAGAATTACTCGCCATTGTGTGGGCAACGAAATACTTTCGGCCGTATCTTTTTGGTAGGAAGTTTAAAATCATGACAGACCATCGGCCTTTGCAATGGGTAATGAATATGAAAGAACCCAATTCCCGCTTAACACGTTGGAGATTACGCCTAAGTGAATATGATTATACAGTCATTTATAAACCAGGGAAAATTAATTCCAACGCCGACGCTTTATCAAGAATAGAAATCCATAATGAAGAGTCTAGTTCTATTGTCGTTAACACTTCGGACAAATCCGATTCAGAAAGAACCAAAAGTATCGACTCAAGAACCGATAGTATTCATAGTGATTTAGAAAGCCCCATATTAGAAGTACCTATTACTGATGATCCCCTCAACAGTAGTAGACAAATCGTATTTAATGTTGTTGGCAATATTAAAATTAAACCTCACATAACTCATCCTTTCGAAACTTATACAAAAACTTGCATACAAATCTCCAAGTCAAACCTAGAACAAGATATAATAGATGCTATAAAAGAATATGTTACCCCGGGTCTAAAAACAGGAATCTTAATTAATCCGTCAATAGAAATGTATAAAATTATACCGGTCATACAAAGATACTTCAAAAATTCAGCAATGAATCTAGTTCTTTCCAAATCAGAAGTTGAAGATGTTAAGGATTACCTAAAGCAACAAGAAATTATTAAGAACTATCATGAAGGCAAGACGAACCATAGAGGCATTAATGAATGTTATTTAGCTCTGTCTAAACGTTATTTCTGGCCAAAAATGAAAGACCAAATTTCAAAATTCATAAATGAATGTCTTATTTGCGGCCAAGCAAAATATGACCGTAATCCTGTAAGACCTCGGTATCAAATTGTACCACCACCTACCAGGCCTTTTGAAGTCGTACATTTGGATCTATTTAGCGTAGACAGTAATAAGTACCTAACAATTATCGATGCATTCTCGAAATATGCACAAGCATATTCTTTGAGAGATGCTACAGCTGTTAGTGTAATCCAGGCTCTATTAAAGTTCTCTTCCCATCATGGTATGGCTCTTAAATACATTACAGATAATGGCCCAGAGTTTACAAATCAGCTATTTTCTGAATTCACAAAATTACATAAAATTCAACACCATAGAACATGCCCCAATACACCCAACGAAAATGGAATGATAGAACGCTTCCATAATACCTTACTCGAACACTTGCGTATTTTAAAATTAGAACACCGGAATGAATCCGTTTGCAATCTTATGCCATACGCTGTAATGGCTTACAATAGTTCAATCCATTCTTTCACGAAATGTCGCCCTATAGACATAATTACTGGTCATTTAGATCCGCGAGATCCTTTAGACATGGATACAACACAGCATCTATTGCAAGAATACATAGTAGATCACCGTAAGCGAATGTTAAAAGTATATGAAATTATTCATGAAACCGCGCTTCAGCGTCGTACTGAAATAACCGAGAGCATTAATAAAAATCGCGAGCCTGAGCAAATATATGCACATGATCAGCGAGTCCTTGTCAGAAATCCCTTAGCTAATAGACAGAAACTAGCTGCTCGCTATACGCCTGATACGGTTGTTACCGATTTACCTATACACATTTATACAAAAAGAAAGAGAGGGCCCGTACCCAAGTCGCGCCTGAAACGGGTACCTAATAGTGCTCGTTTGTTACAGGATACAGAAAATACTAATCGCGTTGATGCTGGCTCAAGCCCTGAAGCAGGGACGAGCGGACGAGATAACACTTGAAAGCCTAGAAAATGGTCCGGGTATCCTCCCCTTCAACCTGGGACCCACTAGAATCATTTCTCATTTCCATTCCTTCATTCAAATTATAAATTTAAATAATGTGCGAAATAGATTAGAATCTGTTAGAGAAAACTTAAACAATCTAGCACCTGACTTAAATAATAAAACGTCATTACTTTACGCTCCACATATCAAATACCTTGCTACAAAATTAAATGATATGTCAGATCAGTTGTTAACTTTTCAAGGAAAACGTTTAAAAAGAGGCCTTATAAACGGTCTTGGTTCCATAATCAAAAGTATCTCCGGAAACTTGGATTATACAGACGCATTAAAGTACGAAAATGCTATTGCCATGCTACAAAAGAATGAGAATAACTTAGCAATGGAAATAAACCATCAAATAAGTTTAAGCAAGCAGTGGGCATCCCAGAGTTCAAATGTTACAGATAGGATAGTAGAAAATCAGAAGAAAATAGAGAACATTATTAAAAATATCTTAGATAACGATGCTAGGAAAGAAGAAGACGCAATTAAGTATTTTCATTTAGAACAGCTACTTACAATGCTAGGCGATGATATAGACAACTTGTCTCAGGAATTGTCAAAATTACAGAATTTATTGGCATTCATAAAAGCTAAAAGCATCCATTATTCTGTTCTCGATTACGATACTTATATAGTTATGTTAAATAAATTAAGAAGTTTATATAATTCAGAAGTAGTGTTAGATATTAATTTTAGAGAATATTTAGATATTTTAAGATTAGGATATTATTATAAAGATAATGATATAATCTTGGTAATTAAGTTCCCAATTATGAATCCTAATAACTTCATCCTTTATAAATTATCCTTGGCCCCTAATAGTAATAATGAAGTTATAATCCCTACCTATCCATACGTAGCAATCCACGAGAAAGATCTACTGTATATAGAGACAGAATGTCCGAAGTATAGTCACGGTCATCTTTGCGAGGACAGCTTAAACCGACACTACGGAGAGCAAACGAGCTGCATTCAACATCTTATACTTCAGCAACATATCCATGAAACCTGTCGAGCAACTCAAGTAATCTTATCGTCTCAAGCCATGGAACAATTGGATGATCGCCACTACGTTCTGAGCTTTCCCAACCTAACGAAAGTTCACTTAACCTGTTTCCAAGATCAATACAGAAACCTTCACGGAAGTTATCTAGCCGAAATACCTCAAGGGTGTGCTCTACAAACGTCCATCTTTATCATCGCTAACCACCATGATCAAGTGAAAGGACGAGTTTTGAAAATGTTGAATATAGAATATAGTAATGAAAACCCATACAAAGCGACAGCGAAGAACATCTTGAAATTGAATAGCATAGATTTGAGTCACTTACACTCAACCAATATCAGGATCGCCTCTCAGCAACCGGTGACTTTGGATACGTCGAACTTAGACACTCTCTATCACACGACTATACCTGTCTATCTGCTCATCGGTGCATCAGTACTCATTATAAGCATCGTCCTCATCCGCCGTAAATGTGTGCCTTCGAAGAATATCAACCAGAAGGAAGATGAAACAACCAGAACACAAGAAGTCCAGGACAGCCCCAGCGATCCTATGTCTCTATCAGCACTATTTTCGACAAAAGTCTCCAAATAGCTGCTGATCCTGCGGAGGGAGTTGTTAAGAAATAATCACACCATGTATGATTCACCGCGATCCGTTCCTTGAAGCTGCCACCATCGATGCTTTGTTTCGCAAGACCTCCCGAACGCCGAGCGCTACCGGGAAATATCATACCGTGGGGACCAACCTGTGATTCAGTGATTGCGTTATATCGTTCGTTTTAATTCAATTATAATTTAGACTTTAGAGATCACTTTTTGTTCTGACATCGAACAGATTGTCGCGTCTTAGAAATAATTAATTGTAACATTAATTACTTAATTAAACGTATTATAAGTCAATTCGTTTCGGTTCATTTTGCATCCTCAACGACAGCCCTACCTAATTAATGTAAAATATATGTTTAAAAATAAATAAATGCAAAAATATGATGATAAACTTTGTAACATCAAATTTTGTTATATATAGATATTGGCAGTCCTAAACTTTTATGCAAACGGATCATACCAAAGGAACTCCTCATTCATTTGCAACATGTCTCAACTTTTATTTAGTAAGTGCCTACATGAGGTAACCGATGCTCTCAGTGTATGGGACGAGCTACTCAAGTACATAAAGTTTCCTTCCTCTCAAAATCCATCATGAAAGTGTATGTTAGCATTTTAAACCTAAATAATAATAAAATAGTATACCAATTTTTATTTTGCATGCAAAACGTAGGAATCTACGTATCAAAATATTATTTACGTTGTTAAATTTACAATAACTACAATACTCACAATATTCTCAGTTAAAATATTGTTCATCCACACGGAACTTTAGACACCAAGTTCACACACAATAGAAAGCAAATACTGAATTTTACCGCCACAGATTATTTTTAAATGTATAACACGCTGAAAATAAAGCGTTCTCTCAAACGTAGTAATGTAATGCTAATAGGGTATTTCCTACTTAGCAGTATAATAGTCGATAAAAAAATAGAGTTGTCATCGTAGTTTTGGCGTCAGCAACCGTGTAACGATATCCACCGATATCCACTTCATGCGATACAGAATACCAATGTTTTGAACTTATCGGTTGACATCAAAGTTCGGATGAAAACTGAGGTCAGTTGACATCTGAAAATCGGAAAGTTAGCGAATAAGCCAGCTGAAGAAGTCAGATGAGATTTACAAGGAGTGACTGCACAAGGTGTGCAGTAAAAGACTGGTACACAGCTACATCCGGATAGACAGAAAGCCGTTTTTTTTTGGGAGGGGGAAATCCTCATGGACTTCCTCCGCCTGGGGTCTACCCTAACATACTTAGTTAGGATAAGGCTACGCAGACGATGGTGATGGGCTTCTTTTGGACTAGGTTTTATATTACTTACCCTGCTGTAAGTATTGTAGACTGTTAGAAACAAGACTTGAGGATTTTATTAATTGAATTTAGCTTGTCTTGTTTATAACTTTAAAAGTTTGAATCCGAAATTAGTCAAGTTGTTTGGAAGAGTAAGCTTTGAGGAATTAAATTGCTAACTTCACATTTCTTCAGAATAATTTGGACAAGTTATTTCAACGCATCACGCCTTGATTTGGGAAATTTTATTTTAATTTAAGTAATATGTACCTACATTATATTAGGTACCTAACTGGTTTGTGTTTTTTTTGCTATTCATTAGGCAGCCGTTAATTATAAGTTCGTTGGCTATTTGATGCTTCTGTTTTCCTGCATGGAGTAAGGAAAATCTATGTGACTCAACCCAGGATTAATGACAGAGCACTTCTAAACTTTAGTGATGTCGTTAATTGAGTTCTCGCAATTTTGCTTTCCAAGCAGAATTACTTATGGCTGTCATCGTAGATTCTTATTTCATTAGATTGTTTAGTCTTTACAGCAACATTCAAAAAATCGTTTTTCTATGTACCTGTGTAGATGGGTATTAAACGAACGTATTCAAAATATGCGGTCCTTATTTTCCTGAATAGGTATTCAGTTTTGACTCAAACTTTATATACTTACTCTACTTTTTCAGTTATGAGAGACGAAAAGATAAGGTCAAGGCGAATTTTTGTAGCTTATGTCCACCTTCGATGGTTGACGTGGTTCACACCAATTTTTTCCACGGCCCTACTTTTATTTACCTACCAGTTGTAGGTTAATGTTTATTAGAATAAATCTGTAATTATAGAGTTGAAATTAATTTGAAACTTAAATCATAAGCTATTAAAGTGACTAGTTACGAAGACAATTTGTGATATAGAAGTAAGCTAAGCTGTAAAATTATGATCGTCTAAGCATTGATAAAATTATGCACGATACTGGATTAAAATACAGATCCCGGGCTCAAGTTTGTGTATCTAGATTGACTGAAAATGCTGGAAATGTATAGGCCGTCGCCGAGGCAGAGATACTAGTCGTTTGCCAGCTCGCGCGACGGCTGGTCGTTTCAGCGTAGCTTCAGAGCGCGCCTAACGGTTGGCGCCCGGTAACTTTGCCATCGCGGTAAACGTAACTTTTCCTGAATATGTGATTCTATTTTGTGGACATTTTTATTGCTGTTTCGGTGAAATATTTTCTTTTTTTTAAACTTTCGCAGCAACTTTGAGGTAAGTTTTTTTTTGGTAAATTATGGTTTTGGTAAGAAACATTTTTAGATAATAATATCTTATTGGCTTTTTTGACATATATACTAATAAGTATTATTTATTTGTTTTTTTTTTATCTAATTTAAAGTGAAAAAAATGAAACCATCAGCTGTTTGACAGATATTTTTAATGATAGTAATAGAACCTAATACCCTAATGGTTTATAATCGCAAAAACTATTGGGTAGGTATTATGCATATTCCATTCCCGTTTTTAAATAATTAATTTTCCTTTCATTCTTTCACTTACCTTTTACACTGTTACTGTTACTGTTACAGCCTTTTTTTTTTTTTTGAATCGTCCCACTGCTGGGCACAGGCCTCCTCTCACACGGAGAAGGATTGAGCATTAATCACCACGCTTGCTCAATGCGGGTTGGTGATTTCAGACTAAATAGTCCAGGTTTCCTCAAGATGTTTTCCTTCACCTTTTTATCAGCCATTGGTATCCAAGATATACTTAGAAAGTACCTCTACATACAAACTTAGAAAAGTTGCATTGGTACTTGCCTGAACTGGAATCGAACCCACGCCCTCATACTCGAGAGGATGGTTCTTTACCCACTAGGCCACCACGACTATATTACACGTTTACACGTTTACACGTATTATATTACCTTTTACACGTTTTCCTTTATATATTATAGCACTTATAGCGTCGGTTTAAAATAACAAAGATTACATTGTATTGCTTGTAATACAAAAAAGATTTCATTGTCATGTTATCAGATATGTTTACTTTTGCTGCATTTTATTATAATAGATAACATGCTCCTATTTTTGTACATATGTATAAATACATAGGTATTAGTTGACACCCTAACCAAAAGAACATTTTATAACTTTATCGAGTTTATTTTCCTTGTTTAGATAATAATTATAATTCACTCAGGTATCTATCGGAAGATAAAAGAATTGTAAATCCAGCCAACGCTATTCTTGACAATTTTCCCAAAACTAAACTAGGTATAAAAGCGATGAAACATTCCGAAGTGCCTACCTATCAAACATTTTTAGTTCGGAACAAACTCTGAACCCATGAAAAAAAGTTGTGCTACTTTTATATTTTTGAATGGGTTGGAAAATAAAGAATTTAGGTATGAATGCTACGACGTCATTACGCAAAAACATCGGCTATTTCTTATAGGTATGAGTACATACGGACACACCGGTTGGGTGACGTCGTTCATTTTGATGGCGACATTTAGAACTGCAATCATATTTTGCGGTCCTTATTTTATACCCTATTTAATTTAATTTACGAAGGTACAAGGTACCTCATTACGGTGTATTAGGAACTTTACCGGTACAATGTTGGCATTCTAGCTAGCTTCCACTATACTGACTGACACAAGCCCCTTCTTCTTAACACGTCATGGGACTTTCACATATTGTTCGTGCCGATGCGAAAGATCGTTATCCGGGCGATCGATCGAGACTTTATTATCCGTATAATGAGATTTCGCAGCAGGCATAACGCACTGCAATAGTTAGCGCAAAGTCCTCTTGTGGTTCATTTCCAATTTTACATTCTACTACTTGACAAAGTACTTATTTACTAAAGACCATGAGATACCTACATGAACATTCTGAAAAACCGGACAGGTGCGAGTCGGACACGCACACCAAGGGTTCCTCACGTAAGATCGTTATAAATCATTTATATTTCATTATTATATAAACTACTAGCCGTTTTCCCGCGGTTTCACCCGCATCCCGTGAGAGCTACTGCCCGCACCGGGATAAAATATAGCCTATGTTACTCGCAGATAATATAGCTTTCTAATGGTAAAAGAATATTTAAAATGGGTCCAGTAGTTTTTGAGTTTATCCATTACAACCAAACAAACAAAGTTTTCCTCTTTATAATATTAGTATAGATATCTAACCGTAAAATAACAAACAAATTATATTTTTGCAATGTTCATATCAAACTATTTCATATGACACCCTATTTGAACTCTGTCGTGTAGGTATGAGTAGGTACTCAACTTTCTATAGGTTTCTTATAGGCATGTCGCCAAAATTACCTTCCAGCGGCAGAAAAATAAGATGCGTTAATAATAAAACAGTCGGAAAATATCACCAGCCAACTAGCTTGTTAGTTGGGTAGATCAATGAGAAAAAGTATAGATATTGAAGATTAAAAATGAAAGTACCCAGGTACTTTTCTAGTTATTTGTTTATCGTTCGTCAGATTATTATTTTGAAGAGTTAGTGAGGTTTGAGGCTTTGTTTAAAAGTGGATATATTTTAATAAACAATTGACAGTTGACCCCGAAAGAGCACGGGTCGTGGCATTTACGTCAAGTAGGTAAGCTTGCCGTTCATCACTCGTTCACTATTCTCAATAAGCACATAAATATATCGATATTATAATGTGTAGTGTAACATAGTTATTTTAATGTGAAGAAATTTTATTTTAAATGTGTTTTTGGGTTTCTAAGAACTTTTTTTCATATAAATAAGGTTTCCCTTACTTTACAACCTGGTCACGGATTTCATTATCAAGCGCACGAACAGTTTTGAAATCTAATGTCGGATTCTGCGTAAAAAACCTGTATTAGACTGCCTATAGTAGGTTGGTTGTAACTTTTTGTAAATACATGTCATCAACGTATGCATTCACGGCGACGCGATGAGAAAAAGCTGGCCATGTGTGAGTCGGACTCACAACCGAAGGGATCCGTGCTATTTATCTACAAATGTCCAATAAAACACATAATTTGTTGTATGGAAGCCCACTAAATACATATTTATTCTCATTTTCAGTAGGTATTAGTTGTTTTAGCGGCAACTGTTTAATAAGCACAACATCTGTGAATCTTCAACAGTGTTTTCACCACGGGTTTTCACTTACAATTGTCTAACTGGTGACAGACGGACAGACAGAGAAGTTGAAGAGGATGACCATGTACCTATGCCCAGACAAGAAAAAAATATTCAGAGCGCATTCTATTAAATATACACGATTTTTCGATATTCAGCAAATCGCTTACGAAGAGATTGATGGCGCATTTTTATTTTATTTAGACTTTATAACAGCAATACTCGTTGAAATGTAAAAATAAATAAAAACGAAGTGGTCAAGTCTGGACAATATAAAGCGTTTATTGCATTACTACATTAATCCATTAATCTATTCAAACAGATATGTACGCACATCAGTTTATTATTTAACATATGACTGCAATTGATCAAATCACGCGGCTAGTTACGCGATATCAAGTCGATTCTACACCCATACAATACAATAGGTACACTGTAAAACTATGTAACCAGCTTATGTTTTCATTAAACGAAACGCCGTGGGTAGTTTACCATAGCCCGTTAGGTAACTCGGTTCAAAATCTCGTTAGCACATTGATGAGGCTGTCTTCCGGCGCTCGATTGTAGTTTACCCGTAAACCTGACATTGATACTAACAGGACCGCGGAAGACCGACTTAATGGTGCTCAAGTTTCTTACTTCACGTGAAAAATAAACGACGTTCGTGGACCATAATTAGAGTGTAATTGTAGATTTGAACTTTAACTGTAACGCCACACACGCAAGAAGAATACATAATGAAGTAAATTGAAGTAAATTCTTTTGGAACTGGTTCATACTGGTACATTTTGAAATATTTATGCGTATGACTGTTTAACTAGCCATTTACTCTCATTCTGTAGAGGTTCCTGTAGATAAAAGGGCAAAATCATAAAACGGGTGCGGGTTATGACTGACTGAGTCTCGCATAATCTTAGGCTAAAAAGAAATTTCATGATCCTTTGAACAGGTTCATCCTTAAACTTGAGTTTTCCTAAATCTTGATTAGCCGTCCCTTTTCCCAACATTTTGTCTGAACTGTTGATTTACGAGGTATCGTCGAGAAATACTTAGCATAGCTGAGACGCAACTGAGCGTTAAAAAACGTACTTACCACGGAGTCAAATTAACTTTCAAACAAAACTTAAGCTAACTGAAAGTTGTTAAAGTGCTAGTTCATAGTTAAACATAAACTTAACGTGATGACTGCTGAGGTTTGCTCTTGGCAAAGAATAAACGCATTTGTAGAAAAGTTCCCGAGAAGATCAAAGAGTGAAACAACACACAAGTGCTGTTGAACGGCAGTAGATGTGAAAGGGTATAAAGTTCTCAACGAGACGTGAACGTTTTATAGGTTTCTAGACAAGCGCGATGCGAGCTTTAATAAGCCCTCCGGGGATCGTTCATCTTCTAGTAGTAAAGGTGCTGGGGAAGTTCTAATGCCCAGATAAATAATATCATCTCAATGTTTAATTATTCGTTGATTATGCCTTTACAACTACTAAGAAAAGCAAAAGCTTTTAATTTCAATGACTCGAACGACCCTATCAGTTTTTAAGCAGGTAATTGCTTAACTTAGTGTAAAAATTTCATGTAAACTAATGTCTAGGTTCGTTAACTTATGGTTGCCTTTTAAGTAGGTATAGAGGTACGTAAATTACTTATAAAAAGAAAATAGTGGTAAGTCGCATACAGTTGAATATGACGAGCTGTTGTTTAGTCTTTCCGTGCGATTCGTGAATGATTTATTTACAGAAAACACAGACGGATCGTTTGAGCTATGACCAAACGAGAACAGTTTTAGAAACAGTCGAGACGTTCAGAGAAAACATTTTTATGAACGTTGCTTTTCATATCAAAACCGCAAGAAAAATGTTTTGATGCAATGATTTATTATTGTAGTCTGTGGGTACCTAATTTCCAGAGAAACAATAAAATGTTGAAACTAAACTAATAAATAGTACCCATGACTCCTACTCCAAAGCCACATAATTGGTTGTTAGTAGTTATTATTGTATGCAAGCTTTAATGCATTACATAATATACATTTTAATGGCGTCGTCGTTATACTTTAATTAAGCGTGAAAATCGATTGTCATGTTTGTTTGCCCCATTCTAGCTATCGTCTAGAGTCTAGACATTAAAGTAATTAATAATTACTTTGTTACATTTTAATTTAATTTTACGAAGTAAACGATGTATTTATTACTTTTTGCAATTCAAATCCCATTGTTATTGACCTAGAAGCTTTTAGAAAACTTGCTTAATTAATAACGAAACGCTTTGAATAGATGACAAATCATGTACTTTAGAACTCATCATTAATCGTGAAAAGATACTTTGTTGGGCGTAGATCTATTAAAGGAGCCTTTTGGTCTTTTCTTATACATTTAAAAATAGCGTGGTATTAATCCAGACGAATTATTACAGTACCTAAATCCAAATCTATTTGAATTCATAAGTATTTGCAAGAATCTTGTTTTTCAGATTTTTTGAGATGTTTTGTAAAAATGTGAAAAGGAGGGATTTTTGCATAATCCTGAAGAATTAATTGAATTTGTGATAAAGTTTCAAAGTAAAGATACTCTAGAAGCTAAAATGGAAAATTCACATAAGTACATATTTATTATTTTAGAACTTTTTTTTTATATTCTAAGTTATTATTTTTTGTTTTATTTAGTTGAGTTCAGGTAGGTACCACATTTTCCCTGAAACATAGCGACGGGTAAGCTCTACTAATGTATTGAACATAGTCCAAACTATATGTTACAAATTGCAGCACAGCAGGCACTCTACACATCTACTGAAGGCACAGATATTCTGTATTGCTGCGGGTTGTTCGAAAGAGATACCGCGGCCCTGGTACATAAAAGGCCTATGACGGAACACGACGGTTTTTAGTCAGTTAGAGTCTGACACTCCCTCACCGCTGCTAACCCACAGCGGGAGGGGTCATTTCATGATTTTTGACGTCGGAAAAAAAGGTATTCTGTATTCAACAAACTTCGTAACATAAAAGTTGAAACCAGTTTTTAAACCAAGACGAGGGCGTAACCCTCGGCATAACATATTGCACGTGCACTTAAAACTCGGGCTTAAAAACTACAAAATAACAAGAACCATTAAGTACTTATTGTCTAATCAGTGCTTGTGTATTCAAAATGTGTTTCAAAGACTTGAGAAAACAGAGAACTGATTTACGTTGGCTACGAATAGTATTGAGAAACAGCTAGTGGGAGGGCGTTTCCTTTGAGACATGACCATGCCTATCGTTAGAAGCTTTTTATTGTTGGCTTAGGGCCAAAAATCCCAGCAATGATTTACTGGTTAATGAATAACGCTCATGTCAATAGTCTTGTAATTTGATTACAAATGTTTTGACTCGTCTCAATGAGGCTATTCTTGTATCGTACCTGTTATAAGCAGCAAACGCCAACAGTGGGTTCTACTTTTGACCCCTTGGCGTCAATACATATAAGTAACCTAAGTATTTATACAGGTTTTATCGATATTTTACATAAACATCGTTTCATAAACTCAGCATAGCGTTTACTAATCATAATAATCGAACTAATCTGGGTAAAAGGACCAGTTGTTTGTTTTGATAGTCGTGTATCGTTTGTTTGTCAACCCGTTCGATACTTCGAGCTCTTGTTAACATGTTTAGTGTCGCCGACAGGTTGCCTTGTTAGTGTCGGCCATTAGTGACATGCGGGGATTAGACGTGAACTGATTTCTAAGGCTTAGCTTTGTACCCACTCGCAGCAGAGGGTAATGTAGTTCGAAAGAAACTGAAAAGAAAATGAATATTTTGTTATCCATGAATATTTTAGCAGTGATTTGACATAAGCAAAGTTTAGGTAATTGAAGAGCTTAAATATCATTATTGATTTAGATCTCTTCCTAATTAATGTGCACTTCTACAAAAAGTTCTTCAAATTTCAACTTCAAATTAAAGATTGGTACTGAAAAATATTGATTTATATTCATCATCATCATCATCATCATCTCACTGTCCACTGCTGAACATAGGCCTCCCCCTTTGATCTCCACAGATACCTGTTGGAAGATACCTGATTTATATTGTAGCTGAATAAAACAAAGTGTGGTTATGTTTTTCTGTTCCCATGTGTAAATGTTCATTGTTTTGTCTGTGCTACAGGCAGCTGTCTTTAAAATTGGATTAACTCGTCATGGCCGGTAATAAATAAGTCGTTATACATACAATGCGGCTGCCGTACAGCTTGATAAAATTTTACAATTTTGTTCGCACAAATAAAAGTTTTTAATGATGCTGTTAACTGGCGGGATAGATGCCGAAAACATAAGGCGGTAAGCGATGGTACACTGGGTTTCCAGTTTTATGGGTGTCATAACGTGGAGGAATACATAAACTGGAGTGTTTCTGACATGTAGGTAGTGCACTATAATTCCTGGAAAGTTAGTGCTAATCAATAGTGTTACGTGACCGTACGTGGTCCGTCCCTCCGTTTCTTTGAATGACGGCGTTTCGAATTGGTTAATGGGGTGGTTGTGACAAACAAGAGTGTGTTCACTGGTTTGTGGAACTTTTTCCTGTGACGCATGTTGTTGTGTTAAATGCGAAATGAATAATAACATTTTCCTGCCTCTTTGGTATCATATGAATACTAAATTAGAACCGTCTGGGTATGTCTTCAGTTACTACTATTTACATGTAGCGACCTCTCCGTAGCATTAGTCACACAAGCAAAATTCAGGCAAATAATGAAAACATCCTTGATAAAAATAATATTAGAAGACTTTGTAAAAGAATACCGAACTCTACATACATACAATACTTACTTCTATGGACGATAAAGGTATTCACATTACGTACCTTATTAATGTTTGACGTTCGAATATTTATTTGATAAGTACCACTCACGACAAAACCGCAAATAATAACGTATCAAAATTAATTACAATTGCATGGGTTTGAAAATATGATAGTAGGTTTGTAAATACCGCATTGCAATTTCAATGAATACGTAATAGAAAATCGTAGAATCTACTGAACGAAAACATCTCTTGCACGTGACACGTCAATAATACCTCTATACACTGTTCGATTCTGAGGTGAAGATGGATTCATGCTTCCACGATTAATGGATTATGTGCACCGTGTATCTTCGTGTCGCTTCGGTAACGCTAGGAGACCTGCACACTAGTCGACGGCATAAAAGGTAAACTTGAAAAAAAAAAACACTCGGTAATCTGCAGACATTGCAAAAGTTCCATTCTGTTTGTACTACGAATTTCATAACCGTAGTTCGACCACTATCAATTTGACATTTCATTGAGTTGAGCTTGAACAGTTCGACGGAAAGGAAAACACTTTTGGTGGCGAACGTATTGTTCAAACTTTAGCACTCTCTACTTTATTGCTTCAACTGCTGTAAAATTTGAACTAATGTCTGAAGTACTTTATACTGTTGTGTTAACAGAATAAAATTGGCTCTGGCATGACACCGCCCTTGGAAGAGTCTCGTATCTTCACTCTGAAACAAAAGGTCGTAAAAAATCAAGCACCTGTAAAACGAGGTATAAAACAGAATCACCCATATCTGTTCAACTCTGGACAAAAGAATGGCCGACAAGAGTTTTCTATTGCATAAAAGCATTAAATTGCGTGAATGTTTCCACAATATTCATGTTATTGTGTTGCCTGCTGGTTTTGTACTGCATCGCTTATTTGAGGTTATTCAAATTAGCGAAAACAAACAGTTTTTATTAAGTTTTGCATTTCATGTTTGCGCGAAATTGTTTCCGTTAACCGGGCAAATAGTGGCACAAGTGTGTTACGTAAAGTTCAACTACATGTAGAACATCGTTAATTAAATAATTATCCTAATTGGATACAAATGTATTAAACCTATAGTCGTTTATGCTAGAGGACTATCTTACGTTGTTTAACAAGGTTGTTTAAGAGAAACCTTACATAATCTGCGATAGATTATAAGAATATTGAAAACGTGCGTACCTATACAGTGCGGAAGGGTGAAGATTAATTAACATTCTTATCAATTCTGAAAGTCTTACATGTTACACCACGGTGTTATAGCCCTTAAATGAATCCACTCTTGCGAGTTTCTTATGAAAACATGTGTAGAAAACTACAGAAAATTCATGTTTTCTTTGTATTCATGATTTTCACAAAGTAATGAAACTTTAGATATATTGTATGTCCTGGGGGCTAGGAGGAAATTGCATGTTGTCTGTCATACATCTCTATTGCAGTGAATCGGATTTCCTCAGCAGATATAATGTAATAACGTGCGCTTCTTTCAGAGCGCGGCGCCACCCACACATTTGACGCGGCGGAGTCTCGCGGTATATCGAACAGTCTGCGGATTTTGATTGTTGGTCATCGCGATGATATTTTTAGTGAGTTTCCGGAGAAAGAAAAATAATAACTGTACGAAATTGTGTGAGCATAACGAGTGATAAGGGAAATATCATCGGTTTCAACACATTTTTTATTAATTAAATTTAGACGACAACAAGTGTTAACAATATGTTTTATCAGGGTAATTAGAAATATCGAACTGTTGGCTGCAGGATATATGGTACAAGAAGATGGAGTCGCCGGGGAGACATGCTTATTTGCATGTATTTTTTTTAAGAATTGTATGCAGTTTGCACATGCATTTCAGTAGCTCAATAAGTTGTACCAGTTATTGTTGCTATTCAGAACTCGGTCGAATATTGTCGTATTCGCGGGATCGTTTATTTTGGGTGTTAGAGCGACGAGAGCGTTGACTCAGTGAGATTACGATTTAAATATAGGCGGGGGCGAGTTGCCAAATCATTGGGGAAATGTTCGGACCCAGCATCGTGGCACAAGAATTTCATATGCGATTGTTTCATTAAGGGGCATGAACTCAATCTTGATATCAAATAGATGACACACATTCTTTGGAAATGGAGCCGTGAAAGTGGATTCCTACACGTAACATCTGATAGGAATAAGTGCTGTGGTGACCCCTTACTGAAACTGACAGATGTTAATAACAGTTTATACCAAAAATCTTTTCAAATACGATTCACCTCCATAATGTTGTTCTACTTTAAAAGTTGGTAAAGCGGAGGTCCCAAAACATAAATAATGAGTGGATATGAATTCGCCTGTGCCTTTTTTTGATTTATGTGCACCCATAAATCCCATCGATATGGTTGCACAGATTTCAATGATTTCTTTTTTGTTTAGAGTTGTATGTTACGAAAGAGCTTGTCGAATATAAAATGACAAATCAAAAAGCTTATTTTTGATAATTTCAGGTTGATAAGTTAAACTCAATTTCAATATACGATTATCTACTATTGTTATTATTCAAAATTACCGGAAAATGTCGTTCTCATTCGACACAGGCCGCGAATGTAAATTACTTATATCAACTGCGTTTCGATTCGTTAGTTCTCACTTGTTTAACTCATAACAAAACTTGGTTTGGTAACTTAGCTAAATATGCAAATTGGACTGCTAATTGAGAAGTGTAATTCCGGAGTGCTGACAAAAACTTGGGGATGGTATAAAACAGATTATAAAAGGAATATATAATCTACTTTATCGAGTTGGGCTCCAAAGGTGACTGGCTGACTAAGTATTAGGTATTATTACATTTTTAAACCATGCTCATATACCTATTTTTAATATTTCCTATAATTTCCAAAGAAATATACAAATCATAATATATTTTTAAGTTAACATTTGTTGTTACCTGAGAGCGAGGACAAAGCAGTCCAATTTATTTTCTGTTGTATACAAATTATGCACTTATAGTTTTTCTTTCTACGTGTTTAGATACACTTAGCTGTTTGCGATAATATATCTAACATAATAAACATGCAACAAAGTGCTTAACGATTTATTCTAAACTATGAGTAAGAGTCATAAAAAAAACTTTTAGCTTTTAATGACATTAGCAAAGACATTTGGAACAAGCATGACGAGAATTCGAAAGCTTCATTCATGAGAGATGATCTAACCAATAAAGATATGGACGGTCCTGAATCCTAATGACATTTTTAGGTTTTGTTCAGTTTTAATTCTGCAAATTCTTCGGTCTGTGAAGAATGTCAATTCGGTAGTCTCTGTTTAAATGCAGTTATGTACTTACTTGAAAAAAAAAAATATATCCGCCTAGCTATTTTGCGTAATACGATAACCAAAGTTATATGATTGCCGAACTTAATTCATAAGCAATGTTTTAAAGGAAAAAAGATATCCATGTAGGTTCATTTTATTGTGCATCTACCTACTCGTCCGTCTGTCAAGATTCAGGTAGAGGTTGAATTAAAGTTTGCTTATCCAGGATTACATGTAACCGTGTCCAGAAAATTCTCATAAAACGATGGTCAAACCATGGCTAACAAATATCACCCGAGCCTTTTCCCAACTAAGTTGGCGTCGGCTTCCAGTCTAACCGGATGCAGCTGAGCACCAGTGTTTTACAAGAAGCGAGTACCTATCTGACGTCCTCAACCCGGTTAGCCGGGCAATACCACGGCTAACAAATAGTTATTTAATAAAGAAGGAACAACTTTTCTATGATTATGATCGCGTTAAACTCCGCCTGCTGCTCACATATGGTGCGGACATAACAGCGATGTTATTAGCCGGCTATCTCTAAGATATAATAGTAAATCTGCCATATTTTGCTGCAAATATCGTTTATTATACAATAACTTATGTGACTAGAATAGGTTCTACACCCGAATAGTTTTCATTTGGCCTTTAATAGCCTATTTGCTCTTCAAAATAATAAAAGTTTGAGTGGGTTTCAAACACACCGATTTGAAACAGTCAAAAGCTTATACTATTGGTCATGTGGGTAATACATGTACATATATACTCATCACCCATTTTCATGTAACATATAAATAACGCCTAGAAAACTGATAAATAAAATGTGGCCAGTTCATGTCTCAACACAAATACACGGTCGTGCAAACTGCGGTTTAGGTCCCGACAGTTTTGTTGTTGTGACGTAGGATTGTAGCCATAGGTGTTTACCACATCCTGTGGAAGTCGATAACACTATTAGTAACAGATTTACCAACTTACATTTTAAATATAAGTAGGTACTATTGTGAGTACCTACTTGACTCAAACTTCAATGACACAGGAACAAACACTTTATTACAGTCATTACGATTTAGCTGAAATATTATAATAACTGTAGGACTTATACATACCTCCTATTGAAACCCGTTAATAGAGACTGCCCGGGCACAGCCGAGTAAAAAAAGTCCGGGTATATTTGTTCGTGTCACATTTAATGGTTCACGCAAGCATATTGTCGGCAAACATTATACTTACTCTGCTAAGTTGTTAACTTGGTTCAACTCACGGCAAACATATACGGCTGACATCAGGCTTCTTGTGACACTGGACACTAGAGAAAGGATCTAACTTTTAGTTTTAACAATTTTAAACTAGAATTTATTTTTCTAAAAGATCTGGCTCATACTAACATACATACTCCACCTGAAGCTAAATTGTTTTTTATTTCAACAAACCAAAGACTCAATTTTAAATCCTGGCAGACCTCGACAAGGTTAGCTTCTAAAAATAAGTAAGAAAAACGTTAAAGTTTACAATTGATGTTGCTTCCAGAGGGGTTACGCGTAAGGACATAAATTAACAAACTTTGGCCACAGCACAGGTAATTTATAAACATTGCTGCAAGCTAAGTTTCTAAGCCGTATAAAGTGGGGAAAAACTGACTCGGGAAATGATATCTCCGAATATCGAATATTTATTTTAATGACACCAATGAAATCATCTTTTTGTTACATAAATGGTTTTTGTAACAAAACAGTTGTTAAGCAAATTCAAGGCATCTTTCACGAACCATGCCATGTAACACATATCATTCTTTGATGTATTGGCACTTCAAACAATCGCTTCAGAAGTTTTGTGACTTGCTTATTCGAATCAGCTGAATGAGAAATATACATTCTCGAACTAATTTTAGATATCAGTTTATAGTGTACTTAAAGTAGACACGCTTCGAAGAAAGAAAATAGAAACGAGCTAGCGTAGCGTGCATGTAATCTCACGACTCCATAAATTCTTAGAGTAAATTATTAGGTCTAATGTTAATATATCTTGCGCAGCTTCAAGTTCTTGAGATACGAGGTCGGTATCTAAGGATGACCGGCATAATTTTCTGATAGAAAAGGGAGAGAACTGAATTAATAAGTAATGTTATAGTTGAACAGATGTTTCTGAATATTTAATGACAACGGTATCACGGTACAGCCCCAGTACAAAGAGTTCACGCACACAACGACGGTACACCGCCGTAGACAGCCAGTTAGATCGCTCCTGCATATTCAGTGGATGCAAAGCGCTAGATTCGCTGAATTGAAAAAGTCAGGACCGCAGTAGTTTTTAAAAAATGTGTAGTTATTCGTGCCACATATTCAAAAGATCTGTCTGAAAAGTGTTTTTTTAACGTTATTATTAAAATTTTTAATGAATAAACAAGATCACAACGTAATTCGGAGCGTATTTTTAGATTTCCGTGGGAAGTATAACAATGAATCCTTCATTTCGGCTGTTTGTCCATGGGAGACTTTACCGTTGATAGGTACTATATACCTCTATTCTAGTACCTACATGACAGTTGTGGCATATGAAAATAGTCATGTAGGTCATGTAGTCATGTAGGACGTGCTTTCGCACGTCAAACGTTTTAAAAATCAGAAAATCCGGAAAGCTATAATTGAATTGTGGGTTTACCGAAACTTGATGAAGAGGTCTGGTCAAGTGTATTGACCTAAAAAATGATATCTCGAATATCTAATTAATTCCTCTTCAAGTGAGCACGTTTTGACAACGGTGTGGGTTGACCGAAACGAATGATTTAATTATAATTTCAACGAAAATTATAATTGCAACGGAGTGAAACCTAAAATCCGAGAACAACATAAAAATAATGTTTCCTAACATGTGAATATGGCACCGGCTTTATACAATAATGAACAATTTGTTTTATTTAGGCAAATTAGAAACAATTTTATGACGATAATCCACGCACGTTCCCAGTGTACCAAATTATCTTTGAATCCACGCCATCAATTTAAATTAGGGTCAGAATTTCAGCCTTGTTTTACAAAACAATGCTCTGAAAGAAATGCGAGTAAGTCAAATACAAATGCTTGATTTAAAATAACTTTAAGGAATATGAGAATACTTAAATGTGAGTCGATTTCGCCCAGTGAGCTATGTTGGTGTTTACCTACATGATAAATTCTTTTGGGCTCAAGTCCTGATGCGGAATTCCCTCAGGTTTGAGTTTACCTAAGATTTCTCAAATGTATTCTGTGTATACGTCGGCGCGACCTCTGTAATCCTTAAATGCTTAACTGTATATGGGAGGTGGAATAATGAATGTGCTTCAAAAATATATTGTTACCTGAACTTTTGTTGGTTACCTGTTTTCTTTCGCTGAGTCATCTGCTTTATATCCGTCTAATTATGAAAATTGTGCCCTCTGCAGAGTTCAGAAAGTCTGCTTGTTTTATTTCATTCCTTTATCCTAACAAAGTGATGAATATGTAAATTGGTCTCTAGTGAAATAACGGCTATTTCCTCGGTGGGTATTATAAAATATTCTGTAAAATTTGATTTACACCACTTCCGTACTCTAATTGGAGAATTATAAATTGATTTCACAAAGTAGGTGTTGATTTGATTAAGTACAAGCTTTTAGCTCTTTTGTCTCGCGGGAAGCAGCAAAGTGGCTGAACTCACTCATGGTTCAGTTACTTGCGCGTAACTTACTTATCCGAGTCTTAAGTTGGTGTGATACGACTTGGAGCAGTACAAATTAATGTTATAGCAAGGTGTGTCGTCGTACCTTATGTAAACATCAGCGCGGTTTGAAGGTCGCGTACTCTGTCCCTTCAGTTTACTCTTACTTATAGGGATATTGGGTTAAATCCCCGAATCAACATGTAAACGATCTAATTATTAAATGAAAAGGGCGTACTTCGAGATAAGGCTTTTGCAATTTGCATATTTGATAGAACTGAGTTATATCTGTAATCCCTGTCTGAATTCAATAAAATGAGGCATTCAATAAATTAAGATGCAGCTCGATATTGTGGATTTAAAATATTGTTAACACATTTTTGCTTCACGTTTGGAAACCATCCAGTAAAATAAAAACTGAACCATTGTACATTGCGAAAGTATTTTGTTATGTATTGTGATTTTAACCAAAACTGCGGTTTGTATTCCATTAAAGATTTTTTGATTGTAGCTTTGATGCCGGAAGTATCTTGCGAAATTGACATTTTACTAGTAGGTAGATAACTTTAAAATGAATACAATTAAATAAACTTATTCATAATCAATAAAATCTTTTACTTATATAGAAATGGCTTTATTACCACAGGTATTATTTCTACTATTGGATAATTGATCCTAAATCATAATGCTTAATGTTCTATCGAGTTTGTAAAATATAACTAAAAAGCTAGTAATGTTGTTTCTTTTCCTTTCATCCTTAGGCAAAGTAAAAATAATTCGATATCCAAGCTTTTCCTACTTTCTTGCTTCCAACAGTTCTCATTTCCGTTTATTAAAATTATCTAGTACAAAAATATCAGTTTTCCAAGTAATTATGTTGGCCTAAAAATTAAATGATTTATTGTCGGTCCTTGTATTTATGCAAACGAGTAATTAATGCGTCTATTAATTAATTCTAAGGAGAATGAAGCTGTATTATAAATCTTGTAATTGGCTTGAACCGACATATTAAGAGGTGATTAATTGCCATTTCGGTAGCTTTCAGTTTGCGCTCACTTTCCCTAATAGGGCACGTCGGCCGCCTAAATACAACGACGTTGGTCTTACCAAACCCTCGATCGAATGATGGTTCTATTGTCAACGTTGTCATTTTAAACTATAATAATAGCCATTGTCTGAAAGGGCTTCTTAAAATTTATCATCACAACCTATCTGCACACACAAAAATAGATGAGTGTTTTGATAATTCTAGCACTTATTACAATAGGTAAGGTATAACTTTATTACACAGCTTTATGTATTTTTACTGTTCTCTCAAAAATACTTCTATCCTCGAATTGAATAAATACAGTCCTGATTATGTAAAGGCACGTTACGTTTCGTGCTCCTTTAAGAATAAGCTCAAGTTTGCGGAATACGAAGTCGGCTGTAGTTTAACTTCCTAGCTTCAAGTTTAACAAACGTCGGCCGAACTTTGATGTGGATTTGAATTTCTAACACGTTATATAGAAATCATGCATGAACTACGTCGAAGGATTTGGATTAATTTTATACGATTAACACGAAGTGATTATACGATATACGATTATAGAGTTAAGTATACGACTGTTTGACCATAAAACTTACACATTTAAAGTTCTTGTGTGTAGAGAGAATAATTCTTACTTTTAGCATGCCTTTAAGAATTGTATAAATAAAAAAGTACTTGTAATAAATTGAATACAAGATACTCAAAATTGGAACATTTCCTAACTGAAGTTATGGGAGCACTCCAGCAGTTCTCAGCAGTAAAAGATAATAAAATATCAGTCATTGATAAATATAGAGTGATGATCGAATGCTATGAAACTAAACTATGTATTATTTCGTTCATGGAAACACCAATGACAGAAGGATGGACGTTATAATATTTTATGTCAGCACATTGACAAACAGACAGATGACGCACCCGAAAATATTATTTTTGTCGAGTTTAATTGCGATTTGGCATAACATTTATTAATTATTTTGTATTTATTTTTGCTATTTTATGGCTATGATGAATCAAGAACTTATTTTACGATGCTGAAAAGCTTTTATGCTTCATTTGTTTGTCTAATTTTCATATTTTTATCGTTTAGTAGGTATCTTGTTATTTTTAGATAAAGTAGATTTAGAAGAGTTTCGCCACCGAAGCTTTTCACAAAGCCTCTTTAAAAGCACAAAAAGCGTAGGTATAACGTTGGCGTTACATTATTTACCATCGATCATACAAAATACAAATAGATACTACAATCTGCGTATATAAATGTACATAATTATTACCTAGGAGCAGGCCGTATCTATAGTCGCGTGCATTAGCGTCTATGAATACGGCACAACCGTGTCCAGTTAAGCGATAGTGCATTTTCATGTCCGTGATAATTTCATTCGGTGCTACGCTAACACCTACTACAGCAGTGTTATAATAACTCCACACGATTTGAATTTAGATTGGACATTATTCGAAACTTGGCCACAGCGAATATCTTAATATTATGTATATCGTGTATTAAACTTTGCGAAGTTAGTAAAGCTTGATTGATGGTTTATACGTGTAATTAATATGTAGCTTATAGCCGTATGAATGGGCTTAAATTGAATTACTGTAAACAATGCATTGAAATTATACAATCATACAGATGCAAATCAAATTGAATCCCAAATCTGAATTCAGTTTTCTATTGATTTTTCTCTCGAATAGTTTGTTTTTATATGAGTGTGTATTTACAGTTCTACCCAGGGGGGGATATTGCTATTACCACCTACTCGAATTTCGTAGCAAATATATCATTTGTCGCAGGAAAATATTTTTTGTTACACAATCTTTACGGTTGGTTTGGGATACTGCTACAGTTAGGTACAGCTTTTATAAAAGAATTTATTAAGTACTAGCTGTTGCCCGCAACTTCGTCTGCGTGGGCAATATAGAATAGTCAAAATACTACTTATCCCGTAGGTGCATTCTTTCACGTGACAGTATAATTAGGATTAGCACTTAGCAGTCGCATAGATTCAATGATCAAGGTTGTGTTGTGGATGTGACAATTTATCTAAACAAAAGAAGTAAAGTTGTGACGTTGTGAATATCTCTGGATCTAGTCAGCCAATTTGGAAAATTATTACGTATAGTGCGTAAGTAATTTTCACAGGAAACAGCTATAATCTATGTCTATATGCTTTGAGTCTGACAAAGCTGTCATTTGTACATTTTCTGCAGCTGCTGTGACTAATCAGAAGCCAGAAAGTCTGTCAGTCTTACCATGGATAATGTCTTGTAATGTGACTGGATTGAAGAGAACAGATAGGTAGTCGCTCCAAGCAAAACATTGGTACTCGAACAGATTCGGCGACTGGAAGCCAACACCAACATAGTTGGGGAATAGCTGGATGGATGATGAAATGAGTCATCATCATCAGCAGGCGCATAGGGTAGGATAGTTTCACTTACTCACTATGGTAAGGCTGACCCCAAATTAGGCGTGCGCGATCCTCGGGCGTGTGAGTAGCGCGGGCGTCGCGAGCGCGCTGCGTGAACATCGCGTTTTGCTGCCCTGCGGCATGTGTGAAGAGTGCAAGCGACGCGCTCGCGGCGAGCACGCGGCGCTCGAGTTGCGTTCTTACCCCTTCGCCCGCTATCCCCACCGCCCGCTAAACGCCTTAGCAGTTAAACGTCAAGGAGAGCGGCGCGTGCGCGCCGCGAGCGCGCTACAAATGCCGCAGGGCAGCAAAACGCGACGCTCACTCAACGCGCTCGCGACGCACGCGCGGCGCCCGCGCTACTCACACGCCCGAGGATCGCGCACGCCTAATGTGGTGGCCTAAGCCGGGACTCCACCGAAATGTTTGCATTAGTTCACGAATAGGCAAAATGTACGTATCTGAGAGAGTCCACTTCATGTGTTCGTACTTGAAACCTGCAGTTTTGCCAAGATTTTCAAAATGTACGCTCGCAATTTGTCATTTCTTGGTGGAGCCAGCAAATCAAAAGAAACATAAGTGTTGTAGGTATACTGTGCGTCACTACCGCACACTGCGAAAATTTCGCTCTTGCGGAGGACGTTTATATACCATATTTTGTGTCACACGTAAACAGGACGACAGTAAGTATCCACCGAAACACTTTCAAAGATCTGATGAACGAACAAATCAGACCTGACTTGGTCACCTGGGGCCAATCAGAGCTCTATGAAGCGATAATACGCTTTGGCTCCTACTGTTATTGTGGTTTCTGAAAATTTATTCACCTCATTCAACGATGAATGTAATTCTGATGGTACTATTAAGAACACTTGCTTAGCGCAGAAGCTGACGTTGGCAGGTCAACTCTTTTGACTTCTCGAATAGGATACCATTGGTTTTTGTGCAATGCACACCTGCAATGCATTCTGGATTAGGATAGGATATAGGTGGATAGGATTTGCAACAGAGAACAATTCTGTCTTTGTAATTGAATGATATCAAAAGTCGTGGTGGCCTAGTGGGCAAAGAACCAACCTCTCGAGTATGAGGGCGCGGGTTCGATTCCAGGTCAGGCAAGTACCAATGCAACTTTTCTAAGTTTGTATGTACTTTCTAAGTATATCTTAGGCACCAATGACTGTGTTTCGGATAGCACGTTAAACTGTAGGTCCCGGCTGTCATTTAACATCCTTGGCAGTCGTCACGGGTAGTCAGAAGCCAGCTAGTCTGACACCAGTCTAACCAAGGGGTATTGGGTTGCCCGGGTAACTGGGTTGAGGAGGTCAGATAGGCAGTCGCTTCTTGTAAAGCACTGGTACTCAGCTGAATCCGGTTAGACTGGAAGCCGACCCCAACATAGTTTGGGAAAAAGGCTCGGAGGATGATGATGATATCAAACGTAGTTTTATATAAAAGGTTTTTTTTTAGACTTGGCTCGGGTCTAACTGAGACTGTTCGTAATCGTGAACAGTGTATTAATTGCGATCGGAAGTTGAAAGTAAGCATGTCTCTGGTATGCGACGCGTATTTTGTACGTTTTCAGACGCGATAAGGCAGCTCCCATTTCTTATCTGCACTTTGTATCTGGGCTGGTTTTTAAAGCTACAGAAGCCTACATTATCTCACGCTTAGCAGCGCTTGCGAGAGATAGATCCTGATTTCTTCTAGGATTAAGTTTTCATATTTTGCATCAGAAAAAATAATACTACTCACTCAAAGTAATTTGTTTAAGGCAACAGTCTGGAACTGAATGACATGAGGTTTAAAACTCATATATAAAAGCCACACTTTGTAAGAAAGCATATTATTAATTAGAACATTAAGTTCAAGATAAAAATGCTTAGAAATGTGGCGGTCCTGCTCCATAGGACATAACAATATCTAATTAATAACCAAATTAAAATTACACCCGCTAGTAAAATTGTATTTTTCCTTTAACTATTTGTCTGGTGACAAAATACATATAAAAGGATTAATGAATGTGAATGTTTATGCTTATTATAAGATAAGTTACAAAGTACATTAAAATATTCATATCACGTTTAATAATATAATTATCTTTATAAATGGTATTTGACTCATGCATTTTCATGAAACATGAAAATTTGAAACATGAAGCATTTTAATGGTCATTTCATTTTATACAATCATAAATAGTACCTACTGCATATCAAATTTCAATAACTTAGATTATTTGTTGTAGCCAAAACATAATAGCATTCTAAATAAAGTCATTTAACTGAAATTATTGAAAAGTTTACATTAAGTTCAACTTAATTCTAAAAACTTTGCATCATGTACCATTTTCAAATTCAAATCATTTACTTCATTTAGGCCTTTACAAGCACTTATGAAAGTCAAAAACATAAATAAGTTTGATTCTAGTTGCTCATTCCAACAGTAGCTTCCTATGGAGAAGAAGAGACAAGTAACTCCATGGTTACTCTTTTTTTTTAAAAAAATACATAGTATGGTATTACAGTTTATAATTATGTATTGATACATACAACAACAGCATGCGAAGATCATGTAGAATCACAAACAAAAACATATGAGAATGAAATGACCATTAAAATGCTTCATGCTTCAAATTTTCATGTTTCATGAAAATGCATGAGTCAAATACCATTTATAAAGATAATTATTAAACGTGATATGAATATTTTAATGTACTTTGTAACTTATCTTGTAATAAGAATAAACATTCATATTCATTAATCTTATATATAAAAATGAATTGCTGTTCGTTAGTCTCATTAAAACTCGAGAATGGCTGAACCGATTTTGCTTATTTTGATTTTAAAATGTTTGTAGAGGTCCAGGGAAGGTTTAAACGATACGAAGTTTGTTGGGTCAGCTAGTCATTTTATATGTATTTTGTCACCAGACAAATAGTTAAAGGAAAAATACAATTTTACTAGCTGGTGTAATTTTAATTTGGTTATTAATTAGATATTGTTATGTCCTATGGAGCAGGACCGCCACATTTCTAAGCATTTTTATCTTGAACTTAATGTTCTAATTAATAATATGCTTTCTTACAAAGTGTGGCTTTTATATATAAGTTTTAAACCTCATGTCATTCAGTTCCAGACTGTTGCCTGGTTGTCTGGTATTTTGTTATTACATTTACTTATTTATTTACATATACAATCTTACATCTACCCTTACAGGACGTGCCTAATGCGGCAGATGGGTTCTTATTAATTCTAAACTAAACTAAAAACACATAAATAACACATCACATCACATAAATCAACACATACAAACTTAACTAAATTTGTCACAATATCGTTTGTGATTTGTAGGATTATTAGCGATGCTAATACAATTGTTATTAATTTCATATATAATCATTGGCTGTTTTATCAGAATAGAACTATGTTATAATGATTTTATCCAAAAAGCTTCTCTTATAGCTTCAAATAAGCATATATTTAGCTTCTGTTGAGGAACCGGCGACTATTTTGTTTCCGTGTACTTATTCCACGAAATTGTACAATTATCAAACACTTTAAATATGTGATCTGTTGTACTTTTGCGGTCAATAACGTCGTCGCCTCAACCAATCAGAATCTGCATACCCTGCCATCAGTTGTTTGTAATCACATTTCACATAGATCAGCTTTAATTTAAGAGTTCCTTTCATGTATCTCAAAAGATGTTTTAACCATTGCCTTAAATCTTCATTATTTCTACTTTGATACCGACTTAACCTGTAGCAGCACAAATATCTGGTCGTGTACTAAACATTACGTACATAAGGCACTTCCATATACCTACTTAGATATCTTCCTTAAGAATGCCTTTCAAAACGGCGGTTTTTACGTCCATAAGATGGGCATGTAAATCAAACTGATTTGCAAGAATTAAAATAAATTGGAAGATTATATTTGAGCTACTGGAGTGAACGTTTCGTTATAATCTTGTAAGTATTGTTGAGTGACATCACGAGCTACTAATCGGGCTTTATACCGTGTAGGTTTACCCAACTCGTTATTTTTAATTGTACATACCCATTTTGAGCTTTTTATGTCTCATTTAGGTATTTTACGTATTTTTAGGTCTTGCTACGATAGTCCAAGTACTATGATTAGACTCTATTTCACTTTCTGTGTTTTCAACATAAACTAGAATCATCCCTATTAAAAATGTCACAATAGGTGCATGGTAGTGATTGAACAGTTGTGAGCTATAAGTAAAAATTGGTCATCAATCTTTTTATTATCAATTGGGGTAATTTGAGAATTCATTTACTGCGTCTCTGTTTGCTAGATGAAGGTCCAGCTTCAGAGCTATTATCAGGGGAATGATTATGTTTGTGTTTGTTGCCTATTAACTTTGCCGATTATCGTTGTTATCGGGCTTGTTAATTTTGGCGGGAATTTGAACAGATATAATAGAAATTCAACTCCTCAAATACAACATCCCTCGCAATAAGGAAGTGATTATTTTCTGTATTAAATAATTTGTAACCATTTTGGTC
This sequence comes from Helicoverpa assulta, assembly GCA_963856015.1. Lineage (NCBI taxonomy): Eukaryota > Metazoa > Arthropoda > Insecta > Lepidoptera > Noctuidae > Helicoverpa > Helicoverpa assulta. The sequence goes on from CAWLCW010000016.1 coordinate 6,714,935, forward strand.
GTAACCAACTAATATGGCTTTAAATGACTCTTCGTCAAATTTCGAGTCTTTGGTTTTATCATGAACATGTCGAACCGAATCATCATCATTATTTTAAATGTCTTGAATGACTTATTTTCGGTTTCGTATTTTTGGTATTGATTGTGTGTATGGTGTTTTATTATTCGAGAGCGCTTTTGTGGGTAGTCTATTTGTTAAATATGTACATTAATATAGCTTCACCCCAGAATATGTTATATAATTTCGCACTTGTAACCAATGGTCGAGCCATTTCGGTTAACGTACGATTCATACGCTCCTCGACACCATTTTGTTGTGGCCATAGGGTACCGTTAAACAGTACCTAAGTTATTCCTTACAAACACAATAATAATCTTTAAATTCATTAGAAAGATATTCTCGCCCACTATCGCAATATAAATTAGTTTACTTTTTGGTTAAATAAGTTTTCACTTTTAGCAACAAAATTTTGAAAACATTTCACAGCACTTCTGACTTGGCGTACATCAAATATGTAACAGTTAATATTACACTGTAATGTATAAAATTGTCTATAAAAGTAACAAAATAGAACAGTTCTTATCATCTACAGTACATGGTTTTTACCAAGTAGGTATGCAAGGTTCAGATAATTCATCAGAATTACCAAATTATCAAATAAAAACATTATTTTCATCAACTAGGTACATATTTGAACATTTAATTTTTCTGTTTATTTAAGTGACCTAGTGTAGGTACTATGCCGTAATTTATACTCTTTTACACAGTCTTGGTGATTCTCTTCAACTAAATTTAAATTACTCAGAGAATTATTACTGTTTAAATGTAATAATAAAAACATTATTGATTGATGTTCTCACCTTTCATAAAACATTTATTATTTTTACCATAAATGTTGAAAAATTTACCGACATACCAGTCTTTTGGCATATTATAACGTACCTCCGGTGAATAGAAAACGTCATCAATTGATCCTTGAATTAAATATTTGTTGTAACCTCGATTTACCCTTTACCAAACTCCAGGATTGAAACTCCTTTCCTAGCAACACCGATCTTCAATGGTGTGGATAATTTGACGTACGAGGTTAAAACCTTTTTACATTGTCAATTTTTTTTATTTTATTTGTCAATATGATATGTCATCATGATCTGTCACACCAGAATCTAAAAGAAAATAAACAGTATTATTTTCTACATAATTAGCATACAATTTACATTATGAAATCATAAAAATGCAACCGTCCTGGTCATTGTTGCAGTATTCAATGTTATTGGCAGACTTTTGAAGTTCACCCATTGATTATTTTGCTGCAGTTCCTTTAAGTAACGGCAGTCCTTTTTGAAATTATTCCGACGTCCGCAATGATCACAATACATTTTTGATATTTTATGCATTGAATTTCCAGATTGATAATTATTTTTCCTTTTGAGTGTGGGTCTCATTATTATTATAAAATTCATAACCGAGTAGGCGTAAGTAGTCTTCACAGAAACCATACTGAGTTGCTCATCACCTAGCAACGCAGTTATAACACCGTCATAAGATGTGATATTTTGTTCATTGTTAATGCAATTTTTATTTACACTCTTTCACTGAATTTAAAATTTAGTTGTATTACTTTTAACTACGGAAAACGGCCTGGGCCCATAACCTGTTGGATATGGGTGCAGGTGAGACAAAGAAAACACATGTATCCTGGACGACTGTTATATTTCGAATGATAGAATGTACGATTGAAGTGAACATTGAATGATTGAATGTTTGACGAATGATTGAAGTAGATATGCTTTATATAATCTTGGATATTTGTAAAGGAGGTATTATACGTACATCATGCGTATATTCCAACAATGAAAAAATCCTGATATGAACTCCATCTGTAACTTTAAATTATAATTAATTGTTATACTAAAGTCATCATTTTTTACATAATGTTCAAAAAATAATTTAGATGGCACCGTTTTAAATTTGGCTGAGATCTATTAATTTTCCTTTCATCAAGGTAATAATTGTAGTTGGATTTTGATGTGGCACGGCAAACTGACAAACACTATTGAAATGTCTATCGAAAAATTACACTACGTGTTAAAATATGGTGAATTACGGAAAATACACAACTCCATCTATTGAAATAATAGTATATAAAGAATGTAAATGGTAATTCATTGTTATTTACCACCTCGCTTCTTGATGTATTTTATTTACCACAGATGGAGCTACTTTAACCTGTACTGTTTTGTCAAACAGGTTGCGTGTCGTAATATTTTACATCTTGAATTCACTAAATTAATCATATCTTTTGATAGAGTGAACCGATTTCGATGAAACAAAGCCTAAGTATTAGGTTGTAACATAATAATCTGACAATTTTTGCGAGACCATTCTAGATTTTTTCACAGCTTCGAGAAAATTCTATGATTGTGAGTATAAATACAGTTGAGCGCGCTCAGTTCATCAGTGCAATAATTGACAACGCAGCGAGTGGCATTATGGAAAAAATTGATTTGAAAAGACGAGACATCCGCGTCCTTCTACTTTACGAGTTCCGTTTGAAACATACAGCTAAGCAAGCGGCACAAAACATATGTCAATGTATGGGAGAACATGCAGTCTCTTATCATACAGCAGTAGATTGGTTTCGACGTTTCTCGAATGGCGACTTCGATCTTGAAGATAAACCTCACGAAGGGCGACCAGTTGAGGTTGATGTTCATCGCCTATTGCAGCTCATTGAGGAAGATCCAAGGAGGCCTACTCGCCAACTTGAAAAGGAACTCGGATGCTCCCATACTACCATCGATCGACATTTGAAAGCGATGGGTAAAGTATACAGGCACGGTCAATGGGTACCCCACGAATTAACGGAGGGACAACGGATGATGCGAGTAGCGATTTGTACACAATTACTGACTTTACATCGTACTTTTGCGTGGCTTCGTGATCTAGTTACTGGAGATGAGAAGTGGTTACTTTATGTTAATCATAACAATAAGCGACAGTGGCTTAGCGTGGGTCAAAGAGGAGTACCAACGGTTAAATCTAAAATGACTACGCAGAAGGTTATGTTGAGTGTTTGGTGGAACATGCACGGAGTTATCTACTGGGAACTATTACCGCAGGGAACGACCATAAATAGTGAATGCTATTGTGCTATGTTGGATAAAGTAGCCGATAATCTTAAAGGAAAACATGGCAATGTGTATCTCCTCCACGACAATGCCCGACCTCACACCTCATCGATGACCTGTTAAAAAATTAAGGAGCTAGGCTGGATTTCTTTAGCCCATCCTGCATACTCGCCGGACATTTCTCCATCTGACTACCACTTGTTCCGATCATTACAGGCTCACATTAGCGGAAAATCTTTTGATAACCGAGATGCATTAGAACAGTGGTTGACAGATTTTTTTAACTCTCGTGAGTCCAGGTTTTACGAGAATGGTATTATGTCGCTTCCCCAACGTTGGCAGGAGGTCATAGATAATGATGGACTATACATTCAATAAAATGTTAAGCTTAATTGTACAAAAAAAATAAAATAAAGTTTCTTAAAATATTATCAGATTATTATGTTACAACCTAATAATACCCCAAGTTACGTAGAACTTTTGTATATAAGCATTGTCTGCATTAAATTCGTAGATTTTACGTGAATCCCGAACAAACAATCACTTTCTACAGATTTATTATATGTATAGAAGATGGCGGTGGGCATATTGTTTACTGTATATTGCGAAGTCATCGTTATTTGTAACTACACCTATACAGTGGATGAGAGTATCTGTATTGAGATGAGAAAGTATATGTAATTTAATTTGAGTGTTGTATTTCTCTCGTGTGATAATCAGTTAATTATCATCATGACAGACGGTACTACTATTCCGTGACAATAATGATGTTCATGAAGTATCACAACTGCAGTGATCGCGAGTGCACGCTTGTTAACCAGCTCACCGAGCTTACGCACACACTGACACCACAGAACGTGACTGTTTCTATTTATACACGTCCATACAAACGCAATACATAAGCCCTCTTGTTTTTCTGTCACGTTTACTGACCCGACCTAACACAATACAAGGACTAACAATTATAGCAATTGAGTTAAAGCTGTATTTTTGGACGGTATTCAAATATAAAGGCAAATTCATATGTATGTTAATTGTTTTGTAGATTGGGTTAAGAGTCGTGATTATGATACTGATCATCATGTGAGGCCATGTCAGTAGCTTTTACATGCCATTTTAGTGAACACCAAACTGCACTATTCGATGTATGAAATTATATCCATAATGACTCCATCTGCAATAACACAGTGTTACATGATCCAGATGCACTCGAGTGATGAATACGTGAATTTGTAACGATGCAAGCCAACAATAATAATGGGTTTGCGAACACGGAAAATTTGTTTGTTTTAACATTAGATGAAGGTATACCAAATAGTCTAAGGAAGCTTTATCGTAGCTCAGAGTTCCCCCCAGTTTCCTCCGAACCAATCACAGGAGTCAATGTCGATATAAATATAGAAGATATATTTTTATTGCTGCAGATAAATATCGGAACTTTTCATAACACAGATATCGCGCCATCTTCTACTGTTCTCCAACGAAACATGTACTGAAGATAAATGATGATTGTGATAAAATGTTTCATAAAAGCTGCGGTGTAGCGTAACGCACACCCACATCTTTGTGTACGCATTCAGCATTCAGTACACTGGAGCTTCGGGAAAAAAATGGGGGAATTTGCGTGATATAAACATGCGATATACGCGGAAGTACCGTGATCTGTTGTTTGATATCAACTGCCAACATTTTACATCAAACTATTATTCAAATATTCTGTAGGCGTCGAATTCGTGGCTCTTGGATGACTGATACCTATCGAGATGACTGATCAATATTATTTGCTCAAGGTTTACGGGTGATACACGTGTGAATTCATTTTTGTATCAGAAGTATCGTACCTAATGGATTTGAAATTGATTATGCCGATGCAAACTTATACTGCCACATTTTGAGAATGGTAGGATAAGTGCTGTATTGCATTAACATCGCCCAATGTTTCATGAATGTAAATACCTACGTGTAGGATTTATTTTAATTCAACGGGATATGACTACTAAGTAACATTGGCAATGATTACATGAATCATTACACCGTTCTTGAATGGGATTATTTTGGTAACACTAATATTAGCACTAGTTAAACATTACATCGTACCTTTGTTCGGTATATTCGACTTGAGTACGTGTGTAACCAACTGAGACTGTTTTCATAATATGATTGATTGCGGACACACTTGTCGACAGCACACATTTTACAAGGGTAGGTACCTGTGATGTTAATGAGGATTTAGAGTACCACTTAAACCAAATACAAAAGGTTAATCACTATAACTACTCTGTAGCTGAGCAGGTATGTCTAACGTCACATTGGCATAGAAATGATTTTTACTAAACGCTAATACAATAAATCATCAACGCAGGCATCAATCAATATTTATTTAGGTATTTCACTATTTTCCTTTTCAAACGACGTAATGGTATTACAGTCAAATAGTTCATATGTGACTAATATCCGTCGGTATTGAGTGCCAATAAATGAATAAGTAGCTAATGGAAATGAAAATGTGGTACCGGAATAAATACGAACAGGTAGGCAGGCATATGAATGGAAAACAATTACCTTTTGTGATATTATTCGCCGGTGATCGTTTGTATCGGATCATATTTTATCTGCTTGTAATGTCTGGCACATCGATTACATGAAAAAGTAAGCTGTGCGGATTACTGGATGTTTGATGACCAAAATATATAACTATCAGAACAAGTACCTATCACTGGAGTTTGCTGCCTGTCTCTGAAGAATAATGCCTGTTTGTCGAGTTCTAACTTGCTATGACTTTTTGTTCAAATGTTTTGCCTGTCGCAATTATTTTATTTTATTTTATTTATTAGGGACAAAAAAACAGTTACATGTTATAATAGTACAATACAATTATCTTAAAAAAAAAATGGTAAACATATAACCCACACCAATGTCCACGAATTAACAAAATTGTATAAAAAGAAAGAGAACAGAAGTGTGACTATACAGTACTTTTACTTAAGTTTACAGAAAGAAGAAGAAGAAAAATCGCTACTGTTTACTGTAAGATAAGTTGTCTAGGAGTTCAATGGCCATTACTTTAAATTTTTGATGGGAAAGTGAAAAGATGTCTATGTCCATAAAATGTGTGTTGTAGGTTTCCACTAACCGGCGGAGAGGAACTCGTGCCCCGGCATTAGTTTTACACATGTCTGTATGGAACAGTCGAGGCACGCGCACCCCCCGGCGGAGAACAGTTCTAGGTGTTATATAACATAATTTATTGGTAATATCCATACAATCAAACTTATTGTTGCACAGGCCGTGCAACATCATGACATCAAGAAGTAATCGTCTAGATTCTAGACTCAGAATATTGTATCTTTTCAATAACTGCTCATAGGGAGCTTTTGAATGCTTGCATTTATAACTCATTGCACGCAAAAACTTTTTCTGCACCATTTCAAGGCGATCTGTATATTTATTGTAGAATGGATTCCATACTTGGATAGCGTATTCCAATTGAGATCGTATCAAAGTTTTATACAATAACAAAAATGTAGTAGATCGCACAAAGTCACCCGAGGATCTCATGACGAAGCCATACATCTGAAAGGCCTTATTTATAATATTGTCAATGTGAACGTCAAAGTGTAAGCACGAATCTAGCAATATACCTAGGTCACGGACTGAATCTACTTTATTTATATTTACGTTGTTTATCGAATAGTTATAATTAATTTTATTTTTATTTTTAGTAAATGAAATAGTATGACATTTCGGAAGACTAAGAAAAAGTTTGTTTTCAATACAGTACATATAAAGTCTATTAAGATCATTTTGCAGAAGTAAGCAATCTTCTATATTCTTGCAGGAGATGTAAATTTTAATGTCATCTGCATACATTAGAAAACGTGAGTTAATGAAACATTGTTTTATATCATTGATGAATATGTTAAAAAGAAGTGGACCTAAAATGGATCCCTGAGGAACTCCAGACTCGACTGTTATAGAATCTGATTCAAAACCATTAATAACGACCTTTTGAGTTCTCTTAGAAATATATGACACAAACCACCGAAGTAAATTACCACGTATTCCATTGAAGGCAATTTTTTCCAAAAGTAGCAAGTGAAGGCCTTGTCGAAGGCCTTCTGAAAATCAGTATACACAGCGTCCACTTGCACTCTTTGATCCATATTTTCGAATAGGTGATTGGTGAATATCATGAGATTTGTAGTAGTGGAACGTCGTTGTACGAACCCGTGTTGTTCGGGGATAATGAGCTGATGAAAATAAGGATATATGACGCCGTGTACAAGGCCCTCAAAAAGCTTCGACAATGTGGAGAGAAGAGAAATGGGACGGTAGTTTTCTATATTACTTTTATCGCCGCTTTTGTAAATAGGAGTGATAAATGCTCTCTTCCAAATACCCGGAAAAACACCTTCACGTATGCACTTATTGAAAATGATATACAGGGGTGCAGAAATAGCATCAGATGTCCTTATAAAAAATGTGGGTGGTAAAATTAATCTTGGTTTAAAGGCCTACGGTTTCATGTTCTCTATTTTCTTTGGTGTTGTCTTGTTTAATTTCGATCGTTGAATATTGGCTACGGTTTTTTAGTGTACCTGAGATTTTTACTCTATTTTCTACTTTGACATTGGCCATTACCTATCTAATATCTTGGGAATTTTTATGTTTAAGGTCCCTTAAGTACAATATATGGATTTGATATGATCGCACTTAAATGTGAAATAGTTCATTTTTGAGCTTCGGTCACTTCAGAGGACTCGCTTTTATCGCCTATTATGACCCTTTTATTAGGTTATCCCTTACATTTACTGTACATTATCTTGTCTCCGTTTTTTATATTATAGCTTTATGCTTCTACCCCATTAAATCACTACTGGGATCAGCCGTTTTAAGAGGACTTCGTTAGTGCTATCGATCGGATCCCTCTGTTTAGTACTTGAAACTGTCAGAGTCAACCGCATTCGAATGTTATGAAAATATTCTTATTCTTGCATTAATTATTTATTTAATGAAAATAATATAAGTTGGCGACCTGCCCAGTGGTGTCAAATGTTTTCAGCAGCAGTAGGTATGTGTTAGGAACTTCGTTAATGGATTTCTTTGAAGATAATTCAACTAAAACTACGAGTTTGAAAGAGTCCATAAAAGTATCCCGCAATAAAATAACTTTTCTGAGTAAAAACTGCTCAAGTCAAAGAAGCTCGATCTAGTTATAGAGTTTTCGGAACAGAGTCGTGAATGCGACATTTGGTTTATCTACCAAAAACTGAAGTATTCTTCGGCACATAATTGTACCTGACCTTAGCCCGGCTTTCAGTGTAACCCTGACACTTTTATATGTATAAGGACATAGCGGCAGCACGGGTTTAAGCGATCGTTTCCTTGACGTCACCCAAATTCACCACTTTATTCCAGACAGGCAAGTTACGGCTCGCCGAGGTATTTTGTGACTTCGCCCGAATCCCCGGATGTAGTTGAGTATACCTACAGTTAGTTAATTCCAGTTTGTGGGAAGTAACTTGTGCATTATTGTGACATGCCAACACAGCGGTCACCGAGGATATTTTAGTCCCGTTTACGAGTGGTCATTTCGCTTTATGGTGCACAATTATACGGGGACTTGCTTAGCTGTTATTTAAATAAAGAGGTGACGGTCTCCTCTACTGCCAATGAGTTACGTTATAGTAGGTCACAAACAAATGCGAATCATTAAGTTTTAAGAACACAAGTGATTGTCATATTTCATTTGTATATTGGAATTTCAATAAAGAATATACACATCGTTTAACTGGCACGACATCATGCATCACATCATAACATTATAATGATGCATGATGATTTATTTTATAATATGCATAAAACAGTAAAAATTTATTAACTTCAAATAATCTAATTAGGTTTAGGTAAGTGCTTCTACATAAACCATTGCTTTTTATCTATGAGGATCTAACTTTTTTTTAACGGAGTCAAATGAATTCCTGGAGGTTATATGAGGTGTCGATCGTGTAGTAGTCAGAAGCTTATAGTGGACGTAAGAAAAAACTGTAAAGTGTAAATAAAATAGTTTCGTAAAAGTGCAGTCGTTAGAATTGTTTAGGTTCATTTCCTACGAGAACGACCTTTTTACTATTTTATTATTACCGCGAACGATGCAATGGTCGCATTTCAATATTATGAGTTTCAGTAGTGACGTCGCCACGTTTCATTGGTTAATTTCATTTGCGAACTTACTAAGAGGAAATCATACCAATCAATGATCAGTTGAGATCACATAAACTTTGACAAACTAGGTGCGGATATCTTATCTCTTAGTAACTAGTTTGAACTCGATGTTCAGTTGAATGTCAATGTGTTTTTTTTTTAATCCGAGCTAAACTAATTTGCACACTGTACAAAAATCCGGAAGCTGCGTATCCTGGCAAAAGCCGGGATTAATATAACAAGCAGAAAAGCGACCAAAATCCGACTGCGAATAATCAACTTTTTCATAAAATGTAGAATCGTGGGTGGAGATTTATTGTTATAGCCCAGAATGCTCTCTCGCCCTATTGTGGTACATACCATACATCGCCTAATCTTTTGTATCAGGCGCGGTGAAAAAGTGTGCCTCATTTATGATTCTAACTACCTTACTCGATCTTTGGCTCAAGTCAAAAAGCCCATGAGTAATATCGCTATCTTAGTGTTTCACTCGATTCAGTGAAAAACTGAATTTACGTGGGTATTGTATATCAAGTAATTTTGATTGCGGAGCACGTCACAATCGTTTGCTACGTTTTATGTTGGGAACAAGGGTGGCTCTATTTGCTTTTCGGTGCGTGAGATGGTTTAATGAGAAAGCTAAACTAAATCATGTTAGTCCCTGTAGACGTAGCAGACAGACATTATAATTAAGCTTTCGTACTTGCCGTTAATAAAACGATACGTCACATCACGTTAATTAACGTTAAAATATTATCCTATTTAAGGTTTCTCATATTTCACATAGCTAATTAGTCGGCGCACAGGTTTTTTAATTTCATCTGAAAAATTCGTTTATTTTGTCTTGACTTTGTTAAGGTTTTTTTATTTTTAAATCAGTATGTAGCTATTGTATAATCATTGCATATAGACTGCAAAAAAATATTTTGGTAAAAAAAAATACATATACAGATTACTTCGCACAGAAGGATCCATTTATGCGGGCAAATTATGAATATTCTCTTTCTCTTGTATCCGAGTAAAACCACGGGATACAGATTGTTCTTAATGATGTAATCCCATTTTCATGATAGAACATTCACGGCGGAGTGTGGTATGAGTTGACCCGTTTCAATTTCATTTGTTGACGTGCGATATGGGCTCTGAAAACCTTATTAACTTTATATTCATGTCGCTTTTATATATTTGTCATCCCACCCTTGTGTAACAAGATTACTCGTATCAAGAGTTTAAAAACCAAGGCTATTGTGTGAACTTATAAAAATAATAACTGAAAAGTAGAATGAGGTTTACAATAATACGAAAAAGTTGTTTAATTCAATTATTTTATTAGGTAAATAAACAATATTTTGCTAAACATACGAAATATAGTAATTATGCTAGTCTGCTTTTACTAAAGTATTTCATTGTTGATGTGATAAAGTTCATGTATGCATTGAAACCGTAAGCGCTCCACTGCAATGCCGACCGCGTACAACATTATTGCAATTTTGTGCAATAAAGGCAAGGCGAAGCCTATTTTCGTTCTGAAAGCGATTCATTGTATAAAGCAATATACTGAATTTCTTGTTCAAATAAAAGTGTAGATTTATTATACCACTATGTAACACATCAGCGTATCTATCTATCATGTAGAATGTATTGCTGTGATCAAAATGAAAAATACATTATTCACATTTCAGCATCATTCGTTATATGAAGTACCTACTATTTGGTTATTAGTAGAAAAATGTAACAAAAGGACGAAACAAAGGTAAGGTATCACATAAGATAAAACTCGAGGGAAATAAAAGTAAATCTGGCTCATGACCGACATTCAAACCGGCAGTCACAGATAAAGCCAATACGAAGAGCAACCTTTTTTGTGATTGGCCCATTTTTGGGAGTTTTATGAGCAACGTTGACGCTCAGCCTATAAAGCAGCCATTATTTGATTAGCACGTCGCCACATGGAATGATGTGGTTATCAACTTTTACAGCCTTGGTATTAAATTGCAATAAAATTATATACCTACTTACTCCAATTGATTTATAAGTCGTTAAAAAAGCTGCATTTTTTGTGCAGACGTCAGTTTGCAGTTCAGATGACCAAACAGACAAAAAAACTCATCAGTGTTTGACAAAGCCTTACGAAAATTCGCTGGCTTGGATAAGTATACATATGGAAAATATTGCAAAAAATTAGAGAACATTAAATCTTGCATTGTAGGTTGCAGCATTCATTTTACAATTACTGGTAGCGGAAATTGAATTGGAATGAACATTTAATTTTCGTTAATTATGAATGTGATGGAGGACAGATTGGTTTTGTTTCTCGCTTTAGGTATCTATATTGAAAAATACAAGTCTTGTAGTTTCTTAGATACAAGTAGTTTCTTAAATACGAGTAGTTTCGTAGTATCTTATTTAGGTACAAATTTAATATAAAAAAGAGGAAACATTTTTTGTATGTAGTCTAAATCCGATAGTACTGAACCACGTACTGAACCGATTTTAAAAATCTGTCATAGATGGAAAGCTACGCTTTGCCCGTGTAACATATACATATTTTATCCCGGTACGGACAGTAGCTCCCACGGGACGGTAGTGAAGCCGCGGGAAAACCGCTAGTATTTGATAACTGTGATACCTATACCTACCAAACCTTTTCAAAAATATTTTTATAGGATATTATGCTTCTGTAAGAACTAGCTTTATTATCCACGAAAGTTGTTGAGTAATATAGTGTGAATATAAGCTACTAGTTGGAACGCTGGTATTCTACAGACCATTAATCAAGTGCCACCCATTGTGCTTATGACTGACCTATGCCATTCTAAAGTTCCTTCGAGTCGTTCACAATAAACTAAGTGAATTTCCCAAGACTTGGGGCGTCAATAAATTTTGGAAATGTTTTGTCTTCCCGGGCTTCATGTTTTGAATGATTTCGACTTTTATATCCGAAGTTCCTTTGTTTTGACGTTTAACTTCCTTTTAGCTGATGACAAATTGAGCAGAAGATGAGAAATCTTTTATTCGACTTCTTGTTCGAAATGGACAGAGCTCTAAATATTGGGTGTCTGTAGGAGTAGATACAAATTTATTTACTTAAATATATTTTGTAATTGCTCTAATGGCTGGTTTATTGTGTTTTTTTTTTGCGAGACAGTTTTTTTTTATTTTGCTTACCTAACTGCGTAAATAGACAGATTATTACGATTTAAAAAAAAAAGGGTTTCATGCAAACCACATCCAGCATCGGTTCAGAATAATACAGAAAAATGTTTAAAAGTTTAAGTTTAACAAAGAACCGTTTACATAGGGTCCTATATAAACTAACTCTTGTTCGTTTCAAAGTACGAATGTCGAAAGTTTAAGTAGGCCTTTAAAAGGACAATTTATTACGAGTAACGCGTCGGGCCCTAATTACTTATATTTTATTAACATAGGTGTTTAATTACAGCGTTTACATAAATAATTACGGTCTCGTACGTCGGTCCTACATAAAACAGAACAAAATGATACACATTAATTTGTCCGAGTGCAAATTAATTATGATAATTATTTTTCAGCGTAAACTCAAGTTTTATAGAGCTTCCAGCATTATAATCCACACTTAAAAGATGCTTTAATGATTTATCAGTTTCATATAAGCAAGTAGATATAGCGGACACACGCAGATTTTGCATATTATTATCCACATTTGATATACAAATGGCGGTTTTTGTTCCTATGAAAAAATAATAGGTAACCTACTTATTAATATTTGCACACGTTTTATACTCACGAAAAAGGTAAATAAGAATTTTAAATAATGTGAATTTATGACATAAAAACCTGCCTATTTTCTTTTACCGCGCTTTGTCTATGAATAAAAAAAAAAAACAATTTTGAATATAAGACTAATTCTGTAAGAATATTTGGTTTTGATTTTACAACTAAATAAGAATGATTGTGTTTAACAATATTCGTTATATTGATTTACCATAATTTTGAATTATTTAGATATTGGTTCATTTTGCTGTAGGTAATTCCTTTGAATTTCATTCGTGATAAATATGTACTTTGTGATGAGTCATAGAAGCAAACACATTTGTTAAATGCCTACCTACATATAAGTGTGCATTTGTCAACTAAGTAAAACTAAAATTATTTTCTTTTGTTTCAGATTCACCAGTCGTTGACTGGGCCATGTTAACGTGTGTTATTTTCGCTCGTGAAGGAAACTCTCGCCACCATTCCTAAGTCGCGCCAAAAAGCACCAAGATGTACGCGCCAGCGGAAAGATAAGAAAAATTACAGAAAGGACAAGAGTCCCACAATGTTTTCTCTCGCTGAAGGATGTGGCTGCGTCAATTTCCGCGGAGGTCGGCGACCTCGCTCCCAAGGAGACGATTCGTCGTCCTGCAGAAGCTCCGAGATAGAACAAGAAGTTCCGAAGCGGCTTGGCAAGAGAGTTCTCAACGGCGAATGCACCATCAAAGCTCTCGCTCCATTTCTTAGATTTTGGAGGCGAGATGATGTCAGCATGACTAAGGCGGAGAGAAGTAAGTAAAAATATATTTTTTGAGACCGTATTCAGCGTTATAAGAATTTGAAGTATCTTTGTATGCGAGTAACGTTTTATTGTGATACCCCAAGTTCATACACATTATTATAAAACTAAAATAAAAAAGTAAAAGTTGTGTTTGCCAACAAATATCCATTTGTATGAATTTTGAGAGTGATACATTGTTTGACATCATACATAATATAATGTATAGATGTACCTAAATCTTTGTGAAGTAAACATATTCACGTCTCGACTTTGCAAAGAGTGGAAAATAAGGCTATTTTTGCTCAGATCCCTTTTTACCCGCACGTTCAGCTTTACGGTCATTGAATAAGTAAGATCTTGAAACAGAATACGGCCCTTATGTTTTTAAAACTTTTCCTATCGCATGGTTTTACGGCTCATGGAATATTTGATTGTACTGAAACCCACATACGACTACCTTGTGTTTGCTATGTTTATAAAATACAAATGAATGCCGGAATAAACAAATGAAGATGAATTTTAAAAGAGGTGTGTAGGTACAATTAACGGTATATTCAAACATGGGGTCAAAGTTCTTAAAAGTGTTGTGAAATACGTTATTTGTGTTTACAGCGCATATTTATTTACAAGATTTGTTTAGAGCACACGTAGGTAAGCGTGCGCTTCGTCTCAAGGTTGACTAGCGTAAATTGGATCTCAGTCATACCAATTAATAAACAACAAAGGGCTCAGGGGTCGGACAAGTTAAGGTTTCAGTTGTGTGCATAACCGCACTACATTTATAGGACGTCTATAACATAGACAAACATAGGGGAACGGGTTATTGGACCCCTTGCAAGGTAATGTTAGCCGCGGTCACATTATGATTGTGTTATTTTAAAAACTATAATATTGCAAAAGTGGTTTAAGGAATCCGCTACAAGCAAACTTCGCTTGCGTAGAACTGATTCGCATAGAAAGATTTTAATTTTTCAATTTTAGACTATCTCTAATCTATCTGATTCTCTAATCTTAACTTATTGACTTCATCCACACATTTTTAATAGTACTGTGCATTACATTTTGCATTAGGTACATACTTAGGTAGTTAAATCTGAAGTTAGAATATTTAAAAGTTAACCACATAGGTCACATCTGGCAACAACAACAAGATTCATCTGAAGTACACTGTTTAATAGCTGTGTACATAATGGCTGTTTAGTTAAACACTGTTGGCAAGCTTATCTGGCGTCGATAGTAGTAGGTACTACTAATGTATCTAGTAATGAATCCTATACATGTAGGATGTAGGTATATTGATTGTGGTGGATTGCTCTTACAAACTTATTGTGTTACATAAGCTTGAAAGGGTTGAACATGACAAATGCTAAATTGTATCCCGACCATTCACGACTGGGGAAAACTCTTTGCAATATTGCTTTGCGTAGCTCTTTGGGTTAGCAGAAATCATAAGCCTACTTTTCATACCCGAAAATAAATAGGCCTTCTTATATCGTGGAGGCGTTTATGTTATTGTAATGCTAGGCTTAGTTAACTGTGGAGGTGGATATTCAATGAATTAAGCCAGAATTGAGAGAATTATAATCTGACTAGACTTCAAGGCCGTGTTTTGATAATAATATTCTCTCATATTAGTGACAGTGTAATTAAAGTAGGTCCATTTACCTTCGCTGATACAGTTTTTGCACCATGTCAAGTATAAATGCAAACTGCAGTTAATTAGCTAATTTTCCTGCGTCAATGTTACGGTTTGCAAGTTGCAAGCTAATGATACGAGATACGGCTCATATTTTACATACACGTTGTCTATTGACCTACATGTTAACGTTTACGTTGGTCCTGTCAGCCGATAGCCGGTTATAGAGTGGAGTACGATTAAACTTTAGAAAAGCACTTTCATGGTTTGATAGCATTAGTTCACTTATTACGTTATCTAGAACACTCCAATTTAAAGTGGTGCCAACTTTGTTTTTTACGTTTCTTTACCGTCGCCCCGGAGCTTGACATAAGAGGTTTTTTTCTATCTTTATCAGCGTTTTACTTAATCAATATTCTCTTTCCTCGGCTTTAGATTCCCTCGTACTTTCATTGTTTACTCTAGTATCGGATTCCGCAGCATCCCTCATATTAAGTTAATATTTGTTTATGGAAGTTAGTTAATTTTGGATGTAAGATATTGGCGTGGCATTTATGGATGCTGCTTATTGAGATCAGTGATAAACTTGGGAATATGCTTTGTCGACTAAAGCCATTATCTAAAATGGCTGCAGATTCATTTCACGCAGTTGTAAACTTTTATTATTTGTTGAAATTAGATAGCTCATGTGGCATTTGAAAAAATTAATCTACGATTACTAGAATCTAGCTTTAGAATCTATTTTTTACTGTCAAACTTTCTACTGCACTAAAGTACATACAAAAATTTACAAATCTGTTTCGACGCAGACGAAATCGAAATCTTTTTTGTAGTATTTTTTCAAAACTGTCAATATGATTGGCAGTTGTTTAAATTACTTTTAGCTCAATTTATCAACGAGAGCGAAATAGTGATATCTATTGACCTTCATTGCGTTTGTGCTAATGTGGACACAGATGTTTATGTGGTTTGTTTAGTTTAATTGATAGCTAACAATAGGGGTAATCTAGATTAAACCCTATTCTATTTGTATTGGTGTAAATTGTTGTGTAATGTGCTTGAGAACCAATTAGTCTTTTGAATCGACAGAGAAGCATTATGAAGTTTTGCTATACAAATGAATTAATTAGGTGCCAAACATTTAATTAGAATGCAAACAGTGTTTGTTGGTAGAAACCTATATATCATAGAACAAATGGCCTACAGTGACTATGTGAGCATAAGTATTCACGGGTCATTTGCAATATTTTAATAGTATTATCCCTTACAAGATTACTTACATAGTACCTACATAGGAGTCACCCTGAAGGTTTTAAAACTTAATCTACTTAATTGTAATAAATGTATTCGTATATGAAATAACATTGATTTATCGTTGAGAATAAATAAGACATGACGTTAATATTTCATTATTTATAATTTGATTGATTACTGTCCTATCTAATTTATTCACAGTTTACTCTTATTTTTGTTGAATCAATACTCTGACCTAAGCATTAATAATTCATCGCGGTGATCAATTATTAATCTTTGACCTATTTATATTCCTGAAGCAATCGTGCATGGAAGAGGATTATTTAATGTGACATAGATCTAAAATAAGTTTTATATTGCAGTCATGTATTTATAATTTTATTGCATTTTCGAGAACTTTGTGTTTTATTGCAGTCGATAAAAATGCTTTTCTCTAAAGTTTAGTATTAAGACGTATTGTAATACAGTGTGTAATACTTACTATTTTCTACTTATGATTTGCCAATCAACCTGAATTTACAATTGTAGCTGCTTAATTCGCGATATTTCCCTCTGTTAAAACTAAATAACTACTAACTTAAAGATTTCATGCTCTACGTTGCTCTTCCACGTTTACCTTCTTCGGCTTCTTCTTACCGAACTGTACCAAGTCATACTTTGATTTTACTACTTAATGTATTGTCGGTAGATAAACTAGTTTGCCCGACCCCATCTCTTAGTGAACATTAGTGTCGTAGGGATGTATGTAGCACTCTGGCACAACGACCACTTACTCAGCGATAGCTTCATGCGGGCTCTACTAATACCTCTCATTCATTGTACGAGTGTGCGCATTTTTGATCTACACACATCTCCCTTAAAAGGGTTCTTAAAGATAAACTTCTTGCTCAGATATGCGATTTATGGTTATTAACCTGAGAGGAGTTCGGAATAACCTATTTACAATGATGTCTAACATATGTTTAGGTTGTAATAACGTCATTGAATAAGCTCAATTCGATGCGAGCTTTGACGATAAAAATGCGATGGATATTGGGTTTGTAAATTTGCAAGTCAGAATATCGTATATTATGTGCGGCTGTTCGCCAAGATGACGGTTGACACCGCAGTGGGCGGCATACCTCACTCGGAGCAATATGTGGAAAATATATCCAAATACACACATGCTGAGAACTGATTAGTAAGCCATCTTAACGCGAATTACATTTGGGATGAGGGTTTAATTTAAGCAAGCTTTATATCAAGTTTGTTTGTTAAGATATGTAAATTGTGACAATTAATCCTTAACTATTGCTCCTTCTGAATAGCGACGCATCTAAGCATTTATCTTTCATATTAAATTGAATACCTCTAAGCATTCGGTATCATGAGTATACTAATTTGCAATAAAGGCAGCGGTTCATAAAACAAAACATAACAGTCTTATAGAATTTAAGGACATCATCAACCTAACCTAAATGTCATCAGTAACTGGGGCTGCGAACAATAACTCGGGTTTTAGCACAGTGGTATCTGTTCTAAATGGACCATCAGATAAAACTAATGGCCACGAACGTTACCCTACGACAACACGAACATCTTATGCAGATTGTAATTAGCAGATCAATACAATTCCAAACTAGCCAGGATTAGATTTCAAAAGGACACCACATCCAATTTCACTACAAAAGTATTGATATCTAAGTGGCTTACGTAGTTATTAGTTCATGCCTTTGTCGTACTTAGTTTGGGAACTGGTTGATAGAGTTAATTATGTTTTGTTGCGCGCCGCTCGCTCCCTGATAAACTTATTTGGAACAAGTTGTACTTGCATGACTAACTTATATTAGCTGGATTGCTTTTATTCAATTTATCAATGTTTATCGATTGCTGTGTTTATCAAATAGGAAAAGACAGTAAGGCCTCAATCTGTTGTAGTTTTATAGATACACATTCTATCAAAAGAGCGACATAAAGCTTACAGCGACATAGGTGTACATAGGTAGATCTGAATATGTAGACTTGATCTACGCCTATTACCTACATTTGATAGATTGTTGTAGTATAACCTACTTTGGAAGGTGAACCAACTGCAATTAAGTTACTCTTATAGACCAGCGAAGTTAAACTTGATTATTTTTGCTTGAGCAGAATATCTGGCGGAATATTGATTTTCTTTGAATAGCTACAACCTTAAGGGAAACAGGGATAGCTCTATTATACTTATTTGCGCTGTTATCATAATGTGTAGTGTGAAAAAATGCCAAGAAATATGTATCGGCTGTTAATTTTCCCACGGATGCCTAAGGAATCAATTTGCGAAGGAGGTTTTCCTTAACAACCAGTGTTTTGTTATATATTCTCACATGTATTGCATTCTGTTATGTTATTTGGTGAACTCGTTTAAGAAATATTGAATTTATAATACCTAATGAGAATGTTAAGTAAATAAATAAAAATTACCAACAGCCGAGATTCAGATATTCTGTTTACTTATAGTTTTCCTTATGAACCCTTCATTCATATTGTGAATGGTTCATTGTATTGCTATTGAACATATTGTATGTAGCTACTCACAAGTTTTCTTCAATAAAATCGTGATAGTATTTCGTTTCATTTTTGTGGTTTAATAAAAAGCTTAACAATATTTCGTATGTAAGGTTAGATATAGTGCTTATGAAACATTCGCTGAATCAGTTTTTGACGATTTCATTGTTTTCCCTTTTTCTTCTAAGTGTTTTAGTGGCAATCTCAAATCCGATTTTTCTCCGCTCAGTTAAATTACATTCTGATTCCCTGAGCTTATCTCGCCCGATAAAACTTCAAGGTTATTTAAGGTTAAAAGAAAATTTCGAAGATAGAAGTTGTTTATTGGAGTGTGAAGTATTGATGGGAAGGCATTGTTTCAGCGATGAAGGCGGCCATCTTGATCCAGCAGTGGTACCGGCGATACCTGGCTCGCATGGAGGTGCGGAGGCGATACACGTGGACAATATTCCAGAACATTGAATATGCTGGGGAACAAGACCAAGTAAAGGTGAGCAATCTATAAATTCAATTTCGTATTCTGAGCAATGTGAAACCCTTTCTGAGATACAAATAGATTACTTATCCCTACTGAGAGGGATCTGACTGCCGTAGTTGTTTGATTCCGCGTAATACCTCTATGAATAAGTTTCGAAACTTATACAGTAATAAACTTTCCAATAAGTAATGTAATGAAGTATTAAAGCTGCGCGTGTCGTGACCTTTCTAATCATAAAAACTCAAAAAAATCATAACAATTTCGACTGAGAAGAGCGTTTTAGCTGAGAGCTTTAAAGTGAATTTTATTTTGAAGCAGGCAAGAAACAGGTAAGCATCGATATATATGTACTACGTACTAGATAGAACGTTCCGAACAAAAAGCTTACCACACTGAAATGCACTGCAGACTATGCATTGCCCAAAATGGCAAATCAGAGCGATTTTGACACCTGCGTCAGACGGATGTCTATGAAACGACAATTATAAAATAGAAAATACATATCAAGGTATAAACTTACACATATAAACTATTCGAGAGTCAAGTTAGTAAAATTACACGCTGTTCATGCTATTACAACTCTTGTATATCATACTTTTCATTTATAATTCAATTTTACAAATATGCATTAATTTGTTCCCACCCGCCATCTTAAATTATGGATTAAGAAAATCGTGCAGAAACAGATGTGCCATAAAACTGGCAGTAGGTAAAATATCAATGAAAACAGACTTCACTTTGTCATGGTATGTTCTTACTTTCAAGAAAAAATAATATGACTTCGTATGTATTTCGCTACTGTAAAAACACTACAACATATATCAGCGCGTTTAAATTCGCGAAAATTTGTGAAAGCCCTCTTAAGAAAAAAAACATCGTAATTAATATTAAAAAACCCTAAAAATAAGTTCCTGGTTTGAATACATTACATGATTTTGCATTCACTTAGATATAAATAAACTTTTTGATATATTACATGATTTTGAATTCACTTAGATATAAACTTTTTGAGTAATGAAAAATGTAGGCAAAATACGAGCGAACATATTATGTCACTTCTGCGATTAACATCAATGAGGATGACTAGATGTCACAATACGTCAACAAGATGTCAAAAGACGACATAAGCGGGTAAATTATTTGTATGGATGTTCTTGTCTATCGCTAGAATATTATGTCAATGCAGGTACTTAATTAAAATACAATTTAATATTGTATAGTGATTCAGTAGATTAATAGATATGGTATAAACATGGTTTATGGCTTACCTAGTAGCGAACATGACGAAGATTATTAAAAATTATACTGAAAAGTACTTAACAGAAAATAGTGTGAAGAAACAATAAGCAACAGTATTCCAAAGTCCTCTAATGTCAAAGAAAACTTTATTCAAACTTTGAAAAGTTTATCTAGTACTTAGCGTGCGAGAATTTCTGATGTGAGCACTATAATTTACTACTTTTGAGCGATTCCCAAGAGCAAGTACCACTGTGATCTTAAAATTATATTTAAACGCTAAGAAACAGAACATATCTGACGCTTTAAAATAAAGTTTTATTCAGTGCATGTTATATTTCATCCTTGATCGGATTACAAGACGTGTTTATATTTTAACATAAACGTCGCATTTTAAATGTTCCCTATCCATTACTTAACGCGTACACGCGCTGTTTCTACAACTGATTTGCAAAATTCAAAAGCTTCCCAAGTATATTTTTAATTAAATATTGTTCCTAGAACAGGAAGGAACGTGACTAAATGTCTAGAAAACGTTTCTGTCTCTTGTTCACAACAGCTATGCCGAGAACAACGTAATTACTAATCTAGGTAGCACCAGTATTTCAGTAGCAGACGCTTGACAACTTCATTTTGTAACAAAACTGGAACCGTTTTGAATAACTAATTTAACGCTAAATTGCCTTGAAGCATTCTTCCTTCCGACTGCACCCTCACAATTAAGTATCTCCAAAGATATTACAAACAATACCGGAAAGCTCGGCTAAGAAGCGTGCGTTATCCGTGATTTATAATTAAATAGATAAAGGAATTTAATTACACTTTAAGGCGATTAACGCACTTTATCGTTGCTGGTAGACCAACTTTCTAAAATGTTAATCTGAAAATGTTGTGCTTTTCGCTCCATTACTGCATACCTTCTGAGTCTCGTTTCGTTCACGTACTTGTTTAGCCTTATAAGATTATCTCGACTTAACAATATGAAAAATGCACAGCACTCGATTATATTCCCTCCGCGTAAATTTATCGTCGATGACATATTAAATTAAGTCTGAGACGAGAGAAGCAATCTACCTCGAGGCGAAGAGGCGTCGCTTCCATTGACTCAATGTGTTCACTGAACATTTCAGTGCGATCATTCGGTTTCAGTGAACAAAGCCACGCACGGACAAACCACATTACCATATTATTATACTAGCTTCTGCCCGCGACTTCGTACGCGGATCCTGTCCCTTATGCCAGCGACTACGGGGTCAGCAAAATCAAAGATCTGAATAGTCTGATATTGAATTTTAAGGGCCCGTTGACTTGAAAACAACGGAATACGCATAACCATTAGAAACGTTCCATATATTTAATTTTTGTACTTTAACGGCAAAAGCACAGCAGACTAAACAAAACGCTGAGAACTGAACCGCAATAGACGTGACCATAGGGATAAAAGTAGTGATTCTAATTAGTCCGCATTTAAGTTGTGTGTGGCAAAAATATTACACGTATTATTACGTAAAAAAACATTAAATAGATGACAAAGTCTTAGTGACTTAGTTGAAATCGTGGTGGTTTAGTGGGTAGAGAACCAATCTCTCAAGTATGAGCATGCGTCTTTGATTCCAGGTCTGGCAAGTGCCTGCCAATGCAACTTTTCTAAGTTCGTATGTACTTTCTACGTATATTTTGGATACCAATGACCGTTATTTGGAGGGGATGTTAAACTGTAGGTTCCGGTTGTCATTGAACATTCTTGGCAGTCGTTATGGGTAGTCAGAAGCCAGTATGTCTTACCAAGGGGTGTTGGGTTGAGCGGGTAACCGGGTTGTGGAGGTCAGATAGGCAGTCGCTCCTTGTAAAACACTGGTACTCAGTTGCATCGTGACTGGAAGTCGACCCTAGCATAATTGGGACAAAGGCTCTTGAGATAATAACGACAATAATAATGAGATATAGGCACCGCAGGACATCTGATGCTGATGACGGGGAGTAGCGACCCCGCGGGGCTATACATACTGAGTTCTCCAGGGAGAGTATACTGTCCCCCATCTCCGGCCTGTCGGAGTGAACCATGACGGGGGTAGGTCTCACGCCTCTGGCTTGGCTTGGCCGTCCAGAGTGGAGTCGCTAGAGCAAGATTAGTAGCCCTGCTCGGAGGGTAGGTGCCTCATGGTAAGCACAGGGAGCGCGTATTCTGCGTTTAAAGTCCGCCGAGGTATCCTCACCCTTCAGCCGCTCATGTCCCTGTTGCCCTCTTGTTGCTATTCAGTGACTGGTTCCCGGGGGCCCAGTAAGTGAGGTGGCGAAAGTCAAAGTCAAAGTCAAATCATTTATTTCATTTAGGCCTTTACAAGCACTTATGAACGTCAAAATTATAACTAAGTTTGATTCTAGTTCAATAGAATAGAAATAGAAGCGAATCTCCACCTGCCATTTTTACATGTACCTAATACATTGGCATCCACTAACATCCCATCACAATAGCCCAAGTAGTTTTCCTTCATAGTTAGCAATAGTTTAGCACAGAACCGGAGATTGTCTTTTTTTAACGACGTCCACCGGGGATTGTCCTTGGGTTCATTTCTATAGTGTATAAAGGGATAATCGTCGGTTTTGTGTCACCATTGCATTAAAGTTGTCTCAAAAGGGCGTATTCAGCGTGTTGGCTTTGGCACCACGTTTGCCTCCCAAAAATTCGGAACTCTGTAGTCCCGAGGTCTGGAAGAGACATACAAAATAATAATGAGATATAACGCAACAAAGTCGGAGAGTGGGGGCTCGTGACGCCACGTCTTGGTAGCACTAAGCAGTAACTTAACACGAAATTCAAGCGTTGTTGTATCTTCGTTATTATTTGTTTGTGAGAGAGAGAGAAAAGAAAAATACGTGTCTATTATTTTAGGGTTATCTAAAAGACAGACTAATTACTTTTTTTGATTCACCATACCTATTTCATTTCATTTTCATTTTTTCATTTCATTTCAAGTGTAGTATTGCTCTTGAAGCTCCACATCAGGTGTTCCAGATCTTCGATGTTTATACGTCAATAGAGAGTGCTTATCAGATTGAACCACTTTTGCTAAAACGTCATATCTTCATATGCTATAGTCTAGCTGGGCTCCTGGAGTTCCACATCAGGTGTTTTACATCTTCAATTTTTATAAGTCAACAGAGAGTGCTTATCAGATTGAACAACTTTTGCTAAAACGTCATACATCTATATGCTATAGTCTAGCTGGGCCCCTGGAGTTCCACATCAGGTGGTTTAGATCTTCAGTTTGTATAAGTCAATAGAAAGTGCTTATCAAATTGAACAACTTTTGCTAAAACGTCATACCTGTATATGGTACAGAGAAGCTGGGCTCTTGGGGTTCCACATCAGGTGTTCCAGATCTTAAAATTTATTATCTCAGCTAAAAATGCTCATCACATGAAACAATTTTTGCCATGGCACCATTTTTGTATCTCTTATAGTTTTGTTGGTCTGTTGGAGTTCTGCATCAGGTCTTCAAGTTTCGAAGATAAATTATAGCCTATATGTTGACCAGGCTTAATACTGATACAACAAAGAAAAAATCATTGAAATCCGTTCAGTAGTTCGGAAGATTAGCGTGTACAAACAAACAGACATACAGACATACAGACATACAGACATACAGACAGAATTTTTGTTCTGGATTTGTGCTCCATTACTGTTTCTAAACCCCACCCAATTATTATTTTTTTAATATATTCAATGTACAGACACAGTTTTTTTACAGATTTATTATATGTATAGATGTATAGATTTCCTCGGTCTCGTCGGTATTTTTTTATCTCCACTATAGGGCTCTGAAAAAATTTGCTCTATTTTGTCACAGAATTTGGCTCTTTTTATGAGCTAAATGGAGACCAACAAAGAGGAAGCGTCGTTATACGGAAAGTTATTTTATGTTTCATTTGGGAATTGAATATAGCGCGGTTAGCGTTGCGGGTATGTAATCAGTTAGAGGACGGGTTAAGAGCTTAACCTGCTAAAGCCTGACGTCGTTTCATAACCTCAATTTTCAATATATATGATGTAATTATTCAAATTTTATGGGTGCTCTAGCTAACGATAGAATTATCCCATTGGGGTTAATAGTCTCTTAAGTGAAGGTTGTGTATATGAAGCCGAGACAGTGGTGGCTCGGTTGAGCGCGTCAGCCGGTGCAGCGGCGGCACCTATATGATTATGAGCCATTCACGCGAATGCGCAATAACGTACGCATTGTACGCATGGCCATTCAATAAACTGGTTGACTGTTTATATTGGATATTTTCCAAATAATTCAACACTCTTTTCAACTTACCAATTTTATCTTAATTTATATACCTTAGAATCAGTTTATCAATATATACTATATTGGGCAGCTGGATAATTCCTTGAAGACCGACATATTTGGAACAAACCTCATTAACCGTCGATTACCTAAATTAATTGAATAACGTCCTAAAAAGTTTGGTTTATTAGGATAGGATAATTAATAACGGCTTCGATCGCCCTTATGAAACTTTGGTGTTTAAAGCTCAGCGCTGCTCAGTGTAATGACGTGCGACCTGCAATTCATTAGCAACGTGATTAACGATGCCGGGTTTTAATAACTGCACTAAAGCCATGACTTGATGTCTAGGGCGACGCTTCGAATTAAACTAAATGACGGTGACCTTGCTGGTTATATCACATTTAAGCTTGCGGTCTTACGTAATGGGTACCTTCGAAGAACATTTATTCGCTGAATTATTACAAGAGCTTAATTCACTTTGCACGTCTCTCTTTGCTTGCAGTGGGACCGCTTTTCCGGTTCCTCGTACAAATAGTGCAGACTTTGTTTAGTTTGGATGTAAAAGCGAGTTTTAAGTCTCATTCCATTTAATTAAAGAAGATTTGAGTGCTATTGCAAATACAAAACAAAATAGAAAGCTTTGTGGTTCAGGGAAGTTTGCAGTTGCGATCCAAATTAAGCCCCAATTTGAGTGAGGGTTATAAATGAAATCGATTCCAATTTTGGTAATTATAATTTAAAAGTATGTTATATACTTTTAAAATTATATTTTAGTCAATGGAAAAAAATCTTATAAAGATACGCATTCTCAGGTCTTTAGGTAGGTACTCTCTTAGACTTTTTACAACATTTATCATCATAATATCTTGTTAGGTATCTGACTGTACAAGAAGTGTATTTTATAAAGGTATGTTGAACTTGAATTGTGTAAGCACATTTTTCATTCAGTCTGTACTCGGTCATTAATTAATTAGATGTAACCCGACTTTACCCGACACGTGTGTAACGCATTTATTTGATACGTAGAATTTTGTTACAGCTATACAATTTCTTCAACGCCTTGCTGAGTCACATGAAGGACACCAGTGGGCGCCCCTCCTCCGAGCGAACTTCGAGGACTGCTTCCGTTTGTAAGTCACTTCACCTTGGCATTTTCAAGAGTTGAGTAGATTATATCTTAATGATGACTCGCGACTTGCTTGCGAGGGGTGAGACTACGTTACGGTAATCCGAATGTTTACATAAACGCGTTAAAGGGCATAATAAACATTTATAATGTTATAGCGGGGCAAATAACATTAGTGAAGTTTGTTTGAAGTTGTAAGATCAACATCTGAGGTTA
Organism: Helicoverpa assulta; assembly: GCA_963856015.1. Taxonomy (NCBI): domain Eukaryota; kingdom Metazoa; phylum Arthropoda; class Insecta; order Lepidoptera; family Noctuidae; genus Helicoverpa; species Helicoverpa assulta. Next base: position 6,741,553 of record CAWLCW010000016.1, read on the forward strand.
CAACATTTGGGCTAATGAAGACCCTTGAGCTGCTAGTTTCCGTGAGCTGCGGATAGTAGAACAAACTAAAGTTAGAGATTGCGAGCAGGACTGTTATCGTACACGCGCTAGTTTCTCGACTTTTTGAAACGTCGGCGCGGGCGCCCTGAATTTTTTCGCTGACCAACTTGCAAACTTGTTCTTAACTCAGTCAGTCCACTGTTATTTATTTAGTTTCAAAGTCGGTGTTTGAAAAGTTATTAAAAGAAACAATACACGATTATGGGATAATTTTTTGTCTTAGGTACCTACAAAATTTAAATTGAAAAGTGATAAAATAATTTATAAAGACTAGAAATGAGAAGATTGTATACGGCAAAATGCAGGTCACGTGTACGTTTAGTTAAACTTATTATTGTTCCTCATCGAGGTAATTACATTAATCGTAACATACAGCGCGTCCGGTTTTTCATTCCGTTCATTCCCTGCTTTGCTGTTTTTCCTTGTTCAACGGGTTTCGAACACGCAACGATGTCGTATCTTTACACATGTCATGAGCTACATAGTTCAGCATACTGCACTGACCTCTACGACCAATGCAAATAAAACTAGGTTTTCGCTATTCTCGGAGCGCTCTGACACAAAATCTCAGTAGTGCCTCCTATTAAAATTTACTATAAGATATACAGATCGTTGGACAAATTTGGCCAGTTTTATTTTGAAATAAATACTTAGATTAAAAGAAAACTGTTTTTTTCTAAAAACCAATTCACTTGAATCCCTTCAAACGCAGCATACAAATTGCGTAAGTACGCTCGTTGCAAACTTACTCGAAAAACGTATTACGTTCAGGTATTGTGTATTGTGTTCACGGAGCACTCGCTGCAGCACTATAGGTACTCAGTCGCTCAAAATGTAAACAATGTAATACATGTATTAGAATGCATTCCCTAAGCAGACTTAGCATTGTGAATGGAACCTATTCTCAAATATGTGATATCATGTGAACTGAAAATACTTGTGATGTTAATTTTTGTTTCTAGTTTGAACGTTTATAGAATAATAATTTTCTTTGAGGGAAAATACCAGTAAGAAAATACCAATAGCTAGGGTGATGCTCCCTGTTTACACAGTAATACATTGTTCCAAATTACTCAGTCTTTGTAGTATATTGCACTGTACGTAAATGCTTTCGTAAAATGGGATTCGTGTTTGTAATATTTAATAACTTTGTAAGCCAACCCTGTGTGAGCGACTCACGAAAATAAAATAATAAGATGGATGTTTGTATTATAATGAGAAGCTAAGAGGCTAAAATTATTTTGTACCGAAAAATCCTAATCTTAATTTTGTAGTGGAGCAAGTATTTTCTGAGGAGTCGGACGAGGGCGGGGGCGTCGACGAGACAGCACCCCCGAAGCCTTCCCGCGGCCCCGACATTGAGTTCCCGCTGCAAAGAAAGGATATCGACCTACTGATTGAGGCATTTAGGAAGAAGAAGGTAATGTCGATTGAGAGACACCATTGTGCAACTACTTACGTGCCTATCAAATGTGCTGATGAATCACGAAATAGAATTTTGGCATTTGTGAGGGGTTCATCAATCACTGTAACAAAAGATTACTACAAGCTTAAGAAAGATTTTTTCCGTAGCATCATGTTTATCAGACGGATTGGATCTCTGTAGGCACGATAAGATCTACTACATTATCGGTAGGTGGCCAAATGTGGCTGCCCGGGAGTAATCCCTTGGTACACTTTTACGACATACGTAAGTAGAGATGGGTTGATTGGATTGATCCCATTCGTAAACAACAACTAGAAAATACGGCAATTAGGGTTCATTCTGGATGATTTATGTCCAAATATACAAAAGTAAAGAAACTTCAATTTAAGACAATGTATTCAAACGTTTTTGCTATATATTCGATCTTCAATTTGGGTACTTAGTAGAAAGGCAGTACTTGAAATAATTTTCGTTTACAAGATTGCTATTTATGACATATACTAACTTAAGAAGTATTTCTTATTTTCTTTTTAGCTATTTTGTTCTGTTTCACCATCGTTTCAATCTAAAAACCAATTTATTTTTCTAGCACCGGCTTCATCCGAAACACGTTGGGCAGATATTAAAAGAGGCCACTCAAGTGCTGAAAAGAATGCCCAATATCAACGTGGCGACCACTTCTATCTCCAGTCAGATAACAGTGTGCGGTGACTTGCACGGGAAACTCGACGACCTGCTGGTTATATTCCACAAGGTACGACTTATAGTTTTTATTACTGTCCCCTAAGTTACTCCGAACGGTAATCGGGAAATGTAGTGACCCAAAGGTGCTATATATCGTTGACATCGACATCAAAACATTATTATGGAATAACGACTCGAAAGCATCATAAACTTGTGAAATACGCCACACAATGTTTGCGTTGAAATTATGTCGAGGAATGTGTCTCAGTATAAGTTTTCTCGCATGTAGCACTGCATGATCGGAAGGTAAATCTATATTTATCCTTCTGTAGGAGGGTTATTGTTCTGACTTTTGAAAGCCATTAGTAGAACACTAAACAACACATAAGCTCATAACGCTAGTAAATATTGACTATCCATGAATGACTTCCACGTATCTATCAAAAGGAAATGAACCGTATTGTGTTGATAGTCAACAATACACCAATGGGTGCCCAATATGTCACTATTGATATTTCGTAAAGCTGTCCTTTCGAATAAGTATTTGTTAGTCGTTTGCGACGTCCGTATACAAAATATATTATTACTAAATATCACTACATTTTGGGATTCTTCACTATTAGATAAGATCAAAAACACAATATACGTCGAAACTTATTTAAATGTCAATATTGTTAGTATAAGATCCCGCCATAGAACGACCTTCACCGGGCTGGTTATTGGTTTAAAAGTAATTTTTAGTTGATAAAATGTGCTAATAAAGAGATTGCAAATGGGTTGCCAAAAAAATTCCTGTCCGGAATTAAATAATTGATAATAAAAAAAAAACTTTTTTTTCAAACCTTCCACTGGTTTGTTTATTAAAAAAAATATATCCCAATCGAAAGTATGCAACCCATAGAATATGCAAACGTTAGGTTGACTATTTTATTCCCGTCACTACCCTTGGGTTGCCAGGTATAAACAGGTAAATTGGTACACTAGTAACTTGCACCGGTCTGGTTATTTAATGAAATTTATATGAAAATAAAGATTATTTAATTACAAACTCGGTGGTATAGGGTTGTTTTCAAAAAATCTGTCATGAATGCCGGTTGGCGATTTTTTAAAATTGAAATATTGCTGCGAGTTAATACGTGCGACAGAGAGGTACCAGTAAACTAACCCATGCGATAGAAGAGGACACAGCATCGCAGCTGCCTCCACTTCGATCATTAACAGAAAACGACTGCGCTGCTCTCTGCTCTCTGAAAATGAGAAAGATAGCGATAGCTTAGGGGGGCAGACTCTTCTGAAGTCATCGATGCTGGTGACGACACCTGCATCTAAGACCCAGAGTCTGTTGCATGATAGCGATAGACTCACACACGCTGCGTATTATTTTTGAGTAAAAGTTCGGACGGACTGTTGTAAACGTGACATGGAAAGCTTCAACATCAACACTAAGTCTTGGGAAGCACGCGCCAATGAGAGGCTCTTATGGAGACGCGACCTGCACACTGGAACTGCAAAATATGACGAAGCCTGGATCGACAATATTAAGCAGAAAAGGCTTCGTATAAATAACGCTTCACCCGTGGACGACCCTGCCTGCGACAAATGCGGCAAAAAATGTCGCGCAGCTATTGGCTTATGATCTCCGTGTACCGAGTGCGCGCTGATCGTTGCAACAGACTCTGGGTCTTAGATGCAGGTATCGTCACCAGCATCGATGTATACTTCAGAAGAGTCTGCCCCCCTAAGCTATTGCTATCCTTCTCATTTTCAGAGAACAGAGAGCATGCGCATACGCTTTCTGTCTATGGTCGAAGTGGAGGCAGCTGCGATGCTGTGTCCTCTTCTTTCGCATGGGTTGGTTTACTGGGACCTCTCTGTCGCACGTATTAACTCGCAGCAATATTTCGATTTTAAAAAATCGCCAACCGGCATTCATGACAGATTTTTTGAAAACAACCCTATACCACCGAGTTTGTAATTAAATAATCTTTATTTTCATATAAATTTCATTAAATAACCAGACCGGTGCAAGTTACTAGTGTACCAATTTACCTGTTTATACCTGGCAACCCAAGGGTAGTGACGGGAATAAAATAGACAACCTAACGTTTGCATATTCTATGGGTTGCATACTTTCGATTGGGATATTCTTTTTCTAATAAACAAACCAGTGGAATGTTTGAAAAAAAAGTTTTTTTTGATTATCAATTATTTAATTCTGGACAGGAATTTTTTTGGCAACCCATTTGCAATCTCTTTATTGGCACATTTTATTAACTAAAAATTACTTTTAATTCAATAACCAGCCCGGTGAAGGTCGTTCTATGGCGGGATCTTAGACTATGTTAGAAACGCGTTAGTGGCAAAAGATAGGAGCAAGCAAAATAAGTATGATCTTCATTCATGAATGCCAATGCAAATTATTTCCAGTTGTCGAAGTCGCTAGTGAAATATTAAACTAGAACAGGGACTGGTTTTGCGCGCACCACTTAAAGTAATGATTTTAATCGAATGCTTACTTGAACGAACGACGCGAACGCAAAGTTAATTAATCGTAAAACGTTGCATCTAGAGCGCTAGTGAAGTATCGATTTATTATTTCCCAGCGCAGGAGATTCACGATCATGTCACAATGGAAGACATCTGAAAGAAATACAACTTCCTATCTTGTAAATTAGGTAACTTCGATATAAAAACTACTGATTTCTCTGACAGTTCCCTTTTGTTTTGTATTACATTTGTAGCAAAAAGGTACAAATTCCAGTTAATTTGTGTTATCTATAGGTACTTTACCTATATAAAAATTCAATTACTTTTTCTCAACTTGCGCGGGAACGCAAGCAGCTGTCACGACGTTTTTGCTTTCCCAACGAACAACAACCAAGCGTATTTTTTATGTTTATAGTTTACGACATCAAAAGTTACAAATTACGGGAACCCTTCCGAAACTGAACGTGGAAATGAACAAAAAACTCGAGCGGAACATTGCAATTTTTGCTTTCGGTGTGAAAAAATTGTACGTGGGGTGGCTACGTCACGTCGGATATTAGTAGGGTTTCTTTCAAGTTCTTTTTCGCGGATGCTCATTAGAGGCTCGGTGGCCTGGGGCCTCGGTAAACATGGCAGGGAGCGGCGCACACGTCATCTAATTGGTGCCACCGTGCCGCCGCTGGTCGCTCCGCGGTTTGATTGATAGACCGCCTGTTACGCCGGACGACCTCGTTAATTTGCAGATATTGTTTTCGTTCTGTTATTTCCGTCTTACAAGCATATAACCCAATGGTCCACTTAACTACTACCTATTATGAAGCGTTTAGTCAAGAAATGTTTATTGTCGGCGTATTATTTTTTGGCTACAATCTTTGCTTGTGAATTAAAATTTTTGATCGATATTTTTTTTTAATGATTATTCAAAAGTCTGTAATTGAATTAAAGAATTTCCTAAAATTCAAAACCTAAAAGGATTGTAGGAGAAAACAGTGTATTTTCCATGTGAACATACATAAATTCGACGTTCATACAAACAGTTTGGGTCCAGCGGGAACGGAAAGGGCTGCCTAAATTGAGTTTATACAAACAGGCGGTTTGTAAAAACACGAGGGTCGTATCACAACAACCGATGTCTGTCATAATCCAAGTTAATCGTGTCATAAAAAACAATGACAATGTGAGTTATGATTTGAAGGACCCTTTTTGAACAGAGACATTTTATCTAGGTAGATGGATGATGTAGTTAGGTAAACGCGATACTCGTCAATTAGTAAAATATAATTAGACTTGTGCCACCTGAGTATGACTAGTAAAATAGAGGTAAATTATCTAAAGGATAACGATTATGTAACTGGCTACGTAATTATCGATTAGTAGTCGACATATTGCGTAAGCGACCTTCCTAACGGTCATTGCTGCAGATGTGAGGATTCACCAAATATGCCAAGCCTAGTGTTGTTTCAAGATCATTACCCAATATTCCTTCATCGACTGAATTTTGATGAGATTTACCCGACTTAGCAAACTAGCTTAGTTGGCAGTAGAATTTTATAGTTTGGCTCTTGATAATGGTATCTTCTTTTTCTGTGAAATTAACTTCGAGAGCTAATTTGAAACGTTTGTGTTCAGTCGTTTTTAATTAACAATATAAACATATACGTTTATAAACATATATGTTTTGTAAACTTTAGCCGAATTTAGCAATTAATTGAAATATGTTAGCTGTAATGTGGACCTTAATAAGATGTAAAAAGCGTAGGTACATTATTAAAAATTAAACGAGACGGTCATTTGGCTTAGCTTAATGCGAGTAAAGGTTGTGTGGTTGTCTCCCGTGTGAGTTATGTTCGTATGTTTTTTGAATGCGTCCTTTGCGATTACAGTACGTCGATTCTATAAAATTCGAACAACAACTCGCATCTCACTTCACTTTTCACTTCACTATTCACTCTCACTTGACATTCGGTTCAAAACGTTCTAAATGTCATCTCATACTTTATCTGTCAAAATCTCGAATTTAATTTAGTTCAACTCGCAAACACGCTCGAAAGTGTAGCGCTAGTGTAGTAACTCACGGCGGATTCAGATGTGAAGTTTAGAGTGAAGCTTATAGAATCACACTGCAGACCTCATAAAGAAGTCCGTACATGTCTAGCACGAACTAACAATGTAAATTTGAATAAATTGTGAATTTCTTTGAGAAATATCCAAATTTAAAATACGGGCCCAGTCACATTCTTAATTATTTTATCTTCTTGTGAAGTATTATTTGTAGTGCCTAGCCACTATATCACGCGTTAGGGGATGATTTAGGTAATAGATCTTATATGTGACCTATTCCTCTTGGATGCGATACATACATGTAGCCTTAACTTGTATGGTAACATGGATTGGGAGGAGTCACGGCGAACAGAGTGCACACTTCTCGTTTGTCAGCAAAATCGCTTGTGTCGAATGTTGACGATGCCACCTCCACAACTCTCTTTCACTGAATATATAACATCTACTGCTATTCTTGTTTAGAATGGACTGCCGTCTCCTGAGAATCCATACATATTCAATGGGGACTTCGTCGATCGAGGCAAGAAGGGGTTGGAGGTGTTCCTCCTCCTGCTGTCGTGCATGCTGGCCTTCCCCGGAGGAGTGTTCTTGAACCGCGGCAACCATGAGGATCTCATTATGAATTCTAGGTTAGTAACACAATTGTGGGTGTGAGTAATGCTTCCTACAGTGAGTAAGATTAATGATAACACTTGTTGTACCAATAATGCTCCTTTAATAAGTAGTAAGCATTTCATTAAGCTTGTACATACGATGCTACATACGATGTGTAGGTCATAGGTAGTAAGTCATATAAATAAACTTTTCTAATACCTGCCTATATGAAAGCGTAATGGTTCCAATTTAAGTTAACAGTCTGCGTGAGAATAAGTCACAGCCCAAAATATATTTAGCTTTTAATTGTTTCTCAAAGAGATCTGGTATGTAGGGAAAGTTTTAATGACTTGAATAAATAATTTTGACGCTTCACATTGCGAGTCAATTCACTGAATAATGTCCTAACTTTAAAGTAACTCTTTTCGAATGGCACAACTGTGAACACCCAGTTTTGTGCTTGTTAAAAATATTTCAATAAAACTTTATTATGTGAAATTCAAATGGCAAATCAAAATTATGTGAGCAAAAACCCAATACTTCATTCCAAACCCAATATTTCACCGATTGCTAAGAAAAATGTTTGAGTGGAATCAAATAGAACTGCTAACTTTGCTAACACTTGTGGCTAATTATTTTTTAATTAGTAGTAAATATTTAACTTTGAGCTTCTTTCATTTTTATATATTTTTCTAAAGAAATGAAAACGCAAGTTCAACCCTAGAACTTTATAGTTGTATTCGCTCTAAAAGGAAACTTCGTGAGGAAATATGACACGGACACGCACACGTCTAATATGTAGGTTTTATTATCTATTTCGTGTAAGTTTTGTACCAACTACTCATTTAAAATTGTTTTTTTTAGGTACGGCTTCATAAAAGAAGTCCAGCAAAAGTATCGGGTAAGTAAAACTAGGAAAACTATTTTCAGTGAAGTAATCAATTTACGAATATTTACGTATTTATCCTACAGCGATAAACATGCTTGATTTTCTTATAACGGCCATTGGATACCAATCCGTGATCATAAATCCGATAAAAGGTGAGCCGAACTGAAAACTAATTTGGAATAACGAAAATCCAGATCATTTATGTTTATCCTTTTGGAATTGATGCTACTGAGCTCTGAATCACTGACAATAGAGACAAAGAAAGCTTCTAAATCTACATAACTTATCAGGGATTGGAAATGTTTGAATAAAACAGAAAATAACTCTTTGCTGTTCCCCACAAAGTTAAATATCAACTTCTTCGATAGCACGCTGGTGTGTTGAATTTGGGAACATAAAAGAAAAAAGGCTTTCCAATGGTAAATAGGTGAAAATTAGTTTTATTGTAGAAGAATATTGTAATCGGTGCTCACAAGGAAAAATTTGTATTCAGAGTGATTTACATTTTGTTTGTTCTTGACAATTTAGAAAGATTAAAAATAAAATACATCCTCCAATGAGGTTTTATATGTCATGAACATGCTGGGGCCTCAGCCACAAGCTAAACTCATCGTTACCACCATTAATGCACATATCTCTCTTTTAGTTAAATTATAACATTTAAAATAAATACCCAAATGGATTAGCTATTAAAAATAAACTCAAGAGTAATTCTTACTTTAAAAATAAAGAGTAGGTACATTAATTATAATCAATAGGTAATGGACACACTTTCATAACACTTGTTCTTACAATGTGACCTTTGCTAGTTTTTACCTCCACGGCACGAACTAAATCATCTTTTCCTGGAATGACCTTTACAATTCTACCTACAGGCCAGTTCAATGGAGATACATTATCAGACTTAAACAACACCATATTGCCTATTTCTAAATTAGGTAATTGAGTTTTCCATTTAGGCCGACTCTGCAACATAACTAAATATTGTTTATGCCATTGATTCCAAAAATGCTGTTGCATTTGAGAACATTGTTTCCAAAAACTAAGCCTCCCTACATTTACATCAGCCAAATTAAGCTCTGGATAGGAGGTCAATGGAGAGCCAGTAAGGAAATGTGCAGGTGTCAGGTAAGACATGTCATCACAATCTCTTGACATGGGAGTTAATGGTCTAGAATTTAAGATACTTTCTATGTGCACTAACACTGTATACAGTTCTTCATAAGTAAGTACACTCTGAGTAATTACACGTTTCATATGATATTTTATACTTTTTACTCCTGCCTCCCAAAGGCCACCAAATACAGGGGAATATGAAGGAATAAACTGAAACTGTATTCTCTCTGAACAACCATAATCAAACACCTTGTTTTGATGATCTGTGGAATTCAGTAGTTTATGCAAATCTTTGAGTACATTATCAGCACCTCTATAATAACTAGCATTATCACAATATATTTTTGTAGGCTTATTTCTACGGCTTATAAACCTTTTTAAACAAGCTAAGAAAGTATCAGTTGTCATGTCTGACGCCAATTCTATGTGAATTGCTTTGGTAATAAAACATATGAAAATAACAACATAAGCCTTGGTTATAACAGGATTTCTTACTCTAGTTTGTTTAACATTGAAAGGACCTGCATAATCAGTGCCTACAATTTGAAAAGGACGAGTAATATTGACTCTGTCAAGTGGTAATGAACCCATAAGTTGACTGGAAGCTTTAGCCTTAAATCTGAAACATAATACACACTTGTGCAACACAGATTTTACCTCTCTGCTAGCATTGATTAGCCAATATTGCTCGCTTAAACTACTAAGAATTAGCTTCTGCCCAGCATGCTTAAGGCGAATGTGTTCATTAAGAATGATAAGTTTGGTCAAAGTTGACTTTTTAGGCAAAATAATAGGATGCTTTTGCTGAAATGAGACGTTTGCATTTTGCAAGCGACCACCTACCCGTAATAAGCCGTAGCCATCAACAAAAGGATTTAAACCACTTAAGTAAGAACTTAAATCAATAATCCATAGGTCGCTGGTTCATATCCGGCTCGAAGGACCAATTTTTATGTTCCCCACAAAGTTAAATATCAACTTCTTCGATAGCACGCTGGTGTGTTGAATTTGGGAACATAAAAGAAAAAAGGCTTTCCAATGGTAAATAGGTGAAAATTAGTTTTATTGTAGAAGAATATTGTAATCGGTGCTCACAAGGAAAAATTTGTATTCAGAGTGATTTACATTTTGTTTGTTCTTGACAATTTAGAAAGATTAAAAATAAAATACATCCTCCAATGAGGTTTTATATGTCATGAACACTTTGCTCTCAGCTATTTTCCGATTGCAAAGTAAATAGGACCTGTGAAGCGAAAATGTAATTGTCGTTCTACAGGAAGCTGAACTTTTTTCACAAAAACACTCTGTAACACTAAGTAAAATCTAGTTTCTGCTCTACCTTGTATTTGTCTTTTAGGAATAAGATTTTAACAACATCCACAGCACAAAGAGTGTCCTGAACATGTTTGTCTTAGAAATCACGTTTGAGAAGATTTATTCCCTTTGTGTGTGAAGTGTATCTACACATAGTTATCACCGGTCGCTTTTATCTAAATACAAAGTTATTATACTTATAGTAGTGACTGAGCTCGGCTTTGTGTGCAGTTATTACCTCATTTCCTTTAAGGATGGCTACGACTATGTTTATGATTGTATTTACTATTGTACGTAAAAGCGAGCTGTGTTTTTACCCACCACGTTTGCGAACTCAAATGGGCTTTAGTATTTTTTTGTGTCAGTCTATCTAAACAAAGTTCTTTTAGATTTATTATACCTCAATCAAAGCTCTAACCAATTTAATGAAACGTCGTTACCACACAGTATTTGATGAAAAGTTTTAATATAAAGCTTCAAAGACGCGTCCTTTCTACTTACTATGTTTAGAAAATGTTATTGACTTATCAAGAAAATGTAAGATGCATTTTTTATACACTGGGATATTTGAATAGTTAGCGTGTCGCGACTCGGAGCGCTGTAAAGCGGTGGAAGGCTTTAAAAAATGTAAAAAGTTTTACAACACGATGAAAACACTTTTAGGTCGTACATTTTTGACTGCATGTTTTTATTGTGTGGCAAGCTCTAAAAACTCGAGCGAAAGTGTGAATGTTATGTTAGACTGGGTATCAGATTGTGTATCGATAGAAACATAGTTAGTTATATTTATCATACTTACTGCAACATGACTTTTTGGGGTTTCAGTCTAGTATGGGATGTTATGTCTTAAAATGAATGTAGGAAAATGTGTTTTTGTTTAAACCAGCACAATTCAGAGCGGTTGTTGAAGCTGATTGAAGGAGTATATCGTTGGCTTCCCCTGGGCACCATCATCAACAATCGAGTGTTCGTAGTTCACGGCGGGATATCTGACACAACCGATCTCGACATGATACGAAGCCTCGAAAGAGATAAGGTATGTTAATGTAGTACATATTATAGGTAATAATTGTAATTTTACAATGAAAATGTAAATAGGTAGGTAATAGGTACTTACTCCCTTTAATCTCCTTAGCTTTTCTTCAACGACCTCGTTTTGTTTCAATGTCCTTTACCATTTTTGTTATGTTTGCAAACTCGCAATAAACAAAATAGTGAACCTGCCAAACTTTATTCCAGTACGTGTCTCTACTCCGGCCACCAGTGACCGAGGGCTCGGCGACGGCCGGTGAAACTATAGACAAAGTGGAGTGGAAGCAGGTTAGTCGTTTGTAATCAATCATTCACGATTCAATCTAAAGGTTATCGATCGTTTCATTGCCGGCTTCTTGGCATCACGAGTTTTTATCTTCCGACGGAGATGCGTCGAGTCGTTGCCAATTTCTTTGATCTATGAATGTGATGAATGAAACTCTGCACACAGAATATTTGAATGCCTAATATACATGATCATTATAATATTGAATGCGATCAATACCGTTTCCATAAACAATATTCTATTCAAAAGCAATTTCTATTGAATGAATTGTTCAGGCTAATTCGTGCACCTGGCTCGGGGACGCCCCAACATTTTCCAGTTCAACGTCTATTCTACATCGCGGACTAATCCAATATTCAGCAACTAATCAAAACTTTGCTTTCAACTATCTTTAGAACGTTGAATCACGTTCAGGGTATTATGAGTTATTGTAAAATATATGAACTTTCCACTCTTATTGTGATTCGTGCTTCGGTTTTGTGGTGAGTTTAAAACATTTGCTAGGAAAAGCTACCAGGTTTCAGAGTATGAAACAGCAGTACTTATCAAATTATAAATGGTTCCGTTTCATATTTAGTAAGGGGAAAGGGCGAAGGTCGCTCTTTCAGGTGTTACGTACGTAATGAGGTTCTATTCACGAGCGGAGGTTTCGTGTAATTAATCTTTTATTAATAATGTAAGTGTAAACAAAAGTTTGTTTGCATGAAGTGTCAATCCCTACTCACTTTTGTGATAAACGTTACCGTTTACTTAAGCTTGTTCGGCATTTCTCCTTCTGTACAGTATAATTCAATGGAATTCAATAATTGATTAGTTAGGGCCTTAGAATTGATTTTATTATTTATTATGGGAGTTTACTGCAGAACAAACTGACCTTTTACAAAGTTCTGTCTATTTTTATTAGGTTGATCATTAATTTAGGTTACCACCAAAGACTATACAATTTACTTTATGGGTTATCACAGTACTTACTTGTTCTCAAACAATAGATTTAAATCGATATTCTTCATGAGTTGGCAAATAAATTATAATTGTTTCGCCAGTAAATTAATTAGTTTTAGTTCACGGCCAAAGTGCGAAATCTTGGAATAATCTAAATGTTCATATTATAATCTAATATTAGTGTTAATACACGTGTAACTGGCTAAATTTCGCATTAGTAACCAACTTATATTTTATGTACGTAGGTATAGGTACATACTTATGCTTAGATTGTACGAGGTAATTGACTACTTGAAGCAAATCATATTTGACAAACGTAAAAGATCTGAACAGCCAACCCTCTCTAATAGGTACACATTTTCATTCAGAATTATTTATGAACCAGTAAAAGGCTGATTAAGATAGATCTGGCGGTAAAACGACCCAATTCAGGCGCTGTCGGTCCACCGCATCGTAAAATTCACAAAATGAAATTCAATATTACATCTGGTCTTTAATCTGTGGTTTTGCAGGGTTCTATTCATTTATATGAAATTAGAAAACATAATTTTCTGTGATGAAACATTTTGAGCTTTATCGGCGATCATGTGCAGAGATAAAATTCGTTTAAATGTCACAAATCTTATTTTGAGTGGCTTTGTCTCCCCTATTAGATACATCTATGATCTTATCTTATTTCTTTCGCTTGAAAGCAATTTCAGTCACCGCCACCCTTGTCGTAATACAATTTGCCCGGGTCGGACCCCCGCGCATTGGCACGAGATAAACTTGGGTATGTTTCGCGACCGCTTTATGAAGTTCTGTCCCAAAAGGATGGTTTTTACAATTTACGCAAGTTTCACTTTGTACGATTGAACGTTTTGACGCAATCTCGCAATATTCATCTTTTACAAACACAACTAACGAGCAATTAATAAGTGGAGACGACAATATTTCAAAGTACCTACAATTAATTATTATTTTCTCGACTAGCTTTAACAATGTTCAGGAGTTCAACGCTCCGACCGGGAACAATGAATGTTATATATGTCGGAATGACACACAGATTTTCTAACGAACAGATAGGTATTTCATATTGTGTAGGATTTTTTATGTACGGTTAGAAATACAATTTAGGTAATACTGATGTCAAACTGTAACCTATTCAAATTATGCGTGTCACTCAATGTCGTAACAAAGCCAGAGTATTTTTAATAAACTTGTTATGCCGTTTAGCTTGGCTAAACAACGACTGCCGTTATATTCAAAGACATCATAAAAGTACGGCAAAAATGTTGCTGAAAGCTTTCTTGTTATTTGTTTGTGATATCAATTAATTTCATTTTTGACTGAAGAGGTAAATTCAATCCTTATTATAAAAGACATATTCTGTCTAGAAACTAGAACTGATATAAAATAAAGATGGCACGACAGAACAGGCGCTTTGCGTGTAGGTGGTATATTCCGATGCTCGAGTATAATCCTTTTAACAATGCAAACTAACGCTGCAATCTGCTACTTGTTTGATCTATTTCGAATGTTTCTTGCAAATCAATGAACGATGCTGACGTATTTAGTATAAACTATGTATGTTGCATCTTAAAAATATCTGAAGGATCTACATTTTAATTATCCATACAATATTATAAACAATGTGAAAGTAACTCATAGGCTATGTAGGCTCAGGTTTAGATTTTTTCGGATAGTTCTCCTGCGACTTGGGGGAAAGTGCGGGGAACAGTCATTATGACGTAAAATTAATAACCAAATGAATCTGATTTTAAAGCAAATCTTTCTAGTGGGTATCCCACGTGGCCGTTGTGTTGACATGTAAGTAAGAAGGATAAGGCGATTATCACACTGCCCCGCATGATGCAGCGTAGTGCGTGGATGCGTTTTTTTCCGTTGTATGGAAATATCTCCGTTTGTATGGAAAACACGCATAGTCCAACACACTGAAAATGCATCCACGCGCGTTCATGCGGATCACGCACATACATGCGGAGAAAAACGCACCCCCGCGCGTAGGTGCGGGGCGAGACGCAAGGTATGGCACACTGAATCCCGCAGTGACGCGCGTGATTTTGAATGGGCGTGACGTGTATGTTTGAAAATGGAACTCGATGAGAGCCGCCGTGCGTGAATTAAAAAAACGCAACTACGCGCGTGAGTGCGCGAAAAACCCGCACGATGATGCAGATCTGCACTCCCGCAGGAACGCGCGTAGGTGCGTCGACACGCAAGATGCAGCGTGATGCGGGGCAGTGTGAAGATCCCCTAAGCGTGGTACCCAGTAAAAACTTTTATGCTTCCAATGTACCTATTCATTCCCCCTGAAGTAATCTGGAATAATAATATTGAATTAACTACTGATCAGCTTACCAAAGATTAGTTGCCACTAGGATGTTAACTAATTAAAAGGTCACATCTCAATCTATTAATTACTACGACCTCAATGCGCAAATTAATTCACGCTGTGCACCCTTTCAATTGAACGAGTAGTCATTATTTTTATTTTCCTATGGGTACATTTTACTGCGATAGTTGATAGTCCTGTTTTGTTTTTATTTTTACCGATTCAGCACTTTATTCAGCGCAGTCGTGTAATAGATACGATCGTTTCGTTTTAAAGCTTGTTTAATGAACTGCGAGCCATCAAGTTATAAAGCACAGACTCGTTAGATTTTATAATCTAAGCATTTTCAAAATGTATGATCGTTGGCTAATATGTTTTATTAGTTTTTACTTTTACTTTTCGCTACGTATGTTCACAAGTAAATACGTTAATTTTGTCTTTGCTGACTGCATTTAAATAACTGTATCTTTGATCAGAAATAATTATGTTCGAAGCCGCTCGTTTTAAATAAAACTTAACTACTTGACACTATTCAAGCTACTTTTTTACTATCCACTCCTATTCTGGCTTTAGCGACTAATTGGAAGCATTCCCAGTAAAGTTAAAGGTGTGCACTAGTCCGCGAATAGACCAATTATTACTTCCATGTAAATGAAATGCGTGTGTGAAGGTTACCGACTATTAATTAATTCATTAACACCACTTTCCTAGTATAACATTGGTTTATTTATATTGAACTTTCTTGTATTGTTGGTACGATGTACGTACGTATGTATTCTTGGTACGAAGAATGAAATAATTCCTTGCAATTGATTTGTCGGCGGCTGTTGTATTTATACGCCTTTTCAGTTCAATCAGAATAATGGGGAAAGTTTTGTTTGTTGTCGTTATTTTTTATGAAATCATTTTGCTATCGTCGTTGTTTATTTTTATGCCGAATTTGGTTATGCCTATAACTTTATCAACATTAAATGTTAGTGCAAGTTGTTCGTTTTTCATAATATGTGAAGAAATATCCTCTGAAGCCCTTTTGAAAGTTGTCTCCGAGTTTTGTGAAGTAAATAAAGATAAACAACGGCAAAAGCTAAAGTAGGTACGATTCAAAGGCAATTTTTGATCAAATCCAGAGTTTCACAATTCTATATTTTTAATTAAAAAAGGCTTGTGAATTTTATGTTTACTGTTATTGCTATTTTCGCAACTTGTAGTTGTAAAAGTTGTTTGTTTGGGTTGTTATACTTTTCCAAGCGAGTTTTCAAGAGGGGGAATGCAAATAAAAAAAGAAAATAAAACGTGAAGTAAACTGAAGTGCCTACTACGCAAATACAGCTTAATTGGTTGCTCAACGGAAAATATTAACCTATTCAGCATTTCTTTTGGATCATTAATTTAGAAGTAGGTAGAGAGAGGTTCTGTTATTGCCTTTACGTGGTTAGTACCTACGTAATTTTTACAGAGTGTATTATGTATCGTATATTAGCAAAGTATTATATAAAATATTAAGTTCACGATCTATATCTGTTTAAATAGGAGTCATTCACTAAAACGTATATCACTGAAGGGTTTTATCAATATCTGTTTAGCCGAAGAAGTAATGAGCACACTCACTATCCCTATGTTGTGAAAATGCTCACAAGTAAGTATGCTGGCCTACTTACTAGAAGCTCAAACCTCTGATTCACAAAATATGGCAATGTTACGATATTTGGCCTGACCTACCACAATTTCTCAAACCTTTTATAAAAATATACCAACATAAAATCTTCAGAATATTTTATGGCGTGGTGGATTTTAAAATCGACTATATAATTTCCGGGAACGACTATCATAAAACGTGCAGAGGAGGAGCGTTAAAACGACAGGCAAGTCATTAAACTTCTCTCCATGATCCAGATTTAAACAATCAGGGCGGTGCATACCTATTTCACTATTAAATTGGGTTTCCTAGTCCCAGGTATTTAGGTCGCCAGCCAGAAATTGATTAAAGTGTATAGTTGACAAAACAGCTGTAACAAGAACGGCAGCCTACCTCGGTCCACTATTAACTTTATGGAGGTTTAAATCCCTACTGATTTAGAGGCCCACGGTATACGAAATTATACCATTTCCTTCACGACACTAGTTCTGGATCCCAAGAAAATTTAAGACATTCGAACTATAAAATATTCACGTACGTGGAAGCTTGAATATTCACTCAGATATTTATCGACGAACTCTGAGCATTAATCTTCATTTTGTTAATGGTTGCCGCGAATATTGTCTCGAATAGTGTGGAGGTAATGGAATTTTCTGTAAACTGTTATTGATTTAGACTACGACATCTATCAAGTCTGATGTCGATAAAACATTTCCATTTTGATGGTTACATAAGTACATAAGTAACCTGTAAGCATAGGTATGTTAAAATTAACTCTTCTCTTATAGAGAAGGAATGATCGTTAACTAACATGCTAGCTCAAGGCGGATTGGTGATTTTAGTATTAAAGGTCCAGGTTTCGTCAAGATGTTTTCATTGCCACTGGCCTGACCTGGAATCGAACCCACCCACTGGACTGGCTTGGATACTGTTTAGTGCTGTGATGGCCTTGTAGGGCCATGACAAAAAAAAATAGTATATAAATATATTTTCAGATTTCAATTTGAATTCGCATGAATGTTCGGTAGTAGGTAAGTCTAAAGTGAAGGAGCATAATGAGATTGAAACGAGATCGGAACTGAAGACGAACTCTTTTTTAAGAGTATTGGCTTTCAGAATTGGCATTCTGATCTTATGTGATTGAATAGTTTCGACCTTTCAAAACTGACCTTTATATTTCGTATCAAAGGTCTTTCGTGACATTGACCACGATCCAAATGTAGCACGTAGCAGTATACAAGCAGTTGTATCGGAAAACAATGCTTTCTTAATTTCTGAGCAATTGGAGTTTTGATTTTTAAAAATTCATTCAAGATGCTAATTAAAACATTTTTAGGTCTTATTAGGTTTTATCATCATTCACTATATCCGCATATACTTATACATTCACTCATAGTATCAAGAAGTCACAGTATTGCTCCACAAAAGTTAACTGCCTGCAATGTGGACGATTTAGTGGAAATATAAACTGAAAACTTTGGTACGTATGAAATGTAAATATTTATGAATGTTTGATAAATACGCGGTGAAGTTAAGTAGTGTTTAATATGTCCACTCATAAAACAAGTTTTTTTTTAAACATAAGATTCAATTTGAACGTGTTCACGTTATTACTTTAATATGAATCTCTTTTGCAATTCAATAAAAAGGAGGAATAATCTAAGGGAATCGGCATGAATTACAATTGTAAATATTTCACAATGTTTTACCTTAAAGGAATATTTTTAAACACAAAACACTGGATACCTACATACTAGTTCTGTATAAGCTCTTCAAATAACATTTTATTAATTTCAAATATTCTTCATACATATTTTATAACTCAATTACTGCTACGAAAAAGATAGAAATGTCAACTTTATATCCATAAAAACTGGTAATGGTCTGCCATTTATGTGTGGGTCATGTGGATGTTTTATCAGTTAAATCTACATCATCATCAAATATTTATAGAACAATATTAAACATAAAGAGCGTCTAAAATTGAGGTTAAGTATTTACGGTAAATTGTGTATGTATAAATTATGCTATTAAAGTATTACGTATTAGGAAATGACAACCTTTTTTTGACAACGTGGGGTCGAAAATGAAAAACTTTTTAATAAAATCACGGTAATAACTTTAAGCTACCCTACCTCACATTGACATCATATTGTGCACCGGACGTTCATTTAAGTATCGCCACTCGCGGAAACTACAGGGAAATTGGTCATCGCTTTGGCGCTTGTGTTAGAGTTTAGAACCCGCAAGTCCGTGGTTCGGTCTCAATTTTAGACCCAAATATGCCTTGATTAACTTAATTTAGATATTCTTCGCTTTTTGGCAACATCAAAATTAAAGATTTTAAAGGACAATTAATTGATTCAAGCCATTCTGAGACTAATCATTTTACATTTACGCTAATTAAGCTCGATTTCATTTACACTATCAAAATAATTTATGCGTTCGGCTAATCGCCCAAAACCGAACGAATCAAACCGTGTTGAACGAATTACCTTAAGCTTGATAGAAGCTCTCGCCGTGGTTCGAAGGACATTGATTGGCGTTCATTCAATCCTCGGCGGCGACACAGATAGGACTTGACGGTTATTTGCACCATATATCGGCTACACGACGGCGAATAAAACTACTCATGGTAATTAACTGAGGTGACTCCGCAGAAGTTACAGTAACGCCTTTTATAAAATTGCTTCTTACCACTGAATAGTGCCTACGTTTTTTTTAACTCTACAGTACAAGGTGACTGTTTAATTCGCCATTATACGTAGGTACTTATATTTTTACCGTATTAACTTCATACTTAACAACCAGCTTGAACAATTGAGAAAGTATATTTGATCAAAGATTCCATTAATCGTGAAAGTGATACCAATAGGGCAAATGACTCACTGCGGAAGTACGAAGAAATCGCTTTATCAATAAATAATAATAACTTCAGAGAAACAGAAATTCCGACCAATAATAAATGTATTGGTTCATTCATTGAACACCCGTTGATCCACACTGTGGTGGATGTTAATTAATACTTAAACCTTCATTCGACCGACCTAACACGAACATTGATTGTTCCCATTAATTCCGGTGGTGACATGTCGATGACCGATTACTATTTAGCCTAGTACTTCGATATTTTTATCAGGGTGGGCTTTCCCGAATAATGAAAAAATGTGACAACACGAGACAAGATTTATGATAAAAGCATATGTAGCTAATTTCTGCGGACCAATCTCATGCCTACTCTGTTCTTTTAACTCCGATTTCAGTTTATCTTCTTTATTATCTTTTTATACGTCAGCTCAGCGATTTAAATTGCATAGACTTGCAAATTAGTAGATTAGAGAGTTAGTTTCGATAGTATGAATTAAAAATGGCGTCTGCAAAAATATAAATGTTCAGACAACAAAGAGTGTTGAAAGGTGTCAAACCTCAAGTCTGTAATTTCGTTGTTCGTACCAAGATACAGACTATTTTATACTAATTTCGGGAAAATGTTTCCCTAGTAGAATTTTTCACAGCACGACCATACTAAGGATGGGAAAAGTAAACAAGACAATAAAAATAGAAACATTCTGAACAGTTAACCAAAATGGAAACCGAAGTAATAATTAATTAAACTAAAACTTACGTAGTTAGGTACACACGTCCACAATCCGTGGGTGACAGGGCAAAGCTTATTCACACCGCATTGATTATCGGGAAACCACAACGCTATTTATTAACGATCGATACAATAAAATGTATGTCGTGTGAGTTTGATTGAAAGCGAATGCGTGTAGCGCGCGGTTTTTTCATTTGAGTTATTTAATTTAAATAAATTGAAGACGTTTCTTGCGGAAATGGTTTTCTGAGTGGTTTTCTGCTTGTTTGTTTTTATTTTAGAATTGAAACACGAAACGAAGATAACAGCGGTTGTAGTCAGACAGCCATACAATGTGTGATGATCTAATGTGGGCACTTAGCAAACAGGCATTGCAGACGTATCTATTGCGTGTGTACTGATACTTGAGAAAATTACAGGCTACGCGATAAAAAAGATATTTATATTTTTAGGTATTTGACATCCTATGGTCGGATCCACAATGCACAGGCGGTTGTGTGGCGAATGCTCTTCGCGGTGCTGGCACATACTTCGGTCCAGACGTTACGGCCAATTTCCTGCAGAAGAACAAACTAAGTTTCCTCATCAGAAGCCATGAGTGCAAGCCTGGTGGATACGAGCTACTACATAATGGGAACGTAAGTTAATATAGTGTATTGTGGTTAAAAAAATAATTTCCTTCACTTGATGAGTGCTTTTATCGTTACATAAATCTCTGAACAATTTCCCAAGTTGTTCTGAAATTCGTGTTTACTAAACAAAAATTAAAGGAAAATAGCCCAGCCTTTTAATTCTATCATGGGCAGATTTTTATAAGTGGGTAATTAATTGCGAAAATTGAGTTTATAAACTGTCAAAATTGGTTTCATTATCTCAAAAGAGTTTTCTTTATGGCGTTATTATACTCGAGACCTTTTGATCATTAAAAACCAATTTCAGTTTCCTTCGAACTTTTTATAAAACCTGTATAGAAATCTAATGGTCTCCTCATTTAGGAATATTGCAACTTTTGTTTTGACTTTGTATGCACATTTTACTTATTAAGAAAGATTTTTTTGAAACCCAAAAAGAAAATTGCAATTATTTTCTTAAAAAATCCGATCAAATTGTTACTGCTAAGTGTTTGGTGGGACGACATTTCTTATACTACTTTAACTAAATGAAATTGGCAGAGCTTACATTTGCATAATTAAGTAGCGACTTCATTTCATTCTTCAGCCACACGATGCTTGAATTTCATCAAGTTAGCCCGTTATTCTTGCTTTATTATTTTGTAGATCCAGCCAACGCAAAACTTCATCTACTTTGATATCCCGTGTCTTTAACGTTATAACAGTTTTTGTTTGAGCAAGTTTACACGTGCAGAAATTGTTACTTTTTTTAAAAACAACATGTGTTGCAGCTCACACTTTAATTTGACTGCATATGTAGTGGCATGAAAAGTTATAAGTAATAAAAATATAAGTGGTAACAATTTCATATGTACGGCTTTTAAAAAATGTATATTTATTTATATTTTAGCAGAACTGTTAAGGAAACTAAGAACTAAAGAAGGGTCGTGCTAAAGGCGGAAGGGTACGGCGGGCGCCACTCCGCATGATTACTGCATATATGTATAAACTTGATAGGCTCGATAAACCACGCCAATTTATGCCGCATATTCGGCCTAATATTTGTATTCGGCAGAAACAATATTTAGCCCACCCCTAGTTATAACTGGGTACGGTATAAAATATGAGTTTGCTTCTAGTATGCTGTCATAATAATTACAGTTATTATGTGTAGACACGTTAATTACTGAGCATTATTTCAATTCGATTATGTAGATGGTATCGGGGGAGATATACAGTTTTAATACAATATAATTTGTAACGTTTTTATTATAATTAACTGTAATTATGACACACGTTCAAGGTTATATAGAAGTAATATTAATAAGAGTCTCTTGTGGCAGGTGATAACAATCTTCTCTGCATCGAACTACTACGAGTTGGGGTCGAACAAGGGGGCTTACCTGAAGCTGTGTGGCAACTCTTTGGAACGTCAGTTCGTTCAGTACACGGCCGCTGTGTCCCGCACTCGCCGCCTCACCTTCCGACAGCGAGTTGGCCTGGTCGAGTCCTCCGCTATGAGGGAACTACACAACCAGATCATGTTGGTCCGAAGGTCCTTAGAGGCAACCTTCCGCAGTTTGGATCTTGATCAAAGTGGTTCGTAACACTCGATTCATAAGAGCAATTAAATAGTTGATGAAATGTATAAATTGTTGAAGTTAAATCTGTATGATCTGTTCTCATCTTAAAGCTGAAGTTTTCTTTGCCTGTTTGCTTGAACATGACAATCCCAGGAACTTCGTGTGGGACGCGGTTGAAACCGCTAGCGGAAGCTAATTAAATACAATTGCAATTTATAATCACGTTCCAAATAACAGAAATAATTATGACGACAACAGTAGCTGGTTGCTATTTCTGACATAGATACTGCATAAAGGGATTGCTTATAGTGACATGATTGTTTGTAGGTTACATATCGATTAGTGATTGGTGCCAAGCGATGGAAGAAACCACGCATTTGGGGCTTCCCTGGAGAATGCTGAAGGACAAGCTGGTGCGCACCGACCCCGACACGCGCCGCGTGCGATACATGGACACCTTCGACTTGAATACCAGCGTGAGTGTCGCTCGTCACATTGTTAAACTATTGCCAACATTGGACATGCCATAGTATGTCATCTGTCACATAATAGTTTACACATGGATCAGTTTCAACTCTAGTACTTATATTCATAAGACTATGTAATCACTAACGGCTTTCCTTATTTCCCTATAGAGAAATATCCTCATTGGGTTAATAATGAATATATTTATATAGAAAAACCTTTCCATAACATGTAAGATGATAACATAGTATTCCAAACAAAGCCATCGGCTTTTACGAACATCAGTGTCGCATTAACAATCCTAATGTAACGAATCTAATGTTACATTATTGAATTTCCTTTTCAGAAAATTGGTCGTAAAACTGACTCCTCGAATGTCGTCGAAACTCTATACAAAAACAAAAGCAGTTTGGAAGCCATTTTCAAAATATTGGACAAAGATAATTCAGGTAAACAGAAGTGATTCTGTTTTAATTTATTCTGAGAATATTTGACTAGTCTACTAATTTAAATTTCGATTACAGGCTTTATTACACTTGAGGAATTCTCCGAGGCCTGTCAGCTAATTGGTAAGTACATGCCGAATCCTATGACGCAAGAGCAGCTGGTCGATATCTGTCGTCTGATGGACATCAACAAAGACGGTTTGGTCGACTTGAACGAGTTCCTGGAGAGCTTCCGTCTAGCTGAAAGGAGTTTGCAATACGAAGACAACGAGCTGACGGAGATACAAGCCACCTGACAGGAACTTGACCGCCGCCCGAGCAGGACGGCGGTCGATAAAGATGAGACAGGTGTTCAAATAGAGATTCTTAAACTGGAAGATGATGATAAAAGTAAAGGTGTAAAGAGTAATAAAAACGGGCAAGCGCACCTGATGGGCGACCGCGTGTCCGCGCCGCGCCTCGACGACATCGAGCTCATCGACTGCGACGAGCCGCGCCCGCGCCGCCCCGGCCTGCTCGAGAGCGACATCTAACCCTCCCTCCTACATTACACCACCCGCAGCTCTTGCGGGAATCGACATTTTCATCCCACCATCTCGGAAAGAGTAGTTTTACCCTTTGATATCTGAGCGCAAAAGCCGTTTTTATTCTCTAGAGCGGCAAAGTGATTTGAATTTAGAACATCGTGTGCAATACTCCATTTGTGACAATCTTGATAAGACTTTCAAACAAATACATATTAAACAAATAAAATACTGCTTATAATAATTATTCAATTAATTAAGTAATTTTTATTATTGTTTTTACATAGATTTTTAACCACGTTTCATTTTTAAACTGAGTTTTCAAATAAATGAACCTTAATAGGTACTTCTTTTTAATTTGATACTCATATGTGCGCGCCATTTTGTTTTTTTGCATTTAGTCATTTCCTCGATGAAGTGGGATGAAATTATTATTTTTTATTGTTTTAAGGTCGATTTTAAACCCCATTACATTTTTAAACTGAGTTTTTGCATAAATACATTTTAATAGGTAGGTACATCTTTTTAATTTGCCATGTATGATGTGCGTGTCATTTTCTTTTTTTGAGTTAAGAAATTTCCTCGATGAGGTGGGATGAAAAGTTACGTGTTGCACTCGAGTGCAAAGATTTTTCACCTTGTGCTCTTTTGATTCCCTCGCTATCGCTCAGGATTCTAATTATTGAAACACTCGCTACGCTCGTGTTTCAATTTTAGAATCCTTCGCTTGCTCGGTCATCAAAATTGAGCCCGCGGTTAAAAAGCAACTTTGCACTCTTGTATAACAAATAACTATTTCCTCACTCCTTGTCTACTCCACTACTTTCATTCATTATTGTGTATTTGTTTTTTTGTCTAAAGTTTGATGTTAATATTCGATTGTATTCGGAATTATGACTAAACTCTTTTGTACGTATGCTGATTTAGGATTAATTGTGAATTAAATCATGACATGCTATGATATTTGTACTGAAGAAAATTGTTTTAGTTATCAAATTAAGTTAATGTAATACATGTGTATTTTTTTAATGTTACCAAATCTATTAAGAGTACGTCTATACTTTAATTTCTTATTTATTGAGTCTTATAAATTATATTATATTTATAAATTGGTGCCAATGTAAAACACGTGACATATAAAGTTTTGTACGTTAACTGAAATAATCGGCAATTTCACGAACAACAATATTTATAATTAGGTGCATTGTGAAGGTTTCATGATGCGATCAATTAACGAATGGGAACAATGATACCGATGACTCTACAGCTTTTTATTGGTGTATTCGCAGTAGCCACAATTACTAATGAATATCTTAATATGTGTAGCGTAGTCACGTGCTATTTTCTAATTATCGCCTATCAATATTAGATTGGAATTAAAATCTTATTAAAATAAAGTTCCTTATTATTATAAATTTCTTCTTATATAGGGCTACGTATAGATAAAAAAATAATATCTATTTTGTTACTAAAATTGCAATTATAAAATAATCTGTCTTAGCGTGTTTCTAGTCATTAGTAGAGCGATTTCGTATACATATCTTTATACTCAATTATTAAGCATTCCAATCCAGAAATGACGCATTACATTGTTGAATATCGAATGTACTGTATAACGTAGTCGGAGTGTATCTGTTCGGCATTAGTCTGAAGAGTCTCGTGATTTCAGCGGGCTGCAGTAGGCAGGCCTCGTATTTACTAATCGAATCTAAACTTTATTATAATCACTATATATTTTATTACATATTATAACTCGTGTCGTTGACTTATAGAGATTTATAAAAGCGCCATATTAAAGGTGTCTACTGACTCGTAACATTTTTGATTTATATTCCGCGTGGCAGCTGAATGTATTTCCAGCCGTGCTATTTTCACTGTGTCAGCAGTCAGTTATTATTATGAAGCTGTTCGAGCTCACGATTTAATCAAAATAAACAAGTCAGTACGCGCTTTAGTCAAAATATATTAAATTAAGTATATCGCTATCGGAATTTACGAACTTCTAAAAACTTATTTTATATCTAATAATAAAAATAAATTAAAAAAATATTTACGAAAATATTATATAGCTAATATTCTGTATTTTTAATAATTGTCCATTAAATTGTGATATTGCAATCGATTGTTTTATTTGATAACCATTCGTTTCCGTAGATATTAATCTGCAGACTGCATTGCAGTATGCAAACCAGATAGGCAGTCGCTTCTTGTAAAGCACTGGTACTCAGCTGAATCCGGTTAGACTGGAAGCCGACCCCAACATAGTTGGGAAAAGGCTCAGAGGATGATGCATTGCAGTATGCAAACCTGCAGTGGTACTAAGTAAGATACGAGTATTTATTTGCGCTTATTCAGATGGCAGTTCAAAGTGATAACATAACGGACATACTATATTATTTACTTACGATGTTTTGTTGCACCTTTACAGGTAGATATTTAGTTTCATGCTAAACAAGAGTATGTTACTTGGAATTTTGCTGCGTAAGTTTTTCAATTATTTTGCTTGAGAGCTTTCTTATATCAGGAGACAATATGTCACATGAGCAATAGGCAAAATGATTTATAGTCTCCGTCAGTAACGACTCACTTCCGACCTCATGTTTTTCATGTGCGTGTTATCACAACGCCTTCAAGTATATCGTAGGAGAGCTCATATTATTATTACATCCTATACAGCCCATAAAATAATATTGGGATTCGTATATCAATATCGGGAAAATCGAATTTTCGTCACACTCGCTGAGATATTACGTTCTGATAAAAAAATGAACTCAGTAGTAGTAGTTCCTTGCAGGTGGGATTAAGCGAATGTTCCCGCATTAAGTAAGGGAAAATTGATGGGTAGCAATATTTGATTGGGTAAAAGGCGGAGGTCAAAAGCGATTATTTTACTCGGTATGGAGATTCTGTTTAGGTTTCGTTAAAGGTAAACAGCGTTTTTGTGTAGCTGCTAAAATATGAGACGAGACCACATTACCACACATTACTTAGAAAATACATACTCAAAAAACAAAAATTTATTCTAATTTAATAATATTTAGCTCGCCAATTTGTTAAATTTGAACTTATCACCTTTACTTCTAGGTACATTAATTATAGAGTTGTGGAGAATAGCATGACAAGGTTAAATAAAACCTGCATTAATTAAATTCTTTATGCCACGTTTTTCCTCAAGTTTAATACATACATACAGAAGTGTGTCACGGGGGCTCAAATGGCACTTGGACGACAAGCCAGCTAAAGGAATAAAATGAAAAGCTGTTTTATTTCCCTCAATGTAAACAAAAGTATCTACGTGATCTTTGTTCTATTTTGGTCCCCTATTTTCATATTAAATTGAATGAAGTGTATCATACCTACGCTGTATTAAGTTAATTTTCAAAGCATACTGTACATTTTTAAGTAATTCCCTCTTACCTGGTTCGAGAGTGTCAAAGGTCACAAAATCCATCAACAATAAATCTAAGCAATGAATAAAAAATCAAATGCCAAGAATAGACATTTTTTATAATAGCTTTTGACGATGAATTTGAAAGATAAATTGTTTGGCGCTTTACGGTTAAATTTATCATTAGGTATTTACTGGACGCCGAAGCTAAAAGGAGGATTACGTCTGCTTGTTGGTAAAATGTGAGGCTATATTTATTTATACAAAACCAATAGGCTGGTTAATACTTTATAAGCTTACGTGGAAGGGTACGCTATAATTATTCCTGATTTGTGTATAGACCCTAGAGAGGTGCTTTTAGTAAATATTAAAACCTTAACTCATGTACCTAACCTTTTACTTTTCTCGAATAGTATATGAGAATATACAGGTAAATAAGATTGATGCGATGTTGGAATGAATCAGAGCGGACGGTAAAATAGGACGGTACGTTAATTATATCATGAAAAAAACTTAGGGCTTACACAGACTATTTCTAAGCGACTGCCATGAAGTGTTATCTTATATGCCTGCATTCAAATATTAATCTATACTAATATTATAAAGCTGAAGAGTTTGTTTGTTTGAACGCGCTAATCTCAGGAACTACTGATCCGATTTGAAAAATTCTTTCAGTGGCTATAGGCTAGCAGAGCAGTAATGAATAATGTTTCAAAATCGGGGGACTTTTAATTCTATTGAGAGCTCTGCTGCATGAGCTGCGTAAACGGTTAAAGTTTCGCCAAAATGCTGTATGACAGAATAATTGTTTCCCTTTATCTTTGTTCTAAAAAAATGCATTATTTGCGAGGTGTTTTTTATAAACATGATATAAATCCTTATCCAAATAAATACATACGTCACATGTATTTAACTGACAACAAAATTGTCTTTTAGATCGTTCGATTTAAATGTATATCTTAGGAGATACTTAAAGCTGTTTTAAAATAACAACACAGCAAAATAATGATCGAGTACTGCGTGCACGATGTGCACAGCCTAGGACTACTAAACCGATTTGGAAAGTCCTCTCACTGTTCGGAAGCTACACTATCCCCGTGTAACATCGGCTATATTTTACCCGGGTACGGGAAGTTATTCCCTCGGGACGCGAGTAAAACGGGTAAAACGGGTAAAAGCAAAATACTACGCACTGATTATTATTTACGAAATCTCAGAAACTATAAACTTCTACAAACTTGAAGGGAGGTAGGTTCTTTATAGAGGGAATATATGTATTCAGGAGGGATTTTACCAATATCTATTCCTAATGGGGTTAGTTCGCACTGAAGTCCTGTTTTAGAAGCGAGGGTGTTAAGATTTGTAGTTATCCCGCTTACGATAAAAAAAAAAAAAAACTGTACGCGGACGAAATCGAGGGCGACCGCTATTGATAATAATATAATCATTATTAAGTTATATCTTCTGATCGGCCTAATGGATTACGACAATCTGGGTATCGTTGGATTCATCTCGATTAGCCAAAGATTGTTAAACATAGGCGAGAATGAAATAATTAAACGCATGCCCAGTTCGATTCAACGACTCAATGGTACAAATAGACAGGTAAATACAAATTGCAACCTAATGAGGTCGTATGTAGGTACTCTTCTAACATGATATATTCTCAAAAGTGAAATAGGTAATTAGCTTCCAAAAGCTCTTATTATCCTTTTGCCTTTTACCAAAATTTAATTGGGGTCGATGAGCGCCGTACTTCTTGATATTTATTCCTGCCATAGCTTCTATAATTTATTCACCTCTTCTGAGTTCCTTCACTGATTCATAATGAACCATATTCTTTCCTTTGCATAACTAGGTACCTACCTATTTTTTTTTATACGTTAGATAAGTCATGTTTACTGTTTTTTACCCTTATTTTCTTTGCTTGTAAGTCTACGTAACATAAATATTCTAAGTTACCGTATTACTTGATACTGATTGTGACTTGATACACAAGTAATTCTCATCTCATCCGCAATTTGGTGTTATTTAACCCTAAGTGGTCCCAGATTCTGAATTTAGACAGCAGGTTAAAGCCTTCACGGCACAGACGAAACTTAGCACCGTGACACATTTACTGCACATTTTGAATAATGTAAAGGTGCTTAACCAGTACTATATCTTGAATTAGAGACAAGTTCTCGAGCGTGGTCTCAGGTGTCCCTCGTCGGTCGTCTAAATGGAACATCAGGTGTCGCGCTAAACTTGTTACAGTACTGCAAACAATCTATAATCTTTGCGATTCATTTAGAGCAATACTGGTTGGTCTGAAGTACGAGGTTTTGCAGGATCTGCCATTGGGACTGTATATTTGGAACAATGGTGAAATGAGAAA
The DNA here is from genome assembly GCA_963856015.1 of Helicoverpa assulta. Lineage (NCBI taxonomy): Eukaryota > Metazoa > Arthropoda > Insecta > Lepidoptera > Noctuidae > Helicoverpa > Helicoverpa assulta. Next base: position 6,771,407 of record CAWLCW010000016.1, read on the forward strand.
TGCAGATAGCCCACATATTCCTACTCTCTCCAACCAAAATTAACTGTAATAATACGGAATACTACACGGTTTCTAAATTACTTGAGATACAAAGTAATTTCCTCCTATTCTAATAATCCATATCCGAACATTTAAGAATCTCGCATTTAGGAAAGATATACTTAATGAGTTGAGGGGAGACCGTTTAGGCAACTGCTTAGTTTGTGGTCGGAGAAGTTCCTGCTTCATGGTTGTCGGAATATTTGATAAAATTAGCGGGCAGTGGATGCGGATTATCCAAGACTAGGATGGTTGCCACTAAGTTCAGCAGTAGATGGCAGTAAGCTGATATGATGTCGTAGAAGCTTATACAATATGTAACTAAAATAAGTTATATGGGTGACTCGATATTTCAGACTGTAATGAGTACCTATAAAACGAGTCGACGAGACTGCGTCGCGACAATATGACGCAATTTATTTAATCTGGTCATGGGAATAATAACTGTGCATTGATAATAAATTTCTCTTCAGCAGCTTGAAAGTTAGTTCTAAATTATATTAATTAATATTCCTAGGTACCTAATATCTAAGATATTACTTTAGAAGTTATGTTCAACCGCGCACTCTAGACAGGTACCTACCTAGTATCCCAATTACAATGACGGCAGTTCCCGAAACTGTTTTAAAATTTAATAGGGGCAAGCTGATTGTCATGCTCTGGGCACGTTTCCAAGCCACGAGCTACCATATAAATTCGCAACGGGCAAACCTAATAACGCTTTGTCCGACCTCTGAAAACAATTTCAGGACGGCGCGGCCGAAATATTATTGTTCCGCCTGAAAAACGTGTCTGTCTTTCGTTTGTGTACAACTAGCTGTTCCCTGCTGTTTCACCCGCATCCCTAGGGAGCTTATTTCTACACCCTGATTAAAAGTAGCCTCTAACCATCTAAAGAGCAGGTACCATTAAATTGCATTACAAAATGTCAGCTCAGCTGTTTTACTACTACTAAGAGTAACAGAGCAAAGAAACACATCCTCGTATTCAAGTATAATAAACGTTTGAACATTAGTTAACTACGGCATTATTATCCTCCTGCTTTCATGGACATAAAATGTGACTATATAAATAAAAATCGTAACATAGCGTCATTAATTAACAAGGTTCTAAGAAATCGACGACAACGTAACGTAGCTTAATTTACGAAGTCCCTCATTAGTTTGCTTTCCCATTTTACCCTTACTTAACAATGTCGTAAATAAAAAGGGTAAGGCTTTTATGTGTTATTTATAGCTAACACTGGAACCTATTTCATGCATTCTTTCTTGTGGCTTTTGATTAATTGTGAGGTGCCTAAATTAAAACCATGCATTAATTATTTTGAAACTTCATTAACTCATACTTACAGTTGAACTTCAACGAGCTCAACCCTGTTACATAGGTATATTCAAACTGAATGTCATTATTAGGTAAGTTTTAGAAAGTTTAAATCAGTCACTTTGATTATGTCTGAGTAGACTTAAAACTAACTCCAACATAATTAAGAAGAAACTGGGGTGCCTATAAATTGGCAACTTGAACCACTTGAACTTTTGATAAAACACACTACAACGACACCAACTGCTAGTTAACTCCATCTACCAAAAATTAAAAGCAAGTTGGAGAAGGCACACATCATTTCGAATCCCTCTTTTGAAAAGGTTGTTGAAGCACGTATATAAAATTGAAAGCAGCGCCATCTGTGTTGGAAACCGTACACTGTTATGTAGATGTCGCTTTCTTTCTGTACTGGTTCTGTATCAAAGATGGCGCAAGTAGTATGGCAAAGATTTTTACTCGACTGCTAAAATGGTTTATGTTAATTGGACTTGATATTTTACAAAGAAAACTCAAAAGACTTGCATAAAAAATATAATTAAAAACAGGAAACAGCCCTCCATGAAAGATGTCACTTTAAGAACTGAAAAGGCAGAAAAAAGTAGACATGTACCAAAATCGCAGTTGGGGGACCTTCTAGGTCTGCTAGCAAAATTGTTCCATAAAGAGTTTAAACTCTTAAACTCATAAAGAGTTTATCAATGATTATTAAACTTGTTTCTGCCTTTTGGGTTTGTTAGTTAAGATATCTTCGTCTCAAGCTTTTGATATAACAGCACCTAAGTAAGCGGGAAGTATGTGTGGGAGAGATGTTGTATAGTGATATACCTATTTAAGATATATGATTAATTCTAATAAACAAGTGTCATAAGCGAAAGAAAAAGAATACATATACTTGGTATCTTAAAATATTCATAGGTATGCCACAAGGATCAATGTTTGGCTCTCCTTCAAAATTCCTTGTCAGTTTTTACTTTTGTTAAACTAGTTTTTGATTATTTATTGTTTCAAAAATCTTTCACTATCATTTTGTATGTACCTACTTAAACATCACTATTTTTATCTAGCCATTTGACTCATGGGATTTTTATTCTAAAAAATCATGACGAAAATTCTTGTACCACCTGTAGAAAAGTCTTTTACATTAATTCTGCCTTTAATCTACCCGACCGTACCTACATTAAAATATATCGAACAAAAGCGGAACCAATGAGATTCTAAACTAGACACAAATTAACTATTAAATAAATTATAGTCCGAAACCGTTTACTTAAACTGTAATTTCTGAGACATAATTACCAGCTAAATATTTCGGACCCATTTTTAGTGGTCAGCCATTTAAAATGCTACCCTATATTTGCGTTTATACAAAAAAACATTGTTCCCCAACTGGACAATGATTCTAGGTAGGTGCTTCTTATTGAGCGCTTCTCGTGGAATAATAGTTTGCAGCTATTAGGATAATTTATAGCCGTTTAATATCCAACGAACTCGCCGAGATTTGATTATCGATGTAATATTTTTTATCGACCGCCGCAGATCGCGTGTCGCGTGCTCCGACTTTTTTTCGGTTTGTGTTTCGGGGGTGTAACGCACAAAAAATATTATAACTGGCCAGCGACTACCGGAATATAATTTTTGACAATTTTATAAATTATACAGGCGTATCGCTTAATAATGGGTAGCTACGGGCATGTTTTTATTGTTCCTAAGACAGTTAGTAGCATTTGGGTTCTTTTAATGTTAGATTTGATATGGCGCATAGATGCGTGAGTTTGCTAAGGTAAAAAACTTCATCGATAGTTACCCATTTAATAATATGATTTTGATGAAATAAAAACTGGTGGTCAACCAACAGTATCTACTTTTCTTCGTCCATAATTCGCTTACCTAGTTGTATACGCCACATTCGTTACTTTTATTCTTTGATGGGTAAATTTTTATAAGTTTCGTGGTGTCGCGATGTCGGCGAATCGGCCGGGGTGCAGAATTGCGGCGACGAAATTGCGCGGTCGCGCGCGCCTTCACTCTACCGCGAAACTTGAGCCCGGCGCTGCAGCCTGCACTTTACAAACACTACATGACGTCATGATTCTGTATTGCTAACGTTACATGCGCTTCGAGTGTCGCGAAATAAGTAGGTACTTTAAATATTTTAAGATGTCGTTTATGGCCTTAATATTAATTTGTACTGTAACTAAAGCTTCTGGATATCCATCCATCTATCATGTGAGGAGTACAAAACAATGTATTGAATAAGCACTATGGTTAGAACAAAATTAAATACTTGCAAGTTCTTACCTACCTTGTACGATACAATTGAAGATGTGACAAAACGCTCTGAGTTAATGTAACAAATCGTTACCGGTTATGGCTGAAGTAAAGCTTTGTATTCTAACAGGTATCAAAATACCAGTAGAAGACGCCATATTATACCTACATACAAGACTGATCCAATTTTCTCACAATCAAAACAGTTGGAATTCGTATGCCGTGATCGCGTTACGAGGCGACCGGCGCGCCCAGTAGCGCTGCCCGCCCGAGCCGAGGATTTTTTGTCTCATCTCTGACAGATCGAATTAAAATAAATGCTTCGATAAAGCGTCCTATAATATCATCCTGTATTTGGTTACGTGAACGACTGACGTGCAGTGGGAACATACGAACGCCGTAGGTGGGACCCGGGACTATTTTTGAAGTTGCTCTATGTTTTTTTTTATGATCAAGATTGGAAGTATATCAAAAATCTTTAATCGTTTTGGTTGTTTGAGATTGGTTTGTATTGTTCACGGGTAATTGCTACTGCTTCCTTTTGATTTTAAATAAAAGTACTAATACATCGTCGGACTTGCATATTTTTCGATTTTTTATTTTCTTTCATTGGTTCCTTGCTGACATAAGCCGATTCAAATATTTGCAAACAGATCAATAACAGTGGCTGCAATTTTGGAATAATTCCAAATGACCTAAGAGAAAACTTGTGGGCACTACTTTGTAGTTCGGTTCCCATCAGAGTGAAAGAAATTAACACATCCTAACAAAACACCACTAAATCTTTATGCAAGGAGCTTATTTTAATACACGTTCAACGTTTGAACAGATTTGATATGAAAAGTTATAAAGGGTGTAAAAAATTGCAACGATTTGACAATATTTCACACTTACATAATTGCACTAAATGGTTGAACCATAAAGTGCTGCGACAACGTGTAAACAAAATTTCAACCAACAGGTACATTAGATAACAACAGTGAACAACAAACTCACTCATGCGTAAAAGCTACTGAATTCAACGGAAAAAGGTTTGCCTTTTTTTCTGGCAAACCGTTACAAATTGCCAGATGGTCTATTTTCTTGTTTCAACACATCCATAATAATTATGGTCGACACGTATGATATATGCTTCAATGAAAATTGGGAATTCAGTAGCAAAGCAACGAGAAAAGTAAACACTTCGCTGTTTTGTGAAGAAAACCGTGATTGTAACGGTGGACTCGCTATGTCTATATATGACTATTGTGGGATTCGATTTATGTGTTTGCAATTTTTCAGGCCATTATTACACGTATTTGTAATTTAGTTGATTTGAACTCCGTTTCCGTAAACATCTTTTAAAGTAGGATGTAGTAAAGGATATTCAATGAAGTAAGCTGCAATAAATAATTTAGGTAGTTAGAAGTTGTCTCCCCATATTGTTAAAGTTGAACACCTTGTAAGGTTCGCAATTTTAATCAAAAGGTCATTGTACATTCTAAACATACATATCTACATACATGCCCAAAAATTGAAAATATTAAAACAAAAGCAATTTCATCTTAATCGTACGAAATACTTGAGTGGAGGCAGAGCGATATCCACCTTATCGAGTTACCTAGGCTACTGGGCATCTCTGAGCAGACGAAGCAAAATGCTCTAACATTAGCCTAGGTTATAACAAATAAGCCTTTATTGATTCTTCCATAAAGTTTAATATCAAACGCAGGCATGACGTCGACTTAAAACAAAGAACGAACACACAATAATAGTCGCTTCGGTGATTTTATGGAAACGTGATATCGTGTTGGCCTCTTACAAAAAGAATAAAGCGAAACTCGAACGAAATTGTTTTAATCGTCGGAAGCCACGGTGTACTCCTTATTACTTAGTAATTATATTAAAACCATTATGCAATGTGTTGTGTGTGTATTATTAAATAATGTTGTGTACTAAAAAGTTGTTTGAGGAACTAACAAAAACCAAAATCCACGAATTAGTTTTTTTGCTGAATGGTTAAAGGCATGTGTTATTGCGATACATGGTACAAAAAACATGATTGGCCAAACAATACATTGTCCATGGCTCGTTGTAAAGAGTTTATTCATCTCGATCGTGACCGTTGACGTAAAAATAATGACGTGATGCGATGGGACACCGTACGATTTGTTTGAACTAACTTGCGCATGAAATATCGGTCGGAGTCAGCTACCGATGGTTCGCTGGCTTACCTACCGCCGCCGCAGCCACAGAAAAAACTCATAGCTCTGTCTTAAGGCATCCGAATTCCTTTGAAGCAAATACGTGTGTGTAATCGCACGTAACAATTTATTTAATTCAGCGCGAGTTAAAACGTTGAGCGAGAAACAAAAAGTCGATTCTGTGGTTCGACATGGTTATTCTTACATTTATAATTTGTGGAAGTTCTTTGTTTATTCATCGAACGCAAAGTTTAGCATTTGCGTCGGCGGCGCCTGCTTACCTGAGGTTTCCGTGAAGCGCGGATCGCGTGTCGAATACAACGGCGAACATTCAGCGAAGTGGACTTTTAATGGAGCCTGATAACCTGACCAACGTTACATATTTCGGTCATTACCTACTGCGAAATCATAGCCCGACTAGGATCCTTTTAAAAATTGCTCCCGTTAAAGAATGAATCGAAAACTTCTTCAAAACCACAGCTTGCAGTGTTTTAAACTTTCTTTTAAATTCAAAACACATGACAAACGAGACATCGCAGGGAACAGGTGACAGAGAAACAAAGCCCTAATAGATTTGCAAAGTTGACATCAAAAGGGTGAAAAGCGTAAGGTATCTTTTTTCGGAGTTTCGGAAACCACAATAAAACCGCATGCCATTTAAACGGTGTCGCGTGGCTGTACTAAAAACTTTTACCAAATTATGGTCCGCCATTCAAAGCATTTTGGCACATGGCTTGCCTGCTTAATAGCCTGGAAAATACCTTCACAAATTTTATGGCTAACGAATTAATTTAAGAAGTTTGGGGAGTTGATTTCTTTCTAATTAATTTTAAGGTGTTTTATTACATCAATAAACAAGTCCTGACATATGCAACTTGGGGTTTATCCAACAGTGTTAAAGTAGACAAAACATCTATAAATTAACTCGTCTATTTATAATGGTACTAAACTGGTCTTCTTTTAACCCATAATGAGGTATCATTAACGTTTTCAGTTCTGTTAACGTGTTACAGATAATTTGATCAGTTTAGAAGTTTCGTTTAGTATAACATATGGCGTTTTATAAGGTTTTAATTGGAGTTTACCACATCATCCCCGGAAAAGTACTGCGACAAGTACTTAAGCCATGTATGCTTTCATAGGTAAGTAGGTAATCGTTCTTTTCTTCGATTTCTAACTTTTTATTAAATATAAAATTTCCATCTAACTGTAGGTCTGCCATTTCCTTTTCTTTATATGCATCTAAAAGTCTGTGCCAACATCCTTTACGAACTTTGCTACATTATAATATTTCCCATAGTCACAATCGGGAGTTGGTCTCATTTATTATTAAAATACAGCTTGCTCTCGTTGCATATCAAATATTTTACCCACATAAATATTCTGTTTCTTCGTTCACGATGAATTGAATAGTAGGTAAAAACCTGATATAAGTTAAATCATGTCGCAGACACGTATTAAGAGCTACATTATTGCTACAAACCTGAATCAGTGGGTGAGCAGGCGATGCATCAATTGAGCGCCGCAAGGGGCCGCCACCGTCCCGTCACTGCCTTCAAGATTGAACAATGTTTACCACGCCGAATATCGATGTCCATACATTGCTTTATACAAAATCATCGACTGTCGACATTTTTAATGTGGGTAATAATTTTATTTCTTATAATCTTTATTGCATATATGTTTAGTTGCATTTGTACAGCAACATCTCTTTGTTGTTATGACAAGTTTTAAAGTCTAGGTACTTGTTACCTATAAGGTCTAAAGGCAATGATGATAAAGAGCGCGTGCGTACGGATGTGATGTTATGTACGGATAGTTAATTGAATTAAAAGGAATCGATAATTATTAATTTTACATGATATTATGGAGCACATCTCTCGAAATGTAATAAAGGTATGGTCAGTGATGCAGTTCGGAGAAGCTGCGGCGCGGACGTCGCATTCCCGCGCTCCTTCACGGCGCATGCGCGAAACGCCGCCGACACGACTCGATCGTAGATAAAAACCACTTATGACATGAACCATGCCTTTATTCCAACAAATTGATTTCGAACATAGAAGTCATATCGACGATTCCGATCTCTGTAGCGTCGGAACAAACGCAATGTTATCGTTTATGAATTGACACGTTACTTCAAAATGCACCTCACTGCGAGCAAATGATTGATCGCACGGTTTTATTCGATTATTATTGTACCTAAACGGTAGGTACATCAAATTGCCGAAATTTAATATGTTTAAATTATAGGTACAGTCACAAAGAAAAGTTTGAATTCGTAATAATTTCTAATAGAACACACTCAATTATTATGGTCTCCGAACCCATGATCAAGATAACCGATTATTAATCGTCTCTAATTACTGCTGGTGTTAGTTCGACCTTTATCTGGACACCATTTACTAACAAAAAACCCAACAAAAAGTGTAAAGAAAGGTTGATTTGTACCACGACGTGTTCCGGCGGTGACCGTTTCACCTGTTCATTGTTTGGCTGGCGGCTGTTAAACAAAAGGGTTCAAATATCACAGTTTTTGGGATATAATCGCCGTGAATGCAATAAATCTTATCGGTAATAACTGCACTTGCGAAGTCTTAGATTATCGCTGTAATGTATGGGCGAGGAATTTATTACTGGATGTGTGATTTATTGGAAGGATATCCTTGTTTTAGATAACACGTGGACGGGTACGTATTAGCACATTGATGGATGCAATTGCTTACCTGTGTTCTCTTGAAAAAATAAGACAGTAAAAACAGTTTAGGTTGAAATATAGCTAGTCGATGGTTTTTTTGATGACTGTATCATCGGGCGTTTATACTTTATGTTATTCATCATAATTATTACCAAGGGTTTTTATTCATTGTTTAAGCACACATAATTTGTGGGTAACATCACACAATATTGCTAAGTTCAAAAAGATTTACACACATATTTTTCTTATTCAGATTCACTAATCTGAGTAGGTTCGTAGTGATGTACGAACGTTGTACGTGTCGCATAGTGATGTGCGACGCGGCCTCGTCCCGCTCAGCGGATGCAAACGTCGAGGTTGGGAGTCGCGCGCATAAATCCCGGGATCGCCGCCGGCGCGGGATTCGGGAGCCATCAATCATTATGGAGGAGCAACGTCGCTGGGGGTTCGGTAGAGTGCTTTGTAAAACAGATCAAACTGCGGTTAAACGTCTTGTTTAAATGTCGTTGTGATGCATGTTTAAAAGGAGGGTTTTATGATTTGAAGTTTCTTTGTAGCGGGTGACATGAAAGACCTAATGTATCTAATTCTTATGAAAAAGCTATAGCTCGTTCGGTCTAATGTTTTATACTCATGTCACAATTAATATGATAAATTATTGATGACCTTAAGATATTCAAATGAAAGCCAATAAAATTAAATACTAACTACCAAGGCCAAGTTTCTGTCTCCTTTTACGCGAGTATTACAAACTTGATAGTTATCGCGCAGCTTCTGTCCATGCCATAAACTACTCTGTGCGTTCTGAAACGGCTCGTTATTAAAAGGTAAGCGGTGGTTAAGGACGTCGGGCACAATGTTTGATACATGATAACTAGAGGCGAAGTCACATTAAATCGCGTTACCCGACCAATTCACTTAATTTCACTTACACGCTTATTGGCGCACTGGCTACCGCCTTATTAAGGATTATAAACATCATTCAATTCTCGTGGTGGTCGTGATAAATGATCGATATGCAAATGGTAGGATAAGTAGCTGGATCGAATGAAGTATTCGCATCAGATGCTCTGGGAATAATTTGTGGGAAAATTACAGATTTTAAGTTAACGATTTGTGTAGTTTGGTTTTAGGTATAGTATGATATATGTAGCTGTAAGTTGAAACATAATAGTAATTAAATAAAGTTTAGAAATTGAAAAGTTAGAAAATGTAAGTCAGAAAATTGAAATTAGCAATTTTGTAGCAGCAAACATTTGTCTCGGGAAGGCACTTTAACAAAACCATTGCCTTATTCATTTTGACTTCCAAATAAAGTGCGTATCATTTGCGAAGAACAGAACCAGCGCCAAGGTGCAAGTCATTACGGTCAAACGAATTACAGTAAAGAGTGCGATTTGTAAGCTTGAGCCCAACAAAGGAACATTGCCCGCGCGATTTTGATTGATCTCCAGATAATACTTACCCACGGGATATAAACTAGGATCCTACAAATCCAAACCAAAGTGGGCTTTAACGGAGGAGTTTTAGGTTCATTTTCCTGTAAAGGTGCGTTCTATAATTAATTACCTTAGTTTGAGAGATTCTGTTCTCTAAAAGTATGAGTGTAAGGTTTTGTTTTAGGTAATGGATTAGTGAGCGAGGCTGGATGGGTGCGAAATCATCGCTCGAATGAATCGCTAGCCGCGAGCTGTCGATTAGGGAGTTTAGCGTCCTATTGTATAGACCAAGCAATCGAAAAGACTGTACATAGTTTTGAAAAAAAATCTTTCGAAATTTTGAAAAAAAATCTTTCGAAATTTTGAAAAAAAATCTTTCGAAATTTTGAAAATAACTCGACATAATGTAGGTAAGTGGGTGGATTACATATTAATTTTCTAATTCGCTAAAAAGGCAAATAAGTACCTACTCAAGCAAGGAACTGTATGGATTTCATGAATGTTATAACTTTGTATCTTTTGTTTGCTATTTGCACATATTATGCACACAAAGTAATCCTTAATCAATGTACCTTATGTATGAATTGTAATTCGACTCTTGGAACCTCTATCAGTTTTAAGGTGCAAGTGCAGTTTTGAAGGGCCCACAGCCGTGACGGAGTCCAACTTATGGTGTCTAATGTGTTTGTTATTTTGTCCTACAGGCACTTATTAGAGGCTCTTTGGCGGCGAGTTTATCACCCGCGGCAGCCCTAACGCGCCCCCATTGTACTATATTATCTTCTGGCCATTTTAACCCTAATAATAAGGATTATCGAGGTGCTGTGCAGTTTTAACAAAAATTGGCGAATTTTCTCGGTTTTTTGTGGTTTTTTTAACAGAAATATAATTAATGTTTGGGAATATTTGGGCGATGGGCTTAATTTGGCAAGTACAAGAAAGTAACTGAATCACGATTCGTGAAACAAGAAATACCTACATTTTTAAGGCAAAAAGATCTTGAAACAAAGTGAAATAGCTACTAAAACATACAAAGAGCATAGGTTACAATAGTAGAGCAAAGGTAACAATAGTCCATCACTCCGGCAATACCACGAAAAGCTAATACCACTGCTATTTACATAATATCTCAATGTCCAGCCACCAATATTTAACCTAGATAAGAAGTTCACGTTGTGTTTGACTAGGCTACATCTAAGCTAGGCGTTTTACTTGCTCAGAAATTGTAGCAATGGTTGGGTAACCCCGGCATTATGGGCGCGGTAACAGATCGCCGCTTGGCTTTTGAACTCGATGAGTGAGCCTTCAACACAACCTTTAGTGTTGTGCCTTGTCGACAAATAGACAACGAATGCGATCAGATTCGATACTTTGAAGGTTAACGATACGTCGAGTGACAGTCTTACTTTTAAAGAGTGATCAATGTGATTCAGTATTTCTGAAACCACTCAGAGTCCAATTTTAGCTTCATTCTCACCTCTGTAAGGTATGGTCGGCAAAAACTGGAGCAGTAATCAGCAAGCCGTCACTAAGCTGTCAATTTATGCTCTCACATGCAAGTGATCGAAGTAATGTAATCGGCGAAAAATTGAGGGCATGATTGTGAAGAAAAAATAATTGCGTGTATTAATGGAGCATAAAAAGCTCGTAAGAAATTTATGTATGTGTGTGGTAGCTGTGTATTGCGGTGTTGTATTATAAGTAGTTTTGCCTCTCGCTTGTCATCGAATTATATACTAGAAATGGAATGCTGTGTGCGTGATCTTAGCATTGTATATTTGGTCTGTTGCCTTGTCATCGAAGAAGCTATGTATTCGAAATAGAAATCTATGACGTATATTTGTCGATAGAATATGGACGTTTTGACATCACTTGCAACCGTGCTATCGGTAATCGCTACGATTAATAAAGTTGTGAAGCGATCGGCGCTAGATGGCGGTGGTGGGGCCGGTCGCGATCACCTCTATTATCCTGTCGATACCGCAACTCGTGCGCACGAACATCGTTGAATTACACCTCTATTTACTGTCAAACTTAATTCCTTGCTCGTGTCGTTGGCTTTCATTGCCGCTTTTGATATTTTTCCTCGTTATTAACATGTTTCTTTGCTATACTTTTATGTTTCCTCGTGTTCATGAGAACTTAAGTAAAGTAAAGTGGGAGCAAGTAATCTGAAGTTTATTTGCATTAGGTACCTACACAATAAATAAAATTATTCCTTTACAAGAAAGAATACAACTGTATTGAAGTATCTATACTAATATTATAAAGCTGAAGAGTTTGTTTGTTTGTTTGTTTGAACGCGCTAATCTCAGGAACTACTGGTCCGATTTGAAAATTTATTTCAGTGTTAGATAGCCCATTTATCGAGGAAGGCTATAGGCTTACTTTTTATCCCGGTACGGGAAGTAGTTCCCGCGGGATGCGGGTGAAACCGCTGGCAGAAGCTAGTGTATGCATAAAGCACTACAACAAATCTGAAACAAAAACACATGCTGAATATTTATAAATCTTACAACTTAAAGGCACTGAAAATAGACTGAGAAATTGTACAAGTTGTATACAAATTCAATATGAATAGCTAAGTAATAGATCTTGTTAGTATCTAGCAGATAAAGTTAGTGTGTAGTAAGTGCGAGTGATTAGTTGGGTGTTATAATTTAGGATTAGCGTCAGTGAGACGGTTTGTATCGACTGCTTGTTAGTCTCACTTGTTATTGCGCGCGCGCTCATCAACAGACATATTATGATGCTGATAGTATGGAAACCATTCTTTATTTTTGGCGGCACCTTTTTTAAAGTAATATCGCCCGTTAGAGTTCTTGAGCAGAACTCTAGAGTATTTCCAGGGCTTCGTGCTCATCAGTAGGTTTTTGCTACTTTTGCAAATGACGCTGTAAACCCTAGAGATGCTGAAATCAAGTGTAAAATATTTTTGTTTTCAAATAAGATTTTCACATTGATAATATGGTTAGCTATGTCTTGCAGCTACAACTTAAATAAAATACAGATACCTACTCCACACTCACCCAACTCGTACAGACACTAACATATCGATGACCATTTATTTACATTAGAACCATTTCTTTATCAGTTTATCACTGATTGTCTCGAGGTCCCTATTGAAGAGCACCATAACTCGCGTTGATTAATAGCCAATGACTAAATGTAAATATGATTGAGCTTTTGTTAAACCTCTCGACGAGCGTCTGCGCATGATTTTGTTTGACCACAAGAGCCAATTGCACGATCCTATTTAGCGGCCAGATATTTTGACAGGACAAAAAAACCTTTATTGATGATTACAAAACTTGTAGAGCAATGAAAACATCATTTGTTGATCATAATGAATGGCTAAGTGTATTTTTCAAAGAGTGACTCACTGATGTGTAGACCGTGCGTGCTTAAACTTAATGAAGCATTTAGATGGTGATTCTTATTTACGAGATGGTATCATTTGTTGTATTTTAATATAATATCATGGTCAATGCAACTTGATCGAAATGTGCACGTTAGTCAAAATGGCATTCCAATTCTCAACCGGAGCAAATTACATTACAAGTATTTTTTTCTACTTAGCGAAAGTTTGGAATCTATTAATAAAATAATGTAACGTAATGCACCTAGCTGATCGAGGTGACATGACTCTGAATCCTTAAGAAAAGAATGTAGATAGGGCAAACCCTTTCAACGCGGACACACCATATAAATATGAATTAGTAGGTCGACTTCATTCAAAGGTTGTGCCACCGCTGTGCTTTTGTGTGGAGTCCCTATTAACTGCTTCAGAAGTTCATAGTATTTTTTATCCCAAGTCACCGGTGACATCTATTGTTGTTTGACTTATAAGTGGGTTTCCTTGACTTATTATGAACACTTCGGCCTTCCTTAGGCGTTGATCGTATTACAGTCAAACCTGGATAAGTGAGAACTGGATAAGTGAGAAAACTCTATTAGTGAGAGTAATAGCCAGGAACCGTCATTTTAAGCTCCCAAAACCTCTATTAGCGAGAAGCAGAAACCTCTGTAAGAGAGAGTCGTTTTTCCCTCATAGACCTCCGTAAGTGAGACTGTTACTTATCTATACCTCTATAAGCGACAGTCGAGCTTTATTTACAAATTTAACATCTGCAATTTTATGACTCATTCTTAACTTTCGTGGCACCATTGTTTTTGTATTGTTTTCTCGTCAATATTGTGCCTATTCTATTTCGTGAAACTAATAATATTGTTATTCTATCGCATTCTTTTGGAACGGACACGTGTGCCTGTGTACCATCCTGGTTGTCGGAACTATGGTTATCAATTGCAAAGGAAAGTTCAGTTTTGCATCATGTCAAAACGCACAGATTCCGGAAACAGAAATAAAGATCATTACAATGAAGCTAGCTTCAAATGCGTTCGAGACGGTCCATCAGTACTTTGAAGACACGGCGGTTGTTGATCTAGCAATATTCGACAAAATGTATGAGTTAGAGAAAAACATTAGAAATACAAAAACAGAAACCCGAACGAAATTGACGATTTTTTAAGGGTAAATAATTTCTAAAAAAATAAAATTACATAGTGCATTAATTTTTGTTTTGTTTTCGTAAGCATTTAAAATATATACACAATATATGTTGTGCATATGATGCACATAATTCTATCATATTACATATGTATCTACATATTTACTACATTCGTACATTCTGTGGTTTGTTATTGCTGTGTACCTCTATAAGAGAGAAACGCTACCTGCATTAGCGAGAAACTCGGGTTAGTGAGAAACCTCTTTAAGCGAGAATGAGATTGTGTCCCCTTGAACTCTCGCTTATCCAGGTTTGACTGTATATCGGAGTATTTTGACACATTGCTTTACATTGTTTATAATTTTTTGAGGTCGTAAATTATTTTTTTGTGCGTCACTGTGATATTTGACGAGGATCCAACGCTGTGATTTGGGATTAGCTTGAGTTTATGATTTATGTGACACATTTATTGTGGTGCGCTTTTGTGTGCTCGCTTGTTAAGGTTTTCTTGACTCTTTATTAAATTACTTTTTATTTCGAACCCATATTATCGAGTCTTCACTCAATTGGAATATGTTTTATGATCATGTAGAGCTTTATGAATTTCTATTATGTTTGAAGACAATTGAGTATAATAAAATAACGATGCAGTGTCATTTCTGGTAACAGTCCTTTCACCTAACTTTTTACCATAGTTTTCTTCTATGACTAGGCATTTTTAGTTCACGTCATCCTTAAGTATGTACGCTACAGTAAAGAGACATTTAATTCGATAAACGTAAAGTGTACCAGACCTAACGAGATGGCCACAAAAACGGTCGGTGTTGCGTCTTGTGTAGACAGGTGACAATGACGCGGCGTTCGTTTGAAGTTGTCGCGCGTAACAAGTGTGGTAAGTGGTAACCAATTGAGGAGGGAGAGTACAATGGAGGCGCACAGTAGCGGGCTTCCGTGTCACCGACAGAGATAGTGCTAAGAACACACACAGAATACAGGTGGATGATACTCCGGCGGCGTGACTAGAGGTGTATGTATGCGCTTGAGCGCTCTACTTATAATGTTGCTCCCTTTTTTTGAGGGCTTACTGCCAGATATTGCCACTGCACTGGTAATGGTAAACGTAAGTAGTGATGCCATAATATAATGTAAAACATTGGTACTCGACTGCATCTCGTTAGCCTGGCTAACTTTAACACTAAGGACCAAGTAGATGGCACGTGAAAGTGCAGGAAATAAATGACAGCGAAGCAAACCGATGATTTTTCAAACATGGTATATAAAAATATAATATTATAACCGAAAATTGCTGGCTTATGTAGAACCCCGTTAAACATATTAGAGTCTATGGTAAGCGTTGTTATTGCGACATAATAGCCTGTGGCGAGGCGCTCATAAGCCACGGTAAACAATTAGCATAATTTTAAAGTTCTTGCCTTTGAATGTCCCCGCCAGTCGCTTCGTTTTACTTTGGGTATTACTTTATACTGGAAACTAAAACCAGTGTCTTAATTTTGCCTAAAATGTGTAGGTTTTTTGGTCACTGTGTATGCAAGTCTTTCTGCTAGAACTTTCCAAAATCTCTCTGGTGACTTTTGCTATGAACTTGACTGCCATCAAAGTAAAATTCGGGTAAAATGGCTTATTACACTTTCCTAAGAACGTTAGTGTAACAGTAAAATACATAAAAAGGATCGTTCCCAAAGGTACAAATAAATAATTTGACAGATATCTAATGTAAACAACTTAATGTGTAATTGACAGACAGATACATAAAATTTTTCACACTCGAACTTACTAAGTTAACATAACCAACTCTTGAGTACATTATATAATATACCCAACCGCACTAATGCTCAAGCAGCTATATACAGTTTATGTACTCGACCCTAATGCTCAGTCATTGGCGAGCTTCACCGAGCATTCCCCTCGAAAGCAATTAACCGTTTATTGCTGCCCCCATTGGTTGCTTGCCAGCTTTCCACGCCATGTAGATAACAATGGGTAATGTCTTTATATGTGCTTGGATATAAAATGCTTCAGTAGGTATATATAGGTACTGATATAAAGATAAACTGCATGTACCTATACTTAGATATATGTAATGTAAAAAAGGTCATAATATTTTACCAAGTCTAAAATTGAATATGAAATGCCAATTCTTAGGGCGTAGTATAACAAACATTATGTCTTTAGATTTTTTACATTTAAAACGTGGATCATGACATGGTAAAAAATTGCTGTGTTCAAGGTTGAAAAATATTATTCGCCAATTTAAACCTCACTTTGCATTTACGTAATTGGGAAATTAATAAAACCCACACTTTGTTTGAACACATGACAAGAAATAACAATAGGGTCAAATGTTTGAAATATTAATCTCGGCAGAGAAACAAAAGACAATACATTGGAATTTTAATGGCGGTAAAACACAATTGGTAAAACATTATGCAAATAACCTTGTGAAACTAAAGCTAATCATAAGTCTTCTTGGTAACAAAAACGATAAAAGCGGCCACCAAGACAATGCACTAAAATCTCATAACTAATTAAATTCTAATTACAGAATGTCCATATTTAATATCTTCAACGGAATGAAACATATTTTCACATGTAAAAACAATGGCTACCGACAGTTGGTCCGCATTTGCTTATCTGCCACATCAATAAATGCCTTTCTTTGAGCCGTTCAAGAACTTTATACATACAATTTTAATTTTTATATCCGTCCAACAAAGTGAGATCTATAATTTTCTTACATTGGTGTTTATCAAGAGGTCTGGTATTGTTGGTTAAAAGTTCCGAAAATAACGTATGAGGAATGTAAGTGAGTAAAGTATTAGATATGGGTGGTGATGGTCACGGGGTGATCACCGTGGGTTTCCGTTGATGGAGTTTTAATTGCCGCGGGGAAAACACTCCGCCCTCGTAGTCAGCGTGGAATCAACAATTTGTACCATTTCTTTATGACTATTCACTTTTGAATCTTTATTTAATTAAATAATTAAGTTTATACATCTGCCGTCGATCACTACATAGGATTTCAAACTACCTTCAATAGCATATCGTATTATTTTGCCATATTAACATAATTTGAGCACTTTGATACTTTGCACTTTCAGTCATACATAATAATCATTCTAATCTTTAACACTATACATTAACTTTAACACTAATAAGAGGGTTAAATGTTAGTCACTACGATAACCGGGTAGTTATCGCAAAACACTAAATAAATATAGCATCAGGATTTGATTAACACAATTATTATTGGCAGGCAGGGGTAAACGATCCTTCAATATATTTCAACCCGTTTTAATATTAACGCACCTGTCTATGCATATTGTTTTGGTCAGATTCTTTTTAGTCCAAAACCCTCCAAATATGTGCCTTGGGTCTTAATGCTTTAAAATTCTAACAGTCGTCCGTCAGGGTACCGCAAGGTGCACGTTTGAATATGATTAGCAGCTTGTCAAAATTGAGTTAAGGGTTTAATGTATTCAAATTTATCCAGCGAAGGGTTGAACTTATAAATTTTCTTATAATTAATAAAGTAGAAATTGGTTTATAATCGTTCTATATCAATAATATGGTTTGTGTTATTTGGATTTGGGATTATTAATTGATGGGGTTTATTTCAGTTGAGGTCTCGTTAGGGTCAATTCACACTGAAAGAGCAGCGGCCGGCAGCGGCCGTAAGAGCACGGAAAATGTACGAGAGCGGCACGGTGCGGCGCCGCGCGGCGCCGCGCGGCCCGCCGCGCTCACGCTCAATCCCTTGCAAATACGGCCGCTGCCGGCCGCTGCCGGCCGCTGCTCTTTCAGTGTGAATTGACCCTTAATGTTTATGCACGTAGTGATCTGAGAAATTGAGTATTGAGTACCTATTGTTTTTGCCTAAACAAAAACCAAGGTTTTGACTAATTAATGTCGTAAGACGAAATCAAAGCCATTGAGAAGAGATTTAGGCAAAATCTAATAATCGAACAACTGTTCGTAAGAAACAGGGGGAAGAAGGTACAACAAAATCGTCACGTAACGCGACTATGTAGCTGTCGATACAGTGGATACAGTCTTTCAGTTTGTACTAGTAATATGTAGTTCTTTGAGCCCAACTAATTGTACCTATCAATGATAACAAATTCAAACAATTTACAATATCTATTAGCATATACTTAAGTGTTTCGGATCGATGAAAAGAATGAGTGCTGATACTTGATAGAGATAGTGATAAGCCACCCTTAGTACAACTGTCCGATACGAAGGGGTGGTAAATCGCCCCCACAACGTATTAACATATCAGTTTTACATTGTTTTACATAATTACTTGTCTTGTGACTAAATTAACGTTTGTTTGATTTCTGCTGTTAAACGTTTAATGAAGGCCATCATTTTTACTCGGGAAATGCAACGAGGGTTCCGGTTGTCTAGACTAGGGTTGAAGTCCTCTGCATAGTCTATATAAAAACGAATCAGTATTTTATATAAGAACAATGATTAGTTTATTCTTTCGTAAGTAGCATTTCGGTGATAACTTAATTGATGCCTCTTTACTTACCTACAAGTACGGAACCTTAGACTAGAAGAAAACATAACATATCTGTAAAAAAAGAAAAAAATATATATTTACTTTAAAAAACGGTTTTACAAGTATAAAAATGTGACGTGTGGTTTTCCGAAGCAAGCATTACATGTTACGCTGAAACCAATAAATCATTTTCCTATGAAAACAGAGTATTGAATTGTCCGCATTGTCACCTCACAAATTGTTAAACGTGAACATGTGCAGGTTTTAGTGTGCAATGTTCGTGTTTCCTCATCAAGATAGGGAGCGCAGTCAATTGTTGGAAGTGCACTTCGTTGTTGCCGCGGTAAATACACACTGCAAACGGTAATTTTCCTATGACGCGCGTGTTTTACGACGCGATCTATTTTGTTCAACACGCGAACAGATAGCTCCAACTACTAATGTTGAACTCACACGTTTTATCTGAACATGCTCATTTATTTATTTGAATGCTAACTTCTGTGCTTCTTAGTGACAATGATCACTACAATTATATTTTTCATCAAATTAATAATGTCACGGTTTAAACGTTACCTAATTTATATGTACGTAGGTACTATATATTGTGGATGTAACAAATTAGATTAAATAAGATAGGTACCTACTTCAATATTGGTATTGGACAGGTACATGAATAATAAAGATACAAAGATCTTGAACATACGTAATATGTTGGCGATAAGCCTCTATCAAATGAACGAAGTAGTAAGCATGTTTGGGACATTTATCATGCAAAATATAAAATGTCTCACCCTTCCCCTCAAGTATTGAAAAGTCAGTAAATTAATAGCTATAAAGCTCCGTCATATGCAAATAGTGGCATCCCCTCGGCTTAGCGTATCTAGCACATCACGGCTCCCATCGTACGTCTTGTTTAAAATTCGTTCCACCGCGACTCTGATATGCAAATGGCGGGCGACATTCGAATACAAAAAGCTCGAGCGCGGTGGCAGCGAGTAAATCAATCGATCAACGCCGGATATACTCGTAGGAATACGTCTTCATTGTGTTCATTAGCGTCGTCGCGGACCCGCTAGCCCCGGAGCACCTGCCTCCACAATGTCTCGCATTCCGCAAAAAGCCCACCAAATTAAACACCCCTGCCGTTTAGTAAAATGATCTTGTTCAAACAGAAATAATGTTTTTAAGTGTTCTGTTTGATCGACTGATGTATGGTCACATGTTTTGTAATGAAAGTGCTGGAGCGTGGACACATCACAAATTGCTTAAGTCATGTCATCAGTTTATTACAACTGACACTCATTTGTATGCAGATTAATCCACATATTATACACGTGAAAAACATATAAATGCAAGCATCGCGCAATAAGTATCAATTTATTGTATTTGTGTACATATTTTACGTTTCGTGCACATTGTGCATTATTCTTTACATAGATATGTCATTCAGCTGTATACTTATTTCTTCATTCCGCAATTATCGAATAGCGGATAGCTCTATTATGCAAAAAATAAATTACGTGCAGACTTAAATATGTTAATCTGGTATCAGCCAAACGATCTACATTTAACTATCGATCGAACCAACCACAGCGATTTTGACCAAAACGAAAGTAGAAAGTATAAAATACGGTTAATTTAACGATATAGCTGGTGTTATATCATTAGATAATTATCAGAAAAGGACACGCATTCACCGAAGTTTTTTCCACGCTTTCAATAACAAGTTGAGGTGCTTTAAACGCGTACAAAAAACACAATGCTATTCGATTGAAAGCCGTTACCAGCTATTATGCTATTAAACACCCTAATTACAGATCAAACGCTGTAACCACAAAGGCTTCATCTCGCATCGCATTTTCGACTTTTGTGTCGTAAAATTCATGGTGTACGACCTGGTGTATTTAAGCGGTTTTTAAATTACTTCGGGTCCCGTTCTCTGGTGCTATTTATGGGACAATGACGAAGATTTGACTGTTTACTAAACGCAATGAGTTTTAAACCTGTTTGTAGAATCCAATAAGATTTGCTGGGCTCTCCAGTTTTTTAATATGAAGTCAAATTTTGGGGATAATTTAATGAAATTTTAGCGTAGGCAATCGATTTGCAATTATTGGCGATGGGTATTGATATTCTCTTTAGCACCAGTAGCTGCTTAACTTTCTAATTCCTTAAATCTTTAAAAAATGAGGGGTAAACAGTTAGGTACAATGTATAATCTAACCAGAATTATTTTCAAACACCTCATTCAAAATGAATTAGATTTTTACAGATGTAAAGATAGCAGATGTAGGTAATGATAGATGTATGTAAGTGTGTGTACTAAAGGGATAATCTCTGAAATAATTTAAAAATTAAACCGGAAAGCTACCAAACCGCACAAACTAACATACAAGTAAGCTATTGTATACCGTTTCAGTGTGAGCTGAACAATGGACAAATATTTCTTGAATTATCCATTGTGATGTTTTAATTTCACATTATTAGCCCATTTCATGTCATAAACCACAAGCCACAGGTACTTTTGAAAAATTCTGTTGAGATTTTTGTACTTTATTGAGTTCAGCTTATTATTGGATTTTCCCACGTAGTTCGCAAGCTGTTCAGGAACCTTGGCTTTTGTTCTCAGTACTAAGTATTGTAAATAACTAATTATTTCAATAAGTTTATAAGAGTAAAGTGTTGTGTTTAACTTCCGCGTCATACTTATTGTTTGCAGTCGCTTTAATTGCTGTGGTTGAACGTGATTTGAGCGGTCTTTTTATTAATTTTTATATTGAATTAAAATAATTGTAAAAAAAGTGTTTTTTGTGGAGTCCAAAATACAACAATTCGCAGTTATGAGTAGTTGCCTAGTGAAAGTCGTGGTGGCCTAGTGGGTAAAGAACCAACCTCTCGAGTATGAGGGTGTGGGTTCGATTCCAGGTCAGGCAAGTACCAATGCAACTTTTCTAAGTTTGTATGTACTTTCTAAGTAATCTTAGACACCAATGGCTGATAAAAAGGTGAAGGAAAACATCTTGAGGAAACCTGGACTATGTATATAGTCTGAAATCACCAACCCGCATTGAGCAAGCGTGGTGATTAATGCTCAATCCTTCTCCGTGTGAGAGGAGGCCTGTGCCCAGCAGTGGGACGATAAAAAGGCTGTAACAGTAAAAACAGTAACAGTAGTTGCTTCGGTACTAGATGTATCTCTGAAACGAGGCACTATTCAGTATACCTATTTCATTGAATTTTGTTAATAGAAATAAGATTTGATCATTTGTGTGGCATACCAACAGAGTGCCCTTCTTTCTTTTAATCATGACATCACATTCACAACATAATATAAATATTCTAACATCTACTTAAGAAGCATAAACGCCTCCCACACGAAATGCTTAGTTTCACATTACATATTTTATTATACTAATACTACATCGTAAAGGGCTGAACTATTGCATTTCTCCACGAACCATATAGGATTGACCAACTATTTTGTTTCAGTAAATTTCTTATGACCGTTGTCCAAAACGGTTGAGGTCGTAAAATCCGAGCAAACGACACCAAACTGCGGTTGTTTAGAAAATAAACCTTATTAAGGCGCGTTATCGCGCCATAGCTACGTGTAGCGTATTTACGACCATATATAAGCCTTAAATCGGAGCACAAGCGGGTAAGCCATAAACGTAGTCAACCGTCCATTTTCCCGCTATCGCGACTACAGGCGGCCAACACGCAGACCTCACTGGCCAATTAAAAAACAACGACCATAACAACCACACATGGCCGAAGAAAACTTATCCCTATTTCATTACGCTTAGTGTTGGTTTTTCAGTGACGTGTGTCGTGGCGTATGAGCGTGCTTGTCTGCCAGGTAGTCTATTAGCATAACGACCCGCGCGCCCCTTAACGCCGCATGCTTGGTCACGCTGCCCCCTGACGTTGGTCGCAATTTCCACAGCGGGACTTTTCGTGAAAAGTGGCGCGACGCTACCTACGTTTTATTTTAATGAACATTATAAAATAATGGCACAGAAATGGGAAATTACATGTCTCGGTAAAAAGGTATGTAAGAATGAGTATGACTTCTTAGTCTTCTTTCAGGTCGATCTTTACTTCAAAGAGGCTTAACTACGAGTATTTTATCTACGTTTTCTGCAAGAAAATTCTAATTCAGCTAGTTCTTCACTCAGTAATTGGTATATTTTCGTTCTTTACTTTGAATATCTTGGAACTTTTTTCCTTTGTTTCAAGAATTGTTATGTCATCCCTTATCAGAAAGAAAATATCGACATCAACTTAAGTGAGATATCATCAAAATATTACTTATACATTCATTTGTGGCATATCACCCCAAAAATACATACATCAAGCCGTGTCGCGGGTAAAACTTGCTTTTCACGTAAATCCAATTTGTGTGGTTCGTCCGAAAGGGCGAGTCGTGGCTGGCTGTAATTATTCACGTGTTATGACATCTCATTTGCATATAATCGGTGAGCCAGTCCCCGATGCGTGAGGTAACAGAGCTACGGAGGCAGCCGCGGCAACCGTAGGCCATTCACACGAACGCGAGCGCCTATCTTGATCGACGCCGGCCTATGAAAAAGCGGCCACTAATTAAAAAATAAACTGTAGCTAAGATCGTTCGTAAATACACGGAAGCCGCCGGAAGAGATGTGCTTTCACGTACTCCTATTAGTAACGAAACTCTAATGTATCTATTTGGTAATTGTTACACAAAACTTATAGTAGGTACCTACATGTAAGCAGGTATATGTACATATTAAAAAAAATATGTACGATAATAGGACAGAAGATAATAATCCTGTCAGTAGAAAATCAAAACATTTTCCCGCTAAATGTTCTAGTCAAGATACTGATGGCAAATCTTACCTTCTTTTTCGAAGAGCAGATTGCTCTTCCTAAATTAACAATATTATGACTAGTCATTTCATAACAAGGCGAGGAGCTTCTAAAAGTAGCTGGCAGTTAGTACAAAATACGGACGCCTATTCAAAGTGCTAGCTGCTAATGACTGGAGCCACAAATCATTGTTATCAAGACTTTTTGCTCGCGCTCCTAGCACGCACTTATGACATGGTGAGATTGATAGACGGACAGTAGCTGGCCGTAGCTTATGGTATTGTTTTATTCAAAATGTTTAAGAAAAAAGTGTTAGTGCTGCTATGGAATAATTGGATAATCTTAGTCATTAGAGTATTATACCTAACTTAAATACAAAATGGAATGAATGATATCTTATATACGGTTTAATATCTGTCTACAATGAACTCATAACTAGCTACCATAAATAGCTACCAAAATGAGTAGAAATTATATAAAAAACGTTATAGTCATTATATAAGCACTCACAATTACTTAACCATGTTAAAGGAGAGTTATCAATTTTCAAGACAATGACATTGTCACAAAAAAAAAACTTGTTATGGGTCATCATTAGTAATTACTGAACTAAACCTGTCTAAAACACTAACAAAAACTGATCAGCAAATCTGATCTAAAATCGAACAGACGGATTGCACTAACAGTTCACAATGTAAATGATGAGACGAGAGGCAATTTCCCGAGGCAGTACAATGGCCAGCAATTGGAAAGCGTGGTGTGATGTGTGTGTGAGCGGAGTAGCTGCGTATTTGCATGACCTGCATCGTTTAGCAGTATCTATGCATATCGCCAGCCCATTGTGCCCGCCCGGACCGCGAAGCGAGCAAAATCGCCTCCTTTATTTGCGAAATGGTGTACACTTGTACAGATACACACAATGTTCTTGTTGCAGTTTAAGTGGATCTGGGTTGGGTTTGGCCGGACCTGCAACACCTGACCTGCACATTGCTGGCATTCCTGAATATGAAGGTGCTAATTATGTGGAAATGGCTCTTCAATGGAATGTATGCAAAATATTGTGCGGTGAACTTACGGACTTGATTCTTGCAAAAGTCGTTCATGAGCTAACCATTCTTGAGAGGTACGGTTTGGACTACCTACATGGTATGAATGGATTTTAAACAATTCAAATTGTATTTTAAATTCTATTTATAGGTTTTTATTTTTTATTTGCTTGGATTTTATTTAACCTTTTTACAATAAACCTAATAACACCAAAGATCCACAGAATTCGCATTCTTTTCTTTCATTACAATCCTCATCCCAATCACGTAAACGAAGCTTTGCACAACTGTACCCGCCTGGCAACGAGTTGAAAAAGCGCAAAAACACCAGTTTTATCGTCAACTGTACTTCGTCTGAACATTACCCCAGTACTTAGTCGGTTTCAGGTCGGCCTAACGTCTCATGTGAGTGGAGAGCGTATGTGAAATGACGATTAAGAACAGTTGTAAGTAGCTTTTGTTTGATCGCGATGCTGATAAGCGCGGCTATTGTGACGAGCAACACTGCCTTTATTCTAACGGTACATGGCTGAACTCTTTGCTTCAGTATTATCTAAATATTTGTATGCTAAGGTAATTTGCAAAGTAAGTACTTAGAGAGAAAGAAGAAGAATAAATAATAATCTTGTCTTGGATGGTAAAGAAGGAATGATTATTGATCATTGATTTTGTTAGAGATTTTAAATGACTGTAGCATTATACTTAGTTATAGGTACGCAACTAGCTATGAGCCAAATTCGTTTCTTGATAAGCTATTCCCCGTGGTTCCACGTCCCAAGGAAAGTACTTCCTGTACCTATTCAAGCTTATGTTCTTTTTCAGGTTCTACTACTACTACTCTACTACTCTACTTTAGACTACCAGCATTTACACCAAATTTTATTAAGCTCGGTTAGTTATATATATATAAGCTATACTGTTTTTTTGCGATTTACTGTTTTTACATAATTTACCTACACTATTGGTAATATTTAGTTCTAACGATTTGTAACGATGATACTAATGAAGAATTATAATTTACTAGCTTCCGCCAGCGGCTTCGCCCGCGAGATGTGTTGATAAAAAGTAGCCTAAAATACCGAATTTCAACCAAATCGGTTAAGCTGTTTTTGCATGAAAGAATAACAAACATACATTCATACATTCTCTCAAACTTTCACATTTATAATATTAGTAGGATATAAAGAAAATTAACAAAATTGACATACATAATTTAACAAAAAAGATTCCTAAAACAAAATCTGTTTAAGATTATGAAATTCTAGTTATAAAATAAATCATTTTGCAGAATTGTATTGTATAACTGGGTACTAACCAACTTCTGAAATTAGCGTTTTGCCTTGTTACGTTGCGTTTTGTTGTAAAATAGTTCCAAAATTTAGGAAAAAACTTTTACAGGTATTTCATTACAAAAGCTCTTTCGTATTTTTGAGTTGTTTCAGATCTACGCTTATTTAATGGTCTTAATGAAATAATTAAGTGAAGGGCCAAGAGAACCTACTTTTTCCAAACAGAACAGAAACCATTCTCTTAGTTATAGATTTGGAATAATTTAAGTAATAAAGAGATTGTAAATAGTAGATGTGCACATTCATATGCATATGGAGGTACATCGATGTACGCTCTTACACACAAAGAACAATGAGTTTCTCTCCAGCAATCGAGCACAGATTTCACAAAACATTCGACGTTACGTCCATTATAAATTTTGGAGCTCAATTTAACGTGCTACCTATCTATTGTCAGTTTTCTGTTCTCACCGTCATTTAATTACCTAACGTTTCGTAATTAGCGGCTCATAATTGAATTGAAAGGATAATGAGAGACTATCCGCCGTCTTTTCTCAATAATAGATAATACACGATAAAGTAGCGTTTAAGCTATTTACAATTGATATTTCGACAATGTAGGACGGTCGTTACGTTTTAGTATTTCACTGGCACATTCCCATGGACAGTGAACAACCTGTAATTAGACGGAGGCATACGGCAATTATTGATTTCCGTTATTAAACTTGGTAATTTGTATATCGGTTTGGTCGGCGCGGTTCTCGACATAATAGGTTTAGGTACATAAGTTTGTTATGTACATAGCAGGCTGGGCGTCAGTTGTGGACTTTTTTTCAGTTAATGTATGTAAATGGGAAGCAATTAGGCGAGTTAAAACACGGGGTAGGCAGTCTAGGCAAGTGCGCCTCGCGCCCCTTCCGACAGTCGCCATATGTTAGGGGCGGGCGGCAACTATATAGCGTGTTACAAACTTTCATTTATTCAAAGTCACATACAATAAAACGTTTTAATTGCATTTTAAACTATGTTTGAAATATGTAACTCTCTTGAAGGACTCAGTTTACCTGGAATTTATTTGTGTAGTGCAGTATTTTAATGAACTTCACGAAGAATTTTAAGTAAGTACCTAGGTAGGTAGGTACTTACATAGTTTGAAGAGAAATATGAAGACGAAAAGTAGGATCAGAGAAAACTGCTTCACCCGATTCTGCTTTGTTTTCTTTAATAAGTATGTGTTTCTCGTTGGTAAGTGAGTATCAGAAACTTCAAAGTTTCAGGCTTATTGCTTTTTTATTCACGTGATTTACGGTGCACCTTACGCGAAACCAATAGGCAGTGAACTCTTCGAACAATAATTGATCTAGGAGATGATTGTATAATTTTGATACTTAGTTCTGCGCTTGCTTTCCACCAAGATCAGAGACACGCGATAGTATTCACAACAAAATCTACTTAAAGCAGCTCACTTTTATACTCCGAGCTCCAAATTCGGTTTTAGAACGAATGATTTTCTTTCGTTCCTCCCACAAAATATTGTCAAAGGATGTTCTCGCGTTTAGGACAAGCTGGACGGACGATCACGAGAACTTTATTGTGTCTTATTGAGGCACGCACATATACCTAAATCTCGCTTGGCGGAGGTATCTTGAAAACTGAAAAACTTAAAGGATTTTAAGTACCTCAGTACATAATCCGACTTCTAACTTCTTCTAAATATTAAGCGATAGTTGATAGAATCTGCTAATGAACTGCACTGCTTTAGGTAGGTAAGCGATCAAGCGTCAGGTCAAGATGAAATATAAGTAAGTAATATCCACGAAGCTGCCTTAAATTTTAAACAATCGTTGAAAGCAAAATATGTCCTAATAACAACGATGTTGAATGTGAACCTAAGCTTTTCTCCATTGTCACACTTTTTCTACTTCTAACTTCTAGTTTGAAATACATAGCTGTCGGCTCTACAATTATTGGGATAGTACATAAAGAAACATTTTTATGGTGACTCTAGGAACATTCTAATGGTTATTTAGAGTGATTAATCTGATTATATACGAAGTTTAAGAAGAAAATGATTCAGTATAAAATAATAATTGTAAGTAGAGGTGCATTATAGGTAAGTACCTATATGCTCTGATAATATGATATGATGCATTTCTTGAATGATGAGTTTTCTCAATTGAACACTAACAAAAATAAACCCTTTAAAAATTATGTTTCCGTTTGAAAGTATGATTTTAAACGAGTGTAACACTAGTAAGTTTTTTTTTATAATTTAGTGTGAGTATTTTGTTCTCTGCTACTGCCCCCATCTTTCAAATCCTGCAACTATAGAGAAACTTACTTCCTATGGTACCTACACTACAAATAAAGTTAAGTATTTCTTAAGATTGTGGAATAACAGGTTAAATATTTGTCCATTTCAGATGTCAAACAGCCTGTATGTCCCTCACTACCCTCCAAATTAAAGTCATATAACAAATATTGAACTTTTTCGTTTCGGTTCCATTAGCTTTTGGACGCAAGTCCTTCTAGCCGATTATCGGCTATGGCGGCTGTTCTCATGTAAGGAGATTAGCCAATTGCGCAGGACATACCTATTATAGTGCACAAGCATTTGCGCAGGCACAGGTGCACTCCCTACTCCTTCACTCTCATAACCCGATGGGACGGCAATCCGACACGACCGGAGAGAGATCAGGCGCAGGACCGACATTAACGTGCTCTCCGATGCACGGGTGAATCAATCACCAACTTCCAGACCACGGGCTGCTTTGTGAAAGTTTAAGAAAACCAACAAAGCGATTTCGGCCCGACCTGGGAATTGAACCCGAGACCTCGAGCACAGCAGCCGCGCTTGCGACCACTAGACCAATGAGGCAGTAATTACCTACTTATGTACTTACATAAACATTTGATTAGGCCAAGATTTATTTAAGTAGAAGTTCTACCTACACAAGCAAGATCTTGTCTCAATTTCGGTGGGCGATGAAATATTTAAGTAAGTATTGTGGAGGATAAATTGGTATATTCGCAATTTAAACCATTCCTACAGGATATTTTTTCTATTCAACTGTACTTATCCACCCACATATTTTCAAAAACTGAATTAACTACTTACTAGGTAAATGGTATCTACGTACAAAAAAACTTTTTAACTTATAAAAGTTAAGAAAAAGTTTATGTGAAATAGGTAGGTACTCTATACGTGGTAAAAAAATTAAATAAAAAAAAGTATTTATTGTACCTACCTATATTTTATAAACAAATTAAAAATATTTTTTGGTACCTGATGCGTATACAGAGAAATAAATTAAAGGTACATACTTAATACAAAAAAGAGAAAACAAAAAAATAATAATCTTAGTTTTATCTGGGAGAATTTAGGAACAAAATAGATACGTACTTAATAAATTATTTTAACCTTATAAATGAATAACAATAAACCTACGACATAATAATGTCCACAATATTCCTAGATAACACTAGGTATAAGTAAAGAGTAGGTATTTTTTTTGTTTTCATTAGCGGCTTTTGTTTTAGCAATGAATAGCGTATTGTCGGCGCGGCACGAGAGGTGGGGCCTTGTGCTCCGCCCCGCGTTCAAGCGCGCCCATTGGGCCGGGCGACGCGCGGCTTGGCTTGACAAGCATCAATAACATTGAAAACGAACTCGGCCTATTTGCACCGAAATTTTATTGAGATAAAGTTTTTTTATATATTTTTTTATTTTACGGGATTTCGGGCTTTTGATGTTTGTTATGAGAAGTGTGGTAGTTTGTTTTATTTGATGGTTTATTTTATTAATGCCTAATTTTGTATGTGGATGATGTGGGATGAGGTATAAAAATATTTTTTTTTCTTGCAGACTGATGATCTCTAAATAAATGTTTATCAGTCATAAAGAAATGTTGTATATTTATTTAGGTAATGCGATTAAAATATTTAGCTTCTTATTTTTAATCATACCTAGTAAATAAAAAATAAAAAATTTGTTGTGACCGTGTCTTTTCAGTGTGATTTATTTTTATTATAGGTATGTTATTATTGTTCAATTACTCCTAACCTAAATTGAAAACCTGATTGAAAGTAGTTATCTACTCAAATAATGTACCTACAGTTTTTTATTTTCACTTAGATGTACCTATTTACTAACATTACTTACTCCACATTATCCTTTGTATGGATAAGTACTATACCTATAGGTTTTTTGTTAATTAAAAAAATAGGCGTAGGTACAAGTAAAATCATTAAAAATCTTTGGTACAGAATTTGGTATTAAAATTCTTAACTTAAAAACTAACCAAACTTAAGCACACATTTCAATAGGTAAGTTAATACTACCTGTACCTGTACTCTGACCGCCAACGGCCAGAGTGTTTCTAACCTAACCCATAGCGTACTTAGTTTCAATAAAGATTTGTGCACGGCTGTAACTTCTTACACAATTTAATGTTGACGTCTAATCAATCGAGCAGAAATGGAGTGAAACGGAGAACGTTACCATTGTTCTAGCAGGTACCGTACCGCGGGTGCTACTCCAGATCATGTGTCACCCACCTGGGTGGTCCAAAATAGATAGCATAAATATTTGGAACACATTTTAATGTTAATACGTCTGTCTGAGGAGAAGCCGCGGCTTTGTAGTCGCGAACCACGACGAATGACAGGCCAAGTTTAGTAACCTCGACCATTATACGTTGACCTCTAAGGGACACTTTAACCAGTCACTTTACAAGGAATGAGTTATGCAGGTAAAGCTCAATGTATTTTGGACGTAAGCAGCGCACGCAATGTGTAGAATCCTGATTCTGTATGTGCTGTGGGTGATGATTCGTTAGTCCATTGTGGACGGTCCTATTGTTTGGTCGGGTGCTAATGCAAAAGACATATAAAGAAAGAGTTGCTTGTATGAAAGGTTTTTTTATTACGCTATTTTTTGAAGAAACAGTACCCAAATTTTTTTAAGAATAAAATTCAGTAATTCGTTATGTAAAAAGCGTCACCAACGGGCATTATGGGCTACACCGAAGCATAACACAGTTTCACACAATAGCATTTTGACTAAAACGTAGTGATTATATACTCTCTGTTTTGACTTCCAAGTGACGCCGAATACAGCCTAAGTAGTTACGTGTAACTATACCCACCTTTTATATTTCGATCAAACTGTCAACGTACAAAAAAAAAAAGACGAAATTAACTTTAACATTTAATTACTCCAAAATCTACGCAGGTAATTACATAACATTTGTATCAATACGTTCACGAATCACGTAACAAGCACATTATCGAGCACGTATTTTGATTACAGCCATATTTATGGGTGCTAGCCCAATTACCGAAATAATCACATAACGACCGTACAGGATAAGGCTTAAGTAACTGGTTAATCGTAACTGGCGTGTAACAACAGTTCGGTATTCACCTTCGGCCAGATAAAAGTGGCCGGGTCCACATAAATAAATTTATTCATTAGGTGACACCCACTCCGTATCGACGCACTAAATCCTCCTTGTCGGCCTCTGTCTGGCTGTACGTAAGGTAAAAAGAAAAATTTGTCAACGTTATACACTTACATTTTATGTGTGTATTTTTGTAAGCCCGCTCTGGTGCTGGAGAATTGATTTTGTTCATGCATTTTTGATATTAAAATAATATTCCATCTGAAGAGTGTTTTATTCATTAATTTTATATGAAAGATCCTAATAAGAAAAACTAACTATAAAAATTATACAGTTTTCCAAAAAATTATTAGGAGCAAAAAGTTTAAAAAGTTTAAAAACTTTTTGCTCCTAATAAAACCTCTTTTAAATCTGAATAAAAAGGTGAAAACTGAAACGGACAGATGGTAAATAAAGCTGGCCACAAATTATTTCTTTATCTATTGATATTTTAAAAATGGATCAGTTATAACCAAGGCGCGTTAAAAAATGTATGGCGTCTACATACATATTTTATACCCATAAAAATTAAAATATTGTGTTAGCTATTTTAATGTTATTTATCCAATAAAATTTTGTTAAAATAACGATGAAGGAATTATAGATCATTTTTAAATGTGATTAAAGGTAGGTACAATAAATACTTACTATTTTTGGTTATCATGATAATAAAAACATTATTTGTGTAAACAATTGTGCAGATTGCGTCAGGACTTTATTTCTAATATCAAAGTTTGTGTTAACAGCTAGAATACATTGTATTTTTAACTTTTTCCTTGACATATTTTTTATTTGCTAAGTATATTATCGATTTTGTTTATGTTAATGATAGAGAATAATTATCTACATCTGTATCTACCTACTATTAAAAAAACTTAATCTTCTACAATTAATTATTTGATCTATGAGACTTTTGAAGAGGCTTTCTACATAAACTTATAACATGGAATGACAACCTTTTATTTTGACATAAATAAATAATTTTGAAGAATTGGTTAGATTCTGTAAAATAAAGGTTTTACTTGAACGTTTAACTTAGGTTTTTATACGTGAAGAATATTTAAATTGATAATAAATAAGAAAACATTAGAATAACTTATTAATGAAAATTGTCACTGCGGACCGTTTTTCAAGGGTCAGTGACACAATGGTCAATGGTACGTCGCTGATGACATCTTTCAAATAAGATTCCAGGTAGAAAATAATAATTTCAACAATATTGTGCATTTTGCACTGACAAACGGAGTATTATATGACATTAAAATAAAAGTTAGATAAATTAATTTTTAACTCATGACACAAATATTTATAAAATTGTTTTAATTGGGTGAGTTTCAAGTTATATATCTGTTCCGAGCAAAGTTTGTTATTTTTTTTTTAATTCGTGAAAAAGAAATTATTTATATGTAATAAATTACATGACTCCTGTTGGTACTCATGTAGGTATTTGTTTCTCTGTCGGTTTGTATAACTATTTTAGTGCATGGTTTTTATAAGGAATATTTTTGCCTAATTCTCCACCATAATTTAAATGTAGGAAAAGCAATAGCTGTACCTACTTACCTATGCGTTTTGTGCGGCGGTATGCTGCCGTTTGATATGACGCAACAGAATGAAGGAATGAACTAAAAATCACTAAATGAACCATTAATCTATAACAGGAAGATGTATCTACCAGGATTTTACTGTTCAAACTTATAAAATAGTTTTCTTCAAGTTGAGGTTATTTTTGAAAGACGTTTTTTTTCTATTGTGTCGAAGACCGATGGCAGCAAGAGGCTTCAAAACTGATCTATTTAACGTCCCTATTGTCGAATTACGGAAGGAGTCTTAATACATTTTTCTACATGTAAATATTAACACACCTACAATAGACAGTTTAAAAGCCAATCACGCCATATTTTTCAAAGCAATGTTCAATAAAGAGTTGCTTACAAAATCCAAGTGCATAAAGTATTTAACTGTGAACAGGAAACCACAACTTCGGTCGGGATTGATACAAGTTATTGAGTAAAGAAAACTTCCAATTAAATTGTAAAGAACGGATACAGAGGTTGATACGCAGCCGGGCGTCAGTTGCGCTGCGGCCCGTGGGTACCTACCTCCGTCCGATACACTTTTCCCTGTAATTATAGAATAAAAACGAGCCACCGATACAATCCCGGCAACGCAATCTAGTGTTCCATCAACAAATTATGCTACTTCTGTATTCTGTATCATAATTATTGTACCGACTGTCATAATAAAATTCTGAAAAGATTGCGGCGCAGATGACGCCATATTTTTTATTTACTCCAAGGGGTTAATATTTACATTTAATATTTTATTAACACTGCCTACTGTAATATCTACCAAATTCACCATCGGTATGTTCCCACATTAACCATGAATAAATAATACAGACATATAAGCTCTATGGAATGATAAAGTTTAGAATATTGAACTACTCTTCAGTTTAATTATAATGAAACTCACCCGATACAGCGACTATTAAAACGGATGCTAAGCATAGTCAACTAAAACCACGTTTAATTAAAAAGCTAATCAGCACTCTACCATTGTCTCTACCAACGCACAATAAATTATATATGATAGAGCGAGAGAGATATACATTAACACCTTCTATGTGAAGAAATGGTAAAAGATCACCTGTGCTCACTACCGTAATTCTACCGAGCGGTAGAGCACCTGTCCCTTTCATACGGTTCATGCTTAGGCTGAACCGAACGAGTGCGAGTAGGAGTAGTTTCATTTGTGTGTCGAGCGAAAAGGTCTTATGACGAAGCTCGGCGCTGAAACAATATGGTCATTGTGCTCGTATCGCTAAGGGACATATTGTTTTAGTATTGATAAGTTCAAATTTTAAAATCTAAGAACGGGATAGAAGGTTGCGTTGCAATCGAGCTGTGTTGTAATTTTGACGCGTTCGGAAATCGAATTAAGAGCGTTAGAGTGAGAGGTGCGCGGAGGTTTGCTCGGTGGAGGTAGTTTTTTGTTATTGTTTGGCGGCGGAGATTTTTTCTGAGGCGTGCAAATGGGAGTAGGCGCGCGAGTGGGCGCGCCGGCACGACAAGCGCGCTCTTCAGTGTTCTGGCTGAGCTTCAAGCGAGCGCGTGCGAGCCGGGCCGCGTCCTATAGGTGCTCAAACCTTATCACAACCTGAGTTCATAGAGCCAATCGAACTGTTGAATACCGTGGACTATTTGTGGTGGACTATTTGGTTGGTGCCGCATGCTAGCGTTGCAGGGTGCTCGTGACCTGAAGGTGGCTCGACCATGTTGATATCGGCGGGCAGTGGCCCCACGCCCGAGTTCTCCCCTGTCTCGTGCTGCGCCCCCTGGAAGATGGAGCCGGCGCCCCCAGCCCCCGCTGCCATCACCCAGCCGCACAACATATCGCCCAATGGTAAGCACTTATGCACTTAAATATAAATATTTACTTACCGAAAAGTTCTGTAGATACATACGTAAGATTTTTTTTTGCAAAAAAACTAGAGCTAAAAAAAATAAAATATTTGTAAAAGTCAACGAAGCCTTTTATGTTTTAAAAGCTCTTTAGCCTCTAGAACAAAATGTTGTCCCGGTGCAACTTGCTGAAATAATTTACAAAGATGCACCGCATCCGGACCCTACTCTACATAGTCAAACAATGCAAAAATATGCTTCTAATAAGACGATAATGATGAGCTTTAGATAACTTTTCTCTATTTTTGTTATGAGTAGTCGATAACATGCACATAAATCCTCAATGTTATTTAAAAACTTTTGTTTACATTTAGCTTTTGGCCTACCTTGTAAATTCAACGTAATTCACATTAAAAAAGTTCAATAAAATCCCATTGTTCTTTCGCATTTCGAACAAGCTATTCTATAATTTGATTAATGATCATTTTAACTCCAAGAAAACTTTTAATACGGTTTTATGTTAAGAACCTAATTTTTGCAGTGGCACTGGGCCATTTAGAATTTAAAATAACACTTTTGGCTTATCATAATTAAGAATTAAACGCTTATAATTAGTGTTGGTTTAAATTTTTTTATTATACATATTTGATGCTTATATTATTATGTTTAGACATGACATGAAAGGCAATTTGATAATACGTGTATATTAATCTGGAATGGACCCGCCGGGTTTTTTGTCAGTAGGCATTCTTTCAATCCTAACAAGACGTAAATTCATGATATGGCAAACGTGGGAGAGCTTTTTCATGCTTTTGAATATTCCTAAGCGCCCGAAAGCCACTGATCTACTTAGGTACATTTCAGGTTTTTTTCTAATGTTATAATTTATTCTTAAAGTTTACTTTCTGTTGGAATAGTTGGATTTATTGAACTAATTTTATAATTCTTTGCATTGATCGTCGATAAACCTCCTCTTAATTTATTTGAGGAAACAAAAATGATTGAAAAAACGTTGCCGTAATTAATGTATTTTGGTAATGACTCCCCATAAATTTTGAACTCCTAATAAAATTAGAAAGCAATATTATTGAACCATTGAATCACGTCAATCCGTTGATTAGTTCCGCCGAATTAATAACAACATCGCGACAAATTGATGAAATAAACATAAATTAAGTTTTTATTGGATTATTTTATCTTCTTTCATCTTTTTATTAATATAATAAATTGATAGCTTTTAAGTTTAATAAAATATTGACGTTTTTCATTCGGAAACGACTAGGTAATCCGGCAGCGACGGCAGCGTGTTCGCAACTTACTGGCATTTTTGTTTGTAGTACCTACTTTAATTAAATTTTCTGCACGGAACTTGAATCATGAAGAAGTATGATTTTATAAAAAACGATGGTAAAAGTAGCGATAGCCACAACCACAGTTCTGACGCCAGGACGAAGACGGGTGTAATTACTTAAAATCCAAAATGACATTGTATGGGTAGGGTAAGTGAGAATTACTAAGAATACCAGAATTACGAAGAATTCCAGAAGAAATAGGTGCGCACAAAAGATACTAAATACACACACGCAAAGTATCTTCTTGTTAGAAGAACATAAAAATCTGTCACGCTTTTCCAGATGTCATCCGAGCTTAAAATCAGCCAGTTTTGATCAGGTGGTTAAAAAAGCTCTCTGTAGATATTAAATTAAGTGAGAAATGCAATTGGTTACTTTTCCTCAGAAGTTTTTTTAGATTCAGAGTTTATAAGCTTTCATATCTAAAACACAGTTCCAAATAATGTCTACCTAATTACTATTTGTTATTAATGCTATCAATTACCAAGAGATTTCGGTGGAAGTCTTCTTTCCTAAAGAGCATACTTCTGACTAAACAGTCGGGCGACAGTTGACCCGATTGTTGGCATTTTTTTTTTAAAGAGAATCATGATTAAAATCAATGTTTTCTTGTTACTAAGTATTCATCTTCATACTGATTTATGAGCCCAAACCAACTATCACCCGACTAAAAGTTTGCAGTGTGCGGGCGCTCCAAAGTTTCATTTATAAATACATAACTAGGCCTCAGGCAGATCAATCATAGACATTTAATTAATTGGAAGATCCATAATTACACTATAATACATTTCAAAACACTCATTAGAATACCTACAAAACTGCATGCGAAGTATTTTTTTATTATATAAATAAATATCAAGTTCGTAGTATAATTTTGCGCATCAAATTAAAACTTTATTATCATCATCACCATTGTAATCCTACATTGTTCAATTCGGCTGACAGACAGAACGGCTTGGTTAACAGTTAAAGATATGATAAGACGCCCCTGTAAATTAGTATTTTAATTGCATTTATCTGATGTTGCCTTTGAGTAGCGCGTACATTTATCTAATGGCTGCAAACAATCTACTGATTTTAATGGGGCGGTTAAGGAAAACACAATGTAATACGTCATGTACACAGCAGTGGAACCTCATTGCTCACTGAAAACCAAGAAAGATAAAAAGCTCCCGCCAATTTAAGAAGAATATTTGGTATTTTAGCTAAAATTCTTCGTTGGCAGGCATTGATATACAAAAACATATCAATTATGGCAGGTGTAACTCCGTCAGCTCCTATTAAATCGTTCTATTTAAACCATGAGTTTACCTAAGTGGTTATCTTATCCAGTGAGTCTGTTCTTAGACCAACTCTAGTAAAACTCCAGAGTTCAGTAGCGTTAATTATTGAACAACAATAGCTATGACAATAGTTTTCTATACGGCTGTAGGAAACATTCGGTTCCATTTAATTAGACTTTATATTTAAAGGAAACAGTACATCTGCTGTAGTCATTGCAGCTTGAGAGAGCTGATAAGCGTTTACAGTTTTACTGGTAAGCACATCATTTTCTCTTTAATAAAATTGAATAGGGGTAGAGTTCATCCTCGTAATTGCATTAACTTAAATATCGTTATCTAAATATTGTGTGAGGCAGTATCATAAAGTAGGTACTTCTTATGTGAAACGAGTGTATCAATGACTGACTGACGGTTCCATTATTGCCACGAAGCATGGTCAAATAAATATGTACACAAAATTTTGATAATAAGCTACATGCGTTGAACTTCAGCCTGAGTTACTTCAGTTTCTTGTCCCACGAGAAAACCTCTGGTTTCCCATCCCATGTAGGTACAGTAACAAAATATGTTTCTAATTAGAAGCGTTATTTATGAATAATTTGACGACAACGTAAGTGAATTCATGGCAAAAACCATTATGCTTTGAATTTATTTATGGCGCGTCTGTTTTTGTGGTGCCAGTTATTTATCTATACGTACGAGGTATTCCACGAAGCGCACCCAAACGAAGCACACCCAGACGAAGCACACCTAAAGTATTCCACTTAGCACACCCGTAGGTGGGCTTCAAATAAAAAAAATAATTAATTAATTTCCTATTCCACGAAGCACACCTAAGAATATCACTCGCATAGTGCGGGGACTAAGGAATAAAAATGTCTATAGAAGAAAATATTTATTATTTAAAAGGCGAACTTAAATTTCATATTTCACATTTCACATTTTTAAATTTAAATATAAATAAAAATGAATTGTTGTACGTTAGTCTGATTAAAACTCGAGAACGGCTGGGCCGATTGAGCTGATTTTGGTTTTAAAATGTTTGTCGTAGTCCAGGGTAGGTCTAAACGGTGAGCAAATAAGGAAAAATTGCGACTAAGATTCCCGGGACGGGAGTGATTAGACAAAAACCAACGTACGGAATGCCGCAGAACCACAAAAGTAAAGTACTAGGACAGCATAATTCACCGGAGTATAAGTATACCAATAACGAAATTTCGATGCAACTGCTCACCATGTACCAGGGTAGCATAACTTATATGTAAGCCGTTCCCCGCGGTTTTACTCGCGTCTCGGTATATTTTCTGCCGCCCTGGTACCTACATGGTGAGCAGTAGCGTCTACACTTGGTATTAGTATACTCATATAAGTAATGCTACCCTGGTACATGGTGAGCAGTTGCATCGAAATTTCGTTATTGGTATACTTATACTCCGGAGAATTATGCTGTCCTAGTACTTTACTTTTGTGGTTCTGCGGCATTCCGTAAGTTGGTTTTTATGTAATCACTCCCGTCCCGGGAATCCTTGACAGTCGTTACGGGTAGTCAGAAGCCAGTAAGTCTGACACCAGTCTAACCAAGGGGTATCGGGTTGCCCGGGGAACTGGGTTGAGGAGGTCAGATAGGCAGTCGCTTCTTGTAAAGCACTGGTACTCAGCTGAATCCGGTTAGACTGGAAGCCGACCCCAACAGGATTGGGAAAAAGGCTCGGAGGATGATGACTCCCGTCCCGGGAATCTTACTCGCAAAATATGAAATTTAAGTTAGCCTTTTAAATAATAAATATTTTCTTCTATCGACATTTTTATTCCTTAGTCCCCGCACTATGCGAGTGATATTCTTAGGTGTGCTTCGTGGAATAGGAAATTAATTAATTCTTTTTTTTATTTCAAGCCCACCTACGGGTGTGCTAAGTGGAATACTTTAGGTGTGCTTCGTCTGGGTGTGCTTCGTTTGGGTGCGCTTCGTGGAATACCTCCACAGAGCAATTTGAAAAATAAGTGGGTAAATATACACATCACGGAGTTGATCATACGTACATAATTATGTAATTAACATAATATACCTAAGTGGTATGTACGAGGTATTTGTCACGTCATTGGGCGCGCGTGAGTGTAAACTGAACTGTAAGTTCAGGTCTGCCACGTCGGCTGCACGTCGTTTGTCATCGCTGGAGCCAGCTGCCGCGATGAGTGAGCGAAAAGTGCCGACCATCGCACAACATTGTCCGCATTGTATTGCCGATCGAACTAATTAATCGATAGATCGGTCGCTAGATTGCCCAGTAGCGTTTCCGGTGAAGGTTGCTCAATATTCACCCGCCGATTTGTATGCGATACAGCATTCGAAACGTTTTGATTGACGATAGCAAATAATTGGACAAACATAATTTGTAACCCGTTTATGGCATGGAAAAACCTAATCATAAAAAAAGTGACAGAATGTGCATGTAATTTAGATAGATACGTATCTAATTAGATAGAATGGAGTCTTAAGTACTCATCAACGTTGAAATGGTTGGATTAACTCAATTTGATTCAGTCCTAATTACATACTTCACCTTTAGTAATGTTGACAAAATGTAAATGGACGAAATAAATTCAGTGATGGATGATTCAATTGGCAAGACGTTAATGTATGTATGTAATTGAAAATATAAACTATTTTCACGTCAATTACCTGACTCATAAACGTCGAATAAATTTTCATTGAGTACAATACATCGCAGGGAATGTTTTTTTCGCGTCAACGTTTATATCGAGACGCGTTTGATCAGGTGCTTTAATAAATCTAATTAACATTTAAATGGTGATCACGCATAATAATCAGGTGGCTTTGTAAACTGAGACGATGCTCCTTAATTAGTAGACAATAGCAACAATGTTTTAATGAGCCATGAGGTCGGTTAAAACATTCAATATGTGGGCTGATGAATAAACTGCGGAGCACTTGTATACACGAAGCGGGTGCTGCATGACGCAAGTGTCTCTTAGTGCCTTTGCCGCTGATGCCGCTGCTGTGCCGATATGCACCGACATACCGATGGCATTGGTGACACAACTGCTTGCGCCCAGCCGTCATTTGAAATAAGCCGAAAACTATGAATAATTTAGCAGTCCTATTTTTCTAAAATGGCAAAATGACATTTTGTGTCTGTAGAACTGAAAGCAGTTCATGAAAAAATCGTCAGAAATAATGGCTTTATCGTTTAGGTCCTACATAAAACCTCAATTTTACTTATTTGTCTTTTCGTGAAATTATTGGCATGTTTTTTTTTGTGATTTTATAACATAAGGCTATATAATTTATATGAATCAAGAAATAAGCAATGATCTAAGTGATATACAGAGATTCCCACGTTTTTTTTACTTATGAATTTCAAAATAAATTAATTCCGTAATAAAAATTACATCAGTGGTCGAGACACGATGCAAATAACTTAGGTACCGAAAATGTACACTAATGTGCACTAATGGGCAAAAATATCCAGCATTTCTTCTTTTAATTATACGGTTTATTTAACAAAATCAATCAATGTTACACCTATTAGATGAAAAGATTCATTTGAAAATCGTACACGAGCTGAGGTAAAAAATATAAGAAAAAAGCTTCTAAGTAGTTAATGAATTAAAGAACCTGTAATTTGATGTAGTCAGACGGTCTGTCACGTAGCATCTTAAGGCAGAATTCTTATTTATGTCCACAAAAAAGCTATTATTATCTACTCGCAAAAAAAGAACATCTGGAGATAGAAACAGATCGAGTAAACGAGAACAAAACGTCTGAGATGATACCAGAACAATAAGAACAGTTCAGCGGGATTTTGTCAACTTTCATTAGAACAGAATTAGTAAAAGAGAATCTTTAAAATTTAAAAATAAATATCAGGATGTTTACCTACTTTTAGAAGTTTTCAGCAACAAAAGAATGTGTGGATACAAGAAAAGTCAATGGCCCTTGACATCGCTCTCATCTAGATACTTGATGTAATTAGTTTTCCTTCACTTTGTGGTACGGCTATGAGCTATGTAAGTAGTTGATATTAATTGTTCTATCTATTTTATTATTTTCTATTCGCTATGGCTAAAGCTGCTAATTTAAAAGCCACCCGTCTAAGCCCTCTTTGCTGCAATCATGAAAGCGACCACTGCCTTAAAAATCTTTCAAAATTAAATGCGCATACGAAGTCTACAAAAAGCATGTGAACAAAGACTAAGTATAAAGCGTTCATTTATAATCTATATTAAAGCTTACTTCCGCTGCGGATGCCGTCTGAACCGACTATTAAATCTTCGCGAATCGAGCGCATTGAATATGCAACGAAGTCGAACAACACAGGATAGCCACGTTACGTTTGTCAAGCACACCATCCAATGTAATTTATTTACTGAAACAAAAAGTCTCGGGGCTTTTGTCAACTTATTCTATCCTGTTCTTTAATCATATTGCTTTGAACTCTGTGCAAAATAGGAAACATTCTTGCTAACATTTAATTTCAAATCTAACTTAGATGCATGCATGCAGCTACTTCTGATTTAATTTGATCGAACTCTTATTTACCTTCGGTACTTACCTAATAGATCATAGGTTTTCATTGCTATTAGCAACAATGCAGGCTTTATTTGAGCCTCGTAATTCTTACTTTTGATAAAAATTACAACTTTAAATGTATCATCCACATGTCCTATCAAAAGATACATCAAGCTACACTAGTGCATAATTGGCTATAAACATTATGAAGTTGTTAATTATCCCTGCTCATTACTTGGTATCCTTCTACAGATCAATTTACGACCAGGAATGTAGGATCTCCTTTAAAACGGATCCCTGTACCTTTTACGGGGAAACAATGTACTTAAGATTAAAATTCTATCTCATTTACAGCGGTTCTTTGTCTCTTTAGGGTTCTTGTAACTATTAGTATAGAGATACATATCCTTCGTTCTGAAAATACTTGAGGTATCTGAGAATTCTTCCTAGGAAATCACTGTAGTATTTTTTTACAGTTTTCTTAAGAATGAATCGATAATGATTCCGAAAACCTCAAGGCTTTTATTAAACTTTTCATTTCATGAGTATATCCTATGTGTGGTGTTACAAGAATGGATAAAGTGAGGAATGATTACATTAGAGGAAGTCTGAAAGAAGCGCCAGTTACAGAAAAGATGAGAAGTAGAAGATTGTCATGGTATAGGCATGTAATGAGGAGGGATGATACGCATGTAACAAAGTGTGTCCTAAGTATGAATGTAGATGGATGGAGAGGAAGAGGAAGACCTAAGAAAAGATGGATGGATTGCCTGAAAGATGACATGAATAGGAAGGGAGTGAGTGTCAGTATGACGAGTGACAGGGGAAAATGGAAGAGAATGACATATTGCGCCGACCCCAAGTAAAATTGGGAACAGGGCAGGAGAAAGAAGAAAATAAGAAGATCCTTCTTTGGTCATAAAATCCTTTCTATGACTCATGCCTCTTAATATCTTCATTATGTCTTTAAAATGAATTCTACTATTGTTCCTGTACTGGTACTTGCTACCCATTCCTAGCCTATTGCTAAATGTTTTTATTGATGCAATTCAAGGAAAACTAAGTAGATAAAGAAACATAATATGCATATTCAGCAACAAATAATTAAAATATTCCATCACGCAAGTTGGACGAACTTACATGCTCTGTGTATCTACCAACTGTGGTACACACGGCTGTCTTACTTAAAT
The DNA here is from genome assembly GCA_963856015.1 of Helicoverpa assulta. Taxonomy (NCBI): domain Eukaryota; kingdom Metazoa; phylum Arthropoda; class Insecta; order Lepidoptera; family Noctuidae; genus Helicoverpa; species Helicoverpa assulta. The sequence continues at coordinate 6,814,774 of CAWLCW010000016.1, forward strand.
GATACAATTCTTACAATACTGTCATTGGTTCTCCGTGCGCCTGCGCAAGAAAGTCGTTTTACGTTGTTTGTGTTAAAATGGAGACTTTTATTGTACGTCCTGCAGTGTAACCTTTAACAAACCTTCGTGGTACAAAGTAAATACGCCCATATCGCTATGTTAAATTTCTTATTGGCATTTATAAAACTACTATTGGAATATCGGTTAGTTTTTGACAGCACTCAGGAAATCTTATTAGTAGCCAATACGGATATGTAAAGCTTGAACATAATTATGTTGCAATGAGGTTTAATGGAAACGCCACGTTTGATTACTATGAAGTTAGTAAAGTCGACCATATTATACCTTGATTTAGTCGCCTCGTGAATTAACTAATACTTAGTTATTAGAGTCGGTGTAAAGTAATATAACCGTTTTCCATGAGAACTGATACAATTTCTAAATTCACGATTGTTTATTTATTACCTACTTTAAAAAGCAGTGGAACTTTATTGATTCGTAATAATCTGAAGCAAAAAACTTCGTACTTAATACATTTATTTTGATTGCTTTTATTCGGAACGCAATTATTATTAATACAACACTTCATATCCGTGATATTTACCGTATTTTGTTCTTTCGAGATCATTTCACAGACAATTTAACTCAAATCACTGAAATCGCCATTTTAATACAGAAGCGAGTAACAACGGTCTTTAACCCAACTCATATCCATAATTCATGCGTATCTTTAAACAATTCCAAAAGAATTGTTGTTGCATGTAATTCTTCGCAATCATAAAGGGGCAATATCGAGTACACTTTCGATCTCGTATTGAAATTTACACGAAAGGTGGTAATTTTCCGCCGCGTGATGACATTAATAGCGGCGAGACGCGCGGGTAGAACAATATTTTTTGCATAAAATTGTTTCACATTCGGATGAAGTCGGTGCTCGTCGCGCGCTCCCCTCGCATCACTTTACATGTTTATACGACGCCTGCGCAGGTGTACCTGCCAAACTTACTTGTTTGTTTATACAATTAAACTATTGCTGCACAAAATATTGCCTGCATGCCACACATTTTACAATTTACATAAAATTAATAGTTCCGTAATTTTTATGCCGTTTAAGTTCCCAGATAACTAATAATAGTTCCATGTTTGTTAATTAGCGATGCGTTTTACGATCATTATCTATTTCTAACTGTTCTAAGTGCGTTAACCTGAGCATGAGGACTGTAGTAATGTGCACAGTGTTTTGTTTTGAATGCACATCTTTGATTACGCACAATCATCACAGATGTCATTGAAAAATAAGTTTCAACCGAGCAAAAGTCTAACTTATTTAAGAGAATTAAAAGCTGTATTTGCATTAGCATAGGAGCTAATTAAATAAACATACTGCCTAGTTGAGATCGTTAAACATTAACAAATAGATAAAATGGGACCGTAAAAGCCTAAAAAACTGATGGCCAATAAATAATAGCGGCGACCATGCGCCGGAGTCAACGCCAGTCAATACATTCTAATCAGTGATTTATTGCCACTAATCCTCAGCTCGGCACAAATAAGCTATCTTGTCGATTTAATGTTGTATCAGCTCAGGCGTGAAACTCCCGCGCACCACTAAGTGGTCCTTCCAGTTTCCACTCGAAATATTTTAATAAGGCCTCACTGCTCACGCACCCTAATAAAAACACACACACGCACTCACCAACACGAATGATCTCCTTTAAAACTTCTACTCGTTTGAGTCTAATTTATTTATAATAGTAGCGACACTAAGAATCTACATTTTTGCTCTAAACGGTGTTAATTTATTGACCGTGGGCAGATAATATCACTTTTTTCTCCCATTATTAAAGCGATTACACGAGAAATTATACGTCGTAGTCGAGTCCCGAGCACTCCATCGGAATAGGCTCTGTTATCTAAAGTGTTCCTTACGTGTCTCTGACAAGTGTCAATTTCCCTTGAAAGCTTTACAAAAGCTTGATAATGCTTTCGTTGACGAAATCGCCAATAAGGCGTAAATCGCCTTATTGACTCGCTAATAAAAAGTGTTGAGGTAGATGGATCGAATTAAAAGATTTAATATTATACTTTAGTTTATTAAAATTAAAAGAGCACATTTGGAGCACACCATTTTTCACACGGAGCAAGAACAAAAGGACCACAGACAATCAAAAACAGTATTAAGTCTTTTAAACCACAGATAATAAATTTACTTATTACAACACGCCTCCTTAAATTTATTATCCTATATCATTTAACAAAACTAAATCAATCTCAACTTCAATCTATTTCTTAAGAAAGCTGTCTTATTCAAACTTTTAGTTAACATATCTGCCAAATTAAATTTAGAATCAATTTTTACAATATCAATTATTTTGTTTTCATAATTCTCATTTATGTAATGATACTGCACTTCAATGTGCTTAGAGTTTTTTGTAAAGTTACCATATTTAGCAATTGCAATTGCACCTGAATTGTCTACATACAATTTTGTTGGATCTAGTTTTACATCAAATGATTCACTTAGCATATTTCTAATAAAAAGCACTTCTGACACTGCCTCTGACATAGCAGTATACTCTGCAAAAGTAGAACATTTAGTTACTGTATTTTGTTTACGAGTTTTCCAAAAAATTAAGTTTCCATATAATCTAATAACAAAACCAGTTGTAGATTTTCTATCCACATTATCTCCTGCATAATCAGAATCTACCATACAATCTAAGATGTCAGTGTTTACATTATCAGAGTATGTTAACTTTAGACTTTTAGTTTTATACAAATACTTTAATATTCTCATTGCATATTTATAATGTGTTTGGTTATAACAACTTTGATATCGGCTTAGATAATTTACACTGTATGCAACATCTGGCCTTGTACCTGTACTAATATACAATAATTCACCTATTATATTTCTGTACTTAATACCTTCATCTACTTCTTTAGCTTGTTCTAGTTTTAAATTTGTTTCCATCGGAGTATCATATAACTTAGTATTATTCAGACCATACTTTGCAGCCAAAGATTCAATATATTTTGTTTGGTTTAGAGTCATAGTACTTTTATCATTGCTATAATCAATATCAATCCCAATATAGGTTTTAATTTTCCCTAAGTCTTTCATTGCAAATCTTTTCATCAGATTGGTTTTTACTTCTTTTATTTTATCTCTGTCTTTACAACAAATTAAAAAATCATCGACAAATATTAAAATGTATATTGGATCTTTGCTTGCTCTGTTAACATAAAGACAGTAATCATAGTTACTTCTAACAAAATTTAGTGTACTAATAAATTTATCAAAACAATCATACCATACTCTAGGACTCTCTTTGAGACCGTAGAGTGCCTTTTGAAGTTTGTAAACATTACTGTCACCAGTTTCATAACCTTCAGGTTGATTAACATACACTTCTGACTTTACATCTGCATTTAAAAAGGCTGTCTCTACATCCATCTGTTCAACAAATAAATTATTTTTACAACTGTATGACAATAGAATTTTCAAAGTTTGCATTTTACCTACTGGTGAATAGGCATTATCAATGCATTCATTTTGTTGGAATCCCTTCACAACTAATCTAGCTTTATAAACATTATTGCTTTTCCTTCTAAAAACCCACTTGATATCTATAACCTTTCTATCTTTTGGTCTTTCAACAAGTTGCCAAGTATTATTTTTATTTAAACTATGAATTTCAGAGTTCATTGCCGTTTGCCATTGTTTGGACTCATTTGAGGTCATCGCCTCCTCAAAAGTGTCTGGAACACTTGCATCAATGTAGTTAACATATATAAAATGTGAAACTGGATTACCATATCTTAAAACTGGATTTCTAATTCTTTTATGTGATTCTACTTTATCCTTTTCCTTATTATCATTTGAACTATCGTCATTTTTCATAGCATCATTAGAATAAGTCTCGTCTACATCTACAAAATTTTCATCGCTATCCTCATCAGTTTTAGCTGTATCGTCTGAAGTTTTCTGAGTTTCTAAACATTTTTCTTTCTCATCATCTAATTTTTCTAAGCAAATCAGTTCTGTATTTTCTTCAACTACCTGAACATGTCTAGCATTAATTATTCTATTATTTAATAGAACTCGATAACTATTTTCATTATAACCCACTAAAACTCCTACTTGTGCTTTATCATCCCATTTAGTTTTTCTTAAAGCTTCAGGAACCCTGACAAAAACTCTACTTCCATAAATTTTTAGGTGCTCAACATTTGGTTTTATTCTAAAAAAGATCTCATATGGAGTTTTATTTTCCACTGTATTTGCAATAGTTCGATTTTTTAAATATGCTGCTGTCTTTATTGCTTCAGGCCAATATCTTCTGTGAATTTTAGCTTCTCTCATTAAACACCTAGCCATGTCCATAGCAGATCTATTATATCTTTCCGCTACCCCATTTAATTCATGGACATAGGGTGGACATGGTAATAACTCTATACCCTTCTGCCTAATAAAGTTATAAATTTCCTTATTTAAATATTCTTTACCATTATCGCATTGAATTTTCTTAACTTTTTTGTCAAATTTATTTTCTACTAAATTTACAAATTCTATCAAACAACTAGCAACTTCAGACTTGCTTTTAATACAAAATATCCTTGTGCATTTACTATAGTCATCAATAAACGTGAGGAAATACTTTTCTCCTCCATATCCAGATGTGTTATGTGGACCGTTTAAATCAGTATGAATTAATTCTAAGATTTCAGTAGTTTTTGTTCTATTGTTTTCAAAAGGGACATTACTCATTTTACTTTGAATACAATTGGAACATTTCATGTCTATCCCTTCAATCCTATCAGGCAAACCGTGTACTAATTTATTATTTATCAATTTATTTAAATACTGAAAGTTTACATGACCGAGTGCTCTATGCCATTTCTCCTTTTGAGTCAATTTTACTGAATGTGTGTATATCTCATTTTTACAGACAAAACTTTTTAAGCAATACAAGTTGTTTATTTTATTAGCCACTGCAATTAATTCTCTTACACCATTATAAATCTTTGCATAATCATTTTTAGCTACTATTGTGCAACTTTTAGTTATCTTTGAAAGACTCAACAAATTTTGTTTAATACCCTCAACATAATAAACATTTTTCAAATCTACATTCTTTTGGTTGTAATAGTTCTTAAAATAAATTTTAACAGTACCGACTTTGGTAGCTTTTAACATTTTACCATCTGGCAGTTTTACATTGACAGGACTTTTCAAATCAACTGAATTATAAAAATATGTATCATTATTTATTATATGGTCAGTACACCCACTATCTAAAAGCCAATTAATTTCACTGTTATTGTTATTACATTCATCTGTTTCAATACACCCCCATACCTGACTTTCCGGATTACATATTGTAGCCATCCACGACTCCGATGAGCAGTTGTTTGTTGATTCACCACTGGACTGACCTTGACCACCAAAATGATTTTGACCTGCGCCACGGCTATGACTTCTAAAACTGTATTGACCTCTTCCTCGGCTATGACCCCTGTATGTTCCACCTCTGTTGTAACTTCTCTGATGACCTCGAATTGTTGGTTGTCCTTTATTATATTTCTGGCCATGCCAGCAGTCATTCTTGAGATGACCAGTTTTTCCACAGATAAAGCATTGAGTTACAGATTTGGTAGCGAATGTACTCACATTGTTTTTCTTGTCCGAGTCACTAGCAGCCATATTTTTCTCTTTTATTTTAGAACATACATAATCAACTGTTCTTTGTTGTTCTGGAATCACGTCAAGAAAATCTCCAATGTAACTGTAGCTTGGTGGAAGCGCTCTTAGTAGGTATCTTAACTTTTCAGATTCATCTAATTTTCCTCCGGCATTTTTGAACTCGTTTATTGTTTTCTCAAAATCAACAAAAAATTCTTCCACTGTGTTGTAATTGTTTAATCTTATCTCTTCAATTTTTCCTCTACATATTATTTGCATAGCTGTTGACTGCGTTAAATACATTTTGTCAAACTTTTGTACCATTTCATATGCTGTTTTGCATTCAGTAATATACTCTAATTGTTTATCTGAGATTGTGCTCATTATTATAGTTCTTGCTTTGAGATCCTTCTTTTTCCCTGCGGCGTCGGGATTTTCCGTCTTAACAATGGCGGCCTCGTGGCATTCTTTGTATTCCAACAATGTTAACAATCTTAATTTCCAACTTGAATAGTTTGCACCATCAAAAATAGGTATCATAATATCTTCCACCTTTGCTTGTTTAGCCATTTTGCCGACAGTGACGATGTATTTTTGTAGATTTACGTATTTTCACAACAATTTCTTCTTCACCTTTTTCAATGCTTTCTGTCACCATAACCTCAAAGTCTTAGTCGTATTTCTTATCGTCATTGAACTTTATTCTTCTCTCACACTTAAGTTTTCTTTCTAACCACGCTCTGCTACCATGTTGAGGTAGATGGATCGAATTAAAAGATTTAATATTATACTTTAGTTTATTAAAATTAAAAGAGCACATTTGGAGCACACCATTTTTCACACGGAGCAAGAACAAAAGGACCACAGACAATCAAAAACAGTATTAAGTCTTTTAAACCACAGATAATAAATTTACTTATTACAACAAAAAGTGTTAAGTTATGGACAAGTTATGCCACTTGCATTAATTTCGATGCTTAACCTGATAAACAAATTATGGTATATTAAGTTAATAGCTTAATTTATAATTGAATGTGTTACGATGTGTTCATAAGAAAGCATTGTTACGATCGGCCTTTAGCATATCTGGTTGGTGTTAACGACAAATTGCGTGGATAAAAATATGTATGTATACGTGTTGAGAGATCGAAACTTTAATGCTTGAGAAACATTTTAATTTTGTATTTATGCCATCGACGGATCCAGTTTGTCTGCCTATAAAATTTTATTTTTACACCATTCTGTCTGATTTTAAAAATTGTATTTCTTAATCTTATTAAAAAGTTATTTATTTTATAGCTAGATTTACACCATTGGATATGAAATGTGAGGAAGGGTTTATGGACAATGGTGATGTGTTAGGTTGGCGAGTTGATTACGCGTGGTGCAGTTCTGTTCGGTTCACACAAGCCGTATCGTTAGCGTGCGGTGGCTAGTAATAAAAGTGTTTGCTGAGCCTTTGACACGGTATTGTAATGATACGGGGACGAGAAGTAATGAGCGCGCACGGAATCACCGCTTACGTGGAATCAGGGCCGAGTGTTTTGCCAGAGGCACTCCCATCACGGTTACGTGTAAAAAAAGGAATTTTATATCAACCTGGATCATAAACTCCGTCAAATGACTGTTGTTATTTGTTTTGATGACTTAATTTAGTTTCTTTTCCTGTCAGGTTTTATAGAAATCGTAAATGCAGCTAATGATTTTAATTGATACGACTTCTGATTATCGTTTTTTATTTTTGTACTGAAAGCGATAGCACGCTGATAAAAAATGCGGTTTATAGGAATATGAATAAATTAAAGCAAGGAATATTTTAGTAATTTCACACTTCCACGGTGAAGCTTATCATCTCGGGTAAGTCGTAAAAGACGCCTGAGAAGAGGTGTCGATACGGTTGTAGGTCCACTGATAAACAGGTAATCTTGCAGTAGTGGCAACACCATTTCTGCATACCGCAACTCCATCAACTTTATGTTGAATTGCGGATAAGTTCGGATTGTTTGGCATTACACAAGTTTCAGTAGAGAATAAACAACCATAAAGCATATGTGACGTCTAGTGCAGTTCTGTTCAAATATGTCGTGCCTTTCTTCATACACAAGGTTAATTTAAGGACACATTTAATTTACATCACGTTATATCTTGAAGCCTATACAGCATCTGACAGTTACTTTAGCACAAAATACTAAACTTGATTCTTTATAACATTATTGGCATTGACATTTAGTCTTCACAGTGCATTGCATTTCGTTAATTTAATGCAAGCCTGAATATAACGATTTTGAAAATATAAAGGTAGTGCCAAGAAGAATAAGCCATATTGATGTTATTGCCAGAGTGATAACATTTGTATCATGTTCAAAAGTAGAATCTTCCATGGCCCCAGTCATTACACTTCATCTGTATAACGCTAAAATCAGCTGCGATAAATAATTCTTGAATAAAATAATACTTCGCAAAAATTAATAATAGGTACCTACAGATATTTAGCGCATACATAACGGTCCAAGCTTCTACCAAATTCTCATGCTTATATTCTCATATTATACATTTTGTTTCCAGTACCTGTATCCCCGTCATCATCGGGCGGTGGCGCGGGCGGCGGCTCAGGCACCCCTCTGTACCCGGGCGCGGCGTCTCACCCCCTCTCGTCCCTGCTGTCACAACAGAGACTGCTGGAGCTGTCCCGCTTCGGGCTGCGCCACTATGACATCGCACACCATGTGCTGTCACAGCAAGGTGCTGTAACCAAGTTGCTTGGTAAGCAATTAAGGCTTATTTTTAAGTCGGTGATGGTCTGGGAAAAGGATACGGGAAATTCTAGAAGCAGTACAAACACCGGGAAAATATGGGGAACCATCGATCGCGACACGGATACAGATTAAACGTAGGTCAACGTTTATTTTAGGTTCTGAGGACTCAGGTTCCAATTTAGCTATGAATAGGTGAACAAATGTATGGCAATAAATATTACCAGACATAAAATAAAAAAAAAAGAAAAGCCGAATCTGTATCATATGAAATAGTCGAAAGCATAGTCAGTGATAACACCATTATATTAGGTAGTAATTTCTTGTCAAAGGTGTGATCGATACAAATGATTCTGCGAATTTCAAAACTCAGAAAGAAAAAATATAGATTGTAATGTCACCCTGACGATAAACATGGCAATCACATAAAAGACAATTTCAGCAATAAAATCTGGTAATGCAGCGTTAATCAGAATTCATCTAAAAATCGTTGAAGATTTTTTCTAGAGGACTCTCGTCAGGTATTCGTGATCGTAGTCGCTTTGCTGTTTTACTAGATTTGTATCAGTGTCTTCTATTGCTGCCTATCCTTTTTCACAGGATTAATCGCTTAATCAACTTGATTAGTACGAGTGATTAGCACCAACACTTCACATATTAGGTGCTAATTAAATAAGTGCAAATGCACCTGTAACTTAATTTTATCTTATTTCTCACTCGTATTTATTATTGACCTAAGTTGAAAGCAAATAATGGTTAATTGGTTGAAGTTGTTGAATTTACTTTAAGATTGGTATTTTGAAATATTTATTTTTGAATATCTACGAGTGCTTATGTCAGTTTGTTTAAATCCGAATTAAAAATAGATGCTTAAACGCTCTTTTCATTGACGTTATAAGCTTTCTTTTTTGTAAAACTTGAATTGTTGTGTTAGTAATACATTTTTAGTTCAAGCTTTTATGTCCTTTTGATGATTTGGAAGAGGCGGTTGCTTCCATATTAGGCGCATTTTATTGCTTTAAAATATCTTCATTTTGCCATTTATTAGTTCTTAGCTCCGTGCGGTTTATTTCTTAATTTTAGTACCTTTACATATTTTATTGTCTTTTATCATATCTCGGTATTTTGGCAGTAAATTGAATAAAAAATGCAGGATTCTGCGAAATCAACTCCGTCTTTATTAATAGTGTACATTTGAATGTTATTACGATTCTCCGTTTAAGAATAAACCAATGTTTGTCAAAGTGATCAAAGCCATTAGGTACCTTTCTCAATAGCTCTTTTATCACGACAGGTGTAATATGAATATTTGAGTGGTGCAGTGTGCGATACTTCCATATGCTGTCCCACAAACTGGCAATCAGTGGGTGTTATAGGGAATAAAAAGCTGAATAAAATTGTTATCTGTGTTTGTTAGAACGAGCCTTATAATCGACTATGATGTGTAATGGTGTAATAAAAGCCGCTGGGTGTCGCGGTACTGTCCTTACGTATAAACGTATTTTAATGAAAGGAAAGAAGTGTATTGTTTGCTGTAATTTTTCTGTTGTTGGAATTAAAAAAGAAGTGCTTATTATCGTGCTAGGTTAAGGAAAAATGTCAAGAATTATATTTTACACTGGAGTTTACTTACTTATGGACGGGAAATTGACTCTTCTTTTAGCTTTTCTGTTACGTAATTTGGATTAATAATTGTCACAATGTTTTTAAAAACTCTAAACCTTGATAAATAATTGTATTTATATACTACTGTTAAATGTGTCTACTTAAGTACTGAACAGAAACTCATAGACTCTTTTTAACTAGTCCAAATATCAATTCCACATTCACATCGATTTAGTTGACCGAACAACCTGAATAGTCCTCCCATATAGTTAGAGGGCACACTTATTTCTTATTACTTATAATGTAAAACGGTTTACTCGAAACTGACCCTAACTACTTTGTAATAAAGTTGGAGTTATTACAAAACTTTTGTTAGAAAAGTTGTAAGTTCGAAGGAGGATAATTGATAAAGCGAACTTATGCCTACCTACTGGGTATCCGATCCACTGTAATTAGTGTACGTATGCATTATTTATGGTTTGTCGTAGTGCTGTACATACTCTTCAGCGGTATATTGATTTATACGTGCGCTCTTTATAGAAAGGCCCTAGGCGTTATAGCCTGCAACTAAGTAATTTGCGATAATTACTTCACTTGCTCGATAGAATGGTCAATAATATGGCCGGTTTATAAATCTACAGGTGACCGCAACTACAGTTGTAGCCTGATATGATATATTTTTGATTTGTAAGTTCTACCAGATCGTACTTTTTATAAGCTTGAAAATGATTTAAGCGCCTAAAAGTCGAAGATACCGGCTGAAAGGCCGACAAAGTATTGTTTTTTTTAAGATTATTCTAAATAAATCAAAATATAATGGATTGATATTGAGAAAGAAACGAAATAAATCTTTTTTTTTACAAATATAGCCAGTTATTAACACTATAAATGATATCGGATCATCCAATGACAAGTCAACAATTATCGAAAGCGACGCAGCCGCAGTCTGAGATTAACTCGCGTCTAATAACATGGTCAGGGCAAAAATCTCAATCGCTATTAATCATCGATAAGGATAAGGCATCGGTAGAGTCTGCCGCGACGAAAGCTGCTATTGACGAAAGCTTAGATCCTAATCGATTCATAAAACTTGCAGCGTGTTAATTATAAGCCACCGGGGTGCGGATGAATGCGCCCGCGCTGCCGACGAGCCGCCTCGCCGCGAGCATGCGCTCCCGATCTCGATTGTCGATGTGAGAACTATCGTATCATCGGCGATTTTTCATATCGACAACCCTTTATTTGACTGTTTCCTTTACAATTATCACAGCTGCCTTTCAATGCAATCTACATCTTGAAATGCTTGGGTGAATCTCGCGAAACTTTTTATGCGTACAACAATCATCTTCAATAATTTTGTAAACATAAAAATATAACAGGAAACATAGAATTAATGTCCGGGAGTTTGTCAACTGGTCATAGCAATTATTGCATTCGTTAATTAAAGTAAACAATGTGAATAGGGGTAATTGTTGCGCTATAATAGCAAGGTGAGTTGTAACCGAAGCGCGAGTAGACTATGACATTGCAGACACTTGGCTGTACTCAGTTAATTTGCTGAATTAGTTCTGTGGACTGGTGTGTAATTAGGACACGTGAGACACTTTGTGTTTGCTCAGGACTCGTGAACGGGCAATTTCAAAACCACTCGACCGTTTACAGCGCGCACTGTATTATTTTACGCCGTTTGAACATTCATATTTCTTACCAAAAGTGTAGGTTTCTGTGTTTTTATTTTATTTTACTCTGAACTTTTTTCTGCAGGTTAAGATTAGTGTTATTATACTCATTTTTTGCAATGAATCAGCGGTTAGATGTTAGACTAGATATTGTCGCGTTCTGGGAATCAATTATCTGCAAATAAATTTTAAACGTAGGTACACGACAAGACTGAGTGGAGTTACATTATAATTTTCCTATATAAAGCTTTGCACGAGAAGTGACGTACGTCAAGACACGGGTATAAACGGGTCGTTATAATGACATTACACAAGATAGTCAAATGTTCAAGAATACCATAAACGTACAGACGGTATTGAGGCTAGGGTATATTACGAGAACAGAGAAGTGTAGTGTCAATCAATTTTCGCCGCTGGTGATTTCATAACGTCACGTGTCGGGTTCCCACGGAAGCCCGGCTACAACCCGCCCAGGGCCGTCATGTCCAACCACTTAAGTATTTAACATAGGTACATAGCCTTAGCTTAAAAGTTATTATCTAGCCTAAACAATTTCTAAGCTGACGGCATGGAAATGGGCACGCATAAATAACGTTTCATGGCCGAGTTTGAGTATTAAATTGTTGGTTGCGATGCGAGCGGAGTGACGAATAAATTGCCCATACACTGTCTAGTTTGCTGCCTCTTACAGATTAACTTGAGCTCATGAGTTTATGTGATGCTACAAATTATGTGGTTGAGTTATGCGCGAAACTTTTAATTGTTCAAATACTCCAGGATTTAGATATTGAAGAAGAACTCTTTTTTATTGAATGCAATAAACTTTAACACCGGATGCATTTGTTACAGTTAATTTAGAAAATCAAATAGCCACAGAAATCATAGACTGAGTAATTTCATATTAAACCAGTCATTTTGTTTTGTCGTACGTAAATTTGTTGGTAGCTAATGATACCTACTCAAGATGATTGTCCGCGGATCGCCGCAGCCCGTAATGAAGCCGTATTTAAGCTTTGGTCCTATAATCAAAATTGAATTATCCCACTTGACATTCTTGCTTCAGAAACCATGCTTTTTCTTTTTCCGCTCCAATTCTCTTGGACAATTTAATTTTTTAATGGCCGGTGTTGTCAATAGAATGGTATTTTCGTGGATTGAGAGACCTATGATTTAATCTAGGTTAATCACTAAAAGTGTATTTGTAGGCGGAATTATTGAGTATTATACTATTTATATTTAACACAATGAGTGCCACAATCTAGTATAATAACCCTGTACAAACAATGTAGTGCTTCGCAGTGCTAACAAAAACTGTAACATCCATGACGTTCATTTTAATTAGCTGAGTATTCTTCAGGAAACGCAAAGTAATCTAATGAACAATGATCAGCTTATCATACCATTGTTTCATTTAAACTACGTGAAGTTTAAACAAATAATGTTTACTCATGATACCTAGTAGATACCTGTTCTTTTACCTGTACATATTGTTTAATGTCATAGACCTAACTTTAATCAAGTAGAAATATTTACTTTAGTAAGTTCTTTTTCTTCCAAAATGATTACCTAATTGCTTCCGAAGGAGCAAGCGCGAACTGACTTAAGTTTTTATAGAAAAAGTCGATCAATCACCGAATCAAGGCGTCGTTAACACGCGTTGCATTATGTTCAATAAATCAGGCCATCCAGACCCACTCCACCGCTAAAGATTTTGATCTATTAACTGGATGACAGTGCACTACTGGGCCGCGGGTAACTTTAGCGCCAGCCAATATAAAGAAACACTTCTGAATGCTTTTAATACAAATTTAATTAACTAGATTCAGACCCTTTATGTGTCGTTTAAAAAGATCTTTGTAGACGCACCGTGTAATGACTTAAAGCGTCCATATACGACTCCTGTGTGGAAATTTATTAACAGACGTTTTGAGTGTGCATTGTCCCTTTGTGGTGCTCATTTCCTTAAGCGTACCGCTGATGATTAATTGATCATCTTTGTTTTGCAACATGAGTCCTTTTAAAAGGAAAACAACAAAAACTTGAAGGGATTATTCGACACCTTGTTCGTGCATTGTGAATGTGTTTATGTAGTTTCTCTCGCGTTTATGGTGAAGTGTTAAACTTTCAATTGATTCGTGCCGATCATAGTTATGACGCTTATTATCATAACGAACACGACGTTTAGTATTTATGAAGCCATTGAAAGATGGTCTGGTTAATTTATTGGTTTATTTTATTTATAGGTACGTAACTACACCTACACGCTATTATTGATAAACAATTGGCTTAGTATTTTTACAAAAATAAGTAAATAAATGTTATATTCAGTAGGTTTTTATTCGGTTAACGTGTAAAGTAATTCCTTGGTGGGTATGCGAGAATTTTATGAAATGTGTAAGAATATTGATATGAATACCTAATAGAAGATGTGTAGCGAGTGTGGTTGTACCATAGGTCGTGCGTATGCGCCGGGAGCGCGCTTGAGTTTCATGCAAATAATACACATTTAGCAACAGTTTCAGTGGCTCACACGATCCGCCTCTGCCTAGGCAATGCCGAGTAATTGGCTCCGGTCATGCGATTACGTTTCTAGCCGATTTAATTATCGCGAAATGATCAGTGTGCCGGCCTCCCGCAATTTAGCTATCAATCAAGACGAGAACGGTTATTGGCGTTCTGAGGCGGCCGAGTGGCAATATGGGTTTTCAATAGTTACAGCAAAACTGTAGTAAAAGGTACTGTTGTATTTCATGCACGTACAACGTAATGTTTGACGTTCCGGCGTCGCCTACAACCAATGAACGTATCCGCTTCAAGCCATTATGTCTAACATTTTAACGGTTTTCATTATGCTGATATTTTCCTTAAACGTTTTCCACACACGAATTTTAGGAGAGCTGTAATTGCTTGCGTATAAGAATTTTAATTTGCACGAAATTAGTAACAGAAAAGTTAGAAGGAAAATTGTGGACAGGGCTTTATCTCTTCGGAATTGGATTTGATGCAGATATTCCTTTTTATAGGTGTTTGTTTTTCTGGTAGGTGAACAAGTAATAAAAGTTTATACACTTATGGATAAATTAAGAACAGGATCAGCAAAATTGTATTGTTGTCCTTTTAGGCGTTTCGCCGCATTCCTATTTTTAAGTAGCTAAAACAGACAAAATGGTTGAAAAGAAACAACACTGAAACTCAAACATGGAATATTGTGACAAAAATATTTTATTTCGTGGAATGGCAGATTTTTGTGCGGCAATGTGTAAAATTAATTGCACACCACATGGGTGGGTTGTTTCTAATTAAAAACAAATCCTTACATATGCGAGCACCTTAAAGTTATTACTGTACCACTGTTGGCAAACTTGCTTTTTTCTACCTACTTCGTGTACGTAAAGGGTTTAATTTACATTACCATTTTAATAAACTTATGAATATTATCGCAATGTTCTAAATCTATGTTGAAATAATTACACAAAATATGGCGTTCGCTTTTTACAGTTTTCTATCACGCCACGCTTACTTAATTACCTATACTTACCAACTCTCTATGGCCAATACCTACCTACTACATATGAAAAAAAACAATTTTCTACATAAATTCATATCGTGGTCGCAATATTGAAATGAGTTTCACCTATTAAGGCAATGTGTCGCGGACCTCGTGTAAACTCGAAATTGAGTTTTTGTCAAAGCTCGCCATTTTGGTCGGTAAGCTTTAGTCTTATCAAGACATAAAGAGACTTATGAATTCATCTTGAATGGCGTTGACAAAAATGTGAATATAAATAATGTGTTGAATAATTCAGCGTGTTATCGGTATGGAGGAGCGGTGTGCGCGTAAAAAGCGAGCGGTCTGCGCGCTGCCCGCCGGAATGCCGCTGCGCTGTTTTTACGTAATTGTCCTGATGCACGCACTCATCCATTATCTAACTGACTTAGGCACCCAAGAATACGTTAGTTTTTACACACTCCCTCTAATCATAAGCCACTCCATAAGTCGAAGCCAGGATCATAGAATTTAAGTTTCATAAACACGTCAAGTTTCAGACCTCATAGAATTTTCATTATTTTTTACAGAAAAAATATTGCTTTGAATTTATAACTGGATAATCATAAATTATGATGATGCAAGTTCCATTGCAACTATTTTCACATTCGTAGCTTTATTTTTCTACAACATCATTATGTGTATCCCACGTGTTCAAGCCCAATAAAAACAAAGCCCAAGATCAATAATAATTAAAAATTCACGTCTCGTCACATGCAGGCTTCATTTAGCCGATGTCAATGATTCTGTAATTATTAATACTAATTTAAAGCTTTCATTGTTATTCTTACCGCCGTGCTCGATTATCAATTTTTTGTGGGGACGCACGTCCACTGTCCTTTTAAATGTGAAAATACAAATGTTGATGTGCAGTTTTTAGGCGAATTTTGAAGTTTATTACTGTTCAGATAAGGGCTAAAAAGTCGAACTACGGTTTGTATCGCAAGAATTGATCGCGACAAGTAACTTGCGTTTACTCACGTTTAGCACTCAATGAAATTGCATCAATCGGTATCGTGTCGCTATTACTGGTATTTTTATTTGAGCCTCTAATTTGATTTTGATTTTTCTTTTATTTCCTTTACCGAACAGCAGGTGACAGTTTGTCCAATACGTTTTTATCAACTTTTGTTATAAATACCGGCTGTGATTGAACGTAAAAGAAAAATCTTACGAAGAAAAGTACCTTTAAATAGAAAAGAGACACGACTCGCACAAAGAGCCTGCTAAAACTGGTTTTAATTTGAACTTTATTCTCCACTGTAAACAAATATTGATTAGTTAACCCTCCTTATGGTTTTATTGGGTAGTCTTTACCAACAGCTTATTTGTTTGTTTCAGGCACTTTGCGGCCGCCGGGACTGATCGGTGGCAGCAAGCCCAAGGTAGCAACGCCCGCAGTAGTCTCCAAGATAGAACAGTACAAAAGAGAAAACCCTACCATCTTCGCATGGGAGATTCGAGAACGACTCATATCTGAAGGTAAATTAAAGACATACTTAGTCATTACAAAAAATATGGTGAAACATTAATTTTGAAAGATTCACTTAGTATCGGTGCACCTTGTGCGTTCAAAATCGACTCCATTTTCTGGCTCTACTCACACTATAAGTATATAAATATCGTAAAGTCTTGGACCGCTCTATAACCATTAAAATTGCTGCGTCCTTAAATACACCAATTACCAACAGGAAATCGCAACAGTATTGCTTATATTCGAACCATGGACCGGTAAAGTGTCTCAACTGAGTTGCACATTTTTTAATATTCAATGCATTCATTGAATACTAGACCCTTATTTGCTTTCGTACAGGAAGCTTTAAACACGGGACAAAAAAAAAATAAGTACCTATATAAGCTTCGCAGTTAAACGATAGTTTTCCAAACTAATTAAGTCCTTTATTAGTGAAATAAATAAAGTGGAGCTACAAACTTACACGAGACCCACACACGAAATAAAAAAATCCAGAACCTATCCATCGTTAATCACACAAATAGAATGTAGCTCACCGAACTACCGAGCTAGGTTTCACATAACAATGATCAATTCATTATAATTAATTTCATTCCGTGAGCTTTTTAATCGGCAATTCCTTATTCCTAAAAAGATTTGATTATAGATTTTGTAAACTTTTTTATTATTTATTTTCCTGATGTATTCTCACTTTTATCATTAATTTTCCTTACTAATAAGAAGTATAGTACCGTAGCCATTTAAATAGGTTGATGATAACCGTGATCTAGGGTCTTGGAAACCAACAAACAATTATGGCCATCATCCGTACGCCCATAGGTTGACTATGCGTGTGCCGTGAACGCTGTGGGCTATCACGACGCGAGCCGACGTAACTGTGCTCACCCGACGCTCACCCGACGCGCACCCGCTAACGTGACGTACATTGCTGAACCATTTTGGACTCCTATAATAGTTCTCTGTTTTGTATTAAAGTATACAAAATAGGGTATAACATTACAATGATTTTTATATGTGGTATGCCTACCTATAGATATTTACAAAATAGAATTTACCTAACCTATCTCTATTTTGCAAATCATCTGAAATCTACTTACAGTATTTTGCTGAAACCATTCCGATTAGTTGAAACTAAAGCTTTATAGAACTTCAGAATGAAAGAACCACTGCCATATTGACCACATATAATGTATATAACCTATAAGTATGGAGTTTCATTAAATTAAAGGTTTATAACGATATTTACGAACAGCACACATAGTAAACTTAATATTCTCGGTCGATTTACATGTTATGTACAATTTCACCGTTACAGTTCAGGGGCCCGATTCTCCTAATTTTACTTAAGCGACATACGATTCACGTTCGACTCGGTTCGACTGAGATCCAATCCCGACTCGATTACGATTGAAGCGTATGTGGCATTCCGCTATTTTTTCTTTGAACTAAACGTTTTTATCCTTTTCTGTCATTCAATAATGAATCATTTTGTCTGCAAAGGATTTACGATTGCAATATGATTGTAGAGCAAACTACCGTATTGACTAAAATCACCAAAATAGCAGACCAATCGCACACCAATCAAATGTCATTCGAACACGATTGGTCTTTTATTAGTAGCAGAATGCCCGATATGGTTAAAACTGCTATTGCGATCATATTGCGATTCGATTTCTATTTGATTTTGACATTATTAACTTAGGAGAATCGGGCCCCCGTTGAGTGTGATAAAAGAAGTATTAGTGAACAGAACGGGCTTTTATTGTTGACTGTCACGCTGCATCACTAGATGTGGAAAAAAACTTTGATATTTATTTGCATAATGTTAACGCTTAGGTATTTTAACTAGAGTTTGACCACCTTTTTATTTTACCTACTAGCCGTTTTCCCGCGGTTTCACCCGCGTCCCGTGGGAGCTACTGCCTGCACCGGGATAAAATATAGTCTATGTTACTCGCAGATAATATAGCTTTCTAATGGTGAAAGAATAGGTATTGAAAATCGGTCCAGTAGTTTTTGAGTTTATCCATTACAACCAAACAAACAAACAAAGTTTTCCTCTTTATAATATTAGTATAGACTATCATAAATATTTGTTTTAAGTAATACATTCATGAAGGTGATTGATTGTGAAAAATATATTGAAATGCACTCGGCTACCATAGAAAACAACGAATTGAAACCGAATATTTAAAACAAAACCATGTTTGTGGCGACACCAAAAAAACTGTCGAGTCAAAATCATAAGAATGTTCGGGTCTATTTGACCGATCTCTAGTTATAATAATATAATAAACCGAACGTCGCGTAATACCGGTGAGCGACTCATGTTACAAGCGTTGCGTGCGCGCACACACGATATGGAACCGACTGATCATCGAATTATTACCAAGTTACCTTATTAAAATAATTTATGGCAATTTACAGATTATTATTAACTCTATGAGGCGTTCTTGCGACGTGTTTTGATATATCGCGACTGGATGACGTGCGAATTGTGTTGCTTGTGTAATTGAGATAGATTTGTCTAGCTAGGAACTTGTTTCAAACTGAACTTAAATAAATGTTACCTGGGAAAAAATATTATTTGATTAAGTAGGTACTCTTGTATTTTATGAATATTAAAATACTTCAGCTAAGCTTTAGTCACTCCAAATACTTAATGTATTTGTAACGCCTTTATGATCTTGCCTTTTTAGTCGATGAGTGAAACTTTTCATAACTTTCTTCTTTTCGACTAAAATTGGGAGGAATAAACAAATATGTACTTATTGTCAAAAAAATGGTTTGTTCTAACACAGATAATGAAAAAATACAGAGCCTTGCGCATGTGTTGCATGTTTACTCTTTTATGCGAATACGTTTTATATAAGTATTAATTAGTTTATAATTTAGATAAACACATAGAAAATACTTGTGACATTGAATATAATCAAGGAAGCAGACGAAGCCGCAGCAAAACTATAGGCAGCTCTATCATGTTCAACAGATTTATGAACAAAAACTACCACGTCCGAAAAATAAGGTCACGTAAGCCACAAAATGCGAACCGCTGTGTTTACCCAGTAACCAAACACTTATCTAATTACAGGATTAAAGTATTTGAGTAATGAACTTTAGATGAGTGTCAAACAGTTTCGGCAGGGCAATAGGCAAAGCCATTCAAGTGCAAGCCCGAATATGCTCTGTTAGTTTTGTAAATGGCCGCCGCGGCTGACGGCGGATATAATGTAATATGAGAACATCTATTGGATTTTGTGTCTATGTGCGAGCAACACAATGCTTAGGTATCATTATATTATGTAAATCGCTGCCGGTGAAGCATTCAGTTTGGATTTTGTCAAATGATACTCTATACCTGGCAGCTATAGGTACCTACATAGACAGGGAAACTTCATACGAATGCAGCTTTTTAATTAAGCTATTTTGATCACGTTTCGCCTAATATCACCTTGTTAAACGAAATTGAGGAAACATAAATACTTTTAATTCGCTTATTTTGTCTTGAGATCAACTGAATCAGTTAAATGACCAGTTTAAGAGCGATTAAAGCAGAATCTTTTTTATGCAATTAGAATTTTCCGGTGTATTTCTGCACTATAGTAGGTACTTTTGTTACTCTTGCTATGTAAGTAGTTTGGAAACTCATCTCTAGGCACCTGTTATATTTAAAAAGAAAGAACTACTTTAGAATTTAAACAATGGACTAACCTAACCAGGTTTCGGGTAATATTTTATTTTATTACCGAAGATATTCTCTTTAAAGACTACTAAGATTAACCTGAAGTTCAGTATAGGTAGCGTTAACCATATAAATTAAATAGAAAATTATGTCAATCTGTTTTTCTTTGATCTCAAGATCAAATGAAACAATTTTGACAAAATTTCTAAGCAATAAAGCGTAGTAAATAAAACCGTCGCGCAGTGCCGCGGGCCCGAAGCCAACTGCACGATAAATGTGTCACTATGGCCGAGGGCTTTGATTATAAAGATGTCGTTGTTACACATATGCAACTATATTTATATATAATGGTGCTACATTATAAAATAAAGCGCCGATTTCCCCTGCCATAACGTAAATTTTTCACGTTTTTTGAGCTTATTACTCGTCTTCTATTTTTTATGAACAGTAAAATTACTTATGGTTTTTTACATTTTTACTGGTAGTCTGACTAATTCTGCAAACCTTTCTACTTTGTTAGCTTAAGCACAAACATAACGATTAGAGCAGGCATTTGCTGAAATGTCTTTTCCTATAATGTTACCACGACACACGAACATGCGCACACATATCTTGAGTACGATGGGCGTCTTTAGCTCAGAGGCCAACGAGCCAATTGCGATAATTGCACCAACGACACCTCTCGTGCCCATGCGTGACGTTAAACATCGCCAACTGAAACGAAAGACGGCCTAAGCGTCCACAATCCGTACAATCTATTTGTATCCATCTGTTGAGAAACTTAAAGTTCAAAATCGCGAGCCTAATTAAACGTCATTACAGCGTTCGTCGTCAAGGGACGTTCTTTGCCTTGATGTTTTCTCTAGTGCAGTTCAGTTCGGTAGGGTGCGTGCGATCGCATTGGAACTGGTTTTGCTTACAAGACCACTTCTGGTTTACGATATCAGTGGGGACCGGATTAGGAGACGATAACATTCTTAATGGGAAACACTGTGCTAAACTGAGTTGTTAAATTGGTTCGCAGCCATTAAATCCGCAGGGGGCGCCGTAACTTCAGAGCACATGATTGGGTTAACGTCTATATAAAACACGTTTTATTTACATGATTTTATAATACTTGGAAAACATTTCTTGTAGGTCAGGCTAAATAATATTAATAAAGCAAAATGAACAAACATTGTTTTCGTGATGCAGAGAACTTAAAAACGCTAAGAGGAAGTGGATACGAGTATTTTTCCTCGGGTATATTACATTTTGGTGGGTTTATCTTCAACAAGTGCAAAATTGTAAAATAATGATTTTGATTATGAATGTATGAGCGAATTCTTATGAACAAGGGGTCGAACAATTGGTTAGTGAACTTTTATATTTTTATGTATTTTTTGTTCTTATCTCTGTGGCCGGCTGACATTATCGTCATTTGTTGAAATGTGTTTAAAATAATTGCTCGAGCGCAGTGAGCGCTCATGCCTCCGTTGTATGCGAAAATTGCACGCGATCCCACGTCAGTCGGTTGTTTTGCGTAAATGCTCACATATTTGTCGTAAATGCTGCTGTATTTAAATAAATTCTGCTGCATTTTGACTCAAAACATTTAAATTGTACCGTTATCTTTTGCGGTTACGATTTAATACAAATTGAATGGCTTTATTGCATCGGGAATGCTTTGTTCAATTTGGATGGTCTGGGGTCGTAGTTATGATTGATTCCATTAGATCTGTCGATGGTTTCGGTGTATCAAAGTGTGTTGACCGGCGCGGACCACCTGCCGGCCAGGGAGCCTCGAATAACTATTGCTGCTACAGAAATAATCATCTACTAGACCTGACCTCGTTATAATTGAATTTACTGATGTTTGAAAAAATCCTCCGAGAACTTTTGAAAGTCAAAACATTCTTCAGAAACAGGATATCTACCTAGGTAGGTATATCCATAGGCACGAAGTGCGAATTTACGCTTTTCGCATATTCTGGAAAAGATTTACGCTTGTACGCAGATAGAACAAAAATAAGTTCCCATTCAAATACTAATATTTACTTAATTACAATTCACTATTCGACTAATATTGTTATTTCAATGTCTTAAAATTAACGTTTTTAACTCTGTATCTCGGCCTACAAATATGTCTAAGTAATAGAAATTTAATCAAATTATAACAAAATGATCACGCATAACAGTCGAGGCTTTTATCATAAGCGCGTGCCCGAGCAACGCTCGCCACTTGCTTAAATTGATTAAAGTTACATCTGCATTGTCGGCATCTATCTACAGGCAGTTTAATTTCTTTAACAATAACATTTAGTTCTGAAAATATTCGCTGTTGAAAACTATCAATCAAAATATTCTTCTTCGATATTTTGTTAGTAAAAAATCTTTCATATTATATTTATAAAAATATGAAACGTCCCGAACGGCCCAATTTATTTTAACTTAATATTTATACAAACGGTGACTACAAAAGGAATGTGTCAAAAACGCAACCACTCGAGAGCGGTGCGCGTCTGTCGATCGTATTCCGACGAGCAGTTATTAAAACAGAGCAGCTCATCGAAGCCGGCTAAATTTTAATAAGGTATCCACTACCGTCTTTGTTAGCCGTGACGAGGCAGTTTTGGACAATAGCTTGCGCAACTTATCGACTAAATCGATATCGGTTTACGAGGCGTTACGGGCGGCTCTAGCTACTGACCATATTTTGATTAATTGCATTCTTAGCCGACAAACTGTATGGGTTACGTGGAGGCCCAAATTATTGGCTGGCGCCGATTAATTAGCGAAACGAATGACGAGTAAGTTTACGGTTGGGGTGTTAAAATGTTTTGGTTAGCCATAAAAACACTTTTATAATTTATTATTCCTTGTTAATGTTGTTTTTACGATATGCGTTTAGTGATCATTTTAAAATCTTATAGGTACATCCCATCGCATTTTTTGGTTATTTCCGATCTCTTCAAGTACCTATAGGTATTATTTTACTACGGTACGAGGTGCAACTACGCGATAGAACGAACGCATTTTTTGTGAGGCTTTTGACATTTACTAACAAGGTCCCACCTCGTTTGCCGTTATTGTACGGTCGAAATAAATCAAATCGATCTCTACACAGCTTCCAATAAACCGATACATTTATTGATTTGTTACAGCATTAAATTGGTTCCCAGCAGTGCATCACATCAACAGTGTTGCCCGACGTCGGGAGGGTCACGGTCATGATTTCGGATTTCGGTTTAGGAGAACCTTTAATCGTGGTCGCTTGTACTAGGTGCTATAAAAACATGTTTTGATCCGTTTTTGTTTGCTATTGTCGTGTTATTGAATTACCTAATGGGCTTTGTAAGTTTTGAAAGCGAGGAAAGTTGCACAAGAATGGTATCTGTACATAAATAAATCGGTCCGATTATCGTTTATTGTAATGCTATAAGCAGCAATCGAATCGTAGCCCGTGGGTTGTCATTTTGCTTTTAATTGTTGCGAGACAGGTTGTTATTCAAATGATATGGGAGCTAGATATTGCGGGGCGATTATTCATAGCGGGTTGGCACATCTTTTGTGACTTTGGCCATTGAGAGCTAATTGAAACGAGTGGACGCGTGTGCGTAGGGTAGGCGTTTAGCGCAACGGTTGCGCGAGGCCCCCTGGAGGTACAGACACCTTTTTACTCAGTCGACGCGGCGGGTGCCGCTTGATTGCATCCGATCTCATCGTTTTATGTTCCCCATAAAGCCAACAATAATTCATTTAGACGACGTGACGCCACTCATTCGTTAACTGGTTCTAGACGTTCGATGAGGACGTGATTTTTATTTTGGAGCGACAGTAGTGAAGGAAGCGTCTAATCGTCTTCAAATTAGAATTTGAGCTTTGATGGAAAACTTTTCTTGTAAGAAACGAGACGTTCAAAAGAACTTATAATTAACTACCTACTTAATTTTTGTCAACGGCTTTTTATATTGGCAATCCTGGTGTTTGAATTCCGACTAGGTAGTTTACTAGGTTTCTTAAATCAAAGCTTTAAAAAAATCAAAGCTTAATTATATTTGTCGATTAAAAGTAATTCGGTGACTTATTTACTATCATAAACCAGGATTATAGCTAAAATCTTCGTCCAGATTCCTATTTTGCAACCAATAGAACTACTGCTGATAGAGTTCGCAAATTAATCTAGCTACTGATTCTGTGCTAAATATGCACCTAAATACCTAAGTTGAATAGTGTCTTGTAGATTGAGATCAAACAATTACCCTATTTAAAACAGCCGCAATTGTTTATCAGATTCAATTTATTCATCATTCTATGAATAATGTTTTTCAAATAGACCACTAAATAATAATCGGAATGTGTCCAAAGCCACAAGTTACACAAACGATTTCGCCAAACAACCGTCAGGCTAATTAATTACAGTCGTCATTTGAAATATTGTCTAAAACTAATTAGCGTGGTTCGATAGAATCCGACATCCGTCGCGTTACCAGCCGAACGTATCGAAGAACCGGT
This sequence comes from Helicoverpa assulta, assembly GCA_963856015.1. Lineage (NCBI taxonomy): Eukaryota > Metazoa > Arthropoda > Insecta > Lepidoptera > Noctuidae > Helicoverpa > Helicoverpa assulta. The sequence goes on from CAWLCW010000016.1 coordinate 6,839,694, forward strand.
ATAAGTAAAACAAACAAACAAATTCATTCCAAACCATTAGGCACGAGATCCGACTGTTAATGTCTCAATTTAGAAACGAGCGTAAATCTTCAAAGGCGTGACAATTACTGTTACTTCCCGGCATTACAAACAAAAAGGTTTTCCGTCAATTATCGATAAATTAACCCGATTAAACAGTCTATAGCCAGACGGCGCCGGAGTGCCTTATCTTTGGACATGCCACGCTTTTAGGCAGGTACCTACTAACAACACTCCGACGCAGAAACATTAAGATTTTTTAACCAATTTGCTTTTTATTAGGATGCCATGGGAACTTAAACATTTACTTCTCACTTTACGTAAGCTACACTAAATATTTTATGCATGCTTTTATGAAAGAAGCATCAACAATTAAAGACTTATCAAATTATGTTAAACATCAACACCTATTATGCAGCGCAAATTAATGTATTGCAAGTGGTTTCGTAAAGCGCGCACGTACAAACGTTGTTAATTCGATAATTAATCGCTTTCCGCCGTATAATGATAGAACAAGAAAAAACCACATTGCTTTTAATTGTGCCGTTACCGACAGCCTCTGCGTACATGTATAAGATGCTCTTTATGTTGTAGACATCTAACCTTTTAATAGAAGCGGACCCTATTGTGACTAATCATGATTAAACGACTTTAGACAAATTGCATGGCCGTGACTAAGCATGTAGGATCCGGGCCCGATCCCAAATCATTAAAAGAACAATTATAGATATCGCATTCCCACCTGCAACCTGTTCATGGATAATGATCTGGCTCTAAACAAATAGTAGAACTATGACCACTGACCGACGCTCATTGTCTGGGAAGCCTTCAGTAAAAACGCGCTTCGTATTAGCAAACATGTTTCATCTCATTACAAATGATACCTTCTCGTTAAATGCAATCAACTGCTGAAAAGTGAATGAGTTCGCACCACGAACAGATTGTCGAAATAACATGTTATCAGATCATTGACAGTCAGTAACGCGTCTGAAGATACTTTTTTTATAACAAAATTATCGACTTATCCAAATTGAAAACACGCCCGCAGAACGCTGTCGATCGAAACTATCGATAGGCTACGTGCTTGTTACTAGACAAAAACCAATTTAACTGTTCTGTTAAAGATCATTGAAGTTTTTTGTCATTTAAAAGAATAGAAAACGTAGTAGATTAAGTAGCGGAGACGCGTCGCTGAGCTCCCACAAAACGTTAAGAGATTTTCAACGGTTTGTTTTATTTCTGAAAAACGGCTCCCATTATAATTAGAGATCTTAACTGGTAAGTGATGACTAGTCACCATTATAGTGTTCTCAGCCACATCAAGCTTTTGACGTCCAGCGGCACAGAAGGCGTTCTATCGAGCCTTCGTCTCAACGCACCGATTACGAGCCAAACAAATTGTGTAGAGGGCACCTTTTTATGCTTTTCGACGTGCTAACAATGAACAAAGCCGCGCAACTGATCATTACCATTATACTATATAAGGCTTTGTGTTTTGAGTAAATTATAACAGGTACGTTTTGTGTTTTATTTGATACGTCAAGCGGTGGTTGCGCCGACGCGCGCCGGACCGCCTCACAATAGCGCTTCATTATCAACGGTGACCGCCTTTAAATCCATCTTTATAAATCGCGATAGTCTCAAGTCGTTATTAAAATAATTGTTATTCATGTCTGTGAGGTCCATCAAATCATTTTCTTATAACAAACAATGTAAGGGTGGTATATTTTTAAACGCGATGGCGTAATTTTGTATAGCGAGTCGTGTCTAGAAAATGTCTCTTTATCCGCTCACGTGAGCAGCAATCATTAAGCAATTAGGTTAAATTACTGTTCCTGGATATAATTGCTCTAACTTAGTACGTACCTAAAGTATATTTTAATGACAGGCTTGCAATAAATGGATCTATTCTACGTAAATGCGGACAAATAGCCTTTGAACATTGGTAGGTACGATAAAGTGCGAGTAATACTTATAGTCCGAACAAGCAGTTGTTGTTCTTATTAGCTATGAAAATTGTTCGGTTATTAGCCCTAGTAAGTTGTTATGTCGATTGCAGTATAGACAAATAAGTATAGGTAAATACTCTCATATAGGACAACAAAATAATTGTTTTAGCCTCCTCAAACCATTAGGTATACTGTAAGCTAAAACATGTTGGGCTCTTCCTTATTCTGACATTTATGTCTTGTTCAGTTCACAGGTCACCGCTGCCTGTAATTAGCAAGCATTTTAAATAGAATTGTTAAAATAATTAAAGGCAGAAACCAGCTAATGATTGGAAACATCGCATCGTCTGTTATCATGGTTTCTGTTGTTATGTTTTGATAAATTTCAGTCACGCCGATGCTGTGTTTATGTTTCAATTTCAAATACTTCTGTTAGTAAAACGTAGTAAAGCTAGCTGATTTACAAATTTCAAAAATATCTAGTGTTTTTACAAACATACCTACTTATTTATTTAATACATTGGACTATTACTGTAGGCTGTGTTAGTTAATATTTCTAAGCAGTTGTATGTATAAGCAGTTTTAGTTTTAGGATAATCAAGTATATTTGCCGTACCATATAATCAGATTAGATGCATGTGACATGCATATGTATATGAATCAGCATGTGTATATACTGATTCATACAATACAATAAATAAATAGCTACCCACGAGTATATTAGAACCGAACACGTCGAAATTAAATATACATATACACACAATAGTATGCACTAGCTAGATTATACAACCGACAAATTGCATGAACAACATAAGTACCTAAAAGAGCAATCAAAAGCGAGTTATTTAAAACATCACAGTTGAGTGGGTCCGCGGTCGGTAGCTCAACAACGAATCCTACGACAATTACTGGCCGACAGGCTATGATTAAATTATGGCACTTACTCCGAGTGTTTCCTGAAAATTACATGGGATGGCTCTCCAAGGCTGCGCCGGCACGCGATCTCGGCTCACGCAGTTAGCGCGCACACATTTAGTTTACGTTACGACACGTTCACGGACTTGATGACTGCATTCACTGCCAGCATTGACAACACCCCAAGTTGCAATAAAATATATATATATTTTTTTTTGAGTTGCATAGATCGATTTTTTTGGGTTTAGATCGTATTTTTCGAGTAGGTTTGTCGTATCAGGCGTACGAGTATCGTCATTTCGTGCATGCTCTGTATCGAGACCCAAGATAGGAAGCGGATTTTAACCGTTTAATTAAAAGATAATAGATGAAGACATAAAGTTTTGTGCTAAAAGGCTTTACTAATAGGTACCTATATATTATCGACCTTGGTTATGGGATGGCATTGAGTATAGATTTTTTTCATAATTGAGAACGGCAACTCGTGCACAATATTTTATGTAACATAAGCTGATTGTGCCACTTAATGCTCTAAGTGCTCGCCATTTTAAAACGCGACCAATGACGCATCGGTTTTAACGCGCGCCCGTAATTTTATGCACATTCGTACTGCATTCTAAGAGACATCGAGTTTAAAAACTGCACTACATAATTGCTATATTCGTGCTTAAAGCGAAATGTTTCTAGCAAGGTAGACATTAACTCTAAATACAGCTCACTGAGTATAACCATCGCATTACTTGAGGAACAACATTCACTGGCGCGCGCTGTTGTAATAACGTTTTCTTCTAAAATATTTAAACGAAACACTCATTTAAGAATGAAGGCGACTGAGTTTTAAGAAAATTTAATAAGTTAATTTTAAAAGATATTTAGGCGTATAGAAGTAGCATAACTTCAACAGTTATTGCTACGAAGCGTAGTAGTAAAGTTAGCTACAGTTCGTCGTAGCAATACAATCAACCGTATTTTTTTCAAGTTAAAATGAGCATATCTAAAAGTGTTGTTCATTGTTCTCAGGTGTGTGCACAAATGCGACAGCTCCCAGCGTATCATCCATCAATAGGATACTTCGGAACAGGGCTGCAGAGCGAGCTGCGGCGGAGTTTGCCCGAGCTGCCGGCTACGGCCTGTATGCTGCGCCTCCGCCGTACGGAGCCTTCCCCTGGGGCGGCGGCGGCGGAGTGTGGCCGCCCGGCTCTCTGCCCCTGCCGCCCGGGGTGCCTGGCCCTCCCACAGGAGTACCACATCCTGACGTCAACCAAGGCTTTCTGACCTCCGGACGAGGCCTAATAGGTACCAATTATTATTGAATATACCATAAATTAATGTTTAAACTCAGTCACGCTATTGAATAATTTCATAAATACCGTAAAACTTTTTACCCTAAATTCCTACTTATTCGTGACCGTTTTTGCCGACACAGACGTCGACGGTGACGATTCCGGCTCTCTAGACGGGGAACAGCCGAAGTTCAGACGGAATCGCACTACCTTCAGCCAAGATCAGTTAGAAGAACTAGAGAAGGAATTTGAGAAATCCCACTATCCATGTGTTTCTACCCGAGAACGGCTGGCGTCCAAAACGTCATTATCTGAAGCACGAGTTCAGGTAACGAACTTTAATTTACTTGACCTTATGCATATTTACATAAATCCATATAATTGGAGAAAGATGTCAAATCAAAGTCGCCACTTTTTGTCATATTTGAATTAATTTGAATATTGAATTTGTTAACAAAGTGAATACAGAATACTAATCATTTTTATTTACCGTTACTGACAGGTTTGGTTTTCCAACAGACGAGCCAAGTGGAGACGCCACCAGCGCATGAACCTCCTGAAGCGCGGTGGCGGCTCGCCCCCGCACCGCCTCCCCCACTCCCCCTCCCGCTCCCGCTCGCGCTCGCGCTCCCTCTCCCCCGCGCGCGTCTCCTACCACACCCCGCAAATGGGCGGCGAGAATAGCGCCTTCAAGGCCCTCTCGCACCAGGACACCAACGCCTTGAAGGCCTTCGCACATCAACAGTTCGATGCCAACGCACTGAAAGCGCTCTCGCAGCAGACGAACTTTGACGGAAGCGCTTTTAAGCCGCATCCGGCATTAGAGAACAGCGCCTTCAAGTCGCTCGTCCCGCACTCGGCAGCTGCAGCGCTATTAGCGGCACAGTCTATACAGTTAGCGAGAGGATATGAGTCACACTCGGACTCAGACGAGGAGATCAACGTCCACGAGGAGAGCGACAACGAACAGAGGGTGGCGCGCAAGTCGCGGTCGGCGAGCCCGTGCCGGCCGCGCGCCACGTCCAACGACCTGCCGCTACAGCTCACCAAACACGATCGTTGATACAGTCATTATAATTAATTTATTTACATTTTACCTACATAAAGTATTACAATTATCATTCCTATCGAATGTCCATGTTCCGAATAATTATGTAAATTAAGATTCTAGAGTGCTAATACTCCAGTTAGTTTGTAAATTAATGTAAATACCTATGTAGATATTGGAGTTGTTAATTAGTGTAAAGAAGACGAGAATGATTAATTTTAATGATGCACAAACTATCGCGTTTAGAGAGAGTAGTATTAAATTAGTTGGTGAATTGTTGACATGTTTTGATCTGGGGACACAAGGCAATTATAAATTATTATAAACGAATTCAATGGACTAGCAATGTAATGGTAAAGGTGTGTAGTTATAAATAAAGTGAGACGTTCTCGACTGAAGTTGCTCAGTGGCCCTAGAGTAACATTTTATAAATAGTAATAGACAAGGATGCTAACTGGCTTGTATTAAGTTGTTGTGATACTTCGAGGGAGTATACCAAAGTATTATTATCAATGGGGAAAAGTCCGGTTTCAGGAGAAAAAAGTTCCTAACGCTTTTCATATCTACAGAAAAAAAAACAACTTTAGACATATTTACACCAATTAGGTAGATGATTTGTAAAATAATTGTTAGACAATGAATTAGGTCACTAAAGTTTATGATTTTGGCACTATTTTATAGAATTTGTTAATACGGCCACATGCTTTGGGACATCGGCCCAAATTGCCCTTAAGTAGTTATTTTTGTAAATATTGTTACAAACGTGAGCGTTGTATACTATTTATTGCTTAAAAGAATATTAATTATTGTAAAATATAGGAGACAGTTTACATACGTACCTAAATATTACAAAAATATGAAAATAAATAATTTAAAAAACTTAATTTGTTTTTCTTGCTATCCAAATCAAAAAAATTAAACCATTAGATATGCCCTTATATAACCCTACTCCCTATAAGTATCCTTTGATGAGTAGTCGTTATATCATAATCAATATCAATATCAACATTAAAATGATTCCATAAGTTGAAAGGTGTGCATCTAGACAAGTAATTCGAACTTGTCTAGATGCACAACAGCAACTTTTGGAGAAGTTTCTTGGAAGCACGGCCCATTGGACTAAAGGTTAAGAAAAATATTGTGAGAAAAATGGGATTTAAATGAAAGCCGTCGCAAATCCGCTTGTGTGTTCAAGTAACAAGTAAACGTTCTCCCACAACATGAATTTGGTGAAAGAAGTATTAACTTTAAAAATTAAACAATCATAAAGTTACGAAGACTTAACAAAGGGATATAAAAAACTAAGTTACCTTTAAAAAAACTGGAATCAAATCCGGCAATCCGTCAGTAATTATCTCCGCAGAGGATAGAGTCGTAATTCTTAGCCCTTTGTCCGTATTGCGACAATTATCCTTTTTTCCGATTTGTTATTAAACCGATTCACTCCTTCCCGGATATCGGCAATCAGCTGGTGAAAGCTGATCGAAATCGGCAGAAAAACCTGGCTGTCTTTACAATGGTTGTCTGTCATAAGGTTCCTCCTTACACACATCGGCCTAGCCTTACTTGGAGCCGATTTTTATACTTTTACAGTATTTCGAAAATGGCTGATTTAGTGCTGGCCTAAGTAAACTGATCTGTAAGTATACACACCACTCATTACCTATACAAAGCTCAAAGATAGTTATTCAATGAAAATGGCTTCAATAAGCAGAAGCATACTGGAACTTAGATGCACCCGGTGAGACTGGTAGGCGACCCCAACTTAGTTGGGAAAAGGCTGCACAGATAGAAGTAGGAGCACAGTGAAATGATGACGCAAGTATCATATTTACTTTCTAACAGAAAGGAAAATGGTAGTAAGTATAAAAGCTAAAGCTAACAAAGTCCGCGTCAGAGTTAAGTGATATCATTTTATTAGGCATAAAAGGCCCACTTGACCCAATCATAAGCGGGACAGTAGACGCAAATGGACAAATAATATCTTATATTTATACTATATATTGTAGTTTGCGAGTAAATGTGCATATTATGTAGATGTAGTATCATTAACAAATTGGCGATGGCGCAGAAAGTTTATGGCGTGGCTAGAGAACGCGAACAGCCGTATTCTGGAAATGCTCTGCTTTCGAGATGTTTGAAGTAAATAGTCGTGATACAGTTAAGTTATTCCGATTTGTCATTAAAATTGAGAAACACACTTTCACTTTATAACGGATAAAACGGGCCTAAAATATTAAAAAAATTCAAACAACGAAATAAAATATTATTCCGGGTAGGTACGTAGATAGATCTCAAAAGGGAATAATGCCGAGACATTGAAGACCAGCGAGACATAATCATATGTATTAATTTCAGAAGCCTTTCGCCACCCCTGAATACAAAAAGACATAGAACTTAGAACAGCAAAGACATGCACTGATATATAAATAGTGAAATACCTATTAAATTTATTTATTATTATACAAATTGGTGCAACGTAAATAGAAAGGCTAAGAAGTTGAGATCAAAAATGCCGAAAGAGGCTTTTACACCTTTATAGAAAGCAATACAAAAGTTTACCATGAAACAGTTGTCAAACAAATCAAAATAGCATATTTATGTGTATCGTAAAAATCACGCGTACACGGAATAAAGTCGTAACGTTTGTTCGGAATAGTGAGGTGCTTCGATAAAGTTGTAGCGCGTGATAGTCGCGGAGTGAGGATGCATGTACGCGCGCCGACCCAATAACAATAAATTTTGTGCGTCGTTTGAAGCGCCGAGTGGACAAGGTGCGTTACTAAAAACTATGCGCTGAGATGCGGTATATTTTTCGTTCTAATAAGTAGGGAATCATTTCATGTAATATGGTTTATTTGGTACGAACATTTATTAAACAATTTCATAGTAATAAAAATTTATAATTAATATAAGCATAGAGGCACAGTGATCGTAGTAAATGAATTGCTTTCGGTAGACAATTTTTTTTTTGTATTCGACAGTACCTACTTCTAAATAGATAAGGAAAATATAACAAAAATGCAGATACATAGTTGACTAAAAATAAAGAAGTGTGAAAAAAATACTCTGATACGAGACGCCGTATATTTCAGAAATGCGCGTCCCATGCGCCTTGCTGCTGTCACACGGGGCACAGATTAAGAGCGCGGTGTGAACCGCTCCACTATCTCCACAATACTTTAACACGTAAAAAGTGCTAATACAGCGATATGAACCGGAATTTAAGAGCACAGATTTATTGTACTTTACAACTATTTCATTATTCTATTCGTTTCGTAGCTCTGTATTAATACTAGAAGCTGGCTTATCCAAGTTACGATGTAGGCATTTTTAAAGTAGCACAATTTTTATTTTAGTAATGCAATCATCTGAGTCTTTGAAATAGGTAAGGTCTAGTAAAATCGTAGAGCATCCCTACTCTTATACCTACCTACCTGTCTAAAAGGTGCAAGATTAGTAATAGTAATATGTGTATTGTGATGAAGACCTACTACATGACATCACATAAACTCGTTATCGTCCAGTGAGCCAGTTACACAATTATCATCATCATCTCCTTATCGGACTTATAATACCTAATTAATTTGTAGTGATTTGTATGTATCTGTTTCGAAGTGATGGATTTGAATAAATTAATAACATTACTTTATAATCTTGAGTAATCCAAATAATTTGATAGTTTTATGATTGAAAGTGGTTAGTAATTTATTTTACGGCTGTTGGCCTACGACGTAACTCAAGTATTTTATCTATTTGTGTAAGTGTGTAGTTTAAATGAGATTGGTTTCATCTAAGTAGGGGAATTTTTAACTCGATACGATTGCGTTACTTATTATTATTTTTATCTCTCGCAATCAAGATTAACCTAAAAAATAAACCCATTCAATAAGTAATCGCGTTAACTTACAAAAACAACGTTTATCCGTGTTAATTTCCTTCACACATTTCTTAACAAAACACCCGAGGATATGACATCATTCGCACATAAAATTCCCATATTATTTTTATGCAAATTGACTGAGCAATCATAACATAAATTCTTTAATATACCCACTCGGGACGGAGCCGCATTGGAAGCAATAATGTCCTTCCATAAGCTGCAGCGTTAAGAATTTTGGGTTGACACACAAAATTAGTTCTGCACTCAACTGCAGAAGCATATCGGTGCATCTCGCTGAATAAAATCTTATAAGGAATTTTATCGTAAAATCTGCAATGAATGAAGGCTGATTAATACGTTCCGGTGTAGGTAATGTGAAGCAATTTGATTTTCCGCTTTTACGTAGAGAGTAACTATAAAGATATACATATCTTCTTCTACGCCACGGATGCTTAAATTAACCTGGTAACATAAATAAAACATGTATTTAATGTCTGAAATATTATGACTCCGATTGTTTTACTGTTAGCTTAACTAATACAGATGTTAATTAAAATTACTATCTAATTTAAATTTAAAGCAAATAAAACTACGGACGCATAAAATGTAAGCAATTCAAATTAAAATATTATAGGTAAATAGATATAAACTGTTAAGTGACAAGCCACACATTCCGACACAACATAAATTAATTTTAATTAGTCATATGAAACCTGATGATCGATACAGTAAAATTATAATGATCATCGATTTAATATAAGATTAACATACAAACGAGTGTTACTAACGATTATGGTTATCGACTCGCGTAGGACGATTGGTATTTACTATTTACCTGTTAACACAAGTTATGGTTAAAAAATAACATTTATAAAAAAGCTGGCATCGATTTTAAAATCTTTGAAAGAAAAAAAAATACGGCGTGATAGTTTCCCATAAAATCATGAGCAGATTCGAAATGTAAGCACATTAAGTTATCGGGCAAATTATCTCGTAGTGTGCTACAATATTTATTTGTTTCTCACTAAGGACGGACTCGGCTGCCAGAGTGTTCTCTCCCAATTAGGTGGTTATTGACGTTTTACTGTTATCAGGTTAATCTTGAAATGAGAAGCCGTATTTATAGTGCTATTGGGTTTTGTGCGAGCAGGATGCTTTCACTAAGTGTGAATCTTTTATATGTTATTTTTTTTGCAATAAATATTTTAATTAAATAAATTTTGCAACGGCAATTTGTTAAGTAACCACTATTAACAAAATTGAGTCATAAAGTTAAAAGTTATGACCGATTTCATGTTTTTTTGTGAAATACCTCGTATTAATTTCATTATAATTACACTGATTTATGTACAGACAAACGCGATTCAAGCAATAAAGTTGTAACTTTAGAACAACACTGGTCATCCCACACTATAGATAAGGCTGCGCTACGACACAGCCCAAAGTCGACATTTATCCCAAAAAGGGAAGCTGTTAATAGAGTCATTCAACGTTACCGGCCGAATTATCTACAAAGAGAGAAGTCAGCCCGGTGTCGGTCGGAAATATAAATTTATTTGGTGGTTGTCGCCGCGACACGGGCGCCCGCGCCTCTATCTCGCCGCGTAATCTTGAACATTGGCGTTAAAGAATTTAAATTATACGCTGATACAAATGAACGGGCGAACCCGCCTTATTTATTGCCTTAATCCAAATTATATTGACTAGGTTTCTTCGATTCGGATACGTCGTCACATGATCCATAATATGAATAAAACGTCAAGTTATCGCTATATTATAAGCTCGGATTATCACCTGTGTATGTTGGGAAATTTTACACCTATTATCATTAGTGTCAATATTACCAGTGTTATGATGTTTATGAATTATATAATACTGCGAGGGCTGGAGTCGTTGCTCTGTCGTTTATCAAGTGAGGTGTCGATTCTGCACTATAAATTCCAATTACTAATATTTCTGTTCGGCGCGCACTAATTAAGTTCAGCAACCAATTCACGCGTGCGCATCGATCGAGCCCCGCCTGGAGACACCATTAGTCTTGCTACTATACTTCTTCATGCCTGCAGACGAAGAAATGTAAAGATATGAGCGATATTTCATAATTATTACATATTACCAGTTGATAATGTTTTTCTGTTGTAATGTTATTTAAATCTTTAAAACTAATCGAATCAGGTTGATCTATATAGGATCAGATTACAAAGTTTTATATTCCTATTTTTTATTTAAACCTAGTTCTGAAGAGGTCAGGTAAAAAAATCAACTATAAGTTTAATTAATTATAACCCAAAGCTATTCGTTTTAAAACCTGCTGAAACACACAATTAAATTAATTTGCTATGTGTAAATATTCCTAAGTCTGTGGAGTTGCGTATATTTATAACATGACAACTTCATCTCGAGCTTAAATGCTGATATGAATGGAGCGATCAACTAATTTAGTCTATACGTCTTTATTTAGCTCTTGTAATACAGAATATTTGATTTATGTGTATATTTATGAAGGTTCATGAGAGTTATGAGAATCAACAGCAAATAACTTTTGGAACTGTGACAGTAAGCTACTTAAGCGCTTTTTAAGCTTCGTGCAATATCATTCTATCTCGTTTTCAATTTTGCTTATTTCCTTAATTTGTGCACTGGGTAGCTCTTTTACGTATTACATTCGAGTCATGCTGCCCCAGGCGCAGCACGTCAGTTGAGAACGTGTGCACCACTTATAACTGTGCTTATACATGTTCAGGTACATAAAGCACGATATTTAAACGAGAATTATTGTTAATCATCTTTTTATTAAAAACGGCACGTTATAAGAAAGAATAAAGATAAATAAGCATTTATGTCACTACTACATTAAACATTACTGACGGAATCAGGTACACAATTTGATTCGCATCTTTCGTTTCTCCTCTAAGATCTTTTTCAAATCAGTCACTTCTTTAGATGAAGTCGACTTCACGAGAGTCAGGTTGGACTTTCTGTTACGTTTTCGTAGCATTGTTTGCTCGCTCAGATAATTCTTGATAGTTGTCTTTGTTTCCTCCAGGTCTTGCTTCGCAGCTTTATTTTCATCTCTAATAAGCGTTCTCTTTGTTTCTATTTCGTCCTTTAATTCTATTTTCATGGCATTTAACCGTTCCTGTAACTCTGCCATCGACATTTCACAAAGCAAACCTAGTCCGGATGTTTCCGTCAGATCTATTATTTTAGGCACTCTAGCTTTCCTAGCAATCATGGCTAATATTTTTATTTCTTTGATCATATTGACCCTACGCTCTAGTTGTTCTTGTTTTTCTTGAATAGCTTTTGCTAATATCATTTCGGTTTCTTTCTTTACTTTATCTGCTGATTCTTTCTTTTTCGCAGCGATATCGTTTTTGGCTTGCAATAGGCTCAGTTCTATCATGGAAAGTTTTTCTACTTGTTTGCGGTTTTTTTCCATTTCAACTTTTCTCCACCGTTCTATTTCTTCATTCCAGGCCTCCTTTTCCTTCAAAAATTCTTCATATTTCTTTTTGTTTTCTTCTAGCAATTTCTTTTTTGAGAGTAATGCTTCTTCGTATGTAATTTGACCCAACAAATGTTTCTTTTCTATATCAAGCAGCCTTTCCCTTTCTTTTTCTTGTCTGTCATATTCCGTTATTTCATCAATTTTGACAGTATTTCTACAACATTTCATAACATTTTGTAACCATTGCACTTCGTCTTCTTCTGCTAATTGTATTCTTTTGTTCATTCTTTTTATAGTTGTAGCAGTCTCTTTTACTGGTGGAGGACTAACTTTAATTATAGAATTTTGTCTGGGCTTCGTTTTTGTGTTCTCGATTTCTATTTCGTCTCTGATACTGGAGAGTCTTTTATAATATCTATCCGATTTAAGTTGAGCATAATGAAAATCTTTGTTTTTAACGTCATTTAACAAATGAGCTGCTTTTTGTTTGTTCTTTTCGTGAATTTGTTTCAATTTTTGATCAATAGCAGTTTTTGTTAACATCCTTTTCTTTTTGTTAAGCATAGAGTTTGGAGGAGTTGCTGGGAAAAAACCTGGCTGAACTGGTGGGGGAATATATTCTTTACCTTTGCGGTTTAATACATTGGGTTGAACAGGTACTGTGAGTGGTTTTATCTTCCTATTTTCCATCTTCTTTACATGCTCAGCATAGGTATGAGCCATATCACTAATGTAAGGCTGCCATTCAAAAAGTGGTCCAATAATTTTTTCAGTTATGAAATTCGTGTCATAGCTAGATTGAGCGACTTGCGATATAAATGTTAATACTTCATTGTTGCTTAAAAACTTTGTGAAAGTATTCAACAGAGGCTTGCTTAAGTTGAAGAGACACTTGTAAAGTAACTGCATGTCTTTTGGCACACATTGAAAAGTGACTGCGTGGAGTATGATCATGAAATAATCTTGATCCTCATCTGTAAGCTCTTCGTGTAAATGGGAAGCTATCTCCTGCAAGAACGTGCGATGTCTTTGGAAACTCAAAAATGTTTCTGCTATCCATGATAGTTTTGTGTCCTCAGTAGTTTCTGGACATTTTTCTATATAACTTTTCATATATTCGTATGATGACACCTCGCTAGCAGCTCCATAGTCAATGATAATATTTCTTAGTAGTTTTACGTTTCCGGAGGTGTGGTAGTAAACCATTTTTCAATGGTTTACTATTTTGGGCAATTTCAGAAACGAAATGAAAACATGACACAAAATACAACACGACAAATAATTTTGGTGACAGATAATAAAGTAAAGCGTGCATAGTGAATTCTAAACGGCCAGTTGTAATTTATATTTTATACGTAACTTTTTACTTTTCCCTACTATCTTTAAAGAGTTCTACTTTCCATGTTTAGGTTTATGTGAAATTAATAAATCTCTCTTAACCGATTTAAACATTTTACATGCATCCTCAAACGTTTCATTAATTCAGAAATCCGTCGGTAAACGACTAACGAACGGCAAGCAAAATCGAATCTGAATAAAAAAAGGCAAGTAGGTAAATCAATCGTCAGTCAAACGTTGAGTTCATCATACATTCCTGTCATCCGCGGTTGCCGACGGGAGTATTTAATTAGGTAGCCGGTCTGTTTTCGCCGGGTGCGTCATTAATCAATCAGTTTGGACGCGAAGCTATTATTCGACAGGTCGACACCTTAGGCCGCTCCGATACGCGCAAAGTGCAAGTCATACGCTCCCTCTTAAAATATAATAATCGTGTTAAACACGACCATAAAAGCCATATTCGATTAGAGGTATTTTAAATAGGTTCCTGTCTTGTTATCTCGAGCCATTGTCGGTGTAACAACGTATCGGTTTTTGTTCTCTCTCTTTATAATTACTCTCGCCTCATAATGCTGTAACTAGAAGTTAGTTTGTTAATAGAGATTCGGGATTCCTTGTGTAGGTTCTGTTAAGTAATCATTATAATAAATGCGTGTAAAAGAGCTTTTATGCGTGATATTGTATTGTTATTTTATAGCAAGTGATTGACTGATGGAATTGTGTGGGAATCTTTCACGATTAAACCTGATAAGAAGGGAATGGAACATATCAATGCTAAGGTAGCAATTGCATCAATCTAAACACTAACTATACATATAAAAATCAAAACTTTTCGATTTTGCGACATTTTTTGCTACATCTCGGTTTACATATTCAAATGTAGGTCTTGAACTGAACGTGGACTATCAGTTACGGCATTAGCCAGCTCATTAAGTATAAACATTAGCATTAACTTTCTTCCGTCATCACTATACATTACCAAATAAATAGATCTGAAGCCGCGGTCACTATATCCGATCGTAAGAAAGCGGTGGCTTATTGACTCTGTCAAAATTAATTCAACTTTGAACACAAATCAATTTCAACATAATATTAGCTGTCAGGGCATGTCAAATTACTGCCTTTAATTAACGATACGGCTCGCCTTTCTCACGTCATATAAATGTCTAATGATTCCCGATTGAACGTACTCTGTATTGTTATTTTTGAGCCTTTGTGCTTTATTCCACTTTTAAGTACATTTCAAATTGAATGTATCGAAGGGTCGGTTAATTAATTGATGGACTATTTGAGTGTGAACTAGTTTTATACGACGGATTGACAATAAGTTATATATTTGCAAGAAGAATAAAGATAGGACCATAAGTACGGTAGGTATTTAAAAAAAAAACAGCGTTTTCAAAACGAATTAAGGTTACACTTAAAACGGCGATATCATTATGATTTACAAAAGGAAGTACATAATAGCCCCAATATATTAAAAATCATAACTATCAGTTGAAACGAAAGGAAACAATTAGCAAGCTGAGATGGTATAAGTATTAATGGCCGCGATTTTTCTTAAACGTGCAACCACCTTGTTTTCGCAGGTGGCACGGGACAATACCTAGCCAAGTCTGTCATATTCATGTAACAATCATAACTTGAATACGTAATAAGTGGGCGGTCTACAAATATAGTGGTGTTACAATCGGAAAATTACTCGATGGAATTTTCTGTTTATGTGGGTTAAAATAAATAGGTAAGTATTGTGTGGCAAGAAAATAGTTTGTAGATATAAATGTGTTACCGCGTTACGAATGATTTATTTATATGTTCTCTATTAATTTATTGCAGTATATAGGAATTGTTGTAAAATTCGCATACGTCCTTTTATCACGAACACATCCTTTTGAAGATGTTCGTAGTCAGAAGATGCCATATAAGTACTACTAAGTACCATAATGAACTTATTCATACCAAATTGCAAACCAATTACTCATACAAAACAATATAAAATGTAGTAGGAAAAATAGTGTTTAAATCAAAGGCAAGATAAATGTTAAGTGGGCAGGGCTCGGTCGCCAGTCGTCATGAAAGGTCACCGATCAGTGAGGTTATTTATCGGCGGCACGTCACGACTCCAACACATTCGGAACTCAAGCTAGCTTGTGTTTAATAAGAGCTTTACAAATTATATTGTTGAGATAGTTATAACGTTTAGTGACATGCTATTTACGTTGGTAAGTAAATCGGATTGTTAAAGTCGATTATAATAACGGCAAATATGACTATTCTAGAGGTAATAAAGAGAAAACATTTTTTTTCTGTTTGTACCTTGAAACTTTTTTACTGTTGGAAAGCTACACTCGTCCAAAGTGACATAGCCTAACTTTATCCGTAGCGTAACATTATCTGGAGTTAGTTAGCAGTTTCGGAAAGGGAAATCGGCTAGTTTTTTTTATAAATTCCGAATCTACATTAATATCGATTTTAATCAGTTGAAAAATACTTCTGTGTTTTCTTTAAGTATGTAAAATATGTGATTTCTATAAGAAATGGAAAAGATATATGATGAAGGATATTAATGCATGGTTTAAAAGTCAATTTGTTTCAGTCAGGTATGATGATGTGAATCATGCACCATGACATGGTTAATGGAATTAATGTGCTCATTGAATACTGCAAGTGTATGTATTTATACCTACGTAGGTATAGGAAATTATTCTGTTTGCTGAGAAAAACAACACATACTAACTTGAGCTTTGCTGATATAAAATTATAGGTAGGTTTTAATAGGTAGGTACGTTTAATAGGTAATTGTGTCATTCATCGAAAAAAAAAAAAATATACAGGATCATCTGAAGGTACCGGCAGTTCAAGTAAAGTAGGGTTTTCTAACCTTATTATGAAACGTTTAAGGTATTTAACCGAAGTAAACTATATCAAAATACATGGCACCCTAATCGATTAAAACATAAACTGAATTTCTCAACACTTTTATATTTAGAATCAGTTATTCATCATTACCGACACCATAAATATAATAGCCAATAATTGAAACGAACAGAAGTCATCGATTATTATATTCGAGTCGAAACAAAATTATTGGAAGCTTATTACTGGGGCCACCTAAGGAGAGGCTCCATCAATCTCCTTGGCCAGTTACAAAGGAACTTAACAAAGAATTATGGCTCTTTATGTATAGTCGCTACTATGTAGGAGGATTATTACTTCAATTTAATGACCCCGCCGTGATTAGACATCGCCTATAAGTACTTACTCTCCGATTTATTACATAAATCTTGATACGAGTAATAAGGTGAATGTCTTAAGCTAACGCCGGTAACGTTCATTAAAAGGGCAGTTAAAACGCTAACTAACCGTCAGTGTTGCCAGCTTGATTTTTAAGATAAAGTAATGAATTTCATCTCGCTGCTCATTAGAAGTTTGAGCGCAGCGGAGATGATTTTAATGTATTTATGTGAAGTTTATATTGTGCTAAAGGCTTTTGGTATTTCTACTTTATAACTGGGCAGATACCATCTATATTGAAGACTCAATTTTATTCGCAGTGAAAATGGTAGTTTGCTTTGGTTGGTTCACTGCGGCCAAAAATTTTGCGTCAAAGAGGTTCAGAATGTCGTTCTCGTGTTACCTAACAGAACTTGAACTGAACTTGAATCAATGGAAACCAAGCACGATTAAATATAGGTTTACTGATTCAATTGTTTTCCTTAGCGTTTGATATTCTTGCTAGATTATGCAATCAACTAGGCATAAAAGCATTAAGGCTAACTAACTATCGTAGGCTAACAATAAAACTGTTTCTGCCTTATAATTGGAAAATGCTCGCAGTACAACCCTATCCAAGGAGTGTCTCGTCTGACACTCTCAGTAAAGTTTTATTTTGTACCCGAAGACCTGTCTTTAATCCTACTATTTAATCAAGCCATGTAATTAATGATAACTAGATTCACATTGACTGTAAATCGAAGTTTATTCATTAACACTTGCGAGTTTCTTATTGTATTTCCCGGATCGTGTCACGTACCTATGCTATTTTATTTAAATATGGTGTCATTACCAACTTCAGTTTATATAATTACTTACTGTATATTATATACAATGGGTACCTAAGTAATAAGTTAAAGAATTGGCATTTAATGAAAAGGGAATAGGTATTTATAAATCAACAAATCAATTAAGAAACTTGAAGGATACGTCAAAATAAGAACCTCCACAAAAAATATATGAAGAAAACTTAATTAAATTATACCGCTATCGAATCCAGAATGGTTATAACACAAACAATGTTAAAAATGTTGATGCAATCACCGTCAGAGATAAACTTTGATGACCAACGATGTTATTTATTTGTTCAGTAATTTATATGAGGTTAGTTACTGTTTTATTGGGCGTATTAAATCAAGCCCCAATAAGGCAGCCATTCATGTTTATTTTTACGAAGTTTCTGCTCGGTATGCTCAATAAATTATTAGCTTGGTCACTTTTATCACGGGTCCATGGTAACGTTTATCGAACGTTAATAGTGTGTGGATAGTCCCGGCCGTATTATCTGTTTTACGCGGCCGGCTCCAGAACTGAAATGTCAGGTATTAAATCCTTGTTGATTATGTTGTCGCTTTTAAAAACGGTTTTAGTAGCTGATTGATTGAGTCAGTTGTGATAATATAATACCAATATTTGGATCACATTTAATAAGTCATTGGAAAGAAAACTTTGAATTAGGTATTTCTGTTCAGTTTTCTATGACAACTGAAAAGATACACTATTCTTTCAGCAGCACAAAACACGGGTCATTTTCAATGTACCTACCTAATATTCTTAAAAATATATGGAAACATGATATACTTATACACAATATTACAGATAGAGCTTTGAATACATAACCACGAAGTTCAAAGCAACATCCTAGACGCATAGATCCCGATTGAATTATCAAAACGGTACCACGATAAAATCCACACTAATCTTACGTGTAGCGCAAAGTGGCTCAACTCGTTCGACTTTATTGATTGACAAGCGCACAGTTGGATTAAATTCCCGCAACATTACACACACATTAGTTTTACACCGGCCCTTCAGATATATCTGCATCAAATTATTCTTCTCGCGATTACCAATGGAAACTTGCAAATAAATGTGTCAACGTCATTAGGAAAATTGGCGTTAATGATACGGCTAGTCGTTTTGCATAAATGTCATCGCGATATTTACAAAGGTATAGTAGTTTCGACCTCAACAAACTTTTGAATGGATTCCTTACTTTCAAGGAAAAGTACTAGGGATTAAGTCATTAACGTAGACGCGTAGAAAACAAGTTTTTTTCAATCAAATATAATTAACTAGTGGCAGCACTAATAAGATGAATTTGAACGTGAACGGTCACTTCCTAGTGGGACATAAATCACTGTGTAAGTTTTTATTGGATCCCAAAAATGTCTGATCATGACGAACCATTCATGTGTAATTGGGATCAGCGGCTTCACATAAAATATGAGATGCTGGCTTCAGAGGGTTTTATAGACAACATAAACACTTTATTGTGTTTTATCCGCTGAGGTTTAGTTCAACATAAGTACACGGTCCGTTTGTTCGCTACTACAACAATGCATGAATATTAGTAGTATGTTTTCATCATAGTACTTCCAAATATTACAATTCGGAAATTATTTTTTTGAAGTTAATTAATTTTCCAGTGACAAATTACGTAGCAAAAGTGTTTTACACAGGAAGTAATCGCTATTTGAAAGAACACATATTTACGTATGGTCTCATTAAATTAACCACAATATAAAAATATTTACACGGAAATTAAATTTTACACGAAGCGACCGAAATGTCAGTCATTAAATAAATGTAGAGCAATACATATTAACGCAATGTTCCTTTGAAGTGTAAAGTTAATAATTTAAGTAAATGACACACGTATGTCAAGAAAATAGGTAATAATGAAAACAGAATAGAATAAACAGACTGAATCACAGAAAAAACTTATTTTCAAATCGCGTAGACGCTACATTATTTATTACATGAAACAACCCACAAGAATCCGTGGCGCCTACAATTAAGGAAACAAGAATAGCCACAACAGTTATAAGAATTTTGAAAGTTCAGGATTTGCAAGTTATTACAAAACATTTTAAAGACAGCATTTTCATTCAAATGAGCAGACGACACTGGAAAGTGGTCACGCTCCTGTTGTTATATAAAGCATAACTGCAATTCAAAACGAAAACAAAGGGGTGTGACACAGAGGCACACCAAAATTGCCATTCAAAATTTTCCGAACGAGTTCCACTTCAGGTGAAGTTCATTTAAGCATAAAATTACATTGTCTCCCAGACATTGTGTGGTGGCAATGAACTGCACTTTGACATAAAATCGTAGTGGAAGCTATAAATCTATTTCATTGCCTTAATAAAGGATGACTAAGGAATTCGATAGGAGGCATCAGTCTCGGGACATCTTTCATAGGTCACAGTCATTAAGTGTGTTTTGTTTCTTTAAAGTAATTGCACAGGCCATTTACATTGATGACAAGGACTGTATGTGATGAACGTTATCAAGTTCTCAATTGCTATTAGGACCCGAGGAAATATGGAAAGGTTAGATGGATATTAGGTGTATGCTTTCTGAGCTAAAAATGGCAACAATTTACCTCCACTTTAACCATATTTTAACACTTAAAAAAAGGAAGACCTCTCTGGTTTCCCACTTTGAATGCTCAGAAATGCACAAGAACGGGTAAAAAACAACGATAACTGTTGCGCATCAGTAGCAATTTTACAAATTATGTTTTTACACAAACTGTGCGCGTTAGCTGATTTTAAATAAATTAGTTGTTAACAATTGCTAATAAGGTGAAAATGTTATGTGTGCCATTAACAGAAACTATTTTACATAATCCTTTATTATGCTGTGCCGTTGCTTGTCAATCAGAAGCGGTTAAATCCACATTTTGTGGTTGAAATAATAACCCTCGTTAGGTTCAACGAAGACTGGGATGTATGTAAATTTGTGAAAGGTTCGACCACAAAAAATCCTTGCTCATGCGTGTAACAGGTGTGTTCCTGATTTCTAATAGCAGCATTCGTATAATTGTTGGATGAAATCTGGCCTTAAATGTCCTTTTTTACTTAACTCTTACTATCGAACGACCGCAAACTTTCGATTTTTTAAAGGACACTGCCCGATTATGATTACATACATTACTAGTTTATTTTCTTTCATAATACATGGTCGTAAGTATAACTCTCGGCAGATGTTTTTGATTTGCCTTTTTTGTTTACGTCTCCTCGCTGTACTTTGTTTGCCTTTCAACTTACTATTTATATTGTTTTCTCATCATTTATTTAAATAACAACACTGGTATAATACAATGCCACAATTGTTGTTATGATGAGTCTTTTGTCATAATGTCAGCTGTAATGGCGAAACAGTTAAAGCGAAACAGAAAAGGGTTCTCAATAATTGTGTACCTAGGTACTATTTTGAATACAACTTAAATACCTATTAGCGCTACTGTAAGTAAGCCTTGACATTTTGAAATCGTCAATCCACCTTGAGCAAAGCAAGCTTGCAAGTGTGCATGGTGATTTATCGTTCATTCCTTCTCTAGGTACTTACATATCTACATAAGAAGAGATATGTGCCAACAATAAAACTGAATCTCGAGTTAAGCTACAAGCAGGACTACCAGAATTATTTCGCATTTGCTCCACAATTAATCAAAACAAACTTATGCGTATCCAGCTATCGTTTCAATAGAATATCGCATAAACTTGTTCCCATAGGAAATGGTTTATAATAAAGAAATGTGATATCAAATGTTTGACGGTAGCTTCTGAAATGCGCGCGAGTGGGTGCTATCTGCGCAGCGTGGATTTACGAGGCGTCCCGCCACTTTGCGCCTGCACAGAGCTAAATAAATATTGCACCTTATATACTTTTATCGGTTATATTATTTTGAATAACTTTCTTCGCATGGACACTCAGATATAGAAGTTTTGTGCAGATATTGTTGCGTGTGAAAGAATTCCTTTTGCTTAGAAGCACTCAAGTATGTTGTAACTATAAATACATAAGTAAGCTGTCGATGAAGAAAACCTATATAAATACTTATTTTGCTCTTTTAGACCTTGATATACTCATTGATCAATTCATTTCTTTCTGAAATTAAAAAGTAATTTTATTTATTGCACCTTTAAGATCATATGGCTTGCTTTAGCCTTGAACCCCGTAGCAGTAGTAGTGACTAGATGTTGTTCTAGAAAGTCTGCCAGTAAGTATCTTAAACTGTTTTAGAAAATTGAAGTTTCATTTCCAGCATTTTACAGCTGTTATAATTAAGGAGTTTGTATGCCAGAATACTGAAGCTGTCTTCTACTGTACCGTATTAGAGATAAGTGAGAAACTATGGCATCGCCGTAACGGTAGGCGGAGATAATGGTCATTCATTAATGTTTATTGTAGTATTACCACCTAATAGACAATATATTGTTAGTCAACGTGATCCCGGGTTTAAGATTACAAGTAAATTATGATGTGAAGATAGAACAATTTCCTTATTCTGTTACAAAATATACTTCTTATTGCGTGCAAAAATGTATAGGGCGTTATCTTAACTAACATTGCTGAAGGATCAATTCCAAATCGTTACCATGGAAGCAGGAGATTAAACTAAAGTCACAAAATAACTTGGTGGCTCAAAATGGCTTGAAGAAGCTTATCGTCTTAAAAGTTGAAATAAGCTTTTCTATACACCTACTTTCATTATTAGAGTTTAAGTACAACATTCATGCCCTAAATAAATAAGATAAAGATTAACCCCTTTACTTATAAAAATCTCTAATCACCTTCTAAGCAACATTTTTATTAATCACTACTTAAAGTCTTAAGTAGTGATTGAAGGTTAGTTAAGACATGCTAAGCAACGTTTATAAGTAAGAATTTTCTTAAACAGCCCTTAAGTATTACTTATTATTTAATTCACGTTTATAAGTAAGGCTGAAAAAGCTTTTGGTAAAATAAATCACAGATTGATTACAGTATATTGTGGAGTGTGCGTGGTAGCTCGGTCTCTAGGCTTTCCACGCAATGAGCGAGCCGCACCGACAGACGTGCCCGCCGATATTTTATATCTATTCCAGTGAAATGATTTATACGAACCGGTGCAATTGCGATACCTGCGTATGAATTGTCGCCTTACTTCCTTTTGACTTGCCAACTTGTTATGATTTCATTTCTTGGGAAAGAACTTTGTTATGTTGGTTATTGAATATTGTATCCAAAAGCCTGGTTAATGGTTAAATGTTCAGAAGGTGAGATGTCCTCCGTCCACCTTAACAGACAAGTCCTCCGCAGGAGTTTCGTCATTTAGGTAGCAATTTTTTCTAAAAACATAAATAATTAATGTTACAACACTCCAACTGATTTTCGTCATTTAGGTAGCAATTTTTTTTTTAAACATAAATAATTATGTTACAACACTCCAACTGATATTCACTAACAAAACTACTTATTCCTCATTTTAAGTCCCAAAAGCTCATTTTGCGAACATTCAAAATATTTGTATAACCTATATCTACTTAAGGATCACTTTAGTTCAGAGTTAGCATGAAGCCTGTGACCCGTTTGGTCGTGCGGTGTGCGGTCGCCGGTGACGAGCTCCGATTGATCGATGATTATGTCTTCATCCCGGCCCGACTCCCAGATCTATGTCCTGAACTTGAGGAGCTGTGCGTTTGACGGAACGGTAAGGTCTTGATACTTGTGCTTTTTATGAAGTGGTTTGCGTGCTGTGCTTTATGTAGAGTTTTCGTGAGATCCATGATATTCCTGTTATTTTTTTAATAAATCGTAATTGTATTTATTTATTCACATGATTAAAGTTTGATTGAAGAATTAGATTTGATTATTAGAATAAGGTTCTCAAGTTAGCTGTTTAAGTAATATCTATTGTTTTATTACCTTTGATATTATATGCCCACTACTAAAATTAATGTATTTCACATTCATACTGTGTTAGGTTCGCCCTAATGTCAGCAAAGGATCAAGAAGAACCTATCAGTAAAGAGCAATACCAAACACTTAGTTTTTACAACTTCGAGTAACAATAAGATACCCACAGCAACATAGAAGATCAACGATCAAAACTATGCGATCATAACATAATCGGGTCCTACCTGTGTCATTCACCGTGTCGTTACAGGTCGCTCCGCATCACAAAAAAATGCTCCTTTCAAATGTAAATCAGCACAAACCGACAAAGCAAATTGTCACAAATAAACACTGTTACGTTTAAAGTTTTTTGTGAAAGTTTATAAAAACCCGGTCGCATCGGTAAAGGGTCAGGCAGGGCCAATCAATCTAAGATAAAAATTTCTTTTATTGATTTTTTTGGTACATCTCTTTAGTTATTCTTTGTGATTCTTGAGTTGATTGTTATCCGTGAGACTTGATCAAATACAAATGTACCATGTCAAATACTCAGATGTCGTGGATTTGTTTTAATAATTGTAACACAGAAAATCTATGTAGCTTGTTATTTTTATCGTCCAGGTGTACCGTTGTGATTATTTTTGAACTTAAGTATGCAATTTCTAAAGCGTTAAAAACAAAGTATTTCGTGAGCTAAATTAAAGAATGGCTAGATCCTGTCTATTTACTGTTTTGTAAATATTGCTTTCTTTTTAAACAATAGGTACCTACCCAATTTCAAGTTAATTTATTTGCTACAGGAATTTAAACAGATTTAGTTCTTAACTGACTTGAAGGCTTCTTATGTAAATAGTTTCTGTTAGAAATGTAATAGGTGCCTGACCTCTATTTGATTGCAAGCTAGACACAAAACAATTGAATGTTCCACCTCTAATTACGTATTACCTATCTATTTGTATACTAAGGCCCGATTTCCTGTTTACCGACAAATGTCAGTTAGTTATCTTACAGTTAATGCTATCTGCTAGGTAAAGGCTGCTTATAATTTCTGCCAGATATGGCTATCCAAGACCTGTGTAACTAAGGGCTGATTTTTCAATCATCAGTTAACTTCTATCTGAGGAATAAATATGGCGGTTTGACATATTTTCCATACAAAGGCTGTCAAAATGTTAAAAATATTCCTCAGATAAAAGTTATCTGGCGATTAAAAAATCAGCCCTTAAAGATATTATTTATCTGTCAGATAAGTTAACATTTTAATAAAAAGTTTTCAATCCAACATCCAACTTCTGCTTTTACACCTGACCTTATCAAAAATTCATTTTTTCTCAAACACTCTCCCGACGTATAATCTAATTCAGAACAAAAAGACAAAAGATTTGAATACGTTAGTCCAAATATTGATTTAACCCTATCGGCGACGGAAGCAGGTGCGGTGCGCACGCGTCGCTTCGGAATCAATAAGCGTTTCCCAACTATGAAATTAAATGATAATCACAACTTTTTTCATATTTATATAAGCAGTTAATCAGTACATTTGGGATTCGGGCATGGGTTGTCAACATTTTTATACAGTAGCTTCGAAGTTAAATACAATGAGTAGGTAGGTAATATTGTGTTTAATGTGAAAGATGTTTCAGTTTTTAAATAATTAAGATGAATATGAATAGTAGGTATTCTACCATTTAAGAAATATTTTTTTTGAAATATTTTAAAAGTCTAACGGTTTTCAATTTTCTTTGTGGTTAGAATCCATTGTCATCAATGCCGCGTCAAACAGCCGAGTAGACGAAAACAAGCTTAAAATGATAATAAAATAACAATATAACGCGCAATTTATAGAGTATTTAATGGTAAAACATAATCCGCATTTATCTTTAACACAATTTATTAAGGTAATAAAACGTTGAGGCAAGTAAATAATAAAAGGGTAGGTAGGTAAATTATAATGACAAAAGAGGTTAACTTGTGTTAAGGACGTAAAGCAAAGATTTTATAACTAGGATTTAGAAACATTGTTAATGTTTATAATTTTCTAACATCATAATTTGAGCAGCCTTCTGAATCGCACGACGAGAAACTTTTAAGCAGATACTAACTTAAAAAAATATTCTAAGATCTTGAATGAATTATGAAATCTACTTATGTAGGTGCCTACAACGCATATTATTATTAAATCAGTCGGTATTTCATCAATAGGGTCTACTGAATTTCACTTCACTTCATTGACTTTCCCAGCTAAGTTCCTATATTCATAAGTTGTACCTTAAAGAACTTAGGTACAGAATAAAATTAAGTGCATTCAAGTCGTAAGTACCTTTGTCGAATGACACAATATGTTGACAGCCCCTGCCTCTAGCCGCCATTACTCATTTTAACGGTTAAGCAGCACCCGCACCCCGGAACCCGGCACTCGGCACCGAGAGGGTTGCCGTGACGCGTCATGCTCTGATGTTCCACCCAGATATCAAGCCTTCACAGGCAGATGCATGCACCTTATAATTGGAGCGTATCAAAACATTAGTGGACCATCGTTAGAACATCGTAGGGTGGACTTGATGGAGGTAATTATAGCTTGATAGCCACGGATTTTTTTGGAACAATTGCTTAAGGAATACATTGGTCTACTTAACAAATACTAAAATGACCCTTATTCATTTGTAGTTTTTGGAGACTCAAAAAATCAGTTTACGTTTCCAATTAATCAATTTACCTACATTTATATGAGTCTGTTAGTTGAAAGTTGTTATCACTTTTGTTTCACTTTTAACTCTAATAACTTCATTGATTCTATCATTCCTTCATTGATGTTTTAACCCAAAGAATCTTAAATACATTTAATACATCTTTAGAAAATCTGCCTGTTTTTCTCTAAGTATCTATTAGATACTCTATTGTACTTAGACAGTAGGCACCCAGGATTATACACACACCTCATGTGACATTGACTATGTCCTTAAAATGAAGTAGGTAGTTACCCTCAAAATCAGAAATCTCTATCATTCACGTGAAATCTTAAATAATGGAGTCATTTGTCAGGGCACAGGATTTGCATATGAGATCGCGTAGGAGCGCGATTGATCACTTATGGAGACGCGTGACTATAATCAGTGTCAGATGTGACCGTGTGAAGAGGCTTATCGTAGAGGCTTTTTGGATGAGAAATTGCCAAAACGCTAAAAGGTGGTAGTCTTACCTATGTAAATTTTAGTAAAACAGAAGATGTAAGTAATAGGCGATTATCACACTGCCCCGCATGATGCAGCGTAGTGCGTGGATGCGTTTTTTTCCGTTGTATGGAAATATCTCCGTTTGTATGGAAAACACGCATAGTCCAACACACTGAAAATGCATCCACGCGCGTTCATGCGGATCACGCACATACATGCGGAGAAAAACGCACCCCCGCGCGTAGGTGCGGGGCGAGACGCAAGGTATGGCACACTGAATCCCGCAGTGACGCGCGTGATTTTGAATGGGCGTGACGTGTATGTTTGAAAATGGAACTCGATGAGAGCCGCCGTGCGTGAATTAACAAAACGCAACTACGCGCGTGAGTGCGCGAAAAACCCGCACGATGATGCAGATCTGCACTCCCGCAGGAACGCGCGTAGGTGCGTCGACACGCAAGATGCAGCGTGATGCGGGGCAGTGTGAAGATCCCCATAAAGTAATGGGTAGTTACCTAACAAACAAAATACCTTCTCTCTGTAATTTAGTCGATGCCCTGTTGTCCATTCCTATATAGCAGATATTTTCCTACCTAGAGCCCTAAAATAAAATTATCATTACCTAATTAACTATAAGCAGCATAGGCAGAATCAAAAACTTACAAAATGAAGAAAGATTAGAGAGTACCTACACTGAAACAGGAACGGTCTTTTTTTGGTAATTTAGGCGATTTAGGCGATTATCAGGCGATTATCACACTGCCCCGCATGATGCAGCGTAGTGCGTGGATGCGTTTTTTTCCGTTGTATGGAAATATCTCCGTTTGTATGGAAAACACGCATAGTCCAACACACTGAAAATGCATCCACGCGCGTTCATGCGGATCACGCACATACATGCGGAGAAAAACGCACCCCCGCGCGTAGGTGCGGGGCGAGACGCAAGGTATGGCACACTGAATCCCGCAGTGACGCGCGTGATTTTGAATGGGCGTGACGTGTATGTTTGAAAATGGAACTCGATGAGAGCCGCCGTGCGTGAATTAACAAAACGCACCTACGCGCGTGAGTGCGTGAAAAACCCGCACGATGATGCAGATCTGCACTCCCGCAGAAACGCGCGTAGGTGCGTCGACACGCAAGATGCAGCGTGATGCGGGGCAGTGTGAAGATCCCCTCACACTGCCCCGCATGATGCAGCGTAGTGCGTGGATGCGTTTTTTTCCGTTGTATGGAAATATCTCCGTTTGTATGGAAAACACGCATAGTCCAACACACTGAAAATGCATCCACGCGCGTTCATGCGGATCACGCACATAGGCGATTATCACACTGCCCCGCATGATGCAGCGTAGTGCGTGGATGCGTTTTTTTCCGTTGTATGGAAATA
Source organism: Helicoverpa assulta (assembly GCA_963856015.1). Classification (NCBI taxonomy): domain Eukaryota; kingdom Metazoa; phylum Arthropoda; class Insecta; order Lepidoptera; family Noctuidae; genus Helicoverpa; species Helicoverpa assulta. The sequence continues at coordinate 6,868,087 of CAWLCW010000016.1, forward strand.
TCTCCGTTTGTATGGAAAACACGCATAGTCCAACACACTGAAAATGCATCCACGCGCGTTCATGCGGATCACGCACATACATGCGGAGAAAAACGCACCCCCGCGCGTAGGTGCGGGGCGAGACGCAAGGTATGGCACACTGAATCCCGCAGTGACGCGCGTGATTTTGAATGGGCGTGACGTGTATGTTTGAAAATGGAACTCGATGAAAGCCGCCGTGCGTGAATTAACAAAACGCAACTACGCGCGTGAGTGCGCGAAAAACCCGCACGATGATGCAGATCTGCACTCCCGCAGGAACGCGCGTAGGTGCGTCAACACGCAAGATGCAGCGTGATGCGGGGCAGTGTGAAGATCCCCATACATGCGGAGAAAAACGCACCCCCGCGCGTAGGTGCGGGGCGAGACGCAAGGTATGGCACACTGAATCGCGCAGTGACGCGCGTGATTTTGAATGGGCGTGACGTGTATGTTTGAAAATGGAACTCGATGAGAGCCGCCGTGCGTGAATTAACAAAACGCAACTACGCGCGTGAGGGGATCTTCACACTGCCCCGCATCACGCTGCATCTTGCGTGTCGACGCACCTACGCGCGTTCCTGCGGGAGTGCAGATCTGCATCATCGTGCGGGTTTTTCGCGCACTCACGCGCGTAGTTGCGTTTTGTTAATTCACGCACGGCGGCTCTCATCGAGTTCCATTTTCAAACATACACGTCACGCCCATTCAAAATCACGCGCGTCACTGCGGGATTCAGTGTGCCATACCTTGCGTCTCGCCCCACACCTACGCGCGGGGGTGCGTTTTTCTCCGCATGTATGTGCGTGATCCGCATGAACGCGCGTGGATGCATTTTCAGTGTGTTGGACTATGCGTGTTTTCCATACAAACGGAGATATTTCCATACAACGGAAAAAAACGCATCCACGCACTACGCTGCATCATGCGGGGCAGTGTGATAATCGCCTGAGTGCGCGAAAAACCCGCACGATGATGCAGATCTGCACTCCCGCAGGAACGCGCGTAGGTGCGTCGACACGCAAGATGCAGCGTGATGCGGGGCAGTGTGAAGATCACCTAAGGCGATTATCACACTGCCCCGCATGATGCAGCGTAGTGCGTGGATGCGTTTTTTTCCGTTGTATGGAAATATCTCCGTTTGTATGGAAAACACGCATAGTCCAACACACTGAAAATGCATCCACGCGCGTTCATGCGGATCACGCACATACATGCGGAGAAAAACGCACCCCCGCGCGTAGGTGCGGGGCGAGACGCAAGGTATGGCACACTGAATCCCGCAGTGACGCGCGTGATTTTGAATGGGCGTGACGTGTATGTTTGAAAATGGAACTCGATGAGAGCCGCCGTGCGTGAATTAACAAAACGCAACTACGCGCGTGAGTGCGCGAAAAACCCGCACGATGATGCAGATCCGCACTCCCGCAGGAACGCGCGTAGGTGCGTCGACACGCAAGATGCAGCGTGATGCGGGGCAGTGTGAAGATCCCCTAATTGCAGCGTAGCGCGTGGATGCGTTTTTTTCTGAAATCTTGAAATGTGCTAGTAATGCCACCTACTATATTAATATAAACTAAGATGGCTTTCGAAGACAGCACCGTACGGCTACTTTGTATTAAAATAAATAGATGGCTCTTATACGTGTGTTACCTTGTGCTGCCATCTGGTGGGCAACTTGTGTAACTGTTGGCTGAAGCTTTGCTCAAAGCTTACGTCTCTGTTCGCAAGCTGGTTGATGAGTTGAAATATAGATGGCGCTATTGCATATTTGGGCAACTCGAAGAATAAAAAATTGTACGTCTTGTATTCGAATAATATACTATAATATATAGTCATATATTATAAGTTATAAAAAAAAGTAAATAAACAGAAAGGTAAAAAAAATCTTAGGTTGGCCACATATAAAAAAAAAATGTAAGCTGCTTTAATAACAGTCGTTAAATAAAAGCCCATAAATGATTTACAGATGGCTGTAAAAGCTTTGAGTTGCGACTAACAGCCTTTTCACACTGACGGATTTTAAGAAAGGAGGAAAGTGTCGCTCTTATACGCAAACAATTGACAAAACTGCCTGAACAAAAATGACGTTAACAACCACGCGACAATTGAGCGGTGTCGCTCGGAGAAACCGAGCGGATACTCTACCCGGCAAGTCCGCCACTCTGAAAAGGCAGTAAAAACTAGCTTAGAAAAACACTGATGAAGTTCCTAAAGCATACCTAGTATCAAAATCGATCTATGTTTTGCGTAGAAAATCCCTGTTTTGAACCTTAGGTAAATTCGTACTACACGCAAGCGACAGAAAAATAATGAGCATCAATTTGGCACATTTTTTATAGGTGTGTTTCAAAATACGTTAGGATACCTTAGTGCCCATTTAGGTAGATTTTAACGTCGATTACACCTGCTTAGCATAAAAACAATTCGCTATCATTGGCAATGTAAATTCCCACATTATATTTGAATACTTGATCTGCAATCGCATCTCGAGGGATTGCTTCCAATATCTGTAGAACGATTTGAGTTGAGTTCAAATTCTCTTTAAAACGTCGATCCGGCTGTGACTGGTGCTGGTCGATTAAACGATGTCTTGAATACCTAATACGAGAGGAGAGGCGGCTTGCTCGTTCGCAATTCACTCGCCGGCGCATAAATTAGCGGTGCGGCCACACAACCGCAGCAATTCCGCAAAAACTCCAATCGTAGGGGAAAGTTTGGCGATTAAGCCGTGAGGCGTGGCGTGGCCAGGTCTGTTCGTGACAGTTAGTGCCGCCACTTGTTATAATCCGTTAAACTTTCGACCCTCGTCAAGGTACGCTGAGAATTAATGGAAATGCTTTCTTTCCCAGATTTATGATATTCTTTTTTGAGCCCCCGATCCACCTTTGCGTTTGACCCTCTCACGATAAAAGTGATAAAAGCCTACGTCGCGCCGGCGTTATGTAATTACGTAGCGCATACAACGCTCATCTTAATAGAATTAATTTGCATCCTCTTTAATGCGAAACCCTCTTAACTAGTTTGCATAAAATCTCGTTGGTTTATGTAATTTTTAATCAGGTCAATTAACGCCCTGCACTTAGTCAATTTTGTTCCAACTTGTTTTTATGGGAGCTCGTAGATTAATGACTGAAGTACACAGCCAATGCGAATTTTCACATTTTCTACTTTGATCGATCAGGACAAAACTTGTCCGTAAAAAATAGTTTCAGACATCATTGTCATCGTATGTAAATCTTGTATAGTCACGGAACGTGTAAGACTACGCTGATATTTCAATAATTTATGGACATTTGAAAATTATTTTTCCCATGAAAAGTGTAGATACTTATTCCTTGTCATATTACGTCTCTCAAAACAGTTCTAAGTAGTTACCTGTCTTACACTTCTGTTATAATAACAAAAGCGATCTCTATATTTTCCCTATCGATACGAGAATGTCTTCTAAGAAATTCCTGAAATTATCAACGAAATAGCTTGAATAAGTATCTGTCTATTTGAGACGCTTGTAATCTTCGGAATTTAGGGAAAGGGGATAGAAATTGATACTTTTGAATGTTTGTTGAAATTTTGATAAAGTGTGATTTTAACGTAAAAAAACCGGCCAAGTGCGAGTCGGGCTCGCGCACCCAGGGTTCCGTACAAATCCTGTATAGATATGTAAAAAGTGACTCTCGCGCAAACCGTTCAGTTTAGAACAATCATAGTTATGGTAATTTCGTGAGAGTCAAAATAGTTAATATATTTTATTTTATAATATATTAAAATAGTAGGCCAGTACCTTGTAAAAGTTCTTTTATTAAAGTTATTTATTTACAACATTTTATAGTCATCATTCAGAAATCTGATTGAAAATAACTAATTATGTCTTAAAGGTCATTGGGCGTAACTGACCCACTTTGCAAAAAGTGGCGGACATGAATCAAAGTAATTTTAAATTGTGGAGAATAGTATGACGTACTGGTAAACAGTGAAGGTTTGGAGCTGATTTCATTATGGAGACCACAGAGAGTCGAGGGAACTCCTGAACAGTATGTTGCAACTACCACGTGTTTGGGCTTATTTTATTCGTATTGGCGAAGACTTTCCACATATGTAGGTTTGACTGCCATTGCGGGATCTATAGTAAAGATCAGATATAGTTCAGAGAACTTCTTTACAATTTATAGCAGTAACCTTGTGTTGGAGCTTATTTTATTTTAGGTGATGAGAATTCACTACTAACTTGGGTTAAGGCAGCCATTGCAGGAATGGGATCTTTTATTTTTGAGGGATTAATCACCTAACGAGCCCCAGTATCAGGTTTTTTTAGAAACCGCCTGACGACTTGTATCTGTCGAATTGACATTGAAAACAAAAACATGTAAGAAAGGAAGAAGATGTTAGGTGCATCGGTCTAGAAGTCGGTGTCTAGAGGATGCATCTATATTTATTTAACCACCGAGATCTAGACCGATGCATATAAATAGTTTTCTTGTTGTTTTTAGAAGTTGTTTTTTTTTTGTACAAAGTCTTTATTTTTAACTTTTGTGAAAAGTTCTCGTCAATACGAATAATATAAGCTCAAACAAGACGTAATAAAACATACCGTTAAGGAGTTCTCTCGACTTTCTCACGTCTCCATCATCAGGTAAGCTCTAAACCGTCACTGTTTGATAGTATCATCAGACATACATCTGAGAATCAAGTTTTAACCCTATGCATGCCTACAATTTCTGATAGTTGCCCTCGATTTCTCAGGATTTACATCATCAGATCCTGACCTAATGACAATGGAAATAAACGGCGAGTATACTCTTTCACTACAAAGAAATGATTTCTCAAATCCGTCAAACTTGGTCGTTTAAATTCACCATTGAAATGAGTAAAATATTTGATGTTTAAACCTGATTGTCTCTACCTCTAGATTCCCATGGTTCACATTGACGCGACTAATGCCATAGTAAATCAGAGCCTTATATCATTACACTGTGCTATATTTCGTTCGTGTCCGCCGTGGGTATGGTTTCCATACTAAGGTGCCCAATGACCTTTGAATGATTTAGAATTTTAGAGGCAATTAGATTTAAGAAGTGTTGAATATGAATTTCAATTTTAATATCTCTACGCTTTCATGTGAAAAAGGGTAGGTAGTAGGTTTATAATTATTAAAAAAATATTTTATGTCATGTAAGCAAAAATACTATTTTAATATTTTATGTAACTTCAAATTTATCATTTTCGCAATTTTTCCTTTATCTGTACTATATAACGTTGCTTTGTGCCGAATTTCAAGATTCTGAGTTCACGGGAAGTACCTTGTAGGTTTTGATTCCCTAGCGTGTGACGGAAATTCGTCTAAGGTGTCGGTATAAACTGCTGTATCTTTTGATCGCGTTAATTTAGAAGTTTGATTTTTTTACTGCTTAAAGGGACAATAGACCTAGGTATTTGGTATAAATTTCAATTTGATACCTTTATTCGTTCGTGAGAAATAAGGTAGTAAGTTTCATTTTATTAAAATATTTTTATTATATTATATAACTAAAAAAATGAGATTTTCGCAATTTTTCCTATATTTGCATTATATGACAATGCTTCATGCCAAATTTCAAGATTCTGAGTTTACGGGAAGTATCCTATAGGTTTTGATTCCTTTGCGAGTGTCGAAAATTTGACGAAAATATCGACATAATCGGCTGTAGGATCTGTTGATTGGTTTGGCTTAGAAGTTTGATATTTTCACAGCTTAAAGGGACAAAAGATCTGAGTATTTCATGTGAATTGCAGCTTGATACATCCACGCGTTCTTGAGATAAAGGGTCTTGACAGACAGACAGACAGACAGACAGACGGACAACAAAGTGATCCTATAAGGGTTCCGTTTTTTCCTTTTGAGGTACGGAACCCTAAAAAGAACTGTAGGCATTTGGCATTTTTGGAATAAAATTGACCCTTTCACTTTTTGAAGAGAGTTCCTGAACGGTTATTTTCTAAAGATTAAAAAAAATACATCCGGATATACTTTTTTCAAGTCTATCTTGTACCACATCTTCTACAGTAAATTGGTCCATGTTAGTCGAAAGTAGCATCTAATTGGTTATTCAGATTGCAACGTCCACCCAATTAAAATCGGCCAAATTCCTGGAACCTCTCACAAAATTAGACCAAGCTAGTCGCCACACAAGCTGATTTAGTTACGTCACATGTAGTGAACATTAAACCCCCTGTGAGAACCAAAACCAGCAGATAAACGTAAAACATCTGATTTATTAGACAAAACTTTACCCGAAGCAGAAATAGAAATAACCAAGCTGTATACGCCGAATCGAATTCACAAAATAGACATTATGATAATCACAGGTACGAACGAAATCACAATAGGATCGGATGTATATAAGAAAAGAGAATTCCCAAAGACGATAACATGGCGGGAAAAACGCTACCGTAAACCGTGCGCAATAAAGACTGGCAACAATTTATTTATATGACGCTTCAGGGAGAAGTTATCCGCGGATCCGGTACAACGAGGTGGAATCAACTTGATGCGTAGAGAAACACGAATGAGAAAATGGTTCCTGTACGGTAAAGTAATCACGGCTAATCTTCTTGTGCGCCCGATTGAGTAGAGAAGCAAATATTGCCTTCGTTAGATATCGATACTGAATTGCAATCAATCAGTTAGGGTATGTTTGTCTGTATTATGAATGTTCATTATATTCGTTAAATCATAGGCCGGAATGTCTGCACTATTTAATCTTGATCTGATTATTTATTTATGTTGATATTGTAACTGAAATAGTGTGCTATATTAGATATATTTGAACTCTGAATAAATAATAACAGCAAGGTGCTATTTACTCGACCTACATACAATCAGGGCATTTTGAATCTAAACATCTTTTACAAATCCAATAGTTTATAGTGGATAATCTAAAAGTACACTAACAATTAAGGTTCTTTCAAATGAATACAAAGTATTTGTAGCTGGTGCAAAATTAACAGTGTTTGGATTCTTTTCACAGACGTAAAGTTGAAGAATCTTGAGGATTATTGATGTAAGCTCGATTGAAGCTCAAAATGCCTTTGACGGAGTCTTTCGAAACTTTATTCATTCTTCGTCGTCATATTATTAACTTTATACTATGATCAAACTCTGTTAATAATGCTGTCAAAAGATAAAACGCAATCAGTTTTAATTTTTTTATAGTTTAAATGTTACGAATTAAATATTATACCCTATTTGCTTTTTCTAGTTTATGGACTAGTATCACGCTATTCGCTAATTGCTTTGTTGTGTAAATATTTTTAATCTGTTATTTTCAAATACGTATTGCATTTTACGTCCATCCAAAATTATTTTATAAATGTGAATATTATTTTTTTAATTTGATAGTTGCCTTGTTTTGGTTGTAATATTTGATATTATAATAAATCCAAGGAAAGTCATTTTCGAAGATATTCCAAATGTGATCATCAAACACGGTTTAGAAGCCATATAATTTTTTTAAGCCCTGTAACTTTAAAACTTATCCATACTTACTACAAATTAGCAATACTATCCAGTTCATAATAAAAAGCAGTGCAATAAAGCCAGTGCACGCGATATGAATGGTCTAATAAAAGTCGCGTGCACACAAGCTGATGATGCGTGCTGTAGCCGACGGATTAAACAGTCAAACTGGAAATACCGCGGCTTTGCCTCTATGGCCAGGCATCAACGTACTGTCAGCGTTAACATTCGGATTTGCGCGGATCGGAGATATTAAACAAGCCGGCCCGTGCCGCTCAGTGCACGTCAAATACGGATGCGTGAATAGACATTGATGCTTGATAAAAATATGATAATAAGTAGTACTTATACGTTCTCTTATCTAAATGGCTTACGTATTAATTTAATCTGTAATTTTATCGTCAGTTGCTTGTTAAAATAGACTGGTAAATATAGACGGTTTTACTAGTGTGCTGCGTGGGTGGTGAAAGTCTATCCGCTAGTCTACGCAGACTTGGCTATTATAGCTAACTTTAGTATCTGTCTACCCACGAGGCATGCGGAAAGGTTAAAATAACAAATCTTTTTGTAGGTGGACGTCATGTAAAATCGGGATAAGAGGAAAAAAATAAAAGGCGCGTGTCACATGACATTGACAAGAAAAACAATTGTGAAACAAAAGCTGACGTCCCACACCTTTTACAGTAGGAGTGATAGTGAATAAACGGGTCATGAAATTAAAAATGTTCGATAGTTGGTTCTAACCGCATCCGGTGCGACAGACAGCAGGCAAATAGGAACCATTTGTTCCGAAACGTATCAGGTAGGGTACACGCACGACCGCGAAATACTCCTGCCTGACTACACGAACGGAGATACATGGAAATCCAATTTTGTGTTTTGGGCTCACTGTAGTTGGGCCTCGTTTGTAGTTCATTAAAGTTATCACCGCGAATTCATTATTTAAAAATGTTTTGTCCTACCGCTCCTCTACTGGCGCCCAACTGGGACCTATTCTGATTTTGTACTTCGATTTGAAAAGGTACCTGACAAAAGAAATATTTTTAAGTCTGATCCGATTTAAATTCAAAAATGTTTGGCTTCATTTTATTCACTTCTAGAATAGCAATTTTTTCAGATTTACTCTTTCATTCAGCAGCTATTTTCAGTTTGTTCGTACCTGTGCTGGGATTATAAAAATCTCGATAAGAAAATGTAAAGTCTTGTATTTTCTAGCTAATCTTGAGATTGCTTTATAAGATATACTTACCCCGCCTACGCAATAAAAATAGCTTTCTTATCCTTACGTTATCAAATAGAAGCAATAATAAAGCCCATTTCTTGGTTATGATTGTGTTTCCTCAGCGGGATTGTAAAGCGATATCCTTTTACCGTTAACGCGGAAAACTCATTAGCTCATTGACTTGGTGCGGTCAATTCTGCTTACAGTATCGGAGCACTACGTCGGCTATTTTGATATTTAGAGATTAAGTAATAGTTTGCTGACTAAAGAAAATGATTAAATACCTAAGCATATACGGGCACACACCAACATTACAAAGGTATGTTTTTGGGTACCTATTTATTATAATAATTATACATTGACAGACGGGCCTATTACAACCACGTTAGCGATCATACGGTTGTTAACAAAACACATGTACATTGACGAAGGTATCGATTGAACTCATATTTAGCATCCTCGCGCATGCATTGCTGAGGCGCAAGAGAGTTACATAAAAAATCGGAGAATTTAAACATGACAGTAGTATCTTCTAAAGAGAGACACACCTAAACCCTGTTCACCTCACTCACGTACAACAAAAACAGTGGAACGAAATCAAAAAGAATGTTAAAAATTGTCCGAGTCAATTGTAGGGAGTAGGTGTCAGGCCACACGCGAGTCCCGGTCTCCGGAGTTACAAGTCCCAGGTCCCGGGTCCCGCGGTCACGTATAAATTACTCTGAGGGAAATGGCTCCTCTTTGTTGTCCCGGCAAACTTACTTTCTTCTAAGGTTTAAATCCTGACTTGAATTACGGGGGTCGCAGTTTAAAGAACTCTTTAGTGCGCATCCGTTAACGCCATTAGGGTAAATCTGTGGAGAAAGTCAATAAAACTTTAGGGAATTAACTTTAGTTTGCATAATTTATTTTGAGCGTTTATTAAAAGGTGCGTTAAAGGTAAGGCTAAGAACTCACGGAGCGATTTTTAACCGTGCCCGCCGCGGCTGCGGGCCCGTAGCTTCTGTAGAATGCAGATATACATGTAAAAAATTAAAGCACATTTCACGACGCGATTTACGCCCGCAGTCTGCGCGTTTGTTTGCGGGTCCCGCTGCACCGGCGGGCAACTAGTAGAATCGCGCGGGCCGCGGTCACCCGCAGCCTCGGCGGGTTGCGCCCGCGCGCTCTGCGGTCGATTGGCCGGCCGTCAACTGCCCGTCTTGCGTCTTGCGATCATCGCCCGCCACGTTTGCGGGCGATAATCTCAACCGCGACGGCTGTGTAACCGCGCAAATAAACGGTCTCGTGAGTTTGGAAATAAAACCGCAGTTCCGCCACCGCCGCGGGCACGGTTCAAAATCGCTCCGTGAGTTCTTAGCCTCAGGACTGGTGAAGTTAGCTCTGACGTTCCAACTTAATTTATGTAATTAAGTACCGTGTTTATGGGGAATATTTTATGGCTTTTTACGGACCCGTTTGATTTTGATGAAGGATGTAAGAATAATATTTGTATCAGTTGATCACAAAACTTTTACAGAAAAATAAGAACTCCAAGAATATATATCAGAATAATTCATGATTTCCAAAAATCCCATTCACAGCCAAACTCCATACAAGGGAGCTCGAAAAAACATTAGCGTTGTAATTTGACACTAATTAACCATGGACGTTATGAAAGCGATACATCAACACTGTTGCCTCACCGCGCCTACCCACCTATTACCTACCACCATAAGCTGAGCTCTAACGCCCCTACAACAATACTTAAATCAGTTATAATGAGGGCAAAGTGTAGGTCGGTCAGGGGTCTAGTGGAAGTGGCTGTGTGTCGCAGCGCATTCATCAGAGCAGTTAATTTGCGAGCAGATGAGTCACGACATCATCGCTCATCTTGTATACCTATGATACACTCATACACATCAGGAACATTTGGCGCGATTTTCAGCGGCTATGACTTAGCGGCTGTCCAGAATAGTTATGGAATTTTCGTTGAATATTAAGGATGATATGGGAATTTACTTAATATTATACCTTGTGATACTGTTTGATCAAATATAATTAATTTGAACTTCAGACAATGGTTTTAAGGGCATTCTCCCAAACAGTTCTTCTATCAATATGGTGGTAAGCCATTGTTTCGAGAAACAAAAATATTTTCTGCGAAAAACCATTTACGGAGCAGTGATATGGTTCAATACAATTCCAGGACACGTCAGGTTTGACCGTCGCCATGCTGTGCGATTTCACCACACGAAGTCACAGCTAAGGCTCTGTTTACACTGGTCACATAGTCGTTTGACAGCAGGTTGCGTGAACCTCGCATGGTACATTAGTTTCAAAACGCGTGGTAGTGGTCACCGATGGTCGAATTGTCGATACAACCAACATTTCCGCAACAGAAATTATTTCCAGACGACCGCTCTTTGCCACTGGCCAATTATGAGCCTGCTTTTTAATTGATCTCCTCATTAAAATGACTTCCTAGAATAACATACTCGTTTCGTCATTGATACACGAGCATTCATAAATCACACGTCACAATGTTTTATTAAGTTTGAAGAACATCAACACAAAAAAGAAATTCGCTACCTATCGAGTAAATTAGCTAAGTTGTATCTATGCGTTCAAACTTCTTAAATAATCACGGAAAAAGACAGTATCTTTAAAAAAATAAGACCTCTTTACATCGAGGTTAATACGCTGAAAGCTATTTAGATATCGCACTACATAATTAAGTCATGTGTAAAGTCTTGCAGTTTACAACGTCTTAGATTTCTATCTCCAACATTTCTAAGCAAAAGAGTTGCGGCCGTGGGTCAGGCATATTACATAACCTAATGTTATTTGCATTGTCCGTATGAAAAATTCAAAAGAATTAAGCAGCTGCGTCGGCTAGCATCGTAAACATTTCATAGTGTTTTTACGACAGTACCCAGCGGGCCTCGGTCTTGTAAACGGACATGCCTTTAGTTCGTGTACGAAACAACGTTTGTCTACATTTGTTGGTGGCTTTTGAACATGTATTTTTGTATGAAACAATAGTGTCGTGACAAGAATCGTGTAAGTTTTGTAATTTGTGGGCTTGTTATTGTGATTAGGGGAGTACTCTCTATACTGTTCAAATACAAAAAAAAAACTTTTCTATGTAACTTACTTGGTGAGGCGTAAAGATGTCCCTTATCATATTGAATAGGTATAATATCATAGGTAGGTACTCAAAGAAAAGAATGTATAAAACTAAACGGAACCTTTAAAAGATTCGAAAGCCTGCTCGATCTTTCTTAAAAAAATATTTTAATACGATTCATATTTCAAATTATTTATAAAATATAAGGCATAAATTATTGTGCTGCGATGGAATGAAATACAATGGGGGAACAAAAAGACTCCCGTCCCGATTTCGTCCACGCGAGTGGAGATGCGGACAAAACCTGGAAGCGGAATATAGTTGAAATAGCACGCCATTGTTTTATTTTTGTGCAAGAAAATGTTTATCTATTTGTCTCTTCATTTGTGTAGAATGTATCGTTTGGTTGGTCATTATTTTTACTTTACTTCGGCATTTTACACAGATTCATATTTAGACTTACAAAATCAATATTCATAAATTAATGTAAGTGTTTTTTTTCGTTGTAATGACTTTAATAATCTTTATACTTTTCCTCCATACTCACTTTTTCTATTACAACAACATTGTCCTCAATAATGTCAGGCCTAATAAACTAAATGATTAATAAACATTAATTAGAATCTCTTTTGTTAATGTACCTACATAATCGATATGGCAAAGGCAACAAATAGCGGTGCCTACACTCTGTTTATTAAAGGCAAACAATGAGCCTTAACTTGTAAACATGAATTGCTTGCCCTTGCGGCGATTTGCAATAAGGGGGCGACCTCACGCGGCTTACTACTAATATCGGTGACCTGACGAACATTGGTTTTCTTTCATCTGCGAGCATTTACACCTAATTAATGTAAGTAATAAATAGTATAATGCAATTTTAAATAACGACATGTGCTTGTATTTTATTTCACTTAAAATTGATAAAATTAAGTACTTACGGGATTATTCTGTCTAATACAGGCTAGATTTACTTTTATTTTATTATTTATCGATCTACATATAATACATATACCTATGTAGATCAGAAGTAGGATTAATGTTAACGTGAAACGTTATTTAATACCATAAGTAAACTCACATGATATTGATATCAATAAAACAGAAAGTATCTCTTCAGAATATCATCACATATATTGATTATAAGCCATCACCACGTCTGAAACGGCTCATAAGATCAATCAGGCCACAGCCTAAGTAATGTTTAACGGGTAAGCAGAGCGTGATGTGACCTCTAATATTATGCCAAGTGTACACGAAGCGTAAGTGTATGATTGTTTTAGTGAAGTTACGGCTACGCTCTGTGGCTTTCAGCGATATATTTAGGGTTGGAGTTTATTTTCGCCAGTTATATGATGTTTGTTAAATATTGTTCGTTGGTAAGGTTACGTAAACAGTTACTTATTTTATATAATTTTAAGGGTAAAAAGATGTATGCTTATTCGCTATGAATCTCATTAATTTGAACATGGTAGCGTAGGTACATGTCTGCTACTTCAATTAACTCAAGAGCACTTCAATTCATAATAATTAAATTCCAAGAAAACGCTAGCTTTGTCATCCAAAATATTATTGAAATGTAGGATCCCTTTTAGTCATAGAAATAAATACTACAATCCTGAATTTATATTGCTTTTGTGTTGAAAGTTATTCTCCAATTGTTTTGTACATTAAGATTCATTGATAAAATAAATAGTCGTAATCCTACCTTTCATTCTGTAGACTATTTTTCACGGTTAGTTTATAAAGCTAAGTATTGAACTCCGCTTGGAGTCCTCATTAATTTTCACTAGTTTGTCCCGCGGCACGGCCTTCGTGCGGCCCTAACATAAATTCCGAGATAACTTGAACAAACAAGTGGAAGTCTAAATAAGTAGAGCCCTTTAGAATGCGCCCCAAGTGACGAACTCGTTTGTGAACTCGAATAAATAATTAAATTCTCTTTTCGTGTAGTGAAAAAATTTCAAGGATATTGTTTTTAGGGGAAACAAGAAAGTTTATCAAATGTCAGAATGTTTGTGAGCACATTTACTTAAGTTGAACTATTGTTATGAGTTCAAAATAATTAAACACTGCCCAATAGTTTGTAATAGAAGTTATTGAATGAAGCAAACATGAAGTTCTATGCACAAAGTCAGTTTGGGAGCTTAAGTGTTGAACCGAAACACTATTTACGTAAATAAACTCGTTCCGTTAAGGCGGTCTACGTCGTCGGGCTTCGTTTAAACTTTTAATCGCTTTCGAGCCGTGATAAACAAATTTTAATTAAGTTTTAATATCACCACGTAATTGCCGAGCCGAACGGATATCACAATTATTTAGGTTTATGAATATTTTACTCGACTTGTTATTCAATGTTTTGATGTCTTGAATAGCAATTAGTATCAACCTAGCTGTTTGGTTTTAGAGGCAGCCATGCATATATTTCAGTCTGCGAACATAGTTAACGAAGAAGTGAATTAGATAGATATACTTTATTAGGTACACCAATTTTACATTTTTGATCTTAATCTAGTTAAGGTAGGTGACATAATGGGCGGTCTTATCGCTAAGAGCGATCTCTCCCAGACAACCTTAGGATGGATTGAGACGAGAAGGAAAAGATTATACGGTAGGCAGTTAAGCAAAGTGTACACTTGCTCCTGCAATTTGCGCACCTAAATATTATTACCATAAATACTTAAACTATAAACTAAATATATATATATATATATATATATATAAAATAATAACAATAAATACATATATACCTTTAAATAATGTCAATGCTAGATATATATACTTTTTATAAATAGCATTCTACCGTTAGGAGGAAAGGTAGTGGCTTTTTAACATTCTCTTGAAAACGGCTAATGATTGAGCCTGTTTTATCGTAACGGGCAATGCATTCCATAACCGAACAGCCAGTACAGTAAAAGATTTGTCGAAGAAGCTAGTGGAATGCATCGCCATCTCCAGCCTCAAATTTTCTGATGATTTTCTGATTTTCTGATGTGAATTGTTAGAGTAACCTAAGAAATGACCATCCACCACAATACTATATTGATATTGGACAAAAATATAACAATTACAATAGGAAATATAATAATAACGACTGTAAAATTTGTGTTCACAAGAATTTACTAGCAAAACAAGCGGCAAGCCACAAAAATTACCGGGATTTTTCGTAATTTTTGTAGCAACTCACCTACATTTGTCCCTGGGCATATTTTTTATTTATCAACTTAGGCGCTTTCTTTGTTTCCACCGAGCTTATTGTTAATTTCATTGTGTAACGGTCTCACTGAAGAAGTTTCTGCGCTTAACATTGGCTTCCGTGCGAAATTGTTTATGGCTCGTAAAAATTGTGCTTTGTTATTTCATTTGCGTTGTTCCTGTGAACAATTTATTTGATAACCTTTTTTTATAAATTTTCAATGTGACTGCTTGTACTTTTAGGTCGAATGGTTCCATTTTAATTTACAATGTGTAGTTTTTTTACCAACCTACCTATAATCTATTCCAAATGTGCTTCACTTAAGTACCTATCTAAACGATTAAGATCTCGACGTAGCAACGGTTACTATAAACTTAAGTAAATAAGTACTAGGTACAGAAAAACCTCTTTTTGTTCACTTGACAAGTGAAATCGAGATAATGCCACCATTTTTCATCTCGGGAGGAGTGTGGACGATGCGACGTTATTCTGAACGAATTGTACCTCGGGGTATGAATTTAATCTCAGAATTCAGCGTGTCAGATTCATAAGAAACGTCTCTTCGGCGATATTTTGAGTTTTATACCAACATCTACGGCGTCTTGTTTTCGTATGAACATTTGTTGACGTAATAAAGGATACGAAGGTTTTATTGTTGCTTATTTTGTTTGTAAGTACAATTTGGCTATTGTTTTAAGACATTTAGAATAAATGAATGGATATGTATTAAATTACTTAAGTATCCTTTTTTAACTGCTTTATGCACTATATTCTGTATTAAAGTGATCATGATCAGACAAAGATAGACGCTTCTCAATCTTGCAAATTATGTATCATATTAGTTGCGAGATTAATCATAAAAGTAACGCGAGTTATCTGTATACCGAGCTCGCACAGTCTTCCGCGTACTTGTCGCTTCGCAGTATCCCACAGGACACCGTTGCCTGCCCTTACACCAGTCAAGTAAAATACAAGCAAAATATTAAAAATGCCGGCGCAGCGAGATTCTGATGCAATAAATCATAAGTGCATTATAAAGCAACGTCTCCGACGCTTCGTTAAGAAAAACAAACCTGCCTGTAACAGGTCCGGATTAATTTTGTATTAACGTGCGAAAGTGGAGGGTTATTTTTCCACTATTGCACTTTGTGTACTTTACAAAACGTTTCAGATAAGTTAGAGATTAAGTTCCACTTCACAGGTTACAACAGCTATGTCAAAATAGAGGTAATAGGTAATCCTCATTAATGAAAAACAATAAAAAAGCTTTTAATGAAAAATAACATAAACGGGGAGTGTAATCAAATGTTTAAGAATCAATATCTCATGGACGAAAAGTAGGTATTATTTATGATGCAAGTGTCAAAGAACTGCTTTGACCCTTCGCGGTTCGAGCCGTCACTGTTTGAGCCAAATTACTAGTTTTAAACCCACATCGTTGGCACAGATATACAGGATTAAAACTTCATATTGTATGCAGATAAACCGCACATTATAATGAAAGGTTGCCAAGCCATTGTCATTTAGCAGGTGTAAATTGTACCAATACAAAATAGCTTAAAACATAATTTAAAACAAAGTCAAAAAATAATTTCCATATAATAGAAATCGTATTGAAAAACCAAACAATTTTATGAACCTCAAAAGTTTATACAGTACGACCGCAAATCAAAAACTCGGAAGCAACGCGGGTGTATTCCTACAATATTCCCGGGCCGCGTGCGGACAGCCAGATTATAAGTTGCAGTTACCCAGGCACTAATGAATGCCTGCAGGATTACGCGACCCACGGCCAATTACATAAAAGTTGCCTGACACCGGGAATCCTCTGCGATACATTATCCCACCCCGCCAGCCTTTGAAAGCTTTTAATATTGATAGCCAAATTAATTGTCACTTTGCTGTTTCGGTAGTGGCGTGCTGGAAAAGGTGAACACTTAACTGGGTATTGAAAAGATGAGGTGCATAAAAGAACATAGTTAAATGCAATGGGTTAAATTGTGTATTTGCAGAGTTAACGCTTGTAGACCAGGAATAGTCTTTACCCGGCTTTATGAAGAAATAGTTTTAGACGAAAAAAAAACATAGTTTTGTAACGTATGTACGTATTTACGGTCTTTGAAACGCTTGTAGATTGAGCCCACCGGCGATTTTTGTTAAAATAATCTCTTCGTTATAACTACAAGAGTTTGTAGTAAAATTCTGTGTATGCACTTGCCGTTCCCAGTAGATACGTATCGCTATGTTTGTTGGGCCACTAAAAGCTTTTTCCATCGACATGTTATATTGTACATATGAACTGAACCCGTTGTCCTTTGTACACATGTATCTATTCTTATGTAGCTATACACTATTAAATACAATAGTTTTGGATACTTGGAAAACTATTATCTCTTCCTAACTAAAAAAAACAGGTAACAGTAAAGATAGAATAAAGTAAGACAGCAGATTAAAAAGTATTTTTTGTATACGATGTAACTTAAAATATTCATGTCTATATCCTAATATATTGTTACTATAGACTTGTGAAATAATCACGTTTCTTACCTACCTATAACAGGATTTAAACCCAGTATTAAACAAAGAAAGACGGATAGAAATAACTAGATTTAGATATTTTTAAAAATCCTTAGTAAACCTAAAAAGGTTTCACAGAAAGTTAACTGTAGATGAGCGCGAGATAAAACCTGAAAGGCTCTGTAGGACTTCCAAGAATTAAGTTCTATTTTGCGTACCTATGGGAATACAAGCTGTTTTTTTTTATTTTGTTCGCATCTGGATCTGATAATACTTTTCACGGTATTACCTAAATAAAATGAATGAAGAAATCTTTATAAACAAAAACATAAACTATTTAACTCCATAAGCCAATGACTTAGAAATCTTGTGCTAGTACTATCAAATAGAAAATAATTCATACCCTTAGCGGCTCTAGTGTACCTTAAAAAATCATGTGGGAAACAAACCGAAACATGTGAAATTTTGTAAATAAAAATTCAGACATAAAAAAGAGACATTATATCCCGAGAGTACTAGGTATCTAACCTCCAATATATCCAGTAACAAAACAAAGAACACAATAAAACCTTTTGGTAAATAAAACCTGCACAATTATTCTTATCACAGTTAGGCCTAAGTACACCAACAACATAAACGTCAGTCTTAAAACAACAGTTTACTATGAATCTTCACGTTTAATTAAATTTTGAAATTAAACAGTTGTTTTAAGAAAAATATGATTAAAATGTAACAAATCATATCTATCTTCTGGCTCCTTCGTCAGATCGCTTCGACAGTACCACACTATTGTATTGTCGTTAGAACTATATAAAGCTGCCAATTTTCATGACGCTATGATATAAGATGGTTATAAGTAACCTTCGATTTCATTACATAATTATATAGGACGACCTAATAAAATAGATAGATTTATTTTGGTGCCTTTGTACAATTTTTTTCTATTTTTATTCTTGTTTTGTGTACATAAACTGTTGAATAAAAAATAAAAGAATTTTTAAAACGACCGTTTATATTGTGTGAACTTCGGCCTTACTTGGTTGTGTCCCTACGCGGCCACATTTCACGGCACGCCAGCCCTGACCACGCTTCACACACACCTGAGACAATGGGCTATGCCATCTGTTCGTGGCGTAATCCGAAGCTTCCTTGTGACGTCGCACTGCATTGCATTACCTACTAGTTAGCCGTGGTCAGATTTGATTAATTCTGCTTGTTGATTAAATTGTCGTTGGAGATTTTAACAAGTTTTGTGAATAGTAATATATGTATATGTGTGTTTCAGGTATACATACATATGTATCTAAGGGCCAATGTTGACTGGAAATAAAGGTATCTATTTTGATTCATCATCATCATTTGTCTAGCCTTTTCCCAAAAATGTTGGGGTCGGCTTCCAGTCTAATCGAACGCAGTTGAGTACCAGTGTTTTGCAACGAGCGAGCTTGACTGCTTTACCGTAAAGATACAGGAATAGTAAAAAATAAAGAACTAAGTCCAATTTTGAAGTTTAAGCTCACGTAAGTCTAGTATCAACTATTTCAAGTAAATGCTATACCTAATCTATTCAGCGCTTGATTGCCAAAGACAACTTGATCAGTTCCGAGTACCACTAAGTGAAGCGCTAAGTAGAGAGAACTGTATGGCTAAGTACTTATTATGTAATCTGTAGTGCCGTCAATAGTAACTATGTTTGTTTGAAATTGATTGACATACAGTCCATTCGCATAGGTCATTACCCCCGGGAGTTTGTTACCGTGCATATGTTACTACCTGAAAATTATGCCTACATTGATGTGGATGGTAGTATGCTTATGACGTGAATCGATTGTAAAACCGAAAATATTCCTAGCTTTTTTGCAAATTTGATCAAACAAGCTCGGTCTTTTAATTTTGTTTAAGTTGCTTCCCTTACATATCTAACACATAGCTACTTGCATATGCCATTCCCTAATTCAGTTTTATTAATAACTAAATAAAACATTTTATTCTTACAACCCTTTGATACTGACATCTTACTGAATTCACTAAAGCTCGATCACAAGTTAAAATTTAAAAAGACGAAGATCCCAATACTAAGTTCCATATTATCTGCATCAAATCCCGTCTACGTGCCTTCGTATAATCATCCGGATAAAAGAGGCGTGCTCACCTTATCCCGACCAAGTTTATCTACAAGCATTTCATAACACAATCATATTTATTCGTATAGTATCAAAACTATATGAACAACAGCTGGCCGAATGGAAAACGCGAGTCCGAAATGTCACCGGAACTGAAATAAGGTTGAAAGCACAATTTCGAGTGATTTAATACTTTTTTTTTGCTATGACATATTGTACGAACGAATTTATTTGTATGCGTTTACCTACGGGCGCCACATGTGCAGTTGCAACTCAGATCATTTGGAGGGGAACGTAGGGCTAATAGTTTCATACTACCTAATGCAACGGCAGTTGGAGAAGAAATAATGAAAAAAGAAAAATGAAAATACACCGCAAAATCTTAAAGCTAAAGATGTAGGTACCTATATACCTAAGCAATAATGAAAATGAAGATTAAATAAATAGGAAATGATTAAACACACCGATTTAAGCTATTGTACGTTGCTAATCGAATTTAGAATCCTTAATTTTTTTTTTGGAATACCTAGGTATGATTTACATGTGATTAGGTTAGGCATTAATTTTGCGGTTCAATGAAATACTTTGACTTGTTTCAGATACTTTTCAAATATAAAATGCAGCCCGTACAAAGGTAGCGGTATTTACATAGATTTCCCCCACGTGTTCCGTTTTGTACGTGATCGGAACGTATCGGTCACGGACCGGAGGAAATTGTCGCCTTATGCCTCCTCAATGGGGTCCCATGATGTCAACTGTTGCTATCGTCCATTAATATGTATGTTGAATATTGGCTAGATGGATATTGTTTATAATCGTTAATACGTAGGCTTTGTATGGATGCCTCTAGTTAAGTTGATTCTTGAGGTAACGTTGAGAATGAGAAATAGTTGACTATAAATTGTTAAGTATTGCTTAATAAAAAAATACGAGTAATAATTTCCAAATTGCATTCTTTTAAATCATGAAATCGGAAGTTATCAACAAAAACAACAAATTTTCAGTAGTTAAAACACTCACATCCCAGTTGCCATGAGTAGACATTCTTGTCTTATGGTAAGTATTAATTCATTAAATGCTAATGACTTTGGGCGAGTGCCCATTCTCACCCTTGTCAAATTATCGCACAATGGCTGAATCCTCATACAGACATTCCACACTTTTGTTTGTTTGTTTTCCATATGTATTGCTTATTTATTGTTTAGACTTTAAAGAATCATTTTTGTGATGTAACTGAGACACCGTCTCATGAGACCGAATTCATAGGTCAGTCAGTCATGTCTAGATAGATTTCAGACTTTCAAGTCAGGTTTTCCTCTCTCAGTTTTATTCCTTTATATTCATGATGCTTTTAACAAAAGTCCTATAGTTAAACTATCAAATTCACACTGGTAGTTGGTAGCGTGTTCTCAACTTCTAGGACAATATGACATACATAGAAATCGTACGTAGAAATATAAGTTTGTGCAAGTACATAAACATATATTTTAAAGACAGTGTAATCGGTCGCTCATACAGTATTGGATGAACGCATTACGTTTTCAAAAGATCGTTCAACCCATTGTATCCGAAAAGCGATCATGTGCTCAAACCCTTAGTATCGATTCTGATTCGAGGGTAACCCTTCAATGAGTTACTACACGGGGGAGTTGAATCGTAAACGGGGATGACTATAGTATTTACGTGTTGCTATCGGAATGTGCTGAAAATTTCGCATAGGTGTTGTAGAAGTATTTTTAGGAAATTTATGGGATATTTTTTATCATTTATAGGTTAGACTTACCCTTTTTGATTAAGATATTTCCAATTGCTACTTAAGACCATTTTTTCTGCATTAATTTACCCATCAATATAATTTGATCAGTGGGTCGTCTTAACCTATTAAAAAAAAAATATAGAAAAGCATTCAAAATAGTATATCTATACTTATAATAAATCTGTAGAGAGGTCAATTCTGTACATTAAATATATTTCCAAAATATCTATCAGGGGGTGATTAGTGATCGATACTGATGCCAAAAATGCAATCAGTAAAAATTTTGTCTGTCTGTCTGTCTGTCTTTCTGTCTGTCTGTCTGTCTGTCTGTATGTTCGTTATGGAAACAAAAACTACTCGACAGATTTTCATAAAACTTAGCACAAATATTCTTCATACTCCTGGGCAGGTTATAGGATACTTTTCATCACGCTACGATCAATAGGAGCAGAACAGTGATGGGAAATGTTGGGAAAACGGGAGAAGTTACTTCATTTTTTAAGCTTTCGTCACGTGTGCAGCCTTAGTGGTTAAAGTTAAGTAGTAATAGGCTAGGTACGCATAGATTTAGATAATTGGATAGGCTGGTGATTATTATTACTTCCTCTCTTTGCACAAAGTCCGAATCTAACGCGGACGAAGTCGCTGGCAGAAGCTAGTTATAAAAAAAATATGTCTCACCTACATCGGGAACATGAAGCACATTATTTAATAACACCGAAACAACCAAAAACAACAAAACTAAAACAAACACCGCACAATAATTTACAATTCACCGTGAAACATGCAAGCACTGTAAAGATACGTCCGACATTAACTATTGAAGGTGAAAACACACATTCTGGACTAATGTCCATTGTAAAGGCAACAAAGTACCCCCAATCAAACTAACGCTCGACCGCAATTTGTTTGAAGCCGAGAAATATTGTGTTCCTTAGTGTTGGCGGGCTCGTAACCCACATACGCTAATGTTGGCTACCTACAGATAAGTTAGGGAGGTATTTGTGCATTCTGTAACAAGGATTGCTTAGGACCTCAATTAATTGTGTGTGAGAATTCCTAGGTTACTGTTTGAATTTGCCTTTTCGTGCATCTTAAAACTGTCTGGACAAAAAGAAAGTACTGATATAATACTAATTTAAAAAATTAAGGGCCACCCAAGCAAACGGGGCGGGGATTAAATCAGTGATAAATGATGAAATATAGACGACTTAAAATACATTTTAGTTTATTTATTTATAAAAACGAAATTGTTTATTTTAAACGTCAAGTTCATAAATAGCTGTAGTAAATCGTTAACATAAATAAAGATACACAGTCTGCAAAGGGATTGTTACTTAATTGTTTATTTTAAAATTATATGCGGTTCTATGATTTTACTTTCGACCTTTAAACTTACCTATTTAATCATGCGACGTTCCCTATCTTCGTGAAAAACAAATTTAAGTAGGTACCTACATTTTTTAATAAAAAAAAAATGATTTTTAAAGATTACCCGTAATACAGAAACAGTTTTTTTTTAATTTTGATATTATACCTACATTCGAAAAGTAACTAATTTTTGTACACAATAGACTATGGTTTAATCAGTTTGTTTACCTACTCATGAATCGTGAGCAACAAATATTGTTGTTATTCTACCGTAGATAAATTCAATTTCTAAACTTAGAAACTCATTAATGGTCTTGATTTAAATACGTACGTCATATTTTTTAAGCTAACTTGAGATTCGAGACCATACCACGTAACCACGACAAGAATTTTTAAAAAGAACCAGAATGCTTTAAACTATTAAAACGCAAATTTTACTGCTACTTACAACTTAAATATTCTTCGGCCACAATCGCTAATACAAAACATATGTTGATACCTACCTACTTACTGATTTTTTAGGGTTCCGTACCTCAAAAGGAAAAAACGGAACCCTTATAGGATCACTTTGTTGTCCGTCTGTCTGTCTGTCTGTCAAGACCCTTTATCTCAAGAACGCGTGGACGTATCAAGCTGAAATTCACATGAAATACTCAAGTCTATTGCCTCTTTAAGCTGTGAAAATATCAAACTTCTAAGCCAAGCCAATCAAAAGATACAGCCGATTATGTCGATATTTTCAACAAATTTTCGACACTCGCAAAGGAATCAAAACCTACAGGATACTTCCCGTAAACTCAGAATCTTGAAATTTGGCATGAAGCATTGTCATATAATGCAAATATAGGAAAAATTGCGAAAATCACATTTTTTTAGTTATATAATTTAATAAAAATATTTTAATAAAATGAAACTTACTACCTTATTTCTCACGAACGAATAAAGATATCAAATTGAAATTTATACCAAATACCTAAGTCTATTGTCCCTTTAAGCAGTGAAAAAATCAAACTTCTAAGTTAACGCGATCAAAAGATACAGCAGTTTATGCCGACACCTTAACGAATTTCCGTCACACGCTAGGGAATCAAAACCTACAGGGTACTTCCCGTGAACTCAGAATCTTGAAATTTGGCATGAAGCAACGTTATATAGTACAGATAAAGGGAAAATTGCGAAAATGACAAATTTCAAGTTCCATAAAATATTTAAATATTATTTTTGCTTACATGACATAAAATATTTTTTTAATAATTATAAACTTACTACCTACGCTTTTTCACATAAACGCGTAGAGATGTTAAACTTGAAATTCATATCAAACACTTCTTAAATCTAATTGCCTCTAAACTATGAAAAATTCTAAATCATTCAAAGGTCATTGGGCACCTTAGTATAGAAACCATACCCACGGCGGACACGAACGAAATATAGCACAGTATAATGATATAAGGCTCTGATTTATTATGGCATTAGTCGCATCAATGTGAACCATGGGAATCTAGAGAAAATCAGGTTTAAACATCAAATATTTTCCTCATTTCAATGGGGAATTTAAACGACCAAGTTTGACGGATTTGAGAAATCATTTCTTTGTAGTGAAAGATTATACTCGCCGTTTATTTCCATTGTCATCAGGTCAGGATCTGATGATGGAAATCCTGAGAAATCGAAGGCAACTATCAGAAATTGTAGACATGCATAGGGTTAAAACTTGATTCTCAGATGTATGTCTGATGATACTATCAAACAGTGAAGATTTAGAGCTTACCTGATAATGGAGACGTGAGAAAGTCGAGAGAACTCCTCAACGGTATGTTTTAGTTACGTCGTGTTTGGGCTTATATTATTCGTATTGACGAGAACTTTTCACAAAAGTTAAAAATAAAGACTTTTTACAAAAAAAAAAAAAAACAAAAAAACCTTCTAAAAACAACATGAAAACTGTTTATATGCATCGGTCTAGATCTCGGTGGTTAAATAAATATAAATGCATCCTCTAGACACCGACTTCTAGACCGATGCACCTAACATCTTCTTCCTTTCTTTCTTGTTTTTGTTTTCTTGTTGCTTTTTTATACGTTTGAAGTTGGATTTGCTTGTAAAATGCTTTTTTAAATTCATTTTGATAAAGACCATTATGACCATTATGACCATCAGTACAAGTTACAACTGGGAATGTGGGTATTGAGATATTATTTACAAAATAAAATAAAGCCGACTGTATAAAACAAAGAAAGGGACAGAATTAAAGTTTTGTCAAGGCTCTAGAAACGTAAAGCCAGCAGCCCCGAATCCTACTTTCTAGCAGTCGTTGTTACAATTCGACAGTTACAAGTCGTCAGGCGGTTTCGAAAAAAATCCTGCAATGGCTGCTTTAACACAAGTTAGTAGTGAATTCTCATCACCTAAAATAAAATAAGCTTGTGTTGGACACAAGGTTACTGCTATAAATTGTAAAGGAGTTCGCATAACTATATCTGATCTTTGCTATCGATCCCGCAATGGCAGTCAAACCTATCTATGTGGAAAGTCTTTGCCAATACGAATTAAATAAGCCCAAACACGTGGTAGTTGCAACATACCGTTCAGGAGTTCCCTCGACTCTATGTGGTCTCCATAATCAAATCAGCTCCAAACCTTCACTGTTTACCAGTACCCTCAATAATACACTCACATGTCTGGTTTTGACTTGATGCGTGCCTACAATATTCAAGAGTTGCCCTCGATTTATCAGGGTTTCCAGATCCTCATCAGATCCTGGTCATCCGAATTGGCATCTTCCTTCTTTATGAAAAGTCTTTAACAATAAAAACTAGCATTGCAACCTGTACAATCCTCTGAAACTGCTTGTCTTTTATATTTTTTAAACGATCCTGGACATTCGTCTCCATGGAATTTTAATAAAATATTTATATTCAAAGGAACGTCATACTATTCTCCACAATTTTAAACTACTTTGATTCATGTCCGCCACTTTTTACAAAGCGGGTCAGATATGCCCAATGACCTTTAAGGCATAATTAGTTATTTTTAATCAGATTTCTGAATGATGACTATAAAATGTTGTAAATAAATAACTTTAATAAAAGAACTTTTACTACTATTTTAGTTATATAAAAAAATAAAAAATATTAACTATTTTGACTTTCACGAAATTACCATAACTATGATTGTTCTAAACTGAACGGTTTGCGTGAGAGTCAGTTTTTATCTATACAGGATTTGTACGGAACCCTTGGTGCGCGAGCCCGACTCGCACTTGGCCGGTTTTTATTTAAATATCATTTTAGTTTATGCATGCAGTGGATCATCTATACAAAGAACGACTCTAGATAACATTTTCATCAGATCTTACAATTAAAGAATTAGCCAGAAGGGATAATGAATAAACAGCAATCAAAACATAATCTTTGACGGCGCTGACTTCCCAGGGTT
This sequence comes from Helicoverpa assulta, assembly GCA_963856015.1. Classification (NCBI taxonomy): domain Eukaryota; kingdom Metazoa; phylum Arthropoda; class Insecta; order Lepidoptera; family Noctuidae; genus Helicoverpa; species Helicoverpa assulta. The sequence continues at coordinate 6,894,329 of CAWLCW010000016.1, forward strand.
GCCAGTCTCCGACTTGAGGGAAGTTCAATCGTACTTTAAACGAGTTAATCCCCTTTTATTAAATGTTGATGCTCTCCGCGGCCAGCCCGAGATCTCTCGTTCCTTTGTAACTAGTTAAAATTTTACTTTGTATTGCTAGCTTTTTGGCAATTTGCGGCGACGAGATTAATTTCAAGTGCACTCCTTATAAACATTTCTTAACTCATTTCTGTTTGTGTCTTTTTTGTTTGGCCTTATTTTTATCTGTTTTTGTCTTATAATTTATCGTAAAAGATAGGTACCATAGGTAAAACTACAATCAGCTAAATAAATTGAGGTAGCTATTTATTAAATTGATCAGGCTCACCGACGCTTGATACCTACTTTACAAAACCAAAATGAAATTGCCAAGGTACAAGTTCTAGAGGTATAAAAACAAGCAAAACATAACAACATAACATAGCTCAAGAACACTAAAACGCGATCACAAAAAATATGCAATCTTGTTTCTATGGTTCCAATCTAGAAAATGTCATCTCGACTCGGCATATGAATTTACACGAGCAGGATAGCTACAGGCTAGGCTGCCATGCATGTAGGTACTTCGTAAGCCTATAAAAGAAAATTTAATCTATCGGGTCCACAAGCGGCTCGTATAAGCGTTTAGTAAAGCTGTCTACGTTATAAGAGAAGCGTATTTTTTGCGAATGTGGCCGATCGGATTAATTTTCACGAAATCGTTTTACGGATTTCCCCACTTGCTGTTACTCTTTATTTTACCCCACGGTATCATCTCTAGGAAATTGTTTCCATGGATCCTTTTGGGCTTTGAGCAAACAAAAAGCTTGTTGGCAGCCGTGTTTATAGTTATTTGTTTTAGGAGCTGATGAAAACGTTTCAAATTGGATTAGCGTACGTTTCTTTTATGTGTCGCGATCTGCTTTTATACAGCTATGCTTTATAGTTTTGCATTTTAGTGCTACCAAGCACCACATTAAGAAGCTTTAAATTGCTTATTTTCATAGAATATTAGCTTTATATTGCAACAAAGTGGTTGTAAGCACGGAATATTATAAATTCGTTATAAAGTTAACGTAGTCGATCATAAAACTCAGGTTTCGAGTGTATTTAATTTTGTGCTGGAATGTCTGCAGGTTGCATCGTCTACTCAATTTTCCCGTATCGGTGCAAAATAGTTTTCTATTCAAAAACTTGTAATAGAGCGGTACATAAATACTAATTTATCGAACTACTAGACTCATTCAAGTTGCAAACTTGTTTAAATAAAATAAACTACGTGGGAATATTTTCCGCATAAATTGTAAATAGAAAACCGCGTTGTTTACGGTATCATGTATAAATATCAAATATACTGAACAAATGAGAGGGTATTACCTTTTGAGAGATAACACCGGCGCCGGCGGCGGGCGAAATCATTTCCGTTGCGTCAATCACACGTCCCGGCCGTCCTGTCCGTCTACATACGTCCACTAATGAGTTCGCGAGCCAGTTCAAATCGCATCTAGATTGAGAACCGGCCGCTTAATTATTTTTCGGCATAAGTACCATCAATTGCGTAAATCGATCTGGTATTGCGTTTGCAAGTCCGTAATCAAACCAATATGTTTACTTTCCGCATTACCAAACTTGTTGGTAATAAAGTTATCCATTTTATCAAAAAATATTGTTCATCGTAAAATATACATCAAACAACCATACGATAGTTAATGGCAAGACGTTACATCACACCACTATATCTTTATTGGGGCAAGTTTTATAGGCATGGAAGGCTGTCGCCGCTGACCGCAAGTAGCGGGGCCAAGTCGGAAACATTAAGGTTCCATCAGCGTCCATATTTTCCGGCGGGCGCTGAATTTTCACGGAGGCCGGAGCCGGCCGGCATCTCGACACGCCTTTGCACTCAGACACTGGCGTTGGATGAAGTGGAATTGTGTACCCTAGTGCCTCTCCACGCCAATATTTTTACACACTTTTACAGTTTAAGATGTGGATTTTGTTCCGCTACTTTGGAGATCTTCCGTAGTCGTTTTATGTTTCAAGCGGAGTCTTAGAATTTCTAAGTGTATTTCTAAGAACTTTGCGAAGTATCTCGACTTACATTTCAAAGAATATTTTTACTTTTTATAACTTGTATCTTCTTTACATTTTGTATCGCGATATACCGTTCCATCAATCTAGCAGACCGCGTAATTTACTTACAACATAGAGTCCAAAGGAAACTTTTCTCACGGCCCATAAAAAATAAACATCTTATCTCATAAGTTTGGGCAGCTCTCTGTGAAATGACACCTTTGGGTATCTTTGTCGCCCAACAAACGCCGCGTGAAATTGAAACAGTCCGGTCCATACTCCAGAAAATTTCATGACGTCAAAATCCTCCCTTTTGATTCTTTTTAATCCTGCTAAAACAGTGTAACGAATTGTTCAATTTTGAATACCTATATACCTATATATTTCTTATCTTAAAAAAATATCTTAATACCTAAGTACAGAGTTTATAACTAAGTAGTAGGCAGACTACAACATGCTCAGAACGCTTAAAAAAAGCTGTAGAAATTAACAACGTTAACTGATACCAAACTTTTTACAGCAGCCTTTCCGTTAATAGTGCTCCTCAACTATAAATACAACTTGAACCTTGAACTTTACGGGGGAACCTCGAAGTAAAACAAACTCTTTTACGTAACCTGGTGCACTTTAACATCGTTGTACAAAGTGCATTAAGTAGCTTTCCCACACTAAACAAATTACGAGGTCGCCTGTAATGAATATGTCTGCGATCTATCAGAATTAGAAGACCCTTCCCCTGTCACTAGTATGATCGATGTGCGGAAATGAAGACGATCTTTTTCTAAGAGTGTGTGATATAACACGGAATCGTACACACTTCATCACAGAGCAGACACACTCGTATGTATGTTACAAGTTTTAGTTGGTTGCAACACTTTTACTTAATACATAATTAGTAGTACTTAATAGCACGAAACGTAAATAAGTGTAATTAAATAGGTAATTTTAATTGAACCAAAGGTAGAATTCTTCTAAATAACAATTAGTTTTTTAACTATATTCTGACTGAGGTATTCCTGGGTGTACATGGATACATGGGCCATTATCCTTGGTTATTTGCATAAAAGTAGGAGCACGTAAATCATCTAAATACGGTTGTATAAGACAGTAGTTAATGCCCACAAAGAACAAACTGTCCGACATGTGATAAGTGGCAAAAAAATTCTACAAATGCATCCGCCGCCGACGCTCAGAATAATTTATTACGGAAAGGATTTTAAAAACACACATCGCCCGAATCCTCGGATAAAGCTGTTTTAAGAATATGTGAGAATTCTTTCAGGTGATCCCGAGAATAATATGTATCATTTCTACAGGCTGGGAATAAGAATTCATTTGAATTTATTTTAGAGGGGAATGTGTTAGAATATTTAAAGTGCAATTAATATTAACATATATGTTTTTTGAGGTGCATGTACAATGTTTTATGACTTAAATACATATAATTATGTGAAGTCATAACATACATAATTACAAGGCTAAAATAGCCATCGAGTCATAAAAGAAATAACAAAAAAAGCTGAAATGTTTATAACGACAAAAGCGATATCATGACGATAAACATTCCAACGAAGGCAACAAAATATTGTTTACTCGTCTCTCATCTTTCCACCCGCAGTACAATCGGTCCCATTCAAGTTTCATTGCAATAGCTATTGTATTTGCTGAAGGCTCTACTGCTCATGTCGATTGCCAATCGAACGGTTCGCGAACGCCATTTGCCAGGAATGAAAGGCTGCTTGATTATTTGCTAATCTTGCCCCGACTGTGCCGACTGTACGAGCACGCGAACGCTCCGCTAAACTCATGCAAAACCATTTTCATTTAGCTAGCACCAGTAGGTACTAGTTATATATAATTTTAAAGTGCAGACGACGTCCTGTGAGAATACACGGTGACTACTGCTAGAGTAATTGCCGTCCCGTCGCGTCGTGTGTAGGATATCTACGGCGGATTAATTAGCTCGCTCCCACTACGAAACTTTTAATCTTTATAATGTGTGTACCTGTGCACGTTTGTATGCATGCATCGGAATATACAACGACATTTTTCAATCCACTATTCGAATGGAAAACCGAAACATATCGGATATTTGGTCATCGGACTGCCACCGCGAACGCCGCATGTAATCGAATCCGCTATTGAAACGATCACAGTCTCTGTTTGTGTAGAATAACTAAATTATTTGTGTTGCCCGTCGTTTTACTGTCATATCGTAGAATATCAAGATATTATTTATAGTTGAACTTCGAAGAATTTATTAGTCTGATATCGCAGTCATAGAATTATTAATGTGTTTGTTACTTACTTCGTTATGCACAGCACCGTGTAACCAATTATGAATTAATTTTTGTACATTTGCTGTGTTGTTTATAATGGCAGTAATGTTTCATTAATTTACATCATTCATTTGTGTAGCCCCATGTATAGTGTGGGCAGGATCGGCAATACAGCTAATGATTCCCACACGGACAATAAGAAGGGGAGCTGCTTGTGTATCACTTTATAGTTATTTATACGCAACTTGGCATAGCTCCGTTACTACCTCGTATTCAAATCATTTTGTTTGCTTGTAATGGCACGTGGTTATCGTGGTTTTGGTCGACGGATATTATAATTTGTTATTTTGTACCAATTGATTCATTTAAACCGAGACAGCTCGTGGCCATAAATATTAATAGCTACCTAAAAAATAAAATATAAAAACTACAAATCCTCCAGAAGTTACGCGACTCAATATCATATTCTAAAGAACCGAACTGAGCATCATATTCACCTTTAAAGTTTCTAAAAGATCCGCTAGTATTTCTTTTCTCACAGTCGAGCACTAGAGATAAAGTAAGTAATTTATACAAAGGAAGAGCACTACTTTGGAAGACGCAACAACTAGCCCCCTCCCGCTCCCCCCGGAGGCATCTCGCACATAAATCGCGGATACTGCCCTCTGCGGTGCTCGGCTAACTACCACCATTTATTTGCAGCAACTCTGATTACACACCTACGACCAAATGAATCCGATGTTTTGAATAGCTCACGAGTCCGTTTATTGGTAAAACTAAGCATTATTACCTATAGTAGAAACTTGCAAAGTTAGAACTTTTTAAACTATTCGAATTTACCATACTTAGTTTAAATTCCACACACTTTACCGCACACTGCTAACGTACCGTTTAAAAAAACATGCTAAGTCAAAGAATTACCAATTTAAAAAATGACCAGTCACAAAAAAGTTTAAACTGCAGGATTAAATACCTTTTTTTTTCCGACGTCAAAAATCATTAAATGACCCCTCCCGCTGTGGGTTAGCAGCGGTGAGGGAGTGTCAGACTCTTACTGACTAAAAACCGTCGTGTTCCGTCATAAGCCTTTTATGTACCAGGGCCGCGGTATCTCTTTCGAACAACCCGCAGCCCCGGCAGGCCTTGGCCCTGCTGGGGTTGCTGACATCTCTTTGAGGAGCGCGTGGAACAACGCGCGCCGTCGACACGGGTCTGTCGTCTAAAAAGACAGAGGGACGATGAGCCACCCGAACTCACCGCCCACAGACCCACGCCTACGGTGGCCGGGAGTCATCTCGCGACACCCGGCGCCCGTGGTGTCTACCTGGTCCAGCGCGGCGGCCGGGATGAGAGGTGCGAACTCTCTGGCGTTCCGCCTCCTCCTTCTCGAGCATGACCGCTTCGCAGAAGGAGGCGACGGCATCCCATTCCCTCTCGCCCCGGACCATGGCCAGAACCAGGGCCGGACGCGATAGGTCGCCGCCGCCCAAAGCCTCGACGAGGACCCGGCGGTGCCCTTCCCATGCGGGGCACACCTGGACTGTGTGGTCCACCGTGTCCTCGGGGCTGTCCGCACAATGGTGACACCCGGGCGCCTCCTCACGACCGATTCGGTGCAGGTATCTCCCGAAACAACCGTGTCCGGTGAGGACCTGCGTCATGCGGTACGTGAGGGCGCCGTGACTCCTCCCGAGCCACTCCTCAAAGAGGGGACTTACCGCCACGATGGTGGCGTGCCCTAGGATTAAATACCTGAGGTGAGGTTTATACCTAGTAAGAGTACCTTTTGTTTACACCTATTTTTGAAAGCCGTGAATATTTATCCTCATATTTGAAATAGTTTGGAAGTAACGAGAGTATTTGATTACACTCAATTTCATAGCCGGGCTATGCTGCCACATGATGATATTTGAACTCCAAAAAATCCGGAATAGTTGCAATGAATCTATCACTTGGAATAACCAAAATATAGGATTTAGAAATTCATGGTACAAAAGAGGATTCATTGTTGGTTTTCCAATATGTTCTTTGAAGTCCCATATTTCAATCTCCTGAAACTGCAAAAATGGTGGGCTATTGATATATTTTATTTTGGCTGAATTCATATTGGACGGCAAAGGTTTCTTTGAGGTACTTAATAATTGAAAATAACATATACCTACTTAAGTTTATTTTTAGAATCTGGCTAACGTTTTTAAATTGCCTCATATAAATTCACCAACATACCAAACCCAACTTAAAATTCCGCCATAAAATAGTGATTAATTAAACAAAATGCGTCTTTGTTTGTCCTCTGAGTGAAGTTAACCTTTCAGAATGGAGCGCGCAAATAGAGAGCGGTTGGGGGTTGACTTAGCTCTTGATTCCCCGTGTAGCGAATGCAGGCCGTACTCCGAACGTTTGTCCCTGCGCCGTGTGCACGGAAAAATTACATCCTCATTGATATTTACTGATGAAAATGGATGAAGCTTTTGTTATTCATTACTGGTTTCTTAATTTTATTTGGTTCTACGATTTGAAGAGTGGTGGTTACTCCTTTGTCGAATTATTACTGGTTTAATATAAATATTGTGATGACGGTCGAGATATGAACAAGCACTTATCGCATACCGTTCTCAGAGTAAATGAGGAAAATAAAGGAAATCTGTGTGGGATAATACTTATAACAACATTGGATATTTCATTTTTTTCGTCAGAACACTCTTAAGTATCATGGAGTCTTCAGCATTCCGCATGCTAGCTAATAAATGGGTCTAGGATACAAAAATTGGGTAATCCTTCTGCCCGAACGTGTAACTTCATCTTTCATGAACAATATCAACATAGTCTTGATCTCGTCACAACATATTAATATTTATTTGGTGCTGAATTTATCGTTACAAAATTCAATTTAGTCGACGACAGTCGAACGTCCTTTATCTATGCACAGAAGGTCCTTTTATTTGATGGGCTCTCTTGGATACCGTTGTCCCCTGAACTACGGGAAATGGTAAGTGTGGACATCCTATATTTTATTATAGGAATGTTTTCATATTAATTTTTGTATGGTCCTTGTAAAATATGATTTTACACTTTAACTGATAGACTGATAACTTTTTCACCGCTAAAAAGTTTTAATGCCCATAAATACATATTAGTAGCATTTAAAATACTGATACTCAGCTGCATACGATTAGACTCAAAGCCGACTCTTCTATGTTTGGGAAAAGGCTAAGCAAAAGATGATTATGAAAACGGAAACGGAAACAGAACTATAAGAAATCTTTAAAATTAAAAATACAATTCCATGTTTCTAAGATCTTATCTCTTATAAACCAACGTTGAATATTCATCACATTTAGATAGCAGAGGCCGATAGACCCACATCAGAAAAACATCAAAAATGCATCAAGCGGAAATATCCGTCGACATTGTAGGAACAATATTGCGTCTCACGCGCCGGGCGCTTGCTAAGCTACAGATCCAGCTGTACTCGTGTTAAATGTGCCCATAATATAACATATGAACGACAATACAAAAATACGGTGATAAATCAACAATTTATCAGTTATAAAACAGAGAATTTTGTTTAAACCTCAGCCATTAACTTTATTTAACTGCGAATATTTTACAAGCGCTACAAGCTGCATTCACATTCCCCATGTAAACATTCGCGAAATTGCAGGCAATAAAATATCTTCCTAACTCTCAGCTCTCATTTACATGGTAACATTCATAACACAATGAGGGAAAATAAAATTAATTTTATGAAAAACATAACTTTGGCGAATTCGTTAAGGGCGAACAAATTGCCGGGCCCGGGCCGCGACGTGACAACGAGCGCTCAGTCACAGTTAATGAGAGGTCACCGCAGACGCGTCGCGTCTCCCCGCGCCTTGTTTGCTACCATATTGTTTGAAATGGCGACCCGTCTGCCCCCCTGAAATATTATCGGCACTTCGCCAACTTTTTAATTATGATCCGCAACGCAAGAGCTTTCCTGCCATTTTTAAACCACCCCTAACGTCTGTTCTGAAAATGTAACAATAATTATATTATCATAGTTTCATGACTTTTCTTTTACTAAAATCTGCAATCAAACAAAACAGTTTACGATCCATTTCACAATGTAAAACTTACAAAACATTGTACAACAAGAAAATGTTATATTTTTAATCATACAGAATCCGTTTTCTTTTCTCTTTTGAATATGTATTCATGTTTCTGCTCTCAATATTGTTTCGCGGGCCAGCATACACAATATCATCCTGGTACCCGACGGCGGTGTACTATTCGAAGCATTTTCTACGAAACACGTGTGCACGCCCCAATGATTATTACTTCTTATACAGATTCGTATAAGTTGCCTGTGCTTGTGGTCTGAACAAATTTCATGCTGGGGGAAAGCGAACATGCTCTACTCGATGCTATGTTTCAATAACGAAACCAAATCTCGGGTAGCTTACATATATTACGTTGTGGGTAATACCTTCGAACTCGTGTAAGACCACAGTTTATAGGTAGTACTTAAATCACACCTCGTGCAGGTCAGATAAGCAAAACAGTTGACTAATAGTCTCAAGCAGGTACCTATCTGTGAATCTTGTACACAATGTGGTGAGAGGGTTGATAAACTAATATTAACAAGCATGTATCACAAACCGCAAGATCATGAAAATTTAGCCCGATCCCTCTCGGCATGGCATGGATAACTTCCATGTTTGGCCTCCATACATTATTTATTACATTAGGTTATACCTTGTTTACATTGGTTGCCTTTTGGCAAACTACCCAGCCTACCGCAGCTAATGCGGACAAATTAATTTCCATTCAGTGTTTACCTATTGATGTGCTTGCGTAATTTGTGTCAATGCTCCTTTGTGCATTTATAACGAATTGGATGCTTGAATGCCTTATGCTTCATCAATATAGAAATAAGTTTGCATGCCAGTAATCGTTGATCGAATAATTAATACCTCCATGTCTACTCTATTTTTTATTAAAGAAAAAGCATTTAATGTTTACTAATTAGTTCCAAGTAATCGACTATCTAAGTAAGATTGAGATTAAAATGCAATCCTTAGAGTAGCTGTGAAAAACTTCGCTTTCGTTGCTAAGAGGAAAAACGGACGCGTTTAGCGAAGAACGCCCATTGCACTTTTATAGCTGTTTACACACGATTAAACCAACACACATTTAGAGATAAAGCTTTTCGATGTAAACTTCTACTCTACATAAATGTATATTTTACAGTTCTACACGTTAAAGTAATTAAAACAGTTCCCCAGCTAAAAAGTAATCTGGCGACATGCGGACGAAATTCATCATTGATTTATTCTCAGATTCAAGAGTCACGATTTATTAGCACTGAGTTTTGAAATAGCACGGCTAAATCAAACTTTTGAAAAATCTTTCCCTGACGGGGGTATCACATATAGTAGGACAGTAAAGCGTAGATAAAAATGTAATTTAAACGGCTATCTTTTAATTATAATCTAAACATAGTATTTCATGATTGTCAACACGAGATATAAATATAAAATTTCGCCGGTAAATCACTTCAGGAACAGAGCTAGAAATAAAGCAATGCGTATAATTTAGGGGGTCGTATGAAGTGATTAAAGTAACATTTCCAACTAGTTGTTGGTGTTCGGGAGAATTATAATGTTGTTATCGGTCAAAACAGCGGACTGTGCAAATTACTACCAAATTGGTGACATAACTTCGTGAAACTAGTTCAAGTTCAAAAGAGAAATTATATTCGCGTAAACTTCAATAGTTCGAATCATTACGAGGTGAGATTACATTTGGAACTTAGTTTAAAATATACTCAATTAACTTACCTTTGATAAACATAAATCATGCTTAAACAAACTCAACGCCTTTTTGCAAATAATGTTTAATTTGTCTTTTTTTTCTTTTTAGGCAAAATAAATAATAACAGTGATTTATGATATTATAATATTTAATAATCATAAAAAAATATGACAAGGCACGTGTAAATTCTATTTAAAATTATAAAAGTTGACTAACATTAGAACCTTTTATTTTAATTTATTAGAGTGTTGTTTCCATCGACACGCAGTCACAGTTCTTTCACAAAAACAAAAGGTATTTTATTTAACACATTTCTTCGTGGCAGCCGCGGCAACGAGGATATTTCACTTGCTAAATACAATACGCCTGTAATGTTCACTTTTTATATGTATTTACAAAACAAAGCTTGGAACTAAGGCCGCGAACAAGGTGGCATTAAATTTATGGTGGAGTGAGGAGGTAAAACTCGTAAAAGTGCCTCATATGTCAATACCTTTTGAAATACGGTAATGGAAATACGAAATAAAACAGAAAGCAAAGTATGATTAGTGAGTGCCATACGTCCCATTGGCGCACTTTACGGCGCTCGCTCCAGCAATATCCATTTCAATACGATATATATTTAAATTTTCAACTCTATGGATATTTCGTGTAAAAGTTAGTTTTATGGGTTCACTGGTTAAATACCGTGCAATCTGTTTCGTATTGTGGAAATTATCGTTTTCGATAAAGATGCGAATTTACTAGTCTTTTGTTTTCAGTGAATTGTCCTACATAATTGGGTAACCATATAAAAAACGTGACTCTGTCTGTCTTTCCGGCTTTCTTGCCAATGCTAATGATTTACATTTTTGATACAAAGGTGGAAAGGACATACGCAAATAGCATACTTACTATCCGGGTGCTGGAAGTAATTCGCTCGGAACGCGAAAAAGTTGCTGGCGGAAACTGGTATCAAAAAAAAACTAAAATCTAACAACAGAATTCCTACAGTTCAACAAGAAATCCAAGCAACCGTATCAATAAATTGTTATTGTTCTGCGAATGAATATGGATTAGTAGATTTCTCGTAGCGCACTGTGTTCGTTGAAAACAAACGAGACGCCAAGTGCGGCCCGACCGCAAATGTAATCGAATAGGAAATAGGAAATGTCTAGTTACTGCTATCTGCTGCTTCAATCTGTTTGTTCACGCAGCAATGAAGACATTTAACAATTTGTGTTCTGTTTATACACTGCGCCTACGAAATATTGCGTAAATATGTCATACCTCATCATTAGACTATTCGAAAGAAAGCCAATTGGATACATAACAAGACCACGTCTGCCTTGACTGTTTTGACTGCAATGATGTATAACTTTTAAATGTGTATACCTCTATAATATACCGGTTAGACTGGAAGTCGACCTCAGCAAAGTTGGTAAATAGCCGAGGCGGATGATGATGTTACTCGAATAGAAATACTTGAAACAATATATCTTTTCTGAAATCAGTTTCGGGTATTCTGTTTTGTTTATGTTTTTATCATTAGCTTTACAATTACACTGCCAGAGAGTAGCATCGATACTTTATCCAAACAGTCGAGTGCTCCGCGACCGCAGGACGCCCATAAAATTCAAAAGCCTTGCAGAAAACAGATAATCTGTCGAGTAAGCTTTGCAAACAAGAAATATAGAATCGTTTATTAAACTGCCCATTAAGAGGAGATTTATACTTGCGATTACATAATTCAATTTTCTTTATACTTGAATGGGAAAGATTAGCGTAATTGTTGTTTCTTAGTGTAAGTAGAGTGTAAACATTAGAAGGGGAAGTCGGGGGAGCGTGTGATCACGGACGCAACCGCAGCGATGGCCGTTCGGTGCTCAGGTGAGATTAAAAGTCCGGAGCAGTTGTTTGCGGTAAGGTGGGGTCGGCTCTCAATGCACATGCACTCGCAACACTGACGCCAGTGCTCGCTATGATTAATGTGCACACCATTCACCTACAAATAAATGTAGCCCACACCAGGGATATATTGCACCGTAATTTTCAGGTTTCATATTCATTTGTCCGTTTTGTGCTAGATCAAAGCGTGCGGACGCTTTTGCGTCGAGCGCGGGATTGCAATGTGTTATAACGAATGGATCTTAGTATTTATTAATGGTATTAGTTACCTGACCTGGATGGGAAATTAGTTCTGGTTTGCGTAGCGCGATAGTTGCCTAATTTTGGTAGTGTTTGAATAAACTGGAGCGATACCTATAATTGAAACTCCAAGAGCATCAATATATCTAGATGATTCCTTTAACATTGCATGAGCATTTTTATAGTCTTCGATCTTGTTCGTCCATGAGAGATCGGTGATTTCATATGCATTAACTACATCATGACATTTCCATTAGGTACGTCATACACCTCATACATTCTGACTCAAACATAGCAAGGAATGTAGTCACGATGTTAACAGCTAGCTTAATAAAAGTAAAATATTAGTAGAAGCGATCGGCGCAGGTTCTCAAGGTGGCGCAGAGATTTATCGCACTAGGCTTCGACCACAAACGGCACGGCAAGGCTGAGCTGGCCTGCTGACTGATGCCGTACATTTGTTTCGGCTGATTTACTTTACAGACACACGTTTGCACGACACTGATTTGTTTTGTTTATTTTTTCAATGTCGTTCAGTTGCTGTTTGAATTTTTATAAAGTCCAAGCATGCTAAATAGGTTATGTTCAAATTGTGCCTTGTTACATTCACGCGCTACCAATATGTTTCAATTCAAATTATTGTTTTCAAATCTGTATAAGATAACACACAGGCGCAAATATTTATCCAGAGACTAAACCCCTCATAATTAAATAATATAATATCGGTATAAAATTCGGCAGTTCGCGTTCACCTCAGACAAAGTTTTCATTAGGAGCGAGCGTAAGTTTGCGGCGAGTGTGCGAGTGGGAACGTTTGGCACGATGCTGATAACACAACAAACAACTTGTTACAAACGTGTTTAGTTTTAGTTATTGCTTCGAGTTCGACGCTTTAACTCATTGCTCTAATAATGAAGAGGGTAGGCAGTAATTAAGCTCGGTTTCGTACGAACAGTTTGACTTCTCTGATGATCTTATTTGAGGTGGCTGTTTGGAATTGTGTTTTAATTAACACATTAAGTTAAAATTGCAATAGGATTGAAAATACTTAGCTATACTAGAACATAAAGAATACACGAGGTAATTGATATGTCAGTAATGTTAAGACAGTAACCAAATACCTAGTGCCCCAGCGAGCGCCATCAAAGTTTAGAACCCTCATACGACTAGATGATGCCATAAAATGCTAGTAGCAATGAACGGCTAGTTGAGAAACAAAATGAAATACATACAACACAGTAGTTTTCGCAGAAAAAGCTTCTAGTCTCACTATGGGCACACTGCAGTTATGCGACGCAAAAGGGAATCCGTTAGTAATGACTAGTGTTTACTTTTAATCCGTCACAGCGCCGGTGCAGTGATGAATTTTTACACAAGGCCTTGTCAAAGTGATACAAGATTAAATTACGTGCGGGCGCGTGGACCGGTATTCGGATTCAGGCCAGTCTAACAAATTTTTCGTTGTTTTTTTTTCTCGTACATTCGTTTGCCGGATGTCAAACAGATCTGTAAACCGAAATCAAATTGGGAAATTTGTGTGGATTGGAATTTGTGTAAAACGTCAGCTATATTGGCATTTTAGGTGTGGGATATATAAATTTTTTACGCGGATCCGATTGCCAATTTAAGTGTTAAAAGTTTTGGTTCTCGATGACTTTTTAGTAAACACAAATCTGATGCCAAAATAATTTTGTCCTCACAGTTTTTTTTTATTACACCCTCACCGTTGTACTTCTAAAATCATGTAAACATTCATTTACCTAATAATTGAAACAGCTCTGATGATTGAGAAGATGTTCAAATGTGAAACATAGTCCGTTGGGCATTACAGCTTACTTTTAACAATTTCTGTCTATGTGATAGTTTTGGGCATCATATAGAAAAATGTTTATTAAAATTTGCTCCTCAATTTTTTTCAACCACAATTTTCAGAAGTTCTTTTTCATCATAGGCCGTTTTATTGTGATTCCCATTAGCAAGCCACAAATAGTTTCAAAAAACTTAACAATAAAACCCGCAAACCATTACAAACATCATCCACACGATAATACGAAGGTGAAAACTGGCACATTAGACGTGTTTTACTGACTACGTCTTTTGTAGTGTGTCCGTTACACCATGTTAGGTAAAGGGGCAGGAAAAGGAAGCGGTTTATCTGTGCTCCGGAACTCAGGAAGACGCAGCGGGCTCCGGCTGCGCTGAATTCCTTTGGGCTTTACATTCGTACCAAATTGCGATTGTGTTATACGCGTATGGCGTGACACTGGCAAAAGTGTGAGCGGTTTGTTGTATGCTTTTGTGTGTAATGTTTTAGTCGTTTGTTAAAAGGGTAAGGTATAGTTTCGATGGGATTGGTGTACAGTGGAGGGTTATTTTAACTTATGTAGGTACCTATTTACTCGTTGACAGCAAAGTCATCATAATGTACCTACATAATAGGTAACTCTTAAAGGAGTAAAAAAAAGTTCGAATAAGTATATTTAATAAAGACACAATTTAAGTTCAAAGAAAACTGTTTCACATGTGTTAGCCACTCACCATTGATATACCATTGATAGGTAGACAATTACTCTAAGTGGTTTGCATAAAACATTATGAATTTCATAAACAGAATGGGTAGATCACGTACTATTTTTGAATCCCCGGATTATTTCAATAACATTTTGTTTGAGAACGTTTGCCTAGTGCACCGTTTTATTTTCTTATCTTAAGGAAATGTTTCCTTGGCTTTGTCTCCTTTGCAACAAAGCGCGCGCATCAGACGTTGCCCGACCTTTAGGGACCGATTTTAAACGAAATACTAGATTCCACCCCTGTTTAACCACTTTTAAAGAATCCACCCTACTAAGGGAGAATCTACAGTTATTTCTCTACATTGTCTACGTGTATATTAGCTTTAGCGTGTATCGTAAATTCTGGTAAAAAGTGTCACGACTTGTGGAAGTTAACAAACTTGGGATAGGTACTCACTGCGGCTTTTCACTTTGTCGACAATAAACTCTTCGAAATTGAATAACATACATCAAGTGGAAATCGTAATTGAATTTTAGTTCGAGAAAACTTCGCTGTGCTCGCGAAAATACATAAAAAATGCGCATGGAGTGTCGTTATTTTTAATGTTCGTAAAAAGTTGAGAATCCCACCTTTAACATTTTTGTGACTATTGTTAATCTTGCTTGGATATTGGAAAACGTTCACATGTTCTCAGTGGATATACTTAGATGTAAAGAAGAAAGCAAATGCTTAAAATGTCGATACTATAAAAATAAAGTAGCTGTTTAAATAACAACAATATAGAAAAGTACTTACCTAAAGCAAAAAATATATTGCACGAGGTACTCTACTTTTTATTTTTAACAAAATAAGAACAGTATTTTAAATACCTCGTACTTACTGTGTATAATTTATGTTCAAGTCAAACAAATACAAGACACAGATGCGTTAGGCCTTTACATCTGTATTTGCTGCCAGGTTTTAACATAAACCGCAGCCTAATTTGACGTAGCTACCTAATTGATACACAATAGGTGATCAATAGAGATAGATAGAGATAGATAGAGATATATAGTTATTTATCTAGATTAGGTACCCTTATACTTCTTTCAATCAAGTGAGCTAAAAAATAAGCCCACGAATAAGTATGAAGCCCACATTGTTTACCAGCCGAACCCTAGAATAGTGAATTGGCGCAACTCCTACAAGGTGAACGTAAACGTCTGCCCACAAGAAATACGAGAAAAGCTAATGACGCTATTTCCTTTAACCCCGACCGCACTGCAGCTACATTCCAAATATAATTTTCAAAGGTGTTCACCGTCGATAGGTAACACATAAATTTAAGCGGCGATAGTAATAGGCTAGTGTTGCTACAGCTTTGATTTAAGACTGGAGCGAGCTGAAAATGCAGACGATATCCAATTGCGGATTTACGTTCCAACTATTTATTTTATGCAGGAAATGCTTCGCTTTTTACGTGAGATTGAGTTAGTTGATTAAAAGAGTAAATGAGAGTGGAGCTGTTAAGTCGCATTCATTATCCGTTTGGTTCAGATTATTGGTATCTGATTAAGAGAGGAATCAGCTGCACGTTTCATCCTAATTCGGAATGTAATTAACAGTATTTAGTAATAAAATAAAAGCAAATGTAAGTTATAAAAGAAAACGTTTGCTACAGTTGATAAATTATATTATGTAAGTGCTTAAGGGATACATAAGAAACATTTGTAAGAGCTCCAACGTATCCAAGATAATTTATCTCTCGAAACTTTTACAGCACATTTCCTATGAGTATACGTTTTTCGTTGTATCCTGGAGAAAGGTCTAGTCCCTATAGCGTCTAGCCCCTAATACAGTGAGCTTTTGGATGGCCGTAAGTGGTGTTTTGCACAGCAAACAAATACTCCGTGAAATTAACTGCGCCCGCCGCGCCCCGAACGCTTCGGACGCCTCGATTTCGTTTCACGAGGATTTACAAACTGCTAGAAATGACACGAAAATGCTTTATTGTGAAATGGATTTCTATAAAATTGAATTTGTAAGAAAAGCCTTCAAACAATTCTTTAGGCGAATTATTCGTACAAGTCGGGCAAAAATAAATAACTGACTATTTTAAGAGTATAAATATAAGGTAATGAAGTTTAAATATGAACTCACCTATAAATTATAATATCAATCTGTTCTAATTTTTTTCAAACTAAAATAAATATATAAACACCCTGAATCTTAAATTCATAACTTTTTAATAATTAATTTTGCGTTTGCAGCTTAGTACTTATTTATTTATTTATTTATTTATTTATTTATTATGTTAAAACGGTTTACACACCAATTACATTAACATAAACAAAAAAACGAAAAGAAAAACAAAAGAACATATTGTTATAAAATAATACAAATAAAACTTAATAATATTACAGAATAAAATATTAAAAACACAACAAAAGGTAAATATACAATTTAAATTAGACTACACAAATTAAACACGTTCACATAGGCTAAGACAAAAACACATTATTATTTTAAAATCATCAGCGAATAAATCACAGTTCGGTTCAGCTTCCATGAGGTCGTTGAGCATAGCTAGAGCACGGGGAACCGGTGATGAGGCGCGGGCCACTGTGCGACTTTTAGGTGCGGCAAGTAGACGGTGTTTTCGACCTCGGAGGTACTTATTAGGGACGTAGAGACGAATCAGCTCATTGTGCAGATCAGGGGCATCTGTTATCCCTCTACATATTTTAAGCATGATGCTCAGCTGGTCATAGGCTCTTCTAGTTTGCAGCATATTAAATCCTAGATGTCCAACAAGAAATTTGGTTGGATATAAATATGGATAATATCCAGACCGAAATTTATAAAAGAACCGCAAAAATGCCTTTTGGACCTTTTCAAGCATTAGTACATATTTGGCTTCATACGGGTTCCAAATACAAGAGCTCGCTTCTAATTTGCTTCTGACAAGCGTAGAGTATAAGAGCCGCACGACATGCGCGTTTTGAAAATCTCGTGCGTTTCTTAGAACGAACCCCAGTCGCCTGAACGAGTCTCTAGCAACAGTAGAAATATGGTCATGGAATGTCAGCTTCCGATCAAACACGACACCCAAGTCTTTCACGGTGGTCGATCTATGTATTGATTGATCATAATATTATTTTATGCCACACTCCCCTTGGATAAAAGTCACGTCGCTTCTAGTACATTCTTGAGATCCTTTCGAGGGCGTCTACTTATCTTGCTACTGTCGGCCAACACTTTTACAGAATCTCGACAAGTTTTATGTTGTTCTTAGAAGATTTTGTCTAAAAGTATTCTATCCCTTAGTTACCTACGAAAGTCAAGTCAACGTACTGCAGTTTTTTAACACTCCAAAGTCGTTACATAACTTTTCTTTGGAACTAATAAAAAAAAACAAAAGAATCAAGCGAGCAGTTTCAATTTATTCTGAAAAACCGCAGAGGAGTTTTATTGCATCCAATAAATGGCATCGAGGTTTGATTTTCATAGTCAGTGACAGATTAAACCATTTCGATAACTTTTTCTGCAGGGAAGTTACCAACGCAAAGAACCAGGAACCAATGCAATAAATTAAACCTCTCAGGACTGACCCGTCTACGGGCTTAATTAACTTTTCACTAGGCATTTTTAAACGAATAAAAAAGTTGGAAGGCAATATGGTTGCTGAATCACATTGTTTGAAAAAGTTTCTGTTTGAAGGCTGCGATTGGTGATCTAGGGTGAAAGCTAAAGATGTTTGTATGATTTGAGGAAATCTTTTTTACTAGGTAATTAACGAGTTTTGGCCACTGACATATGATGAAGGCATTAGATACTTCTGTCACAAAATATATGAAACTAGCCGTTTTCCCGCGGTTTCACTCGCGTCCCGTGGGAGCTACTGGCCGCACCGGGATAAAATACAGCCTATGTTACTCGCAAATAATTTAGCTTTCTAATGGTGAAAGAATATTTAAAATCGGTCAAGTAGTTTTTAAGTTTATCCATTACAACCAAACAAACAAACAAAGTTTTCCTCTTTATAATATTAGTATAGATAATTCTGGAACAATGCTTGAACTTACGTAGATACATACCGATTTATTAATGCTTTCAGTTGGTTAAAAGTGGATGTTGAGATTGAATTACAAATTGTGATACTTAAATAGCTTTTCAGGCGTTGAATTACGAGAACTACCTCCGATGAAAAATTCTGGAAAATACCTCTGTACATGGCCAAAAAAATTACATAAAAATAAACTGCTGGTAATATTGCACCTGCCTGCTAAATTTGACATGGGTCGTCTTGCATGTATCACTTTGACAGGCCGAGTAAATTTCTGTCGCATGCCTGAATAAATAATCACGTCGTTTACGTCACAAGAAACCATTGAACACACGGATAGGCTCATGAATATTCAAGTTATATTATCATCTCCAACATTACATGCCCAGGGCGGGTACATGTTCTTAATAATATTTTGTACTGGATAGTTTTTCAACTATAATTTTCGTGGAAAACTAGGTTCTTTTAGTAAAATGTAGTCACTCTTTTCGCTATTAAGGCTATAAGATATGAAGCTACATAGCGTTAAGAAATTGGTTCACATTTCCTATTAGTGGTGATCGAATCAGAGAGACCGAAGTGTACCTAGTATTTCACATAAAAAATAATTCGGTATACAAGCTGTTGATTTGCATCCGTGCCATATTCAAGGACGTAATTATGCTAATGATTCTCGAGCCAAATCAAGAAAAACATTGGTAAGTAATTTTTTTTTTTTCGGAATTCCGTCAATGTCATCTAGCCGTCTTTAAACTTGGCGCATGTGTTACTGGCCTTAAAACCGTGCTGCGCCCTCACACAAACGCAAACACAAAGCATACGCAACGATTATTCATAAATTTCATTCATGAAATTGGATTACTTCTGAAATACTATGACATTACAATGACAAAAAAAGCAGTGCATATTAGCTATTTCCCGTGTACTGTAATTCCAATCGATTATTTATGTTATGTATGTTATGTAACATATTTTATGTCCTCCTCCTGAAATATGGCACAAATGCAAATCAACACCTTGTATAACTTTGAAACCACGAATATTTACTAAAGCGTCAGGAACTTGTCTACTATGTTAATTAGCTCACTATCATGAGTATTCCTAATGACACTAAGAAGATTCCAAGAAAAAGTCCTACTTAAAAAATGAAAAAGCTTTTATTTGTTAGTAAACAAAGCGGTATAGTGGCAAACAGAGACGTTTTGGCTAAGGCATAGTAATACCTCGTGTGTTCATAAGTTTTGAGACAAAATAAAAATTGCATATCTTTTTAAATAATTAACTTATATTTATAAAAACAATAGTAAACATTAAGTAAATAGTAAGTAAAAATTAAATATAATTATTATTCAAAATGACCACCCCTGTTTTTAATACATGCCCTTAGACGATTTGGCCAGTCATCAATGGCGGCACGAATCTTTTCCAGAGGAATTCGCTTCGCTTCTCGGACAAGAGCTCGCTTAAGTGACTCCAAGTTTGGGTGGGACTTTCGGCAGGCTCTGAGCTCTAATTCGGTCCATAGAGAATAATCTAGCGGGTTGAGGTCGGGGCTGGAGGAGGGCCATTCATTCGCCGCAATGAAGGCCGGCACATTTTCCTTCAGCCAAGCTTGAGTGGTTTTAGCCTTATGGGATGGCGCCGAGTCTTGCTGGAAAACCCAATACTTGTTATGGAATAGGGTATTAGACAGGGGTTTCACAACAGTCTCTAGAATGTCACTTTGATAATTTTTGGCTTTCACCTTGACGCCTTGTTGGCAGAAATGAAGCTGAGTCACACCTTCGTACGAAACTCCCCACCATACCATGACACTAGCCGGATGATGAGTACGCGAGACATTCCGTGCTGAAGCTGGGACATCCTTGCTACTTTTGGCATACACTTTATTGTTTTGTCGGTTGAACTTTTCTTCGACAGTAAAGATTTTCTCGTCGGTGAAGAGTATCTTCCTCGCATCGTGTCTCCTAAGCAGTATTGGACAACGTTCGCGTCGCAATTGACGAAGGCGATCGTTTAAAAAGTGTAATTTCCTACGGCTATACGCCTTAACCTTGAGATCATATTTCAGTATTCTGTTGACTGAAACGCGCGAAATATTGGTCTGCAGAGCGAGTTTCTTCTGAGTGCGACATGGATTTCGGCGAAGTCGCTCTCGGATGATTTTAATGTTCGCAGGCGTCCTCACAGAGCGTGGACGACCACTTCTTTGCCGATCTTGTAAAGAACTTGTCTCCTTGTATCGTTTAATAGTGTAATACACGAAGTTACGGCTCACACCAAAACTTTTCAGTTCTCGGAAAATGTCCATAGGTTTTCTTCCCACCTTAAATAGTGAAATGACGGTCGCACGTAATTCTTTTGTTCCCTCCTTTACGAGAAAATTTAAATAAAATAATCCGAAATCATAGATATTAAAAGTTAACATTCCAAATTCAAAATTAGAAAAAAGAAATATACAGCAGCCAGTAATTTTTATTTAATTTTTATAAGTAAAAAGTTTGTCTCAAAACTTATGAACACACGAGGTATATTAAGTGCTAGCACGCGACCTCGCAATAAGTCTGCCTCGCCTACTTTGCCGCTAGATAACAATTATAAATCTTACTAATACTTCTCACTGTCCACACCGACCCATTGTAGTCAAGTTTTGATTTTATAAAAGTAAACTTTATTTTTTAATGCTAGAGACTATTATGCAATGGTACTTTTGTAACGTTTTATGTAGCATGTTAGGAGAGTCTTACGAAAGCTTTGCAGTATTGAACTTCAGTTTTTATCCAACTTAATTTATTTTATTATTTCCTCGAATCTGGTGCCGGTTTATAACATTTTCTATCACAAAAATATATTGTTCTTTATTAAAAGTTGAGTCAAAACAATAAACCTACTTAAATGTATTGAAAGACATTATTTTCGGAGGTAAATCTAACCAAATCGCCGCACAAATTAAAAATTCTAGTCAGGCAATCCAAATGTTCGACTTTTAGTTTTTCTAATAAAAATAAAGTTGGAATGCAATCTAAAAGTTTAGTCCCACAAAGCTAGCACAAAAAATACTTTGTTTTATATAAATCATTCGGTTCAAATAAAAAGAAAAACCAATATATTAGCCATAAAATGTTGGAGATGTCTGACATCTCTCACTGAACCCCTTCAGCGCGTAGCATACGAGAGTAATAAAAAACTATGTTATGTTCCAAAATATTCGGATCCGTTGTCGTGGACAGGACATCATAAAAGCATCAAGAAGCCATCAGAGGTAGTAACAGGTTGTCCCCGCATACAACATTCTTTACATTTTTACCCATTTGTGTAAGATAAATGGTGTGTTTCGGTCTGAGAGTGATATTACCGCGTCATGTTATTTCGGCTTGAATACATCTAGACAGATTAGTCTGTGGCTACATACGATGAATGGTTTTGAATGTCTAAAGCATAATGTAGTGTCATCATCATCATCATCATCATCATCATCAGCCTATCGCAGTCCACTGCTGGACATAGGCCTCAATGTAGTGTACAGAATACAAAAAGAGCTTAAAAATATTTATTTTCCCGAAGACTGGGCACCATAATTTTGGATCGTTCGTGGTTGTAGATTAGTATAAAATAGGAAAATATTAGGAGAAGACACTCAATTATAAAATGTATTTTTGAACAAGGCCTTGTCTATTTTTATGACTCTTTAAAACTTTTTCTATAAATAATCAAAAAAAAAACACAAAACATTTCATGCAGCAATTAATTCACGTCCGTACTACCCAGCAATCAAAACAAACTTTCATAATAAAGTAGAGAAACATTAATTTTGCGAAGTGTGAGCCGTGAAGTCTGGGTGCATCGGAAGTGTTCGGTGACTCGGCAGTCGGCAGTCGCCCCTCACGATGTTTATATCAGTTTAAAAGGCGAGTACACCGATCGCAGCGTTTCCTTTAGCGACAACATAAAAGAATTTCCAAGAAATAACGCCAGCATTTGAATAGCGGTAGAACATGTTCCTGAATGCTTTTCACCGGCTTAAAACAGCAATACTATTTTTAAAGTAAATTGTCTTGTTGTAGGTTTTTGTTGTCAGTTTGTCGAATCTTTTAGTTATTGATGTTGTTTAAGTTTTTAGTTTAGGTGGTTATTATATTAATTGTTTATTATAAAAGTTAACTAAAGTTTTACTCATTTTTTCAGGTTAATACTCTTTAGGGTTCTCTCTATTAGGGTTCCGTACCCAAAGGATAAAACGGGACCCTATTGTTTTCGCTCCTCTGTCCGTCTGTCCATCCGTCCGTCCGTCTGTCACCAGGCTGTATCACATGAACCGTGATAGTTAGAGAGTTGAAATTTTCACAGATGATGTATTTCTGTTGCCGCTATAACAACAAATACTGAAAACTAAAATAAAATAAATATTTTGGGGGGGCTTCCATACAACAAACCTGATTATTTTGCCCATTTTTGCTCTGGAACTCAAGAACTGATTGAATGGTGTATATACTTAAAATAATAATATACAAATAATAAATTCATTTTAATGGATACAAAGAAATGATTTTCATTTGAATATTTTAATTTAACTATGTTTCATTACGAAACGACCCATTGGTTACCAGTGAAATTTCACACTTATTTGAGTGTAAGTAATTTGCAATTGTTTTACATTTAATCAAATTTACAAATAAAAAACAATGAAGTGTTCTCAATAAAATTGTTTAACATTGGATAAAGCTCTTCGTATCGTTGTAAATCTTTTAAGGATTGTTGTTTTTGCTCTACTCTGTCTACGAGGATTATTTTACTTGCAATAAAACGTATACAAAGCGAAACTGGGCTACAATCTTTATAAGATTTATTTAAGCACTTTAACATGCTTCGCTATTCTTCTTGTATTTTAAGCAAATCTAGAACTAACAAATGAATGACAGTATAAATAATTCTCTAACATAGATCTCTGAAATAAGAAACGTATTCATCAATCTTTCATGCTAAATGAATTCATCCATTACGAATGAAATATTGGATATGATATTTTTTCAACTGAGATTGGAACTTATTTGACTCAACTTTTTTTTTATCTTCTAGAGACTAATTGCTGCACACTCTATTGTCGCCATTAATGTAGAAATATGGAAAACAACTTTGCTTATAAGAGGAATTTGCTTCATATAACTGAAAGCTTTTTTTGTGGAATAAACGTAAACTCTTGAGTTGTCGTGATTACAACTAAAACGTAAACAACTAATAGTACATAACATTTTTGTTATTTTAATGGCAGTCTTAATTACCTACACTGTGCTTCAAAATACAACGAAGAAACTAATTTTAAGTACTTTCTTAGAACCGTACAATATTGTTCCACACCAACACTGAAAAACAGGGATATAAAAAAGGTAAAAATAGCAGGCATACTTATTAATTTTAATGATATAACCAGAATTTTGCTGAGCACGGCACTCGAGTGGAGTATGCTTCTTATAAAGGTCGGTGGAGTGCAAGCACAAAGTTCACCTGACGATAATCACTCGAAAAACCCCACTTCAAATGGCACGCAAGATAAACGAGAATTCCCTCATTTTTTTTAACAAGTACGTACGGTGGGAAAACAAACGACGCGTCTTTTGTGTTTAGATTGCTGAGATACCTACTGCTAGTTTAGTTTAGGGTATTTTATTTTGGTAAGATCTGATTAGTTATCGATATGTTTGCTCTCTTTCATGATGGGCGGTTTGGTTGTTTTTTTTTTCATGTTTAACTTTTGAACAGTAATTTTAAAGAAAGAAAACCAGATTTCATTCGTAAAAAATAACAGAATCATGTCAATTATGAATGGGTAACTTATCCCCTATTAATATTTTTTACAATAAAACATTTAACAGCAAAAATATTTCAGAAGTAATAAACTACAGAATAAAAGCAAATAATTCTCATATGAAGCTGGCGTGGAAATAGAAATTAAATGTTTAGAATTGTAGCGATGCCGTATATCAGGATGAAAATATAGATCTAGGTTATTCTCCAAGGATCTGTTCGAAGTTACGAGAAATATACTGTACGGTATCCTACATACGTTAAACCGGCCATAAATAAAGGTGCAAACATTGTAACGTGAACAGAATTTTTAAGTATTGTTTCTCAGCTCGGCGTTTAGAAGTTTTGTAATAATACAACAATTTTATGTCTAGTTATGTGTAATTAACAAAGTTGCGAGGTGGCATTTTAATGGTGTCTGTACCTGTTTGTGCCATGTCCTTTTTATGAGTGAACTACTGCAAAGAGTTTTTAATAAATGCTATAGAGTAAACGGATTTATTTGACGCGTTAAAGCCGTGATAACAAAGCGTTGATTGTGGAAAAAATATGGATTATATTTTTATTAGATCTAACAACAAGATGAAATGTTGACAAGATAAAGATAGAGTGTGTACACAGATATATATCTTATTTATACAGGAATGAATTTTATCCAGTGCGCAAACTTCGTCAACTTATAGTTAAATAAGTTTTATAGATACGTATATTTTTATTTTGTTGTGTTTTAGTACAAAAAAGAAAAGTTATTGATATCGAAAGATGTTTATTTTGTAACCGATTGTACGGTCACAGTCGTCACAGTAGACATGGCGGCAACGCGAAACCGGTTTACTGACGCGAGCGCTGCTCCAAGCGCGTTAGAATAGTTGGTATCCATATTTTGCTGATTTTAGGGCGGACAAAAGAGTGAAAAAATTTTTTTTACTGATGATGCAGATATGTTCTGTTAATGATTCTGGACCACCAGTTTTTTTTTGTGCACTGCTTAAAATTCATTCCTGTATATCCACTTATTTAATTTCGAATGAAACTCTTATAAACAAAATAAGCACATGCTGAAATCTTAATACGTCAAAGTTTGGCTGCTAACGCTACCGAACCCGGGGAAGTGAAAACATCAGTCAGGCCAATATTGAATTATTTATAAACAGACAGTATTGAATGGAGTTAAGGAGTATTTTGACACCAGCTATTGACTGCATGCTTACGATGAGTTATGACTTCTGAATGATGGAGCCTTTTGTGTTCCCAGCCTTTGTTACTCTTTATAAATGATTCTTTACTTTTCTCAAATGCCTCACTTATTTAACATCTGTATTTTCGAATAATGGATATAATATTGCTTCATTTTTATTGTGCTCTTCGGTCTCGGTTACTATATACCTTTTCATTACCTTTAATAGAATATAAATATTATGCTTTAAAAATTATATGCAGTAAACCAAGGTATTTCGTTAAAGTATTTAAATGAACATTATTTATCTCACTTAGTTCTCGGTAAAAGCAAAGCAAGGAAAATAATTTCTAAGTTAACATAAAATATTTTTATCCGCGTAGCACTTTCGTAGCTGTCTGTAGCGCTACGCATGCATTTCGTAGTAGACGGTTAAAGTAGCAATGGATAGTTCAGAACATGACATCAAGTCGTTAGTATATGTATTCAATAAAAATATAGGACAACTATTAGTTGCTATAAACTCATTCATAGGTTCTATCGTAGTTTTTTTTTATGGAAATCCCTGCGCCAATTAAACTACAATATTATTTAGTCATATTAATTGATTAATAATAATTATAAAACAGATGGTTCATTTTAATCCTTTAATTGTAAGCTAATTTAAAACTGCAAGCACATTGTAAACGTAAACAACCTCTTTACTTCGGCTTACAGATTCAAATACCCCTTGAAAAGATCCCCATTCACTTGAAACAATTCATCTTTTAAGTGCAAAAAATCCGTTCCTTGTTCGAGTACGAAAGCAATCTAGCAAAAGCGTGTGAATGGGACCAGGTGGTGATTCGTACTTTTTTTTTCTTCCTTCCTTTAAGGTATGTATTCAAACTCATTCATGTATGGGAAGCATTCTTAAGTGTACAACTTTCCGAATTGGTCTCGATTTTATTTCATGCATGCATTTCATGTATGCTCGATTTAAGTTGCACAGTGCTTTTTAATTGGTCAATTGGTGTTTTGATATTTTTAAATGAGTTCTGACCGGTTTCTGGCTTCAGGTTCAATTACTTAATCAATACTGAAAGGTCTGGTTCACATAATTTAAAGCACATTTGATGACATAGAAGTTAACATATATGGTCTTACTACAAAAACTTAAACATGTGTCAAACACTTGTCTAAAAAACGTGTGGCTGCAAAATGGACCTTATTACAAAGTCATAATCTGTCATTTTTTTAGATTAGTCTTAAACTGACGTTTAAAAGTTTTTGTGGTAAGACGGATCCCACCAAAAACAATAAATGTAAAAAAAAGCCAATCCTCTACGCAATTCCTCCACCGTAAAAAGTTTTGAGATCGCATAGAAGCCAAGTCCTGTTCAACTTTATTTGTAATAATAAATCAATATTTTGTGACTATATCAATAGTTTTGTTCACATTACAATAATATTGACTTGGCCATGAGCACAAGTTAAAAGTCGCTCCTTGAAATAATGTGTAAATACCATTGAATTAAAGAGAAAATTATATTTAGAATAAAAGAGATTTATTTCAGAGGTAGATGGCGCTATCACATGAAATTATTAGTTTTTTTTTTTAAGTACTACTTATACTAAGCTATGTAAGGAAACCATAGCGCGACTTAGACCAGGACAACGCCATCTATCGAGCGAGCATGCAGTATTTATCGCACTGCATTAATATGAAAGATTTTATCATTATTCATTTCATTTTAACCTAGCTTTTTTATTCATATGTAGATATTTTAAATACATAATAACAATATACCCCACTACGTAACAATAAAACAAATAGGTAGTAACATTTTGTACATAAATAAATAACAAAGTTATCAATGCAGTTAAAATTCATACACAATGTTCTTGAAAAACCGCAAATATAAATTTGTTTCCTATTTTTTTATTAAGTTTTAAGGTTTTTATAATTTTCCCTTTATATGTAGCTTATAACCTATCTTGGTGCCAAATTTGAAGGTTCTAAGTTTGCTAGAAGTACCTTAGACTTTTGATGATCGGTCAGTGAGTCAGTGACAAAATGGTGTAACTTTGTTCGCTCATAACTCGTAAACTATTTATTCAAATGTCTTGTAATTTTGAAACTGAGCTTGTTCTAATACTTACTCTTGGTCATCGAAAACCTAAACTCCTAGCTTTGTTCACATGGAAGATACAGGGGGCTGAAATAGCCGCGAAACGCTTCGAGAAAAGATGGTACGGCCGTGCCCGCTTTGCTCGAGTCTTGGCTGGGGCACTGCCGTGCCCTCAGATACCGTCTACTGGAAACTGAAATGAAACCACATTATGTCAATATTTTACTTTCCGATAAGTTATGTTAAAAGTAACCAAAACGTAAGCTTTATACACAAGAATTTCATCATCATCATCAGCCTATCGCAGTCCACTGCTGGACATAGGCCTCTCCAAGTGCACGCCACTGAGATCGATTTTCGGCTTCTCGCATCCAGCTCCTGCCAGCCGTCTTGCGCAAGTCATCACTCCACCGTGCCTGAGGACGTCCTACACTACGTTTGCCGAGGCGTGGTCTCCACTCTAGAACTCGTTTACCCCAACGGTTATCGGTTCTTCGGCTAATATGGCCAGCCCACTGCCACTTCAGCTTGCTGATTCGGTGGGCTATGTCGATGACCTTGGTTCTCTGACGGATTACCTCATTTCTGATGCGATCCCTCAGAGAAATGCCGAGCATAGCCCTTTCCATAGCCCGCTGAGCGACTTTAAACTTGTGAACCAGCCGTACCGACAGTGTCCACGTTTCGGCTCCGTAAGTCATGACAGGTAGGACGCACTGATTGAAGACTTTTGTCTTTAGGCACTGTGGGATCGACGATGTTAGGACTCGACGTAGCTTCCCAAATGCAGCCCAACCCAACTGAATTCTCCTATTCACCTCGTCCTCAAAGTTGTTTCTACCTAACTGCAATGTCTGCCCGAGGTATACATATTTCCGAACAACTTCGAGAACGGCGCCGTGTATCGCAATCGGTTCCGGTAGAACATGTTCATTAAACATGACCTTGGTTTTGTCCAAGTTCATCCGTAGGCCGATGCGTAGAGAAGATTCAGCCAGGTCGTTCAGCATCTGTTGTAGGTCCTGCAACGTTTCCGCCATGATGACGATATCGTCAGCAAATCGCAAGTGAGAGATGTGTTCGCCATTGATGTTGATGCCGCGTCCTTTCCAGTTCAGCGTCTTGAACATATCCTCCATTGCATTAGTGAATAGTTTCGGGGAAATAACATCCCCTTGTCTCACTCCTCGATGCAACGGTATGGGCCTTGTTTGCTGATTCTGTACTTGGACGGACATTGTAGCAGCTTCGTAGAGACATCTCATCACTTGGATGTATCGCCAATCTACTTGACAACGCTGCAGGGACTCCAGAACAGACCAGATTTCAACCGAGTCAAAGGCCTTCTCATAGTCCACAAATGCTAGACACAGGGGCTGATTATACTCTTCGGTCTTCTGTATAATCTGCCGCACTGTGTGGATGTGGTCTATGGTGCCGTATCCGCTCCGAAACCCAGCCTGCTCCGGTGGTTGGAATTCGTCGAGTCTTCGCGCAAGTCGGTTCGTGATCACTCTTGAGAACAGCTTATAGACGTGGCTTAGGAGGGAAATGGGTCGATAGTTCTTCAGCTGGGTTTTGTCTCCCTTTTTGAAGAACAGGACGACAACACTCCTACTCCACGCCTCTGGAGTTCTCCCTTCAAACAGGACGGCATTAAAAAGCTTCTGGAGCTCCCCCAGTAAGGGGTTTCCTCCTGCTTTTAATAGCTCTGTTGTAATGCCATCCTCGCCAGGGGCTTTTCCATTTTTGAGCTGTCTCAGAGCGATCTCGATTTCGCCACTGCTGACTTCTGGCAGGTCTTCGGTGAAATGGCGTGTTAATGTGGCTCTAGAATCCTCATTTCCGGGATCAGGTCGAGATGCATGCGATGCGTATAACCGGCCATAGAAATTTTCCACTTCCGAAAGGACTGCCGGCACCGAAGAAACGACTTCTCCACTTGTTGTGGTCAGCTTCGTCAAGTGGCTTCTTCCAAGAGATTGTACGAACACCTTTGACCCCCGATTCAGCTCAATTGCTCTTTCAATGGCAAGAGTATTGGAGCACCGGAGGTCGCGTCGTACGTGCTTGTTGATCTCTTGGTTTAGAGCCCGCTTAGCTGACGAAGTGACAGGCGGGTTTTCACGTCGTTTCTTCATAAGCCCTAATGTCTCTTCCGAAAGCTTTGATTTCTTGCCCTTACGCTGCATGTTACAGAATCTCGAACCTTCCTCCCTGAGGATCCGAACCACATATTCATGGTTCTGGTTAACGTCTGTTGTGGTTTCCACGGCGGCAAATCGGTTCTCCAGATTTGACTGGAACGTTTCAGATCCTGTCATGGTTTGGAGCAGTGTTGGTCGGAGCCTGGCCTTCATCAGACGGAAACGTTCGGCCTTGAAGTTGATATTCAGAGAGCCTCGGACAAGTCGGTGATCGCTCCCGGTATTAAACCTATTGATCACGGAGACGTCTCTGAATATGTGCTTCTTGTTCGTCATGATGAAGTCAATCTCATTTTTAGTCATAGTGTCGGGGCTTTGCCACGTCCACTTCCTTTGGGGCTGCTTTTTGAAAAAGGAGTTCATCAAAAAGAGCCCCTCGCGTTCGAGGAAGTTGACGAGCATTTGCCCCCTATGATTCCTGCTTCCAAATCCATGGGATCCTACTGCCGATTCGCCGCAAATCTGTACTCCCACTTTAGCGTTAAAGTCCCCCATGACAACGGTGTAATGGGTCTTTGTAGTGAAGTGGAGGGCCCTTGATATATCATCAAACATATCCTCCACTTCATCGTCTGAATGTGTCGAGGTCGGTGCGTACACTTGCACTACCTTGAGGCTATACCTGTCGGTGAGCTTTATGATAAGGTACGCTACCCTGTTCGACACACTAGACACCTCCACAACGTTATCAGCTAGGGACTTATTAACCAGAAACCCAACGCCACCTTGGGATTGTTGGTCTCCCTCTCGGAAGTACATTAGGTGACCTGATTCGAGGGTTATGGTGTCCTCCCCCTCTCTTCGAACTTCACATAACCCTAATATGTGCCACCTAATCTTCCCAAGTTCCACCTCGAGTTGCGCCAGATGCGAGTCAAGCCGTAGCGTGCGGCCGTTGTACGTCGCAAGAGTCAGTTGTGTTTGGTGGCCTCCCGTAACCCGGAGATTCTTCGCACCCCCTGGCCCACCGTAACCACGGTCGCCACCGTGACCGGGAATAGCGGGACTGCCGGGAACTAGGGGCCGTGGCTTTTTTGTGCTGCTCATAGAGGTATTTAGCCTACTGCTATCACGCTGGCCAGACGGGTTGATAGAGGGTTTTTTCGAGTTTTCCTTCTCTCGCACTGGTGTTCGGTGCATTTTTGACTCCATTAGTCGACTTCTACGACACCCACTGGAAGAAGGGGTAGCGACATATGTATTCTTAAGCCGTCGCTACACGGCTTTAACAGACGATATACACAAGAATTTAACAGACGATATATTTAGTTCAAAGCTTTCTGTTGAATAGTAAATGTTTATTTCTGCTTCTAATGGTGACTATACTAATGCCACTACAAATAAAAATAGAACCTTTTTATAAATGTAAAATATTAAAAAGTTAAAAATAGCAACTTCACACACATGAAAGCTGACTTTGACGGAACTCCAGGGGATTTAAAGTGCACTTTATTTGAAGTATATTTACATAAACTCTTTTATAAAACACTGAATTTTTATATCAAGGGATCTTGTACATTGTCTTGTGTCTAATGCATGATATTTTGGTTTGGCGGTAGTCAAAGATTCATGAAATAATAAAGGTAGTATTATGAAAAATACAAGCTGTTGATTTGCATCCGTGCCATATTCAAGGACGTAATTATGCTACTGATTCTCGACCCAAATCAACAAAAAAATTGGTACGTAATTTTTTTATTTTAATTTTTTTTCGGAATTCCGTCAATGTCATCTAGCCGTATTTAAACTTGGCGCGTGTGTTACTGGCCTTAAAACCGTGCTGCGCCCTCACACAAACGCAAACACAAAGCATACGCAACGATCATTCATAAATTTCATTCATAAAATTGGATTACTTCTGAAATACTACGACATTACAATGACAAAAAAAGCAGTGCATATTAGCTATTTCCCGTCTACTGTAATTCGAATCGATTATTTACGTATTTCATGTCCTTCTCCTGAAATATGGCACAAATGCAAATCAACACCTTGTATAACAGTGCTTTATTCACTCAACTTACTAAGTATATCTTGCAATAAAAAATCAATATCTTATTCATAGCTTTATAACTTGATGTTTTTTTCTTAGTTTTAACTCAAAACTGGTACAATGCTGTCACGGCACGACACACATTCGACTTCGCGATATTTGCATGTCTGCTTGTAAACAAATCTAGCGCGAACCGGCGCTCTATGATCGGACCGACCACAAAATTCAATTACGTGGCAGACAAAATAAAAACGTCCGAGGCAGCGTATCGTTGATTTGTTTTCAGTTTGTTGCTTCTCATTCCACCAACACAACACACGGCTTTAAGGCCAACAAAACTAGACCTCTGCCGACGTCAAATGTAAACAGCCTGTCCTTATAAGGTAATGCATCAGAGACCAAGATATCTGGTCATATGAACGGCCGAAACGCCTCGACATGAGACATGACACTTTTGGCCAGATTTCATAAAGTTTAATTAAACATCTCCCGCGAGATGTTATTTCGTGATACAAGCTGATTGGTGCCGTTTGATTGACTAGAGGAAATTACATAAACAAATTATATTAATGTGATTGAGAACAGTTATCGGTGTTTACGATCTTCACTAGAGTTAAAATTGAGTGGGGAGTACAGGCCCGTGATTGACGTGGTGATTAACAAACACACGAATTTTATGAGTTTGAAAGCAAACGATGCGGTTTGTTTTCGTTTTGTTTTCTATTTAACTCAAATAATACTCAATTTCTGTGTTCGTACAAAAATATGACTTTGTTCGTAATATTTTTGCAAATCATAATAGGATTTTTTTTTTCAAGGACAGACAACTATTTGACATCACAAGTCTGCGAAAACAGAACCATAACTTCGTTCATATATGAAAATGGTTTCTCTTTAAACGCATCGTGAATTTCGTGGCGGTACACGTCGTACGCCGTTCTGCCATTGTGAAATATGTCATGAAGATAATAGCCGACAAGTTTAGAGAGACGCTCTTCCCTTCGGATAACGTTGGGAGATCACCGTTCAAATTGATATCACAACTAGAAGAAATATTTTATAATACTTTCAATAACTTATCTCACAAAGTTCGAGCATCCAATAGGAATTGATAAGTCGTAACTCGTGACTAGTTTGCGTCATATTAGTATTTACCATACAAAGTGTATATCAACCCGCCTTGGCAGTCAGATAACTATGTGATGGCAATAATCGAAATTGTAGTGGTATAGACGATAAAAATTCCTTATCGTTTACCATTTAAAACTGTACAAATTACTCAGATCATCTTACTTACCTGCCTTTTATGTTGGCAAAACAGCATTTTGAGCACACTACGAACTAGCTAATTATCATTCCATCTTATTTTCTAGGGACTTTTATATATCTGTGAGTATATAATAATTATTATTGTAGGCTCCAAATCTAAAGCGGTCGTAACAAGCATGAGTGAATTAGCTTACATTTTAAAAGTACCCCATTTACCTGCACGACTTTATACTGGCCAACATTTCCACAAGAAAATTCAAGTTAATTTTTCGTCGCAAGGTATCTAAACTTAATCCCACCTACCGTGCTTCAAGAGGAAATGAATTAATTCTATTTTACACAAGAGTGCTTTAAAATAAGGAGGCGCTTTCTTGCAGTAGGAGAAATACCCCGTGAAATTAACTTCTGGATTCAGTTCACACTGGACACCTCGCAGGTACGAAAGACAAATGGCCTGAGGGGCCGCGCTCTATAGCGTTGTTACTTTCATGAACTGAATTTGAAAAGATAGTTTATTGGAAACTTGTTTAGAAACATTATTTTGATTACATCTTGGGTTTCATTGCCTGGCTTGCAATTGTTTCTGCGAGGTAGTGCTTTCAAAGTTTCTGGCGCGTTTGAAGATAATTTCTTTTATTGTTATGAATGGTCTAAATTAACATGGACTTATTTATCAAACACACATACAACAATAGATATTTCTATCAAATACTAGATATTTCTATCTAAATCCAAAATTGCAAAATGCATCTAACAACTAAATTAACGGCTCCACATTTTATTAGCAACAGCATTATTATCAGCTATGATTTACGCGTGCCGCCCGAAGCACGTAATTTTAGGCCGATAAAACCGATGATACATTAGCAAGATTGTGCTAAACCTGACCTGGGACCGTTATTAGTGCCGAAATCTTGTCCTACCCTAAGTGACACGGCTCACGTGAATACTTTACGTTGTCGTGGGACGTTCATAAAAAAGACAATTTCCCTTATTGCCGCAATCTGTGGCACATGTGGCGCACAGCGTATGTGCCGTGTAGGGTTATGTCTGCACCCGCCCTCATAAACGACAAAGTAAACCATAATTTATTGCGCATATTTAGGGTCAAACACATGACTCATAAATTGCTTTAGTATATTATTTGCGATAACTAGCCAGTAACTAATGGTAGCATATTACGGTGTGGCTGTTGTTTATTTTAAGTTATAAAATATACTGTCGTATAAATAATGGAGCAAATACTCAGTTTTGGTTGAAATATTTTGACATTTATTTAATGTGAAATTCTACTTCATTAAGTTTATGATTTCCCAGCAAATATTTTGAGAAATTAAATATCGAGTCTCTAATGAAACGGTCAAGAAAATGTAGTGTTTATTTTCATTTCCAAGATATAAAATGCGACGTTCCCGAAATGAATAAAGTACTGGAAACCAAGATACACGTTTATTGATTCAAGTTTGCACTAACGACCAAGTTGCTACATGAAAAATGTAGGTATCGCTTTGAAAATACTGACTGAACTTTTGAAAGTCTGAAACATAGCTCTTCTTTTATTCATGTTCTGACATGTGGCGCTCTCCGTTGTGTACAGGCTTTCTTCCTTAACAAAATAAACAACATTTACTTGGAGTTAGGTCCTTTGAGAGCCTGCCCTGTACTAATGTTTTATGAATGAGCTTTCATGCACTTACGTGGATACTTATGCTGGTATTGAATATGATTTAAATGGCGTCACAAAATAGAGACGTCTCACTCAGTTTGAAAAAGCTTCTATGTAATACCGAAATATATAACAAATCACATAGGCATACGTATGAAAAGACTATATTCTTATACAGATTCTTAGAACATTTTAAGATCACCCCCTCCACTGCTACGTGTAGGCAGTTCCCTTCATCACGAAAAACTATCTGTCTCTGTCTCGCAAGGAAAAATTTCACGCGTTTTCTGACGTACCGCATGGTTTTCATACTTTAACAGCATTGCAATAATAAGCTCTGTGGCATAGTTCAAACGAACCAATATTCCGTAACTGAAATATCTTCACTGAATACCTTTTATATTCTCGCTCAAGAGCCTTCTGTTCGCCCGCAACTTAAAAAGACATATAGAATGCTATTGAGCAATGTAAAATAAATTCTTTGCAGTTGCTATAAAGTTGAAAATCGTTTACGTTGTGTTCGGCTTCGGAATGTTTCGCATCTAGCGTTTCAGTGCAAAACTTGTAACGTGGACAAGTGGGTATGTATAGGCTGTATCGAAACAAGCCTTCAGTCGCGGCGCGAACATGCTCGCGTGTAGTTGGGCTCAGAGCTAGGTCCTCGCGCGAAATGGCGGTAACTTTCCGATAACTTTCGTATCGTAATACGCACTAACATATCTTTGTATGTTTACACAAACTATTTAAATAAAGTGTGTTAACGACTGAATCACTGAAGTTTTGTTGTATTTAACATTGTGTTGGACAATTTAATTGAAAATTTGACTGAAGAAGAGTTTACAAGAGTTTTTTGCAAGTATGTTGAATCTTTCCGAAATATTTTTATCAAATATTTTGTTTATTTTAAAATGTTTCTAATGCTTTTACCGATACCTAACTAACAAATATTTTTTGTAGTCATACCCCTTACATATTTTATTGCTTATCTGATTTGTTTATATTTTCACCGTAAGTACCTAGTTATTATGAATAAACCAATAGTTGGTAATCGAATACTACTGAAATCAAAATGTGGTAAAATTCGTAATGCATTTTAATTGCTACGTTATTTGTTAAGATTTTAAGTTATTAAAAGTTAGTAGTATTTTTATTTTATTACAGAGTAAACAGAGTCTTTAGTTTTAGTTCTTTTAGTTTTATTTTATTATAGACAGTAACAGTTGTCTGGAAGAGATCGCTCTTAGCGATAAGACCGCCCATTATGTCACCTACTTTAACTAGTTTAAGATCAAAATTGTGAATTGGTGCATTTAAACTTTATTGAGGAATTCATGACCATGAATATGGTAACAAGTTTTAAAATAATTTTAACCCTATGAAAATAAAATTAGCATAAATCTACCCATAATATAATATTACATTAAAAGTACGTGGTAACTCGAGAACCGCAATAATTTTAATTAAATGCCGGGTAATTATGAAATTGCCTCCCCTCAAACCTAAATTCAATTAAACTCACCGTTGTTATACAGGGTGGGCTTAACCGGAGCATTATTATAGGATCATTATACAGCCGGTTTACATGATCATATTTTACATATTTACCTGGTCAAACCACAGGAACGATTTTGTCGGATAATATTTGCGTTTTTATGGAAAAATTATATATTATAATAAACAAATATTTATTAGTTTCTGTAGCATTTAAAAAAGTAAGTATTATGTGAGATTTCCCATGCCCACAGTCTAAACATTTTATTATTGTTTTTCACGAGAGAAAATTAAAACGGTGGAATGCGTTACACGTGGGTAGGTAGTTGCAACATTTTTCACAAGTTCACAAGTTTCTCATAACTTTATAACTGCCTAAGTAAATAAATAACACTTTCTATAGCCGAACATATTAACTTAATTTTTACTGAACAAAAAAATATATCTTAATAGAACTTTACAATGTTTAACACTATTAATAAACTTCACACAGGTCCTCAGTAATCACATTACCGCGTAAAAAAGAGCATGAGATTAAAAAGGATTTTTGAGATATTTTTTTGGGTAAAATATCCGTAACGTACTTACTTTCAGACTGCTCTACACTTTGAACTTATTAAAATGGAGATTGGAAATATAACGGTAGGTATCTATGAAGTGCACTGCGCCACCTGTATTGGATGACGTACCTAGATTTTATGCAATATCTAACTATAGCAATATCTGTTACAGCCAGTACTTAAACTTTATATAAAAGTAATGTTGTTGTTAATATAATTTTTGAATAAATAGCAGCGATAAAAACCATAGAATTATGCGTAATAAGTAATGCAGTAGTGGCACAAAAGTCACCATTAATGTAAACACTACGTGTATCTCTAGATTTAGAACGGTACTTACGGTACAAACCAAACAAATCTGCACTAGGCAACTAATTCAAACCGTTAATCAAGCGAAATCACAAAACGAGGCAGTCGTAAATTTAAACAAAATAGTGCCAGCAAAATTCCCCGTGGAAATAATATTCGGACAAATGAAAATTCCGACCGATGCATTCGGGATCGCGAACGGCGCTCGGAGGTTTTAATTCCCTTGACTGTTGCGAATCGGCGCATGTTTTTTCATTAAAACGCATTCAATACGACGACGACGTGGCTTTGAAAAAGCGGACCTTTTCAAAAAATATTTTCCTGACATTCCACTGTGCACAGCGCTCGTTTCATTCACGGCTTTTTTGTAAAGAATTAAAAAATCGACGCTTTTAATGTCTGCCTTGTGACAAGTACTTAGGTATGTACGCGTAATGCAATGAAGTTAAGTCACCCACGGTTTTTTTTTTAATTTATTACGTAGCTACCTGTAGTTTTTGAGAACCCTTATGTCAAGCCTTTACCCACAGGTATTTTATTATTCATAGCGTTAATTTGAAATGAGCAATGGAAGTCATTATGTTTACAACTGCCTTTCCACCACACCAACTACAGAGAAAAACCGCGACCTGCCTGACATGGTTTATTTTGACTAGTCGAAGCATTGTGGAATTGAACATGGAAGTGTTAACAGATAATTCAAACCAGGATCAGGAATATTTTTTTATCAAATATTTTTTTAAATATTTCGGTAATTTTTAACCTTCTTTAAAAACATTTACCTAACTCTGCCAAAACATAACGCATCAAAAATAAATGTCGGCATTATATTTTTTCTCTCGACTATTTGGTCCTAAGATTACTATTTATATTTTTCTTACGCACATCAACCTTCAAACTTCCTAACATGACTACCTACAAGACTTATAATCACCAGAGAAGCGGTTGCGCAAGCGGCGATCGTCTCATAACAAGGATTTAACAGTCAAAAGATCACGATTGAGAACAAAATTAAGAATCAATGGTTGTCCTTCGTCTTAGTTTACATAGGTACCGCTAAAAGACGTTAACGTGAATCATATCATTAGCCCAAACAAATCCCAGACAACTCAAATTAAACCAAGTCCATTTCAAATCCAATATCTTCATTCTATTTTGACATAAATATACGTTACAGAAGTTTATCACCTGCTAATTACAGTGCTTTCTTAGCTGTCATTCGGACCGCGTTGAAGTAGTCGTGTTGTGGTCTCAATGACACCCTCACCTCTCCATTATTGCGCCATGGAGCAGGGTTAACGACTCGTTCGCGTGATGGCACACAACTTTATGCTTATTTATACGATGAGGCGAACAAACTCGCCGGTCGACATTCAACCGTTACATGGCCTGCGACATATCAAATCTCCATTATCAGCGGCCGCCGGAACAAACGATGGCCTTGTCGAATTTTTAAAACTTCCCCTTCGGTTTCATATTCAGGTTGAATATTAGGAATTTGAGAAAATGGCGCGATGTGTGCGGTTGATTACTTTTGTGTGGCAAAGTTAAAATGTTACGGTGTTGCGTCACACTAAAAGTAACAGATTTGTGGATGCGCCAGTATACTTGAGGAGTTTCTGACTTTAAGTTAGCAGCGCTAATCTTAACAGTCTGCTCAGTGAGTCTGTATTTCATATCCCAAGAACAACAGTCCAAGTCCTATCATTAAAAAAATATTTAAACAATAAAAAATCGATTAACAAAGATTCGAGTTTTCAAAACTCATTAAAAGATCCACAAGAATATTTTTACAAAAGGAGAATATCGTCAAAACATCGTCTAGATGAATTGGATGTGCCAAGAACCTGTTCCATTTTGGAAGTTAGTTAAAAATCCAAGCATTTCTATTTTCTGCTTTCATTCATGAATCAACAATTCGATGGCGCTATTCAGGGCTTTCATGCAAGGGGGACATTTACGAGCGGATAATCATGATCGTAAATGTCTACTACTAACGCTAGTGCTATCAGTACATGACTTTAAATTGGTAATTAATTGGTAGCTGTACCCCGCGGTTTTGCTCGCATACCAGGGGAACTAATTCCCGTACCCGGACAAAATATAGCCTTTGATAATCGGGTCTAGCTTCCCAACAGTGAAAGTATTTTTCAAATCGGTACAATGCTTTCGAAATCTTCAGGGTAAAAAAAAAAACCTCTTTTTAAAATTACTTTAGATTACATAGTATGGATATCTACATGGGTCAACAAAATATGTTTGAAATTTTAAAGCCTTGATGAGTTTTAAAGAGTTGTCATTTTTTTCGGCCGGTAAATAATTAATATTACACTGTTGATGTGTCTCTGTCTATCGTTACATAAACTACATGGTTATTTTTATGTTACACGTGGATGGATGCTATTTATAGAACAAAAATACTACGCTGATACAATATGTTTGCACATGTTATAAATACATACATCACACTTGCTACTATTTATTTATTTATTTATTCAGGCAAACCAACAACATATTTACAAAACATGTATAGTTGCTTAGTTTCGTACGTTTGTGTTTACAGTGTAAATATGTCACTTACAGGTATGCACAACATTTACTTACCTACTATAAATGAAAGGTAAAATTTTTAAAATAGTAAGTGTATATATTAGGTAATAAGTTAGTTGTATATATTTTGATTATTAAGATATGATAAGATTATTACATATAAATAGAAAGGTATACCTATAAATCAAAGTTCAAACTTCGATTTTACCTACTTTACTCATAATAAACAAACAAAAAAAAAACTATAAATGAGGAATTGAACTTGTAACATAATTAATGTATAAAGGATTATATTTAAAAAATCAGTTCAGTCTTATATCTTTAAAATAAGCTGCTTTTCACAGCTCTACGTTCTTCTACCATTAGCCTGGAACTATATTGTCACGTGATTATGACAAAATATTTTATTTTTTTCAGTTTTAATCGGTTAGAACTTTGTTTTCATTATTTTCTGGGACATCTCCCCCATTAAAATATCAAACGCTAACTTTAATCGTCCCGTATATTCACCACTGATTCCTAATACAAAAACCAGCAGGGACAGTTAGAGGCAACTGATCGCACCGCACAATTTCCAAATGTTTACCTACTGAGGCAAATGGGTCATTGCGGTGCGCGCCTATACGATGCACGAGCGATCTGCCCCGTGCTACTTACCCACTATTGTTTCAACCGAGCTCGTTATTGCGCTAGAAATGTTCTACCTTTAATTAATCGGTGAAAATCTGTTTAGTTTTTTTTTTGGAAATTACGAGTGGAAGGGTCAAAAAATGGCTTCCGATTCCTATAAATGTAACCTTTAATTTAAAACAATCGGAATGATAATGGAGCTATTTTTCTGTGATTGAAAATTCTTGGTAGTAAAGAAATCATTTTCTATTGTTTCAGGTGCAATGAAGAAATTGAGTATACCAGAGCTTCCAAAACGGTACTGAGAGATATTTAAAGTATTATTCCTACCATGAAAAAGTTAAAGAAGGAAGCATAGTCCAGCGGTGAAATGTAAACGAATTCCAATGCCGGGTCTGAAAGAGAACGTGTCATAGACAATGCACAGCCTCCTTGGAGCGGCTGTTGTGTCGGCATTACTGCAGATACTTCTATCTTACACGGGTGAATATTATTTAACGTACTATTTAAACCACCAATAATCTATAGAGAAAGCTTTAGTATTTTCGAAGGATTACAATATTCCTTTAAAATTAAAAATAAATGCTTCCCATTAGTAAAGATAATTTATCACGTGTTAACTGTTTGCGTCATTATAACAAGTACCACCAAAAAAGAAAATAAGCTTCAGGTCAACAAAAACAAAATGCAGGTTCGTAATTAGTGTTTTTATCGTAGCTTCGTATCCTCCCCTTGCGGTTAAGCAGCAAGTAAAATTTTTCACCATAAAAATAAAAGAAAACAGGTTTTACGAGGCTGGAAATAAAGTACCTTTTCGTGTATCTCAACTTATAGACGTTACAGAAAAGCTAAAGTTAATATTATTGTATGGTAATCTCGTTTCCAATTGAAACTGAAACTTTAGAACAAACTTGGGGATTACTTGTCTAGTGCGGGGTATCGCTGTTGTAAATTCCCACAACAAATCCTGGGCAATGTGTGGGAGGTAGATTCCAAAATTAAATAGTGACGTTAGACACTAGTTGTGAAGATAATGTTATTCTTTTCGTGAGTTGAGCATTAGCCGGCGGCGCGCTCGCAGAGACACCGGACAGGCCGGAACCAGCTGCGCCGTTCGCGTGCTGTTTGCCAATTTATCACTAAGCTGATTATATATAGGATCGTCCTTGTGACGTGCTTTATGACCTTGTTTGCTCTCCTCCCATTGTATCGCACTCCCTTATTTACACACCTTTTAAGCCAAGACAAAAATTGGCGGAGAATTTCTCGTGTCAACATCCGTTGTCGCCTTTTGTTCTAACACGCGTGTGTTCTTGTTATTATTGTTTACGTCCGTGATTTTGTTATAAGGTTATTTTTTGTCCTTCTACCAAATCTCATTCACCACAAAGAATATAAGTATTTTAAAAATTCAAAGACTTAAAAAGTCAGTCTTCAACCCTTTGTACCTAAGAAAAACAATTTAAATAAATTTATTAACTCTACAGTAGAGCTTTGATTCGTAAGAATAAGCTTTAGCTAATCCTCAACTCTGAATTTACAATTAATATCAAAGTTAATAACACTTCAGCAGCTATACAACAGTTACAAACTTTGGCCCACATACTCAAATAGTCGTAAAGTCCTACACTCAACGAGAAGTGCTAGAAACTTCAGATGTATCTTCTAGATCTAGACACACGGCAGTGTGTACGCCAAGTTCGAGCAAAAAAAGCGACACACCGGCCGTGGGTTATGTTACACGAACCATTTTGGGCCAAATTCGACCCCCCTGTAACTCAAAATCTATTTTATTTACGCATATTATATAAGTTTTAATAGAAAATTAAATACTTGATTCATTGCGTTTAGTAGGTTTATAACAAGGTGTATGAAAACTTGCCAAGTGACATCATTAAAAAGTAACTATTTTTAACTGAGGTATGTGTATGAAACTTGGTACTTATTCAGATCTCACTTCTTTTATAGGCGAAGCATTCCCATATTATCGAACTTGGCAGTCTTTCACATTTTTGTTTTGGGTGGGTATGATATACGGACAAAGATCATAACATGATAGGTAGGTACATGTAGAAATACGATAATTTCAAACTCTTCAAGACAGACCAAAAAGTTAACTAAGTTAGCGGAGGCATATTCAAAGATACGTCGTGTTCATTGCACACTGTCAATCATTTATTGTTCAACAGGCTGTTTCTGGTTTCGTCCTTGTTTGATGCACGAGTGATGCACATTTGATGCACAAGTGGTACCACCATCTTTGTATAAAACTAGAGACGGGGCAAGGCCAAAGATATATAAAAATAAAATCGTTTAAATATAAAATGCATAACAGTAAACAAGAGTACAAAAGGCGCGCCACAAATTGTGTTTTCAGTGCTAGGTCTGAGCGCAGGTGGTGTCGCTCGCCTTAAGCTCCGGCGGACCGCAGCCAAATCCGCATGTGACTTTAATTTAACTTTGCTTCACTGAATATTGTCCTTACATTGAAATTTGAATTATGAGTTCGAGCTAACGTGACGCTTTATGCAGCTCTAAGTAAGTTTGTGCTTAATCTCCAACAAGTTGGACGTACAAATTGTATGTGGATTAAGTAATGTTGAATTCTGAATTATTGTAGTACAATATATTGTTGGGGATAAATGGTATTATAAGTACAGTACTCTCTGTACAGATTGGCTACAAAATGGCTATAGGGCTAATAATTTATTCTGTCCTATCTCCAAATACAACCTTATACCTTAAGCCCAATAGGCAACCATTTCAACTTTATCAAAAATATTTTTTTTTACTAGATAAAAACTTTTAACCACCAAAAACTATAAAACAAAACAACAATATAAGCGAACAAAGCATCCGAAAATATACAAACGCAATAAGGAATTTGCAAAGGTACACGACGCCGTACGGTATACCCGCGATACCGTCTGCATACGTAACCGAACATTCCGCGAATGCTGTTGCGAATGCACCGCACCGTAAAGTCATTACACTTGTATTAGCCCAGCTCGGGAACAGTGTTCGTACCAATTACCGTCAATCACGACTAATTTTCACGGAAGAATAGTTTTCTCTAATCTGCATGGTGCACTAATTAATGAAAATTGTAACGGATAACTACTAGTCAATTGAACAACTTAAATGTATTGTGTATTTAAATTCATATGTCTTGCTGCTTACATACGATGAGACGCGTGGACCGGAGTTTTGACACCTTTTTTAAAATTAAACAAATGCCAGTTATAAGCTAGTACCTTGTGCGGACGTGTTTTTTTAAACTATCGGCATGGCTGTAAGCTATTTCCAAAACTAATTAACCTTAATCTATTCAACAAATTAATGTCAGAAAAAACAGACGCAAAGGACAGAAACACGGAAACTACAGAACAAGTTAAATATTTACG
The DNA here is from genome assembly GCA_963856015.1 of Helicoverpa assulta. NCBI lineage: Eukaryota > Metazoa > Arthropoda > Insecta > Lepidoptera > Noctuidae > Helicoverpa > Helicoverpa assulta. Next base: position 6,938,329 of record CAWLCW010000016.1, read on the forward strand.
TGAGAAGTTAACTGACATTATCGATTTTCAATAAAAAGTTAATACCACATTCAAGACGGCTTACAAAAATTAAAACTTATTTAAAAAATAAAGGTTTCATTGGCGAAATAATACGTGAAATAAAATATAAAAACACCAGTAAATAAACGAGAGAGGTATTATTTAAAGCTCAACAGATCACATCACAATTTCACACTCGATCCGCAAACCGATTAATTGAGTAACGGATCACTTCGGCCCGACCCGCGATGCCAGTAACTTGACATTACGATATACAGGGTCCTTTAAAGATTCGAAAATATTTATACATGGGAAGTGAAAATTATTTTTATTTCGAATCTTTATTTTCGACTCGACTCTTTATCTATTAAATTCTGTAATCAAGTAATTTAATATTTTTTATCGGCTCAGACATTATTTGCATCGGCTGTTAGGTTTTGTAAAAATCACATGCGGAACGATTGGTAGTAAGCCAATTAATTTAATTTCTTCTGTGCAGTAATTAGCTTTCTACCGCACTTTCGATCATAGCTAAGCATATCTAGAACAATCACTTTTTAATATTTGTTCACAAAGTTAAACACATTGGAAAGCAGTTGTGATGCAATCTAAATTTTCAGGAAAAACATGAGCTGTATTTATAGCTCCGTGTTTAATTTTCCGTGAAAAAAAGTAAATATCTTTCTTAGAACGAATTATGAAAGGAAATACTTACGTAGATATTTTGATTAAGAACAAGCGTAGGTACAACAACCTACACAGCATCCTAATTCCGAGAGATCTGTGATGCCGTAATTAAATGAAGACAGTACAGATAAATGAAAATATGACTTTATACAGACTTTATTTTTGTGTATCAACAAGATTCTTCCATCCGGTATGAATCCTTAAAAAAATATAAGATGTAACTGATCTATAAATTAACGCTGTTAGCTAATTTGTCATTATTATTTTGTAAAATGATATTTCTTTACATTTTATCCGAGAATCAAATTCTGAGCACATCAGCTAATTGCATATCGAGTGCGTAGCGGCGGCGTCAGTGCCACGATATGCATTATATAAAAAGGCACTCAGCTCTCGATTAAAATTATTCGCGTGAACGAAGCTTTTGTTATGCGGACGTTGGCACTAGTTTGCGATACGACACGATCGCAGTCTTGCACATCCACGCAAAGAACACCCAATGCACCGTGAAATTGCCTATTTTCCACGTGATTTTATTTATTTATTTCATACATCGATGACATTTCCATTCGTTTTGTTGCGGCTCAATGCATCGGAAAATCGTTACGGAGGTCTCGATGCATCCGAATCATCCAGGTTTGTTCCCCTCCGTGCCCCAGACAGTGCACTCCTTAATTTTAATTCTTGAACGTTCTCGAACTTACGCTATGCATTTAAAATGTACGAATACAATGTGTCTACAAGTAGCGCATCCTGTTTAAATTTGTTAAGCCTGCAGTGCATTGAACGGTGCCACGTAGACAGTAGAGTCCCGTTTGGAATGCAAACGTAGACACATATATATCATTTGCCTCACTCGAAACGGAAACTGATTCATTTCCGATGCATGGTTGAAGCTCTTTGTGGAGTTCGTCGGCTGCGAATTGCTCACGTTTTCAACATTTGATTGCGACATCAATACCTTTGAAATATTGTTGATTGTAAATTACCGCGTTTACGCTAAACCAGGAACTGTACAGCAAAAATAACGATAAATCTGCTTCTAAGCGAAGTGCAAACAAGGTTAAACATACAATAGTAAGTAGGTAAGTATTTCCCGCGGGGTAACGTTGGAAGGTGTGCCGACTTCTGGAGTCTGCCGAGCCTTAAAACTAAGCAGACGCTGACTGGCATCTCCCGCGCGAGCACTTTCCTACTTCACGTAGCAATCGCGTCTGCAAAATGCAACAATGCATAAGATTTCAATCTCACATTTGTTTCGATATACTTACTCGTGTACCGTCAACAAAATAAATTATTTTCAGTCTTAAATCTTGTTGGACTAACATGTAGGTGGAAATGCAAAATACTATATTACTGAATATATTTATCAGTTATTGTATAATTCTCAAGATGTAGCACGGTGATCTGCTGAAATTATTTCAAAGTTGGGTAATTCATAGATTGAGCAGGAAGCGCGCGTAGCCTCAGGTGTTGTTTTCGACACTAAAGTTGCTCTAAGCCGCACTGAGCTGTACTTAGTGTCCATGCAGGCTTGCGAGCTCACTTAATATTATCTCTGTTACCGAAGTTACAAAGCAATCATTATAGTTTCCTGAATATAACGAACCTTGTCGCTTGAGCAATGCTAATAACTTGCACGACTATAAATGCTCGGAGCTTACCATGCATTACTAATAAAACATAGGTAGAAACTCATGCTATTTCCAATTTCTATATTCGTAAAAGCAAAATATCGTATGCAATATATTATTTCAAATAAACGGGGGCGTACTCCGTGAGGCTGAAGTTTGTTGAGTAGCATTAAAAGATTAAAAGTCGACAGTTCGCTCAAGCTGTATCGAATCGAAACTGGAAACGATCTCTCGACTCGACTGTAACATATATTTGCGATGCAGGCGGCGCGTCCGTGGCGAACTTCGCCTGGCGAATGCAAAAATTTAAATTAAAAACATAAATCAGCCGTGTATCGAGTAACTTTCGAGATTGGTGTTTATTTCGAATGCACGTTTCACTACACGTATTATGATATTAACTGTGTTGATTTTTAATTAAACAGAGCATTCAATAAATATGAAGTCGATAATTATAGCTGGTTCGTGACAATCGAAGCAAAACGTCCGTAGGTACTCGAGTGGGACGAATCTTAGTATCAGGAAAAGGTTCTATCGCCAATTATTACAGAAAATACTCTGTGAAGATTTTTACTCCTCAGTATTTTTGAATTAATTGCTTTGAAATTATTATGAGTATCAAAATCTCATAATCCTAATTAAGAGAACTTTAGCCAGCTCAAATGAGAAATTTTAATCTTTTGTAAATCCTTCTCCCGTAAGCCCGTGGTGTTTATGAAGTCGGTTTTTAGGGTTTGGCGTTAAAAGTATTTTTAATAAAATGTGATGTTATTTTTATTTTGTCATATCTTGGTAAGACTGGCGGCACCGGGGTGGCTGAGCTTACACTACCCAATTAGTGGATTAGAGCTTTGAGTAGGAGTGCTTCACGAATACTAAGTTCAACCCCTACTACCTATACGCTTTGTGCACAATAGTATTTATAACTATATACCTAACTATAATTAAAGTAAATATATAGTCAAATAAAAACAGGTAATTCAAGTAAAGGTTGAATAAACAATGTGACAGAATGAATAAGCAGCAGCTCGTAATTTAAACGTTGTGCAGTTAGACGCTCTAGAAAGCAACAAACAAAATAATCGTATTGAAACAACTGACAGACAAAGTTTACGGTGCAAACACCTCGCACTCGGTACATAGGTACTTAAAAACAAACAATAGCGGGTGTCAAACATCGCACCACGTCAAGGAAAAACCGTTTTGTTTCAAAAGAATAACGCTTTTCCGCTCCATTGGCTCACTCATTTCATTTCCATTGATTCGCTTGAGGAAAATAGGATAAAAGTGAGATAAAAATTGAATGTAACAAAACAAAATGATTTACTTAACAGATCTTTGGTTTAAATTTTAAGGAAAATCTCCGTCTTATTATTTCTTTTGGAGTAGCTCGTGATATTATATATTTTATATTAGGAAATACGAATTAAGGAAATAAATTGTATGATATAGGATCACTGAAAGGATTTTTTGTACAGGAATGAAGTATTTATAGAACTTCCGATTCAAAAGTTTTTATTTAAAATACTTGAAATACGATGGTACTTGTTATATTGACCTTTATCAAAACTGTAAAGGAAAACTACGTACAAAATGTTTAACGGTCACTCCTTACGAAGAAAACCGTAACCAATATATCGAGAGCAATACTTGGAAGTTTCCCACCTAGTTCAGTTTCCAATCTCCCACGTATCTAAGATAAATCATTCTTCCATTTACCTTCCGAGGTCGACAAACTGGGAATAAAATCGCTCAAGTTATAACAAGGAGTAGTGTTCATTTAGTGAATAGTGCAGACTTAATTAGACTCCGTGTGATTGCAGCCGTGAGCGGCGTCAGCTGGGAGGAATGGTGGACCTACGACGGCATTTCAGGTGAGACCCATTTATTGTTCATGTCATTGTTAAATTTTATCGCGTTATTTAATATTTATGAATCGTTTGCGAGCACTATTTGTATGCGGGTCTAGAAATGAATAAAACGGCGCTGTGCATTTTTTAGTGTTAGTTGCAGACGGGTGGATATTTTTGGGAAAAAATGTGACGTTTATTTTTCTTTTGTTTCTATCTCCTGTTTTTATGAACGCTTGTATTTTTAAAGTAAAGGAGGTAATCAAAATGTTTACTTTTCTTCAAACATGCACGATAAGTACCTATTTTATTTTCGTTTGAGATGAGATACGAGAACTGGTTAATATGCAATGCAAAATAAATCTAATATTACATGCACAAGCACGTAGTCGTTAAATATTAAGGTTTATATCATTCGAACTAAAGTATTATAAAACAAATTCGATGAATACACCTTCCACGCATTTTATTTTAATAATTATAATCGTTCAGCTGTTCGCGATTAAACCTACATGTTCCCAATTGTATAATTTATCTTATTACATGATCATTTTGCATTTATATAAAGGTCATTGTAGGCCTGAAGGCAAATGATTGTAACTGTTGATTGTTGAATACAAAATAATGATATAATTGCCCTTACTTCTTAGTTCAAATACCGGCCAATTATTTGAGTTCTGTGCTGGTTCGATTTCAAATGCTGTCTATCTAAAAATCTTCCTTTAAGTTTCTTCTACTAACCAACAATTTCATCATCATCATCTCAGCCATAGGACGTCCACTGCTGAACATAGGCCTCCCCCTTTGATCTCCACAGATACCTGTTGGAAGCGACCTGCATCCAGCGTCTTCCGGCGACCTTTATAAGGTCGTCTGTCCACCTCGCTGGTGGACGTCCTACGCTGCGCTTGCTAGTCCGTGGTCTCCACTCCAGCACTTTTCGGCCCCATCGGCCATCTGCTCTGCGAGCAATATGGCCTGCCCATTGCCACTTCAACTTGCTAATCCGGTGGGCTATATCGGTGACTTTGGTTCGTCTACGGATCTCCTCGTTTCGGATTCGATCACGTAGAGAAACACCGAGCATAGCCCTCTCCATAGCTCGTTGAGCGACTTTGAGCTTTGAGATGAGGCCGATAGTGAGAGACCATGTTTCGGTGCCGTAAGTCATCACTGGTAACACACATTGGTTGAAGACTTTCGTCTTGAGGCACTGAGGTATGTCGGACGAAAAGACATTGCGTAGTTTCCCGAACGCTGCCCAGCCGAGTTGGATTCGGCGGTTGACCTCTTTCTCGAAGTTGGACCTACCTAATTGGACTACTTGTCCTAGGTAGATATATGAGTCAACAACTTCGAGTACCGAGCTTCCAACAGAGACTGGGGTGGGCTCAACATGGACATTTGACATAATTTTCGTCTTGTCCGTGTTCATTTTCAGGCCCACCCGTTGTGAAACTCGGTCGAGGCCCTCGAGCATCATACTGAGTTCCTCCATCGACTTTGCCATGACTACGATGTCGTCGGCAAACCGAAGGTGAGTGATGTATTCGCCGTTGATGTTGATGCCAAGTCCTTGCCATTCCAGGAGCTTGAAGGCGTCTTCCATTGCGGCGGTAAACAGTTTCGGGGAGATAACGTCCCCCTGTCTTACGCCTCTTCTCAATGGAATCGGCTTCGTGCTATGCTCCTGTACTCGGACCGACATGGTGGCTGTATCATACAAACACTTCAACACCTCGATGTACCGATAGTCAATATGGCATCGTTGGAGTGACTCAAGTACCGCCCATGTTTCCACCGAATCGAAGGCTTTCTCATAGTCCACAAACGCTAAGCATAATGGCAAGTTATACTCCTCGGTCTTCTGTATAACTTGCCGCAGCGTATGGATGTGGTCTATGGTACTAAAGCCTCTTCGGAAACCGGCTTGTTCGGGAGGCTGGAAGTCATCAAGCCTGTGTTCGAGACGGTTCGTGATAACCCTTGAAAACAGCTTATAAACATGGCTTAGAAGTGTGATGGGTCTGTAGTTCTTCAATAGGCTGTTGTCACCTTTTTTGAAGAACAACACCACCCCACCCCTGCTCCATGCTTCAGGCGTTTTGCCCTCGGACAGGACGGAGTTAAAGAGCTTCTGGAGGGCTTTAAGTACCGGTGTTCCACCCGCTCTCAGAAGCTCTGAAGTGATTCCGTCCTCACCCGGCGCCTTGTTGTTCTTAAGCTGCTTCAGGGCCATCCTAATCTCGTACAGACTGATGTCCGGGATATCTTCGGTATAATGTCGGGACAGCTTGGCTCTTGGATCTCCTGCCAAGTTGTCAACAGACTTTGCGACCGAAGTGTATAACTGTCCATAGAACCTCTCGATCTCGCCTAAAACCTCTGCCTTGGTCGACGCTATGCTGCCATCCTCCCGTTTCAGCTTAGTCATCTGGCTTTGCCCAATAGACTTGTCCTTTGCGAACACTTTGGAGCCTTGGTTTCGCTGTATGGTCTCTTTAACACGATTCGTATTAAAGAGACGCAGATCGTGTCGCAAGGACTTGGATATTCGTCTATTGAGCTGCCTATATGACTTCGCATCGTGGGAAGACTGCAACTGTAGCAAGCGTCGTTTAGCCATGAGGTTTAAGGTTTGATCGGTTAGTTTTTGAGGTCTATCTTTACGGCAGGGTCTAAAAAACTTAGACCCTACCGTGCGGACAGTTTCCACTAGTCCGTCGTTGACCTCGTCCACTGACACTAAGTTCTCGAGGCAAGCAAAGCGATTAGAGAGCTCGAGTTGAAAGCTTTCCGGGTTTTGAATATGGGACCGAGTAGGTCGGAGCGTAGACTTCATCAGACTGGACCTTTCAAGTTTAACATTGATATTCAGCGAGGCTCTTACGATTCGGTGATCGCTACCGGTTTTTACCCTGTTGATCACAGAGACATCACTGAATATCCGTTTCTTGTCGGTCATGAAGAAGTCTATCTCGTTTCTCGTGAAACCATCGGGACTCAACCAGGTCCATTTCCTGTGAGGCGGCTTCTGGAAGAAAGAGTTCATCATGAAGAGTTCCTCTTTCTCCAGAAAGTCGGCCAGCCTCTGTCCCCTAGGGTTTCGTTGCCCATATCCAAATTGCCCCACTCTCAACTCATCACCGCTTTTCTTGCCTAACCTAGCGTTAAAGTCCCCCATAACAACAGTGAAGTGGGTTTTGGAACTATGTATGGCCCTACTTACGTCCTCATACATAGTCTCCACCTCATCATCGGAGTGTGACGAGGTTGGTGCGTATACCTGAATGACCTTCAGCGAATATCTTTCAGATATTCTGAGTATTAGGTATATCACCCTGTTCGACACACTGTCGATGGTTGTTATGTTGTTTACGAGGGACTTGTGAACGAGAAACCCGACACCACCTTGGGACTTTTGGTCGCCCTCCCGGTAGTAGAGCAAGTTACCAGACTTCAGGGTTACGGTGTCCTCTCCCTCTCTACGGACTTCGCATAACCCTATAATGTCCCAATGTAACTTGCTCAACTCCTCTTCCAGCTCGCAGATCTTTTCGTCAGTCCTCAATGTGCGTATGTTGTGTGTTACCAGGGCCAGTCGTCGTGGGGGTGGGTAGCTGGATCTCTTCCGGAGATTCTTAGCACCCCCTGCTCCGCCGTTACCTTGACCGCTACCCGCGCCAGGGATAGCGGAGCTGCCGGGGACTGGGGGCCTGGTTTCTGTGCTTCTCATTGGGGGGGTATTTGCCGTTAATCGCCACGCTTGGCAGGCGGGTTGGCGATCGCAGTGAGGGTGTGCAGTACGCGGAGGACGCTGCTGCCCGACCTCCGGTTTGTCCCTTAGTCGCCTCTTACGACACCCACGGGATGATTTGGGGGGAGCGCAATTCTAAGCCGGCGTCCCACGGCAAGTAATTGGTAATTAAAACTCCGTTACGTGCTAATATTTTTAAACTTCCGCAGCCTATAGCAATACAGGAATGAATTTTAAGCAGTGCGCAAAAAAAAACTGGAGGTCCAGAATCATTAAGAGAACATATCTGCATCATCAGTAAAAAAAATTTTTCATTATTTTGTCCGCCCTAAAATCAGCAAAATATGGACACCAACTATTCTTACGCGCTTGGAGCAGCGCTCGCGTCAGTAAACCGGTTTCGCGTTGCCGTCGTGCCTACTATGACGACTGTGACCGTACAATCGGTTACAAAATAAACATCTTTCGCTATCAATAACTTTTCTTTTTTGTACTAAAACACGACAAAATAAAAATATACGTATCTATAAAACTTATTTAACTACAAGTTGACAAAGTTTGCGCACTGGATAAAATTCATTCCTGTATATGTCAGTAAAAACTCAAAGGTAGTAGGTACGTGTCTATTACACCAAGAAAAGTATCTACATCACAGAGTATCACCCAATTCATTGACCTACCGCAAAACATTTGTCCCGTGCGCCGTATCAATTTTTCTGTGCCGATAACATTTTTGCTGGTTTACGTGACACGAAATTCATACGGGCAATTTATCTTGTATTCATATTACGTCATTCGCAAAATTGTGAGGTGTGTTATCGTGAACGCGAACTGATATTTTCATGATAACTTCCGTGCATTTTATGATCGCCTAATATTTTTTCTTTGAGTGGCGTCTCGGATTTGTGAGGAATTGAATTTCATTTAGGTTAATATTATGTACAAAACTTGTACATAGTGCTTTCGGAGTATGGGTTTGGTCATGACTTAGGTGACCCTACAGTGGCATAGGATTTTATTGATCTTTTTCAAAGCAAAGCCGATATGCTATAAATCTATAGCTAGTAATAGCCAAATACACCTGCCAATTTGGATTGCATACTCATTTCATTTAACAACTTAATAATAAACATTGCTTGGATGAAAGTTTGAGCAAGGGTAACATCAAAGAATCGTCTTACCGAAGTTTTTCTCTATGGCGATCACGAGTTCAAATGTCAAAATAGCACAAGAGCGAAAGAAGATGTTGAGTTAGAACAATTATTGACATACGTACAAGCTTCTCAGCTCACTCATTCAATCCGCTGATAGACGAACTAATCAACTAGCGGTTCAGTAAATGCATTAAAAATGTATCGAGACACGTCGGGCCTTGTCCAGACTTGGTGGACTGAAGTTGCGTGCAGCCACAACAGTGGAGTACTCATCCAATATTCAGAGACATCGGTAATCAACAAACATGTGCTATCGTAAACAGATCATCTAAAGATGAACTTGTGTCGAGTGGTCTCTGTCTACTGCTAATCTGTGTCGGTATTCAGTAACTAGTAGGTGGGTACTTGAGTTAGCGATCTGTGATGCGGGTCTGTCGCATAACTATTGATGTTGTCGAAATTACGAGGTGTGTGAATCCAAAATGTGTGAGTGATATTCAAAATGTGGTTATCGTTGAAATACTGAACCTAAAAGAAAAAATAGAAACAATTTTCATTAAAATACCGAAAAATGATTATACTGTCTCGTGGGATTTTGAACAATCCAGACTAATTATTATTTCTGGGAAATATTTATAAAAACCTCAAATGTAAAGAATTTATTTTATCCAAAAAAGACTGAAGTGGCACGTTATAATCGGAAACCAGCAACAATTCTTTATACAAAAATGGGAAGGTGTTCAGTTAAAACGCGTAGATTTGAAATTAAGCAGAAGTTTTTCTTAATAATTTAAATTAAAAAAAAACGAAAACAACAAAACAAAGCAGTTACATTTATTTACTGAATTCGATGATAAAATAAAGACATTACCGAAAATTATACTTACCTTTTAAACAAAGTTTATCTTAGACATCGCATGCCGCATACAGTGCCAAAAACAATAAAAAAAAAATGCATGCATTAACGGAAAGTTCACTTAACGCGTGGCCATAAAGTGGGCGTTGTAGCATATTTAATATTAGTGAAGTTGAGGGTGTCTCGAAATAAATCAGTCTGTGTCAAGCTATCTTGTTGTTTTACTACATGGTGACAGCGGTGCGTGAAATAAATTAAATAATCGTGTAATTGGTGGTTAAAAGTTGTTAATATTGATTGTATTTGCTGTATAAACATATTAATCATCGAGTACAATGGAACATGCGCGACCACCAGCGGAATTGAGCCTGGAAGGAGGGCCCGCCAACCGGGCCGACGCATGGCGTAAATGGTTACGTCAATTTCAAGTGTTTTTGAAAGCGTCAGGTGTTCATAAGGAGCCGTCGGATGTTCAAGCCAGTTTATTGATAAATTTGATCGGACCGGAGGGATACGACATCTTTACAACGTTTAAATTTGCAGCGGACGAAGACAAAGACAAACTAGGAAAAATTGTTGAACAATTTAATGCCCATTTCGGTACAAAATCTAATACTACCATGGTAAGATTTAAATTCTTCACAAGATGTCAAGAAATTGGTGAGAGCATAGATGAATATGTCACTGCTTTGAAGCTGTTAAGTCAGCGTTGTGAATTTGAACAACTGGAGGATAGCTTATTGCGCGATCGGATTGTGTGTGGGGTCAAGGACACGAGTGTACGCGATAGATTGCTGCGGACAGACGAATTGACTTTAGAGAAGGCGGTAAAAATATGTCAAGCAAATGAAATATCCAACGACGGTGAAAAGCAGATTGAAGGTATTAAAACGGAGGCCTTAAAAAGTGCATCGGTGGACACTATTTGGAAAGGTGGACGGCGAGACGGCCGCCGTAGTGTCAGAGGCGCAAGTTTGAGTGTGGAATCACGGCGTGGGCGCGGAGCTGTCGGCGGCGGCCGGGGCAGCGGCAGCGCGGGCGCCGGCTTGCGTGGAGGCGGCGACGGTGGCGGCGCGTTTGCTGACATGCGCAGCGTTGCAAGCGGGCCAGGCGAGGCGGCCGGGCCCAGCGCGCGCGCCTGTGCGGCCTGCGCTTCGGTACACTGTGATAGCGGTGAACGTTGTGCGGCGCGTAAAGTGAAGTGTTTTAATTGTGGTGGCAAGGGCCATTTCAAGGTAATGTGTCCAGTGCGTAAGTCAAGAAAGGTTTATGAACTGTACGAAGATTACGATGAAGATGATAAGAAAGACTTGTACTACATATCATCATTGGAATATGTGGATACGATTGTGCAAGCAGAAGCCTCGAAGTGGTATGAAACTCTTTATTTATCCTATACAGGCATCGAACATCGTTTCAAATTAGACACAGGTTCGGATCTTAATGTTTTATCAAAAAATGATTATATAAAATTAGGTTTATCTATGTCGAATGTTATTAAAGACCATACTCGTGCAAAATCTTTTTGCGGCAATTTCTTGTCAATTATAGGGTCTTGTATAATCAAATGGATGTATAAGAATGTTACTTATAATTTGAAGTTTATTATATCGGAACAAAACTGTCAGAGCATATTAGGTAAAGATGCCCTTGAACAAATAGGCCTTGTAAAAAGAGTGTTTTCATTGAACTTGGACAATTATAAAAATTTATTTCGGGGTCTAGGGAAATTACCCGGTACTTACACTATTCCTATTGAGAGTAATGCGAGCCCTTGCATATGTCCGGTCAGAAAAATCCCATTGGGTGTGAGAGACCAACTTAAAGAGGAATTGACTCGCATGGAAAGGTTAGGGGTGATACGAAAGGTTCATCATCCTACATCCTGGGTTAATGGTATTGTTATGGCAGGAAAAAAAGATGGTAGCTTTCGAATATGTCTAGATCCGCGGCCACTAAATCGAGTAATACGACGTCAACATTATCCTTTGCCTACATTGACTGAAATAGCGACCAAGTTGAAAGGTGCGCGGTATTTTAGTAAACTAGATGCAAAATCTGGCTTTTGGATGATACAGCTGGATGACAAGAGTGCTGACTTGTGTACATTTGGGACGCCATTCGGCCGGTACCAATATTTACGTTTGCCATACGGCATAAATTCGGCTTCTGAGGTGTTTCATGCTCGAGTTAGGCAGTTGTTAGAAGACCTGGAAGGCGTCGACTCATTCGTTGATGACGTCATCGTCTGGGGTTCTACTAAGGAGGAGCATGATGAGCGCCTTCGAAGCCTTCTGGAGAGAGCCAATGAGGTAGGTATAAAATTCAATCCAGAAAAGTGTGAGTTCGGTGTGAATGAGGTTACTTATTTGGGCCATAGATTTAGTATTGATGGTATGAAAATAGACCAAACTAAATTAAAGGCGATTACTAATATGCCGAGTCCAACAGATCGTTCATCACTCGAACGCTTCCTCGGTATGGTTAATTATGTTAGTAAATTTATTCCTCATTATTCGGAAAAGGTTGCACCGTTGCGTAATTTGTTGAAAAAAGATAGTGAGTGGTGTTGGGGTGAGTGCGAGGAGGTCGTGGTAAGCGAGTTGAAGCGTGCGTTGTGTGCGGCGCCCGTGCTGGCGCTGTTCGAGCCGCGCGAACCCGCCGTGCTGTCGGTGGACGCGAGCGCGCGCGCTCTCGGCGCGGTGCTGCTGCAGGCCGGCCGACCTGTCGAATTCGCTTCAATGACGCTCACGGACACACAGCAAAGATACGCTCAAATTGAAAAGGAGATGCTGGCAATAGTTTTCGCTTTGGAAAGGTTTCATCAATACATCTTTGGAAAAAATGATGTAATCGTTGAAACCGATCACAAACCTTTGGAGGCTTTGTTCAAAAAGTCACTTGACTCTGTGCCGGCTAGACTTCAGCGAATGATGCTTCGCGTGCAGCGTTATGACTTTCAGGTAAAGTATACGCCGGGAAAATATATGTTTGTTGCCGACACTTTATCTAGGGCCCCGCTTCCTGATTTATTAAATAATAAGGTATCGGAGGAACTCGAAGAACAGACATGTTTCTTAATACAAAACCTAAGATTTAGTGGTGGTCGGCTTGAAACTGTAAGGGTGCATACTGAACGAGATGAGGAATGTCAAACTTTAATTAATTATGTATTGAACGGCTGGCCCATTAACAAGTACAATGTGAAAGAAATAGCTCGCCCGCATTGGAGCTACAGAGAGTGTTTGGAATATGTTGATGGAACGTTGTTAATGAATAACTTGGTATTTATTCCTAAAACACTCAGGTCGGAGATGATAGAACGCGTGCACGAGGGACATCTCGGTATAGACAGGTGCAAGAGGCGTGCGCGTGACGTCATGTTTTGGCCAGGGATGTCACGCGACGTGGAGCGCGCTGTGCGTGCGTGTCGAGTGTGCTCGCTGCATGCACCCCTGCCGCAGCGCGAGCCGATCATAGCACACCACATACCTGGGTTACCATGGGCAAAGATAGGCTCGGATATTTTTGAAGTCAATAAGAAATATTTCTTGATACTAGTCGATTATTTTTCAAATTTCGTGGAAGTTTCGCCGTTAACAAGTATTTCTTCAAAGCAGGTGATATTAGCCATGAGGGATCAATTTGCCAGGCATGGCATACCCCAGGAATTGATATCTGACAATGGACCTGCCTATTCCTCTAAGGAGTTTAGAAATTTTGTTGAGAACTGGGGATTTAAGCACTCGACATCGTCACCTAATTATCCGCAGTCAAACGGACGTAGTGAGCGTGCAGTGCGAACAATAAAAGGCTTGATATCCAAGTCAGTACATTCGAATGAAGATTTCTATTTAAGCTTGCTTAATTACAGAGCAACGCCACGAGATGGCATAGCGAGCCCTGCCCAATTGCTGATGGGCCGAAGGTTAAATACTCGTCTTCCGTGTCACCATAATAAACTGTTGCCAGAAAGGGACAATACAGCTGATTATAACAACTTGATACGAAATCAAATTAGAAGCAAATCGTGGTACGACTCTCGTGCCCGGCCGCTTCCTGAATTAAAAGTAGGCGACAACGTTGTGGCGCTGGAGGGGCCGCGCCGGGAGTATGCGCGAGTGCTGCGGCGCGCGGCCCAGCCTCGCTCGTACTTCGTGCTCGATGGTGCGGGCAGGGTGCTGCGTAGGAATCGTAGGCACCTAGTGAGGGTTAGTTCTCCTGATCCTGAGCCGTCTCCCGCGACATCGTCGCAACAGACGACTTGTGAGGACGATGTCACCCAGGAAGATACTGGATTAAACCATTCTTCTAGCGAGTCGGAATGTTACGATTCCTGTCCTGAACTATATGATAATGTATCTCCAAAATCATCAGTTGGCCAAATACAAAATAAGCGAACTGAAAGGGCAGCTGCAAGGGTAGCTAAAGAAAAGTTAAAATTTATGAATTAATTACCTAAACCCCCATATTTACCTACTTATTATTATAATATTAATTCATTGAATAATGTCTTGATCAGGTTGATGAGTAGGTATTAATATGTTCATTTTGCATGTTTGCTTATAATTGAAACCAATTTACTTTGTGGAAAGAAAAATATATCTATTATTGTTGTATCGTACTTCTATTATTCTATTAATATTTTAGAATGTGTGTAATTAATTATTATGTAGATATTGTTACACTCTTATTTTGTTTTAAGATGGTTGTAAACAATATGAGGGATATGATAATTATATGTAACGTGTATTACTGATTCCCATTTTGAGTGTAAAAGCGATAAGGTAGGTAATTAGGTATATATGTATAAATAACTTGCAGTATTAAGTTTAAATTAAAATTGTATTGCAACTAAATATAGCTCCTATTCCTTGGGTCACATCATTGTTACTGTACTTACTTATGTTTTTATTTTGTTGCAACTTGTATGGTTACTATTTAAGTATGCTAAGCTCAACCTACATTAAAATGTTATTGTTTAAGGAGGGAGATGTAGCATATTTAATATTAGTGAAGTTGAGGGTGTCTCGAAATAAATCAGTCTGTGTCAAGCTATCTTGTTGTTTTACTACAGGCGTGACCACAACCGCTGCGCCGGCTTACTCATGCAATTTTCAAGGTCATAAATAATAAAACCGTGAATACGATCCAAAGCACTTTGGCTACTTTCACGCCACACCCCGCCAATATTGAAATACCTTGGGAAAATAAATGTTTGCGGTTTTTCGTAATCCCTGTAAAGTGCAAAATAGTTTTAAGTACTTACGTCAGTAATTCTGCTGTTCTTTTTTTTAATATACTGTTACATATTTCGATAATTAACGATTCTTTTCCAAAAAAAAACAAATAAGTGCTTAATGCCATAATTTGTATTAACATTTTAAGACTCACCTATTATTTTAATTAGAGGTACAATCACAAAACTCGTGCACTTTTTCCCAAATATTCCAAGAATGAGTCTTTAGTAATTTCGATGCAGGTGCTAATGATATTTCCCGATTTCCTCGAATGGGGCACAGGTGGACAAGCAGCTTAAACCTGGAGCAGGCTCGAGCCTCGGCTTACTGAGCTACTGGAAGCGATACGATACGAAACTACTGTTGATTATTTACGGACACGCTAAAAGCTATGCCTTGCCAGTGTTGCTTTGAAATCGAACTGAAAGGAACTTAAAGGATCGCACTATGGATTTACAAGGAATTTGTGAATGGGGATACTATGGGGATAATACTCATTAATATCCGTGGAATATAATATAGCCGTATTCCCACGGTTTCACCCGCGTCCCGTGGGAGCTACTGCCCGCACCGGGATAAAATATAGCCTATGTTACTTGCAGATAATATAGCTTTCTAATGGTGAAAGAATATTTAAAATCGGTCCAGTAGTTTTTGAGTTTATCCATTACAACCAAACAAACAAACAAAGTTTTCCTCTTTATAATATTAGTATAGATTACCTACTGAGTAAAAAGGATTTACATGTTTGCAGTTCCTTATATTTCACTCACTTAAGTTATAATTTTAGAAATACGCAAGAAAATGTTTCCTTCAAAATACAAGACAGACAGGAATCATTTATACCTACCTGTTAAAAAATATTATTCATGGAGCAAGCCGGATTACAGCTAAAACAATAATGTTATGTTTTTTTTAATGTTTCAAACCTGATAAGTACTTTTATTGACAATGCTACGGTTGGTCACCAATCAAAAATCTTCCCAACGAAAAATATATGTTTCCCAGAGCTTAAAGATGAAAAGTACAATTATATGCATGAACAAATTAAAGTAACTTTTGTAACATACATTTAATATTCGCATCGTGCACTGAACATTTACAATGCAGCCTTTGTCATTTGGATAATTAACACGCTTCCATCTGATACCGACCGACAGTGGACATTCAGTAAATATGCTCAAATAGGTACATAGCAACTCTTTTGTTAATTTCGTTACAGATATAATAAGGTCCACTCATTCATAATAGGTGTAAATTATATATATTCAATTCATATTGCCACTACAATAGGGGCACAATTTTTGGAACAGGCTTTAAATTTCTGGATCAAAAAATATTCGTAAAAAATATTTCTCGTTGACCAGAATTCGATACGAAGTAAAATCAAATAAAAACCAAAAGTAAGCTTACGGTTAAAGCCTTTATATAAAATAATAAAACGTCTTTTGAAGTCTCAATGGTAAGTCGACATAGAAACGAATTTTAAAAAACCCGAGAATTATTGAAGGAAATATATTTTAAAATTTCTCATTTTAAAAGTCATCCACACTATCAGCTACCTCGAACGGATTTACAAGTTCAATACAATTTTAAGTAGTTGCTGAAAACCTGATACGTCAATTATGCGTAATCTAACTGGACTAACAAAATAGATCCCATAAATACACTACCATTTATGTATGAAGAGTCTACCAGCAATATGGATACAGGGAGCTTTGATCAGCCTGCTCTTAAGCCCCAATACAATTTTTTAGGGATCTGAAAATATTGGCTTAAAAATATTCGAGTAGGAAAGCCATAATGTTTTTGAATAAAGCATGTCAAATGTTTCAGTCACATTGTGGTGCGCATTTCGCTCAGAGCTATTACAAGTACATTTAATATTTTGTATGAAGTAGCAAAAAAAACATTACAAAGTAAGGTGCAAACTATATCTATATACCTAAAACCCATCTGTAAACATCCGCCAGCACAATAAAATAAATCGATTAAAAATCAATAGGAAGAACTCAATTTATGATAACTTTTTTCTTGCATCCGTCGTGGAACGAATTCCATCCAATTGAGTCTGTGCTAGTTTCAAGTTGATCTGAGTCAACATTTATTGAACTGGGTCTTGATTCCATTACTTTAAAGCTGCGTGCTGACTGGACCACTCACGTGTAATGGACGCTCGGCGAACATTTTGTGCAGTGACGGCGATAAGCCCACTATTACAACGTTCGATTACGATCTCAATATTTAACAATTTATTGAAACAAGTAGGCATTCTGAAGGTTAATTCATGTTATAAATTTTCACTATGGAAATTGACCGTGTTCGAATTATACATTCCTATAAATTGTTGCTGCAGCGGCTACTGCAGTAGTCAATGTATTGGTAGCAAATTAAAACATATTTTCGGTTATATGTGACTGTCAAAAATCTCTTTGTGATTTCGTTAAAATTAATTAAACGTATCCAGGTCCAGCATTCTGGGGGTTGATCAACCCAGAATGGTCGTTATGCAACAAGGGGAGGCGACAGTCCCCGGTCAACTTGGAACCAGACAAGCTGCTGTTCGACCCCAACCTACGATTTTTACACATAGATAAACATAGGGTAAGTATTCTTGAATTCTACGATTCAAAATATGTATTTTAAATGGGCAAAGGCTGAATGAAGCTAACTAAGTATGCGTATTAATTGTACCGTTATGATACAAGTACGTAACTCTTCACGTTGTTTGACAGATAAACGGTCTAATAAGCAACACAGGCCACTCAGTGATCTTCACAGTGGAGAATGAGACTCGACACCATATCAACATAACAGGAGGCCCACTCTCATACAAGTATCAGTTCCATGAAATTCACATACACTACGGCCTACACGACCAGTTTGGATCTGAACACGCCATAAATGGATACACCTTTCCTGCAGAGGTTTGTGCAAATAATTTTCCTTATCCAAACAAAAACATTTCGTCAGATAGAACGTTCTTTCACGTACGACTATAGAAAATTTAATCGTAACTTGGTCTTCATAAATAATTCCCCCGGCTTAAGGAACCTAGTGACGTAGATTCATATCCTCATAAAGTCAGAGATTCACAACACTCATGATACATTATGTAAGCAACCGAGGATAAAACCTAAGTGAAGCGTCGAATAAACATGTAACGTAGATAAACGTTAAAATGTTATCAGGGATTTCTTCGGAAAGGTCTCAAAAGAAAGCGTAACAGATGTTTTCACACGCATCCTCGCGCCTCCGTCGTTGAGATGTTCAAATCCCAAATGTAATCCCGACGAACGACTTGACTGCGAACCAACTCAACCATGCCTCCTGTTTATTTATGTGACAAATTCTTACGTAGCCATGTTAAATCCAAAATCATGTGCTCCATCTCGTGGAAGTGGCTTTTCATTCCCAGTGTATTGTGACTTTCTACTTTATGAGGTTAAAAATCCACATTGCTTTATTACTCAGGCAGGTATGTGTGGTATGCAGGTGTAGCTATTTCTGTAAGAGACTACGTGACCAGAACATACAACTTGGTCGTTTTATCTAAAACCTTGTTTATTTTGAACTGAATGAGTTTTTTAACAATACGTAATTAGTATATTCTATTTAAAGAATTCTAAAGTATAGTGTGTCTTCCTTTCATGTTTTCATTTGTTCCAGATTCAGATATTCGGTTTTAATTCACAATTGTATTCAAACTTCTCCGAGGCACTGCACAAAGCTCAAGGAATCGTTTCAATATCACTATTGTTACAGGTAATTACATTAATCAACCATTTATGCGATTAGCTCGTTATATGTTTTTATTTAAACAATAGTTATATAAGATATCTTAGTACATTTTTATAAAAGTTTGCAGAGTACTTTCGAATATAGGGAGATAAACATGTTTGGATATCGAACATGAGACTTTGCTGTACTTGATTACTGTCCCATAGATTTTAGCATGGCTGGGAGTATATCTATGGATTATCAATATCTATGAGCAATATAAATTTTGTGTACTTCTTTTTGTCTTGAAAACTTCGTCAAAGTAATAATAATAAATCAGGGACGATAGTACCGTGGTCTGGTGGTATCGCTGTAAAAAGCATAATTGAAACCAATACCAAAATTATTTCCCAATTACTAATAATGCAATGAGGTATTTATATTTGTACTTAACCGTAATTGTATCCATCGAAGTGTTACCGGCCGCACCTTCGCGTAAAAGTGAGCGCAGTTAATTAAGGAAATTGGATTTTTCTGTGCGCCATTGGATTAGCCAGTAAAGCTATTAGTTCAAATTAAGTAACTGACTGGTCTGTGGCCCGTCAGGCCGTCACCACTCGGGGTCAGCGTGGATGCTTTCAATTAATTGCCACCATTTAGTGTTATCTTCATCATCAATATTTGAGGAAAGGTGCGACTTTTTCATGCACGTTTTCTTTCCGCAAGCAATTTAGTGCCATGCCTTTTACAGACACAAATAGGCTCAGCGTTTCTGAACGTAAATAACAGCTGTATAAAAAATGAGGACTTTTCTTAACTGTCAAATATTTATCTATGTTCCATCAACTTCCACACGCATCTTTGAGCTTGTTGGCGAAATCGAACAAATGTTTACCCGATGTTCTTACACCGTCTTTAGGAGAGGTTATTTTCGATCGTTTTATGGTTTTCCTTAATGAAGGCCAGCGCCTGTGTTAGCACATCCCATCCGATGTTGTCCCAAGGGGGAACATGTTTGCCGACACGTTCATATTTCGCTTGTGGCCCCAGTTAACTGAAACTTTGCTAAAGCAAGCTATTTCCCACACGACAAACAATTAGCGCATCTCCGGTTTTCTTTTATTACGTTCATGTCTGGTTAATAATATAGTTTATACTAGATACGATTTTTTACAAATTATTTGGATTGATATTTGTATTTTTATCTTGCGAATTGATTTGATCATTTTTTTAAGTATTTTGGTTATCACCATTTCTGCGACTTTTTATTAAATTATCAACTTATTTTCAGCTCGGAGATTTATCCAATCCAGAACTAAGAGTTCTAACAGAAGAATTAGAAAATATCAAATACGGTGGTAAGTACCCCACCAAAAGAATAAACAAGAAAATTTAGAAAAATATTTGTCTAATAATACCGCTGTAATGGTTTTTCTTGCAAACCGTTTCATTACAAGATAAATAATAAATATTTACACATTGTCTAGCTTCTAGCATAAAATAATAAAATTAGTAATCCATATTTGCAATGTTTATAACAAAAATTCCTTTGCGTAAAAATATAATTTAATTAAAAGATTTATAATTTTCATCAAATACAATTAAAACCATAAAATGAAGATGCATCCTTTTCATTACAAAGGTGCCGAAATGCCGGTGAACAAGCTATCGGTCCGGGGGCTCCTGCCGGACACGGACTACTACATGACATACGACGGCTCCACCACGGCGCCCGCCTGCTACGAGACCGTCACCTGGATCATTGTCAACAAGCCCATCTACATCACCAAACAACAGGTATTTTGACGCTTTAAGTTCATTTCGAATGTAAACTTTGTTAATATTATAAAAAAGTCGTTGTGGATGGGGCCACGATCACGCTAAACTTAGGCACTCGGATACCAATACCTAATGATCAAAAATATACGCAGTAGGTATATATGCAGAAGCGCCTGGTAAAAATAAAGGTAGCATATGTATACATACTTTTAGAGTTGGTACTATATTTAAGTTTCAATTATTTATAAATAAATATACAAACCTACACAGTATTTTATAATAAGTTAAAAGCTTAGAATGATTAATGTCAAGAATGATTTTCTACAATCAAATGTCTTCAAGACTATTATTGGTCGGACAAGTTCATCAAGTTTCGCAGAGGACTATACAAATTATAGTTAGAACTTACGGTGTACCACGTCGGTCTTGGATTGGCAACTTGGATTGGAAACTTTCGATGAAACAGCTGCATCTGCCGGCTCAACTTACAAAAACCAACAACTGGGTATTGAAAGACGATTTAACTTTTAAACTGTCAATACAGCTGTGTAATTAAAAATAATCCCTACTAATATTATAAATGCGAAAGTAACTCTGTCTGTCTGTCTGTCTGTTACGCTTTCACGTCTAAACCACTGAACTGATTTTAATAAAATTTGGTACAGAGATAGGGTTGACCTTGAGAAAGAACATGCAAAATGCAATGGAGGATATGTTCAAGACGCTGAACTAGAAAGGACGCGGCATCAACATCAATGGCGAACACATCTCTCACTTGAGATTTGCTGACGATATCGTCATCATGGCGGAAACGCTGCAGGACCTACAACAGATGCTGAACGACCTGGCTGAATCTTCTCTACGCATCGGCCTACGGATGAACTTGGACAAAACCAAGGTCATGTTCAATGAACATGTTCTACCGGAACCGATAGCGATACACGGCGCCGTTCTTGAAGTTGTTCGGAAATATGTATACCTCGGGCAGACATTGCAGTTAGGTAGAAACAACTTTGAGGACGAGGAGAATTCAGTTGGGTTGGGCTGCATTTGGGAAGCTACGTCGAGTCCTAACATCGTCGATCCCACAGTGCCTAAAGACAAAAGTCTTCAATCAGTGCGTCCTACCTGTCATGACTTACGGAGCCGAAACGTGGACACTGTCGGTACGGCTGGTCCACAAGTTTAAAGTCGCTCAGCGGGCTATGGAAAGGGCTATGCTCGGCATTTCTCTGAGGGATCGCATCAGAAATGAGATAATCCGTCAGAGAACCAAGGTCATCGACATAGCCCACCGAATCAGCAAGCTGAAGTGGCAGTGGGCTGGCCATATTAGCCGAAGAACCGATAACCGTTAGGGTAAACGAGTTCTAGAGTGGAGACCACGCCTCGGCAAACGTAGTGTAGGACGTCCTCAGGCACGGTGGAGTGATGACTTGCGCAAGACGGCTGGCAGGAGCTGGATGCGAGAAGCCGAAAATCGATCTCAGTGGCGTGCACTTGGAGAGGCCTATGTCCAGCAGTGGACTGCGATAGGCTGATGATGATGAGAAAGAACATAGGATAGTTTTTATCCCGGACTTTTGAAGAGTTCTCTTGGAAACGCGATATAACCGAACTATACGCGGGCGAAGCCGCGGGCGGAAGCTAGTTGTTAAATAAAATGAATTAAATGTAATAAAACATTTTCACTGGTTACGAAAAGCTAAATGGTAGAAGGTTCTACAGTTTCACACACAGAACACAGGTTCTAGGTAAAATAGTTACCTACATCAGAACAAACATAAAAATATAATAAAGTTCAAAGCATTAAAAGATTACCTACTCTTTATTCTCAAGACACCCGCCTTCTAAGTCCACGTGTTTATGTTATGAAGAAGTGGCACTCCAAACTTTCCGCTATTTCAACTTGTTTACTTGTAAGAGCTTGTATTTATTCACAAACTGTAGTCTCCACAGTCTATTTCATTTTGTAACCTAATTCATAATTCGAATAGAGCCGATACTCAACATAATTTGTCCATAATTTCACTTCAGTGTTGATGATTCGATTTTAATTGAATGACAACTTTATATTTCGTGGCCCACATTGTAACGAAATTCCACTTCCCTACCTGATAATTTCACACAAAACCATTATACTCTTTGAAGCGACCATCAAAAGTGCATTAGTGGAGAACGTGGAACATTCGACATTGAGCTCTGCTGAGCAGTGGGTCAACGCGCTCAGTGGTAACAATCAATATGTGCGGTAACTGCATCCGTTCAAGTTCGCCGTTTGCATTATACGCCTCCCTGCCTTCCTTGTTTGACTACAGATGTAGGAATTATGGAACTGCTTCTCTCAAAGTGACAATAAACAAGTTAGTATATAAATAAAATTCGAGCATTTAAATAGACTACAAACGATGTTTTGTCATGAATATACGAAATAATGACTACGAACCAAACTCCTGAAATCGCATTGAAACTTTAACTCATTTCGTGCATAAACTTCTGAGAAAGTAAACTTTTCAATTAAAGTGTATTAATCGAGTTTTGTGCTAGTTTCAAGTTTTCTTAATGAAAAAGTTTGAATATGCATAAAGTACGCTGTAGTGCGAAAGACGTTAAAACTAAATAAGCTGTTCTACTCGTGAATTACAATCGCGGCACATATTTCAGCGGGTCTCCTTAATAGCCGCAGTTGTCCCACGCTCGGGCCGCCGGCGGCGCATCCAGTCGAAGACATGTTCGTATCTGTGTATTCAAGCGTGGTTGGGGCCAGCGTAATAACATTTTCATTTGTGCCCACGCTACAATAAACAACTCACGTCCCTCGCCTTTAGACAAAGACTCCGCCGTGAATTATGTACGTGTTAAAAGTAAACTGAAAGTGCCGCGTTGTGTGGCTGTTATTATAAATCATTGTTTATGTTTTCCGTTTGTGTTGGTCGGAAAATTAAGTGCTAGTGGAAACTGCTTGCAATCTCGCGGGGAGTTGAGCGAACGCCATGTGGTCGCTGCTTGAAGCGCAATTTACAACACCACTAACGTGCTTAGTTTTATGCTAATAAAAATCCCCCACACACATTTACTGCGCGAGGGAAACTCGTAAAAACTGAAATAAAACTAATAATACGTGTTAGCTTGACAGTTGAACATAAAGTTTGACGTCGTTGATGCCGCTAGCCAGTGGCCAGCGTCACCTAGCCGCTGACCGTAATACTAAAATTGGTTACGCATTTTCATGTTCAGCTCCATATATGATTGAATCATCAAGTATGTGGTACTTATCAAACAACAGTGAAATCCACATAAAGCGTAACAAAGTCAAATAAAGCCTTCGCACCACAATACAAACCAAATTACAGTTGGTAAAATCAAAGTTTAGGCGGAGTCTATAATCAGAATCAAATTGTTTAATACAGCGTAAACAACGATGCGAATCAGATAGCCGCGGTCGCGTGTTCCGAGCCAGTTAATCCGACCGTGGCAACAACATACCTATACTGAATAGTAGTCAACCAACGTTATAAAAGGAAGAAATTTCAATTTACTTGAAATAGCTCTCCACCTTACACTTCTTTGTAATGAAATTGAACCGAGAAATTTTAAAATTACAGCATTCAAACATTAGGTTAAATTTATTATTTAAAAATAAATATAACGTTAAACAAACGGATCGTTCTAAAACAACAGCGAGTACTGATTTTAACAGAATAGCTTATTTAAGGTTCTAGACAATACATGAATAAAATTAGAGTGTAGAGCAATTTTCTCTTCAACGTGATCAAAATAAGCAACAGCATCTCCTGTAATATTATTTGGCCGAGGCTTCATAAAATACCGAAATAGGGTTAGTCATTTTACTTTCAAGAACTTTAATGTCAACATAATTGAATTTCATGACTGTAGTTGCACGGCTTGAGGCGGTTGATGCAAGGCGACGCCAGGCACCCGAAGGCTCCCCTCGGCAACAACTTTAGGCCGCCCCAGCCTCTCCACCATCGAGCCGTGAGGACCAACATTGACTTCGATCTTAGCAAGGTAAATTACACCTTATAGGAAATCAAATTAAGCACAAACTCCTCTGGAGACACGCTTAATAATTCATATTGTATGCTAAGCTGGTACCTAAGCGATATACTTGGTCTTGCATTGTGTATGCCCTTGTAAAATGGTTAGCTGCACTATTATTTAGCACAAATGAATCTTGTTTGCTTTGTGAAAGCTTGACTTGACAACGTGTGTTAATTAATTTTAAATTTTCAGTATCCTGGGAAGACTTGTCCAAGCATGCATCGAGACATGCATTACAAAGGTAACTTTACATTGTATTACTTTCTTGAAGCACCTTGAAGCTTTCATTACCCAAGTCCACCTTATTCACCTGCTCCTTAAATATGTACTTTTAAATTAAGAACGCAAGTAGGCTATCTCATTTTCTATCAAAGCCTACAGCCATTACCGACATAACCTATCTCGACAATCGGCGAGCAACTGGTGTTACTAACAGTAACCTATGTAGCGATAACGATAATTTCACAGTTATCGCGATTGCAAATTACGTAATTGGCGCAGTTACATTTCGTGTTCAAATATGAGGGAGGCTTTTGTGATAATGTTAGCGGGTAATGTTGAGTCAATTCATGTGGCGGTGTGGGACTTTTCAAATAGCTTTGTAATGAATACGGGGAAGCTAGTGGTTTTTTTGTAAGGCGAAGCCCTACCTACTTTTATTTTATGTTAATATATTTATTTTATAATGATAGTGTTTTAAATAAAACCACTAATAATAAATCGGTACAATACCAATTATATTAAAAAGCAACTCATACTTACCTTTATTTCTGACACCATAAACATGCGAATTATTTTGAAAAAAGCTTCCTCTATCCATATCCCGCTGTCAGTGTAACCCCAGCTTCCACACGTTATCAAGGTTTTCATTTCTGTTGCAGCCAAAAGCTGGACACAGTATTGAAGCTAATTCCACTCCGGTAGGCATTCATAGCAGCTACGTAGAAATATACATTAACTAGTACATAAGTTTGTACATACCCCTTGTACAGTCTCGTTTACATCCCGCTTATGATAAATGGAGCAACAAATATATTTTAAGTGTAATATATCCAATCTTAGCGCTGATGTTAGACTTAGAATGATTGTGATGAGTGACTTTCGTTGGGTAAATGTTACCTATATTTTATTACGGCCTCTGATTAAGTAGATTATTATAGATATTTTCGGATAGATTGTTCAAACCATGCCATCGGTTTTGCTGTAGTAAATTGTATACTTAAAGTAGGAAAATTGATCCCTAGATTGTATAATAATTAGGTATGTCGAATTTATATCAGATTATTTATTAAAATTATTACATATCATTTGACATCTCCGAAGTTTTTATATTTGTGTTGTTATTTGACGGTTACAATTGTTCTCTAAAATACCTGTTGTAAAATATTAATTTTATAAATGTTTGTAAAAATAATTGTTTAGAATTTTCTAGTTAATTAGCATTGAAATCAATTAACGAATGAATTTAGATACATAATCATATCAAATTATAAGAAGTATTTGTAAGGTCTCATTTGACGGTACTAGGTACTTTAATATAACAATATCTATTGCTGTAAGACGTCTATAGCTTTAATAAACTATATTCTAGTGTTTATATTTCATTGCGTATTGTAAGATGAAAACTATTCCATGACTATAAAATGTATATCGCCTGGCTTTCTTGTAAGATCTATTAGATTATTATTTGATTAAACGATATTCACTTACGTTTATTTTGTTATTTATTTAACCAAGTGTAAGCAATACCGTCCGAGGGTCTAACCACACAGTAAAGTTTTATTGGAAGATAAAAATTTACAAAAGCTCAATCGTAATCTGGTTGAGCCTCTGTAATTTTTCGTGGTCGGTTTTAAATCGGCAAATATACGCATTCCCATATATTCCGATACCAATTGGAAATCCCAATAAGCTATCGGCCGATAAAAAGCTTGCTGTGCCGGATAGTGGTACATGCATACAAACCTATAAAAGGTTCAAGTGCACTGCTACTTAATAACCTATGGAAAAATATAAGAATAATAAGATCAGGTTTAAAATTATACAATATGTAGATGCTCCGCTGATGTCAAAGGTTTTTCCCAGAGATCAGCAATATCAAGTTTAAAAACGTAAGCGGGAGGTATGTCCCGATGCAATGGAGCTAAACTTCTGTTTTAGTGTTTCCTCCAGTCTTGTGTTTGAATAAAAAGCTCATTTGAATTCTATGAGAATCGAAATTGCTCTCCTTTTCGCTGTAGTAACTTAATTTAATCGAGTTCCATCACAATGTCTTTTACCTTTAGATTAGGTACTCGCTATAATGCTGATAAAAGTGGAAAATAAAATTTATAATACTTTTCCTTTTGTTATCTCCAGACGTTCTTTTTCCCAAGTTGGTAGTCACGTATATTTTATTGTACAAGAGTCAAATATAAATTATTTTTCCACGCGATAACGTGGAGATTAAGATTGTAAAATAAATTACTTGATTTTCCGCATAGAGGTCGAGTTTATTGGAAAAGTTACCGTGCTCGGGTGTTGATAGACTTACACAGATTGAGTTCATTAAAAATTTATAATTATCCTGTGTAATGGAGGCGTTTTAATACGATTATGGTGTGCTGGGGTAGGAATCAACGTAGATAGACCAAAATATTTCAAAAGAAATGTCTATGGCAACACAATAGTGTGATAAAATTAGAATTTAATCGTACCGATACTTAAAGAAAAATTTTAAGTTGAATGGTTTTTATAAGTAGGTACAGATTCTATCAACAATGTTATTTATAACACACTTTGAAAGGGAGTTACAGATCTATTAGTAAGTTAAAAGCGCCTAGTGAATGGAGTCGAATAGTGCAACAAACTGTTTATTTCTTTTGTTCTTTCCAGTAGGTACACCTCGAGGGAGCTGCGAATTATGATCCCTCCTACGTGCATGTCGACACTGATAAAATATAACAACAGTTACTAAAAATAAAATAAAGCAATTTTATTATATAGTTTCTTTTTCAAAGTAAACAGGTAAAATCAAAGAGTTTGTTAAGTTAAATTAAAAGTATGAAAAATCATTGAAATAAATATTGTATAGAAAATAATTTCATACGACTACGCAACTATTCTAATGCATTACATTTCCATCTAAATATACGTAACAAAAATATATGTTTTTTCTGGCTGGATATACTAAAAAAAACTTATTTCGTGAGCGGCATCCATCCTTCACAAGGTTTATTTACACAGTTTCCTTCAATGTTCTATCACAAAATAATATAGACAGGCACCTACAAGTACCTACACAACAACAACTGTTCATGTAACTATTGTATTTTTAAACCAATTTTCAAAATAATCTTATCATTATTCGTAAAAAAATAAAATAACAAAAAGAAATACGAAGGCTTTACATAAATCACAAGAAGGTATTGTTTACACAGTTTGCTAAACACTTACGGAGTGGCGCTTCAAGAGCTTGCTTGAACACGAGTGTGAGCTCAAATGTACTCGGAACTGGAGTTTATTTGCTCTTTATTGAACGAGTGACAAGATTTGACGCCGCGCCTCGCGTGTGCTCTCAGCTTTATGTTGCAAATTGAGTAACATATGTAGGTGTTGTATCGGAACTAGTGTTGAGACGGATATTTTATTGTTGGACAGTTATGGAGTTAAAATTATATGATGTTTGATTAGAATCCATTGTGGTGGTGATATTTCAGTAGGGTTATAAGTGTTTATAAAAGCAAGAGGCTAGAAAACAATATACCTAATTACATGATCACAATTACATAATTAGTTACATGATGAACAACCTGTCTTCAACCAGAGGTCAGATAGGCAGTCGCTCCTTGTAGAACACTGTTGCTTAGCATCAGGTATGACTTGAAGTCGACCCCATCATGGTTGGGAAAAGGCTAGACGGATGAAGATGATCACTAAATGATTCTTAAATTAAAATTTCCTCCCAAAAATATTTGTAGGTACAAATAGCAAACGAATCTACGAATCTATGATACGAACCGCTTAAAAAGTTATCTTCGGAAATGCAGAGGAAGTTGCGGCTTTTAATGTTAGAGATCCAGTTTTAAAGTTGCATTACAACAGTGGCATACACGTCGTTGAGGCCAATTCGAGTTTTATGCAAATGTGTGTTTTGTGCGCCAACTAGGCCCCGAGTCGCGGCCGCGCGCCTTTGTTGGCAAAAACACAGATTTCCACGTTTGGTATCGGTATTTCGACCAATTTCTGGGTATTGTATTATTTTTGTGTGCAATATTTTTTAAAAATCCTTAGCTTAATGAAGGTGAATACTCAGTATTAAGCAACTTCAAGCTATGGTCTGACCAGTTTTTGGTGCAATTGATAATTCTGTTTTGAAAAATTACTGCTGTCAACTGCAAAAAAAAAGGTTTATATTTTTGGTAAGTGGTTAATTAATTTATATCAACACTCTGCTTGAAATAATAGAACGCTAAATAATTTCAGATTTTATGGTGGTGTAATGAAATCAATTTGATTGCAGCCTTTTTTGTAGCTATGACAACTATCATTGAAATTTGCACTTTAAAGCCATTAAATTAAGGCACATTACTATTCATCACCTGCTGATTCCGTGATGTCCTGCTAGTAGGCACCGGATCTGACTCAACTCCAACTGCCATTTTCATAGCGTTAACGTTACCACTATTATACTTTTAAATACCCTTAAGGCTTTATTTTCATTAACAGTCAATACTTAATCTATACTAATATTATAAAGCTGAAGAGTTTGTTTGTTTGTTTGTTTGAATGCGCTAATCTCAGGAACTACTAGTCCGATTTGAAAATTTCTTTCAGTGTTAGATAGCCCATTTATCGAGGAAGGCTATAGGCTACTTTTTATCCCGGTACGGGAAGTAGTTCCCACGGGATGCGGGTGAAACCGCTGGCAGAAGCTAGTCTGAAATAAATAGCATAAAATAATGCGAATTTATCGAATATAATATTTTTTATTTATTCCATAAATTATAATCCAAAGTAAATCAAACTATTACCCTCTGGGGGACAAATCACAAATGTTTTATGTACTTCACGACACTTGAACTCTCGACGGGCCTTTGAATCACAGTGATCATAAATATTTGACAAACAGACCATAAACAAAACTGCTCTATCGAAATATAATAAGTAGGCACGTACATTTTTTTACTAAAGTATGTAAAATGGTTTTTCAGGTTATTTTTTTAATAATAATATTAAAGCTACGAACAATAAAGTTGAAGTATGTATCACCAAGCCATCAGGTTGGCTGCCTGCCCATACAAAAGCTTCGCATATATAAAAAAAAAAGAACAGAAAATTTACTTAAAATGGCAAACAGCCAAGAATGTTTTCTAAAAGTTATTTCAGAAAAAGAAATCCGCTTTCATATCGGAACTAACTCTTTATTTGTATGGGTGATCCCTCGCGGGTACAAGTTAAAAACAGCTTTCACCGGCCGCCGCGTTTGAATAAGTTTCGCTCAAGTTTTATTGAAGTTGTAACCTTCGGCCCGGGTTGATATATGTACTTCCCGCATCTGTACCGAACGGGTCCCGCCGTGCCAAAGTTAGTGCACTCGTAAATTATTCAACCCTCTGTATACATGTGCTTGTCGTAACCGAATGCTGTTCAAGTCACAATGTCACGTTGTGTTTTATTATTTATAGATAAAAACTTTCAACTTTTTTGTTTCATATTTTTTTGTTGCGCATAAGTGTGTCTTTTTAGGAGGAAGGTTCACTGTGACTAAGAATTTACATATTACACAATGTTATCTATTTCTCGGCAAATATAAGTGTTGGTTTCTAGAAAGACAAATAAACTCCTTTCTGTGTTGTTTAAAAGCTTTTATTTCAAGTAACAGCATCAAAGTGTGTGCTACAGCTTATAACGGCAATTGCCAAGCGACTTACACATAGGAGCAAATTGCACTAAGTCTAACGACATTGCTTGCTTAGCGCTACGAAGTAACTACGGTGCTACGAAAGTCTACGGCGCTACGAAAGTCTACGGTCTACGGCAGACGGCAGGCTACGACGCCGACGTATTAAAATAAAAGCAAAGCGGAGTCACTTTAATTCTCTGAAGCGACCCGCCCAGGTGATTCCAACGCTACAGATTTACTTACGCCGCTCAGTTAACTTTTATTACAATTACTGGAACCTAAACTGTGTACTTGATGGGCTTTTTATATAACTTTACAAAAGAGTATAATTTTAAAATTAGTAGAAACCCGTTTACCACGATGACGTCATTGTTACACCACTGCAATAACATTCTGCTCCCTAAGTTACGCATACCTAATCCTTACTTAAAAAAAAAACACTGAAATTTTATTTTCTATACAGTACAAGAGTTTTAAGCGTAGATATGTTTGGCGAATTTTATTTTTAGCGATTTCTCATCTATAATGTTCTCTTGTTTTAACTTCGTTCTAATTTTTTTATACTACTATTCTCTTGTTTTAAATTTTACCCTATCTACCTCTTCACGGTCAGGATTACCTAACCACGACACCCTTGCGTGAGACAAAAGAACGTATGTTTTACAACGAAATAAGAAGAGATTTAGCTCAGGGTAGCTACGGCCGTGGGAACAGGCCACATGCAGTGTTCCTTGGCAATATTAGTACGACGCCACATAATTTTATCCAGTCTCGGTCATAAATACAGCACCTAACCCCATTATTGTTGCAAGAAAGCGAACGGTGGAGGCACGGTACGGGTTTCGTGAAACCGCTACTTATTTGTCTATGGATGCCTCGTGAAATGTTACAGCTGTGTTGTAGACCGCGGACTTGTGGAGCCCACTGTTCAACGATTTAGATGAGGTCGAAGAACAGTGGGCGATTAATGAAATATCGTACTCAACAAATAGTTAGAGCACTATTCGAATCAGTCGCCATAAAATTGATAAGTATTGTCCCTACTAAATAACTAACATCAAAATAGAAGGCCGTTCTAATATTTCCCTGTATTTCAGCATACATAAAATACAGCTTCCTCGTCCAAAAAGATCATCACAATGGCCCATAACAAAACCGTAAAAAATCCCGTGAATTTATAACAAAATTGTTTAATTATTCAAAGCGATTGAAAGAATCAAGAGTAATTAAAACGTAATTAAGGACAGCAATGGTTTCAGGTGTCCATTCTAATCTCATGTTCCGAGGGAAGGCACGGTGATCCCCGGCCGGTGTTATTCTGACAGCGGCGCGACAAATTATACAACGAAATTATATTAATATAATATTATTCAGAGATGATTGTAGCAGCAATAATTGTGTTATGAAAACTGGCTTTTACTTTGATGTCGATAAAATGTTTTATGGTTATATTTAGACAACATTTATTAAACTTAATACATTCTGAACGCGTGAAAGCTTAGATTTGAAATACGTATAACCCAGTAAAGAAGTATCATCATCTACATAAAAAAAATATTTACTTGAAATCTATATTTAAAAAATATATTAGTATTAGTTGTTATAACAACAATAACAAGATATATTATACAAGATTTTAAAGATACCATAACAACAATCCTACAACCACATCATCAAATGAAACCTTCTGAAGTCCAACTTACACTACACAGATGGCCATCACTTTACCCGATAATGAGCATGTTAACACAGTCACCGACACCGGACAAGTTACATCTCGAACACCGACACGTTGTCCGGAATAAGGCTGCGGGCACGTGTGCCTTTTCCCACGCTCCTCCACAAGCATGCGACGTTTATTAAGCACTTCACGTTTTTGTTACCTGCAGAGAGATTTATTACTTTTAATTATTTTTCATTGTCCGCCTCCGTTATTCGTCTTAGAGGCATCGCATTAAATTATTATGCCGGGATATGATTTACTGTTGAACGTTGTAATTTATACAATGTATTGCACGGTGATAGCGTGTGGGGCCGCTGTATGTACAACCAATAAGAAGTATTGTTTGTGATAAATGTTGTTCTTGTTTGTACTGGGAAATGTTACAAAACAAACTACAGATATTGGCAATGGCGTAGTCTTTGACTGTGAGTCATGTTATATGGTAAAAGCGAGATTGTAAAACTTGTACATCATTTGTTGACCTTTACTTTTAATCCCTGTAAGAAATATATAAGACTATTGTTTGTTCTAAAATCATATAGGTATGTATGTTTAAATCATCAATCAGTATTATCCGCGTCCTTCCTGTTGACTTTTGTATGTTCAGTTGAGCTAAAGTGAGATGACATTTTTGACTACCCTGGATATGTTTACAGGCCTCTGCATTCTTAGTTCATGTGCGATGCCTTCTCATTTAAACATATCATGAAATATAAACAAGTGGTAGGTACACAAAATATAAAAAAAAAATTAGCTTTAGGTCCTTCATCGGTATTCAGGTCGGTCATAGTAGGGCTCATTAAAATGCGTTGAACAATAAACGTTGGCCCGCGGGACTTTTTGTGAGTGCGCGAGTTTTAACCGCGTTTCAATCTGTACGTTATTATTTCCTCATTGTTTATGGGTACTGTACTGTGAGAGCTACTCTTTGGCTCGAATACAATTTAGCTGCTGTCTAGTTAGTGTGTGTGCAGGTTAAATATTACTGAAGAGCCAGTGGACTGAATTAATTTGTATAGTTTTATTCTTTTTGTTGAAATGTGTATTTGATACATTTTTTTGCGGTTTGCATGTGTTCAATTAAGCAAAAATTTGTTTCTGGTGCCACGTTCCATGCAACATACTTAGCTATCAAAATATGAACGCTAACAATGTTAAAAAGAAATTAAAAAAAAAACCGTTGAGATTGGAACGACTTAGCACGGACCTACTAAAACTTATAATTTCCTTACAAACCATTTTCCAGCCCAAAATCTTCTCAGAAATAATGTATCCACTAATTTAAGGGTTACATATGACCTTGTTCTTGCAGTGTACGGGTTAATTTATGTGGGTTTACTTTGGCCACGTGGTCGCAACGACGCCCAGGCTCTGTTCGCGATATCTACGGCGGGCCGCCCAACGGATTTCCATATGCGCCGCCGTAAACGATCATAAATTAACTACAACTATTATAGAATACTGCTACTAAGTTATTTATTGTGTTGCCTCTGATTAAAGTTTCAATTAGTTTAATATACGGCTGTCTGAGGAAATGTGAAAGATTTATAAGACTTCGCCAGTTTTTATAGACTTTTCGTTTAATTGTATAGTTACCGTAATAAATGGATCAGTTTTTGGCTTTGCACTTAATTTTCAGCTACAAAAACGATTTTCGGAAAAAAATACCAGATGTTGCATGTTAATTTATGAAATTCACTCGTCGAGACGGAAAAGGTACACCAAAAAGGCAGTATGTAAATATAGTAAACTAGTCGATTCCCCGACGCGAGCGCTAGCTGGCAACATATGGTTTAAGATATTCGAGTGAGCTCAGACACGGCCCATTCAAAAGGCGCTCTAAACGGAAGGATACGAGCCGTAAAATAGGATTTCATGCATGCGTAGCTTTGTGTGAACAAATATGTACGGTTGACAACGCTCGACCTTTGCCAATAACCCCGGTGAATAAAAAAAAAAATCATATTTCGTACATTTTTTAAAAGCTCGATGTTTTTTTTAACCTTTACGGGGTATGAGCAGACGTTAAACGTTTTTTAAATATCTTTTGCCGGTGACTACGTCGCTGAAGTTTTGTTTTCATATAAAAAGTTTACCTATCCACGAGACAAAAGTACATGGGTATCCTACAAACATTCGTGAATTGAGAAGACTCATACATCGAAACGGAGACCACAAAAACCTGGTTGACATATTTTTTTTGTAAAATGGATAGCTTTTTCAAGTGAATCGCAGCAAAATATGTTTTATTTTAACACACAGTTGCATATCACAGGTTTTTTTTTTAAAGTGCCATGTAAGAAGTGCTACTTTTACTCTTTTTCTCCGTTTCTCAATATTTTTAACTATTAACCCTAAAATTAACCCCTAAGTTTCATAATTTTGTTAATATCGCTGTTAATATATTGAACTCCAGTCAGTCCATTAGAAGTAAATAGAGTTGTGACAGTAATAACAAAACTTGTTTGATCACCCATTGTGTCAATTCCAACAATCACTACTTATGGAAAAAATATTAAACGCAGGATTTTATTATTCACTTTCCACTACTTCCTCAGTGAGGCGAAATATTCTTCTATCGTTTATCAATCGATCTACTCGTAGTTATAATTAACCTCACTAAAAATCCCATTACCCGAAAAGCATCAAATGACACGGGATAAATAGCAGTTTTATGCGAGCTTCAGTGACCCTCACAGATTCATACGAAGCACTATTCTCAGAGCAATCAGGCACTCATACGTGTGTCTGTACGTCCCGAGTGCCCCATTGCACACTCGTTTTGAATATTGCATTTAGCGCAGCTATCTGTACGACCCCTTGGAATCGCTCGCTGTTTACACTTTGAGCTGACCTTTTTGTGGCTTGCAGTATATGTTTGTGATGCAGCTGAGATTTGTAATTATGTATTAAACTTTATCTTACTATGAGATGAACATTAACAATAATGCTTCACTATTTGATTCTCGATAAAAGACAATTCCTACCAATTTAACAAAGAACGAGTTTAAAAGTTTTCGATCAGCAATCAATTTAACTATAAAATGCCGACAGTGTATTCACGAGTATCACTATTTACATGGGGTTTGATAAACAGTATTTTGTTACCGTAACCAGCGAACAATATTTCCCTCTTTATTGTATTACCCGCAATATGATACTGATAAAATATATTACCGCGGACGAACTTAATGATCAGAAAATAAATGCCTACACTTCATTGCAAAATTAAGTCTAAAAGCATAAAAGGCATAGAAATTAGTGTCTGGTATTCTATTACTCCAAAAAATTCAGAATTTAATTGTACATGAACCGAACAGAACAACAAACAACGGGATCAAAGATATTGTCGAGAACATTGACATTTCATCTCGCTATAGACATTGTTTGCATTTCGACTCAACAGTAGTAATCTAAGTTACTGGTTGGATTGAGGAGAAACTTGGACGGAACTATAGAGCTAAGCGTATCCATTTAACTAATGCACTGTCCGACTATTGGTCTTGGTGCAAACGAGGCACTTTGTTCCCTGAGTAACATATTAGCTACGTTACTTACTCGCGTACTTAGTCTTTCCAGTGTTTACAATGTCTGCTACTTCGCAACTGTGGGCCGACGACTTAGACGAACATTGTGAATAAGCAAATAATAACCAACTTTGTGCTCAAGGGCTTACGGCTAAAACTCGAACGGCATTGTTTGCCTACCTAAAATTTTAGAAAATTTATCTCGATTACTTTAAGCGGTTTAACAAAAGCAGGTGATATTATACTCTAACAATAATTATATAGCAGAAAACATATATTTAGCATAATTAAAATGGATATAATAAAACATAACATGAATAAATCACAACCTTTCTGGTTTATTGAATGTTTGCATCGGAGTTTTACCAACCTCTCACAATGTCAACGAAAACAATGATTAAATTTTATAGTAAAGCAATTTAGGGCGTGTAGTTTGAATGCGGCACTGGCAACGTTATTAGTTCCAATTAACGTGGTAACCTCAGCACATATATGGGCAATTAAATGGAGTGATACCTTACTTCCATTAGTACCGTGTGTGTTGTTTACATCAATTAACAACCATGTTAATTTTAATGCTCGCATCTGTTGCCCGCTTTGTGCGGTATGCCTTCACTGACTCACCGACTTGCGATTACACAGTTAATTGTGTCACACCATTCATCCCGTTGTTTGTAATTTACAATTAATTATCGTAAATCATAATTAATTTTTGTTGGCCGTTTAAATGTACGGATGATGTTCGTTAATGGCGCGGTTCGATTGTATTGATACAGTGCGCCCAGCTATTTTGGTTGGATGAGCATATAATTAATGACACCTATTGTAAGGTTTGAGCACAATTAAGGTTACTGTAATTTATTCATGCGTCTGATTTTCATGACAGGTGGAGGTAAAATTACTCAACCATTTCATTCTAATCTCACTCACTTTTGACCAATTACGGGTTCGATCAGACCACTCGCAAATACAACTCGTGTATTTTCTTTTATTCTTCGAACTCCATTACGCTCACGACACCATTCTCTATTACGAAAGTTATCCCCAAAGTCTGAGATCAAAAAGAAGAAAAAACTATAAAGCAATGGTCCATAAAATTGTGTTCCAAACAATACCTTGAAAAGCATAAATAAAATGGTGGACCAATATATCTTAAGGTTATATAAATGTGCGGTATGGACGTTAAGCTGGAATGCAATGCCACAGGTCGTCGTTTTTACGCTCCCCTTTAATGTTATTTCCTCGTTTATGACACTATAAAGACGATACCGGCCACTACGCGTAATGAAATCTTGTGTTCAATACCTCGCAGACACGGCTAACAAAGGAATCTTTCAGCAAACATAAAAGGATTAATAAATTATATTGCTTTGAGTTTTAAAGTTACAATGTTTAAAATAATTGCCATTTAGAAGAAATTATGTGTTTCGTAAAAATACAAACAATATTAACATTCCTCTAGCGGTCATTAAATAATCCGAAAAGTCCGAAAAGGGGTCTCTAAAATATATTAGTTACCTAGAAATTGCTCTCATTTTGATCACAATGTTTGATGTGTTATGATATAATGTTTTATATTTAACTGGGTATGTTAATATCATACTAATTTTAATGTTATTTGCGACATTACCTTCTCATAATCTTTCTAATTGACATTATTTCACACTGTCACAGGAAAACTGGTACCGAATCAACTAACATCAAACAAACAAGTCAATCACAAGTGCCAAGTATTTGCGTACATTCGATGCACTGCGTATAGACACGTACACGAACATTATCACACACGTCATCTTTGCACTGCGCCCGCATACCTGCTAATCTAACATGCAGGATACGATAGTTCTGCCTGCGATACGCAAGTGTTGTGCAGTAGGATCATGGCAATTAAGTATGGGGTAAAGTTAGGAGATTTTAGGCTTATGCCATTTATGCTTAAGTCTTTGTGACTTAGCATCAGCGAGACCATTGATATAAAATAGGGCAAAAAGTAATTACCTTATATAATAGTTTTTTTTTTTTTATCTCTAACTTTTTATTTTAGTGGACCTTAGAAATAGCCATTTTCACAGATATTGACTAGATAAAAAAATTACCTAGTTAATCCTAAGTCCTGCAGAGTAGGGTACAAAACAATGTTTCCCATGATGGTGGTAACTTAACTATTAATTTTTTCTAGGTATCCACGAAATGTAAATGTATTTTCACGAAAAAAAAACAATATCTGTATTCGTGTAGTCATAGTAAACGATTCTCCATCATTAAGTGGTGCTTCTGAAGGTTTCACTTGTATGTAAATAGCGCCTCTCG
This sequence comes from Helicoverpa assulta, assembly GCA_963856015.1. Taxonomy (NCBI): domain Eukaryota; kingdom Metazoa; phylum Arthropoda; class Insecta; order Lepidoptera; family Noctuidae; genus Helicoverpa; species Helicoverpa assulta. The sequence continues at coordinate 6,976,512 of CAWLCW010000016.1, forward strand.
CCTATTATTTACCCATTAGTTACTTAGGAGTATTACCTAACACTCGAACCGCTGTATTACGTATTGATATTCAATTAATGGTAAAGCTTGAATATCAAACGGTGGTAAGCTTAGATTCCGCGATTATATATTTTAATATTTAGCAAATATATTGTTGGTATGAATAGATACGAGAAATAAAAAAGAAACACATAGGTTAGTTATAAAAATAGGAAAAAAGGTGAGACCGAAAAATAAAGCTAAAGAACGTAATAGCCAATGCTATGACGTCATCAAACTTGATTGTGAAAGCATTCAGGCACTATTTAAAACCAGTGTTCTATTATATAGCAATTTTCCATGGAAATTCAGGTAAAAGAACCAATCTCTAATATAGTAGCTGATTTATAACAAAATGCGCTAAAATCGTATAGCATTTATGGCCTTACTACAAAAACTTAACCACCTGTTTTACACTTGTCTAAAAAAATTGTGGCTGCAAAATGAACCATATGTCAACGTCATAATTTGACATTTTTTTAGACAAGTCTTAAACTGACGTTTAAAAGTTTTTGTGGTAAGACGGTTAGTGTCTACGCAAAGTAGAACAAAACTTGATGTTTAAACACAGACATGTAAAATATAATAATATTACTTTGCTGAACTTGTGTATAATTATAATTTAGATAAATTTTCGTCTAAATTATGACTTAGTGGCCCAACAAAAGTACTTTATTTAAATAATCCTTATCCATGAATTTTCCGTCCCATATTTTAAACGCTCTAAATAATTACGAGCCTAAAGTTCTAAAGCTAAGACAAAGGAATCTAAATCACGAAGGGCTAAATATTAAGAATATTTAGTTTGATAATAATTTGACAATTCGGTGCTTAGCTGAACTGTGTTTAACAACATTTGATGTAAATTAATACAATCATAATGGTTGTCAAAGTATCGCACGAGGCCCCGGAGGCTGCGGTAATGTAATGAGGTTACGAATGTGTTATCCTCTAGAGACGTAACCCAGTGCCAGCTCATCCCTACCCCGGCTCATCCATAGAGGTTCTTAATAATATTTCTTCATGCTATCTCCCACTTGAGGGCACAAAGCTGCTATAGATTTGTTAAGTTATTTCGCTTGTCCTCACGCAGGTTCTATGCTAGTTCCGATTTGTCTGTGTTGTAGTTAAAGGATGTATTAAATCATGTATTTAGTGATATTACGCGTGCGTGTCTCAAGAGGTTATGCACCAGTAACTAAAGAGCCGATTCTTCCAATCAGATTAATTGCCTTTAAGCACCATAAATAAAGTTAATATTATCTGGGGTAGATATTGTTAGAGAATTATAAGTCTCCATCAGAACCACCGGTCGCTCCTTAGCCTATCGGTCATTCTCTCATAAGCATAGTTTTATGACAAAAAATATATTTTTGACTTTGATTTTCAATTGAAATCGATGGATTAAAAGTGTTTACTTTGCCCTTTAGGAGGTCTAGTTGTCCTTTATAAGGAGCATCTGTTAACCAGAAGACCTACCCAATATAATCGGAGGGAACAAAGCACATTATATGCAGTAAATGGTTTCTAGGTAGCTGGGAAAGGAGACTTATGGGTATTAGCAGCGGTGTCTCGTCGAATACGGGCAGTGACAACAGCCAATTACGTAGTATAACTAATATGAACTTTCTAGAAATACCAAGACATTTTGCATTAGCTTATACGTAAGTAGATAAGAAAGGTTTAATACAGATTGCACGTATTGAAATCAAAATATAGGTAGGTAGTTAAAAAAACTTCCGTAAAGTTTTCTTATAATAACAAAATAAAAAGACGTTCAAAAATATGATACCACCACACTCCTAACAAAACTGTTCTCATACAAAATAAAAGCCACAGTACAAAATAAACATAAACGTTGACATTACTGCAAGCAAGCAAGTCTTGAATGCATCTCTAACATATAGAGCAGCACTTTTCGAATCGGAAAGTCATTTTAAAGAATTCACAGTGTATCGGTATAAAGTCGGAGGTGACATCGTCGAACACGTATATCCGCTAATCCTTTATCCGTTTCAGGGCTTTGAGCTTTATACGGTTTATTTTTGCACCGATAAAGCTGGAATTCTTTGTAAGAACGTGTCATTTCGTAATACATATTTTATGTATCTGACAATAATTTCTAATATTTTTTTTTTTTCAATATTTACATTAATTTTTCCTCATCGCTGTCACCGGGTAATGTACCCAAAAGGCTGGCGGCATTGCCACGTTGAATGGCAATGCTCAACCTCTGTGCGAAATAAAAGCCAGCCCTTGGGTCACGAGAAGTGTCAACAAGGCGGTTAGAAATTTCCTTCGCAAGCGCGTGAGCCCTCGGACCCCACGGCCCGAGAGTTTCAACCCCAAACGGCTCAAACATGTAATTCCCGATAAGGCTACTATATTTGCGCCGTTTGAGGTCCTCTGCTTGTGAAGCGGCGGAGCCAACACAACACGCAGTTCTAGGAAGATGGGATGGCGCAAGAGTGTCGACGCAGGTCGCGTCCCACACTAAAGTCCTACCCATCTTCCACGGAAATAGCGACATGCCGTCTGGTCTCTTGCCATCGTCGCGTGCCAAACCATTTGGTTCAAGTACGGCTGGCACGCCGACGGCAACAAGAGCCCGACGGATCACGTCGTTGATATTCGCATGTCGTGGTATGCGGCCCGCACTCCGACTGCACGACAGGCCGTGGTGACCGAGGCTGTTGACAGCTTCCCCGCAGTGGCAGCGGTGAGGAGTGCAGCACGAAGCACCCAGACGCAGGCAGACAGCGAGTCTGAAAGTGGTGTCGTCAAACATGGTGCCTATGTTTGCCGACGGAAATGCGTGAAGCCAAAGACCTGACTCCCATTCACCCACAGCCAGTAGGCGTGCTCGCTCTGTAGAAGTAATTGACGTATCAATGAGATTTTTCCGTATTACTCTGCAGAGCGGCTCATCCCACTGTCTCTGGGAGGATGGGTTGGCGGGTGGATCGGTATTCGGGCATGTGACTTTCCAAGCATTAATAGCCTCCGCCAGGCATGGCACCTCAAAATTGATCAGTGTAATAGGTAGGATTTTCCTGATCAATTTGTCAGTGCCATGGACGGAGGAAATAAATGCCGGTAAACTAATACTGGAAATTTTGCGGACGCCAAGCCCTCCCATACGGATGGGAAGTGTAGCTTGAGACCAAGCTTTGTCGTCCAAGGCCACATTTAAAATTGATAAAAGTGTATGTCGAATTATTTTATCAATTTGATCCAAAAGGTTGATGTGCTTCCATAAATGAGAAGCACGCAAGATGTAGGTTAATTTGGGGCCAAAGCAGCAGTATCGTAGGATGGTGATGGCTGAATGTATATTAATTTTGAATAACCTTTCCGAAATATCATTGAAATTTTGAATTTTGTTCTCAATAAAATCCGAAAATGACTCTTCCAGTACTGGTGACCCCAGGAGGCAAAGAGAACTTTTGTCTATTATTTTTATGCCATCGGCTACTGCGTTAAAATTTTGGAGTGTCGTCTGTCTGTCGGTTGTGTCAGATATAAAGAGTTCGCATTTGGAAATGTTTAGGTCAAGGCCAATGTTATGGAGTTTGTCTCTTAGGAAAATGAAATCATTAAGTACGGTATCCCTGTTGCCTCCCAGGGTCCCATCGTCGAGATACCAGACGTTAAATTCTGAATTTAGTTGCCGAATTATTGGATTAATTGCCAAACTAAAAATCACAGGCCCGAGGGGATCACCTTGTTGACAGCCAACAGCGGATTCTAATAGGTTGTCCCGATAAAGTAATTTTGTTGGATGTCTATAGCACTGCCAGAGGAAACTGAAAATTTGAGGTATTTCTTTTTTAGCTTCTGCCAACAAGGTGTCCCTGTTCACCGAGTTGAATGCGTTCTTAATGTCAACCTTCAAGATGACATCTCCGTTCCCATAATTTAGATAGGTCGACAGGGCGTGTACGGCAGCCTCGCAGCCCCCTTTCGAGCCATAACCTAGCTGCAGGGGCTGAAATTTGTTCGAAACGTCCTCACTATAAAATTTACAGCAGATTTTGGCTGCCATACGACGATAAGTGGTCCCCACGGCAATTGGACGGATACCGCCATCCTTCTTGCGCAAAGCACAGAGGTTTGCTCCATACAAAACGTCTATGACGGTTTCGTCCACCTTGCCGGAGAGCATAAGGTTGGTCAGGGCCGTAAGCTCCTTCAAGAGCGACTCACCAGCTTCCCCGGCGCTTGGGCAGGTGAGATCCTTCAGGTGTTGCGGACTCAAGCCATCGAGGCCGCCTGCGGAGCCGCTCCTGAAGGAGCCTATGGCTGTGACCAGGTGTCGACCTGAAATTGTGAGGGTATGTGCGTCTGAATCAGGAGGGTCGGGAAAAGAGAGGCCATCTGCTGGGGCTGGGTGTTTACTCTCCAGAGCGGAGAGTGTGTCTGGAGAACACGGAAATTTCTAATCTGCGCGAACATTTCGCAGCGTCGCACAACTATTGTGCGATTTCTAACTCGACTTTCCTCCAGTGTATGTGTACGTTTTTCACTTGTTATGTACGAATGATAAAAACGTGCCACGAATCCGAACGTGCATGATCGAGTTAAGCAACGTATGTATGTGAAGAGCACGGGAACGTTATTTGTATTATATTTCTTAGAATATAATGTATGGCTTTATAACGTTTTATGTAACAGTTAAACATATACATAGGTAAATGAATTTACATTTACTTAGATTAGGATTCATCGGGTGGTAGTTATATTCCTGCACAGCGCGGTTCATAACATAGTTTATGCAAATAAAGTGACTTCATAAAACGATTTCGGGGAAATGGCCAAAGGTCAAACACTGTCCGATGGAATTGGTCGGTAAATTTTAGCCTCCGTAATGGAAATGTTTTGAAAAAAATCTTTTAGCTCAGTTTGTTCACGGTAAACACTGAAAACACAAAAAAACACGATGTATTATATATTTTAAAATGTACCTTTTTTATAGAATCGAATATAAATGTTTTAAGCCATACGCGTCCATGTTTTTATTTTAAAACACGTTATAAAATGTAAAATAACAACCTTACAAGATACAGTAAAAATTAAGTATAAATCGGTTGGCAGTATGTACCCGCGCAAAGTTTTGGGCGGTTAACTTTTCTGCTCTCTTACCCATGCCGGGATTAAATTTTAAACTTCTACTGACTATCCTCATGAAGTTGAAATGAGTTGAATTTATAGACTGTACTTACGAATTTAACTTGTGCTTACTGTGACATTTATTTAAAAATACCGCAGAGCCGGCGGCCTCGAAGTAATCGGACTTCTAAGCAGGTTTCTTTTATTATATTACGAGTACCTCCCCAAAGGTAAACAAAAAATAAGTCTTTGTATCTTTGTACGTGTTTAATGCTTCAATTTCTGTCAATTTATTATTATAGACTATTGCTTTAAGATTGCCAAAAAATATATAGTTAAAGCAAATACAAATAACAGGTACATTACCCTGACACATTTATGTTTACTAACCATTTCAATGTTCAAATATTTTCCAATTTGTGTGAAGCTAATATTAATATACTTATTTTATCTACATGTAAAAATAACCTTTTTTTTTCTTTTGGATAACACTAACTGACATAAAATAATACAGAAATAACGAAATCTAGTATAACAAATCCACGAGTTAGTCACAACATGATAATGTTTCGATATGCCGTATCTAACAACTGTACCAAAAATGAGAAGAAATACTATTAATAATAAAACGTACAGATAAACAAACAGAAACAAGTGTGGATAGCAACTGGCATCTTCCCTCTATTATGTAATCGATTGGAGATGTTATTGCACAAGTTCGCGACTTTATTGATAGAGTTGCCAAAGTAATTCCGATAGACACTGCTGTATTCAATATTACTGCGAAAATAAATAATATCTTATTATATTTGTGGACAAGTTTTGAATAGGTAAAGCAAACATAAGTGTAAGCAAAATATAAGCCACAAAAAAAAGTTGTCTAATAAAAAAATATGAATAAAAAATAAGTCATACAAGCGAGAAATATTTGTGAGAAAAATATAACGTCGATGTCAAAATAAAGTAGTTACAATAAGTGATGTGTGCACAGCGTGTAAATATCGGAAAGCGGAACTTTATCTCCAATAACACGATCTCGCTCCTCCCTCTAACACTTGGAAGAAATTCTTGTCATACCCCAAACGAAACTTTGACTGCGCTCACGAAAAATCTCGAACCTTAATAAAGTTTTAACTGGAGCATATAATGTGTACACTTGATATTATTACGCGATATAATATTGGCAGTCCTCTCACGACCATGCCGGAGGAGCATTAACAAACAGCTTACACTCTCGACACGAGCTCTACAAACATAATTAATAGCCAGCCGCCTCGTTATTACAACGAAGATAAACCTTGAGGAAGGTAGCTTAAAGCAAAAGCAAAAAGTACCGGAAAATATCCCAAAGAGACAAAGGGATTTGTCGCCAACAGCACTTGGTACTATCGACGACAAATCACTACTGCCTAATCGTCTTGAACAAAATGGCTTCGGTGCATTTCAACGGTCGCTCTAAAGAATTTCTCTTTTTAATATGAGCATCGATTCCAATTACAAAAGATCAAAGAATCGCCGCGCGCGGCCCACTTCGTCTTTGTTCAAACGAAAGATGAATTATTCAGAGACCTGGAAACGTTTCAATTGGCCAGCTATAAAAAAGGAAACGGTTCGTTGCCTCTTCCACTAAATTAAAATTTTTCTTTATTTTCGTTTTTAATAAATGTTTTGGACAATTTTAATTTTGGAATGGCGACGTATTTAATTAGACATAATCGTATTTATTGTGAATTGTATTTTAGTGTGCAGTGATATGAAACAATTCAGCCAACTGTAAATTAGGTCTGATATGAAGTGTTGAACTATGCCAAACGGTTAACAAGTCAGTGATATTTGATTAAATCAAAATGCGTTCGGACGAGGTAGGTAATAATATTTTTTGTTGGCTCCACCTAGCCGACACCTGTCTGGCAATAACTTTAGCAGTACCACTAAAAGCTTAATTAGCATTTGTTATAGCTTAGTTTATAACAGTGCCGTTAAGGATTCTTGTAATTTTTAACCAGCTCGGATTTATGGGGGTGACACCTGGCGGGGCTTATGATTGAGAGAGCGGACAGCCTGTACGGGAAATTATTAAAACGTAATAATTTATGCTCGCAATTTGTACGTTACTTGAATTCGTTCCTTGTGTCATTCATCACTGCGGGCCCGGGATTAATTTCAACAATCATCTGTGAAAATGTTTTTTTCCGATTACATTCGCCATTTGAAGCCGTTTTAATAAATTTAGCCTCCTAGTCATCAGCGAAGCAATAAAAATCTAAAATATTTATTTACAAAAAAATACCGACTTACCTATAATAATCCAACAACGGGGCAAGTGAAAACCTGAAACATTTAATAGAGTTACGACTACGTTATAGATAAAAGCCACTAGACTGTATCTAAATTTCAATTTCACAAGACACGTACCGCAGCCTGAATAATTTATAAATACCCATATTTTATAACGTTATTCTCCCAACTATTTGAAGGTCACACAAACTTTCGAAATGAAAAGAGGCGAGTCCTTGAAATTGAAACAAGAAAAGACTACGAAATTGAAGTAATAAGTGGCTTTTTCAACAGTGTCTCGGTAATAAATTGACTTATTAAATCGAATTTGGTATTCGTAAATACTTCCAGTCCATTTAAGTAAATATGCTGCCACCGGCTTCTAAACGGACCAAATTTAACGTGAAAACTTTATTAAGATTCGGCTGTAGATATAGATAACTTTTCCGTCAGTGACGGGGCGTCCGCTTCCCGTCGCCTTCCGCCGGGAAAGCCCCCTCGTTAATTTTATTTTTGTAACGCTTCACTTAATCCATTACCGGTTTAGGAATGGCCTGAAATTCACAAATCTAAGTACACAAATGCTTTACTAACTTATTAATTTCTTCCCCGCCTTCTCTGACTTTTTATTCTCGCTCTTTCGTCTTGGCCGTCTGCGAGTACAGTACTTGGCAGTCATAAGCTAGCACCGGCTAGTGTACAATAAAACCTAATTATTATTCAAATCAAGCCCCCTTTTGTTCATTCATGGGCTGCAATAAAAATTAAATTATACCAAATTTTATTATCTTCCTCTTCGGGCCCATAACTCAGCGAAAATATTCATGAGGAAACTTTTTAACTAGAGATTTGTAATTGTTCTACAGTTTTTTGTGGACGTAATTTCACATTGTTGAATAAAATTAGGAATACAGACGTGTACATTGCTGCAACTGGGCCGTTAAATAATTTTTATTTTAAAGGAAAACTTCTTGTTCGGTTTCTTGAGAAGCAATAGATTTAAATAGGTATGTTTTTGGTTTTTAATAATACGATATGCATTAGGTATTGACAAACACACAAAAAATAAATAAATATACTGAAATGGCATAATCCAGCTAAAACTTTTAAATCACTAATTTCAAAACGCACAATTATTGCAAACTATTAAGTAATGTCACACTGATGAGATTATAAACAAATGATAGACAAAACGTTACCTGATCACTTAATCTGTACCCAATTAATCTAAATAATCATAATACGATGTAATCGGGATGACAACGTAACGCGACACCACTTTAAACAACCGTGAACCGCAGTAATTTGGGTAATTAATTGTACAAATTAATGACTGCTTGGTTCCGTAGACCTACATTGGTTTACAGGCTATTAACACATATTCATGTGAATTTGTATTATATAAAGACTGAAGACTTCGCAGCCTTAAACAACTGAATACTAAAATACTTCAAAAAATAAAGTAGTAGTAGTATTTAATGGTTACAATAGGACTCGTAGAAATATTTGGATTTAAATTTCAACTAACATATTTTTTTATTATATTTGTTTTGTTAAACAAGAAAAAATATAATGCTAAGTCATATACATCTGGGGGTATAGGATTTACTAGGATAGTTTTATATATATACTAGCTGACCCAACAAACTTCGTATCGTTTAAACCTTCCCTGGACCTCTACAAACATTTTAAAATCAAAATAAGCCAAATCGGTTCGGCCATTCTCGAGTTTTAATGAGACTAACAAACAGTAATTCATTTTTATATATAAGATTGTAAATATATAAACAATTACTAACAATGATACTGTACGTTGCATCAAATTAAATAACTATTGCAATGTTAAATCATATATCAATGGAAAATCATCATCATCCTCTGAGCTCTTTTCCCAACTATGTTGTAGTCACCTTCCAGTCTAACGGGATGCAGCTGAGTAACAGTGCTTTACAAGGAGCGACTGCCCTATCTGACCCCCTCAACCCAGTTACACAGGCAACCCAATACCCCTTGGTTAGACTGGTGTCAGACTTACTGGAATCATCAATGGAAAAAAAATATATTCAAAGAAAAACTGTTTCATACGCTGTACGCACGCTTTCAGTCCCTTTGAACTAGTTACTCAACAAATTAATCAGCTTGTACAAACCCGACGATTAAGACTGACATACAGATAATTGTTCTGACACTAAGCTTTGATTCCATTGGTTAATCTCAATAGATACAATAAACTATTATTTAACTGACTAATCGTATTTATTTGAAACGGACTGCATCGCTACGCAAGTAGCGCAGGCCTACGAACGTAGCGGGCGCCTACGCGGTCTTAAGAACATACGAAATTTTGTAATTTTATACATTAGAAGTCTGCATGAATACAATAAATGCTACAAGTTTACCCAAGAAAACTTGATGACTTCCAAACAAGACACATAAAAATAATGTTGTACACGAAACATTTGAAGTAGCCGGATTAAGAGTTAACGCCAACACTTTTAATTTGCTTCAAAAGGCTAAGATAAAGTCAAGGGTCGGTTAACACTCTAAAATGGCGAAAATTTTCCAATCAGCCCCTGTAAATTGGAAAACTTTTATATGCGTTCAAAAGTCCAGGTGTATTTCTATCGTTGGCAAGTCGACGCCAAGTTTTTGTTCCAATGCTGGTGTCTAAAAAAACGTTTTAATTAGTCTCCATTGAAAGTTACCGTAAAAGTGAAACTCATTTATTGGTGCAAATTAGCTTTGGGGTTTGTTGAGCTTTGAGAATTTATAGGGTGATGATGGCGAAGATAGAGTTGAGGATCTTTTAAATGGAATGGTAATATTTTTACTATAAATTTTTGACTGCTATAATCCCAATAAAATTTCTTTGTTTTAATGATATCCGAAAAGTGCTGGAGTGGAGACCACGGACTAGCAAGCGCAGCGTAGGACGTCCACCAACGAGGTGGACAGACGACCTTATAAAGGTCGCCGGAAGACGCTGGATGCAGGTCGCTTCCAACAGGTATTTGTGGAGATCAAAGGGGGAGGCCTATGTTCAGCAGTGGACGTCCTATGGCTGAGATGATGATGATGATGATGATGATGAATGATATCCAAAGTTTTACTGGCAGTAAAATCTTTAGTTAGATTCTCAGACTGATAATGAAAAGTGAAAGTTTTCCGGTAAGTACATTTTCCTGGGAGACCAAAGAACACTTCAGGCCTATCCAGAGCTTGGACGAATTACCTAAATTATACAACAAGTTCTTAAACCCCAACTAATATTATCATGATATACAATATTATCTTAAACAATTTAGACAAACCGAAACTGACACAAACTTAAACACTTATATTACAACATCAAAACGAAATAAACATAATACACAATACCTAGATTTTGATCTTGAACATCTCTTTTGATACACGTGCCGATAATTTAAATCTGTTTTGAGACCTTGACTTGGAATAAAACTAACTGGCAGGTACCTAAAACTAATTGGGTCAAAATCAAATATGTAGTACTATCTTAACTTAAAAAAGAAGATCGCGACGAATTGAGAACCACCTCCTTTTTTGGAATCAGATAAAAATTTAAGTTCCCCAAAAACAACAAAAACACAAGATTCGAACATACCCTCGATACACTTGAACCATAGCAAGTTAAACTGATCGGCACAACAACGGTTACGATGTTATTAGTGTCGCAAATTGGTTTTTGGCTCGGTTCGTCCGCGACCGCACCTAGTGCGCGGTCATTAGCCATTTTGGCAGCTACATGAGCATCTGACTTATGACTTTATGAGATTCCAACGCTTCGCTTTCTAAATTGCTTTTCATGTACGGTATTACCGTGGTATTTGATATCGTATTAAATTGTGTTTTTTAGGCGTATTTTTTGTGGTTTTGTGGTTTTCATAAAACTCTTATATTACAAACTTCTAAAAGATTATATTTATCACGTATGTCCGTAATAAGACACTCCATGACTTGTACATCCGCTAATATGATTTATCTAGTATACCTCTACACCTAGCTAACACTTATCGACACTTTGTAGGTACCTTGATCCGAAAATCAAATTAAATATTCCGTTCCAAAAGTCCAAAACTTATTTCAATGCCTTCAGGATACTTGTGATAACATATTCTAATTCCAGATAAACATAGGGCGGTATCTATTTCTGACAATACTCTTCTGAAAATCTTAAGATAACTGTTACAAGATACCTACAATTAGCTGTTATTCTGCCCACGCTATAGCTATTATTGAATCGGAGTAAACAGGTAATTCCATATCTTAGTTCATAGCTACTTAGTTCTTGATTGGCAAGGCGCATTAATGATGGACTGGATCGAATATTACCTGCCGTAATGCGTTTACTCGAGTCGACTCACGTTGCATGGTAATTCGCTGTAATGATACGATATTGAATGCACATTGTTTGGTACACTACAAGCCTAGACTTCTTAGTATCAGTTACTGAAGTAAACCCCACTAAACCTGATTTTACTTAAACGATAAGTACTAAATTATAACAGAATACCAGTCTTTTAGTTTCAGCCTAATTTCGATATATTTTTTCCACGAATACTTCATGCAATAGGAGCAGCAAAATAAACGAGTAAAATAAACTAACCAAAACTGCAATGTTCCCTTACCTCCAAAATATCTACTATACAGTCACACAATAAATACTAACGAAGCAAGTCAACGTCTGCGGTTTGCAGCGACGAGTATTTTTAGAGCTAATCAACATTCCTGGCACACACTACGCCATGTCTCATTAGTACACCTTTGTCTTTAATTAACAATGTAGCACTAATTACTACACCCACAATAATTATAAGAGCTACCTGCCTACCTATACATTGATGGCCACAACGGCATGTATTCAATCTCATTTGGCATAACATGAATATTAGTGCTCATTGTCAACGAAATTCAATTATTTACCCAAGAGGTTACGATTGAAAGTCTGAATACGAATACTGAATAGTACGGTCTCTAAAGAATATTAGGTATTGTATGAGCTTATTTTGTGTTTAAAATTGTACCATTGAAAACATAATAGGTACATTTTCGTTGGCATTTATTACATAGAGATGCAAGAAAATTGGAATCAGATATACTTAAATAATCAATAATAAGTTTGCAAGTATTTTAATCACATACATCCTATAGATACTCTGCTCACTACTTAACAAACGAATAACAAAAGATGATATCTATCCAAAAGCGTCCTAAGACCAAAACATTTTAAAAAATAATATTCAAATAAATTATTTTTGTTTGTCATAATGCCTTGGTTCGGTAACTGTGTATACTGACGTTTCCGTAGTATAAGCAGGTGAGTTACTCCACGACATATAAAGCACCGTTCAAGTCTCTGAGTAGTCCTTAAGCTTGCGGCATTCACAACTTTTTCATTTATTTTTCTTTAAAAAATGTCGTCAAGAGGTTTCTTGGCAATGCTCATTAGTAGAAAATAATGAGTTGCCTATATACAAGTAAGTAGCGATTTTGTGAGTGCCACGTTTAAAAAGAAAAGTTAATTTTAAATCAAAAGTCTGCGTTGGTTCATTATATCCTAATTAATACCGTAATTAATGGCTTCTTCGTAGTAATGATTTAGCTTGTTCAATGCACGAGGATAAGTTTCTTACAAACTGCAATTTGCGCAGTAAAATGTAGTTCAATATTTTATAAACTAATCATCGCCAGGCTTCTGTTTGTTCCTGAAATATTCGTATGCCTCACGCAATTTAACCAAACTGATACCGCATTTCCAAATCGATATTGTTTTTTACATACATTCTATAATAAAGCAAGTGCAATGTTTTACGTTGAAATCACGGTAACCGCAAATAACCCGCGTGACTATTGGTTAATTTATTTCCATTACCTACGCCTGTTCAAAAATGTAATTTAAATGTCTGCGTCTCTGCATTAATTGAATACCTCAACTGTGCTGACGTATGAACACTGTTATGTATACATATCAAATAATGGCTAAAATTAGTCATACTCTAACCAAGTTGGAAATAATACGTGAAATTAGAAATTAAAACCCAAAACTGCAACCCGTCTGGCAGTAAGACATTTAAATAAGAATGGTCAATTAAAATCCCCTCAAGCCAGAATTCATTGGTACTCCAAGTCCACATCACTCGAAGCATAGAATATTTAGAGCAGTAATATTATAAATTCTGAATATAAGTGCTCTCACTGAATTTGGAGTGTGTACTTCAGAAAATTACGGGAAGCCGGTCTTATCCACTTGGGCTGCCACTCCCAAAGGTTTGAACTCGAATTATTATCTCCAATGCTGTTGTATAAAATTGTGCTACAACCTATAAGCCACTGATTTCCTCTTTTGATATTTTGTAAAGCAATAAGAATTCGTTGAAGATGTCTATTTTTGATTTGAGACTTGGATAAAGTGAACATTTTAAAGAAGAAATAAACATGCACATTTTTGTAACTACCTCTATATTTTGTCAAACTCAAACTCTTGTTCGTTAAATTCCCAGCTTGCTGGGACTGTGGGATTTAAAAAAAATGCGGCGGCTTTGGGATACGAAAAACTCCAGAAAGAACATGGTGGGTTTTAGTCAGTAAGAGACTGGAACACCCTTTTTCTTCAACCACAGCGGAATACATTTGATTACTTTCCATCTGCCAAAAACAACAACAGAATCGAATATTCTACAAGTAGCAATACAAAGACAACTACAAAAAATTTGAGAGACGTTAAAAAGTCCAAAGTGCAATTAAAAAAATCATTAAGGTCATTAAACTTAAATACACATTAAAAGAAGTGAAAACTTAGCGAAACCGGGCGAACCACGACATAGCGATAATTATTCAAATCGCTTCTCTTTATATTTTTATTCGGATGTTATAATAAAAATTTAATTTCACGTAATTTAATTCTTATCTTCAGCGGCAAGACCATATCTTTGAAGAAAATTCGTAAATTATTCATGAAGAAAGTTTTAACGGGGACATGATTTTAAAACCGACATTTGTAAGCTCCGCGGCAATAACTCTGTAGGATTTAAAACGATTGCTGGAACTAACTCGCAGTATTAGTGATGTTACGTACTTTTATGACTTTCATGTATGGAACAAGTTACATAAGTTTAACTCGTAAGGTACTTGGATTTTCCACATAAGTATATGTACTTAGCACCTTTTAATATTTGTATAGCCGATGTAGTAAAACTTATATAAAACGCAAATGACTCAATTGTTCTCAGCTAACATAAATAATGAACAGAAACTCAAACAAAAGTGAATAAAGCGCTATACATCACACGTTAGCATTTTTCAAGACGCTAAGTTGTGAACAAGAAATCAAGTCAGCTAAGAGCCGGCCCAACTTGAGCTTGCGCTTTGTTATAACAAATTTACAAAGCGAAATAAGAAAGCAAACAAGTAAATGGAGAGTTTGAGTCATCGTTTACTTATACACGAACGTTTTAGTGTAAACAGTTAGCTTGGAATACGCTTACAACGGGCGTTCAGTTGAAAAGTTAGTTTTCAGTACAAATAGCTCGAAGCGAGCAAGCCCCTACCTATATTTCAGCGATCTTTACAATGTAGCCACATAATACCTACGCTTAAAGCTATTTTTTAAATGTTGTTATTCTACCTTAATAAATAAATTGAGCAAAAAATATTTGACATGAGAACGGAAAATACTAACACAAAAGTTAAAGGTTAGTCAATAATTTAACTCTGAGTAAGTACTTTGTCATGAATTCGATATCATTTTACTAATCTATGATAGCTAAGCGACGATTTACCAATTTCGTTTTCTACATTTATTTAAATTTTCCTTTAAGTTTTAAATAAATACAAAAGAGATATTTAAACACACATAACCATACCTACTTACATATTCAAACACAACACACATTCAAGAATAATAAATTGAACTCGACAAATAATTAATGAAACCTCTTTCACAAGACAAAAACATGAAGATACAAGAAAAACTCATTCATAATTCATACGATATGAATACGTGATACGATGCCTAATCGCTGAAGCCAGAAATCACGCACAATTCATAGGTACGGTGATTTATATGCAAATGTACTTATGGCACAAGCGAAGCCTATTGGAGCAACCTGCCGGCGTCAATTGAAGACTAATTTGCGCACCAATCAAATTTCTGTTAATTATGACACTGTCATTACGCATGTCTCACTGTTTGTGCATTCGTAATGAGAAGACGTGTGGTATACCTCTAGTTCACGTAAGTTGATGTTTGGTTGCTTTATAAGTAGGTACATGTGTTGCCTTTTATAGGAAAGTAATGTGGTAATTTTGGGAAACCAACTTTGTTTTCAATGATACAGGTGCATTTAGTTTCTTAACCCTTAATTTGGCAAGCATAATCTTTATAAAATTTTATTAAAAAAATACTGTAGTCTAATTATTTGAGGTATAAGGAAATAGAGAAAAATATTATAAAAATGTTTTTTTCAGTAATTGCGCTGAAATAATATGTATCTTATTTTACACATTGCCAAATACGGAAGAATGTATAGTTTTTCGATAATGTATCCAAAAGGATACATTACCAAATCGGGGTTATAAAATAAAATAGTTAATTGGTAAGAAAATTTATTTTTTTACATGAAAATCGTAAAAACAGTTCCGTTGTTTAGTTAGACATAATCTCACATTACATTTTATGCGAATCCAGTGAAGGTGTTGAGGAACTACTATAAGAATCATGTTGTATTCCATAAACTGGCAAAGATGTGTTATCTTCCTCATTGTCTATTGTGTCACTGTCGTCCGATCGTGCATTTCCTGCAGGAATCAACGCTAGAATGCGCTTTGATCTTGCTCGTTGTAATACCTACGAACAAAAAAATTGCACATGCAACCAAACCAAACCCAAGCAAACTGAACACTGAACTGTTTATATGAAATTATGTCAAAAATTATGCAAAAAAAAATTAAATAAAAATTAATTTGATCCTACGGAACCTTACATGCTGTAGGGTCTCACATGCGTGTAGTTAATATTTTTTTTATGTAAACATTACGAGAAATTAAACGTGCGATAATAGGTTAACTTTTGGCAATGTGTCTTTAAAGATACAATGTCGTATAGTCGACATTTGAGCAAAGTATCTTTAAAGATACATTGAGGTTTGACAACGTGTCATGGCTCGATAAATACATTTCTATGCCATAATTTCAGCTAAATCGTTAGTATATTACGTTACACACAAAAAATAGTAAGAACCTGACATCATCACATATAAAAAATAATAAAAATCAATAAAACTTACAGCTTTGTTGCTCTTCGTGTCTGTAATTTTTTCAGGTTGACGTAAATAGGGATGTCCAGTTGTTGAAAATGCAATAGACTTACTTTTCCTAGTGATGTCATGAGTCAAACTTTATAATTAAATCGATCGATTCAAAAAAATATAATTATTTAATGTTACAGATTTTTTTAAAGTTGTTGTATCTTTAAAGATACATTTTCAAATTAAGGGTTAAAATACATTCTTTCAAATACTGAAAATAGTAAATTTTTTCATAGACAAAAGGCGAGAAAAAGAAATTTAAGAATTCTTAAATAGATCTTTCAATAACTACAATTTATCAATGGAATCTTCACCCAAATAAAAGTATATTTCATTGAAAGAGCAAGTAGTTCCAGACGCTTGCCTAAACATTAAAATAGGGCACCTCCTCAACTTAAAAACAACTAATAGAGAATAAATTTATGTCAGATAAACAACAAATTAATTGTTTAAGATACTTCGTAGTAAGTTCCGTTTTCTCGTGAACTTTTCTCGTTACATAAACAGTGTCGAATATCCTCAGTGTTATGATTCGCGTCGCTCTATTTACGTAATTAAAGGAGATCGGTGAACCGTTCAGTTGACTTTGTTATAATGTTATATTTTTATCCCTTTGTAATATACATGGAAAATTCTTATACTTAGTTCCCACAAAACTCAATAACAGTCAGAAAATAAGTAAATTCCAAACACTAAAACCGCGCATCTATACCCAAAAATAGTTTCTGAGAATTATTGTATCTCTCCAATCAAAATGAATAACGATAAATAATATTTTTTTTCTTTTGAATAAACTTAGGTTTGAAACGAACGATGGGTACTTTTTCCATTTTTAAATTCAATATTCCGCTGTCAATGATTTCGAACAAACACGAACCGTGACACCCAAAACAATGCTTGCACAGTAAACGTACAACTACAGACAGTTGTACAAACGGGCGATCTGATTTGAAACAAAGCTAACGAACCGTTGAATCATGTAAACAGGGGCCAAGACGATCGTCTTGTTTATCCAAAGAGCCTTTGCTTCATTAGGATCCAATTTACTGTCAACAAATTAATCCCCTTTCAGTGCTATTGTATAACCGATACCGTTTTGCTGTCATCTGACGGTGAACAATCGAACAAGGCATTTAATTTCAGGTAATTTGTGATATAAGCCGGGTTTAGCTGGTCGATTAAGTACGAGCTATTATATCGATCCATTTAAGGTGCGTCAATCATAGTTTAATTGCTCGTGGTGTTGTTCGCGTAGTGGTAACATTCAATGGATTATTCGAGCCGAAATATATTCAATTATTCAAGTCTTTAGACATACGATTTAATTAGGAGACTTACAAACAAAGTAAATACAACCTAGCTTAGAAATAATTCCTAAAGCAACAGAAATTTTAGCTATATTCCCAGAAAGGGGTTTAATACAAAGTAAATTAAAACACGAAATCCAGTCCAACAATACAGCCGAGTTCAAATACGATAAGCAAATTAAATAAACAAAACAGAACAAGACCATTCTCTTATTTTCAATAGTCGGCTAATAAAGGAAATCATTGAACAAGTCGAGCAGTTCAAGAAAGCAAACGGCTAAAGCGGAACACAATGCATCACAACCGGGAACTTTTCTATTGTTGACTCAAAATTAATTGCTTTTCACTGAATTTATAAATAGAACTAAAGTAGGAATACTTCCTCCGCAAAGTGTGCAATCGGCAAAATGAAATTTCAAAACTACTGAGATAATTACTTAGACATCTTTGTAAGGAAATGCTTTTGTTTAATGTTGCTCTGTTTATAAAGTGCAATCGTTGCTCTTTAGCTGTTTAAACTTTGCTATCTCGTTAGAAAATATACATAGATTCATTCGCTCATCTTCATTGTTTGTTCCGTATTAAATGAATGATGGTACAAGGTATTTGTAAACGCTCAAATATTTTTATGCTTCAATACTTTTATGAAAGCTGCTTTCCTCGTTTTGAAGTTAACTAAAAATACATTGTACTAAGTTTGTGGTGATATAATTTTAAAATCCGATTCTTTGAAAGTTCATAGACAAAAACTTCGATTTTTTGTTGACTAATACTTAGTTGACTTGGTCTCTAAACAACATTGAACAAGAATTGTCCCTCACTATTAGTTCAACCTATTCTCATAGCAAGATGTAATTACAAGTCTGTATTTGCAAATTAATTTAAAATACGTGAGCGTTGAAACAGTCTTGTTTGCAGTACCTGCAATAAATTGCAATTAGGAAAGCTGTTGTGTCTTGTTATCGAGTTAGCTGCCTTCAAGCCTCTCGTCGCCTCACGAACACTCCAGCATAGCTGTGAACGAATTAATAGCTAACATTGTTATTACATCGAACATTTCTATACCTACAATAAATACCTTCATTAAAGGCTCATTTTGAAGTGGTACGCTGTGTTTTGTTTGCTTAAAGTGAACATTTTATGAGTTGTAATTTCCTATGAGTTCAGTTAAAAGTAGTTCAGTACCTGTAGGGTTCTCTGAAAAAGTAAGTGCTAAGTTTAACTCTACAATAAGGACAGAATTCTAGCAAATAATTCAAAATAACAATGTTTGTCGTTTTATTCCAGTTCTTCTTATGATATTAATGAGGAAAAAGTTGGTATACCTAAATAAAATCCTGAATAGATCTCCAAAACAAGCGCAAGTCGCGGGCTTCCCGAAGAACAACGATCACATCGGTTAGCCTTAACATGACAGCTCCCTTATAAATCATAAAATGGGCAGCGATATTAAATTTGTATTCAACGTTTCTGCAATCAAAGTTGCTATCCTCAAGAATGGAAAAGTCACAGATAAAATAAACGCCGAATCTTTCCTCGTAAATCTGTCAGCAAAACAATTCGTACCCTTTCACGAGCAATAAAATGCTACCAAGAAGAGAGAAAAGAAAAAAGTATCATAAATATAAGATTCATTTATATTCGTTCAGTCGACCCTTGAGGGGGAAACTGAGACCGCCAGTATCGAAAAAACAATGTGATCAACATTTATGTCAATACTGTAAAAGAGACTGTACATATTTTATCCTGAATCGAGCGGAGTCGTTAAAAGATAGTGTTGTAAGATTGCGGAAACTCCTAAACAGATTTGTGGCTTTATTTAAATATAAAAAATAAAATGAACATATTTTTTTCGGGATTGTGTTTTATATTTTTAATAACACTCATTCGCGTGTTAAAATGAAAACAGCGGCCCACAACAGTAACATGTTAGGAGTCAACATTAATTAAAATCTTCTGTCGAAAGCTCGAGGCTTTCAAATCGAAACTGAGGGCACGCAAAGTAATTTTAAATTAAAATCCAACAAAAACCTCAATCCCTTTTTGACCACCGATCAATTGAATGTTTTCGGCTCTTTACACCATTGATTTTTCATGTCCTTTGATCTATTAAATTCTAATTTATCCAAGTGTTTTACTTTACACTCATGCTACGGAACCGCTGAAAGAATTCGACTATTGTATCGTTTGTAGTGGTGATCTTACATGGTTACATTGATGGCCACATAATAAATATATAACTATAATTTATATGTTTTAAATATTATGCCTATAAATAAATCACTTTGTTCCTGCAATCCATGTTTTCAAGTAAGCGGAAAACTAGTTTTATAACCGACTGAAATGTCAATGTTTATTTTAAGACTTCCATTTAATAATGTTTCATTTTATTCAAAGTGAAGTTACTTCCTACGCTCATTTCTCTGATTCCGGGTAACAGTGCTCTCATGAACAATATTATTTAACTCTGAAGTGCATGCAGTATCTTTAGAACTGAATACTTTTACTATTTTTACTAAGCACAGTGTACTCTACTTACAAATGCAAAATAATTAATTATTCTTTATTAATAAACGATTAACAAAATATTTGATTTTTCAAAAAGTTATGAAATATTTTATTCTCAGCTTCCCATGTTCTATATCATGCTGCGAAAATTAACAAAATAAGGAGTCCTTATCAAATACAAGCATCAAGGACACTCGGACGCAAAAAGCCCGCACTCACACTCAAGAACCACACACTCACACACTTGAGGAACACTCACTCACCCGCAAGTAGACGCGTAACTCGCACGTATAAAATTACGTTCGCTTGCGCGCTCCGCCCGATGCGACAACATAACAGCTGAGAGGACAAATCCGCCGTTAATTACCCATTCGTGTGTAATCTTTTAATTAACTAAGTGTAAACTTATTCGCGTCGCTGGAAGCACTCCCTTTATGTTTCTTGGCTGGTTATATCCACTGGCTTTTGTATGTTAACTAATCTGCTTTGATTATGAAGGTACGAGTAGTTTATTTTTAAAATTTAAGGCTTACGTATAAGCTCCCATAACCTCTTGTGTTCTAAATTAATGTCAGTTACTTCATGAGAAATAATTGCTCCTTATCCTAGCAGACTGTCTTATTGATCTAGTTTTCACTGCAAGGGCTCTATTTTAAGCCTGGGTCCTGACACGGCCTAAGTAGGCGTTCTTGTGTTTCTTTTAGTTCTAGCTTCGCATTTATTGACTGACTAAAGGCTCGTTATTTATGATTTTTTTTTTTATTATTTAAACTTCTTTCTTTTTACACTGTCTATCTGTACCTATCTCTTTTATTCTAACTCTCCCATAACGGGCCTGCTGGAAGAAATTTCATTAGAGATAAGCTGTGGCCTTGTACAATTTTTTCTATTATTTATTATTGTTTGTGTTTTATGTGTACAAAACTGTTAAATAAATAAATAATGACTAGGAATAAGTTTACGTCTAGACTACCCGTCGCTGAAAATAGAGTGTAAGTATCTTAAAGAATTGAAGCGCAGAACCAAAATACAATTCTTTTCGACGACTGGATTCATTGTGGCTTTCAATACCTACGCAATACAAAAACTTTTTTGAAGCTGCTACCAAAATAGATCACAGACAACATTAATATCAACTGTGACCTTTAAAAACGACTTCATAAAATTCCGTTGAGATATCTTTATTTCCATTTCCTCAACAACAAATACAATTGACTATTACAACATCCGTCTTGTGTGAATAGCGAATGTCGTTGCTTTATTGGCTTGCTCGTACAATATAATGCTCTTTGGTAGGCAGGTCGCACAAAGAGAATCCGCTGTCACCGCCCAGCGTCAGGTGGCGCCAGCAGATTCATGATAGGCTTTGCTCATTGTCCGACGTGTATGTAAGTGCATAATTGACATCGGTATCTGTGGTCTACAGAGTGTTATGAGATGTTTATAAGTAGTTTGTAATGAAATAATGTAAATAATATTCTGGTAACTTTTTGTGCCATATAGAGAAAGTTACACACGTTGTCACAATTTATGAACGTTTTTCTAATAGGTAGTCAGAAGTATGTTGTAAGTCGAACATCTCGCTTGCACTTGTTATTTTTTTCGGTGTTCATGAACTTCTATGAAGAAATATCCTCATATCCTAAGTTAGCTAATAAAAAATCTGTTTCACTTACAGTTGTCGATACTGTGTCGAAGCTGACGTGTATTCGATATCTGAGCGGGGTCATTACCAAGAGGCAATTTATAGCCGGGTCACGCGCGCCTCCATCGCTTCGACTCGCCTCGCCTCGCCTCGCCTCGCCTGCTGTCTAGACACACCCTCTTAATTTCATCAAAATAAATACCGCACTTAATTATTATAAACGACCTGTTAAGAAGGTTTTAGAGCGTGTTTATTATTTTTTTAATTAGAAATAAATAGGCTTTAAGGACCTACTTGATACATAGTGTTCGTAATTTAGTACCAGTAGGACTATAAGTAGTTAATTGAGGACTCATTCTTTGATTATCAGACGAAACAGATTTATATAAAACTTTAAATAAAGAATTTACAAACACAGCATTCAACAACAAAAAAGTTTTAAATCGATTTTTATTCTTCGAGACTTCCTTATTGAAATGAATTTTTATTTAAATTAGAAAAACTAAAGAATCTCCGTTTCCTCGGCTGAGTAAAATAAAAAGTGAGTGAAATGCATAAACGTGTTCAAGCTCAATTGGCCGGCCGAGGAGAGGAAATCGTACCTTCGATGTTTTTTTAAATTTTATTGCTATAACTATTATTTAACTTCAGGGTTCTTTGAATTTTCAGGTATTTGAAATAAAAATAAAGATGACTTTTACTTTTTAAGGTCGTTGGTGGTTTATTGAGATGCCATAAATCGTTTTTAACTTTCATTTATTTAATAAAATTAAATTGTGATTTCAACACTTCAATATTCTGAGAGGCTTTCTTAAGTACCTAGTTCTTAGTATCGAAATATTAAAATGTATTCCTTACTACTCACCCCATTACCTTCAAAATCAAATATGAAAACAGACGTAAACCAGGGTAATTTTGTGGTTGAGTTCGCTTCAAAGCTCCTTAATAGCTCACAAGCTGCAGCCACGCAGTACAGAAGACAATAAACGCATGAAGTCATGTCAACGTCTTACGTTTGACAGCTAGTAAAAGGAACCCGCACATCGCGCGCCTTAAGACCATAGGTATATTAGAAATCTTGAGATGGAATATTTTGAAATAGAAATGAGTGACTGAACTTAATGATTTATTTATTTTTAAAGAATAAAGAATATTCTATTATGGTACCATTTTTATTATTTATACTGGGCGTGGTGGCCTAGTGGGTAAAGAACCAACCTCTCGAGTATGTGGGTGTGGGTTCGATTCCAGGTCGGGCAAGTACCAATGCAACTTTTCTAAGTTTGTATGTACTTTCTAAGTATATCTTGGACACCAAATGGCTGATAAAAAGGTGAAGGAAAACATCTTGAGGAAACCTGGACTATAAAGTCTGAAATCACCAACCCGCATTGAGCAAGCGTGGTGATTAATGCTCAATCCTTCTCCGTGTGAGAGGAGGCCTGAGCCCAGCAGTGGGACGATAAAAAAGGCTGTAACAGTATACTGGGCGAGATGTATTAATCATAAGCAAGGCAAGCAAACAATTGACAACTACTTACCTGTACGAAAGATGAGGCCTGGAACCACGTGATAGATTTTTCGCTCGGAATAGGTCGCGCGTATTAAAACTCAGCGTATACGCGCGATATAAAACCGCCATGTCGTTCCGTAAGTCCTTTTTAAAAATAGAACACTAAAAAACAATTTTGCTACAAACCTTAGCGTATATTGCGTGTCTTTGATCAATTACGTCAGATTACACACAAACAAATTAAAGAACAGGCAACTATAAAATTGATGGAAAAAAAGATATGACCTAGAACTCTTCGATGTATTTTATTAGTAAGTGTACATAAAGACGAGGATTTTCAAGGTCAGTTCAGTTTGTGTGTAGTTTTCAACCATAAAGAAAATAACAATTTGCTTACCTACGATTTCGAAGTGGTTAAAGATAGGCATAACTATTTAAACAAAACTATTTTTACACATTTTATCATGGCTATATTAATATTATTTAATCCCGACGTTTCGGATCCTTTACAGAATCTATGGTCACGGGCAGACTAAGGTGTTGGTCGTCTTGATATTATATGTAGTTACAATCAGCTACCCTACATTTTGTTGATAATTGTCAATCTGATTAACGCAGAACGAACTCGCTGTTTCCTTGGGTTTTTGGCTCGGATTTAATAGTTTGTGTCATTAGATTAATAAAAATTAAAAAATATATTCTGTTTTTAGGATATCTGCTCTGATCTGATCTACCAGATTTTTAGGATACTGTATCTGTATTAGGGGTAATAACAGTATACTAAAAATCTGCAAACATATCTAATTATGAGCATGATAAAAATAATAAATCTGGCCGGTAGACGAATGATAATAAAAGCATCTATTTGTAGTAACTATAGGTCCAATCCTTTGGAAAGCAAAGCATCTAGGTATTTATAGTAATTATAGGTCCAACCAAGAGAAGAGATACGTAGCTTCTATATTTGAAAAAAAAACCTTTGACGTTGTAAACACCCGCTAAGCATTAAAATCATTATGCAAAATCAAATAAAATCAACATTATATAATCTATGTATTTTTTTTTTCAAGCCAGTACTTACAGTGTTAAAAGCTGTTCTGAACTCGCAACCTTCCGCCTTCATGCCTCGAAGCAAAAAGCAACAGAGTTTTAAAAACAGGAAGCCAACACTTTAAAGAAGTTAAGTGGGAAGTTAGCGGTCTCGGTTTTATTTATGAACTGTTTAGTAGTAGCTACGGTCACTACGCCGTACGCTACTACAACACTTTTGAATTGAGAAAGGGTACCTACCTAATTAGTTGGAATAGTATTCAGGTTAAGGTAGAGGTAATAGACTGCACCAGAGGAGGTTTACGGTATAAGTATAAAAAGTCTTATTGACGAAATCTTTATCAAAAAGGACAATCAACATCACAAACTCAACGCGTACACCAAAACCTGTAAGAAAACAATTTTCTTTATATAAATTGAATATAATAATTTTATAGGCTCTTTAAACTCGGTGAGAACTGCTGTTAAAAGTAGGGCGAACACGTTTTATCGGAAAACGCAGAAGCGATGATAATGGTCGCTCATAAAGAACTGGCGAGCGATAGATTTCGCAAGTTACCAACTTTTCGGGCACCTACAGCCATTAGAGGGGCACTAATGCGGTTGCCCCCTCAACTGCCCCAAGACCACATTGCCGATGTCATTACGATTTTGTGCCCCTATATACGATGTTTACCGTTTTTCTGGAGGCGTCTAATGTGTTTCGTTTTTCGATGTAATTTGTTGGCTTTGAGACAAAGAGCGTTTTCGCCGCAATGGATCAGTCTGCTAATAAGGTGTTCCTTTTTTTGTCATCTATTTATATTAACGACTTTGTATCGAGAAGTACCTTATACTTAATGTTCTCTCAACGCCCAGTTGATTAGCTACTGGTGACTAATATGCTAACTTTAATTCCTTGGTCGGCACGTGATTTTTCAGGCAGTGTTCTCAATTAGTAATAGTCCATACTTTGGATTTGCTCCCGACAAATGGCTATAGGCTTTTGTCATTTAGATGAGGACGTATAGTGTGCCTTTGCCGTGCGTTGACCTTGCCCTTAACCTTCGGGACCGACAGTCACAATGTGCAGGAAAACGTTTAAGTCTCGTTTGTCCCGAAAATCGAATAAAAACTAGATTAGCATCCCAAGTCATACCGAATAAGTAGTAACAACAAAACGTAACAATCTCATCTGATCCATTCAAATTTCCGTTTTCTAGCGACGCAAAGAAGAACATCCGTCCGCTTTGATTCTGTGAACGTATTAGCATTGGATTTGAATAGAACAAACAAAGGGTTTGCTCGAGACAGTGTGCTTTCGTAGGCGATTGTAAATTCAGCGTATCGTAAAAATCCCAGTTTCCCTCACTACCCTGCCAAGATAAAAACATATTCGTTAGCATTTTATTTTTATAACAGGACAATCTGGCACAAAAACTTGCCATATTTTTCTTTAATTTTTTCAGCTTACTGGTCACAAATGGATGCTTAGATCTGCTCAAAACTTTGTCATGGTATTATAACGTAAAGAAGCTGATTTATGAAACAAAAACCGCGTACTCGCTGCAGCATGACAAATAGCGACAGCGAAAGTATAACAAGGGCTTTTGTTACCTCCAAATGACAATATTTAGAATATTTAAAGCTGGAAATATTTTCAAATAAAAACGCACTGCAATACGCTGCTATTGCACTCCCCAATGCAGGCGAAAATAAATAATGACTACTATGTTCAAGAGTCATAAGTTAAGATTAATTGAACGCGATCAAGCTTAATATTTCACATTACCTAATTGCTGTACCCATTTCAAGGCTTGAGAAGTTAAATAAATTAGGAACCAATCAAAATTGGCCTTTGATTGCGAAGCCTCTGTGTTTAACGCTTCGTGTAAGAACCTACCTATATTCAATCCAGATTTAACTAAGTAATCCATACTTACTACATTAGGACCGTGAAGCTTGTTATTTAATCTGTTTAATATCAAACAGTCAAGTAAAGCCGTCAATTATGACCAGTCTT
This sequence comes from Helicoverpa assulta, assembly GCA_963856015.1. Taxonomy (NCBI): domain Eukaryota; kingdom Metazoa; phylum Arthropoda; class Insecta; order Lepidoptera; family Noctuidae; genus Helicoverpa; species Helicoverpa assulta. The sequence continues at coordinate 7,003,285 of CAWLCW010000016.1, forward strand.
TTCTAACCACTAATTAGACGCAAACTTCCAGTTTACTTGTAGGTACGCTCCACATACTTTTGCTGTGGCATAGCTTAAAAACTTTCTCTTTATTTTTTATTTTTTGCCACAGCTTATTGCAGTTATCGTTTACCAACTCTTAATTGGCAAATATGGGTGAAATCATTATTTTAAATATCCCTTCTTCAAAACCTGCATACAATTTCAAGGTTTCCTTCAAATATTCATTGCATATAATGGTGGCCATTTACCTCAGTACTATGTGTAAGTAAGATGGGTACTGTAAGTAGTTTCTGCAATATCGAATGCATAGGTAAACCTTTATAAATAAATACCCCTATGCTTCCTCGAAGCAATCTTGTAATCAAAAACAAATATCCACAAATCTTGTAGTGGTATCTGCACATTTTACTAGCCTGTAGTATTGCCAGGCGGATCTGCCTCCCATATGGATAAATCCTCACAATCGTTCCGGCTTTGCGAATTGCACGCTGCCGCCCGGTGCAACTTGGGCCTTGTATTACATTCTCTTTCGTTTCCTTCTATTGCCAATGTTGCGAAAGCAAATGTTGGGGCTCACGTGCTTTGCATAACTCCTTGAATATTCAGAAGTTTTTAATACTATAAAAAATTCCTCTAGTACACTAGCTTCATTATTTTTTACATCTATTTCGTACCACGATTCCAAACCTCTAGAGAGTAAATAAAAAGATCAGACAAAATCCCCAAACAAATGTGAGGTAAGAAATCCTAGGCGAGTCTCTTTACGTGATTATACGTCTGGTGACGGTTTCATAGTTCGGGAGTCAATGGGGAGTTAACAAAAGTATCACGTCCTAACGAAACGGGCATTCGGTCACACGCCCTCTCACCTTCCAAGTGCCTCCTGGGATCACCAACGATCTTCTGCACGCTGCTATTGAAACTTACGTATAGTTTTTGGAAGTATATGAGAGTTACAAAAATAAAGTACGATTTGTGGTGTTAGGGACTGACCAGGAAGAATAATGTTAAATTATATTTTTTTGTTGAAAATGATTTTCTTTCTTCACAAAGGGATCACATAAAGAATCATCGTTAAAAGGGCTCAAATATGGTTAACATTGATTACAAATCTATTACAAAATTATGATCCACACTATAAATAAACCTATCACTACCATTACTCAGTCAATCACATAGCTTTTAGTTTTCAATAGCTTACACTCAGTAATACCTATTTACAAGTAATACAGCCAAATGGCAAGACTTGGACAGTTTACACACATTAAGAGGCTTTGTCTCCACAAAATGGGATACGTGAGTCCAATTTCTCACTCGAGCAGGTTGCGTCTTGAGTTCGGTACGGAGAAGTTATTGGCCAACTAATACTAAGTAGTAAGTAGGTACCTCGTAGTTAGCGGTTATCGTTTATAGGTAATATTAATGAGGCACCCTCCAGTTTAGGTGTGAGTGATTCGATAATGATGATCGTTGTAACTTTATATCATAGTTTGCAAGAGATTTTTCAGCGTTGTAGAGGTAATAGGTAGGTACATTTTTTGACGAATAAGAAATGATTGAATAGGCAAGAAGATTATAAGTTAAATATGCAAGAAGAAGCAACTTTTGGAATTCGAATGAATCCTGCTTTGCCTCATTTACATCAAATAAGAACACTAATATTAGAGTCCTCACAACCGCAGGAAATCCCAACAAAGTTCATCAAGAGAGCGCAACAAAATTAAAACGTTCATAGCAACTCTCACTACAAATAGTTCCACCCAAAATACCTAGATACCCAAAACCAGTGTCCCGTAACTTTTTAAACTGCTGTCGGAATATGCGATAATTAACGTAAGTACGGCCAAAGCAATCTGTCAAAACATGCTCTCGGAGATTAGCGGCATAGCTCGGATAGATGAAACCCAGCGGCCGACCGCGCTTGTCACTCGACGTATCAAATTTACATTGCACGCATATTTGCGGTATCTGCAGTAAACCCACTTCGTGAGCAATGTCTGACATCTGGCAACTTGCTCTGCGCTTGTATTCGCTGTATTTGTGCTTAACATTGTTATTTTAGATAATGGTGGGTTGGTTTATTTTAATATTGACACGTGTTTCTGATTTCGATTGCAGACTTGACTTGTTATTAGCCGTTTTAATGAAATTGTAAAACTATAGCTGCATAGGTACTTTGAATTAAAAATACCCCAGTCGATCTTTTAAAAATCTCATTTGAGTACTAGTTGCATTTAATTATTACCTCTGCATCGATCTATGAAAATCAAGAACCGATCACACCTTTCCACTTCCCCTCCATCAATATTGCCTAGCCAAATGAAAACACAGCCAACGTAAACTAATTACTTTATTAAACAATGTTTATTTAATTAGTCGTCTATAATGTATGTACACAATAACACACTTATATAATAAACACGCGTTTAGACACGATCTCACAAGGGAAGGCAATGTTAATGGAGATGCTGATTTGCATAAACACATTTGCTGCGATTTTGACACCCTCACTATGGCTGACATTTGAAATCTTGACATGAATATTGCTCGGCGTTCCCAACGAATTACCATTACGTCTTGACATATACGTAACGACCGCCTTGTTCTACCGTTTAAACATTAATAAGTTACATCGCGTTTGAGTATTCACACGGAGCGCTGCGAAAACATCTCTAGACGTCAGATATTTCTTACGTATCTCTCGGCGTGCCAACTGAAACGTTAATAAAATATTGACTTCAAAAATAGTATTCATTTTACAATTTAATAACACAATATAACAACACCAACAGACGCTATATTTGTAAGCAAAATTATTACAAACCATAAATTCAAATAACAAGCGGCTTCAATAATTGTTACAGGGAATGCGTCACAGCATCTAATTCATCATCCTCCGAGCCTTTTTCCCAATCATGTTGGGGTCGGCTTCCAGTCTAACCGGATTCAGCTGAGTACCAGTGTTTTACAAGAAGCGACTGCCTATCTGACCTCCTCAACCCATTTACTCGGGCAACCCGATACCCCTTGGTTAGGCTGGTGTCAGACTTACTGGCTTCTGACTACCCGTAACGCCTGCCAAAGATGTTCAATGACAGCCGGGACCTACAGTTTAACGTGCCATCCGAAACACAGCCAACGGTGTCTAAGATATACTTAGAAAGTACATACAAACTTAGAAAAGTTGCATTGGTACTTGCCTGACCTGGGATCGAACCCGCGCCCTCATACTTGAGAGGTTGGGCCTTTACCCACTAGGCCACCACGACTAATTGAACTGTAAATAAATAACAAATTAAAAGCACCTACAAACGAAAGTAATATTCCGCTGGGCGACTTCATTAGAAAAGTTTGTTACCCTCAAAGCCTAGTCCCCACCGGTATTAATAAAGTTTTGTTACCAAGTCGTCCGTTGGAAAAGAAACGTGTTAATTATCTGTTCGGAGTGCGGGCCTGGCCATCTGTCACGTGGTCACAACCCTCAGGGACTGAGGTGTGCCATGTTATTGGAACTTGGAATCTGTCGTGATCTTGTAATTATTATGTTAACAGTAATTTGTTTCTATATTTAGTTACGGCTTTTCTAGTAATACGGTTCGTTGCCAACGTGTCTGTAAATGTTTGGCCCAGGTAGGGGGTTACAATTAGGTACTCATATTTGGGACATTATGTAAAATGGTACAGTTACTTTCTTTAGTATTTTTCCGTAACTTAGCAATTGTGTGGTATATTTAAGTATACATTACAACTACATACATCTATGGGAAGATAAAGTTTATCTTCAATTCAAATAAAATTTATTACAAAATATCCTCTTCTAACTCAACCAGCAACATATCGGTACCTAAAAGTATAAACACAGACAGCTAATTATAAAAAAATAACTAAAACCTATTTGTGCGAAACCCTATCATAAGCCGATTAATTACGACTAAAACTAACTTTTAACGCCGACGTCAGTTATGTAAAACTTACCACGATATAAATTAACCGATCGTTACGAAACGTCCTATGCCGTTGAAAATTTAAGTAAGAGGGGTGTTAAATGACAACAGTACGGCATACGCAGGTGATAAATTTCATTGTTAATGCCTCCGAGCCAAAAATGAAGCAATTTGTTTTCGAAACAAGAGGAGATGAAAAACATTATTTAGCTGAAAGTTTATTAAGTTATAAAGGTGAGTCACCAGGTATAAAGCTACGCGTACTTTCTGGGTTTTTAAAGTTTTTCATTTCTGAAAACGTAGCTTCGGACCAATACTACTTAGAAAACTTAACGTGACTTCCTAAATAAAAACGGAATACATGACAGTGCCGATAGAGCAAACGCAAACATTTATTTATTGGAAAAGTGCACAACCATGAACACGGAATGTCACATTTTCTCGCGTAAGTTTTAAAGAGCAGAAAGCATAAGTTCAATATTTCCTATGACAGGCTAGCAGACAGGTAGCGTAGCATCGCCCTGAGACAAATACCTCCCGGTGTGGCATTGCAAACAACGGGAAATTACGCCTCTGTTGTTTCTATTACAACAGACGTCAAACGAATTGATTTTGCACAGTCAACTGAACCCGTGGATCATTTATAGGGACAGTTTAAGTTTTGTTATTTATTGTTCTCTCTGCTCTGCTGCGAATGAAATAATGATTTATGTGGAATTAAATAAAGAGAGCCTGGGTACTGGTTTTGAAATAGCTGATAATTGATATATTTTTGGCAGGAGTAAGGAAATGAAGGGAAGAAATTGATGGTGGCCGATTCACTGACATCATCGCATCCCAACTCACAAGAACAAGAAGACGAATTCTATTTTCCAACAATCGCTGTAGGAAACTAGACTTTTTCTTGTTACTTCCTTCAAGTTTCTCACAATCCATTCATCGTTTCTATAGTTATCTTCCTCTTTATTATATTCATTTATTTACGCTCCCTTCTTATATGTTCCTCAGTGGTTTTTTTTCGACGATCGACGAGATATTCAAACGGCAACATTTAATAAAACAAGTGACTCAAAATATTTTTTAAATGTAAAGTTCTACAAACATTCCCGTACCTTTCAAAACAGAAGGAAATAAATAGTTTTACTTACAAAATACGAACAAACAACACTACACATGAACACTGAGCACGTATAATAAGAATTAGCGAGCTCCACCTGTAATTTTTTGTAGCACCCTTGCGAAGCGAAAGAAATTGTTGTAATTTAGTTAAGCGTAACGGTGGCTCAGGTGAGCTCAACATTTGGACCAGCCGGTGCACTGATGACTGTAATCAAAGAAAACACGCTAATTAAGTTTGCTACCCCGAAATATTTCTTACGACACGCTTGCGCAATACTTTTCACTTTTTACGAGGAAATCTGAATTGGGACCGTCTTAGGTTTTATTTAGTTTCAGGTAGGATTAGTAACACTTTCACTGAGTGTATTCAATTTATTGTTTTTTATTACATTGATTAAAGTATCTTGTAAAATATTTAAGGAGCCATCACAATTTTTTTTTATTAGATGCATACCAACGCATACAAACTCGACATACTTAAGTTAACCTAACACTTAATTTAAAGAAAATAGGTTAATAATACATTTTTATATGAAACTAGCCGTTCCCCGCGGTTTCACCCGCGTCCCGGTGTATTTTTTGCCGCCCTGGTACATGGTGAGCAGTAGCGTCTACACTCGGTATTGGTATACTCATATAAGTTATGCTACCCTGGTACATGGTGAGCAGTTGCATCGAAATTTCGTTATTGGTATACTTACTTATACTCCGGTAAATTCTGCTGTCCTAGTACTTTACTTTTGTGGTTCTGCGGCATTCCGTAAGTTGGTTTTTGTCTAATCACTCCCGTCCCGGGAATCAGGGGTGGACTACCCCTTTACATTTAGGGGGATGAAAAATAGATGTTGGCCGATTCTCAGACCTATTCAATACGCTCACAAAATTTCATGAGAATCGGTCAAGCCGTTTCGGAGGAGTATGGGAACGAAAACTGTGACACGAGAATTTTATATATTAGATAACAAGAGAGTATACCTTTACCTAAGGCGATTATCACACTGCCCCGCATGATGCAGCGTAGTGCGTGGATGCGTTTTTTTCCGTTGTATGGAAATATCTCCGTTTGTATGGAAAACACGCATAGTCCAACACACTGAAAATGCATCCACGCGCGTTCATGCGGATCACGCACATACATGCGGAGAAAAACGCACCCCCGCGCGTAGGTGCGGGGCGAGACGCAAGGTATGGCACACTGAATCCCGCAGTGACGCGCGTGATTTTGAATGGGCGTGACGTGTATGTTTGAAAATGGAACTCGATGAGAGCCGCCGTGCGTGAATTAACAAAACGCAACTACGCGCGTGAGTGCGCGAAAAACCCGCACGATGATGCAGATCTGCACTCCCGCAGGAACGCGCGTAGGTGCGTCGACACGCAAGATGTAGCGTGATGCGGGGCAGTGTGAAGATCCCCTAAGGCAGCTTTCATACTTTCAAGCGACCACCCCAGGAGCAATGCATCTCTGCCCACATCGACATAGGTAGTGGAGTATTATGGAATAAGTATGTGGCAAAAACGGTTAAGGGTTATGTATAGGTTTACGTGAATCGGACGCATGGTACTGTGTAATCCGCCTAGTCGACCAAATCCAACCAATTCTGTTAAAATGAAAAATATTCTAGAATATTCGAGTTTGAAACGCTATGCACCAATACATTGAGATGCGGGCGGCTCTCCCGGTCCACGGCAGTGTTTGCTCTCAAATCAGTCGTTTAAATAAAACTGTTTCTTTTTTCTCTCGCCTCTGCCAATTCGATTCCCGTGGCACCTGAAAGGACGGTCTGCACGTTTACATTAAATTACGTTGATTTTAAATAATTGTCTTTAAATACGTTTAGTTTAAGTTGCATAATGTTTTTTTTTTTAATTTCCACGAGCCTTGAGCTATGGTGCTAAGAAGACTGAAGGCAGACCAGACCGGTGACATAAAATATGTGAGGATATTTGCTATACCCTTGCAAAAACTGTGACACAAAAATAACAACATCGTTCTTAAAAAATACATCGAATACTTACACAAATAAGCTTCAGACACCAAAATAAGCACACAAAAACCACAGCACATAATTTATCTGTATTACAAGCAAAGAATTCTTTCCCGCCTCTTACTCGCATTTTTCGTAAAAGTAATCGTGTCAATCCGTTGTAATCCGTGAAAGATGGCTCCAGATTATTAAGGCTTCATTTGCAAACTCTCGTACGGAAGATTAACTTGTACGAAATCTTCGCACTTAATACTCCTTCATGTTGGCATGACGTGGATTTTATCGCTAATAATATTACAAAATATGGATTTTCAATTTATTGATGTAAGAATACTGAAGCCAGTTTTATCAGCTTCGAGTAAGCTGTTAAATCGAAGTTACAATCATTAGACGATATGTAAACGAAACGGTAGTTTACTCACTTGAAGCTTGAGAGAGGTAATTACGCGTATAGTTATGCAGTTTAAGAGACGTATTTCAAACACTGAACAGAGTTAGACTGTAGTAATACATAAGAGAGTTCATAAGTGAGTATATAAGACGAGTACATAAGAGAGTCCATACAAGGGGTACCTACATAAGAGAGTTCATAAGAGAGTGCATAAGAGAGTTCATAAGAGAGTGCATAAGAGAGTTCATAAGAGAGTGCATAAGAGAGTACACAAGGGAAGTTCAAAAGAGGAGTACATAAGAGAGTCCATAATAGAGTACAAAAGAGAGTACATAAGAGGAATACATAAGAAATAACATTAAAGGAGTAGGAGGAAGATGGTATAATGTATAATGTTAGTGTACCTACCTTGTTTTTATGTTCCTTGATGTAATAATCTTTAAAATCAACATAAATTCAACATAACCTATTTTTGTGATGGATTTCAGGCCAGTCTTTTTGGCACCATCAAAGGTCGATCATAATGAACCCATTGGTAAACGTTTCATTGCTGTCGATTCTGGGTTTTTCAAATGAAAATTTTGCCATCTCCTTTGAATGGTGTAATATCCCATTTCACGTAAAAACATTTCGTGTGATAATAAGGCGAACGATAAACAAAGACATAAAATGTAAATGCCGCCATATTAGATTTGAACACAGAAAATAATTCCCATACACATAAATTAGGGCATATCTCTATACCATATATTATACATGATCAGCGTGTATGGGTGTGTGGCGTGCACATGATTGCATGTTGACGTGGCTTCGAAAGAGCTTGATATCAAAGCGCAACGCTGCGAGCGCCGGTTTAAAAACCAGCTCCGTCCCTTTACCATGTCCACGGAAATAGGCAGGCGCAGATACACTTTGCTATGAATTCTCTTTGTGAGAACACAGCAAATACCGGATCACTGTTCGAACTTATTCGTAATCCTCTTAGAATAAGTTTATTAAGAATTCATCATGCTTTTATTCGGGAAATGCTCTTTTAAGATATTAAAAAATATTTTAGATTTCATATACGTCAGTACGTAACGTTGTCTGGAAGAGATCGCTTTTAGTGATAAGACCGCCTACTGTACTTGTCTACTACTTGTTTGTTATGTCCTTCTATGTTTGTTATTAGTGTACAATAAAGAATATTCTATTCTATTCTATTCTATACGTCAGTACGTATTGAATAGTTACACTCATCATATAAGGAAGGTGGGCCAACAGGTAGTATTTATAGTTAAGGAGATGTCGTTTTACTTCCCTTAGATATTACTCTTTAGCAGCCTCCTATGGCACCCGTGGGAAATTATACGCTAGTTTGTTCGTTACGAAGACGCCAAGACGAATTAATGCCTATCCAATTTTTTTAACTCGAGTCAAAGGGTTGATCTCATTTTAACACAATTATCAAAACATTCTTGAAACCATGACCCTGTTAAGATTTTATGACAACAATACTTACGGTAAATGAACCAGCATTGTGAAATTGAACGTATGAAAGCAACCCCACACTAGCGAAAATTCCAAATAAAAAAATCCTATCAATCGCGGAACTAATTTCGTCTTGATAATCGTGATAAAGCAACAAAATAGCAATTTGCCCCACCATAAAAATAATTGAGTTCAAACTGCGTTCAGGCAATAAAAAGCGTGAAAGCAGGCCCAATAACCTTTAGCAAGGGAATTGTGGGAAAACAGGCAGCTGGCAAATAGTGAGGAATAGAGAGGGGCTATTAGGTGCTCACACCACGTGAGCCAATGTAACGACCTGCGCCGTTTCGGATGCTCCATTACAAGGATTTAAAAAAGAATGATTGCAAGTCTCTCGCTTCTCTTTTCATTGGAATAATGAAATTCTTTTCAAAGTACATTGGGGATATTGAAAATGATGGTTATTGAATTCGGAGTATTATTTTATTTTTAATCTGTTTCAGTCTGAATGGCTTCAACAGTACTGCAATGCTTTTGGTTTCGTAGGGCGCTGAAATACGAATATAGCTCATCCTAAATTGTTTCTACATGTCACTCTTAAAACATGCCAATCCGAAATCCATTGAACTACATATGTAAATGTGTAATATGTATTACAAATATTTAACAATCGTTCTCATTGCAGCATTGGCTAGACTTGACATCCATCACATTCGGAGTGTGTCTGGCGTTTAACATAATAACTTAAGCAAACTATGTATATTTCATACAAACACAGAGGTTTCACAGGTAACATGACAGCGATCATTATAACTGTGTATTGTGTACATACGTTTAACATCTGAGATGCGTATTTCAATCAAGGTAATTGAATAGTCACGTATTTGCGAATTGATTAATGTGATCAATTCAAAGGTCTTGCGGCGTAACTCTATGGTCAAAGGGGAAAGAATGGATTTGCATGGTCTCGTGATTTATTTCAGGACGTTTACTTTTTCTACACAATTTTTTACACTTATTTAAAAAACATAAGTTTTACTAAGAAGTTTATTTCCCTTTCTCTATTGAAAACTTAAAGTAAGTTACGATATCCTGGTAAACAATACCGTAGATACAAAGTAGCGTATGTCTGAGGTTTCCTACGGCCTGTATGCACAAAGAGTCACCAGCGGAATTTATGAAATTATTAATTAAATCACCCACCTTTGTGGGGATCACGGGCCAGAAATATTTGAATAAATACAGTAGGTATAAAATAACGCAATATTAAAACTGCATACCACACAACAGCAGCCTGAATTACGTACACTGCATTTTCACTGTAGATGTTTTCGTAGATAAGGTCCATATTTTTAAGCGCTCCGACTTTATAAAGCTTATTTCGACTATAAAATCCGAAGCAGAGACAAATGCACCGTTCCCACTAGAAAATGAAGACTAGTGTTAAGGGCATCTTTACAACACGCTAGGGAGACGGCTAACCGTGAATTATGACGGCCTTTTCTCCACCCTTATGAGGAAATACGACAGTTTCAGCACCGAGACGGGGAGGGTCGACTCTATGATTGCCTAAAGTTGAGCTGGGTGACCGTAGTCTATAAACATGCCCATTTTTGCGTCCCGTGCTGAAATTGGAATATAATACTGTTCTATCAATTGTCGTTACTTCATAGTACTCTGGACTGAACTCCACAACCTATGTAGACGGTTGTTCCTCGGAGATTGAGATATGGCATGTAGTTCCCTCAGGTAGAAGATGAAACCTTTGGAGGATCCACCATTACCTATATTCTATTTATACATATATAAAAAATATTTAATTCCTGAGTATTGCAGAAATTCATACTCTCCAATAAAACGGATTAAAGCCGAGAAAAGGCTTGCAGCGTGATGACGGCTTCCCCTTCCCAGACACTCATTATGCATCGTGTGTCGCCCGCACTTAGCAGTAACAACACTACGCCGACACTTAACCGTTCAAATTTAAAAGCACACGGGACATATATGTACTACGAATCAATGGCCCATAGAATACTAGAAACTGTAGAAAGCAATTAGGGCAGCACGGTTGCTTCGGTTGCAATATCAAGGCGAGTATAGGCCGGCCATGATCTAATATTCATCGTCGACAGACGTGCCTGTCTACATGGCAAAGCATAATACGTAATTAGATACAGCAAATGCTCCCAGGGTCTGTGCCCGTCCGCCAGCATGCATTATGCACGAATCTAAATTGAATGTGCAGTTAGTTGCGTGGATTAAAGCCCGACATACGCCGCATGACCATTGCACTTTAGTTAATGCCCTTTTTATAATGTTACGCGTTGTTACATTTTAATTGTTAATCTCTACTGGATCATGCGTTTAATTAAAACGTTTACTTGGAACTGTTTATCGCAGTAGTTGTCCTATCCGGAGCTGCAAATAAACTAACTCCGCACGTGGATGTCCAAAGATGTGTTAAAGAGATTAAGTGTAGCACAGCAGCTTAACTCTTATGTCAAGTGTCGCCAAGAATGGTAATTAAGGCATTCACACCACAGCACTGTTCTTTGTTGTCTAGTTGAGTGGCTAATATACGCTCCCGAGAGCTAAGCAGCTACACAAACACAGACAACTCAAATATGTTTATTTTCACCATCGAGATTTAAGTCCATAAAATGAAGAAGGAAGGTTGAAACAAAGAGTTAACTCCCTAAACAAGGTAGCCAAACATATTATAAAGCCCGTCCTATACAGGGGTTTATTTTGGATCGACTTAACGAACGTATAAAAATTCAATAACATGTAAATTGGTGTGTCTGTACGGAAACTTTTCAAAGGAAGTTCTTGACAAAAGCAAGTTGATTGAGCAGCTTAGGAGCACGAAAAGTCAATATAAATGTGTAAAAATGTTGAAACGACCAATAACCTGCATGAATTGAGTTATATATGAGGCATAGACATACTTATAGACATTTAGTATTTTCGTAGACCACCTCTTCTATCACCTATTATTAGTAACCTAAGTTTGTAAGGTCAACCAAATTGGGAAATCTTTTTTTTTATATTGAAATGTCTAACAAAAATAGATACTTGTAATAACAAACATTTTTAGCATTGAAACGACGAAAGTATTCAGAAAAGCTTGTTGGGTCAATAAAAATATCAAAAGGCATCTCTACACATTCTACCTCGATATCACCATTTTCCTGCTTTCTGAAATCGTCTCCTAGAAATCGATTCTATTGTTACTACTTTATTTGTTCTCAACTTAATAAAGAATGAATAAAGTTAAACTTTATTATTGACTTTTACATTATCGTGATGGTGTATCGAAGTAATTGAAGCACTTGACAGAACAATTGGACCTTGTTGTGAATACTTACTGTACATTTGAAAGGAGCAATTATTCACTGTATTGAAGACAAGCTTCGACGAATAGTGTTACCCGATTGAATGAAATTTCTTCCTGCGCCCAAATAAAAAGTATATTTTGCTTTATTTTGATGTATAAGCTATGTTACTGTCAAGTTTCATCAAAATTCACTGTGTAGTTATTGCGTTAAAGCATAACAAATAAACAACAATACATCCCTAAAAACTCTGGCATCCAAGGCATTAGTAGTAAAATTTTCCAAACTGAACAACAAATATCGAAATTTTAACAGTCCCAGTTTTATTGCCACATTCACATCAACAGTCACAGAGATACCACAAATGAACTTTTCGACATGAAAAATGGTCTCAAATGAAGCTCCTTCCGATGAAAATATCATTTTGTACCCTTCCCTCCTCCTTCGACTCCTTGTGTATTATAACGTTGATCTTATCGAGGCCAAAGAGCTTTTATCTTAAAGAAAAATCTTACGTAACCCACACAAACGTCATTTAAAAAATCTTGGTTATTACGGAATAACAGATCTGTTTTATAAGCTTCATATAGCCTATGACTACAAAAAGTAAATATGTATAAACTAAAAGCTGTTTTGCACCCACGTCCCGTGGGAACTACTTCCCGTACCTGGTAAAAATATGCCTAACCTGTTACTCAGGGATAGTGTAACTTCCCTACAGTGAAAGAATTTGCCAGGTTTCCCCTTTGCCTTTATTATATTACTATAGCCAGATTAACAGTTTAGCGATAGGGGCAATAGCGAGCCGCGTGATCAAGCTCGCACGCGGAGGCGCGCGGAGCACCCGAAGGCCCGCTAAATATCCGCAATCTTAGCACCCGGTCGGCGTCGGCGTGCAGTATTTTCTCATAGACGCCAACAAGATTGAACCGAAGTAAAGCTATCATAACTCACGGTTAACCGTAGCCAGAGGTAATCTGGGAGCGTGGACGCCCGTGATAATCCCTATCCGTCCATTCTATAGGTGAGGCTTGTAATTTTTATACGTTAACCAAACAACTATTTACGGCGTCTTAGCGGGAAAATTCAGGGATGGTCGCGATACCCATATGAAATATGATCTCGGCAAACACGTACCCAAATAATTGTAACAGTCGACTTAAATAGCCTTGAATAAGAAATAAAAGGAAACGAATGATAACTTTTTCTGGAGAGTTTTGGATGACGACTATTTCAGCCGCCTGGAAAACTTCTACAAATAGTCTTTGTCTAAACTCAGCATAAACGAAAAATTGAATTTACATATGCACAATCTGTTCACAAAAATACAACAAAGAAATACGAATTTGGATGTTAAAGCATTCGGATGAACTTTTTTGTGTATTCTAAGTAATTGCACGGCGCCGCAGGATCCGTCGATAGTCCGCGTGGCCTGCAATAATAATGAAAGCAAAGCAACATGTTCTGAATTTATTTTCCAATTCAAAGTTCATTCAGAATTAAGTTCCGTGCAAGAGAAGCGCCCTGCAGCTAAATGGAATTGCGTTGCTGCATCTACACTGAGAACTTCCTTCGGGAGTATCCGATTAAGTGAATAATATGTTTGTGTGTGTTTCTTGTCAATGGAGGTAAACACCTGTCTACGTTTAACGAGATGAGTTTAAGCAGACACAGTAATCAGCTTAAGAAGATGTTATTGTGTAAGACTTACCTATATGTATATATAAATTGACTTGTGTCAAAGAGTACCCGTCAAGATTAAATAAAAGGTATGTCATGCATAAACCGCGCTGCTCGGCTATCGCTTCATCTTACTTAATTTCAGACTTCCTATAGTAAGAGATTCTAATAATAGGCAGACATTTGCTCATGTAACGGACATTATTGCACAATTTTAACTAGCGGTCGTCATTTATTTCTTGACCGTCCGATAATCCAAAATATCAGGAACAGCTTTACGTAAGAGCGCTGTGGCACCGCACATGAGCATAGACGCTGTAATACGAGCCCCATTAATTAAGTACACGACCACGTATGCACAACCAGTGGAACATAAAGCCGAATTTATAGGAAAACACCAAATGATCGCCTCATTGACCTAGTGCTAACAAGCACTGCTACCGACAGTTTAGTAAAATACTATACACATTTTAGTTTTACAGTGTCTTTATAGTGAATGTTTTTGATCTGGTTTCATTGAATTTTGGAGCTTTGCATCAGAGGGAAAAGCCGAAAGGAGACTTTTTGATAACTTGGTAGAAATGAGACAGGTCCTATTAAGCACTCTTGTTACAAAAGGTAACTAAGAAAGTATCAACAGGTAAAAATCAACAGCCATACAGAATCAATGCAGCTTCATTCCCATTCATTAAGACAATACTAACTTAGCGATCGTCGTTAATTATCGTCGAATAACACTCGGCACGGGATTTAAAACGTTGTCGCGATCGCCGTCGAGCAACACTTTTATCTGGAGTGAAGCTTAATGGCGCAACAATTTCGCTGGAATCTCGCGACGCGACGCCTTTGTTTAAATATGCAGCATGTCAGCACCGGTGACGTCACTTCACTATACTCAAAATATTATAACGTTCGCCCGTTAGCATAATAAAACGAGCAACGCTACGGCGCCGCATTAAGCTGCACTAACGAGGTGTGCGAGGGAATCAAATGTCATTCACTTTGTTTTATAGTTTACACTCAGATGGCTTGTTCCTAAAGTCTCATGTTAATACTCTCGCTGATGGTTAAATTTTTTATGAATGGCTTTATATTATTTAATTGATGTTCTAGCAACACAGTGTAGATCAACCTCGTTTAAATGCATTCACACTGCATCAAAATACATACACCGCCAAAGATATAAATACTTACTACAATGCTGTATGTAAAGTAAAATATATAGGTAAGATTAAATCAAAACAAAATCGAATTTCAATAAATATTCCCCTTGATCAGTTAGAAAGTGAAGCGATCATTGAGAAAAAATCGGCAGAAGATGTATTTGACCCGGCGGATGTGTTTGACAGTCGGGCCACATCGCGACCTGAACGATTTACATATTACGTGACACTTTTACCGAACTCGCCATTGACTTCTGCCTGATAGACTGAGACATGAACGCGATATTGTTTTTCCAATGTTACCTCCCATTCCCCCGGGCGGCCCTTCAAGACAACTGTTCTTTTTATTGATACTGAAAATTCTATGAATGTCTTACAACCTTACACCTTCATGCTCACGAAATCGAATCTGCTCCATTTTCCGAAATAAATTTTGTTACGTTAGACAAAGATTATTGATTAAATTACCCGAAAACATGTTGCGCTCCACGCCAGCGGTGAGATTAAATTATTTAACATAAAACGCCGGCAAGACTTTGATACTAAGAGATTTACACCTTTGAGACTGCGTTACGTGCTTATGTCATTACAAACAACAATATTTGGTTTAAGCTATTCACTCAGTCTTTGATATCAAAACCACTGTATAGACATCTGTTTAATTTACTAACGGCCAGTTTCTTCATCAAAAGTAAAAGTCAAAGTAATGTCTAAAGTAATAGTAACGGTCAAATTCGTTTTTGTCTATTAGTTTTGCTGTTACTTTAGCCTTGAAAAAACGAATTTGACCGTTACTTTTACTTTAGACATTACTTTGACTTTTACTTTTGATGAAGAAACTGGCTGTAACGCACTAGCTAAATAGCTAAAAATATGCTAACTTGGTTGGCAAACCAAATATTCGCCCTTTTGAATTTATAATGTGTAACTATTTGATTTTAAATTGATGTTACCTCGAGGAGCATCTGTTGATCAAATATTCAAGCATCAATCTGGTAACATAGAGTAAGAAGTCTGTAAGTAAGTACTTGATTTATTACTTTAGTTTGATTCAGACGAATATTTTCGCTATAAACGAAAAGAATAACTATTTTCGTCAGTCGGCTAACGCCTTCAAGTTTACGATCGATGTCAGCAAAGTCAAACCTTTATCAACCACGAAAACCTGAACCGTTAAAAAAAACGAATAATAGAAACCGGGTAGCTAGCCTACTTTACTTGTCTTATTAAAAGTTGCGAAGCGAACCTACCCAAAGCCAGTGTATTACAACAAACTACGGCTATGCATTCCGACTGCATTTGCTTAAAACTTGTAAATATTAAGCGAAAATTCTAGCCAATTAGGCGAGCGGCTGTGCACCAATTGAAGAAACTTTCTGTAGCTCCACTTGTTCGGGAATACAATCGAGAGCTTATTGGCTTTTGATTTATAAAGGCTTAACTTTTAATAATATTACTACTAACTTGTTACTGTATTATTTCGACGAGTTATATCCCTATAATTGGAGTGGCCGCGCAATTAGTGATGTTATTTAAGTCACTCGAAACATAAGATTGCTATAGTATCGTCTGTCAGTCTAATTAATTCGTTATAGTTTACAACTTCATTAAACCAATTACCCAATCAGTGTATACTTAATGGCTATTTACTTTCTTGTTTCCACTTGCGTGTCCAAGTATTCAATACTAAAAAATGGTACCAGTTGCGTAGATTGGTTTCCATAAACCAATACACGCAGATGACCATTTATTCTGTGGTATACACGATCCCGCAACACGTATAGTAGCAGTTACGCCTACAAAAACAAAAAGCCACCATGACTGCAATATAAGTACAATTGATTGCTACTATTCGATATATTTTAACTATGGCCAAAAAACATGACGGTACGCAACCAATTTAGAACGTGACACCGTACCGATACGTGGACAGATGACTCGTCCATTTGTTGCAGCGTGTCCGAACACATCGGCTCCGTTTAATTGAGCTATTTGTGTTAGTCCGCCGTGACAACGCCACAACGTAACTTTATATCGAAGCTTTGTTTACCTTTGATTTATTCACTTTTCGCGCGTTGGGCCGATGGTGGGCCCTTGCGGGATCTAAGATTTGAGCTACCTGGCAGAAGTCTTATAAAATTATTTTTTTACTAACCACGTCAGTATATATCCTCAAGAAATGCTAAATTAGGTATACTACCTGATGAATACTAAACTTACAGCCAAGAAAACAAAGAATATATAAACAGTAAATATCTTATTCTATTCACCCAATAAAACGCAACGTATATGAAAAAAAAAACTAAAGCCAAGCATCATTTATCCAAAGTCGTTTTCCTCTTTGGGTCAAGTATCCACAATGAAGATTTCATTACAGCTAAAGTTACAACACAAGTAAGCAATCGAGAAATTTTCTCTTTGTCGTCATATCAGAATTTAGTTTATAATTGTATCAAACAGTTTCGGAGCCAACTTATATCGCTAAACGAGTTGCACCTTCATTTATTTCGCCTAGCGGAGGCCAACTATTAGAAGTTGGAACAGCCGAGCGAAGACGTCGGGAGTCCGCGCCTGCTGTCGGAAACTTCCCGTTCATTTGCTCTGAGCGCTCTGAGCTTCGATAGTTTTCCGCCTGATTTCGGATTGTTGCAAATTTAACACAGACTCAAAGCAAGCTCTTCTGATCGCAAAGGCACTAAATTAGCTGTCAGTTGGGAAACTGTCCGCTCGCTTAGAATTATTTAGAATGTTGTAACTCGCGGCACTCGGCTAGTAATACTTCCGCGAGTTGGTGTTACGGAGTTCCAAGAAGTTGTTAGTCAGACTTTATTGCTCTTAACATTATTATATTTTAAGTAATTGTTCTTAGTTATCAAGTTTCGCGTTTTCGTGAAGCTATTTTCTTCAGCTAATTATTTTCAAGTAAATTTATTCTCATTACTCGGTAAACTTGATTGCTTTTATTTTACTCTTCCTCTAATATAACAAGATAGTTAAAAACATATAGTACGCAACATTTGCGGATTTTACATCTATAGAACCGTAATATGGAAATGATAATAGTATAATATAGAAAGCTGGGGAATTTCATCTCGGTAGCGAATTACGACTCATCTGAAGAAAATGAGTAAGTATGTGACGGATTCGAAATCCAATACGACGTTGATATACTACGCGTAACTCGTCTGTGTTTATAGGGAGATGCAGTCTCGAGCTTGATCAAGTAAAATCGTAAATACGGAACAAATGAATTACATAAGTGTAGACAAAACATATTGAAAAATCATTTGGAAAATATTCATCAATTTTAGCACCAGGAAGCACTACTAGAAAATTAACGATCTGCCCGATTCTTCGAAGAATAAGAGGTTGATCTATCTTATACAGCCTTGTTCTAAGCCCAATCGGACATGAACCAAACCTAATCCGGAGAACTTTTGAATAGTAAAACCCAGTACCAATTTTTTGTACATCTCGATTTAAAGCGTAATCTTTCCTCAATCTTCCAAAGTCTAAATATAACCACAGTGCGAAAATTAACGGTATCATACATAGGTAGGTACCTACATAATTTCGAATCTATTATTTTTTTTCCACTAAT
Organism: Helicoverpa assulta; assembly: GCA_963856015.1. Taxonomy (NCBI): domain Eukaryota; kingdom Metazoa; phylum Arthropoda; class Insecta; order Lepidoptera; family Noctuidae; genus Helicoverpa; species Helicoverpa assulta. The sequence continues at coordinate 7,021,979 of CAWLCW010000016.1, forward strand.
TATTAATACATCACTATTACGGCCAGTTTCTTCATCAAAAGTTAAAGTTAAAGTAGTGTCTAAAGTAAAAGTAACGGTCAAATTCGTTTTTTCAAGGCTAAAGTGACAGCAAAACTAATAGAAAAATTGAATTTGACCGTTACTTTAACTTTAGACATTACTTTGACTTTTACTTTGGCTTTAACTTTTGATGAAGAAACTGGCTGTTAGTAATATACAAGTCATCTTATGAAGAAACTAATAAAAAAAAATTAGCTGGAAACTCTTCTGAGTTATTAACGTCATAATAATTGTTTCGGAATGTAGTTATTGCTATATGCATATAGTATTTTATTGAGCCATTAGCGCATTCTACATATTATAGCTATTAATAGATCCGGGAACAGTTCCATGGAATGGCAACATCATGTTATGTGAAGGTAAATTAAAATTAAAAATATGTTTTTAGGGTTCCGTACCCAAAGGGTAAAACTGTAAGGTAAGGCTATTGTTTTTTTTCGCTCCTCTGACCGTCCGTCCGTCCGTCCCTCCGTCTGTCACCAGGCTGTATCTCATGAACCGTGATAGTAAGAGAGTTGAAATTTTCACAGATGATGTATTTCTGTTGCCGCTATAACAACAAATACTGAAACCTAGAATAAAATAAATATTTCGGGGGGCTTCCATACAACAAACGTGATTTATTTGCTCGATATCCATAAATATATATCATATATATAGAATATTATTTTGGATGGTACGGACTTGCACTTGGCCGGTTTTTATATAATAAATTATTGTAACCTAAAAATTATATTAAGTATTATTTATGCAACAAAATGCAACATAAATATAAAGGTAGATTTTAATGGCTGCTGTATGAAAGCGGAGGGCTATTACAGTGTCAAGGGTAGGCGACAGTGAGGTTTAGAACGGGGTTTTGGCCACCCGTGTTAGAGGAGACAGGGAAATAGTGAACCCCCTTTAATATTTTCTTTATATCTAACTGTTACATAGAAAATAAGTGAGCCGTTAGTTAATATCAGAGATAGGTAAATACTGACTACTTGATAACACATGTAATTTTAGATTTTACCTCTAGTATTTTCCTATGTATATTCAGATTAGTATGTACTAGTTTTGTTTTATGCCTTTAATTTCTTGTCTGAAAAGTTAAACTAAATATTCTTGAAATGAAGCTATATATAACAAAATATTGTGGACTTGAAAATAATAACCCACTCACCAACTATTCCAACCAAATTAGATTATTTACAGTTTCTTTGAAGTTTTTCAGATACTTTCGCTGCAGAAACTGTTCACAGCCAACCTTCTTAAACTTACCTCTGCTACCTCACCACAGAAGCAATAATTCTTTTCTAATAAAGATTGCACGAAGTGTTCCATTTAGTGGCGTTCCACCCTACGCAGGACAGGTGTCTCGCTCTCTGCCACAATAAATAGCTATTTACCAGCGAATGCGGCCTGCGGCTGCTGGCACGGGAAGGTGTTCTCAATTTGTCGCCGGGAATGAGATTGTCGCCGCTTCCAGTATTAGGTAAGTGGCTTTTACATTTCACTTTATACAACTAACATTGATTTTGATTCTGTGGTAATAGTTTGTTGTTTGGGAAGTCTCGTGAATGTTGGAAGGAGTGCTTTGGTTTATGATGGCCTCCGAAACATGCCTGAAGATACACCAGGCTACGATCCTGTATTACGATTTAAATATGTTCTTTTTTTATTGTTTTAGGTTCTATAATATGTTTTATAATGTTCATAATTAGATAACCCACCATATTTGTTCTGTTGTTATTATGCATTTATATTTAAGATTCCCCGGTTCAACTTATCTATCCAATAAATCATTAACAAAAGACGTGTTTTAATTTTTTCAACTGCATTGAGAAATTAAGAGAATATCTAATGTATTGCTCTTGAAAATGCCCTTATTTGTAAAGCAAAAACAATTGTGATAAAAACTCAACTTGACCTAAGAGTCAGAAAGAAAGTATTATCCTATGTTTCACCTCTAGACATACGCTCACTCAAGATATCGGCATCAGCTTGTCTATTATACGTCAACAAAAATATAAAAAGTTACCTAGTAATTTAAAGTAGGTTCTTAGATATAAAAAGTGTAACAGACAGCCCTAGAAGCTATGACTTTTTATGAAATCGTAATACTCTTGGAAAACTTTTTGCGGTCTCATCTCATGACGAAAACAATCTAGAGTCCGTATTGATAGTAAAGATTGTTACACACTGATTCGCCTCTACATATACGCTATATGCCAGCGTACGACTAGATACTTACATATTAGCACCTACGTGGTTAGAAGGTTATCGCGATTACAACATGTCATAGATTATCGTAATTTGTCTGAATATATTAATTACTCGACTCTGCCTGAGACTTCATCTGTGTTTGATTCGAATTGTGAATTGTTGCCTGCATTGGATATAGCTAGATACTTTGTTATAAAACTTAAGGTTCTTACTCAAACTGCTTAGCTCACTTTTAGTTTAAAAACTGAATCCTTAAAATGCATCAATAAAAATGCATTTAGATGTTCAACTAATCGTACTTACTGCAAAAATATCGCAAGTCGCGGCGTTGACTTCTCGACCACGCAGCATGATGACATGCGACGTCACATAACATGCCATTCAGCCAGGTGTAGAACCGGCTTAATAGGTGCTGACCAAACCTGTTTCAAGGTTTAACAACATGCTCGTATTCTACAACATTGTCGATCGCAGGTGGACGTTATACTGGTGTATAAGATCATTTAATATTAAGTTTAGTAAATAGAATAAAAATGGCCAAGTGTTTTGTCATAGCTCTGTGTGTCTGTTCGCTAATAACTATTGTTTACTGTGCACCCGGATACGAAAATAGAGGTTAGTTGGAATTTCCTTATTTGATTACTTTATGGTCGTGTTTTGTTTGGATATAGATGATGTGCTATATTTTTAAGCAATGTTTAGATATTTATACATAATATAAACGTTTTACTCATCAAAAAAATATAAAATAGTTACGCAGCATACACAGTCACAAGGATCAAGTTAATAATCATATGTTTTGTGCCGTCATTCGATTCAAATCAATTACATTTTAAGTAAATGTAATTTTATCTTGTTTTTCACGTGATTCCATTATAATCAGTACAAACCTAACTACCTATTATTATTAAACCCACAAAAAATATGAGACTGCTAATTTCAGAACAGAACAATCATCGTATAATGTTCATAGGTTTGTGGCATGTTTTGATTTCACTTTGTTTTGCTTTTCCTCATGCCCCCTAAGTTACCTATCTTATTTTATTTAAGTTTATGTTTTGCTTTTTAAATCATATAATTATGCGGATTCTTGGAAGGTCATACAAATATAACGCTTTGTACTGAATCCAGCAATTTAAATAATGGTATCTGCTAACTAGTAAATATTTGTCGCGCGATACAAATTCTTTGATATTCACAGAACTGACTCATCATTCTGAGGTCACTGACATATTTTGTTTTCAACTAATAATTTAACAGCAATAACAGTCACAACTTTGAAGTGTTATTATGTACGTTTTTTGCCGTATCAATACTGCACGATTCTGCTCATTACTTCGATCACCAAATTATTAAATAATGATACAATTAGAAGTGATTACTGAAGATGAGTGTACCGCCATTAATCAAATACAAATTAGAAGGATAGTGCTCAGGCTGGTTTAAGTCTTTGTTCTTACTAATTGCTACGTCAGTTTAATGTGTACTTAAAACGTTAACACTAACAAAAGTGATACTCTTTGACACGGTTATCTTTCTTTATCAGAAAAGCGGTCCACGCGGCAAGATGTCACTGACCAGTTTAAAACTAATGGTGCGTCAAGAACGAGGCGTCAGAACTTGGACACAGTGGACATTGTTTACATCGATGCTTCAACTCTAGACACAACAAAACTACAAACCCTACAAAACAAAGAGTCATCTCGTTTAGCACCAGTCAATGACCAAACCGACATGAACATTAGGCAAATTTTCCAACAACCACCAGAAACTAATACAGAATTTGTCACGCAAAATCGGGATTACGTGGTTTACAAACTGAAAGATGCAAGCGACATTCCTGCAAACAGTGTTTCTGATGAAAAAACGACCCTGGCGTCGTCCGACAATTATAGTTACGATAGCGAACAATTTGGATACTCAGATGAGAAACGCCCACCGCCGCCCCCGCCTCCAGATGACGATGACCCACCACCACCACCACCTCCGCATCATCACCCACCTCCACCGCCACCACACCACCATCCCCCTCCTCCTCCGCCACCACATCACTATCCCCCACCTCCGCCACACCACCATCATCCCCAGCCACCACCGCCACCAGACGACTATAGATCAAACTATTACGACAGATATGACAGCTACTATCAAAGGCGACCTCCTCCTCCCTCTCCACGTGATGACGACCGATCGAGAAAGTTCTATGATGACAGACAAATAAGGCAGTCTCCATACGATAGGCCACCGCCACCACGCAGAGACTGGCCTCCACAACAATATGGTAGGCCTCCTGGTGGCCCTCCCCCGCGTGGTCCTCCTCCACATCGTGGTGGACCACCCGATCGATATGATCGCGGACCACCCGATCGTTATGATCGTGGACCACCTGACCGATTTGATCGTGGTCCACCCGACCGCTATGATAGTGGTCCACCCGACCGCTTCGACAGGAGGCGGCCTGATCGACCTCGCGGACCACCTAATAATTATGATCACAGACCACCTGACCAGTACGATCGTGGACCGCCAGACCGCAGACCACCAAATGATAGAGATCAATGGAAAGACAATGAAAACAATAAATATACTCAGTATGATAATAATCCAACTTACACATCTTCTACTACTGAAGCAGTCACACAAGATAATCAATATGACATTGATATAAGATTTAACGATGACGACCGCACTCAACAAACAACTGCAGCAATTAATTCTCAAAATCCTAAAAGAGATATAACAACTAAACGTCCACTATCACCATTCCTATTTCAGGCTACTCCTGTAACACCTGAAGATTAATTTTAAAAAGTATTGAAACCTCGCTAAACCTAGTATTATGATTTTAATAGTAAAATATGTAATATAAATAAATGTTACCTATTCTTGTTTTAATAATAAACTATAATGAGTACTCGATTTGTTTTAGTACTAACAATAAGGTACCCAAGATCAAGAGTTTTATCACGAAATAGAGACTAAATATTTCAACGGAGAGCTATAGTTCACCATTCTAAATAATATGATGTATTAAATGAACTTTACTCGGCTGTGACTTGTTCTCGAGTCAGTTTTTTTATCAGTTACTCATCAAATAAAAAAACGTGTTATGATTCAATACGAACATTACTTTTTGCGGTTTTGATCTATCATTAAGGAATTTTACAAGTGTATAAGTTGCTATAAACCTATACATGTAGTTAAGACATCCGTTTTCTATTAATAATACGTGTATGTACTATTTTTTTTTTGTTTTTGCGCTATTTCATCATCTGTTATTTGTGTTATTTATAGGCAAGCGATCACCAGGACCACCTCCTAATAGAGGACCGCCTGCAAATCGTGGGCCCCCAGCTAACAGAGGCCCACCTGACAACAGGGGACCGCCGGACAATAGGGGCCCGCCTAATAATAGAGGCCCTCCTAACAACAGAGGTCCTCCCAATAATAGAGGCCCACCGAATAAAGGACCACAACAAGACATTGACACATCAGACCAAAATTCTTACAACGATGGCAATGGAAGCAATCGCCCAACCAATGCTCCTAGCACAAACAACAATGCCATACCAAATAATGATAATAAGGTAGAAGCAGACAAAACACAAACCGATAAAAATAAGCAAGACATTGTTGAAGTATTACAAGAATTTTTCGGTGACCGTTATCAGAATACACCGGTTACGGAGAAAGTAACTCAGCGACCGGTTCAGGGCGGTTACCCAGTGTTTCAAGCTATGGCTGTTACTCCAGAAGAGTGATTACATCAAGAACTCCTTACATCATTATCGTCATCAGCATATATTATTGGTACTAGTCTGGCAGGACCTGTAGATTAAAAGACTTATAAAAAAAAAAGAAAAAAATCATATTAGCACTCTACTAGATTTTTCTTAAAGTGTGCCATTAACTATTACTTTTACAGTTGACTGCCCTAGAAAAGGTAAATAAGCACTGATTAGGGAAACAGGCAGCTACTGTTATTTACTTTAAGTGTGACTCATTAATCATCATAACGAATATTTTATATATAAATCACTGCTTATAATTTATATATGATTTATATAACTTTAAGTATAGGAAAGAAAAGGTTGGTTAATGATTTGCCATACTAAACTGAAGAAGACTAAATCAGTGCTGTGTTCTAGTATAAAAAATATTGAAATGTTATCTTTTATCTAAAATTTTAAAATCAGGTTCTAAATGATACTGTGAAGAAAATCGGGGATGAATAACAGCCAACACTTCAAAGTTAATTTTTAATGTAATAGTTTTATAACAATGTCACTTTTTGCTCAAATATAAAGTAAGTTAAGAAATGCAAAGGTTTATCATTTTACAAGTAACATACAAAGTTAAACAAAAGAACAAACTGAATCTCAATCAAACAATAAAAAGCTTTTAAATCTTAACACTGGAAAAATCTAAACACACTTACTCGAAACTATAACTCTAGCAGAACTTGTAAAAAGTACAGTCCGCAATCAAACCATAACTCCACACAAGTTGATTACAAAATAATTTTCACATTAATTGGGATCATTATCACTTAAATGTAAACTTTTCAATATTTTCATTAATAGGTGGGTTTGCATCTTCCGTCTGCGGTACGCATGTAGCCAGGGATACATCCTCCCGCAAAGTTTTCCCGGCCATCCTTACCTTCTGTGGTTGTATTCACGGCACCACTTTGTGGCGTGGTTGTACTGGTGGTAGGAGCTGTAGTCACTTCTGCCTGCTGCCTAGCTACTGTTGCTGCCAAATCTTCCTTCGATTCTTCCTCAACAAAGTGTATGGACTCATCTGTATTCCCTTGTTGTACGTTGTCATTCGGGTGCAATACATTATGAACATCTTCTCTCACTTTCTGTACTGATTGGTGAACAGAATCATGGATGCGACCGAAAAAATTCGACAATGGCCCATCCGCGTTCGTAAATGGCAGTGTTAAAATAACACAAAACAAAATAGAAATTGTTAATTTCATTTTGTGAAATGATCTTGTTCGTGTCACTTCTTGTTAATATTTTCTCTTGACTGAAGTCCCGAGTGTGACTTCAGTATATAAGATAACTTATTGACCTTTTAAAAATTATCTTCATTATATTCCGAGAACTGATATAATTCCTATATGTGAATATCTCTTCAAAATAACTTCCATAAATATTTGATATTTAAGTATAGGATTATTACTTCTTGAATTAGATTCCTAAAAAAAAAAAATTGCCATGAGGTTTTTCTTTTAAATTATTAACTGAAAAATAATATTCTAAACATAATAATTCTACTCAAGAGCTGTGAAACAAATTAACTCCTTTTCCTCTTAATACAATTTTCAAAAATATAAAATAGGTATAAATGAAATAGGTCATTTATTTGGTTATTGATAAAATAATTGAAGTCACAGGTCACCGTACTCTCTTAAATACCTAAGTGAGTACCATGAAAAAACAAATGGCTAATGATGACTAATTACTGTTAACTTAGTACATACTACCTAACCGATAACGATATCAAAAGAAAAAAAATCTTACCTCTAAAGTCTTTGCCTACAATTTCCTAATTTATCACGTCTCTGGCCCAAAGGACATTCCAGTTCTGGTACTCGTATTATTTGTGACTGTTGCGTCACATCTCCTGCTGGAGTCGTGGTCGCCAATCGAAGTTTTTCATGGAAATTAAAAACTACTTGTGGTTGTGCCCCGGCGCACATGGCCACGACCATCACCATTACAAACAACACACACTTCGCGTCCATTTTATTGTAGTGCATTGAGGATACTACGTCGCAGCTATACTTATATATATTATATAGTTTGTGCGAGTGTTTACCATGGTTGTCTACACACTCCGTTTATGTCCATGACTAATCCCGCTCGACACCTCTCCGTGTTCAGTGGCACATCTATCATTTTGGTTTGAGGATTATCACCACCTTCATGAGATATTTCTTCTCGCACACTACTTGTTCTTGGTTCTTCCTTAGGTTTCAGAAATGTATTTTCTAAGTCTTTTATCGGATTTCCGAATATTTCCAAGATAAACTTCCCGGAAAACGATGAGCTGGAGTCACATACTAGGAAGTTAATTACTAAACTAAACACAATTAAACGTGTTGACAGAGAAGTCATTTTACAATACTAAAACATATCGCTGCCCGCTGTTCGTTTATCAGCCGACAATTACCGGGCGGCTACACAAATACGATAACATTCACCAACATCATGTTAATTTATCTCTATTGAACTAATTGTTTATTTTATTTAACGTATTTCCGAACACATTACCTAATTATTAAATCATCAATATGAAAGAATGAAGCACCAAATCAAGATACTTTTATCTCACAACACTAATTGTCTATGAACTTCACAATAAACTAAATGTAAGTACCACGCGCATGATCCGACAGCAGCGAGCATGAACTAATTCAAATCTTCAAGCCAACAATATGTAGGTCAATTTATTCTAGATTGAAGCTGGGTCCATCTAGTTAAGGCGCATTTAAAAATATTGGTCACATTTCAAGACACCAATGGACTCTTTGGCCTCCTGGGTGTTGTGACATTGCCTTATTAAAACTCTAAATAAGGGCGTACCTTCATCAGTTCTTCATTTAGCTTGTTCTTGTTGCAATCTGGATGCATTTCACAGTACAAGTTGAGCCACATCACCATTTGTTTAGACTTATCAACACGCTGTACTAAAGAATAGGAGTCAAGGTCAAGTAGTTTCGGTTTTGTTTTAATTATGACGTATTTATTATAATTTTCACTCTTGTCTAACAAAACTTTATAATCTTGACTATCTTTTGGCACTAGCACAATGTATGCTAGTTCTGATTGGCCTTCACTGTTCTTCAAATAATCTATGATAGGCCGTTCGTCGGACTCCTTAATTGTATCGACTTCATAAAAGTTTGTCAAATCCTCTACTGCTTTTTGCAGAACTAAACCGCGACTTGAAAACGTGAAGGAGCACAAAATGACAACAATAAATACTAATTTATCCATCACTAGATATTGTAACGTCTGTTTGCAACTAGTTTCTGAGAAAGAATATGAAGAGATCCTGAGTTCATAATCAATATTGTTCGCACGGCAACATATTCACCGCTATAAATGGAGCATTTGACCCTATTACACCAATTGACTTCTATCATTGCGTCTATTGCCAATTGACTAACAAAAATGCATGCCTACAGCATTTATTAGGAAATATTGATAGGTCAAATGTAAGCTACAAAAACAATTTATAAAATAATATACTTACAAAGCATTGCCAAAAATACTCGCACGTCAAGAAATGGTTATTCCTAAAGATAATAATTTACTGAAATAAAACAATATTACTTATCGCTTTGATTCTTCGAAGCTTATCTGCTGGGAAACAACGTTGTTTTTAAACAAGAGACTAAAATACCTGAATTTTACCTATTTGTAATTTAGGACACATTAAAGCAAATCTAGGTACTTTCAACCAGAAAAATAATCACAACAGTAGCGGCATGCTTGAAAACTTCTAACAAAATAAAACAAACAGAAGCACATTATTTGAGTAAGTAATAACTACCTAATTGATGATTACGCTGGTTGGATAAAGGGCACTCATAGTTCATCATGCTGAAATCCTCGTTAGCCGCTCCCGCAATACAAATTCGCTTCAGCGATTTCATTCGTTTCGTTTCGGAACAAGATAGACCTATTTTTTGCTGGGAAACTGACCATTTGAATTAAATTTGAAGCCTTTGGTTCGAATGAAGGTACTTTGTTGTTACCAACAAAGACTGCAGAGTGTTCATTAATGCTTTAATGAACTCTTTTCTTTGCTGAACTGGTAACGAAGTAATGATTTTTGTAAAGACTGTACGCTTATTAACTATTTAACCTCGCTATTCTTTATCCTATTGTTTCTCGGCCTATTGAATCTGAATTGTTATAAAGGACTGACTGTGTACGGGTTAGCCATCTCTTTTCGTTTATAATTCGGGATTACTGTGAAATGACTGATCGTGACCATATTGTAAGCAGATGTAGTTTTATAACGTAGATTACGTACGGACTACCTTTTGGTTTTAATCGAAAAAATGGGGAATAACCTTTTGCTACAATACCTACATGGCCCGGCTTTACTAAAACAAAGGCCGTTTATACACTGGCTTCAATATCAGACACAGCATAAAAAGGATATGTCATGTCCTTTGACGGCATAACTGACGCTAGAGAGTGAAAAATGCCACGCACCGGCCTCACGTGGGAGGCATTTCATGATTAAAATACCTACCGGTGGCTATGATATTTTAATTAAACACCATTTATTTACATTTAAACGAAATAGTACAAGTACAGCAAAATAATTCAATAAAGTAACCATTCGATATGATGCCAATAATTTGGACATGGGACGTTGGAATGACAATGATGAGTTCATAAAATAAATACGTTCAAAAAGTTATGTTAATGAGTACATTACGAGTAATCACAAGAATGCAGTATTTGTTTAAAATGTATTACTTACACTTAATAGGTAATAAACAATTTTATTAATCATCCAAATGACACATTAACGACGCTCATAGAAATGTTATTGTGTATTCATAACTATCTAAGCTAGATGAATAGTTCATAATGATTATATTAAGGGGGTTCATACTGAATACTTAACCACTAAATTATTTTTTAATATCGCCTCAATCCAGTAGCGACTTCTGGATGCCATTCAGAGTTAAATTCCTCACTTACCTATATTGATCTGGACGATAAAACTGTCTAGGTCTAGATTTTATGTTACGTGAACAATAAGCCAAAAAAAGTTGTTATTATTTTTAAACTAATTTTGTTTCAAATTATTAAAATATAACTTTAGTTATTAGTGTCATTGGGAGCAGCATTGTATTACCTGGGAGGTAATATTAAAAAAACATCTGACAATATTATTTCTCAACAAACAAAAGTTAGAGTATTCATTGTTCTTGATGTGTGTGTAGCGTAACTTGGTTTGGATGTGTTAACTTTTTCTGCCTACCTAAGCTCTCTTACAAACTGCTTTTTTTTAAGTTTCAATTTTTTTTTTAAGTTGTTATATAATTTCGTGTGCGTGTAAATTGTACCGTTTTAATTTCAATGATGGTCAGGGGATATCTGAAAATCAGGGCTGTGCCCAGCACAGCTTATACTGAGATATACCCCTTGCCACACTGGTTCTTTGTTTTTCTTGTATACTTTGGTGTTATTTTTCAATGACTGTAATATGTGTGGCTAAATAAATGGTTTAAATGGTTTAAATTAGTATTATCCAAACCATCTAACATAATTTTTTTACAAGGGATAAGGTGAAAATTAAAAAAAAACGCTTTGTAACATAACATTTATTAAACATTCCCAAACAATATAAACAATAAAAGTATTTCGTACATAAACATCACAGATTAATAATTAAGCTTTTAATTTTAATTTTCACTGAGTCATGCTACTAACTTAAGCTAAGTTTAGACTACAACAAAAATGATACCAAAAAAAGTCTGTATTATATTCACATTTTTGGTTTTGCTTAGGGCTACAACGTGCCTATTACACTGAACAACATTTGAACCCAATGGGTCATTAAAAAGATGAAGTCGATGATATGATATGATATGATATGATGAGACAAGAGTATGTCACTAGCTGTCTACTCTGAGTATATGGTATGGTAGATAGGTATATTGTGTGGTAGCATAAACTTAGCAGTACGAACAAGAATCGTTTTCTTGTTTATCAGCATCATGCATTTAGTTCTTGGTACCACATCCTCGGGACTTGAAGTGCCTTGATTTCTTGGGCTGGAATAAATAATACAATATCAGTCACAGTTTTCAATACTGAAAACCAACGTATGTTTATTACTTCTCTGTTCGTATTAAAACAAAGAACAATTTTGACAAAGTTTATTTATGTATGTATGTAGGGATAAATATTTTTGTCAGCCCTAAAAATATCATCATCATCATCATCAGCCTATCGCAGTCCACTGCTGGACATAGGCCTCTCCAAGTCAGGCCTAAAAATATACTGCCTGCAAAATACGTAGATGATATCCTAAGATAAAGCTTTTTTCACCAATAACCAAGAAAAACAACAGTTCAGTGGCTACTAACCTCATAGTTACACTCATTGTCGTCCTCCTCAGATGATGACGATGACGATGATGAAGAAGATGACGAGGATGAGGATGATGATGACGAGGAAGACGAGTCTTTGTGGTTCTTCTTGTCCTGAAATATAAGATTTTGTATTAATATATAAGATTTTTTTTTTTCAATTTTATTAGCCTGGTTAGTTTATTTGTTTGCAGTAAGAGTGCGTCTACACGGCACAAGTTGCTTCCGCATGTTGTGGCATATGGGCAGGTTACATGCATTTTAAAAACGTGCGTGTACCAAAGCAAGATACCCTCCCGCGTGCTGTGTAGCGTGCGCATGGTTCACTTGTCCATGTTAAATTACTCCAGCTAAATGCACCGTGTAAACGCACCCTAAAGGCCGACCTAACCGGACGCGGATGAAACCAAGAGTCTAAGACGTAAAGACTGTACAATTACAATACAATATTCAAGTCGATTTAAACTGATCTGTCTTATAGTAATAAAGCAATAATACAAAATGATTATTTCCACTGTCGGTTTCAGTATTTAACTTGATTGAATTTGTTCAGCGAATTTACGAACTCAACTTCGGTAAGTGGGCCTTAATGCAATACATTATTTAAATTATCAACATCGCTATAATGTTCCACGGAATTTGTAAATTAACAATTCTTCCGGTAGTCAGATCCATTTTATTGGTTTTCGTGGTTACCTATTAACATTTTTAACATAATATCGTTCATAACGAGCTGTTCTTGAAAACAAGTAGTGTAATTCAGAAAATGCTATGCTGTTTATTTCAGCTTTTATCGATTTTGTAAGCTTTTAAATGAAACATGTAAAATTAAATGTAAGCCCATCTGCAGTTTTTACTACTACATTAAAAATTGGTTCCTGTCCCATCATAAACAAAAACATATCTAAGAGCGACTAAATCAAGGGGAGTTCCCTAACCCCTGTTAGGGTGTAAATAAAATAAACCGCCGGCAAAAGTTGGGGAAACAGTTTCATCATTACTGCTCATTAGAGTCGCAATTGAAACTCGCTTCAAGAAACTTATAGCGGTTTCATTCCCCCCTGTAAAATATTTCAGTTTCATTGCATTCTTCATAAGGAGGAAAGTATGTATAACAAGGGATTAAAAGAAATGAAAATAGAAGAGTGTACGATTAAGTGTAATACTGGAATACTCAATATTAATATACTATTTAGGGCTATATAATAACTACAAATAATATTTGGATATCACACAAGAATCATTGTAGTATTTTCCAATCTTAAGTAATTAGGTCCCCAAATATACTAGGATTTGTTTGACGCGACATCGATTTATAGAATGCGTCAATAAAATGTTTTTCATTCATTGGGACTTCCCTGCACAGTGCATAGTCATACAATATGTCTTCGAGTGTTGAACGTGGAGAAGCCCAGACATAAGTGTTACAACTATTATGTTTATTGTGAGTGCATAAGTGACGTATTTTTCTGCGATTTTTTCCGCGTAGAGAAGAAAAGTCAGTAAGTAGGAAAACCATTTAAACATGTTATGGTATATTATTATTCCTATAAGTATTTAATTACAATTCTTCCGAAAACAAAAGATCATGAGTAACATTAAAAAAAAATGTGCAGATACCAGGGCTAGAACTTTCTTTTTGCACCTAGAGTTATATCAAACTTCATAAAGGTAAATAACGTAACGTAAGACCAGAACATTTTTTTTTTTAATAGGCTGCGGTTGTGGGTTTTTTCTTTCTTTGTGTCAAAATTTCGCTAAATATTTGTAATTGACCTGATTATTATTAGATCACATAATATACAAACCACTGGGATTTTTGCACTTACGTTTATTTAGTCATACTTACGTTGTCACAATCGCCATCCTCTTCAGATGATGATGACGATGACGACGATGAAGACGATGAAGATGATGACGATGACGAACTGGAATCGTCATCGCATTTTTTCCTCTGAAAAAATAATAAAGTAAACATACATATGAAGTAAATAACTGAAATAAATATTTTATCCGGGTACAGGCAATAGTTCCCAGGAGACACGGGTGAAACCACGGAAAGCAGCTAGTACTAGGTAAAGTAATAAAATATCTTGTACCTACTTAAATCACAAGAAACTTATGCTTTAGATAGACAACTGAATTATATTGCATGAGCCAACTGTGTGTTAGTGATTAAGATAAGTTAAAAATAAATAAATTAAGGTAATTCCCAAAGTTATCAGTCTTCTCTGCTTCGCTTTTGTTGCTAACTACAAACAACAATAATCAAAATTAAGTCGCAAAATACTAATAAGCTTGATAACAGACAATTAAAACATATTTACACCGAAATATTTATGCAAACATGATATTGAACCAGATATTTTATGGGTTACAATAACAATCGCTACAAATACAGATTGTAGGCGTCGCAGTACCCTTCACCCGTGATCTGGTCTAAATTCCAGCTAAATATTATTGTTTTATAGGTAAGAGATACCCAACGCGTAAATTTTCTATAACTTTTTATAACATGATAACTACACTGTCAATTTGTTTTTCGGTACCCAACGTAACGTACGTAATTTATATCTTTTTAAAATATCGCGAACTTACTAACAACTACTTGACTGTCATCAAGTAAGTTTTAGTATATAGTTTTAGTGTGACGAACAAAGTCAACAATCCTATACATTAATGGTCTCTGCACACAGGGGGCGCGGCGCGACGGGACGGGACGGCGACGCGACGCTGAGCAGTTGTAATGTACTAGCTAGATATTACGGACGACGCCACACAGAGCGTCGCGTCGCGTCGCGTCGAGCGGGACGGCTCTATGTGCAGAGACCTTAATTGCAGGAGCAAGTGTACACTTTGCCTAATTGCCTACCGTATAATATTTTCCTTCTCGTCTCAATCCATCCTAAGGTTGTCTGGAAGAGATCGCTCTTAGCGATAAGACCGCCCATTAAGTCACCTACTTTAACTAGATTTAGATAAAAAAAAAAATTAAAATTGGTGTACCTAATAAAGTACTTATATCTATCTATCTATTAATTTTCAAAAAACATTGTCAATATACAATTGATTCAAGGAAATATAAATTAAACTCATGCGCATGTTAGGTGGTAAGTAGGTACTTACATCTTCGCATCTTGATCGCTGTACGCCACTGAAACGAAAAATAAGTAAATTTAATTTACCTAGAATAACATAAAATTTCTGAGAACTACGTATTTGTTCCTATTTTGAAGTTTGATGAAATAATAATGAATTGCTAAAATACTTGACGTCAGTTAAGGCGAAATAAAATAATATTATAGATAGTTCAACTCAGATTTGCGCGCGGCCCTATGTGTGCGTCGGCTTGTAAATATACAACTTTCATTCGTGTGACAGTGACGTCGTCCGAGCATGACGTGTTCTTATCGCTTTTTGTTATGGGTACAGTCGTTTACGAAAA
The DNA here is from genome assembly GCA_963856015.1 of Helicoverpa assulta. Taxonomy (NCBI): domain Eukaryota; kingdom Metazoa; phylum Arthropoda; class Insecta; order Lepidoptera; family Noctuidae; genus Helicoverpa; species Helicoverpa assulta. The sequence goes on from CAWLCW010000016.1 coordinate 7,037,830, forward strand.
TACTAGTTATTCACGGAGAAATTATTAAGGAGTCAGGTAAAGCGTTTCAAAAAATGAAACAACATTCAAAGCTATTATTAAATATTTTTAAATATAGTTTTTCATTATTTTCTCATACGTCTTTTCAAATTGACATTGACAGTATCTAAGAATTAAATACTCCTTACATATTTTCTAGCTCGGGGTACGCGGACAATAAATAAAAGTGTGGACTAAGAATGTAAAAAGAGGTATAATCTAGTATAATAATGTAAACAAAATGTGTGGGGAATTTTAAAAAATTATATTGCTTCGCATAATGTCAACCAAAATAAGACGGAAATAATGAAACTCATAAATGAACGTTTAAGTCAAATTGATGAAAGGATGTGGGGTAATACTTGTCGACATGTACAAAAGAAAAAAGAAGAATACTATAGACATTTTGACATGGAGTCAGAATGTATAATTCACCTTGGAGAGTAGCGAATCCGAAAATTCAACATTTGATTTTTCAAGCACGATTCATAATCATAATAAATAAATAAACATTAAATTACGTAATAACTGTTTTTCTTTAAACACCCGTATACAACCCCTAAATAACTGTATTGTACCCGACTGTACCTCTTGTCACGCACACAAAGTCACTGTATATGTACAAGGGTTACCCACACATAAGGCCGCGCGCACGACAGAGTTGAACTTACTATACGTCAGTATTTGAGGTAAAGGATACTTGAGTGTCTTTTTGCTAATTATTTGCTGTGCAATTTACAACGTGGAAATCAAATGACTCAAACAATATCTATACTAATATTATAAAGACGAAGAGTTTGCTTAAATGCGCTAATCTAAGAAATACTTCTTCGATTTGAAAAAAAAAGTGTTATATAGCCTGTAAGCGTTTGATTTGGGTAGCAGATCCCTTGACACACAGGCGAAAGCGCTGGAGAAAGCTAGTTTTAAGTATATATCTATACATATAATAAATCTGTAGAAAAGTAATTTTTGTACATTGAAGAAATTGACAAAAAAAATAGCCGGCATGTTAAAGGATAACTAACAGAACCCATTTCCATCATTTTTGTCATTTTTGTCTGTTTGTCTGTTTGTCTGTTTATCTGTTTGTTTGTTCGAGATTCACGTAAAATCTACGAATTCAATGCAGACAATGCTTATATGCAAAAATTCTACGTAACTTGGGGTATTACTTAGTTTTTGTTTCATCGAAATCGATTCACTCTATCAAAAGATATGATTAATTTTGTGAATTCAAGATGTAAAATATTACGACACGCAATCTGTTTGTCAAAACTGTACATTTGAATGTTGTAGTTATATTAGTTGTTCGGCCTATTATTAATCTTTACACAGAAAATCACACCTTTATAAGTAACTTCGGAAGAAAAAAAAAATGAAAATTTTGTTTAGCCAAGGTTAAAGTAGCTCCATCTGTGGTAAAAATACATCAAATTTGTCAAAAGAGCGAGGTGGTAAATGACAATTAATTACCATACATTCTTTATAGAGGACTATTATTTTAACAGATGGAGTTGTGTATTTTCCGTAATTCACCATATTTTAACACGTAGTGTAATTTTTCGATAGACATTTCAATAGTGTTTGTCAGTTTGCCGTACCACATCAAAATCCAACTATAATTATTACCTTGATGAAAGGAAAATTAATAGTTCTCAGCCAAATTTAAAACGGTGCCATCTAAATTATTTTTTGAACATTATGTCAAAAATGATGACTTTAGTGGAACAATTAATTATCATTTAAAGTTACAGATGGAGTTCATATCAGGATTTTTTCATAAACATAGTTTAGTTTATCTTCCACTAATGTGGTGGCCTTAAAACAAATTACTTTGAGTGAGTAGTATTAAGTAGACCTTAATTATTTTTTCTGATGCAAAATATGTAAACTTAATCCTAGAAGAAAGGAAGATCTATCTCTCGCAAGCGCTGCTAAGCGTGAGGTAGGTAATGTAGGCTTCTGTAGCTTTAAAAACAAGCCCAGATACAAAGTGCAGATAATAAATGGGAGCTTTCTCGATTTAATACCATACACACACGTAAAATGCTTTATGCGTCTGGAAACGTACAAATTACGCGTCGCATACCAGAGACATGCTTACTTTTAACTTCTGATCGCAAATACACTGTTCACGATTACAAACAGTCTCAGAAAGACCCGAGCCAAGTCTAAAAAAACACCTTTTATATAAAACTACGTTTGATGTCATTCAATTACAAAGACAGAATTGTTCTCTGCTGCAAATCCTATCCACCTATATCCTATCCTAATCCAGCATGCATTGCAGGTGTGCATTGCACAAAAACCAATGGTATCCTATTCGAGAAGTCAAAAGAGTCGGCCTGCCAACGTCAGCTTTTGCGCTAAGCAAGTGTTCTTAATAGTACCATCAGAATTACATTCATCGTTGAATGAGGTGAATACATTTTCAGAAACCACAATAACAGTAGGAGCCAAAGCGTATGATCGCTTCATAGAGCTCTGATTGGCCCCAGGTGACCAACTCAGGTCTGATTTGTTCGTTCATCAGATCTTTGAAAGTGTTTCGGTGGATACTTACTGTCGTCCTGTTTACGTGTGACACAAAATATGGTATATAAACGTCCTCCGCAAGAGCGAAATTTTCCCGGTGAGCGGTAGTGACGCACAGTATACAACACTTCTGTTTCTTTTGATTTTCTGGCTTCACCAAGAAATGACAAATTGCGAGCGTACATTTTGAAAATCTTGGCAAAACTGCAGGTTTCAAGTACGAACACATGAAGTGAACTCTCACAGATACGTACATTTTGCCTATTCGTGAACTAATGCAAACATTTCGGTGGAGTCCCTCCCGGTTTAGACCTAACCCCACATTAGGCGTGCGCGATCCTCGGGCGTGTGAGTAGCGCGTGCGTCGCGAGCACGCTGCGTGAGCGTCGCGTTTTGCTGCCCTGCGGCATTTGCAGCGCGCTCGACTTGACGTTTAACTGCTAAGGCGTTTAGCGGGCGGCGGGGATAGCGGGCGAAGGGGTAAGAACGCAACTCGAGCGCCGCGTGCTCGCCGCGAGCGCGTCGCTTGCACTCTTCACACATGCCGCAGGGCAGCAAAACGCGACGTTCACGCAGCGCGCTCGCGACGCCCGCGCTACTCACACGCCCGAGGATCGCGCACGCCTAATGTGGGGTCAGCCTTACCATAGTGAGTAAGTGCACAGTAAATCCCCAATTCATACAAGTCATACAAGTGTTTCTCCCCAGTAGTGAAACTATCCTACTCTATGCGCCTGCTGATGATGATGACTCATTTTATCATCCATCCAGCTATTCACCAACTATGTTGGTGTTGGGCTTCCAGTCACCAAATCTGTTTGAGTACCAATATTTTGCTTGGAGCGACTACCTATCTATCTATCTTCAATCCAGTCAACTACACAAGACGATATCCATGGTAAGACTGACAGACTTTCCGGCTTCTGATTAGTCGCAGCAGCTGCAGAAAATGTACAAATGACAGCTTTGTCAGACTCAAAGCATATAGACATAGATTATAGCTATTTCCTGTGAAAATTACTTACGCACCATACGTAATTTTTTTTATTTTTTTTATTTTTATTTTATTTATTTAAATCAGGCATCAAGGCCCATAGCAAACACAATACATAAATATTATAACATTAAAAATCATATACTAATACATATTTTATATAAACAACTTAAAAACTAATGCACACGAAGTAATAATTAATAAGTAATAATTGACTATTCTATATTGCCCACGCAGACGAAGTTGCGGGCAACAGCTAGTAAAAAATAATTTTGAAGTGCAGAAAAAAATTCTGTACTGTACTCGGTGCCAAATCTCAATTAAGTATCATCTAGACACACGGCAGTGTGTCCGCCAAGTTTGAGCAAAAAAAGCGACACACCGGCCGTGGGTTATATTACACGAACCATTTCGGGCCAAATTCGACCCCCCTGTAACTCAAAATCTATTTTATTTACGCATATCAAATTTCTAGTATCTGTTGAGACCCCCTCACTTATCTAAAATACAAAATTTCATTAAAATACCTATTGTAGGTCTTGAGATATTGACGTCAGAAAATCGCTATTTTTACTATACACTGATTCACTGATTCACTGATTCACTGATTCACTGACTCACTCATCAAAAACCTAGACCACTTCCAATGGTCGTATTGACTTGAAATTTGGCATGGAGGTAGGTCTTTATGTCAAGGTAAAGGAAAAAATCTGAAAATGGCCAAGTGTGAGTCGGTTTCAAAATAATGAAGGTGTTTTATACCAGGTGTAAATACCCCTAAGGAACCAAAGCGACCTAAATTTATCTATATTTATATAATATATCTTCGAATGGTACAAAGGTTTGTATTTAGTCAAAGTAAAGTAAAAATCTGAAAACGGCCAAGTGTGTCACTTTCGAAAATAACGAATGTGTAACTTTGATCCACGAACATAATATATGATAACATGTCATGTCAGTCAGTTGGTAAATCTAGTCCATTTAGTTAATCTAGTAAAAAAAAAAAAAAGTCATGGTGGCCTACTGGGTAAAGGACCAACCTCTCAAGTACAAGGGCGCGGGTTCGATCCCAGGTCAGGCAAGTACTAATGCAACTTTTCTAAGTTTGTATGTACTTTCTAAGTATATCTTAGACACCATTGGCTGTGTTTCGGATGGCACGTTAAACTGTAGGTCCCGGCTGTCATTGAACATCCTTGGCAGTCGTTACGGGTAGTTAGAAGCCAGTAAGTCTGACACCAGTCTAACCAAGGGGTTGCCCGGGTAACTGGGTTGAGGAGGTCAGATAGGCAGTCGCTTCTTGTAAAGCACTGGTACTCAGCTGAATCCAGTTAGACTGGAAGCCGACCCCAACATTGTTGGGAAAAAGGCTCGGAGGATGATTAGTTAATCTAGTTCATTTCTTTGTAAGAAACATAGTGCATATTAAAAAATCTAAAAGATAGTATAAATGAGACATTTCTTTAACTAACTTCATCATAAGAAAAAAAAAATAAACAACCTTACAAAAATAAATGAAATCCCACCCAAAACAAAAATGTGAAAGACTGCCAAGTTCGATAATATGGGAATGCTTCGCCTATAAAAGAAGTGAGATCTGAATAAGTACCAAGTTCCATACGCATACCTCAGTTAAAAATAGTTACTTTTTAATGATGTTACTTGGCAAGTTTTAATAGAAAATTAAATACTTGATTCATTGCGTTTAGTAGGTTTATAACAAGGTGTATGAAAACTTGCCAAGTGACATCATTAAAAAGTAACTATTTTTAACTGAGGTATGTGTATGGAACTTGATACTTATTCAGATCTCACTTCTTTTATAGGCGAAGCATTCCCATATTATCGAACTTGGCAGTCTTTCACATTTTTGTTTTGGGTGGGAATTTCATTTACCAATAGTCTTTAATATCATTTTTAATAGGTACGCATGACAGTGGCAAGGTCATTGCCATTGGTAATCTATATAACGTTAAAAAGCTTGCTTTTCATTATTTCGTCTCTAACGTTGACGTAAAACAGACAATCACGTTTACCTACATAGCAGGTCTCTCAAAGTTTTAAAGGCGGTAATAATCACCATTTATTGGGTACAATTCCAATTGCAATCTCAAGCTGAGAAACACGTAAAAACCCAATTACAGTTTGTACGAAGTGGGAATTACACCTAGCCTTAGGATATTGGGAATTGAACAAAAGTCTAAGACCGTGATACGCTGAGATTTAAAAATAAGAAGAAAACTCACCAGGATCTTGCCTCAGTCATCGCCAGAAGGGCTAATGTTGCCAACAGTAATAATAGAGCTTTGTTCATTTTGGTAGTACCTTAAAAAATAAAATGGTTTTGTTAATAAAAACTCCTTAAACGAATGAGATTTGAGATTATTTTTTTGTAACACGTCGGTTACTTTTTTCCACTTAGTAAAATTGAATAAACAATGTATTCATGTATAAACTTTCAGAAAACCCAATATAGACGTGTGGTTTTTATTTGGATGGTAAACAATCTCTTTTCATCACAAAACCTAATGTTAACATTATTAACATTGTACTACACGTACGAGTTATGATCTTTTGTTAATTCGCCGAGTTATTTCTAAAAATGTAAAGCTTGTGCCGTTTTATGTACTCAGTTTATGAACAAATAATAAAACGAGAGGAATAAACGAGTCTCTATATTTCGTCCCATCTGTCATTAAAACGATTAAAGAATTTCATAATATTAGGACCTTTAGACCCCTGGGCCCAAAGATAATTTAGACACAAATTAGAAAATATTACCTATAAGTACACAATTAACAGACAAATATGATAATTATATGCATGTGAAATGAATTCCTGTATGTATGTACAGTACTAGTTACCCTTAAGACATCAGCAAAAATATCAATGCACTTCTTACAAAAAAAAATAAGTTAATAACAAAATGTTATTTTAAAATAAGAAGAAAAAATACTTACAGAAATACACAACACAGGTAAATTGTCGATAAATTGGTTCTCACAAAACGCCACTTGAACTCAATGTAGCAAAGTAGTCAGTCCCGCCTATTTGCATCGACTGAATTTTCGTATTTATCACTATAATTTGGGTCAAATTTACTTAACTCTAAGGTTGGGTCACTGGGGTTATTACGATAGTGCCAATATGGCAGATAAGTTCTAGCAAATCGATATAAAATTATATCGAACTATTCAATCGATATGCGTTCCTAATATTACGTTTTACTCGCAATCATCATCTCATCATCATCTCAGCCATAGGACGTCCACTGCTGAACATAGGCCTCCCCCTATACCTGTTGGAAGCGACCTGCATCCAGCGTCTTCCGGCGACCTTTATAAGGTCGTCGGTCCACCTCGTTGGTGGACGTCCTACGCTGCGCTTGCTAGTCCGTGGTCTCCACTCCAGCACTTTTCGGCCCCAATATGCTCGCAATATATGTAATCAAATGAGCCTAGTACCTTATCCGTCCTACATTATTTGTATGTTTTTCCTCACTCGTAGTTAAAGTCAAGACGCAAAAAATGTAATCTTAATGGCAAAGTTTACGAGTTATTATTTGTTATGATTAACATAAATAATAAACATAACAAACTCATAACATAATATAATCATAGTACCTATAGTGCACTACCAATGAGATGTTCAATAACACTTTCTTTATTTCAATATAACTATTTTATGTAACCAGTTTTTCAAGCCCAACGGCTCAAATACAATTAAAATTGGATATGAATGATTAAGTTCATACTTACTTATCTGAAATCAAAGCCATTTGAGCGTATTGAATTATAACACAGTGTTGCGTTGTTTTAAGTTCTACCCTAATCCCCTAAACCCAATCTAATAGTAAACCCTAATCTGCCCTTTGGTTAGGAAAGTATGGATTCCAGGAAGAGATTGGCGGATAAAAGTTCATAGAAATGCAGCATCCCCTTCGTACCTATCCGCATTTTATTTATTCTTCGCCAGTATTGTACACGCTCAATTCACTCAGCTTTATCAGGATTATTCGATAAACGTTCCACAGTCAGCGAGAAAACAAGCTGCTTACACAAATAGGGGATTTTAATATCCTTAAGTAGTGATGATACTGGCCTCTCGTATAAAAGACTTGCAAAGTAATCCACAGAGGGCACAGCTATCGCGAATCTGCTTGAGTCATCTCATCCTTTTCAAATAAATAGGGTCCGAAAGATGTCTGAAAAGCAACGTTTTATTTTTATCCATAATTCAATTGCAAACAGATTTTTAGGGGTTATGTTCATGTCTTCCTTATTTTGTGTTTGAGATAACCGTTGTGATGTTTTGGGACCGCTGTTTGATGTTGTGAAAAGTTAATGATCTGATGACCATGACTGTGTTATGATTTAAGTACCTATTTTATGTACAAAAAGGCCGCAACAATGTTAATTAATTACAAAGATCCCACTGATCGCAACTGGTTTCCCACACAAAGACCTTTATGCTTGCTATTTACGATACCAGTTTCGATTTGCATACTAAAATATTGCATTTAATAAAAATATGTTTGTGATTTTTCCAACGAGATAAATCATTTCCAACCCTTTCCAACCGCGCAGACACGGAAACAGTCATTTGGAAAATTCAGCAGTACAGGAAGCCATACGTCACATTAGGCACGGCGCTCACGGAGCAAAGCGTCCCCGCGAATGTGTTGTGTGTTCTGTTCCGCTCGGCGCCAGTATATTCAACTCATTATCAACGCCCCCAATGTACGCAAATAAATCGTTTTTATTGCCCAACTCGTCCTTATTGAATTTACCTTCCAATACCAAACGTTACGTACTCTCAAGTCAAATTATGAACCGGTTTAAAACTTCTCGATGAAGTGGAGTTCGAAAATAGCATTATAAATTCACCGGTTTACAATCACAGCGCTACTTGGCGAAGGTAAAAAAACCTTGGCGGGAAACTCGTTCTAACTTTTCCTATTTTTCTGCGTTAATTTCACCTGAACCCATTACACTTTGCAACAATTCTTAGTGAGAACGTTTCTATTAGGCTGTTCAAATTGCATTTTAAACGACTTTCCGAGACTTTGGAGAGGACATCTTGGAGACATTGCGTGTCACCTGATAACTTCTTATTGGTCCAGATAATAAACATTAAAATTAATGAACTTCCAAAATATTATGTGTTATCTTATTTAACTTCTTTTCTCACCAGCCAGCTTAATGAGGTGGTCTAAAGGTGAAAGATACTTAATGCAGTAAATCGCTATCAATAACTGTAATCTATACAAAATATAAAGAAAGATCAAAGTCCCTCAGTATGAAAATACTGATACTATAAACCAGTCAATCTTGTCTCACAAGGAAAACGTAGAAGTCCTTTAAAGTATTTTTGTTATGCAAATACAGGGGCAGGAGTTAACGGCAGGTAATCATACCGTACCCATAAGGATGAGACGTGGAAAGTACCTAAAGCGTAAGTAGTATCCAAGTTGAGCAATGAAATGTTAAGGATGAATAAGTTAATTGGCCCCCGGGGCGTATCGGCGGGCCCTCCTGTGGCACAGAGGAATGCATTTAAATTGGATTTTAAGAGTAGAAATCACCGGCGTTCTCTCCGCCTCTCCCAGCCTTGTTAGAGCCAATCTCAAAGTTTACGTAAACGAATAAACCTCCGCCGTGAAACCGAATTTATCGGTATCCATTCAAACTATATTTATCTATGAGCGTTTGTCCATTTGAATAAACCTCTAATGGTTGCATCTGCAAGAGGCTATTAAATATTAATGATCATATTTCTTTCAGACAAATAAAAGCATTTTCTTTAATACAATACAAACCGCAGGATTATGTACCCATTTATTTAAATACACAACCGTGACATACGACCTCAGATTTCATTGGCAGTATTATACGCCTAAATATGAATGAATTGCTTGGAAATAAGATTAAATTATATACCTGTTATGCGTAGTCACAGAAGTGATACGATCAAATGTCATGCATTCTATTGTAAGCCGTATCCCACGATTGTATAAAAGAGCAAACAAAATAAAGGTAACCCATAAACACATTTACCAACATTTATGATTCAGCTTTGAGGAAACGCGTCAACATTGCATTAAAAAAAAAACAAATAAGTATGAAAAAAGAGTTATTACTCAAAGTTGAAAAAAAACATACTGAGAACCATTTCCATATTTCGTACATGAGCGATAATTAAGTAATTCCACAGCGTTTAATTACTTCTGCTGCAAATATTGAAATAATTAAGTGTTGAGAAATTAAACGGGAGAGCTCTCGTGATTTTGCGTTTTGTGCTAAGGACTTACAAGCGTTTATTTGTATGTAATCATTACAAGCTTACTGGAATGAACGATTAACAGGATTTTGTAGCTTTGTACTAAATTATGCTGAATAAATCACATAAAAATCTTTTTACGCTTTATGAAACGTAAGCAGTGGGTTTTTTTTTAATGGCATAGATGAATTCATGTTTATTTTACATTGCTCTAATTCTTAAACATGTTTTTATTATGTTTAATTATGTTTTTATTATGTCTTCGTTTCATATTATATTTATTTTCTTTGACGGGCCAATGATAGGTTTTCCGAAATAAAAGTTAAATTTTACTTAAATGTTTAATAATAAATCTGAAATATCTCAGGAGTTCAATAAATTGGGTTCACCCTACCCTGTCCTGTTGTACTAACATTTTGAAGGGCCCTTAAGTCGAATTAATGAATGTATCTCCGATGTACATAATTAACATTTGCGAGACATTACTCAAGTGACCTCGCCTTCTATAAATCTCCGCAAGGATCTGTCTTCTCACTCGAAAAGGTTCTGTATTTTTAAATACAGTGTAAACACTTGGAAACACGCTTTTATGTTTTTGTTTTATTTGGAAATGTACCTTCATTAGGGACGATGCACAAGACTTCTCTTTATCGGTTTTTCTTTTTGATCGCTAGGACATTATAATTAGTTTGTATGTAGCATTAGTATGTACAGGCGGGTAATGGCTCATCGTTCTTTGAATTTTGTGCTCATCCTTCCGAGTTCTTATGGTTATAGTGAGTTATGAAGGCGAAAGAAGAGGCCTTAAGAATTTCACCGCCGATAAATGGACGTACCACGCAGCTATCAAAATTTAATTAGCCTCTATTTTAGTCCGCCTCGTTTGTAAGGACAGATATCATGCACATATATCATTTATAATATCTAAGTACTGAGCCCAATTTTGCGTCAGTTCCTTTTATATGTATGTATATGTACGACAGACTGGCCAAACTGATTGGCTAAATTGAATGACAGGCGGGGCGTATGCGGAATTCCAGATAATATGTTGATGATAATTCATCATCCACGTTCGGCATACTAATTTGAATTTATATTCCTACGTTTCGCAGTATCTCGCTAAAAACACACTTGATATTGCAGATAAACCTGTAGACTAGAAAAGCTAACAATCTATCATGCGGAAAAAAAAAACAAAAAGGATAAAATACTGCCCACTCAATGACGTACTCTTTGAAACTCATCACAATAGATGCTCAAAGCAATCAATATCATTGTGATGACTATAAAGCTACGTCTACATGGTAGCGTTTAATGCGTGGGACGATTGCGGGCCCGAACCGAAATGCCCGTGGGACGCCGTTCCTTTATGCTTTGTACGGATTAATCTTGTAGGTGGTGTACAAAAAAAATACAAACCATTCAAAATCCGAGTGAATGAGTTTCTAAAACCAGATGATTGGTGTTTTGCCATTGATTGCAGAAAAAAAATAAAAAAGTCAATTCCGCGCATATTAAATTCAGTCATTGCACACGTAGCCTTATAAAAACATCCTTTAATAACATCGGTTCCAATGAATGGTCGGCTGGCAAATAATATTAATCTCGTAATGATAATCTGAGACCGCTTAGTAAGTTAATTATCCTATCACATCTGTGATGGTCATCCATTCAGACATTACGGTAATGGTTCACATATGCCTGACGTTCGCACCTTATAATGACACATTAGGCCAACATCACACCTCGCCTACGTATATGTTCAATTAGCAATTATTTTTCTGCTTGATCCAATATTTTTGGTAAATGGAAGCAGTTCCGATAGCAGATGATTTAGGGCGTATTAGATGTAGAAAATAATAATTTTCATATAGTTATTACCTATTGGTGGTAAAAATAATAACAATACGAATCTATTGGCAGGTGTAAATTGGTGAGTGTGGAAGAAGACGTTGATTCTGAAACACAAGTTTATTTAAGTTTCTTCCCCGAATCTAGCTAGTGTTGCTAAGTAATCCTAAAACGATAGAACACACTTTACTGAACGTCTAAAAACAGTCTCCGTACAAGACAGTTGAAAACTATCAACTACTACGATAATTACGTGAGCATCGATCTGAGAGCGACGTATCCACGCTACATCTGTTTAGCTTATTATAGAGACGGTGAGGAGCGGTCTCGGGAGAAATTCAATGGTATTGTTGAATTTTCGCAAATGGCCTGTGCCGTTCACGCCGCACGAGTCGACTCGTGACAGCTAGGGGATCAGGGACACTATTACTTGTCTCATGAATAAGTACTTGCTGTGTATACTCCACTAGCTGACTTCTTGTCAGCTTGCCTCTAGACTGATGGTGCGTTTGGATGCAGATTGCACATGACAGTTTTGTTTTGAATTTGTCTTTTAAATGTGTTGTTGCTCACTCTAAAAAATCTTGCTTACCTTCATAACGATTACACAATGTACATACAATTTTTTCATCAAATTATTCCGCATCAATCTCTCGAAATATAATAAGGAATTTACCCTACTACCCCAACATTATGTATCTGACCTTTCATGATACGATATTCCGATTTGTGTTCAACCCCCTGAATTTTTGTTACTCATCCACTAACCTGACCGGGGCCTGTCCACTTAACTTGAATAATGATGTGCGAGGAAAAAGGATCGGTGAGGCGAACCGGCAAAATGCGAACCTCCGTGCAATCCGCCCGCCACCGCCGTCGAACTCACCGATTGAAAAACTAATGTAGAACTTTCCTTTTAATCTTTATTTAATCTTGAGCTGTTCATTTTGATGCACTATTCTTTTTCAGTAAAAAAAGGAAAAACAAATGCAATGTTTGCATAGCCATCCCGTATCTAGTGTGCACCCATAATTAAAAATGAAATCTCGTGTGACATAAAATCTGGATGAGGACTAATAATAAAATGTAAGCAGAAGGCGGCGATGTAGTTGCGGTGCGTAACCCCATGGAAAGAAAACGGCTTTCTTTACGAGCTATTCCGCTGAGCCAATATTTCTCCGCGACAGTGCTTGGCATCATAAAATAAAACGAAAAATTCCAGCGCACTGCCTCGAGCCGCCATGAAATCATAAGAGTCGAGGTTTAATGTCCTATCGACCAACACACTTCACCAGGTGATTAATATCGTAAATAGCCTCATGTGTTCTATTCTTCTTCTTGGAGTTAAATAAATATACATTACTGCATCATTAACCCCATTAGATCCATATTTTTTATTTTCTTGTTCTTATACATTATAGGTTTTATAAGCACTCAAAACGGCACTCAAAAATAATTCAATATAGCAATTGACCTTTTATGTCTTTTATGTCTTAAGGTCCTTTTTTATAGGTAATTGAGGAAAAACATCGATTGAAGATTTAAATGTGAGTACACAACTATCCTAACTAATATTATAAATGTGAAAGTAACTCTGTCTGTCTTTCTGTCTGTCTGTCTGTCTGTCTGTCTATTCTTCACGCCTAAACTACTGAACCGATTTATGTGAAATTTGGTACAGACATAGTTTGGAACTTGAGAAAGGACATAGGATAGTTTTTATTACAAAAAATATAAAAAAAAAAAAATATTCCGGACATATAGCGCCATCTATTGGTCAAACCAAAAATCTGCCGAAGTCCCTATTCCACGCGAACGAAGTCGCGGGCAAAAGCTAGTAATAAATATTCTAATAACAGGTAAGCCAGGTTTCGTAGCGACTAGTCGAATGGGCGTGTGGAGTGCACTTATTATGTTCTGCGCTCGAGTCGCGTACGACAACCGCTTGACAAAATACTCTGCCAATTGTGTCGGAGTACCGCCCTCAATTGTTCCACATGAAAAATGGCCTATTCGGATTGTTCCCGAACAAATGCGTGCCGTGCGGGTCATTACGCTTTGTTTTAGGTATAAGTACGACAAAAAATTCGCTGTGAAAAAGCTGAAATTTTCGCTTCCGTCCTCTTGAGTTGTGAGCAAGCAGTGTTTAAACTAAGGCCAATTGTTTCAACTTGAAAAATTATTTTCCGCAAAAGAACAAACATACCTATTCTTTTATTTGGAATACAATGGAACCACATCATGTACTTCATATCTAACACGTAGTGTAACTTAAAGTCAGGCCTTCACTTTTCTGAGACGGAAATAATAATATTTAAGGATGAAAGTTGACGATGGAAATCATAACAGAGATTTTACTGCTCAGCGAGCGATTGGAGCGAGAATGCCAAAGATTGTTTCAGAGCTCGAGCGGATTGGGGCGATAATAACAATGTCGTCACTTCCTCAATCTAACTTCTTCAATATTTCCTGTCAAACCGATTCGCTATAAATTTTTATCCGTCTGGAATATTTTTATTCGAAGCTGTTTCGGCGTACTTTCTTTTAAGTATAAAAATAGAATTTTATGAGAAGCATATTAAGGCGGAAGATCTTTAGAATGTGCTATCAAATAAAGATATTCGGCAAGTCTATTGTTATTTTTTTCAATAAACACAAGACTTTTGGGTAAGTATAAGCCGATTGTGTATATCTCTTTAATATTTTACAATCAAACATGTATTGAGATTATTTTGTCTCATCTAGGTATAGGTAAACAATTTAGCAGTGTGTGGTGGAGGTATTCCACGAAGCACACCCAAACGAAGCACACCTAGACGAAGCACACCTAAAGTATTCCACTTAGCACACCCGTAGGTGGGCTTCAAATAATAAAAAAAAAAAAACCTATTCCACGAAGCACACCTAAGAATATCACTCGCATAGTGCGGGGACTAAGGAATAAAAATGTCGATAGAAGAACATATTTATTATTTAAAAGACTAACTTAAATTTCTAACACCATTTAGTTTCATTATAATAATGTGACACAATATTTGTAATTTTTGTAATCTTACTATTTAAAATCACAGATTGTTTCATAATTATTAGCTGAGTCCGGTTAGACTGGAAGCCAACCCCAACATAGTTGGGAAGAGTTATGCCCAATTCGTCATTTTAGTGATTTGGCATCCATAAAAATGTGTCTCAGTTTGTCATTCGATAAAATATTTTATTTTGCTTAGTTTCAATTCGTCATCCGTACTTTATTTTGTAAAAAGTACTGACAACAAGAAAAGTTTTACAATATTGTAATTATGTTTTTTTTTTATTTATAATGAAACTTTTATATATATGGAATAGGAAATTAATTAATTATTTTTTTTATTTGAAGCCCACCTACGGGTGTGCTAAGTGGAATACTTTAGGTGTGCTTCGTCTGGGTGTGCTTCGTTTGGGTGCGCTTCGTGGAATACCTCGTGTGGTGTTTCCTGTACTGTAAGTAGTTCTTGAAAACAGACTCAAAAAAACTTTTCTGGCAATTTCCAGTAATTAAATACCTTCCCAAATCTACATGCCTGCTTGAATAACAATTTAAACGCTAACGTAAATCAACCAATTAACACCCTGGCTTAATTTGATTAATTTGAACAAATAAATTAATCATAAAGTTAGAACTAATATGTATTATTTAATAGCTTTAATTTAATATAATAATTAAGGTAGTAGATATAAATAAACACTCTTAACACAGGTAATCTATGATTTGGTGTGTAGAAATAGAAATAATTTATTTGCAGATAATGTATGTTACAAAATATGGTGGGAAAATAAATTTATATATGTCTCAATACATTTCATTACAGGAAGAGTATTATATTCTTACCAAATCCAAATCATTACATGGTTAATATGGAACAAACTTTTCTGAGCCATAACTGTCAAATTTAATAGCCATCAAAAGGGAGTAAAAACTGCGACCCTCATTCATAAGATTCGACATCCATAAACGCACCATATATCTTAAATGTCCGTATTATTTTCCTCTCAAGCCACCCTTATAAAACTGTTGCATATATTTAAGTGCATGTAAAAATTATTACTCATATATGTATTTAACAAACTTATGATTGCAATCTGATTCTAAGCCTCCTTCTTAATAACGCACTAAAGATGTTAGCGTCAGAAAACGTTTGACATTTAGAAGACCGATTAGGAATACTGACTCTTTTTTATCGTAGGTATATCATATTAATTCATGCATTATTTTATATCGTCGTTTGATTATATCTAAAGCTTATTGTACTCTTTCTACAAGATTTTTTTAGTTTCAATTCAACATTTCGCATATCTTTAAGAAGAAGGTAAACTTGGTGTGTATATCTAAATCATTTATAATTACTTTGCTGATTACAATTATGTTCATTATAGATACGCAAAGCGTTGCTATTCACCGTAAGATCCGGGAAAAGGATGTTCTTTTGTCTGAACTGATTTATTTTCATCATATAATCCATAATTTTTAACGCTCATAATTAAAGTTTATATTTAGACTTCATGCTTGAAGAAAAGTAACGGATTGAAAGTAAAATACATACATACATACATACATTACAACCTGTCCTAACACATAACACCTTAAGCAACATAATTGAGAGGAAATATTGTTGTATGTTTGTTTATACCCCAAAGGCTCTGGAACCACTGAACCGATTTGAAAAAAGGCTTTCACTGTTGGAAAGCTTGTCTATAGTACAAAAAAAACCAAACGCATCTCAACCTGAGCTTAAAACATTAACACGTCAAAGTTATCGAGAGGAATGAATGGTCATTAATTAATTAGAGTGAACCCTTTGCGATGTGTCCCTCAGGAGTCGTTACTTAATTACCATTACTCATGGGCTGGTCCCGACCTCCGCTAGATACGTCAAGATAAATGACTACTTACTTTTATACCTGGGTGGCCGAAATACTACCTATGTCGGACAGTGTTAAGATAGTTTTAGATGGACTATACTATTGGCATCATTGACTCTCTTACGCTATTTCATGTCAACCTTGAAAAAAGTAAATCGATGAAATATGGATAGCAGGATGTACAGGAATGAATTTTATCCAGTGCGCAAACTTTGTCAACTTATAGTAAAATGAGTTTTATAGACACGTTTATTTTTATTTTGTCGTGTTTTAGTACAAAAAAGAAAGTTATTGATATCGAAAGATGTTTATTTTGTAACCGATTGTACGGTCACGATCGTCATAGTAAGCACGGTGGCAACGCGAAACCGGTTTACTGACGCGAGCGCTGTTCCAAGCGCGTAAGAATAGTTGGTATCCATATTTTGCTGATTTTAGGGCGGACAAAAGAATGAAAAATTTTTTTTTACTGATGATGCAGATATGTTCTGTTAATGATTCTGGACCACAAGGTTTTTTTTGTGCACTGCTTAAAATTCATTCCTGTATAACACCAAAATCTTATGAAACTACATAAAAGAACTATTCTCAAGTTCGCCTCCAAGCAAGTATCTATTCATAGTAGTTTAAGTGGAGCTACCCCCCCACAAGGAGTATTTATTTTTAAAGTTCTGTGGACCGTAACAGGTAACGTATGACCTTGCTTTATACTGCTATTTTCCTCCACAGGAAAGAACGCGGCGCTAGCATTATTCAAAGCCAGACTTTACTAATGCATTTTATGGTCGAGGGTAATATTTACGAGGCCCAGGTGAACGCAAAAAACGTACGTAAGCACCTCATCGGGGCCGATTTTAATATTAGTTTAACGCAATATTACTACGAAACTCATCCCCAGCTTAAAAATAAAGTTTAACTTATGAATATGAAAGAATAAAAAGAAAAATAATGTAAGGTCCGAAAAAAGCCATTCTGCCTCTAAATATGTAATTATTTATTTTTATCACAGCATCCTAATTGCTTGTTATCTTTCTTTTAGCACCCAAGACTTAAGAAGCCATTCTATAATCCCAGTATTAAGAGTTATACGTGGCGAGGGATTTGAAACGTGTTTTCCCCTATTTTCGGGGGCCAAGCCGTCGCGTCCCGCTATCCCTAAGGATTTCATTCCGAAAAACCTCCATAAATATTTCTTACTGTATTTGTATCTTCCTTGGAGTATCGTTAGCACAATGTTTCCCTTTTTCCGCTAAACCGTGTTAGCATCTGCTCCCACAAACTAGACCGCCGACACACAGGCTGTCGGACTGTGCCCAAAGTCACTGTTATGTAATGAAATATTGTAACTATTATTAACACTACCATCCCTCAAAAAGAACAACATTTTATATCAATTAGTTCGCTGTCGGCAAAAATATGAAAACAATTTATTTCTGCGAGAATAGTAGTCATTTGTTTTGATTACCTCGTTGTAATCAACATTTTGTATCCAAAGATGTACGATTTGTGAAATGAACGAGCTTGCGAATAAATAAAACAACAGTAAAGTACTTAGCACTTTTGTGAAATCGTTTTCTAGTTAAGTGCAATTTGAGCTTTCTGCTAAGCTTATTCTAGTGCTCTTATGGCACCTGGCAGAGACTGAACGTGACAAACAAATACACTTTAATACATTTGCTCCAACGTCATTACAGTTTATCGGTACTTTGGCGCGAACCCGAAATAAATAGCCGCTATCAAAGAGCGATTACACAAACTGTTCACAAGCCCATAAAAAGACAAACATTACGAAATCTCTGATGTCAAAGAAAAATAAATCGGCAATAAAGTTTAACTGTTCAACAATAATGTTATAATGGTTGTAACAAAACCGATGTTTTATAATTGACCATGCCTTTTATGTGAAATTCGGCTTTTGATAGAAATTTTCCAGCATCTGAGGGAATGTGGTACTGCTTTGATATTTTTTGGTTTCAACTGTGTGTTCGGTGAAATTAATATGTAATTAACTTATTAGGTTGTTCTTAGCCTTTTGTACTTCGTTACATGTTTTACACATTCAGTGCTTAAAATTAGACTTAAATGGCAGTAGTACCCAGTAGTAGCCCTTGATCTTCGTTAGTAATTTGAATAATTCTATATAAAGCCAGTAAAAATTTGAATCATGATGAATAACTGAAATAGCTATGAGTTTAACGATTTCCACCTTACTTTTGTATTATGCCATTTACCTACTTTGGCAATAGATTTTGTTCGGTAAGGTAATATAAATTTTATTGCATATATTTTGAAGGTATCGAAACTCGAGCTTAATTGCAATTCACGCCATTCACGTTTATGTGCTTGGCAAAAACATCTGGCCCCTTGATTGCTTACGTTTTTATGTGCACTTAGGAACTCAAACACCACTCCCGGGGAAAATGTATCCAGGTACCTAAATAATGCAATCACAAAGCTCCACATTTATTGCCATATCGTTATTTACTTATTTAAATTACGTACGCAAACTGTTTCAACACACACACACACACGCTCACGGGAAGTGTTCAACATAATTACGAGATCATAAAATAGTTTCATAAGGTCTGTGGATTGTAAAGAGCCACAGGTCTGGGTTGCCAGATTACAATCTCTGCCGAGTTTACGCCACCTTGGTTGGCTCCATTAGCAAATTAGCTATGTATATTTCTGATTACATTAACGTCCCAATATCTTTTCATCACGTCTGTTGGTTTGAGTGGTAATTTTTTAGGCTTCACAGGTGGTTCGGTAGGTAAACATCAATTAGGTTAAGCAACATCTATGTAGCATACGTCATATATTGATGCTTGTCTATAGCACATGTGGTGTTAAAAGTTAGTATCTCTAATAATGCTTTCGTAAAAGCGAAACCGTGTCTCTCGATCCTTTGGGGGATTTTAAGTAACCGCATCGTAAGGGTCAACTGAAAGGTTTGACCATACAACAAGCATTTGGAATTGGAACAATGGATATGGACACAGATGAACTCTAAATAGCAGATCTTTGTTGTGTTTCACGAGCTTTTTTCACTAAACATAATGAAAGAACATAAGACTTCCAAACTTATTCCTCCTTTTCTTTGCATCCTTTGAAAATATTTTTGTGGTGCGAAGGGTGTTCATATTTTATACACAATTTACTTTAAACTGCACTATCTATTCATTTCTACTACCAACATTCCCATATCATTTGGCATTACAGTTTCAACGAACTAGCAAATAAAATATGAATTTCACAGAGTCCTGGCAAAAAGTTAGTGTACCCATAAATTCATTTTTATGACACCCACTAAATAAGCTATCCATGTGTATATGTCGCTAGTAATAAATACAATGCAGACAGATGGACACTACGCATGTACGTGAGAGACCATTTAATTGAAAAAACTTGTTTAATTTTATTTAGCATTTTGAAACGGAAATCGAGGTAGCGCAGAATGTTTTTATTCAGTCGTATAAAACTTTCAATTACCATTTTCAATTCAATTGCCGCGTTCTTTTTGGACAGTTCTAAAGCCAACGTTGAATTCGAAGTATGAAACTAAAACAAGAGCCAACATTATGCAAATAGTTCCCCAAAACTAAAATAATAAGATGTTGAAGTGTAACAACAGCCGTACACGGGATAAGGGCATTTGAATAGCCCCTAGGTGCGTTAGTTATTCAGCTCGCGACTCGCCGGCCGCCGCCGCGCGCTCGTAAATCAAACTCGCCATTCGCTTATGCATTATACAGTTTTATTTGTGCGAGTCCGCTGAATAGGTAATAAACTATGGCAGGTGAAATGCCCTGCGTGTTCGAATGCGCCGAGAATTTGAAACGTACGCAAATATACGTCTGTTTACTGCAGCCGTGCCACAACATATAGTGTTGCTGATTGGATTACCTAGGTTAGTGGTTTGGTGACGTTTTGGGATGTTTTTTTCATGTTTGTGTGATTTTCTGATTGCTTTTGATTGGCGTGTTACATTTTAACTTATGTAGCTAAAATTACAACTACCAAAATTCTGATTAGATAAAAATATTTCGTAGCAAAACTAGTTCCGTACTTATACATACGTGTTTTTTGTTAATTCAATCTTCTACCTATTTGCTACTAATTAAAATCAGCATCTCATTAGCTAGTGTAGAGCGCAGGTTATTAGGCATTTTCCGAAGGTCCCTCCATCTCGCGGCGCGACGGACCAGAAAATTCAGTGCGGTCCTCATTCCACACGAGACCGCATACTAGTTCGTACGTCTGACGCCGGGCCTGCGCTAATCCTCTTACTAATTTCATTATTTTTGTATCAACTTTTTTAAGTTTTTTTAAATCGTATAGGTTTTAATTGAAAACGCTTCGTGAAATGTTGTTGATTTTCTAATACGTATCTCTAATTATTGATTTTAGTGAAGAAATTGTTGGTTGATATTTCAGTAATTTGTAAACAGACTTCTGCAATTCTACATCACTCTTCCTACGTGTATATATCTAAAATACATTCGATTTTTTGCCTGCATAAAGAAACACTCATCATGCAAAGCCGCACACGGCGAAACAAAGACTTTATAGGTTATATCGATTTTATTATGATTACACAACAGATACAATCCGGATGGCGATCACCATTCATGTTAATGAAATAGCAAATAAAATGATCGTAATTACGGGAACGTTTTTACCGTATTGTTGGGAGCCCGTCGCCGAATCACCTGACATTACCGTAGCGACAATATTTCCAACGAATTGGCCATTTATTCAAGTACCAGACATAATAACTTTTGTAATTACAATATCAACATTTACGATGCATACCCTCGGCGTTTCACCCTAAGGAGGGGGATGATTCACATACAATTTTTGTGGGAAGCCATCATTTTAAAGACACTTGGTGTTTACTCTTTGTTAAATTAAAGAACGCTTTCCCCAAATATCAATTCTCAGACATTTTCAAGAATAAAGGGATAAGTTCAAACAATCTTATTTATTACAACGTGCTTAGTTAGTTTTATGTTTCGTATTTCGTTAATCTGACGAAGTAATGAAATTAGAAATGCCTTCAGCATACACAATTATGTAACTGAAGATCTGAAGCTAAATATTCCTTGGAAAGCGTATCGCCTGAGGCCTTTAATTGATATTTACAATTATAATTGATGTTGCTTATGAAACTATGTACTTGTGTGGGTAGACTTGTGCTTCGTGTAGTACTTAATTAAGTTAGTTTTTAGTATCCCGATCAATTTGTTCACAAGTTGAGAGGAGCGTTTTGATTTTAAAGCTGGAGTGGAATTAAAGTAGGTACCTAAGGCACTTCGCACAGGGCGACGCTCGTAGCGTATCATGAGAATTTCTTTACCACGCTACGCGTGCCTACGAGACTACGCGTACGCGTAGCGTTGCACCAGTATGCTTACGATACGCTTATGCTTTGACGCGACGCTGTGTAAGGAACAGAGAGCCTAAGTAAAAGTTTTTCACATCTATACTAATATTATAAAGCTGAAGAGTTTGTTTGTTTGAACGCGCTAATCTCAGGAACTACTGGTCCGATTTGAAAATTTCTTTCAGTGTTAGATAGCCCATTTATCGAGGAAGGCTATAGGCTACTTTTTACCGGAACGGGAAGTAGTTCCCACGGGATGCGGGTGAAACCGCTGGCAGAAGCTAGTAACAATATATTTCAACTGTGTACTACTCACTAACACAAATAAATTCGAACCTCGAAATGTTAATCGTTTTTTCAAACCCGTAGCTAAAAGGCGCCAATTAATGTATCTAACCGATCCATGAACAGTTTTCCCAATTACCTACTCAAGACTCAAAGTTGCTGGTCGCTCATGTTTGTCTAATGTGCACTTAGTACGTTATAATCTGATACACAATGCGAGTGACAGGTAGAAACAGTCTATTAAAAGGAATTTAATCGAGTTTCACTTGCCTGCCTGCCTGTGTGCTTTAAACACATTACCTACATTACAATTGGAGCGTGAAAGCAATGCTTTGTTGTCTCAATATCTAATAATAATTGATGTTTTCACCGACTTCTGAGGAGAAACGTACGCGATTTGCCAGATTTTCGTGTTACTTGTAGTCCACGTACGTAACTATTTAAATATAAAAAAAAATTGTTCATAAGGTTGGAACTTTTTTATGAGGATTTATTTTCGATTATGATTTGATTGATATTGTTGTGACTTTATTTTATTTATTTATTACATGGAGGTTACGTAAGAGAGCTCAATGCATTTTTAAAGAAAAGAACCAAAATTTTCAAAGCATATTTTTACCGAAAAATCTGGAGGATACATTGGAATATACCAGAAGAATAATACCAACTTTTTTCTACAAGTTTGAAAATAAATTAACATGAATACAACGTGTACACATTTCATAAAAAAACCCTTCAGTCGTGTGTATTGAGTGAGGTTTATACTGAAAGTTTGTACGGAGCCATGCGGCCGGGCCCTAAGGACACACATTCTACTTTGTTCTTACACACAACTTTAAGAAGTTGCTTAACAGATGTTCCGCCTGACTTTTGTCCCCAAGTAAGTCATGTATCCTTGTAACATACGTTTTATGTGCCGCGGAAATAATGTCTTCCGATGTAATATATGATGGATGTGTTGGAATGCCCTAGGGACTTATAAACCTTTTGATGGGATATCTGCATCTATGTAAAAATGGTAAACAAATGTTTCAATAGAAACAAAAAACACGCCAATGACGTCACGCAGGAAATGAAAGGGATAGATTCATATTAAAGAAAGAGCAAACAAATGTTCAATAAAACAAAAGACATGCCAATAACGTCACGCACGAAATGAAAGAGATAGATAGATATTCAAGAAAGAGCAAACAAATGTTCAATGAAACAGAAGACATGCCAATGACGTCACGCACGAAATGAAAGAGATAGATAGATATTCAAGAAAAAGCAAACAAATGTTCAATGAAACAAAAGACATGCCAATGACGTCATGCACGAAATGAAAGAGATAGATAGATATTCAAGAAAGAGCAAACAAATGTTCAATGAAACAAAAGACATGCCAATGACGTCGAAAGGGATAGATTTTTAAATAAGACAGAGATAAATAGATATTTAAAGTGTATCTTAATCAATTTTCAGGAAGGAGATTAGGAACTCCAGTTTCTTTTGATATAAATATAAGTCCCTTCATGCGAGTGCGAAAAGCGGTTTTGAATTTAGGTATTATCCCGCGATTCTTTTTTGCATTGAATGGAAAAAATCTATACTAATATTATAAAGCTGAAGAGTTTGTTTGTTTGTTTGTTTGTATGAACGCGCTAATCTCAGGAACTACTGGTCCGATTTGAAAAATACTTTCAGTGTTAGATAGCTCATTTATCGTGGAAGGCTATAGGCTACTTTTTATCCCGGTCCGTGCCGAGGTTCCCACGGGATGCGGGTGAAACCGCTGGCAGAAGCTAGTAACAAATAAACAAACACAATTAAATCCGAAATTATCGTTATAAATATTCAGTAGGTACTATTAACAAAACGTAATAAGTACCAATATCAAAGTATGTGGTAATTGTACCGATGTCCTACAAATATTGAGCATCTGATTACAGAGGCGTACCTCTGACAGGCAAAGCATATTTTCAAAACTAAAGCAACTCATTGTGTTACAAGCGCGAC
Organism: Helicoverpa assulta; assembly: GCA_963856015.1. NCBI lineage: Eukaryota > Metazoa > Arthropoda > Insecta > Lepidoptera > Noctuidae > Helicoverpa > Helicoverpa assulta. The sequence goes on from CAWLCW010000016.1 coordinate 7,062,075, forward strand.
CAAAGTGGAAGCTCAAAATACTAGCTAAACGTGACTTGCCGATATTGCATCATTTGTACACCACATCCAACAGCGACTGCACGTTCCCCTGATCTTGAACGCAGCGTGTATCACTCGTATGTATACATAGGTATACACTACAATACTTTGTCATTCTTACTGCGTTATTGAACTGCAGCGCTGAAATACGCATTATTCATTTGAATTTCGATGAACTGATTGATTTCATAACCAACTAGGTACACCACCAACTACACCAGTAAATAGAAAGCTCATACAGTGTAATGGAAACTTTTTATATAGGTAACTAGCTTCTGCCAGCGGTTTCACCCGCATCCCGTGGGAACTACTTCCCGTACCGGGATAAAAAGTAGCCTATAGCCTTCCTCGATAAATGGGCTATCTAACACTGAAAGAATTTTTCAAATCGGACCAGTAGTTCCTGAGATTAGCGCGTTCAAACAAACAAACAAACAAACTCTTCAGCTTTATAATATTAGTATAGATATGACTGTAAAATATGTTATTAACCTATCCTGATCACAACCGGATTCCATAGACAATTAAACATTGTACAAAAGATAGTACCGTGGTTTAGTAACCCGAAAGCTTAGAAAAACATAATTGAATCTAGTGTAAAATTTTCGGAAAGCAAATACCTCTTCGAAAAACTCTCTCGTGTAATGGAAATCGTGCCCCTCGGCCCCCAGGGCATCGCGGATTCTCTACACAAAAGGCCCAACAAAAAGGTCCTGCCGTCACATGAACATTGTAAAACTCGGCCTCGTATTCACGTCTCCACTTACAAACCAATAGCGTCTTAAAATCTTCACATGTAAGATTCAATTTTGTTCCTCCAAGATTGTTTTGTAACAGTTTTTTCCAATCCGATAATGCGACCTTAGCGTCGGGATCATGGTTTACTACAAATTGTATTAGAGTAGTAGATTTAACTATTTACGCGGTGTACGGTCCGCGGAGCGGTCGCGTGACTCCTCCCTGCCGTGTGGAATGCTGATTCTTTTGTTATCATACGTGGCGTAAATTCTTTACAACATTACAATCCAGAGAAGTTATGTTGAAAAGTCCATTATTTTTTGCCACAAAGCAGACGATGCTTCTTGAAATGTATATCAGATCAAGGCTATCGCAGTACATAGACACGGAACTACGTCAGAGTAGGATACTCAGCGTAGCTTCATCTCGAGTGCATCTCTCACGATCACGGGAGCTTTTGCCTCTAAGGAATCGATTATCCGTAGACGTCTCGCATTCCTCAGATATCGTCTTCATCTCGGCGCCGATATGACGATGTGCATTAAAATATCTATGTATAATGTTGTGATGCAATCATGTTCTACTTAGTTTTCCTTGATAAGTTACTTAAAAGGGTAGTGGTATTACCTAACTTGGAACTAAGATTTTTACTGTATGATTTTGCGACTGTGCCTGCATATTTGTACAGTGTGAAATTCGCATTAATTATGTTTACCTCATGTTTTGCAAATATTTGGACGCCGTTAGCATTGACTCGAGATAAATACAGGTAGATGTATTTTTGTGGTCTGTGCACATTTTTAACATATTTTACTGAGAATCTCTCCCACAGACTTGTTTGTATATTTACACAATAATTTCGTAATGCATAATTTCGGCAGCATAATAAGTAGCTGTACATATTTGTTTAACCTTACCTTTTAAATAATTACGGTAAACATTATTGATGTTAATACAAAAAAGTTAAACAGACGTTTGACGCGTGTCTAAGAAAATCTGGTATTCGAATTGTACAAAACGAAACCTTCTCCAATGCTTAGGATTTAGAAAGCTTAACTGGTTTATTGATATTTAGAAAAAAATCGTATTAAAAAGTTAGAACTTTTAAAATATGGTCGAGAAAAAATAAAAACTAAGTTATGTATTTTTGAGGGCAATATTATGAAATCTATTACAAGAGCACAAATAGGACAGTGGAGTGTGGACTCACAAAATGATGAACTATGCTTCTGGTACCTACTACATAGGAGAAAAATAAGATTTTCCATCACCGTACCGTCTTACAATCCAAATAAACATAAAGCCATGAAAACACAACAACAAGCATTATCTCGCCAAAATCCTTGTATCGAGTTGTGGAATCGTTCGCATTGTTGTCCTTTGTGTTCGCGCTCGCATTCGTTTTCCATCGTACACCATTATTCACATTAAGTGGACAGATCTCGGGTCAGATCCAGGCACAAGAAAAGCACAAAAAGTGCCCGCTTTATCCGAGCATGATAAATCTACTTCAAATCCGAGAATAGCGTCTTTTATGAACGAAATTGAAATAAACCGACCGTGCGGATAACGGCTAAGTAAGAAGATCGAGATCCTTTTAGAATATATTGGTGAATCATTTTCATTCATCAAGCCTACTTAGAATACCGTCTATCTGCGCACTTGTGTAGGTGGGCCCTTTAAAGTAGTTTCCATAGAATTTCATCGAAGAAGAGTTTGCTTGGTCAGCGCTCGAACAAATTATTTTCTATTCCATTCGAAAAAAGTAAGCATTTATTTTTATTAGATTTTTTCTCAAGGTTTTATCTCAAAGATGACAAAGATAGCTACGTAAAGGTCTTTGTTCTGTACGAGAATCGAACACGCAACAGGCAAGTAATCCCCCGGTCACTAGAACCACTCCAAGCGCGCAAGCTTTGTATTCAAAGTTTGTTGTTCTCGTGAGATATTTAATTACTATGTTTTATTAATCTTTCATCCAACTTAATGACAAATAACACAACAAAAGAATTTCTAAAAATTGTTTAAAATACAAATGCAACATTAAAATAATATCAAAAATCACCTAAGTACCTATTACAAACGTGCATCATCCAATAAGAGCACATATTTTTATTTCACACTAAAACATTTATTTTCTTTTTCTCTTATTCCACATAATAGATCGTTCGGAAGATATGTCCCTATTTTTAGTGGTGGAGATGAAATCGAGCGTGAAATGGTTACCACACGGAGCGGTTGTCTCGTGAACAAACGAATACCGGATCGCCGTTTGCCGCCGGGGCGTTTGCCGGAAAATTGGCTGGCACACCACTACGCTCCGGCTTAATAATAACAATGTATTGAATGTCTGCCCTCCCCGTGATGGGCAACTATCTGATAGAAAACCGGCAAGAGTGTGTTCGTAAATTAAATGAAAGATTTGAATTTTCCTTTTAAATCACACTGAAGAAATGTTTATACTTTACATCTTAGCAGCGTTTTCACGCTAGTATACTTTCCTCTCGGTTTTGTAAGGCGCGACATATTCCGAGCGACAAAAAGCTTGTCGGTTTTACATGTCATTATTTGAACCGATACTCGTCAATTGATTGCTCGTTGGGGTGTCGTACGATCGGAAAAACCGAGCGGACAATCCGCCAGTGTGAAAACGCTGTAATAAGTCATTAATGCTACGCATGGCGGCTGGTAATTACTACTGCAGGAAGAGGTTATTGTACAACCTTTAAAAATCATGCATAACCACTATCCCATAGCTTCCTGAAATCCTCATGCATCGCAACACAATTTTATCAAAAAGGATTATCTTTTGGTGATATTGGATATGTTGGATATGGGTGCAGGTGAGACAAAGAAAACACATGTATCCTGGACGACTGTTATATTTCGAATGATAGAATGTACGATTGAAGTGAACATTGAATGATTGAATGTTTGACGAATGATTGAAGTAGATATGCTTTATATAATCTTGGATATTTGTAAAGGAGGTATTATACGTACATCATGCGTATATTCCAACAGGATATTTTAAATAACTATAATTTAAAAATTTTAACATGAATGTGCCGTTGGAAGAATATTAATAGTATTAAAAAATCATACGCTACACGGTACAAGCTGCCATCTGGGGCCTTCCAAATCTCTATTGACTGTTGTCTTTGACTATTATTGACAGAAAATGTCTATATTTTATTGAACTTTTTTGATGACTTGTCAATTTAAATTGCTTACTTTTACAATTTATATATTTTACTATCAGGCGTTTTTTTACTACAATAAGTAGGTAAATTTCTGTTTTAATAGTCTTAAAAAGGTCCTCTTACATACTTCTATGTTTAAAGTAGATCAAACTACTTCCTAGATATGAATTCAGAAATGAGTGAGGATGAAATGGAAGCTAACAAAATGCGAAATGCTCTTACTGCTATCGCAAATGAAATGCAAAAGTATGTACCCCAATGTATCAGTCCTTTAATTAACGCTCAACATCATCTTTACACGCGAACATTGGTCATCAAAATCAACCTACCAGAATTTCTAAAAGCAAAACTTCTCGTCCCCTTAATTGAGCATATTGCTTTAACAAAGTATGTCAGATAATTTAGATTTATCTAAGTTGACCAGGATCTGAGAGTTAATTTGAATCAAAACGATCCACTGACACTTTCTCAGAAATTCCATCAGGGTTTTAAAATTGGTAATGAGCGTCTAGCGTTTTAAATAGGTACAGGAGCCGATCGGAGCCGACTCCGGTCTGTGTGAAAAGAAAAATGCGCGCCGATGCTCTCCGAGCCGGTCTATCTGAACGGACCCTTACTTACCTACTTCACTTTTTCCTAAGGCTTCACAGTGAATCTGCATCTTCAAATGAAACAGAAAAGAATGAAAATGGAGAAACTTTAAATAAACTAATAAAATGCAAGACAAATCTTAATTTGAGAAAGATTCAAATTAAAAAACTAAAAAGAAATCTCCGAACAGCATGTGGTAAGAACATCAATAGATATAAAAAAAACACCTAAATATTAGATATAAGTAATTTTATAGTGCTTGGTTAAAAATATATTATTAATATGGAAAATAATATTTTCAGTCGTTGCTAAAACTATGTCATCAGCTAAGGCAGCCGAAACAGCATCACTCAGTACCCATTTAGATATTACAAGAAGTAAATATATGGACTTAGTTCACCAACAGAGTGAAAAAAATGAAGTAATACACCAATTGAATGGAGAAAATCGCGCTCTCCGAAATCGGCTAGATTTTTACAACAACATAATTCAATTAGGATATAAAGAGTTACAAAATATGCGAAATGAATGCGAAGAAAATATTTCTTTTGCCGAACAATTGAAACATATTATTGTTTGTTGTGGACAGTATTACGCAGATCATTTTAATGAACATGAGAGATGTACTCGATTAGAACAGAAAAATAGATTCTTGAATACTAAAATAGTCATAATGGAAAGTAATTTGAAAGCAGCTACAGACGAACTCCGAAATCTTCGTACTTGCATAAAACCTTACCGTGAGAAAAGAGACACTCCAACAAATTCACGGCATTGCATTGATGTGGTATGCTCGGAGTACAAATTAGGTTCTCACCAAAGAAACTTTGCAAATGTAACCATGACGTTTGAACTAAATAATTGCTCTTCACCGACTTCTATGAAAGATCTAGACCTAACCAGCCACTTAAAGACAGTTAAAAAGCTTCTCGATGATCAAGATAATCTCATAAAAGATCTGAAAAGTCTTTCAAAGGGAATAAATGTTGATGAAACATATTCTACCTATTTTATTTACATTTACTTACATCGTCTGTTTGTAAGTACCCATCCTAAAGGCTCTGAAACTCCTTAAGCTATTAGATTGTTTTTAAACATTGGTAAACCTACACTATACCCAGTTGTCAGGAATGTCAGGCTATGTTTTATGGCTGAACGGGAAAAGAACGGCTTCGATTCCAGGTCAGGCAAGTACCAATGCAACTTTTCTAAGTTTGTATGTACTTACTTTCTAAGTATAACTTAGACACCAATGACTGTGTTTCGGATGGCACGTTAAACTGTAGGTCCCGGCTGTCATTGAACATCCTTGGCAGTCGTTACGGGTAGTCAGAAGCCAGTAAGTCTGACACCAGTGTAACCAAGGGGTATTGGGTTGCCCGGTTAACTGGGTTGAGGAAGTCAGGCAGGGCAGTCGCTTCTTGTAAAGCACTGGCACTCAGCTACATCTGGTTAAACTGGAAGCCGACCCCAACATAGTTGGGAAAAAGGCTCGGATGATGGGAATAAGTACCCGCGCGTATGTATACACCGGCCTGCCTGCACTGAAACTCCGGCTACACGACAGGCTGTGGTGACCGAGGCCGTTGACAGTGCTATCACAGTAGCAGCGATAGTAGGTAATATTTTGGCCAGCTGTACAGTAGTTGGCTTAAATAGGAACTAAAGTTTGACAGACATTTTGGATCATTGCTTATTACCGGATTTGAATCACCAACAATTAAAAAAGAGGTTGTAATTTAAACAGGCATCCCTTAGTTTAAGCCAATTTTCAAGTTTGTACGTGAAAAGTAAGTACACCAGTACTTAGGTCCTAGGCCCATGATGATACCCTAATCATGAAATTCCGTCACTCGAAATCTTTTCCTATAATTGTTAATGTTATCTACTTATTTCAACTACGGTGGGATGTATCTGCCTAGGTTTGAAAATAAGTTTTATGAATTTTAAGAGAAATCACTACTCAGTTTTTTTTTTATGGATAATTTTTAAGCCTTTGAATATCTTACGAGCGAAGCGGACATACAGATCATTTCGAGATTTCGAGGGATAATACAGAATGGCAAAATTTTCAGCTTTTTAACCTTTTAGTGAGATTTAGTTCTAGCTCTATTTTTTAAATTTCATTAAACTCATACGATATTTTTTTTCGTGGTTGATTTCCCAACCATGAAAAATATCGTATTATATTCATAAGTTTTAATCTAACGCCATCTTTACTTTTGTGTACGTGTGAATTTAGTTTATTACTGCTATTGTCTACAAGATGGCGCTGTTCAGCATTGTCAAGCTTTGATGTACTAGATACACAGATAACATAACTTTTATTGACATTCACGTTAGTGACATTTTGACAATCAACAACCAAATTATCGTCATCGCATCGCACGTGTATATATTTGTAGCCTGTGAGTGATTTAAACTTGTATATAGGACTTGGCTACATAAATATAATTACGATTTGTTACATTCATCTAAATATAACACAGATGCATGTTGCTTAAAGTCTGTGCATCGTCAATATTGAAACACAGTGCTACAGTTGTAAACTTACGACAGTTTTGTAGTAAAAGCGCTAAAATGTCTTTAGAAGAAGCTAAACAATTTGCCGCACACCGGGCTGTTAATGAGTACGTAACAAATGATTGTATATTCGGCGTCGGCAGTGGATCAACTGTTGTATACGCGGTTCAAAGACTCGCTGAAAGAGTGGAAACGGAAAATTTGAAGGTGACCTGCATCCCTACATCATTTCAAGCAAAACAGCTGATCGTTAAGCATAACCTAACATTGGGCGAGCTCGATACGAATCCTACGATAGACGTGACAATCGATGGAGCCGACGAGGTGGATGCTCACATGACGCTCATCAAAGGTGGTGGCGGTTGTTTACTACAAGAAAAAATAGTTGCCTCTTGCTCCAAGAAGCTTATTGTTATAGCTGATTACACAAAAGATTCTAAAAAGCTAGGAGACAGATACAAAAAAGGTATACCAATAGAAGTTGTACCCATGGCTTATGTACCAATTCAGAATAAGATTGCTGCTCTTTATGGAGGGGAAGTGAAGTTACGCAAAGCTGTTGCCAAGGCTGGACCTGTAGTGACTGACAATGGTAACTTCATTCTCGACTGGGTGTTCACAAACCAAGACTTGGATTGGGACAAAGTAAATAAGTATATAAAAATGATTCCTGGTGTTGTAGAGACTGGTTTATTTGTAAATATGTGTGAGAAGGCATACTTTGGACAGCCTGAAGGCAATGTAATAGAGAGAGTTGCTGTATAATTTAGTTGATAGTTCCAATCATGAACTCTGCTATTGTGTTATGTATTTTTGGTGTTCTTGTTTTAAGGATCAATAATTTATCAATGTTAAGAGAACTTAAGTATATTCCTAAAATGATGCAAGCTATACATTGATGTTATTAAGAGTTGAAAAGTACTAGCTAAGCGAAAATATTTTTGTATGATTTTCTGTGTAGGTACTTAGTGCATGTAAAAAAAAGCTACAAGTTACATAATTTAGTTTTTTATAGATTTCATCATTTTTTTATCAGCATAAATATTTGTTATCAGCTAAAAACATTGACCAATGTAAATTTCACAATTAAATGCCTTAGTGGGTGGTATGGTAACAATATAATAATATGTATGATAAGAATTAGCTTCACTGATAGTTACACAGTAGTTTACTTGCTGGTCCATTTACTTAAGACACAATTTAACATTTTCAGAGGCTAGGTCTGTGTTCTTGGAACAATCTTCCAGTTGGATCTAAATAAATATTCTAAATATGTAGTTATTAGAAAAGTAAATAGATAAAGTTTAAAAGATTTACTTCCTCCTCCTTGCTAAATATGTACTATGGATTACTCTCAAACTTAAATCTCATAGAAAAATATTGTAATAGAGGAATTTACACTAAAAGCGTCAAAAATCTCCTCATCACTGTCAACCACAAGCATGCCCAAAAGGCTGGCAGCATTGCCAGGCTTAAGGTAGTTAGTAGCATGTGAAACGTCAAGCAGCCGTTTGGAATATCATAATATTTTATCTTTTCTATGTGTGGGCTAGCTATACTTAAGTAGATACCAACTCATGTTTGTCATATTAATGAATGTGGTTGTATTAATTGTTGTTACTGAAGTGAGCATTGTTGTGTTTGTGTCAGGTCCTGGATAATATTTTCAGGTACATTACAATATGGGTAAAAATAAATGATAATAAAAGAAAAACATTATGATACTTCTTTGATTTAATCAAATAAGAAACACACTTTGGCAAATTAAAATTTTAACTTGTTTAAAAGTAATCAAATCTGTGTAAGAGGTAGAAAAAATAAAATGTTAAATAGACTTATCATAGTATTAGGCCTTCCACTTAAAAACTAAATTTTTGTTTATTAACAATAGCTCGTGGCAATTTTTTTATTTTCTTAACAATAAGACTTTTGTTAATAAACTGTGTGATCTAAACAGATAAACAATTCAGATCTTCTATTTTATAGCATTATATTCATATACATAGATGCCCAAGAACATGTTTTATTATACACTTATTTAGGGAATGTAAAACAGACGCTATTATAATAAAACTTAAATGCATTTTTACATTGTTCTTATTAATAAATATTCCACTCTTCTGAGCACATTTTTACAAAAAATATCAAGCAAGAATTTTATTTCAAAACACTCAAATTGTGCAATCTGCTTTTACCTTACTGGCACTATGAGTTATCATAGGTTGATTCATAAAATCTATTCAAACAAAACACCTACAACAATATGTTATCTTAACCAGACCAATTTAGAATAAAAGTATATGATATCATGCTTAAATAAATTTCGATTAGGGGGACTGAAAAGGTCATGTCTATAGCATATTTCATTTAGCACATTAGTAATTCATTTTTTTAATTAAATTTTATATTTACTATCAAACAATACAGTGGTCAGAACCATATCTCAAAGCATACAAACTAATTTTGACAAACCACACTAAAAATAATAATTTGTGCTCTAATAAGCGAATTTTTGTCATGAAGGTATACTTAATAAATTGTACCAGCTCTATTTGAAAACGCGGACCCTTTAGAATAGTGTTAACATGAATGACTTAGAAAGACATAACATTTAAGACATAAAGCTTCTATTCTCTATCTATGACAACAATAAATTGACATACACATTGAGAGGGAAATGAAGGTTACACATAAATGCCCAAACATTAAAAAATGGGGTGTTGAAAGATGAATAACCAGTATATTCAACCTATCTACATTACACAAAACATTCAGATATTTTTAGATGATGATAATAATAAGGGCTTCAGATAATACTGAGGAACTTAAAACCTGGACACCCTGTGAAAATCAGAGTAGTAAATATTTTGTCTTTTCAAACAAACAGGTACTTTTTGTGAAACTCTAAAATAATTGCATATTTTCGTGTATCACTAAAACATTCAGTTGCAGTTGAGAATATTTAAAATGTAAGTGAACACACATCAACAGTATAGTGTAAGTTTAGTGCATCTGTAAATGTCTAATAGAGACTTGTTTTTTTCATGATGCGTAAGAATTCTTCCTGATTAATTTCCCCATCACCATCTCTGTCAGCCTCGTCTATCATCTCATGGAGTTCTTCATCTGTGAGGTTCTCACCAAGTTCTTTAGCTACTCTCTTCAAATTTTTAAATGATATCTTGCCTGGAAATAAACAATTGAAATTGTAATTAAAATCAATAAACCAATTAGTTGAACTCAATTAGCTATATGTATAGATATAGAATATACAACTTCAAAGATTCTACTGTAAAAATGTACAGGCACCACATAAAGTCACACTATTGGATTAGAATGGAGCTGAAGGTACCAGCCAGAAGGTTATGAAACAAATGAGATAATCGAAACAACCTAAAAACAAGAATTCACTTCACTAGACAAAGACAAGTGGAAAGAGCAAAGAGGTATGTAAGCCTTCAATCAAGATACAGGCTAAGACTTATCTAGAGCTTTAGCTTAATAGAACTCACCAGTTTCATCATCATCAAAAAGTTTAAATGCTTTCATTATTTCTTCTTTAGTATCCTTTTCTGCCATCTTGACAGTCATCAACTCTTGGAAATCTTCAAAGGATACCTTGCCATCTCCTTTATCTATTTCCGCAATCATCTTTTTAATTTCTTCTTTTTTCGGTTCAAAACCTAAAGCTCTGATAGCTACCTTTAATTCTTTAGTATCTATTTTCCCTGTATTTTCTGTATCAAAGAGATCAAATGCTTCTTTAATATCTCTTCTTTGTTCGTCTGTCAACTCAAACTTAGGTCCTGACTTCTTGCGTACTCCTCCAGTGTTATTGGAGCCAACATTTTTCTTCTGAATATTAGCTACAGCAGTTGCCTGTAAATACGTAGCAAGACGTATGAAAATGGACCAGAATACAACTTAAAATATAACTTATTGTATTCCAATGATCTTTTAAGGTAAATGGGTATGACTAGGAAATGAAAATGAATAATTGAGTGCTTTTCTATCACTTACCATCGTGATAATTTGTAAAATAATTTGATGCCTTGAAATTCGTTACCTACATACAAAAGTTATGTTAGAAGCTAACTATCATGTCTGTTATTCGCAATGAATAGTAATCTTTCCAATATATTGATCCAATTTCTATATGTTTTCAAAATGAAATAATCACAACATTGAATTAAAATCGTTCATTTAATGATATACGATCGACAATAGCGATGGGCGTTGAATCAACGAACTAGTTGAATCAACGTTGATGTCACTTCAACGGGATTAACGTTGACCGTTTTCAAATCAACGCGTTGAATCCGTCAACGCGTTGAATTTTTCAACGAGTAAAAATTACAACGACGTTTACGAATTCAACTAGGTTGACGAACGAAACGAGCAACTGAACCCAAACCAAAAAAATGTAAAATTATAAATAATAAAATAATGTAAAAAAAAAATAAGGAACTTCGTTCCAATTGTAAATAATAATTAATTAATGTACATAAAAATCAGATGATCTTTTAAATACGCCTAAAATTTGTATTTTATAGCAAATTATTTAGTCAGTCCTAAGCCTGAAAAAAGTATGAAGGGAAGATCATCTAGAAAGTTTTAAGAAATGATATACATATTAACAAAAACGTTTTGGCGTTTATCGTTGGCGTTGGCGTGTATCGTTGAAAGTCAATGATCGTTGATGCAAGTTGACGTTTTTAACACGTCAACTCGTTGACGAAATTAACTAGTTGATCAACTAGTTGACAAACGGAAATCAACGTTAACGTTTCGTTGACGGAAAAACCGTCAACGACCCATCGCTAATCGACAAGTTCAAACAAGTTTTTTTTAATAAAATGTCAGTGTCAGTGCTGTCCTGTCAAGTGTCAGTCAGTTTATTCTATTTATGTTTATGGCAATCGATGCCGTTGATGCTGGTGTCGACGATTCTGCCACTGCCACTAACGAGTGATAGTGATAACGGTGGAAGGTGTAAAAGGTAACAACCAAGAATTTTGGTACTGGTTCCATCCAGGGGATTTTCACTAAAGAACTCCCGCAGACGTAGCGCTAGTGTCTATGCGATAGCTACGTATATAGCTACGTGGTGTGGTGACATACGTACAAAAATATATAGTTCCACAATTTCCCGCGGGACTTCTATCGTGAAATGAACTTTATTTAAGTCTTACGTGTGACGGCAGAAATAATTGATCAACAAAAAGTAAATAAATACACTAATGTTGTATTTTTCTTATTTTTAAATAGAATTTCTTTTTCCACCTCATAGCCTAGCCTTTTCTCAACTATGTTGGGGTCGGTTTCCAGTCTTACCGGATGCAGCTAAGTACTGCTTATCTGACCTCCTCACACCAGTTTCCCGGGCAACCCAATACCCCTTGGTAAGACTGGTGTCAGACTTACTGGCTTCTGACTACCCGTAACGACTGCCAAGGATGTTAACTGACAGCCGGGACCTACAATTTCACAAGCCCTCCGAGACACGGTAATTGGTGTCTAAGACATACATAGAAAGTACATACAAATAGATAATTTTAGTTATCCCCGTTTCCAACCCACAAGTGTATCTTCGCTATCGTGCCGATCCGTACTGTGTGTATAGGTTAATCAGGTGTTGAATACATAGCCTATCATCTACGTAAAGTAGGTATGTACAAAAAAACGAAGCACATATAAAAAAAAGAATTCGTTATAATTTATTACGATATTAATAAATTTGATTCATGCAACAAACAAGTATCAATACATTTGTTCTGTAGGCGGAACATTAGTGTTAAGGTGCAGAGGGCATGGTGCCGATGGACTTCATGAGGTGGTAGCAGTGTGGCAGACGGGAGCGGTGGCCGATCTTCTGCAGGGTGGCGGCGGCCTGCGCCAGCATGCCGGCGCGTTCCCCGGGCGCGGCGAGCACGGCGGGCGGCAGGTGCCTGCACGCCATGTACAGCGCCACGGCGCGCTCGCCCTCGCCGCCGCCGCCCTCCAGCGCGCGCTCTGCCGAACATTATAAAATAACTTATTAGTATACTTGCTTAATTACTGTTTTTGATATTATATTTGAATTGATACGCTACGAGAGCTAGAACAAATTGTACGTATAGTTACATCAGTTGAACAGATTTTTTATGGACTGATTCGCATTAAGGCATTCTCAAAAATGTATTTATTTAAATACTTCTTGCACATACAGTACAATGGCAGACTTAACGCCTTAGGCGTTCTCTATCAGTCTACCTTTGGGTGGCGAGGAGAAAGCGTAGGTAGGTGCAAACAAATTGGGGAAAAAAATTGTATGAAATATATACCTACATATATTATAATACACAAATAAATTAATAATAAAATATATAGTATATAAAAAATGTAGTAATATCCATCGGGGAAAAAAGTTTAATAAATGATTCTGTCCTACCTTTGCCACAAATGATGGAGGAGCGATTGAGCCTCGGTCGCAAGCTGCCGTCTAACAGCTGCTGTGTGCGTCTCGGCGCTGCGCCCGCCATCATGCGGCAAACCGCGGATTGTAGGAACACGCGGGAAGTCACCCACTGCAAATAGATTAATAGGCTATAAGTAATCATCGAAGTTGTTTCCCCGTAAAGTCTTGAATACATAGGAACTTGAATTCAATTCGCTTTTATACAAAAAACACCATCTCTTATATTATTCCAAAATCTTTTGTCTCAACCCAGAAGACACAAAGAGAGCCTAGCTAAGCATGTTTAACACATAATTATCAACTTCCACATAGTTATCTTGGAAGCCTACCCCAACATTCCTGGGAAAAGGCTCGGAGGATGATGACATAATTATCAACTTCATCTACATCGCCTGTCCCAATTATGTTGGAGTCATCTTCCAATCCAACCAGATGCAGCCGAACACCAGTGTTTTACATGGAGCGACTACCTATATAATCTACTCAACCCGGAAACTCCCTGAATAAAAAATCAAATAACAAAGAGATACTTACCGGTAAATTCTGCGATATCCTTCTCAAAGAGTGCAAGTCTCTTTGGAAAGCGCGCAACTGTACATGAGGCGCGGGACCACAGAATGTCTCCGCGGTGACGGCGCATGCGCGGTCCTCACTCGCCTCCCACACTCCCGCGCGGACTTCCAGTAGCCAATCGCAGCAGAGCACTTGCATAAGCTGCCGAAAACAATATTATATTTGTTTTAATACATTTGAAACAAAAATATAAAGCAAGACATGAAACAACTCCTTTTTATTTGGCACATAAATAGAGGAAATCATTAAAAAAATATACATACAACAATTCGTTTACTCGAAACGATAGATTTTTTTTAAACTACTGTAAATTACGCGAGAGTTCATTCACACATTGTTATGCTTTTTTAGTCTCGTCAAATAATTTCGCAGCTCCGAAGCTATTGGTAACTTCACAAAAAAATAAAATATATACGAACAAAATACTATGGCGCATGCGACTTCAAAAGAGCAAAGTTATTTGCGAAAACTGTAATATTTCTTTGTGAGACAATAACTATTGTAATTAAAAAATTGAGTCAGCAAGTACAATACCCCGATTGTTAGGAATGCTATCAAAACAATGTGACATATTTTGAAAATGTATAGGACATGGGACAATAGCATTGTGCCAAGTTTTTTTAATAACAACGTTAGTGTATTTAACAACATTTGATTTAGATTCTACATACAATTTAATACATACATAATGCTTCATTTACTTACATGAAATTAACGCAAAAAGAAGCACCATCAAAGAACCTTATATTTTATTTGCTGGACATGTAATCTATTTGGGTATAAAGGAACACTTCAAAATTCGATATTTAAGATTATATTTCACCATACTTTAATGAGGTAGATCCAATAGATTGCAAACATGCACAATATTCGGTTTATAAGCTAGGTGCTGACTAATATAAATTGCAACTTTACATTCAACTACAGCATTTTCTTAACATACACTACTAAAATACGCTACAATTTAACTTCTTTAACAATAATAAGCGTACAACAAAGTCAAAATAAAATATGAATACTACTTCAAATCAAAGAAATTAAAAATAGCAATAAATAAAAAAATAAACCATGCAAGAAACAGCTCCGATGCGATGGATGCAACTAATGCGAGATTTGCCTTGTAGTAATATTGCACAACTCGTGTAACCAGTGCAATGCAACTACAATGCACTCCCGTAATAGTTATATCTTCAAGCTTCTTCTAGTAGCTTACATTAAAAAAAACAACTGAAATAAGCAAATAATAAGTTTCAAATTGTATTAAAATAAAAATGTAATATTTTATACGAACCAACATAAGCTGTGTAGGTTTACGGCAGCAGTAATAGGCTAAAGAATCAGCTAATCTGGTTCCAGCAATGTCGCACACCTGTAATGTTTTAATAATATTTTGTATAAGTCTAGTATTAAAAATCTGTATATTTTTGTGTAGAAAATTAAGACACATTAATTATTTATGCCCTTTTAGGTAACAAGAAAATAAAAGAAATATCACCGACAGTTTAAAAATAAACCACCAATAGCATAGTCCTTTCATATATGTTCACGAATAATTCACACACGAGACAGTTCGCAATGGGCAATAAACACTGTTTATAATAAGTAGCACACACCTTGAGTATGGTCTCTGCGGTCCTGTCGAACGAGCGCTCATCTCGGCACTGAGCGAGGCTCAATAGGCCGCGCCGGCTTTTGTATGCCATATGCAATGCCCTACGAATAATAGTACAATAGCTATATTTTCATCAGCTCATGTTTATGCTATGAAAGACAATAGTTATTAATACAACAACTATAAACTATACACTTTTGTTTTATAAACACCAGTGTGACTAGAATTTCTAAGTTTCGCATGTATGAGAATCTTCTCATTGTTAATTAGACTGCTGTTGAATAATTATTTATTTTAATTAATATGTTATTGACCTGCATTTTACTATATGGGTTTATCACTTTGTGTATTGAAACACGTGTTTTAATGTGCTAATCAGTTTTAGTGATGATCTGAGCAAAAAGTCACTATAACTACTACACTATTTTATTATAGCTGAATGGCAGGTAAGGTAGTTAATATCCCGACCACATGAATTTTAATATCATGACATATTTTGTCTTAATTACTTTGTGCAGCATCTATTAACAATATTTCCAGCTCACAGTTCTAAAAAAAACCTTTATAATGTTCCTAAACGAACTTGATACTTTACATACCCAGGTAAAGGATCTTCGCAGTTGGCGAGGGGTTCGGGCAACATGTTGAGACGGTCACCGATTTCCACGGCCTTGCCTGTGTCGGCCAGCAACCAGGTCGCGGCCACGCCAACTAAGTTCGCCCACCATTCCATTACAGGGTCCCAGCAGCCTGAAGTCAGGTCAGTAAGTACTGTATTTTTTTGTATTATTTTTTGCTATAAATTGTACATCTTATGCAAAAGACCTAGGGAACAAATGAAGAAGAAATTTCTTTTCCTTTTATATTGCAGGATTTCAGACACGCCTGAAAATCTTTTTTAGGTAAAATTATATTTGAAGAGATTATTCGGTTGAACACTCTAATCAGGGAACTGCTGGACTGAAAATCTTTCCGAGTGAGAAGGCCACTTCTATCCTGTGCACGAAGTTGTTCCCGCAGAAAACAGCTTGTGAATAATCAGGTTCAGTTCTGTTTCTCCATTAAAGAGTAATAACTCCAAAATCCACCAAAAAATATCTTACTTTAAAAACTTCTTATAGGTACAGGATAAACTCACCAGTATGCTGAGGTGCATCGGTAGACACGTCATCAGTGATCAGTTTGATCAGCTCCAGCACATCGCGCGTGTTGCTTCGCTCGTCGGCACACAGCAGCATTTGTAAGCTCTTTTGAAGAAGCTCCAGATGGTAAGCCTATGACAGTGAAGAATGAAAATTAGAACTCCCAAGTACTCCCAAAAACCTGTAGGAAGTCCCCACGACGTCAACTAAGGTAAGCATATACATAGATAGGTACTCCATCTATACTTATAATAAATCTGTAGAGGTCAATTCTGTACATTAAATATATTTCCAAAATATCTATCAGGGGGTGATTAGTGATCGATACTGATGCCAAAAATGCAATCAGTAAAATTTTTGTCTGTCTGTCTGTCTGTCTTTCTGTCTGTCTGTCTGTCTGTCTGTCTGTCTGTATGTTCGTTATGGAAACAAAAACTACTCGACGGATTTTAATGAAACTTGGCACAAATATTCTTCATACTCCTGGGCAGGTTATAGGATACTTTTCATCACGCTACGATCAATAGGAGCAGAGCAGTGATGGGAAATGTTGGGAAATCGGGAGAAGTTACTCCATTTTTTAAGCTTCCGTCGCGTGTGGTTGAAGATAAGTAGTAATAGGCTAGGTACGCATAGATTTAGATAATTGCATAGGCTGGTGATTATTATTTCTTCCTCTCTTTGCACAAAGTCCGAATCTAACGCGGACGAAGTCGCTGGCAGAAGCTAGTTATTTATATAAGTCTATGGCACTATGGTTTTAGAGGGAGCATTTCAAGACTGGTTTAATATCGTCCTTTTTTCGTACAGGGTAGCGATCGGTATCCCTTTGTTATATGAGATTCATGTGGATAGCTTTGGTACCCAAATCTAAGAAAGACGAGGGAATCTGCATTATTAAAAAGTATTGTTGCTAGCAATAATTGTTTAGTTGTAATTATCTTCGAACTTCATTAAAGAAAGTTTAATCCTGTTTCTTTTAGACCTGCTTAACCATTCCTAAAGTGTATAGGGAGTGTAGACATTCGTTTATTTTTATAATATTTACAAGTCTAATACTTTTGAGTGTCAAAATTAATATTCAGCTTCATTTGCAAAAAGAACTTCCGTGTGAACATTCCGCAGCCCGTTTTCTTATTATTATCTAATACCTTTATTATAGTTTATATTGTAGTCAAAAGATAAGCTATTATGTCATAATATTGATATGTGAAAGCAAAACTATGTTCACCACCTGATTACACCTGAGTCATCACTGTAACAATCAGATTGTTTTAATTCATTTGGTCCCTACCAGCTGCTAGTGACGTCACATTCATAACAAATAAATTGTTCTATAGCACTACAGCTAGTCTAGTGGTATCAAAACCGACTTCCGAACAACACGTCTTAGGTTCTTCGCCGAATATTTACGGGTAGAAGTCCCAAGTTAGTAATATAGTGTTATTCATGTACATTTGTACATGAAACTGTTGTAATTAATATATAAAATGAAGTTGTGATATTTATGGTGCACAAGTGAGCAACAACCAAAATTAGGTAAGACCACTGACTAGCTGAAGTTAAGATGTGAAACGCTATTGGGCTTTACATTGTGCCACAGGGTTATGTCTTGCGGCATGCCACCAGCACATATGTACAAGCAGGAATCTTTTGCCAGCCTGCTGGCAGAAATATCCGGTAGCCCAGCAGCAATACAAGCGGCCGAATCACCGTTACTGTCGCCCTCATAGTGTTGCCGTATTGGAAATATGTAGGTACTGCCTTTAGCCAATACATATTTCGAAAATTAATTTTTTTATTAAAATAAAATTAGACTCACCCTCATAGCATAAGCCAATGGATCAGCAGGGTCAGGAAGCCTGCAGAACAGAGCTGCAGTAGCTGGGTTACGCTCGTAGGTCCAGCGTCGCGTGCGCAAGAACCGCATCCCTCGGGGGCTGCCCACCCAGCGCAGACGTACCGGCCACTCGGACAGAGAGTCGGCACATGACACGCGGCACAGGCTCAGGTAGTAACTGGGGAAAATTTTGTGCTGTTATGTTAATTTTATTACAGCCATTCAGATTATTCTAAGTATCTATATACAACATGTAACGTAATTAACGCACACCCTCAAACACCCTAATTAGAATATTATGTTATAATCATAATACGTACACTGAATTTTTAATTTAACATGTATATGCATTGTTATTTATTAAATTAGTTATACCAATTCTTGGAGAACTTTTTGGTCATACTACTACGCACGCAAATATCGCGCCGCGCGCCGCTCGACTCGACACAACATACCGAAACTACGGAAAAAGCCGACAATACACGAAGTCTTATTACTTTGAGTTACGGTCTATTTGAATTTGTTTTGACTGTACAAGGTTACTATGACAATAATTTCCGTAGTTTTAAATATTTTTGGGATAAAAAATTACCTATATTAAAAACTAGCTTCTGCCAGCGGTTTCACCCGCATCCCGTGGGAACCTCGGCACGGACCCGGATAAAAAGTAGCCTATAGCCTTCCTCGATAAATAGGCTATCTAACACTGAAAGAATTTTTCAAATTGGACCAGTAGTTCCTGAGATAAGCGCGTTCAAACAAACAAACAAACAAACAAACAAACAAACTCTTTAGCTTTATAATATTAGTATAGATGATATAAATCGATTCAGTAAACGATTCTGAACAAACTAATTTCAGGATGTGCGTTAATTAAGTTACATGTTGTATATGTATATTGTTTTGCTTAGAAGAGAAAGAATTCCGACATAAACCCCAGACAAGTAATGACGAATTCCTAACCATAGTAAGAATAACTCGCTCAATCCTTCTCCGTGTGAAAGGAGGCCTGGGTCCAGCAGTAGAACGATAAAAAGGCTGTAACTTAGTAAGAAAAACAACAGACAGAATATTGTAAATCGCCGTTGGAGATTATATCCATCTATCTTTGAAAGGTACCTATTATTGGTTGCTAATGTAATTTGTTTTTAGACTGCCTCGTTGGTCTAGTGGTCGCAAGCGCGGCTGCTGTGCTCGAGGTCTCGGGTTCGATTCCCGGGTCGGGCCGAAATTGCTTTGTGGATTTTCTTAAACTTTCACAAAGCAGCCCGTAGTCTGGAAGTTGGTGATTGATTCACCCGTGCATCGGAGAGCACGTAAATGTCGGTCCTGCGCCAGATCTCTTTCCGGTCGTGTCGGATTGCCGTCCCATCGGGTTATGAGAGTGAAGGAATAGGGAGTGCACCTGTGTCTGCGCAAATGCTCGTGCACTATAATATGTCCTGCGCAGCTGCCTGATCTCCTTAAATGAGAACAGCCGCCGTGGCCGAAATCGGCCGTGGACGCCATTAATGTAATTTGTTAAAAGTGTATGGTAATTATGAATTCACGCTATCGTAATAAATAAAGAGAAAAAAAAGAGAAATGATAAGAGTTGAAAAGTGCTTATTTTGCAGGTTAGTATTCCAATTTAACATGTCGTAAGCAATAAGAACCATTTAGTAATGCTGCAATTCTAACACATGGAAGGTAAAAATGGTAAGGGGTGGTTGCGTTTTGGGGACTGGCTATTGTAAATTTTAACGTTCGAAAAGTGCGGTTTTACAGCCTGTAAATATGATATTGAGTTTGAATTTATATCTGTACTTTCCAAAATAAATTAGTATTGTTTTCTGGTCAGTTATTTTATTTTACCTATCTTAAGTCCCACATCCAAACACTTACCCACACAACCAATTGCCGAACTTGGGCATATAATCCTTAAACACCAATGCTGCGGTAACATAGGTATCAGCCAGTAGATGTCTGTTGCCGGTCACTTCAGCTAAGTTGACTGCTTGTAACGCTAGAAGCACTCGTTCGCTGCGGCCGCTGTGGCTTGATAGTATCTCTAACTGTGCGAGACGGTGGGAGACGGTTGATACTTCAGCCGCCCAGTGTTGAGTAGCTCGGCGTGATGGGCTGTGGAATTAAATGTTTGAGATACAGTACTCGTCGAGTATCTCTGTTTGGCCGAAGTTGGGTACCAGTACCAGAAAACTTTAGTGTGTATGCGCAAGGCGTCAGGCTTATTTTTTTTTTTTTTTGGCAGAGTTATTTGAAGTTAAAATTTAAATCTACTTTTTTTTTTTCTTCCTTTGTGTGTTTCATTTCCATGCATTTATTTTTAGACGGTATTCAAGACACATTCAAATACTGATATCTACCATTTATTTGGGGTAAATATCGAAACCATTGTAATGTATAGAATTGTGACAAAATATTTTTTACGATGTTTTGAAAAATTTATTCTTATCCTAAAATTACGATGTTTCAAGTTAATATTAAAATAGTTCACGTCCCAACCTGTCACTCCACAAATCACCAGCTCTTCTAGCGAGGAAGGCACCGAAGGGCAGTCGTTGTAACATCTGACGTAGGACGGCGGCGATGAGAGCGGAGTACTTCGCGTGTCCCTGCCCACCCGCCTGCACACTCTTGCCTGACACCGCCAGACTCCGGTGCAGTTCTAACCGAGCGTTTTCTAGGTCACCCTGCCAAGTATAATGTTGGAGTAGAGATGGTGATCTTAGGTAAGTATGCAAGTATGGAAGTCTACTACTGTTTTTCTTGCCTAAATATTCTCTTTGAACTCTGAAGCTTTAAAAAAATATATATACTCACTTTTTTTATAAAATTGTCCGCTTGTCGTTTATGTTTGTAAAAAAGTCCAGCTTCTTTCGATTGTGATTTCGGTACAGAGTCGCCATACACCAGTAACTTGATCAGACATCCTCCCAATACAAGGAAGTTTATCATGTATATGAAGAAAGTACTGAATAGCCAAGCTCCCCATGACATTCCCGTCGAACCTAGAATTTACAAACAATTATTTATATGAAAGGTAGAATAGAAGAATGGCGTAAATAAGAGAAAAGCCTATTATAGTGCACATAGCTATGTAAGGCAAATAAAAACAGATACTATTATAGATATTATTAGCCATTAAAAGATCTTAATTCAATGGTAGGATATAATGAGAAAGTGGCACTTACTGAAGTCATCATCAGCCAATATTTTTCTTTGGTCAACTCTCGCAGAGAAATCGGTAACCGAAGACTCCAACATGAAGTTACCAAAGAATGCACTGAAGGGATTGAAAGCTATCAATCCAACCATGAAGGCACACAACGCTAGTCGGGAATGGTCGCCCATGCCCATTACAATCTTTGAATTTGAGTACTTATCTTCAACCTGGAAACAATTTTACAATACTTTAGACATGTCGCTAAAATTTAAAAAACCTGGAATAATGATTTCATTCATGTATACTAATATTATAGGTTTTTTTGTTGGTAAATAAGTTGAAACAATTTAACTGATATAAATTCCCCAGTAACATAGGCTATATTTCATCTGGGTACAGGTAGAACTTTCCCCCAAGATGTGGGTGATACTATGGCTAAAACAGCTAGTCAGATATAAACTAACAAATAACCAATCAGGTATTTGGTACACTTTTTTTAGAGTTACCTTATACTCAGGTGAAGAAGGTGAATCACTGTCAAACCCATGTGGTGAACTGGACGGTGACGAGATGTCGCTGTGTGGAGGGGTGTACGTAACATCAAACTGTGGCTCCTTCACTCCAGACTTCTGGAATGCTAGCTTTAGAGCCATGTTCTCTTGTTTTAAGCGAGTATTCTGATTCTGCAGGTACTTTATGTATTCTATTGTTTTCCTTAATATAGCTGATTTGTTCAACTGGAAGATTAAATAGGAGCAAATTAATATCTAACAAGAAAAAAATCTTTGATTAAAACTTATTGTGATCCTATTAGAATTCGATATTGGAAAAACTTAGATAATAACTTGACATACATAAAAGAAAAGTAATGATATCACATTATTGTACCATTACATATCGTAAATAACTATTGCATCATGTCATAAACAAAGATGATGCAATCCCATAGAGTAACATAAAAAGGTAATACAAACTTTTGCTTCTTCTCCGACCAGCATATTCTTCAGCTCCACTATTCTATCATTAATACTAGTCCTGTAACGTCTTTCAATAGCATTGTGCGCACTTCGTTTCACTTCCTTAACTTTAGGTACGCCCATGTTGGGCGCCTGACTTAAAGTTATCTTTTCACCGTCAAGAACTACTGGTATGCCAGTTAAGAGGGTTGGTCCATTGTTGCTGGTGAAGAATGTATGTATGGGCCGGTTCTCTGTACTTGTCTTAGTATTTGTGATGATACCTTGCGGTGTTCCTGGAAAATTT
This sequence comes from Helicoverpa assulta, assembly GCA_963856015.1. Lineage (NCBI taxonomy): Eukaryota > Metazoa > Arthropoda > Insecta > Lepidoptera > Noctuidae > Helicoverpa > Helicoverpa assulta. Next base: position 7,085,222 of record CAWLCW010000016.1, read on the forward strand.
GGGTTAGACATTAACATAAGCTTTACAGAGAGAATGTCCTATAATCAGTACATGAACAAGATTATAAGTGATTTATTTTCTAGGAATTCCTGTATGAATCATATTTTTAATCTTTACCTTGTACAGGAGGACTGGTGTACATAAATGTTTGAGTCTCAGGATTGATTATATTTGACTGTAACACAACTGGAGAAAAGTTTGCATCAGATGTTTTTAACAATAATGGTGTTACTCCTTTGGCATTGTTTTGTATCAGCAAAGGCTGGCTTGTAGGCTTTGCTTTTGCTTGCTGGCTTACATTCATTTGTGTATTTAAATCCATTTGTTGCACATTTGGAGCCAAATTTACATAGACTGGACTCTGGACAACCTGTTGCACAATCATGGGGGCCTGTGCGGGCATTCTTTTACGGCCATGCTGCGTGACATCTGGCAACGGCGCGCCATCGTTTAGCGGCAAATTATAACTTTCTTCTCTGGCGTACACTCCTTGGACAGGGCTAACTTTAGCCTGAGGAGGGCTTACAGGCTGTGTCTTGGCTCTGTGCGTGTACTGTGACACCATTGGGTTCCCCGTAGGGTTGTAGCATGGCGACACTTGAGGCTGTGTTGCTACCTCAGATTTAACTTTAGTATCAACACTGAGTAGAGGCAAATCATCCACACGAGCTAGTTCATCTTCAAGTGTTTTCATAAAATCTCCATCACAACCACTCAGAAAGTCTGAAATTGTTAAATAATTACTTTTATTACTCATAACTTAACGACGTAAGAGTTATCATTCTAACCAATAACAATCAAGTCACTTACCTTCGATTTCTGCGATATCATGACCGTTGAATACATCCGAATTTATGAATAGATCATCCTGCTCCATTTTGAAATCCATCTTTGATTGATTTTATTAGAAAATATTTAGTTCCACATTGAAAATACACTTGTTTACGTTTTTTGGCATTTGATATCTATTAGTCATTTGACATTTGTCTGATGATTTTGTTCAACCAATCAAAATAGAGAAAATAGGTGGTGCGATATGACGTCATACATTTTCGTCCGGAAATATCATTTCAAAAATGATATCTTAAAAAAAACAATCAGTCAGTCAGTAAATCGATTGAATTTGAATAACAAAACTCTGCTCAACATCGATATATATGTACTACGTACTAGATAGAACGTTCCGAACAAAAAGCTTACCACACTGAAATGCACTGCAGACTATGCATTGCCCAAAATGGCAAATCAGAGCGATTTTGACACCTGCGTCAGACGGATGTCTATGAAACGACAATTATAAAATAGAAAATACATATCAAGGTATAAACTTACACATATAAACTATTCGAGAGTCAAGTTAGCAAAATTACACGCTGTTCATGCTATTACAACGCTTGTATATCATACTTTTCATTTATAAATTCAATTTTACAAATATGCATTAATTTGTTCCCGCCCGCCATCTTAAATTATGGATTAAGAAAATCGTGCAGAAACAGATGTGCCATAAAACTGGCAGTAGGTAAAATATCAATGAAAACAGACTTCACTTTGTCATGGTATGTTCTTACTTTCAAGAAAAAATAATATGACCTCGTATGTATTTCGCTACTGTACAAACACTACAACATATATCAGCGCGTTTAAATTCGCGAAAATTTGTGAAAGCCCTCTTAAGAAAAAAAACATCGTAATTAATATTAAAAAACCCTAAAAATAAGTTCCTGGTTTTAATACATTACATGATTTTGCATTCACTTAGATATAAATAAACTTTTTGATATATTACATGATTTTGAATTCACTTAGATATAAACTTTTTGAGTAATGAAAAATGTAGGCAAAATACGAGCGAACATATTATATCACTTCTGCGATTAACATCAATGAGGATGACTAGATGTCACAATACGTCAACAAGATGTCAAAAGATGACATAAGCGGGTAAATTATTTGTATGGATGTTCTTGTCTATCGCTAGAATATATGTCAATGCTGCTCAATATACTATGCAACGGAAGAAACTGCACTTCTAGCCCACCACTACGCACTGTCATTTGCCGGTAATTTACAAAAGATGGCGCATTTTACATAATTGTATCAAAGAGACTTAAATGTTTTTGTTATTTATTACTTTCTTTTACTAGATTCCGATACCTAATATTCGAGCTTGTGGTTAAATGAATATCAAAGATGAAAATAGAATTGATAATTGGCTGGGATTCGCTCCAACAACAACAAATTAGTCAGAGTCGGTATTTAATTATTATAATTGTATTTGAATGCACAATGTCCTAGCCTAATATCATTCATAACAAAGTAGAATAATTTATTCACGGAAATCATAATATAATTCTAATAAATAATGAAAATTGATCTCAGTAACTTTATACGCACGCCTATTAGAACACGCCATCTGCTGTTAAAATTCGGCACCTGTACAAAGCGTAGATGTAGCGCGTAGCACTCTCGTAGCCGTAGTCGTAGCGTAGTCATCGACTAAAAACCATTTATATGTCAATGCTAAAAACCTCACCATAGCAGTCACTGGATGGCGATGTTGTTGGTGTGGATCAAAAATTATTGTTTTGTTCATTCTTCAATAAGATATAGTATTTTTAATGCAAATAATTCAAGTCATTATCAAGCCAGATTTTTTTTTTCGTAAATATATATATTTTTTTATGTACGATATGCTATAACACTGTGTGCAATGTAGTTAGTAGATAAATTATTCAGTGTATCATTACGGCTAATTAGCTGTTGCTATTCCAGTGCTGTTCAGATTTTCTGTTATTTTTTAAACTTGTAGCCTACTTACCATACTACCAAAACCCTAGTTTTCTATTAGGTATCGCTTGTACCTACCTTTTTGTATTTTAATATTTAAATACGTTATTTTAATTATTTTATTTCAGGAGTTTCTATTGTATTGACGGGTGCTTTCAGTTAGCGTTAGCTTCCAGCGCTGTTTTCGAGGAATCTTTTCATTAAAGGTTTTGTGAAAAAAAAATTAAATCATGATTGATATTAAACGTTTAATTTATATTTATAACATTATATTATCTGTAAATATAGAGTTCTTACTATAATAATATGTAGTTACGAGATAAACAAACTCGATCTAGTATAACTTAAATGTATACATACAGTACAACTACATATTAAAGTACATACGATATTTTCAAATTCCAACTTACTTGATGAACTATAGTGCGATAACATCATACTTAATAACATATATTTATAGGCACAAAAGTGGATATATAATAATTACATTATAACATTTGATTTAACAAAAATGTGAGGTAGGTATTTAATTGTTACGGCGGGCACCTGTAGGCACCAGGTCTTCAGGGTGCTTCGCCAATGATCAACCACAAAACACAAGAGTGCATATAATGTATCTACTACTGGAATGTCCTAACATAGATAATGTTTTAATTACAACAAACAAAGGCACAAAATAGTGAAACCTACTAAAGTGTAGCTTTTTACACACACCATCCGTGATTAAATTAATTAATTACACATTGCGTTCGCAAAATTAATGTAGACACATTCGTAGATATCTATGGCATTTTCAAACTAGACTAAAGTAACAAATCAGTCTTCCAAGCAATTACCAAATAATAAGTAATGTATTTATTAACTTAAGAGTAATATAAAATTATATGTTTTCTTAGGACTTTAATATACATAAGTATTTAAGAAACCAAGTTAGTAGAAGTGATAGTAACACGAACAGGAATTACTGAGAAGTGAAAATGTGCAATTTTTACATGTAGAGTTTTCTTATTAGAACAAGAGTTTACACTCCGAGCGAAACACACGTTGTTACACTCATAGATCAAATATGAAAAAATAAACTAGACATTTTACGTATAACAGCGCATCACGACGATTTTTACTAGTTTACCACAAACCTAATAATAACATTGAGCATTCTTAACTAGGTGTTGATGAAATCTCTTAACTCTAATATGAACCACCGTGCTTGTGCAAAACACTTTATATTGAGGATATGGTGAGCACACCTATATAATTAACAACGAACATTTATGGCAATCGACGAACAAATTAATAAATTAATCTAACCCGTAACGTAAGGAAACAACATAGAATAGATCGGTACGAAGATACGTCGCTATCCGCGGTGACATGAGCGTCGCACACAAGGTTCTGTTCAACATGCATCGTTACGAATAAATTAAGGATATGATAACTGTTTCACATGGATAGTATGGCATGGTGCGACGCGGTGGACTAGAGTAGCTGTAGCGAGCGTGAGGTAGTAGCGGCATTTCAGTCTATAAACATCACAGTCGCGGACAACAAATTGCACAATAACTTGTCTGGGCGAACCCGCCCGAGGCGCGGCGGCGTGGCCGGCGCTGCCTGCTTGCCCTTCGGCCCTACAGAGTTACCAGTCCAACTAAGACAACATTATATGCTAGTTAAAGCTAACTTATTCTGCTATTCATTAACAAAGACGTAAATGTTATAAAACAAAAAAAACTAAAGAAGAGAATAAACAAAAATAAAAATCACAATAAGGCGTTGTTCAGCATAAAACGGAAATTTTATTTCGTTTTCAGGCTTGAACGAACGCTTTGAAATAAATAGAGAAGAAGAGAGGTAGAAGAAAAGTGGCCGCGGGGCCCATTGCAATCGCCCGGCCGGAGCGCCCGGTCATCGGCGGCGTGCGCACGCGGCACTGCCTACCAGTTAGCCTACCAATAAGTGTCTTACTCCTAACTTTGTACGCCTAAGTCAGTCTTTTCGAATGTACATTCCACGATGTCGTATCGTTCAATCTCTTTCGCTACCACAATCTAAAGCGAAATTACGCGGCGGAACTATAACGCCAGGTGGTTGATCTATGTCACGTCGACGAGGTACTGACAGGTCTTCGACGTGATCATCATCTTGCACGGGTGACCGCGGCGAATGTGGCGGCGATCGAGGTGGCGTACGGGGAGCCAAAGCTGCGTGTGCGGCCGCGGCTAATGCCATCGCGTGTAGAGCCTCTCGTCCACCGTCTCTAGTCGCTCCCTCTAATGCTTGCTGTAGGAATGACGGATCAATAAGGGGTGTAGATGGATTTCCATCTTCACCTGTGCCTCCAGTTCCACTCAAACCATATGGGAATGCAGCTCCGTTCGACTCTCTTTTGACCCCTCGACTCATTGGTCGGCTGGTCGTTATGCCGAGTTTCTTTACTTTATCATACAATGTACGTGAAGGAACGCCATATTTACGCGATGCTTGTAGTGCGCTCATTCCATTACGCACACATTCGATAGCTGATAATATGTCGGATCTTGTGTATTGTTTGTATCGCTTCCATTCAGGTTTCTGTTGTGGTGGGACATATGGTGCTAATCCGGCTCTCACGTCTTGTTGGAAATTTGTAGGCGGTGGTGATGGATGGAAAGTGCGTTGGCTTTCATCTTCGAAAGATCTTTCTGTGTATGGAGAATGAGCATCTTCTGACCTGTCGGACCTATTGTAATGAGGTGAAGAAGCTCTTGATGAAAGTCTACGTGGGCGGTAGTCGAAAGGACGATGCGGGCTAGCAGCGCGCTCCGATTCGTGCGCAGACCCATTAGAATGCAGGCGAGGTGGAGCGTGTTGGCTGACGGGGTGGCAAACGAGTGACATTGGTTGCGAAGAGTCCACAGGTGAGGCTTGGGCCAAGACGTTCCTTAAAATGGGAGTGTCTCTAGTAGCCAACATGCTGGATAGTTTCTTACGTTTCAGAGGGTTCATGTCAGCAGAGTCGTAGGCAGCGGAGAGTACGGGCGCGGCGGGTGGTGGTGGCCAGCGAGAGGGAGGCGCGGGTGCAGGCGGTGACACGCTGGAGGGCGCGGCGGGCACCACGCGCGGCGGGGACGCTGCCGGCGTGCGCTCCGTGCTGCCTGGCCGACGCCGCAGCTCCGTCATGTCGAACAAACCCTTAACCTCTAACTGCTCTGCCACCTTCATGATATGTGGGATGTGAGCCTGTGTCACGTTCACCTCTCCCGTGTACATGTACTCAAGAAGGGCTCGCATCTCAAAATCCTTAACTCCAGGGAAAAGGATGCTGCAGTGGTCCATTGGGACATCCGCTAATATCGACTGAAAGTACGGAGAGTTAGCAGCAAGGACAACTCGGTGCGCCTTGAACGTCACCTGGTCGTCGACTACTAATGTGCAGTCCACGTAGGTCTCTCCCTTTATCAAGGCCTCTAAAATCTCCACTAAGTTGGTTTTGTGGTGATTCCATTTCAAACAAAATGTTTGCGGGCCTTCGACGCTCCCCATCTTTCTCAGCTGTGATTCTGTAAGAGAAAGAAACAACTTATAGAATTTTGCATATAATGAGATACTATTGTCATATGAGCGTACATATGTAACTATTACCTACATAACTATAAAATCTTAAAAACCATAATTTATGGTGGCCATGTTTATTTTACGAGAAGCTTATTAATTTTTAAATGGGCAAACTAAATGCAAATAAAAGTAGGTAATGTAGAAAATTGATTAAAGTAAAATGAAACACCAATGGCAATTATAAAAAAAAAACAAGAATTCATTCTTCAGCACAGTTTCAGAAATCTTTCATAAAATCGCAGCTAGTAAAAAAATTGCGCAATTATCATTAGACACAAAATATAAAAAATGCACTCGAATTGATGAAAACTTGAATAAACAAAAACAAAAAAAATATATATACAGGTACCTGGCAAAATTTCGTTATTAGTAGAAGCGGGATACATCGTAGAAAAATATTCCAAGTCACGCACTAGTCGGTCAAAAGCGATATGAATCCTTGCGACTTAATTCGTGCAACCTGTACGCGATGCGCATCGCCCTGCGACCAGCACTGACTGACGACGTATGCCGCGGCCCAGCGCGACTGCCCGACTGCACCGCCCTTCCCCATTTACATATTACGCTCTATAGCCCTTCCATACTGCCAAATTGACTTTTTACCTTTTATTCGGCAGGTATTATCAAAGTTAGGGGACCGATGAAAGCAGTCACGCCGGAATCCCTCCTGTTGTGTTTTCTATAAATTTTGCACCACACCGGCTCACGGATTTTCGTCTTTATTTTCCACAAGCTTATGCATAAAATGGTATGGCCAAATTATGGCGCTTATTTAATTCATACAAACCTTGAATATAAAATAGGTCCTGCGTTATCAGCCGGCTACGAAAGCGCAGCACCTCTACGAAAGTAGAATTATAAACAATAAATGAAACTTACCTCAAGGAAAGTTAATCCAGCGTCTGCACGTAAATGTGGTTGTTGTTGAGAATTTTGATATCAGGAAAACTCATAAGAAAATGTTCGCACACTTGCACTTAACAAAGTTCGTAGCACGGTCGGGGATGTTTCGCGCGAGTGAAGTGTCGGCTACGCCCTGCGTGCGGGGGCGGCTTGCTCTTGCGAGCGTCTGGCAGTGACTGTGTTGGTGGAAGGCGGCCGGTCGCGGCAAGCTCGTGTGCGCCTCCTCCCCGCGCCTCTTGTGTGCGCTTTTTACGCACGCAGCGCAGCGAGCCGGAGTGCAGTGCAATTGCGTGCGGGCGGAGGGCGCGGGGCGCGGGCCGGCGCGCCCGACGAATTGCAGCGCGCTGAGGAGGGCTCTCGCGCCTGTGTGCGTGAGTGCGCACGCGCATCTATACAGCAATTGTCGTAGTATGCACCGCGAGCGCTGCCGCTCGGCGTCAACACGATAAAATAAAGCCGAAATCAGCTTATAAAAAATTAATGCCGCGCCTCGCCGTGCCTTTGTATGTTAAAGTTTGAACTTCGCGGCTTGCCTTCGGAATCAGGAAAATAACTTAATCAGTTTTCTAATAAACGGTTTTTATTAAGATCCTAGATTGAAAGGACATGTTTCAATGTTGTTAAAAACATGTAACACTACACCGATTTAACAATCAAAATTCAAGTTATTAGGTAAAGTAAAAACTAATGTAAAAAGACACTTTTTTACACAAACCTTACAATTGTATTTATGAGTATAGGTACAAACATTCAAATCAAGAACTTTTCATATTCGTAAATTCCGCCACAAAGTTCTAACGAGCAATGAATTCCGACGCGCAATGTTCAACATTTCGATATAAACATGACCGTCCTAAAAATTCCCAAAAGTGAGTGAACAACGCCACCAATCGGGGTCATTGACACATTGCTCGCGTAGGGAACGCCAAAATAGCGCGAAATGCACTCAAAAATAGACCAAGCTGTGTGTGCAATATTTTTTGTTAAGCGATGCATGCGTGCCTGTCTTCCGCCAAACTTTGGGGGAGCATCTTCGTTTACGTCATTCTTACTTTTATAAATAAATTTTCAAATTCCATAAAGAAAAATCTTTATGGATAGGTAATAAGGGTCCCCCTTTTATGGCAGAACTTTTTATGTCATAATCTTATTTTGCATACCAACAGTTGGCATAATCTTCATTTCGCAGAAAATCGTGTGGCATACACTCATTTAGCATACATTAAAAACGCATAATTTTGGCAAGCAGAATCATCTTTAGGCATAAATTTCATATTCATAATACTTAAATAGTAGAAACATCATTTCGCATAAAGGCAGAACAATCATATTTCAGAATGTTTATAGTCTGAATCATCTTTTGGCATAGTTTTGGAATTTTTATTTTCCTGTAAGAAGCATGCAAACAAGCCTGAAGCATGGAAGCATGCAAGCAGGCATGCAGCATGTAAGCAGGCATGCAGCAAGCATGGCTTCTGTCACGGCTCCGGCGCTGCGGGGCTCCGGCGGTCCCATGCGAGCTTATCGTAGCAGATGGTTTTCACGCTCACCACCGCAGCTTCGGCTTACTGGCCGGCAGAGCCGGCCAGCCTCAACCGCGTTGGCGAGCGTTAAAACTACCTGCGCCTCAGCTCACAGGCCGCCTCGCCCCTCCGCGCCTACGCGGTTTTGAATTGCACTCTAGGGGTAGGGCAAACAAGACTACGTGGAGTCGGTTTTGCAGCGATTCGTTTTCGTTACTAGCTTCAATTTTTAATACAATGTTTTTTAATTGAAGGTTATAAATGGCAATTTGCTAAATAAAATTCTACCATCTTCATAGTACGCCAAATGATTATACCAAATAATAGTTTCTCAAAATATACATTATGCTGACTAAACGAAATAATGCGAAACTCTAACTATGCCAAAAGCAATTATGCGAAATAAAATTCTGCCATCTTAAAAGTATGCAACTGTAAATTCGGGCATATAAATATTCGGTGAAACAATAATTATGCTAAATATTTTTTATGCCTTAAAAACATTCGATGAAAAAAAATTATGCCAAGTGTGTTATGCCAAATAAAATTCGGCCAAATAAAATTCTGCCAGATAGAAGGAACCCAGGTAATAATTATGGTTTGAATTTCATGACCCATGTGATTAATTCGTATTCATTATTTATTGAATAGGTTTCAAAAATATAGGTATTCTGTACCCACCCAATGATATGCGTTAGGTAATATATGATTGTACCAGAGAGTCTAAGTATTTCCCCAAATAATATAAAGGTAATTTTATATTTTACTCTAATAACATGTATGGTAAATAGGCATAGTGTTGATCTAAAACTTAAACGATAAACACATAACACGATAAAAGTACTTACGATTTTTACTGTCCTAAAACTCCCGCGAAAGTAGACAATACAATGGAATATACGAGTAGAGTAAGTAATAATAAATGATATTGTACTTGAATAAATAAATGCTGAATTCACCACAAATTAACAGAATAAAACGTCAATCTTCATGATCGGGGTTAAACATCCCACAATCAAGATGATACGGGACGCGAGAACTTCCCTCGAACACAATAGAATGAAAACATATTTCGGATCATTAATGGTATTAACTGTCATATTATAGAAGCGAAGCACATTGCGATTTTGTGATGTATGTCACTGGATCTGAAAAAAAATCGAGATGGGTTTCAATTAAAATTTATTTTGACTTGAAGCCAGATAGAGTCAAAAGCAAAAATATAAGAAGAGTTATACTTATAGATCTTATATTTGCAAGAAATCGAAGAGTGAGGTAATTCCATCAGAAGTCCAAAAAATAATAATTAAAACAGTCTTAATTCATTGCAACTGCCCTCTGACTTTCTCACGAAATATATGCAAAACCCCGAATTCGTAGTCTAAACAATGGCAGCGAATGTCAGAGCAATTCTCTCCTATCAATGGCGAAGTGTGGAGTGCACTCAAACCTTTCAACAACCATTTGCATATCGATACTGGCCTACAGTTCGAGCACCAATTGTTAATGATTCGATTACTAACGCAAATGTGGGAAAGTTAGGAGTTAAGAGAAATGGTTTGAAATTATTGTTAGACAGACTGCAGCTAAATAATTATTGAAAGCCTGCGGTACTTTTTATGATTTGATCTTCTTATTTATTTAAGTAAGCCTTTTGGAAGAAAAAATATAATGGATTCCGTGGTGCCTTTTTGAAACCAAATTACGTATCTATCAAAGTAAACCAATATTAAAACAGCAACAACAGATTGAATAAACAGATGGCTGAATGGACCGACTGACAAACATATCGACAGCAAAAAAAGAAACCCAAAACTCCGGAAATAAAAGCAAAAATTATTATCATCCGTGTACCGAATTAGCAACTATTTATAACAATTTTGCGGACAATGGCTTGCACCAATTAAATGAAAATATATAAAAAATACGCATGTCGTAACGTCAGCGGTCAACCACACGACCGTTAAAATTTCACGATAATTTGGCTATTGCTCCGGAAACACGAATGCAAATGTGCCATTGTCAATACTTAACAGGTATAACCTTTGATCGAACTGCGGCGACTGTAATTAGCTTAGTGATTCGCGGAAGATGTCACATTACGTATCGAGGAGGCCAATAAACTTTGTGAATCGTTTACATTTGCACAAATTTACACAAGTAAACCAATGAACTTACATACATTTTAGCGACAATTGATGAACAATGCGCTTAGTGGGGGATAAGAGTGTATTATGCTAATACCAGCATAAACAGAAACGCATCGCGACCTATCCCACGAACGCACGCGCAACAAAAACTGCGAGACGGGGGATTGAAAAAGCTAATAAAAAAGCAATAATGCGATCCCGCATGGTGGCTTGTTGAGACCCGAAATTGACGAGACTGATGAACCGTAAGGGACAATATTTATGAACGAAAGCTGAAACTTAACCCAAAGAGTTTCGATTTAAAAATTTGCTTCAGATATTAAAAACAACTGAATTGAAGAGGAAAACTTCAGTGAGTACCTAATAACATGCATGTAAATAAGTTACATAATAACAGTAGGAATACATGTTATTACATAACTTTTACAAAACATAATTCACATCCACTAAGTATCAATGGACATTCCCCATAATCAATTACGATATTTATTTGTGGTTTCAATTAATGTAATCTAACAGCTAAGAATATTAATGGTATAAATATTTTAAAGTATCTATCCTGGGTATCTACGCTGGTAACAATAAATGCGTTAAGTTTGCATAATGAGCCAAGGGTTGCCAGCATAAAGAGATAATTGTAATTTTACGCGTCCTCGTTATTTGTCACCAGCATCCTGCCACGCGCCCTGGATAAATTTATTATTCTATATTATCTGGGGTGCTCTACCCTTATCTACAATTAACTATTAAGAGATATTAAATAATAGACTGTACAGAATCTATTATTTTGCACACTTCATTATATTTTTTTTGTGTTTATTATGATTATAATATATTTCAAAGAGGTACCTATCGCCTTCCGTAAAAAATACAGTCCCAGTAATTACATTGGGACTGTTTTTTTTACATTGTTTTATTTACTATTTTATAGCTCGTAAACCTGCTAAGAATATTAGCCAAAATAAACCTAATGCAGTACTAGGACAGAGAATATGTGTAAGCTTTAAAGCTTGCTTGGTATATAATCGTGATGCCAACGATGATGATATGATATTATATAAAGGCAGAACATGCTGGCCTGCCTAATATATGCAGTTTGGGTCTGTAATCGTCGTCGTCCACGCCCGGCGACCCCGGATGCGGTTCATTGTAGCGAAACTCCCCGGACCCCGAGGTGAAACAATACACTCTTTCCTTCTATTGTCTATTGCCTACCCGCACAAACATTCCTATTCATATTTTTATGTTTAAATGTACACATGTACCTAAGTAAGTATAATGCGAAATTAAATTCAAATGTAATATTTATATTCTCAGAAACAAATACTTTACATAGTCCCGGCTTAAACAATAACACCTTACCTAGTTCGTTATTTTATTTAAAATTAGAAAGATATAATCATATTAAGCACCCCAGAATATAATAAACATAATTCAACTCGTAGTAACGAAAATATCATTTTTTTTATAAAGAAATAACATCGGTTCACTCAAAAACGGGTCAAGTGGATACAGAAAAAACTATTAAATTAAAAAAATGGGCGGTTCTGCTAAGTATCGTTGTCAAAATATCGGCGAGCACCTGCGTAGACGGAGCGGCGCGTAACGAACTTAAGTAAAATATAGGTAAATCGTTTGGTACCTACGTCATAAATAACACTTTCTAAAAAAGACTTCTATTATCTTCCAATGTTAAAGCCAATTAAAAATACTTAAACATATATCATGGTTTTGGTACTTTTCGGTTAACCCACTCAATTAGACGCACATAATTCAAAGCTTTACCTATCTCGCATTTTACGACACTTAAGCTTAATTTATCCGGCACTGCGTGATAAGCATCTTATAAAGTATATCCAGAGATAATTCGCTTCTCTCGCGGCCATGTTGCCTTCGACCGCGGCTCGATAAAATAAAACAACCGCGAGCTCGATGCTTTTGGACTTTTTTTATACAGGATCATTTTTCTTGCCGACTCGGCCAAGGGATTATCTATGATACTTGCCAATGAAAACTAGTCTTACGGCGCATAGTAATAAGGTTCCATGGTTTCTGGAGGCTGTGGAGTGGACGTCCTTGGGCGGACTCGATCTGCTAGCCGAGAGATCGTCCCATCGCGCTGCGCTGGTCGTTGCACCGAAACTATACTTTTAAAACGCATTGGAAAGTAGAAAACTTTATTCTTGTGATATTTTCGAGAAACTTCTGTCCAATTTCCAGTTTGTGCAGGGCAAAGTTGTTGTTAAATTGTATTCCGAGTTTTGTACGGCATGATTTAACAGTTAAGAAGGGAGGAAAACTTAAAACAGCAATAGGCAAACTATGTTGAAAAATTAAATGGAATAGTTAAATGTTTCTTGCTTCTAATTAACAGTTTTCTTCTCATTGACACAAATAGCTAGTAAATAAATATTATGTGTACATAAATATGCAAGGGAATGTTTTGTAACTATAGAACATTAGTTTTAGTTCGCGCCCATCGCTAATGAGGCAAAATGGTTGCCCTCGAATTTACGACTAGGCGATGTCGCTAAATGTTGAAAAAAACCGCCTCATGTCGTAACAACGGACCAAACTGCCATCATATGGGCTGTTATCTACTGTTTTAGAAAACAACTTTCGCAATACTCTTTGTAAAAATACTTTGAAACTCAGTAAATTGTAAGTCAGTCATTAACTACCAAAACTTTTATCTTATTGATGCGAGTGCGAGTTAACTGAAACTGTGAAAAGTTATTACTGAATTCGTAGCTTTATTTCAAAGTGGTCTATTATTCTCTTAAAATGCTGAACTAAAAAAGAAAAAAGAAGGGAACTCACAAAGGTTCAACTGATTTCGAGTCGTCACCGCGTTTTTATACAACGCAATTTTAACGACACTGAAAAACGGAAATTCTAGTTCTGCCACGCAAAATATCAACACCAAACAAAGGGGTGAAATAAAATAAACAAACGACAGTCACCGATAGGGTTGTGACTAGTTGGTAGTGTGTTTTAGCAAAATCAATAGCATGTTATGAGGTTCCGTTATTTCCGTCGCATATAATAACAGTATGGACATTGCCGGTGCGAATAGATGAACGGTGCGATATGCGGTCGCGGGGACTAATTACGGGTATCATTTGCAATAAACTTGTCCACCCTGCATAGTGGACACACGTGAGGTGGTATGCGAATGTGAAACACTGTATGTGTACGAATGATGAGTAATTACTGGGTTCCATGTACAACTTGTACTGGGTTTTCCTGATTTGATAAACGAGTTGATTGGCTTTTGTGGTAGACCGTTTTACAGAAGCTATATCCTGTAAAAATATAAACTCTGCATTATTACTATTACTCCATTTTACGAATTCAGATCAATTATCTATTTTAGAAATTGATGTCATTCATTTTTCCAGCTTACTAATGCAGCCTACAACATTTCTCACAAACATCAATTTCTTAGGCGGCTTAAGGACTAGGTGTATTAACAAATAATATTGCAATTTGTATCCAAATACCGATCAAGCACCAATAACGTATGTCAATACTAAACCCCACAATGTTTAGGGGTTTTATGCTCGCTTTATTCGCGAACACCCCTCGCGTTGCCATGGGGTTGTGGTCAAAATTGTATTTTTATTATAATTGCTCCGTTTTATTGAGAGACCGTCGAGGGTAAACATTGTACAGTTCCAGTTTTTTTTCTACACACTAAATTAAATACGAGTATCACATAATTATTTAGGAATAATTTTAATGTTGTAAGTATGTCCTCCAAATTGTAAACGAAATTGGCAAGAAGTTGTGGGATTCTTTAAAAATGTAAATGCATTCATTTAATTGTACAGGTTAATCTGATAACACATGAAAAATAAACAAGAGTACCATAATATCATTGACTTGTAAATATATTGTTTTAATATAAAACGGCTTGTGAGGCATGAGCCTATTAGAGTTTATCTTCCATTTATAACGGCTTCGCAGTAAAATACAAAACACGAAAAACAAAAAATAAATATCATTTAAGCGTAAGATAACTCTGACAGTTTTACTATTCAAATAATAGCAAAAAAAGCGAATACGTCCGCCTGTCCATACTCAATTGGACCCGCATCAAAAGGCTTAGTGTAAACCCCTTTTCTCATTTTTATATCACGAAAAGATTGCCCATGACCATTTTGTTGGCAAATATGACTTGATCCTATTGTCCGTAAGAAAACTATTCGTGTCGAATTTAAATGTTGTCGCTGAAGCGGTTCGGAATAAAATACTTACCTACATATTTTTTGTTTACTCACATCACTTATATGAACTTAGTTTGACTTGGTTTAGACAGACATAATGGTATCTGAGACCTCATTATATTCGTTCATCTATCAGTTTCTTCCTGAGACAATATTTACAAAAATACTACACACTGTTAAACCTTAAATTTTTATACGGAACTAACTGTCCTAACGATTTGTTAAACGTCATCTCGTCACTCGAGGCTTGTAAATCACATTCGTACGTTCGTGTACCAATTTCACCACCGATATTGCAATTTGTCATTTCGTTATCATTCATTATCGCAATGCATTAGGTTCTGAGTACAGATAGTGTTATCTTTAACTAGAATTCGCCCAGCTTGATTACAGAACAGAGGCGCAGCACATGTACTGCAGATTTCTGTGCTCGATACTTTCTTTAGGAATCGTTTTTGTGGATGTTTTAAAGAATTGAGATGAATGTATTAAATACATATCATACGACTCAAATGTTATTTTTAAAAGTAAGTAGGAGGATATGATTTTATGGGAATCTTCAGAAATAATAATTACAATCACGTTTTTTTTTATCTTAAAATATAGGAACACTTTGCAAAAAACTGTATGAAATAAAATTTATAATTTAAAATAATAATGTTAAAGTTAATTTAATTACAACAACATGTCCAGTGTCCAATATCTATGTACGATGCTATTAGTCAACGTGCAACTATGCCTCGTATCATCAGTTTCACATGTGCGTAACGCATGCATTTCACAATCAATCTCACGTATTGTGAATTCTATAAAAAAATTGGTAATCTGTTTGCGAAAGTAGCATTTTTATGCAACGCACATAATGTTGTTAGGTACGTGTGACGCGACCAAGTGCGTATCGCGCAAAACGCAAGCGCACGCACGATTCCTAAGCGCAGATACAATGCGTACGCCCGATAACGCAATCCTGCTGCGATAACAAACTGTCCATGGTGATACTGCATATAAATTTGCTCAGACAAACACTCCGCTGGACTTTTACCCGCTCTATCAACGATAGATTATATTTAGAGTTAATCAACCAACCTACAAATATTTTTCCATACAGTGTAGCCAACTAAAGTGGCTCTACCACATACATTTACGTTTGCCATTCACAACGGCGAATACAGTAGCGAACATGTGGTTGTCTGTACACAAAGACAAGGCCGTCTAGAGAGATTCGCATAGCTCGTGAATCAAGGGGTATCCCCGACCTACAAAGCAATGCAAGTGTGCATAAAAAATGCGCAGTCCACTTTTGTGGTGCAGCCACCGTAATGATGACATAACAATGATAAATGCCGGGCGCGTGCGCTTGCAAAAAAGTTTACTTTGTTGTAGGCGGGCGTGAAATTACGTCAATTTCGCACAATTGTACCAGGAGATTATGAGTCTGCGAGAGGTGTCTTTGTTGTTGCGAATAATGGTCCGGTCAGTTTTGCGCGCCACATTATGTGAATTCATTCGGACGGACTAAAATAGCAATGTTACATTTTGCCAAGTAGATACTTCAATAAGCAATAATGTTAGTCAATAAAGTTAGTTTATCAAAAAAGAACTATATCGATTTGTTATTTAATTAATGTTTATTATTAATGTAATCTTTGGTAAACAAACCATAATTTTTATGGAATCTAAAGTTTTCTTCGCCTCATTGCCTAACATTGTGTAATATGATCGTTTAGTTAACGTTCTTAGCATGTTTCTAATTACTGACCAGTTGAAAAAACAACTGTATTATTTGTGCACATAAAAATAGTTAAATTTACCACCAATTTGATAGTTTTTAGTAAGCCGCAGTGGAGATTCGCGTAATTTCATTAGGAGAACATAAATTGATGAAACTATCAGAGCGGCAACGAGGCATGACGTCACACATTTACATAAAACACATGATTACTATAATATCTACAAATAACGCACATGGATTTGTAAATACGTGCATATCAAGGTGTGAATATAATCCTTGAAATCGATAACGTATCAATTCATAGAATTCTATTTCTTCAATTACACGGCTAGACATAGACATTTTGAAAAAGTTGCCAATTACAATATTAGTACACCATATTTTTATGCTCACGTAACTATGGCTACAAATTAATGTTTAGTTAGTGGTCGAAGAATCTTTAATGAAATTGACATGGCTGAATGGTATTCGTAATAAAGTAGAATATTTTTCTTCATAAACCACAAAATGTATTAACAAATCTTTACTAGGGTACTAGGATGAACCAAGAGGTGGCTGATAGGAGGTATAATTTAGTGATACACGTGATACGTGTACATAATGAGTCTGTGCCGCTTATATAGTAAGAATTACGGCTATCAGCCGTGACGAATGATGACGATGACTCATTTTGGCAACTGGTTGGCGAGAAGGCGTTGCCAATTTGCTATCTCACACATACATAAATCCGCACACACTAACAAGTTCTGCGATAACGATTTCTGATACCCTAGTACTTAATATACCTACTGTTAATCGCAACGCTATTGGTCGGTGAATAAATATTCTATCTATCCTATGTTGTATTCAGAACGTAGTATTAAAATTATCCCTTTGCAGCTCTTATAGTTAAATGAAACAATTTCCTCATTCGTTCCACGTTTATTATACAAAAAGATAAATGTTTAATATCCACCTATGTATAGACAGTTCTGGTTTTGCTTACCACTAAGAGAAGTACACAACTGTAAATAATCATACATGCATGAATAATTAATTTACGAATCAATTGAGTTGCGATATTTTTAACCTAAACAGATTGTTAAACAACGCTTCCGAGGCTAGCCGATTTTGAGGCCAAGGTTTGACTGCTAAGATGTAGATATTTTTGTGTAAGATAATTTTATCTGTTTTCGAAAGGTTAAAAAACTGGTGCCATTCATTTTAATACGTTTTAGATAAAGTAAACAGTGCATAAAATTAATACAAGTTTAGCATAATGAATGATGACGATGTTATTTTACTTAGAGAAATATTGACCTGATAGAGGACATGTGTCACGTCCTCCATCCATGTATGTTTTTAGTTCATTAATTCGTAAATCAACCCCTTGAATGTGGTGTACATTGATAGTTGAGTAAAGGGACGCTTGTGGGCCGTCCGCGTCAGTCCGCGCGGCCTCGTGACCAAAATACGTGCTTTGAATAATTGAAGCATAGGGCCACTACCACCTCCCCTCCTCTACCCCCCTAGCTCACCGGACTTTTAGTTTTTATCGGTTCATTATAATACGCCGCGAATTATTGATGGATCTTACTTGTACCTGCGATTAACAATTTTCAGTTAATTAAATTGTTTTACAAGTAACATACCCCTAGTATATTTGTAGCCCTGTCTTAAAAAATGAAAGTCCTCTTCCTATTTAGCTAAAGAACTTAGGGAAAATTTGAGGCTAAACATGGCCGTTCCAAGATGAGAGGAAAAATATAAAAAATAACCAGAACATTTCGATGTCAACAAAATTGAAAACAGTAAATTCACGTCACCCACCAAATAATTGAGGATACATTTGTCTATAAGTAATTACATAGAAAGATTCGGCTGTCGTAGTTTCAGCTACTATTTGTCTTCCACACGCAAATGTGGCGGGGAATTAGTGTGAATAATTGATACGTGTCATTTGGCAACCACCCTGGCCCACCACCCCGTGTCACCAAACTTAACATACCCACGTTCTCTAAGTACTTCGACTATGAACATTTTTTTAAGAAGTTTTTTTTTGTCTAGTTTCTTTTGCCCTGAAGGACTTGACATCGTGGCAATTGCGAAGTGAGATGAGATAACATTGATTCTTCTGAAATCAAGATACACGATTTTCCGTTAATTATGATTTTGGGAAATGTCTGACAAAATCTTAAGTTGTAAATAATATTTAAGTGACATCAATGTGTAGGCATGAGTTATCATATGGAAGATTCCTTCTGGGATTACATACTTACTTAGATACCACCCATGCAGGGGTAAGGAGTATCTAATTAAACGGAACTAATACATAGTTTGTTTGAAAGCGAGGTGGAGGAAGATATGGTGTTGTCCACGCACTTTGGTGGTGGCGTGGTGGTGATGCCCCACATCGATATTTCGTGCATTATTGAATAGTCGCGTGTGGCCTCCCGAATTTCCAATGTTTGGCGATTGATGTGTAGATTGACTTTTGTCATTTGCCTCGGCCATGTCAAACAGTAAAATGTTTTTCTATGCCTTCTCCACAAATTGTTGGATCGAATCGTAATGGACTGGCGAGTGATTGAAGTATATAAATATTTTTTGTCCCCCCTCTATCTGATTGGCACGACGATGGATGAAAGCTGTCCGTTGTTTTCTTTATTCACGTGATCGATTAGTCGATGTTTTGTGGGTGTTACGAATTTGTTCGCGATCGATGATAACGAAATAATGAGGGGTAATAACAGTACCTCAGCGTTACCTTCATATATGCCACGCATGAGCTTTTTCCAAAAACTGAGTACCTACTTCCACATGTTCTTTGAACTTATGAAAGTTCATCTACTGATGAATAGCCCTAGGCTTTTGTTCAAATGAACCTCACGCTTATTGTTTATCTGGTCAGCCTTTGTACACAAGTGTTGAAACCGCTATGCAGAAAACTTAGTGATAAGAGCTACGTAACGTTGTGCAAATGTAGTGGGTGGTCGGCAAAATGTTTAGGATAGCCATAAAAGCGGCATCTTTGCAAGCAATGATATAAAATTTCGGCATCTTTGAGACTAAGCGCCAATGCGGATAACTTTTTTAAGAAGAAAGTTTTATTTCGACGAAACAGTTACGTGGTCCTTTGTGAAGCCGCTTTGTGAATTAGCAATCACTAAAAAGGATTTTTAAGAGAAATGTTTTTGACCAACCTTTTTTTTGTACCTAAATGCTTTTGTTATGCAAGGGTTGTTTAGGTATTGAGAACTGCTTGTTTTGAAGAAACTAAATATCGTTTTGTAAACATACCTACACGCACACCGATCATGGTATTTAAGAGACTACATACATAAATATCGTTTACCAGTTATGTAAGTTATCTTAATAGCTCAACCACGAATAAGCTCTGCGTTTGTCATGAAACTCTTGCCTACACTTAACATAATACACTTAAAACGTTCATAGTCCTGCTCTTCTTTCTGTGATAAATATTACTCGCGTGAAACATTTGAGTTATCTGTCGTGTACGCCTTTACGAGCCATTAGATTCATGGGGAGAAATGCTTTCCAAAAATACCGTTACGGTCCTTCCAGCATCAAATAAAAGAGAAACCCTAACCCGCAACAATTAACCCTTTTGCGCACGTTTTCTGCGGAGAATAGCGCAAGAATAGCGCAATTTTTATTGGTTTACAACTCGGCTCAAATGTTGCAGAACTGTCCGCAAAGACGCCGACACAAGATCATAATAACTAAATAAAGGGGTACAATAAAAACAAACGGAAAGGGTTTACAACAATGCGGAAAAATTACGCAATGACTAGTTTTATGATTGCGTAAAAAAAACTTCGCAGGTACGAAAAGGGTCTTTTGTTGAGCCGACTTCGGGCTGGCGAAGAGTTTAAAAAAGAGGTCCAAACTGCGAATACAAGTGCCATTCACCGGTACAATGATAGTGTATGCAAATAGATGCAAATGTTTTTACGATGGTTCTTTTTATTATGACAATGAGGGTATTGTGCGATCGGTCGGGGCTACTGAATTCGATTATGAATATTGTAAAGTCATTATTGATTCCGAATAGACGTTTTTATAGTCTATTCCAAAGTGTAACTTTTTACAAATAGTTGTTGGTGTTTCTGTTCTTATACGTCTCAGATCTCACGTTAATTACAATCAATTCTTTGGTCGCGAACTTGCCATTTTGTCAACTTGCCCTTAAAATGGATAGTCTCCCTTTTTCTGGAGGGCTCATGAATATTATACTTAACTGAGTATTAAAACACAATTTTATGTTTTTCAAATACCCAAATACCTAATAATGAACAAAGACACTCAAGTTTCCATATAAAACTCCTTTTACGAAAACAACTTCTAAAAGCATATCAACTGCATGATGTTTGCCCCTTTTGAACTTGATCTTTTTATCAAGTGTGGCTTCGAGCCCGAAATTATATCAGCGCTTCGTCGCCGCATTCCGCGTCCAAACACGCACACATACACGCACCCTTCTCATATACCACAGCGATGCACACTAATGCAGTATAGTTAGTCAATATCATTGTATTTCGAATTAGTTGATAATCTACAGAGAATATTGGCCGGATTTGAAAATTGTAAACGAGGAAAAGCTTTTTGTGCGTAATTGGGTTTTTACATGGCGCAAATAGTAAGTTTTAAAGAAAGAAGAGTTAAGTTAGGGTTATTTTATGATATAATGGGACTTTTGTCGTTAATTTACTTTCGTAAAAGAAATAGTGATTGCAAGACGCTGAAAAAGTGTTTGTCCAGATATCTACTAACTAACCATACCTGAGCAAAACAATATTGAAAAAAGGTCCATCATAAAGAGAAACCGTTTATAATATTTTTCCAACGCATCAGCAACGCATGCAGTTTCCCATGGCACGGATAGGATGTATATTAAATGTATACTTAATAGAATGTGCCGCCAAAACTATTCAAAGAGATACAAAGATGGTGTGAGACAGAGCGTTTAGTATATCAGCGTGTCCAACACATACATGAAACTGCTTCAAGACGATACAAACACATACACACACATACGCAACCAGCGTAGACGGTCGTAGCACATACTAATAGTTCGAAACTCCGATTTTCTCACAGGCGCGTATTTTCGCGTGAGTTTCTTCAACGTAACTCGATGTTAGCGCGCGTTTCGGGTTGGTTTTGAGTGAGTTTTTGGGTTGTATGTGTTTTGGGATCGTAGTACGGCGTCATGCATCTATACGCACACAAGGGGATTGGCTAGACACGAATATTGCTCGCTATGCTAATGCAGCGGAGATTGGGCAGGTCGATGGCCGCTCCCGGACGCTACGGAGTCATTCGGCAGAACCCGTCGGCCACCCTCGCACGCCTTCACAATCATTTAATCGTCTCCTTGGTATCTCTACCCAGAATTCTTTGGCGTTTTCTTTTATATTTGCTTTAATATGGTCGCATAGAGAGATAAGATAGTGCTGCCTGCTAACTTAATTGGACGATATTTTTAGTAATCTTATGGTGGGAATGGGAATGCCAAACTAATATTAATCCATAGGTACAGGCTCAGGACACTGGCACATAGACAAAAGTATGGGCCTCTATCACTACGTTATATAGGAACTTGTAAATTAATGCTATTTTGGGAGGATGTAAAAAAAAATAAGTACAAAGTACCTTAAGGTACCTAAGCTACCTAAGTTTACTGACTAGTAGAGTCGAATTTAGTGAAGAAACATCTTCGAAACCCTTAACGAATGGATAATATTGTCTAATGACAAAGTTAAAATAGTGTCCGGGCAGCGTCACTGGCCAGTGACCTTGAGTGGTGCGCGGGCGCAATAGATTAGTCAGGCACACATGCAACACACACGCACTACCCTATTGCGACACGCTGTTGTGCATGTGTGTGTAGTTGCATCACGCTAGGGTGAGGCCTGCATGTTTTTTACATCCAGATGATTTTGATATTACGACTCTATAATAAAATACTGATGCCTGTAGCATCTGGCTGGTTCGAAGTTCAAAGGCCTACCTCAACGTGGTTGAGAACTGACTCGGTTATGCAGGTCCTAGATCATGGTATAAGCTACAAGAGAGGAATAATTATGGTAGGATGGTTTCGAAGTTTTTCTGTATGCGTGAACAATTAATTTGATATCCCACTTTTCCACTAAAGAATAATCATTTTAAATACAAACCGTTTTCGAAATATTACAATAATCAAACCTATCCAGTAATTTACCATATATTATCTTAGTCAGAAAAAATGTTGGTTGCGTGGGCGATTTGACAGGAGAAAAGACACGACGACGTGGCGCATAATGGATGCATAATAATGGTGTGCCACATCTCGTGAAAGTGCATCGCTGCAGCGGCAGCAGCCTTGAGCCGAGCCTTTCCCTCGTCCATCAAACGGCGCGGGTCGCCGCTTAACATTACACCGTACATTAGACTATCGAGCGACATTTATCGCGTAACCGAGACTTCATTAGGCGGCAAGACACAACACATAAAAACTGCTCTACTGCGTACTTTCAGTCAAATAAAAGACCCACCATTTACTAAGTACTGACTGTCCTGATGTTTGCGAATTGGCTTATGTGAAGTAGTAAAAACTAATTTTAAAAGATTGACCAGTGTTTATTTTAAATTTTCAAATGTACAAGCATAAACAGACAAAGCGTGGTATAAAACATGACTAGCTTTGATTCTGAAAGGGTTCGTTGTTTACAAAGTAACAAGTAACAGAACTCCCCTTGCGGTGGTGCGATAGGCGTGCCATGCATGGCTATAAGGCGAGTACATCCTGGAGTGCGCGGGGGGGAGGGGGCTGCGTGGGTGCGGGGAGACACAAGCGGTTATTTCGGTATGCACATTGCATGCGGCGCAGGCGACGCCGACATAAGCGCAGCAGCGCACTTGCCACTCGAAATAGTCAGGTCAGGGACCGCGAGTATCGCCTCGATCCTGCCCCAAGGTCAAGTCTCTGCAGCACCGACACCTCCCACCCTCCTCCCCCCACGCCGCGTCTATGCACATTAATGTAAACGCGTAAACGCCTCACGAGTCACGCCTGGCTATGTTCTGTACACCGAAATTCGGTTACCGGGTCCATTTTAACGCTTCATTTAATTATTTAGACACGTAGGATGCAATGATATGAGTTTGTGTATCTTGCTTTTATAAAAGAACAATCACTTCGAACCGTAGTCTCGCACGTTAAGTATTGCATAAAAGATAAACAAATAAATGCATTTATAAATTTTGTTATCAGAACGAATGTTGCTAAACGTGACCCAATGAAGTTTTAATCGATTCTTAATTGCAAAAAGCCAATTAAAACGTCGCGAGATAAAACCGCGAAGTGCGCAGCGATTGTTAGAAAGGCAAGGGTCACAATAGGACTTGCGGTTAATGATTAAATTGCAAACATAAAAAAGGAGTCCTGAAATTCTTAACATTACAAACAACTTATTTACATTGACTCTTAATATTAACTTAGAATTACTTTAGAACAAGAGTTACTTCACCTCCAAACAACCAACCAGTAGTTTCCTTATATAACACAAAGCTATACAAAAATCATTAGTGATTTAATTGGTTTCAAATTGCACCACTAATTAATGACTGTCAAACCCTTTTGCAAAGTGAATGTCACGTGTGTGATCTCGTTTGAGTCATCGTAAAATACTTATCAACGTTTCTATGGAAAAGTACTACACTGTACCTACTACAAACATATATTAGAGGACTTGGTCAAGGAACACGTATGTATGTATGTATTTGCAAAACAATATAATATAAGGCTTTGTATCGTACTCTATCACATACTTTCTCATCTGTTCAGTGAATTTTTTACAACTGGGTATTTCCAATTATTCGGACGAAATATGTACCTACTCAATTTTGGTGAAAGACTTTAGATACAGGCTGATTAGAAATTATTGATGGGAAAACCCCAAAACTGCTGTTACCAGTGCCTGACGTACTCGATATTACTCAGCAGCTGTGGTTACACCCGAAAACTAATAAAGAAGACTATTAAGGGACAAACAAAACATGCAATAAAGGGTAAAGAGGCAAACTGTATGGCCATTTACTTCAACGTGTGTACTAAAAGAATACATTGACAAAATGCTGGTTCGGCCACATAAACAATAACAGGATTCACCCTCGTGTCAGCGAGCATTGTTTTGGCTTCAGCTTCCCTCAGGTTTAGTCATCGACACCGGACTGTATGGGGGACCCTCACCAACATGTCCTTAATTACAGTGTCACCTGAAAGACGATATTGCCATACAAATTCTAGTTTTGCAACACAAGTGAAAAAAACTTGATTTTTGCAGAATATGCTAGATTTTTTTGCAGATCAAAACTCCTATATGATCAGCTTCAGCTGCTATAGAAAATGTGTAGGAAGGTTTTAAAATTTGCAATTTGGTCAAACTTGGTCAAACTGTATGAGGTCGTTCAAATCATATTGCAACAGAATAGCTGAACAAAGCATTTTTCAAAATTCGTCAGATACTAAATGTATCTCATAATAATTCCGAATCAATTAAATTCAAAACAATGCCATAGCAAACGCCCTGTTTCCATTATCATATCAATTGTCCATCTTTGATCTAATCTTGGCAATGATTGAAAACAGGAACAATTTTGTTTAAAAATTGTCGATGTTTCTAGGCGCAAAGGAGAGATCAAGGCGTCCGTTGCGAGGACATTGCACTTCGTACCCTTCCCCCCTCGGCCCTTTGGTCCTTCCCCCACTGGCCCTGCCGAAAGTCGCTAACCAGTGTTAGTAGCCGACCGGATTAGAGTGTTTAGTCACCGATGCATTTGGTATGTTTGGTTTATACACAAAAATGATCAAGCCCTGACGTCGAGAATTAAATAATGTTAGTTGCACTATGACTCAAGCTATAATGGCAGTGATACGGTTGTTTTTAATTGGCTAAAAGATAAGATGTTGCCCTTTAATTTCATATTAGTTCGTACAATTTAATTAAGCGATTGGAAACATTAAGAATATTTTGATGGTCCCAAAAGTCAATTTAATAGATTTGCTGCAGCAGAAACATAAAAATCACACACTAATTAAAAACATGGAATCTTTACAACCAGATGTTAAAATTAGTCATGATAAGTTAATTAAACTCTTTCTCATCCCATATGCGACTGTCTTGTGTTGCCTGCAGATACTTTTAACAACATGTTAAGTGTGCCAACAAGGAGAACCATAGTTATCTTTTCCTTTTTACAATACACTGGCCTCCATATATCAATCAATATGCATTGTACGATCATCACCTATTTACTGATAAAAATCTCGCAGGCCAGTTCTCAATCGAGCAGTGTCCATTGAATGGAAGGATTGCATCAACACCGTCGCATTGGCTACAAGCGGCGCAGACGCATAGCTTCCCGTTACTTGCTATGTAACTGGTAAATAGCGGTTATGTACTTAAATATTACGTACAGTCAGCAAAACAGTTTTTATAAGTCCTGTAATGAAGTGACGTCGCGTCGGTATGTTTTCTGATCGTGTGACACATCACCACAAAACATAACATTAGACAGTAATTTAAATATATGTACATTATTATAAATTAGTCATAACAATAATCAACAATTCCGTAACTAAATAAATATTGTAATTCTACAATGACGTTAGTTGAATTAAATACAATTGCTTTAAAAAACTTATTTTATATAATTATTTTAACTCCTCTTCAAAATTGACCTGTACAGAGTTGACTTTACACTTGCTGTAAATCCATATTGAAAATTCAACATGGAAAGTGCAAAAATGGGAGAAAAAAATATAACAATGATTACTTCTGCTGACGTTATGTCTGCAAGAGATGCAGCGACGTCGGCGAGGGTGCGGGACGCGGGGAGCCGTTCGGCCTGCCTCAACACGCGGCGCGTTCTACGACGCCCGCGCAACGCGTGACGTCGGCATTTCCTGGATCACGGAGTTGTACTTGCAACTTTACTTAACATGCATTTTGTAGTAATAAGAAAGTGATTGTTTTATTAGGCAATCATAATTACATATCTAATTATATTATTATCTATCCAGCAGCCCCTTGCAAACGCAAATTAACAATTAAGAAATGGAAATAAAGAACGATAAAATAGGTTGTAAAACTTTTCGTCTGAAAACTGAAATAGCTATGTTGCCTGTCCATCATATTAAAAAAATAAGTTTCCATCAAAAAAGAATGCATAAAAATAGAAAATCCCCAAACGTCTCACTGTTGTGGAAGTGGACCGTTCCCAAACGAGACAGAAGTCAAATGTTTACCAAACCTAGTCCAGCTGATTGAAATAACCTGCTTCCTTCGAGAACTGTTTTCACTACTTATTAAAACTAGTAACGAACAATTGTCTCAAACATTGTTCAGTACATTTTTCAATTGTATAGAATACAAACTTGAAGACACTTCGTTGGCGATCTCGGACTAGCAATAAAAGAGACATAAAATATATATTACCTTTTATCATTCCAATCAGGGTTTTGGAGGGAATAGTCCAGTCCAATAGCATTAAATAAAGTAGTTTTTGACTGAAAGTAATCTTCAACCTTCATGATTTAAATTTATTATTAATTTATAATTTGTTTTCTAAACAGTATTTAAATGAAGGCTTTATTCTTGTTTAAGTTGGAGAAAACGATATACTTATAGGTAATATTCGATTCGAAACTAAGCATGTAAGTATATGCAATAACAAATATTGTAAATAACAAGTTATTGGATCAATATATGTATGAATATTATTACCAAATATTTACAGTAGATTAGACAGTCAACATGACTTTCTTTGTCTGCGAAATGAATTTAATCTTCTGCCTAATTACTGGACCTGTAGACTTGACCTCATTACTTATCTATTTGGCACAATGTTTCTTCTTCATAGAATTAAGTTAAGGAAAACATAATCATCTAATTTCATTGTTAGTCATCATTTCTACTAAGCAATGTAATGTATTCTCTTAACTCTAATCATCCTGTGATTAACTAATCATTCTGTTTTTCTATGACAAAAGCAAATATAATGCAATACGAATTTCTCAAAAATCATCACGAAATACTATGTCATTAATGCTACCTATAGCTTAATCCATAAAATAAAGTATGATCGGCAGAAATCGAGAAAACGAGCATATAATCTTTAAAAGAGTTCATAAAAAATCACGATTGTCTCTATCACGGATAATTCCGAAGCTTTTACACATAAAACACCCAATTAAGGTCACACAATTGTATTATTTACAATTACCATTAGCTAACAATTTGTACATTTGATAATTACACTCGGACCTTCGACAACAATGCTCCATTTGTTTGTTTGTGGGACAGCTATAGTGATAACACTATCGGTGAATGCAAATTGTCACTGCACAGCCAAATCGCTAATTGAAGTGGTCAGTCAAACATTGATAAAAATAACCAGTTGTTTAATTGAACCATTTCAAAGATTTTAGCAGTTTTCTTCAATTCTTCTTCAATACATCCTATTTCTACTAAAGTACAAACCACACAAAAAAGCAACGTTCCCCAAGCATTCAAAAGCGGATGGAACATTGTAAAATCAAAAAGAAAAGAGTTCAATTATATTTAGCAATCTCCCCTGTAATTACAGAGCAAGTTTCCTTAATTACAGTCCCCAAATAAAAGGATAGTTGCTTCCTACTTCCCACGTACGGGGGAGGGCAAGGCGCATGCGACATGTGAGCGATGCGGCTTATTATTAAGTAAATATAAAACAGTATTTACCTATGCAGAGTTAAGAATCTTAAGAAGTACAAGACACTGATGATTAGACACTGACAGTATTTGTGATATTTTTTACAACAATTATAACTTTAGGTTTGATATATCTTAGGAGTATAATATGTAGATATTTTGTTTAATGCCATTTAAGTTACCGATCATGTAGGTATCGTAAAACCTTAAACTGAAGTTATACGAAACGTACCTATCATCACGAGTCCAAAGATTACTTTATGCCCTAATTGCTCTATGCCAACACTTCCAGAATGGCAAATCATAATAATTTTCAGGAAAAACATATAAAACACTATAAAACAAAGCAGCTCTATCGATTGTAACTCTGTAGCACGTATGTGCGTAAGTTGATATAAAATAAAACGACGTCACAGTTCCGCTGCACATTAAGACCTGCGACAGACGGTCTGCTTCAGATTAATTGATCACGTGTTACATTACATCAAATTCAAGTATTTTTAGACGCATTATTGAAAATCTTTGAGTTCACGCCTGGCTGTGTGATGGTTACTTTATGGTTATTTTATTTTATGTTATGAAAGGTAAAGGTAAAGGTACCTTCTTGAGACTTCCAGTCTTCCATTTAGTAAAAACATATAAATTCGAAAGCAAGAAAATTGATAAGTTTAGTTCATGGATTATGTATATGAACTAGCAGGTCTTTTAGCAGCTTCATTTTATATACCAGATTTTATGAGTTGATCTGGATTGATGGAGTTTTTCTCATGGTCAGAATGGTCAGACTGAAACAATATTATGAAAATTGTTAATAAGTATGTTTTTAATGAATGACTCTTTGTCTATTCCCAGGTTCAATACAGTGTTCATGCGGTTGACCTAAAGAACTACATTTTATTATATAGCGACCTAATTTAATCGAAAAGTCTAGACTTTTCCATAATTACAATTATTACTATTTAGTTTTACATAACATTAATAAAATAAGACAGATAGACAGAAGAAATAATCAGAAAAATAAAAACTTCACAAAATATAATCTATGGAAAACCCTTTTTAGTTTCACCGAATTACATCGGTAGGTATCTAATTAAAAATACGTGTCAATTTTCTATTTTTCTTTGTAAATTTTCTTCTTCACGGTTATTAAGTACGAGTGACATTAAAGGGTTGAGCTAAGGAGTAATTAAGTAACCGCCGATATTATTGGATTGGTATTTAATTGCTAACCTAAGTCGCAGCGTGGAGGGAAAATAACACGTTTGTAATCATTTGTTTATTTAAATATGCCATATAGGTTGTACCTACTAGTACATGCAGTTTGATATATAGGTAGGTACGATTGTTATAGGTATTACGAAAAAGAATGGATATTATATTTTCAAATGAGCGAATATTTCTATTAAAGTTGGTTAGGTAAGGATGCCTCTACATCTCGAACGTATCACTCATGATTTGTGTATTATTTTCGCATGTTACATACTTTTATTAACTAACTTATTCCAAAAATAACTTACAGATATTAATAATACGGTTCAATGTACTGTATGTTAATGATATTGGGTGATAAATATTAAGCAAAAACAAAAGATTTTAACAAACAATATAGAAATGACTCATGCTTCCAAAACGCTGAATTTTAAACTTCAATCAAAAAGTTCTGAATGTTACGACTTACAGCGAAAACAGCGGTAGCAAATCCCACCAAGGAACGTAATCAATGGGTAGGTAAGATACTGGCTGCAATTTTAAAATATGTCTCCAAGTGGGGATCCCCACTAACGAAAGAATGAGACTACTGCTGAGAAATAAAATAATTCAAGAGTTCCAGAATGGCTAAATATAAAGCAAAGAAAATCATTTGTTTGGAATCGACATAAAACAATAGTGCTAAAAGATTTAAAAATAGAACACATTCTATTCGAAATAAAACAAATGCAATAAGTGGCCAATGACACTAAGTAGCCAGTCTCGTCGGAGTCGGAGTCACGTCGATCATTGAACCTCATTGTTGTGGCTTGCGAAACTGTATTAACATGTTCACCTTCTCGTGAACGCTTATAAATTGCGAATTTCATTAATTAAAACGTTGTTACAATTCCACTTATTCAAATAGCTTGCGATTTGAATAAGTGGCCTACGTTTATGCGGTGTTTCGTGCACACGTACATAACAACTACTTACCTTGTTTATAAATAGATTAATTAATTAATTTGCCAATTTATTTTTGATGGTAATGTTAGTTTTCTGGGCACGCAACCCTTGAAATTGATCCCGCAGTTTAATTGCAATTTCTAAATAATTGCACAGTGATTGTTACCCCCATTTCTAATTTTTCTCGCAAACAAGTCCCATTGAGCAATCAAAAATCTTCACACACTCCTTCCCAAAACTACAAAAAGCGGTTTGTTAAAAAGTGCACCTTTTTATGCAGTTCCAAAAATCCGAAGGTAAATAATAGCGTTTCCAGTAAGCCAAGGGATGGTCAAGTCGTTGGCGGGTCAGAGGTGACCAACGTTCGGCTCGGACCCACGGCTTGCACCCTTTCGCAATTGCATTCTACACAGATGGCCAAGAGAAGGATTTACTGACCGTTTTTTTTTGTAATTTTAATAACAAAGAACCCTTTTCAATAGGTGTTCGATAGATAGATGCAACTTTTCTATTGATACGTCTAACGATTATGTAAAGAAAGATTTAGATCTTCTTCTGAAAGATAATCCTCTGAAAAACTTAAAGAAAACAAATTGAAATAATTGCTTCCCATTAAGTTTGATAAGCAATTCAACAGAAAGCGAAATGAGACCAATAATAGATGACGGAAGATACAGATTTGTCAATTTGGCAAAAAAGGAATAATTCTTTCAAAGATAAAAAAATATTTTCAATGTCAGTGTTAGAGAGTAAGGTACCCGTCATGTGGGACAAGTACAGTATCCCATGAGGTCAGCGGTCAGGGGTGACCAACGGCCGGCAAGGGGTTGCGAATAAAACTGTTTGACCGTGACCAAGTACATCTTGTTAGGGGATTTTTTAAATGATTTAATTTAGCCAGCATTCTATCTAAGAAGCTCATGTGACATAGTTAAGAGGACCTGTAATACCTACGATGTAGGTTCACATTAAATAGAAATTGGAAACTATTCATACAGATGGTTAGCGCACCATGTTGCATTTTTAGATTAAGTTTTTTTTTTTTTAATGAGTATTTTCCTTAATACGTACCTTTACAATTTTTGTGCATTAGGTACTTAGTACAAAATAACCTTACTCTTCATACATATTAAGCGAAAGCACGTACATAGTTGGTACAGCTAATATGTGATGTCGGCACAATAACATTGCTGACTTGCATAACAGACTCGCTGACCGACCAAGTCTCGCATTGTTTATTATTATGTAGAGTTATTAGTCATCTTTGCGAAGTTCAATGTCAGTGCACGGATTAAGTTCAAGTTCTCAGTCCCATAGGGTCAGCGGTCAGCGGTCAGAGGTGACCAACGGATCGCGAATTCATGTCCGAATGGGTTTGCAAAACCCTTCATCGTGTGATTCACCCCACCTGTGCCCAGACACCATTGTCATAACACAATAGCATTTTCCGAAGTTTTGCAACACATTATCACTTCGCAAATAGTTTCTGCAATTGTGTTATCAGTTCTGTTCGCTTTTAGCAAAACAATATTGAATAGCTTTAGGTACCTACTTATGGCGGTATGCAAGATAAAATTTTTTAGCCATCCTGGAAGTAGTAACAACGTAACAAAAGAATAGACGTCGTTTCGGTTACCTCATTGCCAAGAATTTTGACGTGCGAATAGGTAAAAAAGACATGTTTTTTGAAATATCCCACACTGCGATGTTAGGTGAATTTCTTTGTGTGATAAATAATAATTTGAACAATAAGGGAGGGAAGGGAATGCTCGTTGATGATAGAACCGGATCGGGCCGTCCGTTC
Source organism: Helicoverpa assulta (assembly GCA_963856015.1). Classification (NCBI taxonomy): domain Eukaryota; kingdom Metazoa; phylum Arthropoda; class Insecta; order Lepidoptera; family Noctuidae; genus Helicoverpa; species Helicoverpa assulta. Next base: position 7,117,830 of record CAWLCW010000016.1, read on the forward strand.
GTCACCTCTGACCCACGCTTGACCGGTGCGTCCCTAAGACGCTATGCCAATCTCTTAGATTAGCAAGTTTACACTGCCATACAATTACATTACATGTGAAATGAGATTTTGTAGAACAAGTTTGCAGCATTTGGTTCGTCTCACAATATTTATTTTCCACAGTAATAGATACTTAACTGTTATCAGTACACGTTGTTGATGAATCATAGGCGAAAATTCTGAGCAATTGGCCATCAAAACAACTATACTATCATCGCTGAATACATCGCTGCATAGCATACTTAATGTTTTTGTTCTCACACGTGTAGGAAATAGACTTTAGCATTGAGGACATCTCGATAAGAATTGGTAGTAAATACTGTTTGCACTGATTTCAAAGATAATAGATACACTATTGATCAGAAATGTGGTTTAATTTTATTTTCTAGTGGAATTCTGTCAGTTTTCGATGTAAAGCGATTTCTTTTAACTTAATAAGTATAAGTAATAGTTACAGAACGTACCTTTGATGTCAGTTATTGGTGGATTTTTTAAATGAAACAAAAGAATTATGCCAAGAGATAGGTAATATTTACATAAGTACGTACACATAATATTTTCTTGACATAAAAGTTTATCTATTTCAATTTTGCAGTTGCCTATACTCTTTACTGCTTAACCAAAAAACGTTTCGTTGAGTAATCATAATACCTACCTTTTCAATCATTCAATAATAAACGTCACATCAAATTTCACAGTTTTGCACAGTGTACTGAACACTGGACAGCGGTCAGTCGTATTTACGGCTCTTTTATTTACTCTAAGCTTATTAAACCCCATCTATTGTGAATATTTTGAGGGTAATTAATAGTGGGTATTGTGCAAAATATTCTTTGTTCATCGATGTTCGCGCTTTGTGTTCGGCCCTTGCGCATTGTCCCCAGTTTTGTTTAGCCGATCATTAGCCCAGTGGGCAGTTTCGCACTGACCGCTCAAAGGGTATTTTCTCACAGATATAGTCTACCATGACCGTTAGCTGTGATTAATGAATGATATTTAATTTATTTACGAAATTTTTCTTTAATATTATGCTTGCGTATTATTTTTTCTGCCATTTTTTTGCAGCACAGTATAGGTAAAATTGCATTTAATGTACCTCATTTTATGCAATTAATTTGTTTTTGAGACAATTCGGTATGTTGTGAAACAACCAAGTATTCAATTTTCACAACAATAGGCAAAGTGCATTCACATAGTGCAACTTTATCAATGCTCATACGCACAAACTCGAGCAGTGATGACCTCTGAACTCCAAACGCTCTTCACACAGCCGTTGAGCAATTGTGCAAAGACTGGTTCCCAATGCTCAAATAAAATGCGTGTGAATCGATTGATCATAAAACGCTCGTATAAATAAATTAATATCATAAAGGAATCGCAGACCAAAACCGGATAGACACTGGGTTATTAACATAATTTTAGTTTTAAAACCAGTAAACAGTGATTCAAGATAAACCGCGCTTTGTAACGGTATAAAAACAAATGCGAAAATAATAACAAACATCTCCTCGATAGTTTGTTTTATTCTGTTCGCCTGATACCACAACTACATACACAATTGAACATAGCACACAAACGTAGATAACGCAAAAACAATTCCACAATGTAGAGACAGTTGCGAATGTGTGGGTGTGTAGGTATTTGCGCAGGACGCGAGGCGATTTGCCATAGTCTTGTATGTGATGGTTCGCGAATCACATCAGACGAGAGGAAGGAGGATCGCCCTCCCGCGCCGCCAGCCAATGGGAGGACTTCCCGCCGCGACCAAGCTCCGTATCGACGCGGCCAGTTATCGCGAATATTTGCACATGTAGTAACGTTCGCTTATATACTTCTATTATCTTTTATATACTAAAAAAACGTTTGATATATGGTTTAACCCTATTGGTCGATTAAAGTTCAATGAATATATAACGTCTATTTATTTACCGAATTGAATACATAGGTTGTCAGTGACGCAACTATGAATGAGACCTCTTCCGTATTATGCGGCCTTGGTACCGCGATGCGAACGCAAGTTTTCTACGCGGCTGTTCCGAACAATAGTTTGCGTCAAAACGTCAAACATCTCCAAATTCCCGACCGGAAGCACAAAAACAAAAGGCGAGGGGTGAATTCTATTAAGAATTGGGAGGATTACTTCTAATGAGATTCTAAAACGCGGCAGGGATTGGACTATGTTTAGCAAAGCAATGTGCAACCCTTCTCTGTGTAAAATATCTCAATTTAAACGTTTAAAAACACGTGTTCGACAGAACAGTGATCCCAGGAGACGGGAACGGGATAACACATTGCTTGTTATAGCAGTTAATAATGTTGGCTTAAAAATTAAGCGCTTTAATTCCACATCAAATAAAAAGTTGCATAACAATTAATGTATCAAATCGCTTCATTTCGAAGTAGGAAGACAAAAATAACTATAAAGTTTTTCTTTTTCTTAGGATTTATTATTTTTGTCTGTAATTGAGACTGTATAAAACACTTTGGCACCATTTTTTGGAAAATAATTCCCAAAACAAAAACCAATGTAACACGCAAACAATGCGCCACAAATAGCATAAACAAAAATGTTGGAACAATTACGGCATACCTACACGTAATAATAGCAACCCCTTTATAATTAATGGCAAAAAACCTCTGGGGATGTCGCGGGATTAGCCCTCTGTGTGGCAAGGCAAAAACGTCATTGCACATGGGCGTATTTCAATTAGCTGTCAGTTTGTCAACTACACCGCTATTATTTTTCAGAGGACGTTGCGAGTTACCCCTTCCCTCATCGAAGTTTTATAAATAGTCTCAAGTATCTTAAAAGCTGTGTGATACTTTGCATGGATGTTGGTCTTTAGGACTTTGTTTTTGGAAATAATAACCAATGTTCATTTTCTATTTACGAATATTTTTGAGCATGAACTGATATTGATCTTTTTTTTTACAATATTTCTATAAGATACAATACTTCTAAATTCCTTTGAGTTTCAGTGAGTTATGAAGGTTTTTTCTATAGTACCTACTCCTGTATTTTCATACCCGTGATTAAATATTTCTTGCCTATTACGAAGCTTACTCATGGATCCTTTTTTATAAAGTACAGTTTAATTGCAGCTTCCTATAACGATTTCACATCCTCGAAAACAAATCTCTGTTGATTTTTTGCCGATCGCGGATATTCCATTTAACCCTTTAATGCAAAGGAAGTGTAGGTAAGTAGGTCAGATAGTACATTGCACATGTTGTGAAAGCGGGGTAAAAAATACCCCTTTATTGCGCTTTGTTTCCACATTTGAAAAAAAACTTTGATTATTGCCTGCAATTTGTACCCTCGATGCAGTATAGTGTGGTTGTTCAATGTTGGCATCTGAGCGAATGTTATTCTAAGATCTGAAATTGAATATAATTTTATTAAATTAAATGAGCAAACATAGAAAATAACAAATTGATACGATGATATAGTTATTATGATTAAGGAAATAAAACATCCTAAAGCATACTAGACGCATATAATTTTGTTATTTTAATCAACAAACACTACCACAACTAGTTAAAACTGCACCTGCAGCTACTGTTACATCTACTACAGTTTCAAATATTCCTAAATACCAACATGCTCAGCTGAATTAGTAGCCAATGCTAGACATCATCACTATATCCAACAAACCAGCATTTTATCAAATTTTTTGCTCTCTCGCATACGTTTCAACCCTTCCCGCGATCTTGGCATCCATTCTTTGCCTACCAAATTATTTTTTGTTCGTTTCTTTTTAAATGGCACATGCAGTGAGAGCCTGTTTTTTATCTACGTCAACCTATTTTACTAAAACGCAATATCATCAGCCTACCTGGACTGTCTCGGTGTCTATTCTTTTAATAGATCATACTTAATCGATTAAAGCTTGACAAAGGTAGACTCGCTCCTCTAGTTTAACCATTTCCTACTATCTTCTTATAGGATTTTGTAAAACTGATACAAGTTTAACTCGAAATAAATATGCATAGGTTCATGAGCACTGTTTCTACACGTCTCAATATTGCATTTAAAATATTGCCAGCGTCGCGTCATTGTAACATAAGAAACCTTTCACCAAAACTAAAGATTTAAAAAAATTACGTAACCTAAGCCGACGTCAAAATTTTTTTCGTGGCAACTAACAGTAAACCCAAATCCAGCGATATCTTCACCAAAACAAACGGTCTTGCAAAATGTCAGAATCGGTGGATTCCGAAACGGGGAACAAAAAATGGCAGGTAAAAAGTCATATACCGGTATAATTGTCACAAATTAAGGCAAAAAATCTTGAACAAAAGGTATCAAAATTCTGCAAGCCACACGAGCAGGTAGGCGAACTTTATAAATCTAAGGTTTTTTGTGAAGAAATTGTGCAAAAGCGTGGGATGGGTCGTGGATTTATAACTGTACTCGGCAAGACACTGCCAGATCGATCCGGAACATAAATCTTCTGTCTGATTATACAATGAAGAATGATATTCGGCTATATTTAGATTTTTTTGTAAAATCCATGTTTGTTTGCAGCCTTGTGTGAACGGAGGTTTAGGACTCTGCTATGATGTAGCAGATTTTTAAGCAAAAATCTTTGGAGAAAAAGTTTGAACCTACCTATATCAATTTTTGAAAAGAAATCAAGCATTAGTTATAATCTTATAAAATGGACAGTGAAAAAAAAAGTAAAAAAGTGAAAGATGTTGAACTGTTTTTGATTTTGTAAGAATATGTTACAAAATTAATTGGCTACCCCATATTCAAAGGCACGACTCTTTTGCCTCTAAAAACTTGGCAAGTTTACTTTTATCATAAAAGTAAACAATACGGTCGCGACGAGGAGTGCCTTAATAGTTTTTTGTTAAAAAGAATTTTGTGCAAAAACTTCGAACAAAAACCAAAATCTGCTCTCGCTGGGTTCGTAACGTGATAAGTTTATTTTGAAATGGAGATCGAAGTTTATCGGCTTACGTAGAATTCTTATATTTTTTAGAATAGTAACTGCAATCTTTCCAAGGATTACTGAAGTCAGATTATCACAAATCCAAGTTCTTTATTCTTCGAATGTTTATCACAGATTTCGATAAATAAATCAGAAAAAATGCGTCTACAATCTACATTATCAGGACTTATTTTTACAGTTAAATAATTGATGTCCTACAGTGAACTGAATTTTCAACAACGAAGTTGCGAAACTAATTCAAAACCATAACTGATACAAAACAACCGTTCGCATGCTCCGTATAAAACACAACACATAAATATTTCAAGAATTGCAATGAGCAACATGTGCAAGTAATATTCTTCTTATTCAAACAACATTTTGTTAGCAGAGCCGCTGTGAGGGCAAACTTAAACATTTGCGGGGAGTCGATGAACCCTCCTGAACAAAAACTCCCCCGAGTTTCAGTTGCGCGGGCGCAGACGCGGCTGTGTTCTCACGCCGCCAATGAACTCTGACACCGGTAAAAACTTGCCAAACTATACCTACGTTTAACGTTTGCGTTTGTTATGGTTTCGTACATGTAAAGACCAGAAAGTTATTGAAGAAGAAAAAAGTGTTATATTAGGGTTAATATAACTTATAAACTAAACTAGCTACATCATCGCCAATTATAGTTAACATTTTCATCATTCAGTCATCTCAGATTTTAATCTAATAGCTTCCAATTAGTAACGATGTTCAGCAAATTGTCGGCTAACAACGCAACATTGTTCTTGTTTTGTATTAGTAATGAACAAACCCTATGGTTTCTATGTCTATTTATCATGACATTATCATAAGATAATGTCAAAGAGTCTGAATTCTTCGTACAATGATTATCTATGGCATTGGCTGCTAATTTCGCCTGCCAGATGACCGTGTCGCTCGAGTATTGGCTCAATACACATTCCTGAAATTAGATTGTTTAGACATCTATAGAGTTGGATAAAGCCCTTGATATTACAGCAGATATATAAGTATTTCTGGCTATGAGTTTCGCTCTAATTGCCAGGTTTTAAGCCCTACAGGATAGGTCATTTATATCACGATATCTTAGGACATTAGTTTTCATAAAAAAAACTTTTTTACAAAAAAATATAACCGACTTCCCAAAACACTAAAAAGCAAAAAAAAACTAATTTTTGGTGCATCGGCCTAGAAGTCGGTGTCTAATGGATGTCCCTGAGTTAATTTTGCCACCAACTTCTAGGCCGATGCACCAAAAATTAGTTTTTTTTTGCTTTTTAGTGTTTTGGGAAGTCGGTTATATTTTTTTGTAAAAAAGTTTTTTATTTTCAGCTTTTCAGTGAAACGAATAGGTCACTATCCACATAACTAGAAAGTTCTCATTGATACGAAGAATATAAGCCCAAACACGAGGTAGTTTTCATTATCAGTTGTCGAGCTCCTTAGACCTTCTCTGGTCTCCATCATCAGGTCAGCTCCAAACCTTCACTGTTGCAAAGGTCTCGTCAATACGAATAATATAAGCCCAAACACGAGGTAGTTTACAGACTCAGTTGTCGAGTTCCCTCGACCTTCTTCGGTCTCCATCATCAGGTCAGCTCCAAACTTTTATTGTTGAATAGTGCTATCAGACATACATATGAGTGTCAAGGTTTAACCCTATGTATGCTTACAACTTTCAAAAGTTGCCCTCGATTTCTCAGGGTTTCCACCATCAGATCCCTGACCTGATGACTATGGGACCATTTGGCAGCTATTCCGCGTCGAACAAAAAAAGAATCACGTAAATCGGTCTATAAACCTCGGCGTAATCGATGTACATACATAGAAAAAAAAAAAAAAACATACCGGCCGAATTGAGAACCTCCTCCTTTTTGGGAAGTCGGTTAAAAATGCTTTTGTCCTTTAAATAACTCTATATTTTTCAACCGACTTCAAAAAAAGGAGGAGGTTCTCAATTCGGCTGTATTTTTTTTTTTTTTTTTTTTTTTTTTTTTTTTTTTTTTTTATGTTTGTTACTCGATTTCTCAAAGACGCCTGGACCGATTTCAAAAATTCTTTTTTTATTTGAAAGGGTATGCTTGTCATTTGGTCCCATCGTCATCAGATCAGGATCTGATGGTGGAAACCCTGAGAAATCGAGGGCATCTCTTGAAAATTGTAGGCGAGCATGGGGTAAAAACTTTATATTTATGTGTATATCTGATGAGACTACAATACTATGGAGGTTTAGGGCAGATCTGATGATGGAGACGACAGAGGATCGAGGGAACTCCTAAACGGCACATCTTAACTAGCTCGTGTTTGGGCTTATATTATTTGTATTGACGGTACCTTTGCAACAGTGAAGGTTTGGAACTGACCTGATGATGGAGACCAGAGAGGGTCAAGGGAACTCGACAACTGCATATGTAAACTACCTCGTGTTTGGGCTTATATTATTTGTATTGACGAGACCTTTGCAACAGTGAAGGTTTGGCGCTGACCTGATGATGGCGACCAGAGAGGGTCGAGGGAACTCGACAACTGAATATGTAAACTACCTCGTGTTTGGGCTTATATTATTTGTATTGACAAGACCTTTGCAACAGTGAAGGTTTGGAGCTGACCTGATGATGAAGACCAGAGAAGGTCGAGGGAACTCGACAACTGAATATGTAGAATACCTCGTATTTGGGCTTATATTCTTTGTATTGATGAGAACTTTCCACTTATACGGATAGTGACAATTATTCGTATCACTGAAAAGCTGTAAATAAAAAACTTTTTTACAAAAAAATTAAACCGACTTCCAAAAACACTAAAAAGCAAAAAAAAAAACAAATTTTAGGTGCATCGGCCTAGAAGTCGGTGGCAAAATTAACTTAATAACATCCATTAGACACCGACTTCTAGGCCGATGCACCTAAAATTTGTTTTTTTCTGCCATGTAATATCAACGAACCCATACCACTGTCTTTATTTCATTGTTGTCTCAGCTCTAATCACGCTACGGATACATTGTTGTCACGACCATTGGGAATAACTTTACCTATTTGAATTGGCATTTCTTAGGATCATAAGGACAGTTATGATCATAAGTAGGCAGACTAATTTCTATAATACGATGATGTACTAATGATAGTTGACATGTGGCATCGCAGGAAGTAGTTTTACTGCGAATGCCACGTTTCCTGCGCCCTGCCGCGAACTCTCATTATTCTTTCAGCAAATATGTTGTGACTACCCTTTACTTGCCTGGGGCGGACGTCGCAAATGATCTTCCTTGCCCTCATAATCATTGTATCATTATCGATCATTAAAGGGTAGACAGTCGCCACATGGCGGGTAGTTTGACGCCACAAGGTGGATTAAGAAATTTACTGGTTTTATTTAATATAAAAATAATGATTAATGAGTACTGTGTTAAGTGATGGTTGATTTGAGTACCTTTAATCTCTTTAATGTATGTAACATATTTCAGGATGTTATGTAAAAAGTGCACGCAATTCAATTTCATCTCATGCAAAAAAGGAGCAAACATCAGCTAATCTTTAACCCGTTAGATGCATCTATAGAATTGCTCATTGCAATAAAAATTGTGCACCTTGCCAACGTATAGTACGGTATCGCAATACTATTGATCGCACACTACTCATAACGGTACCAACGTGGTAATCTATTGAACGATCAATAGCTGTCATCACTTCCCCAATCGCATGGAATTGTGGGAACAAATTATCGCAAACACTTCTGTCGTGCGCAAAAAAGTGTTGCACAAAGTACTGTCGGCAAAAAAGCGAAACTCCCACGCTTTGAAAGGGTTGAACATGCACCTGACCTATATTAAATTGTGTAAAAAATCTCTGTTTTCTTTATCACATTTTTTGCTCATTATTCACATTGAAGACATCAGAGAATGCATTTGATCTAGTATTGTGACCATGCTTTAAGAAATTCATAAACCATGTTAACCTTAATTTCTTACTTCATCTTTAAATAAAATATCAATCTGAATTTAGGCACAGAACACGACAACAGGATAAACTTAAAAACTCAAGTTTTGTCAAAATGGTTTAGAACAATACAATGTAATGAATACTTTTTTGTATAATTGTTACCTCTCAGTACTTTTGTAATACTAATGGAATAAACATGGAAACAGGTTGAATAGATAACAGATCAACATAAAGTGTATTTACATAACAAATAATAACAAACCGATTTGTCCGGCGTTACTCCACATTGTACTCACCCCACTTGCGCAGGAGTTGCACACAATGCGCGTATTGTTGGCGCTCCGCAGGTAGATGCTAAAGGGTTATCCGCTTATGCAAAAAATATACTAAAACTATCCGATTAACACCACTACAAAACGCGACTTAGAGCCCTTAGATCCATGTGATGATTTTGTTAATAGACTTAACATTTTTTTTTATACTCGAGAAGCGTGCAAGAGAAAATGAATCTTTGTACCAAACTTTTCCACGCTGCAAATATCAAACCGCCAACGTAATAGCACCTAACCAAAATTTAAATTCATAGTCAACTTTCGCTAAAACAACAACAATGACGCAATTGCAGATAGGTACTCAAAATAACTTTTATTTCGCTACCTTTTGACGCTCGATTATCATCGACTTTCACTCTAAAGCGAATAATAAATAAATTGCCGTACATGAAATGGTGTGCGTGTCTGTATTTTGGTTCACGCCTCAACAACATGGGGTTTCGTGAATTTGGCGGCCTTTAACGAAGGTACTTCATTAAGAATTCATTGACGAGAACGCGTGAGCCGACAGGGGAGGGTGAAAAGGCCGACAGGCGATGTGTTGCAAAATGAATAAATACTGGCGAGAAATAGGGGCAGTTCGCTAAGGTAACGACCGATGTAACTCAATAATGCAGCCAAATGTTCTGTTTTAGACTGAAAGCCCCGCCGACTGTGTGCGGCTATGAGCGGAGCGGTCTAATAAGACTGGTCCTGAAAACACAACGCGAAACAAAGCATTCGTAATGAGAAACGCTGACACGATAATGCCATGGCAAACAGTTGCAATCGACAGTTCGCAACCGCCCCTTTCTTGACAAGACTTTATTAAACTATTACCTATGTTTTATTTAGTCGCATTTTGTCGATTCTCGACAACGTCATTGTTGGTTTTGTGAAATGCGTCTTATTATTTCGAATCTCCATACGTATAAGAAGTAAAAAACTGCATTAGACAGATATGTGTGCGCAAATGTATAAAAAACTCAGTGTTGGAGCACCATGTGCAGTCGCAGGTGCCCTCCGTTCCCACACAACCCTTTCAGCGCCCGACCTCTCGGTTCGCGCCGCCTCCGCCCCGCGCAAACCCCTCCAAAACTGCATAAAAACCGAAAAACATAAACAGCCTTACACAAACGAACATAATTTAAACGGCATAAGGTTTAATTTTGATTGCACAATCTTAAGATCGATAGAACCTTTTGGCATATTGAAGTCATTAGTTCCAAATTCTACCTGTTCCGATTTATAGAGGCTGTCGTGTCATTAGATTTATTGTGGATATAATGCAATCCTCTCCATATTTTTTGCTTTTGATTCGGACTAAGTATGTGCAGTTCTGTGTATAAAAAGTTATTCTAAATGTTTGTTATGTAGATTGAGTTTGTAGGAAGGCCTTTATTTTTCTTATTGGAACGTTTCATTGCGTACATAGAATACTCGTAGAAGACGGAGTCATCTAAGCGGTTTTATGAACAGTAACTATGGCAAGTATCTATCGCCAAAATAGTTTTTATATACATTCTTTACATAATACCTACCTGTAAATACAAGGATAATAATGAATAATGATTCACTATCCTGGTACCGAAAGTCCTGTCGCAGGATTATAAATTAAGCGTTTTAATTTTTTGCCAAATCCGGATAGCAGCCAGATTGCTGTCGGAAAAAATAAATATCAGTGATAAAATAATAAAAAAGCTCCTTTGTTCCGTTATCTGTGTCTGTTTTTGTAAATGGGATGTGTTTTGTAGCCAATTAAAGGCAGAAAGGACCCGGCTGTTGGTCCTCTATAAATCGCAACCCTACTCGAAATGTTTCCGGCGCGACGACTGGCCAGCCTGTTCCGTTTTAAAAGTGATCATTTGCATTGAAAATAAGTACCTACGTACCTACATTTGCCTTTTTTACTTATGTAACGTGTTTACTGTATTGCGCATGTATCTCTTCATTCTCATTTACCTTGTTATGTGTCGTCATGGACCAACGCAGCATTGGCCCTGTTTGAAGTTCAACGCGCAAAATACGATACTCGAGTGCAGCTCAAGGGCCCAAGCATTACGTAAATGTTATTGTATCCTCTTAGCGTTCGTTAAAACTTGATGCACGATAATAGTCATTTCCAAAATAATTTTGATAAGGACTATGAAACTAAAATATTTGAGGGGTTCTGTCAGAAAGACTACAATCGAAATTATAACTAAATAATCTATTGCATTACATTACGTGGTCAAAAAATGGACGCTCGCTTTATCTTTATAACTCAATAGATAACCCAGTAACAAAATGCACATAAGTATTATGTTTTTTTTATAAAAAATATAAAATGTGTTATCAAAAGCCCCTAGACGTTTATAAAGAGTGGTGAATTAATTTGGTTCGCGTGACGTAACGCGTCCCTATTGGTCGGTGCGCTCAAGCTGCGCACGATTGCAGATCATGACGATATTCAGTATTCACATCTGCCTAGCTAGCCTGACCCGTAATTACTTATTGATATTTATTGCCCCCTCGCATCAAGGGTAGGTAAGTTCGCATGCCGAAGGAAGTTTCCACTTCTTTCGAGTTTTGTAGTTCATCTTATGATTAGCACATAATTGGCATGTTTTGCAGAAGGCAACCTGAAATCTTAAAACCTCTTTAAAGGTAGAGTCGACATTATGAATGCTATTATAAGAGAGGACATAACTAGTCAGGATATTTAGAATAATAGCGAGTAGCCACCAAGTGACACGAGAATGTTTGGTAAGTAAATATTGAAGCTTTTACATGCTTGAAATGAAAGAAGAGGATTTTTAAATAAGGAACCAATCCTACCTAAGAATTCATATGTGTAGGTGTGCAGTAGTGCTGTTAGGTACATCTCATGATTTAGCAAATAGGTCACCAGATTTCTCGATAAGTGAACGATTGTAATAAACTATCTTAAATAGTGTTATCCTAATCACTAAGCAGTAGAATCTGGATATCAAAAAATATATTGCATTATGTAGTTTTCATGCAAAATTTTCCAAAAGGCAAATACTTTGACAAAACAAGCAGCAAACACCGAACGAGTACTTATTTACAATCGCATATTATTATCGAGATAATAGCAAACCCTGGAAGCGAAGGCTGCGATAAAAGATTATTCACATCTAGTAGTACCTAAGACCTACTTACACTGCAGGACAGAAAAAACGAGAGGGCATCAACAAATATTTGTTAATACTACGAGTATATGCAGTGGAGTGTTTCCGTAACCGATATTTCTCATTAAAGCCGTTTGTTTGACGTTCGATAAAAAGCTGTGGTCTATGATGGCCGGTGGTCGCGGGAAGGGTTAGTTATCTCAACCCTCCACTGCTGAGGAGGCAAACAAGCAGATGTTCCCAGCTACAATTACATAATCAACAGTTATCGTATTCAAATGGGCTCGCATTGATTTCGACCACAAATCATACAAACATTGTATGCGAACCAAATGCATTATACATTTCTACCTCATCGTACTGTCTAGTCCAGATAAGATTGGATTTCTAAACAAACAAAGATTTCGTTAATTGTTTAAACGGGTAGCATATCAATCTTTTGATTGTTGGTTATCGCATCATTTGATCGTGTCGATTGAAATGTGTTACCCAATAATTGAAATTGAAAGTCGTAAAGAAAGCAAGAGATTCATATTATTGTAAAGTCACTGGAGCACCGGGTAACGATTGTTACGTTCGTGCTGCAACTAGCTGGTCTGATTTTGGGAGGCCCTACTACCGCATCGCTATGGCTGCGACGGAAATCACGTCTAGAATTACATCACCGTTTTTGTAGAAGGAAGTTTCACTATGATGCGTCAAGAAGCATCCATGGATGTTTAGTAACTAGTTTCTTGTGTATTTTTGGGTATGGTAATAAAAGTGTGATCACGATGCGCTCTGTACGTAACGGTGCAGTGGTGTCTGAGTCACAGGGAACTGACCTACGGGCATGCAGCCGAGTGCATTGACGCCGCAGCCGACGCACTTATCACTGGCATGCCTCTTAAAAGATAATGTTTAGAACATGCCCTTTACGACTGATGAATAACACATGTTTCGTGTATTCATGTCTGACTACCCTGAATTATATTTGAAGGTCAAAAACACTGTATTTATCAAATTATAGCATTGAACAAAATGTTTACAATGTCTGCACGCATTTTAATAGCAGCTCAAAACCATATTCAAGGATTGGATAGGTACAGCACAATATTGAAAAAATACTTTATTACTTTCGTATTTTTCCTCAATTTATCTTGCATTCTTTGGCTGCTAAAAATATTAAGTTCTGTATAGCTAGATACTACCACTGAAAGTATTGAAAGTTCCCTGAATTCATAAATCAATATTCTCCTTCTGCAACCCATAATAAACAGGTCTTCATTTAGCCTCAATATTGAAAAATAAAGCATTCAACATTAGTAATAATTTCATTCATTAGTATAGTATTCGTAAATTCGTAGCCACTAAATTGGCGTAGTAGAATTTGCGTAGCGAAAACTGGCGTAGAAGGTCATTGAAGATTTTGCGCGATACTACAAGCGTAGCAAATTATTCACGTAGTAATTTATTTCTGTAGCAAAAAGAATCGCGGCAAGGTTTTAATTCTCAAATAAATATCAATGTTAATAGTATACTAGTGATCGATTTACACTAATAATACCTACGAGCACGTCTTTTTTATCATGAAATACAAAATATTAATCGTGAAATCGTCAACTTGACCGTAATTCGTGTGATCTAGCCAAGGCCCCGCCGGATGATAAGGCGTGTGTTTCACAATAGCAGAATTATTTGCGGCGGAGGGCCAACCGTCGCCTTGAGATGCGCGCACAAACAACTGTAGCGAACGACTCCGCTGAAATCTTATACACTGACACACACAAGTGTTTGGGCGAAACCCATGAGTTTTATTTAAGCTTTATTGTTGCTAAGGAAATGTATTGAAATTGACTATCTACTGTTTCAAATCATGTTAATTCTTTTAGGTCTACTGTAATAATGTAGTTTGACTACCTTTTTTAACTGAAATACCTACTAATGTGCAGGTTTTTAAGATGTGGCTTTTTCTAATTATAAGTATCGTTTTCTTTGATTGTCAATTAATTATTGTGTTGAATAAATGTTGTTGCATAAATGAACGAAAGCAAGTTGCTAAAACAGCGTACGTGACAAGTATAGTCGCGAAGGGTTTCAGCGCGCGAGTGTACGCGGTGCGCGCACGCAGCGTAGGTATGTGTAAGTGGGTCAATGGCGGCGCGTGACGCTGACGCGGCCCTTTGCGAGCCGTAGGGCTTGCCTTGAACCGTCCTACTATTACCGGCAGCTTGACTCTATTAATTTGCGCTTGATCTTCCGCTAAAAATAAAAAAAATAAGTCTAGGCCATCACCATCCGCCATTTTGTTGTATTCATCTTCATCGTCATTGATTGTGCGCCTGCTAAATTAATACTTAAACTTATTGTCAAATTTTTGAAGTCATATGACGTCATTGAGTGCAAAGCAACACTGAATTAAGTAAAAAATTGTATTCCTCAATTTAATCCTCTGTTGGCGTCAATTTATCAGGTTTCCTGAAGTCCAAGCGTTGGCACAAAGAGGGTCAGTGGCCTACTGTATCGTCAAAGCTAATAAAGCGAATTGAGTCATGATCCTGTGCCTACTATGTATATTCGGTGACGGAGACTGGTAATGGGATACTTCTGAATTGCGACTGGTAGTTTAAAAATAATAGAACGCAAGATTATAGTTTACCTAAGCATGTAGAATTTTCGAAGTTAGGCAAAGTGTTATTAGGATTTTCCGCATTTTAATAATTTAATTTCTTCATGAAAGCTGTTTTGAGGAATACCGCTGGTGTTTGATGCATGTTAATATTAATTTATACCCATTAATCATGTCTATCACGGAGAACAGGGAGACGGAACCAACGTGGCACTTTTTTGGGCAAATAAAAATGTAAAAACTAAACTGAATTATGTAAATAGTAATAATGTACAACTAAAACGACAACGGTTACATTCAGTCCTTTTCGGACAGACTATTAATTAGTTTGATGGTTCCGCTAGAGGTACCTATCAACGCGTTGTCGAGAGCACTCAGTTTCTCTTTGGCAACTGGAACTTAATTAATGAATTGTTCCGATGAACGTCATCAAATACTTTACCGAGGACTCTTTATTTTATTATCTTTATGGTATAATTTTAAACAATAGCCATTAAGACCAAATATGTGCGTAGAAGGGCTTAACTTAAATAATTACATAGTATGCGAACAATGGGCTAAAACTATTAAAGGACATGATCACAATTCATGTATTTTGCTGTCTACGTGTCTGCTTCAAAAATCTGTTTAACAAATGGACCTAGATGTAAATTTTCGCAAACATCGAGTTTTTTCGCGTCTGGCCTCATACATAGCTTAATATTAATTCGCAAGACATTTGAATATAAGAATTCAAATATTCAGCCTTAGGATACGTTCAAACTGGCTGGTTTCAACTTTCCTGTTTCCATGGAGGTTGATATCAGGAAATCGTGCTCAAACAACTGACAGTCACGGATTGAGCGTCCGAGTTGAAGGTTCGATGTAGAATGATTGCAGCTAGGGTACTTGTACCGGTAGTAAAGTTACTGTAAGCACGCGCACAGACGATTTGCATAAGGGCCGTAGTCAATGTTAACACTGGTGGGCAATGGACAGAAGGTCTTATCGACCTTCCGCCGCCCAACCGAGGCCCTTTGATTCGCCATGACGCCACTTAGCGCGCCGATAAAATATTGTGGAAATACCTTTATGTTTTCACAAAATATAAAAGATTTAAATATTTTTTGCAATTGAAATAGCTACCGGGTAGACTGAGTGTAAGAATAAATGGATGGACCTGTCATTAGAATTATATTTTTGGCACAAGTGTCGAATTGATCTCAAACCATTAGGTACCTATTTTTAATCAAATTCTTTTTGGTCAAAATGTGAAGCTCGTTTAGTGACCTGATGGTCTCTCAATCTCGATCTCTACATTTCTAAAACGATTTTTGTTATAGTTATATATCAGAGATCTGTCTTTGACTGGAACATATATCTAGGTCCCTACTACAATCCTTTCTGCTTTAGCTGAAGACTGTATGTTGTTTTAACTTTATTATAACTTTTAAACTTAAAACATAAATAAAAAGGAACAAAGGTTAAGCACTGGAACGCACGCTGATATTGGGTGATCGCATAGGATATGAATATTTATGCGATCAAGGCGACACATATCATTAACAGATTAAACTCTACTTCGTCTGTCTTTAAACTAAATAATTCTGGTCACTTCGATAAAATTATTTCATGGCATGTTGTTAAATAAATATCTGTATCTCAATTAAGGTGATTGTCTCCTAAAATTACTTAGGAATTTTCTATGACACACATTGAACAATCATGTTACTGCTAACGAGACAATATCTATAATTTTGTAAATGATTAAGTATGGATTAAAAGCTTTACAATCTGGCCATTTATTTCATTGTGTCAAAAAAAAATCGAATTCGAAATCGAAGTCGAAAAAAGTCCTGAAAGAAATTATATTTTCAAAAATTTAAGTAGGCAACCTCTTAAAATAAATAAAAAAAAAGTCAATCGCAAAACTTCGAATGCGATAACAAAACACAATCGACCGACTTGGACGATTCTTTTTTCAAACGTAACGTTTTCTCGCTTTGAGATCATCTTACAATTGTAGCCGCAAACCGGGTCATGTCCACAATATCCTGCTGGATGGCTGTTCCATATTCGCGACTGCAAGGTTGTGTTACACAACTCCACACTATACTTACACGTGTCGCTTTCGGGCGCGACGACCTCAGCCGAACACTTCCGATTCGCATGCACTACGATATACGTCGAATATTTGAAAGCCGAAGGTGACCATCATACGGAAACTTAGAACGCGAGGCTGCGGAAAGATTAATCACATCTCAAGTATAAACCTCATTAAAGTTATTTACTTACAATGTTATCTATTGTTATGCGTACTCAAACTTGAATTTGGCTTTTTACATTATGTTTTTCAATTTGTGTTTGTTTACAAGGTAATTTAATTTACTGTCGTATCAACGAAGATCTTTCTGAATTTCAAGTAGTAACTTATATGGACTTTCAACCTTCACCACAATCGATCGATCTGTGAAAAATATAAATAACTTGCCTTCTCATTGATTAAGGCAGAATATTCTAGTGCCTGTCCGTATCTATGTTTTACTTGACGTTCTAAATTCACAAATTCAAGGAAATATACTTAAATAGGTCAATACAAACCACAATATGTAATTTTAAACTTCTGTTTGTCGCCGATCGAGGCTTGTTAACAAGTTGTGAATGAATGATACTATGGATCTGGGTTATGGCGTACTAACAAAGTTAATTTGAAATAAAAACATAAGATAAACTGGAGTCGTTAACTATTTTTTTTTTAAGTTTTGTCGCCATGAAGCGCGAGAGTCGCCATCTGACGTGGCATTCATATGTACTGGCTTTATTAGCACACATGCAAATTCGAGTGCCGCCGATGACCTGAATTCGGCGACACCGCTTCGCTCGTAGGCGTAGCGCGTAGCACCGCGTAGCAGAAAGACGTAACCGACACTACTGAATTGGTGCGATAAGTGATAACGCACTGTAGGTGACCTAAGGGTTTGCTACGCGCTTCGGATTGGCTAATACAGCGTGTGTCCACTTTATCAGGCCATGTGGACAGCTGTGCGTTCTAGCCGCGACGTTATCGTAGAACTAGACTTTATGTTATATTGCTAGTGTAAGTACGTGATTGTCCGCAATAACAATAAAATGTGTTATTTATTAAAATAAAATTAGCAAAACTATTTTCATTTTTCTATTATTTATAATGTCGTTATAAAGTAATAAAAATTGCCTAATTAGTCCTTTCAACTTAGCAGGTTTACCTACTATGCGGGCATTTTCCTATAGTTATTTTTATGCTAATATAGGTATAAAGGTTATTACATACCTAATTAACGCAAAAGCATATCGGAAACAGACCTCAATGAAGTCATAATTAGTTAAATTAATATCCGAGAAACATGACGACCTATGAAAAAGACACAGGAAGTAACTTCTCAACTTGAGGGCCATACAAAGACATTTATCCAAATTACAGTACCTATATCAACGATCAGTGTTAAACGCCACAAAACGTTATGCAATTCACCTACATACAAGGTCTCCGAATTAAATAGCTTATACAACAACCATCCACAATTTATATATTTAAAAAACGAATTTTAAATGAGTCGCTGAATAATTTATCAGTCATTAATTTCTGGGCAAACTACAAAAACGTTTCTCGCATTCCATTAGTCGCCATATTGATATGGCCCTTGGATCTCTGGGGTCCGCCAATGTCAAGTGACCGGGTCGCGCATTCTAAAACTCGATGTAGGTACGAAATAACGGGACAAACGAACGTTGAAACCTACTGGTTCTGCACGTGATCCAGTTTCACAGCGAATGTGTCGACATACTAAATCGCCAATGGAAAATATATGACGCCTCTTTGGAGTCACAGTTGAAATTGTGAGTAAGTAGGTTTCTATACCTACTGACTTGTTTCTAATAGGCTGGTATTAGAAGTCAAAACAGTTTCTAAAAGTTAGTTGCTTCACCTTATTGTTTAGGTAAGTAGGTACTGTAGCGCGTATCACAGTTTACCGTAGGATTCTTGGGGATTCTTGATGGATTTTTCAACTCACATATATGTTTCTATTCCTCGTCGATAGACTTGACAAATCAATCCTACTAATATTATAAATGTGAAAGTATGTGAGAATGTATGGATGTACGTTTGTTATTCTTTCATGCAAAAACGGCTGGACCGATTTGGTTGAAATTTGGTATGTAGATAGGAGATACCCTGGATTAACACATAGGCTACTTTCTATCTACACACCACGCGGGCGAAGCCGCTGGCGGAAGCTAGTATTAAAATAAAACGCATCTATGCACACACAGACTGTTTTTTGGTGCAGTTGACAATTGTTGTCAGTAAACCACGGTGTTTTCCCCATTGACATATAACTATAGGGACAGGAAATGTGTATGAAAAAACCGTGCAGTAACTAAAATGGCTGCCATTACTAGGGTTGTACCGCTACCGGATTCAAGAAATATCGATATTGTATTCTAGTTAGAAGTACGTACGAGTCTTACTGGGTGCATAAAAATAACCGAGTATAAATAATTTCTTCGTCATAGAACTATCACATTAACTTCACTGATACTAATAACCTCAACAACATCAACCAAATGGGAGGAGTCATTTCAGTAGGGTGATACCTTTAAAAAAAAAAAAAACAGGCAAAGTGATTATTTATTATTTCAAATAGCCCTATGAAAGTTCTTTCACGACAGACTAGTTGCAGGGTGCCAAAGATTCGGTCTTATGAAGAAGAATCCGCAAGAAACGCCATAAGTAGATACTCTCTTAAAAAAATACAATAATTTAAAATCGTTTTCAAGCTATTCATGAGAAAGTTATATAATGCAAATGGAGCTAATTATGTATTAATCGATTGTACAAAACAATTTTAGTGCTAAGAAAAAAATATTTATACAATTCGAAACCTATATTCGGTAACTAAGTTCTGAAGCAAATATTGCAACTTGCATTCCGATTTGCTCATCTGTGCGGAAGCACTGCCGTGCCCGTGGTCGCCGTTGAAGCATCATGTGAAGATAAAAAGGCAAAACATATTATTTTCAATAAAATATGTCTTTAAAATCCTGAATTTTATAATACGCCTTTTTCTTCAAAATGTTTTTAACTGCATTTTAAAACTTTTTATCTGTAAAATGAAGGATATATATAAAAACATAAACTATTCCCTAAAAATATACACATATATTCGGAACGCAACTAAAACCGCGAGGAAAAGCTAGTATTTAACTAAAGAACAAAATAAAGATGTTTTATTGAAAATAATACACAACTCTGAGGGCTCAGTGTCTTAGGGACAGTAAGTTCTGATGTTAAAATTTGTAAAAGCAGACTTATTATGTGGATATTATATCGATACTATTATGACAACTGCACAGCACTATGCCAATATTACATGTTATTGTAAACAACATTTATTTCTAAATATAGGTTTTTATACAGAAATAAACCAAAATATAAGTACTTTCACCATCAATTCATGTTCCCGTAACATATTTTTTATCCAATGTGAATTATTTTATGTAGTTTCTAGCAAAAATAGGTTCCTAACCTGTGTAAAGACAATCCAGCTTGATTTTGGTGCTTCCTAGCACCACACTTCACAATACAACACATAGGCATATTCGTTGATTATTTCACTATTGAAATAGTAAAGTCTTAAAAGTAAACACGAGTGATTTTCTATAAAATAGCAAAAATAAGTCACGAAGAGCACCTATTTGACAGCACAACTACCATGACATATGGCCAGATATGGCACGCACCTACAAACAGGAGGATTTCAAAAGTAAATGTCACCATTTTACGCAATCACAAAAATATTGTTGTCCCTGTTTTCAAATACACTTATCTGCTTAGAAAGAGTGAGACAGAACTATGTTGCATAGTTTGTTTCATATTTATATAACTATAGATACGTCTATAACAACACGGCGTCTCCTTATGATTTTAAGCTCGATGGTTTTCCCTTGAAAACTGACATTTGTCAACTGCACAAAACATTCGTTACCCCTTTACCTATACCTGTTATTCGAAAGAATATTATTCTAATTGCTATCCGACCAGTAGGTACTTATTAATTAAAACTATTGATATAAAACCTCTACAGTAGGTACTTACTGCGTAGAAATGGGTCACGTGTGTAAAAATAACAGAAGCAAATGTTTTGCATTGGGTTTCAACACGTAGGTACTTAATTTTCATAAACGTTATTGGCTATTTCATTTATTTTAATGACCAACCAGAAAAAGGAGTACTTAAAACTTCGGTAATTACATAAGTATTTTAATAATAACGAATAGGTACCTACCTATAATCCAGAAAAATAATTTATAAATTATTACGTTACTTATTATAAGCAAATAAGTAGCGACGCAAAGTAGGAGCTATATTCAGGGAAAAAAATCCTTCATACCTAGTATCAATTAAGGAAAATTCAAAGCAAACAACTATTTATCATCAAATTAATCAGCATTGCGGTCAACTGCTATACAGTTGAAGCCCTTCAACAACACATGCACACCTTGTGTGCGCACAGAGTAGTCCACTCACACAGATGCAGAAAGCACAAATCTACACAAGCAATGTCTATGTACTTGTGTAGGTTAACGCACACATGTATGAGGTGAAGACTTTGTTTTGCTGTTGAGATTCGCGCGTGCAGTTGCGCAAGCGACGGTGGAGGCCATTGACTCGCGTGGCGGCCATGTTGGCGGCGCGGGCGCGGTAGTGGAGCGCGAATCCAACGACTTCTGTTCCGCGGCATGTCGCAATCGTGTGTTTACGCCTCAACGACGCCGATGCCGATCGTCGCCATTTGCTAGATAACAGCCATGCTTGCTAAATAGCTGTAGGTACATGTTTCACAGTGACCTACTCACACATGGGTACGGCTAGATTGCTGTCCTGTTAAAAATCCACTAGCTAGACTATCATGATGACGTCAAAAACCCCACCTACAAGGAACACGCTTTAAAAAAATCATCATTTCCTGAAATATTTATTGAAGTTTCAACTGAAACCTTCATTTTTCATCTGCGTACTGTTTCAGTAACTTACTGTCTATTTTCATTGCTTTCATTTTGCTGTATGACTCTCCTTTTCCGGCTAGCATTTTTTTTCCAACATAGGTACCCTACTACTTAACTGCTGAAATAAAATACCTAAGAAAGAATCTCAACTGTAACAACGTGTGTGGTTTTATTAGCTAAGTGAAATCATTACCTACCTACAATCAAAATCGTAAAGTCAGTAAAAGGTTTTTTATAGGCTATTAATTACCTACAATGAAAGAGGTTTAATAGGGTCTAGTCTACGAATTTAACAAAATAATTTCAAGATAGAGACTTTAATTGTTATGCAGCCTACTTACATATTTATTTTTGGGTCCATAAAATGCACAGTAATATAAATAAAAGTTTTAGTTTTGTAGTAACGGATTTATAACTCAATATTCATTACAAAAGTCTGTCTTGTCTCATCTTGAGGCAATATAAAGTGTCACCTTGTCCTGAAAACCGCGAAAACTACAACAACACCAAAATTTCCACCGCCGCCGCTTACAGTGAGTCAAACATGTAATTTAATAATTCGTGTCGCATTGATTAAGCCGGTTTTCAAGGCGATTTTTACTTCGACGGCGAACAATCAACGATGGGCTATGGTATCGATGGAAAATTCGATACAAATTGATGACCGTCTTCTCGATAGAATTGATTCAAAAACGTTATTTGCTGAGGGACTTTCGAAACTTATTTTGCCGAGTGTACGTTGCGCAACTATATTCGCGAACAGATAACAGAGTAGGTATGGTGCCCCTCCGTCCTCGCAGAATCCGGTCACACACGTCCTCTCTCGCTCACTCCTACACTATCAGCGTACCTCCGTCTCGCCATCACTCTGACATAGATACCATTCGAGTTGCGAAACAGCGCGGATTATATAGCAGGTGGATTGTGCCGTAAACGAGTTTAAATAACTGCTTTCACATGCCTCTGAATACATAAACATACATAGCAAGCCATTTGTATATACAATATTATATTATGCTAAATGCAAATCCGACAATCAGCACTGTCTATTGATAGAGACGCATTTTAATGGCATCTTAAACACCATAAACATCGTGAAATATTTGCTTTGAGGTTTCCTGAACAAGAATCAAGCCGCAATAAATTTAAAAATTATAATTTGAAATGGTCATCAACAAGAGTATCTTATAGTGTTTTTGTACGAATTCTGACGCTTGGTTCTACCAGGCGAACAGAGTTCCACGGTACCTATCGATATCATATGCGAAAGATAAAGCTAAGTATAAAGTACAAGTCCTACTACAGGTACTGATAGTGATAATACTGTCGTGGTATCATATCTAATAAACATACCTACATAAGCACTGCTTTTTATCGACCTACTTGTTTAAAGCCTACGGGAATCGGATTTGCAAGGCAATTTGCGAATAGTGACATCGGAGGCGGAGTCCGCGACATCCAATGCAAGGGCTAAGAGGACGCATGCGCATGGCTGTACACAATAGTGCTGGGCCGATGCGTGCGTTTTGATTCCCATTTATTCGAGGCGACACGCCACCGATAGCCAGCGATAAGATAAGCATAATCGATATTTTCGCGCGATTTGCCGCCAGCCCCAGCACGAAAGGTCACTCACGTTGCGAAATAATGTAAAGAACGCCATTGTTATGAACACACGAAACAATAACACGAATGGCGATAACATCATAAAGTTATGAAGCTAAATCCTCAAATAAATATTCGTTATTTTGTTGAGATAGGAAAATGTGACGATTGAGCAGTTTCCTTTTGACACATAAACGTACAAAGGAACTAATCTGAAAACCGAACCTTAAACTGAAGCCTAACTACACTTTATGCTACCTACATAAAATAATTGAAACCATTCCAAAGAGCTGTACTACTTTGTGAATTTTGTAATGTCTGTAAATTGTCAGTACTTTCAGCAATAAGCGAAAGCCAATTTACTATTCAAATTGCTTTGTCAGCACTACAATGAGTGTTATCAAGTTCCTACGACCCTACAATCTACAATAATACATTCATAATAAATGGAGTCCACAGCTGTAACCTTGTCTATTTGCTGAAGAATTGTGAAGTACCTAGTGTGATTATTGCGAACCACGAGTACAATTTCTGTCTAATAGAAGAGCGCGAATCGTGAATAACCTATGACCGCTTGGGGACGAGTAGACGGTTCCATGAACTGTAGTTATACAGGTAATGCAAACCATTTCACTTGTCTTAGTCGCTGACATTGACAAGCTGCATTATAGATGAGGTAATCACGGTAAATGGCGTGCGATGCTTGCCTAGACTGCACTATTTCAGTTCATTGGACATGGTTAATGTGCCTACTTAATGGTGATAGCAGAACCCTTTAGCTGTGTTTGCTTGTGACTTGAAGCTTCTTTGTAGCTTTTATGTGGAATTAGATGTATTGAGGTTATGTGATTTGTGTTTAAGATATGCTTTCATAAGTGGGACATACGTTAAAAACGTATTCCCTTCAAAAACTGGCTAGAGCATCACTATACCGCATAAAATAATTTTTGAGACAAAAACCGTGTTCTGAAAACTTAAATTCGCATGAATTTTAATTAGGTATTTACATCAAGTATGCTTCTAAAAACTAACTAATACTCAATGCCTTTATCTATAAATAGGTTCGAAAGTTTCCAATCGTAAAACAAAATCGCATCCTAGCAATCATTAGCAGCACCGAATAATTTACCATTTGTAGCCGAAGTCGGGCCGTGATTAATGACCGTTGTTACTTAAGCGGGATTTGCGATATTTTTTGTTTACTCACAAACATATAATTGAGTGATTTATGAACTGGAAACCATTACATTTGACACGGCTTGTTGCCAAGGTGTCGAAAGATTCCGTCCTTTACAGATGCTTCGGTTTTGGCAGCATTGCATTTACTAAAACAACATCCCAGCAAATGGAGTCCTATTTTTTGTAGCTGTATCTTAATTAAGACTTAGAGATAAACCATTTTCAGGGCAATGAAAAAAGGTAAGTAAATATAGCTGTAAAATATGTATGTTTTTGTACAAACGCCTGAACATATATAACATCCATATAAAAAGTAAGTAGGTATCGCCTTAAAAATATAGGTACCATTATTGTCCCGTTCATTCCATTTGGATAATGTAGGTATTGTGACCGCACACACTAATGATATTCGTAATACGACTGATAGGTACCATGCCAATGTAGAAATAACAACAAAACTCTGAATAAATATGTAACAAATAAATATTAAGTAAGTAAGTAACTGTAGGTCGGTAACAATAATTATTATGTTTTATGCTACATAATTATATATTATATCTATTCGCAGAACTTTAAGAAGGTATCAATACTAATATTAAGGTACTTATACTCTCTCGAGTAATATGTAGGTACATATTTTATCCCGGCACATTTACCTCCCCACTCAGAGACATTTTTTGCGACGAAAAAGAGTGAGTAAACTTGCACCATACTTGTAATTGATTTATTTATTTAGTTTTTTTGACAAACTTTTGTAAAGCTCAGGTTGCTGACCTCAAAACCTGTGCGTGACAACAATTGTCAAAATTCTTATTTCACACGAAAATCGGACGATAAGGAATACTTAGAGCAGTTTTCGTGTTGCATATTATTTATATTAACACCTCTAAAAAACACACTCAACAAATAAGTATGCAATAAAGTTAGGTATTAATTGCATCAATAAACGAAATATTATGATAAAAACTGGCTGATTTTACTGTAATTTGTCAAAAAGCGTAGTTAATGTTTTTCAGCTTCATTTCATTTCCTGCTAAAGAATAAAGTACCTACCTAAATATAATTTCATAGAAATTAAAAACAGTAACGCAACAAAAGGTGACGAATAAGCCTTCCTAAGCTAATCTTGCGTGACGGATTGCACGAAAAGTTTGGACAAACTAAAAATATGGGGAACACCATTTCCTTCATTAACGTGAATAATTGCATATCTGCATGAAAATAAATAGAGACATTGAAAACCTAGGTTTTTACCTGTTCATCGGAGTTTGGATTTTAATGAAAAAACCATGTATTTACCTACTAATCAAACAGCGACTTAAAAACGCCTAAAATACTATTCAACAGTACCCACTGACATATTGTTCTCATAACACACAAGAATATGAATTCAGCATCTCCCAACGTGAACAAACATCGTAAAAACTAACTACTCCTTTACCTTCGGCTATAATGGCATGGCTTAACTCCATATGTTAACGATAAAATTCATATTAATTAACCACAATAAGCAGCTACCCTTATAGAATTTATTCAAACAAAACATGCTCAGTTTCGGAGGCTATTTAAGTTTGAACGTTATGTGTTAACTAGTATGAATAGAGCTTTATTGGTGCTTAATATGGATCATAGAGGATCTCTTGCGGATAAGAACAAGAATCAGACTTTTGCAAGTAAAAGCTGCTACTTATTTATGTACCTTATTTATTTATATACCATGATAATAATGATCTAATTCAAAATCACAGCTCAAGCAACAAACTGTTTTCTCCAACTAGAATATTTTCCTAATAATTTCCCTTCAAACTATTACGCGATGGACGACGTTATCAGTGTGATCTACCTGTTGACCGGATTAGGACCGCAGCCACTGTTTACTTTTTAATTTTTATTCGTAAATCACACACAAGTTGGCGGGAAATCTCGCTGTCGTAGCATCCAATACGGAGAGCGAGTTTTTATAGCGTTTTTTCATAGTCTGTATATGAGCAGGTTGACAGAGACGAACTGAGGACCAAATCACAGAACTCCGTTGATTTTTGCCTTTTCATTATTATATTATTCACTACCATTTTCAGGATACGAATACATAAAATGCCACTGAAATATTGAACTATAAATGTCAACATTCGAATTTTTAATTGGCATACTTTAATCGCACGGCAAATCGCGCTGGACGAAGCTGCCTTTTTATAAAAAACATGTAAAATTTTTGTCGCTAACGTTAATTAAACCGTTGGTATTATAATTTCAGCGGTATCACGATCACGAATCCGCCCCGCGGTTCTGTTGAGCTATTTAATAGTGTTTTTTGTGCGGTGGCGGGCGATTGCGCTCTGCCACCCTCGGGCTTCGCGCAAAAAACCCTCTGCTTCACAAATACTTAGAATGTTGTTTTGTAGGAGTGCGGGGTGCGGGAGGAGAGGCTCGAGGGGCGCGCGAGATCGCTATCGCACGCACCCAATGCACGCACTATCCTAAAGCTAGCCACTTAATTGTTATGTATGACGCGAAGCCTAAATAAAAATTCGCCCTCATAGTTTCGGACGAGGAACTTTAGAAAACGGAAACCGAAAGTTGGAATAAAAAGTTAAAGAGCCATTAGCGCACTGTTTGCATTAGATGTATTATCAATCACTTTCGTAATCAATCTCCAGTGGATACATCTTGGGATTATACGGTCTCAGAAGCAAGTTACTACCATCGAGTTTCACTTGTTTTCACACAAGACACTCTACCTACTACCTACTGTGCTTGGAAGCCACGTCAAATTGAAGATAGTACCATTGACTTCATTCTTAGAATCCAATAAGAAATCGGTAGCTATATTTTAAGCACTTATCTGGTTATGTCACGAACTAAATGAGTGGTAGATATGTTACATCAGAACACATGCTGTCATTCGGCATTCACATAATGTAAGAAAGGAGTCGAATATCATAAATTCACATAAAATACTCACGCATACTCGCATAGCAGACATCACGACAGGTGGGTGCATAGCAACCTGTTCTTCTCTGCCCAAAATGACGGCAAAAACTCTCACTAACCCTTTGGAGCTCAAATTAGAGCTGTCTCTAGCCCGCCATATTGCCATGAATTTCATATGTAGTCATATTTTTTTCTACGTGACTTGGGCAATTAGGCAGACACGAAATAGCCACACAATAATTCAAAAGTGCTGCTACTCTCGTTACCTTAAACTTAATATATATATCGGGAAAATTTTAACTTAAGAAACTAGGATTTAAACTTTTTCACTGAGATTATAATTCAACGCCGCAGACTTTTACACGGTGTTTTACGGGTTTTGCCTGACCATCCTAAACATAAAATTATTAAATAGGTAGTTTTCTTTTCAGCAATCCTTTGTTCGTCGATGAAACCTTTATTTAATGTATTTCTCGTAATTTAAATACAAACCGCGTTGCAGAAGTTTTAAATCGTACCCCATTGTATGCGTATTAGCTGCACGATATTGACTGACTGTTTACACCGGATGTAAGAAGACCATCAGTCTACGGAAGTGTCACCCCTGGCCACTAATGCCCCTTCGGCATTATGGTGGATTTATTAACATATTATTTTCACTAAAACCATATTTTTTTATAAGAGTTCGCTGGACATTTGCAACATTCGCCTCGGGCACATTTGTATCCTTGACGTTTTCCATTTTTCGTGTCGTTAGGGGTAGCTGCACAAAAATGCGTATTGGTAGGTGTGCGTGTCGCGAGAAGCCAACGGGGGGAGCTCATTAAGGTAAAAAGCCGAGTGCAAACGGCGACTAATGGCGAATTACACGAAGGGGAGCAATAGCCGACGACGTTTGACGACCAGCATGCGTACTGCTGAATACTTCCCTGCGCTTTTTGGCCGAAAACGAAATGTTAAGGCGGGTCTACGCTTGTCGTTCGCGGCGTCAAGTGTGGACGTACAACGAACCTACAACAATCACTGTTAGCAAATCCCTTTGTGTTCGTCAAAAACCGACAACAGGCGGAACGCAGCCGAGCACGAACGAAATGCTCGCAGCGCTCTCCTAGCGTAGACGCAGCTTTAGTCGAATTTTCATGAAACTGGTATGTATTTTTTTTGTTTGGCACTTTCGATCTGTAATTTGTATATTGTTCATTCCGATGCCTATAGGTAGGCTTATAGTACAACTGCTCCTTCCTCAATACCAAGGAGTTGAGATAGTGAGGAAAGGTGTGATTTTTTTTAATCCTCACGAAACTTAGCAAAACAAACCCTAAACACAAATTGTACTTTTTAATTACTCGACAATTTGTAATTCGATCCGATTCGATTTGTTACTAAAAGTTTGTTTTTATTGAAAACGTGTTTCTGCTAATTCCCAGGCTAGTCGTTTATTAGCATTGTGTAACCTGTAATTAGGTACAAGCAATGGGTAGACTAGGAACATTCGCCTAACCGTCAATATCTAATTGAAAATACATGATGCGCGCGAAGTGTCCGCTAGACAGCACAGCCAGGGTGCAGCGACTAGACAGGAGTGCCGGGGCGGGACGCGGGACGGAGGGCTATCAGCATTTCGGCGCGTCCGCGCTCCCCCCGCCTCTCGCGCCCGCACCGCGCCGAATTCGCCCTGCACTACCCGCCGTTCCCCTCCAACACAACCTAACCTTGAAAATAGTTTTTACCGGCTCGAGGGTATTCACCCCGAACCCAAATTCCGAGGCCTGTTGCACACTAGCCCTATTCTCGCTACCCGACCCACTCTCCAATAGGAATCACGTTGCCTTCTCACAAATCGCGTAGTGTGGTGTGCTTGCAGTGAGTTTACGCGGACCGGCAGGCAAAGGATATTTGACTATGTGGTTTTTTAGGCAAGTCGTGAGCTCGCTGGTTGTTGGCGGGATTTGTTTGTGACTCGTTGTACCTTTTATTCAACTGAGGAATTTTGATGCGATCAAAATAGCCAATTCATATTTTGTTATGACAACGTTGGTAGGTGAATTCAGATTCAAGTTGGAATGTTAGTAGGTTAGTCACCAGCGCGAGCGGTCTCTAAGGGCTTTTAGTGCTTAGGTACTTGACTTCTGCATAGGTAAGGGGACAGTAACTAATTGTGGTTTTTGTATATTTAGTCTGAAAGATCGCATCATTGACTCAAAATTTTAATTTCGAAGACATAATTTTTTGTAATATCTTTCAGGTGGGAAATCTAACAAGCTTTTGGAATTGCGCATCTTTAACGAAAAAGAAGAAAGGTAAGTTAGATAAACAAAGGAAAGAAGCTCAACTTCATGGTAAATTCTGCTACGAATCCTTTAATCACAGCCACGAAATTCACCACGAAATGATCCTTCAATCCTTTAATCACAGCCGGCTATAGGCGTGGACAATGTAGACTCATCCGCGGCGAAATAAGAAAACGTGGGTCACTTATTTACCTGCAACTTGGTCGAGTAAAAAAGGCGATCGGCTTACATAGTGAGGGAAGGGTAGCTCGCGGCCTGGCGGCAAAAAAGGCATAAAACAAGCTCTCGTCCAGCAACCGCCTACGCGAACCCAGCGAGGCGAGCGGCGACGCCCTCCCGCGCTTCATTATAAAATGCAAGCCGAATGCAGCTTATACTCGGCACTTGGAAGGCTTTCTCTTCATTTAGGTAGGCCATGTAATAACTCGTACATAGATCCCAAGACAATATTTATTATAAATATTCGGAAAAAATACAAAAATATATTTAAAAAAAACAAAGCTTGAATCTTAGGTTCAAGTATGTGCTAGGAGATACTGATGTGGCTCAATTTAGTAAATGTTTGCGTAGGCTTTGTAGGCAAGAACTCACTTCTGTTTTCAGTTCTGATAAATCCACCCTTCCTCAATTAAAAAAAGAATGCGAAGTATTTCACTAGCTTACGTTTTACAAGAGGCACGATTATGAAGTACTTTGAATGAGTAATCGAGAACTTACTAAAGCTATTGAAAACACTGATGTAATTGTAATATCGTGCACGTGCATTTGGCGCATTCTCCCCTTGCATTGTATAACACTCCTTCAACAACTGGGTACCTCCTACTCCTAATAAAAGAGCAAACGAACTAAATTATATTATAATGTAGTTCAATATCAACAGAGTCTTCAAAATAATATTATCAGAAAATCAGCAAAATTGCAAATGATCTAATAGGCAATTTAGGTCACAGGTAATATCGGCGTTTCAGAGACATTTGGTAACTAAGACCATTAAGTGTGCACTTGAAAATATCTTCAATCAATCAACAACACTCATGAATCGACATGCCAACAAGCTGACCTCAGAACTGAATGGTCAAAGGCGAGTTCTTTTATCAAAACATGGGATAGTCATGAGTCGGCAATTAAGCAGCAACCCTCACTGCACAATGCACAGTTGATTGGTGGCCAGCTGCCCGTAGCGGCAAAAAAACTGCTTTAACTTCTAAATTACTACTATCAACCGCGCTCGCATCTAGTGTACACCCGCCTTGCTTAAGATCATAATCGGCGTCCAAAACCATACTTCCGTATCAAATATACGTTGGCAAGGCGAAGAATTAACGAACTTTGTTTCAACCGTTTTTAAGTGGAAGCGAATAAGAATCTAACCAGAAAATGTAACCATTATCACTTCCTTGAGCCGCAGTTTGCTCATTATTGTTCGGCTCTTTTAATTTTAAATGCATATTTATCACTTCCTACATGTTGAATGGCAATGGTAATTCATAGGTAGGTACGAATGTTTCTACACGGCTCCTAAGTAGGTAGGTACAGTAAAACCTTGATAGTTTATCCACCTATAGGTCAAGAAATCACCTCGTTTCTATTGTAAATACATCGCACTTTGCTCAATATCATAATACGAGTCTATCTACAAACTACAATTTAGTTTTAGATAAAAGCTGCGAGTCAGTCGTCGGCGTCGTTGCAGCGAAGCTCGAGATAAGGAACTGTTTACACTGCTTGAGTCAATGTCCTCCTCCTGTGCACACACAAGGAAAACCTTGGAGTAGACTGAATAGTCTTCCGCGTTTACAGCGAACGTTTGAGGGCGTTGATCTATCATTGCCATTGATCGAACATTAATCGCGGTGTGCTGCTTTTATAAATACGCAATTACTATTACAATTACAAATGGTCGCGCTATATAAATACCTGACATTAGGTCGCTACAAACAATGCGACTATCGGCGATTATGCTGATAAAGGCCGCCGTAGACAGAACCATTTGGGTAATGTTAATGGATTCATATTATAAAGAGAATACACGTGTGGTCGTACCCTCTATTAACTTTTATTAGTGATTTGGCATTGATCAGATTTCGTAGTAGAAACCCAATTTACTAACTAAACCAACTTGTCCAACCCTGCTGATACAAATTTACCGAGTTAAATTACTAAAGTCCAGCTAAAAAGATGTATCAAGTCGACTCCATCGTAGAGCGGCGTCTATGTTTCCATGCGCCCCTAGCGACTGACTCGTAAATAAATTGAGCCTGCATTAGTGGCAATTGTTCGCTATTGCTGCCGCCGACGCTGAATGCACCTTCCTCGCCATGTAAACGTCACTACAAGTTATGCTCGAATAAAATTGGATTACGTCATCATTTAGTATCATATCATAAGCTGTATGAGACCCTAAGTCTGAAAGCATGGTCAGTTCCCCTACCTTTTGACTTGGACTGATAACTTTAGATGTTAAAAGTACCTAGACTAATTCTCTCTGAACCTCCCAGTTCTTTTACCTAATAGAGAAAAACCAAAACTTATAGCTAGTTCTGTGCGGGATACGTCATCTTCATTTCTCTCTGACTTCAAGATATTAAATCAGAGAAACCGCTAGACTGTACAAAACAACCGTACTTTTATAATGCACACCGTATTAATTAACGTAGGAGATGCAAAGATTGGCATTAATTATAAAACAGTAATAGAGTATATTGTGTATATTAGCGTGCTGTTTCCAGACAAGCACTAACGTCTACACTCAAGTTCTTAAGGTGCAGACCACACTATCTCACGAACTTAATCAATTCACTGCTCGTTATTTACTTGCATATTTGGATTTGACGATCTTTTCAAGACGTTCACTCAAAGTGTAAGTACCTAAGTAACTATATGAATAAACGTAAGTGAAAGGACCTAACTTTTGCGTGTTTGAAATCTCGTACATTAAAACGCAATGCGCCAAAGCTATTCGTAGATTCAAGTTAGGAATAGCTATAACGTTAAACAAAAGATTAAGTTTAAAAAAGGAATGATTACAAAAAAATTGCATCAAAAATGATTTGACCCTACCTCTACACCTCACAAAAATATCGAAGTCATTGTTTATTATAACGTTTCCAATCTTTTCTAAAGCCCCCACTGAGCCCAATGAACTTAAACAAAATGATAGACCGTTGCAAAAAAAAAGGCATTCGTCGGAAAGAAATCGCAGATACACTGGCCATTAACTTTTTTAGATATTAAAAAAACATTTTAGATATAACGGGACCGGCTAAATTATTGCGTATAATCTTCTGCCTTTGTTTTTTACTGAAAGTGCTAAAAAAGTTTGGTTCCCACACTATTTCATGATTTGACTTTGGAGTGGTTTTTGCCGAGTGCCTAATTATGTACTTATTATCTTTGTGCTACCTTAGCTGGCAACCAGGTGCTCAAGGAGATACCTACATTTGATGGGACAAAGTGGTGTGCCAAAGTAGCTTCAACTTCTTACAAATGCAAATTCCCTTGTAGGGTAACTTCATGTATGATATCCGCAATATTGTCATGACGAGGAAGTCTACTTGGACTTTTAGTCCCAAAATGAAAACCATCTCATTTTAATTGCGATCATCTCTCCTCGTAATTTTTTCTCCAGATAATTTTATCCTGGGTCGTCGAGTCATCCAAGCCACCGGACCTTGTCTAGTCATAAAAGTGCTCTTCAGGTTTTCTGGTTATAGTGGCTACATACTTTATGTTACAGCGCCATACCATTTGACATGCCTATACTTATTTATCTTTTTATTTTTACAGATTTACCTGTCAGTCCAGTCAGTCGGCGGTAAAAAATCATAACATAAATGACGTTAAAAAAATCATAGGTAGTCGTTACACGCAAATTAAAATAAATATTATTATTTATGCATAGAATCCCGCGATCCCACGGCGTTGCACAAAGAATGCACAAGTCACAGCACCTGTGTCCCTGCTGTATCAAAAGGACACACGGAATATAAAAAGATAACAAGTGCCATTCAAACAAAAAAAAGTCAAAAGCCAAGCTTGTATGAATTCGAAAGAAATAAAATTTGATAGAGCACTTAATATCGAGAATATTGACAGGTCTATTACACTGTAATGGTATGAAGGGTAAGAAGTATCATGCGAAGCTAGTGAACCCATTTTATTTTCAGAATTGTAGAATATTTAAGCAGTAAACGATCAATATGTAAAGCTCGCAGCTCATTTTACTAGCACTGACATGGTAAGCCCAGATCAAATGGGTTTAAACATCATGTAGATAAGTTCTTGGTTAACTTAGTTGCTTTAGTCATTCATTAAATCCAACTTAGGTATTTGTTCTTATCCATAAATAGCTTAATCATGATTTTCAATGTGCATAGGTAGGTATAGGTAGGTAGATACCCGTAGCTACATCTACGCAGAGAAACATAAACCGGAATGTAAGGTTTCGACCGTCCTTTTAAAATCGAGACGTGTCCCTTTTATGTTAGGCGAATAAAGTTTATTGGGAAAGTGGGATAAAGGTTTGATACAAAAAACCTCTTTTGTAAAAGGTCGCCTGTGTCGCTTCACAAAAACTATTGCGTTATCGTAGGCCTCCGCTCATTTGTATTTTTTTTACATTTTGATAGAAGTGTGAGGGGCAGGTAGATGAGTAAACTCGCGAACATTGTTTAGGTATTTTCTATACCAACAGGACCGCAACTTCTGTTTATGTTTGATCAACCACGTTGATGGCAAAAAAATATTTTTTCCTTTTAATTAAATTAATCGAGTCGGTAAGTAGGTACTTAATTTTTTTCAGAATTTACATAATATTTTGTGGTAAGCAGTTAATGGGTAGATAGATAAGTAGGTAGGTACTCGGTAAAGTGAGAAAATCCCATGTTTGTATAAGGTACATCAAATTCCATATTTCAACATAGCAGGCATCAGGCCTACCTAAGTTGAAATATTATATGTTAAACTAATGGTATAAAGAGACAAAGAGGATATTTTTTTGTTCGAAACTAGGTAAGTAGGTACCTACTTACTGAAGTGATTTCAAAAAATATTTCAGCCCGTTCGTTGTTTTTTCCAAAAATGCAGTTTTAATGCAATTAATGAGGGCGCCATCTATAGGCATATTGAGTGTTCTCGTCATCGATGCCAGTGTGTAACGCAAATATTAACATACATACTATTAGAATGTATTCATAATATACCCTTTTTATTTGAACATTTTTCACAAAAAAATGGGTAAAGCCACTTGATTGTGTTAGGTATTTAGACTGTTCTTTGATGTTCTTATAAAAACCATATAAAAACCGGTTAAATACATGTTAAATAACTAAAATCGGTTATTGTCAAACATACGACACTCATGAAACTGTCAAATCATTCATTGTCATATGTCATGTCATTGAATTACAAAAATTACAAAATATCAAATTGTTTAAGTATTTCGTTTCTTGTGTGTGGTGTTCTGCTCGTTGGTCATTTCGCTCAAGAAAAGAAAGTTACTTGTAAATTAATAACTTCTACGAGTAGACTTGAGAAGAAATTATCTGTGTCAGAAATAAATTCGATTAACGAAACAATGGAATCGAATCCTGAGTACATAGCAAAGGTAGCTAGTTTTCGTAATAATATTCATGTAATTTATGTAAACCATTTTCTGAAGTACCATATCTACTTAAAAAAATCAATAGAATTTTCCAGAATTGAAAAATGACAGACTGCTTCGTGCTGCACTCGGGAAAGAAGTAGATAAAGTGCCGGTATGGGTGATGCGGCAGGCCGGCAGGTATCTGCCAGAATTCCAGGAAGTTAGAGCAAAACACGACTTCTTCACAGTCTGCAGAACACCTGAATTGGCATGTGAAGTAACTCTCCAGCCTCTGAGAAGATACCCACACCTTGATGCTTCAATTATATTCAGTGATATTCTCGTTATTCCTCAAGCACTCGGCATGACTGTGGAAATGCATCCTGGTGTTGTAAGTAAAATAGAGTACACATACATTTTCTAATTATACCTTTCTTAGTACATTATCTTTTGCATCAATAAGTATCATATCACCCAACAAATAATGAATTCCGTCCCTAAGCTTACCCTGAGTGTTGCTGAAGATAATTATACTGTCCTGTTCTTAACAGTGTCTATATTTTCATAGCTGGAATAGTATGTTAATACTTCATGCATTACTTATTTATATATTTTCCAGGGTCCTGTTTTCCCAACCCCACTCCAAGACCCATCAGAAATAGATAACTTGCAAGAGGATGGCGCTGTTGGAAGACTCGCTTATGTTGGTAAAGCCATCACATTGACAAGACATAGAATTGAAGGCAAGGTACCCTTGATCGGCTTCACTGGTGCACCAGTAAGTACAATAAATGAAAATCATTCATTACTTGCATATTGAAATATCACAAGTCATCATTACATTTACAAAAAAACTGTCCTTAACAGATAAACAACAAAAACAGGAAAAAACTCAATTACTTATAGAAGTATTTTAATTCCAGTTCACATTAATGGGATACATGATTGAAGGTGGTGGCAGTAAAACTATGTCAAAGACGAAGGAATGGCTCGAGAAGTACCCAAAGGATGTTCACAAGCTGCTTAGGCTATTGACGAAAGTCATTATAGACTATTTACTCATGCAGGTAAAGTTATTCTTGAACAATGTAAGTTAATATTCTCAACATCAGAATTTGGTTTTGGAATAAGAATTTATTACATGTTTCAATAAAAATGACCTATCTGATAAGAAGGTTATAGTATCTCTGTTTATTATTTTTTTCTAATATCTGTCTCAAAAACTCAAGGTTAATATTTATTCAGACTGTAATAAAATATTATTTGTTCAATTGTTCATTTAGCAATTATTAATTTACAGGTGGAGAGTGGAGCTCAATTGCTGCAAGTTTTTGAGTCGAGCGCTGACCACTTGAACAGGGAACAATTTATTGAGTTCTCTGCACCATATCTAAAAGACATTCGAACTGGTGTTAGAAATGGCATTAGTGACAAAAAACTGGAACAGGTTCCCATGGTAAGCTGGCCAAGTATTTATTATTTCAAATAGACTGGTACCATATCAAGATAGCATTTATTTAGAAAATTATCAACTTATTAACATGAAGCAATAAAATGAGGTGCTCATTTATTTTTACAGACTGTATTTGCAAAAGGAGCAGGGCCCTACCTTGATGTTCAGACTGATTTAGGATATGAAACTATTGGATTAGACTGGACTGTAGATCCAAAGGAAGCCAGAAAGATTGTGGGAAATGATATTACATTACAGGGTAACTTAGACCCCCAAGACCTGTACAAGACACCAGTAAGTAATCCTATATGTGGCTATGTACTGTTATTCTGATTATGAAGCCAAATTGTTAACATATTTATTTATTTTATTTTAGGAGGAGGTCAGAAATATGACAATTGAAATGGTCCAGGCATTCGGCAAAAAACGGTACATCGCCAATTTGGGTCATGGAATAACACCACAGACACCATTGGAAAGCATGAAAGCCTTCACAGAGGGTGTTCATGAAGCTCTGTAAATATTTTGTTATTGCTATCAATTTGCATTTATTTTTTGTTATGTGGTGTTACTTAATCCTAAGAGAAACCTTATATATTCATTGATCATTGTTACTATTTGTTTTAAAAAGTGGGTTAAGGATAATATATAGAAAAGAAACTGCAAAAACTGTGTTTTAATTACGTGCTATTATAATAAAAAATGAGTATCTATAAGATTACATTGAATAAGTAGTCTTGGAGTTCTGGCTGGTAGCTGGTATATCTTCATCGTGGCTCCCGACAGATTTCTTGACATACTGAAAAATGCAATAATAGTATCATTAATACTCATTTGAGCTACTGATGAAACAGGATATAATCGATTTCAACGTTATAACGTGTACTGTAATGCAATTTGCGGATTCGAAACTGGCGCGGCTTTGCACGTCTGGCGTTAGACGGAGGTGTGGGGAAATCGATAATTGCTGCAGTTTGACATGCAACCACCCAGTCCCCTTGCGATGATTGATGCGAGTAGACTAACATGAAAATGGACCGGCACATTTGTTAGAACGTAATCATTAGCACTTTTGGTCCGATAAATAAAAGTCTTACTTCAAGTCACGCGGATAATTTAATTAGTTTAAATAATTGTAGGAAATTAGATTTCACCAAAAACGTGCTTTCGAAACGAATATCCGAACGTATCGGTAATAAAATTTTTGTTCTCAATTCTAATTGTATGTTGTGCCAGATCTATCTTCGGTAAATAATGGTCTATAACATTTTGACATCAGTTGATTTCGGAGGTCGGTTGATCAGGTACTGCGTAAGCAAAGAAAATATTAAATGATCAGTTACCAAACCTATCTTTAGTAAATATAATTAAAAAATCTTAAAAGTATACCTATATATAACAAGAATTACATAAGCAATAAACATTTGAAAATATTAGGTACATGAAATCGTAAAACCTACCTGGGGATTGACTTGTATCTGCTCATCCATCTCTTGGATGTACTGGTGCAGTTTGGTGCAAGCTGCCATTTGTTGTTCTAAAACGCACAATGTTTCAGGTGACGCATACTTCTCAGGACTATCCAGGAAGACCACCATGCCATCCTTTTGATTGATCATTGCGTATATTTCGCCTTCCTCTATCTGTGTAGACAGAAACATATATGACTTTTTAAT
Organism: Helicoverpa assulta; assembly: GCA_963856015.1. Taxonomy (NCBI): domain Eukaryota; kingdom Metazoa; phylum Arthropoda; class Insecta; order Lepidoptera; family Noctuidae; genus Helicoverpa; species Helicoverpa assulta. The sequence goes on from CAWLCW010000016.1 coordinate 7,156,548, forward strand.
AATACACGAAAGAGGTGAATATTTTGAATTAGCGAGGTTTTAGTGGGGTTTAATTTTATCGGGATCTGTAAAACTGATTTTTGAATATTATTGTAGCATTAGAAAGACCTTGTGAGTATTGTTGTTGGCTAAATTTATTACAGGAACGGGAAGAAGTTTCGCAGGTAAGACCATGAGAAACAGCTTGAGTAATAAAAATTTTAATTAGTTCACCATCCATATTGCAGCCTGTGGTCCAATTTTTTTTCATACTGATTCCCACCATAATATGATTTACAAAAAAACTACCTATAACTTACCATATTTAGTATGTAACTTTCAGCCTGTGATGGGCCCGCTAGCTGCACTCGAGCAGCTACGTCACTCAATGACAGTGTTAAAAATGTCTTTGTCAGCCTTTGAATGTTCTTTTTGTACATTGAACTTAACACCTGTAATTATAAACAAGAAAACTTTGTAGGTACTTTCATTACGTTACAAATAAATACAATAATATTTCTTCATATACCGAAAATAATTATGATGATGTCCTCCTTGCACACACAGGTGCACTCACTATTCCTTCACGCGTATAGCCCAATGGGATGGCAATCCAACACAACCGTAGAGAGATCAGGCGCAGGACCGACATTTACCGAAAATAACATAAAATTTTTGTGTAGATTACTTACTTGATTGACTAGTCCCATATTTTTGTCTCTAACAAATGTCTCGCGATGTTTGATAGCTGCATGCTGAGAGGTAGCTAGTTCATGGTAAGCCACTGACAAGGGCTTCAGAAAGCGGCATACAACTTGCGACGTGTATTTTGGCATGGGTAGTATCTGGAAAGAATGAAGTAAAACTTTTATCAATCTATACTAATATTATAAAGATGAAAACTTTGTTTGTTTGGTTGTAATGGATAAACCATTAGAAAGCATAGGCTATATTTTATCCCGGTGCGGTACCCAAAGTCTTTATATTCGATAAGAAATACAGGATCCAACTTTTTGAGGATCATCGTTACGAGGGACATAATCCCAAAGAACTAAGAATTTTCACCGACGGATCCAAAACAAGCACCGGCACAGGTTCAGGCCTCTTCTCAGAAGACCTAAACATACACATATTCACACCCCTAGGAGTACATAATACAGTATTCCAAGCTGAATGTATAGGCATCTCCCTAGCGGCCGAAGCAGTCATAAAGCGGGAAGTAACCGGTCACTCTATCCGAATACTCTCAGATAGCATGGCAGTAATACAGGCCCTAAGCAAACACTGCGCAAACTCCGGCCTTATACACGAGTGCCACCAACGGTTAAACAAGGTAGGCAGTTTAAATAACATAACCATTCAATGGATAAAAGGACACAGTGGCTCCCGAGGCAACGATGCAGCGGATGAGCTGGCGAGAAGGGGATCAGACCAAACAGCAGTAGGACCAGAACCCATACTGCCACTCCCCTTCGGCCACCTACGAACACTGGTAAGACAGCGTACTAGGCACAAACACAACCACCTCTGGACTAACCACAGCGCGTGCAGGCAGGCGAAGATGGCCCTCCCGACCATCAACGATCGCCTCACTAAACAGCTGATGGGCCTATCAAAGCAGAATTTACGTAAGTTTACGGCAGTTCTAACTGGACACGGCTCCTTCAATAAACACCTCTATGTTATAGGAGTTACAGACAGTCCCTTATGCAGAGCCTGCATGGGGGAAGAAGAAACAGCGGCACACGTGCTACTAGACTGCCCTGAAACCGCCATATACAGGGCTAAGTACTTCGGTAACCCAGGTACTATCCAAGAGATAGTCAGCAAAATTAAACCTCTGCTGGCTTTTCTCGAGGAGTTGGGGTGGATCGAGTGAATAAACACCCATTATCACCCTCACACGCAAAATACGCGCTCTGTCGTGGAGTTGCGGAAACCAGCCCGAGTAATCTAATCTAATCTAATAAATCCCGGTGCGGGCAGTAGCTCCCACGGGATGCGGGTGAAACCGCGGGAAAACGGCTAGTAATGCATATACAGGTAACATAGCATAATCTAAAAATTAAGAGATAATGCTGATGTTTCTAATCAGACTGCCAAATGTTGCAACTCGAGTATTATTGACCTAACATTACACAAACCAGACTATCAGAAAGTTTCCACTAGTATAACAAATGATAACATACCTTTCCATGTAAAATAAATGACACCAATATGTATTTCTTATAAGCTTCTAACATGATATGTGACACCACCATGGCGGGCACGGTTACAACTACTTCAAAGAAGTATAAGGCTCTGTCATAGTTCTTCATGGCTGTGTAGATCATGCCTCCATAGTAATAGTAAAGCAGAAAGTGCTTTGAGTCATTATTACCACCAAGCTGGGAAAAAACATACATTTATGTCAATGTGTATTATTAAATTCAAGACATGTATTTACGAAACGGATTTACTAGGTTATTTGGTTACCCATTAAATGGATTGAATGGGGTAGAATGACATAATCATAGTGACCTGTCACCATTGGGGCTCAAGTTGATCTGCACAACGGGGCACAGATTATGCTAAAGACTGAATAGTCTATCAAAATTTATGGGTTCATACCTCAGGTCCAATTCCTGTGACATCTGTATCCAAGAACTCTAGAGCAGGTTTCATGCATTTTGATAGTAAGCAGAGTTGGCACAAGTCTGCATGGATAGAAGTAAGTTGTGAATCAAAGAGCTGAATCTTTCTGATAGCTTTCTTCAGAATCTCTATGCCTCTGATTGGTTGCTTTATTTCTACTAAGTAGAGTGTTAAAAGGTGACACAACTCTGCATCTGTAAAATAAATAAAATTATGTTGGTTTAAAAATAAGAATAGAATATTCTTATGGAATTACTTTTAATGTTCACTTTTATGAATTTAATTCTTTTGCAGTTATATTGGAGCAATTAAATATGTAATTGAATGAATTTCAAACATAAATCATTAATTATCAAACATAAACCAGAGCTATTAAAACAACTTTGGATTTGAATAATACATACACAATTCGGGGGAGAACCGCACTTGTTCACCATTGCAGTTGGTGAGGAAGTCATGAATCTGTTTGAACATGGTAGACTTGTCTACATCGCCACCCTAAAATGAAAAAAAAAAACATCCTTATAGCAAACTAATGATAAAACCGTGTTTAAAAAAACAAATGAATTTATTTAAAGATTTAAGATCCATTAAAGAAAAGAGTGGTTATAGGCTGAAGGTTTATAACATAATAGAAACTATACCTGTGCTAGGGAGAATTTAGCAACTAGGACAGCGAGGACACCTAAAGAATGCTGCTGAATATCAAGTGTTTCCAACACTGTGGACAGGTGTGCACTGTTACGTTGTAGGACCTCGTCAGACTTGCCAATAACCTCACACAACTCACGAAACGACCCTGTAACATACATCAATTCATTAAAATAATGCAAGAGCCAAGCAAAAGGTCCAAGTAGATTACTTACCTGAAGCCGACATGGTCCTCACATTGTCCACAAATTGTTCTAAAGGCGAAGCCATTTTATTCAAAGAACACAAACTAATAGAATATAACGATATTAAATTTCGTATGCGTAATGTTAGTTTATATGTATCAGATATTAATATTGGTGCAGGTGTCTTTCAAAATAATGAAAAATACACCGCAACAATGGGCAAAATAATTTTGACACTTAATTTTAATTGTCAATGTCACTTTTAGCGATGGGCGACTCGAGTTATCTAAATCGAGTAACTCGAGTTAGACCGTGAGCGAGTCAGCCCGAGTTAAAATATTTGCAACCTGAGTTGACTTGGATAACGCGCGCGGCGAGTGGCGAGCGCCGCGAGTGGTGCGTCGAGTTGGCAGCCCGAAGCTAGCCCTGGCCGGGGTGCCCGAATGTGTCGGCGTTTAATTTAAGGAATGAAGCACCATCAGTTTATTTTTTTTAGTTTCTTATTATTTCCTACCTACTCGGTAAAAATGTTACCATTCGTAGTAGTTCGTTTTCTAAGGCCGGCTCCACACGTTGGCCCCAACGCTCGTTCCAACGTTGTACCGTAAACTCGGTGAGGCGTCCACACGTTGGCCAATAACTTAGTTCTGTCCCGACAGGGCCAATGTAAAGATGTCCGATACGGAAATCGAAACTGCTCTCAGCGCGTTTGTAGTGATGAGTGAAAATTTATATTTGTTACTGAGAAAAATAAAAAACCACGTCAAAGAAGATGGTGGATGACGACACATCATAAAACACGGAATCGTCCATGCCGGGGACGATTTGAGACGAGGAGCAGGGGCGTAGCTACCGCCGTATCTGCCGTATCAATTATACGGGGCCCCCGGGCCACGGGGGCCCCAAAAGTGTGTAAGGAAAAAAAATAAAAACTTTCTAATTCTAAGTAAACTATAACTAAAATCATCATCAGCCATAAATGATTTAATATATCAGTGTGCCGAAAAAAGGCAAGGAGAGTGAATATTTAAAAGATTTGTAAAATGGTTAAATTATGTTATGATAAATATTTCTTTTCACAATATTTTTATTCTTTTGTGAAAAATCTTTACCCCCATATAAGGGCCTCCAAACAATTTTTTTTATACGGGGCCCCGACAAGGCACGCTACGCCACTGACGAGGAGGCCATTTTTACTCGACGTATGCACTCGCTGCGTGTTGTGGCAGAACTAAGCAAAGCGCCAACGTGTGGACGGATCGCCAACGTTGGCGCGCAGATTCCTTTGATGAAACCGACACGAGACGGCCAACTACCAACGCTCGCCCCGACGTTGGGACGAATGCCATTTTCTAGATCCACACGTTGGACGAATATCATTGGAACGAGCGTTGGGGCCAACGTGTGGAGCCGGCGTAATGTGATTGTGATGTTTGTAAACACTTTTAATAATAATAAACGTCTGATTTTTGAACGGGCTCAATTTTATTTGACTACCATTGACTTGCGCCACGCAGCCCGCTTGACCCGAACGGCGAACTGTGAACATAGGTAACTAGCAACCCGCGGAACGATGCACCGAGTTGATCATTTACTGACTCGGACGGACGACCCGACGACGCGGCGACGCGACGGAGCTTAAGGCAGACCGATTCGAGTCAACTCGAGTCTCGAGTTACTCGAGTTACCAAAATGCATAGCCATAATGTCAACTCGGCCCATCCCTAGTCACTTTACTTCAGTGATAGAGATGAGGTGGTTTAAAATCGACTACGTGTGGCTACTGATACCAACACAGGCACGCGAAACACTGGGTTCGGCCATTAAAATATAAGATTGATTGTCGCCAAGAAGAGAAGATCGACAGTGTCTGGATTTGACCGCGTTAACAGCTAAATACACATCATAATTTAGAATTCCAACTAGAGTTATTTATTATTTAAATGATAATAATATGAACATGAGTCCAGTATTTTAGTATTTCATTCCTCTATAAAAAAAGATAAAAATGACAAAGTTGACATTGACATTTTGTTTGACAGTTTGCCAGTGGAGTGGTCAATGAGTGGTCATCGAACTGTCGATTTGTGTCGCTGTCTTTCAGTATTTTTGCCCTATTAAAGCAAATCTATTTTTAGTTTAGACTGATTCAAAACTTAAAATAATGGCAATTTTACATAGGGCCCTATTTACTTGGTTTATTTTCCTAGTCTTTTTAATACTACTATGCCTACGTTTAGAATCTCGAACTCACTGGAATTGGTTTATTGTTTTCATACCGATGTGGGTTTACGATAGTATTTTACTGATTTACGTATTATTTCATATGATCTCACACTGTAGGAATGGTATAGAACGATTCAGAGGAACTATTAATAAGAACGTGTGGTACATAGCTGCAATAGGTTTGAAAATGGCAGCACAAATAATAATATGCATCAAATTGGAGTACACCAGAGTGAATTTACCAATATACGTCGTTATGACTCCTATATGGATGTTACTGCCAGTTCTCTGTGTAGAAGTATTTATGCATTTAATAAAGCATTCAAGTGGTAGTAGTAGATACTAAAATGTACCTATTTTGGACTAAAATAAACTCAACTGAAGGTGAAGCATGTGACAAGGTGTGGTGTAGATAATTTTAAACTTGGCACACATTCATTGAGACTGAGTATGTTTGCACATGTCAAATCATTTGTGCCGGTGTTAGATATTTGGTGATATAACAATTTCGCTGAAGGTTTTACTGGAAATATTATTTCAAGATGCTTTCCTTGGGTGATAGAGTCCCTGAGATCAAACAGTTGACTGTGACAAAAGTGCCGGCCGGTAGTACAGCTGTACTCAATTGCCACAGCAATGATATGGACCACAATTTCATGTTTTGGCTGTTCAATGGTACTGATGTGATCGGCCCCGGTAATGTGTATAATGAACAGAAATATAAATACGAGGTGCTCTCTGGAAAACTTCATATTCATGTAAGTAGAAACATCAGGGAATATTCAAGGTCAAGAAATGTCATTGGTTAAAATTAGAAGTTTGGTGTTATTTTATTTTCAAACAAAGTTATCACATAATTCCTCTCTTTTTTTTGGAGCTTTTTAATAGATTTTTCAGATTCCCCATTTATTTTACTGTGATTGCACATATCTGTTGAATTCCATGGTTCTTTTTTGAAATCCAATACTCAACCAAGTGTTCTATTTGTAAGGTTGTTTAGTGATTTCAATTTATGTTTTCAGGATGTATCTGCAAGGGAATCTGGTAACTACCATTGCATATCAAAGAAACTGAACGGAGCAGGCTACACAGTGGGACAAGTGGATATGATAGTCACTGGCTCAGCATTTACTTCAATAGATGCTGTGAAAGTGGTAGCTATTGTGCTGTCTATCATTGTGATCATTGGCTGTGCAGTGCTCTATTATAATTTGAGGAAAGACTGGAAAAGATACGAAGGAAGGGCAGTTATACCAGGTGAGAATTATATCCTAATATTATTTGAGGTTGATACAGTCTTCATCTTCCATACTCATCTAGCTAACTATATCTTACAAGTAATATTAATTCCAGCATCATTTCTTCAGTTTTAACTCTCTATACATTGTATACTTTCATATTTTGACCCGTGGACACTGGTGTCGGTTATGTTTACCTATTTATATTGTTACTCATAGTTTTGAAATTTTTTAATAAGCAACTGTTTTTTTTTGTCCTTTATAAATAAAATAAAATATTAAATAATAATTCATCTGATAGGTATTGTAGGTAATCTTTCTATTTAAATTCTTATTATTTATAATTGCAGTGGATGAAGTTGAGGATGATGAAGGAGATGGAGATGAGATATACAACCGCACCACCACCCCAGCTCAGGCAAGACAACTGAGCCAACCAGCCCCGGGCCCCAGTAGGAACCAATCATCTGAACATCTCTTATATGGAATAGACAATCAGGGATTAGACACAGATTTCAATTCAGTCTTCGAAAATATACAAATAAAGTCACCACAAGCAAGTCTGATTTAACATAGCAAACTACAATATTTTGTGATAAACTAATCAGTAGTAATAATTTAGAAAGTATGCAATATAAGAGTTTAATATTCTCTGTAAGGAAATTCTGATTTGTAAATATTTAAGATGTAATCTAGTAGTAAGATTATACTATTAAATAAAATGTTTTTATTTTAGTTTATGTTTGAATTTTATTCAGTGGCAGTAAAATACTAACTATAATGTTCTTAGAAAGTAACATCAGCAGCTGCTGATGTGTTTTGTTTTTCAGATGTGGATTGATCATTAGTGCTCTGAGATTGAGTTGTTGTATCCAGTGTCTCATCTTCCTCATCATCTCCATCAATTTCCATTTCAAAAACGCGTACTTTTCGGAGACTTTTGGACAATACCACTGCCACTTTGCGACCTCCTGAAACAGCTATTCGGTATCCATCCATTTTATCTAAAACCTTGAAAACTCCAGGTTCTATCAAAGGTGAAATATTCTTTTTGTTCACTTTCTCATTGAACAAAAACATTTTTGGTTTCAAACTGCATTCTGTAGCATTTATTTGAATAATTCCTACTGGTACTTGGATAAATATAGAACTTTCTTCCATACGAGGATGTTGTGTCAAAACTGATAAGTATTCAGAAGAATAGAATTGTAAATCCAGTACAGGAATCATCTCATCATTTGGTTTCTTATCACCTAATATGATAGTTGAAAAACTATATTTCATTGCCGTCACTGAGCCTGGCTTTTCTTTAATTTTTACAGTCATATAATGTATACCATCTTCTAGATTTGTAGAATCTGTGAATGCCATCATGAAACTGTTCTCAGTTCCATAGAAAGCTTGACATATTCTCAAATTTTCCATCAACTTCCCATTGGATTTGTCTTCATAACATTTTATGTTGTATATTGCAGAAAAATATTTACTAGTTTCTTTTTTGGAAACATCAAACACCTTGCTTATTGCATTTTTCAAATGCTTTTGCTGTTGTACAAGAGAGAACTTCTTGAACTCTGTTAGAGAAAATATTGTGTCATTGTCCTTTAGTAGACATGCATTATCTTTGAGAAATTTATGCCATGGATTGTCATCATCATCAGGTAATATGGTCAGCTCTTGGTCTTCCAAATATTGTCCTAGCCTCTCCAAGTTGAATTTGACAGGTTTTTCTGGTAAACCTTCACCACTATCAACTTGTACATTGTCAAAGTTATATAGAAATTCAGCAATGTGGCCAAGTTCCTGTTGAGTGATTTTCACTATTTCAGTAGAAGTTTGTTCTCCAAGTAATCGAACTATAACAACAAACAGCCATCTGAAAAATGCTTTGTAATTGCGCATTGAAGTATCAATGACCTGTTGTAATTCTAGACATTTATTGAGGAAAGCACAGCAAGCTCTTATTGCTTCAGTCACTGTATTTTCTTCTATACCCAGAACCTGAAAAGGTCACAATTATTTTGTAGTACCAAAAAAATATTTTAGAATAGAGGAAATAGTATGATGCAGTGCCATGTTCTTACCTTATACCTATCTGGTATCCTTGTCAATCCTCTCAGTTCAGAGAGGTAATATGTCAGACTTTGTCCAACAATGTTTAGTTGCTTGAGAACCAACTTCTGTATGGTTGAGTAGCTCAACTCGATAGAATTACCAAACTTTTTCAAATCATTTACAGTCAGTTTCTGCAGCAGGCATAGTTCTAGCTCATCTGATGGGGTTCCTAAAAAAGTACAATGTTTAAGCTTTCATTACAGTATTCTCTATAAACTTTTCAATATTTGACCTAAATTACAAACCTAACATGAGTAGCTCCAACAAATCAGCTGAAACCCCACCCTCAGGGACTGATGCAGCATACTCAGCCATTTTTGTGTCCATCTCTAGTAAAATATGCTCCCAAGATTCAGTAATAGAGATCATAGTCTGGTCTAAGTAAGAAGTTAATCTCACAATTTCACTGTGCTTCTTAGCTACATTATACATTTCTTCAGCAAATGCTGATAACACACTTGTGTTTACAACTGACATCAGGAGATTATTGGTTACTCTATCAATATAGAGAACTTGCATCAAACTGAAGTCATCAGACATGCAGATATCAAGTACTTTGTACTCTCCAAACTCATCTTTAGTAACTTGAGCAAGATGTATTGTGCCATAAGGATATCTTCCAAAGATATTCATGTAAATATACCCCGTTCCATAGCCCACCATTAACATATTTAATTGGTTTGGGGCTTGAACTTCTTTGAAATCTTTCATATTTTCATCAGATCCTTGACTTTTGTATTCACCGGTAGAAGGTAAGTTTTGCAAAAATATTGAAGCATCATCCTGAAAGTCGAGTAAATAACAGTTACTATTAAAGGTATACGATAAGGCTGTTTATGAATATTATATAATTTACAATATAAGTCATGATTCATCAGTAGGAATTAATACATACATAAACATTGGGGTCTGTGGCACTCTCCAGTGTATCAGCTCTTACTGCCCATGTAATGCATGTGATGCCAAACTGTTTTGAGTTATCAAATTCATCTGTGAGGTCTTCATACTTGTCCACTATTTCCTTATCTTCTATATCCACAATGTACACTACCCCTGAACTGTATCCAATTGCCAATGCCTACAAATGATAAAATAAGTGGCATTAAAGGCATACAAAAAGCTAGGCCATGCTCTAAATACCTTTTAGTATCTATTGAAAAATCTAAGAGATACCTTCCCATCAGGCCTCCATGCCATTGCTTGAACAGTAACATTCTCTTTAGGAGGTGGCAAGTTCCAAACTTTTTGCCAGTGCAGTCTGTGTATCTGGACTTCACCTGAAATGTACATGAATTCAAAAAAAATAATTAGTCCCTTTTGTTTGGTTAGGTACAATTTGTTTCAAAAATTAGGAAATAAGAGTGAAAAAGATTTCAAGTGTTACTGCGACACATGCAGGGCAGAGTCACTATTTACTAGAATCTTAGAAAGTGCTTATAGTTTCTACCTTTAAAATTGCTTAGCGCTAGAAGATCAAGCCGGTTGCTCCAAACCATCAAGTCAACTTTGTAGGCAACATGCCTTTCTCCGACTTGACGCATTCCACAATGATACATATTGTTCGTTTTAATGTATGATCTTCTGGAGAATAAATTGATATAAATGCATTAAGCTTTTCCCTGAAATCGGATATAACGTTACAGCTATATTTTCAAAACATTATCAATATACTTGACAGTTGTGCTTATATGACATATGTATGACATTGACAAATTGAAATTCACAGATCTACTGCCTGTCCGTAGATTATACACTTATTCTTGTCACCCAGTAGCAGTAGGAACTCCCTCCTCCGAACCACTCCATCGTTCGCGGCTGCTAATTCTTGAGCAGCATCTACAGTCCTCTCGAAGTTGTTCGGAGAGTATTCAGACAAATTAATTATTTGCATGAATGTTTTTGTCTATCGTCAGTATACTCTACAATGACTCTACAACACTCGACACTCGAACATTCTCAGACTGTCTCAGACATTGACATATATTCTAGCGATAGACAAGAACATCCATACAAATAATTTACCCGCTTATGTCGTCTGTTGAAACTCCACTTCTGACTCTCGTCGTGTACGGACGTGTCGCTCTGCGCTCGCCCGTTTACGACTTTTGTCTTTGTTACGCCCGACGTAACGCTCACCGTAGTCGCTCTGCCGACTACAAATATATCAATCGAAAGCTGCTTTTTTCAAAGCGGCGGACGATTATCCTGTTTCTAAAACGTTTGTGTCAAGTAAATTCACTTGACCCCTTCTGGGTAAAAGCCACAGTTTCGTGGTTCTCGGTTGAAACCTTACGGTGCCAACGAAGCCGAGAGGGTGTTGTCCCAATCACACCCGCCGAACCCCTTCAGGGCAAGGCAGTCAATTGGACGGGAGCTCGGATTTCGGCCTTGGGGGATCTCCTAGTCGTGCCTTGCATCTGGTTTGCTTTCACAGCTACACACCTGGTGTCGGTTGGGTATCTCTATACCCTTCGCACTAGACTGGCTAGGGCCCGTTCGCACAATAAGACTGGCGAACGGTTTACAAGCTTAGGGCTCACCAATAGGTACTCACCTCCCTGCCTATACCCGGCAGGGAGGGTTACACATCCCCGGGAACATCCACCCGGGGAGATAGGAGATAGGTTTTAGGTTTTAGGGTTTATAATTAGGCCCCCACCTCTCTTAGCTCGGTAGCCCTCTTCCCTCACGGGAAAATGACTGCCGAAGTTGTTAAATTCCTCTTCGAGGTCCTCCTCAAGGACCAAGATATTGTCGCCAAATATGGCGACATGATTAGCAACCTTGATATCAAGGACCCGCGCCTAGCGCGCTATCTTATTACCGATAACGGCTCAACAAAAGAGGCCGGCGCAGCTGTGTCGCGCCCCATTGTTGAGCCTATAATTATCTCTTCGGGGAAAACCGCCGCATTAGCGGAATCGGTAATCCCCAAAACAATGGTCGATGCCCAGCTGCACTCGACCATTGTTCCTAATTCCTTTGTCTCACAGACAATGGAAATAACTCAGGCGAGTGCACCTGCGTCCAACGTCGACGCCGAATGCATGGACACCTCGTCCTCCCGCTCTGCCTCACCCGTCCCAGAGGAGGCTCAATCCTCCGAGCCCTCTGACTCCTCTTCCTCCGAAGACGACTTCACCGTCGTACAGGGAGGTAAGAGGAAAAAGAATAAAAACAACGACAAGGCGCGCAAAACCATTGCCCTTGCCGCTTCCCCTCTCCCTAGCCCGCCCGCTGTGTCTACAGCATCCCCCGCCCCGTCACCCTCGACCTCACAGGTCACTTCCTCCCAAGGTGCCGCTAAGCCCAAAAGCGCACCGAAAAACAAACCTCCGCCGCCTGTATACTTACAGGACAAGGCGAAATGGACCGAAGTGTCCAAGCTGTGTGTTGATCGTAAGATCAACTACAGATCGGCCTCCAATACCGGCAACGGTATAAAAATCGTCCTCCCTACGTCAGACGACTATAGGGAGATAACTAAATCGCTAAGAGCGAGGAACATTTCGTTCCACACATACTCCCTCCCGGAGGAAAAACCTCTCCGGATCGTCATTACCCGTATTCCGAAGGAAATCCCTTCGGATGACATTTTAAGTGACCTTAAGTCACAAAACATCCCTGCGACGCAAGTCCATAGGATGCACCGCGCCCGCAGCGGCCACGCCTTCGACATGGTGCTCGTAGTATGCGAGCCATCACCTTCTAAAATCCACCCGATTTTTAATATCAAATCGGTGTGCAATTTAACCGGCATCTCAATCGAAAAGCCAAATAGATCTGGTATTGTATCCCAATGCCACCGTTGCCAACTGTGGGGTCACTCACAGCGCAACTGTTTCGCCCAGCCTAGGTGCGTGAAATGCCTAGGCCAACACGGCACCTCCGACTGCCCGCGACCCAAGGACCGCACTCTGTGCACCGAGCCTCCGAGCTGTGTACTCTGCGGCGCCTCAGGCCATCCCGCCAACTACCGCGGCTGCCCAAAGGCCCCAAAAACGTCTCCCAAGCTGGCCAAGCGTGCAAACGCCCGCCAGCTAAGGGAAAGCCCATCAGCGAGGCTACCTACCGCTCAACTTCCCGAGCGTCTCAGCCCACAACGGCCCTCCCCATGGAACCCTCTCAACCATCAGAGAGCCTTTCCAACCCTGAGGTCAACTCAGCCCCAACCAACTCCCGCCCCGGTGAATAACTCCACCGCGGCGCCCGCGAGCTTACCTCGCGTCCCTCCCGTCCTTCCCTCCGCGCCCTCCGCGCCCTCCGCGGCTCCTATAGCCGCCAAATCCGCGCAAGTCGCGCCCTCTTCTAGCCCAGTATCAGCGCTCAGTTCTATGAACGTTATACTGAGCACGTTCAGTGTATTCACGAGCGACAGAGCTCAACAACTTTCGAGGGAGATAGTCGCCAGCAATGGCGACCTTATCAAACTCTACTCCGTTATGCAGGAGTATTCAGACGTCGCCCAGGCAGTTCAAAACCTGCCTCATTTTAGGAAATAGATATGGATAATACATCCAAAATTAAACCCCATTCCCTTAGGCTTGGCTATTATAATGCCAACGGCATTCTCGGCCAACGCGACGAGATTTCCGCCTTCCTACAATCCCATAAGATAGACATTCTTCTCGTACAAGAGACTTTCCTAAAGCCGCGCGTACGCGGCCCTAATATAGCTAACTACAAGTTAATTAGAAATGACAGGATCACACGCCACAAAGGCGGCACGCTTATCTATTATAAAAGATCGCTACATTGTGTAGAGATCACTCCCCCCGACTTAAGCTGCATTGAAGCCTCGATCTGTCGACTAGCCATGTCCCAGCACCAGTCGATCACTCTAGTATCGGCCTATTGCCCTCCCACGTCCTCCTCCTTTCAGTCCTACGACCCGATCCTTTTCACGAACGATCTCAGAGCCTTACTAGGCCTGAGCGACTCTGTAATAATAGCAGGCGATCTAAACGCCAAACATCCCGCCTGGAATAGCAACACTACTTCTCCAAGAGGCAGGTTGCTATTCAATCAGTGTGAAACCCTCAACTTCGATGTCATCGCTCCGATGCATCCCACTCACTTTCCTAGTATAGTCGACCACCTTCCCGACGTTCTCGATGTAGCGCTCCTCAAGAACGTAAACTTACGTTTACATTCGATCGAGGTACTACACGAGCTCACCTCCGACCACAGACCGGTTCTTGTGGAACTAGCCTCGCGCACAGGCCCACTCGACCCGGATCGCCCTCCTCCCACTCAGATTGTCACGGACTGGAGGATGCTAAGCGAAAGCTTGAAATCCTCCTCCGCCCAGTTAGAATCAATTCCCGATGAGATCAACTCAGTCGCTGACATGACGGGCGCGATCGGCTCGTTCACCGAGCACGTACAATCCACCGTGGACAAGTGTTCACGTAGAGTTGAAGCGACGAGCTTTCATCGCTTCAAGCTCCCGGATGACGTGCGTGCTCTGGTGACCGAGAAGAACGCGGCTGTCCGTGCCTACAGTACTTTTCCCTGCGACGCTAACAAGTCTCACATGCGTAACTTACAGCGTGCTGTAAAGGAACGCCTTGCTGAGATGCGTCAAACGCGCTGGGACAAGACGCTGAGCGAACTCGAGCCGACTCATCAAGCCTTCTGGCAGCTTCAAAGGAAACTCAAATCCAATGAAGTAGCTTCCACCCCGCCGATCAAACGCCCCGACAATTCCATCGCCTTCGAGGACGATGAAAAAGCGGAATGTCTGGCCGACAGCCTCGAGGCTCAATGCTCGCCTAGTACCCAACCGGTCGACCCGGATCACCTACTAAAGGTCGAAGCCGAGGTCGAGCGCAGATCCTCCCTACCACCGCAAGAAGACCCCGACGATCCCTTGCCTCCCGTCACTCCAGACGAAGTGGCAGAGATCATCAAACGTCTCAAACCCCGCAAAGCTCCGGGCCCAGATAGAATAACCAATAAAGTTTTCAAAATCCTACCCGCTTCCCTCGTAATGCTCATGACCGCGATCTTCAATTGCGCCATGACCCATAACCTGTTTCCACAGGCATGGAAAGAGGCAACCGTAATCGGTATTCCCAAACCCGGTAAACCAAAATCAGACCCGTCCAGCTATCGCCCTATCAGTTTACTCAATGTGTTCGGCAAGATCTACGAGATACTTATCTATAAGCGTCTCAAAGATTACGTCGACGCAAAGAGTCTTATCCCATTAGAACAGTTTGGTTTTCGAACCCATCACTCTTGTGTCCAACAAGTCCACCGCATCGTGGAAGGTGTGAGCCACGGATTCCAACGTGGCCTACTCACCGGTACGATACTCTTCGATATAGCAAAGGCATTCGACAAAGTCTGGCACAATGGCTTGATTTACAAGCTTTACCAACTCGGTGTCCCAGACCGTCTCGTCGTCATCTTACGAAACTTTTTGTCGAATCGCACCTTTCACTATCGCATAGACGGCACTCTTTCTTCGGCCCACCCTTTAAAAGCTGGCGTCCCACAAGGCTCGGTACTCTCCCCCATCCTGTTCACGCTATACACTAGCGATATTCCCAAGAACAAGCATGTTCAATTAGCCCTATTCGCCGACGACACGGCAATCTACTGCTCAGGCCGCAGCCCAGCCACCATAGTGAGTCATCTCCAAACCTACTGCAACACCCTAGGTGTCTGGACTAGGCTATGGAGAATCGAACTCCACCCCGACAAAAGCCAGGCCATACTCTTTTCGAGCCCCCGCCGTAGGCTTCCTCCCGCGCCCCCATCAGTCACCATGTTTGGTAGGCCGATTCCTTGGAAGGAGCATGCCAAATATCTAGGTGTAATTTTAGACCAGCGCCTCTCATTCGCCGAGCACATAAATAAGGTGCGCTCTAGAGCAGCCTTTGTGTACGGCAGATTGCACTTCTTGCTCAATTCAAAGAGCAAATTATCTCTTAAATGCAAGTTACGCCTCTACGTAGCGTGCATACGCCCCATCATGATGTATGCTTGCCCTGTGTTCGCACAGGCAAGACATCGCCGCCTTCACAGAATGCAGACCCTTCAAAACCGTGCTTTACGGAAAATCACAGGAGCTCCCTATTATGTTCGAAATGAGATTCTTCATCTCGACTTAAAAATCCCCACCATCCGCCAGTATATGAAGCGTGCCGCCATAAGGCACTTCGAACGCGCTGAGAAACACGATAACTCACTTATCGTGTCAGCCAGTAATTACACTCCCTCCCGCATCAGTAGGATTCGCCGCCCTAGGCATGCCCTCCTAGAACCTGACGATGAGATAACTGTCCTCCAAGAGAGTAGTAAACTAACTAGCACTCTACACAAATACAAACCGCGTTCGTACAAACCTCGCCGCCGAGGTCCGCCGCGACGTCCCGTTAATTGTCCTCCCGACCCTTGCTCATCGAGCCAGCCCGCGAGCTGAGCCAGTAGCTTTAAATTCCCCATTTAATAATAATGATCAAATGATCCAGCCTGTCCTCTTGCTGCCTCCCCAGCGACGCCCTAAGCCGAGGTTCGACCCCACAGGGGGTACCCTTAGCGCAGTCGCTTAGTTTATAAGTTTGTTTTACGCCCCTGGCTGGAGGCCTTAAATTCTAGGCATCCACAGGGAAAAGTCCGGTTAAGCAGTACACGGCCTCCTAGGCTGAACTGCGAGATGCCATACCAAAAAAAAAAAAAAAAAAAAAAAAAAATGTCGTCTGTTGACATCTTGTTGACGTATTGTGACATGTAGTCATCCTCATTGATGTTAATTAGTAATATTTTCGCTCGTATTTTGCCTACATTCTTCATTACTCAAAAAGTTTATATCTAAGTATATTCAAAATCATGTGATATATCAAAAAGTTTATTTATATGTAAGTGAATGCAAAATCATGTAATATATTAAAACCGGGAACTTATTTTTAGTTTTTTTTTAATATTAATTACGATGTTTTTTTTTTCTTAAAAATAATAAATCTTAGACTTGAAATGCACTTCCAGTGTGATGCATGTTTGTTGTTGGATGAAATGAATGGATATCGATGTTTATGAGAGGTATGGCTTATATTTCAGAAAAACATATGTAGAGTTTTTAAGAATGTGGGGAAGCCCGCACCGGGATAAAATATAGCCTATGTGACTCGCAGATAATGTAGCTTTCTAATGGTGAAAGAATTATAAAAATATCCCTGATGATGCGCTGATATATCTTATAGTGTTTTTACAGTAGCGAAATACATACGAGGTCATATTATTTTTTCTTGAAAGTAAGAACCAATAATACCATGATAAAGTGAAGTCTGTTTTCATTGATATTTTACCTACTGCCAGTTTTATGGCACATCTGTTTCCGCACGATTTTCTTAATCCATAATTTTAAGATGGCGGGAAACAAATTAATGCATATTTGTAAAATTGAAATAAAAATGAAAAGTATAATATACAAGCGTTGTAATAACATGAACAGTATGTAATTTTAGTAACTTGACTCTCGAATAGTTTATATGTGTAAGTTTATACCTTGATATGTATTTTCTATTTAACCGACTTCCCAAAAAGGAGGAGGTTCTCAATTCGGCCGGTATGTTTTTTTTTTTTTTTTTTTTTTTTCTATGTATGTACATCGATTACTCCGAGGTTTATTGACCGATTTGCGTGATTCTTTTTTTGTTCGACGCGAAATAGCTGCCAGATGGTCCCATAGTCATCAGGTCAGGATCTGATGATGGAAACCCTGAGAAATCGAGGGCAACCTTCGAAAGTTGTAGGCATACATAGTGTAAAAACTTGACACTCAGGTGTATGCCTGAAAGTACTATTCAACAGTGAAGGTTTGGAGCTGACCTGATGATGGAGACCAGAGAGGGTCGAGGGAACTCGACAACTGAAAATGTAAACTACCTCGTGTTTGGGCTTATATTATTTGTATTGACGAGACCTTTGCAACAGTGAAGGTTTCGAGCTGATCTGATGATGGAGACCAGAGAGGGTCGAGGGAACTCGACAACTGAATATGGAAACTACCTCGTGTTTGGGCTTATATTATTTGTATTGACGAGACCTTTGCAACAGTGAAGGTTTGGAGCTGACCTGATGATGGAGACCAGAGAAGGTCGAGGGGACTCGACAACTGAATATGTAAAATACCTCGTATTTGGGCTTATATTCTTTGTATTGATGAGAACTTTCCACTTATATGGATAGTGACAACTATTCGTATCACTGAAAAGCAGTAAATAAAAAACTTTTTTACAAAAAAATTAAACCGACTTCCAAAAACACTAAAAAGCAAAAAAAAACTAATTTTAGGTGCATCGGCCTACAAGTCGGTGGCAAAATTACTAAAAAGCAAAAAAAAACTAATTTTAGGTGCATCGGCCTACAAGTCGGTGGCAAAATTAACTTAGTAACATCCATTAGACACCGACTTCTAGGCCGATGCACCTAAAATTAGTTTTTTTTTTGCTTTTTAGTGTTTTTGGAAGTCGGTTTAATTTTTTTTTTATATTTGTCGTTTCATAGACGTCCATCTGACGCAGGTGTCAAAATCGCTCTGATTTGCCATTTTGGGCAATGCAAAGTCTGCAGTGCACTTCAGTGTGGCAAGCTTTTTGTTCGGAACGTTCTATCTAGTATGTAGTACATATATATCGATGGTCTCAGACAAGTTCTTGACAGCTATGCTATGACAGAAGACGTTAATTGGCAGCCAAAGTCAAGGGTTAACTGACATCTGTGATAAGTTTATCAACAAAACGTGCGAATTTATATCTGATGATATTAAATTTCTACTCATTAGGTAGTTCGTAAGTGTATATTATTGTTAATTTGATTATTATTTTATGATTAATTCATAATTATAATTTACAAACTGTAACATGGCTACAACATCAAAAAGTACAATGAAAGATTGTTACGTTGATTGTTTAACACAACAAATAGAAGAATTTGAATTGCTGAAGTCTATGTATCCTAATCAAGGAGAAATTGTGTGTAGTGATAAAGATATTATAAAGGATATTATAGAATTTTTGGATAACAAAACAGAGTACATTCCTTCACATTTAGACTTCAAATTAAACCTTCTCATAGATGGATTGAAGTTAGAGGTTTTTATTAATTTGCCTAGCTCGTACCCAAAGGAGGAGCCAGATATATATGTTAGATGCAACAAGATGAATCGGCAAAATGAATCAAGTTTAAATTCAGAGCTTATGAACTACATAAAAGAAAACCATATAGGAGAAGTGTGCCTATACACTGCAATTTCATGGTTACAAGAAAATGTTGACAAATTTTCAATCATAACACAAGAAAGTCCGGCAGACACAAACAAAGTATCCCATGAAACTAAGAATGAGTTTGTAAGGTTTTGGGTATACTCTCATCATATTTACAACAAAAGAAAACGGGAAGAAATAGTTAAAAAAGCTAGAGAATTGAAATTGACTGGGTTCTCTTTGCCTGGTAAACCTGGCATAATCTGTATTGAAGGTCATCATGACGATTGTAAAGAATGGTGGAAAGATATTAAATCAATGACTTGGAAGAAAATTATGATTAGGAAAACAGAGATATTCGAACCTTGTGAAGAAAGATCTTATAGAAAGTTTTCTAACTTTGAAGAACTTAGTTTGAAAAATCCAGTACACAATAAACATTCCAACATGAGTGAACTTTCAAAGTTATTGAATGAATTGGGGTTAAATCAAGTTTTTAATGAGCTTTTTGGATTATGCAATGATGAATAATAGCATACTCGCATACAATAATCTCTCTAATGTGTTCTGACCAAATAGGCCATAAAGTTTTATGCTGTTATGAATTATTATTGTTTGATTCTGTATTTTATATACACTAAAATATATTATTTTTTCTAACTTGTTATTTTATTATAAAAACATCTACTTACTGTAAAAAAACAAAAACCTTATGGTTCATTTTCTTATTTTTTTCTAATACATAAAGATAATTATGCATATGGTTGCATTTATCACCCGGTTTCCAATCTGAAAAGTTGTTTCTCAATATCTGTTTCCACATATGCTTACGCTTAGCCTTTTCCCTGCTACAGTTGCAGACAAGAGTTTTATATATTTGGTCCCTACTTCTAGGGCTTGGATTCCAATTTAACCAGATGTGGGCGAAAGCTTAGTTTTTTGATGGAGTGACTGCCTATTCTGGGCCTCATTCTTCCGCATGACGTTAGCTAGCGGGTTGCGCAAACTCGGGCTCGCAAAACTGAGACGCACGTACGAGTCCGCGAGCATGAGCTTGGCCATAGCGAGTAAGCACGAGCCTTTATCCACTCTAAGGGCATAAACTGCGTTAAGCGTGCCTCTCGCGTGTCCATACAAAAACGACCCGCGCGTGCCCATGCGCGTGCACACGCTCGTGAGCCCGTCGCGTGATACTTCCGTGCAATGGGGCACGCATGCACGCGACGTGATCACGCATCACGTTGGACGGGTCCACGCGCGAAGCCCGCTAACGGGTGCACGCGCGTGCTTGTTCAGTTGACAGCGCTATCTCGAACCGACCGCACGCGCGTGCCCGGCCCATAACAAAAAATGACAAATTTTGATACAGAAAGGGTAATTGTTGAATTTTGGCAATTCGTCGTCGCCGTCGTCTTGATAAATAATACAACATTAATTTATCCATTATTACTTATTCGACTGTACACCTCCAACGTCAAAATTGTACTGAGAAAACTGCGTACGCGGATGCACGCGCCGATGCCCGCGCATAAGCACGCGAACGTGCTCACGTGCGTGCACCAGAAGCGTGGCCCGCGACGTGCTCACGTGCGTGCACACGCTTAACGCAGTTTATGCCCTAACGTCCGGGCCGCGCGACCGTTTGTCTCTCTAACGTCCAGCCGCGCGCGGCACCCGAACCGCGCGCGACTCGCAACTTTGTCGTAACAAAAAAGGTTTATAGCTAATGAACCGTAATGGCTAGAATAAAGAAAAAAATACGAAAAAAAAGGTTGAAGAATACAGATCAAAGTTAATGATATTTTAAAATCGTTAGTTATAATCTTTGATACTAAAATCCGGGTTAAACATGATTTTAAGAAGAAAAAAACACATTTATTTCTACCATTTTAAAATATGAGACACAACTGTTGCATATTTTATCAATAAAATAATTTTAGAACAAACTAGGCTTATTACCCTTTCGTTTGATGTATATATGATTATATTCGGTTAACTCTAAGTATTTTAATTAAATGGAAACAAAACACTACTCCTCGTAATTTTACCGCGTTGTCTCCCGCGCTCGAGAAGGCTATTACGAAATTTTCAATGAATTTAGTATATTTCTCTTTGAAAAATGTATTATTTTGCTTATTACGATATTAGATATAATATTTTAATGCAAAGTATGTAAAATATGTATAAACAAAACTAGGATTGGCCTACGACCTTGACTGGCCATTTTTTCGAAACAACAATCGTTTGAAGTTAAAATTAGACTACATTTATCAGCTAAAACTGTGATATTTAAACATCATCGTAAAGCCCAAATCTTCTAGTTTATTTTGATGTATAACACTTGTAAAATAACTAAAACAAAACGACATAATAGTTGACACTTATAAAAACACTTAACGAAACGAACGTCAAACGCGTGAACTGAATTTAAAAAAAAAATATTTTTTTTTGTCAAAGCTTATTACACTACCATCTCTTATTTTTTCGTCTAACTATTTCATCAGCTGTATAGATAATCTGTCAAAACTCAACAAATAATACCGAATTTTAAATTAGATGGAGTTAAACACAATTCTACGCTTTGGATACTATAGTATCCATGGGCGTATGACGCTACTTTTTTCTTGGATACCGTACTATCCACGGACGTCAGAGTGGTTATTTAATAACATCGAATGGGGCCCGGACATAAAAATCCAGATACCTCTTTCGTATCCAGCAATTTTTAATATTTAGTTTATAAAACATTTCTGAGATCTAAATAATTTATTTTGAAATGATGAGATATCGTAAAACATAATATACATAAAAACTAAAAATCTTTCCAATGCTCACCCCTAAACATTTTTTTCTGTCAAGTCAAAGTCAAAGTGACAAATGTCAACAAATAGCTAGCTAAATGACGTCCGATTCCGATCCGATTTTTGCTGGCATGGCAATCGAATGTTTACCATTAAATGTAAAAAATATTTACTCCCGGAACTCCAGCATTTATAAACAAATGGACTTGCATCTATGTACCACTTCGTATTGAGATAACGTTGCAGTTTTGGCGGTTTTCATATGTATTTTGTGGAATTTAGACTGCCGGCTTGTTTACAATGATTTCTCAGATAGTTGTGATTGTTACGACTGTTAAATTGCTATTTATTCCACTCTAGTAAGTAAATTGTTCATCTATTAAATCTGTACTCAGTAATGTTACTATGAAGAGCATGTGATAATTGTATCACAGTGTTATTGAGTTCTAATAATTCTTTATCAGTTTCTATATCTAAGAACTTGCCTTTATCACCGTTTATTTGTGAAATATTATCAAGATTTACAGTGAAACTCCACTAACAGTTTAATAATTATATTTTTCTTAGTCTTATTTATGAAAACCTCTGTGTTGTTTTCTCTTTCAGTCATTCTACAGACTTTGAAGTACACAGAAATTGGCTGGCAATAACACACAACCTAACCTTAGACAAGTGGTATTATGATGAGACTTCAGAATGGACATTGGATTACCCACCATTCTTTGCATGGCTGGAATTTGTTTTATCATTCATAGCTAAATATTTTGATCCGCAAATGTTATACTTGACTAATTTAAATTATAAATCGGATATGACTATTCTGTTTCAAAGATTATCAGTTATTGTACTGGATTTTGTTTATATTTATAGTGTAAAAAGGTTGGTATTGTATGAACCATAGATAAGTCCAATGCCTAATTGCAATTATTAAAATCAATATAAGATTTTTTTTGTCATATATGTTGCAGGTTATCAGGTTTTATTGGTGATGGCAAACTCCTGGTTTTCATATTACTGATGACCTGCCCCGGCCTACTGATGGTAGACCACATACACTTCCAGTACAATGGCTTGCTGTTTGGGATACTCCTTTATTCCACGTCACATATCATAGAAGTTAGTGAGAAGTATTCTTAATTTATTTTAAATTGTTATTTATTTTGCTAGTAAAGTCACAGTTGTAAAAAACCTAAACTCTTTGCAGAATGGACCAATATTAATTTTAAAAGTAAGACAAATACAATATTATAATCCTCTCATTAACATTGACAAAACAGTGTAATATCTATAGACAATGCATTGATTATAATAACGAAAGTAACTTTTTCTGTTTCAGAATAATTATCTAACAGCAGCATTTTGGTTTGCAGTGCTGTTGAACATGAAGCACATATTTTTGTACATAGCTCCTGTTTACATTGTGTACTTATTTAGGGCATACTGCTTTACAATATCTTCAGTGGACGGAGTCCATACTCCATGGTACTCATTCTCCCTGATGAACCTATTCAAACTGGCATTTACAGTTATTTCTGTATTTGGACTCTCTTTTGGACCTTTCCTAAATCATCTTCCTCAGGTATGCAAAAGGATAAAAAATGTTGTCATATAATTTTTTAATGTTTTTTGTTTATGAGATGTTATGTGTTATTGTTGCAGATCTTATCAAGATTGTTCCCATTCAAAAGAGGATTATGTCATGCTTATTGGGCACCTAACTTTTGGGCGTTATACAGTTTTGTTGATAAAGTTTTGGCGAATATAGGTAAGTTAATATATTCATTCCTAAAAGCATTATATGTATAGGATATAATGCATTTTCTTTTCATTTAAAAATAATTGTGCTTTGCAGTGACTAAAGTGGGACTGTACAGAATACCAAAAACAGAGGCATCAATGACTGGTGGTCTTGTGCAGCAGTATGATCATGCAGTGTTGCCATCAATAACTCCAACTGTGACAATTGTGCTGACTGTGGTCACAATGTTGCCAGCACTTGTCAAACTGTGGCATTTGTGTGCTGACAGGAGATATAGGGTGTTAAGTTTTGTAAGGTATGGTATAAAATTTTCTCTTGCACCTTGTATATACTTGACCAAATAATTTTATAAACAGGAATCAATTTATTTTTTCTGGCTCTGGATTTATTAAAGTATTGCCATGAAGACCATTAAATAAAACTTGGATGATTCTTTCATTTTCACAGACAACATAAACATCAGTTTTTCTTATAACAACTGTTTATTTTGTTTTCAAGAGTCAATTATGTATAAGGAAACAGACATGTATGTATGTATGTTATCAGTGAAGTTGGGTCTTAGACTCTTTAAAAAGTAAAGCTAAAGCCCGATGGCCATAAATATGCATTCTACAGTTATTTAAAATGCAGTTGGCACGCTCTATTCATAAAATGGCGTATGTAAATGATATTTCTGTGTAAACAGGTGCATGGTGATTTGCGCGGCGTGTTCGTTTTTGTTTGGCTGGCACGTTCATGAAAAGGCCATTCTGATGATATTGATACCATTGAGGTTAGTACACATAAAAGTTTTATATCTTTTCGAAAATAGATTTTATGTCTGTTAACAGTAGATTAGTGGACACTGATAAAAAGTTATCGCGTATTTACTTATTTATTTAGCACGACATAAAATAAATGTTAACTAATTTAAAAAAATAAATGTTTTTGTTGTTTTTCAGCTTCCTGTCAGTGTTGGGCGACGTGGACGGAAGGCAATTCTTAATTCTAACAACAGTCGGGAACTACTCACTGTTCCCACTGCTCTACCCAAAGAATTTATTTTCTATTAAGTTTTTTATATTATTAACTCATGTAGCTTTAGCTTTTGTTAACATTCGTACTTTATATGAACCCGCGAAGGTTAAGGGCGGCAGAAGAATTAGGGTACTTCGCTTACCCATGTTGAAGCAATTAGAGTCTTTATATCTTTATGGTCTTATAGTTTTATGTGTCTATGACAATGCAATCCACAGTTTGTGGGGCCTAGACAAAACATTACCATTTCTACCGTTGATGATAACTTCTGTCTATTGCGCATTCGGAGTCATATATGTGTGGCTTCGGTACTATTATTATTTCTTAACATTCAATGTTAGTCAAGTTCCTACATTGTGCACGGTTAACTTAGCAGAGAAGTATAAGAAGACGACATAGATTATCAGGAGTTATCGAACAAGTTGGAGCGTAATGTTTTGGCAGGATAACCTGTGGTGTTATAATTCGATATCGTTTTGGACTTTAAAAAAATATATCTTCCATAACAATACGGTCCATGTTATCATTCCAAAAGTAGTCGATAGATGTTTTAGACAGACTTAGGGTCCGTTCAGACAGACCGGCTCGGAGAGGAGAGCAAATTCTTAACACGTTGAAAATTGAGTACTTAGTATTTGATGTAAGGTTTATTTTTGCATGCGCACTGCTTTTGTCATTAAGAATGCTCGAAGGCGCTCGGTGTGAAATAATAAGAGGAGCCGACCGGCTCCGATTGTGTACTTTTTCTCGGTCTTGCTGACGTTTGGCTCCAATTGCATCTCAAGCAGCCGATCGGAGCCGGAGAGAAAAGAAAAATTCGTGCCGATGCTCCTAGCCGGTCTATCTGAACGGACCCTAATTAGTATCTACGCATCTTTTCACTGGCCTAAGCAACAGTAAAGCTGCGTAGATACTATTTTTCATACGTTGTAAGAAAGTTTATCGAGTCGCGTAATAAGTTCCTTACTTCTGTAAGAACATAGAACTGATGTTTTTTTTTTTTAAATTAGTTTTAAGCTGAGTCAAATATTGCTTGTAAATGAATTGAGCCTTTATGCATGTAAATATTGCTACATCTATGTATGAAACAAAGATGCATAATAAACGTTTTATATTAAACTAGCTCTTTCATTGAAAGGAATTTCTTTTGAAAATCCAAGCCAGATCAATAATCATTATCATCTCAACATCTGTCTAGCCCTTTCCCATTATTGAAATAAATATTCCAACAACTTTAATATACTAGTTACTAATAGCTGCAAACAACAGGCTTGTCCAGGAGACGTTTCGACTCTCTCGTGCGTATCGCAATAGTTTCATCCAGAAAGAATATACCTATGAGAGCATTTGAGAATTCCGTGTCAAAATATTGGCGCTCTATTTCTAGGCCACTTGCACTATCATTTACTCCCCCTTGTACTCGCTTATTAACTACCCGTTATAGTCCTAGTGTACCCACGACCTTAAGGGCCGGATCCACCCCTGGTATGGGTGCCTAGTACCTATCTTACTAAAACGCGAGGATGATTTCGAGGTGAATTCGCCCTTTCTGAATTAGCTTTAAGACTACTGTTCTAAAAGACCAGATCAATTTTACTCGATTGTCAGGAAAAGTCCTTCACAATGTATATGCTCACTGCCCGCGTACAGAAGGAAAGGGATAAACTGACCGGGTACTAGGTACCTATTGTTGTGTTGAGATAGCTCTATGCGAGCAAGAACTATCGATATATCGGTCTGTCGATGGTTTAATCGATAAACAGTTTTTTATATATCTCCAGCATTTTGTAAACGAATTGCGCTACCTCAACTTTTTTCATCTTCATTAAACTGTTTCTTGAGAATTACAGCTTCGACAAACAACAAGAAATCTTAATTATGGCACTGCATATATTTGTAAGAACGCTGTAGATGTCTTGTATTTGTCTAATACAAGACAAACTCGAAAGGACACGTACGCGTGTTTACACGGAATAAAGTGAAGGCGTACGTCGATCGTGGCATGAATATTCATAGGAGCCTAAAGACAGCCGTCGTGCACCTTATTACACGCAAATTTTGAGGTGTGAACCAACACTTATGAGTTGTTATTGAAGCTAACGTCTTCTGAATTTGTTTAAGGTGACACGTAGCATTTACATTACGTACAAAAGCTTGTTTGCTGGAACTACAGTCCCAAGTAGAGCATGCTCATTTCGACAGTCATGTTAAATTGGTGGAAAATCAAGATCAATTGATAGATCACTCAAGGAAACTAGATAAGAAGGCTGTATGGCATAAACAGACTGTAAATCCGAGTAGGTACGATGTATGAATGACCTACCTACATACTACATCCATCATCTGGATAAAGATACGTTTATATCTAAATCTAAGAAACCAATACAAAACGAAAGACTTTCAATATAAGTCGAGCTCCTGGATGAATACCAACGTTTCTGAATAATTCATGGTTTAATAATCGTCCAGGAAACGAATATTTTTCCCGTTCACACATGAACAGATAGGTAAAGTTATTCGTAATAGGTTCAATCGCTCGATTCATTGGATTGGAAGTTTGAAAATAAAAGGGAAATGGAGCGGAAGGAGTTGTTCATTCAGATTGTGATTCAGCAATTTGTTACTTAACTTGCTGTTAGTTATTGCAATGAAAACAATAACCGCTTTAAATAGGTACCGGATATGCCAATATTTGGTTGCTATTGAAATGAACAAACATTTATCGGAAACAGTTATTTAATTCCCCCAAATATTCCGTGGTCTGGTAAACCTATACCCATATGTGTTTGCATACAGAGTGACAGTACATGAGTGAGTGAACCATAATCAAGTGAGAAAGATAAAATTAGAACATAACATCTGCTGTTGCTTAGGTAGGTGCAGGTAATGTCGGTAGGTTCATTAGTATTGATGAAGTCAAAAATCACCTGGGGCCCGATTCTCCTAATTTTACTTAAGCGACATACGATTCACATTCGACTGAGATCCAATCCCGACTCAATTACGATTAAAGCGTGTGTGGCATTCCGATATTTTTTCTTTGAAATAAATGTTTTTATCCTTTTCTGTCATTCAATAATGAATCATTTTATCTGCAAATGATTTACGATTGCAATATGATTGTAGAGCAAACTACCGTATAGACCAAAATCAAAATAGCAGACCAATCGCAAACCAAGCGAATGTCGTTGGAATACGATTGGTGTTAGGTATATTAGGTAGTAGCAGAATGCCCGATATGGTTAAAACTGCTATTGCGATCATATTGCGATTCAATTTCTATTCGATTTTGACATTATTAACTTGGGGCCCTGTTACTAACTACTGAACAGAGCAAAATCCAAGATTTCGAACGCAGTTATTTATTAAGGAAACATGTATAATGTAGGACAGGGTACTTATCTATCAGTAGGTACCACGTTATATTAAATAACACTAAAAATAATAATAATTTAAAGATATTATCTAGATAAAACTATGAACTATTAAAAAGATAAAGATAAATTATTAACTAAACATTAAAGTAAGTATAAGTAATTAAAAATTAATTAAAAATAATTTGTCTAAATTGTAAGCACTTACCTTAGTTACCAATTTGTTCAAATACATTTGTCTTATAAGATTACCTAACGGCTAGCAGACGGCTTCGTTAGTTTTATGAACCTGTTGTGCCAGCGACGCAGCTGGACTTGACTCACGGGCAATTGGGTCTCTGGGGTTTGAGGGAAGTCGGATGGCAAACATGTTCTGCAACAAAATCTTAAAATTAAAAGACGGTTTATTCTGTACACATAGACTCCTGGCGGAAAAGTATCGAATTCCATAATATTAGTTATGCAAACTTTTATTGGAGGCTTACTTAACTAATATGGCAGACAAAAGGCGCTGAAAATAAGCGGCAAAGATGTCTATGTACTCTACTAGATAGGTACCTAATGTAATTACTTCACAATGGTTAGAACATACTAACTCTTTGGTATCTTTATCTGGCAGATAGATTTGAGGGTAGAATCCCTGGCTGATGGATTTTCTCGACTCGCTCTTCGACATTGCAACACCATAGGAAGACCTGTTTCGTAGATATATAATATGGGTATATATTTTTTATTTATTTATAGAAATGGTTCTTACAAACAGTCTCACAAAGACTTATGCCCGTTTTCACCAACAACCTCTTACCGTTTCCCTATCTAAATGCTACTTTTAGTAAGGATCTCTCCCAATTTGACACCTACCTAAATTCATTTTCACCACACTTGTACATGGATCCCTTAAGTAAGTGACAGATTACTAGTTCTACAAACGATAATGCAAAGTCGATATTTTATCGATAAAATGATTTTTCTGTACTTCTTAAGAAATAAACGTCTATCGAGTATATATTACTAAAGCCTGTGAGTTTTTTTTCTTGTGATGTTATTTTAATTTAACTTAAACTACATTACGCTATGTTTTATGCAATAAAACAGTAAAGAGGTTTTCTATAGGTGAATTTTTACCTATGTCATTCGCGCGTTTGTCAAATTGACTGATGTGTATGTGTACATAGAGTGAGGTTAATTTTGGGTTTATTATTGTTGAATAGATAAGTTTATTTTGGCAGAGAAGAGAAAACGAGGATAAACCTTTATTGCAGAAGAAAAAGACAAGCTAGTGAAATTGCTGACGTCTTATAGAGACACAATATTAAACAAAAAACGGATGGGACCACGAACGAAGCCAAAAACAAAGCTTGGATCCAGTCACAAATAGTTTTAATGCGACAGGAACCCTTTACAGGTAAATGTGAATAATATCTGTGTATAATAATATAGTGTATTAAGATATTGCCGTACAACTGTGTTCCTTGTTTTACTGTCGGCTTCATTGTATTTTTGTTCTCCATGAGTTGATGGATTTAAGTATGGGGTTAAAATTATATATTTATTTAGTTTCAGGTGGTGCGAGAAATTGGAAAGACGTGTAAAAACATGCTGCGCCCAGCCCACCTCAAATTGAATTGGTGCAGGAGGATGATGATAATGTTTGGTACATCATATGAGGACTAATATTAAAATATTTGTTTACTATCTTTGTTTTAATTTACATAATTTATTATGTTCAATGTTAGCCTACTTCTTACCCCCAGAGGGTATCCCCTATCACCTAGGAGATAGGCTCCTCCATATTCACCATTTTCGAATCATTGGTATCTACTGCAGTTTTGGTATTTAAGGCCTATTCAAACCTGAGTGATATTCGCTGCCGCTTCGTGGGTAGAGGTAGATACCGCGCCGGTTTCGCTCAGGTATTTAGTATCAAGTATAGTTACCGGCACGGATATTGAGCTCTCGGCGGAAGAGTGGGGATCGCTTTGCGCACTGTACACAAGGCAATAAACCAATAAATGGCTTCTGCGCAGGTGAAGGTCAGGGCTCAGTATCCGTGCCGATAACTATACCGCGGCTAGAGCGACCTGAGCGATATCCACTGCCGCTGTGGGTAGAAGTACATACCGCGCGGCAGCAGCGGCATGCATCCCGAACATCAACAGTAATATTAACGCATACCCACTGGGTTTTCTCTGTCGCAGGTGGTAGCGAATACCGCTTAGGTCTGAACAGTCATATTACCGCATACCCACAGGGTTTTCTCTGCCGTAGACGGTAGCGAATACCGCTTAGGTCTGAATAGGCCTATAGTTGTCCCGGCCACCGCGAAACTACATCAGTGATTACCAGATTTGCATCTGTTATGGTCTGTATATTTATGGACATGCAGGACTTCCTATTTTTGAATAATTCAGCGACATCACGACCTAGCAAGTGCATTCATAGCAAGTGATAACCTATAATCTTATAAAAAAGTCATGACCATCGTACTTTTTTCTCAGACATCTGCTCTTTCACGTAAGATAGGTACGTACGTGGTCTTCTAATGATTATTATTATACATATCCACAACCTCCACAGCTTCTAAACTTTCTAAAAGTTTACGTTTCATTTTTTTTTTGCTTTTTAAACATGGTATTTTTGGTGTTACATAACATATAAAGGTACATTTCACTATCCATCGCCAGAAACGGTTCAAAATATGTTTGTATTCTGTAATGATAATGATAGGAGTTGTTTAAGCAGGCATCAATCGGGCTCCCAAGTTTAAGTGAAATTTTTAGGTTAAAATTGACACCTAGGCTTTGGTGAAAATGAAATTCTTATTAAGTGTTCCGTAAATGCTCCCTAAATTTAGGTATTCGTTGGTGAAAACGGGCATTACTTTACTTTAACTGTTGACGGTGTCAAAAATTCAGTGGCTCTATGTTACGTTACGATCAATACTCCGGAGTTTAAAGAGGTCTTTAGACAAACTGAAGATGCATTGCAGGATAGATTCACTATACTATATTAATATTCTACTAGGTATAGGCAATAAAATATTCCAATTATGTTCAATTCGTTTGAGTACTAACGCTACATTCTGTTTAGAAGATTTGCCGTCGGACCGGCAGACTGGCTGGAGCATGGTGTCGAACAAGGATCGCGGCATGCCAATGAGGCCCACTGACATATTCGCTCTCTTTAACTTTCCTTCCGGTCCAGCCACGATAAGATATAAGTAATGGAGCCGTGATGCTTCTTTTAAACTGAAAATAGGAAAAATATTTTTTTCAGTACAATAAGAGAACATTTCTTTTAAATTAACTAAGAACTCGGAATTTTACCTGATTAAAATGTAATTTCTTTATTTTAAATAAATGCTTTTTAGTTGTTTAAATTTTATTGTAAATATGTAAATGAATAGACGCTTATGAAAAAAAATAAAAGTGAAAAATTAAAGAATAATAAATAAAATATATTTTTCTTACTCGTCATACTTAACAACACCCAATCCCATTAGGCGAAAATCAATAGGCCTGTGGCAGAAAACCTCATTCATGAGCGGGGAGCGAGTGTTAAGTTTCTTATCATGATGCACACAAGTCCCCAAAAGGACCTTGTGTTCTTCGGGCATCATTTGCGACAAGTATCCAGTCTTCAATGTATGCTCCACAGTGTTGAATATTTCCGACTTTAATATACGGTGACATTCCAATTCTGAGGAGTTCCAAGAATATAATTAATATCCTAATTAAATCGGTAGGTAGGCTACATAGCTGGTTTCTACTAAATGAGCAAGACCTCCACATCCCCGTGCACAGCCGATTATAAATAGGTACTTCTAAACAGGCTTCAGGTATTACCTATTTGTCGAAAATTCCTGCGTCCTAGGGCCAAATAAACAATCTGCACCGCCATTCGTACGAATGTTTCAAATAATCGTGCATCTTTATCGGATAGTGATGTTCTTTTCTTATTTGGTCCCATGTGATGAAATCTTCGCATGTCTCCTCCACCTGTACAATAAACATTTATTTAAAACCTACATGAATATACCTTACCACTGAGCTGCTGCATTTTACAGACGTTTTCAGTAAGATGAGATCCTGGGCTGGTTTACTCGATGGGATTGTTGGACTGGGGCTGTTTTGATTTGAATCAAATCTTAATGGGTAGGTAAGCTTGCAAAGGGCAAGGGTTACATGAGCCAAGTGAAACTGACTGCGAAAATTTTCCTGATATAGGTAATATAAGTAAGTTCTTAGTCATTTGGCTGATATCTACTTACCAATAAGCATTATACAGTATTCTTTAGCCACTAACAATCTTAGATCTGACAAGTTTTCGCGATATTTGTTTTCCAAAATTTCACAATCATGTGTTCTCACTTTTGTTTCGAGTTCCGATATCCGCGTGGTCATTTCGTCTGATATCTGGAAGTAGAACAGTCTTCAATTATGTTAAGCAAACAGACTATTAAGTAAGTTCGGCAACGGCAATTTTTGAGTTGTTATGACAAATATGGGGTATTGCAATATACCTGTAGGTAGTAGGCACAGCAGAATATAAGCGCTCTCAGAAATCTTTCTGTCGTGGGTAAATGCAGTAAATCAATGAGCATTGGGCTCAACAAGCTTACTGGTGCAGTATACAGTGCTATGTCTTTAATATCCTGAAAGTACATAAGTTTCAGATACAGAACTCGCTTGGGTGACCGATCCATGTGTATTAAGGGTCAAGTACCTACCTGCAACGTTACCAGATCCTCTTGTCCTGGTGTTGGTTTCCTTTGATAACGTCGCTTATAGCGGAGCTAGGAAGATAAATAAAAGAAGAATTACTTACGGGAGTTTTGGTATTACTTAAAATAGTTATTTATAAGTTATCTATCGGGCTCACATAGGTAGGTACTCAGTAGCTCTTTAAGTGAATCTTATGACCATATTTACCATATCTAGACGTCACGAGTACGTAAAGGGAATTCAAGTGTCATATCGATGCAGACATAATGGGAATAAAAATCACCTGTTCAATAAGGTCAATATCGTCTCTGA
The DNA here is from genome assembly GCA_963856015.1 of Helicoverpa assulta. NCBI lineage: Eukaryota > Metazoa > Arthropoda > Insecta > Lepidoptera > Noctuidae > Helicoverpa > Helicoverpa assulta. Next base: position 7,189,777 of record CAWLCW010000016.1, read on the forward strand.
ATTCGATAGCACCTGTTGGTGCTTTGGTTGTTATTTGAACAGTTTCCACTCGAGCTGGAGGCAAATCACTTAAAAAGAAAGTTAAAAAAGATAATAAATAAATTAGACACGGAGACGTTATAACAAAGCCGGAGCATAGAGCTGCCTGCTATTAGGTTCGGTACAGTACCTACTGTACCGCATATACCGATGTATTTTTGCACGCTGATTGCACACCTGGTTTTCATTAGGTACCTACTAAACTGTACCTATACTAAGACAGAAGATATAATTTACCTCACAAACAATAAACCTTGTGTTTGCTCATCCCACACCCAGTGTCCATCTTCATATAGACCACCGAAACCACCTTCATCGTCATCGTCGGCCATTGTTACTTTTAATGAATCGAAATGAAATTGGGTGGAATTCTAATTTATCTACTTTGGGTAGGGCTTTTGGTAGGCGTTTTTGACGTGTCTGAAAAATGTGCGAAAAACTGATGACATTAGCTTTACAAAAAGCTTAAAGCCAACTAAGGACAGATGACAAGTATTTCTTTTTCTATTGACAATAGCGCGTACTTGATTCCAAAAATTCTTAGTTTTCATATTGGAAAAAATCAGGCACAGACAATAATTTTGGAGTGGGGGTGGTTCCATGGTACAGGTTTGGTAAACGAACTTAGCCAAACGGACTTTTTAACCATCTTCTCAAATAGGAGGAGGTTCTTAATTCCGATGTTTGTACAGAATTTTAAGATCTAATGGTTGAAATGGTGAGAAATTGGCGCCTTTAGTCACAGCATGATTCAAATATAGCAGTGTAGCAGTTCCGCACGGCGGGGGTCAAGATAAGAGAACATGAACACACCCTATTCTTATATTTTTTTCCACAGGACAGAGCTGACATGACGAAATAGGGACTTATTAACAATAGACTAACAGCCAATTTTTTCATCAAAAGTAAAAAGTAAAATCCAAAGTAAAAATCAAAGTAATGTCTAAAGTGAAAGTAACGGTCAAATTCGCTTTTTCTATTAGTTTTGCTGTCACTTTAGCCTTGAAAAAACGAATTTGACCGTTATTTTTACTTTAGTCATTACTTTGACTTTTATGTTTGATGAAGAAACTGGCCGTTAGACTTCGTCTTGAATGGACATATTCTGGTTCGGAAGCTATTTGACTATAATTGCCACACAAAGCGGAAATTACTTCTATGAATCGAATGTCAGGGAATGACCTTTGCTCATTCAGAAAAAAAAGTATAATAAATAAAAGTGTGTTATTAAATTATATATATTAAGTATTTATTAAACCTATTTTAACCTAAACAATGGTTATCTTAACACATTTAAAACTGGGCTTAAAAAGCTAACGACGCGGTTTTCGCCTTTGGGTCAGGAGGTTCATCATCATCTTGAACCTGTTCTGCCAAAGCCGTCGCTGGAACTCATTCACTGGGTTAATATCGTCCGGATCTTCTGAAAAACCTTTAGGGGCGGTAATCCTGCCAAAAAAATACCTACTTAGTATTAAGTACGACTTGCATTTACCAAGTTAATTTAGGAAGGACTCGAAAATATTTTAAGTTGATTTGGGAACACAGGCTTATGAAAATCGGATTTCTTGTTGTCATATTGGGTAAATACCTACAAAAATAAGAAAAGAACATAAATATGACGGATACGTACTCCACAGACTCTTTGGGTGGTATTATTATATCGGGATAAGTCCTCATGTGCAAAGACTGTTTCGTCGTACAACTTTTCGACACCGACGAGACTTGTTTCGACCTATTTAAAATATGTTTTACTAGAAGATTTTAACCAATGAATTAATTATGTTACCTACTATCAATCTGAGACTAACTTTAGACTTTGAAAACTTTTCCCAAGTAGGTTTCAGTTACAGTTACAGCCTTTTTTTATCGTCCCACTGCTGGGCACAGGCCTCCTCTCACACGGAGAAGGATTGAGCATTAAGGCTCCAGCAGACCGGATGCGTATGCGTAGACGTAAGCGTAGTCACGCGCACGTCTACGTTACGCAAGCGGTGTGGCCTGTCTCATACATTTCCATACATTACAACTCATGGTTACGCCGTAACTACGCGCGTGACTACGACGTGGTTACGCATACGCATCCGGTATCACCACGCTTGCTCAATGCGGGTTGGTGATTTCAGACTATATAGTCCAGGTTTCCTCAAGATGTTTTCCTTCCCAAGTAGGTAATTGATTTGAATAATAGGTGGTATATATCTATCTATACCTAATTCGTGTTTCAAGAGTAATACATAAATGAACGCATGTTATGAAATATGGAAGGTAAAAGCTCTATCTATATAGTGTACCATTTAAATAATAAAAGAAAGATTCTGAGTAATAACATTTTAAGAATTCAGTAACAACTGAAGTGCAAATGCAGAGGTAATTAAACTGAAATCATGTAATTCATTACCTACTCATTAGGACAGTTGATTTCGATTTTTGTTCAGGAGTAAGCGTCGGGAGGATCCTGAGCATGGTGTCGAATCGCGCCCGTGGCATGCCAATGATGCCTATTATTACACTTTCATTTGCCATTTGTTCTTCGGGGCCAGCCACAGCGAGGCGTAAATACCGTAGACGAGTGGTCAGGCTTCAAAAAATAAGATTGCAATAGTTTAAAAATCAAAAAAACATATTCGAAGTAAGTAGGTTATGAAAGCCACAAGAGTCGAAAAATTTAGAACCTCAAATACAAAATACCTACTTATTTGTAGACCTACCTTTAAACAAAATTGATTTCGATTGAGTAAATATCTTACTTAGGATACTTGACAACTCCAAGTCCCTTTAGTCTGTAATCAATCGGCCTGGTGCAAAAGACCTCGTTCATAAGCGGAGAATGGAGTTTCAACTGTCGGACATGACGAAGACATTTACCAAGTAATACTTCTTGAATATGACCGTTTTTCGCATTCCGACCCTGTGATTTGTGTCCTACAGCATTAAACGCCTCTGATTTTAATAAACGATGAGTTTCCAACTCTGTAAGTTGATACGTAAGTGTTTTTGAATACTTTTTTATTCAATTAACACGTTATTAAAAATATTAAAAAGCTAGTAACCGATTTGATTAAAGTATCTTCGCCCGAGTGACAAATAAACGATTTGTACACACATTCTTATGAACGTTTCAAATGATCGAGCGTCTCTTTCGATTAGGGATCTTCGTTTCTTCAAGGGTCCCATATGGTGGAATGGTTTCATGTCTCCGGCACCTATTAAGAGAATAAGTGATACTCAAGGGTACTTAAAAATTATGGTCCTTTACAGATAAATCTCCTAGTATAGATATAGTCTCTGGGTTTAGGTAATATTATTCATAACTTATTAAAATATAGGTCAATAAGGTCCCATTGAGGCGGAGAGAAGCAGAGCGGAGCAGTGCGAGGTGAAGAGAGAGGATCTAGCCTGTTTTCCCGATATTTTAAGCAATTCCTCTCCTCTTTGGAATGATTAAAGACATTACCAGTAAGAATTGTACAATATTCCTTAGCCACCAAAATTCTTAGGTCTCCTAAATTGTCACGATATTCCTCTTCCAATATGTCACTATCTGGAGTTCTTACTTTCTTTTCCAGCTCTAAAGTGCGCTCTCTCATCGCATCTTCTATCTAAAGGGGTAAGATTAATACATTCATTTTTAGTTCGATTATTTTTTTTTGTATATTACACAAGAAGTCTTCTGAAGTCAGGACCTCAAAATAAATATTTGAAAACAACAACAAAAGCATGTTTGATTCCATTTTTTCATTGAAAGGAATAAACCAAATTACCTGAATAGAATAGCCACAGTATAGTATAAGCGCTCTAAGAAATCGTTCCCCTGTCGGCGTGTGTAACATATTAATAAGTTTTGCACTCAAAAAGTTGACTGGAGCAGTATAAATGACTAGGTCTTTGACATCCTGAAACATTTGGAAATGTTAAATAAAAATAATCAGTAGATGAAAACAGACTTATCAATGGGACTATTTACCTGTAACCTTATTACATCAGCTTGTCCCGGTTCCAGCTTCCGTTGAAAGTAGCGGCGATAACGCAACTGGGAATAAATAATAACAAATACATATCGAATTTAATTTTTTTTTTTTTCGATTTCAACTACAGTTTAAAACTTAGAGGTAAAATTCCTTTATTTTGATTCTGGGTTTATGAAAAGGAAACAAGAGTATAAGTAGGTAATCCCTTTGTCTATGGAAGAAAAGGAGAGGCTAAGATGTAGATAGAAAAATTGTAGTCACCTGCTCAATTATATCAACGTCTTCTCTGAATTCCATAACGCCACTTGGCTGGGTGTAATACAAATCAAATTCATCAACCTTAGGGCGCAGGTTACTGTAAAAAATTTTGCGCATGAATTGTGTTACGATGATCTAACTACTATGTGACAATTTAGTTGTATTTTTTTTGTCGACACACGACTCTAAATTCTATTGAAAACTTTTATGTTACTACAATTTTTAAATATCATCAGAAATCAGTCGTCCAGGCATTCGTTATCGTAACATTTAAACCATAAAGAGTTTATGACTAAAAGAAGTGATGCTGACGATCGTAGTGATGAGCTACGAAGGATGGTGAACTAATAAGATATATAAAAACACAGAAATATAGAACACTACTATAAAAGTAAAAGGTAGAATTTCAGCCTCACCTCAAAAACACGATTCTTTTTTGTCTTTCGTCCCACAACCAGCGCCCGTTTTCATACAAGCCTCCAATACCAAAATCGTCCTCATCGCTCATTTTTGCGTTAAATACGGATTATATGAAAAATCTCAGCTTTTCAGTAGGTTTCCAAGGATATGATGTTTTAATGACGTAATGGTGACGAGAAATATGTCACGTTCTTTTCAAAATAATTAGAATGATGTTCTAAAAATGCTTGTTCTAGAAAACTGCCAGTCTTGTGTCGAAGTGGTATACGACCACTTTTTGGTAAAAATAAGAATTGAACCAACCTGTCCTGTCCTATTGCTTCCCAAAGGCTCATTTTGCGCCGACACCGTACGATCCTTCGAATGATTCCACCAGTTGTTGGTGGCCATGTCTTTCTACGGTGTCAGTCTTGGGTGTCCTAGGTGATTAAGAGTAGGTACGCAATGGACATTCACTTAGATGTATATAATTATCGTCCATGTTATGTACGTTAGTTAATTCACAATTCAAAACAAAGACGAATTAAACCATACTTTCAACATATAAAATCAATAAAAATATTCAAAGGTGTTCTGCCTTATCATATGATTTTAACCTGAGATTTTAACAGCCAGATTGACGGTTTATCGTGCTCAATAAGGCTCAAGCTGTACTTAGCACCAAGTGTAAATATCTCGGAGCAGCGGGGTGCATCTAATAAAGTTGTTGTTCCGACAAGATGGTACTCCTTACTTAGTATCGAAAAGCTCACAACTAAGAGCGTAAACATGTTGTAATCGAGTTCTGTAAATGAAATATCGACATGTTTTTTTTTTTTCACTTATTATTCAAAGTAAGTACTTAGGTACCTTTTTCAGAGATTGGAAATTACAGAAGATATAAACAATAACTTAAAAACCTGGTAAAAGTCTTTATCACTTATTGTTTTTCTAAATAACTTAAATCTTTATCCAATTGTAAACTTACCGATACATAGCTTTGTCAGTAGAAAATATTACTACATAATAAAGTTTCATTTAACTTAGACCAAAAATAAAACAATTTGATTAAAAAGATACAAAACGTAAAGACCGCCCTACAGAACGGCGCCGAATTAACTGCACCGCATTTCAAAAAGCGCTTTACAGCGCGTAACTCAAATCGGAAACTTTTAAAGCAGATGTACACAACACTAACATCCAATGTCTTTCCATCCGCTTTGCGAGCTCACGTAGCACAGTTTACGTCCCTGGAACACCGGTTTATGACCGTGGAGTAGATTGAACATCGCTCCCGGCGAAGGATTATACCCGCTTGAAACGTGCTTCTCGACGAATGGGAATACTTCATCCCTGTATCAACACCGGGTAGCTTTTGATTTCATCGAATGCAATCGACTCGCTCTTTATTAAATTTCCCTAGCTTTTAACCTAGATATTCTGATGCAATAATATCTGGTTCATCAGCGGAAAATGCTGAAGTTTCTATGAAAATCGAAGCAAAAACGGTGCCGGTAGTGAACGTGAACATTAAATTATACAGTGTACCTACCTACTAACATTTCGCTGTTAAGCAAATTTTTACTTTGATATTATTATTCAATATTTTGAACCAGATGTTGTGCCAGAATTTTCAACAATAAATAAAAACAAGTAACAAAGTTGAAACATCATGTACCAACATCATAGTTCGTTTTGACGTCATAATAAATGAATGAAACTACAGTTTAGTTTCCATTCCAGTGGGGATGAAACGAGCGAAATGAAAATGGAAAGAATGTTCATCGAGTTAGAAATATGTTCGGTTTGCCGGTTACACGTGCGCTTTGTGTTCCACTAAATGTTAGTGGACCAACATTCCACCTGAATATCCATACTCATACTTTTTCATGTCCATACATACAAAGGTTTTCATATGTCCCGAATAATGTGTGAAACTAACGAGGAAAATAAAAAAAAAAACCTCCCTTAATCAAAAGGTTCTTTCTTTACTGATATCTGTAGCGCGACATCTATATATATATAAATGAAACCCGCTTTCCGTTGTCACGACATAACATGAAAACGGCTTGACCGATTTGGCTGAAAATAAGAGGGGATGTAACTTAGACCCGGGAGAAGGTTTTTTTCACCATTCGGCTGCGGGACGCGGGTGAAACCGCGGGCGAAAGCTAGTATAAAATATTTCTGACTGAAATGATCACACGGGAGCATCGGTACCTGGGTAATAATCTAAAGTGAAAAGATCTATCTTATTTCGTTATGGAAATTAATAACAAACTTTCAACAAGTGACAACTTATTTAAACGCTGCTTTTTATCTAAGTTCCTTGTATAACTTTAATAAAGTAGGTACACATCAGCTACTAACTCGCGTTTCGGTAACTTATGCTGATATTAATTACTTTATTTCAGGCATTTAAAAACTTCAGGAAGCGCGCAGTAAAACCTAATGGGCCGCAGGTGGTGTATCGCTGAGCTATTACTCGTACAAAGTAAATGTTTCATATCCAACAGTTTTTATTGTAATGCCTAACACACTCCACTACAAAACTATCTTCCTGTAAGTACTTTGTTCCTAAGTCTGTACGCAACAGTGTGTGCTCTGCCTATTCAAGATTGAGCTAACACTTCACACCAAGGAAGTGGAGCGTAAACCATACGTAGGCACAGAATTTACTTTGAATGTTTTAATGGTTCCCTGTTAGTAACCACGCTAATCCCCAACCGTGTGCTAAACTAAGTAGATACTCATTTGATCACATGGCAGAGCGCACACGATCAAAGCAGCGCATCGCAGCCTTATGTGCGATCGCGTGTGACAGCCAATTCAATGAATTAACACAACTGACATACATGTTCAAAATTTATATTTATTCATGTAAAAATGTATGGCAGGGAAGGTTATTCACCCACTTCTGTGAACATGTTTAGTACACTTTACATGTCTGGAACTAACTCTGTTTTTCCGAAGTTTTCACTAAACCCGGGTAGAAGTTCTAAGTGATTTTATTGTCCAATCTAAAATGTAAAGAAAGGGAGCACGGACCGATAAGTAGACCAGCACTATGCACTTATTTAGTTTCTCACAACTTCCGTGTCTAGGTTCACTGAGCTGCTTTTCTGTTACAATAATAGTAATCAGTTATATTATGTTATTGAAAAGGTTGATATTTTGTAACTTGGTGTTTACTTACTTTGCTTGATATTTAAACTTTATGGACTGTACGTACGTGTCCACTTATGTGCACATCCACTTTGTAGTACCTTAAATACACAAGTGCGCTTGCTCCGTTTACAGCACACACAATAGCTTTTATCCCGAATTGGAAATAACTTAGAGCATTTTATAAGTTTTAAGGTCCGGAGTTGGATGCACTAGTAGCATTAACATAACTTTATATTCAGTGAAGCCGAGAGCAAACTTACTAGTGACATCGTAAATTCTGCCAAACTTACAAACACGCTGGATGGAGATTCCGATTTGCAAGTTATAGCTGTCCATGAATTATAATCATGAATAAGAAGTTGAAATATAGGAGATCATAAGTCACGCACCGAACGATCCTAAGATTTTGTGAAAATGTTACTTAAGAATTGAATCGCAGTTTCAAGAGCAGAACATAAAAATAATTTAATAGGTTATTATCACATGATTCTGCGGCGAGTTGGGCAGAGGTGCTCCCTAGTATATGTAAGCGTTTAAAGCTTACGATATTGTTCTTGGAGAAATAGTTCAATATAAGAAAATGTATCTTTTCGAATAAATGGCAATACAACAACAATTTAAAAATTAACATAAAAGAAAAAAAAATGCACATGCCATTTTGACATTTGGTATCACTACTTTGAGGTGTCAGTTTACAATAATTTGTATCTACTTTTATTTTGTATTTGTAATACTTTTAATTTGTAATTTGTTTAAAATATGGCCGATGATGAGGATGAAGGAGTTTTTGGGGGAATGTACGAGGATGGACATTGGGTGTGGGACGAACAGACACAAGCATTGCTGTTTGTAAGGTATAAGCACCTGCTTCTTGGTCTTCCACAGTAGAATTTACTATGAGAGTGATTGTGAGATAGTATGAGGGAACCACTGAAGAAGGAAAGAGTGTTTATATATATAGTTTATGTATACGTGGAGGGACTGCGTATGTCCGTAGTATCAAGAGTATTGTTGATGCACATTTTACCCAATAACGACAAACAATCGCAGTATATTTCGTAATGTATTGATCCTTGCAGTGATTTGCCTCCGAAGCAGATAGAAAACATTCAGATACAAACGAAAGCGCCAACAGGCACTATTGAGTTCAGGGATGACGTGGATTTAATAGAACAGGTAACAATTTGACCAAAGCAATTATTATTAAGATCTCTTAGAGATACTTCTGATGAACCGAATACTGTTAGGAATAAAATTGATGGTATTCTAGATCCGCTATCGCCGACGCTATCAAAGAAAACTGAAACCAGGACAAGCGGATGTCATTACTCTACAGGTTTTAATATTTACTCACTTTAACAGATGCAGCTCAGTATTTCATAGAATTACAACATATGTTTTTGATCAACTGATATCTTAAAATTTTCAGGACGTTAAAGATATAGCTTTATACACCGCTCCTATTAATATTCTGAGTCCTATGCTCATAAATCTGCTACACTTGCCGACTACTGAAAGATTTCTTAGAGCCCTCATCCTTTGCTGTGGTTACTATTTACAGGTAATACTGTATTTACGTTTTTCACTTAAAAGTAAAAAAAAAAATATATTTTTAATACCTTAAGTCCAAGTCATGTCGTTAAATACGTTACCTAGTGTCTAGAGCCCCAAAATTAAGTCTAAAGGAAATCTTTTGCAGATAGCAGATGAAATGGCAACGCGCATGTTGGAACTCACTACAAAAGTGAGAACTCCGGACTGTGAGAAAATCGAAAATGAATTTCGTGATAATCTAGCCGACCTCAGAGTTTTGGTAGCTAAAGAATATTGTATAATGCTTATTGGTCAGTATGGGTTTAAGTTAGTTTGAATCAATGTGGTAAGGCCGTTTGTACTTAAAGTCTTATTATGGTTTAGGTGGAGCTGACACGAAGAAATTTCATCACATGGGTCCTCTGAAGAAGCGGCAGTCATTATCGGACAAAGATGCACGTTTGTTTGAAACATTACTTCGTATGAGTGTGCAAATTGTTTGGTTAGCACTGGGACGCAAGAGTTTCAATCAGATTGGTTAAGTATTTCACTCAATGAGCGATTTACGAAAGTTATTTATAATATAAAATATTTCGTGTTTCCTTTTTTAGAGTTGGAGACTCATCGGTTATTTAAGTCCGAAATATTCAACGCTGTAGAACATACGTTAAAGACTGGATACATATCGCGTATGGTGGCGGCTGAACAAGCCGTTTTACTTGGCCACTGTGTCCGACATGACAAAAAGCTAAACACTCGCTCGCCGCTTATGAACGAGGTGTTTTGTCACCGGCCCATTGATTATCGTTTATTGGGTCTTGGCGTGGTCAAATATCCAAAGTTAGTAAACTGAACTTGCTATTCTATTATATTCTCTACAATACAGTAACTTTTGTTATTTCTGTGTTCCATATTCTTTGGTATTTTTAAGAATATCATCCCGACTAAAATATTTGCGCCTGCTTGTCTCTGGTCCAGAAGAAAGTATGATGGAATCGGCTGTGACATTGGGTATTATAGGTCTGCCTAGGACGCAATTTGATACTATGCTTAGACCAATTACGTTATCAACCGAGGCTAAATCTAAAGCTTCTATGTAAGTATTGGTGCTTGCTTTTTGTGTTATTGCTTCGTTAACATCAATTTACGGTAATCATTGACTGTCATATGAACAGTCTATTGTTAGTAGCAAATTCATAAGCAACCTGTGTTCACCTTACTTTTTTGTACAGAGCGTCACAAAGCGCACATAGTTCGAAGAGTTCCTTCAAAAAAGCTGCTCCATCTTTATACCCACCAATAATAATACCACGGAAAGATGAACATGAGTTAGTATTTATATTTATCTATATTTCCCGTTATTAATAATACAACTTCTGGGCATGATTTATGAGTAGGTTTTCCACATTTTTGATCACTAATTGGTGAGAGCGCAAAAAATATATCAGTTTAAATGTTCCAAACAGTACCGGCTTTAGGGTAGGGCGCGGTTGGGCGACGGCCCAGGGCGCCGGATACAAGGGGCGCCGCAGGCGCCCCCAACCTGTCCTTGATCAGAATGTTACTCCTATTTTTGTTTTAAATTTCATCAAAGATCGCAACTTACAAGAATTGTATCCAAATGTATGGATAGCATCAGGGCCGTCTTAACCTATTCAGGGGCGCCGCGGTTCGCTCCTGGACCAAGAAATTTCAATTAAATTAATGTATTATCGTATAATGCCGGGCGCGTTATATTTGTCCAAAGGCCATACAGGCCTAGGACATTACGATTCCAGAAGACGATCACTCGATTTGAAAGGATTAGAAGTCAAATTTCAAAGTAGTAGTGGTGGCCTAGTGGGTAAAGTAGTAGTAGTGGTGGCCTAGTGGGTAAAGAACCAACCTCTCGAGTATGAGGGTGTGGGTTCGATTCCAGGTCAGGCACGTACCAATGCAACTTTTCTAAGTTTGTATGTACTTTCTAGGTAAATCTTAGACACCAATGGCTGATAAAAAGGTGAAGGAAAACATCTTGAGGAAACCTGGACTATAAAGTCTGAAATCACCAACCCGCATTGAGCAAGCGTGGTGATTAACGCTTAATCCTTCTCCGTGTGAGAGGAGGCCTGTGCCCAGTAGTGGGACGATAAAAAGGCTGTAACAGAACAGATAACAGAAGTCAAATAGAATTTTCAATAACAATCTTTAAAACCACCAACCAACTCAATTCCAAGCCTGTAAAAATAATAAACATGGGATTGCTTGCGTTATACGGAAGTTTATTTAGCCTTGTAAAATGTCAAATAGACAAGCAATTTTGCTGCAGACGTCGAAGAAAAAAAAAAGCGCTCACTTCGCTCGCGGTTTCTTCTTTATTTCTAATTTATTCTGCATTTACTTTTAGAGTTCTCAATTTAACAAAAAGTTGGAGCACCGAACAAACAAAAACATACAGCTGACTGTCGATCCAGTCACGGTATCTTTTAATTTGTGTTTAATTCCGCGTTAAATTTGAGAAATTCTCGAACAAACACTACTTTTATATCCCAAAACTCAAAAATTTTCGCGCTCGCTTCGCTCGCGGTTTCTTTAATTTGCGCTAACGTTTTTAATCACATATAGCTACTTTTAATGTCCCAATACTCAAAAAAATTCGCGCTCCCTTCGCTCGCGGCTTCTTCACTACACGGTTGCCTTTTATTATATATGTTTAGGACTTTTAGTGATCCAAAACTCAAAAATTTTCGGGCTTGCTTCACTTCACAGTTGTTTTTATTTTTCAACATTTTTTTAGTCTACCCTAGCAAAAAGGTAGCGTCGTTTTTAAGTCCTTTTATTAATAAGAAAGTAACTTCTAGTTTCCATATAAAGTTTCTTATTTACGGTACTACTTTAAGTCCCAAAATTTTAATACATAGGCGCCAACACCAACAAAGAGTTGTGTACGTTTGGGCTATATTTTAAGTAATTTTTGTTTTGAGTTCTAAAATATATCAAAAAATTTCGCGCTCGCTTCGCTCGCGCAATCAGAAGCTACGTTCCCGTGTTTTTGCATTCACCTGCCAACAATAACTAATTTACCATTGGGCTACATTTTACGTAATTTTTGCTTTGACTTGTTAGTCGTTAACTATAAAAAAAAAATTCGCGCTCGCTTCGCTCGCGCAATCGGTAACTACATATGACTCTGTTTTTAGCATGGGTTTGAATTGCACTTGGAGGGCGCCGTAGAAATCTCGCCCAGGGCGCTGGTAGAGTTAAAACCGGCACTGGTTCCAAATTACTCGAATGAAGATCCTTATTAAAACTGAACAGAACAAGGTAATACTCCATTATTTTATTAACTAATATGCTTCTGTACCAGGGTCTATTTCCCGCCATCATTTCCCGACGAGACGGAGAAGCCGTACCCGGTCAGCGATGTCCAACAAAAGCGATGGCTCAACAGACTTACTAAACTGTTGGCTTCAACTACTCATTAAGTGCTTATAAAATTAATATCAATATATTTTTTTATCATTTTGAGTTATAGAAGATATTTATTTTAATATTATGTTCTATTTTTTACCTATTATATAAAAGCAATTTACTGTTAGGTAATAAGGGGTAAAGGATATGGGGTGGTGAAGTATATTCTGAAATAAATACCTCTTGGTTTATATGAATGCTTAAAAACTGAAAAAATTACAATGTTTTTAAACCCCAAACGTTTTTTCTCGTTAACAGCTATATGGTATACGATTTAAAAAATAACGTGGCCATTTAGGCGTGAATCTTGCGGAAAGATGTTTTGAAAAGTCGTACGACTCTTCATTATCTTTTCATACTCCGAGACAAATTCTTAGCCCAGTTCTGAACAATCGATTTTTATTTTTTAACCATAACTTTGTTAAGTTATTTGTATTATATTATAATTTTTCCGTCGTTTTATCTTTCATTTGGGTTGGTTTTCACCCTACTCTTCTTACACCTAAGATCTTCCTTTCTTAAATACTGTACGAATGCTGCAAAGAATTTAAAATTAGCCAAACACTCGAGGATTTTGTTTATTTGTGTGTGGACTTTAATCATATCCTTTTGATTTCTGATAATTATTATGTCAGTATTCATTTGCTAGAATTTCAAATACGTTACATAACGACCTACTACAATACCAGTAGGTAATTGAATTCAAGTGTTGTTACTTATTTCTAACTTTCGTACAATGTATTATGTGTAGAAATCAAAATACTTTTGACACGATAATTGGATCTCAACCAGTGGTCACGCTATCTTAGACAACTGGATAGGTTCTGATGGATTGACATTCACATGTTTCGTTTATTAGTAAATGGATGTAGAGACATTAGAAATTATTTTAATTGTAGTAATTATTTTATGATTATTTCAACTTAGCATTAAAGACCAATTTATGATGTTATCAATTATTTAAATAATTACATGTGTAGAAACCAAAAATATAGGAAATCTCCGTCCCAAAAATGCAAGAGGTATTCAGCCTCAAGAGAAAGAGAAGGTGAAGCTTGGACGACATCTACGAAAGCAAGTTCAGAAATGGAAGAAGGTGCACCGAAAAGTGCGAGGGTCTTAAATTAAAGATGGTATTATGATTCAATATCTGTATTAGGTAAATTCGTTCATTAAAAATGTAGTGCGCGATGTTTGTTAAGAATACGCGTACATTTTAGAATCCATTTTTGGCGCTGCCCCTCTTCAGGATGTCTGTGTGGATAAGATTTTGTAGGAAATTCGCTTGGAAGGTCCCTGTAACACGAAAAATGACGTTGTGTAATTTGCTCTATACTGAGTCAAAGCTATGTTCAGCTGTGGACGTCCTATGGCCGAGATGATGATGCTGAGTCAAAGCTTGGAATATTTGCACGTGTTTGTATGTTGAATATATTATAATACCCTATTTTGACTTGATTATGTATAATGACAAATAGAAATGAAAAGCGGAATACAATAAACATGCATATCTACTATGATATAAATATTTGTTGAAAATGTTGTTTTTACTACGTACCTTTGTAATGGAAAACTAACATTTTTAAAAAATATTTTTATCCAATTAATGAATACTTACTCTTCATCAACTTGTGGCGGTAGATCAATGTCTTTGTACGATTGTATTGATTCCGCAAGGGATGATTTTGTTCTTTGCATCGGTTTCGATCCTCTCGATACTGATCTGAACATGGAAAACATTATGAAATAACCTTGACATGTTTGCTTTGCCTTAAGACTGATAAAATTTTAACGGTGAAAAGTTTACAAGTACAACATATTCGTATAACATAATTCGTATTGTGAGGTTGAGTTATTGTAAGTAAGTAATTATTGTTGTAAGTCTGAGAAGGGGCCAATATTTTTAATCAATTTCTAATCTCATAGACAAAAGGTCCTTAAAAATACGTAAAAATGAATAATTTCTTTACTTACTTGCTTATCTTGCCACCACTGGTATTTGAAGAGTCATCGACGGAATAAGTGATTTCCCTCAGTAATATATCGAAATTGGATCTCGGCGATCCCAACATGCCCAATGAAATATCGTTTTTTAGTAACTCACTTTCCGGCAGAGATAGTGCACCTTCCATGTATAAGAGGCGAGGGCTTAAACTAAATGTTAAATAGGTTAGTTTTTGTACTATTCGAGACTTTACAAGCTTCTTTCATTAAAAGCTATTGATTATTCCAAACGGTGGAAAATTTTCTTACTGTGGATATTTGACGATTCCAAGTCCATAAATTCGATGGTCAATATTTCTCCTGCAGCAGTGTATTTCATTTATCAGAGGTGACAGCATGTCCACCTTATATTTCTTGCGCAAGCAGTGACCAACCAGCACATTTCGTTCGTTGGCTGTTATTTCGTCAAATTGATCGCCTTTTCCCAACTTATGTTCGGCTGAATTGAATACCTGCGACTTAAATATTCTATGGACCTCTAGTTCTGTAACAAAGAGATTCATACCTTAGTTTTGTAAAACTTTCGTTGAATTTCCAATAAAAAAATTTACGGTTTTTTCAACTTTGGATATAAATTCTGCCAAACTGAACACTACAATAAAAAGCTGCGAAGATTTGACTGCAAAACTTGGCGACTGTGCGTTAAACGGAAAGTTGAAAACTATTTTATGCACTAACTATTTATGTGTTATACTTATAAGTAGGTATTAGACTCACCAATTTGACTAAAAGATTTCCGACCTAGTGCTATCCATACGATCTGGATACTGATTCGTATAAAAGTCTCGAACATGAAGCCCTCGCGTCTAATTTGGGACCGCAATTTTTTCATGTGACCCATATGATGATATTTTGCAAATTCTCCGAAACCTTAAAAAAAAATTAACGGCGTGAATTGTGTCAGGGAAATAATATTATTATTAAACTGCGTGTGGTTTAGGTTTCCATTGCACCTTGTATCATGTTGGAATATTCCTTAGCGACGAGTAAACGTAGATCCTCTAAATTTTCCAGGTAGCGCAATTCTACTTCGTCGCTTTTGGGAGTCCGAATTTTTGTTTCAAGTTCCGAAGTACGCGTCGCCATAACAGTTGAAACCTGGAATGTATATGATATTTTTAGAAGTTTTCAACTCAAAGGAAGGCTTGGGTTTGTTAGGTTTTACTTTACCTGCAAATGATATTGGCAAAACAATATGAGAGCTCGTAGTAGTCGGTCCGTAGCCGAGAGATGAAGCAGGTTGATTACAAATGGTTTCATAATTTTGGACGGAGCAGTGAACAAAACAACGTCCTTTATATCCTGTATAACAAAAAACAGAATGGTTAAGTAAAAGTTCAATTCAGTACCAGTAATAAGCTCTAAATGCAAAATGGAAAATCTTTCAAATCAGTCGCCCAAGAATTATTTGTGTTATTCTGTTTCGTGTTGTTTCATTCTGGTATGAAAAATTTGCGCCCAGCCATATTTTGTTTATATTGCCATCAAGATGGCTGAGGCTCAAAAACCATTAAATGTGAACTTAAACAGTGAAATAGTTTTACAACCTGAAGGGTGACGAAATCTGTGTCGTCCGTGACCTTTCGCTGGATACGTTTTCTGAATCGTTGCTGAAATATAAAAGAAATATAAGTTTTTTAGGAAGGTTAATTACTTATTACAAAAAATATTGCACTGGCCCCGAATAACTTGGGGTCAGGACAAGATGAAAAATATTAGAAAAATTTGTGAAGTGCTAGGTATTAGGTACGTCTACATTCTTATATAACTATGTACTTGCCTGTTCAACTAAATCGATATCTTCTCTGAATTCTACGGATCCTAAAATGGCGGTGGCCATTTGTGGAGGCTCTTCTTTCCTCGGAGGAAGGTCACTGAAAGATTTATAAATTACATTCAGTAAGTAAACTAACAATAAGCTGCTATTTGTGGCAGGAGTTAGGTACCTCCACATTTCTAGATAAATACTTGGCAAAAAGAAATCACCTTCTGAATACCATTTCGTTTTCTTTGTCGTCCCAAGCCCAATGCCCATTTTCGTAAATACCTCCCTCAATATCGTCATCATCATCATCGTCATAGGTCGACATTTTGCTTAATTATACATATAAAGTGTATAAAATGTAAATTGTATAAAAATATAAAGTGTATAAAAAATTAAAAACAAATAAAACATGTAAAACTATAAAAACATTAATAAAATTTGACATAAAAAAATCAAAGCATTAGCATAGATTAAGTAACATAGAGTAGTAGAAGAACTTTGGAAAGTATTTATTTTCGCAATAGAAGATCTTATTAGAAAGGGATATATAATTCTACCCCGTATATTTCATAGTCATCTAAACTTATGTGAGTAGGTGTTCTGTAAGTATGCCTATTATGTTTACTAAGCCAGGATTAATACTATACTTCTTTCATTAAAAGTTTCTACACAGTCATACATTTTTTTGGAGTAGATACAGATATATAGTTTAGATTCTGCTCTCTAACACACTGCATTTTGATTCAAAAGCCCCAAATTATGTCTGCAAAAATTAAGTATGATAACACTTCGAAACTTTGACTCACGGTTTTCTAATTGGAAGGATCTCGTCAAGATTTAAGTATACAATAAATATAAGCTGGCTATGATACGGGAGGGTGAGGGATAAGGGTGCACTTTGAAAGTGTTTGTTGGACCGTAAGCGAGACTCACTCGGCCGTCCGTGAACCGCTCATGGGTTCCTAACGAATTCATACACCACCGATGTAGTGGAAACTCGGGCAAGGGCGAAATCATATTATTAGATACAAACAAGAGTTCCATGAAATTGGATTAAAATTATAATTTGCGGTGCAAACAAGGTCGGCATTTTTTACGGGACAATTGCAAGGGGCGAATTCTAACTACCTGTGTAATTGATTGCAGTTCTAATACAATTAATGAGGTAACTGGTGCATAGCGAAGATTTCTATTACTTTTTCTTTATTTGTTTTTCAACATCACATCAAACAACTAATAATAAACTGAGAATAGTCCAACTTCTACATATAAAGTTCTGCTAAATCAACCATTTTTATAGCTCATCAACGACACTTGTCTCAATGAACTATTCAAACGTATATTTCTCATAAAGCAGTGTTTAAGCCGTCACTCGCTACTAAACATTTACGATACGTCGCTATTCCCAGCTATTTCGGACAAGTCCAATCAAAGTTGCAAGTCCGAGGACTTACAGCAACGATATTATGTATGACCCTGGATTACCAGATGGGGTGTTTGTGTACTGGATGCAACTTGTGCCAATCATTTTCGTCGTAACATGGTAGGAAAGTTCCTCGTGTGAATCATGTGGTATATGTTGTTCCTATTACTACATACTTCCCATAAAAAGTGGTAAGTAAGAGTGTTTTGCTCACGTCAAGCATCACGTCCTTGCTTAGCAGAATAATGTTTGCACAATGACACCGAATTCTCAACGTGTCCGCACTAGGGTAATTGAATCAGTGTCTTTTGTTTAGAAAAAAATCAAGCTTTCAGTTAGTTCAAACGTAAAAAAAACATCAATTGAATGTATAGTTTCCGAAGAAATGTTTTTATTAAAAATTACGTAGGTTGTTTCTAACTGGGACGGTGAACGTAGTTGAACTTAAATATACACGAGAAAAATTGATCCTGCAGACGAGAACGTGCCACTGTAACTCTAGAAGTCCAGTTAACTTTGGAAGTTTAGAACCAACTTAATATTTCTGAATGCTGGAATTCTAGGTGGCAGTTTAAGAAAAATGGGATTAGTGAAAGAATTATATTGAAGGAGGACCTAGGAAAATAGTGTAGATTAATTAATTAGTTAATATTTTTCCAACAAATAAGAGTTAAAATTGATTGAAATTGAAAAAAAAATATTATCGGTAAGATTGAGAGGTGTACAATTGCAACAGGTATTCCTAACTCAGATTAAACGGTACATCCAGTAGAAAAAATGCACCAAACATTATTAATTAACATTGTTTCCAGAACCTAACTTCCTATTTCAACACCCACCCGGTAAAAACCACCTATGTCTACCTCAGATAACAATGCAAAAACATCTAGACCAGACTGTAGAATAATCTTTATGTGCGCCAAATGGCCTTGCATTTGTGTCAATAGATACTTTGACGTTTTAGGAGCACAAAGAGACACTATTGGCCCCATTTATAAGCCATTAGCTCATAGCCACATCACGCGTCTAACGTATGCTTACAACTTCTTAAAAAAGACATTAATATATTCTCTTATTTGTCGGAGATAGTTTTTGGTGTTATTGAAAATGGCTGTGGTAACTGGCATGTCGGTAGATAAGGAATATGAAAAGTTAAACAATGTGAAACGAGAAGATGTACGTAAATTGATAGAGTGGTTGAGTGAACAGGCGCATCTACAGCATCAACATATCACTGGTAAATTAATTAAAAATATAATTTTATTGATGAGTAAACAGTGTGAAATATAGCTTTTTAAATATGTATTGTGAAAAAGTAATAATGGTAAATTAATGGTGGGTTTCTTTTACCGTAAGAGTAATTTTATCTCTTATCAAGCGTGCCATTGGAACTGAACAATATAAATTTAAAAGCGCAATAAAACGTCGAGTCAATTAACATAATTTATAATAGATGACATTTCCCAGAACACAATATTAAAATACGGCTAATACAGTGGTATAATTTTCAGAATTGGACGTGATATTAGCATATCACAGCTGTGCATGCGACATGGATGTAACTAAACGGGTTATTGATGTCAATTATACTCTGAAAACACTATTCCCGTTCTACCAGGACAGAAAAATTGACGATCGTTTGGAATTAGCATTTGAAACTTGGTATGTATTTATGTATTTGTTGGTGATATGTGGTATAAGTTTTTGATGTAACAGGGTTAGATGTCGCGAAGATGCCGCTACATAATGAACAGACTATTTCTCCTCGCTTCGTCTTGTGCAATGGCAGAAAGGTTAAGAAAAATAAAACATTATAATGCTAGATATAACTTTAATATATTTTAGTGGAAATGTAGTACATATTTCAATATAAAGTACATGAAAATGATATTAGTCATGAGTTGAAAAAATAATTAAGTAATTTTTGAACTTAACATTTTTAATTTCGGAACAATTAATTTATTCATTCCAGGTTAATTTATCCCATGAAAACATTGACGAAGAAGGGTTTTAGGCCAATTTATTGTGAACTTCTGGATGCAGATCCCAAAAAGTTTGATTACGGCGATGTGATCAAGTGAGTTACAATTTAAAAAGTCTTTGACTATAATGTAACTAATCAGTAAGTACACCTATACGATAATTCATTGATATTCATACATTACAGGGCATTTTTTATGGTGATGGATTTATGGCAATACGAGGAAGGCACTGTCCCAGGTGTCGCTATCATAGTGAATTTAGACAGAGTATCACTAGGCCACATATCGAGAATCAACTTAACTGTGGCACAGCAGTTTTTTTACTTCTTACAGGTACCTAATATTTATTCTTACAAATACGGGAAAGGCGTTAATCGTTTGCGGTACTATGTTCTAATATTCTCTTTCATTGTCTTAGATAAAGATTCTGACATCCTTTCATAAACGTTTTGTTGTTAAGATACCAAGAACTTTTATATTAATTTCGAAATGCCTGCAACAGATTCACTACCAGTTAATCTTTTGCAAAAACTACAACTTCCTTATGAAGTAAAAGTTATTGAAGAAAGCTCTTTTAAGTTATGCTTATGAACTTTCTGATCATCTTTTCAGGAAGCTATGTTTGTGTGTCTCAAAGAATTCCACTTCATAAAAGCTCCAGTGTTCGTTGATAAATTACTATCTATGGTGAAGCCGTTCATGAAAGATGAGCTGCTTGATATATTGAAGGTTCACCAAGCAGACACTAACACTTTAGAAGAGTTTATTACCACTCAAGATTTGTTTAGTGAAAATAAAAAGAATTTGAAAGGTATTTATATATTATTAGTTGTATCATATCAGCGCAGTGATTATTGTTTGTAAATTGAAATATTTCTTTCAGATGAAATATGTAATAAACTACAAGCAAACCACAAGTTCTTCGAGGAAGAAGCACTGAAAAGAGTTGACGAAACAAAGAGGCCTGGTGGTCCCAAATGTTTGAGCACATTCTTCCCTGGCTTGGAGGGCTCATTCAAAAAACTAGAAATCGATTAATAACCATTAGTAAATAACAAGAATCTAGACCGACATGATATAGATTGAGACATTGAAGAGACAAGTGCAAACGTAAGTTATCTATTGTGTTCGAAGGAAATATTATCTGTTAAACCTACTTAAGATAGTAAGAACAGTGATAGCACAAATATAGATATGATGCAGTATTGACACCGGTACGTGACAACACGTGCAGTCAGCGCGGCGGCAGCGGGTAGCAAGTGACACAAAGGAAATTGCTTCTTTGCATAGCGGTGTGCTTGCCACCACTTGCAAAACGACCAAAAATCCCACTACACGTAACATTCGATGGACTCTGTTAGAAGCTTATAGTCATACATAATAATACAGTGTAAAAGGAACACTGAACAAGCATTGTAATTTGCAAGTTTCGAGTTTTTGTTAAATAATATTTGTTGTGTATCTCTTTCATTTATCGCAAGTGTATACCCTAGGTCCTAGGTCACAAATAAATGTTTATATAAGTTAATATACATATCAAACTTTTCCATTTCACCAAAAGTTTTAATAATATTTAGGCAGGCGAATCGTGGAAAACTTAGTTTAATTTCCTCTCGTGTTGTATCGGAGTATTAAATCTCAGTTTGATGCTTCTCATTATAGTTTGAGAACTGTTGGTAGCAAGAATCTTTACTCTCAGCTGGTATTGGCTAACCAACGCTTTTGTCTGGAAAATTGAGGTCACACAGCGGACAATGTATCAACGTTTTCGTCGCATTCGCATTCTATTGATACAATCATTTCGTTCGCATGGCGTAATGGTCCAAAATAAAATACCTAAAACTGGACTGCAATCGGTGCACCATTGTCCCTAAATAGTGCACAAAAGAAATTCGATTTTAGCGAAAAGCGTCCGTTCTCTTCTAGATAAAAGAATACCGATTTCGGTTAATCCCAAATAACGGCTTTAGGCAAAAGTTTACTAATTTTAAGTTTACGTCAATACCTAAGAGTTTTAATTAGTGATAAACTTTTTTTACGGTCATCTATATTTTAAGACGTGCCCTCGAAAACCTAACAGATTGAAGCATACAAGATATTTTAATAAAAAGAAGGTAATGAATGAGGGGAGGTAACTTTTATGAAATTAAAGTTGGAAAAGTATTTTACTAATCTTAAAGTCACATAATTTGATCTACAAGTGTAGATTTTTATTCAAAGATAATGTCATTTTACCCTGTCCCAGCCCAACCTTGACCGAGAATAAAAATGCCGGTCAAAGTTGAGCTTTTCCAGGATTTTATTCTAGCAGAGGAACAAAAGAGAGCACTTTCTAGAGAGTCTTAGTTTCAATCTAAATATTTATTAGGTCGGACGTTGACCAAATATTTTATTTACTTATATTTTATTAAACCATGTATTCAACTAGTCCCTATGCTTACATTAGAGGTAATATTAGATGTAATTGTGTATGTTCTTAGGATGATTAATATATAACGTCAAGTCTCATTTGCGTACAAGTAATGCGAGTTACCCTAAACTAATATATGTGTGTCATGACCTAGTCCAGTACATCATGATGTGGCCGAGGATGTCATGAAGTTAGTTGCGTACCTGTCTCATTAACTATCCCGTCTGAAATGAACCCTTGCGTGATTCAATTATTAATGAGAAGCCACGGTCACTTAGTTACATTAGTTCATTAATGTGGGTGGAACAAGCCTCAGTCTTCTTACATATAACATAATGCGGGACCCACCTTAGAGATTGTTCGGCATACTTCGGACCTACATAAATTACTTCTTGACCTTACCTCCTGACGAAAGGTTAGAAATTATTTACAGCATCTTAAGACATTTCATGTTTTCGTTGTACAAAAAGAAGGCCTGACACAATATTTTATATTCGTTGAGTATGTTTAATTGCGCATTCATTGCGGAGTCTGTAAATACTAAAAGAGAATTTAACACGAATAAAACGAAAGATTTCAATACTAAAATCGACGGATGGAATAAAGTGCATGTGCTGTTACATAGTAAATAATTCTGGCGAGAGCTACGCCATCCGCACTTGCAATAAAACGAACAATGCAATTTAGCTAGTGCTGCATTCATGCGATGGTTTCTCTGTAAAAGTTGGTTGTTCCAACCGTGCATGGCTCTCGATTACCGACACGGGTAAATATAAAACAAAATACCGGGAATCACAATACGTGCCGTGACATCCCACTACCTTTACTTGGCACGGACTGCTGTAAGAATGGCCGGATATCGGTTAATGGTATTTTGTAATAGGAGATAAACATGATGACATTATCGTAGTTTTATAAACTTATGTAAAATTCACCTCTTGCCTACAATAGTTTATTGGTGCTATAACATGGCACATAAAATGGCGAACTTAGTAAAGTTCCTCCGGATTCCACAATCAGTGCTTTTCTACATATTTATTGTAAAACAACAGTAAAGAACGCCATAAAAGTTGACAACACGGTTACAGAGCGCGCTTCCTCATAAAATGCAGCGACGTCCGATTTGTGGGAATAGCATATAAAAATTTCAAAGAGCCTGTATGCGCGTGCAGTGTCCGCGGCGGCATCACTCGCCGCTTGCATAAAACATGCAAATTGGACCACTTCACTGGTGTGGTGTGCCTAAGTTCACTCGCTTTTGCACTTTTATGTAAAATTGTTGCCCATTAGTCATGTAAATATCGTTAACTGCAACTCTAACGCACCTCTATACCGTTATTCTAAAAATTATCTTTTATTCTTATGCAAGCGGGGCAACGTAAAGCCTTTGTTGTTTAATCTCATTTGTTTTAATTATCTTATACGAAAGCATACCTACATAATTTAGAAAATGAGCATCTAAGCAAGCTTTTGTTTTGTATGTGGTCACGGTACCTAGTTTTTCAATAGCGTTTTAATTGGCATTGTGCAAAAATGATTTTAATTATAATTGGGAATGCAAGAACACAATAGACCGTTAAATGATGACGGATTGTCGGCGCCGATTGTTTAGCTTATGCGACTGAATAGCGAACGTTCGGTGCAGTAATGAGCTTCTGAACTATTTAATGAATACCCACTTTACCATTTCTTCCATTCTAAGCAGATGGATGATGCTCTGTGTCCCCTTAGTTGCCACAATATAATGTGCTAAACTCAAATCAACGCGTGAACGGTGAAACCATTAATCAAAATTACCGCTGCGTTTAGATTGCCTGCAATACTAACTATTGAGGTTTCAGGATTAGCGTAGTAAAGCTAGATGTTTTGATTATCTGCGTGCGGCCTGCGGCTCACGTGTTTATTGTTTACGCACAAGGGTAATTTATTGGCTGAATGGTTTAAAAAGTGTTAATCCTTTTTTACGCCGTGAAAAAATAAGGGATTTTTGCTTCGTCTTGGGAGAAGATAAAGTTTGTCCTGTCGAAGGTGGCTGGGTGGAGATTAACCGCGGCGAGGTCTTGCGTCGACTTCATCAATTATGTCCCGCTCCCCCGCCCCGCAGTCCCCAGCTGGCTCGTCCAGAACCGAAGGCACGCCTCCTCGCATCTGCCTCGTGATGAGACCGTTTGCAGTTTGTGAATGATTGATCTCTGCACAATAAATAGTCACGTATCTTAAGACAAATGTTGGCTATCAGGAAAAACTGCTTACTTGGTTTCCTTCCGGCTTTTTGAGATAGATCGATGAAAAGATAATGTGCATACTTTCATCAATGGTTTATGATGTCAATCTGCACGGCTTTGTGATGAGAAAATATAGATTTTAGCAACATGAAAAGTGTTTATTTGACTAAGTAGCTAGTTTCAGATAAAGCTGGAGCTAGTGCACACAGTAGTGGATAATGTGCGCTATTTAACAACATCGTATATCTAACAGGAGCGTATGCAACCGGCAGCAGTGATCATTGTTCCATTGTTTATGCTTGCACAATTATGTCGGTATTGGCGTTCAAACCGCCGCTGAAAACAAATTGAATGTATTAAAGTCCCAGCACAACTTTATACACGGTTTATACAACCGGTTTTACGATATACGCGTGTTATTTTGCTTTACGTTCGTATTATGTTGTACGTAGACGTGACAAAATAAACGTGTAAGGACAACGACCAGGCTTCTAAGTTGTTAGTTGCCTGTAGATTGTTCGTAGTTATTTGTAGTAGCAGTTTATAGACGCAAATATTTTCACTGCGTCTTACTTCCTAAGTTACACTTGTATTCTGTATTTGAAGAATAAAAAAATAATTTCTTGTATAACTGCTTTATCTTTACAGCAATGTCTTGTAGAGAGATTGACATGTAAACCTGAATGCGCTACGTCGCACAGTGGTCCGGATTTCCAAAAAGGTGGACATAGGATCGAAAATGCATATTTAACTCAACTAAAAATTGTTTCGTATAGGAAATTTAACACTGATTAATACTTATTACTACAACTTTTCAAAAAAACTGCTCCTTCACCTAAAAAAAAATTATTGAAAATAAAAATGTATGGGAGAAAATCTATTTTATTTTTTTTCTCCGTTCAGTATCAAAGTATAGCAACCAAATCTTATATTCTGGCAAGTACCTATTGTTCTTAATACGACAAAATATAAATTGCTTGCGTATCCCTGCGGCCTTGGCGCCTACGATGCTTCAAAGTTTACAATTTTAAAGTTGAATTATCTTAACATTATTAACGAGTTTTTCTGAATTTTTCTATTGAAATTAATACAGAATATCATTTTTAATAAAAATAGTCCCCCGCGCGCACCAACCGTGTTTTAGGCTCGCCCCTACTACTTGGGACTTAAATATACTACTGGTGAAATGACAGTATACTTATGTGTAGTATACAACTTTGCCGAACCCTTCGGGGAATACCTATAAAGCGTGACTGCCCTAATTGACCTCCTCAACCCAGTTACCCGGGCAACACAATACCCCTTGGTAAGACTGGTGTCAGACTTACTGGCTTCTGACTACCCGTAACGACTGCCAAAGATGTTCAATAACAGCTGCGACCTACAGTTTAACGTGCTTGCATGATTGATATTGCTTGTATGATATTCACGAACTCTTCGAAATTCTTTATTTCTTGCTTCGCCCGCTTCTTCGGAAAGAATGCTAATTGGTAGGAGGCCAAAGTGATGACAAATGTCTGCACCGTGTATGAGTAGCTTGTGTAAATGCACAAAGATCTCAGCTGTTTGAAGAATAACCGCAATATGCTTTAGTAGGCCTTTGTCAATTTTAGTTATTTCGGCAAAGGTGATGGTCCAAAAATGTATGGACCAAAAACCCAGAGTCGATTTAGACAAATCAGGTATCAATAGCTTTATTAAAATGCACAATTTACCCCACCGAAAAAAATTATGCCCATATCCATGGGATATAAAAGTTATAGGCTAACAAAGTATATTGGAAAAATCATGAATAACTTGTTATTTTTATCAGTTGTTTCAACAGCAATATATCTACCTCTATACTAATATTATAAAGAGGAAAACTTTGTTTGTTTGATTATTTGGTTGTAATGGATAAACTCAAAAACTACTGGACCGATTTTAAATATTCTTTCACCATTAGAAAGCTATATTATCTGCGAGTAACATAGGCTATATTTTATCCCGGTGCGGGCAGTAGCTTCTACGGGACGCGGGTGAAACCGCGGGAAAACGGCTAGTTAATAATAAGTTAGCAATAGTTTAGCACAGAACCGGGGATAGTGGCATATGATCGCTAGTTATATTTATTATTGTCCTATGATTATTATTTTGTATGTCTCTAACTGACCACGGGACTATGGAGTCCCGGATTTTTGGAAGGCGAACGTGGGGCCGAAGCCAACACGCTGAAGCCCTTTTGAGACAACTTTAATGAAATGATGACACAAAACCGACGATTATCCCTGTATAAGTGTATACACTATAGAAATGTACCCAAGGACAATCCCCGGTTCTGTGCTAAACCATTGCTAATTGTGGATGAAAACTACTTGGGCTATTGTGATGGGATGCTAATGGACTAGGAATGGGGGAACTACGGGAACTATGGCACCTGCCGATAACAATGTTTGCACACGTAAAAATGGCAGGTGGAGACTCGCCACCTCACTAACAACAAGAGGGCAACAGGTACATGAGCGGCTGAAGGGTGAGGATACCTCGGCGGACTTTAAACACAGATCACGCGCTCCCTGTGGGTCCAGCATCACCGGCCCACTCGCCACTTACCCTGAGGCACCTACCCTCCGAGCAGAGCTGCTAACCCTGCTCTAGCGACTCCACTCTGACCAGCCGATGAAGGCAAGCCAAGAGGCGGGAGACCTATCCCCCGTCATGCTTCACTCCGGCAGGCCGGAGATGGGGGACAGTATACTCTCCCTGGAGCACTCGGATATATAGCCCCGCGGGGTCGCTACTCCCCGTCATCAGCCTCAGATGCCCTGCGGGGTTGATTATTATTATTAATATAATGCTGTTGAAAAAACTGGTAATAATAACAAGTTATTCACGATTTTTCCATATATACTTTGTTCGTCTATAGCTCATATACCCCATGGATATGGGCAATTTTTTTTTCGGTGGGGTAAATTGTTTATTTCAATAAAGCGATTGATACCTAATTTGTCTGAATCGACTCTGGGTTTTTTTTGGTCCATCGCTTTTATCATAATCTCTTAAAAACCTTCTGGCTGTGTTTCCGTCGTTTGTGGTTCCAAAGCCTTGCTTCAGAAAATCCATAAGTATTCCCATTTGCTGTTCGAATTCTTCTTGTGTCAAATGTTTCTTCGCAGCTTTTAGTTGCTTGTTAGCACCTCGTGCAGTCCACAACCCAAAGTCCATGTTGTAAGATATGTGTAGAATACACCCCATACAACGAATCCACATATGAAGAGTAGAAAGTCCATATTTATAAACATCTACTCGAACAGGTCTTGAATATACTTCTGACAGCTTGGCAAATATTGCAGGCAGATGCAGACGAAGTATCCGTTATAATAGTGGCCACTTTTCCGTAGATCATTGTCAGATGAAGCTCGTGACTAATCTCTAGCCCTACCCATTTTGTAGAATCGATGTTTTTAGGGTTCCGTAGTTCCGTACCCAAAGAGTAAAACGGGACCCTATTGTTTTCGCTACTCTGTCCGTCCGTCCGTCTATCACCAGGCTGTATCTCATGAACCGTGATAGTTGGAGAGTTGACATTCTCACAGATGATGTACTTCTGTTGCCGCTATAACAACAAATATGAAACCTAGAGTCAAATAAATATTTTGGGGGACTCTCATACAACAAACGTATATTAGTTTGGATGGTACGGAACCCTTCGTGCGCGAGTCCGACACGCACTTGGCCGGTTTTAATTATTTCTTTCTCCAATGCAGCTTCTTCTTGCTTGATGTATTCTGCTGTCTCTTTACAAAACTCGGACTTAATGGGCCTGGAATAATGTGTTGAAGAAGGTACTGGGTTTTTCCATATGGTGCTATTATTAGAAACTAATTTAAGAGGGACAAGACTTGACATGAAAACCGATGAATCACTGAAGTCTACATCTTCACTCCTTTGTGAACTTCGTTACGGGTAGTCAGAAGCCAGTAAGTCTGACACCAGTCTTACCAAGGGATATTGTGTTGCCCGGGTAACTGGGTTGAGGAGGTCAATTGGGGCAGTCGCTCCTTATAAAACAAACACTGGTACTGTGCTATATCCGTTTAAACTGGAAGCCGACCCCAACATAGTTGGGAAAAGGCTGATGATTGTTATATAAAAATGTAATATATTTCTTGTAATATAATAAATATGTTATTTTGTCATAATATCACGCTTTATAGGTATTCCCCGAAGGGTTCGGCAAAGTTGTATACTACACAAAAGTATACTGTCATTTCGCCAGTAGTATATTTAAGTTCCAAGTAGTAGGGGCGAGCCTAATACAAAGTTGGTGCACGCGGGGGGCTTTTTTTGTTAAAAATGATATTTTGTATTAATTTCAGTAGAAAAACTCGGAAAAACTCGTTAATAATGTTAAGACAATTCAACTTTAAAATTGTAAACTTTGAAGCATCGTAGGCGCCAAGGCCGCAGGTATACGCAAGCAATTTATATTTTGTCGTATTAAGAGCAATAGGTACTTACCAGAATATACGATTTGGTTGCTATACTTTGATACTGAACGGAGAAAAAAAATAAAATAGATTTTCTCCCATACATTTTTATTTTCGATATTTTTTTTTTAGGTGAAGGAGCAGTTTTTTTGAAAAGTTGTAGTAATAAGTATTAATCAGTGCTAAATTTCCTATACGGAACAATTTTTAGTTGAGTTAAATATGCATTTTCGATCCTATGTCCACCTTTTTGAAAATCCGGACCACTGTGCGTCGTAGCACAGTTGAAATTCGCGCATCGCGCATAGTATGCCTTTAATTTTGGATGATAATATATATTATTTTAGTTTGAAACATAATACGAAATGCGTCATCATATTATAGAGGTACATATAAATAAAAGTAAAATAAATAAGGTTACTAAAAATTAATGTCAATCACTAGATTAAAATGTTTTAAAATTTCTGTCAACATATTGGGTTAATTGGATAAATTACAGTCCAATAAATTGTACATTAATGTATGAAGTGGCAATCGCAACACCAGGGAGTTTATTTCAGTGATATCTAATTTGTGTCAGGTGGGCGACAAAGTAATTTATAAAATTGGAACTATTGATTCAGGAAGAAGGACCAGACTAGAAGGTTTTAACAAAAATGGCATTTAAAATATTGTAATTGGAGTGGCCGATGGGCCGGTGCGGGTACTCGGTGGGAGCGGCTCGAGTGCCACCTTTCTCCTCTAATGGACACCGAAAACCTTCTTCACTTTTACGCGAAAAATCTTTTTGGAAAATAAATGAATCCATACCGTATGTAAATCGGACGCCTTCGAAAGTTTTTATTGAAAAACTTGAAGAACTGATGAAAATGGGGCCGCGACGTTTAAGATATCTCCGTTCATCTTATGAATGTACCCGCTGAATCCCAAATGTTCTTACTTTTGCATAAGTTACTTTGATATTGGTCGGCTACGGCGGACGAGCGCGCTATAAGTGGTAAATAATGTGCGGTCTCTAGTTGCAGTACTTTGGTGAGACTAATAAAACATTAATTGAATTATGCTAAAGGGTTTCTGGTATAATTAAGTTATTTAAGATTAATTAAAGTGGAGTCGGGTGCAGGAGTGTCAGGCGCGCGGAGGGCACAGATCCTCCGCGGAGAGCCTGAGTAATTGATAAAGCTAACCCTGCTACCCTTAATCACGGTCAGCTCAAAGTTAAACTCGATAAATAGTTATTTATTAAGTTGTCTGAAAACTTATTACGAAGTCGGCGCTAGGATTTATGGTATTTAAGTTTATAAACATATTGTGTTGCGCTATTTCAGCAACGGTCGTAGTGACTGTCTGGCACAACATAAGTATTTCAGGATTTACTCATAAATTCATGTCACATTAGCCATAAAAACTTTTGTCAAAGCTTAATTTACGTAATTTACAGCTTATTATGATTTAAAATGGAGGTGCAGAGAACGATTAATTTGAATGATCTATTGGGATTCCAAGTTAATTTGCAGTTGAACATAAATAACTGACTAATTACATAAATTATGCGAGTTTTGAATCTCTGAAGATTTCGTGATGTCTTGTTTACAGTTCTCTATTATTTATGCCACGCGACGTCGTGACTCATAGGTACGCTCTACTAGGCTACTTATTAATAAACATACAAAAAATAAACTGCCGACTTCCTTTCGCGTGCCTACAGACATAAAAGTTCTTCGTGCGTATCCTAACAAAAACATAAATTAGGTAAATTTATATAAGGGGTCATCCCTCCGTTACAATATGTTCGCAACGACACCGAGGGTCAATGCGCAGTCAAATCTCCCCCGCAAGAATTCAAGCGGCTCCGGATCGGCGAAATTATCAAAACTTTTTAACTTACAACTTTCCTTAAACGAGTGGAGCGAGCTTTTTCATTCGTTTGGAGCTTTGGCGGGTCTGGGGGTTCCGTGATCGTGCCATCCTTGTTGCTCCGGCAGAGGCAGCGGCAAGCCTCGGCTCGGCTGTTGTCTCGCGCGTGCCGGTTCCAGCCGGGCCGGTCCGTGTCGGCCGCGCGAAACATTTTCAGTTCTCGTCGCTGCGATGCCGGTGGCGCACGTCACGCCTGTCGCCCGCCGACGACGCTGCGTTACCACGATCGTGGCGTACTTCTTTACTAACTAATAAATCAACCGAACTGAACGAAGTAAACCCTCACGAACAGATTATAACTCGATATGAGATAACAGGCTCGCGGCACGACTGCGGTGATTAATCACAGAAGTCCGTTCAACTCGAATGATCTTAACGGAAGCATAATCTCTCTGATTTTGGTTTAGGTGCGCGTAATATAAACAGATAAACATTGTTGAAGTTTTCCGGAATCATTTGTTGACTCGAGGATTATAATAGTCATAGGTGCATTGTATGGACTGATCAGGGATTATGTTGGAGAGTAAGGTGTAGCAGTGAGTGCGGGTTGGATGTGCGCTGGGTAGGACTGCGGGCACGATGGGTGCTGGTAGACAATGGACAGCTGGGGTGTTGTGTGCGGTGCTGGCGTCCGTGCTGGCCGACTCCTGGACGGCGTACCAGGAGCAGCCGTGCTGTCGGCCCGTGTCGCACCACCGCGTCAGGCACCACAGAGGTGAGTCATCACTGCCATACTCACGCACCTCCAATGTTTTGTAGGAAACAACCAAATTGTTTTTGTACCGTATAGTGCAGTTCATTGGCCGAGTCTACGGATTAGTCACAGCACTCGCAGAGTTAGTAGGACGGACAGATGCCTACGACGTTATATCATGAAATTAAATATTTGGTAAAAATTTAGTATCGTTTGGCACGCGGAGGGGGAGGAAAAGGGGGGGAGGGTGGTGGGGGGGACCACCCTTATCCCCTGGTACCACTCCCGTTACAAGGTAACGCATCATTTTTGAGAAAAATAGATATTTGTAACCTAACCTCAAAACACTTTATAATCACACTTTATAACCACTACGGTCGGAAAATCAAGTGCAAGTACTTCTAATCAATACGTACAAAGGCAAAGTCGACGGAGCCCCGCTACGCGGGGCTCCTACTTCTGGGTGGTTTAAATAAAAATAACCACGAAGGGAATGGCGGGGTCTTGCAGACCCCGCCATCCCCTTCGAACCTAACCTATCCGAGTCGGGGGTGCCCTAAGTCGCGAGCTCGCTTCGCTCGCTCGTGTATACTAAGAGAATTAACATCATAGTACATTCACGAAACTCGAAGAGAAACGGAATGACAGCTAATCACAAATGACACTTAACGCAAATACCAGAGACATTTGTTTATTTTTTGCGTTTCTTTTCACCGATTTGTACACCACAGACGATATACTAAAACACATTCGGTTGTCGATCGCCCATTTTAACGTTCCATTTCACCGAATAACGTTGACATTACGCGTTTTATCTGATTTGAGGTTAGAAACATTTTTTGTAAATTTCTCGAAAAATATCCATTACCTTGTAACAAGAGTGGTAGCGTTATAATCGGAGACCCATCCTCTACCAGATTTAACCACTTTTAGCCCCGTCCGCCTGCCAAACGATACTAAAGCCAACCCAAATATTTACTTAACTATGATGTTTGGTGTATTCTGCAGATAACTGTAGTAAGTCTCCGAATTTTAGTCAGCTAATGCATCGTTAGCTGCGTAAGTTAAATATTTACTTAACGCAATACGACTCACCAAACATTACGAAAAAATACAAGCCGAATTAAAAGGTTCATCATGCTGAACCTTTTAATTCGGCTCAGGAAATTACCGCAGATAAAAAAAGTTCTTCAATAACATGTACGTAGGTAAGTTTTAAGGGATAAATAATCAGTAGTATACTCATCAGTAAATGCGAATCGGTAACATAAAAGTTAAGCCGTGTTCCGTACATGGCATAGTCACGCAAACTTATGTTTATGCGCTGTCGATCTGCCGTGGGCCGCCCGCCGGCACCAAACGGGACGCACACACGAACACTCAAATAGAACATTTACCCTCTTCGACACTCGTAAAAACACCATAAATGAATAAAAAGATACGAAAAACTGTAAACAAACCTATTCCTCGGAAATCTAGCTGCGATTCTTTGTTTCAGGTTTTTTTATCTACTTATAGAAATGCTTGGTATTAATAAGATGAAATGAGAATCTTTTAAGTATAGGTATTTTTTTAGCTTGACATCGCAATGTATTTCATACTTTCATAATTCATTTTTAAGTAGTAACCTTTGGTTACTTATTTATTTAACCTTTTGTTCACCATTCAACAAACTTTTTATGTCTAAAAAGTTTTTGAAGTCTCCTTTAAGTAGTAACTTTAAAGTGCCTACCTGTTTTAGCTCTCAACAGTGAATTTAAACAAAGTTCAAATACAACAAAGTGTAATAAACATTGTTGCGAGTCTAAAGATACTTTGTCTAGTTTAAACAGTGGAACTGTGCCAGTTGTATTAGTTCAATCAATACACGTCAATGTTAATTCAAATAGTACAATTGCATGCATTAATAATGCCTCTCCCACATTCCCAATGGGTGGCGTGGTATTGTTATCTGGACCCTCAAAGTTACAACCTTTTCTGATAACAGTTGGATCTGTGGCCAGTGATTCAGATCAACGAGTCTTAAAAGCACTACCCGAACAAGCAATACCTATATTCATACCATACGAAGTAGACTCGTGAAAGCGCTATTCCACTATTTTATCGTAGATTCTAGAGGTAGAATTAGGCGAAATAGGCAACTTGACTATTCTGGGACATCAACCTATCTGCCCTCTGAAATAAAGACTAAAGAAGTGTGCGATTTATCTCAAATTACTTCCCGGAATTCTAGCGTCAACCAAAGCAAATATTTAATTTATTCGCACACAGCCATTTCCAAATTCTTTTCGGACATTGGGAAGACAATTGGTGTCATTAGCATGAAGCAAGCATTTCTCGGTGACGCGTCAACGCAAAGAACGCACTATATTAAAAAGCTCATCTCATCTAGACATTATATTGGCTTTTAACATCAGAAATATGTTCGTCTGAGCAACAAAAGATGAAGCCATCAAAAATGACAATGAACAATCAGTAAATTGTACAATTTCATTCAAGGTTTGAAAGCAAAAAGCAAGAGCTGTTACATTCTGCGGCTTTGGTTTGAAAACCGTTACAATGGTTTTTCAAATTCCTTTAACGGACTTTGGGTCTGGCCACTTAGATATTTATCTTAACTACGTCCTATTTATTTCTTTGGAGATAATTAAAGAATGGAAACGTCAATGGTTCAATAAAAGAAAAAAAACCGTCAGATACTATAGACGTGGAAGTTAGATAAAATATAATTAATCACTTTGTGAATAATTTGAATGGCTATAAATAAGTACACTCAAACCATCGTGTTAATTGCCTATAAAATGGTATCCATTGAGAAAATGAAGATAAAACTTCCAATTATAATCTTCCCAGACTGTTCGTTCATGAGCATGTTTGTATTAAAGCTTTATTATGTTTTACCAATATCTTAAACTTACAGTCGGGATCTTAATGATTTTATTGTAGTTATGTAAAGTTAAGTTATATCAGCGG
Source organism: Helicoverpa assulta (assembly GCA_963856015.1). Taxonomy (NCBI): domain Eukaryota; kingdom Metazoa; phylum Arthropoda; class Insecta; order Lepidoptera; family Noctuidae; genus Helicoverpa; species Helicoverpa assulta. The sequence continues at coordinate 7,224,457 of CAWLCW010000016.1, forward strand.
GTCTTCTAACAAGTAGCATACTTGTTAAAAGTTGCAGTAAGTAAACTATACAAGGAACCAAATTATTACGCGAATAAGATCTTAGGGGTCTTACAAATCGCAATGCGGCTTAAAGTCTTTAAGTGTTTATCTTTACAAAGAGCAGGAGTATTGTATGATGTATCTTATTGTAAGGGGCTTACTTCTCACAGTTAACGAACAGGCCCCTTTATGTGGATTATGGAGCAAAAAATATTATGCACGATGGGTGCCAGGGGCCGCGGAGCGAAGGTGAGGGGCGGAGGATCATGCGAACCGGTCCAGCGTGCGCTCGCGCAGGTAATCGACTCGCGCTCCGTTTGCCTAGGGTTGCCACATGAGTTCAGTGGGTGTTGGTAAATAAAAAGATGTTTAGTTATAAATTACAAGAAGAATTCTCGAAGTATGATTAGAAGAGCATTCTTTTTTATATTCTACTTATTATAAAGTTGCATTTATGAGAGGATTATTAAAGGCAACCAAAATGAAACAGTTATAATGTGGGGAACACGTCATGGATCGTGACTGTATTCATTTGGCTCTCCACTTAGCAATTGGCAGCCCTACTCTTGGCTAAATTAAGTAATAAACGAGCCAACATAATCGAAGCATAAGCTATGCCCAACAGTTTTTATTATAACGTGCTACATCATTCCAATAGAATGTATCTTAATAGTCGTAACTATTAGGCTAGGCACGCATGTCTGGACTGCCGTTTTTTTCTCTTTAATTTATGACTTAATTTACATGTTACGAAGATTATTATGAAGTGGTTAGCGATGAAGATAGTGTAGCGAAATTTGTTACAAGTAAAATGTAGTGCGCACTGACACCTAACTTAATTTATAGCTTATCGGGAAAGTTAAGCGTGGAGCGCATGCTTAGAGTACCTGGTGCTACAATTTTAACGGTAAAGTATTGTTACACAATTTTGTAGCACATTTTCCCTTGTTCCTTGTTAGCCAAGCTGAGTTATAATGTGAAAGCTCTAACTACCTGTAATGTTGTTTAGAAAAACTGTAGCGGTGAAAGTTTTCTCAATGGGCCATCATGATATTTACCCTGTAATTTTAGCTTATTGTTGGTACAATAAATAAGTTAATGGATTACAAATTGACCAAGTATCTTAAATCTTTTTTACGTTATACGAGTCATGAAAGCCTGAGTGCGTATCACAACTGGTTGGTATCGATTTTGTAAGCACATCAGACTTCGCCCCTAAACTTTTATTTTAGGAAGCATAAACAGGTACTTGCTGGCCGCAATTACTTTACGGAGCATTACACGTCGTTCAAAGGTTGAATTTTAGCTAAACCGAGCGCGGTTACAACAATAAATGTTCGCGTTAGTCGGTCGCCCTCGCCGCCTGGCGTGTGGTCTCATCGCCGAGAGCCCAGCAATCGTTCTGACAGCGAGCGATGTTATCGCTATTTAATATAAACCTATTTACTGGCCCGCATTCGGCCGGCACAGTACCGCTATACCGCTTGATACACCCACAGGTATCGCTTACCGAATTATCTTTGGAGCGGAGCATGCTTTGAGCATATCTCTATGTTTTGTTCTCACGGTTTGCTTGTTGATAGACGTTTTGTGTGGTTAGATTATTGTAATGGTTGGCTTATACATTAAATTATATATATATTATTCTTTTGTATAAAATAATTACTGAAATACTAAAAGCGACCGAAAAGGAAATTATGAAAAACACAAAGCTTCCTATTTATCCTTTACTTTCCAACGCAACTTATTTCCAGACAACTTATAAGTAACGCGCCACCACCACAACAAAATATTCAGGATTGTTTTGTGTCACAAACAGAAGTTGTCGGTTCTGTTATCGTAAAACGGACGAACAATACTTCAAACTAAAAATAGGGATTAACGTGTTCCGGAAGTGCGAAGGTTTGAACTTGTAAAGTGTTTGTGGTGTTGAAATACTTTCTAATACACAATATTCGTCAATAGAAGGATTATTTTAAAGTGTTTTTGAACGCTACTTATAATCGTGGATATTAATTTGTAAACATTGAAATATCCAATAATGATAAGATTTCTCTCAGTTTTCACCGTAAGTAGGATTCTATACAGTGAAATAGTGTCAACTTAGAAAGATTTATTTATGCCAGACGATAATGCGTTATTTTATTCTAGAAAGTTAGGTGAAGTTATGAAGCAGTTAGTGGACAAGTTATAAAGCGATAATAGCCTATACTTTTTCATGAAATATCGCTGAATCCACAGCTACTTTCTTAACCACTTCATATTCTAACACATCCCTTCGTTAAAAGCCGTTGATAGCAATGCCTAAGTAATAAAGCAACAGAATCTAGGCTACTACTAACCCAGTTACAGTATTTCCCCTTAAAAATGCCGACAATTGCTCGGAATTGAATACCTGACGCCTTCCTGCGAACCTGTAATGATCACGTCGCAGCCAGCCGTGATAATCACTCTAATTAAGTTATCTAGACAACACGGTTTTATCTAGGACTTAACGAGTTCCACGAAATGGCCGATATTCATCGCTGTGCTCTTTAATACTTGTTCTACATTCGGAGTTGAATGTAAGGGTATAATTCAAGACTGGTTTTTTCACTCTAATGGTTTAGCCCAACAGTTCAGCGTGAGGTATGGGTGAGGAAAAATATGAAAGGCTTTTTCAACCATTTTGGTCTAGAGTGTTTCTGTTGCTTCTAAAGTATTGATGAGCCTAGTTGGAGTATCAATAGGTTTACTTTTTTTTTTTTGTTGTCGCTGGTCTAAAAATGCTATTACGCATCCCCTTCCCGTCGGGGGACGGGAGAGGGGTATGTGGGACTCCCCGGTAAAGATGTTCCCGGTATACCCACTAAAAAGGCCCAGCGGCACTCCGACCTCGCCTGAGTGGAGGGTGTCTGGGAATCTATGGCGTCCAGTCCATCAATAGGTTTACCTGCCTGCCTTTGCTTGGGACCCAAATACCTCTTCACGGAAAAACACCGTGATTGGAATAGGTATTGAATTAATGCTTAATTGTTTCTGTGAACGTGTTTGTTCTATCTGTGCTACTTAAGTCATGGGTCTATTTTTGTCTCAATTAGGAAATTGTAACTTATCAAGTGGTGTTATGAATAAACCGGCACGTGTAAGGTTTCAAACTAGAATAGAAGAAGGAGTATATGTTGTAGGTTGTTTGTATTAAGCCAATACATTGAGAGCTAGGTAGTTTGCTGGGAAGATTTTTTCATGTAAAGATTTCAGTTCGAATAAGAAAAAATCGTTTATTATGACTAATTAGAATTTCTATTGCTGACTTTTACCTACAACTGACCAATGACTACTACGAATAAGAAACAAATAGTTTACTTTTTTATATTTCAGACGTAATTTATGATTTTACACTTCAATATGCGTCAACTTCTTCCATTTGATTTAACTCGCATCCAATCTTGATAACGTGCCCGGATAAAACCCTCAGATTTCAATGCATCTTAATAGGTGTACCAAATACCATCTGAATCATGAGATAGTTGTTTTCAATGTAATGGTAAAACTAAATTAACGTTAACGTAAGAAATTCAGATTAGATTTGTCATCAACAGTTCCAAAAATACCTACATATGTGAGTTCAACATTAAAACAAACCCCACACGATAAACAGCACACTTAACGTCTTTGTTTAGAATCGCGAGCCTCGTATTGTAGTGTACATTACAGCATTGTTATCTTCATACTATCGTATATCTGTAATGTTCCAAGTAAAGTCTTGCCAATACCGTACGAAGTCGTGTAGGGATTTCCTTGTAGTGCTAAAGTAGGTTTATTGGGCGTGTACCGTCGCAGCCAAGCCGGGCTTGTGTAAATCGAACTGACAGACCTGTCTCAGATTGACTGACGTTGCTTTAACTGCTCGGCTCATCGTCTGTAATTGTAGATACGTATTCCACTCAAAAGTGTTTATGTACTTTTTTGTTCTTGTTTTTCAGGTATGTTGAGCTAAATTGTCTTTATTGTGTTTCGATTGATTAGATTTGCTATTTTTGGTTTTAAAACGGTGATAAATCAAATTTGCAGCTGAACAAAAAAAGTTCAAATACATATCGGGTGTGTCGTTCACAATCACATTAAATGAAATGCGTTAATATACTGGTTAATATATTATGTCGATTAACACAAAGAAATAATAAAAATACGTAAAAATAAAAAAAAATAATTTTTCAAACAAAGTTAATAGAATAAAAATGTGCGAAAATTAGAACACCATATAAAAGTCAGTCATTACAAACAACTGAAATTCTCCCTTGAAAACTGACAGCTGTCAACTGATCAAAACATTCGATACTCCTAACTTAATCTCTGCTTTACACACGATGTCGTAAATTATAAAAACAAAGAATGACTCCTGTGGTTAAATCACTGAATGGATTAGGTTATTTTTTTACAATTCGCCATAGAATATCATAAAGTATATGCGATACGATTAAATGTGATTGTGAACGACACACCCTGTATAAGTTTTTTCTTAAAAATCAAAATTCTCAGTACAACTACGTTTTGTTTCAACATTAGTCATCCTTTATCAAAATCAGAATATAAAGGACAGATTCACATTCTTTTAATAGTATTTTTCGTAATCTAGCACATAGCTTCGTATATAAACTGCACTGAGAACAGGTGCACTCTGCCTGTATGGATAATCTATAGCTTTTTAGGATTTATGGCCGCCCGTATAAAATAAGAGTACATTCTGGTTTCGTTTGCTTTTCTGCATTTAAGAGGGGAGATTACTATGTCTGTGTAAATTTTTAAAATAATGTCGGGACACCTTTTTCACACACGGTCGGTTAGCCCCATGGTAAGTTATTAATTAACTTGTGTTATGGGTGCTAACACAACTGATAAACTACATATAGCTACATATATACATATTTATAAATACATATTGTAACACCCAGACCACGGCCAACAAGCATGCTCATCACACAAATGTCGACCGAACCGGGAATCGAACCCGGGACCTCAGGTCCGGCAGTCCGGCATGGTGACCATTGCGCCATCGAGGTCGTCAAATTGTAATAGAAGAAACATTTAGAAGAACACGAGAGGAAATGGCTTTGAATATGAATGCATATTTACCATCCCCGTATGAGGAGTTTGTATAGCCACGGTCAGAACTAGAAGCTACGTTCAAATATAGAAATTCAAGTCAGGTAGTTCGGTCTGTAGATTAAAAATATCCTGTAAATTATTAGGTGTTGCTAAGTTTTGACTGTTTCTTCATATTATCAGAAACCATTACCATATATTTTTGTCCTAGTAATTTGGTAAAAAAAAATTGCCACACCAATCATGTTTTTGCCGAAGGTTTTTGCTAAAGCCGGAAACAGTATAATAATGACAAAGTTTTCAATTTGTTATAAAAGTAGGTTTGACGTGTTACCTATGTGATTTCAAGTACCGATCGTTCACTAAGTTAATATTACTGAAAAATAACAATTTAATAAACAAAAATAAACTGAGCTTCTTATCTAATGTTTAATGGAAACTTGCATATAAGCAGGTAACTCTACGGTAATGCCCCTTTATACAGTGCCAATGCCATCATATCGGAGTTAGGCGATTTAACGTTGTATTTAAAGTTTTAGAACTTATCTAAATTGTATGGAGGCAGCGCGGGCAGGTGGTGTTTCCCGCGAAAGGCGTAAAACTTGAGGGACGGACAGATGACCATCCCGGGGCCGATACACTGACAATATCAATTTTATGCTTACTTAGACGTAATCCCAACAGGTTTAGTATTACACCTAAAGGAATTATGTATACGCTTTTAGTGCTGTGTGATCTTAAACTAGATTAGACCCTGTTGTCGACACCTACGTTAAGACCCATTTCCTTAGAAGACAAATTATGGATAAAGCAGGTCCCTGATAACATAGCATTGCTTTCAATCCACTGCACAGATTACACACGAGATACTTGATTCACAAGATACCTCGAAGTGACTTGATCCGTAGATAATATCAATTTATGATTGGTTTTAGTAGAACTGCAATCACCTAATCTACATAATCTTGAGTTTTGATCGTTAACATAAGATATTTAAACTAATCATAGAGTTGCACCGAGATAAGTATTTTTATCGATTTTGACAGAAACCAAATCGGTTTAATCCAAAAACGCCTACGTGTAATAAACACGAGCGTAATTGGGTATCAGCCTACAGGAATAAAAAGCATATCGATTCTCTTACATTGTCACACAGATGTTTATCAACGTTACAAATTACAATCGGAATGTATTTACTTTCACTTTATTATTGACCCTAATGGAAGCGATAGCGTTTATTTACAAGGGCGGGTGAGTGTAGTATTGAGTGCGGTATTCAAATATTGGTCCGCTGTCTAAGCGATAAGGCTGGTAACATGACACTTTACCGGTATTCCTGCAGCACGGAGCGGCCGGCGGACGAGGAGACCTCTACACAATCCGTCCCCGACACCGCACCAACAGGAACGCTTTTATTACTAAGATATTCAATAGACACTATCTGTTACTGTCAATACTAACATTCTCAATGGGTGAGTTGGGACTTATCTAAATCGCTTTACATGTAAGTAGTGTTCGTGTTTTGTGGTAACTTGGTGCTGCTTATCTCCGCGTTATGGTTTAGTTGCTACATTTGGGATGTTTGATGGTACATGAGCATGTAAGTGGTGAAATGTAGGATATTTTATAAGCAGCTATCGAGCTCGTTAATTCTGGAACTGGTATCGGAATAAAACATGGGATTAAAGAAATGTGTGGCTTTTATTGTATATATAGGAGAACCGGTAAGTTTTGGATGAAGCAACATTTTTGATCTTATTTTCTCTGGAAGGTGGATGTGTTGCCTTCGCGCCTGAACCTCATGTCAGGTAGCGATACTTATCGCATGTTCCCGAAGCATTATAAGTCCTCGTTGAAGTTAAGTATGAGCTTGTGTGTGCCGACACTTGGCCAGACCAAACACATGAAGAACTGAACAATGAGGCTTATGTACAGATACACACAGTGATGGATTTATGTGGTTTCAGTGTGAATTACAAGAACGTAATAAAGTATAGTTATTGGTTCTATGTAGACGACATCGACATACGAGTAGATGCTGATTAGGTGCTGAAAAAAAATAATCGTTATGGTTGTTTGCAATGTAAAACTGTCTTCTACACGAATTATTTCGTACGAGTGGCTCTATTGACGTCTTTCATGCGAAAAGTTTCAGTAACTAGGTATATATGATAGTAATTCAGTTGGTTAATAGGTCCAACATGCTCCTAAAGTTTCATATTAATTGATTTATTGTATAGTGTGCAACATTTTTTGTGCTTTTAATTAAACATATTAAAACCAGTGTCAAGATACGTGATATCAATATCTTTCCATAAATCAATTTGTTTTGTCAAAGACTACATACCCCATTATTCATTGTTTATCGTCTATAAATATTGTCTGCACAGGTTCCATCATTACTTTTGAATAATAAAACAGTTGTTGAACTAGTATACAACGTGACATTGAGTTCGTTAGTGAAACTACGTAGATATCATTTGTATTGTATTCATGTAGGCAGGTACCAAAATATACTGAAACTTAAACTCAGTATTTCAATTAATTAAGAAACTTCATATTATAATTAACAAGGTTATTATAAACTTTGTAATTGTGTCGTGGGTAACTTACCAACTGAATGTATGACGTTAATGTTAATAATTAAGAATTGGTAACTATATTGAATGGTGTTATATGACGACAGTGAACTCAATTGAAAGCTCAGAAATCAGCGGGTATTCGTTGACGATCATGATCATTTGTAAAATAGGAACAAATATTTATATCGGGTGCATTTCTGATATGTTTCTTGAAGCCAAATTCAGACACATCATTCAAAGGATACTAAATATGATTGCGATGAATAAAACAAATGGATAGGCGTTTAAGTTATTTATGGTTCAATTAAGTAAGTGATGTTACATATTCCCGGAGTGTCGGCAGCGGATGAAAATTAAATGCCTGAGTTTCCGTGCCACAAATATAGACATCAGTTCGGACGCGCGACGCACGCATTCTGTATTCTCGTTGCGTGTACGCGTAGGTACTACGCGCATATATTTAACATTTCAGACAAACGAATTAAATTTCGATATGCGTAAAAGCAACACGCACAATAAATTGGCAATTATTTCCAATTTTTTGTGCAATTCATACTCGCCGGGTTGTGTTTATGGGAACGCTTAGTTGAGTGGAATGATTGTGTAAAACTGTTGGACGGGCTCCAACGAGCAGGCTCGCGGGTGCGCCGCGAGAAACAAACGCCACAAATAAAGTCAAATAAGTGAGCCAAGCAGAACGGCTGCCCCGCGCCCGCTGCAATTGCACTATCGAGTGTTTTATTGGACCGTGATGAAATATCGATATGAATCATAGGCGCGTGCCCGATACATGCCTCTGAAACAGTTACAGGCGCAGCTGCAATAGTCACACATTGTACTTAGCTAACAACGAAAACTAACTATTGCAATGGATGGTAATATGTGATTGCATATTTTTTCTCCGTAAGTGGATGTGACAACACAAGTTCGAGGAACGGTCACCGAGTTATTTCTGTTACGCCGCCGCCATCCTTTATTCTGAGAACTGGTTTGTGTGTGTAAGTGTATATCAATGTGCCATTCCGCATCGGGTCTTGTTGCCTGTTCGCGGTGCGATAGGGCAATCTGACGGAAATGATGGAGACGCGGCTGCGGCATGACGATATCTTGTTACCTGCGAGATATCTACATACATTTGATAACAGACATTTTCTTGAAGAACTCCTATTAACACACAGATTTATATAATCTGTCGTCTTACATTGGGCTTTTGATTTTTATCTCCCACAATTCTTTGGTCTCCTCGCTGCTAAGAGGGACAAATAAAAACGGTTTGACATTCCACAAATGAAGAATGATTTGATGTTCAAATGAAAGTACTTAGTGGTCCCATTAAGTGTAATGTTGTGTTTGTGTCACATGTCTATAGTGGATGAATTGTCTGGAATCCTGAACGGAATAGTTTTATAATTGACATCAATTGTCTGGCTCGTTTTATAGTTATAAATAGTTTTATCACGTGTCTGCAGCCGCTAGATCTTTGAAACTGCGTTTGTTAAGTTGTTCTCACGCAATTAGGTTTAATGTTTATTGTCTTGAATGTTGATGTTATCTGCAATTTTTGCTAATATATCTACGACCACTACATGTACTCATTTTTTTCTACTACTAGTGATGGGAGGTACACTGACAAAGCAACAAAGGCAACTTTAAATTCAATGTTAATGGAAACTCGTTTGCATCGTAGGTAACACGTTTATTAATCAATTAGAGTGAACAACATGCGTCAGACTAAGCCGTACCTATGCTAGAGGTCGCAGGAGAGCGCGTGCGGGGCTGGCGGCGCTGGCAGCGCTCCAGTCGTTTCAATTTGATCCCGCGCCCACTCTGTAAACATCCCTAAATGATAAACGCATAATTTAACGCCCCAACGAAACACGAAAAATTGTGCATCCATTTATTTTCTCGATCATAGGAGCGTGAAGACGTTCATATTTGAAATTTATGATTTCACGCTTCGCTATAATAGTAACAATACGTTATACTGTATTAATATTACACTTTGATATATTTTTAACGTCGCCCTTACTACAGTTCACGTTTTATGTTGTTGGAAATGGATTATTAACGCTGTTTGGAACGTCAAGCCTTGATTACTGAGCCAATAAAACCAGATAGCAGCAGTTATATTACCCGCCTTTATGAAGTTTTTTATAAGCAGTTAAGAACTTTATTAATCCAAAGAGAGATGTAAAGATTTTTAAGATTATTAAAGGGAGTTGAATGCAGTAAGGAATATTTTATTACTGTAATGTAACGGTTAATTGAAGGTCGGTGTAATGCGCGGTGGTTGCCCTTATACTTAACTGGTTAAACAATCTAAGTGATAAAGTACGAGTATGTTAAAACTGAACATAAAATGCGACATGTTTTATTTCACCGGTGCGTGCGTCGGTTGAATGAAAACGTCTGTTTTTTTTTTCACAAGAAAAACATAGCCGCCGTTGAAACAATGAAGCATGGTATGAAACACAACTTCACAGAAACTTGTGCAAAATATTCCCGATCCATCAGGCTTCAGTAATATTCAGTGAGTATTGTGTAAGAGCCGTTTGCCGCGTGGCGAGGTAACGGCGGTACGTATAGCGCTCGCCGCGGGAGCGCAGCGTGGTCGCAGCGGCCCGCCGATGATACCATCGCAGCCTTCGTCGCAGCCCCACATAAATCTAGCTTTGATACATTTTGGTAAGGAGCCAAGAGCGGTGCATCGGCAGGCCCGCGATCCACTCGACCTGTGCATCGCGAAATAACATTTGCTTTTATTTGAACCGCACCTCACTTTTTGTTACATTGTCCGAACCAGGAACAATATTTTTGCCTTTTTGGTGTACATAAAAGGCACGGAATCTGTATATTGTGTATTCATCTGGAACGACCTAAACTGGTCTGGAATTTAAAAGCCTACTTAACAATATGGCGGCATTCGAATAATGTTCCACATTTTACCGAAGACTTTTATTAAAGATCCTATATTAAATAAATAAATTACATTAATGACATTCAGGTGGGTTCAGTCGAATGAAAATAGAAGAAAGTTTGCACGTAGCTACTTAATCTGACAGTGTATGTATAGGTATAGTTTCTTTGCTTCATTGTTCGGTTCCAAATAAGGTAACTGCTTTTGTCTTCTTGACACACGTTCGCTTACGTATGTATTTTTGCTTTGACCCACTCAATTAAGTTTCACAATGAAACTTTTGTGTTGGGCTGACAACAAAATTGTGGTATGTAATCGCTTGTTGGAACTCTAGTGTGCTGACTGCAGTAATACTGCTGTTTCATCGCTGACTCACTCCGCGTTGTTCATTCGATATTCATATTAAACAAATCCGATTGTAACAAAGATTTATCTTGCGCAATAAAGGTATTGTGTATCCGAAGCTCGGCGCTTTCATACTCAAATAAATAAATTGAAAGTTATTTTATGAAGTGGCTACGGCCATGCAGGTGTAATGAATCACGTGCAAGCATTGACTGATATTATCTGTGTCGGCCCCTGCTGGGGCGCCCATGTTTCTACGCGAATATCTGCGAACTTAATTATTATACAAAGTGGGTCATTTATTCACGAATATTATAAATTATCATGTCCGTAAATATCTCGCATGAATGTAATATCCTATTTTATTAACCTTAAAGTTATGATTTATGTCTGTGACTTATTTAATTCTAGACGTTTTGGGACATACCTAAGCAGCTACAATAATTTCCAGATGTTTCGCAAAATTATGTTTATGCATAGACACTATTTGTTATATGATATATCTAACAAACTTATTAAACATTTATCTGGGGTATATATCCAATTCATTGTGAACTGATAATAAAAACAAATTAAATAGAAGAAACACAAGCAGAGAAAACCGACCTGCTACAAATTACAAGACAAAATGTCTGACGTACCGCACTCATTTCCCTAGCGATATAACTGTTGTTCATAATTAGGCGCTAAATTCTCAGTGGCCGGGTAAAGGTCAGCAATTAGAGAGCTTACTTTTCTTGGGATGGACGATAAGTTAGTTAAGTAATAGGGTTCATTTTCAAGTCGGCGAGTTCGCTCGTTAATCACTGCGTTGCGCGGCGGCCGTGCTTCCGTCGCCGACCGACGCCGGAACACAAGCTTATTTTTGATTGTTTTTGATAAAGCAAACAAAGACAAATGAATAAGCCAAATCGTTAATCATACCCGGTTTAAACTGAATTTCCTTTCGCAGTACTTACATTTTTCTCGACGAATATGTGGCTGTTTATTTTGTGTCTCGGTTAATTTATGAAGACACATTTGTTTTATTTTCACAAAAACTGATCGAAACGTACTGGTAATAAATCTGTACACTGCTCGTATTTTTTTTCCAACTCGCACGTTTGACACTCAATGTCTTAATAGCTTTATCACCGGAGAGTGAAATGAAAATTGAATGAAACCGTTTTGTAATTGATTAAGTGCATTTCACGAGTGAGCTTGCGAGAATTACACGGGGCGGTGTGAGCGTGTTATGAAAAAGCGATCACAAGTGGCAGGAGCTTTGCCCGCTCCGCACCCGTTGCCAAATTAATGTGTCACGAACTGTATCGCCCTATGATATTGATGTTGAAAAATGATGCCATTTGACGTTTGATTGCAAACGTAAATCTCTAGCGAACTGCAAGTATTGAGCCGCTCTATTCGTAATTGACGGTTTAGTAAATTTTCCGCGAAAGCTACTTTCAAACTATTTACCGACCTTTACCCTTCATGAAACTACTCAAGTAAGATGTTAATGTACTTATTGAAAAGTAGATATGTAACTTTCAAGGTCTATTACGCCTCGCTAAGATAAATGGGGAGGATAAAAGTTGCGTTATAACGATGTAGATAAAATATACTTGGGTAGAGCTGAGTCAGTTGATATTGATACTAATTCGGTTATTATTTGTATAAGCTATAACGTGGCTAATGATTAATAGTGGCATTATTCGGCGAATGTGTGGAGCCGAGGCCGAGATCGGAATGATTATCGTGAGGCTCACGCTCCGCTGATCACAGCACAAAATTAATTTACGTATAAGGCGGGTGGGTACGCTATGCTGTGGTATATCAACTGTGTATCTGTATCTTTACGCTCGTTTTCACTTGTGGGGTGGGCACGGTCGTGTAGGATACCGGCATTAATTGCGGTTAATTCGCTATGTGGCGTGGCTACAAATACATACCTGCTTGATACGCTGCTATGTTCGTACCTATATGGTACCTATGTTTGTTAGCACTTGACTAGCAATAAAAATCCAACATATTTCCTGAATAGCAAACAAAAAATCCCTGTTTTTATAATTTAATACTAAAATGGAGGTAGAGTAGTACTCTAAGCATTAAAATTACCACCAAACATAATCCGACAGGGAAATCCTAAGCAAGCTTACAAATAAACATTAACTTAAACATTAAGATAACACTAAACACGCCTGAGAAATATACAGAGAATAATATTTTGAGGCCGGCTGTCTGATAGTGATCCGGTAACTTGTATTCATAGGCCGGCCTAGTCGCTGTCAGCCTGTCGAACTCGGCTCCAGTGGAATAGATCTGTAAAATTGATTTCCATTCGTGCTGACGAACAAAGGCATCGCGACTGCCTCGGGCCGGCGCTGCCTCGCTCCACTGTCGCACAGATACTGCTCGACCACGAACAACAGTAAACCTATTTGATTAATTTGGATAACGTAGGCTCACACTAGGTGTGCCTCGACTCATGCACACTTTACAATGACCTCTTTATTAAACCAAAAGGGCTGTTGATGCCGCGGCCTAAAAGTTACTATCGCACACCTTTTGATAAGATTCTAATCTTCAAAACCGATTACACGATTTTAATGATATTTGGTAATGTACTCAATAAATATTTGACTAACGATAGGGTTTTAAATATTTAAGTGGATAATGTGACGAAAAAATTGTAAAAAATATTAAAAAACCTACAGTCTACACATAAAAATAACACGAAGAGCTTAGTCTCTCATGTAAATTCGTTTTTATTATTATTTGGGTACATCCATTCAAAATAAGAAATGTATGTCATTTATTTTTGGAATGCAGTTAAAATATCTGTTGATCGTTTATATTCAGTTTTATGTCTTTCAAAGCAGTGTGGTGACATTAAAACTATCTTTGAAATACTATCAAGCAGGAATTTTTGGAATGAAAATTCTGTGTTTGTTGTTGAAATATCCAACAATACACCGACCGTTTATAGCAAAAACTTTCCAATATTTTAGATAAGACTACCTTTCCAATATCAATTTTATTTTTCTATGTTTGTCAATGTGCGAATCGATTGGCCGTCGGAACGTAGAATAGAGCAGGACGCAATTTTAGAACAATGAGGTGGGAAATTGGTTTCCAGCATGAGTAGGTGGGTAGTTGTGGCGGGTAAACTGGCGGTATCCTCCGAGTTTCTGATGGCGGTCGTACAACAGAACCTAATTTATCCACTGCGGCTTTGTGAATATTTGTCAGTCCCAAACAGCTGAGATAGAACGTATGATCACATTAAACTGATTTGTAGACTTCACTATGAATATCTCCGTGACATATTACTATATTAGACTTAGTAGGATATCTTGTGAAACTTCTCTAGGAGGATAGACAGAATATTATCTTTGAGTACCTCATTCCTTGTATTCGTGAGATAACAATTTGACATTCTTACTGAAGTTTGGACTGAAGCATAGTTATTTTAATGATATCTCAGAGAATTGGAGTTATTTCACCCAATTCGTGGAGAATGGCTTCTTTCTAGCGCTCATCCTATATTAAAATTGTGTTATATAAATATAATATCAACAGATGTAAAGAAACGAACACACCAATTGCTTGCAATCGCCAGCGAAAACTACAGTATCCCATTTTCTCAATTGGTTTCTATAAATTGTGCGATAACCTAGCGGCTTTAGTTCAATCTTTTGGATTAATCTTTCAGATACGCAGTAATTGTCCAATTAATAGAACTTTCGACATCGCCAATCATTCCTTCATAGCTCATTTCATACGCCGTTACTATTGTTGCCAAAGGAATAAACTCGTTGTTACCGTGAGCATGGAAATCGGTGAATTTACAACATAAATCGGTCAAAACTTCCATGTTATTAGGTTTTCGTTTAAAAATAAACTGACCTATATCAAACTAAATTACACCATTGAGTAACAAAGCAAATGAAATAATGTATTTTTGAATAAACAAAATGTAAAACTAATCGTTCGATTAAATATTATTGATCAGCGTTTTAGTCCAGACACCGTTTAACTATAAATTAGACATAATTTCACCGTGTCAAGGCTCTTTACTTGAACTATAATTATGCTTCGAATATTAGACGTTGCTATGATAATGTAACGGTTATGGAGTCGGTGAGATGCACTGCCTACGTGCCAGCGATTGAATTTGTTTGTAGCCAATGAAATAACATTATAGAGCAATTAGTTTGATGGCGTGGGCGTGATATATCGCTGTATCCCATGCTCTCTTATAGCTATCATTATGTTTTCTAATTGCAATACTCAACGTGATAATGACTTATTTACGAATTACCATAATGGGCTACACTTTGATTGTATTATGAATTTATATGTAGCGTATAATTCTATCATTAATATACAGCCGGGTGGGAAGTACATTTGAGGTATTTCAATAAGCTCACGGTTAAGCATGATGTTGGTAATATATCAAGTAAAGTTGTCGCTATATTTTTTATTTATTACCGTGCCGAGGTAAATGTTTTATTTTGTGTGCTTAGTAAAAACATTTTACGCAAAAAATCGTAAGTTGGTAAATCACGGCTTGTAATACGGTTTCAGTAGGGTAAACTACAATTAGTTACACAACGTTCTAGTAAGAAAAATGATTTCAAAGATTAGAGTAGTAGTTACCAATAAGAAAAAAATATATAGTCCATTCGTTACCGGGGATCTAACAACATATTCCGATCAGTTCAACAGAAATAAAATTATGTTTCAATCTGCCTGTGGCTAGACGAAAAAGAATAGTGTAAACACTGTGAACTCATATGATGACAAAAATATTATATTTGGAACCTAAGTTGCTATCTATGTACGATGATGGAATGGAATCGTTACAATTTTATGACTTAAGAAACTTGTACATTAAATTGATATTCAGCTGGCTGACATTGTTGACAAATGACACAACTTTACCACAGGGTATCTGAAATCGTATCGCAGCCATTACCTGGCCATACTTTGTACAAGTAAGTGAAGCTCGTGACTTGTTTATTAGACGTGACCGCGTAGATGCTCGTATTCGTGAGGAACTGGTACCGTAAATCTGCCTGGACCGAAATGGGTTACAGCATCGAAACCATAAATTGCCCATCCATAGTTTACGATTCAGTGTGAAAGGAAATCGACGGGTCGCCTCCGTACAGATGGGACGTACACTTAAACTTTGATAGTAAAATATTTTCAATATTTATACAACCAAAACGGGGAATTCCAAGAGGAAAATTGTTCACCTTACCTCGGAATTTTAATGTAACAAGACGGTAAAATTCTAGTCCGCAAACTTTTAATCTGAACTTAAGCATCATCAATATAAATTGACGTTAAACTTGTCATCCAGGTCACGTCGACGCCAATTTTAGAGGAGTGACAGTTCTTCTAAATTTAGATGACGACGATATTGTGATCGCTGAAGTCGTTGGGGGAACGGCAGGGTGGCGCCTGTGTTCACTTCAAGTGCTAATTGAAATGTACCCGAGAGTTATGTATATTTCATGGCATTAAACGGGCTCGCGGGCCCACGGTTCCGAGGCGACGCCGCCTCTTCATTAAGAATACATTAGTTCATTAAAGCTTTTACACTTAATTTCTTTTCAGACCGTTTCGTTTCTTACTCGTAAAAGATTGAATCAAAACACTCTATGACCATTGCATCTCTACTGAAAGACCAAATATATTTAGCCTAGTTATTTTCGACTCTTCAAACTTCAAGCATCTGAAAGTATTCTTGTGAAAGATTTTAAATCACAGCCAAATATTCCTGAGGCTAAATCCACTTTTGTCTTATGTTGTGGACCCTGACAATTAGAACCTTTGTGAATCTGATAGGATTGGTTTTAATTAACAAAACAATAAGAGCAAATGCTCACACAGAAACAGTAAACGTTAACAGCCAGAGTGATCCTTTGGTGAATCGGAAACAGGCTCGAAATAATTCCAATGCGACGGAATCAATCAAAGCTAGGTGTGCCTTGAACGCTCATTGATATGCAAGGGATCCATTTATTACTTCGCATTCCATCTATATCTATACATATAATAAATCTGTAAAAAAACTGTGTCTGTATGACTACTATGTCTGAATATATTAAAAAAATAATAATTGGGTGGGGTTTAGAAACAGTAATGGAGCACAAATCCAAAAAAAAAATTCTGTCTGTATGTCTGTATGTCTGTATGTCTGTATGTCTGTATGTCTGTTTGTTTGTACACGCTAATCTTCCGAACTACTGAACGGATTTCAATGATTTTTTCTTTGTTGTATCAGTATTAAGCCTGGTCAACATATAGGCTATAATTTATCTTCGAAACTTGAAGACCTGATGCAGAACTCCAACAGACCAACAAAACTATAAGAGATACAAAAATGGTGCCATGGCAAAAATTGTTTCATGTGATGAGCATTTTCAGCTGAGATAATAAATTTTAAGATCTGGAACACCTGATGTGGAACCCCAAGAGCCCAGCTTCTCTGTACCATATACAGGTATGACGTTTTAGCAAAAGTTGTTCAATTTGATAAGCACTTTCTATTGACATATACAAATTGAAGATCTAAACCACCTGATGTGGAACTCCAGGGGCCTAGCTAGACTATAGCATATAGATGTATGACGTTTTAGCAAAAGTTGTTCAATCTGATAAGCACTCTCTGTTGACTTATAAAAATTGAAGATGTAAAACACCTGATGTGGAACTCCAGGAGCCCAGCTAGACTATAGCATATGAAGATATGACGTTTTAGCAAAAGTGGTTCAATCTGATAAGCACTCTCTATTGACGTATAAACATCGAAGATCTGGAACACCTGATGTGGAGCTTCAAGAGCAATACTACACTTGAAATGTATAAAAATGAATGTTATGAAATAGGTATGGTGAATCAAAAAAAGTAATTAGTCCGTCTTTTAGATAACCCTAAAATAATGGACACGTATTTTTCTTTTCTCTCTCTCTCACAAACAAATAATAACGAAGATTCAACAACGCTTGAATTTCGTGTTAAGTCACTGCTTAGTGCTACCTAGACGTGGCGTCACGAGCCCCCACTCTCCGACTTTGTTGCGTTATATCTCATTATTATTTTGTATGTCTCTTCAAGACCTCGGGACTATAGAGTTCCGAATTTTTGGGAGGCAAACGTGGTGCCAAAGCCAACACGCTGAATACGCCCTTTTGAGACAACTTTAATGCAATGGTGACACAAAACCGACGATTATCCCTTTATACACTATAGAAATGAACCCAAGGACAATCCCCGGTGGACGTCGTTAAAAAAAAGACAATCTCCGGTTCTGTGCTAAACTAACTATGCAGGAAAACTACTTGGGCTATTGTGATGGGATGTTAGTGGATGCCAATGTATTAGGTACATGTAAAAATGGCAGGTGGAGATTCGCCACCTCACTTACTGGGCCCCCGGGAACCAGTCACTGAATAGCAACAAGAGGGCAACAGGGACATGAGCGGCTGAAGGGTGAGGATACCTCGGCGGACTTTAAACGCAGAATACGCGCTCCCTGTGCTTACCATGAGGCACCTACCCTCCGAGCAGGGCTACCAGAGTGGAGTCGCTAGAGCAGGATTAGCTCTAGCGACTCCACTCTGGACGGCCAAGCCAAGCCAGAGGCGTGAGACCTACCCCCGTCATAGTTCACTCCGACAGGCCGGAGATGGGGGACAGTATACTCTCCCTGGAGAACTCAGTATATATAGCCCCGCGGGGTCGCTACTCCCCGTCATCAGCCTCAGATGTCCTGCGGTGCCTATATCTCATTATTATTGTCGTTATTATCTCAAGAGCCTTTGTCCCAATTATGCTAGGGTCGACTTCCAGTCACGATGCAACTGAGTACCAGTGTTTCACAAGGAGCGACTGCCTATCTGACCTCCACAACCCGGTTACCCGCTCAACCCAACACCCCTTGGTAAGACATACTGGCTTCTAACTACCCATAACGACTGCCAAGAATGTTCAATGACAGCCGGAACCTACAGTTTAACATCCCCTCCAAATAACGGTCATTGGTATCCAAAATATACGTAGAAAGTACATACGAACTTAGAAAAGTTGCATTGGCAGGCACTTGCCAGACCTGGAATCAAAGACGCATGCTCATACTTGAGAGATTGGTTCTCTACCCACTAAACCACCACGATTTCAACTAAGTCACCAAGATTTTGTCATCTATTTAATGTTTTTTTACGTAATAATACGTGTAATATTTTTGCCACACACAACTTAAATGCGGACTAATTATAATCACTACTTTTATCCCTATGGTCACGTCTATTGCGGTTCAGTTCTCAGCGTTTTGTTTAGTCTGCTGTGCTTTTTCCGTTAAAGTACAAAAATTAAATATATGGAACCTTTCTAATGGTTATGCGTATTCCGTTGTTTTCAAGTCAACGGGCCCTTAAAATTCAATATCAGACTATTCAGATCTTTGATTTTGCTGACCCCGTAGTCGCTGGAATAAGGGACAGGATCCGCGTACGAAGTCGCGGGCAGAAGCTAGTTTGCAAATATTTTCTTAGGGAAAGTAAGAGTAAGTATTAACTGAAATATTTATCTATACATATAATAAATCTGTAAAAAAACTGTGTCTGTACATTGAATATATTAAAAAAATAATAATTGGGTGGGGTTTAGAAACAGTAATGGAGCACAAATCTAAAAAAAAAATTCTGTCTGTATGTCTGTATGTCTGTTTGTTTGTACACGCTAATCTTCCGAACTACTGAACGGATTTCAATGATTTTTTCTTTGTTGTCATTATTAAGCCATCAGTATTAAGCCTGGTCAACATATAGGCTATAATTTATCTTCGAAACTTGAAGACCTGATGCAGAACTCCAACAGACCAACAAAACTATAAGAGATACAAAAATGGTGCCATGGCAAAAATTGTTTCATGTGATGAGTATTTTCAGCTGAGATAATAAATTTTAAGATCTGGAACACCTGATGTGGAACCCCAAGAGCCCAGCTTCTCTGTACCATATACAGGTATGACGTTTTAGCAAAAGTTGTTCAATTTGATAAGCACTTTCTATTGACTTATACAAATTGAAGATCTAAACCACCTGATGTGGAACTCCAGAGGCCCAGCTAGACTATAGCATATAGATGTATGACGTTTTAGCAAAAGTTGTTCAATCTGATAAGCACTCTCTGTTGACTTATTAAAATTGAAGATGTAAAACACCTGATGTGGAACTCCAGGAGCCCAGCTAGACTATAGCATATGAAGATATGACGTTTTAGCAAAAGTGGTTCAATCTGATAAGCACTCTCTATTGACGTATAAACATCGAAGATCTGGAACACCTGATGTGGAGCTTCAAGAGCAATACTACACTTGAAATGTACAGAAATGAATGTTATGAAATAGGTATGGTGAATCAAAAAAAGTAATTAGTCCGTCTTTTAGATAACCCTAAAATAATGGACACGTATTTTTCTTTTCTCTCTCTCTAACAAACAAATAATAACGAAGATACAACAACGCTTGAATTTCGTGTTAAGTTACTGCTTAGTGCTACCTAGACGTGGCGTCACGAGCTCCCACTCTCCGACTTTGTTGCGTTATATCTCATTATTATTTTGTATGTCTCTTCCAGACCTCGGGACTACAGAGTTCCGAATTTTTGGGAGGCAAACGTGGTGCCAAAGCCAACACGCTGAATACGCCCTTTTGAGACAACTTTAATGCAATGGTGACACAAAACCGACGATTATCCCTTTATACACTATAGAAATGAACCCAAGGACAATCCCCGGTGGACGTCGTTAAAAAAAAGACAATCTCCGGTTCTGTGCTAAACTATTGCTAACTATGAAGGAAAACTACTTGGGCTATTGTGATGGGATGTTAGTGGATGCCAATGTATTAGGTACATGTAAAAATGGCAGGTGGAGATTCGCCACCTCACTTACTGGGCCCCCGGGAACCAGTCACTGAATAGCAACAAGAGGGCAACAGGGACATGAGCGGCTGAAGGGTGAGGATACCTCGGCGGACTTTAAACGCAGAATACGCGCTCCCTGTGCTTACCATGAGGCACCTACCCTCCGAGCAGGGCTACTAATCCTGCTCTAGCGACACCACTCTGGACGGCCAAGCCAAGCCAGAGGCGTGAGACCTACCCCCGTCATGGTTCACTCCGACAGGCCGGAGATGGGGGACAGTATACTCTCCCTGGAGAACTCAGTATATATAGCCCCGCGGGGTCGCTACTCCCCGTCATCAGCCTCAGATGTCCTGCGGTGCCTATATCTCATTATTATTGTCGTTATTATCTCAAGAGCCTTTGTCCCAATTATGCTAGGGTCGACTTCCAGTCACGATGCAACTGAGTACCAGTGTTTTACAAGGAGCGACTGCCTATCTGACCTCCACAACCCGGTTACCCGCTCAACCCAACACCCCTTGGTAAGACATACTGGCTTCTGACTACCCATAACGACTGCCAAGAATGTTCAATGACAGCCGGAACCTACAGTTTAACATCCCCTCCAAATAACGGTCATTGGTATCCAAAATATACGTAGAAAGTACATACGAACTTAGAAAAGTTGCATTGGCAGGCACTTGCCAGACCTGGAATCAAAGACGCATGCTCATACTTGAGAGATTGGTTCTCTACCCACTAAACCACCACGATTTCAACTAAGTCACCAAGACTTTGTCATCTATTTAATGTTTTTTTACGTAATAATACGTGTAATATTTTTGCCACACACAACTTAAATGCGGACTAATTAGAATCACTACTTTTATCCCTATGGTCACGTCTATTGCGGTTCAGTTCTCAGCGATTTGTTTAGTCTGCTGTGCTTTTGCCGTTAAAGTACAAAAATTAAATATATGGAACGTTTCTAATGGTTATGCGTATTCCGTTGTTTTCAAGTCAACGGGCCCTTAAAATTCAATATCAGACTATTCAGATCTTTGATTTTGCTGACCCCGTGGTCGCTGGCATAAGGGACAGGATCCGCGTACGAAGTCGCGGGCAGAAGCTAGTGATGAAATACTTTGAATACTATTCTATTTTTAAAGTTCGTTATCTAAAGTGCGATTCGTTCCGCAGTTAATTTTTTTGATAAAATAGTACTTCATATTTAGCTTGTAACTGTACCTATCCGAGCGAACAGCCAGCAAAACATATTTAACATTTCGCTTTTGGTATTTGCAGTGATACGAGGGTTGTTTATTTATTTGTAAGGATTAAACGTGAAGCCGAGCCCGAATAGTGAGCGCCGAGCGGTAGTGGTTCCTACTTAAACTTTGCTAAACGGCCAGCTCTGTTGAAAGCCTTCTAAACTCCCACTGCGTTCTACGCTTCCCATTCTGTGTGTTAAAATAATATTGGCAAGGATTACTACCAACTCGCGACTACTGTTTACTTGTTTGCGCGCTGGGAACAGATGTGACACTTCGGAAAGAACAGTAATTATGGCACGGATAGAAAACGCTGCGGTCTGTAAAATGTTGTGCCAGACTATTTTGTAGTGTAAAACAGGAACAAGATGACTATTGAGAAAATAATTATTTAACAGACTTCACAATAATTTAAGTTTACTAAGGTAGGTACTTCATTGCATATTCAAAAGATAAACAAAAAATAAAACAAATATACAAAACAAGGAAATTATATGAAAATCATAACTGGCATTAACAGTGACTGTTGTTAAGGAACTTGTCAAAAGTTTCGCGAATCATTTTGGACAAGTTGCGGCGCACAGGCGGGACTGCGCGCGATGCGAAACTGACTACCCACTGTCCAGATTAGAAACTACTCTGAAATATCTAAAACTTTTGAGATTGTTTATTTCTTTGTTGGTTAAAATAAATGTACCGTTGCAAATAGGAGTACCCGTGTTATAAAAACGTCTGTCCCTTCCCTGTCAGGCAATATTTAGGTAGAGATATTGTGATCTAGGCCAAAATAAAACGCCCTTTCTTTTTTTTTATTAAAGTAGGTGACAATAGTCGCATTTTCCCATATAAAATAAAACTCAATCACATTTTTTATGTACTGACTTCGTTGTTAACCTTTTTATACAAGTTTCGTATTTCGTTTTTATTGTTCTTGTCATAATTATCCATAACCGATAACCATTACAAATGTTCTAACAACAGTAACAAATACATGATCGTTAGCCTCCCGTCTATTTGATTGATTATTTATTTTTATTGCTCGAGACATGAGCAAGACAAGAGAGGAACGAATCCAAAGAAATAGATACGGACATCAATAAAATTTAATTTCACGTCGATCAAACCGTCACTTGCTGATAACTGTCAGGTGATTTATTTAAAAGGTGAAAAATGATCCTGTAGGTAATCAGGGCGGCACTGCGTATCTAGTGGGTGTAATAAATCATTGAAATGACTTTATACCGTGGCGTATGAAATAGTAATACCGGAGCATGCATTTTAATGATAGTGCGGCCACATATGTGGCTTTGTCCGATATTTTGTTTACTTGATTGGAGTCTGAATGTTGACAAAACTGGTGAGCTGTTAATTTATAGATAGGGGATATAAGTTTGTGTTTGGATCGGTTTAATGTAGTCATGCATGTGTGTAGTTAAGGGATAATGTATGTTAGGAAATTGCTTTTCCAGATCTGTTATAACTAAAGAACGGCTGAACCGATTTAGCTGAAAATTGGCAGGGAGGTAGTTTAGAGCCAGGAGAAGGACCTAGGATAGTTTTTGTCACCATCCAGCTGCGGGAAAAAGTCATATCGGGACGCAGGTGAAACCGCGGGCGGAAGCTAGTCTATATATATAAAAGAAAGTCGTGTTAGTTACTCCACTTATAACTCAAGAACGGCTGAACCGATTTAGCTGAAAATTGGCAGGGAGGTAGTTTAGAGCCAGGAGAAGGACATAGGATAGTTTTTGTCACCATCCAGCTGCGGGAAAAAGTCATATCGGGACGCAGGTGAAACCGCGGGCGGAAGCTAGTATTATATATTATTGTTATAGCTAGAATAGTGCTAATAAATATTGCTAATAACAAAAAAAAACTCTTCTATAGATTCGCGAGTTTATTATAAAATATAAATTGTCGGAGGCACAAGTTTTAAGTTTCAATTATGATTTATTATGCCTGAAATGGAAACATCCTTGATGTTACCTTGACTAAATCAAAACAGTCTCAATGTTTTCCAAGCAAAAATAGTTCCGTCCTCCAGAATGTTTACAGACAAGTTTCCTGTGACCAACACATAATATTTGTTAACAGTATTTACTGGAAACGGTAGTGCAATTCAGGTTGTATGCGTTACAGTACAGTTTTAAAACGGTAGATGTTTGAATTCAACAAGTATATTCATATATTTTTTTTATTTGTAACTTACGTGGATTGTCCTTTGTTTTTTCCTATAGCCTGAGGGAGCTGTACAACTGCTCGCCCTCTCACCTCCTTGCGTGATTTTAATTCCTCACAATTTTTTGTTCTGAAGACTCTTCAGTGTACCATCTTGGTACCTTTGAATCAAAATTTCCCATAAAAGTAAATCGGATAAGAACCTTTATATCCTGAAGGTTGAGCTTTCAATTTAAAAAAAGGAATACAACACATTTTGGACCTATGAGAAATTATTCTCTACATAGAAAATACATGTCAATGTGTCTGGCTTCTTTGTTTAACAAGAGGCCTTTACCCTCAAACAAAATATACTGGGTTTTAATAATGACATTTACAAGTGAATACTGAATAGTAAATACACCTATGGCTTACATTATTGTTTTCCATTCTAATGTTAATTAGCCAACTGGTTTGTGAAGCCTCGTCATTTGTTCCGTACCATTCACTTCACTCGTTCTTCATTCGTTCACTTGTTATGAAGTATTTTCTTCTGTGTGTAACGTATAATAAATCGACAAGTCTCGCATATTTTGTTTTCAACTTCACGTCTACTTAACGGGTTTTCATATGGCTTACAGTATTAAGCACTAAGTTATTTATTGTAGAAAGTTTTAGTGAGTCTATACTACGGGTTGTATAGACTGTCTACGAGAATATTAAGTTGTGGACACACTGGGTTCCTAAAAGAGTAACTTTGGTTTTACGACTAAGTCAAAAAAGGAAAAATAGCAGCAAAAACACGATATCAGACAAAATAAGATATCAGAAAATATGATGGATTTGAAACGAAAGCTAATTAGTACAGGTACAAAAATAACCTACAGACGACATGACATGTTTCCTATTAGCTTTTTTTAACACCGGAGGATATATGTGACTAATAGTTAAATGTTTTTGTCAAAATAAACATACCATTAATTAACTTTACTAGCAACATCAATAGTATTAATTTCAAGACACTATTCTAAGTAGTATTTCTTGTAAAAATATAATCATTTTACTCAAAGCTTTCTGTTTTCTCTGGCACTATCCACCGGAGTCCGGACCTATGTAGGTATGTGTGTGTGAGTAACGTGTTATATTACAACGAATATCTAACCAGCCGCACAACACACCGTGGCTACCTCGTTTACATAATAACTATCAAATCAAGTTTATTACATTAATGTTTGAAAGCCATTCATGTTACCTCATTTACCTACTAAATTACAATTTGTTTAGTTTATCTGTATGTGTACCTTTTGTGAAATAAAAACTGAGGGACCTTATTTGCTAACTGTCGTAGGCTAAGCAACACTGTCCACAGACATTACAAGAAAGCACAATACTGTGTTGTTGTCAATGGGAACAGCACATAAAGCTAATTGTGCCAACAGCTTAAGCAAACGCCCGAGGTGTGGGACATTGTCCGCGGTCGTAATCACCGCGAACCGTTGACGGCCCTTCCTTACTTTCATTAAAGATACATTACTCCTTTTATTCTTGTTTAGATTGCAAATTCTCTCTCAGTCCTTTGTCTCATTTAGCATTTATTTACGGCGTATTCAATTTAAATACCGCTCCTTTCGCGTTTTATCGCTGTAGAAATTGCCTGAGTTGGACCTCGCTGTTTTATTTATTTGTCAGTTTTGTTCTTGTTGTTGGTAGGCTCCGATTCTGTTTAACTTCGAAGGTTGTCTTTACATTAGCTACATTATTTATTATTGTAAGTCATACTAAATCTTCTTTAAATCTCGTGATCCATAATTCATTTGACAATACAATGAGCCTATGCAAGTTTAACATTATAGCTATTGTAAATATTTGATCGAGAGAAATTGAAAATAAATTTGAAAAGTAATTGTTATCGGGATGAGAAGATATGATAAAAGATCCTCATCCTAATGCTGTTGAGAAGTGAAACCAATCTGTACAGACTACGAAACTTAATTTACATGACAATGTAGAGGTTTTCACGAGCGGGCAATCATTTGAGTTTTTATAAATATGGCGTTATATCTGGCGTAAGTTTGGGTCTGCGTAATTAAAACTTAAAACTTGTATTATGGGGAAAGCGCAGCGGGAATGTGAACTGTGCCAAGTGTCGGATTTGGTACGTGCCGCGAGTCCGCAATGCAAGCGCGCGGGCCGAGCTTCCTCCGCAAGCCGCGCTTTACTCACTTCCCGGCTTCCCGTTCATCTTAAAGTGAAGACTTTTCCAAAAACTTCGGAAACGTTTTACGAATAAATATTCTTCATTTGATTTTTCACAAATATTTTGAGAGCTGGATCTTTGCCAAAATATCGTTATTCATGACTCTATCATATCCCTTAGTTAGTAATATCGTCTTATGAATAAAAATACATAATATGTAGTTAGTCATCATATAGCATACATTCCGAATTCGATGAAATAATAAAGCAGCCTGTAGTGGATGGACTTTTTCCTTACTATTTTAATGAAACGCTTGTAGGTACATGATCTTATTAACATTCCTAGTAAAAGCTGAATTTTTTTCCTAGATCTATATTGCTGAATGTTGGTATGAAGCTTATATTGCGTAATTTGATGTTGTATTAAGTAGGATATCGTGTATAAGCACCAAAGCCTGACCTACATTACTTGTGTAGTTTATTCAGAGGTAAATAGGAATAAGTAAATTATTCTTATTTATATAATCCACTAGCTTTCCGCCCGCGGTTTCACCCGCGTCCCGAGATAACTGCTTCCCGTAGTCGGATGGTGACAAAAACTATCCTATGTCCTTCTCCTGGCTCTAAACTACCTCCCTGCCAATTTTCAGCTAAATCTTTTCAGCCGTTCTTGAGTTATAAGTGGAGTAACTAACACGACTTTCTTTTATTTATACCTCTATAGATTTAAGTATGAGATACTTATACCGTGTACGTGGATAAACTACGATGTTACATTCAACTTAAATGATAATCTATATTCTCTTTACTCCTCAACTGTTTCTAACTTAATTTTTGTAGCCGACCTTTTTCAACAAGAACAAATAATATGAAAATCCTCTTACATAACATTTATGTTCCTAAAAAGACTGGAAGAAATTGAATTTTAAGAAAAATAGCTACAAAAAGATAGCAATGCAAAAGCTCTTTTTATTTTCTACACAGTGTAGACCTTGTTATTTTGTTAAAATATTAGGTATTCTATTTCTTTTGTGTCAACTACATACTTTCACTAAGTAGCTCATATAATGTTCCAAGGTGTGAAGGTTGACCTGTCAAAATTAATAAAAAATAAACTGGAAATTATATGCGTAGTCATAGGTCTCATTATCAAGAATCTAACAATAAGTTCGATAGCTTTTTAATTTTGGAATATGATTTTTTTTTAGAGTGTTCAAAATCACATTGAATGTAAGGGGTTCATTAATGCAGCTGGCTGCAGGGCTAATTAAAATGGCGCACGTGGCGCGGACGAGACGTCGACGGGCCGACGACGACGCGAGACGCCACCGAGAGCTATTTGCCCTCTCTTATTGCCCTTTTCAGACTATAGTCGGCACCTACAATGTTCTGGTACTCAGTTTTGAACTTTGAACCGGCTTTCCTTTTATGCAGCCTCTAATAGAACGCACAAACAACTAAGGTATGTAAGTAGTATGTACCTGGCGGTTTCTTTATCTTTGTTCTTTAAATTATATAAGCGCACTGTGACATAGTGGAAACTGATTTAATTTAGACACCTCATATACATATCATGTATGTATCAAATTATGTCAAGTCTTGTAAGTACTACCTATACTTCGATATCACTGGAAATATAATTGATTCGAATATAAATATAACTACTGTTGTCTTGTCAAAATAAAATTGATGGTCTATACTAGAGTGTAAATTATATAGACTTTAAGCTTTTTTTTTTCAGTCAGTTTACTGACTATTTATTATAAGACGTATTAATGCTAGACAGCCGAGCCGTGGAAGTCTATAAACCTGACCTTAATATTTTCACTCACCGAAACATTGTTCTTAATGGATAATACTGAAAGTCGGCTAACAAACTTTTGAGTTAAATTCAAAATTATTCAACAAAGTGCTCATGTAAATGAAATATTAAATTCATTTCTTACGTAAAGGTGAAAATTTGAAATCCACCGCATTTTGAATTAGAACGTAGCTATTATGTTAACTTTATGCTAGACCATCTAATTGTATTATGAGTTCAAAAGTTGTGACGTTTTAATTAAAATTACAACTCATTTTGTGTCCTTCCAACGTACGTGTCCTGTGTACGTGACATACATCGGAACAAACTTGTGTGACCTACAATAGGAAATTTACAGTTTCATTTTAATTAAGAAAGGATTTTAATATGAAGCATTAATTTATTGGATTAAGCGTACTTTGTAACTTGTAAAGGATTAAATTAGTTTATTAAACTTAATTAGCTAATTAGATCAAGTAATTGTATTTGTTAATTTACGTTACTTTTGGTTACAGTAGATATTATTAGTTTTAACAAAGGCTCTAGGCGTACTGTGCCGAACAAGTTATATGTGAGCAAAATAAATAGACCACTCATGAATAGATGGAGTTGAATATCATAGTTGACAGTCCACTAAGGCCACCACAAAAGTGGTTTGTAATATCAATCAATTTTCGTCAGTGGCGACGTTAACAGATCCAGCGCTTGGTCCCTCGGGGGGCTAGTTTGGCTCATCCAGAAAAGGAAAGTCACGAATTCATGACGGGACCATTCTAACTCCCAACAAAATAAGTATATTTTGCTGATTCGAGACGAAATTTGCAAGTCTGCCAAGAATATTCGTACCAAATCGTTTTCCTATAATTGGAGTACATGTGAATTTGTATTCAGTGGCGCATCCACGGCGGATGGAATTTCGCCATTTCGTGGGAACCTCGTCCTCCATCATGCGTGCTTATTGAAGTAATTTGTGTAGCCCTGCGTGTATCAGACTGTGTTACTTGAATTTTATTGTGGCTATACATATATTTTCTGTACTTACTGAGATATTGGGCAGTCGTTTCCCTAAATGCTGAGCGCTTACAAAAATATTGATAAGGTGAAGCGAATATCGATAAAGTACGAGCAAAGTGGAAACGATTCGGTAATAGTAATCTTTGGGATCTGCTGCACAGAATGTTAGATGAAAGTTTTAATGAGCGTAGTTATGATCTGTAACGCGTTAACTACACTTGCAATTAGTGGCGAATTGTGAGGAAAATGATAACTTTACCGTACGGACTTGAGATGCTTCGTAGAATAAATTCTCAGTGAATAAGGAAGTAAAGCAAAGAAAACAAACCGAAAGCCACGTTTAAAGGAAATGAAAAAATAAACAGAAATATGAATATTATATTTGTTGTATTCCGAGACAGTCTGTATGGGCTTATAACTAAAGTCGACGATGTCTACGAAAAGCGTAGAGCTGTCGCTACGCACGTAGCAGTTGCTGATTGTAGGCTGCATATTGTACGTGTGCGCTTTTGAATGAACTGAATTAAATTACATACATGCTGTAGTACGTATGTGTGTGTGCGACGCGTGCTACGCATCCGCTTGGCGGTGTATTGTTGCCGCTACGATTCAACACTTCTGTTATTTAGACATACGTCGGAAATGAAAAAGATGTTGCAGACAAGACATAATGTACTGAAAGTATAGCATCGCATGATGCCTGTTTTAGATAAAGTATGAATTGTTACTCGCGAAAATACGCAAAAGAAATGTTGATATTGAAATAAAAGGAAATATTGTCAAGTCATCAAGAAATATAAACGTAGGTCTACATCGTTTGCTACAACTAATGAATTCTAAGCAACCTTTAATCCTGGTATCATCACCCTTCTTTCCCCAAGGGAGCACCGCTAGACAGGGGACTTAGTAATGATCATTAGGGAATGGTATAGTTGTGATTCAGCGTGATTTGTTCTGTCCCTTTTAATTTTTACCGAAGTATTTTTCTCTATTTCTGGAAACGTCTATAGCTGTCCCAAAAAATATTCTACTCTTGACGTTACTTAGTGGTCCAAACATAAACCATTCACTAAACTAAAGGTAACTTCAGCGTATTTAAGCTTCACAGTTTTAGCGGCAATCATGTCCTCGCCTTATGTATGACGTTACATAAGCTAGAGAACAATACTCAATAATTTTCGAGTATTTACTCAAAAAGCATTGATTGGGACCATTGAATATGATTTTTTGAATAAATAGACTTGTAGTCGTCAACTCATAATAAATTGGCTAGACAAACACATACATTTGACAAAAATGTGATTCAGTCAATAAACGTTGTATTATTCATTTTTGTTATTCATTGTGTGTGTTTGTTTGTTCATAAGTGCACAGTGCTCGTGATGTAGGACACAGGGGACCGCGAGCTATCGGCACCACGCTTCGCTTGCCACGTGTCGCCGCCCGCATCCGCAACCATATTTATTTCTCGGACTCCTACTCGTTGCCGTAAATTATTTGGGGCCACACTAATATAGAACGGCTCAAGAGTTCAAGATGTTTGTTTTGAATGCGCTAGCGAAAAGAACCATTAATTTATTCTTATTTGATTTTTTTTTCATTTGATCAGAATCTACGGCCATGCCACACTCATAATTCGAAGTAGGTATACTTAAACTGTAATAAAGAGTGCTAGACCTTGTTTTATAGGTACAGTTCCACAGGATCGTTATACCTACGCAGATAGTCTTTAGGGGACCGTATCAAAACGGTAAACCGCTATGTGTGTCCGTCAGAATTGAAATTTTCGCAGATTTTTGTTGCCGCTATGATAACAAAGTGAACACTAGAAACAAAATAAATATGTTACGGGGGTCCCCTGCAACAATCGTAATTTTTGGCCGTTTTATAAGTGGTACGGAAACCATTGTGCTTTAGTTCCACTCGCACTTTGCCGGTTTTTTTTTTAAATATAGACCGACCGCTACTGTGTCATATAACCGGGTTTTCGTAGGAGTTAGCTCTAGTGGCCCTCTTGAAAAATGGAAAACGAAATAAAACCGTAACTCCTGAAAATGACCCGAGTCTAGAGCCTGAAAAGCAAAAAAATACTGTTATAAAATCTAGGCAATGTAGATAAATTTCCAAAACCTTTTTTTGGTATTAAGTCTCTTTTAACTTTAAATAACTCTTTTAACCAGGTTAAAACATTGAAGGTTTGAACAAAGAATGTTTTAAATTGCATTTTAACGGGAACAAAAGGTGTTGATGACACTCGCAAAATAAAATGACACAGTATTACGTTACTACAGTTTTACGTGTTTCAATTGGTATTCTTTAATGCGAGTGTAATGTCATTGTAATAATGGCGTTATACCTTATACAATATTTTTGTTTGCTGTGTAAATCTGAATTCAACACAACAACATTCTCCTTAAATACATTAAAAAGTAACAATACAAACTGTTGAAAATATGTGTGTCATGCATACTAAAACATTGCCTCAGCGACAAATTAATTACCAAAACAAATCAGTCATCGATAAATTAAATAAATTGACTTTAATATGAATGTGTATATTAATTACGCCAATCAACGACATTAACGAGGCAATAACACTCATACTACGTCCTCATTATCTTTACCGGATTAATTTGATGCTTTGCCTCTCGAATTGACGAAAATTGCTTTGTGCAAAATTCAGACGGCACTCGGCGACGCGGCCTGACAGGAGCCCAAAGCTCATTTCACGGCGGTCGCACTCGTATTTTACACTATCCAAAAGAGGCATTCTAAATAGCGAGAAAAATCTTGTTTGCTTTCGTGTATAAACATTCTTTGTCGCTCCGTTCTGGAGTAAAATTTTGCTCGAAAAGGGTCACATAGGTGAACGTACGAAGCTTTTAGCAGTATCAGATGGTGAACTAGTTCGGTTATAATGTATGCTCGGCGATAAGCACGTTAGAATTCGCGGCAGAAGCTGCAAAGAATTACTTCGTGCTGCAACATGAGCTCGGAGGCGTAAACTGGGGGTTACATGCATAATGCTGGGTTTGAATTAATACCGACCACAGAGCGTAAGTGTTATATGAGATTGAATTAATCAAGTAATTTATTTAGTAACATAACGTAATCGCTTCTGATCCCCGAGGATTAGGCAGGTGCTCTGTCTCACATATCGCTGGTTTCGATATTTAATCTCCATATGATAAGGGGTAACTGGATTGCTAATTTGCTATTCACCGCGTAAATTGCTAATCCCAGTGAAATACTCCTGTTATTAATTTAATACCTTTTTTTGCCTTTTTTAATGTTTGTACACTCACATGAAAAAATAAAATGTTTATTTAAGTTATGCGTCTTGAAAGTTTTCTATAAGCATTCTAATCGGATTAGAGCTTGGTACCTAGCTATATGTAGGTATAGTATCTTTCACAATAAAGTCATACTGTCAAAGAGCTTGTATGGATGGCTTCGATATAACGACAGACTTAAAGTCTTGGAAGTCTTGCATCAGGGGCACGCTGTATATGAGTGCACTAAACCGCCTTATCTCCCCTTCTTGTTTAGATAGACGCCGGCTCTTTCCGTAGAATGCATCTTTAAGAAGTCCATAGATAAGATTTTATGGAAATAATTTAGATCGGCTCAAATGACGAGGGTGGTGTGTTGTATATTGCCATTAATAGAACAAATTCAAGGGCCTTTTCATTGCATATGTACAAATAGGGGCGAGTATATGTAACAATAACAAAAGTACAAATATCTAGGGCGCGAGGTGCGTTGCCAAGCGCAAGGATAGCGGAGGTCATGACACGGCGTAGTTGAATCTGCTGTCACCTTAGTGGTGCGGGTCCACTCCGCACTCACTGACCTACATCCGCTTTGGCACCGTTCACAATCGCCGCTTCAACTTAATTGTCCCGACACTTTGGCCTTCCTAACGACTGTGCCGCAATCGGCCGATTTAAGGGGCGTTCTGAACATTGCGACTGCATCCCACTCGGGCCGGCGACATCCATCCGACACCGAGTCAAAGGCCGCATTGGAGATGAC
This sequence comes from Helicoverpa assulta, assembly GCA_963856015.1. NCBI lineage: Eukaryota > Metazoa > Arthropoda > Insecta > Lepidoptera > Noctuidae > Helicoverpa > Helicoverpa assulta. Next base: position 7,257,783 of record CAWLCW010000016.1, read on the forward strand.
GTTATGCAAATTATACCTTTGTAGCAATTCAATGTTTGTTAGCGAAACATTTGTTCCTTTCACAATAATAAAATAACACTGCAGCTCCATGTTTGTCTACGTAATGCAAGGACTTGTCGAATAAAGTAAAAATACGACACATTGTGTGAGTGCCACGTTACGGGAATATACAATGAAAAGAGGGAGGATTACAATTTGCCTTTGTGATGGCGTCGTCGAATTACATTAATCTGGCGTACTTGTGCCGAGGCGGCGCCGCAACCAACTTGATTAAAAATTCTATTAGTTGAAAGGCAGACATCTTCTTAATAGATAAAGTGCACGCCGCTAGTTGTGGTGACTTGCGGTTACGATGCTTGTTATGGTAGACCTGACATACTTGTGTTAACCTTAATTAGATTTTCTATGGTATTATCAATCCAGCTAGTTAGTCAGACTGGTAAACATATGTGGTGGGAACGGGAAGAAACTGTGGATTATCTGTAATTTCTTAAACTCTTAAGGTATTGTAAGAAAGAGAAAACAATATTTACATTGTTGGTTTTCGCCCATGAAGGCACAATTGTCAATTCACGACGTGTGACCCCAATAACAATTACGGATTGGGACTTAAGGGGTAGTTTACTCGTCTCAAAATATGACTTTATTTGCAAGATACAAATAGACTAAAGAAATTTATATCTTCTGAAGATAGTCAGCCAGGTTATTTTCTAAGCTTTCTAAGCACTTCTTCAGTTGCTATTTTCCTTCCTGATTGTAAACATTGTACATATCCAAATACAAAAATAATTTCATACGTTTCGTTGAACATAAGAGTTGGATTCCCAAGCTGGAAAATCAACAAGAACGTCTCACGTGCAACAAAGCAGTGATATTTCGTTACAGAAATAGAACCTTTAAGGTAGATTTACCTGTATATTGCCCAAAAATGAAGACATTATTCCATTGCAAAATTTTACGTATCTAGTTACAAACTTTTGTAAACAAATTAAACGAAGAAGAATCGTCACCTTGCCGTGGTAATTGTAACAGTAAAATCCGTGTAAAAACAACACAGTGCTGGGCGCTTCTCCCTGCCTTAATGAGCGCCCCGGGCGTCCGGTCGCCACTCCAGTCGCCATATATCTGTACTATTTTTTACTTCTCCCCTTTTATGCAAAATACTCAATTGAAACATTGAATTCAATGTGAGGTAATGTTTCCTGGTTACATCGCTCTTGTTGAAATTCATTTAAAGTACTTTGGTTTGAAGATTTTTTACTTTGTGTTTGCTTTTGTTTGTTACTGTTTAGAAGAGAAAGAAATAACTAAATATTTTTCACAAAATTCTTATTCAGTATTGTTTTTGTATGAGTAGTGTCACGCATACAATAAACAGAATCTTTTTCACATTTGCGCATAATTTATTTTTTAACTTTAGTTGCTTTTAAACCATATGTATGTAACCATATGTTAAACCATATGTCCCATCAACATACCCTTAGGATTTTACCCGTCTCCAAATGTAACTGAGATTTAGACCGTGGCTATAAATGTGCCAATTTTCATACAAATCCTTTGAGGATTGCGGCCTCCAGTTTCAGAGAAACACCTTCAAAGTTGTATGTATTTAAGGCATATATTATAGCCATAACTGTACGAGATAAACATTGCCAGAAGAAGTCGTTAAATGTAGGAAATGATTAGGAGCACCTAAAGCTAGAAACATTTCAGCAAAATTTAAGTTCAAATTGTAAAGAGAAAATAAATCACAGTTGTTTAGCAAAACACGTCAGTGCGGTTTCTCTACAGTATTTTCTTTTAGATATCAATGTGGAGTGCAGAGCCAAACGCAGCACACAGCGTCGACTCGGACAGCGCAGATTTACGAAGACTGCCGTTATCTCGAACCGCATCTCCGACCGGACCAACGCGCAACTGAAACACGCAAAAAGAATGCTACATATCCCTAACCATTGAAATCACGACCAGAAAAATAAGAAGCAGAGCGAGAACTGCGCTAGTTCCCGTAACAAACAACCTACCTGCGTTCGTGGCATTACCTTCGAGTTTAATACTTTAAACAATGATAGGGGACAACTCAGCAGACGCTTAGTAAAACGTTTACTAGAGAATTGTTCTTTTTAAGTACACAGACAACTCTCTCTGCAAGTCGCCGACATTCGTGTGAGCTCTTTGTAAATACGCAGACTTTATTTGAACTGCTGGTGTCTGATTTACTTTCTGGTTTCGTGTACTGGTACGTTAACCGGGAGTTATGAGACTGTTTTATTACCTATGTAAATTTTTGCTGCGTATGTTCGAATACATACAAGTAGGTAAACAGGCACCATTACTTTTTAAGAGCATCATTTTTTAAATCCTAATAATGTGATCCTTTTCTGATGTTTGTGAGTGTAACAACATTGTAACTCCTGGAACGGACTTTTCAGATATTTGCTACATTTTTCTACATTAAATTGAAGCTCCGAGCGTTATCTAGTATCGTAAATTGTATCAAACATGCTTACAAGGCGCCAGTTTTCTCAATAGAGTATCTTTTTACGCTTTGATGCTTCCAAAACTTGGAGAAAAATGTTTCAAAACTTAGCGTTCCAATATTACAGGCAGCAAAATTTTAAAAACAAACCAGTATTACTGGCACTTAAAATATATCCGAACAACGCACCAGTAGTGAAGCTGCGGGAAAAAGCTATTTAGTTTAATGCCAGCACGCATGCATAATGCGCTTAAAGCGCTAATTCTCCCATTTTCGAATACATGCAAGGATATTAATACACTGACGTAAATGTAGGGCCGTTGCACACAGTTACAATTGCGTTGGAATAAAAAGGAGACATCCGTACCGCAGCTGCTGTGGTCTGCACAACATATTTCTGTTCGCATATTTGCTTTTCTTATTTTAATTTGTTTTTGTTTCTTGTGTTAAGAAGTCGTTTACAACTTGTTTACAACTTAATAAGAACAATTGCAGTGTGATAAATTGTTTTAGTGCTAACTCGTATTTCATTTGCAGAAGTTTGTACATGATATCTGGAATATAATTACGTTATTTTTGTACTAATTTCTACAGGCCTATGTACCAATCTAATAATGGAAAGGGTTTTATTCGTAGTAGTCTACATATCCGTAGTCATTACCATTTCGGAGTGGTCCTTAGAATAGATCACTTTATTGCTTGCTGCGTGGGTGTTGAGTAAGGTTAGGCTTTCAGGGTATCAGGTGTTTGGGTGAAAAGGATTCATTTGAAAATGTTCATTTTAATTGTATTTTTTCAATCTGTTTTAGTGTTTCAATGTTACTGTGCTACATATTATTGCAAGGAATCTGTTTTTTTTTTCTGTATATATGTTTGTATTTATGATTTAACAGAATTTCATAACTTTAAATATGGCATGTCAGTTAATAGGAGCTTTATTTGATCTCAGATGAGAGCCAGAGATTACCTATGGTATGCCACTTCAAGAAGGCAAAACACAACGACAGTTCCATCAACAATTGAAACAACATTTCCACGTAAAAACAAATAGCACAATTTTCAGAACGAACACGAGTTAACCCTCGCAGGCACGTTTCAACAAACAGTCGTCCGTTTACTTGTTGCGGTATTTAACCCTCCAATGCGATGGTATCAGCATAATGCGGTCGTCATTGCTGCCGTCGCGCGATACCTCACCTCGTTATTATAGATTTACATTTTAACCGCACTTACCCGTATTGCCTATTTGATGTAAATTAATTTATTTAATTTTGTTTCGTCACTTTGTTTGCACTACGTTTGGATGCAGTGATAGGGTTTGATGTTTTTTACTAAAGCCTGCTGAATAATTCGGATATTGGCATATTAATTCATTAAATATTTATCGATTTTGCAAAAAAAACAGCGATTATAAAATAATACGACCTAAGTTGTAAATAAAAAAAAAAACTGTTGGTAAGTATATTCCGTATTTTGATACCATTTCGTTTCAGCATCAAGTCTTTCTTATTTACTTACTAGCTTTTGCCCGCGACTTCGTTCGCGTGGAATAGTGACTTCCGGCAGATTTTTGGTTTTACCCACATAGTTCCCGATCTCGCGGGATTTTTGAGACGTTCCCGCTCCCGCAGGATTTTTGGGATAAAAACTATCCTATGTCTTTTCTCGAGTTCCAAACTATGTCTGTACCAAATCGACAAATACAACGGAACCAAATTAGAATTTACGAAACAGGACCAATCCACATAAACGACCATACAACCGACAATACAATTTTTCCACGACGGTACCAAAGCGCTCGGCCGATACCCAACCAAATGCGTGTAACGAAACCATAGTGCGATCTACTTCGATCCCAACGCCATCTATCGAGCATAGTGACAACTCGGATTATTTATCTATACTCCGTTCGGGCATTTTCTTTGTACTAAAAGTAGTATTATATTGTTATTATTTTTTTAATACCTTTTTACTATTTATTTACTTTTTTCCGATGAATTAAAACAACATGAACCGAACTCGTGTAACGATCGACACAATTGCGCGTAGTACTAATAGAATTTATCTATACTCCGTTAGAGCATTTTCTTTGTAGTAAAACTTTTATTATATTAAAATTAATTTTTTACACCTTTTTACTGTTTATTTACATTTTTCTGATGGATTTTCCGATGAATTAAAACAATAACATGAACCGAACACGTGTAATGACACCATTGCGCGATTAACGCCATCTATCTACGGAGCATAGGAACAGCATTTCGACATTTGACCAATAGATGGCACTGTATGTCCGTAATAAATTTTATTTTTTATTTTTATTTTTTGTAATAAAAACTATCCTATGTCCTTTCTCAAGTTTCAAACTATGTCTGTACCAAATTTCACACAAATCGGTTCAGTAGTTTAGGCGTGAAGAAAAGACAGACAGACAGACAGAAAGACAGACAGACAGACAGACAGACAGAGTTACTTTCGCATTTATAATATTAGTTTGGATAAGGAAATTGCTTTTTGTCTCAGAAAAAAATACTTTCGCGGCTTTAATCCGTACTTCCAACACCGTTGGAATAAGTTTTTTTAGCTTGTTGATTTTAAGCTCAGCTCCGATTAAAAATTAATTATAAGAAGAACATGTTCACACGGCTATGGCAGAGTACCTACACGGCTCATTAGATCTACAAACATTAAGTTCATTAGTGTTGTAATTGGCGCGCTGTCCGGTGTCAACTTATCACGTGATTCACTGACCAAATCATCACGGTAATAATTAGCCTTCATTTGTTCACCGTGCAATTTGTTACCGACAGCTTACCTAAGGCCGGCTACAGACCGTCCTACATCAACGCGTAGGATGACTCATTGAAGGAGAATTGAATCAAGTTTGCAGAGGAAACAGTCGTCCGCATTTACTTAACTTTGATTTGATGACCCTCGGCTCTGCAAATTGAGTGTGTAATTAGGATCTGTGATTCTTTCATACATTTTCCTCCCGTTTTCTATAAATGTGAGTTAGCGTTGACTTTGATTAATCTGGTACTTAGTCCTTGTCATTGCGAGTTAACTGTGTGCATACAGAAGTGGTTTAGTTTGCAGTTTACCTTAGTAACATGAAATCTGATCTTATGGTTGTGGTTGCGAATGTGAATATGTGTGTGAATCAAATGTACTAAAACAGATTATGTTACGGTCACGGTTACGGTGTATTGGCTATCATGCTCAGTAAGTTATCTTGATGGCATACATTGAGAGAGTATAATTTCCACATAGGTGTCCTTTGATGATATGCATGGAAAATTTGGTATACATTTTTGACAGGAATTTATAGTAGGTAGAGAAAAAACACTTCACTTGTTGCTGATCTACTATAATCTTGGAAAAGATTTTTTTCTCAAAGAAAAAAGTACACAGAGTAGCACATCTCCAAATAGTACTAATAAAAAATTGTGGGATGAAGTAGGTGTACTATAGATGTAGTAGGTTATGTAGAGGTTTGGTTGAAACCCTTGGTTTTTTGCGGAGCCATTATGTATATTAATAGACAGTATTCTGCCTATACATACATGTAGCTTAAAGTTTAATTATATTTAAGTAGAGGTCGTTGTAAACGTGACGATGCGGGCCCGCGCGTCACGTGAGGTAGCGTGCGCGCCGCCGACCACCTGCCAATAATCACAATGTTCTTATGCCGCACTTATAATTACTTTACCTTCTAAAATTGCATACAAACATTGTATTGTTAGTCTTTATCTAACTTTAAGAACTGTACCTATTTTTAAGTGAGTATAAAGCTCTATTTTAAGGTGGCGCGCGACGTCCCAAAGGGGTTTCAGTGCTACCTTATAACTGCTTTGCAGAGTGTCCGTCTGTCTCTTGACTGTGACTTTTGGGTATTCGAAATTATATATAGTTGTTATTTTTTTGTGTGGCTGTAAATGGTTTCATGGTCTGGCCATAAGTCTTGGATTTTTGGGAGGCGCACTTCGGGCTGAAGCTAACATTTTGAAGTCTTTTTGGTACAACTTAATTGAAAGGGTGACATATTATAATTTTAAATATAAAAGTAAATTTTTATTAGCAGTTCGGCAGCTTTGTAAGTGCCATTTACTCATAAGAATTTTAGCAGTTTTAATTAAGTTCGATGGATAATTTCATTTAGGTGTTGACAGTAAAAACATAAATATTTGATTGTTTATTTTATTGTCACTAAAATTAATCATCCATTCAATGCAAACTTCCTGTCGTGTAGTGTTATGATGAACCAACAGCCGAGATAGCTTCAGTTTTATTCTTCACGGCACACTGACGTTGACTTTTATGCATTTGTAAATACCACTACTGATTTTGTGTGTTTTTAATTATCTTATAAATCAACAGCAGCTTCACGTAAATTATTACGTAATCTCTCGATAACATACATTTTATATTATCATACTTTTTATTTATAGCAGAGTTTCCTATGTAATATACTGTTATTGTATGTCGATAACCAATTCTTATGCAAATGATGGAATGCTTAAAAACCCATTGCATAAACCAGCAATGAATTGACTTTGAAAGTTTTATGGATATTGTTGTTCTCAAATAATGATTTACACATACATAAGTACTTACAATGAAAGTCTTTTGGGAGGTAATGTTTACTTTCTTGTTAATTAAATACTTAACTACATTCCAAAGGCATCCGATTGTGATTTTAGAGTTCACATTCTTTACCGTTAAAGCCTGATATCATAACTAAAAAACGGATGCCTAATTGCAGATTATATATAATATAATTAAAACGATTTAGAGTGAAAATAAATATTTATTTCAATAAATTTCGTTTTGATTGTCTGTATTTTCGATATATTGGTTTTTCTTTTTAACAACATTCCATGCATGTTTGAGAAAAATCCATACCTAAGCGTGAATTATATTCAACCATCAAAATAACTTTCACATTTAACTTTACTATGCTTAAACAAAGACAGAATTCAGTCCACTCTAGAAACGGGAACTCTCCAGGGCAATTCTAATGTTACACAAGAAGCTTATCATAAAAAAGACTGCAGCGTACTAAATATGCGTTTCTTTGTTTCAGATCATATAAGAGAATTCTCATGCGGCAGTCTCTTCTACCGTACTTTGTATTTGAATGAGGAGAGAAACACACTTTACGTTGGTGCTATGTAAGTATTGCGCAAACAATGCATTTTTATAACATAACTCCTGAACGTGGCTGTAATATACATGAATGAAAAATGTCTGCTACGGGCAGAGAAAGTCTCGGTTTATTTCGCAATATTAATTAACCAAATATTTCTAACTGAACAAATACAATGACGCGAAAAGTCAATTTAACTTTCCTTTTATCTATTCACGGTTACTTTAAGTGGGAGTTAAGTAAGCCTATAAAACGCAAGCTATAAATATAAATAATTAAAGCATTATTATAGAAAATTATATCACGAACCAAGTTATTGTTACAAATTAATTCCAAATGAACGGTCCTTTCTTATTATTACGCTTGCAATTACCAAAAATACCTTTCTTATTATGTTGTTTTTCTGTTAATTATTCCTATAAATACAACGAACAGTTTTATCAGAAACCACAATATAAATACGGGGTTTACAATTGTAGCTGATTAGTGTTACCACAACCACTCGCCGTCATTTTAATGATTTACTTGGGAAATGGGTTTGAGGCACGATATCGTATTATCCACCAATTTCTGACTACTTTTATTTGCTTTAGCTGGCCCATTTTGCTTGTCATTACACTGTACCGTGTTGTTCTATTATCATTTCGACACTAATTTTATTATTTACACTGGTGAAGCGTCAATGTCTTTTTTCAATGCAAATATTTATTCAATAATAAATTAAATATAAGTTATTTTTCCCGCAACTTAAAACTTTATTTCGATTATTTTCATATTTATAATAACCCAATTGAGTCTCTGATGATGATATCCGAACGACAATACGAGCTACCGCAGCGCCCATTGGTTCGTATCGAGTGTTCTAGAAGATGCTCGCATCGAGCTAGCAGTTGCGTCTGGCCACCGCCAAGGACGCACGTAGTACTTTTCCCGCCGCCATTGTGTCGAATACACACCGCTCCGCGTCATTATTTCCCTATATGTGATTTCCTGAAGATTCTCGTGTAATAATTGAACCTGCTGCTAGAAGACATTGCGGACTTATAGTGCAGTGCTGATTTCACGAGTTTTAACCAGTCCACCGGTGGATGAACCTAGATTTAGCTCGCCGGCCGGCAGCCCTTACCGCGACCACGCGCCCTGGAACGAGGCATCTTCACATTTCGCTGGTTCTAAGTGAGGTCCCTGGATTCACAAGGTACGTGGGCTTTATTGCTGCAAATAGTTGTAGTGGGTATTGGTGTCTAACGGAATATCATCAGCAGGGATTTAATTGAAATACGATTTAGGTTTCACCGCCATATTGTTTTCCCCGCATTCGATTTTCAAGATTTGAAATCACCGCTCCCGCATTTCTCTTTTCTTTCTTCATTCAACCTTTTAAATTTCTCCCAATTAAATTAATTAATTTTTTATTATTTTTCCATGATGAGGCTATTTACACGCCTCATCATAGTTTTGGTCCTTCGAAACCGGATATTGAACCGCTATTAGTTAGATTTTTACGTAATAATTGGTGAAAATCATAAAGTAACATTGCACAATAGGTATAGGTAATTTACGTAAACTTTGGTGAATTATACCTGCCTACAAATCGCTCCGCTTTAATAAGTATGAACATATTTGACAATAGATTTACGTAAGTATTTGGTAAATCTGTCAATTTGTCTCACAGAATAGAACGTGTTACGTATTAATTGGTAAAGTTCATTCTTTGTTTATTTATAATTTCGCCTTTGTAACAAATACATACCTACAATAGGAGGTAGTTACATATCATTTCGGTTTTGTGCGTATGAGTCATTTTTATTCTAATACCTACAGATAGTTTTACTATTGCAAACCGCCTTGTAACTTGTTTACCGCATTTCTTTATACTGTTTTTGAAGATTAGCTTCACAAAATGGCTGACAAACAACTAAAACCGGAAGATTTACTAACGATCCTTCATGAGAAGAAAGGATTATTATTCAAACGTATTAATCGATTATATGATTTATCAAAAAATATTTCGTCGTTCGATTCGAGAAAGAATGAAAGTTTTATGACTGAATCGGAAACTATTGACGACATTCGAGACAAATTCGAATCTTATGTCGATCGAATTAACCAAATAAACATGAATTTGAAACCTGGTTCGAGTCCCGACTATGCTTCTTTAGAATCCTTTGAAGATTTGTTTATCCACATCAAGCGTATTAGAAATAAAGTCAATAGTAGTCAATCTCCGTTATCACATAGTAGTAATTCGAAAACGCTTTTTGAACCGCTAAAAATAAAGTTGCCCCCGATCGCACTGCCTTCTTTCGATGGGAAACCAGAGAATTGGCCTGTTTTCTACGAGTCGTTTAACTCAAATATTCACGACAACGATCAGCTGACTGACTCGCAGCGTGTGCAGTACTTAGTAGGTAAACTTACACATAACGCGTTGAAGGTTACAGCCGGTATCGTGCCTACGGGTGATACCTACCAGTTCTTATGGAACAGCTTAGTTAGTAAATACCAGGATAAACGCACATTAGGTACACACTATTTGAAAAATATATTTGATTTAAAATGTTGTTCTTATAACGCAAATAGTCTCGATTCTTTCATTGAAACATTTAATGCAAGTATTTCTGCCCTGAAACAACTGGGTATTCCGGATCTTGCTGATTTTATTCTCTTGCATTGCGCTATGAGAAAAATAGATTCACAGACTGGTCAATCGTTTGAACTTTCCATTCGCGATATTGAAATACCTACAACTAAATTGTTAATTAGCTTTGTTCAGGATCAGGCAAAAATATTAGCTCGCTTGAATTTATCTCATTTGAATGCGAACGCGAAAAATAACTATGATAAACCGCATGGTTCCGCATCTCGCCATCCTCGTACGCAAACGAAATCGTTTGTTGTGAGTGAATCGATTAATTGTTCCGCTCCTACAGCGACTTCGGTCTCGAGTTGCGCGTATTGTAATGATAACGCTCATGTTAATTTGTATAACTGCGCGAAGTTTCAATCCACGTTAACTCCTAGAGCTAGGTTTGAGTTTATTAAATCCAAAGATGGATGTGCAAATTGTCTGAGCATTTCGCACGGTTTGAGTAAATGCAAGTCGACCTCGGTTTGTAAAGTATGTAAAAAACGTCATCATACTTTATTACATTTTGATAAAAATAATAATCCCCCGCTGCAAACTGCTGATGTTAGATCGGTGAATTGCAATGTAGTCGGCGCGCCTGCTCTGGCGGCGCCGCTGTCCGTCGCGCCTTCCGCGCACCCCTCGCCCCGCGCGGCGTCTTCGCTTGCGCCGACTCACGCCGCTGTGTCTTGCTCTTATTCTTATAGCGATAAGGTCGATATTCCCGCGCCGGTAACCGTGTGTGGCTCGGGTGATGTTACTAAAACATTTCCGAATCATAATACGGCCGCGTTATTAGCAGCTGATACGAAGGCTGAGTCGACAATTCTGTTATCAACCGCGCAGGTTTACGCGCGAGCTAGTAATAATAGGTCGGGTTATAAAACAATAGTTAGGTGTTTAATTGACAATGGCTCGCAAAGTAATTTAATAACCACCGCTTGTTGTAGAAAACTCAATTTAATAATAATTCCTTTGAGTAATTCTTTTGTCAAAGGTGTTGGTTCTGTATCGCGGCCGATAATAGGTTATGTGAACTTAGAAATCGAGTCTCGCGTAGACCCGCATCAAAAATATAATATTCGCGCGTTAGTAGTTGAGTGCATTACGGACCAGGTACCTTCGCACCATATTAAGTGGGATTCTTCATTGGACTCCCACTCGCTACCGCTCGCTGATTTAAGCTGGAATATTCCAGGCGATATTGACATAGTGTTAGGCGCTCAACTGTTTCCGTATATTTATTTGGGGAATAGGGTAGACTTAGGTTCACATGCGCCTCCCGCATTGTTAACGACATTCGGGTATGTCCTTATGGGTGATTTTCCGCATAGTAAAGATAATTTAAATCTACCTAGCTTTTCTTACACAACGATAGCCCTTGATAATTTATTACAAAGGTTCTGGGAAATGGAAGAGGTTGAAGGTAAACGCTTTTTATCTCCTGAGGAAACCGAATGTGAGAATATTTTTTCCTCGACCGTGTCACGTGACGATTCGGGCCGGTACACTGTCGCGTTACCTTTCAGTAAGGATCCCTCTGAGTTAGGTAACTCCCGCACCGCCGCGTACCGTCGACTGGTTGCGCTGGAGAAAAAACTCCGCCAATCACCGACGTTGAGGGAAAACTATAACGCAGTGATCCAAGAGTACATAGATAATGGATACTTAAGTCAAGTCGATGAGTCAGACATTTCGGATGACGGGTACTACATCCCTCATCACGCTGTCGTTCGGCCAGACAAACCGATGCCGCGCATTGTATTGGATGCGAGTGCTAGGACGCATACTGGTTTATCTTTAAATGATGTACTCCATATTGGTCCGAATTTACAAACGGATCTGTTTCTTCTTTTAATCAATTTTAGATTATTTCCTATCGCTATAAATTCTGCTATTAGGCAGATGTATTTACGAATCTGCGTACCTGTTGCGCAGCGTAAATACCTACGCATCTCGTTTCGATTCAATAAGAACGAACATTTGTTAACATACGCTTTTAACCGCTTACCTTTCGGACTTAAGTCGAGTCCTTTCATAGCTATGCGCACTGTGCGACAGCTGGCCTCGGACAGTCCGTATATACTTAAATTCGCTAGACCAAAGGTTCATTGTGAACCTCGGTCACCGCAGGGGTTGGCAGCCGCGGAAAAGGTTATAATCCGTGCCGTGCAATCTGTCCATTTCGCAGATGACATTAAGCTCATTAAATGTGGTAAACTTTTACCCAAGAAACTTAGAAGTTTGTCTGTCTTCTTCGATGAAGAAGGTATATTACGCATTGGGGGAAGACTTTCAAAGTCATACCTTCCTTATGATGCCAAGCATCCTTTTTTACTTCCTAAACATGATCCGATTGTAGATCTGATAATTCATCATTACCATGTGATGAATTGTCACACTGGACCAGGGCTACTTATGTCTATTTTACGGCAGCGATTTTGGATACTAGATGCCAGGACTGTCATTAGGTCTAAGTTGAGACAATGCAACACATGCTTTAGGGTTAGTCCGACGCATCCTACTCCAGTGATGGCGGACCTTCCTGAATACCGTGTCTCGGAATCAAAGGCATTTGTCCATACTGGGGTGGATTATGCTGGTCCCATCCGCATAACTCTCACTCGTCGCAGAGGTCAGCACGCTCAGAAGGCTTACGTCTGTTTGTTTGTGTGTTTGGTAACCAAAGCGGTACATGTAGAGTTAGTCTCTGAACTTACTACCGACGCCTTTTTAGCCGCATTTAAACGTTTTATCTCACGTCGAGGGCCAGTATCGTGTCTTTATTCGGATAACGCTACCAACTTCGTTGGTGCTAAAGCCCAACTAGACGAACTTTATAATTTCTTAATGAAGTCAAACCTCAATTCATCTCTTTTAAACGAGTTATTAACCCGCCGCATTAAGTGGAAGATGATTCCACCACGCTCCCCACATTTTGGCGGCATGTGGGAAGCGAACATAAAAACATTAAAAACGCATCTCTATCGTGTGATTGGAGAACAACTTCTTACTTATGAAGAGTTACAGACTGTACTCATTCAAATAGAGTGCATTATGAACTCACGCTCTCTGAGCGTGTTGTCGTCTGATCCGCATCCGGAAGTTATAACTCCCGCTCATTTTTTGATGTCCACCCCATTGCAGTACTTGCCGGCAGCCGATTTGTCTGGTCAGCGCTTAAATCTTTCCCAACGTAAACAGTTGTTAGATAGTATGGTCCAATCTTTCTGGAAGAAATGGCACTTAGAGTACCTGCATACGCTGCAAGTTAGGCAAAAGTGGGCAACCGCGGCCAAGCCCGTAGAAGTAGGAACTGTCGTGCTCGTGGGACAGGATAATTCTCCTCCATTGAGTTGGCCATTAGGAGTTATAACTGAGGTTTATAAAGGTGCCGACAATGTCATTCGCGTTGCAATGGTGAGGACGAAGTTCGGTAATTTTAAACGCTCCGTCACGAAACTATATCCTATCCCAACGCAATAAAATTTATGTTAACGAATACTCATAGTTTAAGGATTAGGATTAGTCTCTTTTAAATATTTTCATTTCTTCTCCGCGTTCAGTCATAAGACTTAGGCTGATCATGACTTACGTTAGTAGATCTTTATAATTTTCACCTTTCCCTTTGAAAGAACTTGCGTCCTTCCAAGGCGGGGAGCATGGTGAAGCGTCAATGTCTTTTTTCAATGCAAATATTTATTCAATAATAAATTAAATATAAGTTATTTTTCCCGCAACTTAAAACTTTATTTCGATTATTTTCATATTTATAATAACCCAATTGAGTCTCTGATGATGATATCCGAACGACAATACGAGCTACCGCAGCGCCCATTGGTTCGTATCGAGTGTTCTAGAAGATGCTCGCATCGAGCTAGCAGTTGCGTCTGGCCACCGCCAAGGACGCACGTAGTACTTTTCCCGCCGCCATTGTGTCGAATACACACCGCTCCGCGTCATTATTTCCCTATATGTGATTTCCTGAAGATTCTCGTGTAATAATTGAACCTGCTGCTAGAAGACATTGCGGACTTATAGTGCAGTGCTGATTTCACGAGTTTTAACCAGTCCACCGGTGGATGAACCTAGATTTAGCTCGCCGGCCGGCAGCCCTTACCGCGACCACGCGCCCTGGAACGAGGCATCTTCACATTTCGCTGGTTCTAAGTGAGGTCCCTGGATTCACAAGGTACGTGGGCTTTATTGCTGCAAATAGTTGTAGTGGGTATTGGTGTCTAACGGAATATCATCAGCAGGGATTTAATTGAAATACGATTTAGGTTTCACCGCCATATTGTTTTCCCCGCATTCGATTTTCAAGATTTGAAATCACCGCTCCCGCATTTCTCTTTTCTTTCTTCATTCAACCTTTTAAATTTCTCCCAATTAAATTAATTAATTTTTATTATTTTTCCATGATGAGGCTATTTACACGCCTCATCATACACGATGTTTAAACTCCTAACATGGATTTGTTACTTTTTGTTTTATTTAATTGCGATCAACGGGTGAATTTACTTTTATTTAATTAAGTTAATGTTGTAGTTTCGGAGTTCACATTGTTTAAAGTTCAAGCTGTGTTTGAAGTGCTTTAAATAAAGTTAAATCCTAAACTCTATCTTGTTTCGTTTAACCTCTAAAAATAAGTACCAACCTAATTTACATATTATGTAGCTATTTCGTATTTTGAATTATTTCTGTTAAACTAGATTACATAATAAAACAGAACTAAATACAAATTATAAACCAACAATACTCAAAAATACAATATGATAGTGGTCTGCCACAAACGTGTTCTACGTAATATTTTTCGTTTTCAGTTTAGACACCTATCCGTCACGTGTCCAAAAGTTGATAATTCTTTCACATTTCCCCCGAGGAAGCTTTTTGTTTCATCCGAATTCAGAGTAATGCACATTTCTGATATTTTTTTATGTTATTCCCTGTCCAATGCACATTTCCTTTCATAGTTACGCGTGAATTTTTTGCCTATCTCATCAAGTAAAGTGTGGTTTTTCACAGTTATTTAAAACATTTAAATGGCGACTTTTTGGATTTTTGCAAACTTTTTAAAAGGGTCATTTTAATGGCATAGTTTTAAGTCATGCATTTTTTCTGCGCACTGTAATTCAACAAGTAATTTTTTACCTTGACATATTCATAAAGAAAATTGTTTTTCTTTCAGCGACTAGAATGATGTATTAGCGTGTATAACTTTATTAAATTCAAGCATTCAATAAATCAGTAAAAATGTAGGCTTTTAATAGTGTGCAACACATTTTTTTTTAAGTAATAACATTATCTTAACACGTAATGTTGGACTTTATCAAACTCGTAACCGCTTCAAATAAGTTCTAACACAAGAACATCTATAAATCTCGTACTTTCAAGAACGATACATTCTCAAATTCTCACACTAACTTTAACAAATGCGATGTGAAGTTCCCATTTATTTTGTTAACAAGCCACACACACTAGTTGCTATAAATTAAGACGTATGTCAGAAACACCACAAGTTCCAACATTTGTAATAAACTTTAATCAAAGGTTTAATAAATTAATTGGTGTGTACAGGAAGGTTTGGAATATTCAAACGGCAATGAAACTAGATGTCCGTTTTACTAGCAAAGCATTAATGTTAAACGGCTAACAATTCTGCATAATTTATACGATTCGTTGAGCAGATAGTGGACGCAAAAAACGGAGAAAAAAGTGGTTGTCTGTGCATATGCTACCCGGCCACAGGGACCGAGCTCATTCAATTCCAACGTGGATTGTCTTACTTTTGTTATTTGAATACGTAATGCAGCTAAGGAACTATTATTATCTCGTGCTTCTGCTTGCGTTACGGTTATTACCATAAACAATTTAATTAAAGTGCCCATTTTGTTACAGGGATCGTGTATTCAGATTGAATATGACAGATATTAGTCAATCGCATTGTGAGGTAAGTTTACAAAAATATTTCACTTTTAATCACTTATTAAAAATATTTCTATCTATGTACTTACCTGGAATTTTCCTTAAAAATTAACAAAAATATAAAGTACTTTCTCAAAACAAAAGCTACCGTGAATTCAAGGAAAGTCTGCCTGAACCTAGGAGTTCTGTTAAAAAGAGCTCATGGTAAGCTCCCAGAGCAAGAGCTTACAAGCGAAACGTTAAAGGATTTCATAAATTCTGTAATAAGACATTTGGCTTAGGCTTGCTACATTTACAATTCACAATGCAATGAGAAGTTCAAAGCCGCCGCTAGCCCAAATGTCGGGCTTAGTACTCGTCCCGAACGGTTTAGTTGTCAGAAACCACGTGTTTTATATCAGTGGTTTACCCTGACCTTCGTAATATTATTAGTAATCGATAGGCAAACAAAAATCTATGCGAGTTTGAGGAGGCAATTATTGATCAAATCCAGATTAAAATATTTTTATGGGTAATAACAACACAATAATGATACCGGCTCTCTAGTATACTCATTACTCAGGTTTCCTTGGTTAAGTCTACACAAGACTGCATTTGAAACTTCTAGTGCAACACAAACACTCACAAAATATCACCCTAAAATTAAGTTCTAAAACTTTTTTTATAAAGTCAAATGAACCACTTGCGTACGGTTGCTGAATTCTAAAGAACACTTTTATGGCACTACACTGGATTTTTAATGCATTTTGCTTTCATATAAGCTTTTTCTACATTTTCACACGTAAGTGTCATACTCTTTTGACGTTAAAACTCTTATATTCTTGTTATAAATAGGATGTGAGCATTTTATTTGCTATTTAAGTCAAGTACGGTATCAGATAAGTTCGTTTAAATAAAAATAAAGTGTTATACGTTGTCTATAAAAAGACGGAGTTCTAGACTATTTTCAGGACGTTGAATCAGAGTGAACTGGTATTCAGATGTGCTTAATACCTATGTGGAACTGGATTATTTCTGTATTCTACGTCAGCTAGGTAGAATCTATGATGATGAGAAAAGCGTGCTACACTTTGTTTATTAATGCTAAACAACATTGTTATGATTTCTGTCAAGAAAGTAAAATAAACAAAAAAATCTGGGCAGATTGAATGAGTATTATCAAAATACACCAAAAACATACAACAAGATTTTAAAATTCCCAGTAATATCTTACACACACTGTGGTGACATGTGCTAACTCGATACACGATTACTGAATTAACAGACACATGTTCACACGGCTGTAAGAAACACGTGTGTCACAATATAGGGGCCCGAAGTAACAGACAAATGTCGATAAATCAGAAAGGTTAAGGCGAATAGGCCGCGTTCGGTTTGTGGATGGGTGACCATACTTCAGAAGTACTTAATTGAAACGAGAAGATTCGGTTCTGGGACTCATCTCCTTCCCAACCGTGGCTTTAATGCTATTCCATAGAACTATGAGATACTTTAACAGAAAAAAAGTTACATTAATCTTTGCATATTCAACGAGTCTCAATAGAGATTGGTCTTTGTGATCCTAAAACACTTTGGTTTATAAATATAAATTTTACAGCGGGATGCACTGTTATTGGAAGCAAGTAACGTGGCCAGGTGTGTCAGCAAAGGCAAGTCGGAGCCCTTCGAGTGCAGGAACCATATCAGGGTGCTGCAACCTCTGGGAGACGGAGAGAGATTATATGTGTGCGGAACCAATGCGCACAGTCCGAAGGATTGGGTGGTGTATGTAAGTAAATGGCTTTTAGTTCAAAAGGTTGATAATGGCTTTTAAAAATATTTACTAACTTTAAACATATTTACTGCATGTAAAAAAAGTAATGTTACAACAATTAAAGGTTTTTAAACAGAAATAATACAGAATTTAAGTTAAGAGTTCGTTGACATTTTTTTCGATTAATTGCTCCAATATAAGTTAAGATCTTTCTTAGAAAGATTTTAACTTATTTTATAACATCCTGATTTTTATAAACTTTTTCTGAGCAGATAATCTTAATTACCTCAGTTAAAAGATTTATCCGGCAACAAAGATAATTTAGTCTTTAAACATAAAGGCGATCCGTAACATTGTCTTAACGATTACCCGTAAAATGGTTAATAGCTTCTATCATCATTAAGTAGTTCGATCAGCCGGGTAGTTAGTAGTTACTAGCTCGAACTAGTTCTCCCAAATGTAAGATTGATCTATATCTATTATGCTCATTTATCTTTACGGGTAAAGAGAAGCCTAAGTTCCCGCATTTAATTTATCATTTAGACGTTGTCTATAGTACCTACTCTAAAGGCTAAAATTAGAGATATATTCTAAAGAGCACGTTCCTAAAACTTTTTAGGTATCTGTATTCACGAGACCGTGACTGTTTATTTTGTATTCTGTTAGCACAATGGGGAGCGATAAAGCCCAGATCTATTGTAACAATGTTTATTCTAAAAATAACTTTATAGGTACAAATTATTATTATTTTAACTTACACGGATTTTTTTCTCAAGTGTAAATCCCACAGTAATTCAATTCAAAACGTGAAGAACAATATCAAATGTGTCAAATACATAAATAATAAAGTTTTTATTTATTGTGATTCAGCTGAATCTCACCCACTTGCCGCGGCATGAGTACGTGCCGGGCGTAGGGCTAGGGGTGGCGAAGTGTCCTTACGACCCGGCAGACAACAGCACAGCCGTGTGGGTGACGGATGGCAACCCTGGAGGCCTTCCCACACTTTACGCGGGAACTAACGCTGAGTTCACGAAAGCAGACCCAGTTATATTCAGAAACGACCTGTACGACTTCCGAACGGGACAGAAGAAGTTTAACTTCAAGAGGACGTTGAAATATGATTCCAAGTGGCTTGACAGTAAGTTTTGTTTGTTTTTATAATATTTTTAATTTTAAGTTATCTGTTAGATGTCGAGTATAAAGATCCAGGGTCACGTAGATAGCTGCTCATACGTATTATTTGCAACTAATTATTAGCTGCCCATTCCTCAATAAATAGCAATAGGCTTCCCTCGTTGGGAAATATAATAATAAAATAAGTTAACTGACTTCAACAAAGATCACTAAAATTCAAAATTCAACAAACTTCTAAATCGATACCAAAATGTCCACTAAAGTGTAAACTTCAAATATTTAACGATTCATTGTTACTAGACAACTAATTATTAAAGTGTCAATGTAAATCAAATATTCGAAATAGTTGTCCATTGTCTGGTAAAGCTAGACCATTATTCAGCAAAATAGTGACCGCAGTTGCTAGCAAATCTAAATGCCCTACCTACAAAGTTTTCCGACCAATTCTTGAATGATTAATACGCCGTAAATAAGGACTACGAATGTTTCATTTCGATGTGTACTATATTGGATTTAAGCATCTATTCACCAAATTCGAATTTTATTGCGTGTTGTAAAATAATATTACATATTTAGTATTGAATTGCCTGTAACAGTAAAAGCTCAATAAAATCCCGGCTTAAAGATTATTTAATCACTAAACGAATTTAACAAGGGTTATGCAAAATTGAATAAGTAAGCCTAAGGACAGTCATTATATTAATCGGGATATTGGGTCTTTGTCCCTTATTCCGTACTTTCTTTTACGAGACTACGATAAAACCTATAGGTGCTTACTCTTTATCGTAGGAGCATAAAAGGAAATAAAGAAGAACCTTGTACAACGTCTGACCTGTCAGCTAAACGACCCGAAATAAAAGCCTACATTTTTATTAGTTATAGGAAATGGTAAAGAAAGGCAATTTTATTCGAGCTCATTTCTGGATTTCGCAATACACATATTTGCTAATCAAATAGACATCTAAAAACGATACAATTGTGTCGTTTTTGAAGTAAGTATGTTTGAAAAGTTAACGATGTTTTTATTTTGTTGCAGAAACTAATTTCGTGGGCTCTTTCGATGTCGGAGAGTACGTTCTATTCTTCTTCCGAGAAACTGCTGTGGAGTTTATGAACTGCGGAAAAGCGGTCTACTCGAGAGTGGCGAGAGTCTGTAAACACGATACCGGTGGAAAACATATATTAAGCCAAAACTGGGCCACATATTTGAAAGCGAGGCTCAATTGTAGTATACCCGGAGAGTTCCCATTCTATTTTGATGAAATCCGTAAGTATAAACTCATATTGTGCATGTTTACGTATCTTGTAATTGTGTCCTCTTAAATAGTCATTCCGAATTTCACGGTTTATAGAATTCCGCATTCATTGCAACGTTGTAAAGTCAGATTTTATTTAGGGCGCAAGTTTGTAGTCACATTTTAAGTAGCTACATTAAATTCTCTGAGAAAGTAGCGAATTCCTATTTAGCTACACCTTTATAGTGAAATGGTTTTGCTGGAAGTTAAACATTGTGTATAAATAAAAGGAAGGTATAAGCGTGTAGTATGTATGTTAGAATAATGTTGACTTTTATTTTGAGACTAACACAAAAATGCGTGGTACAGAGAGCGTGTATCAAATGCCGGGCGACACGACTAGGTTCTATGCGGCGTTCACGACGGGAGCGAGCGACGGACTGGTCGGCTCAGCTATTTGCACTTACTCCATGGACGACATACAAGAGGCATTCGCCGGACGATTCAAGGAACAGGTATACTATTGTTTTATTCTGTTTAACTTTAGTGCGAGAACTGTGTTGTGAATAACCAGTTAAATAAACATGTATCTTGCAAGAAATCCCTAGGTACGCCTTCTTTTCTTTTTCAATTTAATCTTGTTTGTTTGCTTGCTTGAACGTGCTCTCAATAACTACTGGACCGATGTGAAAAAAACTATCAGTCAATTTATCGAATAAGGCTGTAGACTTTCCTAGTCTGAGGAGTAGTTCCCACGGAACACGGGTAAAACCGCTAGCGGACCCTATGTTGCTACGTAATATTCATAGATAAGCTTACTCATATATCAGGAATTGTCATCATAAAACCCTGTATATAGACTATTCTGTCCCACGGGTTCGTCACCATGTGAGATATCAAGTATCGTAAAACGATAGATATCTCTTTCACTGTTAATTGAATGATCCGCGAAGATATAAATAGGATGTTTCATAGAAACCTTGCTATTAAATGTTGTATAATAATATGAGTGATTAAAATGAGTTACAGCTGTAATTTCTTGCTAGCTCTGTGCAGAGAAATTAAGCTTATGAGTGCGCTAGTTATGAATAATTACACTATATTTTGCTTTTAACTTTAGCCTTTTCATATACCTACGTACTCGGAGTTTCTTTTCAAAGGCTTTCTATGACGACGTTACTGTCTCGTTTTAATGCGAAAAAGAAAAGAACAATGCTCAGTACCGAGGATTCTGAGAACAGTACAAAGTTAGGATTACCGCAAGGATTACAAGGAGGATTTATTGTTCAAGAATAGCCATTTTGAACCAAAATCTCGAATGCAAAGCGGTGCGAAATTAAAGGGACAAGAGCGCAGTTTTTGTCTTTATTTCATTCTTTAATTAGTGTTCTGGACGCTCGGACCAAATGGTTAAGTCATACTGCATAATTTTGTGTTCGGTTTTGGACTTGGTGTCAGACCATAGACTGAACTTACAATATGAATTATATTAATGAATGAATAATTCTCTTCTTAATTATAACTAATGTAACTTTTTAAAGGAAGCCTCCATTCTGATTACAAATATATCGTATTCTACCCAGGCGTCATCCAGTTCAGCATGGCTACCGGTGCTAAGAGCTCGCGTGCCCGTGCCACGACCAGGCACTTGCGTCAACAACACCGAGGCCCTTCCAGACAATGTACTCAACTTCATCAGGTATGACATCTTTGTAATGTATGTTAAAAGTAAATGTATTATATCTACAAACGTCTTAGTTTTCGTCCATTAGAAGTCCATTTCAATTAAGTCCTTTGAGAATTCCACGCCAAAAACTCTAAAATTAAAAAAATTGAACTAATTTCGAAAAAAAAGTCTGGGAAACTAGATATTAACTTAATTCTTGGCAACACTTTCAAGATATTAGTAATGTTTGAGTTTAATCTTGCTCTCAGGAGACTAATCTGAGCAAGGTTAGGGGGCGTTAGTTCGACGCGTATCTTGTAATTGGGTCACACACTAATTGATGGCACGCTGCGAGATTTCTACTCTATTCTAATTTGGAGGTTTTAATAGGTAGCAGATCTCTCGTAATAAACAATACTGAATTTAGGGCATGAAGATTTATTGCAAGAATATCTTAGATTTCTAATTAATTGCGAGTTCAATTTAGCTGTGTATGTAAAACAATGTCCACGCGTTTTATTGCTTCGCCTATCCTGACGGGGCTATGACCGTTTGCATTAATTGGCTAGATCCCACGCTAATGAACAGGAAATCCTAGTATCACTACCAGCTATTTTGTCGGCTTTCTCATGGGTTTCGATGTCGCCAAAGCTTCCTCCATGTAACCTTTGCTTAATAGATCTATATGGAATAAAAAGTAGGCATTTGCAGCTATTAAAATTTCAAAACTATGAACGGAATGACTGCGTAGGAGTGCCATTTCGCCCCGTAGGACATTCAGATCCCACGTAATTGTTCGCTTCTTAAAAATAGACCATTGATCACAAGAATTCGAATTAGTTTCCCTGTTGATGGATAAAGATAAATGAAAATTTAATTCAGGTAAATTGTAAATCCGAAATTTTTTTACCAGTTAATACCCATTTATATTTTTACCCTTAGGCATATTAGAGGTGATGTTTATATAAAGGTACAATGTCCCTTATATCTGTGTCCTTATATCTTAGGTCTCATCCCCTGATGGATTCCGCGGTGCGTCACGAAGGGGACGCTCCAGCTTTCTACAAACGGGACCTGGTACTGACCACCATCGTGGTCGACAGACAGTTTGTCGACATGTTGGGGGATGACATCACTTACACCGTATTCTACGCTGGAACCAGTAAGTGGCACTAATGAGGCCGTTATATGTGACTAGTAACCTCTTTCGTAGCCTGAACTTTGAAGAAAGCAACCAAGTTTCCTGGAACGGTCGATTATGTTGCTACACCACACTTTTAACCGGTTCAGTGGAAAAAATAAAGCTTAAAATAGTTGTAACACCAAACGTATTCCATGTACCTTTCATTCCAGCTATCAATAAAGCTCCGTTGCGTGCAGAAAACGTTTAAAATCTAAAGGTAGGTTTTGGAAGCGAGCTGCCGACTGCAACTGCCAACCGCACATACCTCAGCTGCACTTCTAGTTTGTATGTATTTACATGAAGTCGTTTTGGATCGAAGCGGTAGAAGCACATGCAGTCGCCCTCATATATCGATTAATTTCATGCAGTCGTTGCAAGTTGCAGTCAGCAGCTCACTTCCAATGCGTACCTACCTTCTTAAAACACATAATTTTCTCTTATAATTAAGGCGCTAATTAGTACTCACAGTATCAGCTGCTCACATAAGTCACATATATAAAACTACTCAGGTGCAGGCGAGGTGTACAAGATAGTGCAGTGGGCGGGTGGCGGGGGCGGTGGATCACGCGTGGCTGACGTGTGGCGCGCCGCGGGGGACGAGCCGGTGCGGGCGCTAGCGCTGTCCCGGCGTCTGCATGCTCTGTACCTCGCTACTGATAACCGACTGCGACAGCTGCCGCTGAGGGCCTGCGCTCACCGGTGAGTGACCAGCTTATCATTAGCGTACCTACCTAATACGTGTTTCGAGGCCCATTATGTTGTAGGATTGTGTGTGGGCGTTATGTTGTGTGAGGCGTTATACATATTTGCATATCATGGGTCTTTACATACACTTGATACTTTATAATTCCTCTTAAGATACATACCTGCCGCCCCACTGCTGGGTACAGGCCTCCTATGACACGAGGAAGTTGATTTCAGATTATGTAGTCCAGGTTTCCTCGAGATGTTTTCCTTCACCTTTTTATGAGCCATAGGTGTCTAAGATATATGTAGGTACCTACTTAGAAAGTACATAAGTAGATAAGATACATGGTTTAAGTTATTTCAATGCTCGAGAAATTTTTACTAAGTATTGGAATAGATTTTTGCACGCTGCTTCCGACAGACTCAGGGACATCAATCATTATGTAATTTTTTTGCGGATGCCTTGATTTGGGTAGTAATATTTTATGACATGTCCACATTGCGCTCCTTTTGGCATTCCACAAGTCAATGCCTCTGGCAGCTGTCCCCGCGTCATTGAACACCGGTAGTTTATAAATCTTATCAGTATGTCTTTAGTGAACGTGCAGTGGGCGGAGACTCTTGCGCCAGCTGCAACGCGGAATTCACTTCTACTTAGAATCCGTTTTTGCAAAAAATACCGTTAGGGCAAGCAATGACATCGATTTCATCGATCTCATTGTTTACTTTACTCGGAAAAAAAGAAACAAAAAAACCTGCTTTAAATTAAACATTTTTGATCAGCTACGACAGTTGTGTGCGCTGCGTACTGGATCCTTACTGCGGTTGGGACAAAGAAGTGGGGGCGTGTCGTCCATACACTCCCGGGTTGCTGCATGACGCGACCAACTCAACTCCCTCAATATGCGAGGCCAGTGCGCCTCTGAAGACCGTGAGAGCAGGGTATGGGCAGAGCGTCCACTTGGCTGCTTACGGAAAGACCCCAGAAGCGCTAAAAGACCAGCACGTGATTTGGTATCATCATTCAAGAGAGAAAGGACGGTACAAAATTAGTTATAAGTAAGTTGAAAAACCTCTTTATTTTTGTCTTTTTATAGAGTTCTTATATTTTATTGTAGTTTAGAGCTCCCCTTTAAGTTTTTTCTTATCACAATAGAGTTTAAAGTAAATATTATTCGGAGTAAATAAACCTGTTCACGAATCCGATTAGTGGTTTTACAAACCCCAGTATCAAACGCTTTACCTTATTTTAAGATGCTTTCTAATCCAACTTTCATTATCACGTTTTCTATAGTTGGGAGCGAGTTCTGCAAACATCAGAACGAGGTCTGGTGTTACTGTCGGTAACTGAATCAGACAGAGGACGGTACGAATGCTATTTCGGACCAACATTGATTGCGTCTTATAATTTGGACATCGATATTCACAGGTAAACATAATACATTAAAGCAAGACTATAATACAATTGTTTAAAACTTTGCTAAATTAAATATATGCTATTTTAACGGGGCGTATAATAAATATAGCCGTACTAAAAATCCTTAGTTATTTAAAAGAGTATAATACGAAAACTTTTGTGACCCACCCATCATGAAGTTATAAAGTACAAAATAACACGGTATAAAACCTATGTCATTGCAGATGTACGCAGCCGAGTAAGTCGCAGGAATACAAGCAAGTGTATTCGGACTGGTGCCACGAGTTCGAGAAATATAAGAGCGCGATGAAAGCCTGGGAGTCGCGGCAAATGGTAAGACCATACAGCTGTTAACCTTTCAAATACAAGTACACATGAAGGTTGAAAGATATTTTCAACATAGATCCCCAAAATAACTAGC
Organism: Helicoverpa assulta; assembly: GCA_963856015.1. Classification (NCBI taxonomy): domain Eukaryota; kingdom Metazoa; phylum Arthropoda; class Insecta; order Lepidoptera; family Noctuidae; genus Helicoverpa; species Helicoverpa assulta. The sequence continues at coordinate 7,283,461 of CAWLCW010000016.1, forward strand.
ATTTAAAAGTAAAGGTAATTCTGAAGATATTTTTGGACGGTCATTCTTAAGTTTTCGTACGCTTAAAGGATCTTCTCGCTGCCATTTTTAACATATCCAAACTAATGGAACATGTCCATGTTCATGTATATCGAACGCTGCATCCCGACCTCGTTAATCTTGTTTTCAGACTCTTTCAGGGTTCAGCAAACAGCTTTGTATAGCTAGTTGCACTTCAGACCTTACGTGACTGACTATGAACTTTCCATCTAACACATTCAAATACTATTCAGTTGATTCTCGAGAATTTTGCACAAACACCTACGTACCTTTAAAAAGAGACCAGATACGCTCAATTCAATTCTATAAATCGCGAGCGTAAATTTTTTTAAATAACTTGTGAGAATTAACAATGAAAACGATTTAATACAATTTGAAATTATAAACTTAAAACCGCATAAAGTATCCTAATAGTATTTCTAAAGTTGTAGTCTGAGTATGTCGGCTACAGAAACTCTTTGGAAAGAGCGGTTACACTCACATCGACGTAGTAAACAATTTACTCGTTAAACGTTTAGAAACCCGATAAGTACCAAAGTTAGAAAATTCTTCTTCGGTTAAATTTTTAAGTTCACTACGATGGAAACTTTATAATGTTCATTGGATCTTCTAACTAAAGTAAAAACTCATCACCTGCCTGGCCATTTCCAAACGAGTTTACAGTCAAATCATATAATATTGAATGTTAATCTGTCCTTGATGACACCGCTGCCAGTATAAATGTTTTAATGTTTAATAGAAAAAAAAAACAGTTAGTTATAAACGAAACAAAATTAATCACAATTTTAAAACCCAGTCGTTGCTAACAACTGTTATCAAAACACCGATTATTAGCCACGTGTTTTATTTCCAAAGCTTTTGTATTTTATTACAGTCAATTTAGTAGTTTAAACTTAACTACTCGTCGAATGAATAGTTAATAACATTTTGGTGCGTAATTACTCGCCTATTTATATTCGTGATGGCTGGAACATGTAATAAGCTTAACACGACTACAAGGGTGAGTGGGTAGATAGATGGTGTTAACCTTACTTGACCTTAACCTTGTATTGGAAAGCAGGTGTTAGTCTTTTTAGCATAATGGTCCGTATCTCGAGCGTATAAAAGTTTCCTATTGCGCGCGGAAAATGAAATTTCTCTCCTTATGTTGGTGAGGGTGATCTTATCACTAAAAGAGCTTAGCTTTCGCTAGGAAACACCAGTCAGTTCACTTTTATCTTGCTCTGTGTAATAACAAAATAAAAGTGATTTTACTGCTGATTTATCTTCAAGATAAAAGAAAATATGAACGTCGAGATCAGTCCATATAAAATAGTAAAATATTCTGTGACAAATTCCAATATTACAGTTTCAAGTTTCTCCTCTTTTCAGCATCTACAATTTCCTTATTGGCAGCGATTTGTATCCAATCTTTCACTCAAGACGTTCCCTTTTCCAGGAAAATCTATTGATAGATATTGTGTATTTCAGCAGTGCTCCAAAAGCCTGAATGCATCGAGCCAGCAAAACAGTATGTCCAACGAGATCGTGGCCTCGCTGCGGTGATAGGGCACAGCTCGCTAGTGATTAATGAACGATTACACACACCGAGCCACGCTAACGTAAACTAGCCGATATTTTGCAGACGCCACCCTCATGCCCCTTACTACGGTCACACCCTCGTAAACACATACTTTTATTTTATGCAACGATTTTAAGTTAAAGTTAAGAATGATGTACCTACCTTACCCTCAAAATCCAGGATTGTAGCTATGTACAAAAAATGTATAATATGATTTATATCTATGTGCAAAAATATGTAGGCAAAACTCACTACTTTTATTTAGTTTTGACCTGTCAGCAAACTAAGTAACATTTATTCAGCATGAGTTGTCAGACGAGAATCCTTAGTTAGGGAGTCAAACTCAAAGGGGAATGATAATGTAGTGAGGGGATGATCTGTTAAAATAGATTTGTTGTCCGTTCCGTAGACTGCGCGGTGATGGATGGCTGATTTCTGTTCAACTTTCGCCTCAAACTTTTTCTTTGTTACTAAATAAAGTATCGCATAGTTTATATTAGTTATGTAAGTAATGAAGAATAAAATAAAACATAAACGAAAGCGACTGAGTATAATATAGTAAAGACAATGGTCTCGTCGGAAATGTTTAGCGCTTCAACGAACGAGTAGTTGTACCGTTCGCCTTCGCAATCAGAATCTACTGTAAATAATACTTAATTATGTCAAAATGTCAGATTATAATGGTGTAATGCCACCTATATAAAATGCTGTGATATCAGTTCTCATTGGATCATTGTGCTGGCGCATAAAATTTAACGTTGTGATAAATTTATTTGCAAACAAAAGTATGTGTTAGGTGTTAATTTGAAACAGTAAGCACAAACTTAGATTGCACCAATATTTACCAAGATATTTCGATACTTTACACGCCAGTTTATTTTACAATAATGAAAAATGTGACAGTTCCTTTTGTTACTAAGTCCGTAAATTAATATTTAAGTTTGGTGCAATCGATGCGGTAGCCCGTACTTGACAAGTGAAGTACCTAAACTTATTTATAGGAGGTCGTGTTCCCGGGTTCGGGTGAGTTTAAAATAAAGAGCAATACAAACGCCAACTTAGATGTAAGATATTATAATGATGACATGCTTATTTGTTCCGTATCAAGCGTCGATGCGTAGGTCGGTAGTTTTTTCATTTGTTTGTATGACTTGTGTTGAGTAGCGGCTGACTGTTGCGTGTTAAACCACCGTTCCACAATCATCGTAGTTATGCGGTTTAAGTTTCAAAAAGTTGTTATTGATACGTTGCCATAAAATGTAATTTTAGGCCCGACTTCGGACTTTGAAACCGAATTTAATAGTTGGTCGTGTTTTTGGTTGAGTTTATAATAATCTCGCTAGAATAGTGCCTTGTGAAGCATGCTTACATTATAATAAAAAAAACTTATTAAAATTTATTGAGTAGATCATATTTTTGTGTACTGTGTAAAGAGAAAAATTGATGATGATAGTTGTTAAGTGATTCATTCGTAAAATAAAGCAATAACGTTCCACTGAATTAATAGTCACCAGTATTATATTATAAATGATCTGCAGAGAGTAGATAGTGATTGTATTCGAGAAAAATAGATTAAGATAATGAAGACGTGTACGATTTATATGTCGATGTTAACTGGCTGTACGAGCCGCGCTTAGTTTGTCCTTTGACTTGTTATTTATTGTTGCTAGCCGCTGATTGCGTTTTGTTTGAGCGAAGGTGAAATAAAAAGTATGTCGATTAGTTAGCCTGATAAATAAATATTCTTGTACTCTTTCTTATGCTGCCTTGTATAAAATATTGAACATAAGTAAATGTTCTGTGTTATAAAAATTATACAACGCAGCATCAGACATCTTTGCATTTTTATTTATCCATTACGTTATTCGTTTATAAATTAACAGTTATTCCCATTACTCAAATGTTATTGTATAAAAATATTGTAAATAATAACAAATGTAGAAGAAACGCTATGAAATATGTTTATTGTAAAATATATTATTAAGTTAGAATTTAAGCAATTGTTTTATAAAAGAAACAAGAAAATAAATTATTTTAGATCTAGACACGTGTTTTCTTCCAACTATAACCCATAAAATACAAGAACACCAAGCGAAGATTTAGGGCAAGTTAAATATTTTGATGATACGTATCTGAGTGCAACTTGAACTTTCTGCGAGAACTGTAACAAGTCCTTGCGACATGTTGGCAGCGCTTCCGATTCTCCATCACGACTGTTGCTGTTAAAGAAACTTAAACAAGCTTTGACTATATCAATAAATAAGTGTTTTCAGAAAAAGCAGTCAAGCACTGGATAAAAATATTTTTTTCTAGCACTGATGAATATCAGCGGTTTCACCCTCGTTCCATGAAAACCACTTCAGGTAATGTAGGCTGCCTTGATAAATATGTTATCTAACACTGAAAAATTTTCCTATTCGGTCCAGTAGTTCCCGCGATTGAGCACGTTGAGGCAAACAAGCAGAAAACACAAACAAATGCTTTTTAATATTAGTATCAATCGAGAAAATCGAAAGAACTGAATTCTTTAGTAACACCATCATTTACAAACCTAACAAGAGATCATTCTTTATCTGAAACATTGCCTTGCAAATGAGTATTTACCATTCCTCTGATATTAAAGCAAGATTGGCAATCTTTTATTTCTTTTTGCCAAGAGGGTACTTGAGTAAGCCAGCCTAACATTTAGTGGGTTCCTCAAAATCTCGGACATCGGAGATATTTTAAAATCCGATAAAAGAGTCAACAATCGAACCGCTTATATAATGCAAAAGACCAAGCGAAGAGGAGGACATTTATTCGAACAGCGGACACAGCCAATAAGCTGGAATAATTCTTGGAACAAAAAAATGTTGAACGTTCTCCCTTCAATATAGATGATAAATCAGTTTCGGCGCGTCTGAGCCTCTTTTAATGCGTGTCAACAGCCGGGACAGTGATGACATAAAGGCTTACAGCGGCGGCACCAAGTGTGTTCAATACTTCATAATACCATTTAAATTACTAACGACACAACTTCAAACATAAAATTAATTTTAATTAGTATGCGTAATGTCAAAACTTAAATGTACTTTCCTAATTATGGCTCTCCGAAAAAATTATGCGCGATTATAACTGGAATTCTCAATAATAAGCCATTCTTATATCTTTTAACGGGCAATGAAACCGTAATTTGGGTATCGTAAACGGTGCCTGTCTTAGATTGGCGAACATCATAGAATTTAATTACTGAGGGAGACTGGAATAATTGGCGACTCGCCTAGTAATGGCCGCGCTTTACGGCCAAATTAATAGATTTCCGCAGCGGGACCTGCTCAACCTCCACTGAACTCATTCTGATATTAATTGCTGACCTAAAATCAGCCCACTAATATACTTTAATAATTGAAATGGTTAATTAATTATAAACCACTGATATTGATGTCCGGTGGTTATTGAATCGAAGGATAGCGATGTCCAACCTTTGATAAGATTAATTATTATTGCTCTCGGCGTATTTTACTGGGTGTTGAACAAATCTAGGTCGGAGTTTCACAAAGCTGCCTCGGCCTATAAATAATTCCATTGATGGGACAATTGGCGCCAGTGTGACGCGACTTACTCAACCATATGTATGAACGCACAAATCTGTGGATATCGGAAAGTTAATTAATTACGAGCCACGCTTTGGTAAACAGAACAATTATGACAACTGATTGAATTTATCAAGCGGAACATCCTCTATATGCCTTGCGTCAATATTAGCTGAGTATTAAATAATTAATTAATTTTCAACTGCATCGGTGGTCTCATCGTCTCAGGGCGTGCGCTCAGCTAGAGATATTAGATTTAATTTAAAGATCCTAAGTAAGTAGGCACTTTAGAAATCAAGAGTTAATCGTCAGCCAGCCTGCTATCTAAACGGAAATCTAACCATTGCAAATTACGTGGATTAAATAATATGAAAATAACTACAAGGTACACTTTTGCCTACTTTTCCGGAAAACAGGTAAGTATGATATTTATTATTAAAATCATTACATAAAATCAGTATTCCAAATCTATCGGAGTTAGAGATTAATTACTTACCCATATTATTGTAGATACACTATGCTACTAAATCTTGCTTTAAACTGAATCAACAGGGTAGGTGTAGTAATTAATAGAAGCCGTCTAATTTCGGTACCATTGAAAATAATTTTCTAGCCCGAGTTTAGAACTTACGAGGCCCACAATTCATAAAATTATTAATAACGTTAATTAACCATTAATAATTTAAGAAGAATCCTTTTAAAACAATTTAAAGTCGTAATGTGCAAAAACTATTTTAATAATCCTTGCCTTACAGCGGCTCCAACTATTAAATTAAAACAAGGCAAGGCATGTCGAACTCATTTCAAAGTTTTCATTTTAATGTAGTATAATTAATTCGCAATCTGAGTGTTTTGGTCTCATGCATTATGCTAAGTAAAAGCATACTACTTGCGGTATAACTCGAATTCGATCTTCGTTTTTTTTTTAAATCATGCCAGTTATATAAAATTGACCTAGTGCAAAACTTATAAGTATTTAATAGCTTCCGTCCGCGGCTTCGCCCGCGTAGAGTTCGGTTATATCGCGTTTCCAAAAGAATTCTTCAAGAGTCCTGGATAAAAACTCTTTCTCAAGGTCCACTCTATCGCTGTACCAAATTTTATCAAAATCAGTTCAGTGGTTTAGACGTGAAAGCGTAACAGACAGACAGACAGACGAACAGATAGACAGACAGACAGAGTTACTTTCGCATTTATAATATTAGTAGGGCTTTCGGAATAACACGTGCGTCTACCTCTTTGTACCTTTCCTGTTTCTTCTTAAATTCGGACGCCTATTAATCTACATCTTAGTACCTACCTACTATATTATTTACACTAGCATATAAAACTAACTTTGGCAACCATAGTCTCATTGTAGCCTGCGATATAGTAGGCATCAACAGGAACCTTTAAAAACATCCTAAAAAAGTTTTTACTACAAAATTGTTAATTATAAAACAAAAATAGTCCACTTCCCCGAGTTTCAGGCTTCGGCAACGTGTGAAAGTTGTAACTAGCTTTACGAGTAAACCAGTGTTTATAGTTAATTTGTACCGGCAGCGGTAATCAAGAACTTTTCTTATTTACAACTGTTATGTTTAGCCGACATGATACGGTTTGTATTATCTACTTTGTTAGTTATTTTATTAACTTTGCCGAAATTACTGGTGTTCATTTCAGTTAAGTTTGTTGCTACGATTTGTGTGTTTGATCATATTTTCTTATTTGAAAGTTTTTCATGTCTACAAAATAATGATACCTACATTACCTACCTGCAGGTAGATTCAGTAAACGATATAGATAATTTCGCCTTTTCTTTGGCAATAAAAGTTCTAACATTAATAAAATTGATTTAACTAAAGCAGACCAACTAGCAACAATAAACAATAATATATTCATGATACACATCAGTGAAGCGAACTCCGAGCTGGGTCTGGTTAATCGACATTCAAGTAGTTTCTCATAACTTAGTGGGTTCTTAATCCGTTAATAATATCAATTATTCTGCCACAATCTGTGACTACAGCGGTCTGAGCTGTAGGAAATTATAGGTACTTGTAAGATATCGGACTAATATTTATTTTTGCACCAAAATCAAGATTGAGTAATGAATGGACATAGGCTAGTTTGGTTTTCTTCAACTGTATCAGCCTTGTTCAACTGATTCGGTGTACTTATCTTTTAATTAGGAGTATTAAAACTTGACTTCTTAAGATACGGCCAAAAACACAGGTCCTTAATGGAAAAAAGTAGATTCATTGAAATAACGGAAAGCATAATTTACATGTTAGTGTAAAAAATAAGTTTAGTTGCCAATTTCTTCTAGCACTGAACATTTTAAAAAGCAAGCACATTAAGCTATTTCGGTAAGTTGGAAACTGTTTCAGTATCGACAACATGTGTACAAACGCGATGCTTTCTTATTTCTCTCAGTGCTCAACGAACCGCATAAATTACCGCTTTCCTGCGACTCGTTGAATGTTGTTTTATTTTACTTCTGCCCGCGACTTCGTACGCGGATCCTGTCCCGTATGCCAGCGACTACGGGGTCAGCAAAATCAAAGATCTGAATCGTCTGATATGTTGACTTGAAAACAACGGAATACGCAGAGCCATTAGAAATGTTCTATAATTTAATTTTTGTGCGGCAAAAGCACAGCAGACTAAATAAAACGCTGAGAACTGAACCGCAAAAGACGTGACCATAGGGATAAAAGTAGTGATTCTAATTAGTCCGCATTTAAGTTGTGTGTGGCAAAAATATTACACACGTATTATTACGTTAAAAAACATTAAATGTTACTGAGATGACAAAGTCGTGATGACTTAGTGGAAGTCGTGGTGGTATAGTGGGTAGAGAACCAATCTCTCAAGTATGAGCGTACGTCCTGCCAATGCAACTTTTCTAAGTTCGTATGTACTTTCTACGTATATTTTGGATACCAATGACCGTTATTTGGAGGGGATGTTAAACTGTAGGTTCCGGTTGTCATTGAACATTCTTGGCAGTCAGATGCCAGTAAGTCTGACCAGTTTTACCAAGGGGTGTTGGGTTGAGCGGGTAACCGGGTTGTGGAGGTCAGATAGGCAGTCGCTCCTTGTAAAACAATGGTACTCAGTTGCATCGTGACTGGAAGTCGACTCTACACATAATTGGGACAAAGGCTCTTGAGATATTAACGACAATAATAATGAGATATAAGCACCGCAGGACATCTGAGGCTGATGACGGGGAGTAGCGACCCCGCGGGGCTATATATACTGAGTTCTCCAGGGAGAGTATACTGTCCCCCATCTCCGGCCGGTCGGAGTGAACCATGACGGGGGTAGGTCTCACGCCTCTGGCTTGGTTTGGCCGTCCAGAGTGGAGTCGTTAGAGCAGGGTTAGTAGCTCTGCTCGGAGGATAGGTGCCTCATGGTGAGTGACCCACAGGGAGAGCGTAATCTGCGTTTAAAATCCGCCGAGGTATCCTCACACTTCAGCCGCTCATGTCCCTGTTGCCCTCTTGTTGCTATTCAGTGACTGATTCCCGGGGGCCCAGTAAGTGAGCTGGCGAGTCTCCACCTGCCATTTTTACCATTTCACCATTTTTACATGTACCTATCTAATACATTGTCATCGGCAGGTGCCATAGTTCCCGTAGTTTCCCCATTCCTAGTCCATTAGCATCCCATCACAATAGCCCAAGTAGTTTTCATCGACAGTTAGCAATGGTATAGCACAGAACCGGGGATTGTCTTTTTTTAACGACGTCCACCGGGGATTGTCCTTGGGTTCATTTCTATAGTGTATAAAGGGGTAATCGTTGGTTTTGTGTCACAATTTCATTAAAGTTGTCTCAAAAGGGCTTCAGCGTGTTGGCTTCGGCCCCACGTTTGCCTCCCAAAAATTCGGAACTCTGTAGTCCCGAGGTCTGGAAGAGACATACAAAATAATAATGAGATATAACGCAACAAATTCGGAGAGTGGGGGCTCTTGCCGCCACGTCGAGGTATGTAAAATTTGTACTAAGCAGTGACTTAACACAAAATTCAAGCGTGTTATATCTTCGCTATTATTTGTTTGTGAGAAGGAGAAAGAAAAAATACGTGTCCATTATTTCAGGGTTATCTAAAAGACGGACTAATTACTTTTTTGATTCACCATACCTATTTCATAACATTCATTTCTATACATTTCAAGTGTAGTATTGCTCTTGAAGTTCCACATCAGGTGTTCCAGATCTTCGATGTTTATACGTCAATAGAGAGTGCTTATCAGATTGAACCACTTTTGCTAAAACGTCACACCTCTATATGCTATAGTCTAGCTGGGCTCCTGGGGTTCCACATCAGGTGTTTTATATCTTCAATTTTTATAAGTCAACAGAGAGTGCTTATCAGATTGAACAACTTTTGCTAAAACGTCACACCTCTATATGCTATAGTCTAGCTGGGCTCCTGGAGTTCCACATCAGGTGTTTTAGATCTTCAATTTGTATAAGTCAATAGAAAGTGCTAATCAAATTGAACAACTTTTGCTAAAACGTCATACCTGTATATGGTACAGAGAAGCTGGGCTCTTGGGGTTCCACATCAGGTATTCCAGATCTTAAAATTTATTATCTCAGCTGAAAATGCTCATCACATGAAACAATTTTTGCCATGGCACCATTTTTGTATCTCTTATAGTTTTGTTGGTCTGTTGGTGTTCTGCATCAGGTCTTCAAGTTTCGAAGATAAATTATAGCCTATATGTTGACCAGGCTTAATACTGATACAACAAACAAAAAATCATTGAAATCCGTTCAGTAGTTCGGAAGATTAGCGTGTACAAACAAACAGACATACAGACATACAGACATACAGACATACAGACAAACAGACAGAATTTTTTTTTTGGATTTGTGCTCCATTACTCTTTCTAAACCCCACCCAATTATTATTTTTTTAATATATTCAATGTACAGACACAGTTTTTTTACAGATTTATTATATGTATAGATTTTAAGACCACTAACTTAATTTATTGCCCTTTAGAATGTACTGAACACTTAAAGAGAAAATATTGAATACGAAAGTATCGTCGCAATATCAAAATAAACCTTTGCAATCGTCTTAGGAGTTACGAGTCGAAGCTGTGTCATCATAATAAAATGCAAATTGACAGAGATTTAATCCGGACTTATACCGCGGAGTCTAATAACTGTTAATAATACGGGAGCGACGAGGCGAGGCCTCGGCCGTGTCACGACATCACATACTAATGCATGCCGCTGCCGATGTTTGCTTGATTATGTTACGGATACGGATTTCGAATGATCTCCCGATTATAATTTCCTAATTTTGGGTTTCGTTTCTATTTGCTCTTGAAGAGAGGGGTTCAGTTAATCAGTAGTTGAGCGTCCTGTATGCGACGAACTTTGTTTTGTTAACCTATCCATTCAGATTAAGAATGAAACAAATGAAATACTCCATTCAGGTACCTATAATTTTTAACTCCAATTTAAAAAATAAATAAGCAATGTTGTTGTGCGCTACGAGTTTAAAACTAGCTTATAACAGTTCAAAATGCGCATTATTGTTCGATTAGGTACTTTAAACTGCCGCCGCTGCCGACTACAGGCAGTAACTACTTAGCTAGCAAGTTGTTCTAACTTAATGCTCTCCCACGAATACGATATTACTTGCTTTGATGATGTAAGTAAATTATACTAACGCACATTATTATTAATAATATTCTAACTAATGTGGCAGTTACAGTTGGTTTAGCCTAAATAATCGGATAACTTCAGCTATGCGTAGTGAGCGAGGAAACATTCGCTCCACAAGCTCCAACCTTCCCGGGAAGGCCGGATCGTTAGCAAGGGCTAAAATAATGAAATGTAAATTAATACGTCATCTTGGATTAGCAGAGGATCCAGTTCTTTAATCCTATTAGGCCGACTTGTCGTTAACGATAGGCCTCTATTACAATATGCCGACAATTATTCAAATCACTACGATTTTTAATTGGGTCACTTTTCATTAAGTGAGAACGGAACGAGTGAAAGAAATTGTCATTGATTGAATAAAATAAGATGTTGCTATGTAACTATGTAATCAACAGAGATTTATTTGGGTGCAAATCTAAGCGCTTTCATTTCTAATGGATATGTAAGGCCTACTAATTAAACTTTTTTAATCTGAGCAGCGGCAGCAAGGTGTCGACGCCTCGAGGCCACTCGGCCTCATCGAGATAGCTCTTTCTCAATTTAAGGATCTCGGCCAAGCCCTCTGATAAGCCCCAGATTTAGCGCTGAGCGAATTTGTTCGGGTAATTTACTTTCCAAGTTGCGAAGACAATAAAAGTTGGCGTCGGCTTTACTTTTGAGTAGCTTTATTTTGTTTTGTGTAATGAAGACTTATTTTACAAGCGATAAGTTTCTTTTTTTGTTAAAAGACTCCATGTAATGTGAATGTAGTTTGTGTAGATAGTTGGGGAGCAATAATGAGATTTAGCTGCCTCTGTATGTAACCGAGTCGGTCTGTAGATATGTATTCGTAGACTGCAGGTAAGTGGGCAATCTCCGTTTGTGTTACCTTGATTTATAGATCTAATTAAATACCTTTACGCAGACCATGAATTGTCTCAGAATCCCCGGTATTTCGTTTCCGTTTACCAATGTAATAAACGTCTATAGTGTGTAGATATGGTACTAAGATAGATTATGCGGTTAGATTCCTTATTTGAACTTGCCTACTGCTTGCTTGTACCTAAGAAAGGAATACTAGCACTTTATGTAATACTGACCTGAATATAATTGAAAACTTCAACTAAGTATTCTCTGATTTTCTGAAAGTCTTTTCTATCATTTAAAAAGTGATTGATTGAAAAAAATCAATAACTATTTTTAGTTTTGTATAAAGATAAGTAGTTTAAGTTTGTAAATATAGTGATAACTATTATCAAAGTTATACTTACGCTATCATTACGCCCATAGGTTTTACCTATCAGTTATAACCCAATGCCGTTTATGATTATTTCGAATACGTATTATAGGTTTGCTTTCGTAAGTTTACATTCAAATCTTCGAGACATTTCGTGAAATTGGCGTGAACTGAAATGGGACACTTACCGAAAGAGGTTTTCGTGTTTCGTTCAAATGTCAGCCGACAGATTGTCGGGTATCGTGCCATCTGCGTAGGTGTGTATAGTGAGATTAAGGATGCTTGTCGTGGCTTCTCCGAACTTGTCAGGGACGACCTCATCCATCAACCCTTTTTCGTGAAGGTAGTAAAAACTTCGTTTATATACAGTCGCCTAAACAGCTGATTTCAGTGACATTATGTGGGTTACTCTTCACTACATTGAGAGCAAAATACCTAAGCTACTTGTGGTATGGTTGCATGTTTTTAAAGCTTATTTTCAGACTTAGGTACTGTGTTGCTTTGTGAATTAAAATTAGGTTTTTTAAAGTCAAATACCTTAATACTTTAGAAACACAGTCGTATTACGATAGTTTCACCAGATATAAAAGTTCTGACATGCAGAAAACGTGCTATGAGTCAGACACTACCTCATAGGGCGAGCTCGTAAGTCGCCGTCCCGGCTATAGTCGCTTTATCGCCATTCCCAAAAATCTCCATGTAGTCGCCCTAATTAGACGGTGTTTAACTTTAATAAGGGAAATATTAGGGTAACCGTACTTAAAGTTGATGTTTTATATCACCACACTTAATTTCAGCGAGGCCTCAGTGAGGTACAATGTGGAGGGCGGGACGGCGGGCGGTCGGCCCCTGCTGACTTGACACATCTCTTTTGGACCGTGTATATATTGGTGATATCCGACTCCGCTAAGATTAGCTTCGGAAATGTCAACAACACAATTTAAGTTAAGAAAATTTCGTGTCATGAATTTCTATATTAGGCATTTGTTACTTTGTTTTACACTTCACCGATGCTTATCAGCAGTATTTGAGATTGTGAGACATTTTAACCAAATTAATGAATTTATCAGTGAAGCTTTATAAAAAAAAAATAGCAAGGAGTTTTTTACACACAAAAATATTGACGTATCTAATTCAAACTTTTGTCTTTGTCAATGTCAATCATATCATACCTTTCATTTTAGTTCCCCTTCATAACTTCTTAGCTCTAAACTGTTACGACATACTTAATATTATTGTTTTAAGCATACTTCAACAGTTAGGAAAGTTTTATATGGTAATGAATACGCTTACGCGAGTGGAGTAGGGGTGTCACAGTCACGTGATGTGCCGTGCGCTCACCCGTGGATAACTGCCAATAACAGTATGTTTTACCCTGCCATTAAGTTACGCTATGTTGTATGTCTACGTGGCTGCGAGTCTGCGTCAAACCTGCAGCTGCATTTAAAACAACCCCTTTTACTGTAATTACTAGATACCGCCCAAGTTTGACTCACGAACACACGACATTTGTGATTTCGTTCGTTGGAACCAATTTAACACGCTAATGCTTTTTCTACTCGCAAAATATACTTCTACATAACAAGTTTTATACTCGTATTTGTAATAGAGCTGAAAACTTAACGTATCGATCGGCAATAAAATATAGGGTTGGTCGTAAAGAAGCCAATACTTTGACTAGCAGAGGCTGTGGAGGCGAATGTTTGTGTATCTGGGAGCGTTTCCCGCTATAAATCAGCTCATGAGTGTGGGAAAATAGTTAAAGCGGAAGATGCGGTCTGCAAGTGGGCATCGGCGATACGCTCCGTGCCCACAACTCGTGCATTTACATACTAGCCTATAAAGCTGCTGTATTATTTATTTCAGTTTTCATAAAATATTACCGCATTCTCCTAACATACGCGTAGTAATATAAGTAATCTCTGCCGAGCGTCCACCCTGTAAGTAATCGAAATGAGAGCCCAAGTTTTCGTAGTCACGAACTTTCTGAGTGTCGTCTCATGGCTAAGGGTTCAAAATGAATTATTATACTGTCTCATGAAAAAAAATCACTTCCCCAAGTAATGAAAACTCGAGCTGATGCGCTCGAGTGCTGGTACTCCAGTCCGGCGGATATTACGGCAATATATTTCAATTACACATAAGAAAAAGAACAAGTCGTTTGAAGTAGCTGAAAGGCCAGATTACAGTCGTGGAGGAAATAATAAGGAAGACCCCGCTAACGAGCCAGGGACGGCAACTTTTTAAAAGAAAACGTGTGGGGAGGCAAGATGCTTGTTGAGAGTGATTAAATTTTATAAGTATTATTATTCTCAGGTACCTATTCCGCGCGTGTGCCTGAAAAATGTAGAAATAACTTTGCATTTTTTTCAATTTGGGTAAGATTAATGTGGCATTTTTGTTGTTTTTTTTTTGGGGGGGTTCTAGTTTACTTTACCATGGTTGTTCGTTGAAGTGTTTTATTCCACCATGGACGTAGTTAGAATTTTTATTATGGAATAAAACATTTTCGTTGGTAGACCACGAGTAAACGGGGAAAACAAACAACTTTTTATCTAGCCTCCGTATGTATTTTTGGTGTGCAGGGAAGTTGGGCGCGGACGTAGGGCGAAGATTTGTGCGATTCAATGGAATTTAATTACTCGCTAGCGGCCCAGCCATAACGACGCAAAAATATTTATGTTTATTGTCGGAGCTAATGCCGGAATGAGACCACACATGGACCACACCACGAGATGCACTCATTAATGGACGTTATTTCACGATGACAGGTCATCAACGTGAAATAATCACAGATTGGTGTGATACCACACTAGTTAGTTTGATAGAGTGCTGGCGCTATGTGTGTTGTAGCGCGAGCTCAAAGCTTATTCAGCATCAAGTTGATCCAGTTGTGTACTTGGATCTCGCAATTGATGATGTTTCAATTTGTATTGTAAAATCCCACCATGTAAGGTTTATTTACCGGACAATGTATCAGACATAAAAAAAAATGTTGTGAAAACATGTTTTGTAATACGTGGCTACCTATAGTAAAACTATTACAAACCAAGTAGAATAAAAGTTTTCCACATTTTCAATAAAGAAAATACTCGAAACATTTAACAAGGCACAATGACCATATTTCTTTAAAATCGAACACGCGTCGCGCAGGTCATACTTATTTCCGGACTCAACAATTACGGTCATTGGAACTTGAGCGTGATGTTTCCACTACATTTCTCGTAATAGCACGCTTTTATAACCGAAGCGTAATGAAACTCGTTTAAATATCACAAAAGTGGTTGGATTACGGCAGCCAAGCACTTTATACTGCTTAATTACAGTCCTCAACAGAAATAATTGGGAACTTGGGGATTATAGGCGGACTTTCCAGGAATTAAAGATTCTGTCGAAATGACGAATTGAATCCGATTGGTTGGCTCCAAGTTACCGATTAAAATTGTCGTTTGTCAAGTGATTGGCGAATTCTTTCCAAGTAGTTAATGAATTCGTTCCTTTTTTTTATTAAAACAGGCTGGTTGTTTGGCGAGAAATCGTAACTGTACCTTGTTGCTATTAGTATAGAGTGGATCATTAATTCCCTTAACTGAATCCCTTAATGGCCACTTACGGTGTTCATGAAAAATGATGGGGTGTTCTATGCATTGCTTTACTTATCTCGACTGGAATCATTAAAGTTCTTCCAGAAAGATTGTATTGAAAAGTTTTACCTCTATTGCAGGTACTTATGTTTAACTGGTATATTGAGTGATTTCAGGGAAAGCGAATCATAGTAATTATTTTCAACACCTTCAACTATATAACATCTTCTTAAAGGATTACTATGTCGTTCTTCAATTATACTTCTAAGGAAATTAAAAAAAAATAAAGTGGATTATTTACACAGGAAGGTGTTAGTAATCTAAGAAAAATCTCGCACTTAGGTAAGTCAAACCACACAGCGAGACTTGGACACCTAAGCTATAGGAAGGAAATATTACTAGGTTCTAAAATAACAATCGATCGTGTTGTCAAAATAGCTTGGGTTTAGCTAGATTTAGTTGGATCGCGAGCTCGAACAATAGATTGAGTGAAATCCCAGTAAGCTGGCTGAGTACGTCGGCTGAACGACACGACAGGACATCATTTTGTATTGTTCGTTAACTGAATGGGAACAAATGAGTTCATGATTTAGCATGCGATGTGTATCACATCTGAATATCGGATCGCGCCGAGCTTCGTTTGCGCTATGAATCAATAACTCTGTTAAGCTGTGTTTTCATTAGGGATTATTCAGCATTATGAGCGTCGACGGTGCGAAATCAGTGGCTGTTTTATACCAGCTCATTAGTGTGTTTATATTGAAATAATCTTAATCTAATCCTAGTACCTTATTATAGCTGTATACGGACCTTTTCACGTCTGTGTATTTGATGTAGTTCTCAGGGATTATTTGACGCCTTCAACAAAAGTTAATGAGGGTGTAGAGGCATTTGCATTTTATCATAATAATGAGGAAATGAGACGAAGTAATAAATCAAAACTGTTTATGTACTCAACAGTGCGCTGTACCAGAAAATTGATGACATAAAATTCTCCCGTCTTTTGTTTTCTTCCTTTTTACTAAGGTATTGTAAGGTACATACTAACAATTAGATTTTTTTTTTATCAGAGTCGAATATACGTTTACTTCGATGAGGCGAGAACAAGCCTTCTCAATGATATTTAATTACGTATATTATTGCGTATCGTCGCGTATTGCGTTTCAGCACGTTCAGTTCTAATTGCGTCGTTAAAGATAAAACTAGGACGCAATAACGTACCTAATCTCAATAAAACGTTCACTTATGTTCACTTTACATCTTGCAAATACTAGAATTTAGAAATTGATGATATATCTTTGTTGTAAAATAAATAAAAAAGTTCCACAGTTTGAATTGAAATCTATAACGTTTTAATAATAGAACACGCGTTCACAGGCACATCATACAAAAAGTTAAGCTATTACCCGCTGCAGTGTTGTTGGCGCTCTAGTTGCATCGTTACAGCCAGTTACTGTAAAAGTTTACACGGAAAAATATTGCCTATACACTACCTAACTAGTTAACATTTTCCACTAGACCAACCGACACATGTTTCCTACCACACGTCAATAATTGATATGAACGACATAAAACAGTTACGAAGTTTTCAAGTCCCTTCTTGCTGTTACCACCTTTTGTTTTATAAACTTTGCGTGTAGGAAATGAGTTCTCTGCTCAAAATGCCTGATAGACTTGTGTAGCACTTATTTAGCTAAGCATAAAACCCATTTTAGTATGACCTGAAAATTGTATTGTGCATGTACTTGACGTTTCTACATGGGCTGCTAACATTCCCTATGTTCGGTTCATTATTCGTGGTACGTAAACATTTTGGTTCGCTTAGCATTTTTTTTGGAAACGACGAAAGTAAAAGATGTTAATACAATAAGATTTTTAATCTTATTCAATGTAAAAGTTGGGGGACAGTAAAATTTTCTCGGGGTAAAAATAAATGGAAGTCCACGTTTCAAGGTGACCTAATTACGCGTCTCGAATCAACTGACACCCGTGTAATCCAATGAGTCTTCGTTAACTGTGGCCTGTATACATTATACGCGCACTTTCATGTTAACTGTTCCTTTATAAATTAACATTTAGGTATCTCAAACAGTTGATCGCCAAGGTTTTTTCTACTGAAAGCAATATAACTAAACAATTCATTCTAACATTAAAATATTATTATACACCACAGTCGGTTATAAAAAATATTGCTTATAAACTTAGTGGTAGTAAAAAAGTGTATTAGCAAAGAGAAATTGTTCGTGTGGCCAGTGGCCAGCGCAAACTGATTAATTCTCGGCCGCTGTGCGAACTCCAGAAATATTAGCTCCACAGATATGAGATTGCTAATTCCACTAATGCAGCGGACAAATATCGCAACTTCCCCTTACTCCACACTTGCATTTCAACCATTTTGCCAAATCTATTTTGCCAAGTAGTCGGAGAAGCTAGACAAATCCTACATTAAAAATGCAATTTCACTGACTGCTTCTTTAGGAGTAGAAGGCAGCTATACCTACATACACAATCTACCTTCGAATTAAATGTAAATCAATAAAAATACAAAAACAATCGACGGTTTGTTGTGCCATCATATCAATTTGGCAAGCAAGGAATTTAATTTATAACATCCACACAACATTTTTTTCCTACGCATGATAATTTCGTAAACTCTCAGTTTTTATACAGGTACGGTATACTTAACAGGGATATCAAATTGGGCAGGCAGACGTATTGTTATTGTACAGTATAATACACATCATGCGAACTTGCGTGACGCTTTCAAATAGTCGAAATTTGATTATGATGTAACAATAGGAATAAAACATATGATTATTAGCCGTAATAAAAGACAAAAGTTTTGGCATTGACTAAGTTGTTTAAACTAAAATTGTATTAAACGAAGAGATAATAAAAGGGCGATGGTCCATTCAAAAGTAACTTTGCAGTTTAAAGTTTAAAAACATCAGTCATATAGATCGCACCCCTCACGCACAAGTGCAGTCTATTCATTTGCCGGATGGATTAATTTCCGCCGTGAGATCGTTCCAAAGGGAAATGCGATTGGAACAAAGTGTACGCGACTGGTACAGGGAGGGGCCGCCGATTTTCCATTTTATATCTATTTTCCTTTCAAAGGGTTTAACCTATGCTTTTAATATAACACCAAAAAATCTTGCTTATCCGAATATTATTTGAGAATGAATGCGCATTGATAGGTCTTATTATTTTCTTATATGATCGTCGTGTTTCGGGTATTGTTTTGGCGGAGGAGCGTCATAACAAGTTCCTCGCCTTATTTTCCGCGTCGGGCCTGTTGCCCACCGAGATTTAACTTTATTGCAATGCCGGCACACTGCCAAAGCTGTACTGGATGATTATTATGAGACTTTTCTTATTCTTCGAGGAAGGAAAGACAAGTTTATTTTTTCAAATTATTATTTTATGAACTTGGAATATTTTGTTCTTGTATATTTTATTTAGATTATTTCGTATTCTCATTTTATGCATGCCTTGTTTCCGGCACACAATTTCTATTCATTTTCCGAGTTAGGCACTTCGATTTTCTAAATTTATGTGCGCCAGTTTATGATGCATTTTACGATGGCCTCTCGGTCAAACACGCGACTCCTAAGGTTTATGGTACTCACGCAGAGTTTATAACATGACTTAAATAAAGTATTACTGACAAAACTTAACGGCATTGACATTACGGGATGATCACTTGAACAGGGCAGATATTCCGCCTTATTTCACTTTCCATATCTCGTTGATGCATATTTGTATCTCGTTCGTCATCAAGGAGAACATTAAGCAAACCACTTGGTGTTATGGTAATTACTTGTGTAGAGTTTGTTTAATGGACTAAGTTACAAAAGTATTTACGCAAGAAACGTCTATTTGAATGGTGTAAACATAATTTGTGGACAAAGTTCTAGATGTAATGTTTTGCGTGACGATGTTGCCAACACAAGCGAACGGATTTAATTAAAATTGTCACATGTTGTTAATTTTTGTAAGTATTCAGAAAATTATACTTTGTCACAATTAAGATTAAAACTTTTTAACAAGCCTTTTGTTATTAATAGCCCGGTCAAAATAGACATTTGAAATAACAAAAATTCCCAGAAAGCTGATTTTTGGTGGAGAGCTAGATTTGATCATTATAAATAAAATACTAAAAGTCCCCAACGATCCCATGTGTGCGTCAAAAGTTATTCGAGGTCAAATGTCAAAATTTTAGGTTTTTTGTATTTTTTTCGAAAACGGTAAGTGTTATCAAAAAAAGACATCAGGCCAAAGTTGTAGACCTTCGAATTTTCTACAAGAATGGTATCAACAGTTTTCTCCTAAATCTTACCATGTCTGAGATATCGCGATTCAAAGTATATGACATACGCGACATGCACATATTTCCACGCCACCTGTGAGGTAGTGTACTCGGCGCGTTTTTTTTACCGTGGTTTCCTCTGTAGGCCTACTCCACTAACTGTCATGACAATTTTAGGATAGTTTAAGGGAATAATTGCCGTTATTATTGATATTGACTATTGGGTTAACTATTATTTTGATTGTTTTAGATTTATTAGATTCATAAAAAAAGACGTGGTTTCCTAGTGGGTAAAGAACCAACCTCTCAAGTATGAGTGAGTTCGATTCCAGGTCAGACAAGTACCAATGCAACTTTTCTAACTTTCTAAGTATATCTTAGACACCAATGACTGTGTTTCGGATGGCACGTTAAACTGTAGGTCCCGGCTGTCATTGAACATCCTTGACAAACGTTACGGGTAGTCAGAAGCCAGTAAGTCTGACACCAGTCTAACCAAGGGGTATTGGGTTGCACGGGTAACTGGGTTGAGGAGGTCAAATAGGGCAGTCGCTCCTTGTAAAAGACTGGTACTTAGCTACATCCTGTTAAACTGGAAGCCGACTCCAACATAGTTGGGAAAAGGGCTCGGAGGATGATTTGATACTACAATCTTTTAAGCAATTGCAAAAAATAATATTCAGGAGTTTTTCTGGAGCAGGTCGGAGTAGTTTTAATAGGTTCCAGATATTATGTATCAATTTCCAACCCCAGTCTTCTGCATAAAAATAAAAATGTCGAAGGAAAATTAGCGTGCGATAATTTTCTACAACTTTAAAAGCGGATTGTCACGACTTCAGCGCTTTGAAAAATTTTGTTCTGTGTTCAGTGATGCAGAACCATGCCTTAGGACTGCAGTACGCTGATATTTAGGATTTAAAAGTGGGCAATCTAGCCTTAGCGACAAGCCACGTGAAGGTAATTGAAAACCCGATATGACCCAAGATAATATCGAGGCTATGCGGCAGTTAATTGTCGTAGACCAACATGTAACATACCGTGACATGGATCAGTGGGCATTACGATTAATATAAATACTAAAATAATTAAACGAGTTTCCCACATCATAGCTCCAGTACTAAGCTCCATTATAAATTTGTGTCTAGAACACGGAATATTTCCCTCCAAACTAAAAATTACAGTTATAAACCCATTATTTAAAAAGGAGGATAGAGAAGATATGAAATGTTATAGGCCAATAGCCCTAATACCAGTTATGGCAAAAATTTTTGAAAGAGTAATTTATAATAATTTAAATAATTATCTTGAATCTAATAACATATTCACACATGAACAATTCGGATTTCGTAAAGGCAAATCAACCATTGACGCACTTTACAATTTTTTGAAGAAAGTAATGACTGGTCTGGACAACAAACAACGTATAACTGCAATATTTATGGACATGTCAAAAGCATTTGATTACGTCGACCATTATATCCTCTTAAATAAATTAGAACAATACGGAGTTAGAGGGAATGCACTAAATCTTATAAAATCATATCTAGAAAATAGGGTTCAATTAACGCAAATAGCAAGAGTTTCACAGGAAACAAAACATGAAGAAACGTATCAATCTACGCCTAAAACGGTTAAGTATGGGGTGCCCCAAGGAAGTATTCTTGGTCCTCTTTTGTTCGTAGTATACATAAACGATCTCCCAAAAGTTATAAATCAAGACATGATATTATTCGCAGATGACAGTACAGCAATATTCACCGATGAGGACCAAGATACAGACAATTATGAAATGAATATAAATAAATCAGTAGATTCTATAATTAATTGGTTAAATAACAATAATCTCAAAATTAACCTACAAAAAACATGTTATATTTCATTTGCTAACATAAACAAAAAAACTAAAACCCTAAACATACAATATAAAGGTGAAACCATTGAAGAAGTAAAAAGCACAAAATTTCTTGGTATATATATTGACTCTGGGTTAAACTGGAAAATACAGGTTGATCACGTTTGTAAAAAGCTAAATCAGTTTTCATATGCACTCTATATGTTAAAGAAAGTTGCAAATGAGAGTACCCTACTAAGTGTTTATCATGCATATGTGGGTTCTGTACTAAAATACGGTATTCTATTTTGGGGAAATTCAACAAACAGAGAATTAGCTCTAAAAGCACAAAAAAAGTGCGTTAGAAGCATATCTGGACTTGGACAGATGGATTCATGTAGGCAAGTCTTTAAAAGGCTGAAAATCTTAACTCTTCCTTCAATATACATACTAGAAGCGGCAATGATGATAAAACGTGATATTGATAACTATCAAACATTGAGAAGTACGAGGCACAGAACTGAGCTTAGAAACATCAAATGTAGAACAGTAAAATTTCAATCTAGTGTATTTGGTATGGCTGTAAAAATTTATAACAAACTCCCAAACTATATTAAGAGTATCTCTTCATCAAATGTTTTTAAACTAAAACTGAAAGAATTTCTGCTATGTAAGACATATTATTCAATTAACGAATTTCTTAATGACCAAAACATTGAATAGAATGAATTTAGCTATTGTGACTTTAATATATTCCAACCACCGGAGCAGGCTGGGTTTCGGAGCGGATACGGCACCATAGACCACATCCACACAGTGCGGCAGATTATACAGAAGACCGAAGAGTATAATCAGCCCCTGTGTCTAGCATTTGTGGACTATGAGAAGGCCTTTGACTCGGTTGAAATCTGGTCTGTTCTGGAGTCCCTGCAGCGTTGTCAAGTAGATTGGCGATACATCCAAGTGATGAGATGTCTCTACGAAGCCGCTACAATGTCCGTCCAAGTACAGAATCAGCAAACAAGGCCCATACCGTTGCATCGAGGAGTGAGACAAGGGGATGTTATTTCCCCGAAACTATTCACTAATGCAATGGAGGATATGTTCAAGACGCTGAACTGGAAAGGACGCGGCATCAACATCAATGGCGAACACATCTCTCACTTGCGATTTGCTGACGATATCGTCATCATGGCGGAAACGCTGCAGGACCTACAACAGATGCTGAACGACCTGGCTGAATCTTCTCTACGCATCGGCCTACGGATGAACTTGGACAAAACCAAGGTCATGTTTAATGAACATGTTCTACCGGAACCGATTGCGATACACGGCGCCGTTCTCGAAGTTGTTCGGAAATATGTATACCTCGGGCGCGTATTTACAGAATATACATGGCTAGTACGCAAGCGTGTGAAACTAGTCGCGAATAGATTGGAATTCACTTTATATACAAAGTCTTCCGATGTATACAGCAGCAGTACGCAAATACTCGCATATATTTTGTAGTGGCCAAAGTAACTTGCTTTGTTCCATAATATACAGTGCTAGTCCGCATGCAAACTAATCGTGTATACTTTGGAATAGGCGCGAAAAACTTTACGATTCCAAACTATTCGCGAGGAGTTGCATGCTCGCCATTTTGATTAAAACACGACCAAGCATTTAATGTTAATTTAAATATTAATAATGCTTGTCCAATTAAAAAACATTGTATTAAAAATTGAAGTTAGTGACGAAAACGAATGGCTGCAAAACCGACTCCACGTAGTCTTGTCTGCCCTACCCCTAGAGTGCAATTCAAAACCGCGTAGGCGCGGAGGGGCGAGGCGGCCTGCGAGCTGAGGCGCAGGTAGTTTTAATGCCCGCCGACGCGGCTGAGGCTGGCCGGCTGAGCCGGCCAGCAAGCCGAAGCTGCGGTGGTGAGCGTGAAAACCATCTGCGACGATAAGCTCGCATGGGACCGCCGGAGCCCCGCAGCACCGGAGCCGTGACAGAAGCGATGCTTGCTGCATGTTGCTTGCTTACATTTTAAACGTACTGAGTTAAAAAAATAGAAGCTAATTAAATATATTTTATGATGTCATTAAATGGTATTTTAGAAGTTTACTGTTAGAATGCCTGCTACAAATTTAGATGCTAAAAAATAACCATCATGCTGAGTTGTATTTAGAGTGGTTTACTTAGAAGATAACTAGTGGCTAAGATAGTATTATTTAGATGCTCGTTAATTGTGGCTGACTTAGTAATTTAGAAGGCAACATACATTTTTGGGGGCGAATAATGATATTAAAAAGCCTGTTTAATTAGCATTTTTAATAAACAAACTCAGATTCAAAAGCCATTTTTATTTAATACTTTACCTAATATTAATTTTGTATAGTTAAATTTGACCGTGTATAATTTGGAAAGATGCATGTGCATGTCTAAGCTACGAACTATACTCGAGCAGTACGCAAAATTCGTGTATACTTTGAAATCACAAATTAAAAAACAGCATTACAAAATATCAGCGAGCAGTTTCCTATGGATGCGTTTTGGCTATGTACAGAATGTAAATACGCACCTCGGGCAGACATTGCAGTTAGGTAGAAACAACTTTGAGGACGAGGTGAATAGGAGAATTCAGTTGGGTTGGGCTGCATTTGGGAAGCTACGTCGAGTCCTAACATCGTCGATCCCACAGTGCCTAAAGACAAAAGTCTTCAATCAGTGCGTCCTACCTGTCATGACTTACGGAGCCGAAACGTGGACACTGTCGGTACGGCTGGTTCACAAGTTTAAAGTCGCTCAGCGGGCTATGGAAAGGGCTATGCTCGGCATTTCTCTGAGGGATCGCATCAGAAATGAGGTAATCCGTCAGAGAACCAAGGTCATCGACATAGCCCACCGAATCAGCAAGCTGAAGTGGCAGTGGGCTGGCCATATTAGCCGAAGAACCGATAACCGTTGGGGTAAACGAGTTCTAGAGTGGAGACCACGCCTCGGTAAACGTAGTGTAGGACGTCCTCAGGCACGGTGGAGTGATGACTTGCGCAAGACGGCTGGCAGGAGCTGGATGCGAGAAGCCGAAAATCGATCTCAGTGGCGTGCACTTGGAGAGGCCTATGTCCAGCAGTGGACTGCGATAGGCTGATGATGATGATGATGACTTTAATATTGAATGACATTATTGAGATTGTATTGAATTCATTTAATTGACTCGCTAATGAAAATTGTAATATTGTAATAATTATGACTATGATTACTCTCAACTCTACAACTCTCAGATTCTATAAACCTGAGATCACTCTCCGCAAACGATACATATAAATACTTGGGTATGGCGGAGGGGTTAGGCATCAATGTGGCTGTCATGAAACAGTCATTACGGGAGCGTTTCTTTGACCGCCTGAATAAGGTCCTGAAAAGTTCCTTATCGGGAGGCAACAAGGTTCGCGCCTTTAATGGTTGGGTCATGCCAGTCCTGATGTACTCTTTCGGCATACTCAAATGGACTCAAACTGAATTGGACGCCCTGGATAGGAAAGTCCGCACACTGCTGACCGCAGAACGAATGCATCACCCACGATCGTCAGTGATGAGACTGTACATCCCACGGAAATGTGGAGGCCGAGGCTTTTTAAATGCAAAGACGCTCCACAACCGCGAGGTGTGCAGTCTCAGAGAATATTTTCTCAAAAGCGACGTGGGTATGCACCGTGATATGGTGGCAGTGGACAGAGGACTCACCCCGCTGTCGTTGGCAAATGAGAACTGGCGCAAACCTGTCGTACTAACTACCCACGATCGCAGGGAGGTATGGCAGAGCAAACAGCTACACGGACGCTTCTTCGGGGCTCTTCATGGCCCCGATGTAGACTTCAAAGCGTCCGTATCTTGGCTACGCTTCGGTGACTTGTCTGGAGAAACCGAAGGGTTTGTATGTGCAATTATGGACGAAGTTATCCTTACGAACAACTACCGGAGATATATCGTGAAAGACGGGACGGTTGACATATGTCGGGCATGTCACCATCCGGGTGAGTCTATCAGACATATTATATCTGGTTGTTCTCGTTTGGCTAATGGTGAATATTTGCACAGACATAACCAAGTGGCCAAGATCATCCACCAGCAGCTTGCTCTGCAATACAACCTTGTAGACCTTGAGGTACCGTACTACAAGTATGCGCCCGACCCAGTTCTCGAAAAGGACCATATCACGTTGTACTGGGATCGATCTATCATCACTGACAGGACTATTGTAGCCAATAAGCCTGATATTGTGGTGATAGATCGATTAGCGCGCCGCGCGATGATAGTCGATGTCGCCGTTCCGCATGACGAGAACCTTGTGAAAGCTGAGAAAGAGAAACAAATAAAGTATCTCGACTTAGCGCACGAGGTTGTCGCCATGTGGAGTGTCGACACGGCTGTTGTTGTGCCGATTGTCGTTACGGCCAATGGTTTAATAGCCAAGAGCCTCGACGAACACCTCAGGAGGCTCTCGTTGGGCGGCTGGATCAAGGGACTGATTCAGAAGGCAGTACTCCTTGATACGGCACGTATTGTGAGGAGGTTTCTGTCTCTGGGACCCTAACCACCGGTACCATGGACCCTGTGCCCGATATCGGTGGCAACCTATTTTTTATATTTTTAAATGTTTTTTTATTTTTATATTTAATATTTAAAAATGTAAATTATATGTTCTAAATAAATAAATGACAAAAAATGACTATGAATGTGTAATGAGATTTGAATGTAAAATGTACAAATAACTAATTATATAACTACCTACATTTATTATTATTAACAAGTATTGTACACCCCATGGGTATGTTACAGTGATACAACTATGAAACTTGTAAGAACTACCTTTTACCTGTGACAAACAATAAATGGATTTGATTTGATTTGATTTGATTGTTTTACATTCCCCAAAATTAAGTAAAGTCTTCGTGGTAAACGTTTCAGCACACCTGAAAAAGCTGTTGACTCATACAAATCGGCCAATTTGACTACCCCCACTTTAGAATGGAATAAATATTTCAAAAACTGGGTTTAATGCATGCAAAAGTGCATTAAATATCGCGGAGAATTCTTTGAAAAACAATAAATGGTATTAACCTATTAGATTGTCTATACTTATTTCAAACCTCACAACTTAAAGGCAGCCGTCGTATATACGTGACTTATATGTGCATATCATGTGTAGTGTGACTCTTTGAATGGCGATATCTCAGGAATGGTAAAATTTAGGAGAAAACTGTTAATGCCATTTTTGTAGAAAATTTAAAGATCTACAACTTTGGTCTGATGTCTTTTTTTGATAAAACTTACCGTTTTCGAAAAAAAATCAAAAAACCAAAAATTTTGACATTTGACCTCGAATAACTTTTGACGCACACATGGGATCGATGGGAACTTTTAGTATTTTATTTATAATGATCAAATCTAGCTCTCCACCAAAAATCAGCTTTCTGGGAATTTTTGTTATTTGACCACTACTTTTATGTCTATTTTGACCGGGCTAATAATGATGCACGATCGTAATTCTAGTTGATTGATTTACAGATATATATTTCTTTCTTTTACGATTCGATACGATTCTTATAAATATTTCTAACACGCTAGCAATTTCCATAGCTTGCCAATTTATTTACAAACACCTTCGGCCGTAGTCCCCAAATTATCTTACGTTCAAATTGAAGCGCCGCCGTCGAATTTTAATAGTTATCATCCGTAACGTTGAGTCCCGGGAGTTGCGTTGGACACGGTGTCTTTGCTAAAATCCGGCATACGCCACTGATAGATGACATTTAGTGCAGACGGAGTTGTTCCCCGGAGTACCTTTAGCTTCACGCCGTTGAACAAGTGCCAATGAGGACCAATCTCCGGGAAAATTTGCAAAAATAAGCTAAAATCGACGAGAAATGAGTTCGTGCTGCGGATCGCTATCTGGCCGAACACTCATGAGTGTCATTAAAAACTTTTGAGTTGTTTCATTATTTTATTTTATATTAATTTAAATAAACTTATTAGATACAAAAGTACAATCAGCACCATTATTTTCTGCTAATTGTTAATTAATTTTATAAAACCCTACATAATTATTACTTCAGGCATAGGGTAGTCTTCGATCTGAAAACAAAAGCTTGCTTATAATTCCTAAAGGACCAATTAAGATCTTGATTGTACTAAAGGAAAAATCTATTGATAGACTAAAAATATAAAAGTTTACTATACCGTTCTAATTTCTGGAATTCTCTCTGGCTGCCTCTCTGGCTGCCTCTCTGGCTGCCTCTCTGGCTGCCTATCTGGCTGTCTCTCTGCCAGTCTATCTCTGTGCACCCTTCTGTTCAACTCATGGGCATGGCGACTCGGCGGCAGTGGTCTGTTGTTATGAACATTGAACACTTCATTCCTGTCCATGCTGCCGTGGTCGACAGTGTACTTTCTTACGCGATTTGTATTCGCTAAGCTATTGCCGAGAGTGATGCGTTCTGTCGTAGTAGACGCCAAGTGCGTCAGTTTGTATTTGTCCTCGTAGTACGAAACTAGTTTCATCATCAGGACATCAGCCAGAAAGGCTTTTTGCGTGTTGAACACGTTCTGAAATTGGAGAAATAAATACGGCTTAAATCTTATAATTTCTTAGAGATGTGCATGTTACAAGAATGCTTGTTGTATCAGTTTAACCAAAAACAACCAATAAGATGAAGATCATTTCTTTGCTGAGGTTTGGAAAGAACGCATTTTTACCATGCATATCTATATTTGTATGTTATTCTGTTATTGAGTACATTGTTTTATGAAACGTTAGTTTTGAAATTTTTGAAATTTGCGCTGGGTTTTATATCCTTTGAAAACGATACACAAACTAAGTAAATTGACACTTGTACTAACTTGACTCCTTCGATAAGTTTTAGGGGCAACTGTAGTACGCGGTGTGGTCTTCGGTTCTGGTACAATCTCGGGTTTCTTAGATTTGTATACCATTGTGTCTAGATCCCTGAGGAAGCTGTCAAAATCACCATCAAATTTCGCCGGATTTTCTTGTGTTGTCTGTATCAATTGTTCATGTTAATTTGGAAAATGTTATTTCATAACAAAGTAATTAAAGTGTACGAACCTACCTCTGAATTTGACGCAATGTTCAATCTTATAACAAAAACAAGAAAAACACTTATCCACTGTCGACGCAATGTCCTGTTCATGAAAACAATTGAACTGAACAACATGTAGCATTGAAACTAGTACTACACTAAACCATAGTAGTATGCGACTGATAAGCCGCTATTTTCCAGAGCGCCTTTACGGTCAGCGCTAATCTTTTTTTTATTTCCAATAGTTTTGGTAAAGATTTATGGCTGTGTATGACAAAATTGCATTATCGAAAGAAAATAGAATTCTATCAATAAAAGGTAAAGCCCGGCGTGCCGTCACGTTTGTATCGAGTGACTAAATGCAAGTCGAGTCAAGGCGAAATCTGAGCGTAGGTTTAATGGTTTCGCCTTGATCCTGAGCGAGTCGGGAGCGCGCAGTTACACAGCTAGATTTATTAGTTCAATTACCCAGGCCCTGTTCGGAGCCGCTTCGCTTGCTTGAGCGCAGACGCCAACAACTAAATTTTGCTCAGGTTGCAACACATTCTATGTTCACCTTTTTTGCCTCTTTGCAGCGATGTTAATGTACAAACCTAAATTAGGATCGCTTTGTTGTTGCTGCACATGCTAGACCTTTTTTCACGAAGTAAGCCATTGTGCCAAATCTTTTTGGAGATCGTCTATGTTTTGATATTGCCAGTTACATTCCGGATGTTTACAGTTAGGATTTTTTTTAAACAAAGTCGTGCCTTTGTGATTCATGTTAACTGTAGCAAATGGTGAAGTAAAAGAAAACTTAGCATTGTCCCATGGTGGAAAACGCCAGTGTTTTATAGAAAATGAGCTCACAAAATAAGCGATGGATATGCAGAGACTCGCAAGTCTCGTAACATACATGTTTTAAATAACAGTTTAAAAGTCAATGGAAAACTTATGCCACCTTATTATAAAACGTGGTTTTAAGAAGTACCCGATTTAGTAAATAAAATAAAAACATTGATTTATTTTCTAACGTTTATTCGTTTACCTCCAATACCTAATAGTCTATTACATGAAAATAAAATAAGCCTAGTAACAGATTCACAACAAATTGAAAATGTCAAATAGGCTTTGCTGGGATCACTTTTTTTTAGGTTTTCGAATTGATGTTTCGGTCAAGCGAAACCGTTTTTGGGTCTTCAGGTAGAAAATGTATTTTTATGTAGGCTACCTAACCGATTCATCCACCATTTTCAGAGGGCTGCAAAAATATTTTGTAATATAAATACCTACTTTCGTCTTTTCAACATTGAAAAATACATATTAAATGTCGTTCTTTCGGGTAGGTTACGTTATTACAAAAAGTACTAACCCAAAAAAAATGAAAGTAAAATAATCGCTGACTCCAGTAAGCAGTTTCGTATTTGAAAAGGAGTTAATATGGATATTGTATCACTACGACCTACGATAGTTTGCCTACCTTACAATTTTACTAAGCTAAAAAACTTAACGCTAATGTGTTTTTAATGCTCATCAATGAAAAATGTAATGTTTTTTAGCACCTAAGTTTTCGATCCCTTTTCAGAAAAATTGAAAGGATTTATTCTACCTATACCTCGTTTACAAGTAAATATGAAATAAAGTACCTAAAAAAGAAAATCGTAAACGGTAAAGAAAATCGTAGGAACCTACAGTTTAATTGTTAGTAGTAATTATCGTGGAATGTTGTAAAGCTGGTGTAGCCCAGCGGAGCGACGAGCGGAGCGGGTTGCGACCACAAACACCCCCTGTCGATACAACTTGGCCAACTTTCAAATTTGTGGGTTGGCGCTTTCAGAGCTCGCTTATATGCACTTAGCTTTACACACGAATTAGTTAAGAGATTTCAGAATTTCGAACTTGTCCAGAACACTACTTTATTTTAAGGTATTAATTCCCGACTTAGTTATTAACAAAGAATAATTACCCGTTTACTTTACGCTTGCCACAAATTGTGGGAACCATTATTATCAAGAAGGAGGCAGATGAAATTATTTGTGATTGTATCGGTGATCATCATTATTGAGATAGACCTATTACTAAATTGACTTCCAACCTTTCCATTATTTAAGAAGAATGAAGAATTGCTTGACATTCACCCCGTACAATAAGTGATTTTACGGCACAATCAACGAACCGTGTCCAGCATGGCCCATTGTGTAAACCAATGCGCCTATATATATAGGTAGATAATTATACATTATTAACATTCCCGAAAGGCGATTAATTCAATTGTTGACGGCAATTAAGTATTATTATATTTATAACTAGTGTGCACGACTGTAATCGCGTGTTTGTAGTGAATATAAAACTATTACAATGTTCTGTTACCTTACTGATATACCTACGCTTTTCTTTAACCTAAATTGTTTAAAAAATACAGTGAATAGCGATGTAAATCATGTCCTATTAATACGTATAGGTCAGTGTTTTTTTAATGTATTATAGTTAAATATTTAAAGAAAAATTAGGATTAGTAACATTTAGTAAATTATAAAAAGTAAATTTAATTACGAAATGTCAATTTTAATCGAATTAATATTATATGCACCTACTTATTATAGTAATCCGACTATTTTGGATACTATAAGATAGAGGACCGACATAATGTAAAATAATTTATCGTGGTCACAAGAGAAAAAGATTTCAGAACAATCAACTTCAGTACAACTTTTCCCACAGTAATAGTTGGCCGAAGCAATTTTCTTTGAAAAAATCCTTTAATGAAAACTTTAAAAATTCAAAGTCAGGTTCATACTGTTTTATTATGAGGGAAAATTAATCAGCCAGGTTTTCTCAAGCCACTGCAGGTCAGGCTAGAAATATCCAATTCAACTAAAAGCTGAAATTCTAAAGATGAAAAACTGTTAACGCCCTTGCTAATGAGCATATCAAAGCTCTGGATGAAAATCATTAAAGATGCATCTTGTATTTAAAACTGACTATAAAGGTGTATAGATACATACCTGTATAGTTTTACACCTAACCAAATCCCCGGGAACACGTAACAAGTTGAGCGCAGATTAGAAACCACATACCTATGCAGCAAATAGCTTCCAGCAAAGTTAATAGAGCTATCCCATCCCGCTGTCATTGTTGTCAGTGTTCGTCGGCAAAGTTTTACAGCCAGCAAGCACCAACTCCGCTTCTACAATTAAAACAGCGATATTACGTGAGACTAACACTGTTCGCTAAAAACATAATCCAAGTCATTTTAGTGGCACTTACTACGGTGCATGTAACGAAATACCAATAAACACACAAGTTTACGCGCATCGCAATACCAAATAAAATATCCTATTTCCCTATCTTTTGTTGGGTGTGTGAATTCAATTTGTTTTCAGCTTTAAACAAAATTATATGACGCCCGCTTCGAAATCGAAGTGCTTAAATAATCTCAGGAAAATTGTCATGTAATCTTTTCATTGATTGCCTAATAAAACTTCACGTGAAATTGCATCGTGGATTAACTGGGAGAGCCGGGAATTTATAGAAGTAGAGAAATACGCAATGTGAATTATTTGCTCAACCGTAAGTTGGAATAGGTTTTGTCTGGCAATAATCGTATATCCTAGTTTGGCGGACAAAATATATGTATAAAGGTGGTCACTAAACAATTCAGGTCAGCGACTCGTTATATTGATGGAACGGGTCCGAATGTGAGATAGTGTTCGCGGGCTGTGCCGCCCGATAGCCGGCCGCGCTCATGAATATTGTAGCAGCACGCGCGTCCGCTGGATCCTCCAGATTCCGAGCCTGTATCAGAAGCTTTATATACCTACACCTTTACATTGTTTCTCATGCAATCCCTAAATATAAGTGCGGACCGCGCGGACCTCACTACTTCACCGCCTTTTGTTTACGCAAAAAGTTACATCTATGAATATTTTCGACGTCGTTTCGGGATAGTAAGGACTTAGTTTATCTTTTTCGCTCAGGAATGGTAATATATTGTGGTGCGAACTTTTTGCGGTTGAGATATTTTGGCTGAGTATGAAATAGAGGACGACCCTTTCGGGAATGACGATACAAATATGTAGTAAAAGTTAAAGTTGAAAGGTTAGAGTTGAGTACGTGATGAGTTAGATATATTATTCAGTTAGGTAGTGCAGCGCGACCGCGGGGCGGCGCGGGCGCGGCGCTGGCAGGCTCGCGTGTCGGCCGGCCGCCCGGCGCAGGCACTAAGTGGTGTGGCGCGACGATAATACGTCAAACCGCCGACTGCGGTTCACCCACCCCGTCCGGCTAAAATTTAATAGTACTCCACTGTACCTATTCTACGAGGCTACGTTGTTATCTGCATGGAGAGCTTAGATGTGTTAAGTCCACATGATAAAGCCTAGGTGCTTTGATCTGCAGCAGCTATGGCAATTGACGTACTTATTTTACATTACACGTCGAAGAAAATTTTTCAGTATTTCAAAGTCATCTTTCTTCGAAATGGTATTTTTACATTATGTCCAATAACGTGTCCCGAAACTTTTCATTTTGATACGATTCTGTGGCAAAAATAAGTTAGCTTACATTTAACACTTTAATTAATTAAGATGTTGAGGGAAAACATCACCGCTATGAACGAGTCGATTCAGCAAATCATATTCAGCAGCCAACGTGCAGTATGTGCACAATACGCCATTGAATGGAGTGGCATTTTTACTTTTATTCTATTACGCACTTAAAAATAACGAACGTATGCAGTAGTTATGTGACTATGGGTTACAATTCCCGACTGTAAACCAGCTGGCATCGACGGCCAAAAATTTAATCTACCTTTCAAATCCGGCACTCAGATAAATTTTAACAGCGAACGCGTTTAGTCCGATATGTCGGTTGAAAGGTTTACCGACGCTATTTGACCGACAGCTCTATTTGTCGGGAGTGCAGGTCATTCGTATGGCACGTGACAGATATAGTATGCAGCTGAAGCGATTACCTACTGCATATTCACATAAATACTTCAACTAAATTGATGGCCACATTGTGATGTTCTTTTTGAGTTATAACAGTACTTATTTACTTTATAGACGTTTAAGCCAAGCAATATATCGTTTGTTTTTGTTACAACTGTTCCGGTATAGTGTGTAGAATAATTATGTGTTCCCCGGGGATCCTTAACAAACCTGTGTGGATCAACTCATGCTGAAAAGCTATAATGATTAACCTTTGAGTTCGAACCCTTTACCGAACGATTAGTGAACGTCGTTCGCTTTAATTAATCTGTTCCCAGTTGTGGCTTGGCCTTAACAAGATGAATTACTTATATCGTGAAGATTGCATTCCGGCGATATATTGAATTTCACGTAATGAGTGATTTGATACGTGCGTGCGGTAGCTATGATTGAGTATTATGAATGATGGCACGCCAACACACTGCCAGTAGAGCTTCAGCTATCATCCATATTAATAATAATGAATAAAAATTCTGCTGACTTCGAAAACAGTAAATATAGAATGGAAGATTTTTTTTGTGTCCTTAAATGCTTAAATACCACTACTTTACTGAAGTAGGTAAGTAATTTCAACTGAAAAGTCAATAATTTTTTCAGGTGTTTTTTGTAAAGATACGAGTTTCTCAGCATGTATCAATATATAATATGACGAATTCAATTTAGGCTTGGTACAACACAGATATACAGGTACCTATAGAAAGATTGTAAACGTACCTAAATAAATTCAGACATTTCTGGGTCATACGAAACATTGAAACTTTTCAGGTCAAAAAGTGCTAAACAATTTTTGTTTGGTTTTCAGTACAACTTTGATTTGAGCAATTAACTATTGCGTTTATAATATCAATTTAAGACATTAACAGTTTGGTTCAAGCGTAGATTGTGCAACTATTACGGTGCAAGTCCAAGTTGAAGTCTGAACTTCACTCCGCAGTAACGTCTAGGTACTGATTGCTTTCTCTCTCGACTTGCAAAAGTATAATTAAAGTAATAGGCCGCTAAATTGTTCGCTCGCGATGAGATCTGTTTAACTGTTTTTCATTCAGTGTTTGATTACCTATTCCCAGTTTTCATAATTTATGTTGTGCTAAAATTTACAAGCTTTTTAACATGAAAGAAAGAAAGAAACATTTATTTGTCAGAATATGGGTACAAATCAGTTGTTGGGTGTAGTTATCAGTCCTAACCATACTCTGCCATGATCAGGCGTACAAATTTTTATTGTTAACACTAAGTGTTTAACTTAAATCTACTCTAACAAGGTAGGTACATAACCATACTCGCTGCTTATACAATTATTATATCACAGTTTTATCGTTCAAATATTCTTTCACACTATAATAACATTTTTCTAGAAGTAAAATAAATAATTTCCGTTTAAATAGGTTTAGACTATTAACTTCCTTAAAACTATTTGGCAACTTGTTGTAAATATGTGAAGGCGCTTTTATATAGATAACTTTTGCATGTTGAATAACGGTTACAAAAAATAAGTTGTATTTTTTTTTCCATCAGTAAAATGATTCAGATGGATAAATAATCACAGATAGTAGAACAGCAAAAGATCCATTTACATATCAAGCCAGCCTTACGGTTATCAGTGACAAATTCATAAAAGTGAGTAAAAATAGTTTTTAGTACCTATTTGTTACCTACGGTTTTTTTTGTATTACCGATCAGAAACACCTCCAAAGGTCAACCACCTTACAGGGACTAATCTTTGACAGCAGCCCCAACTTTCTCGAAACTCGGGCCACAATTGAAATAATAATGTTACTAAGTTGGACAGGCTAATCTAAAGTTTGTAATGACGACTTACGTTGGTTATAACAGTTTGTGTGAACACATTGTCTTCTGAATATATATTCCACATGCTTTACGTGGTTCTCAAACATTAAATAGAAGTAGAACAATAATTTGAAGTGACGTTATGTCCCCGTTTCGCGAGATATCGGATCTGCCGCCATACATCTGTGTTCACGCCTTTTTCAGATACTTGTTTCATTATTTCACTGCTTGGTTGTAGAGCCCTGATTTACAGGTTGTGTTCATGGATTTATCTATTGTATCTTTACTGAGAACTCACAGAATGTTATTGAATACGTCGTGCGTATATTGATATAATATTGGTTTCAATTACATGGAAGCGTAAAATTAAATTCTTTTGAATTTTGTGTCGAAGTTGTTTGCAAAGGTAAAAACAAGGTCTATTCATGGAAATATTTGTTTATTTTAAAATAAATAAGTATTTGTATCTTTTGATAAATCATAAAAATAATTAATCTGAACACACTACGATAGTAAATCCTTATGAATAAAATCAATACATATAAATCAAATAAATAAAGTAAATCTTAACTTTAATCGTAGTATATAAAAGTATAAGATAGTGGCCACAATTACTCTAAGATTGTGCTGTAGCTGTGATAGCTAGCCTACTTAAATAGATAGGCGACGCATGAATGACGTATAATGTAGTAGAACTCATTTTGCGCTTCATTCACATTATCAACTATCTTTTTACGTAACATAGGTACTTGATACATAGACATCTAGGTCGTATAGATAAATGTAGGTACTAATCTTCCATTTTACTACTACGTCTAAACTCAGGATCGTTGAAGATGATACAAAGAAAATAAAATCCACAAGATTACGCACAACTTAGCATCCTACCTTTGAACAAAAGCTGTTTCAGAGAACAAAGGGAATGTTACTAGAATTGGTATATTGTTGCTAAGGTCCCTAATAATGGGAGACAGAGGCAAAATATCGCAAGCACAATGTCACACATGTCATCCATTGTCTAAGATATTAGAGTTACAATCAATCACTGGTGTGTCCGTGACATGTTCGTAATTAGGAGCGAACCTACGAGGGAGGCGCGCGCCTATTCCACCAACCGACTGTGTCTCAACTACGATACTGTAAACCACGACACCTCAAAAACAATATATCTTCTATTCCACAATGTTCAGACTATTTGTGGAAAGCCTACATTCTAAAATAGCATACAACATCCCAACAAGTCTACACCCCTTTTAAAGACTAGGTGGCAGCGGATTGCTGCTAGTGGATTCGGAAATTCCCAATGAAAATTTATTTCTGGCACCTACCACACCTACACCTGTGAGTCGGAACTTTTATTTATAGTTTTAGCTGAATTTATGAGCATAAGTCCTATGTGGAATTTGTTCATCTCGCGAACACTTTGAACATGGAGTACTGGACTTCATTCCATGGCCGAGTAAAGTGTTATGTAACCTACCAGAACTTTAACAACGGAATACTTTCTTCTTATAGTTAGTGAAAATGGCTTTTACATCAGGTATTCACGGTATAATAGCGATACAATAACGTCATTGTACCGAATAAGTTCACGCGAGTGTGTAATGACAGCGGATGTTGCGACTTCGGAGGGTCGCAGTATCGTCGAGTCGACGCACTCTGCCCTCCGCGGGACGTTAGACGTTCAGACGTCGACGTCGCGACGTTTAATTAAACACTAAGTGGCTTCCCGCATTTCAGACACATCCAAAACTTTAATTTTCCAGAGATAATATGTTACGGAGCTACTGCGGTGCAGCACAGGTTTAATATAATAGGTAGACCCTTTGTTTCGACAGGGTTTCTGAGTAAAGCAGACGGTGGCTTACTTAGAATATGTCTCCACATTTGTTGTAACAGCTTATTTACTTTAATTTAAAATAAATAATTTAGGTTTTCAATGTAGGTATCTATTTCTGTCTTTATTTGTTCTCACAATTTTGTCACAATTTTGATTTGGTTAACAAATATCTGTGCAGACTAGCTATAAACGTTATGCACTACTCAACTACCCTTTGTTGTAGGAAAACCACTCTCAATAAAATCTAAGACAAGACAATAAAAGGTCACAGTACATAGTTCTTTGACTCCTCTGAATTAATAATTTCATGGTTAGTGGATTCTCAATTGTCAGACGCATCTTTTTAGACTGAAATTTTCTTACGGTGATAAAATTTTGTGGTAGCGACACTGAAAGAAGATGAATGGTAAATTGGTCATATTTCTCTTTTGTTTGTGGTAGATTTATTTGCGCACTTATTGAAGAAGGTTTTATATTATGTATGTTTATTTTAATACTAATGACTAATTGTGAAATGTTCAACTGACTTCTATTCTAATAACCAAAAATATTTAACTACAGACGTTAACTTGAACACAGCAACGAACCTTTTTAGCAGCGTCATTCTTTTCTGCTTTCTAAGTGATTACGTGGTTTTTAAGTTAAGAAATAAAACTACGTTTTTAATTATGTCTAGACTTCAAGTAATTAAAGACTAAGTAGGTATAGGAAGAGAGTGCTGCGAAAAAGCGATTTTAATATTGTTGCTTTCTATCTTAATAATTCGTAAAAGTGCTCCGTTAAGATAATAGGGTTCGCAGATCGTGAATCTTCTTAATTACCAACAATGTTGAAATTAAGCTTTTA
This sequence comes from Helicoverpa assulta, assembly GCA_963856015.1. Classification (NCBI taxonomy): domain Eukaryota; kingdom Metazoa; phylum Arthropoda; class Insecta; order Lepidoptera; family Noctuidae; genus Helicoverpa; species Helicoverpa assulta. The sequence goes on from CAWLCW010000016.1 coordinate 7,321,780, forward strand.
ATGAGTTTTAATTAACAAGTTTAGGGACGTTGCGTGAAAATACTTAACGATTGCTGCGAGATAATTTAGACAATATCTAACGGTAGGCGACTCGAAATAACAATTACGAAAGAAAAGGGTGAGCGTCCGACGAATATTTTATTAGCCACAGTTGCTTTGATGGTCTTTTGTTTGGTTTGGCCTACTAGGCGATTATAACGTTATATTATATTTACCTATATTTTTTTCTTTTACAGTTACAAATGTTACAACGGAGTGATAAATCTATTTGACACAATTTGTACTCAATCTATAACAAAGGGGGTTCCCCTACGTACAAATTGCCTAGGCGCGCAATAAATTCTATGGCTAACAGTACAATTGACAATAACACACAATGTTAAACATCTCGATGACACCGGGGCAGAGATATACGCAATTTATGCGGAGACGGAGCCAACAACCCTGGGCGATGGCACAAGTAGGTCACTCTCAGGAATTGGCTGCCAACCTGCCTCCAAGTCAATACAGGTGTGCTCTGAAAATCCCTCAACGGACACTTAATATATTAGTTATTTCTTACTATATTTTATTACTGAAGAGACCTTTATCTAGATCCCACAGTAAATTGTAATAAACTATTGGTACCTACTCTCCTGATGTTGACTTATAACAGCAAAAGTTGCTTCAAGAATTCGAGTTCCGTTTTACGAATTTCCGTCGAATTTATAGAGCCTGATTACTAACCTTTTCATACACTAAAGATTTTTTGACTTATCAAAGCTGAAGCGAAATGAAAAACTAATGAAGTGGGTGGTACTTATTTTATGTTTCTTTTTTTATATTTTTTCCTGCACTGCGAGAAACACAAAACTATATTCACTCTCGCATTTCAGTTTTCTTCCAATTAAAAGTTTTTGATTAAATAACTACTTTGCGCTCGCCGATGTATGGATTAATTCTCTCAATTTTAACTCTAATAATCAAGTATGAATGGAATAATTTCGGTAATTGAATACGTACGCAGAATACGTGATGTATCATACAGTAAATATCTACTTGATTAGCTTAATTACAGGCAAATGGGGGAAATTGTGGTATCAATCAATTTGTTTTGATTTCCCTAATGAGTAACACAAAACTAAATAAACAGAGGAAGTATACGGTAAAAGTGAAGGTAAATTGTACCGAGCGTGTCTCTAGGACGCGCCGGGTTGAATGTGGACAAATTAGTAGCAATTTGCGTCGCAACGTTCCCGTTTCAGACCAAATGTGAATATCAAATGAGTGTTTAAGCCACCCATTTGGATCACTCTCGGCCGATGCCAATCATTTCAAAATTGATGCTTGCGGCTTTCACTCGACGACTGTTAATTATTGCTAGTGCTATTATTCCAGCTGTGGTTTATTACCTGCTCCTCATATTTTATGCTCTTTATTCTGATGTTATCGTTTTTAATAAATATGTAGCGATTTGTTATACAGCGTCTGTAGGCGTGTAGGCGGTTATGTGGGAGTAATCTGGAATACGTAATTGATTATTTATTCTGACTTGCTGTTTTAAAAGAAAAAAAGATTTCATATATGGATTTGAATATTAAGCTTGCTTTGAGACTTTATACATTCTTTATTCGTCTGTGAATATGAATATCTTCTAAAAATGACTATTCTCAACAAAACTTATAATTACCGTAGCTAAGAACAGAACCAGATTATGAAATGTTCAGTTAACATCACGACTCCTTAATCTTCAGCGCGACTTTTACAAAACTTGTTTTCAAACTCTGCTCACAATTTACCTGGCTTAATATAAAAAATGTCAGTAAATAGAAAAAGTTAAGGATATTCCTTGTAGATGTAAAGTTATATAGCGGAGTTGGCAACGTCTTGATTATGTCTCGGCCAGATTGAATACCGGAACAAAGGGATCTTATTGTTATTCACCCCTTAGTGTAGCTGTGACAAACTATTTAGGCGACGTCGCAGCCCTTAAACGGCTCACTTGATTGTTTTCTGGCAAAGGTTAACTACCTGTGTAAAGCTGGAGGAGGTGTTAGTCACAATCTATTGCTGTACACAGGCCGTACTGCCTTGAGGCAGTATTAATTGTTGGTAGTTTGGCAACGAGCTCGTCTTAATTGTGATACCGCTTGGATTTAGATAGTTCCAAATTGAGATACTTGTAAATATTGGTAATATTGTATCTATGTTATGCAAAGGTTTGGACTAAATAAAGATGTTTGAAACTTTTAAGATACGGCAGGGCTCACTTTTATACCATCCCCAAAAAGGTTAAGCAGAATCTTTTCGGTAATTCCTTCCACCGCAATAAGTGGCATAAGTAAGTGACGTAACGATAAGTGAGTATTTTGTGTCTTTGCTAACATTTGCAGTGGTTATAAAATTCTGCAATGAAGTTATCGGCGAGGCAACGTCCGCCACATACCTAATATCTCTGTGCTATCCACTATCCAATCTTCCAACGTAATACTTTATTATTACAGAGCTTCCACACCACCTGCCTGCTTACAACTCTGCTTGCCTATTGTGTCACAAATTCTACATTTCTACTATTTACAGGCAGTTACGCCTATTTACCTGCAGTGTCGGGTAGTGACAGTAAGGCTAGCCCGTTAGGGTTTCAAAAAAGTGCTCTACGCGGGGACCTAAAGAAGTTAAGACGAATTTTGCTAGTACTAAATAAGGGCAAAAAAAACATATGTATAATGAAAGAAGCCTGTGTGCTTGTGTGACTATTGAATAATTGTTTCGGAGTCGGTGGACCCAAGACCAACCAGCGTATCTTGTATGACTCCCAAAACTAACAACTTCATCTAAATTTTCAGTCCAACTTACTTTTGTGGCTTTGAAACTGCTCTTACGGTTAAATATTCTATATGAATTACATAAAGCATATTTGCTCTTAAATATTTAGCATAATACCTAATTACGCCGCAGACATGTTGAGCCTACAGAAGCTCTTAGCAAATACTATAGTAGGTACTTATTTATGAGCTCGCTTTATCTACGCAGACTCAATATACTATACAAAAGTATCTAGATACACCTATCTTATCATCCAAAAATACTAGTATTTAGTAGTTGCTAACCAAACTATTATGTTTGTTATCAAATAATAAAGAGAAACATTTAAATTGAAGATGAGTTGTCTATAAATAGTTTGTCGTTAAGAAAGGAGGAAAATTTTATTCACTTATGTTACCGATATCAGCAAATATTTCTGCCTCAAGAGGTTATTTCAATGATGACTTTTGTAACCAAGAAATTGTTTTTACCTTCCTTTCTTTTTATTCTCAACGGCACGTTTTTATATATTAAATTTCTTGTATCACTGGTCAAAACCCCTCTATAATCTATTCACGTATGTATTTGTACCTGCATGACCCGAAAAGGTCGCGTTGTGTATCGTATTTCTGTAATATTTCACCTCTCAAACACCTCCTTTAGATTTGTTGTTTTAGATCGACGGAGCTGGAGGCAGCCAAATACAAGACAAGCTGAAACACCTCCTTTAGATTTGTTGTTTTAGATCGACGGAGCTGGAGGCAGCCAAATACAAGACAAGCTGAAACACCTCCTTTAGATTTGTTGTTTTAGATCGACGGAGCTGGAGGCAGCCAAATACAAGACAAGCTGAAACACCTCCTTTAGATTTGTTGTTTTAGATCGACGGAGCTGGAGGCAGCCAAATACAAGACAAGCTGAAACACCTCCTTTAGATTTGTTGTTTTAGATCGACGGAGCTGGAGGCAGCCAAATACAAGACAAGCTGAAACACCTCCTTTAGATTTGTTGTTTTAGATCGACGGAGCTGGAGGCAGCCAAATACAAGACAAGCTGAAACACCTCCTTTAGATTTGTTGTTTTAGATCGACGGAGCTGGAGGCAGCCAAATACAAGACAAGCTGAAACACCTCCTTTAGATTTGTTGTTTTAGATCGACGGAGCTGGAGGCAGCCAAATACAAGACAAGCTGAAACACCTCCTTTAGATTTGTTGTTTTAGATCGACGGAGCTGGAGGCAGCCAAATACAAGACAAGCTGTAAACTTGATTAGGGGATTGAAAGAAACAACAAACTGCGAAAGAAAAATCAAGGGAGAAGAACCCGTTTGTACTGGTACTTAAATACACACAATAAATTCTTTGTTGAAAGGGGATGCGAATACGATACGACTTATTTAGGTAAATAGAACGAGAATGTCGTGAAAAAAGGCATATTTTACAATAAGGGCGCGTATGAGAAAAACAAATTACTTAAATTGTGTGTCAGGTGTCATGAGGTGAGACAAACATGAGCGTGGTCGGAGGCAGTCGGCACGACGTCTGCACGACAGACGCAGTAATTGCACCACACCGGCATGTGCCCGCAATAACTAATCTTTCTTTCCCCGGCGCCATTTTTTAGCCGGTGACATTTTATTTTGCGGCTCGAAAATATCACATCACGGACCCAGGTACACACTTTTTTGTTGTATTGTTAGACAAGTCTGAGGTATTCTATGTGATGATTACAAATTGTTGTTGGACAAATAACTGGATAAATATCTTATATAAATACCAAAATTTAGCAGACTATATTTACGCTAACAATAGACTATATCTACACATTCCAGCTCAATCCTAATATTATGAGAGGGCCTAATATAATCCGATTGTTTTGGTCAAATTGAAGTGTGAATTTTGTGAAACAAGATTGTTGATTTTGAGAAATACGACAACAGCTGCGTTTGTTTAGACGCATCTGCAATCTGCATTTCTATGGAATTATTGAAATAAGATGATGTTAATCCAAAGACTTATCTTTTAGGGTCTAAACAGACAGCATTCAAATTCTGCAAGCGCTGGGATTGCTTTCATAAAAAATAACAATTTTAAAATGGAAGCGAATCAAGACGGCAACCATTAAATTGATCGCGCATAAGAACGAGTAGTAACATAAAACGGGTAAAAATCTGGATCGGTTGCGTAAAGTTGAAAGGAGGATAGGAAAGCGGTGGCTCCGACGACCCTCGGCGTCCTCGAACTTTGACAGTTTATATGAGCCGTGTAATGGCGCCTTAAACTAAATAAAGCTTTGCATTTGGCTCGTGTATCGTTACCCCCCGCCACGCTTGCTTTGTCTCGACTAGATTAGAACTTGCTCCACCAGCGGATCTTCTACGTAAGTTTCTATCCATTTCAAATAAATAAATTCCACTTCTCTTTCGATTTTCTATTTCAAAAGGTTCTGCCTTATTTTGTGACTAATAAAATGCGTTAAATGACAAAGTGAGTACCTATTTGCATAATAATTGACAACAATACATTTCGCTCTCTACTATAGTCTACGCATATCTATGTACTTAGTACATGCCGTCGTGTTATGTTATTTTCGACATGAGTTGTAAGCGATTCAAAATCACAATTACAGCGTAATTAATTTAATCATCTATAACAATGACAATAATTCAACACCATCAATTCATGTTTGCTATGTAATCAGAGTGCAATAATATGGCAGGTATACGTGAACTAAGTAACTGATTACTCAGGCACGGCTGCACAGATAACTATATTCTGTGACCTCAGGTGTCACGTAAACTATTACGTGTATACCTGCATGTAGGTGCGTGTGTGTAGGCTAGACTAAGTACGGAGATAGGATGAGTGATGTAGCTGTCATCGCCGCAGGCAGCTTGGACTGAGTCCAGTCACGAATGCAAATTCATACCAGAAATTGACTCACTATGCTTTCCAGGCATATTAGTGCGAGTTTCGGCGGATTAGTACTCGCTTCAGGCAACGTGTCGTGGCTTTTGTGTATCATGAGAGATGCTTGTGGATTTTAGCACGCATAATGAATGAGTAGCTGTTAATTGGACGTTAGTAAGGTGGTAGTTAAGTGAACCAATATTACATAGAATTAATCAAATAATGTTTATTTTATGTTAATTGTGTTTAGTTGGCTGTAGTTACTAGTTAGGTTCTAATCTGTGCAAATTTATATTCAGGTATAAACACAACACTATCGTAAAAGTTGTTGTCAAATGCAGAAGAGAAACGTTAAAATAAAGGACTAAAAAAACAAATATTAACACAAAATAATCAAATTTTAGATACCTTCTGTTTTAAATGAAAAAAGATCAAAGACTGATGAACTAAGACCCAAAATTTTACCATGTCTATAGCTGGTTGCATAGTTCAGCACATGTAGACAGGCATCGTATCACTTAATATCTAACAGCATAGCTAATATTTGGCTATCAGTTGCACTTAACTGCAATTGGCAAGACCACAACGGACTCTGCAATGCCGCTATCTGTTTTCGATAAACAAGTGATCGGAATCAAATGGGAAACCCGACATCGAGTGCTGTGCGTTTAATGATTTGATTAGAATCACCTAACTGGAAAATAATATTGAAATCTACACTAGCTGGCGCCCGCGGTTTAAGGCATCCCATTCCGTAGAAACCTTTTGGAGCTGCACAAAAATGTAGGCTTATTATCTACTTCGATAAATAGCAGCTTTGTGAATATCCGAAAACTGAAAGAATGATTCAAATCAGTTCCTGAGACATAAATTGTACACATAGGTTAAGTGAAAAAAATGGACTGAGTATAGATTAAGCTACCGCCATACAAACATCTCAATTTATGTACACTGCCATTTTGCCGTTCCAGAGTACAGGTGGACAAAGAGAACTCGTTTCGGATAATTAAGAATCGATCGTTCCGATTTACACTGACAAAGTAAACCAAATCGCCCAACTTAGAACTCAATAAATAATAAGAGAACAGATTAACAATTCTCAATATTCCAATAATACCAGCCAGTAAGTACAGTTGCTACTTTGTAACTGTAATAATTTGCCCGTAAAATGCAGCGGCTATCTCTAACTCCCAAATCAATTTGGAAAGATTAGGCGAGAAAAAGTTTTCTTTCGCTTCCTGTTTTTCGTTTTGTGAGTTTGAAAAAGTAATTTATTTGATCGAAATATTTACTTTATTTGTACTTTTATACGTTTCTGAACATTGATTACTGTTTCGATTGTTCTGGTATGGAATTAAGGTTGATTGATGGTTACATTAAGATTTGTTTTTAATGTAAATGGGATTGTTTTCTTACGAGTATGTACTCGTAGTAGAATATAAGACTTTAAAATTAATTAAAAAGTAGGTTGTTTGAACCTTTGAACAAAAACTGATTAACTAAATGAAAATAATCGTGCAAACAGTGCTGTGTAAACACAAATACATGATATGGTAAAAGGAGCAAAACAAAGCAATTTCGATCTCTCACCGCCGGAACTCGACGCTGGCAAACACAAGATTATGACGTGTAAGAAAACATGTTGTTATAACATGTTTATATCGGATTCTTTTCTATTTGTTTTGTAATACAAACACCATGTTGATTTAGACTAATACCTTCGCCTGAAAAAGGGAAATGTTGTGAAAGCTAATAAGCCTATTTTATTTGGCCTTATTTTTGACTTTGTACGAACAAGAAGTGTAAGAAAGACTATCACGTGTCCATCACCCCAGGGTATTATAAAATTGCCAAAAGGTTGGCCGTGACTACTACCCTAAGGGTTGCGAAGGTCAGCTCAAAAGGTAACTTAGTAATTACGTACCATATCAATAAAGATAAAGAATCAAACAAAGATATCAGCAAAACAAATACAAATGTAGACTTTGCATTTCAATAGAAAAATAAGGTGTACAAAATAGTGGAATAGCTAAAAGCCACCGATAAACATCGGTGGGACACGGCCGCAGCGTCTCTAGTGGAGTGCAAATAAGGCCCGCACTGCACCTTGTTCCCAGCTCCAATGTCGCCGTCCCATACTTGGGGTTAACGGTGCGTGTACACCGCCCGATCTGCATGTGAGCAATGCAAATAATATTGATTTGCACTATAAATACTGTGACACAATGGATTCTTTATTCAAATCTGCTGTATATTTTTCTTTGTATTGCAAGTTATTTTAGTGAGCAGTTTGTGATTTTCCTATATCTGTAAGAGAAGTAAAACTACCTTAACAAACAATAAAGCATTAAAACCCTCCATACATTACAACGTAGAAATAGCAACAAAGCAACGGTTATCTCCCATTATAGGAAATCCGTGAACTGTGTACCCAATCCGTAGACGCCAATTACCTATCCCATAATCAAGGAGATTCGCGAAAGGGTTCGGACGGGGCTCAATCAAACTTTGGCAATCATCACGCCTATCTAATCTCTAGGGTAACAATGTAACCGGGATTGGATACTCAGTGGACCACATTAACAACCTCCTTATTTATGTGTAATGATAACAAGCCGAACGGGACAAACCGTCGTTTGCGAGCCTTTTATTACGCCCATATAATTATTGTATGAACATTCTGTTTGTTAGTGCGACCCTCCACGACTGTGAAGGTAAAATTAATTCTATATTCAGCTGCTTTCACGGGGTTTTTTTGTTATAGTTGTTAATTTTATGGCAACACCTGTTTGCTGTTATCATTGTAATCGTAGGTACCTTAGTTATGAGAATGTAAAAAAAATCTGAGCGGCGTCATGGAACAACGGATTATAAAATCAAAAGTCATGAATGTGTAGTAACGTTATTTGCGATTCCTATTGAATATGAAGTATTGCAGACTTTCTATGGGTATATTATACCAGACAGTTTTTTAATTTCCGGTGGCCTGAAAGTATTCGCTACGAAAAAGTGTTAATTGAATGTGAACGCGTGTTTGCGGAGATAGAAACGGATCTAAAAAACGATGTTTCTGTTGTTTCGTGAATAATAAATCAACAAACGTTCGAAAACTCATGTATTCTCCACGACTTCGCAAAATAAACCATGAGTCGATATCCGTAGGTGATGTGCAAACAAAATGTAAACGCCATAGACATGTAGATTTTAGTCGTCTCCCGATTTATTACGTTGAAACTACGTGTGCGCATTTAGCAAGGTGCTTTCGATGTTATAAAGCCAGTTATCCACTGAAGTGGAAGTGAATGGTAAGCTCTGGATGGTCTTGATCATTTAACGGTGTAGATATTTATATCCGTTATACCACACACGGGAGGGTCAAGCATTTGAACTCTATGTATGATGCGGTTTTTGGCTAGTCCTCTGAAAATGAAACACAGTGTATTAAAGACTAATTTGCTAGAGCAAAATATTAAGCTGATGACACTAGTTACTTTAATAACCCAGAAATAATCTTTACAGATCGATTCCTCCAAAAGCTGACGCGACAAGGATAACTATAACACTTAATGAGAACGAACCGTTAATAGTTACTATTATAGAAATACGAATAGTTGGCGAAACAGGATGGCGAAAGAAATGGGTTGTTTGAATAATTCATGGGAGGAACAAATAAAATGGATCCCACAATCAAGCTGGCAAGGAAATGTTTAATTGAATTGTGATGTCGTATACAAAGAAAGGGTCAGTTAGCGTGAAAAGTATTCTGGCACAGCTGAATCGGATAATCTAGTCTAATGAAAATCTAGTAATGGCTAATGGATTGCTTTTAGTCAGAGGATACGTTAGACTCCGATCCAAAATTAGAATGGGAGCTAGAAACTCTCATGACTAACTGTACAGTTTGCGGACTTCAGTGAATATTTCTGTTAAATGACTTACGTACCTACATGATATTTGATCTAAGCTATCGGGTACACATTTATTAATAATAGTGACTTTACAGCTCGTTTAAAAGATAGTTAACTCTTTTACGGTGTAAACAACAGATATTAAGTATCAACATTAATTAATGCACCTCTCAAGCAAACACTAAGTCAAACCCTTTAGAAATGGTGTAGACAAACTAACAAGTCTCGTCACGGACGTCGTTATATCGGTACAAACATCGTGAAGCCCATTACACCGCAGCTGTAGTGGTGAGGGAATTCTTGCTTCGAATCCCGCTGTAATCCGCTCTTTCATCAACGAGTAAGTGCAATTTTTCTAATTCCATTAAACAGATGGATGCTTGTATCTACCCGGTGTCTTGCCGCGGGTGCGAATATTTATATCCTGAGAATTTGTAACTAATGGAGCCTGTCCACGACGAGACAGCAGAAAGATGACAACAATGCCCCCCAAGAGCAAGCCACTACTTCTTAGAAAAACGACATTAATATTCTACACCGACCGGTGGTGGAGCTGCTTTTAACTTTATGGGACATCACGCGAATTGAAGAACGCAGCCAGACGAAGAAATTAACTTTTTAAATTAACCTTTTCACTCGCTTGGCTGCATAGACGCAAGGAGGGGAGACCAAATGCCACCTATGTCTCTTTATTTTGATTAGAGTACGCAGAACTAGCAATCTCTATTATTAAATATTTTACTCAAAACATGCTCATGGATTAGTGCTAACTTCGACACGCGACTACTTCGCGAGATGAGCTCATGCTTTTGTCCGCGGTTTCAAACCAGTCTGGCAAATCTCAAAATAAACACGCGACTAGGAAATTTCTAAATTCTACCAAACGGAATGGAGAGATACTTAGACAATGTTTTATAAAAGTAACATAATCTTTCCAAGTACCTGATTTAAGGCCATAAATCCGACAACAACCAATACATAACTCACATAATAAAAGATTATACAAGCAGCAAGCAATATCTGATTCCATGAAATACATAAAATCTCCGGTAAGTCAAGCTACCAAAAATCCCGTCACGTGATTTTCCCGAAACGATTTTTCCAGGAATCGTAGCTCCCAATAAAAGACAAAATAAAAAGCGAAACCCCTAAATATTTCCCGCCAATTGATAGGTACATACAGCAGTAAAGTGGGAGAGCCAACAACAGATTTATAGGGCGCCAGTCGAGTGCGTGCTTTAATAAAAAAATCACAAAGGTAATTCGCACGACAAGTTATTACGGAGCTAGAAATATATATGGGTCTCATATTCTCTTATGAATAAATGGGAACAATTTTTAGTCTAGTACGCCAAGTTAGCACGATGATTTATGCTGTCATACGTTTTAAGTTTTGCTTTTGAACTTTTTAATATTTGAAGAGGCTTAATTGCATGGATTTTGAATCAGTTAATCTATCCTAGGGTCTTAAAGACCCATGATTATACGTACACACAGATCATTTTTCAAATCACTATAAAAGTTATCTTTTATTTTCAGTCCATGGAAAAAATCCAACATTTATTAATCTTATCGTACAACTTATTCAGTTCAATTATCTCTAACAAATAATTTATTTTAGTATTTTTATATATTTGTAAATAGCAGTGGAGTTGAGGTCAACAATGTCGATGTCGCGTCCGGGAGTTGTTCAGTAAGTCAAAACTGTCAGGATCACGCGCGGCCCGGCCCGCCCACCGCCGTATTTCACAACAACCTACCTTATCAACTTCGCTAACTTTAAACGGACGCTTGTTTATTATTATTTGTATTTATATTATGGTTGGTTATAATGCGGATAGATAGTAGAGAGTAGTTGGTAAGAATTTAGTCAATCGACTACGATATATTCACTCTGCCGGAAAATCTAACACTATTATTCTAGTATCTAAGTAAATCGCTTAGCAATTATAATATATGTGAAAATCATGGAGATTTTATAAATTAAAACCAACATACGTACTAGGAGGCCTTCTCTTTGAATCCGCAGAAAATGTTCGCAGTTTACCTACATCCTACACACAGAAAAGAATCAGCCTCTTTATAACGTTAAAAAGAAATTATGAATAAAATATGCTTTCCTCTGTCTGTATACCATTTTCCTTTTTGTAAGATTAGGTACTATTAAATATTCAGAAACAATTCCATTTCATTATACAGCGGGGCAGACAAAACCTCTGGCAAATGAGCTTACCAAATGTTGTAAAATGTTAATTTTCTATTAGGACAAAGTTAGCCAGCATCGACATTGCGACCCGGGCCACCTCACCGACACATCTTCATTAGCCAGCCCGTAATGTCACTCCGGGGAAATAATATTACGGCATAAGCCGCCGTCGTGAAATAATATACTTCATAAACATATGTTACCTACGTAACACCCTTAACACCCTGCCGATCACGGGTTTTGTCTCTGTACATTATTAAAATGCTCAACTGTTATTTTACCATCTCGGAATATGACTTCGTCAAATTACTTGGAATTTAATTACTTGGACTTCGTCAAATTAGGACTTTCAACAATTCTGACATTAACAGACGAAAGAGGCTAAATGCTCAAAGATTAACAAAGCGTCCTAAATATGTTTAGGACGCTTTGTTAATATTGTTTCATTACCGCTTCAAAAAGACATCGTACCTCCATTTCCTTTCTAATATTTTAACGTTCTTTTAAGAAATCCTATAGTGAAATCTTTCAGCACGTTTGGAAGCAGGACGTAGTGTAGATGTAGACACTCTTGCAAGGAGAATGTTTTAACTTTTGGCCGGATCCACTGTTGGCAGGGGATCCAGATAATGTCACCATAACAGATTATGTCTTGGCACCGAACAACCACTATGAATGTTCAAAACATCACAAAGAGGTTATATGTGCGTATTGTTTGCATTCTCCTCACATTGAAATAATTCGGCTATTTTCCCCATAAACTCGTGATATAGTGTAATGGATCCCGTTCTTTGAATGCATTTAGGATAGTAGAATTTTATATATATCTTTCAATAATTGTCTTTTATTTGATTTAAATTCTGTTCGTATTGGAATCGGAATTTAAAAATACCACTTCTTAATTTAATTTTGCGAGAAAACCAGAATAAACACAATACACTTTCATATCTTTAAAGTCTATCTCATCAGGGAAGCCGTAGCTAGCGTTGCCGTCACGTCGCAGCAAGTAAACAGTGCTGGCAGATATCACGATACAATCAACTAAAATTATGCATTCCATCTAGTTAAACATCGTTATCCGCACACCACCGTACCATCTAGCTACTAATGTGCTACAGATGTCGCACTATTACATACATAGGACATTCCAAATAATTATGACTACACCTGCGAATACCATCTATAGGTAATTGAAGTAATAAATCCCGGGGGAGTGGGCAAATCACGACTTATTGCCTCCACTTCCCGCGGAGACGACAATTAAATCAAGCTTCAAAGGCACGTCAAATTGGTCTGACACTATTCAAAGTGGGTCACACCTGACCACTGTCCAGAATGTTCCAGGTTTGCTAATATACTCGTAAAGAATTTTGCACGCCGATATTGGGAAAAATTGCTTTGGAAAATGTTTTATATACGGTACGGATAACATCGCAGAAAAATGTAGTCTTGTAGTGCTACAAAGAATATTTATAGTTGCGGTAGCACTGATTTTCTCTCTGGATTTTGTTCTTTCAATAAAACGAATGGTGAATCGGAACGTTGTGATTTACCTGGTCAGTCATTATGATTATACCAAAATATTGCTTTATAAACGCGCTTTTAATAAATTTAAATTGAAGCTATTAAACACCAAAAACTACATGACATGCCAGCAATCCCAATTTTATTTAGCTCAAAACACGGTTCCACGAGAGAGGTAGCTCGAAGATATAATGTATGCCAGTCGAGCATAATCCGGTTAAGTGCAAAAGACGCGAATGCTTCCAGGTGTGCGGCGGACCAGACCGCGTATAATTGAGGCCATAAATCCCTGCAAGACGACTTATGTAGCCGGCCCAGCCGAGACGCGACAATTAAATCATGGCGGACCACTAATTACTCGGCATTTTATTAGGCCATAATGGTCAAATATATTTCCCGTAATTAATTATAAAGAATTGCAAGTAGTGACGGATTTTCGGATGAATATTTATTACCGTTTCAAGAGCGGTCTTGGGCAACGCAATCAATTAAATGTTTACGGAAAATTGTTGATATTATTCATGGAAAATTTATTATTTACATCAATCGTATTTGATTTAAAAAAACAGACAAGAGAGAAGATTCAGAAGCTGCATAAGGTTCTACATAAGGCACTTCTGGAACTTTCCAAATAAATGATGGGAACCGACGTAATGCCATGCGTGGGCAATAAAATGACTTTATTTCCGGGTGCTGGGTCATTAAGGGTACGTCGTGTCGTAACCCTTGATGTCGCTCGTAACTTGTTTATAGTAACGCCTTAAATTGCTAAGCGGTAGGTATCTATGCATAAATTAAAGGCTCACAAAAAACCGCATACCGTCCAAGATTAAAATGTAATTGCTTCGTATCTTATCTGTGAACTGGCAATAAAGCCTGAAGCTTTTAATAACGTGTTACAGGACAGGTATGTTCCTTAAATGTTGAGGAAAAACCGGTATTCCCTTTATAAGAAATCACAAGACAGCCTTTCGGCTTCTGAATCTTTTTCGACGCGAAAAAACAAAGCTTTATTGGCTCTTTTTGGTACACCTTCGTCACTGTCAATTAATGATGCTAAGATTATCTTAACACCACTAAGTAATGAACTTAAGGACTTAAAAATGTAAATTGTCCAATTTACTGTGTAATGCAGTTTTTGTACATTGAATTATGTAACCAAAGTAATTAATGTACCTGTGAGCTCATTAAATGCTTTATTTCAATAGCTTAATTGTATTATCGCTTTAAACTAATTGGTATTTTGTAACGTTCGGGGTTTGTTAATTATAATAATACTGTTTTTGTTCGAATTGCGTAGGTTGTTCGACTATTTAACATTCGTGTTTATTCGTTAATACATTAGCTTAATTTATAATTGTACTTTTCTTTTACACTATTTGTTCTTAATTGATAATCGTGACTTGAATTTACAAACCATAAATGAATAGAATGGAATTTAAAATTTAGAATTTGTTTAAATTCAGAAATCGAAACCATGAAACGTGTAGGTTCGAGCAGGTACCTTCAATTAATTAGGTAGATAAATAGCATATCGCTTACACACTCGCTCCAAATATGTAAGCGCCTAATTAAGCACCACTTGAAAACCTAATTACACAGTTTTGTTATCATAACGGTATTTACACGTTCATCCAAATTAAATGGGCAGACTTACCTGGTTCAGGACACAGGAAACTATACTCGGGGGAAAATAAGCGACCATTTCTGTTCACATTTAGATATCGTTTTGACTGTAATGTGGCTATATTAATGTGAACGGTAGTGTAAATACAATATAGCGGCCATTTTCTTAGATTACGAAAAGTTCCTCATAACAGATAATGTTCTTGTTCAAGCTGAGATGACTAAAACTGAAACGAACAAAGCGCATTGACCTCACTTTAGTGCACCCTGGTTCTCGTGTCCGATCTTGGACTATTTTTAAAGTATATTTCTTAAAATTAACATGATAATTATAAGAAAACGCTATTTAGGAAATGATTGCAGTTTTTTTCTTGTAGTTTTGTCCTTATTGTAATCTTTCCTATTCGTAAGAACTTTATTTCTAATCCTAAGGATTCTTACTAAGTCCATAAACGTTTGCTGAGAGAGTATCTTAACGTGTCGGATAAAGAACATTCAGTGGGAAGTCAAGTGTCCTAACTCGCAAACTTCACCTGTTGCCAAAGTTAGCAACTATTCCAACTCAAGCGGGATAACATTAAGTAATATTATTATGGTTGTTGGTATTTTTCTGGCACATTCGGTAACAGAATTACTTTCATGATTTATGGCACGTAACTTGCTTTGTGTCGATTGGCGGGGAATCCCGGGGGATGGGATGATATTTTAGTTTTGCTGCCCTTAGGGAGCTGTAAACGATAGCTTAGGGTCATTCTGGCGCACATCAATCATCAATCAATGAATATTGTGTTTTAACATATGTTTGATTTACCGAAATTGGGGATTGGATAAAAGTATATAGAATTATTTTAAATTAAGTTGGACAGTTATATATTCACTAGCTTCTGCCAGCGGTTTCACCCGCATCCCGTGGGAACTACTTCCCGTACCGGGATAAAAAGTAGCCTATAGCCTTCCTCGATAAATGGGCTATCTAACACTGAAAGAAATTTTCAAATCGGACCAGTAGTTCCTGAGATTAGCGAGTTCAAACAAACAAACAAACTCTTTAGCTTTACTTATAATATTAGTATAGATTAGATTTTTTTGCGAAAGAGACTTCTGTGGAAATATTATCTGTAGGTAAAATATAGACAAAGGTACTATTATCTCTCTTGATTACCGCAGGTAGCAAATGGCTTCACAGGGTCACCTAGCTTAAAACATTATCAGACATATTCAAGAGTATTTTACAGGGCATTTAACTTTAATTTCCGAAACAAACTGACATTACATAACCAAAAACTATATTTCTATATTTAGCAAAAACAACGCGTTGTCCAGTCCGCATCGGTTAATGTTTAAGATAGAGAGGCTTCGAGGAGCGCGTCCGGTTTCCGGCGCCGTCCCTCCGACGATTCAATTTAGTCCGGCCCGCGACAAACTCCATTGATTGTTTCGATATTCCGGTCACAAACGGCGGAAACTCTAACAATTTTTCTAGTTTTATAAAGACAGATTTTTATTACGTTTAGTTGTTACACGCATGTCTATATTTTTAGAGTCTTACATGTGCCTATACAGTAAATAAACTCAATCATGCTCGAGAAAGATAAAACATTTTCAAGGAAAACTAAGAGTATGAAAACAATTACGTTGTAGATAGCTATTTATGCACTGGTTTGTACATTGGTGCAAACTGAAAATATGTTCGCTGTGATAACGTTATCAAACTTTCAGGCAAATTAAAAATGTGCGATACTTTCATTCGTTGCAGTAGGTAGAGGGCGGGATAAAAAGGAGTTAATTTTTACATTTCCATGCAACCAAATATGAATAAAATTAGCATTTTTTGTACAATTATAGAGCTTTTTAATTTAGCTATCGTAGTTATGCTTTTAAGAACTCAGAGATCCTAGAGAATACGTTACCTGTAAATGTGTAGGTAAGAGTTTGAGTCACACACTCGTAAGTCACGTTAAATGTAAAAAGTTTGTGATTGAATGCTGAACACGAGTCCTGCTTACCAATGACCTGGCTATAGGTACTATAATATAGTTTATTTTATATCCGGAGAGAAACAAGTTGTCCCCCACATACGCTCGCTTTCCGCCGGCGCCGCTCAGGCACAATACACAGAGCCTTCAGTGATTTAGTTTTATTGTCATGCACCCTCCATTCGCTACGATATGCATCTCGATTATTCACGAGAAGGTGAAATTGTTGTTCTAATATCAGTCAGCTCAACTCATACTGTGTCAACATACAGCATCTACATAATATGCAAAACGTCCAAATTGGGGTCACTGCTGTGTGAAATCTATTTAGTCGTAAAGGTGACGTTTGATAAACTTGTAACGATGTCCCTGGCACTCATCCGTGACGAGGGATGATAAAAGGGTCATGGCACAACCTTCACGTGAGTACAAGCGGTTTACCTCGCATTGTAATGTGCCCTCCGCGCTGGCCAACTCCTTTGAATAGTAATTTCATAGACGCCACCCCTATTATTAAGGGTAGTATAAACCCGACTGCTAGTCGCCGTCTCAGCGGGTTAAACAGACGAAGAGAACCTTTAAATTAGATGCTTTGTGCATTGCAGTCGTTTCGTGAGCGACGGAGCTATTTTGTCAGCGATCCTTTTATCTCTGCTGAGATATCTGTGTTAATAATATTTGAGTTCGCAATAGCATAAAAACTATTAAATTGTAAGTCTCACAAAGGCTATTTAAGAATTTTGCATACGAAAACGAGTAGATGTATCGGGACCGCCATAAAAATTGTTCCGCCAAAATCATAAAACGATCTTCTCCGTCGATGAATCGAGGCTGTTAACCCATATCGCGCGAAACGGCCACCACTCCATCCGGGGACGATCTTTGGGCGAGACGTGACCGAGCGGGCCAATAAAATCTTTCCGAAACGCTCACTGGTCCTATGTTGTAAAAATTGTCGGACGTGACAAAGACGAACCGTTGATCCTCCGATGGCCTGCCCTGTCACCGCAAACTGGAATGCTGATACGAAAACTCGTTTCCGTGTTTTTCTTTATTTTCTTTCGCTGCGAATGAACTGTGTGTAAACTGCCTAGGTAAACTTAAATATAAAAGACGAAAAGAATTCAAGTGGAAATTGGCAGATTTTATATGTTAGAGTCTCCAATAAGTATTTCCAATTTAACGTAAGTATACATTACGTACAAAAATAACGAATATATTTTTCCTATTGGATTTTTTAAGGAAAACCTTTGATTCGAGCTGAGCCACGAAGCTTCACGGATAAAATAAAGCTGAAAGTTGGTTGGTAATAATTGTGGAGCTACGCATGGCGGGGCTTGGTTCGGAGAGACATTCCGATGGCGGATAACAATAAAACTAAATCATCGGGAAGTTATCTATCTCCGTAGTCGACGGGCCCGGGAAGCGAACATGTGCACCAAATGTATTACACGGGATAAGATGTTAAATGGTGCAGCGTCAATGACTCCTGCCGTTCCTAATTCTGTTTCCTCATTTTGTTTCAGTATTTGCTTTGAGTCACTAATGTAGATTTATATGCACGTGGATACATCGATAGATGGCCGATGCTGCGCTGGACTGATAAACTGAAACATTTGCTGGACTCCTTAAAATTTGTATGTCTACCTACTATTTTTGGGCATCTACATATGTAAAATAATTATTTGTTATACAGTACAGTATTAACCAACAAGACAGTAAGCATTTCCTGATATTGTTTCTTATATTTGAATTAGAATAAAACATTTTGCACAAACTCGTATACCTAATGACCAACGAAAATTAAAGAATATAAATTAAAAATTACGCAGGCTATAAATAGCATAAAATTAATAATAAGAAGAAATCTGTCCGAATTCAATATTTGCCGAAGTTGAGAAGCAATTTTATTAAACCAAAGTTGGAATAACCCCCAAAGTCGTCAGAAACCCCTTATCTAGATTCAGGTTTGGATTATGTAACAGACCTTCAAATATTTTATCTGAAGGGCTAATGAGGCTCGAATATGATCGATTGTCTACCTACCTGATCCTTAGGGTGGCAAATTTGTGTCGAGCGATAAAAATAATATCAGAAAATGTCGTTTATATGATATTTACACAGGACGACATTTTGCAAATTACCGATCCCATTAACTTTCCATTAGGGATAATTGGGGCTGGATTTGAAGACGTATTTATTTGTCATACTTACCTTTTTACAAAGAAACAACTTCATGTTACTTGGATCTTTTACACTTTTATGTTATTTCAATATTTGGTAAATCATGATAGAAAAATAGCAAAGTGAATTATCAACTGGATTATCCTGGAGACTACAAAAGACAAAAGCATAGCTCTCTCTTCCGAGAAAAAATCTCATTTTAATTCGCTTGAAACGACTCAAAGTAGTTTTATTTTTCCTGTTACGATAAAACAAGAACACTTAGGTAATATAATCATTAAACAAAAGAAACGAACAATGGACTAAAATTAGAGCAAAAGGTAACTTCGAAAATCTTCACACAAAACTTTCATTCGACGTAACAAAAGAAATTAGTTTCTACCGCGGATCCAGCCAGGCAGATATAAATGAGTTGGCCAGCTTTAATTATTGCCGAAATTAATAGTTAGTAGATAACAGTGCTAGTTACGTTTTCTTTCTATAATAAATAACGTGCGCCGGACGGTTCTCGTCGATAACTTAATTCAATCTTGGCTCCCCTCGTCATCGTGCACAATATGCTTCCACATAGAATTGTTAGGTGATGAAACGCGACTTTTCCCTTCCACCTCCACACAAACATGTCTATTTCGTCGATGAATTATTTCATTGGAATATTTTCATATCGCGTATTTTTCTTTCCTGTTTTTTTCGTTGGTAATTTTTGCTGTATTGTTTTTCTGAATGGGTTTGAATGCTTACTCGTGCATTTTAGAGTATCAAGAAGAATAATCCGTACTGGATTATGTTATACATTCACAACACAATTGTTCAGTTATAGGAAGAATATGTGTCATGAAAAACGACTCATTAAAATTACAGAGGACGTACACTACGCTTACGCGCCCTGAATTCTTAGTGACAGTTTCAGTTAAATACAAAAAACATTTGCATACGTACAAAAATAAATTTTAATAAACTTTTGAACGATTGAAAAAGCCACATGTCAGCGACCAGACAGAAATAAAAGAGCTTGTTCTACTGCCAATATGAAATATGAAGCTCACTGCGTACGGACTTGGAAGCTACGCGACTCTTATTCATCTTCGAGCTACATTTAACTGCAAAATTTCAAAGGCTAATAACAATTTGATATATTTAGTCCCAAAATCCGAACAATAGCTAGTTAGGGACTTAAACGGTAAATTTATTATAATGTTACAAAAATAAACACAGGTTTTCGGACCCTTTTTAATTGCTTCATTGTAGGCCCATGTCAGGGGCCTTGATTTTTTAAATTTAATTTTGCTCCACCGACGCGGCGGCATAATCGTGTTTGGTGGTCATCGTTTAGCTCAGGGTCACAAGGGACACAATAACTGTGACTCGTGTGTTTTGATTCCACCGAGTCATCTCGCTAATTACCGATCGTATGGCACATCGATATGTTAGATGTGACAACAACCTTTGTGTATCGAAACTGACAATTTAATCGAATCAGCGTTCGCGTCTGTTTAATGTATTTTTCGCTGAAGTCACTACGGCGAATTCCATTCGCGGAATCAATCTGGATTTTCATTCAATTATGAAATAAACTACAATTTACTTATTAGTGTACATTTGTTATAAATCTTCTAAAACATAAAATATCTATTGCCCCAATTAATTACACCTTTAATACCTACACCTCAATTTTGTCACTACTAAGTCTTAGGAGCCATTAAAACAGGAAACGTACTCGAAACAAAATAATTTACCGTAGAATGGGAGTGCGGGATTTTCTGAAATCAAATGGCCGTACCGACGAAGCCTTCGCGTTTCTTATTCAATTTGAAGCGAAGACGGCAGCTCGGGGGCAACTACTAGGCCGAAACAAGTCTGGGTGTAATCCCTCAAATCCAAATTAGATTTTCTTTCAGTGCCGCTCACTATTGACAGGTTTCCGGCATCGGGCCTTGTGCTCCGTGTCTCGACGCTCGGCTTAACTTTTATCCTCGCCACGCCTTCCTAACACTGCGACTTGCGACTAATTGGAAAAAAGCAGACGACATTCTACAAATTAAGTTGATAGTATCGAATTGCCTTCATTGTCGGAGTTATTTTCAAACTGATTGAGGGTTAGAGCAGCTTAACGAGTTTCGCAATGCTAGTCCCAGATTAGTGCAGTAATTACATGTGAACACTTATTTACATGACATTTGTGTGAGAACTTCAGACAAGGGAACTCGATTAATTCGAGTAAGTATAATAACATAGGTATTTATTACACAAAGAACCTTTCATAATAAATACCGGCATTAAATCAGAAACACGACTAACAAGCAAAAATACTAGCACAAAATTAAATTCATACGTGTATAAATAATTGGCTATAAATTTTCATTGAACAAATTTTAAGGGGCACACGAAATTTCGAAGGCGTCGTTACAAGACGAAACAATAAAATAAAACGCGACGGTAATGAATAGGCTGTACTAATATTGGGCCAGATTTAACAGGGTGTAAGTCGATAGCGGGACAGGCGAGGTCGCGTGCCTCCCGCCACTGAGCGCGCACGCACCGATACAGACATCACTTACATTGCCCTACACTTGTACTATATAAATATTTGATACAATTAATACGCACGCGTAACCCTAATTGCTCGTTAGAGTTGTCATAAGCTCAATGCTCCACAAGTTATGCGTCTTTGCGCAACCTTGTTTTTTGCTGTGTTATGCAGGACTATCGACCCATGTGTGGCCATTTACAGACACTAGACTGAAACGATTTGCTATAGTACTTGATGATATCATATTTGGCTATAGGTACATATTATCTTCATAAATACTGTATATCGATAACAAAATATAATAAGTACCACAAATCATCCTGAATCGCTGGTCCATGTTCTTATTTACAAGCAAATAGAATAAAGAGCGTATCTAAATAAATCCGCTACGTAAAACGCTACGTAAATGTTCGTATTTTCGCAAAGTTAATACATGTTTCAGTTCGGAAAACAATTTTCGTAAATAAATTCTCGTTTTTACGATCCGATATAACGAGTTCATTCTCCTAAAGTAAGGGTCGCCTGACATGCATCCCTCAAAGAATTAAATTGAATATGAGAGGAAATTACACGGGTTCATATCAACGCCGTCTCTTGTTCCAATCGAATTTCCCTCTGAAAACAATGCCGAAACGGAAATTAAACCCATGTATGAAAATAACTGAAATCTTCAAATGGACGCAGATTTATGTTTTTAGGTTTTGAATTTTGCAAACCTCTAATCAGTTTTCGAATTGTTATTCGATGAATATTAAACGAGAATCGTTCATTGAGCCGTTTATCTAAAAACGTGGCAATATTAATTTGGTGAAAGCCATTAGTGATACGTTAATCGAAACGACTGCGTGTAACGTCAATATCATTTGTTAGGTATCTATTTCAGTGTGTGACAATAAGTACACAGTTACCTACGTAGGTATATGTTATGATGCCGTACCTAATAATAAAATCGCATGAGCTGAATAAATGAATATTGAGTAGTAAGTTTCAGTATGTTTGCAGAAGATCGGGTGTTGTTCGAGAGCTAAGTGATTGTAAGTGGAGGCGAGGTCTGGCGCCTCGCCGGAAGTCGTTCCCACGTGACGGACGCCGGAAGTGACGGCGCGCTCCGGATCGCGTTCCTTCGTTATGTCGCCTTACCATCACCCCTTGGAGCCTTTTATCCGACCGTGTTCAAAAGACGCCGCACTTGTATGGGAAACACAGGTAAATTGAGGCATTACATGTGTATTGACAAAAGTGGAATATCGTTCTGATTGCGAACTGATTTCTCGCAAAAATATTCCCGAAAAAATCTTAGGGTTGGTGAAGTTTAACTTTAGATATTGCGTGCTGATAATAAATAGTGCTCATTAGTCTCTTGATAAAGAAAATAATTAATATAATAGAATATTATTCCAACTAAAGGAATGCGCATTCTCATTGAGTGGCTTGAGTAGATAGCTATTTCGAATTAACTAAGATGTGAAGACATCAGGGATTTCACAAAATGTGTCTGTCACAGCAACACTATATTTCTCATGGACAACATATAATTCAGTGTCTCGCTGAAATATATTTTCATAAATATTTTAATCAGCTCGTTGAAATAGTGTTCGTAGCAAATAAACTAATCAGTTTCAAAGACTTGGAGTTTTTTTTTAACAAAGAGGTTTTATTCGTACCTAATTTATTTTTATATATATTTTAAACAATCCTCTCAACAATTTCGTCTAAGTCAAAATTTAGACAGAAGTACTCTAAAAAATCTTCTAAAAGGCCGCACTTACAGCAAAAAAAGTGACGAAATTAAGTAGTTGGCACTGACAAAATGTTGAGTAATACGGGTTAAAACGCGTCGTTGTTTTTGTAATGGCTTTTCTTATGACTGGCCCTAACGATTATTCGTCCCATTGTGAGAGGCAGGACGTTGCCAAGATCCCGCGGAGAAAGAGCTAAACTTACAAAACTTTCCGACTTGTTCAAATAGCCGGCTTTTGTTCGAGAGAGACTTATTGTTCGGGACAGATTGCTGGGGATCAGCACTGTGCTTCGAATTTATTTTTTTGGGAGTCACAATATTGACTGTTTTGATTGTTTGATTTTTGTATGCGTTGTGGGTTTAATAGTTTTTGAGAAATGCATGTCAAGGTGACGATGTTATTAGGCGAGGGCCTAGCAAAATTGTAATACTAGGAAACAAAGAATTACCTATCAAAATGACTTTAATAGCTAGCCGCTAATCTTTAAATACATAAATGGAACAAGATAATTTTGAAATCAGAGAGAATTTACACAGACGTTGTTAAAGAGGCTTTTAAATCTTTTTATTTGTGAACCTGAATATTTAAATAGAGTAAATGATAAATGAACTCAGGTATCTCACACTAAATTCTGCCTTGTACATACATTACAACTTTTTCAATCCTTTTTTCCTGTAAAGAAAAATTGCACAGTGTGCAATGTGGTTGGCGGCGTCTCGCCGTCGCCGTCACGGGCCGGTTACCGGCGAACCGACCCGCAGCACCCCAAAGCTAAATCTTTACACACTTTACAATACTGTTGCCCTTTTATTGGCCTCGTGTTTATAGCCGGTGTTATTAATTAATGAACTTTCAAAATTAGCATTGTTCAGTAGTTCAGGGAGGCAAAACGCAATCAGTGTTATGTCAGAGATGGGAAACATAAAACTGCGGTCACCAGCCGCCATTAATTTATAATATAACCTCATCGCCTAGCGTTGTTTCATCAAAATATTTTAGTTACAGTATCAGATTATAGGATCATATTTAATTTTATGTAGGTACACTGAATATAATATAAAAGTGAATATAATTTTAAAACGTAGGTAATATTGTATTTTATTGCACCTTAGCACCATGATAAATAGATTCGTTTTATGGTGCCTCGTGTGTCAGTTTATTATAAAATGAAATAAGTCCCCGTCAGCTCTTCCTATCGGTATCAGAGAAATTTACATTTTAACAGCGCGGGCCGACAGTCACAATGGCGTACGCGATGCGCTCAACGATATTTATTTTTGCTTATAAAGAAAAACGTATTATCCCATATAACTCTGAAACGTGTAGCAATATATTCAGTAATAACGAAATAATATGTTTTGCGAGATAGAATTCATATTTCATCAGCACTCATACGCATAAGATATTACACAGAGAGTGGTGCTTTTTCCTTTATTTCATAGTGAAGATAAAGGGTAGCAGCCGATAGGAGGGAGCTAACTGACTCTGTGTCACAGCCTCCTTCAGATTCATTCCCTAACATTTGCGTCACATAATATTTCACGGCGGGAGCGACAAAATTTTATATGCATGAAGACAACCGGATTTTTATTCGGACATATGGAGGCAGTTTATTTTATTCCAGGGGAGCCATATACACTTACGTGTCCATAAATATATTATTGTAATGTTCCTATACAGAATCGATATTATTTTGTCACGTTATACATAATTTCACTTCAGAAAGGACTTAAGTTATCTTATTCGCGAGTTGCGAGACCGTCACGTTTTACTTTATAATTTTATGACTTGTAGCACATTTAATATTTGATAGTAACGTCAAGTTTAGAGACGCCATCAGTACAACAGTAAAGTGAGTGTATTAAACGATATTACTAATTCAATAGTTGATTCCCCAACTGTAAGTGTTATGACGCCTATAAAAAGCTCATTTGGGCCCCGGTTTAATGATCACATCTCCGACACGTTGTGTAGCCGCAACACGGAGCTATTGCAAGAACCTCAAATTAATCATATTTTACCTTAATACCGTAATTCGGTGCACGCCTCTTATAACAAAAACATTCTTCTAAATCCGGCGAGATTGTATTAACATAACCGCTTTGTTAAATGGAGTCAAGATAATTTGTGGACGAAGTTCGGCCTGTAATACCTCGCAAATTGCCGGATAAGACTGTGTGAGACAACTGTTAGTTTTAATTAAACTGCTGGTTGCGCTCGCGGGGAGTCCTCGGAATGAGAAAATTATTCTAATCTTATAAGCCTGTCGGTGGCCCAGAGCTCGGCTCGGAATTAATATCATGTGGGTCGGCCCGTTGACGCGCCCCGCGCCTCCGCTCGCAGCACATTCGCGACACCGATCTAACGGCACCACACAAGAAAACCTACGATGAACGTAGCTCTTAAGGCGATTTGTAGAGAACGTCTGTTCAATTTAATGAAAAGTATAAAGCCACGACGAAATCACCGGAATGAGATAATCTGCGGTATCAATTTGAGGGGAAACGTGGCAGGGGTGTCTTGGGAGACGTATTTCATTAGACGTGGCGGCCGGCGGCGGCGCTCGCGAGCACCTGTGCTTCCAGCCACCGGAGTGCTCCCACCTCGTTGGTCACGTTCAACTTTTCAAATAAAATTAATCCAATCCAAAACTTTTAATTCGGTGTCTGCTAGAAATTGTTAAAAGATTATTATTGATGTTAAGAATGTTTTTATATCAAAATGCACTTCTGGCTGCACTAATGGTAGATAAGTACCTCGAGGGTGATTGTCTTCCAACCACGCTATGTAGAATTATTGCTGGCGTAGTTTAGTGAGTCGGACCGCTTGTCAAACTTTGGTAATTTAACTTCAAAACAGGTTCCTGTCGGTGTACCAGGGCTGAACATTTGTTCCACCGCGTTTGGGATGTTGCTTGCTCTATGACAATAACATCAAAGACACTTCGATTGAAAATATTGAGCACAGTTTGAGGGCTTCCGCCTGGAAATGGTAACTTAATGGCATTTAATCACTATTAAGAGGCTGTAAACTTTGTATCATTACTTTCTTATTTAGCTCACGACACTCAACTTCAAAGCAAATGAAAAGAGAAAAGCCTTTTTATTAATTTCGTTAATATCAGCCTGAAAATGAGGTTTATTATAATACTTTACTAACTTAAGTTTAGTCTACTCTTCGCGTACTTATATATCTAACAAGTGGTCAAATGACCTTTATCCCTCGGCTGACCGCTATTGTACCTCACAGGGTTTATTGATCTATTTTTGACCTCATAGGTAGGACCTTTTTAAGGTCCCTATTACCTAGATTAGTGGAAACAACCTTAAAAATCATAATAAATTTGCTTTTGTTATTCATTTGTGTCATTTAAAGCGAACTAATATAACATCAAAACTTGACCCTTAAAATATTGTAAAAGACCTAAACGAAAACAGTCCTAAATTAATTTCCCTTTGTAACCAACAAAGCGGTAAAACCAAGTAGATTTGTGACTGCACAGAGAGCCTCGTCGACCCTTAACATTTACACAAATTATCAACACTTCTGTATCTAAGGCTAAAATGTTGTTTGTATGTAGCCATGTTACAATAGGTACCTACTATCTGGACCAAATTAAACTATTTTATACGCTGTACTGACAACTACACTATTAATTGGCCCTTACATGAGTTTCCAAAACTCGATTGGAAAATGGCATTGGCAATTTGCTCTGTGTTTATTTTCATCGAAACTATTGTTTATTGTTGTAAGATACCTACACCCTTACTTGGACCTTTTTGTTTGGCTGCCCTGTGACGGAGTTCGGCAAAGTTTTTCAGGTTAGTACAGAAAGGGCTTTTGTTGTGACGCTTTGGGTGCAGAGAGCAAAAGCAGCTACATGGACGAACCTTTTGTCATAAACCACAGACTGTGAATTGATAATGGTTGTATAGTATTTGTTGTGTTTTATGTCGTGACCCCAGTGTGTGGCCGCTCATTGTGAGCCGGGACTTACAGGTAGATCAGCATTGTTTCAAAACATCCTATACTTAATTAGTATAGTGCCTTAAGTACCTAATACAGTTCTTTCCATCTAAAAGTGCGTCCAAAAATCGCCGCGTTGCTTAGAAACCTAAGTGATTTTGAGAAATGTCGACCTCTCTGCGAGCAATTTCCTTAGGACAGGAGGTACGAGATGGAGCCTTTCGACCCAAAACGGAAAGTGAATACCTAATTCAATTATACTATCTTCTATCGACAAAGAGGATTATTTTATTGGATTTGTAGAGAGTAATGCTCGTAAAATGTTTTGTCTTACAGGACTTAAACAATGAAGTAAGCAAGTAAGGAAATAGGAAGGCTGCTGCACTAGAATATTTACGTTATAACCTGTTCCAATATGGTATCGCGAACCGCGCCATCAATCCTCGTACAGACGCGGCAGTTACCTGTCGCTTTTAAATCATATGAAACAATTTGTACAAACAAAGACGCGGTCGCATAAATTTGTTTTACGCAGCTCTGCAACGTTCGCCGAGCGACTAATTAGAACATAAATCTGTCTTAATACAAATCCGTACTTTTTGCGACGGAATTCTGTGTCCGTATGAAACTCTAGTGGTATGTTCCCGGTAATGTTTTCACACGTCTCACATTTTTATTCTGAACTTAACAAAATTGTACGGCGCACTCGTTCTAATTACAGAAGAGTTTAACTTGGAGAATAACTAACTTTTCTTTCTCTAACAAAAATGGAAAATTTGATGTTAATATACTACTTAAGTACAATGTGCGTTCAGGTGAAACAGTTTAGATTAATTTTCTCTTTAGTTCAAAATTTCGTGTTTTGTTATAATGTTGTTCGTTGCGACATTGCGTCAAGGCATAGGAAGTAAGGGTCACGCAAAGAGGTTTTAATAAAATAACTGAAAGTTATGGTCTTATACCAATATTAAGTCTTTGCAATATTAACTCATCGTTATCGTATAGTTCTTACAACGTAGGTACAAACGCCTGTAATTTTGAAAAAACAATAATTTATCATCAACTTCCAAGAAGTTATTTTTAGGTCTCTCGATACTTGATGTATATTTCAAATATTCTGAAAGAGCGTAAAGCATAATTTCGGAATACATATTACGCTGTTCAACTTCCCTATCACACAAGTTTTCGATGGAATTTATATTTTCAGAGAGAAAAGTTGAGTGATACGTTTTTTTTTCATCAAGCTGAAACGTTGTAAGTGGCAAGTATATTTGTCAATAGGTAAGCTGAACATTTTAATACGATGTACGTTTTATATTCAGGGCGCATATACACCGGCGTACGTTATTGCAGCGGGGTGGGATTTATGACGGTGCTCATTTTAAAAATAAAGCTATTCCTTCTAAAATATTGTCATATCTGCTTTAAATTTTTCACTTGATATGCCCCGTAGGCCACATTACGAAATGTCGACCGGGTAATATGAGTGAACGCGTGAATTTTTTATTTTAATTTTATTGTCGCTTCTATTACCTACTGAATTCTCCGGCCCGTGCTTTAAATACATATTTTATTTTTTGGATGTCCAATTTGCATTGTGTTACTTTGTTTTAACTTTATTCGAGATAGATTATTGCAATATTCGCTACGTAAATGCTCTTCGGTCCATCACTTTAAATTATGTCCACTAGATGAGCAAAAGGCTTAATTAGAAAAACGCAAATACATCAGCTTTTAATCTAAAAGAACGGCCGTGGGCTACTCATCTTTATTTTTATACGAATTTTCATTTGCTTTCGAGTTTCGAACGAGTTTCTTTCAGGATCGCTACTTGGATAAATTAAGCGCGTACATCATATTTAATGTTCCAATGTGAAGCGAATTGAGATGAGTAGCTACCTTCCTACATAATAATACAATTACTTATTCACAGATGTTTTAAATTGCATTATGCAGACAACAAAAGCTGAAAAATTGCTGCTTTTAAAAGTCCTTTTCCTTTTGTAGTTATTTATATATTACTAGCCGTTTTCCCGCGGTATCACCCGCGTCCCGTGGGAGCTACTGCCCGCACCGAGATAAAGTATAGCCTATGTTACTAGCAGATAATATAGCTTTCTAATGGTGAAAGAATATTTAAAATCGGTCCAGTAGTTTTTGAGTTTATCCATTACAACCAAACAAACAAACAAATTTTTTCTCTTTATAATATTAGTATAGATACCTACTATTTTTTGAGTATGTTATCTGTGCATGTATCCCGCATTTGATCATCTTATAATGGGGGTGTTAATTTTAAGAGCAAGCAGAAATTAACCCCATATAATAGCTGGTAGCTAGTTATTATTATGACAAGACACAAAGGGGAGCACGTTCCGTCGTAAAGCATCTAATGTTTTAATTCCTGTTTACTTATTTTGTTTATTACACTCTCTTCATAAAGGCTGTGCAGGTGTAAGTGTTCTCACGAAGCAATTAACGTCCAAGTTGAAGGGTTGCTCTTGAACCTCAAAAAGGAAGCAAAGAAAAACAGTAATGTGGTCTTAGCCATTATTTTGTTGTTCCAAATGTTTTTTCGCTCAAGGTATGAAAATAAACGTGTAACCTCATTACGACTTGGTCGTAACTTTTGGCTCAGTTTTACACAAAAATATTTTTGTTATTTTTTCTTGTGGGGTTTTTAACGGTGGTGCGAATTAATGCCGCGTGTCATGAATTTCTGTAGGAGGTCATAGAGCGACCGCGAAGTTAGCGCATGCAGTTGTGGGAGAGGCCATAACTTTACACGCAACATTAAGTTGGGATGCAGTCGCGACACGAGCTCTAATGGGAACTAGGCATTGTTCCACTGGATAAGACTGCTCTTTTTAATCTATTTCTACGTTCATAGCTACATTCTTTTTTCAACCAACATTTGTGTCAGATATTTTGACGAAAAGTTTTGTTCTGAATGTTAACGATTTCAATAAAAGCGCAGGTTTTATCCAAATATAATAATAAGAATGAAAAGGGGCATCATAATTCGGCTTTGTCATTTGCGCTAAGTTAACCCTAATAAAATTATCAGATAAGTAATTTGATTTCCCTTCGTTTAACGATAGTGGTAAGAGAAAATGTGATGGAAAAGCGCGTGTTTTACGAAATAAAAAGGCAAAGGGGTGCCTTTAGAAGAAATAACTAGATAACTATGATAAATAGGAACGGAAAATAATAAAAAACGTTTGTTTGTAGAGATAATTTTTCATGTAGTGAAGAACAATGATGTGTTCGAATCTCAAAAAGTGCATTTTCTCAAAGAGTTCCAACACTTCCAGAGTTCAAAGCCGAGAAAATCTCGACACATACTAATAATGTAACTTTTTTGAAAATTTATTTGCAATCTTCAACTCATGATGATAATATTAGTCATGAACTTCATTATTCTATTTAAAAACTTTTCAAAGGGAGGTAAATTACCCTCAAGTGGTACCCTAGCAACAAGCCCCTACCTAGATAACACGAGAAGATTTAACAAACCCCGAAAATGTAAATGTTTATACCTGAAGAGGTTTTACAAATGACTGCTTACATTAAGCACCTATGTCATGAATTATATATACTTATACAAGTAGACATCTGTAACAAGCTTGTAACACATACGGATTATTTGAAAATTGTATTTTGCTTCAGAAATAAATATAGGCGCTTACTTTAACCTTACGTATCCTTGCCTTAAGCCATATTTTATTGGTTGGGTGTATTTAATGTTTCTTTAATTTGAGTTGTATATTAACGTGAAATAGTGTGTAAAATAATACGGCCGAATTCGATAAAATTGATACTAAGCCCCCAACATTGACTTACACTGAGTGCACGTTTAATCGTGTGTTATGTGAATCTTTAGCAAAATTATAACGGGTTGTTAAAAAAGTCTGAGAACCAGTCTTACCATGGGCTATCGGATTACCTGGGCAACTGGGTTCAGAAAATCGTTGCTCCTTATAAAACACTGGCATTCAGCTGCACCCAACATAGTTGGTAAAATGGCTAGGCGGATCATGATAATTCATATCTTATTTTAAATACGTAAGGTAACGATCGTCTTTGCTGGTAATGTCGCCGTAATTTATTCACAGGCTGAACACGATCCCGACCTTAACAAGATACATTAAGAAAATTAGCGTTTGACTCAGTTCTCTCTTTTGACACAGAATTCCTTGATTGGCCTGCTTACGTTACTGAAATTTGATTACAGTGTGTGTTTTAAAAATAGAAGGGGATTAATTCTATGTTTGGAAAGTTTTGGGAGATTCCGGAAATGTTAAATTGAAGAAACATGTATGTGTAACTGATGTAAATAAAATGATTCAACTCGTTTTAGGCGGTAAGTAGGTACCATTTCAATAAGCTCGGCTTTCTTCATTAAAGTGTTTTTATTATTGGCATGAATTCATTGAATCTTTTATAACGTGTAGGTATTATCCGGATAGTTTAATCCGCTTCTTAAGCTTATGAAACGAGACTTAATTTATTTTTCAGAAGATCACAGGTATTAGGCGATTTTAAAATAGGCGATACGTTAAGATTAGTGAGTGTAACGAAACAGTCTGAATCCCGACAGGCTATCGTTTAAACTAAGTGCCTATAATTCGCAGGAGTTTGCCCTCTGCCGCCGCTGGCCGTGGGGAATCGCGCTCCGCCGCTCTGAATTATTTCTTACACATAAACGTACGTAATAGTTAGCCCACACCATAGTCTAATTTTTGTCGTATTCTTATGTGAACAGAGCCTAAATTATGTTAAATTGCGATACCTACATTCCATCTTTACCTCGATGATCCTGTTATACGCCACTATTAAAACTACCACCTACTTAAAACGATTTTTGTTGATCATAATTAAGCATTCCAAATATTCTGAAATTTTGAAATCATAAGTACTTAAGTTCTAGTCTGGCTAAACCACTATTCGACTAGGGCTGCTAACACTTTTAATAATTAGATTATTAATTTTAACATCTTGAAGCATAAAAGGAAATTTTATATCTTGTGAAAACTTTTATTAATAAAAGTGTTCCAAAGTTACGCGCTTTTCGGTTTTGAGGCAAGACAATACACATTCTTATGAAACAACAGAATCCAAATATTCACATGACAACATTCTTTGTTAAGCGATTTCACATTTGAGGTTAGTGACAAA
The DNA here is from genome assembly GCA_963856015.1 of Helicoverpa assulta. Lineage (NCBI taxonomy): Eukaryota > Metazoa > Arthropoda > Insecta > Lepidoptera > Noctuidae > Helicoverpa > Helicoverpa assulta. The sequence continues at coordinate 7,354,313 of CAWLCW010000016.1, forward strand.
TTCCAACTTTTGAAAGGGAGCTAGCTTTTTATATTTTGTTTTAGCAAGAGGACTCTGATTGAGTATGTAATAAAGAAGGTAGCTAGTACTTTTATACAGAAAACAGGGTGACAAGGTTTAGCAAAGCCCAGCAGTGACCGTAAACGCTCACCTCTTGTGAAAGCGTGTTACACGTTCCATGTATGCGTTAATCGGAAGGCTAGGGGTAAGTCCGACAGGGGTGGCGACCAGTCGGCCGGTTTTATTGGCGTTACTAATGAGTTGCTAATTCAATTTCATGGACGCAGGGTCTGTGACGCGTCGGGAGCGGGGCCCGCTCAGCCGCTCGATCGCCACACGTCTCCGGCCGTAAAGAGCTTTGTGCTACTCCAATAAAGCTGCCACTGTTTTCTGAATGTCAAAGAAAAGTTAGTGAAATTGTAAGTCGAACAGCAATCTTTAAGGTCGTATATACAAATAGGTAGCGCGTATTCAAATAAGTGACTAACTTTAAAATATAAAAAAAAAGTTCTTTCCAGTTTTAATTATTTTTATCTATTCCAGAAAAGGTTACTGGAGACTTAAAAAGTGGTTTTATATAAGTTATGAGTGTCATTAATGACCAGAAATAAAATTATATACGCTGTTGGGCGAGCGGTATAGGCAACTTTCAAGAACCCTCGCGACTCGACATTTGATTGATTTTTGGCGCTGCTTATACATACACTTATAAGTATTTGTTGACTGAACAAACGGTAAATTCGAAACTTTTCAACTGAGTTCACGAAAAATACGTCTCCTACATACATCTACTTACATGTCCTATCTCGTGAAAACTTAGTCAAATGGCGGCGCACGTCAGTTCTCATCCATTTACTTAATGCGGTCAATAAAACCATTGTGTTATTTGGTTTATGACGACCTGCTCGTTCACTGCCGAAGAAAGTTCTGACAAAATGAAGGAAACTTTTGATTCCCCCGCACCAAATCATTGTGGCGAAAATAAATAACCTTTTTGTCTAATAGGAAAGCTTTGTGGTGAAACTCTTTTGTTATAACAATAACCATAAAACAGTTTATTTATTATCTTTCTATTACGTAGTTGTAGGAAGCATTTTCTTATACATAGTAAAATAAGATGGTAGAGTATGGTAGACTCATGGTTTGTATTATAGCGATCCAAAAGTAGATACCTACATATGTGTTCCTGCCTTTATTCATCTGCTGCAGGCTAGCAGATACGATGCGTTGTCCATAACAGATCCAGCTACTGTTGTTACTGCACCGAACTCATATCATCTTATACAATTTATTCACACACCACGGTCCTGCATGGACAGCGTAGCATGAGCAATTACAAAATCTTCTTGGAGTTGTCTACACCTCATACATAGTCACGGATCATGCCTGCCACGGCCTTTAATACCCCAATGCAGAATTAAACCAACCAATGATCCTTAACCTGCAATAATATATTTTTTACAAGTGCGATGTGCTCACATTATTATATTTTACTTACCTATTCTATTTCTGGAGCAAAAAACAATTGATGGATTAAAATGTTTGATGTCACCAAAAAACCTCAATTAAAATACGTGACCATGACCAACAAAGAGCAATAAAAACAATAACAAGTTGTGACATTTGTAACATTTTGTTTTATTCAGTTATGTGTTGTTGTAAGTGTTTATAACAAATAACAAGTATCGAGAAGTCAATACTACGCAACTGTCAGTTCCGTTCAGCAACAAAGTTACGCCTGAAAGAAATAACACACTTTAAAGTTAGTGAATTCAATCGCTGGAAGACGGTAACTTCGTACAATTGTTTTCTTTCTCAAAGTGTTGCACTTAGACGAATTTGTAGAGATACTGTGTATCGACTCGCCCCCGCCGTTGTTGCAAAAACTACCTCAAATGGATTGCTGTAGTAATTCTTGTACGAAATACTACCTTCGATAGCTGAGAGTTTAGTTTACGATAGTTTGTAGACAATACTTGGCTCTGCTGCTTTATGCCGCGTTTGGATTACACAATATACTGCTGGAGAGTACACATACGTAAAGGTTCTAATCTTGAGTCAGTTGACTTGTGAGTCAACTCATTTAAGAATTTTATTTTTTTATTTTAGAATAATCTGAAACAAACTGGTGTTTTCTACTGAAGGTCTAGGCTGCTCTCTATTCTTCAGTGGCAAGAAAAATAGCACTATCAAAAATTTTGCAGAGATTGGTTCAGTGTTTCAGCATGGCAGCTAGACTTTTTTTTTCAAATATTATACGTTTTGCAATAATACCAATCGGTACCTTATTAAATTAAAAGCAGCATCCCCAGTAAGCTGCGCGTTAAAACGTAGCGTAAAGTAACTTAAATATATGAGAGAATTACTCAAAAGATGTATTTATAGGTGGTAGGTACCTACTATAGGTGTTGTAAGCCGCTACATTAACACCATTTTCCCGCGCTCATTCCACTTGCGGGTTAGTTTGAAGTCTGTCTATCGTACTCAAGCACCATTCAAGTTAACCATTAGGTACCCTCGGCTCGCGTTAGTCGAACAAGCTCTGCTTATGATAAACAACTAGCTATGTTTTACATCTAAGTTCCTACTTCATACTTTTTATTGGTTAACAGCCATAAATAAACATTAAAGTCCTCATTTTGATGGAATGTAAGTATAAACCTAATCACATAAATACATAAAACTACAACCTTTGTATTCTTGGTTTAATAAAACAATGAGGAATAAAATTCCATCGCTAAACCGCTATAAATACCCAAGGAGATATAATATATGTGTGAGAGCAATATATTGTACATTCACATCTATTTCAATTCCATTCTCATATAAAAGGACAATAAAACTGTTATAGTCACTTATTCCGCACTAGCCGACGTACGAGTATAAGACAAGAATTCGTCGAATGCAAAATAGGAGAGCAAACAATTGTATGCGCAGGCACCATGTTTCAGTGCCAAGAAATAATCTCTTACGTGACATTAACATACATCATGTGCAGAACAGCTGCCAAAACTGTCTGCCAGAGGTCTCGCCCCGCACTACTTACTAACTAAAACAATATTACTTAGCCGAGTTATTCTGGCGCATCGCTGGAGCTCCCAAACCGCTGACTTCTGTTCGCGGGCTGCGCCCCGATAGGTGCGCCACTTAAACCTTTACAACTTTTAATAATTCTACCGACTGTTGTTCACCAAGAAATAGTTTACTTCTAAGAAAATATGCTGAAAGAGGCGATCGTTACGAATGTTACAATAAGCCTTGGTCTGAAAAGAAAATTGTTAACCTAATTGGGCAGTAAGCTACGCTTGTAACATGAAAGGTATACTTAATGTTTACTTATATACTTTGTAAGTAGTTTTACAAGTAAAAAAACATGAAAAATGTTAAAGCACTTTTACAATATCGTCTAACAACTTTAGAAAGCTAACACTGATAATACCTGAAATTACACTTTAGTTTTACGAACTCTATCCCGGCCAATGCAATACCCAGCCTTACCTAAAATTCATTATGTACTTAGTAGCAGTTTGCATGCAACAGTTCGTTTGCTGTTGCATTAAAACGCCGGCATGTGCACGGTCCCTAAGGCAGACAGCGAGCGGAGGCGCCATTGACCCATTTATGTAAAGGTATACATTTCAGTGGGATTCTGTGGTATCAACAGGGATTAATCCCGCGCAAATCTCTATTTTAGTGGCGCGATCTGTGCACACCCAAACTGGGCCAATTAGAGCTTACTCGCACTAATCAGAATATCGATGGTGCTATGTATTCCTTGCCGGCGCTTGTGCTGTTTGACTCAGTTAAACATTGCACTTCTATAATTCACGTGATACTAGTAATCGTCTGTGAATGCTGATTGTCTTCGTAATACGGTAAAAGCGGCATATTTTGATAAAACTACAGCTGATAAAAATATGTTGTAGATTTATCTGTTTTATCTTATTCTTGTCTTCTTAATTCATCACATGTACTTAAATTATATTTGCGGCATAATTAGAGTTCAGAAGCATTAAGTAAGTATAGAGAAATGTAGAGAGTAGGTACTGGAAACAGTAATCGTTTAATTTTGTTCATTGAATTGAACTAAGTTTGCTTTACAGAATAACTTTAGTTAGACACATGAAAATAAACGAGAAACACCTCAAAGCACATAGGCACTCCAATCCAAACAAAACAAAACAAAGCCGTAAAGTTAATGACTTAGAAAAAATACGGAACGAAGCCTTACCTAATAGCTAACTGATTTTTATCGAATTTACAGAACTTCGCTGAGCAATAACGAGAACAGAATTTCAAGAAGCACCAGATTTGTTCTGTACCTACAGACTGAACGGGAATAATAAAATGGCGCGTTATCCACCTCCCACCTTGAGCCGTCCACCTGCAAATTGTAGTCGAAGGTTTCATTTACTCACAAGTTAAATACAATCATCACCTCCACAAAACAACAAGCCGGCCTTAATAAACGAATGAATAGAAAAAGCAAAAAGAAAAATAAGGTAGTACGTTATTTACCAACTAAATAGGCAACGTAATTATCCCCCGAATCCCGAGCCAATTCCAGTGTTTAAGAAAGATAAACGAGAAGAAAAGGAAACTGTTCTAACAAAACTTGTAACTCACCCCAACTGGGGTGAATTACTTAACTGCTACCTGATGAATGGGGTTATTGGATTTAACTTTAATTTAGATAGTTATCATCCCATTAAGGTTTGATCTTTGCGTTCGGTTTTGGCTTATGACGTAAGCTGATTATTTAGTGGTATCTACATTTTGGGCAGCGATGCGAGGGTTGATCGGAAATCGTTTAGTTTCACAATAAAACGAGATTTTAGACAGGTAGGGGCAATTAAAAGTTTGGTTCATTGAAATATTTAATAATTTCACCTAAGATTGTAGGCAAAAATGTAGGGAAAAGAGCAGTCATTTCCTCATTATCTAGTTTTACCACTATCTAATCCCAATCTTTTAATAATACGTAATTTAGAAATCATAGCAAAATATTTGCAGCTTTTAAAATTATAAAATTGATTCCGCTATCTAATTCAGATCCTATTCCCCTTAGCATGAAATCGTCCATGAATACTTACATCCATTCAATTAACAAGAATGATGTATGAGGGCGAAGTTTTAATATTTAATTATCGCTCTCATGAAATATATTTTTCATCCCACCATCTCGGAAAGAGTAGTTTTACCCTTTGATATCTGAGCGCAAAAGCCGTTTTTATTCTCTAGAGCGGCAAAGTGATTTGAATTTAGAACATCGTGTGCAATACTCCATTTGTGACAATCTTGATAAGACTTTTCAAACAAATACATATTAAACAAATAAAATACTGCTTAAAATAATTATTCAATTAATTAAGTAATTTTTATTATTGTTTTTACATAGATTTTTAACCTCGTTTCATTTTTAAACTGAGTTTTCAAATAAATGAACTTTAATAGGTACTTATTTTTAATTTGATAGGTATTCATATGTGCGCGCCATTTTGTTTTTTGGCATTTAGTAATTTCCTCGATGAAGTGGGATGAAATTACTATTTTTTATTGTTTTGAGGTCGATTTTAAACCTCATTACATTTTTAAACTGAGTTTTTGCATAAATAAATTTTAATAGGAACATCTTTTTAATTTGCCATGTGTGACGTGCGTGCCATTTTCTTTTTTTGAGTTTAAAAATTTCCTCGATGAGGTGGGATGAAAAGTTACGTGTTGCACTCGAGTGCAAAGATTTTTGACCTTGTGCTCTTTTGATTCCCTCGCTATCGCTCAGGATTCTAATTATTGAAACACTCGCTACGCTCGTGCTTCAATTTTAGAATCCTTCGCTTGCTCAGTCATCAAAATTGAGCCCGCGGTTAAAAAGCAACTTTGCACTCTTGTATAACAAATAACTACTTCTGTCCGAAGTGGGGAGAGGCTTATAACTTCATTCCGGGCCGCAATTACATTGCAGTTTATTTTTTGCCAAGCGGCCTGTGTGGCATTTGCGAACATTTCAACAACTGCAAACATTCGTCATTAGTTAACATTATTCATTCGGATGCCTTGTTTTTCAACGTCTGCCTTTTAATGAAATGCCATTGAACCTATTTAGGCAACTATTGTATGAAGGAACCTGGCTTTGTTCAGATGCAAAGTAGACTGTCTTGAGTCTTGACGTAGACAGTCTACCAATATCTTTGTTCCCATAGTTATGTACCTACGCAAGCAATGTTAGCTCAATTGTCCTTGTGAAATTGGAGGCAATATCCATGAAGAGTTGTTGCCGCGACTTTATGAAGCAAATAGAAATGCCATTGTAGAAAACAGGCGTCAGGGCAGGGACGGAGCCACTATAAGTTCCTATGTTGCGTACGTGATTACTCTCTAAATATTCCACTTTATTGTGCAATCCTCTCCTTGTCATGTGAAGAAGCGAAGCTAGGAGGAGCCTGAATAATTTAGTCGGTCGGCGGCGGATGTACCATTTATCCAAATTGTCGTCTCCAACGTGGAAGCAGGGGCGGGAGTTAAAAATGAACGAGCTGTCAGTTTCGCGTCGAGCTCACACCGATTTGCTCCAGAAAAAATGTAACACTAGAGCAGGGTGGGCACTATTTATGTTTGCCGGTTTCAGACTCAATTTTCAGCGATTCTGTTTATTTGTCCGTGTAGGATCTGTCAGGTCAGTAGGTACCTACCTACTTTTGAAAGTATTTTTTTCTTTTTCACTACTTATTTTATGGCCAACGACGACCACAATAGCTAAATAGGTAGATACATATGTATTTATGTTAAACAGGGCAAAGTAATTTAGCGTTGCTGCAATTATAAGAACTTGTAGAAATTAGAGCCTTGTAATGCATGGATACGTGAGCTTTATTAGTTTCAGTTGAAACGAAATGGCTCATAATTATAGCAGTATTTGAATTGGCTTTTCATAAACAACTACCTATCGCATGTTCAGAAACTATTTGAATGCGGCAAAATTATAATTTTGGTGTCTATTTCTGCACAAGTTGAAATAGAATTGTGTAAAGTCACAATCACAACCATCAACATTAATAGTCTCGCCAAGAAGTTTTATACGGCAGATGTAATCAAAACAGATCTGAAAACTTTTGGAAGCTTTAGTACGTAGTACGTAGATATTTTGAACTTATTTTATTTTACATACTTGAACATAATGTTCCATAGGTACATACAATATCTAATTCTTTATAACGCTTGTAGCTACCTAATATAAAAAGGTAGAGGTTCTGTACAGAGGATAACACTATTGCACCGACATAAAATTGAAGGAGCAGGTAAATCAAATAATAAAGGAAAATTCCATTACTGTCCCAGGTCAGATAGCCGAAGATTTCTCGCGAAAAAGAATTTCATTTCGTATCTACGGAAGTTTTAAAATAGTAGTTAGGTATATAAACCTACTTCTAGATAGCTGTATATAGGTATAATCAAGTGCTGGCTGTCGTGAAAGAATATTTGAAGACGATTTCATTTAAATTAGTGATGTATTTAGTAGTCGTACCAAGTTCTTAGCATGCCTTTATATTGAGGTTGATACATCGTGGACTAATTAAGCAAATAAATACATAGGTACCTAATACTTCAAACGTTTTCAACGAAACCATGAAATGCGATCGCCCGGCAGTTTAAGACATACGATTCGTAGACCGTAGTTTCGAGCCCTAACAGGCGTGCACTGTAGTTCGTACAATTTGTTCAATTAGCATTCTGATAACGGCGAAGGAAAATTACCTGGGACCCGATACTCCTAATTTACTTAAGCAACATACGATTCACATTCGACTGCGATCGCGATCCAATCACGAGTCGATTACGATTGAAGCGTATCTATATGGCATTCCGCTATTTTTCTTTGAAATAAACGTTTTTGTTTTTTGTTTTTATCATTTTCTGTCATTCAATAATGAGTCATTTTGTCTGCAAATGATTTACGATTGCAATATGATTGTAGAGCAAACTACCGTATAGACCAAAATTACTCAAATAGCAGACCAATCACAAACCAATCGAATGTCGTTGGAATACGATTGGTCTTATATTAGTAGCAGAATGCCTGATATGGTTAAAACTGCTATTGCGATCATATTGCGATTCGATTTCTATTCAATTTTGACATTATTAACTTAGGAGAATCGGGCCCCTGCTCTGGACTCGGTATTGCCTTTCCTATCGGTGGTAGAGGCACCTACCACCTTCATTTTAGGTAGGTAGGTACTGGGACCTACCTACATAGCGAAGAATCTTGAAAGTCTAAGAGCTTTGATAAGCACAACAAGTATGCTATGCACTTTGGCAGGTGTACGTATTGGTATTCATTACTTACAATTTGTGGATCCTAACTAGGTACTTAAAATGTAATTATCTCAGAAATCAAACATAATTTTACGGTTAGGTACCTACTTAATTGTGCTCGGAATTTAGTTGCAGACTGCCAATCAGTTTTGCCAGAACTTTTAGCTTTGTAGTCGTTAGGTACTTACTCGTAGCTATCTAATAACAGACTTGCGGAGATTATAAAAGTTTAAAGAAGTAACTAAATACAGGTAGTTTAAATTGTCTAAACAGGAAAATAACTCCATAACAATTCTTGCAGGAAGGTAAATACGTACGTTAAATTATGGCAGTTACATTGATTTTCTTTAAAATTGCTTGTAAGTTATTTAAAGCTGGTACCTATGGTCCTTGGTAATACCGTTCGCGCATCGCATGTCAACCGCGGGTAACAAATTGGTTTCAGCTGAACACACAGCTAAGTAGGCCGTGATATTTGTTAAACGGATTTACCTGCACATTCTATATTCATAAGTTCTGTTAACCATTTTGAAATAGAAGGGTACTTAAGGGTAGTATAACTTAATGTTTAATTTGAAAAGGTAAGTACTTTATAGGCGCCAGTAAGGCTGACAGTACTTTTATGATAAATTGTATGCGTTTGAATGGTATTAAGATAACAAAAAATATAAAGGCCGAATTGAGAACATCCTCCTTTTTGGCAAGACCCTAATTTACCAGTGACGTCAATCCTATTTATTTTTTGTAAACTCCCTTATGCATTGCCTTATGTATGTACTACTCTTCCTATACAGTTACCCAAGAACACTCCCTATAAGCTGCAATATGTACATCCACTATTTAAGTTCTTATTAGGAACTTAGGAACTACACCTATGTACTTCCTTATGTACCTAAATTGAATGAATGTAGGTCATATCGGATGGATTTACCCACAACCTTTTTTGAGGGTTGGATCCACTCCTATGGTAATCTGGACACTTCCGTTGTCACATGCTGTAGTTTGTACCGAAAAAGAGTAGTACAAGATATAGGACATGTTTCCAGCCTGCCTCAAAAGCCTACTCAAAAAATGTTGACCAGCTCTCAAGCTACGGGCCCCATTTTTTCGCAAAATGTATGTGAATGAAATTGAAAACCAAAACTGTGTTTGTTAAAATTTTATTAAATTATTAGTTAATACATTAATACCAAGGCATTAACGGCCACTTGAACTAAAAGCTATGTGTAATGAAACTAGCGCAGCTTAATGTTTCTAGAATAACTAGAAGGAAGGCATATAAACTCAAAATCAATTAAATGTGACCATATCAATGATAGAATTCCTCTTTTGTAACTCAAAATACTTATTTTATAACATACATAGAAGTAAATACAGCATGTTTAATCTTTATTATTCAATAGAATTTGTGTAGTCGTAAAAGAAGACATTTTCATAAAAAATGCAATTTTCCGTGACTAATAAGGCTAAACTGGTAAAGCTAAACTTAAAGTTATTTGATAAGTTCGTACAGATATAAAAGCATTCTCACACCGCACCAAATGCGATTAATACAACAAAAATAAACAGAAGTGGCCAGTTCAGTCTTAGATGCACTGGATCTTGTGATATAACATGCTAATGAAACTGATAGTTCGTAGAAAACATACAAAATCTGAGACACATTTTGTTTGAAACTGATCAGTGTGCAGTGGAACGTCACTTCTGGTTATATTCATTAGTGCTTGAGTTTCTAGAATGTTCTAGCAAGGGCGACGGTCGGGGCCACGGCGACGCGGCGCTGCCTTCAGAATGTTGTCAACACGAAGGATCATCTCAGCAGCCTCGGAGGCAGATAGGAGTACTTGACGTTTTACTACGTAAGACTCGGTGATACCAAGCTTCTTCATGTCACCTACACGGCCCTCTTGCATGTCTGTAGAAGCAGAGTTTATTATTTTATTGTGAATATAAAATTATGTAATTAGTAGTAATTCATATATATACAGAGTTATTGGTAAAACACTAACAACCTTGCAGGACTGTATTACTAACATCATAAACTACAACTTTTGTTCTATGACTTTTTATAAAACATAATACATTTGCCAAAAACAAACCTACAAGATTTAATTGTTCTATCTAACACATTTCAACTCTATTTTGCTATAGTGATAAAATTTGCACGCCCCTACCATTTCTTCACCAACTAAAGGCCCGATCGAGACCAGTCGAGCGATTAGTCGACCTTTTAGAGTGTGTGGACGAGTCGAGATTATCACACATTACAAAATTCGTAGGTGTAGGGATGTTTGGGAATCGTATGGCGTATTGGCGACAGGCTTCCGAAACATCGCCATCACACCTAGCAAGCATTCGCACCATTTCCGTGTACTCGACATTTGAATATCAATACGCCATACTGTAATGATAATTACGTTCGCACTACCGAATTTTGCTACAAGGACACGTATGAGGCGACGCGGGCGCATAAAAACGACTGAAGGCCGCTCGTAAATAGGTCAAGTTCAAACGCTCCCCCGCCGCCCGAGCCCCGCTCCCCTCCGCTGTCTTTTGTACTACTGTTTACCTAACTAGCGCTTTCTTTTGCTTCGCATAGACTTCGTAAATTTTAGAGCGTACACTTAAAATATTTTAATTTTTGTGTGAAAATTTTGATGAACTAAAATCTGAGAATTATTAAAAGTCATAGAACAAAAGTTTTAGTTTATGATATTAGTAATATGGTCCTAAGAGGTTGTTAGTGTTTTACCTATAACCCTGTATAAATCCATGTTTTGTTACATCACATGCAGCTTCCAGACTAGACAATAGATTTTGATACTAATTCCATCCACTATCACTAAAATAATTTCTAGTCAGGTTTATAGGCAAACAAAAGAACATCGCCAAGAAACTGTACCATTGAATGATTTATTGAACTGTGCTATTGTAGTCTCTCATGTGTATGTGTAAAAATTAGGTCTTATTCAGAATAATCCGCAGGACACTCGATCCAATCACATAATTCGCGCCTGTTTGAAGTAACTTTCCCATCAAGAGTTTCCTCTTATTATCATTTTTTTGTTTTAAATTGCAGCATTAACTTACCAAGTCCCATAGTGGTTTCTCCCTGCGCATGGTGGGCACGCAGCCTGGAGATGAGGTCAGCTGAGTCGTAGCCAGCATTATCAGCCACAGCTGACGGCAGCCGGCGCAGGGCAATGGCGAATGCTTCGGCCGCGGCCGATTCCTTACCGGCCGTACGCGCTGCTACACGCGATACCGCCTCAGCCATCAGCATTTCACTGGCACCTAGATGACAATAACATTTCATAAATTTTGATCAGTCACATATAAATAAAATATTAATAAAAAAAGGGTATAATCAGCCATCACATCTTAACTTAAAAAAAATTATAATCGTAATGCAGAACTTTATAGACATAACTCAATACGAGGCCTATTAAAAACTTGTCAAGTCTTCCCACATTCACACTAAATTATATAAAAACTTACCTCCACCATAAACAACTTTAGGTTCCTTGACGGTAGCAGCGAGCACACAGAGAGCGTCATGCAGCGAGCGCTCAGCCTCGTCAATGACCTGCTGCGTGGCGCCGCGGATCACTACCGTACACGCAGAGCCCAGCTCAACGCCAGAGAAACGGATCAGGCACTCGTCACCGATCAGTACCTGAAAAATTATAAAGGTATGATTATGAAAATAATGCCCATATTAACTTAATGTTTTTTTTATTATTTAATTTGATTGTTTGTTTGCATCAAATAGGTGCTGATCTACTGAACCATTTTAATAATTCTTTTACTATAGACTACAGTATCTGCACTGAACATGGGCTATGTTTTATCCGGGGTTGGAAAGAAGTTGCTACCGGGACACCGGTGAAACCGCGTGGGACAGTCAAGTCAAGAAGTCAAGTAGTCAAGGGTACAGAGGTTCTGGCTAAGCTACAGTTGCACGACTCGTAAAATCAATGTCAAGCAATTCCTAGGTCAGACAGAAGCCAGCAAGTCAAACAGTCTTATCAAGAGGTAAGCAGTGTAGAGGGGGAACTGAGTTGAGAAGGTTAGATAGGCTGTCTCTTCATTTAAAACACAGGTACTTACGAGAATAGCATTAAATGCAAAAGTTAAAAGTAAATACCTGTTCAATAACTTTGCAGTGTCCCAGCTTCACTTTGTCGGGCGAGTCGAAAGTGGAGACAATTTCACCACCGGTCACGAGGGCCAGTCGCTCAATGCCATCGAAGTCTGCGTGCTCAATAGCCATCACGCCGGCATCAGCGAACAACTGTTCAGGGTAGTTGTAGATCAGTTGCCTGAGAAAAAAACATGGATTTCTTTATACACTAAAATTCTTATTGTAAATGTACCCTTATATGGTACATGTTCACATCCTGAGGTTGTCAAAAATAGTTCTAGTAATAGTCGTAGAATATATGAAGAATCCAAAGTATGATATTGGTAAACTAGGTAATAATCAAATTACCTGTTAATAAAGACATTGCATTTGTGTGCCAAGATTTTGTTGACTTTGTCCTTCATTTTTTCCTTCTCAGCAACTTCGAGTTCAGCAATCTTAGCCATAGAGTCTACTTTGATGGTTGATCCAAAGACCTTGATCTTATCTGTGTCCATGGGTGTGTTGGCAATCAGAATATTGGCATTCTCAATGCGCTTGGGTTGATGTACTCCCACCTGGGAAAATAACATTACATATAATTATGTATAGGTAGATAGATACTTTTTAGGTAAACCATAGTTGAGTTAGATTGTTCTATGAAACTGGTTACTTCAATTAGTTCTCATAAATAGTGTAATGGTAAAATTATAAAATTTGAAAGTAAAGAAGGTTGTATACCTTTTTGTTTAAGAGGAAACCTTCATCCAAGAAAGATTCTTCCAGTAGACCACCAGAAATTTTGATAATCTGAATAGCTTTCAGGTTGCCAGAGCCTTTCAGACGGAGTACTGCATCCACTGCCAACTTTGTGAAGTGCCTGTAATTTGTTGTAAACACAATAAGTTACTCTGAAATATAGATTCATCCTACTATCTTACTATGAAGAGCAGTTTTTTATTGAATAGAATACAAAAAAGAACTATATTGAACTACATGTAGATAGAGCAGAAGATTAATTTCTTGAAAATAGTGTTGGTGTAAAGGTCTAAAAGTAATAATCAAATATGTATTAAAGAAATAACTTACTCCTTGTGGTTGGACAGAATTTTAGAGCTCAAAGTTGTGCGAGCAATGTTCTCAAGGTCAGCACGGAGAGCTGCCTCATTGAAACTCTTCTCATGGTCAAAGCTAGCATCGGCAAGGGCTTGCTTTGCTGCATCTACAGCAATGCGCCAACCAGCGATGATTGTTTGAGGGTGCAGCTTCTGTTCAACCAGCTTCTCAGCCTCACGGAGCAGCTCAGCGGCTACGAAAAATGTAAATATGGATGTTGATGATTCAAATTATGTAAGTGAGTACCAAAATCATACAAAATACATTCAGAATAGGCCAGAATTACCTATTGAATTACAAGTTGTAAATAAGGCTGTTTTTTTTTTTGTAAGTTTGAACACTTATAAATAGTTAACAGTATGTTTACATACCTAATACAGTAACAGATGTGGTGCCATCTCCAACTTCATCATCTTGTACTTTTGACATATCAACCAAAATTTTAGCTGCTGGGTTATCAACGCCAATTGATTTCAAAATGGTAGCACCATCATTTGTAACCTCAACCTACAATCATCAGATCAACACATTAGACTTCTTACCTTAAAGCAAAAAATGATTTTAATAAGTGAAGTGTCGTTTAATTATATTTACCTGACCAGCGTTTCTTCCCATGGAAACCAGAATTTTATCCATGCCTTTAGGACCTAAAGTACTCTTCACCAAATCTCCTATGGCGATGGCGCCAATGAAGCTGGACATACGAGCCACTTCGGCTTTTTCTTCCTCCGCTTCATTTTTCAAAATTCGGATGGGATTTAGTGACACCTGCACGACAAATTCATGTGATCAAGACACACGTGCAACAGAACAACGGTTCGAACATTTCTAGATTATTCGTGTTCCTTTAAGTCTTTTGGTAACTGAAATACTGAAAAACAAAGGTAGCAATGGAAATAACAGATTCTTTCTTACCATTTTGAGATATCTTTATGAATTTCCTATCAAACACTATTATAAAATACCGGCCACAAAGTTCTGTAGCCAAGAAAGAAACGAAAATTGACAGATGGACAAAGACAATAATACTTTATTCATTGGATAATAGACTATAGAGATGAACTGTGACTTTTAGGCGCTCCTTAGACGATCAATTATATTAAAACAATATTTTTATTTTAATATTGCGCAATGTTATTGTTACATTTGTCGCCAATACTGAAAATCTATGGGCCACTTTACAGTTCCATGAGAGATTAAGCAAGTTAATATCACGACAGTTTTTCTAACCTTCGGGTTCGAGTATATATCGATGGGTTCGAGCTGTTCTTTCGCATATGCGGAATTTGTATAAAAGCTTACTGGCAACACTCACACAATAAAAAGGAAAAACGTAGAGCAGGACGATACAGCACAAAAACAACCAATCACAATCACAATAAAAAAGTTTAAATACATCGGATTGGTACGCATATTAGTATACGTAATCAAAACATGACGTCATGAATGTGTCACGCTGCTGCTGATTGTTCTTGTCATTCGAGAATTTTGCCGTGCCTTCGCCATATTTATGTTACTGAATCACAGACCTATTTTTCAAAGGTTAAACCCAGTTTTTAAGTGTTAATCAATTCAGTGTTGTTAAATTTGGAAACCACATTTTAAACTACAAAAATGGAAGACCAAGGAGGAAGCTCAGGCCCTAGAGTAAGCGATAAACGTTTGGCGCAGACTCAAGCCAAAGTCGATGAAGTTGTTGGCATTATGCGCGTTAACGTCGAGAAAGTTTTGGAGAGGGACCAAAAGTTGTCAGAACTAGACAATCGCGCGGATGCTTTACAGCATGGAGCAGCGCAGTTTGAACAGCAGGCTGGCAAACTGAAACGAAAGTATTGGTGGCAGAACCTAAAGATGATGCTAATTATGGGTGCTATTGGGGCAGTTCTACTTATCATTATCATTGTGTGGGCAACGTCCGGGTCGGGCGGCGGCACTACGGCCGCACCGGTCACTGAGGCTCCTGCCGCTGGCGCTGGCCGATAGTCATCAGAACACTTATAAACCTTTGATATGGATACTTATTTATGCTGCTCTATACATAAAAAAGCGAGTTTTATAGCAAAATGCGACTGAACAGTATGTAAGAAATCTATATTTTGTAATGGAAACGATTAACCAACGCACACATATTCCTACTATAAGATATACATCTTGGTAAACATTTTGATATTTTTCTATATATTGTATAGAAAGTAACTTGATGTACTGTTAAAGTGGATGTAATTCACTCATAAAAGACTTGTTTACAAATTGTTATATGTCTAAAGAGAAATAGTAAAGTTAAATTATCACATGTTGCTTTTGCAAAACTTTTGTAAGTTTACAACAGTTATAAATATGTAATTTATAAAGTGGCCAACTATTGTACAGAATCACTTTGTGATAAGTAGTATTAAAGATAAAGATTATTATAATATTTCAAAGCCTATTTTACTAGCTGGTTTGGGTAAACAGTTGATACAAAGAACTGATATTTAACTGCACAATAATTGTAATGTGTAACACATTGAATGTGATTGTACTCATTGCTTAAAGAGGAAAAAGCCTATGTAATCACTGTTGCAAATCTAATATATATTAAGTTAGATAAAATATGTTATTTAAAGCCAATTTTTGTAGCACTTTGTATAAACTAAATCAAGGACCTATTTCACATTATGCTGCTTCATAGTCGGAAATCCTACGAACATGATTCTGGAACAATTAAATGTTGATGCATACTGTGGAAAAAATCTTGTGGCACAAATATTTTTAGTTTTAATATATGTTATATGTAATTAGCACATTCTGTTTGTATTGATCATACCTACTTAATATTTTATTTAGTTATGTCTTTCTTATCAATATGTTATAATGCATTTTCAAAGATTACTAATTTTAGTGGCAGTTGGGACCAACTTTGCGCTTATATTGCACAGCAACTGAGGTCTAGTTACTAATTGGGTCTTGTCAGTAAACCTGTTCAATGTTGTATGCAAAGTGTATGTAATATCATAATCTTAGTTGTTTTGTATTCTTTAAGAATTAATAAATATATGTATTTCTTCAATATTGTGTCATTTTATACTTGGTGGACAAGTATTCAGTACTTAGCATGTTGTCTTATCAAAGGTGTATGCTTAGACTCTTATCAGGATTGTAGATTTAGATAAAGAGCCTGTGATTCATATACTCAATAATTTCATGGATCCAGCTGTTTTATGCTCACTCACTCTTCATTGTTTAGTTTTTCAGTTACTATTGAATGGAGTTCCATGGAAAATAGTAAAAATATTTACTTTGAAAAATTACACAATGGAAGTGGTGTTCTTATAGAATATTAAAATTTGTGAATAATGTGGAGATTGCAACTGATTGTGTTAATACAACTTATTGTCTATTGCCAGACTTCCCTATTTTTAGGGTTTCATATCACTAGTTTCCTGTAAGGAAATAAGCAAACAGTGAAAAAGTGTTAAGTTATGATTCCTAGTAGCATTCAATTAACCAGTAAAATTGTGCTGTGGATTAGTACCTATTCTAACTAATAAATGGTAATCTATACCAGCAGGTTTTCAGTTGGCCAGTCATACCAGTTTTTGTGCAATAATGTAGTAATTATGTAATTGCTGGGATATACCAAGTATTTTAAAACACTACTATGAATATTGCTTATTTGCTGGTAAGGTACCTACCTATATTTAGTAGGCGTAATTCACTTTTCTTACAAAATAATGTAAGACCATCACACCTGTCATGATTGAATGGATGTATCCAGAAGTTCTTATGAGAATCTACCTAATAGGATTTGTATAAAAGGCCAACACGCTTAATCACACTTACTTTCTAGTCCTACCCAGAAATATATCTTCAAACTGGTGCACTCGGACACAGATGAATGCTATTGCACAGTATGAATGCTATTTTTATCATCATTAATTTTAAAAGCAGTCTAGATTTCATGTGAATTAAAATATCAGACCTGTATTTAATTTTCGCTAAAATTTTAACCTCTGATAAGATAATGACGAATGGAAACAGCAGTTGGTTTAACGTAGGCGGTATTGAATTTAATTATAATAAGCCTGACACCTACATAATGATAATGTGTTGTCCATAAATGGAATTCTCTCCGGCCTGAGCAGCATGCTTGCAAATTGGATTACTAACATATTTTTTATAGACATAATTATTATGTACTTGGGAATACTTACATAACTGGCCATAAATGGTTAGTGGCAAAGCATGCGGAGTATTCTTATGTTAATAAGCTTTGTTGGCGAGTCAAAAATAATATAGCCCAGTCAATTGATCATTTCATACAATTTATAGAGGTTTCATTTCCGCTTTAGTTAACACACTAACCAAGTTTAAGTGTTAAGGCCCAAGTTGTTATAAAGAAGCGGGGAGACTATGAAATATCCAATAAGAACCTACTTATTTGTTGACAGCAAGAGCAAGAAGCTTGTAGAAGTCAGTTCAACCCTAAAACAGAAATGATGAAACTGATACCACGCAAACGTTACCTAGTTCAGTTCATACAAAACTAGCTTCTGCCAGCGGTTTCACCCGCATCCCGTGGGAACTACTTCCCATACCGGGATAAAAAGTAGCCTATAGCCTTCCTCGATAAATGGGCTATCTAACACTGAAAGAAATTTTCAAATCGGACCAGTAGTTCCTGAGATTAGCGCGTTCAAACAAACAAACTCTTCAGCTTTATAATATTAGTATAGATTAATTATGGGACCCTTAATCCTGCTAATACCACATTGAAACATCAGAATAGAAGCTTGTTTTCATTTACCTACATCTAATATTTGATGACAGACCTGTAATCCGGTAGAAAAACAAACGAGTTTTTTCTACGTACCTAAAAAGGTACCTAACACAAATGTGTATTCTACACACAAACGTTAAATAGTTGCTATAAAAGATTTAAAATTAGGTAACGTGACCTCATCTACCTTTGTATATTTATAGTTACGCACAGTTACCGAACTGTTTTTTTATTACCCTGGGCTTATCTAAAAGCTTACATTGACGGCAGTTTAAAATACCCGCCTAATTGTGGGTGTTGAATAAGGTTGGCTTTGCAGTTTGCCTAGTCTCAAACGCGCCTACTGCCTGAGTGAGGTGGTGGCGAGCTATGTTGCAAGTTCGAAATTTTTATGTTTTTACATTATTGCAGCTATCGATATGAAAAATAGGCAATCTTCAACCCTGGGGCCCGATTCTCCTAAGTTAATAATGTCAAAATCGAATAGAAATCGAGTCGCAATATGATCGCAATAGCAGTTTTAACCATATCGGGCAGTCTGCTGCTAACATAAGACCAATGGTATTCTAACGACATTCGATTGATTTGCGATTGGTCTGCTATTTCGGTGATTTTGGTCTATACGGTAGTTTGTAGTTTGATCTACATTCATTTTGCAATCGTAAATCATTTGCAGACAAAATGATTCATTATTGAATGACAGAAAAGGATAAAAACGTTTATTTCAAAGAAAAAATAGCGGAATGCCACATACGCTTTAATCGTAATCGAGTCGGGATCGGATCTCAGTCGAACCGAGTCGAACGTGAATCGTATGTCGCTTAAGTAAAATTAGGAGAATCGGGCCCCTGACTTAGTGTAAGCGGGCTGGTGTTGCTTTGGTGTGATTAGTTGGTAGGGGTTCTTAGTTAGGTACCAGTAGCCTTATTCGCTAACTCCACTGACAGCTCGCAGATATCATCATTTGGTAAAGTGTACATCAGTAAATTGTCAAACAGCTATTTTCTTATTCGCTAACGCCAGTGACCATCTGAGATGACGTCATGAGCATCGACACAGGCTGATATCCACCATGACTCATTTTGACAGCTGTTTCTGTATCGATAAACGTTAGATTGCGATTCCGTAAGCTCAGTGGACATCAAATTGATGGTCACTGTAATTTTTTGAAATACACTACAAATAGCAGTGTTTTATGCCTCATCACTGGGATGTCTATACTATATTGTAGCATCAGACATATAAGATTTCTCTAATTTTGCGAATCCAATAGAAATACAAACCCTGAGTCGTTTCCTTTATTTTTTGATAGTGTTATTTTTTATTGTATTATTTTAATTTGTTTTATCTTTTTTTGTGTGGAATAAAAATGTCGCGTGTATTTTTGCTGGCATTTGTGGAATAAGAGACAAAATGAAGTTTATCCAGAATCCAGAAACGTCGTCTGCGGGATTGCAATAATTCTCTGGATTTACGGGAGAAGGAATTCATGGCAAATTTTCGTATCAACAAATAAGGGTTTCAGCAAGTTTCGGCAGAGTTACGTCCGTTTCTGCAACATGCTCAACAAAACACTGCTGTTGCAATTGAGCTAAAAGTAAGAATTTATAACGTTAAAAGTAAAATAAATACCAATATTACATAAATTAATGTTACTCATAAACACTCTGAAATGATGATGACTAATAATAATATGATGATAAACTTTGTAACATCAAATTTTGTTATGTATAGATATTGGCAGTCCTAAACTTTTATGCAAACGGATCATACCAAAGGAACTCCTCATTCATTTGCAACATGTCTCAACTGTTATTTAGTAAGTGCCTACATGAGGTAACCGATGCTCTCAGTGTATGGGACGAGCTACTCAAGTACATAAAGTTTCCTTCCTCTCAAAATCCATCATGAAAGTGTATGTTAGCATTTTAAATCTAAATAATAATAAAATAGTATACCAATTTTTATTTTGCATGCAAAACGTAGGAATCTACGTATCAAAATATTATTTACGTTGTTAAATTTACAATAACTACAATACACAATATTCTCAGTTAAAATATTGTTCATCCACACGGAACTTTAGACACAATAGAAAGCAAATACTGAATTTTACCGCCACAGATTATTTTTAAATGTATAACACGCTGAAAATAAAGCGTTCTCTCAAACATAGTAATGTAATGCTAATAGGGTATTTCCTACTTAGCAGTATAATAGTCGATAAAAAAATAGAGTTGTCAAGTTGTCATCGTAGTTTTGGCGTCAGCAACCGTGTAACGATATCCACCGATATCCACTTCATGCGATACAGAATACCAATGTTTTGAACTTATCGGTTGACATCAAAGTTCGGATGAAAACTGAGGCCAGTTGACATCTGAAAATCGGAAAGTTAGCGAATAAGCCAGCAGGAATGCATATAAACTGATGAATTAGGACCTAAATCCAAAGATTGAGGTGGATAGTATCTATTGAAGTGGGTATAAGTATCTTTCGACGCACTGTTATTGAACCTCAAATCCCAGATCGGAAGCATCATGTTTATTCCGATTAACTTTTCGGAGCAATCGATGCAGTGATGTCAATTTCTAAAAATAACCAACACGCCACACAGTGGATCCAAATTGAAAAATAGTGGACATAGGCAACAAAGTTCCAATATCGATTCGATATTTTTTTATGTGATTCTTCATGATATTCCAGACAACTTTTACTCTTGTGAAATTTCTTCTAAAGTTGATCGTTTGTCTGAAAAAAAATAAATTAGATTTTTTTGTATGGAGCAAATCACGTTTATTTTTTTTCTTCAATTGTACGAATATGTTAGGTCTGTGGCATGAGTATATGATACCTAGGGTCATTCTCTATCCAAGAAAAAATATATCAGCGCCGGCCATCTGCAGCCGCGCGAGTAATCATTCGGTAAAAAAATAATATTTTCTATGACGTTTTTTGCCTTTTAAAATCAATTCAAAGTATATTTTCTGTCTCACTTGGCTGTTTTCACCTTATTTTTGGTTAAATATATAGTTTTAATGGCACATAGGTACTCACAACTAGTAATTCTAGCAGAGGTTTTGTTATTATTGCATGTTATCGGTGACACCTGCATTGTGATTGATGACTCATTTGTTTGTGCGCTCGTCTAAGCGCATAACTAATTAGTCATCGAAAAATGCTCGTCTCTGATTGGCTGTATTTTTTTTTACTACCTGCTAGTCATGTTAATATGTTCACTACTTGAGTAATTAACACTATAAATACAAAGACATTTATTATGTCCCTCTTATTTGTGAACACGGTGAAATACTCTTATTTTAATATTTACGTTAGAACTATGGCTGGATTTTGTACCAACCTAGATCTTTTTGTGAAATTAAGAAGTGGTGGTGATCTGAAAAATTATATGTTTCTATATGAAAGTATAATTTCTGTTTTGAATACCACAGTTTCTGAAGAAGACAAAAACCTAATCAAGGAGTTCTGTCGGCTTTTTTGTGTAAGTCTAAATAAAAAGTGGATAGAGTCAAGTAGAAGTCAAAAAACTTTTATGAATCGTATAAATAATCGCTATTGGTTGAAAAAAAATATCAACTGGCCTGTTTGTGACAGTGTTGACCTGAGAAGTGAGTTGGGCTTTTCGGACACAGACTTATCTGAGCCAGTGGATGTGAATTCCCATGTTCCTAATCATGCGGTATGTACTACGGAAGCGGGAACATCTACAGAAAAGGAACACAGAAAACCGTTCGAAGACTTAAGTAATAAGCAAAAAAAAAAGACGTTCTACTTCCATAGTAGAAGAAAATTCAGAGGAAGAGTTGCAGCACTGGTACTTAACAAAATTGAAAGACAACGGCAAAACGAATCTGGCAAAAGTAGTCGAATACCTCTCCAGTAATCCAGAAACGCTATCCCAAGTACACGAGCGACTATTCAAAAAGCAGAGCCTAAGTACCGTCTCTGAAGATAAGTGCTTAGCTCTTTATACCTCACTTGCTTCGAAAATTTCTGAAAGAAGAAAACTGTGCTGCCTTTCCATCTTATCCAAAGCTAGTAAATGCCAAGAAAAAATGTTATCCACCACAAGAGAGTATGGATATTACCGAAAAAGGAGCTCAAATTAAATTGCAAGCACTATTGGACCACACTGTGGAGAGGATTTTACCAGATGTGAATTCTGTTGATAGGTCTCAAAATGAAGAACTCAAGTTGACCTGGAAATGGGGGCTTGATGGTTCTTCGTCGCAGAGTAACTATAAACAGAAAACGTCAAACACAGCCACAGAGTTCGGTGTTTCATCAGTAGTCATGATAAGCATCGTCCCTCTTCGGCTAGTGTCTGGCTCATCATCTGGGAATGAAAATATAGTTTGGGAGAACCCCACACCTTGCTCAACTCTGTATTGTCGACCAGTGAAGTTCACTTTCACTTCGGAGACAGCAGATTTTATAAAGTCTGAAGAGTTGGAGATGAAAAAACAAATTGATGAACGAATATCTACACAGTATGGAAATATTATTGTATCACATGAATCGTTTTGAACACAAATATAATGTTAGTTTATTTTTATGAATATTATGTGGGCAGGTTACTAAGTACATTTATCTACTTTAGGTACCTAAATAAGTTTTTAATCCTTATTTTACTTATTATTCATATAAGTAGGTCTCTAAAACATGTAATTACTTGTACCTATGAATGTTATTTTGCGTGAAATGAGTTCTGTCTTTAACCGTTGATTATGTAGATAATGATTATTAACGTCTTGCCCATAAAAAATCAAACTATTTCACCTATATTTGACAAATAATATTTATTTTACAGGTAGCAGGTAGTAAAAAAAATTACAGCCAATCGGAGACGAGCATTTTTCGATGACTAATTAGTTATGCGCTTAGACGAGCGCACAAACAAACGAGTCATCAATCACAATGCAGGTGTCACCGATAACATGCAATAATAACAAAACCTCTGCTAGAATTACTAGTTGTGAGTACCTATGTGCCATTAAAACTATATATTTAACCAAAAATAAGGTGAAAACAGCCAAGTGAGACAGAAAATATACTTTGAATTGATCTTAAAAGGCAAAAAATGTCATAGAAAATATTATTTTTTTACCGAATGATTACTCGCGCGGCTGCAGATGGCCGGCGCTGATATATTTTTTCTTGGATAGAGAATGACCCTAGGTATCATATACTCACGCCACAGACCTAACATATTCGTACAATTGAAGAAAAAAAAATAAACGTGATTCGCTCCATACAAAAAAATCTAATTTATTTTTTTTCTGACAAACGATCAACTTTAGAAGAAATTTCACAAGAGTAAAAGTTGTCTGGAATATCATGAAAAATCACATAAAAAAATATCGAATCGATATTGGAACTTTGTTGCCTATGTCCACTATTTTTCAATTTGGATCCACTGTGCGCCAAGGCAACAACCAAGTCAAATGATTTATACAAGCGTGCAAATATGTACGCAATCAATTTACCCTCGCACATCTAAGTACATAGTAACTGGGCCGTAATTAATATAAGCATTGTGCATTTATGCCGACCAACAACGGTAAAAGTTCCTGTCAGTAATTTAACAATAGGAATACCTAAGTCATTCATAGGTCCAATTCAGTTTAATTCTGAAGGAATAGGTACTCTGCAGATCTTGGCACTTAGGTTAATCTGTCTTTAGACTTCACACAATCAGTGCAGTGAAGATGCACAGCTCGAGGTACTTATAAGAAGACAAGACAAGAAGTACCTACATAGAGACATGGTTGAGATGATAGTTCACATCCGTACACCTCAAGACTGGAAATGAATGATCATTCCAACCATACCTACATGCATTAGATATAAAAAGGTTGTATGGCCATAGAGAATAATGCAACAGCACGGGCAACAATTTCATTAACATTGTGTGAAGCGGTGATGCCCCACATTAGTGAGCGATGAACCGACCATGATGTCACTCAATTACTGACAGACTACAAGGCTTAATAACGTGCATATTGCACATGGTTTTATGGGTACATCCCAGCAATATAATTGAGAGATTAAGTATTGTATCTGAACTTCTGACTGAACTATCCTACCTATTACAAATATGTCGAAAAGATTCTCATAATGACCTAGCAATTCCAAATGCTGAAGTATTCTCAGTACCTAGGTGTTAATAAAAGATCTAAGTGCCTAGTTGTACATGCATGGTTTATCGTAATCAAGATTAATTGCGTTAATTAGTAAACAGCAAAAACGCTGTTGTATGGTCTTGGTGCCACATGGATAGAATTTTTTACTTGACTGATAATGGTGGACTCTTGTTAAGCCAGATGTGAGTTTTAAATGATTAATTAAAAAATAATTTGTAATTAATGTTGTAAATAGGATATATTCATCATCATCATCATCATCTCAGCCATAGGACGTCCAATGCTGAACATAGGCCTCCCGCTTTGATCTTCACAGATACCTGTTGGAAGCGACCTGCATCCAGCGTCTTCCGGCGACCTTTATAAGGTCGTCTGTCCACCTCGTTGGTGGACATCCCTACTAATATTATAAATGCGAAAGTAACTCTGTCTGTCTGTCTGTCTGTCTTTTCTTCACGCTTAAACTACTGAACCGATTTGTGTGAAATTTGGTACAGACATATTTTGGAGCTTGAGAAAGGACATAGGATAGTTTTTATTACAAAAAAAATTGAAAATAAAAAATAAAATGTATTCCGGACATATAGCGCCATCTATTGGTCAAACCAAAAATCTGCCGGAAGTCACTATTCCACGCGAACGAAGTCGTGGGCAAAAGCTTGTATTGACATATATTGACCAGCATTAAATAGTTTTAGAGATATCTGTAAAAAGTTTTTTAAACCAAAAATACCAACCCCAAATACAATACCAATCACCAAAAATAGGGATACGAAAGAGCCTTTATTTCAAAAATCAAGCAGCAAAAGTATCTGCTAGCAGGTGGCAGCCCTAGTCCCAACTTTCCGTTCAATAAAACACTAACACTTTGTTTGGAGTGGCAGTAATTAAATTCAATCAACAGGGCGATTGCTGTACCTATTGATTGGTTACGCAGTACCCACTTCACTCACCTACGTACAATAGGGCAATATTAACAAAGGCACTGCTGATGTTGCAATCATGTACGTCACGAGAAATCATAGTCATCATAGTCAGGCTTCAGTAGTGACCTAAGGAACTGGTGACGTCATCTCTCTTTCAAACTGCCTGAAGCAATCAGGGTGGCTGACGTCATGGTGGTGTTTGCAATCGTAACTGGGCGTAGCTTTAGGAGCTATGCTTTTTATAGGGACAGACATGCAGGTTAGTTCACCTCTGCCTACTTAGGAACTGTTTCCTCAGGTGGTGTAAGTATCTCAAAATACTGGGTGGAATTAAGTTTCAGAGTCCGTGTGACTAACCTATCCACTGCAGGAAATATCTATCCGGCGATAAAAATATTATGGCTAGTAGGAAATAATGATTATTATCCTTAGGTGATTTTTGGTTGATAAGTACCTACTGTGGTAAATTATATATACCTACAGTCTAATGAGTAAGATTGAGCATTGTTTAAATTTTGGCTTTTCCACTTTAATTTTACCGTCTTCCAGGGGCATTCCCCAGATTTTTAATGAAAGTAAATAGCGTTGAATTTTGTGTGGATTTTTTTTTTAGGGGTGATAGCTTTGAAAATCAAATAACGTGGTCTGTCTTGGAATGTAACCCACTTCTAATATTATTTAACTGTTTAACGTGACCAATGTGAAATCACGTGAAGGTATCGAGTATCATCGAAACTTTATAGGCTTGTGAGGAAAAATGCGGAAGGCGGCAATCCGACCAGTGTTCCGCTTTCCGCTCTGCTTGTCACCTGCCTCGCAGCGTGAGTGTCACCAAATGGACCTAGCCTTGATCTTACCTAGTCCATTCGTCACAGTTCGTTATTCCAACACTGGGACAACCTTGCTTCGCCGGTACAGGGAACGAATCCTTGTGGCGAATTCTGTAGGAACTTAAATTCCCCAATTACCTATAATTAGATATATCGTCATATCCTCGCAAATGTGATGCCATTAGATTTTTGAGACGGAAATGGCATTTGGCTGGCTAGCAAATGTTATTATGTTTATAAACCGCATTATTAGCTGGAAACCAGTTATGTTTACATGTTGCTAATGCTTTGAAGGATGAAATCTGTCACGGACGAGATTTACTGCGATATAAATCAACTTTTTCTTTTGAATTATAACTGGTACCATCACAATACCTACGTTTGTGTTGTGCATGTTGTGTGTATTGTAGGTATGCCAATCCGAAAGGCTTACATCATACTATACATAGTTTAGACTCCGGTTTTTCTATCAAAGAAAGTACCTACCTACAGTTCCCTCGGGGTTTGGGCACGATTATATACAACATAATAAATTTTCACTTTCTGTGCCTGCTGTAAAATCATGATAAATTAATGATCCCACATTTCGCGCCAAGTCTTTCAAGATGAACTTCATAATAATAGTGTCATTGAGCTGTTTCGTGTCCTCACGATACGTTCGTCCTCGCCTCAAAAATAAATGCTAGTTGCATTTATTTTAAAGGAAAGACAATTTTGGTGTATTTGGTGTAATCTGCATAAGAAATTTGACCCCAAGTAAGATCAACTTTCACTCTTTATCACTAGATATGATCTCTACCGAATTATTTGACTTTTTATATTGAGTGTTTTTTTTTTCTATTCATTTACGCTGACTTCCTAGGAAGTGTGCTACCTACGAAGCGGCAGCTTAAGTATAAATTCTGCGAATGCAATTTCGACTTGTAGGGTTTCTTTTGAAATGTAAAGCATGCAGATCCGCGTAATGAAGCCTCGTATGTAAGGTCCTTATAAAGCCTGTTATTAGCACTGTAGCTGTAGGTACTGGCAGCATTACGTCACGATCTTGCCCCACGTTCTATTCCTAATAGGTGTGGTCATTCACCCAAGCTTATTAAAATTTAATCAACGTACTGCCGCCTTTTGAGGAGCTTATCTGAGGAACTGACAATCCTTTTTTGTGCTATAACTGAACAAAAAATAATGGATGATACCATTCCTTATTGTGAACTTGCTTCTCTGTGGTGGGATGTGAACGACCTCTAGGTTTATCGCTTTCATCAACATTCCGGCCCAGACAGTACCGTGCAGTACTAGAATAGCAGTAGTTGGCACGTTATTAGGTATTGCCAGTAACACGGTGGGCACATGCCGAGATAAAGGTAACATCTCATATTCTTTTCAAGTGTCTGCATCTACTTTAACAATTTAGTGAACTCTTCAATATGCAGCAACTGGGTTTAATCAAGTCAATCTATGATTAGGTAAATTCTATAAAGTAATTTTAACGCTTTGAAAATACATTCTATGCATTGATATATAAAAAAAATAAAGAAGCAATAAATCGCAGAGCAGAGGAAGGACTTATTGTTGTATTCAATCTGAGTAACCTGTTATTCACTACGATATGACTGTATCCATTGAAAAATCGAATCGAGGTGACCCAAACCCAACATAATACAAATAAAAATCAAAAGCCACTTTGTATCCTACCTACCACAATGCAACAATACAGAATATTCCAAGATATTAATTGATACCTAAATTACTAAAATAGTTTATATATCAGAATAAGCACTATTTTAAGAAAATGACGCGGAACGTCGTAATTCACGGCTGCTTTGTTTACTGTAACAAATATAAACATGCATCATTGTTTTTGACGACGATTCCTGGACGCTACTATTTCATTTATATAAATAATTTACTTATAATTAATTGGTTATCATCCTCTGTACCGTAAATAACTTATCTGGACATAGTATTTACGAGGAGCGCTCTGTTCGAATGGTTATGGACCCAATTTGATCTTAATAAATATTGCATGATATGCTAATGAATGGAACATGACCGCATTATATCACGTCTTGCCTAGACATATTCATAGTACATTTGGCTCTATTAGCTATGTCTACATAGATGTTAATTAAAATGGTCATGTTGTGCCTTGGCACCGACAGGCGCCAAAGTTTTAGTTGATCTTAACAAACTTTCTTTAAGCCATTAACCAGCCAGGGCTATCAGTTCATTTTTGAATATCTGGTTTTGTGGTTTGGAATGTAAGACACCCTCAACTCTCAAGGCCCAAGGATATCGTATGTAAGATTAATGGATAGAAGGGTTGGATCGAAGGGATGGCCCCATCATCCCTTTACCGAAAAAGTGCAACCAGGACTCGTACGGCGTGGA
This sequence comes from Helicoverpa assulta, assembly GCA_963856015.1. NCBI lineage: Eukaryota > Metazoa > Arthropoda > Insecta > Lepidoptera > Noctuidae > Helicoverpa > Helicoverpa assulta. The sequence continues at coordinate 7,382,935 of CAWLCW010000016.1, forward strand.
TGTCTTATACTTAATGGTAATAAAAATATTTTAGTAAGTTACCAACTGCAATTGAGTTTGCTATCAGAAAAAAGAATCTGTTACCTACTTGTGTTTTTTCCGCTCCGAGGCACCCCATGCAATAAATATTTGCCATTTATTTCTGTTTAGGGAAGTATCGCTTCTAATCCGCAATCATGAGAAAATTATTAGTCCTGAGTTGACAAATATATACAGAAAACGGACGACGAAGTGGTTATACAAGCGTTCCTATTTTCTTGTAGAAGGCTGGAACTGTTATTTTTGTGGGACAACATTAAGTAGCAAAGTTATGAGGTCCCACAAAAATAAGGTCAAGGAGATTCTTGCATGTTCCCAATCGGGATCGAATTTATAACTGCAGTGTTCTTGCGGATCTGCCAAATATGCCTGTTATTCATGAACTTTTTGGTTTGGAAACTGAAATGTTTATTCCTTGAATTATTCCGTTTCTATTAAACCCTTGGCAGTCGTTCATGTTTTGAACGTTATACATTTTTATTTCGTTAATTATCCCTTCCTAGTGATATACCTAACACTTAATAAGTGGGTGATACTCAAATGATGCAGATTGAAGAATGTTGGGATAATTTATTAATGGGTGGTCTATTATGTACATTATACCAACGTGTAAAAACATAAGCACGCATATTTTATAGCATCCATCTGACAAAAGATAACATTTCAGTGGAAGCTTTTTAATAATTTCAAGATTTCAAACAACAATGTTTCCAAAAATAATATTGATGGATTTCAACCTTCATGCGACTGAGTAGTTTCCTGTGGTGAAAGAGCTTTCGGCGTTTATAAATGGATCAATAAGTGTGTGGGGTGGAACATTTCCGAGGGATAACTAGTACTTATAATGTTCAACATTTGGTGAACATGTGGAACGATATCTATAAATACTTTGACGACAGTAACTGATGATGTGGTCATGTTTGAAAGACGTTTATGGTCAAAATTAGCAATTATGCTGTCAAACAACTTTAATCCCTAATTGCTTTTAGAAGTAAAAACGGTACGCTAGTTCTCTGCTTCTAAGTGCTTACCTATCTATTAAAATCTTAATAAGTATCTTCTTAAGGAGTTTATCGGTCGGGCCTATCAATGAAGTACTTTAGAAGGAATTTGTTTTATTTTTTGGAATGGGATTTTTTTTTAAAGATTTGATTTATTTTGAGAACATTTCAGTAACATAATCCAGATTTGGCTGGTTTGGCTGAAACCGTGAGTGCAACTTCTCCTTGGACCCATTCTTGAGATTGGATTAGTTTCATTCAATACGAAACGAATTCCTAGTAAAATCTTGCAATGATTGATATTAATGTAGGTGTAAGCGCATGAGTAATGTTTCCTATTTGTAATGAATACAACGAATATTACATATTCGCCTGGCCTAGTGGGTAACATGGACATAATTGGATGTTTTTGTCTCAACACGCTCAAGACATGACAAAGTTCTGACTCATATTAGTCATCAAGGTCTACTGGCTGGTTTCGTATACGTATCGCCCTAAACGGGCTTTTATTTATTTGGCCATTGTTTTAAAGTTCCCAATCCTTGTCAATGGAAATTAAAGATTAAATCTTTGAATAAGACAATGCTGGTTCCACCAGCTCATTGTTGCTTTGATATAAGTCAACAATTAAGAAATTCCGAACGTCTATCAAACTGGGAGAATCTTGAAGCGGTTAAGTAATTTCCGCCGTTACGTCAAATTCACGTCATAAGGCCAAGGTGACCAACTAATTCTTCAAGAACATTTTTCGTAGAACTACACTTTTTGCAATACTTTTGCAGATACGAAGTGACTGGAGGGTAAACAAAAATACAGCGATGAATAAGACAATCGTATTTAGTTATGGTGTGGATTGCCTTAAACAGAAAAGACGGATTGAGATGAATGATTCATCAATCACATTACGTAGTGGTTGCCATCAGTCGGTGGTAGCGCCTATGCATCACGGCGAAGATGCTCGAGTGTGAGCCACGGTATGGCCTTTCATAATATAAAAAGTACTCTGTGGTATGGCCAGACGTGGAATGAGCGAGAAGCATAGTGTGGGCCGAGTGACGCCGAGCGAGTCTCGACGGCGTTCGAACGTGAGGCTATTTAAAACTGTGCGCAGGCCCCCTGGCGCCGAGTCGACGACTAATGATCAGTGCTGCCTTGCCTGCCGTTGAGTGCGTAGCGACACTGTGATTCGTGTTTACATAAGAACGTTTCAGTGTTTGTTTAGTTTCACCAATTCTACAAAACACATACCATTAAAATGGCTGACAGTGGTCTGAAAAGGAATATTCCCATCAAACTTGGTGACTTTTCTGTCATCGACACTGAATTCTCCAGCATCAGGGAGAGATTTGACGCCGAAATGAGGAAGATGGAGGAAGAGATGAGCAAATTCAGATCAGAGCTCATGAACAGAGAAAGCAACAACTTCTTCAAAAGCACAACTAGGTATTTATTTTTATTTTTTTAACTTGATCCTAATTTAAGACATAACATTAACTTAATAGCGTGAACAATAACTTTAATTTTAAAGACTACCTACATGTATTGAAATAAATATTCCTTTTTTGAATTGGTCATGTCAATACCGCATGGAATTTGAATTCGGACATTTGTCAGGAGGGTGAATAAACCGAGTTGTCTCATGGCTATAACATTATTCCATTCGTAACAGTAACGTTGCCGGGCCTGTTTTCCTAAAAGGGAATCTTGAATTAATGAGTTTGGTAGTTTCGCAAGACGGCCGCCTGCCTCGGCCGGGCCGGCTACTTCAAGAAAGTATATTCAAAAGGTATTATTCGGGATCAGTCCGCGGAACGGCATCAACTGCAGACAACTCAGTCGCCTCCATTTAAAGCGTGCAGCGATACGTAAGCCCGACGCGGGATGATGTCATAAATAGAAATAGCGCCGGTTGCGCGCCTCTAAACCAGAGAATTTTGTAGTTAAAACATAGAAACGCGTGAAATTGTAAACACAATGTAAGCGCACAAAAAGGGTTTATGTAAGCGATCCCCGCGCTATGAATGAGCTACGACTTGTTCTACGTAAGCGAATACATGTTTTATCAAGTACTTATAGCTTAACATCGCCTTATTAATTGTTGTCGCTGTCGTATAAAATGTTGTTGCAGCTTTTTTGCCAACCGTACAATCTTCTTGGATACCAAGGTCGGATTCAACATAATGTCACGTGCATAAATTCTCGCAAAACTGCATCACTAAATGCAAAAGGTTATCTTAGATGCAGAGGTTAAGGCTTGAATTAAACAATTAAGTAAGTGCACGATGTTGATATCACACCTTGGGTTATGGTAGGTAAACGCTGGTGTACCTGCAAGAAAACCGGTTTACGATTGTTTTATCAACACGACGTGCAAGTTATATAGTTTTGCTGGCGCAAACGCGCTGAAATTATGTTTACGGCATGAATTCATGACCCACTTGGAGCGAGTTGGTTCTGTTTCAGCCGCAAGTCTAGTGATGCAATACCACCTTCGCTCAGTAGCATTCTACAACATCTCGCGTCTCTGCGTAGGATTCGTTCTTGTCAACCTTTATTCATATTCACATGTGGGTAGTCAAATATATATGGAGGCAATACGATTTGTATACGACATAATGAGCAAAATAAACAACATAGGACTCGCAAACACCACGTCACTAATATTTTTAGGATCTTGCTCAATTTCATTCATGTGTGGGCTTACTGGTCCGCCCATGTCTTAATGGTTCCGTGTGGGTTGCGTTAGTGTAACAACTGTTTGGACATATTTGGCGGTAGCAGCTGTTAACGAATGCCTACATACTTAGGTGGATTATTAAAGTTAAGGCGACAATTTTTCACTTAGAGGTATCTCGTGCCACTCACACTGACGTCACTGGTGTTTGTAATGTCCATAACATGTGCTGCGATATGTTTGCGCATATTTTTTATGTTTGCTTTTTACCATTTTTATGTACTTATTGGATATTTTACTACTTTTCTTATAAGGACATAATTTTAAGTTATGATATTTAATATTGAATATTGAACATTGCATTTATGCGCAGCTTCAAGGTGCCTATCACGCATATATTTACCTGTTCATAGTGGTTTATTCGCCTTAATGAGATTCATCTCTATAGTCATCGATGACGTTAGCTTTATTGGTTTTATATTATTATTCTCTCATAAAAAATATCTGGTTGATTACCTCTGCCTCTTAACATCTGGTTTATTCAGTAGGGTTGCCACTTTATTAAGTCAAAATTTAATATAGATTTATTATCAATTCAATATTGACCATAACACCATTATAATAAACCATAACTTAACCTTCGACATAAATGCCCATATATTTCAATTTGATTTCGAAAGTGGCAATCCTACGCTCAATTAACTTAACAGTCGTTTTATTCCCCTCCGCCCCAACTTGTAAATATGACCTATAAAACTTTAACTAAGGATACAGAACAATGTTGTAAACTTTAATGCGTAGTGATGGATTATTATGGACATTTTAATTATTTTGTGTAAGGAAACATAATTTAAATAGTTTGTATAGGGCAAGAAAGATTTCCTATTTGGACCCGAAGCAACAACAAAAAGTAGCCTACATCTAGTCTAGGTGTAGCTTCTTCGATCAAGACTTATCCATCGCTACCATAACTTTAAAGAAATATAAAATTGTGAGCTTAAAACTAACAACATACGTTGCTTTTTGCATGTCTTACAATTTCGAATCTGTTTCCTCTGGAGGAGTAACCAAGTCATCGGAGAGGTAAAATTCTATCTACTTATACCTATTCCAAAATTATCTTATTGTGTATGTAATCAATGTGTACTTATTAGTATGTAGCTGTAGTTTATATAATATAGAGTATCTATAGTGTAGTTCATACGCAGTTAATTAATTATTGTTGATGATTAATCACGAGGTACTCGGTAACTTAGCTTGAAGTAGATGCACCTGGTACAGGAATCATTGTGCAATACTAACTTACTTAGCACTTAAGTATTTATGTCACATGTAGGTACGTATTGCATGGAATATTCTTGTGGGTGGATGGACAAGACGCCTATACAAAGCGTTGTAACATATTGATTTATGTCTTCATTGCTATTCCAAGGTTGCGGAGGAAAAATAGAATTTCAGAGTATGACGGACGAGAAACATAGTACGCAGTAACTCATGCAGGATTTCCTTACAGATAGATAAATTATGTATGTCGTATATCAAGTATTTGCTTCAAGACTGCGTCACTGAATCGTAACCACAAACCGGTACCCTCATAAAGGTGCCTATTGAAAACTACGACTTCAATGGATTAATAGAGTAATCACGACTCCTGGCACATTAAATCATTAGTACCTACTTGGTCGTACACTAAACGTTTTGAGCCAATTTGTACTCGTCAGGTGAAATTAATGTTCTCTAAATGTTCATTAGGTTTGTACCTACCTTTATTGCAAGCGTTTATGAAGGCATAACGAGAAGGTGCAAATAAAGTCAGCCGTGGTTGTTTAATTTGAGCCTTACTCAAACTGAGACAGCCTTTGTGCAATGTTTGAAGTTAACTGGGAGGCTACGAGATATGGTCGACACAAGTAGGTACCTCACCAAGGCTACACGGAATAGAAAGTAAAATTTGCATTCAGGTGAACTCGAAACTAGACTAGAATGCATTTGTCACGACTGGAATACCAGGAAATATTAGGTTTCTACGCAACGTTTGATACTTACATAAACCAAATATGCAGATTACGAAACTAAGACACAATAATAAATATTTTTTGTGAAATCCCGATACCAAATACCTATAAGAATCTCAGTGATTTGTAATTTACACTTCAAAGATTCTTTGAATTCTTTGCTAATTAATTCTGTAAGCCGTGCTTGAACGTTCTGGGAATTTGTTTTGTATCGAATGAAACCTAATCCGTTTAGCATTGAAGTTATGCGATTAGCTGCCGGTCGGGTATGTGGTAGACCAAGCTCCATACACCGCACACTGCATGTTGGTTTAGGTTGGTTTTATATATTACTTAAGTGTAGGTTTCAATAGGTCCGTAACATTCGAACAAACGATATTTACCGATTTTCGTTGACGATATCATCAAAATATAGGAAAAGGGTATTTTTCTTTCAACGGACCCCAAAAGCCTGGTCTTCTAAATTTTAAAATTGATAGGATGCAATGTCGGTTCAAAAACCTGCCTAAGACTGGAAATATCTGGCATTTTTTTGCTTACCTACAATCACTTTGGCTAAACTACCCACTTGAACCATGTTCTCCGCCAACCGCCCACTTGCACAATTGATCACAAATTACGTCGATACAAGTGCCCCTCTAATATCGATGAGCTCATTTTGTTGACAATGACCTTGTATCTGCGCTGATGACTTGGGAATGACATCAGCTGTTTTGTTGAAAAACGTAAAAATTACATGTTATGCACTGGCTGAATTGTTCACGGGTCATAGATCAATACTTGATCCCATTTAGTTTTATGAATCAGATAGTCGCCAACTCGACTACAGTACTATGTAGGTAGATAACTTAGAAAACTATTTACGTACCTACTTACCTATAGTGAGTTTTCTACAAATTGATGGAGGGAAAAAAAAGAAGAAGAAAGAAAGAAAATTAGTTTTAATGCGCAAAATACGAATGGGAAGACCAAACGGGAAAGATTTAAGGACAAAATATGACGATACCTATAGGTATTGTTTCCGCGTATATTTGGCTGAAAGTACCTACCTATCGGTAGTGCTGGAATGAACAAATAAAAGTTCAATTTTTCCTAACACAAAGAATTATTCTTTTCATATTTCATTAAGCTCGTTAAATATTAATAGTTTGCATGCAATCCACGTGGCCGATAGTGGATTATAATGGAATAGCGTGATAGTATTTCGCATGCTAGTAATCACTTTTGCTAGACTGAATTTAGTAGTTGCCGGGTATTTTACTTTATCAGAACGAAATCCATTTTCAAATACTATTGCGTCTGTACTATGGTCTGTACCTAATACAAGAATCGATGTTATGCTGTCAACGACCCCAGGGTTATTGTAGAATAGTTCTATAGTAGTAAGTATGTAGTAACTGAGTAGTTATAGTTGTTATTGAAGGTAGTTAGTATTCTTTGCATGCCGGTGTAACAAGTGTAACGATGCTCTGTTTAGATATTTGTGTTTCATTTCATTAATGTAGTCGGGTATGTACTTAATTTGCATAGGTAAATATAAGGCATGTGAACGCAAAACTGTGTAGGTACTGTAGTGATACATACTTTACATTGTAGGTATGTTAAAAAAAATACATGTATTTTCTATTCACCTCTATTGGATAATCTCTTGAACTTTAAATGTTCTTTGTAGCATGTAAAGGCGACGAGAGTCACTCGCTAATCAAATTATGTGGTCATCTACAAGTAGTAGAACACCCACTACACACATCTACCTACACACACGATTGTCAATAAACGTCTACTTCGCCAGAGGTTATCTCTCAATGTCGCTACTTAAATCATACATATTATTAATCATTATCTGCTAACTCCGCAAACACTTGTACAAGTCGTACCTATATGTTATGCACGAATTTTCAAGTATTGTTGGTCTGGGATATGGGATGTCAGAATTAAAGCCACCAAACGGAACGTTTTGTGTGTCAAAAATAGATATTTCACAGCCGATGTTGAAATGCTGTATTAGTAATTTAGAACGAAACCGAAAACTTCCGTGTTTGGTGGTTGCGTAGTTGACTGATGGAGGATGGGTGGACGTAATAAGTAATATGTGTGTTCTGATGTCCGCAGCAGCACCACATCGTCACAGCACAGTGACAGCAGACAGTTGGCCGAGCCCAGCCACTGGGACAGCCTGAACTCGCCCCTGATTCAGGATGAGGGCGACGGCAAGTCACTGAAGCTCCGTTTCGATGTTAGCCAGTACACCCCTGAGGAAATCGTCGTCAAGACTGTAGACAACAAATTATTGGTGAGTTATCAATCACACTATATTAATATACAAGTAACTAGGTACTTAAAAAGGCCTTTGCTAAGCAGATGTGTTCTCGTCTTATTCTTAGATGCTACCTTTTTATTGATGGTAAACCGTAGTTAAGCGTAGTTTAAGTACCTACCCAGTACTTAGCCATGCATTTGCAATGGAAGGTCAGATTTAATCTGAATCTGATTCCTTTATAATGTCTTCGTTTGACCAGGCAATGCTCGCTACGCACCATTAGAGGCTTAAGCTTAATCAAAGTGGGCGCCGTTTAGTTGGAAGTAATACAGTCCAATGATGTCATTCGATTTCCATTCTCAAATGAGCTTATTATTAAAGGAATCAAATTGGCAATCTGAGATTTAAATAAACATGACCTACTCAATATGAAAATTAACCAAGCAGCCAGAAAACGCATGTTATTAACTACATTTGAAGGCGTAAAATGTATTCATACCCAGAAACAAATTATTTATTGCAAACTAAACTCGGAGCCAACGCTCGTTAAATTTATAGCAACTAAATAGTTAGCAGTTGGAGCAATTTGCTGAACTACACGGCACATAGATACTGGTATAGGTTTACACAAATATTTGGCAATGGGGCGGTTTATATCCACACAATGTTCAGTAGCTGTTTGACGTCATCACTGAATTCCTGTCTTATTTTAGTCAGGTTGATCCACATCGCCACTGACACGTCTAATGACGGATATACTAGCAGTAATACCAGTGAACCATCTTCTTTAGAAACTGTGGTCACTTTCGTTTCAAGGAAAATTTAATTCGAGCAAAATATGGGAATTTATAATGTTAGCCAATTACATACCCTATATCAGATGCCTGCATAGCAACAGTAATAAACTGTTCATAATTATAAAGTTCGATATAGGACGCCTTCACATAGACAAGACATCAACGCTCCTTCACTTTTATTTTCTGTCGCGGTCTAATGAAGATAAATTATCTGCAGAATAATGAAGAGTTTATTTACGTAGGTATTTAGTGTGAGAAAATGCCTGAAAATTCTCGGGAGCAGGCAGCATGCCAAAACAATCTATCGCTATTGTGCACACAATACACGAACATTGTTTTTATTGGGGTCAACGGAGTCATAGAGACAAGCCAAACATGAAGTTTTTTGGTGTTTTAGAGATTAACGAGCGATGTGTGGTCGTATTTCAGGTCCACGCCAAGCACGAAGAGAAGTCTGACACAAAGTCGGTGTACAGAGAATACAACAGGGAATTCCTGCTGCCCAAGGGCACCAACCCCGAGGCCATCAAGTCGTCGCTGTCACGGGACGGCGTGCTCACCGTGGAGGCGCCGCTGCCGCAGCTCGCCATCACCGACAGGAACATCCCCATCCAGAAGCACTGAGTGCGCACTCGCTCGCCGTCACACACGACAGCAGCTATTCCATAATACTGTTAATAATTTATTTTAATTTACGTTTTATAAATTTAAGAGGAGCAATTGGCGATATTTATTTAGAATCTTTTAGAGAATCTCAAAATTATTAACACCTTAATAAGTTTATTGGTCAATTAGTATTCTCGAAAATTCCAAACGGCTATTGAGCACAGTTTGCATGTTGAATGTTGCTTCAGTGACATTTGCTTTCTCGATGAATGATGGGAGATGTATCCAGGCAATTGTTACTTTTGTTTTTATATTGGGTATTACGATGAAGTTTATTTGTGTCCTATGTGATTAAGTAGCTCTAGGATCATAAAAAAATTAAAGAAATGGCCTAGACCAAATACTACACTGAGCTTATGTCGTGTTCACAAAACAATTCGAATTGATTCAACTCCTTTGATATTAAAAAGGCTATTGGCAAATAGGCTATGAAGACAACGACGATTGTTAAAGTGTCTTATACTATACGTATGAAAGTCCATTTTGCTTAACATAACCTGCAATGAGCAGCTATAACAAGCACGTTATAATACACCAGTTTAACAGCTTTTAACATAATACACATTTATATTTTAGTACAAACAGTTGTTACGAATGTTTTAGATGTCAATAAAATATCAAAAGCTTTTGGTTTTTTATTTATTTTTTCTAACGAAAATGGAAACTAGTTTAGTAGACTTCGTCGTCTAATATTTCCTAAATAATTCATATAACCATTAGGTACATGAGGAACTGCATAGGTAAATAAATTCACAGCAATCCAGTTGAAATACTTAACAGATAGCTACGTATAACCATTATTATTACTAGCAGGTAGTTGAGACAAGGTAAATAATCATACCTATATAGTTACTTCATTAATTCAATCAGATAATTGCACTTTACAAGGAAACATCCATTGTTATTTTATAATAATAACTCGAAGTTATCTGAATTCTACATACCTTAGTTTCTGAGTCATTTATACATATAGACTAAATATTTATGTTATAGGACTTTATTTTAAGCCTAGTAGGTACTTGAAATGGATATTCAAACATTGATTATTATTGATTTAAATCGATTGAGGTTTCTGACTTCTGAGTTCTGTTTTTGGCACCTTGTCTATTCCTTTGCCCTTAAAAATGGCTTCTATTGTTGATGAGGGCTTACAGAAATTGATACCTCTATCTAAGATACAGTATAGGCAATGCATGTAGCAAAACGTGGTGGCCATTGTTTATCAATTGTTTTACATGTTTTTATCAATGAAAGCCAACAGAAATTAGAACTCTATATTCAAACCACGCCAACAAATAGCCGTTAACGCAATATAAATTCAAACCACGCTATGACGTTACATGATCACACATTGGGAAGTCATTACACCACATGGCCTGACGTATGTAAAATAAAGGAAACGGATAATGTTATTAGCAACAGGCCAGGGTAGATCCTATATCATGTACGGCCAGACCGGACGATGACTAAGGCTGTCGGTCATTGCGCAACTATTTGTGCCACAAACGAATAAAAAGGTCATTGTTTAATATAACGCGCTTGACAACTGTACACACAATTACAAGAACACTTCACAAAATTGTACATTGTTCCATAGTGACTAAAGACATTAGTCAGTTCTCAAGTTGACCTGAATAAACAATTAGTTTTACTGTAAGGTACCTGCGGCAAATAAGGCCCACCTAATTTTAAAACCAAATAACTCAGAAATTGTTGTAAAAAAATTAAAGAAGTCTAGTTGATATGAATGTTTATTTATTTGCGATTAAAATAAAAGGTTAATAGTAATACAAAAAACAGTATGAAAAGAAACATAACCATTTTTAAAAACACTTACCGTGGGCCTTATTAAACTACCATAGTAAATTAAGGCCCAAAAATATTTTTTTATTTTCTTATGAAATAATCAACGAAACATAACGTTTATGGCACTTTTCAGCTAATAGAACAAATGAAAATGTTTTCTTCACATAATCTTAAGAGATAATAACAATGGGCCTTTTTATCCCCCAGGGGGTAATAAGGCCACTTATTAAGTTATCACAAAATTTCTTCTACTAAGACTAGTAATAACATATTCTAAATCAGGCTTTTGATTAGGAACTGTTGGAATTAAATTAGTTTAGAAGTTATCGTACTTCAACAACTAAGAATTTACCATTATACACACAAATATTTAGGAAAAAATAGGTACTCCTTTGGGAACTATACTTATTCATCACAGTTTTGACAGTAAAAAAAATCTTTATCATTTTTGGTTAGCCCTAGGCATTCTTCGTGGTACCATATTCTGCATTTAACACACTGTCTCATATCAGACACACGATTTTCATTGCAAGCTGGGCAGAACCAAGATTCCTCTACCGATAGATTGCTTCTTTTTCTTTTATCCCCTTTAGATCGTTTCTTTTTTTCATTTTTAGTCTTCTTTGATTCTTTGAACTACTTGGGCCAGTTAGTTTCCTTCGATAACAGGCAAGAGAATGAAATCGATCGCCGCATCGAGAACGCCTGGAAGAGCTACTGGTCCATGAAGCACTACATGAAAGGGGACCTTCCCCTTTCACTCAAACGAAAGTTAGTCGACATGTGTATCTTGCCCGTCCTAACCTATGGTGCGCAAACCTGGTCCCTCACCGAGTGTCAGAAGTCCAGACTCAAGGTTTGCCAAAGAGCGATGGAACGTAGCCTTTTAGGCATTAGACGAACTGATCGTGTACGAAATACCGACATACGTTCCAAAACGGGAGTCGCTGATGTAGGCCAAAAGTCGGCAATATTAAAGTGGAACTGGGCCGGACACGTTAGCCGTATGCATCCGGAAAGATGGGCCACTATCGTCGCTCAGTGGACACCTCAGGATGGACACCGCAGGCGGGGTAGGCCCCGGAAGAGATGGCGTGACGACCTTGACGCCTATTGTCGAGATTGGTGGGCTCGGTCGAAAGATCGAGAAGTGTGGAAACAAGATGGGGAGGCCTTTGCTCAGCAGTGGGACAGTATGGGCTAAAAATAAATAATAATAAATAATTTGATTCTTTAGGTTTTCTTTTCTTTGTCAACTTATTTTCTTTCAATGTTTCTTGTTCCTTAAACAGATCTTTGGTGACTCGTTGGCCTTTATAATTGATGGCTTTTCTCCTAGGTTTATTCTTTGTCACAGCGTAGTTTGGCGTTGGCAGTAGTTCTTGAAAAGGAGACCTAAATTTATTGTCTTTGAGGTTCGCCAAAGGTACGTTGTCATCAGAACTAAAATCGTCGCTGTCTTCGATATTTTCTTCAGAACCATATATATTATCCATGGCCAGTGATGATTTGTTTAATGCCAGTTGTGTTATCTGCAATTCAATATTTGTTTCAGAGTCTGTCTCGGATCCTGAGCTGTAAATTATTGGACGACGATATACATATAGGAGCCCTGTGAAGTCCTGAAGTGGATGGTTTTGGTGACTGGGTCGGAGTAACAATGATTTGTGCCTTCTTTGGTGTTGTTTCTACATCATTCAAGATATTTTCAGATGATTGAATAGTGTCTTCATGCTCTTGGTTAGTTAAGACCGACAAATTATTTAGATCCATGGCGCTTTGAGCAGGACTTTTCTCGGGTAAATCAGGAACCTGCTCCAAATGAGATTGAGAATCATCCTCGTTTCGAAGCTGTTCTTCTGGCTGATTGACAGTATAATTATCTGGATGATCTGTGTTTGAGCCTACTAAAGCGCTGGGTTCTGTTGGTGGAGGCAGCTCTGTTAAAATTGATGGAGCAAATGCCTCGTCAGGTAATATGTCAGGGTTGAAAGGGTACAAGCCCGTAGCTCGAAACCCGTTTACTATATTGTCGTGAGTCAAACACTGTGACCACACCTTTGTGAAAATTGTATTAAAACTGGTTTTCGTTATGCGTCTTTCAGGATTTTGATACATGTATCTTAAAACCTCTTGATCCCAATAATGTTCAAAAGACTTATTCACAGATTTGTCCAGAGGTTGCAGCTCGTGCGTAGTATTACTCGGGAGACAATAAAGGACTATGTCATGCCGGTCTGCTTCCTCAACGATCGTGTAATCTAAGTGCGATGACGCTCCATCGAAGATCAACAAAATTTTTCCTTGAGTCTTATATTTTGCCAAATGTTTAATGAACTCCACGAATAGTTCAGTTGTCATGCTCCCTTTTGCTGACATCTTCACGAAACTCCCCGCGGGTAAATTGTCACTAAATTCAGGTTTCTGCCTCTGTCCTTTAAATATTATCATCGGTGGAATAGCGGTCCCGACAGCATTGACACACATTGCGATCGTGACATTTTGAGCATGCTCTGGCGCTATTAAATGGACTCGTCGAGCTCCTCTTTGTGCTAGAACAGTCTGTTGATTATGAACAGTCAACCGACATCCCTTTTCGTCTATGTTGTAAAGTCTTTGCGGGTGTGTTATAATTTCAAGCTCGTCATAAATTTTTTGGATTTCTGAGAAGTGTTGGCTAACGATTGGTCTGTTTAGCTTTTGCGCCCTAGCTGGATTCATGAACTGTGCCTTTCTCTTTGAAATTTCTGGATGCCGTTTCAAAAACATCTTTAGCCAGTCTTTGCCAGCAAGGCCAATGTCTGCGTTGAAGTTATAGTTTTAGCTCATATTTTTCACAAAAAATGAATGCTTGTCTGCGAATAAGCTTTGGAGTAAGTGGCATCCCTATATTTGCAAATCTTATGATTCTGTTGACAAGATCACATTCTTGAGCTTCAGTCATAATTGAACGGCGTCCTAAACATCGCATTGTATTTCCACTTTTCAAGTGGTTCCTTAGCGTACGTCTAGGTATATTATATCGCTCTGCTGCACCACGCTGCGTCAACTGCCCTCGTTGTACGGCTGCCATAGCAGAACGCAAGTTTTCTTGAGTCCACGGAGCTCGACGTGGAGGCATTTTTATTCGATCTGTGAGTAGAAACAAAAATCAAGTTGTATAACAAAGGTCGGTTAATAAGGCCCATGACCTACTGTAGTGGGCCTTATTAGACGCATAACATGCTTTATAAAATCATCAATTTAGAACGAAATTAAACACTTATTTTTGATTAATAGCATAGAAAATAACTAATTTGATGTTTAATGTTTAATAAAATTACGTTACTTTATAGCTTAATAACAATTAAATCAAAATACTTACATTTCTTTATCACCAAATTTTATAAATCCGAGCTGTGCAGCGAACCCTGTCACAAATCGTTCACTACTGGCAAGATGGCGGCGCGCGGCGGCCGCGCGCTACCAACACAGCGAACCTAACGGTCTTGTGCATCTGTGAGTCAAGTTCGAACCGGAATTGAAATATTTTAGCGCGAGTTTTCAAATGTGGGCTTTATTACCCTCCGGGCCTTATTTGCCGCAGGTACCTTAATAGTAATAAACACTGTCACACCGTAATTCTGTCTTCTCTGGTCATTACTGCATAAAGGGTGCAAACATATTTATGACCCTCCTACGAGTTAAAAGAGATGATTCACTTTTTCAGTTCACTATCCAGACACAAGTACCTACTTTATTTAAACTTTAAAGTATGGCAGCCTTATCCTACTTTCTACAAATAATCATTTTACTGCAACAGGGTAGGTACAATATCAAAAGTATTGAACTATTGACAACTCATTACCAAAATCTTTATTCTGTAAGTAAAAGATACTGGACATTTACTGCACATTTACTTGGTAAATGGGTGCTGTAAAAAAAATAGGAATTTAGAGACCTAAAGATCGAGGTGACCTGTACACGTGCCTTCCACTAGTCCAATGGATAAGGCCGGTGAATCACCTGCAAACCGGGGTTTGGAAACGATTGATTATCGGGTAGAAGAAAACTGGCAAAGTTAAAAATATTACCGAGAACGAGAATCAAGCATGTGCCAATAAATATTCATTTAGTAAATAAATGCACTCTTACAAAGAAGCAATGTAAAAAATAAAAAAAATGCCTTACGCCTGCCAACAGGCAGCGTCGGCGTCGCCGTCGCATTCCTCGGGCCACTGTCATGCATTGGCGCCACTAGTTTCGATTAGCAGTCCATAAACTATGAGTGGCTACTGATATGATCAGTTGTTTCTGTATTCCCAGAACAAGATACCTATCAAATGTTTAATGCAAAACACATGGCGAACGATACGTAAGTTAAAGTAGGAATTGGAGATAGTACCTTGCTTAGGTACCTTCGATGTTCTCACATAAGTATTAGGTGCATTAGGTACGTTCAACAGTATAATTTTATCTCATTAGTTAGTTCGAAAGCAGGGTTTTCCTGGCACGTCTTTCGAATGTTATCATTATGGTTTTCCCGGTGAATTTTAAGAAACCTAGATGAAAATAGGTAGGTAATATGAACAAAATGTAGAATCTAAAATATTTTTGTCATTTCTTTTATTTTTTTATTTTCCTACACTTAAACCGTATGAAAATGGTAAAACCTACATTTGCACATTTGCAAGTTAAAGAAGTTGCTCCCTTTGTAACAAGATGAGAATTAAGTACTTAGGTATTTGCCAAAAATCCGGAGACCTTTAAAATCAATGTGGTGGATTAGATTTAATATCGATACCTTACAAAACGAGTTTCTTAATACCTACTTAAATAATAACAAAAAAGTGTTACTTACAAAATCACACAATTCAGTTAGAATAACTTTTCGTACAACAACAATAAAGCAGTGGCTAATAAACTGCTGTACAATGTTCTAATTACTGGGATAAACTCCGCGTCTTATTGCGAGTATTATCGGATTGACCAACTTGGCCCGCTGCAGCAATCTGCTGGCAGGTGCAATATCAACAAAGATTACGAATAAAAACAGAAAGGTAATTGATGTTGGCGTCCCGGCCTAGTGTTTTAAGAACTGCAGCAATATTAATCAAGTAGGTACTTTATTTGTTAGGCGAGTGTGAAAATGTCAACACACATTTTTTTGCGCTTACGTGACGTGTATTTCGGGACATTACGTTAAGGTCAAGTGCAAAGTCGAGACGTTTTTATACGTCGGCGCCGCCGGTTGCTACATGCAATAAAAATATTTTCAAGATTTATAGTTAAACTTTACAGCACCGAGCGTAATAATTTGTGCCATATTGTACATGCCTACAGAATGGCGACACATAGCTGCATGCAACGCATGAATGCATCAACGAACACACCCACGTCGCATCCTAAGTATGAATAATGGATACAAATGACATGCAATTAATTATAAACTAGCTCTAATTAATGCCGGCCAAGCCCCAAATGCATCTACTGCAGGTGACAAGGCCGCCTCGAGACTGGCAAGTGACACTCATAATTTTCAATGTGGGTATATGATGTGCCATGATGCTTGTCCAAATCAATGAAATACAATGCGTATAAATGTGATATACAATGCTTAACTAGGCCGACTATGTCGTTGAGAGCAACGGTCGTCCTGTCTTATAATGAAATACTTGTGTTTAGATTTAAGAGAGCAGTTGCTCTAGATACCAACGGATTACTTGTAAAAAGAAAACATCAATCAAATCATAAGTTAAAAATAAATGCCACATGTGTGTCTGTTACTGTGACTCAATGCCGGCTAACATTCTTTCTTAATTAAATTTTAAGCGACATAAAAAAAAAAACTGCAATTAAAATGTTTGTAATATGAGACGACTGTTATTTACGAACAATACACATAACAATAGGCACATACCTACATAACAAACATTCGACTTTTCTGAAAGACATACCAAAATAACCGTTCTTCGGTTCACCCTTCACAAAATTAACTGTAACCAACTATTCAGAAATAAACGGGTGTCAAGTAAAATCAATGATGTACGATTTAGAAAAAAAAATGTTTGGCAACTCTGCAATGCGATGTTTTGCGTTAATATTTATCATTTTTGAAATCATTAGTCTTGGAAGTAAGTCACTTTGGCGAACTCGTAAACATTGCAGAATGGCTGGTGCATAGCAATTCATTTATTCAACAAATGCATTAGTCGAGTGAGGTGACCTCTTATTTAAAGTCACTTTGAAATAACTAGAGTAATTGTTATTCATTATTAGGTACTTTACATAACACTGATTGATGCATATATGGATTTATGGCATAAAATAACAATGTTTTTAATACACATAGGTCATCTTGTCTCTTCTAGAGGGAAAAGCAAAAGCCAGCTAAGTCCGCACAGTGCCGATTCGGAAGTTAGTAATTCCTACTCTCCATCTTATGGGCCCCCTTGGGCGCCCCGAATATAGCGATGGCTGAGCTTATAACATTATCGAACATGTCTTTTCAGTCTTCTGTACGAATATGAATCATATGACTAAACAACGTTGAAATTAGCAAAAAATACTGGACCACCCAGGAACTCGTACCTTCGTTGTTATTCGTTTGTGGGAGAGAATATGTCTAGCTGATCTTTAAGAAAGACCGATTATTTTTTGATTAATTTAATTATGTTTGGCCAAACATAGACTTAATACTGCTATCAACAGCAATTAGAGCAGAACAAAAAAAAGGAGGAGGCCTAGATTCAGCCTCGACGCCAATAGGCTGATATGATGACGACTGCCAAAAGACGATGTACGATGATAAATGTGCGTAATAAATAAATTTCAAAAATAAACTTTCTTCAAACTATATGTAACTCTGTATTGCTTAATACAAAATACATCTGAGTCTGTGGATGCTCATTCGAACTACTAAACTATAAAAATTAAAAAGATACTTGATTTTCGTGGCTATACATTTTAGAAAGCCGCTTTATTAAGTACAAAGTACCAAAACACTTATTTAGCAGTTCAAATCTATTAACTTTTGTGTGTAGAACAATCCTTTGGTTAACATAAAACTATGTGTATTACATAACATTTGTGCTATACATCAGAAATTTAATAGTAGATTTCACTTAGTGATTTTACTTTTAAATTCTTTCAAGAGTTGAAGTAGGCTGAAGTGTCTACATAGCTCATTACGTAGGTATTAAATGGTTTGCTCGAGTTACATTAAGAATTTAGTTTATGCCATAATATTCATTATTAAACGTTAAATTAAGGCATTTGTTAATATTATCACTGCTTTGAATTTTCGACAAACGACAGAATATCTAATATGGCAACATAAAAAATTTTGCGTAGTGCAACACAAGCAAATCTGAAACTGAGAGATTTGTAATTTTGTCATATGGCAACATAGATACTTCAGCCCAGCCCTTTATTGCTTACATACACTAAATAACAAAAAAGAGAACAACACATTTATTTTCTCGCTAAATAGGAGAATAAGTTTTTAACATGGTAGACCATCAAACCTATGGATACGACGACCACGGCCTCGGTGAAATAGCCCGTGACCGTGTCCTGTATTGACTTCTCTTTGATGAGATCCGCAGGCTCCGGGTTACTTTCAGCCACCTGAAATGTTTAAAGGAAGATTTGTAAGACAATGTCCCGAATGAACTACTACCGCACCCATATAATAATTAGCCTATATCCTTTCTCTGGCGGTTCAGTAGTTTTGTAGTGAAAGCCGGAAAGACAGACAGTTATTTTCGCAACCCTACTAATATTATAAATGCGAAAGTAACTCTGTCTGTCTGTTACGCTTTCACGTCTAAACCACTGAACTGATTTTAATAAACAGAGATAGAGTTGACCTTGAGAAAGAATATAGGATAGTTTTTATCCCGGACTTTTGAAGAATTCTCTTGGATTAATGCTGTTAGCTGGAGTAAAGCAAGGCAAGGTGTTCAATGCATCTACTTTTTTGTCTGAGTTAGTTACCAGCGATGTCAGAAATAATAAAGATACATTTAAAATATGAAAAACCCTTACCTTCTTTAGTATTATTTCTACTCTTTCAGAAGCTGTTTTAATATTATCGATGTACGAAAGGAGCTTATTTGCCGCATCATGCAATTTGTCACGAAGCATGGAGTCTGGAGGTTCAAATTTGATTTGATCTTGAATTTTTTTGTATTCCCGCAGAGTGTACTGCAATGTCGCTTCTAATACGTATATTTGATGGAGGTGAGATCCCAACGATGTTAAGTAGTTTAGCATACTGAAAAATAATGTATTTATTGATATTAATTAGAGTCTATCAAGATCTATAGTTTATGAAAATAAAGGTTTTTTGTGTTGGCATAATATATTGTGAGTTGCTGTTATATTTTTTCTTTCCAACAAATCTGATATCCAAGTGTGTTTGATTTAAGAATAACTTTTTTAAAATGAATGAAAATTATGTCATGGGTACCTAAAATTTTCTTGTTTCTGTGCAGTCATCCCAGCCACAGCTTTTATTTTCCAGTTTCTTTTATGAAAGTTTCGCAAACCACTCTTCAGTCTTTGTCTTTCGTATGGTAATTCCATGCCAAGTTTCAACATATCACTTTCTTCTAGCAGCAAAAATGTTCTCAAATCCATTCCAGTCTTCATAATCGTTGGGGTATAGTTCTCAAGATGCATACCATATAGTAGATGTGGTATCTCGCTTCTGTAATCTGGTCTGTAAATAGAGATATATTTACTAAGAAGTGCCTTAAAGAATTGAGCGAATTTTATAACACGAACATTGCTATAAGAAGTTTGGCAGGCTTGTTTTCTTCTTGGGAGAGAGGATTTTAAATATGGATTATTCTGTGAAATATTATATTTTGATAGTTGTATATTGAATGTTTATTTTTATATAGCGGACAGTGTCAGCAGAACCACCAAAAATCATTATAGCTAATATCATGCATGAAAACTAAGTACAATAACAGCATACTTTTCTCCTTTCTTTATTCCTGGATAGAAATCGTGCCAAGTGGTGATTTCCATGTAAAATGAGTCTTCATGTTCATCCGGAATCTGAAGATGCCGTTTTAGAATTTCGACAATGTTACTATATTCATGTAACTCTGCTATCTCCAAAGGAGTACGATTGTACTTGTCAACTTCCGACATCCTTGCACCTCGGGCTATGAGTATTTCTAATATTTCTGGTTGGTTGTGGTGAGCTGCCCAAAATACTGCCTGTAAAGAATTTTGAAGTGATGTTAGCACTTAAATCTAAATGACTTTGTGGTAACTCCAATTTGTTTATGAATTGCAAATTACAGTAAGAACTAAATACAAGTAAATATCGAATTATTGAGGTTGTTTTAAACAAATTAGAATGTACTTACTGTCCATCCCTGTAGATCTCTAATTTCAATATTAACTTTGAGATCCAACATTTTCTGAACAACAGCAACCCTGCCACAGCCTATTGCCTTCATAAGAGGTGTTTGTCCATAGTTGTCAATACAGTTGAGCTTGCAGTCTTTGGCTATCAAATCCATGACAATGTTGTATATGGCATCGTTGCTGGCGTTACTGTTTGAGCAAGCAGTCATCACAGGTGTCATGGCATCTGAAATATTCAAAGGAGGAATTGAGTCATTTTGTTTAAGATTGTATGAGAGAGCGTTTCTACCCAGCAGTGGTGCATGAAAAAATAACAGATTCGGGAGAATCTCATCTTTCTTGGAAAGTTGGTTAAAAAAGGTCATAATCCTGTGGATTAAAGATATAAAAAGTATTAAAGAATAAATTTTATTGTTTAATATGATTGCAGTGTTGATTAATTTGACAAAACTGGCACTACAGCTACATTTCTTTAGATTGGAGGCTAACACTGACATAGTTCGGAAAAGTCTACCAAATGATAATGATAAATAGCACTTGACACAAAGGCCAATATCCTTTATATTTAATTACATATTTTACTTGAGAATCAACTTACCACAGCGATAGTTGGGATCAGCGCCTTCTGTCAAGAGGTATTTAACAATAATGTCCTGTGCATGGAAACATGCATGCATGAGAGCAGTCCAGCCACTTTCTAGCCTAACATTGACATCGTTATTTAATCCTGAAATAATAAATTATAACAGTCAAAACTAATGATATTGTTTACAAAGCAATTTACTTAGTATTATGGAGCAGTAGGTGTTAACACCAACTCTTTGATGTGTCAAATATTTTATATAAATAAAAAGTATCAATCAAAAAGACTCTGTCTTATTTATTCAGAATCTACATTAAAGCCAATGTTCATCAAAGTATTTGTTATGTACTGCTGTTGGTGCATATAATGAATAAATAAATAAAACCCATTCATAGAAAAATATTTCAAGCTTGAATGATTTTTATAATTCATATACTTAATGATTTTTATAATTCATATAAAAATTATTCAAGCTTGAAAAGGAAAAAATAATAGTGGGATACCTAAATACTCATGCTGATGAGATTGGGATGCCAATTTAGTTCGAATAAATCTGAGCAATGACCTGGCTTTTCTAGGAGTATATATGGTATATGTTTCAGTAACCAAATTATACTTACTGGTAGTAACAATTTGTCGAACTTCATGTAAATTTCCATTTATGATGGCATCCTGTAGGTCCATTTCTAGCTGCTTCTTTTCATTTTGCTGTTGATGTTGGTAGTAGTTTCTAGGCTGAAATAACAAAGAAGATTTCAGATGTTGATTTGGGACTAGACTGGATACTGGATACATAATAAATTAAAAAGTTCAGAATGCTTTCATGGACAGAAGTGAGTACCCAAGGATGCCAACAGACCTGTGATATGTGACTTGTGATTTGGTCTTATAAAACATTATTATTATTTAGCTTATCTATTTACAAAAAGGGTAAATATTTACATTTAAGTCTGAAAAATATTACATGACTGATATTTTCAAACCAATAAGGGTCGGTTCATATCTAACGGAATATCCGTCGCGTATCATCGGTCGCGTAACGCCAGGACTGACAAATATACGGTAAAACATTCAATCATTCACACCTAACCGATGATCCGTTAGTGCGTCGATCATACATTTACGATACGCTCGACGCATTTTCCGTCAGATATGAACCGACCCTAAAGCTAAATTGGAGTTGGAGTGGAGTGTGTGTTTGGAGTTTCTTGCCCGTTCTTCTCCATAGGAAGCTACTTTTGGAATGGGCAACTAGAATCAACCTTATTAATACTTTTTGACGTTCATAAGTGCTTGTAAAGGCCTAAATGAAATAAATGATTTGATTTGATTTGATAAATTAATGGAATTAAATATCTTCAAACAGTATTGATTGGCCATTAACAAATTATTGCTTTATGATTTGGTACTCGAGCTATTTACGCTGCTGCTGGAAATAACTGAGCGACCCAGATCATTGAATTGTCAGTTATATGAAAATTGAGCTCAATCATTTGGTAAAGATATTTCTTTCAATCTTGGTTTTTAATCATTTATTGTAACTATATTTTAATAAGTATTTGAATGGGCAGTTAATTGTTAATCAAATATTAATAACAAAAGATGAATACTAACCGGCTTTTCGTAAAAGCCGTAGTCCTCATCGCTGTCTGAATCCGACTCGCCACCTGGTCTACCTGGCAAGAATTGAGCCATTATAATTTTTTCCCTAAATTATTTTGCAAAATCAATTATGCTTTCTCGATTTTTAATATTGTTTTTCATCTAAACTATTTTATTTTGAGGTTAGGTTTAAAATTCAAAACAAAACTTTTTTGTATATTGTCATTTCTCAGTGACATTGACATTGTTGACAGAAAATAATGTTGCCAGTAACAATTTTAATTTTACATGATTGCGTTCAAAATAATGTAAGAAAGAGCTCTAAATCAGCGTTTTATAAACAATAAATTAAATAACCAGAATTTTGGATGGTAAATGAAAACACAACGTGAGACACGATTTGTTGTGCCTTTCAGAATACATAGAAACTTTATATGACATAGGTGGTAGTGGTAGTGGTCATCCGACAACAAATTAATCGCACCAATACCTTTTATTTTATGCACCCCGAATCAAATGTGTTAGTAATACTTATAATTAAAACATGGTACTACTACTACCCTGGACTACTCTCCGGAAGTTTAGGAATCCCTTAATCTTTGATCGACCTGCACAGATGTGACTTGGCAACGAGAAACTCCATAGTTCTTCTTTCAATGTCTTCTATATTATTATATCTTTTTTCTTTATGTTTATAACTAACCACGTTTCCCGCGGCTTCACCCGCGTCTCGGGGAATTATTTTCCCACATAGTCTAGCTTCCCAACCTTGGAAGACTTTCTAATTGGTTCAGTAGGTAATTCCAGAGCCTGAAGGGTACAAACCAACTCATAAATTAGATATGTACTTAGTATAGAAGTATATAGATTACAGTAATTCTCATCAGTTGCGACCGAGAGTCTTGATTGTACAAGCAATTAAAAATGATTTGAATTTGAATGAGTGAATACTTATCCTTGAAAACAAAAGCAATGAGTCTCAGTCAATTTGAAGAAAGCCGAGTAAAAAGTCTGAAGTACAATTCACGAGGTTGGAAGTTATTCTTCGCGTCGAAAGGTAAGGATAATAGGCAACAGTTCCAATTAGACGACGAGGGCGTTTGTTAACATTTAATTAACGTCAGGGAGCTATTGTGTCGGCGGCGGCGCAGACACCAGAGCCGAGCTTCGTTGCTATGTCTTGATGAGCTGTAGTCACAATGTTTCCAATTACAACAGTTTTTTAGAATGCCACATCGCCTTAGTTAACCGTACGAACAATGGGTGGGTCGATTTTTTATGCGGAGATGTAAAGCAACGTGAGTAGTTGATATATAGGAACGTTTGTTAGTATTCGAGGCAAAAGTTGAGTATTGAAAGATGATAGAGTAATTATTATGGATAGGTTAGGGTTAGGCTAAGTGCCTTTACCTATTACCCCATTAAGTACTGATTAATATACTTAGAGTTTCACTAGAGGCCAAGGAAACGGTTTTTGTAAAATTCCTGCAATCCATAAAACTAATTCTCAAATTGCTAAAAGACAGAAAACATACGAACGACCACGAATAATTGGTGTATTTTTATGTCGGTGGTTGAAGAAATGTTTGTAAATGTAATAGAGATTTTTCTCAACGTCGTAGAAGGTAAAAGATTTGATTTATCGTAGTCGGTTGGTGAGGCGCACACTGACCACCCGGCCGGGCCGGCTGCAGGGCCGCTCGCCGCCCGCCCGGACGCGTTATTAAACTTTTCCCCATATTAAACATTCCGGAAACGAATACATTTTATTGTTGCCTCGGACCGACGTCAGAGGCTACTACAAAGCGAAACTCAAAGACGGCAATTGCGAAATAAATTGAAAGCAATTTGATATTGCGTTGTAAGTAATAGCCGTCAGAACCCACAAGTCTGGAGACATTTTGTATGCAATTTAGAAGAATTTCAACGGGTCATTTGCTTGTAGCTTTTTCGTAGAATGCTGGGCTGAGATTTATGGTTTACCAGTAATAGATGGACTTACGAGTTATTATAACAAAATCCACAATCGTAGAGCACTTATATTTAGCGAGCGAAATACCATCTAAAGTTGTAAGAGCAAACAATCATGTATCTAATTATTATAAACTCTGTGAAAGTGTACGTACACAGTACGTACAGTGACTTATATGTTGGTATAGATAAACCATCCAATTAGACGGCAGCTTTGTTAACTTTTAATTAACGGAGTTGTGTATAGAATACTGTAAAGGTAAATGACTACCAAGTAATAGGGCTTCTCACTACTCTTACACGCTATTAGAATACTGTTGAGTCCATGGTTTATTCTTAATGATGTTACGACACAGAATATGAAGGATAATTTGTTTTTAATTTATTTAGGTACCTCTATTTAAATGGTAGGTCAGATTAAGGGTGTATCGATTCTTTACAAGGTTTTCGTAAAAGAAACATGAATGTAATTTCAATCCACCGTATGGTAGTATTTGACAAAAGTACACAGTTGTCTTTGAAGAAACTAATAATGCGTCGCAAACACTTATTACCTAATTTAAAAATATCCATGCGGTTTTGTATACAGACAGTATCAATCAGATAGTCTCGTTGCAATAGTATTAATCCTGTCTACATTTAATTGTTTTTTCGTCCCAGTCCATCTTGTAGACGTCTTCATCAGCCGACGGTTTAATCCGAAATCTCATTTCCGACGAATAATTGTAGGAAATAGAGCGGGCCTCTTCGGCGCCGTGCTGAAAAAACCCTTGAGGGAAGGAGATATACGCTTTCATAACTTCTTTCAAAAACATTTTTTAATCATGAAAAGTGTTATCAATATTAAACTAAGGCGAATACAAAACGTTAAGAGGCACTTAAAAATTAATAACAAAAGTGGAATAGAATACGCAACAAATAAAATGAATGATAGAGCATATTTTTTAACATGGCTAAAAAGTTGTTTAGGTCCACGAATATTCAACATATTACAAGACCCGGTTACTCCACCATCAACAAAGTTTCACTGATTTCATGATTTCAAACTTAACTGATAAGTCTAATCAAAACATTAATTGGTTTATTGTTACACTAACAAGCAAATTAATCAAGCTTATAACCGAATCAGGATTCAAGATCCCGTGTGGCATTGCAAGTCGACGATAAACAAAGGCAAGCTTGCAGCGAATTATATAGATAGAGCCTTGTCAATTTATACATGTGAGTGCTGGCGTATATAAGTAACCGAGGTCCACCTCGCTAAGTGATTGGATCGGTCCATTATCTTGTATCAGCTGATTTCTTCAGAGCACTCCAACTCTTTTGATTCACTCTAAGCAATGAATGTAAATGTGGCGGTATTTATCTATTTTATCTATAGGAAGAGTATAAAGGCTATCGCACAATATAGTCAGCAGTTATAATGAAATTGTTCTCTTATCTGTTGTTGGTATGGGTATATTGAAGACGATGGTATGCCCTCGTTGGATTATATTAAGTTGTTCTTCAATAACATCTTGTAGTTTATGTAGAGATCTTTCAATGTTTTCTTCCGTTGAAGGCAAGAAAATATCTTTATATCCTGGTTTTAGTATACATTGTCAAGTCACTACTATAGTTACCTATGCGAGATGAGGACAAGAGGAATTCAACCTGACATTTCCTTTTACGCAAGTCGTTTAATTTTCTGCATTGCACTCATAAAAACAATAAAAACTATGAAACTCCTTTATTTACCTCCACATTAACTGCTTAGGATGCTTAAATAATCAATAAATCGACTACCAATATCAGTAAACAAAGATTTCTAGCGAACACAAATATCGTGTTCTTAGTTCAATAGTTAATTTATGTGCATACATATTTATTGGTTACGTAAGTACCTAGAAATATTGTAAGGAGAAGCGAGAGAGTTACGAGGTAGACTTATGGCTTCCATTCAGTGGAGGAGAGATAATGCTTGCAGGCAATCACATAAGTGGATCAAATAGCTGTAGTCCATTTGGATAATGAACTAGCGACTGTGTTGCCTCGCTCACTTCTTTTTATTGTGCACTCCTTCATATAACTAATATTAAGCATTTATTCTTTATGTTAAGATCGGGTTCAATGTTTGTAAATTATTGATTAAACTTATTTATGGTGGTTTGCAAATTTTACTTAGGGCTATTTATGAAATGTGCGGAGTAACAAAAATTACAATATCGTATTGATTTTATATACTCGTATAAGTATGTTGTTACAATAAAATACATTTCTTCCATTGAGTATAGCACCTTAAAAGTGGCTTTAAAAATAATTTCAGATGATAGGTAAATCAGTTATTATTTTTATTCTTAAATGACAAAATTCCATAAACAATTCTTGTTATGCACAACCACAACAGGATGTAATTTAAATCTGGTTTACAATTTCTCGTTTAAATAATAAGGCCATTAAATAATATGAAATGTATTAAATCTGTTGGCTACAATATACACGTGTAACAGCCTTGCCATTTATAGCATTTTATGTTGTCATGAGCGACATAATTAAAATTACCCAAAAGTTTTTTTTTTATTGTCCTTAATAAGTGGTTAAGGTTACTTAAGGTATCCGTAACATACACGACTTCGTTGAAGTAGATTGTTTTTAAGCAATTATCCATTAAAGTGCATTTATATAGGTAGTAAAAGGGTGATTAAAGCGCAGTAAATAAGGGCAAGAAAATATGTTTACGTTCGGATGAAGGATAATAATTTACTTAATTGATTGCAAAATTGATACGTAATTGCAACTAGTATTTTAAGAGTTGGCGAAGGTCTATTTAAATGAATAATTTAAGAAATCATTGGCTATATTTTCGCTATAAAGCAATTAGCCTAGAGTTACCTTACAATTCCAGAGCAAAAACATCTAATTTTCAAAACAACTACTTACTTTTTAGTCCTGAACCTTCTTACATAATACTTAAACAAAATAACTCTATATAGTGTATTGAAAGTGGTATCTGATCAATCCATTATCGTGGCTGGTATTCTGTCCAGGGGCTGTTAGGCCCAAGTTGGTAACACACATTTTCCATTTCCCCCTTGTCCCTGCAGCGGCCCAGTTCTGCGTCTTCCATAATTCAATCCATACTGAATCCATTGTGAGAATTTGTGCGACGATACTACACGATAACGTACCTTGCGACGTTTTATGTGATGATTTACGGAAAATGTTTGCTTAACCGTTGCCTAATCCAATACTGTGAGGAAGTCTGTAAGTTTGTATGTAATCATATCAAAATAAGTAGATGCTATATTATGTACCTAAGTATGTGACACTCTTAAGTGTATTCAATATACTTACTTAGCAGACTTACAGAAGTTTTGCGCCAAGTCAATGGAAGTTTTTGGCATTAACTATAAATTAATTGACACGTAATATTATCCAAACCAACAGACCAAGTGTTTTTAATATAATATTAACGAAGTATTTTTAAAGATTCGCTTATTACGATGAGTCTGGATATAGTACAATTCGTTGTTTAATTAATTAACTTTATATACCTTAGCTTTAATAAACGTAAAACTGTAGGCGTAAGAATTAATTAATTATCTCATTTACCGTCCAAAAAGTGTATTAAAAATAACTCGCCAGGTTTGGCTTTGCGTTAATTATAAGAAACTAACGAACATCGTGTTATTTGTTTAAATAAAAGACTTTTATTGAGAATGTTGTTCTTTAATTAATTTGGAATTTCTAAAAGAGGCATCATTATAATAAACGGTCATTGATATCGATGTCTACGGAGATCTAATCTATGAAGAAAAAATGTGGTGCAACCTGTTAATAGGAGTCCTGTGCCATTTTCTAATTACTGACCTTTCTATGACCAGATGTTGGCTTTTACCTATACGAAGCTGAATAGCTCTCGCCAAACTTTATGTCGGCTCGGAACTAGCACGAGTTGTGTTGCCATCAAGATTGGCAAAAAGTATTGTACTCCTAATTTAAATAAATCTATTTCGCATATACGTTCTTAATATAGGTATTTCAACATTAGTCACTTGCTAACTGAGTTTTTGTATTGTAACTATTTGATTGTATTAGGTACTCCATGAACGCTAAAGTTATCATACTTAGATAAATTCAAACATGTTTCACAATTTACCTATACAATTTGAAAGTCGAGTATCGTGACTGGATTATTTAGACACTAAACTTATCCCAGCCATTTATTAAATTAATATTTCGTTAGTCTTATGCAAATATTTGTACTAAGAATATTCAACAGCGTCCAGTAATCTATTTTAAGATCGAATGTCCACTCGCTACATAGATATGCACTTTGCTTTGAGTGCTGTTCCACGGTGACATTTCTACGCCCGTGTCTGCGCTGAAACGGAAGGTAGAATAGATACGCCGTACTCCTCATAGGTACGTTAAATTCGAATTCAGCACTGAAAATAGAGTAAAAGCATGTATTTTAGATTATTCAATTCAGAATTGTTCAGTAGCTCTTTGAAGAGTTTTATTTGCTAGAACTAAATATTTTAGTGTTTAGGCAGGTGTGGTCACTGAAAGCATGGATATTTTATTTGTCATGATTGATTGATTGTACTCACGACTGTTTATTTATTTTACCGCATCCATCGGACTGTTTATTGCAGCAGCGAGGACGCAACGTGCACTAACGCACTAGCAGTGTTTCCTTGATCCAGTCTATTTCGGCGGGATCCATTACCTCGAGAGTAGCGGCAAGAAGCAATCTCATTGAATGACCGTCTTTACCCCCCACCCCCACGTTCCCACACCCACTGATCCACGCCAATCGGTAAATATGCGTGTTAAATATGTATGCGCTGTAAGACGCTCGTAAGTGTATTAGATTTTGCTTGCTTTTTCATTCTGTCAAGTTACTAAGTACACACACACTAGTCAATGCGCACATAAACATATCCGCTCAATTTGCTTACGCATTCAACGCACGCACCGATTTATTTCCACGCGAAAACTTGGGTTACCTAAAAGTATTAGTAGCCATTTCTAATGTATCATTTCTCCTCAAGAGCCTCGAAAGGTTGATTTCCATCGTGGACGTGGGCAGAAGATGTTTGTTTACCTTGGAAAAAATTTAAGAGAGCCCTTTTTAATATTGCAGGATTATGTGAAATCCATTAGTCATTGAGAGCACCCATTTGTCAGTCTATTTATCTATAGCAACACACTTATTTAAATCTATAAGCCGTTGGCTGCACAAGACTAAGTAATAATGTCTATCTGACAAAAGCGAAAACTTGGAATGCACTTCGCACGAAGTGACTAGACTTTTCCATTAGGGGCAATTATCAGGCACAACAGAGGATCCCGTGCTTTCACCAGCGAGGCAACCCCATCCCGGCGACGGAACCTGTTAGAGATAACGTCATAAAGTCGCCGATGCAGAGCCGGACTAACGTCTTTGCTGTTGCGACGCCCTCACCTCGGGATAATGGACCGCACTCCCTGTGTACCACCCTGCCTCCTATTTTGAAACGCGAATTTGCAATATTTATGACTCAAAATGTTGAGTGAACATTAGTGTAGATGTTGACAAATATTTACAAATAAATCTTTTCTTTCCTTGACGTTGGATTGGACTGTGTTTTATTCAGTTTATGAATTTAATTAGGTACTCATATCGACGAATTAAATTACACTTTAACGAATCTTTTCATGCCGATATTCGCAGATATTCACTGTTATACTGATTTCCCGAGTGAACCTTAAATTTTCCCGCGCTATTACAAACAGTTTAATTTTTCCGAATGGTTCTAGGTAATATTTTTTATATTTTAGGTACAAAGTTTGTTTTTTGTTTTTTTATCTCTAACCATTAGACCAGAAAATTGGGAATAAACAAAATAACACTAAAATGTCTGACTATAAGTCAAGAAGCTCTTAAAAAACAGGTTCATCTCGTAATATTGATGTACAACATAGTAATATGTTGCTCGTTACTTACGTAAACAATAATTAGCACTGACATTATCCATTAGCTTTTAGAGATGTCCATGTATAGTGATGTTAAATAATCGGTTCATGACAAGCGTAGGTCTGGTAATGAACTAATGGCGTATCAAACATCGCATGGTCTCCCGGCTCTCGGCCGCTCTCGGGTAATGGAGCAATGATGGTCCGTCACTCTACATTTGACTAGGCGGCTCTCACAGCGCCGCTCGCCACTTACCTAATGCTAGCGAACTTGTACACTGTACTAACGTGTCGCTGCGATATGTATAGATATTAAATGGTGTTATTTATCACTCTTTTAGCTCTTAATATCGTAGAATAATTGTACAATCTTGTAAATCTTGCACCAGTTTACGAATTTTAGTTAAGTATTTCATTACATTTTGGGATATGTATGACGTTGGTATCTAGAACATTTATTTTATTATAGTATCTAATTCACTTTATAAATGTAGGTAAGTAATATGACATGACTTCATGTTATGTCAAGTTCAGTTCATCTCGTTTAATTTTGCAAAAATATCTCCAAACAGACAAAACGTAATAACATTTTCTTATTGCCGAACATTTATTTTCGTACATCCGAAAGAATCTCAAATAGTAAAATCTTTTTAGGCTTATGTCCAGCGTTGAGTGGGTCCACAAATGTCGCTAAAAGGCTGGACGTCATTGTTTATCCGGGCAACATTAGGCGGGTAACCGGACACGCGCGCCCTGAGTGCGCTACAAGTATCCGCTTTCAACTCATTACGGCTCGGACGTGGTGCGTGGGCTGCCAACCCCTCCCCTCACACCCACCGCCCATCTTTGTCCTTCAATCCCTCTTACAATCTTCGATCCAATTTCGAATACCCATACATCCGTCTAATGTTGGATTCCACGTTTGATTAGATGACGTTGGATGGAGCAGGGTTGCAGTGCAAATAGTGGAACAATAAATAAAATTTACATTGACAATTGTTTTATGCACATGAGCACTTTAGTGTTCTTGCGTCGCTTATTTATGGCTTTGGTTGTTTTAATCGTCCAAAGACGTTTAGAATATCCCCTGGCAATTACAGATTTCAATTATGTTGCAAGTAGGTAGGTAGGTACTAAGACAAAAACATTTCTATTAAAGTTACACTAAAACAAAACCTAATCAAGCAGATTTATTCCAAATTAACAATAAAGAAGATTGCGACCTCATGTCAGATGTAATCGCAGAATAAAGTGACACAAGTATCTTAATCAAGTGTCCATTCCCGGGAGTTAGGGCCGCTGAAGCTGTCCGTTATGGGCGATTCCATATAAAACTGGACTGGCGCGGGTTCTACGTCCGCGCAATAACAGTTTCGACAAATTGAGTCCACTGACATTGAAGCCGGCTACGACATTGTAAGCGCCCATTAATATACTTACACGTGAGCTCAATTAGCTGCATGCAAAACTTTACATTGTTTACAGAGAAATCTTATAATTAACATGGATTTGATAACTGTTTAATTAACTTATAAAACCTCAGTCAGATCTATAAAATCTCACTAAAAGTAAATAGAATTAACTAAACATTTTCTGTAAGTTATTTCACGGTAAAAATCATGTAGCGAGTTGCGGTCGCAGCGAGCTTACCGACCGCAATAACATAACCGTTTGGACAAATTGTGGCCCGCTCGGGCCCGGATTAGCGGCTTTATGGTACAATTCGCGTATACAATACCATCTCCAGCTTCCTGATAATTGATATCAATGCGCAACGTCCAGCAGAGAAAGGAATTAAGCGCTCATTTATCTGTGTTTCTTTTTATTACATCGCCGCTTGACTCCACAAGGCTAATTGAAGGAGGAATTGGACAGATTGCGCGAATGACTAATCAAATGAAAGGTCGCAAACTGTTTACTTTTATTACGGCAGAGTTTTCGTCGAGTCGATTGTGATGTTAAAAATGCCTACACAGTGGCTATATTTTTAAGATTATTTCCACGCGAATTAATAATTTTAATTGAATATTGATATTTTAAATATTCAATGCATCTGTAGATATATAGACACTAATTACCTAGGAAAATTGATTGCTTAAACCGCAATCAAACTAATGTTATTAATTTTTAGTAAACTTTCGCCGTTTTGTAATCAGCTAATTTCATTTATTTAAATCTCAACTCAGATAATACGTACACTCAAACAGCGGGCTAAATTAGTTTTTTTCTTAACACAAGCCATTCTGAATAGTAAACAAAATGAATGGCCCACCCTAAGCAAAGTTTAATCCGTTTTTATTACGAAGAAAAGAAGTAATTACTCTACCCTTAACGCTATAGAGGGTTGGAGCCCGAGGTAAAAATTTCCATAGATTTATCATAAGCAAATTAAGTTTATAATTAAAAACAGGAGTTTTGTATAGAAGTAATTTGAATATGTAAATAATATTCAGCATGTTGCTTATTACAAAAACCTGACGGCGTCGTCGTCTTAGACAATGGCGACGCGGGCCAGTCGAGATGGAAACTTTATAGTCTATAATTCAGTAAATCGTTATTAATTAGTGCTATGACTAAGTAATTAGCCATTATTATCAGAAATGTATCGATTTATAGGAAATGTATTGGAGGACGCGTGGACCTGTGGAGGCTGCAGAGGAGGCACGCGCCGCCCTCGCAATTATCCCCACACCCAGCGCCCTAATTATTCCATTAGCTGAGCAAATAATGATAAATCAACTGATTAATAGTTTGCTCAATCAATAATACACCCAGCAAACTCGCGAATTCCATTCAAATGTTTTGTGTTTACCGTGGATATACGATGCTAAATACTGACGTTTTTAAAACATTATTGAAATACGGTACTTCGGAAAATTCCCATAAAATAAATGTGATTTTGTTTATCTAAGCAATTTGGGCGTCACCACATTCACGAGTTTTTCAATTAGATTGTTAAAAGAATTCAATTGCTGTTTTAGGGCTGTCCGTAGCAAGTATTTAATAGGAGAAAAAGTTTCATTTAAGTCGTGTTGATGTGTCATCGACGTTCAGCAGTTATAAGTGGTCAGATGTGAGATCTGGAACTGCATAGAGTCGTTCGGTAGGCTCATTCGTCGATTGTCAACCCGAAGTGACGGTTTTATCACTTCATCAAGATACCAACGAAATCAATTTAAAGCCCGTAAGGCCGAGCGGACTCACCTAAGAGTCCCTAAAAGTCCCGAAGGCGGGCGTCCCTGCCGCCCGTCTCGTTCGCTCGTGCCCGTTTATAAACGGTTTTATTGCTTTCGGAGCAACCGAACATTATTAAACTTTTCCAATTTCGATTTATCACGTAGCTGTCGGAATTTAATACCGCCCTACCTTCGGCGGAGGCGATCGCCCGCCGCGTGATTACAATACACGTCGTTAATAATACGAGTTGAGTGCGGCGCGACTCAGCTGACTGCCGGAGTGCCGCTATGACGTGCCGCGACCGCGCGACCACCCTCCCAACGCACCCCTACCGCTCATTCTCATCTGATACTATAGAGTTCACTTCAAGTTTCAAACATTCTATTGGCTCAGTTCCATTCATTTGAAATTAAGAGCCATTTTTTAACTGAGGATAATCAGCCCTGCGATTCTGTAGTCAGGAATTGGTTGTAATCATATTTCTTTAAATCTTTTTTCGCGATTGTATCTTTTGCCACTCTTAGGGCATATCTATTTGTTACAAACCACATTTGTGTCAGCGAATCGGCAACTTGATATGTTTTCTTCGTAGCATTGTTTACGACATTTCTGGACTTCAAATGCCCAACACCAAAACTAGTGCAAGCGATTTTCCATAATGTGATTTAATTCCACCGCACTTGAATGGCCTTATGGGTCCTTCCATAATAGGCTATGGCTATAAAATAATACAAAACGAACAAGAAAAGGATATGAAAAGCTACGAGATAATTTAATCATGTAAACCGTACCTGCTTTCCATATCTGCAAATATCATAACAAAATAAAGTCTCATATCGGCCGGGGTTAAAATTATGAAG
Organism: Helicoverpa assulta; assembly: GCA_963856015.1. NCBI lineage: Eukaryota > Metazoa > Arthropoda > Insecta > Lepidoptera > Noctuidae > Helicoverpa > Helicoverpa assulta. The sequence goes on from CAWLCW010000016.1 coordinate 7,417,692, forward strand.
CTAAAACTGTAGGTTATTGAAAACGTGACTTACATTTACATGGGTTTGCATAGCATCTACAAGATTTCGTACAAAGATATACAAAGGTGTATTCTTGTATCTTAAAATATTAAATTAGCTAGTGATTTTGTATTTGTATCTGCTTCTTAGTAAAAATTTTTTTATTGGTTGAATTTACTTAATCACACATAAATAATAATTTACACAAAGCATATCTCCATTCAATTAATTATTATCTAAATATATAGGATGAGGAAAAAATTAATGATAAAAAACTTACTTCCAGAGCTAAAATTGAGCTCCTGTATCAGTAACAAACTGACAAGGAAATAAAAAAAAGTGTAAAATAAATAAAATAATATAAAATAGGGAGTGTGGTGGCGAGAGGAAGCATCGGCGATCGCGGACGGCCGCGGTGCAATCTACTCACATTCATAGGGCCAATCAAGCACCGACCCACTGCCATCCGCACCCCTTACCGACACCCCGGAGAGGTGCGTATTCTGAATCACTTTTATTTTATTTTCACTATGAAAATATCCTTTTTTCCCAGAAGAGTTTTTAATTTAAGAACAATAAGGAAAGTCCAAGCCTTGAGAAGAGATTTATAAGGCCAGCTCATTGTGTTGACTGGTTTAATTAATGCACTGGACGATATTGTGATGTTCAAAAAGGAGGTAAGTAGTTGCAAAATAAATTCTATGAATTTTTAGTAATTGCTCTCAGAGTTGCCAATAATAAGGATTCATTATATGTTGTCAAATTAAAGTATGATTCCTTCAAAATAAATGTGGAATAAATTAGCTTCACACGGATTGCATATTTCAATAGTCATTGGCTCATGCGTGTCCTGTAGAGAGGAATTAACTACGCATGCAGCGTAGCAACTTATTTCATTTGCACGTAGCTACAATAAAATTAGTAAAATTTCGTAGCTAATGTGCGTAGCATGGACGTGCTACGCAGCACAGAATGACGTATTTCTCGGCCCAGGTAATTGAAGCTCCAGCTACAGTAATCAATGTGTTTTGATTTAAAGACTAACAAGTAACAAGCAAAGTTGAAGGCGTCTCGTTAGATCCGGCCGATGTTAATGAGGCTGTCACTCCTATTAAAACTCCTTAGACTCATTTTATGTAGTTAACTGTTCTCAAGAATAAAGTTCCTTATACGCAAGTGATATTGTAAATTGACGGGAGCTCTTGGTTTTATACTACATTAATGAGACATTTTAGATGTTTTTCTCGTTGTTTATGTAGGTAGGTACTGATTATGAGACGAGAGAGAGAGTATATTACTTTTAATGTACAAGTAATTATTTTAAATTGTAATCGTAATTGGCTTTATTTAGTTTATCATCATCTATATAGGTACTTTAGTAAATAGATCAGTCAGATTCTGGAATACCTAGATTATCATATTTGATCTTTCTTAACAACACAATCTCATTCTTCTCCGTATAGGTACTGTGTTTGGACAAAACCAAAAGTATACAACCGAGAAACGTTCTAGTTCCAGTGTACCGAATACGGCCCTGTGTACAGAGCTCACGTACGACCGCTCGTAAGTTCAATGGAGGTGTTGATTAAAAATATTTCCCATGTGCGGCGTATAAGGCCCAATTGGGCAAGCAATCAAGCGCCCCCGCCTCCGCCGCTAATCATGCGCGCTACTTGCCCGGCTTATTGCAAGCCTTTCCTACGTACATGTGTACTTTTTATGTCTTCATACACATTACAGGTGCTGTAGACAAAGGAACGTGAAATTGATTGGACAAGGGATTAGGTTCGTTTTGTTTAGATGTAGTATAGTTGGGTAGGTTATGTGAGAGATCTGAGATGAGGAATGTCAGTTTTTTAAAGTAAAAAGTTTTCACTTAAGACTCTGTGCGGTCATGAAGCACTGCAAAACAGAATCTTATCAAACAACAGTAACGTTATTAGGGCTCAAAATACTTTAAAACAAAAATGTATCTAATGAGTGGCCGTGTTCAAAGCAGCCGAATGTTTGCCATTGCCAGAAACGTTCGGCATCGACAAAGCGCGTCTGGCCCGGCAAAAACAACCACTTTCCATTCTTGGAGTGCGTTTAATTGGTGCGCTATCTCGAGTGCGTTAGTCTGCCAGCCCATTAAAAGTATATAGACAGAATAATAAATAGCCACCTGATTTATATTAGAACATCTTCCATTTCTTCAGATTAGATTAGTTCATCTCTAACAACAGGTCAGGTAGCTTAAAGAGTGGTCAGCTTTTGAATAGGCGGGTATGAGTTAACCTTTTTTGCTAACGTGCAGTTGTTTGTATCAATATTACTAAGTAGTATTATTTTGCTGAACTATACATTACAAAAGTCACCAAGTAATTCTATGTTATGAAAAAGGCTTGGATGCCTGAAGCTTCATGGAACATGAAATAAACTGATTTTTTTTTACATGATCTGATTATTCAGTTACTAACAAGAAAGAAACGAGACCAGCAGTGTGAAGAAACGATTGATTTAATTACATCTAAATGTTTTTTTACCAGTCATTCCTTTGCGCGAGTAATCTGGAACTGCAATTCCCAATGCCATATCCAGACCGCCTAACTACCAACAATAGTTTCTTACAAGAATGATGACAGCGTCGTCTGAGACTAAGCAGGATGGCTTTCTTCGTTTTTTCCCATTGATCTAAATTCATGAGAGCGCGCGCGCACGTTCGCGGCGGACGCATGCGCACCAATGTCGCGCGCGGTGCGGATTCCGAGCTTTTTGCGCGCCATACTGTCTAACAAGATTGAAATAACTGCTTGCCTTTGAACAGGGGATTTGATTACTTCAAAGAATGAAACAAGATCAAGAATAAAAGATGAATTGCGTTAATTGCTAGTTATTTTTGTAGACCTTGTTTGTGAGTCTACGTCAGGCGCTTCAGAAAGCTTTATTGTTTGCTTCTTTGATTTAATGAGTCATTAAATTAACAATCGCTTTTTAAAAGTATGTCATTTTAATTTTAAAATAAAATATATAATCTTATCGTTTATATGCCAGCTATTGGTCGAGGCATGATTGGATAAAAAAATATTTTTAGCCGATGAGAAAAGTAAAAGTAATTTAAGTTTTAGAATCTTAACTAACGCTATGTAGTACCTACCTGAAATCCTTTTAAAAACATTATTTAATTGGTAAAAAAATCTGTTGTAAAGATGAGATAAAAAGTTTAGAGACTTGTCATTACGGCCAACATTGTTTGCGCATTTAACTTAAATATAAGCATAGAGTGATTAGGTATGTACCTATAAGTAGCTCGTTTAGTCTCCGTGGCCTTAATCATATAATTTATGATACGGCAAAAAGGATATTCGTTTGCCACTGTTTTTTCTTATTGTAATAAATGAAATATACTATGGCAAAAATGGAAACTAACGTAATAATATATATATAAGTATTTATTTGACAGACCACTTAATTTTTACATTATTTATTTAAAACTAGCTTCTGCCCGCGACTTCGTACGCGGATCCTGTCCCTTATGCCAGCGACTACGGGGTCAGCAAAATCAATGGTCTGAATCGTCTCATATTGAATTTTAAGGGCCCGTTGACGGAAAAAAAACGGAATACGCATAACCATTAGAAACCTTCCATATATTTAATTTTTTGTACGTCAACGGCAAAAGCACAGATTCTAATTAGTCTAAGTTGTGTGTGGCAAATATTGCACGTATTATTACGTAAAAAAACATTAAATATTACTAAGATAACAAAGTAGTGGTGACCTAGTGGAAGTCGTTTTGGTTTAATGGGTAGAGAACCGATCTCTCAAGTATGACTTTGATTCCAGGTCTGGCAAGTACCTGTCAATGCAACTTTTCTAAGTTCGTATGCGCTTTCTATGTATATTTTGGATACCAATAGGGGACGTTAAACTGTAGGTTCCGGCTGTCATTGAACATTCTTGGCAGTCGTTATGAGTAGTCAGAAGCCAGTAAGTCTGACCAGTTTTACCAAGGGGTGTTGGGTTGAGCGGGTAACCGGTTGTAAAACACTGGTACTCAGATGCATCGTGACTGGAAGTCAATCCTAACATAATTGAGACAAAGGCTCTTGAGATAATAACGACAATAATAATGAGATATAAGCCCCGCAGGACATCTGAGGCTGATGACGGGGAGTAGCAACCCCGCGGAGCTATATATACCGAGTGCTCCAGGGAGAGTATACTGTCCCCCATCTCCGGCCGGCCGGAGTGAACCATGACGGGGTTAGGTCTCACGCCTCTGGCTTGCTTTCATTGGCCGTCCAGAGTGGAGTCGCTAGAGCAGGGTTAGTAGCCCTGCTCGGAGGGTAGGTGCCTCGTGGTAAGTGGCAAGTGGGCCGGTGATCTGCGTTTAAAGTCCACCGAGGTATCCTCACTTCAGCCGCTCATGTCCTTGTTGCCCTCTGGTTTCTATTCAGTAACTGATTCCCGGGGGCCCAGTAAGTGAGGTGGCGAGTCTCCACCTGCCATTTTTACATGTATAAATAATACATTGTCATCGGGAGGTGCCATAGTTCCCATAGTTTCCTATGTCCCAATCCACTAATCCACTACAAACATCCCATCACAATAGCCCAAGTAGTTTTCCTTCATAGTCAGCAATAGTTTATCACAGAACCGGGGACTGTCTTTTTTTTTTAACGACGTCTACCGGGGATTGTCTTTGGGTTCATTTCTATAGTGTATAAAGGGATAATCGTCGGTTTTGTGTCACCATGTCATTAAAGTTGATTCAGCGTGTTGGCTTCGGTCCCACGTTTGCCTCCCAAAAATTCGGGACTCTGTAGTCCCGAGGTCTGGAAGAGACATACATACAAAATAAAAATGAGATGTAAAATTTATACTAATAAGTGACTTAACACAAAATTCAAGCGTGTTGTATCTACGTTATTATTTGTATGTGAGAGAAAGAAAAGAAAAAATACGTGTTCATTATTTTAGGGTTATCTATGTAAAAGGCGGACTAATTACTTTTTTTGATTCATCATACCTATTTTGTAACATTCATTTCTATACATTTAAAGTAGTGGAGCTCTTGAAGTTTCACATCAGGTGTTCCAGATCTTCGATTTTTATACGTCAATAGAGAGTGCTTATCAGATTGAACAACTTGTACTAAAACGTCATACCTTTATATGCTGTAGTCTAGCTGGTCTCCTGGAATTCCACATCAGGTGTTTTAGATCTTCAATTTTTATAAGGCAATAGAAAGTGCTTATCAGATTGAACAACTTTTACTAAAACGTCATACCTTTATATGCTACAGTCTAGCTGGGCTCCTGGAATTCCACATCAGGTGTTTTAGATCTTCAATTTTTATAAGTCAGCAGAAAGTGCTTATCAGATTGATCAACTTTTGCTAAAACGTCATACCTGTATATGGTACAGAGTAGCTGGGCTCTTGGGGTTCCACATAAGGTGTTCCAGATCTTCAAATTTATTATCTCAGCAGAAAATGCTCATAACATGAAACAATTTTTGCTATGGCACCATTTTTGTATCTCTTATAGTTTTGTTTGTCTGTTGGAGTTCTGCATCAGGTCTTCAAGTTTCGAAGATAAATTATAGCCTATATGTTGACCCGGCTTAATACCAATACAACAAAGAAAAAATCATTGAAATCCGTTCAGTAGTTCGGAAGATTAGCGTGTACAAACAAACAGACATACAGACATACAGACATACAGACAAACAGACAGATTTTTTTTTTGGATTTGTGTTCCATTACTGTTTCTAAACCCCACCCAATTATTATTTTTTTAATATATTCAATGTACAGACACAGTTTTTTTACAGATTTATTATATGTATAGATCAACCATGATGTGTTAATGATTTTTGTTATCAAAATAAATGTTAATGAAGAAAGCGACTCCATAGTTTTCTTGCACAGCCGGTAGCAGCCGTTATGAGATCGGTAGGTAGGTATACCTGTTGCGGAGCACAGTTGTCGCAGCCCTACGTGATTAGGAACCGTTTATTTTATTGAAGCACCCACTTATTGTTGATGCCGACGGTTTTTGCCTCTCCATTCCCATCTCGAGTGCGTTTGCGCAGTGCCACGTTTTATCACGGCATTCAGAGCACTAACGTCGGATTTAATTAGAAACTCCTGCATTTTGACTCCAATGCAGTTTTTATAGGTTGCGTTGTTTAAGTGGAAACTGAACTTTAGAGTTCCACATATCTTGTTTAGAGTGATTTCTTTCTTCTCGTTTGATTTAATTCGGAGCATGCGTTAGGGTTTATTATTGAGCAGTCCTCCTATTACACTCAAGGAGGAATTCACTAATGAACTTTAGGAAACGACGTTACTGTTACAGCATAGTCAGATTAATAAACTAACGTTGGATGTCATGAAGTTGCGAGTCAACACACAGGCTTGTATTAACAGGGAAATTACAGCTGGCATTAATATGCGGTCCACGTTCATAAACTTAAAAGCGACCATGGTATGTGTGTCTACTTTGCAATGTTATTAAAGAGAATATATGTTATCTTATTCCGGCTGCATTATGAGCTCGTGTGGATTCCTGGGGCTCTCATAAGGCTGCCTACACGCCGTAGCGCCAATAAGCGCGGTGCAATACTACTGCGGTCAGCATCGCGCTAATTAAATCCGATTAGGTATTAAATTTTATATAGAACTCTCTGCAAATGTGATTCTCGTGTAAGGTTGCACTTTAAGTGCTATATAATAAGCGTGATTTAAATTCCTGTAGGAGATTACGATTTCAATATTACCTAAGTGCAGAACATCGTGTTTTTACTGGTGGGATAAGTGGTGGGAAACTGTAGTTTTATCATGTCATAGTGTTTAAGGAATTATTCAAATTAAGGAATTTTATAGACTTTCACTGTTTTGTTCATAGGTAAGTGTATGTGAATAAAATGGCCTACAAGTTAATTGCGCAGTGTTTACAAATATAGCTCGAATTGTTAAAAAAATTGTTTGGATGCAGTCAAACGAAGGTTGCGTCCACTTCATTCGCCACCCACGTAGATGTCAAGTGAAAACGTATTTTCGGAATATATTCAACAAAACCGCGAAACGGCTTCGCAAAGATAAAATAAAACTAGTATATTTACTTAATACATCCGAGTACGGTGATTCTAAAATGAGTCCAATCATACCATTAAAAATACATATAAAGCAAGGATATTTATTTTTACGACTAATAAATTTTGGCATAAAATAAAAAGATATGGAGGACATTTTCTGAGCTCGTTCTTTCGTTTTATCGATTTCACTTCTGGATCCATAATGCGAGTGATTTAATTAACAATAAAAGCAAAAATAATGGAATGTTTTCTGACGAAAAAAGTAATGCAGTGTAATGAATAATTCATAATTGGAAATTAGATATTCATGTGTTTGAGTTACGTTAAGTGAGTGGGGTCAAATCTTGGCTGGGTGAAGAGTGTCGGTTAACGCGCTCACTCGGTTCCTTTATAGCGCTCACTCTCTTGCGGAAGTGCTTTGAGGCGATACAATAGAAAGGATCTAGCGAAAACAATATTTTATAACAATAATATCATGCTGTTGTCTTGCTAGAAATGGGGTTAATTTCAGGTGGTTAAAGTTTTAGCCTTTTAGCATTAGTCCTATTTGGAAATGGAAGGAATTCAAATGTAATCTTTTTATAACAAAACTTGTTAAAAAAACTGACTTATGACTTGTGACATTGTAGCTGGATGTTTCCAAAATGAAAAGAAAAACTCAACTTTACTTGTCTTAATAAATTATATTCAAAGTGAAATGGTTTCAAAAAGTGTTTTAGCGTCTTTAGGTTTTATATTAATCATGCATGTTTAATGTCGTAAAACACATAGTTGCAGAAGGCGTATCCATACAATTCCAAATTATCGTAGCAATACTTTTAATGGATCTTGTGAGTTTTTGCCTTTATTTATACGTTACGATGTGCGCATAATGGATCAGCAGACGAACACTTAGTAGATATGTGATACTTGTATATGTTACAGCCAAAGTAATAAGTCTGCATATTATACATATTATCTAGCTATTATTTATAATATCTACTCAATTTGGATAAAGTAATATATATAATGACCAGTGATTATGTATAATATATATTTAATCACTATGGCTGTAACATATATATTATTGGCATTCTACTCGATTCCCGACATAAAAACGTAATCGATACATCGTTTCAGGGGCCACGCATGGTGAAAAGCTAAAGCGTTTTAGCAATTTAAAGTGGAATGGCCAACTCGTCATGATACGGTAAGGTTACTTCTAAGTATTCCATCGCACACAATACCGGCGCTGTAAAAACAATTAAACTTGCACAATGAAAGCGCTACACATAGTGCTAAGCGCCAACCCATTGTGTTGCTACGAGTATTAATCGAATAAGTCGGCCGGCTTAGGGCGAACTGTGCAAATGCTGTGCCACTCAGTACGTTCATTTCTGAAACGGTTTATGACCGCTATTTTCTGATTAATCGAATGAAAATGTAGAACTTTTACGTTCATAAATGAACTACTATTTAAGTAGCTTTATGAAACTGCTTCGACTTTCGTTTAATTAACGAGAAAAAACGGATTATTTTGAGTGTGTTTTATACAGTTTTGGTCGTTTGCAAGCTTGCTTAGTGCATTTTGCCAAAAATGCATGTACGGGACGAGAATAAACACGTTACGTTAGTAGTGTTGGGTGTAGTGTCGGATACACAGCGCGCCGCTAGTCGGATAGGTCGGCCCAAGTGAGTTAATTAACTGGGAGCGTGTAAGGCGACGCTCACGGCCGCTCTAATTGCGCGATTATTCCTCCGCGACGCCTAACTGCTGGATGAAATTTAATTAAAGTTTGTTGTTCAAATAGATTTAATTAAAGTAATGTTGTAGCGAGCGGCGCGCCGACGCCGTCGCCGAGCCGCGCGGCTCAATCGGCGTGAGTGCTGCGCAACTTTTCTAATTCATTACTTCTGAAAGCGTTCCCGTGATGCCGAGCACTCTTAATAATTTGTATTGTGTAGTTATAGTCGGTCCGCTCTCAGGACCGGCGAGCCGCGGCGCTCCGCCGGACGACACTTTGATATCTCGACCGTCTCATGAGTAGCCGCCCAATTACACTAATGGATATGTTCGATCCCGACATTACCCGAATTAAATCAAACTCCGTGATCTAACCATTGTGCCAGTGAAACAGCGCACGTATCGATTGAATTATTCATTAATTTTAAAATTAAACAACTAGTCGATATTTATCCATTAGCGAGGCGGTAGTGCCGTTGAAATTACACCGAAATGGTCTCTGGAATACAAATGTATCGTTAAAAGCCACATTAAGATAAAAGCTGTACGCCATAACTCTTATTAATTATTAATAGTATTGTCAATTAAGATGGAATAGCGTTCGGAAGACCTGAAAATAGGGAATGTTTATCTATCCAAAAATAACAATCGTTGCGACGATTCGCGGCCGTAAGCGAGGAACGATGTTCGCGTCAATTACGGCTAATGGAAAACTTAAATTATGATAAAAGCTAAAGAGCTCGCGGCGGATGCTGCGTGTCCGTCCGCATCTCTTCGACCCGTTAATGATGAGCCTGTCTCTTCCTTCTTAGCAGCCTTATTCACCTCCACGTTATTATATAAGTTAGTGTACACGTAAGCCTAATTGACGACATCGTTCCGTAAAGTTAAGACGCATATCTTGATAATGATCTGAATTAATTATACTTTTTCGAAAAGCCATCACGTTTGCAATTAACTTTGCATGATACGATAATAACTCAGCTTTGGGAATATTAATTCACGTTTGAACTTAAACTTCTTCCGCTAGCAAGTTGTTTGGAGTGTTGCCAGAGTTTGCTTCGCTTAATAAAATGGTCGTGGTCATTTAGAAACGCGTGACCAGTTTCGTTAGCGATTTTTCTTGGTATAACTGTAACATTCCAGTGTATGCTACAGCCAATTATGAATCATTATGGAACACCCACAAAGAAAATAAGCCTCAGTTTTATCGACAAAACATCTTGGAATCTTGTTGCACCAAAAATTATTTTCTTTTGCTTTCTTTTAATTTATTTTCTTCGCAAACAATTTAGCGTCAGAGCAACAAAAAGTTAAATTCGAAGCGAGTCGAGGGTATTTTGTGCGCTAGTTGGAGCGCAAGTGCAGGTCTACGGTCGGCGCTGTCCCGGCCGGGCGACCCACAAAAGCTCTGTCGGGCAGCTTTCAGCCGATTACCCGCGACGCGGACCCTAATTTGATTGCCACCCGCCATCAATTACCTCACGACCGCCACAGCTTTTTATTTACCGACCCGTTTTCGCGTCATCTCCTACGACTTTTTGATTACTTATACAACAAACACATAGATTTATTAGTTTGTTGTTATTGCATACTTTGTTGGCGTATATCGTTCGTGATTGATCTCTGAAGCTTTGAAAAGGCGAAGGTTAAAAATAGCAGGCTTGGATATTGCATAGTTTTGTTAGAATTTTTGGAAGTGAATGCTAACTTTAAAGCTTTTAAAGGTTGCAAAATTTGCTTCAATCAGTTGTTAGTAATTTGCTCCTACTTATTCCTTGAGCAATAAATAATTAATTAATTGGGTACTTAGTACGCAATAAGATTACGTCGATGTATTTATTTCTGACATAAATCTCAGTGACGATGATTTTCAATGCAGTTTTAGTAACGAAGCAAATGCTAATTTATTTCACACTTTTTAAAGCTACTAATCTATTATGTTGCAGCGATTTATTAAAATATTCAATAAAACTTGTTTTGCGTCGGACGTGATGTTGTCACTCGTTTTGGAGCACGCGAAGCAATCGTTGTACGGCGAGCGTGATGTAAATAAAGAGTGGATTGCGTTCGTTGTCTGCCAGTCAATTTCCTTGATGAACTCACAATTACGGAAATTGGAAGCGCCGCCGCCGTCCGACGCCGCCGTACTCCCCGACATGTCCATACCGTCAAACTTTCATTTCAGATTTACCTACATGAAATTATTTTAAGCCCCCGTGACTCAAGCAACAAAAAAACCATGAAGCATGCAGCATGTATGCCTAAAAATTAATTAAACGCCACAGCCAAAACGGTCGGTTGACTCGATGTCAATTAAATTCTTACGACAAGGAGTCCATTTCAAAAGCTTTACTAATGAGAAGCATATGGGCTCACGTCTCGGAACCAGTATTTGTCGTGCACTTTTTGTGGTGGCATAGTCGCGCACAGTCGCGACTGGCACCTATCCTCATTGAAATCTTTCCTGGCCTCATTGTTCTATTCTCAATTTGGGCGTCCTTGCAAGTTTACGCATCTCTTTCACGAGTAAATTGCTCTGCTCCGTCGGAGGAGTCATAAAGAAAATTGCTATACAGTTGATAAATAATTTATCTGAAAGCCCGCCCCAGTCACCGAAACGCGCCCGGGGTAGCACTGCGTCTACTTCTACCTAATATTACTTTCCTTTTGTACAATTTTGCAACAGGGCCGTTCGCACGTTCCCTTGCTTTTATGGGCAATAAGTGGAACGCAATTATATTTATGGAGGAAGAATGGTTAGAAAACTAATTTCACCGAGTATTATTTTATGTAACCTATGTTAATCTACTAAATGAGCCGATGTTTATTAACTTTAGATCCATTAACATTATTGAACGAAAAAGTTTTAAAATTACTTTTCGTGAGAAATTTTATCTAACAAGTTAATAACGTAATTCAATGAGACTTTACCGAACCGTACCTAATATTAATCAAGCTTAAGGATTTTCCATTGTAATTGGAATTAAGAGCGTGTATGTCAACCGCGCGCCATTTGGCCTAAAATGGTACTTTTCAAACCACTGTTTCTCATTAACTACTTATCCTATAACTATGTTAATTTTTAATAACGCAAGGTAATTTCACCGTCTATATAGTTAATTGAACATAAATTTCAATTTGTGTAGTTTAAATACTTAAAACCCATATAACGTAACAGATGTTTTGTAAAATTCCCGTTCAGCGTCTATTTCGAAGCTTAAATTCATGTGAAAACAGTGGCAAATCTAATCAAATTTATTTTTTTACTCATAGATGAAATCCCCATGCCTATAGTTAATTGAAAACATTTTTCGATTTAGGTCTCTATCTTTCAGAAAAAAATATTTTAACAGTGTGAAAAATTGTGAATTTCAAATGCTTTTTTTACCTACCTATCTTAGTTAAGTTAATATAACAATTATTTACTATAGTAATATAACTCTTCCTTTAAAACATAATCTTTATATTATAATTTAATCTCTCGTTTTAATTTTTTTATAAATTATTTAAAAACTACTATAAAACGCTGCACGCGAGTCAACTCAAACCAGACCGCCGCAAGGCTTCACAGAGAGAGGACGTGTCGCTCCGTTACATCGCGTAGGGTAAATAACCTCTGCCGTGGATACCGAGAATAGAGTACATTTCAAGCGCGACCAACAAATCTTGATACATTACTATTTTATTTAAAGTTCAATTTTGAAACATATTTTTTTTATCGATTGAGTTGAAATTTTGTTTGAACGTTCAGTTTTAATGACAATGTATGATTCTATCTATATCCAATATGGCTGTATACCCAAGATGGAGAAAAAAATGTTTTTAATGCATTCCTACGATATGGGTATCAGATGAAAGGGCTTGCTATGAATAACTCGAAAAAAAAATGTGTCACGAGTCTTAAACCAATATGGCGGACTCCTTAGGCTAGAAATCACTTATTGCAGATGTATGTTACCAATCGAGATATAATTTTATTTATATGTTCATTTTGGATGAACCCAAATTTTGACTTTTGATCCCGAATAACTTTTGAAGCATATAGGAACGATGACTTAAAACTTTATTTGCAATGGTAAACGCAAGCTCTTCACCATTATTTAGCTTTCCGGCAATTGTTGTTATTTGACCACAATTTTTCGGTCTGGATGGACTAGACCATTCATATAAACAATCAATTTTTCAAATCGGTCCAGGCGTCCTTGAGAAATCGAGAACAATCAAATTGTGAACAATCACAAAACAATCTAATTGAAACCTCCTCCTTTTTTTTGAAATCGGTTAAAATACAGAAACTCTTAACATTGCCATTAATCATCAGTCGACTATTTAGTACTGTTGAAAATTGTATGTAATATACAGAAAGTCCTCAAAACCAAGGTTTTCATAGGTAGGTGCCCGATTTTTTTGCTAAAGAGTGTAAGTATTAACGACTTATGTTCATGTTTTCATATTTTAGTCATCCATAAACTTACACTATTTTCTCGCTATTAACTATTTACTAAATAATATATTTTTTGTTCTACCAATTTCACTCGAAAGGATCAAAATGGTTTGTGTGACTATACGTGAAGTATGATAGGCACGCACACAGCCGCGAGTGGCCGCGACGCCAGTCTGCGTGATTTTTTGCGTTGAATTACCTAAAGTTGACATCGCGCGGCGAGCGTACACGCTCTTAACGCGATGACGTAGTTGCTAATTGGGAAAGTTAGGTATTCAGTTTCTGGAGCAGTAGTGCCTAATTAGTGTGCGCAGCGGCCTCTCATTACGTCGCTCGGTTTTAATTACCCGCACGAACAAACTTAATATGGCGTTTGATTCACAGTATCGTCAGTTCTCTGAGAGTGTTTTCATGTTGTCTATAAACGGATTTTACACTGTTAAAACTAGCGGAAAACAAAACATTGTGAAGCTTGAGTTTGCGTAGAATTGTTTGGAACTTTGCATGTCCAGTAGCAAAACATAATCTACTAATTTACAAAAATTAAGTAAATAGTAGGTAAATAATAGTTAGTGTTAATATACATTATATATAACAATCGAGAATCGAGAATAAATAGGCTAATCCATCCTAAACTATAAAAATGTCATGGCAACTCCAACACCATGATACCACACAACTAGTTAACACGAACGCAATACGGCAACATAATAAAGGTCTATTACACGGAATTGTTAATCCCCATCCCGCGTGCTGGCGGTTGTTTATTCAGCTGTATTAATTAACAGTCAGGTGGATTACAGGGCAGACGAAACGTGGCCTAATTAGAGAGATGCCTGTCTCGCTCGGCGGACATGGCCCCACTACCGGATACAACCGCGCCGGTTCATATGAAACGACCTTTATATGGCTATGTATTATTAAATTATCTAATCTGTTCGTACTAGTTGGTAGGATATCTTTGGAGTTATAAATGCTTGATTGGCACTCGTGGTTTTTACGGAAATAGACGATATAGTTTTAAAACTTAGAGAGATCTATGAATTAGAATATCTTTCGGTTATTTTAGCAAGCCTAAATTATGGATTGCTCAAGTAAAACAGCAAGTTGTTCTAAATAATTCGGAAACTATCAATCTTGAAAACTAAACTTTATAATGAACGCCTGGATTGATAGTTTCCTAAAGTAATTATTTTAACAGTTTACCTATTAATGTGAATAAATGGATCTAAAATTTAATCTAAATTCCAATGAATATGCAAATCACTTTAATTTATAAATACAGATTATTTAAGGATGTCGCTTCTGAAAGTAAAACTATCAATAGTCCATTTACTTTGTTCAATGTAGATAAGTAAGTAGTTTTAAATATTCCAAATGATTTAACATAAAATCTTTATTCAGTGCTTGCATTGTTACTTGAATTGAATCGATTCCACTAAATATCAAAGCACCAACAGTTCCAAAGATCAATTAATACAGTTTTAAATAGACGACCTGATTGTTGATTAAATAATTAATTGTGCCTATTGTTAGAAAATTCTGATTTAATCACAAACAAGACCTTAAACAATTGTCAGAACATTTTGCTGTGTCATGTAGCAAATAGAGTTTCCTTCTAATCTGATATTTACTGTATAAAATAATGTGTATAGGTACCTACGTAGTGAGGAGTTGTTCCCCGGTACCATGTGGACGTATCCGTAGCCGAGTGCATTAATAGTCAATAAACAGCAGTCTCCGGTGTCGAGTCTATAACATGTCAGCTGACGTCGGCGCAGCGAAATCAATTAGGTTCGTTTGCGAACTGCTCCAATAAATACTGCTATCGTTAATTAGAATCAATCGTGGGATTGCGTTGGGGACTATTCTGAAATCAGTTTGCGTCGCGTGGGCGAACGGCTCCACGGTGACAGCAATTGGCTTATTAAGAAGCTAACAAAACGCAATAGCCTCCAGCTTGCTGGGATTAATTTATTTTGCTTGTATCTCTTTGTATTTGTAAATGATTGTCTGGACTTTCTATGGATTAAATCGTGGGCGCTTTAGATAGTTGCCGTTATATAGGGCCTCATCTTTTTCATTTGTTTTGAAATTATGAATCGAAACAATAAAACCATATCCGCATGCCAATATAGTTTATCTTTATAGATTTATAGTTCGTCTTCATAGTACCGATACGTCCACATTATAGAGGTACTTTTTGTATCTCTTAAGATACCTATTGAATTATACTTCACGCGTTTTCTTGTCAAGAAATCAAGAGAGCTGCAAGTGGCAAGAAAACATAGATGCAATTATAAATAATGTATTGAGTTTTGATAGAGTGCTATTACATCCTGCACTTGATGCAATTATTTCACATAAGTACTGCTTTTATTTCCGCGGCAATAAAATGCTAACACAATGTACATACAAATGGATTACGAACCAAAACTGAATGATAATAGAATTGAATCATTAATCAGGCAATTTCATAACATCACATTGTTCACAAGGGT
Organism: Helicoverpa assulta; assembly: GCA_963856015.1. Classification (NCBI taxonomy): domain Eukaryota; kingdom Metazoa; phylum Arthropoda; class Insecta; order Lepidoptera; family Noctuidae; genus Helicoverpa; species Helicoverpa assulta. The sequence continues at coordinate 7,433,446 of CAWLCW010000016.1, forward strand.
TAGGTAAAGGCTAACCTGTAGAGTGTAGAGCGATCACTTTTTGGGGTTGCGTCTAAAGTTTCAAGTCCGCAAAATAGAAAGTCCGTTGCCTTCAATCGAGCATTTTTTACGACTGAATGCTAAAATACTAACAATATGACTTGTTCTATACTTAAACTCGATAATCAGAAATAGGATAATCCGTAGCTATATCTCAAAAACATTTAAGAAAACCCACAAAAAGTGAGATTATACTAACAAATATCATGTAATTACTACCTTACCCGCGGTCGACGCGGCGGTGGTGCAAACGACGATTAATCTTTCCATTTGCATCGATTTGAATACTGATTGGAATTATACGAGTAGTACAGTCGAGTGCAATCGGCTAGTCACGCCCGCGGCGTGTTTACTACAACACGTTCGACCCGACAGCTTTACAACTTCACCGTTCCGATTTAATATTTAATTTACTAATTAATACGACTGTTATAAAATACTAGTAAACATTCCTTAATTATAAATTAGATGTTGGAAGTTTGTACCTGTTATCCAAATTGCATCAACGTCATTTGAATATTATCTCGTTAAGCTTTGTTGGACATCTGATACGTTGTTTTTTTTAACTAAAAATAGTGTTAATTAGATAGATTGGGACATCTGTATAAAAAGATATAAACATCCATAATAAAATGTGATGTTGAAATTCTTGAATCAATTATGGCCTTATCTATCTATAAATTATTTTTTTATTAGCTATATTAACAAAGCCTTTTGTTTTTAATAACAAGCACTTTATAGCGATTACCCTCTTCACTTATTCCTATTCACGCAGACCTCGATTGTTTTTACGACGATTAGATGAATATTGCATGGCAAACTCAAAACAAACAACATATTTATACGTTATTAAAGTACGTACAATGTTTTATAACCTTGGCGCATGCAGGAACATGGTACGTTGGAGCGAGCAATCGCCGACAAGTAAACGAGATGAGACGGGATGGTAAAGCCTTCAGCGTTATCTGTAATTAGGATCGAGTGCCGGAAGTGTTCGCCGAGACACTGGGAATATCCGGCCCGTTGGCGAACGGAGCCTGATACCTAATTACTCATATATACACGAGGTAGATGGAGATAACTGCGTCATTATTAATTAGATTGATTGGGTATTATGTTGTCTAACGTTGAACGGATATTTCGGTCAATGTTATACATGTATTTGTGTGGTACTTTTTCAGCACGCAGAACTTTATTATTTACATGTATAGAGTACAGACTAGAAAAAACATACTTTTAGTTAATATTTAATTTAATTAAAACATTATTTTAAAAGATTTGTTGATGCTGACAAATCTTTAAATTAGTTTCAAGACTGAGCACTGACGTCTACTTTTACATTAAATTGAATATACTAATATTGATTGCTACGTAATAAAATTACAGATAGTCCCTAATAATTGTTATTAGATCTTACTTTGTGTTAATCAGAAAACTAATAATTAAGAACATGTAGATGATAATGTCGTTAGAATCTATACGGTTATAAAACTAGTTTCTTAAGCTTAGTGCAGGATGTGATTAGACCTTTAAAGTCATTTTCTGGGATTAAGATATAAGGAGGATATATTTCTTTAGATCAAGTAAATAGTCTAGTACACTTAATGATATCCACAATTTTTTCACAGCAGTTCCTGCTAAATCTAATGAAACTAACAGAAAAACTGGCACAGCTCGTAATGAGAGCGGGTTTTTTTCTCGTCCATCACGTGACAGGTTGTAGGTACAATGATTGGTGTGCGTAAATCTGAGACAGATGCTCGTGCACATGTCATTATTAAGAGCGACCGAGTCGATCCGCGCTTAATCCGGACTTGACCGACAACTTTGTAAATTAAATTGGCTCCGCGCTACGTCGACTCCGTGAATTGCACTTCTTATGGCCCCCGTAATCACCAGCTCTGTATAAATGCTCCATTAAAAGTGGCGTCAATTACATTAATTCCTTATATGTATCAAGTTAAATATATAATGTAACTGGAAATGTTCTCTAATTAAATGTCATGTGCATAGCATTTTCCGTATAAACAATCTTGTAGAATGCGAGCAACAGTTACGCGAAGGCAAAGACGATAGAGAAACAGAAAAACTGTACCTATCGAGGTACCTAATGTCGTTGACATGGAAATGTAGCAGTTTGTAATGAGGTGTGCAGTATCTCGCCTGCTTGTGGCTAAAATATGCTAGATTTTTTAATCTTTCTTTCAAAGCTTCAAATCTATCGTCGCAAAATAATGGTATGCAAGGTTGCTGTGACGTTATGTTTAAGGAGGAGTCGTTATTTAACTAGATTAGTAACATCCTTTGATCCACGGGCCCTTATAGGGCAGTGAACATACCTGAGCTCTTATTAATGGTAATCGGTAACAATATAAAATCTAATGGCATCGTTAGATACTGCCTGTAGCATAACGGGTAAAAATTATAATTGCGCTAGCACATATTTACTGTTAAAATATAAAATATAAATAAAGTTGTCCGATAAAATTTGCCTTAATTAAGGGAATATTAAATTCTATCTTCCTGCTATTATGAAAAAAGCCCACGGACTTCATCGTCTACAAGGAATGTTTCTAAGAAAATGCGTCTTTACTACAAGCAAGAAGTTCATTAAGTAAAACATGAATCTTGATGAAAATTGCTTAATGGTAAGTTGTAAGATTGGCGCCAACGGCGGAACGTAGTAGCGGCGTGGAGGGTTCGCTCCCGAGCCGGCCTCGCGCCGCGTCCGTCTCGTCCGCTCAAAGAGCCCCCAAGTGGCAAAACGTGCCCAGTAATAAGGACCAAGTTATTCATTAGTGTTTTGAGAAAAAGTTATTAGTGCCGACAAGTCATGCGAGGCGGCGGTGCGCATGCGTTTGCATTTTTCTCCGCAATTTTCTGGATCAAAATGCAGATGCAATGAATTTGCATTTAGTTCACAAGGCCCTCGTTACTGACTAATACAAAATGATGATTGAAACGTGATGACCAAATTAATTCGTATAAAATTAAACGAACTTGTTTAACCTGTAGGCTGGTAAAGAATGTCTATTGTTTAATTCTGGTTGAAATTTTTACATTGTAAATTAAAATGAGACGTATTCTTGAAGGCATTATAATGAAGAATAGCTTTTTAAAAATGTAAAGAAACAATTTTTAACGAAGAACTTGACCGTTTCATTAATTGACAACATGGTGGTGCAGCGTTAATTAACGAGAGAAATTGCTCGTTCTGTAATGAGAGTTTTATGGCCAGCGGGATACTGGCGGGGAAGCTGCAAGACTCATAGCGCAATTTGCTGTCCGTGTTGAGCTAGCTCCTAATTAATTAATACCTACATCCTACATACAAATAATTACACGGGCCTTTTGTTCTTTTTAATGGAATTATTCAAGCTTTATATTCACGCCTCCTTCCTTGGAAATTAAGCATGATTTGTTTTTATTCTCGACTTAATTTGCATTGTATTTTTTTAAATTTTTAGAAGTATTTTAATAACAAGATGCTTGGTTCTATTATTTCTTAATTTAATACAAAAATGTTTTATTTGTAGGTAGTTAGAAAAAGCTTTTCGCTACATTACAAATTACTATGGTTTGGTAAGTATCAAAAAAATATTTTAAATATTGTAGTAAAACCTGTGTCTATGGAAGAAAAACGACATTAAGTATTAACAATATTATGGGCATCAGATATTAAGGTAGGTAATGACATACCACCAAAGTCATTAAGTATACGAAATGAAAGGGGAATACTTCAAACGCGGAAACCAAACCTTAGCAATTAAAATAATTAATAAAATAGGTTTATACGTTTATAAATGAAAGCAATCATTCAGTTAAATATAGAGTATTCCCGTAGTGCGTTTAATTGCCTACGGTTAGAATTAGTCTACTACATACAGGCTGGAATAAAGCAATAACCATTAAATCAAAGTGGATAACAATAATGGTAGAGTTTATTTAGTTACAATAAATTAAAACAAAAATGAACGCAGAGACACGAGCCGAACGAGTCGCCTTACGCAATCAGAGTGGAATATATAATGTTCGATTAGTGAACTGACAAAATAAATGGCCACTTCACACCTGTAGCTGAAGGTAATTAACATGCAGGCACATTCGCCGCGAAATCAGTCACAAATACATGGCGACACGGGAGCCGCCGGAGCCACCCGATCCTATTATTCGGCTAACGAAGCCAAGGGTATCCCTTGATTATTAAAACGAACTTGGAGCCACCCACGGCGGCGCCTCCCGAGTGTTAATTGGGCCCCCGTAGACAATACTAATAAGGCCCGTCCGCGCCTCTATCTGTCTAATTAAACGCGAAACTTGAGAGTAGCACCCTCGGCGACGAGGGCCTGTTTGCCGAGCCTCCTGAATACACTGTAATAATACCGGCTAAGCGTGTTTGAGTGGCTCTTTTTCGGATCTCTGTAAACCCCCGTTTAATTAGCAGTATTATGCGTCTGAGTGTCGACTACCGGCTTGTTTAATTAAGCTAAGTCAGTAACAACAATCCATTCTTGTTACTGATGTTTTATATGCCGTTCATAGCAATTGTTTATTACGTTTTTATGTAATGCCCCAGTTACAGCTGTGTATTGCAAACCCGCGTTTATACTGATAAAATGTTTCAACTTTTTTTTAGTGTAGCGGTATAGGTATAAGATTTTCAGTAAAATATAATTGATGCAGACTATAAAAAAGTGCTGATATGAAGCATCTACATAAAATGGAAGGAGTGCGTGAGCGCATTACACATTTAACGACAAGCAAAAAGCCGTAATCCGATTAAAGAGAACGTTTTTAATGTAATGTTTTGAACATTTATTAAGTCTGTCGTCTTTAATGGGTATTATTATCTCGTTGAATATAATAAAAATACTTATTTTTGTAAGGAAAATCTCCGTGCGATGTTAAAGTAAAGTCATACTGAGGTTTTAAACTTTGTTATTGCGACAATTGTTGAAAAAATGAAAAGGAATGTTAGCATATTTTTTGTTGCTGCTGTGTCATTAAGTTTCACCTCAAAAAAATAATCAATGTTTGTAACCATTAGCACCGCTAACCCTAAACTCAAAATATCTCGCACTAATTGGGTTACAGACGGTTGTTGTTGCGGATAAAATGACAGATTGACACAAAGCCACATTTTTTTAAACATTGAAATAGATATTTTAATGTCAATGTACCTAACGGACCAGAATAAAAAAATACTGAAAAGGATAGCTTTTGAATTTAGATTTTTATATTTTGAATTTGAATCTTTTAGAATACATTTTCTCTTTAGTCGACAAATAATCGTATCAGCAATGCAAAAGTCGTACAAAAGTATACCAATAAATAATGTTGAAGTTGATTAACATTTTTTTAATTTTGAAAATGGAATCATTCCATTCCGAATATTTATTTCTCACCAGTATCGTTCAGCTTGCAAGAAGCTACAGAGTATTCTATAAGTACTTATATGTGGTAAAACATAGTAGTGACAACAAAAGTATGCATGAAACTGCTAGGTAAGTTAATAACATAAGTTGGGGGCGTATATCAATTCTGGCCGACACTGACACCAGCCTTGTAATTACACCAGATAGTGTTATGCGCTTAAAACTACGCAATAATACCGGCACTACCTAAGTTTTCCAATAAACGCGAATGGGATATTTAATAGAATTCCTTTTACTGGATTGTTGTAAAATGGACCTATGTGGAATAATTTCACATGTAATGTTTTGAAGAGATACTTAAGGAAAACGTTGAGCAAATCCTGTTTTGATAGTACGCTTTAGTAAGTAGGTACGTTAGAAAGTTTGGCTAGAAAGAAACTGATTTTCAACAAACTCTATTTTTTATACAAACCCCAGACTTTGACGACTTGCATATAATATAATCTTGATTGGAATTGGTAACAACTTTCTGATAACTAAAAATAAGTAAATATTTTTTTTACACGCCCCCTCAATCATCCATCAGTCGTTATTGTGCTAATTTGATATTTATTTTATTAATTTATGACTAGTAAAACAGAATATATATAGAACTACGAATTTTATCAACCGATATACTCCAATATTCGAAACAAGGAACCATAAACAGCTAAGAACTTAACACTAAGCACCGCTTAATCCTGAAAACAGTATTTTGGCTGAACTTATGAAATCTTGCTAATGGATGAGACGAGGCGCGATGGTTTAAAAATATCCATCTAATCCGCGAGTCGATTTAACTAAAACATTTCGGTTCAGTGTCCGACTCCCAGTTCTCACAGGAAATGGATGTGCTGCCCTGTTATGACTACCCTACATTTGCTAATAACGTTGCATTGTCGTTCGACGAAAGAGCGTTTTGAATTAACAACAGACTGACATGTATATTGTTTATTAACATGTTCCACCGTAAACATGTTCATTTCCAGAATGCTTAATCGGTTTTGCATGTCGGCTCTTAATCTATACCTATAAGCAGTCAGGTTAATTACGTTTCAACATTGAAAACAAGTCTTTAAGACCCGTAAGTTAAATAAAAGTGTCCATGAGTGGCATTCAGACTTTTGCAATTATAACGGTATTCTTGTAAACAAAACTCTTGAATACATTTTCGCTTAAAGTTTGTAAGATGCAGGAGAAAAATAAGGAACGTTTTAAACACTCAAGCTCGCACTAATATAGACACAATATCAAACTATTCGAAGAAACTGAGCTTAAGTGCTCCAAAAAGACCATTACTTACTCGAAGCTTTGTTGTGTGAATCTTTGGCTGTGTTGACGGCTCTGAATGGGGAGGTGGATGGTATTTATTCAGCATTAGAAAGCATCCACTCTCCGTTGATGCGTCACTGACATATCCGTTAATGCTTTTTCCATTTCCCCGTCACCACCTCCCACCCTCTCACATTTCGTATAATAGTTTGACCGAAAGCTTCATATGATTTCAGCATGACATGTTGAAATTGAGTTCCTAAATATAAATGAAGTTTATTCATATTTTTGTTTTTGCACCGTTTAGCACCTGGCGGCACTCGGGTGGTAATAACGAAAATGAAAAGTAGTAGTTGTGTAGCAAAGCAATCAAAACTGTAATTCGCAAAAATTAAAAATTTTGAAAAAACCCCCGACGGTAAAAATCTTATTGAAAAATAATAAAATAACTCAAAACCCCCGACTTAACCCAATTATATAGGAATATCCGTCGGGAGCTGCCATTAAACCAGCTAAAGGATTCTAGTGTCGTGAATACAATTATTGAAGAATTGTAGATGTTTAACGATGACATAAAATACACTCAATTAATTGTTGAAATTTCATATAGAAAAGGCAGCCCCCGACGGTTATTCCTATATAATTGGGTTAAGTCGGGGGTTTTGAGTTATTTTATTATTTTTCAATAAGATTTTTACCGTCGGGGGTTTTTTCAAAATTTTTAATTTTGCTTAATTTTATTTCAGACTTTTTAGAGAACATATACGAATTATAGTCTATATAATATGTTATTGCAATATTATTTTGCACCGATATTGTAGCGCCCTCTAGTGAGTTACAGGCGTAATTTTTATTATTTGGGAACATGCATTAAGCACGTACACATTGCTGATGAAAACAGAATTGTAATCGGACGTTTTGATTATATTGTAACATTGTTTGGCACTAATATTGTGGCGCCCCCTAGTGATTAATAGCCATGACACCTATCTAAGAACATGAACTCATCGAACACAAAACTGTTATTGAAAACCGCATCAAAATCGGATCATTAGTTTAGAAGGTAGGTGGGAACATTACTTTGCTCTTTTGCACTAATATTGTGGCGCCCCCTAGTGAGTTACAGCCATGACACCTATCTAAGAACATGAACTCATTGAACACAAAAACGTTATTGAAAACCGCATCAAAATCGGATCATTAGCTTAGAAGGTAGGTGGGAACATTCCTTTGCTGTTTGGACTAATATTGTGGCGCCCCCTAGTGAGTTACAGCCATGACACCTGTCTAAGAACATGAACTCATCAAACACAAACCCTTTATTGAAAACCGCATCAAAATCAGATCATTAGTTTAGAAGATATGTGGGAACATTACTTTGCACAAACGCACACACAAACACACAAACACACAAACACACAAACACACAAACACACAAACGCACAAACGCACATCTCTCACCCTAAACGCATATACCTGCTCCGTTCCGTCGTGGGTAAAAAGAGACAAAGGGAATGAAGGGGCGAGGGGTGTACCTCCCTGGTTGCATAGCCCTCCAGTGGTTGCCCGCTGCCCTTTTGATTGCGCATTATTCGCGTGTTTATACAGTTAGATCGCTTTCTAGATTGTTGCTATTGTGATAGCGTTTTTTGTTGGCGCGGTTTTGAAGGGGGTTTTAATTAAAAATGTTTGTCGAGAGAGCCTCAATGGTTTCTTTCGTTTGTGGTTGTTTATGTACAATTAGACGTATTTTACTACTGTATTATTATATTGTGTACAAAAGCTAGCAAGCTGCGCTAACGAGTTCCAAGTAATCGTTTATGATACAGTTAAGCTCCAATTAAGGAAAGTGTTTTCAGCGCCATAAATGCTTATTAGAATGTTTGCTGGTTTTAAAATATGTTCTAAGAAAGTTGCAAATTGTAACGTCTTGTTGCGAATTATTGTATAAAAGTTGGTTAATCTAAAAATTGAGGAGGCCCGCCTATCTCGTCCGGGCCACCCACGGCGGCGTCCATTCATCTCCCCAGCGCATTTATACATTACTCTCGGCTCAAGTATCCGATTATATAACACGCAAAATTTCAATTACAACTTGTAATTAGTTTTTCGAGAGTTTTTCTTTCAGGAAGGGGGATGTGGAGGCGCGTGCGAGCGAGACGCGTGCATGTCTGCATCTCTGTCTGGCGAGGTGCAACGCTTTGAGTAATGTCCATGCCACTTATTTGATTATTTTTATGCAATCTGCGCGAGAAAATGAAGGATTTATTTCCCGCATGCGTTCGCTGCTAATTAATTTTACAAAGTCTGGAATGTTTTGTGCCCAGTTTATTAGCTGCTACAGTTTTTTAAGGTAGTTGCAATTCGTTATAAAAGTATCTACTTACCAATAATTTTAATAACTTACACATAAATAAATAGTGGTCCGCAACAGTATTTATTTAATTATTGTTAGACATACGCGATTTGCTTATAAAATTTAGTTGCATGTATTTAAAAAAAAACATCTATCATAATACAAAGTCAAAAACAAATAGTTAGATACTTAAAACAAAAGTGCAGCTCAAGTGAAGAAATCCAAGTGAAGTTGTTTTCATGAACGAAGTTGCACAACAGAACGCGTTGACGTTGTACTGAAATGACCCTTTTCGTGGATTGGCAGCCTCGTCGCTGGCCGCTAATGCACGGAAGCCGGGCCATGCGAATTAATGGCAAGAATAATGGCGATCCCATTATGGATTGCCGCCAACATACTTTAGCCATGAAAAGAACCGAAAGTTACATTTGCGATACTCTGAATACTGAGCGCTCTTGGACGCCCCCCTCCACCTCACTCCACCCCCGGGTGGCACAACGATTCAAGTGGAGTGGTATTAATAAACCCAGATATTGTTTGGATTATTGTACAAATTAAATAAACGTTCCTTATAGCTTTGTGTACTTTAGCAATGCCTTACCATTTGGCTTAGGTCAGTATCTTTTGTTGTAAATTGTTATAAAAGAGAATCATTAAGCATTAAGGAAATATATTCATTCAAACATTTTATCGTTCAAGACTATAAAACTCTATAGAAATATGACTGTTACTTTAATATTGCTATGCATTCGATAGTTTGATATTCATCGTCTCTATCTACATCATTGTTCTTTTGTCATCGTCTTTCATGTGAAAGTTTTAGAACGGAAAAGTCTTTTAAAACTGCTTTCAAGGAAATTAAAGCATTAATGGTCGTTATATTTAAGAGCTATCGTAGTGCGATGTGAACAGAGTGACGTGATTCGTGCACGCAATGAGAACGGAGCGACAACCAAGTACGAAGGAACGTAATACAATAACTAATTTTTTTCAAATCACATTATATTGTTTTTCTACATATCCGTAGCACGTAGTAGCCTCGTAGCAGTTTCGTAACCAGCTCGTAGCCGCATCGTAGGCGTTTCGTTCAGTCGCGTAGCGCTGTCTCGAGCGGTCGCCGCGGTGCCGCTGCGATCACGTGTCGTCGTCGTCGCCGCCTCGTCCCGCGCCTCGAGGCCCGCACCAGCGCGCCACGGCACCACTAATTGGCAATTTGTTCGATCCTTAGATCTGACATAATGATGCGAGTTCGTTTATTTAAATGATTCGACGGAAACTTCTTGCGCCTCACAATACACTTGTACCTAGTTGTTTCTTAAATAAATCAAGGGTTAATGGCCCATTCACGACTCACGTATAGAGGTTGAAAGTCGAATAGTGTTACTTGTTAATTTAATTTTTGTAATTGATTTTACTTCAAAGTGGCTTCTGTATTTGAGGCCAAGACATTTTAATTAATATAGTCGAACGGATATTGAGAGATCATAAAAAGAGTAAAATAAACATCATTCTTAATTTACTCCACAAGTGTACCAATTAATTGGTTGCTGGAACGTTCTGCTTGCACATATTTATTATTGATCGATCGTACACATCACACCGTGTAAAAGCAATGCATCCATAAATAGAATCAATTTATCAAGCGTCGACTCGACTATCTTATATGTTTTAGATCTCCAAGTGTTAAGTGCACATTCAACGTACTTTTTGCCGGTATGATAAGTGACATTTATAGCTAAAAACGTGTTTCAGTGTCATAATTAACCCAGTGAATAAATAAGTAGGCGTGGATCTCAAAATTAATTATTGGTTAGTAAAGACACCATTTATAAAACATGGAAGATTGTACCTTCACGTTCTTAATTAGTCTGACATTTTCAGTACGAAATCTAATCTTTTACGGATTACCTATTTATTATGTTGTAAATGCCATTCAGTTAGTAAGACCAATAAATATTCTCACAGGATCTATGTTTAAGTTTGTAGCTATCACGATCCTTTATTTAATACCTATGTGTTTAAGGAAATGTTTTAATGACTTGGCTAATGTTTAGTTAATTATATGAGGGCAGCCAACGTTCGTGGCATGAACTTTATAATAATCCATCGGTCGGCCTAATGACCAGCCGTGGCGCGGCGTTTTCGTTAATTAAACGCAAACAAAGACGGCTGACTTCACTTAGTTATGATCAAACACATTAGCGGGGATTTGCTCGCACTTATAGCTACTATATTTCCTCGAACCAGATCTTGCTTGAATTCATTGCTTTTATAATGTATTTACTCAGACGGGACCTAGTTTTAATCCATTATGTGGAGTTCTCAAAGCTTTTTCTTGCAACATACGTACTTGTGTTGACCCAAATTGTACCCAGCGTGTGTAAATACGTATACAAAGTAAACTCACGTTCATTGAACACATTAGAGTTTGGTATCGTCGCTGTCGCCGCGTCACAGTGCACCGCTCCGTAAAAGTCGATTACGATGGTCATTAGTCTTCAGTACGCGGACTAATTAATACAACGTTTTGAGTAAAGCTTCGGGATAAGATTCCTTACGGCGTCGACGAGAAAAATCCAAAATTTAATTAAAAAAGTTTAAGTGAGTTTTCACAAGCGAGCGTTCGCCCGCAGCTCTCAATAATTTAGGCAAATTCTATTCTTTCTGCACCCAAATTCTTTTGGGGTTGCCTATGAACTGTAATTAACCTTTTATCCCCTCTGTTACGGAGCTTGTGACAATATCCTAATTGAAATACTTTACCATTTAAGAACCAGGATGTGTAAAAAAGATGTTATGTGTCGGCCTACACAGCGCAACACAACGCTGACATTAAATCCTTAAAACTTCTTGGAGAGGCGTACATAAAGATACTTAAAATATTTTTTCAATAAAATGTACGTGTAATAAAGTATGATAATCCTCTTAAATGTTAAGATAAGCGTGTGCGACAAGACGAGCGCGGCGTCAGTCATTACTGCGCCTGCGCCGGTGCGACGTCCGTGAATACTCGGAACCCGCACACATTTTTGTGAGCTCATTAAAATTACATTACAGCTCTTATTTAAACAGCAAACAACTAAACGACGCTCGTTAATGCGTCTCGTCGTTGAGAATTTTATGGACAATCCCACCCCGCGCAAACACTAAAACATTCAGCTTGTTATACACTCGATTAATAATTGTCGGGAGAAAGTTTATTATGAACTTAATGGGTGCCCATAATTTGTTATTGCAATTATTATTTTTTTAACAAAAATAATGTTAAGCAATAATTGATTTGTGTTTATTTTTTGACTCAAGTAATAACTTTTTCTTTAACGACTAAGTTCTTTTGCTACAGTTAGGTTAATAAAAGACTAGAAGTACCTACCTATTTAGCTTTTATCGGCATTTATGACCACTTTTAATTTACATAAAAATAAACTTATTTATACATATATACAACAGCTAAAAATAATTATAAAATGGCATCAAAAAACTCCTCATCGCTGCCCCCCTTAAATATGTACATAAAAGGAGTAATAAATAATTGATTAAATACTTTTAATTAGTTTTAATTCTTTGGTAAACTGAATTCTCTTGAATTGAGTAATTAGCGTGGTAAACAACATGTGTGTTCAGTAACCACGAAGTATATAATTTACCATTCAACAGTAGACTCAGCTTTGACTAAAAGAAACAGAGTCATTATCCATAGCTCAATAAAAACTTTTTACAGTAATTACTGTACATTGATGTCTAGAATACATAACAAGACTTTGTAATAATCGGTTCGTCAAAGAGAATTAAAATGGCGTGTCCATACGTTTCCACGGAACGCGTTTATTGTTAGTTTTTATTTGACAGCGTAATGTATTTTTAAAAAGATGTTTGTTTCGGTGTAAAGGCCTCTGGCCAATTAGCACAGACTAGCACCCTCGGAGTACCTGTGGAGTGCTCGAACGCCTCAGCACTGCGCATGAGAATCGTTTTAAGTGCTTTTCACGAACGGGGCTGTAATATTTGATCGGCAATCAACTTAAAAGCTTTTGTAATATAATAATGTTCACTGGCTTTTTTTGAAGTCCGTGTACATGTGGGGTTTGTGTAATATTTGTTGTGATTATTGACTCATTAAAATTGAGAAAGCTTTCGCAAAAATTAAATATTTTCTTTTTATTTACAGCTTTGTGGTCCACCTTTGATTGCCGACTTTGCAACAAGTGTTCGAGTAAGGCAGAACACACACATTTGTGAGAGTAAAATAAAAATAAATATCCGGGAACATTTTGTAATTGATATGTGATAATACAGGAAGTTAGTAAAACAACTATTTTAATCATTAAATAAATATATTTATTTACACGTTAACGGCAAATTGAAATAATATTCTGTCGATGTTTATGAAGTTGAAAATATTATTAAATCGGTTTTATGGTAAGTAGTATTAAAAATTCATGGAACATTTTACATTAGCCAATAGTAGGTACTAAGTAACGACAGTTCAATTTTTTTACATAAATACATAATTTATCGTAGAAATCTTTATTTTACATTAGGTTATCTTAGAAAATTTTAGCATTTATCTACATAGAGGTTTCAACTTGTTTTATTATTAAATAAAATAAAGTTTTAGCATAATCATCTGTATTTCAAGATTGTTACAATTTAATGCGCGATCAACATTCACTGAAGCTCTGTGGCGGAAAGGAAAACATACCATCTTATTGATAAACGTACTCGATCAATAACTGCTCGCGGAGAGCGCAAGCTGTCTCTCAAAAATAAGTGACTCTTATTACAAACAATTACCTCAAGAATCGCTTATAAATAAGATGGCTGCTCACAAAAATGTTAAACAGTTAAACGTTAATATTCATACAGAGGTACCTAACTAACCATTGCACCACTTCAGAGTACCAAATATATCACTATACATCTACAATCTTAGCTCATTTTTGTAGACTCTCTTATTTAGAAAACCCTTCTACGGAAACTTATCTTTGGTAAAAAATAACATTAATATACATAACCAATCAAAAGTAAATAAAAGTAAGAAATTACGATCAATAAAACTTCATACCTTGTATGATAACAATATCTATGTTTAGTACATGTACATACATACAATCCATAACAATGAGATCGATTTTATCAATTAATATTTTAGTGTCTGGACCTGAATCGTTGTATCACGATAAAAAGTACAATCGATAAACAATCCGCTCGTTCCGCAGCGAGGGTGAACCAGCCGCTACATCGAACGGAATATATTACTGATAATACTCTATTCCCTAAGTAAAATTCAAAATAATGTATTCAAATAAAGACCTAAGGTTGTGGGCACGTAATGAGCATTTTTTCCACTGTCTTATTTATTGGTACGGGGCATGTCTAAATTGGCTAAGCGCAAGATGTGGTACAGAAGGTACAATAAAGTAGAAGCGAGAGCGCGCGCCCTACCCACGCGACGCTGCTATCTTAACATGTAAACAAGTGCTCAAATCGTATACATAATGGAAATATCGTGTTCTAACAACGTTATCGCGACTCATCCCGGACACTTTGTAAAGTGGCCACATATCCACGAGCCGAGTCGTCGGCCGCCGCCCGCGCCTCGCGCCCTCTAGTCTAATGTACTCGCGCGCACCGCTCACTAATATATTCCCGACATCTGCCTGTAGATCTGCACTTAGTCGGCTTACAACATTGAATACCTGGCCACCTCACTGTTTATTATTACCTTAATATCAAGAACAATTCGAGATTTCATTACAGATTTCAGGTTCACAAGACTTCATTATGAACTAAATATAAAAATAAAGCATTACGGACTACTCTATTTTCTATGTAAGGTAGTTTTGTAGGGTGATGGCTAGTTTGTATGTGGGGTGAAGGAACGGAACGTCACGCTAGTGTCTATAACTGTGTCGTTAGAAAGACGTTCGTCAATGCCGAAGATGCTCGCCCTAACGCCCAGGGCTGGCAGGCAGCCTGCGCGCCTCGCCAACACTCAATGAGGCTTTACCTGCACAAATAACAATATTTTAGCTTCAAGAAAACATACAACAAAAGCGAGAGGCCTACTACTTGTCTACAATCGAAATAATAAAATGTCGTTGAGATCAGTGGGTGTATCTTAGTGTGTTGGGAGTAACATTGGTTTTATATTAAGCTTATAAGTAGATTGCAAATATTACTGATGTTATGCCTGACTGTACAAGTATTGAATATTGAATATTTATTTGATGCAGTATATTTTTACTGAACTAAATCAGCAACACATCACAAATATAAGCAGCTTACCGAGGCGAGATGTCGGCGCTGCAGGGTCGGTCATCGCGCGGCGTCACACACGTCGGGGTCGGGCGGGCTGCCGTAGCCGCTGGACGCGTCATCCGCGCCCGCGCAGCCACCGCCGTCCTTGTCGACCATCGCTCCACCGGCCGCGGCACCGCCGCCGCAACCCGCAACTCCGGCGACGTAACCACCACTTGTGGGTGACTGCACAAAATATACAATTCATTGATATAACAAAAGATAACCCTACTAAGTTGTCCCCCACATGGGTTACAGGTTAGCAATCTATTAAGTATTCTATCACAAAGAACCTATTATTATACGTCCGAGCAAATCAAAATGCCCCAAGGAAGACTCCAATACTACAACGCCATCCTCAGAAATACGTTCAAGACCTAAATGTTCAGTAATGGACCTTGAAGCCGCTCGATTTGTGACCAAGGTGCAAGTCGGAGATGGTAATACTTGGTAATACGCATAACCAGAGCAGTAAAATAACCAATAGTGGAACCGTGATTGCAAAGTGACGCACAGGCTTAAATGTCGTAAGACGGCTTATATTCAGTTTTATAATTCACTTACACTTCCAACAGTAGACCGTGCACGCAATCAAAAAGTCGATTAGAAATGTCGCGCGGCTGAATGGGTTCCTCCACTCGCGCGACTCATAAAATGAAATAGATTCCCCCACATTCGCATTCCGACAAGCGTTCGTACGAGAAAGATTAATGATCACAAAAGAAACATAATAAAGTGGAGATAGAATCTCCCACTAACAGTGTCCTTGTGGGAGTTATTTACTCCGCCGAGTCGACTTTTTCACGTGCCCTTTATTCCGAATGGAGACGTTTGAAAAAAATATTCGTTTGGCTAAAGTAAAATGCAAACATTTGTTATGCTCACTACAATCAGGGTTTAATGGTCTAGCTAGACTATAAGATTATTAAATATCTTGTCAAGCATTATGTATGATGGGATTTTATGCAAGTTCTTACATAGGCACGTACTGCACGAATAGTGATAAATATTTATCACTTTATAACTCTGCGATAAAACTGCATCTAATGACGATTTACGTGCTAGTTTGTGGCCATTAAGTGAGTAATATTTTAATAGCTGAGAAGCAAGTGACGGTTCAGGCGTATGGTCCCACACTCCGTATTGGTCCACGTCAGCTGTCCCGGCACAACGTGCAACGTAGCGAACTCGAGCTGAGCCACGTAAACCACCTCCGGTGGGAACTGACAATACGGCCGATTTAGATAATTATACACTCGGAACATGACATGCCTGTCCAGTTTATTTGAGACACTAGAACGACTACACTTGGAATACGTGAGTGCCGTACTCACAAACAGCTAAATGGAGCTATTGACTTCAATGAATGGGGTCAATCAATAAGCATACGTTGTTGTAGATAAATCCGTTCATAATGAAAGCAGTCTAGACGCTGCTGAAATAGTCGTTCCGTAAATATTCACCTGTAGTCCGCTGACTTGGCGGCGAATGTGTGCTAGCCCGCTGGGATTGGCGGCCATGCTGGCGAACACCAGCCTCTCTTCGTAGTCGTACTCGCACAGAATCTTGTTGTCGCACAAGTAGAATCTGTCGCCAACGCAAAACCTGCAACAAACGGTCATCTAAAGACTTTGTCAACTATTTGCCTATTATGTGTGATTGAACAACAGTTCCAAAATATTCTACCCATGAATGCACAATTTATTAACTTCTTTCTTGGTATTAGTAAACTTTTAGAAATTATTTTCTCACCTGTGATTGCACTGTTGACAAGCAAAGCATTCTAAGTGGTAAACGAAACTCTTTGCTCGCATGACCATTTCGAAGGCGGGAATGACTTTGTTGCAGGCCACACAGTTGCCTGTGGCACCAAATAACCTGTTAAAAATAATCAAGCCATAAATATAAAGTAATTACCGCTAATAAAATACTGAAAGCTCTTTACATTAAAATCATTTATGTGCAATAATTTTATATCGATATAAGTTATGTAAGGTCAATTACCTAAGGTAGTCTCTTTTGCAGAGCATAAGGTCTGCCTTGTAGTATAGTTTGGAGCCGACTTCTCCTAGACGGCAGTCGCAGCAGCCGCACTTGAGGCAGTCTTCGTGCCAAAACCTCTCCATCGCCTTGAGGAGGAACCTCTCGGTAATGACTTTCCCGCACTGAGCGCATAGTCTCGCGCCCCCCGTGCTGCCGGTGACCGTGCTGTTAACTGTGAGCCCATATTTATTGTCATCCTGTTGACCTGTTAACAAAGCATAAGAACTATCATTAAACATGCTACACGGAAAGTCAATACCTGTGTTATGCAGGTATGCATATTAGACAGAAATGGAAAAAGTAATGGTTTGATTTAATGATTCGCTACGGTGCTGGTACACGCCAGTAATTGCTCGTAATACGCCTCGTTATGGCATTAAGCTAGCTCGATTGTTTTCTACTTTGTAATTGCGTCAATTAATTCGAGCAAAGGCGCGCCGCGTGACATGCAGTCGTTGCTCGCTGACGTCATTAAGATGCGCATACGCATTTTTCTCACACCATAAAAAAACTGCAACATTGTAACATGCGGACTCATTATGTGCATTAACAGCACCCAATAAAACTTTATGAAGCATTCGAGCTATAAAAGGCTAAGCTACAATTTTTATTTCCTATTAAACCAATAAGTAGTTAAGTGAACATATTTTACGGACTGTATCACATTTTATAAATGTCATCATATTACAAATAAATAAAGCTTTAGACATTTAGCAGACAATCAATTCCAATTTATCGGCATACGGTCCACATAATAATAGTGCGTACGTCAAACCAATCAAGGATCCAATTGAAGGGGTAACTAGGTGGACATAACTCATCGCAATCGATCACTTGCGCATCGCCGCCGTTGCCGCCGATACGTCTCGTTTATTGGGCGGTAAAAGGATTATAGGTAATTTCCACTACCATTACCAAAACGCGCTTACGCGAAACGTTAAAAGCTAATCAATTCAATGTGGTTCCTTTAATATTCTGAGAAGGTATGTACGAGTGCGGTTAGTTTTCTTCACGGTAAAAACATTTAGCATGTAATGTTGGTTTTACCGAGAGCGATTCAAAAATCTCGGTATTTTTCTTTGGAATGGTGCGTGGAGGCGACAGCCGGGCGTGCGGTTACTGGCGTGTTTTGACCATTCCAGGTTGTATGCATGTTGTTAGTGCCGTAATTACGTGCACCGCACATCGTTCTAATAGCTGGATCGATTTATACCATTTACTTTGGTAATGGTATGTCCATCTGTAGCACATGGTTTTTACCTCGTTTATCATACCTCAATTACTTATGGTTAGTGTTGTAAGTTGTACTTATAAATTAATCAGATTTCAATTATACTGCTTTAAAAAAGCTGTATCTGCATTATAGAATAAAAAAAAAATAGAAAACGTGTAATATCAATAATAAAGAATCGTGGGGCTGTACCAAGTCATGTCTATTAGCTTACCAATACACTGGTGTCGAAGTTACTACCATCAAGAAACAATAAAAGGCGCGTTAGTAACATGGACTGTACATAAATATCCGCTGGTGGGAAGGCGTTTCGTATTATTTTCGTTTTATTACCTTCGGCTCGAGAATTTGATAGAGACTTGGCTACCGTACTGGGCCGGCAGTATAATTTCGCCGACACAGCCGGTTGGCCGCCGCCAACGTATTAAGGCGCCGAAATGAAAAGAAACCCGGAAATGGATGAAAAGTAATTTATTTTAGCGCGAGTAGGGTGACAATGGTGCACAAGCTGATACTAAGATTGATAGGGTGCGGAGTAATCTGCAAATTCAGTTTTGTGTACCTGCGTCTACAAAGTTTGATTTGCGACTTGCAGATGCGAAGAACACAGAAAATATTAAAAGAACCGGTATTCATATTGCTTAATTTTTGTTCTAGCTCCTCAATACTAAGACTAGGTCTTCAATTCCCTTGTCTACCAACCCAGACCCTCTGTCAGTTTCCCCTACCTCCGGTAACACAATATTAATTTTGTAATTTCACCACGAAATTACATCTAAACATGGGATCTAATTGGAATCCGTAATGGACTTTCGTTCAGAAAATCCTTTCTTAGCGACGAAACTCATTTCCGTTTGTTTTGGAAGCGCGAGTAGAATGCGAACAGTAAGTTATTACCTGTTTGTACTTCACATGAATTTCAGTTATTATACATGTCACTATACGTATGTATTGCCAACTGAATTGCAGACAAAGAAAACAGGGACATAACTTTTAACTCCAGTTCTTTATTGGTTAGATCGAGCTCTATTGAAGCATACAACTAGTTTAAGCACTGCTTGCGTATCGGAAAAACTACCTTCTACACTTTTAAATCGATAATGTAATGTTAGCTTTAAACTAAAATCTTGTTAAAAACTTCGATTCTAATCAAAAGCAAATCTAACTTTTCAGTCTGCAGACTAGTTGGTTTTAGTGGAATAAAAATGCAAGTCTACAAAATTGTTATTTACGGCCATATTTTCAAAATGCTTGTTCTTAGCAATGCTCCATAAAACACATTCCTCGGAATTAATTAATGCCAGGTTATTATTGTAATTAGTAAGAATCACGAGCACACCGACATTCCGCGTAATTTACAATCGTTCATTACATTTTGCAATTAGTTGGCCATCCCTATATGCTAACGTAACATGCCTACATTGACTATGCATCATTCTTGGAACAAGATTTCTACAAGGTTTTGTGGTAAATGATCGGAATACGTTTCTACTTCAATAAAGTGGTTTCTGCATGAAATCATAAAATGTTGCTAATGTATCACAACAGCTTACTGTAACAATTAACTTCGATGCCAGTAATAGGCACGTATAGCCGCAATAAAGTTCCAGCTTTAGCATTTTCTTAGAAATAAACCATCGAAATTGTATGCAATCTACATTTAGGAATATACTGTCGGACTTATTAGCATGTTGACATTGCACAGAAGAGTTGCACTCGCGTTGTTAACTATGTTAGTACTATAAGATGCCAAATTGCATCGTTACGAAGGCTTTGTGCGATGTGTTTTGTGCATACTGACACATTAGGACATTATAACAAAATATACGAGAGCTGAAGACTGGCACTAGTGCTGAAAGAGCTACAGCTTTTCTCAATTAAACTTTCTTTAAATATTTAAAAGGGAGCTTTAATTCAGGTAGCTGACCTACTATGTTTACTAATAAGCGCACGACACACGAAAACTTCATTTCCATAGTAACTTGGCAACGTTCCGTACAACCGAAAAAACAAGACAAACTTTGAAGACACTAACAATAAACGACCATAATGAAGTCAATTAATAAAATAAACAAACACAATTAATTAAAATTTCATCTAACACAAAGGCTATAGCTTTAGCAGAAACCGCTTATTCAATTTAATTACGAAAACAAATACATAATCATATGGTATAATCTAAAGTACGATACTAATGGATTTGTATAATGATTGTGGTTGCAGCTATTCTAAATGGTCGTTCAGTTTATTTAGTTTTAGTCGCCGGTCACTCATTAAACAATGGAGTTGATTGCGTTGTTGCGATATCCATTATGCGGGCTGTAATTAGATTTAACCAAATGCGGGTTTTGCATTAATAGCGATTCAAATGTAAAAAATAACTAGCAGGATGTTCGCCCTGAATAACGTTACACACGTAACGACGATAGCATCTATTGCATTAGGTTTTTACAGTAATTTACTTGTATGTTCGATCTATTGTCTTACATGAGTATTGCGACACTTTTTAATAGATATGCGTAAGAATCGACTGTTAAACTTAGTTTGGTGTTAATTTGTCCGTATTGTTTGTGACAACCAACCAACACTAACTCCTAAGGTACGACCAGCAAACCACAAAGCTAAATATCAAATCTAATCTCTAAGCTATATATTAAACACCCCGAACTTTATCATAACTTTAATGGTAACCGAACTCGTTATGGAAATTAGCAGAGAATAATGTTCCAAGTAAATCTCCCGAGTTGCCCGTAAAGCGGCAAATAACGAGGTGCAAAGGTGAAGGTGCAGGCGCCTTATTAAAATTCCAACTGACCTATGGCAACAGAACGCACCCTGCAACACGCCCCACCCTCCCCTATTGCCGCCATCGTTAACATTTCCGTTATTAAAAAAGTACGAGACTTTGTCATCACAGAAGTTAGTTTTTTTTTTTAATTAAAATTATGAAATTGATATTGCTTTTACGCCGGTGCTCGCTTCCCAGCTCAACCTTGTGAAAGTTTAAATTAATTTTTGAATTAAGCCTAATGGCAGTGGTAAACGATTTCTAAGGAAAGAGTTTTCAGCAATTAAAATTTCAATTATTTGATGGCAGAAAACCGTATCTTAATTGCTTTTCATTACTGGTATAAAAAGAGACCGGCTTAGCAATTTGCAAAGATTAATCAGCTTCAATTTGAACAGGAAATTGTTGTCTAAACAAATACAGGAATGAATTTTAAGCAGTGCGCAAAAAAAAACTGGTGGTCCAGAATCGTTAACAGAACATATCTGCATCATCAGTAAAAAAAAATTTTTAATTCTTTTGTCCGCCCTAAAATCAGCAAAATAGGGATACCAACTATTCTTACGCGCGCCGAGCGGAGCTCCGTCAGTAAACCGGTTTCGCGTTGCCGCCGTGCATAGTATGACGACTGTGACCGTACTATCGGTTACAAAATAAACATCTTTCGATATCAATAACTTTTCTTTTTTGTACTAAAACACTACAAAATAAAAATATACGTATCTATAAAACTTATTTAACTATAAGTTGACAAAGTTTGCGCACTGGATAAAATTCATTCCTGTATATTTAATTATGGAAATAAATGATTATGAGTGTGCATAGTTTCCATTAATGATTTATGCATCCGACCACAAAGAGTGCGTATTTGTTATCTAACATAAAAACACGGTAACGCATGAGGAATTGTGTTTTCTTTTCTAATAATTTCCCCTTGTTAACAGATCTTCAATCTACATTTTAAATGAACGAGTAAGAATGTTTTAATCTCGTGCCCACGGCAGAAGTGGCAAAGGACACCTCCTCTGATTTCGATTAGTTTCAAGAAAACTAAAGAAAGAATTCCCTTAACATCGTTCTGAAAGCGATATGAAGAGGCATTTAATTCTTGTTGCGTAATAACATACAGTTATAATAACTTCTTGTTTATATTCAGCACTCATTCTCTACTTCTGCTACCACTCATAGTGTCGGGCCTAAGGAAAGACATCGATAAGGGAATATAATAAGTATTGGATGCCTGGTATAATCTTTTCTATAATAATCGTTTGATATATGGTCTAAATATTGGCATCTACATACTTAATATGCAGTTTGATAGCTATAAATATAAGATAAGCTATGAAGTTTTTTCTGGGCTATTTATTACAACTTACTACATATGTGTGTGTTTGGGTATTTCTAAACATAAGGTTCATGGTGCATTATTATTTATTTTTCATTTAGATCAACTTTTGCAATATACTTGATTTGAAATCCTAAAGTACGTCGGCATGAAAAAGAAAGTTTGTGATGCACATCACTAGATGATACATCGTATCCCAAAACGACAATCAAACGTATACAAAGTCGAGACAATCTACGTCATAAATTATTTTCTCAGAGAAAGGCTCCGGGCGAAACTTAAGCCTGACATAAGTGGGCAATAAACTTCAGCCAATTTGGAGATTCGCATCTGGAGGCTCTTATTAAAGCCCGAAAGTTAGTCCTTTTCATCCATCACTCGTAATACGTGTGTGAGTTATTGTATGAAAAATTGAAGAATAAATTGAGTCGCTGCAGCAGCGGCGAGACATAAATCCCAACTGAGCCCTCAATATTGTTTTAAAGGGGAAGTGGCCATAAATTTTATCAGGGCCGCCCAGAGCAGCCGCGGGCGCCGCTGCCGCCACGCTACGCCACGCTGCCGCGCCGCCTCGCACCCGCACTGTCTCCGCAATTTTCCGCCCGTGCTCGTGCTGCATTTGATGCTCATGTGAATTTGTTTTGTTCTCTCTGAAGAAATTGAAATCTTCCTCATGGATAACTACGTTATCGTGAAATATGAGGTAATAACCACGTGTACGAAATTGGCCAATGCGCCAGTCTCCTCTCCAGCACAGGCGCTAGTAAATCGACGAGCCGTGACTACGTTCACACTATTTAGGTAGAATTACATTTAATACAGGGGCTTGAAACAAGTGGAAACTTCAAGTGTTTACTATCGGATAAAATTTTAAGTAACCTTCTTAGCTTTAATAAAAGCTGAACGTCTAATATCTCTTTAAAATTAGTTTTCTCTTTGAACTTCTCTATCGCGTCTACTGAATAATTTTCAATCTGAAATATTTTCTGTAAATCATACAGCTCCATTCGCCTACGGATACAAGATTTCGTTTACGGACGTCATATCAAAAAATCTTTACCATTTTATATCAGCCATCAGCCGTTCAAGAATACAGACTACAATCAGCAATACCGTAGAAAAACATACTCCGTACAAGTTTGTGGGGCACAATAAAAAATCGCTTATTTTTATCAATACGATCTGGGTGTCGGACATTTCGCATAAATGTGATATTGCAATATCGTTCGTCCCCTTTTTAATATCGCGACGGACGGTACTGGGCGGTTTATGGCACAACCCTTCCCGCGTTTTATTCGCGACCTGTTTGTCCTAATATTATGAAAAAATTGACGTCGGCAAAACGAAAACGTCCCTGCTTATATTTTTTGTTCCTTGATTTACTTTCTGTTTGCTTACTAGTGCCTATTGTTTATTTAACGTACACCTAAGTATAATTCCATTCCACGTAAACACTCGTCTTTAAATTTAAAATCGTATTGTATGTTAATAAATATATACTCGATAATTACAACGCTATTTATGCATGCATTGTTTTAACAAATGAATCCTTTACGTAAACATGACAAGTTATCAAGTTTGCATCGGTCGCAAATTGTATTAAAATAGGTTTTAATTACGAAAGAGATCTTAGCTCTTGACCTTTCCAGTGCACGTTCACCTTAAAGGTGGGCAAATATAAATTATCAAGAACATTGTAAGGGTTTGTTTACACGGAATTAAGGCCATCCGGCTACACGTTTTTTTTGTCACCGACATATCGCACGCTTAATCATATACTGACATAAATAAAAAAAGGAGTTTTTCAAGAAATCGCTAAAAACGATTTAGCAAACCTGACTTACCTTACAAAATGGCTTATTACTCAAAGAGAATAACTTTATATTATAAAATAATGTATTGTAGGGATAGTTGATAAAGTGAGTTATTGTATTTGAATATAATTTTAAAGAAATTTAGATTTTTTTTACTATAAATAAATCGGTAAAAAAATTGTTCCTCAAGATGCGTCAGTTTAATATAAAATATATAGTTACATTGATTTAATACTGGTGACACATTGTGAAATGAGCCCGTGTTTTATTTAATACATAACTAAATAATATTAATTATTAAGGTATGGGTCCTTATACTATGAAATATGATTTTCATACTGGTGACATATTTTGAAATGAGTCCGTGTTTTGGTCAATGTATGGTCTTATTATTATGATAATGAGTATAAACTGATATCTGTCTCTGTCTCGTAAAAAAGTTTGCCGAAACGATTGAGTGTGAAAGGGACAGATATAGGTCTAACTCCGCCTAGAAAAAAGATATCGAAAAAAAACCGAGATCAGCCGAAAGAGGGCGTTAAAATAAACTTCTTGGTACACTTATTTAAACTTTGACCGAAACACTAATCGGTCAGTATATGATTAAGCGTGCGATATATTACGCCTCTCTTGAGTACCTAAGCTGTATAAATATAGTTTAGTTATATAGTACCTAGTATACAAATAGCTTCTCGGATAAAAGGTAGCCTACACGCTATTCTCATATTTAAACTACCTATATTACGTACTGCAATAATTTTTCATCAAAATCTATTCAGTAGTTTTTGCTTAACAGAGGAACAAAAAATCAAACATAGAAATTTTCGCGGTTAGGTATGATTTGTAGGATTACTGGTTAGTCGATAGTACTCACTGTTGGCATTGTCGGGCTTATGCATGGCCGGGGGATCTCGAATCATGGCGAGGTCGTTACTCGCGCATCACACAACAAATCTTCTATCCTGAAACAATAGTAAGTTATTGTCAATAACACATGAAATATTTGACAAACTAAATGCTCTTCATCATACAGAATGTTACAGTTTTGGCCTTGTTTAAAATAACTAGGGTATCTTTGGTAAGTAGATATTGACAAAAAAAAAACATCTTATGCAGTCATCATTG
Organism: Helicoverpa assulta; assembly: GCA_963856015.1. Taxonomy (NCBI): domain Eukaryota; kingdom Metazoa; phylum Arthropoda; class Insecta; order Lepidoptera; family Noctuidae; genus Helicoverpa; species Helicoverpa assulta. Next base: position 7,459,173 of record CAWLCW010000016.1, read on the forward strand.
TTGAAGTATTGTGATCATTAAGTATTTAACGCGTAAATAACAGATATCATATTATGTTTTCAGTTCTTTTGAAAGTCTGTGATTAGGCGTGTAACTATAAAATATAGATATACATATAGATGATTTTAGTACGCCTATTTACTGCATTAAGTTACTATTTTCAATTCTGCTAATTGCTCTGTTTTGACATTTAACGCTTTGGACTCGTTATTTAAGGACCCATAAAAATAATATAGCTACTTTTTTACGAAAGACGAATATAAAATTCACAACGCTATCAGAGACCGAAAATCAAATTCACAAAGTCAGAATGCAAAGCACTTAAATCCAAATTGTATACGTACAACCCTACACCGATGTTGTATGTGAAAGATGTCCTTATTTACAAAGAATTCCACCCAGTGCTGGAACGAAGGTAATACGCTGAGAGCGAACCCCAGCAGCACGCGTCTAGCTACGAAACCTCATTAGAATAAACGATATCCTCTCCTTACGTCCACTCCGCGAGACCTTATTACTCCGACAAACTGCCGTCAAACGGTACCAGCCAGGGCGATCATCCTACATGAAATGTACTTTATAAACTACACACTACGGTCTCCTTTTCAATATCCAAACACAACTGGAGCTTCACATAATTTTCTGTCTTAGAAATACGCTTTAGAGTCCAATTTCAAATGTAACATGAATAACAAACGCACTATCTGGTAGTATTATTCCGTGAAGGTTGAGACGTCCAAGCAAAGCTGTAAATTGAAACTTGGGGAGGCACTAATATCTCTTGCGGCTTGTCTCGTGTGCATATTGGATGTCATCAATTTTCTTACGCCATAAATGGTTGGGACACGATTTTTTTTTTATATACTACACTTGCATTGACATAATTGATTGTCTACTCAGTGATAAAAATAACAAAGCTGTCTTGCGTTGAGAGAGTTTCAATTTAAAATTGAGCAAGATAGTAAATCGATTCAAAGGTTCATTTCAAACTCATATCTAAAAGAACATTGAGCAGAAGTACCAGGGTTTTAGAGATATTACAAAAATCTCACCATGAATAACTTCTCCTTGTTTGCGACCATAGACTGCTGTTTGAATCATCCTGCCTAGAAACTACAAAGCGCCCACCAAAGGAGAATCATCTCGTAAATAAACTAAATGAACTAAGAATGCTCTCAACGTCGGAAGACCCTTCTTTATCATCTGGGCCACTGGTTGCAATGAAGCGATCCATCTTTGGAATACTTTGAAACGATTTATAGGCTTCCGGCGCCGGCGCGGGCGCAACTTACGACTATCTTTGGTCTACTTAATGTACGATACTGATCTATCTACTATAAACATACGTAGCAGATATTTTACGCCATGTTCGTAATCTAGAAACAAGCTAGATAGAGTAGAGCTTGAAATGTATTCAAACTTAAAAAATATATATGTACCTATATGAAAAGTACAGAAGAGAATAGGTTCAAAGTCTATCAATTAAAGTAGCCTTTAGTTAGAGAATCTTTGTGGGATACAAGAAACATGAAAGATGAAGATCTAAATCTTGCATTGATAAAAAAATTGCACACTTGGATGATTTTTGTCGACCTACGGAATTTTATCGTAATGTACCTTCTTCTTGAGCTATTCAGTATCAAATATTTATCTCTGATTTAATAACATTACTCTGACAGTTCAAAAATTGGTTTGTTTTGATTTGTAAAATACATCCCACCCAAAACAAAAATGTGAAAGACTGCCAAGTTCGATAATATGGGAATGCTTCGCCTATAAAAGAAGTGAGATCTGAATAAGTACCAAGTTCCATACACATACCTCAGTTAAAAATAGTTACTTTTTAATGATGTTACCTGGCAAGTTTTCACATACCTTGTAATAAACCTACTAAACGCAATGAATCAAGTAGGTATTTAATTTTCTATTAAAACTTGCCAAGTGACTCACACTTGGCCGTTTTCAGATTTTTACTTTACTTTGACTAAATACAAACCTTTGTAACGAATTTCAGATCGGTACGACCATTCGAAGATATATTATATAAATACAAGATGTTGATTTGCATTTGTGCCATACTTCAGGAGGAGGACATCAAATACGTAAATAATCGATTGGAATTACAGTAGACGGGAACTAGTTAATATGCACTGCTTTTTTTGTCATTGTAATGTCATAGTATTTCAGAAGTAATCCAATTTCATGAATGAAAATGAATAATCGTTGCGTATGCTTTGTGTTTGCGTTTGTGTGAGGGCGCAGCACGGTTTTAAGGCCAGTAACACACGCGCCAAGTTTAAATACGGCTAGATGACATTGACGGATTTCCGAAAAAAAAATAAAATCAAAAATTTTTGTACCAATTTTCTTATTGATTTGGGTTGAGAATCATTAGTATAATTACGTCCTTGACTATGGCACGGATGCAAATCAACAGCTTGTATAGATAAATTTAGTTCGTTTTAGTTCATTAGTTTACACCTATTTTTTCATTATTTTGAAACCGACTCACACTTGGCCATTTTCTGATTTTTCCCTTTACCTTGACATAAAGACCTACCTCCATGCCAAATTTCAAGTCAATATGACTATTGGAAGTGGTCTAGGTTTTTGATGAGTGAGTCAGTGAATCAGTCAGTCAGTGAGTGTATAGTAAAAATAGCGATTTTCTGACGTCAATATCTCAATATCAATACAATATCAATACAATAGGTATATTAATGAAATTTTGTATTTTAGATAAGTGAGGGGGTCTCAACAGATACTAGAAATTTGATATGCGTAAATGAAATAGATTTTGAGTTATAGGGGGGTCGAATTTGGCCCGAAATGGTTCGTGTAATATAACCCACGGCCGGTGTGTCGCTTTTTTTTGCTCGAACTTGGCGGACACACTGCCGTGTGTCTAGATTCAAAAACAATTGGGAGGCACTGTACCTACATAAATCTTACACATTGACTTAAATTGAAACAAGTTAAATAGGGGCTTTTAAAATACTAAAAATAACATCACATGTGAAGAACAACATCAAGTACAAGTATAAAATAAAACAGAATATGCTATCAAACTTGAGTGGAATGAAAAAATTTTATAACCGCATCGAAATTCCCATCAGCACCTGTTACAAAGGCGGCTATCAAATTACCCGCGACATATCCGCGGAGCGCGCCGGAGCGAGCACGCCTCCATCCATAAATACGGTATTCGTTATGCATTTCTCATATTCATGAATCCGTTTTATTGGCCCCAATAAAATATGAACATCTCAGAATGGATATGAGAGAGCGGGCAAATCTAATATGGATTGCTGTGCGCCGGATTCGGTCCGATCGGCGGGTGGGGACGGACAGCTGCGCCGCGCTCGGGCCTCACCAATCAGTAATGCTCCGTATATCTTTTTAACAATACCTTGAATTTAAGCACCCACGTAAAAGCCCTTCTTTATTACATCGCAAACAATCGCGTCTTGTCGACTTACGTGACAACAATCACACAAAGAATGTAGCGTCCCCCGCGGTAATCTGTCGCTACTTGTAGTGTGAGACTGACAAACGATCTTCGCAGCGGAGCCCCACACATAATGCGAATTTAAAGGACTTTGCCCCACTAAACCACCTGAAGAAAAGGGCAGTACTCCGTCGACGTGTCAAAAATTCAACAGAGTGCCGGGATAAGTGGAATGGATGACGGGCGTCGCAGTACCGGATAAAATATTCTACGTCAAATCGTACGTCACTGGCTCTCGACTTGTTCTCGCCGAGAGTACTTCGCGGAAGTCGATTATTTATTCGCTTTTACGTCAGCTATAATACGGCTCTTTTGTGCCCTTTCCGATTTATATGCGCCAATCGGAGTGTTTTATAATACGAGAGAAAGCTACACCACACCTTAAAGTAGCTAACTTTAATCGGCCATTTGTCAGATCAACGACAGGTGGATGTTGAAAAATGTACGCCATTATACAATAAATAACAATGCTTAGTGCACTATTAGGTATCATTAAATCATAACAAAAAAAATGAGAGAGTTTCAAGAGGAGAATAAAAGTTATTACTGAAGGGGTACACCTATAAAACGAACTCCTGATGTGCATTATACAAAGTAAAATGGCGCCAAGCAAGTGCTTGACTACAATCTGGTAGGTCCATTATGATTATGTTATCAACACGATCAATTAAGCAGCATTACGTTAAAATTCACCCCTGCCATCAATTACGTGGCAGCCGGCCGGCGCGTCGTCAAACACCGCGTGAGGCGCAATGTGGACCTACCCGGCGCTGCATTTAGTAGGCTGTACTATATTCTAATACTGCTCTAGAAGTATACAACAAAGAAGCTATCAAAGGAAAGAAAATCGTTTTGATACATTAGCATCAATGTAATCTGTTTGACACTCCCTCTGACTCCGCTGATCGAATTCATTATTCACCGGAGGAGAGCAATTAAAGCTCCACTAATCAATCTCAAACTTCAGGCTGAGCTGAACTCTAATCAAGAAAACTCCTATTCTGTGAAAGCTTTTCGAACAAAATTTAACTTAATTAAAAATGTAAATTAAATTCCTAGTCGCTTCCACAAGCATGACGTCGCCGGGCCGCCGCGCGCCCCGCACACAGCGCTCGGGGCTTTTGATTGCAGCTAAAAGGTTTGGGATTAGTGCGCGAAAGAGCTTTCAGTGCATTTGTAGAGCTTTTAAGTGGGAAGCTTTCGCTTAAGACACTTACATACAATGTAAATTTTATGTAGATAGCTACCTTGTGTGAGTATCTTAAGCAACTTTAAAAAACGTACTTTTGTTTAATGTTGTAATACGAAGTGAAATTTCAATCAGGACTTAGACAAAGTGGTGCTATCGCTAATTTTGTTTGTTTTAGAAGTGTGTATCTGCAGACAAACAGCGCTAAGCGAAGGGGTTGTGGGGTGTCTGGGGAGGCGGCCGGAGGAAGCGGCTCTGACCAAGGAAGTTCGGTGTCCGGAAATAAACCGCCCGTAAAATTGTCAATTCCGAGGGAGCGCCGGCGCCTGGGCTCGACAATTTTGAAGCGTGCGGTTCAACCGGCCCGCTGAGCTCCGGCCCGTTCAATGTTTAAAAGGCATCTCATGTCAGCATTTTATTTTGACTCCATTACATCTTTATTATTGAAGTAGCTAGTTTACAAACGGGCAAGTAGCCCATCCATCTCTTTTGAGATTGGAATTAAAAAGATTCAAGTAAATAAATGTAGAGTACGTACGAGTATTGCAGCTCACGCTCTACACGTCAGCAAAATGCGCATTGCCATCTGGGTGTGCGCCAAAACAATCACTGTTATTCAGTGTACTTAGCTGTACGATACAGTAAATTACACAACATTGTTTCACAGTCATTAATTCAGCGATTTCGCGATTAAAATTTAATTACATCCAACTGTCGGTACACAGAGCCATCAGATAGAACGTAGATTGAAAAATGGTTAAAAGCGTTAGGGAGTGATGTAAAAGAAAATTGGGCGAGATATATCATGAGTAGCACACGCAGATAACACACGCATAACCCATCCAATCACAAGGAGCAGCGAGCAGAAAGCCTATTATCGAGACGCGGCGTTGCGTCACCCGGGTAATGAGGAGAGCGAGACGCGCTCCTCCCGGGCGGACACGGGACGCCTGGCCGGCCAGCGGACTGCACGCGTGCACCCATCCAGCGCCGCTACCCTCGCGCTTTTTGAACTGAGATCATCGCGACGCTCATCCGTGAAATTGATTCTCGAGAAAAGGAAAGACTAAAAGATAAATAAAAAGGAAATAGGAAAACACAAGCTAAGATTTGGCGTGAAATTGTTTTTCAGCACCCGGCCGCCCGCGCCGACGCGGCTACGGCGGCGGCCCGGCTCGGGAATTTCCCAATTACTGGGTGTGAATGTATCTACTTGATTACGTAATGGATACTTTAAACACCTAACTTGGAACGCTCAAGTATTATAGTGTTGTACCAACTTGTTAATTGCACAATGTTCTTGACGACTGACTAAGTATATGCTCTATAACTAATTTGAAACGAACCACGTAAACAGAGTGACTTGGAGTGACTTGAAAACATGTACTTATCTATTTCGTTTAAATCAAGTTAAGCTATTAGATCTACCTAGGGTATCCTATTATGGAGATTTTGTCAAAGCAGCCTGTTAGCGTTATACATATAAGTAGAGGGTATAACTATCCAACGGATCGGTCGAATTGGGATCTTAAAACACTGTGACATCTCATCCACTACGTGATCCATTTGCCGAAGTAAGAAGCAATCTCATTCAATACCCGGCCGCCCCCACCCCTCGGCCCCTGTGCGCCTAGGGTTGCTAACAATGCGATACTTTGTGCGCGCCCGCGCCCGTATCACGGAACGCAATAAAACTTTACATTCCTCTTTAACTACTTTCCTGTAGTTATCAGCGTGTGATACGAAATGGGGCATAAATACAGAATTGTTTGTTGTTTGAATTTGTTCTAGCCAACTTAATAGGGGCTGAACGTAATTCGATTAACTTAAACAAGCCATTACATAGTTTGTTTCTCTTTCCATTATTGCTTAACTATCCCTTTATAAAGCCAAATGGGATACGTTTTATCGACCCGCTTGAGATTATGTAGATAAACATACAAAGAAATCTCACAACGAAAACTTTTTCAATAACCTTTCAGAATATTCGGAATAATATACAATATGATTCTCAGAAACGGCGAACATCGTCAACCCTAACATAGTAGCGAGTATCGCTTTCCCCGATTGTATTAGATTCAGCTGCCCTTTTCATCTACATGTCGTTCTCTCTTTACCTCTCAAGAGGGTCGCGCGAATAGTGGATATGCCGCGGACAGACCAACATTTCTTACAAAGTTCGCTATTTCTTTACAACATTATATTTTTGGAACATTAATAAATAACAAAATAAGACTTGGTTTTACAAAATATGTACCTTGTTATCAACTAAAACTATATTGGTACCTAATAAAAAATGTAGTCATTAAGCGTAATGCGGACGTTAACTTCCTCTCTAAAGCTCTGATAGCCAGGTATTGATTGTCGATTTTATTATAAATTATTTGTCTGCAAATTCGATCAGGAATCGCGTTTGTACGGCATAGCTGTCGCCTGTAGGCCCGTGATGGAATTTAGATCACTATCGGGGGTCACCATCGGCGCACAAAAACTATTTTCATCTAAAAACTCATCTATATTTTGTCGAAAAACTATGAATATGATTATCCACACCATTCCAAAGGCTATCATCCAATAAACCTGGTAGGTACCAAAGGTATCAAATCTTTTTCGTCCGTAGTGAAATTGAATATTTATCCGGGTAGTATCTCTATTCCGGAACAATTTTTATGTAGGGGGAATACAATCTCAAGATATTTGGGAGGGCCACTCCACGAGGATATTGGCAAATACCTTGCCTACATTACCTTTATTGCCTCGCGACGTTGCGTGCCCGATTTGATCGTATCTACGATTATTTGCGTATTATTCAATGTTTCTAAATGTTATTCGACTTGAACTCTAATTCGTTATTCATGAAGCCGATAGCAAAGAGTAAGGTTTTAATGCAATATTCATCATTGTCTGTTATGCACTGTTCATGTTTATTGTGCCTTATTTACATCGTCTATGTCTAATTAAAAGTGCTTCAATGAAAAAAATATTTACAGACATTTCTAGTTGACCTAGTTATTTGCTGTTGTTATTTTTCATGCGCATTTATTGAGTCATTCTTGGCATTATTCGTAATGTGTATGTCCATCATGGAAACGGTCTTTATTGTTGAACGAAATAAAATGCAACATTCAAGATTACGTTTCTATTTTACTTATTTAGACCCTGCAATATTGTAAGCGATTTCTTGCACACCACGTCGTTCGTCGTTCATGAGCTTCAATTAGTATAAATAGCTACATAGAGGTGTATCAAATCGAAGCTCCTTTAATCTACCCACGAGGCGGGCGAGGCGCGAAACCGCCGGTTGAAATGTAATTTGCGCAAATTAAGCCAGACAGTCTGCATAATTTAGCACATAAAACTCCTGCATGAATAACTAAATACATACGTATCGTTTCCAATAATTTCTGACTGGAACTATGCGTATATCTTACAAAAACGCTGATATTTAAAAAAATATAAGAGCATTATTGATAATTAAATTAATTGGTTGATTTCCTAGAACTTGTTTAATGAATATATTGTTGTTTAAGTAGATATGTAGGCAGGGCACTGTTGAAGCAAACTTGATTATTCATGTAATTATTTAAAATGACTCAGGCATTGAGAAACCATTCAATCAAAAGTAATGTAATTATGTCCGTAATAATGGAAACATTTTAAAAGGGTAGTGCTTAATTAATGTTGCTTGTATCCGTAATCTTTACATATCGACAGCACATGTCTGAAGTGGCTGTCAACTTAATGTACATTCAGTATTATAGTAAGCAATATAAGCATGAATGTCTGATATTTCTGTAAAAAGCTCTAACCGAGTGAATTAAACGCTTACACTGGGTATGCGCAAACACCAATAGTAAAGTAAAAATGTTACACAGGTATTAGGTGCTACGGCCCTCAGTCTTCCCATTTAAACACTACACAATAGGCAAGTTACGAGTAGTGAATACACACACAGCTAAGCGTAGCTATATATCGCTTGCGGTACAGTTCCCCCACATAATTGTCATTGTAACACGTCGCTGTAGATTCAGCGATAATGTAGCTAATTAACGCTCAGACGAGCGAGGCTGATTGTGGCGCTGCAGCGCTGTTACGTTGACTTAAGCTGCAATAACTTAGCTCGAGTGCAGTAAATAAGTGTTCGTGATCGTCGTCCACTAGGTATTTTAATGAGATTTAATAGCGGCGGTCTGTCAGCCGCCAGCAAGCCCGCCAGCGGCTCAGCAAGCTCACAAGCAACGCACTCGGCTTTTAAGGCCTTAATTGGTTCCGTACATGTTTAATCCGCTTAATGGTTGTTTTGTCGGACAACACACAATAACAAAATCCGGTTTCTACGCAGATAATTCTGATTGATGTGAAACTTTATACACTTGTCACTAGACATTCCAGTCATTAGGCAAATAGGCTATTAAACGGAACGAGAGACTGACATTTTACCTTCATCGAGCATTGAGCGATGCGAAGCAGTATCATTTACATCACGGCGTTAGCGCTAAATACAAGCTACCTTCACTGAAATCTCTGAAATAACTGAATAATTTAATGGCTTCATTAGAGGGGCGGCGTTGGATGCTAATCGTTATTTATTGACAATAAATTGTTATATTCATAGTGGTCGGAGCGGAAGGCGCATAAATTCGACGAGCGAGTGTCGGGTTGACACCTGTGATTGCATTTACAATGCTAATTCACGGCACAATATCACGTCATCTGCCGCCGCGCTTCACGTTTCACAATCACGCTGACACACACCCAGCGCCGTAGCATGCGGAGCCGCCGCGGCCGCACCCAGATATCCAACTAATGTCACCACGACATTTTACTATCCACTACTTTTTTGCAATATCCAACTTAATTACATTATTGGCAAAGCACCAAGCGCGTGCAAATGGCCCGCAACGACGCCCAACAACATAATATCCGATATTGACACAACCCGTGGAAATGATTGATGATTTAAATTCATTATTAAAAAGATAAAACGGGGAGTGGGTCGTTACACGTCGAGATAAGCCGGCGGATAAGCGGCCGCAATCCATTATCGAGCAGTTAATTGATAATTACTTTCTTCCATTACGCCGAACGAAAAACGTGGTGATTAACTCAGAATCGCTTTAACGAGCACAATGGGTCGACGTTCAATTAAAAACCCTTGTCGAATGTCGACGGCTTCGCAGAAAAGAGGAATCGACGCTGACTCAATCTCGTATACATGGAATAAGGAATTACTCGCGTGCGGAAAGTTTTTAATTAAATATTCACCCGTTTTGTAATTAAGACGCGATTCAATTGAGTACAATGGAGTTTCGTGCGGCGCTTTCCAAAGAAATCGGAGACAGCTTTAACGTTTTAATTTAATGCTTGCTCACAAACTGATACATATATGAATGTTTTACTTACCGCTTTCGTGTTGGCAATTAATACTTACTTCCTTTAAAAAACCTTGTTTACTTAACAGAAATAAATGTCTCATTGCTACATTCATTCGGTTCTCCAAGAAGCTTAGAGGCTCTGAATTCATAATTGTTTAATGAATGTTTTAGTCGTTCGTGTAAGTGATCTGGTCTTAGTTGTACAAAATCTTTTCACGTGTCAGTGCAACTCCTGTGCGCCATCTCATATGCCGCATTTGAGCGTAATTTAAATGCATGCACATTACTCGCGAACGACGCTCTACACAATACCTTAATTTATTATAAATAGCTTTATTACATGACCGAACTCGTCAGGGGTTTTTTGACGGAATTCGTGTTTTGTAACGAGCGTGTTAATTTAGGTTTCTAACACAAGCCACCTTCGTAAAACAGGGCTAATTTAAGTTTTTTTTCCAGTTAAGTTCTGCACTTATATTTTATCCCATTTATGAGTATACTTAAACCAGACTGAAGCAAATAATACTGAAATACCAGTTAGATTATTAAAATAAATCCCAACTTCAGCAAACTCCCAACTGCCTTTCGAAACGATTGTAAATTATATTTCCTATTAAATGATCTGAGAGAACTGATAAGATATAAATTTAATAAAAGTTTCTCAAAGTAGTTCAATAAACGTCTTAGTTATCTCTGTGTAATCCCCAAACGACCCAACTGGTAATCTCCTAGACGTTTAATTTCGCCATTTTAAATGAATCGCAGATCTCATATCCCGAAATCCTTACTGCGATTGGTTCGTCCGACCGCGCGTATAAATTCTTAAGGAAAATCATCTGCAGAATTCCAATAGCTGGTTGCTGATGTCCAAAATCGTGATATATCGTGGCTCAGGCCGTTTCCGAGCGCCTGTTTATGAGATATTTCATAACGTGCACAGTTCTTCGATCATTTATCATCACTGATTTTATATTGAGGGCTCTACTCCTTGAGGGAAGACTGCATAGTAAGTAAGATTTTTGCAAACTAAGGGGCTAAAAGTGTAGTGCCATAGAGAATCATGTTTTTAGAAAGAACGAACCGCACAAGAATTACGCGTAATATAAACGTAACCACGCAAGTCTGTATAAGTTTCTCAAAATATCACCTGACGCTATTAACACGAACAAGAAAATATTTCCTAACCATGTGCTAATGGTCCATACAAAGCGTTGTGATGTCGCTAATGAAACAGTTTCGGCAAAAAGTATGAACACGCCTCGCCACCGGCTTTTGACAGCCATGTGAAAATTGTTAGAGTGCTACCAACAGCACACAAACAGCTGTTATTAAGTAAATAATTGGTTGATTGTCTGGTCCCACAGTGAGCGATATGCCGCTCCAGGGTTCGATATAATTGCAAATGTAGTGCGTGTCGCCACGTGATCGGTCGCCAGTCGGAGCCTCGCACGGGAGCTCACTTGCTCCATAAACAGGTTTCCGTATTTTTCAATCAGAGAGCTGTCAAAGCGTTCTGACACCCTCATCCCGTCGGCTCGCACTCGCCGAGCACCGAAATTGGTTTTCTACATTCAATCCATACAAAGTTTAATGTTATTCGTTCGCGATATCACCGGGATGCTGCCGATGTTTACCGACGCGCCAAATCATATTGGATTTGCAAACTTTTGTTTGCGGACTTTATTTCATTTCACTGTTAGTTCAGGCCGAGAGAATGTAATTTTAGATATTGTCCTCGTCTATGTTTTGAATAAGTCTCTTGTATATTTGTTTTCTACGAAGTTGAAGATTTTATTAATAATGCCCAAGTCGACTTCGATTTAGAATAAAAGCAGTACTCTTTGCAAAAAGTGCTAGTTACAAATTAACCGATCCGGATATATCCGCGAGAAAAGAGTAGAGAGCCAATAGAGGCGGCTAAAGGCTGGAGTGTGCCCGCAAGCGTTTATAAATTGAAGGGCTGGTACCTGCGGCTTAATACACCGCCGTTTCCGGTTCATTTCCGGGCGGCGCGCGCGGCGCCGGATATTGCTTTTAAGGTTGCGCCGCACGCCATCGCTCGCATTCACACGCGCGCGTTATACGCCACGCTCTCCGCTCCGCCACGCGCTACCCACTGCTGCCGCCCAGCATCACACCAACACTTTAATTAAACCATGACTAACTTTGTGACTAAATTCTGTATGTCATCTGTAAGACCTCTATTTTTGGAACAGTTTCCCCAAAATTAATATCAAAAAGCTGTTGTAAGCCGCCATGAAATTGGAATTAATTTAAGACCTACAAATGAACGATCAGAAGCTTTACAAGAGCTGCATTAAGAGCGTCGGCATCATTACAAATAAAAATACGAGAAACATAATCCCTTGGAGCCGCTCCGGAAATTAAATTTTCCCTTAAGCTTAAAGTTTAATTAAGCAATATCACGCGAGTGCATAGTGGCCAGTTCAGTTGCGGAAAGCGTAGGGCGAGTGCTTCGGATCCTATTCCCGACAGCCGCGTCCCGGAGGATATGCGATTTGATGGACAGTCAATTTAAGAGCGATGCCGAACCGGCGACTGTGTGCGCTTTCATTTACACGAGACCGAGAGCGTACAAACACGCGTGTTACCGTTGTAATGGGAAAATACGTGGTAATTTTTATAATGGAGTGTTAAAAGTCAATTTAATTTTTATACAACTCTTAAATATTTACGAATATTACATCTTTTACGTAAATGGCATTCATTAATTTAACCTCAATGTCGTTCTTAAACTTCACGTGCAAATACTCAAATGTCAACTGAACGACAATGACATTTTAAACATTAGCACAATCGAGAAGTAGGAATTATATTAGAAGCTGAGCTATAATCCTAACTAATTGGAATTGTGCGAGGTGCTGGCCACATTTGTTCAATAACGAAATCTACTATATCTAGAATTTTAAGAGCAAAAACATTAATCTGGTTGATATTGAGCAGCTGGCGACGACGCAATCTCTTCCTGGCACCTTCGCGACTGAGACGGGGCGACACATGTGCTTTATTAATTATGTTCTATACTCACCTTTATGCCGACATGCTTATGAATATTTGATAACGTAACAGTACCATTACTTTGAAATTTTGTTTGTATTTCACGCAGAATACATTGATCTTTCTCATATTCAAACCTTTGGGAAAAGGGCAATAAAGTACCTTATATATCGAGATTCTCTGTAAGAAATTAATGTCACCACGAAATTCAATATTTTCGTAGCAAGATAAGATTAACTTAATTTCTTAGAATTATTTTAATACCTTTTCGATTAACACAATTTTCGCAATATTTGCAAAAAAGAACTGTATGAGGTGAATCATAATGAGGAAACATGTATAAATTTGGAGTTAATTAATAGAACGCTAATTATCTTAGTCATGATTTTACCTAACATCCTGACTAATGAATCTACAATTTTATGCTTTAGGTATATTCTGACTAAAAGAACAATTACATAATATATCTTTAAGTATATTTTTTTTCATTTCTTCGCAAGTTAGAAGAGACTACCATATTCAAATAATAAAATATATATATACTGCAATATTTACTAAGAACAACAAACTGATTGACCTACGTTACACAATACAATATTCTAAAATCAACGATTCCACTTAAAATTGTGACACAAACATTGACTGATTTGCCTCTTATTAACTCATCCATTAAGCATAATATTAAACATGATTGCCCAAACTAAGTAGTAGGTTATCAAACATCTTCGGATAATCTTACATCATTTAACATTCAAAATGACCACAGGGCATTATTAATTCACAGTAATTTGTTGATTTGTCGTACGAAAAACTAAATTAAATTTTATGACGTGTGAATATATTAAAATGTCTAATGTACGTTTCGTGTTATAATTTTTTTCCCACCATTAACGATTACCATATGGTACGAGTACATTAAAGCGTCGAGTTAATAGACAAAAACTTTGGAACATTGTATTGTGTACTAGATAAAGTGTATAGGTACTTACGGATAAGCATGCGGTTTCAATTAGAGCCGGGTATTACGAAACTTTATAAAGCAATTACATTTTATTGCGAACATTAAATATCTACAGTGTGTTGGTTTAAAGCTAGTATATTTAATGTCACCAACTTTGCAAACATAGAACGCATTCATAGCATTTTTGTAAACTCAAATAAATAAACACAAAATGAACGTGAAAAATAAAATTTACTTTAAGCTTTTTATTTCCCATATTAACTTAAACATAGTCAGATAAGGTGAACAATTTGAAAATCAATATCTATTTGTGAACATTAGTAAGGAAACTGGTCTTATCGCTCGCCCTGATTCGGCTGCATTAAATCGTTTCCATTACTTTAAGTAGAATTCGATGTTTATGTCAAACGCGACAACGATAATATCGCAATTTATTTTATTAACACATTCACTCTAATGGGGAGCAGGTCGGATACTCGCACGGATTAAATTATAATAGATGACATATTAATTATTATTAATGCATTTCTGACGGCTGCACAATTTTATGTAGGTAAAGTATGTAAGCAAAAAAATTAACATGACACAGACCGTGATCACACTTTTTTTATGCCTACTTATGCTAATGCTTTGAATCGTTGTTCAGTGTCAAAGAAAAAAAAATGGATCATAACTATAAATTAATTTATGGCAGTTCTTTAATGGAGTATTCAATACCAATTAAATTTCAATGCCCACGTAATTATTCTAATACATAATTATGCCAATTTTAATATCTCATCACAAGTAAGCTGCGTAAAAGTGTTTGTGCCTAATCTCGAGTCTATTTAGCAATAGGTATATTACAACAGACTCTCAAAAGTTTCTCCACATCCATATTTTATAATACATTATTTACGGAATCGCTGCCCACACTCGCTGCAGACCGGATTTAAACAATAAATATATCGCTTTAAATTTCTACGTCCATTCTCACGATTAAATCGGGGCTATACGTATCGAGTGTCAAGTAAGTAAGAGATTATATCATGTCGATATAGTTTGTTAGCAAAAGCACTGCAGTTTATCCGTTAAATCAAAGCTGTAATATCGGAGTAGTGCAAGTGCTGTAATTTACATAAATGTGGCTCATGCAGACTTGTTTCACTTAATGTTAACCGTGGCGCCGGCGATGTGGGGTTAACTTGAATCTCTAGCTATAAATTCTTAACTTCTGAACTCTTGCTCCCCAACAATTATGTATTGAATTAATTACTCGTTTTAACAAATGTAATTAATCAATACTCAACCAAAGATTAACGTACCTACACAGACCTACTTAGTTACAAAGAACACACATCAAATTCTATGCATTAACCCTTTACATAAATGTATTAAACTAACACTAAACCAGACGATAGAGACGCAATTTAAATTTCCATGTGTAAGAAGATTAAAACACTTTCTTTCCGACCAAATATACCCTCACGATCCTTTTTAATACGATAATATGCCTCTATCTTTCGTCTGCAGTCACACACGACCCTTGTGTGCTAATTGAATTTAAGGAATAAAATCCAATCGCCCCGATTCTTTATTATTCAAGATCCAATTTGGATAAGGTCTGATCGGTCCGAGGGGCGGCCCGCCTGAGAGGGGCAGTCGAGAATAAAATTGGTTTGTCACTCAAAACATAAGGTTATCAGTTTTGATATGAATGTATCGGTTTATTTGAACCTTGGCGTATACTGGTATGTATAAAAATAACTTATCAATTTTAACCCTTTAACTAGGTGACAGTTAAGAAGATAGATAGATGTATAGGTACATCCGACAATAATTTTGTATCGTTGTTTATAATTATTTCAATATTATGATAAATAGGTAAACGGTGGGATATTATTTACGAAAATCTTATGTGTTTTAAGGCGTGTTAAATAACGATTACAAGGGTGTTACAACGTAGACTGTAATCAGTAATCGGTCCGTCAGCGTAGACGTTATTTACGGCGGCGCGGGCGCGTGCGGTGGCGGATACCTCTCGATCCAAGATAACAGTGATGACAGTGCGCTATCGCCGACACACAGCCACGCCGAGCCCCATACACACATCCCCCTCCATGCTAGTGCAAAAATAAATATTGCAACCACACCATGTGTTCTGAGGGTATTAAAAATATTTGTTTCTATTCAGTTCCCAACTAAACAAATGAGATTTGTTTTTAAACTAGACATATTATTATCAATCTAAATATAAAAAAATACTCGTAAAAATAAGTTATTCCATAACGAGTTTACTTCATAAGACACAAACAAAATTCATGAATACGATAATAATATCTTGTTTACATTTAATTAATGTTCTTTTTCTGTATCTATCGTTGCAAGCGTGTCAACAAGCCGCTACGTGGCTGGAGTCACGAAATTAATGGCAAACAAACATACAGTGGCTTCTATTAGTGTGTGACGCACTGATTGCTATCGCACAAGATGGATTGGGCCGTATGTATACACCCCTTGATATGCACTTCTCTGCCTGACTTGCTTTTATTACTAGTAAGTAAAGTATATGTACGTGCACAAATGAGTTCAGAACTCTTAATTACAACGAAATAAAAATAAATTACAAAGCGAAAACGGACCTTAATTTTCTTGAAAGATGAGCTGTTAGTTATGCTTATTACATTTGTTTCACAAAACGAACCTAAATTGAAGCATTCGTTTCGATATGTTTCCGGAACATGCACGCTTTCCACGTAAAGATAATTAAGATTCATAACAGTAATTTTATAGTAAAATAGTTCTTCGTCAGAAAGAAAGAGGTAGACAACATTCTGAAATTTTTAATAATCGTGTATAATTTCAATATTCTTATTATAAAAAATGTAAAAACCTTCTCTGACTTTGAAGAAATGTTAAGCTGAATGAGACATAAGCAGTCTTTCTTCACTGACTGATCAACCACCGTTATAAGAGCCGAGACAATGTAATCTGCGTGAACAATCAGAAATAATGCAGGCTCAGTAACAATCTCCAGACGTCACGAATGCATTTAATTGCCTAAACTGAGTGGATCACTGAAAGGCGCTGGAAATTACTCTGACGAGGGAACAATAGTGGTGAACTCATGAAATTAACTCGGCAATATGTATACTACTACTACACGGCAGTATATATTTTTCATTTTAAGAACATAACATTCTGTCATTGTGGCCAGTATTAATATATTTTTCAGCAAATTACTCTTTGAATTCATTTTAAATTTTCGAATCCCTTAAAATTTTCTCTCAGAGCGTAACACTTATACCTCGTTCCACGCTGAAGTTGATATAGAACACCGCAGTTCCTTTAGCATCAATCCATCATATAAGCACATGAAGCTTCAAAGTACGTTTAGGTGCAAAGCTGGCAACTGACAAGAGTTATATAGTTGAATGTGAAACGATCATTGAAAGCGCGGAAATTAAATAGCCGCTCATATCCGGGCGTTGAAGTGTCGTGTCGGGCCCGTGTTCAGACAGCCACCATGCACCCACTTGCTCCGATACTCACGGTGAGCACAATGGATCAACTGTATATGATCCTGCTACTTTTACACTGGATAATTATTCGCTGTAACAGCTTTAACACATGGCTGGATTTTCTGGGCGGATTTTTTGCTCAGGTTTTTCCGAACCTTGTCGCGCGGTTTTTAACGTCACATTTGTAACGGCAGTTGTCAATTGTTTGGTTTTTCCGCTCTAAAAATCCGCCAGTGTGAAAACGCTGTTAAAGTCTGTCACTCATTGCGTTTAAGGCGAATGAACTTCATTCGCTACAAGATCTTCAATGTCTGCCTTTAAATTGAAAACTGATCAATTGAGATCAGCCAGCAATCGCAATTCGATCGTGAGTCATTCAGAATGATTTTTATTAAAATTTCTATTCGACGAGTGCTATTTTCCCCTTTTCCCCTTCGATTAACAGTTGATCTGTTCGAGAATTGATTTGAAAACTAAACGAAGGCTTATAGTGAAAATGGATATGTTATATACCTAATACCTAGAAAAGAACGTGATATAACTTATTTATAACGTTTCAAAAGATGAATACAAAAACTTATTATAAAACTAAAGATATAATGCGTTCTTTTTTAAACATTTGTTCACAGTGCTGTTAAATTATTTTAACCCTTAGAATAGGCAAAATAAAGGGTAAAAAAATTACTTTAAAGGCAGAACAGACGATAGTCGACTAACCCTAAGCTGGCAGGCACTCGTAAAATATTAATTAGGGATTGTTATCATAATATGCGGTTAGTCCGCTATCGCCTGTGCCGCATGGTCGCGCGGCTCACAACACACGCATGCGCTCCACCCGTGAGCTGCCAATCAACCGGTACACCACAATCAATTCAAACCAATGCTAATATAAACACTATTCTTTCTTAATTGGACTAATTATGCATACCCAGTTATTAGTTTCGTGAGCAAAAATATAAACAATGATAAAACTTTAATTATTGAACGCAGATAAACTTATCAATTAAGCACCCACGTTATCTTTTAATGCATAATAAGTCTTTTATTGGTTTTCTATGGCAAGAATAACCTTTGTGTTTTTTCCATAACGTTGAATCGAGATAACATGTTTTTCTAATAACATTCATAAAGTATGTTCCTAAGTATAGCAACGAACGGACTTGTTATTATAATCAATGGGCTCAGACTAGACTAGATGTAGACAGCAGTGTTCTACGTTTGACACTGATAACCTCCGTAATTAATTTCGTTAAATAAATTATGAAACAGCGATACTGGCTCACTGAGATTTGGGTGAGACATGCATGTCATGACGGACTATGTAACAGGTCCATATCCGGGATTCACTATGTAGTCATAATGTATTTTTAAGTAAGTATTCGTACGGAGAGCAAAATGAGAGCTTTTAGATAAATAGTTAGCCTAGACAATCCCCCAGTTATTTATTGGTTTTCGTCACTTTATTTGTATTTCTGAAGGATGTATGCAATTGATTTCCTGAAAACCAGGGAAGCAATTCCGCCACACATGACTCTGAAGAAATTGGATCTTAGCAACAAAATATTGTCACTTATTAAAGTAAAGAAATCGGCAAAGCGTCAGGTGTTCCTGTGGAGTCGAAGCCTATTACACGTAATGACGATGAGTATACATTTTAGAGGAACGCTCCTGTTAGTGTAGGCGAGCCAATTAGAAGTGTTAGGAGGTGGCGAAGCACTCGCGCCGCCGCCCCGCGCCCCTCGGCTGTCCAATTAAACTCACTCTCGTTGCTGACGACGGCGCACCCGCCGACGCCGCCGGAACCGAGTACCACCTCGTAATTGCGTAAGCCACTTCAAAAACAAACCTCCGCTTTTTTGCACCGACGCTAACAATGGAATCATGTCAGACACCACAAGAACACCCCTCCATTCTATTCTTCTACTGTGTAACTATTGAGTTGTTAATTAAATTCGCACAACATAATGGCCACTCGCAATCCGACATGAGCGGGTCGCTATCGCGCCCGCATAGAGGTGATTTCAGCACAAGCCGCGCTTAGCGATCCGTACTGATGCAGCTTCTTGTTTAATTACAACAATAGTGGTCCCTAATGAGAGTTTGCGCTAATAAGCACTGCAGAATGTAATCAACATGCTTCGCCGGCCTAATGAGTCGAGTTCCTGGCAAAAACAAGCACCGTCGACATTTTACTGAAGATTAATTAGGCGTTGTACCTATACGGCAAGATTGGTATCCTCAGTTGCGCCGGAAGGCCCCTGTTTCTAACGTGTTAGCTGCTTAAGCGATTTTCTTGGAAAGTGGTGTTAAGAAGCCATTGCCTATTGGTATCGTATCACATACGAGGATACCGGACCGCAGTGGCGTAGCGTATTTACATTGTGTACATAGCCAAAACGCATCCATAGGAAACTGCTCGCTGATATTTTGTAATGCTGTTTTTTAATTTGTGATTCCAAAGTATACACGAATTTTGCGTACTGCTCGAGTATAATTCGTAGCTTAGACGTGCACATGCATCTTTCCAATTTATACACGGTCAAATTTAACTATACAAAATTAATATTAGGTAAAGTATTAAATAAAAATGGCTTTTGAATCTGAGTTTGTTTATTAAAAATGCTAATTAAACAGGCTTCTTTTTAATATCATTATTCGCCCCCAAAAATGTATGTTGCCTTATAAATTACTAAGTCAGCCACAATTAACGAGCATCTAAATAATACTATCTTAGCCACTAGTTATCTTCTAAGTAAACCACTCTAAATACAACTCAGCATGATGGTTATTTTTTAGCATCTAAATTTGTAGCAGGCATTCTAACAGTAAACTTCTAAAATACCATTAAATGACATCATAAAATATATTTAATTAGCTTCTAATTTTTTAACTCAGTACGTTTAAAATGTAAGCAAGCAACATGCAGCAAGCATCGCTTCTGTCACGGCTCCGGTGCTGCGGGGCTCCGGCGGTCCCATGCGAGCTTATCGTCGCAGATGGTTTTCACGCTCACCACCGCAGCTTCGGCTTGCTGGCCGGCTCAGCCGGCCAGCCTCAGCCGCGTCGGCGGGCGTTAAAACTACCTGCGCCTCAGCTCGCAGGCCGCCTCGCCCCTCCGCGCCTACGCGGTTTTGAATTGCACTCTAGGGGTAGGGCAGACAAGACTACGTGGAGTCGGTTTTGCAGCCATTCGTTTTCGTCACTAACTTCAATTTTTAATTGAACAAGCATTATTAATATTTAAATTAACATTAAATGCTAGGTCGTGTTTTAATCAAAATGGCGAGCATGCAACTCCTCGCGAATAGTTTGGAATCGTAAAGTTTTTCGCGCCTATTCCAAAGTATACACGATTAGTTTGCATGCGGACTAGCAATGTATATTATGGAACAAAGCAAGTTACTTTGGCCACTACAACATATATGCGAGTATTTGCGTACTGCTACTGTATACATCGGAAGACTTTGTATAAAAAGTGAATTCCAATCTATTCGCGACTAGTTTCACACGCTTGCGTACTAGCCATGTACATTCTGTAAATACGCAGTGGCGTACCGCGAATCAGAGTTGTTTGTGAGCCGTATGGCGATCGTGCCAAGAGCGCCTTTAAAAAACTGCTATTGACAACAAAGTATACATCCCTGGTAAACGTCGTTAACTTAAATAAGTACGTTTGATTACGTCGTAGCTAGCTACCCCATTAAAACTTAACGAGGGGCAACCCCGGGGAAAATAACTAACCCAATTTCCCTTTGCCGGGAAATCATTAAAAGTCTTAAAAGGGTCTTTTCATATATTTTTTACCCTGAAGCGTACGTGCAAATAAACACATTTTTACATACTCGAACAAACAATTCTCCTAACGAGGCGGGAGCGTAACGAGCGCGCGGCGGGCGCGGGGCGGTGACCAGCGGGCCAGCAGAGCCCGCACCGCGCTAATTGGAAGGATACGTCCGGAAATGTGTCTCGTTACACACGGCGCCTACCTGCCGTCCGCGACAAGCGCCTCACCGACACGACACCTCTGATTTATCTCAGCCAATACATTCAAATTGACAGCCGAAACTTCAGTGAAATCCGACAACTATGGCACCGCATCCCGCCACACATTAACACCGCACTTGCCTTTCGGCACCATACCAGATGGTGCTATCTAATTGCTTCAATCTCCGATAGGTCGTTAAGGTTTTATTCACTAAAATTGCCTTGCACTAATTTGAAAGACATTTAAATGTTACGACCAGTTTACCGCATGCTAATTGTTGTGACATTTGCGTCTCGCCCTGTGGCGGATGTGGGCGATACTTTCTCGGTTTTCACATAAAAGGTTAAGAAACATTACCTAAGATAAATTTAACTTCTTTTGTTAAGTTTGCGCACATACATGTCATAAAACATAAATCTGTGTGCAGTGGTTGAAAGCTAATTGGCTGTGTTTAGTTCTGACGACAATTAATATCAATTGAACGCGTAATACCATTAGTTCATTTAGCATTCTCAGGGATTTCGTGATGCACTAATAGGTAATTTAATTAATAGATTTCCCAATTAGTGTTCACTGTATAATTAATGGATGTGTGCTGTATTAGCGTCGGATACAATCTGATTCGAGACTCGTCGGCAATTACGGACGACTACAAAATACGTCGAATTCCGCGTAATTGCTGAGAATATTACGGCAGTGAACTTAATTGTTCTCGACTTAATTAATTAAGCTTTTGTTTGAAACTAACAGCAAAGTGTAGACTTGGCAATTCTAAATTGGATCTTGTAATTACCTTACCCTCCCTTTTGCTGAAACTGTATACCTACTTTCAATTATGGGCCAAGCTTTGTTAATGAAATCAATTATAATTGGGACACAATGAAATGAATTCTATTTGAGCTGAAGGAACAATCGATTTCATTAACTAATTTACTGTGTTTTCATACAAACAATAATGGAGGAATAAATAAGAATGTTTCACAATACTGCAGGGGTTCGGGATAATGATAAACAAACGAATAACGTCAGGTGTTCATTTCATGCGTCGGTTGAGTAGATATTGTTGTCTTCATTATGTAGACTTCGGCATTACGTAGGCCGTCAGCGAATCATTACGGACGCCTCTAATGAGTATCTCTTGTACGCCTAATAATAATCCTAATCGACATTTCCTAGGCTGCTGTGGAGGCGGTTAATGAACTTAATTCCAATTGTAATAACAATGCATTTACGTAAACAGGTTTAATTGAATGTTAATTTGTGAACGCTATTAACAATATCGCATTGAATGCTATTATTAATAGGTAGGACTTCAGAATAATTTCAGAGCTTGCTCAGTGATTTCTAGCATAGTGCTACGATACATGTTCATTTTTAAAATCAATATTCTATATTTTATCTAAAATATAGGGTACTATAATTCTGCGTATTAAATGAATTGGATACGATTTTCACAACCCTCTTTTCATGACTTCTGAAAAGAGTTAGAACAAAATATATGGTGTATCATCCCAGTATTCCTACAAAATATAGAGAAACAGTTCTAAAGCTACAACGTATGAAATATTACTTAAAAAGTTTTTGAGACAAATCAACAGGCTAATGAATTTGCAATTAAGATATGATCGTGATGTTATTAATAAAAACAAGCAGTAATGTTCAAAAGTAAAATAAAATTCAGGTGCCTAATTAATATAAAATATAGGCATTCCATTTAATCTAAAGTGTAAAATTAAAATAACGTAATTTATATTCGGTCAGCATCATAAATATCTTAACATTTAAATCTTGTTAAGTAACTTATCTATTGAATTAGGTTACCACTTTACATATTTATGATGTTAGGAATTAAATTCTACGATAAAAGCTGAGATAACACTAAGTAGTGTAATGACCTCTGCATCTTCGATGTTGCATCTGTGACATTTGGACAATATATTTTATTGTCTAGTTAACAAGGTTTACTTACTATTAATACAACCAGTTTTAATACACGTGCAGAGAAAGGAAACTTTTCTTCATAATTTCAGTGTGAAAACTTGCAAGTAAGGTAGGTAGAGGTACATATTGTATCATGTTATACAGAGTCGAGGAGCCAGGGAGGTGAGCAAGGGTTGGGGGCTCCACCAACTTTAATTAAGACACAATAATTAAAATAACAAGCGGCGGGCGTGGTGGCGCATCAGTATGCGAACTCGTGGGCCCGTGGGCTCGTGGGGCCGCATACGACACGACACTAATCCACCGGACACACACTCGCTCCTGCCAGCTATTGTGTGAAACTGTGGACCCCCCCCCGGATTGACGCTGACGCTTCAATCATGTTCGCGCTGATATTGCTACAGTCAGTCAGAAGGTCACGTGATTGTGTTATGAAAACAAATCATTGCATAAACATAGTTTATTAATTCAAACATCTATATTTAATTTGTACATATAGGTATTTGGTAAGCCTCTTCCTTACCTCTATATCATAGTATCATATAATCATATATATCATATAATCTGTAGTAAAATATAGGTAGATAACGTGCAAAATATTATGTGCGAAATCGCACGAAACAATGGAAACAGCCACTTAAAGTTTTTATAACATAATCTGCTTCAACTCAATTGGCTTTACGCAATTCTTCTTAAACGTCGCACTTTTACAAAAACGTAATTAAGCAATTATCTGAAGCACCGGATCTTCCAATTATACTGAATGGACACGCACACATGCCCAAATTATATCACAACGTGTGTTATCGTATCGCACACATGTAAACATTAACGTGAATGAGTTAACTTTCTCATTTGAAAGCGCACTCTACCTAATTGGTCGCTGAATTAGATAATAACTGTCAGAATAATATGAGTAATTTATAATGTCTGCAAAACGAATTTAATTACGGTTTAGATAGTTAAATGAATATTTACATCATACCTTCCTATTGCGAAAAATATTTAACTTAACTTAATAAATAAATTAAAAACACTTGAAACCCAAAGATAATAAACAAATTGTTTCTGCAAAATATATACAAGCAGTGTAAATTTTATTAAAGCCAGAAAAAATGCCATTAGTGTCTTACCTTTAAACTGTATTTTCCGATGAAAACAGCAAACAAAACATGTATTTTCCAACAAATCTTAACAGGAACCACGAAAAACAAATCCACAGTCAAAATATAAAGCACCAAAATAAATTGATACAATACTTGTCCACAAACAATTATTGTCACTTCAGATAGGTTTACGGAAAATTCGCTTTTCTAAGTTAATGTCCAACACCTGCAAGTCGCCGGTAACGCAGTCGACCGAGAGATATTATCCTTAGAGTAGCGGTGGCCAATTAAAATGATTTATTAAACTTGTAATTAAACGACAAGGAACGTTTGTACGAGGTGGTCGGCAGCTCGTGTAAAGTTTGAAACTGTGGGAGGCAAGCCGGCACGTAGTGTGTCGAGGAGGACTCGCGGCGAAGTGAGGCGAGCGCGACTGTGTCGGGCGGCATCGGCAGGCTCCGGCCCGGGGTGGCATGGAACAACACTCTAATATAATGACAGGGTCGGAACACTTTAATACTCTAATTGAAAAAGTATACTCCGACAGCTTTTAAGTGTAATTAAGGTTACGCTTCCACATTGCGACTTTACTGACTAGAAAATGCTGATTCTTTGTCGATTCTCTTTGTTTAGATCGTCTGTGTTTATTGCTTTTCTTTTTGCCTTAAGACGAATTTTCATAAGAGAGATAGATTTTCCGGAAAATATAATTATTTTGTGTTTATATTTATTCATTGTAAGGCCATAGTATGATGTTTAATATTTTTTCAAAATTTTCAGTTTTGAACTGACGTAAAAAGAAAAGGTATGGATAGGGTAAGGTGATACAAATTGTAAGTAAATGATCAAGATGCAATGATCTATCTGGATGACGTTAGCAGAAAATTTTCTTTCCTGAAAGAAAAAGTGCCAGGCATAGTCGTGAAATTGAGTTCCCTAAAATATTTATCTCCTGCAATGAGGATTTGCAAAAACTTAAAAAATATATAGAAGGTTGAAACCTAATTAAGTACATGTGATTATATCGCCATCCTATCCACACCTAATACACAAGGGTACATAATATCGTACGCTGATATCATATAAATGTTCGTGGAAATCGATACCTAATAAAATGTAATCGGCAAGTGCGTCACGTCCCACTACTGCTACATAGGTAAGAAATATCACAAACACAACCTCGCTAGTGAATTCCGGCCTAAATTCAATTCCACCCCTTTTCTCCGCGCCCGTTCGACTAGGAAACCAATCTTCTTTACATTCCCTCGCCGACAAATTTATACACCTCCATACATCGTGGGTAATGGGTGGCGGCGGCGGTGCGCTGGCGGCGTCGGCGACGCTGCTGGCCGCGCCGTACATTATTAAGCAGCGCCGGCCGAGGTGACCCGCAAAGAAACGGCAAGTGTATTATGTCCAGCGGCCGCGCCGTCGCTGAGAATTTAATTTCCACGGCCCGCCCGCCCTCGTCGCCATTGTCCGCCCAGTATTTCATTACGGCTCGAGCTTTTCTATTAATAAATCACTCTTCGCCTCCGCCGTTTAATTACGTCCCGGATCCGGCCAACGTCTGATTACACTTTCATCGAACATCTAATTAGGAGTGCAGTCGAGCCGTGCCGGGGTGGGAACGTGTGTATTCTTTGTTCCACAGATATTACACTCGGCCTATATTACACCGCGAAGCACTGCCTCCCCAGCTAAGTTCGAAATGAACGAACTTTGATTAAAATCGACCGCTTGCACTGCCGCTAAAGTAACAATTTAAATGTAGGTAATGTCTTAACATTCCGGTCATACCTATATGGTGCTCAGACATGTTGTCGATACAGCCTTGTGTTTAATATTAAGTTAAACTCAATAAAGCTTTATAAGAAGCTGATATTGGTTGTCTATCCTATCTTGTTGAAATCGGATATTATTAAAAAACTGATATTATTAAATCGCATCTTGTTTGGTGTAAGTATTATCATTTATTATTATTTATAAGCGGAGAATTGAACTAAAAGTGCCAGGGAATCCACGTAGAACTGAAGACTGTCAAACATGTGTTTGGTTAAAGATTGTCAACTAAAAGAAAGCGTAAGTCGTTTGTGAGTGTCATTGCATAATAATGAGTGAAAACATCGAAGTGGCAAATATGACGTGGTGGGCCAAGAGTTTTTTTAATTTCCTGTAGCGGGTGCGGGCGCGGGCGCGGCGGCCGGCGCGGGCTGCCCGCCCGTTTAACTTATTGCCACGGTTAACGAGAATACGCCGTTGTGTGCCGGCGAAATTGAAGGATTTACTCCGCGTCCCTCCTTTATTAAACGTATTGCACACTCGCCCAGTGGCCGTGTGTGCGTGCGACTCTACACGCAGTATGCCGAAATTACATTTCACATGAGTCGTAATAACAAGGGCGGGCGTAAATCACTAGCATTATTAGTTTCTCTTGTTATTCGTGCCATTTGTCACTTTATATTGATGCGGGAATACCGTTTTCGAAAAAAGTTCATAAAACATTAAAGCTGTGCGCCGATAACTGTAAATCAAAGTTGATAATGTTCTCACTCAAGCTGGGATAATCGATCAGTGTAAGCGATCGTCTGAAAAGGAGTGGAAGTGTGTGGGTGGGCTTGTCCATACAGGGCCGCTTATTAGTAACACGCAAGGCAACAACATTTATCTGAAGTTATTAAAGCAGGAATGAGGGTATCAGGCGGGTGGCGATTGATCTCGCATCAAACAATGGGTAGGTAAGCTGAGCAGTGCTGGCGCTGCGGGTGATGGACGCGGCGGGCGCAAGATAGCTGCGAGGATATCGCCGGACTTCCTGTAAGCTGAGCGTATCGCATCGCTTAAAGTTTCGCAATATACGCGCACTGAGCCCGTCCTTTATTAAAAACTATTCTCACATTTTTAATTAAAACTTGTGTTCCCCCACTAAAACTTTATTTAAGCAATAAAGGCGGCGCAATTAGCGGCGCTGTCCCCGCCGCCCGCCGGCGACTTCACCTACTTTTCCCTTGCTTTAATGAGTGTTTTTTAATAAAGCTGGAGACTGGTGCAAGTTTATTAATTTAGTTTAACTCGTGTCACGGCACCGGCCCACGGAATGCCCGCCCTAGCGCTGGCCCGCACGCTATAACCATACTTTTTAATTTAACGCTCAACTACTACATACTATATTGTTTTATAAGTCTCTTTTAGAACTTCAACATATTATATCAGCATTTACTGGCGTAATTACGCTTTTGTATACGTAATAAAGAATGATTCGCCTCAGAATAGTATCGCTTGAACAGATTAGAGTTAGAGTTAATAGAGCGCTTGCTGTCGTTATGTTGTACCTATGTTATCTCTGAAACCCATATTAGTCATGATAATAATATACATATTAATCATTGGCTCAACTAAATATAGGAAAATCTGTTGTTTTCCGAAACGTACCTACATTACGAATCCAAAGTAACGATCGTTGTCGAGCAACGAACTAAAAGCTTGAATGACGTGAAGCCCTCACTGCAGCCCCTCCCCCCGCCAAGTGTTCCGGCCATAATTACATTCCCGTGTCTAACAAATGGAGAATCGGTGTTGATTTGTGTTTAGCCGAGCACGCGTCCGTGATCCGCGCGGCCCACGCCCCGTCGCGTCGCCGTCCCGCGGCCGTCACGCCGCCGTGCCGTGCCCACGTGTCAACATACTCTACCAATTCCGCTATTGAGCGCCTTGTCAAATTAAAGTCAGCATTGCGAAGGTTTCTTTCGAGCTTAACTTCGGTTAATACTATTGTTGTGTCAACGTATTTTTGGACTTGAAACAAGCAATATATAATTTAAAAGATCATTACAGGCATGTCCAAATTGGATTACGAATACTCCAATTTGTAATTTTTTGTGACAACCGGACATTTCCAAATAATCAAGTAACTTTGGGGTATTATGTTATTAAGTATAGGTAGCATTTAGAATTTGTTTTCATTTCGTGCGAAGCGAGTAATTGCGCGCACATCGACTAAGTGAAAAACGAAGCTCGCCAGCCAGCCTAAAAGCTTCGCGGTAGATTGCATCAGCACACGGATTTTCCATTACGCGCTAGTTCTTTATTTGCGTTTTGCCCTAAAGCGCGAGAGGTTGAATACGCTTTTGTCCATGCGAACGTTAAGAGTAATCTTGTTCGTACATTTTTGCATGGCATCGTTCATTACTGCGGAGAAGTAGATTGCAAACAGTGTGGGCGCCATAACACACCCCTGTTTGACCCCACTTGTTACGGGGAATTGTTCTGTAAAACTGTCTTCGTACGACAGACAACAGACAGTTTGTCTAGTAACGACTGTCTCCGTTGCCGAAATTCAGTATGCCGACGACGTCTGCCTTATGGCTGACAGCATTGCTGATCTCCAGGACTGTCTCGACCACCTAGACGAGTCCTGCCGCAAATTTGGCTTAGTAATCAGTGCATCAAAGACCCAAATTCTAAAACAGCCCGCAAGAGGAAAATCTGCGGATAACGTGCCTGTTTACCTTAGCGGCAAAACTTTGGAGGAGGTAGGAACCTTTCGGTACCTAGGCAGTCTTATACGTAGCGACAATCGTCTGGAGTCTGAGATATCAGCACGAATTGCAAAGGCGGCTGCAGCATTTGGTGCACTCAAACACCGTGTTTGGAACTCACACGATCTTAAGTTACAGACTAAGATTGCCGTATACAAAGCTTTAATTCTACCACTGCTTCTTTACGCCTCGGAGGCATGGTGTCTTTACAAAGGTGATACTAAACGCCTTGACACTTTCCACATGAAGTGTCTTCGAGCAATACTCCGTATACGTTGGCAAGATCGGGTTCCCAATACGGATGTTCTTCGACGGACGGGCTTGGCGGGCATGGAGTGCCTTCTGATGAAAGGTCAGCTGCGCTGGTGCGGTCACCTGGTACGCATGGAGTCCTCCAGGTTGCCGAAAACTATTTTCTATTCGGAAATCAGTTTGGGTAAACGACAAGCTGGAGGACAATATTTACGTTACAGGGATGTATTAAAGCGCCACTTAAAATCGATCGGCTTATCCCCGAACTCATGGGAGGACCTAGCCACCCAAAGATCTGAGTGGCGAAAGGAAATTCATCAAGGACTAGAAAACTTCGAGTCCCATCGTCTTGAAGATCTTGATGGTAAACGCCTGGCCCGTAAAACTCGTCCTAAACCGACGTATAATTATACCTTTAATGCAAACGGACAGCTCTACTGTGCATCATGTGACCGAGTTTTTAAAAACAAATTCGGGTTCGCAAGTCACTACCGGGCCCATGAGCGAAGACAGATTGCCGGGAATTGACAGGGTGTCGCCGTCGACGGACACGTCTGGGAGGACATCATCATCATCAGTTCTTTATTACGAGCCTCGAGAACCAAGTTAAGGTCGATGCTTTAACAGGCTATTTTAATTAAATTGAGACCGTAAAGTTTACCCATTAAACTCTAGGTACCCACTCAACAAAATATTATGGCTATATCGAATGGTTCTAAACTAGCCCACGCTTACAATCAATTGCAATCATTATAATATAAAAAAAGTACATAATGGTCGGGCATCGGCTAGTGGCGTTTCGCGGACTCGGGACGGGGTCGTTTGTGCAATGGTTCGCACGAACCGAGCAAGGAGTCGTTAGGGCGGTCGTATATCCTCGGATAACCGCGAATATTGGCCGCACTAACAATGTGCGTCTTTATAAGTTTTTAACGAGCTCGGACGATATAAATTATGTGTGGTGCGGGCAGTGGGTCTCGTTATCTCGCTAACGGCGCACTAGCGGAAGCTTAATGTACCGAGAGCTTTATTGTAGCCACTTACGGCCAGCGCACTGCAACTCCAACTAGTTGTACTACACTATTGTCGTCTCGTTACTACTTTTAATGCAAAAAGTAACACCCAATGTTCAGATTTAATCGATATATAACTTTAATTGAATAAGCACCACCACTCTACATGTAAACAGTTGGAACAAAATATTTAGTTTGCATTATATCTCACGGAGTCTTTAATTTATGATCGAAACTCCGTAATTACTATTTATTAAACTATATTCATATAAGCTATAAAATATAATTCATATTAATTAAAACAGACGTATTTCTGAATCAACAATTCACTCAAGCTGTAAGTAATACGGAAACCATTACGGGTGGTTGAAAGTTAATAAGTAATAGGTGCTGTAATTGCTTGCCAGGGACGGATTCTAGCTACCTACCCCATGCATTTATTTTAAATTCAAAACTATTTTTTTTCTTTTTATTGACTTGATTAGTTTAGAATTATTATTTAGCATGAAATACATTGTGATATAAAATAATTTATTTGCCAGCAAGTTTCGAATGTAAACTTTACTGCATTATATTACTAACCTAACCTAACACTATCGGGCAGTAACAAATACTTATTCCTTTCCAACATAAATGGTCTATTAACTTAATTAAAACCACTTTTGAAACACAGTGTTGTTGACTTTGAAACTATTGTCTACCCGTAAGTAAATTCAGACACTTGGCTGCCACCCCTGATACCAGCACATACTTAAATGGCTAACAGATCAATTTCGTAATATTGCTAAAAATATCGACGCCAGAATACGTCTCTACGTTGTCCCCCGAGCAGGCTTCACGGCGAAATTAAGGTTGCCTACCGTGCAATTAGTGCTTTACGGTATTAATAAAGAAATCCCTTAATTCTTCCTTAATAAAAGAAATTCTTAACGTATTTGATGCCGGGAAAATTCATTAGCATAACTCAGTTTTCCTTGCCTGGCGTTATTAATACGCTTATATAAGGTATCTTTATTTATTTTACAAAGATGTTAGATAAATGATAAATTAAAATAGGTACTTAATGGTATTTTTAGTTATGTACAAAGTATTACAGAAGAGCTCGTCTAAATACCTTTGCAGGAGATTCCCTCCGACGCTCAGAGAGCTTTGATTAAAAATACCAATTAAGATTACGAGCTTTTTATTCCACTTGTAATCAAGCAGTTAATTAGGATTTAGCGCGGGCGGCGGCGCCCGGTCCGGCCCTGCGCGCTACTTACCGACATTTTCATAATGATCAAATTAACGTTCTACAAAATAAATTAGAATATTACACTCCTTGTACCGGTAATCTTTTAGTTTTGGATAAATTAACTCCATATTTAGATATTAGTTGTTTGTTAACTGTGCTGTGTCTAAAGATAATCTCTGATTTAGCAAAATATGAAATCGTAAGTAAGTAGGTCAAGTTGGATCTAAGTTACAGTTATTTCCTAAGAGACAATAACTTCTACTTGTTTTAAATATAGGAACGAACATGAAAGCCAAGACATATCTCTCCCATTTTAGGAGCGGCGAAGTAACAAATCAATATTTGGAGTGAGTGCTTTTTCGTGCTATGGAGAAGCTTTTATCTGGACAACGGTCGGGTGGCAGCACAAACAGTCACACGACAGAGACATTCACTTAAACATAAAACGTTCATCTGTCCCGCTCGGGGAGGACACTTCGGACTTTCATTCAACTTTAATTATGTTTTCAAATTACATCATTGTATCATCGCTGGTGGTTAAGATGACCTATAAACCAATATTATCACTGTTTAAAAATAAAACATAGTTACTATCACGTAACGAGGAAATAAACGCAAAAATATTGTTAATAGCTACTTACTATGTTTTGCTAATTTAGTCCTATTTAAAATTAATGATTTGCATTTTTTCTCAAGTCGCAAAATAAAGAGCATTCAACCTCATTAAAGTAATAAAACGCAGTAATTAAGTAGGTACCACTGTATACAATACTTCGGCCAGTTTCTTCATCAAAAGTTAAAGTTAAAGTAATGTCTAAAATAAAAGTAACGGTCAAATTCGTTTTTTCAAGGCTAAACTGACAGCAAAATTCATAGAAAAATTGAATTTAACCGTTACTTTTACTTTAGACATTACTTTAGCCATAACTTTAACTTTAACTTTTGATGAAGAAACTGGCCGTTAATGTTTACGTAAACCTAGGTCAAAGATTCTGGTATTAAGCTAACGTCGTCCGCTTATGCAGATCCGTATTAATTTACAAAACAAACTGGTGAATTTTGAATGATATCTGTAAAACATTTAATAAACGTTTCATACAAACAATTAGTGAAGATAAGGAAAAACTCTTTGACTTTTAATACTTACCTTATCAGCTCAACGTCCAATCTTATTTAAACAAATTAAAAGGGCCGGAAAAACATTTAATTAACGTTGCCAATGGTATAGTGAGGTTTAACCAATACAGACTAAGTGGAACTTTACCGCAAGCGTTAATTATTATCTGCGAGGAGTGCTCTTTGTTTAGTTGCTAACTCTAAATTAGTTTTCGAAATGGATCATTCACACCCCGGCAATCTCCCCCTGCGCACCCCTCCCCGCTAGTAATTGGAACGTTCTGAGATGACACCACTCGGCTGCCTCTAATCAGTTAACAAGAAACTCAGTGTACACCATTGTGATCTGTAATCACATGCCACACGTCACGACGAACTTGAACCTCTTGATTGTGTTCCCGCACGAGGGCCTACAACCTCACGCTACTTACAAATAAATGAGAACAGACTTCCATGTCCTGACGGAAATTGAGTAAACGCAACACAACACAATGTACCAAATCTTAAATTGTTTGTTTGCTATCGCAGTCCATAATGGACCCGGATGAGTTGCTGCTTACCTGACAACACCTACCAAATTAAGATGTTACTTAGGCACAAAACGTAGTCGTTTTGTTTCAGACACTTAGCGAGGGCCGTAAGTAAGCACTTATCTTTACAGTTCCTGCATTAAGTCGTCAACAATTAAGCCTCATTAAATTTCATTAGTGGAACGGTCCCGCGAGTGGTGGCGCGGGGCGGGCGGCCGACTGCCGGTCCGACGCCGCTTAGACGGATAATCTCCAGCTGTCAGCCGCTAATGCGTTTTAGAGTACGTAATTTGAACCGTCGAGATCGGTGGTAATTAACGGCCGCAATTAAGCTAAGTGATTATTAGTAACTATGAGCGCAAAACGATGGATGCAGTCGTCATAACCACTCATTGAGCCATCTTCGTTGGAATCTGTACATCTGATAGTGAAATGTTTGCCCAACGTCTTCACAATGCGCAATTCATTCTAATGTAATTCTAGTCCAAGCTTTCAACATTACTTAAGATTGAGAATATATATTCCAAGTTTTGATTTTTTTACCACTACGAGTGGGATGCTTTCCAATAAAATGTAATTTAAGTGAAGATACAAATGAGAGCAGAGTGAAGGCTTTACGTCACTTCAATTTTGTGTTAAAAGTAAGTGTGCGCGCCTCAAGTAACCCGGAGGCAGGGGTAATGTATTCCCATATATACATAAGTGAAAACATTTTAAGAAGCTCCACGGACCCACTGCATCACCCCCGGGGTTAGGGCCTAAAAGCACTATCTCGGAGCCAAAGCCTTACAACTCTTCTCAAATTCAACTTACTTTGCTCTGTGTGGAGGTGCTCGTATGGATGTTTTGTACTGTACAAACAATCTTGATACTTACAGAATAAAATAAATGCAAACGAAATTTTATTTATATTTTAAATGGTTTGAATTATTCTTATTGACATAATCACAGATCGAATTGAGTTTACCTTATCGAAAAATATTTTTACTTAATGTTAAAATCGTTTCTCTGTTATATGCTATGAGGATGAATACAGATATTAATTAAATAAAGAATATTTTAGCACCTCGTACTTTTTTGAATTAAATAAAAATCATAGCACCGTCTTCGAACCGGAAACGGATCGTAACCGTAACACCCGCATCATCCTCCTATATTGTCCTGAGGCGACGTTAAGGCGGTAACGTGACGATTCCGATTAAGTGATCAGCCTGCTCACGCTAATATTTTCATTGTGGCAAATATGTTGTGACATCTGATGATAAAAAAACCCTACATGAATGCATGCATCTGTAATTTACTGTTAATTTACCAAATATTTATTGTAATCTAAAAACTGTAGACTACCCGATACCTTGATTTTACGGCCCCAATATTCAATCTCGATTTCCTTTATGAGATAAAATATCAATCACGTTTAGTCATAGTATACGGACACAACACACGTAACGAATTCAAGTTTAGTGTCGCACAGGGCTGAGACCGTAGAGCCGTGGTTGCAATTGACCGAGGCGGACAAACCGCAGCATCGCCACGCTTACGCGGGTTGCTTCGGGTTAAATCTCCTACCCTCAGACTCACATTGCCCCACAAACATCCAACATTAACCCTCTCTTTCTTTTAAAAGCCACAAATCGAACGACACCAAGTTGCTTTCTTCAGGTCACGAATACGCGGCTATGCTCGATTTCATATAAAATAAATTGAAAAGTTTTCGAGTTTAATTCCGTTCCTCAAGCCGCCATCAGTTCGCGCTCGCGGCGGCGGGCGTGGCGGAAGCGAATCTCGATGTTTTGTAATGGAGCTTTTTAAAATGGAAGTCGAACTTTTGTCAGACACTTTTAGCCGCGCCGGAGATACATTTAAGCTTTTTAACTTTTCCACTCCGGTAATGTATCCCACACTTTCCTACGTCTGTAGTGGAGATGTCGTGTAAGTTTTTTTTTACTAAGTAGATAGATGAAGTAAGCAACTTTTTTATTTATGCGACTGAGCTCGTCCCCGTTGCTTGCAATAATCCTGCCAAAGAGCTTCTCTCTATCCGACTTCGGCCCACTTGTTTTTTTCGTGTTCGACGACAGTGTAAACATTTTGCCTACGATCCATTAAGTAAATGCACTCTGGCCGCCACTCGGCACTGCATTAATATTGCATTTCTAACTCCTCCCTGCTGCCCCAAACCCCCACGATTGCAAGCCCTCGATGGACATTTACTTGGGCAGGTTTTCAGGAACAAAGCTAATGGACAGCATTTTACATATCGCACGAATATTAATTTACAAATGTACACGTACCTAAGTAACGAGCTTTTGGGTTTTTATGGCTGATTGCTCAATGAATGAGTGTTTGGAGATGTAACATCATCTTGGTTATTTTATAAGCAACCATTTAGAAACATCAGCTGGCTGTTTATCACGACACGCTCTAAAATCAAAAGCACTAAATATAACGGCACAACACATGAAGGCCCATCGCAAGGTTCTCGTGTTTCATCCATACATGGCAAAATATACAGCACGGTGTAACTCCTTTAAAAGACGTAGCGTACATTTCTTACAAATTATATCAATCTCTCAAAATCAATAAGTGTTTGTAGCTAATGTAAGCGCTTAACGAGCCGCGAGCGGGACTCCTGAGCGGATCAGCAAATGGAGTGCTTCATGCATAATGTAGCGCAGGCTGAGTGTTGTTTTGAAAAGCGTTCTGAATTTGTTATTTTCGTCACACCAGGTGATGCCCAGGCACCTCATGAAACATTTAACGACATATCGATGTACATAATGTTGTTTGTTCGACACCCTTTATGAAGATTCCGCTCCATGGTGCACTTTTTGGCACCATCAGAAATTTTAAATGTGGGTATCATTTTGATTGTAATCACTAAATGTAGGTACATAATACGCTATACAAGGTGTTGATTTGCATTTGTGCCATATTTTAGGAGAAGGACATAAAATACGTAAATAATCGATTGGAATTACAGTAGACGGGAAATAGCTAATATGCACTGCTTTTTTTGTCATTGTAATGTCGTAGTATTTCAGAAGTAATCCAATTTTATGAATGATCAATGCATATGCTTTGTATTTGCGTTTGTGTGATGGCGCAGCACGGTTTTAGGGCCAGTAACACACGCGCCAAGTTTAAATACGGCTAGATGACATGGACGGAAATACGAAAAAATAAATACGTACCAATTTTTGTTGATTTGGGTCGAGAATCATTAGCATAATTACGTCCTTAAATATGGCACGAATGCAAATCAACAGCTTGTATAACGAGCGAGTTATTGCAGGACAAATATCATGCTTAAGACAAACATTTCTTGATCACCTATTCAATTAAGTAGATGTTAACCTATTTTAGGAGTGGAACAGAATGTTTTAAGGGCAAAAATACCTACCTGTAGCTTCATGGAATAAGTCCTGTGCCCCATAGATTTTACATAAGTACGAGATAATAATATGTATAAAAATGTATCACACTAGCAATCTCCGATCAATTTCCGATAATATGTTCTTTGTGGCTATATGCTCTTAATTCTCCTGACTACTCCTATGCAAAATAAAAATTTAATTACGTTCTACACAATCGCAATCCTAAGGAAAGCATCTTACACCACCGTTGTTCAGTAACGTTAGTAATCAGAAAATATTTAACAGTAAACGGGCCTCTTTTCTTCAAATTAGGGCA
This sequence comes from Helicoverpa assulta, assembly GCA_963856015.1. Classification (NCBI taxonomy): domain Eukaryota; kingdom Metazoa; phylum Arthropoda; class Insecta; order Lepidoptera; family Noctuidae; genus Helicoverpa; species Helicoverpa assulta. The sequence continues at coordinate 7,496,132 of CAWLCW010000016.1, forward strand.
TTAAACATCTGCATTGTGCAGTGAACACAAAAAGATAAGTCATAATAGGATTTACGGGATTGAAACGGGTCGAGCTGGAAACAGGAATCATCTCTTTGCCGTAAAGCGAAATTTCTATATCCTTACGTAACTTTATTAAATGATAACAGGAGATAACCGGCACCTCAGAATTAATTAATCCACTCAGAGATTGCATCTAAAAGCCCGCTGCCCCCGCGCACCCCGTCTCCACCCGGGGTCGATCCGTTTCCAGCCACTTAAACTTCACGCGGCGCGCTCCTAGCTTCCGTTTTAATTACAAAATTAATTCAAAATGTAATTAAAGTTAACAATAAGGCAGCAAACAATTGAAGTTATTTATGTTAGTTTATGCTTTATGGCGAGTACTGCTACGTTGGAAATGCGATTTACTCAAGAGTCGAGTTGAATATGCTGACTTCCATTGTTACGTCTTTAGCTTTAGGTACGTATATCGAATACCACTTGATGATATGGGAGTTTATTAATATTTATAATGAGAAAACATTGAGTAGCAAACTCAGGTTTTTTAATTGCATTCTTTCCACGACTTGGTACCTATTTTATGCATTACCTAGGTACATCAATATTTTTGATGAAAAAACTACTTATGCCTGCCAAGCTTAGTCTTAGTTAAATCCTTACTTGAAAGTTCTTTCATCATCATCATCATCATCATCTCAGCCATAGGACGTCCACTGCTGAACATAAGCCTCCCCCTTAGATCTCCACAGATACCTGTTGGAGGCGACCTGCATCCAGCGTCTTCCAGCGACCTTTATAAGGTCGTCGTCGAAAGTTCTTTACTCTTAGTTAAATCCCAAATTATATACCTATAATGATGTGAGAGAGAACCAGTGGCAGAAGACAATCAAACTCAACAAGTTATTATCATGTCCCGAGCCTTTTCCCAACTATGTTGGGGTCGGCTTCCGACCTAACCGGATGCAGCTGAGTACCAGTGTTTTACAAGAAGCGACTGCCTACCTGACCTCCTCAACCCAGTTACACGGGCAACCCAATACCCCTTGGTAAGACTGGTGTCAGACTTACTGGCTTCTGTCTGACTACCCGTAACGACTGTCAAGGATCTTAAATGACAGCCGGGACCTACAGTTGAACGCGCCCTCCGAAGCTCAGCCATTGGCGTCCAAGATATAGGTACTTTACTTAGAAAGTACATAGGTACAAACTTAGAAAAGTTACAGTGGTAGGACTTGCCTGACCTGGAATCGAACCCGCACACTCATACTTGAGAGATTGTTTTTTTACCCATTAGGCCACCACGACTTTTCACTCCACAAGGGATGAAGCTAAACCTTTATTTCAGTAAAGTACTTATTAGGAGATGAGCCGCGTCGAGGACTGATCCATTCGACATCGCTATACAGGCAATAAAGCTCTGTTGAAAAGCACTTAACAGGATTGATTCAGACCATTTACCATTCTATAAACAAACACAACCTTTCCATTATGGTAAATTATAAAACCTTTTAGCAAATCGAAATCGAAGAAAAAGGAGCGGTCTGCTTTGACGCTATTGGATATTATTATTTAAATAGGTTTGGTATCTAGCGGTGAATTCATTTCGTAAGTTTGAATTCGGTACCTAAGTATTCACTTTATATTTTGCGGTTTTAAAATATATTCTAACGTAGTAATATAATAAGACTAGCTAGATTAGGTACCCATATTGTAGTTATGTATATGTTACTAACAGGCCAGCATAAACAGAAAACGGCTGTAGTTAACAGATGAACTGTAGAACAGCCAGCAGCGTGCAATCACAACAATTTTCATCACCTCTCTCCGATGTACTTAGATCTGAAAACAGAAAATAGTAAATAAAAATACCTATCTGCAATAGGTTGTGGAGAGTGCAGAATTCCGATGACCTTTTTTTATAAATTCTTGTTTATAAAGCCAAATCGTATTGAAGATAATTTTGTAAATTATTTTTGTAAATATGTACCTAAATTTAATTTAAAAAGAATATTGAATAGGTATGTATTTGTATGCCTGGAGATAATTATTAATTTTGATAAAGGTAAATAAAACTGCCCATGTTAAAAGCTTTTGAACCACAATATGAACAATAAACATCATCATAAATAAAATCAATCCGCCGATTTCTTCAACCATCGAACCACAACTTCTGAAATCCCGAATTAATTCTTATTTAACTCACTGACCTCGACACTTATACCGACATCTATAATATTCTAACATAACTAAACACGAAAGCGCGCGATTTTTTTTTTTATATAGTAATACATTAATACAGTACTAGTGGCACTGGCACTGTCAGTGTCAGTGTCAAAGATCATGTCAGTTGTCAGATTCACATGGATTATTTTTTGTACCGCTTGCTTACCTTCAAAATAAAATAACGCAGTTTTTTTTAAATAGGATCCATTGAAATGTTTCAAGGCTAAATTAAATAAAAGTGAAACCGAAATGCCGACTACAAGAAAGAAAGTGATTAAAACAGTATACAAAGATGAAGAAAGCGAAGCTGAGGGTGGTGATTTCAGTGATTCGGGATCAGACGCGAAGATTTCTGCAGATGGTGAATCTAGCTCCGACGAAGATGCTGAAGACGACGAGTTCGATAAAAAAAACAAATCTAAATCTAAAAAAACTAAGATCATTGTTGTGAAACCCAAGTTTACGAAAAGCTTGTTGAGACAAATAAAAAAACAAGAACGTCGAACGACGAACGCCGGCAAGGAAGAAGACGCCGAAATTCCCTCTTCACATTTTTGTGTAAAAGATCTGAAAGATGCAGAGAAATTGCTACCAATTCTTAATTTGTCAGAAAGTGGTAAGTTCATTTATATTCATATTCATATTCATATAATTTATTGCGTTCCACAAGTTTCACATGGTGTTACAAAAAGCTTACAGCTACGTACATTTGTGGACCCTGTTAGGGCACAGCAACATTTGGCATTTAATGCCAGTACATTTAAAATACTTAAAACTAATTCTAAATTATTATGGTAGTTTTAAACATTAGGTATAATAGGAATAGTTAATTTACAATTAAAATTATATATTATATTTCTTTATATTTGTATAAATATATGTATATTAGGAAATTATTTAGATATTAGCTATTTTAGTGTATTGTAGTGTGTATATTGTTTATGTATGACTAATATTTATTTTGTCGTTCATGTATTCTTGAATTGTATAGTATGCCTTTTTAGTTAGGATTTCCTTAATTTTATTTACATATACATTATACTTTGGTTCGTTTTTTATAGCATTTGGTAATTTATTATATATTTTTATTGCCATTACATATGGACTATTTGAATGTAATGTCATACGGGAAGTAGGTAGCATGAGCATGTTCTTATGTCTAAGTGATCTGGTTTTGTGTTTGTCTCCTCGGGTTGTGAAGAAGTTACTGTATTTCCTAACAAACTTGCATATTTCTAGAATGTAAATAGATGGTAATGTGAGTATTTTGAGTTTAATGAAGAAGGGTTTGCAGCTGTCAGTTTGTTCTATATTTACAATAATGCGAATTAATTTCTTTTGCAGTGTAAATAAAGTAGTCGCGTCTGTGCTATTTCCCCACAGTATTATGCCATAGCTTAGCCATGCGTTTGCATAGGCGTAGTACATTGTAAGTGCGGTTTGTATGTCTGTAGTTTTTTTCACTTCGCGGAGAGCATAGCTAAATTTTGAGATTTTTGCCTTGGTATTATTAATATGCGTTTTCCATGTTATATGTGTATCTATTGTTATTCCTAGAAGCGTAAAGTCTTTAACTACTTCAATTTTTGTACCGTTTATGGTGAAGTTAACTGCCAGAGGGTTTTTTTATTCATGGACTTTTGGCGATAAGTACAATTTTGTTCAAATCAGGTTATCAACAAGTTTAGACCTGTCTTGGCTCACATAAACATGGTGCAATAGCCAAAAATGCTTCACAAGGTCACTGGGTTATGAGATAGAAGTGGAATTTTATTGCGATCAACAATAGAGATCCCATACAACCTTCGAGTTGTGTTAGATAATTCAAATCCCTTGTCTTAATTTTGGGTTAGTGTGTAGCAAAGGGTGTGCAAGGCTTTTGGGAAAATTTCAAAAAATGTCTAGTTTTTCATTTGTATCGTATAGAATACTTAAAAATAAGACGAAAACCATCTGGGCACCTTTTGCCTAGGACCAACGGTTCGCCTGAAAATGAGCACTGAAGGTCATTGTAAACAAAGGCAAAGTCGACGGAGCCCCGCTACGCGGGGCTCCTTGGTCCTAGACAAAAGAAATGAAAAACTAGGCATTTTCAGAAATTTTCATTTTTTATGAAAAATGTTCTAAGTCCCAAAAGCCTTGCACACCCTTTGCTACACTCCAACCGATTAATTAAGTGTGCAATAAAGAATAATAATATTACTAGCTTTCGCCCGCGGTTTCACCCGCGTCCCGTAGTCGGATGGTGACAAAAAATAGATGTTGGCCGATTCTCAGACCTATTCAATACGCTCACAAAATTTCATGAGAATTGGTCAAGCCGTTTCGGAGGAGTATGGGAACGAAAACTGTGACACGAGAATTTTATATATTAGATTATACATATATGATTTTCTGTAACTCTTGTTACCTCCTAATGGGAGTGTATTCCTTTAATTATCCTGAAAAATATTATAGCTAGAGGCTTAAGCTGTAAACCAGGGCTTTATTAACACATTAAATCAGTAATGTCAAACTACTGGTCAAGTAAATAATCCAAGAATGTACAGTTTGCAGTGACACCTCACATTGTATTATGAGGCTCATACTAAAGCTGTAATACTGGAGATAATAACCGTCTTACCACAAAAACTTTTAAACGTCAGTTTAAGACTTGTCTAAAAAAATGTCAAATTATGACGTTGACATATGGTTCATTTTGCAGCCACAATTTTTTTGGACAAGTGTAAAACAGGTGGTTAAGTTTTTGTGGTAAGGCCATAAATGTTTATTTTATTATTTTCAATAGAAATATGCAATATGTTACAAAAGTGCAATAAATTATCATAGTCAAACACATCGCCAGCCTCTACAAAAAATAAATCTAGTTTTTTCCTGCTTCAGATTCCAGTGACAATGAATCTCCTAATGCTTCTAATAGAACCACTAGTACCTCAGAACCTTCTGCAGAAGTTAGCCAAGATTCAAGCAATGACAATGATGGTATGCAGTGTCAATATGTGAGTATACACCAAATGCTTCTGTTTTTATTATTGAATGAGATGATTGTTGACAGAAATCTATACTAATATTATAAAGCTAAAGAGTTTGTTTGTTTGTTTGAACGCGCTAATCTCAGGAACTACTGGTCCGATTTGAAAAATTCTTTCAGTGTTAGATAGCCCATTTATCGAGGAAGGCTATAGGCTACTTTTTATCCGGGTCCGTGCCGAGGTTCCCACGGGATGCGGGTGAAACCGCTGGCAGAAGCTAGTATATTATAAAATATTGGAATAGTATAGAATATTTTTAATTAGAATGTATGTTGTTACAATAATAGTTTAGTCCCAGGTGTATTCTACCGTTTGGCAGGCTTGGTTTAAGAAAGTCAGATTTCTGGATAAATTGTTTTCAAAATCTTTTGGGACATTCAGATAATCTGACTGACTTTTCCCCTTTTAATCAATTTTTATTCCCTGTTTTCTATTTGATTAATTGTTGATGGCAAGTACGTTTCGTCGTTTTACGACCTCAAAATTAGATGACGTTGATGAGATATGACGCTCCATTCCTTCCAGTAACGTACCAAGATCAGCGCTATCTAGGCATCAGATAGGAAAAGATTTAGAAAAAATCCCTCATTGCCCCAAATCCTAGGGCCGAAACAAGTAAACCATGATAAGCGACTATTAGAGTTTCAATATTTACTTTTTTTGACAGATTACGAAGTAAGCCGAGGTTCCTAAAATTTTACAAACCTCTGCTGCTTGTGGCTTCAATGTCAGTTGGCTGTCTATAAGGATTCCAAAAAATTTGGTTACATGTGTTTCTTCTACAATTTCCTCATTGTGATTTTTTTCTTTGGTAAAAGTGCATAACTATGGTATATTTTTGTTTATTTATTAATAAAATATTGTTGTTGAACAAGTTGATTATCGTTTTGAGAGCATTATTTACAAATATTTTGTATTCTTGTTTGACATTTTACTAATTCTGTGCTGTCGTCAGCACATATATAAAATTTTGTTAATTTATGAATTAGTTAATAGTTAGTCATGTCATCTTTACTGTTCTTTCTAAAATAAATTTCACTACAATAATTTTAAGGCTACCAGGAAATATACTTGATGTCTTTCTTATGTTTATAATATAGCTTAGGGGGCTGGCTATATCATTCGCTACGTACTTTATATTTTTTGTTGAGATACCATCGTACCCAAAACTGCGTTCATTTCACATAGTAAGGCAATTTAATAATGTTCCAATTTTCGTTATTATTTTACGCTTACTTAAATCATGGGGTTCATGAACAGGTATGGTCAAATAACATCCAAGAAAACAGTGAAGAAATTGCACAGAAAGCTTTTTTGGAACTTGAAAAGCACAAGGCAAAAATTGAAGAGACTAAGGCCTCACTTCAAAAGTATACCTTGAAGGTAAACTCAGAAAAGGAATCAGACGTGAAGGACCTTCTTGCAATGGGAGAAGAAGTTTTACCTGAGGAACCTGAAGAAAAAATTGTAACAAAGAAACCCAAAGTTAGAAAACGTAAAGATGACAGCGATTCTGAAATAGAGGATTGGGAAGAAGTTAAAGGTAACATTTTTTGTAAATGTCTTTTGAAGATTTTATCTCAATTATGTAGTTTCAATTTATTATATAAAAATGTTGGAACAAATTTTGTATAATAAATAATAAAAATCTATATATATAAAAGAAAGTCGTGTTAGTTACTCCACTTATAACTCAAGAACGGTTGAACCGATTTAGCTGAAAATTGGCAGGGAGGTAGTTCAGAGCCAGGGGAAGGACATAGGATAGATTTTATTATAAAAAATAAAAATAAAAAATCAATTTATTCCGGACATACAGCGCCATCTATTGTTCAAACCAAAAATCTGCCGGATGCCACTATTCCACGCGAACGAAGTCGCGGGCAGAAGCTAGTATATATATATAAAAAACAATACTGCTAGTTCTACAACTACCATGAGGACAAATAAAATCTAAAATTTAATTTATTTCAGAATCAAAAGAAATACCTCAACAAGGCATACAACTTTTTGTCGAGTTCCCTGATGCTGCGTGCAGGAAAGAAAGAAAAAAAATGGACGTTGAAATGATGATGAAAAGGAAAATAAATCGCGTTAAAAAAGAATATCAAATTTACATGCATAAGGTACATGTTTTATGTTGGTTAGGCCACGGGAATTACGTGAGCGGTGTTTTAAATGACCAGGACCTCATGGCAGCAGTATTAACTTTAGTCCCATCGAAAGAGTGCTATCCTGGAGAAAGAGTAGATATGAAATATGTTGAACAAATCACAACTTGGTACAAAGACAAACTAACACTAAAACAAGACAAACATGAAGATAAATTCAAACCAAAAGACCCACCTCTTAAAACTTTATTATTAGAACAAATTAAAAGTAGAGTTGTATCTGCAAAAAAATATTTAGTTTTCATATTTGTTATCATGCTACGAGCATTGGGACTACAATGTCGTGTTATGTTTAACTTTGTTGTACTGCCCCTAAAACCACCGAGTTCTGAACTTTGTTCTCTTGCTACAAAGCCAAAAAAAGATAAGGCTGATAAGCCCAATAACACTGAGCAGCCCAAGTCCCCATCCGTAAAAAACGAGGATAAGAAAGATGAAAAAGAGAAGCTAGAAGCTGGTCCATCAAAGCCCAAAGCCAAAAAGCAAAAACTTGCTCAAGTAGATGGAAATGACGACAGCTTTTTTTATAGTGATGATGAAAATATAATGCAAGTTGACGGTAGTGATGATACCGTGAAAGATAGAAAAGCTAGAGCTAATAAACGAGCAAAAGCAGCTAACCCGAATACAGATAAGTCTGACAATGAAGATGTATCACCACTAAAAGTAGCTAAAACTCGAGCAGGTCGCGTTGCATCTTCAAAACAGGATACAAAAAAAGTTGAAGAAAAAGTAACTTCAAAAAAATTATCACTGAAAGGAAAAAATAGTAAAGAAGCGATTGTAGAAAAAAATAATGCTGTTGATAAACCACCTATTGAAAGCAAGCCTCAGAAAGGAAAAAATAAAACAGCTTTAGTGGAAAATAAAGATGAAACGAAAGTTAAAACACCTGTTAAAAAACAGGCAATAAAGAATACTGGAGAAGCAATCGTTGAGAAAGATAATGCAAAAGTTAAAACACCTGTCAAAAGCTTAACTCGCGGTCAAAAACAAAAAGCTGAAAATAGTGCCAATTCATTAGAAAACAAAGAAAAAAGTCCTGAAAAGAAATCAAGTAACACCAGAAGTAGGGTGCAAAGAAATAACAAAACTACGAATGCTAACACTGATAAAGACGTTATTGTTCCTAAAATATCTGTAACTAATGAGAATGCAGAAGATGTGGCAAGTAAATACTTTGAAGAGACAAAACCGGCAGCTAGTCGTTTATCAAGAAAACGTTCACAAACCACTAATCCTGATGCTTCCAAAACTGCAAGTAAAGTTGATGATAAAAGTAAGGGTAAAGTTGCAGCTAAAGGCCGAACAAAGAGCGCTCCTGGTGCAGCTATGGAAAAAAGCAAATATTTTGAAGGACAAACGTCTAAAGAAAGTACTCCTAAAAGAGCTTCAAGACAAATAAAAAAAGAAATTAAAGAAGAAGATAGCCAAAGAGTCAGCCATAGGGATCTTGCAAAACCTGCGAAAGGAAAAGGTGATGTTACTAAGGATTTGGTAAATATCATCAAAGGCCGGGTCAAAGATGCAAAATTGGAATCAAAGAAAGGATTGGTTAAAGGTATGTTATCATATTCATCATGATCAGGTTATGTTAGTTCATTGCTAGACATATAATATTCTTTCATATAAAAGCTTATTTTACCTCTATATGTTACTCTTTTATACTAAACTCACCAATCTTGTGAGTTTGACGTGTAATGACGAAAATCATAAATTATCTTCAGATAAAATCAAGAAAGAATCTGATGAAGACAGTGATTATTTACCAGTTGAAGATCCTAAACGACGTAACTCTGAGAGTGATGATGATTTCAAGCCCACCAAAATTAGCCCCAAGCCGAGCACAAGTCGCCGCATAGACCGACGTGTCCTATCATCAGTCTCCAGCGAAGATACCAAGAAGAACCGAACGGACGTGTGGTGCGAAATATTTGTTGAAGAACTTGAACAGTGGATCTCTGTTGATGTCATCAAAGGGAAAGTTCACTCTTCTGGCGACCTTTATGTAAGTACAAAAAAAAATGTACTTCAAAAAATTGTTTTGTTTTTTTTTATCCCGAACGAGCTTACTGCTGGAAACTCAGTAGTCAATCATCTGGCTAGATGTATGCAGCACATATAATTATTTTCCACAGAGTCATGCCACTCATCCTGTGTGCTACATAGTTGGCTGGGACAACAATAACTACCTAAAGGATTTGACACGTAGATACGTACCCCATTGGAACACAGTTACTCGTAAGGTTCGCGCTGAAACTCCTTGGTGGAACAAGGCGATCACACCCTGGCTTGGACCAAAGACTGCGAGGGATAAGGAAGAGGATGAATACCTGGATAGAATGCAGTTAGAAGCGCCGCTGCCCAAGAGTATTGCTGAGTAAGCACTCTTAATATTTTATACCACATTTTGTTTACATAAATCATCCATTGAAAAAGAAACCTAGTAGTGTAATAATAATTTACTTAATAATTTCAGATACAAAAACCATCCGTTATACGTGTTAAAGCGGCACTTACTTAAGTTCGAAGCTCTGTACCCGCCTGACGCTGCTGTGCTCGGGTTTGTTCGCAACGAACCAGTGTATGCGCGAGAGTGCGTGTACACACTCCACTCCAGAGACATATGGCTCAAGGAAGCTAAAGTTGTGAAGCTGGGAGAAAAACCTTATAAAATCGTTAAAGCACGCCCTAAATGGGATAGGGTAAGTTTCTCACCATTAGCACATTTTACGTCTTGCCCATCATATTTTCCATTAAAATTTACATGATGACGCCATCAGCTCTTTGAAGGCAACTATATTAATTATTCTGTAATATATTTTCCAGCTTTCAAATAAACTGATAACTGATAAACCTCTGGAAATATTTGGACCATGGCAAGTACAAGATTACGAACCACCAACTGCAGAAAACGGCATAGTACCTCGCAATGCTTACGGCAATGTTGAACTGTTCAAAGAATGCATGCTGCCTAAGAAGACTGTTCATATAAAGTGTAAGTAGTGGACTTTAATAATTGCTTATTGATGTATATTGATACATTTTCATAAATAGCAGTTATAAAGTAGGCGATTTTTTAAATCACAAAACTTGAGGCAAATTCAATATTATCTTTATCTTGAATCTACAGTGCCGGGCTTGAACAGAGTAGCCAAGAAATTGAACATAGATTGTGCGCCCGCGATGACCGGGTTCGATTTCAACGGTGGATGGTCCCACCCTGTATACGATGGATTCGTAGTTTGCGAAGAATTTGAGGAAATCATTACTGAGGCATGGGTAAAGGTAAGATAAAATATCTTATTATTTGAAATCATTCACTTCTTGTAGGAATATACTGTACTATAATATAAGTGACCCAACCTGTCTTGTTTAGGATCAAGAAGAACAAGAACGTAAAGAATTAGAAAAAATCGAAACAAGGGTTTATGGTAACTGGAAGAAATTGATTAAGGGCTTGTTGATTCGTGAACGTCTAAAGAATAAATACGGGTTTGAGGACCCTAGCACGTCAGAAACTACAAAAAAATCTAAAGGACCAAGATTGGTTGTGAAAAAAAAATCATGATAAAATTAATTACACTCTTTTATTAATTTTAAAATTACAACTAAATGCATGATAGTTCATAACATAAGAAAATGCCCAATGTTAACTACCTGTAATGTAATTACTTGTTACATTGGAAATGAGGTTTGTGTATCATGTTGTGCATGATAGATAATGTTAGTTATTATTACCTGTGAATAAGATTGTTAAATTTAATTTAATAAGTTCTTATTGCATTTTGTTTTTATTTTTACGTTGTTATATTATACTAAATCATTAATTTAAAAATTAATTGTCCCCCTCTACCTCATTTTATTAAGCATCACAAAGTATAATAGTGATTCCGATTAAAAAAGAATTACACATGTGATAAATCTAGCAGCCTAAGTTAATTATCAAGTCTAATAAAAATCTCCGTCTATAATGTACCTTTATCTGTCTTTATTATAGCTATAATTTAATTTTAGACTAACGTAATAATTTAAGATTTTTAATACAATGTGTGTTTGTATCGTGAAACTCCGAACAATTAAATGGATCTTTTTTTATGTTGTACGTTTTATTTTTGGATACTTAAAGAAAACACTAGATGTCGTATATTTATTTAATAAAAATTATAACTTATACAAATTTTGTTTAATATAATAATATGCAAAAAGCTGCTTTAATCTTTACATTATCCTCATAATATGTGTTCGTTAGATATATATAGCAAAAGCTCCAAAAGCGTAATACACGTAAGTGGTTAGAATTTACTGTAGCACAGAAAATGTGCTTTTAGTAAATTACTAAATTATGTACAAAAATCTTTGGTGTATAAAAATATGTATAGACACTTCAGATCTTATAGATCAAGATCTGGTCGGTCGAAACGATTACAATTATTTGCAATCTTGTCCGCGTTTACAGGATAGTTTTTGTTTTGCACATACCTTCATATCACAATGTGATAATTATAAGGTATGTGTAATCACAATGCCGTTAATTTTTTTTAGGATTTTTGAGTTTTTTTTTTTCTTGCTGTATAACAAATTATTTATACATCTTACATACCTACATTAAGTCTATTACCTTATGTACTACAATATTTTATAACGAATATGTAAACTAAGGGCACAGACACATTCATCACAATTTGTACAATATCATATGAAAGGAATGTAACCTTTAATTTATACTTTCGTAACAAAATATGTGTCCTCAAAGGTTCTATTACCATTTACTTTATTAGTCTCATAGAAATAAGGCATCAACCATTATTAAAACCAGTTTAATACATGGTATGATAGTCCGTCAAGCTAGGTAGCAATTCACAATAGATTAGATTCCTTTCATGCTACCACTTTAATAACTAAATGGTTCCTATAAAGACCAGCTTCATAGTCTATTATGCCATGGTCAATGTGCCTGCGCCCATACCAAATCCTACACCCTTAGGACCGAAGTTCCTGCCATAACAACTTCGGCAGTAAATTTCTCCATTTGGTCCGTCGTTTAAGTTGGTAGAATCCTGAAACAAATAACAAATAAATATTTAAAAGAAGAAGGCAGAATATGGTAAGCTCTTTGCCTAACGTTATTGTTTCGTTCTTAAAAGCCACTTATCCAAGAAGAAAAAAAAAATGAGGATGCGTTCCATTCCACCGTTTTGTGATTCGTTGCATGTTACGCTTAACTGGGTTTCTCTATTTCTTTCGGGTTTCTCTATTTATAGGGTGCAAGACAAGGTTAACAATAGACAATTCTTCATAAATGTCAACGTGACAGTTATCCTTCATCTGACGTTAGCGTCTGATATTGACATTGTCAAAGCCCGGTTCGTTTGTCACACGTCAGTGTTTGTATGAAGTAATTATTTTTCGGGAATTAATTAACTTTTTCCCTTTTGTTAAACTATTCTATAAGATGATAACGTTAAAATCGAGAATGTTATCAACAGCGCTCCTTGTTTGCATTGCAACATTTTTAGTTAAAATTAGCAATGCTGAGTTTACAACTGAAGATTGTGCTTCCCTTGGATTCATCAAAGCTAACCTGTTATGCTCTTCTTGTGACCAATTGAAAGATTTTGGTTTAGAACAACTTATGTCTCATTGTAAAGAATGCTGTCATCAAGATGAAACTGCGCCGAAAGAGAAGAAATACGCTCGAGCCATACTAGAAGTGTGCACATGTAAGTTCCCCGCTTATCCACAAATACAGGCATTTGTGAAGAGTGACAGACCTGCCAAATTCCCTAATCTACAAATCAAGTATGTCCGAGGCCTCGACCCGATCATCAAGTTGTTGGATAAAGATGGTATAGTAAAAGATACTGTGGCTATAGAAAAGTGGAATACTGACTCAGTGGAGGAATTCTTAAAGGCTCATCTCGAAAATGAAGAGGATGATGAACACGATTATTTGAAAACTAATAGAATATAAATATTTTCACTATTTAATAAATTTAGTTGTTAAGCTATTTTGTGTTTCCTTTCTATCCGAACATTTATGTATTGTAATAGGTACTTACAAGAGATCTATGGCATTCCGCACATGAGAAGCACCGTTTGTGCCATGTGCCATTCTTGGAGTGCATCTGTTCAGCTGCATAGACAGGGAATCCACAACGAGGGCAGCCCTGGCCTTTGGCTGCTTTCTGGCCAGTGAAAGGTAGCTGCTCCATGCTGTGAAATTATATTTTCTTAAGTACTTAACTCTTTAATGTGAATATGGTTCCATCAGTGGTATGATACCACTTATCGATGAAACCATATGAAATACTATGCAATACCAATATTTTCATGAACTTTTATAGACATGGCATGTAAATATTGTGATTCCAAATGCCAATACTAATTTACAATTGCATTGATATTGATAAATATTAGCAATTGATACTCACTATGTGATAGCGGGCTCAGTGTCACACGAGACGAGGGTGGGGGCGTGGCCGTAACCGAATCCTCTGGGTCCGAAGAGCTTGGCGTAGCAGGCGCGGCAGTGGATCTCCTTGTCAGGGCCGTCGCATGCCAGCATCGAGTCCAGAGGCCGGTGACACTCCGCGCAGTTGAAACATTTCTTGTGCCACATCTGCAAGATGTGATTGAGTGAGATTGAGATTGGTTTCAGATTAACAAATTGGATGCAGTTTAATACATGGAACCATTGCCTAACTAAGCTCTTGAAATCAGGAACAGGCAAAGCTATCTATCTATCTCTTGCTATCTATCATGACGGCATAGTACTTAAGAATATTATCTACTCAAACGATCGTTATCTCATGACGGTAAGAAAACATCAAACTTACCGTGCCCTTCGCCAGTTGTTGTTCAGCGGCGAATACCATGCCACCGCAACGCGGGCAGCCCTGGCCCTTGGGCGCTTTGATGGACGTAGTATCAGGGTTGTAATAAGGACGACTGGCGGAAATCTCCTCCTCGCTGCAAAAGAACATTGCAATGTTATAGCTCAGAGTTCATGGCAGCGTTATAAGTCTCCAAAGAATCTAGTCGCAGCCTTCATAACTTACGTCAAGCCATCTGTCTGCAGGAAACCGGAGCCGCAAGCGAATCCGTAGCCGTGAGGGCCCCATTTTTTGCCGTAGCAGGTCTTGCAGTAAACCTCAGATTCAGGTCCGTCGCAAGCGATGATTGAGTCCAAAGTTTTGGAGCAGTCACGGCACTTGAAGCATTTGCGATGCCATTCGCGGCCCTTGGCCAGCACTTGCTCGGCAGCAAATACCACGCCTCCACATCTGGGGCAACCCTTGCCAGGTGGCGCCTGAATGGAAGCGGTATCAATCACCGTAGTCTTTGGTGCTTGCTCACTGCAAAACAAATGAAATGCTGGGTAAGTCATCTTAGTCATCATACTTTCAAATAAATAGGTGTTAACATTGTTTCTACATTACTATGTGGGTATGTATAATTGACTGAATTGAACGAGGAAATAATAATGTCTAGATTAGCACATGATTTTACATATTTCGCTACATAATATTTTCATTGACTTTGTTAGTTGTTGTGATTATGAAATGTGCGCAATGAAGTTCTGAAGACTAGCAGAAGATATACGTTTAACAATGGTTGCATTACCCGCCTAGTAACTATTATAGTAATCTGTGCTGTAAATTTCTACTACTGTTTGTGATGCGTAGCAACTAATTTATGTTTTTACGATGTAAATTTAAACAGACAGATCATCTGGGTACATATACTTACCTACCATCATTAAAATGCCGGATATATGTTACTTGACACGGTTTCAGGTAGGCTTACTACCGTAGCTATAGAAGTTAACCTGTTGCATTTTCTAGACACATAACTAAGTAGGTAAGTGCATACGGCATAGGCATAGGGCAGCATTTCTCCTCAGCAGATACCTACTACTTAAAGCTAACTAAATACCTATGTGATGCAAGTTATAAATTCTAATATGAAGGTATTTAATTCAAAAGATCTCCGTGTGTAAATCTTCGATGTTCAAATCTTGAATGCTTTACATAAGCACTGCAAGGTATTTAATTAAAACCAGAGATTAAAACCAATTGCGCTTGTGCCTCTAATCATGAACTCTCCTAAATTACTCATATTAATGAAGATGTTTAGCCAATCTGCCACAGATTACACGTTGTAAGCTTAAAACTTGCGGCTAGTCTCGCCGATATTAAAATTAGTTCGATCGAGAGCGGAGAGCGCGTTCTATTTTAACACTGGCACGTTGCCATCTCTTGTTTGTATTATAAGCTGTTTTTATGAAAGTGACTATGCGATGGAAATAACCTAAACCTGTCATGTAACCTGAGAAGTATACGTAATGTTACCGAAGCTTCTGGCGAAAATAGATTGCGTAGGTAAAGTGAAACATGTGGTGTTAAGCAATGAAAGTTATGAACGATGATTATTCCAACACTTGGGACTTAAAAACAATAAAAATCAATTTGCTAAAGCAGTCTATAAGCAAATAGCGTGTTAGATGACTTGGTTAATCATGAACAATTTGGACTTATGTCCTATGGACTGTCCTTCGGGATACATCAGGGTCTTGGTGACAATGTAATGTTATACCTTTGCCATTCCAGGTCCTTAATATCACACATAAGGCCCAGGCTTGACATTCCTCCATGTCCTATACCTCTTGGACCAAATCTTTGTGCGTAGCATCCTACAGCAAAAGCAAATAAGCGTTATTATTGCATCTGATGAGCACACAGCCATCCACGCTCCAATATTAATTTGTATTTTTGGATGATTTGTAGAAATCTTGCATAAGTAGTGTCAAAAGCTGTGCCCTCGCCAGATAAGTCACACGTCCGATCCACAAGCGGTTCTTACCCATTGGCGTAAGGGTCACTCTGCAAGACACCGGCTCCTTTTCCGTAACCATATCCCTTAGGACCAAACTTCTTCCCATAACATACTATAGAGAAAAACATTTAATTAAAACCACAAAAAGGGAAAATGAACATGCAATAACGTTAATAGATTGAATCGTCACTCACAATATTATTGGAATTCTTATGTAGGTATGTAGGGACTTGGAAACTTGTTGTTATGAATATTTTTATTAATTTAGAATATGTCACTTGAATTAAAATTGTAAGGAAATGTGGAAAATAAACAAACCTTTGCAGTAAATGTCTTTGTCTGGGCCCTCGCAACAGTTAGTAGAGTCCAGCCGTTTTAAGCAGTCTCCGCATTTGAAGCACTCCTTGTGCCACGCCTGGACATACAGTGAACAATGAGGATACATCAGGGCATGCTGGGACCATTCTACCCTATAGGATCACGCGCGTTATTACAATGATACATGATGTTATGGCACATACATAATTATGGGTGGGACATTTAATTGACATGTGGCACATAAATTAATCGAGCAGATACCTCTACAGTAAATGTCACCATCTGGCCCATCACAATGCATCATTGAATCAAGGGTCCTGTTGCAATTTAAGCATTTGAAGCATCGCCTGTGATAGCCCTACGGCACAACATTTTAGTTAAATTTATATTTTCTTACAATAAATAGACAATTAACTCATCATAAATGTTCATTATGTTGAATAAGCATCTAAAAGCAGGGAAAGCTTTTTCCGTAAGGGTTATGGAATTTGAATGTAACTGTAATTTTACATGGTTATTATCTAAAAAGTGTGTCGTATAAATCGGCATCTTACCCGTCCTCTAGCTAACATCTGTTCGGCGGCGTACACGTAGCCACCGCATCGGGGACAACCTTCCCCGGGGGGCGCCTTGGCGATAACACGTGGTTCCAGACAAGCTCCGTTAGTCCTTACGCCCCTGTATACATGCCGCAAATCAATCAATGTTCGATAATGGTCAGACCAAGCAACAGGTGACAGAAGAGTAGTTAAAAGCCTCTCAGGCAACGGTAGAATCCGTCTGCCCCTACATTCTAGTATCGGCCACACGGATTGCGGCTAAGCAGTTGATGCCGGCGGCGCACCTCCGCCGTAATGGGAGAAGGTAAGGGCTCCCGGCCGCCCGCTCCGCATCGGCCTCGCTACAGCACTACATTATATATCGACATAGAGGGCGCTTTCCTTATCCCATCACATTATTGACTATCAGTTAAAGCTAAGATGGAAGCGTTAGCTGAGGGTTAGACAGAGTGTGAGTAGCGAGGAAAGTTATTCAACATAAGATTGTCTCGGTGCATGCCATCTAGGTGCGTCTGGAGCGTTGCTAAGCCAAGGCTACATATTGGTTTCTCACCGTGGCTCCTTCGTGTTGGGGTACGCCCCGTTGGGGAGGAAGGGATCGACAGGGCAGGAGCGCGCTCGAGCCGGCGCGCGCCCGCTGCGGCAACGTCGCGGGCGCGCGCGCGCCTCGACCGCGCTCACGTAAACATTACTAACTCAGGGTTGGTAGTCGACTGTTTTATTTATTTGTGTTTTTTATAAATAATAAATAATACCGATGAACAAATTAAATTAAGCGATAGCGAATAAATAATCCTAACTAGAGTAATTTAAAGTACAGTATGGCGTGCGTTCGCGAGGCGTCGCTGGTGGGCCGAGATGTGTGTCGGCGACCCGCTAGTTCTTCTGGAGGGCTGCTCGCTCAATTCCTGTTGCGACATAAACGGAGACTGGTCATGCACGTGTCAGGCGGCGCGTAATGTACAGCCAGCGCGCGCTTTCTACTGTATAGTATGAGTATATATACACGCGGTTAATGTGGTTACGCACGGGCCCGGAGGCCGGCCGTCGTTGCGACCTTAGATAAGGAAAGGCCCTCAGTGGCGCGGGCGGCGGGAGTGCTAATAAAATTTGAAACTTACGCATTCTCAGCCTTCAGGTGTTCACCAGAGTCCATGGACAGGCAGCCAGCACCACCGCCGAAGCCGTAGCCTTTTGGTCCGAATTTACGTGCATGGCACACTTTGCAGTACAGTTCACCTTCGTGTTCTGAGCAGTTGGTGGAGTCCAGCAACTTCTGGCACAGGCCTGGACAACATAAATAGTGAATATGATGACGTCATCCGACTTACACGTATTTTATTTTATTTGGTACCTAGTTATTAGTAAATATTGGGATTTGCAGTGAATGAACTTACATTCTCATAGAACATAAATTGATAAAAATGGGGGCCCTCCCAAGATTTTAATCTATTGCCGAACCAAATTGCATCATAATCAGCTCAGCGGTTTTTACATGAGACCATAGCAGACAGAGTGTGAAAAGGTGCCCCGACATTATAATTATTTAAAAAAAAAACCTATGGCTTCATGAAACATCGAACATTGTGAAGTCATAGGTGAAAACTCCGAAATCGAATCAACAGTGGTTGGGCACGAATAAATAAACATTCAAGGAAAGATTACAGGTCATCGTCGCAGCCTATTAAACGACCACAGCTAATACTGCTGCCTCCCGCAAGCTAGGGCGTTGTTTATATTATTTACACATGTTATGTTAAATATTCTTAATTGAGACTAAACGGGTGGGTCCAATTATTCACTGTCCCCTTTTAATGATAACGCCAAGCATGAATGGTTGGCAATCTTGATTTCAAATTTTTAAAACATTACTTGGTTGTTCTGTTCACTATTCTAAAATGTCCTGTTTTTTTTTTAAATGCATTGAGTATTAATTCGGAACTTACCGCACTTGAAGCACATTTTGTGCCATTTGAGTCCTCCGGCGACTCTCTCCTCAGCTGCGTATACTGATTTGCCGCATTTAGGGCACTTAGGGTTATCTGCTGGTTTGAAAGGCATTGTGCTCGCTTAACTTATCCTGAAACAAAATATATCTAGTTCAAACAACAGGTCACATAGAGTGTCTTTTACAGGATCGAGACCAAATGTGTGGCGACTTGAAAGTTGGCTTCACAACTGTGCAGATGAAATCCCAATTACACTTTATAATCCAGCACAAAGTCCTCGGTTCATTAAGATCCACATATCACTGTTTAAGTAGTATCACATCTAGTTAACACATTAAACATTTTTTGGATACGTTAACCAATTTTATTCTTAATGCAACAGTCGTTGGCCGAAATCCAAGTCGCCTGCACCACTTCGATCTCATCTGAACTGACACTTTATTGCTCAACAAGCACGTATATTGGGCGAAGTATTAGCCGCGCGGGCTTCCTGCGGTCGCTCGGTTTAAAGAATGTAGCGAAATATGGAACGTAGGGCGGGCGGCGCGTGGGCCGATGCGCCTGCGCTCCTAATTTGGGGCGTTCAGGTAAAGTTACGTCGCTGGAGCGTGCCGATGCAACTCTAATAATAGTTCACATAGGGAAGGCTATTACTATGTTTCACTCGCGGTTATGTTAGGTTATGCAACAAAGAAAAGGTTATATGTCACTTTCACTGGAATAAGGACCTGTTCGTCGAAGTCGCTGCGGGATGATCTCCCGGACGCGTATACAGTTCAGGGCGTAGATGCCGAGACTGCGGTGCGCGATGTTCGAATGATGCGCGAGGGCAGCGGGCGACCGTAGTCTATGCGCGAGTTGCACACGGCCCTAGTGGGGGGGGCAGCACCGCCCTCGCTACCACCTGCGTGAGGAACACCCTCGGCTACCTTACGGACAACCCCCTCACATACCTTTCCACTTTCTAGACTTCAGGTATCATTGTATAGGTTTCTTAATGCAGCTCTATAATTTTTAAATCTAATTTTATTTTATTTTAATTTGAGGGTACTTAGTGGGACCCTAAGAGTGGGAGAATATTGTGTTTTGAATTCAATCATATATTTGAACTTAATTAATCAAGAAAATATTGATTCATTACCCTACCTAATCTCGCAGCAGTTAATTTTCTGCTTTAGAAAGAGGTCCACTTTAAATACGTTACTGACCTATACCCAAATTGAACAGATGCGTTATATAACAAAATATTAAAGTTTGTTTTGAATTGGATATATTCTTTATTTTATACATTAGTTAGACCCATGAATCCTACGATGATAGGTATGATTTTTAGGTACCTTTCATTTATGACCATGTTATAAGTGTTTTTTTTAATGGCGAAAAAATTACATACTTTTTTTACTTTTTACGTAGGCAGATTACCCAAAATAAACAAATGAATAAATCTTAATAAATAAATACATCTTGGCACCCCATATACGGCAGAAAGTTTAAAATAAGCAGAAGGAATCATTCATTTGTCACTCATATTATTTCATCATCGCGAAAGAAAGTCTGGCTATGCTCGTTACTCATACACGAAGACAAAACATAAAGGGCAACAGCCCAACAGCACTAGTTGCGTTGGTGGAAAACATTGAAACACGTGTAAAGAGATCATTTTAGATATGTGCTAGGACTCATAATTTCATGGTGAGAATTATAAGTAGGAAGTAGCTCAACATACCATGTTTAAATAAAATTCAGTTTTTCTTAAAGAAGCATCATTTTAACCGTTCCATTGTAGTCTTTGCCACAAAAAAATCTGCGCATTTATTAATAGTTTTAATTAAGCTACAGGTAATCTAGACGCTGCAAGATAGGATTCTGAGAACCTAAGCATATTTGGATTACGGTTCGCAAATACAAAACTTGTTTCGGAATCCATTTGGCTGTTGTCCTATTTCTATGTACCTAGATATTAGAGAAAACTCCGGTTAGACTGGAAGCCGTCCCCAACATAGTTTGGGAAAAAGGCTCGGAGGAAGAAAGGATTAGAGAAAACTCCGTGATTTACCAATATAGTATATTAGTTTTCCAAGTGACAAGAAAATAATGTTGTCGAGTTAACCAGTGTAGCGATTAATCTTTAAGCTTCTGACGTACCATGAAGCATGTTCAACCAAGTAATTAAAATAAGTTCATATGCTACGGAAATATCATCTGCCAATTAATGTGTTCAATTTATGTCATATTTTATAATAAATAATGCGTAATTGCGTATTAAAGTGTGTTTTACGAACTTCTTCTGCCCACGACCTGCGCAAGGTTCAATAAAGGAAATATATTAGGTTAGTGTATTACTGCATCGCTGCAAATTTAGCGAAGTCACTGGACATATAGAAAACGTTATTTGTGGGTCTAGCGAACATTGCAAATATACATTGAAAATAGTTTCGAGAAGAGTTAACCTATCTGTCCCATTTGCCCTCGTGACGTAAGTATTGTAATCTGAGAAGTAAACTGATTTAAAACATCAGTTTGGCATAAGTAAATGTGATGAGTTAATAGTTGATTAATTGTACCAAGTTATGACAAGGTGCCAACCGGTTGCCTAACCCTCGGCACCTGTACCTATTAACCTCGGTATTTAGCAAGAGATACCAGAGATACCAGGCAGAACGAAGTATTCATTTGTAAAAAAACCTTTATAAGTAGGGTATAATTATATAATCTCTACATAATGTTTCATCAATTGCAGAATAAAGAATTCTTCACCTGATATTTTTGCCTTAACCGATAACGACTAAAGAAATTTCAAGTGAAATGGATATCTGAGTACAGATCCGATATTATTTATGCTCATCGTGATTGAGTATAAAAACAATACAGTGTGGGCAGCATCATCCTCTATTTTTGGATCAGCTTTCATTCTTAAACCAGACTCTGCTGGAAATTTTGTTTATAGCAGTATTTCGAATGATTACAAACTCCCCACCCATGTTTTCATTCGGCTACAACTTCAGCCGCATTTCATTTAACCGTATGTTCTCGAAACGTACTTTTCGCTTTTTAAAAGCATACATTGTAGGGGTTTAACACCTGTCTAGAATAATAAAGATCTAGTCGGAAATAGCTGGTACTATGTCAATGATATATGAACTCGCAGGAACATTCCGAATCGGGCATCATTGGACATAAATATAAGAATGTGAATCATGAATTTGGCAAGCAATATCTGTCCATAACAACGTCGGCAATGAGTGAGGGCCGCGCGGACGAACGAAGTGCTAATATTGAAGTGTAAACAGATGGCCAGAACATAGTACTAAGAGTCTTGGACACTGTGGCCACAGGGAGCCCTCTCCGCGGTCTCATAGCGACAGAAATAACAACAAATATACCTACAGTTTATTATGTTTACAATTAGTCCAGTACCGTGTCACATTGTGGCATAATATTGCTCTTGCCAACTTGCACTCGCACCTGCCCATCTATTAATATTTTTTAATAAAAATAACTTTGCTCAAATTTAACTCCTGTGCAATGATTTAATCCTCACGTGTTAATGAATAATGTGTATTGTTTATAGATAATGATGTCATTGGGGGACATCTATCAAACATTGCTAAGTGCGAGAGGTGCGAGATCATTGACGTATTTGGACGAGCATCAAAATGAATTTCTAATCAAACATAAACAAAACCCTTTCTAGGGGTTTCTTGTAAACATTATATGAGTAATAGGAAAGGTAACTAAAGTGACAGTGTCGAAGCACCAAGCTTTGACTTCAGTAAGTATTTTCATATCTACTTAACAGAAAGTAATTTCCATAATGTCATCAGCACATCTATAACACATGTGAAAGCTTACTCGCATATGGTGTTCAAAAGAAATCTTTACTTATAAAGATTCTTTATTAGATTTATAAACATTCATTAAAAGTATTCACCGAACCACAGACACCGTGGAACTCAGTGTTACAAAGCCAGTATATAATTACGTCAATGCAGTTCTCCTTCATATAACACACTAGCTACTGCCAACGGTTTCACCCGCATCCCGTTGGAACTACTTCCCGTCCTGGGATAAAAAGTAGCCTATAGCCTTCCTCGATAAATGGGCTATCTAACACTGAAAGAAATTTTCAAATCGGACCAGTAGTTCCTGAGATTAACGCGTTCAAACAAACAAACAAACTCTTCAGCTTTATAACATTAGTATAGATTTGCTGTTTACGACCGAGGTGAAAATCTAAATGGAGTTGAAGGATACCATTTAGTCATCAAGTACTATTGCTTGGCACATTGTTATGAGTACCTAGACAAGAAGATTTACCATGTGGTAACTACCAATACATTCAAACATAAATGTTATTTACTGTTTAGCTTTTCGTTGAGCTTATACCTATTATGCCTTTTAGTGACGCTAATGTAGGATTTATAGATGCTCAGTTGTCAAATTACGTATCGTTTGTATTTTGTTTTTGTACTTTGTTGATATAATTATGTAGTCAAGTCTATACTTTCTGCTGAGGTGGTTGACATTGAATGGTCATGGTCGTGTCCATATGCGGAGAATGGGTCATTCCATAGCAAGCGACCATATGTCGAGTGATGCTTAAGCCACATCGGTACTGTTATTAAACAGACCTTACCATAAAGGTAATGCTTTTTATTGTATTGGTAGAATTTTTGTAACGTGTCATGTATCAGTGCTCTTGACGCAGGTACCTATCAAGTTTTCTAATATTTCAAACGTAAGTCTGGAAACAGAGCTATTTTCGCGCAGTTTTATCGCATGCGACATAAATTTTATGGCCGTGAAATGGTCTCCAAAAAATGTGTTACGTGAAATTCTATGTTGGCACGTCTTCAAACCTGTCTATATCTCGATCGCACCCCCTTTGTGACTCGTCATGGTTTATCGACTGAGGTAAACACCTGTCAAACGTAATTAACTCATAATATTTACGACAGATCTTAATTGCTTCACAAATACCTTGAGTTAATGAATAGGTGACACCCTACATAAAGTACCACTGTTAGGTACTAAATTAGTGAAGGAATTCAGAAAATTCTACAGAATTAACATTCTGTTCATGTCAAGAAAATCTATTTAAGCACCTGCATATCTGATAAAATTGTTTCTTCGAAACAAAGAAAGCTTCAGCTAGCAAAACATTAGACTCGTTTTGCAGATGAGTTGCTTCACTATTGTTTAATACAATTGTGTATTTATGTAATAGGAATGTTTTTGTAAGTTGGAATGTTATGAATTCGGGATTGTATAACGTTCAGGTGCCTATGAGTCAATCGGCGGTGGCAGGTGTGGTGGCTCTCCATGGAGCGCGTGTGGGCCGACGCGAAAATAAAATGGAAGCAGCAAGCACCTCGCGTTACTCACGCTACAGAAGTCATCGCTGGCCCGAGCATTACTCATGCTGCTGTGGGCAGGCGCACTCCCACGCCATATCAAAATTTCATAGGTACGAACAGTTTTAGACGTTACTTCTACTGAAACACAATCTTAACTACCAGTCTGCCTCTGCACCAGAGTTCGCGTTTAAGACCAGTTCTAATTTGCGTGCTCACTGCATGCGTATAGTACGCATTTCTAATTAATTCTCAATTCAATTGTTCAATAAAACAAATTGACACTATCCATTGAGGGTTGAGTCTGTAAACATTTTTGTCAAAGTAATAATAAATAATAGCTGAAACAATTAAACAACTGACAGAACTTTGTCAATGGGCGGTGTTAAATTGTAAACAACAAATTAATTATGTTGTCAAGTAAGTATGTTTACTTTCATTCGGAGTTTACGTCTGTTTATTTTTTCTTGAACATGCAACTGATTTGATGTTTCGTGGATCATTAGTTTCTAGAGCTAGAGTTATTTTATATTTAGGTAACTATTTCTGAAGATTCGCTAACTGTGATGCTAAATTTAAATGAGCCATTAGTTGGTACTGAGTATGAACGCATGTAAAAGCACCTACAGACAGATTGGTGCGGAGTTTGTAAATAACTTCAAAGAAGCTGCTTGAGTACAAGCAAGCTGGTGCATGTTGCAAAATTCTGTGTTTTTTTTTTGTTTGTTATAGTTTCAGCTTTTGGTGATAGATATGAAGCAAATTAGTTCATGGACCTAGGCACACATACAATGTGCGTGTATTACAGTAGGAACGTGGACCATTTGCGATCTGGACAGAAACTAATCGTGGCATCCCGCGACCGCATAGTTTTGAAACATAGTTATACTAACCAAAACAATTTAATTACATGAAATCTGCACTGTTGAGGTAAACTGCATGAAAACTAGCATTTTTATTCAATTTGTTGTGAAAGAATAATCAACGTGGTGTTATGATTTGGCGTCAGACTAATAACAAATAATACCGAAGCCACTAATTTTCTAACTAATATATTTTTTGCATCTTTTTTCTAATGTTGAAACTACAATTTATTATGAGTCGACGCATAAATTACTCTTAGTGATCTAGAATAATAACCTACTTGGCAGATGCAATGTTACAAACGAAAAAGCATTACAGCATTCACTATTTTCAAGATCAAACATAAGATTCATCAAATCTAAAAAAACGCATATACCTAGGTACATCTACCCACCATATAGAACAAGACTAACGTAGGTATGTATGTATGTAGTTGGCACGCGAAAATGTCGCACAATCTCTTAAATTACTTTTTTTATTTTTACACCGCATTTTATGATAAGACGTCTTATGAATTCGGTACGTAAGATCATCTTGGTTATACCTCAAGGTGAAACTAGCAATTTATAAAAACAACGTGCCGCTATAAAAACTAGGACTAGCTTACGCGTGTCACTGAAAGCTATCATAATATAGCATTTACCAAGACCACTATTTACTTAGACAGTGGATTGCATTCCCATAATAAACAAACACCTACAACGCTCAATTCCATCTCCCACAGTTATCTCGTCCGTCCCTTGGTTGTCACTCTTGAAAGTATGAGGCTTCCGACACCCAGTAATCCATTCATAATGGTCAAATGCCAGCCGGTAACAACAGATAACTTTCCGTTAACAAACAAAACCAAAGCCTATTACTAAAATTAACATTCGTATTGACGACATCAATTAAATCTAAATATATTTATAGAATTCGTTTTTTCATATTAAATTGCTTTAATTTATCGGTTTAAAGAACACACAGATTCGAAGTATAAACTATAGAAAGAAGATCAGTAAGAAGCCCATTGTGTAGAATGAACGTTGCCATGGGTAACTAACGAAAACAACAAATAAAACAGCTGTTATTTCTGTCTTCTCATATTTAGAATTTTATATCAAGCCACTTTTCCTGTATGTTGCAATGCATGTACTATAACCAAGTCTCTTCAAATGTCCATTTAGGATTACCATTGAGTTATTTATGGTTTTAATTAATACAGAGCTGAAAATTGTCTTTATTTTATTCAGCGAGAATGCGGTAACATAATAGGGGAACATTAGCCGACTTTCAAAATCCTCTGTCGGAATTGGAATAGGAAAAGAAAATAAAAAGCATGTTTCCTGCATCGTCCGAAAAGCTCGGCTCTCGCACCATGGACGTGCCTGCCGACCGACTCTATTTCGGTCGACAGAATGCGCGGGCGGCGGCCTGCCACTGGAGTCCGATCGTTTCTCGGAAAATCCAGATTATAGAACATCGCGTAATTTGGTAAGAGTGCCGAATAATATAATTGAAACTTGTAAAAACATTAACCCAGTTTTTTAAGCCGACTATTCTTTGTTCTTCTACATTTTATAGAGGAAATCCTTAGAAATATACGAATATTTAATGATAATTATAATCAGAAATATTTCAGTATATCCACAGCATTTGCAAATGATGAGTGCTCAAATTAACTTCACTCACCGAGTCGCCGCAGTTTCCAAATCAGGATTACCATACCGAACTTGTTATTCTCCTGTTTTGGTCGACCGCTCTATTTCAGTCGAAATAGACCGCGCAATAAAACGGAATGGCTCTCAATCCAGCAGGAATTTTCCGATGTTGTAATCATAACATAATATCAGAAATGTGTAGATTTAACAGGGTGCCGTCATGGAAAGTTCACAGGTTCAGCGGAACCCAGACGGGTTCGTTGACAGCACCTGGATGACGCAGCTGGATGCCTGCCGAGTGCGTCATCGCCAAAATTTGACTTAACCATTAGACGAATAGCAAAACTATTTGCGTTGGAAACCGAGCCAACAATAAGTTACCTACCTACTCACACCGATGATTTCATTGTGGTTTGTATGTGTTTTACATGTACCAAAATGCAAGATGTGCAATCAATCTGGCTATGTACATGTTGATGATCCGATTAAACTGTTACTAAACAGTATTACCAAAATAGTTTTATCGCATTATAAACCTAGCTTAATGTTGTTCATAGGCAAAGAAAAAATATTACTTCAAAATGCAAATAACGTCGAAGTCAAATAAATATAAATAACAAGTACCTATATCTGGTGTGTCGCACCTAATCACATTTAATGCTATCATATAGGTTTACTTTATGATATTGTATAGCGAATTGTAAACAATTTAACTGTATCCGTTCAGCGGTTTAGCCACAGGAGTCATTTTTCGTTTTCATAATTTACAACATCATATGTAGGTATTGCAGAGATAAAGTAGAGATGAAGTATCGAATGTTTTGACCAGTTGACAGCTGCCAGTTTCAAGGGAGAATTTCCGTTGTGTGAACTGACTGACTCTTAAAGGGTGTTCTAATTCTCGCACATTTTATTGTATTTATTTTGTTCGAAAAAAAAATGTTTTTATTTGTGTGTATTTTTATTTTTTATTTGTGTAATCGACATATAAGTATTAACCAGTACATTAACGTATTTAATTTAATGTGATTAGATATGACACACGCGATATAAATACATCTGTATAATGTTTTGTATCAAAGAGTTAAAGATATTTTTTGGTCAAAATTAGTAAATTCGTTGCATTGACAGTAAAGTATTGACAGTGTTTGAAAAGTTAAACACTGTCAATACTTTGTTTCTATCGCCAATTTAATGATCGTGAGTATGTAAGTGATTATGATTATGATTTCGATTTTATAATCTACTACATTATTTATGTGCTTAGTGTGCTGTGGTAAATTGCATGCGGTACTTTCGTTGCAATACTTTCGTTTTCCAATAGACATCCTGTTTCAGTCTAAAAAGTGATTGTTTGTATATAATTCCATTCTATTGTAACCGAATAAGTAAATATTGAATTTATGGGCGATTCTCTGTAAGCTCGTAAACGGCTGTCCGGATTTTTTCAATAAATAGTTTAATTCTTATTAAAAAAATCACATTTTATGAAACTTTAACCCTGAAGCTTCACGGGCCCTTTGTTTTTATAACCATAATTACTGTAATTTTTTTTCTAAACGTTATAGAAGCTCTAAAAATACAGTCCCCTGGCTGTCCCTTTCACTGCATTCACACCTAGAAATGCGATTTCCGAAAAACTTAATGAAATTACATTCACTTGGCAGTTAATATCACAAACAAAAATAATGAAATTATATTATTTTCGTAAAACAAGCACTCATTACAACTTTATTCATTTCAATAAACTCCTGTAAACTTTTTCCTGAGAATTTTAATACAGTCCCCTGCCAAAAATGTAAATCAATATTTAAAAAAAACTATAATATTTTACAATTGTTTTATTAGTTCAACGAAACGCAATTGTTGTGAAGTTGGCAAACTTGTCAAATGCGGTAACGATACGCTATTTTGTTTAGTGTTAGAGCGTCATTTGTGAGGTGAACAAGCGTTTGGACCGCTACCACACACAGGCCTCTGGTAAATAATTGTATGTAATATAATTACTTAAATTATCTCTTTTTATAGTTAATTGTTACATTATTTGTGCCTTAATTGATCGGTAGGTTCTTAAAAAACTATAAGACATCGGTCTCATAAATATTGTGAAATCTAACTGAAATACACAGTCCTCTGGCAACAGTCCTTTGCCAAAAAACGCAGCAGGGGACTGTTTATCAAAACAGGGGACTGTGTATTTTGCGTATTGCTTTAATAGTTTTCATGAATTGTTTGTGTAAATTTATTCGCTAGTCTCTTTTATTAATTTAAGAATCAAACTATCATTGCATCGCATTATGTTATTCCCTTATGAACTTGAATTATATTACACAGGCTGATTGAACGCACGTGATAATATGGCTCCTAAAAAGAAGAAGCTATCCCGAGAGGAATTACTACAAAAAAGAGAGAAACAGAGCGGCAGGAGCGATTACCCTATCTGACCTCCACAACCCAGTTATCCGTGCAACCGACTTTTTTTAACGACGCTAAAAATCATCAAATGAACCCTCCCGCTGCGGGTCAGAAGCGGTGAGGGAGTGTCAGACTTTTACTGACTGAAAATCCGTCGTGTTCCGTCGTAGGCCTTTACGACGTACGTACCAGGGCCGTAATAACTCTTTCGTACAATCCCGCAGCCCCAGCGGGCCTATGCCCTGCTGGGCCTCGCTAGGGTTGCTGACATCAACTTGAGTAGCGCGTGGAACTACGCACGCCACCGACACGGGTCTGTTGTCTACAAAGACGCAGGAACGATGAACCATTTGAACTCATCGCCCACAGACCCACGCCTACGGTGGCCGGGAGTCGTCTCGCGCAACCCGGCGCCCGTGGTGACTACCTGGTCCAGCCGGGATGAGAGGTACGAACTCTCTGCCGTTCCGCCGCCTACTTCTCGAGCATGACTGCTTCGCAAAAGGAGACGACGGCATCCTATTCCTCTCGCCCCGGACCATGGCATGAACCGAGCATGACGCCCTCGACGAGGACCCGACGGTGCCCTTCCCATGCAGGGCATTCCTGGACTGTGAGGTCCACCGTGTCCTCTGAGCTGTCCGCACAGTGGTGACACCAGGGCGCCTCCTCACGACCGATTCGATGCAGATACCTCCCAAAACAACCGTGTCCGCTGAGGACCTGCGTCATGCGGTAAATGAGGACGCCGTGACCCCTCCCGAGCCACTCCTCAAAGAGGGGACTTACCACCACTATGGTGGCGTGCCCTAACCCAGTACCCCTTAGTTCGACTGGTGTTAGACTTACTGGCTTCTGATTACCCATAACGACTGCCAAGGATGGTCAATAACAGCCGAGACCTACAGTCTAACGTGCCATCCGAAACACAGTCACTGGTGTCTAAGATATTATTAGAAAGTACATACAGAAAAGTTGCATTGGTACTTGCCTGACCTGGAATCGAAGCCGCGCCCTCATAATTTACAGGTTGGTTCTTTACCCACCAGGCCCACCACGACTTTTTCGAAGGCGACGTCCTTAGTAAGCAGTTGAAAGAAATGCGTTGTCAAACCAAACGCTCAAAATGGCGATACACGTCTTTGTATAATTCACAGCAACATAGACATGAAGCTCAGCGCTCTTCATACTGCTAACATATTAACTTACAACACTCACCAGGAGTTGCTGGAAGATCTATGTTGCGACCGGTATAATGAGGATCGTTTGACGAGATCGTGTCATGCTTGCGGTAATAAAAACCCGAAATATATGGCTTTTGATAATAGAAAAGTCATAAAATATGGGTTTCTGTTCACATGCAAAACAGTCCCCTGGTGTCTCAAACAGTCCCCTGTCATGATTTTTTGGAAAATCGCTAATAACTCGGAAAATAGGTACAAATTCAGTGGGCCTCCTTGTCTAACTAAATAAATAGTTAATTTTCTTTGGCATAGGACTAGGCTTTTTGTCAAATTTAAAAAAAAATTGCCAGGACAGAAATTGTATGGAGCTGAACGAGCTTACAGAGAATCGCCCTTATATATTAATATTTTGATTGATATTAATTAAGTTTGTATAAATCATCTGAGGTCAAGTAAACATCATCATAGATAAATTGTAGCTTGATCTGAAATTATGTAAAACAGGTAAATCTTCCACTCTGACGTGAACAACAATATTACTTAAGTATTAGTACAGTGAAACTTGGTTAAGTGGGACCTGGATAAGTGAAATACCTCCATAACTGGAACTCATGGTGCGGTCCCATCACCTTGGCATTGATTTACCTCTGTTAGTGGTACGAAGCAAACCTCTATAACTGGAATTCGTAATTTTGTTTTATCATCAAAGTTACCTCTATAAATGAGACAGCAAGGGAATTTTATACGCATAAACCTCTGTAACTGAGATAACATCGTTTTGTTTGTTTGTTAACTTATTCTTTTTCTACCCTTAAATTCCACACTTAACTACGTATGTAATTTGAAGTTTCAATGGTTCCAGTTTTAGTTTTGCTTTACTATTTGTTTATGTTTACGGAAAAACTAAAGTTAATATCCGTTTATGAAAGTGTGAAGACACGCGATGAAGTTTGTGTCGAATTTAATGTGCCAAAAATTTTAATTTTTCATTTCAAACCTATTTATAACTTAAACATAGAACTTTATTTTATCCAATGATCGCACCTCTATAACTGAAATAACTTATATTCTGGCCTCTATTAGTGATACCCTCTGCAACTGAGAAAGATATTTGTTTATACCTGGGTATCTGAGACCCCGGGTAAGTGGAATACCTCTATAAGTGAAACGAAATTGCAGGTCCCTTGAAGTCTCACTTAACCAGGTTTCACTGTATAATCAACACTTGTGTGCCACAGATCTATACCCAGTTATACTACCTAATATTGCGAAGCTGAAAGGTTTGTATGTTTTTTCGTTTGAACTCGCTAATCTCGGAAAAAACTGAACCAATTTGAAAAATTCTTCCATGGATGTTTGCTCTTTTCTATCCAGAGGCATGCAGTATTTCCCACAGGACGCAGGTGAAACCGCTAACAGAAAGATAGTAAAAAAATAGAATTCCACTATTTCAGTGTTAAAAGTTTATATCTAACATTGTTCAAGGTGAGATTCTAGATCCGCGAAACTGTTGAAAGCTGATTATACTTACCGACATGATTATTTTATGTAGGTAAGTGTGTTTCGTATCGCCAGGAAAACATCTTACTCAACCGCGCCGAAAATACTTTAAGTATAGCAACCATATATAAATATTTGTTGTATCGAAGCCAGAAATAAATTAAACTGAAAACAAAGGCAGCGGAGAAAGAGGCGTATTACTAGCCAAAAATTATATAGTGTTATTTTTTAAGGGTAAACGACTGAATTGATTAAAATAATTCTTGGTATCTCCGAAAGATCTTTGGGAAAAAGGGTGAAGAAGAATTAGAAATATTTTATTTGGGTCCCTTAAATTAGTGATCCATCCATCATTATGGAATAACGAGGAGACATTTTGGCTTTTACCTTAAAGGCTCCGAAACTACTGATCCGAATTGAAAAATTCTTTCACAAGGCACATACACACATACAACATGGGCTATATTTTCTCCGGGTTCTACGGGATGCGATTTACACAGAGAAACAGCTAGTAGGTATTCTAATGAAACAATGGAAAAAAACAATATACCTGAAAAACATCAATTGTTTTGATTATGCTTGATGACTATAAAGGACTAGTTATAGTTATTTCAATTGGACAAAGACGAGGAAAATGCCTGAAAAATAAGTTTGTAAATATACTATGGTAGGTATGTGGCATTGATGAATAAATGCTAAAAGCAGAACATTTATAACTATTCTACTAGTGAGTAATGATTTCAAAGAATATAGGTACCACCAATCTACAGTATTCGACGAATAGTAGAATATAGAATAAAGTTGGCAGGATCATGTAATGAAATGAACAAAACGTTCTAAGAAACACTGCGTTTTGAAACCTAATACTCGGTACGGGACCTCATTTACTGACGTTTTAGTACCTAATAGGTAAGTATAAGAGATTGTTCACCTTTTCGACTCTATGTTGAGTTTGATTGATTAATTATATCATCATTAGAAATAAATTAATTATACCTAGTTACTTGATCATGGTTTTATTAAAACACTGGACAAAGTTCTTCTTAATTATTCCATGAGAACCTATTCATCATGTTATTAGTTGAGAATTGTCATAGAAAGACTGGCTTGAACAGGTAGGTAGCAGGTAAACTCTTAAAATATCTAGGTATCTCCGGTCTATTTTCACAGGGAACTTATTTGAGGAAAGCGCTGATCTTAATATGTCTCAAAATTGCCTACATTACGTAAGTTTTCAGGAATAGTTTTGTAAGAAAGGATTACTGAAAAGACTGAATGGGTAATATCGTTAGAATTGATAATTATGTAAGAAGGGCAAAGAAGAATCATAATACTCACGGATTAGGTCATATAAACTAAAGAATCATGCAGAAAACTCACCATAAAATTATCAGTCTTTCAGTTCCATGTAGCTCTATCTATATTAAAAGGGTGTAAACTAAGCGGGTCGCCATAGCCCTACGTGCTACTCGCTCCATCTAGTGGAGCCTAACCGAACTAAGTATAACACAACAACGCCATCTGGTGTCGGAACAGCGGACAGCGGTGCTTAAGGCTCCGCGGCCGCCGCCCGACTGAACCTTCGCAGTCGCTCTAACGAAGTCGAGCCTATTTTCGTATCGCCTCGTTATCCGTTACGACTCTGGTTGGTCGTTATTTTCATTGGTCGTTACGATCACGTATTTTGCACACGGCCGTTGCTGATAAACAGATGGCCAACTATTTTCGGCGTAGCGGCGTTAGTCGTTATAACGACGCAATATCTCTTTATATAGTTAGGCCGCTTAGTCGGTCGTTGTTCTAATTTTGAGTTCGTTTAAAAGTTCTGGCAATTATCAAGTTACCAGTGCTTTTATTCATAATATATTATATCACTTTACGATATTGGACATCATATTATCTATCTTAAAAAAGGAGTTTTAATTTTATTATTAAACAAATTAAATTCAACCTATCTCCACTTTTTTAAAGAACAACACGATTAAAGTTTCTGAGTAATTGATTAATCATTTATACTTACATCTTTTAAAAACGAAAAAAAAATGCAAGTTCCGAGTGTAGGTCCTAATGTTTCTATATTCGCTACATGATTTATGTAAGATGGGTATGTACCTAGGTACTTATCTGCACTTCTATTGTTCACTTTTATTGTGCTGTATGAAATCTTAGTAAGTATATTAGTATGTATAATCTTAGTATGAAAAAATACTAAGATCACCTACCTACCTTAAATGCCTAATAAGTTGTCTCCCAATTTTTCTTTTACTTTCACTGCACAAGAACTCGCACGAACTATCAATTAACTTAAACATGATTAGGTACTTTTCTACCCTCCGAACACAGATTTACTTGTACCGTAACTATTGACAAACGTCAACTGTGAGAGACTTACATTAAACAAAGCAATAGCGATAGCCAGGCCTAATGATGTCAATGACACTGGTAATAGATAGCTGACGTATTTTATTAGAAATCTGTCTCATGCCAAATACCATTAAATTCGAATAATTTCATTGAATGGGGTTAAAAATAGATAGGCACTTAAAGCTAGTATTATTATACCTTATCGAAGGTACAATTTATTATCAGTTACTTTCAAATTCATCTTACCTAGTCGGTTGTTTCCATCGGTTTTTCAGCAGTAAGTATGTACCTACCCCAAAGTTTCAAGACTTGAACTGCAGGACAAATATTTCTGTATAAGTTTGGTAAAAAAGAAAGATTGAAAAATGTCAGGGAGACTTCAACATATTTTTTAATGTATTCATTGATCAGAACTTTTAATCAGAGCTTTATTCCACCTACATTTGATGTAGTTACAGATATTCTCAACAGATGCCAGCACTGGGCACACAAGTCTCGTATTGCATGATGCCACCATGATGATCTGTTTCATTTCATAATTTATCGAAAGTTGTTGAACTTTGATATAGGAGGAAAAAAAAAAAAGCTGACATGCCAATTGGTTTCTAATTTTTCACAGAAAAAAAAAGTTAAAAAAAATAACTTTCTAAATTGGTGTAAATAAAAAAAGGGTGGGCTTTCAATCGTTTTATATCGCATTTTCCAAGTTGATTATTTTATTACTTCTGAAGAAAGAAGGTTGGAGTGGAAATCAATTCCACGCATGAACTTATCCAGCTAGCTATGAAAAAGCTTCAGAAAGTTATAGTTACAACATCCAAACATTGTTCTACCCCACCTAATTTATTAAGGTTAAAATAAATAAAATGCATGACATTAACATTGAATTAAAGTCACTGATGCAAAATATGCAGCTGCTGACATTCCTGGCGCATCTCCAATAATATCAATGTATTCACGATAGTTGCTAATGATGCAACAACTTTTTTCATAACAAACTGTACACGTTATGAATTACTTTCTCTATGGATACAGTCGGTTAGCCGTCAAAAACAAATGTCTGTTTGGAAGCAGTTCAAAAAGTAACCAATTTACATAAAATGACGGGAGAATCAAAGACTCTTAGTATACCACCCAGCTTGTCCGTGAGTGGATGACCGTTTTGTGCCTAGAAGAAGTATGGTAAGCCCTTTATCCTGTAAAACCGACAATGAGAATTATAAAACGAATTGACGGATAACAGTAAAGTACGTTCTTCTAGGACTTTAGCACCATTTGGGATATATGGCAGGAAGAACAAGCTAATAGAGTAGGGGAATAAAGAGTGCACCCTACGATCGACTACTTACTAAGTATCATTACATTGCTGACGATGTTTATATGGAATCAAAGAAAGAATGGACAGAAGTTAAGTGCACGACTTCTAGCATCCAATCTCTCGTTTCTAGTATCTACGTCCCTACAGTATTTCACAGGGGTAGTATTATACAGGGTTCAGTATTAACAAAGGTAAAAACTGAAGAGCGGCCCTTGTTGCTCATACTCGTATGTTTGGAAGTTTTCCCAGAAAAAAACAGTCATGAGTACTATGAACGTTTCAGAAGTCACCCTGTCGTTGTTTGTAGAAGGTCGATGCCCTATTTAACATGATTTAGTGCACTTGACTCTTCTTCGATAGTTTTCCATGAAAATTAATCCTCAGCCTTGAACCGTTTTACCAGCTTTATGCTATGGCAATGGCACGGTAGTAAAATTTTGAAGTTTATGAAGTGTTTTATTAGTGTAGCAGAAAAGCTATAATTTTTCTATAGACCATGAACTATAATGTTTTCTCAGTGGATAGTCAATAAAACATGTTTTATTCAGAACATGGTAATCTACCAATACTCCTTAAATTCTGGCATCAATATTTAATTTTATTAAGAATCTCTTACCTGTTCATAATTGTATAATGAAACGTTGATGTTTCTCAGCGGTAGGTACCTAAAAGGATGTGTGAGGTAAATTGTTTAATCAATAGTATTATTTGTATTCAAATAAAATTATAACTTTAGTTTTGTATTTTATTATAAAACCATATAATAAAATGGAAATAAATAATGTATCTTAAATACTAGGCACTTATGTACAAAATCATTTTGGCGCTACATGGAGTGTATATCATGAACCCAAGGTATGCAAAGTTTGCAAGGTACTACATTGCTACATTACTGCAGATTATATTCCACATCACGCTTGACTAGATTCATAAGGCTAACAGTCTCACATAAGCGTCCATACTTCTCAGTTTTGTACAAAAATATCTTATAAATAATATCACTGGATGGAGGCGAGGTGCTCACTTGCCGAGCAAGATCTTGCGGCCAGCGCCCAAGTTCTGGCCGGCCTGGGTGGCGCCCTTGTTGGAGCCAGCCTGGAGACCGATCACGGTCTTACCGGCGTTCAGGACCTCTTCGGAGAAGTCACGCTTGCACTCCTCAGAGGGCTTGGGTCCCAGGTAGGGGCCGCTCCATTCAGCGTGCCTGTAGGTCTGCGAATAAAGCAAATGATTCATCAACAACGTGTTAGACTACCATTTTATCTTTCTTAGTGTTGAGTTATGGAAGAGTTAGCAACACTTGAGTCTTAACTTGTAAACGTGTCAGATTCGAGTATTGCCCACTCGGCCTCAAATACATCGAGCGACCTTGGATATTTATGAAAACTGAGGTAATGTTGCAAGATGCTCGTAAAATTTGGTTGAACTTGGCACAGCGCCAACTCCTTAAATTCTAAACGTATTTTAAACCAAACAATCTGTGAACACATTATTTCATTCAATGGTTGGTGAATTTAAAATTTCTTACCTCGATCTCACTTGTTTATAAAAGATTGCATGTGTGAGATGCCTTATAAAAGTGTTTAATATAGTGAGTTAAATTGGGTGCGATAAACATCTGCATGTTTACAAGATTATAAAATCTATTGCGTAATACTCGTAAATCTTGAAATACTTGTATGAGGGGCCGGCGATATTGCTTCGGAAAGTGCAATTATGGCATGCCGAATGTTATGGGGTGTTAAGTGTTGTATGCTCACCTCACGGCCGAGGGCGAACAGTGTGTTGGTGACCTGGGCGATGTCCTTCTTCTCCCACAGGTCGACGGTCTGGAACACGTCGATGTCGGGGACACCGTACGCCTTAATGGCCGCCTGGAAGCTAAAACGAAAAAATCTTTAGCAATTTGTCTCGCATTTTTTACTGTTTTTGAACTAC
Source organism: Helicoverpa assulta (assembly GCA_963856015.1). NCBI lineage: Eukaryota > Metazoa > Arthropoda > Insecta > Lepidoptera > Noctuidae > Helicoverpa > Helicoverpa assulta. The sequence continues at coordinate 7,533,803 of CAWLCW010000016.1, forward strand.
TTTCATTAAAATTCGGTGTTTCTTTTGCTCGAAATAGTGCGTACTTCTAACTTTTTATATCTATTTATTATCTAGCCCTCGGATTATATACTTTTGTTTTTATCGAGATAGCTTTGATTTGATTGCGATATTGTAATTTACTTTTGTACTTACTTGGTGATGTTCTCCATCATCTTGAATTGTCCGCCGGAGGTGTTGATCTTAGCAATGGAACCAGGCTTGATCTTGTTGATGAGCTGGCAGAGGACGGTGCCATCCTTGATGACATCCTCGAACAGTTCACCAGGGGGGAATTTGGCGCCAAGGATGGCTTCGATCCACTCCTGGGCTTCCTTCTCCTGCTCGGGGCTACGCTTGGAAGCCAACTAAAGAGAATAAAACGTTCATTAGAAACGAACAACTTTATGCGAAATCTGAGTGTGTTAGGTTTTTTTATTGCTATGTGCTGTGTTTGTTCATTCTATTGGTGTCAAAATAGTCAAATAGTAAAAAAATATAAATAATGTAATTAAAATCACAAGTTTCTTAGAAATCAAATAGAATAAAGTGTTTCAATTTAACAAAGTCACCATATTTGTTAAAGATACATTTATTTCTTTTGAATGTAAGTATTATGAACAATTTTGGGGATAAGAATTTAAAAAAAATGTTCAAAGTTTAATAAAAAAATATTTTAGGGGGATAAAAATTTGTGAAATGAAATTATATTATGATTTTTTTTTTCTAACCTTAGCGCGGACTTGACGTTCCAGAGACATGTTGTGTGTGTTGTGTGTGTGGCTGCGGAGATGAGGAGTTAGTGCGCTGTAGAAAGCACCGCTAGACTGAACTCCTGAAAGCTGAGTCCGAGTATTTATAGCGCACACAAGATGCGCCCTTCTGGAAAACTCGTACGCAGCGCTCGCCACCCGATGACCAGCCGATACGAATAACCATCTGACTCAACAGCCTTTGTCTTACTTTATTGAAAATATTTAACATTTTTAATGAGAAACATCATTTTTCCTTCTAATTATGAACAGAATTCCAGTTAGCATATTCAGTCGTTAAAAAATAGTTAGAAATGTATCATAAAAAAAAGCGGAAATTCTCTTCTCTTTATTTTTTTTTGTTTAGTAGCTGTAGGTGCAAATATTGAGTGGAAAAGCTACGTTAACCTTAATTTAAATAAGTCTACGCAATTTATGATTCTTAATCACACTCGATAAATTGTACCTATATTTTCAACGCCAGTTCGTTCTAGGGACATTAACCTCAGTGTTTTGTGAATTATTTTTACTTTACTTTATACTTAGATAACTATTTGTAGTTCTTTAGATAGTTGATGTTAAATAATGAGTGCTATTAATTTCCAAGCATTGAAAATAATTTGAATCTTGATGATAAAATATCTACTTATTCATTTGACAAAAACTATCAGCGAGCAGTTTTAAATGGCTCTTTTAAATTGTAATTTAACACACAAAGTACATAGCACACATTTGTGTCTATTACAAAATTCAATATTATATTTTACCTCACTGACCTAAGTTTTTCTTTTATACGTGGTTGTTTTTAAGAAATAAAAAAAAACTGAGAGGGAACACCAAGACAGTGTTTTCACAACTTCGTTTTCTTGACTTCGTGGGCAAATCTATTTGTTTTTTATTTAAACCTGAAAAGACAATCATACTAAAACAAGCTTACCTAAACAAAAACACATTCAAAGTCTGTTTTGTCACTGTAAAAAAAATACTTCACGAATCTTTTCATAAAAGCTCAGCACGAAAGCTTCGTGGAAGTCCATATAAGGCACTAATGCATATCGTGGGCGGGCGCTACGCCTGCGCGGGCGCCGCCCACTCGCGCGCACGCTATCCAGATGAGAACCCGCTGAGTTATCATTGTCGCCGTAACCCACGCGAAAAAAAAACTAAATTCTTTACGTGTGAAAATGATTTTTCTCTGAAAAAGTTTCGTCTGCGTGTATTGTAATTAGCGAAAACGTCATTGACGCTTTTTTTGGTGTCACCTAATCAGCCTTACATGCGAAATGATTCATTGCTGTGTTTTGTGGTACACGTCGTTCGCATTACTTACTAGATGAACTTCTAGCATCCTCACTTTGAATATGCAGTTTGTTTTCTAGCTTCTGTGGGATAAACTTGTGGATACACCCATGTTAACATTCATAAGGTTCAGTTCGTTATAAAAAACAGATTTCAGATATGCAAATAATATATTTTAAAAGACAAATATATTATAATATAGCGAATATAGTTCTCAAGATATGACAGTTTTATATGCTGTAATGCACTTACATCTGCATAAAACTTTCGTCAATTTATTATAGGGTTGATGATAAGTGGGGTTCATTGTATATCTCTATCCTATATTCCTAGTACTTATATACATTTTTCAGATGAGCAACTCTGATAGTTGTGATATGATAAACATGTATGTAGCCATAGGATATTGATTATGGTAGTAACCCAATATCAGCCTCACTTCTGGTACAATCAACTCTCTAAATTACGAAATAATATGTACCTATATAATATTTCATCAAAGAGTTTTCTGTCTATTAACCGCCCATGACCTGTAGAACATCTGGTATATGTCCATTTAAATTCGTACAATCATACCATTTAAAGTTTTTGATACTAAGAGTCAGTTTTAAATAAACCTCTACCATCGAAGACCAAAAACATTCTCATATGAGCTCATTCTCACGTGCGTTACATACGTATCCACTTACCATTTTAATTTATTGAAACATCAACCTATCAAATAAAATATCGTAAAGAAACAGTTACGATTGGATGTCATCTCGACTCTAAATCACTAAGGCACGTGGGTAGGTATCATACGTACCTAAGTATATTCCATACAGTTGCTACTATGCATTTTTTTGCATCAGAAAATTATTTTGTTTCGTAAAACAAACGTTGCAGATTATTAGTAAGATATTTCTTTGCCTGTAACCTTTAGTATCATTCTTCTAATATCGTTGCAGGATATGAACCCTAGATCATGCAATTTAGTACTATAACAGCTAACACCAGTGACCACCCTTATCTCCGAACTTTGAACAGCATCCAAATACTCCAACCTGTATGATAATCGACAATTTATTACTTACCACTACATGTGTAGATTCTTCACTTTAGAGTAGGTAATTAATGTGACACCTATTTTATTTATGCGATGTCAGTTCATGAATTAACAACATCGCCTGTGTCGTAATAAAATCTAATTACATTAAGATACAATTTTACAAACATTTTTTATGATCGGTACTTACCTGTGTGTTTTGTTCACGGTATTTAAAAAACTACGAGTACGATTATTACTACGACTTTCCCGCATACTTCAGACTAAATAGTCGGCCGACGGTTGACTTGATGGCTCTAATTTTTTTTAAGAACATTATAAACTTATAGGTAAATATTATAAACTTGATTACAAAATTTTCAGTCGGTCCTGTACCGGCTAAATATCTTATCTCTGTTATGTACGCAGGTACTACCATTCATCTTCGTACTGATTTATGGGCCCAATCAAACTATCGAACGACTAAAAGTTTGCAGTGTGCATGTTATATTTGTAATGTTTTATTTTAAAGAAAAGATACCGTATTTACATGTCGTAAGTACCGTAAGTACCTACCTAGGTACCAACACACTATCACACCTTAACCTGTACTTGAACTATACTTGAACTGTACTTGAACTATCACACCTTCTTAATATTTCCTTATTGCAGTGGGCAAACGTTCAAAGCACTTCACCAACGCATTTGAAAGGTAATGCAGTAAGTTGCAGGAATGATAGGTCACACCACTAATATTGGTATTTGGATCTCCTGAGTTGTTCTCTTGTATGTATACCTCCTTGTGGTATATGTTACTATCACTACTTACGTTACATTTACGGTACAGAGAGCCTATTGCGATGTATTATGCTTACGTAGCCCATTGTAAACAGTTTCACAGGCATCAGTAGAAACTGTGCTTTTCAAAAAGATTCCAAAGGTTCGCATTAAACATTTTATAGAGGTAGTAGTGTTTTATATTTATATGTTGTGTTTATACTTATTCTTTGTATGACGCATTATAAGACAGGTCTCGAATGCTGATGCTGTAGCTGTAATCTGGTATAGTTACAATGATGTATTCGCCAAATTGAGTAGTTTCTACTATTCATCGTCATGTTGCTTATACTTACCTATGGCTGATTTTCTGGAGTACTTAGGTAGTAGGTAATTAGCTGTGTTAGACTGTCTTTTTGCCTTTAGTATTCTGATTGCTGGGATAGGTGAAGCTCCCTCGATGTTCTCTTTACTGATTAACCATTATTCGTAGACGCAGTAGATTCTTAAAATATATAACTGCCAGTAATAGTTTAGTCAATTTTCCTCAGTTTTTTTTCGTGGAAAATGTTTGAGTAGGTAACCATTGAGCTAATGTAGAAGTCATTGAGAATGAGCTGTTACAACATTCCAACCTATAAAAAAGTACTTATCAATTGCGGAGTTAATCGAAGAAACGAGTTTATTTCAGTTTTACATTCTGCTCGCGGAATCCTAAACAACATGTACGACCACGTGAACATTGTACGCAAATAGAACATTAAACTATAAATACCGACATAAATCATTTCGTAATTACTCAAAATCTACGCAGACATCCGAAGCGGCTTTTTTTCGTGTTTACGTATTCACAGAATAATATTTTACCTAGAACTGTCTACAGACACGAAAACAATGTCATCTTCATTTTAGTGTTGAGAGTGCGTCGGCCCTTCGCGGCGAGCAAGGTCGTGATGGCCTATAATCGGACTCAAGGCGCACATCACTCGTGGTTATGACACGCCAGATAAATATTTGTCCTTTTTATGTATTCTAGATCAGTGTTCTTAATTCTCGTGTTTTGGAAGGTCAGCCTGAGCGCCATCGACCTCTCGTGTTTTGGAAACCAAGGGCGTTTTGTTTCTAACTGAGCTTTTTACAAATAAATAAAATTGGCAAGATAGCATAGTATTTTTCTGTAGATATTACTTTTCTCTATTACATTATTTTTACTATACTTGATTCAAACGTCTTTGTTCTTTCAAATATTCTTCTAAGCTTAGAGATGTTGTACTTATGCATGTAGAATTGCATCGTACTGAAACGAAACTTTAAACGGAAATGATCGTCATTCGAAATATGTCGGTGCTAAAATCGCGTGCAATACTTACAACATCTCGTGTCGTGCCCTAATTTTAAATATAGAATCTGTATGCATTTGTGCATTGTTATAATAATATTTGCAAGTTTGCGAGCCAAGTTATTTTCGATTTCAAAATGTCCTTATAATAATTTGTTAAACATTCAGAATTTTTACTTCAGCACAACCTATAATAAATAAATATAAATTTTTAGGTCACTTGTTTCATATATACCTACATATTATTAGGCAAAAGGTCACAGTGAACATAAACAAAACAGACGATTTATTGTTTGCTTTATTAAAACACCCTCCACAAACTCATCAATAATTACATACACTCGGGTACACCACTATTATTGACTAGTATTTACAAATAGTTTATTTATTACATATTTACATCGCTTGTCGCCAACTCCGGTATGTTGGCTAATATATCAAACTATTAATCTATGCACTTAATCAATAAATAATAATTTCTTTAACATAATCCTAATGTTCCGGTGACTAGAAGTACATTGACACAAAACCGTTACAGTTTGCGGAATTATTTTAAGATTCATTTGGATAAATACACTTCATATTTCATTTAGGCATCGACGAATAAAATACATCATACTTTTATAGGACAACATTTAAAATTAATTAATATTATCCGTTCACTTCAATTCTTATTTGAATAAGTATACCTTTATTAAACGTATACAATCGGAATGTTATTTACAGTCGTATCACACAAAACTTCATTATCATAAACTATCTAAAACTAAACACCCGTGTACATAATAACAGGCAACTTGTACGTTCAACTGCTTTGTTACAATAAATACATCTAAAAATTAATTAGACAGTTCATTATTGCGACAATAATACTATAATGGACACGAATTGGCACTTGGAATGTTTACGCGCAATCGAAATTAATATCGTATCTCGTTGATTAGGTTATCACTTTAGAAAGTTTTCACTTGGCACAATGTAACGTGGAATGTTATGGGAATGCAAGAGGTGCGGAGGAGAGCAGGTGTGTCGCGGTGCAGGGGTGACAGCGGCGCGCTCCCCACGGGCTCGTCGCGGCACGGACGGTGGCTCAAGGCGACGCTGTTACGCCCATTAGAAAAGATGGTTGTTCGTTTTGGCGAGCGTGCCGAGATGGTCGGACAGCAGATAGTTGGGGGGCGCCACGCCAAGGAGTGGGAACCCGGAGGGCTGGCGCAGCAGGCCACAGCCGCCGGACCACTTGCCGCCTCCGCTGCCGCTCACCGGCGGCAGGCCCACGTCACCTCCCACGCCGTTCAGCTCCTCGCATAATTTGTTCGCTGCACAACACATAAACAATATCAGTATAGGTACTATTCCAAGGTCCCCCTGACTATAATAAATATACAATATTTTCAGGCCCATTAAACATTATGTCTTAGGGAGATTGCGATAAGTACCTATATCCCACACAAGTATGTTCATAGAGATATTCTCACAACTAAGTCCAAACAAGCAAAACTTGTGCACACAAATCTGCTCGAATATGAAATCAGACTGCAGCTCGACGGGCGAATATGAAATAATCGTGGTAACACAATTAAGCGCTAATCACCTAATCCTTGCTGCGCGGCTCCGTTGTTTATTCAAGCCTGAGTGACAATCGCGCGCACAATTAGCGCAAATGAGCCGAAGTGAAAATCTGGCGCGGTGGCGGCGTGGCGGCCGTAATGTGATTAATACGACCACAAGTCCGCCATTAGCCGGTGAACCACCGGGCCTAGTTCAGCATATGTATACTAAATGATAGCCTTTATTTATTTTCTAAAACATCAAAAGACTTATAAATATTTTAATTCCAGTTTCCTTTCCTTTGAAATTCGAGTAGTGCCTATGTCTAGAATTAATTAAGTCTGGCAATAACAGGAAAATTTAACAAATTAAAAAATAAAGACTCAAAATTATTTTGTACAACTGACATACCCAAACATAGCAACCTACGCTACAACAAAGGAGCCAGGACGATGTTAGAGGCTACATTGATGGTAGGGACATGGGAATAGCATACACTGATCAAGCGGCATTTTTTATGCAACCATGACAACCATGATGAGAAATAATCAATACAGAAAATCTTACGTTTTAAGAAGTAACTTGACACCCCTTTTAACCGTTTGGGAAAAATAATTAGAACTTTTCAGTCTGGAAATATTTCATACTGACTGCTTCATTATTTATTGTTATCTGCATATCTATACTTATAATAAATCTGTAGAGAGGTCAATTCTGTACATTAAGTATATTTCCAAAATATCCATCAGGGGGTGATTAGTGATCGATACTGATGCCAATAATGCAATCAGTAAAATTTTTGTCCGTCTGTCTGTCTGTCTGTCTGTCTGTATGTTCGTTATGGAAACAAAAACTACTCCACGGATTTTAATGAAACTTAGCACAAATATTCTTCATACTCCTGGGCAGGTTATAGGATACTTTTCATCACGCTACGATCAATAGGAGCAGAGCAGTGATGGGAAATTTTGGGAAAACGGGAGAAGTTACTCCATTTTTTAAGCTTTCGTCACGTGTGCAGCCTTAGTGGTTAAAGCTAAGTAGTAATAGGTACGCATAGATTTAGATAATTCGATAGGCTGGTGATTATTATTATTTCCTCTCTTTGCACAAAGTCCGAATCTAACGCGGACGAAGTCGCTGGCAGAAGCTAGTATCAAATAATAAGGAGTTCTTATCTATTTTACTCTTTCAAATCATTTTGGGACGTACCTAGCAAAAGTGTGTTATTGTTGTGTTTGTTTTGTGCCAAAATAATTCCCAATTGTTGATTTATGCTAGTGATGAAATTGTGTATTTGTAAATATCATTCACGATATTACATTAGTTCCTATTTCTGGCAGAAACGGAACAGACTTGTTTATTTAAACCAGTACCAAGTTCACGGAAAATGCGTCTTGTATTGAGACTAGTCTACATCAGCAAGAGGAGATTCCAAGAAGGAAGACAACAACTTTAACTAAATAAAATAAATCAAAGCGGTAATCATTTTATTGTAAAAGCCTGCCTAGTCTAAACTGAAAGCTTTAATATAGGCTATTATATTATTTTTTTTCAATTTCTTTGTATAGAGGACCTAGTTTATTATCACGACTGTATTTTGAACACATTAAATTACAAAAAGCTTTTTCATTTACAACGTCATGAAAACTTTTGAGTAGGAGAGAAGTATCACGAATTCCTAAGGTATGCAGCATGGTATTAATATACCATACAATACAATCATGATTCTATATTTAGGATCCACTTATTCGAAGTGCTGTATATATTTTGTCGAAAGCAGCCTTGTTGTATTCGCCCACGTAAACATGTGAGCTGAAATAGTGCGTCCGGCTCTCTGATTGGTCGGCCGCCATGACTCACTCGGATATAATTTCAGCGATCAATGTAACATTGATAAGATATGTAGCCTAAAAATATTTCGTGACATCACTATTGGAACGAAAATATCCGATTGGAACGCAGAAAAATAAGAAACTTTTATTAAGCTTTCTGTCTTTATTATTGTGTATGTTTCTCTCTCTCTCTGTCTGGCTACATTTTACGTAGTAAAGTTCAGTAATTACTAAACACATTTTCTGTACAATGTTACCTACACTCAACTGTAACTAATTAATCTTTTCAAAGTAAAACAAAGTACAGACGTCTGAAATATTTTTTATCGTTTCCCGTGACTGCTTCACCGCTTAAATCTTAAGAATAGTATCATTAATTTCAGACCCGCCATCAATTAGTCTCCAAGTTGACACTTCTCTACGCCATGAAAATAAGTTTAATTACTGTATTAGCAAGAAAAAACGATTTCACAATATCCACCACATAGAGCTGCCAACAAAATGAAACAAAATTCTAAATATTGCCTCAAAACATAACACTAGGAAAATATTTGCGTAATTATTAATTTAAAACCAACATATTACTCTTTACATTATGTAGATACTAAACGTCAAGCGAACATATTAAATCAAAACAAAATATTTAATTTGCCTAATGTCAGTTTCAATTTACTAAAATAATAAAATTATGAATCATCTTCAACCCGAGTCATTCTTTTTCTAGTGGTTTTTGTAAAGAACACTCAACTACTTGCAAGCTACATTATCAGGATCGTGACATCGTACATTTCTAGATTCTAGTGTTGATTTGATGAAAGGGAATACTAAAGCCCAAACTTGACAGATAATTAACAACAAGGTAATCTCGATGTTGAACAACGTTAAGAAAAACCATCGTTAAAGTATTTCCGTCGCCATACCCCTACACAAATAGTTGATCAAATGTGACTTAATGTTGTAACCCGCTAAATCGGGCGATGACGTCTACAACTCCGGGAATAAGGTAAACACTGCGTTCGCATCACTACCACTGGTATGCGAATTAAAAACTAAATGTTTTTTACAAAGAATACGGCCTGCTTATACTTTAAAATTAGAAAAAACTGCAATTTACATACAGTGCAAAGCCTGCGGAATAAGTGCTACGAGAAAGTTGTGTGCTACGCGCTACGCAAAAACGACTACTTAAAAAACCTTGATCATTTAAAATTACAATTATAAAGTACGTAGTAATATAGTGCAAGTACATTGTTGGATGGTGCCACATTACTTGTGTACTTTTTGTTTATTGCACATTTCCAATTACCAGTAATTAATAAGTATAAAAGTCCCAAACACACTTTTCTAGTGCTCCTGAACGCGGCACTAATTCCTAATTCTTGTCATCTGAAAGCCAGCCTAGTATGTAGAATATTGGCAAACAAACCGTATTGTTGTTGTTTGTTAAAATTATTGTTTTGCCAATATTCTTACGATCTTCTGTGACTATTCATTTTTCATGACCACGGCACATAGGTACCTATTGACATGACGGATGTCCAAAGCTGTCATCGTTTACTTTGGCAAAAGGATTATTTTAGGATCCTCTTAATTAATGAACCTAACATTTTAAGCTTCACTTACGATATCTACCTGCCGAGGTGATAGGCTTGAGGTCTGGTGGTGACAGATGAGGCAGCGCGTGGTGCGCGGGCTGCGGCGCCGGCGCAGATGGTGGGTGAGGCGAGGCAGCCGGCGACGTCGGCTTGTCTCGCTTGCCTTCCGCCTTCACGGGTGCCTCGCCCGCCTTCTGCTGAGCGAGGCGCTCCTGCTTGCGGAATTTTGCACGCCGGTTTTGGAACCACACCTGGAAATGGAAAGGAATCTCTTAGGTCTGATCGGAATTTGAATTACATAAATTGCCTTGGTGTGTCTAGCCGTAGATTAACTAAACAACTTTGAATTTCCTATAATGTTCTGTACTAAACACTCATTATCGTAAACGCAATGTCCTTTAATTAAAATATGTAGTTTTTATTATAAAGTACCTAAGAACATTAATTCTGTTAAACCAAAGCCGCACGTAATAAGTCTCTCAAATAAAAGAATGAAGATATACCTAGCTGCTTTTACCCACGGTAACAGGTATATTTAAATCCGAATACCAATGAAGCGGAAAGCATCGTAAACAAAAGCGAATACGTACAATAAAAAATATAATGAAAACGCCAGAAACGGACGTGGACTCGAATGAGCAAACAAAGTTAGCGCTCGACCGGACTAATGGGAACGCATCCCATGCATCGAGCGCCAAATTTTAATGCAAACCGTTTTATATTCGTTCGGATGCGCGCAAATCCGAATTGATCATAATTCGATTTGGTGCGAAAGATAATTGCAACTGCCACTGGCGCTGATTGAGCACAGAGTAAAAAATGCTCGGTCGACATACGCGGCCTCCCTACTCTGTGACCTGCACAATCACACGCACCATTGTTTGAACATCGCAGTTCGCTGATGATGTTTGCTCACCTTTATACATATTTCTTCATTTCACTGCCATCACTGAGATCCACGTGGAATGTTAACGCTCTTAATTAGTTACTTTACCGTCAACAGAATCATATAATTACATGAATTGTAAACGTTTCAGAGTGAGTATAGAACGTAATGAGTCTCTTATGTAAGTTATAATATATAGAGGTAGTCGTTATGGCTAAGTAGAGTTGACTGATTTGAGCTGATTTTCAGCGACTTCAAAGTTTAGTCGACTAAAGTGACATCACAAGCCGACATAAACTTGGTACTTGCTAATTGGTTTATTATGATGAACACAAACAAATATTAATTACTAGCTTCTGCCAGCGGTTTCACCCGCATCCCGTGGGAACTACTGGCGGATAAAAAGTAGCCTATAGCCTTCCTCGATAAATGGGCTATCTAACACTGAAAGAAATTTTCAAATCGGACCAGTAGTTCCCGAGATTAGCGCGTTCAAACAACAAACTCTTCAGCTTTATAATATTAGTATAGATTACTCGCCGCCTACATATTTCTACGTAAATTCTCCTTGGCAGTGATCATGACAAACGTTAATGACCTGCTTGTGTTCTAGAACATGTCGAATGTTTTATTACTATTCCACATGAACAGTTGTCGGAAGATTCCCAAAGCTGGTCTGGTGGTCTATAAATATTTAGGTGTATAATGTGACAGTTTTCATATGAGTATGGAATTATGTGGAGATGCACATGTGGTGTGACTAAACGCTAAACGTGTAGCTGACATTGAAACATAAGATATATTGATGCTAGTTTAGTGTTGTGTAGGCAGTTAGTTGTATGTCAGTGCGTGCACAGGTGCTGGCTGGAGCTGCATCCGCATACGTGTCGTCGCGTGTGACGGCCGCGTCACGTCAGATATGACATATTGATGGCCCTTGATCTCGTTATAGCACGCTAATGCAATGATGCGGCCCACTCGACGAACGTGACTTACTTCCATACACATCACCGTGATTTACAAGATGTTCGCGCCAACACTACGCTCGACAAGGTTCACCGCAATCCCTAAAGTTAACTACTAATGATAATCCACTGACAAACATGTGGGTATTAATGGTTAATTATTTCATAACACCATTCCAAATATAATTTGTTGCATTGCACCTACTTCTGTTACAAATCGTTTCGAATTCAGGTCATTGTTAGACTTCGCGGTATTGTCGATTACTCATACTAAAGACCTCGACGCTCGCCGTCGATGCAGAAACGCTTCTTGTAAACGCGTTTAAAATGCAGCGTACTAAAGTATTACTTTTGTCATTTACTATTTATTAAGAACTAACTAATTGTGAGTATCTAACCCTGGAATTACCGAAAACATGCTGATATAAACTGAGTACTTCATATGTGAGAAGAAACTCTGTTATTCGTAGTTTTGGTTAGAATCCAAAAAGCAAGATACCTGTGAGTATGCGTTATAGCGTGCCCTTAGTATTAATTATCATATCGTTAATGTGCATTTATTCACATCAATTCTATGTATGATAAGAAATACGACCTTTAAATAGCAGGTTATTTTAAATACAAAAATTGAATCTACGAAGTCGAAACTAAAATCAAAAGTGTATAGGTATAGTATTTCGCGGTAGATTTGTTGAACAAATGAAGTCGAAGATTGCTGAAGTTCATCATTTCGTTGGATCTAAGAGAAAATCAGTGCTACCGAGTGGAAAGGTCCCACGTAGATACGTGCCCGGCTTAGCCAAGCGGCAAGCTCGCCGGCGCCGGCGACTAACGAACACACGCGCTCGCCTGATTGGAGCCGGAGTCACGGCGAGCCCGATCGCCCCCAGCACCACGCCTTCCGCATTATTTCCGAATTGGAAAAAATCAAAGCTCCCACAACGTATGCGGCATCCGCAAACAAACAAATAATACAAAAGCCACCGCCAATACAAATGAGTACCGATACGACGGCGAGCGGAATGCGAAGTCGAAGTGAAGCCGAGCGTATGCCCGAGGCAAATAAACGTCCGCCGATGTGTTTGTAGGAATTCGTTGCGATGTTTATCGAATGTGATGCGTGCCCCTAATGTAAATACTTTGCTGAATTTTCCTACCGATATGGGCCATAAAATCATTTTGTGAAGGTGATCCCTCGAAGCGAATTAACGAGTGGAAGTTTGTAGTCGTAAATCGAATGGCTTTCGATCTATAGTGGCACATAAATGTACAAATAAACGGCAATAATAAATATCGGGTGGGCAATTAAGAGCAGGGTTGTTGGGACAATCGAAATGCACTTTGCAAATGAACCGAATTGGGCGGCGAGGGCGGCGCGAGGTGAGGACCCGGCAAATGTAATTAAACACAAGTGCTCACGCGCTGCAGATGCTCGACCCATAAGATGCGTACAATTCAATTGTAATTATCGTGGAATCAATACAATGACTGTTCAATTTGGTTGGGTATTCTATTATATAGCATAGTGAATACGCAAATGAAAAGAAACGCTGCTGTAGTAAGCCTAATATGTATTATGTAAATATTATTTTCAGGCGACGTCTTTTGTAGTTCTCTGATAGTAGATTAACTTAAATAAAAAGATAGAATTATAGAATCTGAAATGAGAACATGGCCGCAGTTAATATAATTAGGAAACGCATGTGAATCCAGGGTGAATAAGTCGGCGACTGTCCAGGAACATGTCACTTGCCATCAGTTTGTCTCCGAGCGCGATTGATAAACTATACACTTACAGTCTTGAGTAATGCCAAAGCAATTAGCTTTATTGCCCTTTAATTTTAACGCATCCATAATTTTCTGGGGAACATCAATATAAATCAACAATCACTACATCCTCGTAACCTTGAGGCATAACATTGCACAAGTCTGAAGTTTACTTCTTCTTGGCAATAAGTCAGTCTTTTAACACATCGTTAATTTAATTACTATTTAACGTCAGCAGAACAGATAAAATGATTCTGGGAACAAACGCAATGAAGTAAATGAACAATCTTATACTACGAACAGCACCTAAAATTAATAAGTATTAAGTAAAATTCATCTTTCTCTTATCCATTAAAAAATAAGAAATTATCTTAAGAAATCGAGAAAGCTACGAAGATAAAAAAATCTTGGTAAGATTTAAGTAAATTGTCGCATATAGCAGCTCGCCTCATTCAAATCCGTAAGGGGTAGTTTAATACAGTTCCCTCGGCAAACAGTGGCAAGCAACAATGGTTGAGTATTAAAATAAACAGAGCGGCGCGTCGCCATGTGGCTCGGTCGTGGCGAGCAAACACAACACAGACTAATGTATTCACAGGCTGCACATACAGCGCCCGCGCCCGGCGCCGCCTCCTCGCCTACAACTTCACTTTGATTTACTAATTAACCTATGACTTGCATAACTCCACTTGCAACAACATCACAATCAAATGCTTGCCATTATAATATGTAGATGGTACATCATTTTTCATCAAATTAGCTAGGGGGAGCCGGGAGTCATCTGTTCAGCCCATTATTTGGCGCTTCAATGTAAAAAATATGAGCGCGCTAAACGTAGTGGAAACTAAAACGATTAAGTGCTACTTCATAGAACCTGCTTATAAACAAATGCATTTATCAAAATGTGAATAAAACTTGCTTGACAGGTGCATAGATCACTATTTATAAAAGCTTTCCTAAAGCAAATAGTTCTGCAAACAACCTTTCCAAATTACTTTGACCGTGTATGTAGGTAACGGATCGGAATCCTCAATAAATAAATAACACATATTTATTTACTGAAACGCTATAAACCTACGAATAGAAATGGCTAGGAGCGTCACTAATTGGCAAGTTAAAGCTATGAGTAATAAATAAAGGCTCGCCATGTGTCGGTGTTTGCGCATTCAACTAGCGTTATGAGCAAAGGTTGAAGTCGACACGGCCGTCTTTATTTGACACGTTGTCAGAGAGGGCACGAGCCCTCGAGGCGTATGAAAAACGTGAGGCCGCGCGGAATGATCTAATTGTATTCATTAGCCGGGCCAGGCCGCGCAAATATTGACACGAGCGGGACGCGGCCTCGGACCGGGGGCTCGGGCCCGGGAGCCCCAGCAACGCTT
The DNA here is from genome assembly GCA_963856015.1 of Helicoverpa assulta. Classification (NCBI taxonomy): domain Eukaryota; kingdom Metazoa; phylum Arthropoda; class Insecta; order Lepidoptera; family Noctuidae; genus Helicoverpa; species Helicoverpa assulta. Next base: position 7,548,972 of record CAWLCW010000016.1, read on the forward strand.
TGATCATAACCGATAGTTAGGTGGAGAGGTGATATGTAGAGAACTTGTTACATGGATCTCACAGTTCACATGAAATAAAATGAATTAGACGCGATCAAGTAGAAGGAGCAGTTGAAGCAGGGAAAAATACTTTGGTTCGATGTGTTTTCTAGTGATGTTCATTATTTTTATGAACTAGCTAAATTACAAAACGGAAATACTCACTTGGACTACTTAAATATAAGATTAAATTTTACCTAAACATATTATGAACCAAATGAATTTTAAGCAATACGCAGGCAACATAAAAGAAGTACCTAATTTATTTATAACACAATGTATCCTAAAATAATGGTACTTAATCTAAACACCGTGAGCTAAAAATAATTAGCTACCAATCTCACTGAAAACAAAGTGGGTCTGCGTAAAGTTAATACAAAATAAATCAATCGTCAGGCCGACGCGGTCGACCGGCCAAACATCGCGAACACACCCCACTGTTTATACTTAGCGGATGAAAAGGCAACACCGAACGCCCCGGAATAATATTAGCTACCCTCAATAAGCCATTGAAATCTATCAACTGGAAGCTCGCACCACGAAAGGCAACTCTATGTTCCGAACATCACAGTTCAATTTTAAATGTAGGGATGATATTCCTACGACGTTTTGGCGAGGTATTATTTTTTTACTAACTGGTAACATGTGTTAACATTTGATGATAATCCAGGATTAACACATCATAATAAAGAGATGAATGCATCGTTTATTCAGGCCGTATGTCGGCGCCATTCGACAGCGTTTAGTGAATGACAGGTGTGCTGACGCAACTCATCTTATTTGATTGGATTGGATTTAACTGGGTCGCTAAAGATTTTACATTAATTATGTTGGTGTGATGCGTGTTTAATAGTTATTGTTGTGATGACTGCGGATTTGGTTATGTTAAGTAGCTTAACAAACATTGAAATAACAGTGAAAACAAATATATATACAACAGCTATCATGTTTTAAATTATGAGTTCATCTGACTCTTAGAGCATAAATATAGTTCTTCTATATAATTTATAACAAATAGACTAGCGTTTTTTGTCTGTAAAAGTAACTGAAAAGCTAGTGCCAACTAGACACCACACGTTAACTTGCAGTCGAATTATCTCGTTAGGCACAAACCAGGAGATTACTCTTCGCCGTACTTTATTAGATATGTTTAAAATTTTTATTTTAATGTCATTAAAAATGCTCTTGAATAAATACTGTGTGTGCATCTTTCTACATCGCAAACATTTTTCAAATATTCTAGTGTTTAATATACTTCTGCATGATCATAAAATAAGTTGGCAATATAATGGTCATGAATAGTGACGTCTCAGTTCGCGACAGATGTGAGCGAAGCGTACGGTCCATTACTTGTCACCCCTATTATCCAGTGCTTAGTAAATAAACATTGGATTAACTATTAACTAGAAATGTATGACGTTTTCATACACTTTTGTGTCCAAAGTTCATAAATAATGTTCAATAGGATTAAACGTTGACCTGCAGTAGTGATTACTTTTGATGAATTCTTGAAAAAAAAAATTAAATCTTTGCTTACGCAAAATTTAAACCTCAACTTTTTATTAAAAAATGGGGATCATTTTCGAAAAAGAATATACTGAACTGAGTAAGAACAAAAATGTTGTAGCTAACAATATCGAAATCACAACCCGAGATAACAGCAAAACAATTAATCATTCGTAACTAATTGATATCTGACTTCCCTAAACCATTCGATCGCCTCCCTCCGGGTTTTTCAATTAAAAATGTAACAGATTTGAATCGATTTTGACGAATCACCGTGATTGGTCCGAGTTGCTTCCGCGAGACAATGCCTGTAATCAGTTTGATCATGGCACGCGACACGACAAATAGCCGATACTGATCGGCAGATGTTTAGTTAGAACTGTCTCTCGAATTTACTTTGTTGATTGAACTTTGAATTTATCATCTACAACAAACCATACAATTTAATATTGCACAGTCAAATATAAATGAACATAAAGTTACTGATATTATTGACATATTCATATATGACTATGAAACCAATACGTTTGATTGACCCTACTGGTGTTTATAATATTTTTCCGTTTATAGCCAGTATTTTGAAGACCCAATAAACATCATACCTTAGCCGTAAACTGTTGTCATATTTCGCGAGGTATAAAATGTTATGAATATTTTTAATAGGTAAAAATAAATTGTAGCATTGTGTAATTGAATTTGTAGTAGGTAAAAGCACTTTTGCTGTAATTGGGTGTTTTTAATTATTGTAAAAAATGGGTATAAATATTTGCTTTAAAAATGTCATTGCCGGAATCCAAGAATTATGAAAATTACCCCAAAAAAAATGTAGACGCTAAAAAAATTATCAATTGCTCTGTTGCCATTTGGCATTTTTATGAATAAAAATAACATTTTAAAAATGTGAGACAACGTGGCCAGTCAGTAAAAGCTTTTATATTTTTGCTTTTTTTGGACAAAGATGCTGCATCAGTTTTCACCTATTTTGAAATAACCTCAATGATTTGTCATCTATGTGATTTAAATTCCGAACAAATAACAACAAGCTTGCAGAAAAATGACAGGCTGAAAACAAAAAAAAATCTAAACATTTTTTTTCAAAATCAGAAGCAGTAATCTCACCATACCATGTGCGTTAAAATTACAATGATGTGCAAGATACAAGTAACACTCTATAAAATAAATAGGGTAAATGAGTTGCGATTTTTATAATGATAAATGTTATGAGGAAGGGGCAAGAAAAAATGAATAAACTAGAGTTAATGCACGGACAATAGAGTCACTTGTCCCTCTGTCGTTGTTAAATGGTTCGTGAGCTTAGTAACTTTTGTGATTGCCACCGCCAAATGTGGGGCGGTGAGGATGAAATGTATCATTGCATTCATTGATTCTACTTTTCCGTCATTAGTTGATATTCATGTAGACTGTGTTTTGTAGGCCATATTGATGCAGTAATTTTGTTCTTTAATTTTTAACTTGAACGGAAATTGAGTGAACTGGTGGTACCTACATAAGTCTTAACTGCAAATTTATGTAAAACAATATTATGTAAGTTTATTTATGAAAATGATTTGACAAATGGAAAGCTTCATGTCCATATTGTTCATTGCGTGACATAATATAAAAATTAAGATAGAAATATAAAATAGTAATTACAATTATCATTACTGAGTGTAAATGCCACATAATAATATGTACAGATCAGAAACATGCGCAATTAACGTTTTCGTCCAAAAACGATCTGAATCCACCTAAAACTACATACATATATGAATGAACACAACACGAGAAGTCCCCTATATTGGTCATATTCCTCGGCGCATTGGTTATGACGCTCATACATTCCCTGCGCTGGATACTTTGTGACAGCCGCCTATGTCCCCTGCCGAACTTGCGACTCAATCGTAGAACAATGAACTTGCTGTTTAGAATTGCAATGACTTATAACTTTTACGAAGATATGTCATAAATGTGAGTCGGAATGTTTCTGAAATGAGAGTGAATGAAAAAAAATGATTTAGTGACTTGTAATGGTCTGAAATAGTGAAAGATATTTTATGGTAACATCAAAGCTATAGTTTAAAGGTGGAGTTACTGTTTGCCCAAAACGAAACTAGCTGAAGCTTCATTAAATCTTATTTTATAACGACGGCATATTTTTACTACTATACCGTGGGAAATAAACATACAATAAACCAATAAACACTAAATGGTCTATCACCCCGTATTCCTGTCACCCACACCATGGGAAAAGCCAAATTACAATACCCAAGACATTTCCATACGTGGGGTTTCACAGAGCAATTTTCTGCTATTCGAATTGTATTACTATCCCATAGAGACGGGATAGTTGCACTTGATCCCACGAATCCCTTAGGACATTACAACAAGTCGCGAGATAAATGAAAAATAATTGCGCGAAGCGGCCAAAGGGTGACATAGACAGACAGAGATAGAAAACCCAAAACCAAACAGGATAGACAGAGATGAAAATATGTTCGTAAGCTTCTCGTAAGCTAGTTGTATAATCTGAACTTGATATAAACGCTTCGGTAATTGTTAGTGGGCAAACTTCGATACCTTTGGGACGTCTGATGTGAGAACTACGGAAAGAATTACTTTCACACGTTTGCGTGTTCGTGGGATGTACTTTAATGATACACAGATTTTTGGCAATGACATTAATGGGACCATCAATTTTTATATGAATTATATTTTGATACGTTCCCATCCGATCAATGTCTTTTTATGCTTTCTCGTCTAGCTTATAATTCCCATGGTAAACTTACCAAAATATCTATGCATGCTTGGACGGTTTATGCTTATTTTACATTATATATTACATTATTATAGCTTATGACGTATTTCGTAGCATTTTCCGTAGCCCGTAGACGTAGCACACCCTCCGTAGCTCCTCTACATACCTACGACCTCGAGGCACTTTTTAATCGCTTTAAGTGCTTGCTAGGATTTCCAACACTTATTTATCGTGAATAGCTAAAGAAGAAGAATGGTGTTTTATGTGGGAATAATACTATTGTTCGCTCGGAGGTAGAAAGCCAATTTAATCTGGAGTCATATTTTAGATAGTCGTAAAACATTGCCTGTCCCTCAAAAATAATATCTTATAAACATAATTGTTTTAAAGATTTATGTGAAAGAAAGGTGTCATTCAGTTTTAGATGGAAGAAATAGTATTCGTTGTAACAGACTCATATTTTTCCGTAATCCAAAATATAATAAACAATTCCTATTTTGCAAATCGTGTGAAAATGCGAGAGATGTTAATCAATTAAGCAAGGCAGATTATCGCCACATCACAGCCATGGGAGTGAGTCGACACGGTGCGCCGGAGCAATCGGCCGAACATCTCCGATCTTCCCACGGAAAGTGCCGAGCTTGTCTCTCATCTGCCCTCGTTGGTACCGTGTCAAACAAATGTCACGGATCGTATGCAGTTTAATGGAGACAATACCTCTGATGATCGTAATCTGATACGCTTGTCCAGCGCTTTATAAAGTTGTGTTGTAATGACTTAATTTGACTGTTCATTTTCTAGGGTAATTTTATTGCTTCTTCAGAACTGACAGACTGTGTTGTTTCAAATCTTTCGATATATACAGAATAGAAAACAGCAAAATTACATACCTACCTATTATTTTATTTTATCAAGAAGAAAAGATTGTTGTCAAAAATCTATTATGTAAGAAATAAAATCTACGAAACTTGTTCTCGAGATAATACAATAGTGATATGGGATCAAGCCCCGTAAGTGTATGCGCTACCCTACTGACAAAAGCAGGAATCACTAGACAACAGCGTCCCGCCACTAAGTGATTACTTAATCCGCTTTTATCGTTAGCCGAACCGACGGCAATCAACGCGATTAACTAAGGGTTAACACTAAACCGTACCATTACTTAACGCTGTTGTTTCATTTAGATTCTAACCACTTAATATATGATGATATTGTGTACTCAGATTTGGGATGAAAACTATCGTAAACATGTACCTACCAGGTAACGACGTAATTCTGAAAAAGTTTTTTCTTTACTATCTAAAGAAAATGGTACACGAAAAGAAACGTGTTTCAATCAGGTAATGAATTTTGATTACACAACTATAAACAACGTGCAACCTAACGCGTACTTTCAACACTAGATAATAATTTTCCTTCCGTACCCGATAATAATATTATTATGGTTCTGTCGGCCCATAAAACTCAATTGGAGTAGACAGTGGCAGTTTTATTCCCCATTTGAAGTGCAGCGAGTGACAAACATTTGTGGCAAGTGTATCTAATCAGGCGAGCGGCGCGCGAGAGGCGGCGCGTGCGGGTCACGTGACGCGCGCGTGCCACACCTGCGCGCACGCAGGGTCACAATCTGCCCGAAACCGATCCCAATGCGAATCTGTGTTGAAATAACAACTACTGATTTTAGACGCCCTTGGACGAACTCGAAGTCTTTGAGGACAGTATCGGATGATTTAAAACAATATTCTGAGAAGATCTTTTTTTACTACACGTAAATAATGACTGCAATAAATATAATGCAATGCCAAGATTTAGAGAAAGTCAAAATATAATTATGCGGGGGACATTAGAACGTTCTAACATTAAAATGATCAAAACAAGTTTCCATCACTGTATAACTTTCATTCTTAAATTGAAAGTCTCTCTGCAAGTCTCCACAAGGACAGACGTAAAACCAATTACGAGAAAGCTATGGCAGACGGTGCATCAGCCCCGGCGGTCCCGGTGGACTGCAGGCGCAAGATCTTAGATCGAGAGCTGGATTGACATTTTGTTGGCGGATCCCGGCGGGTTGCATGTCAATCTTTATTGCTGCCTCACGGGCCAGGGAGAGCCCCTGTCACGTGTCAGGTGACCACGGCCACCAGACTTGTAATAACAATGATACTTGCATCCTCACTGAAGATTAATAAAATAAACGATAGGTATCTTTTTGTTCGTTAATGGCTGGTAGTGACGTTTATATTATTCATGGGCGTTAATTATGATGATATACATAGTTTCATAAGTTTATTATCAGACGTAAATTGGAAACTGCTGGAAAATCCTAATTTCATGAGGTTTGCAATTTTGACTGCGATATTTTTTGTTATAATCGAAACGTATCGGGCGTAGGATAACAACAGAGCATGATAGTCAATGTGTTCATTAATGAAACATGAACAGTAAACACAATCCCTTGCCTCAACTCGAACTAATCTCTCGCGCCGCACGGGGATAACAATAAAACCAAAATCGTCTGTGATAATATAGAATTTATTGACTCGGACGCCACCGTGCAACACCGCTTGATGGATTAAATTGCCCTATCCCTATGACAACGTTGGCACAGAAAAAATACGCTGTGTATTAAAAAGCAGCTGGTCATTTTTCAAGTGATTCCTTTTGCTCTAACAGAACAGTTGGCCGACTTTTTGTTTCATGCCGGACGGGGGCTTATGGCAAATTGTGCGTTTGCTTAACGCTTTCGCCCACGAGCACTGTTTGCCAACAGCCTCTGATGAATTTGGGTAGGAGCCGCGTGTTGAATTAGGACACGCCGCTCTTGACGTGCATATTTTTTTTTATGTAAATTCATTGCTGACCACGGTTTCCGTGATTGTTTGGACACCTAATTACATTAAGCCAGCATAATTCAAATCTTTTGTTTCAAATTAAACTTCAAACAAAACTATAAACACCGTTAATACAGTTACCAAACAAAATTAATTAACATTCATAATTTAAAACACGCCGCTGCTTAATTATAGATATAAAATACGATGCAGCATTAAATTGATATTTGTTTATTTACCGAAATACAACCCGCTCGTTGCAGTTATCCGGTTTTAATTGTAATATGTGAATTCGTATTTTCCAGGCGAGTTTTAATTATCAGGAGTCGCGCGCGCTTGAGTTACGCGACCGCCCGCAATATTTATGGCGGCACCCCACCATTCCAATACACTTTTTAACGTAATGAGCGCTCGTTGCCGCGGGAGGGTGCCACCCGCTTATGTATACAACAACGCGATTGTTTATCCATTACACAGAGCCTATATACTGAAATATACCTACTGTGTTATGTCGTTAGTACAGTGGTAACCGAATCGAAAATACAAAAACAAGTTTCATGAAAATAAATGAAACAAAATGTAGGCTTGTGTCGTTGGGCACAATAAGAGTGTCGGTTGCGCCGAGGGCGTCATATCCCGGAATACGTGATCAGGTCGCGAGTCACCGCGCGTTATACGTGATCAGATAACTATAAGACGGCGCAGCACTCTCCCGATTCTGAATTGCATTAAACATTCAGGAGCAGCACACGTCGCACATCTGACTCACATAAAAATGAGCGCTTATTATGAAATTAACTAGAGCAACCGCACGATGTCTGCTCGCTTTTTTTCGTAGGCACCGCCCGTCAGCCGCACTCGAATTACTGGACGCTAATTGGACTGTGGAAATGTGACGGACGGCGCGGGAAACCATTTTTTTTTTTTCAAGCCTACCGTGCCTTTAGCAATAATCTCCCTAAATCCGTATTTTTTGTATTATCTTCATTTTGGTTTCGCCGCATGCGGAATTAAAGAATAATTTGTTCAAAATATGAAATACGTCGGCGAATACAAATTAATAAATTCCAGCTCAATAAATAGATCAAAATTTTTTACAAAATAAATAGTGCTCAATGCTCAACTAGTTTCGATTCCCTTGATTATTTTACCTAAGATCTTTATAATATCGGACAAAAACACTGATTCGATTCGAAATTCCGATTTCCAGAGATTCAATTAATATACTGTAACTCTGTTTTTAGGAGTTATTGCAATCACTAACTAAACAAACATTATTTTTAATGTAACCTCAACAGCTACTAGAGAGATACCTAAAATTCTTTCACCCAGGAAGCTCCCATCCGTAATACAAGCTAGTTGAATCAAAAGTACAAGATAGTTCAATATAACATGAGTTCACGAACCTGCACCCTGGCTTCAGTAAGGTCTATCTTCATGGCGATCTCCTCTCGCGTGTAGATGTCAGGGTAGTGCGTCTCCTGGAAGGCTCGCTCCAGCTCCTTGAGCTGAGCTGACGTGAATGTGGTCCTTATTCTTCGTTGTTTGCGCTTCTCTGTCAGCGAGCCCTCGTGACCGCCGTACACTTTGTACGGGAGGCCGGCTGTGGAAGAAAATGCAGATTGTAATATAATGAAAAAAAGTTGCTCAGAAAAATACAGATTAGAAAAAGATGTTATTTTTAAAACATGAAGTGGAAATAAGGTTATAAAGATTATTTTGTAGATAGATTTCTGATTGGTAATGAGAAAGAAAATCTAGAATGGGCGTAGTTACAACAAATAAAATGGTCAAAGCATTTAGTCGATGACGACTTCAAGTCTTAGTTTCATTACTAACTGTAGATCTGTACGTTTGTTAGGTTTGACCATATATATTCACTTGTATGGAAACTGTTAAGAAAATCATCGTACAGCATTTACATCTAAGCTGCAGGTATAATTTACTTTCATCAACAACTCAACCAAAGAAACAATTTTACTCATTTTACATTTAATTACATATTTACTAGCATTCAACAAATCCTGACAAATTAAAATCTTCCTGAACTGCAATGAGGCTCCATAAGTATATAGTGTGTAATTTAATGAGTAATACAAGTAGGTAAGAGCAAGGTGCACGGCTGGCGGCCATTTTTGTGTCCCCCTCGGAGACGCTCCCTCTCCTCTCAATACCTACGAACACAGTTATAGCTAGCATGGTTCCCGGGACTCCGCTCGCCACAGGTTTGTTGTTTACCTATACCTATTAGTCGACGATTGAGAAGAGTAAGATGATCAAAATTATTTCTCATGTAAGGATTTTTTACGTCCACTTAGTATTTCAGACATACAAATTATTCCTATAGTAGAATAATGCAAAAAAATATTGGGGTAAAAGTGTATTCTATCTGAACATTTAATAAAGATATCTTATTGGACTGCTTTCATGCTTTTTCTTTCCGCCTTGTTTGTCTTCTTCATTTAATTTTACGGTTTTTTTTTTCTTAAATAAGTGTATTTACATTGCAATAAATTAGATGAAAATTTAAATCAGATATAATTTAATGTACTAATACTGCAAATAATACAATGTATTATCTTTTTTAAAAATGCTTGCGCCAAATTTTCAACCACAGTAAATGCTACGAAAACGTAGAAAAACTCGTAGCGTTAGGTTGTCGCGTGGCATAAGTATCGATCGTCGTAGCGCTACGCCGTAGCCCGGTGCTACGTGAGGCAATGGACTCCTTTTTATTTAGCGTCGCGTGCAACTTTGTGCAACTTAAATTAAAGTAAATTCATGGAATTCAATGTTAACATTTTGCAACTACGTTTGTATTATTTACCTACTCATCGAAAGTTATGTCTATAGTCTGATTATAATAAAATGTGACGTAAACGACTTAATTTCGTGAAATGTACAAATTTTATAATTTAAAAAGCAAGTCTTTTTAACGTTTATCAAATATGCTGTAACTGATCTCTTTTTTAGCATCTCTAAAGGGACCATTTAGCAACAGACGTAATATCATCCTATTCCGTTTTATTTACCAAACAATGGCATGGGCTGTAACCATAAAATATGATCCTATGAAAGCATAACCCTAACCGGCTTAGACATTAGCTGTGGTGCGGCTCAGCAGACCACAGACCGCACGCGCGCAGCGACAATTACCTCAAATGAACCGGAATTAATCGAGACTCGCTTCTTGGCCGAGCTGCGGTCTCATTTGCATTATTAATAGAGGCTGCGGGGTGACGCGCGGGGCGGGGCAGGCTCGTGTCACTGCCCCCGCAACCCGCGCCCCCCGCGCAATTTGCGGGATCTAATGAAGAGGATCTTTGCAAGATGTTTCTGTTCATAAGATGTTTAATTTGAGTTTGCAGTTCGTGGGTCAGGCAGGGCCGCTCATTGTTATTGCGAACGTTATGTTTTACTGGAGCCTGAAGAGCGAGCTTTTCCTGCTCCAGTATTTTTGTACCTTTCCACTCTTTAATATTCATGGTTCAAACGTGGACTTACATCTTTGTGAACTTAAAAATCCCCTGTTCATTGGCTTATAATACTCGTAGCACTATTAGCCTAAAATATTAAGGCTTTCATTAGACAATATCCATAAATTATTGACGGTTAATGTCGGCAATTAGCAGGCGAGTCACGTGGTGTGACGAGGCTTAGGTGCGTACGAGCACGTGGCGCTAATGAATCGTCACGCAGCGATTAATTCACAGGTGATATGATCCGTGGCCCCACTCCTTCCTCCCTCCGACACTCCACCTGTTAATTACAAGACGGCGAGACTGCTTGAAGGGCGCTAAGGACTTTATCAGAACCATATTTGCACTTGGGAATCTTACGTTTTGGAATATTCTTACAAGTTCCTGGATATGAAGTTTGGATCTAAACCAGGTTGCTTCTTTTTATCACTTGTTAGAATCTTTGTATTGGCTAATGCTTATAGTCCAGTTTGCGCTAATTTGATCAATAAATAAGATATGGTTATGGCTATGCTTCCTGAGCAAAAAGCCATAGTAACTAAAACAATTAATGTGGAAATACGTTTGAACACTTTTCTATGAAGGCTATAATCCCTCGAGTTGGGATTTACCGAGTGAATTATATCGCGATCCATCTCTATGTGAGCCGTGGTTCATTTTTCTCGCGTCACGCGAAAAGTTCGCCAACATCCATAATGCAGGCGATGTCGGCGCGTCATCGCGGCATATTGCGCCACCACGCCCCGCGCGCCGCGCACCCCCGCGCACTCCTGCTCGGCAAGGGTTACAGCTTAGATTAATGAATACTGCCCCGCGACCGTGTTACACGACTTCCTCACGCCTTCACGCCTCCATATATCACCCACTTGAGACTTAAACTTTCATTCTGTTACATAAGACTAAAAATCTTCAAGCCTGTTTCCAGACTATAATAAAATGGAATAAGAGTAATGTGTACTGTGTAATATGTAAAGCAATATATTTTATATTACAAATAAACATGTGGGTAAATTTGCGTAATAGCAGCAGTAAAACGGAACACTTTTCGTGGAGCTAAATAAAATTGCGCGGGGTGAGAGACGCGCCGCCTATCGTTACCATTTACATAGAATTATAATAGATTTTTACATGCGTATATATATTTTGTTTGAACTTTTTCAGTGCTATGCAGTGTTGATAAAAGGCATAGGATGTTTATGAAAAAGAATTGAAAACAGAGACTCTACTTTTAGTCCCATGCGCCTTATGTAGGTAAATTTAAAAAAAAACCTTCGATGTGCGAAACGCAAAACAAATCCCAAGGCAGTTCAACGACTTGGAAGAACCAAGACCGAGTGATATGCTGACAAAAGCTTGTAGGTATAGCTTTAACATATTCACATTTGCAAGAAACAATAATTTCTTTTCTAAAAATAAAAGTCAGCGTCCCTCGTCGAGTGCGGCGCAGTAACATTGTAGAAGTTACGATCGCGGCTCCGGCTCAGCTCAACTGTGAGATATTGCCTTTTTTATGACCCACTCTACTATACTATACTATACTGGGACAGAATAGATCACATGATACGATAAAATATTGCCCTCGGTCCTCGCACCAAATCGAATTAACCCGTCCACTTGCATACAAAGGCGACATGAGAATAGAAATGGCGATATCGAGTTAGGATAGCGACCTGTTTTCCCTCCGCAATGCTCAGTTTTGTGGACGTGGGACGAACACATAAAATGTTTGCTTTACGCGAAAACATTCTGAATCGAGATTTTTAAAAGACATCGCTTAGTATCTTTACTTACTGCCGGGATTCGTCGTCGTTGGTAATAATTGAATATTTGATGTTATGTCTTATTCTTTTAGCTTGCTCAGGCAAATTAAATGGAAAATAAAACTTATTAAAACTACTCCAATTAGAAACAGAATTCAACGGTGTAAAAGTTTCCATTTAAAAACCGTTGTTTCTTATCTATGAAATACAAAAATAAAAATATTGGTGTTTTACCTAAAATGCATTGCAACAAAACGTTTATTTCGCATTCTCTAATCTATTCCCAGACATACATAGGTTAAATGTTAATACCAAATCTAAAACTCTAAACAAGAACTCCAACTCTAAAGTTTCTGAAAAGACTATTCAGAATGTTGTCATACAATGACTCTACACAGAATGCAAATGGAATCAGCGTAATCTTAACCCCGTAATTCTTGTAATTGTACTACAATTAATACACAAACTTGTAATTAATTTCAGAGTGATTAACGGGCATAATCCGGAGTTACTCGAGATTACGTGAGAGTTGCCGCGCGAGGTAAGTTATTGTGTTGCGTGGGCGTCGCAGGGGCGCGGCGGGGTGGAGAGGGAGGATAGGTCCACGCAGAGCCTCGAGCCGCAAGATGCAGAGAAGACTCGCTCCAGCTTCGCTGTCCTCCCCTTAAGATTCTCGCGGACGCCGTTGCCAATTAGGGACGCAATCGCTCACGCGGCGAGGAGCCTCCCCGCCCGGGCCCGCCCCACCCTGTGCACTAGTCTTTGTTTCGTGACCGACGTCGGCGTCGTCGCAACCTCCCGTCCCGCCACTTGTTCACCAAATGAAAACGGTTTCACTTTGGTATTACTAAGAGTAAAAGCAATAAAGATAAAGTTTAAGAAAGGTTTTCCACCTTTTTCCGCTTTGGTTTCCAAAGTTTATTTCGCCTTTTACCGTGACATTTTATAAATGATAGTAATAGAAAGTTTCTCTTTGAAACAATACGAGGTTTTCTGGTTGAAGTAGTCTCCGATTTTAATATTGACACATCAACCATGTGATCAAAATTTTACTTTACATATTTGTGTTTCGACTTATTGTATAGAATTATCTAATCACCGTTTTGAGGCGTACAAAAAAGAATCATCAAAATTGATTAATAAATGACGGAGTAATCGCGTAACAAACATACAAAAAAAATACGGTCGAATTGTGAACCTCCTCCTTTCTGAAGTCGGCTAAAAATAAGTTTACTGCTGATTACTTTAAACGAGCAACTATTGTTTCGATTTTCATGACATTTACTTAGTATGCTCCGGGAATGAAGGGCAAATTCGATCATGCTGGATTTTAAGAAACAATACAGGTCACATCCACGTATTTATCTTAAAAAAATATTAGCAGAGGCAAATATTATAAGTCAGATTTTAAAACGAAGACATTCCAATATCTCATTGAATAAAGAAAATGTCGAAGCATCTCTGGGTAGCCGGATTTGGGATTATATTACCTACCATTGAATGTGTAAAAACGTAGTATCTTAATTATTTTGCAATTAAAGTGACATATTATTAACGGCTTATTTTTCAAAAAACGTATTCCATTTATTTGAATTAGTTTTCATATCAGAACTAGATGAATATTATATGTATAATCAAGTTCAAAAAAGCCAGTACCCAGCATGAAAGGCATGATTCTGCATTACAGATTGAAAACCATTTTATCAACGGAGTCAATTTAATTACAATATTGTTGGTAGGCACCTAACATCTTGATCTATTAAGTCTTTTGAAGTTTAGGTATATGACAATTGTACTAATTTAATTATTTGATAACCGTTAGATATGAGTAATGCACCGATCGAAATATAAACTTCCCAATAAACTCGAGCTCGAATTGTAAAACCTATCGATTAATCTATACCTAATCTCTGTAACGATTATTATGTCAAAGCACTAAAATTGAACAAAATAAGGAAATTATGTCTTAGGAAGTCTCGAAAAAAAAGCTACTTTTGCTGAACTCTAGTACCGTTTAGAAATATCTAAACTCAAACACCATATTCGTTTAATTCAGTATCTATATTCAAATCAGTAAGTATATTTTCTTTCGTTCAAATCATGAAAGTTAAAGTAGCAGTTGTTTAGATTATTTGTCAAAATACTCCATTCAAATAATGACAACTAAATCTAACAATACTTTCTTACTCTTCGTCTTGAAAAAAATATTCACACGAAAAATTACGATTGTACCTACAAAAGCGTAAATGAGCATAACAACTAATTTTAAGACTCTTATAAAATGACCTTAAAGTCTAACCAGCATGTTATTATTGCGAAGCCTAACAAGATTCATAACCGAATTTCCCATCTCATATTCCACAACATTCTTCAATTAATTATGAATTTAATTGTATTTCGGAAAGCATCCTTACGTATAACGGAATGCAAGTTCTCTCGGTCCGCCTGTCCGTTGTTGCACTTACAACGTGAGAACCACTGATTCCGTTTGCATGCATTTTTCATTTGTAATTCATTTGCTCATAGTCTGGATGTTGGATGCTAGACTTTATTAAACTGTGCCAAGGCTTAATGTCTATTGCAAAAGCTTGAGTTCAGTATCAATTATTCTTGAATGGATTTGCAAGAACAAAGCAAAATAACTTAATTTTTTAATTACTTTATGAAACAACTTATGTTCACTGAAAGTCGGCCGACTGTTTAGTCTACAGTTTGCGGGTACTATTAGCCATAGTTTACCTACAACTGAGTATATTTAGTTATTATTCAAATCAGAATAGAAGAATGTATTTAATTAATTTAGACGTTACTCACATTTGATTAATATTAGAATTTGATTATTTTTATATCACAATTTAAACTATATCTTTTTTTTCTCTTAAAGTTAAACAGTTACTGTATTGCAGTTTTAAGATGGAATTTACATTTTATGTCCCACTTTCATCAAAAAGATATACCTACTTTCGCTTTCTATGGTGATCAAGTTATACCTAATGAACTAAAAAAGTAAATCCGCACAACTCAAGAATAAACCGAGTGAAGAGTGAATTTTGAACAAACATGAATTCTAAATAATATTTAAAAACCGGAAAAATATTGCATTCGTTTATTCATGTCGTAGACCCTGAAGACCTGATAATTTTGGTATTATTTGGTCTTTATAAAGGTCTGTTATTACGGTTGCGATAAACACATTTCTAAAGCAGATATTTTCAGTTGAAGTTCTATCTAAAAGGTTTAAGAAGTAAAAATCTAGTTCTAACCTTTTATAAGGTTTCCTGAAACCTCAGTAACTTCTGTGTATTATTGACAACAACGGAAAAACTTTTAAAGCCTTTTAATCTGAACAATGATCGTGAGATACTTATAAGTACTTAAGCGTTTGTGTATCAAGTCATGGTGGCCTAGTAAGTCATGGTGGCCTAGTGGGTAAAGAACCAACCTCTCGAGTATGAGGGTGTGGGTTCGATTCCAGGTCAGGCAAGTACCAATGCAACTTTTCTAAGTTTGTATGTACTTTCTAGGTAAAATCTTAGACACCAATGGCTGATAAAAAGGTGAAGGAAAACATCTTGAGGAAACCTGGACTATAAAGTCTGAAATCACCAACCCGCATTGAGCAAGCGTGGTGATTAACGCTTAATCCTTCTCCGTGTGAGAGGAGGCCTGTGCCCAGCAGTGGGACGATAAAAAGGCTGTAACAGTATCAAGGATTCAAGTTTAGTTACTTTTCCCGTAACTGAGAATAATGAAGGCATTACTGCAAAAGTGTAATTTACAATAGGAATGATCTAATATGCTCATTGGGTTTATTTATTCTAGAAAAAGAAGTACCTACTTCGCAAAAACTGGTAACATTATTGTTGATTTAGTGGCAAGAAATGCTTTTTACTTTTTTCTTGTTCTTTCCGAAGAGACAAAAAAACTTATACGAGTAATTTAACAGCAGAATACTCTCTTACATGAGCATTTGTGTAGGTACTGAAACGTACGTAATAAATAATCAACTATTTGATATCTACTAGTTTGCCATCAAAGCCAAGAGTCCGAACTGAACTTGCCATCGTCATCATCTACGGCTAATACGTCAGCTACCAAGTCATAAGCCTAGCCTTTTCCTAGTAGGTGGGATTGGCTTCCAGTCCCAACTGGATGCAACTAGGTCCAGTTATCCGGGAAATCAATTCAGTATTGACATATGATTAGACAGATTTTCTGGCTTCCTACTACCCCTAATACCTGCCAGATACATTCAAATGCTAGTCAATATCTATCATTTAAACGAGCCATCGGAACAAGCTGGAACTAGTCTATACTAATATTATAAAGCTGAAGAGTTTGTTTGTTTGTTTGTTTGAATCTCAGGAACTACTGGTCCGATTTGAATTTTTTCAGTGTTAGATAGCCCATTTATCAAGGAAGGCTATAGGCTACTTTTTATCCCGGTACGGGAAGTAGTTCCCACGGGATGCGGGTGAAACCGCTGGCAGAAGCTAGTTTAATTATAAAGAAAATGACCCATCCTGAACCGACGTGCCCAGCGTTGCTTAACCTGTGAACAATTGTTCTGTGGGATTGTTACATAGCCATGAGCCTTCATGAGAAAATTAGTGACTATAATAATTCCATAATTTGCGATGGTCAGCGTGGAAATCAAAGATGATTGATTATCTAAGGAAAACATGACATTACAAAATTTTTACTGTGTTTTTATATATTTCTATTCCTCCAATAAACCTTGCTTCTTTGTTGCTTATCGACAGCTTTTTAGACTTGATCATTATATGCTCATTTAGCCAACATCTTTATTTCACAATTCATTCTCAACATCTTTATTTGTAAGTAACGTCATCGAATAGATACCATTATTCAACAACGACTATTGCACTTTATTTTTAACATTTCAAACTCGTTCATATGTACCTAAATATATTCTCAATGTAAACAATGTAAAACTCTTCTTATGCTCTCTTCATTTCATTATTACATAATACAAATACTATACTATTTCTGTTTTGTTTTATAAAATTAAACACAGTCTGCATAAAAGATTAAATGGGTATTATTCGGTGAATAATACAAAGTATTATACATATAATATTATAGTCTATTTAATAGTTTTAATATTTCGCCTTTATTATTTTAGTATTAATTAACAATCATATAAACCAATAAACCTTTAATTGTTTTCATGCCATTAATGTTTTAACAAAATATTTACAAAATCCATTAGTTTGTACAAATCAGTTTAAGAAAACATAAAAACAGCTTTAAGCAAATAACTTTATTAATCTTAAGATTGAGAACCACCTCTACATTGAGCGCTACGCCCGACGTGTCGTAGCCGTAACCGCTACGTAAGTTTAACGGAGTCGTAACCTCGTAGCGCTACGAAAATATGTACGCACAGATTTATTCATGTTTCTTGAACGGTTAAGTATGTAAGTACCGTTTAACACTCAAACGTTACTAAAATATACTGGATTTAACAGATATGATAGACATTATCTAGAAATCTCAAGTAAACGAAGAAAGAATGCTGCCGTCGGTCAAACTTTTTGAGTACTTACGTTGCAAATTCATGGATGGCGGGAAGATGTGATGGTTTCTCATGGCAGCGTCCTGCGGGCGCGCACACTGTGGTGGTGGAGGCTGGTAGCGCATGCCTTGGTATCGGTAGGCCGCCTGAGACATCTGGCCGCACGAAGCCAGCTCGCCCCAGGACAGCTCGCCGCCACCCGAGCCCAAACATCCTCCCTCGAAGCCGCCGCCAGCGCCGCTCAGGTATCCGTACTCCATGGCGTTCAGCAACAACACCGGCTATCTACCCAAACACCCTGACATGTGCTCCAACAAGACCCGGAATTAAAATTTTGCGTAAAATAACAATATAGTGGTGCGAAAGCGCCGCGCCGCGCGGGGCGCGTACGTCTTGTGTCGGAGGGAGCCACGCGAAGGCTCACAGCCGCATAATTGGATGAGCCGCGACTATATCGAATTATGCCGATTACAGATGGTATCGGATCCCAACGATAGTTTTTGCCGACGCGGAGGACCGCGCGCTCGCCCCACTTGAAATCGAATGATAAGCCTAATTCAATAAGGACGATCCTCGAGGACGGGGCGGGGCGCGCACCCCCGGCGGCCGGCCAATGGTCGGTGTCAGCGGCGCAGAGCAGCCACGCGATTGGTCGGCGCCGAACCCCCTCTCCGCGCCGTGACTCGGGGGTGCGTGTCACGACACTTGTCTACTTTTCTTTTCGCCGACAGTTCCTTTGTCATTGAGGAAAATAAAAAAGTTGTAATTAACGATCCAGGTAGGTATCTACTTAACGAATGACTGTAGGTATTTAATCTGCAACTTTGTGTCATAGAATAATATATAGTTAATTAATAAAAAAAAGTAACAAAACCTATCATTAATTAATTAAGTATCTACATATATAAAAATAACAGTATTTGAAAAAAATGATATTTAGCACATTTATTTTTATGGAAAGTCTTGTTTCGCAGTTTTAAGCACGTTTTGTTTTTCGCATTAAGTACTTTTTAAACTTTAAGTTGTACAATCATTTTTATTCAGTTATATATGAAGGTATGATAAGAGAATAATAAACAGAATAATCGACATTTTAATTAACTTGCAAATATTTTTGTTTACTACATAAACCGTAACCAATTACTATAAAACACATACCTACATATTTACAAGTATTTCCATGAACATTCCAAAAACCAAACACACCAATTATATAAATCTGGTACCAGCCAGCGTAATAAAACGGAATCATTTCATTTAGTTTCGGTTCCTGAGGGATAACTCGATAACTGATAAACTTCTTTAAGGGAACTCTCCGCGTGGTAAGACCCGGCCGAGCCGAGACTACGACTGCGCGCTGAATAAGTAAAGACAAGAAATGCTAATGTGACCTTTCTATCCTTTACGTTTTTAATTCTAATTTAGTTTTATAGACAAAGTGTTTGGAAATGGAAAGTTTTGAAACTGGCACTAGGTCTATTAATTACCTTCGTTTAATTTTAAATTGGACTGCTCCTAAAGTACCTAAGTATAAATTGGTGTATCGCCTCCAACAGGTATCTGTGGAGATCTAAGGGGGAGGCCTATGTTCAGCAGTGGACATCCTATGGCTGAGATGATGATGATGATGATGATGATGATAAATTGGTGTTTGTTTGAAAATAAAATATTTGATCACTGATACTCATTACGATTATCTACGATTTATATTTAAACTGCCGATGCCGTAATAAAAATCCCAATTTGTGTCAGGCAGAAAATGAAAGTACATCGATAAATAAGCATTGGCAGACCGCTAAGTAGGTGCTACAATGCTATGTTATTGTTATCAATGAGACATCGCTGCAGTTTTGAATTAAATGTACACTAAAATTATTTTGGACCAGTTTTTACTCCATCATCAGCAAAATTTTCCCATGTCCACATAACACAATTCTGTTTAATTGCCTATTGTTGAGGTTAGGTAGATCTTTATTATATGATGAGTTAGATTTATCAATGGTAAAATAAACATAACAATCATAGAAATCATCCCATTTCTAAAACTTAAAAACTACTTATTACTAAAAAAAAAAAGTCGTGGTGGCCTAGTGGGCAAAGAACCAACCTCTCGAGTATGAGGGTTCGATTCCAGGTCAGGCAAGTATCAATGCAACTTTTCTAAGTTTGTATGTACGTTCTAAGTATATCTTAGACACCAATGACTGTGTTTCGGATGGCACGTTAAACTGTAGGTCCCGGCTGTCATTGAACATCCTTGGCAGTCGTTACGGGTAGTCAGAAGCCAGTAAGTCTGACACCAGTCTAACCAAGGGTTGCCCGGGTAACTGGGTTGAGGAGGTCAGATAGGCAGTCGCTCCTTGTAAAACACTGGTATTCAGCTGAATCCGGTTAGACTGGAAGCTGACCCCAACATAGTTGGGAAAAAGGCTCGGAGGATGAGGATGATACTTTATTCAGTTTTTAGATAAATAAACTGTCCCATATATCGTGCACCTACACGTTCCGACATACATACCAAGAGCAGCGGGTGGGCTCACAAGCAGGGGATCGTGTGAGAAAATGACGCGTATAATATTCACAATATTGAAATTACTGCGAGTCAAGTCCTAAGGGACGACGCACGCGGCCACGCTCCGCGACACTCAGCCCGCTGCCTTATTTATTATTTATATTAATTACACTGGTGCTACTGGCTTTTTTTTATTTCTTTTTTTGTTGTTTTTTTTTTTGTTCTGGTTTGGTATGTGGTGATTATTGTTTGCAATGTTATTTGTACAGATTTGTAGGTTGCCTGATCTTGTTTACAGCAAAGCAAAAGACATTATTCCATTTACTAAATTATGGGTAATTTTTCTTAAATTAGGTACGCATAAATATCTTCTATCTAAACCAATGAAACCTGTCTACATAACTCTTAAGAAAAATTGTTCCCTTAAGAAAGATATATTGTTGAAGGGAATTTTAAATAAAGCCTAGGTTGAAACTAGGATTTGTTTTAGACATTAATGAGAAGTCAGTGGAGTTAACATAGACCTAATTAATCCATTCATAATTACTGTCCCTAACTAATAAAATTTGACTTAAATCTTGTTGAGACATACGCGTAAAAACTCTATAAGCAACAGATCCCAACAATAGGTTCACGACCTCTATGAACAGCACAATTGCATGCATTTTCCATGCCATAAGTGAACCAGCTATCACCACGACTTTTTTGTTTGTTCAATTCCCACGTTAAAGAAAACCACACTCCAGGAACACTTTATCATTACGGCAAGCAAAGTGCGTAGACAGGGGTAACGCAAATGGCGGGTATTCTGCGCTTGTCGCGTCTCGCGGGATGAAAAACAACAAGTCTCCGCGGTAATATATGTGATCACTTAGCAACCTGCAATCAAACAACGACTGCCGCTTAGTTTTTCTCCTTTGCTGTCGACGAATGCCTTTTTCGTTGTTTTTCTCTTTTTGTTAGCAGATTTTCTCAAAAATGTGCTTAGCGTAGTTTCTCAGAAGTTGTAACAAGAACATAAAGTACATGATACTTACGTCCATTGAATTTACGTTTCATTACATGATTTTCTTAAAAAAAAACTTTGGAACCAACAAGGACCGCGTTATAAATAAGCCTCGCCTATATGTTCTATATCGATCAAATCTCGAAGATGTCCCGAAGAAAAACTTGAAGAAAAACCATGCTGCGATACACCTAGGTAGTGGAAAATAGCGTCATCTAAACAACTTCAATATTTCAACACAACCCAATTAAATCCAAAATCATAATCGCAAAACTAAACAATGCAAATACAATTTCGACCTTGACACACCAAATCAGTTTAAGACAAACAGTCTTAACAAAACATTGCATGTATTTGCGGACTTGTCGTGGCTCGCAGTCTGAGGCCGCGGCATCTAATCTGATAATGCGTCGGCTATGGGCGGTGTGCGTGCGTCACTCTCCACTTACCCTCGGCTAATTCGATTTGCGCCCTCCCGGCCACATGCCGAGCTGCATCGCGACTGTCCCTGTACACACGCGTACATATTTTTAATTAACATTTTCGTTGCTGAAATATGGATGCTTTATGGGCAAGCTACAGGTATGCTTTCGGTTTTAGAAACAGATTTTATATATCTTGCAGCTCATCTGAACTTAGAGATTCTGAAGCGAGAGAAAAAGCAAAAGAAGCGTCGCAGATCAGGATTACATTCTCAGGAATCCTTATCTAGTGGTGAATTGTAACTAAAA
Organism: Helicoverpa assulta; assembly: GCA_963856015.1. Classification (NCBI taxonomy): domain Eukaryota; kingdom Metazoa; phylum Arthropoda; class Insecta; order Lepidoptera; family Noctuidae; genus Helicoverpa; species Helicoverpa assulta. The sequence continues at coordinate 7,571,130 of CAWLCW010000016.1, forward strand.
AAACATTCAGTAGTTTTCAAGCTTAACATAAACAGAAAGACAGTCGGAGAATGTGGTTTATAATCAGTAGTGATGGAGATAGACCGAAAAACTGTGTGGGACCCCAAAACGTAAACAATATAACAACCAAGCCGTCGCATCAAAAACTATTTCAACTACAAAATGCTGTAACTAATATTAATGATCAAAACTTCAGACATTTTAAGATAACGATACAAATTACATTAGTTTTATTTGGGAAATGTCATTGAGTTTATTTTCAGAAAACAAGAACTATGCCGTATTTTTTTTAACATTTTTTCACACCGTAGATAGAGCTATGTTTACCAAGCTTAGTTTAAAAATGAAACATATATAGGTAGGTACGTTAGCTTGTTTAGCAGTACTGTAGTTCAAAAACCCCTTTCTTTCAATTAGGCATCCATCCCAGTGTTGTTATAATGTGTAACAGAACGAAGGCTCGATAATTTACGTAATTGTAGCAGGTCTGAAAATGAAAGATGCTTATAACTGCTCTTCTGAAACCCCGTAAAGAAAATAGGCTGCTACTTTATCGCATGAAGATTTTCTACACCAAAGACCCTTCAGCATCGCAACTTATGGGACAAACTTTAACCACACATAAGGTAATTCTGTATTCACGACAGCTATAATTGAAGACTCTGAGCAAGGCCTTTGACTGCAGTGCAGACGAGGGCAGGGTCCGGAGAGGCGGTGTGGCGCGCGGGGGACGTGGTGTAGTGCACCTGAGCCCGTGATTGATGAGCCTCACCCATCGCCATGATTACGAGCTGACGCCGCCATTAACAAAGATCACGTGACGAATGTACTTGTGTACTACCTTAAGACATCGCGTGACAATGTGACAATCACTGGAAATTACGTTTTAGCAGAAAATTATGATTATTTAAAATTTGAAAATTTGATCTATGATCAACATAGTTGGGAAAAGGCTCGGGAGATGGGGAGTGGGAGTGATAATTAAAAATATGTATAGTTATGTACTTACATCAAAAGATCTCTACATGAAATAGTCTGTTAATTCTGGCAGATTTACGTAAACGCCAATGCAAAGATCCGTCGTTTGTCTAATAAAACAAACCGCGTGTTTACTATCTGCAGTCCCGATAGCTCTTTATAGTTAGCGTTAGATCAGTGAAGGGGAAGATCGGTCCTTGCCGGGACGGAGCAGGTCCTGCCGCGCTGCTTGTCAAAGTGGCCGCCGGCGTGTTTGAACAACTAATGAGCGGGTCCCGGGAGACGGCGTGTTTGCCCCGAAACGCCCCAAGCGCTCGCCTGGGTTTTTCGTACAAACGCCTGGGTTTGCCGAGGTCTCTCCCCCCACTGCCCTCACGGCATACTCCTTGTTTGCTCGCCACTCGGTGTCGTATCGGACTTTCGAGTGTAAATTGGAAATTTGTAGATAAACCTACGTACATAAACGGGACCAAGTATCAGGTAACGTCGCACCTTTGTATGTACAAACAACAATGTGCGAAATACCTACCGTGTATAAACACTGATATTATTTATACCAATTTTTTTTACAGATTTTTGTTTCGCGTACTCAGTAATCTGGACATCTTAATAAATCTATTTATTAACCTTTAAGTTCCAATTCAGATATCTATTACCTGATTACCAACGATCTTTTATCATCACTTGAATATTTAGATCGAGGTATAGGTACACAAAACGTTAGATCAATTTACATTTTCGCCTATCCGTGACAGTAAATCGTCATTAAAATAAATTATGAAGCAAAGTTTTGTTCTATTACGAAGCTCTCGTCAGTTACCATAACTGATTACCTAATTAAACAGTAACAATTATCATCAAACTGTAATGAGTAATGATTTCCCACATTTAATACGTAGCTTCTCCCCAATAAGAATTCCTAATTTTACAATATCCCCTGGGTATCAAGTTACTCCTCATCGATATCAACATAAAATCTATTTTCCTAGACATCAACTATCGCGTGGTAAAAATAAACGCAGACGAATTCACATTCACTATTTATGTTTGTTGAACATTATCACAAACAAACAGTCTGCTGTGGCGAGTGTTAAAAATAAACAAATTCTTTACTGCTGCCCTCTGTGGGCGGCGCGCTAAATTAAAATCCATAGATACGGATAGTACGAACGAGCCAAACTGTATGAGAAGCATAAGCTATCCCTCGGGAACTCGAGAGCTTTAATACTTTTCGTGTTCCCGTACAGAGGGCGGCACTGCCACATATTTTTAGATGAACTTTTAAAGCTTTTTTAATATGCCCGTGGTAGCTTTTAATGCATTTGTTAATGTAGGTAAGTAATGCTGTTTGAAAAAAGCTTCAGCGAGGAGTATAGAGTAGAATAGAATTTTATTTTGCAAATTATGGTTCTAACTAACACGTGGTTTTCAAAATACAAAGTCATACTTTGCATTTCTGTAAAATACAACGCGTGTATTAAAGCTCTGTTTGAAGTTTGATAAAGAACTGCGGATATAGTAAGCACAGGAAAAAAACTTTGCTTGTCACTTCTACCTGGTACATATTTTCCAAGCAGGTAGCCAACTCGATCTGGCCCTGTTAAATAAGTACCTAGGTATTTGAAATTGTGTACTTTTGTTATTTAGAATACATTGTATACTTTTAAATTCAATGATGGTCATTACTGTTTGCCTATTTTAAACGTTTTTCTTCATTTTTTTTCACAGAAAATATATTACGCACTGAAATCGGCATGAAGTAAATAAGTTCTGTTCTATAAGGTACTTCTTTAGCGTTTATAGCCATAATCCGAATACATTTTTCATAGAGCTTTTAGAAGTCTTTCATTAAACACCTACCTACCTAATTGTAAGCCTGTATTAGTACAGTTTTATTTTTTAAGTACCTAAGTATAAACAAGATAGTATATTTCTTTAAGGATGCTGGAATGCAAGGTCTCAAGATAAAACAGCGTTTCTACCGCGATAGACTTTTCAGTAAATAAAGCCTATTTATCCAGAAATCTGATTACCAATATAATGACAACGATACCTAGAATATACCTAGGTTTTCCTCATTCGGTAAATTAAAATGCAGAAATGTTTTTGTGGTTTGTTTTTATTTTAAAACTATACATTATTATATATGGCCAACCTATAAATTAAGCTGCACCATACACATCTATACAATAGGCATAATAATCATACGTACCTAACACAATCAATGTTTAAAACGAAACCTTAGCTAGAAATGAACAATAGCTATACAAGCGACTGTATATCAAAACTTTCTCATAATTAAATTTTTTTAAGGTAGAAATTATAATAAAATTGATTAATCTGTTGAACATGTTCATGATGAAACGATAACATGCCAAGCATGAATACAATTTTGTGTATCTATAGTCCATCCTTTCTTCACAGGCCTTTTTAAGTAGTAATATATGTTGTGTTTAGGTGCATATTCATACACTGATTAAATGCTATTATAACCAAGTAAAATATAAACAATAAATTAATTTAAATAACAATGACAAAAGACGTATCTACAAATGTTGAAATAGTAAACGTGGCTGTATGTAAACCATACTTCACAATTTTACAAGTGCATTTCTATCAAACATTCGTAAGCTGCATGCCAAATTTCAATTCACAGTGATCTTAATGTTAATGGTTGCATGAACACTCATTTTTTTAAACTTATATGTGAAAGTTACATTGAGTCGACACGGAATAAATAGAGAAACTTGAAAGCTCACCCATTAATTTATTACAATTAGTAAAATTAACATTGCGTAACGTAACGCTCCGGTCGTCGAGAGCGCGCCGCGTACCCGCGCTCCATCTTACTGTGTGCTGGAGGTGCAAGTTTCTCCCTTACTCCCGCCACCCAATAAATACAGTTACATACTAATTACAAGCGAGGAAATTTAATTGTCTATACATTAACTAACTGTGGAACTTCTCCCGCTCCAGTGATGAGTATTCTAACGCCTTTTGTAACAATTTGCCAAACAAACTAAAACATACTAATTACCTTAACAATAATACTTACTTATACAAATTAAATCTATAAATCTAAATATTAAGTTTGGTCGAAAACAGGAATGTGTAAAACGTTTGACTAGAATTTACTAAAACTTAACATCGACCTAAATAAATATTACAACATTTAACATTTTCACTCATTATCAGCAAATACTAAACACACCTCCCTCCGCGAAGAGGGACTAAATCAAATTTATTACAAAATGAGATCTTACTAGTTAGTACACACAAAATTATAAATACAAAATAATATACACATCGAATTTCTCTTCTTCTTCGATTAGATCTTGCTTGATTAAGTTCTTACATTTCACACAATTTGCTAATGGAGTTCGTTTGTCTATTGTAAAAAAGTGATTTCAATATTTTCAGTCTTTCACAAACATTTGGAATCAACGGAGATCAAAAAGCAAAATATTTCTATTATAACGTTCGGCCGAACGAAAAAAAACCTTAAGCAACTCGCATAAATGATTCTATTTTACAATAAATAACATTAATCTACTCTAATGTTAATATTTTACATAAATAATTTGAGATCAATGAACAATAATTTCTTCTACATAAGTTTTCATCGATATTGTATAAGAATTGACATCACTTCTTTTGGATGAAGGCTCTTTTTTTTTTGCTTATCGACGGGATCTTCTTTTGTGAATCCAGGTGCACGAAGTAAAAAATGTTCGTAACAATGCAATCCATACTTTCATAAACACTGCTCTGAGATCGTTTGGTTTTGGTTGTTGATTTTTGTACTATTTTCTTCACAGGTTATAGTGATCCATAGATGCAGAATAAACTGTTGGCAAAAAATACAAAGTAATGTATTTTGTTGTATGTTAGAAATGTACGTCTTGCACGTCTGTGGGTGTGTTCGGTAGTTGCGTCTGTTCGGGAGTGGTCTGCTTGTAGGGGTGCGGGTGCCGGGCGCGGGGCTCCTGCGGCTGCGTCTCACGCGCCAGCACGCGCTCCACGTGGCGCGCCACCAGCTCGGCGGCGGCGGACGGCGTGCGCGTCAGCGCGCACAGCTCGCTCACAGACATGCGCACGCGCAGCCCCCGCGCCGCCGCCGTGATGCACGCAGCAGCTATCAACGATGGCGGTACAAGCAGAAACTCCGTCTCTGTTGACAAATAATACAGACTTTATTTTCAATCCAGTCACAGGCTCTCAATAATATTGAGTGTTGTTCGAATGCAAACTTAACAACATACACGCAAGCAGACTTTTAATAAGGTTGATTTTCAAACGGGTTTCTTGTTTACAACTTTTTATATCGAAATTAAGGTTCTAGTGAGGACGCAGGCGCAGGTAGAACGTGCACATCTGTTGCGAGATAATTGCCGCGGAGTGCGGACAGGTGGCTCGGACACCTTGCATCTCAGTCCGACCATCCACTATACGGCGTACATTATTAGCATCTTATAATTTAACCTACATATCAACCAAGATCAAGCATACCTATCTATCTAAAAATAAAACCAGTGAAGTCAAGATAACTTATAAGTAACAATATAAGCAAAAAAAGTTTCGACCTTCGTCGTCGAAGTTAAAAAAAAGTCGTGTTACATTTTGCACAATACCAGAACTCTTTTGTTATAGTTGAGAATAAGGAAGGAGAACAGCTGCCCGATTTGTGCATTGCGTCCCCGTCTGCATCTTTGTGTGTACCTACTCCGGGACAATAGCTCTGGAATAATGGTAATTTACATCTTAAGTCGTCTAGCTAAGGGCGCAGCTGCATTTCGCTACGAAGGAGGGACTCTATTGTGCGATTTGAAAATGTAACTTCGATCACAAGGCGACTAATCAATATTATTTGCTGCCGATTACGCCCTTTCATTTTGCACAAACGGTAGGAATTGCTCAATCAATCGCAATGTAAATTATTTAACATTTGTATAATGATTAACATATTCCTAACGGTGTTAGTCATTGGAGCGTCACAAGTCAATACAGTACAAACTTCAAGTTGCTTTGGGTCTACGTATGACGTCAGCCAAGACGGCAGATGTGAGGACACCTGGCGCGACCCTTCCGCTCGCACCTCTGCGAACCACGCCGCCACCGCCGGGTCAGTGCCCACCTACTACATGCACCCTTCTTTACTCTATCGTGCCCTTATACTCCATACGTCGTGACCATTCCTTAAGAAAAACAATATCGCTACACGCGAGCGCGTCATAATTTTAATCAGAAAAAGTGCCCACACTTTATTAATGTAACTCAAGCTCACTACCTTATTACTAGCAGGTCAATGAATCCAGGCTAGGAATGAACTTTAGGTCCGTTGCAGACGTTACACTTCCTGAGCACCGTGCATGTCACCTAGCGCTTGTTAATCACTATATATACATGAACACGCAACGGTGCACGTAAACAGAAAGGTCGTTGTTTAATGTACATTTCTATGGACCAGTGGCTTATTAAAAATCAAAAAGGTTCGCGAGTCGGGTATCAGGTCTGATCTGGTCAGCGTGAGCAGCGGTGCGTCACGATCCGTTGCGCGACAGGTTGCCTGTCAGTTGGCGCACCGACATCTGCTGAGCAGCCCACGCGACTGCCAGCGACCCGAAGACCTTACACCCCCGCGTCTTACCCTTCTAATTACCACAACTGCATTGGCATAGACCGTACTCAACAGACATCGAGGACCGTTAAGTTCCGTTTGAGAAACCCGTCAGTCCCACCCTAATAGTGAATCCTGCCAAACCTAACACAAATAAAATGCCAAAATGCAGGGGTTGCAAATAGTTTTATCTAATTGTGCGTTAAAACTGGTTTATGGTAAGTTATCATTTTGCAAATGCATGACAGATTTTATGGCTTATTTAAATATGTATCAGGTTTGATCAAATATCAATGATTTTTAACATCTAATCTGAATTCATAATGTTTTTACTAACAGTATAGAGGCACTTAATTTATTATATCCGTTTTGTTGACAATAGGAATCAGGCTATTATAAGGCATTTGGATCGGATGTTGAAAACGGAAGCCCAAATCTCGCAAGGTAAACGTTAAAATTGTGTTAGAAGGAGATGTACGGCTTATCGGGTTAGATAGGGTGGTATACCGCCAGGTGCGCGCCGAGACGGCTCTTTGTCGCGAAGCTTTTGTCGAGACTTTGGGACAGGGATTCGGGCGCAGAACAATGGCCGCGGGACGTCTTCGTGTATTGTCCCCGAGTCAGCTGGCGCGGTCGCCAGGCGCTCCCCTGCGTACGCGCCGACTAGTCTCATAAGTCACCGTAACCGTGACACTACGCCAAGAAATTAGTCCGGTCAAACTGCACATACTGCTCTTTACAAATCGTTTTGCCTGAACTAATAATACCATATAGCCGTAAGAAGTTTTACGGTTATGAGATTGGATCCAATTTCGAATATTGCTTTCTCAGCAATTATGATCGTACTAATTAAAATGCCTTGTAAAAGAAGATGAAGGAAGTTTGGGGGTCAAGTAATGTTATTAACCCTTTCACACCTCGGGTAATGCACGATCAGTTACCGGCAATTATGCTACTTCCGGCGACACCGACAAAACTTGACGCCCCGCTACACGAAACGTTTCTGTTTACAATACTACTTAATAGATGCAACTGATAGTTGACCTGGTGTCACGTTCACGCAAATAATATTCATGAATCGCACAATAGTAGGTATCGCCCATTATAAACTTTCAACTCAACTCGTAACGAACAGGAACACTTCGGTTTCTCCATGTCATATTTATAAAGCCTGTCTATTACCACATGATTGCCTGCCTATTACTCATTGCATCCTAAAAATCACGCATTTTGGCATACTGAATAAGCCATGAAAAAGTAAAACAAAGCTGGACCAATGAAAGGTGACAGACGGTGAACGAATGGTGGCTATAAATAACTGTTATCAGGATTCGATGGACCATAGGGGCGGACGGGGTTAAGTATCGTGATATCCTTTTACACATTTTGGTTAACTACGAGTTTAAAGAATAATTAAAAAAATAACGGCACATGTCCCAACTTTTATCTTTACATAGCAATGCTTAACAAAGTAGCTCCCGCTAATGGAATAGCTTAATTTCTGTGCTACAGATTTAGTAGTTTTCAACAATAGAGAGGTTCAAAAGGACAATTTATAATTAGGTACGTTCTTTTATCTACTATAATGGAATTTACTATGTGAAGCGAGAAGATTACTAACATTATATCTAATTTAATTATATATCTAATTATTTACCAGGTAAGACTTCGGGTAAGAAATATTACAAAAAATATATTTTTTAAAGAATATGTATTCAATCATGAAACTGACTCGTTATTATCATAACTGAAAATAGAAAGAAAATGGTTATACTTATCATTGCATTTTTTTATAAATAAAAAACTTCGAAGGTGCTAATAAAGGTCAGGTGTTTAGCCAAGCAAAAAGCTTAATATGAATTTGTAAGTAATTTCCACTAGTTTTTATTGTGTTCAGTGATCGGAAAAGCGCAACCCTCGCGTGGAGGTAATGTCAGAGGGCATTGGTAGTTAACGTGAGTGGAGGGCGCAAACAACATTTGTACATAGGAGGTATGTATTACATGGCCAGGTACGTGTTACGTTTAGTTACTGTAAGTGTGCCCTACGAGTGAAGCTGATAATTAATAAAAGTAAAACTATGAACTCATTTCAAATCAAGCATGAAGTGAGGCCGTTATCCTTTGTTGTTTTACGACTTTACAAGTACCTAATAAATAAAGCTACATACTACAAATATACATAATTCTCCAGCCACGTGTCCTCCCTCTTTATGGTTTTTTTACGATTCTAAGGTTTAATACTCTAACAGGTTTACCATTTGTTGTTCTATTGCGTATTGAAATGTAATGGCATAATTTTAAATTTAAAAATGTAGTGAGGTCATTCGTGTATAATGGGAGTGCGAGAGGGTCAGTGGCTGAGGGGTGCGCGAGCGCAAGGTGTGCGCGTTATCACGGCGCAAACGGCATGTGCGCGTTCCGATACACGCGTCCACTCCCGGCACCCCACATTACATTGCTACCCCGGCTAACACCCGACAATCACATTCCAAAACAAAGGGAGCGTCCCACATAATCATTAAGCTAAAACCTAACAAATTAGTGAAAAAAACGCAAAACGACATTTATCGATTAAAGTTAATTACTATCACCGTAGGAAGACTGTTCGACCCGCATAAAACCAAGTTTCGCAAGAGATTTATCGGTGCTGAAAAATAAGGTACGCGCCAGCAGCTACATACTTGTAAGTAAGTAATAAAGATTGTGTACATACCGGTATAACAGACGGAGGTGAGCGTGAGCGCGTGCGTCCTCACCAGCGGGTTCGCGCGACCCCACGGCACTCGCGCCAAGAACGGCTCCACGAAGTCGAACGCCGTTGCAATAGACAACTGCCAGTTCAATCGTTGAAGAAGCATCACTTCCCATTGCTATAACAAAAATAATGCAATTTAAACGACGGTCGTTTCGCTTTTGAATTTAATTATTCCCAAAGGGCACGACCCCGTGTGAATAACAGTATACTTTCGTACATTTGAAACTAATTCCCTGTTCTTGTAGTTAAAGGAAGGGATGTGCGACCTATTCTTATATTCTTAACAGTTGATACGTAACCGTCATACTTGATGGGTTAGGCGGAAACCGCAAAAAGTAGCGAATCACGTTACAATTACTGTAGAAATGTCATAAGAAAACACAAGGGACAATGGAACCCTTCGCTGCTGATATTTTCACATGGCCACTGATATAATGAGGGTCAAGTGATGCCTTGTTTACATTCACAACAAATGTTCTAATTTAGATAAAGGCAGGGTAAACGCCATCCAAACTTCAGTCATCTTGAGTGAGTTTTGAGTTCAATAAACCGTAGCACCAATGAGATAACTATGATTTATGAGGGCATTCATAGTTAAGATGCTACAACAATGATGTCTTATTAAAAAACGCTCCAAGAAACACAACATCAAAACGATCAATTGAATTTTATACAAAGTACTTAAATATCGTATAATTATGCAGTAACATACGATTATAATGAAATTGGTGAATATGTAAGTAATAGTCCTTTATTATGGGAAAGTGGGATCGCCCGCACCATATGACAACATTAAGTATGCGCGTTGCAGGCATATCGCGATCATCGCACGAATTAATAGCAAGGAAATACGAAGCATTCCACGGTGTCATACGCTCTGAAGGAGTCACCAAACGTTCTCACGGTAGGTATCCAAATTATATTTAACTAGAACATATGGTGTATGTGCGTATTGCTTATAAAGTTAGTATAACAGGGAAGAAGTCTACCCTTAGCAGAAGTTTTTTTTTATGTTCACAACAGCAAGAATAACTATTGCAGCTTGAATGTTGTTTGGCCATTGAACTAGTAGCGTGTGAATAAGGTGACAAAGTCAAAATTGATTACAAAGGGCAAGCTCATGAGCGACCAACAATCGCACCTGTCCGTGCGGGTGTGAACGATTATGACAATTTTGTCATTACGCTTAGCTGTGGGAATTTATTCAATAACACATTTAGAGTGAGAACTTCAGTGTGACAATTTTTGAACCCTTCTCCCTTGAACTCCATAGACGAAAAATAGAGTGCAACAACCTTAGCTCATTAAAGAAATGTGAAATGACGGCTACTTAAATTAGATCTAATTTAACTGGCCATGTATCGTATTCTTTTGGCCCACATTTCCGTCGGAAACAAGTGAACGACCAATTCGGTGCCTTACTTCGTCACAGGCTGTGGCTTCGGAAGGGTGACAGTCTTATAAGCACTCTTGACTTTCTCGAGGAAGGTGTAATTGCCGGAAACTGGCGTGGTGTAAGGAAATGTCGCTTTGGGGCGAAGGAGTGACATTTGACTTGGCTAATCGAAGTTCATTCACTATGGAATCAAAACAACAATTAAGTTGTGTCACAGGATGTGCCGTGCCGGACGTAGAAAGCGATAGAGCTACTTAGATTTTTTATTTAAGATTTTCTAAAAGGAAGTGGTGACACACTACCCTGAAATGATAAAGATAAAATCATGTTTGTTAAAATCATTGTAGTTTTATAAAATTTCTATAGAATCCTATTTTCTAAGCTACGACAAATTTTTATCGCGCCCATTAGTCGAAAGCATGTGGCGGCTATTTCAAAGATACATATTTGAAATAGCCGCCACGTGCTAAGCTTGAAGCTAGCTTGAAGTTTCTTGTGTAAGTCCCTAAGTAATAGGATGAATAGGATTCTGAGTACTTACCCTGACTTCATGAGGATACACTGTGTTATCAGTGTAAGCACAGAGCAGGTCGACAGACAAGGGGTGGCATTGGCGGAACTTGGAGGCGAGCAACATGGCAGTGACGGCCAGGAGTTGCAGCTGCTGCCGTGAAATGGCTCGCTGGGCCAGGAACCGGTCCATGTAGCTCACTGCCAGGGGAAACACCTGCTCCTCGCATTGTTGTTCCTCGCAAACCTGGAGAACACATTAGGTATATTACCATCATGACAACATTAATTTGGCTTTCTCTAAAATAAGACAGTAATTTTGTTTTTCTTGTACGATAGATTAGGCTCCCGCAGTTACGTCACAGTGCATCGGAGTGACGGGACGGGGTCATTGTCATCGGTGCGTAAATTAGAAGACGCCCGAGGAACTCCAGAAACGAGACAACATTATGTCGATACCACATTCAGTTTTGAATATTTAGTCTAGTTTTTACAATACAATGTACAATATATGTGTATTTGTATTTCTATGGGCCCTAGTTGCCTGAAATAAAGAAATAATAAAAAAAATACAGTTTTAATAATGGTATATTTATGAAGTGCGCAATAGTATATTTTTATTGGATATTACCTCTCAAAAAAAACAATTACAAATCAATTAAAAACGTCATTGCAGTCACATCTAAGGCGCGCAATATTGTTTTCTATCTACCCTCAGCACATACCTACCTATATCTTAATTTACATTTTTATGACTAGTATATCTAGATCTAGAACTGTCTATTGCGTCCATAAATTAGAAACAGATAATTCACTCCAATATCTGCCATTTATTCACACAACACATCATTAAAGCGACTAAGTACGCATATTCTCAATACTCAAATATTCAGGTCATTCACTTCAATCAGCTGTTAGTCGCGACCCTATAGTTACGATGTGTCTCATTGGTCATCAATCTCTTTTGATTTGTTTAATAACTCCGTAAATTTATGTAGGAACCATTGAAAAAGAATAAAATTGTGCTTGACTTACCTCCAACATCCAAGTGGTGACCACTTTTCTCATGAACGGCTGGATATCAATTTGTACATTTTGGAAATAGTCCGTGTGAAGAGCGTGAGCCCTCTCCAGAGCCAGCAAGTTGAGAAGCAGCCGAGGATCGCGATCTAAGGCCCGATCTGGACCTGCGACGCACATGTCGACCATCCTGCCACTTCCACTGTTGTTTCCAGAATTCTGCATGTTCTCGCCACAGGACAAATCCATTATGTACACAAATTATTCAACACTCAAGTCTTCACAAATTGTTTATAATATTTATCGGTAGTTAAAGCGAATATTTTTTCGAAAATCGCACTGCGGTACCAAGTTTGTTTACAAAATGTGTTCGTAACGCAAGGGAAGTGAACGCACGCGCACCGTACACAGCCGCTCTTGGAGCGGCCTACAGACAAAGTAAATAGGGCTGTGTCGGAACGCGGCTCCACACCGCACCTCACCCCACTTTTGATCTCCCTATTGTGGCCCTTGGTCCTTGACGCGTCTGGGTCTTATTCATAGTACAATCCATTCCAGTTTACAAAAAACAGTACTACCGTGGCAGATACAGTGCAGTCATTACTGTATAAGCTGAAACTTGCATTTCATTAGGTTATAAGCCACCAAAACACTTGAATTCAGGGTATTTTTCAACATTCATTCATTTTATTCAATTAATCCAATTTTACACAATTAATACAGGGGCATTCTTGTAAATCAAATTATCTATTGGAAATAGTTGCACTGTTTTATTTTGAAAAACATAGTTACCTACAAATGTTAATGAAAGTCTAGGCTTACGTTAGGTACGTGGCTAAATTAGGAAGCAGTTTTCTACTTTTCGGGAATAAAAATGTAGATAACTGAAAATTATCAGTTACATTTTGCCATTCGCAGATACAAAGATTATAAATGTATAAAACATGTATTGAAAGATGAGCTCTAAATTGAAATTAGGGTGTTAAACAGAAAACCTAATAATGGTCTGCCTGACCCGGGAATCAACTGATCTCAGCAATAGCGTTTGCAAGCAATAACTAGTGAAGAAATTAATATAAACAAATATGGTAACCACGTACAGTGGGTCTACTCAATTCTTGGGTCAATTTTGGAAACTGATGAAGGTTCGCTTCGAATACACCGCGACTACGACTTAGTCATATGATAGCAGCATTCGAAGTTTTCCATGATTCTGAACACACTGATTAATTTTAAAAAATTACACATGCATTTAGAAAGAAATATTCATTCAGTGGCCTTAGCTGCTGCACAGATATGGCACATAGCGTTAAGTTTGACTTGCTTATGTACCACGTTGGGCATGAGTGTTGGTGAGAGCAGTGTGGCATACTTTTAACTTCGAAGATGCCGCTGGTCATCTCCGAGCAATAAAAATTAATTCAATATCTTAAAATAAAATAATAATACCTGAATTTGTTGTAATTTTTTATTGTAATCTATGAATTATTATTAGTAAAATACAATGAAAAAATTACAATACACTACAAAGGAGGTAATGTTTATTCGGAGGGCACACCTCAGTGGAGGCACGGAGGAGGGCCGACAGCTGCGCGTGCGCCACCGCCGGCTGCGCACGATCCGGTTGACATTTTATTACAAATCCGAGCACACCTGATGCCAACACCACTCATTATTATAATTCCAATCTTTTTCAAGATTACTATTGTATTATTTTGAGCGCGTGCTCTTATTTTGCCCTCTCTTAATTTGAATAACTAGCTTTAAAAATATTAAATACATTTTCACCACCTGCCACGTATTTGACTGTTGCGTAAGTATCTTAAATATTTTCTTTACTCGTCGTTCTTTTTGGGACCTTGGAATTTCTCTTGCATGTTAAAGAACGGGATATATTGACAAACAGCCTTCCATTCCGTGACGTATATCGTTGATATTATTGTACCCACGGTATATGCTGCTATCGTCTGAGAAAATCCTGAGAGCTGCTCCATTTGCTTTTTACCTAAACCCATTTTGAACTATTTTTTATTATATCGTACAGCGATTTAATAGTTATCGCAGTTATATTCGTTTAAAAAACACCTCTGTCAAATTTAAGTGTCATTAATGCCATTTTTTCCAGCTAAGCTTATTATGATTTAAAAAGTTTAGTAGCAAAAACAAGGTAGGTACTAGGTATGCCTGCACTTTTACATTTTCTCACTTATCTTTTTGCATTGATTATTCATTGTTATTTCATTTTAAGTAGTAACAATGTACATGGTCCCAGATACCTAACATATATTTTTTAATTCACGTTCTGTTATTTTTGATAACAAATACTTAATGTCCGTGTGCACAGCCGGAACTGTATGAACATTTGGTGTCCGTCTGGGATTCTCCGAGTGGACAGTTCCCGCGGTGTTACTCGCTCATCGCACCACATGCTATAGTCAAATTAGACCGCACTCTGACCACTAATTAAAATGTTATCAATTTGTTTGACAACTCGTTCCCATCTCGTCTACAAGGAAGGCCCTGCATTTTTTTCACGAAATGTTGGCACATAATTTTGCGGTTATCCTGACTGAATAGGTATACCTTACTTATCGCTTGGAATTATCTAAGAATTGTATAGGTAGGGGATATGATTTTTATATTCTCATGAAAACACATAGGATTAGGAAAACTTACTTACTATACTTAGTATCATACAATACATATAGTACAATAATTATCACAGAGAAAATATCAAAATGCCATGGAATTTCGACGATTCATGTTAGATGATATGCGATTATTCGTCTAAAGTCTAAATTAATTGACATCTGTGCATCTTGTGCAGTATAAGGATTTGCATACTAAGCATACACCCCTTTTACCTTTTATGGTTTACTTATGCCCCAGAAATCTATTGTTACAAAATACAAAGGTACCCTTTACTTAAACCGCTTGGAAGCTCAGTTCATGTAAACGAGAATAACTACCTACTTATACAAGGCTCCTCACATTCAAATTACTCGTTTATCATGAATCTATATTTTATTATACTTACCTTCTAATAGGGTACCTAACTACCTACGTAGGTACCATAGATTTAAAATAGGTTCGCGCCCTGTACCTACTATTTGTAATCTTGCTTGTTATAGTCCGCGCGGAACTATATAAATTATTTATTTATTTATTTAACAATTTATGTACACACACAGAATAGAGAGAAGAAGAAAAATAGAACAGATAGTACAAAGGCACAGCTTATTTCATTAGAAATCTCTTCCAGCGGGCCCGTTATGAGAGAGTTAGAATAGAAAGAGATGCAGATAGAGTGCGTAAAAAGAAAAGAAGCTATAACTAACATAAAATAATCACTAACTTAACCTAAATATGTATATATAAAATATATATCAAAATATATATATATATATGTATAAAAATATATAAATACACTAAATACTATAAGCATCTATGATGACAAGGAAAGATAGTGTTCCTTCAACTTGCGTTTAAATAATGCAACAGTTTGGCAGCTCCTCAGCTCAGCCGGCAACTTATTCCACAGCCGTACAGCGTGCACGGTGAAGGAGTAGGAGTAGAAATCAGTGTTGAATTATTTTATAGGTCATTAATTAATAGGTACCTAATCAGAAGTTTTAATTATAAACTTATGGGACAAGGGTAGTCTTTAGCCATATTAATTCATGCTGCTACTTACCAACTGCCTAGACAGGTTAAGAGTCTTACGAGTCAGATCAAGAGGCGCTTACCGTAGTCTAACCGTAGATAGGAAACCGTCCCTGTCGACTGTCGGACGGCAACTTGGTAGCCAGGAAAACCAACAGTTTGTTAAAGGGGTATTTTTTTTTACCCAGGCAGTGGGTTGAATTTTTAAATCTGTCTGAGGTTTTGCATTCCTTAGATACAAAATACAGTTCATTCATTATTTTGATATTATCAATTTCTCTGTTGATCAGAGTGGGAAACTATGAAACTATGTTTCACCCGCGTCCATTGGTAACCACTGCCCGTACCGGGATAAAATATAGCATTTGTTTTCATGAAAGAACTTTTCAAATTGGTTCAGTACTTTTGGGAACTTAAAGGTAAAAACAAACAAACAAAAAACTACTTCCTCTTTATTATAGCATGGAAAGTATAGTAAGTATACACTCTTAAAATATATATTTACGAAAATGAACTCTATTCCACCGCAATAAGGTACTAAATGGGTTGCATTACACAGAGGCAAATCCGAGCCGAGAGGGATAGTTAGAACGGAGCCAGCGATGGGCGACTCGAGTTATCTAACTCGAGTAACTCGAGTTAGACCGTGAGCGAGTCAGCCCGAGTTGAAATATCTGCACACCGAGTTAACTCGGAGAACGCGCGCGGCGAATCGAGTTGGCGTGCGCCGCGCCGCGAGCGGTGCGTCGCGAGTTCCGAACGAGTCCGACCGAGTCAGCCCGACGGCGACGACCCGAACGTACGACTCGGAGCCGCGAGGGAAAGAGATCGTTCTCGTTATTGGTTTCTTATCAGACGGTTAGTCAAAACTGATGAGTTTTGAGATAGCCAGCTCGCTTATTTGTTTTGTTTACGTTTTTCTTATTGTTTTTTTTTTCATTTATTTATTCTTGCACATATTTATTACATTTTTAAATATTGAATATAAAAATAAAAAACATTTAAAAATATAAAAATTCTTATTGTTATTGTTACCATTGACTCGACGTCACGCAGCCCGCTTGACCCGCACGGCGAACCGTGAACGTAGGTAATTAGCAACCCGCGGAACTATGCACCGAGTTGATCATTTACTAACTCGCACGGACGACCCGACGACGCGGCGACGCGACGCGACGGTTCTTACGGCAGATCGAGTCGAGTCAACTCGAGTTGCAACTCGAGTTGGTCACCGGGTCAACTCGAGTTACCCGAGTTACCAAAAAGTCGACTCGGCCCATCGAGGCCGTGTGTCTCGTTCTAACACCTTGCCAGCATAAAAAAATGTTTTGATCAACAGTTTTGTCTTCCCAAAAAACAATTGAATCACTTATATTTGTATCTTATTTTAACAATTGTAAGTCAACAAATTAATAACAATCGCATTAATTTATTCGTATTTATTCTTAAAACATAAACAACATAAATTTTTATTTTGCTTTTTTTTTATTTTCTAGCGGTAACCCTGAACATTCTTGGCGCGTAATCAGCATTTAAAATTTTGTTTATATTTTTTTGTATTAAATCAATTTAAACTATTAAAATGGTGAAAAGTGTTGCGTTTATACTTGTAAAAGTGAATCCTATGGTGGTTGCAATATATCTTTCCACAGGTTAGCTAATAATAACATTTTCGTAAATCAAACAACTAGGGTGCCCATGAATTCTTGTAATGAGTCAAAATAATGGGTGATGGATTTTAAAACTGTTGTACTATTGTTATAGCTTCCCAAAAAGTGAAGAAAGGCGACATAAATGGCTCAGCAGTCTATATGTGAAGCAAAAATACAAAAAAATCAGTCTTCACTTCGAATCTTTATGCTTTTATACTACTAATTCCCGCTAATTATTAAAAGCCTATATTAGTATGTTAAGGTCACAAACTGCGTAAGTTGAAACTTCAATAGCAATCTGTGTTTTTTTTTTACAATATCTTAATAATAATAATTAAACAACATACCACTAACTTATTACCTAATATATACATTTACTATTAATAAAAATGTTTAATAATCTTAGCAAATTCGGATTTGTCTCACATAGCTTAATCTCACAGTCACCCTATTAGAAAGGGACAGACAGCCTCCGTACTAACTGTTTCACTCGGCTCGTTTTTTGAATATAAGTGCGCAGTCCTGTTTACTATATTATGTCTATGATAGACATAGATTTGCAAAAGACTATTACTCACTATTAAAAAAAAAATAGAGACAAATGACAACTTATTTGAACTGAGTTGACACTTGACAGCATCTGTCAACAAATGGTGTCTTAGGTGTCTACTTCCTACTTCTCGTTACTGACGGTTTTTTTATTATTGTGTAAGTAAATAAATAAGTGGATTCTACAGAAATATCGAAGGCCTAACGTACAAGAAAAATCTAAACCACGATAACGCTGTTCTAACAATAACTAAAAACGAAATTATTATCAAGTAAATTCATAAAACTTGATTATTTTGTTTACAAAACATGGCATCAGAAAAGGATCCCCTTGTTAGCGAGCGATCAGGAACGGTTCGCGAAGTTGGAAATCATGCAATATGGAGCTTATCATCTTGCAAGCCAGGTCAGTAACATTTCTAATACTTCCTAAGCTAACATGCTATGGTTCATAAACCTACAGCTAAATAATCAGTATTGACCAAATGTGTCTTATTTCATATAAGATTTGTTTACTAGTATTTAAAATTTCGGTCCAGGATTTGGTATCGATCAGTTAAGAGATGACTGCATGGACACGTACTGGCAGTCTGATGGACAACTGCCGCACTTGGTCAACATTCAATTTCAAAGGAAAACAATGGTTTCCCACATCTACATTTACACAGACTATAAACTGGATGAAAGCTACACACCAAGTAGGATATCTATTCGAGCTGGCACACATTTCAATGATTTGCAAGAAATAGAAGTTATTGAATTGATTGAACCTAGTGGTATGTATTTTTTGTGCTACTATACTACCCATGTTATATACTTATTTCTATGATCATGTTAATTTACATTTTGAATTGTGTTTTAGGGTGGGAAATGATCCCAATTAAAGATATCCATGACAGACCTATCAGGACATACATGATACAAATAGCAGTACTCAGCAATCATCAGAATGGACGAGATACACATATGCGCCAAATAAAAATACATTCTCCTTGTGAACCAACATCATTTGATATCAATAAATTTAGGAATTTTTCTACTGTACAATTTCAGCAATATGCTACTATTCGTTAAGTTAGATTATGATTGGAGATGCTGCAAAATAAACAGAGCAGTAATAAAAATATTGAAACTATGGTTAGGAATAAGGTTTGCATGTTGACCATTATCAACATTAACAAATAAATGTGCTGATGCTTATTTTAATATTCTTGCTGTAGTATATGAATGTAAACGGAAAAAATAATGCCAAATAAAAATATATGAGAACAATTTTTTAATTTACGAATTAGTCTGATTCACTTTCTTCACTAGCTTCTTCAAGCCAGTCAAAAAACTTGACAAGTGAAGGCTGGTTTGCAATAGGACTCTCATTTTCTTCCAAGTTTTGGTGCCACTCCAGTAATGAATCCTCGTCAACAACATCAGCTTCATACAGTAAATGTAAGATTTGGCCACATTTGCCATCTAGCCACTCACATTTTAAACAGCTGTCCTGAAAACAAAATAATGGGGTAGAAATACAAAATAAAAAGTTTTCAGACATCTGACTAATTTAGAAAATTATTAAGCTTACCTCCACAGCCCTCAAACAGTCCATAATTGAAGACTTTGTTTTAATATAATTTGACAACACAGGCCTGAAATATTTCAATATATCCTTGACAGTACTGAGTACATTCTTATTTTCAGCCAGAACAGGAATACTGAGCAGAGCTCTTACAACAAAGAAGTTAACTTCATTTAATTGGATGTTGTATGCATATCTAGATGAATTAATTTCCAAAATGAGATAATCATTCTTCAGTTTTTCTTCATACCCTCTTGCCAAGCTGTCAATAACTTCTTGCAAGAATACTGGAAAGAAAACAATTTCATTTAAAAAACAAGTCATTAACACAGGTATTAAAAACACATTGAAAATCAAAATTAGATTTTAGATAAACAAAACATACTGTTGGTATCATCAGGAATAGGAGAATCTGGTAATGAAGAATCATCACTGCCATCAGATGAGTAACAAGACTCACTGTCACTCCATGCTTTCTCAAAGCCAATGAAATCATCGCCACCACTACCTGATGATTCATTTTCCCATTCTGTACTTTCTGATGTTGATTTCATCAAAGTTTTTTCTGAAATATAAATGTTTCAAACTATCAACAAAGAAAATACTGACTAAATAAATTAACTTCTATAAATATCCGTGCTCTCGCTGTGGCGGCATATTGGGCTGACATAGTGTAGTCTCAATATGGGGAAGTGTTGTGGTGGGCCATGAAAGAGAAAGGTGTGCCTGGGAAGTATGTAGAGTTAGTTCGTGCGATGTACAGGCAGTCCTGTACGTATGTCCGATCGTCGGCCGGCAATACTGACCAGTTCAGTGTGGCTGTGGGCCTGCACCAAGGGTCGGCTTTAAGTCCTTACCTCTTCCTGCTTATTATGGACGCCTTGACGGCGGACATACAGGAGGAGGCACCCTGGTGCATGCTGTTTGCCGACGACATCGTCCTGGTTAGTGAAGACGGACCTGAGATCCAGAGCAGATTGGGAAGTTGGCAACAGAGACTGGAGAATGTTGGTTTAAAAATCAGCAGAACCAAGACCGAATACATGTTCTGCGATTTCGGCGGTCTCTCCAGTCCTGAAGCCATAGCGCTGGATAACGCACTTCTTCCAGTCTGCTCCGATTTCCGGTATCTCGGTTCGCTTATTCAGGGCGATGGCGAAATAGATCGGACAGTTACGCACAGAATTAACGCAGGATGGATGAAATGGCGGCAGGTAACGGGAACAACTTGTGACCCTCGTATTCCCCTTAAACTTAAGGGGAGAATTTACAAGAGTATGGTCAGACCTGCTGTCTTGTATGGATCAGAGTGCTGGCCCACAAAAGCGACGAATGAAAGACAATTGCATGCGGCAGAGATGAGAATGTTAAGAGGTATGTGTGGAGTTACGCGAATGGATAGAGTGAGGAATGAGTATATAAGAGGAAGTTTGAAAGTAGCGCCGGTATCAGAAAAACTGCGTGGAAACCGGCTGTCGTGGTATGGGCATGTGATGCGGAGGAATGAGAGTCATGTTGTGAGGAAGGTGATGAGTATGAACGTGGACGGATATAGGGGAAGAGGAAGACCAAAGAAACGATGGATGGATTGTGTGAAAGTAGATATGGTAAGAAAGAATGTTACTTGTGAGATGACGGCAGATAGAAGAGTATGGAAGAAGAAAACATGCTGCGCCGACCCCAAATAAAATTGGGATAAGGGCAGGAGGATGATGATGATGATGATGAGTGTAGTCTCAATATATGACATGTTATTGACACGAAAGAAGAAGAAGAAGAATATCCATTTGTACATACCATTCTCAACATCAGTGCTCTCCAGTATATTTCCCTTTAATTGACTGCCAGCTTTGACAACAACGTTTGCTGCTATGATAGTACCATTTTCAACAACAGAGTTTTCTTCTATTATACAATTATCATCAATAAAACTGTTTACAACAGAACAATTATCTTTAATAACAACGTTGTTCATTATATGACTCCCTTTGATTGTTACATTATTGCCAATCACACAGTTCTTTCCAATCATTGATTTTGATAAAACTGTATTATCATTAATATTGGTTCGTTCACCAATTAGAACATCTTCAATCAATGAACAGGACCTGAAAAATATTCACCAAAACAAATGTGAACACCATTTTTTGAATGTTACAAATTGAAATTTGAAAAGATATTCTCTTACCTGCTGAGTGTTGATGACTTTTCTTTGAAGATATGATTACCCATAATGATAAAATTGTTCTGGTAAAATGAACCAGTTGCAATGGTTAATGGGTGCGTCCAATTGTGTAACACATCCCGACTGCAATGTAAACAATAAAAGTGTATCAGTATAAAATCATGAAAATTTATGGTATTTGTTTTATACAAAAGCTGAACATACCACACTGTCTGATAAGTTTTCCAATTGGTAACAGCTGCACCATATTGATTTTCTTTCAAAATTGTGTAGTATAAGGAGCTGGCCATAATCTCTTCATTTATTAAAATACCATGTATGAAATCATCTCTTGTTTGAAAGTCAAAGTTGTCAGAGAATAGTGGCGGCACAGATGCGGAACAAAGTGCTATGCCTACATCAGCTAAATTATGGTGCAATTTTACCTCTGAATGGTTTAAAACTATTTCCTGAAACAAATACAGTGTCAGTAGTTTTATCTAAAATAACAGTTTATATATACTTTAGTTAGATTCATCTATCATAGAAGACTTACCAATGGAAGATTTATGGTCTTCTCAGCTGATTTAGGTTTGTACTTTTGGTGCATCAATACTTTGTTTGTATTAGCATCGGCTGCTAAGAAAATTGGCTTATCTGAGCTGATTAATGGATGTTCCCAAGACACCTTTTTGTATACAAGTGTCATTGCTGCCCCTTTGTCCTTCTTGCATAATTGTCTGAAAAAAAAAACATTATTGTGAAGAGGATTTTATTGAAAGTAACACTTATTATAACTTTATAAAAACCATACAACAAAGATGACTTACTTGTGTTGTTCCAATAAAGATGCAAAATGAATATTTGTCACACTGTTGACTCCCATTAACACAAAATTACCCTTAACAAGAGCAGCAGCATCAATTTCCCTCATCACATCACCCATAGTCTGGCATGTGTCAGACATCATTACTTGAACATCCATTGAAACATTCCATATCGCTTTATTTTCAATACAGCTCCTGTAAAACAGAAATATTTTCTTTAATTAATGTTTCACACTTTTCTATTTACTTATTAAAAGAAATAGGCAATCATTTCGTTTAATAATTATTGTAATTCCATAAAGTTACCTAATGTGATCCTTGATTTTTTGGCCATCTTGACTGCAAAATAAAATTACTTCTCCTACTCCACCACGCGAAAGAGATTCAAGTACATAATCAATAAGAGGTACTCCTGCAACTGTTAGTAAGCCCTGTAATTCAAAATCGTCATTTAATTCCCACCAATGTATTAACAATATATTGCGAAAAAAATATAAAAATTAGCTCACCATTGGTTTGTTATCACAAATTGGATTAAAATGTTTATTGAATGTATCCATTATAACCACCGCCTGGACAATATTTTCCTTATCTATCTCCATTTTAATTTAGTAATGTAATCCTATAAAATTCTTATTAATTTTCCACAATAATAATTGCGTACGGCTTACTTGCCTTGCACCTGAACACGAACACACGAACCCACTTCACTTTTATGACAATTTGACGTTGTCAATTTTTGACACTGACAAACAGAAGAGCGGTGTGCTGGTGTGCTAGTCGATGTGCTAGTCGATGATGTGCTAGCGCCAAAAACTTTTTTTATTTGTAACTAGCTTTTGCCCGCGACTTCGTTCGCGTGGAATAGTGATTTTTGGTTTGACCAATAGATGGCGCTATATGTCCGAAATAAATTTTATTTTTAATTTTATATTTTTTTGTAATAAAAACTATCCTATGTCCTTTCTCAAGTTCCAAACTATGTCTGTACCAAATTTCACACAAATCGGTTCAGTAGTATAGGCGTGAAGAAAAGACAGACAGACAGACAGAAAGACAGACAGACAGACAGAAAGACAGACAGACAGAGTTACTTTCACATTTATAATATTAGTTAGGATGATAAAGATAAGGCTCGTGATAAAGCCTTCTTCATTGGTCCTATAGTCACATCGATGCGATGGTTAGCGATTCATTGCAGAGCTACTGTCCTAGGCTGTCATAGGTTCGACTCCGTAGGAAATGCAACTGGAATAAGAAACCATAAATCACTTAGGTATATCATCGGAACTAGATATAAGCATGTAGTTCCGTAATTTATCATTTTTTCTTAAAATTACATCTTTAGTCTAAAGTACATTTACCTTTCAATGAATTTTAGCTGAACTAAAAATTTGTCTGAAAGATAAAAAAACCCTGAACATTTGTTGGTATCGCGTAACCTAGGAAATATCGACTGAATCTAGTATAATACCTATTTAAATGTTGTCTCGTAGAATATCCTTATTTGCAGAGCATTGAAGCAATTCTACGCGAAGAATAGATACCTATAACATGGATTATGATTTATCACGAATAGATTACACGATATGTGGCATCACATATCCGGACACACTGAAAATATTACCTCCTTCTGGACAAAAACTTGAACAAAAGGTATGTTTGTTACCACTTTTTCAAGGTCGCAAAAAATACGACGTTCTAATTTTGTTGAAGTGTACAGATGATCATCTTTATCAGTAAAGTTCCAATGTAGGTACCTATAGAACATACCTACCACGTTCATAGTCGCTTTTACTGCGTCACTGACATATATTCTATCTAAGTACATATATTGCCCGCGACTTCGTTCGCGTGGAATAGTGATTTTTGGTTTGACCAATAGATGGCGCTATATGTCCGAAATACATTTTATTTTTATATCTTTTTGTAATAAAAACTATCCTATGTCCTTTCTCAAGTTCCAAACTATGTCTGTACCAAATTTCACACAAATCGGTTCAGTAGTATAGGCGTGAAGAAAAGACAGACAGACAGACAGAAAGACAGACAGACAGACAGACAGAGTTACTTTCACATTTATAATATTAAGTTAGGATTAGGAAGTTAGGATGTACTGCGTCCTCCATTGAAAGCTCACTTGATAATACAGGTGAAAATAGAATAGTTCATAATTAGTTTGCAGTTGGTGATAAAAATGGAGTCTTGCAATGTTTGAGCATAAAAGATGAAGAGCCTGTGGTTCAATTCAAAACATTACCGGGCAAACCAATAACGTCTGTCCAACTAGCAAGTAGTTTGGGTAAGTCAGATTCTTCAGTAGAGATCGAGAAAGTCTACATTAGGTATATCCAAATTCACGGAGTAGTTCCCACACGGGTGAAAATGCTGAAAGAATTTAGTAAAATAAATATAATGATATGCACTATAAGCACATGACGATTACCTAATCATGATATACATAAAATGACATAAATACCTACGTGTTCCATATAAATAGGTGTTTAACGGTTTCTTTCTTGTTTGTATACCTACCTACATCTCTGGAGCCCGATTCTCCTAAGTTAATAATGTCAAAATCGAATAGAAATCGAATCGCAATATGATCGCAATAGCAGTTTTAACCATATCGGGCATTCTGCTACTAATAAAAGACCAATCGTATTCGATTGACATTTGATTGGTGTGCGATTGGTCTGCTATTTTGGTGATTTTGGTCTATACGGTAGTTTGCTGTATACCTAATCATTTTGCAATCGTAAATCATTTGCAGACAAAATGATTCATTATTCAATGATAGAAAAGGATAAAAACGTTTATTTCAAAGAAAAAATAGCGGAATGCCACATACGCTTCAATCGTAATCGAGTCGGGATTGGATCTCAGTCGAATCGAGTCGAACGTGAATCGTATGGCGCTTAAGTAAAATTAGGAGAATCGGGCCCCTGGTCTTTTATAATAGTAGCCTGGTATTTGTATAAAACCTATGTTTTTATTGTAGGAACACAAGCAGATAAGATATTCACAGCTTCAGGTAATGAAGTCAAAGGATATACAAGAAAAGGAAAGGTGTTTCTCAGCATCGAAACTTCTCTCACGGAAACGATCACTTCAATGCAAGTTATTTTCTTATCAAATATTCAGATCTGTTAAATGTAGATACTTTTCAGGTTCATTATTGTTAAACGTAGATACCTTTCTGTAGGTACCTAATAGATATCTACTTTTTTTAGTTCTTCTATCATATCTACTTTTCAGGTGCATTATTGGAAGTGATTTGATATTATGCAGCGGTCGAACGGTTACTTACTATAGAGATCTTCGGGAGTATCATTCGTATATTTGTGACGACAGAGTTCTCGACATAGCAGCATTTGCGGTACCTAATGTCAGAATTATTTATTTGATTACTTATCGTAATAAAAGTCTCACCGGCTGAATTTTGCATAACTGTGATTACAGAACACAAGAATTCGACTGTTGGTTTTAATCGCCAACAAAGGAGCAATTCTCCTAGAAAATGGAAAACTTATATCTCGAACGGTAATTTCATCGGGTCCATCCCGATTAGCTGTTCCGCCTTCAACACATGCAACAGATATAGTTGCTTTCTACGGAGCTGGAGATGGGTCTATAGGCCTCATTTCTTATGAAGAGCAAGTATCATTTATAACTAAGTGCTTACTTTGCCTTTGATGTAGATAAATACATACCACTTATAATACCAAGATATTTTTTTTTACAGATTTACACTATCAAGTAAATGTTTAGTGGAAGGAAGAGGATTGGGCTCGGTAGTATGTCTCGGCTGGTACTTCAATAATGGTAACTTCCATTTAAGTGTTGGTCGTCACGATGGCTCCATCCAGTTGTATCTCGTCGACATGGAGAATTTTGGTGAAAAACCACGTTTGAAGTACACTTATGTTTGTATTGGTTCATAGAACTTCAGTAACATTTCAGTTCTATGTTCTCAGAAAATCACCTCAGTCTACCTTTCTTTTAGTTCTGCGGAGAACCTGTGACTTCGGTTACTGGCGGGTGCGTGGGTATCGATGAACCTGAATTACTTGTGGCAACTTTTTCGGGAAGAGTTTTTGCGCTAAGGTCCAGCCACTTAGTGACTGGGGCTAAGGTTCCACAAGACAACTTAGCAGCAAGACGAGGAAAACTTGAGTACGTTAGTGAAAGGTTTTTTTTATGACCACTTCACTACACCTTACAGCGCTGCGCATAGTTTACTCATTTTTCACATTTCATCGATTTTCCTATTTTTTAATCGAATAGGTAAATAATTTTACCTATTCATTTTATATCTACCAGGGTAGAAGTTGCACGTTTAGAGAAACAAACTGCAAATGAGAGGGAAAAATATCAAAGAAACACTCGGTCTCTGCACGCTGGGTTGTCCACACCACCGCTGCTGGATATTCAATATGAGGTAAATCCACAACTCCCAACTAATTAGGTACTAACTTAATTTTTTTTGATCATTTATATTTTTTTGTCCCCTTATTTGGGATCTTTCCCAAAAATAATTATTTCTGTTTGTTCTTTTCTAACAGTTGCTAGGAGCAACAAGCGACGGGTGGCAAGAAGTGAGAATTACATCTGCAGTTCCGTTGGATATGCTTTTTATTTATTGTAACACAAAGCTGGAAATGCAAACGGACACAGCAGCCGTTTTGAGTATCTGTTCGTCAAAGGTAATTTATTTGGTATCTTATTTCTTTCTTTATATCTTAGTAGTCTGGCAGTTACATTCATTTATATTGTTTCTTAGGATAACGGATCCGATTTACTTGCTTCTGTAAGATGTCAAGCTGGAACGCGAAGAGTTTGGGTAAAAATGAGAGATGTGCTAGATTGTTCTACGGAATCAAGATTTCAGGGAAAACGTGTCCTTATTTACGCGCTACCCGCAGGCGCACCCAGAGTAGCTCGACTAGTCACCCTTAAATTACCAGCTCTACCTTATTATTCTGGCCATGAAGCATCTGAAAAGGATCACGAAAAGGAAAGGTAAGGAAGTCATTATGTAGGCTGTAAATTTTATGTAAGTCCTACCTACAAAAATGTGATCCTGATCAAAAGACGACCCACTGACCAGATTTTTATCTAGAAGATCATTGTCCAGTAGTTATTGTAGATGACCCCCTAAAATTTTGCAGAATTTGGTGTCAACTAGAAGTCTCAGGAAGCTTTTCTGTAGCTGAAATTACTTCTTGGCTTACGGAAGCTTTGCCTGGTGAACTTCCTAGGCCAGCGGCGAATGTAATATTTACCAGATCACACAGTCTTCTAGAAACTGTTTTAATTTGTCAATATCAGTAAGTTAACTTTTATTAGTATAGCTCAAGTTCTTATATCATATTTTGGAATTCATTCTTATCTGTTTCGGCAGACGAGGGCTGGCAATTTTCAAATCTGACAACGTATCTACTATAGCAACAATTCGAAATATAATGTCGAACTGTTCGGTGGAGAAGAGCATTCGCGTGGAAATATCTTGCGGTAGGTACCTAAGCATGAAGAAATAATATTTTAGACTCGATATCGGTACTAGGCTCTAATCATTTTAATTTCACATTTACAGACATTCCAGATTATTGTTGTATAAGGGCATTTAAAAATTTGGAAAATAAATTTAAGCAAGAGTATCAAAAGAACAAAGATCTTATTTTGAAAAATGCTATCAGGTGAGTTCCATTTGGTATTTTCCCCGCAAAATTCTTCGGAGACACCACTTAACAAAGGTTGTGGTGGGACACGTTCACTCACTAAATTCATAGAGGGAGGGCAAAAGGGTTAGTTGTAGCTAGGTAGGTAAGTACCATAGAAGATCTAATAGTACCATAGTAGATCTAATCTAATAGTAGGAGAAGTGCCAAGGAGGCATGTTTGTGTCCGAGGAACTGGCGCCCGGAACGCGTGTTCAAACAAATGTTTATGCTATATTTATTTAATAACGGAATAACTTTAATTTCGAATATGCTACTGGTCTCCGAGTAAAACCCTCTTGTGGTATTGGATTATACTGTCAAGGGTTAGTCGCCAGAGTCTATGTAATGTATGTAGATACCTATGTAATGTTTCAAACACGACTCCAATTCGATCGACCGTTAGACTACAAAGTACATTTACCTACTATTACGGCTTCTTATGAATACTTAATAAACATATAACTAATGGCATTGACTGATAACATAATAATTATTATGCATTACAGTATGTTGGATTTGGACAGTTCAATGAATGAGGAAGGCCCTATAATGTGTCAAGAATATGCTCGAGTATGGGATTCCAGGGAGAGTATCAATGATAACCAATTCAATGAGCTCGTAGGTAAGACCTGTAAGAAATAGGAAACTACTCCTGTAAAAGCACATTTACATTATAGAAATATTCGCTCGGTTTTCAACGCAATAACCGCGAGCCTAAACAATCGATCGATCAATCGATTTGTGCTATGACTACGTCATCGCTTCAGTTTTTGATGCTGTTCAAATGCGTAGGCTGAGCGGCACATAATACTAAAGTGAAACCCCTCAAAGATCATACCGATAATTGTTTGTGTCTTTTCAGAGGCTGTTTTGCAGTGGTACTCGGATTTACGGGTATTAAGTCTACATGAGAACAACAGTAATGAAACTTCTAAATTACGAGCTGCTCTAACTGAATACCGACTGGATGACGTATACAAAATACTTTCTAGCAATTCTTCATCTTTACAAGAGTTCTAAATGTTGCAACGTGCGTGCCTTAAAATAGTCTTATAAATTATTAAAGAAGTATATTTGTTTTGACATAAATATATTTAAGGTGTTTCATTTAACTACCTACTGTCTTGTTTGTGTATGCTGATGTATTCTTTCAAGTTCTAAATCATAATGGTAAAGGGCATGGGTATTATCGCCAATTGCCATTAGTTTTGTTATGTGGGCAGCCATTTCATTAATAGATTTTACTTGATCCGTCAAAAATTGAGATGTGACGAAATCTGCATAGTGATAATCTTTGAGTTCCTCAGCTAGTTTAACTCCATTTTCTAAAAGCTGGAAAGAAACCCACTGACTAAGTCTTTCAATACCTACTATAAATTGATATAAGAATAAAGACCGAAAATAAATCTTACCACGGTAATTTCTTTCTCCATACAAAGTCCTTTTTTAAATGCGTCAAGAAGTGTTAGATCCTTGTTCGGGGTTGGTGGTTCCAATCCAGGTATCAAAGGTGTTCCTCCTCGCAATATCTGATAATTTATGAATTTCTGCATGTGATCTAATTCTTCTTTATACATTTTCATAAAAAATGCACCAGCACCAAACTGTGATTTAGAAGGATGAAGAAATGTCACAGCTATGTTTAGATAATCCTGCCCAGCCTGCTGCTCCGCCTTAATTTGTTTGTTCACTGATTCCTCAATTTTTGAGCTGTAGTTACTCTTGTAGTATGTGTTTTTTCTATTTAATAAAATTATAGGAAACTGTTTTCTGCAAACATAAAATTCAAAAAGGAACACATTTTTTTTCGAAAACATCTGTTGAATTTCAATAGTTTATTAAACACTAGGTATTTTGTAAATAAAAATACAAGACATTGACATTTCGCCCTACTCTAGTAGGCATTTACGCCCGGTTCAAAACGACATACAAAACGCAAACGTAACGACTCGTCGAGCTAAAGCTTAGCACGCTGCGATTAAACGCGCGCGGTTTAGGAACAGCTGAGTACGCACTGCGGCTAGCGTTTTGCTTAAATTCACCATGGAGAGCAGCTTGTGTCTATCCTCTGTACTCACTCGCACAGGCGAGACTGAATAAAAACCGAATGCGATTAAGCGCCATACGTGCGCCTCAGTTCTGCTATTATAGGACACAAACAAACCGCGGTAAAAACGTAACAAGTTGCATTTTTTTAATCAGTCATTGAAAAAATTCAGTAATGCGTGCACTTTTTTGCAGATTCAGACCTGTGGTTAAACGCGGGCGTTTAATCGCTGTGCGTGCTAAGCCTAACGGACGGAAGTTTTTGACATAAGCCTTGATTTTTTTATAAATTCATTCAGTAGTTGGGAATGTCAGATTTTTTGTGACTAAAACCCACCTATGATCTTTCGAGAGCCCTTTGTATGTTTTACAAATGCCAATAACCTTCAAACAATGCTCTTATACTAGAATTGCAACAATCTCAATGATTTAGTGTCCCAATAATTAATTTGACATTGCTGGAGATGGATTGAGAAACACCCATCTTCCGATTTCGATCAAATAGGTTTTCTCATAATCCCCAAATGCCAAGTAAGTGAAGGTCTATGCTATTCTGATCTTAAATGGGCAGATTTCCAGTGTCCAGGATATCTGCAGTGTACTGTTGGTTCAACATAACTCTTGGATATTTGACTGGACTGGGTTTTGAAGTATTAGTGATAAAGTGATTTTTAAAGAGACATAGTTTTGGCTTTGAATTAAAATAAATCAATTAATTTAACAAACATTTATTGAAACTAATTATCACTAAAGTAGGTCCTAAAATATTATACACTATTCACACTTTTTAACAGTTGCATTAAAATTAAACTTAATGTTTTCCTTACTGAAAAGGTTTTACTTTTGGAAAGGATAGTAATCAAGGCCAGAATTGTATTTGAATTTATGTGTGAATCGATTTACTTGTGTTTTTCCAACTTCGATCATTTTCTGGACTTCTTCTCTGTATGCCGGTGGCAGAAGTTCTTCTTCTAAAGTGCAATTATTGTCACAAGTTTCTTCACTCCTAAAAACGCGTCGTCTTATCACATCCACGTCTCTGCTGTATTCTTCTTTCAAATCCCAGACTGCTTTGGTCGCAGTATCAATTTTGAAAACAAAATAATTGGCTTCCCTGTGAACTATACCATGAGCAGTAGTTTTGTAAGGCATAGGTCTGAAGCCCAGGTTATCTATATTCCTTATGATACCTCCTCGATCGAAAATTGCTTGAGAAATTCTTTTGAGAGTAGTTTTAAGTTCCGGTTTAGGCATCGCACGTAACATGAGAGCTAGCTCGTAGGTAGGCATGGTAAATATATATTTTGGAATTCAGGAAATATGAAGAAGCAGAGGTTATGTTGATTGAATTACAAAGTTACAGGTGACATTTGACAATTTCATTTGAGTTTGACATAAGGTAATGCATAAGGTGATGGATGTTGAGTATGTGGTCTATGCCTCTAAACGGGATAATGCTCTTTCTCAAGAAATTAAAAACTGCTTGAATTGACCTTGCACATTTTATTAGACCCTGAGTCTTTATATTACTATAGCATTATTGTCTGCCTCTCTATTCAGTCTTCGGTTTCATGAAAAATATCAGGAACTCGAAACGTTTTGAGCATACTGTAAATGACGCGAACGCCCGCCGAACGCAAACGCAAGGATTAAAAAAAAAACGCACTAAGCAAATCAATCATGGCGACAGCGTGTGCTATGCTTTGGTGAATGAAATAGTAAATTGACATTATCGGAAGGAAATCTTTTCGGCTGATTCTAACCATGGGATCACATGCAAAATTTGTTTCCGACTACTGTAAAACTTGGGACAAATCCGGAAAGGAGCAATTGTAAGTTTAAAATTTCCATGTTATGAACCACGGTACTGGTTTGTATTCTGCCTCTAGTCAGCCAGCCAGTTATGATGTGATGTGTCTTTCTTTCTTTCATATATAATTACATGCAATGGATTATGAAAAGATCAGTAATTCAGTAATAATACTATTGAATTCATATTGTACAAACATACACAACTTTTGTATTTCTTACTCATCCACAACATTACATTGAAAAATATGTACTTGGCTTATTTCTCATCACTTGGTGATCTCTAATAGATGAATATATTATATTACCGCTTAGTAAACTACTTAGATCTGATACTGAAAATCAATTGAATTGTTTAAGTATCACATGATCAAGAAGGCTATGGTAACTACACACCTTTGTTAAAAACATGTCTGAAGTTGTGGTTATGGGTAACATTTATTGATTCTTGGTACATCTTTAATACGATGTATGGGTTGCTATTAAATGCAATTTAAGCAGGCAGCTAAAAATATAAATTAATTTCAGTTAAACACTTGATAGTGATTAAAATTTCTTATGGTACCTGTTGAATTTAGAGAAACGTATCCGTTATAATGTTAAACTTATTCTTCAGTATTTATGAATTATTACTGTGTTGGTTTAGTTGTAATAATGATTAAATTGAAAAATGGGTCATGTTCATTAAACATTTACTTTCAGTGTGAAACATGTGACTCAATTTATCAAAGATGACGAAAGAAGTCCACTATTTACAAAGTCAGGTAAAGTTTCTGGATTATCTCAGACAATATATGACTTATTGCTCAGCGGTCTTCGAGGGAATCTTAAGAAAGAAGCTGTTCTCTCTGCCCTTAAGGAGATATCTGTAAGTTAAAAGTTTTTACTTCTATACCTATGATGTGATGTAATTTTATTTAAGCATCTAATTTTGTAATACATGCTCACACGATGTAAAGTATACAAAAAATTGCTCAAATATAAGGTGAAATATTTTGCAGGTATTGCATGCAGATATCCCATCAATAATACTAGATGTAGTCAGTGTGCTTGATGCAGAGACCTGCACAGATGTGCAAAGTGAAGAGCGCACTAATTTCTGCCACATTATTAGGGAATTAGAGCCATTCATATCAGATAAACTCCTAAAAGAGAGGTTGGAAATTGACACCCTACAAGATGCTGGCACTCTGAAAAATAAACTCTTTTATACTAAGTTTATAAAAATCAAGACTAAGTTGTAGTGAGTATTCTTGGTACATTTATGTATTTTCAATTTTGCTCATACATTATTATTACTTTCTAACATGTTATTGAATTTCCAGTTATAAACAACGTAAGTTTAATTTATTTAGGGAAGAAAGTGAAGGATATGCTAAGTTAATTGTTGAATTAAATCAGGAAATAATTGAGAAGACGGAATGGAAGAATTTATTAGAAATCATTCAGTCACTAATAGGTAAGCACAAGTGTTATTAAATTGTAGCATCATTATTATCGTTCAATCAAACATGTTGACCAATAAACATTTCAATAATAATTTCAGGTTGTTTCAACTTGGACCCCAACAGGGCACTAGATATAATTTTAGAATCTTTTGAGGCAAGAACACATTCAGATCAATTATTTATACCACTAATAAAGAACTACATGGGTGATCCCCAAGTCATTTCTGAGGTTTTGGGCTTTAAGCTTGGAAACATGGAAGTACTTGAAAATTATAAAGAACCACCACCATTGATGACTGTAATAGCTTTGCTTTTGCAACATCAGGTCATATCTCTTGATGACATATATCCATGGGTATGTAAGCATATTTGAGTACATAACATTTCCAATTTAATAAGGAACATCTGTGATGATAGTGCTTTTTTTCTGTATAGTTACGTCCGGATGACTCCATAATGGCCAAAGAAGCAGAAAAAGAATTGAAAACTGTACAGGACTACATTCGTAAACTAAGCATTGTGTCAACTAAGGGACCTCAACCCAATGGGCCTGCTGAATATGTTGAAGCCGCAGCTGATCCACAGGTATATTGTGCTAATTAAATAAGTTGGTTGTTTATGCTAGAGAAAAGTGATGTTTATGTTTTTTTTACTGTATTTACTAGGAATATTGGGGTAATCAGAAGTTGGTGCTATGTGAAGCTTTGCTAAAGGTGAATGCTTGGCGTGAATTCGCGGCCCTATCCGCTCGCTTGCCGACCAACATTATGCCTCAGCGG
The DNA here is from genome assembly GCA_963856015.1 of Helicoverpa assulta. Taxonomy (NCBI): domain Eukaryota; kingdom Metazoa; phylum Arthropoda; class Insecta; order Lepidoptera; family Noctuidae; genus Helicoverpa; species Helicoverpa assulta. The sequence continues at coordinate 7,605,638 of CAWLCW010000016.1, forward strand.
CCTGCCGTGGCCCTATGTAACATGCTTCACGCTCTTGTTGAGCCCATATACAGATCGTAAGTATCATTTTATCACCATTTATAATAAGGTTTCTTTTTATGTAACATATTTTTCTTTTGTTTTGTATTGAAATATTTACACAACTGTACAAATAGGTACTGAATTTCTGACTCGAGACTAAATAATTTATCCTATGCAATGCGTGAACAAACAAGGAAAATTTTGCGCCTTATCAGTAGCATTACAATTTTAACCAGCATTATTTTGTTTATTGTAATGTAGGTCAGAATTTGATGAATTTATCATCTCTTTATCTTTCAGTAATTGTCGAGTTGCTCCAAAAATAATAGGCAAACCTATCCCACCTCTTAAGTCAAGCCTGGCACCCCCAGCTTGCAAGACATTCGAAGACATGAAAGAGACTGTCATTCCAGCTTTGATCCTGCTAGGACCGTCTCTTCATTATGATCCTATATTAATGTACAAAGTAAGTAAATTACATTTTGAAGTTCATATGAACATGAGTATATATTGAAAAGATAAATATATGTAACACTAAACATAGCTATAATAATTCTTGTTATGTATAATGTATCAGTATATACAATTGTTGGTTGGCCACAGCCCCGGATCTTCAATTTTTTGAGCCTACGACACAAAAGTACCTGATTAAGTACAATGTCAAGCAACAAGTAGGCGCGAGCGTAGCGAGCGCGAACTTTTTTAAGATATTTGTTTGAAGACTCACAAATTAAACTGGGAATTATGTACAAATAAAAAGAAACCGTGATTAGAGCGAGTGCCATTTGTGTTCGATGATTCGGTGCTTCAATAAAAATAATCAACCATCAGAAAAATAGTACATAGAGTGTCATTTAGCCGCGAGCGTAGCGAGCAAGAATTTTTTCACTTAGTTGGAGGATGTTAAAAGTGAAAAATAATCTAAATGATCAATTAAACAAAGCGAAGGCAACTTTTTTAGAAACTTTGCTTGTCAGTATCATGATACAATGGAACTTCCTTATCAAACGGGTGTAATTTCATTGAAATTCCATCGAAACCCTGACCACCAGGCGCCCCTGAGACCGAGGCGCTCGGGTTAATCGCACACCCTGCACCATAGGTTAAGACGGCTCTGTAGGTAACTATTATGGTAATCTGTGATGTAGGATTTAAAATCAGGCAGCCGCCTGATTTTGCCGCCCCCTGAATTTGCCGCCCGGGGCATGGGCCCCGGCTTGCCCCCCCCTAGATCCGGGGCTGGTTGGCCAGAAACAATAAATAAATAAATAAGTATAATCGCCATTTTCCCTATTGTAGATAATTCGTATCCTAAGAACTGCGCGGTCAATGAAAGAGGATCCATTACATCATGAAGCGCTCACAGTTTTGGATGCCGCCATATTGCCAGCTTTGACTTTGATGGATGGTAACTGTTGTATGGCTGAAGAAGTCTATACCTTATTGAAGTTATACCCGTATCAGTGCAGGTAAGTTGTCTAAAATGCGGATTCTCAATGATGTTTATTAAAACAGTTATTAACTCTTATATTTTAATTTTAAAAGGTATTGCCTATACTCTCGCTGGAAAAACGAAGCTGCCGAAAGAATACCCTCTCTGATGCGTGTGCGGGGTAACTCCTTGCAGAGAATTAAGCACATAATGAAACGTGTTTCCAAAGAGAATATAAAACCTCAGGGTCGTTTGATTGGAAAACTGTCGCATGCTGCTCCTACTTTAATTTTTGACTATATGCTGCTGCAGGTAAACAACACTTATTTTGTTCTCTTACATTCCATTCAGCTGAAACATTGACATTATAGCTCTCATCAAATTCTGTCAGTATCTTTTTCCCACTTTGGAGGGGCAAAGTTATTTGACTCAAGCTGTAGTTACCTGTCTGGATGTAGTGACGAAACAGTCCCCATATTTTTTACTCATTTGCGTGTGCCAGATCCAAACATACGACAACCTGATCGGTCCGGTGGTGGAGTCACTGAAGTACCTGACGTCGCTGTCGCTGGACGTGCTGGGCTACTGCCTGCTGGAGGCGCTGTGCGGCGGGCGCGCGGGCGGCGGCGCGGCGCACCCCGCGTGGCTGCAGGCGCTCGCCGCCTTCGCCGGGGCCGCCTTCAAGAAGCACAACATCGAGCTCACGGCCTTGTTGCAGTTCGTTGCTAACAGGCTTAAGGCGCAGCAAAGGTTCGTATTCTTGCTGGATTCGATTTAGTTACTGATCAGGAAGTCTTAACCGCGATGAAGAAGAAAAATGCTTCGAATAAAATTTGTACATGAAATAGCCTGGAATAGAATATGTCATTACAACATGTTGTTGTAGTCAAATCAAGTTCTCCAATATTGTAGGAATATTGAAAAATAAGGATTGCACATATCTGAATTGTTTCAGTCAAGACCTGCTGATCCTCAAAGAGATTGTCCAGAAGATGGCCGGTATAGAGGCCGCTGAAGAAATGACACCTGAACAGTTGGAGGCAATGGCTGGAGGCGAACTCCTGAAAGGCGAGGTAATTAATTTAACAACAGTAGCAAAATAATGCACCTCGGTTTGGAACGAAAATATAATTACATATACATTTTTTGACAGGCTGGTTACTTTTCTCAAGTGAGGAACACGAAACGATCGTCAGCCAGATTAAAAGAAGCTATCGTCGGAAATAATTTGGACATTTCGCTGTGTATACTAGCTGCACAACAGCGTCATTGTTGTGTTTGGAAAGGTTCGTTCAAAACAACTTGATATTATTCTTGATTTCTGTATAGAATTGTGAGTGCTAAATACTATGCTTTTCTTTTAACAGAATATGACGAAGACCTTTCCTCAAGTGGTGAGCCGCCAGGGTCACAGCTAAAAGTAGTCGGTAGATTAGCTGATCAATGTCAAGATGCTTTAGTACAACTTGGTACCTTTTTGGCATCATCTCATGCCCCTGACGAATATGCCGCGAGATTACCGCCCCTGCAGGTACATCCTTTTTTCCAAAAGCTTTTTTTTGTTGTGGCAAGTGTAATTTTAGTATTCAAAATCTATTAACAATAACATTATTGTTCAGGAATTACTTCGAGATTATCATGTGGATGCAGATGTAGCGTTTTTCCTACACCGTCCTGTATTGGCTCAAAAAATTGCCGCCAGAGTTGAAGCTCTACGGAAACTATCAGATAGCAAGACGGAGTCTTCAGAGAAAAGTATTGAAAGATACACTCAGGCTGCACAGGAGGCATTAGAACCTATTGTTCTGTCCGTAACTCCTATATTACCCAATAAGGTCTGGGAGGATATTTCTCCTGAGTTTTATGTAACTTTTTGGTGAGTGATATAACTAGTCAGATAAAAAGCACGAGATAAAAGGAATCAGAATCTATAAGCTTAAAATATGAAATTATTTTGTAGGTCGCTGTCAATGTATGACCTTCGGGTTCCGGAGGAAAGTTACGATAGAGAAATCGATCGTCTCAAAATTGCGGCGGCCAACGCAACCAAGGACTCGTCCCAAGGTACAAAAGGAAAGAAGGAACAGGAGCGATTCAACGCTCTTATTGACAAACTTCAGGTGCGGTTCTAATCCATTTCCTTTCACTTTGTATATCTATTTGTTTGTTATGGTTAAATCATGAATTGAAACAGACGTCGTCAATAGTCTACTTCTTGTCGACCTTTTTGTTGTCACGGAACGTTGTCTGAATCGCTGCTTAGAAATCAATTCTGGGTATCAGTGAGTTACGAGAGGAGCCTATGGGTGCATATTTGTGCTCGGAATTTACTTTCGGTAAGATCACAGAGTCAGACAGACATCGACAGAGAGACATCGAGTTTTACGAGAAATTATGTCAATGATGGAAAGAGTCAATAAAGAAAGTATTTATAGTGAGCTGATACTATATTAGGATATTGAGGAATGTTGGTCGCGTGGGGCAGGAGGAGCGGCGGCGGCAGCAGGAGCACGTGCGGCGCGTGGTGGCGCGGCTGGCGCGGGAGTGCGGCGGCTGGTTCCCCGCGCGCGCCGCCAAGTCCGCCAAGAACGAGACCGTCACGCGCCTCATGCAGCTGTGCCTGTTCCCGCGCTGCGTCTTCACCGCCGCCGACGCGCTCTACTGCGCCGAGTTCGTGCACACCGTGCACTCGCTGCGGACGCCCAACTTCTCCACGCTGCTGTGCTACGATAGAGTAAGTGTACTTCGCGCCAATCTTTTTCACGTCACCGAGGATTGCGCGAGTGGCTGTGAAGAAACCAAGTCTTTGGGTATGGACGCACTGCGGGCTTTGTGCTCAGAATTTAACTACAGTACGATATCGACTTTTACGTCAGAAAAAAATACATCATAAACATACATGTTGAAAATAAATTGACGATCTTTTTGTGTCTGTGCAATTTCATATCAACTTTACGTTTTATATGGACACTTTTAGCTAATAGTGAACATTTGAGATTTAAGTTTTAAATAGTGCTAATGCCATCTTTGTATAAGAAGAAACCAACAAGGGAACAAAGAAACTATATTGAGCTTAATATGTTGCAGCTATTCTGCGACATCACATACTCGGTGATGTCGTGCACGGAAGGCGAGGCGGCGCGGTACGGCACGTTCCTCTGCAAGGTATAATAATAATATTAATACATATATCCCTATACCCAGTCCATTAGCATCCCATCACAATAGCCCAAGTAGTTTTATTCCATAGCAAGCAATAGTTTAGTGCAGAACAGAGGATTTTCCGTACATTTCTATAGTGTATACAGGGATAATCGTCGGTTTTTGTGTCACCATTTCACGAAAACATGTCTCAAATGGCGTGTTGGCTTCGGCCCCACGTTCGCCTTCCAAAAATCCGGTACTCTGTGGTCCCATGGTCTGGAAGATAGTCTGGTCAAGATATACAAAAATATATATAAATATTTAAAAATGTCGTTATATGTTCAATAAATTGATATGAAATATTTATAATAATAATGTGGTACATATATAACAAGGTGCTGGGCACGGCGATGCGCTGGCACGGTGACAAGCAAGCGTTCCACCGCGAGTGTGCTCACTACCCCGGCTTCGTCACCAAGTACCGCGTCTCCAACCAGTTCACTGAGGCCAATGATCACGTTGGTTACGAGAATTATAGGTATAACGTTTTTTTTGGAAATTACATATAAATAATTGTAAGGTTTGATAGATTTTTGAGACTTTTCACAGTTAAATGGTCTCATTTACACAAGTTTAAGATATCAAGGTTTCTTATTACGTATGTTATAACGTATGTATATATTAAACAACTACTAAAGACTTATACAATCATTTAAAATTGTATAAAAATATCACAACTTTTAATTTTGCGGCTTGGCTACCTACCAAATATTTAACTATGCAAAATAAAAAATGACAGGTTTAGGAAGTCAGATAGGCAGTCGCTCCTTGTAAAACAGTACACAGCAGCATCCGGGTAGCTGGGTGCCGACCCTAACATAGTTGGGAAAACTCTAGGCAGATGATGATAAATGATAATGACGAAATAAATAATGTCAGTTTGTAATTTTTTCACTTCTCCTGAAGTAATGTTGTGTCATAATTGATGTTGTGTCAAAATGATTTTCAGACACGTGTGCCACAAGTGGCATTACAAGATCACTAAAGCCATGGTTGTATGTCTGGACTCGGGTGATTACGTACAGATACGAAACGCACTTATTGTACTCATAAGAGTCTTACCGCATTTCCCCGTGCTGGCCAAACTGGCTCAAATCATCGAACGAAAAATCGACAAAGTGAGTAATAACAGAAAATAATAATTTTATATAACTTCCCTATGTGAGAATAAATAATATTGTATTTTATATTTTTACTTTCAGGTTAAAGAAGAGGAAAAGACGCAGCGGCAAGATCTTTATGTGCTTGCAACTGGTTACAGTGGCCAGTTGCGGCATAAAGGACCTAATATGATGCGGGAAAGTGACTTTCATCAGGTAAGAATCACTTATGTATGTAATAAATGTTTTACAGCTAACTGAATAAAATAGCCATTCAATCAAGCAGCTATATCTTTAACTGAACAATGCCATTCAGTCACACGTCGGGCTTAAATTCGGGAAGTGGTGGCAATAGTTGTTACTATTCCGTACCAAGAAGCCGTTATTTGTGCGGAGCTATTTTGTTATTTTGAATGTGTCAGATAGTCATCAGTGAGACTGCCTCGTTGGTCTAGTGTTCGTAAGCGCGACTGCTATCGCGGTCTCGGGTTCGATTCCCGGGTCGGGCCGAAATCGCTTTGTGGGTTTTATAAACTTTCACTAAGTAGCCCGTAGTCTGGAAGTTGGTGATTGATTCACCCGTGTATCGAAGAGCACGTTAATGTCGGTCCTGCGCCTGATCTATCTCCGGTCGTGTCGGATTGCCGTCCCATCGGGCTATCAGAGTGAAGGAATAATGAGTGCACTTATGTCTGTGTGCACTATAATATGTCCTGCGCAGCTGGCTGATCTTTTCATATGAGATCAGCCGACGTGGTCAAAATCGGCCTTGGACGTATTATTACACATAAGTATGCATCTTGTCCCCGCAACCCTTCTTTGTGGTGGTCCCTTGTGAATTAGGCAGGCAGTGTATAATACAGAGCTAAGTGCGTGGTGCTGCAGGTGGGCGACAAGCACAAGCTGCCGGGCGCCGCGGCGCCGCCCGCCGCCGCCAAGGACGAGCCCGTCGCCGCCAAGCCCGACCAGGACACCGCTGCCTCTCCGCCGCAGCCACTCGGTAACTTATCTATATTATTAGTTGTTGTAAAAATACAGTCTGTGTTACTCGGGGATAGTCGAGCTGCCCAAACAAAAGTGAAAGAATTTTTCGAATCTGTCTAGTAGTTTCGGAGCCTATTCGTGTAAAACAAATCGCACGCTTAATCATATACTGACATAACTAAAAAAAGGAGTTTTTCAAGAAATCGCTAAAAACGATTTAGCAAACCTGACTTACCTTACAAAATGGCTTATTACTCAAAGAAAATAACTTTATATTATAAAATAAGGTATTGTAGGGATAGTTGATAAAGTGAGTTATTGTATTTGAATATAATTTTAAAGAAATTTAGATTTTTTTACTATAAATAAATCGGTAAAAAAATTGTTCCTCAAGATGCGTCAGTTTAATATAAAATACTAGCTTCTGCCAGCGGTTTCACCCGCATCCCGTGAGAACTACTTCCCGTACCGGGATAAAAAGTAGCCTATAGCCTTCCTCGATAAATGGGCTATCTAACACTGAAAGAAGTTTTCAAATCGGACCAGTAGTTCCTGAGATTAGCGCGTTCAAACAAACAAACAAACAAACTCTTTAGCTTTATAATATTAGTATAGATATAGTTACATTGATTTAATACTGGTGACACATTGTGAAATGAGCCAGTGTTTTATTTAATACATAACTAAAGAATATTAATTATTAAGGTATGGGTCCTTATACTAAATATGATTTTCATACTAGTGACATATTTTGAAATGAGTCCGTGTTTTGGTCAATGTATGTTCTTATTATTATGATAATGAGTATAAACTGATATCTGTCTCTGTCTCGTAAAAAAGTTTGCCGAAACGATTGAGTGTGAAAGGGACAGATGTAGGTTTAACTCCGCCTAGAAAAAAGATATCGAAAAAAAACCGAGATCGGCCGAAAGAGGGCGTTAAAATAAACTTCTTGGTACACTTATTTAAACTTTGACCGAAACACTAATCGGTCAGTATATGATTAAGCGTGCGAAATCTTTCCTCTTTATAATATTAGTATAGATTTCTAACTAAAAACCCCCCAAAGTCTTAATTTTTTTGCTTTCTGAAGCTCGTTAACGTATTTCATAAATGGAAAGTGACATAAGTGGGACTTTTTTAATTTAAGAGTTTTTCTAGAATGATAGGATAATATGTTTTGTAAAATATTCAGCAAAATTATGTTTTGTACTTTAGATGCTGAAAAAAAAGAGTCTAGGTCCAGTGACAGACGTCGAGAAGACCCTGAGCGAGAAAAGGAGTCAAAACGGGAGTCACGATCGTATGTATTGTTCTACTGTTAATTACGAATGCGAAAACAGTCAATTAAGTTATAAAACTAACGCATCATTTAATATTCTAGATCTCTTAAGGAAAGGGGCAAAGAAGAAATCAGAAGCAAAGATAGATCTCCACGGGAACGCTCTCATAGGGTAAGTTAATAACTGAGCTTTATTGTCTCACTGTAGGACGCAAGCTACAGTGGTTACGGTAAAATAATTAAAACTTTTTTAAATTAATAATAATACAATTTATTCAGGAGGAACGTTATCTGGAAACAATATCACCGCCACATGATCATCGCAGTGCTCCCGATGATATAGAACGAGGTAAACAAATAAATACATTCAAGTGCTTTACGTCACGATCACTTTGTATGAGATAAATAAATGAACTGATATTTTTCAGATGTGAAACGTCGTAAAGTAGAGAACAGCGGCAATGGCAAGGTGAGTATTGTTGTAATAAACCGACCTTGCATCGCGCTCGCACCGGACTGAGGATTGGGCTGGACCGACCACGATGTGCCGCACGATCTACTTAAATCAAAAATAAAATCAGTGTTCATCAAGATCATCGGGACTATGTGAAATCCAGTGCAATATAGACTATAGACTTTTAAAGTGCCTATAAAATAATAATAATACATAAAAATCAATAATCTAAACAAATAAAAATAGAACCTGTGAAAATTTTACTTCGAATATAGTCATCTAAAATTTAAATCGCTGCATGAATAAGAAGAGGATTTTAGCGTCGTGTGAACTATAGAAGACTGAATAATTTTTTGCAACTAAACAAGGAGTCTGCAACATCATAGAAGCAATATTTATCACTCATGGGATGCAAATTGCTAAGTTAACGGATTTACAATCAAAGTAATATAGTAACGACCTTACCTTCGTCTATGAAACTGGCGATCCTGCCAAGAAGAGGACCATTAATATCTATGAAAATTACGCGAGGAACAAAGGAGGGGAGTGCAAGATCCAAATCTTATAATTCATCAAGTGGAAGATAAAAGTATAATAATAAAAATCTCAGTAAAAGTTCAAGATTTAGTGCTCTAAAATACAAAGTAACATGCAAGATACAAATTAAAACCGAAGGAAAAAACATCGTGTGTATCGTAAGTCCACTCAGCCCAGTCCAATGAAATACGGTAAGGAATTATGTTCTAGAATTTCAGTCTAAAGGTCCTGTGAATAAAGAATATAATTTGAAACTGATAAAATTCTATTAAGAATGTTAAACAAAAATATCTCAAAACAAGGAAACTCTTGGAAGACATGCTGGTAGTTACCATACAAGAAATTTGAACATGGAAGTTATGCACAAAAACATAAAGCAAGTAAAGAAATCATCGTAAACACGAAAAATTTTAAGGACTGTACTTCACCTTTCCAAGTACAAGTTGAAACCAAGAAAACAGTTCAATTGATAACATCTAATTAATGGATCATGATTACGCAGAACAATAAGGAATCTCACCAATTTAAAGATTTGAAGCAAAGAACTCTTTGTAGTTCATAAACTTCTGTTGCTGCCAAACTGGACATAAATAAATAAAACGGAACATGCTGAAAAGGATTAAGATCACGCTGGAGTCGCAGTGAAAGAAAGTGGAAGATTTATTTATTCATAGTCCCTTTTGACTGACAATATTATTTTAGAAATTACTAATTATAATAAAGCTTTATAAAGTAAATCGAAGTGCAGATTGTATTTTAGTACTCATTTTTGTCTACTGTGTCAAAAGTTAATATTCATTTTCTGCAAAAGCAGGGTAGCAAAGAGATAGAAGAACGTTCTCCAGAGAAGGAAAAACGAAAGGCCAAATTAAGGGGTGATGAACGCAAAGAACGTAAGATGAATCGCAAAAGGGTAAGTAACGCAAAAACGAATAAAAATATACCTTTTCTAATTAGTAAAGTTTGATCACATACACTCACCAACTATTACTTAATTTTTGTGCTGCTTGCAGATGAATCAAGTACCTATTTTTTACTGTTTTGGTCCACACTGCTATGAATGCCAATATATCTTTCGAGACTTAATATTCTGCTAGCTTCTACTACGATTTTGATTATCTGACTTGAAATGTAAACTAGAAGTCATTCAGAATTTATCAGAGGAGCTATTACTACTGTTATTTTTGGGGAAGTGGGTGAATATAGTTTGTAATATTCTAGTTCGATTAATTTATTTATATTCCGTCAGCGGTTTCAGCCGCTTGTTAAGGTAACTTCTTCTCGCAGCAAAAATAGCCTATATGTTGTTCTGATGTATGTATAAGGCTCAATATACACAAACGTTTAATATAAAAACTAGATACGACCCAAATATTCGCGCGCATTCATATGAATGATCGTATGTTTATGTACCTCTAAAAAGTTTTACGAAACGGTTCTACTTACATATCAGATAAAAATGGTTTAAAAAATATTATGATATTATCTTGCAGGATAGAGCAGAGGAATCCGTGATTTTGGAGCAAAAAAGGCGGCGTGATGAACAGAAAGGTACGCTGCGTTATATACTTTTTTCATATTTAACACAGCATTTTATGGGCAATATCGCATATCGATAGCTTAGTCAATATTGTCGTGATACAACCAGATACTAATAAACTGATGTTATTTTAGCAGTCATCAAAATGGGAAGCCATCAAAATGGTTCTCAAGAAGATCATCACTATGAGAAATACCATAAAAGGGTAAGACGTGTTTGTGTTGTGCATGGCAATTTTAAATTTAATCTTTGTTACAATTATTAATGTAACAACACTACTAATCAAAATTCAAAATAACTTTTCCACTTTCCTTTTAACTTTTATTTTCATTAGTTTCACCACTAATGCTAATAATCTTTTTTGGGAAAGTCGTTTGTCATGAGGGTTGTGGGCATGTCCTCAGTGCCCACTACAGTCTGTCAATGTCATCTGTCTGTAGTCTCTATCATCCGTAAGTCCTGCCCACCGTACGTATTTGACCTAGGAGAAGGTGACTGACCCACCTGAATTATGGCATCTTCGTTCATCTTTCCTTCTTCCGCGGTCAGTACAGACATGTGTAAATATAGACCCAATAGCGTGCGAGTGAGAAGTAAATAGATCAGGCGATTCTCTAATCCCATTCTTTATCTGTACCGGTAGTATTTGGATATAAATAATTGTATATTCTGTATTCACAGGAGAAATCACCCTTCCGAGATCGTTCACACGAAGAACCAAGAGATAATAAACAATATCCTTTTTAATAGTTTTAAAACACTTTTTGCTACAAATTATATTTTAATAGGTACTACCTACTTAACGTCAGTTTTTAAACCTAACTGCCGACTGGACATGCAGCAACTTCATGTATCCTAAGTCTTCATTGTTTTCCTTTTGAACATATTTAGTTGGCTGTAGAATCAACAAAAACTGATTTACGTTCCTTCAGGTAACAACAGTAATTTTATTTTGAAATTAAGGACATAATGTGCATATAACTATTCAAATCTAATTATCGAACACTAACTTCCGCCAGCGATATCACTATTACCCCTTGTGGTATTTTTTTAAATCGTAAAATATTTTTTCTATAATTTTGTCGTATTCTTTTCCCTTTCCAAAGGCTTTCATCCTTTTTTTATTATTATATTATACACTAGCTTCTGCCAGCGGTTTCACCCGCATCCCGTGGGAACTACTTCCCGTACCGGGATAAAAAGCCTAGCCTTCCTCGATAAATGGGCTATCTAACACTGAAAGAAATTTTCAAATCGGACCAGTAGTTCCTGAGATTAGCGCGTTCAAACAAACAAACTCTTCAGCTTTATAATATTAGTATAGATTATTACATAAATTGGATTGCCTTAACATATGTTTACTAGACGATCGAATGAATCAAAAATAAGAAGATAAATACCGACGCAAACAAAAGGATTGAAGATGAGAATAAAATTGTGGTACGATTTCATTAAGAATAAAATAAAAATATTAAACAACTCCTTAGTTTTATTTAGACACAACAAACTATACATTGTTATTTAAGCAAGGATCAACGTATTAATATAAATATAAAAACTAAAATTATTCATATCGGGGACATCTCAAGTCTGTAAAAAGTGAAGAAAAACTTAATTGAATCCAAAATAAATACACATTTTTGATCAGAGTGTAGATATTTAAGTTGCCCCCGGGCCTTGATTCTGCTAATTTGACTTAAACGACATACGATTGATATCCAACTAAAATTCAATCACGACTCAATTACGATTGAAGCTTATCCCATCATATGCATACCGCAAATATGAACTATTATTTTGTTTTCAAAGAACGTTTTTATCCTTTTATGTGATTCAAAATGAATCATATTGTCTGCAAATGATTTACGATTATAGAGCAGACTACCCTATAGACCAATGGCAAACCAATGGAATTTCATTGGTCTTATATTAAGACCAGAATTGCCGCTAATGTTAAAACTGCTGTTGAGAATCAATTGTTATCCAAGTGTCACATTACATGCAGAATCAAGCCCCTGTTATTGAGGAGCCTTGATTCATGACTCCACTAAGGTAAGATATCTACTAGACGTCAACAATATACCTATAAATGGATGGAATCAAGCTACACAATTTGTACTGGTAACTATAAGTTAACCTGCCACGAGTTATAGTTTCATTGAATGAAAATGAATCAGAATAATTCCTAGACAGGTACTAATGCTTATGAAGGGGACAGGTTCGTAGGAGACTAGTAACGTAAATAGTTATGACCTACCTGATACAGAATCTTAATTCGTTAAAGGTAAACGACGCGTTATACGCGAATAAGGCGCAAGATATCAAGGCAAGGATTGCACTTTAGTGCAATCGGAGACTTAGACACGGTTACTACCAAATAAGATGAAGAAGAGACAACAGCTCTGTCAAGAAATTTTCCAAGCGGATCGTACGTATATGGCGCGATAATAAACAATTGACAACTACTGGTTCAAACGACGACACAAGAAACCGCGCGACAGGCTACTGTTTTTTTGGAAGTATCGTGCGCGGTTTGAAAGCGCTCTAACGATCAAGAACGGAATTAACTAAGTTGACGGATGAACGTTTCTAGGAAGACTCCTGTAAATCTTTAAATAACTAGTAAGGAGATAAGTACCTACCTACCTGCACTTGGTGTGGTTCTCAAGTTAGCCAGTAAAATGTTTGGTAAGTAAGTACCTACTATTTACATGTAGAAAACAAATCAATACACTTTCGGCCGTGTCTTGATTTCCCATGCTAAAGCAATCATCATCAGCCTAGCCTTTTCTCAACTACGTTGGGGTCGGCTTCTAGTCTAACCAGATACAGCTGTGTACCAGTGTCTTACGTGGAGCGACTACCTATCTAACCTTGGGTAAGATTGGTGGTCAGACTTTCTAGCTTCTGACTACCCGTAACGATGCCAAAGATGTTCAAATGACAGCCGGGAACCACCGGCTTATCGTGCCTTCCGAAATTAAGTTTACCTACATATTTTACTTGCACACAGGTGAGTCCATTGAGCGAACATTAATCAGAGCCTCAATGAATTCGAAAATTCGTCACATATATAGTTATCGGCACGGATATTGAGCCCTGACCTTCACCTGCGCAGAAGCGATTTATTGGTTTATTGCCTTATGTGAACAGTGCGCAAAGCGATCCCCACTCTTCCGCCGAGAGCTCAATATCCGTGCCGATAACTATACCCATCATATACCTGACTACTTCCTCCATCACTTCAGGTACAAAATTTCGTCATTTTAGAAAAGTTTTAGCAAGAGGTTAAGTATACAAATGACAGATTCGGAACGAAGGTGTTTCATATGTAGGTATTACCTACCTATTATTTATTTAGAGCAAATTTTATTTTTTTAATATTTTCGATCCTTAAGTATATATCAAAAATATAGTAATTTAAAATAATAAATATGTCTGTGCAAATAACCCTACCTAATCATTTCAATCTTTGTTGTATTAGTAATGGTACCTGAGCGATTTGAGGTTAGGTTGATAGTGTTTAAGAAATTTAAAGAAATTAAACTTGATAAGTAGAAGAAAAACCTGTGTCCTTATTATAAAAGAACGTTACAAGCTATTCATCACATTATGGGTGAAGGTTACCACTTACCTACCTACTAATACTTATTCAATTGTTTCATGCGTTGATATAATATCACAGCAGAAATACAAAATAACAATTAATGCTCTTAATATGTTACAATTACTAGTATTTATTTGAAAATAAATAGTTGAACACTTAACTAATCAGCATATTTCTAAACGTTGCACAAACTGTTTTTCTTAATAATCTGTGGTCAATTTGTGCGAGTGACTCCTGATAACATAACCTAAAATGAGACAAATTTATATTAAAATATTAGTTTTTTCATAAAATTGAATCAAGTAAGAGCAAAAAGAACACCAAAACAATATACCAACTATTGAGATTTCGATGATTTTAACAAGTTAATTTTTGCTTATACGCAAGGTGCAACGGCGGCCATCTTGTTAAAGTGCGTGTCTACGGACTCCATTTAGAGGTATGTTATTATTATTTTATGCATTACATTTAAAACCATACAGAATTATAAAATAGGTACAAAAATGTAAACTGCCTTATCTTTTTATCACAAGTTATAAATCTTGTGTGTGAAGTTCTAAGAAAATGGCTTAAGGTATCAGCCAGCGAGGTACCTACTAGTCATCTACAGGTAGCCAAGTGAAATGTACCTATTATGATGAGTTAAGTCTCTGGTGTAGATAGCACTAGAAAATTTTCATCTTTGCCATAGATTGATCCTTGTTACGTTAATTACCTACCTGAATATGTAGGAAATATTGTTTGCACTCTGTAGTCTCGCATGGCTATGGACTTCAATCAATATTTCGCACCGAACGTTGGTGTCTTAAAATTGGCTCTCTCGCCAAACTTATTGGCGGCAGGTTACTAAATTCTTAGCACAAACACTACGCTCGTGTGAAGTGCGCGGGGGCGGGACCACGTGGCAGGTTGCATAAGAAGGCACCTGTGTGCATCGATTAAGTATCTAGGTACTTGTTGTTTAACACGTGTTAACACGTAGCAAATAACATTAAGAATGAATGCAAAAACGTAGGTAGCCAATGAATTCCTACATAAAAAACCTTAAGTACCTATTTAGGCCTAGCCAATTAATATCTTTTAAATAGCTTCTGTTTCCCCCCGGCCCATGGAATATACTTATGCACGCACGCACGTAAAAAATAATCTAGCCTATATCCTCCCTTGATATATGGGCTATATTTATCACTAAAATTATTTTTCAAATCGAACCAGTGATTCCTGAGACTAGCGAGTTCAAACAAACCATCAAACCTTTACCACCTTATTATAAAACGTGGTTAAAATAAAGTACCAGCTTTTGTACCACCTTTAAGCCACTGTCCCGAACAAAATCAGTGGACAAAAGGTTTAATGAGTGATTTACCTACATTGGTACACAAGAAAACTAAAACACACAAATACTTAAAAGATCCAACTTTCCAGTGTAAATTATGTCAAACAAGATACATACTAAGAACTAGTTAAGTTAAATTATATATAGAGTAGGTACCTACAGTTAAATTATGAACTTAAGTATTGAATCATCATCCACCTTATCTTTTTCCGAATATGTATCGATAGATCGGCTTCCAGTATTTTTCAGTGTATAACAGGATACAATCCAAATGGGCACAGTGTTTGTCATATTTTAGCTCTATAATATCCGACTATCCATAAAGAGATTTAAACACGGTACCCCGCACCGCTGCGGTTGGTAAAGCCCATCTTATGTTAGAAAAACATAAGATACTTTAACACCAACCGCGATGAAACCTATAACGCAAACTCCACCCGACAGCGCGGAGAAACGCCTCGGAAGTCGGTTGCCGCCGTGGTATTCGCAAGAGTCGATGAGTGAAACCAATCCACGGACCAACCACGCTACGCGTTGCCTAACCTTATGATCGATCGATCCGCAGCGGCTTTGACGAGATAGACTACGGCCAAACAAAGTTAAAGTAGGTACAATGAAGTACAAATATTTATACATCATCGGGACTATGAGCGATGTACTACAAAGATACCTTTTCCTTTACCCGACATTTGGGCTGAACTACACCGCAACACATCCCAATAAGGTATCTATAAGGTGCTTTAATATTACCTGCCAGGACTTGAATGGGGGGTAGTATTGCGTTTATAGATTACAATAGTGAAGATAAATAATTGATAATTTGTCATATTTTTTTTTCATACAAAAAAAATACGTATAAATTTGACTTAATTTATTAGTTTAAAACCATCCAGTAGAGTTGCGCGTTGCCACTCTTGCAGAACAGATAGAAAGAGATAGCAGTTGTTTTCATTGACGAAGCGACACGATGCGCGTAATTTGTGAACCACGTTATGCAGAGTAGAGCCAATGTTAATTTAAGTTGTTTAATGTCTCAAATTGAATTGGGTGTTCCGGGGAACGAAATTTCTTCACTATTGTAATCTATAAACGCAATACTATCCCCCATTCAAGTCCTGGCAGGTAATATTAAAGCACCTTATATATGTGCACAAGTTGTGGAAGTTTGGTTAAAAACCTTTAGTTGAGTACAAAGCTCAGATTTTTTACCCTTGCCTTAAGGGAAGTTCTAACTAGGATAGAAAATAACGTATAATCGTTTACAGGATATCACCTATACGCATTATCTTCATATGCTTTACCTTTAATGCTGGTGACTATACATATAGTGCCAAGATTAATGTTTTTAAACTTTCGCGATTTGTACACATACATATTTATAAACAATCGGGACTTTAAAGTCCCGATAAGTTTAAAGTCTTTAAAGTAAATTGCGTTAACGCAATTTGATACGAAGAAACAGTATTGAAATAAATACGAAATCCCCAATTCCCCAAAAACCGAAAAAATCATGTTCACTCATTAGATGTCGGAAACTCTTAACACCGCGATGCAGGTTTATTAAGGAAGACACGTGCGACTAGGCTGATTTCGTCAAGGTGGAGAAGAGGCAGAATATGAAACCTCGTCGTATTTAGCGTAGCGGTGGCAGGGCCCAATATTCTGTTGCCGACGCTGCTGTACGTGTCCAGACAGCACCATTCCACGAAGGTTGACGAGGTCGTGGAATTTCTGCGCGTCAAGACCGGCTGGAACTTGAGATTCGGGAGGTAACAGCACCGCAACACTAATTTTAAGACTTTCGTGGTGCATGTCCCGAGGCGTATTTACAGTATGTACATGGCTAGTACGCAAGCGTGTGAAACTAGTCGCGAATAGATTGGAATTCACTTTTTATACAAAGTCTTCCGATGTATACAGCAGCAGTACGCAAATACTCGCATATATTTTGTAGTGGCCAAAGTAACTTGCTTTGTTCCATAATATACAGTGCTAGTCCGCATGCAAACTAATCGTGTATACATGGGAATAGGCGCGAAAAACTTTACGATTCCAATCTATTCGCGAGCAGTTGCATGCTCGCCATTTTGATTAAAACACGACCTAGCATTTAATTTAAATATTAATAATTCTCGTTCAATTAAAAAACATTGTATTAAAAATTGAAGTTAGTGACGAAAACGAATCGCTGCAAAACCGACTCCACGTAGTCTTGTCTGCCCTACCCCTAGAGTGCAATTCAAAACCGCGTAGGCGCGGAGGGGCGAGGCGGCCTGCGAGCTGAGGCGCAGGTAGTTTTAACCGGCAGAGCCGGCCAGCAAGCCGAAGCTGCGGTGATGAGCGTGAAAACCATCTGCGACGATAAGCTCGCATGGGACCGCCGGAACCCCGCAGCACCGGAGCCGTGACAGAAGCGATGCTTGCTGCATGTTGCTTGTTAACATTTTAAACGTACTGAGTTAAAAAATTAGAAGCTAATTAAATATATTTTATGATGTCATTTAATAGTATTTCAGAAGTTTACTGTTAGAATGCCTGCTACTTTAGATGCTAAAAAATAACCATCATGCTGAGTTGTATTTAGAGTGGTTTACTTAGAAGATAACTATTGTCTAAGATAGTATTATTTAGATGCTCGTTAATTGTTTTTATAAATAAATAAATAAATTGTGGCTGACTTAATAATTTAGAAGGCAACATACATTTTTGGGGGAGAATAATGATATTAAAAAGAAGCCTGTTTAATTAGCATTTTTAATAAACAAACTCAGATTCAAAAGCCATTTTTATTTATTGCTTTACCTAATATTAATTTTGTATAGTTAAATATGACCGTGTATAAATTGGAAAGATGCATGTGCACGTCTAAGCTACGAATTATACGCGAGCAGTACGCAAAATTCGTGTATACTTTGAAATCACAAATTAAAAAACAGCATTACAAAATATCAGCGAGCAGTTTCCTATGGATGCGTTTTGGCTATGTACACTCTGTAAATACGCTGTCCCGAGACAAGTCTTGAAATTGAAAGGGTCCTCAAGGAAGATTACTGGCCTAAAGGTGTTGTGTTCGTGTACCGCCAGTTTCGTGGCCGGCTACGTGACACTAGTCAGCGAAACACGACACTTCGTGTGCATTAATTTTAAGAATAGGTTTTATATTTTACTAGCTTCTGCCAGCGGTTTCACCCGCATCCCGTGGGAACTACTTCCCGTACCGGGATAAAAAGTAGCATATAGCCTTCCTCGATAAATGGGCTATCTAACACTGAAAGAATTTTTCAAATCGGACCAGTAGTTCCTGAGATTAGCGCGTTCAAACAAACAAACAAACTCTTCAGCTTTATAATATTAGTATAGATAGTATATTTAAGTTTTTTATAGATAAATAGTATTATATATCATTACAAACAACTGAAATTCTCCCTTGAAAACTGATAGAGCTGTCAACTGATCAAAACATTCGACATTCTTAACTTTATCTATTCTGTGCTTTAAACATGATGTTGTAAATTATAAAAAAATGACTCCTGTGGTTAAACCACTGAATGGATTAGGATATCATAAAGTATATGCGATAGGATTTAATGTGATTGTGAACGACACATCCTGTATAGTGTTCTAATTCTCGCACATTTTTATAATACTTTGTTTGAAAAATCATTTTTTTTGTTTTTACGTTTTTTTTCTTTGTGCTAATCGACATATATTAACCAGTATATTAACGTATTTTATTTCATGTGATTAGGTACGACACTCCCGATATATCCAGTGGCGTAGCGTGCCTTGTCGGGGCCCCGTATAAAAAAATTGTTTGGAGGCCCTTAAAAATCAAATTTTAAATATTCACTTTCTTTGCCTTTTTTTCGGCAAACTGATTTATTAAATCATTTGTTGGAATTGCTTTATAGAATTTTGACATTTTTAAAATAAAATAAATTAGAAAGTTTTTATTTTTTTTCCTTACACACTTTTGGGGCCCCCGTGGCCGGGGCCCCGTATAATTGATACGGCAGATACGGCGGTAGCTACGCCCCTGGATATATCTATTGATATGGACCTTGATGCCTGAATTAAATAAAGATTAATATAAACAATAAAAAATGATACAACATTGCAGTTGCAGTCCATCTATGTTGCAAATGTCGAATTAAATGATGTACCTATCTCCCAAATTTAAATTAGATTAAATATGGCGCGAACAAAACATTAATAATGGCGTCCACGGCCGATTTCGGCCACGGCGGCTGTTCTCATTTTAAGGAGATCTGCCAGCTGCGCAGGACATATTATAGTGCACGAGCATTTGCGCAAATACAGGTGCACTCCCTATTCCTTCACTCTCATAACCCGATGGGACGGTAATCCGACACGACCGGAAAGAGATCAGGCGCAGGACCAACATTTACGTGCTCTCCGATGCACGGGTGAATCAATCACCAACTTCCAGACTAAGGGCTGCTTTGTGAAAGTTCAAGAAAACCCACAAAGCGATTTCGGCCCAACCCGGGAATCGAACCCGAGACCTCGAGAACACCAGCCGCGCTTGCGACCACTAGACCAACGAGGCAGTCAACACATTACAAACAAAACATTACTTATTTACTAACAATATGGGTATCGCATTTAAACTTTTACTAGCAATCCGCCTCGGCTTCGCACGGGTCTAAGCTGATACTAAATACATAATATGTATATTATAAACCTTCCTCTTCAATAACTCTGTCTATTAAAAAACTGTTGCGTAGTTTTAAAGATTTAAACGTACTTACATACGGATAGGGGGACAGAGAAAGCGACTTTGTCTAAGGGTCTACTTACATAGTGCATGTGATCACCGCGCACCCAACAGAGCACGCGGGTGAGTATTTTGCTCTGGTACATGCGCGAGTCGCTAGATGCCCGGTTTTGAAATGCATGTAACCTGTGCATGTGCCTCAACATGCGCATTGCGCAAGCTACTTGGACCGCGTAGACGCACCCTACTTTAGGTATACCTACCTACTATGTAGTGATGATGATTTAATTTTCAATTCTAAGGTTATTTTAAAAAAGAAGAACACCTACCGTGAAATACGCCAACATTGCCCACATTTTTTGAATAAAACAAGATACTTACTTCAAGATTTTTGTATGTTGGTAACCTGGGTCATATTTATTATCTGTGGCAACATGCGTTGGTTAGCCAATATTTAAAATTTGACATCCCTTTCTTGATCATATAAACAATTTTTAAGGCGGGCAAAGTTATCTGGACTTTTAGCCAACTTTGCGCCAATTTCTAAATGATAAAAGGAGATTGGGCATGAATGTATGAAGTTTGGTCCAAATGTCCACCACGAACGAGACCTAAGTATATAATTAAATAGTCCACTTAATTTAGAGTAACTTTTACTAAGAAAGTAAAAAAAAACAATGCCAAAAAAAAATTATAGCCAAAAATGTATTCTTAATTTTCGGTAGTTTTTGTATGTTATCATTATTATTTTTTATTTTATTCCACTTCCATTTCCGCACTTTATCTAAAACTAAGATGAGTAAGACACATTTGCATATAAACAGCCCATATTTTTTTACCCGATGGATGTACGAATCACTAACCAATTGAGGCGCCAGAAGTGCTTGAATATACTCAGCGGTTCCTGGATCTAAGAAAGTTCGATGTAACTGGTGGTGTCTTCTCTCTAATAATGAACAATTCTATTTTGTTAGAAGTTACAGAAAGTACGAAAATCGAACATTACGAAAAGTAATTGAAAAAATGAAATTGAAGAAATCTATAAAATGTTTTATTTAATTTTGCTATAACTTTTTTCATTATTCATTTTTTTCATTTAAACGTAGATAGTAAGTTTCTTTTTGTGAGGCCAATGAAGGTGGCATGATCATGTCTGATCAAACCTTCTTTAAAAATAAAGAGAAAAAAAAAAAAACTTTTTTCTGGCATTATATTTTTTTTTACTTTCATAACAAAAAATGTTCTATATTTAACGGGCTATCTAGCCATATAGGTCTCGTTCGTGGTGGACATTTGGACCGGAATCGCCCATTGTCCTTTATTATAGCATAACAGATTTCTTAGCGGAAAAAAAAATTATAGCTATATATATAAATACAAAATAAAATGTATAAATGTATTAGTAGTAAGTTAATTGATCTCATATATGTACCCAAGCTAAATATTATTATTGTGTTTAGTAAGATTATCCTAAATAGTGATAATGTTTGCATGCCGAATATTAAAATATGGCTGAGCTGTATAATTATAAGAACTTTGTATATACATATACCCATATTTGCAAAATAAAAATTCTATTCTATTCTATTTATGATTTTAGTGGAATTATAACCTTTATTTCAATGCCATAAAAACGAGCTAAAGCTTTCTGGCAATGTAAGCGATAGCTAAAGAAGGTTATGCCATATCATGAATATTTTCCTATTAAAGTGGATGGGCAATCTTACCCTGATATTTTTTCCTTCTCCATACAAACGCTGTATAGCGATTTAAAAGTGCCAGGGTTGTCTCATTAGATACATTTCTACCAAGTCAGGAAATAAAATATTTTTAGGTACAAAGTGATTTATTAAGTCAAATTAATCGTAACTACTCGTAATTGTGTTTGAGATTTTTAAATCAACTAAAGAAATGTGATAACTAAACAAAACAAAATTAAAAATTCATAAGTAACTTAAAAAATAATACGTGTGGCACTCGGGGACTGCCGCGGTAAAGCTATTGCATAGCATTCTGTATCAACTTATGCAATTATAATTATTTCTTTTTTATTTTTATTTTTTACTAGCCGTTCCCCGCGGTTTCACCCGCGTCCCGGTGTATTTTTTGCCGCCCTGGTACATGGTGAGCAGTAGCGTCTACACTCGGTATTGGTATACTCATATAAGTTATGCTACCCTGGTACATGGTGAGCAGTTGCATCGAAATTTCGTTATTGGTATACTTATACTCCGGTAAATTCTGCTGTCCTAGTACTTTACTTTTGTGGTTCTGCGGCATTCCGTAAGTTGGTTTTTGTCTAATCACTCCCGTCCCGGGAATCTTACTCGCAATTTTTCCTTATTTGCTCACCGTTTACTACGACAAACATTTTAAAACCAAAATCAGCTCAATCGGCCCAGCCGTTCTCGAGTTTTAGCGAGACTAACGAACAGCTCCGTGCCCGTCGAAGTGGGGAGCGTGAGGTTTTTTCGTTACGGAATTTCTGGATTTGGTCCCCGCGCTCGGCCTTTTTTTTTTCCGACGTTAAAAATCATCAAATGACCCCTCCCGCTGTGGGTTAGCAGCGGAGAGGGAGTGTCAGACTCTTACTGACTAAAAACCGTCGTGTTCCGTCACAGGCCTTTTATGTACCAGGGCCGCGGTATCTCTTTCGAACAACCCGCAGCCCCCCGCGCTCAAGGCCTGCGATAGAAGCTATGCAATAGCTTAAAAAAAACAAAATAATTAGTCTTTACCTCACAAGCTCAAAGTCATAGAGACTCTTGACAAGAAATCTATTTCACAAAAAGTATATCTACCTATTGCAGATAGTTACACTTTTTATGAAATAGATCGCACGGAAATGAACCAAATAGGGTAAGCATCTAAATATAATATGCAAAAAAAATATCGAATGCAAAAAAAAATATGAAAAATGAAGGCATTATTTTGCCGTGGCGTCAGTACCGTCAAACTTCGAGCGAGAAGAGGATAGCGATATCCCCTCGAATTTTGGACGCTAATAACTCTGGCATTAAAATTATTTTTAACGCTTCTTTACAGAAACATTTTTTTTTATTTATTTATTCTTGAACATATTTATTACATTTTTAAATATTAAATATAAAAATAAAAAACATTTAAAAATATAAAAAATAGGTTGCCACCGATATCGGGCACAGGGTCCAAGGTACCGGTGGTTAGGGTCCCAGAGACAGAAACCTCCTCACAATAAGTGCCGTATCAAGGAGTACTGCCTTCTGAATCAGTCCCTTGATCCAGCCGCCCAATGAGAGCCTCCTGAGGTGTTCGTCGAGGCTCTTGGCTATTAAACCATTGGCCGTAACGACAATCGGCACAATAACAGGACAACCTCGTGCGCTAAGTCGAGATACTTACATAAACATTATTATTAATTATAAAATGTAAACCTAATAATGTTTCAACTAGATAATTATCTTTCCCCGAATATAACGCGAGGAATGGTATAAATTCTCAGTTTTTTTAGGTGCATCGGCCTAGAAGTCAGTGTTTTTGTTGTTTGTAAATAGTTTTATTTTTTATTTTTGGCTCTTTAGTGACAAGTATAGTTGTCACTATCAGCATTAGTGGAAAGTTCTCGTCAATACGAATAATATAAGCCCAAACACAAGGTAGTTTACATCCACATACTCGTCGTCGAGTTGCCTCGATCTTCTCTCGTCTCCATCATCAAGTCAACTGCAAACCTCCACTCTTGTAGGAGTGCTAGCAGACATACACCTAGGTGTCAAGTTTTTACCCTATGCACGCCTACAACTTTCGTAAGTTGCCCTCAATTTCTCAGGGTTTCCAACATCCGATCCTGGCATGATGACTATGGGAACATCTGGGAAGTATATAAGTATAACATCTAGCAAATCGCAAACTTCTTATGAACAGCAAACAGTAAAGGCAAACTTTTTCGTGACCTAAATTCTTGATCGAAAAGCCGTCATAAAATGAGAACCATGGTTTTTGGATGATATGAAATACTTTTTTTAATCCACACATTATACTGAATCCAATGATACATGCGAAGTGTCTGTCGACTTTGGGTGTTTTTTTGGCCATCTCCTTATCCCTATCCTTATAATAATCAAAATTCCTTCATTGTGTATTTTTGTTGGTCAGTAAAAAAATTATTTGCATCATAATGGGGCTCTAGTCTACAGGACGGATTGTTCCTGTAATTTGTGCCGTATCTTCGCAATATTGGATAGGGAAGGTTGCAGTCTTCGGCTTTTCGAATGTTTAGTACCGACAAGTGTTTTTCTATACTTCTTTATAAAGCTACCGCGGTGTGATACCCCTTTTTACGAGCTTCCCTCCCTACCGTCTTTCGGCCCATGCTGAAATAGACATATAGTGATTATATAATTATACAGTTCAGATCAGACGTTGACTGGAATAATACTCCCCACCTGTTTATATTTGATTTTCGCCATTCATTTTGGCGAAAACTAAACTTATATATGTGTAGGGCTGTGGGATTGTTTGAAAGAGTTACCGCGGCCTTGGTACATAAAAGGCCTACGACGGAACACGACGGTTTTTAGTCAGTAAGAGTTTGACACTCCCTCACCGCTGCTAACCCACAGCGGAAAGTGGTCATTTGATGATTTTTGGCGTCGTTAAAAAAAGTACTATACTTACGTATTACTTAATATTTAGTAATCTGTGCCTATACTCCATTTGAATAAGCACCTATCTAAAGAAAATAATCATGATACTTATTACTTTTTGTTTTAAAATTCGGTTTATAAAAATCATGTCTTAAAATAAGCATAACTTCGTTTCTCTACTACGCACGGCCACAGCACGGTCGCGGTCACTGCACTGTGCGCTATTGCATTGCTTTCGCATTGGAATACCAATCGAGCGCTCGAGCTTTTAAGGTTCTTGTGGTTAAACCACTGAATGGATTGGGTTACTTTTTTTTGCAATTCACCTTAGAATATCATAAAGTATATGCGATAGGATTTAATGTGATTGTGAACGACACACCCTGTATAACTTGCGGAATTTGTACGTACTTATAACAGTAGGTATGTATTTTTTTGTATGGAGTGGTTTATCTGTGTAAAGCCGGGGCCACACATTGGATTCAACTTTGCGTCCAATATTAGCTAGCTATAATTTGAAATGATGCAAACTACTGCATCGTACATTGGCTTCAATGAAACACTTTGTAACCAAACAACAGAAACGGACGAGCTCATTGGGCCAGCCCTAGCTACAGAGGAGCGATAACGATGGACTATAATTTATTAAGTCGTCATAACGACTCCTCTCGAGTATGAGGGCGTGGGTTCGATTCCAGTTCAGGCAAGTACCAATGCAACTTTTCTAAGTTTGTATCTACTTTCTAAGTATATCTTGGACACCAATGGCTGATAAAAAGGTGAAGGAAAACATCTTGAGGAAACCTGGACTATTTAGTCTGAAATCACCAACCCGCATTGAGCAAGCGTGGTGATTAATGCTCAATCCTTCTCCGTGTGAGAGGAGGCCTGTGCCCAGCAGTGGGACGATAAAAAAAGGCTGTAACAGTAACATTAACGACTGCTTTTTCAGCATTAGTGACGCCGTATAGGTAGGTAAGCTAAAAGCATTTCTGTAGAGTCCCACATACACATAACATCTCAAGAAGACAACTGACAGACACACACAGATTGTGTGGTGCGAGCGCAGCGTTGTGTCCAAGATGTCCCCGCGCACTCCCCTTTAATTCCTCTCTCCTTTGAACTTGTATCAAAAACTGAAGTGTCAGTGTCAGCGCTCAGTGGAGCGCGTCAGTATTGGGCATTGGACAGTGATTGGCATTGCATCTATCACATCCGTCTACATTGTGTCAAAGTACCGATAGACACATTGGTGGGCGCAAAACGTTATGTGGTGCAAAACCAACGTGTGGTGGTTGGTGGTGGTTACGTTGGTTAGTGGTTGTTTGGGTATCTTCAATGTGTGGCCGCGTCATAATACTATTAAGTTATCTGTGCTAATAGTTAAATATATCTGATCCGACTGATGTCCAACGTCCAACCCAATGAAAAATATTCTAATTTTGTTGCAGATATCTAAAGATGGACAGCAGCACTACTGTTTTTACCTCCAAAATAACGAGGGTTGGAAATCACCACAAAAATAATCTATACGACCTTTTGAACATTGTCCCCGCTAAACCTCTTAAAGTTAATGAAACAAAGAAGTACACTTGCGATTACACCCCAAAAACTGGTAAATATTATATACCGAAAAGAAAATCGCGACTGAAAGTGAAAACTGTTCGAGATATCAGAAAATTGTTTGAACAAGATACATTTTCTTATTTATTGAATGAACTGGAAACGCAGCAAAATACTTTATTAAAAAAAATACGACATGGTTCTTCAAGTGATGAGATAACGAAAAATTTGGCTACAAAGTTGTTAAGAGGTGACTCTCCTATTACAAGGTCAACTTGGCAGATGTTAATTAATCTGAATCCAGAACATCACAAAAATCCACGCCAATTTGTTAAATGGAATGGCAAATATATTCAAGTGAACGGAAGTTTAGGTGGTAGGAAGCAAATAATAAATAACTATGATTTATCATTTAAGTCACCACCACTACAAAATGCAAAGAAACACATATTAAAGAACAATTTTGGAATAAGAAAAAAAGGACTATTAAGAAATTCGTTAGTTGTTAAATTTAAACCAGGCCCTCTTTGCAAGAAACAATTTCTTGATGATTCGCCTCAAAAATACCACATTGGTAATACCGAACTCATACATCTTCCAAAACCAGGACTGGATATCAAACCTACTTATGGTACTGCTTCAGAGCCTATAATAACACAGTATCTTAACAATCTCCGTCCTGGGGATGGCACTATAACCGGAAAATGGGCAGAATTTTCAGTTTCTGTTTTAGGTACTATTAAAAAATCGAGTGCTGTACAAATAAACAGAGATTGCATTACATTTGATTTAGCTTACAAATATAATCAAAATAAATTATTAATGCGCCGTGGTGCTGATAATCTTTTGAACACCTCCGAATATTCTGGATTGAGAGCTACAGAGAGAGACAGGCGAACAGAAAGAACAGGATTAAAAACTGAAATACTAGATATTATAAATAAAATGATAGATTCTGTAGAAATAAACTTAACTCAAGATACATTATTTACTCAAGAAAAAGAGACGGAACCATTAACTGATTTGAAGTCCATGGATGTAACAAACGCAAAAGACAAGCTCAAAAGAAAATTTGGCGAACTAGACAGACTTGCTGTTAGGGTGATTACACTTCCTGAAATTGAAGAACCTCAAATAACAAAAAGCTGCAACAATAAGCACTGTTCTTTGGGTTGTATTTGCGCTTCATTGCAAAGCAAATACAATTTGAGGCAGCATTGTGGCCGTATCGAATGCATTTTTGATTGCAAATGTGGCTATGACATGTACAAAGATGATCCATTACATGCAGAATGCTCAGATCTGATTCCTGGACTCATAAACATAAATAATGAGTTTGATTTACATTTAGCGAAAGAAGAGCAAAAATTTCATCAAACTGTTATAGTAGCTGGAAAAAAAAGAATTTTATTAAAGGCAGAAAAAAGGAATAGCAAACCATCCAAAAAATATGCCGATTTTTACAGCAATGTGACCTCAAAACAAGAACAGCACAAAAGACTAGATGCTTCGGTTGTAGCAATAAAATTTGATTGTAATAATATAGAACCATGGTGTATGGTTCATAACCTATATAAGTGTTTTTGCAAAGGTAAATTTACCGAAACTTGTGCAAATATTAGTGATGACATCGGTAAAGAATCACTGTCCAAAGAAACGACTAATGATGCTGAGGATTTAGAAAACCTTAAAGGAACGAATGATGATACTGGGATCGAAGAATGTCCTTCAGCACGAATGAAAGAGCAACAGAAATCTACAGAGTGGACAAATGCAGTCAGAAAATCGAAAACTTTTGAAAGTATTCCAAAGAAAGTAAACAAATCAAGAAGTTTTGATAAACTTAAATATTATAGTAATACTGAAGAAAATAATTACGACTCTGAGAATGAAATGAAAAGTCAAAGTAATGCAGAGACAACAGCTGCACAAAGGAGTAAGAACTCAAGATATACTCTAAGACAATTAAAAATGACAAATTTCAATAGAGATACGGACAAAAGCAGTGAAAAATCATTTTATTCCGATGATAGCAATTCTTTGGATTTTATGGATGAAGAAACAAATACGTGTTCAAGGACGAGTGCGTACGTTGGAAGAAAATACACTAATGGCTATTATAAAAATACAAATAGTAAAATATTGGAAATGGAAAAGCACGATAAAAAACTTCAAGAGAGATTGGATTTAATTAATTTAAAAATTGATAGTGAAAAGACTAAAACAACTGTTAAAACTGCCAATGACTCGGAAAATCTTTCAGAAATTGATAAAAAAAGCAGAAAGCGTTTACTAAGTGAAACCAAACTCGTGTCGTGGTTAGAATCGAACTACAAAATATATAAACAGCGAAACGATCGAGGTTTTTTAAAAAATGCGTTAGAACCGCCACAATTAGGTAAAGTAGCGTTACACTCCTGGGAATTTATTCTAACCAGATATCGAGAACGCAAAAACCTATTTTTAGTATCTCGTCAAAAGCCGTTCCGAATTTTTATGGCAGTAAATACCAACAATTCTTTTTTTGCAAATTGCATTAATATAAATGATATCCGATTTGCGGAGTTACACAAATATCCCCAAACCGTAAAAAACTTACTTATAAATGCAACTGATCTAAAAGACAATTTTTGTATTTTACGAGGTTTGTCTTTTTGCTGGGAACTAATAGGCTCTGTGACTAAAGTTAGCGAGAGTGATGGATTAGGTGCGGAACATGATGTTTCCCCAAAAATAAATATGAATCCGCAAGATGAAAGCGACACGGACATGTCAGCTGATTTTAATCAAAACAATGCAGTGTCTGAGGAATCGTTGACAGAGAATACGGAACAAACCGAAATACAAACTTCGCCTATGCAAAAAAAAGAGTCTGAAAGTAAAAGCTGTGTGGACTATGTTGGGTCATCAAAATGGTTTGTTATGACAATAGAAAATGATTTTAGTGAAATAAGATTTTTTAGAAAGGGGTTTTTTGTTAAATATGAAAGCATTATAAATGCCATTAGCGTTGCACGTCTATCCGGTAAAACTGTTCGACTATCTTCTAAGAAATGTATGGAACAACCTGAAGTTCCCCAGTTCGGCATATATGCAATTCCTAACAACAACGAATATTGTGTTTTTGTTGGACCGTATGAAATGGAAGATACTTTGGGGATAGAAACTATTAAGACTATTTTAGACGTAAGAAACATAAGGGTGAAAAGAACAAGAGGGTTTTGGATTACAACAAACAAGATCGATAATCTGAAAGTTGTAGAAAATCCTTTATCATTTGTTCCTCCAACGAATACCCAAAATAATAGTGAAATTCCTTTGGAAGCGCATCTTTGTACCAATATCGAAACTAATTTAAACCAACAAGAGAATACTAAATTACCAGAAAGTGTAGTTACAAATGAAAATGAAGAGTGTTCTCCTAGCAAAAGAGATATAAAAGTTGTGAAACCAATAAAAATACGCAAAACGAATGGCTTCTACCACCTGGCATCCGACGGTGTTTTAAAAAAAATATCTTTAAAATACCCTAAAATCGCACCAAAACCAGTTATTACACGTTTAAATGTGGGAGATTGTGTTATGGATAGTACCAGATCATTGCTACAAATATGTAAAACAGGCATTGATAATAATATTAATGAAGTGACTTCATTATTGACAACTTCACAAGAGCCGGTTACTGAAGCAGTATCTCAAATAAAAATATCCTCCGTATATTCAACACAAAATGAACCTTCTGTTTCTAATCCCAGTAAACCACCAGTAACCAGTAAAGATAGAGGAATGTTTATTTTAAAACCTGAGGAAATCAATAGAAAAGTTATACAAAATGAATTGATGGCTGAAGTGACATCGGCTTCTAGGAATAATTATGAGTTCAATAATAACTCTAAAAGTATATTCTTGGATTCGAATAATTATAATATAATGCCCGAGTCAACAGATTGGAATGCCGATGATGTTAATGTATACGTCTTATCAGATGATGAAAATGAAAGAACTAGTGAAACTATAGATCAGTGCGAAACTGAAGATAACGGACAACTATGGACGGACGTTTGCATAGAATGTACAAATGTTCCAAGCCTAGGCTGGATACCAGGAATAAAGAATTTTAATAATTTACTCAGCTTTAAATTACCTGGATCTGAATATTCTGAATTTTATCCGGAAGAAAAAGCTTTTGCCGAAATAAACTTGTAAGTACATTCCTTATTTTGACTTTGGGACATTATACATTACGTGACACGAATTTCATGATATTTTGCCCCTATTGCTGCTGCAGCTGTGATAGCTGATGACATTTGAAGGACTCCCATGTCCCTACTCGGACGCAACTTATTTTGATTTTTTTTCATCCAGAAATTATTTTGGGTATTGACATAATAATTCAGAAATTATTTTTTTTCCAATTAAATAGCCAAACATTAAACCACAAATTTGGAATCACAAGAATCTATTAATAAAGATACAAACTTACCTCATCATTTCGAGTCGTGAAATATACGAATATAATTAGATACTAACTATTATGTTTATTTTAATTTTATTTCAGAGAATTGTCTAAAAGGATAAATACTTCAATGAATATAACATTGCAATGGAAAGTTAATGAGTCATTTGACAAATTTGAAGGAACCGAAATTAACCCTGAGCATTTGTATCCAGATTATGTAAGTAGAGATTATGCACCTTAAACAAAATTATGGGTACAGTCTTATTTCAACTTTATGATCATTGAAGTGTGCGACTCAAGCAAGAAAGTGGGAAGTAGAGTGATAAGTGATGACGCGCACATCATTTTATGTCTATGTGATCACCTGCCTTGCCCAGCTTCGTATATTACTGTATACTGGTCTACTAATTATTATATTTTTTTGTTACAAAGGTTTTTTTGTTAAAAAAATGTAGAATATTTGATACGTAATCGCAGTCCAGAACATAAAATTGCACTAGCACGTCGGGATTTAAAGATATAAGTACTCCACTAAAACGTG
This sequence comes from Helicoverpa assulta, assembly GCA_963856015.1. NCBI lineage: Eukaryota > Metazoa > Arthropoda > Insecta > Lepidoptera > Noctuidae > Helicoverpa > Helicoverpa assulta. Next base: position 7,637,061 of record CAWLCW010000016.1, read on the forward strand.
ATCTTCTATAAAATTTGATGCAATTTTTTGAGGACAGCAAAATTATCTGATAATTTCTAACTAAAGCATCATATAGTACTACTTTCCCCGCATTAAACCCATTTTGTGTTGCCGCACACGGGCCACACGCGACAGCTACAAACGCCGCCAGAGGCAAGAAACGGCCACAGAAGTAGCTGAAGCGCGCGACAGCCACTTGTTTAGGGTTTACAGCCGTATAGTGGTCGTTGCGGGCCACAAGAAGTAAGCTGCGGCGATTTGTAGCGTTTGTGGTTGTGGCCCGTGGCCCGTGTGCGGGAGTCCTAAAATTTATATTTTTGCGAGTTTTCTTTCTCAAGATACACCATTCTACAGTTATATGGAGTTTGTTCATACTAACAGGCCAAATAAAATATAGGGAAGAAACTACCGTAGCAGTAAACATCTATACTAATATTATAAAGAGGAACACTTTGTTTGTTTGGTTGTAATGGATAAACTCAAAAACTACTGGACCGATTATAAATATTCTTTCACCATTAGAAAGCTATATTATCTGCGAGTAACATAGGCTATATTTTATCCCGGTGCGGGCAGTAGCTCCCACGGGACGCGGGTGAAACCGCGGGAAAACGGCTAGTATTTCATAAAATGAAAACTCATAGCGTGAGAAATTAAAATGTATTCGAATCGGGAAGAGTAGTACTATGTAATCCTTTAATTAGAAATTACCAAAAAAAATATGCTGTCCTTAATATCGTTAAAAATCGCGTTTTTAGTATTTTAAGACGGGTATATCTTTCAATCCCAACGTGCTAGTGCAACTTTATGTTCTGGACTTCGATTACCTATCTAATATTCTACAAGAAACTTAATATTTCACTTTTAAACAAAAATGCTGTTGACCAGTGTTATTATAACTCCCCAAATCAACAGCCGATACAATAAATTTCGTAGACCTGTAACTAATGGACAAACAACGACTGTCAGAGATCCCCATTTGACTGCCAAGACGTCAGGATTTATGGCATCCTTAACACAACGGTTATGTTAAAGATCCTTTCATGGTCTGATTTTATAATGAAATACCTATTATATAGGAACCACTGTTCCACTCGCAGCCATTTTTTACATAACAACTTTGTTGTATAGCCACACAACTCTACTGTAATAAAATTGATGGCTATTTTATTAACGAATTACATTTTCTTCAGATACTTACACAAGAAGGGCTGTTGCACACAAGTGATATAATAAAAAGTAATAAGGACAATCTTAAAACCTATTCCAAAACAAATTTGAAGGGCAACGCTCGTGGTTCCGCATCCCCGAGTGAAATCGGCAAGGTATTACATATCAACAATCATCCCGTCTCAAGCTTTCAGCTTTGAACGATAATCGAATTTAACTAGGTACTAATCTAGTTCATAAGTCGTGCACGTGACTAACAATCGAGATCGGTAAATTTACAAATTTGAAAGCTCTACTAACCGTTTTGCACTCATCTAAATTAACTTGGCGCGTTACTAGCTATTTATTGGTGATGGTTGGTGGATGTGCTTATTGGTGATATGTGGTATTGGGATGCCTCGGTTTGCGGTTTTATTTCTCTTATTACTAAATAATTATTATTATTTTTAGATTAACTTGCTGAAACAAATCGAAGAACCCAGGAAGACAGGCGATGTTCATCATTAACTTTACACCCGAATGCGTTTTGACATTCCTGGGGCCCGATTTTCCTAAGTTAATAATGTCAAAATCGAATAGAAATTGAATCGCAATATGATCGCAATAGCAGTTTTAACCATATCGGGCATTCTTCTACTAATATAAGACCAATCGTATTCCAACGACATTCGATTGGTTTGCGATTGGTCTGCTATTTTGGTGATTTTGGTCTATACGGTAGCTTGCTCTACAATCATATTGCAATCGTAAATCATTTGCAGACAAAATGATTCATTATAGAATGACAGAAAAGGATAAAAACGTTTATTTCAAAGCAAAAATTGCGGAATGCCACATACGCTTAAATCGTAATTGAGTCGTGATTAGATCGCAGTTGAACGTGAATCGTACATATGTCGCTTAAGTAAAATTAGGAGAATCGGGCCCCTGCTCGAGCTAAAATAATTGAAGGTTGTTTGAATAAAACATTTTATTTTGTAACTAAGTACCTTGTTAGGTACCAACACACAAATTGAAACTTGACTGATTTCTGTAAGTAGCTTTATTTAGATTATCTATCATAACGATAACTTGTATTTTTTATACTTACCTACCCTACCTAGGTAATGACTTACTTCTTTTCAGTTGAGAAAATATTGTTAAAATTTCGTGATTTAAATGTAAGTACCTAGCCGCAGATTATCTGCTGCCTAAGTGGCTACTGCCTATTTGCTCAGTACCTACCTACCTATAGTTTCACTAAATTCTACTATTGTAGTAACTGTCATTGTATAATTTATTAACTTTTTTATGGGTACCAAACCCAAATATACCAACTTGTCAGAGCCTTGTGCACACAGCGTATTTTTTATCTTGTAACTATAGTTAGGTAAATGGTAACCTACCCGTTTTAGTTATACCTGCTTACCTAAATGTTTAGATTCTAAGTAAATAGCTAGACTAGTTTAGTTACAAAATGTTTTATGATAAGACTTATTAAAATATCGGTAGGTGTGCTTGAAAATATGGGTTATTCGTCATCTCGCCCCGCTAGACTCTTCACGAATGTGTTCAGTTGGTGAAACTTAAAATCAATACCATTATTTTTATTGTAAAAACATTATTTAGCTAAGGTAAGTTAGTCGCTTATGCATCTATCTGGTTTCAATGCACTTATGATGCCATAGTACTTGTAGTAAGTAGCAGAATGAAATTTAAAGTACGACTAGAAGACGTTCAGTGGCCGATGATGTTTGTGACACAAAGAATGAATGTGCTCGACCGTAGTTTTATCTTTAATTTGGGTAAATTGGCGAAATGATAAATGTACAAATTTTGAGTTTCACCAACTGGACACGTTAGTGGTGAGTCTAGTGTGGCGAGTTGACGAATAACTCGAAAATATGGATATTGTCCTTTATCGTTCAGTGCTAGTTTATGTCGTCATGTGCGCTAAAGATAAGGTTGTACGTAATGGTAAAAAGAAAAGGATCTTTTATCAATATGGGTCAAAGGATAGGTACCTAAAGAATAAATTCAACAGTTTTAACTATTCGTGACCAAATAATTGTCATACTAGAATAAGGTCATAGTTGAATGTCTTATTTTGTTATTGCTAAGAATACTAATTATTTATCTGTGATAATACAAAATTAACAACTTGGAGCGAAGGAGTTGCTTTTATTTCCTGAAAGTCTGAAGCGATTTTGTACCTTATTAAATCATTGATATATTACCTATCTGCTAATTAGGTAAATGTCGATAATGAATGTACCTTAAAGTATCTAGTGTTAAATGCAGAATACAAAACTACACTCGCTGTTAATCGCAGTTTCATTTCCTTCACTTATTCCTTTCCGATTACTTATCTATACTAATATTATAAAGCTAAAGAGTTTGTTTGTTTGATTGTTTGTTTGTTTGAACGCGCTAATCTCAGGAACTACTGGTCCGATTTGAAAAATTCTTTCAGTGTTAGATAGCCCATTTATCGAGGAAGGCTATAGGCTACTTTTTGTCCCGGTACGGGAAGTAGTTCCCACGGGATGCGGGTGAAACCGCTGGCAGAAGCTAGTACCGAATATACTTACATCTATGAATCGCATTATACCTACAGCTGTTTTGGCGGCATTCATTATTTCTGACATTCACAAGTCACAAGCTTGTGAAGGCTTAAGCGAAGCAAAACTTGACATTTGTTTTTTTTTCTAAGAAGGCTCTACGGTTTAGAAGACTTCCATATTTACAAAGAAGCATGTGACTACTGTGTTAATATTAATCCACATTATTATTAGGAAAAGAAACAAAGTTTGCCGTGCATAATTAAATTTATTTTAATTTTATATATCTGTATCGAGTAACAATGACTCAATGTTTTAGTAACAATATATAGATATGGTTATCATTCATATCAGGACAGCTTCAATAAGCGGCATTACAACGCAATATAATAATAACTTTGTACATCTCACAGCACTTTCCCGCCAATTACTCTTTTCTTTATTAGGACTTTTGGTTTTGCGGGTTATCCAAAAACGGTTAATATTTACAAATCCTGAGAAATACAAATTATTGCTTCGTGTCGGTTTTTAATACACATATTTTTCAAGCTCTACCAGTTTACATAAAGTCACTGACGTAGTACAACAGCGGGCTATACACGAAATGCTACTGGCTAGTTGAAACAGGGAAGGATGGGTTTTTAGCACGGATACACTTCTAAGGACAAAACACCGGATCCTCTGATGTAGTTAACTTTTATCAGTGGTAGAGGAGCGTCGCACGTTGTTCCGCTGCGGTATCACGAACTCGGCGTGGCGCGGGGAAGTGAAAGGGTTCGTCGACGCGAAAGGTGCCGTCACTGAGCCCTGTCTCTGAGGCGGGGCTCGCCGCGTCCCGCCACCGCCGCCGCCAGCCCCACCAGCCCCGCCGCCCGCCCCGCTGCTTATTCCCGCCGGCTCGCTCCCACGCGCTGCGCCTCTGCGACAAGCGTGATCGGCGCTTTTAGGTCCGCACGAATCCTTTCTAGTACTAAAAGATAATATCACTCAACGGCAGACGAGTACAGGTCTCCTTACGTAACTGAAGGAGCGAGGACGCTCACCTTGGCGCAGAACCAACGTCTGCTGCTGCAGACAGCTGGCGCGGCGGCAGAGCCGGCGGCGGGCCCACAGGCCGCGTACCCGTTGTTCCAACACGAGGTGGAATCTGTAAACAAACAGTAAAAGTGAGTAAATTTTGTATTCAACATGAGAAACATTATTGAACTAAATCTAGGAATTTTGGCATTGGAATTTTTTGCGGAGACTATCAACTATCTATTATTGCATGTAGGTATGCTTTATATTTTATATTTGTTATTTTTACACTGCAAAGCAATTGATCCAAATTAACTTCAATTTTTTGCCACGTTCCGCGCTGCGATCTTTGTCTATCACCTATTACATGCTAACACGCTTCGCACATAACTAATATGAAATGGCTTAAGAAAAACAGTCGCAAATCTCGGTTAACTCTCGAAACCTTTTTCAGTTTTCATTTTCTTTACACAGGGAACTGTCGTCATGACCACAGAGCTAGAGCAATGTGCAAATTCCAAAATGGTAATGGTAAATTGAAATATTGTAGATACTTGTATTTTTTAACGTGCTTATATTAATTAAGAAAATCTTGGAATCTTAATTTGACTTACTTCCCGGTCTTCGATTATAATAAAATTTTTCACACGCTGTGTTCTGATGACAATACATGAGTAGCTAAGAAACGTCATTACAAATGCAATATGGCGGCCTCCCCAAGATGGCGGACTGGCTGTGTGAAATGCACCCGCATGATATGGGTATCAAAAGAAAGGGTTTACTCTCAGGAATCGAAAAAAGTAGCCACATCACTTAAATCCAGAAAAGTATTAAATACAAAGAATAGTTTAAAAAACTAAAAACCACGTAAACAGATTATGCTTTTCATCAAATTAAGTGTCCGATTTTTTTTGTAATTTTTTAACGCGTTTTTTAGTTTTTAAACAATTTTATCGTTTAACATACAGAAAGGTCTCGCCATGAAATACTTAGTTGAAAAGTTATAACGATACTGACGAGGGGCGGGTCGGGCGGACGCGCCGGCGCCGCGTGCGAGTGCGCGCGGGCGAGGCGCGGCGGTGGCGCGGCGGGCGCGGGCGGCGCGGGCAGCGCGGGCGGCGGCGGGCGGCGCGGCGCGGGCGACGCGTCGGCGCGGGTCGGCCGCGCGTCAGCCCCGCGCTCGCCACCGGCGCGCTCTCCTGGACCCTTCTCCGTTCCCACGCGATCAGTGGAATGAGGCACAGCACCTCCACTTCGAACCTGCTGCCGCTCTGCCATTTCTCTAAAATCGGTAGGCTCGGCCTTACCCGGAGACCTGGCCTCACCAGCTCGTCTCACTGGAGAACGTTTCTCCGCCTGAAAGAGTCATATACATAGATGTATTAGTACTTACATAATAACTGTAACTATACTCTATCCACGGAAGCAAGAGCTAAAAGGTAAACAAAGAATGACACTTTTTCAAGATGGCGGTATAAACCGACCTATGACAAAACGTCACATTTTTGTGCAAAATGTTCGCAGTATGTGATTTTGTCATCGGTCGGGTTAAACCGCCATCTTGAAAAAGTGCCATTCTTTGTTTACCTTTTAGCTCTTGCTTCCGTGGATAGAGTATAGATATGTATTAGTAACTAGCTTTCGCCCGCGGTTTCGCCCGCGTCCCGTAGCCGGATGGTGACAAAAACTATCCTAAAATCTTTTCCCGGGTCTAAGTTACCTCGCCTCTAATTTTCAGCCAAATCGGTCAAGCCGTTTTCATGTTATGTCGTGACAATGGAAAGCGGGTTTCATTTCTATATATATAGATTAGTAAAACATTGGTATATTAGTAAAATAAGACTTTTAAAGAGTAACCTGTGGGCTGGTTTTCCTCCGCGCGTCGGCGTCATGCTTGGTGGCGGCGGCGGCGGGCGCGAGGCACTCGTGCGCGGCGGGCGGCACGCGAGCCGCTTGCTCTAATATCGCTTTCTTTTGTTCCTGACCCGCCGCGAAGTACGAGAATACACAAAGCACCGCGTAACATATTTGATCCGCCTGTAATTATATAGCAAACAATTTTATTAAGTTTTTATACTTGTCATACACTGAAGAAAATGACATAATAATATGCCCGGATGAAACGGAGTTGCGTAAGAGCATTTTTGTAGTCTATGGGCATTAAGTGGTCAGCACTTGTCATTACAAAATTAAGAGGGAGGTGTTGTGGCAGGGCAAGTTGATGTATAGCAAGTAAGTACTTACAACAGTGCTACGGCCCTGAAATAGAATTAAGTAATAATTTGCATGCATAGCCTTGACGATATAGCGTGCGAGGTTAAAACAATGATGTGCGAAAAAAAATAGTTTCAAATAAAAAAAACAAACACGTGTCGTTGGTACGTACATCGGTGATTGTGAACGGTAGGTATGAGCTATGAGACGCAAGGTGTAACATTTAATCCACTGCTCTCAACAAAGTAACGGGAAAGCCACAAGGAGAAGAAACGATGAAGATCAAGCACTACTTTTTCAGCCTAAAACATAACATCAACACAAACATAATCAATGAATAAAAACAAACGGAAAGTGGATTTAAGAACAATAACTACTTAGTGAATACATAATACTGAAACGCGTAGGTGCTTACCATTACTGATTTATATTTCCTTTGTATAATTTGTCTTGTTTTGGGATCTGAAACGTAAAGAGTATATCTTCAGCATAAATGAAAAAAAAAAAATATTGACGTTGGTATTAATTACCAGTATCACTGTAAGGAATTTTCATTTTTAGTAACTAAGAGGAAAGGTATTTAATAACTCGTTACCGTATTTAGGTACAAGTCAATACTGAAAGTGGTATATATGTTACAGCCATAGTGATTAAATATATATTTTACATAATCACTGGTCATTATATATATTACTTTATCCAAATTGAGTAGATATTATAAATAATAGCTAGATAATATGTATAATATGCAGATTTATTACTTTGGCTGTAACATATATACCGAATAGCATAAATGTATTTAACATCCTTCAGCACAAGTACCTACTGCCAATTCTATTTCTTGAGATGTTATTCATGTATGAGAACATAAATAATTTTGCTATTTAATAATGCTTATTAAGTACTATACAAATTATTAGAAACTTACTAAATTCTTCTAAAACGAAGATACCGCCATTCTGCGTGAAGCACTTGCGAATGTGATCCAGCCGCACGAAAAACTGCAACACAGATATTCCCAGTGGTATAAAACCGCTTTGCAATAACCTATGTGTTATATCAAACGTTGGAACAGTCGTGCACATCTAGGTGGCGTAAGGCTAAGGAAAGCGATATAGTGATGAGCAATAGTTTTATACAATTTTAGTTCACGTTGGCACAGTTCTTCCTTTACACACTTTATTCATTGTTTCATGGAATTTAACTGAACACCTCGGCCATTGAATTTACCAAGGGAGCTTATTATAAGGTCGTCTAGGTAAGGTTTTTAAGGTTATTGTTAAGATTTTTGTACCTACATTTTTATCGAACTACCCTTGATATGGGCTTGGAAGAAACGATCGAGTCAGTTCTGATTAGGTAACGCGAGTGTTATGAAAATCACGATGCGTAAGCTATGTGTCATTTTTAAGATGAGTAGGTAGCCTAAATAACCACAACTTTAAGGTACATTCTAAATATTTATTTTCCTTTTATTTCGGTTAAACCTACACTATCTCCAAACAAACTTCTATTAATTACATAACTATCATATACACAATCAATGCAAATCTACACAACAGTAAAATAAACTTAAATCAAACATGCATTGGGTAAACACATTGCTTAAAAGCATCATCTACATCTCGATAAAGTAAAGAAGCATATGCTTTTCCTTTGGATTTGTAGGGTACATTGATTAATCGTTCAAGAAATATCTTCAAAGGAAAAACAAAACATGCGCGCAACTATGCAATACGCGGATTAGAGACCAATACACTAACGTCGATAATTAAAGTTGACTTCGTCTACCAAACGGTTAGTGTATCGTATATATTGGTCGTAACATACTATAACGCATGCATCTTCATCGATTCCTTATTACTAAATTGTCCAATCTAGTAATGCGGAATGGAAGTGGCTTGAGTAAGTTCCTGCAGGTAGAGACATCGAGCAGAGCGAGGGTCGGGAGGCGGCGGGAGTGCGGTGCGAGGTCAGGTGCGGTGAGGGCGGGTGCGGGCGGGTGCGGGCGGGTGCGGGCGGGTGCGGGCGGGTGCGGGCGGGTGCGGGTGCAGGCAGCCCGGGCCGCACCGGAACTTGTGAGATGGCGAATGCTCTACGACTGACCTCGTGACTCGCGTCCGTTAAGCTTTAGCGCTGACGGGACGCTCGCTATGGTTCCGGGTGATAGGGGACGAACGAACTAAATCTCGACACAATGTGCGAGAGCGAAAGATCGAGACCGCTCGCCGGACGATCCACGATACGAATGCAAGCTGTCGGGTGCGTTAATATAAACAGATAATAAACAAAGGGCGTCTATGTGCATGCACGACAGCGCTTCGGCGCTCGCCGCACTCGGGAGAACTAATACAACGCTAACAACGGCTAAAAACAATCTGTAAGCCTCAAAACTACAAGTAAAGCCCTACGACCTCGAACGATCATCGCTAGATGCGATTCTCACGTGACCGTGACTAAATGTTTAAGGTCATAAAGGTCGTGTCGATCATCGTAAGAGCCAGCCATTACTATGAATGAACCACTGTGTACCTCGAAATCCTTTTGCGCAGCGGCGCGTGTTCGGTGTCCGGAGAGAGTAGAACAGACAAAAACATGAGATTAGTTGAGGCCGAGCGCGTGTCAAGGACCATCTCAAAAGTTCCTAGCGGAGCGACGCCGGCCCACACTCCAGCGATGTACGGGTGTTGCAGACAAATAGCACATGCACAAGTCGTATGGACGTATAGAACGTATATCAGATGGACAACGGGAACTCTTAAATGTAAAAAAAATAATCTAAACTATTACATCGAATAGTAGATAAGGATATTTAAGGGCAAAAATACTGGGTCTTAATTAGACCTAAGCTTTGTCGACAATAATACGGAATTAGTAAATGCAAAATCACCTGAATTTCAAATAAAATAGATATATAGATATTATATAAATATATTATGAGAAAAAATATTCAGAGAAAAAACGAAGTGAAATTCAAATAGGAAAGTTTGAGTGGTCCTTGCGTTCGGATAAGTTTTATGAGGATGAGAACTTTAAAACTAGGCATAATTATGTGGGGCATCGACTGAAAAATGATGGATTAAGTTCTTTTACGATAATTTTTAGTAAATATTAATTCTACTATTAACTCGTTCTGTGCCTGTATAATACTAGAAGGTTAACTTGTCTTGTTGGATAGAGAAGCTTCATAATAAGGTACGATAAACAACGCGCTAACGGCACCGATACAATATTGATACAATGAAGCATTGGCGCACGCTGATGTACTATAGACTGTCGTACAGCGGCTTGTACAACATTCTATGTCGTAATCACTCAGTTGTATCGACACTTCCCAATTCAAGCATACACACTGACAAATATCTTACCTGGTCGAACAAACATGATAATACCAAAACTAGTTGCAAATACTCCGACTCGGAGGTTTTGGTACATTATCATTGACTTATTGTATGAATAACATAAATAAGCTGACAAAAAGAGACGGACACACAAAAAAGCATAGATACGTACCTTGCTGTGGTGGAACAGAAGCCCGACGCCTTCCATGCACACCTTGTAATCAAAAATTATTATAAAAATACAGATTTTTAATATATTGAAGAGTTTCTGTCTGTCTGTCTTTCTGTCTGTCTGTCTGTCTGTCTTTTCTTCACGCCTAAACTACTGAACCGATTTGTGTGAAATTTGGTACAGACATTGTTTGGAACTTGGGAAAGGATATAGGATAGTTTTTACTGCAAAAAAATATATAAAAAATAAAATTTATTACGGACATGTAGCGCCATCTATTGGTCAAACCAAAAATCTGCCGGAAGTCACTATTTCACGCGAACGAAGTCGCGGGCAAAAGCTAGTATGTACATATTTCTTGATTAAAAACGTGTGTTATCATCTTTATAGTGCCGTCACCTGTATAAGCCCGCCCTCCCCGGTGGCGCAGTCCTGTATGGGGAACTCGCCGCCTAACTCGGCCGCGTCCTGTCGCCGACCGCTCTTCTCCATCGCTTCTTTGATGCAGTAGTACAGAGCTTTGCACTGCAAATATAACGTTCGTTCTATGTTAGAATATGCAAAATAATGGGTCCATTCCTTATACACATATATGTATTTCATAATGTATACTGGTAGAGTTATTTAATATAGTATACCACCCACCGAAAAAAAATGTGATTTCTTTTTACTGATATCCTAACTAATATTATAAATGTGAAAGTAACTCTGTCTGTCTGTCTGTCTTTCTGTCTGTCTTTCTGTCTGTCTGCCTGTCTTTTCTTCACGCCTATACTACTGAACCGATTTGTGTGAAATTTGGTACAGACATAGTTTGGAACTTGAGAAAGGACATAGGATAGTTTTTATTACAAAAAAATATAAAAATAAAATTTATTTCGGACATATAGCGCCATCTATTGGTCAAACCAAAAATCACTATTCCACGCGAACGAAGTCGCGGGCAAAAGCTAGTTTTATAATATATGGTAAACTTCGTGCTAAGATCATTGAAGTTTAACTCTACAATACTTTGTTAAGAACCTCTTCAAATTACATATACATATAGGTATAGATCAGTCTTTCCCGAAGTGGGCGATAACGCCCCCTTGTGGGCGCTGCGGGTCTCAAGGGGGGCGGTAAGAGACCCTTTTGTCATGTTTGTTGTATCGGAGGCCCCCAAAATATTTATTTTATTATAGTTTTCAGTATTTGTTGTTAATCATTTAAAAGAAATACATCATCTGTGAAAATTTCAACTCTCTAACTATCACGGTTCATGAGATACAGCAAGATGACGGACGGACAGAGGAGCGAAAACAATAGGGTCCCGTTTTATCCTTTGGGTACGGAACCCTAAAGAATGGGGGCGCTAAAAAAATATTTATTCTCAAAGTGGGCAGTAGACAAAATAAGTTTGGGAACCACTGGTATAGATTCACATACCTTCTTGGTGTAGTACTTATGTAGCTGCGTCTGACCGCCGTTCTTTCTCCAAAGGCACAAGACTCGTATCTTCGGACTGTACGTCATGTTGACCAGCCTCTCGTACCACCATCTCTCCACGATGGTACCTGAAAACGAAGTATTTATTTATTGGTATATGAGTCAATATTCAAATGTTTTAAGAAGAAACAATATTATTGCGGGACCTTGAATGGGCAGGGGATTTTTTTAAAACAACACATGCCGGTGTTGTGCCTCATCTCTCTCCAGTCGTGTCGGATTGCCGTTCCATCGGACTATGAGAGTGAGTGTGTCTGCGCAAATGCTTGTGCACTAAAATGTCCTGCCCAGTTGGCTAATCTCTTTATATGAGAACAGCCACCGTGGCCGGTAATCGGCTAGGAGGACATCATATGTTATGTTAGGTTACCTTGCGTAGGTCACGTCTGTCATTGAACATCCTTGGCAGTAGTTACGCGTAGTCAGAAACCAGTAAGTCTGACGCCAGTCTAATCAAGGGGTTATCGGGTTGCCGGGTAACTGGGTCGAGGTCAGATAGGCAGTCGCTCCTTGTACAGCACTGGTACTCAACTGAATCCCAACATATTTGGGAAAAGGCTAGGGAGATGATGGAGGTTACCTTGCGTGGAGCGCAGTATGAGTCCGTCGTCCCGCACCTCCATGAAGCGCAGCTCCCCGGCGGCGTCGCCCTCGTGCACGGTGAAGGACGCGCGCCGCAGCAGCCGCGACCCCAGCGGCTTCAGTTCGATGTCGTTGCCGTGCTATATCATTGTAAAAAAAACATCTACAATGTGTGCGTTCCTATTTCAAATTTTGGTGAATCGATATGTTTATTGAAAATCGGAATGAATCTGTGTGCACTCAGGCTGAGCAATAATTGAGAGCAATTTTCAAAATTGTTTATGCCACACCTATTTGCCTAATCCTAAACAATAACAGTAAAACATACTCACCAGTGTATGTACGACGTCGAGCAGATGATTAACCTCCTGGCTGTACACGAGTCCAATGTGACTCTTTGCGAGTAGACGGCGCACTTTCCCGCGCACGGTATCAGGCACCACGCCTAACAATACCATTGCTGCCGTAAGATTATAAAGTGCGGTTGACAGAAGTCGATCTTCCTCATGTTCTAGTCTCTTGCGTTCCGTTTCACTCAAACATTTGTAGCGTTCCATCATCTCGTTAGCGCCCTGGTCCATGCCGATCATGTCGCGTTCTTGGCTGACCGCGTCTAAGAACGCGTCCTCCCAGAATTGCATTTGGTCCCAGAGATTTGATCTTTCTTTGCCTTGAATGAAGAAGATAGCTATTAGATTGCAATTCTTATGTCATACAAAACATTTGAAGAATTTAGGTATTCTTGCGTTTACTTTTCAACGAAAACATTGCTTGTTAAATTGGGGGAATGTTCGAGAAACTTCCATTTAGGTGATGGTGTCAACAAAGGACAGATCAGTCGATAGTTTATCATAGCAGCGTTACTATTAATAGATCTTGTAGATTTACCAATAAGTCCCTGGTAGAGGTATGTGCGGGTGGTATCGGGCGACGTGATGGGCGAGGTGACGGGCACCCCGACGGGCGGCCGGTAGCCGCTCACGGAGGACTTGGAAGAGAACACGCTAGCCGCGCGGGGCTTACCCGACGCCTGCCCACTCGTACCACGATTCACCTATATCACACCACACTCTTATAACTTTCTATAACACTCCTAATATATTCATAATAAAAAAAATGCGCATGCATCGATTTAAAAGATGTCCGTCAAATCTTTGTTCGATGGGGATACGAATGTCGTATTACACAACGCTTGTCGTCTAGCCGCTTTTTTCTAACTTTGGCACTCTCCATTTGTATATCATTCAGTGGTGCGGTGGCCGGTGACTCTATAGTTCCTGAATGCTCTAACACCGTGCATATAAATTTTTATTTGATACCCTTAGTAGGAGCCTAGGGTAAGAAATTCAGCTAAAAATTTATGTATCTAAAAATCAAATACATATGAGAAACATGAAATATACTAATTGCTAAGTAGACTGACTAGAAGTTTGAGTTAGGTTTCGAGGAACACAAAATGTCTACCAACTTATTATACTTTTAATAGATACGTATCATGCAAATCTAAATACTGCAGCTTTGATAGCCGTTCTGTTAAATTTCGATTAAAATGTTCCAATATTTCGGCTATTTGTTCGCTGTATTGAAGCTCAGTAAGCGTGTAAGACGGGTCACTACAAATCGCTCTAGGACTTACATTGAGGAACATGACGTCAGTGTCAGAGAGGTTGGACTTAAAGGAGGCGCGATGGTCGTAGATATTGGCTCGGTTGGTGGTGATCGAGCCGCTCTCGTCGGCCGAGCAGTCCGACGAGGGAGGGGCCTGCCACGCACACAAACAACCCGCCTGTACCATGTCGCATGTCACACGCACACTAATCAGCAGCTGCCGACTAACTAGAATCCTTCTTCTAAAATTAAATTATCTTCTAATACTCGCAAAAATGTCGTGCGGTAAGAACCCCTTATAAGAAAATAATAATTTGGGCCAATTCTGCTGTTTGATTAGAAGTGAGGTGACGAGAAACATGTTACATTTTACTTACAACTCCAACAGACTAGCTTAATATTTACTAACAATTTGTATTTACATTATTCTACGACATAAATATAGTATTTTAGTATACGTATCACAATCATGCTGGAAGTAACATACCTTGCTCATTTAAGTCAGTTAATGACCAGTTTGGTACAAGAAAATAATATTGAGATAATCGTGTAAGTGTATCAAATATTAAGATAATAAATAAATGCATATTCTGTATGAAGTAACACTGGAGCTGAAAATAGAAGTATAGCAACACACCATCGCTCTAAGCATAAACAAGGTTAAGTTTGTAATTGTAAATTAAACATAAGTACCAAAGGGATTTTGTATAACACCATTGACTGCTGACATGCTGAAGTTTTTATTCCTTCTTTGTATGCAAATAGATAGATATAGTTTTCAAATAGTTTAGTTGAGAGCGACAAGAACATGCAACAGTTTAGCGACACTCATTAAAACATAAACATCGATTAAATACTTACATCTGAGTCAAACGATGTCAATTTACTGAAAAGTAAATTCCTCTTTTGGTTCAGCATATCTTTAAACATTTCTGTAGTACTCTGCGCTTCAGAAGAATCCATTTCAGGATAGTTTACAACCGGGACATCTAATGGCAACAAGACACGAAATTACTTTACGGATAAAAGGACCAGAGACAATTTGATATGTTTAATGACAGGAGTATAAAATCTGATAATTTTGTAACGAACCCGATTGTGAGCTTTTCCTTGATGATGGTGAGGAAGATGGGGTTTCCAGGTCTTGTCGTCCATAGTGGTCCATAAGTGCAGAGCCGGCCATGCCCCCGTGTTCTAGTCCCGCGATCTCCTTGCTCCAATAGTGTGTGTGTGCCATCTCAGCTAGTTGGAACACTGAAGCCATGCCGCCGAGGCCGAAGTTCGAGTATGTGTGCTCGAGACCGTGGACAACTGCCTGCAGTACTTTCAGCATACCTTTCCAGACTGGCTTGCTCACGAACTAAGGAAAATTGAAATATTAATAGAAATATTAGGTTCGGCTTTGCTTTGGGAGTTTGTAATTTTTGTAACACACATTTTGGTTATACATGCTGAAATACATTTTTTTTTTCGGCAGACATATTAAACTTACCACATCATCGACTTTGTCGTTGGGTGTGGCCTTCCTATTAAAGTTCCTGTTCAGTTTGCTGAGCACCATGTTCCTATAGGACTCGTCTTCCATCAACTTCTTAAGGCGGTTTAACTTCAGCCATCCTACACCCTCGCCTTCAAGGACGTGTTGAACCAACTGCAATACCCACGCGTTGATGAAAGTAAGGTAATATGTAGATCGCGGCACATACCTAACTTTGCAATTTTGACTTCATCATACTTAGTATAAAAAATTATCAACTAAACATTACTACGCATGCGCGAGGCGTCAAATGGCTAACTTCAGAATTGCAAAGTTATGTAGTGCTTGAACTTTATAGAATGTATTTGTCCTAGTCTAGAATTTACCGCCCAAAGAGTATGGTTAATTTGTTTAATTAAATAATTGATGTTGTTATTTATTTTTTTAAGTAGGACTTACTTATTAAATATGTCATTATTATTTATATGTCATCACTGATTTTTAACGCAATACGTACATCATTAAGGAAGGCCTGGTTCTCCGTATTGGCGGAGGGCCGGGAGTGCGGCGGCGCCGGGGGAGGCGCAGGCGGCGCGTGGCGGATGAGCGGCGACCGCGCCACCAGCCCCCGCGCCCCCTGCGAGAACGGCCCGAACGACGCCCCCAGCGCCGCGCCCCCAGTCGCCCCGCTCGCCCCACCCGCCCCACCTGCGCTAACTGGACCACGACCCTGTTCGCCTGGTTTAGGTTGCTTGGTGCCTGGTGAATGGAAACAATTTTTGTAGTGGGGCAGTACGATCAGCTTTTCTTCAGTATATTTTGGATACTATGAATAAAGGTGAAAGAAAACATCTCGAGGAAATTTGGACTATTAAAGTCTAAAATCACCAAACCACATTGAGCAACGGTGGTAATTAACGCTCAATCCCATTATGTGTAAGAGGAGGCTTGTGCCCAGTAGTGATTTGATATAGGGATCTAGGGATATTTCGGATAATCAGTTCCTAATTGAATATATTTCTATATGTTATTGCTATTGCTACGGTGCATTAAGATATTTATAAAGGTTCCTAATGTCTAAAGAGATGGAGGATCTCAATTTCGATGTTTGTGTCTTTTTCACTTACCTTTATTCCCAAAGAAGTCGCTGAACATGCTAGAAGTGGAAGCAGCCAAGCCGTTGAGATCAGAACTAATGTTAGAGAAGAAATCTCGATGCGTAGCGGTCAGCAAGTTGGTGGTCTGTAGTGCTGTGGAGTCACGGCGAGCATTCGTGCTACCGTTCGAGTCTTGACTCTCACCCTGTTGCAAAATTATGGAAAATATAATCAAACAAACCAATTTCGTAGTGTTCTACAGTAATCTGAAGAGACTTAAAAAACAAAAAAATACTTATATAATTTTTTAAGCTCTACAGTAGAAGGGAGATATAACAAATTTGGAAAATGTCGTTCCAACCTTCATCAACAATCCTTTTTTAGCGGCAGCTTCCTTCGCACTTTTTGTAAGATCTCCCAACGTAGACTTGCCGACATACGTGAGGTCTTCGAAAGTGTTCTTGCTCACAGCAGTGGCCGTTTTACTGGCTTCTAACGCAGATTTTGATGCCTCATGCATACTCTTCGAAGCTTCCTCTGCCGCCTTTTTCGCGTGCAATGTTAGCTGACGAAAATCAAAAATAATTTTAAGAATTGATCCCGTACTATGGTAGTTACTTTTTGCCAAATATAAGAAACTCAGCTATAAATAAAAAAATTGTAGTTGAATCAGAAGTATCCGTGATAGAATGAGCAAGCAATTTCGTTGTAAGTAGTGAGTTTGATTTTGTCACAGTATGCTAAAAAATATAAATTCGGTTAGCGACTTCTAGCTCAAATCAAGCTCAGGTTTTTAGTAAATGATTTAGGGAGTATTCTAGGCAATGGATTTTATAAATGACGTGGTATATTCTCACTAGCTTCTTGCGATTTTAAGTACAGTTTTAATGACCGGCTAAGCTACTAAATATTACTGACTACAAAGTGTGTATACTATGCGGCTTCTACAAGTTTTTGTATGTTTATCTCCACACGTTGATCTGTACCTGACCGAATGGCGCAAATATTTTCTTATCCTCTCCATCTGCTACTTTTCCTTTCTTCTTTATTGGTTTGAGTAAGTAACACATATTGTCATAAATAAATTATAAAAGTTTATGAACACAGAAATTAATAAACTAAAAGGTACATTAAATAGTGAATGTTTTCTATGTTTTTGCGTTACCTTATCCATGTGTGCGAGAAGTCCTTCCTGGCTGCTTTGCCGTGTGGTTTCTCTCACCAACTCTTTCGCTTGTGCGGCAAATTGCTCCAAAAGGGATGATTGTGATGCTTGTCGCGATACACCGCTACTTACGCTCTAAAATGTGAAAATATTAATTATGTCCTAACGGTCATAATGGGCCACTTCATTTACAAAGACAAACATAAATATATAAGGAGTTTTTTTAAATAAATGAATATGTAAATTGTTCAGGGACGGATCCAGTCCACCAGCTAATGGTTTACCTACGTTTCTATAATTGTGAAGTATATGTAGGCATATTTATATATAATATGTCTTTCGTTGCAAGGTAAATAATCAAACGCGGGCTGCGGATTTTTTTCCTGTCATATTTTTTTTTAGATGTAAAGATGTCTTATTTTTCATAGTATACCAACAGAATTGAGTGTGTCTTCTTAGAGCTTATGTGAAATGTGTTGATTTGTGCGTATAAAGCTAGTTATTATTGTATAGGACCACAGTGGTAGGAGCTAGGTGCGTACTTTAGCGTGCGGAGGCGGCAGGTCGCGGTGCGAGTGGTGCGAGGGCGTGAGGGCTCGCTCGGAGTCGCTGGTGGACGCGCTGTCGGCCGCGCGCTGCCGGCTCACCACCGTCTTCGTCGTCGTCGAGTTCGAGTCCGACTCGCGACCGAAGCTGCCACTATCCGTGTCCTAGTCAACGTGCGTTGTTAGCTACGGTGGGGTTTCTAGCTTCTAAATTAAGGTCCTACTGACTTAAGAAGAATTTAAAGGTCCCTATGTGCATTTTCCTACTCAATATTGCCTTCTTTGATCAATATTGCCTTCATTGATCTAACACAAGTGATAAACTATATGTATTAAATCAAGAATGCGGGTGAGTTATATCGTTTGTACCGTTCGTGAGATAAAACAGTTTAAAAAGTTATCTGTGTCAGTCCTAATTTGTGCCTTTCCGACGCTGCTGCTGTCCGTGTCCTAATTAATGTGCCCAATTAGATACGGTGAGGTTTCTAGCTTCTAATTTAGCTTACTTTTAAGTTCCTACTGACTAACATATGCAATTTTTCCCTCTCAAACTATTATCGATATCGTCTACACTACATTGCACATATCGTATCTACGTCGCCCTTATTGTTCCGCTTCCTTTCCCGTTGTTCGCAGTCTTCGTGATCGTCAAGCTGCCACTGTTGTGCACTACGTTAGCTACAGTGATTTTTTTTCATAGATGATATGATATCAAACTATAATATAGTAAGTTCAACTCAGTCGTGCGCGCGGCCTTATGTGTGGGTAACCCTTGTACATATACAGTGACTTTGTGTGCGTGACAAGAGGTACAGTAGGGTTCAAATACAGTTATTTAGGGGTTGTATACGGGTGTTTAAAGAAAAACAGTAATTACGTAATTTAAATCTTGAAAAATCAAATAATGAATTTTCGGATTCGCTACTCTCCAAGGTGAATTATAAATTCTGACTCCATGTCAAAATGTCTATAGTATTCTTCTTTTTTTTTGTACATGTCGACAAGTATTACCCCACATCCCTTCATAAATTTGACTTAAATGAATGTATTTATGAGTTTCATTATTTCCGTCTTATTTTGGTCGACATTATGCGAAGCAATATAATTTTTTTTAATTCCCCACACATTTTGTTTACATTATTATACTCATCGATATATATGTACTACGTACTAGATAGAACGTTCCGAACAAAAAGCTTGCCACACTGAAGTGCACTGCAGACTTTGCATTGCCCAAAATGGCAAATCAGAGCGATTTTGACACCTGCGTCAGACGGATGTCTATGAAACGACAATTATAAAATAGAAAATACATATCAAGGTATAAACTTACACATATAAACTATTCGAGAGTCAAGTTAGTAAAATTACACGCTGTTCATGCTATTACAACGCTTGTATATCATACTTGTCATTTATAATTCAATTTTACAAATATGCATTACATTGTTCCCGCCCGCCATCTTAAATTATGGATTAAGAAAATCGTGCAGAAACAGATGTGCCATAAAACTGGCAGTAGGTAAAATATCAATGAAAACAGACTTCACTTTGTCATGGTATGTTCTTACTTTCAAGAAAAAATAATATGACCTCGTATGTATTTCGCTACTGTAAAAACACTACAACATATATCAGCGCGTTTAAATTCGCGAAAATTTGTGAAAGCCCTCTTAAGAAAAAAAAACATCGTAATTAATATTAAAAAACCCTAAAAATAAGTTCCTGGTTTTAATACATTACATGATTTTGCATTCACTTAGATATAAATAAACTTTTTGATATATTACATGATTTTGAATTCACTTAGATATAAACTTTTTGAGTAATGAAAAATGTAGGCAAAATACGAGCGAACATATTATGTCACTTCTGCAATTAACATCAATAAGGATGACTAGATGTCACAATACGTCAACAAGATGTCAAAAGACGACATAAGCGGGTAAATTATTTGTATGGATGTTCTTGTCTATCGCTAGAATATATGTCAATGATTATACTACATATTCTTAGTCCACACTTTTATTTATTGTCCGCGTACCCCGAGCTAGAAAATATGTAAGGAGTATTTAATTCATCTTCGATATTTCACCTCATTTATTTCTTAGATACTGTCAATGTCAATTTGAAAAGACATATGAGAAAATAATGAAAAACTATATTTAATAATAAAAAGCTTTGAATGTTGTTTCATTTTTTGAAACGCTTTACCTGACTCCTTAATAATTTCTCCGTGAATAACTAGTATTTTCGTAAACGACTGTACCCATAACAAAAAGCGATAAGAAAACGTCATTCTCGTGTGACGTAGTATGTAACTACTTATTTTTCTATGTGTGTAACCTATATATCTCATTGTATTAATCGTAATAAAGGCAGTCTTACATTATACCTTGTGATGTTTCAATCAATCTGACACCCGTCCTTATATGGCGACCCTGCCACTAAACAGGGCTGAACCATGTGCGCGTTTAGTCAAGAACTTACTTCGCAAGGCGATTGTTTAAAGAACTTTATACAAGTGACTTTTCACCATGTGTAACTCAAAAGTAACTAACGAAGAGGTATTTATCAACCAAGTCAGCGCTGCTAAAAACGCCGCGACGGTGGAGGAATTTAAATTTCATCTGTCGGCGATAATTATCGCGACAACAATTATTTGCACGGTATTATTGCTTGCCGCCCTGTACTTCATGTTTAAAATCTACAAGAGATGTCATGAGTCTTGGACACGAGAGCAGATTACGAGACACATCTTGAGGCGTTCTACAGATCGATCCAGAAGGTACCACGGTGGTGCTTGTAGCATGGCTGCAAACGAGGAATGTCGGGTCCATGCTCCCAGCAAGAGTTCCTGACAATGCTGAATACAGAGAGGTACGACGAATTCGGCGATCCGGCTAGTGTTGTGAGTTATATGCCTTAATAAATGTGTGAAAGTGCTCCGATTCTAATTTGGGCAGTGTACGCGTGCCCTAGCAGTGAAGTCATAATCGTGATATAGATATGTGAACTATTCGCTGTGTGCGCGATGACAGCGCCCCTAGTGGCCACAACTATTTAGGACTTGTCAGCCCAATTTTGGAAGTAGTTGGTATTTCTACTTGGATCTCAGCATCACAGTTATTATTTTGAACGTACCTATTACAAATAAATGTTGTTTCTTTCAACTCGAACTGATTATAAATATCTGCTTGGCATCCTTTATCGGCCATCATAGTAAATTCCCTTTCATTTACTTTAGTAACTGTTTCGATTGGTAAGTGATTCTGTTCGTATTTTCCAATAAATTGTTGATCCGGATATCTTCGTGTCATAAAACGATTATATCTAGCAGTGACCTGAGAATGGTCAATTTTCTTACACCGATATATTGACGGGAATATTGTTGGAATATAGCTATAGGACTCGCCTCTGCGTCTAACTTTTTGCCTCCAATAAAATGTTCACTGCATATTGTATCATGTCGTTTTGGGTGCCATGGGGACCCATCAGCACTAAAACTAATAAAAAAGGACTGTAATTTTGGAACGCTTATTATTATTATTATAGTGTACTAGGTTAAATTTCTTATTTTTTTCTCTTCACAGCAGCTATAGATAGTTCAACTCAGATTTGCGCGCGGCCCTATGTGTGCGTCGGCTTGTAAATATACAACTTTCATTCGTGTGACAGTGACGTCGTCCGAGCATGACGTGTTCTTATCGCTTTTTGTTATGGGTACAGTCGTTTACGAAAACACTAGTTATTCACGGAGAAATTATTAAGGAGTCAGATAAAGCGTTTCAAAAAATAAAACAACATTCAAAGCTTTTTATTATTAACTATAGTTTTTCATTATTTACTTTCAAATTGACATTGACAGTATCTAAGAATTAAATACTCCTTAAGTACATATTTTCTAGCTCGGGGTACGCGGACAATAAATAAAAGTGTGGACTAAGAATGTAAAAAGAGGTATAATCTAGTATAATAATGTAAAGAAAATGTGTGGGGAATTTTAAAAAGTTATATTGCTTCGCATAATGTCGACCAAAATAACAAAATAATGAAACTCATAAATGAACGTTTAAGTCAAAATGATGAAGGGATGTGGCGTAATACTTGTCGACATGTACAAAAGAAAAAAGAAGAATACTATAGACATTTTGACATGGAGTCAGAATTTATAATTCACCTTGGAGAGTAGCGAATCCGAAATTCATCATTAGATTTTTCAAATAGCGATTCATAATCATTATAAATAAATAAACATTAAATTACGTAATAACTGTTTTTCTTTAAACACCCGTTTACAACACCTAAATAACTGTATTGTACCCGACTGTACTTTTTTTCACGCACACAAAGTTACTGTATATGTACAAGGGTTACCCACACATAAGGCCGCGCGCACGACTGAGTTGAACTTACTATATCCATTTTTGTCTTTGCTGTAATGTCCACTTTGATGTTGGAAACGAATAAAACTTGCACGAACTGTTTTTCCCATTGTTTTTACAATTTACGACACAGCATGTACTATGACCCATATCGCAAATTTTTACGTTTTTACTTAAAATTATAAAGGAAGTTATGAAAATAAAGCAATTTGACACTTGACAGCCCAGAATTAATTCACATTTCTGCCACATCGTGCGCTTCGATCGATTTGCCGTCCCCCACCACCTACTTTGCACATAGCGAATATTTATAATGAACAGTAATGTATGAGGAATTACTACTGTTATACAATAATCTTGGTAAGATAAGAACATATTTAGTAAAAATAGGACCAAGTAGACGAAAAGGTGAGATTGTTTTGAAAAAGTTGAAAGAAGCCGATAATTTACTGAGTACTTTTAATAAGGGCTTAGAACGGTTAAGTTTGTTAAAAACTGGATTAGAAGTCGAGGAAGTGTATAAATTCGATAAATTAAGCGAAGATTTTGTTAGCTTGTATGATAACATTTTAGATTTATGTAATAGTTCGTCATCGCCTGAAGCATCAATAATAGAATTGGAAATGGCGAAATTTGATTTAAAAATTGCCTTGAGCTTATTACCAGTTTTAAACGAGGATGGCACAAATACAAAACAGCTTATTGATGGGATAGAGTATTACCAAACTGAACTCGACTCGGACAGTCAAACTAAATTAATAAATTTTGTTTTAAAAAGCCGATTGTCGCAGTCGGCTAAACTCAAACTTAATACAAAATATGATAGCGTAAATGAGTTAGTCAAGGCTATGAAAACCAGCCTGTTGCCCAAAAAATCAGCAACGGCACTGCAACAGAAATTGTTTAATTTAAAACAAAATGATCTTTCTATAGATGATTATGGAAAGCAGATAACCGATTTATTTGTTGACTTGACGATTTCCCAATCCGAAGGCAATGAGTGTAACTTCGGTGTATTGAAACCTATAAATGAGAAATTAGCCATTAAAAGTTTTGCCGACGGGTTGAGAAATTGTCGACTAAGCACTATTATAGCGGCACGACAATTCACATCTTTAAGTGATGCTATACAAGCGGCCGTCGATGAGGATGTTTCCACAACGTCTACTTCAGGTGATATTTTATTTATGCGTCGTAATAACAACTTCCATCAATATAGGAATTACAGAGGTAACGGGGTGGCACGAGGACGAGGCCAAACAGCTCCACCGGCAGACCAGAGGGGGGACCGAACATGGTTATCAGGACGCGGTGGATGGAGATCCCGCGGCCGGGGTTCATGGAATCGTGGAGCCAAAGGTAGGATTTTTTTTAACCAAGCTAATAGCCAAGAGCAACAGCAGCAGATGCATATTTTGACAGACACAAACCCACGAGAGAGTCAGTCAGAAAACAATAACGACAATTTAGAAGAGTTTTTTCGTGAATAACAATATTATGATGTCATGTAGTAGCATATATCATATTTCATTGAACTCTAAACATCATTCTTATACATGGCTCATCGACACGGGTGCTTCCTTATCGGCTATAAAACATGCTCACATTTGTGACTTGAATGTACCGATCCAAAAAGGAAAGCTTATTGTCAGCGGTATTGGTGGACAAATTGAGGCGATTGGTTTTGTTTATCTTGAATTACGAGCTGGTGATCAAGTTCTAAATCATAAATTCTACGTATTTGAATCCTTACCTTGTAAGGCTAGTGGGATCTTAGGCCAAGACTTTTTGAGCAAATATCATTCGATTATCAATTTTAAGAATAAGTCCCTTTACAGTCGTGGTCACATAATTAAAGACACTGTTGGAATCTTAAATTGCCGCCGCATTTTATCTGTATTTCTTTTTTCTGATTGCTATTGGAACTTTTTTTTCTATTTTAAAATATTTAAGAGGGCATTGTGAAATATTAAAACTAAAAACTATCTTCAGTGATCCTCCGCGACAAGTTTTTTTTCGCTTTATCCGAATCTCGAGCGGTATGAACCATAACGTGGCCTGGCCATATAATTAAAGACACTCAATTTGCTCAGAGGAAGAAATGCAAATTATTAATAATATTGATGGTACTTTTCTATAACAACATTCCCTACACTATAACTGAACACACTATAATGAGTACAAATATTTGGTTTATTTCCTTTTACCTCAATGACAGCACGGCATCCCTAAAAGTGCAAGCGGTCAGTTTTAAGTCGCTACGGGAATTTTCTTCCATGCTTCATAAAAATGTTTGTAAAATTGATCAATGTTTCATGTATGACTTATCGCCATTGTGTTTTCTGGCCGATTACCAGTTTTTTTTTATTAAATTTGCAATGGGCCAAACCAAAACCGTCATAAGTTGCTCAATCAAAGAGTCCTTTTTACTACTCTTACAGTGTTTTTCAGAACATTTCTAATTTGGAAAGCGCTAAGGAGCGGTAAATTATGCTTAGCATATAACTAGATGCTTATTTTTAAAATATTATAGTACTTGAATTCGCCTATTTTTAATAATATCTTTCTAAAGGATCACCACACCAAGTAGTGGAGAGAAGCCCCACACTATTACTTTTTCGCCTGCTATGCTTGAGAACTTTCTTGGTGTACTTTGGTTCCATAACATGTTTTGGAGGTGACTAAAATCAATTATGTTTTTTAGAATTTATCAAATCCCTTTGTTTTATCAGGTAAAAAAGTGATTTTTCAATACTTATTCAGAGCAACTTTCACCTTTGATAGAAAACACCAACTACAGTATGGACACGCGGTGCTTTTCCAAAAGTAACATCTTCCGATACCCATGCCTTACAGCTTTTCCCGACCCGGTTGTAGTCTAAAAGTTCTGCAGACACAATTGTCGTCCTTTTAGCATCAGATGACTCCCAAAAAAACCAGTACCGAATCATGTAAATGGTTCACTATTTGCCTATAGCACCGCCTTAAAGTCTGTTTGCGGACAAGTTTTCCTTGGGGTCGGTTTTCAGTTGTTCTCAAACCTTGCCTTTTTTAGTGCCCTTGATAAGGAATCTTTAATAATAAATTTATTACCATGTTCTTACTACAGATCAAGTGGTATGAATAAATCCGCATGTCAAAACTTAATTTAAAAAAGCCCAAAACATTTTATTTACCAGAATTTTTGTTCTAGTCTTATTGATAGGACTAAAATGTAAATTTTTAATGAAAGAAACCTAAATTATTACCTAACTCGAGTTATTATAAGTGTTTTACTCACTTCTAAAAAAAGTATGGCAACTATTTTTATCTTGCGTTTTTTTTTCTTAACTGGGCTTTAACTGTCTTTAATTAGTTGACCAGCCAAGTATCAGCTACAAAAGTTAGTGTTCAGTTCCCATAGAGCGTTATGTCTAAAGTATTAAAGAAAGTAAATATTTTTTGTCCTTAATTTAAAGAACACAATGTAATGTTTGTTTTAATAATAATAACATTACATTTTATACTGTGCTTAAGCTCATGTCAGTACCATAACTATTTATTTCACTTCGAGTTGGGGGTGTCTTTAATTATGTGACCATGACTGTATATATATAATAATGATAAGGAAATTATTATGCCGATTACTGTGCAAAATGAGACACTAACTATACCGGCTAGGTCCGAAAGTATACATTACATTACTACTGCTATGGTAGAGGACTGTATAGTTTGCGCGGCGGAAATAGGAAATGGTATATTTTTGGCAAGTTCTTTGGGAACCCCCGTTGATGGAAAACTTCCTGTTAGAATCCTAAATACCACTGAAAATGATTATTATTTACAAAATATAAACCCTACTATACAGAAAGCAAGTGATTACAATATCTGTACGTTTGTAAAACATGACACAAAGTCCGGACGAGTCAAAAACCTGCTACGGCTATTAAATTTAGGTCATTTAAATAAGGAAGAAAAGAACAGTAATTTTAAACATTTGTGCAAAATATAATGATATTTTTTATCTTGAAGGAGATCGGCTTACTACAACTAACATATATAAACACTCGATAACTATAAAACCGGGTACTGGACCAATGTACAGCAAACCTTATAGGCTCCCACATTCCCAAAAAGGGGAAATACAGAAACAAATTGGCCACATGCTTGAACAAGGTATAATTGAACCTTGTAATAGCGAATGGTCTAGTCCCGTCCTTTTAGTACCAAAGAAATCAAATGGAGAGAAAAAATGGCGTTTGGTCATTGATTACCGAAAGTTAAATGACTGTATTCAAAATGATAAATTCCCTCTGCCAAATATTCATGAAATATTAGACTCGCTCTCTGGTTGCATTTATTTTTCACACTTAGACTTAAGTCAAGGGTTTTACAATGTCGAGCTCGAACCCGATAGTAGGAAATCTACAGCTTTTCATTCAGGTCAATTTCAAATGACAAGAATGCCAATCAGCGGCGGCCCTAGCCATTGCGAGGCTACGTGCGGCAGGTCTATGCGAGGCCCTTCGACTTACGTGAAAAGTATGTGTTGCGAGAGTAAGCTGGTGTTTTGATTTAGCTAATCGTCATGTTTGAGGAGAAATGCTCAAGTTAAACAAATTAATAAAATTTTATTTTTACTACAGTTTATATTAAAAGAATCACAAAATTAACAAATATTAAAATGATCTGATGCTTGCGACTTTTCTTAAGACTAAAATCTTTAATTAAAGCAGAATAATCGAATGAATGAGCAACGTCATTTTCGGTCAAAAGAATAGCAAGGGCTGAAAGTCGATCTTGTGTCATCGAATTCCTTAAACATGTTTGAATAATTTTAAGCCTCGAAAAACTGCTTTTCGATATTATTATTTTATTATTCGAATTCTCAAGACTATTTCGGTAGTGGGATTTTCAGTTAAATTATTTTCTAATATATATTTTAGCACCGAGATAATATGCAGCTTTTCGTAGGTATAACTGATTCAGGGCCGTCTCTAGCTCATGTAGCGCCCGGGTGCAATCATGACCCAAGCGCCCCCTAAGTATTGAAAGATTGTGACTTAAGTAAATCGAACATCGTAAATAAGAAAGTTCGTACGGAAGCTAGGAGTTTTTTTCTTGTTACTAAAAGGACTTAAAAGCGGTGCTACCTTCTTGGTTCGGCTAAAAAAGGATGAAAAAAATAAAACAAGTGAAAAGTAAAGCACCCGCGAGCGTAGCGAGCGCAAAAAATTTTGGGTCACTAAAGAACCTAAACTTGTGTAATAAACAACAGTGCAAGGTAAAATCGCGAGTGTAGGGTACGCCACCATAGTGGCGGTAAGTCCCCTCTTTGAGGAGTGGCTCGAGAGGAGTCACGGCGCCCTCACGTACCGCATGACGCAGTTCCTCACCGGACATGGTTGTTTCGGGAGGTACCTGCACCGAATCGGTCGTGAGGAGGCGCCCGGGTGTCACCATTGTTGTGGACAGCCCCGAGGACACGGTGGACCACACAGTCCAGGTGTGCCCCGCATGGGAAGGGCACCGCCGGGTCCTCGTAGAGGCTTTAGGCGGCGGCGACCTCGCGCGTCCGGCCCTGATCCAGGCCATAGTCCGGGGCGAGAGGGAATGGGATGCCGTCGCCTCCTTCTGCGAAGCAGTCATGCTCGAGAAGGAGGAGGCGGAACGCCAGAGAGTTCGCACCTCTCATCCCGGCCGCCGTGCTGGTCCAGGTAGACACCACGGGCGCCGGATGTCGCGAGATGACTCCCGGCCACCGTAGGCGTGGGTCTGTGGGCGGTGAGTTCGGGTGGCTCATCGTCCCTCTGTCTTCTTAAACGACAGACCCGAGTCGACGGCGCGCGTTGTTCCAAGCGCTCCCCAAGAAGATGTCAGCAACCCCAGCGGGGCCCAGTAGGGCCAGGGCCTGCCGGGGCTGCGGGTTGTTCGAAAGAGATACCGCGGCCCTGGTACATAATAGGCCTACGACGGAACACGACGATTTTTAGTCAGTAAGAGTCTGACACTCCCTCACCGCTGCTAACCCACAGCGGGAGGGGTCATTTGATGATTTTTAACGTCGCTAAAAAAAGTCGCGAGTGTAGCGAGCGCGAAATTTTTTTAAGTTTTGGGACATAAAAGTACTCTAATCAAGTTAGAAGGAAAGGTACCTGTCAAGTGAACAGCCGCTAGCGTAGCGAGCGCGAATTTTTTAAAATTGTTTTTTTAAGGACTCTCTAATTAAACTCAGAATTGAGCACAAATATAAAGAATCCGTGACTGGATCGAGAGCCAGTTGTTTTTGTTACATTGGTGTTCTAACTTTTTGTTAAATTGAGGACTCAAAAAGTAAACGCAGAATTAATTAGATTAGAAAAATGCTCAATTTTTTTTTTTTTTTCTTGGACCAGATATATATTTTTTAATTATTTTTTTATATTAGTTTGGGTTGTAGCGCGAGGCCCCCCCAAGCGCGAGGCCCTGTGCGATGGCACAGTTCGCACACCCCTAGGGCCGCCACTGATGCCAATTGGCCTAAAGACAAGTCCTAACTCATTTGCTCGAATGATGACCATGGCGATGGCGGGTCTGAATTACGAAAAATGTTTATTTTACCAGGACGATTTAATTATAATGGGTAGGAGTTTAGCAGATCATAACAAAAACCTGATCGAAGTTTTACAAAGACTACGCAGTGTTAATTTAAAATTAAATCCTATTAAGTGTGACTTTCTTAAAAAGGAAATGCTTTATTTAGGGCACGTCGTAACAGATAGCGGTGTGCTACCCGATCCTGAAAAGATTACCGCGATCCAAAAATATCCGATTCCTAGAAATACCGAAGAACTAAAGCGTTTTGTAGCCTTAGCAAACTATTACCGCAAGTGACGACGTCACTGTCACACGAATGACAGTTGTATATTTACAAGCCGACGCACACATAGGGCCGCGCGCAAATCTGAGTTGAACTAGCTATATCTGAGTTAGTTTCTATTCAGGTCCTAGCGATATCTACTGAAGTCATTTGCAATTAATTTCCTCATTTAAAAAATGATCTCATCTGAGATCCGCCATTTTGTGACGTACCTATTTACCTACAAACTTTTCAGAAGTTTTTATCTTATTTTTTTTCGGGATATGATGCATACCTACTGAGAGATACTAAATTAAGTTGCTAGAGATGGTGCCCATCTCAAAGACTCCAAAATTCACAAACACACTCACACACAAAACCCCTACAAGAAACCAACACTATTCCAAATTCAAAACTTACGCTCTTTTTGACAGGCGGCGCATGCGCGGCATCGGGCTCCGCGATGACGTCACCGGCGGGCTCGTCGTCCGACAAGTCGGAGTGGTCGGAGCTGGACGCGGATGGTGACGTGGACGCACGACCCGGCTCCCGGTCCGGAGCTTCGTCCACGTTACCGAACATTAGCGATGATGGGGGACTGTAGACCTGATGTCGGTAAAAGGGAGGTTAGGCAATACATTTTGACGAGATGGCAGGGCTAATACAGTTAAGTGCCATTTAATTAATCGAATAGGAAGCGCCTATCCAAGTATTAAGTACCAATGCAACTTTTCTAAGTTTGTATGTACTTTCTAAGTATAACTTAGACACCATTGACTGTGTTTCGGATGGCACGTTAAACTGTAGGTCCCGGCTGTCATTGAACATCCATGGCAGTCGTTACGGGTAGTCGTCATGAAACACCAGCTGAGATGGTGTGGACACGTCTTGCGAATGGGTGACAGCAGGATGCCAAAGGCCGTTTTCTATTCCGAGCTTTCTAGCGGGAAACGAAAAAAGGGTGGGCAATATCTGCGTTACAAAGACGTGCTCAAACGCAATCTTGTGGCTTGTGGCATTCCACCAGATAGTTGGGAGGAGCGCGCTCGTGTTAGACCGGAATGGCGTCATACTGTTCACAAAAATGTGGATTTGTACGAGAACATGCGTTTACAAGATCTAGACGCCAAACGCCAAATACGGAAGACCCGACCAAAGCCCTCCTACAACTATACAGTTAACTCTGATGGCCAGTTATTTTGTGCGCCATGTAGCCGGACCTTTAAATCGAAGTTCGGTTTCGCTAGCCACATTAGAGCCTATCATAACAACGATCCGGGTTAGACATTTAGGAGTCGCCGTCGCCGGATACGGCTTGGACGCCATGATGATGATACGGGTAGTCAGAAGCCAGTAAGTCTGACACCAGTCTAACCAAGGGGTATTGGGTTGCCTGGGTAACTGGGTTGAGGAGATCAGATAGGCAGTCGCTCCTTGTAAAGCACTGGTACTCAGCTGAATCCGGTTAGACTGGGAGCGGACCCCAACATAGTTGGGAAAAAGGCTCGGACGATGATGAGGAAGCGCCTATCCGTCTTGTGATCTAAAAATAGAATTTTATTTTATAATCTATAGAGTACTTGAAATAGTTACCGTTTTGGGATCTAAAGACGACGAAAGAGTCATCGGAACTTGCACAACAGCGCTGTAAGTCTCTCCAATGACGTGCTGCTGATGCGGGTTTCCACCTACGATATACAATAAATGTATGATAAATACATTTAAAGACAAATAATAAGGTAATAAATAAATCGCTCTCTGAAAGTGGTATACCTGGTGACAAGTCAGATGAAGCCATTTCTGACACAAAGTCACTCAGTGATGAGTACGACGAACTCGTACTTTCCGCAGCCTCAGAGTCGGATCCACTTTCATCTACAAAGAAATACATTTGGAATTGGTTGGTTGTGTTTTAAATGAGCATGTCATTTCAAAAGGCAGGTGTTACCAACCTGTGGGTTGATTTTCCTGTCGCTGTAACTGCCGGAGTGCACCATTGAGAGAGCTACCGTCATCCCACACTGGAAAGCGGATAGGCTGAAGTTGTTCCGCGAACCATTTGGGCTTATCGCCGACTTGCCGCGGGTCGAACAACCCTGTCTGAACCCGAAGGAAAGCCACGTTGCCCGGAGTTAGCGACCATTCCGCTAAGAATTCTACTGCCTAGAGAAACACGGGAAATATTATTTAGTAAGTCTATTTTTTTTATTAAAACCCTTAATATATTTTAAGAAGCTTTGAGGCTAACGTACCTGTGTTCTGGCAAATTTGTTCAAGAAGGACGTGGTTCTAGGTCGCGAACGGAGGAAGCTGTTGATCTGGAAGGCCACGACTGGCCTCGGGTATAAACGTAACGTCCGTGTATGCTCCATAAAGTTCGCCAGGATGTTTTGAGAATTGAAAAATCGGACCTGTAAGGACATATTTTCATATTTAAAATGTCTTTATATCAATTTCTCAGAAAAACGTGTTTATATTACGAGGCCAGATATTTTCCCTGAGGCAATAGCTCAATGTCGTTTCCCGAGACATGAAGATATAAGTGAGGCTATGGATCAAGACATCGGGATAATAATGTTGTTGTAGATGCGTTTCAATGAGCACATGACAATTACAGACGTCTGAAAACTAAGTAAACATTTACAAGTAAATTCTGGAGACGAAAAAAAACTCCAACATACTTTAGTGTAATCACAGCTTACCATAGCGACTCTAGTAGCGACATCAACAGAGTCGACATCATGTCCGTATATGAGTGGGTTGAAGGGCTGCTGCGTGTGCGGCGAGGCGAGGGAGTGTCGCTGCGGCGTGTGACCCGCGCTCGCCGCGCCCGATACCGACACGCGCCGCGACTCCGGCGTGCTGTGCGGCGCTGACTGAGCACCGTCGCCGTAACGGTACGAGGCAGGCTGGACCCTGGACATATCATATTACAATGAGGTATTTGTAGAACTTATATGGGTACGCAGCTAACCTGGTCGTCAATTATATAAAGGTATTTTAAGCTCTTTTTCTATAACCGGATTTCTATAACCTATCCATGCAAAGTTTTGAGATTAGAGGACATCATTTAATTGGAGGTTATGCCAAAACTCAGTCTCTTATCGCATCATCTATCTCTTATTACAGATAATTTATTTGAATTGAATTTGGTTAGCAACCTCAGCTGATCTAGTAACGTTTTATCATGACAACGAGTGCAGACAGATGACGTAAAAGAAATTGGTTAAAGGGTGTTCATAATATAAAATAACAAAAAAGAGGGTAAGTACTTAAGTATAACTTACTTGAGTGTGGCCCCGCCCACGCTGTCTCGTCTTGAAGGTAGGAGGGGGGCAGCTGCCTGTTCAGCCGTACTACTAGTCAAACTGTTGAGGGCCTGTGGAGAAATATGTGCATCAAACAAGCTGCGAATAATTTCACCATACCAAAAAAAATCACTCAATTTCTGTACAAAAGTTAAAATAAATTAAAAAGCAAATGCCGCCTCAAAAACTTGTGGGCTGTAATAAATAGCAGATTAGTTCAAAATTGTTAGTGTTCGAAATCTAAGCAAAATCTTGTTTGTTAAGTAGCACAAACCAAAAATCATGTTCATTAATTTGCAGTTCATCTACTCGGATTTCAAATTTTATCACACCTACAATTTAGCTTGGTTGTTTTATCATTCAAACACTACATTATAGATAGATAAATATAATGTGTAATTATTAGAAGCTGCACTGTTTCACAATCGGCGTTAGCACAATCACAACAAGTCAGACAAAACATGCCGCACACGAACACAACACACGCTGAAATAGTGTTACAGTCTAAAAAAACCGGACAAGTGTCTGAATGATAAGTGGTAGAATTGTACTATTTGCGG
Source organism: Helicoverpa assulta (assembly GCA_963856015.1). NCBI lineage: Eukaryota > Metazoa > Arthropoda > Insecta > Lepidoptera > Noctuidae > Helicoverpa > Helicoverpa assulta. Next base: position 7,670,544 of record CAWLCW010000016.1, read on the forward strand.
AGTGCATATCAAGGTCATTCCCATCACCATATGAACCAGCCGCATGAAAAAAATATTGTGATTTTATCCATTTGAAATTTCAACCGGCTATAAAAATATAGGTGAGGAATGTGTAATTGTAGACAGTAACACGTATTTCAGTCGAATATTTATGTGTGCCTCTATTTTCAGCAGCTTTTCTTATCTAATTATTTTAAAAATGTAACCGTTTGATATTTTGTTGAGTTTCGAAAAATGAATTCTTGAACAAAGACAAGAACTGGAGAGATGTAGTGGGTGATTATTGTAGTTTTCAGCCTGTGGTGATGTAAATTCTGATCTAATGACAAAGATAAGAAAAACTGACCCTTAACTTAATTAGATAACTTAATATTTCATAAATCATATAACAATTACATACTAACTTCTGTGTCATGTGCAAGTTAGCTGTAAAACATACTGTATCGGCACATACATAAATATTATATAGTAAATATGTTGTGAATAAGTCAAAGTGTGCAATGTAAAAAGAGTATAGATATTTACACCACTCCCGGCACTGGACATGAGTTGCACGGCCTAATGTGAAGAAGTGAGTGCGTGTTAGTGATAGATCGAACGACACAAGTGTCACAAACATACTGAAACACAAAGTAGTACAATATTGCATATCGTTTCAATTTTACTTTATTATATGCCAAAAATATTTTGTTTTTTAGAACAAAAACATGCTTTGAAATAGTGTTTTTATTTATTTATGCTGAATTGATTTTATTCTTTTACATTTAACTTTTTGTCTAAAATGAGAGCCAGAGACATTGTTGTATTGAGAGGTATTAAAGAATAGTGTATCACATTTAGAGACATTAGAGACATTATCATAAAACAATAACAGTTAAAAGTCACAACAGCTTAGCGACATCGATAGAAATGCGCTCACAAGTGCAAAGTATTAGAAAAGTTTAGGTGATAGAAGAAAATGTACTATGTAGACATGGAAGAAAACATTCATAGAAAAACGTGTAAATAAAAATAAATTATACAATTCATAAATACCTGTTTTAGATGATTCTTAAGGACTGAGCCCTCAGGTTCGGGCAATGGCGGTAAATCTTGATCAGTCCCCGATGGGCATATCAATTTAGTGGCATCCAGATCGACAAGCCATATGTCGTCGGGCATTCTATGAAAAATATTACAGAAATAAACTGTCAACTTCCCTAACGATTGAGTACACGGATGTTTGTCAATCAATCAAGCCTTAGCGGCTAAACGGATATCGATATTCGATACACGGGTCAGCCTTGACCCGGATTACCAAACAAAACATTAATGGCCAGTTTGACCGGTTACTAATGTAGACTGGATAGTCTGACAGATAAACTATAACTTTTGGTAACACTGGTCTCGGATAGCAATCTCGTCATCTGCCTAGCTTTTTCCCAACTATGTTGGGGTCGGCTTCCAGACTAGCCGACCTCAACATAGTTGGGAAAAGGCTCGGAGGAGGGCTTCCAATAGTTCCAGTCTAACCGGGCGCAGCTGAGAACCAGTGTTTTACAAGGAGCGAATGCCTATTCGACCTCCTCAGCCCATTTACCCGGGCAACCCAATACCCCTAGATAAGGCTTGTTGTCAGACTTAGTGGCTTCTATAACTACCCGTAATGACTGCCAAAGATGTTCAAATGACAGCTTCGGATAGCAATATCTGGAAGATTAGCAGTGACACCGGGACTAAGTGTAAAACTTACCTAAAATTCTTCTTATAAGTGAGGAAGGTGGCTGGTATTCCAATCAGGAAAGGCGTCGGAGCTAAGAGCAGTTGTTCGGCACAGCTCATACAACTGGGCAGCAGAGGTATTGCCGGAAACATGTACTCGAGAGGATACAACATGGCGACCAGCGCCATTACGGACATCGACAGCGCGTTGTAGTCACGTGACTGCACCACTACTTTGTTCTCCAGTAGGATTAGCGTCAGGACTTTGAGGCAGGTGTCCACGCCTGTAGGAGAATAGTGGACTTTAGACACATTGCAATATACAAGATCTATATTTACTCGCATGTGCGCAACATGCAAAACATGAGAAACTATTAAAAAGTTTATCTATCTCCGGAGGCCTCTGTTAGGTAGCTAGGCGTTTGTAGAGCGGCAGAGGCTTTAGGTTTTATTTTTATACTCCTTTAAGAAGAATCTGTCGTGGCTATAAAAGTCGTATAAGCGCTAGTTGGCTTTGTATTGAAGTCCTGTTGCCTCCATAGATAAAATAGATTCTCCAAACTTATCAAACTAAAGGTAAACTTTTTTATTTCATATATCAAATCCATTTATTATTTATTTACATACCCAAATAAAAAATATACTTGCCTAAAAGTTCCAAAGGCAGATGCAAAGGAAAGTCAACGAGCGTGAATCTCGTATGATCGGGCAACGCGAACAGCAGCGGTGAGTGCGCTGTCGGCGACAGTACTTCTAGCTCGAGCCTCGTCTTGCCGGGCACGGGTACAGGCGCGGACAGAAGTCGCAGTATCCACGTCTCGATCTCTTTGACGTCGTGCAATACGATCGTAGGGGTGTTGTCGTAAGCTTGCCCAGTTAGCACTGACCATACTGTATCTCTACAATGTTAATAATGGCTATTGAAATGTAATAGGACACTTTAAGGCATACTCATAAAATGGAGTGTATATAACATTATGTATGTTAGTTTAAGGTATATGTCTATGTGCCAGTTGTTTGTTACTAAAGGTTAAAAAAATATATAATGGAAAAGGGGCTTGTTATAAAGCTTGTAAAGGGCGCTTCTTCTGAATAAAGTATACAATTAAGTTAAGAATTATAATAATGCTAGAGGCAATGTTTGGATCAAAGAAAAATTACAATTTAATTTATATTTATAATATCAGGTAAAATTATTTCATTAATGGTTTACTTAGCTTGGAATTTGTAAGAAGCCAAGTCACTTACCAACTAGGTATATAAGGATGTTTGAATACATTCTTTATTGGAAACGGTCACGATATTTATAGTGAGTGACTGAGCGACCGTACTAACAAACATTATACGTACATTAAACACAAGAGCCTGTCTGATTAGAAATCCTTAAAGTCTAGTTACAGAATAGGGTATTACATGCATTTTTGAAATATATCTTAAATAAATTCTTTAGTCTTAATATATCTCTAAAAAATTAAAAATATTTTTTTGTCTCACGTTATGTACGAATATAAATTAATTGTTTTATCATAATTTCAAATTTCGCGCGTATTTCGCGAAAACGCGGCACACAACGGACGCCATGATTGTTTTTTGGTCATGATGTCATTACGTTAGTAAACAAACTACAGCTGTCAGTAATACATATTTTGATATGTATTGAAAATTTTAATAATGAGTAATTATGCTCCGTATCGTTGGTGTGTTGTTTCTGAATGTGAGAACACTAGTGTAAAAACACCAGACAAATTATGGATTCAAGTACCAGTGGATATAAATACTGACACTGATATATGACACTTTTGTTTACTACCGTAATGACGTCATTAGCATGGCGGCGACATTTCGTAGTGTTCAAAGACAGATAAAAAAACCTAAAAACTTTAAACTGCAATAAAAAATATATTTATGTACCTTACGAAGTGAAACTAACATTTCCCGATTGCTTTTCCTCTAAACAATCATTGTAATACACTTTTAATTTTTTTTCATCTAGACTAAAATACCCTATTATCAATAAGCCATTGATGCAAATAACTTACCTAAGGATTTGTCTTGAAGCGCCTACGCGCCGTGGACTGGAAGACTCGTTGCATGCGTCTATCAATTTCTTTAGGATAAATAGGCACTCTCGGAATGTGGAGAAGAATGGGTGATGTGAAAGCAGGCAGAGAGAGGTTAGGGAATGGTTCCGAACTCTCTGTAACAAAGAAAATAAAATTAGTCGTTAGTGAGTGCAAAAGGAACATGAAAATAATCTCTTTAATAGGTTTCAATTCAAATTATCGTATCGTAGGTATATCTAAGAATAAAACCAACACAAGTGCTTTAAACTTGACGTTTTTAGTAAACCTAACTATTGGTTGTGCCATTTAAGGACCAACCCTATAGGAGTGATTTTTTTTAAAGAAAGATTCATATTTAAGCTAATCTAATATTAGAAACTGTAACTATGCTACGGTTTCATACCTGCCGCTTCCTCGTAGCCCTAGGGCTTGGTGAATGGGAATGCGAGCCGCCACTTTCTGAATCCGGCGCGGGCGCAAGTCTCGGCGCCAGCGTCGCGCTGCAGTCGCGCTCCGAGTCACTCGGCGCCACGTTGCTGCTCCTATAGTCACTGGAACATTCGCTACGTCTTAGTCTAAGTACTGGAGCTAATGAAACAATCCACAAGTAGTAGAAAAAAAAATGAATTTTGAAAATTCACAGCCTTACTACAAAAACTTAAACATCTGTTGAACACTTGTCTAAAAAAGTGAGGCTTCAAAACGGACCTTATTTCAACATCATAATCTGGCATTTTCTTATACGAGTGTTCAACAGATGTTTTAAAAAACCAAAAAGATGTTTGCCAGACATTTTTTAATTATTTACACAGACAACAGAAGTAGTTTATGTTCACCTGGAAAATGCGGAATCAGAGCTTTTCTCCATGGACTTGCGCCATGACTCGCGACGTAGCATGCTTCGTTCCCGAGGGCCGGGTACTTGAGCACGCTCCACCGCTCTGTAGAAGTTGACGCAGATGCCGAAACGAGTCTTGCCTGAGACCAACGTTAAGATTAATTGTCACTGATATTCAAAATTGATTTAATAATATAAGCAACGGTAAATGACCGAAGTTTTATAATATAGTTTTATTTGTATTCACCTGAGTCTTTATCGGTGAGTTGAAAGACAAAAGAGGTGGTATCTCTGGAGGCGAGGTGCCCGGGGGCCCGGCGAGGCCCCACGGACACGCACCCCTCCGGCTGGCAGAAATACACCATGTCCAACGGCAGGGGGAAATCATCGTGATTGGTCAGCGGATAGCGTCGGAGCAGCTCAGGAGCCTAAACAAAATAAAAATATACCAAATATACTTCCTAACACAATCGTTTCATATAATAATAGATCCCTTATTAAGTTAATAAAGGACGCCTCAAGGCTATCAAAATCTTTGCCCTTCGCAAATCCCTTGAGTCATCCATTATGTCCACAAACACGGGTAAATCCGTTTTTGGGAAAGATATCTGGGGGTCGGAATAATATTAAAAAGAATGATTGCTTCCTTTTTGGTCAAATACTTAGAAGGAAGATGCTTTTCTTGTGGCGAATCATTATTTGTTAAGAATAAATAAAATATATGAATAATAATACAATTTCTCCAATAAAAAGAAAAAACTTCATACCTGTACGGGAGCGAGGCCTTTTCCCGAAGTGTACGGTTTTGCTCCGACTATAGTCAAATAATCCACCAGTCGCGGACACAAGTGTTGCTTCTGAATGTCCATATTGGTAGGGGGCTCAATCGATTTATTTTATAAGAGAGCCTTTTCGAACCCATTATAATTAAAAAATATATTGCTTGTCATAATTATCACTTTTTATTAATATGTCTGAAACAAAAATGGAATAACGACTTAAAATCAACAAAGTAGTCATTATAACAAAACCACAATTTCTTGTAAACGTTATGTTTAACCGCTTTACTTGAGTAGTTACTACAAATTAAGATATCAACAGGTAAAACGGTCGAGGGTCCTATTACAAAGAGTAAGATTTCCAGTTTGGAAGAAAGAAAAGAATGTCCCAATTTTCCATCACAACAAAGCTCTTTACAGATTATAACTTCATATATCGATTACAAAACACATACTTATTTCAAATCCATCTACTGCTGTGGAAACGATTACCCTAAATACTAAACGCACAAAGTATTACTTATTCAAGGAAGAACCTAATGTTTCACGACTAATATCTACAATCACAGATTGAATTCAATCCTCTTAAAACACAATCCGATCCAACGTACACTTATTGATTTAAGATAGCTTGTATGTAGCGGCGTTGTGAGCCCAGGCCCCCTTGACCCATTTATTGCCTTGACACGCTTCCGAGGGACGCTCGCTCGTACCCTGATAGCAGGTAGCAAACTTTACAATCCCAGTTGCCTATAAACCAACATCACTCAAGAGCCTTCATAAAGTTTGTTCATCAAAAGACTTAATGAATAGGAAGATTAACACAAGAGAAGCGAGATTACATGCATGAAAGTACCCAGTATAGATGTTCATCATGAGTGTTATTAGGTAGGTATATCTAGTTTCCAAAACAAAATACGACTGTTGCCAAGTTGCTCTCAATATGCTATTGTTATGTCACATCTTTGTACCCAAGTGTGATAAGTATCTTTATGAATACCATAGTAGATTTTAGGTAAGTATAAGCTAAATAAATGAAAGCAAGTTTATCCAGCAGTTAAAAAATAACAAAGCTCGTTTCGGTTGCTACGTAATATCGTAGCTTTTATAACCACAATTTTGTTCATCCCATAAAAATGCAGATAATACTTATAAGTGCAAACAACCGCCATAAAATATAACACGAACGGTAAAATGTTATTGCTCCATGAAATCCTAAGTTTATTAGTAACAATATGCAGTTCATAATATACAAACAGTGCACAGTATGATAGTTAAATCAAGGACGCGAGTACTCCAACGTGTGGGTAGATGAAGCCTTGAAAGCATCGCGGTATAATGCAGAAATAGCTTTTAACGTATTGGAATATTTTCCGAGCTCCATTTACTTTACGTAACACCGAGCTTCCCTGTTGTTATATGTCAGGTATTTGATGTTATTCAGGGCACATACTTTATGATCAAACAAGCTGAACATGTTGTTATGCTTCAGAAAGGGAAATGCCCATTCTTGGCCAAGTACTTGCCCATCTATGTGATAAATACAATAAAAATACTAAATAATTAATTTAAATATTGCGAGTATTTATCTGATAAAAAACCCCGGAAAAAAAAGATGAAATTATTCAGAACTCAGTTGTTAAAATACTTCCGCTTCCGCTGTAACGATCATGACAGTCTTGTCAAAATAGAGAATTAGGGATTGAAACCCATATTGAAAAAGTCGATTTATTAAAAACCGGTTCTTGAAAATCGATTTTCTTTAAATATTTTCTAATAAACTAAAAAAAATATTTGTAAATATATATTCATTGTATTGTTATCATTAAACAAAATGTTTGGTGATTGATGTACCTTTAAACACGATTTTATGCGACTCCTTTCAAGGATTCCGTGTTTTCGGTTTATGACAAATATAGATTTTTCGATAAATTGATCCTACGTCCCATCCCTAATGCTCTTGTTTGTTGACGTTTATCGTTGACGTTTCGTATTTCACAATTTGGTTTGTGCTGTGCTCTTACGACTTGTATCTTTTCTTACTGCGTTTCTGATATTTCGACGAATGTTTACGATTATGGACCCCGTACCCGCCCCCGATGACGACCTTGGCTTTACATTGGATTCAGTACTGGATATTTTTTAAGTATTGGATTGAATAAAAACTTAAAAAATATATGTATGTATTTTTAGCATTATTTTCTGTTTACAGTTTGTGATGTTCCACCAAGTTCTATGTAAACATTTTTAGTTATTTCGTTATCTACGATGTCAACTCTAATGCCTACAACTTGTTTCTTTCTTGGGCATTACTTGGCCAAACCTTCTTTATCAAATGGGCATTTCCCTTTATCTGCGCGTATTTGAGGATAATCGTTCGAGGGATGAGCTAGAAAGGTCATGTCCTAACTTTATTTTCCCAATTTTGTAAAGGTTATTTCTATTCCGTTTTTGCTCTTAAATAACACTTTCCCAAATGTAAAGTATAGGGGAGGATTTTGACGATTTTGATTTGAGTTTAAAATCAGACTACATGGTCAATATAATATGCGTAATAACTTTAACACAATTTCTCTAAACGCTTCAGAAACGTACTACATATTGATTTCAGTTACGTCAGCGTCAGCCCATTTAAATGTGCAGTTCAATCATTCAAGTAACTTGTACTCCGGGAATCCATTTAATGCATTGACATAACGAGCTCGGATAATTGCGGCTCCGTCTGCGTATCATGTTACGTCATCGGCGGCAGTCGTAGGTGGCAATCACGATAAATATACGTATCACAATATAAACCTACGCATAAAGATAATAATGTCACTCGGACTTTATTTTGGAAGGGTCACAGCAGCTAAGCCGCTAAACTACTACAAATTATCAACAACTTCTTCTCGTTAAAAGTAAACAACCTAACTTAAATTATTTTTGATTAAACGTAACTTAAGGGATAAACTAACGAAAGTTTGTGTTTGCTACGAGTAAAATAGCTTAACGAGATTTAAAGGGCACCAAAACTTAGGCTAAAGACAATTAAATAAAATGCTCATGAAACAAATTGGATACAAGAAGGACGAACTTTGTTGTTTGCACTACGGGGTTAACACCCTGTGGCCTTTTGATATTAAACAACAAGTAATAAAATACACGCTTAGATACATTTATTGCTTATAATAAAATGGACTATAAATACGAAATAGTCGCTGTTTCATGACCACAAATGTATCTTAAGAACAAATTAATTTCTGTGCGTCGTGTAACATACTGGATGATAATATCGATATTTTCGGTCGTAATCGTAAGACAAAACAAATTAGAAGCAAGATTATTTAGACGAGTAGAATAATAATGGATGAAGGAATTAATGTTGAAAATCATAATTTTAAGATTAGGTTCCTATAACTTATCGCAAACGGTAAGCAACTTCCTAACTCATTAATCTAAAATAGGTACATACAATAAACTTTGTTCTTCTTCTTTGTTCTTTGTTTTGTTGTTGAAAAAAGTTTTTATATTGGGCTAAAGCTTTATAATGCTTTATAGCTTATAATTATATATACCCAAAGGTATAATAATTATATACTAAACAAGAATCAGCTATTAATTTCAATACACTTACTAAGAAAAACAGAGAAGTAGCAATACCAGATAAATCCGATTTCATTTCGCAACTTCGAAAATAAATAATAACAATTTACAATGAAACTATGGCAAAATTTTGTTTTTCTTTTCCCGCGCTTTGCTAAGGCTAAAGCACACCTCCAAACAGCCTATTTATACTTTGTGTAAACATTTCCTTAACCCCTCTGCTCGACAAGGTTTTGACATATGACTTAACCGTTGATTCGGCGGGATATTTTGAATCGCGACATGGAAGTCAAGAATTTGTACTAACTTTCAACACATGGATTCTAAGTCCGTAATGCCTGATCAGAAATATTTTAACTATAACTTTAGGGCTCACTTATTTGACAACACCGTGCAAAGGTCAAATGGGGTCAGTTAATTCAGAAATAGATAATAATTACGGTGTTTCTAAGTCTATCGAAAAGTTAGGCATTTCAAATTTGGTGAAAACTTACCAATAAATAATCGCATCACTTTCTCAAACACAACACAAACGTCATATTTATAACATTTTCAATCCGTTGCAACACATTTCGTGCACTTATTTATGATTCATAACTAAAAAATCAGCACATAAAATACACAATAAAAATGAACAATTTACAAGATCAAAGTCACAGACAAGAAGTAGAGTTTGGAATAGAGAACATTTTTTTTTTTTCAATCAGCGGTGTGCATTCGATACCTAGATCGGATGTTTATTATAAATAATCGAATACCAATTTTATATATATTTTTTAATAGTAACTTATTTCAATTTTATTTCTTAATTTTAAATTATAGGTTCAATTTGTTTTTGTTGTGAAGATTAAATATAAAAGTTTTTAGCATTACATTTTTATACTGGGTGTCCCATAAGTCCTTTGAATTTTAAATTTCGAATAAAATTCAGATGGCGCGCGCGATGTTGGTCTACTCCCCCTCCAGTAATGAGTCATACATCATTTGAAAGGTCTTTTTAAGCGTTACATTTTGTACTTACCAATTCTTAGTACTTTAGATGTTAGAACATGTTTAAGGTTTTTTATCGATAGTTAGTTTCAAGTCCTTAGATTCCTTCTCTAGTAAATAATTATATATCACTGGAAAGGCCTTTTTAAATAGAACATTTCGTACTTAAATACCTCTAACAAATTGTCAGTACCTAAGAAGCTACAGTAGATTTTAGACATAGTTATTATTTCACTAAACATGGTCTAACTCCTTAAATACTAACAAATGACAATCGCCGCCGTACAAGAAAATACTCTATATAACACAAGCTTTCTATTGATGTATTACTTAATGCTAGAGGAGAGGTAGATCAAAACGCTCATTGTCCTTTGGTGGCGAAAAAAAATTGCTTCATTCCTATAGGCATCGACTTAATATTTTTGATCCTAATGATCCCGCAGGACTTCTGAGGATCTGAGGCGAATGACGGGGAGTAGCGACCCCGCGCTTCTTTATAGCTTGTCGGTCAAAAATAATCTTGTTCTACTAGTCAATGCAATTTATTTGATACCCATATTGACAGATTTGTGAAAAGAAAAATAAGTAACAGCGAGTAGCAGTTCCGACTACCTTTTTGCCCTTTCAAACAATAAAATCGTCATAAAATTTTGCGATAACTACACCTAACTACAGCTCACGTCAAATAGCTTTGCCGCTCAGTTAAAAAGTCGGAAGTAACGAACCGCCATTAAGTTTGGCAGGACTACAGGAATTTTGCACATAAAACACCCGAAGAAATAAATAATTCTTCAAAATTTGCGGTCCTCAGAAATCCTAAAAACCAAAAGAAAAAAATCCGGCTACAACGTATTTTCTACCACTGATTTTCTAGCATTTTTTCAAAATAAATTAAGTCATTTACTTTTCCTAATTTATTTTCAGGTTATAGTATACAAAAGTGCAATTTAGTAATATTATAATATCAAATAATATAAAATTATTAAATCGATTCTTTATTTTAACGAATCGGATCATTCGATGCAAAACTTCTATCACCGTCGCCATCTTGTCTATGCGTCTTCAAATTTAAAAAAACAACAAATGTAAACAAACATGGCGAGTTCGATCAGAATTCCCGGTAATTACGATTGGATTTTCAAAAGGTATATTACTAAAGGGATGCTAAATATGAAAGGTTTGAATGCGTCAAAATAATTTAAATTTATTTAGTTATTTTATTTAGTACTCACAAATACGGTTTGATTGGAAAGAAAATAAATATGAGCGTAAATAATTAGGAAAGTGTATGACTCATTCGAAGACCCCGATTGGGGTCTAAACCGAGCTTACGGTGACATTGATGTTCAGACCCCAATCGGGGTCCGCTACGGATTTGACGGTTAAGGTTTTTTATCGATAGTTAGTTTCAAGTCCTTAGATTCCTTCTCTAGTAAATAATTATATATCACTGGAAAGGCCTTTTTAACCGTCAAATCCGTAGCGGACCCCGATTGGGGTCTGAACATCAATGTCACCGTAAGCTCGGTTTAGACCCCAATCGGGGTCTTCGAATGAGTCATACACTTTCCTAATTATTTACGCTCATATTTATTTTCTTTCCAATCAAACCGTATTTGTGAGTACTAAATAAAATAACTAAATAAATTTAAATTATTTTGACGCATTCAAACCTTTCATATTTAGCATCCCTTTAGTAATATACCTTTTGAAAATCCAATCGTAATTACCGGGAATTCTGATCGAACTCGCCATGTTTGTTTACATTTGTTGTTTTTTTAAATTTGAAGACGCATAGACAAGATGGCGACGGTGATAGAAGTTTTGCATCGAATGATCCGATTCGTTAAAATAAAGAATCGATTTAATAATTTTATATTATTTGATATTATAATATTACTAAATTGCACTTTTGTATACTATAACCTGAAAATAAATTAGGAAAAGTAAATGACTTAATTTATTTTGAAAAAATGCTAGAAAATCAGTGGTAGAAAATACGTTGTAGCCGGATTTTTTTCTTTTGGTTTTTAGGATTTCTGAGGACCGCAAATTTTGAAGAATTATTTATTTCTTCGGGTGTTTTATGTGCAAAATTCCTGTAGTCCTGCCAAACTTAATGGCGGTTCGTTACTTCCGACTTTTTAACTGAGCGGCAAAGCTATTTGACGTGAGCTGTAGTTAGGTGTAGTTATCGCAAAATTTTATGACGATTTTATTGTTTGAAAGGGCAAAAAGGTAGTCGGAACTGCTACTCGCTGTTACTTATTTTTCTTTTCACAAATCTGTCAATATGGGTATCAAATAAATTGCATTGACTAGTAGAACAAGATTATTTTTGACCGACAAGCTATAAAGAAGCGCGGGGTCGCTACTCCCCGTCATTCGCCTCAGATCCTCAGAAGTCCTGCGGGATCATTAGGATCAAAAATATTAAGTCGATGCCTATAGGAATGAAGCAATTTTTTTTCGCCACCAAAGGACAATGAGCGTTTTGATCTACCTCTCCTCTAGCATTAAGTAATACATCAATAGAAAGCTTGTGTTATATAGAGTATTTTCTTGTACGGCGGCGATTGTCATTTGTTAGTATTTAAGGAGTTAGACCATGTTTAGTGAAATAATAACTATGTCTAAAATCTACTGTAGCTTCTTAGGTACTGACAATTTGTTAGAGGTATTTAAGTACGAAATGTTCTATTTAAAAAGGCCTTTCCAGTGATATATAATTATTTACTAGAGAAGGAATCTAAGGACTTGAAACTAACTATCGATAAAAAACCTTAAACATGTTCTAACATCTAAAGTACTAAGAATTGGTAAGTACAAAATGTAACGCTTAAAAAGACCTTTCAAATGATGTATGACTCATTACTGGAGGGGGAGTAGACCAACATCGCGCGCGCCATCTGAATTTTATTCGAAATTTAAAATTCAAAGGACTTATGGGACACCCAGTATAAAAATGTAATGCTAAAAACTTTTATATTTAATCTTCACAACAAAAACAAATTGAACCTATAATTTAAAATTAAGAAATAAAATTGAAATAAGTTACTATTAAAAAATATATATAAAATTGGTATTCGATTATTTATAATAAACATCCGATCTAGGTATCGAATGCACACCGCTGATTGAAAAAAAAAAAATGTTCTCTATTCCAAACTCTACTTCTTGTCTGTGACTTTGATCTTGTAAATTGTTCATTTTTATTGTGTATTTTATGTGCTGATTTTTTAGTTATGAATCATAAATAAGTGCACGAAATGTGTTGCAACGGATTGAAAATGTTATAAATATGACGTTTGTGTTGTGTTTGAGAAAGTGATGCGATTATTTATTGGTAAGTTTTCACCAAATTTGAAATGCCTAACTTTTCGATAGACTTAGAAACACCGTAATTATTATCCATTTCTGAATTAACTGACCCCATTTGACCTTTGCACGGTGTTGTCAAATAAGTGAGCCCTAAAGTTATAGTTAAAATATTTCTGATCAGGCATTACGGACTTAGAATCCATGTGTTGAAAGTTAGTACAAATTCTTGACTTCCATGTCGCGATTCAAAATATCCCGCCGAATCAACGGTTAAGTCATATGTCAAAACCTTGTCGAGCAGAGGGGTTAAATAGAACATTTCGTACTTAAATACCTCTAACAAATTGTCAGTACCTAAGAAGCTACAGTAGATTTTAGACATAGTTATTATTTCACTAAACATGGTCTAACTCCTTAAATACTAACAAATGACATTCGCCGCCGTACAAGAAAATACTCTATATAACACAAGCTTTCTATTGATGTATTACTTAATGCTAGAGGAGAGGTAGATCAAAACGCTCATTGTCCTTTGGTGGCGAAAAAAAATTGCTTCATTCCTATAGGCATCGACTTAATATTTTTGATCCTAATGATCCCGCAGGACTTCTGAGGATCTGAGGCGAATGACGGGGAGTAGCGACCCCGCGCTTCTTTATAGCTTGTCGGTCAAAAATAATCTTGTTCTACTAGTCAATGCAATTTATTTGATACCCATATTGACAGATTTGTGAAAAGAAAAATAAGTAACAGCGAGTAGCAGTTCCGACTACCTTTTTGCCCTTTCAAACAATAAAATCGTCATAAAATTTTGCGATAACTACACCTAACTACAGCTCACGTCAAATAGCTTTGCCGCTCAGTTAAAAAGTCGGAAGTAACGAACCGCCATTAAGTTTGGCAGGACTACAGGAATTTTGCACATAAAACACCCGAAGAAATAAATAATTCTTCAAAATTTGCGGTCCTCAGAAATCCTAAAAACCAAAAGAAAAAAATCCGGCTACAACGTATTTTCTACCACTGATTTTCTAGCATTTTTTCAAAATAAATTAAGTCATTTACTTTTCCTAATTTATTTTCAGGTTATAGTATACAAAAGTGCAATTTAGTAATATTATAATATCAAATAATATAAAATTATTAAATCGATTCTTTATTTTAACGAATCGGATCATTCGATGCAAAACTTCTATCACCGTCGCCATCTTGTCTATGCGTCTTCAAATTTAAAAAAACAACAAATGTAAACAAACATGGCGAGTTCGATCAGAATTCCCGGTAATTACGATTGGATTTTCAAAAGGTATATTACTAAAGGGATGCTAAATATGAAAGGTTTGAATGCGTCAAAATAATTTAAATTTATTTAGTTATTTTATTTAGTACTCACAAATACGGTTTGATTGGAAAGAAAATAAATATGAGCGTAAATAATTAGGAAAGTGTATGACTCATTCGAAGACCCCGATTGGGGTCTAAACCGAGCTTACGGTGACATTGATGTTCAGACCCCAATCGGGGTCCGCTACGGATTTGACGGTTAAACTGGCAAATGGGTGAATGAGTATTATTTATTTGTCGGAGATAGTCAATAGTACGGTCACTGAACGAGACGCAAGCGCGCCAAAATGTTGTTTCACCGGAAACGCCACCAGAGGGCGCGCTTGCGTCTCGTTCAGTGACCGTACTATTGACTATCTCCGACATATTTATTTTTTAATTTGCCTGTTAATAAACAGAATGGTATTTCCAAGTACATAAGTGTACATACTGAAATATAAGAAGTAGGCTCCCCTCGAGCAGATATAAAACTTAATTGGGGTTGTGCCAATATAATATCTTTAAGCGCTGTTCCGACGAGCGGAATATTTCAGCATCTAGATTAATTTTCGGGAAACTCGTCCAACTGGGCTAGTAACATCGATTACGGTTTCTTATTGCCACAATATTAAATAATGAATTGAAAAGAATGTTTTCAGTACGCGTGTATATTTATTTTTATTTATTTATTTATTACACTTTTTGCATACATTTTACACAAAAAACAATGTACAAAGGCGGACTTAACGCCTTAGGCGTTCACTACCAGTCAACCTTTAGGTGGAGGAGAAATTTCATGGCAGGTGCACTAAATATAAACGACAAATCGAAAATATATACGTACATAGACTTATTATACATACACATATACATATATATAATATTAAATAAACTTTAATACATATATCTACCTTATATATCTAAATATTGAACTTTTTTTCAGAAGATGGGATGCAATATAAAGTACATGCCACATCAAGATCTTTACTTAAAACCTAAACTTAATAGTGGCCCCGTCTGTGGTTCACAAATTCTTATATCGCCCACAATCCTTAAAATCCATCAAGATTTCATATTAACGCAACTGCAAAAACAACATGGGATTAGACACATTAATCATCTGTCATATTATTATGACCATCACGTACGCCCTTGATCCCTAAATTAAAGCGAGGTTACAATACCACAGTTTGCGACAAGGGTCGTCTCTACGACAGGCGAGTCTCTTGGGACCACACTCGAGACATATTTTCATCGAAATTAGGCTACATTGGCTTTAATGAATTAAAAGATCATAAATTAAGCCAGAAACGTTCATAAATTACTGATAATGTGATGTTTATGATGCCTTAACACTTTGGCTAACATTAACGTTTTTTTAATCAACTTCATTACAGCCAAAAGGCCTTAATTAAAACCTAAGCCTTTCATTTCATTTTGGAACCTTAACCTATGATAATAATAATTTGCGGAAAAAATAATATTATCAGGTCGTTATAACTTTTAGGGAATACCTACTTACCTATGGGTGGGTAGGTACTACGCAAAATATAATTTCCTACGTTTGGAAAGGAAGGGCTCAGGCTATTGTGAAAGGGTATTGCACGATAAATGAGAGTAGGACGGAGGACTTTCATTGAATGGAACTAATCAAGAGACCTATTCTGGACAAATTTTCTAAGCCGCTCGATTCCCGTAATTGGAATTGCGAGTGACGCAACCTTGCGATTGATCATTTAAAACCTTTGAAATGATTTTAGTAGTAAGCTGCAAGCCAGCCTATTAATAAAAAAATCTATTCAAATTGCTTTACCAGTGATACCTAATTTAAAATTAATTATTTTAGAGGTAGTGATATATTACACTTATTTCCCACTCTCGCCTGTGTAAATCTACACGGCAGCAGGCGTAAAAGACTTAAAAGCATTCATAATTAAATTATTCCTTCCTTTGAAACGGGCCCAACTGCGCAAATTAATTTAATTTTCTCCTACCATGGCATACCAAATTAAGCCACGCGTGCAAACGGCAGAGGACTACGAAAATACTACGCCAACAAAAATGCTACGTAAACTAGACAATTGCTACGTCATAGAGTTGCTACGGCGTAGGCGTCGTAACCGGTATCGGCATATTTGTGCATTGATTTGATAAGATAGGCAATATCTTGTCCGATATTCTGCCAAGTTGTCTTTAAGTGATCGATAGTCAGTTGAATTTGAGAATAGTTTGTCATCCCTATTAGTCAATTTAATAGATTAATTATTAATCGTCTACTACGAGGACAATACATATATTACTTACAACGTATTATGATTCTGTAGCCATTTCAGTGTTACTTAATCAAGATAACATTAAAATTTATCGTCTTTTATTATTCTAGGACGCCTGCCACGAGCGTAATTGAGTAGGGTCGGATCGCACAGATCAATAAGCTAAAAGATTTAAGCAATTGTATAAGCAACAAATACATGTATACCTATTGTTTTATTCCTGTTTCCGCCAACATTTTGAGTTTTGTGGGTGCACGTGGATTTAAATTAACTACGCCATACCCCGATACTTCCAACTCTAAACCAATTTCTTTTAAGGTTAAAATAATATCAAAATCGGAGACACAGAAGATTTTAACGTTAGAAACATGCATCTATCCATTAACTTTGAACCTTGAAAGCGCTTAACAAAGCAGTTGAGCGTGGCTTTTACTTTACATTACCAAGTTAATTGTAAAAGCTACAGAATATACACAGAAGTGCACCAAACCTAATTCTCTTTGAGAGGGGTGCATTTCGCAGATACATTGTGGCTTGGCTTCCATGAAACAATGCGATGCCGACGTTTCATTGAAATAATTGGTATTCAATGAATAAATACTTGACAAGGTAGCTGGGAACACGCTAACTCAACATCTATTCATATATTTATTTATTTTTCTGTGGCAGTCTTATACCCGGTTTGTATAAAAGTGAGTTATTTGTTTCGCTTACTTTAGGAATTTATTCCACGAGGCTTTTGCCAAAAAACTGCCATCTATAAGCGTTTTCTTTTTTAGGAAAAAAACCGGGCATTAAATATGTAGTTAATGGGTTTACCCGTATCGCATTACATGATTGTGAAATACGACGTTTTTAAACAATCGATGGTGTGTAACCTATGTTCTATATAGTACTCGTAGATATGCAAATCGCGCTCCATTTAAGTAATCGCACCAGCATTTCGGTTTTCAAGCGAATGCTGTTACAGCTGATAACGCGAGATAAGCTCTAGTGGCTCGCGACGCAAACAATAATATAGTTGTGGGATATTGTAGTTTAGTTTTTGTTACTACTATACAGTAGTTGATGTACTAAAGTACATGTTTATACCTAAGTACCAATTTATATATACAGAGGGTTTAAAGTCGCTGTTATTTTACTCTTTTGGAAATAAGTCAAAGAGGAAATAATAGGGTAGTAGGTATATAAATCTTCTGTATAATTGTGTGCGTTAAATATATATTTATAAATAACGCTTTAATTTTATTTCTACAAGTACGAAATAGTCGTCAAAATACTATTAATCACATTTTATAAACATAACATTTGGTAACATTTCATGCTTCGATCATAAAAGAAATAACTAAGAATCCGGACGTTCAAACTGCATTGACCATTAGTATGTCCCTAATTCAAATACGAATTAACGAGATACGGTTATATCCTCGATTCACTAGCAGTTATATATCTACAGCAAACCTAAGTAAAGTATTGTAGATACCTTTTAAACCTATACACACCATTTTTATGTATGGAAGACCGCTCCTTCAGATCGAAACTGACAGTACCTATACGTACTTATATAAACATTGAATATACCTACTACAGTGGCACAGGACACTATACTACTATAAGTTACCAAGAATCTAATGAAGACTTTATAGACATACGATAGCAAAATCAAGGAACATAGCGAACATACATAAGCAGTGTAAGGTAGTATGTAACTCAAGGTGACTAGTAACTTCACCTACCTAAATGTACCTAGGTGATGAGAGCAGTAAAATCACAATATAGATTTATTTTTCAGTACCTAGTTATTTCAGTGGGTTACGTCAGACACACGTCAACATGACGCACTTGAACCACTTTCCACCGGTCAGTGGTAATGAACATCGTTAAGCAAACCAGAAAATCTCAGGGTGGTAAAGGGGAACACAAAAGTACGGAGGCAGTAGTGAAACTAGGGCTTACCTTAAGTTTACGTGAGGTTGTATAGTTTCTACATGGTAAGCACGTCGCGCGCAATAACGTGATATCGTGCGTGTCGGTTTTGAGTACGAGATGTAACCGCGTAGTAGTGCATATCGCGGGATGGCGGAGGCGAGTGGAGTGCCATGCGCGGCCGCCCACGCTCGATACGCGCCGCGCCGTCGCCCGCCGCGCCGACTTGCGCGGTCCTGCCCACCCCCCTACTCGCCACCTCATACTACTTTCACAATAACTTAACAATCCATTGCGCCACGACTTTGAACATCAACGGCCATTTTTCACGGGTACTGTGTCGGAAAATTCAATGTAGTTTAATCTATTTAGAAAATGTCCTTTCAGGTTTAGCTATGTGTACGGGTATGTAATGTCGAAGGGATTGGTTACGGTTGGTCGACTATTGCAGCTGATGACATTTATCGTATTTTATGAGACACTTGTAGATTTCAGGAGTTTAAACTTTGGCTAATTGAATGATTTAATTTTAGAGTCTTAATATTTTTTTTTTAATGAAACACACTTGTTTAATAAATATTAAAAATGTATTAAATAGAAAATGGTTTATAATTTCATTAGATTTAAAAACATTTATTTTCCTGTATCTTCTTTGAGAGAAACGGTTCTGTTGAACACCATCTGTAACGAATAAAAAAAAATGTTTGATGTTGAATTTGTTTATAAAAATATGGACGTTCAATAAAAAAAAACGATCTACCTACAATGAAATCTATCTTACATAAATGGTACCGAAATAGGTACTTACTAGTACACTGGCGAGTTTCTTGTTGGTGATGTAACTATTAATTGGCAAATAAAATTGATCAATACTGTCGTCCCTGGCTATTTGTGGGGTGAGGGTATTTAGTGTTAATCGACAGTCCCAACTTCATTATTTTGTTTGACGGCTACATCAATCAAATTAAGACAGCTTATTACGTTTCTTGTTTGTTGAATAGGGAAAACAATTATCACACAAACATTTATTATAAACGCAAAAGTTTGTTTGGACGGATGGATATTTGATGATTCACGGTAAAACGGGTGGACCGATTGAGACGAAATTTGGTAAGTATACAGCTGAGTGTTACTCTAAAAGCAGTTTTTATCTAAATAGTTACGGCAAGTGCTACTGCTGGGAACCGGGTGAACATGGAAGGAACCCCTAAATACAACATAATGAAAAAATGCGAACTCAAAATGATGAACATAGTTATATGTATAAAGACTCACATGATTGGCAGTACTATCGGGGTCTACGGAGAAAAAGCCGATTCTCTCGAACTGGAACTTGTCGTAAACCTTGGCTCCTTTGAGAGAGGCATCGGCATACGCGTTGACGACCTTCAGCGTGTCTTCGCGACAATCCGACAGGAACCCGCCCGGCACCTCGCTCGGATCCTCCGGGTTTTTGTGTTTGAATCTAAATATAAAATATTTGGGTTTATTTCTGGAAATTTCTAATATGCTATATCGTATGTTTGTAAATATTGATTGATTGTTTGTTTGTAACTTTGTACAAAAGATAAACTGATTTGTAAATGTGAACACCATGTAGCATTTTAATCTTTTTTTTTTATTCTCATATTCTTTGTCTATTGTGATTCTACATGATCTTCGCATGTTATTATAGTATGTATCAATACATACAAACTGTAATACCTATTATTTTTAAAAGAGTAACCGTGGAGTTTCTTGCCCGTTCTTCTCCATAGGAAGCTACTTTTGGAAAGAGCAACTAGAATCAACTTTATTATTATTATTTATATTTTTTGACTTTCATAAGTGCTTGTGAAGGCCTAAATGAAATAAATGATTTGACTTTTGACTTTTTTGACTTTTATGAGCGTTGAAATCGGATTTGAATAGGTATTTTTAACTGTCCATTTGTCCCCATTCCAGCTGTTGTAACTGCATGCCCAGATCAGTGAATAAGGGCAGATCCCGAAATCCCCTAGCTCGGGGGATGCCTTTGTTCAGCAGTGGACGTTTTTAGGCTGGGACGTCAACGTCAACGTATACGTTACAAAGAACGTATTCTTGTCTTTTTCATATTTGCTTCATTTACCTGCAATTCGTTGTTCTTGTAAACTGATAACATAAAAGCACATGTTATATACTTACAGAGGTTCATATAATCTGACTTCGACGGTGACCGGTTCGGACACCCAGTGAATGAAAGCCTTCGGTTTCTCAGCTGATTCAGACGTTTCCGCGGTACATTCTACTTCGGTAACTTTTCCGTCTGCGCTCTTGATTACCTTGGACACCTAAATAAAGAAAAAAAAAACTTGAAAACCCATTTAATTTAATACCTTTAATAAGAACAAGTTTTCGCTTTAGTAGGACTTCTGTTGCGTAAATTTTTCCGAAACGTAAATAGAAGCGACCTACTTTTGATTACGTCAGTAGAACATTTTGCGTAACATCTTATGCTAAAATTAAAACGTTTACTAAAATATAAATGTAGGTATTTTTTAATTTTACCTATTTAGCAGAGTTGAAAAAAAATACGAAAACAAATTTAGATACTAGAAAATGTTGTTTATTTTACCTTAATAACATAGCCTGCATGTCGCAAACCCACGGTTTGTTTCGGCGTGAGTCGCCGGTACCCCTTCTCTGGTTCTTCCTTAAAGTCCGTGGCCTCAATATAAAGGACTTTACTAAGTGTGACTGTGTGAGTGCCTTTCTCAGGCTCGTTGGGGAAATCTGGTACTGTAACTTGTATGGGTTTGTCGCTAGGGAAGTTCGTTATTGTTATTTTCAAGGGTTCTAGGGTTACCATGACTCTGAAACAAAATCACAATTTAAATTCTTTTTTTTTTACTTTTATCTAACTAAAGGCTTGTACTTATCAGATAAGTCTTCCGAGGTCCACCCTAAATTTGAAAAAAAAACCAACAATATCTATTCGCTTTCCCCAAAGCAAATATAAGTAATACCTTATCAAGCAATTTCCATGAAACACTTACGGACAACTTCATTGCTAGGAACAAAGAATAGCATTAACATTGTAAGTGGACATTGCATACTTTGTTACTTACTGTTCGTAAGTTACTTTGTTTAACTAAATAAAACTGCATAGCAGAAAGATGTCGCGTATACAGCACGAATTTAATGTCATCCTAAATATTCTAAACCTTGGTACAACTAAAGTACTGCAACATTTTATCAGCTACCCTTGAAATTGAATGACATGTAAAACTGTTCGCGTGTTCGTGATAACATTGCAAGGATAATGGAATATTTATGTCGGTCCTTTTAAAATGACTTTGTGTTATGTAAATGTCAATGCACACGAGTCTTCTGCAATACGTGGGCGTGTCCGGCTCTATTCATAAAACTGCTACAAAATAACATCGATGACCTAAATAGATAGATGAAATCATAGTCGGCTGTTGTACTTAGGATTAGTTAAGCCCTTACAAAAATAAATCATCATTGTAATTTGTCCGGCCTTTTCGAATTATTTTATCTAAATATGATTAAGTATGCTTTTTTTTGGAACGACGACTGTTGATCCCACCTCGTTTACGGGGCCTATTTGGCGCAACCTTTTGTTTTTGTGTTGTGTCAATAAATATTTTTTCTTTCTTTCTTTCTTTTTTAAGTTATCAGAACATCTTCTGGTTTCTTCCGTAAGAACTGCCAAAGATATGACCAATCCGCGGCTACTTCTACTACGTCATTGTACTGTAAAAACGGACTGAGCCAAGATTGGCTTAACATTTGATAAAGTGGCCAGCAAGACCCATGTGGCTGGCAGTTAACGAAAAGCACCTATAGAGCCGTTATGCTTCACTACATGGTATAAAACAAAGTCACCTTTTCTGTCTCTATATCCCTATGTCCCTTTGTATGCTTAAATCTTCAAAACTGCGCAACCGATTTTCATGCGGTTTTTTTAATAGATAGTGATTGGAGAGAAAGGTTTATATGTATAACATTCATTGAATTTTGGGGAAATACTGATATCCTGTGCGAAGCTGGGGCGGGTCGCTAGTTAATTTATAACTACACAATATCAAAATATTATGTATAAATTATAATTACCTAGGCGCCGTACTATTGAGTACATCTCTAATGCTGGCGTCCAGCATGGCGGGGTCTACCGCGCCCACCGCGCCCGTCACGCCCAGCGCGGCGCAGAACGAGTTGATGGCCGACGCCGGCACTCCGCGCCGACGCAGAGCCGTCAGCGTGTACAGTCTTGGGTCGTCCCAGTCTGCGCAAGAAACATAGAATCAAATTCTAAAAAACATCCTTCAGACGCACACAAAAATATACAAAACTAGTCGTTTTCCCGCGGTTTCACACGCGTCCCGTGGGATCTGCTGACCGTACCGTGATAAAATATAGCCTATGGCACTCAGAAACAATGTAGCTATCTATCAGTGAAATAATTTTGGAAATCCGACCAGCGGTTCAAACAAAGATTAGATATTAGATTACCCCCTGCATACAAACTTACAAATTTTGCCTCTTTATAATATTAGTATAGATATGTGTAAAAATACGCGAGAGAATTATACAACTTGTATTATTGACTTATGCATCTTGTATTGTGATGTAGTCACCATAGCTGTCGAAATGTATTGCGGATCTATTTGCACGAGCAAAAACTGTGAAAATACCACTAATCCTAGTCCAATTAGCAACTGCAAGCTGTATCAAGGATGAACTTATTTTATTCGATTGCAGGTGCCTTATCGACTAACTAAGGTATCGCCGGTCTAGGTCTAACCCAACCATACCATGCCATGATTCGAATAATGTCAGAAACAGCACAAGGAAAAATAAATGCAAATAAATACATGTAATTACCGTTAACAATCTTTTCATCAATAAGTTTAGCAATTTTCCTCTTAGATACTACAGTGTAGTTTACGTTGAGACGACCGTACTCCCATTGAACAGGGCAGTAGATGCCCAGAGCATTGCACAACCAGTAATAGGATGATCTGTAAAAAGAAGTTTAGAAATAAATCATGTGTTAATTTTTTTTTCTTTTAAATTATTGTCAAGACAATGTTTGTCAAGAATTAGGCAGAAAAAACTAATCTAAAAACCAATTAAACTATAGCTGAAATGACTTGCCCCATTGCCTACCCACATGTTTACGGTGCTCGACGTACATATTATATTTACTTACAATGCTGTAGTGAGGCATGTCATTTCAGGTTAGACCATCTATATACCTATGCCTTTTTATGAATACCACTGTTGTAGTCTAGCTGGTTAAGTTTTGAATTAAGAAAGGATAAATAATATGAAAACTAACCTCCTTGATTGGAACTCCTTGGTACACAATGAATGGGTGATGTGCTCTATACTGTCACATAAACAGTGGGTGTAATCATAGGTAGGGTAGATGCACCACTTGTTCCCAGTTCGGTGGTGAGGCTTGAACCTTATCCTGTAAGCCACAGGGTCCTGTTTACCTTCTTCAAGGGTAATCTTCATTCGTAAGGTGGCATCTCCTTCATCAATTTTACCATTTTTCATGTCCTAGAAAAGGACAATGTTCACCATTTATATTAATATTAAAGGTATGCATTAAGCGTCGCAAATGTGATACCTAAATAGTATGCATTTAGGACGCCTTGTATCTGCAAACTCATGTGTTATTAAACATTCCATCAGAATCACTGCTTTTCAAAGAAAAGTGTTAGGTATCATATACATATTGCATAAAACAACATGATTCAAATGTTTAAAACTTCATATTGTATGTAAAACATACCTCAAACAGTTGCAAACTTTCTTCAACAGGCCTATTCCTCCACGGTGAAGGTGGTGGATTGAAACCCTTGATCTCCTCAGACTTTTGATGGCACACATAGGCAAGGTCCTTGGTAATCAACTGGACTGCCCATTCATACAGCTGGTCAAAGTAGTCTGATGAGTGAGTGATTTTGTATGGGGTGTAACCTGGAAACCACATTTTAAAGTTAAAGTTTAGCCATTAATGGTTATTTAACTTAAAAAATTAGTAAACTACTAAATACACATAAAAAAAATATAAGTTAGTAAGTTTATATTTATTTTATAGTTACTAAGTAAATACTGCAATACTTTATTACTCACCTAACCACTCCACCATATCTTTGATGCCCACAAAGAACTTTTCTTCCTCTTTCTCAGGGTTGGTATCATCATACCTTAGGAAGCAGATACCATCATGAGCAGCCGCATAACCAAAATTGATATTAATTGCTTTTGCATGTCCAATATGTAAAATACCATTTGGTTCGGGAGGGAACCTGGTCCTCACTTTTCCACCAGTGATTTTAAGGTGCTCCTCGAGTAATCTTTTAGTATCATTTGTGACTACATAGCCATCAGACTTGAAGTTCTCGCCAGGAGCATGGAAAGGCAACTTTTTCATCAACTCTGAGATAGATGTAGCACCGCCAATGTCATCTGATGATTCAGGTTTTTCTGCTGATTTTGTTGCTGGAATTAGAGGGAGGTAACCATCAATATTGAATCCTAGAATATTTTAGGCTTAGATTACTTACACTAAACACCTTTCTAATAGGTAGGAAAGTAGGTTTATTTCTCAGATGAACCTTGTTCATCACTAGACAATAATGACAAAATCTTATTTCATCATGAATTAAATAAAGATTGAGTTTATATACCATTTCAAATAATAATATACAAAATAAACATACCTTTATCATCTGTTTTCTTGGCGGCTTTCTTGGCATCACCCTTCGGTTTCTTTTCTGCTTTCGGTGGAGGAGCTAGATCTGCTTCCGTTTTAGGGCCCAATAGATCTAAAATCTTTAAAATAACCACAATTAATATAAAATTACACTGTATTTTTTATATTATTTACTTAAGAACATCCTCCGTCATCCTCCGAGCCTTTTTCCCAATTCTGTTGGGGTCGGCTTCCAGTCTAACTGGATTCAGCTGAGTACCAGTGCTTTACAAGAAGCGACTGCCTATCTGACCTCCTCAACCCAGTTCCCCGGGCAACCCGATACCTCTTGGTTAGACTGGTGTCAGACTTACTGGCTTCTGACTACCCGTAACGACTGTCAAGGATGTTCAATGACAGCCGGGACCTACAGTTTAACGTGCCATCCGAAACACAGTCAATGGTGTCTAAGATATACTTAGAAAGTACATACAAATTTAGAAAAGTTGCATTGGTACTTGCCTGACCTGGGATCGAACCCGCGCCCTCATACTTGAGAGGTTGGTCCTTTACCCACTAGGCCACCACGACACACGAACTACTACTTAAGAACATACTTTGAATTTATAAATCTCACCTGAACATCAACTTCATTCTTAATAGCTTTTCCATCAGCCCAGGGTAGGTCTGCTCGCACAGCTTGCATTACAATGCCAGCATTAAACCTGTACCTTTTTTCCAACAACTCTGCTTTGTACTGCGCCATGTGTTTCTCCACAGCCTGCTCGACTTGCTCCGGCGTGACCACGACCCCAACACCACAGGCTTGTTCAAACGCACTGATGTCTACATTGCCTTCATTCACATGACTGATCAGGTACTCTAAGGCTGCATCAACTCTTAGAGTCGAGTCGAGCTTGCTTTTAGCAATGAAGTCACAAACAAATGCTAGTTTATCAGCAATCTGTGGCTTGATCTTCGTTGCCAGATGGTATATCAACATTCCGGCGCCAGCTGGCAATTTCGCTACGTCCACCTAAGAAATCAATTAACATAGTTTCACTTGTGCATGTAAACTTTTAACAGACAAGAATCAACTTAATTATCATTGATCGTTAAAAGTAAAAGTATTGTAATAGTAAAGAATTTGAAAGTTCTAACCTCATTTAATGCGGCAAGTAAATACTTGGTTACGTTGGCGTTTTTCAATGTTTCTTTTGCCTTTTGTTCGTTGAGGCCTAAAAGCTTAAATCTCTCTATAGTTTCCTCCGGCGTCATCTTAATTTTACAACCAATTTCTATTTATTTATACTCTAAACGTGAACGTTCATCAACGTTCACAAAAAAATCGCAGCTGACCTGTGCGTGCGTGCTGTCACTGTCACAATGTCAATGTCAGAGTGGCAGTCACTTCTGCTTCTGTCACTACTGACGTGAAATTATAATACGTTCCATTTTAGTAAGAGTTAAGTAAGGACTAAAGGCTAAGCAGATGATGATGACACAAATGACTGTACCTACCTATGCTTTTCTATCATAATTGTGTATGTAAAATGTATCGTAGCCGTATGCATCTACCTAAAATATAAATAATAGCGATTCATCATCCCCCGAGCCTTTTCCCAATCCAGTTGGGGTCGGCTTCCAGTCTAGCCGGATTCAGCTGAGTACCAGTGCTTTACAAGAAGCGACTGCCTATCTGACCTCCTCAACCCAGTTCCCCGGGCAACCCGATACCCCTTGGTTAGACTGATGTCAGACTTACTGGCTTCTGACTACCCGTAACGACTGTCAAGGATGTTCAATGACAGCCGGGACCTACAGTTTAACGTGCCATCCGAAACACAGTCAATGGTGTCTAAGATATACTTAGAAAGTACATACAAACTTAGAAAAGTTGCATTGGTACTTGCCTGACCTGGGATCGAACCCGCGCCCTCATACTTGAGAGGTTGGTCCTTTACCCACTAGGCCACCACGACTTATAAATAATAGCGATTATACCCACATTATTTATTATTAAGCAATGTAAATTACTGCCTATTCTTCCTCTCATCGCGTGATCTGCAGGTTTTAATCGACTTAGGCCCAAGTTCACCGATAACATAAACATCAGTTATCTTATAACAACTGTTTAGTATGAATTTTCAAGTTCAAATGCCTGATGGCCTCTGACCTGGAATTGTTACATAAGAACAACGACTGCTACTGAAGAGGTCGCGTAGAAATTCGACGACGCCGGCTATACGTGCCTTCCTAGGAATTAAGATGTAATACCGCCGACTTTAAGACTCCGGTCTGCTTTGTGTTAGTTTCTAAAACCTCAAATTCATTGCGACCTGAACCTGGAATAGAGCAGAACCTGATACCTCGTGCACAGCAGACACGCTATGCGACTTACTGCTGCTGAGTTACTGCCATGTTTCATCAAATGGTAAATGATTTAACAAATAGATTTAAAACAACACTTACAAACGTTCATTTTAGAGAAGAAACACTGAAACAAACTCAAGGGTCATTGTCTCTTTTATAGTCCAAACATAGATACATATTGTAAGGTAGGTACGTTAAACTACATAATGGATGGATAAGTATTATAAGTAGGTAATGTAGGATCATGTCTGAAATAAAGAAAACAATAAATGTAAAAAAGCAACAAAAATAAGTCTATAGGTATTAGGTGATACAAGATAATTGAAGTCACCAAATATTAATATTTATTATATAAGATTACTGTACATTTTGTTATAGGTATTATATAAGATTACTGTACATTTTGTTATAGGTATTAGATTTTAATTTAATACTAACATTAGGCTATGTTGGAGGTAACACTATACATAGGTATGAATAAATCCGAAATTAAATATTTGAATTTGAATTGTATATTAATCTAGCGACGACAACCATATTAAAAGCGATATTAGGAAACCCTACACCCACATTCAAACAATAGCTAATTGAATATTTTCGTTAAGTAAATCTCAGATCAAAGAAATTAAATATCACCAATTTCTATTCAGAATTTATCTTAATTATGATGACATAACAAAATAACATAATTTTGTTTGTAAACCATGCTAACCCGCGTAGCTTTTTTTAATCGAATATGATGGTTCATTGATCCGTGAATATAATTGTGCGACACTTGTCTCATCTTATTAATACCAAGAAGTGTACAAAGGCGTCAGGACACCTACTGCTTTCTCGGAAACAAAGATCAAGACACCCACTAACAATTGCGGTAATTTTTTTTATTTATAGTTATCTCTTCTCCTAATCTCAAATTGTAGGTATTGAGCTTGAGCACACAGTTTTATGTTAGGTACTTGCTGGTCAAACTAGAGTTCAAAGTCGTCAATAAGCTAGTAAGAACATGGCTGGAGAGGTTTTCGATGTGAAACAATTATAAACCGACTTCCCAAAACACTAAAAAGCCAAAAAAAAACTAATTTTAGGTGCATCGGCCTAGAAGTCGGTGTCTTATGGATGTTCCTCAGTTAATTTTGCCACCGACTTTTAGGCCGATGCACCTAAAATTAGTTTTTTTTTGGCTTTTTAGTGTTTTGGGAAGTCGGTTTAATTTTTTTGTAAAAAAGTTTTTATTTACAGCTTTTCAGTGATACGAATAGCTGTCACTATCCGTATCAGTGGAAAGTTCTCATCAATACTTTAAGCCCAAATACGAGGTATTATATAATATAATATGTAAATATTCAGTTGTTGAGTTTCCTCGACCTTCTCTGGTCTTCATCATCAGGTCAGCTCCAAACCTTCACTGTTGCAAAGGTCTCGTCAATACCAATAATATAAGCCCAAACACGAGGTAATTTACATATTCAGTTGTTGAGTTCCCTCGACCCTCTCTGGTCTCCATCATCAGGTCAGCTCCAAACCTTCACTGTTGCAAAGGTCTCGTCAATACCAATAATATAAGCCCAAACATGAGGTAATTTACATATTCAGTTGTCGAGTTCCCTCGACCCTCTCTGGTCTCCATCATCAGGTCAGCTTCAAACCTTCACTATTGAATAGTGCTTTGAGGCATACACCTGAGTGTCAAGTTTTTACCCCATGCTCGCCTACAATTTTCAAGAGATGCCCTCGATTTCTCAGGGTTTCCACCATCAGATCCTGATCTGATGAAAAAAGAATTTTTGAAATAGGTCCAGGCGTCTTTGAGAAATCGAGTAACAAACATAAAAAAAAAAAAATACAGCCGAATTGAGAACCTCCTCCTTTTTTTGAAGTCGGTTGAAAAAAAAACAACTCTGTTCATTAGGGGCTGTTTCTTCGTCTTCCTGAAAAATTGCCCAACTCGGCTCTTCCAGAATAGCTATTTAATTTTAGACCTAAGACGATATTTGAGGCTTTGGTAAGTACCTATTCCTGAGGGCCATAGCATGCTACCCAACGGATGGCAACAAAAGACTCCCCCTATGTTTTTAAGAAGGACCAGTTAATTTTGCGTGAGTTCAGTGCCTACTCCCGGCCGTTGTTAGATCGTCCGTACCTATTGGATATAAATGACAGTACAAACTATAGTTGGCTGTAAGCCGAAGGTCATTCTGAGGTAACCGATAGCCAGGCATGCAAGTACAGATTACATGCACTTATTACCGTTATAAGGTACCCGCGGGTATTAAGGCCTGTCGGATAATAAGGCCTAAATGTAAAAAATCGTACGAAATATAACAGTTGACGATCGAGGTTACACTCACACATGCATGGCACGTGTACACGTCGCTGCGAAACGGCGGACGCGCTCTTTCATTGGCCACGGTGCCAGTATCGTCGAAAACATTTTGAGGAGTGGTCGCGCGGCCGGAATTATAAAAATTGGCTCCAGAAAAACGTAAGTAAATTTTGTAATATCACAGATACATACCTGCATTGACTGTCTGTTCGTTAATTATTGTATGCTTGCACCAACCTTACCATATTAAGGGGTTTATCGTATTATAAAAAATATTTGTTTTGTTTTTTGTAAGCACGCGGTTCGCAGATATTAAGGCCTATAAAATTTGACTGTAGGCCTTATTATACTCCGACTTTTTAAAACTAATTATAAATAAGGGTTGTATTTTTGGAATGCATGTATGTGTATAGGTATGTATATATGTCTAATTTATTTATGATTGTTTTCAGTTCTAAGAATCACGACGCCTCCCAAACGGGCATTGTGAACTGGCAATGAAACAATGGCCGCAATGCGTCAAGTGGTATCATGAGCAATGTGTCGGTTTGTCGATAGAAGATACTGATGACTTTCAGTATCCTAGTGGATGCGAATAGAGGCAATTTATTTAATATTCCAAGACCATTTATGTTCCTATTACTTTATTTGTATGATTATTAATATCAAAAATACCAATTTACAAAGTTTAAGTTGATTTTTCGATAGTTTTAACTATAGGCCTTTTTACCTTCCCTTAGTATAATAAAGCCTTCAGAGAGAGTTTTACAAAAAGTTAAATATTCTTTTAATTTAAAGCAGAAGATGCTATTTTTTGTTTAAACTTTGTAGTTATTTAAGTGAATGACTGATTACTAATAAAACTTGTTGATTATGACAGTAATTTTTCATTTTATTACAAATTTCCCTTAGCTAGGCCTTAATACCCCCAGGTACCTTACTTAAGTACCTAATTATGATCTTGCGGTTATATCATAACTTGACAGGCTAGTCTATGCCTATGTACTTACCTGTTAAATAAGACTAATTAGGCGACTATAAGTTGGAAAAAGGCTCGGGAGATGATGAGGCGACAAGTAAATAAGTAACAGGAATATCTAAACTCCTGCCTTACCTACTTATATTCATAAGTCAAGGATACCTTCCCAATACAATTTAATATTTGTAATATACCTGAATAGATTAACAGATAATCTCCGTATAGCTTTTAATATTTCATCACATAAAATACCGAATCTCTCGTTCAAGGTAAATAGCTGTAATAAAATACCTATCCATTTAAAAGAGAGACCGATAAGCCCATAAGCAGATAATAAATTGATGAGGGCAAAGATCGATCGATCGACCTGTTGCTATTGGATATTACCTGTTACCTGTGCAACATTAATGAAAATTTTCGTTATTACATGTTTTGTCTACGTTCGATAACAAAGTACCATGGGAAGAAACAGCTGACGATAGGGTGGCATTCATGTAAGGCTTTGCGTATTGGGAACATTGTTGGAAAACCATAATGTATTTATTAAACCTCTGTTACTCTACAGACCATACTGCTGATAAAATTATAAAAGTAAATTTTATTTGTAAGAACCATCCTAAACACAGGCAATGAGGAAGTATTTTCTATAAGTAACTAGTAAAAGTTCCGAATTTAGAGTCGATAGTATTTTAGAGGAACCGCAGGCTTGAGGAAATTAGCTCTTAGTTGTCGCACCAGAAGTAAGCAGTCTAAAGTTTTTGCAACTTAGGTTTAACAAGCTATTTAATATATAAATATATAGATACTTACTGTTACAGCCTGTACCAGTACCTATAGATACTTACGAACAAACAAATGTGTCATGAATGTGTTTCTATCAAAAATCAATTACTTAATGTAATTGAATTAGAACGATATTAATGTTTGCCTACCTTGCAATTTGCATAGGCAAGTTAATCCAAGTAGAGTCTATTATCAGATTAATTAATTAATTTTGAGGAAATATTCGCATGAATTTCTGTGTCTATATAAAATTACCTAAGCAGAACCTCTTTTTACATATCCATAACCATACCAAATAACCGAAATATTTTACCACTCCGAGTCACAAACGCGAATATCGTAGATAGGGTCTCGGGTTCGATTCCAGGGTCGCCTCGAAATCGCCCCGGCTTTAAGGGTTTGTAAAACTTTCACAAAGTAACCCTGAGTTTGGAAGTCGGAAGCGATACACGCATGTCTGTATCGGATTGCCGTGCCTACCGAAGGAATAAATTGCAAGTCCGCTAAAGTC
Organism: Helicoverpa assulta; assembly: GCA_963856015.1. NCBI lineage: Eukaryota > Metazoa > Arthropoda > Insecta > Lepidoptera > Noctuidae > Helicoverpa > Helicoverpa assulta. Next base: position 7,703,006 of record CAWLCW010000016.1, read on the forward strand.
TGCTTGCACATACTATTTTACACTATGTATCATGTCTGGCGCAGCTGGTTAACCTAATCGAAAACCAACGCCACCGTAGAGCGAATATCGGTCTGGACAGTGGACCCCAAACCAAGTCTCGGTACATTTTTTGTAAAGGCGGTAGAAAGCTTCAAATTTTATTATCTAACCCCGTACCAGTGAGTTTTGAGGGAAGATCATTACATGTTGTTCAAATTGCCTTTTCTTTAATTACTTTATCCTCCATTTCTCATTATTTCCACTCTAAGATTTGCTTTATTTTTCCTATATCGTAAAAGCGTATCATTCGAACTAAATGAATAAATATGACCACCTAGTTTATAAGATTATCTGAAGACCGAATGTATTTTCATGACCTACTATTTAATATTTCAGCACGTATCAAAATATTTTTATATGAATGGATGTTGTAGTCGTATATTTGTTGTTATGTGTATTTGGATCGTAACTCATAAGCTATAAATCGTGCCACGTTTACATTCTAAATCGATGGTTTATTTAAAGTTAAAGCTGTTATTGTCTACAAGTTCAGGAAATTATGCGAGTTAATTCATAAGAATTATCTAATTATATGTCAAAATTTTATAAAAGCTACCTAAAATTAATTAAATTCACGCAATTGTTTATTTAGTGAACATTTATTGGTACCAGGTATTTTTACAGACATAACCGCTTATATAAATATTGATATAATTGCACATAAGTCACATTTATTAAGTCGGAAGACACTTAAAAATATCATCACATTTCAAGCTCCCCAAGGGCAGGTATAAAAAGTATTAACAGGTCAGGAGTGTTATCATAATTCTTGGCAGCACGTTTGATTCACCCACAAACTTTCTGCTCAGCAACAGCGTCACAGTAATGATGCATTTTATCACGTAGTTGGGGAACTATGAACATGAATGACTAGAACAAGGCAACTGGCTTTTATTGTGTCTGCAAGTAAATATCAACAACTGAAATACATGACCTAACAATAACTGAAAATCTTAAATTGAATAACGAAAGACGTTAGTTGTTCTGCATAAACGTTTACTTTCCCTCTACCAACTACGACGGTTATTTTAGCGTATCTGTATCTTAGTACAATATCAAAACAAAAATACGAGCTATCCTCGTACGTGTACCGCAGAGTTCACGCAGCAGCCCTCGAGGCGAGGGAGGCATCGACAACAATAGTCATTCGAGTTGGGCCCGCGCGCGATCTCGCCCGCATTCTCCGTACTTACACGTTATCAAATAAAATTTCTTCTATAAACATTTGAAAACAAATTCAACTTTTATCTGAAAATATTTTTTAATTTGTGGTTTTGTAACAAATAAAAAGTCTTCTCCAGTCTTTTACATTCACTTTGAAGTGTATTTTTAACTTTTGTTCAAGTGTTTTCAGCGTAACTGTGCAGAATTTTCAACATTAATTTAAACAAACTTGTATCGTAAGTAATTTTGGCAATATTTATTTTACTTAAACTTGGTTTTTAAGACTAAAAAAAACTAATAATTAAAGACTAAAAAAATTTCCCGCCAACCTAGTTTTCCCGATCCAAATAATAATTATGAATATGACACACTAGCTTCTACCAGCGGTTTCACCCGCATCCCGTGGGAACTACTTCCCGTACCTGGATAAAAAGTAGCCTATAGCCTTCCTCGATAAATGGGCTATCTTACACTGAAATAAATTTTCAAATCGGACCAGTAGTTCCTGAGATTAGAGCGTTCAAACAAACAAACAAACTTTATAATATTAGTATAGATTGACATAGACGACGATCTAACGCTGTTTAAAGTGGTTAACCGCTTTTGTTTTGGTTGTACTAGCTTAATTAATGTCAGACAGGTTTTATCTACTTAATTCCATTGAAAAACCATTCAGTAGGTACTTAAAGCTTCAAAAAGTGTGTTCTAAAAAAAGCAATTTTTCGTGCTTGATTTCCTCAATTATTCTACGTCCTTGATTACCTCCTGTATTTATGTCCTATTTTTAATTTCGATTTATTAATCTTCATAACAATTTTTGTCTCGCTAAATATTATTTTCAGATGAAAGCTTTAAAAAAATATAAACATAGATATATCAAGGATCGCCATCTTACGTAACAAGATTCCTATATATTGAATATCGTATGTTTAATTAAGAATAGTAGGTAGTAGATAATGTATAGATTGATAGCGTCATTTACTTGGATTAGTTTACATCAGTAACATTATCGTGTAAAGGCCTACGCTGACCGAGACGAAGGCATGGCAAGGAATTTATTTTTTACGAATTAACATTCAATCGTATCGATGTAATACGAAATTCATTGCTGCCGTGACATCGAATAGGATTTCATAGTACGGCATTGAATTATTACCGACTTAAATTTTCTTCATATACTTGTTTTTGTTTGAGATAACAAACAAAATTAATATTTTTTACATGCCACGATAAGAATAGAATCACACAAATTGGGCAAGATAAACAAACAAACAAAGCCGTAGTGATTTTCACGGATTTTCCTTAAGTTTTAGAGAGACAAAAAACGCCTGAGATTACTTTTTCTTTTGGTTTCGTATTAATTGGTGTGCGATGTAAAATGCTTTATATCCCTATGCTATTTATGAAACTTCATTGAGATAAGGCTAACCAATTTTTATAGTTACATACCCAAGGATAAAACGGGACCATACTACTAAGACTTCGCCGTCCATCTGTCTGTCTATCCATTTATCACCAGGCTGTATCTTAGGAATCGTGATAGACAGTTGACTTTTTACAGACGATGTGCACATACACACTACATGTAGACATATACACTACGTATACTTACTGGGTACTAAAAAGAAATTTGAAAACTAGAGTTAAATAGAACTATAAATTATAGAGTAAAATTGATAACGGCAACAAGTAGACGCTTGAAATGTTCATAGAAGATTGAGTAAATAATTCTATTGGGCCAAACCACACTTACCTATCTATGGCAAAGGGGTCCATAGTAAACCACCAAACCCGTAAGAATGAATTTTCCTTATTTAATAAAAGGTTAATTACCTATGCCTGTGTGCAGTTCAAGGTAAAATTAAATATAGAAAGTTTATCATTTCCATATTTATCACGTGGCTTTCAAAAGTGAATCGGTGCCAAAAAAATAAAGTAAAAAAAAAACTTTACGTTCACATTCACATTCATTGTTGTAGTAAATTCATTCATCATTTACGCATCCCAGTCGACAGGCACACAGACGCGCGTCAGAGCTGTTGCATTTTATGTACCTATCTGTGATTGAAGTGGAATGCCAATCTACAGACTAGAGAGCTTTTAATTCATTTTTATTATCTCTCTTCATTCATTTATCTTCGTTTGAAAAGATTCCGATTACATTCTGTTGAAATACTTTTTCAATTTGCTCGTTGTGCATGGATTAGGTTGAGGTATCTACTTATAGATGTGTACATTTTTTAGACTGGTGTTAAACCACCTATTTATTCGATATCCGACTGATACCGCACCGACCTTGAACTGAAATTAGACTCATCACTGTTTCGAATAAGATCGTCTGATCAACATTTCTCTCAATCTTTTGGAAGCTGGGGCTATTTAGTAAGTAGATTAACGCTTTAGAGAGCTTCATGTGAAAACAACATTTTTTCAAAAGCATGCATGTATTTATATGAAATATCATCTTCACATGATTAATCATAAAAAATGTAATTAGATGTCGGAAACGTCGCTTACATTTGCATTGTACGTACGTGCTGTAGTTAGAGCACATAAATTATTTCCACTTGACAGCGCTATATAAATACGCTAGAATAAGACATCCTTCGTAGCCCGAAAATCGTAGATATTTGTTTTCATGCCAGCCCTTGAAAAACAGTCACTTGTTTCTATTACACCCGCACCCGAGAGATCTGGAGGATAGATGAATACAGAAGCAGTTACGGTCAAGTCCGATATGCGTAATAAATATGGTGACCTCAAGAGATTTCGGGAAATATAAAACATATAGGTAATTATATACGTAGTAAATATAGGTATTTGCTAACCGATCCGTAAATAAATGCATATTGTATAATCATCATCACCGGTCTGGTTGTCAAGAATCTAGACTAAACATCTATTGTAATAAGAAATAGTTTTCCTGTTCTTAATATACTTACGATAAATGTAAAATCAATGCTTACTGTTTGGGGTGGTAAATTAATTAATAGATGCACAGAGGTGACACATCACTGGTAATAAAATAAACCAGATACGGCGAACATAAAAAAATATCACCGGGCGGGAACACACCACGGCGGACGAGGTCGTTAACTTTTTACGCAATGGCAGTTTGTGGTCGTTGCTTCTATCCTACTATCGATATACCATGACGCTGAAAACATGTAGGTTATTCGTACTTAACTACACCGTGTATGTGATATTGATAGGGGGTTCGACAGATTCTACTTAACTCATACCTACTAAATGACCCCTGTGTAAACTACAGCAACCACCAATATCATCTTGCCCTTGTCAAAATTTTATTTGGGGTCTGCGCAGCATGTTTTCTTCTTCCATACTCTTTCGTCTGCTGTACTACAGCAATCACCATGCTACTTAGCATTAAAAAAATAAAAAGGGTTTTTTCTGATATAGGTTAACATCCAGAATACATCGATGCACTTATGCAATCTGAAGTGGTCACATTATAATGACTGCTGTAGTGGCGATGAGCACCACGACGTCACCAAAGACTTCGCTTGCCAAGCTTGTTCTCTATCCTAAGCCGAAACCGTTCAAGATCATGGTTTTAGGCCAGTCCGGAGTTGGCAAATCTGGTAAGACCAAAATACTTCTGCCATGTCATTTCGAGTTATAAGTAAAGTCAATTTTAGAATTTCAGTCTTTGCTAAAAAATAATTTAATTACAAGGAAAAAATCCAGCGTTATTTCTACACTATTTAGGTAAACATTTTGACAAGCCGTTATATAACTTTCAGCTCTCGTAGTAAGATTCATTACACGAAGATTCATCGGCGAATACGACCCCAATTTAGAGAAGATCTACGCATTCCAAACCGTCATTGATAACGAGATGGTTTATTTTGAAATATTAGATTCTGCTGGAGATTCACATGTAAGTTTTTCAGTCTGAAATAATATAATGTGTATTTTATATCATTCACATTTAGGTACAGGCGAAATTCATGAATTCCAAACGGTTGTCTAAAACATTTAATAAAAGTTTACTACATACGAAATATATCACTTATCACTCAATTGGACGCTAAACACACTGATATTGGTTTTGTTACAGTATGAAAATAAACACGATGATTCATGAATGTATTTTTATTGCACTCAGGAAAGTGAATACGCGAATCTGGAGAGCAACATACGATGGGCGGAGGCGTTCATTCTAATGTATTCGGTCACGGACAAGTGTTCCTTCGACGAGTGCCACCGGCTCAAATTCCTCATCAACTACAACAAGAGGAGACGCAGACTCGCTTCCTCTATGAGGGTTAGTCACGCAACTAACTCAAAATTAACTCGTCGTTTGTGTTTTATCGTCCAGGAAAATAAAGGGAACCATTCATTAATTGAGGAACTTATCTTCATTACGGCTGTTTGGCGTGGTAAACAAAGGATACACTCCAAATCTTTATATATGTCCTTATCAATTAAATTATGGGTTTACGGTAAAGGCCGACTTCTTCAATCAAAAGTAATGACACAAGATATTTATATTAATGGTACCGCGCTTTGTCAAGCAATTTTACAGACCTCATCAATTGCTTTACGAGAAAGAGTTCTCCAATCTACACTAAAATTATTAATTACTTCTGCTTCTTTTCTTAACTTTAGTTTAAAAACATCGTAAATGGTGCAACGCAATACCTTCTCAATAATTTATTTCATAATAATCCAATTTTAGAACTTCATTTTAAGCTATCGATTTCGTCTTTAATAGGTCTTCACTTTATTTCAAAAGAGGTCGAGGGAGTTTTTTGAGATGCCAAATGATGGCGAACATGGGTACCTACTAATACATAAAAAATTATACGACGTCGGATTGAACCTCCTTTTTTTCGGGAAGTCGCTTAAAAAGGGGAGTTTGTTTATAAAGTATTCGAATGGATTATGTTTTTTAGTTTGTAGGTATAAGTTTGAGCATGAGACCCTGAAAATTGGTAGACAGGATATATTCATTAAATAATTATCAAGATAGTAAAATTCTAGAAACCGCTCGGTCCCTTTACCTACTGGCTGCCACTAGATAGCCATTTTATTTTCTATAGCTGCGGAAGGCACCCAATAATAGTTATTTGTTATACAAGAGTGCAAAGTTGCTTTTTAACCGCGGGCTCAATTTTGATGACCGAGCAAGCGAAGGATTCTAAAATTGAAACACGAGCGTAGCGAGTGTTTCAATAATTAGAATCCTGAGCGATAGTGAGGGAATCAAAAGAGCACAAGGTGAAAAATCTTTGCACTCGAGTGCAACACGTAACTTTTCATCCCACCTCATCGAGGAAATTTCTAAACTCAAAAAAAGAAAATGGCACGCACGTCACACATGGCAAATTAAAAAGATGTAGGTACCTATTAAAATTTATGTATGCAAAAACTCAGTTTAATAATGTAATGAAGTTTAAAATCGACCTCAAAACAATAGAAAATAATAATTTCATCCCACTTCATCGAGGAAGTTACTTAATGCCAAAAAACAAAATGGCGCGCACATATGAGTATCAAATTAAAAAGATGTACCTATTAAAGTTCATTTATTTGAAAACTCAGTTTAAAAATGAAACGAGGTTAAAAATCTTTTTAAAAACAATAATAAAAGTTACTTAATTAATTGAATAATTATTTTAAGCAGTATTTAATTTGTTTAATATGTATTTGTTTGAAAAGTCTTATCAACATTGTCACAAATGGAGTATTGCACACGATGTTCTAAATTCAAATCACTTTGCCGCTCTAGAGAATAAAAACGGTTTTTGCGCTCAGATATCAAAGGGTAAAACTACTCTTTCCGAGATGGTGGGATGAAAACATTATTATCGACATCTATAGTTCGTTCAAAAACTTTTTTGTGTGCTTAACAGCTGAGTTTTAATTCCGAAACCTATCTTCAAAAGCATTTAACATAATTACAACTTTTGGGTCACTTCCAAAGATTCAGCATAGCCACTTTAACATTTATCGATTTGGGTTCTTGGGATCCGAATACGCTGAGCAAAATACAAGCTGTTGATTTGCATCCGTGCCATAGTCAAGGACGTAATTATACTAATGATTCTCAATCCAAATCAACAAAAAAATTGGTACAAAATTTTTTGATTTTAATTTTTTTTCGGAAATCCGTCAATGTCATCTAGCCGTATTTAAACTTGGCGCGTGTGTTACTGGCCTTAAAACCGTGCTGCGCCCTCACACAAACGCAAACACAAAGCATACGCAACGATTATTCATAAATTTCATTCATAAAATTGGATTACTTCTGAAATACTATGACATTACAATGACAAAAAAAGCAGTGCATATTAGCTATTTCCCGTCAACTGTAATTCCAATCGATTATTTATGTATTTTATGTCCTCCTCCTGAAGTATGGCACAAATGCAAATCAACACCTTGTATAAGGATACTTTCAGCAGGTAGTAAACTACATAGGTAGGTATAGTTATCGGCACGGATATTGAGCTCTCGGCGGAAGAGTGGGAATCGCTTTGCGCATTGTACACGTAAGGCAATAAACCAATAAATCGCTTCTACGCAGGTGAAGGTCAAGGCTCAATATCCGTGCCGATAACTAGGTATAGGTAAACAAACAAAAAGTAAATACACCCAGAAGGTATGTACTTCTAGAAACCAACTAAATCAAATAAAAGACACTGTTTATCTAATGAATTTATTATGAAGACGAGGTAAACATTGGACATAACCCATTATTGTCCTGACTCGTTACTCAATACTCTATTCACTTTCCATATTGATTTTCACTGGAACCGTTAAGGTTTTATCTTACTTCATACGTTTCACTATTTTTTCATTACGTTTACAGTTAGGATTTTTTTTTGTTATTAGGACAGTGCAATAGAGACGCCAGTTGTTATGGTGGGCAACAAGATAGATCAAATAGGCGACCGCATGGTGACCACTGAAGAAGGCCAGCGACGCAGCAAGGAGATCGGCTGCGTCTGCTTCCACGAAATCTCAGTCAGAGAAAGTATTGATCAGGTAACCTAACTCTCTATCTTTATCCTGAATGTTGTAATCAAAGTGTAATCCGCTTTCCTGGATATATTATTCCTGCTCGAGTATTTTGCACAATATTCGACATATTTTTGTCTTTGTTATGATCTGAAATAAGTAAATATAAATACCAAATAAACTGTCAGTGTTTACCTATATTGTTTGGGGAAAATGTTTACCTCGGAAAATTCCATATTTTATTCTTACGTCTTGTGTCTCTTGAATATCAGGGAAAGTTTGAGCGAATTTCTGATGCACGTAATACCGCAGAATCGCGACTACGTGAATGACTTACATAGTAACAACATAGTCTTGTTGCGGAACAGATGAATTTGATGTTATTGCGCCAAAATACCCGCTGAGCTCAAGCAATATTTTGAGTTTCCCATTTCAATAGCAATTCAAAACATGTTTCAGACGCTACGGAGAGCATTTGTCTACAAGGGAAAATATTTTCGAATCAACTAAATGATCGCAATATTTTAGAATATTTTCATTGAAAATGTGGAAAGTTTTTCTAGTGAACTAAGTGTAAAAGTAATAACGGTATATGCAGTGCCGGTTTTAACTCTACCAGCGCCCTGGGCAATATTTCTACGGCACCCTCTAACTGCAATTTAAATACCTACGAAAAAAAGCCGGCCAAGAGGTGTCGGGCCACGATTTGTGTAGGGTTCCGTAGTTTTCCGAGTATAGCCCATACCTAATAAATTATTGGGTACTAAGCAAGTACCAAAAATCGACTGATGAAACAAACTCTCGAATTAATGTAAAATAGCTGACAAAATTTTTAAGCTTCTTACGCCTATTTCGATAGAATACCTAATAAAAGACAAATTTACATTTAAACGTATAATGTGATCTCGCGACTTGAAATATATTTTCCTCCATATAATGTATTTTCCTTTGTCGGGAAAAATCGGAAGTTCTTGGAATGTCCGCTCGGTAAACGGTTCCGCATAAATAAAATTCCTTGCTTCCACGCTGACGCCCGAATTCGCAAATCCTTTTAGGATGTATATTCACATTTATAAATCGTGAAACAAGGGGAAACGACAAATAACTTTCTTTAGTATACCTAAATATAATAATAATCAGCACCACATATTAAATTACATAAATATATAAACCATACATCTATTGAACCTTAATCGATCGACTCCAATGGCAACAGCATCCTCTCTACATTTTGTCTAAAACACGAAACTAAGGACCAAATGGTCTTTGATCAATATATACAAAGTTCCCAAGAAAAAAGTATATAAATAAGTACGCGATTACGTTTCGTCCGCAAGGGTCGAATCTTTTTTAACGTGAGCTTTAAATATTGGTACAAAGTAACTTGATTCTTAGCGAGATAAGTAGCTAGCGCTATTGTACACAAAGGATTTTCTTTTACGAGTGGTTTGTAAGTACCTACATAGAAGTTTTGAAAGAAGTTGAAGTGTATTCGGATCACGATCTTCCTTTCATAACGCTGAGACTTGAGACAAACATTCAGCTGAACAAAGTCGAGTATGCTTACCTGAATGTTAGAAGCAACTTGAACACTGAATAGGGTTACCAAAACAAATTAAACGTATTAGGTAAGATTTTATCGGATACCATAACAATTTGTTATTCTAAATACTAACAACCTGCCATAATTTCGTATAATTTTATTGCTCTTCAGGGAGGTAGTTACTATGTTGCGAACATTTCCGGGTTCCATGCTAAACCAACACCCCGCGTTTATTGTAAACCCGAAAGATATTTGAGAGTATTGGAGCCTTAGGCATCACATGACCTAATGGTTCGTGTCTCGGACTCCGTGATGATGCAAAAGGGTAAATGCCAGCAAAATGGACTCATCATGTTTTGATTTATAAAAGAGACTTCACACGATTCTAAACTAATAAATAAATAGGTAAGGAAGCGTTCATGATTGGCTACATTTAATTACATGGACAAAATTTTGAGAACCAAACCCTAGTAAACGAATTGGTGAAGATGAGGCGGCTTTGTAGCATATTTACATACGGTATCTACTTACGTTTACTTAGTTACTTGCCTGCTCAACGGCCGTATAGACTAATTTAACTTTGCAATCCCATCCAATTTATACGCTAGTCTTTTACTGACATATTCGATTTATTGTGAGCTGAGCCAATAATTATGTGTGTCCTTTAAGATACAGAGCGTGGGATTGTTTGAACCATCATCAAATCTTGTTCACGATAAAGTGTAGGTATTATGTTCCAGAATAAACATTAGTAATAGAGATGATTCTTTTATTATTTACTGGAAAAAGATTTGCAGTTTCCTGTAAACATGCATACTAGCTACTTTACTCACATATTTATTTTTATCCTACTACCGTAGGTGTCAGTTGAAACGGAACCGTGGGACAGAGACTTATGATTAATTTGGAGTCGACCACCTAACAAGTGGCTATGTAATGCTAATACATATGTTCGTTTCAGCTCCGAAATAAAATATTGTATACTACATGGAACCTGATCCTCAGTTTTTTAAATCCGATTTGCAGGATACATTTATTTATCTATGTTTCATTTGGTTTTGCCCCCGAAACATAATTAAATACAGTGTTTAAAGTAAGCCAGTCAGCTTGACATCAAATCAGTACCTACTCTTGTAATAAATGCATGAGTTTGTAATCCGCAGTGTGATGAACTCCAAACATAGTCCGGACTTATGCATAGTTGATGCAATGAACCAGTCCCCTGGACAATATCTACGTACAACCTAATCACTTTCATTACATAGTATAAAACTAAGTCGCTTTTTCTGTTCCTATATCCCGGTGCCCCTTTGTTCGCTTAAATCTTTAAAACTGTGCAACCGATTTTCATGCGGGTTTTTTAATTAATTAGAGTGTTTCAAGGGAAGGTTTAATGTATAATAACATCCATTAAATAGTGGGAAAACACTGTTTTGCCGTGCGAAGCCGGGGAGGGTCGCTAGTAATCATAAGCATGTCGCATTCGTTAAAGTAATGTAATAAGTATGTATTTTCTTTGGTATTTTCCCAGGTATGGGGTGTGTTCCGTGATGCGCGACGTTTCTGGCGCGTCAGCAGCAAATGGTCCCGGCGTGACTGTGACCGACACCCGGCGGCACTGGGGCGGCCCTTAGCACGAGCATCGTCCGACACCACGCCCGACACCAATGCGGCACCACCCTTCTGTTAGTATACAATAATATAGCAGTTGTTAATTTAATCATGCTACGGAACCTATTTTTTAAAGAGAAAAATATGCCCTTTTTTGGCCCACACGTATAAGGTTCATTTTTTCTTTTGAGCCAAGTACCATTGGGTAACTCAGAAGCTTGACCTACAAAGTGAATAATAATTAATATAATAGCTTGAAATTATACTGTATTATACTGTAGGTACCTAGAGATTCAGGAAAACCCATTTGTTTTTCAAATAGACATCACTGAAAAATAACCCGGTAAAACCTTTGACTGGTAACGAGGCCCTTGGGAAATAATGATTCTAAGAGAACAACACAATAAATAGCTGCGAGTTACTAAATTGTTACGGATGAAATAAAAACAAAAATACCTGTCTTCTACTAAATTATTCGAATTTTCATGTCCCTAGTGACTTCCTGGACGAATAAAATCCACAGATAAACAAGCTCACTACAACACGGAATGTGTTCTAGGGACTTATTATCTCGCTTATAATAATGTAGCCGATTTTAGTGCGGCCAATGTGAGGGTTCTATGGGGCCCTTGGGAACATAATGTAGGACCTATTTTCCGCACTGGACGAATGAATATCATCTGATGAAAATACTGTGGTGTCCCTAATAAAGTTGGGTTTGGCAAGTATACATAGATTAGATGTCTACTATTGTCTATGTCTATAAAACAAAATATTATAATTTTAAAAGACATAATAATATAATCTAGCAGCTAGATTTATTTTAAATCTTTTCAGCTGCGAATAACATTACAGTAGGTATTTATTGAAAAACTATGGCTGGCAGCTGTGATATATTTCCGTACCTACATATTTTACTGGCCATTCAACCATCTGTTGCATCTAAATATATATTTTGCATGGATCACGAGTGCCCATACAGAATAGGTTGTTTATCTAACAGGATTCTAATGTCAGGTGCACAAAGAATTCACAAAGAGAAACCTAACGAAACGTAAACTCAGAAGTAGATTACCCTTCCGTTCAAGATAATTGTGATGGGTACATACCTATATTATCTTCTCAATTTCTTATTACTCACTTCCCTAATAAAAAAATAAGGAGATACTTAAAATGAATAATTGTAATCGTATTTTTCCATATATTATATTAAATTGTTTACTGGTGTATAAAGTACAGCACCTACGTAAATCTTGATTGAGTGGATGTAATTTTTTTCTTGTAAGGATGCGCGCTATACGTTATTATTACCTGCCAATCCTATCTCCTTTTAAAACAAGTCATTAAACATAAAGCGTAAGTTCGATCCGTATAAGATTCACGGATACTTTTGTAACTGCATATTTAAGATTCTAATATAACCGTCTGTCTATCCATTTGCAGCCAAAACATGCATTTATTGAATCCAAAAATTTTCAACTGCAGTTCCTAATACTTACGTACCTATTGTATACTTTCCAGGTCGGCGATGGACAGAGATGGAGCTGGATGAAGAAGATGAGGTATGCGTGGGGCGCAGCGACTCCACCTCGTCATCAGGTCGGTCGGAGTGCGGGGACGAGTTCCGAGCCCGCGCCAGCACGGACTCGCGCCTGCCGCCGCGGCCTGCGCGGCTCCGGCACCCGCTCCCAACCAGGCCCTTCCCGACCCCCGTCAGAAGAATGAGCGTCGCCATGAGAGGAAACAACGCCAGCACATATTGAACCATTCATTCATTGTAACACGATCAAACTTTAACATGAGTACGAACTACTAAGTAAATAATACTCGAGTGGTATTTGTGTAAACTTAAACTTGTCTGATGCCGAAATACATCAAGGTTTTGGAAGATAAACTGACCTACTTAGATACAATGTGCAAGTTTCATATTAAGCTTCACCATATTTGAGCTGCTTTATGAAGTCTGGTTTAAGTAGGTTAAATGTACACAGAAACTTTGTTTAGCATAATGCATACGGAAAAAGGGTAAACTTCGTTAATTTTTAATTTCTTCACAACTTTTTTGAAATTCTAATAGGATTACAATAACGGGCTGTGAAATAAGCGAGAAATTACTGATCTTACCAAACCCTTTTGTTCTCCGTTTCAATCTCGATTCCCATTCCATATCCTCGATCTACGATTTAAATAAACGAGACTCTTCTTCCCATTAAATATGTTCTTCGCCAACAAAATGCCCCTACAATACTTTACATAATTACAACAAGAAGTATGTGGAGTGGGTCCTGTATTAATAAAGTTTAGATGCTGTACAACGAATACGAGAGATATTTCATAAGCGTAGGCATTTTTTTGTCAGGACCTTTTTATGAAAAAGTTTCAGTGCGACATTCCCGCCATTTTTATTCCTTTCAGTGGCAAAGTGTCAAAAGTTGCGTTTTACGCAGGAAATTAAATACGAGTCAAAAACAAAGATATTGAGTAGAACTGCTTTATTATAAACTTTTTACTTTACCTTGTTAAATTACTTATTTCCTGTTTTGTTTTTGTGAGAGAGTAAAACTTTTAAAATCTCGTTGAATTAATCCCTTGTCGTATCTACCTATAGATAAGTAGACATACGATATTTTGCGAAACGGGCTAGGAGTTATTGATTTATTCAAACAGCTTTTAAAACAGGCTATTTATGACAGTTATAATGTCTCCCTATTGCGGTATTTTATGTGACGTCAAGTATAAAAAATTATAAATAATAACTTTTAATTATCTTAGGCGTTCCGATAAGTTATTATATGAAAGTTATTATTCATTGTATGAAATTTAGCTTAATCGCAAAATATTGTCGACGGATTTGCTACTAAATGTTACCTTTTCATAACATTCATTGAAAAAAAAATGTATACAAACTACTATTGGCATGTTATATAAGTATCGATAAGATAGTGTACCTGATTATGTAAATGTCATATGTTAACTTAAACATGATATGAATTATTTAACACAGCAATTCTATATTTTTATTTCCCTGAGTACGAACGTTTATTTCTGTTCAGTTGTTCTTCATCACTACGCAAAGGGTGTGAAAGGGCGAGATATTCCAGTGTTTGATTTCACTTCAGCCGTAAAGATCAAACGTAGTCTTCTGAACCTTCGACGATCGCTTCAAGTATTCCAAATACTTACTTTCTAATTGTCTCTTTTCAGTTACTCGAAGCGAATATCTGGGTCAACAGGTATTATTGTTACAAATAACAACAGAACTATATATTTTCTCACAGAAGCTCTTGAATACTTAAATGGTATATAATGAAGAAGCCTGTAGTTGTTATTTATTTTGGTAATATTTTAAAGGCTATTTAAGACAAAATAATTGAAATTATTAGTAGTTATACGTGTTACATGTTTGTTGTGTCTAAACGTGATCCCCGGAAGGAACGTGAAGCGGTTGCGGCACTGCTGACCCCCAGATACCCTTTATTTGTTAAGCTAAATGGTCACTTATTTGCGGTTACAGATATGGGTCATATAAATTGATAAATAAATGAGGAATTAAATTAATGGCATGGAATGTTCTCCCGAAGAGCATCATAACGCTTAATACCTAAAACTATTTCATTTACGTAAGTATACGTCCCTTTTACCCGTACTACAAAAACACTTTTATGAAACAGCCGCATCAACATAACAAAGGAGTGTCCTATTCTAGCTGCGTTATTATTAGGTACCGTAAAATGCATTGAGAAGCACCGAACCTACAGGAAAATTACTCATCTTATTAAGGTCAAAATGATATGCCGCGTGCAAACATTAGTTTTATCGCATTACCTATCTAATGGTATTTCATTTGTTTACATTTATATGAAAGCAGAAGCTCTCCCTGACCCCTGGTCCCCTCGAGACAAGATTAGAACTGATCGTCGATCGCTGCCGACGCGACTTGCACGCCATTACGTTACTAGTACGTGTCTGTTTTAGATAAAGATAAAAGCTGCAGTAGTGCAGTCTATCGACCGCCTCAGCTGCACTCGGGAACACTCAAATAGTTGCACTTATCAGATTCGGCTCACACCCACGCGTACAGCTATTGCATTCACCTTAATCCGTTTTTCTTAAAACGTGATCAAGCTGTTTTAGTGACAGCCAAACTCGATAAAAGAACCTGGAAAAACACAAGAGTAAAGAACGCGTGGATCGAACAATCAACGGTGACCTTAATAGAACAAATCTATTGTCTTAACAATATAAATCATGAGCACGATATTATCAGATGATTAATTTGATCTATGGCCTGCAGATTACAGTGTACTATTGATCAAATTACAGACACTTGACAATCACAATAACAATTACATCGACACGTTATTTATATGCAAATCATTATAACATGAAGATGAGTGACACTAGACCTGCAGATCGAAAGGTTACTCATAATTAATTTTCCGTATTTAGAATATTTCGCATAGAAATACTTAGACGAGTCATCGATAATGATCGATGTCCAATGTCAAATCGGAAAACTAAGCCAGCCTCGCGCCTTAATTAAGATACGCGCTCCTACTGACAACACATGCTTTCATCAAATCAACCTAAAACTGGCCTAATAAATAATAGTGGGTTAGGTACCAAAACCATACTCTGAATGCATCAAGCACTGATTTGGTTATAATTATTATGGCTACAAATACACACTCACGTATTACATACATACACTCTTGCCGCCAATTATACCGGATCTAAAGACCGGTTCAAATTCCGCGATAGCAAACCTATAGATAGACAATCTATAGTCAACCGGCAGATATGTTCAGCAAGCACGGCGAAGTCTGTCAAGCAAAACGGTTTTAATTAAAACTGATTTAAGTTCGCACCATCTGGTGTTCTTCAGTTGCATAATAAATCGGACACCGCGTTTCCGAAATATACCTAATAATAACTTGACCCAGTACCTTCTGTGGCTTTACGAATATCTTCCGGATATTTTTATTCTTTTTATTTTTTTTAAATAGGACATATATTTGGTAGTGACATGGCACACCTTTATGCTAAGATGTTTGTTTAATGGAGCAGACGTGAGGGCCCAGGCTGACCGCAGGATATCGGCAGGGCCGGCACTTGCTGCGGATTAACGAAACCGGGTCGCGGCGACACGCATCGTATGCGCATCCAGTAAACCAATTATATTCACTGCTAGCTCTGATGCAGCCTTCTCATTGAAAGGTCTACTCGATAATAATACATCATTGCCTTTTCGTCCTGTCGTAAACTGCTGTAAGTCAGCTATAGGTGTGTATTCACGCGTACATGATTTTTATGGGTTTGTGTTTTCAAATCAAATGAAATGAAATTAGCTATCGTACATTTTATGAACTCTATGACGCTTTTCAACTCAGAAATAAAATGTTAAGTTACCTGAAAAGTACCTTTGGACGGAAATCCCTAATAATTCTGTTTGTGACAAAAACAAAGTCCGGTACTTAGATCATTGGTGTCCAATGAATGTCAAACGATTGTTAGGGGGCTTGCGACCTCTAGCGTTATTACTGTTAACGATCAGTTACGTGACCTTTTACACGTTATTTCAGAAAGGATTACACTTGCATACCTACTGCCAGATAACCGCAAACATACATTTGACACGTTCCAACTCACGTTATTGTATTTTCCCTGAAGTGGCATGGAAACAAAGGCGATTATTAAAATATAAGTATGATTCAGTACCTGTATCAAATCGATGGTTGTACATCAGAAAACAAAATATTCGTCATTTTCCTTACTTGTGCATAGTTCTCTATTGCACATTAGATACTACAATGTAGGTAATAAGCGATTATTACCAATTTACCGCTGGACTCAAACCCGAGTCGTTGCAATCCAACGGTCTTTAAATTTATTATGTCCGTTATGTAAGTGTTATGAAAGAAATTACTTAACTGACATACTGCACTTTGTTCTACGATGGCCTACTGTCTAGTAAGTAGTAACTCACCAGTCCCACGACCCGCGCCTCAAGCCGGTCTATTTATATCACATTTGGTCTATGTTCTTAGCAAAACAACTTTATACCAACTGAATACGGTTTAACTTGCTTCATAATTGTTTTATGTAGTTGTATACCTCGATCACTCAGCTGTTCTTGGTCTGTGCTTAAAATACTTGAAAGTGTCATGCATAATGAAACATATTCTATCTAAATTCACCATTACTATTCACTTATACTTTTAGGTAGGTGTCAGCTTCCCGATTTCACAGAACTAAAATATTGCAATGCGAATTTAACAAAAAAATCTTAATAACAAAAATTTTTAAACGCCCCTGAAACTCTATGTGCGTAAATGGCACACTTCACTTTTATTTTTCAGAACAGTAATTCAGCTTAAGAGGGCGTGTGCCACGATAATCACTGTCATCATCCGAAATGTTCTAATCCAGCAAAAATGTGTCCTAGTACTTTACAAATAATACTGAAAAAGTGATTACAAACATTATAAAGAGTTGCTTGTTATTTTACGACATCATTTTCACAAGAACATGTGAAAACTGCAACAGTCAGGCCCTGTTTTGCAATGCGGTTTATGGGCTGCAAATTACAACCATACAAGACAGAATGCATTCCTTTGACCAACAGCAGTATGTACATAGAATGATAGAAAATAGAACATCGCAAATAGGTGTTACAATTCCTAGGAACGTGTAACGTGGGTCACGTTGACGTGTGACTGATGAATATTTTATTGCCTCCTCTGCTACCCACGGGCGCGCAAGAGCACTGGGACATCTCACTTACGGCCTGTAGTAAACATGTACTTACCTCGTTAAAACCAATGTCTACAAGTGCACATTATGGACGTAAACATCTCACACATCCACAGAAGTATAATTTGGCTGCGTGTTTAGCCTAAATAATATGCTGTTTCTGTATCCCAGACATAACATGTCATCGTAAGTTACGCACTAAGTATGACTTGTTTCTTTGTAAAAACATTATTTTTTACTTGATATCGAAAAATGGTAGAAGCAATTTGTTATACTTAATCGCCTAGTATTCACCACATAAGTACTTGCAGTATAATATATCATCGTCATTATATTTGAGACACAAACAACTGACTCACTGTAAAGAAAAACATCCTTTTCTTTTCCTCTTGAATGGTTCTTGCTGGTCAATGCAAAGTCTGAACAAATCAACATAAAACACTTACACTTACAGTTAGGTAATGGTTTATTTAATTACTGACTTCTTTGTTTGAATTAGTCAGATGTTGGGTCAGATCGCGGGTTCGTAGGTAGTTAATTTTAAATCCGTTCTATAAAATTTTAGTTTTAAAGATAAATGAATAGGCATCTTCTGTATATTATCGTAAATAATGGCTCTCTAAGGCTAATGAAATGTATAATATTAAATATCTGACATTCTATCTTGGGTTAACACGTGTGGTTTATCATCTGAGCCAAAGTTTAAACTGCGGTCATTGTAATCTACTATGACGAAAATACACGATCAAAAACCAAAGAACGTTAGTCCGGCACCATCTTTATCATTATCATTCAAAAGCCGTTCATAAAAGCCCGGCTAGTGAGTAGTTGGGAAACAAGATCACCAATTTATTTACATACTAGAAAATATTTATCACTTCAGCGATTAAGACAATAGAAAATGAATGAATGAGAAACGGCAACAATTTTTACTAAGTAAATCATTGTTTGGAAGCTTGCGTAGCTGCGAAGTTCTGCGGTTGCTACAAATTACTACGAGCTACGAATTTTTTTTTGTCTTCTAAATGATCATTTTTGTTACCAAGAGGAAATAACTAATAGGCAATGGTTATTTAATTAGTTATCTGTCTCATAATGTTTCAATAAGGGCAATATTGATTAATAATTAGGTGAAACTATTATTACATTGCCGTAACCTTTCAGTTATTTTCCTGTTTATTGAATGTCGTAATATGTAGAGTAAGCAGCGGTAATCTGTGGTAAGTAGGGTATGTAAAAATCTATGTATAAGTGCTGTTGCGCTTGAACTGCATAAATACGTGTATTTTTATTATAGTAAAATAACACGCCTTTGTTGACGGTTACATGTTTTGGACTCTGTGTCTGTCAGGCTTTTACGATCGCTAAAAGCAAGACTTGATACTTGGGATCGGATTTCGGTAAACACATTGAGATTGTGTCACATGCTGAAGTGCCACCCGTCCAGTAATTTGCCATAGGGACTAAACCTAACCTCGAACGATAGAACACAAATTAGGTAAGTACCTAATTAATCAGCAACAATTTACCTGAATTTGAAAACTCTACACGTGTAACAAGTCAAGGTCAACTCATCAATTTAATTTGTGTGTACATACTGAAGTAATTTTCCATAAAACATGCTCATATAAAATGTTATCAATAAGACAATTTTTATCGTGTTTATGTCTACACCAAATAGGAACACTTCCGATTTATTTACGTCGTTATGAAAACCACTTGTTATCAATGAGTGCATTATTTTTAAACATACGTTAGCTGTTAGTAAAAATATAAAACTTATCTGACGCAGTTGGATAAAAAGTACAATATAAATAATAAGGATCTGACAATACGATTCACAGCTAGGGCTGCCATCCGTCCGGGTTTCCCCGGATTTGTCCTCGTTTGGAGGCCGTCCGGGGGCCGTCCGGGCGGGGTTTCAAGAAGTGTCCGGGGAAAACCCGGACATTTTTCACAGGGCCGTCTTAACCTATGGTGCAGGGTATGCGAATAACCCAGGCGCTGCGGGCTCAGAGGCGCCGCAGAGCGCCCACGCCACCGCCATACAGGCCTAGGGCCAGCAGATTTCAGAGGACGATCACTCGATTTGAGAGGATAAGAAGTCAAACAGGTTTTTCAATAAGAGTCCCAAAACTCAAAAATTTTCGCGCTCGCTTCGCTCGCGGCTTCTTCACTTTACGGATTTTTTTATTATACTAGTTTAGGTGCTTTAGTGACCCAAAACTCAAAAATTTTCGCGCTCGCTTCGCTCGCGGCTTCTTCACTTTACGGATTTTTTGATTATACAAGTTTAGATGCTTTAGTGACCCAAAACTCAAAAATTTTCGCGCTCGCTACGCTCGCGGCAACTTCACTTTTCAGCTTTTTGTATTTTTCAACATTTTTTTGTCTAACCTATCAAAAAGGTAGCGCCGTTTTAAAGTCCTATTACAAACAAGAAGATAACTCCTAGTTTCCATATGAGCTTTCTTATTTATGACATTTGAAATACATTAAGTCACAATCTTTCAATACTTCTATCTACTACATGAGCTAGAGACGGCCCTGACTTTTCATGTAAGGAAGCACGTCATTGAATTTAAGTATATGGTAATATTAAAAATTAGATCTTGTTTTGTTTTAAAAAAAAATTGGACTCGTCCGGGGAAAAAATGCTATTTACGCCAAATGTCCGGGTTTTTTTTAATGTTTGTCCGGGTTTGGCGAAATTCGAAATGGCAGCCCTATTCACAGCCTACAAGTGAAGTCATAGAGCAGTATCTAAGCGCTATTAATACAAATTATTTGCACATAATGAGACTATGTTTATTAGCTGGAACCGAACACGATCTGGCCTTGTCACGTCCTAGATTGAGGCGATCAATCAAATGCATTTTAGTTCAGATATTGACCACTTCACTAGTGTTCTAAAAATAGATCAGTGTTGGCCCAAATTTTTACCCACAAATTAGGGCAATAGATAATTGTTTGATATCGCTGTGAAGGGTCAAGTTAACATTGTAACTATGTATCAAACGGCACTTTGGGGACTCCACAGGAATGCCAAATATTTGCAGGTACGTGCTTGATATCACGTAGTTCCGATCTTATTTCAGACGGCATTTATTGTATTTAATTATCTGGCAAGCCTTTCCACAACTATGGTGGGGTCATCTTCTAGTCCACCAGGGTGCAGCTGAGTCACAGTGTTTTACATGGTACGACTGCATAACTGACCTCCTCAACCCAGTTTTCCGGGCAACCCCTTGATAAGCCTGAGTTATTATTACAGGTAGTTAGAAGTTACACTGCACAAGATACCACTGGAGTTCAGGACCACTTAGGAGTTCAGGACCCCTAATTAAACATACTTGCTGGAAATCGGAGGAACTTAAATTGTCATGGCGGATGGTTTCATATGACTTTTAATTTAATAGGTAGGTAACTAAAAATAGGCTACGTTATTTCCAATTCCAATGCAAAATATATTCGTAGTAGTAGTGTGTAAGCTAGGTACACTACGGGCTATCAGTACGTAATTAGTTTTCAATAGACAATTTTATAAATAGGCTCCTTTCCCTACAAATAGCATCGAGATAATGGGACCGAGCATATCCCCAAACACGTAGGTAGTGCTAGGGGCGCCAGCGTGATGACAGCTTTCAAACGCGTCTTCACTAATTAAATTGTGGAACAGACAGCAATGATAACGAACAGATTATATTTACGTAAACAACATTAGCATACTTATCAGATTTTCCGCCTACTACCTATATTACCCAACAAGAGTTTCATTTATGTTTGCTATTTTGGGCGTACCTATTTACGTCTTCAGATTAGGTTACTCACCTGAAATGTTCTAAATATAAACAAAATAAAAGTCATATACAAGCCAAACATAGCATCTCTGATAGGTAAGTGTCTACATTTCATTTGGACGTAAAGCCTATTAGGTACACCCAGTGCCCAAGATTCCCCAGTTCTGAATAAGCAGTTTTCACCATACACCATATTATAATGTGATTAAGTACAGATAAAATTAAATCACCGTCCAACTTTTACGGAATAAACCAATCCTTTGCAGTAATATGTAACAGCATTCCATCAGCCGTGTCACAAGACGCAACACAATTTCATCGCAATTAATTCTCATTAGCATATAGTGCAGACGACCTGTCAATAAATTGTCACCTTGTTTGTAAATAGCGCGGCTATATTGAGCGCTACACATGATTGCAAAGAATCCGATACAATTATATAGTGATTACAGCGTCGATGAAGTCACTGACTCGTAGTAGACGCTCGTAGTAAACGCAACAGCTGTCAGTGAACCCCCGCGTCGGCAGGATATTCCACTATTTACTCACACTACGCCTATCCCTTACTTCATTTCACACTGGTTTACAGATAACGGCATTTTAATCGCCGCGATTCAATAATCGCCAGTTTTATTGATAACGTCTCCTGCGCACGCAACAGGTTTTAATGTCACACAGATATTTTCAAAGGAATCGACTGTCGTACCTAACATACCTAAACATGTTAGGGTTCACACTCTTATTTACACTGTATTATTTAATACAGCCTTATTAGTTACAAAACTAATAAGATTCCTACTTTGTGTTTTGTATCATAATTTGGTTTACTGCTGTTTACCGCTACTTCTGCCTTATGTGTTCTCCGAGTTTTTATGAAAATATTAAACTGCAAGGACGGCCCGTTAACTGAAACTCGTGAAAAACTAACGAGAGATCGTGAAAGTGTAACAAAAATATTATATCGCTATAGTAAGACAAACTTGGGGCTTGCAGTTGGGCTACCTACTAAAAGATGGAAATCGTAAGATTTATGTTTCTATGCCTTCCTCAAATTCTTTTCCTATCTCTCAAACTTTTCTCTCTCTAGCGTGCTCCTACCCAGCCAGTAGCGGATTTACAAATTTGCCGCTAGTAGGCCATTCAATTTTCGCCGCCTCTAATGATTGTGAACTTAATGATATTTCTGTCAGTTACTAGATTATTTTTGCAACCCGCTATGTATATGGCGGACTACCTATTGAGCACCCACCCAAAAAAAAAACGACAAATGTAAAAACGTTACTGTTCCAAAACTCAATAATTTTGTACCAAAACGAGATTAAAAAAAAAAACCGCCGTAAAGTGAAAAAGTCGCGAGCGAAGCGAGCGCGAATTTTTTTAGTTTTGGGACACAAAAATACCTACCCAAACAAGTGTGGAAAAAAACCACTGCAAAGAGAAGAAGCCGCGAGCGTAGCGAGCGCGAAAGTTTTGATTTTTAGGTTGCAATAATACCTAAAGAAATCAGAAAATAGTCACTGTCAAGTTTTTGAGTCTTGGAACACAAAAATACTCAAACAAGTTTGAAAAAAAAAACAGTGTAAAGTGAAAAAGCTGAGAGCGCAGCGAGCGCGAATTTTTTGAGTTTTGGAACACAAAAGTGCTCCACCTCATAAACAGCTTTGAAATCGTCAGTGTAGAGCGTCAGTTGTTTTTGCTACTTCGGTGCTTTAACTTTTTGTTAGATTGAGGACTCAAAGAGCGCAGAATAAACCAGGAATTATGATTATGATGAAGAATGATTAATGTTGGAAGGATGATTTTTTATTTTATTTTTATTGAAACGCTTAGTATTGGAATATTTAAAAATTCATGATCACGTATAAGTACCTAAGTATATATTACAGTGCGTTTATTAATCGTTTATTTATATATGGATTGTGTACTCATATACTTAATTATAAAAAAAAACCTGTAAAAAAAATAGCTAAAGAAGAATGGCGAACTTGTATGTAAACTGGGACCCATTGATATAAGATTCGTACATAATTGAAACTTAGTACTACTTGTAGATCTATACAAAACTAACAAAAAAGCAAATGGATAATGAGTTGCAAAAGTTGGAAGAAAAAAGTTATGCGAGGTAGAAGATTATAACCTAAAAATCTCAAAACGAAAAGAATATTTGTGAACTAGGCACTTGGTGACCTGGTTTAAACTTTTATACTATAGATGAACGATGTCTTAAAGATCGCCTTCACTGTTTGTTCAGCGTAGGCATCGGATAAAAGTGTGGGCAGCGCAGACGCCGCGACTACCTACGTTGTGCAGGCGTCGCGTTGTCACGGCATCAGTGAAGGGTGACAAATCAACATCGAGCTGTGCTGGACTGTGCTGTTTTTTTAACTTGGCCGTCTCTAATATTTTAATGAGGATACAAACAAACCATGCTGCGCTGCTCTGTGCGAGGCAAGCTCTGTTTAGTTGACCAAACATAGCACAGCCTAGCAAAGCTCGATGTTGATTTGTCACCCTTGACTCTTGAAGGTTAATGTATACGCAGCATTAGTCCTGCAGGTGCCCGTCGCATGCACCGCGTTACTGCAGTTATGTACAATTGTGCGACTTCTGCGCCGCAGTGGAGAAGTCGCACAATTTTATTACGTTACGTTACGTTAACGCAGCGTGCCACAACAACGTAGCGCAGGCGTCACGTTGTAGCTCAGCAGCAGTGTGGGTAAAAACATATAGGTGTTAAACTATTACATAAAAACATGTTTACTAAATTAAACAATATACTCATTATTAAAAAAACATCTTTTATTTACTTTTTATCACAACATAGAAGGAAGAGGATAATGTATTTATTAATACAACTATTTATGTTTTTTTACATACCTACCATCACTGTTTCTGAACTAGCTGCATTTTTAGACAACCTTTCAACATATTATTTACCTAATTAAAAGATTGTCCAAGAATGAAGCTGGCGCAGAAACATAGTTCTGGTGTCTGGCATGACCCATGTACAATGCATTTTCCCAATTATCTGAGCATTTTCATCCAATACACGATGTCTTCGTACAATGCGTAATTGGCAATTGACACAACGCATTTTGCACGGTAAATAAGTCCAAATCACTTGCAAATCGGAATCCAAAGATAAACACGGTAGTCGTTATGCAGAATAGTCAGTCCAAATAGAAAGCCAAGTCGTCAAGAAGTAATCCACAAAATCGCATTCAAATCCCAAGTTAGCCGTTGAAAACAAAACCAAACATGGAATGACCATCGAGCTTAGAAGTCAATGGGAATGACAGAACACAGGGGCACGATTCTCCTAATTTCTTAAGCGACCTACGATTCACATTCGACTGAGATCCAATCCCGACTTGATTACGATTGAAGCGTATGTGGCATTCCACTATTTTTTCTTTGAAATAAACGTTTTTATCCTTTTCTGTCATTCAATAATGAATCATTTTGTCTGCAAATGATTTACGATTGCAAAATGAATGTAGATCAAACTACCGTATAGACCAAAATCACCAAAATAGCAGACCAATCGCAAACCAATCGAATGTCGTTGGAATACGATTGGTCTTATATTAGTAGCAGACTGCCCGATATGGTTAAAACTGCTATTGCAATCATATTGCGACTCGATTTCTATTCGATTTTGACATTATTAACTTAGGAGAATCGGGCCCCAGCACTGACAGCAGCCTCTAGCCACAAACGTTCCTATTTGCGTTCGCACAAAAAAGGTTAGCAATACAACATGCTAGCGGTGTAATTATTATTTACTAATTGTGTACTTTGCTTATTCATTGTTGCTGTTTCTATTTTACTTTTTAAGTAAAAAATACAAGAAAATAATAACTGCCAAACGTAGACGTTCACAAGTGTACGGCGATGAATCTACTTAATAATTAACTATGAAGATAGGAACGTAATCAGTGACACACGATGCGTTCGCAAACTGCATGTTATCTAATTTTTAATAGATTTAGTTTATTTCTAACTTTTAATTCCCATGAGCTAAAAACTCAATATTTTTTATATAATCCTCTACCAAACTTGTTATTTAAATTCATATAGATTTGCAAATGAATGATCTTTAAATCATGTGGGTCCATTTTCGCCATTCTTCTTTGCCGCCCCTCTAAATCTGCCGCCCTAGGCACTGGCCTACTTGGCCTATTGGTAAATCCGCCACTGTACCCAGCACGCTAGTAGTTGTAAACTATAGCCAAGATTTTACCTTCAAATCAAGCTTCACGCTCAATCCTTCTCCGTGTGAGAGGAGGCCTGTGCCCAGCAGTGGGACGATAAAAAAAAAAGGCTGTAACAGTAACAGTAACGAGCTTCACTTTTTTACGTAACATACGTAAGTAATTCTACCGTTACCTTAACTTTTGGATTATTGTTATGGATTGCCTACTGCCAATAATCAACACATTGTATTCTGCAAAGTGGATTTTCTCCGTAACAAATGACTACTTAAACCCGGTTTAAGGAGGATAAGTAACGAAAATAGAACTAATACAATGTACATTACATGTACGAATGTGGGTATTTGTTGCTACTGAATTTCGTCACAAATAACATAATTTTCCTCGCCTAGCGTAATGCTTTGTGGTTTTCCTGTAAGTATCTTTCGGATTTCATGTTCACTATAATAACCTACCTAAGGGAAAAGCACCTATTTCCGTTAAGGTACCAGTACCCGTTAAAAGTCAGTTTTTTGCTTATTGCATTTTTCTAGCAACAATTAAGTAAAGTTTGCGTATGGCACTACCTTTTCAGTAATATTTTGTACTATTATAAACGCAATATTGTCCAATAAGTTTAATATCTTCGAAAATATACGGTGACAAAAGTTTGTTATGTGAAAAATTAAAGTTCAGACAGTGAACTCCGAAACTACCACGTCGCATTGATGAGCTAGCCATTCTGAGACGGATAACTTTAACGTAAGAGTGTTAATTTTTGCAAATATTTGAATATATTATTTTTCGATGTAACCTATAAATTGTGCTGAATCTAACTGAGAAATATTTTTTTTTGCCGTTCACATCTATTGGTACCAACAAACCCCTACTTGACCCAGTACCCGTTAAAATTGTCGTTTTTTTACCGGTTATTGGTACACGATGAACCCGGTAGCAGACGTTGTACCGAAACCCGTTATTGTGTACTTAATACCTTGAAATAGGTCTCATTTTCCTTTGGAACCGTCGAATATAATGCCGGATATTGGGACTTGCATTATAAGTTGCACGCAAAACCCGACATCGTCCTTATTGCCTTTTGTTAAGTTCTCTTTTCCTTCGATTCACTACAATTTTGTTTGTATGTGTAATTTCTGTCATATAAACTCTTGATTTAGTAATTTATCACCGTTTTTCCGGCCCTAACGGACCCTCAGAGCCAGAAATCCATGCCATACCTCACGTTTCTTCAAGTTTCAGGCGACAAAACATTGAAATCGAAAGTTGTCAGTTTCTTTCACACTTGTAATTCTATAGTGATCATCTTGTGTATTGTGTAAATATTATACATATATGTATACAAAGTTCAGTATTATATTTTATTCATTAATTGCCTATTTCACCAGTTGCAGTCACAAGAAATATTTTTAAAGTAAGTATTTATATGACAGCCTATTGAAGAACTACAGACCCATCACACTTCTAAGCCATGTTTATAAGCTTTTTCAAGGGTTATCACGAACCGTCTCGAACACAGGCTGGATGACTTCCAGCCTCCCGAACAAGGCGGTTTCCGAAGAGACTATAGTACCATAGACCGCATCCATACGCTGCGGCAAGTTATACAGAAGACCGAGGAGTATAACTTGCCATTATGCTTAGCGTTTGTGGACTATGAGAAAGCCTTCGATTCGGTGGAAACATGGGCGGTACTTGAGTAACTCCAACGATGCCATATTGACTATCGGTACATCGAGGTGTTGAAGTTTTTGTATAATAACGCCACCAAGTCAGTCCGAGTACAGGAGCATAGCACGAAGCCGATTCCATTGAGAAGAGGCGTAAGACAGGGGGACGTTATCTCCCCGAAACTGTTTACCGCCGCAATGGAAGACGCCTTCAAGCTCCTGGAATGGAAAGCCTTCGTTGTTGATCGAAAGTTTGCCGATGACATCGTAGTCATAGCAAAGTAGATAGAGGAATTCAGTATGATGCTCGATGGCCTCGACCGAGTTTCACAACGGGTGGGCCTGAATATGAACATGGACAAGACGAAAATTATGTCAAATGTCCATGTTGAGCCCACCCCAGTCTCTGTTGGAAGCTCGGTACTCGAAGTTGTTGACTCTTATATCTACCTAGGACAAGTAGTCCAATTAGGTAGGTCCAACTTCGAGAAAGAGGTCAACCGCCGAATCCAACTCGGCTGGGCAGCGTTCGGAAACTACGCAATATCTTTTCGTCCGACATACCTCAGTGCCTTAAGAGGAAAGTCTTCAATCAGCGTGTGTTACCAGTGATGACTTACGGCACCGAAACGTGGTCTCTCACTATCGGCCTCATCTCAAAGCTCAAAGTCGCTCAACGAGCTATGGAGAGGGCTATGCTCGGGGTTTCTCTACGTGATCGAATCCGAAACGAGGAGATCAGTAGACGAACTAAAGTCACCGATATAGCCCACCGGATTAGCAAGTTGAAGTGGCAATGGGCAGGCCATATTGCTCGCAGAGCGGATGGCCGATGGGGTCGAAAAGTGCTTGAGTGGAGACCACGGACTAGCAAGCGCAGCGTAGGACGTCCACCAACAAGGTGGACAGACCTTATAAAGGTCGCCGGAAGACGCTGGATGCAGGTCGCCTCCAACAGGTATCTGTGGAGATCTAAGGGGGAGACCTATGTTCAGCAGTGGACGTCCTGTGGCTGAGATGATGATGATTTATATGACGCTTCTCCCGGGAGACCATGTCCGAGATCTGCGACATGGCCATGCCCCGAGTCCTGCCAGGAAGCGCCCGACGCCAGATGTACTGGTGGTCTAGCGAGCTGGCGTCTCTTCGAGAGGCGTGCGTCGTTCGCATTCGCCCTCCGGATGCGGAGGCCAGGGAAGCAGAGCTGTACGAGGGATATAGAGCTGTACGAGGGATGTAGAGCTGCGAACACCGCCCTCCAACTGGCCATCATCCAGGGCTAAGGAGTTGGCCAATGCGGAGTTGCTGGGTATTCTGGACAGAGATCCGAGGGGGCGCCCATACAAAATGGTGCGGGGCAAGCTCCACCAATGGGTCCCCCGCTGACTTAGAGTCTTCGGCCTTAGATGGTGGAGAAGAAGTTTAGCGCTCTGTCCCCATCGCGCGGGGAACACTGGACCACACACCCGAAGACGACGATATCCCCGAGGTGACTGGGGTGGACCGGAGAGTGGCGGTAGCCAGGCTGAAAACAAAAAATATCGCCCCGGGTCCTAATGGCTTGCTTGGTCAGCGCATGTTTAGAGAGGGGCCAGTTCCCACTTAGTTGGAAGACAGGGAAATTGGTCTTCATTCGGAAACCGGGGCGCCCTGCGGACTCTCCGTCCCCATTGTGCTGCTCGACGAGATGGGCAAGCTATTTGACAGAGTCGTTGCAATCCGCCTCGTAAAACTTCTTGGGGGGACAGGGCCGAAACTTGCGGACCACCAACATGGTTTCCGCAGGGGGCTCTCAACGATGGACGCCATCATGCATGTGAGCGCTCTTACGACGGGGCACGCTGTTTCCCGGGAGGGGGGGATGGTCGTCTTGGCGGGATCCAGGGATCGGTTCTGGGGCCGCTCTTGTGGAACATCGGCTACGACTGGGTGCTGCGCGCCGACCTCCCAAGCAGCGTCAGTGTAGTATGCTGACGACACGTTGGTACTGGCACAAAAGAGGTCGCACCAAGAGGCGATCGACAAAATGTCGCGCGGGCTTGCGACAGCCACCGAAAGGATCCAGCTGCTGGGACTGGAGGTGGCCTTGCGTCCAAGGCCATATGCTTTCATGGGTTTCGGGGTGGGCCACCTTCCTCTTCACTTTCGTCACGGTGGAAGGGGTTCCCATCGGTGTTCAGCGAGTGATGAAGTACCTGACGTCAGCAAACCCCAGCGGGGCCCAGCAGGGCCAAGGCCTGCCGGGGCTGATTGTTCGGAAGAGTTACCGCGGCCCTGGTACATAAAAGGCCTGCGAAGGAACACGATGGTATTTTGGTCAGTAAAAGTCACACTGACACTCCCTCGCCGCTGGTAATCCACAGTGGGATTTCCTATTGATATGAATTTAGAAGTTTTTTTTTTCAGACAGTCATAACTGATAGGCAGAAGACCATATCTTCGTTTACCACGGAGGCAGTGCGTCCATTTCAGCGACAATCAGGCAGTACGGTATCCCACGGTCGTCGTTAGATGATAAATTACGCGACCGCTATTCTATAGACTGCTCCATTGTAACGGTGACATCTAAAGGTGAAACCAAAATTATTGTTTTCTTCAAATAGAAACAAATTCGTGATGTCAACTATTACTCATAATTTTATTTATCTAATTACATAAAAAAGTATTTTTTTTATAAGTTTTTTTCTTTGCCCTTCTTTATATATTTTACACAGAAACGCAAAAGTCGTATATCTATGAACCTTATCGTAAGCCAGTAGAGTTCAAATTTGCGTTGAAAATTACCGGATTCTGGGACAATTTAACGATTACTAGTACAAATTTACCGGGTACTGGTACAATTAGCCCTTTTTTTATTATTTTTATATCTTTGTTAAAGAAAATTCAAAATAAAATTCAAAAAGCATATTACAATAAAACTAGTTTAAATTGTCTCTCTAGTCATGTAATTATTTTTTTTGTAAGACTTCTAGTGTTAGCATAGCATGTCAGCAAAGTTGGTGAAGTTCAAAACTTAACGGTTACTGGGACGTTTACCTTACGTCAATTAAAGGAGGTAGTTCAATTGTAATGAGTTATTTCAGGATTTGCCTGTTCGGTTCAAATTGCTTACTTAACTTCGTTGAAGTCATCATTTCCAATAACAAGTTTGTGATGAATTAGTATTACGTAACCAGATCTAAGTAAGTACATAACTAATCTTGGTTTATCATACTAAACTCTCAAACTGAGTAGGGATGGCCTTTGCATTCGAAAAATTTTGTTATACAGTATCGATATTTTCTCCAGTACCCGAGTTGCGACACGACATTCGATTCAGTTCATTATGCAGAATAGAATTGTTTTAGATCGTCTTGGCAGCACTTAGTCGATTTTGTTTGGTATCGATTGGTGGGTACCTAAGTACCAAATAAATGTTTGCTGGGGGCCTTGTTGCGCCACTTTTTCCCAACAAAAATAAGGAAAAAGGTGGACGTTTTGGGACTGTCTTTTGTATTTGACCAAAAAGAGCCAAGCTTAAAAAAAATTATGTTAAACAGTTTTGATATATTCATAGATAGGTAGGTATAGGAGTACTTACATACAAAACCTGATTAAAAACTGTTAGTGAGTCTCTACTATAAATGGGCGCCCTTGAAGATGACAGAATTTGTAAAGTTGTAAGACAGAAGTTGTCATGATAAGGTTGGAAAATCCCTATTTAGATTTTCCTAACTAATTTGGTTTATGGACATGGAAGAAAATTCTGGATACCTAAATGGTAGGTAAAAATAAATAAAATCTTAGAAATGCACTTTCAGGACTTCCTCCTGTAAATGCAGAACAGAACACATAGATTTACTTCATGCTGTATTCTAATTCGGTAACGATCAAACGAAAGCAGTTGTAGAGTACCTACATAACCATCAAACACAAACAATATGCACTTGGTCAATGACTTGAAGTCATCACTTCAGAGAGGTCATAAATGTTTTTATAGCGGAATCAGGGGTGAGTTGTGCGCGGGCGGGCGGAGCGCGGCGCGGGGCGTGGCGGGTGCGCGCGCGCCGCCCATCACCGTTCGCGTATAATAAGCGCGCGCGGCGCACGCGGCGACTCGCCAGCGCGACCACAGCGGCGCCGGTGCACGACGCGCGTAGTGCACTCCGCGACCTTCTCGCACCTCGCAGTTACCGCGCCGAGCGATCCCGGCGCCACCACGCCGTGTTGTGTCACAATACTACTCAATACAAAAACAACAACAGACTGTCGCCAGGACCATATCACCTTACTAAGTAAGTGATCATTTCAACTGTGATTTTAAACAAACAAACCGTCACATGTAAGTAGTATCCAGCTGTCTTAAAGTACTTTCATTTGAGCCTGCTCGCTTTATTCGTGATTTAAAAGGTTTACTTTGATCGAATGCTTGGTTTGGGCTACAGCGTGCCTTATTATAATCTAGAAATTAACCAGTCAATGCTTGGAAATGCAAATATTTTAATTTAATCAGACCATGAAAAAAATCGGAATATAAAATATACTTAGATAAGTACTTAACTGAACTTGATGTGTGTTATGCTTGCGCATTATAAACGACCAGTGCTCTTTGTGAAACATGTTTGACACAGTTAATAGTTAGGTATTTTTTAAACGAGAACATGGACCTCAGACGTACGTAATTAAAGTTATGTTAATGCGAAATTATTATTAAAAGTTCTTATCTAAACTAAAAATAACATGTTTACATTAGATAAAATTGAAAAAATGCAAAAAAAATCTACCTGAAATTCTGTCACAGTAACATGCCTTTAAAGAATTAACCAATAAGGCATTGTATGGTGTGAATTAATAATAATCTGCCTTTGACAAACAGAACAGGAAATAAATAACATTTATATGGAAGTTCAGTTTTGTTCGGTTCAACTTAATTAACACAGAACCTTAAATATCTGTCATAGTACTCACAGGTAAAAATAAGATCAAATCAAAGTAAGGTCATAAAGAATATTCAAATCCAGGACGAAATTTAAAATACTTAAAAAAAAAACATTTCCGAAGAAAAAAGGTGACAAGAATTGAGTGAAATTGGTGTGGAAATACATATATATATTGTACATACATGTATGAGCAAAAAACGTGTCTCCAACCGTATCATATTTCCATTTCCTTTCAAAATTGCACTTTCAATCTAACTTTTGATCAAATGTAATCCTCTTTGGGCGACTGCATGTATAATAGAGACATATATACTCTCACACATAAAAATAATATTAATAGATGTAAATTCAGGACAACATCTCCCAGCATAAGAAGAAATATAAAACCACGAGCAACCTGTCAGTTGAAAACTTTACAATAAATTACCTTTGCGAATAGCATATGTTATAGAATCCTCTTGGCGGGTTTTATTATCCACATAAATATTTGCGTAAAATATAGCTTCCTCACAGAATGAAAGCGTATTAATTATAAAATTAATTGGATCTTATCTCCTTCTATTTATAACAAAAAAGCGAATCTCTTTTACTTTACAATACATCACATCTGGGTACTCAATCATTTCGGACCCAAAGCTTTCTAAGATCACTTTCTTTTTTTTTCATCCAGTAAAATTACAGAAATATTTTCAGTTCCGTGGCAAAAGTTAAAAGGAGTTAAGTGAAAGTACCTCATTCAATGAAAAATGTAGGTACGTGTTGGAAGTTCTTATTAAACATGCATGTTTTTAATTACATGATGAAATAAATGAACATCCTAAGTATCCGGCAATAATAAAAAAACTTAAATTAACTACGCAGTATGTTTAATTTGATAAATGTACGAATCAAACACTTAATTACTGTAATACCATATTTCATTAAAGTGGAATTTTTCTATTATCTCATATCCTATGAATATAAAACGTCTTGGGAAAAAAAACTTGATATCATATCGTGTGTTGTAATACCTAACTAATAAACATCAGCATTATTTTAATTGACAATTTAACGGCTGGTTAATGAATACGAGTTTTAAATAGACGCACGCAGCGATGCGGATCTTATTTTATCTGAGTATTACGATAAGTCAGTACAGTTTTAATTACATGCTTATACATCTCGCCTCGCAAGTCGTAAGGTATTACAATTAGAAGCCATTCGCGATAGAAATTCCAAGAAGGACGAATCCAGCGAGCTGCACGTTTACCGCCAGGGTTTTTACTGCTGTCCGTCGCTCACGCCCGCCGCTCAGACACATAACTCAGTTTTTACGATGTATCCCTTTAGGACTATGAGAAATTTGTGAAATGTTTAAACAGGAACGTACGATTGATCGATTAGGCAGTTCAATATCAAGATCAAATTCATACAAACAAAGATGGCTACCGACAAACGTATTGTAGTATGAAAGTGTATTTGCTTCGGCCATCTAGGTGTTTGAACTTTACCAGGTCAATATTTAAATTGAGGTCGAAAGCGGTCACTACGGACCTTGTCGTCACATTTGTACATACTACGCCACCCCTGTAATGATTTTTGCATGTCACTCGTGACTCGACTATCATTCCATTTGTAGGTAGTTGATGCATAGTACGATCAATCATTGTGATTTTAATGCATTGTGATAAAACGTGACTTAGAATCTGAGAATGACCCCACTACTAGCCCGCCAATTCACTCATCGTAAAGACCTACACTAAAAACTATCAGCTGTAACTCAAATTCATATTAAATTCTTTATGATTTGCAAACTGCATTAGTAGTAGAATTCACTGCAATTTTCTTACAACTAATTCAATAGTTGACTCGCGTTAATTTTCAACATAACGAAGTTGCTATTTATTTAGCAAGGCAACAGTAATTAGCCCACTTATGAAGGTAATTGTAGATACCGGAGATATTTTATTCTACACATAAATTATGCCGTTACCTATTGATGTAAGTTTTATGTATAGGTAATACAACAATAATAGGACCTAGTACAACTGTACCTACATATATATAAATTGTCTATGGATAGGTGTCCGGTGCGGTGTAAAGCCAGTGACCGACTCGACTCACCAATTGGGCAAGCCGACAATACACTTGACCCCGCAAACTCTTAAATTATCTTTTGTTACCTATCGTCTGCCGCTATGTGGCTGCGTCTACCGTGTCTCGTTGCTAAGAGACCGACATCATACAGATGATCGCGAACAGAAAAACAACACCAATAATAAACAGGTACTTTGAGCCTCTATTACAAAGTCTGCATTTCACGGAGTTTTTCATAGAAAATATGGATTGAAATGTATGATGGAGATATCGATTTCCTAGGAAACAAATGAATGAATGGTCTCTCGTCCCTATTTCTTAAGCAAGAAGGACCAGCTCGTTTGGGTTGTCATAATTAAATTAAGTTACGAATGTTTTTTTAAAGATAACTTTCCTAAAAAAAAGAGAGAAAAAGGCTAGGCATATGATGAACTTGCACTTCGCTTAGAGTTATTAGAAATCAATCTCCCAGTTTCAGCTTGATCTAGGGGACTTCATTCATTTATTCCTTCGGCTCGAAAAACATAAACAGACCTATCCTAAACAAAAACATAGAGGTATTTCTCGTAAATAAAGCATTATTTAGGAATTAATTCATTCTCAATAGGTCAATTATGGTATGCATTGGTACTGAACCTTATAAACAAGAAAGATGGCATTGCGTGCAGTCTACTAGTCCTAACACTAGACATCAATTTACAACTTCCTGAAATGAGATATAGTTCCTTTAGGGCTTTCCAATTAAATACACTGCGTGTAGCATAATTATGCTAAGTTAATCCAATCAATTTTATTACTATACGTACCTACATGATCTACCTTACCAATTATAGGTAGGTACCTACCGAAGAGTTCGCAACCTTATTATCTGAAAGATAAAGTAACATCGTACGCCGTGTGTATAAAATATACCTACTGCTCATTTCACTAACACTGGGAAACTCTACAGTTGGTAGTTTTCGCGCTCTGTGTAACGTACATATTTACGAGTGACTCAATATTAACAAGCATACGATGCGTCAGCGAAAATAGTCTGATATAGAACAATATTAAAGCAGGAGCAAGGCTACAGATACAATCAGAGATTCATGTAATTATTCAATCGAGTGCGCTCGCACGAGGCTCATCATGCGGTCCGCAGCGACTGCGGCGCTGTCGGCGAGCGCGACGCGGCCGCTCCGTGCACGCGCCCTACGAGTGACCACCAGCCGATGACGAGTATTGTGTTCTAAACAACTACCACGTCGTTATATTGTCTGCTCCTTAATCACAAATTGAAACAAGATTATATGCAGTTGCGCCGACCGAGAACCCGAGTTACACCATTCATCTTAAGTGTGTGTTCTATTGCAGTTGCTTTCTGTATCTGATTACTTTAATCATTAATCTGGCTAATTGATAAAAACATAAATTATTCATTGCTTTCCCTTTTATATGGACGCTGTTACACGAGCACCTAGTTCAAAAGGAGTAGTAAATCGAGTGCTCTACATTGCAATAACCAGACGCGAGGAGCAATCAGGTGCAGTGGAGTGCAGACGAACGCACTCGCGTCGCGTCTCGAGTTTACGAGTAGCGCGACTGCATACTGCATGCACTACGTGTGCATATAAATATGTAGATTTCGTTAAGTGGTTGCACTGCGTCTACTAATACCCAGTGGGTACCTAG
Organism: Helicoverpa assulta; assembly: GCA_963856015.1. Lineage (NCBI taxonomy): Eukaryota > Metazoa > Arthropoda > Insecta > Lepidoptera > Noctuidae > Helicoverpa > Helicoverpa assulta. The sequence goes on from CAWLCW010000016.1 coordinate 7,739,471, forward strand.
GTGGCACACCGTGCTTAACTCTCACGTTGTCGGCTCGTTACGTTAGTACCAGCCTTTGACTCTCTATAAATAGAACTCGTCCTCGATGCGCTATATGTACTAACATTCATTACACTACGATATGGACAAAACGACGTAATGTGGCACCCACCCTGGTACACTCTCGGAACGGCAATTTAGAAGAGGAAGTCGCTGATTTGCATTTTTATGAACGGGGAAGGTGAAGTGAAATCATCTTCATTATTAACTCAGTTTTGTTTCAATGCTACATGCATCATTCTCAATGTGAATAATAATGTTTGCACACGCTATACAATTTTTGTCAATACACCAGCGTGTTATGCCAACAGCAGCGATTACAATTAACTCGTGAAATATTATAAACAGTAGGTAGGTGACTGATATTTCTCCAATTAGGTACGTATATTTATCTAATTTTGCACGTATTAATGTTTGGGCAAATCGTGCCTTTAGCAAAAATAGTGTACCTAAACGCTTTAGGTGTAGTGAATAATGTACAGGATAGCAGGAGGCACATGTGTCTTAATAATGTGGTCCAAGGTGAATCTGTAAAGGTATGCAAGTCCATCGGTAAAAAAGATAAAATCGATAATTTATAATATTTAGCTGAACTTATCATTAGTAAACATCGTGAATTTAATTAATTATACGTTTAATTATGTATATCAGTTACACTTGAACTTTACCTCGCGTCTACACAGGCGTACATCAATTTCATATCGCAGCACAGTATCGCACCTCGGATCTTACTACTATTTCCTAGAGTGAATTGATAAAAGTGCATTTCACCGCGGAATCAGTCAGTAATGCACTTAGGAAATGAAAAGTCCAATGAGGGATTCGTATCTGGTATCAAATGGGCGGTGCCGGTGTCGAGTTTCGCGCTTACCCCAAAATGTATAAAAGCAGAAAGGCTCCTCAAGTTACACACATTAACTGGCCAAGTTCAGGTTAAATCGAGTGGTTGTGACATTGAAATACGAGTAATGTGTGTTTTTTGATTAATTTCAGATTAGCAAATATGTTAGTAAACAAAGCAGTTCAGTTCGCCGTGTTGGCGGCAGCAGTGCTGCTGGAGAGCAGAGCAGACGCTGCCACGTCGCCGTCCGTCAAGTTCTGCGGCCGACAACTCAGCGAGATCATGAGCAGAGTCTGCCACGCTTACAACAGTCCCTGGGATACACCCACAGGTATCGTAAACACATTATGTTATTACAGGTTTACAAGAAAATGTAACTGAAAAAATCTTGTATTTATCATTGCTTACATTTTTATGTTCTTTTAATTCATCAATCAATTCTAATATAAATACGTTTACTCTAAAGCACGTGTGGAGTAGTGACTTATTTCTTTAAATTAAGAAGTAGGTGTAACTTCTAATACCAACAATAATGTTATAAACAGAGCCTAACATTAGTACGATATCCGGAAAGCAACAGATAGTATCGCTATCGCTAACAACATTCAATAACAAATTATGAAAGGTCACTTATTCAATCAGATATAAAAATTAATAACAACATATTTCAATAACTACGATTTGCCAAATTAAACAAGCTAAAAAAATAAGGTCTCGTCGTTGAAATAATGTCGTACAATATCATTTATCATTATTTATTAAAGTTTTTTTTCAGTATATATTTTTAGTAGTTTACTTTTAAATTAGTTTAAAAGACATCAACGTCAAACGTCGGCCAACAATAAATTAAATATGCTTTAGAGACCATTAATGTTATTTTTGGAACACACTTGCGAAAACATATCCAAAACAAAAGATATGGCGAATTATTACTAGCCTAAATTGTATCTAAATGTTTTGTTTATCGTGTTTGTGTTTTTTATCTGCTTGGGCACGGGTTCAACGGATACACGAGCCAATCTCATTCACCCAGAGCTCGTGGGAAAAACTATTTTATTTAAATAGATATACTTAGGTACGATCGCTAAAGGCGGGTTCATAGCATCTAATGCAGCGGCCTGCTCTTGGCTAATATTTCCAGTTTTACTCAAGTACTTAAAGCTTAAGTATACAACATTCGCATATAGGTTCGCATGTTTTGCTTGTGTAAAGCTGCCGTCGCAGCTGCAACTACACGAAAATAGTCTTGCATTTAATATAATAATATCAAATATTATATAAAATAATTATTGTCCCAAAAAGACCGATTTCGTCATCATAATCTTAAGGAAAATACCATACCTAAGCATTTCATACAATTATGGTATCAACTGAGTAAGCATTTTACGTCATACCTATTGATGATCCATAATGCTCTGTTTGGTGCTCTGTTTGGGAAGTGGTTAAACATTTTCCTTGAGTTAAATTTTAACTTTATTACTGTACTTATAAGCGAACACACACCTTTTCTTCTATCGTATTTTTTTTCGATATTCCATTGGCGGGCGGTGTGGCAACAAAAGAAAATCTTAGAATGATAAAACAATTATTTATTTTCAGTAGTGGAACAACCGAGCTCTATAGTGAGAAGAAGACGACAGGTGGGGAACGGTATTGCTGACATATGCTGCAACCACGGCTGCACGTGGGAACAGCTTAGTGAATACTGCTCCATCAGTGCCAAGTGAGTTATTACACTAAATTGTACCTACATCAATGTAAATCCAACACTTCATCAAAGCTTGTGTGAGAGTTAGGAACTTTCTTTGGATCTGTTTCGGCAATATTTCTAATCTTATACGTAGTTATTACGTACTGTAGTGCATGTATGAATACCTATTACCTTTGTATGTGTGCGTGTCTATCCATCTTATTAAATCATGTATCATTTCATAGGGGATTCAGTAATAAATGGTTACTCGTAAGGAGCTGTGTTTCTCTAAACGCCCAACCTTATAGTACAATTTCGAAGGCAATTCGAATAGGCAATATAGGATATAAATTGAAGTGTACTTACCTAAATGTAATGTTTCATTATGTGTTCCACAGTTCTGAGTCACCGCTAGAAGACATGGAGGCCCACATAATAGCAGACAGATCAGCGGAGCAGACGGCAGCGGAGACAAAGGATGCGGCGAGTCCAGCGGCTGCGCCAGCGGCGGTAGGCAGCGCGGGGTATGCGGGGCGCGCGGCGGTCGGGGCGCGGGGCCGCGGGTACGGCCGCGCACGCGCCCGGGGCCGCCGGTGCTGGTGCCGGCGCAAGCGGCGCTCGGGCCGACGGCGATCCTCTCTCATGGGTAACATGGTGTGTCTTCCTTCGCCGCCGACTTATTCTCTTAATACTAAATGAATATAAAACTGTATAAAATCATTTAACTAGAGCATAAAATATTGGCTGAAAGTGATTTAGTCATGACCATGACAAATACTTCATGAACTTAAAACTAAAAAACTTTAATATATGCAAATTAGAAATAACCAAGGATGATTTTAATAAACCGATATCTACCTACTTATGAAATTACTCATCTACCTAGTAGACACTGTTAAGCATAAACTACGTAAACAAGTTGTGGACTGGTAAATAAGTACAAGTTGCGGAAGGTCAAGATTATCGTATGAAAACAACAAACAAAACCTAGACCAAAGTAAATTGAATTGTCCGTGTAAGAGAATACGAAGGCAGCGAGTAACTAACCCTCATATGAATGCTTCTAGCATGTTTACTAATTGATCAGTAACTAACCGATTTGAATCGACCTCATACTTACCATCAATTGTATGAACCATCATTACGGGAGTGGGAATGTTCTTAGTTAATCCATAATTATCAGAGAATGCTGTTAGTCATCTAATGCTTGAATAATAAATCATTCTTGCAAAATGGATCGTGGCCTGCCTTCAGACCTAATGTGATGTTTAAATTAATCTCATTTAACCAGCACTAGCAATTAAGCAAGTTATTAGGTATCTCATTCATAAATCATACTGTATAACTTATACTTGAGTTATGTTTAGAAGTTAATTGTTCCGACCTTACCCCCATCAGTTGTTGTTGTTTACGAGACTCATTGGCTACGTAATAACTAATTAAAATTGGATATACACACTGTCAGGATATCGACAAGAATATACTGCTGAAAAAACAAATACAAACATTTTCAGTTAAATATGTAAAGGCCTATTTTACTCTTTTGATGAAAATAAATGTATCTGTTGCACCCGTGGCTTATTATAAGAGCCAAATAGTTTTTTTTTTTACTTCTTTGGTCATTTAAAATGAAATAAGGTTTAAGATTGCATATAGGTACATATTTCTTCCTATGATTGGTTTAGTAACACCCTAACAAAAAGGTTTGATTCCATTTTTACATTTCAAAGTAGACATATTCATCTGATAATACAGCCTGTGACCTATTATTATAGACTCCTTCACCTAGACCACATGTAAAATGTAGTGCTACTATACTGCACGTTTAAATCTTTACATATTTTTCACGTTCTTATGTATGTAAAGCATTGTGGCACTGCTCTGTGTTCAAAAAGTTTTTTACCAATGTAACTGAAGTGCTTACAAGAATATTTCTTTGCTTCAGGACCTCGTAAAAAATGTAGCACGCGCTGCTCCCGTGGTGGGCACCGTATCACCTCTAATCACGTGGGGCCGGACACTCAACACTGACCTCTCGCCGGCCAGCCGGGACCAATACGCGTACGTCGTCTACGCATGATAAAACCCATGGTTGTTTGTAACCGTTGACGACGGCCACGACTGCGGAGAACGCTCACCGTCAATGCACATGGCGGCAAACTGACACCGAGGTCACTATACCCTATGTAATAGTAAGACGACGAGGTAAGGTACAATGTTTTAGTGTTCATTATTATGTAGCGTTCATATGATAAGTATTCTTTTCTATCGAAGTGTCAATTAGATTAGGAACGACATTTTTGTCGATGACCAAGTGTCCACTTTAAGAATACTTTCTTAATCTTAGAAATAGATCACAAAGTATACTTCAATTTCAATGTTTTTTAGAAGTTTACTTAAGTCTTCTTGCTAATGCTTTTAACAAGCATTTTGTATTATATTGCCATACCTTTAAATACTATACAGCATAGGCTTCAAATGCAAAAACTTTGAATTGCGTTTGAATTCTGTGTTATTTATGTAATTATATAATAAGCCAATTTTCCATTCTCTTTGTCTGAGTATCTACTAGTTTAAGTACCTAGGTGACATTATTATTTTAGTTTAAAGTTAGCTCTACTTTTATTGATATTCGTTCACACGATGTCGTGTGCAAATAGAAAGGAAAATTGTCTATTCTTAAATTATTTGTATTTACATTTGCAATAAAATTTACATTTGCCATAATAGTTTCCCAATTATATTATTGTCTAAGATGTGTACCTATATGCTACCAATAAATCTCCTACCATATAAGAATTAACGATCTCTAAAACATCTGTGATAACTCCAACTGATAAAAATAAATCATTAATTTATGAATTTTAGTTATGTCAGCATACTAGTTGAATGTATTTCCTTGTGTTAGAAAATGTATGTATTTAGACATTAAGTAGTTCTAAGTTCAGAGTGGACACTTGTATATTAGCAGGCAAATCTGATCCAGATCGAAGTTATTGCAAATTGTTAATCAGTCCTTCAACAGATTTGCCACAAGCTTGGACATGCTTCTACTGTGACTGAACTGACTGACTAGGTGGATGCTGTATTAAAATTGACATTTATTTCTAACAAGTGTTTCATTTAAAATAATGAGTTATATGTAATCAAAAAATATTTATTAAAATCAAATCTATTTACAATCAAATAACACTGGATTTACATATATAGGTTCAATATTTTAATATTATCTTTTTAACAGAGAAGGAACCTTTTTGTTACTTCATTTTACATAATAGTTAATAACTGATTTATGCATGGGCGAGCACAAAATAATTCTACTAAAGATATTAACTTAAATGACTAGGTGGCATAAACATAATAACATGAATTCATTTCAAACCTTACATAGTATGGATGGATGTCCAGACTAAATAGATATATTACAAATCTGAAAAATACAATAATAACTTCTTCTAACAATGCTCTTGTCGTGTCAGTACAGTCAGCGTCATAAATGTGGTGACACTCAGGGTACTCAAATATACAGACGCAACCAAAAAGCCAATAATATCGGCACAATCAAATTTGCCTTGAATATATCAACAATCTGAGTGCTAAAATATCGAGAAGTTAATGTAGATAGGTGCAGTAGATGTAGATATGGTTACTTACAGCATTTTGGCATCCAAGCATTTTGTCAATTTTAGAATATGGAACTCATTTGAAAAATAAACTATAATCAGTTTCCCAGAGACAAAAACCTCTTTAAGCAATCTAGCTTTGTTTGGTCATTAACTGACTTAGAAAAGAAGGTTTCATGTTTCAAGTTTTTATTTACCTTAATTCTTATTTCAAACGAACTGGGAATATCCATTAGAATGAGTTTAAAAGTAACTGACGAATTACACCATCCCTTCAGATTCTCACTACCGCATCTTTTTTTATTTCCTTTCTTTACTTCGAAATATTTTTTCACCATATCAGCGCACTTGAGAGACCAGCCAGACCTGGACTGTTTATACTTACTTCCAAAGTGCATGTGAAAACAGAATAAAGTCGCATATTTAAAATATCTAGCAGTAAAGTCTGTCTAAATGTGTTTCATATTTTTGAACACTTTGAATGCTTGAATACGATTGGCGCTCTAACTCTAAATAACCTTATTAATCGCGGGTTGGCTGAACCCATCTATATGACGTTTTGAACATCTCGACTTTTCGAGCAATTAGATTGTAGACACATTTAATTTTAAGGTGACTTTGATAGAACCAATATTATTGGCATTTTAGTTGAAAATATTATATTTAAGAACCCGAGTATCACCATCTATATGACATTGACTGTACATGTGTAGGTAAAACCTGAAATAATACTTTCGGGTGTATGAATGTCCCCATGAAACCATTATATTGCTAAATGCAGTCCAAAGGTCAGTTTCAAATAATGAAGTAAAACATTAAAAAATGTAAATCCACTAAAATAAATGCACTAGGAAAATTTATGCAATATCTACAGTCCTGACAGTATTATTTTAGCCCTATGTAGGTTCAAAATAAACCTACATATTTAAAAATCACCCTCTATTTTTCCTGGTCATTCAACCACACATGAAATTCCGCTAACTCTTTTTTTGTTGTTTTCATTGTAGATAGAAGGTTTGTATAGTATCAAAATAAATAAACAAGTTTCCTAGAAAAAGTTGCATTGCCTATCAGTTGTTCCAAGACGCAGATGAAACTGCTGGGAACAGCTAAAATAAATAAAATCTCAAATGCTTTAGGTATTTATGTCTCTAAATTCATAGAATCTGATTTCTTAGTTACTTTTTTTGGTACATAGTCACCATTGCCAAAATAATATTTTCTGTATATCCAATACTTAGTGATTAATATAGCTACTAGGAACACTCCTAGTCATAGCGGGCCCTTTTCTTTATCATTTTGATTGGAGTCTGTGGTATTATTACCTAGGGAACCGCTTTCTCTCAATGGTTGCAATTGAAACCTTAAACTGTTACCTTTCATCCTCTTCTGCACTATTTTGCAGGCATTCTTTACTTGGGTCTCTATCACATGGTATATTTTTTCCTGAAAAATATATGGAAACTAGTTAAAATCATTATTTGACAAGTACTTAATTTTACTACACGTAGTTACAAAGTTACAACCCTTGGAAGATTGGTCTGTATAAAAAGAATGGAAGAACTCACATTCATCACATTCAAGTTTAATGACTTCAGAAGGCATCATAAATTGGTGGATCATGGCTGTCATTTGAACATCTTTGACAGTCTTTTTGGGTAGTAAGAAGACTAAGCTGATGTGTGTATATTTTATGCATTGTTTTACACAATTTTTTCTAAAGGAAGTTAATTATCAAATACTTACAGATTTATCTGCAGCCTGTGCATCTTCACCGGCAATAACAACTTTAACTTCATATTGTTTCTCTAGCAGCTTCATCATCTTCCTAACTCCAGTCATAAGATCATGTTCTCCTATCCTTGAGGACAGAGTCATTAACTTTTCACCTTTGTTCGGATTATTTAACCGGGCTGTCTGTTTCTCCTTACGTCTCGAAAGCTCTTCAGCATGGTATTCAGCATTCGTCATTAGCCTTGAAAATGAATTATCAAGTAAGAAACACATAAGTATTACACTAGGGAATCATTGTCTAATATACAGCTGACTGTTAACACAGACTGCTAGGATAGATAATGTTAGTTTAAGTCATATTTCGCTTACTTGAACACAGGTCGCCTGGTTTTCGAATCCACATCTTGTATTTTAACTAGCTTTAAATCCCGCCTGACAGACAAACTTTGAGCATTCCTCATGTCAGTTATACTAACTGAATTATCAGGGCTAATCAGAGTTATTCTATTCTCATAATTTTTCCTTTTCGGGACATCTTTTCCCTCAGCTGAGATTATTGTTTTGGTTGTTGCAGTTCGACATTCCAATAATCTGCTTACGCTGAAAGTCGTCACTAATTTACTAAAGTTAAAGTAATTCATTTTTGATTACTTGAATATCAAGGTCTTGTGTAACTTTATAATTGCTAGATAAATATTTGCAAGATGTTTTTGTGAAATCTTTCCAACACAAAAGGTGAATCGTGAATCAAATCAATCAAAACTACATAATACATAATATGATAATAAGACTGACAGGACTGTACTGACAAGTGACAGATACGACAGACAGTTCTCATTCTGGCAATGTGACAGTTGACGAGACAAGGGTGTAGATCCAGACACATCCAGACAGAAAAGTTCAAAAATCCGAAAATTGAAAGAATGTTCTTATTCGTAAGCCATCGCAAACGATAATGTTTCGGAACCGAATGTGTCGAAACAATCAATTCTATTTCCTTCGCATTACACAGAATAAAGAGCTTTGACTTTGATTGCCCGATGACGACTGAAATCGATCGAGTAAATTCCTCAATACTAGGTACCTCGTGTTTGTCTTAATGAGAACTTTGCAGCAAAAGTTTATATACTTACTAATTCATATTGATGAGAATCACAGAAAAAAAGCGTAGACAATTAGAAGATATTTTTAGACAGTTAGTAAGTACGCCGTTTGTATGTAATCGCTGCCTAGCGCTCGACGGAGCGAGCGCTTTTTTTCTTACAATATAAATACAATATTAATTATTACCTACTCAATTGAATCGTTATGTATATAGAAGTTCATTTTACGTAAAAATTCCTGTAATTTTTTTATTTTTAATTAAGTGCTTATTCAAATAACCGGAAATAAAATACCTGCTATTTTTTTTTATATTGAGCGAAGAGACTGATATCCAAAGTGAAAACGACCTGAGTTTTTAAAATCCATAGCTCTGTCACTTTGTTTTGTCAACTGTGATCGGCAAAATGGTGCGTGATATTTTTCTCAAAAATCCTTTTAAATTTAATTAATCTCAAAGTGAAAATGCAATGTTTAATGACTAATTCAATTCTTTTTATTTCAGTCGGCACACAAGACATTTATTATCAAGCGCAAGCTTGCGAAAAAGCTTAAACAAAACAGACCTATCCCACAATGGGTCAGAATGCGCACTGGGAATACTATTAGGTAAGTTTAAGCGATTAATTTAACTTTTAATAGCCCAATTTATGTTTTGCACTTCATAAATAGTCTAAACGCTTCATTTCCAATATTCAAACTAGGGAATCGAAAAACTGCATCTATTTGCCCAATATTTAGGTTGTTTAAAGCGGTCCTGATGAACTTCTCCTATTGTAAAAGACCCCTACGAACGAAACCCTACGTTACCGAAACGTCCCCTATATATAACAATCTACTATATCCATTTCTTTGCTATAATATTTCTGCAGTATGCAGGCTGTCCATCCAATTTAGGTGTTTAGCAGTTAATTTTTTTGCAATAAATGCAGTTTATATTCTCGTCTTTGGAGATGTTCTTGGGCAAATTTTCATTAAATATTAGTAGACTAGCTTTTCCCACGGTTTCACTTGCGTCTCGTGGAAGCTGCTGTCTATGCCAAACAGTGATCAATTTTATAAACTTGGTTCAGTCATTTTGGAGCCAGAAGCCATTCGGGGTAAAATCAATAACAGCTGTTGTTTTAAAAAATAAATTTTACTACCTTTTGCCCACGGTTTCACCCGCGTCCTGTAGCCCTATGGTGACCAAAAACTATCCTAAAACCTTCTCCCGGGTCTAAGTTACCTTCCCTCTAATTCAAGCTGTTTTCATGTTATGTTGTGACAACAGAAAACGGGTTTCATTTTTATATATATAGATTATTATTTTGTGTAATGTTGTTTTGTTATATTTATGTTGTGCTAGTAACATGCACATCATAGCCATATTAGCTAAACATTAACTTTAAGATGGCACACACCAAATAAGTTGCACTGAATGACATCAACTTTTTGTTTTCAGGTACAACGCTAAGAGGCGTCACTGGAGGAGGACTAAGCTCAAGCTGTAAGCTTGATGCTTGTAGTATAACACAGTTAAGCTAAATAAATTCCCTTTAACATCTTATCTGTTGTTTAATTTCAAATATTGTTGTTTTTATAATCTTACATTCAGTCATACCTCACATGAATTAAGTATCACATGAAACAGTATCCATTTAGGTCATTTTAGGTTAACCTCACTTGAATTTAGCAATGATCATGTTTGTCAGGTAACTGGGATTTTATTATCTGGAGATGCAGTTTTTAGCCTTTTACAAAGGGTCAATCCCCACTGAAAGAGCAGCGGCCGTAAATGCAAGTGATTGAGCGCGAGCTCGGCGGGCCGCGCGGCGCCGCGCTCTTACAATGTCCGTGCTCTTACGGCCGCTGCCGGCCGCTGTTCTTTCAGTGGGAATTGACCCTAATATACTTCCTTAGCTCCACCTAGTTTTATATCATAAATCTACATAATAGCATGTTTAGTTTTCATTCAATCATCTGCCTGGCCTTTTCCCAACTAAGTTTGGGCAGCTTCCAGTCTAAATGTATGCAGCAGGGTACCAGTGTTTCTCGTGGCGTTATTATTAAAAAAATATTTTTCATTCAAGAAATGCAATTGTTTTATTTTTTCCTAACGCTTGTGTACGCAACTGTACCATATTAATAATTATACTAACCTTCCAAGTTAAGAACGTTTCTTAGACATATGGCACGGCCGCTTTTTTGTAGCTATCCGAACTTGGTCGGATTATGTAGGTTTTCGATGCTCCGTCAGTATTATAATTGTCTTTCTTTAATTACTGAATTTAATGACATGAAATTTTGCAAGTGAATAGTTGAATGATTAAACTAATTATTGGCATACATTTTACCATGCAATTCCTTTAGAACGTCGTGATATTCGACTGCTTTGTAAACAGTGATCTATTCATGGTAAAATATCCTATAACTTTTTAATTACTAACGGAACATCATTGATACTTGGCAACATGTTGGAGACTCTTACAAGGTTTGTGTAAACGTGAAAATCTAGACCCCAAACGGCATACTTTAAGAACTAAGACCTAATAAGTGTATTTTACGTTTATATTTTTATCTTTTAAACCCTACGACTTTTTCTAAATCTGTTTTTTAAACAAATATAAACAAATTCAAAACAACGTATGTAAAAATCTACAGCTCTCTATGTAAGCGCTTTATATGAAAACTAGCTAATGGCCAAACGTTCGCGATTAAAAAAAGTTCCGCCAGGACAACGTTCGCCCAGCGGAATCTGTTTTTGGTGAATTTCTCCACAATGGCTGCATACACAAATTTTTATTTACCATACACAATTATAGGACGTCATACACTAATTATCTGCTTAATTAAAATCTTTAAATTCAACAACATTCCGCTGCGCGAACGCACACGCAGGGACCTACAGTCTATCGTGCCCACTGAAACACTGTCATTGATGTCCCAAGATAGAAAGTAGGTACAAACATCAAAAAGTTCTATTGGTAATTGCCCGGCTTGTAATCAAACCCCCACTTGTATTTAAAAGGTCTATCCATTAACCACTAGGCCACCACAAACTTTTCTGTTTAGTTTTCATTCAAATAGGTTAAAGTCGTAGTGGCCTAGTGGGTAAAGCACCAACCTCTCATGTATAAGTGTGTGGGTTCCATTCCTGGTCAGGGAACTAAGTTTGTATGTACTTTCTAAGTACCTATATCTTAGACAGCAATGGCTGATAAAAAGGTGAAGGAAAACGTCTTGAGGCAACCTGGATTATAAAGTCTGAAATCACCAACCCATATTGAGCAAGTATGGTGATTAATGCTCAATCTGTCTCCGTGTGTTAGGAGGCCTCTGCCCTGCAGTGGAACGATAAAAAGGTGGTCACCTAAATAGGTTAAAATAACAAAACTGTAATGGTGAAAATTATTTCTATATTTACAATTAATATCAAATCCAATGCACCAATAAAAAGTATCACATTTGCTAATACTGAACTGTGCTAAATTGTTCAGAATTCCGTGCCTTCCCACGGAAAAATAAAGCTTCGGCTATGTCAGGTAGTATTGTCTTTGGGATCATCATTCTTTGATTTCTCGTCTTTTTTCTGTGCTGCTGACTGAGATAGAAGGTCTTCTAATAATAAGTCATTGTCTATCAATTCTGTACTGCCCGTTCTCTGCAACAATAAAATGAAAATCCCCAGATACACTAGAGAACATTATGTTCCCGCAACAGTTTTACCTAACGTAATTTCTGGGGCCCGATTCTCCTAAGTTAATAATATCAAAATTGAATAGAAATCGAATCGCAATATGATCGCAAGAGCAGTTTTAACCATATCGGGCATTCTGCTACTAATATAAGACCAATCGTATTCCAACGACATTCGATTGGTCTGCTATTTTGGTGATTTTGGTCTATACGGTAGTTTGCTCTACAATCATATTGCAATCGTTAATCATTTGCAGACAAAATGATTCATTATTGAATGACAGAAAAGGATAAAAACGTTTATTTCAAAGAACAAATAGCGGAATGCCACATACGCTTCAGTCGTAATCGAGTCGTGATTGGATTGCAGTCGAATGTGAATTGTATGTCGCTTAAGTAAAATTAGGAGAATCGGGCCCCAGTGTGAATTATTGTTAACGATTCTGTAACAATTACGAAAATTATGATTATTTACCTGTTGCGCGCTCACAGAACGTGCCATGAGTTTCTGTAAGTATTTATCTCGTCGATGCTGTTCACGTATACTACGCAAACGGTCAAAATCGTCAAGTTCCGGATCCTCTCCGCCATCTGCCTCGTCCACTGAAATTAAATAAACTAGTTAGAGAATAATTATGCACTAAGGAGAAAGAGCAAGAAAATAACTTCCGCTAACTAGAATTCTTGGTAATTTACGTATGAATAATGTTTACGGGAAATCCTAAACTACCAATAAACCTCACTTGTAGCCTACTGTCTTTAGAGTCCTGATTTAAGCCTTATGTATAATCTTAATATGTTCAGTTACAGCCTTTTTTTTTTATCGTCCCACTGCTGGGCACAGGCCTCCTCTCACACGGAGAAGGATTGAGCATTAATCACCACGCTTGCTCAATGCGGGTTGGTGATTTCAGACTATATAGTCCAGGTTTCCTCAAGATGTTTTCCTTCACCTTTTTATCAGCCATTGGTGTCTAAGATATACTTAGAATTAATATGTACTTGGAACATATTTGGTAAGCTAATTTCTTAATAGATAGGTACCTGGTTAATTTAAAAAGGTAAGTATAGTATAAACGTACGCAAAGTCTGGCTTCCGGCAGCACTCAATGAGGGGCCAACATCGCTGTCTAGCCTCGGTCGCTCATTGGGCAAGCTGAAGGAGTCCTGCGTGGTGAGCGACTGCGCGGCGGGACTCAGGTCCCCTCCTTCACTGGGCCGCACGGCCCATGGTGTGGGCGCAGATGATGATAGCCGTGTATCTGCCACAATATTAAATGTTTTATAAGCGAATAGGGACAATTTAAATCAGTTAAAACTAACGATGAAACATGAGAAAGTGCTAGAGGATCAATAGAACATAAGAAAATTAGGCACTTGTGAATAAAATGTGGTAACTTTTTCTTGGTAAGAACTTTCATAAATAACAAATCAGTTTCAGCCTAGTACGCGAAGTAATTATTGTGCAATTCTGTGTTGGTTATTTATGGACTTATTACAATGTGCTCTGAGATGATATCATAAATTATTCTCATGAACACTATTAAGTAATTAGTATGGTAACTGCATCGCATGTTGCCTTGTAACAATTTAGCACTGAATGTTAACATTTTTCTTTAAAGGATTTATTTGTTATCCTTCCTTTACCTACTGACGAAATCCCTGATCATAAATTACCTTATTGAAATAGAAAAGCATTAATCATATTTTATACGCAAATATTGAGGTCATTAGTAAGTATAGTTAGGGATACATTACGTTTGTTTAATTACTATCTATTACAACAAACTTCAACAAGAACAGGAAAATAACAATAAAATGGTAAAACATACTAGAGTTTGTATTATTTGAATTCCTGGAAGGTACATCCACTGGGTCACTTGGGGCCGGCGTAGCTTGGGTGAATAAGCTCATTGCTGTTGGCCTGAAAAACAAATCATGTGATTGTTCAATCATTATTCACCACTATAATCGACGATGGCTTCATATTTTAAACAAATTATAGTACCTAATTATTTAAATACTCTAAAATACATTAGGTCAACGCTACTTAATATGCTTACAAGCACAGCTTTGAACCCATTTTAAGTCATGTTCGTGACGTGATGAAACTTACATCATCGCAATCAATTTTAACATCTCCCTGATAACAAGAAAACGAATGACGTTATTCGTACACTTAACAAGGATTGTTTGTTCACAATACAAACACTTATTAAATATGATTTGTACGTTAAGTCATAAACTTGTCAGAATGCTAGTTTGCCTATTCATGAACCTGATTGAAATATCATACATTGGTATAATTTATACCTGCATACATACGTCAATCCTAATATGTAACTTATTATCATTATACCTACAACATAAAATGGATGCCTAAAAATATTTTTTTACCTGGCTTCAGGTCGTTTCCCCATGCTAGTGATGGTTGCCTGCTCATCGACCTCTTCAATGATATCATTAGCTATCTTCATACTTCCCCCAGCGGCCGTGGCGGGTTTGTTCAGTGTCGGATTGCTGGCAGATATCGTGAAGCGAGAACCTGTAACATTCATATGCATAATCACTTACTAATTATATACAGCGAATCATCTGATTAGCGTGTTAAACTGTTAATTTGCTTTAAACAAAGATGACGTAAGTATTAGAAGGATAAAGTTCTGTGTTAAACAATAGACTGGGCGGGAATGTATGTAGCATAGCAATACAGGGGTGTAGCAGGATAGATCTGTATCTAATCTGCGAGGGAATAGTTCAACGTCGTCGCGACGACGCCGGTGACGTTCATCCGAGACTCGAGTACTATCTAGATATTGTCCTACCTTCTACGCTACAGGGGAGTCTATTGCTTTGCACAGTTATTAGTTTGTTTAAATGAAAATTATTTCTATTAGATCGGCTTTTAGATTGAAGTTAGTAGTAGCTAGCCTTTAGATAAAAGTTATAACTGGTTAGTTTACTCTAGGTGCAATTACAGTGCCAAGGAATTCAACTAACTTAACTATGAGCATGTTATGTTATTTTGAAATTGTGAAGTTACCATCGTGCTTCAACAGCCTTAACGTACCACCATCAGTCTGTGTTGCCGGCGCGCCTCTCTGGTCTTCCTTCGAGAACAATCTCTTTAGCATAGACGTTACGGAGTTGGTTCGCGCCATGGGAGTCTGTTGTAACGACGCCATAGAGTTTGTGGATCCCATGGAGTTTCTATCGTCACGTTTCCCGCGTTTGCTTCCGCGGTTCACGATAAAATGAATGCCAGACACAGCGTCGTCGTTCATTTGTAGTTGCTGTTAACATAATAATAAACTTTAGTGATATTCAAAAATGGCAAACATTGTAGGTATTGAACAAATGCTGCTGCACATTTAGGTAGGCACATAACATGCTACGCTATTTCAGGAAGACAGATATGATCGATACGGAATAATGTACTTAGAGATAAGATTGTAACCGGATAGTAGAATCTTTTGCAAGAGGATCATGATATGCTATATACAGCCACAAATACAATAGAATAAGAAAGTTAGTTTATAGGTAACACGTACACCTAGTCAGGGGCGTATTTAAAGATTGCGCGCCCTGGGCTCCTGTAGTTTTCCGCCCCATCAAGGAATGAAAGAAAACAAAAAAATATATATTTTACATTTTTTTCTGTGTACAAAATTCGTAACAAACTTGTTTATTACATCATCGTAATCAATGTTATTACTTAAATCAGCTTCAATGTTCAAACTTGCCAAATTATTCAGCCTTTCTTCGATAAGACTCGATCTTAAATAGTTTTTTATTCTTTTTAAAACTGAAAATGAGCGTTCTGCACTACAGTTTGTCACTGCAGTACTAAGAAATATACGCATCGCAATTTGGATACTTATAAGGAAATGCCACTTTTAAATCATTTTTAGGGTTCCGTACCTCATAAGGAAAAAACGGAACCCTTATAGGTTCACTTTGTTGTCCGTCTGTCTGTCTGTCTGTCAAGACCCTTTATCTCAAGAACGCGTGGACGTATCACATGAAATACTCAGGTCTATTGTCCCTTTAAGCAGTAAAAAAATGAAACTTCTAAGTTAAGGCGATCAAAAGATACAGCAGTTTATACCGACACCTTAGACGAATTTCCGTCACACGCTAGGGAAAAAACCTACAAGGTACTTCCCGTGAACACAGAATCTTGAAATTCGGCACGAAGCAACGTTATATAGTACAGATAAAGGAAAAATTGCGAAAATGATAAAGGGAAATGCCCATTCTTGGCCAAGTACTTGCCCATCTATGTGATAAATACAATAAAAATACTAAATAATTAATTTAAATATTGCGAGTATTTATCTGATAAAAAACCCCGGAAAAAAAAAGATGAAATTATTCAGAACTCAGTTGTTAAAATACTTCCGCTTCCGCTGTAACGATCATGACAGTCTTGTCAAAATAGAGAATTAGGGATTGAAACCCATATTGAAAAAGTCGATTTATTAAAAACCGGTTCTTGAAAATCGATTTTCTTTAAATATTTTCTAATAAACTAAAAAAAATATTTGTAAATATATATTCATTGTATTGTTATCATTAAACAAAATGTTTGGTGATTGATGTACCTTTAAACACGATTTTATGCGACTCCTTTCAAGGATTCCGTGTTTTCGGTTTATGACAAATATAGATTTTTCGATAAATTGATCCTACGTCCCATCCCTAATGCTCTTGTTTGTTGACGTTTATCGTTGACGTTTCGTATTTCACAATTTGGTTTGTGCTGTGCTCTTACGACTTGTATCTTTTCTTACTGCGTTTCTGATATTTCGACGAATGTTTACGATTATGGACCCCGTACCCGCCCCCGATGACGACCTTGGCTTTACATTGGATTCAGTACTGGATATTTTTTAAATATTGGATTGAATAAAAACTTAAAAAATATATGTATGTATTTTTAGCATTATTTTCTGTTTACAGTTTGTGATGTTCCACCAAGTTCTATGTAAACATTTTTAGTTATTTCGTTATCTACGATGTCAACTCTAATGCCTACAACTTGTTTCTTTCTTGGGCATTACTTGGCCAAACCTTCTTTATCAAATGGGCATTTCCCTTTGAAGTTACATAAAATATTAAAATATTATTTCTGCTTACATGACATAATTTTTTTAATAAATATAAACTTACTACCTACCCTTTTTCACATGAACGCGTAGAGATATTAAAGTTGAAATTCATATCAAACACTTCTTAAATATAATTGCCTTTAAACTGTGAAAAATTCTAAATCATTCAAAGGCCATTGGGCACCTTAGTATGGAAACCATACCCACGGCGGACACGAACGAAATATAGCCCAGTATAATGATATAAGGCTCTGATTTACTATGACATTAGTCGCATCAATGTGAACCATTAGAGAAAATCAGGTTTGAACATCAAATATTTTCCTAATTTCAATGGGGAATTTAAACGACCAAGTTTGACGGATTTGAGAAATCATTTCTTTGTAGTGAAAGAGTATACTCGCCGTTTATTTCCATTGTCATCAGGTCAGGATCTGATGATGGAAATCCTGAGAAATCGAGGGCAACTATCAGAAATTGTAGGCATGCATAGGGTTAAAACTTGATTCTCAGATGTATGTCTGATGATACTATCAAACAGAGAAGGTTTAGAGCTTACCTGATGATGGACGCTCACGTCCATCATCAGGTAAGCTCTAAACCTCTTTCTCAAAAGTCGAGAGAACTCTTCAACGGTATGTTTTAGTTACGTCGTGTTACGACTTCTAGACCGATGCACCTAACATCTTCTTCCTTTCTTTCTTGTTTTTGTTTTCTTACTTTTTTATATGTTTGAAGTTGGATTTGTTTGTAAAATGCTTTTTAAATTCATTTTAATAAAGACCATTATGACCATTACCACCCACCATTACAAGTTACGACTGGGAATGTGGGTATTGAGATATATAAACTAAATGAGAACTATTTACAAAATAAAATAAAGCCGACTTTGTAAGACAAAGGAAGGGACAGAATTACACTTTTGTCAAGGCTCTAGAAACGTAAAGCCAGCAGCCCCGAACCCTCGTCTCTAGCAGTCGTTGTTACAATTCGATAGTTACAAGTCGTCAGGCGGTTTCGAAAAAAACCTGATACTGGGGCTCGTTAGGTGATTAATCCCTCAAAAACAAAAGATCCCATTCCTGCAATGGCTGCTTTAACCCAAGTTAGTAGTGAATTCTCATCGTCTAAAATAAAATAAGCTTGTGTTGGACACAAGGTTACTGCTATAAATTGTAAAGGAGTTCCCATAACTATATCTGATCTTTGCTATCGATCCCGCAATGGCAGTCAAACCTGTCTATGTGGAAAGTCTTCGCCAATACGAATTAAATAAGCCCAAACACGTGGTAGTTGCAACATACCGTTCAGGAGTTCCCTCGACTCTATGTGGTCTCCATAATCAAATCAGCTCCAAACCTTCACTGTTTACCAGTACCCTCAAAAATACACTCCCATGTCTGGTTTTGACTTGATGCGTGCCTACAATATTCAAGAGTTGCCCTCTTTATCAGGGTTTCCAGATCCTCATCAGATCATGGTCATCCGAATTGGCATCTTCCTTCTTTATGAAAAGTCTTTAACAATAAAAACTAGCATTGCAACCTATACATTGTACAATCCTCTGAAACTGCTTGTCTTTTATATTTTTTTAACTGTCCTGGACATTCTCCATGGAATTTTAATTAAATATTTATATTCAAAGAAACGTCATCCTATTTTAAAACTACTTGTTTTACTACTCCACAATTTAAAACTACTTTGATATATGTCCGCCACTTTTTGCAAAGCGGGTCAGATGTGCCCAATGACCTTTATGGCATAATTAGTTATTTTCAATCAGATTTCTGAATGATGACTATAAAATGTTGTAAATAAATAACTTTAATAAAAAAACTTTTACAAGGTACTGGCCTACTATTCTGGTTACATTATAAAATAAAAATATTAACTATTTTGACTGTCACGAAATTACCATAACTATGATCGTTCTAAACTGAACGGTTTGCGCGAAAGTCACTTTTTATTTATACAGGATTTGTACGGAACCCTCAGTGCGCGAGCCCGACTCGCACTTGGCCGGTTTTTTTTTTCTTTAGATTTCCTTCAAAAAAATACCGAGGCGGAAAAAAATTAGACTATTCCACCGGTTCAGAAAAGAACAAAGGCCGGCTTTCATACTTTAAATCCTTAAGACATGAAATGAACATGTGGAAAGATGGCTAAGGGCCGTTCTAGGCTTACCTACGTCCTAAAATATTGTTCTGTACTTTTTAAATCCTCCAACCTAAAGCCCAGGGGCGGCCTGCCGGCCGCCCCTAGGCCGCCCTTCGCCGCCTGCCGCCCCGGGCTGTAGCCCCTTTAGCCCTAGGGTAAATACGCCCCTGCACCTAGTTCAGTTCAACACAACGAACAAAAGATACCTCAACATTGATAGTCAAATACACAAATAGAAAAGTTTAGATAAGAGTAAATAGTCAGAAACGTTCCGGTAGAACATTTACATTATTGATAACAAATCCAGCTTTTTTGATGATTTCCATCTGTAACGAACACGTGACTTCAAGGCACTGTGACATAATATTCGCAGCCTGGCGAATTAATGCATGCATTTATTCATGCATTAAACGCATTAAAGAAAATACATACATAATAATTTATTTGGTTTTCAATTTGCCTTTATCAGGTCTTGGTAATTAACATTGGATAAGTCAGAATCAGTAAAGCCATTTGCATAAAGTATTGTTAATAGAATATAGTAAACCTATTTGCTCAATGCAGGAGGTTTGTTAACACACTTTTAAATCTACCTACCTATAGGTTAGTTTTGTTAGTAATTTCATAAAAGCTTTCTTAGTAATTGTTATCAAAAAATATCATTTATTAGGTAATAATGATGATTACTAATTCTCTATCGCAGAATAGGAAAATGCTTTATAAGAAATGATAAAACCCAAGTCATCTGGGATTATTAAACAGATAACTACTTGTTAATAACTCGATAAATATCCTCAAACCGTCCTTAATTAGGCACAGCCACTCTAATCAATGATAAAGATCGAAATGAATAAGGAAAAGTCCAAACCATTAACGTTAACACCGACACACTGCGAAGCTCCACTTAGTCCGGGCGTGCAGCATGCTAATAAAACGGGGGAATCTAACCTCTGGGGGGTCGAACTTGTAACTCACGGTGTTGGAAGGGTTCATTTCATCGATCTTGACTTGCGAGGGCGCGGACAGGACCATGCTGCGCTGCCGCACGGGCACCGCCACGCGCGCTGTCGACGGCTCGGGGTGCTCCTCGCGATTGTTCTCCGTCGCTATCGTGTACGGCAGCTCCGACGGGAACACCTCGTCCCAGTACTGATCCCTTATCAGTTCCGGGTGCTCATGGTGCATTTCATCCACGATCATGTACGAAACCTAATCAGACAAGCGTGCACACTATCAGTTGCAATCAAAAGTTAATTGGCAAACATTATTAACGCTTATGTAAATACACCCCACCTGCAAATCTCTGTCTATCAGCCAATTAACTTCAAAGTCGTCATCATCCTCGCCAAAGGGATTAATTAAAGACTCGGCCACTTTCAGCCAGCCCATATAGAAGAAGAATTCTAGCGTAGTAAATATAGGAAAGTAAAGGTCGATATTACTAATGTTGGCGGAATCATTGCGTTGTAATTTATTGTCGACCCACTGACTGCCTAAGGCAGATGTTATAAAATATGAGTATACTGCTATGGTAACTACCTGAAAGGATAAACGATTTATCATTTTACAAATTTGTTACAACACTGACAACTGCAGATAGTTAGAAAATGGGACAGTTACAAACCTGAGTATATACTAAAGGTACACTTATGGTATCGTAACTAAGGAGAAGTCCCGCTTGTCCTCTGAATTTATTTAATTCGTCTATAATTGTCTTAACAGCAAAATCATCTCTTATTCGACCCTCTTTACGGGCTCTCGTTACTATGCTAGTTGCCCAAACAATGGGTAACCTGAAATTATGAAAATGTTTATAATTTTATGATGATCATTGCACGAAAAAAAATTGTAAGTACTGTGATAAAAATTGTTGGTATTAGTCATGTACTTGAAATGTCGCAAACCATCACCTTTTATAAACTCGTTTCCTGAACAATTTATCAGTAATTCTAAACATGAAAGATAACCTTATATGAGGCGAACAATCAAGAATGACTAATTTAATTGGCATTATGTAATGAAATAGACAGTACGTATACAGGCTGTAGAAAGGGGCTTGCTGGAACTAACATACAATGCATGTAAACAAGACAATTGTAATTAAATACTTGTGCTAAAACGTGTTTTATGTATAAAACAGCTGTTATCGGCACTTTAGCGCAAAAGTGACGTGCGCATTTTTTATACACACCCTGAATAGACGTTTATCTATATTTTTGATAGCTTACGTTAATTTATAACTTGGTTTAGTATTATCTGTACCTAAAGTACCTACGTTTCTTTAGAAAAATAAATCTATTGTAACGATGATGGGTGAATAATTAGCGCAATGGTACCTACGTACAGCGTCAGCGACGTTTTTGCGCCCAAAAATTATAGAACATATTTTTATGTGAAAAATCTATGGTAGGTACCTATATTGCAAACATAAATATTAAAAAAAAAAATCTTACCAATGCTTCGAAGGCTTCGGGAACTTGTCATTTAGATTATCGAGGATTGTCTTTTCATTTTCTAATAGTAGACCAGCATCTACGAAGTTGTTGAGTGTGGGGAACCGCTTCTTGACGCGGGGCGATATCATGGTGAGCACCATTGTCAAGCAAAGACACACGTAACGGACGATGGTCCGCCGCATCAGACGCCCGCGCTCATCCTGTCCTCAAATAGCATAATATTAACTAGATATGTCCCGTCTGTGAAGTCCATTGCAGTATTTTACACAATGCATACACATTCCTGCGTGTTAAACATGTAGAAGAGAACATTATGATATCATTTCCTTGAAGGAGTTGATCCGTTGATTGTGTATGTAGGATACTAAGTATACCACAGAAAGAACAATTTCATAAATTGTTATTGGTAATAAGTACCGTAATTAGTTGACCAGTTTAATGAACCTATATCCTTTCCTCATTTGATTTATTTTACATACTTACTATATTAAAATATTATTCGTGTAGGTAATTAATGCAATTCTATTTTCGTACAGCAAAACAAATATTATTTATAGAAAGGTATTAATAAATATGTTTTGTCGCTACGTGTCACCGTATCTGCGTTTTTTCGGAATCTAAATTACTAAATAGATCAATAGATGGATGACGTCATCACGTTTTTGCCCTATTCTGTCCTGAGTACCCAGTGAGTGACTGAGCACACAACTTAATTTCAGTCTCAAGGCTATTGCCACTTCTAATTGAGCGCACACTAATTTTCTGTGTTTGTTTGTAAGTTCTTAAACATTCGAATTTTGCTTTGTTTCTAATAAAACTAAACTATATCTGTCTGTATTAGTAAGCGAAACGTACAAGATGTTTCTACTTTTTTAGTGTAAATATAGCAATGCTGCTTATTTTCGCTTCGTCTGCGGCTACGTACCTCGAGACCAGCTGTCTATTTTTATAACAACATACAAATTAGACTAAATTCTGTAAAAATTGATTAGGTATCGCTTAACGGAACCACCAAATTATGATAACCTTGGCGTCCGTTTTAAATTCATTATCAGTGCGAATTTCAATGCCTGGTAGATTATGATGGACCTATCGTACGATAGCCAATAGCGATAATAACATTTCCTAAAACTATTTTATCAGCTAAATTGTACTATGACTTACTTCTGATATTTCCGTCGTAGTATTTGTGCCACCAAAAGGTTTATTATCACATAATTCACTTTATTATACTTTACGTAATATATGAAGAGATAAGATTACGGCCTCAAGATTACCAGTTACAGTCTATCTACGTAAGTGTCGTCTTGTGTCATATGAATGGAAGAATAATGACTAGGAAATGAATGATAGGTAACATATGTACTTATATGCAAATATTTTGCTAAGTAACATTGTATACATTAAAGGACACAGAGGCAATACCAGTGAAAAACAACCTACTGACAGTTATCTTAAAAAGGGAACTTTAAAACATCAATAGATTGCCGACTACGTAATTGCTACAACTAACAACCATGCAGGAACAGTTAAGTCACTACTTGATGCACCGATTAGTTAACTAGGTACTACACTAAACTTTGCTCGACTTGTTTACTGAAACATTGTAAAGGTCAAATAAGGGTAATTAATATGCGGGTCAAAGGTAAACGTACATTTAAAAACTCTCTAACGTACCTATAACGTGAATGAATTTTCCACAAAGCACAATCAAGGAGAAAACTCGCTTACTCTGAAAAGACAGTCCCAAGCCAAGCTGATAATTGCCATAAAATCTCTCATAAGGAATTATTTACATTCCTGCTAAAGCAAACATGTATGTTGTACTGTGCAATGCCACGAATGAAGCCACGTAGATATAGGCAAGTTCTGTGTAATTAGTGAGAAAAAACCGTACAAATTGTTGTGCTGGCAATTTGTATCTATAGTTTTTTTTATTTACTTATCATTCAACAGAATTATCGTCTCAAAATGAAGGTTGACATGTTTGGTTTTCTCTATATCGTTAAATGTACTTCTTGCACTTTTATTTTTCAAATGTAGTACCTATAACTATTAAATACTAATTTTTGTAACTTTTGAATGAACATTCGTTTTCGTACATACCTGCCCATGTATAGTGGCTGAGACGAACACAGCAATAGAGTCGGGCCAAGGAATGGTTGTGTATTGACTCCACCATCGGTTCATTACCACAGTTACATAGAACCCTAGTACGAATGACAGAGGGATCACATTTCCATGAAAACTGCAGTAGTTTACAACGCCCTCAAATACCCTGCGAGGAAGAAATACAATTTTATAGATGTTGTAGGTATAGTTTGTTACTTTTAAATTGAAAGTACATATTATTGAATGGCCATTTAACTTCATTGCACATTGTACCTCGTTCATACAAATGTGGGAACAAATTAATGGAAGAATTTAACAAATGGCGGCGTGCATATAGATCATTACGAACGTGAGTGGCCGTAACGTAAATTATACTTGATTCACAATAAAATATTTGAATGACCCTCTAACACGAAGTTTTCAGAGTATTTCAATGCTAAGTTTTGTATGAAACTTTCATGTACATCAGTGGTTCCCAAACTTATTTTGTCTACTGCCCACTTTGAGAATAAATAGTTTTTTAGCGCCCCCATTTTTTAGGGTTCCGTACCCGAAGGGTAAAACGGGACCCTATTGTTTTCGCTCCTCCGTCCTTTCGTCCGTCTGCCACCAGGCTGTATCTCAAAAACCGTGATAGTTAGAGAGTTGAAATTTTCACAGATGATGTATTTCTGTTCCCGCTATAACAACAAATAAATAAAATAAATATTTCGGGGGCTCCCATACAACAAACATGATTTTTTTGCCCATTTTTGCTCTGGTACGGAACCCTTCGTGCGCGAGTCCGACTCGCACTTGACCGGTTTTTCACCTATTTAAAAACCACTATAACTTCTTCGAAAGTGTGTCTGTTGCCTTTTTATTTGTTTGTTTGTGTCTTTAATTACGAAACGGAGCGACCGATTGACATTGACATGATTTTCATTTTTCTGTATTCAACAAAATAGGACAGATATAATTATGAACTACGCGGAAAGAAATATAGAACCGAGTTTGAGCAATCTTTTAATTCATATTAGTTGATGTTCACAAGTTGTTGAGAGTCGAAAGCTCATGCAGTCGTTGTCTAAGAGGCCTCCTAGCTAAATAAAATAACAAATCACCCCCCAGGCCTCTACACAACGCCCCCATTTTCTTTCTGGGTCTCTTACCGCCCCCCTTGAGACCTGCAGCGCCCACAAGGGGGCGTTATCGCCCACTTTGGGAAACACTGATGTACATTGTATAGAATAAATTAAAAATAGACTACCTACTTCAATGTCAGAATAGGTCTGCAAACGGGGCTAAATAATTCAGTAAAGGGACTTTTTCACTGAAATCGGTTTTAAACATTGGGCTTCATAAAAAAACAATCCTGCTTTGTATCTATTTCCAATTATCGAAATTAAAATTAAGGACGGTCTTACCTTTTAGAATTTTCATCTAGCAATAGGCGATATGTCAAATTGAGTACATAGTATAAAAGCAGGAATACTAGAAGGTCCAGCCAAACTAATTTGTATATACTTCCGCGCCATCTGAAAAAAAAAACATTTTAATTTGGGTAAATAAAATTAAAATAAAACTAGAAGTGACATGAATCAGTTTTTCGTAATTTCGGATTGATTCAAATGCTGATTCAGACTAGTTTTTAAACTAATATAATAATAAAGAAGAAGATTTTTATTATTTGTATCCTAAGGCCTCCGAAACTACTGAACCGATTTGAAAAAATTCTTTCACTGTTGGAAAAAATCAAAATCAAAAGTCATTTATTCAAAGTAGGCTGAAAATCAGCACTTTTTGAACGTCAAATCTACAAAAGATAGCCCCCAAAACGCCCGCCCTTCATCACTTCCTATGTGTTTTTGCTGATGAAAGGTACACCCTTCCCGTACATACAAGGGAACTGTTGGAAAGGTACACAGGATGCGGGTGAAGCCGCGGGGAAACGGCTATTAGAAAAAATGACGAAGGTATTTTCACATTTTCACAACCATACAGTAGGTTACTACTGTGTATCAGGAAATGAAAGATTTTATTGTTATTACGATATACGACAAACAACTAGTAGATTTATGATTAGTTTATAACTACTGTAACTGTAATTTCGTCCACGCATGATGATTTTATGTCATTCGCACGTTTATTATTATGCGTAGAGTTGTTTTATAGCCTCACATTCGAGTGTGGATTACGTCATCCTGATTGACGATCGACAAATAAGACGATGAAAATTATTTTAACTTCCTTATAAAGTAACATTTATATGGCGAAAATCTAGTCTTGAATGCAAAATAACTTTTCAGAAAAGAGTTTCCTCGGATACTTACATAAATTACCTTCAACTACCTGATTAAGTGCAAAATACATGCGAAATATCCATCTAGGTATATCAGTGGTTGCTGATTACACAAATTATTGATTGTCTGTTCACACTAAATAGGAAGTTCTAGGAAAAACCGCAAAATGAATAATGGTGCTTTACTTCGGCACGCTGCTCCAAGTCAGAAATATTTTTGCTAAGTATAGAGTTTATTAATAAGGACACATCTAGGAAGCATTCATTATTTTTGTCTTTGTATATTACTGTCTGTGATGTCTCCAGCATTTGATCTCTCCAGCACTGCATGTGCTTAGTTGAATCTTTTTTTGGGTCTTTAGTCAGAGTCTGTAATACCTACCTAACGCTGATGACGAATTAGCTAATGATCTTTTTATTCACAATAGATCATCTGATGCATGTTCTTATAAGTTAGAGTATAGTTGCAGTGCCACACAGATCTCCGCGATTTGTTAAGCTCTGCGGTACCGATTACCCACTTAGAAGACAATGGATTAATTTATCGCTCCGACTTAACAACAAGTTCCATTTGTATCGGTTTAATAATCGCGTTGGTGTTAAGTTTTAACCTTGAGTGTGAAGATACAGCATACAGCTGCTGTCGTGTTTGTGTTAGTCGTGCAGCACGCGATCACAACTAAACACGTCCGTATTATTATGATACAGTATGTCGCTATGTATTGTTTGTGCCAAAATAATCACAACCGATTGCTTATCTGAGAAAGACACATGAGATAATACCCTTTGATTTGATAATAACTTTGACGAGATAAACATAAGTCTGTTGAGCTCACATAGCTTAATACACTTCAAAATAATCTGACACGACTTACGTAAATAATCAAAATTGTTCTTTACTTAAACCGAGCAATTAACTTAATTAATAGAACTAATTACTTTGGAGCGCCCCGTGCTGTTGTAATTTTAGTTACACTTGGGATTTTCGCGAGTGATTGTTGGAATATTGCTAGATAGATTAAAATTGTATCACACCTTACTTTTTTACTTACAGCGGGACATACCTATTTAAAACATACATAACTTATGTAAAGGACTAAGCTTCTAACGGTTTATATTGTACCTATTTGCTAATTAATCGCTATAAATATTTTAAACTCACACCAGGAAGAAAACTCGTTTGGAATATTTCACTTTATACGATAAAGCATCATAAAACGTCTCTTCGGTTTCGCGCCACGCCATTCCGCATTAGAACTGAGCATTAACTGACTCTCGACATGAATAAGGTCTACCACCCACTTCAATATTGTTCGCGTAAAAAAAGTCGCGCGAGCGCAACTCACCGTTTGGTTCACTCAGAGGCCAACCCAACTCACTACATAGCCGCTCTTTGGAAATGGTATACTTCACAAAACATAGCACGTAGGTGTTCTGTAGGCACTGAATCATTCATTTAAACTTTTATTAACATTCACACAGTGGCATATTGCATATAAGTGGCTCAATAAAAAAATCAATGCTTGTATATGAATTGCACGGAATCTGAGATAAAATACCAATGTTTATTTAGTCTTATACCATTTTAACTATGAGATAGTTTTTAAGGTTAATCCAGTATTTTGCAAAGAATTTTAACTAAACTATAAATGGCACTGAGGCGTCCTGAATTCATCTGCTATGAAAACATGCGTTATTTTATCATGATACATCAACACATCGGCAAGTGTTAAATCTATCAGTCTCAATTAATCTAGACTTATCTAATGTCTGTATTCCATATTATCTGTACATTTAACAAACATGAGGTCAACAAAGACACAGACAGCCAGGATATTACGTCATCCTGCGGCACGCTTAACGTTTGGTACCGCATTGTGGGTGGACCGGATTGAATACACCTATCTAGCTGCTACTTAAAATTTAAATTACGTTACATAATTAAAGCTGAAAAAAAGGCGGGATGGAAATTCCAAAATCGTAGTGTTAATTGACGAGTTTCCTTGACACATTGTTGTCAAACGCGTTGTCGTTGTATCGCAACCACGTTCCACATTTGATTGGACCATTCGTGAATGACTCAAACCAAAATCAAGATTTTATTCACGCCAAGATCGATTTGAGTAATCTTTTGTAGGAAAATTAGAAACAGTTTTGTGTTTTAAAATTTCAATGAGAGATGAGACAGGGCGTGAAGTGTTTTTCTATCCGCACTCAATTGATTTAAAATGAATCAACGTACTTACGTAAAAAATCTTGAAATAATAAAATATGCATGGTTCTCCGTTAAGCATCCATGCATTACACTGACAGAATCAGTGTAAGCATTTTTGCCTCCTCTATCTGGCCATCCATATTCATAATCCAATACTCGCGTTACAATTACCTAAGCAAAGGCAACACCATACTTTTAGTAATCGTATTTTCTTAATAAAAGAGTTAACTACTTGTTGCTTATTAGAATAGTTAATGAAACGAAACACATGCCATTGTTTACATGTTTTATTTTTCACTTGCTGTTTCTCGTGGTTTGACCAGAGTAGGAACTTCGCCCCGTACTGAGATTAATATGGCCTATGTCACCAGGGGATAGTGAATCTTCACAATAGTAAAATAATTTTTCAAATCGGTTTAGTAGTTTCGGAGCCTTTAGGATACAAAGAAAAACGGATCTCTTTATAGTAGATTCCCACTTTAAGTGTATGTAGTGCGTTTCCGTGGTGGCCTAAGTCTCCCAGGAGTACGAGTGTGCGGGTTCGATTATACCTATATCGTACACCAATGACTGATACAAAATGGAATCCTGGATTCAAGTTTGATATTATGTTAATCTGTCTCACAGCGGGACAAGAAAAAGGTTGATGACGAGGAGGTGCGGTGTTAGAATTTGGGCTGTATTAGGAACATACACAATGGGAAAAAACTTTTGGAAACAAAGGTATCATTCTACTGAGTCTACAAGGCTTACCTATGCCCTCCGGTAGCCATACATAAAAATATCGCAATAAGTAACCTACTTGTTTTCTCATACTGCAATGCAATCAACAACCTCTTGAACATCCTTACTGATAATGACGATTGTGTCTTGGAGAGTTTATTTAAGTAAAAGGTGTTTGTTTACTTACAAAGCATTTTCTCTAGGACTGTGTCTGATAAATATTCCTGCGTAACAAGTCCAGCGTTGATGCGGAATGTCGGGTGGGTCTAACTATGTCTAACCTCAGAATCGTTGTTATTTTCAAAGTCAACATCGAAAAGATCAAATTAGTTTAGATATTTTCATACCCTCAAGGGGATGTTTTTCGTGAAATCGAACCTAACAATGCTAACACGCGACTAGTGACTCTGGAACAACATCTCAACTATGCAGGTAGAGCATAAAGGAT
The DNA here is from genome assembly GCA_963856015.1 of Helicoverpa assulta. Classification (NCBI taxonomy): domain Eukaryota; kingdom Metazoa; phylum Arthropoda; class Insecta; order Lepidoptera; family Noctuidae; genus Helicoverpa; species Helicoverpa assulta. The sequence continues at coordinate 7,769,680 of CAWLCW010000016.1, forward strand.
TTCTCAACACTAAACAAGGTATACTTGCTCCAAAATTATCTTCTTGCTGTAAAAGCCTTGTAGCAATAACACGTCTTGAGGTCAGATGCGTTACAACCTACGCAAACACACTGCAATAGGCTAAGTAGACCCTGTTCTGAAACTATATTACCAACGAAATTTAATTAAAATCATCTAATATTCCGTGCATCAACAAAAAATCCGATCTGATCTTTCTTAGCTGGATGGTAAAGTACTGCCCTAGCAGAATAACCACTTTCCTAGAACTCAAATTTTGGATTGGATAAAAGGAAAATGTAAGCCGGAAAAGTCCTCTTAGCGTGGGTTATTAATTAACCTTAACATTGCCGTGGACAGTACAATTATTGTCCATCATAAACAAATAAGAGAACATGTTAAGCACTTAATAAGCTATGATTCAATGAAAATACGAAAATGTGGAGATGTGGGGCGGATTAATGATAGCACGATTTTTTCCAGAACAGAGTATGTGCTGGAAAAAATTTATAAACCTTATAAATGTATTGAATATCATATATAATTTAAATTCAAGTAAAATTGGCACATGAAAAATACACCGATGTCCTGCTTCTTGTAACGGAGCTTGTCAAGATGCCAAGGAAAACTTTCAGACGAATTTCGCATTATAATTTCGATGTTTTGTGTCACCACTATTAATATTAAATGCAACATGTCAAAACGAAACACGTAAAGATTCAATGTCAAAAGGATGTATATACAAAGGAAATGATGAGTGCCAAGTTTGTGCGGTTAAAGCATAAAGTGCAACGTACGTTACGAAAGTGGGGCTGGAAAGTGCAGTGGGGCTCACTGAATAATAAATGTCCCTTGCCTGGCAACCACGAAGTAAACCATTTCGTATGGCGATTGATTTCTTCGTATACGTCGGAAACGGTTGGGACTTCGATAGTTACTAGAATTTAATGCCACTTTCCCATGGCCCGATACGGGTCGTAGGCTTATTACTTATTAAGTGCTGAAGTTTTTAGAATGGCAACTATCTTTATTTGTTTCTACATTGTTTCAGATATTCTTGAACACAATTTCAGTACTACATATTTCCATGAATGATGCATTGACCTAGTTACAAATATAAGCTTAATGGTTCCCGTCTTAAACGGAATATTCTTTTAGGACCACTTTGTTAAATGCCTTTTTGCCTTTCAAGACAAAGGAATCAAAACTTCTAGAGCATCAACTTCCTATTAACCTACAATCATATTTGGCTGGCACATTGCACACAAATAAATCTGAAACGTACATCTTTGTCTACATAGTTCGTGAATTTTAACCATATTTTATGCATATTATAGAACTGAAGAAGAGAAGGTTTCAAATAGTTAATTAGGTAGATATAATTATGAAATCTTTTAATTTTTTACATTAAAAAATGTATTCTAGTGTAAGTGTAGGTTTCATGATAATTTATTGCATTAAAATGCGTTTTTAGTGTAACCTGCCCAAGTTATGACAAGAGAAAACATTACCATGCATAGAAATTGTGAAAATCCACAACTTTCCTAAAAAGTAAAAAAAATCTGGATTACATTTTTTTGGTATAATTTGAAAACCGGCCAAGTGCGAGTGTTACTCGCGCATTAAAGGTTCCGTACCGTTATTAATATCGAGGAAAAGTCCAAAAAATATCACGTTTAGAATTTGTTGTTAAAGATACAAAATTGTAACTGTCTAGCTAGATAGAAATATACAGCTTGGTGACAGACGAAAGGACAGACTTCGGAGCAATAAATTGAAAGAAGAGATGAATTGACGATTGTCTTATTAAAAAATGTACTTACTTCCATGCAAGCTGAGATTAGTCTCTCGACATATCACATAATGTAAGTAAACATTATCACATATTATCTATTTTTATGTACCATAACTTATTACAAAATAATGTTTTTCTTTCCGGTTCTACTGAAACAACAATAACTAATTTTCAAATAAACTACTAGCGGTAATAAACAAGATTAGTAAAAGCATTTTAGCAAGTTAATCTCTAGTGAATAATACTTCATACAATCAAGTGTTTAGTGATGCTAATATTTTTAAAGGTAATAAGGCTTTAACATAAGCATTTGGCATGACAGGTAGAGGTGCGTTGGGAAAACATGGGTAAATAATGGTAAAATTTCTGGCCGTATGACGGAACTGCCCCACCTGCTTGCATTGCTATATTTACCAGGCAAACACATGTCCTCAACAAGCCAGTCATGAAAATGCTCTTTTTTCGTGTGACACAAGACGAAGTTTATGAGACATAAGCAAACATTAGTCATTTTCAACGGAGCGGAACAGATGAACACTGAAACAATACAATGTTACGTTGTCGATGTTGAAGTTTTCTAGTGAGATCGTAATTGATAATCTAATTTTTACACTGGTTATGTGCGAGAGAATGAGACGTAGTCATATTATGCGTATTCTGAAGTCAGTAGCTGCGGCGACAATGTATTGATCCATAAGAGCGACGACCTTTGTGAAAACAATTTTTTTTACTCTGCAATTTCAAACAATCCCTAACTGGCACTAGTCGGATAATAAACCCCTATTTACTATACTTAAATAGTATCAATTCCAGTTATTCTCATGACTGACTAGGTTGGTTGAATGATTGAACTACTGTAAATGAGTCAGACTTTAGATAACACATGGTTCTGATGATACAACTGAGTGAATAAAATGTAGCTATGTAAGCTACAGTTTATTGTTTTTGTGGGATACGATTCTTCTAGCTATCAAATTAACCATGTCATTTCGTTTGTAGAATGGTTAAAAAATTCACGATCAAAAAATTGTTTGCCTGTTTGAGTAATTATTAGATAAAAATCGTATGTCACACAAGGTTGAAATAAGATCAGATGCAAACAGACCGTCAGAAACTCAGTAAGCAAACACCGCGGTAGTTTCCATTGACGAAACAAACACGTGATCTTAACAGGTAAATGACATTATGTTGTAGCTACCATGCCTTACTAACAAGTTGTGCACGCAGGCCTAGCATAGAATTAGAGCCCAATTTTATTGGAATAGTTCGTAGGTTCATCCTATCGCAAGACACCTGAATATACTGAAACCTGTGATTTTCTTATGAAATCTCGCTGAAAATAATACGGTACGATATTATTTCACCAGTTTCCTGTTTTATGAACACAATGATTGATGTTTTCTAAATAAAATAAGATATTTATGTACTTGAACATACATAAATATTGTTTACTAGCTTCTGCCAGCGGTTTCACCCGCATCCCGTGGGAACTACTTCCCGTACCGGGATAAAAAGTAGCCTATAGCCTTCCTCGATAAATGGGCTATCTAACACTGAAAGAAATTTTCAAATCGGACCAGTAGTTCCTGAGATTAGCGCGTTCAAACAAACAAACATACAAACAAACAAACTCTTCAGCTTTATAATATTAGTATAGATAATACTAGCTTTTGCCCGCGACTTCGTTCGCGTGGAATAGTGGCATCCGGCAGATTTTTGGTTTGGACAATAGATGGCGCTGTATGTCCGGAATAAATTTTATTTTTTGTAATAAAAACTATCCTATGTCCTTCTCCCGGCTCTAAACTACCTCCCCGCCAGTTTTCAGCTAAATCGGTTCAGCCGTTCTTGAGTTATAAGTGGAGTAACTAACACGACTTTCTTTTATATATATAGATAAGATTTAGTACTCTTAACCAACAACATATTTATTTGAATAAAGATTAATATTATTATGTTGATACAACTTAAACAAATTATTTCGACCAAATTAGGTACCATAAAAACGGTTTTTGTGAGTTAATCTTAAAAGATAGACATACACTGTCGCGGACTGTTTTTTAGATCATTAAAAGAGCTATTATTCTTTAATACATATTTTTTGTGTATCTTGAACCGTTTTCACGGCGCACGCAACGGAAGGCTTCAAAGATGAAATAATTTCTCCCGTTTTTTACACATTTACCACTATATCTTTGCTCCTATTGGTCGTAGCGTGATGTTATATAGCCTATAGCCTTCCTCGATAACTGGACTATCGAACACAAAAAGAATTATTCAATTCGAACCAGTAGTTTCGGAGATTATCGCGTTCAAACAAACAAACAAACAAACAAACTCTTCCGCTTTATAATATTAGTATAGATTAGTATAGATTTTGATATATGGTTCTATTTATGAAGCAACACTTGATAGATGACTATATTATATAGGTTTCCAACCAATTCTTTGTGTTGCTTGGGCTTTTTAAGGCCTAACATTATAGCTTCTAGGTACGTTAGTGATTGAGGGTCCTTCTTTCATTAGATTGCTCTTCTGAAAGAGTTTCTTTTAGCATAGTTAGTTCATTGTTGGCACAAAAAACGAGTTCATGTAAATTTTAAACCAAAATCCCATGTCTTGTTCATGAACAACAAGAGCAAGACATTTTGTTCATGAGCAATACGTACAAGACATTGGTCGAGAAATCGGTGGCAAACATTTAAAACAATAGACATCAAATCAATGCTTGTCTCGAAACAGATTCCTTGCGCCTTCACAAGGGGTTTTATTTTTCCCTGTTTCGGTATTTTTCGAATTCGATTTTCTATTTGTTAATTGATATTTTATTACGGGCTAGACTTTTACTCTTTTGGAGTAACAGGACTGAAAGTTATTTCTGCGTGCGGCTGAAGCAGTTTGCTAAGCGCTACTATTATTATATCAAGTAATATCAACATTTTCAATAGGTATGGTGTTGAAGTGGTAGAAGTGTTAGAATCTATAAAATTGCAATTTTTAGTTTCGCTGTTTTGTTTGTATACTCGTAAAACAACGGAAATACTTATTACTATTTAATTTCTACTGACTGTACTCTACCCAACCCAACACCTACTTTTACTAAATTTATAATAGGTAATATCCTTGTAATCTACATCTAGGACTACAGTATAACGAAGGGGTGTATCTAAGTTAGTATGAATTTTAACTTTAATCTGTAATTTTTTTTTCATCCTGTCCTTCATTCCTTGAATTACTTGCTTTTCCTTCATAAGAGAACCTCGGAGCTTTGTTATAAAACATCACCAGGGGCCCGATTCTCCTAATTTTACTTAAGCAACATACGATTCACGTTTAGGGTTACCATATCTCAGGATTTGTCCTGAGATTTCAGGATTTTTCGACTCTTCTCAGGATTCCGGCCGGATTTAGCAAATCTAGTGATAGCTCAGGATTTTTAATAAAAAACAGGTTACATTTAAAGATCTCTCTTATTAACTACTAAAAATAATCTTCTTTCGGTAACAATTGTAGTTAAAATCAATACTTATGTGTTAATTTAAAACAAACTTAAAATAATCTTCTTTTGGTAACAATTGAATTAAAACGCGTGCGCAAGATCCGCAGTGTATACAACGATAATAATACGTTTTTGAGAGAAAATTCTCATCTGTAGAAAATCTCAGGACTTTTCCATGGAAATCAGGCCTTTTCTCCGGACTTTTGATTTTTTCATCTGGTAACCCTATTCACGTTCGACTCGGTTCGACAGAGATCCAATCCCGACTCGATTACGATTGAAGCGTATGTGGCATTCCGCTATTTTTTTTCTTTGAAATAAACGTTTTTATCCTTTTCTGTCATTCAATAATGAATCATTTTGTCTGCAAATGATTTACGATTGCAAAATGAATGTAGATCAAACTACCGTATAGACCAAAATCACCAAAATTGCAGACCAATCGCACCCCAATCAAATGTCAATCGAATACGATTGGTCTTTTATTAGTAGCAGAATGCCCGATATGGTTAAAACTGCTATTACGATCATATTGCGATTCGATTTCTATTCGATTTTGACATTATTAACTTAGGAGAATCGGGCTCCAGAAATTATCTAAATGAACGACAAAATGTAAGTTATAAGTACGGCGGCATTGCTAAATCACCTTTTTTGAAGTTGGTACTTACAAAATACCAATCCGCCTTGAGTACCTACTTGTAGGAGAAAAAGAGGCCTGTGCCCTGCAGTGGGACAATAAAAAGGTTGATGATGATGATGCCCTTGGCGTGAAATGGCTCCGAAACTACCTCTAGATAGCAGCAGAGCTATTTTTGGTAAGTACCTATGTGATAGAACTGAATTGTAAAAATAAAGTTCCGTACCCAAAGGGTAAAACGGGACCCTATACCTAGTTCTCGCTCCTCCGTCCGTCCGTCTGTCACCAGGCTGTATCTCATGAACCGTGATAGTTAGTTAAAGAGCTGAAATTTTCAGAGATGACGTATTATTGTTGCCGCTATACCAACAAATACTGAAAACCAGAATTAAATAAAAATTTTGGGGGGCTCCCATACAACAAACGTGATTTTTTTTGTCCGTTTTATAAATCGGTACGGAACCCTTCGTGCGCGAGTCCGACTCGCACTTGGCTGGTTTTTATTGTTGAACATTTGACGAAACTTATTGAAAACACTTTATTGAACTGTACATCCAATTTAGAACAACTAAAGTAAACAATAAATTTTATAAACAAAGACAAGTATTCTTTTGTGCATTGTTGACAAAATGAATTAGGTAACTGAATAGGTAGTTTCATTTTAATGTAATGAATTATTCTATAGGGGTTTTCTTAATTACCAATAAGATTGCACTTACTTGTATAAAACTTTTAGGAAAGTGCCGAATCCACGGCATGTTGCTACTTCACCGGTGTACGTTACAGTCATTGTTGTTTTTTTTTTGTATATATAATGTAAGTGTTTTTGCTTTGCTATATTATCACAGAAATATATTAAAAGTTCAATCAGCACAGCCTAAATCTTTTTTTAAACTTCTTGAATTCACAAATCATAGTTCGACTTTCACTTAGCACTATAAAAAATAATGAATAAATAAATTGTACAAAGATGCAATGTTATCAGAAAATATATTTATGATCTGAAATACTATTCGGTATAAGATTTTAAATAAGAATGAAAATAAAAGATAAATTACATTAATAAATATACAACCCGCATCTAGTAATAATTACACATAATTATCCATACAATCCACACCTCACGCACTCAACGAACAACGAAAACAATGAATGAATATGAATGAACTTCCTTCACTAACTTCAGGCAACTTCACTTTGGTTCACTTCACAACATACAGCACTACAGCACAGACAAATGTACATTTATGTTGTCGATGGTCACTTTTACGAGGATTGCATCCTTCAAAAATTACCCTACTTATAAATCTCAGAGTACTTTTATATTTGTTATAAATGTACACGGTGGTGGATTGCACTATGGATGGCGGTGGATGGATGAGACCCGTTTCAACATGCGTTTGTTTCTAACCGGGGCGGGGGCTTTATACAAGTCATATTTTGTAATAAATATCCATCATGATGTTTTCTAGGTGAAAAGACTGATGATAAGATATCACAAGAAGTCACGTTTAGCCCACATTTATTTGATCTCTGCATTTTTCTGCTAGCTTGTCGGGCCCGACTAGGGTCAGTTTATTGCCCAACACTATGTAAAAAAAAACAACGCAGAGAAAAAAGCAAGATGGCGGAGTTCAGCTTCGATTCTTTATAAAATTCTGTAAAGTGCTCGTTTGCATGTTATTATATTCAATTTCTAGGTACTAAGTCATCAAAAAAGAACAAATTTCTGGTGAATTGTTCTTTGTTCAGTGTAGAGCATTATTTATGTGTACGACAAGTAACTTTCACTATGAGTGAAACTGCCAACAGTGAAGGTGCTTTAGAATCGGAGAAGCCGGTTCAGAATGATGATGTACAATTCCCGCCCTTCCCTGGTATATTGATAAACTTTGATACATGATAAGTATAATATATATTTATCTGAAATGTACGTTCATAATCCCTTCCTGTCTTTTAGATCCTAAAGATGATGATTTCGATGATGATATTGCGGAAGATGAAAGAAATTACTATAGAGCAATCTTTAAAGGTAAAAACGGTATCTTTGTCGTTGCAAGTTGAAACAAACATTATGATATATGTTTTAAGTGTTTGTAAACAAACTACCTATTTAATACTTTGATGTTTCAGACATTAACCAAATAAAAGGTATGAGATTACATTGTACGGCTTGTGACCGTCACCTGGGGTGTGCACCACGAAACGAAGTGCGTATGCGGGCTCATCCGATGTTACGCACTTTAGTTTGTCACAACTGTCACGTTTTTTATAATAGTGGGGAATTTGAAAAGGGAGATGATGGATCAGAACTCTACTGTAGATGGTGCGGCCAAGGTGGTCAAGTATATTGTTGCTCTGACTGCCCTCATGTATTTTGTGCGGTAAACAGTTTTTCCATTGTTTAAAAATTACTAACTTATTAAAACCACTAAACTACAACTTCTATTTTTTTTTTTTCAGAAATGCATCAGACGTAATTTGGGAACACCCAAAATAAAAGAAATTGAAAATACGGATGACTGGAAATGTTTTAAATGCAATAACAATTGTTTGTGGGATCTACGTGCATTGTGTTGGGCTGTCTTGCGCTTCTGTGATCTTAAAAATAAGTAAATACTGGATTTTTGACCCATCTTACTTGAAGAACCAATTCTTGATGATCATTTATTAATAATATATTACATTATTAATGCCTTTTTAGGATAGTACACCAAACACAAGATACCCAACTGAAAGAAGCATATAAAAGGGACTGTGCTATTGACTATTCTGAATGTTGTAAAGCAAAAAGCAATAAAAGAGTACAAAAGATAGAGTCCATAAAGAAGAAGGAAATTAAAATAAAGAAGGAAGTAGAGCCTAAACCTCCTCTTAATATTATTTCTAAAATCCCATCTACAATACAGGTATATTGATATATATAGATATGTAGAAAAGTTCTTGATCCCATAATTAAACAAAACAATATGTTGTGCTTTGGAACACAAATGACCTGGCATCTGTTACCACCTCATCTGAAAATATCTACTAATTTTGCTATTAGATTATAATCTAAGAGAATAATGTTCATTGCTGATCAACTTAAGTCTCCTCAAGTTTTAAAAAGATTCATAGATATACAGATAAACAAATTTAATTTGTTCTAGGTGAAAAAGTTTGCTGCTGTAAATATAGAAGAATCGAAATCTGAAAAAAAACCTCAAAAACGATCATTGAGTCCAAAAATCAAACCAGTTACAGCAAAGACCTCAATCAATACTGCACAAACTACAAGACTGTTGAACCCTCTCACAGTTCCACCACTAGCAAAAAAGATGAGGGTATGCTGATTTTGATCCATTTTCTTCCTTTGGTAATGTAATATAGTACACAGGCAAATTAATGCCCTGTTCCTATAAAAGAGAAACGATTCTAATAGCTTATGGACTTTTGATACTATTCTATGAGCTCCTTGTGATACAATATTGCTGTCCATAAGAAAAACATATCTTTTTGTAAAAAACCATTGCTGCCCAAATTTTTTTTTAATATGTATAGAAAAATTTGCAGAATGAAAATGGGATTTTTGTTTTAGCTACCAAATTCACCCATGATGAGTACTCCAGTTCGAGTAACTGACCGGAACAATATAGCTACATACAGTCGCATCAGGCCTAAGCCACCTCATCCTATTGCCATCGCTAATTGTAGTTTCAATGGCTTTGGTGCGAGTTTATTTAGTACTGACAATATAAATTTATCTATAGAAAGTTTAACGCAGGTAACTAATATTTTATTTTGGGACTGCAAAAGTACCAAAACATAACCTTTTACGAAAGGGTAATGGTGTATATTTTTTTCTATATTGTATATTTGTTCTTTATTTAAAGGGTTTAGACATGTCAGCTGTAGCTGCTTTAACTCAAAATTCTCAGGATGATGATGTTGTATGCACTCCAGATTTCCCCCTGGAACCTTTGTGTGAGGTAAATATAATCCTTACTATATATACTACTAGTGACCCGCTCCGGCTTCAGAAAACAGTATTCCCCACTATTTAATGTATGTTATTATACATAAAAACCTTCCTCTTTAATCACTCTACCTATCAAAAAAACCGCATGAAAATCGGTTGCATAGTTTTGAAGATTTACGCGTACAAAGGGACATAGGGACAGAAAAAGTGACTTTGTTTTACACTATGTAGTGATACATGCCAAAACTGCTGAATGGCTTAAATTTGGCTGACTTTTCTTCAGATGCGGGAAGTGATATAGAACATGTGTGGGACACCAGGGAACAGCCAGTATTCTACATATTGTATATAGCTTATTCATTTATTTTATACAAATGTTTCATGCTATTAAAAACCATTTCAGGTTACAGAAGACAACGATGATGATGTCCAGTGTATAACTCCTGGTCCAGTTGTACCTCCAAAATTCGTTAATCCTCCTCCATTAGTACCCCGAAGTTTAAATAACTTATCAACAGATATAACAGCAGACAATATCATTCAAATGACAGATAATGATGTTACCGTTAATGCAGCTACTGGAGGATTGAAATTTCGTGTAGATCCACAAACTTTGTCATCTAACAAAATGTATCGGCTGCCTGATGGACGTATATTTGCAATTAACGCCAATCCATCAATGCCTGGAGGTTATTCTGCTACTATAGTAGCGGTTACTGAGCCCACTACTGGTAAGGCAGTGCCTAAGGGTGCAACATTTGCAGCAAAACTTAGTAGTGTAAGTACGTCAACTCCTACACCTACTCCTAAACCAACTCGGAATATTCCTCGCATTTTGAAACGAAGTACGCCAAAGTCTGCGACTGCAAGAAAATCGTCAGAATCTTCATCTAGAGAATGTGATTTGAATGTGCCTGTCGAGTGGTATAGATACAATTTAATAGATGCGGTTGACGCTTTGGAATATGCACTGTCAAGGCTTCACAAACTGAAGAAAGAAACTACTACCGTCTACTTGCGGACACGCTCTGTTAATGAAATGCGTAATCTCCATCGGACATTAGACCGATTATTGGGAACGTCATCCAGCAGATTTGGTGAAATACGTGAAAATCTCAATAAAGGATTAAAACAGTATGTTCTCCGTAAGTCTGGTAGTAATGTTAACAATAGTGAAGACGACGATGACGTTGAAATATTGCCGGATTTGGATAACGATGACCCAATATTTATAGACGAAAACTCAGTAGAATCTACTATGAACGGTAGTGAAAACCAAGAGGTGGATTTGACAGGTGCTGGTAGCAGTGAGTACAATGATAGTGGGGAAAATAGTAAAGCCAACAACTTTTCCAATGTTGTAATTGATTCCTCTGAAATTGACAATGAGAACAGAGAACACGGTGATGTATTAGCAGTCTTAAGTCACAATGTGCATGCCACAGAAAACGTATTAACAAGGCAAGATTGTGATAGCAAGACTAATTATAACAGTGATAATGTAAAGGACAGTGATATGGAGAAAGTAAAAGAATTAAAATCTGAAGGCGAAGTAAACGAAAACAAAGATACTGAGTTAATCAATAGTGAGAACCAGGATAGTGAAAATGAGTCTGAAAGTAATGCTCGGGAAAGTGAATTGGATAACAACATGAAAATACATAGAGCCGAGAAAGTAAGCCATGAAGAATCTAATGAAATAAAAGGAAAGGAAAACACTGACATAAATATTGGAACTGAAACTGTGAGCAAAGAAAGCATCATTGCTAATAATGGCATGGATGATGGTGCCATAACACTGACATGCAACGAAGTAGCTATTGAAGATGATAAAGAAGGAAATGATAATAAAGATAAGGAAGCTTTACTCAAACAAGATGAGAAGGTTGAAAGTGAAAACATAGAAGATGGTAAGAATCATAAAGATTTAAATGAAAAGGCTGATAGTCAAGATAGTAACGATAAAGTCCAAGATATTGAAATGAGTGAAGAGATGATTGAAACATTACTGAAAGACGATAATTTTGTTGATGAAACAGCATCTAATTTAAAAAGTAAAGATGTTGCAGATGTACTGAAAGAAACCTAAATAGTGTACATTTTATATTATCTTGTATTGGATAAGTAAAATAATATACCTACTAATTAAACATAAGATAGGTAAAATACAATAGGTTAACTGTGTTAATAACTAGTGGTCAAGATTTTACTGTTATACTTACTCCTCCATATTAACAGGGCGTGACTTCATAATGTCACCGTTATAGTCAAAGTGGAATAAATAAAAACATTGAACAGTATACGATGCTATATAATATAGCATCGTATACTGTGTTGAGTTTAAACAATACGATACATGTTATGTAGTTTTTTGTGATCCTTTATGTAATCGTCACAGGAGAAGGAGGTGTATGTACACGATATTCCCCTCAAATAATTTAGCTACGCTGTAGTTGGTCATTTGATACTTCGTCAAATAGGTTGATGTCGTGTACAGCGTCAGCTAGGCGTAGGCAAAGTGGCTGAGGGCGACTGCACGTACTCTCGCACATACAAACAAAGAAGTAGCTGCGACACGTACGGTTGATAGCTGGCTTTCAAATCTCATAGTGTTAAAAAGCAGTTACAGTACATTCTAAACTGAAAACCGAAATTATTTGTGAGTTTTTTCTTTGCAATGAAAACAATAGTTATAACTGAATAGGTACAAAGTACCAAATTTTGGTTTCAATTTATATTTTGTAGTGACATACAAAGAGTTGAAAGAGTAATCAATAAAACCATGACTACTACCGTCGATGGGCACACAGTAGCCTTATTAAGCTTATTATGCATTTTATTTAATAACCATTCTTTCATTATAATTGTGATAAAGTACAGTTTAAAATTAGCCGAGTTTTTGTTAAATATGGTGTCTTTATTTATAGACCTTAACATAGTAAGTAAACATATATTTGTCTTTATTATGTTTTCATAACAAAACTAAAGAATTTCGATTTTGTATGTACGAAATGGATGAGGTATTTATGACACTATATTTTGTATTCTCAAATCATATTTCATTTTCATTAAATAAAATTATAGAAATCATCCACGTGGCTACATTATGAATTTTCGTTAACAATGTCTCTTCCCCCCTTGAGGATTTCTTTAAGGTACATTTAGAAAGCTAGCTGCCGACTGCACGAAAACGGCCGTAGCTGCACTGGTTTGCATGTATTTACATGAAACCGTTCTGGATCGAAGCTGCAGTAGCATGTGCAGTCGTTCTCAGATAGCGACCGAGTGTCTGCAGTCCAAGCAAACGCGGTCGGCAGCTAGCATTCTAAACTCACCTCTAGTAGAAATCACTATTAACAAAATTTTGAACAAAATCTTAGAATTAAAGGTAGCATATAATATATAAGTAAAGGTAAATTCAGAGATTTAAAGCGTAATGTGTATTTAATTTATGATTGACTAGACATTATTATAATGTGACTTAAAACTTTGTTTATTTCACTTTGTTTATGTCGCACATATACATATTTATAGACTTCGTATCGTAACGAGGAAAATTAAAATAATATCTGACTTTATTTACCTTTAATTCTGAGGTTATGTACTTAATTGATTGAGATATATTCAAAACAAAAATACTGGCACTAATCAAATTATTATCTCGTTCTGCCTTCTATTAAAAATAAGCAAAATCGAAATAGTTATGTAAGAACTACTAAGTATTAGTTCGGGGCTTTGAGTTAAAACAGAAGCAAACTTGTGACAGTTGCTGCAGACACGCTTCTAAAAACTTTTGTCGGTGGCTTATCTTTTAATTTTTTAAACAAAAAATTGACAAAGAAGCTCTGAAATTGGTCACTAGAATCGGATCCAATCATGCTTCTAGCTATTATGGACAGGTGTTCATGACGACCATAACAGCCAATTGTTATCTTAGGAAGGTTGGGGCAATATTGCTCAACCCCTTTGTGTAAATACTACATTGATTTATTATACTTGACGAATTTGTTCAGCAGATCATCCCTATTGTGGCGTGGTTGTTTTTCCTTGACCAAGAATTTTTTTTTTCTTTTTTTTTTCATAAATCTTACCTAATGAAAAATGTTTTTAGTATATTTTCAAAACAGTATTCTAAACAAGATTCAATTTTCTTTAGAGAGCTCTTTATTTTTTCCGTATAGTAGTTCTAGTATTAATTACCACACAGATTGTAGTAATACTTGGTTGCCCTCCCGCTCATATTATTCCCAAGCTTATGTTATAACCGAGTCTAAAACTAAAATCAAGGGCAGGAAACATCTTGACAAGATAGAATATTTTTTTACCCTGTGGAACGTTGAATCTCGCTCTTTCATACCTAGCTACTTTAAAAAATTACCTATATTTAACGTGCGCTCCAATATTATTTAAATAGACCACTACGTGTAAAGTACATTAATTGGTATATAAATATAGCTAGTTTCTGCGTTCTTTCGCTAATATTTGTACTTTTTCTTGAAGAAAATGAAAATGTAAATATTTATATTATTCGTGGCTTAAGCTCAACTCACACTGGGGCTGTGTTGAAGTGAATCTAAGAGTCAATCTGACATAGTAATGCACATGCTCATAATATTTAAGATTCATGTATTTCAGAAGGAATGAAAAATTATGTGCATTACATTATGGAGCCAAGTGCGAATTGATGAAGTTTAGGACTAACGTTTGGATTCGTTTCAACTCTCACTCAAGTGTTCGTTGATGAATGTAGCAGTATGTAAGCCAGTAGAATAGATCTTTATGTGTTTGTTTTATTTGCTTGATGTAAAGTAATCGGATGGTCGGCAGGCAGGCCCTCCGATCTGACCAGCTACTGCAGCTAAACTGTTAAAAGTAAGAATTATAAAACCATCATTTTAGTATTTGTATTTTTAATTTCACCTATATCTTCAGTTTAGTAAAACAGCTGAAGCTGGAAACTCCCTCACCGTTCTTTCCACTTGTACATATCTAGTCTATACCTACCCATTTTGCGAGGAATGTTATACTTTTCGAATTCGATCTCGCGGGTCATGAGGCAAATATGAATAGGGCAGGTATTGTGTCATGCACAGGATATGAAATAAAAATATTATTTGGGCAGTGACTCATTTTATTAATAAAAAAAAAAACATTTATTTTTTATATTCACAAAAATACAAATGCAAATGGTTGTAATATTTTTATAAATAAATTAGGTAATTAAAAATGGAATTTAATGGAAGCATTGGTATATAAAGGCCTCGCAGCAAAAGCGCTATTATTTCCGGAGAACTTGGACAACATTGCTATCTGGTCCCATTGTGTTTTCAAACCATCCAAGAACCCATTGAAAATACAATGTTTTTTTTTGTAATGTAATATCACTTTTCCTAAACTACTGGACCGATTTTAAATATAATTTTAACAGCTAAGTATTATTGTTTTCAAACTTGGCTCTCCATCCCTTTTGCTGCAAGATCTTCAATTCTGCTTAACCTTTTTATAACAGACACGATCTTATCCGTTGCTGCCTACTAGCTAGATAGGTACGCATTTATAATAGCTAGCCATGTATCGCTCTCTATTTCGATAGTCTTTCAATATAAGTAAGCAAACTTGTAAAACAAGCTTATGTCAGGTAGGTATAATCTTTGATGCATTTGTAAGATTATAAGTAATAACATAAAATTCCTAATATTCGAAACTATCATTCATTCTACACGTCAGCTTTTTAAGCATCTTATACTTAGATGTAGTGTACAGTAAAGTTTCATACAGTAAAACTTTTTCATGTCATGGAGCATTGGGAACTTTCGATTCGTCAAGCACCGTACAATGTTTCTTTCCAAAAATGCTTTAAAAGCATGTGGAACCATTCGAGCTAATTAAATAAATAAAATTATATCAATTAACACTGAAATATAAATAAAATTGCATTTGAGACATTGTTGCAAGGGATATCAAAGATCACTAACATCATAAAGGTTATTTATTTGAAAGGCTTGTACTCTAAAGCTGCTAAAATGAATTTTTCGACATTTGGCACGATGACAAATGGTAGGTAGGTACCCAGGAAACGGTTATAAGATATTACCTACACTTGGGTAGTACATCTTTCGAAAAATGGGCACAGTTTACTAAATACTTACATGTTACTAAGTAACACGTATGAAACAGCTATCGTATAATCCTGGAATACCCAGTGACTATTCCACTATGGGACAAAGTCGGGGGCAAAGCTTGTTAATGATATTTAATATGACAAGCGTTTAAGAATTTTTTGAAGTTTTGTTCCAGTTTAACTTTCGTCTGGGTTAATTTCGCTTACTCACAGTATCCATACACACCACATATAAACATCTAGCTAATTATTATGAAAGACACATTTACGTTATTTATGAAATATTATGCTAGACACAGACAATGTTTAGAAAACTTATTCAAAGACAATTTATTTGCATTGATAGAGATATTGGTACCTACATTAATTCCTTAAAAGTGTTATCTGCGATGAAAGGCACATCGCTTAACTTGTGACTTGGAAGGTTTAAAGTGTATAATACATCCATGGAAAATAGGTACCGCTTCTTAGGTACAACATAATATGGTACCTACTTAGATAAATACATTTACTCAGTAACGGAAATGGCCTTTTCTGGAACGTTCCTCGTGGTAAACTCGCATTGGTGAGTATGTGCCGTTCGACGCTCCGTTCGCATTTAAACCTGAAAGACATCAGAATTTTATATTTTACCATTAGCAGGTACGTAAGTACCTACTTGTGGATAGGCTATTTACTATGTCGTAGGGCTTTAATAATAGTATAGTCAGAAATATGGGAGCTATTCCTGTTTGTGGTGCAAATTGTAAAGTGTACATCATACCTTTAGCGTTAAGCTGTCCATCAATAGAGCAAGCTTATAGAAATAAATAAAATAAATTAGCACACAAACTACAAGTATTTATGTCATACATAGAACAAAAGTGAGTATAAACATAATGTTTTCACATTTAATTGAATGAGTGATAAACATCTACAGATCGTTTACACACACGGTAATGATGATGATTAGTTCTGATAGACAGACAGATCTGATAGAAATATCAGAGACTTTATCAGTAACCTGTGAAACTGGCCGATAATGTTATGTGGCAGCAACTAATGAGGTCTCGATCGCGGGGAAGGTTAGGTACACTTACAATAGACAGGAGTGATGTAGACCAAAGAAACGATGGATGGATTGTATGAAAGTCGATATGGTTAGAAATAATGTTACTTGGGAAATGACAGCATGGAAGGAGAAAACAAGTTGCGCCGACCCCAAATAAAATAGGCATGAAAACAGGGTTCAAAATAGTGATTCTCATTAGTCCGCATTTTAGATTGGACAAAAGTATTAGACACGTATTTTTATTTTAACAAAATATTTAATAAGATATAACGCAACAAAGATTGAGAGTGGGGGCTAGTGACGTCACACCTGTGTCTTTGTACTCAGAAGTGACGTAACACAAAATTCATTATACCTACTTATATCTTTGTTTTCACTTGTTTGTGAGAGAAAATAAAAAATACGTGTCAATTGTTTTAAGGTTATCTAAAAGACGGACTAAAATTTTTAGTCATCATGCTTATTGGGATAAGGGCAGGAGGATGATGCGGCGTGTCGCGGGTACCTTGCAGCAGGTGGTGCGGCGGCGCCACGGGCGCGGCCCCGCAGCGCGGCGCCAGCAGCAGGTGGTACAGCGCCAGGTACACGGCGGCCACCAGCAGCGCCGCCACGCCCAGGGCTCGGTACACAGTTCGCGCTGACTCCAGCGGCTGCTGCAGCGACACCATGCCGCCCACTATAGCGCCCAGGCAACGACCTGCGTGCAAAGAAGTAGTGTTTTAAAATGTTATGGTGGCAACATGCTATAGTTTTCGCAAGCCCATTTCAATATAGGTGCCTATGCTTCGTCTATCCCCAGTTTTTCAGTTTGCTATAAACCAACCTACATATTATACAATACTTACATCGGTATTTGCGATATAGTTTGAAAGACATGTTACCTATGTTCAGATGGGAAATCATCAAATGACTCCTCCCGCTGTAGCTGAGCAGCGGTGAGGGAGTGTCAGACTCTTACTGACTAAAACTCATCATATTCCTTCGTAGGCCTTTTATGAAGCAGGGCCGAGGTAACTTTTTCGAACAATCCCGCAGCCCCGGGAGACAAACATACTGTGATACTGCCTTTTTTTTAACGACATCAAAAATCATCAAATGACCCCTCCCGCTGTGGGTTAGCAGCGGTGAGGAAGTGTCAGACTCTTACTAACTAAAACCGTCGTGTTCTGTTGTAGGCCTTTTATGTACCAGGGCCGCGGTAACTCTTTCGAACAATCCCGCAGCCCCGGCAGACAGACAGACTGCCTTACGTTTCCAATTTTGATAAGTAAATAGGTGAACGAATATGAATATGCATAAGGTATAAATATCCTAAATGCTTTGACATATTAGTACTTACCGATACAGAAGTGCGCAATGACTGGCAGAGCCTGGCCAGTGGCGGTATACTTTCTGGGCACCAAGTGACGGAAGTATAGGACTGCTGTCACCCACACCAAGCTCAGCGTGAACACTTCCAATATCTCGCATACTGCTACCCATGTGTAGTCAGTGCTGTACGCCAAACCTGAAATGGAAATAGTTCAGTAAGTTCTTAAACCGATTAATGAGATAATTCCGCAATAGACGTGACAACAGGGTTAAAAATTGAGGTAAAAAAATCTTTAAAAACAAGCTTTTATTTAAATGCGCTAAAAAGAAAAAATAAACTTTTACTGTAACTTTACAGTCAACTTATAACGACATTTCAAATTTAACATATTTGACACAATTTATACGTTTTAAAAGCTTGTCGCGAGATTTAAGTATGTACTCGTATTTACTTTCTTAGTAAAATCGCGACAAGCTTTTAAAACATATAAATTGTGTCAAATATGTTAAATTTGAAATGTTAGATTTTGATTTGCTAAAGTGCACTTTATTCTACTTGTCAAGCCCTGTCATTGGATACCCATATGGATGGGATTGAAAAAAATTGGTTATTCACCATTTTGTAGCGGCGGCCATCTTGGATTTTTATTTCGTAAAATGCAATGTATTCTACTTGTTAATCCCTTTCATTTGATACCCATATTGTATAGGTACCTTAAAAATAACTAGTCCGCCATCTTGTATATTTAGCCATGTTGGATTTAGGATGACGTCACATAGCTTAACATGCATTGTCATCCAAACTAAACATGTATGCAAAATTTCAGCTCAATCGGTTGAGGGCAAGTGCCTTAAAATTGAGTTGTAAAATTCCACCCGAACACACATAGTTACATACATACATACATACATACATACATTGCAAGTTAAATAAAAGCTTGTAAAAATAGTGCAAAGCATAACGCAACAGAGATTGGGAGTGGGGGCCTCGTGACGTCACGTCTTTGTAAAATTTGTACCTAAGAGTGACGTAACACAAAATTCAATCATGTTGTATCTTCGTTGTTATTTGTTTGTGAGAGAAACATAAAAATACGTGTCCATTTATTTTAGGGCTATTTAAAAGACGTACTATGTAATATTTTTTTTAATTCGCCATATCTTTATAAAACTAAAACCTACCAGTATATCGCACTCCGTAGAACGTGAAGGCCATGATGAAGATGTTGGAATGTCCGATGTAGTCTACGAGTGCCTCAGCCCACCACAGCGCGGGCACGGCCGGCAGCGCTCCCACTGTCAGCGTCAGACCCATCTCTGTCACCGTACCGTTTAGCTCTTGTACCGTCCTGGAATGAGGACATAAAGTTAACCTAGAATTGGAACTCAAAAAATACGATTCTACGTTCTCGCAATGAGGACATAAAGTAAATTTAGAATTCCAACTCAAAAGAGAAAGAGAGGATTCTAAGAAATTCAAATCTAAATCAGACGGCTTCACTGGTTACCGTTAAAAGTGACAGTTAGGTATCTGATAGATCTGCCAGGTCAAGGATAGGTGTATTATAATTTCTGCCAGATATTCCTATAGGAGAGCCGTGAAATCAAGTTATAGTCTATCCATCGGATAAGCTCCTGCTAGGCTACCAGAGACTTTATCAGTAACCCGAGAGATTGGCCATGAGTTTATGAATTGCAGGTACCTAAGATAGAAAGGGCTTCAGGTGTATCCATGTCTTATTTATACCTATGTAAGTGTGCTTTATTGAATTCTTTAAACTTACCAAGGCAGATAAGCATCGATGCCGCTCCACAGCGTGCCCAGCAGCACCACGACAGCGAACACGGCGGCGGTCTCCGCGCCGTAGCGCCGCACCACGTTCATCGGCATCGTCAGCACCCCCGTCGCCGTGTGCCACCACCACTCCGGCGTAGAGAGAGGCATGTGACTGTAATACGAAGTAAAGATAAATAAAGTCGAAATCGTTTATTGAAGGTAGGCTAGTTTTAGCACATTAACACGTAACAAAAGGACAGCATCCCCAAAACCCCCGTTTCACCACTGCCTAGTGAAAGTGAAGGCTAGGAAGTGGTGAAAGAAGCGTTTTGGGAGTGGTGTCCTTATATTTGATGATAGACTAGCTTCTGCCAGCGGTTTCACCCGCATCCCGTGGGAACCTTGGCACGGACCCGGATAAAAAGTAGCCTATAGCCTTCCTCGATAAATGGGCTATCTAACACTGAAAGAATTTTTCAAATCGGACCAGTAGTTCCTGAGATTAGCGCGTTCAAACAAACAAACAAACTCTTTAGCTTTATAATATTAGTATAGATATATTCTTTTGTTATGTACACCAATTAAAGTTATCAAAAAGCAAAAATAAATATTTTAAAGTTTTGGATGACACAATGGGCGGTCTTAGCGTTAAATGCGACATACCTTTGGATTGTATGAGACAAAAGCAAATAACCATATACGCAAAAGTAGTTGTATACAGGTTTGTCTATAAATAGGTAATTCGAATTCATTCGTTACTAGATAAATTATTGCCTCTACATATTAAAAACAAACAATACATGAGCAGACTGTTGATAAGGCAGGTTTAATATTCTATGTATATTGATATAATTATTATTATGTAGGTACTAGCGGTTTTCCCGCGGTTTCACCCGCATCCCGTGGCAACTACTGCCCGTACCGAGATAAAATTTAATAATAGTAGCTTTCCAACAGTGGTAGAATTTTTCAATTCGCTCAGTTGTTTCGGAACCTTTCCTTTCCTCTTTATTATGTTACTAGCTTCTGCCAGCGGTTTCACCCGCATCCCGTGGGAACTACTTCCCGTACCGGGATAAAAAGTACCTAGCCTATAGCCTTCCTCGATAAATGGGCTATCTAACACTGAAAGAAATTTTCAAATCGGACCAGTTCCTGAGATTAGCGCGTTCAAACAAAGAAACAAACAAACTCTTCAGCTTTATAATATTAGTATAGATTATAGGCTATTTTGGAATTGTAGCCTATTTTATTTATTGCTTTAGTGAATAATAGCACAATGTTCATTGCATGAAAGCATTATGACTATGATAAATAGATACCTACTCAGTCATGATTCATTATTCAAAAGATGCATTAAAGCAAATCATCACTTCCTACGCATCCAAGGTATCACTGATTCATGTTTATAAAAGTGACGGCATTGACTATAAACAGCCGCTATTACAAAAGTATGCAAGTACACTAAACACTACCGATATAGGTAGGTACTAGAGATGTAAAGTGACCGTCACGTTATAAGTGACCGATTAATCTGACCGAGCATATTGGACATTTATCCAATTTGACCGGTCACTTATTGTCATTTATTGTCAGCAACGTCAGAATCGTTTTTTTTTGTATATAAATAGAATTTATTAGAAATAAACGTTTTTTCGTTCTTTATTTTATAAAACTACGGAAGTTTTAGAATCATCGAAGCTAACCAAATGTCATTCATCGATCTTTAAGATAAGATTTCGCCTGGCGAGTTATGTCGTGCGGTGTTCCGCAGGGGTCGGTTCTGGGGCGGCTCTTGTGGAACATCGGCTACGACTAGGTGCTACGCGCCGACCTCCCTAGCGGCGTCAGCGTGGTCTGCTACGCTGACGACACGCTGGTTCTGGCACAAGGGAGGTCGCATCAGGAGGCGGGCGATATAATGACGCGCGGGGTTGCGACGTTCATCGAGAGGATCTAGCTGCTGGGCCTGGAGGTGACCTTGCACAAATCCGAGGCCATGTGCTTTCATGGGCTTCGGAACGCGCCACCTTCAGGCTCCCAAGTCACGGTGGGGGGTGGGGGTTCCCATCGGCGTCGAGAGGGCGATGAAGTACCTAGGACTCGTCCTCGACAGCCGACAACTTCGTTGAGCATTTCCGACGTTTGGGCCCCAAACTGGAGAAGGCGAAGGAAGGTGCTACCTTCAAACGGCTCCTGCCCAATCTGGGAGGCCCAAAGGCTCCCTGCCGTAAACTCTACGTGGGGGTCATGCGGTCCATGGCCCTTTACGGGGCCCCGGTATGGGCACGTTCGGTACGGCCGCGGGCTGTACACTACCTGAACGTGCCCCAAAAGGTGATAGCCATTAGGCTAATCCGGGGGTACGATCTCCCGCGAAGCAGCTTGCCTACTTGCTAGACTGCCACCGTGGGATCTGGAGGCGAGAGTCTTCTTGCGCCTGTACGACTGGCGCGAGGAGACACTGCGCCGGGGGGAAACTCCACTGCCGCGGCAAGTTGTCGCGCAGCGGGCGGAGCTCCGGCGCGATCTCATGGTGGCCTGGAGGAAGCGACTGTCGCAACCCAGTGCAGGGCACGCCACAATCGTGGCGGTAAGTCCCCTCTTTGAGGAGTGGCTCGGGAGGAGTCATGGCGCCCTCACGTACCGCATGACGCAGGTCCTCACCGGACACGGTTGTTTCGGGAGGTACCTGCACCGAATCGGTCGTGAGGAGGCGCGCGGGTGTCACCACTGTGCGGACAGCCCCGAGGACACGGTGGACCACACAGTCCAGGTGTGCCCCGCATGGGAAGGGCACCGCCGGGTCCTCGTCGAGGCTTTAGGTGGCGGCGACCTCTCGCGTCCGGCCCTGATCCAGGCCATGGTCCGGGGCGAGAGGGAATTGGATGCCGTCGCCTCCTTCTGCGAAGCAATCATCCTCGAGAAGGAGGAGGCGGAACGCCAGAGAGTTCGCACCTCTCATCCCAGCCGCCGTGCTGGACCAGGTAGACACCACGGGCGCCGGGTGTCGCGAGATGACTCCCGGCCACCGTAGGTGTGGGTCTATGGGCGGTGAGTTCGGGTGGCTCATCGTCCCTCTGTCTACTTAGACGACAGACCCGTGTCGACGGCGCGCGTTGCTCCACGCGCTCCTCAAAGAGATGTCAGCAACCCCAGAGGTACCCAGTTGGGCCAAGGCCTGCCGGGGCTGCGGGTTGTTCGAAAGAGTTACCGCGGCTCTGGTACATAAAAGGCCTACGACGGAACACGACGGTTTTTAGTCAGTAAGAGTCTGACACTCCCTCACCGCTGCTAACCCACAGCGGGAGGGGTCATTTGATGATTTTTAACGACGATAAAAAAAAAAAAGATTTCGCCGACACTCTATGATTAATGATTTGTCAGTATACATCAATAAAAATAAATACGTACTTAAGAGTCTATCTTTTTAAAAGGTTATCTATGCACTATGTTGGTTTAGAAAGGCAATAGGTATTATTTCACATGTTTTTAATTTGCTTGAGACGAAAATAATAACTGTACCAAGTAAAAAATACTTATTTAATATACCTGACCAGTCTGACAATAAATGTCCAATGTGACCGGTCATTTAATATTAAATGACGGTCACTTATCGTATGTGACCGTCAGTTTACAACACTAGTAGGTACCCACATAGTAGTCACATAGTTATTTCTCATGAAATCGCAACTACGTTTTACAATCTAATTTTAACTGTCGTAAACGGCTAAAACCCTTGACATAGTCGTTTTGAGAGTATATTTACGTACCTATCGAATAGTAGAATGAGCGCTCCAATAATCATGAAGACTGCGTGTAGAACGAAGGGTACGACGTATGGTGTGTCGGGCATTTGTTCTGCAGCTAAACCAGCCAGGGGTGGGAATATGGCCAGGCCAAGAGTGCCGAAGGCCAATTGCCTGCCGACATCACCTCGCCCCAGCGAAGTTTCCCTCGTCGCGATCACACAAGCTGCACAAAGCAGAGCTAACCCAGCAGTAGGCCAGATGTCCGCCAGAATTCTGGAAGATAAAGAACGATCCATTGTTAATATTAGGTAATTCTATGGTGAACAAAATGGTAAGAATCTAAGAATTGTGGAACTAAATTTGATTTCAGTGGATACAGTTATTTTTCCTTGGTTATTGCACAATGTTATCCATAATTTTTATTGTTCCATTAGTTGTAGGGAACAAAAAAATAATTAATTGAAACCTAAACCACAACAGCTGTATTTTATTTTATTTAACATTTACATTTATAAATGAATGAAGTCTTTGTCATTCCGATAAGTACTTTATACTATACCTAACTATTAATTAATTTACCTATTTTCCACATCCACCAGCTATTTCACAAAAAGTTGTAGAGGAAAAGTATATATCGTACTGACACGTTAAGATTAATCATGACGACCATGAATCGTTCTCATTTAAGAAGAAAGTAGCAGAATTTTTGGGAGGTTCAATTTCTGTACATTTAACAATTACGTAAGAAGGTCAAGAGATCGTTGGAAACATTCATCATTCATTGCATCTCTCGTTTGTAACTTACCGCACAACTAGGTAGGTCCAGAAGGTATAGCTCGGGTCTCCGATGACCAGCCGGCACTCGGCGTCGGCTAGAACACCGTCGGGTTCGTCGTAAGGGTCGAGCACTTGGCACCGCACGGCCGGTCTGCAGTCCTCGTCTTCTGTCACCTCGGCCAGGCGATTTGGAGGCACCAGGCATTGGGATGGTCCAGCTAAAATTAACATAAAATGAATCACGAACTGGTGCTTGATTCTGCTAATTTTACTTAAGCGACATACGATTGATATCCAATTTACTAAATCCAATCACGAATCAATTACGATTGAAGCGTGTGGCATTCCGCTATTTTTTCTTTTAAATAAATATGTTTATCCTTTTCTGTGATTTAATAATGAATCATATTGTCTGCAAATGATTTACGATTGCAATATGATTTTAGATCAGACTACCCTATAGACCAGATATGAGACTAGTGATAAACCAATGAAATGTCATTGGAATAAGATCGGTCTTATACATATTAGTAGCAGAATGCCCGATAAGGTTAAAACTGCTATTGAGATTACATTGTTATCCAATTGTCACATTATTCACTTAGCAGAATGAAGTCTCTGGTTTCACAAAAAAAAACGCCTCATGAAAAATGGAATCACAGTTTCTGTAAATGCTGGAACATAAACTTACCTGTCCTGTAAGTGCACCAATCCGAGTCAGCAGTGCTATTGTCTTCGGGCAGCTCCGGAGCTATCAACGACAGAGGCACTCGAAGCCTGGCCTCATGCTTCATGTACACCAAGCACTGGCCGTTGTAGCAGAAGTGAGGAGGATTCAACTCGAAGGGCATCGCCCGACCTTGTGGGATCAGCTCCTCGTTGTCCGTCACTGGTGCTTCCGTAGTCTGTATCATTGAGTACAGAAATAAATAAAATTAATTTGCAAACTGAATTACAATATCTTGTAATGTTCATTAGACGTTCATTCAAAGACGTCCACTGCTGGATAAAAGCCTCCCCCCATCCAACTTGAAACATTGCACTCAAACATACTCAAATGATAAAGTTGTTAAACTGTTCAATTAGCGCCGTACCTTTGTAGTGTAAACCCAATTAATTAGCATCATAAACATAAATTAGCATTGTGATTGAAGCTGGTTGAATATTAAAGTTAATTTTTTAGCCAATAAATAGTAAGTTACCGTGGCGTTGGCGACGTTAAGGTACATAGGGCTGAGAGTTGTCGTGGTGGATGTGGTGGTGAATGGTTGTTTCACCCATGTCATGTTCTCGTCCGCACATCCGTACTCACACGACGTCACCGCCAACACTCCTGACTGTGAAACAGCAAATAATAATTTAGGATCTGTTACATATAACATAGCTCTGTGGGTAAAGACATTGTTTGAATGAAATAGTCTATCGTTTTAACTCTGGATAGCAACATCATGGCTATTTGCTCACCTTTTCCCCAGACCATCGGTTGCAGCGCATGTCCTCTTTGCAGACTTCTTGCATAACGTAAGCGCTGTCTTCATCACACATGAACAGGACTTGAGGTCTTCGAGCCTGCAAAATAATTTTGATAAATTCAAAGCTTCAAAAAGTTAGAAAATGTATGGTCTTTCACTATCGTTGACTGTTGCTACCTCATGTCGCTCCGTGTATGGCACGGCTAGAAGAAGCGTATAGAAGACGGCACTGAGGATAAGGCAGGCAGCTGTAATGACTCGCAGCAGGCGACCAGATCCGCTCGGGTTGGTCCCGCCACCGGTTGACCCGCGCCCCACTGACAACCTGCCAGGAATAAGTTTGTTATAATTCAAACAAACATCTGCCTGCAGAAAAACTTAGGCAAGGCGTAATTAAAGCTCCGATAGCTTTGTTGCAAAACATACCTAATTTGTTCCTAGATCTTAAAAGGAACAATAGATGACTATTAGTCCTTAATACTTACTTATCAATGAGAGGCCCCAACAAGGCCGGGCCAAGCAACGCAATACATGGTGCGACAGCTGATATAAGGCGAGCTTCTCCCTCATCTAAACCCACTGATAGAATGTGCAGTGGTAGAAACGGGAAAATGCAGCCAATACCTAAGAAAACAAAACAAATGATATACTACATAGAAGGCTAAATGAGAATTTATTGGAGTTAATTGAAGAAGTACCGCAATTTGCAACACTGACGAGTTTGGCGCCAGAAAATAATAATTATGAAATTGCGTGCTCGCAAACATCTCAATAAAAGAGTTTGTAAGAAATAAGTGGCAGCATATGGGTCATGCTGGCCGCAATGCAGTGGCAAGTCCGAGGTGAACGGTCCCTAAATCATTCTATAGGTAGCAGTCACCGCTCCTTAGAAGGCAACTTGCAACAGAGCAGTTTGAATTATTGGCTGTGCTACCTAACCGTCCGTGATGACTTGGACCACTTTTTATAGGCGAGCCAACTGGGATCGACGACAATCTTGTTCTTATTTCATTGCCCAAGAAGGGAGCAAACATGCATGGTTATTTATAAGTAGTCTGTGAAGTGATTTACAATTTAAAGATTTTATGTGTGCTTGATAAAACCAGTTGGGTTTTGTCTTGCAGACTTTGTGTAGACCTCCAACGTTGCGAGTTAAGAATGTTTATGTGTACCTACCTATCTACCTCTACCTAGGTACTTACATATTAGGTAGACAGGTACAAGGAGGAACGCATTCGCCTGCTTTATGACTTTGTAAGATATCGATTAACGCACTAGATAGTTTCATAATTTTATACAAGTACCACTTAAGTATCTGAAAGACTTGAAACCTTACCCGAGAGAAAACAGAAGAGTACGCATTTTAGCGTGATAAGGTTCTTATTGACGAGTTGCTTCATCGTTGCTGTTTTTGTCGTAACTTGAGACAGAGGAGCTATTCAAGCATCTTGTATAGGTATCTGGAACAAAAATGTCAACATGCAATTTTGATCGTCGCAGTTATAAAACCGAGCAATTAGGCTTGTAAGAAGTCAGAATTATATATCTGTCATGAATAACGTGCTAACATAAATATTCTACTCTTGTAAAATCGGATTCTAAAAGAATGCGACCCCGCCAGACATATCTAGCGGGTGATATTTACTAACTAGCGAGACTCTTTTCACTGCGTGTGTGACTATGCAAATTAACAAAAACGTATAAAAAACACAAACAATCAATGCAACGCGTTAGTGAATTGGGGCCACGGTCACTTATTTAAACGCCTACATCACCGACGGCGTCTCGTAGTGACAACCAATGCCAACTGTTGTAGCATTAAAATAGATGCCATGAGGTGACTGTTACAATGATCTCATCCTGAACACAACAGTGGACAAACGTGCTCATAAAAAGTTTACGAAGCATTGCGTGATAGCCGGACACTCATTGACTCTACATAGTTATGAATATAGCTCTCTATCTTTATCTCTGAAGGTCTAAAACTTTATGCATCAATCAACATAATGATCATCAAAGAGGCGACCAACTCATATTTACCCGCTCTATTTATTAAAGTTCTGTCACAGAACCACAGAACTTCTGTGATTCTAAATATCACCCACCAAGTTATTCAGTCTAACTTTCTAGTAACACTTGAGACGCAAAGACGGTGAGAGCGATAATATAATCTGTTGTGAGATGAATGGTTTAGTACACATCGCACATATGATTATTGTTATTTCCTTATTTTATTTGCCACTGTCTCAGACAATACGGATCTACTTACTTAATTACTAAGAATTTGAATTCATTAATTTTGTAAACTTCGCTGATATGACATTACATCACAGTTTTTAAATATAACGTTTGACTCATTCTCTGCTTATTATTAGGTACAAATCGTTTCCTTGGCATAATTTAAGCTTGTTTATTGGAGTTCTAATTCAGTTTATTATTTGATGTTTCAAAATTCCAAAATCTTTCAGTTTCCTAATATCAGTTATGATTTTTAATTATGTAGATAGTACCTTAGCATACTTAGTAGGACGTATAAATAAGGTCTTATTTTAAATGAAAGCTGACAGAGGTACAACCGGAAACTTATTTTGCTAATGCACGTAGACGTTGAGGCACAAACTACAGCGGAACTTTTATTTCTCTACTTTCGTAATAAGTATGAGGTGCAGTTCAGAGGGGTCGACCGGCGACTTTTTGGGCTCATGATATTTCGACGCTTATTATAAAGGGTATCTGGTTATCGCAACTGGGTTACGATCGAGTAAACATAAACACGAGCGACCCATACTTTCTCATGACAGCTGTTTTCACAGACATGCTGTTTCGGATGTGGCAAACCGCCAATTTTACAAAAATTTTGAAACTGACATTATTTTATTGATAACTGTTTGTTTTAATAAATTAATTCATCGAAAAGTTCTCAACCCAAAAAAATAGGCGTAACAAATTGGTACCAGCTAGGTACTTATACAGTTCAATTTATTCTAGTCCTACATGGTTACAATAAAGCTTAATGTTAAATTACATATTTCGTTTGCGAGTCTAAAGGCTCTTTGATGAATAAGCACCGAGAGGGCACGGCAACGGTCGATGCCTGAAATTCGGCAAAGCCGACTGACATTGCGAAATTATTTAAAGACAAAATAAAAGTTATTATGAGACTAATGTGTTGCATGTGTACAAATAAATTAGATTAGAATGTGTGTCAGTTTGTCAGTGGCAGTGGCGACGCATATCTAAAAACGGTCTGCGATCATGATCAGGCACCGTAACCAACTGTCACGACACAGTCAGCCGCTGTTTGTACTTTAAATTATGACCGTTAAAGATTTTCTTGATCATTTCAAAAAACTGCTTCAATAACAACAATGGAGCAAAGATTTTGCACATGGTGTCAGTAGCGGCGTAAGGGGGGGGCGGGGGGGGCGGTCCGCCCCGGGTACCACATCTGGGGGGGTGCCATCTAGGTCGGCACATATCTGCATGACCAGGATGATCGAGGTGGTACTGAAAGGGGTGTCACCCCTCTCAGTCCAGCTGTCACCCCTCTCTTGTATTTTTGCTTTTACCTGATTACCTAAATTAATTCCTCAACGTTGAAAAAAAAATCCGCTCGCTTCGCTCGCGGTATTTTATTCATTTCTAATTTATTCTGCGCTTACTCTTTGAGTCCTCAATGTAACAAAAAGTTTAAGCACCGAAGTAGCAAAAACAACTAACGCTCGCTTCAGTCACGATTTCTTTTTATTTGTAATTCTGAGTTAAATTTGAGAGTAGGTACTCAAATCAACAATTACAAAATTCACTTTACGGTGGATATTTCTAAGCTGCGTCCCAAAACTCAAAAAATTTCGCGCTCGCTACGCTCGCAGCTTGTTCACTTTACAATGGTTTCTTTTCTAATTTGTTTAAGCACTTATGTGTTCCAAAACTCAAAAATTTCGCGCTCGCTGCGCTCGCGCCTTTCACTTTACTATGTTTTTTTCTCATTTCTTTGGATATCTTTGTGTCCCAAAAATCTAAAATTTCGCGCTCGCTACGCTCGCGGCTTCTTCACTTTACAGTAATTTTTTCAAACTTGTTTGGGTATTTTTAAGTTCCAAAACTCAAGAATTTCGCGCTCGCTGCGCTCGCGCCTTTAACTTTACAGCGGTTTTTTTCTTATTTCTTTACGTATCTTTGCGTCCCAAAAATCTAAAATTTCGCGCTCGCTACGCTCGCGGCTTCTTCACTTTGCAGTGATTTTTTAAACTTGCTTGGGTACTATGTGTTCCAAAACTCAAAAATTTCGCGCTCGCTGCGCTCGCGCTTTTCACTTTGCAGTGTTTTTTTTTCCTCATTTCTTTAGGTATCTTTGCGTCCCAAAAATCGAAAATTTCGCGCTCGCTATGCTCGCGGCTTCTTCACTTTACAGTGATTTTTTTTTCCAAGTTGTGTGAGTACTGTTGTGTTCCAAAACTCAAAAATTTCGGGCTCCCTTCGGTAGCGCTTTATAACTTTGCACTGATCTGTCTCCGGTTTCTTCATGTTAAACCTAGCGAAAAGCACCATGAATGATTTCTACACGATTTTTTTTCTACGTGATTTTATTTTGTCGTTTTGTTTTTGGGGTGCTCAATAGGTAGTCCGCCCCGGGTGCCACCCGATGCTACGCCGCCACTGCATGGTGTGAGTACATTATTTCAAAGGACTAATTTGTGTCAGTACCTAGAGCTAAAAACAGAATACAAAACGCTTACATCGATGACTCAATGCTAGGTACATTAACAATTTCAATGCATCCAAAGGAAATAAAAGCTAAACAACAAGAGCGTTAACGAACGTTATGAATAATCGTGATGTCTGCTGCTATTTCTAAGTTATTTTCTGGCAAGAGAAACAAAGATGAAAAGAATACCATATTAACTATATAAGTACCTACGCCCTTTTCATTAGGGGAAAATTAGATCACCAAAGGTGCAACAGTTAGGTTGGCTTGGGAATTAAGGAGGCAATACTTGTATGTTGAGATTTATATGGTAAATTTTACAATGCGGATAATAATAAAGACAGATAGATATTCAATGAAGTCAGTAAATAGGTACCCACTCTACTTTTTCATTTGGTGAAAGCTGCAATAAACTTAATTGCCAATAACTCTATGTCTTTAGCACATTAAAGTTTTTCATGGTTGTTAATTCGGGTAATTGAAAATGTTGTTCACTATGTAGATGTAGATCGAGGAGCGGATAGACGTGAAAGTACTATCCATCCATCTAACATAGAATTTGAACTATGTCTAGAGCTGCTTCCATGTACGCTACACATCTTCACTGTCCATTCACCCAATGCGTGATCTAAGGAGATACTTAGGTCGATGAAATTGATTGAATGAAGACGGCAGAGTTGACAGACCAATTTAATTCACTGTAGTCTGGCCAGCTACTTGTTTCTACATCGCTAGTTGAATTGTAACTTATGTCCACATAGACTTATGTACATAGCGAGCATACCACCATTATACGAAGTGGCAGGAAAAATCGATAAAGTAAGCGATAGAAACTGGCACACCATACTTGTAACTTCGGTGTAATCACCTATAAGTAGGTACGTTAGTTATTACTAAATTCCTGGCATTGAATTAATTATGTAATCTAAGTCAGTAGTGGCAGCGTATTTGGATTATGTAATTATGTAACTTGTTGTATGGTATCTTATCACCTGTAATTTTATTAGCTTCTGTTTATGTATCACGAGTGTGCTTAGGTACTTTGTTTTCATTATCTTAATAGTTTCTTAAGCATAAGTGTAGCACAGTGCTGAGCATTTTACAGCTTGAACGGCCCAGCAGGCACATTGAAATTGAAAAAAACTCAAAGTCGCTTAATATCACATATCAAGTCCACACGAAAAAACACGTTAAATAAAATCTGCATTTATCCACTACAGATAAATATAACTTATACTTTAGCATTTTATTCAAACCAGTCATGACACCTTAATTGATCTACGCAATAAATGAAAGTTTGGTCGCCTGACTAAATGAAATCAACGCAAAGGTATCAATTTCAAATCCCCATTTAGTGAAATATCGTTATCGCTCTATAGATCTAGCATTTATACGGAGCTAACACACCAGACTGGTAGAAAAATATTTTGGGACATTTGGTAAAACACAGTGCTGTTGTAAAATGTCCCATACACAAATGAATAAAACCGTACAAGAAATATAGTGAGAGACAGAGTCGTCTACGTAACGTAAGTATATGCCTGCCTACGTTACAGAAGTACCTAGTGGTTCAACATTTGGAGCATGATGTATAAGACTTCCTTTTAAAATGTCTAAAGGTAACCTAAGGTTAATGTGAATACTTCAAGATAACAAACCGTAACTAAGGACCTACTTAGTAGTATTCATTCTATCTAATCCGTATATTAAATTATTGTTTAGTTTTAGCTTCCTTCCATGATCCGTATGAAATAACATTTGTTTGTAATTATGAATTCATGCTGAAACATTTTCTTTCTTACACAAACACGTTCAAAATGTTTGTATCTATTTTTGGGTCCATTACAGACGCATATTTCATAAAATTATAGATAGGCACATAGTTTTTTCAGGTTTCACTAAATTGGGTAGATGCTTTGTTATTTTCACTCAACGCATTAATGAGAATCAGTGTCTTCGATGAATAAATAATGTAGTAGGTATTTATTAAAATAAATTGACAGCATCGCAAGTGAAACAATAGCAGTTTCATTCCACGTATTACTTACAATACAATATCAAGTACAGCACCTTGAACGTGCCTTGACCGGCTGAATGGGGACAGGTTTAAGGAGCTGAGTCTTACGGCTACAGGCTTAGAGCCATGCCGTGTTGTTATATTATAGTTGTGCCGACATTTGCTCGGACCGATGGCGTCACCGCTATAATCGGCTAAGGTCTGTTGCTGCCTTGTGCCCGAACGAGTCGCTGACGCCCCCGCCAGTCGCTTTACAAATACCATCACACTATAATTCAATCAAGAATGATGCAAACGACTCTGATGTAAGCAGTCATTTATAAAAACGATGACTTCGTACTTACTCATGCTCGCATAACGAAGGGCTAGGTCAGAAAACGAGAGTTATGCTCTCGCTTTCCTGTTAGATATAGCCTACATTGGAAACTTCATTCATAAATAAACCAACTATAATAGAGTCTAATGTTTGCCTAACAGAGCTGCAATTCTTCGAAGCGTGCATTCAAATAGCTTAGTTACAATTTGTAGCGGTGCAGATTGACTATTTAATTTCAAATCACGTTCGTCATTGCCGTACTTAGTCACGAAAAGGACCTACATAAAATCAGTAATGCCTTACAAAATTGTCTTAAGGCTAATATGGTTAAATACTTAGTATTTGAACAGCTAAGGAGGGACTCTTCTCCATTCTCAATATAAAGGAACTCCGCGAAGAAAGCCATTCAGAAGCATATTGGACCCTGCAACATTTTTTTCACTGCGAAAGTAATTTATTTCTTGTGGTACCAAAAAAATATAAAAGAACGACTGATATAGGGTACAGCACTGGGACTGGACTATATTCATCTGTTCTCCACAGTAAAATTGTATGTTCACTGAACAACAGACAAGTCTAGAATTTTCTAATGGTTTACTCTAAATTTTCATGGCGTAAGTGAGATTCAAACCTGCAGGTCTTTTGGATCTGCTTTCTTTACAGTACATTTTGCTTAATGCTTTCTAAGTATAATATGGTACGATACCTACTATGTTATAAATGTATTCTTTTGTAGGCATGTGGTAAGAATAGACTATGTACACGTAAATATACTGCTTCATTATGATAAACTTTAACCTTAAATGTATGAACAATGTCATACGGGCACAAAATAAATGACGGCTATGTTCTGACGGCATTTTTAACCGACTTCCCAAAAAGGAGGAGGTTCTCAATTCGTCGGGATCTTTTTTTTATTTTTTTTTTATTTTTTATGTATGTTCACCGATTACTCGAAGACGCCTGGACCGATTTGCAAAATTCTTTTTTTGTTTGATAGGGTATACCTCACAGGTGGTCCCATAATCATCAGGTCAGGATCTGATGATGGAAACCCTGAGAAATCGAGAGCAACTTTCGAAAATTGTAGGCATGCATAGGTTAAAAACTTGACAATAAGGTGTACCTCTGATAGCACTATGCAACAGTGAAGGTTTGGAGCTGACCTGATGATGGAGACGAGAGAAGGTCGAGGGAACTCGACAACTGAATGTGTAAACTACCTCGTGTTTGGGCTTATATTCTTTGTATTGACAAGACCTTTGTAACAGTGAAGGTTTGGAGCTGACCTGATGATGGAGACGAGAGACGGTCGAGGGAACTCGACAACTGAATATGTAAACTACCTCGTGTTTGGGCTTATATTCTTTGTATTGACGAGACCTTTGTAACAGTGAAGGTTTGGAGCTGACCTGATGATGGAGACCAGAGAAGGTCGAGGGAACTCGTCAACTAAATATGTAAAGTACCTTGTGTTTGGGCTTATATTATTCGTATTGATAAGAACTTTCCACTTATGCGGATAGTGACAACTATACTTGTCACTGAAAAGCCAAAAATAAAAAACTTTTTACAAAAAAATAAAACCGACTCCCAAAAACACTGAAAAGCAAAAAAAAACTATTCTTAGGCCGATGCCTAGAAGTCGGTGGCGAAATAAACATATCATCATCCACTAGACACCGAATTCTAGGCATCGGCCTAAGAATAGTTTTTTTTTGCTTTTCAGTGTTTTTGGGAGTCGGTTTTATTTTTTTGTAAAAAGTTTTTTTACAGTTACAAATTGGCAAATTTTGATGGGTTTATAGTTACATACCCGACTGCATAGGGCGTACCTAGTAATGCTGCATTATACCTAGAGCGCATACATTTCGCGACACTATGATGCAATTTGGCTATTCACCAACATTCCCGCTAGGCTAGTCTTCCGTGTCCTCTCAGTGCTCTATTTAATTTTATAGTGACCGCTTTTAATTAGATTTAGTTATTTCGCAGAAAGAAGCTTTGGGATAGATATGTATAGGTCTTGATTACAGACAAAGTACAGTTTGGGGAACTTAAATTGACTTCCTTGACGGGTAATAGCAGCTGCCTGCCTACTAGTGTTTGGACATGGTTTATTCGTATTTTAAGAATTTATCTTGGATCAGGACTGCCCCTGCGGTTATTTTCGAATCGACACACCCAGGTGATTATTTGGAAAAAAATATGTTTTTTATTGATCTGCAATTCCCAATGGCTCTTGGACAGATATAAATATGGAATTCAACGGAAGAAGGTAATAATTAGAATAAATGAATGAGTAAGATGGCTGTGAATTGGCAGTTCATTGAACTGTCATGTCCGGTCGTGGCGAGACGCGACGATACATATTATAATACTCAAGGGAGAGTGGAGGTGGGTGCGTCTTTGCTCCGATAAGAACTCGCCGTCACGCTGCGAACATCTGGGCCATACGTCGTATTGTTTCACCTACCTTCTTGAGTACATAGGTACATACAAAGAAATGCAGGTAATGCTGAGGAACATAATCTCTCCAAGACAGCGATTTTCAGTTTTAACTCAAGTTTACTGGAAATGAGAGCAAGATATTTCAAAGTAGGTATTTCTCACACCGCGATTCATACTACATTATGTTGAAAAGTTTTAACTGCAACTTTACTGTTATCTTTATCTTAAAACTTCTCATAACATAACAATAAGTCAACGTGGGTGTCCACATGACTTGCATTGCTCAACAGCATCATTGTTACTTTTGTAACATGCAGCTCATTTATTGGAGTCAAGAAGAAAACGACAAACACTGTCATGAATATGAGTGATTCATTTGGTATAACCACTATGTACCTACTTGGTATCAGTTGAACTTAGGCCATGATTTATTATTGTCACATTAATAAAACAGTAGGTTATTCTATCAATACATATATTGCACAAACTTAAAGAGATCCATCATCAACTACAAAGGAAGTAACTGAAGTAAGTACAATTCTACATTGTCTGATAAATGGAAACAGCGTTTTAATTTTTCAGGAACTTTCAAAATACTTAACTCGTTTTTCCCGAATAATTGGGTAGGTAATCTAATAATCCGCTCTGCCCGAATCATAGAGGTAGAGCTGTAAATGTTTATGTTTAGTTAATTGTGTAAGTATACTTATGGGTTCAGAAGGTAGTAGTTATAAGACAGTACTTCACAGTACAATGTTGTAGGCACCGTTATTAAGTTTGGCAACCATTGTAAGTACACTATAAGTATTTATATAAGTTTATTGTCTCGCCCAACCCACGTGTATCAGTGGAACCATGGTTCTTATAACCATGCTATATTGTCATGGTGATTACGGTGGCAGAGCCAACCGCCAAACTTTTTATTAACACATAGAACGGAAGTCGTGCGTGATGCCATAACTCCACAAAATGTGCTATAGTTTTTAAACAATCGACTCAAATATGGCAGCCGTGTGAACTTGAACATGTGTCTTATTGAATTTGTTGAAATTTTTCTTGATATATAGATTGTGTAATGTTGCATTAACAACCAACGGCACAATATCCACAAGTATCTATCAGTATGCCAATTCTCTCAAATTGAGATGGACATAGGTGATCTCACGGTACCGTCAGACAGACCCAATTTAGAAATATCTACATATCTGTTTACGAGGTTTACGTATGGTTGAGGACTGGACTGGAACGGCATCGGCATTAGCATAATTGGAGGTCGGCAGCCGTAGCTGCGGAACCGGTTGGTTCGTGGTACGAATATGACGTCATCACTGACATCACCGTAGGTTTGCCAATTCCATAAAAATAATATGAAAGTTGGATATTTTAAAAGTCACACGATTACAGCTGGCCACCGAATTAATATGTCTCCAAGCTCGTCAGTAAATAATGACGTTAACTTAATTTAAGTTTAATTAAAGGAAACCTTTCTGTAAAGGCTATTGTTATTATTATTAGCAGCGGTGCAAAAACGCCCATGTGATAAAATTTAATATGACTCATATAAACAAATGTTCACCTTGTTTATGTCGCCTAGAACTAGAACATAAACACTCTAAGTAGATATGTAATCGGATAAAAAGAAAGTCTCGCTCGAGTGTTGCTTTAAATTGAATAGTGATAATCATTAAACATAACCCCTGGATCTCTCACATCTCGTTCTGGAGTTCTAACTACATATAAAGGGGTAGGAAATGGAAAACATTCCTACATCACAGTAATTAAGTTACTTAATTTTGCAGCGCAATACACGCGTAAGGTGCGGCATTCCACCACCTAGTTTTTATTAATTAAACTGTCATCAACAGTCAACAGAAAATCTGGTATCTAGGTCGGCACACCTAACAGGGCACAGAGGCGGTCGGGCCCAACCCTACAGAACTGTGCCACCCGCCCCTAACAACACCTACAACATTTATTTTTATTCGTGGTACTTTAATAGTCATAACAAAAGTGCTACTTTATTTATTACGCCTCAGTTTAGAGACAAATTAATTACTAGCTTAGGCAAATGGTTCTTACTGTCGTTTTTAACCGTCTTCCCAAAAAGGAAGGTTCAATTCAGATAATTGTATGTTTTTTTTGTAATGCTGAGAGGAATGTGGAACAAACAAACTGGAAAGTGGGAGGAAAATACTGGAATTGTAACACATACCAGGCTAATGATAGATAATGCATCTTTAATCATCATGTGAACTGGACTACAAGATGTATTGAACGAGTTGGGTAATTATTATGATATCAAAACACTCGGTAGGATTTGTAGAACCCTGCAAAGTCGACTTTTTATGGAACATTTTTAATTATGTTCACTTTTTCGCCAAGACTTTTGCCTGACTTAGAACTTGGAAGGGCTTGAAAATTCAGATCAGAGAAGATCTAAAGATAAATTACAGTGCAGACAAAAAGGAGAATAGATACGTAGGTATAAATAACTGGAAAATAACCGACGTATTTTATCCAGGTATTGGAAGAATTTCCAAGGGACGCACGCGGATGAATCCGCGGGATACAGCTGGTAATTAATATAAACGTCGTCCAACCCGATTGAAAAAACGAGGTTAATGCCTTTGCTGTTTTATTAGTTAAAACTATAATTCAAAACTTTTAATTTATGTACAAGCACATAAAGCTGCTAACTAACGGCCAACTGAAACATTTGCTGGTATAAATAATATTTAAGTAAGCACATTATCTACATATGTTCTAAACCTGTTTCTAGTTTTATTATTCCCGCATCCACATGACGAGTTTGGCATTCACTACGGCAATAGTTTTGGGTATAATTATATCACAAACTAGATTGTTAAAATGAACTTTAAGAACTTTGCGAATCTCTTGAAAATAAGAAAATGTGTCATATGGTATATTTGTGCGTAGATAGAGATTATATGTAGGGTCGCGCCAATAAAGACTGATTTGATACAGACCATTACTAGAAGTAACTAGGTACATGTTTGGTAATGTAACAGCTTCAAAAGAAGCTTCCTTGAGGACACTGCCACATTCTTCACTTGGTCCTAATAGGGTGATAACGTATTACTCCAAACTATACCCACACGACTGACACGACCGATGACATAGAATGGACAAGGAAAGGGATAAAAGAACTTCTAACTCTCTTATAAGAGAGCCTGCTGTAAGAGATTTCTGGAGAATCATGCAGTGCCTTTGTGGGTACTTGATTGTTCTATTTTTCTTCTTGTCTCATAAACTGTTAAATAAATAAGTATGGGCCCTTTCTATCGGACAGAACAGATAAGAAAGAAGAAAGATAAACACACTTATACATATAATTTATTATGGAAGTTAATATTAGGAGTTTTGTTGTCACACGGATTAGATTTCTTTGCGAAATTAACACTGACTCTTTGTTGTGTTTTGATGGAAAAATGCCTTCAAGGTTTAAAATTTCGATATGGATAGAGATAGAGAGACCCGCAGGTCTAGCTCAGAACCTCTTCTTTAAAACTGATGGAACAAGTAAATAAAGCATGGAGATAACGCGTTCATAGATATAATTGTGGTATGATGGTACCTATGTCTGTTGGAGAAGAATATGTATACGCAGTTTTTATCAGTTTGCCTGCAGCAGCAGTTCCCACAGGGTGTAGGTAAAACTACCTTGTGGCAGCCAATACTGGAGAATAATACAAATAAGAACCTATAACCCGTAGGTACTTTTAAAGTTTATCTGTAGGTAATTTATAGTGTAACTGGACGTTTGTGAGGAAAAGTAAGTCGAAGTATATACAATTTTGAAACCAACATCTTACAAGCTTGGCAATTGATACTCATTCCTTTTCTGTAAAGGACGAGACTGGCTCTATAATGTATTGTTAGGGACCAGGGAGATAAAACACGAAAGTTCCTGAGGTTGTTTCTTGCAGTTTATTTTGACTTTGAATAACTGTAGAGCTGTAAACGCAGAGCGTTTCTCAATTCCAGATTCCCACCTGTTACTACACCGTCGAATTTATTTCATAAGAGTTAAGAAAACTAAAAGTAAAGGTACCCTCTTAACTACAACTAAACAACTTACCCCTAATAAAAATAATACTTTGGTGTTGGTATATTTACCTCACTGAAAAACGAATAATATGTTTTCACACTGAACTACACTTTTTTTTAAATCGCGGCATCCAAATCCCACTGTCTGCACACTTTTTGGCGGTCAACGTGTAAGAGAATCCAGTTTTACCTAATAAAGTTTATACTTTTTGATATCTAACTCCGTTAAAGTAATGTTCGCGCATACCGTGCGGTCTCATACGGTAAAGAAGCACGGCCAGTCAGCGGGTCAAACGCACACTAAACTACGAACGACTCCATCACAAATACTGCTACGCTGCCATACACACCGGCCGTCCAATGTGAGTCGAAGTCTACTGGGTGTCAGAAATCCATTGCTGTACTCGTAGGTCAGCCGAACATCAAATAGTCTGAAAATAAAGCAATGGTTTCGAACTCGTCCGAATTGGACGAATGTAGCCGGCCGGCATTTCACTGCGCGAATGCGACACGCTCGGTCGCCCTACGTCGTTTGTTGGTGAAGGTACTTATCACAAATGTGTTTTGCCGCTAACGTGATGACTTTTCCCAACTTCGCGAAAAACTCCGGTTAAGTAAATAGAGCTATTTATAAGAAACGCGTGATAGTTCAAATATTTTTAAGTACCTAACTTAAGAGCGGCTAAACCCAGGAGATGGACAACGAGACATTGTTGAAACCGCGGGCGGAAGCTAGTAACTAAAAAGATGTACATAATAAAAGCGATTTCAGCCCGACTTGGAAATCGAAAACGAGACCTCGTGCGCAGTAGTCGCGATATGCGACAACTAGACCAACGAGGCAGTTAAAGAGTGATATATAGGAACATATACATATAATGTGTTCAAAGTTAATTACCTACATACGTTACAAATCCATCTCTTATTATTTTGGCGCCAAAACATAAACAATTTTCTGTGCGTGAAGTTTACAATACAAGAGCTAAGTGCCTGCCTACCTAATTTCAAGCCATCGTTTAAAAATATAAGTACAAACAGTATTTTCAAACGTAGTAGCGGTAATAATACTTGTAATTATTATATTATTTACCTATTTAAGTATAACACGGGGTTTCTGTGGGTGTGTGGATCTGAAGAGATACTTCAAAAGAAATCAGTTCTCATAATGTTCTCTCGGCCTATCTCAGTAATCTTCTAATTCTAAATTTGTTGGCGTTCTATAGGTACTTCATCAGTCTGTCTTTTCTGCCTGGTTCAGGCAGCACCTCATCACTTTTTATAAATGTTGTATTGTTGTAGGACTGTTCTTTTTTTTATAAAAAACCGGAAGTTTATCTAGCTCTATTATTTCTGGCAAAAATGAGATCAAAAGCCTTGTAGTTAACTATTACATTTTGAAAGGCACTTGTTATATTTGGGTTTACCACTATTTATGACTTTACCCAAAATTGGGGAATTTACAAAGCTAGATGGCGCCGCTTACGAGTGAAGTCATTTATGTTATAGGATTTTTTTTATAATGTCGTACCTACATTTTCGAAAACAATTGCAATTTTAATTTGAATTTAATTTCATTCTGCTCGCTTTGTCCTAAATATAAGTAAACTTAAATAATTACCATGCACTATCGGATATATTATACGAACAACTCGGGTTTGCTGCAATTGAACTGCAACTGGCAACACAACGCAGTTGTCGGCAAGGCAGGCTAGCCAATAAAATCACTTTATTTCGCTTGCTTGCGGAATTTGTCTGGATTCAGGATAAAATAAAATAAAAAAAAAGTCACGTAAAATATTTTGCTGTAGCAGTAATACATGAAAACATAATTTTCCTTGAAAAATGTAAAACATTGCACGGCCTAAGTGATTGTAGGTTTTGTAGAAGATAAAGCTTTGTGAATCGTAGAAGTTTAAAATATTACCTTCGCATAGAATCTATTTTATTTATTGCTATAGTTCCGCGACGTTTTATTACACTAGACAGTCACTTTGCTATGAATCTGACAGCGAATAAAAACTGAATGTTATGGCTCCTGGTAACAACGAGCGACATCCAGGTCATACGGGAACTATACCCAAGACAAAAGTAAGAAATAATTGTAATGTTCCACAAGAAGCAGTTACACCAACAAGGAGAGACATGACGACCAATCTCGTAACGGTGAGAACTTGACTGCACTACTTTCTTTTCCATATTGACATTTGCATGCTTTACCATTGCTTCATAATTATGTAGTCAATATAGCACCTACTAAGGTTTATAAAAAAATACCATATGTATTAGCAAACTTCCATGCAGTCACTGTATGCTCTGCTTCTAAGCAAACCCTTGGGTATAAGGTATAAGTACTACACCTCCATTGTCATGTAGATGCAGTCATAGAATAAATTTATAATATTGATAGGAAGGCACAAAAATGCCTCAGCATGGAGCAAAAACTGGAATTGTAGATTTTGCAATAACATTAAATTGTTGGTAAGCAGGTATACAATATTGTCTGAGCTTTGTCACATGTTATTTATTTACACTGAACCCCCATTTACCAACCACACAAGCTGAAGGATTTATTTTTATAACACAATTGTCAATTGTCATACAATACCATTCACCTTCACTATACCCTCAACAAATGAATAATGCATGACAGCATTTTACTATATATCTAGATAGAATATATAAGTAAATATAATAGATATGTTTTTCCTTTCATGATAATTTTTAAATTCTTCAGGAATAAAAAATGATAAATATTTACAAACCCATATTAAACTGCCATTTGCAAAGGTATACATAGAATTAATAATTCAATATAAAGTATTAACTATAAAAAAGCACAGTTTAAATTAGTAGTGTATGTAATGTAACATTGCAATGAGAATATAATAACAACTGGTGTATTTCATAGCAAAGCATGAACACATGTGAAGTTCGTATGGGTTTATTTTTGGAAACCTGAAAGATTCATGTATTTGAATTAGTGCCAAGCTGCCGTAGTTTGTGACACAGATAATACTGAAGAGAAATTTGTTCCTTTCACTATTTTAAATTGGTTTATCTTAAAGATATGGAATACTGCTTCCTCAATATAGTGATTTTAATTTGAAATTATTGAAATACCTTATGGGAGGTTGTTTTTCTAAATTTAGTGCTCCAAAGGTGTGTTCTGCTCTCAGTTATTGTACTACATATTTTAGGAATGTTTGGGACATGTGATCTTTGAAAACAATTAATTTTTAGACTTCTCTGGATTGGGTGCCGGTCTCTGAATACAACAGTCGCACTAACTACAGTCAGTCAAGAAAACCAACAAACAATACATCAGATCAAGAGCTGACAGATTTGGGTAAGCTTATTTTACTAAATTCAAATAACCAAATATAGATTTCAGATCCTAATTTAAAAATTTTTTTTAGACAATTCAGTTTCATTTGAAAGTGGATTTGGGCGGTTTGTGCCTGTAAGACCCCAGCCACGCGCTCTGCCACTCAACGTGCAGAACCGCGAGAATATAACAGCTGAACAGCATGATGATGGAACTGGCTCATCAATTTCTGGACACACTCTGCACCCCTATGTGCATCAAATGCAGAATGGTAAGTCTTAATTATTTCATCATTAAAATTGTATTATGCTGTTACTGATAACATGACACCAGAATAATTTGATTAGCATGACATATCAGAAAGACTACAGTATTTATAATTAAATTATAATGAGATTAGAGAATTATTTAGGAATGAAATTTTAAAAGAAGCACATAACTTTTTCCATTTTTAGGCCTAATTCCACACTCCAATCATGCGTCAGCAGCTGTTATGATAGTAAATCCTACTACACCCAACGCTGTAACAGGAAACGTTTCACAACCATTTAATGTAAGTGTCAAGTCAATAATTATAATCAATTGTTTGAAAAGCTTTTATTTTAGTTCTATATTTTACCTACTC
This sequence comes from Helicoverpa assulta, assembly GCA_963856015.1. NCBI lineage: Eukaryota > Metazoa > Arthropoda > Insecta > Lepidoptera > Noctuidae > Helicoverpa > Helicoverpa assulta. The sequence goes on from CAWLCW010000016.1 coordinate 7,813,340, forward strand.
AATTTTATTTTTAGGCTCCTAATCAAAACAGAAACAATTTAACAAGGAATTTGAATCCGTCTCGAAACAATTTTGAAGGAAGCCATTCAAGCAACAATAACACTACACCCCCAATATCCAATTCTAGAACTGGGACAAAGACAGTTAATTTAATCAACAATATGTATGAGCAGGGACAAGGGAATTTCAATAATCTCAATGAGACCAATAACCATGTAAGTACTGATCTAAATTTATATTAAATATTTACTGTTCATCTTTGTTTCTTTTCTCCATTACCTCTTTTCTTGAGGTATTGCTTCTGGCAGTTAAGTCTTATTTTTATTTAGGTTCACAGAGAGTCGGCGCGAGCCTTAGGGGAGGCCATAGCCGCCGCATGCCCTGATGCAGCCGCCGTAGAGCGCCGGCTTGGACAAATACGAGAGTACATTCGAGTTACTTCGTCTCTCGTTGACACTATGCGTAATTCTGAAGAAGAGGTATGTGCACCATTTCAATGTTTATAATTAGAAATAAGATCACATAAAAATTGGTTGATATTATTTTTAATTTAGGCTTTTATCGAACACACTAAAGAAGAATATGATGAACTGGTAGAGATGGTAATGAAGTTAAAGGAAAGTGAATCTAAACTAGAAAGTATGTTAGTGGTGAGCACTCCTGAGAATGTAGAAGTGCCTGGTGAGGAATCAGATGGTGTTGTCATTGTGGAGCTACCAGCTACTGATGCCAATACTGAGGGCAAAAGTGAACCTCCCATAGAAACAAATATTAACCCAGATAAAATAAGTAACGTTAAAAATACAACTGATAGCAATGTCATAAACAACAACTTAAAGAAGGTAACTAATATTGAAAATGAGCAGTTGAACAAATCTATGCATAATATTAGAGTTGAAGAAGAAAGTCATCCTCATGAGGTGAACAGTAGGACTACTGAAAGTATTCAGATTGCTAATGATAACACACATCAGATATCAAGGTCTCCTGAAAATTTAGAAAGAACGGAGGATAACAATAAGGAGATTACAATCAAAGTTGAGCAATGTGAAAATGGAAAAGACCAAGAATTAAAAGATATGTTGCGTAAGAACATACTGTCTTGTGTGGAAAAAATAACGCGGATAGAGGAGATGAAATCCAAAAAGAAAGATTCCAATACTCGCAGCGATCAGGTTTTTGTTTGTTACTGTGAACTATGGAGTGTGTCCCTATGTTGTGAGCCGAAAAATCCATAGCATGAAGTGGATGCGATCTTGGAGCAGAAAATAACCGTCTCTAATACCTATTACCATTCTCGCCAATATCATTTGTTATTTTCTATTGTGTCAAAGCTGCTTTCTAGCTTTAACTTAGACTTTCAGCTTTGATTTTTACTTATAGTTTTACTGCTGTTTTATGGATACATTGTAATTTTTATAACAATTTCTGTACAGGTTTGTGCATGTTAGAGACAAACGACCCTATAACTCGTTCTCGATTGGGAAATTTATTAATTCAATAAACACATTAAAACCTATAACATAAATCTTCATTTTCACGTGTATTAAGCACGCTTTAAAATTTCGCACACATATCAGTATGTAAAAATTTCGCAATTTGGTGAAACAGAAAAAAAAACGAAATTTTTGCTACAATGTGTAGATGATTTAAGCAGAAATAGTATAAATTATCAAAACTCATTTGATCCTTAAAACACTACAGGGTTTTATGAGTTAAAACATTAATGTTTTAGACATCTGTTTGTTTTTGTGTTACCCTTAATAGATCTGTTTGTGTAACTCTTTTATTCGGTTTATTGGTATTTTACTACAGTACTTTAAAATATTTTTGCAGGATGTAGTAACAAGGCCCGTGTCTGCACAAAGCAACGGTTCCACATACAGTGACAATGAACTTTGGCAGAATGAAATTAAAAATAAAATGGAAATGTCGCAAATGCGATTGGCAGCCTTAAAACAACAACAACGAAGGCTCTTGAAATACCAGGTCAGTTACACACATTATCCACTATTGTTTACTACAGCCAATTTCAATAACAAAACAATAAAGCAGCAGCAAATGTTTTATTTAAACATACAGGAAGAAGCAAAACATCAATTGGAAGAAATGAACAGAGATAGAGAAAGGGAGAGACAAGCTCAAGAAGTTCAGCCATCTACTTCACATGAAAATTTTGGTGGTGCCCAAGTAAATATCATACCTATTTTAGATCTTTTTATCATAGTAATCGATTTTCGTATGCATAAACAAAGGAGTTATTTGAAAGACTACTAATATTATAGCAAAATGTAGCTACTATAACATATGCTTTTTGCCTTTCCTACAACCGATTCTTTTAACATCTACAAAATTATATTCCAGAACCAATCACTCAGTACTAACTATCACCACGCCAATCGAATGTACGCGGCGAACCAACAAATAGGGGTAGCAACAACACTACCCCAGTCGACTGAAGCCTTACACATACAGCAGAACATGACAGCTAGTGTAGACACTGATCATGGACATTCTACACATTCAACCCACAGTCAGGATGACAGGCTCTCTCATCGGGATATTAACGTTACTGGTAGTGAGGTTAGTAATGCAATCATTGTTTCTATGCCTTTAGTGTTCGCAATATTCTATCTATCCAGTTATAGGAATTTGACATTATGTACTTGTTTAAGGACAATGTCGAAGTTCTATCTCTAGTACGCAAATCAACAGATAGACAGAATATTGGGAATGGTCATTTCGCTCTCTAATATCTTTGAAACCAATAGCCGAATTTGAAAAAGTAATATCGTCGGGGATAGTGCAAATCCGCGTTACTAGCATTGAATAATACCGCGTATCTGCAATAGTTTTTCAGGGGAAGGTTAAAACTTAATAAATTTGGTATCGTTTTCGTTGGGACACCCAATATTATCATTCAAAAGTATAGCAAATCTCAATGCTCTATTTTACATGTTAGGAAGCAGCAGGAGCAGGCCGTGATAGCGAAGCGGACGATGACGAAGTACTGCTCAATGAGCGCAGTCGAATTCTACAACTAAAGCTAAGAGAACTACAGATGAAGAAACAGCACATGGAAAGTTTGGTAAGCATACATTCACTGGCTAATAATGTTCAAACTACAGTTTCAGCCTTCAGCAAAAAAAATATAGCAGTAGGTAGTTCTAACCGATTTCAAAAAAACGGTTCTCAGTTTGCTATGTATGTTTGTGCGCGATTTTTTCACGTTTGGCCGAACAGATTAGGATGCGGTTTTCAGCATACTATTTGTCAGACGTAGGTTAAGGTTTTGGGTATATTATTGGAAGGCGGTTTCATTTATTTTTTTGTTTCTAGGTTCAGGAATTTCAAAAGTTGCAAATGGCAACACATCTCGGTTCCGGACGAAACACCTATTCTAGTTCTGGTGAAGACAGTGCTGATGAGGAACTGCCCCAAAAATGTAAAGACAACATGATTCTATCATAAATTACTTTCTTAACGATTATAGCATCTGATCTAACAAAGTTCTTAATGATGTTCTTTCAGGTAATAATGGAAGTAATAATAAGAATGAAGATCCTTTCAAACTAATGGAAATAAAGGCTATCAAAACTGCTCTTCAAAAAACAAAAGGTTATAAATGCCCTATGAGATTTGGGAGAAATCTATGAGCTGGGCAATACTAAAAGATGTTATTTTTTACAGATTTGATGAGATCTGTGGAAAATTATGAGGTAGAACATCTTTCGGGTCATGACGATTCCTTCAGAGAGTTATCAACTCATTCGAACATTCATGACAAGTATGTGCTTCATTATTTAATTCTAAATATGTGTTTTTTATCAATAAGTGTATCTAATTGCTGGTTATATTTCATAGCAAATCTGAAGGTGGTGGAAGCATGGGAGGATGGTCTAACGACGGCAGCATGTGTCGTGTTCGGAACTCGTTGCCGCAACGTCACAAGTTCACCAACGAACAGCACTCGCAACAACACTCACAGCAACTTCATGCGCAACAACAGCATGCGCAGCAACAACATGCGCAACAACAACATGCCCAGCAACAACATGCTCAACAACAGTTGCATCAGGCTCAACAGCAACTTCAACATCATTCGCAACAAAGTAAATAAGTACCATAAACTTGTAATAAATTACTTTAGACTTCTATGGTAACAATTGTTATGTATTATGAAATTAGCACCACTTTATTTTACTTATTTATATGCTTACATTTATATTGCCAATAAAATGTTTAAAGTAGGTAGTGAATTTCGGTTTTACACTTATTGAAAAATACATCCAATTATCAATTTTCCGTCAAGCCATTCTATTAAAACTCATTTTGAGTGGCCCATCTGAAATTACATATATGTTTTGTTCACCCAGGTCATGAAGAAAACATAGCTACTTTACAAGAGCTAGCTCAGGAGCTACGGATGGAAACTGAGAAGATAATGGGAGAACGCGCTCGGATCAAGGATATGATTTCTAACAAGGGTAAGTGGATTGCATACTGAGAGCCCTATTAAGATCCCAGCGGGGCCCATCTTGGCGAAAGCCTGCCGGGGCTGCGGTACTGTTCGAAAGAATTACCGTGGCCCAGGTTAGTAGAAGGTCAACGAACGAACATGATCGCTTCTAGTCAATATAAGTATGACACTCCCTCACGCTGCTAACCCATAGCGGGAGCGGTCATTGGATAAATGAGCATATTACATAATTTATCATTCATAATTCAAGATGGCGCGACGTTTTATTTAACTATGCCTTACTGAAATAAACAATAATTTAATAAATACAACAGAAAAATAATGAATTCAATTGCCTACTCAGAGGTGAGTCGTAAGCAGAAGAAAGTGAACGAGGAAGTCCGCGCGGGTCCGAGCGGGCAGCCCGGCCCCGCCGAGCGCAGGCAGATGAAGCTACGAGCTCTGCTCGCCGACAAACAGCGGGAACTTGAGGCACTGCTTAACAAAGAGGTATTACTATAACCTTATTTGTATTTATAAATTCAAAAATTACGCTTCGAGGTTAAATCAGCTGAAATGATTTAGATGAAATTTGGTGTAAATGATGTTTTAGTTCACGCCAAACGTTTTGTCATCACGCAAGACCGATACATATATGTATGTACATATCAGCGGCTCGGAATTTAGTTTCAGATCGCCTTTTATGTCTTGAAGACTTTCATAGATACAGTCCTAGATCTTCATAATCTGTAATGGGATTTGTTGTTGCAGAAAGTACTTTGCTCTGCTCCTGAACCGCAAAATATGAAATCAGACTCACGCAGCGCTTCAGTCGTCAATCAATCTTATAATAGGTAAGTTTTTCTAATAATCGATTTCGCTATTCTACTTAAGTAGTGTCTTATTTTTAATACATGTTTGTTTTCAGTGAACAAGACCGTATAAGTGAACCCGAATCTAGATCTGAACAAATACTTTTGGACTCACAGGACTCAAGGGAAACTGACAACTTCAGGGTATGTCTGATCGTTTGTAATTTTTTTCTGACTCACAAAAAGGAAGAGGTTCTCAATTTGTTTGTATTTGTTTTTTAATATGTTACAAGATTTCTTGAAAACGCCAGGTTTGAAAAAAACAATATTAGCTAACTACTGATGGTGGAAACCCTGAAAAATCGCCGATAACTTTCGAAAATTGTAGGCACGAAACTAGGGTATGCAATACCGGTTTACCGGTTTCGGTTTTACCGGTAAAACCGCCCATTTTCGCGATTTTAATTTACCGGTAAAAATAATATGTAACCGATAATTTACCGGTTTTTACGTTTTTGTGATAATATATAGCAATTGTTCATTTAACGTCAAATCTTCATTATGTAGCCTGAACATAGTGTAATATTGCATACATTACATATTGTAAGAGTGTTAAAGTTGCTGTTTTTTAGGAAAGTAAACTTATGTGGCGCCTTAACTATCTCTAGGTTAGATACAAATCTTCATTCTCATCTTAATTTATAAAATCTAAACAAATTTTATTCATTCGGTTAATCTGAATTTCCTCATAGCTGTCAGTTCCTATTAGGTAAAAATGTAGCTTAAGCTTATTTTACTTACTCTATGACCTTATTGAGCAAGGGCTTTTACTTCACCACCATGCGGACAGCTCTGAGGACACGGTGGAGCACACAGTCTAGGTGTGCAGTGCCTGGGAAGGGTACCGCGGTGTCGTCGTCGAGCCAATAGGCAGCGGCGACCTCTCGCGTCCGGCCCTGGTTCAAGCCATGGTACGAAGCGAGAGGGAATGGGAAGCCGTCGCCTCCTTCTGCGAAACAGTCATTCTCAGTCTCTCCCAGTCAGCTCGAGAAGGAGACGGTGGAGCGCCTGCGAGTTCGCACGTCTCATCCCAACCGCTGTAGTGGACCGAAAAGGCGTCGGTCTGTGGACGGTGAGTTCGGGTGGCTCATCGTTCCTCCGTCTGCATAGACAACAGACCCGTGTCGGCGGCCCGAGTTGTTCCACGCGCAGGGCCAAAACCTGCCGGGGCTGCGGTCCATAAAATGCCCACGATTTACCATAAAAAAGTGCTTTCACTTCAATGAAAAAAATGATTTTTTTTTTCACGGTAATTCTTAGCGTTTATCCCGTCTTGTGACGGGGTCCGCTTTCCGTATCTTCTTCTTCCACTTCGCTCTATCCAGGACATCTCCCTCTTCGAGTTCGTAGATTTTCATGTCATTCATTACGACACTCAACCACTACCGTTTCGGAATGCCTCTGCGCCTTTGACCGGGTATATTGAGATTGAGTACACAACATCGGCGATGTATTCAGGTGGTCTCCTTTTTACATGGCCGAACCATCGCAGCCGTTTCTCTTGCATTTTGTCGATGACATCGCGTTCGGATGGTATTGACATGTTTTTTTTTACGGCCCACGTCCCAAAAAATGTTTACCACCTTTTACCTTGTATTTTTAATTATTTTTTGCTTTTGGACTAACCAATCTTATTGATATAATATCACATTAAAAAAAATACAAAAATTACCGTTTTACCGGTTTACCGGTAAAAATATTTTAATTACCGAATTTTTACCGGTAATTTTTATTTTACCGGAATTGCATGCCCTAACGTGATGTAAAAACTACGGTCACCTATCTAGTGTTTGAGCTTATTTTACTCGTACGGGAGAGAAAATTATACAGAGATGTGTGAAAAAATATCAGTGGCTATATCAATAAAAAATGTATAGTTAAAAATTATACAATTTACTAAATCAAACGTATAAAAAAATACATTTTATTTTAGGGTGGTGGAGATAGTGCCCTAGGTGGACGATCGGTCGCACCCTTGCCAGCTCATATGAGCAGTGCATATGGAAGCGACACGGACAGGTAACTAGTTATATTTATTTTATTAGAGAGATTAGTACAAATTTTTAAAATGAACGTTATAATCCGAAAAAGTGGATAAAAGGAAAATCTTTAAAATATGTAGTATTACCTACATTCTTTAATTTAGCAGCGTTATATTACTTTTTGAAAGAGTTAACATGTAAAACTCGGTACCAGGACCTGTCTTCTGCGCTAAGATTATTTATTGCTTTACCTTGATTACTTTGCACATTTGTTGGTATTTTGACGTGACAACGTCTTATAAATCGATGAAGCCGGCTGCACGCACGAAAAAACATGACTCATGCGGCGTTACCTCGCTCTGAGGCGTTCCGTTTAAGACTTGAAGTGCAAGCGAGAGCACGCAACGAGCGACAAAGAGGCACAATCTGCAGCTACTCACGTTGTCACGTTCAACTATCGTCAGTAAACCGACTTTACAGACAACCGTTTTTTTAACAGATTTTCTTATTCATCGTTGTTTTATATTACAGTGCGTCTAGAAACAAGTCCAATCAAAGGAATCGGGTGCGAAGGAGACAACCGCAGGAACGACAGCCAGATGAGAATAGTGTATGTGTCTTGTGTTTATTAATTTATTGTTGGTATTGATGTTTTTTACGAAAGAGGGTGACTGATTCGTGTGTAAATAAACATGAACATTGTCTTTCGGCAACTGTACCACTACTGAGCGCTCCCGAGCTTACGGATACAACAACACAAGCTCATTTGCTTTCATGAAATAAGACATCTACCTACTTTAAATAATTCTATGTTCGTTTTTCAGGTCACCCAATCGAATAATACTAATCAAAATATTCGCCACGAACCCAGGGTGGAGTCTTCTAATGTCAATATGGTTCCGCCCATCTCACAAAACAGTAAGTTTCTAACAATTTTAACAATCGGACATTGCTTTCGGAGATTTGGTTGGTAAATTCGTCTTTTGTTATTTCAGCTGGTGAAAACCCCGCGAACATGCCATATCCGCATCTTCCGCCACCTGGCTGGAATACCAACAATAAATCCAATCAGGTTAGTATGAATTATAAATGACATGATTGTCATCAAATCATGCTTCTTTTTATCAGGACACACTGCAGGCAAGGCCCTATTTACTTTACGCTTTCGTGTTTCCGAGGTTAAGCCATTTAATAACGAGGCTACTTGCCAGTTTGTAAATCTATGCATTACCGACGTTCACCTCAGTTTCATACAACTTTCGTCTTTAAGAAATTCAGCGCTTCATGACTTATGCTTTGTATGACGAAAAAGTATGCACGCAGTCGTTAATTTTAGTTAAAATTTCGTTTCAGGATATGCGTAATCAATTCACTCAAAATAGTCATTCTCAAACTATGGAGCGATTGATGGGGACCCCTCAACTGTCTTTCCCTCCATCTATGCCGTTCAACATGATGATGCCATACAGTAAGTTATTTTATGATCACTACATCAACTTCAATTCGTCAACTTCCTCGTCTAAAATCCCAAATGGACGATTGCTAATACAGATTATATTTGACATACTTTATTTGAAGCTGATGTCAAAATTCTATCTCCAATAATCATTTTAGAAATTAAGAGGCTCGAACTGATATGAAGCTATTAAACTGGTGTCACATTGAAACTATAAATATTAAATCTTCTATGTAATTGTTTATTTTCCAGGTATGGTGGGCGGGTGCAGCTGTGGCTGTGGGTTCTGGGGCGCGTGGTGCTGGCAGCAGCTGGTCATGCAACAGCGAGAGATACACCAACTCAGGGACCAGCTCAATCACGTAATATCATCATCTGCTATTTCTACAACTATGAACGAATGATTGATGATGAAGCTTTCGGTCTAACCAGATGCAGCTTAGTACCAGTGTTTCACTTGGACCGATTGCCTATCTAACCTCCTCAACCCAGTTATCTGGGCAGCCAAGAAGCCAGAAAGTCTAGGGCCTAGACTTTCTGGCTTCTGACTACCTAACGATTGCCAAAGATGTTCATATGACAGCCGGTACCCAACAATTTATCGTGCCTTCCGAAACACGGAAGAAGCGCCGCATTCCTAATTGTACATACTTAACATTATGTCCAGTTGGATAATATCCTTGTATGTGTGTTGTAGATGGAAGAGCGTTGGCGTGCAGAAACAGCGTCGCATACTCTAAATAACCAAGTGCCGCCGGGAAACAGAGCCAACAACTATTGGGATAACTTTCGCAGGTAACAACTATCGTAATCATGTATTTTTGTAGTTATTTAATGAAAAATATTGACAATCAATAAAAAATATTTATTTACCATGCTTTTCTCTTTTCAGATATTAAGAAACACGCATTATGTTTTGACTTATTATATTTATATTTAATTACTTTAGTAGATTCGACGTATTTATGTATTTTATAATTTACTTCAGTTTCAAAATATTATTAGGGTGAGAATAGTGTTTGCCCTAGCTTTTTTAATTTACGTTTTCCACCGTTTTATCATGCTTTGTAATAAGACTAATCATAAATGCCTGTGTGATACATAACACTCCTATATTATGTGTTTACATTAACATTAAAGAAGTGGCGGCTCGATTATTTGCTTATAGGTACTAAGAAATGAAAAGTAAAAGTAATTTTCTTTTTCAGTTATTCACGCCAAAATCTTCTGTCCGCGAATAATAAGGCAAACGCTGACGGCCACTTAGGAGTTGGCCCTGCTCATAACCCACACCCGTTGGTAGAAAGATCTCACAACACACTTCATCGTACTCCCTCCGCCACCCCTCCCTGCATCACACCCAAGAGAAACACCAATGCAGCTAGTTCATCACACAATGCCACACAATCATCTCAGGCCAATAACGACGACATACCCAATAGGCACATGCGACGCAATGTCGCCTACGAAAGATCTCTCTCATTCTCATCCGCACCAGATGTTTTGAACGTGAATCAGAATCCAGACACTGATACGACATCTGCTTCCCACTCAAGAAATATTGACGAAAATAACGTCACCAATGTTTGCAACATCAATATCAATCGCCAAGAAGTTCCAACAAATTCTTTCAGAAATTTGAATATCACGAATCCTATTCCTGAGATTATTCAGGCTCATGCAAACAATTTGAACACGTCAGCTAATAGTAAAAAGAAATCGTCTTCAAAATTACCAGCTAAGAATTCAACAAATAGAAGAAATTACACTCTGGATTATTCACAAATGAGCAATATCAATATTGCCAGTACATCGGAAATGCCTAATCCCAATTTAGCGTCTACCAGCCGTGAAGTTCAAGATAAGGCAACGTCAAAGTTATTTGATCTTCTCAGGGAAAATGTTTATTCTGAAGTAACTGCTCTCATTGACGTAAATGAATCACACCCAGATTTTTTGATCCAGCTGTTCAGAGAATTACAGCTCATTAGTTCTGATACTTTACGACAAAAAGTATTACAGTCGATACGTAATGTGCTGTCTCAGTATAGTTCTATTATGGAAAGTCAAGGCACTGAAAGCGCCCACGAAGAAAATAGACAAGAATCTGTTTCGACAACATCTGGGGAACCTAATGCTTATAACGAGTGTAACTCATTACCACTTCAAAATGTATGTGGAAATGCTCTGCAACTTGATAATAAAATAGTGCGCTTTTTATTGCTAAAAAGCGAAGAAACATGTACGTCAGAGTTTTTAGAGACTTTGGTATCTCTAATTTTGAGCAACGCGGCTGATGGAAGGTATACACAACAGGCCAAGAGGAGGCTTCTTGAATTACTTTCGAAGTATGAGGGTATGCGAGTTTGCGATGTTTCAGGCGACATTATTGAAAATTTACCAGTATTCATACCAGCCTCTACTGAAAGTGAATCGGCACAACATCAGAATGAGATACCTGAATCCTCTATTTTGCAAGATGTGGCTGGTTCTCTAAATTTATTTAGTTCGAGCGATAGCCAATTGCATCAGCTAAATGCATGTCCGTATGATATGTGGCCAGGACACGTCCACATGGATATTGAGACTTCAGACATGAACGACAGTAGTCCACGTTCTAGTCAAGAAGGTAAAGTGGATCTCATAAATTGTTCCGAAATGCATAACGGAGATTTGGCGGAAGCCGATCAAACATGTCACACTGAAGCTGATGAAAGCGGTGCCAACGGACATGACGAAGCAGGGGCCAATGCGGAAGCCCTTCCTGACGTAGTAGACACCGAAGAAGTCACTCCGACTGAGGTAATGCAACACGTACTGTACTGTAGATGCCTGCCATTAATTAATTGTGCTAATCGTAATGAATAAGTACTTTGCAAATTGTCTAACCATTTTCAGTATGCTATGAACCGAGTCATTGATGGACTATTGGTAATCGCATTCATAATAATAACCTGGCCCATTCGTAAGACTTAAATCTTATAAAAGTATATGTATTGCTAAATTTGAAGTAGCTATTTAAAAGTTATTTTTACTGTAAACAATCCCACTCAGTGATCTTAACAGAAATTAGTTTATTTAAAAATAACAAATGTTAGTCTTTGCGCCACATTTTATATTACTATCCCATAAATAACTTGGTTCATAAATTATCAATTTAGATAGGTATTACATTGAGGTCACTAAGATTTCAAGCTGTGTATTAACTCTGATTTAATAGACTAAAATATGGACGTATTAAACCTACTATAACTGCTATTATCGAGGTGATGGGTCCTACAAACAAAATTTCATAGACATCGAACTTGAGCGATTAAACGCTATATATTGTGACCCCCAGCTCTTCATTCCTGTATTCTCTGCACTCTTGTAATGTAAATCCGTATTTGTCACGTGTTAACTAACTATAACTTATTTTTACAATTTGTAATATGGGACTCTTATAATAAACTGACATATTTAAAAATGCATTTTCAATTCCAAGTCTGAGACTACCAAAAATAATACAACTAATTATAACATCTAAATGATTTATTACAATATCAGGTACAAATACAATTAATATCACAGTGGGTTTGGTTATAACTTAATTCTGTTAGTTATATGACACCTGCACTCTTAGTAGCAATCTATATGTTAAAGACAAACTGTAAATTGTTGGTATGTTTACATTAAAGGCGGAAGCTGAGTGGCTTGGGCTTGATCGTGTGCCAACAAGGCTGCACATGGAAGAATCATCTGAAAAACAAAAAGGTGAAGTTAATACAATGTAAAGGTGGCATAAAACCCAAACTCAGCCATATTTGGCTTCTATATAGTTTGAGTATGTACTGAAAGAAAAACAAATTTATTAAAGCTTCTGTAACTGCATCTGGAACAGAAAAACAAAGTAAATTGAAATAATTGAGTGTTTTCTTTTTTCCAGATTGAACTGAAGTATGATGTTCCCCTGATGACTTTAGTATTATTGTGTTATTATTGTATCCCATTTTTATTATTGAATTACTCATATGCTTTACATAAATACTTTGTGTAATATATATAATAATATATTAATAAATATTCTTAAACAAATATATTCTTTTAAATTAAAAGAAACACCCTCCCTTTGCCTATTATTTTTATTAGACAAATCTTACACTAGAAACATACATATTAACTTAGTTGTACAAAATTGTTGAGTAATGCTTAATGTCCCAATCACTTAAATCTTATATCACACGTGTTTGAGTCACAGACACTGTATCAAATGAAAAATATTTCCTCCGTGAATGTTCCAATACAAAGATTCCATGATATCTTCTGTACTTGTATCCAATTTCATGGTCTCGCTTGTCTCAGGTTCAATGCTTTTCTCTCTTTGTACTTCTGCAGATAAAATGAATAATTTTCTAAATTATTTTTTGTCTTTGGTGACATTGCAGTAGAGATTAGATCATCATATGGACCATGAGACAACGAGATATGTCTGGATTGTTGTGCGTTGGACGTAGTAAACATGGATTGTAGTTGGAAGTTGATGGCACCATACCCTCTGAAATAAATTCGAATCTCATCACACTGGGCCTCAAGTTTCAGACAGGAAGCCTCCTAGGCAAGTTTTGTTGCTGTTTCAACTTTCAATAAAAAATGATTCTCATTTCTAAATTTCATGTCCTAAGGATAAGTTCATAAACACGAATACGATATAGTAGGAACTGTCTGAATCCATGTGGTTATTTTAATAACTTCTGTCAATGGTTACGAGCCGATTACATCTTACTTTTTCAATCTCCATAAATCAATTATTACTACTAAAAGTGATCATTTGTGATCACGATGCGGCCGTAATTAACACTAGAAAAAAAAAAACAAATACTTTATACTTGGCATGACTTTTAAGTACTCTGCAATGAATAGGCACTGTAAGCACCTTTTTGCCTCTATTTATGGGGGAGATATGTATATTCAAATATACGCTACCACTTTTACTTAATATGGAAACCAAAAATTGTAAAGTATCATCAACTATTTGAGAGTTCCTTTTTTCACTTAGGAAATGATAAGTGAGTACTATGTATTTGCACCAGCATCTGCATAATATGTCATTTACGTGTCGCAGTCATCTAGGTTGAATTGTCATATTATAATAGCAACAATTGTCTTCAGATCAGTTTTATTTCCTTATGGCAGTTAAAACTTAGTTCTTACAGAAGATATTTAGATGATAATGAATTAAGAAATTTTATATCTTACCTTGCTGTAGTTCCTTTGTCTTAACTCCATATACCGAACTTAAACTCATCACCAATTTAAATTATAATGATCAATGTGACTTATGCACTTAAGCCTTTAGGACTTAGGAACTGACTATGTGGTATTTAATCTGAATTTGCCTTTGAACAATAAACAACAGTGTCTTATGTAAATTTTTGTTTAAAAATAGTATTATACTTATCAAATATCTTGCTATGAATTGCATTTGATAACTGGAAAATATCATGAAATGTAGAAACATCAATGTTTAATGACATTAAGTAATATCAAAATGTTTGCAAGCAATATACTGATAAAAAAAAGTTGAAAAAAAAAAGAAATTTAAATGAAAAATAACCAAGACATTTGATAAGTGTAACAATCTTTTAAGGCATTCCTCATAAAAATAAACATTTTCACTATTGACTATGTATAAAATAACTGTTACTGCATTTCAGTAATCATCATTGATCTGAGATGTACCATGCATCTTAAATTAATTTGAAGGACAATTATTTCAATAATTTAGCAACAGTTACAATTCAATATTTTCAAAATTATGGATAAAACATGTTTCATACAATGTCTAACGTTAAATGCGCAAAACCTGGAAATAGCTTAATCATAACAATGAGTACCACATTTCAAAAAAATATTGGCCCTATTTATTTATAGTTCAAACCATCACCCGCGCGAACGAAGTCGCCAGAAAGCTTCGCGTCGCAGCATGGTCACAGGCGACAGAAATGATCAGCATAGCCTGTAGAACTTTAACAGGTCACAAAACCTTAAACAAAATCAATGACTTCTTTCTCTCGTTCGACGTTCGAAAAGCGCTGATTTATCAGCCTAATTTGAATAAACGATTTTGAGTTTGAGTCTCAGATTTTGGTCAATTGAATAAAGAATCGTTTGGGGTGTCTGAGGATTTTCGCATTTGACGTTACACGTTGTTCAATAGAAACTACAATATCAGTGAATCTTTTGTTATCATAAGGTGCACAGTACTGGCGGCATGCAGCAGGGTTTAAACAAATCCCGATTACACGACTGTGGAGGCCGAGCCGCCCGTACTGTCAATGGCACTGTGTGTAGCCTTAAAAATCATATATGCCTATATTTTTTTATCAACACTATTAGTGCATCTGACCCAAGAGCTATTCTTTTTAATTTGTGTGGCACAAAATAAATTCAAAGAGAATAAAAAAAATGTAAGAACTTTATGGCAACTTATTTACATAAATTATAAAAGATAATTATGATAAACTTTTACCGTCTTAACACAAAAACTTTTAAACGTCAGTTTAACACTTGTCTAAAAAATGTCAGATTAAGACGTTGAAATAAGGTCCATTTTGGAGCCACACTTTTTTTAGACAAGTGTTTGACACTTTTTTAAGTTTTTGTAGTAAGACTATTATACTTGGGCCCTTCGTCCTGACACATTCTCTTCATAAAGTGGCATAACCTTAATTTCAGAGAGTTCTATTTCTGGGTTAATTATTTACATATCAGGATTTAGTTAAAGTTCTTAGAATAAAAATAAAATAAACATCACAGAATATGGCCATGAGTAGCATTTTCAGAGAATCATGGTGTATTGTTTTTAATATCCTGATATGTAAATAATTAACCCAGAAATAGAACTTTCTGAAATTAAGGCTGTTTAAAAATACTGTGCCACGTTATGGTAGACATTGAACCCAAAAAGTTTGTCCGCATGACATTACTACAATTATAGTACAATCTTGGGAAGAGGTTTCAGACCATATTATTGAAGAAATGCTATGCTTTGAAGCTACAGCTTCATAATAAATATAGTATAGCTGTGCCTTAACATTAATTGGATACAGTACATAATGGATGGCAAATGAAAAAAGTAATTAGTCTGTCTTTTAGATAGCCCCAAAATAATGGACACATCTTTTTCTTTTCTCCCACAAACATAACAACGAAGACAACACAATTGAATTTTGTGTTGAAATTTTACATAGACAACATCACAAGCCCCCACTCTCAATCTTTGTTGCGATATATCTTAGCAACTATTTTAATGTTTTTTAATAAAAAAAAAAACACTCCAATCTAAAATGCAGACTAATTAGAATCACATTTTTTTTTAATCTGTTGTCATGCCTATTACTAAAGTGAAAAATATATATTTATTTCAAAGAATAGTTTATATTCTTTACTGTTTATAGAGATACAAGTAAATACATCAAATCAAATTAATCTTGGTATTATCTATTTGGTAGGTTTATAATTATATAATTTAATTTAAACAATATTAATATAAAAAATCAAATAAGGATATAATTATTAAAAATAATTAAACAATATCACTAGTGGGGTGGGTGTTGGTGAATCACATGTTTAATAGTAGCGGCCTTACTCAAAAATATATTTTTAAATCAGTGTCACTTTCTTCTAACAGAAAAAATCATACCACTTTTTGTGAATGTGAATTTCAATGATTACCAAAAGCAAGTGTGAGAGGTATGCCACGCTCTTATATTAAGCATGTGATGAGTTTTTTTTTTGTGTAGTTTAGATTATTGGGCTTTTGAAGATTATCAATCAAATTAAATATTTGTTAAGAGTTGCAAAGAAAACTTTTTTTTTATAGGAGAACTATTTTTAACAGAAGCTTATCAACAAGGAACATTACCACAATAGCCCAATAATTTTAAAGTTATCAGTTGTGAAAACAAAGGCGCAATTTTGACAATATTTGACAAATTTTTGAGAAAATGTTAAAAGCACTTGTGAAACTGCAACAAAACTGTAAATATTGAACTTTAGGTGGTAGGTACCATCTAAACCATCATTCTACATAGCACTGGGAGACTTCCTACAAACGTCGCTTTTGGAGGGCAATCAAGCTAAGCCATATTTTCGTAAAAAAGAATCTATGCAGCATAGATTTTTTCACTTTTATTGAAAGGACTAAAATTTGAAAAATACTGCTTGTTGTCGTGAAAAATTTACTGAGTACTAAAAAAGTTTGGATCTTTCAAACATAGTAGTCAACTAAACTGCATGTACACAAAAATGTGGCTTAGCTACATAGTCCTCCAAAATGACGCAAAGCAAAAACTACAGAACAATCTTGTTGCTCCAATTTATGCAATCAAAATGTGACAAGCATTCTTTTGCAGGTTATGAAACCCCACTGAATTGCATATTGATGCAATGATGACTTTGTATTTTTGAAGAATCCGGTAAGATTCAATTTGAACAACATACCTTCTCGAAGTCGTTTTCTTTGCGGATATTCGTCTTCGTCAGCGCTGCGCTTCCTCGAGGACGTTTTGGAGTGCGTTCCATCAGGGAGTTCTACAGCAACCATTTCGCAATCTGTGTCAACGTGGTTGTTTTCTGGTGTTTTTAAGTCGTGGTAGCCATAATAGCAATTTGTGGATATATGCACATTCTGACATTGGCCTATTGATTGATTGGCATCAGCACAAACTAGGGCGGGTCGCACGGCGTCGAAATTATTTCTGGCGTCCTGCAAGTATGACCCAACATTGCTTGCCGGCATTTTTCACTCGTTATTGCGATACGCGTCGACAACAGTAGTTCTATTGAAAACGTTGTTTTGATAAATGACTCGAAATCAACTATTATTTCTTGGAGCCAATATTATTTCGTGATGCGATGATGCCTCCTTTACTCCTTTGATTGATTGAATTTGTGAAGTTTTTATAAACTAAAAATGCACCAATGCACGACCTCGTAAGTAGCAAAGACAATACATTTTTTTTAAATTACAGATTACTAAGAAATAATAATTCACCAGCACCAGAGACAACAGTACCACGGACAGTATACCCAGTATACCGACGGCGACGACCGAAGAGATTGTAGCGTGTTATATCTACTGTTAAGGTACTTGTTCTGTGGATAAAGCCAGAAACACATTGAAACTCAACGACACCCCACGATACGCTATGCATGCAAGTACTATTCTGTAAATTTCTGAACCATACGTACATTTAATACAGTCAGAGGCACATACGTACGGAATGTTTCCATCGACCCTACACTACACTATGCACGCGCCGACATCCAGTCGAGCTAGGTCGGCGTTTTTTTATGAGGAGAGAGGGAACACGCGTTGCGATAGCGGAAACTGAAATGTATTTTTTTTTTGTTATTGTTTTTACAGGTACTATTTATGACGTTATTTACTTATTAATAATAAGTGTTCAGATATTCAGTGAATTCTGTTACTGTACAACACAAGTAATAAGAGAATTATTCATTTGTTACTTGTGTCAGAACCTATATTAAACACTTGTTGGTTCACTTTTGATAAAATGATTGCTTGCTCAATTTTTTTGGCATTGAAAATCCCTGTCAGACGCATCACAAAGGGTTGCGTTTATAAATCAATATTTTATTTTATTGGGTAGAGACAACAAACGGCTATATTGTAAATAGTGTACACAGGCATATGAGATTATACGTAACAATGCAGCCCACCTGGCTTATTCGCTAACTTTCCGATTTTCAGATGTCAACTGGCCTCAGTTTTCATCCGAACTTTGATGTCAACCGATAAGTTCAAAACATTGGTATTCTGTATCGCATGAAGTGGATATCGGTGGATATCGTTACACGGTTGCTGACGCCAAAACTACGATGACAACTTGACAACTCTATTTTTTTATCGACTATTATACTGCTAAGTAGGAAATACCCTATTAGCATTACATTACTACGTTTGAGAGAACGCTTTATTTTCAGCGTGTTATACATTTAAAAATAATCTGTGGCGGTAAAATTCAGTATTTGCTTTCTATTGTGTGTGAACTTGGTGTCTAAAGTTCCGTGTGGATGAACAATATTTTAACTGAGAATATTGTGAGTATTGTAGTTATTGTAAATTTAACAACGTAAATAATATTTTGATACGTAGATTCCTACGTTTTGCATGCAAAATAAAAATTGGTATACTATTTTATTATTATTTAGGTTTAAAATGCTAACATACACTTTCATGATGGATTTTGAGAGGAAGGAAACTTTATGTACTTGAGTAGCTCGTCCCATACACTGAGAGCATCGGTTACCTCATGTAGGCACTTACTAAATAAAAGTTGAGACATGTTGCAAATGAATGAGGAGTTCCTTTGGTATGATCCGTTTGCATAAAAGTTTAGGACTGCCAATATCTATATATAACAAAATTTGATGTTACAAAGTTTATCATCATATTATTATTAGTCATCATCATTTCAGAGTGTTTATGAGTAACATTAATTTATGTAATATTGGTATTTATTTTACTTTTAACGTTATAAATTCTTACTTTTAGCTCAATTGCAACAGCAGTGTTTTGTTGAGCATGTTGCAGAAATGGACGTAACTCTGCCGAAACTTGCTGAAACCCTTATTTGTTGATACGAAAATTTGCCATGAATTCCTTCTCCCGTAAATCCAGAGAATTATTGCAATCCCGCAGACGACGTTTCTGGATTCTGGATAAACTTCGTTTTGTCTCTTATTCCACAAATGCCAGCAAAAATACACGCGACATTTTTATTCCACACAAAAAAAGATAAAACAAATTAAAATAATACAATTAAAAATAACACTATCAAAAAATAAAGGAAACGACTCAGGGTTTGTATTTCTATTGGATTCGCAAAATTAGAGAAATCTTATATGTCTGATGCTACAATATAGTATAGACATCCCAGTGATGAGGCATAAAACACTGCTATTTGTAGTGTATTTCAAAAAATGACAGTGGCCATCAATTTGATGTCCACTGAGCTTACGGAATCGCAATCTAACGTTTATCGATACAGAAACAGCTGTCAAAATGAGTCATGGTGGATATCAGCCTGTGTCGATGCTCATGACGTCATCTCAGATGGTCACTGGCGTTAGCGAATAAGAAAATAGCTGTTTGACAATTTACTGATGTACACTTTACCAAATGATGATATCTGCGAGCTGTCAGTGGAGTTAGCGAATAAAATACAAACCCTGAGTCGTTTCCTTTATTTTTTGATAGTGTTATTTTTAATTGTATTATTTTAATTTGTTTTATCTTTTTTTGTGTGGAATAAAAATGTCGCGTGTATTTTTGCTGGCATTTGTGGAATAAGAGACAAAACGAAGTTTATCCAGAATCCAGAAACGTCGTCTGCGGGATTGCAATAATTTTCTGGATTTACGGGAGAAGGAATTCATGGCAAATTTTCGTATCAACAAATCAGGGTTTCAGCAAGTTTCGGCAGAGTTACGTCCGTTTCTGCAACGTGCTCAACAAAACACTGCTGTTGCAATTGAGCTAAAAGTAAGAATTTATAACGTAAAAAGTAAAATAAATACCAATATTACTTAAATTAATGTTACTCATAAACACTCTGAAATGATGATGGCTAATAATAATATGATGATAAACTTTGTAACATCAAATTTTGTTATGTATAGATATTGGCAGTCCTAAACTTTTATGCAAACGGAACATACCAAAGGAACTCCTCATTCATTTGCAACATGTCTCAACTTTTATTTAGTAAGTGCCTACATGAGGTAACCGATGCTCTCAGTGTATGGGACGAGCTACTCAAGTACATAAAGTTTCCTTCCTCTCAAAATCGGTCATGAAAGTGTATGTTAGCATTTTAAACCTAAATAATAATAAATTGGTATACCAATTTTTATTTTGCATACAAAACATAGGAATCTATGTATCAAAATATTATTTACGTTGTTTAATTTACAATAACTACAATACTCACAATATTCTCAGTTAAAATATTGTTCATCCACACGGAACTTTAGACACCAATTTCACACACAATAGAAAGCAAATACTGAATTTTACCGCCACAGATCATTTTTAAATGTATAACACGCTGAAAATAAAGCGATCTCTCAAACGTAGTAATGTAATGCTAACAGGGTATTTCCTACTTAGCAGTATAATAGTCGATAAAAAAATAGAGTTGTCAAGTTGTCATCGTAGTTTTGGCGTCAGCAACCGTGTAACGATATCCACCGATATCCACTTTATGCGATACAGAATACCAATGTTTTGAACTTATCGGTTGACATCAAAGTTCGGATGAAAACTGAGGCCAGTTGACATCTGAAAATCGGAAAGTTAGCGAATAAGCCAGCAGTAGCCTTATTCGCTAACTCCACTGACAGCTCGCAGATATCATCATTTGGTAAAGTGTACA
Source organism: Helicoverpa assulta (assembly GCA_963856015.1). Taxonomy (NCBI): domain Eukaryota; kingdom Metazoa; phylum Arthropoda; class Insecta; order Lepidoptera; family Noctuidae; genus Helicoverpa; species Helicoverpa assulta. The sequence continues at coordinate 7,834,549 of CAWLCW010000016.1, forward strand.
TCAGTAAATTGTCAAACAGCTATTTTCTTATTCGCTAACGCCAGTGACCATCTGAGATGACGTCATGAGCATCGACACAGGCTGATATCCACCATGACTCATTTTGACAGCTGTTTCTGTATCGATAAACGTTAGATTGCGATTCCGTAAGCTCAGTGGACATCAAATTGATGGCCACTGTAATTTTTTGAAATACACTACAAATAGCAGTGTTTTATGCCTCATCACTGGGATGTCTATACTATATTGTAGCATCAGACATATAAGATTTCTCTAATTTTGCGAATCCAATAGAAATACAAACCCTGAGTCGTTTCCTTTATTTTTTGATAGTGTTATTTTTAATTGTATTATTTTAATTTGTTTTATCTTTTTTTGTGTGGAATAAAAATGTCGCGTGTATTTTTGCTGGCATTTGTGGAATAAGAGACAAAACGAAGTTTATCCAGAATCCAGAAACGTCGTCTGCGGGATTGCAATAATTCTCTGGATTTACGGGAGAAGGAATTCATGGTAAATTTTCCTATCAACAAATCAGGGTTTCAGCAAGTTTCGGCAGAGTTACGTCCGTTTCTGCAACGTGCTCAACAAAACACTGCTGTTGCAATTGAGCTAAAAGTAAGAATTTATAACGTAATAAATTGAGGTAAAAAAATCTTTAAAAACAAGCTTTTATTTAAATGCGCTAAAAAGAAAAAAATAAACTTTTACTGTCAACTTATAACGACATTTCAAATTTAACATATTTGACACAATTTATATGTTTTAAAAGCTTGTCGCGATTTTACTAAGAAAGTAAATACGAGTACTTAAATCTCGCGACAAGCTTTTAAAACATATAAATTGTTGTCGCCATGTGGAATGTCGACACGGCTGTCATTGTGCCGATTGTCGTTACGGCCAATGGTCTAATAGCCAAGAGCCTCGACCAACACCTCAGGAGGCTCTCGTTAGGCGGCTGGATCAAGGGACTGATTCAGAAGGCAGTACTTCTTGATACGGCGCGTATTGTGAGGTTTCTGTCTCTGGGATCCTAACCACCGGTACCATGGACCCTGTGCCCGATATCGGTGGCAACCTATTTTTTATATTTTTAAATGTTTTTTATTTTTATATTTAATATTTAAAAATGTAAAATATATGTTTAAAAATAAATAAATGAAAATATGATGATAAACTTTGTAACATCAAATTTTGTTATGTATGGATATTGGTTAGTCCTAAACTTTTATGCAAACGGATCATACCAAAGGAACTCCTCATTCATTTGCAACATGTCTCAACTTTTATTTAGTAAGTGCCTACATGAGGTAACCGATGCTCTCAGTGTATGGGACGAGCTACTCAAGTACATAAAGTTTCCTTCCTCTCAAAATCCATCATGAAAGTGTATGTTAGCATTTTAAACCTAAATAATAATAAAATAGTATACCAATTTTTATTTTGCATGCAAAACATAGGAATCTATGTATCAAAATATTATTTACGTTGTTAAATTTACAATAACTACAATACTCACAATATTCTCAGTTAAAATATTGTTCATCCACACGAAACTTTAGACACCAATTTCACACACAATAGAAAGCAAATACTGAATTTTACCGCCACAGATCATTTTTAAATGTATAACACGCTGAAAATAAAGCGTTCTCTCAAACGTAGTAATGTAATGCTAACAGGGTATTTCCTACTTAGCAGTATAATAGTCGATAAAAAAATAGAGTTGTCAAGTTGTCATCGTAGTTTTGGCGTCAGCAACCGTGTAACGATATCCACCGATATCCACTTTATGCGATACAGAATACCAATGTTTTGAACTTATCGGTTGACATCAAAGTTCGGATGAAAACTGAGGCCAGTTGACATCTGAAAATCGGAAAGTTAGCGAATAAGCCAGCTGAGCCTTGTGTTTGTTCGGTAATATATCTGTCACCAGAAAATAACAAGACTCGTAAGTTGATCAATTTTCTAGGTAGTTGATCAACTCTCGGAAAATAATAAATGATATAAATGAGAGTTGATCAGCTACCTAGAAAGTTGATCAACTTAATTATGAGTCTTGTTATTTTCCGGTGACATATCCACATTGTAAAAAACAGCTGCTTATTTTAATCTGCATATGTGTAAGTAGAAGTCTGTGGACAGGTGCAATAATAAATGTCATTGACACAGTCTGTCAATTCTGCTGTCCTGTCATGTCATGTCGTCTGATGTCATCAGCTTAGTACATTCTCTTGATTATTTATTCAAAATATAATATGTTTAACGTTAATTTTAGCAGTTAGGCCACAACTTTATGTACACAATAAGCAAAATGTATAAATAACATAAAATATTAGGAGTTCTACTCGATTTTCTAAAATATTCATGTGACATATTACCTTCAAGGTTGGACGTTTGGTATCAAACTATCATGTTGCCTTCGGTGGCCGCTAAGTGTTTCTATAGAAATCTAAGTAGACATTCTATTGAAATAAAATACTTATATTCATTATGCTCTGGGGCTCCCAGAGTATGGCGACAAGGCATTTTGCACGATGGCAAGGACCGCTGGAGATGTGTGCATACTTCATCATACCTGTTGGATAAACCAAAATCCAAAAATGCGCTTCAGTCTGAAAAGTCACCAGCAGCTACCGAAAAGGCCAATCAAATAATAAAACAAAGTGTCACTGGAGACATCATAGTCAAGACAGAAACTGATGCAAACAAAATTGTGACTAAAGTTACTATTGAGAAGAGTAAGCCCCCAGATAAGCCAGCAGATGTAGCACAACCGAAACCAGGTATGAACTAGTGTTTTGACTATACATCTATGTAAATGATTTTGTGTAAAATATAAAAAACGGCTCAGTTTATAAATTCCAATCCTTTGAAGATATGCAGCACATGAATATGATTGAGTTTACCATAAGTTAGCAATATATAAATTAATTATTTCACTTTAGTTTCAAACAATCCATATCAAAGTAAATAAAATTAACAGATTACATAACAATTGCATAGATCAGCGGTTCCCGAATTCTTTTGGCTTCGGAACCCTTTTCGTTTCACCATTTTTCGGCGGAACCTTAGCTTAAGTAAGAAGTAAACTAAAGACGTAAATACACTTAGGTACGGCTCGTAGCGTGTGGTAGCGCACCAAATGGTTATATGGTTAGAGACATATTCAGTATACTCAGGCGTAGCATGGCTATCTGCCACACGGGCCAGAAAACAATTTAGCCGCCCTTGACTTTGTGTATTATGTGAATAGTTTTCAGTTTGAAGACTGACAAAGTAAACGCAAAAAGAAATAGATTGGGTTTGTACAGGTGCGAGGCGAGCGAGCGCGATTTTTTTTAACTAAAAGAAGAAGTTCCAAACACCCGCTAGCATTGAAAGACATTCAGTGGTAGCCGATATCGCGAGCGAAGCGAGCGCGAATTTTTTTTAGTTTAAGTACCTACACAAAATAAACAAAACCACAGTAAATTAATAAGGTCTCAAAAAGTACAATATCCACACAAAAAAGCAAATGCAAATGAATAAGAAGCAGCTAGCGAAGAAAGCGCTATTGCTTTTTCTGAACCAGAGGAATAAAAAATAAACATCAAAGGAAACCTCGACGGAAGAGCGCGAAATTTTTTCGGTGTTAGCTACCTGAGCAATGAAATGAACATAAAAGCATCATACGTAACATAGAGTCGCGAACGAAGCGAGCGCGAAATTTTCGGATTCGCGGAGGTGCAATAATTGGAAATAATGTCAGTTTTTGATTCGTGGTAAAAATAGCCACTGGAAATACTCGTATGCCGTGTCATTTCACGTCCTGTCAAATGTATGAAAACGTATAATCCTGGCGATGAAATAAGCCCAAAAAATGCGGTGATTTTTGGCCGACTCGCTACCTATTTTTGCCGATTGCCGAAGACCTGGAGTTATTAACAGCCAGTTTCTTCATCAAAAGTTATAGCCAAAGTAATGTCTAAAGTAAAAGTAACGGTCAAATTCAATTTTTCTATGAATTTTGCTGTCACTTTAGCCTTGAAAAAATGAATTTGACCGTTACTTTTACTTTAGACATTACTTTGACTTTTACTTTTGATGAAGTAACTGGCCGTACGTTAATCTACAATTAGTAAAAAACGGAATTAAATTATCTGCTGCCGCCCGTGGCCTTCCCCCGCCACTTGTCGCGAACTCGTACTTACACTCCCGAGTGGTACCCACCTACATGGTGCCTAAATGGAATTTTGGAATGCAATATTTAAAACAATTTAATTGAAAATGAATATATGGAAATCTTGAATTTTCCACGGAACCCCTGAGGGCCTGTCACGGAACCTCAGGGTTCCGCGGAACCCCATTTGGGAACCGCTGGCATAGATAGTGTATGATTTAAAATCATCGTATTGCTTTTTACATATCTAACATGGAATCTTTTATTAATTAGTAGCTACTACATATCATGAATATAATATTATTTCCAGTAAAAAAACGGTTACTTATTGACTTCTCTGCGTCATACACGGAGAGAAACTTCATAACACCAATGAGAGCTATGACAGAATATTTGCTAAAGCAGAGTGACTTGGAGTCATTGCCAAAAGTCCTTAGGAGGTCACCATATGAATCTGAACCACCAATAACAGTCTATTATCGCAAGGATGTTGAAGCTAAGGCTTTTGAGGTATCTCCTTTTTATATTGTTACAGATTAAGCCAAACTTATTTTTTTCTTCTAATTAAATCCAAAATTATCTAACATCACTATGTCCAAGCTAAAATTCCATTATTTGTCTATTCCATCATTAGGTATGGGGTTCGAAAGAATCTCTTGAAAAAGAGTTATTGAGAAGAGAACTAGACAGAAGAAGATATGAACAAGGTAATAATGCTAAAATAATCTCTGGTTAAAAATCAACATTTTGTATAGACTATTTTTTGTTTTATAATGTCATCAGACCAGCATATTTTACCACAAATGGTTGACATACATACTAGAAAGACTAATCAGTTACAAATTTTGAAAAGCAGTTATAGCATGCTAGTCTAAAGGCATTTCAATATTATACTAATAATTTTAGTACAAGTTTAAGTAGCCAATCAAACATTATGTTCAACCATTACTAAGATAATATCATATTTATTGATAAATAGGGTATCTGTAAAAGGATTACTTTACAGATGTGTTCACGGTGAAAAGGCGGCTGAGAAATTATAGGAGAGAAATGAGCCACAAACGTTTAAAACATGGGATAGAAGAGTTAGGATTAAAGACTAGATCTGGGAGGGTTGTACTTACAGCTGTGGGAATGTAAGTTAAAAACATTATGTCATAAACACTAAATATATTATAAAAAGCATTGTAATGATCCTATGTGTTTATTTTCAGAAACTGCTGTAACTTTCTGTTTAAGCTCTGTGCATGGTTCTATACTGGGTCTCACAGCTTATTCTCTGAATGTATCCATTCTCTTGCGGATACAGTGAATCAGCTGATTCTGGCATATGGAATACACAAATCAGTTCAGGTATGTTGCACAAAATAAAAAACACAAGTTTACATCAAGTTTCATTTCATATTGTCATACTTTCGTATTCTTGTTTATTCATACTATATGCATTTGGTTCTTGTTCCAGATGGCAGACCCTGCTCATCCATATGGCTACACAAACATGAGATATGTCTCATCCCTCATATCCGGTGTTGGGATATTTTGTGTAGGATGTGGCTTATCTTTCTATCATGGAGTTTCTGGCATAATTGACCCCCAACCCCTCCATGATTTTTACTGGGTCAGTAATTTCTTTTTTACTATTTTTTTATTGAATTTATAAATGACTTTGAATTTTATTTTTTATATGTATAATTTTGTATTTACTTACAATAATTTGATTTCAGGCTTATTTCGTTCTTGGAGGCGCGGTTGTATCAGAAGGAGCTACCTTAATGGTAGCATTAAATGCCATTCGAAAGGGCGCTAGGGAAGCAAACACGTCATTATATGAATACAGTAAGGCTTTTGTTTATCATGTAAAGCAAGTTTAATTTAAGAGACAAAGAGCTACATAAAATAATGCATATTTCAGTAATGCGTAGCTCGGATCCATCGGTAAACGTGGTACTGTTGGAAGACACTGCCGCCGTGGCTGGCGTGGTTCTCGCCGCTGGGTGCATGGCATTGTCCCAGTACACCGGTAACCCCCTCTATGACGCTGTTGGTTGTATTTTAGTAGGAACCTTACTGGGTGGAGTTGCATCTTTTATTATTCTAACAAATGTAGGGGCTCTGGTGGGCAGGTAAATATTTACACGACAGTACAATTTAATAAGTGTGTTATTTTAGTATTTACTTAACATATATTTTGATTTCAACAGATCAATACCCCAAGAGCAGTTGGACCAGATAAACAGTGTTTTGGAAAGAGATTTTATGATAAGAGCTATTCATGACGTCAAGGGCATAGATATAGGCAGTAATCTAATAAGATATAAGGTAAATGCATTTCTATGAGTTTTGTTAAATCTAAGGCAGTTTTTATTTGAATCTTCATTCCAGGCTGAAGTTGATTTCGATGGCAGAGCTCTTACGAGGTCCTACTTGGAGAAACACGACTTGAATGCGTTAATAGAGGTGAGGGTTACATCTTGATACATACAGCAATTGTGTAGTGTGCTCCCTAGATAGTTAAATAATTCATTTCATCATCATCCTCCGAGCCTTTTTCCCAACTATGTTGGGGTCGGCTTCCAGTCTAACCGGATTCAGCTGAGTACCAGTGCTTTACAAGAAGCGACTGCCTATCTGACCTCCTCAACCCAGTTACCTGGGCAACCCAATACCCCTTGGTTAGACTGGTGTCAGACTTACTGGCTTCTGACTACCCGTAACGACTGCCAAGGATGTTCAATGACAGCCGGGACCTACAGTTTAACGTGCCATCCGAAACACAGTCATTGGTGTCTAAGATATACTTAGAAAGTACATACAAACTTAGAAAAGTTGCATTGGTACTTGCCTGACCTGGGATCGAACCCGCGCCCTCATACCTGAGAGGCTGGTCCTTTACCCACTAGGCCACCACAACTTAAATAATTCATTTATTCCTCATGAATATTTAATGTTATTATTAAGCATTGCAAGCTATTTATCATTTGACATCCTAACCTTACTACAGCATATTTTATAAATAAACTATTATATCATATAATTCAGGACATGAAAAAAGTAGTAACCATTGATGATGTTGAAGCTTTCTTACTGAAACATGGTGAAAATATTGTGGACATGCTAGGCGGAGAGATCGACAGAATAGAATTAAAACTACGGGTAAGAAAATCTTATTCAGTACTTAAATATGATACGTAGGTATCTACGTTTTTTCAAGGATTTTTTAATCATTTTTTATTTTATTTTCAGAAAAAGTTTCCACAAATTCGGCACTGTGATTTAGAAATACTTTGAAATGTTACTTTGATGAACTGCTTGCATATAGTATGATAGCTGCAAACTAGTCAAATGGTTATAGTCTCCGCTAAAGATGGCGACAATTTGAGGACTCCAATCAGCAGTGCAAATACTACTCAAGACACTTTATACAAACACAATATCTCGTTGCTCCGATTGTGACACTATCAAAAAATGTTTTGAAAAAATCAATAAATGCCCAGTAAACTTATCGTAGTTGTGTTATAATCGTAGGAATATAAAATACCAGCTTTGCTTCTATGTAAATATAATTCCTATTTTCACCTATGGAGCATTGGTGCTAAATAGTACCCGATCAATAAATAATTAACCAGTTTGATATTATTGTTGAATTCCCTAACAGTAGGTTAATTAAGGGTTTACATTTTTATAATTGCACATTATATTCTTGGCAGCATTGGTTGTTTACATTGGTTACGCTGGCGCCCACTAGTGGTGTACGTTGACATGGCACAGTTAAGGCTCGAGCAGACCGGATGCGTATGCGTAGACGTAAGCGTAGACGTGCACGTACCATGAGTTGTAATATATAGAAATGTATTAGACCGGCCACACCGCTTGCGTAGCGTAGACGTGCGCGTCGTTACGCAAGCGGTGTGGCCTGTCTCATACATTTCCATACATTACAACTCAGTGGTACGTGCTCGTCTACGCTTACGTCTACGCATACGCATCCGGTCTGCTCGAGCCTTAAGTGTTTTTGAAACTAACAACTTCTTGGCACATTAATTTCTCAGAAAGAATAATCTAAAAAGTAGATTTGAGAATTCTGCTAAAAGCTCACAACGGAATCGCGTACTTCGCCACCAATATATAGGTTTGATAAAGTTTAAGATAAGTTTGGTTTTGGGTACTCAATGAATTGATTGACAATGTATCTAGTAGGTAAGTACAGCTCGTTTATTTTCCACTTCTTATGACGGTTACCACTCCTGGCACGTCCATTATTTACACGACCAGAAAGGTGTTTTAAGTCAAGTTCTATCTATAAATTATTCAGAGGATTGAATGATATTATGTCTGTACTGAATTCGGTTTCTTTATAGATTTAAAAGTTTCCATAATTGTTATGTTTTAAAGATAAATTCTAACACTTATTTTCTTTTGGCCATGATGGCCTATATAACGGGCTAAGGTTTGATTAGCGCTATAGAATCTTAGGCGCGGTAATATAGAAGTATTAGGGCTGTTTTTACACTATAGAAGTATTGGCCGCTCGGTTTGGTTTGCTGCGCGTTCTGCGATTGTCGATAACTTATTAGGTAGGTACTGGATAAATTGCAGCGTATTGGTATTCGCGTGCTTAAAAAATAGTACTGCTTTAGAGCATGAAAAGGAAGCTTCATTATAGGTATGTGATGGTCAAGGATGCTAATTAGATGTTCATTATAATTTTATCTAGATTGGAAGACATTCCGAATCAATTGCTCCTAGTGCACTTGTAGGCAGTACTTCGTCACTTTTATTATAATATTGTGCCTTGATTTTCATTAGTCTCAAATTAGTTTCCTGATTAATTGTTGTATTTCTCTGTGATCTAGGAATGTATTTTATGTATGTAATCTATAGTTATATAAGTACTGCATAGGCGTAAACGTAATTTGTAAGCCCCGTCTGTTCTGTATTTGTGTAAATAAACTGTTACAATATATAAATGTGTGAATTTATTAAAAATAACGAGTTAACACTGCTAAACTGTAACTTTTATAGTTGCTAGCTGTGAACGTCATTTTAAAATAAAAATTAAATATTTTTTTTTACATTTTATTTAGTATAAAATATAACAATTCCATTTAACTTACATGCTTGATATTTTGCCATGATAATATTATGACGTTTAAGCAAATTAAAAGGCTCGTTTTATTATGGACTAAAAACAAAATTTTATTTAATGTTTACCACAATGGCCCTTTACACAAAAATAATGTTTTATTTAAATATTTTTATGTCAAATTGTGTTAGTGGGTGACAACTTCGGCAAATCGTTGTGACGGAAACACACAATCTATCCAAAAAAACGAACAATTATCAAAAAATGCTTATTGCAACCTACACCTAGATATATAAACTTTTGATCAAATAATTACAATTTTTTAGATTGGGTTGAGCTGGTGTTAGTCTTTTTTTATTGCATTGAAAGATTTCACAAGCAGGAAATGTGACGAATTTAGAGGACAGCAATTTCGAGTTACATTTCAAAGTAGAGAGAGATCCTTAGGGTAATAAAACTCTTTCACAATGGACTATACGCCCAAAATGTGCTAGTTTTTGCACCAACATTGTCACAATTTACCATTATTAAACCGGATTATAACCGGCTACCTGTAAAGAAATGCATAGGTACATGTGGAATCTAAAGGCCTATAAAAGCCAATTATCACAGCTTTAAAAATATAGCATTATTAATTATTGACAGCTACAAACGGAAAATATGTTCCAAGATGTTAATTTGAACTGTGTGTGGTAGTATTCATACTTAAATAGCAGGTTTTGTTTGTGGCAAACAGAGGTTATAGTGAGCAGCTTTATTCCAGAAGTCTGAATTCTTCCAGCCGCACCAACCCTTGCTGATGACGGTGGATAAATCTTCTGCGCCCGTGTAGTGTGGGTCTAAGATGAGATAGCGTATGTCATTGGTCGCTGAGTTGTATTCCACTCCCAATATTGTGTGTGCCAGCACTCCACCACCTACAAACACATTAACGTGAGTATCTAAGAGAAAATTTATATAATAATAGCTACAATTGAACAAAAATAGCCTATTGTTAACCAGGGATAGCCTAGCTTCCCAACAGTGAAAATTATCTAAAATCTATTCAATAGTTTCGGAGCCATTTCTTTTTTATTATATTAGTACTGATAAATTCTAGTATAAACCTAGGGTAATCTGGGTAATACTTAATTTAATGAGCTCTTGGTATTTTTTTAGTTATATTCAGCAAAATGCTAAAACAAATGAAGACATGAGTTGATGAAGGTGATATGTAACATTTTATCATTTTTTTACAAAAAATTGCTTACCAATCATAATTGGAGTTCCATGTGTCTGGAAATGGTGAACCAGGTCATGAGCATAACTCTGTAATTCAGCTCCAGTGTTAGCAAATATTATTCTTGATTGAATGCCTAAAAGTGTTTCTAAACAAAACATAACTTCAGTAGAACCTATCCATTGCTTTGAACCTAAAAACGACGACTGCTTATCGCCAATGTTGACAAGGCACTGTTGAATTTCTCTGTGAGTTGGTACTTCGACTGTGGTGTATCCTTGGTACCTAGAAAGTAAATAATCACGTTAAGTTGTAAAATCAGTGAGTAGGTAGATACATTAAATACTAAGGGTGAGTGCGCTTCTCATTTAACTATAACGATAACCAATCCATAACCAGCCATTCAAATCGCGGATCTTACCAATAGGTGACAATTTCACGGCTTGTTATAGTTAAATGGTGCAACCCACTCTTAGAAGAAATCTACTTACCGGAACCACGAGAATATAGTTTGCATTGAACGGTATGCGCAACCCCAGCCATCATCGTTGAAGTTATCTTGCATGTAGTGATGGTAGGTGTATCGTCCTCGAACCAGCGCCACAGTCACGTCAGGCTTTAACGGCTGGCTTGGAATAGCTTCGTGGGGATTCACTAAACGACCGCCGCTTTTGTCAGAATATGCATTACCTCGACGAAAAATTGGCCTAGTCTGGACAATACCTAACTGTTCGTGCAATAAACGCCGTTCTTTTTCTGCAAACATAAGAAATATTTTTAAATTAATAATTTTGTCCCAGAGTAAGTGATCTTATTACTTTGTAAACTTTGTGATCCAATTGTTTGAAAGATGAAAACTTACCCATACTTTCATCAGGTATGGCTTTAGGCACTACCCTTGTGATGAAATGCCCTAATTCTTGTGGTAAGAAGTGGAAAGTTTCTGGTAAACGTAGCCCCGCCCCATCTCCAATGCCTTCTTGTCCTGAAGTTATAATTCAGTTTATTAAAATAACAGAAATTTCTCATGACTATTGCAATAATTCTTTGCATAATTTTTACAAACCCAATTGTTCTAGAAGAACACTTTCCAATAGTCTGAGAGACCTGCAGGCTGCCTCCACAAGAACAGTGTAAAGCTCCAACAACTTGGTATTGCGATGTATCATTGCCAGGGTGTCTATTCTCAATGGCATACTGATACAAAATGCAGCTGAAATTGATAATTTTCTTTATTGCATGGCAGAGTTAGGTTCATACAGGTGACAACCATGAGCCTGAAAAACTGACAACTAACAGTTCAAGCGATGATGCCTGAAAACGCTGCTTGGAGGCCCAAACAAGCTTATACAATTGACAAAATCCACTTATGTGAAAGTGTGGAAAAGTATTTGAGAACTTACGTTTTCTTTGAGTTGTCATCATTTTTACTGCAGTTTTCACAAGTTTATCTGACAGTATATCCTTTGTTGTTTTCAATACAAGATTTATAGGTACTATTTCCTGAAAATTAATTCTTTAATTAAACTTTAATTACTAGTATAATTCTAGTTTATTACATTTACATTTGGCTGGTTTAGGTTATATTGGCTGCAGATTAGTATAATTATTTCTAAACTAATTAACCCTGCTTTGCTTGGCTCCACATTGTATATTATAGTTGTATAATCTATCTATCTATCTAATACTGTAAAGAGGTAAAGTTTGTGAGATAGAAGTGGTAATCTATTCAATTATGGAAATAATTACATCAATAGAATAGATGGGCATGTATGCATTATTCTAACTAATAATGCATACATGCCCATCTATTCTATGTTATCTAGACATGGGAAGGTAGGTGAAGCTCAAAACAATTAGTTATTTAGAAATGAGAAGTGGAAAGTAGATCTAGCTGGATAAATCATACTTACTATAGTGTTAGTATTATGCTTCTTCTTCTTAGGCTGTTCTGGACTCATAGAGTCAACCAGTTCTCCTATGGTGGCTTCTGGGCTAGTGCCAGTTAGACCCACGTCTGATGCAACACCAAACAAGTACACTGATGTACCATCAACATGGAATGACACTTGACCAGAGGCAATCTAGAACAAAAAGGTTGTTTAGGTTCTTCTAGATAAATTAACTTAATAAGTAACTTTATTTGTATGTTACTTTTAATGTAACTTTATTATTTATTTTTGTAACTTTTAATGTAAATCGGCAGAACCAATAGTTATGACATTCAATAGCAAATTATTGTACAACACAAGAAGACTGAAACCCTATATATCCCTTTTTATCCAGTCTTTTTTATGAATGCCATTTTCTACATTATAAGACAAAACTTATAATAATTATAAAACAATTACCTTTTTCCTCTTATTTTGCAGAATATTTTTGACTCCAGATATGGTGGCTTCACAGCTTAGTGGTAATATTGTATTTAAGCGCACATGAAGGAACTGTTTCCACATATCCTCTGAGCTCAACACTTCATACTTAGTCTCTTCAAACTTGTCATGCACTAGAAAGTGAGTTTTCATTTCTTTCTTTTCATTGACTATCATCACCAGAGGATTGTCTGTTATATCAACATCCTAGAAAAGGAAGAAGTAAATCTATCATCAAGGATTGCAAATAACTGAAGAGAGATATGTATTCCTGGTAACTATAACTAGAGCACAGGTTAAGAAAGCAGTCAGGTTTAAGACAATGGTTACCTGCAATATTTCTTTCATTGTGGTTCCGGTAGTCAAAGATTCGCCGAACCTTACGACTCCGCATAGTTCTATTTCGGCGGGAAGGTTGAGCAACAACTGCCTATAAGTGTTCTTCTCATTTTCAAATAATTCTAAGCTCAGTCCAACCACTAGCAATGTGCCATCGTACATGAGGCCGTACAGACATCCTGTACTTTCACTGGTGTCTATATTAGACAGCCTCTGAAAATAATCATTATCAGCGTAAATATTCACACCTTTTATAGATTTGAACAAGAGAAATATCAAATCAAATATGTAGTGACTTGAGATGATGACGTATGTAATTAAACAATATATTTAAGCAATTTTAAGGCAAAACTGGGGCTTTTGATCGAAGACAAATAATATATTTACTTAATCACGTGTTTATTAATACTTAAAAAGGCTTTGTTTATAACAAAATTAAATAGTTTACCTCAATAACATAATTTGATATTTTGAGACGTGGTGACATTTTACATAAATGTTACCAGTAGGTAAATAATAACGTCAATTTAACTTGTGCACAGTTGCCAGTAAAAAATATAAAATAAAGGAGGGCAGGTTTTATAGTTGGGCGTTAGGTAATAGCATATTCATGTAAAAGGAAAAGACATGAGCATTGGTAAGGATGTAGAAAATCATCCTGTTATACATCCTAACTAATATTATAAATGTGAAAGTAACTCTGTCTGTCTGTCTTTCTGTCTGTCTGTCTTTCTGTCTGTCTGTCTGTCTTTTCTTCACGCCTATACTACTGAACCGATTTGTGTGAAATTTGGTACAGACATAGTTTGGAACTTGAAAAAGGACATAGGATAGTTTTTATTACAAAAAAATATAAAAATAAAAATAAAATTTATTTCGGACATATAGCGCCATCTATTGGTCAAACCAAAAATTACTATTCCACGCGAACGAAGTCGCGGGCAAAAGCTAGTACTATATAATGATTCATAAAGGTCTCAAACCTTTTAAAATAGAAGCTGGGCTACGGCATAGATGATTACCTAAGCGTATTTGAATAAAAAACGTTTCTTGTTACTGCTGACTGACCTAATCAAAAGGGTAAAATCATAGGTTAAATAATACAGAATTAAGATATCCTATTTTTTATTTTCTAATTCATAATTTTTTATGCAAACATCAATAACTTCTTCAACAAGCTGGGCTCTTTCTTTAGCTATATCAAAAGCTTTTTCTTCACAAACTGTAGAAAGGTTGTTGCCTCCAAACTTTTGAGCACCACAAAGTACACCTTTGTTATAGCATAGTATTAAGTTAGCACCAATGCCTCTACACATTTCTTCTTCGTATGTTGAAGGATCAGCTAAAACAATGTCACTGTAAAAAAAGACAATAATAAGTTCATCAAGCTGTAAAATACTAACAATCTGCTTTAGAGAACACCTGTTATTATGAAGTATATGTACCTTTGATCATGTTTATACAAAGCAAAGCTAGTTGCCACTGGTAATCCATTAATATTTAGTTTTTTTCTTACACTTGTATCTACAGTTACATCTTCTGTTTCTGGATCAAATGTTACCGATGGTAGGGTCACTGGAAAAGACATCTTATTAATTCCTTATCCAATAACATAATTATGATAACTAAAATTAAAATAGTGACATTTACATGTTTTTAAACTGGCCATCAGTGTGGTGATGCAAGCGTCAACCAAGCTACCATCATTGTCTATGCAGACCATGTCACAGTACAACACCCATGCTAGTTTATCAGGGATTATGCATAGTTCCTTTAGGTCCACACATTTAGATGTTATTACAATATCCGAGACTAGGTTGCTAGTCACTTGTGCACTGTCTGACGGAGGTCCTGGTCTATATTTTGATGAACACAGAGGTGGCAGTTCAACGTTTGTGACAAGAAACCCAACATCTGGTTCCTCTGCTTTTGGTGTGGCTAATTCCTGCAATATAAGAATGGCAAGTAAATATAGGTAGGTAGTTTTTTTTTCTTCATATTCTCATGGAGATCGCAAAAAAGTCCTCAAGATTTATAGTTTTTATGCATAAAGTGAGTGGCAAATGTTGATTACCAGCTTAATTCCACAAACAACAGTGGTGTTTCCACACTTGACGACTGCTGAGGCATCTGCTGATTTTATAGAATTAACATTTAACTTGATATTACGTTGTTCCTGGAATGCTCTTCCGTCTGGACGTATGTTTCTTGATATGTAGTCGTTGAAATACTTGACCGGGTGAATAAGCCTGTAATAAAGGGAAATAATAGAGAAAGCCCTGCTTGCTTATTCACTGAACTCGGAATTGAAAGAACATTACTTGTATATTTCAGCCATTGTGTCATGAAATACTAAGTTTTTATTGTTAAGAAACTATAATTCAATATTTTCGCAAACTTCGTGACAACAACGTGTTTTTGTTGTCTTTACAATTGACATTAAATTTGTCATTCTGAAACCATAAAGTACGTTAAGTTTTTAAGCCTCTGTGACAGAATGAAGTTTTGTTTTTGGGTCTTGTTTGCCTGTGTATGGACATTTCATCGATTACAAGGTACGCTACAAACACATTATGAATTTAGTTTCAAGAAGAAAATTATACCCCGGATTAAAATTCATGCCTGATGGGTAATGCGCTGATATGCGAATTTATTCAAATGCTTGATTGGATAGCAACAGTAAAGATTGCGACTATGTTGATTGGAGTCGGAGAAGTTAAGCTCGACGCTATAACATAAATGAATCAATTATCTAAAGAATATAAATAAAATGAAATGCTTGTCAGTAGCCAAGATAGAGAGTTAAATATGCCACTTGTTAGCCTTAGATATAAAGCTAGCGTTGTAAAAGCCATTGGTAACTGTCAAAATTGCTTGACATGCGTAACTTGACTTTGACGTTTCTTTTTTGAATCGGTTTGGTGCACGAAGCTCCAAGGTGTGTGTATTTATGAAATAATCCGATTTAATCAAGTGTAACCAATGCCGGAATTGCAAAATTTTATGTCGGCAAGTGTTGTTAATAGCTAATTTAAGTTCTACAAGTCTTATTTTGTGAAAATTTCAGATCGCAATGGCAAAACCCAAGGGAGAGAGAAAAGGCAAATCTGCCATCAACGAAGTTGTAACTCGTGAATACACGGTTAACTTACACAAACGGCTTCATGGAGTAGGGTTCAAGAAACGTGCTCCTCGTGCCATTAAGGAAATCCGTAAATTCGCAGAGAAACAAATGGGAACCCCCGATGTTCGAGTGGACACTCGCCTAAACAAATTCCTTTGGTCCAAGGGAGTCAGGTAAACTCACTTCTATTCTTATTTTTGATCAAAATATGCTCTATGTGAATAGTGAATGCAAGAAACAAGTTAAAAGTTGTGATGTTTTTGAAAACAAGGTTATGTTAGGTTAGTTGGTGTCAATACAAATCATCAATACTGTTGCTGGTGTTTACTGTGACATTAGAGACATACCTACTGCATTACTAGAAAATAGAGCATTCCAAGGCTTACAAATACACTCAAATAATATTAGAAATGGGTTTAGAACTCCAGTATTTTTGTTTATATTCAGATTTTGATCCTTTCATATCTGTATTACTTAATTAGTACTAAATAAAGTTCTGTCTCTTTGATCTATACTCCTGTTGAAATTGCTCTATGTTATTCAAGCCTTAAGTTTTAGTGTTCAAATTAGTTAATTATTAATTTCAGAAATGTCCCCTTCCGCGTCCGTGTGAGGCTGTCCCGCAGACGTAACGATGATGAGGACTCAGCACACAAACTGTTCACCCTCGTGACCTACGTACCAGTAGCCTCAATCAAGGGCTTGCAGACAGAGAACGTTGACGCTAGCCAGGAATAAACACTAAGTTTAAGCTAAAACTGCAACTGTGTTTCTTTTTACATCCCGTTTTGTATATTAAGATTACTGCAGTAATTAATGTCATAATGTGGCCCCTGGTGTTATGGTGGTTGTCTGCTAACACTGACACAAGATATGTGTAGGAATTGCTAATCTTCTGTCTTGACTGGCAAAATGTTGACTTAAATCTATAATCGATAATGTGTCCAAGATGCAAATGGGACTAAGATTTAGATGAAATTGCACACTTGCATATAACTGTGCTTTGACATACAACAGGTTAATTAGTTCAAAATTTTTTAAAGCACTGGTGAAAATGATTATTACAATAGTTCAACAGTAATCACTAATTGTTTCTTTAACTTTTCTAATGAAAAAATAACATTGTTACTGTATTTATGCTAAGTCACTCTCGATTTATAAGTTGGGCAAATAATTTTGTAGAAGCAGTATAAAATTGTCTGCTCATTTTATGGTTGCAACATCGATTGAAGATCTCACTACTATGGCGAACTTTATAAGATTAAGCTCATAGGGCTATAAGACATGTCACTGGAAACTTAAACAGCAAAGGTCAGGTTGCTAATATTACGTCTTACTTGATCCTACCTAGCACATTGAGTTGTCTACTATTTCGAGCACATTTGAGGAAATTAACATACACAATTAGTAAATACTAGCTTCCGCCCGCGGCTTCGCCCGCGTGATGTGTTGATAAAAAGTGGCCTATCCAGGGCAGATAGGTGACTATCTGCATACCAAGTTTCAACCAAATGGGATCGCCGTTTTTGCGCGAAAGAATAACAAACAGGTACATCCATACATTCTCACTAACTTTCACATTTATAATATAAGTAGGAATAGGAATTTAGGAATATTATATTATAATATTAGTAGGATAGTAGAATGGGTCCGCCTGATCTCCCTTCAGTCGTGTCGGACTACGGTCCCATCGGTAAGAGAGAGGAGATTGAAGGAATAGTGAGTCTACTTGTGTCTGCGCAAATGATTGTGCACTATAAAATGTCCTGCGCAGTTGGCTAATCTCCTTATAAGAGAATAGCTGCCGTGGCCTAATCCACTAGGAGGAGGTCATCATCATCAAATCTGTAGCCCCTATGATAGAAGCAAAATAAAAAAATGTTATCTCTGATAGACGAAGCATGGACTTATAACATCGATCGATACCTACCCCCATTTCGTTATTGCGCATCTCTAGCGCCACCTCTCGCAAGCAAGCGACTTTAGTTTGAACTTCAGTAATGGCCGGCCGGTATCAAAAACTTTTTGATACCGGCCGGCCATTACTTTTACAAGACTTTTTGACAAAAAGTGCGCGCGCGGTAAAAAATCTTAAGTAAAACCGTGAATTACGATGAAAAGTGATATGGTGTGGTGATCTCCTTGTTCCCGGGCATCCAGTAAGTACCTAGCAATTAATCCTTTTTACACGCTTTTTATTAGCTTCACCTGTATGTTTGTATGTTTGTAGGTTTGTAACCGACTTCTTTGGGCGCGATTTTGACCCACTTTAAACGGCCAGATTTCGTTCAAACTTTGTAGATTTATTGAGGACCGATGACAATACACTAATTTGATAAAATTATTCCATTTTTAACCGACTTCCCAAAAAGGAGGAGGTTACACATACACATCGATTACTCCGAGGTTTATAGACCGATTTACGTGATTCTTTTTTTGTTCGACTCGGAATAGCTGGCAGTTGGTCCCATAGTCATCAGGTCAGGATCTGATGATGGAAACCCTGAGAAATCGAGGGCAACCTTCAAAAGTTGTAGGCATACATAGGGTAAAAACTTGACACTCAGGTGTACGCCTAAAAGCACTATTCAACTGTGAAGATTTGGAGCTGACCTGATGATGGAGACCAGAGAGGGTCGAGGGAACTCGACAACTGAATATGTAAACTACCTCGTGTTTGGGCTTAGATTATTCGTATTGACAAGACCTATGCAACAGTGAAGGTTTGGAGCTGATCTGATGATGGAGACCAGAGAAAGTCGAGGGAACTCGACAACTGAATATGTAAACTACCTCGTGTTTGGGCTTAGATTATTCGTATTGACAAGACCTATGCAACAGTGAAGGTTTGGAGCTGACCTGATGATGGAGACCAGAGAAAGTCGAGGGAACTCGACAACTGAATATGTAAACTACCTCGTGTTTGGGCTTAGATTATTCGTATTGACAAGACCTATGCAACAGTGAAGATTTGGAGCTAACCTGATGATGGAGACCAGAGAAAGTCGAGGGAACTCGACAACTGAACATGTAAAATACCTCGTTTGGACTTATATTCTTTGTATTGATGAGAACTTCCCACTTGTATGGATAGTGACAACTATTCGTATCACTGAAAAGCTTTAAATAAATAACCTTTTTACAAAAAAAATAAACCGACTTCCCAAAACACTAAAAGCAAAAAAAAACTAATTTTAGGTGCACCGGCCTAGAAGTCGGTGGCAAAATTAACTTAGTAACATCCATTAGACACCGACTTCTAGGCTTTTCAATTTGCAAAATATGATTTTTGTTAATTTATATAATTTTCATCTATAGTCGATAAGGTAAGAAAATTAATTAAAATTTTCTAGAATTTTTCCCTACAGTCGATAAGGCAGGACTCGATGTTAATTTTTATTTCCAATAATTATCTTTAGCCGTTTTCTCTAATATTGACAAATTTTTGTATACTAAAGAGAATTTTAATTCTACAAAACAAATAATAGTTTTGAAACAAACTAAAAAGTAGAAAATAAATAATAGTTTAAAAAAAACACGCTTTTTATAGAAAAACGAACTAAAAATTAGAAAATAAATTTTAATGGATTTAAATTAAGAAAACAGATATTTAAAAAAAGCGTGGGGTGCTTTTTAAGATATTATCGAAATGAAAATCACTGTACTCATATCTGTCAATAAAATATTTAGAACTATTGACACCATGCACCCCACGCTTTTTTTTAAATATCTGTTTTCTTAATTTAAATCCATTAAAATTTATTTTCTAATTTTTAGTTCGTTTTTCTATAAAAAGCGTGTTTTTTAGTTTTTTTTAAACTATTATTTTTACCTCATAGCCTGTATCTAACAATTACATCTTATCAACGCGTCCCCGGCTGAACGCTAAACTCCATCACATACCAATACATATCAAAAGAATATAAGTAATACAGACAAATTGCGCTATTTGCACAAGGAAAATTTATTCCTTTACAGTTTACAAGGATTTACTTTCACATAACAGGCAAACGGACAAGACGAAACTATGCGGGTTCCTTTTCAGGACTACCCTCAAAAGTACCTACATTTCACTTCGGGATAGAACGTGCACCTGTTAGTTGGTTTAAATTGCAGATACTTGAGTGAAGGTAATAATAATAAACACAGTTTACAGTTATAGGTATTTCATCTAGATACATAGCATACTGCCACTACCGCGCTACCTACTGCTTATGATGATTACTATTTTTAGCCATAAAAAAAGTATCGAATGATCATGTTAAAAACTTATTAAAAGTTTTCACAGAAAAGGAAATTGCATATTTCGACTCCTCGCGTATGTTGAGGCTCGACTCAAATACTAGTGTCTTCTTGTATCAAGGTCCTGGTAATCAAGCAAAGTGCTATGTAGGTACCTATGTAAATTGTGCAACTGCCTTTGCAGCACTAGGAGTCATGACAGGGTTTAGACTACATCTCACACAGGGAATGCTGCTCCCGCTTAATAATGTAACTGAAACTGATCCATTGAGCATTAGGTAGGTACGTTGTTACCTAACGCATGTCACTATTCTGCAGGATGTGGCACCGGGCGGAGGTGTGTACGCCCGGCGGCCGCAACGCTAAGCCTGCGGTTCACTTCCATTAGTACGGCTAAATCCATTACAGATACATCTCGCCTTACTATCTGTATTAAGCGTGCGTCTTGCACGTGTCATATCTAGGTACCTGTGTCTGTGTTGTGTCCTCGAATTCACAGCAATGTAGTCCCCATCCTATAGCAACATTTACTACTCAACAAAGTTAGGTCAATAGTAAATTAATGAATCGCGTATTAAGTTTATTTGTGAAAGTCTCATTCTATAATTTTGTGGAATTATTTAACTTCTTATCTTTGTTTATACTACCAACAGCAATAAATTATGAATTTAGATTGTTACAAATGAAGCCCGAAAACGTAGGAAGATACACGACGTTCCTGCAATAATAATAATTATTCTCGCACGCGTGTGCCTACTGCATGCTACGGCTTACAGCTACGGGGTACAAAACCGCTACGAGCTACGAATGTCCGTAGTATTCGTAGCACGCTACGGCTACGTGCAAGATCCCGACGATGTCGACGCATTTTGAAGGGTCGTGCTCTAGTGTTCTTTGGGAGACCGGAGACTAAGTTCACTTTCAAGTTAAGGGCAACACTGAGACACTTAACTTGTGACTAAGGAACTGTGTATGGCACTCGAAACTAAGTTACTCGTTTGCATGACGTGACCGTGGAAATCTGAAAAAAATATTTTACATATTGTGGTAAATTATATGATAAAAAAATTATATGATAATAATTTTCGTTGGGCGGCAGTGTAGGTCTGTTTTTGTTACTCCAGCTTAATCGGTTATATTCCAAAATATATTGTATTTGCCATTGTATTTTCAACATTAAGTAGATTAAAAGTAATACTGGATGTGTTTAAGGAATTTATTTGTGCGGAATAGCGCTATCTATTCTAAGTTTGTAAGTGGAAAAGTTTATGTTGGTTCCTCTCCTGGGTACTATTTGATTGGTGGAAGTATAAAGAATCCGAAGTCCGACCCTTATTCCCTATGACATCATAATGGATATTTGACAATCGATAAGTAGTTGAGACATAAAAAAACATTAGGTTCTCATTTGAAATATCGATTTGTACCTTTGTACTTATTTTGTAGTCGTAACTGTGATATGATTTTGTTTTATTCTTTATGAGCCCTTGAATAGTTTAAAAGTCAAAGCAAATCGAAGTGACTACATTTTAACTATTTATTGCAGTTTGAAAAAGCGACGTATTTATGTAAATGTAGACACCTAATATATCTACACGTAGATACTTTCGTGTAAATTATTACACCCATTTGACCTAAATTGGAACGTTATAAAAAATCGGTTTTCACTTCTGTTATTTCGAGTGCGGCTCTTTTATTTGAATTTTAGGGCTCAAAAATGACTCTCTAAAATTTTGGTTTTATTTCACATGTAAGTAAGTACTTTCAACCAAATGGCATGTATGACCCTCCTTAAGCAAGTTTTTGTCGAGACAATCAAATACAATAAGGTTGAAATTCGGCATGCACTGTGAAGGAACAAGGTAGTGTTTGTTGTTTGTGTCTAGTACATAGGTCTAGTATCTTTAATAGGAATAAGTAAGTGAAATCGTTTCCAGTAATCTCGTAGTTATAAATTTGTACTGTGAAGATCAATGACATCGACTGAGGTTGCGGTTTCATCAAAATTCTAAACTGAATTCCAGTGCTCTACGAATACTTGATGTCATTGCCGGACACAGTTCAATTTTAATAAAACATCTCAATAACTTATTATTATTTCAACAAGCCCCGAACCAAATATTTTACGTAAATAAATAGGTTTTCACTAAGCTTTGGGTCGTGCTGGGAACTTTACTGGATCCATAACTTTTTGGGCATTTTTATCAGAAAAATCTAAAAGTAAATTGAGGGTGTATTGGCAGGTAAAGCTGTCGTCAGGTTCACTGGGGTCCGTGACGATTGATTGTTTGCTGTGTTTGACGGTTTGACATTTTCATTAAAGCAACCTGGTATCGGGGCAGCAACGATTTGATCAAAGATAGTTTTTGTGCGCCATTTAATCACAATACTAAAATGTTAACCGAAATACTTTTTTTTTTTTTTTTTTTTTTTAAATTAGCCTATGCTGTCCCACTGCTGGGCAAAGGCCTCCCCCATAGCCTTCCATTTTTCTTTGTCCATCGCTGTTTGTGGCCAGTCCGAGAGGAAGCTGTCCAAGTCTTCTCTCCAGCGTTTTCTTGGTCTCCCTCTCGGTCGCCTTCCATCCTCAGGGATCCAGTTTGTGGTGATGTTGGCCCACTTGTCCGGGTGCATTCGACAGATGTGCCCCGCCCAATCCCACTTCAACTTTGCAGACTTATTGCCCACATCGACTATGCCCGTCTTGGACCGGATAATGGTGTTGCGTATCCGGTCATTAAGCCGTATGTTGAGCAGGCTACGCTCCATGCTCCTTTGGCATACTTTTAGCCTGGACTTTTGAGATTCGGTCAAAGACCAAGTCTGAGCGCCGTAGGTTAGGATGGGCAGAATACACATGTCGACTAGTTTCCGCTTCAGCGACAAAGGGAGCTCACCCTTCATGAGCGACTTCATGGACCAGTAGCTCTTCCAGGCGTTTTCGATCCGTCGATCGATTTCTTTGTCTTGCCTGTTTTCGAAGGACACTAACTGGCCCAAGTAGATGTATTCGTCGACATGTTGTATCTCTTGCCCGTCTACCTCGACCCTACGTTTCGCGCTATTAGTCATTACTTTAGTCTTTGACCGGTTCATCGCAAGCCCGACTTTGAGGCTGGCGGAGCTCAGCTCTTGGAGCATCTGTTGCAGCTGTTCTGCCGACGGTGCGAATAGGACAATATCATCTGCAAAGCGAAGGTTTGTGAGTTGTTTACTGCCGACTCGGATACCTTTAGGCATCCAGGAGTCCGCCAGTTCCTTAAACACCTCTTCAAGCGTGCTGGTGAAAAGTTTTGGAGAGAGCGGATCACCCTGTTTGACTCCTTTGTTTATGTGGAATTTGGTGCCTGATGAATCTAGTTTTATGTTCGCGGTGCTATTGCTGTATATTGTTTTTAAGATGTCTATGTAGGTTTTTTCTATGCCTTGGTCTTGCAATGCTGAGAATATCGCTGGATGTTTAATGCTATCAAATGCTTTTGTGTAGTCTACGAATGCCAAGTACAATGGTTTCCGAAACTCAACGTGTTTTTCGATAATTTGGTTAAGTGACTGGAGATGGTCTGTTGTGGAGAAATTAGGGCGGAATCCGGCTTGCTCGGGTGGTTGATAGGAGTCTAATTTGACATCGATCCGGTTGTGAAGAATTTTGATAAAAGCTTTGTAAATATGCGAGACTAAGCTAATGGGCCTGTAGTTGTTTATGTCAGATTTGTCTCCTTTTTTGTGAAGTAGTATGATGTTAGAGTGGCACATCATATCTGGGATCTTGCCTGTTTTCAAGATGTTATTGAAAAGACCAGTAAGGTGTGGAACAAGTGTGGCTGAACCAAGTTTTAAGGCTTCAGTAGTAATACCATCCTCTCCAGGGCTTCTGCCATAATGCATACTCTTAAGGACTCTATGGACTTCGTAGCTTGAGATAGGTGTAATGTCTTCTGAGTAGTGATATGTTAGGTCATTACTTGTTTGTCCAGTATCGGAATATAGTGAACTATAAAACTTTGTACATATCTCTATAATTTTTGGTCTGCTGTGTTGTTTTGTGCCAGTTTCGTCTCGTAGACTATTGATCCAGGGTTTGCTTTTCGAGATACCTTGTTTGGCAACTCTCAAGGATCGGTGTTTCTCTAGAGCGACCTTGACTAGTTGTGTATTTAGATTTCTGAGGTCTTTTCTGATGGCCATAGACCACTTCGTACTAAGATCAAATTTAATTTTAAAATTCATAGGGCAAGAACATTTAAAGCACAGAACATTAAGAAACTGAATAAAGAAATGCTAACAAACTGCAGCGAACAATTTAACCTTACATTGACAAATAACTTTGAAAGCCTAGATCCAAATGTCGCCGACGTAGAAGAACTATATCGCAACATAGTTTCACGTATCATTAAAACTTGCAACAGCATGACAATAAATAGAAAGAAGAATACAAAACTCACTGTACATACAAATAGACTGATAGAACAGAGAAACGCTTACGAAATAGGAACAGAACAACATAGACTACTAGATAAACAAGTAACCGAAATACTAAAGCTACAAAATTATCTTTGGCCACTGAAAATCAGCGACTGTAAACATAAATAGTAGCATTCTATGCTAAAGTCTAAAGTAAGGAATA
Organism: Helicoverpa assulta; assembly: GCA_963856015.1. NCBI lineage: Eukaryota > Metazoa > Arthropoda > Insecta > Lepidoptera > Noctuidae > Helicoverpa > Helicoverpa assulta. The sequence goes on from CAWLCW010000016.1 coordinate 7,859,720, forward strand.
GCGTGACTTTCTCCCGTTTGTGTCACCAACTTTATTTACATCCGTGCGCCGACGCCTGATAAAGTTAAAGTATTAGCTGGATGTGTGTCTACTTACTTGCACAAGACTTAGTGCATGTATGAAAGACTGTATTTTTAGTTTGGCAATCTTTATGGGCAACTTGTAACATAATTATAAGTAAGGACGTACATTTTATGGACATTCATTTATATGTTAAATGTTATGTGAAAGGGTTGATAAAAATCTTTTACGCAGACCGAAAGCAGTCTATGCCTCCGTTTTATTTCAAACGTTTTTATTTGAAGTATAGGCCGTCGATCGTGTCATCAACTTGAAGTTTTGATGGTTTTACTCGTAGGCACTTATTCAGGCATAGAATTGTTTTTTTTTTCTAATTGATTATATCGTCCAGTTATGATAACACCTATCGATTTTTTACCTACATAAGTACCTACGAGTATTCGTACTTTGATCGGTCGATGTCCGATTTATATTATCCATATAAGTAGTAGGTAGCCCGACTGAATAGAAGAAATCTCAAGCAACTTCATATTGACCGGTCAATGAACTCAGGAGATACAATACCTTTTGTAAACGTATTTAGCTATAATTAATTGTGGTAAAAACAAAGATTGAACGTGACTGACGAAACAAAAGTAGAAATTACGGAAAGGTGTAATTTTTTTGTTATGCTAAAACTGTGAACGTTTGATTGGTCTCTGCACACAGCGGGCGCGGCGCGGCGGGACGGGACGGCGACGCGACGCAATGTACTAGATCGTCGCGTCGCGTCGCGCCGAGCGGGACGGCTCTGTGTGATGTCGTCCGTAATATCTAGTACATTACAACTGCTCAGCGTCGCGTCGCCGTCTCGTCCCGTCGCGCCGCGCCCGCTGTGTGCAGCGACCATAAAAGTTGATCAAATAATAGTGAACACATAATTCGACATTGTAGCGCAACGTGCATTGGACGCGTCAACATTTTACTGTGAATGGATCTTTACTGTTCGTGTTACATCGTAATAACAATGTTGAATAAATTGTGGCACAATCAAACATACGCGATAAACGTAAATTTTTGAGGTACCTATTGCAAGTACCTATGTTTATGAAAGTTAATTTTGTAGCACGAGACCGTTATCCACTAGTTGTAAACTTTGATACCTAAATGAATCTGAAAGTGAACTGTTAGCAATCTAAGCTCCCTATTGTTTATAATGTCGGTGCGATTAACTTTGCCTACAAACAAGATGTTTCTTCAATAAGTAAAAAAAGAAAGCAGCAGAAAAAATATAATGTAAGATGGCAGTCAGCGTCATAAATATTGTGACACTTACGGCCAGTTTCTTCATCAAAAGTTAAAGTTAAAGTTATGGCTAAAGTAATGTCTAAAGTAAAAGTAACGGTTAAATTCAATTTTTCTATGAATTTTGCTGTCAGTTTAGCCTTGAAAAAACGAATTTGACCGTTACTATTACTTTAGACATTACTTTAACTTTAACTTTTGATGAAGAAACTGGCCGTTAGCGTACAATACTAATTAATAATAATCTATTTCTACCACCCTTAAAACGGTTATTGATTAAAAATTAATAATTAATATCACTTTACAGACTGCGTGAATATTTTATAGATAGGCTTTGTTCATAAAATCGACATAATGGCCAGAACAGTGTAGGTGGCCGCCGTCGAAAACAATAACTATCCGATTGTACCTACTCGTCGATGTTAAAACTTACGTAATGAGGACAAATTACTATAAATTGCTTTAACTGTACCCATCAAAACAAGCCTGAATAGGGTGACAGAAAATAATTTACTGTCTGCTAAGTTTGAATTATTAATTTCATTAATTTAAGTCGGTAAGTTTGTTATCTTAAGTATATATATTTGGGTGCTAATTAAACAGGCTTCTTTTTAATATTATTATTTGCCCCCAAAAATGTATGTTGCCTTCTAAATTACTAAGTCAGTCACAATTAACGAGCATCTAAATAATACTATCTGAGCCCCTCGTTATCTTCTAAGTAAACCACTCTAAATACAACTGAGCACGATGGTCATTTTTTAGCATCTAAATTTGTAGCATGCATTCTAACAGTAGACTTCTAAAATACTATTAAATGACATCATAAAATATATTTATTTAGCTTCTAATTTTTTAACTCAGTACGTTTAAAATGTAAGCATGCAACATGCAGCAAGCATGGCTTCTGTCACGGCTCCGGCGCTGCGGGGCTCCGGCGGCGGCGGTCCCATTCGAGCTTATCGTCGCAGATGGTTTTCACGCTCACCACCGCAACTTTGGCTTGCTGGCCGGCTCTGCTGGCCAGCCTCAGCCGCCGCGGCTGAAACTACCTGCGCCTCAGCTCGCAGGCCGCCTCGCCCCTCCGCGCCTACGCGGTTTTGAATTGCACTCTAGGGGTAGGGCAGACAAGACTACGTGAAGTCGGTTTTGCAGCGATTCGTTTTCGTCACTAACTTCAATTTTTAATACAATGTTTTTTAATATAAGGTTATAAATGGCAATATGCTAATTAAAAAAAGTCGTGGTGGCCTAGTGGGTAAAGGACCAACCTCTCAAGTATGAGGGCGCGGGTTCGATCCCAGGTCAGGCAAGTACCAATGCAACTTTTCTAAGTTTGTATGTACTTTCTAAGTAGGTCTTAGACTCCATTGACTGTGTTTCGGATGGCACGTTAAACTGTAGGTCCCGGCTGTCATTGAACATCCTTGACAGTCGTTACGGGTAGTCAGAAGCCAGTAAGTCTGACACCAGTCTAACCAAGGGGTATCGGGTTGCCCGGGGAACTGGGTTGAGGAGGTCAGATAGGCAGTCGCTTCTTGTAAAGCACTGGTACTCAGCTGAATCCGGTTAGACTGGAAGCCGACCCCAACAGGATTGGGAAAAAGGCTCGGAGGAAGAAATGGCAATATGCTAAAAACCAGGCCGAGTTAGTAAATTAAATGACAATGTATAAATAAGAAGGATAAGTCACAATAATTGATGACCTTTACTTGAAGCTTTCTATAGAATATTTAGTTGGCGTTGTAAAAAAGACGAATTAGTTTATTAGAGGCTATGTCATTTCCGTTGCTTAGTTATAAAATTAGAAGTTTAATTATTTGTCCAATAAATAATTTTGTGGCTAGACTTTCCCGGTTCGGTCGACATTTGTGTGATGAGCATGCTTGTTGGCCGTGGTCTGGGTGTTACAATATGTATTTATAAATATGTATATGTGTAGCTATATGTAATTTATCAGTTGTGTTAGCACCCATAACACAAGTTAATTAATAACTTACCATGGGGCTAACCAACCGTGTGTGGAAAGGTGTCCTGACATTATTTTTATTTATTTATTTACTTATAATTTCTCTATATATTTCCGATTAAGAATTATAGAAAATTGAAAGATGATTTCGATGAAATAAAACTCGTCCAGTCATTGACAAAAATCTTTCTGGGATTGAGTTCGATGATCTCCCCTCTTTCCCTCGGAATCGACAGTAGACATATATTTTATCTAAACCGTCATTGCGTGGTACATTAACAACGTGACCTCACAGGACACATTTCAGGTGAAACATTTCATATTAACGACGCAGAAGTTATCTCGTGCCATTGTCAAATCGTGACATCTTAGTTAACAGGGTTTTGTGACTCAAACCACGTGCGAAGAGTTACTGCTATCGACTTTGGTACGATCCAACTTGCCACCACTTCGGCACAGTTCGCAGTTTGACAAGTAATTAATTCTAACAGTACGTGGTTGTAGTACCTATAAACTATGAAATCACGTCATCTGCATTTCTTAAATAATGATAAAATATTTATCATTCATACCGTATCTGGATGTTTGTTTCGCTTTAACTTTTGAACTATTGGACTTTCATGTGATACTGATGGTCATAGGTTATCCGGTCCCCGGTTTGTTAGGGGAAAGGGCATATAAATATAAAAATACTACTTTAGTTAGTGATATCATGTAGTATGCAAGTAAAACCGCGGGGATACCAACTTTTGATATATTTGATCAAGAAACTTTTAGTTAGGTTGGTTTGGTTCATACATGTACTCCAGGCGAAAATGTGGGAGAAAAGTGAAGATTCATGTAACTTGGTTGCCATTTTGAAATAAAACACAGTGTAACTCATTCGAAATGGCATTAACCCTTCGTGCATCAGTCCCCCCCTCAAAAAGCCATACAACTGTAATGATTTACAGTTGGAAACAATACAGTGCACAAACAACGCTAGGACAATTCGTTTTCCTTCGTTCATTTTTACAACTTGATGATACTTGTGACTTTGCGTTGAAAAATACTGAATAAAAGCGAAAATAGTCTGTGCTTAGAAACGTATACCATTGTTGTATAGCCATATCAAATCTGGTCTGTTTAAAAATAACCTGATGTGAAACAAAAGGGAATGTAAAAGTTTTTAGTTCAATAATAAATTAGTCGTATTATACAATGTTAAATGAATAGAACCAGCGATTCAACATAAAGTGAGCAATAAAATCGATACGCTTTGTAACTAATGATGAAACCATTGTAGAAGATATCTGATTGTTGAAAGCGTTTACCACTCTTGTGTCACAGTTACGGAACAAAAAGTAAATAATAATATAATAATGCTTCGTTCAGGACTCAATCGTGAATGGTTATTACTAGGAAGGGCAGCCGGAGGTATTATCTCTCGCGCTTGACCGAGCTTCGATCACTGCTTCGGCGACTTCCAAAGCCTTGTTAAGGCCTAATGACACGAGCACAACCGAAATCTCCACTTATTTATACCTTTCAATGCTAAGATAGCTCTCGAAATGATTCAGGTGATAATCGAGGGAACGCTTTCTGTGATGGAGGTAGTTTGAGGGGCTAACGTAACGGTTTATCAATTGTTTAGGCCCTGCATTGCTGGTTCGTTATATGAACATGTATAAAAATAGCATAGTTGATGAATTTGATCATTTGATGGAATGGACAATATTAACGGTTCATAATAAACTAAGGCCTAAGTAAGCCTAAGGCGTTAAGTCCGCCGTTGTACAATGTGCAAAAAGTATTTTAAATAAAAAAAAATAAAAAAAATAATATAAACTCCATATGGGATGCACCTTTATTTATTTTTGAATTTACAATTAGAACAGAGATAGAATGTACCCAATGTTATTTTTCAAACGTTAAGTACCTTTATCAATTCACCTACATCAGTTTTGATAACTCTATTCCCTTCAAGACGATCAAGAGGCTTACTCTAAAAGGCTTGTTCAAATATTTACGTTTGATTCAGCCTAAAGAGTTGCTATACATCGTGGCAGCGATCAAACACAGATATCATCTACCTCGTAGATCTAACAAATGTCCCGTGTGCGCGCGAACGGAGGCGTTGCTCCACCTAAATTATGGACTATTTCGAGTTTTTTTTGTTTCACCAGCACATACTTTGCTTACATGCTTCAAACAATTTTTAATAGAGATTTTTCTTCAGAATTTATAATCGATTTATTTGCAATTGGAAATGTTTAACTGGAATCTTGCATTTCTGGATAGTCTGTGTTTTTCTCGTTAAGGTATTCACGTGTTGTAGGAACTGTGTGAGTTGTTAATGCACTTACATGCTTCTAGCTTCTAGGTATTTTTAAAAGAGATTTTTCTTCAAAAGTTCTTTTTCGATTGGAAAGTAAGCCTTTCCAATCGAAAATCGATAATAACTTTTGGATTATTTGTTTAATGCATTTCTGAATTATTCGTGTTTTTTTCGAGATGGTATTTACGTGTTGTAGGAACTGTGTGAGTTAATGCACTTTAAACAATTTTACTGGAAATAGTATTAAAAAAAAATGCGAAGTACGGGTTGGACTCATCACTGTTGTATGGTATGGGAGAACGCCCTCAGTTACTTATGCCCGTTTTCACCAACAACCTCTTACCGTTTCCCTATCTAAATGCTACTTTTAGTAAGGATCCCTCCCAATTTGACACCTACCTAAATTCATTTTCACCACACTTGTACATGGATCCCTTAAGTAAGTGACAGATTACTAGTTCTACAAACGATAATGCAAAGTCGATATTTTATCGATAAAATGATTTTTCTGTACTTCTTAAGAAATAAACGTCTATCGAGTATATATTACTAAAGCCTGTGAGTTTTTTTTCTTGTGATGTTATTTTAATTTAACTTAAACTACATTACGCTATGTTTTATGCAATAAAACAGTAAAGAGGTTTTCTATAGGTGAATTTTTACCTACGTCATTCGCGCGTTTGTCAAATTGACTGATGTGTATGTGTACATAGAGTGAGGTTAATTTTGGGTTTATTATTGTTGAATAGATAAGTTTATTTTGGCAGAGAAGAGAAAACGAGGATAAACCTTTATTGCAGAAGAAAAAGACAAGCTAGTGAAATTGCTGACGTCTTATAGAGACACAATATTAAACAAAAAACGGATGGGACCACGAACGAAGCCAAAAACAAAGCTTGGATCCAGTCACAAATAGTTTTAATGCGACAGGAACCCTTTACAGGTAAATGTGAATAATATCTGTGTATAATAATATAGTGTATTAAGATATTGCCGTACAACTGTGTTCCTTGTTTTACTGTCGGCTTCATTGTATTTTTGTTCTCCATGAGTTGATGGATTTAAGTATGGGGTTAAAATTATATATTTATTTAGTTTCAGGTGGTGCGAGAAATTGGAAAGACGTGTAAAAACATGCTGCGCCCAGCCCACCTCAAATTGAATTGGTGCAGGAGGATGATGATAATGTTTGGTACATCATATTTTATTTTATTTATTTATTTATTTTATTTATTTATTTAGGGACAATTAACAACCACAATATACAATACATACTAATAAATTAACAATAAGGGTGAGTGATAACAATATTGTGGCCCACTGCATTATCCTCATTTTAACAAAAATATTAGGTAATGAGTGCCACCAAATGAGCATTATTAATTCAATAAATACGATACATAACAATGGTATTAAAACATTACAAATAAATAATTAATTAAAATACTGCAAAACGAAACAAAATCAAAATCAAATCACCATCATAATCACAATAATAAACAATAAAATTATACAAAATCCAATTTAACATTAAAACAATACAGCACAAAATCAAGTCATATTAAGCATCAAGATCATAATCGTACATATTCAATTCAATACAATGATAATAATATTTATAATAATTATAATCAAAGAGTAATATGTAGGTATAAAATAAATAAATTCAATTTAATTCAACTTCCAATAACAGTTTCATTACATCATTCTTAAATTTGGACTTAGAGCATACAAAAATGTCAATATCAATAAATGCTTTATTGTAGGTATCTACCATTCGACGCATAGGGCAGCGTAGACCAGAATTTGTACGACAATTATTTACAAAAAATAGGGTTCCTGCACGAATGCTTCGCTTGTTAACAGTGCGAGGGACTGAATAGCTTAACCCACTAGTGAGATCAATCGAGTCAAAGCAGCCATGGACTATACCATACAGTACAGAGGTTTCCAGGAACTTACGTCTAGATTCCAGGGTAATAAGCTTATATTTGCGTAACAGTTGTGAATAAGGTAAGCGATTCTTATAACACCTATACTGCATGGCACGCAGAAACTTACGCTGGACCTTCTCGATCCCATCTATATACTTTTTATAGAAAGGGTTCCAAATTGAGGACATATGAGGACTAATATTAAAATATTTGTTTACTATCTTTGTTTTAATTTACATAATTTATTATGTTCAATGTTAGCCTACTTCTTACCTCCAGAGGGTATCCCCTATCACCTAGGAGATAGGCTCCTCCATATTCACCATTTTCGAATCATTGGTATCTACTGCAGTTTTGGTATTTAAAGCCTATTCAAACCTGAGTGATATTCGCTGCCGCTGTGGGTAGAGGTAGATACCGCGCCGGTTTCGCTCAGGTATTTAGTATCAAGTATAGTTACCGGCACGGATATTGAGCTCTCGGCGGAAGAGTGGGGATCGCTTTGCGCACTGTACACAAGGCAATAAACCAATAAATGGCTTCTGCGCAGGTGAAGGTCAGGGCTCAATATCCGTGCCGATAACTATACCGCGGCTAGAGCGACCTGAGCGATATCCACTGCCGCTGTGGGTAGAAGTACATACCGCGCGGCAGCAGCGGCATGCATCCCGAACATCAACAGTAATATTAACGCATACCCACTGGGTTTTCTCTGTCGCAGGTGGTAGCGAATACCGCTTAGGTCTGAACAGTCATATTACCGCATACCCACAGGGTTTTCTCTGCCGTAGACGGTAGCGAATACCGCTTAGGTCTGAATAGGCCTATAGTTGTCCCGGCCACCGCGAAACTACATCAGTGATTACCAGATTTGCATCTGTTATGGTCTGTATATTTATGGACATGCAGGACTTCCTATTTTTGAATAATTCAGCGACATCACGACCTAGCAAGTGCATTCATAGCAAGTGATAACCTATAATCTTATAAAAAAGTCATGATCATCGTACTTTTTTCTCAGACATCTGCTCTTTCACGTAAGATAGGTACGTGGTCTTCTAATGATTATTATTTTACATATCCACAACCTCCACAGCTTCTAAACTTTCTAAAAGTTTACGTTTCATTTTTTTTTTGCTTTTTAAACATGGTATTTTTGGTGTTACATAACATATAAAGGTACATTTCACTATCCATCGCCAGAAACGGTTCAAAATATGTTTGTATTCTGTAATGATAATGATAGGAGTTGTTTAAGCAGGCATCAATCGGGCTCCCAAGTTTAAGTGAAATTTTTAGGTTAAAATTGACACCTAGGCTTTGGTGAAAATGAAATTCTTATTAAGTGTTCCGTAAATGCTCCCTAAATTTAGGTATTCGTTGGTGAAAACGGGCATTAGTCCGAAACTTTACAAACGTTTTTTTTGGTCTCTTATGGAGTTATTGATCATACTCTCGATGGTTAGAAGCAGTCTTTATTGAACTTATTTTAAACAGCATCTTTCTTAATTGTCACTGTATTTCTAATGTTGAGTATCACTTTAATTTTGCAACGATCCAAATGTTTCTGATGTTCTCACAATAACATTTCAGCGTATTTTTCATCCCTCAAATATATTGTCAACAAACGTAGGGTGATGGCAGATCCGTAACTCATTTCCTCTTCCTGTTACCAGTATAAGTTACATATTCTGACACGGGCGCGACCTACATAAAAGTTTTGGATTAAGTACAACGCAGCTCAGCCGGCTGGCAAAACGTACGAATAGATAATTTACTGTTAGGTGACCTTCAGCGGATTTCAGTGGGAGATATGAGAAGGGGAGTTGCGCCGGGAAGACAATGTCGTACATATTTTAAGCGGGCACGCCCCGTTCGCACAAAGGCGTAATTTATAGGGCCGCGCGGAGACGGGTGCCTGAGTTATGTCCCGACGATAGCGACGAGCTTTTAACTGCCTAATGGAGCGATTTACTCAGACCACCTTGCGCCCGCTTCGCTGTTTACATTGAAGCACGCCGAATTGGCCAGATAACGACGATGGAATTAATTCTTGTTTGTAGATGTTACAAAAAAGATGGATATTTCCGTGACGTTCAATTTGAATGAATAATGAATATCTTGCGGTTTCGTATTGGTGTAGTAGACACTGGAGTACGTTAGTAGTCTGGCGACGGCGTGTCGGGCGGAGCGCTCTGAGTATTGAAGAGCAACGCGAAAAGTTTTTCAATAAAACATAGCCCTCAGAGACAACATTTCAATGGAGCGCCGTGCGATGTTTACGGCCCGAGCGCCACCGCGCCGCGCTCTACACTCTGCAGAACAATCCAATCCGAAGGTATTGATCAAATTGTGCGGATACACATACGTGTGTGCCACCAACCAATTGGAAGAAATAAATGTAATTTCTGTCCCTAGGATATAGCTTAATACGTAATTATTCATATTTTTTCATTTTTTGTTTGTATTTTAACTATTATAGTTTTGGTAGGTACTTTTGAAAGTAATAGGCTTTACAGAGCTAAGTATCACATAGGGTATGCTACTGTATGTTGCAAAGACGTATTTGGTGAAGTAGTTTAATCTTGACTAAGTAATTAAATCACCTGTTTTGAAACTTGTTACAGGAAGTTAGCTTAAAGATTTCCTGAAGTAAACAATTCTAAGTGATTTATAAAAGCTCCGTAATAACACGTACATTGTTATTGCCGAAAAGTGTAAGAAAAACTAAAAAGAGAAGATTTTGTTTTAGCTTACAAGCGGCTTCTCTGTTTTTCTTCAAAACTTCCTGTATGTACCACACAAGCACCTAGTATAACGTACCTTTATTCATTTTCCTGAAAGAAACTGAAATAGCAGCCTCGTAGAAAACTGCATGATTCGCGTGAAACTAAGCGGGTCGTTATGACATTTATTTTTAATCAGCATTTCTTGGATTAATTTTATGTTTCTTAGCTTTATGATCTTTCATAATCCTGCATTAAGGTATAATTGATAAGAAACGCGAAACGTAAGACATTACAAATAAACACCGAAGTAATAAGGTTAATCTGATTTCTTATTTTATGGCCTGACATAAAAATGGGAGTAAAATAGGCTATAAAAGATTTAGTTTATTTGCTAAATAAAGAACATAATACCTCACCACTCTCTCATACCTATTAACTGAAGCATTTTTATTGAAAAGCGCGTAAAGCCCCTAAATTCTATAAGTGTAAAATATGGTGAGAGGGTCTCATATCGAACCAAAAGAGAAGTGTGCAATGACCCAGATGCTTGTTGCATTTTCATCCGCCAGCATTTCCTTAGAACACTTACAAACATGCATATGTTATGATACTTAGAATATATGTATGTGAGAGTGAACCTTGGTTCTTTAGATCAGAAAGATCCGTGTGTTTTGTGAGCGCTCGCTTGTAGCTAGCTTTTGTTGCGCGTTTTGCATTGCAGGTCAAGTGCAATCCTCGGAGATTGCTGCAGGCTACGCGCGGAATAACGTAAACCATTTGGAGAGCCTAACGACCGTGCATGTTCCGAACTCGAATATATTCCTATAATAACTTACATATCAGAATCATTAATAAAACAAAATTTAATGAAATATCAATTGAGCAACAGATAATTGTAGACGTTATAAGTGATTCTCAATTGTCATAGAAGAAACAATTAGGTCGGTAGTGGATTACTGAGGGTGATTGCGTCGCGGAACGAGGTATTTGTGTCACATCGAGCGATCGATCCGCCCACTCCCAGCCAATTACTGCCGATACACGACCGAATATTGTTCTCGATACACCCGATACAGCAAATACTGTGGGGTTATACTAGAGTGTGTACGTTCACGCGTAGGTACGATCCCGATCTCTATATGAAGCTCTGGCGGGCACGGCGCGAGGCGGCGACGACGCGCGATACGGCTCGGCGACTGTATCTAGTTGCGCCTTTGTCACGGATATCTGCACTCCAATGTTTTGACGATAACCCAATTGAATGTTCGTGATCTGATCACAAAACGTCTACTGTACGTTTTTTTTCGTGTCTCTCGCAGCGAGATTCTTTTGAAATGCGAGACGTATTTTGGTTTTGGGCCAAAATAAGGTTTATTGCATACAAATGAGCAGTCCCTAGTCGGGTTATTGGTTGCTCAGATATCAATTTTTTGTTGATAGATTATAAGAGACATACCTACTTATAGGTACAGAATTTTTATTGTTTCTATAACATCTTGTGAACATAAGATAATGAAGTCTAATTAGTAACATTTATCCCACCCAAAACAAAAATGTGAAAGACTGCCAAGTTCGATAATATGGGAATGCTTTGCCTATAAAAGAAGTGAGATCTGAATAAGTACCAAGTTCCATACACATACCTCAGTTAAAAATAGTTACTTTTTAATGATGTTACTTGGCAAGTTTTCACACACCTTGTTAAAAAACCTACTAAACGCAGGGAATCAAGTATTTAATTTTCTATTAAAACTCATACTACTCCCATATTATCGAACTTGGCAGTCTTTCACATTTTTGTTTTGGGTGGGATTTCATTTATTTTTGTAAGGTTGTTTATTTTATTTTTTTCTTATGATTAAGTTAGTTAAGAAAATGTCTCATTTATACTATCTTTCAGATTTTTGAATATGCACTATGCTTCTTACAAAGAAATGAACTAGAATAACTAAATGAACTAGAATAACTAAATGGACTAGATTTACCAACTGACTGACATGACATGTTATCATATATTATGTTCGTGGATCAAAGTTACACATTCATTATTTTGAAACCGACTCACACTTGGCCATTTTCAGATTTTTTCCTTTACCTTGATATAAAGACCTACCTCCATGCCAAATTTCAAGTCAATACGACCATTGGAAGTGGTCTAGGTTTTTGATGAGTGAGTGAGTCAGTGAGTGTATAGTAAAAATAGCGATTTTCTGACGTCAATATCTGAAGACCTACAATAGGTATATTAATGAAATTTTGTATTTTAGATAAGTGAGGGGGTCTCAACAGATACTAGAAATATTTATATGCGTAAATAAAATAGATTTTGAGTTATAGGGGGGTCGAATTTGGCCCGAAATGGTTCGTGTAATATAACCCACGGCCGGTGTGTCGCTTTTTTGCTCGAACTTGGCGGACACACTGCCGTGTGTCTAGATTGCGTAAGGTTTGACTGTGGGTAGAGCTTGATGAGCTTCCAGTGTATGGTTCCGAATTATACCAACATATTTTTAATACCTACTTGCATTTTTATGGGAATTACGTACAATTAAAGAGAATAAGCAATTCGTTTTTTATAAATTTTCTCGAAATTAAATTGTTTCAATAACAACAAAGGTTTTAGAGCCTTATATTAATACAATAATTTAATAAACCAATATCGTACATTTTATATCGTTCCGCAACCAATGAATGCTAAAATAATTGTGGAACATTAGCGGGGGCCATGTAATTTAATTGCACGCGGGCACAATTGATATTTATTGCTGCAGCATACTTTACCTACACACGACTTGTTTCCGCTTACGAAGTTACACTCATTGTTCTGAAAAGGGACAGAATGAAACACATTTCTTACTATTCTAGTTACTATATTACAAAGCTTTGTTTATTTCTAGGAAAAAGTATGTAGAAAATACGAACACACACACTATGAAATTTTTTATATGTGTTGGTGTCTGAGAATTTCAGTCAGCCCTTGATACACACTTGTTCGACGTGTCGCCAATACGAATATTCTTTTTGTCAAAGGCTGACTGGCTTTTCGAATCGATCTCTCGTCAAAGAACCGCAAAAATAAAGCAAAAAACCTTTTACAGAGACAGAAAAAAACAATGTAATCGGAGTAGTTTTGAGTAAATTAAACAGTGACGAAAAGGGATTGGGTGAAAGACGGTCAGCGAAACGGATTTTCCGGGTTCCTATGTTAATACCGCGCATTCCAATTAATTTATTCAGATAGTACGTTTGCTGGGGAACTTTATTTGTGATACGTTTTACAGCAGTAACTTGGATTGAGATGTCTATAAGGTCAGAGAACTAATGAAGTTAAATGTAATTTGGGTAAACTTTGTCACTGTTGATCGTGTAGATATGTTCATTTGTTTATGGAGATCTGAGTTATTTACGTGTATCTGTGGTAACGTTATTTCGATTATGTCTTCCAAACTAACTTTTCCTGAGAAATGATCCGATATTTATTCATTTACATTATTTACTAAACAATTCAGTACTGTAGTCATAGTATTGGCACCAATTACCTAAGCGTAAATATAATTTGAAGATTCGTTTAAACGTGGAAATGTAAGACCTTTTAACCCTAAGCCTGAGCTTATGTTCTTACTTACTAATAACTAAAGTCACCTTGAAAGGCAAAAAAGCGTAACGTACTCATATTTATGAGTGAGTCACAAAAACGTGGACCAAAGTAATACCTACGTAAATGTAGGAGTAGGTACTCACTCTGTCACGCCTCTATTTTTATAAATGAACGAAGACGTCACCGTTTTTTTGACTTTTCATATTTTTATACTGAAGCACATCAGACGCCGTTTGCATATATGTTATCTTACAAAGAGGCTTTTAGGCATAATCTCGTGTTTACAAACCCATGGTGGATCTGTATCTCTCATATCTTTCCATGTCTCTGACGTAACAAGGAAAATATCCTTCTGAGTAAATAGATCTCGTGATTATTTATTAATAAAGAGCCTTAAACAAGAGATTATGTTCAGTGATTTTCTTCGCACAGATATCGTAAATATGTACGTTCTTGTTTGACTACCTTCCAATAGGGTAGAATAATATGATATAACCTTTTGTCGACTGTTAGTAATAATACTTCAATATTTACTTACGTAACATTTCGATTCAATAATGGAACCTTCGATATATCTACAATTCTCGTTAGGTACATAATACACATACATTTGTTCGGAAATGAAAAGGCTGAGAAACAGTTTCTAGACCATATTTTACTATCTTTATTTACTTTATAGCAAAACTTCACTTCGTCACGATTGCAAAGCAACAAACAAAAAGATTTACCTATTCAAACATTTCAGAATTGTTTTCAAATAATGTTCACTTTACACTACTTTCAAGTGAGCAAGTATAGCGCTGAAGTCAAAGCGACATCAACATATCAGGTCATTTTATTTTAGTTCAGAGAGCTCTTTACAGGGCAAAAAAGACACCGAAGATGCAGTGAAAACCTCGTTCAAAGAATTCTTTGACTCTCGTCCAGGAGATTTCCGCGCCAATGGCGTAAATCAACTGCCATTAAAACGGCAGAAATGATGTTCTTTGAACAAATATTTTCGTTCAGACTTATTGCTATATTTTTAATATAAAATTATTCATAGGTGAAGGTAAATCACAGAGTAGAGCTTCATTTGAAAGTAAAGAATTTAGTTGGTACGCCAGGCAAAGGATTTCGAATCAATATTTTAGTTGACTTTCACAGCGCTTGAAAATGAGCAATGTGCACATTCATGCCGCTTTTATTTTCTGGATCACGTTGTTATCGAATATTGTGAACGAGGGAGATGGATTAGTGGCGGCACGGCAAATATTACTATTGGAAAACTCGAAGATGAACTGATATTGCGAACTGTATTTATCACACTTACTGTGTTATTTATGATGATGACCATGAGTTTGGTTGTTTTTAAGACTTTAGAAATAGGCCACGTGTTGTTACTGCTCATAATACTATGCTATTAGCATTAGGTACAATGTAACGTTCCATAATTAAAATTAATTTCCGACGCCAATCCGGAAAGCCTGCGGATAAAATTCAAAAATTCGTGAGAGCGGGAAGAAGTCTCATTAAGGTTTAGTGAAAAGATGCTTAACTAAATAATCCTGGTAGGAGGTGCAGCGTGCAGTGCGGCTTCTAACGACCCTACAGCACTCGAGGGCACTCTACGCTTCAGCTGCTTCGCGCTCATGCACTTTTCAAGTACGCACTGTTTATGCTCTAGTTCGGTTCAGAAACTTACATTTAGCCACAGACATCGCTTGTTTGGATTTGAATATCGAATACGTTTTTGTTTTTTTAGTAGCCTGTTCAAATATTTTTATATTTCGTTGCCAGAGGCTCGAAGTGTAGTGCCGATAACTGAATTTGAGACCCATTAATCAATTTATGAACCTCGTAACGAGTAATGAGATTACGTTTGCACACGTTTTAAAATACATAAAAGTAACAGGTACGCTGGTAGTGACGAGTTAGATTTATATTTTCTATCATTATTTCAATTTTGCATTCATTATTGGTCCAGCTATTAACGTAAATTTAATACGTTTCAATAATTATACCTATAGCAAATGCATCTGCCCATTACAATCGAAATACTAATCTATTTCGCTATTGAACAGTTTAACAATTACTAAGCGGATTATAATCAACGCTTTTGTCATTCCAGTTATTGTCAATTAGATGGTTATCCATTTATCCGCACAAGTGCACAACAATCAGGAACTACACGTGGCTACGTACCTAGATGTAACGCTTAGCTTGTCCGCCGGCCGAGTTGTGCACGCCCATTTGATTCTAATACATTAGTTCGGTGAGTAGTGGCGAGTGAGTGTTACACGGACGGGCCGTATGCAGCGACTTAAGTGGAGGCATGCTCAAGATATGAAGAGCTCTTGCTCCTAGCCTTCTGCACGCCAAGGTGCGATGTTTATGCATTATGTATCACCGGGAGGCTGATACTTCGCCGCCAGTTTTGCATACAGCTTTTGAACAAATTCTTTAAGAAATTTCGTGTAACGTAAAACAGGAGTGTATGCTATTTGAATTGATGTTGCTACAGAAAGTCACGTTTACATGCAGATAAATTAGAAGTCAAGCTAAAAGATGAGTAGAGTCGCAAGAGTGAATTGTATTGTAAGTGGTATTACAAGTAGTAAAAGTTCCCCGGCCTTGGCCTACATCAATATCCTTTATTGACTTTTATGACTTGTACTGTTGTACGCAACGGGAAAAGAAAATATAATCTGAATGTTTATTGATAATTTCATTGGAACCATTAGCATTAGCAAACAAGTTGTTTATTGATGTTTCAGACGTTTCAAGGCGGGTTGAATGGAATGTTACCTTAATTCGGAAAACATGATTATCAGAACCTTCAGATTCCTTGTCAGTGGATGATTGAATAATGAAGAGGAATTCGGACCGCAATCACATTGTATAAGATTAATGGTTGGTTCCTGTTGTTGAATGAAGGCGACTCGCTCGATGCTAATTTCGCCATGTACCGGACGGGTGACACTTTAGTTTCCTATTCCAGTTTGCGCCGTGACAACTGTTTAATTGCTTGCCATGCGCATTTTATTGTTATTATTGCTAATCCAATTAATTCTACTAATGTTACAAATTCACCCTTTCCAATGACAAAGACTATTGTTTTTGAACTTGTTAGTTAGTTGCGTCCGGGTCCAGACGTAATGTTCTTGTATAATTTAAATTTACATGCCCATTCAATAATACACTAGTAGGTTCATTATAAGGAAAGGGAGTAGTTATAGCCACCAGTAGCACATTTAGCAGTCGGATTAGTCATCAAAATATACTAAGTATTAATAAAGGACCCTTTTCCCGGGTTTTACTTCTCCCAAGAGTCTAGCACTCTATGGCCGTACTTAGGCGGACCAAACGCTCAGGTTATACTTACAGCTTTGAATATTGTTTCTTACCGCATTCTGACTGTAAAACTGCCTTTGAAACTATTTCCATTTAATAAATAAGTAATAAACTTTAATCCATCAAATGCTGTCTCAGTGAGGAGCAACTTTAATGTTTAATTATATTAAAATCCATATCAATGTAATTATATTCCGACAGTTTCTGTTTTAACATAAACCATTTAGTTAATTTCGGTAATTTGCTAGGCGCGGTCCGTGATTAGTGCTTAATTTTGTAACACGTGATTTGGAACAGTTCCGAAAACTACATGTTGTTATTACAATACTGAATATATTACATTTGTGTAAAAGTGTAATATTTAGGAAACTACTCAGTTATTGTTCGATGGTGAATTTTCGTTTGGATGTTCTAATTGAGCGTATATTATCATCTCATGTCAATTCTTGCAAAAACCGCAGAAATCTGCTAAATTCGTAATATAAATCCTTTGTACTAAACGACTTAATGTGTGGGCAGTTTATTTAACTCCAAATAAAATTAAGCGTAAAATATACCTAAGTGAGGAAATGCTGTTCTGTCAAATTGTGCGGTAAAAGAAATGTTAGATTGTGACCTCTTAATGATGTATGAATACCGCAGTTATTGGTATACGTGAACGTATTGCCATTGAAATTTATTGCTGATTCACGTCCGACGTACTCTGTTGTTATTTCAGTTGAGTGACTGGGGTGAAGTGAAATAAATGAAACTATGTTACACAACCGATTGAGCAAATATTTCATCAACTTGTTGCCCCAAAGGACATGGAAAAAATCATTGTTCCTATTGGCGGTAACGTCCTATGGCGAAAGTTTAATACAGGTTAGATTTGAAATGGAGTCTTTGTTCAGTGCTCACGGGTGTATGAATGTATGGGTTCATTGTTAGAGGTAAACTTTCTCATATGTGCTAGGTGAGTGTATGTAGGCATTGCGTTAAATGTGTTGCATGTTTGTGAGCCGCAGGCGCGGGCTAATCGCGGCGTCCACGAATATTTACTGTCCCCCGGGAGGCGTCATCTGATAATGTTATGTTCAGACCAGTTGTAAAAATCGTTGTTCATTTCAATGACGGGACATAGCATGACATAAATAAGCTTGATATTCTTTTAAATCTTCAAAGGGTTCGTATCAAAATGTTTAAGTTAGGGTTATTGTTTAATTACAGTCACCCTTGAAGTATAAAGCTTTTTTTGCAGTGGCAGAAGTCATTCCAGTGCCTAAAACTAATAAACTAAGTGAATTTTACAAATCACGTCCATCAAACTGGTATGTTATCAAAAATATAGTTACACACAACACAGGCAGCGTTTGTTAGGTGCCCTGAGTAAACATTATAGTAATATATCCGTGTTGATTACGTTGTACGCGGGGGCTCGTTGAGTGATTGGGCTCCAACTTTCCAATCGATAGCTACGAGTCAATAAAAGGGACTAGCGTGTACAATTCAACTGTTGTTCGCTCTGTAAAGGCTAATGAAAGTATTGAGAATTGGAATCGTAACGAACTATTTTAACAGTATTTTTTTAATTCAATTGTACGCCGGAACTTTATTTGATATGCTAATTTAGCACCTTTCGAATTAAACGTTGCACGACACGTAACAGACCCTAGAACAAATACTTAACTTAATTCATAAAATATAATATCACCAAATAATTATGATAGCGAAAACTTTGTACAAAGCCGGCTGAATGTATGATTTAATCACGTATTCTAAACTATAACATCGTTAGGGTCGTAGAGTTGCGCACCCATCGGGCGTTAAATGATGATCACGTAAAAGGCACAACATTAGTACAATAAAGTGGGCCTTTTGCCTATAACAATCATAATATACGAACCCTTTCGGCTTAACAAGTGGGACCGACTACTCGTTACCGAGCCGTGTGCGCATTAAATGTCAACACGATAATGTACAATTTAAAATGTGTCAGATATAAGTACTTTGATGTCAAGACTTGTTAAAGTTGTAGGATTTACAAGCTCGTTTTAAATTGACTACAAAAATCGTATTTATCACGAAGTTTGCTAAATAAAGATATGGAACCAATAAAAGAATAGACATGCATTTCTTTATATAGTAAGTTCTGGATATACTTAGTAAGTTGTTACATAAGGCTAAGATCATACATCATTCATGAAAAATTTAAAGAAAGTTCTAACGTCTCCGAGTTTGCGGGTTAGAAAAACAATGTTTTTTCTAAGCTAGAACGTACCATTTGAAAAGCTTCGTTTGCAGTCTGAACGCGGATGCTGGCGAAGATTACCTACTACGACAATTGCTAGTCGGGTATCGATTCTATTCCGCTCAGAGATGCGACTCGACTTATTTATGATTGATTTATTGATTAATTTAACCCGTTGAACAAACTCGGACTACGCTACATCTAACTTATCAACTCAAACCAAATATAACACTAATAATAGTCGACGATATTGATTAGTTGTCAGCGAAGCGTGAAGTAATAACAAAATTATGATATTGTTAGCTGCCAATAGATACATAGAGGGCAGCAGAAACGAGCGACCATAGACACCTCGCCATTCAGCCGTGCATTTATGCTTGGAGGATTCTTTTTTCGAACGTCATTGTGTCAAGACATGTTATAGTTTGACAGAATAAGATTTTGCCGCGTTCTTGACTAATCTTAGTTGATTTTCATGTTAAAACTATTTCTTGTTATTTCCTCGTTAAACAAACCTGCTTCTGGTTTTTAAGAATATTTTATATCTACCTTTACTATTTAATTAAATTTCACCTCACCGATATAATTATACGAATCGGCTTAAATTATATTGACTCGGGTCGAATAAAAGGTACCCTAGTGTACTCGTTTACTGTTACTCATTTCAGTTCATGGGCTATTTCCACAGGCTCCACTACTATCGTGTCTTCATTGCTCTAGTTCAGCGGTTCCCGAATTTTTTTGGCTTCGGAACCCTTTTCGTTTCACCATTTTTCGGCGGAACCTTAGCTTAAGTAAGAAGTAGACTAAAGACGTAAATACAGTTAGGTACGGCTCGTGGCGCGTGGTAGCGCACCAAATGATTATATGGTTAGAGACATATTTATTATACTCAGGCGTAGCATGGCTATCTGCCACGCAGGCCAGAAAACAATTTAGCCACCCTTGACTTTGTGTATTATGTGAATAGTTTTCAGTTTGAAGACTGACAAAGTAAACGCAAAAAGAAATAGATTGGGTTTGTACAGATGTGAGGCGAGCGAGCGCGATTTTTTAAACTAAAAGAAGAAGTTCCAAGCACCCGCTAGCATTGAAAGACATGCAGTGGTAGCCGGTATCGCGAGCGAAGCGAGCGCGAATTTTTTTTAGTTTAAGTATGTACCTACACAAAATAAACAAAACCACTGTAAATTAATAAGGTCTCAAAAAGTATAATATCCACAAAAAAAAAGCAAATGCAAATGAATAAGCAGCTAGCGAAGACAGCGCTATTGCTTTTTCTGAACCAGAGGAATAAAAAATAAACATCAAAGGAAACTTCGACGGAAGAGCGCGAAATATTTTCGGTGTTGGATACTTGAGCAATTAAACGAACATAAAAGCATCACACGTAACATGGAGTCGCGAGCGAAGCGAGCGTGAAATTTTCGGATTCGCGGAGGTGCAAAAATTGGAAATAATGTTACACTTTGATTCATGGTAAAAATAGCCACTGAAAATACTCGTATGCCGTGTCATTTCACATCCTGTCAAATGTATGAAAACGTATAATCCTGGCGATGAAATAAGCCCAAAAAAAGCGGTGATTTTTGGCCGACTCGCTACCTACTTTTGCCGATTGCCGAAGACCTGGAGGTATTAAGTTAATCTACAATTTGTAAAAAACGGAATTAAATTATCTGCTGCCGTGGCCTTCCCCCGCCACTTGTCGTGAAAGTACGAGACTTACACTCGCGAGTGGTACCCACCTACGTGGTGCCTAAATGGAATTTTGGAATGCAATATTTAAAACAATTTAATTGAAAATGAATAATAATTTAATATTGTCAAAAGTGAAACGATTTACCATATGGAAATCTTGAATTTTTCACGGAACCCCTGAGGGCCTGTCACGGAACCTCAGGGTTCCGCGGAACCCCATTTGGGAACCGCTGCTCTAGTTTATTGGGCGAGGGACAAGGATCGTACATTACTAATGGCGGACATGTACCACCACAAAAAACTACAACAAGTATAAAAATGTGGCAATTCTTTAGGAGCTCATAGTCTTCCGAATCATTAGTCGTTTCGTAACAGACTCTGAACATTGCTTGATAAATCCATTACGAATAAGGCGAAAAAGGCAAGATTTTTTTTCGGCTCTGTAATCTTATCGAGTGTTTTTTCGGAATTCACAAGGCCGACAAGCGGTGTCAAATATTTTACGGCACAAAATTAGAGTGGTTGAATTTTTGGGGAAGTTCCCCCAAACGACGCAAGTTGTGCGCTCGTTTGATGTTCAAAATTAAGGCCACATACGAAAATGGGAATTTCACATACTTTAATAACTCTCGACGTTAACAGCTCTTGTTAATAGTGTTATGTCATGTCTTCCGGGGTCTACGCTGTTATTAAAATATTTTCGAAAAATCCCACTCAAGAAAAAGTGGATTCTAAAACATTAATTATTCGGGTTCAGTTAATGATGCTTAACCGCCACATTACATTCAAAGTAAGGTCTGCCATTTCTGCTAGGTAATTAGGACTGTTGTAAGCAATAAAGTTAAAAGTTGTGGAATTGTTCCCCGCGGCCTTTATCGCAATGTGCTAGAGTATGTTTGAGGTGCAAAAATGGATTAAAATACTTGCTCTAAATTCGAATAATTTTATACTTGTCAATATAGGCCGTTTTTAAACAGTGTATTTTGTATTTCCGCTTATTAAATGTTTAAATCACAAAGTATCGCTGAATTCCACGCGTTTATAAATTAGAGTGTCATTTAACTCCGAGAGAAATATGTATGATAATAATTACAGTTTTACATAATTTGTCATTTATACTGAAAAATTTGAAGCTGTCGTTACTGTTCATCTTACAGGGTACATGGAACTGTCAAACCGGCATTCATATTTAAATTACTTGGCAGTAACTCATGATAATACGAGGGTGAAGGGAGGGATATAAAAATATCAAGCACAGAGGCTCTCCGCCCACCGTGGGCCGGACGGTAGTGTGCGTGCTGTCACCGACGAATATTAAAAATATTGTGTGATATTGTATCAAATGCCCGTCCCAGGTGCACGGCCGAATATATCGGAAAATTTTGGTACACATTTCATACATATTTTGAGTGGTTTTCCATAGCAAGCTTTGACGCGAGTCAATTATGTTGATATTTAATTGACAAGTAATTTAAGTCACAAAGCCGTGTGCTAAATAATTTCAGGTTTAATAATAAAATAGTAGCTACAAAATATGAATATCCTGACCATAACGCGGTTACACAAAAAGTGTTTTATGTAGGTGCGCCTAGCGTTTGTTTTATGTACACATAGCACAATAAAAACCTAATTGGTGAAGCGCTTTGAATTAAAAAATGTAAATAGCATTACGTATAGGGCAGGCAGGCGGGCCGGTATCGCCTGTGTCGGATGACCGTCGTAATTACTCTTCCACGCTCCGAGCCTCATCATCGTCTATTAAAATTCATCCATATACACGACCTTTCCTCTATGAATAAAATTATTACATTAAATAGATGTATAATACATTAAAACCTTAACGTTGCCTTCACACTTTTGACGTGAATAAACATTTATTTTAATTGTTTTAAATTATTAAGTAGGTAAGGAAATCTTTTATGCTAAAGTAAAAATATAAAATAATAAACTTTAGATGATTTGGAGCATTAAAAATGGTATTATGGTAATTCACGTCATTTGAAACTGAACATTTTAGGCAATCTAAAAGTCATTGCAAAATGCCTGAAAGTGACTATCTACCGGTAGGCAAGGCTATCTTATAAAGTAACGACATATTTGGTAAAACCGCTCTTTTGAAATTTGAATTTGAGCAGCACATTACTCTGTAAATGACTGGCTATAAAGACTTCAAACGCAGGCTAATCGTGGCTTCCGACCTTTTGGGGCAGCGAAGAAGGGCTCCAAGTACCTGACAAAACGTTTCCTTACTTATTGAACAACCGTATTTTAAGTATGTGTAGGGTCAAGTGTAAAAATGCCTTTTTATGAATCAGGGAAAAAATGAATTATAGATAGAATTTGAATGTGAAGCATGTGGGCGTGTGAAACTCGATTGTTCTTCATTTTACCTATGTTTATTTGAGAACACGTATCATGTTTATGTGACTGCTTTTCTGATTTAGGATATTAAATTTCTTTAAAATATTTTTATTACCGGTATAGGATTTGGAAAAGTAATTTGATATCCACTACTATTAAATTCTATACCTACTCATATTCAAGTTTTTCCAAGTTTGGTAAACAAAGGTTTACACAGGTGTTTATTATAGTATAAACAGACTAAAACATACAGAAATAAAACAACATTTCACAAACTGAAGCCGCGACGCAGGTCAGCGGAGTTGTCACTAACTCACAACTTATATGGGTATTGTTTTGTTTAGTTACCGATCGTTAATGTCTGATCAGCATTCAAATGAGCAATGACCGCATATAATTGATTGCTTCACCATTAGCTATAAAGCAGTTTAGTTGCAGCAGGTTGATCATATTTCTTAGTAACGCGCCAGGTCTCTGTAGACGTTTTGTTTTCATTATAGCAGCGATTGGCGGGCGCCGCGAGTGACACACGGCTGCGCAGTTGTGATACTGCATCAGAGTTTGCAACAACACGGTTCGGTAACATCGGCACAAGTGGAACTAAACAAACAGCCAATAGACCTCACATAAAACTGTTACAGCGGCTGTGGCCGACGCTCCCGGGGTAATGTTTCATTGTGCGAAATGCTATAAAAATCGTCGTAAAAATTTATAAAGCTACTCAATAAAATGTACACTTGGAATTTTGTGAGCCCGAATATTACTTCAGGTTAGCATCGAATAAAATACGTCTAAATTGTAAAAGTGGAACAGTTTTTACGATTTGAGTGAAAGCATTAGATAAGAAATTAATATTTAACTGTACTTACCTGGTCTGGTTGTTCGTATTACGTAAGGCCATTTCAATTCTTAGATGTTAGATTTATAGAAGCTTTGGTAGTTTATTTGATATGCAAAGTGTGAAGTATTTGGTCGTGTGTAGTGCGCTACGTGTCGGCCTAGTTAACTCTCTTCCGATGTCTTGCCATAGTGCTGTGAATAATTGTGCAGGTGTGATATTCCTTTTAGCTGTGACCAGTTTGAAGAAATGGTGCCTACAATCTATCATCACGATACGTGAAAGCCTTAATAGGAGTTCTGTTTGTTCTAGTTTGGTAGGTTTATTGTAAGGGGACGTAATAATAATCAACGCTTAAAATCTAATTTTAATTGGAAGCTCACGAAGACCTCTTGCGCAATATCACACTATTCGTAGCGTATCTGTGTGTTTTTAGCTTAACTCATGCTAAAAGAATAACAATGATGATTATCTTGTAATTTCAACAAAAAAAAAAAACAAGTGATTAATATTCTGTAAGTGGACAAAACCTTTTTCCAAGCTTATATTTTTTCGTGATTACCAGGACTGATTGATGAACTGATTACTCATGAATCCTATCAGAATTTTACCTGTCCAATCTTATTATTCCAAACCAAATCCTCTTACCGATAGCGTCAGTGTGTATAAGTAGTGTGACTGTGTAATGTATTATGTAGACATTAACGGAGATAACGTCTTCATCTTCATGTACACGAGGATTATGATATTGAATTAGGTGTAGTGTGGTGATTGACACGTATTTAGTAGACGGCGTGTCAGCCGCGTCTATAGATCGACGATCTTGTCTGTGACTATGGTGACGAGGTACGCGCCAGTCCGGTCGTGCACTTCGCCTACTCTTCAATTCAATTTTATTTTGTCTGTGCGTCAATCTAGGTCAACCTCCGACGACGCTCAATAATACCGTGTACTTTTAAATTATATATTCAATTACGATTGCGTTCAATTATTTGAACAACTATCCGAGCATTAATATTCGTTAAAATGTTTCATTCAATAAATGTTTGAGCTGTTGACACAAAAAACAAATCGTATTTCAGGCTTTGTGAACATTTTCAGACAATATTATTATATTACAGTTTAAGATTTTGTAAAGTTCTTAGTTTTGTTCAGTTTATCGTGTAGATTGCATAGATCTACAAGAAAAATGTTTAACATAACATGCCGAGTAAAATATTAGGTTTCAAAGCTGGGCGGGCGGAGCGACCGCGCTATGGGCGGTCTTTCTAAACACAGTGCACGCTTCTAGGAAAGTTCTTTGTTCACTTTTGATTCGCAAAAGTACATAAAAGAAGTTGTACCTGTGTGTATGAAAACATTTTAATAAATTGTGTTCTATACATGTTGACGCCGACGACAGTGTAGTGATCCAAATATCTGTCTAATCCCACTAGAGGTATGCGACGCGCTATCTGCTGCCAGTTTCGCAGTTCAGTTTGCAAGAAAAGCCGTTTAGAAAATATACATTTTGCTTGAGATTTGGGTATGTACGTCGTGTGAAGATAACAGGAATAGTTCCAAGATAAAATGCATTTCATTTGCAAAGCAAGACTTCCGGAAAAGTTAGCCGCCTTATGTAGGCTTAGTGTAGGGTGCAGCTTCATTTGCGTCAGCTATGCTAATAAGATGTTCAGCGGCGGAGCAGTCAGCAGTTTGGCTGGAGGAGAGCTGCACCTTATAGGTGCGGGCGCGAAGGACCCGTGGCGTGGTTGGAAACTTAAGGGATGATCGGCGCGGGGCGCGGGGCGGCGCGCCAGTGCTGGTCGCTACTCCGTCGCGAGCGAACGTCGCGCCGCCGCAGCAGCCGCGCTCGCCGCCGGGAGCCGACGCCATCGCCGACGACTCGTGCCCTGCACGCTCCTTTATTTAATTAAGTGTCGCATAAACTGAGAGCTCACGTGGATGTTTCCATATAAGTTTCGTGAACTCCGAAATGATACCAGCTGAGTCAGTTGCGCGACACTAAACTGGTATGCAATCATTTTGACGTAAGAACAGCCTAATTTTAAAAGTTTTTTCATTAAATATGAACTTTTCAGAGTTTTTCGTTTATCTAAGAATTTTATTGTAAATGAAAATTGTTGCTTTTTAGTATCTTCTTATTTTTAAGAGCTTATTAAATACTCATCTTAAAG
Source organism: Helicoverpa assulta (assembly GCA_963856015.1). Lineage (NCBI taxonomy): Eukaryota > Metazoa > Arthropoda > Insecta > Lepidoptera > Noctuidae > Helicoverpa > Helicoverpa assulta. The sequence continues at coordinate 7,886,212 of CAWLCW010000016.1, forward strand.
TTTACTAATTTCTTGCGTTTGTTTTGTTTGGTATTTTTCTAATTGGTTTAGCGAGACAGCTGTATAAATCAAATGTCAGAAACTTATGCTACGTTATGAAAATACTTTCGGTTTAATTTTTGATTAGAAACGAGATTATTTTGGCAGTTTTTAATCGTTAAGCTCGATCGATTTTGGATTTGCTTTTGCTTGCAATTCTGGTGTTAATGAATATTTCATCAAATAAATAAAAAGTTTTGTGAAAGCGGTTTTAGTTTTGCAGTTGGCCATTGACAGGCCATTACCGCGATAAATTCATGAATATGACACTGACGTAGTTGCATACCTTGAATAACAAATTGAGTTGCCTTTGTGTTTGGGAACTGGGCTAGTATAAAATATACACCCGTATATTAATATACTGAAGTGAACCTACATAAGTATGCGTATGTAAGAGACTGTAGTATTCTTCAATATTTGAGAGCACTAGATACCTGATAAAAACATAGATTGGGTTGGGTATACTTTCATACACTTAAAAACTTGGACAACTAGATCACCATAGTTATCACTCAAATAACATAAGGAAATAGGAAGTCCCATAACCAATACCTACAAATTAAAACGCACATACGTACTGGACGTAACACCTCAGGGAAAAGCACGGGAGCGCGAGCTTTTCTGAACGTCAACTAGCACGCGGCATCGTGTCTATGACAAACCAGCCTGCGACGTAGCTGTTTAAATTGCCAGCTTCAATATTTAAAATCGCTGACGGGTAAAGTCACTCGAGGGAACTGACGATCTCTTTGGTAACCGCTTACCTTCGAGAGTCTACCGCCATTAACTCACGCCAGGACGAGGTCTTATTCTATTCTTACTCTGGAACATACGCAGTTACAGGCATGCATATGTAATCCGATACCCAAACAATCACACCCACTCTACGGGATTAGTACGCCTCGTGCGTGGTAAAAAGCGGCACCTTATTAATTTTTCGAGCATCATAGAGTCAACAACCTTCAGCGCCAAACTTGTGTACTACTCGTAAATATGTTAATAAAGTAAGGCGACCCAAAACCCATTCAGTTTCGGTCGTAATTTCCATGTTACTATGTTGGGGACAATGGATATCCATAGTTTATCTACAGGTCATCCATAGTTTCAGTACGAGGCCCTAACCTAATCTAACGATGGTATAAAACATTGGTGGGAAACATTTCCTAGATTGCATTGGGTATTTTTTCTTTCCACCTTTTCATTGTTCTAAGAAGTATTAATGATGTTAAATAACGGGTAATGAAAGTAGCATTACCCGATGTTGTTGCAAGGTTTAATAATTATGAATTATGTTCTACTATTACTTAGTTTACAGTGCATTATATACAGGTCTACGAAACATGTAGAGAGACTGAGTAATAACATTGTCTGGATAAGAGAGCTAGGTATGTAGCTGCGTCCAATTATGCTGGAAGCCGAACCCAGCTAGCTGGGAGAGAGACTAAGCTGTGGTGATTACGTGTAGTAACAAAACAGAAAATTATAATGAGGTCTATTTTAAACATTACCAAAATATTTGAAGAAATTCCATGAGGTCAATTTGAATTAGACACCATTTATAAATTAAAACTTACTATAGCGTTGATGGAATATGTCAATATAGGTACCAACTTAGCAATGTGTTTGTTTTTGAAGACGAGAAAGCTGGTCTGGGTCTATCTAGAATCTAGAAGTTGTTAATGGTAACTGAGACAATTACAATGAAAGGGCATAGATATAAATTATTTAGTAAGTTTTTATGATAATGGGTATATTCTAGGAATTTTAGTCGGGAAATAAGTAATTATATTACATTGCCTCTTGACAAAGTACTTCACGATAGTAATTTAATCATATTGAGTGATTAGAGGAAAAAAACACTCGTGCACGTGGAAGTATGAAAATAGCTTAAAACAAGAAAAGACGGAAATTGGTATGTTTTCAATGTCCTACTGCCATGATTTCATTGGATTGTGATATTCGATTCGCTATTTATTATCACGTGTGAAAATTTTTGCAATCGACCGTTGTACGTGCATGCAGCGAAGACATTAAGATTGGTTACGCTTTTCCATTTGACTTTCCATGTGGAAATTGCGTCTTGTCATGAAAGGAGCTCTTTGAACCTTTTCGGGTTATTAGGTTATCATAACTGCCCTTTTCTCGTAAAGAATTTAATTTTGACTTTTATTAGCTCTAAACTTAAACGGAAACAGGAAAATGGTAATTTCTTACGCGTTTTATTAATTTAAAGTATTGGCTTTTATTATGAACTTTGTAAGCATAGTTTTTGATTAACACTGTTAAGGTACATTTAGTATAAACATAAGAATAAATAAAGAGGTAGCCATTTTTTGAATTTAAAGAGTACTGCTACATTTATACGTTTACTTTGAAAGTACCTGTAAGTAACAGAGAAAACAATAAGACACAAAAAGAGAATTCTTGTTTCATCAAAAGAAAGACTGAAATATGCAAACTGAGGGGCTTATGTCATTATTTTTTTGCAACATGTGCTTTTTGCTACCAATTCATATTTCATATTATAAAAATTGTGTATAAACTACTGACGGTTACAGCCGTTAACGGGAAACCTTCGAGCGGTTAGTGGCGTATCATGAAATACTGCTTTCTCACAAACCAACCTCTTCCAAATCCTCTTGAGGGTTTCCTCAGGTTTTGTTCCAGACTTTTGGCCATTAGAACATTGTTTGTTATGTTTCAACGTTGTAGTTCAAGTCAGAATACTTGATTTCTATGTTGCTTTTCGTATCTAGATTAGTCTTGATGTGATAACTCGTTTCATATCTTCATTCTCAATCTTTCTTTGAATCTTTCCTTCCATAATTCTATCAAAATGATTTGATAGGTTTCTTTTTTCTTTTGCAAAACACTAGTCCAGTTGGAAAGTAGTTTTGCTGCATCCAGTTGAACTAGCTCGTCCTCATAAAGTTGGCATGGGACTCTAGACAGATGAGATGTCACAACTACAACATGGCCACACTAACGTGGGTTATGCATTAGACATGAGCATGTACCACTACATGTACCATAACAAGACTTTATTAAGACTTTAAACTTACCTTCCCCAGGCAATGTAAATAAAGGTAACATAAAAATAATGGTTTATGCAATGTTTCGTATGTTCAGCTGAAGATAACGACTGCTCAGGCTCTGTGTAGACGTTTGTTATTTTAAAATTTGAATAAAATATACGGTGAAGTTGAAGACCTGACATTTTTGAAGACGAAATGTCCACTGGATGCGATAAGCCATCGCTCAAGGATGTGCCTAGCAGTAATCTTAGATCAAAGTATTCAAGCTTTCCTTTTGTTAGTAGAATTTCTATTGGGTCGGCTTTCGAGGCTATTGAATGTAAGGCCTTATCCTCTAGTAGGGTTGTCAAATGTGCAACTTTGCGAAATAATCCTTGTCTCTTTGAACGTCATGTCAGATAAAAATTAACGTAGCCAGCCTTTTGTGAAACATTTTTGCTTTGCACTTACCTCTATATACAATGGACTCGCAAGCGATGCGACAATGGCGGGCCAAGGGATGCAATTTTCCTGCAGCTCTTTTGTTTTTAATTTAATTCGTGTCATAATAAGTGAACATTTGCATGCATTCATGATTCAAAGAGCATTCAGATAAGCCCTTATAGTACATATTTGTGTTCAATAAGCTGCAAGAATAAAAGGTATATTTAAACGATGCACAAATCTACGAATAAAAGTTCTGGAAATTTATTGCTTAACCTGGCACTTATTGAGCGTACCCAACTAAGTTGGGAAAGGTCTAGGCTATATATGGGTGGTATGGTGCATTGAAAATTAATTTTTGATATGTATTTTTTCTAATTAGTATGTGTTTTTCTTTATTCTGGTGGCTACTTTGTTATGAACTTAGTCACGGTAAGCACTATATACTAATCTGATGTACCATTGGGAAGTCGGATTGGCTAACGCAATCGGAGTTCAGCCACCGTATTGGCTAACGCGCTTAAATCATCCATATGTCGGAGGGGCGAACATCAGGATGGCACTATCGTCCGACATCAGTTAGGGTAATCAAGCAAAGAGATAACTCAAAGAAACTCAAAACTCAAACAAACTAAAAACTCAAACGTTTATTCAAATTAGTCAGAACAAAAGACAGCCCCCAAAACGCCCGCCCTTCGCCACTTCCTATGTGTTTTGGCTGGGGAGAAGAAGTGGCGGAACAAACTCCCCAGTAACACATGTCTGTCTGTTAGGTTAGAAGAACCATTACAATACAAAAAAAATCATAAGGCTACAACGCTAGGCAATAACACTAGGTACACTACACAAACGAAAGGCAGTAACGCGACAACTCCACGAAGACTCGACGAAGCCTCGACCAAGACTGAGCTCCGCGGACGCCACGCTGACCGCCACGACTCTGCCAAGCGCGCCAAAATGTTGTTTCACCGAAAACGCCACCAGAGGGCGCGCTTGCGAGACGTTTAGTGTCCGTACTATTGACATTCTCCGACACGGCCATCCTGCGTCGACCACGTCCTCGTGGTCGTTTAATCTGCAACAACACAAACACAGCACAGTATGCACAGTACAGCCTCGGCCACTCCTGACCACAACAGTAACTTTCGATCTTTGTTTTACTCTCTTACTTCTCACAAGGAAATTAAACTTCAAATGGCCTCAATTAGGTCTTTAACAAACAATCTTGGTGACAACTAGTTCTCAAAAGCTATACCCAGAGCATCCGAGTACTAAACTCTCACAAGCAACAAAACAAACTCTACATTTAATTGGAAAATGATCAATGAAAAGAAAGAAAATAATCGTTTGATCAAATTTAGTATGCAGTACTCTGTTCGTAACTCCACCTCGTCTAACAACTTATTGCCTCAATCCGGCAAAACCAGCGGGACCTCCATCCGGTACCCGAATTCAACACACCACAACATATCACATTGCCTCTGTCCGGCAACTATGGGACCTCCATTCGGTACCCAATCTACCTTCTTCCTTTGGCGATCACCTACATCACCATGCTGGACGTTGGCTAGGTAAAACTCAGGCCAATAACCACGAACAGCAGCGATCTGAGCCACTCGCATACTACGTTTGCATCTTTAATCTCTCAATTTAAGGTCTAACATCCTCATCAACATTCGGACCAACTTAAAAATTCAAAGTTCGAATTAAAACAATTTTTTTCTTAGTTATCGTCAAGTTTATCTGATCAATCTAAACATGTTCAATGCAATAGAATGCTTTCACCTTGTGCGATGACATGCGATGTCCTGGCCTGTCGCAACTAATACGGCCTCCACGACAAATCCGGGGGAGGACGACGCTCCAAACAGCAACTGCAGCGCACCTCGCCCACCGCTCGACTAGTAAACTTCGTCCTGTTCTCCAGGCTCGGTTCACCTTAGATGTTATCTGTTAAGTCAGAAATGGAAAGTGCTTAGGCAACCGATCAAATATTGACAACATATGGGTCAGCAGCAAACCTTCACGATGGTAAGACCTAAACACATGTTATGGGTTTTAAGAATAGCAATCACCATTTAAATGAATAAACTATGTAGTTACATTTAATGCTAAACACGAAATCAAAGAAAGATCGAATTGCTAGTCAGACTCAACTTGTAAATTACAAAATCATTACAGCTACGGTTGTTATTCACATCAACGCCTTCTACTCGATAGGCTTCACATAACCGTCGTGTCCCTTAACCGAGCTCTCAGCCTATCCTGGCCTCCTAGGGACCACAACCACAACCACAGTGACATGACACCAACTGCACCACAGATGTATACGGGTCTCTTCCTGGTCACCCCGATGCCGTCACACAGGCCAACGAGTCTCTTCCAGGTCACCCCGATACCCATCTTAGGTACAGCTTAACACAATAAAAACAACAGTACCGCAGACTTTACATAGGTCTCTTCTTGGTCACCCCGATGCCATCACACAGGCCAACGGGTCTTTTCCAAGTCACCCCGGTATCCATCATTGGTACAACTTAGCGCAACGAAATTACCGAGTAGGTGAACGTAACACCTAACCAAAAATCTATAGTCTGATGCACAATTCAATCAAATGACGCAAATCTGAAATATTCTAATTTGAGGTTTTAATTGATAAACAGAAACCAGGTCATCCCTGTGACCAAACATAAGATACACACTTCAGCCATCCCTGTGACAAGTGTTGCCGTTGAACACTTCATCACAGTCATCTCTCTGTGATTTCCAACTTAACAGTCAAATAACCCTGTGATTGAAGCGTAACACACAAACATACACACTTGTCAACCCTGTGAACCTAGCTTTCATCATCTATGATTTCATTAATTAAAAACTACTACCAATTATCAACGAACTGAAACTGCTTCTCAAGTTTAAAATTGTCGTAAGACCAATAACCTCAACATAAAGCAAACATGGATCGGTCTCACCGGGTTTCCACTCAACGTGCGTGACGATCGCACATCGCTATGGCGCGCAATACAGCAAGGCTTTCGCAGACGTGAAGCCACGGAGATGCACGAGCACCAACACTCCGACCTCACGATGACACGCCGGGCTCCTGGCAGGCAGCTGGGATGCTCCATTCAATGTCGTAATTTTCTCGTCATATTGCACAATAATCACCGTCATTGTTGAAACATGAAAAAAAAGACAAAGTCGGTTAATTTTCTAGCATACCCTCAATAACTAGCTTGACATGTAACAATGGAAACCGATACCATTACCATAACCGGGGTTACCATACTTGTACCTTCGCTGAAATTCTTAATAAATCTCCTACTATAGGTAACCTCCATTTGAAATTATCGACGTTCCATTTTTTTTTAACCAAATGATTTAAAGTCCAGTTACATCGTTAAATACACTAGCAAAATTCACATAGCAAACGTTACTAACAAAAGTCAAAAACTAAGCTCAATTCAACAATTTCCGTCAAGACAACCTCCCTCCGGCGTCTGATACCGATGACTCAAGACATCCTCTACCCGGAATCTGATAGTCACCGTTCCAAGACAACCTTTATCCGGTGTCTGACATCTGCGACTCAAGACATCCTCTACCCGGAGTCTGATAGTCACCATTTCAAGACAACCTCTATCCGGCGTCTGACATCTGTGACTCAAGACATCCTCTATCCGGAGTCTGATAGTCGACTTGCCCTTCAAGACAACCTCTATCCGGCGTCTGACAGGCACACCCAAATAACCATTCCACCGAATAACCACCCAGGATTCTTCCTAGTGCTTACCTAGATCGATTCAATGTGATAGCAGTATCGTATCTGGCGTTGCAATTTTCACCACTACAATCTTTGAACACGTTCACATTTTGAACACGTGACACTGTGGGCATTCGGATTGCATCCCACTTCTGATGTCGGAGGGGCGAACATCAGGATGGCACTATCGTCCGACATCAGTTAGGGTAATCAAGCAAAGAGATAACTCAAAGAAACTCAAAACTCAAACAAACTAAAAACTCAAACGTTTATTCAAATTAGTCAGAACAAAAGACAGCCCCCAAAACGCCCGCCCTTCGCCACTTCCTATGTGTTTTGGCTGGGGAGAAGAAGTGGCGGAACAAACTCCCCAGTAACACATGTCTGTCTGTTAGGTTAGAAGAACCATTACAATACAAAAAAAATCATAAGGCTACAACGCTAGGCAATAACACTAGGTACACTACACAAACGAAAGGCAGTAACGCGACAACTCCACGAAGACTCGACGAAGCCTCGACCAAGACTGAGCTCCGCGGACGCCACGCTGACCGCCACGACTCTGCCAAGCGCGCCAAAATGTTGTTTCACCGAAAACGCCACCAGAGGGCGCGCTTGCGAGACGTTTAGTGTCCGTACTATTGACATTCTCCGACACATACATATGTGCTTAGGCCATAATATTTTTGAAAGGCTTTCAACAGATTGATAACGATTTTCAAAATGTATTCTATAACAGGAACTACAGCATAAATACCACAAATGCTATTTTGATTATACCCGACTCTAGCTAGATTTAGCAGGAAATGTCGAGGCAAATCACAATAATAGCTTAAGCAATGACAGTGCTCGACATCTCGAGAACCACAATACTCGGTTTGCTTTTAACCGTCGATAGTAGAAGTCTTACCTTTAATAAAAATAAGGTCAACATCACTTGCTTTAACCTTTTTAAACTTTTAAATATCTAAATTAGTTCTTTGTTTTTTTCTTAGACTTATATAAAACTCTGAAATCGCCAATTATCTTGAGCTCATCTATTCTCGGGTGGTAAGTACCTACCTGTTCTACGTGGAGGCTTTGATCCAACAGTGGAATAATATATAGCATTAAATAAATAAAAAATGTATATTTATACAGAAATGACTATTTATAAAAAGGTTGTTGATCTTTATATAAAAGAGTTTTTATTATATAAGTCACAGTACTATGTGCCAAGCTCAGGTGAGAAGTGAAATCTGCTTTAAATACACACAAGGCACATTGTATTCTTCATTTCAGATAAGCTGGATTCTGGAAAACTTTGGAATACATTGATACTGTCGTGTTCTGTCCTTGTCAACCCTGTTCCGAGGAGTGAGACACTCACGTCCTCGCCAACTATTCCGGGTTTGACGACTTCTAAAACTCGATCACATTTATATTCAAGGACTCATTTTAAATTGCTATTCTCAGTATTAGAATAGATGAAAGTTTCACTTTGACGTCAAATCCAATAAGAAGTTTCGATTTTTAAAGCCTAGGGTGCTGTGATACTTAAACTTTGATGGCTCCAATACTGCTTTCAGAACCTCTTGAAGTCGCAAATTCAATTAAGAATTGCAATGGTCAGTATCTTTTTAAAATAAAAGTATACAGCAAAGTTTTATTTAGATTGAGAATTACGAAAAATAATGAAATGAAGATGCTGATAGTGCGTCGAATCTAGGCTCAATTGAACTCGACATTCGTGAGAAAGTTCTAGTGGTGCGAATAAGATGCAGGAGAGCCGGCTGTGATGGGATGGCCACGAAAAAAGGAGACCATTAGAATGAGTGGTCGTTCCCCACTCGAAGATCCTCCTGCCCCAAAACGAGAACGAAGCATGTAGCTGTAAAGAACATACATGAAGGAAACGTCCAAGAACGACGCCGATGACAAAGCCAAGTGAAAAAGAAAGATCAGGAAAGCTGAACGTACCTCTAAGTGGGATACCTACATAGCAGTAAAAAGAGAGAATTTTAAAAAATAACAATGTCAATGAACGAATAATGTCAAATTACGTGTGGTAGTGACTGAGTTAATTTATTGTGGTTGTAGTGTTGCTGACTAGACAGTTTTTATATTTGAATATCGTGTGGGCAGATTAATTATCCAACAATTTTATGACATTGAAAGGTTGGCAAAGTAAACTGAAAATGTAAGTACAGTTTCAGAAAAGCTTAGCCTATTTATTTTCGGCAAGCTTACCGACCAAAACAAATAATATATTAGGTGCTTATCGTTCCGCGTTTATCGTAAACCCCGAACGAGGCAAATTATTGCTGCAGCAACCGCCTGGTAGATAGCCACGGCTGGCAAGCTGTCACAGCATAGCGTGATGTTATCAAGTTTTTATTCGCCACCCTTGCCAAATGTGGATAATAATCAAAGCGTTTAAACTGTTAAACATCATAAGCATTCGGTTTGTAATTAAATGACCATGAACATAACAATATGTGTTTGCTATTTTCAAAAAGACAGTCCTACTAAATTGACGTGTTCCGGGATGTATTAAGAAACTATAATAGGTAATTACGTCTTTCATAAGATACACACTTTCGCAAACGGTCATCAGTACATTTCAAAGCTGTATTTAAAGAAAATGGTTTGTTGACGTTCCCTAATGTGGGAATGAAAGCAGGACGGTGGCAGCTGTTTGTTATACAGGGCGCGTTGTAAGTCAAGCGAAGTTGGTGGTCGGCGCGCTCATGCGCTGCTAACAACGTGATATTACTTGCACTGCTTAGGAATTTTATCTAGTTATTTTTTGTTTAATTCGTGGTCAGTGTGTGAGGTTTTTGTTTTAAACGTAGCTTCTTTGCTTTAGTTATTGGAGCTGCTTTTTTAACGAGTTTAATGGAAACTTGAACTTTTGTTCGAGGTAGCATTAGTTGAATACTTATCACCTGAAATTAACCTGTTTCAGACAGTTTCTGTGGACTGTAATCGTTTTATTAAAAAAATAAAACTTTCCTAAGCTATAGCGCAGAAGATGCTCAATAAATAAAAAGGCCCGGATATACCTCAACGTGGCATTTCACGCAAATATAAATAATAAAGATTTAAACATCCATGGAGTCGATTAGGTGATTGAGAAAACGTCCCATTCGGAAACGGCGACATTTTCACTTCCGACTGAAACCGAAGAAGTGGAAGAGAGACGGCCGTCATTTCCGAGTGTATTGTCGCTTCCGGTGCGTTTTCTATACACTCGCTACCAGAATATTGGGAACAGTTTGCCAGGACGACTCAGAATTGGTCACGTTTACTTTGTTTGTGTTTGGCCAGTTTCTCTGATCTCTTATGTCTATACTTATAAATAAAGAGGAAATATCAGATAATTTGTATGTTTGTTTAACGTTTGTTCAAGTACAGCTGCTGTCCGTGGACATATTTGTGGGATTTTTGGCAACTTGCTTGTTTTATACAGCGTACCTAAGCTGAATATTTTTTTTAGAATATTTCTTGAGATATTCGATGTTATTTTGTATTTTTTGTAGAGCCTTTGTAGAAATTTAACAAAATCAGTATTACAAGAGTGAGATATAGAAGCTCATCTCTTTTCTATTAAAATTTTGCGAAATATGTTAGTCAAAATTATGTCGTTGTTCGGGACATTGCTTCCTGGAAATACCATCCTTACTAATATTATAAATGCGAAAGTAACTCTGTCTGTCTGTCTGTCTGTCTGTCTGTCTGTCTGTCTGTCTTTTCTTCACGCCTAAACTACTGAACCGATTTGTGTGAAATTTGGTACAGACATAGTTTGAAACTTGAGAAAGGACATAGGATAGTTTTTATTACAAAAAAAAAATTAAAATAAAATTATTCCGGACATATAGCGCCATCTATTGGTCAAATCAAAAATCTGCTGGTAGTCACTATTCCATGCGAACGAAGTTGCGGGCAAAAGCTAGTATTCAATAAATTAATCGGAAAATGCTGTCGTTAATATTAACAAGTAGTGCTCGTAGTTTCATAAATAAGAAGCCATCACCTATCACCTAAATTGACAGTCATTTACCAAAAACGTCACTACTCTTTACATACTCAAGTACCTTTAAGTTATTAATTTGCGTATTCGCGTTTCTATTGTAAGAAGTCAGCGAGCATAAAGTTCTATCCAGAAAAGTAATAAACAATAAAACAAAACAGTTATATTCACTTTGTTGAGTTCATATCGCGGCGAGGTACGTACAATGAAGTGGGTGCCAAAAAAACTTTCAGAAGTCGACATCGCGACTGTGTTTTCTTTATTGTCATACACTCCAATGGTAGTTGACAAGTTCAAGAAAAATATATCGTGGTAATGTAAACTACTATGCATATATTGGGTTCGGCATCCCGTCAAACCTATCAAAACGTATTACGTGATTTGCGGCATATCCACTTACAAGTTTTCTTATTTCATCGAGAACATGTTATAAAATACATGAATCATCATTGTCAAGTTAAACTAAGCCGAACAATGAGCTGTGCCCTAGATAACTTAGCCAGTACTGATGCCGTTAATTCTCCTGATGGCTGCCTCTGTCACATCTCCTGACATGTCTCACCGAGGAACGAGGGAAGGTCTTCCCATTGTCCAAAGACAAACTAACAAAGCGAATTTACAATAGTTACGAATTAATAACCATTTTATGTTCGATACATTATTCTCATTATTCCATTTTCTTCAACATTCAACCCATTGCATTGTATTGAACTCGTATTGTATGGTCTCCATTTGCAATTGTTCAGTTTATTATTCTGTAGAGTATTTCTTTACCGTTGTATGAAAATTATAACATTGTTGCGGCTGTATTGTTGTTATTTTTAACATAATTTCAAATGTAGTTTGCAATACTATACTTGTATTTAATTATAAGTAGATTGCACTGGAAAACTCTTGTGTTCTGAACATATGTATATTGGGAACAAATTTCATGCTTGGGAGAAAAAGAGCTTACAAAAAGCGCCAACATAGCAGAAGCGTTAAGTCAGAGATAACGAGCACTACTTGTTAATATTAACGACAGCATTTTCCGATTAATTTATTGGATATTGAAAACTTTTGGACTGTTCGTGTTTGAGTGCAAAATTGTAGCCGGGCCCATAAAAACTGAATGGAAACCTTGCAAGTAAACAGTTAATCAGTCATGCTTTTGAAAACTCAGTTCCCAGTTAAAATTGTGCCAAATCATCACTGAATATAACATAACTAGGCCAAATATATCTCGATACAGTTACAGTTCTTGTATTATGTAGCCTAGCAATAAATATTCTCATCCTTAAATGGTCACTTGTTACAAATGAAACTGGAAAAGTTTACATAACAATAACTTCTGTAACATCTCATTCTGTAGTTTCCTATACATGTAATAATGTTATTTCGATCAAAATTTGTTACAAATATCACAATAGATCCATAAAATAAAAACGCTCGATTATAACACTCAATTTACACAATCAAACCTCATTAGTTATTTAATAGAAGCAATAGCTAAAACGACAGAATAAATAGCATAGCATGAGCTGCGAGAAATGAGAGATACTACCAACAAAATCTCTTGCATATTAATAGCATAGATTCTGCCATCGACATGATCAATTAACATATTGCCTAATTTGTGTGCCGCAATTTCTATATTCGTTAACATTAATATTCATTGCATTGCAAATGTTGGCTAATTAGACATGTTCTCATTGTAATGTATTGTTCTACACCGCTTGACACGGCTTGCATGAAATAATTTCGTATATTTGATATGGGTAAAATATGACTGGATATTAGTTTACATGTTCAAAATAAAAAGCTCGTTTGTTGAATAAGCCGTTGCTTCGTAACAAAATAATCCTCCAACTAGGAATGCTTAACTTGTTTTTAACTTTTCAGGTTATTATTAAGACAAAGTTTTTATTTTTAAGGCCATATATTTTAATATAATAGTCATATACTTAAATATGTTTAGTTTTATTGGAGTGTTTTATGATTAAACTTTCCTGTTAGTTTTTACAGGTTATTCAGAAAAATCTAACATTCTGTCACCTAAAGGATAAGTGGTATCAAACAATATCACATGTATACCTAGATATGCCAGATACACATGAAAAAAAATCCTAATCATAACTCTTTTTGGTAGTCGAGTAAAAATACAGAAAGACACTTTCGAATAATATTATCATTTATTTCTCGGCTATACTAGTTCAAAATATTGAAAGAAAATTCAAATAAATCACAAGGCTACTAAGAAATCACAATTTTGTCACAGTGTCTTCACGAGTTGAGAAAAGGCAGCGACCCGAACGCCTTTCTGCCATATGCTGCAGAAAACGGCACAATTTATGATGGTATTGTCGCTGCTAATAAGATCTGACATGAAGACGTATGATTTATATCTATGTATTTAATATTTATTAGAAATACTTTTGAAAATATTTTTTCGCTAACTAGCCCTCTGATATTCTTTGTAGCAGAGAGTCTTGAGACTGACTTGATTAGGCATCTCCTTATTATTTTCTAGATTTATATCTTATTTTTGTGTGCAAAAATATATTCATTGAAATATATTTATTCTTTTTGCTTGAGCATAGTACCTCGCACCTTTTCCAATTAGGAATTGGTTACTTGACCCAGTGGACTTTTGCTCTCTCCTTGCTCTATGATACATCGCTACATAGGAAAAACGGACGGTCAAAAACCGGGACAGCTACTCAAAGGCAACGGTCAGCTTTCGGTCACGCTATATAATACTATGTATATAGATACAGAGAAGCTTTTCACCATAGTAGGTACACCTAATACATATGAAATAAGACTGCTTGATACGAACTTACGATATGCAACATATCGCTTGCTACTTGATATTCAGAGGTTAGTCTCATGCCAGATTCAACTTGATTTTAAGTTGAGACTTGCATTTATAATGCACACAGGATCACTTGCGTCGCCAGTTCTGCGGGTTGTAACTTTGAACATAATTAGCCTAGATACTCATGATACCGAAATGTAGGTCGATTTCTGGTGCATAACTTCATTGTGTGAATAATTGAAGTCAAATCTTTTCAATTAAAAGAATAGTCTCTAAGCAATGAATTTGTCAAAAAGCACCTAAAAGATTAGTTTTTAGGGTTCCGTACCCAAAGGGTAAAACGGGACCCTATTGTTTTCGCTCCCCTGTCCGTTCGTCCGTTCGTCGGTCACCAGGCTGTATCTCATGAACCGTGATAGTTAGAGAGTTGAAATTTTCACATATGGTGTATTTCTGTTGCCGCTAGAACAACAAATACTGAAAACTAGAATAAAATAAATATTTCGGGGGGCTCCCATACAACTAACGTGATTTTTTTGCTCAGTTTTGCTCGATATCCATAAATATATATATATATAGAATATTAGTTTAGATGGTACGGAACCCTACGTGTGCGAGTCCGACTCGCACTTGGCCGGTTTTTTCTTTCTATATAATTTTAGTATTGGGTAAGATCGTGAATATACAACTTCCCTCCATAACTACACTCGTGACCGATCGACGCGAATAAAAACCGAATATATGTACGTTCAAGTTGTAAACATTTTTTATGACATTCCCGTGGAAACTATAGTTAACAAAAATGTTATGAACATGTTAATAACATTGTTGCACAACATATTTCATTATCGTGTTTTGCCACTAACTTTGGAGCAGCGGCACCATAACATTTAGTTTTCATAACGAGACCCGTCAACAAGTTGCATGTTTTAAGTATTTCTTGTTAAATATTAATTCAGTGTAATGAAAAGACACGCTAGATGCTAATATACAAATGTTATTTACTTTTAATAAATTACAGCCATTAGTTTATTAAGTTCGCCATACCATATTGCCACCTTCGAAATAGTTGATAACTACCTACGTACATCTGAGAGTAACTAAACGATGTTAAGGACATTTTTTATATTGGCCTATGTGCCTTTGGCATACAGAAGTTAACTCAAAATATGACATTATACCGATACAAGTAAATGGGCTCATGATAAATACAAAGTAGGTATACGATTTAGCTATAGGTACTGTGACAGACTAACTCAAAAGCTATATTGGTGTAAATTTCTGAACCCGAATAGAATGTGTAAAAATAGTCTTCTTGAAATTGAAGCCCGATATGAAAAAAAAAATACGGCAGCAAATTAGGCAACAAACACAAAGGCTAAAATATAATTCCATTCTGAATTCTGACGAATTGCGATAGAGAAATACCTTCGTCATAATCACCGCGTTCTTCGTAATAGTTGAGTATTCTAGGAAGAGAGCCTTCATTCAATAAGTATCGCAGATATTATTGCGCAGGTATTGATATCAGATACGAACTAAATCCTAGCTTAGTATTAAGATTATATTACGAATGGACTGATGAAAAGGTGACTGCAAAGCTTATTCCGAGAACTAGTTATGCGTCCATCTTTATAAGGATTCCTAGTCGCTACTGGAAACAATTTCATTTTAATTAATACGACACTATTACTAGCAACTCGCACCTCACTTTTAACATTTACAAAATTATTTGTACTGACGGAAAAACAGCAATAACAATTTAATTTACCTTATTCACTGATGTTTTTATTTTCACCATGAATCAGCCCCGGGCAACCGCATCGAACAATCAAATAAGCTAAGTAACTGACACCAATAATAATAAACAAAATATGAAAGTGAAGCCCAAAGTATTACGTTTGCATAGAATATAATATTTTCAATATCCACTCCGCTGATTAAAATTTACTTTATTTACTTTAAAAGCCCACCTGATCAAGTGCTCATCATCAATTGTTGATTATGATTACAGTAGAATGAAACATCTATCATTGTCTAGTCGGCAGTTTGTCAAGATCCACGTGATAAAGCCGCGAAACACGGTTACCCATTTCGTGTTTTCTCAAGTAAAGATTTCCGTAGACAGTAAAAATGTCCAAACTTTTGCCAACAGCAGCATAACGTAGTGGCTGTAACTTGTTTTGGGACATGTTTAACGGAATTATCTTATTGTTTGCTTTCGCGAACGAAGCACAAAAGAGAACAGTTGTTTTCATCTTGTAAGTTGCATTTCTCACTCATGATAAATATGTTACTAAAGCTATATGGAGACGTTGAGACTTAACAAAAGATTCAAGTCATTCAAAAGTTTAATATGGTACACGGGATGTTCAGACTTTGTGTTTATTTAGTTTCATTTGTAGTATTTTTATCCTAGATAACTTTTGGGTTTCAATAATTTAGCAATTTAGATGATATTATATGTTGGTTTAATATGAAACCTTCGTTTAAGTGGAATTCAGTAGGAATTCCATTGAGCGAATTACTATTTGGAGTGATGAAACTAGAACATACTTTGCAGTAAAGCTTTGATTGACAAGGGTGAGGGTGACGGGTAGCCGGCGAGCCGGCGAGGTGCAAGCCGCGCGGTCACGTGCGCCCGCCACGCTCTCACACATATAAAACATCCTTTGAATCACGCTCACCCATTTCTCGACATATGCCCTCTTGACACGGCTTCCAATCTGTAAATATTTATATCATGTTGACACACGTTCGTATGTAGTGTGACTATGCAAAGTCAATTCTCCCACGTCACTGAATGAAAGGGAAACGCCGCTAAAAATATTACTTTTGACATTGTTTTTATGGAATGTTTTTCGGAATACGGTGGCGTGTGGAGATAATTTATGTCAGTTGGATTGCGACCTCTTTCGGTTCGATGGTTCACTATTATAAAGAATCAGATTTACGGTATGATTGCTGAGCTCACCGTGCTAGGCAATTTGGTGTTTGTTATTTTTGTTACAGAGACTACTCGTTCTTGTGGAGTGTTTCAATCATCGCTTCTTACAACACCCATGGGAAGTGAAAGGATCGTCCTATTTGTAACCGAGGCCTTTCTACCCAGAGTATAAATAAATTATAAATAACAAGCGGCCCGCAGCAGAGTACCAGTAGATTCCTTACTATATGTATAGCATTAGGGATCGTGTTTACTTCTGTCCGTCATGAACACAATTTAGAAAATACTATACTACTTTTTTATTCAGAAAAATGTTATGCTCGACGAAGTATATCGAGTGCCTATAATCAATCTTGTAACTGATTATTTATTTCTTCTTCACTGGAATGAATTGCGTAAAGGATCCAAATATATTTTTCATTAAAATATCTTACAGTAACTGAGTATGTAACATGAAAAGGATTAATAATTTTAATCGTTTTTATATACTTACGTAGATTACATTACGGCCATTGAATTCAATTCAGTTGTTCAATGAAAAGTTATGTTTCAGTGCCATTGTACTTTATAAATATACTTACGACGAAAGAAAACGAGGAATCCATTACGACTTTCATACTATTATTAAATAATAACGTAAAATACTTGTATGATCATACAAGTAGAGAGTACTATGTAAAACCATAAAACTTGTGTTTCGCCCATTTATATAGACGAACATAAACATTGGTAATTTGGAGACAAGAAGTCCGAGGATTCGGCACCGAAAGTGAACCTATCTTAGTTACATCCCTAGCTTGAAGGATTAAATGATAATACGTATTTTACGTATCATCACTAAGCGGGGTTTACCGTAAGCTTAGGACTAAGAAGTGGTTTCATCCAATGTATGCCTTATTTCACTATTCACGAGGCTAGAACAGAATGTTAAACCTGAATTTCTGCACGTTCTATGTGAATGCAACCCAGTGATGCATAAACAAAATGTGCATCTAGGGAGCATTATGTTACTCACATGAACTAGGACACAAATCTTCACTAAGAATTCAACAGTTCTTTACTAGAAAGTATTAGAGAGGATTTTTAAATTAAAATGGTATTTACGACTATACAATTTTGAGTAGCTACTATGTATCGCAGTCTTTTTATAATATCTTACTTCGAAATTATAAATAGAAAGTACAGTGCCACTTCAGTACAGCTGCATCATCAATTTCCACCGTTTATTGTAATATTTCAGAAACATAAGAAGCGCTGTTCTAATTCGATTGAATACCTTTGAAAAGAAACTTACTCTGGTTCCATTGTTATTGTGACTGTACCTTCATTGTTGCAAGCTTAAAATTTTCGAAAGAAGGGCAAGTGATCAAAGACAAAACCTTTCCAGTGCTATTCTACTTTATTATCAAAAAGTTTCATTAAGGAAAAGTTGACGGATGTTTGCCGGTTTATTGTCCAATTCATTTGTGTGGAAGCGAGCGCAAACCGCTACGGTAAATAATGGAAATGCTGGGGAGTCCGTCGCCTCGCGCTGTGTTCACGCCACCAGATTATTGTGCACTAAGTTTGTCTTGCTCGTTATGCTCTAACAGAATACGAAGAACAAACTTTGTTATTGCAGCACTGATAGCACGTATTAAACAACGCTCTACATACCTTATATTAGCCGACGAGAGTAACTTAAAACGGCAAACGTATTTAGGACCGTTGTTTGTGTCCACGCAATTATTTTTTCGTTTAGTATTTGCAGCTGTTTCTAAATTGGGTCTGTAGGAAGGACTCACATACCTATAGCTATTCGTGATGTATATCGACATACTTTGATGTAAGCCAGGCAGGCCCACTGGAGAGCCAGCCTAAGTACTTGCTGGTCGCGGTATATTTTTAACATGACATGGTTACCTATTTAATGTAAGTACTACTTACCTAATAGCCCATGCCCATGTCATACCTATAACCTTTCCGGGTTTGGTATAAAGAAACTATTCTTAGAGTTATCATATCCCTTATTTGTAACAAAACAGATAATATTGAAATGAATGTCCGCCCACGCTCGGCTTGTTTACCAAAAGTTATTTTTAGAACATTTCCTACACGTACAGTAAGCTATCAAGGGTAAAACAGAATTTATCGACTAGTGGTGGGTTATTTAGTTAACTACGCGGTAACTTCATTAGGTAGAATTATGTAACGACGCATGACGAGCTCAAACTGGTTTATGTCTAATATTTGCTTATCTAGAGTGATGTTACATTTCGGAAAGCAGTGCGCTGTCCACCGGGGAAGGGTGTATAGTTTAGGGTCGTTAATGTTCAGTAAGCAATTGTGTAATCAGTTACCTTGTTAGTTGTACCTCCCAAAAATGCTTACAGGTTCTGTTGCCCTATATTTAAAACCTAAAATTGAAATGCGATGCTAGCTTTACAATTATCACAATATGACCCATGGAAGTTCCTTTTTCACAACCGACTGTAATGTTTTCAACATATTTTTTTTAAAAAGCATTCCACAAAAGCTACAGCAAGCCCCACAATTCGCCGCCAGTTTGTCATATTTAATTACTGTCTTGAGAACAGCGGCGCAGACGAACATAATTTAATTCGGATTTCAGTAGTTGCTACGGAACCTTAGCGTGTGGAATACGATCTGTTCTCGTTTGTTTCATGTAGTGCGCCGTATGCATAAATATTTGAAAGAAATCCTTTACCTCCAAACATAAAAATATAAAACGATTTGTGTGTTTACGATAGGGTAACATTTCCATTTCGTAAAAGTAATATATCATTCATTTTGTTTCAGGAAAATCGGTCTCCGCGTTGCGTTCAAGTGAATAACAAGCCACGTGACATTTGCGTGACAGTGCGCAACAATCATCATAATAGCTAAAACACAGTAACTGATCATAGTCAATTACGAATAATAAAATAAGTCTTGAGTGTCTCTCGTTAGGTTAGCTCTATATAAAATGCTTTTACATACACATGTAAAAGCATTTTATATAGAGCATGTTTGTTGTCTTCATTAGTCTGTAATCGTCTAGGTAATAAAGACTAGGTGTGCAACTCTATATAACTGTGCAAGTGTTGTGTACAAATAGTCAATTAAGGACTTGGCAGCAGTAATTTATTACGAGGTGAGCTCATGTTCAGTTACCTAAATATTAGATTAGAAAGCACAAATTGTTAAAAAGTTTAGTGGCAATATATCATGTTGACATTGATTTTGCGTTCCTACAAAGAACGGAATAAATTATAATTGTTGCGGTCGTTACAAACCTGCGTAATAAACTGTTCGCAAAGTTGTTCAATATTTTAGTTAAATGAAATACAGAAATGCCGAACTAATTTATAAAAGTAACAGAATGAATTTCAGTTTATTTCAGCGAACATTTTCGCGGCTTATTCAGAAAGTTATGTCCCTAAGATACATGGGTAAGAACGTTATTCATCGTTCTATATTATAAATCTTTTTGAATGCTTTGCAGTGGAGTAAACAAACTTCGCGGAGTTTAGTGAGCGTCCGGAGCGTTCGCGCTGCAGCGCTTTAAAAATCAACATACACAGTATACATACATGCAGCCCCGGTATAGTTCAGTGGGTAACTGATGCATAATATAAAATCTGCGCTCGCTTGGCATTACAACCTCAATTTATATTCGCGTGTAAATCCTGCTTATTTTTTCCCGCAGTCAGCGAATTTTATCCAACGAATTCATCTTAATCAACGCAAACTTCCCGGCTTAGGAATACACAGCTACACAGAAATACTAATTTACTTCAGTTTCTAAGTTCCTTAAACACCTAACTTTTAATTCCTTTCTTTTGAGATCCATTAAATTCCGAAGTATTACAAATTGGGCGAAAAGGGGAAACTAATTTGAATCTTCCTTAAACATTCCGTGCAGTACGGAGGGGAGCTGGGTGCCGACATATTTGTCTGGTAACAATTTATTCAGAGTCAATATAATAGTATATAACGTATATCATCATAGTAATTCGCTCTACTCTCATGAGGTTGCATCTGCAGTGTTATGTATCACATTCTTATTTCTAACTGGTTAAAATACGATACAGTATACAGTTGCAACGCAAGTGGTGAAAGTTTTGTCTGATATGCCGTTGCTTGCAAAATATAAATTGCACCCGCTTGAAATTACCTCTACGTTTTATGACACAAACGAGAAAAAAGTTATGCGCCATCCGCGCCTCATTTTACACTACATTTTTTTATCTTAATTGAAAACTGATAATAATTTATGCTTATGTTTTCACGACCAGTCATAGGTTATTATCCGAGCATTACATTTCATTTTAATTAATTCTACTCCTACAAGTAATTATTTCCACTTATTATGAAATTCTGGTTGCTAAGTAATTGTTTTATTGTAGTCGTAGAAGAATATTTTTTAATTAGTATGTTTTAGTATTAGGTTAATTACGTTCCAGGCTTATTTAAATTAATGTTAATATTTTCAGTGATAGCAATTAATTAATTATAAAATTGTTGAAATAACTCCACGAGTGACTATTTGATACTCAGGATTCAATGCATATTGATAGCGATTATGCCATTTTCGCGGAATTCTGTTACTGGTACACGTTTTCATTTATAGGCAACTGTTTGGTGATACGAATCGGATTGGAAATATGTGAATGTATTTATATGCGGTAGAAGTGAAAGAAAGGAAATAATAACTTTAAATAAAAAAATAACGCCGACATAG
This sequence comes from Helicoverpa assulta, assembly GCA_963856015.1. Lineage (NCBI taxonomy): Eukaryota > Metazoa > Arthropoda > Insecta > Lepidoptera > Noctuidae > Helicoverpa > Helicoverpa assulta. The sequence goes on from CAWLCW010000016.1 coordinate 7,907,954, forward strand.
ATGATAGGACTTGAGTACCTAATGTAGGTACAGTCTGGTGGCAGCAATAACTTATTTTACAACATAAGTTTGAGCAGTGCTGTAAGTATACAAATAAATTCTTAGTTTATTCCAAGTTGTATACATGTCAAGTTAAATTAATGTATTTCACACAATACAAGAAACACGCATCTACTGCTCGTTTCTAAAGAAACAGTTCGCTCTCCTTCAAATCCTGAATAGAGGAATAATTAGTTGTGGAATTGGGACGATTGACAAGTGACAGAACACAAACATAACGTCGGGGGCTTTGTCCGTGTGTGCTTTACCGAGACGTTATTTAGCCAAGGAGACACGTCCACAATCTGCCTTTTCACAAGGGGACTCCATCACAAAACTCATTTGGCATTCAGCCACCTACAATGGCTCGTGTGGATGCGAAGCGGTTTAAAATACCTGCTTTTTTGCCGACACAAGTTGGCACGTTCAAATCCGAATAGGACGCTTTAAATAAAAACAAATGAATAAGTAACTCCTCCTCCTCATATACCGACTTCTAACGGTGTCAACTTCATTACTGTTAGTCATCTTCCACCTCTAAATAACTGAAATTATAATAAGTTGCTGAAACGTGATTGTGTTCCTTAACTGTTTTTTTTCAGCATATTTAGACGTTTATAAATGACTGTTATTAATGTCTAACGAATATTTTACTGAACGCCCAAAAACTTATAAATGGTCGGTATTAAAATTTCGCTGTTTCGGAAGAAGAATTTATTTTGTGTCAAAGGACGTTCTAAAAACTTTGATAACACTTTTTATGATGTTAAAAGTTTGTCAAGATATTTTGCTTGCACACCTCATATTTAGATTACGTACCTACCTAAATAGAATGGCTTAATAAATAGTTTTTACTATACTGCTTAAAGCGTTTCTATTTTGTTTATGTTGCATTAATTAGAGACTTAAGTATCTACATATGTTATTAGTTTTATATTTTCATAACAATTTTCTTCTCTAAAATATGTATTTCATGTCGTTTTGATTTTAAAATAGATACGTACACAGAAACGGGATGCAAATCGTGATTAAAGCAAAATAGGGCAAAGTAAACCAAATGATTGGGATAAATATCTCGGTTGGATGATTTGGCAGCAAATGGTTCGTTAGTTCAACGGTAGTGTTGAGCGCGCACTGCATCCGGCTGGCGGAAAAACTGACAACGGCAAATACAAATCGCGCTTTCTCTGCGTCGTCGCTGCCTCGACCCGCCGCCCGCCGCCCGTCCCGCCACGCTGCCGCGCGTCACGATCCCGCGCCCGCGCCCGCGCTCGCCTCTCTCACATCGCTGCTTCTATGTTAGCGTATTTTAGTTGTTTTCACTGAACGCACGAGCTCGTTAACTAGTCATACTAACACATATCTGCATGAGAACTTTATTTGTATTGAATCATTTATGTGTAGCCAATAGCCCACCTTTTATTTTTAAGGCCCCCTTAACTCTCTACCAATCCAGCAAAAGTTTTGATTAATTTTTAAATTTTGATTACCTTTTCGTACAATTTAGAACCTCATTTGATGCGCAGGTATACTAAAAATTATTTATTTACGCGAGCAAATCGTGTTATTTTCACGAATGAAGTAATGAATTGACAATGAAGTTGTTTTCGGAGAAGTTTCAATTGTGTGCTGCGGAAACTCCTTTATATAAAAACAAAGTTTCACGTAATCAGTATCATATCAGTGGTTCCCGATGGGTAGGCAGAGTTGTAACCACCGAGTATATCAGTTAATTTATTAGACCCACGTTACGGGGGATATGTCCATCCAGACTACCGTAAGAAATGTATCATCCGCAGAAACATTAGCTCAAATTGCAAAATTATTGACGTGAAGAATTTATTCTTCTAATAAATGTATATTATATTTATTTAAGACATAAAGGTTCCTAATGCTCTTGTTTGTACCTTTAAATATTCGTCTGATTGAAAAACAAATATAGCGCGTGCGTGAGATTTCATTATGGTTTCTAAATGGAAAAACTGTGTACGGTTTGTGTCATCGCATATTCATGGGGCATTTTCGTGAGTCGACCTCTCAAGATTTGCGCACCGACTAAGTAAACAACGTCTAATGGAGGGATTTCAGGAGGTTACGTGACGTTTATAAACATTCAATCCTTTGTAATTTATGTATTAATTTATTACTTACCTGCGACAAGCCGGTAGCGGTCGTATAATGGACTACTACGTTTACGATTGCCATATTTTATCGACGCTTTTTGTCGTAGCACTGTTAATAAAAGTTAGTTTAATCTTTTAAATAGCCATACATGCTTTATTGCAACATGCGAGATTATATCATCTGGTCAACTGCGTAGTTTTTTAATCAGCCTAGCAAGGAAAGATGCGAAAATAATGAGAAGAGAATTCAAAAAAGTCTAAGAGTAAACTGAAGGGAGGCACGGCAGAGGGAAGGGGTTTCAGGAAGCGGCTTTAATTAATATGATTTATACTTGTTTATTCGCAACATGTTTCGTGTGAAGTTATTATTAAACTGGGAGACGAAAATTTTTATCTTACCACTAAATACATACACTGAAACGCGGTAAAGATTATAATATTTATATACGTATTTGCACACATATTTTGTACCATTAATTTCTGTCAATTATTTCGTGAATGCATTCGTAGATATCAATTTCAAAGGGTATCTCGTATTGAGTCGACGCCGAGATTATTTTCCAAATATGTTTGCATTTATTCATGTGTAGCAAAAGATCCAGAGTAAATATAATACTTGTAAAGTAAGTAAACAATTGTTTACATAACCGAAGTATATCGAAGCACTTTGCTTCGGTTAGACTGACGATAATTTTTCGCGGAGGCGCTTGTTAAAGTTTTATCAGAAGCGAAGTTCAACGGAACGTCTCGCGTTAGCATTCAGAAGTCACGGTTTATTACCAAGTTTCTGTTCAGCCCAGGTAGTACCTAACACTGAGTCTTTGTACACTCAATATACGCGTGTATCGCTCAGTGGGCGGGCCGAAGTATCACTCGCAGTTTGCCTTGCCCGGTCAATGACGTTCAATTCAACACCATTGCCATTTGACATGAAAAGGAGCCGAACGATAACATAGCTGCACCGCTTCGCAATATTTTATCCGGGATATTTTCTCTCTTGCAGCTAAGAAATGACTACGGAAGTTAACTTGCGAGTCGGCTGTTATGTATAGTCATATTGATACGAGAGAGTAGTATTTCATCCTGTTGATATTAAATATACCTATCTAACTTTAAGGAAATGCCTACATATTTTATTTCAACCTATTTATGCAATATCATTTAAGTATTGGAGAGCGGGCAGGATATGCAAATAATATCTGATATTGAAATAATCAGGCATTATTCACGGCAGCGTACCGTTTTCATTTCGCAAAGCAACTTTTATTACATTAAAATATATAAAATTAAATTCAAGCAAACAGGTGGCAATGCAAATTGTGTGGCATTACTGCAATCTTTTAAGCAGCCGGGTATTTTCACATGATTTCGAGAGAAATTAAAATTTCGCCCATACGAATGTTTTTAATCCGGTATTCAGGCGACTTTCGAGTGCAACTGGAAATAGAGAAAAATTTTCAGTTCCATTTTTATTTTCTAAAGAAAATAGAACACCTCGGAAGTGTTTGCTTAGGCAGCGGTACAATAGGAATCATTCGATTGGAATTCTCGATTAGATAAATCGCATAGTATCGAGAAGGTCCGATAAACAAGACTTATTGAATTGAACGCGCGGACAATATGACTGAATGGACAGAAGCGGAAGAGCGGCCTGAACCGCAAATATAAAGTTAGCTTGATTTATATCGAAGGCTGACAATAGTGATTGATTCGTACCGTCATGCTGAAATGAGATTTGGAACAGCTCCGTGTAGTTTGGCATTCATGGTCCAGGTGTTCATTAAGAGTTTCACGAAATTCGATACTTTTTTAAGAGACAAGGAATGCATTGCAACCTGTATCTCTATTGTTAATAAGTGTGAAAATTTATAATCAGTGTAACTTATATCAATTAAATAGTTTAAACAAAATTTTATGATACTGTAGTTGTAGGTACTGTTGGTTGGTATAGTTGGCGCTAAAAGTTAGATGGTAGTAACAAGAATTTAGCCTTTCATAAAATGCTTGTAAATTGTTAATGTGAAATAAAAACTTTGAACTTATATGGCAGTGGCTTCGTGTGCAAGTTGCCCCGCAAACTTTTAGCATAAAGCTTGCCGTGTGCATCAAATCTTTTGGAAACATGCTCAAACACGGGCCGAATGAATATGGGGACGGTGGACCGTTATCTCGACATTATCAGTTTAGCGTCCAATTAACATACATACGAACTCCACTTCTGGCCCACAAAGTTCGCTAGATTACTTGTTAGATAGCTCTTAACAATTCAGTCGTTGGCACATACTATTACTACAACTATTAACCCCCACACTTCTTTGGGGAGGGGTCGAGTAATAACTTTCGAGTACATTTGGAATTGCTCCTTCGCCCTGAGATCCGAACATAAACAGTTTTATTTATTTCTGATATGAATTTCGTTAAAGTTTTCATGCTGTTCATTGTGAAAAGGTTTACTCTTGCATTGAATTCAATGAATAATTTCATTGTTGTTAGATATTTAAGACATTTATTTAGTAAAGTTTGTTGGTTCTGAAACAATGGAATGAAAATGAACTTGTTTACGTTTTCTATATAAAAGATAATTAACGTTCGTGTTTTCAATATAGCTGTAGCAACGCTGAGTTAAATTAAAAGGAATAGCCATCTTAATTTTGATGTTGTAGACCTAAAACATTTAAAATTGTTGAATGTCTAAGTGGGAGTCAGTCCCTTCACTTTAGGTACTAAAATTTGTGCGACTAGTGCGTGAGTACTTTGTGTCCATCAGCCGAGCAATAAACACACTAACGACACTTGTTGTGCTCCCAATTACTGTAACAGACCTCTTACTGGAAACAAATGAGTGGAGCTACCGACATTAAATAAATAAATAAATAAATAAATAAATTGTTTATTACTTCACTTTGTACATAATTTTTACAATATTTTGCTTAATTCTAAAAAGTGCTGATGTATAATTTGCCCGTACTAGGTAAAAACCTGTGTCTCGGGCGTAAAAGTGCTTATTATAATATTTATAGCGAATTAACAATAAATTGCAGTAGTAACTAAAAACTAGGTCAATGTGACAAACACACCAAACATTGTTACGTCACCAAAAGTAAAACCATCCCAACATCGATTTACTCTTGATTATTTTCATATGAGTAGCTCCGTTTCAGACTTTTACGACTATATACGTCTTCTGAGAGCGATAACTTAGTCATTTTATACTCACCCCTTCTTACTCCACTGTACTTACGTCGAGAAGTTCAACGTGTGAGTCCCCGTGGAGCGTCATAAACACGCATATCCTTTTCCATCTTCCATTTGGATATTTTTTCTTATGCCATCTCATATAATCAAATTCATTTTGACCTACATTTATGTTTCATTAACTGAAAATACAAAGCCCGCTTAGCATTTTTTCAATAAAGGTTTACAAGCGTAATAAAAATCAAAGTGCTAAATAAAATGTAGATTAAACGTAAGGTGAAAAACAAAAAGTTAGCTGGGGTCGCCGCCGAGTCGTAAGGGGTGGGCGAATCGGTCGCGCGCGGCACTTTATAGTTTTAATATCGTGCGGTCTGAGGTCGTCCGAGTTATGGCGGGAACACGCTTTTACTACAAATGCGTGTCCTCAGTACTGTTACATCGAAACGTGTGCACAGAACAAACGAAACTCACACACGTTCATATACTCACATTGGAACTACTCAGTTCCGATCCGATGTTTATCATATGATCAGTTCCGATGTTTAGTTGCGTAAGTCGCCGTTATCCTGTTCCTAACGGTTATTTGGAACGAGATAGCGCGATATCGCATTCCGTATTACGACTATGGGTACAATACGCAGATTTTCTGTTGCAGTAATAAAATACTGTAGCTAGTGCCGTGTACATATTGTGTCTTCCAGTAATTTAAAGCTTGTGCAAAAGCCGCTAAGTAAATTACCTTCAAGTCGCGTTTGTGGAAACAGACAGCGGAACAACTTCACGTAGGGCATGCCAGAGCAAACGTTTATTTAAAATAAACATTTTATTTGCTGCCTTTCCGTGTTAATGTAAAAAAACTCTGGCACACGGCTTAGGTAGGCGCAAGTTATTTTCGTTTTATATTTTCCTCGAGTCGCCCGGGGCGCCCTCTCTCGGGGCAGATAATTTCGTATAGACTACGTGCTGCGTCCCTCGCTGTCGGGACCAGTTGACCTGGAGTGCTTCCTAAACCTCAAAGCAAGAAAACCGAATTGTTTTACCGATCCAGTACCTATATTCTGATCCGAATCCGTAAATATCTTTTGTTTTTTTTTTGTTTAACGAATAAGTAAACGTAGTTCGTTAGTTTCTGTTTCTTCCCTTGTTTGTTATACTAAATTATAGTACAGCTCCTATTGCCATATCGTGGTTTTCGTGAAACATTGAGCACATAAAATGCTTTTAATTCTAGCTTAACTAAAAATTGTGGCTTAACAATCTCATTAAACTTCTTACTTGCTTAGCACCCAACTTACGCCACAGAAGATACTATCAAAGTAATTACTATAAAAGATAGAGCAAAGAGTCCGTATTAAAGTAAACACACTTACATAATTACATTAAAAGTGGCTATCTAGCCAAGCGTTGGTAACCAATTACGTCGTATCGAGCGGCTGGGGAGAACTACCTGCTCCCTAACCACGTTTTTGCATAAAATATTTACTTCTAGACATGAATTAACAATTATAAATTTACACTAGGGACCGGCACACGGTTAATGTTCTCAAATCTCGGGCACAATGTTCTTAGCGAACCTGTTTTAACACAAGGCCCGGCTCTTTCAAATAGAATACCAGTAAATGCAAAGATGTTTTATTTATTTGGTGTTTGATTAACTTCCTCGAAGTTTTTTGATGAGTATCGCATGTCGTCCAAGGAAGAAGTAAAGTTCAGAAGCCGTATCTTGGTGTGATATTAGCTTTCATTCGTGAAATAATTAATTTAATAAGATTCATTAATTAGGTACCTGCTTGCAATAATTAATTCCCGGAACCGGTTTTAAAATAGTAATCAATAAAGTGTGGGCGCCGACAACCTCTAATGGGCCATTATTATCTTAAAACCAGTAAATTACTGCGATGTTTATTTCCGTAACCCGCCAGTATAGCACAAGTTGCGGCCAATGTTAATATCACATTGTTTCACTACGCAAAACTATTACAATAAATATGTGGGGGTAATTAATGTAAGTGGTAATTTAGTTGGGGTGGGAATAAATAGTGGTTTGGGAGACACAGCGTATAAAGCGGGCCGCAAGGTGACGGGACGTGAGCAGCCAGTGTGCCCGCGTCCTATATCCCGCTTTTTTATGGTGGGACGCTATCGAGCCTCTCATCTATTCGAGACCTTAGATAGTGGATCACGCACGCATGAGCGGCTCCTACACAAAAACTTGACCTATTTAAGTGACATAAAATGCAACTACCAATTGAGAAATGTGACTTTGGTATTTTATTCAGGTCATGTGGTTTTATGTGAACTGAATGTATGAGAACAAAGAGTTATGCGATCGCCAATCGGCTCTGTGAGACATTAGAGCACACTATGTGGAAATGTTAACGACCATTTACATTCACATTGTTTAACCTCACAGTGATTATATTCTACAGTTTTATTGTATTCTGGGTGAACGCTAACCACATGAGTCTAATGTATTATATGTGCCATCCTTAGCAGTGTAGGTACTGAAGTTTGGGATAAGTTAGGTAAAAGAAAAAATGTATTATACTTAAACTTGAATACCCCACTTAGCAAATATCTTCAAGACAACATAACAGCATGTTAATATATCATTCATGGCACATGCGTACATACAAACTCAGATACATCAAAATGGATATCTTTGTTTACGGTCAAAGTGAACAAAACAAATAAGTATTTGGGAGGCAGTTGGGAATCTATAACTCAATGCCAAGTTTTGCAAAGTTTGCCAACTCGTAGAGAAGTTCTCCGCAGAGCAAACAGGCTACAAGTCGAAACCTCCATTTGCCGAGTTACCTGTAAACAAAAACAATTCATTTAATATCTAAAAATATCCTTTAAGGCGATATTATAAACTTACTTTTAGTAAGTTTTTTACATCTTAACTTTTTGTTTGGAAGGAAAATTCTGACGAATTTATTTTATATTTTTTCCTTCTTTTTATATTGTTATAAAAGTGTCAACAACACTGCTTTAGGGAATGGATTTGATGTTGGCTAAGTAGCTATGCAACATTATGTAGTAACTGAATGTTGTATCATGTAACATAATTATTTAGATAGCCTAACATCGACTAATTTACCATTTAGTGCCGTTCCCGAGGGGCACATTCGAATGTTTATATGTTTGAGTTATTTTTAGCTGTGCTTAATTTGTATGTGTGTTAAATATTAACTAATGTAGAAGATTCATCTACTCAGGAACACATGAAAATAGGGTATCTGTTTCTCCTGCTCATTTCAAGTTGGTCGAAAAAGTTTAAATTTATCACATCTTGATGCAGCCTTTTCTATTTTTATGAATAAAATATACTATTGTATAGATGAATCTATACTAATATTATAAAGCTGAAGAGTTTGTTTGTTTGTTTGTTTACTGTTACAGCCTTTATATCGTCCCACTGCTGGGCACAGGCCTCCTCTCACACGGAGAAGGATTGAGCATTAATCACCACGCTTGCTCAATGCGGGTTGGTGATTTCAGACTATGTAGTCCAGGTTTCCTCAAGATGTTTTCCTTCACCTTTTTATCAGCCATTGGTGTCCAAGATATACTTAGAAAGTACATACAAACTTAGAAAAGTTGCATTGGTACTTGCCTGACTTGGAATCGAACCCACACTCTCATACTCGAGAGGTTGGTCCTTTACCCACTAGGCCACCACGACTTGTTTGTTTGTTGTTTGTTTGTTTGAACGCGCTAATCTCAGGAACTACTGGTCCGATTTGAAAATTTCTTTCAGTGTTAGATAGCCCATTTATCGAGAAAGGCTATAGGCTACTTTTTATCCCGGTACGGAAAGTAGTTCCCACGGGATGCGGGTGAAACCGCTGGCAGAAGCTAGTGTCCTATATAATACATAATCGCATCTATAAACTTGTAAAGATGTACTCAGTCAAATTCCTAAAATGTTTCTACTTTACTTCGCATTTTATAATTTCGGAGATTTTTGTAACCGCGCATTCGATACTCCCAAGAGTCGGTAAACAGAAAAAGAGCACAGTCATTGCGCTGAAAGAAAATCATTTTGAATATATTTTTTTATTTATTCTGAGTTTGTTTCGCCATACTTTTACGATATAATTTTTTTATGTCATTCGAAAGTCACATTAATCTGGAAACACGCCTGCAAAAACTAGGTTCGAATAACGTATGAGGCATATCCCGCGAAAATATTGCTCATTTCATATTCTTAGCACAAGTTCACAACTTCAGGCTGTCAAAATGATCATCTAAACACTTTTTAATAGGCGGCAAGAAATAGATTAAGGCGCGACAAGACTCGTTCCCAATTTGGACTCGGCGAACTTTTATGTCGGCAGCTTTACGTGAGCTGAAATGTTAGCAATAAGATTTAAAATAAATTATGTTCCATGTAAGGGCGCTCATAAAACACGGGGAAGACACGGTACAGGTAAATATAAGTAAAAAATACATAACAGGAACTTTTACAACCCTTGCAAGTGTTACAATAATTAAAGTTGAAATTGCGTTAATCCAGTGACCCCATTTTCATTGCTTTATCCTCCGATACCTGGCTTACTAAGTAGTTTCTGCGGTTGCCAAGGAAAACCGCAAAGTAGCGGCGGTCGCGAGGCTTGACGAAACTTATACTTAAGTATTGAAACCCGCACGTACAAAAGTAAGGCGTAGGCGTCGCTTGCTTCAGTTAAAAGCTTCGTATTGTTAGAATGTATTATTACCAAGATTACTTACTATCAGTATTATTTTTTGTGTTATTGTCAAAACACCTGAATACTTAGCCAAACATGAATTATATTGTGCTACCAAAGACATAATTTAGCAATGTTTTTTGCGATATTTAAAAGCATTGGTATTTGTCATATCATGTTTCATTTGGTGTCATATTCTGCAAAACAGTAATTTTACAACTTTTATTTTGAAAAGATTGCTATCTTAACCATGATTTGTTAATAAACACTATCAATAAATTGCAAATTATAGCTTGAAAATGTAATATCGTGTTTTAAGTCAGGTTAGTAAATTGTCGCGTTTAGTAATCCTTATATATGTGACGTAACTGGTGCATGTAGTTTGGGTGTTGACAACGCACGTTACTTGATTAACGAGATACTCTCTATGAAGCGAGTTTAAGCTACCAGCTGCTTCGGTATTTAAAATATTACTTACTAATAAGGTTTCAGTAACATTTAGTTGTATCTAAGGGTAGATTGTGATGTTACTGAATAAAATATAAATATCACTTTTTAACTATATTGTGTAAGAATTTGTTAATTATGATAGTTCTAAATGTACAGACGTAGATAGGTACATTGACAGATGCCTCTTCTGAACGCATAAAAATGTAAAATCTTTTGATACTCTAGCCCAATTCTACAGCAATTCAGTTTTGTAAGTAATTTTGGAATATAGGAATAACGGTGTAAAAGAATAGCCTAGTTCATATAATTTGACCAGACGCTTGGTACGGTAAAATTGCCGCTGGCTTTGGCGGTCGTCGCAGGCCTTATCTATTAATTGTTAGGCAGAATAGACTGTAAAAGCTAGAGGTAGTGTATTTTTCCAAATATGTGTTATTCTTTCATCTTTTTTCAGGTTAACTTGGCTGAAATTGTACCCCGTTGGCTATTTCAGCTTGTGTTTTTATCATAAACACCTGTACACAAACATACGTGTGTATCGCTCCCGGTGGAGAGCGTAGTAAAAGAATCAAGCGCCAACGGGCACACAAACATTAATTCCATTCCAAAAGTTTAAAATATTTCATTTGCGCCATTTGAACTCGCATGCGAATATTAATCTAAAGTTATTCACAGTTATTGAGTTAAATGTTTACTTTTAAATGGAAAGAGGATCAGAGGGACGTTAAAAGTTTTTTCTCGCAGCAAAAGTTTAAGTTAGAGCTGTGAACAACTGAGCGACTGCGGTTTCCTCGACCTGAATAGTTTAGTGAAATTCACCGAACACCACGCTGGCCGCGTGCCGAATGTTGCAGTTAAATAATTTGTGATAACCGCTTTCATTTATTCAACTTTCGCTCGAGATTTCCATGAGTAATTTGTCTGTTTCAGCGTTAAATGTCGTGTTATTATACGAGTATACGAGTAGACAAAATGTTTTAATTGTGCTCAGACAGAGAGGTGGCGGGAAGACGTTTATTGTGCGAACTTTTTACAACTCGCAGCTGCTTCCAGCGCAATTTGCCGGAGGCCGCAGTAAAAAACGTTACACAGTTTATGACTGTTAATAGTCCCTACTAATTGTGCTATGTTTGTTGATATTTCGATTGTAACATTGATACGACATACATTTCGTATCGCATTATTATCTGTCAGACAATCTATGAAACACGGACGATTATATCCAATTTTCCCATTCATTGCCATCATGTATTGTCTTCGTAATTCAGGAAGCGACGTTCTGTCGTTGATTTATTAACTTCCTTATGTTCGCGAGACATTCTCCGATATTTTCGTCTGCTTAAGAATACGCCGAGGGAATTATGTGTACAAAAATGTAATAAAGTAATGAGATAATATTCTAATATAAATGAGGCGTCTTTTTAAATTGCGTCTGAGTGGCTCGGAATTAATGTTAGTATTAGATTTAGCCGGGGCCGAGTGCGGAGGTATTTTTTCCAGGTACGCCATATAAATGTGCAGGCTAATCTATCACGCCGGCTGTCGGTGGACGTGTATTAATGGAGTGTGAATAAATTTGTAGACAAGCTAGGCAGCGCCGGCTCCTCCGACAGCTGTACCATCTTATCTGATCGGATTACATTGTACACTTCGATTTTCTAAGACTTCTAAGTAATAGCTACAAAGCTTCATGTTTGTTATTCGAGCGTTTTATTTTTGTGAGGTAGCTTGTGAACTGATTTCTTTTGTTTTTCTTGTTGAGCAGTTCTTTTGTTTGTCGGTTAGTGTTGTTTTATTGCTTCTTGTTATTCCTTGATATTTACTTTATTTCACATTGAAATAAGGATGATTTACGAATCAATGTCAATACCGTTGAGCAGTGATTGGAGTACGAGTAACATGATCATGGGTCCCTGCCTGCATTCGGTTACAATTATGAGGCTCTCAGCTTTCTCAGTGGAGACTGGGAAATTCATTACTTACGTAGAAAGCCTACGCTTTTATCTCGAAAGATGTGCTTTTGTAATCACATTACGCAAATGAGAGCTCGAGAATTCATGGTTGGTTCGGGATAGGGTCGTGATCCCAACAAATGTCTCCTACACAGGCTGACAACTAAATCTCCATCGCTACATTTATCAGTAGCAATCAAAGTGGCCGCTCCTCGATCAAACGTTACCAGTTCAAAAAACTAATCAACAAAAAGGTTTAGGAGTTTCATCATTGCTGGATTTTTTCAGACAGATTACTAATAACCAGTCACATTTGTTACACGGATTGTTACTTGAGTGAAATTATAATGGTATGTAAGTTTATCAGATACTTTGTTCGGAGGTAACGAACAGGTCATTAGCGCCATTCATTTGTTTTATTGAGGCTAATCGCTCACAAATTAATCTGCTTTCATTATGGCAGATTATAAATAAATTCCGATTCCATTTGTTTTGTGAGGCGATGTAACGATTTCACCAAATACATTTTGTACACAGTATATTTGGCTTCGACTAGCTTTTCGATAGGCTTTAATCGAATAAAAATATTCAAAAATAAAATCATAGTGCGGGCGTGAACACTAATACATGGTCAATGGAAACCGCCAGTTCAATCAAACATAAATCGAATCCCTCGTGAATACACAACGTGTATTTCAGTTTTATGATGATGATAGGTTATCAGAAATAATATACCACAATTCCACATGGCAATGGTCAATTTAAAGATAATAGCAGTGTAATTTGGCCCAGCCCGGCTAACTGGCCCAACATTACGGCATTTCAAAAAACGTTAAACTAAGCTAAAAACTGAAATAAATTGCATTCTCATTACCATTTACCGAGTTTGGCAGAAGTCCTGCGCCCGCCAGGAGAGTAACTCCATTTCCTGCTACGTGCTACGGCTGCTACGTCGTAGCTCGTAGCCGTAGCTATCGTAGCAGAGTGTGCCGTTTTGAATAATTGTTCATTTTGCTTTTTACCTCGCATCGTAGTAAAGGTAACAAACAAGTGAAGAATGATAAACCAAAATCTAAGATCACACTTTAAAAATCACCATCACCACATTTTGAACTTCAAATGTACCCGTATTAAGGTAAGCTTAAAACAATACGAAATCAGAATAGTTTTTTATTTTAAACACGGCATTCCTCATTGTTTACTAGAAAGAGGAAAAGAACAATAAACATTATATTTGTCCCGTGAAAGAATACAATTTATGAACAAAAAAGGTTCTTTGCTTGTCTGGAAATACGAGAATAATAGTGTAATAAGCTTAATTTCTACCCGGAAGGCGTAAATTCCAACAGACAAAAGTGGGTCAACAAGTATTATTCGAAAACTGACAATACTTAGAGCCAGCGCGCATTGCAGATTTTAAATCGTCCAATTCAAACTTTTTCTAAATTCAGAGTTCGTTCAAAAATATGGCTTAGTTCTTGTTTGTAGGATTTCTTTGTCCGATTTTAAATCGTTCGTTGTGCGCTGCCTTCTCTACACAATGCTTATTAGGCACTTATGTTTTTCGTGTTTGTGAGTAGACTCCGTAGAATAGACATTCTATTCTATTAACCCGAACAAAAACATTGCAAAGTCAGTTTATTTACGTTTCGATAATTTACCATGTAGGAAATAAAAAATAAACTTCTAACCTCCTTTTTATGTATACTTTATTATCGACTTCGCTACTCCCACACAAAACAAAATTGTCGACACAACGATACCACCCTACATTCAATTCGTGATATGGGTCGCATGTGAAATGAAATATCAAACAAATTACCCCTATCAATGATAATAGACACGCTCAAGCTCGGAATAGAGTGCGCTCCTCAAAAGATATATCTCATCGAAATAAAAGATAAACGATCGGAAGAATTCCGCGGTGTTATGTAATGGAAGGAGTAGTGAGGACGGCGGGGCGGGTGCGCGGGGCACGGGGGGCGGCGGCCGGTACAAAAATGACGGTATCAATTAAAAGCAGGCAACGCACCGGGCGCGCGCTGTCATCCATCACGCGGCCGAACGCCTGACGCGGACAAATGAAGTGCGATTTGATCCGACACCCGCTGATCCCACGTTCATTCACAACTTATGCAGTCACTAAGAAAAACAAAGAACCCCACCTCATTAGGACAGCTAAGTCTTATGTTTTATTCACCATGGACGGAGAAACGACTAACCCAACTAATTTAACTTTTAAAACGAGTGACAATTTGTTCAATTCAGAACATTTTTAATAATAGAGCTTGTCGACTTCGGAAGCAATTAGGTGGGACTTCAAGGTATTTAATGGTTTTGTAACTGTTCGGATTGCCGTTGTTGAGCGCTATAATACGTATATTAATGTTGTAGACAACGACTTGTGTGTATGCATAATTGTTACCTACACTCTAGAATGGATTGGGTATTCGTTTTATGAACACGTTTCATGTGAGATTACATTTACAGTTGACATGTACAAAGTTCTACATTCGGAGCCAATATCTGGAGATCAAACAAATATTTGTTTGTGGCCAGGAGCCCACCTGGCTTGTACAAGTCGATTCTAAGTACAAAAGGTGGACGCTCACCGACTACGTCATTTAGTTCGTCAAATATGTACGACTAGTTCGGACACAAGCAGTTTCACTGAACTTCAAAAACATCAAGCAGCTTAGTTTGACGACGTACTTGTACTTTATGTATTTACATCAATAACTAATACAAAATCGATGTACATTTAGGTAAATATGTGCCTTTCTATTGCCATATAATAAAAATGAAAAGTAAGTTGGGATAATTTAAGAAGAAAAGCGTCCATCTTGGTGGCATTTTATATCGTCCTAAGTATTGATATTTGCGTCTTAAACGTTCATTTCCAGCACATCTTAAATCCAAGGTTTTCGTTTTTCACTTTGTTTAGTGACAATTGTGAGGGCTTTAGAGCTTTTTGGGCTTTGAAAGCGTCGTTCTCTGCGAGGTTTGTAAGGATTGCGGGTATCGAAAAATGTCTATAGTCTTGATGTTTTCGACGGAACAACTCGAATGACTGAGAACGATAACGATTTTTCGAATAAACGTCAACGATGGCAATTTTCTTTTTCTTTTATGTTTTTTACTTTTGGCGATATAGCGACTGGCTTTCAAGCAGACATTTTCCCTGAACATTTTTACAAAGTTGTTGTGTGTTAAAATTTTCTGTACCGGGCAGAAGTTGCCGTGAAAAATAGCAACAGAAACATCGCGTTCATTATCATCTCGCCTTAATATGATGAGAGTTGGCAGAGTTCCCGAACTACTACAGCGGATAATTCTGTTTTCGGCTACGTGCCGTGAATTATTAGTGGCTACTCCACTACGCCGACCAATCTTAACCTTTTTTGTCCAACACTTTCTGTGCATATTACAAATTAGATGCATTTTCTTGACAGCGTTGTTTCAGCAATAATAGATACGTCAGATTTGTTTTCAAGTTCTACTAATTATTTCAATTTTCTCGGGCATATCAAACTTACAGTATTAGAAGCTCTCCCTAAAAGTATGATCGATTCGTCTAGACAAGTTAATAATTTTATTCAAACGCTTTCACTAAGACAATAGGTAGATATGTATAAAATTTGTTAGGGATCATTGACCTATAATCTGGGTATTGACTCCAGTTAGCTGGTAAAAATATCTTTCCTTTCCACGTGAATTACTAAAGCAACTTCTGTCGGTTTTTTTACCTTAATAAAACAGAAAGTTGATGAGCTCCTTTAAAATTCGGATTTTATTTACGTACATGCAGTATATTTCAGATATAATGAACAGGAGTTCTGTATAGTATACTGTTAAAAGTATGTTCCTACCCACCGACTTCACGAGCATAAACATCCGATTTTTTTAAACAACAATTTTTTATTAAAATTTGACGTAAAAATTCATATTAAACAGTTGTTTTAAGAAAACTGATGCGTATGTTGTTGGTGAACTTGGGCCTTGATCGATTACAAAACGCAGGTTGCCGCGTTACTGGTGCCTAATTCAATTTAATGTCAAGAAGATCGGGTGACGTTAATTTAATTGTTAATAGAATTAAGGGTTTCTTAAAGAATGATGTGGCCACGTCCCTACGGCGAGCGAGCAATAAATACATCATGCGAGGTACCCGTCACCAACGCAACGTTTCCATCTAATATATTACACAGTGGAGTGAAATACTTAGCTCACAACAATATTTATGTTCCTACGACTGAATTATAAATACGATATGATATATGAGCGGCGTTTTATAGGTGATAATATTGTTATGCATTTTTTTTTTTTTAGGTAACTGTACTCCATTTGAGTAGGCACTTATCTGTAGGTAAACAATTTTGATAGGACTTTTTACACAACTTCATATTAAACAAATGAACTGCTCCATGAAATAATAGCTCAATTGATTAAGTAATTGTTATTATGATATTTATAGTGACTTTATTTTCAAACTGAGTTTTGAAATAAAAAGGCATATGTTTGTCTTTAGATAAGTGCTTACTCACATGGAATATATTTATGAAAGTGCAATTGAAAAGGTGAATATATCTGCATAATGAATGGAGTTAGTGCCGTTTATCTTGTTTTTTCAACTTTAAGGAATAAACGTAACATCATTATTATTCTTTATTGCATACACAAAAATTTATTTTCATGTACACATAACACAGAAAGGTTAAAACGTTAATCTTTATTAACGAACTAAAAACAAGTAAATCAATCTCAAATAATTCATTTTAACAGTTCTTACGTTATTTCAATTATTACATGGCTTTAGTTTCTCACTCAACCGTGGTTGCCATTTGCTGTGCATTCCCGTTCATCAAGTCTAGACGCCTAATAATTTGGTTATACAGTATCTGCAATATTGCCGGGAAATACTGGGTCGCACATCGCCAGTTATATTGCGGTGCTGTTCCCGAATATCGCTGCGTTATCTGTCCATTGAGCCTACATCTACTAACAATTGGGTACCTATATAAATCCGCTTCAATACGCCTCTTTTCCAATCCTCAGTAAGTGTTGTCGATTTTGAGATTTTTCGGAAATAAAATAGAATATATTTTCACGTGAATTTTGTTTCGAAGTTTTATTCAAATAAATATTTTCAACATACAAGCATGTATATAATTTTCAACAGTTATTCTCAGTAACGTTTTTGAATAAACCAGCGAAATAAATTGAAGCGAAATCCGAAATCCAATTCTGCTTAAAATGTTAACTAACAAGATCCAACCACAATTATTAGTTCGTTGCTAGGCAACATATTAAATAAAACCTATTAATTAAGTTTCAAACTTCGGAAAATTATGAGTATCTTTCAGTTTGTATAAAGTTTCCATGCCCACGGAAACGTCCAAATATCCAAGGTTGTCCTCAAACAACGTCAAAAGGAATATTACGTTCCACGTCGATCGTAGTGCGAATCTATTGGCCTTGGAGGTAGACGGCGATAATTTGTAGACATACAGATCGCAATACTTTTAGTTGGATAAACAGGAATCGTGTTTTGGTGTACAACGTTCCAGTCATTAGATGTAGGGCCGTTCTTACCCTTTTCAAAGTCGTGGTGGGTGCTTGTCGGTGGATGGGTGAATTATTTAGCAGCCGCGCGCTACCGGCCGCCGTGCATGACGTTTATCACGCGTCTTACCAATTATTATCAGAAACACACCGCTGCTTTGGTAATCACTTTAACATTTGTCAAATAATATAGTACGTGTCGCGTGAAAAGACTTTTAATATCAAATATGTAAGAATTATTCCATCCACTTTAGTTTATATCTTTTGTGCTTGAAAGAATTGGTAAAAGAAGTTATGCTTAAGTTTAGCTTGGTCGCAATGTTAGAAACGACGCTCGAGTACGTTCGTACTTTCATAAAATTACGTAAAGTTTGCACCAAAGCACGGATATCTGTGAAACTATTATTTCTATCTTGTGACCATTAAGGGTCATTAGAGTATTACTGCGTTGAATCTGTGTTGGTAGCAAACATGTTGTGTATTTCTATTTAGTTCCAAGCTTAAATGGGCCTGATTTATCAAACGTAATATGAAATAGCTGTTAATATACACCTGAAAGGTTTTTGAAATAAAGCAAAGTTAAAATAAAATGAGGGTATAAATTATGAAAAAATAATCTGTTTTATTGTACAAATGGTCATATTTTCAAATTCGCTTAATCTTTCTGCTTACTTATGTAGAATTTTGCTTTCTTATTTAAATAGGGATATTTAGTAGTTACATATCTGAGTCCTTAGGAACACTAGGTATGATGTGATGTTATAAAGAACCAAAACACAGTTGGTTGTGACACAATAATTAACCAGTCACGCGTCCCTCCCTTGTCAATATGTTTGGAAACATCTTTCATTCCTACGACATTTATGTTCATATCACTGAATTATAAATAAAGCAGGCCGAAGCTTTTCTTATAACATAATAAATTACTTGTAATGCAAGAAGATAATTAATGAATACTTTATTGATTTCTAGATTATGGTAGACTCGATAAAAATAGTTGTAAGTCGGACGCTGACCGAATTTCAGTTATCAATTTTATTATGGTTGTCAAATAGAATATTTTCAATGTTTTCTTTTATAAATACATATATCAGTCATAAAAATCTGCTGATAACATTGTATAAATAACGTTGCAATCATGAATTTATCTGAAAACCAATAAACATCATGTTTGCATTGATGTGACGGCGAAAAATTGTTTATTATTTTGACAACATGTTTATACCTATTTTTAAACATGTTGTTCTTTTTTTAAACAATCTTGTTTAAAACCAGTCTATTATTCTGAATTGTGTTTTCTATTCCATTAGAAAAGCTCATCGTTTTTGATGTTATAGTATAGATAGTCTAACTACAAAAGACAACATTTCCTCAATATATTCATATTCATATTATTTATTTGCATTCCACAATGTATAAAGTAGGTGTTACAATTAGGCTTAGAGCTAGGTACAATTGTGGACCCTGTAGGGCACAGCAAAATAAAATAAAACTTACAACTAAAATTAACGATTAAATCTATAGAAAAAAAAATATATAAAAAATTAACAATTTACTATAACATTATTAAACATTTGCATTTGTTTATGTTTCATATAGGAACAAGAGTGCGACTAGACATTACCTATTGTCTGTAGGTACAATTTAATAACAGGTATTTGCTAAAATATAAAAGAAAAGAAACTGTAAAATCGGAAAGTGTGATGTGTTGTTATGTGGTGTGTTGTGTGTAGACTATATCTTTATCATTCATATATTCGGTTATCGAGTAGTAGGCTTTGTTGATGAGGATGTTTTTGAGTGCGCGTATGAATTTAGTTTCGCTAGTTTCATTTTTTAAAGAATCTGGTAATTTGTTGTATATTTTGATAAGGGCTATTGGTGTGAAGTGTCATATGTGAAGAGGGAAGCATTAACATGTTCTTGTGTCTAACTGGACGATCATTATGTTTATTTCCACGGGTTATGAAAAAGTTTGTATTTTTTTTTACAAATTTACATATTTCCAGGATATAAATAGATGGTAGTGTTTATACTTTGCTATGGTCAATGTTATAATTATTCACTGAATATTCCAGGAATTATTAAACTCCTACGCTGTTAATGTCACTCAAGTATAATTACTGGTTGCTTATACATAATATAAATGTCTATCAATGAGAGACTGAGTGTCACTAGAAAATATACATTTAACTGTCGTAAGTTATATGAGAACAGCAAAGTATCAAGTTGCATCAACAATAAATGCAATCTAGGTTCTTGAATACACACACAGACATACATACTATTCTACGTTTTCAAATGTTTACATAGCATTTTGTCGTCACAACAACAAGTTGTAATTATACCGTAGCGAGAACACACTAGTGTTGCCAGTTCGCTGATTACGTCAAACGTAAATCATTATGATCCAACAGACATACTCATACATACTCATACATGAATACAGTGCCGAAAGATATTTGTTCACTAAAATTAGAGACAGGGCCCCGAGGCTTATTGGCATATCATCCGTTACGCTGTGCTACGAATGTGTGCTCTGCTAGCTACGCGGCTACGATCGCTACGTTCGTAGCTCGTAGCATGCAAACTCGGTCGTTTCCTGCGCATCTCAATTTGGCTTTGTTTAATTCGACTTCGATGGTAGGTAACTTGAATTTTTTTAATTACGCGTTTGTATAAATTATTTTTTTAGATTATTTTCATACGTGCTTCATATTTTTTCAGTTACATATTTTGTAATTGTCATAACCTATTAATACAAATATTGAATTTTCATTTACTAGGCTCATAATAATTTAAGATTATTCAATTACTATCATATAGAACGACAAGTCTTAGTACTCCTGAAATTATGAGATTCCCTTATTTTCGGTTAAGACACCTTGTACAAATTGACTTCTCATCATAAAACATTATCATGCAACGTGCTAGACAAGATTAGATCTTTCACTATCCATCTCACTAAAGACACAACTAATCTTTGCCGTAATCGCTCGGGGCATTAAAATTTCAATCCAAGTAGCTCGTAACTATCTAGGTAAAATTAATTTTAACTTTGAAATTAAAAATAGTTTCCTATGGAGCTTAAAGTTTTTGCTAAGCTCAAGATTACCAGACCGCGAAAAGGCAACGGGCTAGCTAACATGCGAGGCTTTTATCTTCAAAGGTGTGCCGTTACAATGGCGGTATTACGCAAACGAGAGCTCAAGAATTTACTGTAGACGCTGCACCTTCCCCACGATATAATGAGATGCGAACACACTGATATTTTGTAAGTAAAACCTGCATACTGCAAACTGTTCTCGCTATAAGTCTTGAATTAATTTTGTTGTCATTTAAAGCAAATGTTAGTGCGCTGTAAAAAATATTTTACGTCGTAATTGCCTTTTAATCGCAGTTTATTAGCAGCAATACCATAAATAAATGCGTTTGCATGACTTTTTGTAGTTATATTTTATGTATAAGTGATGATTTAATTGAATAAATTGCTGATATTTCGTCAACAAACTTAAAGGTTAGGTCTAGTTGTGACAGGTTGATATTTAAGTTACAATTTCATTTGAACATTAAAAACTGACCTTTTCATCTTGTATCTTCAATAAGGCCAAATAACATTGCCCCAAAACCCAATTATTAGCAAAAGTTTTGATTTATTAAAAATATAATTCCGTACCAATTCGAGAAGATCGAGCTATCAAAATTCAATTTTATCCGTTACTGAATTTCAAATGCCATGTTCAATTCCGGCTCGGATATTTCGGACAGACTTTCGTACTTGCAAGTTTGAATTACCCAAACGCTAATTGCGGTTATACCATGAAACCTGACATCAATTTCGCAAATAACAATTTGAGTAATTTGGTATCGAACAACCAGAGGCATTTACTGGCGACTGGCGGCTCGAATCACGTCGTATCTTTCGACCACTTGGAAATTTTGAACGTTCGAGAACTAATTGACTCGGGTCCGAGTCGATCGATGTTAGGAAGCCCATTAGGCAATTACATACGACCGACTGGACTTATACATTCTTTAGTAATTTTGTGGTCTTCGTATATAATTAGGACGACAGCTCTCTTTACATTAATATTCGAATAGGTCGAGTAAAGTGACTTAGCTCTAATCATACATTTGAGTGTTTCTTTACTGAAATATTAAAGAAGTTAATACTTGTAAAAGGGTTGTTGAAACATAAACTCCTTTACTTATTCACAAAGATAAGATTAACAAGAAAAATCTTATCTTTGTTGGTAACATAACAAGCTTCAACTATAATTTTTACACATGTCTTTTCAACATTTTCTATTTTTATATACATAGTTCTATGTTCTTTATAGTATTCCTAGTTTTAACTCAAAAACAAAGACGAAGGTGGTTTACGTACTTGAAATGCGGAAACAGTAGTATACTCGTACTCGTATAGTAAAAGGTTTCCGAAACGGTTTGGGAGAGGCAGTTGTGCGTCAGAGGTTTGTTGGGAAGTCGTCGTGTCTCCGCAATAATTTAGCTGTTGCGGGCACAATGACGCCCGTGCCCCATTCTACGTTCGTGTTCGCCTGACAGTTGCGTACCACCGCAACGTACAATATCTGAACAATTTGCTGCGACGGATTTTAAACCGTGAAATGTTGCAACTGATGTTCGAATGTACCACAGATGCTTTTGCTAATGAATGCAGTTATTAAACTAATTTTATGCGAAGTTTTGAAAGTAACACAGAAAATTAAGCTTATTTCTTTCCTGTACCTATAAGAAATCGGTAAATTGCTTCCACCAATAATATTTCCAACAGTGAAAGGAGCAGTGAAAGCTCCTTTACCGCAAATTAAAGAAAAATCTTATTGTTACGTTTTATTTACGATGCGCGGCAATGATACCGATGCCAGCGCCGTAATGCCACGAAGTTAATTTATTCCTACTTAGGCGAAAGCCGATGGAAAAATATTTCACCGAGATTATAATTTTCTCTTTATGTTGTAAATCATTATTCTTGTTTAGGATGTAATAAAATCCTTTAATTACTTTAGCCGATAGACCCTTTTTCTTGGGAATTTCATTAAGTTTCTGACCCACCGAAGATTTGATTAAGAAATATTACTTTAAAGGAAGCATTATATTTATAACGCTCAGAGTTATTGATTACAGATATTCTTAGTTACGTACGTAACATGTTAAGGTTGTGACCTTAATTTGAAAGCAAATAATTGTCGTTCTGTGAGCTTAGCTTGTAATACAAAAGTAAGCAAACAGCGAGTTAGCAGGAAGGCAGGTGTTGTCATAGAGCGCGTGATTACTAGCAGCAGCAGCGCAGTAACTCGTAACAAGTCAGCGACAGCGGACGACGGCGCACAGAAGAACAACTTGATACACGACTCCGGCTGTCTAGTATTTAGCTTGTTTTGCGGCCGAGCCCGTCGCCTCTGCAACTCTCACAAACTCTAAATAACAAAGTGGGGTGAACCATCCTTCGCTGAAAACAAATAGCCGACCTTTTGCCTTCTTTATGAGACCCTTGTTAACTTGTCCTTAATAAATTATTTATTTTGCGCCGCGCGACGGTGTTACTGCTACATTTTTGTTAATTTTATTTATTATTTTCGAATAAGTTTTTACGGGCCAGCCGATTAATGGCCGGAATTTATTATACTTGCTAACTTTTAGGGAATGAGCGGAAGATCTTATAACAGTTTACTTTTTATGCTCAGTTAGGTATTATTATTTGCTATAAAATAACTTTTTGTGTTATTGTTGAAA
This sequence comes from Helicoverpa assulta, assembly GCA_963856015.1. Lineage (NCBI taxonomy): Eukaryota > Metazoa > Arthropoda > Insecta > Lepidoptera > Noctuidae > Helicoverpa > Helicoverpa assulta. The sequence continues at coordinate 7,931,726 of CAWLCW010000016.1, forward strand.
AGAAGTTAGATACAATGTAATACCTTCTTTTAGGTCTATGACCGCTGTTATCTATTAAAGAAGAAATGTGTTTTTTGTTAAGCTTGTAAGAAACATGGTACTCTGAAAAGTCACATAATAAATTCCACATATATTTATATTCTGTTTCACTGTTTTATCCCTTCAGGTTATGGGCCCAGGCACATGATCCTGCAAGGCGATAGCATCCTAAAACAGTGAACAGTAAATACTGCATCGTAAATAAATACTTGTTCGTAATACAAGGAAGGGACGAGCGCAGGAAGGTAAAATGGAAGATAACAAGACATCACATATCAAATTAGAAGGAACGACAAACTGGAATGTGTGGAAATTCCAAACAAAAGTCGTGTTACGGAGCCAGGACTTACTGGATGTGGTTCTAGGAACGAGGGTGGCACCAAAAGAGGCGGCGGAGAAAGCTAAATGGGAGAAGCTGGATGCGAAAGCTCAAACATGGCTTGTGACAAGAATGTCGGAAAATGTGATGACGCACATCCTAACATGCAATACGTCTGCAGAAATGTGGAAGAAACTTTGTACCATTTACGAACAAACTTCCGAAACAACTGTACATATAGTCCAACAACGTTTCTTTCAATATAAATATGAAGACGGAACGGACATGTCCACATTCTTATCGAAAATAGAAGAACTGAAAAATCAATTAAAGCAGATGGAAGAAAGTATTTCCGAAAAATTCATAATAACTAAGGTGTTAATGTCACTTCCAGTAAAATACCAATATTTTATATCCGCTTGGGAATCGGCGCCAGAAGACAAGCAGACTTATGACAACCTCGTTGCCAGATTACTCATAGAAGAAGAGCGATTGAGAGACAAAGAAGAAGTGCCTCAGCAGTCAGCAGCTTTCGTCGCGAAGAAAGAGGATAGACAGAATATCAAATGCTTCAAATGTCAGACGACAGGACATTTTCAAAGTGAATGTGGTGGACGCTTTGGTGGACAGTACAATAATAGAAACAATATACCAAGAAGTGATACGCGTAATAAACCGTGGAAGAAGTGCTACTATTGTAAAAAATCGGGACATACTAAGAATGAGTGCTGGTTCAAAATAAATAAGGATAAAAAGGCCGAAAATGCATTCGTCGCGCAGTCGAGTGAACATTATAAACAATCGCAGTGGTTAGTGGACACTGGCGCAAGCCAACATATGTGCCGCGATCGTTATCTCTTTGCTACGTATTATCCGTTAACAAATAAATCCGTAATTATAGGAAACGGTCAGGCAATTAGTGCACACGGATTTGGCAGGGTGGCGCTGCAGTTCCATGACGGTCGGCAATGGAAAGATACAACCATCGACAATGTGCTGTACGTTCCAGAACTGAAAACAAATTTATTTTCAGTGACATGCGTGACAGCTAAAGGGTATGTCATGAAAATGAACAATAAAACGTGCAAAATTTATAAACATAATAGAGTATGTGCGGTGGGTCAAAACCGTGGTGATATGTGCTATATGAACGTAAGATATAAATGCGAAGAAGCAAACGTATCTCAGGTACAACTAACTTTGAAAGAATGGCACGAAAGGCTAGCGCATCAAAATTTTACATACGTTAAAACTTTTCTCAAAAATAATAATATTCGTTTTAGGGATAATGCAGAAGAAAAGTGCGAGGGTTGCCTACAAGGCAAAATTCATCGGCTGCCCTTCAAAACGTCTGAAACAAAGTCAACTAGGACATGCGAAATTATACATGCAGACACGTGTGGGCCTATGGAGGTACCATCAGTGGGAGGTTCCCGTTATTTCGTTGTCATGAAAGATGATTACTCAAATTACAGGTCAGTGTATTTTATTAAAGGGAAGGATGAAGTGAGAGTATGTATTGAGAACTTCATAAACCAAGCTGAAAATATTACTAAAAATAAAATACATTATTTTCGGAGTGACAATGGAACGGAATATACAAGTAGGGCTGTGCAAGACCTTTTTGCTAAGCGAGGTATCATTCACCAAACAACAGTGCCATATACGCCCGAGCAAAACGGTAAGGCGGAAAGAGAAAACCGTACTTTGGTTGAGGCAGCGAGAACAATGCTGTGTGCGAAGGGTTTACCTAAAAAGCTATGGGCAGAGGGTATTCATACAGCAGCCTACGTATTAAATAGAACTGGCAAAAGCCATGAGCCTGAAAGAACACCGTTTGAGACATGGACAAACAAACGCTTTGATTTTAATAATTTAAAAACCTTTGGCACAGAAGTTTTCGTCCATATCCCAAAGCAAAACAGAAGAAAGTGGGACCCAAAGGGAGAAAAGGGAATAATGGTGGGGTATGGAGATAATGTAAAGGGACATAGAATATATTTTCCAAAGAAAAACAGCGTGGAAATTAGAAGGGATATAGTTTTTCTAGAACAGACTGAGAAGAAGAAAGAACAGTTGGTAATGTTGGAAATCGAAGATGTTGGTCAGGATAGTACATCCAGTGAAAAGGTAAACGACATAAACCAACAGTCCAATGAAAGTGTAGAGCTGAAGGAAGCCAAACAGCCGGAGGCAATTTTAGAAGTATCTACAGATAGTGACATGAGTATGCATGTACCAGATAGTGACATGAGTATGTATGTACCATGTTCAAGTGACGAGGTCTGCAGCAGTGAAGAGGATAGAGTATTATCTCCTCGCAGAAGTACTCGTATAAGAAAACAGACCTCCTTCTACAAGTGTCACTATGTCTCCACTCAGGAAAATGAGCCTTTAACATTCCAAGAAGCCATGAAAAGGCCAGACGCTAGTAAATGGCAAGAAGCCATAAGCAGAGAACTAAAAACCCTGAAAGAAAATAATACATGGGTTGTCTGTGAAAAACCTGTGGTTGCAAAGACTGTTAGGAATAAAGTTCGTTTGAAATTTATGCCCCCATAGAGTATTGTTAATTGTTAATGTAGAAAATAGGTTGTTTGTCTTATGCAGCATTAGGAACTAGGCCAGATATTTGTGTAGCTGTGTCAATTTTAAGCAGGTATCAAAACAAAGCAAACAATGTGTTGTTAACAAAGAGTTATGAGATATATTAAATATACCATTAATCACAGATTAGTGTATAAATGTTATAATGATATGCTAGTTGGATACTGTGATGCTGACTGGGGAGGAGATTTAAAAGACAGGAGGTCAACAAGTGGATTTTGTTTTATGTTTTCAAATTGTTTAATTTCATGGAGTTCTAAAAAACAAGTTAGTGTGAGTCTGTCTTCTACAGAATCAGAATATGTGGCAATTAGTGTAGCTGCAGCTGATGCTTGTTGGCTAATAAATTTATTAAAAGATTTTAGTATTGAGAATATTTGTCCTGTAGTATTGTTTAGTGATAATCAAAGTGCTATAATGGTTGCTAATACTGATAGCGTTAAGAGATCGAAACATATTGACATTAGATATCACTATATTAAGGAATTAATTAAGAAAGGCAAGTTAGTTTTGAAATATGTTAAAGCAGAAGATCAGACAGCCGATATTTTTACAAAAGCCTTAAATAAGAATTTATTATTTCGATTTATGAATAAGTGTGGTTTATATGAGGCTTAAGTTATGTTTATGTTTTTTATGTTATGTAATGTAATGCTATGTTATAAATGTAGGTATTACCTTGAAGGGGGGTGTTGAAAAGAAGTTAGATACAATGTAATACCTTCTTTTAGGTCTATGACCGCTGTTATCTATTAAAGAAGAAATGTGTTTTTTGTTAAGCTTGTAAGAAACATGGTACTCTGAAAAGTCACATAATAAATTCCACATATATTTATATTCTGTTTCACTGTTTTATCCCTTCAGTTATGATAGCAAAATTTTGAGATTGTCCTACTTTTATAAGATTATATATCTACCGTAGGGATAATATTATTCAAGTAATGTTGTTTATACGTAGTTTGATATATCATCGTGTTAGGTGTGAAAGGAAATACATACTTACAATAATTGTGGCGAATGTTGCAGGCTTCCACTTATATAAGGCGTTCTACTTTATTTTTATCACAATAAGAAACTTCACGAGAAAGTTGTCTGCGTTTGTGCTAAGTTCAGTAACGAGCCAATCAAAATACGGAACAGAATGTTTCCTCACAGGCCACGCTCGTGCGTGAAATCTGCTAATATACGAGTATTTGTACTCGCATATTATACTTGTAATATCAAATTCTAATAGATAAACGTTGAAACGTCGAACAATTCCGGCTTATAAAATAATTGTACTGATTTAATTCGATTATAGTCTCGTTTAAATAAAAGAACTGAATTAACAGTTTAATTAAATTCATTACTTGCATCATTGTGTTCACAAAAGAGTGATTGCGTCATTTTGCGACACTGGATCTGTGCTTTGTAACATAATGGCCTCTACGGGAATCTGCAAATTAAATAGGGAGTTAAACCGCCGGCAATTATGGAACAAAAGAAAATACCAGCATCGATTGATGATGATTAACAAGCACTTTTTAAAAACAATGTAATCTCTAAAAATAGGCTTAGAGCGGAGAATTGTTACCCCTGATCGAATTAAACGTTTCTAAGTCGAGGTTTTATTACCATAGCGACGTTTATATATAGATGGAAAACAATGTGTCGTCGGGCTGTATGTACTCGTATTATAAAAGAAGGTAAATAACGGCGTCGCCTGGTATATTTGCCGGAAAGATTTTCCGTTTCAGTCACACGAAGAAAATGTGTTTGATTTATCAGCACTTGAGGCCGGACCTTCCGTTCGCTATAAATTTTATTGTGTTATGATTTAGGGACGCGTATGCGATTTTATGGTAAACACTTTGCTCTTTGTGTTTGTTATGTGATTTATGTCGTGCTCGGCTTAGGCTCGATGTGAGATGCTGTCGAACGCTAACCGATCTAAATAACAAAACTCTGAATTATGACCTTATATTTTCACCATTCACGGCGTTTATTATAAATGATGTAACGACATCACTGTAATGTTAGGAACACGTTAATGTGTGGCATTTTTGACACGTGTAATCGTATCGTATATTGCTTCGTGCCGTAAAAGTAGATATTCATTTTTATGTTCATTTACAACACGTTTGAAATGGGTTTTACTGAACGCATTTATATCATTTTTATTTTGCCAGCAGGTGCTTGTCCCATTTAATATCTGTTTGTATTATTCTTTCTTATCATACAGGTCAAGTATCACTGAAGCTGTAATTACTAAATTATATCTATACATATATGGAGCGTAGAGAATCTCGATCATTTATTGTAGTACTTCTTGAACCTGACGCTAACTTGTTTTCGCCCAGGGCTCAGTTCATTTCTACTTAACGGTACTATATAGCTTTAAAGACTGCATCAATATTTTAATTCTTAAAAACAAACATATTATTTCGAGTAAAATTTCACATATTCATTTCTTTTTAGTTTCTAATAGTAGGCACACGATAATAATAGACAATACTCATATACATTGTATATACTTATGCTTTTATTCATATTTATTATTAGCTCTAGTGTGCTACTTTGATGCTACTCATCTCTTTGTAAGCAATCCCTTATTTAAATTTGAGAAGTACCAAATTTTCTTATTTAAATAATACCTTCTGAAGTTTATAACGGATTATTTTGAAGTGGTCATTACAGAACAAAATTGGTAGCTTTATTATTCTCAACGGTCTGATAACGTTTGAGATGGTAATCGATATAAATAAGTCATAACTGCGAAACAAATTAATGTTGAACTGCCTAACTTTCAATTATTCTCAAAAGTACGACAGGTAAGTACATTTCAATGTTATTATGAATAACTTGTTAACAAGTTTTAGCGATAAAGTTTCTAATACAACAAATAATAGGTTATCTATTTACTTTTATATTTACATAGGTTTATAGGACGCATGATACTTTGTTAGGTCCAATTAAAGTAGCTTAGCAATGTGCGGACTAAAACCTCCAAAGGCATTAGCAGTAAGTTATGGTAGTAATTACTAGTTTGGTGTAACTACGATATATTCGCGCGCATCGATTATCTCATTTCCTAGTAATCATATCGAAACTACTTAATAGAGATCGTTTTCCGACTAAGCTCGAAGTTTCACTACATTTTCACATTGGATTTACAAGCTATTAAAGTAGAGGAGTATAAGAATTAAGCTGGCGGGGAGAATTAATGGCGCAGCAGCTTGTTAATCCGATAGCTGTAATGCGCTTACTCTCAGATACTATTAACTTTAAACCATTACATGTTTTATGGACCACAATTACGACACATTTTTACCCTGCCCTGTTAAAGCCTACACTATAACGTTAAACAACTACAAAAATGTGCGGTTAAGACATAAAAAGACATAGTCGTGTAAAATGTAGCATAAAGAAGTCTTTGTTTAAAAAGGTTCGTAAAATAAACCTCTATCTTTGTATAAGTATACATGCATTTACTGTACAACGCTACAGCGGGTAGATAAGGCGCAGTGAACTCATTACGGTGTACAAGTTTAAGATAGGGTACGCACTGTGTGACTGCAGCGGCTATCTAGACACACGGCAGTGTGTCCGCCAAGTTCGAGCAAAAAAAGCGACACACCGGCCGTGGGTTATATTACACGAACCATTTCGGGCCAAATTCGACCCCCCTGTAACTCAAAATCTATTTTATTTACGCATATCAAATTTCTAGTATCTGTTGAGACCCCCTCACTTATCTAAAATACAAAATTTCATTAAAATACCTATTGTAGGTCTTGAGATATTGACGTCAGAAAATCGCTATTTTTACTATACACTGATTCACTGATTCACTGATTCACTTATTCACTTATTCACTGACTCACTCATCAAAAACCTAGACCACTTCCAATGGTCGTATTGACTTGAAATTTGGCATGGAGGTAGGTCTTTATGTCAAGGTAAAGAGAAAAATCTGAAAATGGCCAAGTGTGAGTCGGTTTCAAAATAATGAAGGTGTTTTATACCCGGTGTAAATTTATACCCCTAAGGAACTAAAACGAACTAAATTTATCTATATTTATATAATATATCTTCGAATGGTACAAAGGTTTGTATTTAGTCAAAGTAAAGTAAAAATCTGAAAACGGCCAAGTGTGAATCACTTTCGAAAATAACGAATGTGTAACTTTGATTCACGAACATAATATATGATAACATGTCATGTCAGTCAGTTGGTAAATCTAGTCCATTTAGTTAATCTAGTTCATTTCTTTGTAAGAAACATAGTGCAAATTAAAAAATAGTATAAATGAGACATTTCTTTAACTAACTTCATCATAAGAAAAAAATAAAATAAACAACCTTACAAAAATAAATGAAATCCCACCCAAAACAAAAATGTGAAAGACTGCCAAGTTCGATACTATGGGAATGCTTCGCCTATAAAAGAAGTGAGATCTGAATAAGTACCAAGTTCCATACACATACCTCAGTTAAAAATAGTTACTTTTTAATGATGATTACTTGGCAAGTTTTAATAGAAAATTAAATACTTGATTCATTGCGTTTAGTAGGTTTATAACAAGGTGTATGAAAACTTGCCAAGTAACATCATTAAAAAGTAACTATTTTTAACTGAGGTATGTGTATGGAACTTGGTACTTATTCAGATCTCACTTCTTTTATAGGCGAAGCATTCCCATAGTATCGAACTTGGCAGTCTTTCACATTTTTGTTTTGGGTGGGATCAGATTTACTGTGCTAACAGGGAGCGGGATTGCATTCGTCCTCGTTGGCTGGTCGCCGCATAATGTGTCCCAGGCTCAAGTCGTTCGTCGCCTGGGGGCATCGAGTGTCTTAGAACGCTGTTATTTTCGTTAGTAGCAGTTAGTAATTACCTGCTTGCCTGTTTGCTGCTGACAGATCCAATTACATTAAAGGGATCGAACCCCATTCCATTAGGCGGCACACTTTGTTACTTCAACAAACGTATTGTTTTCAGCCCACGATTGTATTACGATTACCCACGTGTATTAACAGTATTACGCTTTTAGTAAAATAAAATTTGTTTTCCTTTGACTAAAGGGGGCTGCGTTTGATGGAGGATTCAAATGTTAGTGATTTCAGGTGTGTGTAGGCGTATCTTATATTATAGAGATTTTATTATGCCTGCGTGCCATGAACGAAGTACTTACTATTAGATACTAGTTTGGTGTGGCTTTAATTTAATATTAAATAGGTCGGTTTTAGGTATCCTCTCATAATGCCATATTCAAAGTACTGGTGGGTAAAACTTTAGTTCGAAAGAAAGAATTTATTTAGTTCCGGGAAGTGAGTTTAAAGCCAATCCATCCCTATCAAAGTTTGGTTTTGAATCAGTATGACCAGTCTTTCTTGAATAATGAAGTCGTTTAAGACAATTAGGTAATTAAAGAACTGAACTGAATGGAAATAAAGTACTAATGATATTCCGCTTTCGTTTATACAAAGGATCAGATACCAATTTAACGTTCCGCAGAATTGCTCATTAAACGTTTGGAAATGTAATTTTATGTTTATACGTTCATAAAAAGTTTGGTATGATTACACAAAGACAATCTGCGCCTAACCTTATGTTCTTGTGGAGTGAAACGATCTGAAACTCAGACCTAAACTAACATGGCAGAATAATTATAATAGAATATGAAATACATTTTTTCGGCGAGTATTTAGAAGTGGGTAATAAGCCCAATCGATCACTAACTCGGTACATCTTTAGGGCCGTTCATTTTCGGCAGCTAGTTACATTGATCGAGTTCTTTTCATAAGAGGCAAAAACTGATCAGTTTAATCAAGCCGGCAGCTGGGCGTCAATCAAGAGGGCTCGTTACCTAAACGACCAGTGATTTTCTTACGCTGACCGAGCTCAGCACCATTTCAAACTAGACTTTGATCAAACTCATCTATTGATTAGCAGCTTTTATTTAATTGTACTTCTTACTAGTTACTAATTTCATCTAATACGCTTAGAAAAGCTCTTACACGGTTGTCTGACTTACACACATATTATTTCTTAGTAAACCGATTTATAGCCACCATAAAAAGTGTCATACATTATGTTGTTAATGTTATTCCCCAAGTTCTGATTCATATGTGTGTCAAGTTTCAGCAAAGTTGGATGAGCTATTTCGTCGTAATTGCGTAACATACCTACATGTTTCTCAACACATTTGCTTTCGTTCCTAGAATAGTGCCATCTTGTATTCCTGCGGTGACATTCATTTATTTACATAAACAGGTGTTGTAAACATTTTCTTGCTAGAATGGTGAGACGCGGAGTAGGGTACTCATAATTTTTCGTTGATTTGATTAGTTTTTTTTTTCCTAATATGAAGGAAGGAGTATTTAATGATTGTGCTGTGTGCATGCATTATTATAATTAATTTGGTTTGGAACACGATAGTCTTGCAATTAATATCTAACCAACTATTAGCTCAAGACAGAGACGGGAATATATCTTAGATTAAGCTAAGTAATGTTTATTTATCTTGGCCAAGGACTGTTGGCCTGGCCGGGCCATTACCGACCATGTTGACTGAATCTTATCACTACGGCGGGCGGCGTGACCTACTCTTGTAACGGACACAAGAGAAAACTACCCACATACAGTATGTATAATAAAAGAAGACTTTTAACACTTATTTAGTTCGTATGTTTGCCGAGGTTAAGGGGAGTGGGTTACACTTAGAACAACCGCGAGTGCTTAAGTAGTGCGTGGCAATCGGCAGTTACTTTCGTGTTCGTGTATTCACCCACTGAATGCATAAGGTTACGTTAAAAGGTTAAAGTTTTGATAGCAAACACTTGCAATGTCATCGCTTTTTATTCTATTCAGACCCTTTGACATTCACTAGAGTGTAGTTTGCTATGTTAACGTCATACCTTTTCCATAGTGGTTTTGGGGCTTAGAAATAGAACACAAAAAGGCTTATTCAATATACTTGAGACGTAAAAAAGTACGTTAACACGTTTGAGGCACACAGCTAATACTTACAAGTACCAAACTGAGAGAACCCACAAGAAATTACGGTTAGTTTATTACATCTCAGAGGATCATTGAATATGCGGACCGCTATGTCAACGTCATAGCTTTTGTGTCAGGGTCTCAAGTAAACGGCTTATTTGTACCCGGCGACACGAACCAATGTTGTAATTCAACGACGATTGTGTAAGTTCAAACGTGGCCATTATTTTCACTTAGTTCATATACTCGACTCTCATGAATTATTCTACGGAAAAGCTATTGTGTCGTACATACCAAAGTCATGCTGTAATAATTGATAACTTAATACCGTCCGACGTACATTTTTAGCACTATATTCATGGAACTCGAGCGAAATAATTTTGGCACCACTTTTCCAAGAACAGCAAGAATTTTCATTCGCTGGCCCGTACAAGAACGTAATAGGGGTAAGTCGACAAATGCGGGGATTTATCCTGGACTTAAATTTAGTCTGAAATAATAAATATATTTCATAATAATATTATGGTAATTACCCAAAGCTTAAATGTAGCGACAGTTTTGGCCCGAGCGCACTGAACAAAGTTAAAATGTAAGGTGAAAATATAGTAGAGGGTTGCATAGGACCAATGGTATCATTAAACATGTCGAGCGGCGACGTTAGTTAGCAGATAGGTTCTATGTAACAGTAAATAAGATGCAGTATTGCAGCGCGACACCGCCGCCCGTGATTACCCAGTATCGCACAGAAGTACGGACTATAATGATAGCAATAATTTGACCGTAATCGGCCGCATGCCGCTTTGTAGTCGCCTTGGGAACCAAGTCCGATTTTAAGCTGGCTCTATTTTGCGCATCAGTGGACAACTATCTGAATCAACGAGGATAATTGCCGCTGTTACGTCGTTAGCTTAATAGAGAGCCTGCAATAAACTTTCCGCTCCTGCGAGTATTTTATTCCAGATCGAACTTTAAAATCCGCTGAAAGAGCTATAAACGCTTACGTAATGCAGGAAGCCACCAGGAAATATTCAAAGCTAAGTTGCGTTTAATTCCGTTTGGTTCCGCGATAAACTTGTTACGGTAATTAAAATAATTTGCCGAGACAAGCAAGCGAACTTAGTAGTGACGCGAATGATTTACTGACCTTGTTAATGGGTTAACTTCGTCAAACTTAGGCCCGACGCGCACTGGGACTCCCCGTTAGCCCACCACCGATGTTTTGATAAAATATGTATTTATTTAGATTACGTGTTACATCGCGAACATGAACAGTTTAATAATGCTCATCAATTCAATATTAAAAATTTACATCTGAATAAGAAAGTCTTTACAAGAACTCGCTTTATTTGAATGACAACTTGACGTTTCCTCGTAGTTAACCTTTATCACGAATCGTGCCCCATCACGTTTTCATGCAAACGTTTTACAGCAGATTTCGTTCACAGAAATACTTACATTTATCTGTAGTGAAACGGGACGCGTTGGAAAGGATTTCTTATATAAAACCCATTGACCCAGTGCGGACGTAACTCAGGGCGGTGAGCACGGGACACGCGGACAATAATGGCCGCCATAATTTGCCTGTAATGGGCCTTACACTATCGCACTGTCAGCCCTACCAAAAATAAGCTTCTTCCACCTAAATCTTTTTGCGAGACAGCGAGATGAAGCTCTTTAGCACACTTTTAGCGCGTCCTAATGTACGTGTGAACCTGTGAACGCATATATGAGATTTATTTTATTCCTTTTTATTTAATCGTGAAGTGGCGAAAACGAGGGTTTTATCGTCGAAGAGGAATTCTGAGTGGTACAGGCCATCACATTACCGAAAACTTCTAATGTTGAAATTGTACACAGAACTATGCGATGTAGGATTTTTTATGCAATACTTTCTTCCGCCCGGTCTCACATGGCTGACAATAATGTCACTGAGCACTTTGTATGAAAATAAGAGATCATGCGTACCGCGCCGAGGGCTTAAAAATGTTACGTAAGATTTTATTATGAAGGAAATAAAAGAAGTGAAGTGGCTGCTTTTTTTCCTTTTTGCCATTTTTGTTTTTTTCTACTGAACGTTGCGTACTTGCATTACTATTATTAGTACTTACTCGTTCATAAAAAGATTCAAAACAGTAAAAGCTCGTGCATGGTTATACGCAATGGGGAGAGTATTCATATGTATTTTTCAACCGGTTCGACATCAGTCGGTTTTCGATATACATATGTCAATTACTTTGGAACTAGATTTACGAATGTAGAGTTATTTGTATTCGCGAGGAGGACCGTCGCCGCGACTTTGACGGATAGTGTGAAAGACGGAGTGCTCCCGCGTGCCTCTGGGGACTCCTTTATCTATAGTGGACAGGATTATTATGGGGCTGTTTAGACATGTTATCATATGTAGGCCATCCATCTAGGGACTCGTAACAGCACTTGAGGCTAACAATATAGACGCTTTCAATATTTCTACTCAATTTGTAGGTTGTTATAATTTTGTTATAGTTTTGATTTATTCTGTAAAACACTTTTTATTGGTAGGTTCTAGACACACGGCAGTGTGTCCGCCAAGTTCGAGCAAAAAAAGCGACACACCGGCCGTGGGTTATATTACACGAACCATTTCGGGCCAAATTCAACCCCCCTGTAACTCAAAATCTATTTTATTTACGCATATCAAATTAGTTACTTTTTAAATTTAATTTAAATTAGTTACTTTTTAATGATGTTACTTGGCAAGTTTTAATAGAAAATTAAATACTTGATTCATTGCGTTTAGTAGGTTTATAACAAGGTGTATGAAAACTTGCCAAGTGACATCATTAAAAAGTAACTATTTTTAACTGAGGTATGTGTATGGAACTTGGTACTTATTCACATCTCACTTCTTTTATAGGCGAAGCATTCCCATATTATCGAACTTGGCAGTCTTTCACATTTTTGTTTTGGGTGGGTTGGATTTATACGTAACAAAACGTACTGCAGCAAAAATATTATAGGTGCTTAAAGACTAATTTTAACTAAGCACAGACGTTTATAAAGGCAAACTTATTTATTAGGCAATGCTAGAATGTTTAGAAAGATAGTCTTTGTGTGTTAACACGAAAATCGAAAATATGTAGCAAAGCATATTCTTACAACTGAGACGAGGATTATGTAATATGTAAGCATAATGTTTTATTAAAACTGTGAGGCCACCAGCACAATAGTGTTGTCTTTGTGTTCCGACAAGTTGCATACACAAGTCGAGTTGTCACGCCAACTTACAATACCAAGACAGCACGAACGTATGTTTATTAAAAACAGAGCTTTTTATTCAGTTCCGTGGCCGGCTAGAGCCCACTACGTACGCAAATGAGTAATTATGATCTGAATACGGCTTCACTGGTTTCATTTATACGGGTTTCTAGAAAACCCTAAATATGTGGGCAAACGAAGTAAAAGGCGTGGTCAGTGAAAATGTTCTTGAAGCTCGACGAGCCTCTATCTTAATTAATCTGGAGCCGGCCTGCGGTCTTTATTACAACCTTCACGCTTGGTTTAACAGCTTTTGGGAATCAGTCAATTTGAAACATCTGTTCGAGTAAGCCCACATTGGAACGTATTTTTGTTCATATTGCGAACAATGGTAGTAGGTTCTTGCCTAACCTATCATTTCTATCTATATGTCGTGTTTTATTTTTGACTAGTGAACTGTGGTTTATACGCCCACACACGCGAACCTACATGCATGAATTTAAAATATTGCTGAAAATAAAAGAGCTTGGAGGTGACTTCAAAAACAGGCGATAAGACAATTTTTTACTGTACCGTAGTTTTTCAGTATATAATTAAGTAACTATTTTAATGAAACCTTATTAAGCTAACATTGTACGAAATATGAATAAAGTTTTGTAAATATATATTCACCATGATGTTAATCTAGTTTATGCAGTTCTATGGGTGATATCTGTGTGTGTGAGAGGGATATCCAGTAGGTACATTTTTACTATACAGGAATGAATTTTATCCAGTGCGCAAACTTTGTCAACTTATAGTTAAATAAGTTTTATAGAAACGTATATTTTTATTTTGTCGTGTTTTAGTACAAAAAGGAAAAGTTATTGATATCGAAAGATGTTTATTTTGTAACCGATTGTACGGTCACAGTCGTCATATTAGGCATATGTTCTGTTAATGATTCTGGACCACCAGTTTTTTTTTGTGCACTGCTTAAAATTCATTGCTGTATAGTCAGAATATTTGCAATAAGTCTAATCAAATACATTTGATTATTAGCAATTAGCAATTATCGTTTAAAAAAATACTGTTCTCATTCCACAAATGACAAAACTCAGCAACAGATGAGCCTTGTCATCATATTAGTTTGATGTCTCACATACTACGTATTTTAGTGGGCCTAACCCAAGCTGGTCGTGTTTCATACGACGGCTCACCACACGTCTGGGCCATTTGTCTCGATCCTCTGCGAGCTTCGCCCATTTCTATGATCAATGGCAAATGTGGCCATGTCTTGTCGCACAATCTCAAACTTATAGTGATAACAGTAAAAAAGTAAAAGACATTGCATGGCGGTAGTATAAGAATATACTGCAAATTATTTTGCTTCTTGTTACATTTTGTTTGTAGTTCATTACAAAAGAAAATTTTTTTCTTAAACATGTGCTTAATTTGGGTTTAAAAGTTCAAGTAGCATCTGAACGCCTGCAGCTATATTGTATAGGCTTATTATCATAAGTAGAATAAATAGTCAGGCTTAAAGTTCGTTATCTCCGAGCGGTCTCAATTATATACCTGTCGATATACCTATTTACTATAATTGCTGCTTTAAAACCAACTTTTTCGGAACAGTGTAGCTTGAATTTTACATATCTAATTAGAAACCTCCGTAGAAAGCGTACTCGCGCTACGTCCCGTGTTGTCTTGTTCAACGTCAGTTTTCACCATGTTTTCACGATGAGTTTTCCATTTCCACTGAAACAGAGCTCAAACAACGTAGTTCAGCTCCCCTCTCACAGAGGGCGTCGCATACCAAAGTGAAGTAGATGGCGCCAGTGAAAGCTCGTTGCGTTGAGAAGTTTACTGCAATGATAACAGATGGCGCTGCCTTACAATACAGTTGTTTACAGGAAAGCTCAGGAAAACCAATGGAAAAGTTCATATTTAAATCAAATAGTGACTACATTCCACGTTTATTACTTGATGCATTTTATGACTTTAAAAAATATTTTATAAATACGGACTTTTTTATGACAGAGTATTTATTTAGGCTAGTTACTTCAGACGCCATCTGCTGAGTGTCACAGTGGCGGAGTTAACTGTCACTGAGTGTAGAGCAATTTGTAAATGATATTGGAGCTGATGATATTTCAATCACAGATGATGTTGCAGTTGTGTTTTGATTATATTGTTAAGAAAAAAGTTTTTTATTCCGAATTTGTGAAATTTTAAAATTAACATATTTTCCTAAAGTTCTTTGTAATAATTTTAATAGCAAAAAGCTTCAAGCTTTTTACTTTCTTGTGGTTTCAGAAAATACCCTTTTATACTGAGTGAAACGCACACCGTTTATAAATTAGTGTCTGGGGACAAACTTAATTATAAAAGAAGTTAATCTTTCCGGTTCCCTTCTTTCCAGCGAATAATGAAGCATGGTGTCAGTTACCTCGTACTTGGCACGCCATCACAAAGACGAAAGCCTTCTTCTTTATTATATTGTACTTTCTTCGTTTTTTATGAAGTTTGTGCCACTTTACTTTCAGCTTATTTGTTACATGGTCTTATTATTACTTAGGTTACTTCATACATTTTTTGTTCAATTTTCCCACCACACGATACGTGCATAAAATGCGGATATTACGTTGTAAAGGCGTCCCGCGTATATGCTGTGTGTGTCACGTGTCGTGGATGGGCGTCGCATTGTGTACTGTGAAGTTGTTTTTAAGGCCGTTGCTGCCCTCAGTGAGTGGCCCTCTGACACTGGCTGTCAATATCGAGCCCTTGTTGGAAAACTTTTCAAAATTGGAATTCCGAAGTTCAGAGAAACGTGCCGGCTCGCAGCGGCTGCCGCACGCTTCGTCTCTCAAAGGAAATTTGGTAACGGGCCATGTATTTACGCTGGAATTGAATTATCTACTGTGGCGTAGATTATTGCATTTACTGAGCGTGAAATTGCTAAATACTGAAAACGAAAAACATTCAATTATTCCCCCGTCGTGTTTTTTTAAACATTTCCCCTTATCCGAGAGATAGGCGTACGTAAATAACACACAATCTTAAGAGAGTTTGCGGCTCGTCTTGCATTCTGTATAGGCGCGTGGGCTTCCACCTGTCTTATGTATTGTGTGATAAAATCTGTGATTTCTTTACGTAACGTACTATCTTTTTTACCGGTTTATACAAAGACGTTTTTCTTCATTTGGTATTGGTGATTATAATGTCATTAGTTTAGACTTTTATACACTGGGTATCGGAACAAAAACTTACTTATTTGTAATTATTACGAGTACCTACTTATTTGCTTACATATCATATAACATAGGTTCACTTTGCAATAGGCCTGTTCTTCGAGGAAGTAAATTGAGTCTTGCCAATTGTTAGATATAATAAAAATCATACATTAGCAGGCACAAACCTTCAGTACCTTAAACTCCACCCATTGCTGACATCTCAGTATACTTAAAAACTTTGAACGTGAAAAATTTCAACCTAGACATAAAATTATAAAAGTTTTTGAAGACACAGTTTTATTTTACGAGTATATCTTTTATAGTTACTAAATATTTTGTCAGGCGCGGCAAGGGTGTGTATGTATGCGCACATAAAATTGGAATAGCTTTACTACCAATCATATTCCATGTATTATTTTTCATTGCTGAATTTTAAATTGCTGTTATTTGTGAAATTGACTTTCTTTGACATCGTGAGTTTTACAAGTCACAATTTTCGCAATGTATTGCGTACCTATAACTCTGAACAAATTCAGACACGTATTGCTGAACTGGAGAAAAAATGAAATTATCAATTGTATTCCGAAGTAACGCACAGGCAACTAATAAACAGTGGCAGTTGTTTGCAAAGCTTTAAGGATGATACAAAGCTGCTCGCGCTTTATTGGACAGCGGAAATGAGTCTAAAGTTGCATTGCGGGGATTAAACTCGACCCAATTAAACCAGTATGGACTCCGTGCCTGGCTCGCCTCGATATCAGATTAGCTCCTCACTGGATTACATTAGAGCGTCATACTCCACGGTATATACTAACAATATCCGACCAATTATGGCGGCGTCCCATTCAATAGTCATGCAGATTAGGCCGTCAACATATTAGCGCTTAGTATATATATGTCTGTAATGCGATTGTGTCGTGATATCTGTTGGGAATAATGATGTGAGATGCTTGTGCCTGTATTATTATGTATTTATTAGATACTCTAGTACTAAATTATACGTAAGTCTGTGGTCTTGTATCCGAGAGGTGTAGGGTTGGAGTTCATTTGGTTCATGTATTTTACTGCAATAAACCGCTCGAAGTTACCAACTGCGTGGGTGCTCTGTAAATTTTCCTAAGTGCTTGGAATATGAGCACTTATATTCAATTCCCAGAATATTTTTCAACCTAAATACATGTGTGGTACTAATTATTGTAAAGGTCAATAAAATCATTTCTCGTTAATAAGCTTCCACAGTTTATATTAGTCCTCATCATAAACGACCTTTCATGTTCAGGGGCGACGTTTCATATTTGATCCTAATATACTGTCGGTGTGCTCCCGACCTTTTGTCCTCTCTATTTTTACGTTCGCCATGTACCATTGTGTGCTATGTACCATTTTGATAATATATCAAAATGGTACATAAAACCCATTTTCAAGTAACTGGATAGGGTATCTTCATCATTTTAATTATTATGTATAAAAAGTCCTTTTAAAAAAAGTATCATTATAAAAGCCCAACGTTCAATAAAATTAAGTGAAATATTTTTTGGCATAAAGTGTGTATAAAATTGCCGTTTTCCATTTCAATAATTTGAGAAAATTTAAGTGTTTAATGGCTGTGTGCTCGATGCTGCGTGCTCGTTAAAAGTTTCAGCCAAAGTGGGCTTCACACTAATTAGCAGTCGGGCAGAGTATTCACCTTGTTAATCTAATGCTCTTCAGTGTCCTGCGAGACAACTATGTGAGACATTCATTAGATTGTGTTAATCTGCACTAAGTCGGTTCACTAAGACAATTATTGAATTATTTGGCTCCGTTAGATCTGTCGCTAGTGGCTGTCAAGTAATTATACTGTTCATTATAGGCTATTTAAAGTATTTCGCATGTGTTGTGCACATGAAACATAATTAAATAGTTGTTTAGTCATTTGTCATCATTATACATTGTTATTTAGCGAAGATCAGCTTAATGATTCTAAACAGACTCCATCAATAATCATGGCGCTTATAATTTATAGTGAGCACGTAAAGCCGCGCTTAGACCAGTAATGTTATTGGCTACCTAATTATAGGTGTGTCATAAATTAATTAACTCCTAATTGTGTATCGGCTTCCATGTGTCTGTCGATACAATACACGTCACGTACCCCAGTGCCTGGTTAATTCGCGTATTCAGTCAACCGTAGAGCTCCACATGATTTACATAGACAACAATGTTCTATAGTCTATTAACACAATACGTATCAATTCGTATAAATTTACATTTCAATTTTGAAATATTGAATTTGAGTACAACCAATTTTTATTACCTGCTCAGCCCACCCATTTATACGAAAGATTTGCTATAGAGATAGGTATTATTGTAACTTAACTTTTACCTAAAAATAAATGTATGTTATTTTAGACAAGCGAAGGTTTATTATTAATTAAACTTGTTCTCAAAATATGTACTAAAATTAAAGTTGTTGGATTAACATTGAGTAAGCGCAGGTAACTTTATAATTTATGGGATACTGAATTTCAAAAACATAGCTGAAATTTTTTGATGTTCGAAATAATGTTTGAGTTATGTGCACTTAATAAATATTATTTAGTGTCACTGCGTCTAGACCTTTTTATGGTTAACTTTCGGTATTACTGCATGGGGCAAAGATTTGAAACGCTTAGTTAAACGTAGGCTTGAAATGTTTATCTAATTACGAAATAGCTGGAGTTAGATGGAAGTTTTATCGAGGCTCGTCTCAAATCAGCGAGTGCAGTAAATGCAGCGGATTCAGGCCACGCGGCCCAGGCTGATGCCTGTCCGACCTATCCATACGTGCGGCGACTCCGCGATCCGACACAAACGATCCTAACTGATGTAGGTTTTTGATCACGTCCACAAATAAATTGTGTTTTCCCTCAAAATCTGATCGCCATAAGTGTTTCTGCAAAACTTATTGTACAACATTTGATTCGTTTTGTTCTCATCAAATTCTTTGAAAGAACTTTTGTTCTTAAATTCAGTTTTAGTTTCAATGTATTTCAATAAAAATGTATTTGCGAAAAGGGTTCCTCGAAAATCCATTCAAGTATGAATTGAGTTTGTTTCTCTGAATTCATATCGGTGTTTCGTTATTAGGTTAGTACCGGTGAACTGAGGCTCTGTAGCGGTTTCCTTGAAACGTTAATTAATCTGCGGCTTTCATTCGCTAGGAATGCAAAGTCTTTTCACGTTCTTTTTACATCCGATTAATATTTGACTGATGCAAATATGATCAGGTTTCAGATAAATTCATTAATTGGAAAACTGGAAAACGAAATACACCCTGGAATATTTCGAAAGTGTTTTGTATCGGAAAAAATTAAAAATTTTGAAAAAACCCCCGACGGTAAAAATCTTATTGAAAAATAATAAAATAACTCA
The DNA here is from genome assembly GCA_963856015.1 of Helicoverpa assulta. NCBI lineage: Eukaryota > Metazoa > Arthropoda > Insecta > Lepidoptera > Noctuidae > Helicoverpa > Helicoverpa assulta. Next base: position 7,951,512 of record CAWLCW010000016.1, read on the forward strand.
AAACCCCCGACTTAACCCAATTATATAGGAATATCCGTCGGGATTCGTAACATTGTTTGGCACTAATATTGTGGCGCCCCCTAGTGATTAATAGCCATGACACCTATCTAAGAACATGAACTCATCGAACACAAAACCGTTATTGAAAACCGCATCAAAATCGGACCATTAGTTTAGAAGGTAGGTGGGAACATTACTTTGCTCTTTTGCACTAATATTGTGGCGCCCCCTAGTGAGTTACAGCCATGACACCTATCTAAGAACATGAACTCATTGAACACAAAAACGTTATTGAAAACCGCATCAAAATCGGATCATTAGCTTAGAAGGTAGGTGGGAACATTCCTTTGCTGTTTGGACTAATATTGTGGCGCCCCCTAGTGAGTTACAGCCATGACACCTGTCTAAGAACATGAACTCATCAAACACAAACCCTTTATTGAAAACCGCATCAAAATCGGATCATTAGTTTAGAAGGTAGGTGGGAACATTACTTTGCTCTTTTGCACTAATATTGTGGCGCCCCCTAGTGAGTTACAGCCATGACACCTATCTAAGAACATGAACTCATTGAACACAAAAACGTTATTGAAAACCGCATCAAAATCGGATCATTAGCTTAGAAGGTAGGTGGGAACATTCCTTTGCTGTTTGGACTAATATTGTGGCGCCCCCTAGTGAGTTACAGCCATGACACCTATCTAAGAACATGAACTCATCAAACACAAACCCTTTATTGAAAACCGCATCTAAATCAGATCATTAGTATAGAAGATATGTGGGAACATTACTTTGCTGTTTGGACTAATATTGTGGCGCCCCCTAGTGAGTTACAGCCATGACACCTATCTAAGAACATGAACTCATCGAACACAAACCCTTTATTGAAAACCGCATCAAAATCAGATCATTAGTTTAGAAGATATGTGGGAACATTACTTTGCACAAACGCACACACAAACACACAAACACACAAACACACAAACACACAAACGCACATCTCTCACCCTAAACGCATATACCTGCTCCGTTCCGTCGTGGGTAAAAATGTGTTATTGCGTTCATGAGTTACATAAGATTCGTTTTTATTAAGTAGAGCATATTTTTAAGAACAAAGTCTGCAATGATCTGAAGCATAAACGTAACCTTTAGTATCCATCGACGTAACTTTCAATGTTGCAACCATTCCAGAGTTACTGTAAACAAGTACGTTACAACGTCATGACTTTAAGGCGATAAATGTTAATCATGTAAGATTATGATCCCAAGCTCGGACGGTGGTTAATTTACTAAGTTCGTACACGAGTATGCAAAGTGAGACTTAAGAAGGTCAGCTGGCGATGCAGTTTTAATACGGAGGCGGTGTACGGGTCATAATTCACATGCCTGTCTTGCTCCCTATTGGCCTGACGCGACGCTTATTTTATACGTGACGCGGAACCGCAATCCTTGTTACAACACTATTTCTAATATCTTTTATTTATAGAACGACGTATGCTGAGATTGCTAGATGTTTTATATATGGCTTGCGTTTTAAAATCTAAGCGGAAGTATTAAACTTTGGCATAGAATGGAAATATTATGTCTGTGTTACCCACAAGCAGTTACATATTGAATATTTTAAACTAACTTGCCATACAATTGAAAATTCTATACCTAATAAGTACATACCTTACCGAGTTTTAAAGTAGATAGTTATTAAATACAAATGATATATGTAAATAAGACCTATTATTAAACTAGAAAGCTAACTAGCAAGAGCTTTCGCATGTATGCTGCCAGTATCATTTCTGCCATAGAGTAGGTAGGTACTATAGTTGCCTAGCTATATTTATATACTGCCCAATGACATCACACGCGTGTCATCGGCTTAATGTTACTATCCGGTAATGATTAATGGGATGGACTATCAAATACCTACGTCGTGAATGACCACTCACTCTAAATTAAATGTAAACATATACTTCACATAATGATTTACTGTCAAGGAAATACTTACTTATTGAAATGTGTCAGACAAAGGCGAAGGAAAGTCTATTTTTAATTTATTATGTAGGTATTTCTTATTGTTTTCAGTCAATTTAAAAAAGAAGGAAGTCAATTATTTTCAACCTACCTACTCCCCAAAAAGCAGAAGCTTCTCAATTAAGATGCTTTTTCTTTTATGCTATAACCTACCTTACCTTTATTTATTTAATTATAAACAAAAACGGCCAGTGGTCAGTTACCTACTTTTTTTTTCACGCAATATCTTACAAAATGCATCTTCGATATTTAAACCGAGAAACAATGGGTTGAACTCCACAAGGGGTGTTTGATGGCCCGTGAAAACAAGGAAGGTGAGAGCTAAACATAAAATTCCTGAAGGGTTTAACTGCTATCTGGGTTTTACACCTGGCCTCAGCGATAGATAACTTGACCTTAATAATTCCCGGTTTAACAGTCACTACGTAAGTACTTTACTAACATTTTTAGCTGCTGGGTAAACGGTTAGAGTATTTGATGATAGCGGTAGATGACTGTGCTAGTTTGTGGCTGTTGTCACTGGAGAGTTATTATAAGTCATTAACTTTGTCGCTTGTTAAATTCTGACTCATTCCTTTTTATTTCTCTCTTAACAAAACTCTTTTGATAAAGATTAAGATTCTATCACTCGCTTAAAGACATAAGTACGGCACCTTTTTACACCAGCCCATGAAGAAAAACTTTTGAGCAAATAATTACAATTATGTTAAAATATAAGGAGTTTTTACTGTCTTATTTCTCTTAGATATTAAAGGTAACCTATCTATTCATTAGGACTCTAGGTACAGACTAGCATGAAGTTTATTCTACGGAATAGAACCTTCAACAAACTTCGCCTTTGCTCTTAGGAACTGTTTACAAATGTATTACTTACTCTGATTTAGATACCTAGTTTATTGAGTTACTCCATCAACTGAAACTGTTGTTAAGTAAATGAATTAACTTTCCAAGATGAAACGTAAAAATACAAAATCCGAGTGCCAGAAAAGTAGCTAATCATAACAAGTAAGGAACTTTTCACAATTTGCGCACTTAAAAAATACATTAATAAACCTGAATTTATCACGAATCGTCACTTCCACGTTTCGTGAAAAGTAATAAATTTAAAAAAGGTCCAATATTACCGTCACAATAAGAGTAAATATTGAATAAAAACAGAGCAGACGCTTGTCTGTGAAGGGAAGCGGCGTATTTATTAACGCTGTGAGCTGCGACACAGGCGGGTAAACACCAGCCTACTTTATATTAAACCGAGCGGTCCATCAGACGCCGGCGACGTACCGAGAGGAGACGGCCCTCATTAATTAATGTTTAATTAATCGCTCGATACAAAAAGTAATCAGTAAACACGAGCAAATAGAATTAAGATGGAAATCTAATGAGCGGCTAATCTAATAAAAGCGCTTTGTACTTTCAAGAATAATGAAGATCGAATTAAGATTCTTTCGTTTTTATTTTATATTGTATTTAGTTTCTTTGCTGTAATCGACATCTGGTAAGACACCGTGACAAGCAGTTTTATTTTAAAACATGGCAACATTCTAAACAATTACAAGGTTGATTTGAATTCTTCGTCTTTGGAGGTAGATCTAAAAAGTATGTTATTAAGTATATATATAGAACACTAAGATTCTCGGATTGAAATAACAATAACGCCCATAACGCGCGCCTTTGTTGAGTATTTTTAAAGTAATATCCTCAAAATAAATTTTCACAGTGTAATAAAGAAAAACCATTTCAAAATTAAATTCTAATGACTACAAAATATGTTAATTTAATTAAAGTTACCGGCCAGCCATAGACATAGATGAATTCCTAACAGAAACTTTGCCAAAGAAATTTTATTAAATCTCAATAATGTCTAAACAATTCGTATCTCTGTGGAATGTCGGCGAATCTATAATGAAACCGCCTCTGTTTATTCTGTCGATACGAAATGAGAAATGAGTGCAGTAAACCTTAACAATTGCTTGCCTTAAACACAATGCCTACTTCGTATTTACATTAAGCGAAAACTCCTTAGATTAATCTCTAATAATCGTCGAGAAATACCAATGTACATAATGTAAATGTATGTTAAACTATTTTTACTTCCCACTATAGGTATGTGTTGTCACATTTACCAAGTAAGCTTATTCATGAAATAAGGAAAATAATTAGATAATAATTTATTAATTTTGTGTGCTCTGGCCGAAAAAAGCACCTTTCATATTTAAATTTTCAGAAAATAATTCACCTTGGGAATTTATTATTTATATGAAAATATTCATTAAGTGTATCGGGTTTATACGAAAATGTGGGGGAAACGATATTCGACCAAATAAATATAACACCTTCGCCTTCAATCTCGTCGCAGATATTCTTCAGCGCCCAGCGGTATTACCTTTCACGGATTAGTGTTCTGTTATTATGTTCATTAACATTAATGACGACCATTAGTCCAAAATGCCATTACAACATTATCTTCTCATGAATATAATAATAAGCCTAGGTAGGTGTTCAAGTATCTGTTGATAGCACCGAATATCGATTGGTATTGCAATATAATTGAGTGTCGTGTTCAGTTCGCTTGATGCAACAATGAAATTGTATTTTAAATTGTCGGTGGGAAGCCGAACTGAAGCTTGTACAAATTAAGTCAATACGAGAAATGATGTTGGAAGGCGCGGAAAGCGGGCGACACCGCGGCACAATCCACTGGATTAGGGCTCCAACACGCACGCCCTCTGGCGCAAACTTCCTATTTATGTAGGGTCGCTAACCAAACGACTTGTAGGCTCTTTATTACAGTTGTTCTTTTCCGTTCACGACGCTGTAACTGCTTTGATAAAATATCGTGTCGATTTCTTTTGTTTGAACAAGGGCTTATGTTTCAGCGGGCAGTGGTAGATCTCAAATTAACGAGTGCTAAACTTTTTTGGATTGTAAATCGGTTTTCATTCTTAGGGTGGAGGGTTTATTTCTTTTCTTGAAAACATCGCCACGTGCCGTTATGAATGAATACTTACTCAGGTGTTATATGGTTTTGTACCCTGTTTTACTTTAGATTTACCTACCCTATTTGGACTCCTAACGATTGTCAAGATCTAGGTATTATCGATATAAGACTTAATATATTTTTAAACGTATTTCTTTATTGTCTGCAGATGTGGTGACAAGATGTTATGAGCACGTCGAGGATGGAGCGGCCAGGTCGGCGGGCTAAGGCCGGCTCGCTGAGCGGGCTGTCGGGTGGGCTGCCGAGCGCTCCAAGCGGCGCGAGCGGGGTTCGTCGCCAGCGCTCCTTGGAGTGGGGCGGCGACAGGTACAGCAGCAGCGACGACGACCGCCCCCCGCAGCCCCCACCCCTCGCCGACAGGGTGTTTGCCTCACTCCTCGCTCAGGCCACACAACAGTTCGACAGTAAGTTTTGCATGTAATTAATCTCTGATATTGAATGTCAGCCGAGTATGAGGCTGGCAGATTAAAAATGGAATTTATATCCCTGCGGATCATGTGTTGTGTTTTTGTATTCACGCTGTTTATTACGTGTAAATAAAAACGCCAGTTGGAAGTATAATGAAATTTCTGTAGAATTTGCCTCCAATTTCCGATTGCATTTTTGGCGTGGTCGCTTTCTGGTCACATGCCGCACATTTACAACTGAAAACAAAACTAAATTGCGTTTTTGACATTCAAAATGTAAAAAGTAATGTAGCTCAAAGTCCGTGTTCAAATAAAATAAGAATTATGTTTAGCTTACAGTAGCGTGCAACTTTTAATTAGGTACATATAGCTTGGGTTCAAATACCTACACTCAAACTTATGACCTGCGATTGTTAGTTCTAGTGGCTATAGCAAAGTGGGATCAGCTTGGAATTTGTTATTCAGCAAGTGACACGGCTGAAGGTCCGTGCTGAGCCCTAACAAGTGGGATCATTAGTGGGGCTTGCAGGGGCAGTGGGGGGAAGGCGGAGTGCACGGGGGCACGGGATCACGGCAATTGATAGGGGAGCGCCCTGCGGTGAGCTTATGAGGAAAACTTTACACGTAAACCCAGCGCAGCCTCCGCTCCGTCCGTCTGTGACACAAACTAAGGATTTAATGAAGTCATACAGATGCACAGCGGAGTTTTCCTTTGCTCTCCAAATACTTTAGACTCGGTTATTCTTTGGGCTTATTTTTAGATCCATTTGGGGATTAAATACAGTAAAACCATCTACGAATATAGGGCTTACAGATCAATTTATTGAATCACAATCAAGTCACGTGCACAAACAACTTAACGTGACAACAAAGTTGTGTTGGGAATCGAATACAAGTATATAGACAAGACGCTCCATCGCTGCAGCATTTGGAGATAGAAACAAAGTTGGGCAGAAGTCAAGTGCGGAAAGTAAGTTTGTTGATCGAAGACCGATGTTGCTTGGCCCTTTACCTGCAATTGTTTGTTACTTTACAAACATACGTACACGTAAAGCTAGATAAAAAAATATAAAAGCTAGATAAAAAAAGATAAAAAAATATAAATATATAAGAAGATTTTTTTTTGAAAAAATTTATAAGATAAGAATTAATCCAAGTGAATGCTATTGAGGCCAAGAATCAATGGGTCATTACACAGACTCTTCAGGTACGTATTGGAACATTGTAAATAGCTCTTATCATGTCACGCACGAACCCTGCACATCGATTGCTACAGAATAGAAAGGATTAACAAAGCTTCAGTCATGATAATAACCCTTGTGGAACGGTTCACATGTGTAACGATCCGTAGAACCTTACAGGCTAAACAATAGAGGTGCTTTTTGAATGGCTCTGCATCGATAAAGGTTTAGATCGAGCTTATGACGAAAATTCGTGTGTCGCCCCGATGAGAATAAATGCTAGTCGTTGGTCCAAGCTTTGTATTGATTTGAATGTTATGTAACCTTAGCTTGGACAACGTTTACGTACAATAAAACATTTATTTAGAGGTAAATGAAGGTTTCGTTATAGAAATATTTGTAAACATTAGGGCTTACTGCAAGTGATCCGTGCCGGATTAGGCGTAAGTACCTCGTAGTTCTACACGAATTATTGCTCTCTATTACATTTTATTGTTTCAGCTACATTGTTCTTTATCTTCATACACTTACGTTGTTTTGTTTAACATCAAAACTATAAGATAAAAAGTTCAAATAATAATGATCATCATTTGATTTTCTATCAAATCCATACGCATAATTTCCACACAAAATCATTTCCTTAATAAGGAAGAACTCCCTCATATAAATAGTACATGAACTCCGTACATTAGTTTTGAGCTGCTACATTATACAAGTTGGAAGCTCAGCAAGGTAGTTTAGTACACAAACAGGTACACTAAACTACCAATACTAAATCTTGTGTTAGTTTAACGTTGTTTCATATTTCCGCGGCATGCGCGACTATATTTACCTAACAGAGCGTACAACATTATCATAAAGGAATATTATAAAGGTTCATGTTATTGCGGCTTAGATATTGCCTTTACCTTACTTCATATTACATAAAGACATAGATAACGTTATCTTTCTGGCCTCCTTGTAGGCTGTTTTATTTAGAGGAATCCTTTAATGTTTTCTTCCAATACTGATCTTTATCAACTGTTCTGTGACTACAAGTTATTTTGGTAGTATTGGTTTTCTTTGCAAATGATTTAGTTTCTCATTTTCTTTTATAAATAAAATGTTATTCAATATTAATTTGTTGATGTCATTACGATCGCGGAAAGAGATGAAAACTAATCAAACTTTGACTTAAGATGATGAAATAACTTAGTGATTCAAAAATGATAACGTTCATTACTAAAATAAACACAGATTAATGTTGACTTGTTGAGCTATTGGATTGTTAACTTTCGTTCACTTTTATGAGATAAAAAGTACTTGTTTGATCCCGTCTAGACTCATCCGCTTGTAATAACCCAGAGGGAGTCGTTTTCTGCAAAAAACTAAGACAGATTTTATTTTTAATCGAGGCTGTTAATAATTCTGCGAGTAAATCTCCGACAAAGTTTGCCTAAGGAGGTTGTATAGATCCTGTAAACCTAAACAAAACAGTTCATAAAGGAACAAGTAATTGAGATTTCTAGTTATAGCAATTGTGACGATTTATTTTTCTTTTCTGTGTACGCCAGTCATCATCATCATCTCAGCCATAGGACGTCCACTGCTGAACATAGGCCTCCCCCTTAGATCTCCACAGATACCTGTTGGAGGCGACCTGCATCTAGCGTCTTCCGGCGACCTTTATAAGATCGTCTGTCCACCTTGTTGGTGGACGTCCTACGCTGCGCTTGCTAGTCTGTGGTCTCCACTCCAGCACTTTTCGACCCCATCGGCCATCTGCTCTGCGAGCAATATGGCCAGCTCATTGCCACTTCAACTTGCTAATCCGGTGGGCTAGGTATATCGGTGACTTTAGTTCGTCTACGGATCTCCTCATTTCGGATTCGATCACGTAGAGAAACACCGAGCATAGCCCTTTCCATAGCCCGTTGAGCGACTTTGTCTTTGTTTGTTTGTGTACGCCAGTACTAAATTAAAAGTATTATTAATTGAGCGTGTGTAGGAAACAGACTCTCAGTACCTCCTTCTCAATAAACATCGAAGCATCAAGTGGGCACCAATTCAATAAGATTTTATTAAATTCCCGATGACAAGCGTTTTATTGGAAAAATAATGCTATTGGAGATTTGAGACTAGATACGTTAAATATTGTACGAGTTTTATTGTGATATGAAGAGACGTTTTATAGAATGATGGAGATAATATGCGCAGTACGTAGTACATTTTATTGAATAAGTATATCTTTCTCCTTCAATAAACTTAACATCATTTTTTTGAAAATATTTCGTGATTTTCAATTTAATGAGAAGAGCTTTGCAGATTACGGAATGTAGGTATGAAACAATTTTAATAAAAATAATATGTTTACATAAGTAAATTTAAAATTGAGAAAATGTTTGTATATTCTTGTAAATAGGCATAGTATTATTATAATGACTTTTTCATTACTTGACTCGGTGCTATGTTTCAAATACTGGAACATCCTGTAAACAAAAGAAAATCTTCAGACGAATAACATTTATATTGTCAACACACATAGAACTCGTGTTGTATGGACACTCGCGTTAAGTATTCATCGGGAGCTCAATAGTCACGAGTATCGGGTAAACATGACTACATATCTTTACACCGAGCTGCTGAACGGAACGTAAAGGCACCGGTATCACGTGTAAACTGCATGGCAATAATGTCGGGTGCTCATATGGGGTGTAAATATGCACTTAATTGGATGATGCCGTATAACGCTCGTACGTATAACGGCCCGTATGCTACATATTAGTTTCGACAATTGCCGGTCTGTTGATAAAGCGTCATGTTCGAGAGCTACGGGCACGGCTGCTACTATTTAGCGATCAATGTGTGCTCTCGACGCCAATGAGAACTTGCCACATCTGTATAATTAGCGGTTATGAATAATTACAACGGGTCATTCAAAATTAGAACGCCGAATTAGAGTACTAGGGTAAGCCTACAGGTGAACTTCAAATGACTTATTGTCCGTGATCCTTTTAGAAGGGTGAAACCGTCGCTGAAAAATGGAATTTACGAAAAAATCAAAAAGATATAAAGCATAAATGAGTGTACAAAAGTAAGATTTATGATCAAATGATATGATCGAGAGGCCCTTTCAAATTTTACGTTCAAAATGTACAAATAGCATTAACAGCGCATATTTCAATTGTTTCACAAAATAACCAATGCTTGTCACATTTTTACGTTAAAATATGTAAAGCCAAAAATTTTTTTTCGCATTTACTGTACAGAAAATATTGATGTAAAATGAATGGCAAATAAATTGGCTGTGTGGATATTTTTTTTTAAACATAGGTGTTAGATTATGATCCTAACTAAGAAAGATTAAAATACTTCATTTCCATTTAGTTTACCTGCTTCTTTGGAAGAAATGAATGCATGCTTGTGGTATAAAAATCTGGTTGAAACAAAATGTTAATATTAGAAGAACCCTTTTCTTACAATGATTAACTACATATTTCTTATGAAATTACTTTTTTTTTCATATTGTCTTATCACACTGCTCACCAACTCTTTAATCATCATCATTATTTTTTCATCATCAGCCTATCGCAGTCCACTGCTGGACATAGGCCTCTCCAAGTGCACGCCACTGAGATCGATTTTCGGCTTCTCGCATCCAGCTCCTGCCAGCCGCATCCAACTCTTTAATATCGCTAGGTAATTTATAAAGATTTACATACATGATCACATTGCCGTCGTATTACTCGTAAATAAAGAACTCAAAGTGACAAAAATGTGCGTATTGGTACAATAGTAGTCCTTCAAACCTGATTGTTCATTTGATCATACAAATGCACGTACACGTTCATTTAACTCTTTGTTCATTGTGTTTCCCTCTATTGTTCACGTACTTTTAATAGACCATGAAATACAATAAAATTTACCTGCTAAAATTCAAGGAAAAAAGAAAGAGTTCAACCATTTCTACTAGGTATATCCAGTTGGATATAAAGATTAGCCCATGAGTAGATTCAATATATACCAAATATATTCACCCACCTGTAATTTTCATCTCCGTAGCACACAGTCCATACAAACAGTTCAATACTCCTATTAAGTACTTAAACATTTTCCATAAGTCCGTTCTATGAGAATTTCAAATTTGTTTTGTTCAGAGGAAATCTTTTATTTATAACTAACGTTGAGTACCTACGAAGTTTAGTATCCATCTCCGATATGAGATTCATATGAGAGTGAATAATTTACGCTGCAGTGTAGTGCGAGTTCCTGAGGTCCGCTCTGACATGCAAATGGCGGCTTTTTAGGTTGTTACCAGCATTACCTTTGCGATGGGCACTAATGTGATTAGTCTCGCCGCGTGATGGCATTTGCAGAGCTTTAATGCACGGCTACGTCGCATCATAAATGCGTTTTCCGCATTTGGTAATCGATGTGTCTGTCTACCGCCACTGCCAGTGATGGGTTAATTGCTGTTCCAGAATACCCATTGTATTACACAAATAACAAATATAACGTTATATTTTCGTTCACTTTTTCGAAATGGCGCGTTAAAATTAATAACGATAACAAATTGCTATGTGTGCCGTGTCGCAAAAAAAGATTTACAACATGTTTCATTTATGAGTTCTAATTTTATGCTGATTTGGGGATGAAAAAATAATATAAACTTGAAATATACTAGATAGGCATTTTTCATGCGCAATCAAGCGTTTTCGTATATTTCGGGTTGAACGATTTTGTAAAGAGCTTTGCAAATATGTGAAACCCATTCATAGCGAGAAAGGTTACAAGAGGACTATGTAAGACGATTTGAATAATATTAATTAAATTAGTAAGTAGATAGAGGAGCGACGAGCTCGAGAATTCTTAAGAAGCAGTCAAGGGCGAGTGAGACTAGGCACGGCCAACTTTCAGTCTGCGAGTCTCTTGCACCGTCGAGTGTGCCTACATTTGCATACCTGCGCCTATTATATTGATGTGCACATACAACTATAAACAGGTTTTATGACGTAGGTACTTTTATTTATAAATGTCAGACATGTATGTTGTCCAAACGATTTAGAAGTATTGTAATAAATTTAGACTCACACTTCTCTTTTTGTACTTACCGGGTCCAATAAACATTTTGACGGCCTAGAAAGGGCTTTGGGCCCATTAGTTCATGCCCAATAGCAGAATTTACGGCTTTAAATAACTTATGTATTCTGATGATAAGATTTTTTTTTAGAATACCTATTTTTACGACACCGTTTCATAATAATACTCTACCTAACATTAACCTGAGTATTACACTAAACAGGATTGTTGCTTATAGTTCCAAAGTTTCTTGTTTAAAACTGTAGCATTTTATAGATAACACTTATCGTTAACGAGTTCTTTAGCGAAACTGGAGCAAGCAGCAGCTACTGAAAAGATTAGTTTTATAAACGGAGAAAAAACTGACTCAATAGTGGTTACGAAGCCGAGCAGTGCAATAGAACGTAAATGTACCCGAGTAAAATTGTATTTTCAAGAGATCTACTTGCCGTAACCACCGAGTACACAGAGTATTATAAAGAAATAATCAAAATCTTTTCACTTGCTGTCTTCAGAAAGATGATTGCCTACGTTATAAGAAACTTTGACGACTTACTCTCAATCTTCATAGAATATTAAAATGCGAAATAGCTCCCGTACCTTCGTGTAATGTTAGTCGAGATTGGAAACCATAAGGCGTCTGGTAGTTTCCATTTCATTTCGTATTTTTCTCCTTACACAAACGGTATCGGCGGTGTTATTAGAGGCAAGCCCAGTAAGTACGCAATATCTCCGGCCGCGCTCCACAAGAATCCTCGCCGAGGCTATGCCCCGTTATTGCATGGAAATTCTTCGGCGTGCAACTTCATTGAGCGACTCTCTTTTGTATAAAGGTTTCCGCGCAATGTTCCACGGTTATTGTTTTTCAAAAGCGAGGGAGGCACCTGATATTACCTTCCCTGAATCACAAGCAGTTAGGTTTATTCAATTAAGCTTGTGTACGCGACCTTTGTGAGGCGCAGGTATGCCGCTCAAGTGTAAGTAAGACAATAACAACGTTGTGCCTTTATGTGCTCAATGGAATAGCCATTCGTTGTCGCTGACTTATGTATGTTTTGCTTATGTTTCTTATAGTTTTTAAAGTTTTGTTGACTGTTTAGTCGAAATATTGCTCACCACTTCTGTATTCCAGTCGTGGTGGCCTAGTGGGTAAAGAACCAACCTCTCGAGTATGAAGGTGTGGGTTCGATTCCAGGTCAGGCAAGTACCAATGCAACTTTTCTAAGTTTGTATGTACTTTCTAAGTATATCTTAGACACCAATGGCTGATAAAAAGGTGAAGGAAAACATCTTGAGGAAACCTGGACTATAAAGTCCGAAATCACCAACCCGCATTGAGCAAGCGTGGTGATTAATGCTCAATCCTTCTCCGTGTGAGAGGAGGCCTGTGCCCAGCAGTGGGACGGTAAAAAGGCTGTAACAGTAACAGTAACAGTAACTTCTGTATTAATTAGGTTTGAGTACAAAATGAGTACAAAGTTCTTTGTCTCGGCCCGATTTTATTACATACTAGCTTCCGCCAGCGGCTTCGCCCGCGTGGTGTGTTGATAAAAAGTAGCCTATGTGTTAATCCAGGGTATCACCTATCTATATACCAAATTTCAATCAAATCGGTCCAGCCGTTTTTGCGTGATTGAATAACAAACATACATCCATACATTCTCACAAACTTTCACATTTATAATATAAGTAGGATATAAGTAGGATCTAGGTGTTTTACATGAAACGCTTTTCTAGATTAATTATAATTATTTAATGATAAGGCAGATTCATCGTATAAAAATACATATTCTCCACCGACATTTAGACTCATATCCTACTGTCAGTCAATTGTGCAAAGGGTGTGTCTGCTTTACAACAGCTCATAATAAGTATCACCTATAAATCTATTCTATAATGTAATGCTATATTTTGTGTGATAACACGATCCGCCCATACAGTTACATGGAAGCCGATATCTTTGTAAGCTTAAAGGAAATTCGGTGGAATTGTGATAAATGTTCGCTTCGTGACAGGTAGCTTTGTACAGAAGGTGGCATAGCATATTGACATGTTGCTTGAACGGAACCTCACCATAAACATAGTGAATCAACCTAACCAATTGATTGATTACTTTAAAAGCCTTTTTGATGTGTCACATGATGAGCAGAGTTATTATATGAAATAAGTACTTGTGTACGACTTAGGTGTACGTTGTGAATGTTGATTTTTAAAGGAAAATATGATTAGTTAATGTAAAGAAAAAATAATTTAGTAGGCACATACTTGTCATTAGTATATTTGGTTTGTGTACACAATATTCATAATTAGATTAGTTTTTATTAAAAATAGCCGTTTTCCCGCGGTTTCACCCGTATCCCGTGGGAGCTACTGCCCGCACTGGGATAAAGTATAGCTTATGTTACTCGCAGATAATATAGCTTTCTAATGGTGAAAGAATATTTAAAATCGGTCCAGTAGTTTTTGAGTTTATCCATTACAACCGAACAAACAAAGTTTTCCTCTTTATAATATTAGTAAAGACTAGCTTCTGCTAGCAACTTCGTCCGCGTTAGATTCGGACTTTGTGCAAAGAGAGGAAGAAATAATAATCACCAGCCTAAAACTAAAGCTGCACACGCGACGGAAGCTTAAAAAATTGAAGTAAAATTTTTTTTACTTCAATTTATTTTATACTTTTTAGTTTTCACCTGGTAAGTTCCTAAGTCTAAATTCTGTAGCGGCGGTCATCTTAGATTTTGATTTGCTAAAGTGCACTTTATTCTACTTGTCAAGCCCTGTCATTGGATACCCATATGGATGGGATTGAAAAAAAATAGGTTATTCACCATTTCGTAGCGGCGGCCATCTTGGATTTTTATTTCGTAAAGTGCAATGTGTTCTTCTTATCAATCCCTTTCATTTGATACCCATATTGTATAGGTACCTTAAAAATAGCTAGTCCGCCATCTTGTATATTTAGCCATGTTGGATTTAGGATGACGTCACATAGCTTAACATGCATTGTCATCCAAACTAAACATGTATTCAAAATTTCAGCTCAATCGGTTGAGGGCAAGTGCCTTAAAATTGAGTTGTAAAATTTCACCCGAACACACATAGTTACATACATACATACATACATACATACATTGCAAGTTAAATAAAAGCTTGTAAAAATGGAGTAACTTCTCCCGTTTTTCCAACATTTCCGATCACTGCTCTGCTCCTATCGATCGTAGCGTGATGAAATGTATCCTATAACCTGCCCAGGAGTATGAAGAATATTTGTGCCAAGTTTCATTAAAATCCGTCGAGTAGTTTTTGTTTCCATAAAGAACATACAGACAGACAGACAGACAAAAATTTTACTGATTACATTTTTGGCATCAGTATCGATCACTAAGCACGAGATGAGATCACTAAGATGAGAATGTTAAGAGGTATGTGTGGCGTTACGCGAATGGATAGAGTGAGGAATGAGTATATAAGAGGAAGTTTGAAAGTAGCGCCGGTATCAGAAAAACTGAGTGGAAACCGGCTGTCGTGGTATGGGCATGTGATGCGGAGGAATGAGAGTCATGTTGTGAGGAAGGTGATGAGTATGAACGTGGATGGATATAGTGGAAGAGGAAGACCAAAGAAACGATGGATGGATTGTGTGAAAGTAGATATGGTAAGAAAGAATGTTACTTGTGAGATGACGGCAGATAGAAGAGTATGGAAGAAGAAAACATGCTGCGCCGACCCCAAATAAAATTGGGATAAGGGCAGGAGGATGATGAGGATGATGATATCGATCACTAAGCACCCCCAGATAGATATTTTGGAAATATATTTAATGTACAGAATTGACCTCTACAGATTTATTATAAGTATAGATAATACGTGTTTTGACTACAGTAGTGGTTATTCACAAAGAGTATACAAATAAGTAACATTCGTCCTCTTTATAAAGAAAATAATTTAATTTTGAAAAATAAAATTAAGCAATATTTATTAATACAAAAAATAAAGTTCAACCTGAACTTTTGTACACAAAGGAGGTACTACCAAAACTGGAGATTTCTATGAACTAAAGTTCTTCAAAGCTAGTAAAACACAACTAAAACACAATTTTAATCCTCTATTTGTAAAGTTAAAATCAAATGGAAGGACGATAAAACACACATGAACTAAAGTATTGACGTAACGAGAGACAATGACACGCTATCATCAACAGCGATTGCTCCGAGTCCGTATCTAATGAAAGCGCGCCACCCTCATCAAACAGGGATTTATGTGGCTTCACGAATTAAACTAGCAGTCGTTGCACTGCGACTGACGACAGCCACGACCGTGCGATTGTCGCGCGACTCCACTATAATCCGACATGCGGGCGCTTATCAGCACACCGGGCCAGATAAGCGCGACCTTCGACTAATTTCATCGACTGATGTTCGCTACGAATTAGCACTTTTATTCCCTTTGAAGTGACCGTTGGGGCTTACCTACCAATCTACAACTATGTCAACCCAATCCCTCTATCTATTTATATAATAAAGTACTCTGTGATCTATTTCAACGAATTCAAATCTCGAACAATAACCATCAACTAAGCTTTTATCCTATTATAAAATGTGGGCTTAGAAAATTCGTTACATTAATAGCAATTATGTATTTTTATAGTGAATACCAATATTTGCAGAGTTCAAGCACGAACGTAAATACACGAAGAATAAGAAATTAAAAGAAAAGAGCTCTCGAGAATATGCGTCGAGAGAAATCCTATAAATCTCGTAGAGTTCAATTGCAGGGTAAATACTTTCTTGATAGTCCTCACTAAATGCAATTTACCCTGGAGAGCGGGCTTTCTTTAAGTATACTACTAAAAAATATGTGTGTCAATATTGCAACAACTTTGAAACAATAAAATACTTACACAGTTTCCTATAATAAGGCAGTTGCAACGATTTTTGTTCTTTCCTAAATCTTTTGCATTGTTCCTTTATGATATTCAAAACGACGGTGAAAATGTTCAGAATAACTCAACTCCTAAGTGTATAAATATCCAAAATTATTCCTTTTATCATTCAAAAATAATTCATCTACTTAACTTTTTCTTTTATGCTAAAATTCTTTGAAGTTGAGGAAAGCTCCCAAAAAGTAATTTTATTAATTACGAGTCAGGAATTCAACAAAGTTCCAAGCCGAGAGGTCCTTTTCTTTCGCGAAGCGATCCATTATCTTATGAAGATTTAGAAATTCCTGCGGTGTGCGTCTCGCTCGTCGCGTCCGCCCCGGTGTCCCCCACAGACAGCGGACGTAAGAACAAAAAAACAAGCATTCTTCTACAACTTTTATTAAATCATGCATAAAATACGTATGTGTATTACGTACTAATATAACTCGCACTACGCAAAAAATATACAACAATGTTAATTCAGGAATTTCCTCATACTGTAAAATTCAAGCATGCATGGGGCTGCCAAAAGTTAATAAATACATTAAGGAATTCACATTAATATGTTAGAACAAAGGCCGCAAATCGCAGTGTACATATTTCGTCGAAAGGTTCGGCAAGTTGCCGGCAAGCGGCGCGGTGAGGCGCTTTAAGGAAACAAAGGGTAGAGGGTCGCCCTGACTGCCCCACGGCCATTTTCTCTGTAAATGTTGCCGTACCTCTCTTTGTCGTTTTGTTCGTCGGGAGGTCACGAGAGGGCGCCATATACAAGCTCATTTACCCTCTTTACCAGAAAACTCGTAGTTGACTCCATGAAACCGCACGGCTGGCGGGAACAGGTAAGTAACTTTAACGGGTCATTAACATTGCATTATGTTTTATTTGCGAACTCGATCATTACATTAATGAGACACTCACACGTGCTAAAGTTACTTCGTTTGCTTGTTGACTGATGAATTAATGTACTTTCAGTTTCAAAGCATCCTATCGAAACAAAAAGTAGGCTGCTGCAAACTTTATTCCGATAGATTAGTAATTAAATATAGCACGAAAACATAAAAAGTTGTAGATGTATACTTTATTTACAATGCCGACTGAAATAGCTTGTGTAAACCAGACACATTTCTATTTGTTTGAGCAAACAACAACATTGCATAGGAATTATTAGTTTATACTTTCACAATACATGCATTTATGGATGTTGGATGTCGTAGCAGACTGCTGAAGGGACTGTATGCAACGGAAAAGTCTCATCGATTGCAGAAATACAGTGCGAGGGTGGAAACACACGACGCCTTCGTCTCAACTTGCAGCGACGTTGTGCTAACGCATGCATAGCTAAGCAAGCAGATCCGTGCTCATCGTAACCTGCGATGCGCTTACATGTCGAACGTGACAGCTAAATGCGCACTAAACCTAATTAGTGTTTTCGTTCCAAATGTGTCACATCACAACATAGCATAATGATGATCGAGTATACCAATCCAACAATAGCATGTGTTCATGCTATTGTAGATATCTTAACTGTAAGTAATGAATATTAGGCGCGGAGTAGCTATCTAATTGGTTATTCTGTTTAGTAACCCAACGAGGTTGATTGAATATTTTACAAGATTGCCTGGCGGACAGGCGGCCGGATTTGTCGAGATACATATTTAATTATCACTCAAGTTATAATATTCAAGAGAATACTTAGTTCAGATGACATAAATAGAGACGAAAATATCCTGGCAAAAATCCTCTTGACATTTCAATTTTTTGAGTCGTCAGAAAGTCTTGAATTGTTTTCAGCCAAATAACTTCCTCTAGCTTAAATGAGCCTTTTAAATAATAAGTAGCAAATTGTCACGAACACTTACAGAAAGGTTTTTTCTTGGAGCTCGGTTTTAGATTTGGACAAATTTCTTATACCTTCGAATACGAATACCATTGTAGCGACCGGAGTATATATATCTCATTGTAATTATTGTGTCCAAAATAAAAATAAACCTTATATAAAAAGTATTAACTTCTGACCGTGAACATTCTTCTAAGTCCGGTTCACGTTATCCGCAATACTTCCCTATTCTTCGCTTGATAAGTTCTTGTTTAACTCGTTACGTATGATTAAGATTGTACTATGTTATAGGTAGGTACTATGAAAGTCTTTAGTTTTCAAGTTGGGAACACTAAGTACACAGGTCCTAGTACTAGCACTAAGTATACGAACTTGGGTATGAACAAAACTAGTGTTGTTTCCTGCAAGTTTTCACCCAGTTACTGAAGTGTGATGATAGTTGTCTATGTATGTAGTCTATTTACTAAATTGGTCGTTTAAGATGTAGGGTCGATTAAAGATAGGCTAAATCCAATATTATGATGTAGAGTTTCTTTTTAGGAGGAAATGAGGAATAAATATAATGAGGAATACGATATTTGGAACCACTTGAAATATTTATTCTCTTTATAAAAATCTTTGTCTTAATTTTACCAGGCAAGTTTACGCCTTTACAAGCTTTATACAAAGCTACATGTAACTCATCATCTCTCATCACAGCAGAGCCTTCAAAATCTTCTTGAATTGCACGTTTCACTGATTACAGTTTCGAACTATTCCAAATATCTGTACTGTTTCGTTTGACTCAGAGATTTAGGGACTCCGTTAGAATTGACGCGGCACATCAAAGGTGCCTACAGGCGTCCAAATATCGCATCCAATCCAATCTGCAGCAAGATTAATTGAACTACCGGTCAGATTCGCAAAATAGGTGTGAAATTGAGACGGCTATAGATAGATGTCTCTACGACCGTTGTGTACGACGAATAGAAAGGATTATTCCTCTGTCATGTACCTACAATTTAAAATGATTGGAAAATTGAACAGAAAGTAGTAAAGCTGTTTGCTCCTTTTTGATTTATTATGCACTGACAAGTTTATGCTAAATTGTAATTGCACGCGACAAACCTTTGCATAATTTCTTATCTGTTTTTATTGAAAAGCTTATAAGCGGCTGTGAGCGCGTACGTCGCGTGTGGGTATAGAATATTTCAATAATCCCCATAGGTTTGCGACGCGATGAGCGGCTCGCACGTGCCTCGGATTACGAGTAATTGATGGTCCCCGTGTCTAATCTCTGCACTTTGCTCTCAGCCCCACATTCTATTTAAAAAAGTATATTTTGCAAGTACCTACATTTGTTTTTGTAACTAGTTTTCGCCCTCCGAATTGAGATTTATTTTTTATTTGAATCGCTTCCTCGAAGCAGCGTTGCCCATTGCTTTCAGAACTTGTCGAAACGATTTTGCTTTTAATACAAACATGTAGGTTCACTTTTATTACATATGTATTCACATTTAACGGTAACAGCATCGTTATTTGAGATAAGCGTAATATTGGGTGCGCAATTTTGTGAATAGGGTGGCAGATATATTTATACGGTTAATTCAGTTTAAATTTAGTTTTAGTATTTAATTGAATTTGAATGTTATAGCATAACTCAATTAGTAACAAATTAATTGACACACTTGCTGAAGTGCCTTAAATCGCTTGTGCAGTCTGAAGGGTTGTATACATTTTTTCGGCCGAAAGCTGAAATTTGTGTAGCATTAATTCGTTAATCTCGTAATTTAGCTGGAGCGCTCCTCAGTCGACGCGGCGAACAATTCGCGTGAGCTCCTTATCTGCAGATATTTAAATTCCTGCCTGAGCCTCAAAATAGTTCAAATTAAATGGAGCTTGTAAATTAAGTGTTGCTATCACGCAATCCCGGGGAAATAGCTCTAAGTGGTTTCAGTACGATCTAATATTTTATCTGGCTCGACTTAATGGCTAAGTTAAATAATCTAGACAACATTCTAGCGATATGTAAACAGATGAAGTTACTGGAACTTGGGATCCAAATTAATTCGTCGATGGCTTGATTAAATATCTACACTAATTTAAGTGATCCCGAACCAGACAGATTTATTAGCTGAGTATTGAATTAATTAAGACTAAAACCTTAGTTATGTCATATCTGTCTAGAGAATTAATTGCAACAGAAAAAAGCACTTCTTAATACTACGAGCGTAGACGGTAAAAAAGTTCTCTTTCTTTTGAAAAAGGCATTGTCAGCCAAATCATGTTCGGAATTCATTTGAAAACTGTAATTCAGTATGACTATAGATAAAATATTACATCACCTTCACTAAGCTACCCCTTCATGTACGAAACGTTTACTCCTCACATCAAAGGTTTCCACGTCAAGAGTTATCTATACTGTTTGCGGTTACGAGTATTCCTTGTGGGATAAAACATAACTCTTCCATACGTAATGTATAATTTTGTCTGCGATTATATTGCCGAAAACAAAAATAGGTATGATGAGAACCGACAGACGGTAGCGGGGCGGCGGCGGCGCGCGGGGGCTGCGGCGGCGGCCCGCGATCACTCTCAGGGGCAAACAGCGACGATTGAATGTGAAAATTTAATTCAGGTCATTTTCATCGCAGGAGTAAAGGAATCTATTATTTTTCCCCAAAGAAGACTATTACTCAGCTAACATTTTTTAAATATGAATTTCATAGCGGTGGGATCTCCGTTTATTTATGCAGTTCACGTCAGCTCCAGTGCTCTCGGGGTTCTTCAAGGCTACTACTATTTGTTAATGTTATCACAACCACTTGCTATTATGCGGGAACTTTTTATTTTTCTTTAAGTTTACACGGAGATCTTTAGAAAGTTTCTACAAAAAGCAATGCGTGCATTATCCATGCTCTAAAAGTACAAGTCTGGTGAGAATGCGCAGATACCAGGCTGGCTCGACTTTGAAAAATGCTAATTTTGAGAAAGGCTGGCTGCTGAACCTTCCACCGGCAGCATTTAAATGCAACCTAACTTGTCAAACTTTGGCGGCTTACAAATGAACGCTGCTCGCAGGTATCAGCTTGAATAATTCTAGATCTGGAATAAAATATCTCTTTCATTCCTTTAAGTACTTACCTATAATATCGGCTGTACTTCTTAGTAATTTGGCTGAACATATCGTAATAATGGAATAATAAAAGCCTATTTATTTTCTTTGACCTCTATGTTTACGTACATCGAAGTAATATGTTGGTATACCCAGTCACAACAATGAAGTCGGCTTGGTACTTACTTGAAGTATATTTTATTATGAATTCATATTTACAAGCTCAATGCCTACGCGGAGACGTTTAATAACTCAGCCGTCGACGGCTACAAGGTATCTCTCTTCGATTAAATTAGTCGATTAAATTTTCATATTCAATCTTGAGTTGTTTACTAAAGGGAAGCATCGCGTCTCTGAACCAGATATCTTGCTCTTCAAATTTATACCTTAAGGCTTAGAAGATAAGTGTGATGATATGCTGGGAATTGGGGAACCTAACAGTTAAATATTCATACGATCTATGATAAGAAAAAAACAGTTGAACCTCGCAAATATTGCCTGCATTTCTGATCGGTTGGGAAAGATTGCGTATGGTTCGATCGTTTTCATAATTTTAATACCTATGGGTATTATTTACTTGGTTTTAAATAGGTAAAAAATCAATAGAAGTCGTTATTTTCTTTATGATATAGTTTACAATTTAATTTAATTTAATTTAAAAACTTGGTATGGTTATAATGGTGGTGTTTCCGATGGTAATCGCAGGCTCGATCATGTATCACAGAGCATTATGACATTATGTAAGCGATTCCGGATGTTTCAGAGTTTCAGTTCAGTCAACAGTATTAGTGACGCAGTTATCAGTAATCCTTCAATTCACGTGATTATGGTTTAACTATTCACTTTCGAAAGCTAGCTAAAGCACAGGACGATATCTGAATACGAATTTCTATGATAAGTACTACATTCTAAACACAACCCAGTTTACCTGGCGGTCGTTGTTTTTAAATGCCTGAATATATCATAACCATAAACCGAAACAAATTACACCGATATAAACAGTAAGGAATAGGAAACGTTATCCTGAAAATATTCATGTAAGGTGTATCAACCCTAACCGCGTTTATTTCCTACATAATTTCATTTCGGCCAAAGTGACTTTCAGAGGTTGTAATGCTAATTGAGTTTGTAGAATCGTTGAGTAAACTAAAACAAGGTGTTTAGTTTCATACAGCCGTTGGCTACACAGACCGTGCCGACTTAACTTTCATTAAATGTTACATTCAAACCCTTTAATATTATTTCAGTTGGGAATTTTGAATTGTTAAAATTTGTTTTTGTGTGCGTACATACGAGATAAACAAGTTGCCTTAACTTTACAAATAAATACCAGTGAGCGGTGCTGATTCACTTACTGACTTATTCTTTTATTAAGTTCTTATTTTTTTATGTCTGCCTACGTTACTCCACTTCTTAACATCTTTTCATCGTCGACTTTCAAAAAATATTAAAATGCTTCCCCTAAAGTTACAAATGACTGCGTCTCTCTGCTTATTTTCAATTTATTCACGTTTCGTTACGGAGAGCTGTGTTAACGTTGCCAACAAATTTCCAAAGTATTGCGAAACTTACCAATCTGAACGAGTATTTTTAATTCATTTTCTTTCGCTCAACAACTTTCTTTTATACCAATTCGTAACAACATAGGCGGTGTAGTTACAAGTTTACTTAGAAAATTTCTTTGAAGGTGCTTATTTATTATATTTTCGCGGTTGCGTTCATCGTTTCCGGAACTTCAATTTGTTTCGACTCGCGAGTCGGTTTTCGTCGAACCTTTGCAAAGTTTCTCCCTTACTTGGATATGAGTTTCCTAGTACCTACGCGGGCGACTTGCGCACTCCTCTATTATCTGTTCTAACATCTACATAATTTTCTTAGAATGAAATTGTTTATAATAATTACTTGTATTATAAATTAATTACTATGTAAGTAAGTGGGTTTGCAATTTTATAGTTTAAAAGTGCAAGATTTCTGATATATAATAAATATTTTTAAGGGCATAGTTTGAAATAGCAAAAAAATATTTTGAACGTATAAACTGTGAACCTATGGATTTGGTACCGTGCCAGACTGGGATGTGTTTTTTTTGCTGCATCCGCAGTTTTGCCATGTTAAGAGGAATTATTTGAGCAGGCCGTTACTATTGCACGCGGCCACTAAATAGTTAGAGAGACAGAATTTTGAGTTTAGAAAAAAATATTTCGTTTTGTATGATGATGACAATTTTTGAAACGCGTATTGAGCACTGCGCTTATGATGCTCGGGGTTTGTTGCCATTTTTGTGCAAAGACTACAAGTATTCAGTTATTTTCAATCATAAAAGCTCATTCTTAATTAGGTAATGCCTAATGACTTGACATATTTCATTCAATAATAATCGGGTCTTCTGAAATCGTGATTCCATAGTGCGCCGTTGTTTGGCAGAGTAGTAGAGTATAGCGGGCTCGACTTGCCGCGGGCCGACTCGCGCCCGTACAACCTCAGGCAACGTTATACATTTTGTTTGTTATTGTTTAGAATTACCTACCCAAACAAACCGCCTCATAAATTCCAAACTTTCCGCCCTTAACTTTTATACTGACCTATTTGTATAAAGTGTTGAAAATTATTACTTAGTCATAACATAACTGGGACGTCGGGAGTTGCGGTAACTTTTCAATGTAAAAAATGTGGTGTTAATCTTGTTTCTAGTAGGGGTTTGAATATTAAAATATTACCACTCATTTATTTATGAAAGTAGTTTTCATTTTTTTCTTCGGTCTAACAAAATGCTTGAGTGTTATTATTTAATTTACCTAAAAGGCATCATAAAATTCAGACCTCATCAGTTAATAAAATTGAGTACTAGACCATATTGACAGTAATTGGTTCAATTTATTAGAAACGTTTTCAATTATGACCTTTATGATTGCAATAGTCATGACAAATGAAGACCCTTATATATCTATGTTACAGTAATTCTAAGACCTAATATCATGACTGACCTCTGTGTACTTTGTGACCTGTCCTCGAGATATTTGCCTAGACTACCTAACTATATTAACTTGGCTAGTATAGTTTATCTAGCCGAGTTTAAATATTATTATAATTAGTTTTGGCTTTGTTTAATTTCTATGTTGGATGATTAACACTGTTTGTTTTATATAATCTTTCGTAATGATTACAGCTAAAATACAAAGATTTTTTTATAAACGGGGTTTTGATAATTTCACAAATATCATATCGCGCTTTAATATCACAAATCATGATAGTGTATAAAAGGCAATACTGACTTTTAGAAAATTTTATATCTATTGCATAATTAAAGTTTATGTACACGCTATAACTAAGATGTTTTTACATTTGTTATAGATGAACAGCGTCGCATCTACGGTTCAGAAGGAGGTGAGGAGCTGCCTCGATACGCCAGCAGTCCTCAACGACAAGCCTCCCCGTTTCCGCACGAGAGTACCAACCGGAGATTCTATAGAAGAAACAGAAACTCTAAAGGTATGCTTCATCGCTCCATCATCTCCTAAGCCTTCACCCAACTATGTTGGGGTCGGCGGTTCGTATATACTTGAAAAAAAAAATCTCAAAAAAATTAGGGCTTCTGGAGTAATGCAGGCAAGGATGCTGTTTCAAAATGAATCTATTGTCTAATTAAGTTCTGGCATGTTTGAGAACTAACTTATTTTTTTTTTCCGATCGAGCTAAATATTGAGTGTTTTCTTCATGTTTTCTACTCCTAACTTTGGAAACCTAAAAGTTATTTTAACTCTAATCAGGTGAAGAGATCTTCAGTGCGGAGACGGGTGGCACGCTGCAGCGTCGTCGACGCGCTGACGAGTTTCCGCACGACAACAACGCGCGCAACGCACGACTTTGCCTCAACAACAATGGTAAGGGTTCGTTCAGCTTTGGGTCCATATTTAAAACATTCTAAGGAGACTTTTTTTACGGTGTGCTTATTATTAGAAAATATAACAATTTTAGCAACTAGGCTTAAGAATATGACAAGTTGGAGACAATAAGTTGCAATATTTATTTTAAGTTTTTAGAATAAATATTTATAGGGCTATGTATAAATAAAGTAATAAAAACTATGTACATTAAGCAATAAATAATTAAATATACACCCCTAATTCATGGTTCTTTTAGCACTACTGCATCAATTAGTATCCAGATTACATGGTGCATAATACTATTAAAAACCTATCATCTCAAATGTTCTAAGTTTGAACAGGAAAATGTACTAAGGCAAAGCAAATTGCCAGACTTGATCCTGCCTGTAGTATTTGCTCGAGAACCCAAATAGATTATCCCAATTACAGTTGTTGTACTCTTAGCAATCGAGGAGTTCTTGCGTCTAACTTTGAAGTCCATTATCACAACTCAATCTCAATGTTATAAAGAAAACCAGAGTACTGATGTCTTGAAAAAATCCTTAAGTTTTTTCAGTACTACTGTCCTGTTCTAAGATCTATTTATTTAAATATTTATATTGACGTCATACACATATAACAATCTCATTAAGTCTAAATAAATTATTATCTACAACATACACACTTAATATAAATGCACCGCATATCTCCACAGTAGGAATGTAATGATAACTGCAAGCATTAACAATAATAATGCCGTACCGAAATGTAAGGTATGGACGAGGTATTACACATATTCAGTGTCGGATTCCAGTTTAGTTATTGTACTTAGGCATTCTGTAGTGTACCTATTATGAGCGTAATTCGGAGGTGGGTGCATGCCTTTGATAAGGATGCCTGGCATAGTTGCCCCGACGCATGTGACTGGCACGTACCTACGTAGACAATGAACGAAGCGAATTGTATTCGTGTTTCATGAGACGAACATCGTGACGTCATAATCTTAGCAAATTGCCGAAAATGTGGGCTTGATGAATTTGTAAGCCGTTTATTATTCTACAATTTAGGATAATGTTGCAAGTTTTTGAATTTTGCTTCTACATTTTAGGAGTTTTTTAAAGGATTTTAACATTATTTTAATCATATCATATGTCAGAATTTTTATAAAGGGCAGGATCAAAAGAAAACATGAACTATCTACGTAAAAGTCAGGGTTTGGGATCGAGAAAAATCTCAATAAAAAAAAATAGGTGTGTGATTAGATTGACTGAACTTTAATTTCTAAGTCCAAGTCAACACACCAAAGTACTCTGTGCCAAAGTAGGCCCTATTTTTTCTTCTTAATACTGATAATTTCCTAACATTCTATTTCCCAGCTCCTTCAGGCAACGGTGGTCAAACGAGTGAGCGTGAGTGCGACTCTCCCCCGGAGCCTGCACCTCCCGAAGTTCCTCCGAGAGGACCCAGCCTTCACGTCACTCTTCGCCATCGCCCCTGTGAACAGCCAGCTGAGCCTGACCGACTGTACCTGTCTGAAGGTAGGTGTAGCTAATAATTTGTGCGTGCAGAAACTTTGCTAAAACTTTGCTGAAGACGCTTGTCGAATAATGGTAATATTTTTAAGCTACGAAATAAAACTGTTAATGATAGGTTCATAGAAACATACGGTTTTATAATGATCCTCGTTATATTTGGTAACGAAATATTTTTCTGACTGACAGCTGTAAATCACATCAGAATACAGGGAAATACCCACACAAAACTACGTGACTGCCAAATTGAATTGGAAACAAACATTGAAAACACATTTATATTTGAACAGGTGACGAGTACTATACAGATATGTCACTGAATAATAAAAAAACAATAATAAAAGTTACGAACATTAGCCGTTTACTAGGTCACTCTACAACACAGTTCGTCATACATAAAAAACAACCGTTTTTTTTCTGAATCAAATAAAATCTTGAATACAGTTCTTTATTATTATTATAAATATTTCGTCAGAAACGTCCTAAGCCTATCGAGCAATTTTTCATCGTTATCAGATAAATATTAAAGGAAAGCATAGAAGTCGAACAAACAAACATTTTCACTAGAAAATAAATAATATCAAAGGGTGACAGAAGGGCAGACGGCCATTATAATATGAAACGTCGTTAACATTTATACAATTTCAATATCTATATTTAAATAAATCAATTTATCACACTAGTATTGGCATAAATAGTTTTTTAATATACTTTGAGATAACTTTGCTATGCCTCTTAGAAAAATATTTCTTAAGGCATATTGAAGGTATACAAAATCACTTTAATAAATAATGTCGGGACACTTTTTCACACACGGTCGGTTAGCCCCATGGTAAGTTATTAATTAACTTGTGTTATGGGTGCTAACACAACTGATAAACTACATATAGCTACATATACATATACATATTTATAAATACATATTGTAACACCCAGACCACGGCCAACAAGCATGCTCATCACACAAATGTCGACCGAACCGGGAATCGAACCCGGGACCTCAGGTCCGGCAGTCCGGCATGGTGACCATTGCGCCAACGAGGTCGTCAAATTTAATAAAACATGTTTTGAGAAAGTGGTATGTAGTACCATTTTAAATTATAGAAAAAAATACAGAGACCAAGATGATGTGTCCCTAGACTAATCTTTAAATACCTTGACCATCCCAAAATCAAAAAAGGTGCCCAGCTTGAAAACAAAGCTGCCAGTATCAATATCCAAGGAGTTTTAAAACCCACAAACTAAAATTATACTTCTACGAACCTACGAAGTTTGATCTCCAACCATAGATATGCACTACGTAGGAAAACAAACTTGCTGTACAAACTTTAATTTAATCTAAGTTTCAAGATAAGGGTTCTATAAAATGTGGTAATATTTAATAGTGGAGCGATTTTGTGTTAGTAACCGTTGCTTGATATTTCAAAACAGGAATTCCTGTTTTGGAGTACTACAATGTTGATTTTAGAATTTGGTATCTACCGATCCCACAAAAATCGATTATGTAAAAATAAAATAACGTAATAATGTCACAACACGTTTGCAAAATTACCCACATAATAATAGGCACTGTAGAACATTCATAGCACATACATCGCTGCCGAGTCTGCAGAGTTAGCTAATTAAGTTTCCGCCGTAAATGTAGAAGCGCGTTAAGTAGGCCTTGTTCTTGTGTTGGTACTTCGGCTGAAGTTTAATCGAATCGCATCGGCCGTACTAGACCGCGCCGGTGCCACCAAGTTGCCTCTCTGACAAATTAGCCACTTGATCTATGCCCCGGGCGTGTATACGTAAACAACTTGGCTTTTAATTTCTTTAACTTCTTCCCTCAATGCCTTGAGGGAGCAAGTTAGTAATAAATGCTTCAGCGTTATTATGGATGTTATTTCAATCAGATTTTTTGGGTATGTGATTATTTTAAGGAAAGCAGTTTAGCTTATCATCGTTGCAATTTTAAAGTTAAAAATATCAATCAAAATACTTTATGTTTACGAAAATTCAAGGCAGGCCAACGCAAAGTAAATTGTTTAAAAATGTTGGGAAAAGACTAATTGTTTACCCAAACAAACTCTTTAGATAGTACAGAACCCCCGGCGCGGTAAACTTCCTCTTCTCATCTTTCCCCTTGTTTATATACTTTTCGTTTTCATTAGCTTCGAAGCTCTTGCAACATTGTAATGAATTTTTGGCTTAGTGAGGGCAGTTTTTCATTGTCCCTTCGGATTTCATAGAGTCAGGTATACAAGTAACCAGCCATGGGTCAAATACTTAGTCCCAGCACGGTTACAAAAGAAGAAAGAAAGAAAGCTGGTAAATTTGATTTGAGAGAGAGCCGCGAGCAGGATGAGTCGCTTTGATGTGGCGGGGCTCCGTCGCCGCGCCTAACCCGCCTCGCTGAAATGGCGCGCACTTACACAGAAACTCTTACCGTAATTTAATTTTTATGATAGCGCATTGTAAGCGTCCCGACTTTCATTTGGATTTCGTACTCTCACTTAAGCTAGGTCACTGACGCTCATGGATACCTCTTAAGTTATGAGTCCCCTAATTTTAATAATGATACCGTCTGGGAGTGACATATTTACAACCGTTAAACCAACGTCGAAGTCGTTCAAGTAGGTAGACACTGAAATGAATTAGGCAAATCTTGATTCAAACAAGAAAATAGCTTCAAAAGGTCTCGAAAGTTTAATGGAATCGAACAGGCCCGGCCGAAGTAGTCGGAAGTTTGCGCGGGTGACAAATTGGGCACTTGACTCGCGCGCCGGCCGAGCCTCCCACTGCTTGTTTCTCGAGGACCGTAATAAGTTTAACTTAAAGTAAACTATATTCCATTCCCTCTAATTTGCCGTCGCGCTACGGTCCTGCGATACTTTTTACAGTCTCAAATTAACATTTATATTTATTTCGCTGAAAGTAATTCCAGGTGCTCTATAATTTAACGTAGCAGCTCTGATTTCATCTGACGTTCTTGTTCTAGTTAACATTCTTTTCTAATTTGTTAGATGTTTTATTAATATTCTATGGCATAGGACAGACAGGTAGTAAAGGCGTATCTATGGGTGCAATCTTATTTCGTAAGAGGAGTCGGCCATCTCGAGTCGGGAATCTTGGTTGAAAATTGAAACCTGCTTTGAGATTCGCTGTAATTTAATTTTTACGATGCCGTATTGTTAGAGCTTCCCAGAAGCGGTGTTTGCTGTTAAAACTCCAAACACAGTCGTCTTTGACTATTATTATAATGCTCTCGCTTGAATTAAACAACGACTTTCCAACTTGTACGATACGCAGTAATGGGTAATGTTTATTCAGTAAATGCGATACGTTGTTATTGAAGCTAATTGGACTCAATATATATGTTATTATTAGCCAATGTTATGTAATCTTTGAGTATTAATTGAAGATTATTTACGAATTTCGATACTATGTTTTGTGTTGTATCTATAGCACGTAATTGGTCCATTGCTAATTTTATTATCTAACAATGGTGACGTTTGGTAAGATAGTGGGTGGTTTTCTCTCTATTGTGTACATGTTTGAATCGACACGTGGGTAAATCCTTTTTTGGCGATGAACGTGCCTACGCAAAAATGCGTGCACGAATTAATATTTTATTTTTAAACCTGTGTATGTTACACAATTAACTGTGAACTACAGCCATATTTACTACTACAAGTCCGACAGCACAGGAAGGCTTGTATAAAATTTGTGTTGAATATAATAAGTTATGTATAGTACTCCGCAACCGTTTGATACACGTTGCCGTGTTTATTTCTCTCTCTTGATGGTGGAATAAAAATGTTATTACTGCTTATAACATGACGGTAAAATTGATATAACTCTAATGTTCATTGTTGACATTCTTTCTTCTCATTTGGTTTACTTTTGAGGACGTTGCAAGGAAATAAAATATTTTTTTGCTTTTATGCACGATAAATATATTATATTGATGAAGCTCGGTGTTTTTTTATGCAGAGTTGTGATATAATATTTTGTTATATTATACAGAACACTCAGTAATATTCAAATAGAATAAGGATTCCAGAGTAAGTGTATGACTACTCGATTCATGACAGCAATAGCAATGATGCTTCTATTTATATGTTGGATTTATATAAACAGCGTAAGTAAAAATCAGCCGCTGTAAGCATATTCATAAACTTTTAACCGCTCATAAAAATGTCGTCGTTCGAGATCAAATCCGACATTGTCGTGTCGTGAGTGCGAGTGGAATGTTCTCGATTCCCTGCTCGCGAGAGTTTTAAACATCCCAGTCCGGAAGGCACTTGAGTGCTCATAAAACACTCATACCAGTATCCGTATAGATTCGTGTCTACTCGTGTTATTTGCCTCTCTCGGGGTGACTTGATACCAGATTTATTGGGTCGTCAATAATATTTGGGCGGTTAACCTTAGCGTGATAAAAAATAATGCACTTTTTGTTTTGGGTTGAAAGTTACCCATACCTATACCTACAAGAACATTGTATGTTACTAGTATACATACATACTTAGTATGGTCCATCCATGATTTTGTCTAGCAAAATTAAGCGAGTTCGTTAAATATTTAGAAAAACCATTGAAGTTACAGACTGATTTAAAATACCCAGATGCTTGGATTGCTTCATGTTTTTCTATCAAAGAACTCTAGCCTCATTAAGTTACCAAACAAAACTTTCTTAGAGGAAGTTCATCTTCTTATCCTTATTTCTTAAAAGCAGTTACGGAGCGAGATGGATTGGCCTTTTCATAGCAAAGACGGATAAGGAAAAACAGTGCTTCGCGGCAAACACATAATAAAAACGAAGCCCATGATGTTAGCTGAAGATATACAGTGATAGGTAACATCAAGTAGTCCACAGTTATAAATTGTTGAGAGACATTATTCAAGTAACAAGCGAGTGTGCGATACGTCACACTAAGTTGGAACACTTTAAAGTTTTTCCGCGTAGCTCGGTGCAGATCCGTCCGCGGGAGAAAGCGGGATAAATGATTGATGGCGGACCTCCAAGTATAAACTCGATTATCCGTTGAGACGCGAACAACTTACAAGTTTTGTGTAACGATGGATCAGGATTATTTGAAACTTTCCCCCACGGGAAAAAATCGACTCATGACAATCATATTTGAGTTGAATGACAATGGTGTTCGACGAAATGTACCAGCTACGTGACATAAATGTTCGTTTGATGGATTTATACTATGAACGTGGTAACACGTTGACCTACCATTAATAACCAAGGGTTGGGTGGAGGTAACAGTGGTCTAAGACGCTTTACTCAACTCTTGCAAAATAATAAAAACAAATGCTAACTTCTAATAACTGAAAATATACATATGTTATTTTAAAATCTCAACAGCGATATTGATCCCGTCATAATTTATTCAACGCTATTTGATTAATATGCGCATTCAATGATGGAGTACTTATAGCTATAAATCGTGCTATAAATCGTGCTGAGCATATCTCATTAAAATATATTGTAGAAATTATTTTAAGCAGCACAGAATATAACCGTCATCACTAATCAGGGCACATTGAGGCATTAGATAAATGCGAAAGTTTCTTCGAATTGAAAATTGCTGAATTTGATCACTTTTCAGAATTAGTAACAGAATGCGCACTAATGAAGAGGAGAGGTGGGCAAACG
This sequence comes from Helicoverpa assulta, assembly GCA_963856015.1. NCBI lineage: Eukaryota > Metazoa > Arthropoda > Insecta > Lepidoptera > Noctuidae > Helicoverpa > Helicoverpa assulta. The sequence continues at coordinate 7,984,078 of CAWLCW010000016.1, forward strand.
TACCGAAAACCGAGTAGGTTTTGCTCCAACTTTGCTGAATTATTAAATTTTCCAATTTTCGGCGTGGGCTTGTACCTAATAACATTTGTAACTACTAACTGTATATTGGAATTTTATCGACGGTATATTTCAGGTTTTTATAGATACTCTTAAAATATTAGTGAAAACATATTGAAACTTTGAGTAGATTGAAATTTTGGTTTTTGATGATCCACAAATTATATTAAAATAATATGTATATGGGTGTCTAGTTGTTTACTTTAGAAATACTTATGTCTAATTCACTAATTGAGTAAAACTTATCTAGTTTAGTAACTTGTCGAGTATTCAAAATTCTGTTTTTTTTTTTTAAGTTCTACGTTAAAATACACACTGGTTATTGAAATCACTTTGTTTATTCGCTGTGCCTACAATGTCGAATGTTAACAAATAGTTTGTCAAAATATTTAATAACGGTAATCTCATCTAAGGGTTTTAAATGACCGGAGTCACGGCGGTGCTCATCCGCACTTCAATATTAGTTTGTTCTAGAGGGACGGACGCGGACGGCGCGACGAAGCAAAATTGTTTCGCCGTTTATTATTCTGAGTTTTAATCAAGAAAGAAACTCGTGTCGGTAGACGGCGACGTCTGGGAAATATCCGAGTTGTCGCCACTGTGATCCACCTCGTCCACATTAATCGTGTGTAAAATATCCAGCAAAAAGCTCATAGCTCATTAACTACTTACTCGTTTCTCTTTCTGGACTGGACTGTGTTCACGAGCAAGTTTGTGGTAGTTACACTAACTGCAGACAGTTGCGACAATATAATAGCCAGCGTCGTAACAAACACCCCTAACATAGTGTTTATTATGAAAATTTCTTTGTAGAAATGAATGGAAGAAAGTTTCGTGGTTATTGCTCTTACTTTTGTGCTAGTGTTCCAGTTTATGAGATATCTTTGTTCGGTATAGGTGACAGATCGGTTTCAGTATGGAAAATGTGGGTCCATGTTTTTGGAGTGAATATGTGGGCAAAAATAACAAGCAATACCAAAAATAAATTGCATATTTTGATAGAGCGTGCGGCGCGTCACTCAGGTGGAAACTAGAAATGTTCGCATATGTAGGGGTAGGAGGTGGTGTCTCGACGCACCCCGCGCACCCTACTGTCGCTCACAAATGCGATTTATTCGGGCTACTTTGCAGACTCCATTTTGTTATGTTTTCGTATTCGCTAAACTAATTCGGCGTGAAGTGCAAAGGGGATTGCTCTTATATTGCTGATGTCAAATATTCACACACATCATATTTCGTATTGGGACTTTAGTTTTATTTAGGCCAAAACGTTTTTATTTTTAGATTGGTAATGACAAAAATCAATAGTTTCCTATCTATTCCGGTCATGTCGCACAACAAAGTATCAGCCGGTTGCGCTACTCTCATTTACACTTAATCCTATTTGATATATTGGGCCATTACGAGCGCTGTCCCAGCTCGCTACTTGCTCAGATTGTAAGAAAATACCAAGTAAAGACGCCAGTATACCTTTATAGTCGGACAGTCGCGCTGATATCGACGACGGCGGCAGTACCAACCAAACGACCCCAACAAAAACGACACTTCCATCGCAGCGCCAATGATCAGGAACAATGTCTGCTCATGTACGGATAATATGAACAATTTGCACATAAATTGAAGATACCAAAGTAATATTGATTGATAACCCAATTTATGGTGTTCCCGAACTGGAATGTGTCTCGTTCCCGTAGAGTGCCGCATCTGAATGACAGTTTATCATACATTCTTTTGGGTGCCATTTCGCGCAACTTGAGCAAATTGGATCGCACTTATCGGAAATATAATACGTATCACAGTTAAGTGCAAGGTACTGCCAGCGAAATGTTCACTGCACGTCTTTGATATAAACGCTTCACTTACTTGCAACATGATATAAATTGTGTTTCTATTTTTAACGGAACACTTTTTCCGATTCGTGGTCTAGCTCTTGTGATTCTCGGCTGTGTAACTATTTACTAGAAAGATGGATGAACATTAGGGTTGCCAACTTTTGTGTGAAAAATTGGGGAGGTAACTGAGTGAGGTCATCATCGTCGCCCTAAACATTTCTGCACGACCTGTTTTTATCGCCTAAAACTTTACCAGACGATTTATTCGATATTTTAAAGCCTTTAGTGTAAATATTCTAAAATACTGGCGAAGCGTGACTTGAGCTTATAATTCTATATCAATTTCTTAGAAACTTAAAAGCAGATTTTAGTTTTCCAATAATTGATAGATAAAGCTTTAAGGATTTTAAAAACTTATTAATCGTCACTGAATTTAACGTTTTAGACGTGTAAACAAAAAACGCATTATTTAAAACCAACCAATATATTTCTTTGCACGCTTCCCAAATAAAGTGGGAGACCAGGGAGAGACTTTAAAAGTCAGTTTTAAACGTGATACATTATCAAAGTGGCGTTGCTTTAGAGCTTTCTTGGGTATCGTGGAGCGAGCCGCGGATAATGATTGATGGGCGCCGCGTCACACGCTATCACGTCACACTTTCACTTTGCTACACCGAAAATATTTTACACATTCCGTGCCAAATGTCGGGTGAAATGAAAACACAGCCAGCTCTGCACTTATCATTGTGTACATGTATTTAAGATATATAGACAAGAATGTTAAAATTCCACCTCTAGTAAGGTACATTCGCACTTTACAAAAATACAGATTTATTTAACAAATTTAAATCTAAGTATTCAGAAGGAGAAAATAATCTGAAAGGGTCGCCGGATTCACGTGTGTCGTCTAGACATTCCAACTACAAATCAATGAACTACACAAAAGTGCACATCAACGGACTTTTATTATACCTACTTTAATAATATTGCCTACTCGCATCCCTACGGCGGTGCGTCGGTCTGTCTGTTGCTGCAAACTCATAACATCATAAATACGATTCGAGGAGAAAGTTTCCCGACAGGAATCCGTGTCTGTTTGTACATCATTTCCTTATTTCAAAATATTCAAATGCAGGGTGGATCTCTGTGCGAGTAGATATATCACACTGTTAGATTTAGCTTTGAGGAAAACTTTAAAGAGCCGCAAAGGTTCATTTGAATGGAACTTGGTGTATAATTTGCATACTTATTTACATTATCTCTGCAGCACACAAGTGGGGCCCTTTCATTATCAAATTCGCAACACAGGGGCGGTGGTGCGCGCCGCCTGAATACAAACTCAAACTTGAAAGTGATTATCACCAAATTCCATGCAAAAAATATCACCCGATTAGAGACGCAATAAAACTACAATAAAAAGAATAATGAAATCTATAGGTAGAGTATTCTGAATAACAATATTTATGATTTCGTTTTCAGAATAGGTTTACATAAGTACTTGGTGTGACAACTGAACTACAAAATAAGACCGCATATAAATCAAACAAAAAGTTAAGCTTTCACTGTTTTTTTAAGTAATATAAAGGACTTAGCGAAAGAGATCTTTTATTTTTAGGATATCAAATAGCAATTTGTCATAACGAATCAAAAGGTCTACGAACTCTCGTAGCTGAGGCGCGGGTAGTCTGCCACGGAATATTATAAAGTCAGAGTAGTGAGAGCTCGAAGGTAAACGAAGCTTTTTCTCAGATTGAGATGCGATTTTATCCATTTTTTGTGAGTTTTGGTTGAGGGTCGTCGACGAGAAGATAATTAAATTCAACCCTTTACTGTGCAAAGCAAAGGAAAGTCTCGTAAATTAGAAAACTAAACTGCGGATCTCACCCCGGGATTCAATTAGCTGCTAATCATATCTGGAGGGTGTGAGCAGATCGATCGCGGCTACCCTTCCGTGTACATCAGTTCGTACATGACGTGACTTCAAATAAGACCATTTTTGTAACTGCGTAGTAAGCAGTTATTATTCAAACGGACATCATTTTCGTGAGATGTGCTATGAGGTTGAACAGTTTTCTACAACATTTATTGAGCACTGTAAAATAGATCAGAGAAAAATTCAGTTCTGATAACAGTGGTTGAGAGCGGCATCTAAACCGTAGCGACTATCAAATAAATGTACCAAAGTATAGGGTTCATAAAACTATCTTTGTTGCTGCAAGTACATCCGGAAACGACACCAATAGCGAATGCACTTCAACGGGCTCACATTTCCGATCCCTTTTCAACCGCCTCTCGAGCGCAGGGCTTCTTTCATAGCTATCTGTCGCTTTTCTGAAAATTTTGCCAACTCGTTCAACTGTAAACTTGCATTGCACTCGTGTCACGCCGTATTGCAAACTTAATATCACGGCAATGATGTGCGATTTAGAAATAAGCTCGAATACTGCGCTAGGCGCCAGGTGCTAGTTTAGAAAATATATAAAAGTTGTAAATAATTGAGTAACATTACTGGTGTACTCGTGCTATAAACACGTCAACTATTTAGCCGCCGCAAATAGTTGAAAAGGAACGTATTGTTATCGCACGTCGTCGCCCAAGAATGTGAACGACAGAAAGTTCTGCGACGATTATACCACGCAAACTATCACGGAACACCAAACTATTGACCTGAACTCCAACATAGACAGCTTTTAATATCATGAAATTGCCTCGACATCATTTAGTCACTGCAAATATTACTTTAATCCCACAGCAATAAAGTTTAAGCGTCTGAGCTTGCGGGGAATGCAATAAAACCTTTAGAAATTAAAGGCGTGCTTGTGAAATCTCTGTCGTTTCTTTCTAACCAAGGTCAGGCGGCGTATGAGTGGAGTGTTGTCTCTATTGCGTGAACGTCGCGTTTATATTGCGGAGGCGGCTGCAAGACGACGGCGATGAAAATTCTTGGTACCTCAGTGTTATCTTATGAGGCAGGTTTACGTTTAATATTATGTTATCATGTCAGAAATAAAATGATAGCTGAGGGTGGGTTTAATATAGTTTATGAACTACGAATTCAAATAGAACGTTCTCCCATGTGTGGCGTGTGCCTCATATTGGCGCCTTCACACTGTTTGTATCTACAGAGTAGAGATTACGAGAAGATTGTCTGGGAGCTGAAATCTACGCAGTAACATTTACAAAAAAATAACGTAACAATCTTTTATAGGTTATCAAGTTACATAACAATCAATTACAATCAGCACTAAAATAAAATTCAACAAATAAAAGAAGCTCAGCGTTTCAGTAATCGCGGCGCTAGTCATCAATCAAGAAGGCTTGCTATTTGATAATAGAACGTTTCTAAGTCACGTCTATCCGCAATATATTTTACCAGACGGACAAAACCTAGCTTCGGAGTTCTTAACAGTGAGTTTTTTTACTGCGACTATTCCCCTGAATGTCCTCACCCGAGGGCGGGGTTGTCGTCCCTGTAAAAGCAGGTTTATGACTGACACGTGCCGAGCAGAAAGATCCCGACCGAGCCTACATATTGATCACACTAAAAACTCACAAAACTCTGATATTCGGCCATGCGTGCCTGTATATAATATTTGTTATAAATCATACATTTGTGTTTTTGTCTAAATAAATAATTTTGAACTCTTATTTATTTTGTTGTTTATATGAAAATTATTTAATTGACCTCATCAGCTGAGGGTGGAGGTACAATAATTTTATCTAAGAGTAATTTAAAATTTAAAAATAGATTAGACATTACCTCTGGCTCTGTTGATCGCGTCTGCGAAGTAGCATGTGCAGAGATAGAAAGCCATATAATAGTATGCGTATATAGACCACCAGCATCAAATTTTTCTTTATTTCTCATTCATATGGAGGATATTCTCTCAAAAGCTATTAAAAGTAATAAATTAGTCTATATTTGTGGTGATTTTAACATAGATCTTCTCACTGAATCATCTGATAAATGTAACCTTTTAGCGTTATTTAACTCATTTAATCTTAATTATTTATTTAATGATCCTACTAGAATTACGGCTACTTCTAGTACCTGTATTGATAATATATTTACTAATAACAGTAATATCGAACATTCTTCCTTAATATCTGGTGTACGGTCGGACCACAAAGGTCAGCTTGTTAGTTTTAAAACTAATAAAATAAATTCATTAAATAAGATAATTACTTTTAGACCATTGAACAAAAAAACTTTGCAAAAATTTCAAGATAATACTTCGGATAAATTAAATTCTATTAACATGGACTGTAAAGAACCAAATAAACTATTTAAACATTTATTTAATACACTCTGCCAGGAACTTAATAAGTCATGTCCGAAAAAAACTATTAAAATCACTCACAAATTTAAATTCAGTGAATAGTCTACTAAAGGGATTAGGATAAGCAGGGATGTCCTATAGAGGTATAACTTGTACCACGAAAGGTCATTGACTTCTGATCCAACTTTTCATGACTATGTAAGAAACTACTCGAAGATATTTAAAAGGGTATGTATTTTGGCTAAGTCGAAATCAATCTATACATATAATAAATCTGTAAAAAAACTGTGTCTGTACATTGAATTTATTAAAAAAATAATAATTGGGTGGGGTTTAGAAACAGTAATGGAACACAAATCCAAAAAAAAAATTCTGTCTGTATGTCTGTATGTCTGTATATCTGTATGTCTGTTTGTTTGTACACGCTAATCTTCCGAACTACTGAACGGATTTCAATGATTTTTTCTTTGTTGTATCGGTATTAAGCCGGGTCAACATATAGGCTATAATTTATTTTCGAAACTTGAAGACCTGATGCAGAACTCCAACAGACAAACAAAACTATAAGAGATACAAAAATGGTGCCATAGCAAAAATTGTTTCATGTGATGAGCATTTTCTGCTGAGATAATAAATTTGAAGATCTGGAACACCTTATGTGGAACCCCAAGAGCCCAGCTACTCTGTACCATATACATGTATGACGTTTTAGCAAAAGTTGATCAATCTGATAAGCACTTTCTACTGACTTATAAAAATTGAAGATCTAAAACACCTGATGTGGAATTCCAGGAGCCCAGCTAGACTATAGCATATAGAGGTGTGACGTTTTAGTAAAAGTTGTTCAATCTGATAAGCACTTTCTATTGACTTATAAAAATTGAAGATCTAAAACACCTGATGTGGAATTCCAGGAGCCCAGCTAGACTATAGCATATAAAGGTATGACGTTTTAGCAAAAGTTGTTCAATCTGATAAGCACTCTCTATTGACGTATAAAAATCGAAGATCTGGAACACCTGATGTGGAACTTCAAGAGCCCTACTACTTTAAATGTATAGAAATGAATGTTACAAAATAGGTATGGTGAATCAAAAAAAGTAATTAGTCCGCCTTTTACACAGATAACCCTAAAATAATGAACACGTATTTTTTCTTTTCTTTCTCTCACAAACAAATAATAACGTATATACAACACGCTTGAATTTTGTGTTAAGTCACTTATTAGTACAAATTTTACATCTTTTTTGGAAGGCAAACGTGGGGCCGAAGCCAACACGCTGAAACAACTTTAATGACATGGTGACACAAAACCGACGATTATCCCTTTATACACTATAGAAATGAACCCAAAGAAAGACAATCCCCGGTAGACGTCGTTAAAAAAAAAGACAGTCCCCGGTTCTGTAATAAACTATTGCTGACTATGGAGGAAAACTACTTGGGCTATTGTGATGGGATGTTAGTGGATTAGGACATAGGAAACTATGGGAACTATGGCACCTCCCGATGACAATGTATTATTATACATGTAAAAATGGTAGGTGGAGACTCGCCACCTCACTTACTGGGCCCCCGGGAATGAGTCACTGAATAGAAACCAGAGGGCAACAAGGACATGAGCGGCTGAAGGGTGAGGATACCTCGGTGGACTTTATACGCAGATCACCGGCCCACTTGCCACTTACCACGAGGCACCTACCCTCCGAGTAGGGCTACTAACCCAGCTCTAGCGACTCCACTCTGGACGGCCAATGAAAGCAAGCCAGAGGCGTGAGACCTAACCCCGTCATGGTTCACTCCGACAGGCCGGAGATGGGGGACAGTATACTCTCCCTGGAGCACTCGGTATATATAGCTAAGCGGGGTTGCTACTCCCCGTCATCAGCCTCAGATGTCCTGCGGGGCTTATATCTCATTACTAGCTTTTGCCCGCGACTTCGTTCGCGTGGAATAGTGACTTCCGGTAGATTTTTGGTTTGACCAATAGATGGCGCTATATGTCCGGAATACATTTTATTTTTTATTTTCATTTTTTTTTTGTAATAAAAACTATCCTATGTCCTTTCTCAAGCTCCAAACTATGTCTGTACCAAATTTCACACAAATCGGTTCAGTAGTTTAAGCGTGAAGAAACGACAGACAGACAGACAGACAGACAGACAGACAGACAGACAGAGTTACTTTCGCATTTATAATATTAGTTAGGATTATTGTCGTTATTATCTCAAGAGCCTTTGCCCCAAATTTTGTTAGGATCGACTTCCAGTCACGATGCAACTGAGTACCAGTGTTTTACAACCGGTTACCCGCTCAGCCCAACACCCCTTGGAAAAACTGGTCAGACTTACTGGCTTCTGACTACCCATAACGACTGCCAAGAATGTTCAATGACAGCCGGAACCTACAGTTTAACGTCCCCTATTGGTATCCAAAATATACATAGAAAGCACATACGAACTTAGAAAAGTTGCATTGGCAGGTACTTGCCAGACCTGGAATCAAAGTCATACTTGAGAGATCGGTTCTCTACCCACTAAACCAAAACGACTTTGTTATCTTAGTAATATTTAATGTTTTTTTTTACGTAATAATACGTGCAATATTTGCCACACACAACTTAGACTAATTAGAATCACTACTTTTATCCCTAGGGTCATGCCTATTGCGCTTCAGTTCTCAGCGTTTTGTCTGCTGTGCTTTTGCCGTTGACGTACAAAAAATTAAATATATGGAACGTTTCTAATGGTTATGCGTATTCCGTTGTTTTCCCGTCAACGGGCCCTTAAAATTCAATATGAGACGATTCAGACCATTGATTTTGCTGACCCCGTAGTCGCTGGCATAAGGGACAGGATCCGCGTACGAAGTCGCGGGCAGAAGCTAGTTAGTAATAAAATAGCCAAATCAGACAATAAAATTAAAACGGTCTGGAATATTATAAATGTTGAAACCGGCCAAACTAAAATGCGGGACTCTGACCCGCAGTTAGTTATTGATAATGCTGTTATCTCAGATAAGGTAGAGGTTGCCAATGCTTTTGACACCTTTTTTTCAAACATTCCCGTAGAGGTTACCAAGTCCCTTAATTCATCTTCTACCTCTATATTAGCTGAGACGTTACTTCGACAGAACTTCAGTAGAAATATACCTTTTTTTTTTAGCGACGTAAAATCATCAAATGACCCCTCCCGCTGTGGGTTAGCAGCGGTGAGGGAGTGTCAGACTCTTACTGACTAAAATCGTCGTGTTCCGTCATAGGCCTTTTATGTACCAGGGCCGCGGTATCTCTTTCGAACAACCCGCAGAGTAGAAATATACCTGACTTCCAATTTCAGTATGTCTCTGATTACACGATCAAAAGAGCATTCAAGTCTTTAAATCTAAAAAAGACTGAGGACTTATGGGGCTTTTCTGTCACAGTCATTAATTCCATTATTGAAAGTGTTGCCCCAATACTTAGTGAAATTTTTAACCTCTGCATCGACAACGGTATCTTCCCTGACTTGATGAAACTCAGCAAAATTGTTCCTATCTTTAAATCAGGCTGTAAGAAAAACCCTTCCAACTACAGACCTATTTCAATCCTTCCAGCCTTTAGCAAAATCTTCGAAAGGATCATGCTCGATGAGATGTTAAGACATTTTAATTTAAACAACATATTTCATGACCGTCAGTACGGCTTTACAAAGGGTAGGTCTACCACTGACGCAAGTGCAAGATTGATCACCCAAATCTTAAACGCCTGGGAAGATTCGCGGGATGCTGTGGGCATTTTCTGCGACCTTTCTAAGGCGTTCGATTGCGTTGACCGTGACACTCTCATTTGTAAGCTGAACCACTACGGAATTCGTGGTAAAGCTCTCGCGCTCGTCCTTTCTTATCTGTCAAATAGACAGCAAGTAGTGGACGTAAGTGGCTCAACTTCATCTGGGTCATTAGTAAAAATGGGCGTGCCGCAGGGCTCAATTTTGGGTCCCTTTTTATTCTTAGCTTATATAAATGATCTCCCGTACATGATGTCTGTGATCTCTGATATTATTTTATTTGCTGATGACACTTCCCTTGTCTTCAAAATTAACAGAAAGGAATCTAGTCCCATAGACGTAAACAATAGCTTGGTTACTCTGAGCAAGTGGTTTGCCGCGAATAACTTGCTTCTTAATTCTTCCAAAACGAAATGCATTAAATTCTCTTTACCTAATGTAACACCAGTAGGGCTCAATATCGTTCTGGACGATAATAAATTAGATGTTATTAGTCAAACCGTCTTCCTGGGTATCACCATTGACTCTAAATTGCAATGGGGTGCCCACATCTCAGCACTGTCAAAGAGGCTGAGTTCCGCAGCTTATGCAGTCAGAAAAATAAGACAGATTACTGACGTTGCTACTGCTAGGCTCGTGTATTTCGCTTACTTCCATTGTATTATGTCCTATGGTATTTTACTGTGGGGGGCAGCGGCTGACGTAAACTCAATCTTCGTTCTCCAGAAAAGGGCAATTCGTGCAATTTATGGCCTCGGCCCTCGCGAGTCATTAAGAGAATTATTTAAAGAAATTGACATACTTACACTACCTTCTCTTTATATACTAGAAAATATAATATTCGTACGCAAAAACTTAAATCAATTTAGTGTTAAAAGTGATATACATTCCATTGAAGAAAGAAACAAGCACAAGCTAGTAGTTCCGAGATTCAGATTAACGAAATCAAATAAATCGTTTTTAGGGAATTGTGTCCGTTTTTACAACAAGCTGCCTAAGTGTGTAACCGATCTCACAGATATAAAATTTAAGAACACTTTAAAATCCACCCTAATTAAAAAAGCTTATTATAAAATTCAAGACTTTGTTGACGATAAAGATATTATATGGCGATAACTCATCTCTCTCCATGTGTGGCTTCCCTGGCAATTAAACGACTTTTTCTTCTCCCTTTGCATTGTATAGATTTACAGTTTAATTTTCTTGCATTGTATAATTTTGTGAGCTTACTATTGTTATGTAATAGACTTTGTACTGTGACTATATTACTTTTTAAAAAGAGTGTCTATGGAGTTTCTTGCCGGCTCTTCTCCATGAGACCAACTTTTTGGAACCGTGCAACTAATGTGACGTTTCATAGGTGCCTGCAAAGGCCTATGTGAAATAAAAAGATTTTGATTTTGATTGTTTTTGATTTTGACCAGAAATATTTATTTATTTCTGAAAATGGGCTATGTTTTTTTAAGGTGGGTAATTAAAAATAACATAAATTACGTGGACATTATTTTTAATTCTACCTATGTACATATATCAATAGTAGGTACATACTTATATGTAAGTAGTTCTATATCGTCAGGCTAGTCTACAGTCTGGCTTTTATATTCCAACATTTATTGGAGAGTACGATCTAATTGACACTTTTCACATTTCATTAAGTTCTTCGCTGTCTGAGTACTACTATTGTTACATTACTGGATATCTTACCTTATTAAGTGGCGAAGAGAATCTTGTAGATACTCAACTTATTGTATTGTACTTCAATATACACGGGTATGTATGTTTATTGGAGTTCAACATTCTTTTGGCGAGCATTATTTATTTTAAAACGAATAAAAGCAACATAAATTACAAGGGTCATTAAAAGTAAAACAATTAGCTTTTGCAAAGTTTACAGATTTTTAACAACGCTTACAATATTGTGCAGTAAAAACTGAATTTTCATATGACGTGTCAAAACAATTTTGTACAATTTATGAGCGGACGGGAAATATGAGCCCAACAAGCCACACGGCCAATTTAGTAATAATACCAAATCCATCACGCTATCGTTAGCTGGTGAAAAAACCTATTGGTTAAGTTTTTCCTGTTATGATATTAAATGCGTTGCGCTATATTTGTCAACAGGCAAGAGTGATGGATCGTTTATAATTTATTTCTTCGTATGGATGCCACCCGCTTTACAAGCAGCGTCAGCAAAATTGGCTCCTTGGGGACTTTTTCTCCAATTATCGGTGAACGTCGGGGTCGGCATTGTTGATCGGTATAAAATACGATACGAAAACCTGTCTTTGTGCGCACCGAAAGTATATTAAAGCGATAAGGGTAAACAAATTGCAATACTTGTGGGCCTTATTACCCGTCACATCAATCATAGAACCCCAGAAGTATACGGTTACGTTGCTAACGTTTCGTTTCGAGTATCTCAATCGTGATGCGTGCGTGTACCTATGTTGTGAGCGGAGATTTTAATACGTTTTTAGGATGAAACTATACCTTTGTAGATGAAATCAGATCTTTTGAAGCTCAATGTGCCTTCTTCATTCCTTTGTTTCCCAGATACCTACGCCATTATTAGTCAGCGCACAAATGCCACCGTGCCACTTGTGAAACTCTCAAGTTGGTAGATAACACATCTAGCTACGTAGACAGGTACTCGAAGCGTCTACGTCTGTCGTCTGACCGCTGTGAGTCAAGGAAATTAGGTTTTCGTGAGGTGATGTTATCAGTGGCCAGGTGGAAGTGGCGTCTGCCTTAGTTAGGTATCTTACGTGATAGACTTGTTAACTATACGAGAACTTGTAGTTAACTATCTAGAAAATGCATTCAACTTTCTTTTTAGTCAAAATTAATATCTGCTGTCATAATTGTCGCTGTCAAAGCGCACGAAAAAGGAAGATGAAAAGTATGAAACGGTGCATAAAAAGTAACCTATCCAGACACAAAAGAAAAAAGGACGTAAAGAAAACTCTATTAATATCGCGTTTAATCATGGACGCCACAACAAAAAGACAGGAGTAGACTTTATGAGCAACCTGTTTACAGTAGCAAATAATAAAAAAAATGTAATCGACGGCGTGACGTCACAGGCCAGTGAGCCGGAGCGAACGGGCGCGCCGCCCGCAACGCTCCGCAAATACGAGAGATAGCCTCGTCCGGAAATTCAATCAGCTAGCACGGAGATTCGATCAAGATTGGGGTAATTAAAATACCTAACTTTTTACCTAAACACACCTTTATAAACCTAACACTTCCAGCACAGAAATTCACGATCAAATCGGAAGTAGCAAGGAATACAGTGTTATTTGCAATTTAATGTTGGATACCGATATAATTTCCAATGCCGTGGAGTGCTGAAAAAGGGTTTTATTACATACTCGTAACATGTTAGAAAATATAGATGGGATTTGACTTTTAATTACGATGCTGTTATCCCGTACGGGTCCGATAGTTAAAAGGGAACGTGAGACCGAGGTGGCTCTCGACTTATTTATTGTCCACTATAGAAATTCAATATGGAGTCGATCCGACGACGCGGTAGATGGTAATTAAAAATACGTCACTCGCAGCCGACCTTTCAATTCGTGCATATGTCGAAATTCGGAATGAATCATTTCCCGTTTATATTTCTACGTTACCATCGGGGCCGACTCCTATTTATTGTTAGCTGATGGGAAAATACCGCGGCTTTTTGTTAACTGCGGTTAACGAATATAAATATCGATAGGTGTCGGCATTGTTGTCAAGCATCCTGTTTGTTTCCCATCTCGTGTATTGGGTGCAGTGCACTGTTGTGCAATGATCACATGCAGTGCTGCGGCACCTAATCACTTTGATTACTTGTCTTGTTTACTCGTTGCCTCGCTGCTTGACTAATACTATAATGGCTAGTTTATTATTGAGCTCTTAGGAATGGTCGGGGTGAAATAAGGGTTTGCTAATACTAGTCAAATTATAAGTACCTACAGGTACAGAAAACTCAATATAATCAATAAGTAAAATTATGGCCATTTCGCTTTTTAAAAACATCATGTTGTCGAATTTGGGAATCAAACCCAAAATATTATCCTCACAAAGAAAATGATAAATAAAAGGTTTGTTATGTAAAATATCGTCTGCTAAAACAGGAAGTTTTTGTGAAAATAATACCTTTCATTCTGCGAAAGATAAACTCAGTGAAGAACCCTTGCAAATTCGCGAACGATTGCAATTGCAAGGGGCGGAAATATGATGATTTGATCAATGGGGTTGGGTGGATGGTCCGTGTTAGATATCGGGGCACTTTGGTTACAGGGAGGTGGACGCTACCCAACCTTGTTATGAGAGGAACTTCAAATAGCTACCTGTCTGTGGGAGTTTGAAACGTACTCTACATATACTGTTTATATTATTATTTGTTTACATCTCATTGAGAGGTAAATAAAAGTATGAAAAATGTATTAAAATTCAACACTGGATACTTAATTTCTTACAACAAAGGTCCTGCATCAATGTAGTAACGTGATAGTGCTCAATATAGAATCCTTTCAGATACAATACAATCCCTTTGTTACACTATCAAGATCTCCCGACCAGCCGATGTGAATTTAACGTTAGGTATATAACCATATCTATCATATTGATATTGTGAGCAATAACAGTATTATCTTAAGCATTATTTCGTCACTAGGGAGATGTCTTATTATTCAGTGAACGCCAACGTCTATGTTTTGGTTTACGAAATTAACTTTGGTTACACCCTAAAGGGGTATTCCCTGACTTTAAGGGGAGACATGCAGATTAATGGCTGTTAATAAAACACATCCGCTAATTGTAGACAGTCATTTTGTAACTTAATATTTAATATCAAGATTGATATTGTGAGTAAAGTAAGAATTTGTAATCATATACATGTTACCACACACAGGTAAATAAAAAGAACAAAATAACTATGTTAGTGTCCAGTTTTCATAAATATGTAGTAGCTGTGCTCAAAGAAATTACTCAAGCAAAATCAAAAGCTCAAATTCATATCAAAACTTTAATAAGTCTTAAATAAACATTAACTGGCAAGACTTACGAGCGTGGTACGTCATAGTTACGCGGCGACGGCAGGCAATAAGTTGGAAGTACTGAATGACCTGAGGTAATACATTAGTGGGGGGCACATCTGGTCACCGTCGACGAGTGCTGCGACCTGATTTATTCTTCGTATCCATCACTGGGCCGCGTACAGCTGAGGCGTCTTGTCTCCCCTCTTTCACTTTAATCGTTCCGCACTTTTAGAATGACCCGCTGTCGTGGCTATCTGTTTAAATGTATTGCGTTTGGGCGGACTTTTTGCCGCTAGTCGGCTGCTACTCGTATTTATATATGTAGGTGTGTTACTTACTACCTACAAACCCTTGGGAAAAGAACTCGGTTCTTTGAATGTTATTGACCCTGCTCCAGTGACAATTCCGACCCTTTAGTATTTCTAATGGGACCAGACTACAGTATATTTCGTGAGTTACTTGGGTGGGATTTAAACTTTGCAAAATGAAAATGTTTTCCGTGATGGTTTAATTTGGTGCGGTAAACAGATGCTAAATTTATTTGAAACAGGGAAGATGACCTGGACAATAATATGCCTCAAAACTTTAAAACGAATGCAAAAGCAAAATGAATAAATGTATGTTTCGTAGATTCACCTGTCCGATTAAATTCCCGGCGGCTAGCGCCCCAGTCTAATTTAGCGTTAGTGGCACAAATTCGTTTAACATTTAAATTATATTCTAGCTGCCGATTCAAACAACTGCGTCCTGAATTAATAATGTCGAAAATATTTAGTGGCACACAATTTCGCTAGATTTTCAGATTGCAATTTGCATGTTAAACGTCAATCCGACGGCGATGCGTCGGGCCCTATCGCTGAATATTAATGCGACTACGAGATTTTGTTTTACTTTGTGGAAATTCGATTATGATGCAAAGTAGGTGACGTAGAGAAACTAATATGTAGGGTAGGCGCATAGTCACCGCGCCGACCTCTGCGCTCACTCAGGTTCGCCAAAGTCACGCCGAAGACTGTTCTCAGTTCTTGAACAATTTAGGTTAATCAGATGCTCTATTTTGAGTAATACACTTATCTAATATGAATTTTACAAGTTAATATTTCATTAGTTCGAGACCGAAATCCATTATGAGAAAGTTTTAATCCGCTCGAGGCCCGTGTTAGTAGGTATGTACTTAGGTCGTCGCACGCCGCTAATGTCACACGATTTACAGTGAAATTTCATGTGATGGATACCCTAATTGCATAAATTTTGCTGAATGAAATTGTGAGATTAATAAACGTTTTATGTCATGTCGAGGCAACGTTTTTAATAGGCAGACAGATAGACGTTAATGCATGATGTCCGGGAAATGAAAGTGAAACATGCCATGTTAAAACTTTGTGAGGCTTATGGGAATAATAAAGCTTGATAATTATAGTTGTTACTGATATTGTACGGCTAAATACCGTAGAGTTATGGAAATATATATAAAACATGTTCGTTTTTTAAATACTCAGAATGGTGCCCTATCCTGTGTAAGCTGTCTCAATTACAGACACAATATTTATATAAATATAATTAGAAGCTGTAAAACCCAACATTTATATTCAGAAAAAGGCAAAAACTTTTACCCACTTATATAAAATACGCAGGCTTACCTGGATTTGATCATACGTTATATCTGTCATTTTCATTTCGTTCAGACGAATGAAATAACGAAAATAATCCCCATACATTTATGTATAGACGCACGAAGGTCTAACAAAACCTTGTGAAAGTTGAAATATTAGTATACAACTTATTATCATATTCCTGGGGCATACCTCCGCGTATCTCATCGTTGGCATATTAATATCAGATGAAATGTTGGCGGAGGTATTGGCTTCACTTGCCGGAGTTTGTGTTATTATAATAATGTTCAGTTTCGTACAAGTACGTACAGAGGTTTTCATGATAATGTGTACTTAAATGTTTGAATTCGTTTTATATAAAACCCTATAATTAACTCATAGGTATACAACAGGATTTTGGTTTGATTACTTAGTTTAAAAAATAATTTTATAACATCAGTCTTTATTTTTTTAAACGATGGCAAAACGCGTGACTTCTGTTCAGAAAAGTAATCTATTCTATTGCGTCTGTAATTCAGCTTTAAAAGCAAACCGTAGTGGCGCTACAGTGATTTTTTCCGAGAACACCCCTAAACTACTCGTAATGGTGTTTGCTCCTCGGAGGGAGAGGTCAACTAGTATTTAATCTAGCGTGAATGATTTATTGATGTTTTGAAATTCTCTAGGTGAAGACACTGGGGCCACCCGACATTAAAAAATAACGTCACATTTAAAATTTTAAAGACGGTCACGAAACATAAAAGTTTAATGTCTCCATAAAAATATTAAATTAGTAGATATAATTAAAATTAATCACGGGTGTAAGACAACCTGGATGCCGAAGCTTATAAAAGTGGATTTTTTTCGTGTTGATCAAAATATACGCCTCTCTTAATGAAATTAGGCAAAAGTTTAACCACCTGTTCCGAGAGGGATGAACAAGGCTTGCGGGTGGATGGGGCGCGGGGACAACGCCGGCTCTTGCCGAAATTTACCTACTTGCTTTAATTAGCCTCGTGTAGGCTTACGGACGGTCATTTTTCTTGTTTAGCCGTAATTGATAAAGGGCGCGCTAGTCCGAGCCGACCACATCAAACGCGCTGCACCCAACGTGCCCTTGTTTACTTGCCGACCACAATTTATAGTCGCTTCAATAATACTGAAAATATTTTATAACTGGCTGGTTCTTATTGTACTTACCTATTTGAAATCACTTTCCAGTTAGCTTTTCAATTTGTCTAAAGTGGTCAATCTACACAACTAGTTGCCTACTACATACACACATGACATCGTGTTTACGAACAAAATTTACATACAACCATGCTTTTAAGTGGATTGAATGAAAATATTAACAAATTGGCCTGCAGCTGGATTAAACAGTAAATTCTCATATCCTCGTATTAACGTTTCCCCTTCGGTGAAGGGTGACTGGCCCTGTGGGTCTGTGAAGGGGATGCAACCTCAGCAATTGCGTTAAATCAGCAGCACTATTGGATTAATAACATACCTTAGGTACTGTTGTAAGCTTACACTATTAAGAAATACGAGAGGTACTTACTTACCTACTGTACCTCAAGTTACGCCGTCAAATGTGTCTACAGATACGCAAATAAATTTAGTTGTAAGTTTTCTCGGAGTGATCGATAAGGTCGAGTGATTTGATTTGGTCGTCGAAGGCCCGACTCGACGAGTTTCTTTTTGAGGGAGACGCCCGTGCCTACAGAACTGTCGCAAGACCAATATTGCCAAGGAAATTAGTTTATGTAAAATGTAGAACAGGAACGAAAAATATCTAAAGGAAAAGTGTAGAGGGAATATTGAAATCAATTCAGTTTGCCTGTTACTCCTGCGTTATAAGAAGTCATCTTTGAGAAATAGAATTACAGTGAAAGGAATACGGGGACTTTTATTTTTGTAGACGGAATATTAAAAGTGAATTAAGATGGTAAACCAGAGTCAAAAGATCTGACGTGAATAGGGTTCGTGCAAACGCGAGTACCTACATCTACTTTGTGCGTTATTTGCATAAACAATTAAAATATCAATTGCTCGGTAATCGTTTCGGTGAACCAACAAATTTCAATTAAAGCTCTAACTGTGGATGTGGAAAATTCATGCCACATTCGAATTTAATTAAAAATGTCATACATAATAGATTGACTGACATACATTTTTAATGTTGTATTTGGGTCGATTAGCAAGCTCGTCTTGAAAAGTGACTGCGCAAGATACCCTTATTGTATGCGAATTAAAATAAAGTATGGTTGTTGTTTATTAATAAGCTAAAGGCACACAAAGGGCGGTACGTGGTTCATTATTTCAGCGTGCATAATAATAAGCTTTCACAAATAATGTGATGCGCTATTTGATCGGTTAATTTTCACGGACATGACTGAATAATTTAGCGAATTAAATATGTACTGTGGCATTATCGTATCGAGTAATGATATACGCTGCATTAATTGATTGATTATTACATACCTATCATGGAGAACAGAAATACCTATACACAAATATGAGGTTCGTGTGTGAGTTACGTTGCGTTGACCATGGCACGGTGAGGATTTTTTTAATGAGTCACATTTACATTTACCCTTTTAAAACATAAAATTAATTTTGGTCATATTAACATTTCCCAGGACAAAATATAAGTATGTCTCTTTTGTCTATCTGAAAGAAAAAAACTGACGTCTGAATGTACCTAACGTATTTATTAGTGAAACATTAAATTATGCAAAGTCATGGCGGACCGCCAAGACTCGAGGCTGCGTTCGGATGCAGCCGCTGTGCATCCAATTATATCTCAACCCTAAAATATTAAAGGATGCGTCTAGAATACAAATTGCTCAAATAAATCAATAGGTGTCTACGAGGAAAAGTTGGAGATTGCACTGAAATATTAATTAAAGTGCCTACAAAGGCAGAATGTTGCCACCCTTTTCTTATCACTATGCAGGTTTTAATTTTTAAGTCCCAATTTTATTCATGATTGTTATTCAGTATACTCAACGAAGTCTACACTAAAACGCACAAACTCTGAGGTTTACTATAAAATTAATTCACAAGATTTCAATTTGTTAACAAAACATTGGTTTTTCAATCTTGAATTATTTATATTTGTAAATTATTGTTTTTGTGGTTTACTGTTTGATTACAAAATTTTAATTAGACTGCATAAAACGAGTTCAAATGCTGAGTAAAAATAAACAGATGGTCGAAAGCATTGAATGTTAGTTTATTAAACGCTTAAAACAAGCACTATGGTAAGCGAACGTATTAATTAATTCTCCATAGCTGTATTGGCACCTACGCTCATAGATTTTGGCTGGATCGCTTTCAGGCACTATTAGATGCGGCTTGTCGCAAACTTGGATGAGGAAACTTCAGTGGTGTCCATTACACGTCTTATTACACCGACGTCGGCCTGTCATGTGCCTGCTGGCTTCTACCAATAATAGTTTCAATAAAACAAGCCAATGTTATCATAGCGGCGTCAGGCCAGCTCGTACCTTAGTTTTTCTTTGATGAAATAGCAAATTGCGAGTCCGTTTTGTGTCTAGACTAAACTCTCAAAGTATTGGGGCTATTCACTGAAGTTATTGAATGAAGTAGGGCTTTTTATTGTTGCTCTTTTTCTTGTGGGTGCGTACCAAAGTGCAACAAGTTGACTGACCATTTTCCAAATTTTTATTCATCTTAATAATATTCTAAACAACTCTCCTTTCGATAGCCTATTTAGCGTTCCATTGATTTACAAATTCTTTAAGAGAAAAGACACAACTTACTTTTTATTTAGAAAGGAAAATAAAATAATATCCACATAAAGCTTGGAACCGCACATACACACACAGTCTCAGTCTAAACGTGTATTAGAAATACGAAATAAAACGTGTAATATCCAAACATTTCGGAATCAAACCGCCCCAGGAGAAATACTCCGCCATTACCCATGTGACGGAACTTGTAATTGGTTTTTTGTTTCTGTGTAAATTTCCATTTGGCTTGTGAGATTAAAAGCTCTTTCTTATTTAAGTAAGTCAGATTTACGAGTATATGAAAGTCTGTGAAGTCCTTTGATATTGGCTTGGTTGGTTACTAGGATCGAAAATATACGGTAGGTAATTTAAATTATTTGAGTTTTCAGACAAATAAAGAATGTTTTTTCTTTATCACGATGTTGGTAAAATACTTAGTTTACTTAAAAGTTATAAAATGAAGCTTATGTCCGTATAATTTAGAGGTAAATTGAGTACACAAAAAATATACACTTAGGTACCTATATATTTTGTAAGGAGGTCGAAATGATACTTAGATAATATCATCATCGTTACTTTCAAATGTTTATCTATTTAGTGAGCAATACTTAGGTACATTTAATTCAATATTACCTACTACGTTACGCTAAATATTAATGATTAAGTTAAAATTGCTAGGTATTTATTAAAGTAATAACTGTTCGCTAGTAATATTAATCCGATTACAACGTTATAGTGATAATTGCTTTAATTGCTTTAGCACATCACTTGCTCCAATTTATTAACCGAACATTTTCTAATTAGGTAACTTAAATGTTATTAAATTTCAAATTGTAACAGAAATTCACTATATTTTTATCATTGACGACTAAATTATGCAGGGTTGTCTTAGTATAATTGAGCTCACAAATTATTATTTAACGGTTGCTAGTCGAGCGCTCGGCAACAAAATGCAGACTTGCAAGAGATAGAGGTGCTAAGCAGGCATCCTGCAGACTGCAAAGTGCAAGCCAGGTAGCTCGAGGCAATGCTATGCTTGCCTTGTCAACAGTAGTCGAGTCTGCATCTTTGTCACCACATAAAATCTTTGTTTACTTAAAACTTTTTTAAATCCAACTTGTATTGAAAAAAATAATATGCTCGAATAAATTCACAATATTACTCAAACATTTTTGTTATTTAAATGCTAAACAGATACATGTATTGGATTTTTTATATTATCATATTTTAGAATCTAAATATACTTATGAACACATGCCATCTATGTTTAACGTACCTATACGTATCTATTCTGGGAACATAGAGATACAATTCTTTAGTCAAAATCCAAATAAAAAAGTAGCTTACAGCGCGGGCGATTTTATCTCTACAGTACGAATTTCGCAGGGATTGGACAACAAATTGAAAAGGAATTTTTGTTTTTCTTGAATTTTAATTTGCGAATGTTTTATAGCTTTTCATCTAACATTTCCCAGTGGTAACGCGGCACTTCAAAATGCTTGCCGATTTATCAAAAGAACATGAAACCAATAAATGTAGGAGTATGACGTCTGATATATTGTCGGGCAATATTGTCGATAGATATCTGCTTACAGAGAGTGATTTTGGTAAAATTTACTGATGCGTAGCAAATGCAGGCTATTGATATTGTATGTGGCACTAATTTGGGGGACAACAGCCCCCATCAAGTTGAATGGCTCAGCATGCCGAAGCTTTGAACATTGTGAATGGCCAATCTGGCTACATCCGCCGGTCACATTTACCTATTTGTTCGTTTGCCTTTGACACTTGATATGAGCCTAAAGCCAATTTTCCCTTTCATTGTGATGCTCTTGTATGTACCTATGTAGTTGGTATAATAATACCTATCTCACGATAAGGGTTGTTGATAGACATGAAAAATATAGAAGATCGAACTAGACGACGGTGACTTCGGGATTTTATATATTTATACTTGAAATAAATAAATGGCCTTGTTACCGCCGTACATACTCCTGGTACATAAAGGGCTCCAGATGGAACAGAAGTAAGTTTTAGTGAGTAAAAATGTGACACAGTGAGTGTCTATTGGAGATGTCTCCTCATGATTTCCAAAACAAATGTCTTGTGATAATACTCGATCACAAGTATTAAATCAAAAATGGTTTTACAACGCTAAAAGTATTTTTTGGATGAGTCGAGTATTTTTTCAACTATTGTATTTTCGTTTAAATGGAACAGTAGTAGACTTTATTCGACTTTTAAAACAATGATAGACACTTTTAATAAGAGGGTTGAATATTTTTGTGCTTGTTAGCTAGACGAATTTCAGACGAAGTATACTTGACTACTTAAGTAGCATAAGTACTTTGTATTGATCCTACTTAGACTGGAAAGTATATAAATTTACTACGCTCTGTAATTTCCATAACAAACGTTATTATAAAAATACTAAGAGGAGGTGCCCAATTCAGATGTTTGTATGATGCTTATTACGCATTGTGACTTCACCCTTAGGTAAATCTTTATCTAGAGCGATGTATAAAATATGTATCTAAAAGATTTGCAGTGTTTTTAGAAGTTTTTTTTATGTATTTGTAGAAATATGAGTAGCTGTCATTAACTCAACACTAGAACAAAACATTCGAGTGTACATCAAGCTTATTGTGTGTTCTGAGTGTGTCAGCAAACAAAAAGGGGCTATTCACTAAATGGCAAAACCATCCACGGCGTTTTCATACTTTTAACTGACAAATAAAAATAAAACCGAAGCACAAAGGTTTACAAAATGGAGACGAAATATAATCGTAAAATTTGAATTAGAGCTAGGAGCGAGTAGTAAAAGTTATGGCCGGAGATTGCCTGTCCACATTTTTGTTGATAGTGGTATTTATAAAGGAGGTCCAACTTTACAGGCCCTCGCTTGTCTAATGGAGCCTTGGCCTTCCGGCAGCGAGTCCAAGAGGCATTTAATCTTGTGCTGAATTATGTGTTGATGTCGGAAACCCGGAAAACGCTCCCTGTCCGCGCCCCAGTAATTTCACTTTTTATTATGTGCCTGTTTTGGCTGGTTTATGCATTTATTTAGTGGCTTCATTTTATTTTTAGAATTAATTTTTGTAGAGGCTGTTGGCGGTATAATTTTATTTGTGTTTGTAACGTTGCTTTGTAGCTCTAGTTGACTTCAGTGTTGCCTTTGAAGTAGCTGGCCTTTTTATATGAGTATGTATTGCCAAAAGATAAAATGACATGCTCAGTGTTTCATGTATTGTAGACAAAACTTTATGGCTTTCATAGCTACAAATGTTTAAACATTAAAAACTAGGAAATGTAAGGAACGAAAGTTTTAATATTATTTTCAGACTTTATGCTACTGCAGGTATGACAACGTCGGGTCGTCCGAAATCATAATAAAATAAAAGAATATGTGCTCGTTGCATGTACGTATAGTATCACCACAATTTCACAGTGACATTTAATGTACCTACGTAAGTTTTAACAAACGAATAGCGTTTTTTTTTTTATAAACTTAAAATTATGTCATGGCTTTAATATGTAACTCAGCTTGCTCAATTTCTATAAGAACAACTTACAATTACAAAATGCTCAGAAAAAGATAGAATAAGAACAAATACCACAAGACGTTCGAATTTAAATTCAATTAACGTCTTAAATGCAAACACTCCGATGCCAGAACGCTGAGCACCTAAACCCTATTACTGAAGTAAGCTACGCGTTTTCCATCACCCCGCCAACTATGCAAACTGTAAGCCGCGTCAAGTAACAGCCAGCGTATTTACTCATAGTTACCTCGTTTATAGGTAGCAGTTTCAGAGTAAAAACAAGGAGTGCGACGTAGCTGTCCGTAGAAGCGTATTCCCTGATGTAATTACTGCGAGCTTGCCTGAGCGGATCCA
Source organism: Helicoverpa assulta (assembly GCA_963856015.1). NCBI lineage: Eukaryota > Metazoa > Arthropoda > Insecta > Lepidoptera > Noctuidae > Helicoverpa > Helicoverpa assulta. The sequence goes on from CAWLCW010000016.1 coordinate 8,008,287, forward strand.
CTAACACAATGACCGATGTCCGATAGACGCGAAGCCGCGCTCGCTTCAGCGTATGCTCTTGCTAAGCGAGTTGTGCCGCTCTATTGCACGAGTTATAGACGGTCTCAACAACTTGATTATCGGAACGACTCAAAAATATGTAGGAGCCATGATTTCGACTGTTTTCGTGCCGGTATTTTAGAGTGTTTGCCTCTGATATTTCATGCGCTTCACTTGATATACAGTCAACTAATGATGTTTAGGTTAGTAGATGTTATCGGCTGATAGAAGAGTACGGAAGACGAAAAATGAGGACAGCTTGTTCAGTTAAAACAGCTTTTAAGTCTTCAAATAGCACCAATGTTCATAACGATTATAAATTAACTGTACTCAATTGTGATTAAGTCTTCACAGCACCCAGAGCAGAAATCACTCCTTAGCATATCGGCCTGATCTGAGTTAACGTCGCTGTCACCAAATATAGAATTTCCCTGAACATTCATAGGTAGGTAATATATAAATATCAGTTTCCTGAACGTGGAAACGTTATTTAGTACCTCCACAACCCCAAGCGCTGTTCTGCTGGTAATTCAATAACGCTTGCAGGCAAACGCAGTTACGGCCAATTAAAAGTATGCCACTCACTCACCGGCGGATGGCGAATCGAGTTACCGCCCCTACGGGAGTAAAACCTTGAGACCGGCACAAACAAATAACTAAGAACGCTAGGTAATTAAAGTACTCTTTACAACTATTCTCATTTGGACGCACTCAACCGTGTGGTCATCGTGCCATTAAATGTAGATAAGATTAACATTACTGCGCGACTTTAAAGCATTGCTATTTAAAATTAGCTGGGATAAATTGAAAGCTATTTTTTGAGAACTATAAATAAAACAAAGATTTCTACTTTCCTTCTTTTAAGAATTCAATAAATAAATACAGAAGACTGGCTTCCAAAACGTTTACATACCCGGTACATGATACATCAAAGTTTTATCGAATGCAGCGGAGCAAATCGTATTAAATATTGACAGCAACATCGATGTATGGCAATTAAACAACGATTTCAATTGCAAGTCTATAAAATTTAAATAAAATCGCATTTTTTATAGCCTTTGTTTCCGAGCAGTCGGTTCAGTGCTCGCATGGGAGTGCTAAGTTCAGTCCTGAGCTGTAATGAGATTTTTCGAAACTTGTTTGCTCTCTCAGACATTTATTTTTGCGGATTCATTATTAAAAAGAAATTAAGGGAGTCTGCGAAATCGAGAATCGAGTTGATTCTCAATTTCGTAATCTGAATTTGGAATTATAAATATGAAACTTTGTTCAGTTGTTTAGATATTCTTAAACAATTTTAAATAGCAGTGGGTTTTTCTTTTATAAAGGTATAGAATAAAGGGCCTAGTCATATCTGGCGGTGCGTCAGAGCACTACCTAATTTAAACTTGGAATGAGGTTGTTGAGCGCGAACACGGGACTTCTTCTCGTGCGTCTGAATGAGACAATGTCATTAAATTAAAGTTTCATTTGTCTTCATTTGCTAAACAATAGCAATTATACAAAGCCCCACAGCGGGTGAGTAATCAAGCGTCCCTTTAATTAAGTACAGAAACAGTGCCAAGTAATTGGATCTGAACAACTGAGTAAACAAATCGAAATGGTAGGTAATAAATCTAACAAACACCTCTTTTGGCGTCGGTAAGCAGTGCCGTGGATTCAGAAATGCTTTACTTATCACAATTATTTGTAAGTTCTTGGTTTTTTAATGAGTTTGTAGTACAATGAATACTACAACATCTTTTAGTTTGTGGATATTTTTTTCACGAATCAACAAGTAGGTGCTGACTGCGCGTACCCTATAGCCTCACTGCATTAAAGTCACATTAGTTTCTGAAAAGAATAAACACAGAATAATACAAACACAAAGAATGAATTAATTAGTATTTACTTAACTAATGTAATGGTATTTTTTGCACATAAAATCACAAGTCCGTATAGCTTTTAAAAATATTTTTGAGAACGTATTTTCACGCGTTTTGATCCTAGCATACGAGTTAAATATTCCTCTAAAAGCACATAAAAAATGTACAAACTGAGTGTAGTTGGGAAAATTCACCTAGCAGGTAAACATACATGATTTTTGATATGAAAGTTGAAGATGGATGCATTTCCGTATTTTAACGAGCAAGTTAAAAACGTGACATTTCAAACAATCCAATTTGTGTGAAATACTAGGTGCATTTCCTTTATTTTTGATGAGAGTGTGTCCCCACGTCCGCGCAGCTCGCTACGTACTACGTACTCGAGGACCCGCGGTGCACGGCGTATTCATTTCCGGCTTCTTGCATTTTTATAACCTTTATACAGTTGCTATTTGCCCCCGTAGGCTTGTAGGGTTGCACACAAATACATTTCAAAAACACTCCCCATTCAATTCACTCTGAATATCCACTTTACACACTGCGGATATTTCGATTTCGATACACGTTCTGTATAAATTACCATAATTGCCCACTTTAAGGTGTAATTACATTAAAATTTCAAAGAGCGAGAATCCCACAAAATATTTTTGTTGTAATGTGTAACGTTATTTTTGTTTCGGGTTTCAGCGAAATGAGTTAATAATGAGGGTCCAGACATATAAAAATGAACGGTATATTGGGTCGAAGTGAGCTGAAATAATAGCTGTTAACGCTAACGCGCTTCGCAGCCCTACAGCGCAGTTAAGCGACATCAGGCCGCACCGTACATATTTATATTCATGGTCTGAGAACCTTTTTATCCGGCTACGAAATAGTTCCTCAGCTATTTTCATGTATGTTCCCAGAGATAGCAACAAACAACCTTACTTTTTTCGCTGTTCGCGATTTGATTGCAGGGATTTACTTTTATGGTCAGATTTATAGACAGTTTCAGCAAGATTTGCCGGTCGGCACAATTTTATACAGCCAGGGGGTGTTTATTTAAAATAACGTGAATAAATCATATCTTTATGTATGTTATGAAGTCGTAGATAAGTGTGTCCTGAATAAAAACATTTATAATTTATACAGATTTATCATTATAATTTCACATTAAATCGACTTCTGTATAACTACAGAGATACACGAATTCCTCTGCTCGTTCGACCCTCAAACTCATTTACATTTTTTTGGCTATAGAAACGTGCTTCCTGTGTCAGTGTCTCAAGGAGACTGGTCGCGAGAGCGTGTCCTATTTACTATACTCCCACCCCAACATAGACGCGTATCGCAAAAATCCAAATTGCTTTTAGTTTTCAAGTGGGGTGCGGACGATTTTGTTGCCCGTTGACCTTTGCTCCGTTCTACTTATAGGATACTGAATAAACTTATTGTTAGAAACTTTAAGGTTTAGGCTTTATCTTCAGTTTGGAAGCTTGCCTGAATTTTGGTTACTTACATTATTTTAATTAATATTGTACCTGTTCTTTTTAAAGAATATCGTATACCTACTCTATGGTTTCACGATTTCATTTATTTAGGTGCCGTCCATATACCGTTATCACAAATGTCACAAAATTAAACCTAAGTGTAAATCCACTTTTTAATCCATTTACACATAACGCATGTGTAAATAATTTATTAGATACCTACGGGCTAACAAATACTGAAGTAACCTTTTTCGTCGTCGACTTTTACGACAGGCGTGGAATGATTAAATACCTAATCCGCTAATAAACGTAATTAGTTGAAGCGCCGGAATCAGGCATAAAACGATATAAAATATTCAACAAACATATTTTACAATACATTGTTTCTTTGTCTGATTAATGAACAGCTCCATGACCGGTTTAGCGGTATTCGTCCCTCTTTCAACAAATGATAGTAATTTCCAAGCGGAAATGCATCGAAATGGCAAAATGGCCTGCTAAGCGCCGTCCATTTGCTGAGATTGCTTCTCGTGTTCAAATTTTATATCTATCACTATATTTAATAGTGTTTTCGAAAAGCTATTTCAGCGAAATATTTTTCCGGTATTTCATAAAATGTTCAACATTTTTATATACACATTTTAAACGCGATTCAGAGAATTTAGATATGGACTACGTTAGCGGTTTCATAGTCTACACTGAAAATGCTAATGGCAATCGATAGTATATTCTTATAAAACCTTTTTATTGCAATAATGCTGAATAATGATCTTTTTAAACGACTCCATTTAGGTAACCACTTTAAGTACGTAATCTAATTTAGGCAGCACTTAGATAAAAACTGATGGTCAGTCTCAAAGATTAAGTGCCATTACATTAAGTACAAAAACTTGACACAGATTGAAGCTTAAAATACCACATTTATTTCTCGAGAGTAAAGACAATCACAGGTTTACTAAAAAACAAATACAATGTGATAAATTCGTTCCCCTCTAAGCAATAAACACGATGACTTTAGATTCTTGCTGAAGTACAAGTACCTAAACCGTACCGTACCTTAAGACTATAATCCAAAGTGAGTTTCTGTCGAAGCATGACTACAAATCCGCATCCGTATTGATGTTCGAAGACAGCCATTATTGGCGCTTTGCTATGCTCTGTAATCCCTCGACCTCGGAACTACACGGCACTAGAGCTCGGATGTGGCGTCTGTCACTGTTCGTCATTATATGCAAGTGTCGTGTACCTAGTTATTACCGTCTAGTTACTTGTGAACGGTCACATTACTGTGTATCGGATAGAATTAATTGTGTGGTTCCGTGTTGGTTTAGTGTTGTCTAATTATCATTTAATGTAGAGACATCGATTTAACTACAGTATATTTGTAATTGTACGGGTACAAATTTATTTGCAAGGAAATACTGAGTTTAGCACATTATTTCTCCATAAGAAAGGCAGATAATTTATTATACTTACACGTCACAAAAACCTCTCATTTCTAGTACGACAAGCAATCGGAAGTTTCATGAAAAATATTTTATTTGCCTTACATACAACCTTTAGAAAATTATGTTCTCAAGCTAAGCGTTTCGAGAGGCAATATTTCAATCTGTTGGCACACAGTCACGGCCGCCCGCGGCCTGAGCAGGCGTACGAGTACGTACAAATAAGGGTAATTTTCAGAGCCGAAGCAATATAAATTGAGGGACTGGCCAACCTGGGTCTAGAGTAGCATTAATTGAATAGATATACGTCCGTTCCTTGCCTCAATCCAACCTTAATCACACTTGAAAAGGCCGAGCGAAGCCAGCTCTTCGCAACAAGCAGCTAATCGCACAGCGTATCGCACTTTGTGCTTGATCTTGTTAGCAACTTCCACTTTACAGCGCGTGTACCACTCACTCCAGTTTACATCTATTCAATACAACTAATTGTAGAAAGAAACAATTATCACAAGTTATTGCGCTACTTGAGTATTTAGGGTTTTCTGTTTTCTACTTGCAAATGAAGTGTAACAGCTTTAAATTACAATTTGATGAATGCAATTATATATTTGGTTACCAAATAATATTATTCTCCACATACTTAAACTTTATAAGTTATATTTTAAGATCATGGATGATTATTACATCTCCGAAGAATTAAAGTCTTCATTGAAATTCTAGGCCACCCCAAAAAGCAGCGAGTGAACCACTTAGTTACTTTATTAAGGCGACTAGTATGAATAACTTTTGTGGAATCCTTTTCAAACATGACGTTGGAATGTATCGTAAGCCTCCTTGAGCTGAAAATTTGAAATATCTCGAGAGATGTAGGTAAGTGGTAATGCGGGGTTTGTGAGCCTCCCGAGGGATCACCTACAGGTCATGTAGCCTTCATATTCCAAATGGATTTTCTTTTACATTCAGACATCTTTGAAGGTACAAAGCTCTACCTAGATACCTTACATGTGAGATAAAATAAAATGACAGGATAGTTCTTTCAAGCAATAGAAACGTGCCATTACGTAACGTGCTATTCGCTGAGATCAACGATAAGTATAATTGAAAATAAAATTTTATTTCAACTGAACATTTTTGTCATAGAACATTAAAATAAATGAAAGCCGCAGTTACTTTTTAATCGCAGACGAAATGAAATTAGCGCGGTCCGGCTATCCGATGAAAGTAAATTAGTTTTCAGTTACAGAGAGCTATAGCGAGCCAAAATCAAACATTGTGTTTCTATCTGATCTGGTATCAGTGAAAGCAATTACATTTGCCATAAGTGTTCGTTCACATTTGCAATTAGCAAGTGGTCCAAAAACGTGCAAATCGTTAACCGCCGCCGTCGAGCGGCGTGTCTTTGCATATTCATAGCCTGCTTAAAATATTTTAATACGGGTCGCCCCACGCCCACATCTACGCTTTCTACAAATGTTGATTTCGCTATGGAATGAATAAAAATGGAAACGCAAGTTGTTCCTTCCTAGGAAACTCTGCCTTGGACTTCACTTAATATAATTCTGCTACGTACTGGGTAAACTGTGAGTAAATGAAGTGCTGGCAATAAATCTTCACATCGCTACATATTTTTACTCTTTCTTTTACATTTAGATATCCTTTAAGATATTTCTTCGATGAAATTGGGGATGAATGAACACATAGCGGGGTTTTCAAAACCAATTGAAAGTTTATTTATTAAATGTTTGGAAGATAGTACAGCTTTAGCTCTATTTTAGGCATTTTCAGAATATTTTCATATTATTATTGGTTTCATCAAACACATCGTCATAGTAGGTGAACATTGTACTCACATTAATAGGTACCTACCTAATATAATTAATCTTCTAATTTTAATGGTACTGTATTACGTTGATATAAGATATGTTACTCCTGCATAAATGCTGTGAAACTATTATGTTTATATAACTACTCACAATCAATTGTCTAAATTGTGATGTTATTACAGCGTAGGTATTATTTCAGAGTCGAACGATCATAATCATAATATTATCCACTCAAGGCGGTGTCTGGGCTCTAACGTTTTATAATTTTCCACTCTTTACTCCCTGTTATCGAGAATTTCTTCCGCTCGCGCCCTCTTCCTTCCGCGAATCCACTTGAAAGGGTATTTAGGAATAAGGGATCCTTAATTGGTACAACGAATTTATTTTACTACGAGTTTTCTGCCTACATCCTCAGCACTTATACTAAAATATTGGGCGGAAATTGAAAGCTGTTATTAGCAGTTTAGGATGTCACTGTACACTAAATTATAGATTCAATAATGCGGCAACGATGCTCTTTGTAGAAATCAGTCACGCAAACGTTAAGCCCCCAACGTCATGATAAAGGTGTAGGACAATTAAATTATAGTTGGGCTTAATTTTCAACGGTCGCGGGTCTTCTCTTGTCGATGGAGATTTAAATGAAGCTGACGAGAATTTTCAATTAGCGGGGACACTGAGCGATGGCTGACAATTGTCTCCGGCGCCGCTGACGACGACCTCATCCATCTACATTTGAGTAACCAAGTGAAAAAGCAATGAGCCGCGCTATTACCTCTCTTTACGAATAAATCTCGAAACAGATTCCAGCCGCCTTTACGCGTAGTAGGTGCCGCGTGAATATTCATGTCTGCAAACATCTTATAGTCTGTGTATTAATTAAACACTCGTACTGATACTAAACAGTGAATACAGCAGACACAAATAAAAGAGCACTTTGAGTTCCAACAATGACAAAAAGTTCCGTCACAAATGCTTGTGGTTACCTGCGCTGGTATTTTACTTATTCTGCTTTGCGCATTTTGTTTCAAATGACAAAAATGTTATAAGTTGCATGTATACAAAAGACAAAATGAATAAAAATAAATTATCTACCAAGAATAACTTGATAAGTAGAAAAGGTTTACAATATTTGGAACTACCCACGCGTCGAATTAAGCTCGATATAATAAACTTGTAATATAAATTGTAATTTAGAGGTATTTATAATATTATCTACATAATGGGAACAAATTAAATTATTGAGAACATGAAATATGTAAACACCGCGCGTCTGGAAGGTGACCGTGGTTTTGCGGACCTAATTTCATCCCCTCGAACGCGTAACTGCGTTTTATGACGTCATCATTGTAATATAATGATGTGCTTGTGAATTGCCTTCATTCTAAATGGCCAGGCCCAGGAGTGTAATAAGGTATCCATGGGAGTCGTTTATAATATTGTTTTGAGTTATCTCTTGCTCGTTTGAGTAGTTTACTCAGCCCTATTGTAGATATTTACTTGTTCAATTCTACATGTGCATAGCCATATCAGAATATCTATAGGTAGGCTTTGTAAAGTTTAATTAAAACTCCGCCAGCCCCTGCAGTTCCTCTATAATGAAGTGTATATTTAAGATACAAGTTCAAAAGAAACCAACGATTAATTACGTTGCTGAACAAACTGCGTAGCATAAACCCGTTGTTGGCCCTCGCACGTTATTGGCGCGTGCGTGCAAACATTCCCTCGCGTTCGGACTTCATTTTCCGGAGCCGACACATGTCAGAGCGCGTCACACCATATCCACGCCATTACCATACGCCCGCACAAAGTGAACTGCGGAAGGATCCCCTTTACAACTCATAAATAGGCGACATGACAGACTCGGGCGTGGTCACTGTTTGATTAAAATGTAACTTGGAATTGCGCAGAGCGCCCTCTTTTACTGAAAAGGCTTTAATACTATATGGTCGTTGTGACGGTGACGTCGCTTTAATTACTTTTGCTCGGTTATGCATGAGTGACGTTATTAAATAGCCCTGCGGTCGTATCGTAAGCGATCGTGCAGTGCGGTGCGGTCCAATTTCTAAAGACCTACAGACAATATTAATTACGGCGAACGGAAAAGATGAAACCGTTTAAATATAGTACACATTGGGAGTAGCTACTTATTGGAAGATGAACGAAATTATTTTTATAATACACAGATCAATATTAAGGTGGTTCCGGAAAACGTAATAAGCCATTCGGCCTCATGGATGAAGAGAAAATTCTGAGAAAGGAAACCATTATTAGAATACGGAAACTGATAACAAGTACAAAAACTGCGTGTACGTATGTTTATTTACCCACAGGTCCTATTGCTTACATGAGATTTGAATGTTTAAAACAAAAACCTTGTTTGCCTTCATTTTATCAAATGTATCAATAAATAATTACGATAACATAGGTATACATGAAAATACAAACAAACAATAACGAATTCTTTAGAAATATTAGATATGCCGTAAATTACCGCTTAAATGTAAACAAGAATAGGTAATAATTAACAAAGGATCACACACACAACACTATACGTGAACTTAAATTTAAAGCTTTGTTTAGTACAGTACGCTAGTTAGATATTCACTTTTAACTAAAAATTTTGAAGCAGTTTCAAGAATATTTCAACAGTTCAATACTTAAATATTCCAAGCATATGAATTATTTGCCACATAATTTAGACAGGCATTGTTTTGATGCCGTATCTAACTATGAGAATTCACATTAATTGCGAGTGATTCATAATTAATTTGGATGGCTGTCACGTAAGAATCAATCACAAAGTAAATAAATTATCATTTCCAAAAACACGGAATTTGAATAATGGCAAATTGCAAAACGCTTCCGGAATCGATTTGACCACCTTGAGCAAGTTTAGCCAATCTAATATTAAATACATATTTTTGTCAGATTTGTCCTAGCATATTTTCCCCATCACTTTGTACTTACATACACGAACAAATAAGAAATTAATGTGTTCTTGACATTTTAAAAGGCTCCGCCTCAAAGCGATTTCACCTTTTGAAACTTAATGCTTCTGACTTCTTTTGAACTGTAAGGAGACGTCTTAAGCATAAGAATTCATATAAAAAGATTCGCTATAAAACAGGCGACCTGTTGCTAGAGCGACGACCGACAGCGACTTGGGGAAAATTGCCCACGACGCCAACATGTTCGCAGTATTATACGGCGGGTATTATTAACCATGGCAACCGACGCTGCCCTCCCTCGCCCTCGACAACTTTTTCAAAACATCACAACTTTGACGTCTGATCACCTATACAACGCACTTTATAATCTTTCCACCGTTTGTTCCCAGCCGTAGTTCAGTCTCCCTAAATTTGCAAGTCGCGAACAGCAGGGGCGCGCCACACGCCAAATAGATGACGGGATTATTTTTGTGTTTGACATAATCATAGTGACAAATGTATGCTTTAGGGCTGTCACTTTGACGTGTTCGTTTTGATAAACATCTTTGTGATTATGTTGTGGCAAACACAATCTGTGCGTAAACAAAACACAATAAAAATACAGTCGTTGTTTGAATGAAACATAACAATCGCTATTTTAAAACTTTTTATTGTTAAAATCTGTGACAGCTTTTATGTTTCATGTTTCATTGCCACACTGATTTATTTAGAGTTTAAAATACGCTTATTTCACAATAACTGAAAACTGCTTTAAAAACTTTAACATAGATTAAAGAACCCCAAATATATACTGGTTACTTATTATATTATGTCAGAGTCACGCTTACTTAGTTCTATTCATAGTTGGTGTTGATGCTTAAATATAGACAAAGTAACAGATGTTATTCCCATTAAGTATAAGTTTGGCCCTTATGTACTGGGTCACAGAATAATATCAAAAGTGGGATGAGTGTAGCTGTGGGCTTAGCCCATTGAATGGTGAATGAATGGCGTGGGCGCGCGTGACCGCAGTTCCCTTCAGCTGGGGTCGAGAGAGATTATAACAAAAAAACTCCTTTCATCGTTACTTACTTGCAATGCTCTTAAAACACAAAGCAAAAAACATCCAACGCAGTCAATTACATATCTACCTAAAAGGTATTTTCATTCCCTGTGAAAACTTATAATTTGAAATGGCAATTTCACACTGAGATATAATCAAAGCATTGGCGGACTCGTTCCGACTCTGAAAATATAAATTTATATAATCTGACATCGATCAAAGTTCGAAATTGGAAATTGTACTTGCCTACCAATTCCCGTCAGCGAGCGTCACCACAAACGCGAAAGTTGCTCTGCTTGCTTGCCATCAAAAGTTAATTTGAGAAACATGACAGGCAGGTACATATCGCTAACCTCTCGGCACGAAAATTGCAAAATTATCTCTCGTCTTTATCTTCAAAGAGATGTCATCCCCATCTGCGTGGCTGGGCCAGTTTCAAAGTTGTTTGCGGCACCGCTGGAGATCGTTCTTATTATAAACATGTTTATGTTTAGCCCAATCCACCTGTCTCCTTGTAATTCAATGATAGATACAGATTTTAATTGAAAGGATATACAAACTGGTTTATTGTATTATTATCTGTGGTACACATCTCGGTTAACTTGAAATACTTATTAATTGAGGAAAGCCAGACATGACATTTTAATTAAAACTTAAACGCAGGTACAGTAGATGTTTATTAAGTAGCGAATTTGGTAGTTTCCTAGCATTTGCTGTAGCGCATTTCTTCAGTTATTTTACAGATTTAATCATAAAAAAATATGGAAAAATATCAAATGAGATGTATTTCTTAGCCCATACTTTCGTTCTTTTCTGTTTTAAATAAAAGTATGATACTACTTTAGCAGCATAAAACAGTGATAAATTAAATTACTATTCCAGTGACGTTGGCATTATGCAAAATATTTTCCGCCAACAAAGAAACAAATACCTGTTATGTTTCATTAAAATAATCCCCTTAGGAAACACAAATTCCACGTAATATTTATTCAAAAACTAACCCACTTATTCGAGGTTACGGCATAGTGGAGCGAACAAACTGGGTACTGGCATCAAAAACTATTTTGTTCGAGACAGGTCAGAGTTTTGTAAATTAATTCGGTGGTTCCGAGCTATTACGCAAACTGTCAGCGCAGGTGGCGACCCACTACTTCAGCCTGCACGGGATTTGCATTCGGAAATACTCGTACTAATTTAACTTCTCTGTTAGCTAAGTCAAACTAAACAACACACGTAGTTTGGCTTACTAGACTCAAACAATCCTATGTAGCGCCGGAACCTTTCACTGTCGTATTGAAATTAGCGCAAACACTCATCGCTGCACTTACATATTTACAGTTCTGCTGTGGTGACCCTCAGGAGTTGCAGTGCACGACAAGTACCTTCGCGCCAATTTCAGGTTTCATTTGCCTACGTACATATGGGCGCGAAAGTAATATTTTTATTTAAATTGTAATTACTTTGATTATTTTGTATTAACTTCCGATATTTACAGTGTTGCAAGTAATTTTTATTGTCATTTCCGTTTTTATATTGGTATTTGTTTTGACAGCTTTGATTTAAATTTAAATTTATTAAGTTTTTGTTTTGAACTTCCGTTTACGATTTAATTTAATTATTTTTGTATATCTTTCTTTTGACTACAACTGTATTTCCGTTTGTGATATTACAAGTGTTTCCGGCTGTGATTAATAATTCAATATTAGTATGTCTGTAAATTTAAAATTGTGTTTCCGTTAATATTTTATACCTGAATAAGTCTTCAATTTGATTTTAACCATGTTTCCGTTTGTATTATTTTAATTTAATAGTAGGATTTTTATTTTGACTCTTGTGTTTCTTTCGTATTTCCGTTTTTGTATTAAATTCATAATATTAGAGCTTATTTTGATTCGCTAGCGTTTCTGATTGGTTGATTGTATTGTAATACTTTTTTAACATTCCCGCTCTTTTCTGATTGTCAAAAATCGGTATAAAAAGGCCGCAATGTGGCCAGTAGGATTCATTCTTTTTTCGCTCAGCAGTGAATAAACAACTTAAGTCGGAGTAAGTCCTTTTTATTATAATATTTGTTTCCCTATTTAAGTGTTGGTGTGTGAACTTTGGTGGATATAATGTGTGATCGTGGTAACGACGGCGATGACGCGCCGACAGCAGCGGTGGGATCTACCTCGCCCCTGTTGAGGTCTTCCGGAACCAGGGCCCGCAAGCTAGCCCCGGCTACGCAGCCAGACCCTACCTTCTCTCTGGAACAAGTGATGAGCCTCGTGACCTCCATAACGAAGCAGGCTGCATCCAGCGCCGCCTCTAGCGCTGTGACTGCTGCGCTAAATGCTTCTCCAGCACCGTCTCGGGACCGTGGTACCTTCTACCTACCACCCTTTGACCCAGATGTCAGATCACATGACATCAGGGACTGGTGTGCCAACGTTGACCAAACAATTTCAACGATTGGTATATCGCCCCACGAAGCTCGTATGAAGGCGATTCTGCAGTTAAAGGGAAGAGCGAAGACTTGGGCCGACACATGGTCGCTGCAGTCCACTACATGGGAGCAAGTGAAGCAGGACCTGATCCAGACATTTGGAGAAGAATTCCGCTATGCTGACGACGTCCAGCGGTGGCGCAACTTCACGTCGGAGCAGGCGAGCAGCTACGCGGACTACGCGACTACGGGATGGACGCTGTTTAAGCGTGTGCGGCCTGAAGCAACGGATGCCGAGGTAATTGATGCTCTTATTACTGGTATCTACCCTGATTTCATAAAATGTGAATTGTTACGTAATACGCCTGACTCTTTGCCCAAACTAGTTTCCGTTTTAAAAACTTACCGCAAACGCGACCGACCAAAGACTGACAACAGTACGGACAAAAATCCTCCCAACAAAAAGTCCAGACCTTTCGAAATACCCGCAACTGCCACAAATATGTGCTTTAGATGTAGAAAGCCAGGTCACCTCATGCGTGATTGTAAGGGAAATTCAGTAGCTTCAGAGTTAAATCCACCTGCAACGTCCGCTTCTCAGGTTACGCCCGATCGTAGATCAGTAGAGTGTAAATATTGCCATAAAAAGGGACATTTAGAGAAAAACTGTTTTCGTAAGCAGAATGATGAGAAATCCAAACCACAAGTAAATTTCTGTGGCCCTATAAATAGATGTATGACTACCGTCAAAATTGGAGCTAATACTTATTCTTGTTTATTTGATTCTGGTGCAGACTGTTCGTTAGTACGAAAAAGTATTTCTGGTTCGATTCCAGGCAAAAGAAAATCTGTCAGCACAATTTTTACCGGAATTGGTGGCATTGATGTTAGGTGTTCTCAAAGTATATTGGCTATTGTTGAGATAGATCAAGTAACTGTAGAGCTAGAGCTGTTCATTATGGAAGATCATCAAATCCAGTTTGATATTTTAATAGGCTATAATTTAGTTCAAATTCCTGGACTTGCTATTACATTGTCAAATTCAAAGTTAACTGTAACTAGAAATATGATTGTTAATGAATGTACCTTGTCAGATTCGGAAACAAAACTAAATACCGACATCGATGATCCTAATTTATTGGAGAAATTAAATGTAGTTTTGGAAAAATTCAAAGACAGTTTTACTTCTGGTAACAAAGTTTCAGAGGTTAAAACCGGTCAGTTAAGCATTAGATTAAAGAATCCAGATAAAATTGTGCAACGTAGGCCATACAGATTATCACCAATAGAACGTGAAAAAGTTAAGGAAATAATTGATGACCTTAAACAAAATGGTATAATTCGAGACAGTTCATCTCCTTTCAGCAGCCCTATTCTATTAGTTAAAAAAAAGGATGGGTCTGATAGGTTGTGTATAGATTTTCGTGAATTGAATGCAAATACTGTTAGGGATAATTTCCCACTGCCTCTTATTGCCGATCAGATAGATAAGTTAGGTAAAGCTCGATATTTTACTTGTTTAGATATGACTGCAGGATTTTACCAAATACCTATTTCAGTCGAATCCATTGAAAAAACAGCGTTCGTTACACCCGATGGCCAATATGAATTTTTACGCATGCCTTTTGGACTTTGTAATGCACCGTCTGTCTACCAGCGTGCCATTAATAATGCGTTAGGTGACTATAGAGATAAAATTGCTTTAGTTTATATCGACGATGTGCTTGTAATATCTGCCACCGTAGAGGAAGGATTAACTAATCTACAACTCGTTTTAGAAAGGTTAACTAACGCTGGTTTTTCTTTAAATATTAAAAAGTGCTCCTTTCTAAAAAAATCTGTTGAATATTTAGGAAATATAGTAGAAAACGGAACCGTTAGGCCAAGCAGTAGGAAAATAGATGCACTCTCTAAGACCTCGGTGCCGAAAAACGTTAAGGAGTTGCGTCAGTTTAATGGTTTAGCTGGTTACTTCAGGAAATTTGTTCCAAACTTTTCGAAAATTATGTCTCCTTTATACGAGTTAACTAAAACGGGCGTACCTTGGAAGTGGACGGAACGTCAGGAAAATGCTAGAAATGAAATAATTTCTAGATTGACATCCTCCCCACTCTTGACAATTTTTAATCCCGACTTACCATGTGAACTCCATACAGACGCTAGTTCTCTTGGTTATGGTGCTGTTCTAATTCAACGTCATGATAATAATCCTCATGTTGTAGGCTATTTCAGTATGCGAACAACCAATGCTGAGAGCAGATATCACTCATATGAGCTCGAAACATTGGCTGTAGTTAAAGCCATTAAACATTTCCGCCATTTTTTATACGGTAGATGTTTCAAAGTCGTAACAGATTGTAATTCACTTAAAGCATCTAGAACAAAAAGAGAACTGACGCCCAGAGTTCACCGCTGGTGGGCGTTTTTGCAAAATTTCCAATTTGATATTGAGTATAGGAAGGGTGACCGACTTTCTCATGCTGACTTCTTTAGCCGGAATCCCGTAGAGCGCGAAGATAATAAAATTCATAGCGAAAATAGCTCTTTACAATTTTCAGTAAACTCCTCTACGTTAGATCATAACTGGCTACTTATCGAACAAAAAAGAGACCCTGTTCTTAAAAACATAGTAGAACAACTGGGGTCCGATACAATTCCAAAAGACATAGCAGACACTTATATAATATCACAAGATAAACTTTTACGACGTAAAGTTCAAATTGATAATAAAACTCGTAAACTTATTATAGTGCCACAAAATTACAGATGGAATCTTATTTCTCATTATCACGATAGCCTTCAGCATTTTAGCTGGGAAAAAGTACTCGCTAAAATAAGAGAACAGTATTGGTTCCCAAACATGTCAAAATTAGTTCGAAAGTTTACTGAAAATTGTGTAAGTTGTAGAATTCGAAAAGGTATGTCCGGTGCCAAACAGGTCACTCTCCATCCTATAGACAAAATCGCTATTCCTTTTCACACCATCCATGCTGACATAACCGGGCGTATGAATGGTAAACGTAACAACACTGAATATGCATTTGTATTTATAGACGCTTTTACTAAATATACGCATTTAATTTACACTACTGATAGAACATCAAATACAGCTATATCTTGTTTACAAGAAGTAATTTCTATATTTGGTACCCCCAATAGACTTATAACGGACCAGGACAAAAGTATGACCTCGGCTGATTTTAAAAACTTTTGTCAGCGTTTCGGTATTGAACATCACGTAGTAGCTAAAGGCGCTAGTCGGGCAAACGGACAGGTGGAACGTATTATGAAAATAATCAAAGATAATATGTCGGTTGTAGAGCTTAATAAACCTTGGCATAGTGCTATCCGAGAGTTACAGTTGGCTATTAACTCTACCATTTCCAAAAGTACGGGAATATCTCCAATGGAGTTGCTATTTGGAAAAAATGTTCACCACCAGGTATTAAGCTCTTACAAATTGACAGCGATGAACCAATCGATGACCTTAATGCTGTAAGATCATTGTGTAAATTAAGGATGGACGAGCGATCATTTCGGGATAAATTAAGATTTGATAAAGGTAAAGCTCATATAAATCCTTTTAAAGTTGGAGATTTTGTCTTAATGCATAAACATGAAAGACATACAACTAAGCTTGGTCCTAAATATGAAGGCCCTATGGAAGTTCTAGAGGTTCTGCCAAATAATCGTTACAAAGTAAAACATGTCAATTTGCGGGGTTGTTCTGAAAAGATCGCTAGTCATGATTTTTTGAGACCAGCACCTCTGGCTCAAAATGATCCATTTATGGATAATTGTGATGATAATAATGAACCGACCGTATGGGCCGATAATGATTAAATTACCTATCCACCTTTCCTTCCTTAAACGCTGGCTGGCCACCATGCGTATCCTTATTCCCGGTCTAAGGGCTAGATCCCAGGCGGGTGACGCCATGTGATATGGCTAGATCCAAGGCGGGTGATGCCAAGTCAGTGATTTTGGGCTAGATCCCAGGCGGGTGATGCCATGTGATATGGCTAGATCCAAGGCGGGTGATGCCATGCAAAGAGGTTGACCCTACATGGGTCATATCTATCTAACTTGTGCAGCGCAGAGAGCGCGCTGGATCAGAATGGCCGTATGGGCGCGAAAGTAATATTTTTATTTAAATTGTAATTACTTTGATTATTTTGTATTAACTTCCGATATTTACAGTGTTGCAAGTAATTTTTATTGTCATTTCCGTTTTTATATTGGTATTTGTTTTGACAGCTTTGATTTAAATTTAAATTTATTAAGTTTTTGTTTTGAACTTCCGTTTACGATTTAATTTAATTATTTTTGTATATCTTTCTTTTGACTACAACTGTATTTCCGTTTGTGATATTACAAGTGTTTCCGGCTGTGATTAATAATTCAATATTAGTATGTCTGTAAATTTAAAATTGTGTTTCCGTTAATATTTTATACCTGAATAAGTCTTCAATTTGATTTTAACCATGTTTCCGTTTGTATTATTTTAATTTAATAGTAGGATTTTTATTTTGACTCTTGTGTTTCTTTCGTATTTCCGTTTTTGTATTAAATTCATAATATTAGAGCTTATTTTGATTCGCTAGCGTTTCTGATTGGTTGATTGTATTGTAATACTTTTTTAACATTCCCGCTCTTTTCTGATTGTCAAAAATCGGTATAAAAAGGCCGCAATGTGGCCAGTAGGATTCATTCTTTTTTCGCTCAGCAGTGAATAAACAACTTAAGTCGGAGTAAGTCCTTTTTATTATAATATTTGTTTCCCTATTTAAGTGTTGGTGTGTGAACTTTGGTGGATATAATGTGTGATCGTGGTAACGACGGCGATGACGCGCCGACATACACATTCGGGGAACAAATTAAAGCCATTGTGTTAGACGGATTATGGAGCGGCGTCCATTTATATGTAAAATAGTGACGCGTACGATCGGAGTCAGTCAACCGAGCGCCCCCGCGCCGCGCTTTCAAAAGCCTGCCGACACACACTGATCATTGTGTACGTACCTATGAATTTTACATATTGCCAAATCAATGTTTCGACAGTAAATTGTACCGTCTGGAGGTAAATATGAAGCCACGGATTACCTTTGAAATTGTTATGTTCCCAAGGTGAAGGTAATAAAGTCTTGTCTGAGTACTTGCCCACTCAGAAATTCAATCTTTTAGTTTGTCTGCTTCTGGAGCTGTGGCAGAAAATAAGCTGTGTTTCAAAAACATTGTTCCATTTTATCAAAAAGTTGAAGCATTTAAGTGTCGCTGGCATGTAATGAATTTAATTACATAGAGGTATATTGTAAAATATACTAGGCAAGTTAATAAAAGCAGGAGTGCTGTTTTTAAACAAATTATGATACAGCAAAAAATGTTATAGAATGTTTTGATATTTTAGCACATGATATCAGGCAAACTATTTACATATTTGATCTAAACTTGGATTAGTTAACACAGATTAATGACAGCGAAAACTTAAATCTTACAAGTGTCATCTCTTATGATCCAATAAATAAACAAACCAAATACTAGACATATTCTCCATTAACCACTAATTCACCTGAACCTCGTTATACAATTAGGGATTTATTTGTATTAGTTTTACTGAGTATTTAACATAATAAATTAAAGATTTCTGACAGTGAGTAACAATCCCAGTTCTAGTAATCAAATGAAATGAAATCCTTGTGCATCATTATCTGAAGCGGGTGTCATTAATAACATTATTGTATCGTTAGAACAATGACTAAGTGAACGAATGAAATGTCTGAATGAGTGTGCAATTACAGTAATAAAGGCCGGCTATTCAAAGGTTTGGATTATTGTCGGCGGTGGTTGTGTGCGAGTTTTCTGTATGTAATAATAGCGAGTTTGTGTTGTAGTTGACAGACAGCCAGTTGTTGACGTGAATAAAGTTTTCACAAACAGGTTCTGGGCGCGCTGAAATATCGCCACTTGCAGGCGGCGCAAATACCGAGTCGCGACGCCGAGCTACTAACGAATGCACTGCATTCCTAATAAAGGAAAAGAGTTTATCGCACAATGTATGACTGCTGTGCTCTGGGATGTTACATTTCACGTGTTATGTCTGTTTTGCGCCGGTCGCCAGCACTTATGAAAGAAAATTACAAGAAATACGACTTAGGGTTGTCGACCTTCCATTTGTTCCTTTACTGAGAAAAACTACAAACGAAATGATCGTGTGTATTTTCGATTTCAAGATATTTAGCATAAAAGAATGTAATCTTTATTTATGTTAGGTAAACAGTTAGTTATTTACGTAGCTGCCTAGTTCGTAGCCCGTAGCGTTGTAGCATGGATGTGACAGATTTTTGTGGTTAATTTTTCATTTTAATTCATAACGAATTTTTTGATTATGCATATCAATATTTATTTAAATAAACAGTCCAAAGTGGAGACTAAATTACTGATACGTTTTACATGCGTGTGTCCATCTGCGCGCCATGTAAGCACTAGCTCTTAACTTGAATTCATGCACAAGTAATGAAATGTAAATATCTAGGATACGGCAGTGCACACTCCACCACATTCGTAGCTCGCAGTGTTCGCAGCGGCAGACAAATCGTATCGCCTCTTGCTTCGCGTTCGTTAGCCGTTTGTTCGTGGATTTCGCACACAGGTACTTACATAGGTATTTACATTTCAACGCGTACACTACCGCTGTATTATATCACACACATTCATCACTCGGAAACGAATCGGCTACATTCGGGAGCACGAATAAAAGCTTTATTTAAAACATCGAGAGATCAAACGATTAGTTATAAATGCCATTTAAACGCACTTCGTTTTAAGTTTAAAACAACGAAATCAGACGCGCTTATCATTAACGAACTGACAAGAGCAATATGTATCGAGTTATTAAAACGTCATGATCGGTAAACAACCACTCGATTCTGCTTAAACCGATATATCTGGCGCGGTTGATCAATCAATGCTCGAGTCGAGTGACGTTAGTCGAGACTGACGTATTACGTACACCGATAGAGATTTTATTTTAATTATCCCGCACGCCGTCGGGTATGCATTATGAACGCGATCAATTTGTTTATTCAGAAGGTTCGCAACAAATTACAGCGATCGTGTACGATGGATTATGTAAAACGACACCCATTTGTATGTAAACTAATAGCGAGTGTCGGTGTGTGGAGCGACAGGCGACGCGCGCGACGCCGGCGCGCCACTATGCGTCGAGCTTTACTTTTATTTTCATATAGGTGTTAGGTACGCTCGGCGCCTGCCTACTACATGAAATATAAATGTTTTTGCTATCTCCACATAATTACGTCATGTAAAGACTACATTCAAACAGATTTTGATTAAGATAAGTAAACACCATCAGACATTATTACTTCAACAATAGACAACAGCTGTTCCGAAAGAAATCCTGCGATGTTATCAGTCTATTGTGAGGATAATTGCTGTAACGGCAGTCTACGTGTATTATAATATATTTTTACGATTTTAGTTGTAGAAACAAACACCCAGTTAGCCTTCGTTATCCAGTCACTTAAAAGTCTTGTTAAAGTGGACCGTCCTTCCAGTTGAGAGAATGTCTATACGATTCTTTGTTATACGTGGGTATAGTGGCTCTCGTCTGCTTCACAATTGCAGGAGATATAATAATTCCGTCAAGAGGAAAACCTTACATGGTAAGATTATTTCCACATTGTGTTTACGGATCAAATAACTTGATGTAGGTATTATATTTAGCTAACTGCGTCTTAACAATATAAATAAGCACACAATAGTTAAATCTTATTTAGTTGTATTTTGTTATAAATGTGTTTGGGGGATAATGTTTCATATCGAGTATAACATTAACTGATGTTCGTAGTTCATTCCAGCGGGCCGTAGCAGCTGGCTACGAAAAATTATTCATTCGTAGCCGATTGGCGAACTCGTAGCAATCTCGTAACTTTGTTGTACTAGTCGAGCGCTGACGTAGTGACGGCGCACTATGGGACGAACCTGTGCGTTTCATCTCAAAATTCTGTAACTTTTTTGTTTATCGATATTTTGCATTGAAATTTTGTGTATGTACGTCTCAATAGTTATGCTATTAGATAAATAAATTGCTGCAATTTTAAATAATAGATTTATTACGGAAAAAAAGTCAAATATTAAATTTTGAAATTTTTCATAAAAAAATTAAATGAAATCGTTATAATGAATTATTTGCTTACGTTACATTACACAAAAAATATTAAGAAGTTAATAAAAAGATTATGGCATAATTTTAAACAAAAAAAAAACATGAAATTTCTCATCACTTGCCAATATTAAAAGCCCTTTAGCTTCGTGAAGTAGTTCTTTTGGTATCATAGTACTGGTTCAGTTTAAGCTAGATATATAGGGGTCAGAAGTATACAACAACATGTGCAGAAAGTCTTCCATTGTGGCAGACCTGGAACACTTTCTAGCGTGTGATTGAACCGATATTTCTTATAGTCTTTATTACGCGTCTTGAGCATCTTCCGATAATTGGACTATTAATAAAACTGCAAAATGTTCTATTATTTTGATACCACGTATAAGAATTTTGTGACTGAAGATGGTATATAGTATAACTGTGCTGTCCCCAGCGCATAGTCACCAAGCTTAACTGCGTTTACAGAAAATCCCGATGACATGGTTTCTGCAGAACATTGGTAGTTTTGGAAAAATCTCCTTGCCGTATTTCCGTCACTGCTATTTCCAGAACCTTGACGAGGTTTATCAGTGTTTAAGCCAAGCAATTTTCGAAAACGAGTTTGAACGTACTTCTCTTTTTCTTTAATCTTCTTATTCTCTGGAGTCGGATGCAGACCACTTTAGAACAAGTCGTAATCAAATTTTATTTGATACTTTGCATAACCATTTTCACATCTGTTGATAAATGAAAATTGTCCAACATTTTTCTTTTTTTTTTTTTCATTTTTCACAGCACATATATCGCGTCGAAAACAAACGAATTCACTCATTTTTAATTTTATTATATTGCAGTTAGTCACACAAAGAAAATATTCGGACACATTGATGAACATGCTGAAAACCCGAGTATTTATAGGACCCTAGTTTTAGTAACTTGTGAAAAACCAATGAGAAAAATGATAAGAATAGTTTTCACTTAGATAAACATGATTTTTCATGACTATGCAACATGATTTTTATCATATGTACATGTGGTTAGAATGTTCACTGCAAAAAAAATATCATGAGAAAAAATATTTTGGTCGATATTTCGGCTTCTAGCTCGAAATGGCGCAGTAATGACGCAGGTTTTTTTTGTTTCCTTGTAACACTGAATAAGTAAGGTATCTTAAAATGTCATTAACTCGACACCGGGAGCCACCGATAACAACAAAACCTCCACTTGAAAATTAGAAAGACGTAAAATTTCCTTATGACGTTTAAAAATTAAATAAAAAAACAGAAAAAAATATATGTCATAAAAACATAACGGAATCGTAAATAAGAGATCTTAAGCTATTCAAAAATGTATAATACTAATATATTTCCTTGAAAGACATAGAAAATATCTCAAGTTGAACTTCTATAACGAGTAGTTTAGTTGATATGAAATTTTCAAAGTATGAAGTTTGAATATAATTTTATGCAAGTAAAACATTTTTTTTATTTTTTTTTACTTCGGTTTTGGATAGTTCTATTATTAATGATTGTAAAACAATCAAAACAGTTTCAGTAACACGACCTTTGTCTCAACCATTTTTGAGATGGAAAATACTGTTTGGTCCCATAGTGCGGCGCTCCAGTCAAGACTAACCACTTTATTCAGAAAACTAGTTATTTATAAACACTTTATAGGTAAATATTGTCGCAATTTTACGTTGCTTTTTATTTTACGGTGACATGGATGAAGGCAATTTATAAAGGTAAATTAATATTTTTACTGATTTCTTTTGTTGTTGCGTACTTGTGTTTCGATACATAAAGACACAATAACTCAGAAACGTTCGTTATTCTTGTTATCTGATTCATAAATAACCTCGCTAATATCATCATCATCATCCTAGCGTTGTCCCGGTTGCCCTTCCGGGCCCGGGGTCCGCTTTCCTGCTTCTTCTCCTCCACTTCGCTCGGTCTTCGGCATCCCTGGTGGTTAGTCCATTGGCACGCATGTCATCCCTTACGACGTCGAGCCAGCATTTCCTGGGTCTACCCAGTCTGCCCCGGCCGGGCGGTGGCGCCATGGCTAGACATTTGTTCCCCACGTAAGTGGCCGGTTTCCGTAAAACGTGTCCGTACCAGCGTAAGCGACACTCTTGCAGTTTGTCTGCAATGTCACGGACATGAAGGCTGCCGCGGATGCGCGAGTTCCTAACGCGGTCTTTCCGCGTAACTCCACACATCCAGCGCATAAATAACATCGCTAATAACCGTCACAAATGCGTCCCACACAAAAAATAGAACATCCACACACAACAATAACCTAGAAATAACATCCTATTTCCATCGACACACCAAATTAACTGGAGTAGTGCAAAAAAACAGCGTCTTCTAATCACCGTCGTCCCAGAAGTGTCGTGAGGCGGCCTAACGTCGTATAATTGGCACACTTCCCGTACCGCTGACGACTTACACGGCTCACTGGCTGCAATCAATCGACGGAGCCCAGCGTTCATTGCGTGACTATTCATGAGTAAAAAAATCTACATTAACCCCCCCACTTACAAGCAATATAACTCCACTTCTATGAACTAAATTAAATTTTAAGCGTGCCATGTTAATAATTACTTGAAATTAATGATGCAATAACTTTAAGTTGACCAAGTTTGCTAACTATGAATGTGTTTTAGTCAGTTAACTGATTGATCGAAAATGTACTGGAGTTCGATAGTCTTTAAGTCTAGGTAATTATTTCTGTGGTTAGGTTACACCTAACTTGAGTAATTAAATATAATTCCATGTTAAAAAATGTCATGTCTGAATTGATATTTAGTTGGAATTCGTAATACCAGCACAAAGCTGTACTGTTTCTTGGATCTTCGGATTTGGGATGATCAAGATATTCGACCTTTTGCACAGGTCACCGAACAAAAGACGAATACTTCACGTGCTCGCATACTTGCACAACACACGGAGAATCAAAGGATTCCATGTTCCAATTTTGAAATAAACGATTAAATAAAACAATTCAATTTTATGAATATTATTTTTTTGGATTTGCGGTTGTCAATAAACTTATGTAAATAAAAAAAGCACGAATAAAAAACTTTTTACAAAGAAATAAAAGCGACTTCAAAAAATATTAAAAAGTAAAAAAAAGTCGGTGGTGAAATAAACATTCACCAGACACCGACTTCTTAACCAATGCTCTTAGAAATCGTTTTTTTTTTGCACAAATGCAGTAAATATCGTTCTTAGTATTTTGCGTTTGTCTAGACAGAAAGAAATCAAAAGTAAACGAGAACGCTGTTCAATGAACTGGTTCAAAAAACTTATGAAGTAAAACTTATTATTTATTACGTAATTATGTCATCAATCATCACCTATATTTGCAGTTTTTGTTACTATAGCAACCATATATCATGCTTATCTTAATATTGTAGTCTTGGATATAAATTGTACCTATAATTTCTACTTCGGGCGTTGAATAAATATTAGCAGTAGTTACTTAGAAAATTTTAGAAGATGTAACATATGTTTCAACCTAGCGCTTAGATCATATGATCAAAAACATTTTACATATTTTAAGAATAATACGTACTCGTAATGAGATTATAATGTTTTCTTAATTTATTTATAAAAAGAAGTAGGTTAATAACAAATCAATTTCGTTGTAGTTTTAACACCCAGTTTTATCTTTATTTCCAAAGAAAGTTCCAAGTATCCACAAACATAAACAAGTTTTACAGTTTTGCCGAGATTCCTTGCAAGTTTATATCCTGAACTGTTTTGATCTCTTAAAAGCAGTATAAAATGTATCGGTTGGCAACATGTTTTAGCCGTAAAGTGCAAGCAGGTGACTTTTGATGGATTGGCGTCACACCAGTGTGCGGCAGAGTGCATTATCGTGTCACTGGCTCAATCTTTAAACGCAACACCTTATTGTCTTCAACTAAACCAAGGAGAACGTAATATAAAGGCAATTTACGTTAATATTAGCTAACGTTTACATAAAAACTTACTGTTATTGCTTAAGTAATCCCCAACTACATAATTTTAGATAACCTTGATATTCTAATTAAAATAGATTAGATAGATATTTTCTCCGAAATATAGACGACGCCTACGTGACGCTTTTTTTAGTAGACACAATGAAATAAAGATTCAAATAAAAGAGCCTTAGGACTGCGATTTGTTTTCATTAAGTTGCTGCTTAGATTATTTACATGAAAGTCGTACGGTAGACCGCACATCAGTGGTAACAGTCATGCACCTTAAAACAATAGTAATAAGTACGATTTTCCTATAAAACTGTTACCACTGACCTGAAGTTGACTGTACAGCTGTAGAAATAATATTATTTATTTAAAGTGCATATTTTTTACTAGCTTCTGTCCCTTATTCCAGCGACTACGGGGTCAGCAAAATCAAAGATCTGAATAGTCTGATATTGAATTTTAAGGGCCCGTTGACTTGAAAACAACGGAATACGCATAACCATTAGAAACGTTCCATATATTTAATTTTTGTACTTTAACGGCAAAAGCACAGCAGACTAAACAAAACGCTGAGAACTGAACCGCAATAGACGTGACCATAGGGATAAAAGTAGTGATTCTAATTAGTCCGCATTTAAGTTGTGTGTGGCAAAAATATTACACGTATTATTACGTAAAAAAACATTAAATAGATGACAAAGTCTTGGTGACTTAGTTGAAATCGTGGTGGTTTAGTGGGTAGAGAACCAATCTCTCAAGTATGAGCATGCGTCTTTGATTCCAGGTTTGGCAAGTGCCTGCCAATGCAACTTTTCTAAGTTCGTATGTACTTTCTACGTATATTTTGGATACCAATGACCGTTATTTGGAGGGGATGTTAAACTGTAGGTTCCGGCTGTCATTGAACATTCTTGGCAGTCGTTATGGGTAGTCAGAAGCCAGTATGTCTTACCAAGGGGTGTTGGGTTGAGCGGGTAACCGGGTTGTGGAGGTCAGATAGGCAGTCGCTCCTTGTAAAACACTGGTACTCACTTGCATCGTGACTGGAAGTCGACCCTAACATAATTGGGACAAAGGCTCTTGAGATAATAACGACAATAATAATGAGATATAGGCACCGCAGGACATCTGAGGCTGATGACGGGGAGTAGCGACCCCGCGGGGCTATATATACTGAGTTCTCCAGGGAGAGTATACTGTCCCCCATCTCCGGCCTGTCGGAGTGAACTATGACGGGGGTAGGTCTCACGCCTCTGGCTTGGCTTGGCCGTCCAGAGTGGAGTCGCTAGAGCAGGATTAGTAGCCCTGCTCGGAGGGTAGGTGCCTCATGGTAAGCACAGGGAGCGCGTATTCTGCGTTTAAAGTCCGCCGAGGTATCCTCACCCTTCAGCCGCTCATGTCCCTGTTGCCCTCTTGTTGCTATTCAGTGACTGGTTCCCGGGGGCCCAGTAAGTGAGGTGGCGAATCTCCACCTGCCATTTTTACATGTACCTAATACATTGGCATCCACTAACATCCCATCACAATAGCCCAAGTAGTTTTCCTTCATAGTTAGCAATAGTTTAGCACAGAACCGGAGATTGTCTTTTTTTAGGGTTCCGTAGCCAAAATGGCAAAAACGGAACCCTTATAGTTTCGTCATGTCCGTCTGTCCGTCTGTCCGTCTGTCACAGCCGATTTACTCGGAAACTATAAGTACTACAGTGATGAAATTTGATGGGAATATGTGTTGTATGAACCGCTACAAAAATATGACACTAAATAGTAAAAAAAAGAATTGGGGGTGGGTTTTTTTCGATGTACATACCCGTGTGGGGTATCAATGGAAAGGTCTTTTAAAATGATATAAAGTTTTCTAAAAAACATTTTTCTTAAAGTGAACGGTTTTTGAGATATCAGCTCTCAAAGTCGTAAAAAGTATGTCCCCCCCCTCTATTTTTATAACTACGGGGTATAAAATTCTAAAAAAAATAGAGGTGATGCATGCTAATTAACTCTTTCAACGATTTTTGGTTTGATCAAAGTATCTCTTATAGTTTTTGAGATAGGTTGATTTAACTGTAATTTTGGTTAAGTTATTACGGAACCCTTTGTGCGCGAGCCCGACTCGCACTTGGCCGGTTTTTTTTAACGACCTCCACCGGGGATTGTCCTTGGGTTCATTTCTATAGTGTATAAAGGGATAATTGTCGGTTTTGTGTCACCATTGCATTAAAATTGTCTCAAAAGGGCGTATTCAGCGTGTTGGCTTCGGCCCCACGTTTGCCTCCCAAAAATTCGGAACTCTGTAGTCCCGAGGTCTGGAAGAGACATACAAAATAATAATGAGATATAACGCAACAAAGTCGGAGAGTGGGGGCTCGTGACGCCGTACTGTCTAGGTAGCACTAAGCAGTGACTTAACACGAAATTCAAGCGTTGTTGAATCTTCGTTATTATTTGTTTGTGAGAGAGAGAGAAAAGAAAAATACGTGTCCATTATCTTAGGGTTATCTAAAAGACGGACTAATTACTTTTTTTGATTCACCATACCTATTTCATAACATTCATTTCTATACATTTCAAGTGTAGTATTGCTCTTGAAGCTCCACATCAGGTGTTCCAGATCTTCGATGTTTATACGTCAATAAAGAGTGCTTATCAGATGGAACCAGTTTTGCTAAAACGTCATATCTTCATATGCTATAGTCTAGCTGGGCTCCTGGAGTTCCACATCAGGTGTTTTACATCTTCAATTTTTATAAGTCAACAGAGAGTGCTTATCAGATTGAACAACTTTTGCTAAAACGTCATACATCTATATGCTATAGTCTAGCTGGGCCCCTGGAGTTCCACATCAGGTGGTTTAGATCTTCAATTTGTATAAGTCAATAGAAAGTGCTTATCAAATTGAACAACTTTTGCTAAAACGTCATACCTGTATATGGTACAGAGAAGCTGGGCTCTTGGGGTTCCACATCAGGTGTTCCAGATCTTAAAATTTATTATCTCAGCTGAAAATGCTCATCACATGAAACAATTTTTTCCATGGCACCATTTTTGTATCTCTTATAGTTTTGTTGGTCTGTTGGAGTTCTCCATCAGGTCTTCAAGTTTCGAAGATAAATTATAGCCTATATGTTGACCAGGTTTAATACTGATACAGCAAAGAAAAAATCATTGAAATCCGTTCAGTAGTTCGGAAGATTAGCGTGTACAAACAAACAGACATACAGACATACAGACAGAATTTTTTTTTTGGATTTGTGCTCCATTACTGTTTCTAAACCCCACCCAATTATTATTTTTTTAATATATTCAATGTACAGACACAGTTTTTTTACAGATTTATTATATGTATAGATTAAATTTTAGTGTGGCTGACGACCTACTAAAGGTCACTCGAAAGACCGATTAACTTTATTTTAAATGCAGATGTTCAGTTAATAAGTATTTTTGACCTCGATGGCGCAATGGTCGCCATGCCGGACTGCCGATCCTGAGGTCCCGGGTTCGATTCTCGGTTCGGTCGACATTTGTGTGATGAGCATGCTTGTTGGCCGTGGTCTGGGTGTTATAATATGTATTTATAAATATGTATATATGTAGCTATATGTAGTTTATCAGTTGTGTTAGCACCCATAACACAAGTTAATTAATAACTTACCATGGGGCTAACCGACCGTGTGTGAAAAAATGTCCCGGCATTATTTATTTATTTATTTATTATTATTTATTATTCACTAAAATTTTAATAAGAATCAGCAGTATTTATAAGATATTAATGTATGTTTAATTTATTAATGCGAACTTATTTCAATATACTTGGAAAACAAATAAACTTAATCAAGTACTATCAGGCCTGTACCTATACTATAACATTCGTCCGTACTTAATATTTTCTCGCAATTTACACCCATTTTTCACATTCCTATGTCCGTGTAAGCACCAGGTAAACCAGAAATAGGTGCTTCACACGTAAATTATACTCATATTATCTAAATGCGAGACAGAGGAGGCCGGATGTAAGGTCACGGCTGGCTATAAGCTTATCGTGCTACCGCAAACTGCGACTTAAATGTTTTGTGCCCCAGTATAATGCTAGGAGATAACCGTTATAGCGCATAGCAACATCAACGGTCTTGAAATTAAAGCGCTAATATTAGTACTGCTGTGTACGTGTTCGAGGTATGTTCGATAATGCTGAATCTGTCTGAACCTCTTGTCTTTACACTTAAGTTGGTTTTAGAGATCAATTCCCAATCTTTACTGACATGAATGCATATATGCGTCTTACAGCGAGTTCAAATCTCTTTTGCACATTTGCATATAAAGGATGTGCAATTTTTAACACTAGACGCAATAAGTGTGACTTTTTGACATTACGATTGCGATTCTGCGTGCCTAAGGTGAAAGGTGCAAATGACATTAAAAACAAATATAAGCTCGCAGATTGATGGCTTTACTTCTAACAAGATTTGTAAACTTTTCAAAAATATTTTATGAAATGAAGGTTAAGAGTATTCATAGATTTAATGAAATATGGACGATTAATGTGAAATATTTTTCAGCCGACAGTTCATTTCTAAATATAGAATCTTGGAGGGTTACATACCTACATCAGTAAAGTTAATTTGCATCATCCTTACGGCTGGCGTTACGTAAGATTATTATCAAGATATTCGTGTTTTCTTAAGATTCCTTTAGCGAAGAATGTGAGAAAACCTACGTAATTAATCCTGGGCTGTGTTTCGTTCCAAAGTTCGCGCCGTTTTGCATATATGTTGTACTTGTACGTAGGTATATTGTCGGCGGCGTCACACTTCGCCCACGACACAGTAATATAAATGTGAAATTACTCGACAATTCCACTGTGAGCAGAATTGTGATATCTGTGAGCTTGAAGCTCGGTTGAAACGCTGAAGCCACTGGCTTTTCTGAATAGGGCCCACTATCTGTTACTCTACGAGTATTTGCTCACATTCAACCCTCGCCCAAAACTATTGTTTTGAACTTTAGTCATTATGACTCTTGCTCCTCACATTTAATTCTGTCTGGTTTTTTTTGGATCACATTTTGTATTAAAAAAGTTTTAAAATAATTATTTACCGTAGTACAACCGTAACCATTATTAATGATATTTGAAGTTTAGATTTTGATCTGAGTTCTGGAATTTTAATTATAGAACTACACGCAATTTGATATTTACTTTAGTAATATTTAATATAGATTCAACAAATGATACCCTCGCGCAATAAGCTGTCTGAATAAAATAAATATTCTTTCACAAAATTGAAATTTATAAGCTTCAAAACTTATCTCTATCCCTATAAATCTCGCTTAGACGTAAAAGTTGTGTCTCGTACAGTATAAATATATAAAATAGGATTTTAATATAGGCAGGTCGACACGAAGTCTAATCTAATATTTGTTAAGAAAACTTAAGTTCAAAATAAAACGTATTTTTTCACCACAACTTTCAGCCTCGTAGGCCGTAATATTATTTAAGTTGACTTTGCCCAAGCTACCTAAGTGGAAGCTCTTAATTTAATCCTCAAAGTAAGAACATACCTACCCTTGATAGAGCACTCTTATGAAAATTGGCTGTTACACGTATCCGTTACAGCAAATAAGGTTGTGTAAGTATGTATAATCTGACAATAAATATAACCCTAAAAGAGCCATCGTTATCAGGCCCATTTTCTCTCGTAGGCCCTTGCCGAATGTCAAATATATAGGGTTACATGATATCAGTCTCGCCTCCCTAATGGACACTCATAAGACCGAGTGGGCCTTTTCAGTGTCGGTGTATTGACACCCTTTAATATAAGAATGAGCCTTTATATTAGAAATTCACGAAATTAGGTAACCACATATTGATTTTCATGTAATCCCTCGTTGTGGTACTCAGATAAGTGGGTCGACTGCTTTAGCATGATAGGCTATCAGTAAAAGCCACTATTTAAGTTTTTTTGTTGTAAATCTCGCTCCAATTTTCACGCCATTTCAAGAGTATAACTTCGTTTGTAAACAAAAAAAAATATGTTTGTTGTTATTTTCTAAAGATAGAATCTCTTTTGACAATATTAATTAAAATGATACTTTTAACGCCCTCGAGCTTAAGCTACCTTCCATAATATTGATCACAATTTCTGAAAAGAATAATCCGAGTCGTCATCTTGTTAGGAAACATTTTGATTAAGTTAAATTGGTCCATTCTATTTACCGTCTCGTTGTATAAACCCTGCCCGTGAGGGACACAGAAGGAATCGCCGCTGGATGCAATTAGACGAATGAATCGCGTGATCTCCGCCTTTATCTTCTATCTCAGAAACTACCAGTAATAACTACCGAACAGGAATATAACAGACGGGAAAACATTCCGACGGGATAAGGGCTTCTTTGTTGTACATTTCCTTTGCTTGCGTCTAAGGTGATTGTTCAAAGCTCATAATTTCTTCAAGTTTAAAAATAAACACGCTTCTAGAAATATATGGAGTAGATGTATATAGCTATTGTTCAAATATATTTACTCTCGCTTCTGTAAACTAGTTTGGCTTCAGCTTTGGCGTTTTTGTCACCGCCTGTAGTACATTTCCGTGTACCGTTCCCGACGGAAACAGCCTTTCAGTGTTCACCTGCAAATGCAAAGAAAAATTCCATCCAAGTGACTTAAAGAGCCGAACGTTGGCTTACACTAATATTTTTCTACATTTATTCAACTTTAAAGCGCATGTTTCCAAACGTTTTCGGAACTAGTATAACGCGTTTCGGAAACATTTAAAGTCACGCAACACGAGAGAACATGATTTAAATGTATTAGCTGCCCCATTTAACGCCTGTTACATTTAACTAAGAGGTGTTGAAGTTGAAGAAAATTAATAAATATTAATATCAGAATGCATAGTTATGTTACCTTTCTTCACGCTTGATGGTTGGTTTCGTCAATCTAGCGGCTGGCAAGCGCTATCATGATATAGGTAGGTATTGTTCCATTTCCAATTTCACAGCTGTGGAGGCTGACCTGAAGACTCAATTTGTGATCTATAGCAATTGGCTTTGTCTGTATTAAATGCATTGTTTACACACTCTTGCCAAAGCCTCCTTGATAAGCAGGCGTAATAATGTTACATACGTTGAGCAAATCGGTTACTTAAAATTACGTAAGAATACATAATATTAGTGTCTCCGTATATTATGTATCTGCTGTTCATCATATCGCGTCTCGTTAACTCGCCTAAAAGAGAGGATTAGACCTTGTATAGGCGACGAGTTATTATGAAGAAAGGGAATTTATCATCCCATTACATGAATGCTAAACGTTTCGGTGATCTCCTAACAACATTTTAGTACGTGTTTTTCTAATTTATCACGTTTCATTAAGTACAATTTACATAACATTATATAACGCGTAGATATAATTTGAGTATTTGGCTCTTATATAATTGAGCTCAGCTTGGCAATTGGTTTCAGCGACATCGATGCCTTATTTATGAAACATCAGTAGAGGAAAATTATCCCACACATACGGCCCGGTTGTGACACAATGTGATTGCCTTATTTTTCCCCTCTTGCGGTCTTTACATGTTATTATCGTATCGACATCCGACTTGCTAAGGTTATCCGGATTTATTGGGAATCCGTTTACTAAATATTATGGTTAAGTTATTGCGATGTTACGCGTAGATCAGGTCGTGTTTATTTATTAATCATGCCAGGTATTTGTATCATTTATTATTTTCCTTTGCAACAAAAATAACTATCTTAGTAGCAAAATACCGATGAATATACGTTTGTGAAACGAAAATACACACTTATTATTTTGGTATCGGAATAAAACAATAAAAGTTAATACAAAGCTTCGATTCTTTCCTGAAGCCGTAAGATCACAGAAGCTTTTATTCTGAACCCATAAAACACCATAATTAATTAATTTCAAAAGATCTCATATCTTACAAATAAGACTGACACAATTACTGTTTGCTTACACCTATTTAAACGTAGTTAATATTTACGAACTCACATGAAATTAAATTAAGGTTTTAGACAATAAGCGCTGTAGCGGTGTAGCGATTTGCTGACGCGTTATAAAATTTAATTTTAATCTGAGGGCGTGAATGGGATAGGATTTCACCCTTGCTTATCTGTGTTATGTTAAAATGATCGTTGCGTCATACGCGCCATATTAGATGATATCGGATGCTGCGTTATTATTATGTAAAGCTTTTTCGGCGGGTAAAAATACTTTGGTTGCTATAGGATAATTGATATTTTTTTGGCAGTAAAATTTCACCTTTTAAAACTTTTCGACCGATAATAATTAAAGAAAACTTACCACTAGTAAAACTAACTCCAATAGACAGTATTTTATAAACAATTCAAGTAACAGAAACGGACAGCGGTAAACGTCGACATTTACAAAAGGTCATAATGTATATCAACATTGAACTATCCAGAATTCACGTTCAATTTTAGTCGTACAAGTAACAATTGAAAACATCGGCATTGGTTGTCTGTGAACTTTAAGAACGGGCAGCTGCCACAACACAAGCGGACGGGTAGTCCAACTTTGGTTTGTTTTCCAAATAGTTGCGGAACACTGTATTCTATGCTCTTGACATTAAAAGTAGGTTACCTAAGTAGTAAGTAAACCAACCCTAGGCACCTTCAGGTGTTTACATGAGGCCGAAAATAGTCATTTGTGTGACCTTTTAATAATAATTGAGATCACAATGGTGTCACGCCGGTTCAAGCCGTAGGTGTAACATATTATTACAGGTAAGAACCTTATTAATGTCTATTTTTACATCACAAAGAATTTGTTCTATTATTAGAAGTTTGTAAGTGAAATGAAAACGTTACCCTACTTTGAAAAAAAAGTTTATGCCAATAATTATATCTTGTTGTAGAGGAATGTAGTTTTCTACGAAATCTTCTGGTTCTTTTTGTGCTGCTCATAGAGGTATTTAGCCTACTGCTATCACGCTGGCCAGACGGGTTGATAGAGGGTTTTTTTTTTGAGTTTTCCTTCTCTCGCACTGGTGTTCGGTGCATTTTTGACTCCATTAGAATTGAGAAGCCGAAAATCGATCTCAGTGGCGTGCACTTGGAGAGGCCTATGTCCAGCAGTGGACTGCGATACGCTGATGATGATGATGATGATTCTGGTTCTTGTTATTCCTAGGGCTAATGACTAATTAGAAAGGAATCCCAAATCTAGAAAACATGTACTTTGTTTTGACTACATACCTGCTTGCCTAACATTATACCTAACAACCACTGCAATCGTATCATTTACCTAGGTACCGGTGTCCTTAGACTATTACATATCTACGAATAGAAACAAAAGAAAACCGTAAACGATCGAGACGTTGTAAAAGTCAACTGACTGGAACTCCCTAATGCGGTACTTGGAAACGAAGCCACAGACAACAGTCACTTGTTAGCTATCCTAATAGGTACCAGTGTTAAAAGGTTACAGAATATAACAAGATGTGAGGCGAATATTCAAAGAATAATCTTTTGGTCAAACATTGATAACTTGAGTGTCAGAATGAGAGAAATCCTAGAATAACTGCAGCAACGATTGATAGATTTCAGACAAAGATAGAGAATACTCTTCATACTAAAGAATCTGGACGAACTGTTTGATAAAAAAGGTACAAGAAAAACATTGAAACTTCATAAAAGGAAAAATGGATTCAATCTCAATATGTTGGAGTTTTACATTCGCATAAAGAAAGCGAAGTGAAAACATAAATAAAAGAACATTCCCGAGCAATATGCAACGGTCTAGTACACTTTTACTTTATCTTTACTCTTATTTTTATTCTTGCACACACTGGTAGCCCGCCTTAATTACAAGAAACACACACATACGAAACTGGCGTCTTATTCGTGAGGAGTTAAAGCCGGTGTCTTACACCACACATGCAGTGCTTCAAGCCACAACGGCTTGGGCGAACGAACCCGCGTCGGTTTGTGGCCGATTGTGTGGGATTAAAGGTGTTCCTGACGAATATTAAATATCACGACGCAGCTTAGCTTCCTCGAGTGTGACACACGGGTGGTTTTGTTGGCAATTATTTTGTTTATTATTGGAAGTACCTGTACTGCTTACTTTGATTTACATTTGAGAGAGAAAATAATGGCTGCTTTTTGTGTGTCATAAAGAGTCAAAACTGTCATGCAATATAAACGATGAATAAAAAATATGAATAACAAGCAAGGTAATAAACTGAAAAATGAAAGTTCTAAACAACATTTTTCGTGCAAAGTCGTTCGAAAATTGTACTTGATAATTTTAATGAAGGACGCTGACCTTTATGTAGGAGTTTTACATTGTTTCAATGTCATAATAATTTTTCAAAATAAAGGCTCCTTGTAAGTATATTATGCATTTTCCAACATTCCGTACATAAATCACCCCTTTTCTGTTATCTCAGATCACAATGTAAACAAAAAAAGATATTTCTGACTTCATACACATAAAACAACACATTCATAAATCGTTAAATCGTTTCATACGAACACATACCCAATCAAGCAAGTAGGTCACATTGGCCATATAATTTATTAGCTTATCTATACAGCACCTAACGTGCAAATATCTGCGCCAATAACTATAAAGAAAGTCAATAACGTTGTTATTATTCAACGTATACCTCTTCTTAATAAGAAAACGTGTATCTAATGCGGTGTTTGATATTCGCATCATCTGTGTATGCGGTGTCGTAATGGCGGGGAATCACAATATCTCGTTATAAGCGAGCGAAACAAAGAAAGGGACGCGTGCTTGGCATGCCAACGTCGCGCCGACGCCGCCTCCGCTCTCAAACAGCTGAAAATCTATCGAAAGGTGCGCTCTCTGGGTTATATCTTTCGCGTCATTTATTTACAAAGGGTTGTGTACATGTCAAAGGTTAGTGTTTAATGTCGTGTTTTCTCTGATAACATTGTTTTGGATAAATAGGCAGCACCGCTGTTCGAATGTTAGGTGCTTGCATTGTTGTCGAGTTGACATTGTTTCTCCATAACATGCGATTAACAAAGCATATTTTACTTTATTTATTTGTAACGTCATCATTAAAAGTAAAAACTTAATTTAATACAGCATTGCCATCCAACGTGGCAATGCTGCCAGTCTTTTGGGTACATTACCCAGTGACAGCGATGAGGAGCAATTTTTTGATGCACTGTATTAGTTTTAAGTTGTATAATATAAGTTTATATATATTTATATATAAGTTTATTTTATTTATTTATTTCAATTAATGTAAATATTTAGTTGAATTATAAATAAAAAGTACATTTTCTAAGGAAATGGAAAATTTAATACTCAAAAAATGTCCTAATCTAAATCTAAAAATGAGAAATGATCCTTTGATATATTAAAATGAAAAATGGTTGTAGTCCGCAACTCAACACTGACTTCAAGGTCGGTATAAATTTGAGTAACAAGCAAACCAATCAGTACTTGTCAAAGTGATAAATCTAATAACTCAGCGAAACACTAATTCAACTAACACTTGGAGATAAGTTTCGTCTCTAACACGTAAGCTTAACAATTTAAATGTCTCAGCTTGAACTACGACTCCATTTGTGTTATTGTATCATTTTAATGGAATTTTGGTGAACTTTAACCCTCTTGTTTATAGCAAACTTTGTAGAGATTTAACTATAGTGATAAAGGTTGTCTATTTAACTTCTTTATATTTAAAATATTACCAAAATTTCTCCTGATTTCTATACCTGCTGTATCGCAGTAGATGACGATCATTCCTTATCATTATTTCACCTATGTCCGAAGTTATTACCGTGTTGCCTCCACTCCAGTTAAGATGTATTGGAGCGGCAGTGGCCAGGGTATCCATCTTGCCGACCTACTACGAGTATAATAATTAGTTAGTACCTGAAACTTGAGCAACTTTGGTAATAATATTGAAATCTGGTCACCATGTACTTAGTACAAGTTAATATTGCCATCGAGGTTTCTGTTATACATAGAAACGATTTGGTTTGACTGTACAAGTCCACTTGTTTTTAGAAGTAGGTATTATTTACAAATAATACTTTTCGTGTTCAAGCCGTGACCTAAACAAAAATTCTAACTATATTTCTTTTCGTCCTTGCCTAAATACTTTCAAAGGAATGTTTCAAACGTGCACCGTAAAGGCTTGGTATAACACGATGAGTTTTTGTGCACGTCACCGCAAAATTCAACGAAGTATTTAAATACATGCACTTAGTAAAAAATATTTTTGTCTGGCTAAAATAATTATTTTCATAAGGAGATGGAAGTGTTTGTTTAAAATAGATTAAACTTATCTATGGTCCTTATTTTAATTATAAGTAAAACTTTCATCTAAATGATAATATGAACCACAGAAATGCCATAATTTAGTGCTTAGAAACTCTGTAAATTATTAATTTCAATCAAAAGTTTATCTTTATCACCTCGTTTATGCATCCAAATAGATATAACTTCTCTATTTTAGTACCTCAGTTATCTATTCATTGTCTAATGTTTGTGTTTAATATATTAAATTATGTACTGTGGCACACCTCAGTAGCCTATAATGTTCTAAACTTTCTATTAACAAAAGACCAATTTGTTTCGCCTGCCAAAAATTGAAACCTTACTCGCGTGTAAGTACATACCGTTTACCGAAGAAAAATGAATTGTGATTGTTTTGACCATTAAATTGGTGGCGAATAGGGCGTATACGTCACGCGAACCGAGCCCAAGGTACTCCTTAACCTAATTCTGGCATTCATTTCGCCAGCTCAGTCGTAAAATTTTAATAGCTGCAGGAAATCGTCTTCAGAGATGGAAAACGAAGGGTACGTTTTGTACAACGATACAGGATATTACGTATATTCTGCTGAAATAATAGGTATGCCTTGAATTATGTCAGTTGGTTTCAACCGAAAATCATCAGACTGTTTAAAGTACTTTTAAATTAATACTATATTAATACTACTTTGAATTTAATACTATATTTACTACATTCATACTGTGTAAAATCTCGTGGCATAAATACACAGATTTTCATGAATGTAATGCCGCTTATAGACCAATTATTACACGGAAAACGTATAAAAACGACAAAGTCACTTTAAAAGTGATACCTGCGTGGGATAAATCCGGGCCCTTAAAAAAGAAAAGTTATTTCATCCGTGCTTAAGCCGAAAGTTATCGGTGTTTTTCCGTGTTCACAAAACAGGTATAGACACACTCAACAGTGTAAGTTTTAATAGAACAGTCAGTCTGTTCGTTTTAATTGCTCATGAACACGAATCAACTACACAAAGTCGGAATATCCCATTTTATTGTCATGTACGTTAATAAAGAGGGACTGGAATAAATCCGTTGCCTGCTCATTTCTTAATTGGATTCTCAAGTTTATTTTATAGACCGATCTACTTTAAATAGGAGTCTTCGTTTTACGACTGAATCTGTTTTTACGTGGAAACTGTTCTAATTATGCAATAAAATATTTTATTGATTCTATTACATTTTTACTGGTTTTGAGAAGAGGAATCAGTAAATTGTTGCGCTATAGATTAGCGTTATTTCTAATTGTAGCATACAATTAATCAAATTCAAAATTGAACTACTCATAAGTATATGATATAGGAAAATTATATGCTGAAGAAATCTTTAAAGTTTTATTGAATTCTGTTCGAATGTGGTTTATGGCTAGCAAATAAAATGTAGTAATTTGAAAGTAAGCTGTTGTAAATAACAATACAAAGTATGGTTGTTGCAAGTATGTATACCGAAAAGAACAATTAATTTTGCAGCCAATACAAATATTGTGACTCAGCTATTGAAAGTCAGCAACTATACAAATGGCCATTCATACTAACATGTTGAGCCGTTTAGCCAGTAAATTCAGTTGGCAACGTTGCCCCGTAAAACATAACTCTCTTTCTGGTTGGTTCGCCGTAGTCATGTAAAAATTGCTGTGAAGCAGTTTTATGGATTGCTTTAGATCGCTTTTACAGCAGCCACGCGATCGGATGACGACAAAGAGCTCGAGCGATTGGCGGAGGACTTTAACAGCGACCATATATCTGTGCGCATCCTGAACCTCCATACGAACCTCCGGAAGTGCCCATAAAGTGGACGTTAAAACGGCGACTCTTTTTACACTTTATTATCATTGGATGTGAACGCCAGCTCAGATTCCTTCGCAATTTACCGCGCCGCGAAGAAGACACTCTTGTCGGACGCATTTTATCGCAAAATCGATATAACTGATTATGGACGCGAGGTCTGAAGCGTCATGGCTTATGAACTTCGTTTTACGATGGACATTGAATCGCCATTTTGGTGTTTCACGCAACTTATACAACAATGGATTTTATATTGAAACACTAGAGCGAGTCGCTCGTTCTCGCAAATCATGTTGTTGAGATCAAAAATACACAAACGAGGGAGGTATCAAAGGGGCTTAGCAGCGCAGCGCGGCGGTGTCACAGCTCTTGTCGGTCAGGCGATTATGATTATTATGCTAATAACGTATTGTGAGTTATCGTCCATTGATGCCTGACGCCGGATCGTGGAGATCGAGTTACGCAAGTTTCGGCCAAGTTTTAAGACCCTGCCGAAGGCCTCTTACTAACTATCTTCCTTAACGCCTTAGTTAAGAAGCGCCTTATGAGAACTTTGACGCCGAGATTGAGGAAGCTATTACGGGATCCGTTCAGATAGATATAAGCAGGATGTCACTTCCACGCTCGACTTTGTGAAGTTGTTTACTTTGATGGTTCAAACTTTCGTCTAATTTATCTGAAGAGTCAGCATTAATGGCGCTTTAAATTTTATTTACGCTTTGCAAATGGGAAAAAATAAGAAATAAGTATGCATAAAACATGGAAAAGCGGAACTTAACGAAAAAAAATATTATTCCCGATTGTTATGCCTGGTAGCGTTCTTTTGAAATGAGATTTAGAATGACGCTAAGGGAAAGAAATGGAAGATTAAATATTATCTTGAACAAATATTTGTATAGTGCACTACAGTTACTAGGTGGAGTTGGGCATCGGATCGGGCAGTGGTTGCATCCCGCTCTATCATTACTTCCGCTCCGCTCTCAACTGGGGCAATCGATAGCGGGGGCGGGTGAGGAGAGGGTGTATTCCCCCCGTGCTGCTCTTCGCGCGCATCACTCGTGTGACAATCGCTCACGCTTCGCTCGTCCATCGCTCATCGCTCGCTGTGTGCACTGTGCACCTAAACAAATCCACTATGGCCGGTGATCGCTGCGTTACCTGTACAGAGTTTATTAAAATTCAGGCGATTTATTGTTCGATGCGTTTCTTTTAAGTAATAGTAGGCTTGTAGATTAATAATACATGTATGGTAGGTATGTAGGTTAAATAGACTGTTACGATGAAATTATTTTAGAACCTTCGATATTTATTTATTTTCAAGAATACGATTGAATCATGTACTCCCTTGCTATTTGGAGGAAACGAAAGCCTGTACAAACAAGGTCAAGGCCGCTTTTAAAATAACATTTTACCATTTATCTTTATTACAGTTTGGACAAAGTAAAATAGGAGGTAGGTTACCTGTCTACCTAAATTAAAACACATAATGTTTTTTTATTATTTATTTCAATTAGGAAGACACTTGTTGGCTAATTTGATTATCCTGTATTTGTGAACTAGGTAGGTTATATCATTTTAGTGTCTTAAATTGCAGCGGAAAATCTGTAAACAAATGAATACTTAAACCATGTTAGTTTGGAATCACAAGTTAGTTTTAAAGTAAGTTCAAGCAGTAAGTATTTACTTTAGATTCTTTAACTTTAGTTTCAAGAAAAGGCTATATAGCACAGTTAAAAAAATAATGCTTTACAAACTAAAACTTAGGGGTTGCCGTCATTCCCAACCTAATTTATAAAAGCTAGACACACGTGCTTGCACAAACGTGATTAAACACTATCGACGAACGTGAAATCATTCAAATAAGACGTTGTTACCGAACGAATCTGGACTGGCAATAAAACGCTGCCCCCGAATGCACACTAAAAAACGTGCGAAAGCGGCAAATTTTCAAAATGGTCGTCGTCGGAATAAAAAGCGGGGGCCAGTTTATGTCCGACCTCTGTCTCGTCCAGTGGTACCAACTCTACGTCTTTTTACGTAGATCTACGTACTTTAAACCTTTCTTGCGAACCTACGAACTTTAGTCCCAGAATCTACGTATTTTCTATCAAAATTGTTCAAATTTGCAAAATAGACTGAATGGGCATAATTACCTTTACTTTCGCAAAAAAAAAAAATAATAAACGTTCCGTTTCATACTAACGCACACCCCTCGCCTTCGCCACTCAGCACGTCGCGCCATTCATTTGAAACGGAGGAGCCATAAATTAAAAAAAAAAATGAAATGTGACGTGACCGTCAAAGTGTCAAAGTGAATCTTCATAACCTAAAAAAATATTATTTTTCAACTTCCCGCTCAATTTAATTGGATTCAATTATGGAAATAAGCAGTGACAGTGAGGAAGAGCAGAATGTTACTCCTACTAAAAAAAGAAAGCTGCATTATGAACAAAAATACTTACAATTATGGGAATCTCATGGCAAATAAGCCAAACTTTATACACAAATATATTAAAATCCATTCATTATTTAACCTTATTTATTTCATACCCTATGTGCAAATATATAAATATCTATATAAATAAATGATTTTATATTTGCATATTTGCCATGAGATTCTGGTAGACCTATAATTCATAGATTTTTTGTTTGCTCACAGTAATTTATTTTTAAATTTATTGTTTGTCTGCTGTCTACTACTTTTAGGGTAATATAAATTGTCGTTTTATTTACTTTTACCTACCCTACTCTCTTAATTTCACTCAGAAAAAAAGTACGTAGATCTACGTATTTTCTATATGGCAATTTCACATTTCTACATAATTTTCTTTATCTGACCTACGCCTTTTTTAAAATCCGAGTTGGCAACACTGGTCTCGTCTACACCTGTTCTCGCAATCACTGCAACTCCACTCTCTCCTCTAATATTTATTACTCTTGAATATCGCATGCACCTTCTTTCGTACCTTCCCGAGGAACTGATTGCACAGCTCTCATGAACCGCCGTAGGGGAACGGTACCTGTAAGCGCATCATAAATATTTATGATATTACATATTTTGTCTTATAAGCACACACTAGACGTCCAATTATTGTATTGTTACGTGAATTTATGTTTAAAAAAACTTGCTGCGTCTTTATATGCTACACTAATAAAACATATATACAAATATACGTACCTTAATCGAAATACTTACGAAATAAACAAAGAATTCGTTCTAAAAATGAAATCGCTCTTTCAATTCTGAAAACAAATCAACCTTTTAACTTTGACGGAGGAATTCATATTTTTAGTAGGTCAAGGTTAATAAGCGTTTCTGTAGGTATCGGGCCTCTGGGGACTTGCAGGTAAAGTTAGAATTAACTGAAACGAGCCATAAGTTTGTTATTCGAATAATATTGTTAACACCTACTAGGAAAACTTTAAATATTTTTTATATCAGTGTATAATAGTAATTTCAGTACCTATTCACTTTAAGAAGAGGCAGAATGTTATCGAGATCAGAAAAAAAAATTGTCTATGTCAGATATTATTTAAATCCTGACCTGCTAAAAAAACTTCTTTTAGTACTGAAAAAATACACATCTATGTGTCTTTCATACTAAGCTACGATTATTACAAAAAGGTTCCACAAATAACAAAAAAATGAGTGGTTTTCTAAATGAAAATTAAGTTATGTTAACTTAAAGAAAATACTTTGCTATACTGTTCCACGCGGAGCGAATAACAGGAAATCTCTAATTCCAATTAAAGAACAGAAACAAACCTAGCCACGTAATAAAAACGGAGATAATTTAATTAAAAACAAACTTAATCGTAGATAGTAGCGCTTAAAACTAAAACAAACGCAGCGGTTCGATTCTTAAGGGACCGCAAGCTCATTACATTATTGTTATCTAAGCAACCTTCAGTGGGATACTATATGGGAGGTTGTATGGAGTAAAGTGTGGCCTGGCCGGGAGGGCTACAAGAACAAAAGCCTCTCGTAATTAGACCGACCGCGGCAATACATAAATAATTTGCCGCACGTACGGCTTTGTTCAGAAAACAGCTTTTTATTTAACGCTGTTATATCAAGAAGAACACTTGGTGTGCTTTTGATGGCGGTAATCCTCTATCCTTTTATCCTTACGCACAGGTATCCATTGTTGGTGGAAACTGCCTTTGTTTATATTATATCAACACTTTTATGACCCACAAACCTCGTTTAATTTTGTTTGCCATACAAGTGTTGTCATGTAGACTTAACGGTGTTATTTTGACTCACACCATCCATTATTACAACGTCCATTATATTGATACAGTGGTTCCTGACCCACCTTCGAAACTTTGTACCGCTAAAACCTCGAAGTAGGTACGAGGTAAAAGATTACAGTGTCTGATATAAACTCAAAGTAAACGTGAACAGAACCAACAGAAGTTCTTTTAAAAAATAAAACCCGATATTCCCACCCGATACCATACAATTTCACCCTTTGTTATTTCCATACAAAAATATACCTATCTTTGGTAAACGGAGAGCTATGAAATATTT
This sequence comes from Helicoverpa assulta, assembly GCA_963856015.1. Lineage (NCBI taxonomy): Eukaryota > Metazoa > Arthropoda > Insecta > Lepidoptera > Noctuidae > Helicoverpa > Helicoverpa assulta. The sequence goes on from CAWLCW010000016.1 coordinate 8,052,117, forward strand.
GACGCTAAAATCCAGTTACCGGAATTTTGGTACCGAGCCGCTGTGTAAAAGGAAAAGAAATTTTAGGCCAGTCCGCTTAATGAAACAAATTTTCAGGGCGGCGACATTTAAACCGTAAGTAAGCCCTTTGTAGTGCGTTGGGCGCAGTTCGCCGCTCGCTTTTGTCCCAAAGCCGACCGACCCGCGGCGACACTCCTTTGTGCCGCCTTACAAAATATTGCTAATTACGATTAAAAAGAAACTTCTGCACTTCTGAGGGTGCCTGTTTGTGGCAGAATTTCGATGGCAAACAAATATGTATAATCTAAAACAAACAATATATTTTTTTTGTATATAAATCAAATAAAAATCTAAGTTGAACTTTTAAGTTAGAGGTCAAAAGATAAATAGCGTATTTATAAAGTTTTAGAAATGAATGATTCCAAATACATAATCTTCTCACACATCACGTACCGAATCAATAAAAGTGTCTGTATTTTTAAAGCCAGTCACGCATCACAAACTAAAACTATTTGAAGTTCGCCAAGCTATAATAGTAGCTTTAATGAGAATTTGACTCCTTCATTAAGGTTTCTGCCACACTATCAAGTTTTGGCTGAACAGCAATTTGGCCGACGAGGTTAGGTGTAAGTACTTTTATACATAGGCGTCTTTGCACTTTGCTGTTGCTTATACGTTTAATCAAATACTCAAAAGTTACGATGTATAAGTTTTATAATAATTACTTTGATTGAATACTTTTACTAAATATTTTACTTGTATATATTTGTTTTTGTTAATAGGACGTTACATACCTTAAAGCAAATTAGACTTATAAACAAAATAATGGGAAAAAAAGACCTTTAGCTCTCCCCCAAATATTTGGCCCTCGGCAGAAGTTATGTTGTCAACGTGACCTACAGTCTATGGCTTAGCAGTATTAGAGGAAAAAAAATCGCTACAAAATTTTACGTCCTCTGTGTGCCACCCCCCTAATAATGTCTGCTTAAGGGTGGCGGTAACATGGAGTACACATTTATGCTCCGTTAAACGGAGAAAGCTTTTTTCGTGTTTAGTGTCACAAAAACTGTTATTAGTTTGAATTGTGCCAGTAAGAGCCACCCTGGTTTAGGTGGTCATAAAAATAAAGAAATGACTTAGCATATTGATAGCGACTTCCTTATACACGAGATTAAATTTCACGCGAAATAATTATGAAAATAACATGAAGGAAAATAAGTTGGGGCCGGGGTCTGTATATTTAATTTAATTTTTATATCATAGAGCTTTAACTCCTTCCACCAAGGTTGTCAATAAACCAATTGTACAATTAATATACTTAATGCATGGTTCGACACACCAGGAAACAAATGAAGCCACACACTAAAATCAAACAGCTGTCGATGATCCCGCGTTTTGTAGTCAATCAATGTAGATACGTCCTAATGATAAGGCCACCCGTCTTCCTACACTTATTGACTAGGTTTGACAAACTCCCTTAATGCGAGCATTGCGTGGACGGAAATGGACATTCGTATTCACGGTGGGGAACATCAAGACATTTTAAGTGCCTCACTGCCATTCACTGCCCATTATTAATAAAATAACAACTGAATTATTCAGATTCTGAAACTTCCTTATCTCTATTGAATAAGTAATTGACGACAGACATTCACGAGCAGCAACATTAATTGGAAACAAGTTCATCCTTATATCAAGTTTCAGTATTTACTAAATTGAAACTTTTGTATCCATAGCAAAGGTTTCCCTATCCCAGGTTATCAGTTAGTCCAGAGGTATCTCGCGTAATCTGGATATTCCAATTCTATCCGGCATTCCGGCCGGCAAATGCCCGTACATATTTGAATGATATTTCCGAGATTAATATCGATAACGGTCTGATACATTTTATGATTGGAATAAAAACTTTCATAGGTTGAAACGGTAATGGCGTGGTTTATTGTGCGTTAATATAGGTAATAACTAATATGGCCGGGGTTTAACACTGCGCTGTAATCGTAAGTGACCGCACCCTGTCAGGACCGCGCCTCGCCACAAACCACTAAAGTAATGCCATGTCATTTCATGCCTCGCAATCTGTGACGAATGACACGTGCACTATACACTGTACACTCGTCCACTAATCGCATAATGACACACTCACCATCGGAAATTCGACACATAACATACATTTACCAGGGAAGATTATACAAACTCATTCCGGAAACTTGTTAGCTAATAACAATAGTTTTTACAGTTCGTAGTTTGTATTTCATTTTTGTTATGGTGACTAATTCTTTAAATGATTATTTTATTATGCTTTGTGTTCAGACTTCTTGGTCATTTCCTCATTTCTTTCTTTTTTATTTTTCCTGCCATGACGGGTTTCGCTTTTGTTTTCGTTTCTCTTTGGAAAAGTCAAATATTGGTACCATAGATAATACACTATATTATAGAGATAGATACGCAACTCATCGTTCAAAACAACTTACTAGCGTGAAAGTTAACGGGCCCCCGTCACAAGATGGCGTGGTTACTTCATGTATGGTTAGGGTAGATGGCGCTTTTCAAGAGTTCTCTTAAATATGTTTTTAAATTTGAAAATTGAAATCACTGTTTTAAATTCAATTTACTGTAAATTGAATTTAAAACAGTGATTTCAATTTCCAGTTCCAGTTTCCAGTTTTCAGTTTCCAACTTCTAGTCTAGTCAATAATATTATGGGAGATAATAAAAAAACAAAAGATAAAGAGTACATTTATCGGCTAAGTATATTTTATTTCCTTTTTTTATGTGTATTACAATATTTAAATGCTTGTAACTTAATTTCATCATTTACATCGAAATTTGTTATTTTTCCGTTAATTATTCTATTAACCCCGGTGCACCAACTGTGAATGATTAAATTAATTGACATATTAATTATAAAATCAATTAATTTATTTTTATGAACTATACAAGTAATTATACTAAAATCACAATGGCAATTGATGTAAAATTTCATTTTTTCTTTCAGATATTTTATTTCAGGTGAATCTCGTAAACATGCAACAATCATATAATATATTTCATTTAATAATTTTATAAAATCATCACATGCATTAAATAAGGATTTTTTCGTATAATCTATTTCATAATTAAATGATTCAAAATCAATTTCCTTTCTTAATATATCATTAGTACATGTTCCACATTTTTTGAACACTTTACATTTCGATTTTTTTACAATGTATCCTGCTACATATTTTTTTGATTCGGCATGCAAAATCGAGTCATTCCATTTAATTTGGTTCATTGTATTAATTAAAGAATCAATAGGAAAATCACCACTAACCAATTCAATTTCATTGTTTTGTTTTTCAGCAAGAAGATCTTTGAAAGATTGCAGTGATTTATTTTCATCTTTTTCACAGTTGGCACTTACAGAATGGGGCGAATTTAAATTATTAAGTAACAAAGTTTTGAACGCATTAATAAATTGTAGGCACGAGGGATTAACATTTCGTATCCCATTACTTCTAATGTTACAAAAAAAATTTTCAAGAGGGTCCTGATTGAAATTTCTGGTTAAAAGGCTAGTAACTTTATATTTGATTTTTAAAAACTCCCACATTTCTTTAAACGTTTTAATATTGTGGATCCAATTTTGAAGGGATGGCACTTTTTCATATCTTACTTCTTCTGTACCATCCCGTTTTTTTTTTATAGTTTTAAAAGTCATTGAATCCAATATAGGAACTACCTCTGTCCATAATCTAAAATGAGGAGAATTATTCATTACACACCCCTTGAAAATTTTTGGATCACCTGTATATGAATGTCCATTGAAAGAATCAAATAGTTTGTCCATAATGAGTAGAAAATCAGCAGTTTCTTCGCACTCCGCCGGAAGAAGGTTGTGTTCTGAAACAATATATTAAATAAGTACTAGAATACAGTTCATATCAATCTTTTTTGCTATTGTGGACCGAAATTAAAGAAAAAAGAAAGAAAATACATTTATTCGACCCAGATTAGGGGACACAATAAAAAAACAAAAATACAAAAATTTAATTAAAAAATTAAACGGTGTGCCTCACGGCTGTGTCGAAAAGGCACAAACTTACAAACTTTAAAGTGGCAGTAACGATTTACTGTGCGTCTTTATCAGTTGGTTCAGTAAATAGTTGTGGGTGTAAATATAATTAGTAAGAAACCAACATTAAACTATATTTTGTAGTTTCATAATGTCTCAAATTTTTATTTCAATATGATAATTTTAATTTATTATTTCATTTCAATTTATAATGTTATTCCAACAATATATCTTATGCATCTTAAATATTGACATAGCCAATTTTAGATAAATTATTAGATATGAATTGTATTTTTATTTTGAATTTTATCGAGAGAAATAGCATCTCAATTGTTTGTTTTTAAATATTTTTGAACTTATAAATGTAGCCAGGACATCTAATATTATTTTAAAGAAAAATAATGAACTTTCTAATTTGTCTGTGGAGAATGAAGATGGTTAAAAACATGTAAATTAAAAATAAAAATCTAATTTAGTAAATTAATAGCAATTTTTTTTAAATATAGAGAAAATAATGAGAACAATAAAAAGCATACTTACTTGCTAAGAATCTCAATGCTGATGATACCCTTTGGCTGAAAACTTGTGCAGCATATTTCACTTTCATTTTTGGAATTTTCTCTTTATTAACATGGTTTTCTGTTAATTTATTAACAAGCCTAATTTCATCATCCCCAACATCTAACTTCAACAGCATCTCCAAATGTTCCCACTTTGCATACTTTGTTTTCCCATCTTGTACAAATTTCAAATGTTTGGCGAGTAAATTATTTCTCATTCCCTTTAAAAGATGTGGAGGATCAAATAATGGGAAGACCTTTTGGTCTTCAAACTCGAAGGCTTGGGTCCTATATTCATTACCCTCTTGTAAATATTTGCGTTTTGTGTCTTCTTGAAGACTTTTTATCACAGAAATATTTGTGGCTGATTGGTCACATATAGTGGCAATAACTATCAATCCAGTATTGGAGATTTCTTTTATTATTGTTTTGATCAGCTTCTTTAAATCGTCCTTTTTCGTGGCACCTTGGCAAAATGAAAAGCATAAAGGTTGTTTCACTTTGCTTTTTATACCCTTGATCATAAAGACCAAGGCATGATCTGCGAGTTTTTTTGTTTGTCTGTGCCCAAAATCTTCAAAACCAGTTATCTGTTTTAGGGCAGGGTTGTAAAAAACACCCGGAGCCAATGATACCTCATCAAACAGTAAATTGACCAACTTTTTTTCTGCCGGCAATTTTGCTACTGTAGCTTTTAAATTTTTAAATATATCAGGATTGAAGCCTGGTTTCAGTTCAAATTTACTCAACATTTTTTGTAGGCTGCGCTTTGATGGCAAGACAAACATTTTTCGCATGAGGTTGTAAGCTTTCTGACTCTGTTTGTAAATGGTCAATGCCATGATTTTTTCGTTAAATGTAAATCGCCTGCCTCGTGGTTTCTTTTTCCATTTCATTTGGAGGGAAGTAAATATTTTTATTGTTGCAGGCATTTTATTTAACTCTTTCAAAAATGATTTTGATGTGGAAATTTTCCTTGCAGAGAGTTTCTTGTTATTTTGTTCCTTATATTTCTTTTTCAGCTTCAATACTTTCTGTTTTAACTTTATTATCTCCTTCTCTTTGGAGGTGACGACTCGTTTTAAATATTGACAAGTCCCTCTTTTCCTAGAACCTGTAATTTAAATTATGTTACACCTCAGATCAAAGAAATAGTGTTACACAAAGTTTTAATAGAATTGTGATAAAAATATGTTACATAATATTGTTCTGTTATTATATTATGACCAGAGATTGGAATAGGTAGGCTTCGAGGAACAGATACAAAAAGTGGAGACTTCCCTACAACAGCAGATACAAGCTTGATAAATATTTTTTATGGGGATTTTATGGGTAAACAAAAATGGATATAAAGAAGATCATTCAGACTCCATACATTTTTGGGCCTTTTCTACCAACGAAAAAAAATGGTATGGATGGTTAGAACTAGCTATTTGGATGAATAATTATTATGACACATAAGTTGTAGGATTATATCAAGTTATTATTATTAATCCATTTAATTCAGGTTTACAAGTTCGGAGATTTGTTATTGTCTTACATTTATTGATTCCTGCAAGTGCGGAAATAATCCTACCTAAAATTATAAACGCGAAAGTTTGTAAGTTTGGATGATGTTTGTTACTCTTTCACGAAAAAACTACTGAACGGCTTTGGATGAAATTTGGTATGTAGATAGCTTATACCCTGGAATTAGACATAGGCTATTTTTTATTCCGGTATACGCGGGTGAAACCGCGGGACGCAGTTAGTATGAAATAATCCTATACTAGTACTAATATTATAAATGTTGTGAGGATGTTTGTTCCTCTTTCCCGCGAAAACTACTAAACGGATTTAGATGAAACTTTACAGTAATATAGCTTATAAAAAATGTAATAACACATAGGCTTCACTACATAGTATAAAACAAAGTCGCTTTCTCTGTCCTTATTTCCCTATGTACGCTTAAATGCCCACTCTCTCTCTCTGCAAGAAGTTTTATGACCCTACAGTGGAAACAAATTGGAATCCTGATGATGGAAAGAAAAACCTAATGTTACAAGTCAAAGGTCAATTGTCAATAAAAATATTTACCTTTAGGGCGTTCAGCTGTCTGTAATGCATTCTGTACATCACTATGATAGTGGGTAGAGCTGGATGGCTCAATGACAGCAAGTTTATCTTGCGAAATGTTTAATAAATTCGACATGTCTGCCTCGACATGTCCCGATGGACCTTCAAGAGTTTGACCAACTGGTAATGTAGATAAATCTGCAAAAGGATGAAATTATTTATAGTTACTGTATAATTATGTAGAATATAGAACAATATTCATTTAATTCTTAGAAGATAGCATGTTGCATCAATTATTTTTGGTATATAATATTCATTTTATTTTCTTCTAATTAGGATTAGATTATTCAGTAGAAAATTTTATTTAATATTTGAGGAACAATTTTGTTATTACAGCGAAGGCAAAGAAATGTGGTTTTGTTTCTATTAAGATTTAAATAACATAAGACATCTAAATAGTAGGTACCTAGAGTTGGTATTGCATTTGGAGTAAGTCGGTGACTGGCTGAACGGTAACACTCTTCAAAATGTCTGTCGCAAAATCGAATTTGGTTATAAATGTAGATGTCGCCTTTCTCTTGTAAAGCTTTATCTAGTACTTTTTTCCACGAGTTAAACTTTTCCAAATGTGGGTATTCAGGTTTAGGAAATCGGTGCAATGGGCCTGAAATCAAGAAGTTTTTATACATGAACAACTCACTCTCATTAAAATACCGTAATAGATATCATCATCATATGTATAAAATTTTAGTAATGTACTGTGATACCATCCTTGAATATTAATCTAACACTAGAAATAATAGCTGAGGTCTAGCAGTACTAGAACAGGAACACCACAGTTGAAGTAAATAAAATCACAGTAGCATAGCATGGGGGTGCCGAGGGGGCCATGGCCCTGGGTGGCGCTACTCTAGGGGCCGGCACCGCCGCCTAGCTGCAGCATCAAGCCAAGTAGAAGCTGATAGCGTTGACAGTAGAGGCAAAGGCATTTTTTGCCGCCTTTACATTGTCAGTTCCTATTTATGCCACCCCATAATACAATTTTCTTGAGAAGAGTCACTATACATTAAAGGTTGTCTGTAAAAGATCGCTTTTAGCGATAAGACCACCCATTGTTACACCCCTTTTAGTTATTAAGTTTTAAATTGTAATTTGTTATGGTGTACATAGTGTGTATAGATACCACCACCACCACCATAACAAATACAACAAGATAGATAGATATCTATCTATACTTCTAGCCTACCTCCCAATAACTTCTTGTCTACTAAAAGAAGATCTAACCTATCAGGCAGGCAGGGTACTAAATTTTTCGACTCGCTCTTGAATTTTTACATCTGCTTGTTTTTCGTTTAATTTGACAATAAATGCTTAGTCCACACAAGGCTTTATGTTTTTTGAGCTTTAAAGGAAAATCTAACATATCCTAGTTTGCAAAAAATATTGTTGCATGCTGTATGAATCGACAAAGTTATACATAGATCATTAGTGTATGAATCAACAAAATCCTAGGTAGGATGCTAAAATTTTCACACTGCTGCACTACATATCAAAGAGAGCCAGTAACAATTTCTGAAAGTATTCCTTCCAGCACCCTAGTGAATCCCAAAATCATGGGCTGAGACCGCACCTGGTCATGAGTCGATATCAATAATAATTCTTTCTTGCCAAAACCATCTTTAGAATTTTATTAAATTGTAGTCATTTGAATTTAAATAAGTACCTAAATAAGGGGGCTCGCCCCTAAGACTACCCACTGACCGGCAGCTAAATATACCTGCGCCCCGGGCGGCGGAATCCCATGCTACGCCACTGTAAAATCATAGTTTTAAAACCTGATGAAGTTATTTGGTCAGAGGGTCGTCTAGAGCGGGCTTTGTCTTATACGTAGATTCCGAGTCTTTTGATTGGATATAAAAGTTAATGTGCAGTTTCAATTGTTTGTGTAGGGTCAGGACAGGAGTGTGTGTGGTAGTGCATCTTAGATTTTTGATGACTCAAGGACTATGATGACCACAGATTGCACGGATGACAATAATGGATATTGTGCAGCCTATCAGCAAAAGATAAATTACGTGCATTATAAAGTTAAAAGTTTTGAACTTACCGTCATTGTCACAATCAAAGTAGCACTTATATCTTGACGTTGATGGCATTCCGCCCCTAAGACGATCCACTGGACGCATTTTCTAGTCCTAAATACGGTGCCGGGTCAATGTAAAAGCAGTCGATCGAGGTTCCAAAATACAAAGCCGGGTCAATGAAAATGCAGTAGATCACAGGTCCAAAATACGAAGCCAGGTCAATCACAGAAGCAGTCAGTATCAGAGTCCAGGAACACGCAACAATCGTAATAAAAAAACCAGAAAATAACACTCAGAATAAACCAACACGTTAGAAAACGGAAAACGGTTTAATTTAAAAGTATGGTCGACTGTCAATGTCAATCGTCAGTGTTTCAAGTGGTTTCAAGTAGTGTGATTATTGTGATTAACTAAGACGTCCTCATAGATAAAAAAGAATTAAAAATAAATCATAAAATTATTTAATTACAATATTTGTTAATATTTCTAATCACAAAACTTTTTTTAGATTTGTTATTAAATCGATGAAATATCGGTCTAAGGTGCAGTGACATCTAGTGACTAAAACGAAGTACAAATACCCAAGTTACGGGGCATCCGTCACTAGATGGCGCATTTCTAAAAAAAAACCTCAGAAAATTATTGTACTTCAGTTGCATCCCCATGATTGGTACCGCCCGCGGTTCGTCGCGCGATAAAAATCAATGAAAAACCCATGAAAAGCCTCGCTAGAAGTGCTGTCTGTTAGTGCCTCGATCACCCGGACTCGTGAAAAGACAATACGAAGCAAGTGCGGAGAAAGTGTCCCGCTGGCCGGCCGGCATTCGAGTGCCCCGTCGTCGGCAGACTTCCTTCCCGTCCACTTCCCTTTTTCCCAGGTAAGTTTGTCTTTTTCACTCATATTGAGGGTCACGGGGTTCAACGGGGACTTCAACGGAGTTTGCAGTAACGCCGGCAACTTCTCCAGCGAGGCCCATCCATTCTTCTTTTGGTGCCTCCTGTGAGGACGAATTTCCTCACAAAATCTCGTAAATACTAATATTTTTTAGTAATATTTTCTCAAAATAATATTTCCTATCGAGTTTTCGATCTGTTCCACTCGCAAAACTTCTTATACCTAAGAGTATTGTTGCTGCATTCGCCGTTGATCTCTTATAAGTAGTTCGTAGTGACAGTTGTGCTCGAAGGATTTTATTTTAACTATAAACCAATTAGTTAACTTTTTCTTTCTTCATTCAGTAGTCTCTGAGCAAGATGGAAGTAGAATTGAAATCGTTGATTAAAGAACGCGAGTATGCGTTCAAAAACATGCAAATTATTTACGACTTAGTTAAAAGTTGCCAAGAAAGTAAAGCAAAAATATCAACTTTCAAGGCTCGATACAAGTCAATAGAAAAAATTCGCGATACTTATGTTGAAGTCTGTAAAGAAATTAATAAAATACAATTAAAAATTAATCCGAAGTTCGTAATTGATGATCACGTTTTGTTGTCGTTTGACGAGTTATATTACGCGGCCGTTGAGTTTGCTGATTCGCTTGCCTCTAGTATGTGTCCGCCACTGGCAGTAGCATCTTGTACACAACCATCGATTGCTGCTGTAAAGCTACCTAAGTTGCAAATTCCAAAATTCGATGGCCAGATCGAAAACTGGCAGACGTTTAAAGATAGTTACGAGCCATTAGTTCATAATAACGCCTCGTTATCCGATATAGAAAAATTTCATTATCTAATTCCATGCTTGTCCGGCAGTGCGCTGTCGCTCACGAAAGGCGTTCCTATTACATCAGCGAATTACGCTGTCGTATATAAAGCGCTAATCGATAGGTTCGACAGCAAGCGCATTCTCGCGACAACTTATTTAGAGAAATTACTTAAATTATCCCCAATTCAAAAACCATTGCTATCGAATCTATCCGAATTAACCAATACACTGTATGAAAGTGTCAATGCACTTCGTGCTCTAAATATTAATGATTTAAGTGAATTTATTTTATTTTACATTGCGTCTCGACCTCTTGACTTTGACACTAGGCGAAGGTTCGAGTTAGAGAATAAGGACGAAATTCCCACGTTCAACAACTTTCTGGCTTATTTACAAAATTATGTAAAAGTTCTGGAAGTAAGTCAGCCACCCGCGTTAGCTTGCTCTTCCAATTTTAATAAATCTAACTTTCGGATTAATAAGGTCGAAAATCATGATCGTCCGCGAACGTCATTAATTTCCTTAAATATTAAGCAACCTACCTCAAATAATACCAAGTCAGACCGGATAATATGCGTTTGTTGCAATGAAAGTCATTCTGTGTACCGTTGCAGAAAGATGCATTCAATGTCGGTTGATCAACGCAGAACATTAGTTAAAGATTTGCGTCTGTGTACTAACTGTTTGCGTCCTGGTCACGATACTGTTAACTGCAAATCAAATTCGTCTTGCTATATTTGTAACGAGAGACATAATACACTGCTGCATATCGAACGTCAAAGTAAAGAAACACAGGCGGGTGATTCAAAGGTGACTGAGAGAGCGGGTTCAAGCACCACGCTTACCTGCTCATCTACGACAGCTGAACCGTTCAAGAGTACAAAGATCTTAGGTACTGCTGTAGTGCGCTTGCGTCACTCAGATGGTTCTATGCAGTATGCTCGTGCGCTCATCGACAGCGGGTCGATGGATTCGTTGATCACAAATGAGTGCGCACGCAGATTAGGTTTGCGGATTAGAAAATGCAACTTAACCGTGTCTGGGCTTGGTCAAAATTTCGTTAATATCGAGGGTCACACTGTTGGTTCGATAATACCTCGGTTGAGTGAGTCACCACAGTTCCAGATTTCTTTAGTAGTTTTACCAAAGATTGCGGGAATGCTGCCTTCGTCATCGCTTCCGATGTACGTCAAGGACCATTTTGCGCATTTAGATCTCGCCGACCGCGATTTTCATAAATCGGGTCCGATCGATCTACTATTAGGTGTTGAGTGTTTTGACCAGATTTATACTGGCTCTCGTTACACTCCCGGTCCCGGGTTACCCTGCGCGTTATCGAGTGTATTCGGTTGGGTGATAACAGGGCAGTTTCTTCATAACACGTCAACTCGTACACCAGATCAATCCGTTACGTCACTCGTCGCGTCTTCCAGTGCGCTCGACGATATCGTTCAACGTTTTTGGGAGTCTGAGGAGCCGCCGAAATGTAAAATTTCCGGCCCAGAGGACGAAGTTTGTGAACAAATATACAAATCCGGTACATATGGTACTCCGGAGGATAGGTATGTAGTTCCTTTGATGTTAAAGGATGATGCCCCTTCCCTTGGCGATTCTTATCGCCACGCTTTTTATCGATTTCTCAACCAAGAGGAACGTTTATGTACTCAACCTGAGTCCAAAACGGAATATCAGGATTCCATGGAGCAGTACAAAGTCTTGGGACATATGCAGCCTATTGATACTTTGTCTGCTGGTCCTTACTTTATTCCGTATCACTGTGTCGTGCGTCCAGAAAGTACTACGACACGACTGCGTGTAGTTTTCGACGCCAGTAGTCGAGCTACAAATAATTACTCGTTGAATAATATTGTTAATGTAGGACCTAAACTTCAAATCGATATAGTTGATTTAGTTACAAAGTTTCGCCTTTATAAAATAGTTCTTACTGCTGATGTTTCTCCTGTTTGTAACATTTACAGGCAGATTCTGATCAGGCCTGAAGAAAGGTGCTATCAGCATATTTTATGGCGAGACAGTCCTACCGAAGCTCTCGTAGAATATGAGCTCAACGCAGTTACCTATGGAGTAACCAGTTCGTTTTATTTATTTTGGGATGATGCTATTCCTCAACATTTAGCCAAACAATGGCATTTGCCTGCCGCGAAGGTATTCCGTTTGAAAAGTATAATCTTACCGCGGCTAGTGATACCTCCAGATCTTATTGATATCTATTTAGTAGGATTTTGCGATGGTTCGTTAAAAGGCTATGATTGCTGCGTTTATTTATGCTCTGTTACAAGTACAAATTCTACTGTAACCCATTTATTGATAGGAAAGTCTAGAGTGGCTCCTTTCAAGCCGTCTAAAGTGAATAGGCTCGAGCTAAGCGCTGCGGTGCTTTTAGCGCGTGTGCTATCTCACATGTATAATAATCTGTTAAAAGATAAAATTCCTATTCAAACTATTCGTGTTTATTCTGATAGCAATACTACGCTCTCTTGGATTAATACTGATCCTCATTTACTAAAAGTGCACGTAGCTAATCGTGAAATCGTTATCGCGGAAAATTTACATTCTCATCAAGTTCAAGATGTAATTGCAACTTTAATTTCTAGACATTCCAATTTTATAAAACTTCAAAGAAACTTAGCCTGGTGGTTTCGTATTATATCGAATTTTAAACGTCCCAAACGAAATTGGGACACTTTTCCTCTTTCTATCACTGAACTTAATAAGTCATTGAGGAATTTGGTGAAGTATATTCAAAGTCAACATTTGACAACAGAATTTAATCAAGTGCATGATAAGCAACAATGTTCCAAGTCTATTCAAAAACTTTCACTGTTTATAGATGAGGAAGGTTTGTTGCGAGTGGGGGGACGCATTGATGAGCCTAACTTACTCACATCTACGCTACACCCTGTGCTTTTACCTAAATTAAGTCCACTATCTCGAATGATAGTTAAATATTTTCATTTAAAGTATCTTCACTGCGGTCCTAGAACATTGCGATCGTTGATTCATAACTTCTGGATAATCGGACTTGTTTCTCGTCGCGATATGTGTTATTATGTTCTAACCTAATAACACATAAGCTTGTCGTAAAAATTTCTTAGGCGCGAATAAATGTTTCAAAGAGTTCGTTAATGAACTTTATAAAAATAAATCTGCTATAGTATACGATGGCTTAGCTTGTCATCAAATCGTCTTTTGGCGAGCTTGGCAACGTGATTATCTTCACGCACTTCAACAAAAGAACAAATGGTTTCAAACCGCGCCTAATTTAAGAGTTAACGATTTCGTTAACGAACCCAATCTTCCACCTTTGCTCTGGAGATTGGCTCATATAGAACAAGTGCACCCAGGTGTCGTTAATATTGTTAGAGTTGTTACTCTCCGAGCTGCTAACGGCAAGACGCTTCGACGACCTATCGTCAAGGTCTGCCTTGTACTAATTCATTAGTCTTTAGATACTAGATATATCTTGAGCAATATCGATCTCAGTACTTTATATCGTATTGCTCATTCTTAGAAGTTAAGTTTTAGTTTAACGTATATTTTTCGAGCACAGCTTCCGTTGCGTTCGACTTATCCGTGAAACCCATGTGGCTTTCAAGTGGGGGGAAATGTTCAGACTTCTTGGTCATTTCCTCATTTCTTTCTTTTTTATTTTTCCTGCCATGACGGGTTTCGCTTTTGTTTTCGTTTCTCTTTGGAAAAGTCAAATATTGGTACCGCCCGCGGTTCGTCGCGCGATAAAAATCAATGAAAAACCCATGAAAAGCCTCGCTAGAAGTGCTGTCTGTTAGTGCCTCGATCACCCGGACTCGTGAAAAGACAATACGAAGCAAGTGCGGAGAAAGTGTCCCGCTGGCCGGCCGGCATTCGAGTGCCCCGTCGTCGGCAGACTTCCTTCCCGTCCACTTCCCTTTTTCCCAGGTAAGTTTGTCTTTTTCACTCATATTGAGGGTCACGGGGTTCAACGGGGACTTCAACGGAGTTTGCAGTAACGCCGGCAACTTCTCCAGCGAGGCCCATCCACTTTGAATATTATTCAAATCCTACTTATATTATAAATGTGAAAGTTTGTGAGAATGTATGGATGTATGTTTGTTATTCAATCACGCAAAAACGGCTGGACCGATTTGATTGAAATTTGGAATGTAGATAGGTGATACCCTGGATTAACACATAGGATACTTTTTATCAACACACCATGCGGGCGAAGCCGCTGGCGGAAGCTAGTAAATTATAAATCTATATAGAAAATATCTATTGTATTACTGAGATTTTATCCAGTGGTTTTTATTCATCAAAAATTAAATTATAAATTAAAAAAAACCCCCGACCCAAAAAAAGTACGTAAAAACGCTAAACCCTATAAAAAGCAAAAAATAACTTTTAACACTACGTAAACTAAATTTTGTCGTGTCGGGGGACCGCTCTAATTCGTTACTATAAATACGTGTTTTTTTTTACACGAATGTTGTAATTAGGTAGGTATCATTTTATTTATGTAAGTATTTTTGAAGGTAAAAAGCGGTCCCCCGACACGTCAAAATTTAGTTTACGTAGTGTTAAAAGTTATTTTTTGCTTTTTATAGGGTTTAGCGTTTTTACGTACTTTTTTTGGGTCGGGGGTTTTTTTTAATTTATAATTTAATTTTATTTCATGCTTTTTAAAGGAGCTCCTTAATTTTTCCTTCTTTCATTTAATTTCTTTTATTTTAAGATGGGGTCGCTATATGCGATCTCGGCCAAAGGAAGCTGTTTAACAATCCTCATGACAAACTGGCTCTGGGAGAATTGCACAGATTGAGAAACAATAAAGATTAACCTTTGGACATTCTAGATTTTCAGCAAAAATGTAAATCGGTTTATCCGTTTCATTCCGGCATTCCAGGGTTTCATCCGCCACATCCCATTTCCAGCATCAGGTTCTCGTCAATCAGAAACATGAAGAGAACTCGTCAAGACAAATTCAACGAGCCCAAACTCGATGGGTTTACTAAAAGGCAGTTCAGGGTTACGTCTCCTACCTTCGTGCCCTAACAGCAGACCAGCTCAGTGGTTCCAAAAGACATTAGTATTTCAAATTTCAGATCCCACATATGCTTGCAAGTAAACTGAGCGTGTAACATTTCTATCACACCTAACAAACGAGCTGATGACCTTGAAGACCTGAACCGATTTCCACCAAACATAGCTAAGAACACTCCCGAATGACATTCCTTTCAAACAAAAAAAACCGCATTACAATCGGATCATCCGTTTGGGAGCTACGATGCCACATACACACACACACACACACACATACACACACACACACACACACACAGACACGTCAAACTTATAACACCCCGTCGTTTTTGCGTCGGGGGTTAAAAACAAATTTAAAATAAGCTAGGGTTCTTGATTTTTTTGAACTTCAACTTTTCTTTCAAATAGTACTCCATAAAATGTAAGAGCTGGTAAAAAGTTCTTAGAGGGGCAATTGTATTGTAGGTGTACCGAGTCGGTAAATTGTTATTTATAGCTCGTTTCGCGGAAACCAACGGTATAATTACAAAGTGCAATGAAACGCAAGCTTAATACATGTTACGCAACAACGTAATCGATATGACCCATTTGTAACAATTCCAACGAATCATGGCAGGGAAATTTAGTTTCGCGTCAACTCAGGGCTTTTCTTTTCCGAAATTCAATATATTGGGGTCGGAGTTTTTTGTAAGAAACTAAACAAAATATAATAGAGTGGAGCCTCTAAATGCTTGGCCGGGCGGACGCGCGAGTGACGGGCGGCGCGGCGCGGGCGGCGAGATGGGCGGTATTAGTTTTCGCCACATTGAACACGTTGTGGGATCCAACTTATTAGGAAATGTGATCATGCGAATAATCTTCATACGTTTTATTGCGTTAGGGTATTGGGTTCTCGCGATACCGTTCGTCATATTTCAAAATTAATATCTTTAGACGACCGCGAGAAAGAATTCGATTTCGATTTTCTTCTCAAGCTCTCTTAGATGATCCTCAAGAGCCAGAAAGCCTTTAAGACGATGTTACATACTAAAGACATTATATTCAGCATATCTCATGAATGAAGTTTTGAATATTTTTACTTCGGCAACGTGCTCATTCATCGATACAGGATCACGTTCATCTTATCACATGGAAAGAACATCTAAGCACGGCGTATACAACAGATGGTTTCGTATTTCGACAGCGTCTCGCTGATTCTGATTATGTAGATTCCTTTACAGAGAAGATTTTACGCAAACATACGAATGAAGATCGAATCAGATATGCATGGGATCAGTTTCTTATCCTTGGGAAATATGGTAAGATATTCCGTAAATAAACTTAAAAGGCACATATTTTGGCATGCCGATATTTTGCGTTTTGTTGTCAACTTTGACCAGTTTCATAGATTGGTCTACAATAAAATATATGAAATGTATAAATAAAATGTCACAGCCAAAATATAAATGCAAAAATGTATGAACCTTTTCGAATAAAATATATTTATCCCCGTTTGCTGACTCTAAAAAGAAATATATAAAGATTTGAACATTCGTTTGAAAAGAGCTGCAAACACCTGTTGCACGTCAGCATATTCCAAGTAATGTTTTAAAAAATCATTAGTTCGTTAGAGCACAAGTGGTAGTGAGGTCACAAGGAGAGTCCACCTCAAATCCAATCGAGTAAAGTGCGCGGTCTCTTGGCGTCTCCGTGGAGTTATTTAGCTGAAACGTTTCGGTTGTTGACAGGAGCTGCGGCATCGGCTATTGCAATATTGAGTGGCCCCACTCGCTCGCATTCAACTGTGTCAACACGTACTACATTAAACAAAGAATTTTAAACTACAACTTCTAATAAGGAGTTTGTACTTAGGTCATCAAACAGAAGTGTTGCTAGACCACCTCGCGTTTGTCGCATTCGTAGCCAGTAAGTAAGGGGAAACAAAAGTTAAACTATAATGTGTTCTCACAAGTAACTAATGGATGGTAAGTTTCCGTAGGTACTTAAGCGGCCAATTCTTGAGACCAGACTACTTTCTGAGTACACATTAGTGGGTGCCGGCGGGTGCTTTCTTGGCTAAATCTTAACTATCTACTTAAGTCAGTGTCAGGTTGAACTTGCGAACGAATTGAATAAGCCCCTCGCTCGCTCCTCCCTTCTCTTTATCTGCTTTCATTACATGAGCTTCACTCTGAAATTCGGTTCAATTACTCCGTAATTTGGTGAATTGACGTGGCATTTTGTCAGCTTCCCGCGTGTTTTGTTTAGACCTAGCAATTTTCCTTCTTTCGACATTCTTCTCATTAATTACGACTTAGTTTTGACCAGATTTTTTATTATTATTTCATTTCTGCTGTTTTCATTGTTTACGTTATATACATTGAAAAAAAAAACATATTTAAAATCAATCGATTTAACATCATAAAACCGACTACTTTACTAAAAACTAAATTTATCTTCAGGAAAATGAATGAATACATACACATCGGTAAACAGTTTCAACCTTCATATTATTTGAGATACTTAGTTCAATATAATATTTGCAGGCAAAATTAATTGCATTCTTTATTCTATTTACTTTGTTTGAAAAAATCATTTTTGTTTTTTTACGTTTTATTTTTTTCTTTGTGCTAATCGAAATATATTTACCATATATTAACGTATTTAATTATATATGTCGATTAGCACAAAGGAAAAAATAAAATATGTAAAAAAAAAAAGATTTTTTACTACCCTTCAAAAAGCCTTATAAATAATTTATGATTCAATATTATTAGAGGGGTATATTGTCTTGAAAGCTCATATCGATAAAAACCTTTTACATGCTCTAACATGCAAAGTACTTAAAATTGGTGAGTAGTATTTTAGTACGAAATGTTGCGCTTAAAAATACCTTTCAAATAATATAAGACTCATTTATAGAGGGAAAGTAGACCAACATCCAAACATTTCGACCATTCTCCTTTGAGAGACTTGATAAAATTAGTGTTAAAATAAGTTTATATTGGAATCGTTCAACAGCAGGCGAGTTGCAATATCGTGCTATAAATGGTTTATTGCACGAATGTTGTCAATTTCGAGGAAGGTTCACTTCCGCGAATTACTGACCAATGAAATGCCAGTGTGACGCGTCTCTCCCTCGCCGTAATAATATAGAACACGGCACTGTCCTCGTAAAAATATGTTTAATGACGTCATAAACATTCGATATGTTCGCGCGGCGTTGCGCTGAAAGCCTGCTCTCGCTAAAAGTATACATTATATGTATCTATAAATCCGTGAGTGTTCCATTTATTACCCACCACGGCTCTATCGATACTAACGTTACTGTCACATTAAATATTTATTGTTTACCTACGTACTGCCATTGTTTATCATGATTGATTGTCTAGAATAACTTCAGGCATAACAGATTGAGATCGGAAAAAGTTCCAGTGAAACTTGGCAACCTTCTTGAAGTTTCATACGCAAGTGAACTTAGAAGTCGCATCATTACTCGTAAATAGAAATTGTTCGAACGAATTATAATGTAAAGTTAGAATATAATAACTACAATGGAACTTTCACAAAGGCAGATTTTCCCATTGAATTGTCTCGAAATTTCCCCTTCCCGTCCCCCCGCGGCCCGCGCCCTCCTCGCTCGTCTCCTCGACGCTATTAACCACAAGTTTCGTTATTAGCGACTGTGTTGGAAAGTTATAAGGGAATCACCTTCATTTAAGTTGAGATTAAATTCTTACTGTGATTGAATAACCGCGCGTCATTAGTTTCGTTTGCGATGCTAACTCTACCTTATGAGTGGGTATTAAACGTAATTATTTCGTCTATATAGGTGATACTAAGTACAATGTCACTTAAATTATTAGTAAGTAGTCCATAATAATAAGCCATTTTTATTATTAATAAAATATTAAGAGCCTACCAACCTTAGCAATCTTTTTATATGATGGACCTAAATTTCAAACCTGAGAATGAATAAAAAATAGGGGTACAAAAAGGGTAATTTCAAGATTTCAAATATATTTCTTAAATTCGAGATTTCAATAATGAAGTTGTTGCGTAGAATATTTGAATAAGTTATTTTAAAGAAAATGGACCACTAGAGTTTTAATTAGAGTAATATTCAAAAATTAACAATTAACTTACTTTAAATAAATACAAGAAAGTGATGGTAAACAATAAATTAGACACAAACTTTGTGAAAACTCGGTACAATCTTCAAAGGCCGTAAACGAGATCAAGTAATTTAAGCCGAAATAAGCAAAATTACACCGGCATTGTCGGCTTCTCAACAACGTTACCGTAAAGCGTTTCCACAAACATTTCTTACAAATTAAATTTAATATTTTAACATCATCACGGATCACATTATGTACAAAGTTATTAGTTGGATGCAGGTTTTTACATCATTTGCATGGAAATCCCGTCGTGGTCGAGAGTTGATGCCCTTCCCTGTCTTT
This sequence comes from Helicoverpa assulta, assembly GCA_963856015.1. Taxonomy (NCBI): domain Eukaryota; kingdom Metazoa; phylum Arthropoda; class Insecta; order Lepidoptera; family Noctuidae; genus Helicoverpa; species Helicoverpa assulta. Next base: position 8,072,053 of record CAWLCW010000016.1, read on the forward strand.
GGTATTCAGGCCGTGAGCCGGAGGAAAATTAAGGTAGGCCGCAACGGACATGTGGACTTTGATTCCGTGCCGATTTTTGTATGTAAAAATAGCGTCCTCCTCATATGGTATTCATAAAGGTTTGCGGCACAAGACACTTTGCCGAGAACCATTTTGTAAGTTTTGCTATCGCCGTTTATATTCCACAATAACTATTCAGAGTACGTACCCTTTTTAATAAAATAAAATGTAACAAATAAATAATATTATTACCGTAGTAAAGTCTGGGGAAAATAGAAAGCCTTTTTAGTAAACAAAGGCAAATTATGTAGGAGCCCACATAAATTATACGGTTGAATAATTTGCTGTAACATTGAAATCTTATTACTTATCTTATTAGCGTAGCACTAATTCCGGCCAGTACTTGGAGTTTTACTACAAATTGTTTTGCCGATACAAGTCCGAGTACTACTGGTACAACAAAACAAACAAACGAATGTGTTTGTGTCGGCGTATAATTTTACACACCTACTTTTATTACGGAATAGTGTCCATTAAGTAACAAAGCAACGACATTAATGGCTGGTGATTAATGAGTTCACTCGTTACATTTCTTGTTTGAACAATAATTAGGTACTTAGTGTGAAGCTAAATCAGTGTGGAAGGAGCATTTTTGCCCGTCGCCATCGCCGTCGCCGCCCGGAAGCACTTTCATTCCATCATAACTTTCCAAACTTATCTTAGTTAGTAGCGATCAATTTTCATTTGCCGCCGATTACGAATTTTCTTTATGAGATAGAAACTAATGCTGTTATGTTGTTGGCGTTTAGTGTAACAGTTTTTATTTGTTCATGTTTACTTTTGTTCTTGTAACATGAACTGTATGATAGCATACACGCTTATAAAATATACTTGTATCTAAGTAACTTGTAGCCAAGGATATAAAAAAATGTTTTTTCCAAGTTAGTCAGTGTGCTGGTATATATTTTACTCGTCAATGATTTAACAATGAAAATATGTTTTTTTTTTAACTCATGCTACAGAAAACTATACTTCCTCTGTATCTTAAAATAAAAAAATATTCGTAAAATTATCTATTTTAGCTACTATGATGAGGTACTCTTTCATTATTTTTGTTTCTTCAGTCAGAAGGAAAACGTTTCTCATCATGAAAAATGCTACAACACTAATCCTAAGAATATAACAAGTTACTTCAAAGAGGGTCGCTTCCCTGTCTAAGGGTACGGCATAAATTAATAATGAAACATCGCATCTTATGTAATGAATAACTGGGATCCGCCAGATTTGTTTTCATTTCTTCCGCTCAAGATACGTATTTACATATTACACGAACGGAAGACCTGCGTAATACATTTGCAAGATGATAAACAGTACGGAACCCGGGAAGTTATAATTTACAGTATTTCGACGGCATCCGAGGCAGGGGCCGCCGTATCAACCATCACGTCAGCTTCTCTCACGCGTAACATTTATAAAAATTTTTACAACTACTCCGAAATGGCTCTGACAAATTGTGTAGCAAACTGAAATTGATTCAAGTTTTAGTCGGCACGTGTATCTTGCCTTTTTCCGGGTTCATAAATATATTATCGTATTTATATTAATACTCTTTTATACAAGTAGCACCAACGTTCTCCTCATTTTATTCAAAGTCTCTTTCCATTCATAGTTAAAAAATAGGCAGTCGCCATTTTGCTTCGTAAGATAAAACTTTCTTCTCCTGAATAAAACCCAATACACAAAGTCCGCAGGCATTATCTAAAAGGCTACAAAGCTTTTTCACAGATAAAATACAAAACGAAATCCTCTTTCCACAAATCATTGATAAATTTCTTTTCACAAAAAATAGGCTACTCACATAAACATCAGTCAGGAACTAGGATAACAAAGTAAATAATTCATTAGATCGCTGCGACAACATCGAGTATAATCAGGGCCGCTGGCAAAAACGGTTTCCAATAAAATGTATGGTATCTTGTCGAGGCGTAGGAGCGGCGAGCTCGGTCTTCGATCTACCATCCGTCATGCTCAGAGTCGTGGGCAGATTGATCGCCGGCGCCGGCCGCACGCCCGCAGCACAAATATAGCGCCCGAGGAACGAGGAAACACTGAGACAAAAATGGTGAGAGCAAAAAAATGCGCTGTCGATATCGTGACAGAAGGATTGATAGTTGAGAGCCGAGTCCGCGTCCTGCGCCTTAAGGTTCACACTCTCGCCGCGCCGCGCAAAAAGACGCTGCGAGATAACGGACACCCGTCGCACTGTGTTTTCATTAGAACAAGCTAGCTAGACAAAAGTCACTGTTGATTTTCCTGGAATTTATTACATGAGCCTAGAGCCACATAAATGCATGTCCCAATTCTAAGAATTGTTTTGCTTCAATGTCAACTACTGGTAAGATAATGAGGGCAGTATAAGAGAGAAGAGGTAAAAAATTACTTATTACTTGCATTTTTGCGCTTGTCGAAGTAACAACATATGACAGTGAGTTTAAGTTTTTTGAAAAGTGTTAGTGATGGATTTTCAAGTAAAAGGTATGTACTTTTCAATTCTAGTTAGAAAATAGATATACTTTCACCGTACTGTTTTTAAATACCTAGAGTTTTAAAGAGTATGTTATTTTTGGTCAATTTTCTGAATTAATTGGACTAGAAAGTACTTGTACCCTTATGTACCCGGGCTGAAAATGATATGTATTACAGCCATATCTGTTAGCTTTTATATTTTACTCATTTTGATCCGCGCATTTGAGTGCAACTTTGTCATTCTGTCTGTTGTTTCAGAATACGAGTTCTCAGTCTCAAAAATGGAGTTTTTTGATGAATGGCAGAAATATCCCAAAGAGAATCGTAATAGTAGACTATATGACTTTCTATCGATGAAACGTGATCTTGGAAATATCAAGGACGCATCTGCGCGGGAAATTAAAATGACAATTGGAAGATTGTCATCCAAATTTGTAGAGAAATGGAAAAGTTCTGGAAAGCGTCGCGATCGTTTTCTGACTAAGATTCTGAGTGGTTATCTGGTGATTTTACGTTCAGAGTATCCATCTACTACTCAGCACCATCATCATCAAGTAAGACTTCGGTTTCTGGGCGTCCATCGGTGGATTTTACTGAAGCTAGTGAAAAAACGAAAAGGAGGCGCGTGGACGACCTTCTTCAAACACGGGATGTAAACCAGTTAGTAGTGGCTGCTGAACTATCAGCGCGATTGTCTGGACATCGGAACTTCTGTGATTAAAGATGCAAGTCAAAGTCCTGAAAAGTGCCAAATAATTAAAGCAAGTGTGGGTAAACGCGAAGAATCGAGATGTTTGTCAGAGTAAGAGGCTTTGGCATATTACGTAGATGCCAAATCTACAAGCCACTCATATAAACAAATAAGGAAATGGAGCATGAGAGCGGGACATCAGGTATTCCCATAATTTTATAGTGTTAGGCAGGCAAAAATTGAATGTTACCCTCCTGAGGAACAGATTTTTATAAACGAAACGCGGGCAGATATTCAACTTCGGTTTTAAATAAAACTGCTGAACGTCTAATTTGTGCATAGTGTGAAGTTTTAAAATCTGTAACTCCTGGTTCATCACTATCCCTTATAAGCAAATGGGGGTGCTATGGAAGTTCCAGTCATAATCAAAATCAAAACTCATTTATTCAAACTTGGCTGCAAACAGCACTTTTCGAACGTCAAAAAAAAAATACAAAAGACAGCCCCCAAAGCGCCCCCCCCCCCCCCCCCCCCTCCTTCTGTAAATGTAAGTAGTCTAGTGTAAGTCATAGTAGTTTTTATCAAAATATCAGTAGAGCTCTAAATAATATTGTACTAATCAATTTATAAGAATGTGTACCTTACTAACTTTATTATTAGTTAAAAAAATATTGATAAAAAGTACTAATAGTGTCCCATTGTGTAATTAGTAGCTAGGCTATTAGTAGTTGAGTATTTTATGACTATTGTTAATTTTATTTATTGTTGTCTTTTAATTGTCCGTCATAAACGAAATATCTTTTGTCATTCTTTGTTTTTTTTTGGTGCACGTGACCCTCCCTACCTCTTTTTATTTGGGCGTTTGGTGCTAAAACCGCATTAGAATATCATAATAAAGCCATACGAAGCAAAATACCCCAATAAATAATTTTGTCTAGCTAGCTTGTTCTAATGAAATCACTGTGCGTCGGCCAGCGGCCAGTTTCGTGGTTGGTTGATCGTATGAAGTTTGCAAAGCATTTATGAAAATTAGACTATGATTTCATTACATTGTGCAGGAACCACAGGTTTTTTAAGTTGATGTAAAAGCTGACCCTGAATGGAGGTGATTTTTGCAAAAACAAACATGCTACAGAATTTTTGTTAGTAATTAAGAAATTAATAACGATGAATTCATGCGTATTCGAAATGTACATTGTATTATGTTGTTTATGGATCATAGTACTTTTTCACACGTTTGCAACAACTTTAATCAAAAATAATATCTGCGTGTATACAAAAAATACTTTTCGGATAATTGTGTAATAAAATATAACAGCAATTAAAAAAATAAGGGCTTATCTTTCGGAGTGAAAATATTTTCATTATTCGACAAGTTTTACGATAAGTGGAAAACAGTTTCCCACTGTCCGTAGAACAAACAATTTTATTTCACTTGCTATAAAAAACATAGCGTGAAAAATTTAATAACACTGAACTTCCATCTTGTGGGAGTGAACATTACATTTTTATTACGAAAAACATTCGGGGTAATTATTGCTGAAACTTTCGGTGTTTACATTTTGCAATTACAACAAAATTTTCAAATCACGATGCACCTTTTTTTAACGACGTCAAAAATCATCAAATGACCCCTGCCGCTGTGGGTTAGCAGTGGTATGCAACTCACATTAACAAAAAAAAACTAAATTGTCACTTAGTGAAACACCTTGTTCTTCATTTGTTACAGAGTTCGTGATGTCGGAAGGAGGCGCGAATGGAGGCAACTATCCAGCTAGGTCGCCGATATCCAGCTCCACTACGGGGCACTCCAGCTCCAGCCATCACAGGTATTCATAAATACATCAATTCACAATATTTTTTCCTCATCTCGTCTCTAAATTAAATATAGTCCAGGTAAAAAGTCTCTCTAAATAAACCTGGTATACTTGCTTTCTAAACAGTCCCTATATTGCCTCAAATAACCACTTATGTTCGAACTCATTCAATAAGGTATAATTTACAAGGTTAAAACAGTCCATCAGAATCTCAATTCTCTAACAAAAGCTTTTACGTAATAAAGTCACCGAATATGCACATAAAAGCCCACAAATTTAATAAGAGCATTTTTTGCTATAGGGTGCCCTATCCTGAAACCTTTTATTAATGCACTTATATTCTAAAATTTTCCTTTGAACCTCCCTCCAAAATTAATCTTAGCTCTCATCAAAAGGATCGAAAATACTCTGCATTCCTACCGTGTATTGAATGGAGGAGACAGACGCCGCAACGAGACAAATTTCAACGTGTCGAATTCAATAAGAAGCTGTAGTGTGCGCTCTAATTAAATATAATCGCTGTTGCCTTTAAATTCTTTAAAAACTGAATCTCGAAGCTAATAAAAAATTGATGGAACCGCCCGGTCGCCGCGCAGTAAAAGTGCTTGTGACGGTCCACATTAATTTAAACTTATCCGCGAGAAAATACTTTAAACTTTAGAATCGAGAATGTACTCTAATTTACATTTTTAATCGTAGTTCTGTTTACTTCGTTTTATTTAGCGCCGAGCTAGGAAAATTAGTGGCTAACTTAATCGCAGTAGGTATTTTTTAAAGCTTCTTAGAATATTTAAATTACGTAATTTGCTTAGATTAACTCTTCAGCTGTTTTTCCTCATTTTACAGTGTGTAAATGATTTTAAATGGGATTTAGCATGTTATTGATATAGTGAAACGCGGTGAAAAAAGTTTAATTAACAAAATGTCATCAACAAACAAGCGGACGGTCGTTAGTAATGCATTACAAGTTACGCGCTGTCACTGTAGACAACGGAAAAGTGTTGAGTTCAACGAACTTACAGAATGTAACTTCAGTTTTAACGTGATCTATAGGAACAATGGTGTAGTGTCACTGCCGCTTCTATCTCTCTCAACTATCTGGGTTAAACTTTTTAACTTACTCGAGTGCTCCATGTATATTTTTTTGGTTGGAAAACCCAATTTTCTTGCAAGATAAGTTTATAGTCATCTTAATAACTTAGCACCCAACAAGGCCTACATAGATGTTCTAAAAAGAGGCTACTATAAATATTATAACTACCTACACTCCTCTAAAATTTCATAACCTGAAACACTGAATCAAAGCGAAATTGCTGGCTAAACAGCGACAAATTCTGAAACTGCATACGTTATATGTTGATCTATGCAAGTGGAGCCCGATCCTCCCTCGCGACGTCACAATTTTATGTAATTAACGTCCGCCGCACCTAGGAACGTGTCTGGACGTGTTACCCCACACACCGCTTCTGGCGGTATCCGAATACATTAGCCACGATATACGTGCTTTGACTCACAGAATTTCGTTCGTTAAGTTCTCTCCCTGGAGGTTTCTGATGTCATGCCCTGACCTGCTTACCTTCGCATAGCCCGTGGATGAACTTGCCTATTTATCCAATATTTAGCTACTTCTTTACGTACGTAGGTACTCTTTGAAACTTAACATCTTTCTCAGTAAACAGGCTAGAGTTTTCATGAATACATCTGAGCATTCAAGCGAATGTTTGATATATCCAAAAAGAAAAGTTAGCTCAGATGTTATGTGTACGATGTTAATATTTTTGCTCCATTATAATAATGTAAGAACTGCTTCTTAGAAGTGTACCGCTTCAGAAGTCGACGGTTGCTTGTTATGTTTACTGTGTTTATGAAACTTCTACGGCACAAAACATACAGTATTAAAATATTTGAGAAGTTCACGCGCGATTACCAGCAGTCAAATAAAAACGTTCTTCATATACACGGTAAGTCTTCAAACGTGAAATATACAAAGTTCGTGTGTTGGTACAGCATGTCGCCATCGATTGCTCTCAGCACTATGTGATAAGATGAAAAAGTCTAGGAATAAGCCGGAAACTTTGGATATTGAATTGAAATGAGTTTGGCGAAATAGCTTAGGCGCTGAACCGACGGTCTGTTTACGAGAAAGGTGAAATGGTTACGTCGCTTTTTGGCCACCTTACTTAACCTGCTTTTTGCAAACAAAAAGCTGTTTTTTACACAAGTTCTGTATTTGGATTAAATCAGTATATAAAAAAATAATGTATGAAATATTTGAGAATTTATGCTTTATTTTATATTATTTCACAAATAATAAATGTGACACATTCTATGAACGCTCGATAGCAATATCTCTAATCTCGTACATATTAAATTGTTGGAATCTGACATTTTAGCAGGTTTATAATAAAACCTTATTGCGAGTTTTTTACTCAGCGCTTTATCACTATATTCCGCTTCAAGACTCCATTCAAAAAGCTGTTTTCCACACGATGACACTTCATAAATTTAGATAAGGAAAATTCTTTATCCGTTTTTGTGGTTTGCGTGAACAAATAGGGAGATTATTCTGAAGGCCGTGAGAGAGATATAAAACTTCAAGTGTAGTAGTTTCGTAGTCGCCGTAGCGCTCGTAGCCGATCCGTAGCAGTTTTGCTGGCATATGCAGAGCAGAGAAGGAACAGCGGTGCCGCAACGTGCCACCGAGACACGGAAAATGCTTTAGTGAATCTATTTACCACCAAAACCACTCCCGCCTTTTTTGTTAAACCGTAAACGAAATGCTGAAACGCAATTTTATCTTTTAAAATTAGCATTTTAAATGACAGCGGTACTTTTATATTTTGTGCAACCTATTTTTAATATCACGAATGGACTTGTCATGGCTTTGCAATTTACATTTTGAATCGCATCAACTTTTCATTAAAAGCAAATTGCTCCCTATATTATTTGGATATCGACAGTCATGTTTTATTTATTTAGATGAAGTACCTACTTTTTTAATTTCAGTAAACTATGACAAAAGCGTTCCAAAACTTTTAGTTTAACTCGAATTTCCCAGAAGTTTATTCTTATTTAGCTTTCTTTATAAATTTTAAATTTACTCATACAACAAATATGTCGGAAATATAATAAATGAAGGAATAATTCATGCGGGGTCTTTCGTCAGTAGGACCTGCAGAGCCCTATCATTAATATCTGATGGGGTGCGATCCTGAGTGCGCACAATTTTGCTTATTCACAGGACAAGCCAGCTATTTCCGAACGCGTTAGATTTTAAATTGGACCCTAAATAATAAATAAACTATCCTTAAGCTGGTTATTTTCTGACGTCGTGTGTAGTGGATATCGAATGGCGTTGACCAAGAAACTGATGGCAATTTTTCATTATAAGATATGGTAGGCAGATAACTGCGATCTGATTCTAAAGCCATTCTTAAAAAAAATGGTTCCAAAAATTTAAGGAAAAGTTCTTCAGTAAATTCATATATTTACCCATAATGGAAAACTTAAATTAGTTGAACTCGAAATATTGGTATAACTTTCTAACTTCTTTGATGTTAGGAGCCTACATACCACAAATCTTATACTCCAAAGGGTTGCTTTTGAGTTTTCACCCCCTCATGGAAGAGTGTTACGACATGCCATTAGATGCATAGAATACGTGTTTATATTATAAATTAGTTGTTAGATGTTGTAAATTACGAGTTCCCCTTTGTTTTTGAACTCCTACTTAGTATTTGAACAAAGTATGTGGAATGTAAATACTTTAAAATTGGTAATCATCTACCGCAGTATAATTTTGCAAGAATATAATATTATGAAACGGAATACGTTTTTTTATAAAGTATCGTGGTGATGTTAATTTAAACTTGATTTCTTTATGGAGTATTAACTGTTAACTTTCCATACATAGATAAGTAGGTACGTTTGTAAATATATGCATATGTATAATAATTGCAGCAGAACCGTGCAATTAATGTGACGTTTCATAGGTGCCTGCACAGGTCTATGTGAAATAAAAAGATTTTGATTTTGAACAAAACTATGGAACATGAACAAAGTGATAATTACAAAATAAACTAAGTTCCCACTTCTAAAACTATAAAACTAATAACTACAGCTGTCAGCAACGCGATCAACATCAAAACACGTGACGCGTATTAAATTGCCTTATTTAATGATAATTACCGTTACGTTATAAAAAGTTAATGGCTTTTCTAGAAACAATAAACTAAAAGTTTATCAATGATATGATCCTCATAAAACAACTAGTTTGAAAGAGCTGAGTCATCTTGTTCATTAGTCACTGACCTCACAGGAACAACGAGGGTTATAAAATAACCCCTTTTACAATGTGTTAAGTGGAAACGAATCATATCCTATCATCAATCATCATTCTTCCCTCTTCACAGCAACCTCGATCAAATTGATTCCAACTGCCTGTTCTGTTAATTGAATTTATTTATTAATTTCATTTGTTTATCACTCGGGATAAAACGTGGAATCATAGCCGTGTTTTGCGGTCAACAAGGAACTACAGACTATCTGAAAATCTTTTCTGTTTGAAATCCCTAAAGACTCGTCTATACCAATCACATGTGATAACGAAGTGATTAAAAGAAGCAAGACGCTCAGTGTGCAAAAAAGAGAGTTTTCTATTTAGAACATTAATATTAAAAATAAGTTCTGTCCATGAGACAATCTCTAAAGGCCGTCCCGCATGTCGTAAATAGGATAAACTTGGAATTTGCGATAGTTGGCCCCACCTGTTACGTAGGGTCTATCATTATCACGACCGAGGTGTAGTCATTGTCATGGAGTTTGAAGGTGTGGATCAAACTTGCCAGGGCTACCAACGTCATGATATAACCTTATGATATTTGGCCAAGTTCCTTGATGTGATAGTTTGGAAGGAAATTTTAATTTAGGTCACATACTGTTAGGCTGTTTGTAATACAATTGTTCAACCTATTTACAAGCATTATTTTAAGCGTAATTTTGTATTTAAAAGAACATATATAAAAGATGTGTACCATGCAACAAAATAGCAATACCATTAAGGTAGGTATACCGTACGTTTTCCTGTTGAGTGAAAGTGTATTCGTAAAACACATCGGAACTGTTCATTCGTTTCACATCAACCCGTCACTTACTAAAGGGCAACAAAAAATAAGACAAGTTGGGCGCGCCTGACGGCTGACCACATGCAGACGTGTCGTTTCCTCCGCCCCCGCCCCTCGATCCCTTCCCCTCGCCCCTCAGCCGCCTAACGTGTAGTGACTGACGTACTAGCTACAAAGAATCTCCATTAACCACCAACTTTAAGGGCTCAACGAAGATGCGAACACGTTGTAATAAATAAAGCGGTTGAGACAGATAAATTATCTTTGACTTGCGCAAAGCTACCCTTGACAAATTATCTGTCATAAAAGCTAAAAACAAATTTGTTTCGAAATGGAAAACTTTGTAAATAACAACTCGAATTGTTTTGCAAATCTTTATAAATATGAGTTGGTTGGATTTTTTTACATCAAAGTTACTAAATCGTATTTATTACTTTCACAACTCGTTTATCGATTCATTACTGTTCAGTGGAGTAGTGGACGGTAACATGAAGTATATTTACGTGGTGAAATCGGAAAGAGCGCGGGAGTTGATGTTGTTAAAGTTTTAATTGCTTTTATCACGGGCCTCCGCTTTTAGAGGGTGAATATGCGTGAGTACTGTATGGAGCTATCAAATTGAATCTTTTACCGGGCAATAAATTTATTACAGAGCACCATTTAAAACTTAAATTCAGGCATAGTTGTTGCGGTCATAGTTGAACATTTTCCGCGCTGATTTTAATGCCATTAGAGTTGATTAATTTAATAATAGGCCGCTGTGGCCAGTCACTTAAAATATGACGGCATACCGATTTTATAAAACCGCTTTTACAGGTTCAATATCGAGGGTCGTGCGACATAAATCCGTTACATTGTTTGTGTGCAGTACATGGACGTAAATATGTGATAGACAGACAGGTACTAATAAAGTCCAGTTAAAACGCTGAATGGTTGGAATCGGGAACAATATGTCATAATAATTGCACGGCACCCCATCTCCAGTGTGCATCGGTAGTCCCGCTATTGTCCTGTGCTATCCAATTAACATGAAACATGTCAAGCGTTGATGCAGACTGATGTTCCGCTGTGCCACTAATTATCGACCTTTTGTATTAATAAAACATAATATCTACGTGACTGACAACTTTGAATAACTGAATACTGATATTAAAACAGCCGCTAGGCAATAAAAGGATAATATTGCTTGTCTGGTATGTTTTATCTCAAAGCTTAAACAGAATTTATTCGTATGGTAGTGTCGATTATACTGATTACTTTCAACAAGAAAGGAACGTTGTTCTTAAACATAAAAAGCATAATAAGGTACCCTTCACCGAAAGAAAAAAAACCAAAACAAATGCTAAAACATTAAACATGCTAATCTCCGAAAGGAAATAATTGTATGAAAGTTATAGCAAAAATCGCTCATTACCGAGATACCTCCGGAACAAATCATGCGTCCTCATTGAATCCTCTTACGTTAATCCCTCTCCCTCGGAACACATAAGCCGAGCAATAGAGATATGATAGACGTTATTAATTAGATGTCGTTACGTCTTATGCCGTTTCATTGTTGGAAAAACCCATAGCCCTAAGTGAGGTTGCCTTGGCAACCAGAACCGCGTCGACCGACGTCGCGACCCCGGAGGGTTGTACGCTTTCTTATTTTTCTTGCATGAATGAAGAAAATATCGAAGCTGATCTATAAATAAAGATAATGGCTTCGCTAATTGATTTTATTTTTTATTTAAGGCTGGATTTTAGCTAGTATCAGAAAATCCTCTATATTCATGTCCGGTGCATGTTCCCAAAAAAATACTGCCCACTAATAAAATATTCATACTAATGAAAATGAGGCAATAAAATCGTCGCTATAGATTTCCCCTAGTTAGGGTAGATACCACGCATCCCATAGCAACACCCCTTGACCACGTGGAGTCTGATCAAAATGGCGTACACTTAGCGCACCATAAAATCTGTACAGATACCGATCCCCTTCGACGATATAGATGAAGTGTAATGGATTCACATCGCCTTTCAAAATATGAGGGCGTATCGTTATTACAATAGGGCCACCGGAAAATTACGTAACGAACATTCTACAATTTACTTTACCTCCGACTTAAGATGAACCGCTTTTTCCATCAAGCGAAGTAACACGATAAAAGTGGTGTTTTAATATAATACTGTTACAGAAAGAAAAATTGTTGAAAGTATTTCAAAAGAGAAGTTATAAAAATATTCGTAGCTTTTTATTTTTATAAATATAAAGAACACTTAACAGTTGCCTTGAGATATATTTTTTATGAAAATTATACATTTCACTCACAAAACTACTTTTCAATGTGCTTACAGTAATGTACATGTATTTTACGACGAGAACAATAATCGCTAATAATAGTCGGTCCATTTTACCAACAGTTTTGTATTCAATTATACGATTCCACTAAATTTACTTGCCAATTAGTTGTCAGCGAACAGTGGCTGCAATTACCTGCGTTATTGCAACCAGACTGTGAATTAAATTTTATTTTAAAGCCCGATATCGGAGCGGCAAGTCTACTGTTACGCGCCATTTCACGCGTAATTTGATATTCGGATGACAAATTAGTTGGCAAACGTCGGGTGCACAGCGTTCGCTGAAATTACAGGGGACGGTGCGTCAATGAAGGCTGGCCACCCCGTCCGCGCGGCATTCGCCACATGGCCAGGAAATGCGCGACTGTCCCGGAATCTGACACCATAAGCCACTGTCCAAGAATAAAAAAAATATTATCCAAGATTTTCTTTTGCCGTAGGTGATTCGAATAGTTTTGTATAGTTGGTTTTGGGTGAAGAGATGTTTCTTAAATTAGTGATAAAACATATTTCGTTACTACAGTGAATATTTACTTCACTGAACTATTAGTAGTTTAAACCCTTGCCACTTGCGTGAAGGTATTTTCATGGGATTTGTACCGCCATTACATGGAAATGTATTTTAACGAATTGCCAGCCACATAAAACCCATAATACAAAATAAGAAATTCCATTCTGAAGAATCGAAACCAAATAAGAATTTCGTGAGTTTCATTCGAGGAATACCCTAATGAAATATCGAGGAAGCATATGATACCTGGCAGCTCTCCCCCCCCCCCCGCAGCCGCTCCCGCTGTCGCCTCCGCCTGCAGTTTCCACCGACACCGGTAACTCGTCGACTCTAATTATAGTTTCCTTTTAACGCACTCCACTTTGATTCTAGAGCTTTAAAGATTAGAGAAACATTGCTAATTTGACGCTGTAACACGTTCTTTTGCATGCAGATTAACCTGGATAGGGATGTTAATTCCTTCCCGTTTGATATTAGACTTAATATTATTACTAGGCACGAGGTTTTACCTCTAGCTAAGCTAAGAAAATTAGTATAAAATTATACCGCTCTCCAAAAATTTCCCTTTTTTGGCCTCTTACGTCAAAGTCGGCTCTTAGATGAACAATTATAAGTCATGCTTAAAATGACAGGTGTGGTCTACTTGCAGTGTTCTCAAGATATAATGCAAGTTATGTAAGTATCATTATCACTCCCTTGTGGTGTTTCCCGCTCGCACTGAACCTGCAAGTCAAGAAATAAGGGAGGTTAACGCGACCTAGCTACGTGGAAGAGAAGTATTGTTCCATTATCATTTCATCTATAAGATCTGTAATATTATACTGACATCGGACTAAACAGGATGTAGCAAGAATATAAATTGAAAGTTTATTCAATTTAATGACAACAAAGGAACGACAAAAATATAAGTACTGAAAACAAAAATGTTGAACAATGAACGGCTTCCTCCCCCGGCAGGCGTCGACGAGCGGTAATTGGACAGCCGTAATTACTGCTTGCTTGTAAAGCCATCATCTTATCATCTCCGAAAGGGTATTAGCGAAAAACACGACCTAGAGGGGAGGGGGATGCGACGTTACACGACCGAGATGCGGGAAGGAAGACAGCCCACGACTTAGATGGTTATTAATATCTTTAGAGGACTCGGAAATAAGCGACGGCCTCTCAAAGGGTAGACGTCAAAACAAGGCAATTATGAGATAGGGTAATTAGGTTTATACATAATCTTTATGTTTTTGGGATTACGATGGTTGAAAATTTGTTGAAAGCGCCGCGCTGATGACACTTAATTGGATGGCAAAAACTGAGTCTAGGTAATATTTACAAACTAACCGTCTTACCACAAAAACTTTTAAACGTCAGTTTAAGACTGGTCTAAAAAAATTACAAATTATGACGTTGACATATGGTTCATTTTTCAGCCACAATTTTTTTAAACAAGTATAAAACAGGTGGTTAAGTTTTTGTAGTAAGGACATAAATGTCTAAATTATGCCATGCAAAATTAAGACATTGTAATACAAAACACTTTTTTGTCATGCTTTAAGAATAAGAACTTATGGACTAATGCATAAACAGGTACTGGCGCGATATTTATAATTCATAAAAAAAATATAGGTATACTTCTACAGCAGAAGAAGAACTTTACTAATATCAAAACCGGGAAAATGTTTCAGTTGTTTTAAATCGAATGGCTTTAATTAAACAACTCCACTCATTATTATTGGAACAACAACAATCACTAAACTTCTAGTATCCTAAATCAACCAAAGATTCTCTTTTACTCGCAACGAAATCTACGTCAATATTTTATCTTTGTTTAAAATACAATGTTGATTCTAAATCGTCTATTTCGATATAAAACTTAAAGCGGTGTGAGTCAACAACCCCGCTATCGGGAGGAACTGAGGGGGTTGCCCTCACGACAGTCGCTTGATGACTTGTCACCTCGACTGATTTCACTGTAATCAGTTTTTTGACAAATCGTCTTCACCCTTTTGAGTTAAGCGCTAGAAATGTGAAACATAATTTGCTTGCAATATTTTAATTGGATGGTTTTGTTCATTAATTTGGAAAAGATAAGTCAGCCGTTTGAATAATGATGTAAATGTAAAAAAATATTTTATGTACTTAGTTTATTTTCAATTTCAACCATTTTTTATTTACGAATGTCCTTCAATTTCCTGGTTGTACTGAACATTTTTTTATCGTTTAAATGAAACAACACTTGGCAACTTTATTCTCAAATGAGCACATACATAAAAGGCCTTTAAAATCAGAAAAACTGTTTTCTATTTAGCTCGCAGTGTGTTGTTGAAAATTCAACTTGCAGTCTCTTTGTCACGCTTTGACTCACTTTGGTACTACATAAAAAGCTTGGGTCGAAAGTACGCGTACATTTATGAAGGCTAAAAGAACAATTTTGTTAGGTGCCCGTTGGAAATTCCCTGACTTCAAAGGGCGTTTTAACAACGCTCTCTCTTTTATTTTATTGCTTTTACAAAAAGTGTATCAAAAAATCTGACTGACTTTACATTAACAGATATTTTAAAAGGCTACTGTTGAATTGCGGTTAAAACGTACTGTTAGTGTAATAAATGTATTTACTGAAATAACACACTTGAGTACTTTCATTACTCGTGTAAAAATATTTTTGTTAAAACCTCAGCTATGAACTCGTTTAAAAAAAGTAAAATTGTTCAACGCGAGCCTTAAACATTAGAAAAACTTTAGATAAACCGAGCGAACTGATCCAATTTGTTTACTTGAAGTGCTACGTCGACAGTACAACAGCTTTATTTCGCTCACTACAGAATTACGTAGTATTTAGATATGCCTCCCGCGAGACCAATATTCAATTTTAGTCGAGAACCAAGGGCTATGGGGTTTGATTAAGTATCTCTTGAGTGGTTTTCTGTACCTTAATATTGTATTCAACAAAAACATAAATTGTTTTGGGCTTTAATAAAATATAAATTGTAACGTTGGGACACTTACACCAATTTTCTTTTATATACGAGTATTTTTATATTGTTTCAAGAAGAAAAACGTACCTATGATCTAGAAGATCGTTAAAAATAATTCAAAGTTTTGGGTAAAATTCGAAAAAGTATAGAAAAGAAAATATTGGCAGAGTCATTATGTTTTATAAAACAAAACAGCTCTAGGTTATTCAATTATTTCTGAAGCTAATGGTTTTAGTTCGTAGAACATATTTTTAGTCACCGAATGTCCTTTAAAAGTCATTAGGCCAAGCACTGAAACAACGTTGGTCCCTGGATTTATAGATCACGTAAAGTCCCTTTCTAAATTACTACACCATTTCCGAACACCTGAAACTGTTTGACCAACACACATAAGCAATCACGCGAGTCCGATTTCCAATTTGGGCAAGAAGTTAACGTCATAAAACTGAGAGAAACCTTTCATATGGGGTCCGCACGTGAACGATAAAAAAGATGGCGCAAACCAATTGCACGGGACAACCAGGTCTCCACATAATTAGATAAACTTCCCTCGTTCTTAGAATACACTCCTTGAGTTGAAGCCAACTTAATTAGGTTTATTGTTCATTCTTGAACTCAGCTTCTAATTTATATTTCGTTCTAATAATTCCGACCTAGTTTATTTCAATCTGTACCATCTCGTAGAGTTGTAAGCATGGGTGAATTTTTGACTCGGTGTATTTATTCGGTAAAAACTTTAAATTGCTTCCGACCCAGTTCGAGCAGCTATTGAACCAATTCGCCAATTGCCTACGTCCGAAGCTAAACTCTCTCCTTGTTTATTTATTAGTGTGACAGGTACTTTATGACGGACCCAATTTATAGTTTAGTATTACGGTACACATTATTGCGGTTAATATGCGTGATAGTTACGAGTTCTAGTTATGATACACATCAAATATTATGCCTACTGCGTACCTTTGTTATCACGTCCCTCAGGAACTCATTTTATGAGAACATGAGTTGTTTGATGAATCCCAACATTACCTACCTACTAAATAGAATATGCAAATATTTATCACCAGTATATTTTTCGAAATAATAACACGTTGAAAGATAGATCATTATTTCAGGAAAGTGACTAGATATCCTATTTAAGTAAGTTTAAAAAAAAACTACATGTCACGTCCGTTTTTGTGGTCAAATCTGATCGTCAAATAATCTACTTACTGCTACTAAATAACTCCAGGGTATTATATAACACAACAGCATTATTTTATAAATATCCCATACTTTCTGCTATTTAATCGATTGGCCATGAAACAGCTTTATCAGTAGGTACAGTTCGGAACGCCTGCTGAGGTTTTACGAGCAATGTGTCGCGGTGTGAGAGCACCCGGCTTAAGAGAAAGGCACTTTCTCGAGAATACCACTTTACAGAGTCACCGCGAAACTCTTACAAGTTTGTATTTTATTGAAACTATTCTAAGTATTTTGTTGTAGCTAACAATGTTGCTAAAATTAAAAAATAATGCTAAAATTAAAGCTGTTTGAATTCCTTTTGTAGGTAACTATCTATAGTTAATTGCTTAAGTAAGAGATACGATAAGTGGATATTTTTTTAACAAAAAAAAAATAACACAACTTATTGCATTGATGAATGAAACATTTACTACATGAAAATTTTTCAGCAAGCTAGTCACGTGATTTTTCTGACATTTTATAACCTTTAATTCCCTAGACTCTTACATATTTATGTTAGTCTTTCATTATCAAGCAATAGAATAATATCAGCATGTCAATCATGAACAAATACTAACTGACTACAAAGCAAGCGATTAAATTGGTATACACTTGCATAATAAACGTCAACACTCGATACACAATATTTGAATACACATGTTTGCACTAGTAGATATGTTTTAATAATATCTAACGAATATTTACTAAACAAAATTCAGTTTTTTATAAATTCATACATAGGGAGTAAGCTAGGTGCACTACAGAGATAAATGCACACAAAAGATGGGATAAATATTCTTTTATAATGATTACATTTTAGTCGAATACGTTATTAAATAAGAACGTGTATTGATCTGAAGAAAAATATGTAGGTACATGACAATGACAATGGAACAGACAGTTAAGTTCAACAATACCTTTGTAATAATTTCTTTCATTAAAACCTCGCTATGCTCCACTTAGAGAAAAGAAAGTAATTAGCTCTAAGCTAACAAAAACGGTATTGACCTTTCATAATTACAACTTATTCTAAAGCTCTCCAAGTAAAAGAATGTTTAAATTATTTTCTAATTTTAATTTCCAAGTAATCGAACCAACTATAATGAGATCAATTTGTACTTGAAATAAAAGTTTTTCTTTTGCTCATCGCTGGCTTTTTCTACAATATTTGCATACCATTCTTACAAATTAATTTCTTTTTTGTAAGCATTAAAGAACTTTAAAGATATAAGACTTTTATAAACCCTGTATCTTTACTTAGAATTTTATAAATCTAAGTAATCTGCCAGATACGCAAACTAAACAGTATTAGTGAAGTTAAATCGTTAAACTGTAGACAAAGTCATCACCTGAAAGTGTGTAGTGAAAGTGCAGCATATGTTATGTTGACAATATTCGTGATATCGAGGGTGATCAATAGCTTCGCTGTCGAGGGCTTGGTAATGAGATCGGGTGGGAGGCGTTCGCGCGTGGCGACAAGCCAACCGTGTGAATTTCGCGGGCTTAAACGTGCGCACCGGCACATATACTCTCCTATGTAGTGGTACAGCCTGAACATAATGATATCGGAAAGCGCCTGCGGCTCTGTCCATGCTCGAATATCAAGCTGATGAAATTGATTTTAGTTTGGCTTTATTTTGGGGTGTATAAAATATTTTGGGGTTGCGTTCTTTATTTGATGTCAGTCATAACTTGTAGTTGTAGTGTTCTTAAGTATGTTTTTAATAACTGCTTCGAGAAACTTCTTGCATGAATGATTTTCTGAAGTAAGCTCATTATCTAAAATAATAATTTTAATTAATGTTAAATAAACAAACCAAACAATCTTAACACAGTTTAACGGCGTTTCATTTAATCTTAATTGACATAACAAGACAACTGCATGCAAGTAAGAGAATGAAAAATATGATTCACGTCATAACGAGGGCTCTTAGTGCTATGTTCAGTATTCTTGAATGATGCCG
This sequence comes from Helicoverpa assulta, assembly GCA_963856015.1. Classification (NCBI taxonomy): domain Eukaryota; kingdom Metazoa; phylum Arthropoda; class Insecta; order Lepidoptera; family Noctuidae; genus Helicoverpa; species Helicoverpa assulta. The sequence continues at coordinate 8,091,212 of CAWLCW010000016.1, forward strand.
GATTTAATTTAGTTAGACAAGAGTGCGCGTGCACCCACTACGTCTACCTATTTAAATTTAGTTTAGGAGATTAATTAAACCGGGAGCCGGAGTTGGGCGTACGCGTTCCGTCACAACCGTCAATGGCACCCGTCGCACTGTTTTATTCTCTCACTAGCGCCATCAATGAGAGACGCAATCGAATTTGCCAAATGACGCTCACACTAAATTGGTGAAGAGTGATTGATTGAAACGCTCCGCAGTTAAAGTATTTTACACGGAAAATAATTGAATCTGAATAATTTAGAGCGACATGGGCGATGCAGCCGAATGAGTGGTCGGATTTTGGAGCTCAATTTTCACCCCAAGATATAAATAGGGCGATATTAATAAATGTCTATCAGTCTTTGGATATTCATAAGCATGCTTGCTGACATTGATGCTCCGCGTTGAGACAGAGACTCGTCACGCAATGAATCGACAGTATTTTTAGATTTTGCCTCTGAACATTTAATTCACATTTTAGTAGCAACGTGGTTAAAATATTATGGACTCAAATTAGAATCCTTGCTTAACTGCTTAAGTTCATAAAAGTCTATAATTAATTACTTTTCAAACCGGTTGACAAGCAAGCTTAAATACCCGTCACCACTCAAAATAATCGTAACGTACACTTATCACTAGAATGATACATCACGTACAGCCATCAATAACATTCATTAAACTCAAAATTCAGCGGATTTTAAATGTGATGACGTGACAAATTGTGTCACATTTTCATCGCATTCGACCCAAACATCGCGATTGTACATATTATTCGAAGTAAGTGCACTATTTTTAATCCAATTTTGTGGTTTTCCGGACCCTCGCTAGCCAGTGCTGGAAGGCTGCAAGGCTTGACACCCAATATTAGCCTGATTAACTATGAAACGGGCGCACGTTCTGGCAAAAAGCTTTAAAAATGTCGCCAGTAACTCACTTACTACACCACTGGTACCCAACTATGATTCACTGATGGCACGACTCGAACTGAAACTAGTTATTTCTGCAATCTAGTTTTAAAGCAAATTCTTGAAACTCTGTTAGTAATGAAGTTACTGAATTTAATCCATTTAGCGATGAGTAGCAATTCCGGGAATGGGAAATATCAAAGTATGAGGCGGGTATGAGTGCGCCATTTCGTTGCTGAGCACGGACAGGCTGTGTATAGTTTTAGCCACGTGACTTATCCGTCTAAAATCTGAATAGCCCACGCAAGTGTCAATGACATCAGTAGACGTGTTGCCTAGATTGGGCAAACCTTTAACATTGTTACGTAGGGGAAACATGTCCGTATTAGGTACATATCATCGAATAAAGAAAATGAAAAGTTTCTGGGATTTTCATATAAAAAGGAAAATCTATAAATGTGATCTATTGTGTCAGTAGCTACTGATACGTGTTTCAAAATACATACACAACACCTTCCTCTACCTTCTGATTTCTCGGAATCCGGATTTATGATTTATTAATAAGGAAATTCTCGTTAAAAGTCGTGGTGGCCTAGTGGGTAAAGGACCAACCTCTCAAGTATGAGGACGCGGGTTCGATCCCAGGTCAGGCAAGTACCAATGCAACTTTTCTAAGTTTGTATGTACTTTCTAAGTATATCTTAGACACCATTGGCTGTGTTTTGGATGGCACGTTAAACTGTAGGTCCCGGCTGTCATTGAACATCTTTGGCAGTCGTTATGGGTAGTCAGAAGCCAGTAAGTCTGACACCAGTCTAACCAAGGGGTATCGGGTTGCCCGGGTAACTGGGTTGAGGAGGTCAGATAGGCAGTCGCTTCTTGTAAAGCACTGGTACTCAGCTGAATCCGGTTAGACTGGAAGCCGACCCCAACAAGATTGGGAAAAAGGCTCGGAGGATGATGAATAAGGAAAATCTCACACACAATTGTAATGGATTTAATTTAATGATAATAAAAAAGCCAAGTAAAACTACCTGCGACAAATATCTATATCTATTCTATACATATAATAAATCTGTAAAAAAACTGTGTCTGTACATTGAATATATTAAAAAAATAATAATTGGGTGGGGTTTAGAAACAGTAATGGAACACAAATCCAAAAAAAAAAATCTGTCTGTTTGTCTGTATGTCTGTATGTCTGTTTGTTTGTACACGCTAATCTTCCGAACTACTGAACGGATTTCAATGATTTTTTCTTTGTTGTATTGGTATTAAGCCGGGTCAACATATAGGCTATAATTTATCTTCGAAACTTGAAGACCTGATGCAGAACTCCAACAGACAAACAAAACTATAAGAGATACAAAAATGGTGCCATAGCAAAAATTGTTTCATGTTATGAGCATTTTCTGCTGAGATAATAAATTTGAAGATCTGGAACACCTTATGTGGAACCCCAAGAGCCCAGCTACTCTGTACCATATACAGGTATGACGTTTTAGCAAAAGTTGATCAATCTGATAAGCACTTTCTGCTGACTTATAAAAATTGAAGATCTAAAACACCTGATGTGGAATTCCAGGAGCCCAGCTAGACTGTAGCATATAAAGGTATGACGTTTTAGTAAAAGTTGTTCAATCTGATAAGCACTTTCTATTGCCTTATAAAAATTGAAGATCTAAAACACCTGATGTGGAATTCCAGGAGACCAGCTAGACTACAGCATATAAAGGTATGACGTTTTAGTACAAGTTGTTCAATCTGATAAGCACTCTCTATTGACGTATAAAAATCGAAGATCTGGAACACCTGATGTGAAACTTCAAGAGCTCCACTACTTTAAATGTATAGAAATGAATGTTACAAAATAGGTATGATGAATCAAAAAAAGTAATTAGTCCGCCTTTTACATAGATAACCCTAAAATAATGAACACGTATTTTTTCTTTTCTTTCTCTCACATACAAATAATAACGTAGATAGAACACGCTTGAATTTTGTGTTAAGTCACTTATTAGTATAAATTTTACATCTCATTTTTATTTTGTATGTATGTCTCTTCCAGACCTCGGGACTACAGAGTCCCGAATTTTTGGGAGGCAAACGTGGGACCGAAGCCAACACGCTGAATCAACTTTAATGACATGGTGACACAAAACCGACGATTATCCCTTTATACACTATAGAAATGAACCCAAAGACAATCCCCGGTAGACGTCGTTAAAAAAAAAAGACAGTCCCCGGTTCTGTGATAAACTATTGCTGACTATGAAGGAAAACTACTTGGGCTATTGTGATGGGATGTTAGTGGATTAGGACATAGGAAACTATGGGAACTATGGCACCTCCCGATGACAATGTATTATTTATACATGTAAAAATGGCAGGTGGAGACTCGCCACCTCACTTACTGGGCCCCCGGGAATCAGTTACTGAATAGAAACCAGAGGGCAACAAGGACATGAGCGGCTGAAGTGAGGATACCTCGGTGGACTTTAAACGCAGATCACCGGCCCACTTGCCACTTACCACGAGGCACCTACCCTCCGAGCAGGGCTACTAACCCTGCTCTAGCGACTCCACTCTGGACGGCCAATGAAAGCAAGCCAGAGGCGTGAGACCTAACCCCGTCATGGTTCACTCCGGCCGGCCGGAGATGGGGGACAGTATACTCTCCTTGGAGCACTCGGTATATATAGCTCCGCGGGGTTGCTACTCCCCGTCATCAGCCTCAGATGTCCTGCGGGGCTTATATCTCATTATTATTGTCGTTATTATCTCAAGAGCCTTTGTCCCAATTATGTTAGGATCGACTTCCAGTCACGATGCAACTGAGTACCAGTGTTTTACAACCGGTTACCCGCTCAACCCAACACCCCTTGTTAAAACTGGTCAGACTTACTGGCTTCTGACTACTCATAACGACTGCCAAGAATGTTCAATGACAGCCGGAACCTACAGTTTAACGTCCCCTATTGGTATCCAAAATATACATAGAAAGCGCATACGAACTCAGGAAAGTTGCATTGACAGGTACTTGCCAGACCTGGAATCAAAGTCATACTTGAGAGATCGGTTCTCTACCCACTAAACCAAAACGACTTCCACTAGGTCACCACTACTTTGTTATCTTAGTAATATTTAATGTTTTTTTACGTAATAATACGTGCAATATTTGCCACACACAACTTAGACTAATTAGAATCTGTGCTTTTGCCGTTGACGTACAAAAAATTAAATATATGGAAGGTTTCTAATGGTTATGCGTATTCCGTTTTTTTCCCGTCAACGGGCCCTTAAAATTCAATATGAGACGATTCAGACCATTGATTTTGCTGACCCCGTAGTCGCTGGCATAAGGGACAGGATCCGCGTACGAAGTCGCGGGCAGAAGCTAGTTATATTAATATACATACACAAAGCACTTTCTTCACTTTAATAACTCATGTTAGTAATCCCACATTTACGCGTGGGCTTAAACATCTTGTCCCATTTTAGCCTTATGAAGGTCGGATAATTAAAATCACCTTTAAAGTCCCATTTTCATATGAAACTGAAAAAAGGGCGCCATGTGCATATGTTAGTAGAACATACATAACTAATTTTATTTAGTATCCGACGTTTGAAGTCTTATAAAGATATTTGGTTCTTTGAATAGCAAGCGGAATATTACAATAAAAATCGAAATGTAGACTTGTAAATAAGCTATCATGTCTTCTACATTGTCAATTACATTTGAAAAGGGGTTTCTTTTTACTATCAACGTCAGACGTGAAAAGAATTTTTGAGTCGGGTAGTAGATTTGCTTTAAAAAGTGCCCCTGTTAAATGTAAATTCATACCTGAGGTGAAAGCCCGTTGTTAGCGTGTACATATTTTACTCGCTCCTAAAATGTTTCATTCTAAAATAGGAGTAGTGATGTTAATTTTTAATCAAGGTAACATAATTAATTCGTATCTTATTAAATAATTTTTACGAAAGTAAAAAAAAGGATCCAACCAACAATTCGACGCTCTGAGCCTGATTAAGCGAAAGTAAAAAGGCTTTTTAATTAATTGTGTTTGAAAATTAAAACTTGTATTAACAAAAAAGTTGTAAAGAATTATAATTCTAATATTTTCGCAGGTCTCTTTTATGGATGGCTAATAAGCGGGGTTTGTTTCGAGTGGAAATATTTGCGAACTCATGGTAGCTCCGCTGTAACCCGACGATAATTAGATATGGCGCGCTTTTACAGCGCCGCGATTCTGAATACCGACCAAATTGCGCCCTTCCAATCCTGTTTATGCTACGATGGAACTCCGACGGTTCATTTGGTCACCATTTTTCATTTTCATACTGTGAAGTTTTTTGTACAACCATAGCTTCAAAAAAATTCACGCTCGTGTTTGGGAACTGTCGACATGTGCAGAGGGCTTCGCTGCTACGTAAGATAACTTGATATTAGCTGTATTCGCAGAAACGGAAAGACAATATTACTAGCATGCTTACCTTTTACTAACGTTTCAAAATGCACAATCGCCAAAATATTTGTACAAAATTCTACAGAATATTGATACAAATAAAAACAGTAGTCAGTTTTGGGAAATGTTAAAATATTTAGAATGAACGGATGAATAGTCTAGTTTCAATATCCGCCCGTGAAAGCATGCATTCAAAAGTACGCAAAATTTTTTAACTGGAGGGTTAATGTATATTGGCAAATAGTTTAATACTTGTCTGTGTAATGGGGGATGGTATCAGGTCGCAGTAACACACGAGGGCTCTCCACATTCCGACTGGTTGATTAGCTTGTTCTCGATAGCGCCCCCTCACTGCCCCTCGTAATGCACACCTGCAGTTTTTGGCACTGCACTTTCGAATCATCGAACGGATATGAAACGAACTAAAAATGTATATGTAGAACGTGCGCATAGAGAATACGAACGATTGAATATTGAATGGCGAGGTGTAAAAAATAGCACAGATACGTCGTGAACGATTACAGTTCCTCACGCCAGAGCTTTAGGTAAAAAGATGAATGATGATGATAAATCGTTTTCTTACATCTTTAGAAATTGGTGATTTTTGAGGCCCTTCCTAAAATACTGCTGGTTTGCGGTTTATTCACCAGGGGCAACCGCCGTCTTTAGAACTTTTTAAATATACCAATCAATTTTGGAGATGTTGTTTGTCGTCAATACAGAACGTGCAAACAGAACTGAAGTTTCATCATATAGAATTATCTTATGGTGAAGTGGTAACCTATGATAACATTTTAGTTAATTCCTTGCTTAATATGAGTTCAGCAATACCCATTTCAATGGCTAAGGTTCATAACCTAATAAAATATCGATAATAATCTATATCGATTCAATAGTGTAAATTATTATTAACACCATAAATGGAGTCATAATACTAAAATTGTTTACCGAAGGGAACCAACGAGTGTGACAAGTAACGAATAAGTAAATTTTACTACTCTATATATTTAATGCTCCATTAAGAAGTTTACGATTTTATCCGTAAAGACTTAATCAGACTTCAATTGTTTTAATGTTCAGACAAATAGGTGTAATAAAACGTAACTATTTTATATATTGGTACTTATAATCAGTAAATAACACAAAAAAATATATATTGTATTGTAGTGAATTTCGTGATAGATTAAAAAAAAATCAGTAATATGAATTTTATCTTTTCAATTAGTATTTTCATAAAGGCTATAGCTCAACTACTTTGTATAGGGATTTATTCTAGGCAAAACTAGAGCACATTTCAGATGAAATTTCAAAGGGCTTGACAAGAATTTACTCATTTCAGTGAAAATTTTGTTTGTATAGGTTTCAGAGCGAAACATTGAGAACCGAAATTGGAACTTTGTCACGTATTCAGTTACAGAAACAGACTGGCTGGCTTTTTTTTATTCTTACCTTATCATGTTTATACTGAAGTTTGATAGAACATTTGTAGGCTTTGTTTATGGATATTAGGAATTAACTTCTAGGTACACGAGTACTACCTATGTGAGATTTTTATATTTTTTTGTCATTTCTGAATCTGTCAGATTAGCTTAATATATTTAAGATCTTCCATTCTTATACTAGACTAGCTTTTCGAACTTATAATGGCCTTATATAACTGACCTGTCTGGCACGTGTATTTTTTTTCAAAAACCTTTTACATTTATCCCGAGCCCAAAAAAATCTGGTCATTAGCATGGTCACAATTACCGACATTGTTGTTCGTAACATTCCACCTTATTTTTGTACAGTTTGATAATATTCCGTGATAGACATAAAGCTAGCTAATGTCTCCACATAAAGGAATTTTATCATCACTGGCCAAGTTTAATCACCTCATTGTGTAGGAATGCTAACAACGCCAAGATTTGAATTACGTTAACCAGATTATAAACTGACATTATATTCCGAGTAGGCAGGTTAATATGGTGATGTTTTACCGCCAATCAGGTATACATCTACAGGAATATAACTACAGGAATGCAAAAACTACTTAGTAAGAAACAAAACACTGTCATCAGAAAGAACTTCAACAACGAATTAATTAAACTGCAATGTCTTTATAAAAAACGTAGTTGGATCGAAGCAACCTCACCGAGAGTTGAAGTGAATTGCCGGAGGAGGCTGTCACGAAGTGGCTGTATCAGATAACTCCGGTAGTTTGTTCTCGGAACGTCCGTGTCATTTGTCGTTTGCGTACAGCGTGCGACTGAGACAGTGTCGTGACTGCGTAGGAGTTCGACATTCAAGTGCTAAGTCTGCTTAGCCGAAGAAGGCAATCTCGGGTTTTGAATTTGGAACTGTGTTTGTGTTACCTTTGATGGTGGAGAAATAGCAGTGATAGGTGCAAATTTTTAGAAACAGAAAAAAAAATGCAGTTTATATCTCCATAAAAACATCATGATGCCTTTAAATTATCTTTGAAATGTAAGTTAACCAAATCTTGGCGTACTTGGTCCTTTTTTTATTCGCTACCCACAGAGCTATTAGATACTTACATATATGTTTCTGCATAATGTCCCCATCTCAATAAATGTGTTTCGTATCTAAGGGACTTTTATAGTTCTTTAGTTGTTTCCCAACAGGAGGAAATAGCACTTATAGTGCAATGAAAACCCGAACGCTCCAGGCGAGTTCCGTTTCGTTATAGGTTTCCTTATCACAATGGTTGATCTTTTCTAAAATCTATGGGAAACTATTTGCTTTCCATTGGAATACTTCGAATTAAGTTTTTATACCTTTTCACTTCATGGCATTTTGAGTTTATCATGCGCGACTTAAAATTACATTAGGTAAAGTTTCCTAATCAGACATTTTCACGAACATAACAAAGGTTCAAATATTACCTACTTACAACGAAGTTTTCAAAGTAAATCACAAAGCCATATAAAGTGCAGTTAAAATGTCTTATCCAAGTGTGAATACCACTAAGATCCTTGTGAGGCTTCCCTGCCCACGCACATTCACCGGGAAAGGAATAAACTTTGCGTCGGCGCATACATTTCGTGCATTATGCACCCACTAATATATTACTTAGGTATGCCACAGGCATTTTTCCTTAAATTATGTTGCTTTTAACATTTGCATTTGAATATAATCTTGAAGTGGTCCGCAGAATTATGGGGCCTAGATTATTAGGTTTCATATCTATACGTATTATATTACAAGAGAAACTCAGGCATATTCGATCCGGTAATAAGCTGTCATCGTTTTCTGCGAATTATCGAGGAATGTAACTGTGAATTGCGTCGAGACTTTTGTACGGAATATTTATGGATTAGATAACAATAAGTTACAAAAGATTGTTGCTCTCATCACATAGTCTGACTCAAATACGAGACGCAAAACGTTATTATGTTTCGAAGTCATTGGAAAATTATGTTAATGTATTTGTCAAACAATACGGCAAAATTACCATGTACGGTAAACATTGTCAGCAACGTTTAAGTTTGTATAGACACACACACAACGTTGCAATGGCTGTGGAAACTATTCACGACGCTCTCCACATTGCATTCAAATGACGGTAAATATTTGTGCTCTACGCTCCAGTTAAGACCGCACCGCGGATTTTTTGATTTTAGATAGCTCCGCCCACTACAATTCGCGCGTCTATCGCGTCGCGCAAGCTATACTCTTCACTCAATGTCTAAAATTTAAATTTCGCGCCAATCGCACACGCCGAGGTCAGCGCGGGGTCAGGAGAACCGAACAGGGAAGATAAGGAGCCGCAACTTACATTTTTTATTTTTTGATCGGATTTTTTTTTGTTGTACTTACAAAAATTATTTGTAATGAAAACTTTTTATGAAGAGTAATATGATAATTTGGACGTGTATGGTTGTGTGTATGTATGTGTGGTGTGTCGTGTATGTGTGTTTGTATATCCAGAACGGATGAATCGATATGTATTTAGGTTTTTTTGTTTGAAATGAAAATTAATCGGGAGTGTTCCTAGCTTTGTTTGGTGAATATCGGCCCAAGATGGCCGCCGCCACAAAATGGCGAATTCCTTCAATATGGGTATCAAATGAAAGGGCTTGATTAGTAGAATCATGTATAATATTATAAAGTCCAAGATAGCCACCGCCAGAAAATGCTGAATTGCATTGTTTTTTTTATAGCTCTCTCAATATGGGTACCAAATGAAAGGGTTTGACCAGTGTCAAATAATTAATACTAATGTTATAAAGACGGAAGATTTGATTGTTTGTTTCTGTGGATTGTATAGGTTATGAAACTGCTTAACTGATTTGAAGGATGCTTTCACAATTAGAGATTTACACTATCCCCAGTGAATGTAGGCCATATTTTATCCGGGCACAGGAAGAAGTTCTCCGGGAATGCAGCTAAAATCGCGTGAAACAGCTAGCAAAAATTAAGTGGTTAAGGAATAAAAGCGTCGCAGATCTTGTGTGTTAACCATTTAAAAAATGTATGTAGTGAAGTGAAAGGTATCAAAGAAGTAATGAAGCTAAGTAATTCATTTTCAAACATAATTATTAAAACTGAAATGTAAATAATAATATAATGTAAAGAAATAAAAAAGAATTTGTAGTATAACACGGTCTCCATAGATTTTTTGTTCTCAGAGTGCTTATATTTACGTAGTATAGTAAGTTGAACTCAGTCTTGCGCGCGGCCTTATGTGTGGGTAACCCTTGTACATATACAGTGACTTTGTGTGCGTGACAAGAGGTACAGTCGGGTACAAATACAGTTATTTAGGGGTTACGGCTGTAAAGAAAAACAGTTATTACGTAATTTAATGTTTATTTATTTATAATGATTCTGAATCGCTACTTGAAAAATCAAATGATGAATTTTGCATTCTTAGTCCACACTTTTATTTATTGTCCTCGTACCCCGAGCCAGAAAATATGTAAGGAGTATTTAATTCATCTTAGATATTTCACCTCATTTATTTCTTAGATACTGTCAATGTCAATTTGAAAAAACGTATGAGAAAATAATGAAAAACTGTAAAATGTAATAATAAACATTTTCTCCGTGAAGAACTAGACATTTTTGTAAACGACTGTACCCATAACAAAAAGCGATAAGAACACGTCATGCTCGGACGACGTCACTGTCACACGAACGAAAGTTGTATATTTACAATCCGACGCACACATAGGGCCGCGCGCAAATCTGAGTTATCGTCACAAATTATTATACCTACGGCCGGAGCGACAACATGCACAGGTCCGACCTCGAAGAGGGCTATCGCCGGACTGGCTCGTCTCCGTACACATTGTGTATCAATCGCTAGAGCACGGACATAAGGTTCAGAATTGCGTAGCGTCTACCATGATCGCGGCCGCTCAAAAAATCCAATATCTTAAAACTTTAATTAAAAATGTTTGGTAATAGTTATGGAAAAATGCCTTTGACAAAACGTTAATATTGATGTTAAGAATATATTAGAGTAATTTTGAAACATAAAGATAGTGTAACTTTCTTGTAATTTCAAAAATAGTACTTTTTTAGACGTGTTTTCGGAATTAATTATGATCGAGTAAAATTATCAGTATCGTGTTTTCGTTCTGGCAGAATCTAGATAAAGATATCAATTTACCTATATCAAAATTTCAGATCCATTGGTAAGCTGGTAGTCCTATAATTTAGCATGGCAAACGGCTATCAAAATCACGGTGGCGTCTTAACCGGCACAACCGATAATTAGGCATCCGAAAATACACCGATAGGCTGCGCTAGTGCGCGCCCGAGTCAGTTTTATCCACTGAATAAAAATATATTCCGCCACACCATTCTATGATTAAAATGTCTCCTGAAATATTCAAGAATTAGCACCTAAGAGACTTCCGTATCCGTTTGGAATCAACTTTATACGGGCATTCGAATGAATAAAGAGAATTCTAATCAACGCTCGCGTAACTTTAAATGAAGGTGAACATTTTTGAAACCTTATCCGTAGCCTGAAAATTCACCTTTATTTGGGACCGGAGGGGACTTATCAGGGCGTTTTTCAAATAACGGCATCAATTCCGCGCCGGCATCCTCACCTGTTATCTGTTTCTCTTCCTGCAGCGCACAAAGCGCCCTCGTGGGCGGCATTTTAGCGTTACGCGCTCATTTTGTTACACTCGAAACACCATTACCTCGTGCGTATGTCGGGGCGCGGGTCACAAGCCACATCTACACCGCTCAAATTATGTTAATGATCGCCTGAAAAAACCCTAAGCACCTACGTCGTTAAATTTTAAACATTTTTGTCATTTTAAAATTCTGTTTGTTTACAGGTACTCTGTTCCAGGCGGTATGTTTTATTTCTACGCAGAGTAAGTACTTACTTATATAAAATGATATCATCATTCTCACGAGTCCGCAAGTATGAACTTTATCTAAATCATTTAAACCGATATATCACAGTGAGTCATCTCTTTGATGTTGGATTTCAACGAGCTTTAGTTGGCAATACGCAAAAAGTTAACTAACAAGCCTACAAAATACTGGTATTTTAACGAAGCTGAGTTTGAATGAAAAAATATCACACATCGGCAGCATACCTGCGATTTTATATTCAGCTGGCTTAGTGAAAGAATGCAAAAATTCATAGAGTCGACCTATTTCGACTGTCATAGTAAAGCCGTGTATCAAATGCGAAACAAATGCCGTAAAAACTCTAATAAAAACATATACATTCACTGCTGGTAGCAAAGAGCATAAAAAACAAACAATTCATTTATCAGAGTAGGGCTATTCGAACAGTTTCCCTCTTTATACGTCAGAACAGAGTTAATCGGAGAATAGCGTCTGTAACTTTGTGACAGACGGAGAGACGGCAGCGCGCGGAAAGTTCAGCTCTTCTCGTAATAGCTGGTTAAGCCGGCATTCAATGGTACATACGCGTTGATTTATTTACCTTTTCGCTCGCGACGCCCGAAATGCGACTCTATTGTGCGCTACGTATGGACGTCAAAATGTCCTGAACTGCCTTTACTGTGCATTGTACAAACGGCAGTTTGCTGAATCATGGTCGCCACTGTACTCGTATTTAAATCGTAAGAAGGCGTTGTTACCCTTAAAAACCGTGAGACTATCGAATTAAATAGTTACCTGTTTTCAACATAAGCGTAGTGACTACCTACATGAAGCTGCAGATTTTCAGTGGAGTCTCACCCCTTTGCTTTCGGCGGAGGACTTTCATTACGAACTTTTTTAATCGTCCTTTGTCCCGCAGAAAAAAATCCGTTGTGATGCCAGCAGAGACGGCGTGTCCCGCCGCGGTGCCTGTAATTAAACTGACACCGACTCCCGCGGGACGAGTTTTGAATGTTATTAGAATCTCTTTCGCGCCGTCGACTCTGATTGGAAATCTGTTATGTTGCCTCGCGAACACAGACAACTGTCACCACCGAAGACATTTTCTACTCTCGCCTCGATAATTATGCAACTATAAATTGAGAATGTTTCAACTTTAATTTAAATAGGCACTACCTTTGCCTTTCAGATATTAGAGCTCTCAACCAAAAACCTAATTTACCTGTTGAAAATGTTTGAAATGGAAAATTGGTTCCACTTGGGAAATGTAACTAAAATGGAGTGAGGATAAACAATATTGTGTTAAGTCGAACATTGACGGAGTGACCCTTCAGAAGTAATGAAGCTCAACGATGAATATGTTTTTGATGTTTTTGTTTAGTGGTGTCGCTGCGAGTGTTGATATGATTCGCGCAAAGCAAGTGGGTAACCGGCGCGCCACCTCGCCGTGGACAAGTGAGCACGGCACATTGGACGCGCGTGTTGACAGTCCTCGGCGCGGCCTCGACAAACAAACATATTCTGTTTACTCAGCGACACATCGCTGTATGCTTTGAATTTAAATTAAAGCACTGATGGAAATCGAAATTCAGGAACGTGTCTACCAATTTTTGAACGTAATTAAGAATTTTACAAACAAAGTTTTGGCTGCTGTTGCTAATCATTACTAGCGCTTGTGAACACAAACTTCTGATAATATTCAATTAATAATAATTTAACTTTCAACCCTTACTTTTAGTCGGGTCGTAAAGCACGTTTCTTAGAATTCAACACACGTTGTAAAATGTTTACATATTTATTGCCCGTCATATAAATATGTCGGTCTGTTTCTCGAATTAATTGGGTATCCTTAATCCTTTCGTTGACAAAAATGTTAATAATCGTCTTATGCTATATATATTTCACAAATTAGGTGGAATTAATAAATTTGTGGGCGTTTTGACGGACGATGGTGCGGTTCTGGCCGGCTGCCAAGCATTGCCACTTTCCCTCGCATTCGGAAGCTTCACTCTTAAACAGTATAGTGTGGCCGGACAGAGCACATTGCCTCGATTTCCGAGAAATTGACGATTTCCAGCTACGTTCAGAAACCGGCATCGGAAATATTTTATTAGTGATAAATTGCTGCCTATAGGTAGAATTGATGTTTCGAATAAGGATTGCTGAAATAGTCAGAATATGTTGGATGACGTCATTGTGCCGCCGGATATAGCTGTAACGTCGACTCTGCGAAGTTCACGAGCTATTTCCATAACGTCTGAAATACGTTTCGATGAAACTTACAACTTAATAATAACGTTCAAAAGTAGTTAAGCACTTCGATGGTAATAGATTACTTAGTAGCTAATTTGCTTGTGAAATGTGATTCTTGAAATAGGTTCATGCTAGCGCACATCAAAGCGAAAGCAATTTCTAATGGGCACGTGACAGTCATAATCCCCATCTAATATTCTAATATCAGGCATTAGCCGCCTGCATAATGCATTCATTATGACATGACCACTAAACTTTACGTGAATATAGTGTAGGTGAGTTTTACTTGCAATAAAGCTAGTTCCACAGCGTTTGAATGTTAAGAAGAAATGTTTTTCTTGCATAAATGAAAAAGTTGATACCTGCTTCTCTATAAATATGCAGTTCAACATTTTACGAGTAAGTACCTCTATATAAAAATACTGAAAGTGTCGTTTAGGATAAGATGACTTCTGTGAAGGCTAGAATGTGGTAAAATAGCTCTATATTATACCTTAGTATTTAAGAATATCAATATATCTCAGGAGACGGCTAATTATCTAAAACAATATTGATTATAACATGCGACCACAATAAATAATTCAGCATCAATCAAAGCGACCGCAGTGCATAGCCAATTACTAAATTACTGAGATGTTGCGGCCCTATCATTGATTATGACAGCTTATTCGACAAGCATCACACCGATGGAATTGTAAATCGATCTTCAGATTATATTTTGTATGACACAAAACAATTTGATTTAATTACTTACGAAAAACATACTTGAAATTACTTTCCATGTTCACAATTTGTTTTCAGAAATACATAAATAAGTATTGATATATCGAAATACAAGATTATAATACATAATGTACCTATGTAACTGCAAATATCCATACGTAAATATGTAAATGAATAATATTCATATGTTTTAATTTGGCGCTGAGCTAAATAAATGCTCCTGGAAACATTGTTCGCATCAAATTGAATGTGTATTGAATGATGTATGATCTCAATTTGTGAAATGGCGTGCATTTACGCGATCGTTTTGGCTCGCCAGATGCCAAACAATGACCGACGCTCCACACGTATTTATTATAAATGACAAATTAAAAATAATATGTTATTAATCAATTAATATTACTGCGTTCCCGAAATACAAATTCTTGGATTACCATTGTTCTGTTATGACTGCAATACAAACAGCCGTCAGCATAATTTTGTATTCATGACAAAATTATGCTAAGTTCGTACGTAAGAACTGTGACTAGAGATTCTGTAGTTAATGTTATGCAAGCAGAAACATAAAGGTCTTCATATTATTTCTAACGGAATACTCGGGTCAGAAAGATCAAGCGCTAACGAGCAAGCTTCTAGGAGCCATCTATTAAGTGAACGGTATGCAATGCGTCTGTTTTATGTTATAACTAGTGACCCTATGTCACTTCGTCCGTATTACTTAACACTATTTAACGTCTAGACACTATAATTTATCGGTAACTAGCTATAAAGCAGCTTTACGTCAAAAAAGCTTTTGTGTGAATTATACGATCTAATAAATAACATAAGATAGTAAAATCTTGGTTTGCACTTATGCAGTCATTTACATCTTGTACTTAACGAATCACTTCAGTATATGGATGCCAAGCTGGCTGTTTATAGCGAAATCTCTGTCGACCGCTCAATGCGGCAGTTTATTCCAACGTATGGGGAGTTAACGTCCATTTATAATGAAGGTAACGGAACAAAAAAAAATCCCTTTTCATGATGTTATTACTGTGTGAATATTTTACGCATTGTAGAGTACGGCAGGTTGTGCTATAAACAAGTTAAAACTTGCAATAAAAGGTAACACGAGGGGCGGCCGGGGAGCAAGTGAATCGGAAGCGCGGCGGCAACCGGAAAGTGCGTAGCTCCAGATTCAATTTCCGCTGCCGGTCGCGTAATAAGTCCACTATTCACTCTGTGTGTTCACGTAGAAAAAATAAATTAAAAATCTACAGATTTTCCAAGAGTATTCTTGTTATTTTCTCTAACTTTCCAATGAGTAGGAATCGAAATACTAAAATTATTATATTCTTTTTTATTAAACACGAACAGACTATGACTTTTTACCTATTGTAATAAGAGTTCGTATCCAACGTCGGATAATTAATTTGAATACAGAACACAGTAGTATGTGGTAGTGATTCAGCAAAATTAGAGGCAAAAGTCGCCAACGTTATCTACGTATAGATAGTTCAACTCGGATTTGCGCGCGGCCCTATGTGTGCGTCGGCTTGTAAATATACAACTTTCATGCGTGTGACAGTGACGTCGTCCGAGGATGACGTGTTCTTGTCACTTTTTGTTATGGGTACAGTCGTTTACAAAAATACTAGTTATTCACGGAGAAATTATTAAGGAGTCAGGTAAAGCGTTTTAAAAAATGAAACAACATTCAAAGCTTTTTATTATTAAACTAGCTGTTGCCCGCAACTTCGTCTGCGTGGGCAATATAGAATCGTCAAAATACAACTTAAGTGCATTTTTTCACGTGGCAATATAATTAGGATTACCACTTAGCAGTCGCATAGATTCATTGATCAAGGTTGTGTTGTGGATGTGTGAGCATTTATCTAAACAAAAGAAGTAAAGTTTGTGACGTTGTGGATATCCCTGGATCTAGTCAGCCAATTTGGAAAATTATTACGTATGGTGCGTATGTAATTCTCACAGGAAACAGCTATAATCTATGTATATGCTGTGAGTCTGACAAAGCTGTCATTTGTCCATTTTCTGCAGCTGCTGCGACTAATCGGAAGCCAGAAAGTCTGTCAGTCTTACCATGGATATCGTCTTGTTTAGTTGACTGGATTGAAGATAGGTAGATAGGTAGTCGCTCCAAGCAAAATATTGGTACTCAAACAGATTCGGTGACTGGAAGCCAACACCAACATAGTTGGGGAATAGCTGGATGGATGATAAAATGAGTCATCATCATCAGCAGGCCATAGGGTAGGATAGGTTCACTACAGGGGAGAAACACTTGTATGCATGATTTTCTGTGCACTCACTCACTATGTTAAGGCCGGACTCCACCGAAATGTATGCAGCATTAGTTCACGAATAGGCAAAATATACGTGTATCTGTAAGAGTCCACTTCATGTGTTCGTACTTGAAACCTGCAGTTTTGTCAAGATAAGTATCCACCGAAACACTTTCAAAGATCTGATGAACGCACAAATCAAACTTGACTTGGTCACCTGGGGCCAATCAGAGCTCCATGAAGCGATAATACGCTTTGGCTCCTACTGTTATTCCTCCTACTGTTATGTTTGTATACAAATGTACATATCAAACAATGTTTAAGGTTCTTCTAACCTAACAGACAGACATGTGTTGCTGGGGAGTTTGTTGCGCCACTTCTTCTTCCCAGCAAAAACACATAGGAAGTGGTGAAGGGTGGGCGTTTTGGGGGCTGTCTTTTGTAAATTTATTTTTTTGACGTTCGAAAAGTGCTGTTTTGCAGCCAAGTTTGAATAAATGACTTTTGATTTTGATTTTGTGGTTTCTGAAAATTTATTCATTTCATTCAACGATGAATGTAATTCTGATGGTAATATTAAGAACACTTGCTTAGCGCAGAAGCTGACGTTGGCAGGTCAACTCTTTGACTTCTCGAATAGGATACCATTGGTTTTTGTGCAATGCACACCTGCAATGCATTCTGGATTAGGATAGGATATAGGTGGATAGGATTTACAACAGAGAACAATTCTGTCTTTGTGATTAAATGACATCAAACGTAGTTTTATATAAAAGGTGTTTTTTTAGACTTGGCTCGGGTCTTACTGAGACTGTTCGTAATCGTGAACAGTGTATTTGCGATCAGAAGTTGAAAGTAAGCATGTCTCTGGTATGCGACGCGTAATTTGTACGTTTTCAGAAGCGATAAAGCATTTTACATGCCCATGGTTTTACATCGAGAAAGCTCCCATTTCTTATCTGCACTTTGTATCTGGGCTCGTTATTAAAGCTACAGAAGCCTACATTACCTCACGCTTAGCAGCGCTTGCGAGAGATAGACCGTCCTTTCTTCTAGGATTTTTCTTCTTCAATTTAAGAGCCCAGCTCTTGTCGGTGCAGCTCCTTCCATTTACGCCTATCTAGCGCCAACTCCTGAACTTCCTTATACGTCACAACATTCACCTTCTCTTTAATTTGCTTGATGTAGCTGTACCTTGGACGACCCCTTCCCCTCTTTCCTTCGACTTTCCCCTCCACTATGTTTTTTTATAAAATCGTCGTGACGTATAAGGTGTCCTATCATTTTTCCTCTCCTGTTCTCTATGCTATGCAATAGTTGTCTTCTACTCAATATTCTATTTAGTACTTTTTCATTGCTAATTCTTTCCGTCCAACTAATTCTCTCCATCCTCCTCCAGCACCACATCTCAAAAGCCTCCAGTCTGCTTATATTCTGCTTATATACTTCTAGGATTAAGTGTACATATTTTGCATCACAGAAAAATAATTAAGGTCTTCTTAATACGCTGCGGGTTGTTCGAAAGAGATACCGCGGCCCTGGTACATAAAAGGCCTATGACGGAACACGACGGTTTTTAGTCAGTAAGAGTCTGACACTCCCTCACCGCTGCTAACCCACAGCGGGAGGGGTCATTTGATGATTTTTGACGTCGTTAAAAAAAAAGGTCTACTTAATACTACTCATTCAAAGTAATTTGTTGGAAGATAAACTAAACTATGTTTATGAAAAAATGCACAACAGACTCCATCTTTGACTTTAAATGATAATTAATTGGTCCACTAATGTCATTATTTTTACATGAATGTTGAAAAAACAATTTAGATGGCACCGTTTTAAATTTGGCTAAGAACTATTAATTTTCCTTGCATCAAGGTAATAATTATAGTTGGATTTTGATGTGGCACGGCAAACTGACAAGCACTATGGGGATCTTCACACTGCCCCGCATCACGCTGCATCTTGCGTGTCGACGCACCTACGCGCGTTCCTGCGGGAGTGCAGATCTGCATCATCGTGCGGGTTTTTCGCGCACTCACGCGCGTAGTTGCGTTTTGTTAATTCACGCACGCCGGCTCTCATCGAGTTCCATTTTCAAACTTATCACACTGCCCCGCATGATGCAGCGTAGTGCGTGGAAGCGTTTTTTTCCGTTGTATGGAAATATCTCCGTTTGTATGGAAAACACGCATAGTCCAACACACTGAAAATGCATCCACGCGCGTTCATGCGGATCACGCACATACATGCGGAGAAAAACGCACCCCCGCGCGTAGGTGCGGGGCGAGACGCAAGGTATGGCACACTGAATCCCGCAGTGACGCGCGTGATTTTGAATGGGCGTGACGTGTATGTTTGAAAATGGAACTCGATGAGAGCCGCCGTGCGTGAATTAACAAAACGCAACTACGCGCGTGAGTGCGCGAAAAACCCGCACGATGATGCAGATCTGCACTCCCGCAGGAACGCGCGTAGGTGCGTCGACACGCAAGATGCAGCGTGATGCGGGGCAGTGTGAAGATCCCCTAAAATAAGTAAATTACGGAAAATGCACAACTCCATCTATGTAAATGGTAATTAATTGTTATATACCACCTCGCGCTTTTGACACATTTAATGTATTTTATTTACCACAGATGGAGCTACTTTAACCTTGGTTAAACACAATTTTCATTTTTTTTTTCTTCCGAAGTTACTTATAAAGGTGTGATTTTCTGTGTAAAGATTGATAAAAGGCCGATCAACTAATATAAGTACAACATTCAAATGAACAGTTTTCAAATTTTCAAAAGTAAACAGATTGCGTGTCGTAATATTTTACTTCTTGAATACTTAATATAATCATATCTTTTGATAGACTGAATCGATTTCGATGAAACAAAAACTAAGTAATACCTCAAATTACGTAGAATTTTTGTATATAAGCATTGTCTGCATTGAATTCGTAGATTTTACGTGAATCGCGAACGAACAAACAGACAAACAGACAAAAATGACAAAAATTATGGAAATGGGTTCTGTTAGTTATCCTTTAATTAAAATTCATCATTTGATTTTTCAAGTAGCGATTCAGAATCATTATAAATAAATAAACATTAAATTACGTAATAACTGTTTTTCTTTAAACACCCGTATACAACCCCTAAATAACTGTATTTGTACCCGACTGTACCTCTTGTCACGCACACAAAGTCACTGTATATGTACAAGGGTTACCCATACATAAGGCCGCGCGCACAACTGAGTTGAACTTACTATACCTACATTCCAAAGAGGTTCGTATTCACAAAGTTTAAAACTACCACACACAGATAGATAATTAGAACACGGGAGATACGAGTTTTTCATTCTGCCTGTCGAACAACTTTGTCGAGTGAGAAAATAAACCAGCAAAGTGGCGCTTATTAGAGGCATTTGCACAAGAACTCCGATTGTAGATCGGACTCGTAAAACATCGAACATAGTATGCGGCGACTTTTCTGTACAAAAGGAATATCACGTGCAAGAAAGCAACAAAGCGCCCAGTACGCGCGTAATTCGATATTCTCGGGTTGAATGATCCCATATCAACGCCGAGAACCTTAATTCAGCTCTCGACACGACAGAGGCAGAGTGCACTTGGGCGTAAATAAAAAGTTGAACGTCGCTGTAACGAGAGCCGCGGCAGACAATGACGCTAGACAATGTGTTAGCGGAATGACACTCCAGAGCCACTAGTCGCGCCCTCACAACCTTACTCTGACATATTCTCACTGCACTCCTTTGAAGAAAACCCTGAGAATATACTCGCAATCCAATATTGAAAAATATGGAACATCAATTCATAAACCTACACCGTTGCTTGTTAGCAGCTATAAGTACCTACGCAGTGGTAATCTTTTCCTTTAGACATATTTATTGTTTCGCTGTTTGTAAGGAAAACCAAATATTTAAGACCTTCAATAAACACCGCTGGACTAAATTAGAAATCAAATTAATCTCAAGCTCCTATTAAGAACAACGGGAATTAATTACAAAGTGAAATTGTAGGATGGCGTAATAAAATAAATAATCCCAGATGAAAAATGCCAGTAAATAAAGTGTGAACAATTATTCTGCAAAATTTGAGTTGAATAGTGTGGATAAACCGCGGATGAGCTCATGAGCGCGACCCTTTAGCCCGAACATTACCTTAGTACTCGTGCTCAATGGATGGAGCACCCTCCGCCGACACCACATTCCCACTGCGTCGCAATAGCAGTCATCAACATTGCCTGCCTCTGTCAACTTCGCATTTTTTAAAAGACATGAAAAGCTTTTTAAAAAGCTTCTTCCTCTAAAATATTTTACACGTTATAAACGTCTTTGAAGGGAAAATATAAGTTTTGAAAGGGCGCACTCGATGCTCCGTAATCTTTGCTTTTGCATTTAAGTTTTTCTTAATAAAATCAGAAGTCGAAAGTTTATTTCATGTGCACTTCGCTAAGGTCAAGACGTTCGTTCAGCAAGGAGATCTTATGTTTGCATTTTCATTGTTTAAATATTAATGAAAGCCATCGAGTACGGGCATTGTTATAAACACCGCTGTGCCGTTGTAATTTACATGGCCGGCTATCGTATTAACGATGACTGAGCGGTTTCTCTTAATTATCATTTTGCACGGTTCGTCAGGCACACGCTTGCTCCTGTTTCGAACACCACGCGGTTATATTATAGCTATGACGGATTTCGATGGCCGTTATAGGTATTTGGATTAACGTTTTTAGAATAAATTGATACGCAACCATGGTCGTAATAAGCTTTCTTATGGCAACCTTTAATAAGCTAGAAGTTTGTTTATATTTGAAACTTCCTCGTTATTTTCATTTATTATCAACTCCTCTCAACTTGATTGTGATTTATTCAAGTTTAGATTGTGCACATTCTCATTTGCTTGACATAGATAGAAAGCATTCACAAAACATCCCTTGCAGCATACAAATGTGCGTATTAAGTTTGTAATATTAGATGCGATTTCGATATTATAAACAACAAGCCACTGAGTGGTTCTAAATTTAAAAGTATCGTTATCCCACAGTATTGCAAATCTGACTATTTAATTATGGTATCAGTGCAATCTTCATTGGTCAGTATTGAATTAACTGCACTATCGATGTGAACGCTTGGACGGAACTGAGCAGAGTCCATAGTTTCCACCGGAGCCGCGGCCCTGCCCGGTCCCGACACTTCTGCTAGTTTAATTGTTTATTCAGATACGGGGAACTTCTCGAATTAGGTAAGCCGGAATAGCCGCATTAATTAATATTTGTGTTTGAACTGTCTCCGTGCCCTTGAGTGATTAAGCGACCTTTCAAATAACAGTTAGTTGTAGACAATTACTGTTATTTGCGCCCCAATTTCTATTACTAAACCCTTACTATTGTTTTAGGATTGATTGAACATTATTATTTCAGAGAAAATATCTCGTACGCTGGGTAATAAAATCACGAATCATGTAAGCACCTAATAAGAACGCCCACTTTCCAAACAATTGACGGCTGAAGAGTTTTTACGATTATCCTCTCAACAATGGAAATATGAGACAATATTGGCTGTATCGTAACTCGATCTTATCATCTCGCCTGCTAAAGAGGTGAAACGAATCGTAAATAATACACGTGAATTAACGAGACAAATCCTTTTGTGTTTTGTGCGGCGTATGTTTAGGGATGAAGCGAATATCTCCGGACTGTCGAACAGCTGTGCTATTATGCCACGATTATTCGTGTGTTTTCGTACGTCCCCCGAAGGCAACAGCGTAATAGTTATCCGTTGCAAACATGGCGACATCTGTGAACATGCTCGAGTTCAGCTAATATAATAACACGACCGTAACTTGGCGCCCCTGGCAACCTGTAATGAAACCAAAAGAATCGATGAATCCAAATATTTTACTCAGAATCTGAATAAATTTTGAAAGAACTGGTATATTAGCAAACAAAAGATGCCGTTTTTGTTATTTGAATATTAAGCAAAGAAAACAGACAAGACTGATAAAGCTTGTGCAATATTTCCTACCTGAGGCAGATCAATAATATTAGTTTTGCACAAAAAGTGTATTATTGTGTGCTAAATTTTATCGATGAATGCATGGACAAATAAAGTCGGTCACAATAAATTTGTAAGCAGTTCTTCCGCCGGAGAGAGAATGTTAATAGCTCTTGAAAGCCAGATAAGGATGTCGCATAATCAAATATTCTGGAATCCTTCTTAAGAAAGAGGCCGGGGCTCCGAGCTCACGGAGCGCCCGTGCATAAGCAACAATATCGGTTCCTTTAAAGGATAAAGGCGACTCAAGGACGATTCGTAATCCGCTCGAAAATGTATTGCAACTTATCTGTTGCCAGGTAGTCGGACAAACGCCCGGAAACCGCCACCAACATTGTACAAATCTTCGTCGATCGATGAATAAATAGCGCTTGCAGTAGACTGTAAAACCAAATAATAGATATCGCGGACATAAATTCAAACCCAGATATACACCGGGTTTTCTTTAGACAAATTTAAGTTTTATGATAACAGTTGCCTCTGAGTTACTGTAACTGTATCTATATTTTGTCCTAGAATATTTCTGACATTTATGAAGTATGAAATAGGAAATCATGATACCCAACACACTTGTTTCTCACTCAAAACAAAGGAGCATTTTGTAAATAAAATGTATACTATTACTTAGCCTTACAAGTAAGATTAGTACATAACGATATGATTACAAACTTTTGTCAAGTCTCCCAATTGTACGGGCAATGTTTAGATTTAACAGTTTTAAAAGTGAATGGATCTTTATCAAAGATATTAAAGCTGGCACTTTGGGGTGCATCCGCAACAAAAAAGATTACAAACAACATGACGTTTGAGAGTTTGTGTGTCCAACGCGAAGCCGAACCGTCGCACAATGCGTCATTGTAGTCACGGCATAATACGCGGCATTAACATTTCGTACACCGATTCACGTCAATGATGACGATTTATTGTCGCACTGTCGTACCGCGACTCTATGTGGTATAATTAATCCGACATTTTTTATCTCCCGCAATCATTTAGGTTTGTTGTGAAGTTTGTTTTGCGGAGACATCTGCCGACGTCGCCATTGTTACCCGAAGCTCTCCTCAGGTAAACCAGATAATGGCATTATCTCAGAAAGAGTTGACATTTCTTCGTTTAAACTTTTGTGGAGTCGAGTGTTTTGACAATGCTTGTTTATTTAGGAGATTTATTCTCAAAACGGTTCTCATTAAGATAGCGATCTGAAATAACAAATTGTATTTTAAAATGAAACCTTCGTAATGGAAGCTGTTCTTATTCTATTCCTGTGGATTGTTTATTGCTGTCACATAGTTTTTTATCTTTATAGGTGTACATGCATATCCTCGAGTCACGCAGAGTCGATCGCACTCCCATACGAACGGCCACGCTCATTTATCGGGTAAACAAAGAATTTATTGGTGTCGTATAATTTTATGTTCTAAACAAAGGCTCGTCAGGCCTACCTCCCTCCCTCCCCCCTCACCACGGCCCTACAACACCCGCTGCGCGTGCACTTGTTCACTAACATATGTCTACAAATGCGTTTGTTTATATTTTCAGTGTTTATATTAACCAATCTTGTATAAATAAATCTTTACGTGGAAGTGAAGGTTTGACACTGAGTTTATACTTACGATATGTTAAAACTAAAAGCATCATGCGGACCAAAAATGCTTTTAACAGTTTCCTACATTTAATATTATCAGAGACGTTGATTAAAGACACCAGGTCAAATGTCGGTTCTTGTTAAATCGAATAGGTAAACACAAAAAGACCGCACATCATTCTCTGCTGGAGCACAATGTGGTGTTAAAATCAATTGGTCAAAGTCATTTATGCATTCATTGCGGCGTTTAAGAGGACGAATTGGAATTTTTGGCGCCAAGGATCTCAATTTTTCTCAGAAAATACAAAACGGATCAAAATACAACTTGGTTACCTGAAAGTTCATGATATAAACCTTATTTTGTTAGACTTCAAAACACGATTAGGTAACTTTTATAACAGAGAAAAATATATCAAACATACCTCTCTTTAAAAAGAGATTCACATATTATGGGCAAACGGGACCGATTTAAGCCTCTTAACTTTTTTAGTAGTTGAGTATATACATACTCTTTAAAATTGTAGAAGGAATTTTTATCAAATTATCATTTCTCAATAATAAAATTACAAAACCATCGCTTACGACTTTTACTTATAAGCTAGCGCGCGTATTGTTATCCTCGCCCCGCTCAGACGTTCCGACCCCTTTTGGCGCCTTAGGTGCGCGTGCCGGTTATGGAATTATTGTTGACCAATTCGTCGCCTTAACTCGTGGAAACGTCTTTTGAATTCTATTGTTGAGTTGGACTCCAACTGTGAAGTCGCCGATCTCGTTCCGCCCGTCAATCTATACATCAGGTACTTCCTAGAACTTCTAGCCTTTCATAGCAAAAAAACTACCAAAATATTGAAAAACGCTTTATCTTTGCTAGGTAAACAAAATAACAGAGGATAACGGAAGAGAGAGAGAGTGAGGATAAACATCATGATTAAAAGTCATGATCCACCAGTTAGGGTAGCGGCGTTAACATTTTAAAGTCATAAAACTAGATTGTGAATGTCCTGTGGAAAGTAGAACGCGAGATCCAATCCGAGTTTGCAAACAAGGGAAGTTAGGGCGAGCGGTGCGGGCGGCGCGCTCCGGCTGCGGCTCGGCAAATAGGTACGGGCCGCGCCGATAACACGCCGTCTCCTGTGACTTCTATTTAAACAGACAGGGAAACGCTCACAGATTAAATCTTTCGCCTGTTTATTTTTCTTCCCGGCGGACTTTCGACTAAAATATATCTGAGACTAAGATGACAAGTAGACTTATCTCTATCAGCACTGATATAAAGGTGGAACGAATTTTTAAAATGCTTGAATCGTCCTCTTTCGACGAGCTGCGGAGGTCGGATTATGAGAGCTTTCAGCCGCATACAGTTGCACCGCGACGCGGTTATTAAGGTAGCAGCTTTGTTTGCGCATTCGGTGGTTCGGAGCAAAGCTTTCGGTAAAATATTAAAACATGAACGCCCTGCTTCACTCACTACTGCAAACTCGTTCTTTTGATACGCGCATGGGTTATTCCCTCGTTAACCTTTCACTGCAATACTGTTTTCAACTAAAAATATTTTATCATATTTTGTTATGTTTTAAGAATCTTGAATTCTTTTAACTGTACATTTCCTATTCAGCTTTATGTAAAAAATGTGCTTGATTAATGTTGTAATTATACAATCGTAACGAAAAGCATTTCTCACAACTACGCGAGGTATTATTTCATAATGTAATCAGTAATTATTGCTTTAACGAGTCCGCCTTTAATTTGTTAGGCGTTTTAAACGGCTTTGCGTATTTGAATCGCAAATTTCTTAGAATATTTCAAGAGGGTCGCTGGCGTTTCGAGGACATTATCTCTTCATAAAATTCAAGATCCCGCTGAGTATTTCATTGTATTTCTAAATTAAACTTTAATATGGCTCAACTTAACGCGAGCTTTTATGTAGCTCCGGTAATCTCACAAATTTACGGTAAGCAGACATGTAGTAGGTATCTCTAGGCTCTCGTTTCCGTGTGGTGTGCCCAAAATTAACTTCCTCGTGAGGTTTATATGTATGACAAAATGTCATATCACTTGAGTATAATTTTCCTTTATTTCTCTAAGCTTTGACTCTCAAAGTAACTTAGCAAGCCAGACTTACAGAATATTTTTGCCGTATAAACGAGTTAAATACTGTATTATATGGGTCTACCTTTAGTTAATCCGCTCAGATGGCTAATCTCCTCCGGAGAGGGTAAAGTGCACGCCGCCGACCGACCGGAGGCGGGAGTTATACCTATATTATTACCCCTTACGTAAACATTACATTAACATTTAAGAGTGTAGTCAACTATCTCCAGAAGTCGCATGAAACTGTCATGATCACATTTATGTATTATGAAACATCAGCGTCTTGAGTAAGTAATATGGTGCCATTAAATATTAAAGAACATATTATTTAGAAGGCGTCAGTAAGCTTAGGTAGGTACATAGTTTTCTTTACACCTACTATGTGCTTTTGAAGTACTTCTGAAGTACATAGTAGGTACTTTAATACAAAAAAAAAACATCTTAAAATATCAGGTAGGTTCCGACATACCTAACACAAATGGCAATAATCTTGAAAACTGTTTTCCATCTTAAGTGTTTTCCTCAACCGATAACAAACGGAAATAGTGATGTGAAACATGCAGTGTATAGCTACACATGTATAGGTACGTAACCACATGGGTATATTGTTTAGTATCCGAGACACAGGAAGTAGGATCCTGTCGACATCGTGCTTGCAATCAGGCGCACATCCGTCTGATACGACTGCGTCTTTGTAGCCACTCATTGTTTTACCAACCAGAAACGCCTTTACGAACTAAGTGCACGTGGTCGGAAAGCGCTACTATCATTAGAGAAATCTCCTTAATGTGTTTGTGATTTAGGCAATGTTTGAGGACACACCCCGCACGCGGCAACCCTTTGCCTGGTCCCCGAAGGCGTGGCCCCCGTGGAACAAACAAACGGAAGTGAAATTGAGAGGAGCGCCCGGAACTGGAGGTATACCTTTTCATTACAGAATCCCTTTTTAATTACCAGGGCCCAAATAAAAATTGTATTTTTATTTCAAGTAGGCGTAATTGAAAAGGAAATTGCCGGGCCCGCCGGCCGCACACCGGCGTCGAATAAAACTTTAATATAATGCATAAGGCCCTTTGATCTTCGCACTCCGCTTGCATTAAATCGTAGAGATGTTCTATCCTTATAGGATAAAATATAAAATACGGTGGCCATTTTCGTTTCAGAATAAAAATAACATAAAAATACTCGTGCGATTTGAAAAGTTGAAAAAGTAACGTCGCCAATAAAATTGTTCGTTTATGAGTCAAAAGTCTCTTTATTCTAAGAAATCGCGAACCTTAGAAGTGTCATAAATTACATGTGAAATAATAAAAGAAGGAAAATCTTTCATCCGCAAACGTTTTACAAAGACACCCCTCCGCCGCGCCACCCGGAAGATAAATGTCGCCTGTAGCACGATCTACTGTCGGTAAAAACATGTCTCTAATAAAAATCCACCGCGTTCGAGGATCCCTATAAACGCATACTTTTCGGGGTGTTGAGTTAAATAAAATCTCTTACCGTTTAAGAGTATGGATGAAATTTGAATTTACATTTCAGATAGATGATCTCTCAGTTGCAAAGATAATTGAATACAATGGTGGGGGGAGATTACAAAAAAAATATAAACAACTCGCTCACCTTTGGCTGACAGGAGCAGGGAAGCAATAGATTGGCGAAGGTAAGACATACGGTCAAAGGAAAGATAATAAAGCGTTGTATTTTCATTCTAATCCGCAGCGGAGTCGGGATGAGCCGGGGGATTCGGCGGGTGACGGGGGAGGCTCGATATCTAAAATTACAAGCCTGCACAGAGTGCCTATCTCGAGGCACACCGTTCTCCATTCCTTTATGTTCAGCTGCCACTTTCAGACATACCTCCATTCAAACTATACCCCAGACATTACTTGTCTTACCATAGATTTGGATGAGCATTTCTATAGCAGAGCTTTGAAGTTGCAGATAACGTGTTTAAAATAATTAAGGAAATCTGATTATAAGGCTTGGGTTTTCGGGGCAAGGTTGGTTACTGCTTACACAGTATTATATGGGCGACAATTTAGTTTTGACGCTTAAGAAGACAATATAGAGGTAGTGCATGAAACATTTGTTCAGTCTGTGTATCAGGTACCGCCTGCCACGGTAATGACAGCCTGAAGCCATGTGCAAGGTGTCAGACGAAGCGGTCGCGTGCCGATGCACCGTATGGTCATTTTGATTGCACCTACGCTCTAGCGAAACCTTATTAAACTGGCGGAGCAATTGTTTGCATGCCTCTGATACGTCACACGTGCAGCCACAGCTGTGAAGTGTGAACGTTTTTATTTACAAATTGTACGTACTGAAAAAGATTGGTTCATTTTTCAATTCGAAAGGGTTTATT
This sequence comes from Helicoverpa assulta, assembly GCA_963856015.1. Classification (NCBI taxonomy): domain Eukaryota; kingdom Metazoa; phylum Arthropoda; class Insecta; order Lepidoptera; family Noctuidae; genus Helicoverpa; species Helicoverpa assulta. The sequence goes on from CAWLCW010000016.1 coordinate 8,120,299, forward strand.
TGAGTACGCAACGCATTCGTGTAAAATTTTCATTGAACAATATTTGGTGTATTGCATGCGTCTAATTTTGATGCTTAAAAATTATTCAACTTAATATTAATAGTGTCATTCAGTTTGAATTTCAAATAATGGTATATATCTACGGCATTGCTTCATAGAGTTACATGAGCCTAAGAATAAGCCTATCACAGAATGAAATCTAGAAAATTTTGTTCCACAAAAGAAAAGTATTACACGAAAACGCTCACACCATGTAAAAGGCAGCGTAACATATCGTATTACATACCCGAACGGCATTAGAAAATAATTTCGCAACCTAATAACTGTATCATATATCCAATTTTCTAAAGAAATGTACGAATATCTGATGCTATTTTCCACACTGATGCTCCTCCAAGACTTATTGTCACACAAGGGCTTGGAATATGAACAAAGCAACCGAATCGAATGTAATAAAAATCACTTTAGTATTACGTAGCGACGGGAACTGATGTCTATCGGCATTGTGACACACGATGCGGCCTCGATAGATGTCACGGGGGAAAAGGCTGCGTCGAACCGACTATTATTTTTGTACGACAAAACAAAATTGATTGTTCGCCGTCGCGGCTATATTTTATACGGAAAGTTTAATTCAAATACGTTATAGGCTGAAAAGGATTGAAAGTCATGGTCACTTATCAACCTCTTAATAAACGACCAAGTGCTTATTAAATTTGGTTCTGCGGTAATAATTTATGTTGGAGGTTAGGTATTAGAGCAGCCTTCAAATTAGTAAAACCTGTCCTCCAGACAGGTACATAGACAAACAAACATCTCAAACATTTACATCAACATATCAAAATGTTAGGAATTTAGGTAAAACCCCGACCCTTCTTAATGGTCTCTTGCAAAACTTCTAAAATCTGTCTAAGCTTCTGATAGTTTCGATAAAAGCGCTCCAAGATTCGATATGATTACGGTCAGACAAATGGATTAAATTCTAGATAGCGACCTTAAGGTATCTATGTCCAACCATGTATTTAGAATATAAAATTCAGACTTTTTCAATTTGTATTTTTTTTCACGCAAAGTAAGAATTTTCATTATAGTAAACACCTCATTTAAATATCTCCATAATTATTTAAAGTTTTCAGAAATACCTACAACTACCTACATGTATCTTCTAGACTTCGTACCGCCTACCATTGAACTTTGACAAAAGAAGACAACTTATTTAAATCAATCACTTTCATAAACTTTACTATTCTATTGATACATTCTTCTTACTCAGCCTTACTGAAGGGAATGGAAATCGTGATACCAATTAGCTAACTAAATGTAGAACACAGAATTAAATGCAGGCTTTGTTTTTGTACCTAAGAAGGAACGCACGTGGGAAGTCGATCGATAATAAAACATGATTCATTAACATTAGTCACTATGTATTAAATTTATTTGTGCCCTAACAACCGTTTTCAAACCATAATTTTAAACTATGCAGCCTCTTACAAGTCCCGCATCAGAGAACTGTAGCTTAAAATTTTGTGGCTTAGTACTTTATATCCCTAAGCATTTGTAGGCTTTAATTTACGTTCTATTTATTTAAGATAGCATTATATAATGACGTTTTAATATTTAAGCTTCGAATTTTACACAAATGTACACACTATACATATATACAAACTTAAACTACTTATCTTTATACAAAACTAAAAATAAAATACTATATACAAAATATATATAAACATAAAACATAATATAAAAGGGCATCGATCAGGTGTCGAAGTATTCCTCCACATCACTGTCCTCCGGAAACGTGCCCAGAAGACTGGCTGCATTGCCACGTTGAATGGCAATGCTAATTCTTTGTCCAAAGAATAAGGCAGCCCTCTGGTCACGCGAAGCGTCGACAAGCCTTTTCGCGATGTCCTTGTAAAGTAACCGCGAACTCGGGCCCCACGGTCCGAGCGTTTCGACCCCAAACGGCTCAAAACTATAATTTCCAATAAGGGTATTATATTTGCGCCGCTTGGTGGTCTCTGCAGAAGCTGCAGCCGCCCCAGCACAGCATGCCGTGCTAGGAAGATGTGATGGCGCCAGGGTGTCGACGCATGTTGCGTCCCACACCAAGGGCCTACCCATCTTCCATGGCAACAACGTCGTACCATCTGGCCTCTTTCCATCGTCATGCACCAGTCCATTAGGCTCTAACACGGCTGGTACGCCGGCGGTGGAAAGAGCACGACGGATAATGTCGTTAATGCTGGCATGCCGTGCAATACAACCAGCACTTCTGCAGCACGACAGACCATGGTGCCCGAGGCTGTCGACAGCTTCACCGCAATGGCAGCGATGCGGAGCAACACAGGGAGCGCCTAATCGAAGGCATGTAGCGATCCGGAAGGTGTTGTCATCCAGCATAGTGCCTATGCTGGTTGACGGAATAACCTGCAACCATAGTCCAGATTCCCATACTCCCACAGCCAGCAGGCGAGCACGCTCGGCAGCACCATTACACGTATTAAGAAGATCATTCCGTGTGATGCTGCAGAGCGGCCCATCCCACTGTCTCTGAGAGGAGGGGTCACTGGGCAAAACCGTATTTGGGCAAGTCATTTTCCAAGCATTCAACGCATCGGCCAAACACGGCACCCCAGAGTCCACCAGTGAGGAAGATAGAATTTTCCTAGTGAGACTTGCGGTGCTGTGGACCGAGGAGAGGAATGCCGGTAAACTAAGACTGGAAATTTTGCGGACGCCGAGGCCTCCCAAGCGAATAGGCAGTGAGGCCTGTTGCCAGGCTCGGTCGTCCAGTAGGCTTTAATTATATTTTGTCAATGGAAAAATATACAGTTAAGGTGGGCATCAAAATTAAAAATACGTATTTCAATTACACTGTAATAATCGTAGTAATAATGTTCAAATTAAGGAAAATAACATGATTCACATTGACATAAATTGCGTGGGATACAACTTTGTTAAACTCACAACAGATGTAGAAATAGATGACCTTTCAAGTTACCGGTAACTTCTACCAAATCAAGAGTTTTGGATAAAATTCATGTATTTATAAAAAACTTATTTTATCTTTTATTTCTGTTTGATATCATTTTCCGGGAACCAAAAAAAACTCATTGGGAACTTTAAGAACATATTATTTTTAGATGATAAAATGGATAGGATATTATTTTGCAGAATAGAAGTAGGATATCAGTTCAATCATTTAAGCCCACGCGGTTAAACATACAATAAACAATAACACTATAATTTGATGTTAAGTGCCCAAGTAAGCAACGCAATCTTTGTTCTGTTAAAAGCCACATAAAATGATGTAGGTCACTTTAGTAGCCATGTCGTAATCGTAACGTCTCGGTTCGATGCTCGGGTCGTCACATGCTCGTCCCCATGACTAGTAACTATACCTCTAAATTAATCAATCTCAATGTACAAACATAAAACATGTAGTTAAATGTCAACCGAAAGGAGGGACTCTCGGTGGTCTCATACAGTTCTATACATAAATAAATGACAAACCAGTTGGTACATTTCATTACCGGGAGGTAACGGCTAACATAGTGACGTCACGTCACTGTTGATGCAAAGAACGCAATCACCTAAATTAATCTGCCTTCACCCAAACCATGTTGACACATACACACAAGAGAGAACCTTTGTAAACAATGTTTTTGTAGCTGTTGGTGCCTCGAGGTAGTGAGATGAATCCGTAACTTACGTAAGACTAGTTCACGCCAAAGTTAGGCCAGAAACCAAGAATAGCTACCTCCTTGAAGCTTTTAGTCGTGTTTTTTCGTAGGTACTTGAACACCTGACCTTATCTATGGTCATGAGATAACAAACAAAAACTTTTTTTTATGTTTGTGAGTATTTATAGTTATATATGATAGTTAGTGGTGTGTGATAAGTGAATGTAGAAGAGTCGTGCGGTGGACGTATACGCGACTTGCAGGGACGCGGCGCGCGCGTGCCTCTTAATGACGTCACAGATCCCCGCTGCGGGGGTGAAATGTTCGCACCCCGGCTTTTTACGATTCCAACTTCACCTTTTATGTCACAATACGAGTTTTATAGCTTTTATGAAATTCTTTACCCGATTAACTTGTGACCCCACTACGAAGCATCAAAGCTGGCTGTTAAGTTTTTTTTGTTAATACAAATTGTCTAATTAGTCACACGCAGTGCATTAATTGGTATGATAATTTTAATGTGCTACGATACCCATTAAAATACTACATTTTGACAAATTGAGTCAATTTACACGAAAACTTTACCACACGTGACTCTCCCCAAACGTAAACATAGTCGGGTTACTAACTAAACATCGTATATTTGGTATAAAAAAATGTTTATTTTTATTTTTCAGTAGATAAACGTTAGCATAAAATTTTATTCGTTGTTCCTCAGACAGTTTTGCGCAGCAGACCGCGATTCAGTCGGACTGGACGAGTCTAATCATAAACTTTGATGGTATAATGATGATATAAAAACTTTATAGGCAGACCATACTTCCAGTGTTGCGTATAAAAGATACTAAAACCTATTTATATTATACTCTTAGTGGTTTTGAGCCAGTGTTAGTTTTTGTTACGAAATAAAAAGTTGCCAGTAAATGAAGTGCACCTAATGGTTATTTTTGGTAGCTTTGTTGTAAAGACCGACATTTAACTATTATGACTTTTTACTACACGCCCTTTTCGGATGTCTTCAAGTCTATATCACCATGTCTTATCATTTACAATTACAATTAAAATGAGTTATAACTTATAAGCTTACTCGTATGTTACCTTTTTTACCAACCGACTTGACATTTTGTGTAAATAAACGATTAATAAAATAAAAAAAAAATCTTTATAGTTCAGAGACAAAGTGTTCAAACTACTATTTCAAAGTGTAACCTATTAAAATAGTTTAACAAAATAACAAGCTCGTAAGTCTCCCATCGCCTAACGATAATCTCTATTTTAACTTTCTACCGTAATCCACCAAAAATCCGGCGGTACAAGTAATTTTGTCCTTAATTGCTCCACACCGAGTAAGCCCGGAGAGTATCATCTACTCGTAAGATTCCCGTTTTTCCCTCACCTTGGGCGAGCGTGTAATAAAAAATCGCTCGTTTGTACGTGATGAATGATACCGTCGCTAGCGGCCACGTAATTGGGTGTCGAAGTCTAGGGCTAAAAGCATACACGTGTCGATCGCCCGCCATCTGATAGGCCATTGTCTGTGCTTTATCTGGGTACAGAGTGTACACAATAAATCGTCCGTGTACCATTGTGTTGGTAAGTGATGTACACAGTCGCGATCGAGGTGTGTGAAATATCGCCCCGGAATGTTATTAGAACGCCCGCATACTGAATCGATCCACGGAATTTTCTGTTTAGAAAAGGAAGTGTTTGCGAGCGGCATATCCAAGTTTGGTAAGATATAGACGCCGCCTCTTTGTAGTTTTTGTAAGGAATCGCAGAAGTGAATTATTCTAATCGGAATAATCACATTGTGTGGCTAAAGTGTTTTCTTGGATAAGAATTGCTTTTAAAACCAAATATGTAGATAGGTATATAAGTACGTAATGTTAATGGAAAATTCTTCAGAATCTTTGTAATTGAAACATACACACAATTAGGCTAAGCTGCGAGGATGCTTTATACCTATATTTGCCATATACCGACCCGTAGGCGTACGTGAATGAAATACGATGGGACAATATAATTATGAAACCGAAATAGCATTTCAGAAGTAGAGCAGTGAGTAGTTATTTTGGCCATTGAAATGATTCCCTCACATATGGACAGAATTCACTGACGTATTTATGAGAGTGATCCAAGCACTTATGCCTTATATCACTCAATCAAACTATGACAATATTTTTAATGTGTCATTATAATACTGGTTCTATTTTCCCTAATTGATAGTAGATGTTTCACTAACAAGAATTCAAGAATGAGTCGCATAGAATTCTTGTTAACACTAACCAGTAGGTAAGTACGTGTTTCACTGAAAATTAATAGACGTTTTTCTTTCCAACAATTTATGTGTGCAACATTATAATTGTTCGGGGAAATATTGCTAGTTACAGCAATAAGCGTGTGGAAGTGGCGGCAGCGCGGCTGTGGCGCGGCTGAGGCGCGGGACGAGAGTGAGCGTTGCTTAGAAACCCTGCTCCTCCTCCCTATTGCCCATAGCCGTATACTATTGTCCGCCACTTCTTATTTCTCTCCTTTTTACGCTCCACGATAATGGGAATTTTTGAAATTGCAACAATACACATACGGACTCCCCGCAATAGCGGCTGGAAATTTTTGCTCTTATTCACTTCTATTTAGTGGGGACCGACGATATGGAGTTAATTTCAGTCTTATATCAGAGTTGTTATCGTTTTTGTCGTGTTGTCTGCGCCAGCGACCGCCGCTAGATGCTTTGAAGTACAAGAATTCAGACACTAACTAGCCTTAATTGGAACTTCTGATATTTACTGCTCCTAGTTTCTAGGTGACTTCTGAAATATTTACGCTAATTTAAAGTTTATGAGTTATGGAGTTTAATAATAATTTGGTTTTCATTTTCTAGTACAGCAAAATGTTTTAGAATGTTCTTACCAAACATGTGTAACTAAATGTAATTAAGTAATTTCTGTTCAAATTTATCATTACCAGTGGCCACCAGCGCTGCGACTCTCATTTTCGATTACTAATTTTATTGTATCAATAAATCAACTGCCTAGTCAAGTTAATTTATTATATTGAATTAGAAATTAATTTATGGCTGCATAAATGAATCATGATATCCGATAAATAGGTATCGATCGGTGACCACCTGTCTATGAGAACAGTGGTCGGTCCGAGCAGGCGCGTTGCGGTCGATGCGGAAACGGAAGCGCACGCGCCGATCAACTCGACGCACATCTGGCCTTTACTTCCTCAATAAACCTTAAAAGTGTTAAGATATATTATTGTTCGCACCTCGATAATTATTCAATAAATTATTTAATGTACACACGTGCGGGTTTTGGTAATTAATTAGAGCACATTGTGCAACGTCATATTAATTAGTAATTGTGCACCACTGAACATTTCCATAGCTCTGGTAATAAATATCACCTGTCATCATTATCATTTCGTGAAACAAATAGGTATGTACGGAAAATTCGGTTAAGTACAAAATATATTCATTTCACAAAGCGTAAAAGCCCCTTTCTGGAAAAGGGAGTGATTTTTAAAAACCCATAGTGTATTTTCAGAAGCCATCGTAAAATTTAATATCTGCTTATATTTTTTTTTTCTTAGAACTTCTGAAAAATATTCAGGCAATCTCGATAGGTATTTCTGTAAGCATAATAGGTACGTGTTCATGACGCGTCGAAAGCTCAACCAAGTGTAACAAGGCTCGTAGGTACCCGTTCGTAGTCTGTCTTCATTCCCAGCTCTACAATTCATTTTTATTCATACACATCGGTTCCACGTACCACCGTACTTACTACGAAATAATAAGTACCCATATGTTCATTCGTTTCATTATTTCCGAGGATTCCTTCCCATTGTAATTAATAAAGTAAACGATGGTTAACTTTTCTCATTAAGTCGCTTATAATAAGCTTCGGCGAAACTATAATATCTGGCATCAATTTAAAGTTTTCTGACAGCTCGTTGGTTTCACAGCTGTGTTTGTGAAAGTCAACAACATTGAATATTATTGATATTTTGACAATAATGAGGACTTTCTTATTCAAATAAAATCAAATAAACTCTTAGATCAAAATCAATATCAATTAACTCTGTGTACGAAAAGCTTACAAATTGAAATGCAGTAGGACTGACTTGAGAAAACACAAGTGCAGTTAAAAAATAGAACATGTACAGTTAAATCTTTAATAGGAGTCCAAAAAGCTTAGCAGTATATAGGTGAACTGCTAACAGAATAAAACCAAACGCTGGCAGATACCGACTCATCTCATCGATCACCGACTTGTCCGAGGCTCTCTGAATATCAACTTCAAGGCCGAACGTTTCCGTCTGATGAAGGCCAGGCTCCGACCAACACTGCTCCAAACCATGACAGGATCTGAAACGTTCCAATCAAATTTGGAGAACCGATTTGCCGCCGTGGAAACCACAACAGACGTTAACCAGAACCACGAATATGTGGTTCGGATCCTCAGGGAGGAAGGTTCGAGATTCTGTAACATGCAGCGTAAGGGCAAGAAATCAAAGCTTTCGGAAGAGACATTAGGGCTTATGAAGAAACGACGTGAAAACCCGCCTGTCACTTCGTCAGCTAAGCGGGCTCTAAACCAAGAGATCAACAAGCACGTACGACGCGACCTCCGGTGCTCCAATACTCTTGACATTGAAAGAGCAATTGAGCTAAATCGGGGGTCAAAGGTGTTCGTACAATCTCTTGGAAGAAGCCACTTGACGAAGTTGACCACAACAAGTGGAGAAGTCGTTTCTTCGGTGCCGGCAGTCCTTTCGGAAGTGGAAAATTTCTATGGCCGGCTATACGCATCGCATGCATCTCGACCTGATCCCGGAAATGAGGATTCTAGAGCCACATTAACACGCCATTTCACCGAAGACCTGCCAGAAGTCAGCAGTGACGAAATCGAGATCGCTCTGAGACAGCTCAAAAATGGAAAAGCCCCTGGCGAGGATGGCATTACAACAGAGCTTTTAAAAGCAGGAGGAAAGCCCGTACTGGGGGAGCTCCAGAAGCTTTTTAATGCCGTCCTGTTTGAAGGGAGAACTCCAGAGGCGTGGAGTAGGAGTGTTGTCGTCCTGTTCTTCAAGAAGGGAGACAAAACCCAGCTGAAGAACTATCGACCCATTTCCCTCCTAAGCCACGTCTATAAGCTGTTCTCAAGAGTGATCACGAACCGACTTGCGCGAAGACTCGACGAATTCCAACCACCGGAGCAGGCCGGGTTTCGGAGCGGATACGGCACCATAGACCACATCCACACAGTGCGGCAGATTATACAGAAGACCGAAGAGTATAATCAGCCCCTGTGTCTAGCATTTGTGGACTATGAGAAGGCCTTTGACTCGGTTGAAATCTGGTCTGTTCTGGAGTCCCTGCAGCGTTGTCAAGTAGATTGGCGATACATCCAAGTGATGAGATGTCTCTACGAAGCCGCTACAATGTCCGTCCAAGTACAGAATCAGCAAACAAGGCCCATACCGTTGCATCGAGGAGTGAGACAAGGGGATGTTATTTCCCCGAAACTGTTCACTAATGCAATGGAGGATATGTTCAAGACGCTGAACTGGAAAGGGCGAGGCATCAACATCAATGGCGAACACATCTCTCACTTGCGATTTGCTGACGATATCGTCATCATGGCGGAAACGCTGCAGGACCTACAACAGATGCTGAACGACCTGGCTGAATCTTCTCTACGCATCGGCCTACGGATGAACTTGGACAAAACCAAGGTCATGTTCAATGAACATGTTCTACCGGAACCGATTGCGATACACGGCGCCGTTCTCGAAGTTGTTCGGAAATATGTATACCTCGGGCAGACATTGCAGTTAGGTAGAAACAACTTTGAGAACGAGGTGAATAGGAGAATTCAGTTGGGTTGGGCTGCATTTGGGAAGCTACGTCGAGTCCTAACATCGTCGATCCCACAGTGCCTAAAGACAAAAGTCTTCAATCAGTGCGTCCTACCTGTCATGACTTACGGAGCCGAAACGTGGACACTGTCGGTACGGCTGGTTCACAAGTTTAAAGTCGCTCAGCGGGCTATGGAAAGGGCTATGCTCGGCATTTCTCTGAGGGATCGCATCAGAAATGAGGTAATCCGTCAGAGAACCAAGGTCATCGACATAGCCCACCGAATCAGCAAGCTGAAGTGGCAGTGGGCTGGCCATATTAGCCGAAGAACCGATAACCGTTGGGGTAAACGAGTTCTAGAGTGGAGACCGCGCCTCGGCAAGCGTAGTGTAGGACGTCCTCAGGCACGGTGGAGTGATGACTTGCGCAAGACGGCTGGCACGAGCTGGATGCGAGAAGCCGAAAATCGATCTCAGTGGCGTGCACTTGGAGAGGCCTATGTCCAGCAGTGGACTGCGATGGGCTGATGATGCTGGCAGATATACACAATTTCTTTCTACGTATTCTCATACACAGTAGCTTACAATAGGAGTACGATAGCTTGCGTTGCATGTTCCAACGAAAATAGGCCACCATATCTCTTACCTCCGTACCTATGCATACGAGTAAAAGGAATGTAGAACGAAGGAGTTTTCAATTGACTTTGTGGCATTTAATCATTGTACGATATAATGTAACGTGTAGGTAAAAACTCGAAAAGATGTGTTGAAGATGTGTTCTTTTTAAATTCTGTATACTCGTAAGTAATGATGTATTTGTACAAAACTATACGACTTTGTTTTTGATGTTCGGTTTTCAGAAAAAGAACAAACACACAAAGCTTTAAAAGAAAAAAAAACATCAGCTCCAACTTTCCAAGATCACATAGGTAACATTCAGTATCTCGAACGACATTGTACTGTATGCAAAGGGTGCGCCCAGACTGCTCACAATGCCCGCCGCGTCCACCGACGTACAACTTCGAAAATCGACTTTCAATGAAACTTTTCCACGTCACATTTACATTTATACAAACAAACTCTCGAAATAGGTAAACGGATAATGACATTCATTACAGTTTGTTGGGACAGTTGTAAGACTTCGCGGACAATGGTAGTTTGAAATAGGTATTATGTACAGGGTCTATTCATATCATATCTCAATGACACGGTAACATTTCTACGTCAATACACTACAATACTAATATTATATTAACGACAACAGCATTATGAAATTATAATGATGAGCACATCGTACAAAAAGCAGAAAATAAGTACCTAAAATATCAGCTTTTTTGTTCTTGCAAATAACATGTTCATTGGGGGTTTCATCCCTATAACATGAAGTGCCAATTAAAACTCCAGTGACAAAAAAATACTCTTTAGCGGACTCAGTTATCAATTATACTAAAAGAGTATCAAAAAAATAATTTAATAATTATGTGAATAAGTTTTCGTTCTTAACTAAAAGTCAAGTTTAAATGAGGTCAGTGGGTACGCAGCCTTGTGAAAAACAAACAAGCTGTTCTACTAGACTGGGTCTGTTACTAAATCTATTTAGAAAACTTTTTACTATAATTAATGAACATCCAATACTATTTAAAAAAAGTAATTGAACAACATTTTAACTTTGATGTTGTAAAAAATATACTATTTTAATAAAGAGCAGAGTATCTTTCTCATTAATAAGTTTTACATTTAAATATTTTAAACTAATTAAGGATTGTGAAGCCTTAATTGTGAAAACCACTGAGATTGAGTTTACATTTATAAATTAAAACAAGAAAGTTTTTCCTATAAAGGTAAACAAAAGCCCGCTAGAGTTCACTGGCCTCCTCATCAATGCAGAGGTTGCATTAAACTTTTTCCATTGTCTCCATTGATGGATTTGCATCAGAAAATTGCCGGGATTTTGTTCCTAATAAGTTTCAAGAAGCTACTAAATATTGTCTTATGAATAAATATGGAATATTGTGCGAATACGCTTATCATTTACCGTGATTATAGCATAACTTTTAAGACGGTCGCTTTTGTTCCTAAATTCTTTATTATGATGTTTTACATTAAATACTTAGTTTTATTAATTATACCTAATTCAGTTACAATTATCATTAAAGTATCCAAAGTTATTAACGCCAAAGTTGAATATTTAATGTATAAAGGACCACGGAGGCGGACCCATGAGCACACCTAGTCCAATTAAGTATCATTGTCAAAAGCAATTTGTGGGCATTTGCATATTACCACCCGTCTATCATACATTATTTCGGTAATAACTATTCCGGAAATAATGTTCACGGACTTCTATGAATGGAGCTACGAACTATTATAAATGTGCTGTGTTTTATTGACTTTAATAATACGTCTAACCTACATATTCGTTACAAAAACTTGTACGCGAGTGCTTTAGATACATCAGAATCGTACACTAGATTACCTGTACTTGGATAGACTCGTAAGTAGAGCAACAACATTTTGTCGTGACGACTTGTGATTTCTACCCTATAACATGTTTCTTCCTGTGCCGAGTTTCCGGATAAACGGCGAATTCGGCGCGTGCGAGCGGCCAACCTGACCGATTCGATTTGCTCTAACGTGATAGTCACACATTCAGCTCCCGCCGGACCGTGTAAGTGCTCCATTCACTACGGAGACCATTATTAATACATCCCCTCCCTACTCGTCTCCTCTCGAGGCCCTCATTGTGCGCCGTTGCGAGTTAATCCTCCGTCCGGCAAAGATCGCCGATCGAATGCGACCGACCCAGCTTTGTGAAACGTAATAGGGTCCTACGGTTAAATGCCGCGTGTAATTTTTGGTTTGCGATTGTAATTATCTATTGAATCGCAGTACTTCGAGGGAAGAGTTCAATTATCGCGCGACGCTCCGGCGGACTGATTGATTGGTTTTGGCCCTGTTTGTATCTGTCAGCCTGATAGACACACCACACCACTACATTCTACACTGAATTAGTGAAGCGGCGCGAGCCCACCGCTTTGTTTTATCAGACAGACTGCACGCTGCAGGTGCTACGTAATCAGGTTTGCAATTGCTCAAATAGCGAACTTAATTTCAGTATAAACTGTTCTCACTCATTCCCGTTATTTCAAAAAAGGAAAAATAATGATCATAAATACAGTGTGTCGTTAGGAGTACAGTAATGTTGTAAAGTGTTCTACTCGGATCCGGTTCGAAATAGTTCACAATGTAGATAATACAAAACGGAAACATGTATCGAGAAAAATAGATGAGCTGTGAATCGATTGAGTGCTGTGTAGTATCGAGCGTCGCGACGGACGAACGGACACCTCCCAAAGGAGTTGCAGAACCAAGCTCGGCAAAGCAATTTAACCAATTTAATGTCATTCGCGTCTATTGACGGGCTCCCGCGCTCTCAATTTAAAAATAGACGCCATTGTGTTGCCGGCGCGAAAATATTGTACTGCCGAATAGTCTAGCAGTATCAAATTGTAGAGGATTTCATCACTTCGTCGAAAACGTTTTTCTTATAATATGATTTAAATGGCTGTTAAATAGTCATAACCGGGCGGTGCGACGACATACTTATACCGTAATAAAGTGGCAATACGGCCCGAAGAAGAAATTTAGTATCGGGATTAAGTTATTTTCAGTTATGACATCAAAGTCTCCGTATTTCATTTCCACCGTCTGCACCCACAAAGTATTTAAGACTGACATCGTGTGTCCAAATCTAGAAAAACATTTTTCTATTTTTTATAAATACAATATTGAAATAGTGAAGCTAAACACCTCTAAATGTAAATTAAATTAGGTAGGAATCATCGTTATTATAAATAATAATTCTTTGAACACTATGGTCTAAAATTCATTTGCACACACGTAGGTATTTTAGGTATATTTATTGGATAATATCCAAGTAGGTTTACATATAATATGCAATATATAATGTGCCATATTCGCACTGTAACATACTTTATATGTTTCCCTTAACAACAAGAGGTTTGAACTTTTTACTCCATATCTATATACTCATACATTTCTATATACTCCAAAGTTAAAGTAAGTTTACAATAAGTAGTAATTTTATTTCGGTTTTATAGAATTTCATGAATGCTGGTTTAGTGTGTAAATGTTATAGCTAGGTATATCGTTGCCCATCAGGCTAATCCGGGGGTACCGCACGATCTCCCGCGAAGCAGCTGGCCTACTTGCTGGACTGCCACCGTGGGATCTGGAGGCGAGGGTCTTCTTGCGCCTGTACGACTGGCGCGAGGAGGCTCAGCGCCGGGGAGAAACCCCGTTGCCGCGGCAAGTTGTCGCGCAGCGGGCGGAGCTCCGGCGCGATCTCATGGTGGCCTGGAGGGAGCGACTGTCGCAACCCAGTGCAGGGCACGCCACCATCGTGGCGGTAAGTCCCCTCTTTGAGGAGTGGCTCGGGAGGAGTCACGGCGCCCTCACGTACCGCATGACGCAGGTCCTCACCGGACACGGTTGTTTCGGGAGGTACCTGCACCGCATCGGTCGTGAGGAGGCGCCCGGGTGTCACCATTGTGCGGACAGCCCCGAGGACACGGCGGACCACACAGTCCAGGTGTGCCCCGCATGGGAGGGGCACCGCCGGGTCCTCGTCGAGGCTTTGGGCGGCGGCGACCTCTCGCGTCCGGCCTTGGTTCAGGCCATGGTCCGGGGCGAGAGGGAATGGGATGCCGTCGCCTCTTTCTGCGAAGCGGTCATGCTCGAGAAGGAGGAGGCGGAACGCCAGAGGGTTCGCACCTCTCATCCCGGCCGCCGCGCTGGACCAGGTAGACACCATGGGCGCCGGGTGTCGCGAGATGACTCCCGGCCACCGTAGGCGTGGGTCTGTGGGCGGTGAGTTCGGGTGGCTCATCGTCCCTCTGTCTTTCTAGACGACAGACCCGTGTCGACGGCGCGCGTTGTTCCACGCGCTCCTCAAAGAGATGTCAGCAACCCCAGCGGGGCCCAGCAGGGCCAAGGCCTGCCGGGGCTGCGGGTTGTTCGAAAGAGATACCGCGGCCCTGGTACATAAAAGGCCTATGACAGAACACGACGATTTTAGTCAGTAAGAGTCTGACACTCCCTCACCGCTGCTAACCCACAGCGGGAGGGGTCATTTGATGATTTTACGTCGCTAAAAAAAAAAAAAAAAAGGTATATCGTTGCCCCCTTCATTAAATGTGACAACCATGTCATAAAGTTTTACATAAAAATATTCATGACTTAATAAATTAAAAAGATTAACTATTCTAATTACGTTTCCAAACTTTTACACCAGTTCAGAAAATATTGTTTATTTAACATTAGCTGAAATAGCGTTATACATCAAATTAAGAACTAAAAGACTTTTTTTTTCAATTAGCCTGTGCTGTCCCACTGCTAGGCCTCCATATTCTTGTACGTTTGTCTATAAATCGCTGTTTGTGGGCAATCCGAGAGAAAGCTGTCCAAGTCTTCTCTCCAGCGTTTCCTTGGTCTCCCTCTCGGTAGCCTTCCATTATCAAAAAGACGTTATACCTAATAATATATCATACATAAGCAGAGGATGTGTTACCACATGGTATACCCTAATTATAAAATCTTTCTATTTTATTATTACTTAAGCTTTACTCTGAAGAGGAGAATAGTCGGTCAAATTAAATATTTGAGGCGGTCATCGTGATCGCGAGCCCGTTCACTCGCCACCGTGTACGTCTTTACCTCTCCTCATCAATTATACAAGTGTCTGCGTCCTTTATAAAATATTTACAACTCTTACCTTCGCCCATAAACTAAGGGTACTGATTTACGTTACTATTATTATACTTAATGGTTATTTGATTATGAATCCATGAAATATACAATCTGGCCATTTCACAATGTGATTTATTTAAGGTCTGTAATTTGAATGTCTCATTAAATGGGTCGTTAAATAAACAAACTAAAACCACTATGAATATTTATATTCGGACCAGTTGAAATATTACAATGACAGACAAACAAACCAAACCCGCATTGGCCATAAAAAGGATTAAATGTGACTTTAAAGTAACGTATGGGAAATCAAAACAACGAGAGTCAGTGAGGCAAGAGTTTCAAATTCATTTCAATCAAAATCATTCCACAAAGATATTACAGCACAATGTCAGCGCAATTCAGTACTTTAATCAAGAACATTCTCTTCTAGAACTTTACTCGTTCACTTATTTCGGCGTGCTACCTAACTATACCTATTTAACTTCATAGCTCGACGTCTAAATTAAAAGGCCAACTTTACCAGTATACGTATTCAAATATATTCATCGGTATGCTGACAGAAACCATGCAGTGTTACTCTAAAACACGTCAATTAGTAAACAGGCGTAAACCACAGGCATTCGGTCGAGCAGACGCCGCGCCGCGAGGGTTGGCCGCCATCTTGGATCGGGGGTCAAATTAAATTGACATGTGGTTTGTGCAGACATATTGTGCTCGCTTGGAAGCATTGTGTTGACACCCCTAATTATACAGGTCCAACGATATGAGCAGATAAAGCATTGTAATTAACTTAATACCCGCCGTAGATATAATTTGACCCGATTCAAAGTTATTTCATTTTATGAATCGTGCCCCCATCTCCCTACGCCTAAATAGTTCGTTGTTGGGCGATAACATTTGATCAGCACTCGCTACGCAACGCACACATGTAAATTGAGTACAAAACCTCTAAACCACACATTCGCCCATGAATTTAATAACAATAAATATTATGCGGACAAAAATCCTTTCAAATGTTTAACATGCAAAATAACATTTTCATAAAATAACTTTAATGTTATGCAGCCCGAGGCTACGAGCATCTAAATTATAAAACGTGGTCCACGAGAAGAGGACGTAATATCGGCAATATCGGCGCTCGAAGGGAAATCTTCCCGTAGCGCTGTCGTTAAATGATCGCATCTCATCGGCGCGGCGCGGCCAGACGCGGCGTCAGCGGACACCGTTTCCTCAGTTTAGCATATCGACTGAGCTCGCCAAATTCACACCGAGACATAATGTAGACGTTCAGGGGCGCCCGTGTTAAAGCCATTATTGAACCCTAATACTATTTTAAAAAATGGCCATCCTAAAACTGAACGCCTTCCGGAGAAAGCTGTTCGCGAACAGACACTTAATAGGATTGGATGAAGATGGCGGAGTAATAAAGCGTGTTCAGTAATGTATTTATAGAAGATGTGCCGGCATCGCCTCGTTGCACGGATCGCCTTCAATTTACTGTTCGAGATTACGATTAGCTTTCGATCGGGCTTTATATTAAACTTGCCGCCGGGGACCGACCGCCCCTATCACACTATTCAAAAATATCCATTACTACAGTTCTGATTTGCGTCCTCTTTGTCTCTAACGATGTTGTTTACAACTTTGCTAATCATTATAATGGAATAAATACATCGTGATAATTTAATTAAGCAACTAACAGTCGTAAAAGGGCATTCGGGGAAGTCAGATTACACAAGTTACACTCCAGTTGTAGTTCACTAAAGTTACACTTGTGCGGGCTGCACGTGCACCTGAACTAATTATATTAGTTTAATAAACGTAGACGTAACATCAGAATAGTATTTATGAAATCAGCCCAACTAATATCATAGAGTAATGTCAATACAATCAATAGAAACTACAAATTAATTACTCATACTTGTACAACAACACAAGGGGTGGATTCATTGGATTTGCGGACATCAGTCGGTAAGTATCATTTATGTGATACGAAAATAAACGAATGTAGATAATGGACGGCGGGATCAATACAAAGTAATCGCAAGCGGATCCAATAAGCCCGGCCAAAACAACGGGGGGTCGCATCGGACGGGATCGGAGGCTGCGAGCCGAACATGGGGAAACAATATGGCGGCATGCAAATAGCTCGGCCATTATCGCACCTGGGCAGCGCGAGCCGCCCGACGAGTAAACAAGATTACGGGAATTGAATGGCTAATTAGGGGAAAAGAAGCGAGCCCAGCGAGCCTAGCGAGCACGCTGAGTTATCGCACCTCGTTTCTGCCATATTTCACGACGCTTAACTCGCCTTTATTGTTTGGCCGCCTCTTGTTTAGCTAAAGAGGCTTGTTAGCCTATCTCTTGAAGCCTAGGTAGACTGCATTAACTGCCGTCACAGCCAGAAGCGAAGATTTACTGCGCTACAAAGCTTCTAACACCGCTAAATAATATTAGCGACGCGCTTTGCCAACCTGCTAGCAGCCACGAACAAAATAAAAACAAAACCTGCCAGAAATCAACAATTTAAGCCTGCAAACTCATTTATGACATTATCATTGGTAAATTAATTAATCGTATTATACAGTCGGCGTGTATTTATACGACCCACATCATAGATAAAAGCATTAACAAGGTAAACGTGACGACAACCAAGTTACGCCGCAATATTGCTTTTCGATACAGGACCGCAGAGCCCCGCGGTACTCCACATCACACAAGAAAGCACTTTATCATTATTCAATTAATTAATTAGTGACTTTTATAGATAATAAAGTGAGTATGTTTACGAGTCAGCTTCGTTAATTTTATGTTATCTGTTTAATTGTATGAGCCTCCGGCGACGTCGGCGACGCATTATCGGGGTATCACCCGAATGTTATGTTCCCATTATATTATTCTATGATATGTCGATCAAACTTAATATAGATACCGTAAATTCCCCCATATTATTAATATACTTTTTAATGTCCCAATATCCTATTAAATTAATTTAACCCAACTCCAAAAATAAAATGATATTACTCTAACTTATTGGAGAATTTATTAGAATCTCTGAATGCTACGTTGGTACTCGCAAAGGATAAATTTAACTTTCATATTGTATCTTGTGAATACAAGAAACTCGTAAACGTCAGTCCTGAATATATCTGCATGTCGATTTTGCAACACAACAAGCAAAAAGAGTTGTCACTGCTAACATTTGTCACAGATATAAATCTTATATCATCCATGCATAACACGAGGGCTTGAACAATTTTATTTACATTCGCAAATCGTAGGTTCAGTCAGAGCTATAGGAGCACAATGTTATTCTTAAACAAATCTCAATAAGGAAAACATCGAACAAACTGACATGGAAAGCAGTAAACAAAAACGTTTGACCCTAACTTAATGACGGGACTGTCTGTCATGTCACTCTAGCGTTCGTTTACTAGTTCGATATGATTTAAAAGGGTTCCTCTGCTTACGACCGTCTGCTTTAAACGTAATTTAATTACATATTATAAAGCTTGTCTAAGCCCACACAGAACCCAGTCACTACAAGATTAATGAATCCCAGCGATACAGATACATGACTTATTCTGTACATTACTGTGCAAGAGGCCATATTTAATGCCCACGATTTTATGATTGCAGTCATTTAGAACGTTGCCTCGTCCTCGCTAAATGCCTTCGCTGACATCCAGACGTTTATCTCCCACTCAATTTCAATTAGATAATATTACTGATGAACGATATTTATTTCTTTCTATCGTTGCGTCTGCACAAATTCCTCATTAATTTGTGAAAAGCTTTTAGTGACCCAAGATCCCGAAAGCCAAACACTTTGTCTAGGAGAAGCCAGAAAGTTCCATAATTTCTTTGCCGAGATAAGAGGCGAAAGTTCACGCAGGAGCGGAGATTTATGACATCACCGTCGTTCCTTTCACTAAATAATAAAAGGCTCGCTGTAAAACGCGGTGGAGGCATAAAAGTTTTACGTCCATACAACCCGTTGGTGTACGCAAACGGAGCATGTAGGGCGCGCCGTGTTAGGACGTCAAATCTCCATAAAGAGTAATCAGTGTCGGCACAATAGTCCGTTGGCCCATAAATTGTAACACCAACGTACGTTCATTTTGTCTTGATCTGCGCAGAGGATAATTTGAGCTGGGTTCGTCTTGAGACCAAAAATTATGAATATAATTCGGTATAAACGATATAATAACAGTATAAAGAAGTTTTAGACTGTGATATAATAGTGACTTGTTGCTCTGCGTGGCGCGCTACTTGAACGTCGCCGCGTCGCGTCGCGGTTGCGTGTAGCTGATTTCACGACGTGACGTTATGACACCGACATCTGCCCTGCTGTGAGAATAAGGAATTAATTGCTACATTTAGGCTGTTGAGTTACAAAATTACTATATTAATAAAAATAATTTAGATAACCTAATGCAAATCAAAAGAAAAATACATAAAAACCATGTTGACCTGGAGCCTAATTTAGCTTGAGATTATTTTTAGGTTTCGGTTCGTGCCGTGTTCGTATAAAATTATACATATTTCTCTAGTCACTCTTGATTGTCTATCGCTACAATAGCGATATATATTAATATTGATATTGTATTTATTTTTAATTCAGGCGTTGTTCAGCAACAAAAGCTATGTACCCACGCAGTCAATGTAGTATCAAAATGAAAAGTGTCTGACACTCAAGCATTCTCTATCTACCCGTACGTCAATGAATTTAAAAGCGTTGAAAGATTTACCGTGTACACAAACACTTACGAAGGATGGGACAAGTTGAACTATTGTAAACGAATTTAACACGGTAAGCAAAATATAACTTTACGAAGCTATGATTTATTACAGCTTTTTAAGTGCATATTTTATAAAAAGCAAGAAAGTTTAATATAATCTTTTTTTTGAGTCCCAAAATAGCATGCATTTATGAAAGTGTAACAATTCTTTGTAAAGGTAAATCCAAAATTTTTTACTTCTATTGTAATGTGAGAATATACTTCGCCATTTTATTTCATTTCATGCCTTTGAAACTCAATAGCTACTGAACACACAAAGATTAGCGGCTTTTTATTGTACGTTTTACTTCTAATTCACTTACAACCGTGTGTTTTATTTAACAAAAATGAAAAAAAAAAACCTTTTCACAGGTAATCCAGTTGGTAAAAAATGTAGTTGTAACTTGATTTAATGAACTCCTTGTTTATGTTTTCGTGTCTAATCCGACGATCGGCCGCTTTCCGATGGTTGTAAGACTACCAGATTATAGCTTAACATGTGATTGTAACCCGATATGACACGCGAGAGCACGGTGCGCCGTGACGCCCTTACGAACGTGTCGTAATTCAATAAACCGCTCTGCACCGACTAATGGAGGATACACCTTCAGAGACAAACGCTTTCAAATGAACTCTCCTGTTCCTATATCACATCGATCGCTACATACTTAATGTATCCTGTATTAACCAAATATATGTAGGTATAAGATTCCCTACATAGTTGTACACAACACATTCGATAAGGTTTGATTTTGAAACATAGCAACTGAAATATTCTGTACCTATAAAATCCCGCCTGAAACCACGATTCTGTTCAACAATGTAACAAATGTAGCAAAATATTCCGCTCGAACTCAAAAGGCGTTTTAAACGTTTCGAATTAAGATCACGCACATCCAGCTTCCATACAATGGAGTGACGCGAGACCTACTTTCTGCTGGTAATTACATTGTTACTTTAAATGGTCCCTGCTCTCCGCTAGATAGAAAACAGTACTTTGTTTTGATTAACCTTAAGTCCTAATACGTGGTCCTGTCTATCTTACTTACGTCTCTATTTATTTGCGCTAATTTGACGTTAGGAGAAACACAGAAATATATGAAGCATGGAGTAATCAGTGATTAGCGGTATGTGTACTTATAGAAAGCCATACTGCTAGCGTTTCAAGCTCCTTTTAGATTGCTTGACGCTAGATTGCTTGAGCCTGATAGGCTATTATCTATCTGTAAGCCACTATCGCAGTCTTGACGCTAGACACAGATCTCACGTGTGCCAATAACAACAAACGTGACTTCAATCGGCACCTACCCGGCGTTCACTCTGACAGTTCCAAAAAGGGAAGAGCGAGAAAGGCACACGTGATTACGTAAGCGGATTATTTCAATCCCCAATCATGGTAATGGTAGAACAAAGTTATGAATAAGCTATTTTTCAATATTATTTCAATATAAGTAGGTTGTCGTCCATCGGCTGCGTGGCAGTATCGTGCGATCAGGGTCCACGCCCGTCGCTCGTCCGTGCGCCGTGCGGTGACAAACAACATTCGTGGACGACATTTATGCGACGTCATGGCACTCAATAGAAATGCTTCGATTTACGTTCCTCTTCTACTTTTTGTCAGACATCTTTTTTATTCGTTCCGTGGCACAAGCCATTACATAAAACTGTTATACCTGAAGAATTGTTGACGTAGTTGCATAGGATCGTGTGATTGCCTCGAGTTTCGCTGTATTGTCATGCCACACTACAGACTATTTGCAGCAAGTTCCTTGCACAAGAGACAGATACAATAGAATAACATTTTTCATGAAGCTGTATAACTTGTAGAAGTTTATTTTACGAGTTGTGTGAATGTTATATGGTTTCAGGATTTATTTCGCTCTCTCGCTAACCAGGGCAAAAGGATTGTTTCAAATCACCTATGCAACATCTTAATGTTGAAAATACTATGTTATTATATTAATTTGACAGCCGAATCCTTTGACGAAAACACTGTTAAGAAGGGCTATCAACATCAAAACGACGGCGAAGTTCGATATTCGATGATTAAGACAATCCAATTTTCAAAACTGGAGTACTCCAGTATTAGATAGGTACTTAAAGAACGTCGAATTTAAATGTCTTCGGCAAAAATTGAAGGCAATACCAGGCCGAGATCAAAGCGATAGCGGCACTTCAACTTTTTTGTGGAACCGATACCTACTCTTCATTTCCTTTTTAATACGGATTCAATATAGCGATAAGGACATCAGGAAATTTTTACAGAAATCAATCTTCGTGTTATTGTAACGTGTTTATTTTGTGTCGGAAAAGAGACAGGTGTCCCTTGACGATTTATTTTTGTACGATGATTATACATAAACACTAGTAATAGTGGATTGTAGAGCATAACGAGTGAGCGCCGATCGAGATTGCAGCAAAGACAATGCCTTCACGGTGGCGGGTTGTAGGGGAGCCATTTGTATTCGTAATGGTAGATCGAATTTCGTATTTGTTCGTGGGGTCGTTAGCAGCACCTTCATGCTTGTTTATAAAGAAAACAAAACCCTTTACCGGCGCGAGTCGCGGGGGCGCGCGGCTTGTAACCTTACTACCTCTAGGAACAACTCGTACTGTATGAATATAAAATAATATTTATCATCTATGAACACGACCTGATATCAGACCATTATACATTTAGAATGTTGCTCTAGACTACACCAATAAATTGTTGTTGTAGTAGTAGTCCAAACAAATCATAAGATTAACATACAGACAATATTATGCACATACATTATGCATTCCAAACTTATAGGTAATGTATGTAAATTCTTTACTATAATTCAAAATAATACTGAAAACTGAATTGTGATACGAGCTATCGTCAAGTCTATCATGAAAAATAGGAATATATTTAAAAAAAGGATGATATTTTCTTTTGTATGCATCGTGACAAGCAAATGTTTTTTTTTAAGTAAAGATAAATTAATTACTGCAGGTAATAAATAATTATGTATCACACCAATATTCATCACCATACGAATTCTACATAAAATTAAATGAAATATCATATTTCTTAACCAAAACTTGCCGTCGAGTTACTTTAGTTAATGTAATCGTACACGACAAAAGCTTACGCTGCACTGCACTCTAACCACCAAGTAACGAGGTATTCATGTTTTTACGTTGTTTTAGATTGTTGGACAGATATGGCATACCTAAGAGCCAATAGAGCGTGAACTAAAGTCACGCGCCAAGGATTTCGGTACACACGTCTTAAGACTCGGCACGTCGTCATCTCTTCTCCAAAACTCGAAAGCCTACCTATGACGTAGCAAGTACCTACGACCCGCGTAGACCATCGATTGTTTTCACTAACTTAATATAATGTAACATTGGATATAGGGAGCCGATATTGAAGGGTGAGTTTATATCAGATACGGGATTTGAGGATTTGTAAAGCCAATTTCAAAAGCCGTTATGTAAGTTTCCAGCGTCAAGGGCAACGTCTGTTTACAGATTGTTTTGATATAATAAAAGCTTTTTTGTGTTACGGCGGAGACGTGAGATTCTTTTATTTAACCATGTTTTTGTGTATTTTGTTTTGATCGGTCAGAATTGGTCCAACGTGGATCGTCACAAGCTGTGCATATGCGGTGTCAAGATCACGTCGGCGTAGCGTCGCGCCGCCGCGGGTGACACGCGCACCCCGCCACCCGCCGCGCACCCCACACCCCCGCTGTAGTCCTCTTGTTACCCTCAACCCTCGCACCACGCATGCTCCAATTATAATCTGTTTAGGGATGTCTATTGTCGATTAAGATTTTTTGTTATGCAAATTATTCATGAACATTGCGAAACTTTCGCATCGATGAATTTCCACCTGAACGTTGAAAAGCAACCCTTGGGAAAATTTTAAAAACGTATAATTTTTTTAAATGTTTAGGGTCTTTTATTATTGTAAAAAGTATGTATCATAGAGTAACCTCCAGGTTTCTCGTATTATCGTAGAAACTGGCAGGGTTAAGCACAATATCTACCCGTAGCGGATAACTCGATAGCTCGACATGGGATAGGGCGGCATTATCCGTGGGCTCGGGATGCGCGCGCAGCGGCGTCGCGCGGAGGGCATCAAATCGCCTGCGGAGGGCGGCCGTGGCGCGCGCGTTTCGTTGTCTCCCGCGCGATCACTCGCCACAACACCTCCGACGACGGCGAGGTGCGCTGCGAGCCCGATGCGACTCGTTCGCGGTCACTGACCGATACGCCGTAGATCACAACACCGTGCTTAACCTCCGCCCCGAGGCGTCCCGCGATCTCTGTAGGCCCGAGCCTCCGTGGCCGCCTCCGATACTCCACATGCACCAGGTAGCCCGAGTCCCGAGTCCCGACCCTCGGTAGCGTGATACCCAGCAATATTTCCGTAAGCGGCGCAATATACCGGACTACTCGCTCGCTGTCCGACTTTAATTTGTTCTTTATTGTTTTTTGGTGTTTATTGTTTTCCTAAATGTGTTTTCATCGTTGTAAAAATACCTGGAATTACAATGTACTTAGTCGGCCGTGTCAGTGAGTTCGTAAGGGTGCCTTTCAACGCAGGCGTGAGTTATTCATGGATTGCCTCTACTTCTACTTACGCTTACTGTTGGATTAGATAATGTGTACGATATGCATCTTTTTACATGAATTTGGTCTATGATTAAATTGATCAATTTATGTAGATAGTTGTTTAAAATGTCATGAGATTAAAGAAATTTGTAAGCACTGATATGTATCTTAATCTCCAACAGTTGGATGCATGAATTTAAAACTGGATTTTTTATTCTAAACGCATACTTATTTATTGAGAGATTAAATCTATCGCCGAAAACCCACTAATGTGACAGACTGTTGGAAATAGTGGTAGGTGCCTTTCTTGGATAAAATGTCGAGTGTCATTAGTTTTTAGCATTACCATATTCGCTTGCCAATTGCTAACTTCGCAGAATAACATTACTGTCAATACATGTGGGATAGTATGCAAGCAAGACATGAAATATATGAGTAGATATTCTCATTTATGATAAGATTTTGTAAACATAAGATGTTTATTTATATCCGTGATAAGAAGTAAGTAAATATAAATATTTTCTTACCGTGGCACTTTACATCGATTCATTAATGCCGTGGTATTGTAGTCAAAACCTTATCATGCTATTATTTACATTTAATTTGCATGTACCTACATAGTATGACACCATATCACTAGGTACTTTTTTAATTTTTTGTCTGCTAAGTACCTAATTATAAAGTTTACAAAGATACTTAGGTAATAATTAAATCCGTAAACTTAAAAATACATTTGACAGGAAAGGTAAAATTTTTGTTATTGAATAATAAAAAGTAATAAAATATTTAGCTTGATGGTATATCACGAAGATGAGTTATAATATAATGGTTCATGTAAATATTGTTACGCTATTAAAATAAATCAACCCATTTTATTAACTCTACTTTAGAAATAACTATAGCAATTAATTCCTGCAAGGAACAGTCGTAAAGAAAACGCATAGAATCACCTAAAATATGGCTCATTAAACAACAAAACTTAGATTTTTATGTAGCCGCATAAATTGTCAAGCAAAAACGAAGTCATAAAGCTGGCTAAAAGTTCTGTCGCAGACAAAAACTTGTTATTTTCACACTTTATGTAGCACTTAAAACGACCAAAGAAAAGGATTAACACTCCGTAAAGCGCGTTACTTAACTCTGCAATCAAATTTATTTTTGTTTGCTTTCCAGTACTTTCGTCTATCTTAAAAGATACTCTGTACAAAAACACAGGCTATTTAAGTTGAACCCATAATTGCACCGTAACCATTAAAACCTTACATAATCGTATCAAACACGACATAAGAGTACGTATAGAAAAGTTTGACCAAAGTCTCAGAGTTAAGTCTCACGGTTCCTATTAACGATGTGGAGCCATATGCAAGAACCCACCAGCGGTGTAGGTATTAACGGCAACTTGAACTCGAGCCCGGACATCAATTAGGTTCGACTTGTTCTCGCAATTATGTGCTCAAACTAAATTGCTGGAAGATTCGTCGGACGCTAATGGTTCTGCTAAGTTTCATGACACATGACTGTGATAGCACGCTGCGCTCGCGTTCACACGCTAGCGATTTAAGGAATCTATCACAGTACTGTCAAATCATTGTTCTTTAACACATATCTTAGCGTATGTCATGTGTCACAAGTCAAAGTGATACGTCACGGCGTCACGGCACGGTATGCTAGCCTAATGTCCTCGGCTAATGTGGCGGTGGCCGACAAGAGGACAATTTCCGGGCCCGCCCCTACCTTCCCGCCATTACGTACTAGAAACAATTCTATAACCATTATAATCATTAATGATGCCGCGCCACCATTAAGCTCGCTTACATTGATTTTCTCTTTTCATCATTATTTATTATCTGAAAGTCAATATTTCAGAAAGGCTCGTCTCCGCTTCAACTTTTTTTGATTTATTGAAGAACTTGAAGCATTGTTTGTTTTAATAGTTTTCTAGTAAAATTAATTACGGCGGGAACAGAATTTACTGCTAGAATAGCGAGAGTGGTAAAAGCTTAACTTGATAATCAGTTAAAATAACTTCAGGTGTCCAATTTTGTATTAAAACTTTTAGATTCAGCCGCTTTGTTTTTGTTCGACGCCTGCAGGCGACAAAACTCTGTGTGCTGACAGATGCAGGGCTAATGACAAATTAACCGTTAAAAACTCGTGGAAAGGCTGGGAAAAGAGGAAAAAACGACGAGTAAAAAGTAACGAGCCGTGGCTTTTATCTCGGAGCGTGTTTCGCGAAGACAGCGTTTATTTTGAATGACGGAGTCCACTCGGCGCAGAGGGACGCGGCGACGTCGTCGGCCGCCGGCCCCACGTGTCCGCGCCGCCGAGACCAACTTAAATCAACTGATGTCGGATGTAATCATCGTTTACTGAATCTAAATCCGTTTGATCTTTATTCCAAGCCTCGTAGCAACTCCTCATTATTTGCGTTAACATTCCATAGTGATATAATATGAACATATTTCATACTTAATAGACTACCGGGTTCCAGGAGCCTTCAGAGTCAATCTTTATCTAGAATTTGACCTCAGCGGTCATAATCAGCTCGACTACATCAATAACTAACATTTATTACGATTAATTAATACCCTGCACAAATCAGATGATGCTATAAACAAACGTTCCTCAGAAGCTGAATGAATTGATCCCTGCGTTAGACAATACGTATAACAAACAATAGGTATCATCGACATCCAGTAACTGATTCGTTTCGCACGCGAGCTTGGATTGCTCCCACGATAATTACATCAAGTAATGTGTGCAGCAAATCATACACTACGAAATGAGGCATAAAATGTTAGAGCTGAGGCTTGGGAACGAGACGGGCGTGCGTAATTACCCGACGAGAATGTGGCGAGTCCTGCGGCTGGGACAGCCTCCCGACCGCGTCGCTAAACTAGGAATAAAGTGCTCAGTGCGGTACCCTTAACTCGTTAATTACACTCGGAAACTTAATATACTTACCCGTTTCAAATTTTACAACTTAGAATAACTGTAAGTGTGGTCAGTGTATCAAACGAACTTAGTTGCATTTAAAACAATAATTTTAATGAGTATTCGTCTGAAGGTTGAGCGATGTACGCCGAAGTACTCGTATCCTCGGGGCATCTATTAAACGGACAGGAATCGTTTCCCACAGCCCGCTCTCGGCTCGTCACGGAATCAATATCGTCTTTTATCTTATGAAACGTGCTCCACATACACACACAGTCACACCTCGCAGCACGCACACAAGGGTGCTGCCTAGGGCTGCTAACGTACAGAATAAAATGAACAAATACTCAGGCAGATAGCGATAATTAATCCAAATTTCTTCGCTCTCGCACGTGTTTGTTCGCACGGTCTCTAAAACTCCGGAGATTTAATTAAATCTCGCTCTCGAGTTGTGATATTAGTTTTCCGTTTAATTATAATTATGTTTGTGAACCGCGTTTTTGTCGTAGAAAACCGTTGACACCAGCAACCTGATGGAAAAAACAAGAATGTGATAATATAAACTTAATAGTTTCGGAAAGAATAAGTCTAAAAAAACATGAAACACGTATTTCTACTATCATTGACATTTGTTCCTACCGCGTCGTAACTCCAAACTTTTACGCCAATTAAAATAGCTGAGTAACTTTTTGTAGCGCACCCGACTGACGGATGCCGAAATTTATTTGGGCCAGCCAGTGAAGATTAATACGGTTCAAACGAACGAGCGCCTTGTTAATGTTAGTGTAAATACACTGACTAAAATGTGTTTATTAGTCTACAACTGGTCTGTTAGAGTGTGTTATAGAGCACTCCAAATACAAACAATGCTGTGTAATTGGTGCAGTTGTTATGCAACATTGTTTTTACATTACGACTAAAGCTTCAGAGTTTGGAACCAATAACGAGTCCATTGTGAGGTTTATTTCTGTTCAAATTGAAGTGGCGTATACTACTTATCTTTGGTTAGCGGGGAGTAATGCACGGTGCGCCGCTATATGTTAGAATGAAAGCGTGCGCGAGCGACGCAAGTTCAAGTGCAAGAACAAGCTCCATACATCAGGCGGTCAGAAATACATCAGTCAGTGTATGGCATGGGAAAACGTTCGGAGACGCGGCCCGCTTCCTACTTGCCTTATATGCAACAACCGCTATAGCACAAGCATGCACACGGATCCATCGTCTGTGATTTGTTTTCGAAACAATGTCTATTGTTGTAAAGCTTTTCAATGCACCCTAAAAAAGATAACGTTACCATAGGGAAACAAACGGTTTTAATATTTGTATCAACCCTATTTCTCTAGTCATAAATATGTTAACATATTCTCGTACACACTACACAGTAGCTAACATGTTTTTAAAGAATAGTAGAATTTGAACCTTTTTTTAGTGTGCGAATATCACCCCTCATTACGTATTTGATTGTGGATAATCTTTGTCTTTACAAGTCTAGTTTTGACTTTGAATAAATTAGACTAATCCCTACAAGAGTAAAATATACCACGGCCGGTGTGTCGCTTTTTTTGCTCGAACTTGGCGGACACACTGCCGTGTGTCTAGATTTCTTTCAGTGTGTCTATGTAGGTATTTGTAGTCTTTATTCGCATAGAAAAATATTAAATTCCCTAAAAAAACCTGAATTTTACCAAAAAAATACTTAATTGATACGTACTTCCAAAATGTAGATTTAATTTAACATAGCTGAACTTGCTAGTAGGAAATATTCGCAGTTGGAAAACTCGACGGAAATCCACTCGATGGGCCATCGATAGACTGTGCTCGCGTCAGACATACAAAACAAAGTTTAGGCGCTGAGGCTTCAAATTCCCTAATGTTTGTCAAAACATACTTAAATCTGTCAGGAGGCGCTTAAATCAATTTATTATACAGGTACTCGAAGACACTTCGGCAACGAGCATGTTTACCCGCATGTATGTATGTAAATCTTGCGTTCCTTGCTTCTCAAAAAGCCGTATGGAAAACTCTAAGCCTCTTTTATATTCTTATTCCTTATCCTTGTGGGATAATTCGGGCCCATAGGACAGGTTTTTACATAATTTTACCGCATCCCTTTCTATTGGCAGTCCGCTTTTGCAAAATCACATTTTTCGGCAATTTTTTATTAGTCACACGGTAACGCGTCGCTAAATTAGAAAACATTCAATAAATCACACGAGCGTAATTCAATTTCGACGATCGTAAATAAAATTTGTGCGGAGGGTATGTAACGAGTTTTAAAAACAAACATTTTAGAGAACAAAAAGGGTAAACGGGTGTGCGCCCGTCGTATTTGTCGCAAACAATGTTTGTGAGGGTAATTGTCAGAGATGCAAAGTGCTGAGATCAACCAGCCGCCCGCCGGCTCACAGCAGGGAACCGCGCAGGTCTTTGAACTAATACCACCGTGCATACACATGCACTATGCATCGCACGCCACTGCACTGTTCCTATTGAGCTCTGCTTGCTGCTCGTTAGTACGAAGCCGTTTACTATTATAGCTCTATAACATTATCGTAATAGCTCAGGTGATTCATGTAGATTATTTACTGCTTGCGTTGGCGTCAAATGGTCCTCATCACATTAGCTTTTTCCTAAAGCATCCGAAGTCCGTCATTAAAACTCAATTTTCTTATAAAGGAAAAACGGTTTAGCTAATTTACAGATCAATATGTATAAACAAAAGATCAATCGGTACGACCCAACGCTTATCTTATCATTCACGATAGGTAATTTAGTCGGACGAACCCTGTACTCCATCCGAGCCGACCCTCATCCACTCGATAATCGCATCGATTAGATACTTTCTCCTTTCTCGACTCTAATTCGATAACCTTGCATTCTTTTTACGTGACCTAATGCGATTATTAGCCTTTTATACTTTAAAAAGAACAAATCTTGTCTACTAAAATAGATACCAAGATAATTTCGTAATATAATGTGTTACAAGCTTCTAGCCTCAGGAGTGTTAACTTAATAAAAAATCGTAGCATGTGTTACGAACACAAAAAAAAATCAATAAATCTGCTAAATATGAAATTTGCAAAAAAATATGAATAGGGTTGCGGCACATCACAAAGGCACCCTCGGCTCTACTACATAGATCGTATTCACACTTTACACAATATTCTTAAGATACAATGGGAAATTCAACCGCACGCCGACATGTTGAACACGGGTGTGCTATCGTTATGTACGTCAGCTCTATTGCCGTCCCTCGTCTTGCGTATGTTTCGGATTTTTTGTGCGCAAGTCTAATAACTCGACGAGCTTGACGGCACCTCGGCGCGGGCGCAAAAAATGACAAAAGCTCGAGTAAGCTCGGCGCAGGCGAGGGTCGGGGCGGGTCGGCGCTCGGCACTCGGGAGATGCAGCGGCCGTCAGTCGGCCGCGAACCCCCGCAGGGCTACCATCGCACCACACTATCGTGAAGTCGGGCACGCAACCATCAACTTTATCGTGATTTTCTTCTTTCAGTAAAAGCTTTTTAAACGACAAATAATAATACAAGTGTATGCGGAAATGTGAAAGTAAACATTTGAACTTCAGTGGATTTCCGAAGCTTCCTTAAAAATGAACTTATTAGTGCACAAAGATGTAAGTGATAAGACGCTACAGTGAAATGTTGGGTTTTGAGATCAAACAGTAGTGAAGTGGACTTGATAAGGCAGCAGGATGACTATGAAATCGCTGAAGTACAGCGAGCGGGAGGAGATGATGGAGGGGTTCAGTCCGGTGCCTCCTCCCCTCCCCCGCAGACAGCCAGTGAGGAACATCTACGCGGAACCCTTCGTGGACCCTAGGTAAGTTGCATCTCCACCAAGCAACCCATCAACTAACACCTGATCAGGTAAGTATGCTACTAACAACAAAGCTTCGCATCAATCTGCTGTGATATTGTCACCGAGTACGAGTACCTATCCATCTTAATTTGAACAATACACAAAGAACCTCTAGATTTCATTAAATATTGAGATAACTTCTTTATACAATAAACGTGATGAACATGGTTGTGGCACTAAAAGCTCGATACGATTTGTCAACAATTAACTCTTCATTCTGGATCTACAAACATAATAGCCCGAGATATCATTCTTATAAGCTTTCAAGATAAGTAACAAAACTATGAACACAACACTTAAATATTCAACAACAGCAAGACATTAGTGAAGCCGATGACAACTCACATAAATTACAAGGCTTTGATAAAGCCGACGTTGAGACCACGGGACAAGTTCTTAATCATTCTGAAAACATGACCATTGTGATAAATTTTAAATAATTTCTAGTCCCTTTAAGACAAAACAATTCTTACTTGTCTGGACAACAACAACATAATATTAGACGATAAGCTTTATCAAATAGAAAATATTAAAAGAAACTAAACGAAATAAGGAAAATGTACAATTCAATCGAGTATTTGAATCAGTTGACGGCAGTTGTTTACCTTCCCGACCCCAGTCGTACAAAGGAGGGGCCCCTGTATTCATGGCCCCAGTTCAAAGTAATAATAAAGAGCCTGAAGCCAGAAAACATCTATTTCATATAGCGCACGACTACATAAACACGGGCCTCCCTGAACCCCCACAAACCTCCGAAGACCACAGAACATTATTAAAGTAAGGCTACACAAAACTAATTCTGCGGCTCTTATTCGGGGTGTCCTTTGGGCTTTCCGATCGGAGTTCTCACAATAAGAAATTCCCATTCCAAAATGTAGTTTAGTAGTTTTCCGCGGGTAAGGGATACTGAACAATATGCATATAGTGTGCGCGCTAATGGTGGCGGACTAGGAAACCTCGAGCGGATGTGCGGTTCTATATGCTGCCATAAATCATATTTTTATACTTGGCGCGCGGTCGGGCGGGCGGGCAGCACAGATAGCGCAGTTACTGCCATCTGCGACACCCCAATCGCCGCAGCTTAATTTCAACAGATTCGAGGGCGAATCCCAACTATTAATACCGCAGTATCAATACGTAATGTTCCGACTGTAATGAAACCGAACACACGCTTCCACCGCTATCTAATTTCGTTACCGACTTTTGTATTAAATTACTCTCCATAATTGTCGATAAACGTAATCTAATATCGTAAAAATACTTCCACCTGTCATAACTCATAAGTAATCGCACCGTCTACGCGTCTGTCCATTAGAGTAACCAGGTCAGAAATGAAATTTATTATTGACTTGTTTAATGATAACAATTTGACACGCTAGACCGATGATAGATAACGGAAGCATCATTTGACGCCGTACTAACGGTGAGTAAAGAATGTAATTTCCTTTACAATGTGTTAACAAGGGCCGAACATGGAGGCAAACTATATGACGGTTAAGTACACGCAACAATGGTGGGTAGATAGCATCGAGGCGCCCTTCATGCTCAAGCGCGTCACCAGCGCCAGTTGCCACGCTTCCACAAGGAAATTCATATTCAAAGGTAACCCTCAGATTTCGTTTTTCCACGCAATCGTATTAATATATGTCCCCCAAACATAAGTTTGTTAAATGGATAGGAAACCATGTGACAAAAACTGTAGTCATTAACTTTGATCGCAAAGAGACCCAAAAATAGTAGTAGATGACTAGTTGAATATAATTATTATACTGACGTGTAATCAAAACAAAATAAGTAAGTACACAACTACATGTATACTTCAAGAAGAAATTCAAAAACAAATACAGTGCCTAAAAACTCAAACAACACCAACCGTATTAACAATATATCTAAACGTGACAAAATAACTTAAAAGCGCCAAAGTTTAGTAATTAACGTCGGTGAGTAAACATGAGCAAATGCGCCATACGTCTGCAAAGACACGATCGCCAAACTGAGAAGTTGGGAACTGGCGGCAAATATTTGGGCATATATGGAGCCGGGAAGTTCGGCCGAGCAAGAAATGATTTCCATACGGCCCGGACAACGCAAACACATTTCACCCATCAAAGTCCAACACAAACTTGCAACTTAGTTAATAGCGTTTAGACGATCGCAAACGTTCCTACCGACCGAATTCACATTCGCTTTGTGCATTGGTTCAATCGTGTTCGGTTTGCTGACTGCTTCCGTATTATCTTATAATGCTGCGATTTGTGCATAAAGTGTCAGTTTTGCCCCAAATCCTGTATTAACCCAGCTGATAATATGAAACAGACTTTCCATTAAATGGGATTGTGTCTCTCTAGGCGTGTATGTATGGCTCGTGACCTTAATTGCAAACACACGACCAGTCCCTTCATCTGTATTGCTGATTCTGCGACGTTTGCGGATTTGCGTACTAACCAGTTTTGTGCTTAGGGATTCTTGGAATCACAGACATCTCATGAAATTTTATTGACATAAAAATCTAAATCTTTTTGTATCATGTCTACTAGGTACTTTGTAGGCCAGTGTAAAAGACCGTTATTAAAAGTTGCTATTTAAATTTTTCACCATTCTATATAGCTAAAGACCTAGCTCGTTTGACTAAACATGTCCAAAACCACGCAACACGAAGCGTAACGTACAGCTGAATGCACAACTCAATATAATATGAACTAGCTGTAGTATGTCAACTAACAAACGGTAGCGACGACGGTAGACAAACAAAGCTTCAGTTGATTGCTAATAGTCTCTCGGTTATTACAAACACTGAGATCGTTTCATAGAAAACTGGTCTTTACAATCCACACAAAGGATTACTATAAACACTTTCATCCAAAATGAAACTAACTGTTCTAAAGTCTCACTTGAAGAATTTTAAATGTAATTATCTCGTATCTAAAAAGGCTCCCAACTCAATCCTTGAACTTCACCCTGAAAGCATTCCTCTCTCGAACCCATTAGGCAAGTTCGTGATCGATTGTTTATTATAACTGATGCAGCATCTTATTAATAGTTCGTATAAGAGGAAACGCCCCATCAAGCTTCACCGTATGTCCTCGGCGACTATGAAAGGGGCAGTGAATATGTGGTGCGGCGCGTTCAAACCAATCGCAGCCAACGCAGGAAGTTCAATTATCTTCCTTTAACTTTAACACATAATGTCGACACAATCATTTCATTAAACTGAATCTTTGTGATTCAATCGCTCATAATTGGACTGATCAAACGGACCAATTACTGCTCGTCCCTAGATGAGTGCATGCAATATGCGTAATTATAGGAGCAATGATACGTAATGGAACTTGAACGCATAAATTATGGATGCAAGTACAACGAACTTCACAGACAAAACAACTCGTAGTACGAGTTATGACCCCGTTTTAATCCGAAATCGCTACTAAATTAACAGCCAAATTGTATTTTGAGTAGTAAATAAAATATTTTAAGAATGA
This sequence comes from Helicoverpa assulta, assembly GCA_963856015.1. Taxonomy (NCBI): domain Eukaryota; kingdom Metazoa; phylum Arthropoda; class Insecta; order Lepidoptera; family Noctuidae; genus Helicoverpa; species Helicoverpa assulta. The sequence continues at coordinate 8,155,281 of CAWLCW010000016.1, forward strand.
TTCACTCCATGTCTACCTATATTTAAAACTCACTGAAAATACGAATGGACATGAAACGCCTGCTCTGTTTAAACAACGTGATGAAATAATGGAATCATAATATTGTCTTTCAATCCAACTGTTCCATATCGAGAATTTGTCAGTGGAGCACAACAAAGCTTATCACGGATGTATGACGTTGCATCTCCAACAAAGGATAATCCAGGATCGTCGCCGACGATACCACTGTCACAAAGTTGGACATAAATCTTTCATGTTGACGGCGATCGACATCTACCACGTTCCTTAGTTACCAACACACATATAATCTCCTGCTGTTGTCGACTGTCCCCTGTACTTATTATTTGTAGCGTTTGTAAACAAACCACTTTTCGTTTGAATAATACACTCGGCGAGGTGAGGCACCGAACACAATGGCGAGAATGTAATAGTTTCCGTTTTGAATAAGAGATGTCTATTGTCTCCTTTCATATTGATTGAGTTCATCTCTTATATTACGACAAATACCAGGCTTCGGAAATTGTTTTCCGGTCAAATTATGGCTAAAGTTGATTTTTATGTCGAATAGAATTTACGGGTTGATATGTAGTGAATCATAATAAGGTACGGTATTGGTTTCTATACGAGCAGGTATGTTCCGAGAATTTGTATTGAAGAGGTTCATTGAACGCTTCGGATAATGAAGTTCTAATAATAGCGTGGCAATATTTCGTCATCTCGGAGACGGCGCATGCTGGCGTGTGACAGTGACATCGCGTATCAGTGGAATCAGTGCTGTCGCCAGATATTTCGGTTGCACCACCAGCTACCGGACGCTTATCGGAATAGGGTATTTCAGCCTAACCCGTTTTAAAAATAAATAAACTGCTGCCCCGTCCGAATAAATACAAACCTCGCTTTGACACTGCTTCCTATAAATAACTGTAATGAATAGGCGGCTGGCGGTCCCGCAGCAATATGTATGTAATGTCGACGTTTCCTCGCCTGGATTTATTTCTCTCCTTATTTGAATATTTTATAATTGAGAAGGACATGTGGCTTTATAGTGTCACAGTGAGGTGAAACGAACGTTATGGGGCGACCAGCTGGTAAGATGAAATACTGCGGAAAGCTCACTCGAGCACAAAGAACTTATCGTTGTGAACCAACTGTGCCACATACCTAACTGTATACTATATTATATCGTAAGCATACAACAACTTTGAAACCTTATACAACCATGTCTAATTGCCGTAAATGCTTATTTATAACTTAATTAATAGCAATATTAACCGTTACATAGATAACTGCTAGATAAGAATGTAACGCGCGTTTGAAAACTTGATTTTCTGTCATTATAATAGATTAATGCATATTGTGGCATAGTGAATGCAATATATGTCGTTAGATCGAATCTTAATTTTAAGAGATGAAGTATAATTCTGATGATATTAAGTTACAGCGGAAACGTTAAACACCGACTACTTAATAACAACAAAAAAAATTGAACAAAACTTGTGATACACCTGTAAAATTATATATGCACCCTTAAAACGAGAAACAGTAATTAAATCAGTTAACGGTACATGTACACCTTGTTCTTTGCTCTTGTCTTACAATTACTTCTTTGAACTGAAATAGCATCTGAACACATGTAGGTAGGTGGCATGAACCCTCAACTTTATTGCCTACTAACATAAACCATCTAACCTAACTACCCATTCTAGCTTATCAACAAACCTAATATATCATAAGATAACCGCAACATTTATTCGCAATATTAAATTTCTCATAACTAAAAGAGGAACGTCCCTATTTCCCATTTTCAGAGCGGAGCAGAATATTGGCTCTTCAATAATAGCACTTGTACTGGCTCCTAGTGTTTTCGATTACCACAACTTTTCACAATGTAACATTTCCTCGACGTTTCGTGATATCCGAGGCGAGTTTTTGATTCAAGAGCACATATTTGGTGAGAGCCAACCAAATAACGGACCACACAGGGTGGCTCCATTTGTCTGAGCTCCTATGCTCCCCGAGAGATAACAAACGTGCTCGCCGCTCTCAGCTGCACTTATCTAAACACTTAACTCGAGCCATACACAAACAAAGCTGCACCCTAACTCACTTTTTACCACGAAACGTCTTTTTTTACCCTTTAGGGCTCCGCGGCATTGCATGCTTTGCGTGCCGAGTGCCTTTGTTTGTGTCCGGAAATTCATGCATTTTGCCGCAATGTGCAGTTAAAGGAAGATACTTTAGTGAAGAATGACCTTTCCGTTTTATATATGACGAGTCACCGTTCCCCGACAACAGGGGCCTCAATTACTTTTTACTTACCTCCGTCCTATTTTAGTGAAAGCATTATTTGTCCGCTATTAAATAAAACACATTACCGCCGCCCAATATAATTTCCAAGTATAAAAAACCTTTTAAGACAAGCACCTAAAAAAGGTGGACGACGAAATCTTTCTAATAACAGTTTTGGTCTTGTCCAAGGTACACGTCATCGGGCGTGACTAACGAATGGCTCGCCCTACAGACCCTAAATTCTGAGTCGTAAGTATCAGTGACACGACAGCGCCGAGGCCGGCCATCTTCGAAGGCTGCCGAACATTACCATAACTCTCACCGACCCATAAACGTAATTAGAGACACCAATAATACACCGAACACTTGAAACACATTAATCCCTTTTGATTGGGGGTCAACGATCTCCACTGTATATCAAACATTACGAGGCGAGGAATCCTGATACAGTTCAACTCGTTTAACAAAAAGTAAACAGAACAACCGTGACCACTGGATTATATTGTAAACAACATGTGCTTGGATATGTCGGAATTGAGATCTCAGATAAGCCGAGATAACAACTAAGTTAGTGATCTTATGAAGCTTAAAAGATTAGCGTGACTTATTACATGAAATATGATAAAAAATGTTGCTTAACTTCTATCGACGATGGTCTCGCATGACATGTAAAACTCATAATTATCTATCCAGCGACTATGTAAAAACCGTACGTACTTAATTCAAATCTTATAACCATTAATAATCCATACGGAGCCGTTTTAACTTTGATAGAGATTGATAAATCTATTAGATATGACTGACGCTTCGTTATAAATATTTTTCTTCGAATTATCATAAAGAGCCTGATTTATTATACCTACTAGCATAAACACATTCAATGGTTGTTGACCATTCAATTGTTGTTGAGCATGTGTATAATAAATAATCACATTAATTAACACATTTTCAATTAATTATTTATGTAACTACCGTTTTAAATAAAAACATTATTTCACATTATCACTCAAGTTGTTTATTTTCAAGTGAAGCATTATAAACTGCTTTAATAAAACCACCAGTCAAAGGTGAACCGTATTTCTCCCCTTTAGCATTTACGCTGTAATCGCATTATAACTTGACAACAAAAACCGTTGGAGGATCTAACTTGTTTTTGCTGTACCTTTTTGCCACTTCTGTCAAGTTCATAGCTCTTCGTTTGGCCCACGACACTAACGTCTATAAACTCGTATATATTATTGCGGCGGCGAAACGTTTTTCTTCTAAATGCCGTAATCTTTTAGGTAATTTAACGACTTGCATTTTTATTAACCGACAGCGTTTGATTAACTTAACAGAATTCCATTTCAATGAGTAGTTATATCTTGGAACTAGCCTGATCTAGTATTTTTTTTTTACTTTTGGTTATTTGAACACATGGCCCAAAGTAGAAATCTGTTCTAAGTTCATCAATAAATATCAATATATTTTTTGTACTTATACTATTAAATAACGTTATTTATTCAATCATCCACCATTAAAAACTATGACAAGCTATTAATTAAGCTGAGCAGCCAGTGTCATACTCCTGACAACCAGTTTGACTTCTCACAGTTTCTAAATGCCAATCTTATGCATTCATCATTAGCGGACGTCACAGCCATTAAACGTGTAAATATTCACCGCGCAAGTAAACTGTTTTGCAATTCAATGGGTTGGTGCAAGCAAACGAATGACCCTTATCATTTGGCGTGGCCTGGTCAACCGTGCGACGGACGTACCGACCACTTTTATACGTAATAATTTATAAGCTACGGCCATCTTGCTGAAATATGGACATTACAGTCCTGCGGAACAGCGACCTGCTTTAGTTTACTTTTATAACAAATGAATATTCACACAACCAAGTCTTCGCTTACTGAATTCACCCCAACAGTGATATAGCATTTTTACTATTTCAAATTATGAAAAATGCAAATTGCTAATTCAGCAAATTGCACGATTTAAAATGCAACTGTGACATTTTTTCTATGAAATTATAGCAAGTAATAAATTGCGGGTAGTTTCAAATGACACGCCATTATTTTGAAATTGAAACCGACCGTGGTTAATTGATAAAATATTACACATGGAATTGTCATTTAATACATTTCACGGACCGTGGGGCTGGTTATAGGCCAAAAATGTAGATGAGCCGAAATGTCAATCGTGTTTAATTCGAAAGTAGGGTTCTGCTGGCTTGCTGGGACATGGTTAATGTAGTGCAACAAATGAGTCGCGCCCTCACTCATCTCAGCGGTTTTTGTGTCCAAGTGTGTGACCAAATGCCAACCCATTTTTGTTTCTATTCTATACGTTTTTGGGTTGAAAATTGAATTCAAACACTACTTAATGCTCCTATTTGTAATGGTTAAACTTGCTCACCCCTGTTCATTACATACTTTGCTCACTACCGCTGTGACGAGCGGTGTAGTTTATATTGATTCCCAATCGCTATAGCGGTAACTGAAAGCCAAAGAAAACAAAGTGCACTGTTTAATCACGGTTGTCTCTGTTTAATCTCAGAATTGTTAGAATGTATTTTCGTAAATTTGTATTTGTTCATAGCGTAGCGCTGTCGCCCTCAGCAATCGCGTAGTTCAAATTAAACCAAATGCCCTTATCGATCGCTTTGAACTCGAAGTTATTTGTCTTTCATTAGGCTCAGATCGAGGAAATCCAGTAATGGATCCTCATTTGTATCTTCGTCTGTATAAATAATGGCGTCGAGCGACGATCCGCACGCCTCGCAGCCGCCCAAAACAAATATAATTAGAGACATTGTTCCGGACTGTGATGCTTCCAATATTTAAACCCTGCCTAAACTGCTTTCAAACTGTCACTGTGTCATATTTATATTTTACAGAAACCATATGCTTACGAACTACCGTTTTTATTTTAACCATACATGCTCTGCTCATTGATTTGACCATCCTGGTACAGTAAATAACTTATTATTGTCCTTAGTAACACAGACCATAGCTGGTAGAACCTATATCAATATTATCAATGAATGCCAAAAGGGAATACAATCTATTATCAGAGTGAAGGGAAGGGGGGTTTGGAATGCGATAAAATTTTTCAATCAGGCAACCGCCGAAAAATATTTACAGTGTAACCCGAGGCAGCAAGCGGGAGGACAATATTGTGGAGCGATAGGCGAGAGGCGCCCGCGGCGACCGCGAGCGACGCCGGCGCGGGCCTTCCGCCTCTTTGTGAAGCCGACTGTCGAAATAATATTGAACTCCGGGTGAAATACGAGCGCCCGCGGAGGGACGCCTCCTGCAAAACCGTTTTTCCGTTTCGCTGAACAATAGCAAGCGTTTAGTTTAGGACTCTCTTTCCTCACGGAATCGGGTCGCACAAGGTGATAGGTATTACATTTTTATGTCAATGGGCGAGATAAAACCTTTTTATTGTTAAATACTTTACAACCCACATTCTCGTTTTACTCGCTTTAAAGGAAGAAGTTTCATGACTTGTGAAACAATTACGTTTCTATTTTATTTGCATAGCGTTCGCTTCAAATCACGGACGTTAGGTAAAGTCTTATCGTTTTTGCCCAACCCGGGCTATTTCTTTCGGTATTTATAGCAGTACTTAATTTGCATTTCTCGGGTATTACCGTAATAATATCTTCAAACGACAAACTCCGTAATAAAAGGCTATCGCATACGACTCTCCGTTAGCTATGGAAATTGTAGGTACGAGCCGTGAGCCCGCCCCCCGCTGTACAGCTTGGCTAATGGAAAATTGTTTATCACTATCGGGTTTCTGCGCGTGAGCACGATTATTTACGTGCGGGCCCTCGCAGTCTACCCGCCGACCAGTAATTGGCCCCTTATTCGATATCGCTTCCATTCATTTCCAGCGATAAACCTGCCTATTTCTGCCTAAGGCGGGTTTACACTGTCCAGTAAGCTCCTAAGATCATATCGCATAAGATTATCTGTGCTTATGATTGCTGATCAGAAGCCATGCATTTTAAATAGATACTTACGAGTAAATGCAAACATTCTGAAAGCCTCATTTTAACGACAGCTTTGAATCAGTGCATTACAATGTAACAGCTACGCGTATTGTCCGATTCGTAGCAAAGTTCGTAGACTCGTAGCAAAGCGTTTTGAAACTAAACCATATTTTTTAATCCGTTTCGGTTCCGTGATCCGTGCTTCTAACGTTAGTTAAACTAAACGTAAAATGTAAATGTTGGCACTTCCGTCGTCTGATATATTTCTAGGAAAATGATATTCGCTAAATATACACGAGTGGGCGCGTACTTGCGCTAGCCGCGAGCCGCGCTCTCCCATTCATGAATCAACTTCAACATTACCTAACCGCCACGCGAGACGACTAAAACAAACATCACGCTATGAGAGTTATTAATAAGAGTTGCGAGTTCAATGAATCCGAGCGTATGTACTGTATTTAAATCGCTGTATCATTCCGATGTGCACCGAACTCATACACCCGGTCCATCGCTACAGATTACTGCAGCTCCACATTTAATGAGCACAAAATCAAACCCAGCTTTTGCGGAAATCAATTACAATATCAATTTATATTTATGAACTCATCTAGCGATCTAAACGATTGTATAAACTTAATTGACTGTCATAGTTAGCCTGGTTTATTACCTCAACGTGTAATTAATATGGCCATAGATTAAACTCTCTGTAGAAAATTCCCATTCGAGAGTCCATTTTGACAAATGTTTTTAATTAATCCGTTGGGTGTGATCGGTGTCGAATAAGGCAGCTATTTAAGTGGACAGATTCCAGGCGTGGCTGACTGCGGCTTCGGTGAGATGTATGAGCGCCACTTCTCAGCTTTCTGTTTATTTTGAATTTCCTTTTTTCCCTTTTATGATTCTCGTCTGTGTAAATTCCTCGTTTCGGAATGCTTCAATCTAACTTTCCGCTTTAAATAATAGTAAGCAGTATGTATGGATGATAATTTTATTCAGTTTCTTTGTAGTGAAAACGTTCGTCGAGGGAGGAAATTGGCATAGCGGAGCGATGCTATTGTTATACATTTCGTTTTAAATTGGGGAGCTTTCTTGAATTTACACCCGTGACTTGCAACAGGAGGGTGCGGCGAGGGCTCTCCTCAGAACTAAGGCTACGTGTTTGTATCGATTGATCCGCCAAGTGTTTTATTCGTGCACCTTTTAATCTTTTTCCTTTATCCGATACTTGAATAAGTCTTTCAAAGGCAACCCTCGTTGCGAATGTTCGTGAATACCTTTTGCGTTTTAATTTGCGTTCAATATGAATTATGCGAAACAATCATCATTGAAAGGCTCGCCGAGTTCGAGGCGCTTATTTCGCGTTTATCTCATTGTTCTTCATTCAACCGCCGACGCAATTAGTTCCGAGGTATCTTAAAATAAACTCGATAGCGATGTTACAAAACGTTGTTCGTTTTAAAATAAAGTCGATAACATCTCACGATCGTTTTCGACCCTCACAATGAATGTAGGGGGCGTTTTGAAGTCTACCACAAAAGGAAAACAGTTCGTTTATATTGAGTAACGTAGCCACACCTATAGGTCTCCAGCAACGTCGATGAAATAAGACTGTATAATTTAGAGTTATTTAAAATAAGGAAAAGTAATGACATGACCATTGGCAATCTTCTGAATGTAAAGTTATTTTTCTTGCTAGATTTCTTTTAGATTGCTAGTTTTCTGGTCTAAAATCAAAGTCTAAAAGTAAAGGCTTTTTGTGAAATTAAAAAAAAACATGTTAAAATGTAAATTCCGGAGGTTCAATTACATAGGACAAAAGTCGTTGCTCGATGATAACATTTAGCAATATGGTGTCTATTGCATATGTCAAGTGCTGTACAAGTTTTTAGACGAAACTATAAGAGTCATCTGCAGAGCGTTTACGCAAATAGCTTTCGGCATGTTGTCGACAACCGGTCACACACCACCTGTTTCCCTGCAAATTATCTAAATATAATGTTGACATTTCAATTATATAGCAAGTAGGTAATATCACTTGAGTTGTATTTTGATAGTAATATTACACAATTGACAAAAAAAATAAAAAAAATATATTTGGCAGACGTTCAATGCAAACATAATACTCTCTCGCCAAAACAAAGTGTTGTACTACTGCGCTAACGTTTGTAAATAGATATAGAGAATTATAGATAGTACTGGATAGTATAATTTTCATAATGTTCACAGTAATGTCTTTGAGAGAACCCAATAATAAAACATTTTTATTTACTTCGGTTATCCCATTAAACCAGTTGAGCGGCCAATCATTTTAGGACTAAAAGCGTTGTGGTTAGCCTCCGCAGGCCTATATTTAGGGGCGCGATGCAATAAAAGCACATTGCTGTCCGGCCCATTCCCGCACGACTGTGCAAGATAAATGGAAGGTCCGGCCCGACCGCGGCCAAGGAGACGCGTTCTCACGGCCCGTGCCTGCGTTTCTTTCTTTTTGTTTCATCTGGTTTCCGAGTTAGAGGTCGCCGTTGCTCGTTCCGAGACTAGAAGTGACCACTGCACGCGCGATACCAGCGATAAAAACTGTGCGACAGCGGCGAGCCTCGGACGACTAACGAGCCTTCACTTACCTGCCGATGTTTTTGTAATGCGCCATTCTTATGCTACATTACGATCACCGTTACTTCCAATGGAGTTGCGTTTGCCGTCGGTAATAACAAACCTGATGTTGGTATCGTATGAGAACCGTGCGGTTCTGTGTGTTAATTAGACACGGGTCTCGCACGGCGCAACACCTCTGCTCATTATTTACCGCTTCATTAAGAGCTGACTCGCGACGAGCGCCTGTCAAAATCTCGCCGAACACCGTCCCGCGTCCGTCCGCCGCTTGAAATATCGCAGCATTGTCCTACAATAACGCTGTCGTCGGCCTCGTTAATTGTCTTAGTCGACTCTCTCCTTCACGGGATCTTCTTTATTTGAAAGCGCAACTTTTGTGCTCGTAAAATAGAATGCTCGTTTCCGTCCCGGAACAAACGCATTGCGGTATTGCTCAACATTTCATTACTAAACCACAAAATCTCTTTTAACAAAAACAAAATGAGAGCATTCGGCTAATTTCGGTTACGGGTAGCCATCGTGCCTACAGGCCAGTAAACGCACCAACGTTATATTATCTACACATATAATAATAAACAATAAATTCCATTACTGTAATGATGATGGAACTAAAAAATCAATTTCGTTTACTGTTAACTATGAAATGTCGGCGGCATTGGCAATCAGTACCCAAATCGCTTGTATATGTTATTTTGTTATGATTTATGACATATTGGCATATTTTAATTGTGTATACCTATAAGTCAACAGATATCAGGTTTTGTTCACTATTCAATATCCATTGGTGAATAATAATCTATTGCCTAACCAACATGAGCTTTTATAGGAAGGCCTACATTACTCCATCATATCCATTACTCACTCTATATTTAATTATACACTCATTAATTATATTTCCCAGATAATTTTATTTAATTAATTCTAATAGTCTATGGTAACCGGATCTGCTCGCAGAAATTAGGAGAATAAACTGTGAGAAACGAATCGTTGTGAAGCTCGTCTAGGCTAAACTAGTAATTTAAGTTAATTAAATGTTATTGGAACCAAAGGCCTATTATTCAAAATGGTTTGAAATCGTTGCTTTATGTCAGCAGGTGTACAATTTCAGCATTAAGTTCACCAAGGAGGCAATTGTGAGTAGGTTCAAGATTTTTATGCGCACGTTTCCTTTGATGATAAAAATAAAATCCGTTGTACCTACATTCGAGTACAGTAAAGCACCAAAATTAAACATTATTAACCCCAGTATTATATACAAAGTCCACATAATATACAAAGGACGGTGGACATTTTAAAAGCCATTTAAGGCCAAAGTCTGCGTGCCGGAGCATTGTGATTTCTGTACACGTTTTAATGAATTCGTCCTTCCGAACGTTCCTCGGGCTCCTCGGCCGCTATTCAAAAGAAAATTACAGTCAAGAGCCTCTTCGAAACAAACCCTTTAGGAGTCACGCTTCGTTCTCGCTAAACTTAGTCCAATTATTTCTATTCTCCTTTTGCTTATTCCTTTATGCGAGAGGTCATTATATCGGCGTCAGTTGGTGAGCGCCTCGGACGCCACACCATATGTTCTCAGCTCGGCCTTTAAATTTAGTCGTGACAGTGAAGTTCGGATAATTGATTAATGGCCCATGGGGCGGACGTGTTTAAACGCTACGGTCATCGTTTTTTGCCGGAATCCCCGGTAATGATACGTTCTGATTGTCTCGAAGGGACTTTAATGAAAGAAGCGCCATATGGCGCGGGGCACAGATTCGCTCCGCCAACAGTTGGTCATAACATGTTACGACATCGATACGCGTTCTCATCTACCTGCTATCAACGGAAACCTGATTTTTTACCCATAACAAAGTTACGGAATAGAATTCCAACCTTTGAATTTACTTGACATCTGGGTCACCTACTTGTGAAATTTTTGACATATAATTTGTGTTTTTCCATCTGTTTTACTCGGTCCTAAATGTCGGGAGTAGCAAAGTTAAATTTGACCTACTTCAAAATAAACAATTAATAAACGTCTTCCCTGTTTACGGGGCCGAAGGCCGCAAAGTTTTAAATAAACAAACATTATAAGAATACAATACCCGGGATATTATAATATATTTAGTTAAGTACCTATAAGAAAATGTCATCATTAGATAATATAAATTATGAAATTCTATGTAAATAGTTTTCAAAATTTCCTTATTATTGAAAATAGAGCTAAAGCTCATTGAAATCCTTAATGCTGAACACTTATTATTTTTAAAACTTCAGGTAAAAATTATTCGTCAAATAAATTTTTCACTTGTACCCATTTCCGAGGTCTTCGACAGTCGACTTTAGCTTTAAATCCAGTATGTTATGTCACAGATTGGGTGGTGCGCCGATGTCGAGCGGGATGGGCGGGGGCACGCTGGGCAGCGGGCACTGCCAGCTCGCCAACCAGCCGCTGGTGATGCCGGTATTCCCGCTGCGCGCCAGCCAGCCCAGCCCCGTCCCCGTGTACTCGCCGTCACGGTTCCACATAGACAAGCGGTGCCAGCACCGGTGCACGTGGAAGTGCCTCGCCATCGCCATGATATGCCTCTGCGTCATCTTAGCGGCGATGCTCGCCTACTTTATAGGTAAGTTTTTAATGTATTTAAACCAATTTCTCTTCTAAAGTTACAAAGAACTTGGCCTGTGATTATTGCTCCACTGATGGTAAACTGATTATAAACAATAATGTTGTGGCTATTGGATTGAATAGTTTCTTAGATAATTTTCTCTTAGGTATTAGGCTTACCAAAGCATCCATTAATAAACGCCCCTTTATTTTCTTAAACGCTTACTTTGAAAGTATTCACATTAGCATTAGCATCTTACAACCTCCTTTCGAATTCTTAAGCACATATCTGCGAATGTAGTAATAACCACTTACCTACACCCAATGCTAATTTCTTCGAGATATCTGGATATAGGTATCTACGCATCTTAAGTATCAATTCAAATCCAGATAGGTGCTTAAAACCATGTATGTAAAGGTTCAACGTAAATGTAATTCGGTACAGATAACAGCTTCATTCCACTAAGGTATTGAAATCCTACAAAATCGGAATCACAATCTCACGGAGTATCAATTTGCGATCGCTCAGAGATCACGTCTGCTTGTTTCCCACGTTAACATTTCGCGTGTAGGTAAACAGTTTTGAATGAGTCAACCATAAAAAAACAATGATCGTCCTATCATCTCAATCAAGATTGAATGTTCTGTTAATTTGATCATTATTGTTATCTCAAGAGCTCGTAAGTATCACGAACCAAATTATGCAATTCATGCATTCTACGTCCATTAAGTAAGACGCTTGTTGCAATTCCCAACTTCGGAAACTTATAACTACTGTACTTAAGTTTGATTGAAAAGTTGCGGCCTGATACTATGAGCAAGCAGGACTTATAGTTATTCGTTCTTTGAAATTTACTGTTCTTTCAAGTATCCGTTACATTATACATAACATTGTAGTGAAGCGGCGAGCCTGAATCTACATTTCTTCGTAACTTATCAAAGTCCACAGTTAACGAGCTCAAACTCGGAATGACAATTTTAACTGGACAGTTAAACTAAATCCAACTGTCGGTTAAATATTGAAATATCCAACTACGAGTTACATCGCCGATACATCTTTGTTTCTAACTTCACAGCGGGATGTACGAGGCTCTCGTTAGGACAGTATTTTTATTAACTCGCTCGGAATGCCGATTAGAATATTCATAACATTATTCTTTCACAATCCATTAGCGTTAGTGTACGACCTTCCTACCGACGACACAAAGTTTGTTGTAGATACCATTATTATATCACGTAGGGTTAAATCCATTTCAATATTACGAAAATAAAGTAAATCGTGTTTTAACCCATAGGTATCGGTTAACCTTATAGTAAAACTGACTGCCACGTTTGTTACAAAGGTAATTTAATTTAGGTATGGATCCACCGACTGCGGTTAAACAATACCGCAAAATGTTGGTGGTTATGCCTTTGTTGTCCTATCAAAAATATTGCCTAACATTCAAATGGCTGTTTCGAATTCAAATTCAGAATAAAACTATTAACGTTATTACATGTCTGAACCTAATCCTGCCAGCTCGCAACCTGATTGTTTTACCAGATTACAAAGCAATGTAAAATTGCACTCGTATGCTTTTATCCCCTTAATGCCGAATCGTGCCTGAAGCGGGATTCCATCCAATTAAGGGGCTAGTTCTCGTACTGTATGATTGGAAACCGACAAAGGAATAGCCCTCGAGGGCTGCACAAGATTATATAGTCCCTCGGACTTAACTCTACACTGAAACAGTAGCAAAAATTACTGCGGATTTATAAATTGCAACCTATTTGTGGACTAAACATTTCCAATGAACAAACTAAATTATTATTATTTATTAATTCTCCTGTTCTATTTTCATTGCACAGTTTACATTCCTATAAAACATTTTTACATTATATGTTATTTGTTTCTATTTACATTTGCTTATAGATTCATTTTCATATCCATACAAAGCAGTAATCATAAGTCGTAAATGTTGTTTGAACACCGACTTCAATCAAAGTTGTTATTCGTGATGTCAAAATTCATGCTAACGGAAAACAACCATAAAAATACTTTTATTCATTTATGGTTATACGACCAAATCATAATAGAAAAATATTTTCATCATCACACCAGAACTCAATTACTGAAGGTGATAAATTCAAATATTCACTCGAAGCATGCAAATGAGTTGATTAAACATTGATGTTTCAACAAAAACAGACGTTGACCATTAGTCTTTTATCATTCTTTGTTTAGCCGGCATTCACAGAGAGGTTCGTAAAAAACAAAACAAACTTCAGAAAAATATAAATGATGCGCCTAACGTAAGGCAACGCGCTGCGTGCCTCGAGCCCGCGCGCCCATGTTAGAGCCGTTATAAATTATCTTACACTTCCACGTCCCATGTTATTTCTCTACGAATACATCAGCCACTCGCAATCCCTGCGTACCGGGTACCCGCCAAACGACCAATCATAATTTATACATATACGAAATGCTTCATAAATCGCAAAAATAAATCCCTGTTTGATTTAACGACGAACAACTAATCCCTTCCTCGCCGTATAATAAAACAATACATTACATTTTATATCTAATGGAATGGCACATTCTCTCAACTGCATGTAATGCTTATTGCCGCTCTGAATGTACCTAGATATAGTAGCCAAAGCCTTTTGCGCTAACGACGGAAAGACACGGAACTATATAAAGGACCTCACACAGTCGCAAAAACTGTTGTGGTTCTATATTAGCATCAAACTGATTACGATGCAAAACATTATGATTACGACAACATATCGAGTGATCAAGCTAAGTTATACTTATGGTTACAGTTACAATCATGGAAAGTAGGCCATTATCTGTAAGTGATCACCAGCATTCCCAAACCGCAAGCACACGACGCATCACAAAATAACATGAACCCGTCACGGGTCGCGGCCGCCGACGACGACGCAATACTTTTGGCCTATATTCGAACACACATTTACCCTGCCGAGCCCTCGCAATTACTATAACAACTCGAACGATAATGACTGTGTATTCTTCGTAACTTGTTATTACTGAAACGATCATCCTAGAATTTTACACTCATAAACCATTATAGATTTTGTGTTGTGTAAAATTGTCGAGTTAATTGGAAATACTATTCCGAAAGTGTTCGATTTTCCGTTAATGACGTAAGCACTGTCGAAGAAGTTATTTCCGAAATTCGAACCTAACGAGGGTGAGGAAAAAATGTGTTTTTTACTGTCAATGTCGTGAAGCTATTCGGCAGAAAAACAAAAGGGAACAAGTGCGGCTAAAACGTCGTATAAATGTGGCTACTCGAGTTTCAGGAATTCCTAAGTTTCTTGAGTAAAACACTTAGCCATAGAAGCAATAACGCTTTCCTTCGATACAAAGCTTTATCAGAAAGCTCGCATGAACATAAATGAGCTCCAAATACTTATGCTGGGTTTTTAACAGCTAAAGTTGAAAGACATAAACACAGTCGAAGTTAGAACGTTGCAAGTGGTAGTAGCGTTAACTATACAAGTAGAGTGGGCTACATGGGGCTGCACCTACTTGGGCCACGTCACGCGAATCCCGTATAACAGTGGAACATTCGTAGAAACAATATGTCGTTGGGTGCACAGCCGCATTGCCATTTACACTGAAAGTGCTCACTCGCTGTAATGTCGGGAAATTACTTTTGTTTATTTCCCTTCAAGCGAAGTCTTTTCAAAGTGGAGGGTGGCCGCGATAGCAAATTACGTACCTAATACGGACTCAATTAGGGACTTAAATGATCACTTATTCCAAAATAAATTGCTTCCCGTAGTCGAGTATATTAATTCATTGTAAACCTATAATAATACTGTGAGCTACATAAATAATTGCCTTTTGTGTCTCTTTAGAATAACTTGTAATCTTCAAACAAAAGATTAAACAAACGCTTTTTTGATAGAGTTGTGTCACCTTATTTGTAAACTAGACTAAAAACTTTACTTTAGTATTATAGCCTTATTAAATCCCATTATTTTTCATTGATTTGTATAGATTATTTTTGAAGAAACAATTGAATTTTCGGTGACTGAAGTAAAATATACAAAATTTTAATATTTAAGCGTAGCAACGTTAAAATAGTAATTATAAACGTTCCTCGAATGTCTAAACTATAGTTTCAATTTAAGTTAAGCCAGCGTTCTACTAAACAGTTTGAGCAAACACTAAATAATACGGTCGGAGCACGCTACGTGAACCGCTAACAACTTCACTACAGTTTCGGCAACGCGTTCTACTTCAACTGAAACAAAAACTTGTTTACATCCATACATCAAACTCTTATGAGCACTGAAGGGTTCTACAGTATTGCTATTATTATGTACAACCCGTTCACAAACTAGATTTAATATTAAATTGGTTAGGTTACTTTATATTAAGCTTTTGGTGGCCCTTCATGAATTGGTAAGCTATTTAGTTCTACAAGAAACTTAGGTTTTAAGTTAAATTAACTTGCCACTTTACGGACCCAAAGTGTGTGTTTATGTGTTCAACATCGTGGTCTCTAGGGTATTTCTTCCACGTGGATGCTGAAGTTTCCAAGAAGCAGAAAACTTTTTTGGAACCCTCATTACTGTTCATTTATTGATAATTTCCTTACATTATATTTGCCTTTGTTGAGCATAGGTACCAGGAAATAAGAAACAAATTTTCTAAAGTATATCAAACATGTCTTCAAGCAGCGTACGTAGAGAAAGTATGTCTCTCATCATTATTTATATTATGGGCCTGTTAGCAAAACTAACTAGCATAGTTATCCTAACTCAAAATACATATTAAGACTCAATAAAATAAAGTTCATCAATGCTTCTTGAAAGTAATGTAATGAACCGAGTAGATGTTAGGTGTCTCAAGTCAATGAGGCTTATCGTATCGGATCTCACTTCATTTAGAGACCCGTTAAATTATACAGCTGAGATAAGGCAGCATGTAGCATATCGTCTATCGATGGCAGCGGCGACCTGTCCACTTCAAAACGATATACGCTTCTCCCAACACGACGACACACACGCCTCCAAATTACCACATTTAGATCTCAGTTTGATAATATCGGAACCAATGAATCTGTTAAACGCTACCTATCTAACTTTCCTACTTTCCATTCCCCTTTTTATCGAACTTTCATTAAAATAATGATCACGATTCAAACTAACAATAAAATATTTTTGGGCACGCCTCCTGGCGTTTCGGATTTGTATCAAATAAAAACCGGGTCTGTAGTTTAATCCGACATAAATCTCTAGGTTTGCGCCGGTAGTTTTAGTGATGTAATGAAAAAATGTGAACCATCTGTTGCACCCTTCATTACGTGTATGGTGTATGAATGGGGGCAAATACAGCACCGTCAACTTTTTAATGTAATTGAAAATGTGAGGACCCCAAATGTTTTATTAAAGCTCTCTCGCGAGCGTTAACGCTTTTGAAGTGGCTCGCGCGCACGTCTGACCCTATAGGTGCTTTTTTTTCATAAAATAATATAATACTGCAATAAATAACACATCGGTGTTTTGTTAATACTTACATTCATTGCAAAATAAATATTCTGATTCAAAAATAAATGAAAATGGAAAACAACTTTTTCACCAAAGCCTTATTTATTTTAGTTTACACCAGTGTCATATTGAAATAATAACAGTTAAGTGAATGCGATATTATATTTTATATTTAGCTTCATCATTTTAAAATACATCTACATTAAATCAGTATAATGACAGGTAAAGCTTCCATTCTTATTTTCTTATTACACCGTGCGCACTTAAAATACCTAAAAAAACAACAAAGTGTATGTATGTAGTAGTTATCTAGTACATAAAGAAAGCTAAGATACTACCTACTTGTAACAAACGTGTTCCATGAAGCATAACTTTATTTAATGACAGGATTTTATGATGATGTAATCAAAATTCGGATCTGTTTGTCTTCGCTGAGAAAATGGGGCAAACAAACCGCGACCTCGTGCGAGCACAGTTAACATGCGCAAGTAACAAGGACAAGGATATTACATCCCGCATGTAATGAAAGGAGACAGCACACACGAACACGGGAAGATTTATCACGTGACTAATACGAGAATGTGCGACGGCGCGTCCGTCCCTGGGGACACTATCAAACGAGTTTCGCTCCCCCAACGCACGATGCAATCTATGCTGAATCGTATTACAATAAATTGTATTAACTCGAAAAATAGTGGAGATAGCAAACATAGTCCATCTGCACACAATCGTCGCATGCATCGGCCGGGAGTCGCGCACTCGACCACCCTCCATTTCCTACCCCACCGCTCAATACACAAAATTTATAGATTTTACGAGGGATCATCGGGAAAGACGCGACTTACCACATTGTCATATTTTATTTTCTTGCGAGGAAATTACGTCATCTTTGCTCGTTTATCTGAAAATATTGTGTACGATGTGTGCTTATTTTGTGACTCTAGCTTCATAGAATAAATAGAATACCGAATATGGTGTGATGTGTGTAGTCGCTAAGATTGAAGATTGTATACTTGAATTTAATTCCACATGACTATGCTGCACGTGCCTTTCGAAAATCAATGACCGATCAGGTTTTTATTCATATTTATGACTGACTGTTGAAGATCTCTATTTATTTCCATTCCATCAATATTTGATGCGGGGCAATGCACGAGACATGTTTTACTGCTTTGTGTCTTTGAACTCAATATCTCATTTTAGAGGTATGATTTTAAATATATCTCGACATACGCATGTAGCATTAACACTGAATATAAATTGCCTGCTTAACTATTGGTTGTTAAGCCGATAAAGGTTATTGTCATTGAACTATCTACCCTCAGCACGGTATAGTAAAGTTAAATTGTCCAATCCTCAGCGCAAATGGCCAAATGGCGTCAACGTTGCGCGATCTTATCTGGGAGTAAATCTTGGGGATAGATAGGCAACTGTTGGGCCGGCCAGATAACTTAATTGCTCCGACACCGCCTGGGTTATCTGGACGAATTATGGAACATCACTGCAAACACTTGACAAGGCGACAGAGAAAGAAATTCACACATAAAATTTTATTAGTAAATTAAGTCTACAAAAACGTAACCACATGTCCCTCGACAAATTACTGAACATGTTAATTAGCTGGAACAAAATCTGGGTTGCGTCAATTAAGTCTATAAGGATTGATATATTGCCCTTGACGCAACGCACGACATATTAGGCGCACATCCTGCGCACGCTCCGAAACAAATAAACGTTGCATCCCCATCCGAGCACAAATCCTGAGCGATCGTGAGCTTCTTACTGAACTAATAAATGAACGCAATAAATTCTCTTTACATTACTGACATTCAATTGCTCCCTTGCAGTTTCTATTGAATATTCCAGCATACTATTAAAAGGGAAAGTGCCTTTCGACAGATACATAGTTACATTTTGATTTTATATGAGAAATATTGACTATAAATTACACGGATAAAATCTTATTTGATGCTTCAGTAGCTTCAATATAAAATAGCAATTTCGACAAGACTCGTGTCATTTGAGCCCGTGCTTCTCTTGGTTAGCACCGTGAAGAATTATCCAATTAGATTGCGTAGCGCGGCATTTTATGATCGATTCGATAGCCAGCAACTGTCACATAATGAGGAGACAACAGCATTCTCCCGAACAAGAAATGGTTGGGTGTCGCCGAACCACCTACGTGCTTGCTGGAGGCCTGCGGCAGCGGAACCAATCGCTTCGTCACACCGCCACGAAATGCAGCATAGCCGTGCTGCGCTTAATTAAAACTCGACGGGACGTCACGTCGCCTACCCCGTATTCATACACCTCTTAAACTTTAAAATGACATCTCTTATTATGTCGTTTCATAACACATTGGGCCCGAGCGACGCGACGCCCGTGTGAACTCTAATAGAATAACAGCTCGGCTACTGGGCATTATCGATGTGAGCCATCGATAAGAAACAAACTTAACGGAAACTTAATTGGATGACCGGGTTCGAGTGAATGATTTTGATCGTAGACTTAAGTACCTACCTGCTTGTGTATTGGTAAAAGTATGTCTAGCTATAGCTATTAGAAATATAACATTTAACGGGCTCGTTTCTTTGTTGCAGCGTTATCGTCAATTAAAACTAATATAGACAATTCAAATTGCATCCTGGTACAAGATGTAAAAGCAGTAACACATGCGCAAGGAAATAGAGATGCTTTATCAACGTCATCGCCTTCAGACGGTAAGTAAAATTATACCCTATTATGTTATATGTATAGGTGTACATTTGAAAAAAAGCTTATCTAAACGTTTTTGTATTATTGCAGAATCAATATCAACTTCGTCATTAGGCGGGTGGTCAACTACAGCAGAAGCGGCATTAGAATCAGTAGTAATACCTCAGCAAGCTCAACAAGCCGCGCCGCCTCCTTGGTCACCCGCGTTAGAAGTTAGAGAATTTGACGAGTTACACAGTGCAACTATACCTGCTTACCAATTTTGGAGTTCTGAATTCCGCAACAAGCAGCCCGCCTACGTTAGCCTTAACTTCACTGTTCCCTGGGGAGCTAATTTCGCCGTATATGGTAGACGAAATGTGGCTCCCAGCGTAACACAATACGACTTTGTAGAATTCATACGAGGCGGCAGGGTCGACCACAGACTAAGGCGTAGAAGAAGTCCGTACAGGGATAATCCATTTCAAAGTAGTCTAAACGATTGGGATGCGTTACTAAGTACAATTAACCCTCTGCATAGATGGAACCACACGATAAGCAAAAGGTCAACGGATATGAGAGTGAACGTTAGCATATTGCAGTACCTCGACACAGGAAGATGGTTTATATCAGTATACAATGACGAACTGCAGCCACACAATGTTGAAATGATCGTTTCTGAGGCGGAAGGCGTCACTAACTCTTGTCCAGATGATTGTTCGGGTCACGGATCATGCTACCTCGGGAAATGCGAATGCATGGACGGTTACGAAGGACACGACTGTTCCAAAAGTAATTTAATAATAACAGTGCTCAAGATTATTTTTTTATCTTTATATAGAAGTGCGTAAATTATTACACACAATTGTTTTCGCAGGTGTATGCCCAGTTCTTTGTTCGGGGCATGGCGCGTATGCAGGTGGTGTATGTCACTGTTCGGAAGGGTGGAAGGGCTTGGAATGTGACGTCCCAGCACACGACTGTGAACCGGCTGACTGTTCTGGGAGAGGTCAATGTATCGCCGGCCATTGCCATTGTAAAGCTGGATGGAAAGGACAAAAGTGTGATGAAGGTATATTTAGGAAATAGTTATACGTAACCAATAAAATTGTATTTAAAAATGATAGAAATAATCACTTCATTTATTAATCTTGTTCAGAGGACTGCCTTGATCCCACCTGCGGCGGCCACGGTTCGTGCGTGCGGGGTAGATGCGTGTGTCGCGCGGGATGGCGAGGTGCCTCCTGCAGTGAACGCGATGCAAGGGTTCAACGATGCCTTCCCGCATGTTCCCAAAGAGGCGTATACGACCTAGACGCTGGGAGGTGTGTTTGTGACCCACTCTATACCGGAGATGATTGCTCGCAAGGTAAAGGCTACAAACAAGTTTTATTTATTACGTTGCCTTTCAAGTAAGTCAGCTCTATAACAACATTTCTACCTTTTAGTGGTGTGTTCATTGGACTGTGGGCCACATGGCGTATGCGCTGAGGGCGTGTGTCGATGCGATGACGGTTGGACAGGATCCATGTGCGACCAGCGACCTTGTGACACGCGTTGTCACGATCACGGACAATGCAAAAACGGCACGTGCGTGTGCACTCAAGGATGGAATGGCCGACATTGTACTTTGCGTAAGTTGCTACAAATCAACTTAAGACGATTCTTTGTTTCATGCAGCATTTTTAAGACATTGAAGGAACTTCGATTAATACGCTGTATTCGTAACCAAAAAAGTATATTATACCTGTGAGGAATAAAATCTTTTGTAGTAGTAGACTAATTGTTCAATATATACAGCTGGTTGTCCAAATGGCTGTACTCGTCATGGACAATGTCTGCTGGAAGATGGAGTGTACCGGTGTTCCTGCGCGGATGGCTGGGCTGGCACTGACTGTTCGATCGCACTCGAGCTCTCCTGCAACGACAACGAAGATAACGATGAAGGTAAGTGCTTTTTATTTTGCAGATTAAATAGGTTAACAAATCAAAAATTTAAACACACCCAAAAAAAACATATTGGCTGTCACTTGACAATGGCTACACTTTTGAAGATGGCATGACGGACTGCTCGGACTCGGAATGCTGCAGTCGACCCGAGTGCGCCGAGCACATCATGTGCCTAGCTTCCAACGATCCCGTAGAAGTGCTCCTCAGAAAACAGCCACCTTCTGTCACCGCGTCCTTCTATCAGCGCGTCAAATTCCTCATCGAAGAGAACTCTGTCCAGAGCTACGCACACATGGACGAATATTCTGAAAGGTATGTCTAGTGTAAGAAAATGTCCGAAAAACAAACACCAAATCACTTCATGTACGTAAAAGATGTCGTTTGTACTAACTAATAATAACCATTTTAGGATCAGTAAACTAAAAGACAATACAACGATATCTTTTGCACCCAGTTGGTTTAGGACTGACCTGTCGGTTTTGCACAATTCATGAATAATTTATATTTGCACTTTACAATGATTTTAGATCCGTGATATCATCGCCGTACTGTAATGTATATCCGTAAGAAGAAGATACAAAATTCATTACGACATAAAATGATTTAGGAACTAGCACCTTCACCATATAATTCCCGCTCATCTTCCTAAACCTCTCCGAGGATTTGGTGTGGTTATTTTAATTTAATTGGTAACTTCAAATACTTTTATAACTTACAATTTATTTTCTCATCTGGTGGAAGTGTTTTGATTTTCCTCTGTTTTATCGCGTGTAAAAAATTATGATTTATTGTTTGCGATCCTAGCATGGTTATGTTTTACCATTGAATTTATATTTTTGATAATAATGTTTTATTTTATATTTTAATATTATTTTTTCACACCAGATCCGATGTGTTGTGTATTGTCTAATGTTCATCCCTTGTGTGTGTCTAACCCTACCTGTTTGTCTAAACAAAACAAAAGCGTATTATGAATAACAAAATGAAATTAGAAATAAACCAAGCGCTCAAAAGCTTTCGAACAGTTTTGTTTGTCTTCACAATAACAAAATAACTTTATATAAGTAAATAAGGTTAAAGAAATGAAACTTGAATCATGAAAGCGTTATCTACATCGCTATTTACAATCGTGATACAACAATAAACAAATAACTTAAAATTGACGGGATTTTCTATGGCTAATACTTTTATATCGCTTACTTCAATATTTTTGTAAGTATCTATTAAAAGACTTAAACGCGTCTTTCATGATCTAAGTTCGTAAACAAATTCTTAAAGTTTTTATTTGCCCTACTTTATACCGTGTGCGTTGATAAAACTTCGAACGATCTCTTAAATAAATAAGACAAAGCAAAACTGAATAATAAAAGTAGTCAACCCACCTCGCTTAATATGCAAAAGCGCCTCTAAAAGTTTGTTTGCATTAAAACACGAGCCGCTTCACTATTTTATTTAAGTTCAGAAGTCTAGAGTGGTTATATTGCGTTCTGGCATTTGTTCCATCAGCCCTTGTAAGCGTCACATGACGGGGTTCCTCGTGCATTCACCATCCAGCATGTTTACTGTCCACTTTCAGTCTTTGGTGCAACCTGCAGCTACTACGTTTTCTAAATTTAGCAATTTAATCCCAATGCATATTACCTATCGATCAATAGTGGTGGTTGTTCTAATGCAAACGGGCTTCGTCTGTGAATCGATTCGTAACTAACAGATTGATTTGATTAGTAAATAACTGTTAAAACGCAAGCTAACCAATATAGACGAGTGCAATCGGCCGGAGCGGTTGCAAAACCGGGGTGGGGTTGCACTGAGGGATGTAGGTATCTGTGTAGTAATCTGTCCTGTCTTTCTGTGTCCCTGTGCCGCCGTGTGTCCGCCACTCCTAGCGAGTTCTGGAATTCCTTTACACCATGGTAAGTGTCAGTCAGCCCGCCCTCGCCCCTCAGTGTTCAGTATCTGTTCACCACTTCCCTTTTGTTGCGAATCCTGCATATGAGTGTGATGCCGGCGACCTCCGCGTGTCCTGTACCAGACACGCGGACACAGCCACTAACGCTTTTTCACTTTTGGTTCAATCCTTTGTCTGTATTCGTTTCATTCTCTATGTGTATGTAACATCTGTATGTTTGTCTTGAATGTTTTCGTGTGACTGCGACAAAATCCTCGCAATCTCAGCGTAAATCAGCACCGCCGTCGGTCCGCAAACGTCGCGTCTCTTTTCAAATATGATTTGCCGCAGTCACAATTGTATTTTGTACTGTTTATTTGTCTCGTCTACTGTGCTTATATTATAGTTCACATATATACTATGGAATAATTTTGTTATACTATATGAAACCTAGGAAAATCATTTACGCTTTCACGCAAAACGTTATTAACACAATCGATAGGTTTAGGGCTTGCAAAATATACAAATCGACGCGAATTGTATATTATCAATTGAGCAAAATTTCAGCGAACACGCAAATTAAGCTTCAAATAAACTTACCCTTTTATGTGTTCCTTACCCTTTGTCTGCGTCTTTCATCTGTTAACCAACCCCCTACCCTTCGCCCGAGCTCTTTATGTGTTTAGATCCTCACCCTTTGTAACTAACCAAAACACAACTTATTTGAATGTATTCCTACTACTTCACAGCGATAACGTAGCAATATTGTCGACATTGTACATTACAACCATCGCTTCCATCAATCAGTCATTGACGACATTTAATTACACATTGAAATTGGTGCAACGAACGTATGATCTCATTCGATGTCATCGCTTTCAGAACTGCTGGCCTGTGCACCAGCATTTAAAACTGAATCTTCCGCATTTTGATGTCCGAAGGGTGCCACAGTTCTGAAAGTGATGAATTAGAAAAACCGAATATAGTGTTTTTGTTGTAATTTAAATCTTCATTGTAAATGTGTTTTCATGAATTTTCTACGAACAATACATGTGAATTTATGTTGACTATGAAAAATTTAGCAATATTAATAATAATAATGAATTGTGCTTTTTTCAGATACATCTCTACTTTAGTTAGTAAACGTATTTGATAACCATTAATTTAAAAATGTCCTGTAACTTGTTACAGATAATATTTTGGGAGGTGCCTATCGACTTAAAATGTTTATTTTTAGGTATAACTTCCACAAGCGTATCATTTTCCATAAACTGTCGGCTTTCACGGAAAGACATGAAGAGGATATGAGTTTAACGCTATCGTATTATTTGAAGTAGCATTAAATAAGTAGTTCTTGAGAAATATTTAAAACTTAGCACAAATAAACTTATATAATTTTATTTGATTGTATCTATTAAATATTATAAAGCACCAAAACGTTACTATAGTATTTACAGACTATTATTTTCAATGTTAATCAATTAATAAATTTTTGAGAGATTAAACTGTAACAAAAAGTAATAAAATACAAAATATGTGCAGCTTAGCTAAGAGCTTTCGCTTATCAACGCGTTTATGTAGCCACGACGCTTGCATTAACATTAATCACAAACGCAATCGCGATACTACAGAATACTACGTTATTTATATTGTAGACAGTTACTTTTTTCATATTTCATAAGAATATGAATTTATTTAAGTTTCTTTGTGTTGCCTAGATACGATTTTGAAATAATAATGCTGAAATTTTCTGATTAAATTTTTCGAACCATATTTTGAACTGTACCCGAAAATTTACAAACAAAAGAGCAAATGTAATTTAAATAATAAACTAATATAACTGCTTCTTTATGAAAAATAAACTGAAACAATGATTTCATGAAGTGGTTTAACGTGTCACCATATAATAATACCTATGACGCAGTATTAGGTACTAAACGCTAAGGTTAACCCTTGTTATTGTTCCGATCGTTATGTCGATGTTTTTCCTTGCGCACTTTCTACGGAAAGATTTTTGGCTCCGATATCGGTTTTCACGTCGTATTTTTCAAGCTTTTTGCGCCCCCTGCGGAGACTCACTCCGGGTATTCCGAGTCAAACGCTACATTAAATGTAAAACTAAGTTCACGTGGATAAAGCAGTAAAACCATCTTCCACCAAAGTATTATTTTAAACATTTTATGCATAATAAAGGCTTACAACAAAAACGAACTTTTTTTTTTTTCTAAAGTGATGAATCCGCGAACATTTCTTGCACCAATTTCAACTCTCATGAATATGCGACCGAACATTCAAACATGAAGTAATATAACAAAATTGATTGACTATGGTTTGTGTGGCAGCTGTTACATGCATACATACCTTCCTAGGTAGATTTCCGTTTACGTTACTTTCTATAATCTTAGTAATATTAAAATTAATTTGATTGGCTGTCTAATAAAGGATCTCTATACAAAATGTAAACAGAAATGTGTCCTAGAGAATTAGCTGATCCTAATACGAGAATGTGCAATGCTAAGACCTCTTATTTATTTAATTTTTCGATATTATTTTCATACTTTACTTCACTCTCACAGCGTTTACACTATGAATATGAAGCATAGCACGAGACCTCGCTCAAAGTTTTATGATCGAAGGTGTGCGTTGAACGATACGGTTCACACATCATTTTTATATCTTCTGTCTTTACGATCAGGGGGCTGTTGCTAAATTCGAGCCATGCATAAAATGGGTGGCTATGTTCTCTTTATTCCGTAGTTAAATTCGAAAAACCTGTATAAAAATAGCTGTCGTGTTTTCGTATCTATTCTTTTAATTTATAATTCCAAGATTTACCGACCTCTATTTTACTTTTTAATGAATTCTTAGATTTTTTTGCAACATATGTTTTATTTATAAAAACAAGTCCACCACCTCCAAATTGGTTAGCAACTGTAGTCTTTAAGCCCCTGTGTCGATGTGAACCGTATCGCTCAACGCCATGTGCTGTGGCTCCGTGGCTCGAACTGACGTGAGCTGGTCTGTGCAGCCGCGTGTCCGTGATGCGGGGGCAGGTGGTCTCACCTCAAGGCCTTGGCATCATCGGCATCAGGGTCTCGGTAGACCGCGAGGCTCGCTTCGGATTCACGCTCACCAGACAGGGTGGATGGTTAGTAAAACGAAAATGTTGCCTTTTATTAATACGTGCTGTTCTTTCTAGGTTTAATTAAATATTTTGATTGTAATTTCTATGTACTATGTTATTTGTAATCAATGGTAAGTTTTAACTGTTATTGAAAAAAATGTTTTCCCCTAAAAATCCCCTTGTGAAATTCTTCTTCTTTGATCTTGATCAGGGAATTATTTGAAACAATAACCCATTGCAGGGATTATTAGGATATTTGACAAGATTCAGTGTGCTTGATGAATGAAAATAAATTTTGCTAGCGTAGTAACATCCAAAATAAAGTGTTCTCATTAAAAAAAAAATAAGAAAGTACTGAGTATGCCTGTATTTTAAAATAAACACTTATCAATTCCGAAAGTTTATCCTAAATCCTGGATAAAGCCAGTATGAAGAAATCACCTTGAACAGACTCAGTAAAAATTACGATAAAAGTTGTTCAAAACCTCATTTTTCAAACGACTAATAAAAGCTACAAATGACGCTACGTTAGACCGTTGAGTAATTTTAACCGCTGTGTTTACTTCAATTAAGTCAACCGACATTATAGCACGAGCTAAGAATTTTAGTAATTATAGTCGTTTGAAAGCAACTTCCATTAAAAAACATTTAAACGTAATTGTTTCTGTGAGAGCAAAATACGAGGAAATACGTAAAACAGTAATTGTTGTATATCACCGTAGCACCTCTATTGTAAATAAACAAATTTATATTTAAAATAATTGGCATCAGAAATGAAAGCAATCACCACGGGAAAACAATGTTTAAATATAAAGTTTATAACAACCAAAAACATAAATATCCTATTAGTCACGATGATCGTCGAGTCATGAAACCAAATTGTCTTATAGAAAGCCATTGAATATAGCGTGACAAACACAAATATTTGAACACATATCTATACAAACATGTTGTGTTCATGTTTATACGCATAGGATAGTCATTAATTTTCGGACACGGTGTTTCATATTTCTTGCACGTACGTAAAAGCATCATGTATGAAATCGAATTAGACGGCGAAACGAAAACTGTATCATTGGAAAATGTTATCGAATCACGCGTCACGTATAAGCTTTTACAAATCAATTACGGTAAACTTAGAAACTGTTTATGTTTAGATTAGTTTTGGTATTAGTACCTACAAGATGAGTTGAAAACGAGTAGAAATATTCGGGTTACTCAACATAATAAAAAAAATAATCCTAGTCGGGTTTAAGCTCTTGGAATTAAACAGAAATTTTCACCTCCTTTTTCTTTTTCTTCTTAAGATCGTAAATAACGTCACGAAACGTTTAAAAAAATGAAACGGGAAGGACGGTCACAATTTTTTCCTTTTAATGGAAGTGCTGATCATCAAACTAAACCCCTGCTCAACACGTTCCGATAACAAACTCTCATTAAAGCCAAAAAACGGCGAGCTGAAACAAAGAAAAAGGTGAAAAATATTGTACGAGCGTTGCTTAAATTAATGACAAGAAAAATATTATAAGGGATCATTAAAACGAAGAAACGGAATACGAGTACCTTCGCCACTTGTGACAGCATTACTGCGATTATTGACTGCAGTTTTCTTGTGTTACGACAAAAGAATATTATTATTGAGGCTTTTACCTAGGTGTATATTTAAAAATGCTATTATTATTTATTTTATTTTCGCTGCTCTTTCTGAGCAATTTAATTTTAATGTAAGGTAGACATAAAATATTCTTTGTGTTTTACCCGTCATAACTATGTGTCTGAATTGTTGATCGAAAGGCATTTTGAAACAATGGAGCCCTAGTCCTTAATGTCAGTGTCAGTTTGATCAGGTAAATCGAGAAGACCAATCAATCATATTCTCTCATGAAAATTATTAATATTCAACCACAACTCTAGTTTGACCGCCAAATTATCTTGACCTGTTACGCAAAAGGTAGATAAATGGATATATCGATAATCGATAATATATTGACTTTGACTTAAAGTAGTGAAAATTCACTTACCAAATTAAATTTCTTTTTTTTGTATAGATCTACAATTGCTATATAGACCTAAATTCCTTCAGTCATAAATTCAGTACGTGACCTTGAAATCTACTTCCATAATTGGAAAGCAAATTCAATTAAATGGTAAGCTTAAGTAATGAGGTTATAAAGCTGGTGTAGGCGAAGCTAATTTTTAGGCAAGTTACGTATACCTTCCAGTTCTGGGAACATTAATTAGTAGATATTTCAGGAATCAGCATAATCAAAATTTATTTCATATGTGAGGTACTTACGCTGCTTTTATATAAGTAAACGTAGCTATTACCTTGTTCCTCCAAAAAAAATTAACAACCCTTAATCTAACATAAATAAACAAGGATTGATTTATGATTTTATTACCAACATACCAACCAATTTATAACTTATGTAGGTAACTTCAATATTCGTCATCTGTCTTTCATCAAGCACAATGAACTCCGGTACCTACATGATAACAAATTCCAACATCGAAGGCCCCATTCGCACCATCCCGAATTTCACATGCGTACCGTAACAGATCTATCAATCTATCAATCGAGCGTCAATCTAACATGATGTGTGCCGTCATTCAAGGTTTGACGTGCTGGTGAATGGAGGAGGCGCCGTGACTCTGCAGTTCCAGCGATCGCCGTTCAAGCCTCTGAGGAAGACTGTCTTCGTGCCATGGAACCAGATTGTTGTATTACCGCCAGTGCAAATGGAACTTAGTGACGACAATGTTAAAGTACCGACGCCCAGGTAAGAAGGGTTACAGATGCAGACTTTCTATATTACTAACAAAATTCTTGCAGGTTTACAAAATAATTACCAACTTTGTGTTGTTATACGTAAACTCTTATAATTTTGTCGATAAAAAAAAATCTAGTAAAATGTGTTATCGTCCTTTGTCTTTTTCTTGTCTCTTTCAATAGTCTAACTGTACGTAATTTTTAGGGCTCCACCACGAATCGGCTGGTCACCAACACCACAATGGTGGGAATCGGAAACACCGCCATGTGCGGCCCATGATCATGAGCGATTAAGACCTGAAGTCGTGGCAGTACCACCACTGGCAGCACCCGCTGCTTCTTCTGCTACCACTACAACTGTCATTTACCCTGAGGCACAGGTAATTAAAGTCACTGGACAAATAGATTATGTTTTTGAATCAAAATCTAAAGATTCAAGTTTGAATAAATGAAGAGCATTAGCTTCACGAACTTAATATAGATAGTTCAACTCAGATTTGCGCGCGGCCCTATGTGTGCGTCGGCTTGTAAATATACAACTTTCATTCGTGTGACAGTGACGTCGTCCGAACATGACGTGTTCTTATCGCTTTTTGTTATGGGTACAGTCATTTACGAAAATGTCTAGTTCTTCACGGAGAAAATTTTTAAGGAGTAAGGTAGCGTTTCAAAAAATGAAACAACATTCAAAGCTTTTTATTATTACATTTTACAGTTTTTCATTATTTTCTCATAGGTCTTTTCAAATTGACATTGACAGTATCTAAATAAATGAGGTGAACTATCTAAGATGAATTAAATACTCCTTATACCTATATTTTCTAGCTCGGGGTACGCGGACAATAAATAAAAGTGTGGACTAAGAATGTAAAAAGACGTATAATCTATTATAATAATGTAAACAAAATGTGTGGGGAATTTTAAAAAAATATATTGCTTCGCATAATGTCGACCAAAATAAGACGGAAATAATGAAACTCATAAATAAACGTTTAAGTCAAATTGATGAAGGGATGTGGGAATACAAAAGAAAAAAGAAGAATACTATAGACATTTTGAGATGGAGTCAGAATTTATAATTAACATTGGTGAGAGAGTAGCGAATCCGAAAATTCATCATTTGATTTTTCAAGTAGCGATTCAGAATCATTATAAGTAAATAAACATTAAATTACGTAATAACTGTTTTTCTTTAAACAGCCGTATACAACCCCTAAATAACTGTATTTGTACCCGACTGTACCTCTTGTCACACACACAAAGTCACTGTATATGTACAAGGGTTACCCACACATAAGGCCGCGCGCAAGACTGAATTGAACTTACTATAACTAACAATTATTATTAATATTTTCAGATTGTCAGCGAATCTATCGGCATCCCCGGATCATTGGTGAAACTAACGTACAGGTCCTCTCAATCAGCTGGTTATCTTTCTTGTGTTCACGTACAACTGACTCGCCGTGTGGTCCCAGCATCACTCGTCCGAGTACATGTTCGCGTTGAGATTGAAGGCTCGTTGCACACTCATACTTATGAAGCTGATCCCGACTTGACTCACATCTTCGCGTGGAACAAACGGAACGTTTACAAACAAAAGGTAAGGCTTAGCATTTTGGGAAAAAACATGAGAACCTTTAAGTACTGATGCTTTAAATCTAAAGATTTTAGATAAAGCTGATCCCTATAAATAATATGATTTCAGGTATACGGACAAGCTCAAGCCAAAATCTCGATAGGATATGAATACACGTCGTGTGCGTCAATTGTATGGGAAACACAGACAGCAACCCTTGCCGGGTTTGATGTTGACATCTCAGATATCGGAGGTTGGGGACTGGACATACACCACCATTACAATTTCCATGAAGGCATATTACAGAAGGGAGATGGGGCACTACTTCATTTGAAACAATACCCCAGGACCGTCCAGGTAAACCAATGTCAAAGTCAAAAATATCTCAAAACTTACATTGTTATAGTGGCAAATCTTAATATATTCTTGTTTTCATAGGTGGTTATGGGCACTGGTCTTCAACGCTCTTTAGAATGTCCTGACCATTGCAATGGCAAGGCTGCAGATGCTCGTCTCTTGACTCCAACGGCACTAACGTCAGGTCCAGATGGATCCTTGTATGTTGGTGATTTCAATCTTGTTAGACGTATCACTCCTGAAGGTGTTGTTACCACTGTTCTTCAATTACAGTAAGTATTCGTTTTGTAATGATATAAAAGAGGATGAATTACTTTTCATTGTGAACAATGAGTAGAAATAGGCAAGACAATAAAAGTAATATTATTTCATTTCAGAACTACGCAAGTTGCATATCAATACTATATCTGCATATCACCAGCGGATGGATATCTTTACATATCAGATTCCGAAAGACACCAAGTCCGAAGAGTGATAGCTTTAGAGAAAGTCAGAGATCCTGCCACGAATTCTGAAGCTGTTGTTGGTAACGGTGATCGTTGTGTACCCGGAGATGATTCTAATTGCGGAGATGAAGGTCCAGCGATCAAAGCCAAACTGGCGCATCCTAAAGGTTTGTCTGTTTCTGTTATACTTAAAATATTTTATTTAACGAATTATATTAATTTCTTTTATCTTTTTATATACATTGATTGAAATATAATATTTTTCTGTTCCAGGTCTTGCAATAGCTGCGGATAGAACGATGTACATTGCCGACGGTACTAACATACGCGCAGTTGATCCAAACGGCATCATACACACCCTTGTAGGACATCATGGTCACCACAACCATTGGTCACCAGTGCCTTGCCGAGGAGCAATCCCACCTTATGAAGCACAACTACAGTGGCCAACAGGAGTAGCCTTATCTCCTCTCGATGGATCTCTTTATTTCATAGATGACAGAATTATCCTCAAACTTACCGTGGACATGAAAATCAAAGTGGTAGCAGGCCAACCATCACACTGTCGTATAGGAAACGATGGAAAGCCTGTAGCGAAACCCACAAATCGCACTAACACAGATATCCGAGAAGATTCCAGCCTAGGCACTATTTTAGCTATAGCGTTTGCACCAAGCGGTATTCTTTATGTCGCTGAAGCAGATTCTAAGAAAACGAATGCTATAAAGTCTATCGATCCATCTGGTAAAATTATGCACTTTGCGGGTAAAGTGCAGGAGAATTTGAAAGAGTTAAGCTGTGAATGCAATTCATCTGCTTCTGCTACAGTTGTGCCAACGAATTCTAGAGATGATGCCGGTTGCCCATGTAGACTGAGTGTAGCTGCGGGTGATGAACCACCCACAAGCACAGAAACTTTGCTATCATCCAACGCAAAATTCCAAACGATTTCTGCTCTCGCTGTTACCCCTGACGGAGTTCTTAATGTTGTTGATCAAGGTAAATATAAAACTTCAAAGGCTAAAAGTTTAAATAATCTCTAATCAAAATACTAAAATCTTTATGTAATTGTTTCAGGCTCTCTTCACATATTGGCTCTTAAACACTATTTGCCTACACATGATGAAAACGGAGAGTTCAGAATACCTTATCCACCCACATCAGAAATCTACGTATTCAACCGTTACGGTCAACATATCACCACTAAAGACTTGACATCAGGAAAGACACGATATTCGTTCTTGTATTCAAAGAACACAAGTTTCGGAAAACTCTCCACAGTCACTGATGCTTCTGGGAATAAAATACAACTACTCAGAGATTACAGCAATATCGTAAGCTCCATCGAAAATACTCAGGACCACAAGCTCGAGCTAAAGATTTCTGGAATTGGTTATCTAACTAGAATAGCTGAAAAGGGTTCAACTGAAATGGAATTTGACTACGATGCCAGTACTGGACTACTCAACAGCAGATCAGGAGTAAGTTGTAACACTATTCGTATTATTTAATTTCGATTATAATTGTTGCTAATTCAATACTAATAAAATGTATATTTTTTAGGCTGGAGATACGGTGATTTACAATTACGATGAACTAGGAAGAGTTACGAAAATCATAATGCCCTCTGGAGAGCAAGTGCACATAACATCTGGATTAGCGAAGAATTACGGATTAGCTGTCACGGTATCAAATCCATCAAGTACAATACCCGTTGGGGTTGCTAAGAAATGCGAATATGTGCTACATGGACAATCATTTAAACAAATTACTATAAATAATGGCAAACAAATAACGGAAGGTCGTATTTATACTAACAACACTTTACTTCTCGAAACACCATGGGCAGGAAAGTTTGAAAGCATCGCGGCAGCTAAGCACCCATTACTAGAAGCTGCCTTGCCCATAGAAGCTGAAATGCTCCACATGTGGTCGCATCAAACCACCACTTTCGGAGATGCTCTAGTTAACAACATGTACTCCCTATACACTTTAGTCGGTGACGTGCGGAACCCCCAACAAACACTGAATCGAGAAATATGGGTTAACGACTCCAGAGTGCTAATCATTGAATTCGATCAATTCAAGAGTCGTGAAACTTTCTTCAACGCAGACAGAAATCCACTATTTACCATTTCTTACGACGTTGCCGGTCTACCTCTTTCATTCAACCCACATGGTGCAGGAGCTCCTCTGAATATTTCATATGATAGATTCTATAGAATTAATGGCTGGAAATGGGGTGACAGTGAAGAGAGCTACAGCTATGACCCACATGGAATGCTATCAGAAATAACTAGTCCACAAGATGGTACAAAGTTCATTTATTATAATGAAGGCAACCTTGTTTCCAAGATATCCTTGGCCAGTCAAAGAAGTTTCAAATACAAGTACGATGATGATGGTGGTTTAACGCATGTTATATTGCCTTCTGGATCAAACCATTCGTTTAGCGTGCAACCATCAATCGGATTTTTGAGAGTCACCTACACTCCACCGGGTTCTTCAAAGAAATACTTGCAACATTATGCACACACAGGAGAACTTCTACAGACTGTATTCCCGGGCGATGGAGCCAGAGTCGTATACCGTTATTTCACTACGAATAAAGTTTCTGAAGTAATTCATGGCGATGGTCAAACACAGATACACTATGCAGAAGCTAGTGGACTACCTTCGGAAATATTACACGTTGACCGAGATGTTGACTATCGATGGGAATCAACTTATGTAGGTGGACTACTGACAGAAGAAAGGCTTGATTATGGTGCCAAAACAGGACTGAGCAATGCTAAAATAATTTATGAGTATGATAACAATTACAGAATAACTTCCGTCCAAGGTAGGATTGGTGGTCAAACTCTGATTCCGCATCATATTGTTTACAATAGCAAAACGGGTGCCCCCGAAATACTAGGTCAATTTACTGTATCAAAACAAAAATGGAACGAAACTTCTGTATATGATGGAATCGCAATGTTCTCTCGTTTACTGAACGATCAGTTCTTAGAGAAAGAAGTAACCGTGAACATCCACAGAATGGAAGTATTCCGAATGGAGTTCTCATATGATCGACATGGCAGAATTTCTCAGACACGCACACACACAAGGAATGTAGGTGTTAATACATATACAAACGTGAAAAATTATACTTGGGACTGTGACGGTCAGCTGACAGGAGTAGAAGCACAAGAACCTTGGGGTTTCAGATACGACGATAACGGAAACATGCTATCATTGACCTACAGAGGCAACACAATCCCAATGGAATACAATGATATGGATCGTATAGTGAAGTTTGGTGAAGGTCAGTACAGATATGATAGCAGAGGACTGGTGTCCCAAAATGCACGAGAAGAAAGATTCCAATACAATTCTAAAGGACTGCTGATTAGAGCAACAAAACGAGGAAGATTTGATGTTCGATACTTCTATGATCATCTTGACAGGTACTTACAAAATAAGTTCGATATAACTTTAGGAATTTTAAATATGCCATCACCTATTCACTACTGACTGACTGTTCTGTTTTAGGCTTTCCACCAGAAAAGATAATTTTGGAAATGTGACCCAGTTCTTCTATACGAACAAAGACAGGCCTCATGAAGTCAGTCATATTTATTCCCCGCGTGAGAATAGATTCATGACCCTAGTCTACGATGACAGGGGGCACCTAATCTATACACAGGTATGTACCAATAAAAGAAAATAATGCTCACTTTAATAAAAAAATCTGAATTTTCTAAACAATAACTTTTCCCTTTGCTTTTAGGTTGCCCGACATAAATATTACATCGCTACAGACCAATGTGGAACGCCAGTAATGATTTTCAATCAATATGGAGAAGGAATCAGAGAGATCATGAGATCTCCTTACGGCCACATAGTATACGACTCTAACCCATATTTATACCTACCGGTGGACTTCTGCGGAGGACTGTTAGATCAAGTCACGTCACTAGTCCACATGGCAAATGGCAAAGTGTACGATCCCTTGATTGGGCAATGGATGTCACCGTTATGGGAGAATCTCATCGAAAGAATACACAACCCGACTCAGTTACACCTTTACAGATTTAATGGTAATGATCCAATCAACGTGAGGCCACAGAATAAAAAACCAACAGGTAAGGAACTAAATGATGAAAACAATGATCTAACATTTCAATACAACGAAAACTACTTATGCTAAATTATGCTTTTGTTTTTGTCCCCTTAGATCACCTATCATGGTTGAAATTGCTTGGC
The DNA here is from genome assembly GCA_963856015.1 of Helicoverpa assulta. NCBI lineage: Eukaryota > Metazoa > Arthropoda > Insecta > Lepidoptera > Noctuidae > Helicoverpa > Helicoverpa assulta. Next base: position 8,191,313 of record CAWLCW010000016.1, read on the forward strand.
TATGACACGAAGAGCCTGGCACCTCAGCTCTACCCCGACGAACTGCCCGGTGGTTCTGTGTTGCCAAGTGTTCCTCGTGGTCGCCCAGTGTGGGGTACAGCGCCAGCGGACACGAGCCCTGGCCTTCCTTCAGCAATGTCTCTACTACCAACAGTCACTATTGAATCAGGATTCCTGTCTCATATGTCAAACAAAAGGATAGCAGACTTCAGAAGCCTATCGATACCGGCTATGTCGGCACTAAAGACTGACGCCTTAAATCTAGCACCTAAACGTATCGGCTCCGACTCCGAGCCACCGTTCGGACGTGGAATCCTGGTGTCGCGTAATTCTCGAGGACGCGCCGTTGTCACCACAGTGCCCTCAGCAAATGCTATCTACCGCGACGTTTATACCTCAGTCTTTAACCGATCTCACCTTCTGCCATTCTCATTTGTTGTTCATGGCGATCAACAAGACGTTTTCTACTTCGTCAAAGAAGACACCTGGCGTGCAGCAGACGATAAACAACAACTTAAACGTATGCAAGGAAAATTGAATGTAACCTTCCATGAGGTTGCAGAAGGAGGACGCTCTTATGCGGATGTGAAAATACATGGTAAAACAAGCATAGTGAATCTACGGTACGGCACGAGCGCGGAACGGGAGCGACAGAGACTCCTGCATCATGCGCGCACTGCTGCCGTACGCAAGGCGTGGCACCGCGAGCGCGAGGCGCTGCGTAGTGGACTCGGAGGTTCGCTCGACTGGTCCGCGGCCGAATTAGATGAAATCCAGAAGGCTGGATCAGCAGCAGGCTACGAAGGCGAGTACGTGCACGACGTGGCACGGTACCCAGAACTAGCCGAAGACCCGTACAACATTCGCTTCGTGAAGAAGCGGTCGGACCGCGCCGAGCGCCGGCGGCGGAAGCGCGAGGACTGCCGAGGGGCCTGGTGGCTCGCCTGGGACGAACTCTGCTAGTGACGTGCCGCCATCCATATGCCAAATGGTGTGAATGTGAAATAGGTGTGTGCAAACGGTGAAGAATGATCGTGTGAGTGTTTGTGGAAATATATTTTGTAAATAGTCTCTATTAATTGTTAATTGTTGATGTATGTATGTACGGTAGATGCGAATCCCTATCGCTGTGTAAATAATAAAATTTAATTTGCAGGGAGAGAATGGACCTTTTGAGAGGACTGATATTAAAATAAATGTAATGTATGTATAAATAAGATTTATGTGAATATGAAATTATTTATACTTATTTATCGGTAAAAAAGCTTCATTGTGTCCAATGTTCTTATAAATTTAGATGAAGACTATTTGAAAGAATAAAAAGGCATACTTTTTTAACCAAACCAAACTGAAGTTTTGTTTTCACTTAATTTAACCCAGAACCTACGCCACTATATTGACCTGAAAGAAATATTTGCAACATGCGTTCTACTCAGGAGATTGGTAAAGCAGAAGGCTGCAGGCAAGTCAGTATAAATGAGAACAGGTAAATTTTGTGTAAAAGTTATTTATTTATGTTCGAACCGTCAATCTTTGAACAACGTATTCAAGTTAATTTTTACAATATCAATTTTATACACAAAATCCATGTCAACGCAATCATAAAAATTTTATTGTACACTATTTATGTTATAAACGTCTGAATGCATTATCACATGTCATCTAAAATAATATAATATTTACAATGCTGTTTAATCGACCTAGTTGACACTGAAAACTTCATACAACCTCGAACTGAGTAATATTGTTTTATTTATAAAAATCTCCTTTCGAAAATATATACAATAATTATTTATTATTTCTTAAAGTATAGGTACATTCGCATGTTCAAATAAACTTTATGTTACAATCGCCTACATATTGAGCTACATGTCCGTAAACAAATGAGATCAACAAAACGCACAGTTATTCATCTACACCTCGACTTATGCAATATTTGTGTTAATAGCAAAATATGTCCACGCAATCTATCATACACCTAGGCAATACAAATATCTACAAAACAAAATAGTTTTCTTATCTAGGCATGTCATAGAATGCCAATATGAACACATCTCGTTAACTAAAATAAATAGTAAATACAGCGACACCGCTACGTACGAGTACATAAAAACTGTACACAATAAAATATATGAAATGGTATGCCTATTGCAATCTTTCGGCAGGTAACATTATATTTAATATAGTATAGTATACATAAACATAATGATTGTGCGTGTGCAAATGTAACAATAACTAGTAATCGTAACGCAGTAGAACGACTAATGGGACGAGTTCACAAGGGAACATAGTTTTATCGTTCATTGCCTTATTTAAAGAAGTGGCGAAGACATGCACAAAACATTCTATAACTTTGATAGCTGCCCAGTGCACTGTAGAGTATCTAAAGCACAGCTAACTCCACATTATCTCCAAATATTGTAATTTAGTAATTGAAGCCACACGTTTCAAATTTGAAAATTTCTACGTTACTATATTACGTACACACTGACCTAATTCCATTAATGACGTATATTCAAGCGATCTAGTAAGTGTAGTGGGCAGATACCAACACATCTTCAACAATTACCAACATCTTGTACTGTTAATCTCTGAAACAAGAAACTGGCCATTTCCTTAGTGAAGTCACTGTGGCAGGCCATATTAATAGACAATAAAGCCTTTTGTTAGTTCCTTAGAAAACCAACTTCTGTGTTAAGGAAAACACTTGGAAGGAGATTATGTACCGGTAATCTCTTATGTGCAAGATAGGTACCAAAACTATTAGCTAAAATATATATCTACACATTGCATTGTTAAATTTTATTTGTTAATTGCAACGTTAAAGAGTTTCATAGATTTCAGTAACATTCAAAAATAAATTGCCAAAGATCAGCAACAAAAGATTCAAAAATATATTACGTATTTACATCTTCATTCAGATTTCAAAGCTCATATAGGTCCATAGCACAACATTAATGATTTGTAAATAGGTCGATACAATTTAAAAAACATAATTTCTTTTACTCTGAGCCCAATAAAATAAAAGAAAGCTTAACATTCGTAAGTCCGTTCATTCCTTAATTTGGAAATAAAATATTATTTCAGGATTAAAAATAAATACGTCCAACGGATCCCTAATCTGAAATCTATGAAACCCGAAAACGATTACTTTAAACATACGAAACAAATCCATTACTATTCACAAGTTTTATATTACACTAACATACTGAAAACATAAATTCAACATTCTTACATTCCAACTATGGATAGCTGTGATGCTTACACGAAACTAAGTATATAATACATATTTACAACTTATCTAACACAGATTCATGAATCACTGCTAAGTGTTGTACTTCATAATGTTCCGAAAACGTCAGTACTAGGTTGTCATGCGAACAGTGATTTTATTCTTATTAATACTGATTTACGCAAATTTACTACCAAGTGGCTGTTAGTCTAATCATCACACCTAATCAATTTATTTTACTGTATATTGTATCATCCCGTGTGCTGCTCTAAATTTGTTTCACTAACAAATTATCTAACAACATTCATATACAGCTGTTACCATAACACCAACGACAAATAAAAACTTTATTAAGATAATAATATCCGGATTGATCAACACTCTTATTTTACTATGTAGTAGTAACACTTTAAACTTTACTCACAATTCATGTCATGATCCAATCACTTTCAATGTTGCAATTAAAATTAAATTTCATACATAATATTATAATTTGTGACTTTTAAATAATAAAAATACATGATTGAAAATAGTATATGATAAATAATTCGAACAAAATAAATATGTCAAAGACATGATTCAAAATAAATAGTTGCAATAATTATTGTAGACCATTTACATGTAGTGTGATGAAAACTGATAAATTTAATAATAGCTATCTATAGGCATACATTGCATGAAGTAACATTGCTACGTTATAAAATTCAGTCGTTGTATCAGACATTATTGTATTGGATATAGCAACATTGAGGATACCACTTAAATACATTTTATATTGAAACTAGTTATGTATTAGAAAACATTTACGGTGTTGACGGACCGTAACTTAATATTACAGCTAACAGGAGTAACAACAACTGCACGACATATCATTAAAACAACCATAGTTCCATTGCATACACGCACATATCTACATAAGTCTATTTCTCGAATATCGGTGTTTAAAGATGGCCGCCGGGTACGTATGTGGATCACAGCGTGTATTCGCACGGCACTGGTCACTACGTCACTAACGTTACAATAATTTAGCTAGGGTTAATATTTACAGTACATTTCACTAGGGAGGTGTGACGTCACTACGAGCTGTCCGCGTTAGATTTCCGCCGCACTTGCTGCGCACTCAGTGCCTGCGCCTGCGCCTGGCTTATGAACTGAGTCGTACCTGCTGGATATACATATATTTTCTTACTTTTGTGAAATGTATGGACCTACTGGGACAGTGTATAGTGGTAAACCTTGTTTAAAAATATCATACACTGGAACCTCCTGCAGTGGCGACATCTTATTTGTCTAAGATTAGCAACCTATTTAAAGAACCCAGTACTTTATATACCCACATATTAAAAAATACTTTAAATAATAAAAAAAACAGACTTCAATAATACATATTTACCTAAAACACTCTCCTAATTCCGACAAATACTATGCCGAAAACCACATCAAAACCGGTTCAGTCAACCGTTTGATAATTATCAAACGGTTATATGCCCCTGTATGCTCGATTATTGCCTCTGTATGCTCGATTATAATCGAGCATACAGGGGCCCGATTCTCCTAAGTTAATAATGCCAAAATTGAATAGAAATCGAATCGCAATATGATCGCAATAGCAGTTTTAACCATATCGGGCATTCTGCTACTAATATAAGACCAATATTGTATTCCAACGACATTCGATTGGTTTGCGGTTGGTCTGCTATTTTGGTGATTTTGGTCTATACCAGTGGTTCTTAACTTTTTTGACATGAGGGACCACTTTGACTAAAGTTTGTCTTGCCGGGGACCACCTCATCGGTTTACCTAAATTAGCACTCATTTCTTTATTATTAATCAAAAACAAAAACCGAATTTTTGGGTCAGTTCTACTCAAAGCTAAACGCATGTCGGCATTTGTGTAGGTAAGCAAATGCAAATAAAGAAAAACTAGCCTCTGTAGTTTCCAAATGCGCGAGCGAAACGAGCGCGAAATTTTTATCGGACTTAAACCAACTATTACGTAAAATGTAGCCCAAACGTACTTAACTTTTTGTTTGTTGACAAATGCAAAAATAAGGGCACACAGTTTCTGAATACGCGAGCGTAGCGAGCGCGAAATTTTTATGGGACTTAAACTAAATATTACGTAAAATTTAGCCCAGACGTACTTAACTTTTTTTTGTTTTATTGACAAATGCCAAAATAAGGGCATATAGTTTCTGAATACGCGAGCGAAGCGAGCGCGAAATTTTTATCGGACTTCAACCAAATATTACGTAAAATGTAGCCCAAACATACATTTTCATGAATGGGGGGACTAGGTACTACACACCCGATATACGTCCATGCGAAAACCCCCGCTCGCAATTATAAGTCGATAAAAATTAAGTTAGATAACGTATAGCAATGTCGCGAAGCTAAGCTTCGCGGACCACTTGGTATGCCTCCAGGGACCACCAGTGGTCCGCGGACCACCGGTTAAGAATCACTGGTCTATACGGTAGTTTGCTCTACAATCATATTGTAATCGTAAATCATTTGCAGACAAAATGATTCATTATTGAATGACAGAAAAGGATAAAAACGTTTATTTCAAAGAAAAAATAGCGGAATGTCACATACGCTTCAATCGTAATTGAGTCGGGATTGGATCTCAGTCGAACGTGAATCGTATGTCGCTAAGTAAAATTAGGAGAATCGGGCCCCAGGTCAAACTGAGGACCTTTTTAAGTAAGTTAAAAATAATGATTTGAGATTTTGTTACGCAAAGGAGGAGAATTACCAGCATTTCTTGCTACTGCAAGTGGCGCGATGGCAAGGCGTAGCCGCCTTTAGAGTTATATGATGTACTAGCGACCCTCCCCGGCTTCGCACGGGGTAACAGTTTTTAACCACTGTTTAATGTATGTTATACATATAACCTTCCTATTTAATCACTCTATCCATAAAAAAAACACATAAAAATCGTAGTTTTGAAGATTTAAGCGTACAAAGTCATATAGGGACAGAAAAAGCGACTTTGTTTTATAGTATGTAGTGATGTAGGTAAGTGTATGACACTAACCTGGAGTGGCAGCGAGTGCGGAGGGCGCGGGCATGGCGGGCGGCGCGGGCGCGGCGGGGCGCGGCGCGCGCGGCGCGGGGCGCGCGGCGCGGGCGCTGCGCACCACCTGCACCCCGCCGCCGCGCGCTGCGCCCTTCACGCCGCCGGACATCAGCTGCGCTGTATTACAACGTACATGTCAATAACTCGCAGCTCATGAAAATATTTTATTTGTCTAGCCAGACCTTTAGAAATCAAATTCAAAGTGGAGCCTACAGAAAAGTAACAGCCGCGCGGATCGATCGATCATAAAGTTAAGCAACGCTTGCAACGGATTGGCATGATTTGGTCCTCCATGTTTTGGAAGGCACGTTAAATTGTTGGGGCACGGCCGGCTGTCATTAACAGTCGTTACCAATAGTCAGAAGCCAGAAAGTCTGACAAAAAATCCGCAGCTGCATCGGGTGCGACTGGCACTGATTGACATACATTTACATATATTTTTTTCATTTTAAAAAGGTATTAATATGCCTTATATCTACTATATAAAAATAAGTCGGGTTTTCCTTCCTGACGCTATAACTCCAGAACGCACGAACCGATTTCCACGGTTTTGCATTCGTTGGAAAGTTCTCCGTGAGGTTTATAACAAAGAAAATTTGTCAAATATAAAACAAAAAAAAATCTTTATCTTTTAATCACCAAACAAAATCTATACTAATATTATAAAGCTGAAGATTTGTTTGTTTGTTTGAACGCGCTAATCTCAGGAACTACTGGTCCGATTTGAAAATTTCTTTCTAGGCTACTTTTTATCCCGGTACGGGAAGTAGTTCCCACGGGATGCGGGTGAAACCGCTGGCAGAAGCTAGTGTAACATAAAACGAAGCCATCTGGTGGCGAAACGGAGTTCGCCAGGTTTGCTAGTACGGTATATATTTTCTTAGCTACTTCATGGAGCAGCAAAATATAATGTCTCGCAAAATGTCGAAGAACATGGATGCACTAACTCGTACCTACGTATTTTGATATTTTGAGTAAGCTTATTTTATTTACACAGGAAATAATTAGTACAACTAAACCCGACCTGAGGATTGTCATGATTCATCAGATGTACAAAACCAATTACTACCGCTCATCCAACATGCCTACATCTAGTTCAAAGAGAAGGCTTTAAAAAAATGTAGAAACTTCAACTTACCTATAGGCAAAGAGAGCACCGAAGGTTGATTCGTGAGCACAACAGAGGTAGTTGGAGGTACCGACACCAACAACCCGCTGGGTGCTCCCGAAACGTTGAGAGACAACGATATCGGCGCAGACAAACCCGGGATCTGCACTTGTACATTTTGAAGACCTTGTATGCCTTGGAGGCCTTGTAGTGATGCTAAACTTAAGCCCTGAAGAAAAAAGTATTTTTTGTTAGATAACTTTTAGGATTTTGGCAATTTTCAAGCTGCATTATTGTTAAAAACTAAAAGTTTTGTAAGCGCAAAAAAAATGGTTAGCAACATAAAACAAATATCGAAAAAAAGACAGGTTAACATTCCACTAGCAAAACCGCATGCCTAGAACTTTTTAAGTCTCGCTGTGTTAGTATAAAATAAACCCAAGCATTACTACACTATTTTTATACTGGCAATTTTTGTAACACTAGCCATTGAGTTGGTGGTTAAGTATTTAATATAGACTAAAGAGTTTTTATTTGGGTTAGAAGTAACTTGTAGCACGGAAAGGAATATTTGTTCTATTTTCAAATTCCGTTACCTGCAAATGGCACACGGGTTGCGCTTGCGAGGCAGGCGCGGCTGAAGTATCGGGTCCCATCAACCGCTCTAATAAAGCGCTTTCACTACTCGACACGTTCGTCGCATCGTTCTCTCTGGAGTAACCGCTCATTACTTGAACACCAACTCCCTAACGATACAAAATAAATTATTAACAAACTGATACCCTGTTGATGCTTTGAACTATAGGATTGACGACAAAACGTAAAACTAAATCAGCTGAGCGGTGTTTTTCTCCATCATTCGGATATAATTACACATGGCCTGCGCTAAATCTTCTGCCTAAAATTCAAGCCTACACTAGAACATAAGACGTAGAACTAGCGACTCAATTTGATATAACGTTTACACGGTATAAATGCATCAGGTTACTTATTTAAACAATGCCAAAAGCACAACATTGACTGGAAAGGAATGAGGACACTGGAAAAGCATAGGCTGAATACAAAATAAAAATAAAGTACTATCGACCAAGGACATGTATGACCCACTTTCTCTAAAAATCGTTTGAGATTGTCAAAACAATTAAGACTACCTTTCCAGTGATTAATGGGTCGAATATCGACGATTTTTTGTAATAAATCTTTTATTATATATCTGAAACCATATAAGCGATGGCAGCTGCAAAAGTTGAAAAAACTGTGGTGATTCTACAAAAAAACAATTAAGGTGGATCACAAATGACATTAGTCGATAGCACAATTTAATTTTAAATTTGAATCTGACTCACCTGTTGTGTATAAGTAGGCAGTGTATGCGATGCGGTGGTAGCCGTGATGATCCTAGCGCCGGCTATCGACACTCTTCCCAACAATTTGTGAGCGTCAATAGTGTTGTCAGCGCTTGAGGTGGCATGTGTCATGGCGGCCGGGGCACTGTTCAGTAGGTTCAAGATGGTGGCGTTGCTACTGGCTGTACTCACTGCTGATTTCGCCGCGTTCTGGCTGGCCGCTGTTGGTTTTATTTTGGAGTTAATACTTTGGGGTATAATCTATGATAGTAATGTGGGTTGCAATAAAGAAATATACATACTTATTCAGCTATATAGGTACTCATAGAAAACTACACATTGAACATAACTAATAGCTGTATTTAGGAACGGGCCGTCCGAATACCTTTGTCTTATTTTGTTCAATAGAGACAGGAAATTGACATAACTTTGCTAATGTGAGTAACATAACGTAAGTATTTTACTTCTTATTTCAAACTCAAACTATTTTTTTTTTCGAATTTGCCTATAAAAGCTGTTTCGAGACGTCAAGCTTTTTTACACAGCTCCAAGGAATGGGTCTCATGTAGGATACTGGCAAGAAACTCCATGGATACTCTATTCAAAAACCCAGTGTTTACAAGTTTTCCTGCAGAAGGTTTTTTTTGTAGTATCTCGCAGTTCAGCCTCGGAGGCTGTTTACTGCTTAACCCGCCAATTCCCTTTGGATGCCTAGAATCTAGAATTTAAGCCAGTCATGGGTTATGCAAAAGGTACAAGATATCCCTAAGAAAGTTACACAATGCAAGTGAAGCTACCAATACTTACCTTGTTGGAACTGTTGCGCGGAGTTCATGAGACTAGTGACAAGAGCGCTGATGGCGGGGTTCGTTGTTCTCGTCTTTGGGATGCTCGCCTTCTGCTGAGTCGTCGTTGTGTTCGTGTATTGGATATTTTGTACCTAGAGAAAAAAAGTCGTGACTCAAGAGCTTCATAGGTGATTAAATGACATTAAATGTACAACTCACTAAATCGAAAATTAAAAATATAAGATTTCGACAAATTGACAAAGTCCCCTTTTTTGGGTTTGGTTAAAACAGCAGATTCAGAATCGCTATAATATTAAAATGTGGCTTTAATACAACTGGCAAAACGGAGTTGTATTCCCTATGTATGCTTTGGAGAAATAAGGTGTACGTAATTTTAGGTACGTTATGTTATCAATAGGATCATTAGCATTTTGGATCTCTAGTGTGACAGTGACACAGACTGAACAAGCTTCGGAAATGTTATTTATTTACTACACATTCACTAGCTCATAGTCAAAACTAGTCGGTCGTTAATAACAGGCCTCTTTCTGTTTATGTAGGTACAGTTTAGTAAAATAGATCAATGTATCTGTGTACTACCACACATTCATAGTCGAGGCTAGGCCTCTGCTTAGTTAGGTTAATAAAATAAATCAGTGTATCTGTGCAATAGGGTAGTAAATAATATTCATACCTGCGACGTTCCAGCAGTTGACATAAGCGGATGCTGTATGTGTATGATAGCTGACTGCATCTTCTGAGGATTTAGCGGTTGCGGTGGGTTCGTCAGTTGCTGTGCTAACAACTGGTTTGTCGACGCCTGAGGACAAGTTATAACGCACATCAATTATTACAATCTGAATGTCAGAGGTAATATAATCAAATAGTGTTAGGGCTAAGCAGGGCACGGAACAAACATACTGGTCACGTAGGATATTTTTTTTTGTAGAGATGTAATTAATTTCTTAATTTTGGTAATTAATAATGCTATATCCAAAAAACACATGCTAAACGAATTTCTTATTTTACTGGAAATCTGTTGCAGACACATCACATGCTAAATTGACAGATAGTAATATTTAGGATTAGTGCATCTAAGGAATTCTCACTCTTATAGGTCAAACAGGCGATTTTTGGGGCCAAGCTATATAACATTGAAACACGAACCTGTGGCGATAGCAACGGCGCTGCCAACGACGGCTGTTCCTTTATCGCGGTGTCAGTAGTCGAGATGACGTTGCCTACCACGTTGCCCACGACTGTGCCCACGTTGCCCACGATGTTGCCCACGCTTCCGACCACATTGCCCCCACAAATACGCACCTGTGGCGAGAGCCGGGGTGTGGTGGGGGAGGGTTGCTGCTTTAGCGCAGTGTCGGCGGTGGCGGTCACATTGCCCACTACGTTGGAGACATTCCCTACAACGTTGCCGACGTTGCCTACGACATTGCCTACCGCTGCCACGCTACCCACTTGTTGTAACTGCGCCTGCTATGAAAAAAAAAAAAAAATTATACAAGAATTAATCTATGCTAGTATAGAAGGAGGAAAGATTTGATTGTTTTTTAATCTAATAGGCTATTGAACCGATTTAAATAAATCTTTCACTGTTATGAAACTACACTATCTGTGCTGAACATGAAGTATGTTTTATCCCGGTACAGGAAGCAGTTTCCCCGGGACGCGGGTGAATCCGCGTGGAACAGCTAGTCTAATCATATAATTAAGATTTTTTTAATAAAATTGTGTATAATACTTACAAGTATGGGTAGCTGACGAGCATTCGTGTGAGTATTTGTTGTCGCTTGTATCGTTGAAGTTCTGTGAATGACATGAAATGCGTTTGATTAGCCCTACCTACATTTTTTGAATATTAACATTGTTCACTGTTTAAATTATTTGTAGTCTATTTAAAAAGTAAAACTAAATGTAAGGCCAATAATATGGCATATTTTATGTCTTACACAACAGGCACTGTGGTGGCGTGAGTCTGGACGGTCGCGACGCTCGCAGCGGCTGAACGTTGCTGTAGTAAGAGTTGTTGACCCTGAAACAACCGTATTTAAATGATTAAGAAAACTTTAACCTTTTTAATGATTTTATCAAGTATACATTGGTAACCTTTTTGTCAGACTCAAAAAAACTAAACAGTAAAAAGCTAATCTAGTGCTAAATAGATTCATGCAAAGCTGTAATGTATTTTTTAGGGTTCCGTAGCCAAAATGGCAAAAACGGAACCCTTATAGTTTCGTCATGTCCGTCTGTCCGTCTGTCCGTCTGTCACAGCCGATTTACTCGGAAACTATAAGTACTACAGTGATGAAATTTGATGGGAATATGTGTTGTATGAACCGCTACAAAAATATGACACTAAATAGTAAAAAAAAGAATTGGGGGTGGGGCCCCCCATACATGTAACTGAGGGATGAAATTTTTTTTTTCGATGTACATACCCGTGTGGGGTATCAATGGAAAGGTCTTTTAAAATGATATAAAGTTTTCTAAAAAACATTTTTCTTAAAGTGAACGGTTTTTGAGATATCAGCTCTCAAAGTCGTAAAAAGTATGTCCCCCCCCCCTCTATTTTTATAACTACTTTTTATAAAATTCTAAAAAAAATAGAGGTGATGCATGCTAATTAACTCTTTCAACGATTTTTGGTTTGATCAAAGTATCTCTTATAGTTTTTGAGATAGGTTGATTTAACTGTAATTTACGGAACCCTTCGTGCACGAGTCCGACTCGCACTTGGCCGGTTTTTTTTCAGTATATTTAGGTGTCAATTGTATACTTAGGTGGTAAATAATTAGCTCACATGGACCCTGAAGAGCACAGCAACAAAAGTTAGAAGAGGGGAAGCTTCTTTGACTACTTTTACTTTTTATTACTTCTATTTAATATTTATTTCTTACCAATTCTCTCATTCCTCCGGTGAAAGACACCCTCGGTAGCTGTCCAGGCACTATGTGTCTTATCCTAACAGACTTGCGACCCTCTTCAGTGAATATCTCCGTAAACTGTTGTATGTATTTATTGGCTTGAAGTCTTGACCCTGTAACACAATCAATTTGTTTACTTAGCTCATAATATTATCGAACATCGTAAAGTTAATTAATGCAAGTTTAATGAGTTGTTTAATTATGCATTTAGGTCAATTGTATCACGAATTGTCCTTAAAAAATAAGTTTACTTACTAAAAGAGAAATGGAAGTATAAATTTGTGGAATTTTGTTAAAATGTTAATCAGTTAATTTAATTATTTTCCTTAAGATTGTACATTCATTTACAATCTTGTATTATGCAGCTACATATATCAATTTTCCGTAAAAATATTGATTATTTATCTAAAACTTACCTAAAGTAAATCGACACGCAGCACCATTCCTTTCTCCTTCAACATGATCGCGGTCCACATAGAGTTCTCCAAGAAATTCTTGGTCGGACGGCCTCTGCAGTATAGACAGCTTGATGTGGAAGAAACCAGCGCCGGCATGGGGCGAAGTCTTCTCAGTTTCTAGAATGTACTCTTCGACCAATTGTGGTTGACAGTCGGGAGTTGGACGCGGTCGCTCGTACGCGCGTGCTAGACGCAAAGGACCGCCCGGCTCAGATGGAACGGCTAGAGATAACGGATCCATTTTTGGTGGCTCGATGGGTTTGAACACCTATTAAAATATGAAAGTTTAATTATAATATTATAGTTAAGTAAATAAATTATTTTTGATCAATTTGAGAAATATGTAGATATTACCTCTGGTGGTTTTTTCGGATACTTAGATGTGAGTCGTGTGAGTGGCACAGATTGTCTACTATTTTTCGCTCTCTGGCGATGTATTAAGTCTAATATCTCTAAACCGTGATAATGTGTGAACTGATCCAATTTCCTTTTGCGATTCACAGCCACCTAAAATAAAGTAATGTACATTAACATATTTTCGTAACTGGCAATACAGCTTGTAACCTTGCAACCTGTATATTCCAAACTTAACGCAAACGCATACTTAAAAGTACAATAGCGTCATTAGTTTATCAATGGTTGAAAAATCGAAGTAGCACACTCAAAGATATTACTACGAAAGGGCATAAGTCGTACCTGTGAGAATCTCTTGGCTTGCCGCCTAATTCGTGGCGTGTTAAACAGCCTGGGGGCAGCATGGAGCCTCGCAGCTAGCAAGCCTACTGCAGGGCGCGGGTCCAGGCACAAGGGGGGTGCGGCCGCGTGAACGAGCGCCGCTTCCACTGCTTCTAGAGCCCCGCGCTCTTCGCCGGCCCAGCCACACCGGCCACCGATGCACATCGCGTCCGTTATTATGCTCTGTTTGAAAATTTAGCTTTTTAATGTCTCAATCTCTCAATCAATTGTGTAGATGATACTGTATTATTTTGAAAAAATGATAAATAATAAAATATATTTACTGGCAACAAAATATTTTTTCATATATGTATGTAGCTTATAAATGAATATTTTATGTGCATAGCACTGAACCATGCATATTAATAATAAAAAATGAAATGTTTTTCAACATGAAATTATTTATGTTACAATAAAATTAATAAGTTGGATGAACAGTCCACCCTGCCCTTATCTTTATTTTAGTTAATGGATGATAATACATATTAACAATGTTGTGCTCTCTCTGTGTAACACCTCGCTGTTTACAATATAGCAAAACCCCAACATAACATTTACAGTGTTTCCCCAATCAATTCAAAGCAATTTAAATTAATGGAAACTGGTCCAATTAGTAATGATGACATTTATGTAAACATCATTAATAACACTAAAAAGTAGACTTTACAACTTAATGTTGCTTCAATAGTGAAGAAAAACATAGAACTAGGTCAAGCTCATAATTTAAAGTGACATAATAATAGATGATCCTAATCTACGTATTTGATATTGAGTAAAACAAAAATAAAAACTGTAGCCCCAATATTATCTGTTTTCACAAAGATATTATTAATAAATGGACATTGAATGAACAAGCCTAGTCGTTCCTGGATTTATGAATATGCCGTATAGGCCATGGCCTAGAGGAGGCAGCGTCACAGGGGCGGCAGATTTCAGAAGATAAAAGTCAAACACGTCCACTGGTTTTATCATGGTTCATCCCTTTAGAAACTCATTCCTATCGAAACCTATATTATCGTTAAAGACGTTTGTTGCCCATGGTACTACCAATAGTACTACCAATAGTACTGCCAGTAGTACCACCAGTAGTACCACAGGTAAATTTTTCTTCCCACCAAGCTGTCTAGTAGTAGGTACCACGGACAAGAAAAAACTACCTGTGGTACTACTATCAATATTTTAGGTTTTTTTCAACCCTTTTGTTGTCCAAGTGGATATCATCATCCTAGAAAGATAATTGACAGAACATATTTTTAAATGGGGTGGGGAAAATATAATGTCCAAATTTTTTACTAATAAAAAGAAAAAAACCTATTACACCTATTATTCTATGAGCGCATTTGCTACAAACGCTAAGTATGAATATTCAATTATAAACTATGATCAATAAAGTTTGTCCAATACTAACCTGATTGGTGGGCCTTAAGAGTACATGGTGAGTATCACAGAGGAAACTTGGATATGCCTGTCTGTAGTCTCGGATTTGTGCTATTATGCAACCGGAGTAGAACAAACATGAGTGCTCCGTCTCCAACAAGTCCAGCAACACTACAGGCAGTTCTTCATTGTCTATGTAACTCAGTAACTCCTCCTCCTCATATGGCCATCGGGGAGTCTCTATTAATGTCTCCTCTTGATTTGCAGATGACTAAAATGTGGTTTCAAGTTAATACCTAGTAATTTGTTATATGGAGAGGAACAGGTAGGTCAGATAAAAATGATTGAAATGGAAAATGCCCACATACTTTTTGCTAACTATACTACTAATGATAATCCTATTTTATATAAAAATAGTAATTTATTAATACTCTATGAAGATATATTATTTTAAATAAATTAAATGATCATCAATCAAAATGCATTTAAATTTTCAACTTTATTTCGTACAGTAATTCTTTTGCAATTAAGTAAATTCTGATTTCTAAGGGTGTACATAATAGAATAATATAACACACTTTTAAGCAAGCATGTTTAAGTTCAATTTATTCATTAATAACACTAGATCAACATTTTCATGATAACAAATAGAAAATAGAACTGCATGTTTATAGACTTTGAATTAAACCTTATTATTTATTATAATAAAATAGTGTTCCATTTTATTTTATTTGTGAAATGTGTTTAATAATGGCTAATGTTTTTAAAATATATCTATTAGTATTTTTTGGAACATAACAGTTCAAGTTTTGAAAGTAGGTCAATTGTAATAATTTTTATTTTATTTTATTTATGTAATCCAAAAGTATAACTTACATGTCCATCCGGTGGATGTAAATGTTGTGAGTTGCCATTAACTTTTAAAGATAAAGAATATCCTTTATTTCCAGGATACAGATTTATAATTAAAGTGTTAAGATTATATATTGCTAATAACTTTTCCAATAGATATGATGTTGTTTTCAGGCCTTGCTGCAACAGAAAAAAATATACAATGTTATGTTTAAATTATATTTGAATATTTGTTCTGACTGAAATACATGTAATATAAAGTTTATATATTATAGTCCACCTCATAATCTTAACAAGGAGATGATTAATTAATAGCCACATCTGATCCACAATTATGACGATGAGTGTAAAATCTATGATTAAGGCTTTCATGTTCCTTTTTAATAATTATTTAGTAGATCAACAAGAGCCTTAAACACAAATTTTAATCAATATTAAAAGATTCATACGAGCTTCAGGGTTGAGTTATTGAACAAGAAGTCCAGGTAATATGTATATGTAAATAATTATTATAACAAGCAAATAACAATATTAAACGATTATAATTCCTTAAGCTGGACATAGATTGAATAAATATGTACTTACGTAGTTCACCTGTAACGTCTCATCTCTACTTAACTCGTTGTACAGTTCATGAAGTTGTTTAAACAAATTAAACTTCTCTGTCGTTTTGGAAGCAGAGCCGGACGAATTACGTTGAAATTTCATTCTAGACTCATCAACAGATTCAGCAAGGTGCATCTTATCATGGGTCCAAGTCATTTTGTGGTCTGGGACACCACTGTTAAATTGTGATAAGTTTGAGTTCACATGTTTCGCCCGGTTAAGTATTACCTGAAATTTAAACAAATTATTATAAAAGAGTCTGTAAATAACAACGTTTTGATATGCAAAGCTTGGATAATAAATAGAAGAAAGCAATGAAATACCTCAGCTTCCAATGCCGCGTGAATTAAACCATCCATAATGTCATTAATTAAAACAAATATGTAAGTGGCAGTTATTTTATTAAATTTATTATTTCATATTAACAGTTTAGGCCTGAGTATTAAGTCATGATTTTTACAAAAACTAATATGCTTTATTTATGTTTCACACTGCATGACAGTAAAATAACATGTCCAATGTCCATCAACAATTTTTGACAGTTTATGTTGTAGATTATCTAAAGATGTCCATGGTGATTTTAAAATCGATGGTTGTTTAACTTTATTTAAAACCCATTTATGAAAGCAAACCATAAGTAAATCATACACTAGATTGTTTAAAATTCACGTTAGTTGATAACAAAATAACTATCTCGGAGGCAAATAAGCGTTTGGAGAAATTTTATTTTTGTAAAACTCAAAAGGTCCATATCCGTGACTTGGAACAAAGTAGGTAAGGATAAATAATTTATTCTGCCTATGAGAACATTTCATTCTGATGAAATGAATTCCACAAATACTTACACCTAAATCATGAGAAGAAGAAAGATATGGAGATGGTATAAGTGAACATACACTACTAGCGTACAGCGCAACATGGTAATGTGAAGCCGAATTTTTTGAGGCTTGTTATGAGCCAGGGGCCCGATTCTCCTAATTTTACTTAAACGACATACGATTCACATTCGACTGCGATCCAATCACGACTCGATTACGATTGAAGCGTATGTGGCATTCCGCTATTTTTTCTTTGAAATAAACGTTTTTATCATTTTTGTCATTCAATAATGAATCATTTTGTCTGCAAATGATTTACGATTGCAATATGATTGTAGAGCAAACTACCGTATAGACCAAAATCACCAAAATAGCAGACCAATCGCAAACCAATCGAATGTCGTTGGAATACGATTGGTCTTATATTAGTAGCAGAATGCCCGATATGGTTAAAACTGCTATTGCGATCATATTGCGATTCGATTTCTATTCAATTTTGACATTATTAACTTAGGAGAATCGGGCCCCTGTATTCAACAATCGTAATAATCGTAAACGCGGATCAAACAACATCGATTTTATTGAAAAAAAAAATAGATACAATTATTTCAATTATTTTAGCTAGCAATAGTTCCACAGACATCCAAAAATCATTACCAGCGCTCTTGTGGACTTTGGGTTCCGTACCTATAAAGTAAAAAAAACAGCCAAGAGCGTATTGGGCCACACTCAGTGCACGGTTCCGATTACACCTCTTCCGACCCCATCAACTCGGAAAAATCTTAGTACCTAGCACGAGTTAGGTAGCCCCATAAAGACATTACATCTATGGGTAGCCCAAAGCACAGCGACATCTTTCGGGCAAATTAGTTACAATCTGTATAGTATAAACTAGCTAGACAAACTAGCAAGCGAGAGAGGTAGCGAAAAAATAGCGAGTATCTATCTGTACTCTTTAGGTTTATTACTATATGCTCCAAAACTACTGAACTGGTTTGAAAAATTATTTCACTATGATGTCTGATAGAGAGAAATAGAAGAAATAAACATATTGACCCCAAATAACTTGGGAACAGGGTAGGGAGAAGAAAAAAAATCCCAACAGCAATAGTGTCAAAAATATTTGAACCCTGTAGTTTTTTGCTGTATATATTTTTAATATACCTACTTTTCATGTAAATTTCAGAGGTACAATAGCACAGATAGACAAACTCTCTTTGCTCTCTTTCTGCAATATGGGTTACACATAACTGAATATATTTTGGTCAATGGGTCTTAGGGATGAGTGGATGACCTGTGCAAAAAAAATATTTCAAATAAATACCAATGCCTTCAGTGATTCAATATCACAAAATTTCTGATACTGCATACTTTCATCTATACTAATAAACTCTTTTGCAAAAAAAACGGGCACCTATGCGAAATCTTAGTTTTAAGGACTTTACGTGTATTTCAAAGGGTTTTAATGATTGTAGTATGTTTCTAGCATCAAAAGAGTTAGTCGAGCGTGCGTGAGAGTGTATTCTAAATTTGAATTTTGTACAATTGCTAAGAAATTGGTTAAACCTTGTTTTGGACTAATTGCTAGCAGAAAGTTCGTCGGTGTTTTAAAATTTTCAAATTTTCACCTGCTCTAAATGGGCTACACTGATGATTGATGGCAATGTTAAGAGTTTCGGTATTTTAGTGTAACGCGTTCTATTGTTTAGATATTGTACCCACGTGTTTTAAAATATCGCTTTTTCATAAATAAACACTATTTAGAAGAGTATCAGTACCTTTCGCTGCGACAAAACCAAGCTAAAGTAAGCAGTGCCGATCACAACTCGTCTCCTATCGGACTTTGACATTAAAAAATACCAAATTTTAGAATAGAGAATTTAGAGCAGGTGAAAATTTTATCAAATACGCATAGTTTTCCAAAAATGTTTTGATCTAACAAAAAAAGTACATTAATCGTTAATTAAAACTGCATTATCATTTTCCTGAAAATCACTTCGAAAACTTTTCAAAACACCGACGAACTTTCTGCTAGCAATTAGTCCAAAACAAGGTTTAACCAATTTCTTAGCAATTGTACATAATTCAAATTTAGAATACACTCTCACGCATGCTCGACTAACTCTTTTGATGCTAGAAACATACTACAATCATTAAAATCCTTTGAAATACACGTAGTCCTTAAAACTAAGATTTCGCATAGGTGCTCGATTTTTTTGCAAAAGAGTGTATTATAAAGCTGAAGAGTTTGTTTGTTTGAACGCGCTAATCTCAGGAACTACTGGTCCGATTTGAAAATTTTTTTCAGTGTTAGATAGCCCATTTATCGAGGAAGGCTATAGGCTACTTTTTATCCCGGTACGGGAAGTAGTTCCCACGGGATGCGGGTGAAACCGCTGGCAGAAGCTAGTATTATAATAAATTGTTCACAAGCATTTAGGGTAATTTCTCAAAAAAAAAAAACAATTTAAATATAAAATATTTATTTAACCTTATAAAACTACCACATCAGTTGTCATTTGATGCCATATGCCGTATGAGATTTGATATAAACTTATCTATTTTTCTAACATCCTGTTGAACTTCAGTTTTGTACTGCAGGCACTGTAAAAAAGCATACTAGTGATTTTTGGGACTCCTTCACACATTTTTCTTTTCTAACATTGATGAAAAGAGCAGGTTCTGGGACAAGACAGTTCAAATCATTGCATAAATTTACTCTGTTGAATGGGGTGGAATAATGGGAAACAGGTTAGTAATGGATATTTGTCTTGTTCTCTCTGGTCGTGTTTCCCAACAAGAAGTAATTCTCAATTCTTTATCAACTAAATAATGAGAAACAGCCTCCTCACTGCACATGTTGCGAGTACCTAGGTTTCTGCCTTTGGACCCCTGGCTGACTGCAGCTTGGATCATCGATTGTTGCCAATGCTGGTGGGATACTATACTGTATCTTTAAAAATGTTTTTTTTTTTTAAATCAAATATGTAATGTAATAAAAAATTGGTAATTGAATACTGAAGATACAGTACTTATAATAGGTACACGTAATTATGAGGCTCTAGAAACTTTATGAGAATGGTTATGAGTAAGAACTATAGTTACCTTTTTGTTATCCGTAATTTTAACAATGAAGACACCTTTAGTGTGGGAATATTTGATAGTGTATCGAGTATTCATAGGATCCCTCAGATATAACATCTCAGCCGATTTCTCAAATTCCTCCCAATTAGGTATAAAAGTCATTGTTCTTAAACTTGAGTTATAACTTGATTAAGTTTTGCTGTCAGTTAAAAATCAACTTACATTAATAATTATATATTTTTCATTTAATTTACAGAACTGCTCAGCAAGTTGTCATAATCAAAACGACCACAAGTTTCTAATTTGTCAAAGTCAAAAATAGGGTTGTCCAATGGGTTCACTTATGGTTCGAATAATATCGATATTTAAATGGTCCGCAAAACTGCTTTCAAAATATTATTATTTGACAATCAACCGTTAATTTTTGAGAATTTTCGGCTTAAGTCAAGATCTAAGGAGTAATTTTTTGTTCGTATTTCGTTATTTTTTATTCGTTGTTTGTTCGTTTGTTGAGACTTTAGTTATAAAAGCTCAATAAAATTGTATCAATATTTACATGAAAAAGACAATTAAAGCTAAGTAAATGGCTCATCGCTGCAATAAATATTTGAATAAAAATTTGTTTATCTAGATCCAAGCGTTCCATCAATGTTCCTTGCAGTGCTCTAAGTAGATTAGCGCCATTTAGATAGCAGCTAGGAAAAAAAATGAAAATCCCTCATTGCATTGCTAAGTGCTTCCTTTCTGAATTTTTGGCGAATTCCCATTGGTATTCTTTTCAAATTCCATCCATGACCCATGCTTTTCGATAAGTAAGTGCTCATCACTAGAAATAAATGTCGTGTCACTAGGTTTCGTTTTTTTTTTTAAGTTAATGTGTGATTTTAGACAACGGGGTTTATGCAGAATACAACAAATTATGAACATGTTCAAATTATCTATAGTAAGAGGAAAACTTTGTGTGTTTGGTTGTAATGGATAAAAACTAGTGGACCTATTTTAAATATTCCTTCACCATTAGAAAGCTATATTATCTGCGAGTAACATGGCTATATTAATTTTATCCCGGTGTGGGCTGTAGCTCCCACGGGACGCGGGTGAAACCGCGGAAAAACGGCTACTTGTTTATATTCATACAAGTCGAAATCCTTATTTTCTGTTTCTAAATATGTATATAGGTAATTTATAAGATTTGGAAAAACTGCTTCTATTATGATCATTAATTATGCATTACTATTTATTAAATCCTAAATTAGACTTGGCTGAAAGTTATCGACTCTACCAGATTCTACCACACCAAGAAACAAAAGCAGAAAA
Organism: Helicoverpa assulta; assembly: GCA_963856015.1. NCBI lineage: Eukaryota > Metazoa > Arthropoda > Insecta > Lepidoptera > Noctuidae > Helicoverpa > Helicoverpa assulta. Next base: position 8,213,055 of record CAWLCW010000016.1, read on the forward strand.
GAGCAGACGATCCTTGAAAAAATTGTTTTCCTTTAGGCGGTCTTTAGACTGCACAATATTACAATATTACCAAGTGGAGATCTTTCAAATTCGGCCCACTGTATGTAAGTACAGGGCCCCGATTCTCCTAATTTTACTTAAGTGACATACGATTCACATTTGACTGAGATTCAATACCGACTCAATTACGATTGAAGCGTATGTGGCATTCCGCTATTTTTTCTTTGAAATCAACGTTTTTATCCTTTTCTGTCATTCAATAATGAATCATTTTGTCTGCAAATGATTTACGATTGCAATATGGTTGTAGAGCAAACTACCGAATAGACCAAAATCACCAAAATAGCAGACCAACCGCAAACCAATCGAATGTCGATGGAATACGATTGGTCTTAGTAGCAGAATGCCTGATATGGTTAAAATTGCTATTGTGATCATATTGCGATTCAATTTCTATTCGATTTTGACATTGTTAACTTAGGAGAATCGGGCCCCAGTACCTATCTCAAAAAATCAAGAAAAATAAGGATGTGGGGAAAAATGCAGATAAATTGAGAGAGATTAGGTAAAGGCGGGACCGTGCTAGACGGAATTGCACCACAGTGGTACGACGAGCGAAAAGACGCGAAAATTTTTGATAAACCGCACTTGAACTACAACGGCGCGCGGCGCTTCAAAAATAATATACTCGGTAGGTAAGAAATCTCCGAGCATAATGAACGACGAAATGGATAATAAGTATAGAAGTAAGAATATAAGGGATCGAGCATCGACCCCTACTCCTTTCTTCGATCTTTCATGCTCGATCATCTAGCATGAACATACAAGTACATAGCAACGAATAAGGCAACTCTAACTCGCGCTTTGAAAATGTATCTCGTTTGAAAATGAAGTCGCACCACATTCCGCAGCAGCGGAACTGCACGTCGCAGCAGGTTGCGTCAATTTTTTTCAGTTGTTCAACTTTGCCGCACAGTTCAGTTGCAGTGCAGTTCCGCCTAGTGTTGTCCAACCATAAGAACATATGAAACTCGGTCCAAATGTCCCTCACGGAAGTTAGCCATATAATTAAATAGTCCGATAATTATAGAGTAACTTTCACTGAGAAAGCGAAAATATGCCTTCCATCATCATCCTCATCCTTCCATGTGCCAACAAATAAGATATAGCTAAACCATAGTATTTTCATGGACCCCGAGTTGTCTAGAGAGTGCCTTACATTAGGTGTAAATTTTGAGATATTTTTAGTGAAATTATAAGGGACTTCACTAATATTTTGAAGGTCCCGATCAATTTTATTATTAGCATTCAAATATTTTATAACAAGGGCGTCAAGTTTTATTGATTTCTCAAATTGGTTTCAGTATATTTAAAAACCGGATACAATACATTTCTCCAATGATTGAATGGAGGGTGGCAACTCTTAACCCACAGACAGCGCAACCAACTACGCAGAAAATCAATACACCGTGATGTATTCGCCTTTTTAAAATGAGAACGTGACAAAACATTAATTTAATTCATCGAAGAAACCACTTTTATTTAAAAAAAATATCTGTTGAGACTTGATGCTCATTTTTTATTTATTTACAAAGTGATGAGTATTCTCATAGTTACGGCGTGGTAGAACTTTCTGCGCGTAGATTATCAGCTTTTCCTTCAAATTATAAACTGTTACAGGTTAGTAAATCATTTATAATTAGTAAGAATTATCGAAGTAATTAACCTACGGAGAATTTTGGCCATATTTGGCCAAAAACGTGTTTCTAAGGATTATCGACCTTCGCCATTGTCTGCATGGTGCATTGCGTTTATTGTGCGATAGGTACGTACTTATGGAGTATATTATGAAGCCATTTTGACGATATTATTTTAGTTATTTTGCGGACTATAAGCATCTATAGAAGCTGCTTTTAGAGAATATTTTTTTCTTTTGATGCCTAGTTTGCCAAGGAATTACAAGACTGATCAAAAACGGACGCCTAATCATATCAATACCTATACGACAATTTCATAGTCGGCGGCAAATTATATTTTTATTTCGCGTTTTTGACAATGGATTCTCGTATTTATACATGTCATGAAATTTCATCCCTTTGTCTCTATCTATATAATAATTTGAAAGTACCTGATCAGAAATTATTGTGCATCCAAAAGGGATGAGGTGATTTCGATTGTTTGTTATTTGAATTTGTAGTCTCAGGGTCAAAAACTCGAAATGCAGATATCTCATATGAGTACCTAATACATGTACTTGAATTCTTGAAGTTTATCATAGAAGTCCTTGCTTTATACTTACTCTGTAATAAAAGTCAATGATTGTACCTAAATAGTTCATTTAATAAATTTCTGAAATATATAGCCAGCCTACATAATTATCTAAAGTACTTGTGCAGATGAGAGTACTAATTGAATTTGGCAAGAAGAATAATAATTTTTATAAATTTTATTTTCTTATTAAAAGTTTTATTATGTTTTCTTCTTATTACTTAGCCATAATAAATAACATTTAATAAATGATGTCAGTTTTTACCAAAATTGTCTTTTTTTACAAATTGGTGAAAAAGACAATGAATAATAAATAATATTTTTGAGATTTTATGTTAGCACTAAAATTTTTCACCTTCCTATAAGACATGGTCTAAAACGTGCCTGCTTCAAACTATGAATGTTATCCAAGATCTGACATACACTTTGTTTTAAAGAGTGTCTATGGAGTTTAACCTGGAACCATGCAACACAAGAACCTGTAATAGGTCTATATGAAATTGAAACCCTTTGACTTTGACTAACACTTAACTGTAGCACTAAAGCTTATAAGACCTTGTTTTATAATATGGTGGCATAGGAATATTTTTTTTGATGTTTGGTAATTTTGCTTTTAAGAAAAAGGATCTGCAATATAAAAAGTTCCTTTTGTTGGTTTAAATAAACTTTAAAAATTAAATAAAAAAGTACAAATATTGAAAATTTTTATAAAATATATATTCATTAGGGGGCTCCCATATAATAAGTGTACTTCAAAGTTTCACAGAAGTAAAAGGAGAAAAGAAAACGATTTTGCCGTCATAAGGCTTGGACCAGCTCTTTACCATTCCAGACTATAGATTCAAGCCAAACAGCTAATCTAGCAGTAACTGTTAGTGGCCAAATAGGTCATTACTGTTTTCGTTTTCTCATGTCAGTGTTTTATAGATTCCTAGCTTCTGTCTCCAGCTTCACCTGCATCACAAGAGATCTACTTCCTGCACATGGATAAAAGTAGCATATAATTGTCATTCTGCCCCATATAAGCAAAGTAGCATAGCAAATTGTTTGAAAGGACTTATCAAGTACTATCTTAACCAAACATTCATTCATTCACGCACACATTAAGGTTTCCAAAAGAATTAAAACCAAATTTTATTGACTTAATACTGGTGGTTGGACATTTTGTACTTAATCCATTTGATTATACCTACTCCTTTTAAGTAGGCACTAAAGGTAAATAATCTTAATAGCTACTGCTGCTAAAAATTATGATTAGATTGATTTAAGTATTGCTTTAGCATTACATTGATTTTTCAGATGCATTTCATTTTAAAACGACTTTAAATAAAAAGTCATCAAGATTGTTTAATATTTAGTACCTAAGTGCCTACTCAAATGGAGTAAAAAGATGCAGACTTCTGCAGATTCTGCCTAACCCAATAGATAGGCGCGATGTTGATGTAGGTTCTAGTATATGTAGAACAAAGAAAAGGTGACATAAGTCGCACGCATGCGCGCGGCTCCCAGTGGCTGCTTCGTTGGATGAGAGTCAAGTTTGTTATGCTTATGCAACATATTGGAGCAAAAAATAATTTAGTTTCAACTTAATATAAAATCATAGTCGTGGTTTTAGGTTCTCAGCACTGTTAGTTTCAGCAAGGGTTTGAAGGTTTCCTGCCGCATGCCTTATGACTTATGACGCACGGTGTTGCTCCAGCTAAATCCTCTAAGTCTTATTTTTTTAGTATATTTGTGTTAATGTATATGATAGACATTATGCATTTTAAGACCGCAAAAGATAAGGCCGAAGTTTCTTTCTGTAGCTACTATTCGTGTTTGCCTGTTCAGAACAGGCTGTAGGTAGGTACTACTATGATGGTCGCGATGGTTTCTTTCTTTTTCAAGTATGATAACTGACAGATGCTTGATAGAAGATCTTTTTATGATGAGCATCCATTACCTTTATGAATACATATTTTTTTAAACATACCAAGTGACCCTGCTTTTCTGCATTGATCATTTAGCCAAAGAAAAATGTTTTCCGCTTATTACTCCTAAAAGATGTGTGTGCTGTTCGTGATTGGCGACTTTTTTATATTGCATGTGATTGTTCTTCATACGTCAATTGGTTTCTAGCAAGCACTGCAGAAACTAATCAATACAAAACTGATGTCACCTGGCAACAATTAGCATCAACTTAGGTCTGGTAATTTTGTTACAGATTCTTGTTGAGTAAGGTCAAGGATATATTCATTATACACCAACATAATTGTAAGTTAAAATGGAAGAAATGAATGGGGATCTTTATGGGGGCGGTTTAGTAAGTCTAGGAGATGAAGGTTCTTTGGAGTCTACCGACAATGGCAAACAAGAGCAAAATTGTAAAATTTGCGAGTGAGTTATTTATTTATTTACGAGTCGCGAATCAAGATTTAAAATTTAAAATTAATTAAAATATTAATCCAATTTTTCAGCAATAAGCTATGCAGTCCTCGTGTTTTGTCTTGCCTTCATGTATTTTGTGAAGCTTGCATTGACAAGTTGATGGTTAATGAAGCTGGAGATTCTCTCAAATTTGATTTGGCTGTGGAATGCCCAATATGCAAACAAGAAACCAAGGTATGCAGTTACTAATGTAACAATTTTATGTAAATCTACTCTTCATTTCTCTGAGTACATATTTAACATATATATTCTCTATTATCAGATACCTGGAGGTGGAGCTGCATCCCTTCCTTCCGATTATGTCCTAACCAACATTTTGGATGTGTCTGCTATGGACCAGTCTGTTGTATGCACTTGTTGCAAGAGCAAGGAACCAGCTGTTGCTAGATGCACTGATTGCTCTCATTTTTTGTGTTCCAACTGTAATTCTGCTCATGAATTTATGAGATGCTTTGAAAACCATAGGGTGGTACCATTTGATGCTCTGAGGTCCTCTAAGGAGAAGTCCGCTGTGCATAAGCCCATATTTTGTGCTCGCCATGCAGGGGAAAGTCTGAAGTATTATTGTTGCGAGTGTGAAGTTGGTGCTTGCACTGAATGTCTTACTGTGGATCACAAAGTTGGAGAACATCGTTGCGAGAGAATTGTTGATGTCGAGCCTAACTTACGTGCTGAATTAAAGAATTTCATCGTGGAAGCCAATGCCCGCGCTGCTACAGCTGGAAGTGCTTCCGCCAGGCTTGATGATGCACTTGGAGATCTGCAACGTCAAAGAGATGAAGCCGAAGGTGTAATCAATGATGCTTTTCATGCTTATAAAGCTGCATTAGAAAGATGCCGTGAAAAGGCTCTTGAAGAACTTGAGCGTTTACACAAGGAAAGAGAACTCAAGGTTATGGATCTCTTTGATCGAGTCGATAAAACTGTTCAGCGCATAGATTGTGCTTGCAAATTCGCGGCCAGACTCCTTCGTCGCGGGGATGGTACAGAAATTGTGATGTTAAAAAAGACAGTGGCCTCCCAGTTCGCTCGTTTGCTGGAGGGAGCACCAGAATTCGATGTTGATTATTCATTGGAGTTTGTTACAAAGATGGATAAGTTTGATGCTATTTCAGAAGAAACTTTCGGAACATTCCGTACAGAAGCAACTCGCGCTGAAGAAAGAAAACGCGCGAGCGAGTCGTCTGCTATTGTATCAGTGACTTCGAATTCTCACTCTCCTGCTGTTTCCGTGACTAACGCTCCCGTTTTTGATGATTACCCGATGGGAGGAGTCCGCCGTGTCACTGGGGTTTCTGGTGTTGGAAGCATGGTGGGAGTGTCCGGGGTGCCAGCTATCGGAGTACCGGGGGTGGGTGCAGTAACTGGAGTAGGTGTCACTAACACTAGTGTCATCACTGGTGGTGTAAACATCAATAGTGTGCCGGGAGTCGGCGGTGGAGTACCGGCTTTGCCATCTATGGTCGAGTATAATTTGCAGCAGTTGGCTAGCATTGCCGAAAAAGACGTACCACCACCTCCCCATGCTTCTCCAGCACCAACTTTCACTCTCGCTGAACTACTAGCTGGTGATCTGAACTCTCCTCAGGCCTACAACAATTTGCAAGCTCTTGCTAAACTTGGATTAAATACTGGTAAGCTTTTCATACAAATGAAATTCCATACAATTTTTTTTTTACATTTCTTCTCAGAGTATTTTGTTTACAGAAGTAAATGGCTTTGGAGGTGTCGGTGGAATTGGTGGAGTTGGTCCTCGTGGAGTGTCTCCGGGAAGACCTTTGCTAACCGCTGCTGAGGAGGCAGCACTTGTGCCTCCTCCAGCTCCACTTGTACGAGCCACTAAAGCTACTCCGATGCACATTAGATTCAAGTTTGGCCAGCTGGGAAGTGGCAAGGGTCAGTTTAATTCTCCTCATGGATTTTGCCTTGGAAACGACGAAGATATCATTGTTGCTGATACCAACAATCATCGCATCACGGTAATTACATGAAAATTTGATTTAATTATTATTACATGACAATTAAAAAAAAAAACATATGTTATATAAATATTTTTTTTAGGTGTTTGATAAGTCTGGAACTTACAAGTTTAATTTCGGAATTGCCGGAAAAGAGGAAGGCCAACTGTGGTACCCACGTAAAGTGGCGGTTGTTCGAGCCACTGGCAAGTTCGTGGTCTGCGATCGTGGCAACGAGAGATCCCGCATGCAAATCTTTACCAAAAATGGACACTTCTTGAAGAAAATTGCTGTCAGTATTCATTAATATTAAAATTAAAACGCAGTAAAAATTTAGTACCCTTCACAACATGAATTGATATTTATTATTTATTTTGTAGGTACGTTTTATCGATATTGTTGCTGGATTAGCAGTAACTGCTGAAGGTCTCATCGTGGCAGTGGACAGTGTAACCCCAACTGTATTCATCTTATCTGAAGAAGGTGACCTTATGAGCTGGTTTGATTGCAGTGAGTGCATGAGGGAGCCGTCTGATATTGCTATTAGTGGTGAGTCCTTTTGATATTTATTGCGTACGTGTATAAAAAGCTTAATAGTAGAAGCGGAACTATTATTATATAATTTAAACATTTTTTTCCAGTCCAATTGCAAACAACATTTCAATAGTCAAATGTAATCCTATATTGTATTTTCCTTATTTTAGGCAAGGAGTTTTATGTCTGCGATTTCAAGGGGCACTGCGTGGTTGTTTTCGATGATGAAGGGCGTTTCTTACGCCGCATTGGATGTGAGAATGTGACAAACTTCCCGAATGGCATTGACGTGTCTGACGCCGGTGACGTGCTCATTGGCGACTCGCACGGCAACAAGTTTCATGTCGCAGTTTTCTCTCGTGACGGCGTTCTCGTCACTGAGTTCGAGTGCCCCTATGTCAAGGTAGGTGTACATTATGATGGTGGTACTTCTAATCATAACATCCATCCAATCGTTAAGATTGTAGTCAATACTAATTTAAAAAGATCGATGATTAGAGATTTCGACCCTAATTATGAAATAAATGATGCCTGCTACAACATTTCTTTAATTGCTTACAGGTGTCTCGTTGCTGCGGATTGAAGATAACATCTGAAGGTTATATTGTCACTCTGGCTAAGAATAATCATCACGTTCTAGTCCTCAACACCCTTTATATTGTCTGAGGAGTAACTCGATGGCTGTAAGTCTGCATACTACAAGATCTCACATTTATTCCCTATATTTTATATTAATTGCTGTTTTTACAAAGCTTAACATTTTTTGCTAAACCAGTATTTGACTACTTATTTCGTTATTTTGTGTTAAATTTCATGTTAGTCTGATATTTTAACACTCTGTCCATGAGCAGTGAACTATAGTGATCCTAATTTCGGTATGCTTCGTGATTTTTTTGTTTTATGGCATTCTAGATTTAGCGACACTATATTTTTATTCACTGCTGTGGATAGACTTAAGTCATTATTATTTCCAAAGTACTGATACTTGCGTATTGTTTGGGTTTTTGTTCATCTGTCATTATTATTATTATTTTATAATTGCATTTAGTTCTAGTAATGGAAAATCCAAAGGTTAGTATATAATATTCAACTTCTATTTTTTTTTCGTTATAGTCCCAATTTATCAATTTTGTTATATTTGGTCATGGAAGATCAAAGTTTCGGAATTATTTTATATCTGACTAAAAAGTACGAATACTAATGAAGCGGGTAGAAACGGACAATTATTATTTTTGAGTAAAATGTAAGCTTCAGTATACTATAGTCAACACTAAATTCAGATATATCCGAGACTTCAACTTCTCGTAGTGGAACAACCATAACCAAATTTAACTTAACAATTCCCATCGACAGGACTTTAATTTGTTTTCTAAATTTTAGCAGCTGGTATGGTTCCTAGTTCGAGTGAAGTTTAAACGTGTCAATTAGGGGACTGCGTGGGTGTGTCGCCTCATTAAACATTGATTTGATTCAAATGTTAGCCCAATATACGTACATTTGTTTTAGATATTATTGATTTTGTTGGATATCAGTCATTTGCAGAATGAGAACAAATATGAACGCACAATTGAGTTTGTTAAAAGTATAAAATTTGTCTCGTCATGACCAAAGGAGGCGACACCATAATAACGTGCCATCTAGTTTAGGTTAATCTCGTATACAATATTATATATTGTCCGTTAAAATATATTTACCATTTACAGAATTCTTGTGTCTATACAAAATGTTTTTCGTGTACTCTTGTTTTGAGAGCCTATTACATATTTGAAAGATTTTTCATGAGTAGGCATTACAGTGTACATTGTTAAGAGTTGGTTTATTATAAGTAAATATCTTAATGATGAATTGTAATGCATGCTGTATTATTAGAAACCGCAAAAAATAACATTGCAATAATTTGTACAACATGTAATTGGATAGTTTAAATTTAATGTAGAAAATTAGTTTATCTGGCATTTTCTTGTATATAGCGAGCCACTTAAAGTAAATAGTGATGCAAGCTTGTTCTAGTGCATTTATGTTGTTGTTTAAATAGTTGCTCACACATATACGAATTTATTTGCAGTAAGCTCCAATATCAGTATTTCATTGTCACTAAGAAAGGAAAGCATTATATAAACCAAAGCACCTTGTATTACTTGTTATGTACATGAATTTGCCATCATAAAACGTTTCTACTATAATACGTTCGATGGGTATACAGTTCGCCAAATTATATATTTTTATAACTATCCACATTTATATTCAAAATTGAGAATTCATAGTTTTAGATAGTAGGTACAAATGCGGTTTAATGAAGCGATACCATATTTAGATATATTCACAATATACATCATAATTATATTATTGTCCCTTATTAGGTTTCCTAAATGTAGTGTTAGGAAATGGGACATTGTCTTATAAAATCCCTATTATTAATATGGTATCAAATTTGTAATACATAAGTAATGGTCAGTTACAATTTTACCTTATACCATAAACAATTCCAGGGATCCATGGTCTTCCAAATATAATTAGACTATTTGAACGAATTATCAGACTAAAAACCGTTCGTTTCTTCTACTGTTTTCGTGTCACGACCGTTTAAATGCGAAATTACTTATCCTTACTTGGTACATCCATAGATAATCTTTCAAAGTTAATTTAATTATTCAAAAATTCTATAGCCGGATGCATTGTGTTGTACATGACCATTATTTTGTTTTACTTAAAAACTCTTTGGAAATAGTACTTAACCAGACCACCTAAAATTAAGTGTGATATTTTACCAATATTGTTAATGTCAGTTTTAAATGCTCTCTAGTTATTTGGTTTGATTTGTTTACATTTTAAAATAATTTAATTCCTCAATTTCAAAATAGTCTTGCATCTCATTGAAAAAAAAACACATGTTACTAAATTGTAATTAACTTTTAAATATTAATTAGTTAATAGTCAGGCACTCTCTTCGTATTGCTGAGCCATATAATTTATACTGAATAATAAAAACATAATTGAAGAGTAACATGTATAAATATGTGTACTTAATTAGAAATAGGTATTTATTTTATGTATTTGTTGTGTATTGGAGCAGTTTTACAATATTCGATACGCAAAATTAGATGTGATATGAGCAATAATAGAGAGACATAATGAACCAACATTTTAAGACTTACATGACTCAATATTTTGAAAGACACGAGCAAAGATTGATGCGTGGGGTGATGAGCAACGCCGGTCTTTGGAAGCCAGTGATAAGTTAAAATTTGACATTTGAGTCTGAATCCTCTATTGATTAGTGAGTAACTTTTGGGTTTATTTTTCATATTGTTTTTAAGTTATTTGTTTCAGGATTTTTGTCCCAATAGTATTAGGGAGTTTTATTTTCTTTATTTTAACTAGTTTAAAATGAGTCTACATACCCCTCGCGGATGAGCAGGTGTGATTAATACTCTGATTTTGTCGTTTTATTGTTTTGTTTAATTATATGTTCCGGGCCTATATTATATAAATAGTATTTTTGGCCAGTGTGTTTAGGCCTTTAGATTTACGAATTTTTACTGCCAAATTATTTTCTTACGATATTTGTGCATGCACATAGTAATTATTTTATTGTATAATATTTGTAAAAATTAGTTATTAGTTGTTGCCAATTTTTGTTTTATTAATATTCAGGGTTTTAATATTATGATGTTCAATTTTAATTCGTTGTCATTGATCAAAATTATTGTGTGTTAGTGAAGTAAAATTAACCGAAATAGAACTTATTATTGCCCCAAAGGGAGCGTTTGACGCTATTAATAATATTGCTTTAGGGTTGCATAAAATTATTAAAAAGTGGTGTGATAAGTTTTGGATAATTTTACAAATTATACTATTTTATGTGTGAATTCCAATATTTAAAATTTGAAGTCAAATATTTCAATATATCCGTTTTAATTTTCAATGTACATTTTACTTTTGATTTTATTCAAAAAGTTTTAACTTGTCAACGACCCCCCGTTTATCGTTAATTTCGGTGATAGACACACTTTCCTCTTTTCTTGCCATGTATTTTATGTAGGGATCAGCGTAGAAATGTTTAGTAGGTACTAGTATTTTTCAATTGATATACACACACAGTATCACAAGTTTGCCTATATGGTGGTGTTGTTTAGAGATGTTTATTAGTGGTTGGCGCGGGCCGCGGCGGTTATTCGTCGCGTCTGCTTGGCTGTATAATTTGCCGTAGCGAGTAAGCACTTTGTCATGGATGAATGGCAGTCAAATGGTATCTATTGTCCATTGACATTACTTGATAATAATTGTATCATTAGAGTACATTACAGTAGCCTTTCTCGGGAATCTTAAAAGTTACCTATATACACTTTAAAGCAATTTTTGGTAAAGATATTTCTCTTGAATCTATATTCCCTTATGTATCCAGCAATAAATTACTTCAGTAGTTGTGTAGTATCACTTTATATGGCACTGAAAATTGCAGATTTCCTTGTATAATTAGGCTCTTATATGGATCGCCACGTGTTGTAGAGATGAACATGTCAAGGACTTTTGCATACTTGGTGCCAGGTAATGTGATAGAGTGTAGGGTACGCAGCGCACAAGGTGAGCTCTAATGTTACCCTCCCTATTGGAGGTGGGCGTATTGCCTATTAGTGGCACCAAGCACAGCTCGACGGTTGCGGTGGAGTATTGTGGCATTACTATTCAATTTTGTTCAACTTTGAACCGTGGGTGGGATTAAGATTAATTAATTCTATTATACTTTATTATTTTATTTCGAAATGATTCCAATTAATAATTGAAAGACGGCATGCTCAAACGATAATATATTTTATTTTTAACCTTTCACCCACTTATCCGATATAATCTCCACTGTTCTAAAACAACATAAATAATAATAAGGTTGTGAGCTCTATTCCAATTGGAATTTTAAGCCACATGTGTGCTTGTGCAATAAATATCACAGTTTGGATCTAGGCTTTTAAATTATTATAGATTATATACATTGTTGAGCTGATTATAAAAATTTAATATATTATTATACCTTTTAATATTGTTAAAGAATTCTAATTGCATTCCACATCTTAGAGTGAACGAATTTGAGATGACCGTTTTCAGTCTACATTATACAATTTTTTTTTTACAATTGTAGGATTATTAGCAGTTGCCAATGTTTTCCTTTAGTCAGTAAAAGTACAAATATTTTAATATACAATCTTGGTATTTACGTATTGTAGTGATCTTATTTTTTGATTCTATAACTATAAGCATAATTTTTTTCTCTTAAGCGGCCATTCAGATATTTCTTCATCTCACAAATTATTCAGTAAACAACAAAACATATCATACCGGATCAATTCAGTTTACATAGAAATTGTCTGCAACTCCCGTGATTTTATTATCCTCGTTGGTTTAGATGTTATTAAAATGGCTATTTCTTTTGTTTCCAAGGTAGATATAAGTATATTCTAAGTTACACTGTCTTATGTTCTTGTCATTTTATGTTGAAATGTGAAATTTATTGTCATAGTTAGTGTGAAAGGTGCAAGTTCCAAATGCATATTTTAATTTTGATCCAAAGATTTCATTAATTCCTTATAATTTAATTATTTAATTCTCATTTTGCGGAAATGACATTTGTGGAGTATGCATTGGTATTTGATACTAGGAGTAACATGAATTATTCTGTAGAGTTGGTGCAGCCGAGCAAACCTCTACTAATATTCTCTTAAGAATATATTGCTCAATAATTTAATTCTGTTAAAAGTATTTTAAACCTAGTTGTAGTCCACCGTGTGTTTAGTATGGATGTGGACTCCAAACACGAAATTATATCTAACAGACAATACCCTCCGTAAACATTTGAAATAAATTAAATGTTGAAGTTTTATTAGATGTAGTTGTTTGCCTTCACGGCGGCTTGCCGCAGAGTGCAAGCTGCAGGGGCGCCAGCAGCATCAGCACATGGGATTGCCAGTGGCTCTGAAACCATTATACTATACTGCTCGTTTCGTAATAGCACAACACAAGCTTTGTCCGCATAGGTCCAGTTATATCCGACATATCTTTCTCGTCAAATATGTTATTTAAATGTTTAACATTTGGCAGTTTATATAATGTCTTCAGTATAACTTGTGTGATGGTGTTGACTGTTATTGTACTATTTAGCCCCACAGTCAACGAAAATTGTTATATAATCCATACAGGAGTCTCTGCTGCATTGTGCCTAGATCTTAGAAGTTAATGGTATCAAGGTAGAGTTAATCTCAAATATTTTGGCTCTTTGAATATTCCATGATATTATTTTTGTTTTTCATGAAAATGTATTTACATTATATACATATACCTAGATTATTGTATACAATATGAATATACATTGCGTGGTTTGTAACTTGATGTTTAATTATTTTATCGTAAAATTAAGATGCCCAACTGGTTCTCTGTCCACACCTACGAAGATGTGGAGGAATTGAGTGTATTCGATAATTAACCTTATATTATTCAATGTAACTGATGAATAGTTAGATGTTTTTCGTGGACAGAAGTAGAATTTTATTTGTTTAACTAGTTGCACATCTTACTTTGACCAAATTCTTTTACCCGCTGAAGTTACTTGAAAATTTGGATGATTGCCATTTTGCACTCTTTCTTTACCTTTATTTGATGGCAAGTGCAAATTGTCACGTGACCTTAGCGGTTTATTAATAATTATAAGTTTATTAACGTGAACTGTGGCCAGGATAACAACAGCAGAGCAGTGTAATTCAGAGCCTGCCTAAAATATATTTTTGTCATGATTTTATTTAGGTATATACATGTTATTATTCACATATTACAGTTTTCTCAATATTAGCTTGTATTTTAATTAAGAAATAATCATATTTAACATTGCCAGGTGATCAGCAACCTGCACTTTAATATTTTTGGAAACTATTGAACTTAAATTGTACTGACTTTATAAATATATTTACTTCAATAAAGATTTTCCATGCCACTAAAAAGACTTTATCTAAATTTCACTCGCCCGTGGTAGTAAATTATGACAACCGAGCTTACTGACTGTGCTACTTCAGTTAACAACCTTGCCCATTTTTACGCAAAAAAGCAATCCTGTCTTATGTTCACGATTTTACATTACGACATATGCAATATAAAAACAGCATGTAGGTATGCTGTTTTTTCCCTGGCTGGAGGCCTTAAATTCTAGGCATCCACATGGAAAAGACCGGTTAAGCAGTACACGGCCTCCTAGGCTGAACTGCGAGATGCCATAGCTACCAAAAAATGTTTTTTTTTTTTTTTTACAAATATAAAAGTTTTAAATCATTAATTTCGCTTCGGTCTATAAAAGCACTTATTTGAATTTAGCTGCCCAAACTGCAAACGTTTTGCTCCCGGCCTTTGACTGGTATGGACAATTAGTGACCGTTTCGTATAGTCCAGAGGGGAATATTTGCAATAAAAAGCTTTATTTTCATTTTATGTGAAACGCCTTGCACATGGTCATTTATTGATAACTTATACATAAAAAATGGTAACAATGATTTCATTACATAATCACATTGTACAGCAAATAATAAATGAAAATATTAAATATCTTGGTCAGACCCTTACAACTTATTATCACATTTTGTTACATTTATAAACACATTCACCCGCAATCCAAGTCGACTCTATTTTGATTTTATCGGGATGAAGCATAACAAAGTCAGCGTCACAGCCGAAGTTCAGTCTGCCCTTTCTGTTGTCAATACCCAAAGCTTTGGCGGGATGAAGGGAAGCCGCTTCTAAGGCATATTCCAAAGAGCAATCTGTGGAATAAAATATAACAGTATGAACTACTGCACGGTTAACAGAAATCGGACCGATTTTTTTGTAGGAAGTTCTAACTAGAATTTACAGTCCGATTGATGATTCACTCACCCAAAACAGTGCCGGAAAGACAGGATAAAATAATTGAAATTACCTAAAGATTTCCTTAATGTTGCGACACACGCATCCAGTGCAGTAGTACTGCCACAGAGGACTTTAGTCCCGGTGACGTAAGCACGGCCACCCTCTACCGTGACATGCTGCGGACCTATGTGATAGTTCCCATCAGCGAGACCTTGAGCAGCTACTGCGTCGCTTACTAGAACTAAACCTGGAAGAAAGGAAAGAAAATGAGTCGTAAAATACAAAGTAGGCTGAAAACTTTTGATGTTCAATTTACCCGCCCTTCGCCACTTCCTATGTGATTTTGCAAGGAAGAAGATAGATAATACATTGGAAACAACAATATAGGTAAGTCTATAGTTATCCCAACAGGTTTTTATTTACCTTCTGGGTTTGTCCTGCTTGCGATTCGCAATGCGGCGGGATGGGTATGAATCCCATCAGATATGATCCCATAGAAAACTTGTTTTTGCGTAGTCGAAGCTAGTAAACCAACCAAACCAGGGTCACGATGATGGAACTTCGAAAAAAACGATTAGTCTAAAATAACTTGTGCAATGCCTAAAGTTATATTTAGAGTTTACGAAAATTAAAATTAATGTAGTAGGTAAAGTGTAACCGTCTTATATACCACAAAAACTTTTTCATCCCACCATCTCGGAAAGAGTAGTTTTACCCTTTGATATCTGAGCGCAAAAGCCGTTTTTATCCTCTAGAGCGGCAAAGTGATTTGAATTTAGAACATCGTGTGCAATACTCCATTTGTGACAATCTTGATAAGACTTTTCAAACAAATACATATTAAACAAATAAAATATTGCTTAAAATAATTATTCAATTAATTAAGTAATTTTTATTATTGTTTTAATATAGATTTTTAACTTCGTTTCATTTTTAAACTGAGTTTTCAAATAAATGAACTTTAATAATTACTTCTTTTTAATTTGATACTCATATGTGCGCGCCATTTTGTTTATTTGCATTTACTAATTTCCTCGATGAAGTGGGATGAAATTATTATTTTTAATTGTTTTGAGGTCGATTTTAAACCTCATTACATTTTTAAACTGAGTTTTTGCATAAATAAATTTTAATAGGTACATCTTTTTAATTTGCCATGTGTGGCGTGAGTGCCATTTTCTTTTTTTGAGTTTAGAAATTTCCTCGATGAGGTGGGATGAAAAGTTACGTGTTGCACTCGAGTGCAAAGATTTTTCACCTTGTGCTCTTTTGATTTCCTCGCTATCGCTCAGGATTCTAATTATTGAAACACTCGCTACGCTCGTGTTTCAATTTTAGAATCCTTCGCTTGCTCGGTCATCAAAATTGAGCCCGCGGTTAAAAAGCAACTTTGCACTCTTGTATAACAAATAGGTAACTATTAAACGTCAGTTTAAGACTTGTCTAAAAAAATGTCAGATTATGATGTTGAAATAAGGTCCATTTTGCAACCACACTTTTTTTAGGCAAGTGTTTGACACATGTTTACGTTTTTGTAGTAAGACCATACGTATTTTTCAGTCAGTACGTATTTGTCAGCAGTAAAACTTTCCTAAGATTACAAAAACCTGAGCACTAACATCTGAAATGCACGCAGAGGCTGTTTTCAGTAACTTTTGGAATTATCTGATGTCAAAGTTATTTTTGTTCTGTAGTTGTGACAACTATGGGAGATTTTAGTGTCCAGGTATTTTGTTTTCTTTTTGTTAGTGAATTTTAGTGGGTCAGTTTCATTTGGGTGAACATTTCAGATGTTAAGTTGCTTTCAAGTTTGATGTGTGTATTTAAGTAAATGGTTAAAAAAATATATACTCACAGGAAGCATAGCATTGAACAAATGTGTGATTAGATTGGCTCCACATTCAACAGCTTCTTCTCCCTGAGCCAAACTAGCAGTGGAATGGCCTAATGCTACCCTGATGCCCATATCTGCCAGTTCCTTAATTGCCTCAGTAGCACCAGCTAACTCTGGGGCAAGAGTGACTATAACAACATTATCTAATGATCCATAAACTTCTTCTATTGTCTTTATACCCTGTAAATTAAAAAAAAAAAAACATTTGTTATATAGGAAATTGCTGTATGTGACATTTATTTAGTAATACTTAATAACAATACCAACATTGCTGTTACGACGGAGTTGGTTTATCCATTGTGGGCATAAAACAATAATTGATTTAGTTTTATTATGATTACACTTGACATGTATTTAATATCAACAGGATAAGAAGTTTCTTATTTATTTTCTTGCCTCACTAAGATAAAAAATAATTATTTTTTCAAAGTAATATAAGTACTTCTATTCAGTATTGATAAAAGTTTATTGACGCATAAAAGGTTCATGTAACTGTTATTTACAAGTTACAAAAAGTAGGTCAATGATAAATGTACACAGATAAGTAAACAGCAGCATTGTTGAACTGCAATCAGACATGATAATAAATATTGTTTGATGTTTTTACTATTGAAGCAGCTTTGTTTACTTAATATTGTTAGCCTTTGTTTATGCTCAGTTGATTTTTATATAAAAAATGGGTAATGTACTAACATTTTCAGGTATCCTAATTAACTCCTCCACATGAGCACCTTTTTTAGCCAAATTAATAAATGGGCCTTCTAAATGCAAACCAAGAATGGTGGCTCCATGCTTGCCACCATCAGTCTTCTTTATAAGAGGCAGGATTTTCCGATATTTGTCCACATCAGATGTGACCATTGTAGGACAGAATGAGGTCACCCCATGAGCCAACAGCTCTTTTGATACTTTCCTTAAGCCTTCCTTAACATTCTCTGAGTCATATGAAAAGTCCACACCCCAACCACCTACAAAATTAAAACATTTTTACTAAATGAAAATGTAATTTTTACCTAAATCATTTTATCAAGTATATTTTCGTGGGTTATGTGACCTAACCCTAAGACAACCCACTGACCTAATTTTGTAACTTCTATACTAAATTGTGCTTAAGGTCAACATAAAATCTTACACTAACAACTTATTTATAACTTGACATGAATGCAGCATGACACAAATTAATTATTATAATCATATAAACTTACCATTGATCTGTATGTCAATGAACCCTGGGGCAATCAGCAGTCCTTCGCAGTTTACAGTTACATCGGCTTGTAGTTGCTCCACATAAAATACCTGTTCAGGATTCTCGATTTTGCCGTCTCTTATCCACAAGTCTTCCTTAATTATTTTACTATCACGAAGAATATAACAGTTATAGAATCTCGTTAATCCAGATTTTGGTTTCATTGTAAAATGATTTATATTATTTCAAATAAACGAGAGCTAACTAGAATGTTTATCTTAGTGAAGTACTGCTGATACAATGAGAGCTAATGTTTATAAGTTGGTTGACAAGGGACAAACTGACAAGATGAAACTGACTGACAGACAATGCCAAACAAACAACAGAAATATGTCAGTTGTCATTGTTGTCAATGTCATAAGTCACTTTTTGACGGATGGATCGGTTGGTCGATGGTTGGTCGACACTGGCCGACATTCGACATTGCGAATCTTTGCACGCCTCACGCCTACGTTGCGAAAAAAAAACATTTAAGCCCGATGACTTTTCCTGGTTACGATTCTCGGTTCAAAACACAATTTAAGCCTGAAAACAGGGGAATTCTGTTCTTGAATGGCTTCCGGGGAAACCTTTTTAATAGTAGAGTAATTTTGACATTAAATATAACACGAGATCATTTTAAGTTTCATTAAAAAATATATTTAATTTTCGGTTAGACTGTTGGCGGGAAAGAAATGTATGACCTTAAGGGCGGAGTCACACCGGAATGACAGCTAGCTTCGACAATACGCGCGTGGTGCGCGAACTCTCGCATTTCCGCAGGCGATCCCGCAACCTGTTCAAGCTTCCAAGCAACACATGTGGATTAAGTTTATTGTTTTTATTTCACACTGAAAGTTTTCGCCTCGTCGCTGCTGGTCGCTGCCATTCCAGTGTGATTAAACGCTAATACTTGTTGGGCCTCTGTTTTTTCCGATGAACCTCTCGAATGTCTGTAAGTGTTTATTTAGTTCTATAGTAAAAAATAATAGTTTTATAAAGTAATGAAGTTATTGTATAGGTAGGTAGGTACTCACACGTTACTGTAAAGGTTAAGACGGAGGAAAAGCGCAAGATAATGAAAGTACAATATTGTGATAGGTCAGGTAAATGTGACACCCCACGG
Source organism: Helicoverpa assulta (assembly GCA_963856015.1). Taxonomy (NCBI): domain Eukaryota; kingdom Metazoa; phylum Arthropoda; class Insecta; order Lepidoptera; family Noctuidae; genus Helicoverpa; species Helicoverpa assulta. The sequence continues at coordinate 8,232,365 of CAWLCW010000016.1, forward strand.
AAGTTCCGCAGTTGACTTACCTGTTTGTTTCAATTAAGACTCGTTTATTTTTAGATATTTCCTATATTTTGCTTTACTAAGTACAAGGAAGGTGACTACGTCTTTTGTCTGAAATGCTAAGTCAATTACGAGTCTAGTTCGAATGTTTATTAAAATAAAAGATAAAGAAAAGTTCATAAATAAGTAAGTGCAGGTACTGCTATCTTATTTGATTTTTCACGCTTGGTATTTGTAGTACGTTTCTAATATGAATATGGTAGGTACTACTAAACCATTGATGCTCATCAGCGTGTCGTTAAGACATGTCCGATGACAGTAAAGGTTTAGTATTATTTTATGGGAATAAATATTTTGACCACCATAAAATGCTTTGATACCCTTAGTTTTGTAACCAAAAATATCTACTGAACACCAGAAAAATAAAGTCTAAAAATATAATAGTACCAGCTATTTTAGTCACGACTCCACTTTAATTTGTATTCGACCACCAAATTTAGTAAATGATCACCAAATCTTGACGACCAAAATAATGTATTATTTTTCCTAAATAAATCACTGTGGTTGCCTTAAAATGTAGGCTTATTATTAAATAAAGTATTATGATGCCATATTGAGTTATGTGTATATAGACTCCACGTAGGTAGTCTTGTTTGCCCTACCCCTAGAGTGCAATTCAAAACCGCGTAGGCGCGGAGGGGCGAGGCGGCCTGCGAGCTGAGGCGCAGGTAGTTTTAAGGCTCGCCGCCGCGGCTGAGGCTGGCCGGCTGAGCCGGCCAGCAAGCCGAAGCTGCGGTGGTGAGCGTGAAAACCATCTGCGACGATAAGCTCGCATGGGACCGCCGGAGCCCCGCAGCGCCGGAGCCGTGACAGAAGCCATGCTTGCTGCATGTTGCATGTTTGCTTCCATGCTGCATGCTTGCTAACATATATGTATATCAAGTTTGGGATAAAAATGATTTATTTGGACTCATTTTGCTAAAATAGGATAGCAGAATTTAATTTTGGTGATCATGTACTAATTTTGGTGATCATTTACTATTTTTGGCTTACTTATGATTTACTTGGAGTAATTTTACTTAAATAGGATAGCAAAGTGTTAAAACTTTGGTTATCATTTTGCATTAAAATGTTGGTTTAATTTTGGTGATCATTTACTATTTTTGGCTTACACATGATTTACTTGGAGTAATTTTACTTAAATAGGATAGCAAAGTGTTAAAACTTTGGTTATCATTTTGCATTAAAATGCGAGTTTCATTTTGGTGATCATTTACTATTTTTGTCCGCTATTTGTTACTATATCTGGTGGTCAGTTAAACATAAGCCTTATTTTATTTTATAATTTTGTATTCTTTTTAAATTTTGACTAATTGTATGTTTTAGTTTATAATTTTGTATGTGTTAGTTTTTTTTTTTTTAATATTGTAAGTAACTGAGTAACTTAACATTTTTGAGTAATATAGATAATTGGGAATTATGCCTTTTCATATTAAATTTGGATGCTGAATATGAGGCGAGATATGAGAAACATAATTGTATTGTAAGACCTATATTGTACCTAACCATATTTCAAGCAAATAAAATATTCTATTCTATAGTACTCCACCAAATAAGTCGTGGTGGCCTTTTTTTTTTTTTTTGTTTCAGCTGAGGAAAATGCCTGACGCATACACACACCGCCCGGGGAGACGGTGAGGTTATGTGGGGCTTGCACCCACTAAAAACCTCAGCTTTTGTGCCGTCTTCTGCCTTTGAGAGAGGGGCCACGAGGACCAAAGACGACTTTCGTGACCTCTCGGCAGTGGCTGGTCGCCTCCGTCTACTGGCGATCCATCTCAGCAGCAGCTCGTGCAATGCAGGTAGCAGGAGTTCCCCGGTCTGCTACCCACTGGCTGCTGCTAGAGTTGTGGTGGCCTAGTGGGCAAAGAACTAGCCTCTCGAGTATGAGGGCGCGGGTTCGATTCCAGGTCAGGCAAGTACCAATGCAACTTTTCTAAAGTTTGTATGTACTTTCTAAGTCTATCTTAGACACTAATGACTGTGTTTCGGATGGCACGTTAAACTGTAGGTCCCGGCTGTCATTGAACATCCTTGGCAGTCGTTGCGGGTAGTCAGAAGCCAGTAAGTCTGACACCAGTCTAACCAAGGGGTATTGGGTCGCCCGGGTAACTGGGTTGAGGAGGTCAGGCAGGGCAGTCGCTTCTTGTAAAGCACTGGTACTTAGCTACATCCGGTTAGACTGGAAGCCGACCCCAACATAGTTGGGAAAAAGGCTCGGAGGAGGAGGATTCTATAGTACTCCACATGCCTATCCCGGGTCGTAGTTATGGTAGGCTCTAATGTGGCTAGCAAAATTGAACTTCTGTAGGCACTATTAATACGAAGATAACAAATAACATGAGGTAGACGTAGCGTATTCTATGTAATTGTACTAACTTTCAATATCTTACTTTGAATAACCACACTTACACAAATAATACTTTTAGTCCGTTATTATTTAAAACCGTAACTCATATCTGACGTCAACTCGTAAAAATTTAAAGATGAAAAAGGATGTTATGAAAGTATTTACTAAAAGTGTTTGATGAGTTATCTATGTTGCACAAAGTTGAAAAAAAACTTTTAATGTTCACAATATCTATACTAATATTATAAAGCTGAAGAGTTTGTTTGTTTGTTTGTTTGTTTGAACGCGCTAATCTCAGGAACTACTGGTCCGATTTGAAAATTTCTTTCAGTGTTAGATAGCCCATTTATCGAGGAAGGCTATAGGCTACTTTTTATCCCGGTACGGGAAGTAGTTCCCACGGGATGCGGGTGAAACCGCTGGCAGAAGCTAGTAATTTATATTAGGGGTTAAAGTATGAAATTGCCGTTTTATTCTAGTAGATTTTTGAATTGCCATAGAGTCTTCATGGTTTGAGGTTTTCGAATGAAACTTTTTTCACGTGGTTTCTGTGATGTTCTTCTTTTAAAAAATGTGAAACATTTGATTATCGATGTTCAATTGTTTTTGTTATTCAACTTAAACAAGAAAGATGGACACTGCGAAAATTTGAGTAATTTTTGAATATGAATTCCGACGCGGAAGTAAACGGCAGAAACAGCCCGCAATATCAATGCTGCATTTGAAGAGGTGTCTGCTAATGAACGCACCGTGCGATTTTGGATTAAACGCTTTCGTGGTGGAAACTTCGACTTGAAGAACGAGCCATGAAAAAGACCGCCTGACAGGTGATTAACGAGAAATTAAGAGAGACGGTGAACGCCGATCCTAGTCAAACTACCCAGATACCCAGCCGAAGACGAATAATGTTGAAAAAATTAGCAGTAAAACAGCCACGACTCATGAATCGACCTTCACCGTTATTGCTCCATGACAACGCGAGGCCTCATACAGCAAAAGAAACCGTTTTAACTCTTCAGGAACTGCAGTTGGAAACTATTCGTCTTCCTCCATATTCGCCAGACCTTGCTCTAACGGACGACCACTTTTTTTTGTGATTTGGACAATTATCTGCGTCACAAGAAGTTTCTTCCCAGGAGGCAGATCAAAATTCTTTCACACAGTTTGTGCAGTCTAGATCCTCAGAGTTCTATCGTAACGGCATAAATGACCTTCTTATTAGATGGCCGCAATGTATAGATAATAATGGCAACTATTTTGATTAAATAAGTTTGTTAAAAATTAAAAAAAATTACAATTTAGATTTTCAGTACAAATCGGCAATTTCATACTTTAACCCCTATTATAATGTAAAATACATATTTTTAGTCTAGATGTACAAACGTAAAAATATACGTTCTTCTATAACGTTCATCTAAAAAAAAGTTACATGTTCATAAAATATATTGTTATATTTAATTGATGCAGTTATCTAATTGTCATCTGAATATTTTTCTCAAATGAATAGCAGACGAAGCAATGATGGTTGCAAGAGTTGCGACTGCGCGAACTCTAGAGGAATGCAGCGCGTAGCCCGTAGCACGTAGCTACGACAGTTGGCTTCCCGCGGCTACGGCGCGTACTACGAGCCAGTCGACCGCCCGCTGTCGTCAGCTTCAGCTGAGAATCGCGAACGCGTAATGTTCACACGCGCGTGATTGCATGATTATTGCTACTTAACAGTGACAGCTCAAGTGATTAATATTAACATTAAAACAGGTGAACTTTGTTATGTTAAATTACCTTTGTGTATGTTTCGCGTAGCTCGGAAGGCTGCACTTTCTTTAATAGAAATTTTAGTCCCCGTGGAATCGAACTTTTCGTATCTCTATGACTGTTATTTGTCAACTTTTTCTACGTAATGGATGCGATGTTTCTTTTCGATGGATTTGTTTGAAAAAGTACATGGGTAGTTGAAGTTCATTTTGTGAATGTGATTGAGATCGTATTAGTCATTTATTCGTAGAGAAGTAGAATTTTATTTTAGTGCTTTCACATGTTGTGTTTACTTATAGATTTTTATGAGCCGAATCTATATTAATTACCGGTTAAATTAAAGCGTTTTGTAATTGGCAAGTTAACAGTAAATTAACTTCACATGATATGCGAAGTTAGCAACATAAAATGGTCCAAAAAAGAATAATAAATTTTATCTACTGAAAAAAATGTCTCGAGATGAGAATTTTATTTATTCTAATAACAAACAATTAAGAAGTGATAAATAGGAGGCAAACGTCTCCTAAGATTACAGTCTCCATCAATTGATCGATCGAAAGATAATGTTGTGCCCAATGGGAATAGTCCTTTTCTGGATTATTTTTTATTTTTACTCTCCCTACGTTAAGAAACATAATGAAGACGGAAATACGCATTTATTTTTGGCTGCTTCATTTTCTTTTTGATTGTCGTCGTAGATTGAAAATTTGTTTATACAGATAAGAATAGATTGTAAAACGAGCATATTTTAAACAAAACTGGTTTGTCCATGATAATAGAAATATCTTATCCTTAGCGGGATTTTTAACATGCTCAGTATTTTTATTTAAGTACCTCTACTAATTATTCAATATACCTACCCTTAGTGGGAAACAAAAGTTAAAAAATTTGAGTAAGGCATAAATTCGAAACAAGGCATTTGCCATATTTCATTAACTTAAGTATCTAGTTAGAGTTCTAGAGTTAGTTAAACTAAAAGAAAGCCCTGTTTGAGTGAAATCGTCGCATTTTGATACCTATGCTGCAACATTATTACTAACTAATTTTATTGTACCTAAGTACTAAGTATAGTAATATATAAAATTAATTTGTTCTAGACAATAGAACCCGTAAATAAATAAGCTCAGTCACAGACCTTAACAGACGGATATAAGCTAGCCTTATCACCGGCAAGGCGATTACACGCTGTTGTTTATTCTTATACTAGCTGTTGCCCGCAACTTCGTCTGCGTGGGCAATATAGAATAGTCAATTATTACGTATGGTGCGTAAGTAATTTTCACAGGAAATAGCTATAATCTGTGTCTATATGCTTTGAGTCTGACAAAAGCTGTCATTTGTACATTTTCTGCAGCTGCTGCGACTAAGCAGAAGCCAGAAAGTCTGACAGTCTTACCATGGATATCGACTTGTGTAGTTGACTGGATTGAAGATAGATAGATAGGTAGTCGCTCCAAGCAAAATATTGGTACTCAAACAGATTCGGTGACTGGAAGCCCAACACCAACATAGTTGGGGAATAGCTGGATGGATGATAAAATGAGTCATCATCATCAGCAGGCGCATAGGGTAGGATAGTTTCACTTACTCACTATGGTAAGGCTGACCCCACATTAGGCGTGCGCGATCCTCGGGCGTGTGAGTAGCGCGGGCGTCGCGAGCGCGCTGCGTGAACGTCGCGTTTTGCTGCCCTGCGGCATGTGTGAAGAGTGCAAGCGACGCGCTCGCGGCGAGCACGCGGCGCTCGAGTTGCGTTCTTACCCCTACACCCGCTATCCCCGCCGCCCGCTAAACGCCTTAGCAGTTAAACGTCAAGTCGAGCGCGCTGCAAATGCCGCAGGGCAGCAAAACGCGACGCTCACGCAGCGTGCTCGCGACGCACGCGCTACTCACACGCCCGAGGATCGCGCACGCCTAATGTGGGGTTAGGTTTAGACCTAACCCCAGAGAAAAGTCCCGGGAGGGACTCCACAGAAATGTTTGCATTAGTTCACGAATAGGCAAAATGTACGTATCTGTGAGAGTCCACTTCATGTGTTCGTACTTGAAACCTGCAGTTTTGCCAAGATTTTCAAAATGTACGCTCGCAATTTGTCATTTCTTGGTGGAGCCAGCAAATCAAAAGAAACAGAAGTGTTGTATACTGTGCGTCACTACCGCTCACCGGGAAAATTTCGCTCTTGCGGAGGACGTTTATATACCATATTTTGTGTCACACGTAAACAGGACGACAGTAAGTATCCACCGAAACACTTTCAAAGATCTGATGAACGAACAAATCAGACCTGAGTTGGTCACCTGGGGCCAATCAGAGCTCTATGAAGCGATCATACGGTTTGGCTCCTACTGTTATTGTGGTTTCTGAAAATGTATTCACCTCATTCAACGATGAATGTAATTCTGATGGTACTATTAAGAACACTTGCTTAGCGCAAAAGCTGACGTTGGCAGGCCGACTCTTTTGACTTCTCTAATAGGATACCATTGGTTTTTGTGCAATGCACACCTGCAATGCATGTTGGATTAGGATAGGATATAGGTGGATAGGATTTGCAGCAGAGAACAATTCTGTCTTTGTAATTGAATGACATCAAACGTAGTTTTATATAAAAGGTGTTTTTTTAGACTTGGCTCGGGTCTTACTGAGACTGTTCGTAATCGTGAACAGTGTATTTGCGATCAGAAGTTGAAAGTAAGCATGTCTCTGGTATGTGACGCGTAATTTGTACGTTTCCAGACGCATAAAGCATTTTACGTGTGTATGGTATTAAATCGAGAAAGTTCCCATTTCTTATCTGCACTTTGTATCTGGGCTTGATTTTAAAGCTACAGAAGCCTACATTACCTACCTCACGCTTAGCAGCGCTTGCGAGAGATAGATCTTCCTTTCTTCTAGGATTAAGTTTACATATTTTGCATCAGAAAAAATAATTAAGGTCTACTTAATACTACTCACTCAAAGTAATTTGTTTTAAGGCCACCACATTAGTGGAAGAAACTATGTTTATGAAAAAATCCTGAGACTCCATCTGTAACTTTAAATGATAATTAATTGTTCCACTAAAGTCATCATTTTTGACATAATGTTCAAAAAATAATTTAGATGGCACCGCTTTAAATTTGGCTGAGAACTATTAATTTTCCTTTCATCAAGGTAATAATTATAGTTGGATTTTGATGTGGTACGGCAAACTGACAAACACTATTGAAATGTCTATCGAAAAATTACACTACGTGTTAAAATATCGTGAATTATGGAAAATACACAACTCCATCTGTTGAAATAATAATCCTCTATAAAGAATGTATGGTAATTAATTGTCATTTACCACCTCGCTCTTTTGACAAATTTGATGTATTTTTACCACAGATGGAGCTACTTTAACCTTGGCTAAACAAAATTTTCATATTTTTTTTTCATCCGAAGTTACTTATAAAGGTGTGATTTTCTGTGTAAAGATTAATAATAGGCCGAACAACTAATATAAGTACAACATTCAAATGTACAGTTTTGACAAACAGATTGCGTGTCGTAATATTTTACATCTTGAATTCACAAAATGAATCATATCTTTTGATAGAGTGAATCGATTTCGATGAAACAAAAACTAAGTAATACCCCAAGTTACGCAGAATTTTTGTATATAAGCATTGTCTGCATTGAATTCGTAGATTTTACGTGAATCCCGAACAAACAAACAGATAAACAGACAAACAGACAAACAGACAAAAATGACAATAATGATGGAAATGGGTTCTGTTAGTTATCCTTCAACATGCCGGCTATTTTTTTTGTCAATTTCTTCAATGTACAAAAATTACTTTTCTACAGATTTATTATATGTATAGATAAAGCAAGGTACCTGAACATAGCCCTTATAAACATGATTTCCTATTAAAAGATAGAAAGAATACTTCTATTACCAGAAGTAGATACTCTTGCTATCATTTATTCCCACCTATAATATAGCAAAAACCACTTCACACGACAATCATTCCAATTACCATATAAATGAGTCGGTAGTTGAATGTGATTGTACATGAAAACATTTGTTAAACGTTTCGTCTTTCTTTGATCGGCAGCTCAACGGGGTATCGAATAAATTAGCCTAAACAAATACTATCTTCACGATTCTGCTGCATATTTTAATCTATTGACCAATTAACGGATCCACAATATAAAGCGGACCCGTATCGTTCCATCGCCCCGGGTATCCCTTTTAAGATAGTTTGAACAAACAAACAATAGTATTACTTAAATACCGATCTATACTGTTCTTGTTTCGACATTCCGCGATCCAATTTATCAGTGACTGCGAAGCAATTGTTTTATACCACTGTGAATGTTCGCGTAACATTACCGTAAAATTTTATTCTAAAACACTTCTATTTCACCACCATTCTATGGTAGACTGGTAGAGAATGCCTAAGGCGTGAAGTTCGCCGTTGTACATTGTGCAAAAAGTATAAATAAATAAATCTGATTAAAAATATTCGCAACAGACATTTGATTTGAGCCTCAGAGCATCCTCTGCAGTAATGGATATCTAATTTATTAATGATCCTAAATGGCATTGTCAATCAACTATAATTATCATAATTGCGACTTACCAACGATTAATAAAATAAAACCGATTAGATTAATCTAGTCACATTGCATAGTTGATATAATTGAAGTACCTATTTATATGAAACTAACTTTTTTATGAAATATCCGAACAGTAGAAAGAATGTATCTATTTATCAGAAGAAAATATCATAAGATTTGGCTGTGACAATTTGGTCCAGATTTTTTAGTACAAATCCCAGCTATTGGTATAGACCACGAGGTACATGTATTTTATTTATTCCATCCAGTCGTTTTGTGGGATACAGTACTTAATAATAGTGTTTCTAATATGCAAAGATACCTATGTTCTCTAATTAATCATGCTTTGAGAGGGAAAATATATGTAGAACCAACGAAAACTATAAGTTCTCAATTATCTGCTTAGGTACGTTCATATTACTGTATCATTGTTAAGGTTTAAGACAGATTTAAGACTGCAATTGATCTCTTTTGGAATAAACTCCTAGTTTCAACTGTGATTTGATTTCAGTTATACGAACTCATAAAACGGTAGCTCTTTTATCACAGGTTCCGTTAGTAGAGTGTAGATTTGTTAACGACTGTAATAATTTATCATCGACTGACGCTTGGTAAAACGACAAAACTGGCCATTGTCCTTTTGGCACCGGCATCAATTTATTATACCGGACAGTCTCTACTTAAGTTCTCTCCGGGAGCCGGGATTGCGGAGACCTACAACCCTACCTTATTAATGTACCTCATTTAATTATGCTTGTTTAAGACTCTTAGGTTCATATTTCACAAAAGTTATTATGTATAATAATGTAAACTATTTAAAATAGGAAGGATTATTTCTCTCGTGGCTGCGAGAGTGGAAAGTTGGACGCAAGTTCATTTATCTTATTCGGTGGGGTGAATAACAATGTAAGTAATGCATCACGCATTGCAGGTATTCTTTTCTTTTATGTTATGCGGAATAAAGGAGAGACTTACGGAAAATACGTTAAATGCGTTATTTTGGCTCAGGCTCCAAAACCCGTTATTGTATAAGGATCTGGCCGACGAATGAATTACGATGACCGTTGTCGTCCTTACAGTATTCCTGAATATTTTTGTGGATAAGAGGGTTTTAAAGGTTTAAAATAATTATTATTTCTTTTGAAAACCTACAATTTTAGTCATCCTATTTTCCGCACATTTTTGTGAACGGTAAAATATGCCTCACGACTGTGACTTCCCCTCCCAAGTTGAGCAACCCGCGTAGGATGATGAACTGTAAAAACAGTCTGTTAGTAATATACTTCCAAAAAACATGAAAATAGAACAACAAATCAGCAGTTCAGGTTAAAGTCATCGTAGTAGAGTAACAAACAGGACACTTCGCATCTTAACTGTTCGTCTCCGGATTACCGCTGGTCATTACGCCTCAAAGGAAGCTTCGTACACATATTTAATCATTGTTGGTAGCACAAACCGCGCTGGTGAACAAAAAAGTGTCGGTGGCCGCGGGTTGTGACAGTGACTTATGCGTCGTCCGCCCTTTCGCCGCCTTCTTGGACTTGTCGCTACTCATTGCCTTGAATTGTTAGCTAAATTTATTTTTGGCCATTTCATTCTTCACGTAGACGGTAATTTAATTCACTTTAGTTTTTGCTTCGCCTTAATTAGAACGTAGCCTGCGACGAATTTATGATTCACTGAAAAAGTGACGGAGGTTCAGTATTGAAGGGAAGTAGGTTAAACAGGAGGCAATTACACTTCTTTATACAACGAACTGTACGCAAGCGTACTAAAGGCACTATTTTCATTGTGTTTCATTGTTGGGTAGGCTTGGTATGTAGGTACAACTTTTTGTGAAAATGTTCGCTAAGATCTAACGAATTTTTTTATGTTAAGTTAGATGGGTAGACCTTCAAGAAATATAAAGGCCGGAATTTATTTATTAACCTTATAAAAGGTTTTGGACCCAAGCCTAAGCTGTATAGTTTTCCAAGATAAACGACTCGCTCACTAGAATCTGAAATATTTCGTAAATTTAATTTCCTTCTTTTGAATTAAAGTTTAGTTTTCAATTTCATTATTAAATTATTATCGCGTGATCGGATGGTAAACGGTTCAAAGAAAGGTACGAGACAGGGAAGGTCAGAGGCCAGGTACATATTTATACGTTCTTCTATATTTACCAGGAATAACTTTATTTTCTTTTATTGGATGTTGGAATCAAGTTGGAGGTTATAACTTAATGTTCATATTAACTTATTGTTGAATATACTTACAAAAATGAATATACGAAATGACAAGATGTTATAGTAAGTAATAATGTGATGTCATGCCACGTCATCCAACACTGTCTGTCTCCGATAGCCTGTTTGTTTGTTGTTTAAGCTCGCCCGGCTAAAGTAATGGATCCTAATGGAATTTCACATGCGGTAACTTCAAAGCTGTATATTTATAATGTGTATAAGCTACCTTTTATTTTATTAAGTCGTGTAGGTCCCTTGAGGCTGTATACAAAATCAGGCCAGGCTTCAAGGTAGTTGGGGAGTGAACGTAGCATATAGTTTTTGCGAACAGTAAAGTTTTGTTGCAATACCCTACTGGCTTTATTGCACTGTAAAGCTATCCTGACCATGTTTCGATTAGTTTAATTGAGTAGTGATCGATGATTATTAATAAAATCTATAAAGAAATAGAGGAGTAAAAATTATTTTTGATATGTCAAAAATTGAAGTCGGCTCTACTAAAATATACTTTTTTAAAGACATGAATGTATAGGTACCTATTATTAGATAAAGCTTATTAGACAAGCCTATAATGAAATACATATATGAATGAATGAATAAAGCAATAACAGTAAACTGGTATGATACATTGACCTCTAAGTTCTTTGTACTTTAACAATTGTTCTGAAATATGCTTAATATTAATTTTCATGTTATAACAAAAGAGACTAGACAGCCATCTGATTTCTCAATGTTTCATTTAATTTCTTGAACGAACAAATTTAAAACGTCTAGCACAATATTCTTGTTGAAAATGTTAAAGTTGTACATTGTAGATACTGTTATCTATGAAATTTCTCGCGCCATTTTTATGTTGGCTTATTTTCACAGAAAAATACTGCTACGATCGCTTGAATATTTCATCGTGATCGTTACAGGATGTTATTAATAATAGGTACCTACTGTGGTTTGCAAGTGTGGTGTATAAGCAGTCCACGTGTTTATGTTACTCACAGGGTAAACCTAACTAAAGCAGCGTTAAGTTAGATCCAAAGCAAATTACCTGTTGTAAAATATATTATCCGTGAGCAAAGAACCTCTAATAACAATTTCCACAATTTTACGCGTATTATACTCTGTTATTTAAGTGAATCCTTTAAACGAACGTCGTGTTATTTCACTACTTTATTTATCCGTACCATCTATTAGGGTAAATTGTCATTAACGCAGGAATCTAATGTCTTGAGTAAACACCTCCCTAATGACGTCGGCCGTGTTCTCTGTGATTTAATTAAAATTCTCACGTTCATTAAATATGTCTTTGTACGTCAACGTTAGGGGCTTGGAAACTTTTTTGTCAGTGTGACCTTCTTTCCGCCTTTTTTATAAGCGTTGGGGAAGCTTGTTTCTGACGCACTGCAAAGTGCGAACACTTAAAAAAGTGAAAAGAACTTCTTTTAGTCGAGAATTTTTAATGCAAGTTGGAGTATAATACATACGTACAACAGCTGGATAAATAGCTAATGAAGCCGCTGTCACCAGGCCACGTGATTCGTACGTAAATAGTGATAAGTTTGGCCCATTACCTATGAATGCCATGGCGACCTATTTACTTTAATTGACCTTTAGAACATGCGTGGGAAGTGAACTGGCAAACTACAGGTTTTCTTTCATTATTACAACAGTAAGGTAGACGTCAAGTGAGTGCGATACTAAATAACAAAAGCAGAGCTTAGTGAATGGGTTTGCATGGAGTGTAACTCACGTGCGAACGCGGCTGTTTCGTTTTAAAATTCAGAAATAGAGAGTAAGCGCTCTGGCTAAAATTTATTAACGTCCAAATATAGAGAATACAGGATTAGATTTGCAGGTGGTGTAGTTGATATGTATTTTCAGCAAAGCATGTCTCGGCGAGTGACGTTGGCAACATTTTATCGTTTCACATATTCATAAAACGCCCGTAGCTATCATTTATCAGGTGTTGTATTCCGTCGGGGGCAAACATTTTACAAAACATTTATTTGGTGTGCTTGCAGAGATTTACATGTGGGCGACACACATTAATCGTGTAGTGAGCCCCCGGAGGAGCATTCACTATTAGTACTCCCATTTTAATAGATGTCTAACACAAAAGCGGCGTTAGAGTTTTTGCACCTCTCTCATTACGCAGGACACTAAAAAATTCGCTCTTCCATAATTGCGAAAATCCACAGGCTAACCTTTATAGTGCCGGTATAATTTAACCTAGATGTAGCTCTGAATAGAAACGGCATGGCTTCTTTTATTGCTGAGCGAGGATAGATAAATACTGTATTTTTATGTAGGTATACGTAGCAAGTTGGAGTGGGCCAGTTTCCATTATCTATTAATATCGTTAAGAGACGTCGCCTAAACTGTTGAAAGTTTAATATTTCATGCACAGCTTTAAGAAGATAATCCACAAAATCCGCCGAACCATACCTACCCTCGATACTACAGCGTCTTTCGAATATCCCTACAGAAAGCAGTACATTTTATATTTCAGTTATTGCCTTATCTGTACCATATGAGACTGAACTTGCAGCGCTTTTTAAATTTGAATTGAATCTAATTGAATTCAAGTGTATTGTATTGCATTCATATTTGTTGTGCAATGAAACTAAAGCAAAGTTAAACACATGCCACAACCTTCTCGTACGTAATACCACTGATCACTCTAATTCCTCAAAGATTTTGGAAGGGATAAATCTTAGTAAACTAACGAATATTTTCACGGTAGGAAAAGCTCAAAACCCCTTCTAATTTAAGCTTTCCTAATTATGATGTACCTATTAAGTGCCTAAAATGATCATCACATAACGCCTTTTCAATTACTACACTAATTAATCAAATTGATACAGCATTTTGTCGATAGCTACTCGCTTTGCATTCGGTATGCGGTTACGTTGGTAATGAGATTTGTAAGCCCTTCCCTTGTCGCCGGACGCGGCGGGGCGAGGGGGGAGTGAGCGGTCACTCGTGGATGATCTATGCGAATTTTTTATAGCCATTTTACTATGAGCTTCATATATTCCGTAGACAAAGGTTAAATTGTCGCACTCGTTTGTTTGTTTGTTTTTTTGTGCTGAAAGGAAATGCAGTAACATATTTTTAAACCGTTTTATGTGAGGTTCTGTATTTGCTACATTAGTATGACGTGCCTAAATGTTACGCCTTTGATCTCGTGGAGTGAGGCTGAGTCTAGATGAATTAATTTGCTTATGTCTCCGGAGCACTAGCGACGATGTGTGGGTACTATGACCTATTTTCTTAATTATGTTTGAAGAATAATTATGCGCTCTAATACAAGTTTGAAGACTCTTGTGACAAGAATCTGCATCATATAGAATTTTGACAAAGGTTCAAAACTTTTGTTGTTTGTTTTAAAATAATCGTTGCAAACATATTAGATAACATATATCGATTACAAAACATTACCAAACACGTCAGATATTTGATTCATTGAAATTGATGGTAACGCGCTTGAATGTGGTTGTGTGACATTATTTCGACACATCTACTGTACACGTAACTACATTCATATAATAATTTGATTGCAGCTGCTTTAATTAAATGCTCTATTTTGTTTATTTTGCCGTTGAACACAGGCCGAGTGTGGCGCTGAACACAAAATGTTTTCCCCAGGAAAAGGCATTGTAATTTTAATATCAGATATCTGACGAAAATAAATGCAGAAATTAAACCAGCAATATTTTTTTATAAATCTGCAATAATTTATACACACATATTTTACAAGTTTCATCTGATAAGGGTTTTATTCCACCTGAGAGGATTCAGAGACTCGTCGTTCCTACATAGGTTCACAACTTTACGCATATGATTACAAACGAAAAAGCTTATTTACATTAGTAATACTTAGCTTTGTACAGGACCGCAACTATTGTCTGTTTAGTATTTCGCTTGCGCGGTTTTGTATTTAAATGTTAGTCACTTGGAGCCAAATCAAGAACTAAAGAGGATAGGAACGTTACCAGAATGGACACATTCGGTTGCCAATGCACGAACTGCTGGTTAGTCTACGCAGACTGAGCCGCAACAATAAAATCAACAACTGACGGTGTTTGCACACTAAATTTTAAGCACTGAATACACGATAATAATGGTCAACCATAACATTTCAGTAATTGAAACGTTTCATACACTTACGAACAAAGTTGTGCTATGCACACACTTGAGAGACTGGAGAGCGGCTGCTAATTAAAACAAGCGCTCTAACGCTTTCCTCTAATTCTGAAAGCGTAACTATACGTGTGCAATAAACTTATACGTTCAGAAGTAAAGACGCGCGTTTCAACCTAGTCTACAGTTCTAGTGTTCCTTAAATGAGTTTTATTTTTGCTTAACTTTGACGATCCTAGACTTGAAATACCAACGTATTCTAAGAATTTCTGCTTTTGAAAGAATGCTCGAAGTTCCCTACTCAGCATGCACGTGTGGCAGCACACCTTTTGTTTTCGTTCCTATTGTGTGGAAACAAAACGTATTTACTGTCCTAAATACGTATTTGTGCTTCTTACCTTGAGATTGGTCGGAGTCCCGGACTCCTAATGTATTAGCTATTTTAGTGTACACGATGTTAACAAAAGCTTGAGCTCCTATCTTACTTTTGCTATTGATGTAGAAGTCACGTTTAGAACTCTCAATAACCTTCAAAGACACATATTGAGTAACAAGGTACTTATTTTCTTAGTGTTTGAACGAAGTAGGTAATCCGGTATACGTTTGGAAAGTACTACTTGATGGTAGGTGGTGCCTTTAGAGACCTGAAAAAAAAAACTTTATTAAGTGTATTTACACACGGTTGGTTATATTTGTTGGACAACATTTAAGGTAAAGTGAAATACATACTGCCACTTGGAACAGGCCACGATACCCTACACAATACGGTGCATGTTCCGACACGCACTGACTGATAATAAATGACTGGGTACGGAACTTTAATTAAGGTGTGGGTTAATATACGCTCTTGGCCGATTTTATGAAACTACATAGGTGAGAACTGGTTGCTTATACATATACGCAAGATATTGTTTTCTTTTACAACATTCATTGTGATTTTTTTGAGTCTATTTCTAAGACTGTTAAGGATGCTTGTTATTAATAAATTAAGAAAATATGTAATATACCATATAGGTTAGATAGAATATATGTAAATAACACCAAAGTAGCTTCCATAATTTAATTTCTTTGACCGTTTTTCAGTTCTGTGGTGTTTGCGAATAATCCGTATTTAACTTGATTAGAATGGCAGCTGTAAAATTGGCGTAAATTAAAGGTGTTTCTTAATTAAAACAATCAACATTTTAATATCGTTTTATGTATCACAGTGAACTTGCACTTTGTATTGTAGAAATGTAAGTGCACTAAAAGGTGTGCACATCTTAGTGACGTCATCTTATTACGTCTATTTTGTCGGCTGCTAGCGACCTGCGCCGGGTTTAATAGTGTTTTATGTTGGCTACTAAGCGTCTACTCTGTACTAACTAGATGAGGGTGGTGGATACTGGGAAATTCAGCGGCATTCTGCTCTCTACGCTGCTCACACCGTGCAGTTGGCATTGTACTGACCCAAGGGACCAGGTTTTCCTACCTTCACTGCGTTTAAAAGTGTAGTTGAAACGAGCGCAGAATGAGCTCACCGCGAATACCTAGGTACAGGTTAATATTTAAGTCTGTTTGTGTGTGGGTTTCTTTATTTTAATTAAGTACGAACCTATACCAACAACTACTTGCTTAACTCTCTTTAATAAATAGAGTAAAATATGTTGTAACATTTTAATAAATACAAATAAGTATGTAACTACAAGGGTTATATTTACTTATGTACAGGATTACGTCTTCAAAGATTTTTTTATCCAATGAATAAAATCAGTTAAAAGAAACATAACAGAATAATATATTTCTCAGCCTGCAACAAAGAACATGTGTGCGAGATATCAAGAACACACCAGATTAAGCTAGACTTTGGGGAATTGTAGCCGGTCTAGCACTAAATATTACAACAAGAACAGCCATTGTGCTTCCGACGTGTTCCTATCTCTGTATACCTCACATTATTTTAATTTACAAGGAAAAAGAAATACAAAATTCTTAGCTAACCCAATTCGTCTTACTCTAATTTGCATTTTTATTTCAGATAGGTGCCTTCTAAACGACTGTTGTATTTGTAGGTGTAGGATTCCGTAATAAAAAGATACAAAGAATCTCGTGATGGTGAGATTTAAACGTTGTTTGTTTGCTCGCGTTCATGTCACTTGTAAACATGAAGATTTATTTTTATTTTGTCCGTGGGGCACAAGAATTTTTAAATAATAGTTATTAAACATCGGATAGTGTAAAGTGAAAGAACGAGGAAGCAAAACTAGTTAATAGGGTTTTAGAATCCAATTAGTATTCATTTACAAATAACGCTACATGTCGTAGCTTTGCGATGTCACAAGACAGGTGTGCGTTTGAAAACGACTAACGTTAAAACCTGGTACAGTTATAGAGTGTAGACTGTTTAAGGTATAATTGTGCTATTCCAATATTTTATAAACAAAATAATGTAAATAAACATTTAATTGGCCACTTTTTTGAGAACGTCCTTTAATTAAAATATAAATGCGCCGACAGAGGAAAGTAATGGCGGCTAATAAGCTTTCGGGTGACAATGGCAACTCTAAACGCGCGAACAATAAAGGGAAGGGAATAGGCAATAACGAATTTTATGATTCTACGTCATAGGTTAAATGCTCGGGGCAAAATGTACAGTACAAATTAAATACCTAACTAAAATTAACGAGCGTGAGGGAATCTCGCCATTCTTGTGGCTTAAAGCAAGTTTATTTTAAACATGTTTTTGTATTTTCGCTTGAGGGTTTTGTGAAAAAGAAAGCCTTTTTTGTTTTACCTACGTTTAGCCAACCGACATTCCGTTTTCCGCCTCGTATTTCTATTCGGAATGCAAGATAACTTGGTGTCTTGAAACAACTTGATGCGTCTCCAACGTTACGAGTCCCAGCAAGGACGTGGCTTCTCTGTTATAAATCTGATTTGGATTTCACTACAGCTCGGTTTTAAAATCTGATAAATAAGTCGTCCCACTGTTAAAATGTTTCGAAACTATGTGTGAGGAGAGCCTTTACAATTGACAATAGCTACCAGTGTTTTGTTTTCGATAAAGTTCTACAACTACGGGAAACTGGAATGACGTAAGTTGGGCAAGTCCGCCTTTCAGCGAGTGAACGTGCAAAGCTTTTATTTTGTGCTCGGGTATTGTTACAAGAATGCTGAGCTGCGAGTCGCGAGCTACTCTGAATGTTAATCAAGTGATGAGGAGAGAGGACGACGTCCATCAGTTATTCGTGTCATAACTATGGCCCTGTCTAAACTCTTTTAGGATCATGAAGCCCGGTCCGGCTAATGTTCCGCAGAAAGGGGGCCGCGCTTACAACTTGCCAGTATTGTTGCTCTCGCCTTCCGCTGTCACGTTCCATTTCCAATTTAATTTTGGAGTATTTGTGATGAAATAGACTGGCTACAACTAACCCACTTAAGGTCTTAAAACAACAGTTAGTAACAGGAAATCCTACTTTGTGGACTTTGACAACAAAGTTAGTGACCACGGTACAATCTAGTACCTAACTAGCAACAGTTTGCTATTCCTTTTTTGATTGTGCCTACATATAGAAATGGACATACAGGACAAATAGAAACAAGAAAAGTCATGGACATTTATTTCCTTGAAAACGTTTGCGTTTTGTTACGTAGAATCTGTATTTTTTGTTATTACAGATTCTGAATTTCGGAAGTCCAATAAAATTAAGAATGTTTTAAAAGCTTTTCGGGGCTGAATGATAATGGGGAGGCGGACGGTTCGCGAGGCGCGAGCCCGAGGTGGGAAACACTACGCCCTGGGGAAGATTTGTGTTGTGTTCGCGACAATACGTCGTAAACCCGCGCCTCAACCGCGCCGCGCCGCGCCGCCGCACCTTCACCGTACGCTGGTCCTCATACGTGAGTTCCACTCGCGCACACACACAAACAAGAATTACGACCACCGTATACACAGGGAGGCGTAAAGTGTCAAGTTTCGCGACGTTTTATGAAAAATATTTTTACACGGCTACAACTTTTTTTAAGTGCCAATGGAGCCTTTACCTTTGTTACATTTTTAAATAAAGTTATTTAATGAAGTGGCGAAGCTTTTTAAAAATTGTTTGTTGCTTTCATTATACTGAGACTACATCAATAATTTGGTATACTCATATCTGCCATCAATTACGACTAAGTATTTCATGGAATAAACTTGTGTTGTATAAACAATTTTGTTATTTATTAATCAAAATTGCTGACATATATTTCAATTATTTTTTTTATAATTGCAAACAAGCAGTTATTGTGAACACGTTAACAGTTCGCATTAAGTATATCATTGCTTGTATCGATCACGCATCAGACATTATTTTAACCTTTTGTCAAAGTGGACTTGTTTTATTTATTTTTGGAGTGACGGTTAGCCAACTTGTGTTCGGGCAGGCCGGGAATTATTAGCTGACACATGTAATCTTATACTCGTCTTGTATAAGATTATATGTGTCAACATGTACCATCTCGTTTATCTTGGGATAATGGAAACATTCCGCGGCTCCCGACACCGGTTAACGAAAACAATTTTGCCCAATTTTACCTTTGTTACATTTATTTGAACGTCATATTATTTAACGTGGAAATTGTTTCAGCCATATGTATTAAAGATAATTGCTACTGTTTTGTACCTGATAATTATAAATAAATGAAATGTTTATTCATCGTGAACTGTGTATCGGAGAAGGTTGATCGAAGTAGCGAGATGAATCAAAATTCAGAGAGCGGAATGCAGAATTATATTCCAGTTCGCTACCAATCTAGAACGTGTTTTCAAGGAATGCTCCTGTTGCAGCACAGCATCCACATTAATATGTGGCAAATGTCTAAATGCAACAGATATTGTGTTTATAGTAATGCATTCTACAATGCACAATTTAATAAAAAAAATATATAATCTATTATTACAAGCCACAAAACAGTATTTTATTTTATTTTATTTTATTTTATTTTATTTGGAATCTTGGATAAAATCTAAATCTTAGCACTTATAGGTCATTGCCCCCGTCCGGCAAGACGATTACAAATTACGAAGCAATTTGAGACAATGTCGTTATACTAAACTCGTAAATTTCAAAGTGGGCACCACAACCAAAGTTTGTCAAGTTTACAAATTATATTTGTGCGACTGTTCTAGCCTCGTATATCTCTCTTGTGATCTTTACTATATATATTAAAAGATTTTGTAAAGTTTTTCTTCTAATAAGTAATACGCTTTAGTGTTTTTGTTGTTCTAAATAATTAAGTAACTTACACAAGAGATCTAAGATCTAATGTAGAAAGTTTGAATACGCAAATTAGTCTTCGAATTTCATTTGCGCGAGTGCCATCATTTTTCATTGGCATTGAATAATTAACTTTTAAATCACATTTCAGGAGGTTAAAATTTTTTTATTTTATGCAAATATAATTCAAATAATAAGTGAAAAGATACGATTGATGTGTGGTTTTATGGCTAACCTATGAAACTTATATGTAGTTCATTATTTCTTTTGAAGTTGCCGTTATTACATAATGATTGTGATTAGGTATTAGAATCAATCTGTTGATTAGCCTTGCCTAGTTTCAAATATTGCAAAAAACAGCGTTACATGAAGGATAAGCTGTAACAGCAAAAAAACATTAATTATCCCTTATCAGAAAAACAAATACGAAAGAGGTAATTATATTATTATTTTTCTCATAATCATGTTAAAAATCCTAACTAATATTATAAATGCGAAAGTAACTCTGTCTGTCTGTCTGTCTGTCTGTCTGTCTGTCTGTCTGTCTGTCTGTCTGTCGTTTCTTCACGCTTAAACTACTGAACCGATTTGTGTGAAATTTGGTACAGACATAGTTTGGAGCTTGAGACAGGACATAGGATAGTTTTTATTACAAAAAAAATGAAAATAAAAAATAAAATGTATTCCGGACATATAGCGCCATCTATTGGTCAAACCAAAAATCTGCCGTAAGTCACTATTCCACGCGAACGAAGTCGCGGGCAAAAGCTAGTAATCTATAAAAGTTATTTAACTTTTTCTCTAAAAATCTACAGGTACGGCTAAAACGTTTGCTGTGTTAAAGTAGAAATAGTCCCAAGCGGCTTATAGAACCTTCGAATTTAAATATCATAAAATATGGTACAGGAAAGTAGGACAGTTACACGTTTCTACAAGAAGCTAGTGATGTTTAACTTGCTCAACCCAAACTACAACACCAAGTTGACATATACGTACTTGTAACCTAACTTCAATATTCAACATTTCAGGCACTTGGTCTAACTTTATTCGAAAACAAGTTAAAACATGAGAAAAGCTTAACTTGTTTTTCCAACAACATTAGAAAAGTATTTTTGCATAATTTAAGCTGGTATTAATCTGTCAAAAACAATAAAGGTATTGTTTACTAGACAATTTTGTTTCGTAATTGATTACTCCGAAGAACTATTTTAGATCTCAATTATTTATAAGCAAAGTTAACTAAGACAGCGATGAATCATGCTTTTGTTTTAATTAATTCTCCAATTTTAATGTAGGATTTACTAGCAGGATACTGCTGATCCACTCGTATTTAATTAAATGTTTTATATCGATTATTAGAAGCTGAAAAATATAATTGGTTTATGCCACTGAAGGTCGTGTGTAAACAGCGTTTAAAAATATCATTTCCGAACAGGTTATTTTTGTTTAAAGACATCATTACGCGAATGTTCCCTTTGCTTCATTTACAAAGCTGTGACTGTTTCAAAAAGCCTTTATTATGTTTGCGTATTAAACGTTCTATCCGTTTACATATTTTCTTTTACAACATTATACTTTGAAGTCCTCTTTACGAATATTTTCTGTTGTCATAAACATTGCTATTTATTCAATTAGTTTGGTAGGTTCAAAGGAGTGCTTGTAGAGTCTTCGATGAATATTGCTGTGGTTATGAAGTCTTGTTTTTATTTGGTGGGAGTCAAAGCGCTCGGTTTATTTATTGGTGAAAATGTTGAGGAATAGAGCCTATGACGTCCACATATCATGGCGGGCGCTCTTGGTGCGACGACACGACCCGCCACTGCTATGATTGATCGTACGCTGCCGGGAACCAATTAAACTTGTCCACTACACTGGCAGACATAAAATTTAGTAAGATATATTGAACATCAAACATTCGGCCCACAAAATTTGAAGGTAAATTGTATTCGGAATCGGTCGGGCTTGTGTTTGACAGGCTATAGTTAGTACAAGTACCTATGTTAACCTTCGTTACTTTAGGTATAAAAGGTTAATTACTATGTCAATATTTCTAACCAAACTATCACTGTCCTTTTAATGGAGACTCATACAAATAGTTGTATAAAGTGGAAGCACTATGCCATAAACAAATACTGATTTGATAAGAAAATGTTTATGTTTCAAAGAATAATGATACCATAAGAAGTAGGTTGTGGTTGTGAATGAGTTAAAAAGTATGAGTGTAGGTACGTCTTAGCTTGTCGGAAGAAGAATTTTATATTTGTGAAAGACGAATATTTAATGAGCCTCTGAATCCTTTGCAAATAATAACCCTGTTAGAAGTACGGAACAGATAAGTAGGTTTATCGCATTTTGATTGCTTTTCGACTTATTTTAAGTACTTGGAAAAGGTACGTTATCATGTTATAAATACTATAATTTTAACTGTTAAATTGGAATTCAGTTCGTAGAATAGATAAGAGATTATCTTATCCAAATGCTTCGTACTTTTGCTGATACTTTATTTTATCTACAAATATTGAATTATATCAGCGAAATTATTGGTTTATAACTTATTATGATATTGAAAAATTGAGGTCAATTTGCAGTTTGTTTCCTAAAGGAGCCTATTCGATTACCGTAAATAAAATCATCGTCATCGTTTCGGGGAGCTGAATATCTACGAAATATAAATTAAAAAAAACGTAAAGAACAAATTGTATTATATATTTTTCTATCAAAATGGTACCTACAAATACCATAAAATCTAGTGGTACATAATTCCGTTAGGAAAACAAGATTTTGGGAACCTCAACAGGCCGATAAAATAAAGAGAAAAGAAATCATTGTTTTAGTCCTCAGGTGGCGGTCAAATAAAAACATGGCCGGGGAGGGATAACGCCCTTCCTGATTTATGTTAATGTTAAACTAGCAATGTCGCGTTAGCTAGAAAAAACGTAGATAAAATATTTCTTGATAGTTTTAGGCAACCCTTAATAATGTTTTTTTACTACACATTGCTATTTTGTACAGTTGATGAAAAGTTTTCGCTCTCGCTTATAAAGCTCTTAATATGAAGGAAGGTGCCTCCATAACTTTATATTTTGTCTCTTAAATTGCTTTCTGCTGCATGATCAGTGGCGAAGCTTTATCCTCTAGCGTATTCTTCAAAAAGTATAATTTGTTTTGCGAGCAATTTAAGCGTGGTTTAGTTTAAAAGCGTATGCGTCTTCCTTGGGCGGGGTAATGGCGCTCCGGGGGACTATTCTTTGCAGGAAATCTCCACGCGAAGCACAACATATTCGTACAATTTTAAGTTTTTGGCATGCAACTTGTACATTATTCAAAGCGTTTTGTATTACAAGGAACCTCTTCAGACGTGTGTCATCACGTGTAAGCCTTTATCGTATGTCTTTTAATGCTCCGCCGCTTTATTTTCGACTACACTCCGGAAAGTAGCGCTTTGTATTTTACTCTTGGCAAACGCTTGGTCTTATTTTATTGAAAAATATTTTGTTAAGAGTTTTATTCAGTATTAAGGGCTATGGACGTTTTGATTCTGCCAGTTTAGGTGCACTTCAGATGCTACTTGTGCTTTGTTCTGCAGATCCATATAAAGCACAATAGCTTTTGTTTAAATTGTTTGTAAATTTCATAGTGAAATTGTAACAAAATCTCAAAAAGGCGTAGCGTGTTGTCAGCTTTAAAAATTGTAATGAAAACAATTTACTATACAGTTTGTGAATTTATCGTGTGATGTTCGAAATACTAAAAAAATATTCACAACGTTTTGCATTCCATTTCTTGTGAATCTGACGCGCAAATAAATTACATTCTCCACGAAAGAATTTCATAAAATTAAGTTTCAAATCCTTTGACCAATTTTTATAAATACTTGTTGAATTTTATCTGAAGTCTGTAACTATTAAATATAGATAATCTATCTTGGAGTTCTCTATGGAAGAATTTTATAAAATTGAGCTAACAAATCCTTTGACCAATTGTTATAAATACTTCTTGACTTTAGTTTAAAATCTTTATTTAAGTAACAGGTATACAAAATCTGTATCGTATAATCTACATGTATCTTACATTGTTGATTTATGTAGCGGATATGTGGTTTAATGTAATTATAGCGAAGGCCACATACTTGTCATGAAATCTGTCACACGAGCATATCACGCAGACAGTTTTAAGTCAAAAACTTTAGATAGAGACTAACAGCGATGCGACAGCAGCCCTCATCTCGACATTTTCAATTTCCGTTTAACTATAATTGAATTTTGAATACGCGCATTTTTCTTTCACTAGGTAAAAGACCAGGAGATAGATATTATACTCATTTTATCATTTTGACTATGCCACGTTTTTGCCAGTTGCAATCCTTGTGATAATAAACTGCTTTTGTTGCAACAGCTTTTAAAAACATACTCTGTATTTCTTCTACTCTCACTCCTTATACCTACTTTGTATTCAAATGATATTTTACCATGAAAATGTACCAAAGAAATGAACTAAAAATTAAAAACACAGTCATTAGAGGCTTATTATTCCCGCAACTTGTAAAAGTTAACTGGGGGAAACTGTTTACAAACTGCGCAAAAGAAAGAGTAAACAAGTTGCTTCTAATTGTGTACTAAAGCAATATTTAATCCAACTTGTTATTCCTAAAGCTGTGGTTTATAATACAAACAACTTGCTTCGAGTTTATGTCGTTAAAAGAGCGGTTTGCCATTTACGGCGAAACATGTGTGGTATCGTAATTTATAACATGGTCTCGTACTTTGACTGGGTTCACCCCATTTTTTGTCACATACTCGCAGGGATACTACGAGATTATCTTTATCTAACATCAACTCGATGATTTGCTGTAGTACCTCCCACATAATTTAAAATTAATATGTGTTCATATCCTGAGAATTTTTCGGAAAACTACCCACATCCAGAACTATGATAGTTTGTGTAACAATGTCAGTGGTGAAAATGTTAAAACAAACCCCACTCTATAATTGAAATTCCCTGGGCAGCGAGCCCACGTAAGATGGTAGCAACTGGATTAATTCACGGACGAGTAATGCGATTAGTGCGCACACGGAAGTAAATGAAGTAACTGTTTAATTATTTGTTGACAGGCATTTGTAGTGTGATGGCGGGTCTCCGGTGAGGGCGCGCGGCGGGCGGGGCGTCCCGCCTGCGTCCGCCCATGGCCCCGGCTCTCAGACTCAGGTAAATAATCACATTTTATATTTAAAACGGTTTCCTACTAACTACGTATGAAGCAAACACAAATGTACAAAGGTCCTGTATGAATAAAAATCATACATTTTTGTTTAATGGAAGGCTAAATAGAATCCTTTTATACCTACCTACGGCTACGGCTACGGTTATCGCATTGGTCTATTTATAACGTTACTACATAACTTGGCATATTAAGTAGTAAGAAATTTTTTGTAAAGAAAAAAACGTAGCACTTTAGAATTTTTTTTTCATTTCTTTTTCATTGCTTCTGTTTCCCCCTCCCAACGGCTCCTTAGTAACTAATTTATAGTCAATTTCTGCCGTAAAATAGAACTCCAATTACAGATTGTGTTACTCTACCGTAATGGAAGTCAATGTTTTTATACAAGTCCAACTGCGGAGTAGTTGTCACATCAAAGCAGTTGACTACCAGCCTTTGAGCTCGCTCCAATTCCACGTTGTTTTCATTCGATTAACATTTATGAATTAAGGCAGCTATTGTTACAATAGCACCTGCCAATGTTTGATATTTATTTATACTGTCATTTCGAAATGACTACCCGTTTGCATGGCGCACAATTTTTCAGTATTTCATATTTGAACAAATACGCACAAGCTTTTTACGGAAAGTTTGATTTGATAGAAACTTTGCAAATACGATTTATATTTTCAACCAGAGAAATGTTGCGACAAAACTGGTTTTATTCTATTATTTATATGTGTATTTATTTATTATTTGTATGTAGGCTAGTAAAATGTTACACGTAATAATCTGAAAATTCAATATACAAATTCCTTGAACCGGTAAATGTTCACCCGTGCAACATAAGCTTTCCCATCGCTTGCCTCACCGAACGGATCCAAATAGGAATTACCATAATTATCCATCTCGCTTCAACACTACATTGGAGATTGAATTTTGGTACACCGCAGCAGCTTCACTATTTACCTAGTATATTCACTTATTTCAGCCAGCAATTAAACAGACCATTTAGTCTAAAATCTTTGAGTTAATACGAACAGTACACTAGACGTTAAACTTCGGACCAAACTGTTGCGTTGAGATTCATATTATCGAAAGCTAAATATATTGAACTACCAACAAGCTTGTAAAGTTGGTGTTTCGTAGTTTGTTAGCACAACAAAGTGCTAATTCTTGGAACTCTCGAAGATATGACGTACTTTAATAGATTTTGGATAATTTGGTGGCGTAGCAACAAATATAGACGCAAATGGGCTATGCCGTGTTAACTTTGGAACTAAATTAATTTAATGTTACGAGTACAATATCGCCTAAGAAACTCTTTTCATCCGACTTAAACAAGGGTCACGTTTCTGTTACATTTGGTGGATGGATTTTTAAAATGTAAATTAAAACTATAGTTTTTTTTTACCTTTTTGTTCAGTCTATTTTTTGAACGTTAATAGTTATTTTTTTTGCAATCGTAAAATATTTTCAACTGATATTTAACTGTAGTGGTAGAAATGAAAAATGAAACAGTCATTTGACTTTAAAAATGTTTTAATTGAATTAAACAAACACTTACCCCTCATAATTAAATTAATCTGAGGGCACGGCAGTGCCCCAGCCAAGACTCGAGCAAAGCGGGCACGGCCGTACCATCTTTTCTCGAAGCGTTTCGCGGCTATTTCAGCCCCCTGTATCTTCCATGTGAACAAAGCTAGGAGTTTAGGTTTTCGATGACCAAGAGTAAGTATTAGAACAAGCTCAGTCTCAAAATTACAAGACATTTGAATAAATAGTTTACGAGTTATGAGCGATCAAAGTTACACTTTTTTGTCACTGACTCACTCACTGACCGATCATCAAAAGTCTAAGGTACTTCTAGCAAACTTAGAACCTTCAAATTTGGCACCAAGATAGGTTATTAGCTACATATAAAGGGAAAATTATAAAAACCTTAAAACTTAATAAAAAAAAATTGCGGTTTTTCAAGAACATTGTGTATGAATTTTGACTGCATTGATAACTTTGTTATTTATTTATGTACAAAATGTTACTATTTGTTTTATTGTTACATGTTATAGGGATATCGGGTTGCCCGGGTAACTGGGTTGAGGAGGTCAGATAGGCAGTCGCTTCTTGTAAAGCACTGGTACTCATCTGAATCCGGTTGGACTGGAAGCCGACCCCAACATAGTTGGGAAAAGGCTCGGAGGATGATGATTGTTTTATTGTTACGTATTGTGGTATATTGTTATTATGTATTAAATATACCTCTACATACATATGAATAAAAAAGCTAGGTTAAAATGAAATGAATAATGATAAAATCTTTCATATTAATGCAGTGCGATAAATACTGCATGCTCGCTCGATAGATGGCGTTGTCCTGGTCTAAATCGCGCTATGGTTTCGTTACATAGCTTAGTATAAGTAGTACTTAAAAAAAATCAAATAATTTCATGTCATAGCGCCATCTACCTCTGAAATAAATCTCTTTTATTCTAAAAGATATTCGATTCAAAAATTCGACAATTTCGAAATTGTCTAGTTTATTTAAAAAAAATGTTGTTTACGTGCTACTTTAGGTCTACATATTTAGTTTGTTATATATTTAGTTAGTTGCATGTAAGTTAATTTAATTTGTTATATACTTAGAGAAGAAAAAGACCTACAAAAAATAAATTAGATCCCACCAAAAACATTAAATGTAAAAAAAAGCCAATCCTCTTCGCAATTCCTCCACCGTAAAAAGTTTTGAGATCGCATAGAAGCCAAGTCCTGTTCAACTTTATTTGTAATAATAAATCAATATTTTGTGACTATATCAATAGTTTTGTTCACATTACAATAATATTGTCTTGGCCATGAGCACAAGTTAATAGTCGCTCCTTGAAATAATGTGTAAATACCATTGAATTGATAAATTCTATATGGATATGATTTTACGATTGGACTGATTTTATGGACTGATTGGAATTTGAGATCACCATGGACTAAACATGCGCCATAGTACATGTGCAGTTCATTGATGTTGGATGATACTGACTGTCGGTCATTTAGTAACAATTGAATAAACTAAAAGTATTTAATTCTGTGATATTGAACTTCATGATTGACTTTCACCTCTCCAAGATATGCTGTATTATATTTGTAGTTTATTGTGCTCATGGCCAAGTCAATATTATTGTAACGTGAACAAAACTATTGATATAGTCACAAAATATTGATTTATTATTACAAATAAAGTTGAACAGGACTTGGCTTCTATGCGATCTCAAAACTTTTTACGGTGGAGGAATTGCGAAGAGGATTGGCTTTTTTTTACATTTAATGTTTTTGGTGGGATATCTTAGTTCGTAACCTGATACGTGGGTGTCATAGTTATTTTCCTTATCCAATTAAGTATCGGATTTACTGCCTTCGACTATTCCTTTGTTAATTAGTTTGTTCTTGAACTTAAATTAAATATGGGAAGGCATTGTGGGGTTACACCAGTATAACAATTTTAACATACAATTACATTGTTTTATAGAAATAAAATACGACATTTATGTGTGATATATTATTAGTAGCATCCTAATAGTCAAACAGTTCGATAACTTTAATAAAGTTTCCAAAAAAATAGAGATATCTTCTATTTTGTCAAGAAAACTATCCATAAAATGACAGCGGTGATGTTAGCTCATTGTAGCTTATCTTGGCTGAGCATAGGTCTAATACAAACAGTTTACAACACGTTGAGTCAGATGTAAGGCTAAAGTGGAATATCTTAGAGAACACTGTATCACTGTGTTGACATACAAAATATCTTTGATCTTGTTTCATGACGATAGACAACCCTGTCGTAACTTATACACGTAACCTATGACTCCGCACGACCTGCAACGTGGCTTTACAGCAAACACTTTCCCGTCTGTCGTTACCAATCGTCACTTCAATTACTATGTGCCGGATTCGCAGGAGCATATGGCCGTATATCCAATTTGGATTGAGGGATCATCCTGCGATGCAGTTCATGAGAAAATAAAGGATATGTTTTAGTTTCAAATCAAGCAGTTGAAGGTTTGACAGCTTGTTACTGTGTTCAATGACAGTTGCATGTGCCTTCGTTAAAAAATAGGATGGTTGCTTGATGTGCTACAATTACAGATTAAATTCCAAGTACACTACTAACTGAAAACCTGGCTACGGGTAGAATAAATTCGCTTCCATAAATTCGCAGTAGCAATCAAGTGTGGCAAATTGCTACTAATACATAAGTACCTACGAGTTTAAAATCATCATTGCAATGTCTCAACTCCCAAACTCAAGGAACAGAGGGCTATATTTGGAAGGTACGCGTAAGGGCACCCTACTGAATAACTACGGAGTCATTTTCGACAGCAGAATGTTTTCCTAAATGAGCTGGATATTAGGATAATATGTCTGACATTTACGCGGAGTCAAATAACCTCATCTCATGTGTAACGTTAGTGAAATGACGGTATATTCGCTGCAGTTTTGGGCTGCTTTGCGGCGTCCGCATACAATCGTGACAGCTGAAAGGTGCTTAAATTGTCGGGAATGTGAATACCTATCAGTAATCGGTCTATTCAGTGTAAAGCGTTGAGGTTGGTCGATCAAAGCGGGCGCACTGCAACTGCCGGGCGCGTATTTAAATGTTAGTGCGCCTTTAACCTCAATTATTTAGTCTTTGTAATGAAGAACAATCAATCAAGTTGCATTACAGTTGGATGACGGTGCTTTTATCGTTGCTTGTTTATAAATTAAAGTTGTACTTGTCGCTAGTTTCACCGTATCGTCCATTAAAATCAATTGATTGTCAGTTATTTCCAGAGCCAACATTATTTCATGAACTCAATGTTCCTGTATCCTTAATTCTACTGTGTGATTAAAATGAGTGATTCGATTTTGCTTTTTTTCTTTTACACAGCAACTGAGCTGCAAAAGTTTACGTCCAATAGATTTTTAGCTTAACTGAGCCACTTAGTGTTTATCTAAATTCTATGCTCTAATTTTTTATATTACCCAACTGTTACAGAAAAGAGTTAGGTATGTTTTTAAGTGGTTAATCATGTTGTTTGTTCAGATGGGTGTTGCGGTGGTTGGTGACGGCTACGGCGTGGGGCGCGCTGTGTGGCGGCGGCCGTGCGCACACGCCATCGCTCACGCCTGCGCTCACGCCGCCCTGCCCGACACACTGCATCTGTCTGTCACAGTCACAGGTATCTTGATATACTACACATTAACAGCCTTACTACAAAAACTTAAACGTCTGTTGAACACTTGTCTCAAAAAAGTGTGGCTGCAAAACGGACCTTTTTTTTTAACGACGTCAAAAATCATCAAATGACCCCTCCCGCTGTGGGTTAGCAGCGGTGAGGGAGTGTCAGACTCTTACTGACTAAAAACCATCGTGTTCCGTCGTAGGCCTTTTATATACCAGGGTCGCGGTATCTCTTTCGAACAACCCGCAGCCCCGGCAGGCCTTGGCACTACTGGGCCCCGCTGGGGTTGCTGACATCTTTTTGAGGAGCGCGTGGAAAAACGCGCGCCGTCGACACGGCTCTGTCGTCTAAGCAGACAGAGGGACGGTGAGCCACCCGAACTCACCGCCCCAGACCCACGCCTACGGTGGCCGGGAGTCATCTCGGGACACCCGGCGCCCATGGTGTCTACCTGGTCCAGCGCGGCGGCCGGGATGAGAGGTGCGAACTCTCTGGCGTTCCGCCTCCTCCTTCTCGAGCATGACCGCTTCGCAGAAGGAGGCGATGGCATCCCATTCCCTCTCGCCCCGGACCATGGCCTGAACCAGGGCCGGACGCGAGAGGTCGCCGCCGCCTAAAGCCTCGACGAGGACCCGGCGGTGCCCTTCCCACGCAGGGTACTCCTGGACTGTGTGGTCCACCGTGTCCTCGGGGCTGTCCGCACAGTGGTGACACCCGGGCGCCTCCTCACGACCGATTCGATGCAGGTACCTCCCGAAACAACCGTGTCCGGTGAGGACCTGCGTCATGCGGTACGTGAGGGCGCCTTGACTCCTCCCGAGCCACTCCTCAAAGAGGGGACTTACCCTTGCAAAACGGACCTTATTTCACAATTTTTTAGACGAGTGTTCAACAGACGTTTAAAAGTTTTTGTGGTACGACGGTAAATGATTGTTAGAAGTTCTATGACAGTAACAGCCAGTTTCTTCATCAAAAGTAAAAGCTAAAGTGAAAACCAAATTCGTTTTATCTATTAGTTTTGCTGTTACTTGCCTTGAAAAATCTAATTTGACCGTTACTTTTACTTTATGACTTTACTTTGGCTTTTACTTTTGATGAAGAAACTGGCAGTTAGAAGCATAGAGTTCTTTGGTGAGTTCGATTACTCGAGTACTACTTATTTGAGAACAAATTACAAACGAATAGTCATAATTTCTAGTAATACACCTGCATAATATAACATTGCATTTAATTAAAACAAATAAATAATGACTGACATATAAATAAAGCCTAATCCGCGGTATTACTGCAACAAAAACATATATTTTGGCTGCATTCGAATGTAACTGAAATTGTCATTCAGCAAGCATTGCATGAAATGAACCTAAAGTAACGTCAATGTACGTGATTTTTGATGCGAAATTATTTATGGCTGAACTGAAAGTCAGAGTGCGACGAATTGTAATAATGTATCATTCGTATTATTAAATGTCCAGTTTTATGATGATTTTAATATCTTTTAGGCGAAAAACTGAACGTTTTTTTTTTTCAAAAATAGATTTTAACATTACCTGCCTTTGCTTGCTTGCCGTCTGGACTCATACCATCTGCCACAACGCTCTTATGATAATCTGGAAAAAAAAATGCATTTTTCGGTGAGCTACACTTTTAGTTGGGGAGACATTACAGAGGAAATAAAAATATAAATTCTTCTATCCGTATACTAACGTCCTATTTGAACAATCGTTACAAAAAGCCATTATTAAAAAAATAAAAAAGGTTACTTTTTGCATTGAAATTGCTTCCGTAGATCATTTTATTACCTGCGAACAAAGATAAATCGTCATTTCACTATACAAAGCTATAACAATTTCCAATCACATTATAAACTAATTTCTCAGCTGCGCAGTACACCGAATTTAATACTATTATACGGTATGGTATAGCTGAAGGCAAAGGAATCTTAAATTATTGGATTAAATTGAAATTAGAGACTGTAATCTTCACGATTGAAGTCAGCCCTTGTAGCGGCTTCTCTTACGGTAGATTGTTAGCTTTCTTTCCGGACAAGTCCATTTCCATTGATTACAATGTCAGTTTTTGTGCTATTCCGTGAAGCTAAATAAAAGGTTTAAGTATATGAAAGTCGTAATGAAGGATTCTTGTACTGTAGGATAATGTGTACATTTTATCCCTTGCAAAGTATAACTGGATTAATAAATTCATCAGGCCACGCACGAGATGTGTGTCGTACTTATATCAATCGATAGGATGGACAAACAGGCTACTAATACTCGTAAATTGAATCGGTACTCACCTACTAAATTGAATTGAAGCTTCGATATCGACGCTTTATATGATTGTACCTACGGGGATGAATCAAATTGATATTTGTTTTGGTCGATTATGTGCGAAGCTTAAGTTTGGAACAATTCAATCAAAATATGGGCTTCGCTCCATAACGATATTTCGGAAAGGATTAACCTTATTGACCGAGCAAACAGTGGAAGTAATGCTTAGATCGTGACATGGCGAAACTGGTAATTCAATCATTTTTGTACAGTTGTTATTTGTCACGGAGTCGGCGTTGGAAAATATTTAAAGAGGATAAAGCTTTGATTACAATGTGAAATATTTATTTAAGTGATATTGTTTTGGGACAGGTGGTGTGCAACAGCGCGACGCTGCGCGGCGTGCCGTCGGCGCTGAGCGCGACCGTGACGCAGCTGTCGCTGTCGCGCGCCGACCTGCGCGTGCTGCGCTCAGACGCCTTCGCGCATCTCCGCCAGCTGCGCCGCCTCGCGCTCGACGCGTGCAACCTCACACGCATCCGCCCCTTCGCCTTCCGGGGGCTCCCACGACTCCGCGAGCTCTACATCCAGCACACACCACTCGCGACGGTTGACGCGTTCGCATTTGCCGCTCTTCAAAATATTACATCGATTGTACTGACACACAACAGAATCGCTCAAATTGAGGGATATGCTTTTGCAGGAACTAATTTCATAAAGCTTATTTCCTTACGTAATAACCCCATCAAACGAATATTAGCGCATGCCTTTTCGGGGCTGAATGACGTAGCACAGATTGAACTCCCATCAGGAATAAGATCTATTGAGCCTCAAGCTTTTGCTGGGCTGGAAGGAGTCGGTGTACTGGAACTTGCATACATGGACCTGCCAGCGGTATTGCCCGACACTTTTCGTGGACTGGTGCGGGTTGGCCGGCTGGCACTTCGAGAATCTGATCTAGGAATAGTGCGAGTTGGTGCATTTGATGGTCTGCAGCGTGTCGATACATTAGAAATATGCAACAACAAAATCGATGGAATAGAGGAACTCTCTTTGATACAAAACAACAGCGTTACCACATTTAAATTAACCGGTAACCACATGCTAGAGACGCCGGAGGCGGTAATTTTAGAAGTTGAGAATATAGTGATACGTGGAAATCATGTGCCATGTGAGTGCGGACGGGACCCTCTCACCAACCCTTTGGCCCTGACGCAAGACTTCCCCGACGAAAATTTTTGTATATCGCCATTAAAAGTTCGGGGCCGCAGCCTGGGCAGCGTGGGCGCGGGCAGCGCGGGGTGCCGCGGCGAGGCGGGGGGCAGCGCGCGCGCGCGGGCCGCCGGCGCCGGGGCCCGGCCGCGCGACGTGCTGTCCTCGCCGCGCCTCGCGCTCGCCGCCGCCACGCTCGTCTTTCTCGCGAGTAGTTAGCCGCCCTCGGTGTTCAATTAAGTGAGATGTTTCCAGTTGTAAATATTGTAATATATGCGAGTGAACATATTAATGCGAAATTTTACATTGAAAGGGTCCGTTCATTGTGTATACGTTGGACCATGAATAAAATTTGCCTTTGGAAAAGCCTGCTTTTATTTATAATCCTTCAAAGTTAAAGTTACATCATATACCTACATGTTTACAAAAGGATCTCAAGAATGATCGATCTGTAATTCAGAAAAGGTATTTGAAGATTAATGGTGAAGTAAAAATAGCGTTTATCTGTATTTCTAGTCAATTAGCAGACGACATCAGATAGCGGCTGAGTAATGTTCGGGCGGGAGCGCGGCGCCGACCGCTGTCCTACTAGACACACAAATATCATTTGTTCTTAACTACTGAAATATTAACTATTTACGCTATAGCTGTGTTTAATGAACTACATACATTTTAGTTTTAATTGCTGAAAATTATTTAAGTGTCAAATGGTTGTCAATTAACTTTATTACAATTTAAATTTTAAATTGGAACTATATAAAATGTCCAATGTATTTATCTATTTTCTTTGAAACACATGCTGTGCAGGAGAATCAATTTCAACGATAACAACGAATAACACGAAAATGTACATGACCTTTTCAAGCGATTACGGCCGTGTTTTAATCCAATACATACACAGTGTAGTTTAAACATAGCTCTGACGTGCATCAAAATGTGTGGTTAATTTTTTGCGTGAGAGACGTAATTGGTATTCGGACGAGCATTTGGTGCTGCAAGCCGCGGCGGTGGGGCGCCGCGCGCGTGCCGCGGCCGTTCCGCGCCGGACCGAGGGATGCACGCAGTCGATACACACATGTCGATTGTCGACAACATGTCACGGCTCATTAGTGCGCTATCGATCGGATGCCTCCTACATAAGAGCGCACTCCGGACTCCCGGCGGCCAATTTACAGCACTCACTTACATAATTCAATACGTCCAATAGAATCCTAAGGCTTTGGGCATATTCCAGACCAACAATCGACTTCCCCAATTTTAGATCTTACTTTCAATTATTTACACATCAAAGCGATTTTCCGTCCCATTTCGTTGAATCCTGCTTGTAATACCATTGTGAATGCCGAAAGAAGGAGCAAAGTTTCCTTGAGATCTTTTGTCGGCAATACACGGTATTGTAGATTTCACGCAATGCTATGTTTTACTTGAATTTTCTGAAAGGTAATCCTCGGATATATAAAACTTCAAACTTCTTGATCATCGTTTATATTCAAGACATGCTTGCTTCTTATAAATTTTTTCACTTTTCACCTAACTGTAAGTCGTGACATTGTGTTGATTGAGGGTCGGAGTGATTTGAGTTTGTGCTACGGCGTAGCTACGTAGCCGGGCTACGAGCCGTCCTAATGACCCGCGGTTCTACCTGCATCTGACGGCTACAAACATAAAAAGGGACAGAATAAAAGAAAATATTACTGTGATGATTTTATATCTGAGAAGAAAGTACCTTGACATTTCATTTGTGTATTTTCCGAAAAATGTCAGCGCAACATGACTTCATTGGAAAAAATATTAAAAGTAAAATAAATGGACAAAATTAGGTAGGTATATATATTTGAATAATACAGTGAATTTAATATGACTAAGTAGTCTGTAACAAAGAGATAGTAAACAGACGTGCCTCAGAGCGGTTACGTATTTTGCATCAAATGAATTTATTTCGGCGAAGCGTAGAAATAATAATTATGACAGGGTAAATAGCAAGCAAATGAATTTGAAATCTTCTTTATGGAAACATCAATTTCATGAGTAAAGGTAATGGTAAATATTTTGAGTATATGTAGCTTTTTTAGTTGATTAATCACGTTATGTGATAAATATATAAAACTAAGTAACAAAAATGTAGAACTCAATTTTGAATCATATACTACTGATAGTTTTTTAACCGTGTTTGTTGCTTCGGTCGGAGGATATTACACGTTGGTGTGCGCGAATATGTTTCTCAACTGTGTGCAGTTTCCTATAGCGATTGACGGCATACCTGCGAGATAAGGGGAAAATTTACGCCTTTACATTGTGACATAACCTTATTTTATACCTTTTGCCATCGTTCTGTGAGGAGATCCTCGATTTATTGCCACTGAGATATGAAACCTCTTTAACTTAAAACTTCAAGGTATTTACTTACTCGAGTTTCGTATAGGAGAACATGTGTATCAACGTACATTTATAGCGCACTTACCAGTCAAGTAAGTATTTTTGCAAGAAATTTACTGAACTAAGAATATTTTTGAGGAAATCAACGTATATAATTATACGATCTTTTAGCAAAAGTAGAATTTTGAAATAGTACTCTGTACTGACTTATATTTGATGGCCGTTTGATTTTACACTCAACAATTTATTGACTCAAGAGTTATTCTATTTTATTCCATAGATGGAATGAAAAATATTGTTTGTCATGAAATTTTAAAAACTTCAGATATGTGCATATGCTCTCGTTTGGACAAAAATTCAGTCAGAGGCGCTAGCAATTCAAGATTTGTTTTATTCGAACTTCCCGGGATCGTTCCCGTACGGGATTTTTCCCGCGGCGTTATCTCGTCTCACGTATTTCATAGGAAATCGGATGATACAAAAACTACGCTGCTGTACGCTTCGGACTTTGTATTACCTTAACAAGATTTCGAAAAAGTACACATTTCAGATCATACATATTTTACCATAGAAATATCTTTGTGATAAATATTCATTTCACTTTTATTTCTTTACAAGATTTTCTATTCTGCGATTGTCGAATTCTATAACGTAAAAATAAGGCAAAAGCTAAACATGTATTATTTGTTATAACATTATGTCTAGACCACTTACATTAAGGCAAATAAAATTGTTACGTTTGTGGGCTAACAGAAGCATAAGTGAGAAAATCCAACAGGATCGATTACAAGACAGGATAAGGATCAAACTGACCTTCAAACAATAAATCCATGTTGAGAAGGGTAAAACGAAAGGGAGGAAGTTTTTACTTCGGCCAAAGTTGCTAATGATAAGTATAGTAAACGTCTATTTTTACAGATGTATAACGAGCCAACAGTTTCGTGAGGAGAGGGCAAAACGACTTCCGATTCTGTTTCTATTCAAGGAATGAACTGAGAACTTTCAAAGATATCTTAGTTAAACGAAGCTAGTCTGCGATCTTGCATCTCCGCGCTGAAATAGATAGCTGTAATAAACCTATCTCCGTTTTATTTTATGACCATGTTTTTTTAGATTTCTTCGTACATTTAACTCGACTTATTATACTAACTGGGATAATAACTTGAATGCAAACATCGAGTGTGATTTTTGAGTCTGTAGTGTGCTACGTACCGCCTCTTGTATTTCGGCCATTAAATGCAACGTAGAGTGCAAAGCATTTATCACTGACACTCTGTGAAGTATCTTTGTTATCTCACCACGGAGAGTACACCGGACTTTATGACATCGGAAAGTGTGCATTTTAGTATGTCAGTACCTTTATTATGCATTGTTACATAATAATCGTAAATGAAGACGGAGAAGTAACAGTAAGCAAATGTACCATAGAAAGCAAAAAGATAACGTTCTTTATTATTCCACGTAATTCGTAGAAGTTGATTCAAAGAAGGTCTATTTTGTGTTAAAGTAAGTATATAAGGTCTGTGTGTCTCACTGATGTTGTTATTACTTTGTTCGTTGTTCAGACTCCATGATGTATAAATACTGCCAGTAATTTCACTTCGCATTTATGTTCAACATGATGAGAGGAACAATAAATATTGTGTAAAATAAAGCCAAACTGACGAATACTTTGCCAGGCAACTGTTTAAATTTTAATTTTGTGAATATTGGACCGGCGTGGTTACGGGTGGTCGCCTCGTCGTGGTCAGGGGTTGTCTGCTCGGAACGATGAGCCCAGTAAAGTCCTCTAAATGTCAGGAAAATTTAAATTCAAACAATACACTCGATAAACAGGGCAAAAGCCTTTTGTGCCTATTAATTAAACAGAATAGTATAATTAAAGGTCATACAATTTTAATATCGGCTTACCTTTATAGATTTTAATAGTAAAATAATATTTTATTCTTTTAATCGAATTAGAAAAAACAAGTGATCTCATTAGACTTTTTCAGTTCACCTTAATCCTTGGAAATCCAATATAATGTAAGGAAAGTTTGCTTAAATATCAGAAAATGTAATCAGACGCCATGTTTATACCTCAAATACTTAGGAAAAGAATGAAACGGGGACCTCGAATGAAATTACACTAAATTAGAACTGAGTAGCCTTTAAAATGAGTTGGTGCTGATATAATAATTGGGTGAGTCACCCCAGTAAATTGAATTATCTGTAGGGACCGTGCACGGTGAAGGTCTAATGGCCCTTCATTTGAAGAACCTGCAGTCGCCAAGTGGAATCCACCAAAAATTAATTATAATACCTAAAAGGTAATTTATTCTCATGCATTAAATATTAATGTTTTATATTACAGAAATATTGGAGACTATTTATTAGCATCACATATCATCATTTAAAATGCGCAGGTCTCGAAAACGCAACACCATTTTCCACTAAAATTATTTTTTGATATTTGACAAAAAATATCCGCTTTAGAGCTTTATTTCCGCAAAAAAACTGGTTTAAAATAATTTGTTATTCGTGTCACCCAATTTTAATTTTTGATTTCAGGGAAAGGTAAAAAAAACTGTTATAATCAGAAATTCAATTTTAAATCAGATACGGAATTGGGTAAGGTAATATAAAAAGCACTTCATTAAAGTGTAAGGTGTGTAATAACGATATATATTTGGGTGACAGGCATTTGGCATTTATTGAAATAAAAAGTGAGCGTCCCGGGTGGCGATAAGGGTGACAAAATTGTGAACATTACTCATGGCATTTTAGGGTGCTTCACATTGATTGCTGTACGTCGTCGCCTGACGAAATTATATAGTTCACTGTGCACTGGCTTTACACACACCATATATGTAGGTACCTCATGTACAAGTATAGTTATACGGTATTGAATGGCGTTGTGACCGTGAATTGTGGCAAATACCGCGAACTGCCTATTGGTCTACCAGTGCAATGTTGCTACCTCAAGAACAATGAATTAACAGGAATAAGCAGCCTGGTGAATATACGTAAATCCTAGACCTACATTTTGTGACACTCTAAAACCGTTAAATTAATTAGCTGTTCAATATTCTTTCAGTTAAATGGTTTTCTGGTTCAATGCCGTCAGTTATTGTCCGATCAATACGAAAATAACTGGATGAGTAATTTGTCAGCGCATGTAATTACGAGAGGAATGCATTACCAATTAACTTCGAAAACATAATTGGTGTATTATTGTGAGACGCAAAGTGCCACCGCAGCAATTATGCTAATGACATTGAATGAAATCTATTTTTTATTAAATTTAATGCCGAGCTTTAAAATATTCTTTGTTTTCAATATCGATGTGCGACCGATTTCGACGAATATTCGTATAAGCATGAAAAGATTATCTGATCGCATTGTAAAATAGTATTTTCAATGAATACTTGGAAAATATTTTGTGCTAAAATTAACATCTGCATCTGTGTGAATGCAATATGCATCTTTGTCTAATATTTCTGTACCAATGAAATGAAAAGGTTCGATGAAAAAATGATATTACGTATCTAAAATCCTCAAACTGGGTTAAATAAAAAGGCAGTAAAAACATAAAAATAATAATAAAAGATATTTTTATCTACAATATATTTTCTAAATTTTATCAAATCTGCAATGTTTTGATTTAAGCTAATCGGTTGTTACGCTATCTGGGGGTTAAATAAACTGAATTTATCGCTTTGCCCTTTGATGATATTTGTTACAGCGGAAACTTCGACTGAAATGATGATTGATAAATAAATGATAAACCCCATTTTGTATATTATAATTTAATTTTATGTCAAAGGCCGTGGTTAGTGTGTAGGCAGTAATATTTCACAAAAATCGAAGTAAATAAGTAGTAAATATGACCAACCTGTCTATCTGTTGTTTAGCGATTAGAGATTGAATTTTCACATAAGCACCTTAGTGAGACTACGGATAAAATCTATTTTATATAAATAAATCTGTAACCTTTTATTACTTTAGAGATTTAGAAAAATGTCACATAAGTGTTCTTGGCTAACATCGCACTTTGGTTATGCTTTTGGAAAAAAGTTCAAAAACATTGCTTTAATAAGGTGAAGAGTTCGCCTCTTCTATCTTCGTATACGGTAAAACGGTGAATGAAAC
Source organism: Helicoverpa assulta (assembly GCA_963856015.1). NCBI lineage: Eukaryota > Metazoa > Arthropoda > Insecta > Lepidoptera > Noctuidae > Helicoverpa > Helicoverpa assulta. The sequence continues at coordinate 8,273,113 of CAWLCW010000016.1, forward strand.
GGGCTATTTATATAACCTGACCAAATAATAAATGGGTCAAATTACTCACAGTGAGACCTGTCTAAGTAATTAGAAGCCTATTGGTGTTACATATGTGACGTTTATTGAACAGATACATCAGAATAAATACGCGAAAGTTGAAACATGGTCAGTAGTCGTGATCAATCATGTCCAGTCTCTAGGGCCCCACAAAAAGTAATAGGTCAAGTGTGAAAAGTTCTCACACAGCTGGCCCTATTAATGATTTCATTTTGTTGGGAATGTTAAAGGTTAGGTTTCCAAAAATAGGTATACCTTGTCGGTATTCATTGAATGACTAATTTTGGCTCGCGGCGTCAACGGCGTTTATATTTAGGTAATCTTAATTATAAAACATAGCTGAGATAATGTAGTCATTGTAGATGCCTATATACAGGAATGAATTTTAAGCAGTGCACAAAAAAAAACTGGTGGTCCAGAATCATTAACAGAACATATCTGCATCATCAGCAAAAAAAATTTTTTCATTCTTTTGTCCGCCCTAAAATCAGCAAAATATGGATACTAACTATTCTTACGCGCGCCGAGCAACGCTCGCGTCAATAAACCGGTTTCGCGTTGCCGCCGTGCCTACTATGACGACGGTGACCGTACAATCGGTTACAAAATAAACATCTTTCGGTATCAATAACTTTTCTTTTTTGTACTAAAACACAACAAAATAAAAATATACGTATCTATAAAACTTATTTAACTATAAGTTGACGAAGTTTGCGCACTGGATAAAATTCATTCCTGTATAGTGTTGGTATTGGGTCAGTAGCTTAATATCAGTCATATTATATGGAACTAAACATTATTTCAATACCACGGTTTGTATAGGTCTTTGCATTATCGCCAAGTGTTGGTATAAAATAGTATAAACTGTCAAATTTTATGGTGACCGACGGCTAGCGAGGCCCTAGTCAAATGAACGGCACTCGTATTTCATAAACACAGCGAAGCGAAAAGCGTAGAACTGAGAAGTGTCATTCGATATCGGATATTCAGAAGATCGATAGTTGTTAGAATAAAACAACGAAATGGACAAAGCAAGTAAAAAAACTAACTGGCACGAAACAATAGCCGTTACGAGCGGTGCGCTGAAAGCCCCATGAGCTTGGTGATTCGTTAGCAAAGAGACAAAAAACGGCCAGCCGCGAATTTGTTCTACAGAGGAGGTTTCGCACCTGACATTTAAGTATGATCCTATTCAGGATTACATATTCCCTTGCGGCGCCGGGAGCGCTGACAGAGCTGTCGCCAGGGGTGCCGGAATGAAATGCGATGACGCGAGTTCTAATCCGGTAATAATAAAAATGTGTCCTTCCTTTGTCTTTTATAAATTTTGTTATGATGAAAAACATGCAAATTGGAGAATAAAAACAAGTATACAGAGGTATACAAACAGCTTTTAGGAATTGATTTAGGGAACGCCGTATATAGAACACTGCGAGCTGCTGATTGTCTGGTTTTTATTTGAAAATCTCTTTCATCTGAGTTCAGTTATTTAGTAGTTTGATGTTAGGGATTCATAAAGGAATCCTAAAAAAAGGATAGTTTCGTTTGCACATCCAGTTCGTGACTGTTTCATGTCCTTCGAAATTCATCTCAGTTACGGTCTCGCTGTTACAGAAATGCTACGATTTTATTAGCGTTCCATGTTAATTTGGATATCGAGACTGGCAGCTATTGTATTATTTTATTATGTCTGTGTCTACGATGAAACGACTAGAGTGAAATATTCTTCGGTCATTGACAAATTGCTCGATATACGTACCTACCTAATGCTTTTAATTTCTTATAGTGAGCAATATCGGGTAATAATTTGTTTTAATTTATTAATGCTAGTGAAATATTAATTTCGCTATAAAATACAGGCACTTTGAACTTGTAAAGCACAATAAAATTTAAATATGAAAATTTAACATTGTTCATCTACTGAGTTGTGTGTGACTTGGGAACTTTCTTGAATATAACCAAATGACGTGTTAGCTCCGTGCTTATTTATCACCGCTCATAAAAAACTTAAATTTGGAATAATTTTGCGTCACATTCCAAACTTTTATTTGGTAATGCCCTAGAGCAATTCCTACTTTGTTTACAAATAAACTTGCCGTTGAAATTGGGAAGGAAAAAGCTTTTCGAAAGAGGATAGGTAAATCGATTTATGCAAAACAGATAGCGCTTTTTGTATGCAAATTTTTGTTGATTTCCCAAAGATTGAAATCGTGGTATTGTGAAATGGGAAATATTGATTATCTACCGACAATAAACAACGTGCCCAGTGGCTTGTTTGAAATAACCATCAATTATTTATTTTCATGTTTATTTCATTGTGATTTATGAAAAGAATTCCAATAACATGTAATTAATTGGATTAATTGATAGTTTTAAGGCAGTGAAATGGCTGATTATACTTCGTAGAACTATGATTTAATATTTAATTATTTTTCGCATATTTTAGAGTATGGAATATTTAATGACATTGTTTTAATGATTTTTACACGGATAAAATAGGGTTTCTTCTCAGCAGCGACAGAATTGTTGAAGTCGTTTCAGTAGTTTCTTAGCCTTTAGGGTATAGACAAACAAAAAAAAACTATATTTCCTCTTTATTATATAAGTAATTTTCATTGGTTAATTAAGATCATTGCTTAGCATTTTCAAAATCTTTCCTTGTTATTGTTACAAAATATTACACAAAAATATTTAGCCTTAATAGACTAACGTGGTTTAATAACATGAAAATGTATAAAAATGAATTATCGTCCTTCAGCCGTCTCCCCGGTAGGTAAATTAGGAACCGCTAAAACCTCGCGAAGGTGATAAATCTCTGTCGAATTCGTCAGCCAACAGTTTTATTTCTTTTTCCCCTTTGCACCGGTTTCCTTTTCAACAAAGTTACTCAGCCGCTGGGTGGACGTACGCTTATGACTACATTTACATGTGCGTACGTATACATAGATAGGAACCTATTATGAAAAATTCTTGGCCTCAACTTGTATTGTTTTATACTTATGTTTACTGTTAGTATACGGCAAAAGAAGAGTTTTATCGTCATGATAATAAGCTGAAATATTATTCAATACAACAGCAATGGCATTTTACTGCCACATGGGTGTAAGAATACTTGATAGTCCCTACCTAGATAGATGCTCGTACCGACGTAAGATTATGAACCTGATTGATGAATAACAGATGCGTAGGGAAAATTCTGTGGTTTTCAGATTTGAAAATAAGTTCACATTTCTAAATTATGTTGAATACGTTGTACCTGGTTGTACCACACACAAACTAACTTTGTACACGATTGTTTAAGAATTAAGACACATTACATTGATATATCTTACTTATGTAGTGGTTAAGCAGTTTATATTCGCGCATATTCTATTCAGCGCTCACTATTCAGATATTAGTTGGCTGTCACTCGAAGAAAGAGAACAGAAGACTGTAGGCAGTCGACGGGTCGGCGGCGGCGCGACATCGACACGACGCGACTGCGAAACGGCGACGGCACGGCACCGAGATAGACGGCGCGCTGCCGCAGCGTCCCCGACGCGATTTGTTCGGGAATTGCATTGTTCCGCCGACACCTGGAATCTGGATTCGGTTAGTAGAACCTTTTCCGGCGAAGAAGATTTGTTACCACGTATTTTCTTCGGTAGAATTGTTGTTAGCTACGGATCAATTTAAAAACCGTTCTCCGGGAAATAGTCTGATGCTAGAATAACTAACTCAGAGCAAGTAACAAGTCTTTTGTCTTATGTTCAAGATAACGCTATTCATACAAACCGTGATATATAAACTAGTTATGTGTTTTCTCGGAATATACGTTCTCGGAGAAATTTCTCACTGCAGTTACGAGAGGTTGCTGGCATATTAATATATTTCACATTGCACTAATATATTTTGTTAAATTTCTTATTCTTGGAGATGGCTTTGATGTCCTACTTCACAGGGATTCCCGTATGAGCACGAATTAAATGCGTAACAACTTGACTATTTTATGGAATAAAGAGTTTTTGGACATTTCGTGCAAGTTGTATAAAACTTATAAAGGCACTGGCGGGGATTAGGGGTAGAGAAGGCTCCAAACTTCGTCGGTTTTGTGAACCTCCTATAGCTTATCTATTCTCAAAGGATATTCAGCTTTCCCGATTTTAAACAAAGCAGTTATAAATTTGATTTGAGATACAGTCTTACTGTGTAAGATAGATAATTTAATAATAATTTTGGTTGTGGTCACGGAATACGGATCACCAAAAAGTTTTTCAATTTACTTAATGGAGCGGAAGCATTTTATTGGAGATTTTTAGCTACATACATATTAAATACGAGGAGATGTACGTTCACTTGTTGTACTGTGTTACTTGACTTCTCGTTTTGTACAGAAGTTAACGCTTTGTGTTTTACTTTATTCTAGTATTTTACTGTCAGAAATGTAAATAAAGTATTTGGGTACTGTTCAGATTCGAGTACATACATATTTAAAAATGTACAGATATTACGAGTATATGTTCGTAATAGGATTAACGTCGTCAAGGTGTAACAACTAGAATACTCTACGATAAGTAGAAAGTATTATTAATTAAATAGGAAACTGTGATCAATAATATTCTGTGACATACCTAGCGCCTGTTTGAGACCTGTTGCATTTTTTTGTTTGTATAGTGAGAGCTGCTACGCCTGAATAAGGAAATAACAATAATATGATATATATTTTTAACTAAGTATAAATATTTGGAGTTTTACTTTCACCTTCATGGAAAATTTAAGGCTAAACAGGAAAATATAAAAAATGCTTTTAGCTACTCTGTATTATTTACCGATAATTTGAAACTGAATCTTTTTGTTAGGATTCGCATGTTAATGAGAAATTGGCGTTTCATCATATAAAGTTGTACCGATCTGCGGAATTGGAGTGAGACATTTATTTAGCGCGGGGGGCGAGGTGCGGCAAGGTGTGGAGGGGGACGGCTAACGAGTTTCTGTCTGATGTTTGTGAAGTTCGGTCCGGGTCACGGCGAGCCACGTCCGCCGGCTACACACCCGCGCCGCTCAGCTAATGAAATATCCGTCTGGACTCAACAACCATACAATGCCATTTTATACAGGAAATGGGTCAATCACAACTATCCAATGATTGCTTGATCAACGTTTACTTGTCACCAGGGACAATTTTCTTCTTTATCCTCGATACATTACGCGAAGTTCTCAAACTATTTCGTTTCTTACCTGAAGCAACTTTTGTATAGACACCGCGAATTCCCTCGACACTCATAATTCAAAAGATCTCGGCCGTATCCGTATAAAGGACGATCTCTTACCGACTCATTATTGAGGAGAAGCCTCGTTCACTGAGCGCAATTATCGAGATTTACCTACAAACAGTTGAATTATTTTGTAAACTTCGTATAATTCGTAGCAGTCAGATTTTAGACAAGTTATGTGAATTAAACGTCAGTGGTTTAACAGGCTTATCTATTATGTAGAGTGTAGACGCGCAATTAGTTTGTGGGATCGCAGTTGAAATATCTAATTATTTGTGGTCAGAAAAGTTGGTGATCCACGGCCGGTGACCTACAATGGTAATTTCACGTTAATATTTATGACGTATCACGATGCACGTCACGAGAGAGACCAATTTTTATGTCAATAATGTGTGTACATATTGGTGCTTTATTTTTCATTTTATAACGAGCTTAATTGCATTTTATGGTTCGATTGTTACGACCGGAAAATTGTGATTCTTTTGTTTTATGTGGACATAATAACAATCCTATTTTTGGATATGATAAAATGCCAACTATTGTGTATCATCAGGGTAAAAATTTTTGGGCATAGCCGGCGGCTGTAGGTGGCTTAAAATAGCAACACGCCTTTATCAGAGGTCGCAAGTAATATTGTAAATGTATACTGTGAAGGTAGTACCTAAATCTCTTGTGACATTCCGTATCATTGAAAGTGTTCTTCTCATCCAAAATTGAGGCACTTGTATGCGATTGTACAAAATAGCTGTAAATTGTATTTTTTAATATCCCTTCTAAAATAAAAACGAATTTCGATACTATCCAGATATCTCCGACTGCGTCAATATTCTGGTGCCACGGGACCTCTATCGCTAATAATTATCAATGGTCAAGTGCAAATTCCTTTTTTCTGAGTAGACAGAGATACTTAATCGGGCATAATGATGATAAATGGCGCTAGTGGAGTATTATGGCGTCGTTTATGACCAACATGAGGGCGCATATATATGGACACGTTACACTTTATTACCAAAGGGTGGATTTTCTTACGACCGCACTTCTTGCTTTACTACCTACGGGAACCTACACCGCAAGTCAAGGTAAGATCCTCTTTTCTATGTAGGTACTAAGATTGTGCCTAGAATTTTCCCCTTATACGTAGACCGTCTTCTAAGAATATTTAAAATAAATGTACAAATACCTTAAATGAATATGAGCTCATTAAACCCACACTAGGTATTTCCGCGATTTCATAAGTCTCCCGTAGGAACTTCTTCGTGAACCAGGATAAAAAGTATCCAAATCAAAACAGAAGCTCGACAATACAGCTTCACGGCTGAATTAGGCAAAGTAGTGGGCTAGTAGTCTTTCCCCGACTCCCTCTTTCCCCCCGAAGAGGTCCTTTCATTTCTGTTTTCCGCTTTACTAAAACGAACCAGGTCATCTGAAACAATAAATTGTATTATGCAGGTACTGATTTTAATCTGAGGGCACGGCAGTGCCCCAGCCAAGACTCGAGCAAAGCGGGCACGGCCGTACCATCTTTTCTCGAAGCGTTTCGCGGCTATTTCAGCCCCCTGTATCTTCCATATAAACAAAGCTAGGAGTTTAGGTTTTCGATGACCAAGAGTAAGTATTAGAATAAGCTCAGTCTCAAAATTACAAGACATTTGAATAAATAGTTTACGAGTTATGAGCGATCAAAGTTACACCATTTTGTCACTGACTCACTGACCGATCATCAAAAGTCTAAGGTACTTCTAGCAAACTTAGAACCTTCAAATTTGGCACCAAGATAGGTTATTAGCTACATATAAAGGGAAAATTATAAAAACCTTAAAACTTAATAAAAAATAGGAAACAAACTTATATTTGCGGTTTTTCAAGAACATTGTGTATGAATTTTGACTGCATTGATAACTTTGTTATTTATTTATGTACAATATATTAAGTTAAATAAATAAATAAATAAATAAATAAAATAATGTTTATTGTCAAAAAAGCAACTTTACATTATGGTAGTTACCGTTGAGCCACAAACTAAGCACAGCTTGTATCTTGTGACTCTGAGTGCTTTAATATTGCTTATATTATAAAGTTACATAGGTACCAAATCTTTGGAGATGAAAAAGTAAAGGAAATTATGAGCTAAGGATGTTGGAACTTAAATCGAAGTACATAATATAAAGAAAATGATATTAAAACAAGGTGATTTAATCGGGCTTTTATGCTAGTTTGGTGTGTATGTGATGTGTGAATGAGTGTATGTGTGAGGTGAGAGAGTGTGTGGTGTGTAGTGTCAGTGTGAGAGTGATAGTGTTGATGGTGTGGGTGACTTTGTAGGTATGTTGATGGTGTTGGTGACTTTGTAGGTACTACAACAGAGCTTCGGTTTCGATGTACGACAGTTTTAGTAGGGCTGCAGTTATCTTCTTTTTACATATATTGTGAGTACAGTCTCTAAGGTCACAAATTCTGTTGACCTTGTTGTACGTGCTAGGATTTGAGTATTGGGTGCAACGTCTGGCTAATTCAGAGTTGGCTTTTGGTAAAGGTATTCTAAAGATCCGTTTTCTAAGTAAGTCCTGGTAGTCGGCGCGTTTTTTGATGACGGCGTGAGTGGCAAGAGTTGCCATTAGTATGAATAGCTGTCGAACCCTTAGTACACGGAACTTTTCATACAAAGTGTCTGTAGGAAATTTAAACGGTAGTTTTAAGGCTACCTTAATTAGAGCTCTTTGTGCTCTTTCCAAAGTTATGAAGGTGCTTTTTCCAGCACTCCCCCATATGCGTATGCAGTACTGAATGACGGATTGGCAGAGAGCGAAGTATACCGTCTTCAGTACGTCTAGTGGTGAGCAGTCCCTAAGTTTTTTCATAACATGAATTAGTTTTCGGACTCTAGCAGATAGTGAGTAGATGTGTGCCTTATAGTTTAGGTGTTGGTCTATGATGACCCCAAGGTACTTAATAGTGTCAGTACGTGCGATTGTTTCGCAGGCGCAGTGTTGTTGGGAGTCATTATTTTGCGGTTGTGTGCACGAGTGTATTTTTAGAGTGAATGAGCGTGGAGGGCAGGTAGAATTTGTCTTGCAGAACGTAATGAACTTGCTTTTGGTTACATTTAGTGTCAGTAGATTATGGTCTAGGGATTGTGCTATCTCAGAAAGTCCGCGTTCAGCCAGTTCCCGTACACAGTCCCAGGACCTTCCATGAAAGACAATGGCTGTATCGTCGGCGTATGTGACAATTTCAGCACCGTTAAGGGGCAGGCTTACTATGTCGTTTATGTAAAGTGTGAACAAGGTGGGGCCCAGCGTGCTGCCTTGAGGTACTCCATAATTAATTGGAAGGAGTTTGCTTTTATGTCCACCTATTTTGACGTATTGCTTACGGTGTGTGAGGTAGCTGCGGAACCATTCCAGTGTGTTGCCCCTAATGCCAATGAGCTCGAGTTTTTTTAGTAGCAGTCCCGTCGACACCGTGTCGAAAGCTTTTGCCAGATCGAGGAATACACCAACGCAGTATTGTCCGTTTTCGATATGGAAGGAAACTCGATCTGTCAGAAGTGACACTGCGTCTTCGGTGGATCTACCTTGACGGAAACCGAATTGCCGGTCCGAAATGATGTGATTTTTATCAAGATATTCTGTGAGTCTTTTGTTAACTATTTTCTCTAATATTTTTGAGACTATGCTTAAGAGAGCTATGGGTCTGTAATTTTTAGGGTCGTCTTTAGATCCAGTTTTATAAATGGGGGTCACGGATGCCGTCTTCCAGGAATCTGGAAAGACACCGGTTTCTAGACTTAAATTGAATATGTGGGTTAAGGGTTTGATAAAACTATTGATGCATTTAGAGAGTAAGTAAACTGTGAGTTGATCGGGACCAGGTGCACTGTCTATTTTTAGATTCCGTATAATGTTGGTGATTTCTTCATCGTCAGTAGGACTCATAAAGAATGATTGTGAGTTGTTTTGTTGTGACCGGTAAGAGTCTATTAGTGTGTGGTGTGGTATCCCGAGTTTGTTGAGGATTTTGGCTGCGTGCTGTTCTCCTACGTTGACAAAGTGCTGATTGCAGGTATCAAGTGCTTGTGTGGGGGAGGTGCTAGATGTAATTAGTTGTGTAGCGCTGTTTTGGGTGCTCTTGTTTCCGCAGATGTTTTTTATAGCCGCCCAGAGTCTTTTAGGGTTGTCTTTATTTACGTGTATTTCCTTTTTGTTGTGTGTGTTTTTAAGATTGCGTAGCAACATGTGCACGTAGTTTCTATAACGTGTATAGATTAGGCGTTTGGTGTCATCACTAGGGTTAGCTTTGCATTCTAGATGTAGTTTGTCACGTTGTCTCATGCATCTTATTAACCCGGGTGTGACCCATGGTTGGATGTTAGCAAGTTTCCTGGAGATCTTTATTTGTTTTGTGTGCTTGTTGATTGCGCCGGTGACAATATTGTTAAATAATTTTATCGAGTTATTGACGCAGGAGGAAGTGTAAATGGGTTCCCAGTCGGATTGGGCGATCTCGGCATCCACAGCATCCCAATCAGTTTTAGTTTTCCAGCGTTTGGTTTGTATCGTGTTCGGCTTAAGATGTACACTGCACAGCGCTAAGTCATGGTCCGTGATGGAGAGGTTGCAGATGAGACCGACTGCAGTTGCGTTGGTTTTAACAAATATGTGGTCAATACATGAACCGCATCTCGTAGGAGCAGTAATCGCAGGAGTCAGGTCGTGTGAAGCCATGAGACATGAATAGCTAGAAGCCTGGTTATTTTCTAAGTCTATAATGTTAATATTAATGTCACCAGCTACTATGATTGTTTGCTTATGTTTTAGATCTGAGAGTATAGTGTCAAGGGAACTGAAGAAGGTGTCTGCGTTAGTAAAAGAAGGGGAACGGTATATTGCTAGAAGTGTAATGTCATATGTGATGTTTAAGAGCACACTGTCAGCGTCAGCTAGATTGGCTTCCGTACTAGTAACGTTATTCCAAACTGTTCTGATGTAGGTAACAATACCTCCGTTTTTGTTAACTTGGGAAGAGGTTCTGTATATTTAGTACCCTGGAATTTCTTCTAAGATTGTGCCTTCAGACAGCCAGCACTCTGTTAGCACAATTACATCAATGTTTGAGTTCAACCTATATAAAGCAACTTTAAAGTCATCGAAGTTTTTTTGATAGCTTCTTATATTGTATGTAAGAACTGTGAATTTATCTTTGGAAACATTTAGGATAATTTTGCAACTTTCTGGGGAATCTACTGTGTGACATTCTATTGAAAAGGATTCGTCTATATCATTGGCGATGTCAAGTGAAGCCATTTTTATTTAATATAATGATGTATGAAAGAAGCTTTTGTGCGTGATTTTTATTTAAAATGTTAGTTGCGTCTTGGTTAAACTGAGTGAGATTGACAACGTTTCCATAAGAAAGAGTTTGTGGTAAATAGTGTTGTGTAGCCGTGTAGAGTACGTATTGTGTATTTAATATGTATTTATGTATTTGTGTAAGAGAGAAGCCGTGCGTGTTGATTACCAGTGTATGTTGGATTCCTAAGTTTGTTGACATATATGCATGTGGTAGGGAGAGTTGTTGGCGTGTTTGTGTGCGTGTATGTATAAGCCCTTGAGTGAGTGATAACATAATTTTCTTAAGAACTAATATAATCAAAGGAATTAAAAGGTAATAAAAATAGTTAAAATAATAACATAACAAAATATGCTTACATAAAATGTATGTTTTTATGTATTTGTATTTATGTAATTGTAGTATGTTTTTTGGTGTTTGTGTAAGAGAGAATACGTGCGTGTTGATTACTCGTGTATGTTTGACTCCTAAGTTTGTCAAGTAATATGCATGTTGTGGGGTGTGTTGTTGACAAATGTGTGTGTATGTATAGTTAAGCCCGTTAGTGAAAAATGACATTTTTTTCTTAAGAACTAAAATAATCAAGGAAATTAAAAAAATGTAAAAATGGATAAAATAAGAAAACAAAACATGCTTACATAAAATTTGAAATGATAACAGGTTTGTCTGAGCGTCAGCCACTTGTTTGTGCAGTTGTCGCGGGGCAGTACCGCAACAAGTCATCCATGGTCTTAACAGTGATGGCGGGGTTTCCTTCCTTTTTGCGGATGTAAACAGTTCCATTCTTAATCCAGCAGAACTTGTAATCACATTCTTTGGCGCGTAATCTGGCCGCGCGAAATAACTGTCTGTCCTCCTTAGTGAGACGCTCATTAATGTATATGGTTCTGGAAGGACCTGGTACGTCAAATTTTTCGCTGGAAATGTTGCGTCTCGTTTTCCCAGCACGTAGGAATTCATTACGTTTGTTGTGTCGTAAGAATTTAACAACCAGAGGGCGTGGCTGGTTTTCTTGACGTGGGCTAAAAGTTATCTCGGAGTTGTTGTTGAAGCGGGGGCCAGTTCTGGTTACGAAGTCGATGTCTGTGTCCTGAAGATCAACCCCTAATTTCATAGCAACTGTGAGTATCGTATGTACGGGATTTTCGTTAGTAGTTTCGTTGATGCCCAATATCTCGACTTGGTTCTTCAGGTTGGATTTAGCTTGAGACTGTACTTGCTCGCTGAGTTGTTGTATTGTGGCCTTTAGCACCGGTATTTCGTTAACTTGTTTCTCCAAGCATTGAATTTTGGTTTCGGCTTCAGTTACTCTCTTCTCAGATAGTTCTAATCGCTGATTACATTGAATCAAGAGATCTGTTAGCATTTTAATATTGGATTTAAGGTCACCGACATCGTCGCGCAAGAGCTTTATTTCCGACGTGAGTTGGGAGAAGCTGCCTGGGTCTGGGGAGTCGGAGGTACAGTTCGACAGTGGCTCATTTGTGCTGTTTGGTGCAGGCGATGACGTATTTGGTGTGTGCATGTCGGTGTTACTTGAGCTAAACTTTTTGTTGCGGCAGCTTGGACATGTCCAGTTAGCTTTGGTTTCTTCAGTCAGTTTGCGGTAGTCAGTTGTTTTTGTACAAGAAGGATGATAGCAATTGTTGCATTGTAGGCATTTTAGAAATTGGTTGGTTCTTATTTGCTTCACACATATTACGCAATCGTTTACCATCTTCAAGTCGTGTCAATAATTCCAAAATATTAAAAAATGAATAATAATGAGGGCAGGAGGCTCGCAGGTGGCCCGCACGTGCGCCCGGTGACAAGGACGAATTATTAACTTTTCGCGTCCCGTCTCTTTTACCCGAGGGGGTGAAGAGCTTTCCTCAGCGCACCTGTGTCCGAATATTTTTTGCGCACTGATTATTTTATATTTTTTATTTGTTTACACTTCACACAACAATGAGTTTAATCACAATAGTTTATGGGTCAAAGTTCCTTGAGGTTTATACAGTTTTTTACGGAGAAATTTGGCACGTCCTCTCCTTACAAGTTCTAGATCGGCACTCCCTACTATTTGTTTTATTGTTACGTAGTGTGGTATATTGTTATTATGTATTAAATATACATATTTATGAATAAAAAGGCTAGGTTAAAATGAAATGAATAATGATAAAATCTTTCATATTAATGCAGTGCGATAAATACTGCATGCTCGCTCGATAGATGGCGTTGTCCTGGTCTAAATCGCGCTATGGTTTCGTTACATAGCTTAGGTGATCTTCACACTGCCCCGCATCATGCTGCATCTTGCGTGTCGACGCACCTACGCGCGTTCCTGCGGGAGTGCAGATCTGCATCATCGTGCGGGTTTTTTACGCACTCACGCGCGTAGGTGCGTTTTGTTAATTCACGCACGGCGGCTCTCATCGAGTTCCATTTTCAAACATACACGTCACGCCCATTCAAAATCACGCGCGTCACTGCGGGATTCGGTGTGCCATACCATGCGTCTCGCCCCGCACCTACGCGCGGGGGTGCGTGTTTCTCCGCGTGTATGTGCGTGATCCGCATGAACGCGCGTGGATGCATTTTCAGTGTGTTGGACTATGCGTGTTTTCCATACAAACGGAGATATTTACAAGCAACGGAAAAAAACGCATCCACGCGCTACGCTGCATCATGCGGGGCAGTGTGATAATCGCCTTAGTATAAGTAGTACTTTAAAAAAATCCTATAATTTCATGTGATAGCGCCATCTACCTCTGAAATAAACCTCTTTTATTCTAAAAGATATTCGATTCAAAAATTCGACAATTTCGAAATTTTTTAGTTTATTTAAAAAAAAAGTTGTTTACGTGCTACTTTAGGTGTACATATTTAGTTTGTTATATATTTAGTTAGTTGCATGTAAGTTAATCTAATTTGTTATATACATAGAGAAGAAAGAGACCTACAAAAAATAAATGAGATCCCACCAAAAACATTAAATGTAAAAAAAAAGCCAATCCTCTACGCAATTTCTCCACCGTAAAAAGTTTTGAGATCGCATAGAAGCCAAGTCCTGTTCAACTTTATTTGTAATAATAAATCAATATTTTGTGACTATATCAATAGTTTTATTCACATTACAATAATATTGTCTTGGCCATGAGCACAAGTTAAAAGTCGCTCCTTGAAATAATGTGTAAATACCATTGAATTGATAAATTCTATATGGACATGATTTTACGATTGGACTGATTGGAATTTGAGATCACCATGGACTAAACATGCGCCATAGTACATGTGCAGTTCATTGATGTTGGATGATACTGACTGTCGGCCATTTAGTAACAATTGAATAAACTAAAAGTAATTAATTCTGTGATATTAAACTTCATGTTTGACTTTCACCTCTCCAAGATATGCTGTATTATATTTGTAGTTTATTGTGCTCATGGCCAAGTCAATATTATTGTAATGTGAATAAAACTATTGATATAGTCACAAAATATTGATTTATTATTACAAATAAAGTTGAACAGGACTTGGCTTCTATGCGATCTCAAAACTTTTTACGGTGGAGAAATTGCGTAGAGGATTGGCTTTTTTTTTACATTTAATGTTTTTGGTGGGATTACAATAGTGACTATTTAACAAGGTGAAAACGTAACGGAATACTGGATGAGTTTTAAAAGCGTTACATTATTTATGAGTTTTAAATATTTGAATTATATAAGATATTCCTTATCAATAAGTCTGAGCATAATCTTGAATAGTCTCAAAACGTGGCTTTAAGTTTAGAATTAGGGGTCAAAGCAATCCAACGCGATTCACCCAAAATACATTTATCCTTAGTAGATACGGCTCTTTGTGATGAAGGAGCTCGGAGAAGTCCTTCCGCCATACCTGTTTCTGTCTCCAAGCAGTATTGCTTTAAACTGGTTTAAAATGTTAAAGTGTCAGAATTACAGACAGGTGCGTTATTTTGATGGTATACTACCAGTATGTCAAAAACTGTGTCATTCTATTCCTTATCAGTAACTAAATTCAAATCGTAAATCTGAGGATTTAAAGATATATTTTATGTCTAATTTCTCACCTGAGCTCACTGATTCATTATTGTGCGCATACACCGTATACAATATCTACCTATACAGAGTACAGCTGCCGAACTGTACAGCCAAAACAGCTTCTGAAGCGAAATTAAAACTGTTCGGGAGTTTGTCTGTTTCCGCAATGATAAACAATATTTGGATTGCAGCGTTCCGCGTCGGAATAACGTCAAATAATCACAATATTGTCGGCTTCGATGGTATATTTTCATTAGCAGCGCCATGTAAAAGTCTTTTAAAATGGCTTTTATTTTGCAATGAAACGTTATATCTGTCATCGATTTCTCGTAATATCTTTCTACCAACACGTTTATTACGTACATTCTCAAAACGGTATAAAAACACGCAAATCCCTGTAAATTGCTGTTTAAATCTGATGCCAAATTTGTTAGTAATAAAAGGCAACATTAATGTAAATGGTTCAGGTTAACAGCGGCAACACAGAGCTGCTAAGCGTCACAGAATAAAAACGAAAATAAATACATTGCACAAATCGCTGTGAAAACCGTGAAGCATGTTCCAGTCGTAGAAAGTATTGAGGAAATTCGTTGGAGTTTTATTTTATTTCGACTAAGGATTTTCCGCTCGAGAGGTTCCAGGTTCGTCGGTCAGATAAAGTGCGCTCAAATATAAAGTTTCAATTTCCCCGCCGTCCGAGAAACGTGCCATGCCTTCCGAAATGAATGCCCTTTCTGATCTGTCCCTCTCGCACTACATTGTGTACTTGTACGGTATATTAATTCGTATACAATATCAAACCATTGAAGTGATAAAGCGACACATATTTTTTCTGAGCGAGATATTTCGGATGCCATGTTCAACACCAGACAGCAAATATTTCCATTTGAGAATTTCAGACTCCACTCGCCTAGTTCATTTTTGCACCGCACTTGATTTTCACAAAGGAAAATGAATCTTTTTCATATGAAAAGGTTACAAAATATAAATGTGTAGTACAGACGCGTGCCTTTTATAACAACTAGTAACATCAATATTTTATTGTGTAACAATGTTACTGTGAAAAATCATAACAATCGCAACCTATATGTCATGAATAATTCTTAAGCATGATAACCCGAAAATTCAATCTCCGAACAATGGGATCGTATTAGCATACAAAAGGTTTCACATATTTTACGCAAATCCGTTATATTTTGAGTTATCTTCTCCCAAAAAGGCAATGTTTTTCCCCTGACCTGTGAAATAAATTTCATTCGAGACACAGGTTGTTAGCGAGTAGACGTTCAACTGTTTGAATTATTAATTTAACATTGACCGAAAATACCTGTTATAGGTATTTTCATGATTCTATTAATTTTAAAGTTACTAAAGTTTTAACCGAATTCCAATAAAATCTAACTTAACTTTTTATTGAGCCTGATTTTACTTTATAGTAGGTATTTAATTTGGTAAGCTCAGCATATACCATCGATTTCAATAATAATTACTTATAAGGCACTAAGCATCAGGTTGGGTCCGGCATCCTCGCCAGGTGTAGATATTGAGCATGGAGTGGTTCCGCATAGCTCTCGCAATCACGTTTCTCAGCAGCTGCGCCGCACTTCGCCTGGAAGCCTCGTTGTGTCGCTGACAAATTCTCCATGTTTTACACGTATTTTATGTAACTACGTACAAACTAGACTATTCTCGATTCTACTTGTGTTTATACTGATTTTCAGTGTCACAAAACTTATTTGGTTGCTCACCGGTTTAATTTACCATTTTACTACCTATGCTAATGCAAAAAAACATGCACGCATTATATTTTGGTTTTATACAGTTATTTATTATTTCCGTGCTCTTACTTTTCACATGGATTTTCATTTAAAAAATAAATAAAAATAAAACCTATAAAAACTGCTCATGAAATCTTTGGCAGATGTGTACTAATTAACATTTGCAGAGAATATTTAAATTAACGTGTAACTGAATAAAATATTGATTCTAATATAAAAAAAAGAGTTGGGAGACGTTCGGTAAATATTTTCAGCAGTTATTTAATTTCACGTTTGGCAGAGTCTCAATCGGCTTCGCATTCGGACCAATCATTCAATCAACATGTACATAATTGATGGTTATCGCATTACGCGACTCGTTAGCGATTGCCGTTGATTTTTGTTATCATTCAACCTTTTTACGATAATGACGAACCGATGGGAATTTAAACAGATTTCGCAACCTACAAATGTTTGGGTATCGAGAATCCGCAATTATGCCGATCAACAAAAATACAATATTGTTCGTACTGCAGCGGAATAAATAAACCGGAGGTTTAAAACTTTTGGTTGCAGTTACATTTTTAAAAGTGGAAGGCGGTTCACGTAAGTGTGACACGAGGAAGGTTCACCTCCTAGAGAGTTGCTAACTTAATTCATTATAGTGCGCCGTGTTTGAGTTCCGTGAGCACTCTCCGGTTTCGGCCTTGTTTCGGCAAACGAATACCTCTACCGCCCCCCTCGCCCCGCACCCGATCCGTTTCACACTCACCTCCGAATAAACAACCACCTGATTGACACCTATACCATGCAAATTACTTGCGGAACTTTTAAGGGTAGAATAACAACGTCCTAGGTTCTGCAAACATATAGTTCAGCAAGTGTATTATCTCTACGTGGGCTTCAGCACAAACACTGTTCGTAACTATTTGAATATTCAGGGAACTCAGACTGAATCTGAAGATGTCGTTTTGTATTTGTTATACCGAAAAATGTTTTATATTTTTATTTCAATGAACGGAACTGAAAAGTTCTAAAAATATTCAAATATGTCGACAAAAATCAATGTTTAAACGAATTTGAGGCCCATTTTCTATTTGATTTTTACCAAAACATGTGGACGCAAATATTCCATCCACAGGTCTCGGGTTCAAAGTTGTTTAAAAGCTATTTAGTAAATTCGATTACTTAGAGAAAATGAAGAAGGATTAAAAGGCAACTTAGCGTTTAATTAAATTAGTCAGTTAAGTTATTTGCAGAAAAAATGGAGTAACAGAGGCGAACAGAATCATGTCGAGCTTAGTTAAACTGTCACCAACAACGACTGTAAACAAATCTTAACTTAAATTGCATTTCAAATCAAAGAACTCACAGACGGTTAATTTAGCTATTATTAGAATTTGTGATGATCAGTAGAGAGTCACAATAGTGTGAAGACTGAACCCTGGGCATCATTAGGTACTACACAAATAGACGAATTAAGGACACCCCTTTTTATATTTTTTATATGTTTTTGTACAGAGTTTAGTTACATTTCCTGGTATATTGTTAACGGGAATTGTTCACGTTTTACTTATGGCTGATTTTAACTGGACGTAGTTCGTTAGTAGATTCACAAAAGCAGGATTAGCCGGCAATCCGTGGGGCACAACAAACTGTATCAATATGAGTGGAGCGATCGCGCTGCGAAATGAGCTCTGTAAACATAATGCAATGCGTATGCGATGTGCTTTTGTATCTTAAATGTTATTTACATCAGCTAATTGTTCTGGAATCTTTTGAGCCACATGGCTGCTCTGGGGCCCGATTCTCCTAAGTTAATAATGTCAAAACCAAATAAAAATTGAATCGCAATATGATCGCAATAGCAGTTTTAACCATATCGGGCATTCTGCTACTACTATAAGACCAATCGTATTCCAACGACATTCGATTGGTTTGCGATTGGTCTGCTATTTTGGTGATTTTGGTCTATACGGTAGTTGGCTCTACAATCATATTGCAATCGTAAATCATTTGCAGACAAAATGATTCATTATTAAATGATAGAAAAGGATAAAAACGTTTATTTTAAAGAAAAAATAGCGGAATGCCACATACGCTTCAATCGTAATTGAGTCGGGATTGGATCTCAGTCGAATGTGAATCGTATGTCGCTTAAGTAAAATTAGGAGAATATGTGTTATGTTTTGTTGGTTTATTTGTCTTTGTTGTGCTACTAACTTCTGTTTGTCAACGAGGATTGATGCTAATAAGTACTGTTACGTTATCTGCACATATGGAGTGTACATGTAGGGTGAAGGAATAATGATTGAAGTCCTTGTGGACTATCTAAAATATTGAATTTTGCGAGCGACGAATACTATTCGATGACTTATTTAGGTGCACAGCTACAGGAAACTATTTTAACAGTTTGGGAAAAGCGTCACTCTATTTAGAACACAGCCTAAAAGAGGTAAAATATTTTGGGCGCTGCATCGGCTGGCTTTTAGTGAAGTGGTTGTTCTTAAGCATGTGATGTTCAAAATATTTTCAGTGTCATGAGATAAGAGTGTACCCTCACGGGAAATTACTGCCGAAATCTCGGCGCCCGCCTATAGACAGTTCGCTCGCCTCCTTTGTGCCTTGAATCAATTCCCGTAACTTATCTGCATATTTTATAATGCGAGACGAAGTGACGCTGCAGCATTCGGTAGGTACCCCCTTTAGGGATTCTATCGCGTTTCGGAACGTGGGGTAGGGAATTACTAATAAAAGATATCGGAAGAAAACTAATTTCTGATAAGTGAAGATAATGGGACGAAAGTTTCGGTGTTGTTTAAGGTTTTGTGCTTTATACCTTAATCTAAGTTAGGTAAGTACTTCCATACACATATAAATATTTAGAATAACAACACAAGATGCCACCAGAGCATTTCTTATGTTGGAATAGACGTTTGTTTTCCGGAATGAAACTAATCCGTCACATAAGTAGGCGGCGTGTGTTTCCCGCAGCCAGTGGAGTCGGCGTGTGTCTCCCGAGGCGTTAGCAGCGTTTTGTTGGTAACGCGCACCCAACTTTTAGGAGCAACTGGCTCGAGTCCGCACCGCAAATAGGATTACCGACAGACCTAGAAAGCCTGCGCGTGTCAGCTAATTCAATTTTATTGTCAATATAAAACGAAATAAACTTTTTTGTTCAACTTTGCTTTCAGTTTTGAAACTGTTATATTCTGTTAAATTTTCAGCAACGATTCGTCGCTTCAGACAGGCTCGATATTGCCGAAATTGCTCCATTTTAGATACAATGAAACACGAAAGAATGAAGCTCTCTTGAATGTCCAATTTTAACCGTAGCTAGAACGAGCCTTTGAAGTCGGTGCGGTATGGCGGTGCAAGCCGATTTATTCTCGTTCTGACGGAAGCCAATCAAAGCTTTTGCAGATTTAGATCGCCGTCGGTCGAAAAGTGAAACAACGGAGCCAATGAATGGTTCGATCCGAGCACAGTCGCTCATCTGCAGCCGACGACGTGACGTCCCAAACAAGCTCAATGAATGCTACCAGCTCGTACGCCACGTGAGGACAAAAAATATGGGAGAGGCAAGTGCGAGTCGGACTGATCCACCGAGGGTTCTGTGTCTACAATATTTGTTCAGAAAACGGATTCGTTATAGTTAGTATAGTTTTGATTAATTTCGTTTTTATATTGCGTCTAGTAATAAATAAAATATACATATTTTGCTATGTGCACATTTTTATATCCCATTTGCAATAGTACCGTCATTTTCGCTAAACTACAAAAGTTGTAGTTGCAAGAATAGAATAGAATATAATTTAGCAAGTAGTTAAATGTAATGAGTAATGACAACAAGTGATCTTACGATAGTCTATTTTTATTCTTTTGAGTTGCGGAACTCCAAAAATGATCAGGCATGAATTTATTCCTCTCGATACTTTTGTTATAAAGTCGATATTTGATTCGACTAGATTTTCAACAAATTTTAATATGGGATAGGTTATAGTTTTGGTACACTTGGATTTGTTTTTACCTGCATAGGTACTTCAACAATGCTGAATTTTTTGAAGGTATCTTTAAATTCACAAAAGAGGATTCAATCAGGGTCTGTAAACAATTAGAATTAGAGATTACCTGGTGATATAGGGGCTACCGAAAACTTACCCTAATTAATTTGGGGATAAATGTACAGCGAAAGGCACGCCACGGTTGCCGGGATGGCTGAATAATCGATTTTTGCGTTATTTGTGGCGGTTCGATCTTTGTGTGGCGCATGTTAGGATAGTACACTCTGGTTCAGGGACAAAGGAAATCCAAACACCCCATTGTTGACGAATGATTAAACAAACAGAAATTAACTAAAAGTCAAAAAGATTCTTAATACGTAAATACGCCAAAAAGTCACAAAAGCTGTTCTATTGTCTAGGAGGATAAAAAAAGACCTTTACAATAATTTTAATATTTTAACCTTTTCTCTTAAATAAGCCTAATAAAAGTCATCCAAGTAAGTTTCGTAGAAAATATTAAAATCTTTTGACGGTTTTATGATTTTCAAAGCAGAAATCTAACGTAACTTCTGAGAAATTACTGAATTTGTTGAAACAAAATATTTTTCACGTTAGCGAGTACTGTTGGCTGCGGTAGCCGTACCTAGTTTTTTTTGTGTTTAAACCGTCGCTGCTTGAAAATAGACCACTTTAGGCAGGCAAAAACAATGCCCAGAATGTTTTGTTGCGCACGAAAAACTATTAGTAGGTAAATGTAATATGTACTCGGACATAATCAGAGTTATGATATCAGAATTGTCTACAAAGTCAAAGTCAAAGTCAAATCATTTATTTCATTTAGGCCTTTACAAGCACTTATGAACGTCAAAATTATAACTAAGTTTGATTCTAGTTGCCCATTCCAAAAGTAGCTTCCTATGGAGAAGAACGGGCAAGAAACTCCATAAAGCCTACCTTTAAACTTTGTATAACTAAGTATCTACTTAAATAATGAGATTGTCACAGTTTGCTAAACGGCTTGTTATGTATGTGTCTTAAACGTGTAGCAGTACTAGATTGTATGAAACTTATTGATAGGTGTTCCAAGCTCTCAGTGATTTTAATAAAGAACCAAGGTTAGACGTTACGATTCAAATTTAACTTTATTTTACGGCTGTTTTAACGACTTAGAGATCGTTGATAACACTCCACCGCATTGTCTTATCGTAATACTGCAGTTAGACTTTTGAAAATATTACAATATTGGCGTTTATTGGTCATTATTTCAACTGCTTTCGCTAGCTTTCAATATAAAACGGTTTTAGTTAGATAAGGTACGGTAACATTATTCATTCGTAAAGTTTTTTATATCAAATTCGAGCTCTTTGAAGTTTGACCAATAACTGAGTTCAAATATTTATAATACACAATTAATAAAATGTATTATGAAAGCTATTTCTGCGAAGAGCACGTACTTCTCTTTTCTTGAAATTCTTAAGCATAAAGGTCATTCTCAATATTTGATTAGACTACGCTAGAGAACTTTACTATCAGGAAATGTAAAGTTGGAATAGTACCTAGTAGTTTTAGAGAAAAACTTATTACCTATCTTCATACGCCGCATATTTTGATTAGTATATAAACTATACATACACACGTATACGTACGTACACAAATTAATTTCATTGAACGCCTGATCTTGACTGCAAAGAGATAGTTATACTCCGCTTCAAAAATACATACTTAACAAGGGGAGTACCTCGCAACATTGTTTTATTTTAAAATTCTATTACATAATCAGCCTCTTGCTTGAGTATTACGTTAGAATTTTCATAGTCCCTTCGGACCAGTCGTTTCATATGAAGCGGCCGCGGTCCAATTTGTTGAAGGCTTTTAATTCAGTAACGGTATACACATGTAAAAGCTAAAAGGCATAAAGTGCACGCTATCTGTCCCTTAAGGTTAAGGTCTGAATCCTTGTGTTGACATTTGTTTCATGAACAAACTTGTTGACATTGGAAACTTACGTCAAAGTGGCTATTCAGAGTCCCGAATCGTCAAAGTGGGAAAATGGGTGGGACACCCAAGTTCAACCGTAAATGAAAGCAGTTATTAAGTCGAGTTACGAAGCCTCTAGATTAAATATTAACGGCCAGTTTCTTCATCAAAAGTTAAAGTTAGAGTTATGGCTAAAGTAATGTCTAAAGTAAAAGTAACGGTTAAATTAAATTTTTCTATGAATTTTGCTGTCAGTTTAGCCTTGACAAAACGAATTTGACCGTTACTTTTACTTTAGACATTACTTTAACTTTAACTTTTGATGAAGAAACTGGCCGTTAGAGGCAATGCATGTGCTGTCACGTGGGAGAGCTTGTCAGTGTCATTGCATAACAATTACCCTGGCATAGTTCTGATGTGCCTGAAGAACATATCAATGTGGCTTGGAGGTTTAAAAAATGTAGCTCACTATATCCATAAATAGGTCATTAGTACATAAGAAATTATATAGTTAAGTATATATCCACAAGTATTTTGAGAGAGCCAGAGAGAAACGCCGACGGCCTTTCTAATCAGGGGATTATCTCGTTGAGTCCCGTTTGTCGGCAGTCACTCGCTGATCCCGCCCGGCCGGCAATACTGCTGTGTCACTCACACATTTTTTGCTAAACACACTAACGCAGATTTGTAGCTTTTAAGGATTATATGGTCTATGTTTTGAATAAATGTCGGATCGTTTCTTTGTCGACCCTTGTTACTTGATATAAAAACTTTATGTCACTCGCGAAATACTACCCGCTTTGTTAGTGCGGAATAGGAATAGTTTTTGCACCAAAAGAGACAAGCATAATTTTAATTTGACAAAGGTTGAGACTATATAGTCTGAAATCACCAACCCGCATTGAGCAAGCGTGGTGATTAATGCTCAATCCTTCTCCGTGTGAGAGGAGGCCTGTGCCCAGCAGTGGGACCAGTGGGACGATAAAAAAAGGCTGTAAAAGTAAGTAAAGTAAAGTAGAAGGTTGAGATGAGTTCTCATTTCTAATTACTAACATGTTTTAGGAAAATGTTCTATAAGTATTGTATATTAACTGTTCAGTCGCTTCTTGTAAAGCACTGGTATTCAGCTGAATCCGGTTAGACTGGAAGCCGACCCCAACATAGTTGGGAAAAAGGCTCGGACGATGATGAACTGTTCAGTCGAACATACAAATCGACGATCTAAAGATAGACGCTAATAGAGGAACTATTTAAACCAACGTTTTGAGAGTTGACTCTATTTTACTCCATTAAATAGCCAGTTCCAGTTGTTTTAACTGAAATAACTATGCACAAGAGCTTCTCGTCTGAATCGAATATTACATTGGTAGGTAGATAAATCTGATATAGATCTTACTTACCAACGGAAATGTATTTCTTAATCACTGTGGATAAATGTTTATTAAGACAGTTTTTATTATTTATTAACATTAATTATTGTTCTGATCAATAATTAATGTTAATAAATAATAAGATGAAGAGAAGCAGATGCTATCAATATATAATTGAACATACATAGGTTGATAAGTACTTTAGGACAGTACGTGCGCGTTTCGACTTTCCGCTGTTGTGTACTCAGCTAATGGGACAAGGGCATTTATGTACACGTTACTGAGTACATGTACGTGTATAAAGTGAGAGTATTCCCCATCGGGTAGTTTGTAAGTAATAGTTGTGTCGAATATAAACTTTTGCTAGAACAACGGTCGGTTACATATGTACCCAATAGGCTAACTTGACGCCTTCCTCGTTCTCGTGTAAAGAGGTAGTACATCTGTAAATCTGAGCAAACTATATCGCCAAATGTTTGTTCACTCGGAGTTTGCAAGTAATCCATTTAAAAGTGTCAGATTAGAGGGGGTCGGGTGAATTTGCTTAGGCGGGTCCGGTCAGCAATTTATGTCCGCGTGCCGCCGCAGATGTGGTCGGTGGCCTAGCGCCTGGCCGGCTTGTGGCACTGTTTATAACAACAAAGGCGGAGTAATTAAACACTTAGACACGACACCAGGACCCTCTCGGATAATACCACACTTTACACAAGTGTCTGAGGAACTTTTGCCTTCCTACTTATATAATAATTCGCTCTAGCGCAGTGTAGTTTCAGTTTTAGTATTTTAAGTACGGACGCCTTCGCAACTATTAATTTTTAATTAGTTCTGAGCAACTCAAAGAATCTCTTTTTGTCTTTCTCATTTTCCGTTCACAAGAGATTGGCAAATGCTGCGGCCAACACTTGTGTACTTTGCACTTACCGGACCCAATCGGAAAGTTTTCCTTGACTCGGTGTTTTATTGTTATATTGGAGATATTATGAAGGTCTGAAGTGGAATGAAATAGTTTATAGAGACATTAGTTGTAGTTTGAAAGCATGTGTTGTAGTGGAGGTGGAACAAGTCCAATAATAAGGCGGCGTCGTTATCCCGCACTCACCGCACGTGATCCTATTCTGCACGATGAGTTTATCTTGTGCTCACACACTACATACGTGTAATGCACCTACTGTAGGCAGTGCTAATTGCAGTCAGAAGCGCTTGAATGCAGCTCGGAATGGGGAATTAAATGGACATACTCGTAAGCATTGGTTAATGAGTAAGAATGGTGATTAAAATCGTCTCAATGTGAGAGCAGAGAAAGTAGTGTGAGAGTTTGAGGTACTTTTGTACAAGTGTGTTTGAAGAACTTCAACAAAGAAGTACCTACCCAATTTCAGGATTCATAACGCCTGCGGTCAATAATTCATTACCATTGTTACTGGTATAGGTACTTATGTAATTTTGTTACCTTGGTAACGAATAGCCAGTTAAGAATCTAATATAAGCCAAGTTAGATTTATATGGGAATTACGTAATTTTCCACTACGGTTATCCTTGTTGGTCCCACTTATTATGTTACTTTCATGCGGTATTTTTTTGCCCTTCTGTTTCTGCTGTTATTTAATGCAGGGAAGGATATTGCTTTAATGAAGTTTACCGTTATTAATTTGTTAACACTGCACTAGATCATGCAGTGTTTGGCAAAGTCTGATATCCTATCTTTCTTTATTCGCATTTGATTAAAGATCGATGCATTACTTTCGATCGGTCTTGGGTGAGCTCGTATATTTGTGATTTTAATCTACTTTCATAAATTACGACTTTCTTAGTATATTGTAATCTAACATTAAAGTTTAGTATTATATATTTTCTTACTGATTACCAAGGGACTCAATTCATTTGAAGATTAGAGGGGCTTAGAAAAGTGTTTTGGTTTATAAGTAACACTGATATTTGATAACTAGTTTTAATGATTAAAGATAAGCTTACAGTCTTCTGGGTAATCCGTTTAGTGATGACTTTTATCAGTTCTTAGAAATATTCTCGTGAGACAGTCCTTGTCATAGTCATTCTTGTGACTTTAGTCAAGACTATACAATATGAAAATATGAATTGTGAACAGACATTTCTTTTGAATGAGAAGAGGCTTTATTATAACAGTGGGTCGGTAAGTCACTCGAAAATGGTAATTATTAATGTGATAATTTATCGTAGATTATATATATTGAAACTGTGCAGATTTTTACAAGCTTTTATTTAACTTGCAATGTATGTATGTATGTATGTATGTAACTATGTGTGTTCGGGTGGAAGGCACACACAAATTTTAAGGCACTTGCCCTCAACCGATTAAACTGAAATTTTGCATACATGTTTAGTTTGGATGACAATGCATGTTAAGCTATGTGACATTATCCTAAATCCAACATGGCTAAATATACAAGATGGCGGACTAGTTATTTTTAAGGTACCTATACAATATGGGTATCAAATGAAAGGGATTGACAAGTAGAACACATTGCACTTTACGAAATAAAAATCCAAGATGGCCGCCGCTACAAAATGGTGAATAACCTATTTTTTTCAATCCCATCCATATGGGTATCAAATGAAAGGGATTGACAAGTAGAACACATTGCACTTTACGAAATAAAAATCCAAGATGGCCGCCGCTACAAAATGGTGAATAACCTATTTTTTTCAATCCCATCCATATGGGTATCCAATGACAGGGCTTGACAAGTAGAATCAAATCAAAAGTCATTTATTCAAAGTAGGCTGAAAATCAGCACTTTTTGAACGTCAAATCTACAAAAGACAGCCCCCAAAACGCCCGCCCTTCACCACTTCCTATGTGTTTTTGCTGGGAAGAAGAAGTGGTGGAACAAACTCCCCAGCAACACAATTCTGTCTGTATGGTTTGAAGAACCGTATACAAAAAAAATAAATAAAAATATCACTCAAAATTATACATATAAATTTGTATAAAAAAAGCAAGTAAACATGTAATCATGTTAGCTAGTACACACCTTACCCATACCTATTACTCAAGCAGCTATAAAAAAATATGTAAAATAAAAAAAAACAAGAGAAAACATAATGCCTCCATTCAGTGAAAATAGGTATAGTTTTAGGGCGTACCCACCGACATGTGAAACACGACGTGTTTTTATATATAAAAAATAAAATAAAACAAATTTACAACATAAACAGTGAAAACGGTGAACTAGGACTACTGTTCAAATCAAAAGTCATACACATTATATTACGGGTTAAGAAATACGTAGTCAGCAAGACGACCTGGTACCACAAGCAGCACCCGTTCACGAGCATAACGCGAGGATCAGCCATCGCCCCCCTCGCACATTTTTGAGGGAGGGAGGCAACCCGACCACCGACGCTACCGCAAGCAATACCGTCTAAGGGAGCATGACGACTTGCAACCACATAACAAGAAAACAGTTAATACTAATAGATTCACAGTCGCTAGTAAACCATTTACAAAATTGCGAAACAACCCATCGTGAAAACAGTACAATGGTGGTAATCTGTCAGTATACATACAAAATGTCACGTATATAAATAAATAAAATAAATCACATCAACTATCAATGATAACTCTTGAAGCTGTCCGGTGTTTAACATGAGGACCAACTACTCTTATCGTTTATGTAATCATTAACAGTATAGTAGGCCTTCTTCGACAGAATAGTTTTGACTTGGACTTTAAATTTATCAAATGGCAATTCTAATAACGACTGAGGAAGTTTATTATAAAGTCGTATACCTAGCCCCTTAAATGTTCCATGCACCTTGTGAAGCCTGTGAATGGGTACGCACAGTTTATGCTTGTTCCTAGTGTTGATACTGTGGACATCACTTTTCTTAGTGTAGAGATGAATATTCTGCCTAATATATAGTATGTTAGCAAAGATGAATTGAGATGCCACAGTAAGGATACCTATTTCTTTGAAAAGCTCCCTTAAGGAATGCTTGCTACCTAACTGATATATTGCACGAACGGCTCGTTTCTGTAGTACGAAAATGTTTTCGATATCTGCAGCTTTGCCCCACAGTAGAATACCATAGGACATAACGCTATGGAAGTAACTAAAATAGACTATCCGAGCTGTGTCTACGTCAGTGAATTGTCTTACTTTTCTGACGGCGTAGGCAGCAGAACTAAGCCTTCCCGCGAGGCTAGATATATGTGAGCCCCACTGTAGCTTTGCATCAACTGTTATTCCCAGAAACACTGTTGACTTCACAGTTTCAAGAACTTCATTATTAAGGATAATATTAGGTCCTAAGTGTTTCACATTAGGCAAGGTGAACTTAACACATTTAGTTTTTTTAGCATTAAGAACTAAATTATTTGTTGTAAACCAGTTCGTAGCTAAGGAGAGTGCACTATTCACGTCATCAAATTGCTCTCTATTCCTATCAACTTTGAAAATGAGAGATGTATCGTCTGCAAATAATACTATATCACATATATTTTTTAAATGGAACGGTAAATCATTTATATATACTAAGAATAAGAAAGGACCTAAAATAGAACCCTGCGGCACGCCTAATTGAACTGGTAGGCCTGAAGATTTGACACCGTTGATGTCTACGCATTGCAATCTATTATTTAAATATGATTCTATGACGTTTAAAGCTCCGTTTTGAACGCCGTAATAACGTAACTTGCGTAAAAGTGTGTCATGTTGAACGCAATCAAAAGCTTTGGAGAGGTCGCAAAAGACTCCTACTGCGTTTTGAGAGTTTTCCCATGCATTAAAAATATGTTTTAAAAGAGCAACACCAGCATCCGTGGTCGAACGACCTCGAGTAAAGCCATATTGTTCACTGTGGAGGAGGCAATTTACATTAAAATAACTGAGCAACTGCTTGAGTATTAACTTTTCAAATATTTTACTAAACGCAGGTAGAATTGAAATTGGTCTAAAATTACCAATGTCCGACTTGGTTCCTGATTTAAACAAGGGAACGACTTTACTTTGTTTCATGAGGTCGGGAAATACACCAGCATCAACGCATTTATTGAATGTGACAGCTAGATAGGGGGCAACAATGTCAATTATATGACTTAAAAGTTTAATGGAAATGCCCCAGTAATCACCGGTGTTTTTTGCCTTGAGAGTTTTGAAGACATTGATGACGTCTTGCGGCGTTACATGCTCAAACTTGAATAAGAAGTCACACTTGGGTACACAACTACGCAAAAGCTTCTCAGCATCAGTCGAAGAAGAATTTAAGGAGCGAGTTGTAGCTATGGGTATATCGGCAAAGAACTCGTTAAAGGCTTTTGCTACGTCGTCCGCCTGACTAACAAGTTTGTTATCGACTAAGATCTCAAACTTCTTTTCATGATTGACCGATTTACCAGTTTCGTTATTTATTATTTTCCATGTAGTTTTAATTTTGTTATTTGACTTTTTAATTGTATCGCTTAAGAATTTAGATTTTGCGATATTACAAACCTTTTTAAATAATTTAGAATATTGTTTAACATAACTAACAAATGCATCATCAAATTGATACGTTTTTATTTCATACAGCTCATACAGCCTCGCTCTACTTTTATAAATACCTGTGGTGGCCCATTGATTAAAGTTGGCCGAGGTACTTTTAATTTCCAAAGTTTTGGTTTTAAATGTGGAATCAAATTCTTTCTGAACAATACCGAAAAGTGATCCATAGATGGCATTAGGATCATCGTTGTTAATAATGTTGGGTTTTATTTTTTTAGCTATATTACATTTAAATCTGTTACAACGACTAGCTGAATGGGACCTGCATTCAATTTTAAGTGGACTCGTATGAATTACCATGGGAAAACTCACTTTTTGGCCACAGTGGTCGGACGTGAGGTCGTTAAAGACTAAAGTATTATTTGATTCAACAGAATCGGTAAATACATTATCGAGGCAAGTAGAAGAAGACGCCGTTATTCTCGTTGGTTCATAAAATAAATTCACTAAATTAAAAGACTTAAATAAGTTCAAAATTCTAGTAGTTAATGGCGAAGCCTCCAAGATATTAACATTGAAATCACCACATATAATTTTACATTTGTGACTTGATTTTAATTTATTAAGTGAATCTTCAATTACCGATTCGAATATACTGAAATCTCCCTGAGGGGGGCGGTAAACGCATATAAATAAAGGTGCGCGAATAAAGTGCACTTTACCAAATCAAAATCTAAGATGACCGCCGCTACAGAATTTAGACTTAGGAACTTACTAGGTGAAAACTAAAAAGTATAAAATAAATTGAGGTAAAAAAAACTTTAAAAACAAGCTTTTATTTAAATGCGCTAAAAAGATAAAAATAAACTTTTACTGTAACTTTACTGTCAACTTATAACGACATTTTAAATTTAACATATTTGACACAATTTATATGTTTTAAAAGCTTGTCGCGATTTTACTAAGAAAGTAAATACGAGTAGGTACTTAAATCTCGCGACAAGCTGTTAAATCGTATAAATTGTGTCAAATATGTTAAATTTGAAAGGTCGTTATAAGTTGACAGTAAAGTTACAGTAAAAGTTTATTTTTATCTTTTTAGCGCATTTAAATAAAAGCTTGTTTTTAAAGATTTTTTTTACCTCAATTTTTTTACACAAATTATAAAGCATGATTTTTCTCAACCTAAATAAATATAAAACAGGGATTGTGTTGATCTACAATGTTGAACATTTTGAACTGCTAACAATGTGTAATAGGTACCGACAATACGAGGGTTTATTTAGTCCAATCCTCTTTGTACCGTCCAATTATTACAAATATGTTTATGTCGGCCTGTAGGCCCCATTTCATTAATAGTTTAATAAGCATAATTAAACGCCACTCGTTTGTCCGTATATAAATCTGCTATGTACATGCCCAGGTACTACTATTTTATTGCTAATGTTTACTTCTTTTGAGTTTTTTTGAGGACTGAGTAAATTTTTTTTGTTTATATGTATGAAAGTATTCTGGCTTTAACATTGGGTTTTAACACCTTGTTCAACACCATAATTAAATAAGTCAGGAAGAGCAACGCAACCACCAAAAATATGAGACTGAAGCGATCGAGTTAGAAATAGACTTTCCAGTACAAAAAATAAGCACGTCAAGATTAGTATTGAACACTTCACATATATCATCACTATTAGTATCGTAATTACCCAACTATGCATTTAACACAATTCAATATACTAATTAATCATACATTATACAATTAATTCTGAACACGTAGCTACAACTCTAATAATGCTGATTGCTTTGAATGCTTGTGGTTACAATACGGTTCTGATACGATTTGAGTAATTAAATTCTGTAATCATAAGTAATCACTAATATTACTAGTGAAAGTCTGTCCGTCGCGGTCTTTATAAAATACGTTCCGTTACTCAGAGTACGAAGAACTTGTTTTACACAAGAATAACGTTTTTGTAAGCTTAACGATCAAACAATGACGCAGTAACACGCCAGTGCGAAGACGGCTCTATACAACGCAAATGGAAGTCGAATCGGTTGCAAAATTCGTATGGATATCGGTGTTCTTGTGTGGCCCAGTTGGATAAAACTTTAATAATGGAAGATCCCGATAGCTAAAGTTTTCTCGGGTAACGTCGTTTGCCCGCGAACTCGGCCGGTGGCAAAATAAAATCAACTGACTTGACGACCAACTACTGGCCGGGTCGACTTTCCGCCGACGTTCTCTATCAATACTATATATAACCTGTGAACGTATTTCATTTAAACAAACGTAATAGTTGCAAACTACTTATTCAAAATTTACATTAGAATCTGGAATATTATTACTGAACAATTTAATTGTAATGAAATCTTATCTAGCTGTGAAATGTTTAAAGTCATTAGCGCTTTCAGCTAATCTCCTTCACATAATTGAACATTATTTCCAAGTCTGCTGTAAAGTAATAATATTAATGAGTATTAAGTTTCTTGACACGAGGAAGGAGTATCGGGTGGAACATTGGTCGCAAGATGAAATACCCGTAATTACCCGCATTGGCTCATTATTAATTCAGGAAGTGTTGTGTGTGTAAAAATAATTATACGGAGATGTTATAATTAAAAAGTATTTATATGCTTACATGGGCCATTCGGTTAGGAGGATATCAACCGTAATTCATAGGCATATAAATGATTAATGTGCTACTTATATAAACATACTGAATTATTAATTTGTTTTAAAATAAGACTTAAAACATAAATCTGTATATTGTACGCTAAACAATTCTAATATCTGGTGTTGCTAATGTTACAATGAAACTACTGCCTAAAGTTATTAATATTGTTACTGAACATTTCATGATATACATTAAGGTTGACTGTCAACAACAGTTTCTTTGTTTTGCAGACATTAATTAACAGTACGTACTCTTAGCAGTACCTAATGAAAATAAACAATTAAAACTTCCCCACGTACGGGTTGGAGAATTAAATAGAGCTGAATATAGACTTCGAAGTAATAATTAGGCAAAAAGATCGGCCAGGTAGGTAGGAAATTGTCGATTCGCAACACGCGCAGGGCGCACGGGCGCGTCTGAATCGGCTCGCCGGCCACCAAATAAGATCACTTAAATTCCACACCCGTAGCCTTACACCCAGATAGCACTAGC
The DNA here is from genome assembly GCA_963856015.1 of Helicoverpa assulta. Classification (NCBI taxonomy): domain Eukaryota; kingdom Metazoa; phylum Arthropoda; class Insecta; order Lepidoptera; family Noctuidae; genus Helicoverpa; species Helicoverpa assulta. The sequence continues at coordinate 8,305,527 of CAWLCW010000016.1, forward strand.
AGTTACTTCTGTTACGTATATGAATCCCGTATACACGGTAATTACACAAAAGAAACGGAACTAAGGAGGGCGTTTAAACATTGCCTTTGCTACCTATTAGATCCTGCAGAGCAAACGCGGAATTACTAAAATATACTCTTTCTACTCGCTATGTTATTAAGTTTAGTAGCCGTTTGGGCAGCGGAGCAGAGTTGGGTCTCGAAGGAGGAAGTTCGTACGCACCTCCGTTGTTCTTTCTCACAGTTACACAGTGATAAGAATAATGGAAACGGAAAGCTGAAGTAAGTTCATGTTTTATTTCAAGAAACTTTAATACAATTTGTTCATGACGGCGTCGACTAGTCTATTTTTACTCTTTATGTAGGTTATAGTATCAAGCGCGAACGATCAGTTGAGACGGAAACTTCGCCCATTGGCTTTTACTGTTGTCAAAGTTTAGCACTAAATCAGACTACGACTAATCCTAACTAATCCGTATTTTTGTATTTATCGGCCACTAACTTATTCTAGTTAAGGATTTTTTATATTTTTACTTTAATAAGAAATAATGATCTCTAAAATCTTTTCACATACATTTGCAATGTATGAGTTTACCAAGAAGAGAAGGTTACCAAGAATTTTCTAAAGGTGCGTACAAACTATGTAACATGTTATATAACATGTGATTTATAACACGTCCACACTATGTAACCTTGTTATACAACATTGCAACATAAAACAATACTGTACACATTAGAATAGAGTCATTCGGGTCAAGAGGACGCATTTTACCTTTCTCAACATTACCAATACAAAAATAATAGATCCTTATTAACGTGTTATCGACATTTAGGTAGGTTACTTATTGCTTTAGTAAATACATATATTTGTAAACTGACTCTGTACATAGTTTTCTTAAAATCACTTAATAATGACCCTCGGTCAGAATGCGAACGTTTGACCCGTAATGCGGGTAACAGTACGCATTCTGGGGGGCAAAAGTTCGCATATGGGGTAAGTAAACGTAATGAGATAACTTGTGGGAAGATAATTAAAACAAAACAAATAATTAAAGATATCTTTTAATAAACCTATTAAATTAGCCAACTTAAGCAATCACAGTAATTAAACAACTTTAAGATCAGTTAGGTAGGTATATAGTATTTGGAAATAAAACAAAATAATTAACAATAGAGATCAATGCAGTCTTTTGGCACTTTAAAGCACTTTAATGTAGGCCTGAAGCGACCTAAAGATAGGTATTGAAATATTATTGTTTTTTTAATCTTTTTCTTAAACCCCCTTCGCTAATTCCAACTTCTTCTGCGGCACGCCTTTGACTCATCCCTCCAGCTATAAGAGCTTTGGCTCTAGTGATTTGTTCTTCTGTCGGTATTTTTCGTTCAGGCCGTTTTCTGATATAATTTCGGGGCATTTTCTGAAACTAAAAAAATAAATAACCGTAAATGGATGTACCGTCAAGAGAGCGCGTGCGTTCTCTTGACCCCGTTCTCTTACCCCACAGGACACATTTTTGAATACCGCGCCGAAACATACACGAGTTCGAAAAATAACCTAAAATTATTACTGTCTATCGATAGCTTAATAATGATGTTACAACACTTAATAGTACTTACCACGATTATCCTGTGTTTATAGGAGATATACACTTTTCCTTAACACCAAAAACTAAGTTTGATTCAATGAAATAACTATTTTTTTATTTTTTTTCTTTAATAACGCAGGCGCAAACACAAACAGCTTGGCTTCAAGATGGCCACTCGCTAGCCACTGACTTCGTCATACACGTGCCCCCTGTCCCTTCATTCCCCACGGAGATTTTAGTACTGCGATCTCTTACCCGGTGCGTGCTGCTACCCCGAATGACTCTAACATTGCAATATAACAATGTTATATAACCATTGTCGTTTATCGTTCTTCAGTGCTATCCACAATCCTAAGTTATATAACATTGTTGTAATGTCAATAAATAGTTATACAACATGTTTTATAACATTCAGTGTCCACATTATCTGAAACATGTTATATAGCAATGTTGTATAACATGTTATGTTACATAGTCTGTACGCACCGTAAGAAACACTTAGCATTGAAAGCATCTGCAACTTTGATGTTGACATAACATTAATATAACTTTACTTGTTGAGATTATTGGAAACAAGACGAAGAGTGTCTAATCTTCTGTGTACCTGAAGTATCTAATCTGCAAAAGTTTACTTATAAAAACTGCTTTATTCAGAAACAATCCATATAAGGCCAATAATAAAACGTAATAAAATCACATCAAGTAACATATTAAATAACTCAGAACGCAATTATTATGAAATTGCAGTAGTTTTTAAATAATGTTTTGAAGAGCGGCGTGCAGCACTGATTCCGACCAAGCTCCGGCCAACTTCGTAGGTTTATTGTCTTCGCTTGAATTAAAAAAGTTTTACTCAAGTTCTCTCTTAATACTTTGAGCACATATTTACTTACCTATGAGCGGAGGTAATAAAACATTCTTTTCTCTGGCCATTGAACATTACTTGCCTCTTAAACCTTCAGGGAAAATGCTTTACTAACCATATCGAAACCCATCGATGTAAGACACTGTTATGTGCCTGTTATTCCCGAAACTAGGTTATTTCCCATTGAAAATATCAATGGGGTAATTCCAACGTTATAGCACGTACCCGATCCTCTTTTGGCATTAGGAATTATTGAGGAAAAGTCATCGGTTTTTCAAAGAGTTTTTTTAAACAGGTGGAGAGGTTTTCACAAAGCACTTATGTTGAGTTGTTTAGTTTCTAAAAGTGAACCGATAAAGCTTCAATTGCCTTTTGATTAACTTGTTAAAATTGATTTCCGTTTGAGTGTTCCACTGCGAAAGTAATCAAATTGGTGTTCATTAAATATTCTTAGAAGTCCAAAGTACCATTATAAGGATATTCTGTAAGCTATCGTATTTCTTTCATAGGTTTCCTAGTGACTTTCGGTTGATAGGCTTCTGAGCGACCATATAAGTAGCGGCTAATGAAAGAAAGTACGTTAATTTATCCCCTCCGGAAGACATACTACTACAGTCGTACACCTAAATAACTCAATATAAATTCTAAGTTGTCCTTTGGCATGAAAAGATATCTCAGTGTCTATGTACTATTTACGCGCTGCGAATTCATGAAATATTCCATCCAATCAATCTGAAATTCCATTAGAATTCCAATTTGTGTAAATATTTACACATTCAAAAAGGCGTTTTAGTAAATACTTCAGTTCATACGGGGATTAGATTACTTGTTTAAAAAGCTTCAATTTTACTGAAATTGCTTAAAAGTATTTCTATTCAAAACCGATGAAAGGCAACTGAGTCTATTATGAACCGTATTATTTTACAAATCAGAAAAAAAACGAATTATCCAGCTTACGAAGTATTAAGCAAAAGTAAAATATAATGTTCAAAATAAAAGGTAAAAAACAAAGCATTGCATTTTATCTTCAGAAATATTTATTACGATGCCATTTCCATGAATTTGCTATTTGGAACGCTCGTCAGGTAGCAAATTAATTACAAACACTGATAAACGAAATCAGCTGTAACCATAACCTAATTACGTATAGCAGTTACAACAAATTCTTTATTTTCCCTCAGGCCGGAATCCGGGAGAAGGAACGGACATTTTTGCACCCCCAGGTAAAGGTACTTCCTTATACTGCTACAGATAAACCTCCTTACTTATAAAATCTCTAATCACCTTCTAAGCAACATTTTAACTAATCACTACTTAAAGTCTTAAGTAGTGATTAAATGTTAGTTAAGACATGCTTAAGCAACGTTTATATGTAAGAATTTTCTTAAACAGCCCTTAAGTATTACTTATATTTAATTCACGTTTATAAGTAAGGCTGTAGATGTCCAAGAGAGTTAACGAAAAATCTATTTCAGCAACTTCAGAAGCCGTAAGAAAAAATGTTCTTCGTGAAGTGCCGCAATCCAAGTATAATAAAGAAATAAATCCGGCTTCGCATAATCTAGGTACGACATAAAATCTTGCAGGTGACATCTGTCTGGTACATTCGAAATAAAAATAAACGTGGCAATAAAGGGTTCTTTACATTAAGTGGTGTTTGTAGCGACCGCGTGAGTGTCGCAACAATGCGACGCGGCAACAAAACAATGCGTTGTTTTGTCGACCACAGCAGACCACAACGACCGCTTATTGCAGATTGTTTTAGCAGCTCCCGGTCAAAATGTTGCTCGTGTCTGTTCAAGGAACGCATGCTTGCAATTACCTTTTTTCAGCTCAAAGTTGCACGTTGCAAATGTAATTATATCGACCATGTAGTAGATTTTTAAAAGCAATGAATGTGCTTAATTTTGAATGCGTATTTTTAAAACACATAAAATGTATATTTACACTTACCCAAATGCATGATGGCTTTACTAGCAAACCGTGAATGTATAGCAAACACGATGCGCGTATAATATTTGCAATAACATTTACATCTAATTTCGGCAGAGTAAACATGTACAGAATAGTTAAAATTAATTTATTCAAGTGAACAAGACCCATTTGTGTTGTGTAGTAATTAGTGCATTACACACAACAGTGAACAAATAAATTATAAAATGAAGGGTTGGTAATTGGTCGTTGATAAAAGACGATGCTGATATAGACAGGCAGCGCAGAGCCCTATCAGTAGTAGGTAATATGATAGCTAGGAGATTTTTCAAAGCCAATACGGAGACAAAGGTACATCTTTTTAGAACGTATTGTCAGAGTTTTTACACGTGCCAACTCTGGACGCGTTACACGAAGAGGTCTCTGGATGGTATTCGTGTCCAGTACAATAACATCTTTAGGCAGCTATTGGGTCTTGCGCCGCATTGTAGTGCGTCGGGTATGTTTTCTGAAGCGAGGCTGGATACGTTTAATGCCATCCAGAGAAAACGAATCGCTGGATTCATGTCGAGGGTTGGTTCGTGTAAGAACAATATAATTAAAGAACTTTATCAAAGGCTGTATACTACTACGATGTGTAAAAAATGGTTACAGATTGCAGCGTAATGTTAATTAGTGCATTTTTTTTTTATGTTTGTAATTGTCTATAGATTCTTTATTTGTGTGTGGTTGTTTCTGTTTATATTTAATTAGTTTCTTTTTCTGTTAAATTGTAATTTGGATATGTTTATTTGTGTAAAATATGGAGTGTAAATTCCGAAATAAAGATTTATTATTATTATTATTTTCTTTATACGTTTTTTTTTTGCTCGGCTCTTTGCCGGATGTTCAGGATAGCACGGGCCAAAGCCAAGTGCTAACCTAAGAAGGTTGATGGGATGAGTTAAGTGTTTGTGTTTGTGTTTGCTGTTGAGGTTGTGTATTTTGGGTGACTGTTGTTCGTGTGAGTGAGGAAGTGATAGTGGTTTCGTTCTCGTTTTGTAAAAACTTTCTAACAATCCTACACGTATTCAGTATGGCTGCTTTCTGAAGACTTTGGTATGTGTATGGTGGTAAATCAAGTGATTTTATTGACTGATGTAGCTGCTTAGGTATAACACCTGTGGTTGACAATACAACAGGGACTATTGTGACATTCTTAAGTTGCCACATGCGGCTAATTTCTATTTTGAGGTCGGTATATTTTGACAGTTTTTCTGCTATAGTGTTCTGTAGATTGTGGGTGTTTGGTACAGCTATGTCAATAATTTGGGCAGTTCTATTTATTTTATCTAATAATGTGATATCCGGTCTATTGTAATGTGTTGTTTTGTCAGTTAATATTGCTCTATCGTAATATAATTTGTGAGTGGCATTCTCAAGAACTGTATCTGGTTGGTATTTATAATATGGTACTGGTGGTGTGGTAATCAGCTTATATTTAATGGCTAGTTTCTGGTGGATAATGTTAGCTATTTGGTCGTGCCTATGCTTGTAATCAGTTTGAACTATTGCTTTGCAGGCCCCTGTAATGTGTTGGATTGTCTCTGAGGAACTATTGCATCGTCTACATATGTCGGTTGGTATGGTAGATTTCATAATAAATTTCTGGTAATTACGGGTTTCTATCACCTGATCCTGAATAGCTATCATGAACCCTTCTGTCTCTGGGAAGAGCTCGCCTCGTCTTAACCATTCGTTCGACGCTAACTTGTCGACGTTAGGTTGGTCAAGATCGTGTCGATGTCTCCCGTGTAGAGACTTCTGGGTCCATTCAGAAATTTTTGTTTGTCTGTCAATCTGTTTTTCGTTAGGTTGTGGTGTCGTGTCAGCTAAATTTAATGGTGTGAGTTTTGTGTCGTTACTTACAACTGCTTTATGTAAAGTTGAATTGGAGGCTTTAGCATTAAAATATGTTCGTAAAATGGTTATTTGTTTATTATGGAGATTTGTGATGTCTATTATGCCGCGTCCACCTTCAGTTCTTGGTAATGTAAGTCTCTGTACGCAGGATCGTGGATGATGTCTTCTGTGCTTTGTTAAAGTGGTATTTATGATTCGCTGTAGATTTTTTAACTCGGTTTTATTCCAACCTATGATTCCAAAAGAATAGGTAAGAATGGGGATAGCATACGTGTTTATGGCTTTTATTGTGTTCTTCGCGTAGATTTGAGTGTTGAATATTGTTTTTAGTCGGTGTGTAAATTGTTTAGTTAGTGTAGATTTTATTTGTTTATCAAGAATTTGTTTAGCCTGTATATACCCTAAATATTTATATGTCTCGTGTTCGTCTAATGAATTTATAGTGTCCCCTGTCTGCAATTGATATGAATGTGTGTAGGTTTTTCCCGATTTTATTGAATTAATTTTGCATTTGTCTATGCCAAACTCCATACCTATATCTTTTGAAAACTGCTCCGTAGTGTCAGCTAATTCAACCAAGTCTTCACACGAGCATGCATATAATTTGATATCATCCATATACAAGAGATGATTAATTTTACAGGTCTGATAACCAGTGCCTGTTTCAGCTACTGTATCCTTATATGGAAGTTGATACCCGGGCCTCAGGGCATTCAATCTATTTGAAAGAGGATTTAAAGCGAGGCAGAACCAGAGAGGGCTAAGTGAGTCTCCCTGGAAGATACCTCGTTGGATTTTAATAAATTCTGTTTCTACTGTTCCCGCAGGTGTGTTTAGATGTAATTTTGTCTTCCATTTTTGGACCATACTACTCAAGCAGTTAATAATTTGTGGGTGTATTTTATAAAGATGTAAAACTTGAAGTAACCAGGAGTGTGGAACTGAATCATATGCCTTTTTGTAATCAATGTACATGGTGTATAAATCTGTTTTTTTTCGTTGGATCTGTTTGAGTACTATCGAGTCTATTGTTAACTGCTCTTTGCAGCCCTGACTAAACTTTCTGCAGCCTTTCTGTTCTTCTGTTAAAATGTTTTGTGTGTCTAGGTGTTTATAAATAATGTCAGTAATACATGCTGTCAGTATCTTATAGATGGTTTGCAGACAGGTGATGGGTCTGTATTTTGCTGGGTTAGAGGCATCATTGGCGTCTTTCGGTAACATGTAGGTTATGCCTTCGGTAATATAGGGGGGTATGGATGAGGGGTTTTTAATAAAATTATTTATGTGATTGAAAAGGTGTGGGTGTGTGTGTGTAAACTTTTTATACCAAAAGTTGTGAATGTTATCAGATCCTGGTGCTTTCCAGTTGTGTAACCTATTTAGAACTTCATGGAAAGTTTGCACTTCGACATGGTCAAACAGCATTTGACTAGTGCTGGTATGTATTGCCTCTTCCTCTCCTATCCATTCTGCTTCGGTGTTATGCATGACAGGGTTTTCCCAAATACCAGCCCAGAATTGCTGTAACTGTTCCGCGGTTGGCCGTGTCACATGTGTTGCTCTACTTGGTGTCGTTTGGTTTGTTGTCGAGTTTTTCAGTGTTCGGTAAAATTGTTTCTCGTTGTGTTTGAACTGGTAATTTTGTGTCTTGCGGAGTGTACATTTTTTGTATCTATCTAGTCTGCTCTTAATTACTGTTAGCTTTTGTTTCAAAGTATCTAAATAGTGTGTAAGTTGCGTGTTAGGGGCTTCGTGTGATGAGTGTATTCTATACTGTTCTATTATTAAATCTACTTCTTTTGTAAGTTTTCTGCTTCTGTTTCCTTGTATATACTGTGTTAGTCTCCCTATTTTAGCTCTGAGGACTTCTATTCTGTGTTCTAGCCGCTTCTGCCATTTAGGTATATATTTTGTTTTGTGTCTATTTATGTTGTCTACAGATGTCAGTGAGATTTTACTTCCATTAACTTTTGCAGCTGTCCATGCAGCACAATATATCAATGTCTGAAGTTGATGAAACTCCATGTCTGTGGTTAAATGTTCTTTAAGTAATGTATTGTCAATGTAGGATATTATGTGTGTTAGTTTTGTTGATGACTTCTGTTTGGGTATATAATTTCTATCTGTGGGTTGTGTGTCTTTGTAGTATTGCAATGTTTCTGTAAATATTTTATCAATTTCGAGATTTCTTTCATTCTCTGTGTGCTGTGAATTTTGTTCTAAGTTTATGTTATTGAATAAATTAATTTCTGCTTCTATTTCACTGTGGTGATTTTGTGTAACTTCTATATTTGAGGTAAGTGTGTTGATACTTGTAGTTGTTGATTGTTGTAAGTTTTCTATAGTTAAATCAGTCTGTTCTCGTTCGTCATGACATCTAAATGCGTCCGATTCGATGACTTCGCTCTGAACTATTGCTTTTAGGTGTTGTAGTCGTGTTTGTGGGATCATATTATTATTAATAATGACTCTTTTTTGGTCTGATATACGTTGTTCGGAGAGGTGTGATAAGTGAGGGTAGTGTTCTATAAAACTATCTCTTAATTTTTTACGCCAAACTGTCATATCAGTTTCCAACTTGGTTGTCCTAAAATAACACATCATAAGCGTTTCGTTGAGAGCATTTGACCACTTCATCCTCTGCTTAGGTTGTGACTGTGAAGTTGATTGTGTGGGGTTTTGTGGTGTAGTGTACTCTTGTATTTGGTTGTTACTATTTATTATTTTGGTTTTCAAATTTATTTTTCTCAGGTTTATTGAAACCTGGTATTTGTAGTATCTTACGGGCCTAGGCCAAAGTGAGATACTAATTTATTGACGGGATAATTTGAGATGATGAATTTGGTACTGCACTGAAATTATTGTCCAGATCTAGCTGTAGAAATTTTCTGACTATGCGACATGTATTTAATATAGCGGCTTTTTGTAATGTTAGGTAAGTGTATTTTGATAGATTTAGGGCATTCAGACTATTAAAAATTTGTTTTGGGATGACGCCTGTAGTTGAAATAACTATTGGGACTATTGTTACGCGGTTCATTTTCCAGACTCTAGTGATTTCTTCTTGTAGTTCTGTGTATTTTCTAATCTTCTCTGTGATAGTTTTTTGTATGTTATTTGTATTTGGTACTGCTATATCTATTATGTATGTGTGTTTGTTTTGTTTGTCTGTTAGCGTTATATCGGGTCTATTATTGTATATGGTGTGATCTGTGATGATAGTGCGGTCGTAATACATCTTATATCGTTCATTCTCTAAAACCGATTTGGGTGAATATTTGTAATATGGTGTGTATGGGTCTTGCGTGAGTTTGTGTTTGTCTGCTAGTTTTTGGTGTATGATATTGACGAGTTGGTTGTGTCTGTGTATGTAATCGTTTTGTGTAAGTGTGCTACATGCTCCTGTGATATGTTGAATGGTCTCCGGCTTACTGTGACATTTTCTGCATAGGTCGTTTCTCATCGTGCTGTCTCTGATTATATATTTCCTATAATTTTTCGTATTGATAACCTGGTCCTGTATCGCCAGCATAAATCCCTCGGTTTCTGGGAACAATCCACTTAATTCTAACCATTTATTAGAAGCATCTTTATCTATGAATATCTGCTGTAGATCGTTCGGGTGCCTACCGTGTAGTTCTTTTTGCTTCCATTTTCTGTGTATGTCTTCTATATGTTGTGTTTTATTTTCTGTTTCTATGTTATCGTCGTTGCTTAAATTTAGTGGTGTGTATTGTTCATCTAAATCGCTTATAGCTTTGTGTAATGTACTATTGTTTTGTTTCCGTCTGAAGAATTGCTTAAGATTTATAATTTGTCGTTTGTGAAGATAGCTTATTTCAATTAACCCTCTCCCTCCATCTTTTCTAGATAAAATAACTCTTTCTATTGCAGACTTAGGATGGTGGTATCTATGTTGTGTTAGTATGGTTCTGGTTTTCACTTCTAAAGCATGCAGTTCCGTTTTGGTCCATTTAATTACACCGAATGAGTAAGTTAAAATAGGAATCGCGTATGTATTTATGGATTTGAATAAATGTTTACTAGCTAACCTCATTTTGCACAGCGAATGAACTCTACTATAGTATTCTTTTTTTAATTTTTCTTTAATAGTTTTATGTTCTAAAAGTCGCGCTTGGTTATAACCTAAGTATTTGTATAATTCTTCATCTTTCATAGCTTCTATTACTTCTTCTGTATTAGTTAAATAATTTCCTTCTACAATCCTACCTTTTTCTATATTTAGTTTACGGCATTTGTCTAGCCCAAAATCCATTCCAATGTCTTTAGAAAATGTTGTTGTTTTATCTAATAAACTATTTAAATCTGCGCTTTTGTTGGCATATAATTTTAAGTCATCCATATATAATAAATGTGTCAGTTGGTGTACTTGTAATCTATTTATTTTAATATCAAAACCTAATTTGGATTCAATTAATAACCTTGAGAGTGGATTGAGGGCCAGACAAAACCATAGGGGACTTAAGGAGTCACCTTGGAATATGCCTTTTTTTATTGCTATTTCGTCTATAATTATGTTTGTGGTATTTGTTTGTAATTTAAGCGTAGTTCTCCAGGTTTGCATGGTAGTCTTAAGAAAATTTACTATAGTTGGGTGAATTTTATAGATTTTTAATACTTCTAGTAACCATGAATGCGGGACACTGTCGAACGCCTTTTTATAATCTATGTAAGCTATGTATATGTTTTTCTTGGATCTTTGGGCGTGTTTTAATATGGTGGAATCTATAATTAGTTGTTCTTTACAGCCCATATGTCCGCGCCTACAGCCTTTTTGTTCTTCAGTTAAAATGTTATTTTTTTCAGTGTGTGATATGATTTTATTAGTTAAACATGACGTTATAATTTTATATAGAGTTGGGAGACAAGTAATTGGTCTATATTGTGAGGGATCTTCGGTTCGGCTCGATTTTGGGATCATGTAAGTGATTCCCTTGGTTAGAAATTCTGGTAGAGGTTGGTCTCCTTTCAGTATGTCGTTTATTTGTTCCGCTAATATGTTGTGAAGTGACTGTAGTCGTTTTATCCAAAAGTTATGCAAACCGTCTATTCCTGCTGCTTTCCAGTTGTGAGTTTTATTTATTATTGACGTTAATTCAAAACTATCTATATCTTCAAAGGCCATGTCATCTATTGAACCAGATCTAGCTGTTTCCTCGTGTATCCACTGTGCTTCTTTATTGTGTTCAGTGCTATCTGACCAAATGTCTTGCCAGAATTCTTTTAGAGACTCCTGGGTCGGAGGATTTACTATTGCATTATTATTACCTTTAAGTTTTCTATGAAATTGTTTTTCGTTAGTTACAAATAATCTATTGTTATCTTTTCTTTCTTTAGCTTTCTTATATCTTGCTAGTCTGTGACTCCTAACCATTAATTTTTGCTTTAGTGTATCTAAATGTTCTTCTATTGTTTTATTAAAATTTTTATGAGTGCTGTGTTGTTTAGTCTTTTCTATAATATCATTTACTTTTTTAACGAGTTTCTTAGCTCTGTTACCATTTTTATATTGAGTTAATCTACCTATGTCTTTTCTAAAACGATCTATATCTATTTCTAATCTTTTTTGCCACGGCGGGTCTTTTGGTTTCCTATTTGTGCAATTCTGTCTTTCTATATTAATTTTTATTTTGAAATGTGCTGTTGTCGTTAGAGCTGTGCAATACATTAAAGTGTGTGTGTCGCTTAGGTTTTCTAAGGTAGAGAGTTTGGGAGGAATAATCTTTTGATTAAATATATTTATTATATCGGATAATTGACGGGTTGATCTTATTTTTGGTAATGTGGGTCTACATGCAGGGTCCATTCCGCTGTATTTTAGGACATTAGTTTCTAATTCATTACTCAATTTATCTAATAGTGTCTGGTCATAGTGAAGTTCTATTGGGCTACTTGCAATATTATCGGGATTATGCTGGGTGTTGTCGTGTGTACTCTCTAGGTCAGGGTAGTCGTTGGCTAAGCTTGTGTCATGTTGTAAGATGTCATTATGTGGGGTGTGTGATTGAGTAACATGTAAGGTGTTTGTGTGTCGAGTTGTGTTTTCTTCTTCATTTTTAATTTGTTCTGCTATTTCGTATCTTATTTTGCTTAGAATGTCGTCTGATAGTAGCTTGTTTCTAATTATAACGCGTCTTTGGTCTGCTATTCTTTGTTCTGTAACATTAAGTTCTGGGTATTGTAATTTAAATTTGTCGAATAATTGTGTGCAGTACATTGTTCTGTCCTCTTCAAGTTTTGTAATGTAATAGTATGTGCGCATGATGAAAATGTTCATATCTTCGGTCCATTTCATGCGCACTCTGGGTTTTCCCGCTTTGGTGGTCGCAGGCTGAGTAGCTGACGCCCCCTGCGAAGCATCCTCAGCGGGACTAACTGTATTCGCCCTATCGTCTGGTCTGTCTGTCGGTTCGGCTGTAGTATTTTTATCGGGGAGAACCCGCCTGCTCAGTCCCCCACCGCCGATGGGTCGCATGCTGTGACACCCAGCATCGGCCCCAGGTGTGCCCCGACGATCGCCCTCGGGTAGCGGTCCTATACGTACTTTCTTTGATCTAGTCTCCATGTTTAATGGGTTTCCAGAGCCACGTTAGCCACGCCAGTAATTTCTCATTCGTGTGTCCGCCCCCCACGTGATTAGATGGTCAATCAGGACGTGTGGTTGTTTAGGGGGCTTATTATTATTATTATTATAAGTTTTAATAACGACGCCATCCTTTTTGTATATGTATCTAGATATGTATTACTACAAGACGTCTGGAAGATTGTTGTCGGCACAGTTTTGTTTTCGATATGAGATGGGTAGAATTCAAGCTTTTGACATATTTGTAAGCATAAATAAGTCTTATCTGAAATATTTGTACTTCTGAAAATTCATAACAGCGCGAAGCTTTGTTTAATGCCAAGATGGAAATGTGAGGTAGCTGGACTATTGATATTCAATTACAAGCTTCCCTTCGAAATCAACACTATCGACTTTCCCTCTAGGCGTATTTTAGCTAAAAATCTGGCAATTGTTTTCTCGGAAATCCAAGAAAGTTTAGTGTCAAAGACATTATTCACTGTTCTTTTTTCATGTTGCCTTGAGTGCTGCAAAATAAAGCAAATGTATATCATACAGCTGAAACGTATAGCTTAACACTGTACGTATGTTATAATCTACGCAAAAATTCGCTGAAAATGTCTCAGCGCCTGAAATTTCAAAACACGTGTTTGCAGTTCCGACCGCAGCAGATCAAATAAGTTTAGTAAACTCTGGTTGCTTTTACAATAGTCTCAAAAGCTAAACCAGCTCTCAGTTTATTTATTAGTTTGGTATTCCTAGCGTCGCACGTACGTATTTTGTTAGAATCGTATGCATACGTACTGTTTGGCGTTATTTCTTCAGAGAATTAACGGACCGATATTTTAGCCCAAAATTCACATTTTCTATGCAATTGGAGTTTTCCTGAAACATGACTTTATACCAAAGGGTCCGTTCAGATAGACCGGGTCGGAGAGCATCGGCGCGCATTTTTCTTTTCACACAGACCGGAGCCGATCGGCTGCGCGAGCATTAAAGAGCATGCAAACGGAGCCAAACGTCAAGAAAAAATACACGATCGGAGCCGGTCGGCTCCTCTTATTATTTCACACAGAGCGCATTCGAGCATTCTCAATGACAAAAGCAGTGCGCATGCAAAAATAAACCTTACTACAAATACTAAGTACTCAATTATCAACGTGTTAAGAATTTGCTCTGCTCTCCGACCCGGTCTATCTGAACGGACCCTAAATGTTTATTTTGTATGTAGGAAATGTGGGCTCCAGCTCTCATATAACATTCTTTAGGCATTCGAAAAAAGTACATAAATATTTGGAAGCTCTAGCTAAGTTTTGCAACGTGGTCATGAACTCATGATCTAAGTGGTTCAGGGTATGCGTCAAGTTTAACATATATATTGAATGTGGAAGCCATTAAGATAATGCTGATGCTTCTTACTCCGGTAGATATCTAAAAATAGTGAGAACAGATATGGATCTAAAAATATAGTCGGGCTAAGGTGTGGCTTATTTCCATTAAGTAATTTAATTAATTTAATTAATTCTTGAGTCCTATTTATTGTAAGGCATTTTGGTTCTAAATAACCTGAGATATTTTATTATTCAGGACATTTAAATTAACAATAACATACAATAACAATTACCAACCAAGGGCACACCGCAAATATTGTAATCCGCCATACATTCCAACCAACTATCAATACACGCTAATTAAACCATAAAATACCAAAAGCATCAAGTATTAAAGTGAAGTGGCGTTTACAAGTGAACATCTAAATTGAAAGCCAAGCCAGGGCATTGGGTAGGAGTTGTAAAGCGGTCCCAATTAAGCAGCGTTGGGGAAACAGCTTGGTTCAGCACGAGCTCGCCGCTCCGACAGCGTGCGGCGCCGCGCTCAGAACAATGTAATGAATTGTGAACATGCTTAGACGTATGGCGATATTACGCTCCATCTGAATCTCGAGCCAACTAGTTAATGGGTTTGTGTCTTTACAAGTTTTATAGTTTAAATCTGTTGGATAAATAAGCTGGTTCTCTGTGGTTATGACGTTGTAAGAGTAGATTAGGGATCTTAGAATTGATAGGACAGTTAATTGTATTATATACTAGCTTCTGCCAGCGGTTTCACCCGCATCCCGTGGGAACTACTTCCTGTACCGGGATAAAAAGTAGCCTATAGCCTTCCTCGATAAATGGGCTATCTAACACTGAAAGAAATTTTCAAATCGGACCTGTAGTTCCTGAGATTAGCACGTTCAAACAAACAAACAAAATATTCAGCTTTATAATATTAGTATAGACTAGCTTCTGCCAGCGGTTTCACCCGCATCCCGTGGGAACTACTTCCCGTACCGGGATAAAAATTAGCCTATAGCCTTCCTCGATAAATGGGCTATCTAACACTGAAAGAAATTTTCAAATCGGACCAGTAGTTCCTGAGATTAGCGCGTTCAAACAAACAAACAAATAAACAAACAAACAAACAAACTCTTCAACTTTATAATATTAGTATAGATTATAATATTAGTATAGATATGCATATTTTTATAATTAATCACTGCTGACTTAATATCAAACTGAAATGTGTAGGAGCTGTACTTTAGTCTTGATTTATAAGTATACAGCTAAAAACGTACCTAGTCTCTGTTTTTAAATGTCCTGGACACAATGAACAATAAGCAAAAACAAACAAAAAGTAAACTACATACATCATACCTTTCCACTCGGAATAAAGACTTTCTATGTAATATGTAAGTACCGTATGTGTTCACTTTTTTACACGAGTGTATTCTTTAGCGCGAGGGAGCGCTACAGTATTTAATGAGCGCACACAGTTTTATAGCAGACAGTGAAAAATATTGGTGAAAGGCTGTCCAAATCCTTTGACTAAAATAGTTAAAACTCTGTGTATATAACATTAGAGGTTCTAAGCTCAATCTCACTGCAAATATTCACGCGAGTTTCATACCACTCTTTAAAACTATGGTTTTCGCAGTGCGGATAAAGCCTTAGATACCTCGGTATTTCTCGGAGGTCCTCGTTAGGACTTCGAGAATGCTCCACAAGTTTATTGTCCAGTCTTCCACAGAAATATCCAGCTTACATTTAAATATAATATTCCGTTTAGTTTGGAAGCTCTTAAGTACTGCAGCAATTAAAGTCTTATTAAAATTCGTCCTACCTATAGCTTTTGAGCGAGGCATGGACAAAAAGATAGCAGCAAAATTGTCAAGTGTTTAAATTTTTGTTTACATAACGCGGTTCTTAATTTTTCTTGAATGTTTTAAAATTAATTAAAGCCTAAGAACGTGTTTTAATTTTATATGTACCTCTCCAAAAAGGAAAAAAAACGAAGAACTTGAGTTATAAAACTAAGAACTTGTCAATTATTTTGTTATACGTCTGCAAGTAAAACATTATCTGTCGGTGGAGCAACATTTTTCAACAAACTTTATGACATTTATAAAAAGCTGTCTGATATCCTTGGTCGCCAGTCCGTTAGTTGGCAGCATTAGTTCGCTCAAGTCCAGGCTCGGCTATTCCGCCTTTTCCTCCTTCGACCAATAATCATTAATTTTCCTTGAGGTCTGGTCCAGACTTCAGATGTTTCTTTGACGAAATTTCATTTCCTTGTTTCGGCGTCCCGCCTTCTGTTCGTTACACTAGCCGGTTTATAATTACAAAGGAAAAATCTCTTACAGGCTACGTGATGTTTATAACAAAAAGATTTCTCCTAACTTGAATTATGGATCCGAGCACAAAAGAATTTTTCGTGAAACTAATAATACTCATCGCTGTACCTGTTGTTAATATTAACAATGTAGCAATTAGTTACCATTACCTAATAATATCAAGAGAATACTTACCTATATATAAAGATCAGTTTTTTACTAAGGTAAGATATTGTAGTAGGTTGTAATTGATACAGTTTTTTATATCTTCTGATCTTAGAGGCTATTCCGAGAACATTGTTTTCTTATAGTTTTCAAGAAAACGAAATCATATTTCTTTAATTACTTAACCTGGATAGTGATCAATGCTGTAGGATGAGGTATTTAACCATTATTAACATCTAGCAACTATTAATGCTTTATCTCCAAACCTTGTCGAAAATCCCACAGGTATAACAAGCGTTATATTTTAGTTTCATATTTTTAAAGCAGTTTACGTCATAACATAATATTAACTCACAGTAACTGCTACACTATTATACTAAGCGGAGAAATGTAAGTTTATGCTTATGCGCTATTTCAAAGTGCTGCGCGGATTTAAAAATAATTTAAATTCTTTGCGTTCCGTACAGTCGCCCATATTCACCGTCCGTTGATAACATTATAATTAATGTGGCTGAGATTTGATGAAGTATATCTAACGTACTATCATATATGGGCTATCATGGCTAAAACAATCATAGACTTGGCCATCAGGTCCATGAAGCCCAACATAAAAAAGAGCAAACGTTTTTCCCCATTCCGCGAAGGTTCGTTAGCAAAGTCCGGAGGCGTAATTATTAAGTAACTTAGAGCAACATTTCAGGTCTCACTAACTATGTACAAGTCCACATTTAGTATGCTGACACGCAGAATTTGTGCGCAAGTCTCATTATTAATTTGTTAATAACATTCTTGTTTGGAGTTGGCTGCGAGTGCATTTCCGTCTGCAGTTTTAGCTCTCAGCATTAAGTTTTGCTTTAGTTTCCGAGACGGGAAATCTCGCTCGCGTGCTTACTTATTCCATTTACCATCGGAAAGACGTGTCGCGTGGTCGAGTTTCCGAGACAATATTGCTCCATAACAACATTTAGGGATCGATAGTGGCTGCATGGAACAGCACTGGGAGCAACCATGAAAAGCATTTATCGATTCGCGTAATAGGATTTCATAAATTCTAAATTGAATGTTGTGCTTTGAAAGCTTTAACAAATTGTGTCCAGTATAATTCGAGCGAAACAGTCGTAAAATATAAACATTGTCCAATTTATTGCGACGCAAACGACTGCGGTTGTTCTTATACTGTTGCTAATGATAACTTCTCTGAAGACTAATGTACGACAATAATTCGTCTAAATTGTTAAGGCCTTAATAAATTACAGTGTTATGGTCATTTTGGAGTTAAGTGGCTATTGCTTAGTCATAGAAATGTAACTAGCATTATTTATAAGATTTAATTTAAAAACTAGATTTATAGAATAACATGAGCTCATTATTGTGAAACGCTTGGAAAAACATAACAATTCTGCGAACCCATTAACGGTATTAAATAATGTTAATTATTTGTTTTAGATACCATTTTGACAAAATATTTACCACTGTGCGCGTGCCAAGCTCGCACACCAATATCGAATTTTGATTGTAGCGGAGAGACCGCGTACATTTGTGACAATAATGAGCGGCTATACTTACGTTGTAACCAACTATTATATCTGGAATCAACAACAAAGCAACGTCAGCCAATTAGGCATTACGTTTGTTTCTGTTGTAGCGACAATAATCAATAGCACGTGCTTGAAATCATAGCGGCCTGAAGCGGCTCAGCCGGGCCGGCCGCAATCGCATTACGTTAATCACGGCATTGCCCCGCCGAGGGCAGTTTGTATGCTGCCTTAATGGACCTGCACCATGTAGCCACTCCCTCACATGTTCTGCTCATGCGTGATTGAAACTTTTATGTGTGATCTTGTTCCACAATGAAAGTTGGATTAAATGGACACAGCTTTGTAACACTCTTGTGTCAGATTTGTTTTAAATATAAAACAGATTCGGCCAAGCTTATTCATGCCATCAAAAGCTTTAACTGTAATCAAAAAGGAACAAAAATGTCTGAATATTTAGGGGATACTGATCCTTTTTATTCGTGCACTTCTGCAGTACACAAATCCAATAGCTTATTGCTGTATGCATCGCTGAGATGCTGACGTATCTAGAGCTTGTGGAATGTAGAAAACTACTATCTTCCGTACTCCGCTTTTCTTAGGATTAAATTCGTAGTGGATATCAAAGTCAGTTGGTGTTTTGGAGCACGTCATTGCTGGGTATCTTTGAGCAGGTTATAAACTTTTATGAAACTCATTACAGAGATTGTTTAAAGAAAATGTGGGACAATCAGAACACTTGATATAAAAACATATACCTCTATATTTCCATAAGTAAATGTTTAAACATCGACGATCTTTATGAACAAATATTGTCACAGTTAACAACGACTCCTGCTATACAACAAAAGAATGAAAATCATTTTAATGGGACTTGACTGTTGCCATGCTTTCAGAAAAAGTAGGACTGTTGAGACAAAAAGACAGTCGCCATTGTGTGTTGTATTGATCGCATATATTGTTAGAAACAAATCAAACGTTCCTTCATCGTAATTTGAAGATAAGAGCTTATCAGATAAAGTCCAATTTTGCTCAAATTGTGGTTTTAATAACTTAACGTACGATGACCGATGTTGATAATAGGCATAATGTGTATTGTTTTTTTTTATTGTGGACACCCAAACATATCTCACGTAAATGATCAATACTTCATTATTTCTATAGGATGTTTATTTGTATCATATATAGCTTATGATTAATTTACAGATACTACATATTCGAAATGTCGTATTATGCAAGCAGAACTAAGAATTTGGTTTACACGAGCAACTTAAACCGACGTAGTTGCAAAAGTTATAATGTAAGAGGAATCAGTTTATATCAAGAGCAACAGGATGAACAAAACGCTCCTTGCTTTTTTGTTAAGAGAGATAAAATAAATGTTCTTTATGTTAAACGAACTAGTTCGTGCTTTAAAACCGGAACAATGTAAATTAACTCTTATTTAAAAGAAGGCCAACTTGTATAATGAAAGGAATTAATGAAAAAAACTAAAATAATGTAGCTGTATTTAAATAACAAACATTGTTATTACGTAATACGATCAAAACAAATAATATAACTTAAAACATTACTGTTATAATGGGTTTCGCTCCGCGCCAACATTACATGCACGATTAGTAAGTCAGTTCTTGTTTAATGAACAAAGCTTTATGTTTGAGAATGAACGTGGAGGGAAATATACAATGCTTAGGTACTGTAGGAACTCTATTATCACGTGCAGTTGACGATCTACGTTGTGTTTACTTGACTCATTACTATTAAAAGCCACGGTCTAATAATATAAATCCAATTCATTTAAGATAGCTCGTTTAATGACCTTGTTATTTGCAGCTTTATGACATTTACTTATAACGAAGTTCCAGTCACAATAATTGTGTTTAATAATTCATAAGTTCAGATAGTAAAGCCCCAAGTGACGGCAAATTTATTCGCTGTTTTGAATAAAATTTGAATCGTTTGATAAGGCATTTGGAGTAGCAATTGAGGTCCGTCTGCAATTAGCAGGAAATTTCTTAAAGCTCTTGCGGCAACTTTGTTCCGGCTGGCGTCCAAACTGATCAAGTCGGTGGTAGCACGTCGCGAGTTCCTAACACTCATTAATTTCTTTGAAGTCTCGCCTTCAGCCGACAACTTGCTCGGCTCTTTCTCACCAACAATTATTAAGAAATTACTTCTGGTTCATTATTGCAGGAGTACGCACGCGTCCCACGCTCGTTAGCCGAGCCCTTCCGACTGAACACATCGCGCGCTCTGATTGAATGTTTTTGTTTTCACATATACTCGTACGTGCCGCTGTGCTCGAGTGCAACATCCGACCTGATTATGAGAATTAAATACCAGTGTGCTACAAAGTTCCGTTTGCGAACAATTATGGCCGTGGTTAAAAGTTTGCTGTTCTGTTACCAATGCAGAAATAGTTAGTGCTTGATAAGAATGTTAACGGCTCCTATTACTGAGTAATTGATATAAGGTCAAACTGCAAGTCCAAGTTCCAGCGAAACCGCGGCGCTGCAGCTGCTGGAAACGTTGTTAGCTACGTTATTCAATAAACTTTTAATCGCATCAACTCGACTTTCCAATCAGGCTAAACATGCTCCCAACTTAGTTGAGCTGAAAGTTATAGACAACATAACTTAAGCTTAAATGATTTGTTCATTTTGTTTGCTCGTTGTAATGTTCATGTAATGTACCTATGTAAGTAATAATGTACTTATGTAGTTTTGACGGCAAAGTCTTAAAAAATCTATTATAAAAAAATAACCTCGATGTTTTGTCATGTTGGCACAAAGCTGTATATCTCCTATTATTTTAAAAGTAATGTTTAATTACTGTAGTGTCTCAAACTCTCCAGAATATAACTAGCGTACATTTTATTTTGTATGTCTTTCCTGTAGCAAAAGTGCTGGTCGCATGGCACGACACGCCAGCATAAATGACATTATCTCTCTCATATTCTATTATGTCTGGAAATAAAATAAAAACCACCTGGAATATAATTAATTCAGAAATAGGCCGATCCACTGTACGGAATCGAGACTTCCACTTAAAAATAAACAATGTAGACGTTAAGTCAGATTCGGAGGTGGCATCTGAGTTTGAAAAATTTTTCACCAATATCCCTATTTTAACAACCAGAACTCTGATGTCTTCTTCCAGTTCGGCTTTTACAATATTAAAAAATTGTGTTGCGGAATGTGACAAAAGTTTTGAATTCGCAGTTGTTAGCTCTAAGGATATTATTCTAGCATATAAAGATCTCGATGTAAAAAAGACTGCTGACCTTTGGGGATTGTCAGTTCAGATAATCTCATCGATAATTGAAATAATTTCACCTTATTTAGCAACTGTGTTCAACTCTTGTGTTGCGTCTGGTGTTTTTCCTGACTTGATGAAACTTAGTAAAGTAATCCCATTGTTTAAATCTGGTAGTACAACCGATCCATCAAATTTTCGGCCAATTTCAATTTTACCCACTTTGAGTAAAATTTTTGAGAAATTAATATTACGTCAATTGTTGAGCCATTTTAATAAAAACAACTTGTTGCACACTAAACAATTTGGATTTACCAAGGGTCGTTCTACTACGGATGCGGGCGTGGAATTGCTTAAAAATATATTCGAGGCCTGGGAGGATTCGCAGGATGCGCTCGGTATTTTCTGCGACTTGTCCAAGGCTTTTGATTGCGTGCACCATGATATACTCATCAGGAAACTTCACCACTATGGTATCAAAAATAAGGCTCTTGACCTTCTGACTTCTTATTTGCATAATAGAATTCAGAGGGTAGATGTCAACGGTAAGAGGTCTTCTGGATCTACGGTCACCATGGGGGTTCCACAGGGTTCAATTCTAGGCCCTTTTTTGTTCCTTATTTATATTAATGACCTCCCTTATCACATAAGGGATAATCACAAGATTGTGTTGTTTGCCGATGATACTTCACTCGTTTTTAAAATCAAGCGCCAACTCGACAATTTTGACGAAGTTAACAATGCACTCTCTAAGGTTGTTCATTGGTTTAATGTCAATAATCTTCTTTTAAATGAATCTAAAACGAAGTTAATTAAATTCTCAACGCCAAACGTAAGGCAGTTACCAACCAATGTACAACTAAATGGAGTAGAGTTGAAGCCTGTTGAGTCAACGGTATTTCTTGGTTTGACCGTTGATTCTAAACTCCAATGGGGCCCATATATTGTTAAACTGTCAGGAAGGCTTAGTTCAGCCGCCTATGCTATTAAAAAGATCCGACTAATCACCGATGTGGACACAGCCAGAATAGTTTATTTTAGTTACTTTCATAGTTCAATGACGTATGGGATCCTCCTTTGGGGAAACTGTGCGGATGTTGAGACTATATTTATTTTACAGAAAAGAGCTGTTCGAGCCATTTATAATCTGGGTCCAAAAGTTTCTCTCAGAGAGAAATTCAAAGAAATAAATATTCTGACTGTTGCCTCGCAATATATTTTTGAAAATTTAATGTACGTTCGTAAAAACATTTCTAACTTTGTTCAAATGTCTGATGTTCATAGCATAAATACTAGGAATAAACATAATCTTGCTGTACATGCTACTCGCCTCCACAGAGTAAGCAACTCGTTCATGGGTCAATGTATACGCTTTTACAATAAACTTCCCAAAGCGGTTCGTGATTTACCTATCAAGAAATTTAAAAATCATATAAAATCCAAACTTTTGAAAAAAGGATATTACAAAATATCTGATTATTTAAATGATAAAGAAGCTTGGGAATGAGCTGCTCGCTTAGTGAGTGATATCTTTTCAAATGCCTGTGTATTGTTCTTTTGACATTTAAATATTATTATCATCAGATAACATTTTATTAATGACATTTTTTTTTTTTTTATTGACATTTATATATTATAATTGTATTTTTTTTTAATTATTATTATTGTGAATGTGAGTATCGTGTATGCGAGCAACATTATATACATATTCTTATAACATAAATACTGTCTGGCGGGTTTGAGTATTTTTAAATGGCCTACGCAAATGTTCTGCAGATCTGGTATCGTCGTGTGACAGGTCGTTGAGCTCCCTATGATATGGTTGAGCTACACGACGACTGATGCATGCGTGCCGTCTGTTGGGACTGGTCAGCTCCAGCCTGATGTGGCTCTTTCCTCAAAAGGCCATTCCAGACCGCGTACATGGTGACACTCGCACATAATATTATTTGATTTATTTATAACATGTTTGGACTTTAAAAGAGACTATGACCCTTGAGTTTGTTTCGGCATTTCTTCTCAGGGATCAGTCATTAGGAAATGCCGACCTCAGCGTTCTTAAAAATGACGTGTAAAAGTGATTTAATGTCCAACTTGCAAAATAAACGATTTCATTTCATTTCATTTCATTTCATTTCATTTCATTTCATTTCATTTCATTATCCGTCGTGATCTTGTCACCGCCGGAGTGCCAGCCATTTTAGAACCCAGAGGCTTGGCACGCGACGATGGCAAGAGACTAGACGGGATGTCTATAATGCCTTGGAAGATGGGAAGGTCTTTGGTGTGGGACGCAACCTGCGTCGACACCCTTGCACCTTCCCACCTTCCCAGTACGGCGAGCTGTGTCGGTGCAGCTGCTGCAGCCGCGGAAAACCTCAAGCGGCACAAATATGTAAACCTCACCGGCAATTGCATTTTTGAGCCGTTTGGGGTTGAAACCCTGGGACCATGGGGCCCAAGTGCCCACAGACTCTTTCGAGAAATTAGTAAGCGATTAGTGGAGTCCACTCGTGACCAAAGGGCTGGCCTATACTTCGGTCAAAGGATATGCATTGCCATCCAGCGTGGCAATGCAGCCAGCCTTTTGGGCACGATCCCAGCTGACAGCGATGCGGATGAATATTTTGATACCTAGTTTTAATATTTCCCTATAATAAGATCATTTTGTTTTGACTTAAATAAATAAATTAATTAAAAGAGTAGTAAAGAATAAATAAAAACATTTACCGGAAAATAAATACAATTTTTGTTTCCGTCCTCCACCATAGTTTCACGGAAGCAGCACTAATCTTAATATATTTGCCACGACCCTTCTAATTGAACAATGTTTAGATTACAGAAGAACAAAATTGCCTTGTGTCGAGCGGCAGAATTACAACCATTGGGAAAACCAAATTAATTACACAAACAGACTCGCACGCAACACATACACTTCGTGACAAGTTAGAAGCTTATGCTCATGACGGAATCTGAGCAATGAAGTTAAAGATAATTGAGACGTCGCAATGCCCCGCGGGCGCACATCCCAGTAACGAGTGTCGCACCTCGCATACGAAACACCGCCTCGTCTCACCGAGCTCGCCACCGCGCCCGCCGCCACTCTGTTTACACAACAACAAATTTGTGTTATCCAACATGGCCCATCCTACATTAAGCTATTCCATGAACACACAAACTCACGCTACTGTTTAAAGATGACGTCACCGCCGACTCGTACAGACTCCTCTAACGCATGTTGTCATTAGCAAAATGATTCTTATTACTCCATTTCGCAAATTTATCGCTGCGGCAGACGCGTTTGGTGGCGAACAAAGAGATTTATGAGAGATGTCGACGTCAAAAGACAGGAAACGATTGAAATAGTTCCGATAGAAATATTAGAAATAGGGTTGAAATGAAAATGTTGGAAAATTTTGTGTTTGTCCAAAAATATTACTGCTGAAATTTTCCCATTTACTCATCAGGTAAATTGTGATAATTAAGCAGAGGTTTTGGAATAATTATTGTACCAAAATAAACTAACCACGAACATGTAGCACTTTAGTCAGTTAGTGGGCTCACAAGGGTTACATATCACATATCTTAACGCTACATTAATTAACGATGAAAGTGGGAAATCGTATATCATGCATTACTGCGTAAAATCGTCCATGTTGATCGTAGTTAGATTGCAAGTGGGAGGCTGTGGACGTGCGCCAATCTGTGCTGTTTGCTCCCATTCGTCCCTATGAGATTATAACTCGAGCGACCGATCTCACCGACGCCGCATTTCAACCCATTAGACCGTGTTCAATATTATATTTCATTGTTGAATTTCTTGCAGAAAATTCTCACTACATGCAGGGAAAAACTGGACGCGAATTTAAAATTTATTTTTATTTATACTTACGTATTTACTTTTGGATTCTCTTAAAAGTGGCTTTCGTTTTTAAATACGGTTGTTTGGTGGAAAGAATTTCAGCCGCATTAGTGAATAACTTTGAAATTCTCCTTTGATATAAAGTGTGATGGTGTGGCGTTGAATTATGCAAGAGATCTTATCTATTTTATGTGTTTGACTCGAAGAATAGTTCATTAGTAGGAATTTACGGTTTGCATATTTTAATGTAGATTAGCAAAACCGAAGACATCATTATTGCTACTTTAGCATAAGCTTGGTAAGTAATTCTGAAACTACAAAGAGAATATTGGCGGCCAATAAATAAGATTGATTGTTTCTCTAGTGTTTCGTAGAGCTTACTAAGTACATATTACAAATAATATATTGCTGTAGATTCTTTTTCGATATTAAAACTGTGACGTCATACGTCATCTGAACAAAAATATAGACGCTATGATAAAGGATTGTCAGCCATTCGCGACGTCGACTGACACTCGATTCCGTTTGTTTATTCGCGAGAGTACTTACGATATGAACTTTACGCTATATTGAACAATCTCCGATGTGTATTTTATATAAAGATTTTTTTTCATATGAGGTTAGACTGATATTTAATGAAAATAATTGAAAATTCAAACCATTTGTTCAGTTTTTTACAAAAAGAATTTACTAAAGTTGTAATAGAATTGCGGCGTCTCTAGAGAATAAGACGGTAAAAATGGTTTTAATTTTAGAATATTTTACTTTATTTAGTTATTCTGTTCTGAGGCGCCATATCAAGAATTGCTTGAGCATACAGGAAGTCAAGAATTCAAGTAATATTATACAAACGTTCAAATGTTTAACTAGAACAATTCTCCGCGTCTGATAAAACAGAAGTAGAAATATAATAAATGTTAAACAGCGGAGTTTACTGCTCAGACTTATTTCTCGGAAAGTTTCCCGAGGATCGTATCTCGAGTCCTTAGCTGATTACAGTCAGTTTTGTTGTAAAACTTAGTATTTGCTTTCCAAACATACTTGGAATCAATCGATAATCTCCATGCTATCTTTCCAAGTTTATGTCAGCTGGAACAACACTAAGAGGAAAGCATTCCGACAGTTCAATTATATTTAAGAGAGGCTTCGTTATAAATGAATCGGAAACTTTTAAAATTAATCTGTCTACATAATACATCAAATCAAATTTCATGGTTTCAGTCTGGATAAACTTCGCGCTCCGTTAAATTAATACATCGTAACGCCAACGACCTTGTCTGAGGATTTTACCCAAACATTCAAATTAATATTAGAGCCATCCGGCACTGTTGGATTTAATCCACTAGAACAATAACATTGTTAACATTTCATCGTCGTCGGTTAGCTGTGCGTCTACAATATTTAGTACTGCTTAATTAATTAAATTAAGCCGCCCGTTAAGGAGTAGGTGCCATTATTATGATTAATAATGTACACACGCGGCGTGATGGGCTCGGTGCTCGGTGCTCACTCGAGCGGTGTCGGCGCGCCTGTCGTGTCGTGTCACACCTCCACGCACTTTATATGCAATCACCTATTGATTACCAATATTAAATACCTAACTGATCATTAACTACGTTTATCGTGCTCGTATGTACGCCGCACTTCTGCGAACTAATTTGTTGATACGAAAAAAGTATTGTAAAGAAGGCTCGGATTTTAATGAAACTTCCTGGTTTTTCGTTTCTGAAATGTCAAGTGGCATGAGCCTAATTTTGACGTTAACTTCGACTATTACTAAGCCAAGATTAGGGATGAGTTACACATGATATGACATGACCTTTGATATATGAGCATGATGTACAAGAGCACAATGTGAGATTTAATTCCATTTCTTCAATACTTTGTAATACTGGAATGATTAATGGCATTTTCCACTGAGAAGTAAATTGCAAAACATTGACTTTTTACCCGTATTTGATCTCGATCTCTTGTTTGATTTGTGTTTTGTACTCTTTTGTAAGCTATTATTGGTCCGTGAACAGAATTTGTAAAAAGACTGAAGATTTATGAAGGTACTTTTTCATTTTTTGTGATTAAAAAGTTTTTGATATTATATGATATATAATGCATTGAATAAAACGTAATGGCTATGATCGTTGAAATCCTATGCTATTAAAGTAAAGTAGTAAACTCACACCAAACAGAAGCACACTTAGCGTAATTGGCAAAGTTAACAGCAATGTGAGTAATTGGCATCACATGACATACTAATGTACCGTTTTATAGTATTTTAAATAAAACGTGAGTTTTCAGTTGACTAGTATGCTCCATATATTCCATCTTCGTCTTAAAGCTTCAAAATATAAATGTTCAACATATTTCAAATTCGATTGTGGGGCAAAATAAGTTTTTTTGGATTATTCTATACCAACTCTGAATTTGTCTACTCGTTCGTAACGAGCTTGTTAGGGACTTAGACATAACCGTACAATTCTATTTCATGGGAATTTGATATGATTCGTTCTTTTCAACCCCGGGGGATTCAGACACGATATTATTTTATTTATTGCATTTATCACAGCTACAGTATAGAAAAGTGTTTGAACTGTTTTCACTAGTATTTACGTGAGCGCGTCACACGGGACTTGGTGCTCGATTTTATCTCTGTTTTCATTTGCTCGATGCCCTCGTCTGCTACGGCGCTACGATGCTACGACGCTACGATGCTACGACACAACGTAGTCCGTAGCCGTTTGTAGCAAACGTTTCTAGGGTTGGATGCTTTGACACTTACTTAACTGTATTGTCCACTCACACGGACTTTATATTCAATTCTATTCTCGTACACGCCCTATTTAAATTCTGTAGCCCGTGGCTATGACGCGCGAGTTAAAGTTTCGTTATGTTTAATATTAAGATTTTTAATCATATTCATTTGTAGTTTGTAGTAGTGTATAAAAGTTTTTAAATAATTTAAAATGTATCAATTTCACAAAAACTTTCTCATTTCAACTCAATTTGAAAACATTTCAGCTTGATTGTTCCATTTTTCGTATTCATTCGGGTTTATATTGTGCCACGTTAATTGCTAATATCTTTTTGTAAAATTAGTTGAAGCCAGCCCTGAGAATTCGATTCAAGAATGCGACTCGATAATGATAGTTGTAGTCTGCGTTTGTTCAATCAATTTGAGCTAGATTTATTGTTGGAACCGTTTACTGTTTTACATAACATCGAGATTAATTTCGATTCAACATCTTTTATTGCTATTCAAAGAGATCAACTGCGCAATATTGATTTAAATAAGTAATGTATTTTAATGAATAACTTGAATTGAAAATTTATACTATTTCTCAGATAAATATGAAAGGAATGACAAGGTCAGAATTTGTTCAGAATACTTTTCACCGATAAAATGAATCGTATAATGTGTAATTAAAAAAATACAACTTCATGCGCCAGAATAGCTACAAAACAAAAGAAAGAAAATACAGCAAAGAAACTAAAATTGCGTTTTCTGTGCCATTAGAAAACAAAGATTACGTATATATTTTACTAGCTTCTGCCAGCGGTTTCACCCGCATCCCGTGGGAACTACTTCCTGTACCGGGATAAAAAGTAACTTATAGCCTTCCTCGAGAAATGGGCTATCTAACACTGAAATAAATTTTCAAATCGGACCAGTAGTTCCTGAGATTAGCGCGTTCAAACAAACAAACAAACAAACTCTTCATCTTTATAATATTAGTATAGATTTGGGATTCCGTAAATTTTAAAAAGAAAATACGGGGAGTTTATGAGATCACTGGATGCTTTAGTTTGCATACGTCTGTCTATGTCACCGACATTTCCTCGGAGCGTAGTGTTACACCAATGCAATGTGAAATCGCGTTTGTATGTTAGTACTTGTTGACGCGTGTAGCTATTCCTGCTTCATAGAAAACCACTTAAAACCACAATGTTTATGACTAAAATAACTATTTAGTTCACACAAATATTTGGTTAGCAGATTCATGTTTTGAAATAGAATTTAATTCTAAAAATGGTTTGCATTAATCCCGACCTGTTTAAATCAATATATCTACTCTGAAACCAACACCATAACATCGGCTTTTACTATGTATTAGAATATATAAGCGATATGTACCTATAATGTATACTATCGGTATCCTGTCGGGCTTTATGGAATTTGTGGATATACCAGCTTTAATAATATCACAAACAACGATGTATACTGTTTCCAGGAAGGTGATTTTACTTTTAAATCGCTGTCACAGAGCGCCAAAGCCAGAGCTTCCCAAAGATGGAAACAAAAAAATATAAATATCATCATCCTCCGAGCCTTTTTCCCAATCATGTTGGGGTCGGCTTCCAGTCTAACCGGATTCAGCTGAGCACCAGTGCTTTACAAGAAGCGACTGCCTATCTGACCTCCTCAACCCAGTTACCCGGGCAACCCGATACTCCTTGGTTAGACTGGTGTCAGACTTACTGGCTTCTGACTACCCGTAACGACTGCCAAGGATGTTCAATGACAGCCGGGACCTACAGTTTAACGTGCCATCCGAAACACAGTCAATGGTGTCTAAGATATACTTAGAAAGTACATACAAACTTAGAAAAGTTGCATTGGTACTTGCCTGACCTGGGATCGAACCCGCGCCCTCATACTTGAGAGGCTGGTCCTTTACCCAATAGGCCACCACGAAAAAAATATAAATAATTGTGCGCTTAATCAATTTTCTCTTTAATTTTCACTTTGGTTTAGTCTTGGAGTTGATCTCAGTATGTAAAACCTGAAACCTACATTTTGATAGTTTTCTACTATTGATTTGACAATCTGCATTCCAAGCTGCCTATGGAGATATTATAACAATAATTGTATGATTACTCCAAATTTTATGTCTCCACTACAGACACAAGTTGATACAGATTGGCTATTTTATTATTCTAGCTAGAACTCCCATCGAGGTCTCATGCATAAATTACGTAGATCGAAAGAATGACAAGTACGGCATCGTGTTAATGGCCATACATACGAACAATTGTCACATTAATATTGCTGCTATACTAATATTCGGACAGCAAGCGAATCAAAATTTTGGACCATGGCACAGAGACTCTCAGGCACTTTGCCAACCGCATCGCAAATTGTCCGTAGTGAAACGTCTCTCTCTAATCATATTAGCAGAAAGAGATAGATATAATCTATTGTCCATGTGTATGGATGGGTCCTTTGACTTCAGATCCACTAAGCATACAGTATTAATAATGATGAACAAAAGTAAAGCGCAAAATAAAATACTACAAAATAACAACATTGTTTAAAATTTGTACTCAATTAATAAACTACGATACAACTCAAAGGAGTAAAATAATGGAACACGAACAAAGTTATTATATGAAACGTACATGCATTATGTAATGTAAGTACATAATGTATTAGTTTACTCGGCCGGCAAGTGTGGCGAGGGAACACAGATGGAGAGCAAACACGGGCTTAACTGCACTAGACGAGTAGATTCCCTTTTAATTAAACGAGTTCTAGACGTGCTCACCGAGGCCAACTACTGAACTTACACACAAATTGATATAAAACAACGAGCGCACATCGCAATAATTACTCATACATGTTCCATTTTCAAACATTCTACCGAAACTTCTTTATGAATATTCAAGATAAAACCTCCCACATGCAAAGTCATACCTACTTGTACGCTAAGCTATTTTACTTAATTTGACATCGAACTCAAAAAGAGAATAACAGAACACCGTATCTCTGAAAACTCAAACTAAATTATCCCACCTACTTAGGCTATTATTAAAATCCATTAACGAGGGTACGTGACTTTTGTGTCACGTTATTTATTACAAGTTGCCTAAATAAGACCCATCTGATCCATTACCTACTCATAGCACAAACATTCAAAATAAAACACAGGACACTTTCAATGTGAAAAGGGTCGAGCGGGTAATTGGAAAACATAAAACACAAAAACTCAATTTATATCCGTGCAACGCGTGTAAATAATATAAATTGATTTGGATCAATTTTAGGGGGGAGAATAATCACCGCGTTTTATTGGCTGTGCCTCGATCACAAGTGTTTTGTGAGTTCATAAGAGCCGCTATAAATTGTATGATAAAATGCTCGTTGTTGTTTTAGTGTCCCGGAGCCGCGCCTCGTGGCTCATAAAGTGTAGCGTGTCACATGCCCTGTATGGCGAATCATCTACAGGTGTTGTTCGGTGTGATTTCCAATTACAACTCGACCTATTACCATTCGTCTGTTAGTATTGATTTTTACTGTCTCCTGTATAAAACTGTCCCCTTAATTTTAGCACAGATATTGGTGTATTGGGTTAATTCCTTTAGGTGGGTAGATATGTATATGTATAGCTGGTGGTATGCTCTATAAGCTGTGACAGGTTGCTACTGCATGTCTACCGCTACTAACTGTGTTCTCAATACCATATACCTTACACCATACATACCTATATATGGCCACACTACAAATTCGGATGCTGGTTGACTGAAAAACTAGTCTTCTATAAACACATTTTGTTTAAGCAAAGAATAGAGATCCACTCTTCTTTAATAAGATTCACTCTTAGTCTACTTACAGCGGGTGAAATCATTTTAATATCACCTAAAGCTGCATTAATAAGGATAATATGTATTTGGATACCTCTAAACCTACTCACTGAAAAATAATAGGGATAAAACATGGCTATTTATGATTGCAATAAATAAGCCACTAATAAAATATTATACCTACCTACCACTCTGAAATTCCGAGTCCATTTATTAATATAAATACGTTATAGTTCATAGATAATCCGTGGTTAATATACCGAGCGGTTAACGCACGCCTGCACTCGGCGTTAATAAACGGCTTAAGCTTTTCAGCGCAGAATATCATTAGACATCACGGACTAAAAGGACCTGTTTGCAATACGTATTACTCGAAGCATTGAACTGAACAAGGCAATTCGAACTAATCTACAAGTAAACGAAGATCGCGATAGACACATCTGTATATAGCAGTAGGACTGGGGTAATAGCCGCCGAGACTGGCGACCAGCTAACTTAAGCTGAACAGCAAACTTAATGTAACTTCGTCCGCAGCCAAGAGGCCTAATAATGACGCCATTATATCAGACCCTTTAATATTCTCCTAATAATGACTAATTGTAATTAATTACGTTTTAACGTCACGAATTACTTGATTGGTACTCTGTTGCGAAACGTTTTTGGTATTTAGCTGGTGCGGTTTAGGTTATTAAGCGCTTATATCGGATATCTTTCGGATTATTGGGAGCACGGAAATAGCTCCGAGCTATAACTAGTTGTTACTAACATTGCGCTGGTGCCTGACAAGTATCGATGAGATACTGGATTCTAATTCAGGCAAATTGTGGATTTGATTAAAGGGCTTACAGCTTATGACCAATTTCAAGCTTATTACAAATATTTATTTTAAATGTATACCAGAGGTATATAACATTATTAAATTGAAGAGTTTGTTTGTTTGTTTGCTTGAACTCGCTAATCTCAGAAACTACTAGTCAGATTTGAAAAATAATTTCAGTGTTAGATAGGTAGCTCATTTTTCGAGAAAGGCCATAAGCTACTTTTTATCCGGGATCGTGTAGAGGTTCCCACGGGATGCGGGTGAAACCGCTGACAGGAGCTAGTTATCTATATAATTAAACATTTGGCTAATTTGTAAGATAAGCTCTTTAATTTTATTCGTCAATTATATGGAATAATTTATGTCGTCGCGGGCCGTCTGGACGTTCGATTGGATTTGGTTATCATAATAGCCTATTGCCTTAGTAATTACCTTATTCTGTATTAATTAAAATATAGTCAAAGACGTACATTATCAGTATGCTTTAGTATTACTTATAAATACAGCTTTTTGTTTTGATATCATTATATTAAAATGTAGGCAATTGACTTAACGCAAGTTTTTCTTTTTTAATAAATGGTTAATTTTCTGAGTAGTTCACAAAGACTTTTCGACTTTAAGCACTTTCTGATTCTGCAGACATTAATTATCTGCTCTGTTACAAAATGAAAGAAAGGCGAGTAAGATGAATTAGGTACGCAGTGGGTGTACTAACGGTTATCTAATTGTAGTGTCGGTGCACGACGCAGCAACGTTTGCGCGGCCAGTGACGTCACAACGGGCTTGCACGGCTCACAACTCGATCACTAACATACTAATGTGGGGGTCTAATGTACTCGCCTAATTCTGGAATTGTATTTAAAAATGTCGTTTTGAGGTTAAATGATGGTTTTACTGGTTTCAGGTGGTCAGAAGAGCGTCGCATCTGTGCAGAAGGGAATAGAATATTGCAAGCAATAATTTAGCCAATCAATTTGCGGTATTTTAGATCATGTGGTTCGAGTTATGCCTCGACATTTTCATGGCTTGAATCTCCTATAATACTGAACGAATTGTATTATAATTAGCCTTTTATGATGCCACAAGATTGTTAATTACCAGTGCTTAACGTTTAACTGAACAGTTAATGAAAAAGATTGATTTGATTTGATTTGATACCTTAAGCCTCAGAAAAAACAGAATCAGATACCACAATTGTTAGTTTAATAATAACTAATCAAGCGCACATAAGTATGTGAGCCATGTTTCGCACGGAATAAGGGAATCCGAAAACAAAAAGCGTTCGGGCGAGAGCGGGATCTGCGGGCCGCAGCTGCAATTACCTAATGATGCGCAGTGGTTACCCAATTACAGCGACTACCGCTGCATTTACGTTTTTAGTTCCGCTGATTCAGCCGCTTTGCTCGATAATTTACTGAGCACTCCTGCTGAAACACGACGATTGCTAATAAAAACTTCCAACATATTGCGTATTTTCAAAGCTATATCTCTAACGAACTAAGGCCTGGTCCACACTTTGAAATTAATTTGATGCATGAATCTCAATGGTATTGATGATCCTTTGAGTTTCCATAACTATAATATGCAGCGACACGTAGAGGCTAGTGCGAGCTTTTTATCATCGCAAATTAGGTTCCGTCGGTGTAGCCTTCGCAAACAAAGTGAGAGAGATGTTAATTTAATGTACGTCGGTGTCACTCGAAGCGGACCCGCAGCTCCGACTTTCAAAGGACTAGGGCAGCCACGGATTCTCTATTATGTAAATTTTCGCGTAATTTTCTCGGTGGGAGTGCGCCGGCCAGACTTTGTAACACGAGTGGCCTCTCATTAATACTTACCTGAGCTCTTCAATTTTTGAAGGACAAC
The DNA here is from genome assembly GCA_963856015.1 of Helicoverpa assulta. Taxonomy (NCBI): domain Eukaryota; kingdom Metazoa; phylum Arthropoda; class Insecta; order Lepidoptera; family Noctuidae; genus Helicoverpa; species Helicoverpa assulta. The sequence continues at coordinate 8,340,128 of CAWLCW010000016.1, forward strand.
GTAAATTTACAAATGCTGATTCGGTTAAAACGGTCACCAATTAAAAAGCAAATCAACCTTTTCTGGTACAAAATAACCTGAAACTGTGGGAAAAGGCAGAGTTTTTAATTGCAAGAAAGCTCTTTGAAAACGGTCTTAACTAACCTAAACCATCCATCGTTGCTAAAAACATTGTCTCTTAGTACATTTTTGGTATTTAAATTAAGTACTTCAACCTTCAGCTTAAGAGGCAGGTAGGTCGAGGGCTTTATGTAAAAAACACACCTTCTTGTACACAGACTTCCCTGTGGACTCTTGACCGCACCGTAGATTAGACCTTGTTCGCAATTCTGGTGCGATGATAATAAAACACACAAACGTGGGAGGTATTATTATTCTCTTATCTAAGAAATATGTGAAAGAATAAAAGAACGATACTTAAATAATAGCCGTCTGAATGTTTCCATTTGTAATGTAGGGCACATAATACGAAAACCTAACGGGTACTAATCCGTAGATGAGCCGTCGGTTTCGTAGGAACATCTGCGGCCGCGACAACAACGACGCGAGCGAAACAAAAACGAAATGAGAAAGGTTTGGAAAGTCGTATTGTGGCAAGTTGCGATGAAGCAGGAGCTTCAGGCCCACATGTATTGTGTGCGCCCCCCGGCCTCGCCCGCCTCTCGCCCGGCCACCTAGTGCGAGCTACAACTTCACCTGATGTCGCTTTTTTGTCAAAATACTTCTTCACTCAAGCAAACGTAGATACAAATATGGTTTTAATAATTATCATTTGCTTATTTACACTTATGATGAAATTATCATTGCTTTTTAATCAGTCATATGAAACATATTTTAACAATATTTTTCCAATTATAAAAACGTTACCTTCAATGTAATTTTGTAGGTACTATTGAAATGTAGAATTTCTATGTAGCGAAACCATGTTAAATTAAAAAAATAATTAGCCGTTTAAGCATCTCTTCGAACGAGATAAACGTACTTACGTCCCAGTTTATGTGCTGAATGGGTATTAAACACAGTCTTTAATTTTAGTAACTCGTATTTTATGTAAGCGTATAAACGTTTTACGAGAAGCACTAGACGTGAGTTGCTTAAATATCAATACGGTCCGTTCATTAACTACTTCTTGCGAAAACTGCGATTCTTGTCTGCCATGAACACGAATTGCTTGATAAAATACACATAAAAATAGTTTACGAGCAACTAACATATTATTGTATTATCTAAGACATACTATTTTGGTGTTTCAGAACGTATCCGTTAGAATTAGAAAACGGATCACTCGGCTTATAAGTTCGTGTTCCTAAAGTTTCTAGCCAATTATTGTTTTCAACGTTTCATCAGTTAAGTTCGAACAAAGTTGAATTCGATAATAATGGGCGCTTATTTTTGTTTGAAAGTTTCAAATTCAATAACAAAAGAATACTTGGATTGTTTCCACAATGAAACACGCTAAGTTTCACTTTTTGCCCCATTTACTTTTTAAATAATAAAAACGTAATAATATATACCTGGCCTGTGATGCAGTGTGTGTGGCATCTCCGTGACAGTTAACATCTCTGGTATGGGTGATAATACTTTGATAATCTACCTCGGGAGGCACATTAACATGATGCGGCGGCTGCGAGTAGCGATCTGTGAACGAGCCGCCGCGCCGTGACCGGACTGAATACAATTACTGGAATAGTGTAATTAAATTGCAAAGTTAGAGCTTCATAGCTGCATATTAAGAGGTATAAAAAGCATCGCGCTATGAAGTTTTAATGATATTACTTTTGCATACATGGTTTGAGTGTTTATTTTAATTCTAAATATAAATTGCAAAAGCCCGTCGCCTCTAATTATCAAAAGTTGTTTTCAACTTCCAATTATTATGAACAAAAACTTTTAAAAGCCGTTTATCATTGTCAATCATGCACCTGTCTTTCGCTCAGATGTTGGTTCTCATAAATTATTGGCGGAGTCTGTGAAGAGCTTTTACATTTATTAGATCATGAAATAATTTATCCGTGACAACTGTACAGAACTTGTACACTCAGAAAGCTGCCGACTGCCATAAATAACCCACAACTGCGAGTAGTCAGAGCCGAAGTTTGTTTAACACATGTGTATGTAATATCGGTTTAGTTGGAACATCAACAAATAGGATAAACAAAGCCCAAGTAAGTACCTATCGTTGTTTTATGTATGTGCAAAAGACGGTAACGTGAAATAGGGATATTGAATTCTAAGCGCGTCTCCGACGAGCGAGCGTACGTGCCGCGCGACCAACTGTTCCACAGCCTCGGCAAAAAGTCCAAATAGATGTGTCCCCGCAAACAGGATAAGAAAGGAACCATTGTGCCCGATGCACTACAGACCTGCTGCAAATCTCAAAACATCTCCAAAGGACATAACGAGAAAAGTTGTGTGCGTTCGCACCGTCGGTCGCCACCACCGCCAGCGCTGTGCCCGGTCCCGCTCAGATTCTATTATTATTTATTGCTCAATAACCATCCAACAATTTTTATTGCTTGTAAACATCTGTCTCTCAGCAGAAATATCCTTTTCTACAGTTTCTTTGCATTTTATTATGAAGTGGTTCAGGTCGGAGCAATATATCTGATTGTTAGCATAGTCAAGTTTACACAGGAGCAAGAGATACCTTTCATGCTAACATGATATCAAACACAGTTATGAAACCGTGTTCTTTTTACAGTAGTTATAGGAAGGGTTGATAAAGATAAAGATAAATTTATTTGAAGCTGAAGTGATTGGTGTAATATGAGGTATTTCAGTATATAATCATTGTAATACATTTCAAAAGAAGGTAAACAAGATACCTGTAGAGAGAAAGGTAAATAGTAGAGTAGGGAAAGCTAGAGGGTTCTCGGGCAGCGCTGTTTGCTTGCACGCGGTCGGCGGCCTCGCTCGGCGAGCTGCCCTCACGGAATCCACATTGTGTACTGCACTCCCTCCTACCAACGAATGTATGGCATGTGGATACACTGCCACAAATTAAATTCTAACACACAACATTATGACACAGACAGATATTCTTACCACAAGGTCAACTAGGTGAGTTTACACTGCGAATTTGGGAGATGAATAGAGTCACAATTGTTAGTAAGAGCTCAATTATAACTTGAATGTACGCCTTTATTACAATCTTGCAAAAATAAATGTTTGATTGTTTTCTACACTATAGTTAAAAAGAAGTCTAAATAAGAAAGGGTCGATATTTTTAAGTATATGAAAATATGAGACTAATGTATATACTCTACAAAGCGAAATGCTCAGGTGGAAATCACGCAGAAACTGTCACAACAGTTCATACGAATACATGGTAGCAACATTGCTAAGATATATCATAATGGTATGGCACTTAAGCTAATCAAATCTATTAGATACTCGGTAATATTCTCGCAGTGCCGCCGCTTCGTAATTAAGATAGTTCGGTACGTATTAAATATAGTTTTTATCAGTTGTTAATATTCTATCGCCGTGGTACGACTGCAATGACTGTACTTTATGACACAGTGCCAGTTACTTCCTACACTTGCGAGCTATTAATAATGGTTTGCAGAAAATGTTTAATAATGTCTTCGCATCTTTGAACGCTGGTTTATAGGAATAACTGATTGAAGCAATCATTTTGTTTAGAGTTGCGCATGGGATCACTAGATCAATTAAATTATATCTCCATAATAAATAGCACTGCTATAAAGTGTTTATGACTAAGACAATTTAATGCTAAAGTACTAATAAAACATGTATTGTACATTATTTTAGTTTCTACCAAACAATTGTTACAGCTTCTTTGTTCTAGAAATCTTCTTTAACTGCACTAGCACGAACTGCTGACCCGAATTTAATTCTTGCAAGTGTAGTTGAATTAACAAATTGCAAAGCACTTTTATAGTTTTTCCGATTCAAAATGTACGAGAATTCGAAATTCCTCAGGGTTAGCCAGGAACAAAAGCGGAGGCCATCAATTCCACTTATCTATACAATTATTCAACTACCATCATAATGTGGGTTTCCTTCGAACCTTTGTCTGTAATCGAAACACTAAGCCGAAGTGATTTAAGATTATGGTGTGGGATAATGGCGTTCATTTTCGTTTCTACGTAGCACAGGTGCGATACCAAATTTTTCTTAAAATCGTGAAATTTATGTCCGTTGTAATTTCGTTTTGGGGAATTACTCTATTAAAGTAGCGACGGGGTACTTGGTTTAGCTAGTTATCTACACGTCAAAGTGGCCACTGTTCAACTGAAGTGTTTATTCACCCCACAAAATAGCAAGGCTGTTCGAGGGATAATGATAAAGCCACACGCAAAAGTTTCTCATTTACATAGAGGTAATTTCCTGTTGTGTACATCTCAAAATTATTCCATACATACGCAGGAGGTATATTCGTGTTGCCGAGCTCTCAAGAAGCCCCCTGACCCAGTAAAGTAAAACTTTGCGCATTATTGTGGGTATATTCAACAACACAAGTGAGCTCTGTAAAATTTCACACTTTCACATATAATAAAGTTTGCAGGAAATATTGCATGTGACGTTTCTATATTTATGCTGCATGAGAATATGCGTTTGATTTTCTGCAAACAAACCGGTGGCTGTATTTTATTTTCGTTTTGCTGTAGACTGTACTTATCTATAAGGTTTTCAAGAAACATAAGGTTGTCATCCGACCCGGACCGTTATTAAGTTCTGGGTCTCACTATCCTGTATCTCAATGAAATCATCAGAAGGAAAATTTACATCCTTATGGGCAAACCGTGGTTGTATGTCATTCGTAACTGTTGTTCAAACTAACATTAATAGGAGTGTAAATATTCTAGCAAAGTTTGATAATATGTTTCTCTACGATATTTATCAAGGACCGCAAGTATATTCAGAATTCAGATTTTCTTGAAGATTGATTATGTGGCTTTTATAGAATACTTGAATCATTTGGAAACCCTACATCGGATTACGTCACTCATGTAAAAGATAAACAACATTTCGATTTAGCGTGCTCATGAGGAAAAGTATACTTTGAAATACGGGTTGAGAAAAAAGCGTTGAGGAAAATTTATTCGATAAAGATAAAATAGAGGAGTCCAGCACCTGCCCCACACATTTCTCATCGGGAGATTGGGATTGCTATATCCAGCGATTCGAATAAGCCGTGAATGACAAGTGAGTGATCATCGAGGCAGTCCCGCGGGCACAGATTATCGTCATCGCTCGTCCGGCACCGGACGCCGGACGTCGGACGTCGACCGTGAGGGTTCGGCATGCATCATTGCCGTATCATTGCTCCATCAATGCATTCTCGCGTTTCTCATTTTTTGTAATGGATTTTTTTTGTACTGATAATCATTAAATTGCGACAAGCACAGGTATCATACAGTGATAGCAGAAGTATCTTCTATAGACAAACCATATTCATAAATTAATTTGCCCCATCGATACAGATACCTACTAATTATCTTAATAAGTTAAAACGGCAACTTTGGATAATTCATAATTATGCTTTTAAAACTATTTGAATTAGTCATTACTTAGCGCACCATTGAATAAATTACCTACTAGAGTGCTTTGCAGCAACGACTGTAGGATGTAGCAAATTAATTTCGTGGCCCACTGCATGCCATACGACCTTTTAAACTGATTGTTATTCATTTGCAAGTTGAAAAAATAAATCCAATTATATTGGAGTGTTGTGCCAAAAATAAAACGAGACAGCCTTTTACACTGAATCTTTTTTGTTTTATATAAAACGATGTTTTAAAACTAAACGGGTAGTAAGGACATTGTCAGCGTGGATTCTAGGAACATGCTTCCCACGGGAATTTTAGGCTTTTACTAAATATTACACAAAAACTTGTGGAGAAGTTTGCGCCTTTCAAGTTGTTAGTCGCTGTACGGCCTCTCCCTATAAACTAAAGCAGTATGCGCCCTTGCCCACTACGATCTTAATTTGGAAACTTTAGAAGCGCTTAACTATGAGACCTTATGTATGTACGTGATACAGATCTTCGTTAACTAGTCTCGTATACCTGATCATCAAAATAGAAGCAACGGAGCATAAATTATCCTTGAGACGTTCCTTGGAAAAACCTTGGTTTTTCTGTAGAAAAGTAAATCTTTTGAAATGCGAAACTAATGAGAAGAAGGTACTTCATTAGTGTAAAGAACAGCATGACGAAAGCTTGAGATGTTAACATAATTTTGTGTCTGATATTTAAAGTTTCACGGTGTAACGTATTTATTCACTGTAAAATAATGTGATAATTACCACAAAGACGAAGGTTCAATACATAATTATGTATGCTAAACCGCTGACTGACGCAAACACAGGCTTCGGATACAAACTCTTAAAACCGCTTCAAACCTGTCAAATTGTGAGAGATTTAAACCACACGAAGTCAGCGTATAGAACGTGGATACATAGATAACATGGTGTATAGGTGCATGTAAGTGTTGTCGTCGCCAGGCGCTATCGGATCGCCACTGAATTGCATGTGCAATATGTTCCTTTGGTGACCTATCTCTGCGGCCCACTGTACCTTATCGCTTCCTCATTGACGCATGACCAGACGGCCGATGAAACATGAATGATTATTGGTGAACAGATGAACTCAATCACTGTGTGTTGCTTCGGCGATCTCACACCCAGCCACTATTTATGACTATGGAGCTGGATTTAAATGCATGCTGCTTAATTCCAGCGTAAAAGTCAAATGAGTGAGATTGATGGCCTCGTAGTGATGGATCGCCTACGCAATAGTTTTAGGATTACATGGTATTGTTAGCGCATCAGTTGCATTTATTTAGTTGTGTAAGGCGCATGCCAGGAGATGAGTTAAACGACTGATGATTTAAGACTGACTTTATTATAATAATAATTTGGGTTATATTGTTAGGATTACACGTGTATGTATACTTATACTACTACAACTTAGATACTACTACACCTTCCATCCGAAAGAAAAAAAAAATATGACAATATAGGAATATTTTTTTTTTATAGACATATTTAAACAGTACAATATAAGTATAATTAGTTTTTTTTTTTTTTATAAAATACAAAATGTTATGTTTACATAAGGTTACATTTCTTATAAAGATTGATTAAAATGAGTAAGATACAACATAAAATAAAACATAAACAGTAAACTGTACTTATACAAAACAGTAAGTAGGTATTTGAAGTATATGTTATTGGACATATAATTTTGTGCGATTTTTATGCACTAATTCATTATTTCCATTTTTGATTATTTCTACATTTGGTGGCATATCTTTGACTACTTTATATGGACCAGAGTACAAATCACTTAATTTATTCCCTGTCTCATTTTTCAAGAGTACTAAATCATTCTTATTATACTTTATTGGCTTAGTATATTTATCACATGCAATTTTCCTCTTTTCTTTAGACTTTATTAAATTATTCCTCGCCTCTTTCTGTGATAGTTGCAACCTGTATTTGAGCTCACATGGATAGTGATCGTAGTTGTACAGTGGTTCTAAATCAAGAGTCAAATTACTTGGTAGTGAGCATTTTTTACCAAAAACAAGTTCATACGGAGTAAATTTTGTCTCTGTATGCACTGTCGTGTTATATGCAAACGACCAAAAAGGTAACCAACTGCTCCAAGTCTCAGGGTGACTATCAATTTGAATGCGAAGAAAAGCATTTAAATTTTTATGTGACACTTCTAACGCTCCTAATGACTGGTGGTGGTATGCAGTCGAGTTTAACTGATTGATTTTAAGTAATTTACATACCTCTTGGAATGTAGATGCGATGAACTCTTTCCCTCTGTCTGTAGTTATTACTTTCGGTACTCCATACCTAAGAATAAAGTTAGTTACAAAACTTTTAGCTACCTCGTTAGCTTTTTTAGAAATTAAGGGATACGCTTCTATATTATATTTAGTTAGTTCGCATTGTACAGTTAAAGCATAAAAGTAATTATCGTTATCAACTTCAAATGGACCCACTAGATCTAAATATATCTTTTCAAAAGATGTGTTAGCTGTCGTTGTTATTGTTAATGGCTCTTTTACGGGTAACGAATATTTTTGACGCTGGCATTTGTCACAACGCCTAACAAAGTTCTTAACATCGTTATCTAACCCTGGCCAATAATAGTACCTTTTAATGTTATTGACCATCCTTCTCATACCTGCATGGCCACTGCTAGGTAGGAGATGGAAGTCGTTTAATATAACTTTTCTGTCATCTTCATTATAAATTGTCTTTACATTATTTATTATATGTATAGGTGGACCGGTCCTATCTTTCATAGATTTTATTTCTTCGACTAGTTTTTTAATAAATTGCTTATTATGTTCCTTTTTAATTATACTTATTTCATTGACATTTATTACTTTACAAAAATCATCTAACTCTCTCACAAATTCGCGTCGCGTCATTCGTGAGTCAGAGGTTAGGTATTTAATATAAATAATCTTTTTCTTGTCGACATAACAGAACGTTTTATTTTCTTTACTAATGACTTTTAATTTCCTCAATTTATTTAATTCTTCTTTATTAATCATACGTAATTCTACTGATTCTGCCGGTTTGACATGATTACTTATGACCTTAGGCTGATCAGACCTTAAATCAGTATGTACCATGTCCAACGAGGAAGAATCAGGTTTATTTATTTTTCGCGATTGAGCCCGTGTCATGACATTCACAATGTTCTCATTCAAGTCTTTTAATTCTTTCGAACTCAAACAGATTCTAGACAATGCATCTGCAGCTGCGTTATCTGAACCTTTTACATATTCTACGTCAAAATTGTATTCCTCTAATAGCAAACGAAACTTCATAAGCCTGCTTGATGGATCTTTCATGCCAAATAAGTAGACTAGGGGCTTATGATCAGTTCTGATTTTAAAGTATTGACCGTATAAGTAAGCTCTAAAATGTTTGACAGCCCAAACTATCGCTAACAACTCTTTTTCTATAACCGGATAGTTTGATTCGGCCTTATTCAGAGTTCTGCTAGTAAAAGCTACAGGTCTGCCATTTTTATTGGATAAAACTGCTCCAATAGCTTTATTAGATGCATCGGTTTGCAAAATAAAATAATTTTCTTTTGAAAAATCTGGATAATCTAAAACTGGAGGTGACATGATACAGGTTTTTAGTGTTTCAAAAGATTTTTGGCATGTTTCATCCCAAACAAAATCAGTGTTTTTTCTACAAAGTTGATTCAACGGTTGTGCAATTTCAGCAAACCTAGGTATAAATTTTCTGTAGTAATTTAAGAATGCCACGAACCTTTTAACTTCATCGGCATTTTTCGGACAAGGATAATTTTTAACTGCATTTACTTTATCGGGATCTGGTAATATCCCTTCGTTAGATATGTAATGTCCCAAATACAATATCTGTTTTTTAAGAAAAGTACATTTTGAAGGATTTAATTTTAAATTAACGGATCTGAGTCTCTCAAAAACATCCTGTAAGTTTTTATTATGATGTTCTAATGTCCTTCCAAAAATAATTAAATCATCAAGATAAATTAGACACTTTTCATTGTTAAGTCCTGACATCGCCAAATTCATCATTCGCGAGAATGAACTGGGACTGGTTTTCAATCCCATGGGCATTCTCGTCATCTGATACTGACCAGAAACGTTATAATATCCTTGATATAAATCTAAATGCGTGAAATATACACTTCCAGACAAAGATTCTAAAATTTCGGTTATATCGGGTAGAGGATACTTGTCATCCTCAATACAGTTGTTCAGTTTCCGATAATCGACAACAAGTCGCCATTTTTTATTTCCCGATTCATCAGACTTTTTAGGCACCAATAGTATTGGGCTAGACCAGTCACTTTTACTAGGTTCTATAATACCATCCTTCAATAATTTACTAATTTGACGATTTATCTCTTCTTTCTGACTAACTGGTAACCTATAAGGTTTAGAAAATACTGGGCTAACATTTGGTTTCAAAAAAATATTGTGGGTGTAAATATCAGTGGCTGTCAATCTATCGCCTTCTAAATAAAAAATATCTGCATATTTTGCACAAATGTTCTGAATACTCTGAAATTCTAAGTCATTTAAATCATTTAATTTTAATAAGGAAAATAATCTTTTTACTCTGTCAGCATTTTTCTCATTTTTCTCAAAACTGCAAATATTATAATCGTTAAGATCGTAAATAGTAGGTTGCACTCCTGACAATGTTACAGATTGTTCAGTCACATTCAAAATCTTTATAGGTATCTTTCCATTTTTAGGAGTCGCTACCGAGCTGGCTAAATAAACGCCATCTTGTAATTCTTGTGAGCAAATTATGCAATCGGATTGAAATTCAGTTTGAATGTAATGTATGGATTCGCATCGCGGCGGAATTTCTAAAACATTAATGTTATTGTTGTTAGTCAAAGGCAAATAAATTGTTTCGTTCAACCCTAAGTTTAAAGATAAAACATTATGCTTGAAATCTAAACACGTTCCAAATCTGTTCAAGAAGTCTCTACCTAGAATTCCATTCGACGAAATTGGTAACGAATTGAAAACAAAAAACTTGTGGTCAAAAACATGTCCATTAATGATTAATGGAACATAAACATATCCAATGGTTTGCACTTCGCCACCTAATCCGTTTATAATTACATTCTCGCTATGTATTGGAATGCTGAATTCGATCGCATGTTTATAAGTTACGGCTGATAATGAAGCGCCCGAATCGACTAAGAATGAATAAGTTTTATTGCATGACGCAACCAATAAATTAACAAAACAATTACTACTACTATTGGCTAAAATTAAATGACTTTGGTTATTCTCGAAAAAACTTGTCAAGTCGGGGTTCATTTGAAATTGGTTTCGAATCTTCATTTATTACATTAACCGTGTTTCTGTTTATCCCTCGATTTCCACGATAATAATTATTACGAAACGTACCTCGATTATAACGTCCTCGGTGCCCTTGGCCACGCGAGTTTGACTGCCTCCATGAACTCGATCGCTGTGAGTTTCCATAGTAGTGCCCTCGTTGAGCAAATGTTCGCCGATTACGTCCATTGCCTCGTGGGTACCTAAAGTTATTATGATAAAGCCTAGAGTAATTATTGGACATACCCATCACTTCTCCTGCGGCTGAAGATGAAGTCTCCTCATCTTGAGCAGCTTGTATGGCGTCTTTCAGGGAACTGTAATTTCGAGCGGAAATTATCGTACTGATTCGGCGATTTCGTAACCCGTCGGAAAACTGTTTAATCGCTTGTTTTTCATTTATAGGTTTTAAGATGTTATAGCATTCAGTGTTTCCGTCGGCTTGCGATATCGTAAGATCAACGAACAACTCTGTTATTAACTTCCCATAGTCAGAAATGGGCATATCATTTTGGCGTGTTTTTTGCAATTTATTTTGAATTGCATTAGCGGCCTTTTTTGGCAATAACTCTGTTTGCATGTCTTTAATCAATGCCTCAACACTTGAATAATCATCTTTAAGGCGTAATTTAGCAGATTGAGACAATCTACTCTTTAATATGAATTTAATTAAATTATTTTTGCATTCCGGTTTGGCTAACAAAGAATCATAATACTGAATATTGTCTATCAATTGTTTTACGCTTGTCTCATCATCTGAGATAACAGGTAGTAAACTCAGAGCGGTTTTTAAATTGAAACTATCCATATTGCTCGACGTTTGAGGTTTTACCACAGGTTGACACAATATTTTAATTTCCTGATATAACAAATCAAAATTCTTACGATAGTTTTCATACAATGGAAAATCATCAGATTTAATCGTACCTTCCTCAACTTTATTTTCAAAGTCTAATAACCATTTAGAATATTCACATAATATATTATTTGCCTCTTTCAGCTTAATTTCTAAAATTCTACCTTCACGTCTACTTGGTCCGATTTTAATTAAATATGTTCGAACTTGTTTCAATTTCTCATATATCTGTTCTAAAGAAATATTCATAACTTACCACCAAACGTAGTACATAACGATTATAATCACTTAGATAGCACAAGATACATTTTAACTGACATGTATTATATTAATAATTATTACTAGATTAAATGACGATTAAGCATACTAAACTGAATACATGATTTAAAATATAAAGACGTAGACGAAAGTCATAACCATCCGAATAATAGACGCGCACTTTTAACACCGCACTTTTAGACATAGGTAATATACGCACGTAAACACCACTTTTAGGCACTGATTAACCGGTTACACTTTATAATACGCCCTGGGTTGAGTCGCCTCTTCCTCATTACCAGCTGCAGGAAGTTGTGGTTGCCGAAAGAATGATCTTCGCAAGGTATTTCTATTTATCTCCGTGGTAATCCACTTTACATGACAGCGCCTGTACGTCCGGTACACGCAGTACAGGGAACCCAGCAGAAGTACTAGCACGATGATGCACAGCAAAATGTTACTGGTGCTGAGCTGATAATGCACTTGTTCAGCTACTGCCTTGTTACTTCCCAATGCTGTCTGCACGATCATGGTCTCCTCTTTAGTCTCAGAACCACCCATCTTCACAGCTGTTACTTTTAATCAACTTTTCGGAAATTACGAACACGAATGCACAGTAGCGCAGCACAAGATAGAACGCCATAGCTTAATTCAGTTCATTAATTGTACTTAGAAGAAATATTCCACTCCATATACGGAGAGTGTCATATTCGACACGAGGATCTCTCGGGCAGGGTCGCCATGTAAGGCGCATGCCAGGAGATGAGTTAAACGACCGAATGATGATTTAAGACTGACTTTATTATAATAATAATTTGGGTTATATTGTTAGGATTACACGTGTATGTATACTTATACTACTACAACTTAGATACTACTACAGTTGTTTCGCAGTTGTTTTTAATTTGTGCAATTTGAAGCCCCATCAAATGAATAAAAGCTTGAATGATTTTGAATGCCACCCACTTTCTCAAGACGCGGATTCGGAGAGGTTGCGAAGTAATTCGAAGAGTTGCGAATAAAATATTAAAATATATGAGTATGACATTTTTATCGTGTAATTGAGACGTTGACGTAAGCTGCAAACTGTGAGCGAGTTTGTTCCGTGGGTGAAACTGAAAAGTACTTGATCTTCCTCTGTAGATAGGTACTCAGCCTTCTGTGTAATTTATGCGATTATGAAATTGTATTAATAAAAAATAGATCTTCGTGTCACAAACAATAAAAATAAAACTACACCAAAGATAAGTTATGAAATGTGACGTGACTCTTAATTTTAACTAAACTTAATTAAAATCCTACCAAAGTTTGCGCTAATCTCTGTTCTTCCTAAATAAAGCACCGTAGTTGGACTTTCGTGGAAAGTTTTAAAGATCGGTTTTGGACTCTGCCTACGTCTAAAATTCATGAAGTGGTCTATTTAGTGAAAATATTATGAAAGGGAGTAATAATGACATAAAATATATTGTGGCATAATTTTTACAGCCTCCAAAATTGGCGAGGTGTAGTCGAGTTCAGTGCGTTTATGTGGCCATGAATAATACAGCCAAATACATAAAGAGACGTAATATAAAGCTTATTATATGATGGCACTTCGGGTGCAGCAGTCAACAGCTGTAAAGAATAGATATGGATATGGTGCGTTTATGAAACAGACAAAGAGAATCACTTTTATAAAGCTCATGGGAAAATATAAATTGAATTAAGTGTACTGCAATACATATTAACACAGTTTTAATAGCTTTGGCTTTTGTAATCAGTTTGAGCAAATTGTTTCAACAAAGATGACATTCTTTATTTTTGTGTACTATGTATAATTAAATTTACGTAGAAATTATTAGAAGCTTATTACAATAAACTTCTCGTGCTATGAAGGTAAATAATAATTTTAGGTATATCGCGAACTTTTTAAACAGAATTAATTTGATATTCAATTTTCTAGAAACAGATATGTAAATATCTACCTATTCTAACAAGCTTAACATACACTGTTTTGTGTGGCCATTTGCCTTTGGTCATTTTATTTTCTCCTGTAATTATACAAATACATTAGGTAAATAATTATAAATTAACTCGCTTTCGCCTTCTCCCGGTTCTAAGTTACCTTCCCTCTAATTTACAGCCAAATCGGTCAAGCCGTTTTCATGTTATGTCGTGACAACGGAAAACGGGTTTCGTTTTTATATATATAGATAATTTTTAATGGCTTTGAATTAGTAGTTACCTGCCTATATTGAAAACAGAAGCAAATTCTGTGCCCGATATCAGTGGCCACCTATTTTTTATATTTTTTAAATGTTTTTTTTTTATATATTGAATATTACTCGCATCAAGTTCGGTTTTTCTTCAGAATTTTTCAAAAGTCCGGGATAAAAGCTATCCTATTTTCTTTCTCAAGGTCAAGTCTATCTCTGTACTAAATTTTATTAAAATCAGTTCAGTGGTTTAGACGTGAAAGCGTAACAGATAGACAGAGAGACGGACAGAGTTACTTTCGCATTTATAATATTAGTAGGGATTTAAAAATGTAATCAATATGTATATATATATAAATAAATAAACGATAAAAATACAAATGCAGAAATATCTACTTGAGCTTTTCTTTTGAATTATTTGCACCTATTCGAATGAAAATGCATCGTAACTACAAACCGTGGTACAACTGCAGTTGAGCAGTAAACTAATAACAATGTGACTACATTCGTACTAATTGGAGCTGCATTTGACTAGATACCTACTTCCCACCCGTTAGTGGTGACGGGTTATTATGTAGGTACCTACATGAGTCTACGGAGGTAGTCTAAATGTCTAATTAAATCAGGTGCCTCGTCTACCTTCCATGATAAGTAAACTACGATTATTACTAAAAAAAAAGTAAAAACTAATTTGGTAAGTTGATGACATCGTGTGCCTTTTTACAGAGTTGCCAAAAAGGTTATGTTGTTCGCGTGTATTTTGCATTGCAGGCATACGATTATACGATTTTTCAGGCAGGCATTTGTTTTTTAATATATGTTTTGATAAATAAACTCTTTTGCAAAAAAAACGGGCACCTATGCGAAATCATGGTTTGAAGAACTTTAAGTGTATTTCAAAGGGTTTTAATAACTGTAGTATGTTACTAGCATCAAAAGGGTTAGCCAAGCATGCGTGAGAGTATATTCTAAATTTGAATTTTGATGAATTGCTAAGAAACTGGTAAAACCTTGTTTTGGACTAATTTCTGGTAGAAAGGTCGTGGGTGTTTTGAAAAGTTTTTGAAGTAATTTCCAGAAAACTGATAATGCAGTTGTATTAAATGAATAATGTAACTTTCTGTTACATCAAAACATTTTTGAAAAACTACGCGTATTTCATAAAATTTTCACCTGCTCTAAATGGTATACTTATGCTGATGATTGATGGCAATGTTAAGAGTTTCGGTATATTTGTGTAAAGCGTTCTATTGTTTACATATTGTTCCCAAACGGTTTAAAATATGCCTTTCTCATAAATTAACACGATTTACAGGAGTATCAGTACTTTGGGCTGCGACAACACCAATTTAAAATTAGCAGTACCGATCACAACTAGTCTCCTATCAGACTTTGACATTTTTTTAAATCGTGAAAGATTAGAAAATACAGAAAATAACGCATAGACTTCCAAGATGAGGTCTTAAGGTCTCGTAATCACTGATTTTTATCCAGCTTCGGCTTCTGGGAAACCCCGTAGTCCTTTGAAGATCTATGAGTCTGAGAGTTCAAATAGCGGGTTTTCATCCCACGTACATTTTATTAAATAAACCTGTCTGCACCGAGATTTTTTGGTATCTACAGGACTTTCCTCTCTGTATCATAACAATAATTGGCTACCTGATCATTTCTTAAGAAACATACGTTTGGCCAATATTTTTTGAATTTGTGACTCCCTTTCAGCTAAATCATCGTTGAGTAACCAGAGACCTATGGAGTTATCGAGAGCTTCCACGCGGCAATAATTTGACTTTTTGGATAGCTTTAACCCTCCTCATCATTTATCAGATGGTTAATTTAACATTTATCACAAAATTTTGTACTTTTTAAATGTTAAAGTCTGATAGGAGACGAGTTGTGATCGGCACCACTAACTTAAAATTGGTTTTGTCGCAGCTGAAAGTACTGATAGTCTTCTAAATCGTGTTTATTTTTGAGAAAGGGATATTTTAAACCGTGTGGGAACAATATGTAAGCAGTAGAACGGTTTACTCAAAAATACCGAAACTCTTAACATTGCCATCAATCATCAGTATATACCTACCATTTAGAACAGGTAATTTTTTTACCAAATTTGCATAATTTTTCAAAAATGTTTTGACGGAGCAGAAAAGTGCATTAATCGATCATTAAAACGACAGTATCACTTTTCTGAAAATCATCTTAAAAACTTTTCAAAACACCGACGATCTTTCTACCGGGAATGAGTCTAGAACAAGGTTTAACCAGTTTCTTAGCAATTCATCAAAATTCAAATTTAGAATACACTCTCACGCATGCTAGGCTAACCCTTTTGATGCTAGTAATAAATAACAGTCATTAAAACCTTATAAAATACACGTAAAGTCCTTAAAACCAAGATTTCGCATAAGTGCCCGCTTTTTTTGCAAAAGAGTGTATTTACAACTAGCTTTCGCCCCGTAGTCGGATGGTGACCAAAAACTATCCTAAAACCTTCTCCCGGTTCTAAGTTACCTTCCCTCTAATTTACAGCCAAATCCGTCAAGCCGTTTTCATGTTGCGACACAACGGAAAACGGGTTTCATTTTTATATACCTATATAGATATATAGATAATGTCAGCTATACAAATGTGTTATCATAACACGTTCGTAACTCAAGTTACTCAGGTTACATTTTAATGAGTTATAATGAAAATGTTTTCATTATTTAACAAGGCACACCAAGTTTCCGGAACATCGCAATCATTTGTCGATAAAGTTATCTCCCATAATGAAGTACTTACTAACAAGCATTGGCTGTAACTTACTTTTTCATAAATTCTGTATTCATACTTGCGTAGCGATACACACACATGTCAGATGAAATAAGCTTAGAGAAATATGAAAAAATAAAGTATATAGATTTGGATGAAATATATATATATATATTTTTTTGTTATCTGGATGTATTATTATCGACTAACATGCGGAACAAAAGAAAAATTTACTTTACCGAATGCCCAGAGATCTGCTTATCTTGGTTTCATAGTTTTCCACGAAAAAAAATAATTAGGTTTATTTTTAAGTATTTCCCAATAGTTCTTCTCTTTAGCTTGAATGTTTGAAAGGTTCATAAAAGAGCTTTTTTATTAAACGTGTCTTTCATTAATTAATTTTATGACTTCATACTTAATTATTTGACCAGTATATTCTATTTTCGACAAAGAATTTCTTAGCAGCACAACTATTCAATATACATATACTTAAGTTCGTTCACTATAAGTCGAGCTACTTGTATGTTAGTACAGATCTCAGCCACATTCGGTTCAGGAATTACATCGGTCAACATTTAGAATCATATTGCGGTGTTGAATTGTAGTGGTCGGTGTTGGTATGCAACGGGCTAACAATACAAATGACGGCTGCTATTCGCCTATAAATACATTTATGATTTCCACATTTACCCTTTCCATTGTAGTTCTGAATAGAGATGACTCTTCTACGGTTATTCTAACGAAAATATGTTATGAGAGTAGTTTGCTTATTTCTAAGTTACTAGAATGTTATTTTTAGGAAAATAATGTTTATTTAAGTAATCTAACCGTTTCATCATTCGACGTAGGGATAACGGATCGATCGGTTTGGGACTACATTGTGACCGAACCTGTTTCTAGTTTTGCCGTAACGCGCCTATGTAAACTAATATAAAACAAGACGTAGGTATCGCACGGTTGAAAAGTCAACGCAATCTTGGCAAAGGGTCCCGTGTGACTCTCACCAAAGAAATTACCCGAGATTTGCATAAAGGAGACTCAAGGGATCGTCTTTGAAACTCGCCCTAAGTTTGTGGACATCCCAACATGCTTTATATTAAGTTACGCTTTGCTTTGTTCTAAGTAGTGTACTTCGGCACTAAATAACGGGGATACGTGTGAAGATAACAGGTTGTATCTATATTTCGTGCCCTTTGTCGGGTGATAACCGCCCTGAGTCGCAAACCATAAGCAATACGAGGGCAACCGGAGACTCCTGTAACTTAACAATTATATGCCGCTAGTGTTCCCGCCTCACCACATTTAATTGACACGCCGGTAATTGTAATAAGTTACATTATGCTTTAATTAATGATGTACACCTATTCGTAAATGTCAATTAGCGTTCCACGCACAATATCGGCATACTGTTATTTAACGCAAATATTTCAGTACAGTGCACATTTAGCGTGACGCAACAATTGAGTGTGCGGATAGTAATTTAAGATTATCTCTCGGGCTAATGGCGGCAGTTAGACTGACTATCTGGCACACGTTGGACAGCACATTTGTCCACACGACAGGTACAATTACCGGGAACCGGTCTCATTCGTTCAAATACCTAACCGATTTACCTTTATCTGGCTCTCGCACATGATTATTGTATTGTGTTGCAGCACTCGGTGGTACACTTCCACAATATAGTTTAACAAATCGCGCGAATGCTTTTGCAGATAGTTGACTGGATTAATGAAATTCTTGATCATCAAAACTCTAAACAAAGACGTCCTAAAAGTTAGAGAGTACATACGCACAAAGCTCGTAATTTCCCCGGAGATGTCTAAGGCCCCTAGTTAAATTAGCTTGGCTAAACATTCCTTAATGAGCTATATTTTTCAACTGTAGACGCTTCTTGAATGTTTTCTCGTCTTCATATTTTTTTCTTCTATAGACTTCATTTCGCGGGATGTTTATTTATTCAGTTATTAAAATTTAAATATGGGCTATTTGACGCAGTAACTTTTTAAAGTAGCTTTAGTTTAGTATACAAATTTAAGTCGAATAAATCAACGACACAAAAGAGCAAAGCTGCCAGCGTTACACGGATTTAGGTATAGCATATATTTTTTAGGTTTCCTTTGTATTTTTTCGTAAATAAGTTTCCAAGTATCTTATTACTGTGTAAATCTCGCTTTATAGAAGCTTTATTGTGTCGATACCTTATAATCAGATAAATGTGGTGTTAAATCGTTTCTTGGTTTACAACAGGATAGTTTACAGATCGTGGTAATCTCTTATTGTTGTTGATAGGTTTACCTCTGTGAGATAAAATAAATATTTCGTACACACAAATCTTCTAATTGTACGCGGTAAGTGCCTTGTATTCAGAGTGCTGACGTCACTAGTCTTAATTATATGAACAATACAATGTTCACGTACTCCAATATATTTCTTACAAGAATATACGTTTAGTAATATTTTTTTTATATATTGTCTTTAGAATTATATCAGAAACTTACAAGTAAACTGAAAAGTAAAATGTAGAGTATTCGATAACTATCTTCATATTATTTTCTCAGAAGCCTGTGCATGTACGTCTCATATAATGGCTGGAAAGCAAACGGCTTCAACTATCTGCTCGTGAATTCTATTTCCAAGCAGCTAGGTCAAGGATCTGATCTCGCATCGTGAGGGCGGTTAAACAACACAAGTAAAATAATATCGCATGATTTTCAACAAGAGTATATGGAACTCAGAAAACGCCTATATAACTTTAGGTTTTGCGATATTACGGGAAATGGGTTTAATTATTAATACTGTTATATTAGGCGGAAATAATACCAGTGGGTACATAGGTATAAACATGAGAGAGTAATGTGCAAATGGCGTATGTGTGCCACGTTAACCGAGGGCGATGTGATGTGGGCACATTAACGTGCCCGGCGATCGAACACGCGGGGGCGTGTCACCGCTGCCACCGACATGGATGCACGAACGTAATTTCTTCAAAGATGAGGGTCGCGATAGCAAGAAACCTGACAGATGTCCAACGTACCATCGACGAATCAGATTGACATCTGTCGCAGACCAGCTATTACTCACGTAGCTTTTAGCTGATTGTAAAGCCATTTTTATAACCTGATCCCTAACGCGACATTTGATTTTTTCGTGTCCTATAAATATTGAATCCATTCACTGCTATCCAGCACTCGTAAATAAATGTTATTTGAACATTTTAGTCCACATATTGCCAATTAAAGTAGTTAATTTGCTAATCGTTTAGACTTATTTCATGTAAATGAGGTTAATGCAACCATGTTAAAATATCGATACTGCGTAATCGTATTAGCTAAATTAGGTGCTTAGTTGATCAGTCTATAATCATTATATTGTATCCGTATTACGTACCTACTCGTATGTAATTCGCTAGGTATATATTCACTAAATCCTATATAATGTAACATTTATTCTAAAAGCCCAAAGCGTCTATAAGAACTTATCACTCCGTCAAAGAAACTATGTATGGGTGCATGAAATCTCACAAAAGAAGTGCTAGCAGTTTTTTCATATCAACAAATATGATTTTCTTTATGTATTACCATAGAAATGTGTAATAAGATCACACATAAGTAAAAAATATTCCAAATAATAAGAAAAATAACCTGGTGCTGGAGTTGTGTCACATCACATCGGTGCTAAAGGAAAATAAAGAGCGTTTGTATATTTCTTTGTGAGTACTTTTCCTCTAAAACTTTTTACTATTCCCACTTTTTTATTCAACAACTGTCAAAATGTCTATGGAGTGCGCGCACTATTTTGTGTCACAATAGGGTATTCCCGGAGCGTGGGCCGCACTTGTGGAATTTAGTTAAGAACTTAAGGAATCTACTTGTTCGATCTCTCCAAGGTAAAAATTATGTATATTATCGGCTTTACATTTACTGAAGTGAATAGAAAGCTTGTGATTTCTATCGGCAAATATTTATAACATTAAACAATTTTATGGAATACATTTCTAAAAGCAACAGTTCTTAGATGTTTCTTATATTCGCACAAAGTTAATGTCTAACAATACGGTGTACCTATTACAACATTGTAAGCGGCTTGAACGAGAATGTTTCGCCTGTGTCACAGCTCCAGACATAGCCCATCTATTGATTGAAGTGAAATCTTTATCAGAATAATTTATCATTTTCAGGCTGAAATACCTCCAGCTTTTACTCGATCTCCGAGCAATTCTTTGTGCAAAGAAAATCTAATTTTGTATCCAGAACTTACCTATCTGTTCCACTTTAGATTTTTACCGCTTACATAAATCATTCGTCATTGACATTTAAATATTATTTTCTAATGAATCATAATCCTGGATATTATCGGACAGCCCCGGGTAATAATTTAAGCCGATCATTTATTCCCCACAGTATATAATTACAAAGTAAATGTACAAAATACTTGGAGCTTATCAGAAAGGCCTCATCTACATTTCATCGTTGGTCGGTCGCGAGATAAATGAATGAAGGATGGAGGTTTGATTACTATTCATAAAGTGGCGAGTTGTGCGCAAACAAAATTGTTAGGTGGAGTAAGAGCGCACGGCGGACCTCGGCGGGGTGCTCCGGTCCCCGAGCCTGCCTCCACGCCGGCCGACTGTTGCTGCAAATCAAAAGGGCACAACACCAAACTTATTTTCCGGTTCCACGGTCTCATATTTACATAACAGATTTCGACGCCTCGCTAAAATGAAGCGCGGCATTTTAAGTACAAATTTCAAAAATGTTCCAATCTGCCACGTTCTTTGTACGTTATTATTACAGATTTTTGTGAACGCCACGGCACATTTTAATAATCCACATTAAATGGCCTGATAAGGCAGATGTCGTCAAGTTCGTGGTATCAAGTTATCAAATGATTTTGAAGGAAATCATATCAAAGTATTAACTCTATTACCTATGTATCTTAGATTAAAGTTTTAATTATAACCTTTAATTCCATTGAAGATCATTAGATTGAGTGGAAACTTGATTTTATATTGTGTGCCAAGTCTTCAATGGCTTGTTATTTGAGTCAATAGAGAAGTTGTCTTTGCCTTGCGCAGCTAATTTAATGAAGTATAGCATTGCTCATTTGCAGTTGCGTTGAATTAGCGCTTCAAAGAGCCCAGAGCACCTGTATGCACCTCGTTATGCAAATTGCTGTGTGATTTCTCCGAGTTACTTGGGTGTCAGTAGCTCTACACAAATTTTCGAGTGTGACACAGCTTAGTGGAAAGTTCAGTCAAGTCAGCGCATACTACTCGTTACCCTACACATTTTAAGCAATTAACTTACCATATAACGTTCAACTACATATATTTTTGATATACACATAATACGATTACTGTATGGACTTAAACTGGTACTTGCACAAAGTGGTACTTTGAGCTATTTGTTTTTTTTTAAAGTTACTGTATTGTAAACTATTGAGCGAGTAAAAGTATTAAATAATAGTAATAATTATATCCAGTGGCTTCGGCCCCACGTTCGCCTCCCAAAAATCCGGGACTCGGTCTGGAAGAGACATACTAATAATTATATCCGTATAAGCTCGGACATATCGTAGGTACATGTTTAATCTGGTTGGTTGTAATAAGCTGAAAGACTAGTAATTAGTAGATAATAAGTACCTAATTATTATTATAATCGACATATTTAGGTCCAAAAGTTGCAATACCTACGGGTAACAGGGTTGCGAAGGTCAGATAGGCGGTCGCTCCTTGGAAAACACTAGCCGACCCCAACATATTTGGAAAAAGGTTAGTCAGTTGATAATGAGTTGGAATTCCTACAACATGAGTGCATCGTGATAACTTTGATGTTTAGTATTCGTTTTTTTTATAATCAAGTAATACTTTTTTACCATCCTATTATATATTTTTTTTACTACACTGCCATATTTTCCAACACCTGTATCCTCTATCCTGTTAAAAAGTAAATATGTATGAAACAACATTTAGGTATTACATAATTGTAAATATGGTACAATTTCATCTCAAGTTAATGTTAGCAATATCTACGCTTGTCGCCTTACCGCGTGTACTTAAACAAGTCTCGTGAACTAAATTAATAATAAGTACGACTTCGTTGTTTCCTATAATAAGTCCTGTTAATATATTCAGAACACGTATTTAATAATTTAACAAGGACTCGAGAAAAGATTTATAAGTACATTTCAGAATTACTTTAACCTAATTGTAGGAGAGTTTTAAATGTTAAAATTCTTCGTATCTACTTAAAATTCGATATAAGTATAAGTAGTGAAATTACTTGAGTTTGTAAATATTTTATTAGCTTATTATACTAATCACGGTTTGAAGGAATAATTTATTTTTCTTTTTACTAAGAAACCTCTGTCGGTTTATCGAATATAATATCGAATAACGTGTGATTTAGAGGTACATTTGCACTACGTATGTTACATGTCTTTTTGTCTAGCTTCTGAAGATGTTAATGATAGCAATGATGGCAAGCAGCTGGTATTTATTTTTCTGTCGTGTTGTTCATATTACCGTCTTAAGTATCTAAATTATGAATGTCCATTGGATAGATGTTGAATGAAAAGTAAAAACTATATAAAGCTTTACTGCAGTAGATTTTACGACAGTCGCTTGATTAGATTCAATTTTTTTAACAATGAACCGACAAAACATTTACACGCCGTAGATTGTTCCAAGTTTCGGAAATAAATAAAGAAACTGGCAATCTGGCAATGAAAGAAAAACAAAGTTTATCAGGTGCCCCTGATCCCACGCAAATTATAAGTCAACGAGGGGAACGGCTGCAATGGCCCCGCGGCCAAAAAGCTGGAGCAGTCGTAATAGATTGTGTACATTCTCCGTATAATTGAGCGATGAATGTCAAGGATCACCTTGAGTATAATTATGTGTGCACAGGAGCCATGTTTGCTAACAAAACATTCATTTCCAGCCACGAGAATGTCGGTTCCCAGTCTAACCAGGAATGTGGGTATTTTATGCTGAGCCACTGCCGTTTGAATTCCTCCATCCCTGGAGATTATCGATACGGTGGCGTTTTTCCTTAGAGCGTAATATTCGCTTAACCCTTTTCTATGTTAAAATGCCTAGAACGAGAGCACGCCGACGGGTATCGCACGTAATCTGTTTGTTGTCACCTCCTGCTAAAGCTTGCATATTTACGAAGGTTTTTAAATTATTACAGTTGTCTTTTTTCTTTTGAATTTAAAAACATGAAATAAATCTTCTGGATTTGTGAAATAATACAAAAAGCAATTAATAAAAAACAAACTATAAGCATGATTATACAAATTCTGTTTTGAGGCAGTTTCAACAACTATGAGTGCAGCAAAATTGGTTTTATTTTGAACTTACAACATTTTTGTTACTGTTGAGCACTGGCGGACTAAGACTGTTTGAGACCCGGGGCGATCTTTAATTCTGGGCACCCGCCGCGCTGGCGCCGCCCGTCGCGCTACTAGATTCGCGCCACAAAGCGTTACAGTTCCGAACTTCAGTTTTAACAACTCTAGCGTTATTGAACTTAGATGAATTAGGTTCCTACACCCTTTATTTATTATGGAATATGATCGGAAGAATGATTTAAAATAACATAATGTGGCCCCCCTTAGTTGTGGGGCCCGGGGTGGACCGCCCCCGCCGCCCCCCTGTTAGTCCGCCAGTGCTGTTGAGGCAATTATTTAAGATAATTTTTAGAGATTTAAGATTTAATCCATAACTACGCGTAGACAATAATTTAAAACTGGGTTAGTTTACCCGCTACTAGCTTACATTAAATCGAGCAATCATTTACTTTCATCGTTTCAGTAGAAAGTTAAGCCGATCTTTTAGAGTGCATCTCAGTTCCTGAGCAAACATTTATGAATATCAAAGGTTAGCTGAATATAAAGGCTGCAGAAAATTAGATACCTCCGAGCTATAAAACATCCTCATAACATAAACTTCGAATAACTTACAGTTATATTATAAAGAGGAAACATGTATTTGTTTGTTTGTTTGCAAAAGCTCCAAAACTAATAAATCGATTTGAGCAATTCAGTGCTGGGAAGCTTTACTGTCTGAGGGCAAAGGGCAAAATTTGATCCAGGTACTTACAGAAAGTTTGGTTCGTAGGTAAGGCATTTTGTTATATTTTATTCCACTAATTACTTATATTTCCATATTACTGAAATACCAAGGCAAAAAATAGTAGAGGCTGCTCCAATATTCTGAACGACTGCTACGAGGAAAATGGTGTCACCTACGAGGCGCTGGCTACGTAGTCCACATGACACGACCGATGATTAATTACTTGCATCTGCTACAAATAGCGGCAAATACCCAACACTTTGTTTGCTTTGTACACAAACTACAGAATCGAATAGCATACACTATTTGTAACCAGGTATGAAACTGTGATCAAATCAGCTTAACTAGTGTTTGCGCTAAAGTTAGCCTAGCCAACGGACAAGATACTAACTTAGTTCTTCATACTGGGTTTGTGGAAGGGCAACTTAGACAATAGTCGACAAAGCACTTGATTTGTTGCAAAGTTTTAAAGTAAAAATATTTATTTTAAAGTGGAGTTGGAAGCTTGTTTAAATTGTTCAAAGATGAAAACAACACAATATTATCAAAGAAGTTTTAAAATCCTTGTTTATATACTTCTGCATTGATGCTGTGAAAACGTATCCCACAAATACCCGTACAATGGGTGTATTCATCAGGCGTGTGAACACGCGCGAAAATTGATAGGTTTTCTTTCTTTTCATAGTGAAAGAATTGTGTGAGTGGCGCATCGGGTGCGATAACGAGGTTTCCGCACAAATAGCAACACGTGTGTAGTGGCTAATGGAGCGGCCGGCGCGCTGTCGGCCGCAGCCGTCCGACGGCGCCGACGCTGCCCTGCCCACCGCATGTCGGCTCATAACAAATATTAGCAACAATTCACCTGATATTTGATTTATAATTTGCTAAATTGTTGCAGCATTGGATGAAACGGTCAGTTTTGGCAAATGGTTTTGCAGTAAAGCGAATTAAAAGCGCTATTACTAAGCCATGGACTCGGCCCGATTTGATATTCGTCTGTTAGTCTCTAATACGGTTGCGACTATTATATCTATGACAAAAGCGGTTTTGTTTGATCCTCTTGTAAGTTCAATGCCCGCTGTATCTATGTAAGAGAGCGGAGTGTAAGCTTTAGTAAAATAAACAGAGGCCTAGAAATATATTGTTTGATCTTTTCCTACCGTACGATAGATCCAGTAACTAGAGAAATCGGAAAACTCAATAAAAACCAATTTCCACTTAATCATCGTTCACGAGTTGTAAAAACCGAACGTAAACGAGTCATTGGCATGATTGCGTGCGATCGTTCAAATATTATATTTCATTAATACCTTTAAATATTTTATCGATATTTTATGTTAGTTAAAACCGATAGACGGGCGATTGATCGAAACAGTATAAAATCTGTTCAATATGTTTTAGAGACAAGTTAATGCGATGCGGGGATCATGGCTCGTTGTCTGCCAAACGGGAAGATGTTCCCCCACGCCATCCGTTTTGAGAAAAGCCTAATTTCCTGTGGGTGCTCATTATACTTAATAGCTATTTTATGAATAGTCTCGTGGTTTCTATAAAATACGTAAGCTTAATTTAAAACATTACCTAGTTACACAATAAAACCCCAGTTATTAAATTGATTTGATCATATACATAAAAATCCATGTGTAAAAGAAAGTGGAAATAGAATCTAGCTGGAACGTGCCTTATACACTGTATGTGGGCGATGGCGATGGAATAAACCTGTCATAAGCTTTTTTTTATTTTTGACACTTATTACGAATTACGAGCCTCTAAAGTGGTTCGTAATGTTTCCCCTTCCTTAACGTAATTTTCCATCCCAAAAACTGTAAATAAAAGTATAGAAATAAAATTTAGTTGGACGTAAATTACGAGCACTTAAAGTTGTTCAACTTTGGATGATAATGCGCAGTTTCTGAGTGAAAAATATTGTATTTACATACTAGAGATTGGTTACGGTCAATTAAGCAGCTCGGAGATACGTAATTTGTCACGAGATATGCAATAACAGTAACAGTCGTCCAGCATCCGTTCATGTTCGCGGTCAATTATAAAGGCGGACAATAACAATTTGGCACTGAGCGTACTGTTGAAATACGTAGCACGTACGTGGCGCATAGATGTTTGCGTGTGTTGTATGGTGTAGTGTGCGGGAACAGGGCGCGTGCGACCGCACGACAGCCGCAAACATGTCGCATGTCGCGTGTCGCGGTCCTGTCCTGCCCTGTCGACCACTTAGCATACCCGACCCCTTTTACGTAAAATATCGTATATCGAAAACGGTTACAGAACCGGCTTAACCTTCGAGAGTTGAACTGTTTAGCACTCTCCTCATTTACGTGTTAAAACTCCATTTATATTTCATGAGAAACTACACAAGTTTGTTTGTTAACCCTTTCGTTGTGTCCTTCACAGTAATTAAGATTTAGGTATCTACTTAATTAATTTTGTCTGGAATACGTAATGTGGATTGCTGATGTTGTTGTGAAGTGTGGCTATGTTTTGTCTGGAAATATAAAATATGTTTTCTGGGCATTTAGTAACATATCAAAACCCATCACAATAGGATGTCACCCGTATAATAGGTTTGATGTTAAACATAACTTGACAAAGGCGTTGGAACCCGATATTTTTACCATGACCACTCTCGTCGCGAATACACAAACAGTATCTGTATTGTTATACAAATTTAATCTATAGCTTTATCTCGTGTTTTTCAGAATAAAAGCCGGTGAATATGCATACGAACGTTTTAAGCTGGTCATGAACTATGTCTATTGTCTGTATCAGATTCCAAAAGTTATGGAGCCATTTGGATGCAGCAAACAATCCAGCTTTATTTTAATATCGTGCGAGGTGAACCAATACGAAAACTGTGCACCAATATATAGATTCACATTAGAAAATGAGTATAATATTGATCTTTAGGGGGTAGTAGTGTGAGATTGTCCATATGCAATGTATCCACCGAGATATCTTTATGCCATCATCTTGTAATTACATATCGTGTTCGATAACATTTACGTTAACGATATTGGAAGCAAACATTCACAGTTCGGCTAGAATGTCGGTAATTGTGCTAGGATTTATGTAGGTTTGACGACGCGTGGCGCCCGCGGCGAGCTACCGTCCACCGCAGCATCGCCTGCGCCGCCACGACGCCTTTGATTAACGGAGCCATTGGACGTACTCCGCCGCCAATAAACATTACTATAATACGTCTGTACCATCGCTAGTAGCGTTTGTATAGCCATTGGGAGCCAAGTAACAGCTACCCGCCACTACCGCCAACCGAGCGGCAAAGGACAATAAATTTATCTTAATAGCTAGGGTGTGGCTTTTAGCGTCCGACAGCCCGGAACGATCACTACACGTTAGACTCGTACCGGTGCAATTCAGCAGATCATCAAAACTTTATTTATGATACAGGCGAATGATCTTTATTTGAGATATCAGCTAACATATCGCTTCTACTCCTCCAACTTTTAATCCGCGAGAGATTTCCGAGAAAACAGGTATTAGTTAAAGAATATGAGACACGCTTAGGAAAAATGT
Organism: Helicoverpa assulta; assembly: GCA_963856015.1. NCBI lineage: Eukaryota > Metazoa > Arthropoda > Insecta > Lepidoptera > Noctuidae > Helicoverpa > Helicoverpa assulta. The sequence continues at coordinate 8,368,677 of CAWLCW010000016.1, forward strand.
TTGCGTGAAAAACTTCAAAGTGAAGATGTGATGGTAAATTAAAGGTATTTATTTATACGTAATTCTTTTCCGATTTCCAGAGGTTTATTGAGTGGAAGGCTAATTAAATTGGAAGCTAGTTGAGAACAAAGTGACTCTTTAATGTGATAGTGTCGCTGCTGCCGTACCTGACCCAAAACTTTGTCTTACACCTCAAAGGAAACACTCACCGAACCCACATTATGAGAATTGTTTGACAAGTTTTTTACATTTTCTATAATTGTTTCGCTCAACACAAAGCTAACTACTTATGAACCATTGTTTTCGCATAGATTCACGTTTAATTACTTTTACCATAAGTCAAACAGACGTAAAAATTGCAATCTAAAGAGCTTACAATTTTTTTTACCAATGCCATTTACATTTACGGCAATGCACAACCTTAAATAAATACCACAGTCCCAGTAAATAAAAAAAAATAAGCATTAAAAATCATCCAATAGCTGTCAGCGAGGATCATGCCGACTGGTTGCATATTCATCCTTTTCCAAAGCTTTTTTGTCAATGTGACTCGGGTAAAAGTCCAAACATGAGTTTTGTTAAGTACCTACGATGAGTAAATTCATCAGTAGCCGGCTACCGATTATGACTTCTATAATGAAACTCGTATGTAAAATAATGTGTCCATTTAAACTTTTCTGTTTCAATCTGTAAACATTTTCTATTTGTTTAAGTAGGCACAGAAACGATGATGAAGAGCCAGAACGAAGAGATGTGGCCAGCTAATTGCAGTAGGTTGGACCTCTCAGTTGGACTATATTTTTTTTTATTGAGAAATCTTTACAGCTTTCTTTAACAAAGTGAATCAGGTAATGTACGAGATGTTCAATAACTAATATGACGCAGTACTAGAGGTGTACTCAATGAACACTGTACCGGTTTCTCTAGATACCTATACCTTTTCCTACGAAAGCATATTTTAAAGAAAATAATATGCATTTTACTTTAAAATCTTCTCCACTTTTTTAAATAATAAGTCTTAGATATAATATTAAATAGGGATGTGCATCTGAAAGTTGTTTTTTCCGAAACCAATTAAAAGAAAACATTTTATGTTTTTAAAGTTTATTAACATTAAAACTTTTTGTGGGCAAACGAAGCCATTGTTGTAGGTTTCGATAAAGGTTGTTTCCCTTTTTTTTTCGTTTGGTTGCCATTTTGTACCGATGATGGCGTAGGTAAGTATACGGATTTTACTGTACGCCTTTGAAACTGATTGAAAATGAATAGATGACAGATACTGTGTTCAAAATAGGACGAATATACATAAACACGTTAAACATAATATAGGTAATCATCGATTCATGAATAATTGTACCATCTGGAATCATTCATCATAAAATATAAACATATTCAACATGGATGTATGCCCCTCATATAGTAAATTTACAGAAGTGAGTAGTGAGTACAGACTATTCATGGTACCTACATTTAGAATAATTGCCAATGTAATTTGAACTATAAACTGTATTAAATACACTATCTTGAAATAAGAAATATTAAACTAACGTAATAAGAAGTAGGTATGTCGCATTTTTCATTAAAAAATTGTAATTAATAAAGTTCTCCTGAATACCCAGTTCCCACAAAACTAACTGAACATATACGGCCAAAACAAAAGTAAATACTTACTTAAAGGAGTCGTAATAAATAGTTATAAATAGTATGTTTTGTCCTTTGAAGTAAATCCAAGACGAGACAAAATAAAATACAATAAGGTTTGTGATTGAACACCGGGCGTCGGTTACCTTCGCAAGAAAGTGGCTTTTAAGCTTTACGATTTTCAAGACTTTTCCTTTCTAGCATTGTATGATATCGAAAATTAAACCTCGCCACCATGTCAGTATCTTCTAACAGCGTGATTAAGACTGGTGACGATGCTAAGGTCAATGACACTCGTCCTTCCATTAATTAAGATTATTTTATTGTTTGCATTATTTGACTGTTTGGTTTATCAATAAAAAATAGAATTAAAACCACCAATTTTAACGTAATTAAATAAGCTTTGACCATCGTAAATATTTTTGCTAGCGAAAATATTCTCTATATATCTTAGTAATATGATAAAGTTGTTTACTTGTTTATTCCACTACATTAAGTTTTATTGTTTTTTTCCTCAGAAGTAAATTATTTTTGTGTCCGGAGGAGGTCATGTTCAGAGTTAATGAGATTAAGGATAATTAAATGTTTATCGTGCTACGTCCTCATTGAATTAGGTACGATATTCTTTTAGAATTTTCATATTTTTGATATCTTAAACTACTAAAGTAAAACAAGCATTTTAAAACTATAGATAGTAAGTGTATAGCAAATGTTTTTAGATATGATAAAATTACGAAAACTATTGTGTGCACAGAAATAGAAAAACAACACGTATGTAAATACACATGACCCAATTAAGTAAAAATTTCCCTTTGTTCGCTTGAGCTCGAACAAAAAATAACAATATTAAATTAGTTCAAAAACCTGTGCGAGTATTGTTGCAGTGACCATTCCATTGCGTCCCATGGGAGGGAATGTCTGCTCGTTTTTGTTTTTATACTTGCAATCCGATGCAGCCTGATCAACTGGGGGGAAATGCTCGTTTCGGTATTCGCGTGAACTAATCAGATACTATTAAGAACTTACGTACTGGTCATATGTATTAGGTTTTTTAGAACTGTGTGCATTGTACTTCGTATAAGATGTTCTGGACTCTGCAAAATTCAGCGATTGTGGGTACCTATACCTACTATTGTGATGATACTGCAATTATGATGAAAATATACTTATATTTTTAGCGAAACAAAATATTCCTAAGATTAGTAATTGTTTTAAGTATATTTTAAGTATATTTTACATCGTATAATATTTACATGATCTCAAATATATTTCTTTTTTTATAGGAATAATTTAATAGAAACGGCAATTACTCCTGCTGAGCGAGCGCGCCTACTGGCTGTGGGTAGATGGGAGTCGGGACTTTGGCTGCAGGCACTACCGTCGTCAAACATTGGCACCATGTTCGACGACACAACTTTCCGCCTCGCTACCTGTTTACGTTTAGGAGCACCGTGCTGCTCCCCTCATCGCTGCCACTGTGGAGAGGCTGTCACCAGCCTCGGACACCACGGCCTGTCGTGCAGCCGTAGTGCGGGCCGTATTGCGCGGCACGCAAATATCAACGACATTATACGTCGGGCTCTTGTTGCCGTCGGGGTGCCAGCTGTACTAGAACCAAATGGCTTGGCACGCGACGACGGTAAGAGACCAGACTTGCTTGCGCCATCCCACCTTCCAAGTTCTGCGTGCTGTGCTGCTGCTGCCGCTGCGGCCGCGGAGAACCTCAAGCGGCGGAAATATAGTGGCCTTGTCGGCAACTATATTTTCGAACCGTTTGGGGTTGAAACCATCGGGTCGTGGGGTCCGAATGCGCACACCCTATTTAAAGATCTGTCTACGCGGCTGGTTGACGCTTCCCGTGGCCAAAAGGCTGGCTATTACCTCGGACAAAGGTTCAGCATGGCCATCCAACGAGGTAATGCTGCCAGCCTCTTGGGTACGCTCCCAGTTGACAGCGATGAGGATGAATTTTTTGACGCTTTTTAGATATACTTAGTGTTTATTTTTTATTTTTATTGTTTTACTAGGATAGTTTTTTTTTGTGTTGTAAATATCCATGTATACCTATAACTATGTAAATAAACAGATTTTAAAATAACTTTTTATAGGTATTTGTTTAATGACTTATTCAACAACAACCGCACATTCAAGTACTTATACTTTCTCTTACATAAAAATGGCATGAACGTCGTAACTTTATAACAAAGCGACTTCTTTTGTAACAAACTTGTAAATAAAGTAGTGCAGTGTAAAAGTCTTGTGAGGCACCTGGAGTCAGGCGCGCTCGGCACTGCCTCAGCGGTTGTGGACCCACAGTCCCGCACCCAACTCTTAATTCTTATTGCCCACAATCTGATCCGTGCTCTTCATTTTTATTGTTTCTATCATTAACTTCCTTTGTCATCGAAACTTTATGTTTATTTTATGAGGATACAACTACGACTATTTCTCGATACGAAGTGAAATATTGTTTGGAAACAGGAGGCTTACTGTAGTCTACTTTATGGCTGATGGTTATTTGATGTTTTTGCATTCGTTTACAACGAGCAACGGGTGTTAACCTGTCAAATAAAGACTACAGTTAACAGCCCTTTCTAATTGGAGCTGCGCCCATGGAAATCTACGCCTTCTATATTAATAAGCTTAGTTTTTCCGCAGTTTTATCTGTCTGAATTACTTTAAGCATCAGGATAAATTAAAAATTACCATTTATCCTCTTTAGAAATTCTATGCCGGATAAGCTCGGCTGGTATTCTGTGAAAGCATAAACAAAGAACTACACAATTTATTTTTCAACTGTTTAAGCAAGCAATTCTTCCTGTCTATTAACATTATTCTTTCCAAACTCAATAACAACATAAAACCAATAACAACCCTTTCAAAGTCAATAATCACGTTACAAAGTCAATAAATTAAATAATCAATATCCGCATTGAAAGAACTGTAAAACATTTACTAAAACAATATGAGCGTTAACGAAAGAAAAAAGGTTGGATTGAAATTAAGTTAATAGTCAGCAGCAGCGGGTTGGACCGCAGTAGTGTGGGGATCGGCTATGAAATGAGCGAGTAGGCCGACACCTGGATCAAGGAGGTTTTAAGCAGGATTACACTGCCGTGCATGTGTATGGAACATTATGAGGCTGCTGCTAACTACTGCCCTGTTTTCTGTGCTGTTCAGTGTTTGTTGCATTACGCATGTTTTATTGTACTGAGAAGGCTGTCATATATCCGTGCTGTGTGTATTTTACCATGGGTTTGAAAGCTAGTTCTGAAGTAGGAAAAGCTTTGATTCATAGTCGTTTTATTTTCAAATAGCAAAAAAAGAATGGGTAGGCACCTTCAATACCAACTTTTAAAGCAAAGATGTAGTCGGAAAACTACTTTCAGGCCTAATTATTTCAAAGGTTTTCGTCGTTCACTACTTTACGAACTGCTTTAAGTTTTATCGCTTAGTTAAACCCCATTAAACTAAGTACCTACTTTTTCAATTCAGCCTTTCCAGAATTCCTACAAAGAGATCATAATAAAGTCTGACCGATTCTGAGAAAATTAATAATGGTTGTTTTGCTTCTATGACTTGACCACTTTAATTATTTCAGATTCCTGGTACAGGTACTTGGGTTCAAACATTTTTTGTACTAAATTCAGTAGAAGTTTTCACAAATGGATTTGTTATTATTGCGAAGCATAGTGTAGGTACTTTTAATAGATGAATGGTTTTATTAGTCTCATTCTTCTTGTCATTTATCTATTAATAAAACCATCACTTATTCTATTCAAAGGAAAATTGACATAACTTTTCCCAACATTTTTTAAATTGATTCAGCCACTCAAAGAAAAATCGTGACCAATAAACCTAAACAGCTTCATCTCGCGACACATCCCTTGAATCTATACTTATAATAAATCTGTAGAGAGGTCAATTCTGTACATTGAATATATTTCCAAAATAACTATTAGGGGGTGATTAGTGATCGATACTGATGCCAAAAATGCAATCAGTAAAATTTTTGTCTGTCTGTCTGTCTGTCTGTCTGTCTGTCTGTCTGTCTGTCTGTCTGTCTGTCTGTATGTTCGTTATGGAAACGAAAACTACTTGACGGATTTCAATGAAACTTGGTACAATTATTCTTCATACTCCTGGGCAGGTTATAGGATACTTTTCATCACGCTACGATCAATAGGAGCAGAGCAGTGAAGGTAAATGTTGGGAAAACGGGAGAAGTTACTCCATTTTTTATGCTTCCGTCCCGTGTGCAGCCTTAATGGTTAAAGCTACACAGAAACAATGTATGACGGAAATGTTCTCCTTAAAATTATGTAAAAAATATACCTGATAGTATATGTTTATCTTTTATGGTTGGCTCACAATAACACGTTTAACTCTCGATAGCCTCTCTTTGCACAAAGTCCAAATCTAACGCGGACGAAGTCGCTGGCAGAAGCTAGTCGTGAATAAAACCAAAGAACCCAATTCATTCTGACAATTCCTCGGTCCCGTCCCGCCTATTTCATGGCTCATAACAAAGAATTAAATGTAGCGTCGGTTGGATCCGGGATCGCTGAGTTAGTGCCCCGGCGGTGGCCGGAAGCAGGTGCTGCCGCCCCCACCCGCTCTTACAACTCACTAATTTTATATAAATGTACGAACATTACATACGGACGCTCGACGCGTGTGCTCCAGTGATTTGTCATGGAAAATTTAAGCACCTGAAATGAGTCATTTTCGAACCGATATGCTGGTCATTTGCAGCTCCAATTTGAGGTTTACTAGGCATTGTTTATTACAGTCAACGAACCATTTTGCTTTACTCGCTTTATTAACTTTGCTCTGCTTATGTGTACAGTCGAATAGCATTAGTCACAAGCAAGTATAATTGTTTTGGTAAATATTCTGAATGTCATTCTTATTTGCTAGTAATGTTATGGTCTTTATGAAATTACTTGGCGTTTTTATGAACAATTGCATGCAAGACGCTCTTTGGCCTTGCGTATAACGGTACATACATAAATTATCACCTGTCACCGCTCAAGGCATTATTCGCAAGTGCTGACGCGACAGCCACAGCGACCCCGTTTGATTTGTGTCCTGTCGGTTGACCCGTTTGATGAATACAAGACACACAGTACTAGTCTGCACAGAAGTCATACCCACAGACAATTAAAACCACGGAGGTCTTTTGTCCTCCGTGATTAAAACAAATTAACCCTTAAAGGAAAACAATTAATCACGATAAAGTAGAGAGGAGTGGCTTTCTATTTTATCGTTCACCTCGCTCAGTCGAAAACGCAGTAAAACCAACGAGTATTGCAGCTGAAACACATTTCCAAATTGAATTTGACTTGTTACGTGCTCGTTCGGCTACACCTACACCTGTAATCGCGCCAATCGAATTGTAAATTGAAAAGATGCAAATGTTTATAACCTGTTTGGAGCATTAACTCAAACACCAAACAATCTGTGCACCCATCAACAGACGGTGCAATGTATTTCAGTGTTGCGCTGTGTATATTTGCAGCGTGACACATTTTATATTTATAACGCATTTTAGACCATATGAACAAACACATTAATAACGATTATTTTCGCTTTTCGTAAAATGAAGTAACATTTTTGATATCATGAATTGAAAACGCGTTATATTTACTGTGGTGTATACGAGTACAAACGCGTGCACTGGCGGATATTGATTTTTTATTTGTTTGAAGCTGTGGATAATGGACGCTTTTATGCAAATGCAGCATCCGCACTGCATCATATACCGAACGAGGTGAGCAAGAAAAACAAACAGGATGAGCCCGTTGTCCATTATAACCTCATAGCTAGGTACAGTGACGTGGCATAGCGGCGATCGCTAACTTTATTACGTGGAAAGCGGATGAGGTACCGTTTAACATAAACAAGATACCTGTAATTTATTAGTACATACGTTACAGTAGGTTCCTTAATAATGAAACGGAAAAAAAATAACTTTTCTGTAGAGTGGTTGTGTATGTGTAGTGTTTGATTCTCGCTTTACACAAATATTTTATGAGCTACAGATATTTGTTCGGAGTGTGTTTGTGCGTGTGATCTGTGAATCTAATAAAACCATGATATAGGGAACACATTTTACAGTGAGGGCAGGATGTATATCGTTTGTCTATTCAATAAAAATAGATATTGAGTTTTATTACTTTTAGTTTTTAATTTTTATCCGCATCAAAAATAATACCTAGGCACTGCCACTAATAAACGGTTTTTATTAATAGGTACTGTTACAGCCTTTTTATCGTCCCACTGCTGGGCACAGACCTCCTCTCACACGGAGAAGGATTGAGCATTAATAACCACGCTTGCTCAATGCGGGTTGGTGATTTCAGACTTTATAGGCCAGGTTTCCTCAAGATGTTTTCCTTCACCTTTTTATCACCCATTGGTGTCCAAGATATACTTAGAAAAGTTGCATTGGTACTTGCCTGACCTGGAATCGAACCCGCGCCCTCATACTCGATAGGATGGTTCTTTACCCACTAGGCCACCACGACTCATTAGTAAAAGTGTAAGTATGAATAAAAATCTGTTATTGAAGTTGATTTACTAATAAATTACAGTAACCAATAGTCTTTTGACATGTACTTTACTTGTATAAAACATTTAAAATGTATACCTACCTTCATATATACCCACTATATCCTGCATATTTCGAATCAGGACTTTTTAATTAAATGGAAGTTGAGCCAGTCTCCGAAACAAAAAAAAAATCCCGCAAGATACGACAAAATCTTTTGAGACGTTTGACAATGAGGAATTAAAAGAGAAATGTACAAGTTTGACGAAGCACTTCTATTATTAAAAACATTCAGAACAATATCGCGAGGACAAGAGGGAAGAATATTACTTACTGCACTACAGAATACTACTAGTTCAACAACTAGTAAAAAAAGACTAGATTTTATAACACATCTGACTTCTTTTCCCATGTTTCGCGTATTTAAATGAAAAACAATGAAAACAAGTTTTGAGGCGACGAGTTTTCCGGAGCTACATGTACCTATATTGAATATTTTACTTTATACCCCGAAAAGGATTTTTTCAATATTGCAAAAACGGTTCGGACTTACAGTGAAATGCAATATACATTTAATTAATTTTCAACAAGAGATTTAAAAATCAGATATTCGGGTATTGTAGATTTATGTATAACGTTCGTAGCTTATCTACTCTGACTTGAGAGGTTTACCCATACCAAGAAATGTCGCAATAGGTACAGTAAATGTCCACTGTAGGTACATAGTAATCTCTCTCAACGCAAAACAGCTGACATTTCCTAAGATAGTCGCATGAGCTGCCTAGAAAGGTATTCCAATCTCTATCCCTGCAAGCGTACTAGCTAAGACGTCATACTGGTATTAGAACACAGCTAATAGATTTTCCTAATCCATTTGCCTCTAGTTCCTGCAATACTCCTGGAGAGACGGCGAAGCACATTTCTAAGCAACGTCAAACAACAACCCACGTTAATCAATAATAATTTCGTAATAATCACATGCCAACGACGTAACAATAAAACACTTACCGCGAACTCTGAAGTGAAATTACAGTCTTTGAACAATACTCCTAATGAAGTATAACCGCCGCCAAACCTCAGCGGTTCAAAATTTATTTAAAGGTAAGTTACTGAACAATTTAAAAGCTACAGATAACATTTGGTTTCAAAGAAAAGATGCTTGTAAGGAATTGGCTCCGCGATAAGTTGTTTGATCTCGGAGACTTTGATATGACTTCAAATGAGTAGCGGTTCATGCTGATCATTAGATAAATACGTCACATCAATATTAAATAATGGAAAAAATATTATGTAATATCGTGTATGAGACATTTTTCTTTTTCCGTCTTCTTTACATTATGGGTGGTATACCTACACAAAGGAGACAGCGACAAACCTAAATTAGATTACATTTTCCTACATTCATTTTTTCTGACTAAATAGCTTTTGGAAATAAATGTTTAAGACATTATCTTATATGAAAACGGAATACCCGATATTTGTTACTTTGTAAATTACTGAAAGGACTGGTTGTCTAATGCAAGCACATATGTTTGACGTGATGTATGAAAATACGTAACTGAGTATTTTTAGGACATAAAATAATGTCCTAAAAAAACTTAAGGACAAAAAAAATACGTAGCCACTCATGAAGCTTAAATAGGTTGCTATCAGTTCGATTTAATATAATATAACATCGAAAAGGAACATTAATAGCTTAGCAACAAACGTGGACAGCTAACTATTTTACGTAGGTGTGTTGATTGTCCACAGGCCACCCAGAACGAACGATATAATTATTTTGAGTGGCCACGCGCACTATGATTTGAATTGGTGATTGCAGTAATTTCTACAGTACGCTTGGTCGAATTGGGATCTAAAGAGATCACGAATTAAACCATCAGACCTCGAGTAATTAAATTAGGCTCATTTTAAACAGAATTTACGAGTTCAGTGACTGAGCAGTAAACGCAGTCGTCGTCTAGAATGATAAGCTTCGCTTGTTTACTATTTTTAACTTTGCACAAGTATTCCGATGTAACCGTTTTTGTATTAAAATAAACTATATTGCATTTTCTCATAGTAAAATAAGACTCGTTCTCGTAAATACAATAATTGTAGGTTTTAGCGTTACATCGATAATGTAAACTATAAAAACTGGTCCAGTAAAAATGATTTCACATGTACCTACGCAGCACCACCTGTTACTCGCGTAAGGACAAAAGACTACGCAGAATTAGCTCACAAGCAATCACCACACATTGTCAAAAGCCTCTTACTACCTTACACAAAGAAAACGAAAAGGTTTCTTATTTAGAAGATGTTTTATTTCATTTTACGTGTCTGAGGTCGACTTATTGTCAGCATCAGACGCATTAAATACTACAGTTCTAAGTAAACGTCCTTTGATATAAATTAGGTTGGAACGGGACTGCTGTCATTGTTTAAACGAACAAAGAGTATAAATGTTTGCTTACTTTTATTGTAACTCATGTATGAGTATGTACCTATTTACTGTTTCATAAAACACGTGTAAATGTTTCGACAAACGGGATACAAGTTCAATTTGCAGTTTTGAATGGGTTTTCTCTTTATCAAATTAGGGGGAATTCCCAATACTTCCAATGATCATGCATCACCGAAATATCATGCATAGATTGTTGACTTTGCGGTCTTCATTGCCGGGCACACTTTAATTTTTATATTTTATCACACTAAAATAATGCTTCATGTATTTCTCATATTTTTACTTCTAGGTAATTTTTTGTACTGATCATTTACGCCATGGAACTTAATTCAAGCCTATTCAAAAAATTCTCAGAGGAAAAAGCCGGCGATACATTCTCAATATTTCACAACGTTATTGCCTATAGAAAGCCTTTGTGTGAGCCACTAGCGGCTAATAGCTTTTTCCGTAGAACTTATCTATCAAATATAATCACTATTCTGCGGTAAGGCAACTGTATTCTCACACGATAGCACTCCCCGCCGAGCGAATTTTCAGCTCACTTTAAAATCAACTCCGAAACTCTTTGAAAGAAGGGACGTACAAGAAAAATACAATTGATTTGTGGAATACCGTTTCTAGAATTGGATAAGAACAATTTATTTATATAGCATTAAGTCGGCCGCAAGCAGGTACGACGCCCAAGTAGATCAACTGCCAAAACCAGAGGCAGGGCCGCGGATATTACCGCGAGACATTTAATTTTCTACGTGAAAGGATAAGGCAAAGAGAATTTCCTGGAGCATCCTGGGCTGCTCAAACTGTGTTACGAGTTTACGTTCCGCCTTAAATAGGCGCGGGTTACAGGGTAAGCATGACTAGCGCTTGTTGTACTCGCCTGTATTCGATTCAATTTATACCGTTCCGTCAATAGAACATCTATAAAAAGTACGACTATCGATTTCGAGTTCCGATTGTTGTTCCATTAACAAAGAAGTGCTTCTCGATAGTTATTTTGTGAAGAAAAAAAACAAATTGGGAAACTTCACCGACAACAGTAACCCATCATGTTCAAAACTCATTTGATTTGTATAGTCAGCTGTTGCTTTCTTTTATCATAAGGGTCGATTTTGTAATAAGGTAATTCCCGTGTAAATATGAGTAAGCTTAGCTCGCGCTCCGGTTGTGAATCCGGATGCGAGTTGAGCAAGGCGCGTCGGGATACACCCACCACATTTCCGTATTTAAATTGCGTGGATCTTGCTAAGCATATTTAAGTCAAGTGAGCTAGCCCCTGACTTGTGATTAAGCTACAGCGCTACAAACAATACATAATACTAGTATGCTCTAAAACATTTTAGAGGAACTCCAGCACTATTTTCTGAATAGTTCACTGAGTAATGACTGGTATTTTAATCTTAAGCACGTTTCATAAAATAAAACTGAAAAAGCAGTTCGACTCGCTATTTTTCTTTAAGAGTTCGTACCGGTAACCTTTCTATTAATGGACTCTTATCGTCTTAATGTTGGAAGTATAACCAACCACTTATCAGGTTTTCAGTGAGCGCTGAAGGGGTACCTACAATAAAATTCAATATCGCGGTTTAACTTTTGACTCGACGGAACGAAAAAAACGTTAAAAGCCATTTCGCTGCAGTTTTTCGCCGAAACGGTTGATAATTCTATTTTGCTGCCATCCGAGAGAGTGCTGTGAGGTAAAATTATAAAGTACTATCTCTTGATAAAAAGTGAGGTTTTCATGTTGTTTATTGGTGCTGTTCTGGATTTTGGGAAGTTTTCATGACATTTTTATCGTAGCTCCTGTGGATTTAGAATTGATTGTTAGTCAAAAAAGACGCAAAACAAGCTGATTTAAACTCTCATAATGAAGTTCTCTTCTTCATAGTAGTGCACTCTTGACAGAGTGGTCGGTCGAATCTTGCGCTACAGTTAGCCGTTGCAAGGCTATATAGTTGTGTTTCAAAATTAAATTCTATTATTTTAAACGTAACACTAAATAGATACAGTTACATGAGGCAAATACACAGAAATACTCTCATAAATATACACTAAAACATACATTGCTCGAAGTCAAAGCTTGTAATATATAATTTATCAAATAAAATATGGTTGTAGCTAAACTTTAATTTCCTGCACGCTTGCATTACTTAGCTTTATTAACAAATATCGGTGTGCTTACTTGCATCAAAGAGCTTGGCCAAATTACCGACGGAATGCATACTGGAGAATGTTTGCTCGACACACATGTGAAAAGCTTCTATAAACCCTTTGGCAAAATATTTTGTTTTGCTTTTATTAATAGGTACTTTTATGGTTGAAATAATTGGACTATGTAGAAACTATAATTCAGTCAGCCGTGTAAAAGGACCCAGATGTCATCTAAAACAAGTTTTCCGAAATTGTGGATCATACCTTGAATTTCACAATATTGATCTGCAACAAGGACATTTAATTCAAGGACATTCAAGGAAATTCAAGAGGTTTTTGTAAGTACCTATTACTAAAAAGAAATAAACCGACTATATCCCACACCTAGGCCACAACGCTAGTGAAGCAAGGGATTAAGATCGAGACAAATGACTAAGTCGCTTTAGTTCGCGTCTCCACGAACTACCTGAGCCACCTTCAAACTATGTTAGTTACACAACACTAGTTTGGGCATTCTTTATTCTCTGTGGATCCACGTCCTAGTGATTGCTTTTGTCCAACGTGTCAGAAGCACGCCGTACCTGCGACATTCGTTACGCTTTATTATTCAATAAAATGGAGTTTTCTTATGTCAACCTTCGGTTGGAGTGTTGTATTCTGATGTTAATTTAGCTTTCCAGGTAATTCGCAATGAAAATAGTCGCTGCTTTTAAAATTTTGCTGTCGATAACGTCTTGACAAGATGTGTCATATCTGTTTTAATAAATATGTGTAACCACATTGATTGTACACCACAGAGATGTTTTTCGCTAATGGCTTCATATTATTCTCCTGAATATTTATTACCTCTATAGCTATAACATCATGGCTCAGCGAAATGAAGCTTTTCGAAAAGTTCAGAAAAATATATTTTCAGCCGTAATCTCTCAATTTCGACCAAAGAAAGCTTTAACGGTGTAGAATGGCGTAGGTAGAGATTTCAATGGACATACCCACATAATGTATTTGTATGTAGTGAAGTGCCGTCAATTCAGGCTAAAAAAGGTCAATGGCTACTTGAGTACGTACTCAGTTCGAGAGCTGAACCGTTTCCGTTTATCGATTAAATTTTACACAAACCCTTTAAAGTCACTCATTTTATCTGGAACGGGATGTTATAAAATTCGTTGACTTTTCGCTTCAATAAATAATGTCGGTTATAAAATAATTTCCATCAAAAATCTGAAATCTGAATTCAGAATTGAAAGTTACAAAAATGATTTCCTTTGAAAAATATATGAACTGTGATATTTTTAATGATACTTGATATGAAAGAAACGCTAGACCCATTTCGAACAACCGATACAAAGTATAGAAATTAATCAACTCACTATGTAGATTCACGATGTTTTTCTGAGAGCTAATCGGACCGATCTTAATACTTCGTGGAGCGACTCGGCAAAACCGTTTTCAGGTAATTATTTGACGACAATTCGCTTTTAAAGGGCTATTAATCTTGTTGCCGCCGTAGCTGCGTAGTGTTAATAACGTTAGCAATTCCGTTTACATAGCATTATTAAATGGGTTGCAATTCGGGGATAGAAAAAGGGAGAAATATTATGAAATATACTCGTAGCTAATATGTATATATGGTTAAAAAAGCTTACAGCTTCGTTTTTATCAGATATTTTTGTGTTGGTAAATCACCTTCTATTTGGAGACACGAAAATAAATTAAAACATTCAGTGAGCAAGCGGTGCGATCAATCTTCTGTCTCGGAAGAGCTCGGAGCTCCGTAATATGATCGCAGACATGTCTTTATTTAAATTTCATAATATTATATATAGATACAGATTCACGTACGTACATAAACCTGTAAACACGAAGACCAAAACAGTACACAGTAATTGTATAAAGAATGACATGGTTAAAATAGATGTTTATTAAGACGAAAGATGAAAATGGTAAAAGACATGCCACGCTAATCCCAAATTATTTGGACAAAAGGAAGAAGGATGTGAATGGTAATTCCCAACCAAGGCTAATAAGCGTAATAAGTACCTCTCAAAACTTGGTCCTTTCAGGTTTCCACGATATGAAATATAGTATCGCATTTCAAAGCAGCGGTTGCACAAGTTAGCGCAATTCTCTTACAACGGCATTAAGCATGCCAATCATAATTTGAAATAGTAAAGTGCAGTGTGTCGTCATTTGTTTAAAATGCTTCTGAACGTGGAGCAAATGTTTTGTAGGTGTAGCCTGAGGGACAAGGTAGCGTCCTCGTAACGACGAGGTGGCACACAATGTTCTTTTGTGTTGACTCTTCCTGCATTCTGTATGCGCGCATCTGCCATTTCATTTGTATAATAATATTGCACGCCAGTTCTGTTGTTTTTTTAATTGACGTTATGTTACTTGTGAACGTACAATTCCGTAGAAATATTTTTTACTGAATTTTTGGTCGTATTGTATTAATACTGGCTGAACAGTTTTTCAATTATATTAGTTTTTCAAAGATAGTCTCTCGCTGTATCAGGTATAATACCTACTTGTTTAGGTACTTACAAAGTATTAAGATTCAGTAATTATCAACGAAACTCCAAACATTCTGTTTACAACACTTTAAGTTGATTTAACAAGTACTAAGTACACAATAGGATCAAACTTGACCCAATAATAAGCCCTAGACTCGTGTCTTGAACCACTTACACAGCACTTACTGAATATTCATTACAGCAAACTTTAAAGTGTTTTCATTCAAAGTGATGCCTTGAAAAATTTCACGCTATGCAACTAAGATTATCTGTACTTGTGTTTACTGAAATAAGTCGCGGTTGTTAACTAAATGTATATAAGGTTCTGTTAGGAAACTTTTTAGGACAGTTGTGAGCAAGTATGGCGATAATGTGCATTAAAGTGTTTCTTGTGGTGCTGTTTTTAGTTGGTGTTGGTTATTGTCAAGAGAATGCTACCAACGCCACTGCAGCACCAACTCCTACTGCGGCATCCACGGCGTCATCTGCATCAGCAACAGTAACCACTTCTCTATCGCCAGTGTCTTCAGCTACATTATCAGTAAGTGATTATACAACAGTTCAAAGATTCCAATGTATTCCTTTTTTAACGCCCTACTTGCTATGCTGCCTGGGCATTACCCAGGATGCATACCCAGAATAAATCTGTTATTATATCAAATACCTACTTTATTTTTTTTTAATGAAACACGAATTCATATTTCACTGGTGTCTCCTTCATTTGTGATGAGTGTAAACACCACCAAGAACTCACGTCACTCCCTTTATTAATCAACACTCCATCCTTAAGATGAAGTCACGCCGCAACTTGCACCTGGCTTGCCTACTCTTTGGGGTTATAAAGTACAAAGAACCGTACTATTTGTACAGCAAACTCAGCTTAATTGCTAGTAAGAGAGAACGGTAAGACAATGCTCACAGCAACTCTCTACGGAACCGCACAGTACTGCGGCCTTCAGAGGCAGTTTTAGGTACGCTGCTGCTAAATGCTGGAACAATATTCCCCCGCCAATAAGAAATATGAAAACTCTTGGTACTTTTAGAACACACCTACGAAAGTTCCTTACTGATTCGAAAAACAACTTGGTATGACGATCTCAAACACGTCCATAATATAGCGATAGCAGGTACTTACCTGCCGTGATGATGTTTCGTCGCTGTATTCCGGTTCACTCGTAGCAATGACTCGTAGTCTGTAAGAACTAGTACTAGTAGTTTACATAACAACATATTTTTACACTTCAATATTCATCATACATAGTTCATATTCGAACACATCACACACACACAGAACATAAAACACTTACTTCAAATACACACAGCACTGAGCACACACACTAATCGTCTACTCGACGTCCGTACGTCATTGTAGGGATCCAGCAGAATACCAGCGTCAGGTATTCTACCTGACACATGCTGAGCTGGACTCCCAATCGGTGCAAACTTTAGACACAAAGCCGTTCATTTCTGTTTGAATTTTATGTTTCTCTGTTTACCCTCTTTTTGTTTTGTTTTTTTTTTTCTATCTATCTAAACTAATAAAATTATTTTTGTTTATATTTCAGGCATTCCAAAACTTCAACGCAATGGTGGTTTCAATCCCCTTGGGCATCGTACAGGCATTAAAATATGTGAGTATTTCAATACGTTTGCAAATGTCTATGTTATAAAGAACTACCTATGTACCTACTTACTACATAATTATGTACATTACTAAAATATTTTTAATTCAATATACCTATGCTTCTCCAGATAATATTTACTAGATTTATATAAAAGTTAGAATTAGAAAATTGTTTTTTCCATTCAAAATCGAATAACTGCCAGTAGAACGAATATTGTTTGTGTAGAATAAATATTATTTTGATCTTTTCAATAAATATTTATATTTTTAATCAGGTAAATGAAAAAACCTTGATTTGATTCTAAATCTGTTCTAATACTTTTTAATATCTTTTTTGCAGGGAGCGAAAACTATGGACAGTGTTGTCAGAGCATTTTTCGCTCATAAAAAGTTTTATTAAAAAAGATTTTTGGCAAACCAACCTTTTTTTTATTTACTATAGTGTTATATTAGCACTGTACTGACTACGGTAATACACCGATAAAAGTTATATTTTGAGTAAAATTCTTTCCTACTATAGCTACAAAGTAGGTACTTGAGTAGCCAAAACGACAGGCATAAGTTCGCTGATCGTCAAACTAAGTAAAAAAATATGTTAATGTCCAATGAATGATAGCTTATAATGGAGAACAAATCTATACATATAATAAATCTGTAGAAAAGTAATTTTTGTACATTGAAGAAATTGACAAAAAAAATAGCCGGCATGTTAAAGGATAACTAACAGAACCCATTTCCATCATTTTTGTCATTTTTGTCTGTTTGTCTGTTTATCTGTTTGTTTGTTCGGGATTCACGTAAAATCTACGAATTCAATGCAGACAATGCTTATATACAAAAATTCTACGTAACTTGGGGTATTACTTAGATTTTGTTTCATCGAAATCGATTCACTCTATCAAAAGATATGATTAATTTTGTGAATTCAAGATGTAAAATATTACGACACGCAATCTGTTTGTCAAAACTGTACATTTGAATGTTGTACTGATATTAGTTGTTCGGTCTATTATTAATCTTTACACAGAAAATCACACCTTTATAAGTAACTTCGGAAGAAAAAAAAATATGAAAATTTTGTTTAGCCAAGGTTAAAGTAGCTCCATCTGTGGTAAAAATACATCAAATTTGTCAAAAGAGCGAGGTGGTAAATGACAATTAATTACCATACATTCTTTATAGAGGATTATTATTTCAACAGATGGAGTTGTGTATTTTCCGTAATTCACCATATTTTAACACGTAGTGTAATTTTTCGATAGACATTTCAATAGTGTTTGTCAGTTTGCCGTACCACATCAAAATCCAACTATAATTATTACCTTGATGAAAGGAAAATTAATAGTTCTCAGCCAAATTTAAAGCGGTGCCATCTAAATTATTTTTTGAACATTATGTCAAAAATGATGACTTTAGTGGAACAATTAATTATCATTTAAAGTTACAGATGCAGTTCATATCAGGATTTTTTCATAAACATAGTTTAGCTTATCTTCCACTAATGTGGTGGCCTTAAAACAAATTACTTTGAGTGAGTAGTATTAAGTAGACCTTAATTATTTTTTCTGATGCAAAATATGTAAACTTAATCCTAGAAGAAAGGAAGATCTATCTCTCGCAAGCGCTGCTAAGCGTGAGGTAGGTAATGTAGGCTTCTGTAGCTTTAAAAACAAGCCCAGATACAAAGTGCAGATAAGAAATGGGAGCTTTCTCGATTTAATACCATACACACGTAAAATGCTTTATGCGTCTGGAAACGTACAAATTACGTCACATACCAGAGACATGCTTACTTTCAACTTCTGATCGCAAATACACTGTTCACGATTACGAACAGTCTCAGTAAGACCCGAGCCAAGTCTAAAAAAACACCTTTTATATAAAACTACGTTTGATGTCATTCAATTACAAAGACAGAATTGTTCTCTGCTGCAAATCCTATCCACCTATATCCTATCCTAATCCAGCATGCATTGCAGGTGTGCATTGCACAAAAACCAATGGTATCCTATTAGAGAAGTCAAAAGAGTCGGCCTGCCAACGTCAGCTTTTGCGCTAAGCAAGTGTTCTTAATAGTACCATCAGAATTACATTCATCGTTGAATGAGGTGAATACATTTTCAGAAACCACAATAACAGTAGGAGCCAAACCGTATGATTGCTTCATAGAGCTCTGATTGGCCCCAGGTGACCAACTCAGGTCTGATTTGTTCGTTCATCAGATCTTTGAAAGAGTTTCGGTGGATACTTACTGTCGTCCTGTTTACGTGTGACACAAAATATGGTATATAAACGTCCTTCGCAAGAGCGAAATTTTCCCGGTGAGCGGTAGTGACGCACAGTATACAACACTTCTGTTTCTTTTGATTTGCTGGCTCCACCAAGAAATGACAAATTGCGAGCGTACATTTTGAAAATCTTGGCAAAACTGCAGGTTTCAAGTACGAACACATGAAGTGGACTCTCACAGATACGTACATTTTGCCTATTCGTGAACTAATGCAAACATTTCTGTGGAGTCCCTCCCGGTTTAGACCTAACCCCACATTAGGCGTGCGCGATCCTCGGGCGTGTGAGTAGCGCGTGCGTCGCGAGCACGCTGCGTGAGCGTCGCGTTTTGCTGCCCTGCGGCATTTGCAGCGCGCTCGACTTGACGTTTAACTGCTAAGGCGTTTAGCGGGCGGCGGGGATAGCGGGCGTAGGGGTAAGAACGCAACTCGAGCGCCGCGTGCTCGCCGCGAGCGCGTCGCTTGCACTCTTCACACATGCCGCAGGGCAGCAAAACGCGACTTTCACGCAGCGCGCTCGCGACGCCCGCGCTACTCACACGCCCGAGGATCGCGCACGCCTAATGTGGGGTCAGCCTTACCATAGTGAGTAAGTGCACAGAAAATCCCCAATTCATACAAGTCATACAAGTGTTTCTCCCCAGTAGTGAAACTATCCTACCCTATGCGCCTGCTGATGATGATGACTCATTTTATCATCCATCCAGCTATTCCCCAACTATGTTGGTGTTGGGCTTCCAGTCACCGAATCTGTTTGAGTACCAATATTTTGCTTGGAGCGACTACCTATCTATCTATCTTCAATCCAGTCAACTACACAAGACGATATCCATGGTAAGACTGACAGACTTTCTGGCTTCTGCTTAGTCGCAGCAGCTGCAGAAAATGTACAAATGACAGCTTTTGTCAGACTCAAAGCATATAGACATAGATTATAGCTATTTCCTGTGAAAATTACTTACGCACCATACGTAATAATTGACTATTCTATAATGCCCACGCAGACGAAGTTGCGGGCAACAGCTAGTAAATAATATAAATATTATTTAACATAAGTAACAATATTGATAAAATCAATAAGTTTTACTCCATTTCCAAGCCACGCAAACAGATTCAGTATTTTGCTCTAGACTAGTTTTGAATCACCAACAAAACACATACTGAATATTCATTAGAGCAAAATGCGGAGTGGCCTTACAGCGATGGCATGAAAAATTTTCAATTATATACTTAAGTGTATCTTCATACGTCAGAATGTATGTATATAAGGATATGTGTGAAGATTTGAGTGTACAGTTGTATATTAATATGGCGTCTGTACAGATTGTATTTCTAGTTTTATTTTTTATGGTGGGGGTAGGTTTGTGTCAAAATGCAACTGTTGCTCCCGCAGCAACGACTGCGGCCAGTGCAGCATCGTCTTCTTCTTCTACATCTACGTCTTCTACTACAACTACGCAATCAGTAAGTTTTATTCTAATGTAACTTCACGTGTCTAAAGTTGGCCATTTGTATAACTAAGCATTCTTATCGAGAAGATTTGCTGGTCAGTGAGTCGTCTTTGGGGCGGAAATTGATTACTATTCACTTCATATTAGTCAGTGCTGCGTATCTCAAATGGCTAACTTTAGAAAAAGCCAGTGCGTATTTATTAATTTGAATAAAACTGTTAAACGAATGGGGTGAAATTAGTGACATATAGAAGACGAGAATAAAACTTCCAAAAACAATTGGTTTTATGTATTAATATATAGTAAAGATACTTTACCTTTGGGAATCCCTAGAGGGTAGCTGAGTGTGTAGAATAACCTTGTACACGCTTGTAGTATGTATAAAGGGCTGTCTTGTGATGAATAGAAAATTAATTTATCTTTACAGCGAGCAGGAATTAATTGCCAGTTCATACACATATTATTACGCACTTAGCAAATAATTAAGGCTAGGTTAAATCCTTACTCATTTATGTTTAATATTGAAAATTTAAGATAACTCGTGTTTCTTTATTCGTGAAATATGGCTGCTTTTGTGCACGTGTCGTAAACCAATCTTTAGATATTGTATTAGATTATTTATATTATTATACTGTAACTACAAAATAACCTACAATTTTAAGGCGCTTTGCACATGGCGCAACTATTGGAGCAACTGGCAAAGGGCAACTAGCTGTTTACATATATTTCAATTGAACCGCGCACACATAGCAACTCGAGTTTTGAGTTCCGGTAATCGTCAACAGTTTCCAGTTGCTGTAATCGATGACTAAGATAGTTCCTAATTGCCGTAACTAGCAACTGTTAAATATTATATCGGTTTTTAAAGTTGCCTGCTTCTTCGATTTCCATTGTCACACTGAACGCTGATCGCTGCGTAGATTTAGCAACTCGGCTATGAAAGTTGCTCACAGATTGCCATAAAATTGCGGCAAACGTGAACGTTATAGCAACTATCAACTTTTTACAAGAAACTTTGAAAATGTTGATAGTTTCCTCAACTTAAGTTGCTCCATGTGCAAAGCGCCTAAGAGCCGTGCATAACTGGCAGATTTCTACGTTTCAGGAACAACGACATGTTAAGATTTTGGGCCCTTGCTTAAGTTATTGATGTGTTTTTCAGATGTTTCAAAATTTTAACTCGATGCTAACTGCAGTTCCGAAGGGCTTCATGGAAGCTTGTGAATATGTAAGTTTTGAATACATCAAGTTTTATTTTCAACTTCGATACATTATTTTTTTGAAGATTCTCAAGAAGGTAAAACAAAAAAAATTAAGTAGCTAAACTGCCATCGTATGCTTCTCTAAGATTCTCTATAGGTAGAATAGAATAGAATAGAATAGAATTTTGTAAAACATAGGTAGGTACCTATTATAAGAAAAACAAATTGTCCTAAAACTGAACATTGCGCAACTAGGTCCCACCGTCCTACTAGATATGTACTTGGAAACTAACTATATTTAATTTCTTTTTTTTGTCACAGGGAAAGAAAGCCGTGGTAAATGTATTGGAATCAATACTTGCCCAGAAACAAAAGTTTTTATCACAATTATAAGTAATACGTTTTAAATTAAATCTGTTTTATTGGATTATACTTCCCTCTATCAAATTAAACAATTTGTCATAGAACCACAAAAGAAATAACATTTCATTGGCTCCAACAATAAACAAGCTACTATAATTTATAGCACAACATTTGAAACTTTAAGCACAAAACATTTTAAGCACAAAATTTAATACCAGAAAGAAACATAACATTTTATTCGCGGACTCACAACACATTTTCGTGAAACGACACTAATTTACAACTAAATTAAAAAGGACGTAACACCAATTATAAAATATGCAAATTCTGGTGAAAATACAAGTGTACGTTACGTGTGATGTATCGCAGCTTGGAAATGAGCCCATCCACTGACGAAGGAATATGTAATCAGTTTGATACAAGTACTCACTAGGAAGAACAGAAAATACAAGCTTTTTCGATTTTTCAGAAAAGTGTTATGCAGTATCACTGTGTTTAGGAGAAACGGCAGGACCCTCTAGTTAATGTAATGAATATTTATTTGCAAGATTTGTCGACCAACAGTGGACAAATGGCTTGACGTGATGATGAAAACAAAGGGCTTCTACATTGGAAACGTGCGAAAAAATAATTCTATCTAAAAGTATTTATTTATAAAAACAGATTAACTTTCAGCATAGTTAGAGCTCTGTCGATGCTGAACTAATTTAACATAGAATGTTTAAATTGAAATTGCATCGATTGTAGCTGGGAGCACTTTAACTTGAAGGAATACTTGTAGAAGGGTCAGTAGTTGTTTGTTCATTCAATGCGTACTTTAAACTTATAAGGGGTAGAGTTTATTAATTAAGAAGTCACTCTCAGTTAAGAACGTTTTTCAAACTTTTAAAGCTTTATTATACACAAAACCACTCTAAACTTCGACAAAAAACACTCAAATATACCATCTAATTCTTTGGAGTTACTACTTATTGCTGTCTCAATAACATGCTTGCCCAGTACGAATAGTATGGGCACATCCCGTCAGCTTGGGGCGGCTTTTGTACAGCAATGGACGATTTTTTGGTAGGGGCGATGGATACCTGAATACTCTTGACATCACAGAACCCGACTGTGTATGTTCCTTATTAAGAAGAGAACGAGTGGTGATGTCAAGCTATTGTCTCATATCTGAATAGGTGAACGTAATCAGAACTACTTTAGTTTGCGTCTCGAGACACGGTTCTCCGTTCACCGTATTCAGAACTTTCTCGCAACTTTAATTTGGATGTTGAAACGTTTAGACACTGGAGATGCTACGAAATGCTTTTGCCGTGTGCGTCTGTGAACTATTATATGCCCGGGTGCTAATTAGATTCGACGTGGCGTACTAGCTTAAACATAAACAATACATACGTGGCCTTTAATGCTTTACACACATTTACATCTCATTTGTTACTTTGGATATTACGTATGCGCGCCCGCGAAAACATGTCAATGCCTAAGTAACGAAGAAGTACAATAGGTAAGTAGTTGAGATACATGTCGGTGGAGTAGTGTAGGGTTAAATAAGCGAGACAAACCTTAATGGAAAAGGATTAAGTCTATATATAGCATTGACGTCTGGCGAGGGGTTTCAAAGCGAGCTTGGGGGTATGAGACCGATGTTCTTTTGTTTTTTAGCTTCTTACCCATAATAATACGTACCAAATTAGATTACATAGGGGTTGTGTGAGGTCAATGTGAGACCGTTTCGTTATTCGAGCCCGCAGTTGCCAAAATACTCATATACAACGAGACGGAGGCACCTGGTGTGAGTAATTTGTAAAATGTACGCGATGCGATGAATTGGCAATAAGTAAGTGTGAAATTGATACCTCCGGTGGCGAAAATCATGTTCTCTTTTTTAATATAGGTAAGCGAAAATGTTTCTAAAAAATATGGGCCATTACACAACTCGATATCGGAATAATGCTTGTTCTCAATCGTATTTCATAAGTATGTCAATTTGGTGGATAACATTTTAGGCTTACTTCTCGATTTTAACTAGGGAAAATACAAAATATCTACACATAGCTGGTGTTTATATTCCCTTCCTCTGCCTATTTTCATGAAGTGATTATATCGATATTCTTTCAGATTTAGTTCTCGTAATAGAATTTTCGTTTGTTCCTATATAGTAGTTACGAGCTATAATTAAGAGCAGAGTTTTCCCTGTATTGATTTCTAATAGCAGGAAGTTAACAGCCAACACATTCAATACACGCCATATCTTTCTTTAATTTCCGGCAAGATAAGCAGAAAATGTTGAGAGCAGAAAAATGTAGCATGTTGTATTAATAGTTGATTGACACACTACATATAATACCTTTGTAGACCTTTGTAGTAAAATCCAAAATCGAAGTCGAATATTATTTTAACAGGAAGGTCCGACTTATTAACTGATCACAAGAAACTGGCTGAATCAATTTAGACCATATTGTCATCGCCTGTTGATTTATGAGAATTTTAGATTGAGACCTTAGTCTTAAGGAAGCTTTTAAAAGCTTAAAAAAAAAAACAATTTTATCTTGGTATCAAATTAACGGTAACCCATCCAAGCTTTAAGAGCGACAAGTACTTACCTCTATATGTGTTTGTAAGTGTGTATTTTGAATATCTACAGCTACTTGTACTACGTTTTCATTGTAAACTCATATCATGCCTGCATCTTGAAATCTGTCACGAAATCCATCTCCTCATATTGCATACAGTATGAGACTATGCGTCCGTATAATATGACACGTACCATTGTGTGCTCACAATTAAGGTGAACATATTCCAAGTTTCATTTCGCTTCTCAGTATTATATTTGTGCTAATATTATGTCTGAAAACTTTAAGTTCTGGAGCTCTTCGCTAAGTTACAGCTTCTTAGGTCTTAAGGTTAAGCAACGTTTTGGGGCCGGTTCGTAGATGGTTGACCATAATCATCATCATTTCTATACCATGATTTTTGCACGATACAATGGTGGGTCCTCACTGTCGTTTGAAAACTTTTGGCATTCTTTATGGATGGTCACAAGTAAGAAAATTTGGAGGTCAGACTCACGATAACACTACGATAACACAATTACCTTTTCTAGTATTTCACGCAAAATCTTGAAGGGATAGGGCGTTTTTGCCTCTAGACACCTCAAAATCAATAGACCACGTATAAATATTAATTGGAAATAAGAAGGTGAGAGAAATAAAACGACCATAATAAAATTATATTAATATCACATTGATATATTTTTCATTATTATTTTACTGAGTTTTTATATATGGCATCTACATAATTTGTACAACAAAAATATATTTTGATCAAAAACAACAGTTTTCTACTTAGCCTTCAAAAGATATTCACGTTCTCATACATAAGGATTACAGCAAAGTATTCAAAGTAGACAAAAATAGAATCTTAGCAGGTATGGTCTTATTAAAATTAATTTCATACCAAATAAGTCTTTATACATTTAACAGTAAACTTTGAATATTATTTGATGCAATACATTTTGAGTAACAAAAACATCAAATATTTGAAGAAGACATATTATTTCTAACATTAGGTACTTGAAAATATACACGTTATGCAAAGTAAACATTAATTGCATTAAAATCTTACATTAAGGCTACCTACATAGAATTACTTGCTTTAATATGTACTTAATAAATCAAAGCAATCTAAACGATGTGAACTAGAGCAGTCAATCGACGCCACAATCATTAAACATTCATATATTAATTCATAAATATAACATTTGGTGGAAGTTTCCAATCAATATATCCTACAACTCACATAGAATAATAACAGTAACAAGTATAATGCAAAATAAATCATAAGACTGTTTCTATTCGAAAAAAAAAAATACAAAATAGGAATGTTTTCTGTAAAAATAAGAATATATAAAACATATTCACAATTATATGTAACTGGTGGGTTTCGCAGAACATAAATACTGACTACATTCATACAATACGTAGAGTCCAATTACAATGTCCTATAACAAAATATCACACCATACGTCTCCTCGTTCACTACACACTCGCGGTGTAACCGAGTCACCGACAGCAGCTATTATTTGTTGTTTTAATTTGTCCAAAACTGACAATCAGAAAAAAACTTTACAGCTTGTAAAGTTTAAAATATTAATTGAAGTGGCAACATCGCGCTAACTGCAAGCTTGTAAACCACCTGAGCCAATCAGTCTACACAAAAAGTCAACATTTCTGTACACACAATACACCTAGGATACAAACCTATTAACATGAATGAAGATACAACAAATAAGCTCACTAGATGAAATAAACAAATTCAGAAAGAGTAACAATCAATTACGAAAGGAAAGAAAAGGAAAGGACACTCACATAGAAAAAATAAACGGAAATAAATCTTGTTTCATCAGGAGTAAGTAAAGAGATCAAAATTAACAGTAATATTTTTTTACATTCATGCAGATTATAAGAACAGTAGACACTATGTAAATAATGAGATTAGCTTATTCTGTAACACAAAATGAAATTATTTGACTAGACCGTTCGGTATGTTAATATAAGAATTAATAATATCTTTCGGCTTCTTCTCGTCGCCGATATCTAACGAGATGTACGTGGGGTTTGTGACCGCCGAGTTCAGCGCGTTCTTTTGGTTTGTTTCAAATACGTCATCAGTTTCTTCATCTATCCTAGGACACATATTGAGATAAGGCGAAGAGTTACCTTCATGGTCAGATTCTGAGCCGCTTCTAGCAGGTAAGTTATTCAAGGTAAGCATCGGAGTTAACTCAGAACCGCAGCTGCTTGCTTCGGATACCCTCGGATTGAATTTACGAGCGTCGAAGTCAAATTTGGGGTCCTGAGCTCGAGGATTGTAGCTGTTTTGCCGTGAAGCCGGACTCATCTGTAGATAGCCTTGCTCGTCTGAAATTGTGAATCGAAGTTAATAAATCGCAAGTATTGTATAAAGCGAGGAAAGAACACCATGCCACACAAAGAAAAATTTTCTAACTAATAGTAGATTAGTCACACCAGAAAACACGGTTAAAAGCATTTTTTTTCTCGTATCTAAACTGCTTCTATTTTCAATACGATGTGCAGTGTGACTTGACCACAAGTCAGCCAATAAGGTAAGCCACACGAGTTTTAATTGTTTGTTTGTTAGTTGTCGGTGTAGAGTGTACGAGTGCAATGAAAGGACCAACACAATTCAATGTTAGTCACGACAAATTCATGCTTTGATTTACCGTTCGAGTGTTTTTGTGTAGTCAGAATATAGGGTTATCCGATCCGTCTGATGAAAGGAAATAAAATAAGTGTTTGGAAACAAAAAGTGGAAAAACTCTATGGTGTTGTTTTTTTTGGACCTAAAATATTTCATTGGACGTCCAAAGACTGATCCTAGATAATACTATACCTTTATTTACAACCTCAGCAGCTTGAAAAGTTAAATAGAATTTTTAAATATAATCATTGAATAGTTGATATTCATAAACCTGTATTTTCCATAAGATCAATAACAACAGTCTTGTTGCTAATTAATATTTATGGTTAACTTCCATAGACTTCGTATTGTACTGTGATCGTTTATAGATATTAATTATTAACATCGATAGATATGTATAAACATAGAAATTCGCACAGTGGGAATGATTGCGCCCTGTTTCCAATTCTCATCGGCGAATTGTTGTTGCCGAAGACAATTATCATACCATTTCAAAATCGACTCTGTAGATTGAAATCAGAAAGTTCTATTTGTCAGTCAGAAACATAGGGTAGTACGTGTCCATCTATACATGTAACTTCATATTGAAACTAATCCTGGGGCCCAATTCTTCTAAGTTAATAATGTCAAAATTGAATAGAAATCGAATCGCAATATGATCGCAATAGCAGTTTTAACCATATCGGGCATTCTGCTACTAAAAAGTATAAGACCAATCGTATTCCAACGACAATCGATTTGTTTGCGATTGGTCTGCTATTTATAGGTAATTTTGGTCTATACAGTAGTTTGCTCTACAATCATATTGCAATCGTAAATCATTTGCAGACTAAATGATTCATTATTGAATGACGGAAAAGGATAAAAACGTTTATTTTAAAGAAAAAATAGCTGAATGCCACATACGCTTCAATCGTAATCGAGTCGTGATTGGATCGCAGTCGAATGTGAATCGTATGTCGCTTAAGTAAAATTAGGAGAATCGGGCCCCTGACTTATGAATGATACTAATCGTTGTGTGAACGTTTCACGCTGTCACGAAGAAGTAGCAAAACCGATATATGTATTTGAATATGGACGAGAATAAATACACAGAGTATATACCTACTTCTTTATATAAATATAATAAGGAAACCAATAAATAGTTCCTTCAAGATCTAAAAAATTGGAAACTGTTAGTAGGTACTTATTACATAAATTAAAAACTATTATTTGGCTTTAGTCTTACCTATTTGTGTAGGTGTGTTGGGGAAGAAGTTCCTGTCGTTCGCGTACTCGTGTCGCGGGCTGGGAGTAGTGAGGTTGTTATAGTCTGGAGCCATCACCATCGCGAGGTAGTCCTCGCCTCCAGGGTTCGGGTTCATATTTGTGTATGCCGTGTTGAGGTCCACGTAATGCTGTAAAAGATAAAAAAATCGAATCAATAAAGTATGTCATAAAACGTTGTGTAAGTATCTAATGAAATATAAAGAAATGTTAACGACTGAACATAAGTACGCAGTTCACAGACTATATCAAAATACTTGGAATTGACATCGTCACGTCCTTTGGAGATCGACTACTAAACTGGATTATTCGCTCACAAAGTTCTGTTGACAGTTTTTATCTGACTTTAAAATAATTTGTAAATGCAAAAGTATCATTGATTCTGGAAGCTCTGTTTTAAGTGCAAGAATTACTTAGGTATTACGATTAACTCCTTCCGAATCCTACAATTACCATTGAACACATAAAATTTCCACCAAAAAAGATATATAACATGTAACGTAATTAACGCACACCCTCAAACACTCCAATTAGAATATTATGTTATAATCATAAAACATACACTGATTTTTTAATTTAACGTGTATATACATTGTTATTTACTAAATTAGTTATACCAATTCTTGGAGAACTTTTTGGTCATACTACTACGCACGCAAATATCGCGCCGCGCGCCGCTCGACTCGACACAACATAACGAAACTACGGAAAAAGCCGACAATACACGAAGTCTTATTACTTTGAGTTACGGTCTCTTTGAATTTGTTTTGACTGTACTGGGTTAATATGACAATAATTTCCGTAGTTTTAATTATTTTTGGGATAAAAATGACCTATATTAAAAATGATATAAATCGATTCAGTAAACGATTCTGAACAAACTAATTTCAGGATGTGCGTTAATTAAGTTACATGTTGTATAATATTAGCCAAAAACAATAAGTAAAACTAAAACCCCTGACCTGGTACATTTCAGCATATTCATAGCTATGCTTCAGACAAACAACGCCATCTACGCAAACATGTAAGAACTACAAAAGAGCTTAGTTAGAACACTGGCCATTTGCTTCATCGGAAAGCCGCTACGTCACCCTTAGAACGCACTTAAATAAAAATATTCGAATTGAGAACCTCCTCCTTTTTAGTCCAAAAGAGATTTCAATTTAAAATAAGAACAGTATTCATATTTTTTCCTGTACCTACTAAAACAATAATAGACCCTTTTTCTTGTGATGTTGACATATACCTACAGCAGTATACTTACGTTTCGCACATTATCTTCTAAAAAGCCGCCAAGAATCTCTTGCAGTTCACTGAAGCTGGGCCTGTTGGTTGGTTTCTGATCCCAACACCTGAGCATCACGTCATGTAGTCGCTGGTCTGCGTACGTTGGCCTCGCCAGGCGATTTCTGCAATATTCAGAAAGTCGACATTGTAACAAATAACATTAACGTTTAGTTACTTCAATCCAAAAGTTTTACTGAGAATCATCTTATCTGGAACTCTAAAATGTGGTCATCAATTTACGGAAATGAGGATTACCTTATACAATAAATTCAATTCAATTTTGGTATCGTTATAGTTTGCAATGATTCCAATAAATCCAATGCCCATAAAATGAAATCTGTGGTTTGAAAACACAGGTTTCCTTAAGTCTCCAACTAAAATAAGTGATTTATGGTGATAATACATACCCTGACGATAGCCAGGACAGCAGATCGGCAGGTCCCATGTTCGGGTAAGGTGTCTTAGCAAGAGAGAAGAGTTCCCATAAGACGATACCGAAAGACCAGACGTCTGACTGTGTTGAGAATATGCGAGACTCCATACACTCAATTGCCAACCATTTGAAGGGCAGAGGACACTGGAAATTAAATTAAATAACGTTAAAATAAATAAGGTCAAAATCGTAGTTACAAATCTGCAAAGAATCCTGCAAAGAGTATTAACAGGTAAGTAGGCAAAAAAATGGTTAGGTATTTCTAAAAGTAGTATTAAAAGGAAAAAAAAATACTTCACACAGACGTCATTATTATGAAATCTCGTCGCAATATGTACAATGCGTTGGTGCTTAAGTTCAAAGTACCAATTAATTTTTTCCGTAAATAAGCAGATAGCCATACAGAAACACTATGTTAAGGAATATGTAAAACTTACATTTATTTATGGTAACCTCAATATAAATAACAAACCCGTATAGTGAAGGATAAAAGGTAATTATCAAGAAATATGTGTTACTCACGTTTTCCTTCTGTTGATATTCATCGCTTTTGTAAACGCTCGTAGCGAGACCGAAGTCACAAATCTTCACGATATTGTCTTCGGCTAACAACACGTTTCTTGCTGCCAAATCTCCGTGTCGAACCTGGAACGTAAGATTAATGACTTAGACCGGTAAGATATACACAATATAGGAACCGTTTGATTGATTTAATCTTTACTAATAAATAAGAGGAAAAATTCCTTGTTTGTTTGTGTACCTCAAAGTCAAAGTCAAATCATTTATTTCATTTAGGCACAAGCACTTATGAATGTCAAAAATATAACTAAGTTTGATTCTAGTTGCCCATTCCAAAAGTAGCTTCCTATGGAGAAGAACGGGCAAGAAACTCCAATAAAGGCAACGAACTACGTATTTAGAAACAATTATGAAAAAATATTTCAGTGTTGGGAAGCTACATATGTATATTGGGGATAGGCTGGGTGATATAGGCTATATTTTGGTCCTGGATTGAAAAAAACTTTTCCTGGGACGCAGGTAAAACTGCGAGAATCCGGTCTAATATAACAGAGTCCTTTGGTCTGACCACCGATATTTGCATTAAAAGGTACAGTCTGCAGGCTATACTACTAGGAGCATCCCCACAGGTTGATTGTATGGTCGTTTCATTATCTCTAAAAATGTACCTACTAACCTTTCTACTAGCAAGGTACTCCATGCCCCTCGCGATTTGGAAGGCCCACACGAGCAGGTCACGAGAGGTCAGCGGTCGCGGATTACGACCGTCAAAGCAATAGTCGCTTTCGTAGTTCGATCGCCACTCCGGCTGCACGTAGCTCTCTGATGCTGGAATTATTAATTAAATAATAATTCATAAGAGTCTATAGAAAATTAAATGAATAGATCAATCCGAACGACTTTGGTATTTTAGTCCACTGACAAAAAGGACCAAAATCATTTACTGACGTAAAAAGTACCTAGATATCAGCTCATTATTGCTTATGATCAATGTTGTAAATGTCCGCAGGACAGTTAATATGGTTTTCTCGACATTACTTACAAAATATTCCTGGATTAATTTAACTCATCGTAAGATAACATAAGTTTTGTATAGCCCAGTATGTCAGGATAAACAAGGAATATATTGACTGTATTCAGTCATATAGATTCGATGACCTTATTTTGTGCAAACAGCAGAAAAAAAGTATTTAAGGAAAAGAAGTTCAAATCTGTACCTACAATTCATTGACCCTTGCACACACCACTTTGGTGGCAAAAAAATGCGATGACAAGACTTTTGCAAAAAATGTATGTTTAAATATCTCCCACGTTCAGACTAACATACTGTTGATATAGGTACCCAGAAAAAAGTTTTGATCAACAACCTCTTGACGTACATACGCCTCTGAACCTATTTATAAATCTATGGAAGAGGTCGCGCCCAAGTGACGTAGGCTCGTATTTTAACCACGAGCTTAGAAAACCAACCAGGATAATCAATGAAATAGATGCATGTATAAATTAACCTATTCCAGGATATGCAATTATAAATTATTTACGTACGTCACGGGCAGAATTCTACCTGATAATAGAATTATGATTTATTGGTCATGCACTATTATCCTCCTATGCCATTCAAGAATGCAATAACGTAAATGACTGTTGCATCTGAATATAACTGACGTAATTAGAACTTTACCAGTATTGGGGAAGAATTTAATTTGGGTCTGTTTCGTTTATGGTAATAAATTTAGTACAAAAACACAACAAGTAATGACTAAATCTTTGTCAATACAAAGCATAATAATATAATATACAGCATTTAATAATCAGAGATAAGAACGGAACAGAACAGACTCATCCTTAAGCCGTTTGATCCTAGAACATGGTCGCATCCTTGCAGATTGTAAGGAAATGCAACGAAAATAACAAAGGTAACTTAAACCTTAAATATCTTAGTATTATAATTGAAATTAAAACATAAATAAATCAACAGACGTGCAACTAATAGCGTGTACATTATCCTTTAAGTAGCGATAACAATATTTGTTTAATAGACAACAACTTACATATAACGCAAGGCAAACATAATATAATAGAGTGAACGGAAAACATTATTAAGTAGCTTTTAGTCTCGGTTCAAAGTCCAATCACATAAATAGCGACAATCGATTATGAGCCGAAATAAGGAGTTTTTAAAGTCTCAAGTAATTAAAAAAGTCGTAGGTATATTAGTTTGTTAAATGCCTTGTTAACGTTCTTAAAGTAGCCTATAATTATTAATATAATTACAGAAGTATTTAAAACAAGTAAAGTGATTGAAACGTCAGGCAAATGCGGACAACAGAGTTACAACTAATGTGCAAAGGTATTTTACAGGACGTAGGTCAACGCTTTGTACAAAATTACTTGCTGAGCCACAAAACATACCTTCGAGTAATTCCACTTGGTGAGTAGGATTGTCTGGTAAAATAAGGATAAAATTGTGAACAACTACCAAAATAATTTATATAGGTATATACTTCTAATATTCCACAGGTTGCTCAGAAAATATGATGCAAAACAAACATATTTCTTGTGTTTGAAAAAGAAATAGTTAAAGACGAGGAAAATAACATTGGAAATTGGTGACGTAGCTTTTCGCTTCTTCTAAAGTAGTCTTCTTCAGTTTACGTAAGTAAATGTAAATAAAAAATATATAAATAAGACGATTGTTATGAAGTAGATGATAACGACTTAGAAATTGGTAACTACGTAGGTAAGTGTTCACTAGTTTATACCAAAAAAATATTTTTTAGCACGTTCAATTACGTTAGTTTACGTCAGTAAACGCAAATAATAGGGAGATGGTTTAACTAATTGTTTACCTATTGATGCTTTAAATCGCAAAAACAAAAGTTATATTGACGATTGACGAGTTCCAAAATAACGTAGAACTTACCATTTCTAGTAGATCTATTGGTATTAGCAGTATTGACGAATGTGTGGTCGGTGTCCTGTGTACTTGACCCGAAATAATCCGACTGCGCCCTGAAAATTACGAACAATGCTATTATTTTGATTACATAATATCAAAGACACAGCACGCATGACATTTTTACATTAGGAGGGATTCATTATATTTTGTAAGCATTAAGGTAAGTTATTTTATTGTTCTTACCCAGTACTGCCACTGCTGCAAGAGAATCCTCTGTTAACTCTGCCTAGATTCTTTTCCTTATTATCAGTCAGTTGATCTATGAAAACCTCCCGATGCCTCAGCATATAATTGTGTATATTACCAAACTTGCAATATTCAACAATTACAGCCAACTCCCCTGAAAACATAAGCAACCTTCAATTAGTAAAATTAACACATAATTGATTGTAAACTCACATCGACCAGTTATAACAACAGCCCTTTGTAAATTAATTGAACAAAACCTTGAATACAAAACTGTGAATCAGCAAAAGTCGTTTAACAGAACTTTACGAAAAAACCACCGTACAGATAATATTATTTTTCGTTTTATAACTACTCTGAGCTACTAACTAGGCATCTCATTAAATTTTGTAAAGTAAATTACGATGACGATAGCAAAATAATGTTACTATAATTTGTTAACTATACAATTAGTGTATTACCAGTTAAAAAATTAACAAGAAAAAATATCTACAAAATACAGGTAGGTACAAGTGCCCTGCCTATTTTAAACTTGCACACTTGAAAGAAACATTTACAAAATAAATAGCGAAAACATCGTCTTACGTTTCCCAACATTTTTCGTGCACGCTCCGAGCAAGTTCACAATGTTTATGTGTTTCCCCAAGTGCACCATTATTTTTAGTTCTGAGGCCAACGCCTTGATATACATATTGTCTGCCGTTTTCTTCACCATTTTCACGGCCACCTCGGTTGTTTCTTCAGCGTTAACGATTCCACGTGCCTCTGCCTTGTAAACCACGCCGAATGCACCCGCACCGAGCTGAATGCCTTCAAATAAATTGTAAGTTATATTTAGGATTTGGAATTGATATAATAATGTAGCTTCATTTTTTTTTTGTCATTTGGATTTTTACTTTAAGTTTTACTCGAAAACTGTGATATTAATTTATTATCTTACCTAGTTTTAATTTTTCGATGGGAAATTCAAACTTTTCGTTATACGGCAATAATTCAGCTTGTTCATCAATCCCTAATTCTGGATTAAGAGATTTAGTAACGCCTTCTTTGAAATACAGAAGTCCTGCTGCAGCCAATTCTTTTCTGAATCGCTTCTCCTTTCGTACTTTCCACGTCAAATACATGACCGCGAGGATTAAAATCAGGATCACTGCTAAAATCCCGCTTAAGTACACTGCGTATGATGGTTCTGTTGAAAGTTACAAAAGGTATAATTGCAAAATTATTAAAACGTAACTCGAAGAAAATTAACACATGTTTCTGAAATAGGGATACCTATATCTTGATAAAAAAATTAATCATAATACAGCCAATATCTTTTTCAAATCATGTACTAAACCACTGGGAACGCTATTTACAATTTCAAACCTGTACATTATCTTAAAAGAAAAGACTAGATCTATATTAATTATGTACTAGATTGCATATTATACAGACCTTTCAGTGTAATAGTATAAGTCCGGCTTGCGATTGGATAACCATCTCCAGTGCTGGTGGCTACACATTGGTAGACACCCTTGTTTGCGTCAATGATTCGATCTATCGAAATTGTTGAGTTTACAACAGTACGACTAATATCGTTCCTAATAATTTTTGCATTCGTATCGTTGCTCATTAAAACGTCATCCTGCAAAAAAAAAAGAATTAGCGACTCGAATCACATTTGTCCGACAAATAAATATCAACTTCAAACTTCTACACTACGTTCAGTTTTACCTTATACCACTCCAATTTGGGTGGAGGCACTCCTTCGGCTTGACAATTCAAATCAACTTGTTGGAAAAGCACCACTTCCACATTCTCGTCAGCTGCAGGATTGTTTATTATTGGCGGCTGAAGTGCTGCGGAAAGATAGACAGGTGGAAAATATTAGATATGGACTTCCTTCTGATCCATAGATCTATAGTATAACAGGTTAATCAAAAGAGGTAACTTACAAGCAACTGTGATATTAATCAGTTCAGTTTCGAAGACACCGTTTAGCCTTTGGCCGCGACAAATATACGGTCCACTCTGGTTGATAGAGATTTGCGGAAACCTTAATTTGGCAATATATGAGAATGTGTTCGTTGTGTATTCTACTGCTGCTGTTAAAAAAATATATACGTTATTATTTCAAAATATGGACTGAAGATAGATTTTCTTCTTTTTACTAACCAGTTCCGTTTAAGTCTTCTTCATCAGATCCTATCCAAGTTACGCTGCGAAAGTCATACTTAGACGCAATGCAAGTTATGGTAACATCTTGGTTTTGATAAAACCAGGTTTTTGACGTATCCTCAATTCCGAAGCCGTTTGGCATCTCGTAGACCAGGAGCCTCCTTGTTTGGATAGCTGTTTGCTTGTTCGTCGCTTGACATGAAATGTTCACAGACGCGTGGACCGGAACGTTTAATATTGCTGTTTCCTTATAAACTGATTCCGTTTCTATAGAACTGCTTTTCTGAAATGTACATTTCATATGTTGTCAATAAAAAAAAACCTTAAGTAATTAATGGCTAAAGTTATTAATGGCTAGAAACTTGCATAATAGTTTACCATGGTCTGATTAACCCCGTTCGAGAATATCCACGTGACATCAGGCAAGGGATACCCTGTTACAACACATTTTAGGGAAGCCGTTGTACCCTTCATGTATTTCTTATCAGCGTCAGGACCGAAATCGACGGTTGGTGGGGCTGTGGAACAAAAATAGTATTCAATAATCAAATTACATAATGCATCATTGTTTTTAGACATAAGACAGTCGAAACGTATTTTTATTCACCCTAAATAATCTTTATTTACTTATTTAGCCAATTATCCAGTTAATTAATCATAATAAAAATGTGCTCAAGGCCAATTTCAGCCACGGTGGCTGTTCTGCTGCTGATCAGCCAGCTACGCCACACACATTATAGTGCACAAGCGTCTGCGCAGACACACGTGCACTTACTTTTCCTCCTCATATGCTACGAGTACCACTGAGCTAATTCCATTAGAAGTATCGAGTACATCGTGAGAAAACTATATAAAATACTACAACTTACCTATGACTCGAATATCATACGTGTGACTTTTTGTCAGGTATGAGTTGGAGGCAACAATGGTATAGTTTGCGGAGTCCGTAACAGTTGAATTGAATATGGTCAGGATAATATCTCCAGTTCGTTCATGTCTAGTCACATTGTATTTAGACGGGTTTTTAGGTAAAGGCTTTCCATTCCGTAAGCTGAAATAAAAAAAAATCTTATATTCAATTGTAGTGACCAACCTTTTTCATGTTGTATCGAAATATATCGTTATTTGTTTATCTGGATATTAGTTCTAACAGCTCAATTTATTCCTAAGGTGATCGATACACCATACAAGAACATCATTGTATTGTTAGTATCTAATAAATCTAAACATTTTCGTAAATATTTTAGTACCTATTGGTATTTTAGATAAAGCTGTAAGTCTGACACCAGTCTAACCAAGGGGTATCGGGTTGCCCGGGTAACTGGGTTGAGGAGATCAGATAGGCAGTCGCTT
The DNA here is from genome assembly GCA_963856015.1 of Helicoverpa assulta. NCBI lineage: Eukaryota > Metazoa > Arthropoda > Insecta > Lepidoptera > Noctuidae > Helicoverpa > Helicoverpa assulta. The sequence continues at coordinate 8,406,289 of CAWLCW010000016.1, forward strand.
CTTGTAAAGCACTGGTACTCAGCTGAATCCGGTTAGACTGGAAGCCGGCCCCAACATGATTGGGAAAAAAGGCTCGGAGGATGATGATGGTATTTTAGATAAAGCTGATGAAATATGAACAAAATACTTACGCATGATAGGAAGCACGTGGGTAATCTTTCAACCTAATCATCTGCTTTATCGTCCTCTGTTTGTGCTCGGATCGATTATCGTCAGAATCCGGGATCAAATCAAGCAAAGGCTCAGCTAAAATTTGTATAAAATCAAATTGTCGTTGTATTTAGAGCTAAGGGTGAGTTGCAACTTTTAACTATGACGATAACCAAACCATATCCAGCCGTGTAATTAGCGCCCATTGGTCAACACGGTGATTTGACAACTGAAATTGGTTTAGTTATCGGTAAAGTTAAATGTTGCAACTCACCAAAGATATAAGAAAATTAAATCTCGAGACGTAATGGGATGACATTTAGATAATATGGACTTCTGCAATTAGTTTCATTGTTGTTGCATGTGGACAACATTATAAACAATATTTTTTCGATAATCGCACATTGTTCATTAAAAATATTATTTTCTATACATACTGAGTCTTTAAATAGATCTATTATCTGTCTAAAATATCTCCCAATAGTCTTTCGCCAAATTAATACCTAATTGAGGAAATTTAATTTTACCTAAGTATATCATATTGGAGGAATTTTCTTTTTCCCCACAATTATTACTGGCGACGCACGTATATTTCCCATTGTGCACATCCGTTGCATTTATAACTGTTATATGTTTGTACAAGGTTTTTCCAGCCACTAGAAATTCATTCGAAGACTCTATTATGGATTCCTAGAATAAAAAATGAAATTTAAAACCAATTTGTAATCATAGACAAAAGCATAAATTACACAAGGGAACAAAATAAGACTTTTTTTTTGTTGCATGAAGTTTTATGACTGTTTTTTACTAATTCGAGGTCGCTGATTTCAAATCTACCCACATTTTTTTTCTAACAGCTTTAGTTTTTGAGATACAGCTATAGACCGTATTTTCGACCGTTTTTTACTAGTTACACTTAAATTTCATAAAACAGAGCATATTATTCAAAAAGTATATAATTTTTACTATTTCTATGTTGCGAAATAACTGTGAAATGATACTAACTATTTCTGTAATATTTCTGGTGAATATACATTTAAAGATTGTAGACAAAGTGTGTCGGAGTTCTTAAAACGTGTGTACTTTGAGTACTTTGGATTTTCTTTAGACACCTGCGACAGGTACTCTACTGGGTGTCTAAAATGGTACTTAAAACATGCGTCGAGTCTTTAAGGTTATGGAAAAATAAGAAGAGACCCCAATTCCAAGTACCAAACACCGATGATCTGGCGAGAACCCTCAAATCATTAGGTCGTTTTTTGCGTGGTTGAATTAACAAAAGAAAAACGGTCCGAATAGATTTACCCTAACTTGTTATCTACCACTTTACCTTAATAAAGGTGCCACCTTTGCAAATCAAACTTGAGCTCATGAAACAATTTGTAAAAGCTCTGAACAAAAATGCTCAATACATATCTAAAGAGTCCCATAATTTGAGTATAGAGAAACTAAAAGCCGGAATTTCTGATGGTTCAAAATAAGAAGGTGGTTGAAGGATGATGATGTTTCATAATTACATGACCGATATCGAGAAAAATGCCTAAAATGAATCCGTTTGGATTGCAAATTTTTTTCTAGGAAACAAAAAGGATGAAGGCTATTCAAAGCACTTTGAACAGATGTTGTTGCATTTCCAACAGCTTGGTTGTAATATGAGCATCAAGATATACTTCCTCCTTAGCCATTTCGACCATTTCCCTGAAATCATCCCTGAAAATGTAGGTGATCTCAGTGAAGAACAAGGTGAACGGTTCCATCAAGATATTCGGACTATGGAAAAGCGGTCCCAGGGTCATTGGAATGCCAACGTGATGGCGAACTACTATTGCAGCATTAAAAACAGCCCTAGTGAACCGAATCAAGCTAGAAAATCTTATAAAAGAAAGTTTTTTGATGCTTAATCGTTATTCTTCTGCTGTTTTTTGTTCATAAAATTATGTTTTTCTTGAAAATCACGTTTTGTTGATATGTCAAAAACTAAAGCTGATACAGAAATTCGGACTTCAGATCTTTAATAAGGAGCCCAAAAATATACAATATTAGTCGTAATATTTCATGCAACAAAAATCATGTTCCCTTGTGTTATTATTTAAAAAAACATAAAGTCGACTGATTTCCATAGCTGATTTCATTCGAAAGAGATTGATTAGAATCAATCTCTTTAGTAAAAAGAAAAGTTGAAAGTAAAGATAGATCTTTACTTTCAAAAAAAGAACCACGAAGTATGGAATTTATTGACAATAGAAACCAAATGCATTGCAGGCGAGCTTTTTTTTAAATTTGGAACATTACACCATTGTGTGCAAACGCGTGCTAGGGTTATTAAATACTCTTTGACTGGATCTTTTTATCGTTCTTGGCTAAGCGTAGGTACTATTAGACCTAGACGGTTAATTAAATTATGCAATAATACGTGTTTCGCGGCCTTTACAATTTCGAAATAATTATTTTGGTTATTTTAATTCCTGCATAATAGCGTAATATTTTTGAAGTGACAATTTCTATATTTCGATTACAAGATATCACTATTATTGTATTTCAAGCCTTACCTTCGCAACATTCGGAGGATACTTCCAATGTAAATATACGACAGAATCAGGCTTATAATCAACAGTACAATTGATGCTAAATGATTCGCCTTTTAAAAAAAACTTTTTCAGAGGTTCTATCCTTGGCTCTGGTGGTACCCTAACGTCTGAAAAAAATACAACATATTCATCACTGATGTGATCATGATTACTCCATAGTGTAACTATTTCTAAGAAATATAATAGCTTCTTAAGGAATTAAAAATAATTATCTCAAATAAAATTTCTCTTGATTTAAAGTACATAAGATTTAAACTACATTTAGATTTTTGAAAAATGCTTCTATAAACTACACCTAAAACAAGAACAACAAACAATGCAAACAAAATTGGTAAACGATAAATAAATATTGCTGCATTTCAAAAGTAACTAAAAAACAAAATCAATCAAACGAATCAATTAATAAGTTAATTCATATTATAATTTTAATTAATTCATTAATATCATTCTAAATAGTATTCAATCACTAAAAATTAAGCAGCATTAATTAACTTTAAATATTTAGTACGATCCAAAATTCTTTAGTGCTGTGACTGTGACAAACCATAACTTTTATAGCAGGCAAATAATGATTCACAACAACCCAATGAAATAAAAAGAAAAATGGTATTTCAATTAACCCACCGTGAAAACATTAGATTATAAGTGCAACATAACATCAAGACCTACATTAAATCAGATTAATACAGTGTTAGTAGATTTTATCAAACGTGTACATGCATACAGGAGTTACGCAGAGCAACACACCAAAGAAGTAGGAAAAGAAAGTGTAGTAAGCTTGAAGCCGTACACAAAACATCAAGTATCTCATCTAGTAGAACGTGAGTATCAGTATACTCAGTGAATGAAACCATCACACCACGCTACCTTGTTAGGTGACATCAAGGAGTAGCACTACTTACTACGTATATTTTTCGTTTCAGTTTTGCTTTCGTTTCCGCGTCGTCCTTCGCATTTGTAAGCAGACCTACTACACGTTCTCATTAAAAACCCAATCTTTGGAGAATACTTTATTTGTTCTGGTGTCCTGTTTTTCTGCGACTATTGTAGTATTTCCAAATAAATAATGGTTAGTATGTGTATAGGATATAAAAGTTATGTTTTTCAATTTATAATGTACTTTTTTTTAATTAAAATAACATGTATTAAAATTTTATTCAATTGAAAAACACAACAAGCCACATTCAGAAAAAGTTATGAACTACGACTGTTATTGTAATAACTTGAAGTAATATTTCGCAATGAGCCCGACAAACGACACACCCTTTCTCGTGAATGTGGTATAAATTGTATAATAAAAATGTTAAAACGCACACATCTGCTATTCACCTACGTTGGAAAACAACTTGTTTCTCTATCCGATCAGGTCCCTGAGTAAATTCACAGATGCGATACATCAAAATCGATCCGAGAGGATCCGAGAGCATGTCGCTATCGATGACGAACCCGATTTTGGGACTATATTGCTGATAAAGTGTGTCTGCAATGTCCTGAATCTGGATATTAAGAATGTTATTAAGAAACAAATTTATTTAAATCTGTCATGCTTTAGTATCAGCTTTGTCTTAGCAATAAGCATTAGTTGTTTGAAGCTTGAGGTGTGACAACGTTTACATTTGTGAATTTTATTATTACAGTAACAGACAATCTCTATTTCCTACAACAGTCGGTTAAGTAGCCAGCATAATTAACTTTGCTTATCAGGCCACAAGGACAACATATTTTAGAATATTACTTTTTGTGAATTAATTTCATGCAGTTGCGAAAAGCGGTTGTTTAGCACTAGCGCATATTTCAGTTATTATTAATTTAACTGATGTTTTTTAATTGACAATCCTATATGTATAAACTGAATCTATTATAGATTTAATTGGCATATACGTAATTAGAATATCGTTGACATTAACTTTTATGTAATACGTACCGAAATCAGGGTAACTTCAATATCTGGTGTCGTTGGTCTACATTCGATTACAACTTTACATTGTTGTCTTGGAACAATCACTTCTCTCATGGGCGCAAACAAGCTACCCGAGCCTAAAAGTTTTATCAATCATGAGATACAGACACAAACGTTAACCAAATTATTGAATTTCAGTATAAAAGCAATCTCACCATTAACGTAAATATAAATAAAAGTTATATGTTCAGTGTTATTTGGTTCTTCAACAAGGTTATTTAGTATATCGGTACCGTTGACCGTGTCGTCAAAACAAGCGTAATAGCCAATGGCATACTGATCGACATTAAACAGATCTAGAATTGTTCCGAACTTGTATTCATCGACCAGACCAGACATATTTCTCTGTACTATACGAAAGTCTCCGATTACTTCTTCGGGTACTTCTTGTTGTTTAATCTGTACAGGTGTTTTTCCTTTACACGTTAGCGTATAGTTTTGTCCCTTCTGCAATATTATTTCTTTTTGACATGGACTTATAATCGGGCCAATCGGTTGTAGATCATCTGAAAGCGACAATGCATTTTATACGAACATTTTTTTCTAATTAATTGTGTAAATATGATGTAATCCGAATAAACCAGTAAAGTAATTCACATTATGCACCAACTAATCGCTACCATTAGTTGACTAATTAAATTTTAAACATTCAGACGATTGATTAACCTAGTTTGTTGCGAAACGTATTGTCAATTTATCATCGTCGACAAGATATGACACTTATTAATTTTGACGCATAAGCAAGTATCGATGGCTCTACAAGGGTGAGTTTAGAATTTCAAGGAACGAGCCAGTCGAAGGGTAATATATCATGGAGCAGGTAAGTGAGTGACGACAGTGAAGCTGAAGCAACTTGACGAGCTTATCATCATACTAATGGCGTTTGTAACGTGAGCCGCGGCATCGACACGGCGGAGCGGCGCGCTCCTCCTACAGCACACCTATCGAAAACACTATTAATTAGTAGTGTTCACGTCCAGGGCGTGACGCAGGTGTGGTCAACATTCGGAAAATTAATCCTACCAGTAGGATAGCAAATGAACCACAACGTCATGTCCCTCGCCGATAACAATTGATCGTATTAAACCCTGGAAACAGCGGCCAATTAAGTGATTAGGACCCCGTCGCTAACTTATCAATATATTAATGGTCATCTCATCACGCTAAGTGAAAGTGATGACAACTTTCCGCCAATATCATGTACCTATTACTGGAAGTAAATTAATAACACTAATTGTTTCTAGAACTTACGTTAACTACAAAAATACTAAGAACCATCCCATGAGGATGAAAAGTGTACGCTAAAATCATATTATGTTTCATTGTCAGACATCTCACTAATTGTTAGTCCCGGGGCACAAAACTGCATTCGCATTAAACTCGAGTTTCGTGAGTATATTCCATATGAATGCTATAATTTTTTAACTATAATCGAAATATTGATAATACTAGGATGCTGCAAGGTAACATACTAGGGCCACGTCTTTTAAATTTTGGAAAAAAATTATACTAACTCTAAGCAATAGTGTACCTAAGAAATAAGTGTGCAGTGAAACATGCCTCTGCATTTGTAATCATAATGTTTGATCCTCAATAATAAGTACCTAGCTGAAATTATCGGGCTTTCAAAAACATTTGTAAAATTAAAATTTTGACTATTTTAAGAAGGAGTTTTAATTTTTGAAAGTCGTGGTGGCCTAGTGGGTAAAGGACCAACCTCTCAAGTATGAGGGCGCGGGTTCGATCCCAGGTCAGGCAATTACCAATGCAACTTTTCTAAGTTTGTATGTACTTTCTAAGTATATCTTAGACACCATTGACTGTGTTTCGGATGGCACGTTAAACTGTAGGTCCCGGCTGTCATTGAACATCCTTGGCAGTCGTTACGGGTAGTCAGTAAGTCTGACACCAGTCTAACCAAGGGGTATCGGGTTGCCCAGGTAACTGGGTTGAGGAGGTCAGATAGGCAGTCGCTTCTTGTAAAGCACTGGTACTCAGCTGAATCCGGTTAGACTGGAAGCCGACCCCAACATAGTTGGGAAAAAAGGCTCAGAGGATGATGAAGAAGGAGTTTATTCATCAAATTAATAAAGGTCATTTGCGTCACCAATGCCTTAATGAATTTCTAGCATAACAAGCGCTTCAACAATTCTATATTCGTGAATCAGTAGGCATTGCAAATGATTACAAAACATCTCCAATTTTTAAAGTGTGTTACAGTAAAACAACTTTTATTTTTGTAAAAAAAAAAAATACGCAAATCGTCCAAACTTTTCTATTTTTTTAATCTACTAGAACCTACATGTAGTATGACGTATATTTCTTGATAAGTTTATTAATCATTTCTTTCGGGAATTAACACTAGGGTCTTTATGTTGTCCAGGATGCAATATGGTACCCGTGACGCACGTGGTATAGATCACGCAATACTGCATTCATAAATACAATGAAAGTTAGCTTTTTGACTGTTGCACCTTTGTTGGGAACATTCGACTATTGTCTTCAAAACTTTATTCTGCTCATAAATTTAAAGTACTTTTAGAGATTTTGACGAAGACTTTTAGGAACATTTAAATAAGTTGTAAGTACATGCCGTCCCCACTGTAAAAGCAATACAAAGGTAATCAGCGTTAGTTTATAAATAACCACAATCAGCGGTGCCTGCATCGGTCTAATAATGTTTATTTATTATATTTATTTAATAATAAACGTGCACCAGTTGTCGTCCGGTCAAACAGTAGGTAAAACAGTCCGTGCAGTAAACTTACACAGGAAGTCTGCGTTAAGATATCAGAATGTGCATCCTGTCGCTAAAATTATTGTAAAACAAGATACTTCCTTTTGTTTCATAATGAGTTAAGTGTTTGGAGCCGCGAAGACATTTTAGACAATATAACAAAGTTGCTTTGTACATGAGGACTTTGTTGCAAAGGTTCACTGTTTGAGTTGTGATTCGCTTTGTCAAATTGGTTCACCGTGCATGTTTGTTTACTAATAACAAACATCGATGCCGTCTAGTCACGCGATTCGATTCAGAATTAGGTAAAGCAAATCGGCATCGGCCCACGTGGAGTTACGATCCCCACTAAAAGACGACACCCGTTGTTATTATGATTTATGGATTGCGATCTTATCTATGAAATTGTATTTTGTAGTTCTTATTTGCAGTGTCGATTGAAAGGGGCTTTGATACAGTTCTGACCACTTGATTCATTCAATAACAGATCTTGTATTGTACGTGCTCTATCTACTTTTATAAAAACTTATTAATCATGATAAATTAATGCAGTATAGATAATTCTTAGAACAATTATAAGAAATAGTCATCAACCTTCCTGTTTATCATAGTTATGAGTAAGGATAATACAGAAATGCTTTTAAGTGTTTCCAGATTGGGTCATTGAAAATTGTAGCAATATAGGTATTGCTGATATCGATTTAAAATATACCGTATACATTACTTTACAAGAATTTTACTATTAGTTTAATCACAATTCCATATTGCATCCGCTAGTATTATTGTATTTGAATAGGTATAAAACTATTATGTTATCAATCGCATGGCGCCACTCGAGCAGATTATGGTGAGAAAAAATATTTTAACTATTATTTTATTAACTACGTATGTTCCAGCTTTTATAATTCTATTTACCATTTTAAAAAGAAAAACTATAATCCTCATCTTGAACTGTTTTTGCCTTCTTTTTGATTTAGGTTGGATCTTAACATGTTCATTGTAGCGTTCGTTTCATTCGATGGCACATTGCATACTAAAAATTAATGCAAATTGTTTTTTACTCTCGCAATTAAATACCCCACTGACGCATCTGGTTTTTTTCGTTCACAAATCTTCACCAGCGACAGGTAAAAGATGAATAGACCATTAATTTATATTGACGTTTGTTGGTCTTTCTATAGGACAGTAATGGACGCAATAAGCACGAAATGACATCATTTAGACAATAGTCTTCGCAATCATTTAATTTATTGCTAGACCATCAAATTTTAATGATGCTTTGGCTCCAGAAGCCTACTAAAATACGTTAATGGTTTCATTCATCAGGTCGAGAACAACGGCCCAGCATACTAAAATATTGTTCTCGGGTTACACAATACAACATAATGTTTGAACGCAAGTATGGAGCGAGATTACGCGCTCGGTCACGCGTAGCGTGTAACCGATTTGGTAATTCATAACCCGACGACGTTCAAGGGCCATTGGCGAACATAAATGGTTAAAGCATTGTTGGGTCCTGATGTCTTTAAGGAGGACATTCTACATATAAATCATAGCGTGGTTAATTCGACTAACAGATCTATCGTTTAATCGCTTTTCTTCACATGATCAGCTGCTGAAAATTGGCTACGATTTTATTTATTAAATTAACTTTCTATACATAGTTTTCCATATTTTATTTGAACATGTACTGTTATATACTTAAATATGACAATGGTGTCCTAGGCGATTGCCGGCCACGGCATCTGTTCTCTAAAGTGTCTCATAAAGGTACAGGACATACTTATAATGCCCTAGCACTCCCTATTCCTTTACTCAGATAGCCCGTTGTGACGGAAATCCGACACAACCGGAGAGAGATTAAGCGCAGGACCGACGTTAACTATACTGAAATATATCTTAATGAATATAGATAAGAATATATACCTAACATAGTCAGTTGATCCATGAGTAATTGCCATTATGTTTTAATGCGCAGAGTCGATCATCGCTGTATCACTAGATACTAAAGTTACTAATTCAATGATAATAAAAACCCATGTGTGATACATATGGGTCGACAGGATATGTTTTTTGTTTAGTAGGTATTTCATGCGCATGATTTGAAGAGTTTTTGACATATGGATTTATAATGAACTGCTATGAATCTTGAAACTCTCAAGAACTGGGATGAGTTAGTTCCTTGGAACAATATTTTAGTACACGTCCTAAAATAATGTACCTAACTGGGAAATTTTATAGATTTGGATGTTTGTCAATCACGCTTTAACGAACTGAGTTTTGGTACATGTAAAAACATAATATATGTATACCATTTATTCGGGCGTGGGAAGGACTTGCCATCGGTTACAGGAGAAAGTGCGGAAGTCGGTAACATACATGAAACTGAGACTTTTATATTATTACAATTATCATAAACGCGTGGCAACAATAATAAAGTCAGTGATAATATAGTAAGCTTGATAAGTGCCCATTTACGACATCTGCAGGTTTCGTCCATTGATTTTGCGTAATAAAAGTGACGACAATCAATTTTATTAGCCATTAGCGAACGTAATTTTGCCCTCGGTCTACGGGGAATTGTTTATTTTCCCTTCCCAGAGGTAGTTTTGTTAAGAACTCCTAGAGATTATTTAATTAATGTTAGTGTTATAGAACCATACTCCTAATAATTTATATCTGTTTTCGCAGAAAATATATATTTTTTTGTTAATTGTTTTATGTAATTTTTGTTTAAATTAAGGTTGTACATATAAATATATAATGTAAATATTGAATTAATTGTAAAGTTATTTTCATTAGGTTGTGTTTTCATATAAGTAGTATCGGAAAAGTATTGTACCATTTCCTTGAAATTATTTCGTAACAACACAAATTATTTTTAAAATAGGTCATTTATTTTCCTGGAGTCATAATCGTCAAAACTACACATACCTATCTTTGAACATTTGCGCCAAGTAGGTAATATGTGTTATGAAAACATATGTATCCAGTACAGACGGGAGTTTTGGGGCATTTTTTTTAGGTTTTGTTATATATAAACTAAAGGACATATTTATACATATCACACACATCTATTAATCTTCAATTAGTGACATAAGTTCATTGCCCCCTCGTGTATATCTCAGCCAAACCGTTTATATATTTTTTCCAGCAACTGCTAATTGTAATTAGCAATTACATGAAGTACTGGCTTCCACCGTCACACGTTTACTGGGTTATCTACTCCCACATTGGCCTAATAATGTCATCTACTACACCATATTATTATTATAAATGGTAACACCTACGCCAGTTCTGGTATGACGCAAGGATTCCCATTAGTCCTGAAATCTATAAACGTTAATACACGCGTGGTGCATTTACGAGTAAAGGTACACTTGCAGTACTTTATGAGTCAACCTTGGCTGGAATTATGCAGTTAGCTGCGTCGTCAGCTAATTTAGGTAATACATACATTAAACAACAGGAATCGAAACAATTTTTTTTATTGTTCGTCTCCAAATACGTGAAGTTTGAAACCGTTTTAGCAAAGTAAAATTTATGTTTATCCCTCTTGAATGAAGGATTCCAAAGTATATAACTTTACCGAAAACACCGACAAGTTATTCCATATACAACAGATTGTTTTTTTTTATTTGCAAATTAAAATAAAACTTTCTCTCGAATAGCGTTGCTAACGTTGAAGGAAAAAACTAGAATAGACTAAATCTAGTCTTACTAAAGATACAAATAGGAGGTGAATCAGCACTTGCAGCTCACTAAACATGCGTCACTTAGGTTTACAATTTAATAAAACAAATGGCTAAGCAGCCACACATCCATTTAATGCATTCAGCAGACAACAAATAAACTTGACTCAGGATTTGTCTAACTTTATTTGCAGTGAAAGACTGCTTTTGGGTTTGGTTATTTAAAGGGTGCGTCATATTATTCTGGTAAGATACTAGAGATACTTAAATGCATTTTAATCCCTTTTTTTTAATACCTTCTTCAGGGATATGCATATTTTATACTACATACTTATTTAAAGTCCTGATCTACTACCCCGACCAACGGTTAGAATTTGTTTTCGGAAATATATCCTAAATATTAGTATTGTGTTTAGATAGAGACAATAGACGTGATATTAGTGCAATCTCAAATAGATATAGATTTACGATAAGACATAACACGAGGTGATAAAACTGTCCATACAGATTTTATGATATAAGTATTATAAATACATAAACGGCAGTGATTTCATTGCTACGATTATATTATGTGTAACATAGATACGTGTGTCACAGAAATCCTGTATCTGAGATTCGCTGAAAGAAATTTAAACTTATTGTTGAGGATTATACACGTCTGTATGATTCAGTTCAACAGGTATAATAATATCATCTATATAACTACCATTGTTTTTATTGCATATAATTTCTTTTATCTGTTGAAACATTTTTTCTCCTTATAATGGCAACTTCAACGAAGGGCGTTTCCGAAATCAAAAATAATTTTGAAACATTAAAATATTCAGATGATAAATAAATCTGTCTATGGGTTAATTAGTACATACTTCCTTAGTTCAGTGGTTCTTATAAATGTCATCTATACTAATATTATAAAGAGGAAAACTTTGTTTGTTTGTTTGTTTGGTTGTAATGGATAAACTCAAAAACTACTGAACCGATTTTAAATATTCTTTCACCATTAGAAAGCTATATTATCTGTGAGTAACATAGGCTATATTTTATCCCGGTGCGGGCAGTAGCTACCACGGGACGCGGGTGAAACCGGCTAGTAATAATAAATAACATTCAAATTAAAATAAATAAGGTACTAGGACTAAATAAATGCCAAGAGTATTGCAAGTAATAACTAACTACTTGAAATACAATGCGGTTTTCTGAGCACAAGCGAATGAATATTTGTGAACGGGACATTGACAAATTATAGGCTTACACAAACCTAAGGTTGTACCTACATATTTACCACAACCCGACACCTGAATGATAATCTCCTTTCCACTTATCTTACACAACGTCCTTTTATACATAGACATCTGTTCAAAGTGGGTTTTTTCAATAAAACGTGTGATTTTTTGCGAATTAAATAAACAAATAAAAAAACTTTGTCTTGCTTAAATACTATCCTTGGTTCTATAATGTTATTTCCTCGTTTTCTTTGCATTGAATTTTCCTTATTGACAACCTTAAACTATGTTGGAGGCTAAGCACAGAACATGATTATCATTTCAATTTATGATCACTTTAATTAATTTGGCATACTTAATATATTCAAATTGTCTAAACACAAAAATGATGATTCAAAATTTATTTATGAGTTCATTCAAAAGCGTGTCTTAATGCATCTTTAATAATGGAGGTACATAAATCTTCATCATCAATTTGGGCACATGACCAATTGTAATGGAACAGTATGCAAAGTTTATAGTAAGCAAAAATTCCTTTGGACTTTAAAGGAAGTAGGATCTGTGCTCGTGATAATTATATTGAATGGTTCATAATTACACTTAATGAGTTTGTCTAAATAAGTTACAATTACCTATCACAAAAATATGTTAGCAAGTGTCCGTCATTATGTCTAGTATAACGTCATTTATTTATGCCTGGTTCCCACAAAAAGAAACGATTCGTCGTCCTTACGAGTGGTGGTTCCAGGTGTTTTAAGTTTGTATGCTACATGTGTTGGTATTGTGGCACCAATCGTTTAAACGGATGAACCGATTTAAATGCTACTTTTGACTGAAAGCTGGTTTACCTGCTTTGGTTTTTGGATATGATTCATGAAAATCGGATCTATGGTCCTAAAGTTATTAGCCTTTTTGCAGACAGCGGGAGGGATCTCAGTAAAACGATCTTAGAAGTACCGCTAATCATTTTTTATTTGTAAAACTCAAATAATAACGCTGTCAAACCTTTCACATTACGCTGTAGGTAACATAACTACGATGTTATCGCAACATTTTTATGTAAGACCAACGATGTGTAATTACGATTACTATGCATCATTTGACTGTGTCTCTATGTATATAGCTAAATATAGAACAGTTCGAGACGACCTTGATGAATGTTTAAGGTCAGATAGCAAAAATTACAAGCGGCGCAATTGAAGGTAAGGCTAGCAAATAAAGCATTCTAAATCTTCTCGTGTTGCTTGTTTACTATTTTCTTATTAGCACATTTTTTACTATTCAATTGATAACTTATTAGTTTTGAAGACAGATTCTATCATGATTGCCTTGAGTTGAACCGGTTTAGCCAAACTTAGGATCGTCTCTGTCAGGGCGTCAGTCTGTGGACCACTGTTGAAATACATTCTTTATTATATCAGGTGTGTCGTTCACAATCACATTAAATGAAATGCGTTAATATACTGGTTAATATATGTCGATTAACACTAAAAACAAAGAAAAATACGTAAAAAAAAATTATTTTCAAACAAAGTAAATAGAATAAAAATGTGCTAAAATTAAAACACCATTATAAAAAAAGTCTGTCATTAACAACTGAAATTCTCCCTTGAAAACTGACAGCTGTCAACTGATCAAAACATTCGATATTCCTAACTTTATCTCTGCTTTACACATGATGTTGTAAATTATAAAAACGAAAAATGACTCCTGTGGTTAAACCACTGAATGGATTAGGTTATTTTTTTTACAATTCGCCATAGAATATCATGAAATAGGTATATGCGATAGGATTTAATGTGATTATGAATGACACACCCTGCATTCACGGATGTATTTTATCAATAGCATCGCCCAATTCTTTATAAATTCAATTTCGTAAATACCTAATAGATTTTCGTAATAATTTAAGGTATGTCAATTTCTACCAGTTAGGTTCCTCCGAGTCGAGAGTAATAGAAAATGCCCATTTAAGTGTGATTATGATGTCAGTCTTATATTTAGACATACATGTGTTTGCACGTTATCTAATCAAAGACTGTGTGTAAAATGTGATAGCTTTATCATTGCTTTTTGTACATCTTTTGATGTTTAATAAATAGTGTGAAAATAAGTTCTTGATTTTCTCAAAAAAAATATCTTATGGATAGGTACAAATGAGTGGCCTCATCTGGAGAGCACAATTACCTTTTTAAATTAGATTAAACTATTTTGTACAATAATATAAACTTATGCTTATTTATTGGAAACAGGAACGGATATTGACACTTAAAGGAGCCATATCCTACTCCGTCCTTTTATGAATGAGTATAAGAGGAATGCCTACTACGATAATTATAAAAAATAACTGAGATGAAATATCAATGGCATGATTAATTCTTTAGGTACAGACAGAGAATGAGTCACTGCACACGTTTCTCGTAAAATATCGTGAATTCATCCGAGACGCCATTGATGACCTGTGAGTCACGAGAAGTATGGAAGGTTGCCCCTTAAGGGAGAAGACCATATATTTTAATCGTATGGTATAATGTAGCGATTAGTTGTCCCATATACGGATAGCGTGTTTTACTATGCACAAATCCATTGATTGATTTTCCTGCCTATTGATTTTCCTGTTTAAAAAATCCGTTTCCTCTTTGTCAGGTGAATTACGTACGTCTTTACACGATATAAATAGGAATGACGTTCATAAACTTAAAATACTTCTAGAAAAAAAATTATTGCACCATACATTTTACTATTATATAAAACGTGTAAAAAATATTCCGATAATTTTAATTAATGAGAACAGAGTGACTGCACTTATCAACTATCGTCTTCTAAAGTAAAATATCCATTCAAAGAAGTCGATTTTGCTAAGACCTCAAGTTCCAATTTTAATTTCTGTGTTGTGATAACCCTAGTAAGACATCCCCTTCAAACAACTGCAAACAGTTATTTGCTAACAGACGAATACGGAACAACGTCTGGGGACCATTTATACTGTAATCCGTTCTGACTCAGCTTCATTGTTTTAATATAACTGATTTACCTTAAACAAAATAAATGTATTTTCATCATCCTTCCAATTACAATAAGTCACAGTACATGTCTAGGTAGAAAGTGGAAAATCGTGAAACTGAAGGGACGACAATCAGACGGATTTAGCTCAGGGCCGAAGGGATTACAAGTTACATGGGTGAAGACGTGATTAAGAATTTCCTAATATTATTAGGAAATATTATAAGAATTTCATATTTAAATATTTCAATTTAAATATTATAAGAATTTCCTAATAATAGGAATCATGTCTTCACCCATGTAACTTGTAATCTCTTCGGCCCTGAGCTAAATCCGTCTGATTGTCGTCCCTTCAGTTAGACGAATGAATGAAAAGGGCACCTGTTTTTGTGAACACACTTGTGTACAATAAATCTCTTGAGTATTAGCCATGTTTCATAAGAGTAGCCAGCACTGGCCTTTACAATATTTTAGGTCAATTGCTCCAAATTTTACAGATGAGCCACTTCATATTCTGATCTTCCATACTCTGATACTTTAAACTTTAAGCTATCAATTTGATCATCATTCAATATAAATTTGGCGCAATTACAGCGGATGTTGATGTTATCGCCACCTGATCAGCACTGTATTCCATAGAATCTCTTTATTTACCTCATCAAGATGAATTGAGTTATTTATAACTTTCCGCCAACAGAACTACTCCACGAGCCAGATATTCATATGAGGGAGATAACGCCCGCATTGGATTTCAACATATGCAGTACCTAGAGCTCAAAGTATCAACCGACCTTTTTTCCCTGCAGGCCGGAAAATGTATGGTGGAAAATAAAAACAAGTAGGTATAAAATAATTAAAACTAAGAAGGTGTTTTTTGTTTTGGTATCATCTTTATAGTGGCCATTTTGATCTTATTTAGGATGAAACCCCGATCAACAATGATAACGAGAAAATGGGTCGGGACAAAAAAGTTATTAAATTAGGAAGTTGAGAAGTTCAAATAATACTTATAGCCGAAAGTTATCGTGCAGTTTACTTATTAATCAAACAAGATCTAATTGTATTGGTGAAGCTGCTAATTGATTTACCAAACGCAGGATGCAAATGCGTAAATAACTTCGATGTTATTATAATAATATTGGTACAATTGCGATGATGCACCTTGGTAATTGGCAGAATGCCAAACCGTCTGCACTATCACTGGGTGCATAAATAAATAAATAAATAAATAAAATAAATAAAATTCATTTATTTCAGGTAAAAAACCCATAATAGAAAAAGATTAAAGGAAACAACATTATACAATAAATTTACACAATTACAATTACAAAATTAAATTAATTAATTACAAAGTTAAAAATTAAATTAATTACAAAATTAAACTACATTACATTAAGTTCAATTCAATAGTTATACATATACATATATCACAACAACAAAAATATCAGATATCACAAATATTAAATTTGCAGCAATCATACACACCCCGGATAATAATATTTTTAGAAGCCCGTATACGGTTCATGAAGGAGGCAGCCCGTTTCCTCATCACTGCATAAAAGTCATCTACCCTGTTCTCGGCGAACATGCCAGACGCACTACACCTCCACGGCAGGTTAAGCATAGCTCTGAACGCATTATTGTACTGCACGCGTAGCGCGTGGTATGTCCGCTGAGTGTAATTTTTCCATAGGGAGCAGGTGTAGAACGCCTGACAGTACGCAACGAACAGGGTGATCCTTACCGATTTACTACACCGAGAGAATCTGCGCGCCAGCATGTTGGCCTTTGCAGCAATGGACCTTTTTTGCCTTTCCATGTCGTCATCATCTTTTAGGTTGTCTTTTAGTATATGTCCTAGGTATTTGAAATTCGATACCACTTTTAACGGAGAGCCGCCAAGGGTTATTACTGGATTATAACAAGATGATCTGTCGTGTCTAAAAATCATGACTTCTGATTTTTTCACATTGTAAGTTAGCCCGTGTCTTACAGAATATTTTTCGCATATGGATAATAGTTTACGTAGGCCTTCGACTGAGGGGCTCAGCAGGACCATGTCATCAGCGTAGCTTAAGTTATTTACTGGTTCGTTGCACATGTGACAGCCGACGCCCGATCTGCTGAGCTCCTCAATCAGTCCATTTATATAAAGGTTAAACAACAACGGGGATGTTAGGCCTCCCTGTCTCACGCCACATTTAAGCGTATACTCCTTAGATAAGCCAGCATTACCCCATTTTACCACATTAGTCTGAGATCTGTACCAGTATTTCAACGTACCCAATATATCACCTGGTATGCCTGCCTCCTCCATCTTTGCCCACAACATATCATAACTAATTGTGTCAAATGCCCTGCTGAGATCAAGAAAGCAAGCATACACGGTTGTTTTTCTCGCGTTATAGTATTTAACTGTATTTTTTAAAGCATATATAGCCATATCCGTTGATACACCGGCGCGGAACCCGAATTGTGCATCATTCAAATGTATATTTCTAAGTAAATTAGGTTGTAATAGCCGTTCGAAAATCTTGGAGAAGATTGTAGCAAGAGATATAGGTCGATAATTTTTCAAATCGGATGCATTGCCAGACCCGTTTTTAAACAAAGGAACAACCACAGTTCTCATAAATGCTTTCGGCAGATAGCAGTGTGATAAGCACATGTTATAAAAACTAGATAATATTTCATACAGTAGGTCACCTCCATATAATACATGTTCCACGCTAAGACCATCGTGCCCAGGTGATTTACCTCTTTTCATATCTTTGACACACTTCTGTACAATATCAGGAGTAATAAAAACACTTGCGTTAGATAAGGACTCACTGGCACGACGATCCGCGCGCGATGAGTCACACGGCGGCTGCGGGCTGCCACCTACATTACCGACTACCTGAAATTGTTGTGCGAACATCTCAGCAATTTCACAAGGGTCCTGACAGTTGTTTACAGTGACGGGTATCGTTTGTTTAAAAGACAATTTATTAGTGGACTTCCAAAAGTTTCCAAAATCATTTTTAGATCTGTAATTTGCAATTATGTCCATCTGAATCTGTGTTTCATTATTTTGACACCATTTAATTTTATTTTTAAACTTTTTTCTAGTTTCATACATGTTATCGTATACTGCGCCTTTCTTTGGCCTACCGTGTAGCAACCACAATTGAAATGCAGTGCGTGCCTGCATATGCATATGTATATAAGCGCCATTTCAAGTTGGTGTGCATTTACAAGTTTCTTGGCTCTTAAGAACATGGCATAAGGTTAAAAATTCTATAGCAAGTGATGTTCCCGGTATAAAGGTCAAATTAGGTGTCACGACGCGTGTGTTTTCATTTTGTATATCAACATGAACTTCAATCACTAATGATAAACACTATTACGAGGTTGATTCATTCGATTGAATGAAAATATTGCGTTGGACAATATCGATGTCGTGCTCGTTGCTTTTTGTTCACTCACTTAGCCTCCTTGGTGATTTTAATAATAGGACCTAGGTTGTCTATGCAAAATATGTAGCTTATCATGATCATGATCACAGAATTGCGTGGGCTACTAATTTCCATTTTGTGACAGCATCGTGTTCGAATCAGAAGCAACAAAAAATATATTTTTGTCCTCTTATTAGTGTACACCTATTGCTTATCAAAATATTGATTATATTAGAATTAATTTAAATAATATTATCGCTGGTTTATCTTGATACAAAAAACTTGTTGTTATTATTTAAGATACGAGTCCATTGTTATTTGGGATTATTCTTTCCGGTATTTCTAATTTTAACCGCGCATGCTTAGGTAATCACGTAATTTTAAATGATGACTATCAATTTTAATTGATGTTCCTAACTATCTGCCTCATTAAAATCAATTGTACCAGTATTGCTGCATATACTTAGTAATAAGCAAAAACTAAAATTGATTATGATGAATCGTAATGTGATTTTTTGGATAGTGTACTAATCTTTAATGAACACAGAATCAGCGAGGTAAGGAACTCTTTTTAAAGATTAAATAGTACCAACGCTTTGTTGTAATTAAAAGCGTCCGATTCACAAAAGTCTCGGGTGTATGGTTTCGGTATTAGTGACTGGTTTAATATTAATAACAACATCTGGTTTAACAAGTGCGCGTATTGTTAGCACTGCCGGTATCCACGCGGCCTCCACAAAGCTTCATACTTTATCCACTATTTCTATACATACCCTTGCAAAGCTATCTTCTATATACATCCAGCAGTCCTCAATTGAGCTATTGTAAGTCAGTAGCAAGCCTTAGTTACAAATTAGTGACCATAACGAAACAGTTTCAATATGCCAGTATTAGGTTCGCGGAAAAGTGACAAAGTAACACAATGCGGTTAGAACGTTCGTAAAATAATTAGCTTTCTATTTAGTCAGTGGTTGCTGCCTCGCAAAAGCCTACTCCAACTTGTGGTAACTTAAAAAAAAATATATTGAGTCAAATATCTATGTCAAATCCATATGGGAAAATTAACAAGAAATATAAATTCTGAAAAGGTAAATCTAAAAGGAAACAAACTTAACTTCTTGATTTCGGGACTAGTGGTATTTAAAGGATCTCATTAGAGGGTAGGCAATTAGACATTTTATCAGTTTGGAATCCACTAGTTGGAGAAGGCTCTGACCACTGAGATAAGGAAACAGTGCAAAAGAGTTTTATGTTCGTGTATTGAAAAGTATTTTATAATTCGTAGAACATCATGCGTTACAATCTTCAGTCCGATAAGTATGAAATGAGTTAACTCAATAAGTTGTAAACGTGACCAGAGGGCCACTGTTAATTGTGCAAGTTTATCATAACCTGATAGTTAATCATTAAATGCCATTAACAGCTGTTTGTGTCAGAAAGAAGATCCACTTGGTGTCCAAATAAAATAATGATCTAACCTGAGCAGCCGCTACCTGCGTTCATACCCGACATCATGCACATTACCGTGACCACGGCAGTACACAACCGACATCTCCAGCCGTATGACATATTGCTCACGATTTACACTGTAACTTATAACAATTACACGCGAACAAAGTCTCCCATAATACTAAACTATCTGATCTAATACATGGGATCTTAGAAAAGTTCTATTTTTATGCTCCGTATCTGGTTTGAACAGATCTATGGGCGCACATTCCACTGGTTAGCAGTTTGGAACACTAAGTATAGCTGCAAACACTTCAAATTTTAAAAACACTGAGTCATTTTGATTTGTAACATAGGTACGCGTTGTAATTGTGTATGGAGTTAAATATTTCCATTATTATCACATAGTGAAATTCATTAACCACTGTTGTTTTGCAAACTTTCTTGGTAGACAGGAACAGTGCAGCGGGCGCACGGTTAGGTTACGACGAAAGTTGACAAACTATTTGTATTACGTGAAACGGTATAAGGTTTTAAAACACGGTGTATGACGCGGCCGTTTCGCGCCATCTACTCCGACGGAATGTACAAATCAGGCATAGAGTAGGCGAGTTCGCGCGCGCTCGCTCCGTCCCACCGCAGCCAAGATAAAACACCATGTGCGAAGGAGACCCACATAGCCGGCATGCACACCATCACTATAAACTACTGATTAACAATTCGTAATAGTTTCTGATTATAAGTAGTCATGGAATTCTAAATTAAAACTGACAAGTTCCTGGGCAATAAAGAAACGACAAGTCAACAATATTATTAGGAACACACTTTTTGTGAACGATGTATTGTTGAGTGTATTTTGTAATTGAAACTGTTTGTAACTCATTATTAATCTAGATAGGCAATTGTTTTTATAGTGACGACAATCGACCACATGCCCGGTGAGCATGGCAATAACACATTTACTGTAGTATTGTAACTTAAACGACACTCGGTCAATATTTTCCTTCTATTTACAATAGGTATGTATGCCATCTTTACATTCTTTTATTACCATAAGTTACTAACTCAAAGAAATTAACTTGTCATTTGAATTATTTAAAGTTGAACTAGTGAATACATAGGTACAATAAGTGATTAACACTACTGAATACTAAAAAAACATTGATTCTTTTAAAAGTCTGCACTTTATTATTATCATCATCATCCTCCGAGCCTTTTCCCAACCATGTTGGGGTCGGCTTCCAGTCTAACCGGATTCAGCTGAGTACCAGTGCTTTACAAGAAGCGACTGCCTATCTGACCTCCTCAACCCAGTTACCCGGGCAACCCGATACCCCTTGGTTAGACTGGTGTCAGACTTACTGGCTTCTGACTACCCGTAACGACTGCCAAGGATGTTCAATGACAGCCGGGACCTACAGTTTAACGTGCCATCCGAAACACAGTCAATGGTGTCTAAGATATACTTAGAAAGTACATACAAACTTAGAAAAGTTGCATTGGTACTTGCCTGACCTGGGATCGAACCCGCGCCCTCATACTTGAGAGGCTGGTTCTTTGCCCACTCGGCCACCACGACTTTTTTATTAAATAAGGTTATTAAAACAATAGACGTATTGATTACGTTATTATGTAAGTATAATTTACGAAAAAGGTGATTCAACATTTTCGGTATAGTACCTACCTGTAGGTAGGTTCATGCACTTTCATGACAATACTCAAGTCTTAAAAACCAGAAGCAGGTTTGTTTAACGATGAAATTACAAGAAATAGTTTTAACATGAAAATCAACTAAGATTAATCAGAAACGCGGCAAAATCTTATTCTGTCAAACTATAACATGTCTTGACACAATGAAGTTCGAAAAAAGAATCCTCCAAGCATAGATGCACGGGTGAATGGCGAGGTGTCTATGGTCGTTCGTTTCTGCTGCCCTCTATGTAACTACTGGCAGCTAACACGGCCTCTCCTGACACCCTGACGTCCTCGGCAGGATCTAGGTGAGCCTGGTTGAGTCTCGGAACACCTGCACATTCAATAAGCGAGTTGGATCTGGCTCAATTTCGTCATATCGAAATCTCGATTGGTTATCGTGGTCGTCATCGTTTTTCTGAACACATGACACTTTCAGAATAAAAATTATTGGAGGTTTTACAAACCTCAAACAAAGTACTGATCCATTTAAACAAAGAAAAATAAATAACATCAAATTTAAATCAAATAACAGGTACAAAATAAATAACAGAACACTGGTATACCACCCAGCGACTCGAAAATAAATAACATCAACTTTAAATCAAATAACAGGTACAAAATTAATAACAGAACACTGGTATACCACCCAGCGACTGGAAAATAAATAACATCAACTTTAAATCAAATATCAGGTACAAAATTAATAACAGAACACTGGTATACCACCCAGCGACTCGAAAATAAATAACATCAACTTTAAATCAAATAACAGGTACAAAATTAATAACAGAACACTGGTATACCACACAGCGACTGGAAAATAAATAACATCAACTTAAAATCAAATAACAGGTACAAAATTGATAACAGAACACTGGTATACCACCCAGCGACTCGAAAATAAATAACATCAACTTTAAATCAAATATCAGGTACAAAATTAATAACAGAACACTGGTATACCACCCAGCGACTCGAAAATAAATAACATCAACTTTAAATCAAATAACAGGTACAAAATTAATAACAGAACACTGGTATACCACACAGCGACTGGAAAATAAATAACATCAACTTAAAATCAAATAACAGGTACAAAATTGATAACAGAACACTGGTATACCACCCAGCGACTCGAAAATAAATAACATCAACTTTAAATCAAACAACAGGTACAAAATTAATAACAGAACACTGGTATACCACCCAGTGTAAGTGTGTCGAGTGTAAGGCTGAAACATATTAGTTGTACACATATACACACACAAGATACAAAGAAATCATGTAAATTATTAACCTGGTTTCGAGTGTAAGGCTGAAACATATTAGTTGTACACATATACACACACAACATACAGAGAAATCATGTAAATTATTAACCTGGTTTCGAGTGTAAGGCTGAAACATATTAGTTGTAAGAAGAAATCATGGAAGAAGATGTTATCAAGAACAAATATTCGAACTATACGGAAGTCATAGTCAAGTCTAGTCAAGCCAGGGGCTCAGTCTATACGGAAGCCATAAGTCAGAGGCTCAGACTATACGGAAGCCATAAGCCAGAGGCTCAGACTATTCGGAAGCCATAAGCCAGGGGCTCAGACCATACGGGAGTCATAAGCCAGGGGCTCAGACCATACGGAAGTCATAAGCCAGAGGCTCAGACTATACGGAAGTCCTAAGCCAGGGGCTCAGACCATACGGAAGTCATAAGCCAGGGGCTCAGACCATACGGAAGTCATAAGCCAGGGGCTCAGACCATACGGAAGTCATAAGCCAGGGGCTCAGATTATACGGAAGTCATAAGCCATGGGCTCAGACCATACAGAAGCCATAAGCCAGAGGCTCAGACTATTCGGAAGGCATAAGCCAACAGAACCAGCAGGAGCACCAGCACAGCAGCGCTCGTGCCGCAATCAGCAGCACCGGCACAGCAACGCTTGTGCCGCGACCAGGAGCACCGGCAGAGCAGCGCTCGTGCCGCAATCAGCAGCACCAGCATAGAAGCGCTTGGGCCACGACATGGCTGTTACACATTCTCGTGTATAAGTCTGCGAACAAGCACTTACGACATACATTTCGTTCGGCCACTTCTGACCATCAAAATCTTTCATCAAAATCTGGAAAGCTTTTCGCTCTCAAAGAAATAAATTCAAGGGATAAGTTTGAAACTATGTCTCAGAAATATCATTATTACTAATCATGTATCAGCAACGCTGAAAACACAACTACCATTACGGTTTGATAAGTTACGTGTAGTTAACTTCACTTCAGCTTTTGCTACACAGAATACTTATAGGTGACAATACCAATGGTTGGTACAATATTACACATTTTTCCACTTAATACAGCTAAGAGCATAATTACTTCCGATGTGTAATCAAAACAATAGAACAGATCACCTGACCTCAAAGCATGATATGCCAGGTCTACTATCCACTGGCTATCATTACCGGAGTATGCCAAACGAGATACTGGCCGTCAGCACTCCGTACAGCATGCAAAGCTTGTGCAGCAGCACGGCATCCGAGGAGCATGAAGTGTCACACCACTCTTACTATGTCAAATGACACAGCACCTGGAGCGCTTACACCATCACCTCACACGGCTTAGGCTTATCCTCAATACCTGTAGTCAAAAGACAAGCAAGCAAGCATCTGGCTAAGGTAACCAAACGTTCAATTGACAGACTCTCAAGCATTGTCATGTTACAGATTTGAACATTAGTTAACATCAAAAATTAATGCACCCAAATTACATAATCAGTAAAAGAAAATAAAAACTAAGGTCTGAAAACAGACTTTCAATTTGTAAATTGTAAAATGGCACCAAAAATCTAGAGCCTGATGCACAATTTTAACTATTCCATTTCAATGAAAACAAATTGAGTAAGTCAAAATCAAATCAGTGTGCATTTATATCACAAAAGCAGTAAACTTATATTTCTGTGTGGGTACTTGTTGAAACTCTCATGAGCAGAAACATTAGAAATAATATTATTGGGCTCATTTACATAGTAAGCCTGTTACTTATCCGATTTCATGGGACAAAAAGATTTCAAATGCAACCAAAAGATGCACATTATTGTTCCAGCTTGTATAACACCTTGTTCAAGCTTTAAAACATTTATCTAACCTTTTGTATATGAGAAAACAACCCATTGGTCATTAGCGATGGCACCTGAGAATCTAACTCAAGTTTTCATAAACTTTCAGTATGTCTTTAACCAATAAACCACCAAGATGGATTACAAGACATGTATTACATAAAGGCTAAATAACATCGGATTGATCTCACCATTTACATACAGGTAGGTACATTACAGGATTCTTCCCATAACATCTCGAGCATAGTAGGAGCAAGGCATGTTGTTCACGGACACCACAGCAATACATAGGCAGAAACTCATTCCACCCAATACACACGAGAGCAGCATCAGCGTACTAAACTCGAGCAATTCTCGACCTGCCTGCATAGCATCTTGAATATACCGTTGCGTAAATTGCAACGCACTGCAATCCATTACAAAATTAAAATAGAACGACAAAAACTTCGGTAGGTAATGGCGGATATCCTTACACCGCGTCGTACTTAATAAAAGTGCCAATGAATCTAAACTGAAATCAAAAACTTTATAGTGGGAGTGAGACTATCCCACTTCTGATCTTAAAAACCAGAAGCAGGTTTGTTTAACGATGAAATTACAAGAAATAGTTTTAACATGAAAATCAACTAAGATTAATCAGAAACGCGGCAAAATCTTATTCTGTCAAACTATAACATGTCTTGACACAATGAAGTTCGAAAAAAGAATCCTCCAAGCATAGATGCACGGGTGAATGGCGAGGTGTCTATGGTCGTTCGTTTCTGCTGCCCTCTATGTAACTACTGGCAGCTAACACAAGTTAATTCATAAGTGCTTAGCATAATTTGAAATGTAAATAACGTATACAGCCGTAAATTTCCAGACGATTCACCCTTTCTGTCGATTACAAGTGCTACTGTTTCGTAACATTATTACTCATTATCTTTTAATAGCTCCGAAAATAAATATTGAAATGCCAACCAAACAATGCATCGAAGAAATGATGAAGGAAAACAAAATCATAAAACTGTTTTAAGAGAAGCAAATAGCCACCTACATGAAAATCGATTTATTTGCAATTTTTCTTCACTGCAAATGTACAACACTTCAGTTAAAAACAAACCTTTTAAACTGTAAAGATAACAAGCAAATAGCGGTGAACAGCAGGATAATAAAAAAAAAAAAAAACTATAAACAATGGCCGGTCTACTAGCAACAACGGGAAAAATATTTTTAATTTATTGAAGTGTTGCAATCTAATTAATTTACGAGGTCCCGAGAGAATGCTGAAACCCCATGGTGTGTGAATTATAGAGACAGCCAGGTGCTCTGGACATTCACGGTATTACCGCAGTAGCTGCTAAATGCATTACTGTTAATATGCATACTGACAACGTCTAGACCAGACACTGTCACGCTCCTTTACCTTACTTAATTACATTTCTAATTTGATACGACATTTCATTCCCCATCCTATAAGTTATCGTTTAAAAGCCAAACAAGTAAAATCATTATTATTAACCGACTTCCCAAAAAGGAGGAGGTTCTCAATTCGTCGGGATCTTTTTTTTTATTTTTTTATGTATGTTCACCGATTACTCGAAGACACCTGGAACGATTTGCAAAATTCTTTTTTTTTTGATGATGGGAACCCTGAGAAATCGAGGGAAACTTACGAAAATTGTAGGCATGTATAGGTTAAAAACTTGACAATGAGGTGCACGTCTGATAACACTATGCAACAGTGAAGGTTTGGAGCTGACCTGATGATGGAGACGAGAGAAGGTCGAGGGAACTCGACAACTGAATATGTTAACTACCTCGTGTTTGGGCTTATATTATTTGTATTAACGAGACCTTTGCAACAGTGAAGGTTTGGAGCTGACCTGATGATAGAAACCGGAGAAGGTCGAGGGAACTCGGCAACTGAGTAAACTACCTCGTGTTTGGGCTTATATTATTCGTATTGATGAGAACTTTCCACAAATACGGATAGTGACAACTATGCTTGTCACTGAAAAGCCAAAAATAAAAAAAACTTTTTACAAAAAATAAAACCGACTCCCAAAAACACTGAAAAGCAAATAAAACACATTCTTAGGTGCACCGGCCTAGAAGTCAGTATCTAATGGATGTACCTAAGTTTATTTCGCCACCGACTTCTAGGCCGATGCACATAAGAATGTTTTTTTTTGCTTTTCAGTGTTTTTGGGAGTCGGTTATATTTTTTGTAAGTTTTTTATTTTACAATGTAACATTCGGGTACATTCGAGGACTTCAAAGGGATATCATCAAGGTAAATGTCATAAATCAAAATACGCGAAATAAAATTATTTCAACAGCTGAACAGGGGTGTTTTCTCGTTGTCCACTTCTTTCTTTTGTTACTTTGACTAAGCAATACGTTGCCAATTCCAAATTTTTCTAGCGTTGCATGCGCCACCCATCTTCAGAAACTGGACTCGTAATGATCATTGCAACCGGAGACTTTGTTATGTTAACCAAAATGAAGCTAGTTTACTAAAAAAGCTTGACCTCAATTGACCTTTATTCTAGTCCACTTATAAAGAACGGAGTTGTTTAGCTACTTTCATATAGCAGTGTTTGATAACTTTATTCTGTGAAAAATTGCATCACCACGTATACAATATCAGAATCTTGATAAAATTCAAATAAATTGATATAGCCTGCCGATATAATAGTACTTGGAAAGATTTCAAATATTTCTAAATCTTGGATAACTTAGCTGCACTTTGGTCGGTGCAACATTCCGGTTTTTTCTTATTTAAGTGAAAGTCGCGGTCCAACGATGACTCATCGTTGATCCGGTTTTGCTAATGAGTAGCGGACAGTCATGACGTCGCAATTATGAGAACTGGTGACGTCAATGACCTTATTTTGTTGATAAAACCTCTGACGTAGATTATACCTGGAACGTTTAATTTTATCTTAAACTAGCTTCTGCCAGCGGTTTCGGGATAAAAAGTAGCCTATAGCCTTCCTCGATAAATGGGCTATCTAACACTAAAAGAAATTTTCAAATCGGACCAGTAGTTCCTGAGATTAGCGCGTTCAAACAAACAAACAAACTCTTCAGCTTTATAATATTAGTATAGATAGAAAAAACATTTAATACTTCGAGGTTCCAGTCGGCGTTGCTAATGGAAAATCAAGACCGGTCGTTGGTAATGTTTGGCTACTATCTAACGGGATTGTAGAGGTAGATGTCAAAAGGTTAAAATAAAATAAATGACAAAAAGGAAAAATGTACAATGGAAATAAGTACTAAAAACTAGCTAAAAAAATATGTAAAAACAAATGCGCATGTGGTCAACTCACTTCAGGTACGCTAGTGATCGCGAACAATCTAGTTAAAACCATCCAAATCAAAAACCCAATGCAGATATCGATTTTATTTATATCATGATCTTATCTCTAATTTTTACAGAAATAAGAAAACTATCATAAATGCTACAAGTTTATACCTAAGTATGCTATCTCTGAAGTCACAATTTGCAAACACTTTGCACGGAGATAAGTTTCTGCCACTTTCAGTACACGACTTTCAGAACGTCTTTGAAAATAATTTTCCTCTTCGGAAGGCAAACATATATGTATTACGTATTTTTACCAGCAATATAGTGACTAAAATTCTTGGGATTGCCGGTAAACAATTGATTTTTGCGAATGAGAATATTGTTATATTCTAATTTACTTTTTTGAATGTGTTAAAAGGAAAATACTACTTATATATTTTTATTGGAGAAGGATTGAATGGACTTTATAAAATTCTTACTACTTTACTCACGCCGAAAACCACGCTCTTTACGATCAGGAAAAATTAAATTTAAATATGCTGTACCAACTGTTGACTGTGATTTGTGTTGTTGAGCTGTGATTTGTGTGCGACTCATACAAAATAATTATTGCCCCAGCAATAGCGACCCAAACTAGCAGTTTTCCCGCGGTTTTTCACGCACCTGTAGGTACGGTATGGTACTTCGTCCTATTCCTGGATAAAATATAGCTATTTTATTCGGGCATAGTGTATGTAGTTTCCAAACACTGAAATATTTTTTCCAATCGGTCCAGTAGTTTCGCAGTATTTAGGGTACAAACGAAAACCAATACTCCTCTTTATTACGGGTAAGAATATTAATATACCTAGATGTCATGACTATACCAACAATACTATAATATATCATTCAATATAATCTATCAAACGTTTACTGATTCATCATTAGTTAGAAATGACGTTATCGGTCCGTATATTTACATATGTAAATGATAAATTGTAAATACTGTATTTAAAGTCCTCTGCAGCAATAATTGTTAAGTATAGTAAATTAAAATCATACGAAGGGACTTTGTCTGTATTGTTATAATTGTGTACTTTTTTTATTTCTTCACCGACAAAAAATAACATTTATATGGAAAAGACATTTTTTCAAGACATTCATTCTGCTAAAGAAACACGTTTTTTACATCAATGTAAATACTTTTAGTTCCTAATCTGCACACGCTTTATTATTATCTCAGGATAAACAATGTCTGCTATTGCAAAAATCACTAATCCCAGCAAGTTCTTTAGCCGACCGACGTCTAGTTATATATTTTTTGTATTCCTCTTTGGTATTGTCTATAAGTACATGGAATACAAATTACTTGGTCTCCAATACAATGTGTGAGAATATTTGCAGCGCCCAGCCTTAATTTACGACGAGGTGCTCTGGCACGCACAAACACTAGCCACGCCAGTGTCGCACTAAAACCTGCTTTTGAAGGTCACTAAACGAAAATTATGTAGAAAACTAATAAAGTGAAGGATAAATATATAGAACGACTCGACACTAAGTTTATAATGAAGACGTATTGTTTACTGAAAAAAACTTAGGGGTTATTTTTTTAAACGGTTTTATTTAGCTCACCCCGTTTTTATTTTATAATATTTAGGCACTATAAAGGCGTAAGTAAGTCGTTAATCGATCTGTTTAGAACTAATAAAAATCTTTTTATTGGTAAAGTACCTATTTATTATTGTGTCAGTTTTAATTACAAGTATGACAAAAGATTCTGAATGGGTACAAAAATAAGTCTTTTAATTGGACTAAGACAATTTTGAAATTCAACATCTGCTTTGATAGAGGAATTATTGTTTCAGTAATAGTAGAAAGTAATAAAAAACTGAAATATTAAAAAAAAACCGGCCAAGTGCGAGTCGGAATCGCACACGAAGGGTTCCTTAGGTACCATTATTCAAAAAATGAGCAAAAAAATCACTTTTGTTGTATGGCAGCCCCCCAAAATCTTTATTTATTCTAGATTTCAGTATTTGTTGTTATAGCGGCAACAAAAATACATCATCTGTGAAAATTTCAACTCTCTAACTATCACGGTTCATGAGATACAGCCTGGTGACAGACGGACGGACGGACGGACAAAGGAGCGAAAACAATAGGGTCGCGTTTTACCCTTTGGGTACGGAACCCTAACAAAACTACAGCTAGCATGAAGATTGGCGAAGTAACTAATTGAAATATAAGTAGGACTGACTTTTGAACATATGTCTGCATTTTCATTTTTCCTATTATATTTTTCCTTGCTGAAACAGAGTTAAGCATGTCCAGGGTTGTCTCGGAACTTATTAAATTTCCGAGGCAAGGACACGCGGGTCAGCGCTGAAAACCAGCGCTGTTGTCTCGTGCCTGCGTGCACAGCATTTATGCTGAGCGCTGTCCCTTTTTCGCAAGGTGGCGCAAATGCAGTGTATTTAAATGTTTGTTCTGTAATTAGTTTTATTTGTTTTATTGTATTTGCGTCGTTTGCGATAATAAATGGATTTTCTTTCTTTCTTTCTTTCTTTCTTTTCTTTCTCCCAGCAAGGAAATGAAAAGAACAATTTAGACTATTTATTATTAAAAGAAAAACCAAAACTCTATCAGTTACTATCTCCCCACGTTAATAGAAGGCAATCAGGGGATATAAGGTTTACTATCCGTTACACATAACTAATCAATTGGCCAACTGTCAACGTTTACGCAAAACGCCTATCTCAAAACAAAATGCAATATACAAAAAACTGAACACGCTTTTAGGATACCTAACAACGTATAATTTAGATGTTATGTTCCGAGTGTTATCGTTGTTAGATAGTGCAATCAGAAATAAATATACTTTGTAGAGTCCACATGATATGACATCTCGCAAAATGCTGGTTGCTATCTCCTCATTTGTGTTTACGCTACGATAACGATAAGAGATAAAATCGTTGGGATTTGTAATTATTTTTAGTGCATGCTCGTTACAGGCTCAGCGTTGTTTACTGCACTCTCAGTTCATCATTATAAAGTCCTATCTAGAGCCGAGACATAATTTAAATGTATTTAGCATTTTTCATCATATAGAAAAATGCATAATTTGAAGCAAGAATAGTTTGAAAAACGCACCTGGTAATAAAATGGTAATAAAAGAGGAAAAAATGAATTACGATTGAAAACACTTTTTAGAGTCAGTGTATAACCCAGACTAGAACTAAAACTTAAAATTAAACTACATATCTAGATAGATTGTACTTACATTATTTAGACTAATTAGTTATATCAACGTTATTACCAATATCCACAATGGGTTCCACAGTGTAACGTTTCAATTATGTGTATCCCTTGGGTCCAATTAATTTAATTGGTATCGGTGGTAGTTACAATAAATACAGCTGATAATCTCACCGATTAAGGCCAACATCTGTTTTCCCCTGATTGGTCTCTGTCTGAAATAATTTTCATACATTTTCCATCACAAAAGATTTTAAAACAAGGGGTTGCCTGTTGGATTTAAATAAAAACAGCTAATCATTTGTACTATCGTTTTGTTTGACCTTCCTTTATTAAAATAAACGATTTCGTATTCAATCCACAACGTTTCTTACATGCGGAATATTAAAATACTACGTACGCCCAAAGCTGTCTCTGTTCAATTTTATGTGAAAATATTACTTACGAAGCATCACACTAATTAAATCATATATGTATATAGTGGCACCATCGGGCATTAATTCCACAAATTGGTCTAAATGACAATTGCGGTGCGGACCTCCGCCGTCGCTTCGGTCGCGTCGCCCTCCACAGTTAGCGAGCCGCCTCACCTTGACCTGTCGCGTGCTAACTCAAATGCCGCCTGAAACTTGCCGCTAGCGTTTTTCAGTTAAAACCACACGTCCTCAAAATGTACAAATATTATACTTAATATTAATTGAACGCAACAGAACATAATGTCAACCTTGTGCTTTTCGACAAGTACTTTTTAATGTGTTAAGTTTTTTTGTTATTTAAAAGGTTAATACTCGTTTTAAGCAGAATTTACAGAAATAAAATGTGAATGTATTTATCCATAAGACTATTTACTTAATCTTTCCTTAACACTACTCTATCGATTGTTCTTTAGTTATTTCATTGTACAAAATTAAGGAACACAAGTTATACACATATTTGCTGACCATATCGGTACAGTTATCATTAGTTCTGGTACCCAAGTAAAGTATCAATATTCAATTGTATGTTTGTTGACATTTAATAACAACATTGGAAACATCGACGCAGTAAAATAATTACTATAAATTGGCAACACGAGTGGCAGTGTAATCATAGGTAAGTGTCCACTACTATGTAAATGTACAACAATTACACAACTATTCCTTAATTAAATCATTATTGTCGTCTTTAGTGAGCAAACAAATAGATGCCATCGTGAATAATATGTACGTCGAATAGATCACCCATATCACATAGGTAATCTGATCTGCTACAAATGACAAAAAACGGTATACCTACTTATCATAACAGACTTACATTATTCATAAGTCCCCTTTGGTTAAAGTCCTTTGAAGATAAGTACTGTGCCACCTTTTAAATTATCATACATGAACGTTTCATACGAGTCTATTCTACTACTTAAAAAATAGTTAAAGTACACGTAGTTACGTTGTCAGTTCAGGGTTCAGTCAACTCTAAAGTACAATGGTCATTATATGAGGCCCATATCCGATAACATGTACAAACAGCATCCAAGGCCTTGAATAACCAAATGTAACCGACTGGACCGGTAGCGACCAATTAAACTTGGTGGCAAGATGTTCAATTGTTTAATTTTTGCTTTTGATAAGGAAATAGTAATCTGATAGCAGGGAATGTATGTTATGTATGCAAGCATGTTGGCAAGCAGTTGCATTTATATCGATGATGGTATTTAGTTTTAGAGTAAGCTCAAAACGCACATACTTACTGAAATAATTATAAAAAGGTATAGATTTTGTACAACGCTAAAACGACATGTAAATTTTATACTTTGTAAATGTCCAACCTAGCTATAACCTGGATGAATAATCCAAAATTAGGCTTTTATTATGACAACGAAATGTAAATGCACAGCTAAGATTCTGCGATAAGGTTGATGGTGTGCGGTGTCGAACCTACACATGCTTATCGGGAACAAACATTAATTTGGTTTATTGTGGGGTGGCAGGCAGGGGCAACAGGGGCGCGAGGCGCGGGGTGTGTTGGTGCTATTACGTCAATCAGCCGGCATTGTCGCGTGATTGTACCTACTTCATTAGCTTCGCACTTACTCGCTGTCCTGCAAATAGTGCATTAGAATTTTCTTCGCTGTCCCCCGTGACCAGCGCAATAATAAAAAAAAAACATTTGGTAAGAATTATGGTAAAAGGGTTGAAACTCGGTTCTCCAATGCTGTTATAGTAAGTAGAATGAGATACGCCGATGATATATGAGGAAATAGTTGCGTAGGAGTTGCGACTTGCGTATAAGGTAAGTTTATTTCGAATTGCCAGTGAGCATCATAAAATAGAAGTTTTACACGTCTAAGACATAGTTATGGAGATTGGTTCAGTAGGTACCAACATAGAAGTCGATGAAAACGTAAGTCCGAACACAAACTTATTTTCTTTAAACGAGCAGTCATGTAACTAAACAGTAAGTAATTTAAATATTGTCGTATTAAATATCTGGCATTACGACTATTACGAGTTACGTAATAACCATTAATGTATTCATATTGTCTCACTGCTGCAGTTTAATGTAATTCTTCTGTCTCTTATGAGTAGAACGATAATTATGTACAGTATTGTTTCAACCTTACACTTTATGTTAATTAGTCCAACGATTAGAAACTGTAACAATGCTGTTACTAAGTACATCCTAACAATATTTTCCCTTAAGTACTTCTTAATTAGAAACGAAGTGGTTTACACACTTACTAGTACCTAGGTACTCATGTTATTTCCTCAAGGGAAACTTAACAATTCAATAAATTATGTATTCCAATTAAAAATCGAACGACCCACAATCAAGTTACGAGCGTTTCCTGTTTTTAAGAGATTTGAATATGGATATCACCAGACGCCATTGTTTGCGATAAATAACGCAAAAAACATGTGCTGCAAAAATGATAAACATTTTTTTTTCACTGAGCATGTCACGGACAGTCCTGAAAACTACATCGACTAGTTTATAACTTCATCTTGAAAATAGATTGTCTTTATAAATCTTCCTTGGGGAAATTCCGAAATTCAAAACCGATGTTCTTGAAGTCTGTTTTCTCAATCAGTGAAGACAAGTGCCTCTTTATATTTTCTCGAATTCCATTTGTTTGTAAACATCTGTTGACAAGTACACCCAAAAGTATTGTGGCTAACGTACACAAAGTATTAAGATAAAGGTATCATAAACTAACATAGAGCCATAACAACTCAAGAACCCAATCCAACAAAACGAGTATATACTTACTTAACTATTTAGGTGATGGAAATATCCACGCCCTTTATTTTTATAGTATAAACCACTTATGCTGTACTATTTCTATACACAAATATTTATTAGTTACTTCTGATTCAACATTCCGTGTTGAAAACTCTACTATGTACGCATTAAATTTCTATCTACTATCTAGTGAGGTGTTAAAAGGGTGTCGATAAACCATAAATGTAATGACGTCATGGCCGCATTGCTTACCTACGTCAAAGGGTGTTTTATTAAATGGATTCTAAAATTTTTCAATAGAAGTCAAGGTAACGAAAATTATTTTCATCCGTTTCATTCTAAAGTAATGAAGACGTATTGTAGTCGCGAGCGCTAAGGATAAAATGGATTAAGCGTTTCGGATGAAATCTTACATTATCATCTTGTAGTATCAGCAGATTTAGCCCAGTCAAGGACATACCTGCTTTCTTAATTCATTCATTTTTAAATGCACTAATTTCACGATTTTTCATAGAACTTTAAGACTCAAAACCACAGATAAAAAAATGGCAATTAAGTATTTCTCACTGTTAGAGCTGATAATTGGCCTTAACATAGTTGGATAAAAGCTGTGTCGTTATCGAAGGAAGCTGAAGCTTAATCAACAATGACTACTATTTCTGTTTTAGTGACACATTATTCTAGTTCTACAGTACACATTATTATTTAGCAATTGCTTCTGTTTTAGTTCAAGAAAATAGGCCATTCGCTAGCTCAAACCAAGCACTGTGTTTATGATCGTCCATTTTAGCAATCTGGGAACTGGGAAGCCCACGTACAAACGTGTCCACGTTTACTCAGAATATGACTTGTTTATTGGTACGTTCATTTGTTTAATATATGTTGCGAGCAATGTTTGTTTTCTCAGTATTGAACATTTAAACGTTCTCTTTCGAAGGCGCGTCAACATACAAACTATGGCAATATACGTCAATACACAATTGTATACAATACAATATGGATGTACGTAATGTAAGGTATCTAAAATGGTGTCAGAATAATATTTTCAATGGTTGGTAAAGAAAAATTACCGTTTGACCCCACGTAAATAAAAAATAATTCGAGTGCTATGTCTGAAATAAAAATAGAAAAACCTAATTGCGGTAGTTAACCGTCCATCGTGTGTAAAAGTGTCTTTAAATGAATGATACACACAAACGAAATAAATAATCGATTCTATAACCTTTCAACTTTTCTGCTCTCTTAACTTTTAGAGGGAAAACTTGATTGTTGTTTTACCTTTTTATTCTAAAATACTTCACTTACCAAATTTTTAAGTACCGATCTTGCCAGGTTACCCAGATACGTTGTTTCAGGAGGTGGAATAAGTAGTTGCTCCATATTAAACACTGGTGCTCAGCTTCATCCTGTAAGACTGGAAGCCAATGCCCACACAAAAAAAGCTAAGCAGTTGCTGACTAATTTTGTAAAACAGTAAGTTTCTTTGTTACATCTCGTTCTATGGCTGAAAAGATCAGCATAAATAAAGGTAGGTCTTTGAAGATGCAGTTCTCTAAATGAGACGCAATTGAATTTACAGGAAATGTCATTTATAATACTAGGTTGAATGAGAAAATGAAATATTTTGCCCATCTGTTCACCCCATTACGTTCAACAATATAAACACGACATTGAAAATAAGGGTGTTTACAGAAGGTCATGGAAACTTATTACTTGATTAATAAAGGTAATCGTTCCAATTATGACAACTTTGTTTTCAGCCTTGGAATGTTCAAGGCCGCGTATTCGTTATTGTCGCAAAAGGAAATTAATATACGGGCCTTGTTGCTCGTAGGTTCCATTTGTAAAAGATAGGAATTTTACTGAAATAGAATGCCGGGAAATCTCGCTGGGTGGGTGTTTTTTTAAGTTTTCGCGAACAATGATTTTTAAATTCATATTGTAAATAAAACTTTACCAATCAGGAAGACAATTTATACCTAATCTAAGGGTTTTTTTTCGGTGGATAATCATGAATTGACTCCTCCTGCTGTAGGCACAGTGTGAGTAAGTGTCAGTCTGACCAAACCCACCATGTTCTTTCTTGATGGTTTTTTCTGCAGCCCTTTATGTCACAGGGCCGTGGTTTCTTTTTATAACAGCCCCGCAGCCTAACCTAAGGGTGCCTGCAACTTTTGTATTGAAGTGAACTTTTGTATTAACCTTCTTTGTGTGCTATTTCAGATTTGAGCGATAATTTAATTTAGGCGCATTTTATAACTTAGAATGTCTATGTAATTTCGAGAGCTTAACTGACCAATTTTTTTTAACTTGTCTGTTATGACCATGGGGTGTATTTTTCCCCGAAATTATCGCTTTAAACCCAGAAAAAATAGAACAGTTGAACTTTTTGTCACATTACTACATTTCACGTGTCAGTTTATCTAGGCGTCATTGTGTCGTGCCGTTGTCACTCTATTGTTGCTGCGAGATGCGTGGGCGCACAGTTCACTGTCCACTTATCCAGTACTACATTCGTAAAGTTTCCGTTCCGAAGCGCGTACGGCCGTGGCCACACATCCGTCTGATTATGTGTGACTCAGATAAAAAATAACAACTGCACACTGTAAATATTTTTGAACGATAAGGACAAATAAAAAAAATATCAACATTGTTTTCCGCCTGTTTAGTTATTTTCTGAGAAATTTTGTAACAAAGCTTTTTGCCACTGTCATTTTAATACAAAAAATATGTGGTAACAGGCAGTTACCTCTTACTAAATTGACTTTAGTTGTTACAATATTGTAAGTTTTGTTAAGCCAAACATACGCAATATAGCGTAAAACTATTGTTATTAGCTATAACATCCTTTCCTAAAATCCGCAGGCAGACCTATTGTTAGGTACCAGATAAAATATTTTGAAATAATATACACTTTACGTAATAATAACTTTATTAATAAAATTTTCATCGTATAACAATATTAGTGCTTAAGGTTAAAAGTAAAACAAAACATTTTACTGTAAATAAAATTTCAAAAAAGTTTAAAAGAAACGAGTAAAATTGTAAATCAAGAGATTTCACTTTTCTATAAAAAGCATAGAAAAGCGAATCGAAATAATGGTAAATAAATTAATAAATATAGCTGGCATTAATAGCTAGTAGAATAAAGCTTTCATAATCATAATAAAAAGATCAAAGGCGACTTACAATGGTTAATCATTCAAAATTATTTAAAAGATAATTATTAGTTTATGTTGGTAGGATCAATACTACAGCTAAATGGCTATGTTTAATCGGCTCGAGTTACTTGACACCAATGTCGCGTGACGTCACAACAGTAGCGGTGCGGGTGACTGCAGTCGACTCGTTGGCTGTTCTGGCCGCGGTTCCTACCTTTCTAATCGTAGTTGTGGTCGTTGTCTTAGAAATACCACCGTTGGCAAGTTTTTGGACATCAGTGTTGGAACGCACTTCTTCAGTAGCTGCCTGCTTCTTCTCGTGAGCACTTGCATTCCTCACATTCCTTTCAACATTCTGTTCGAATCCTTCCCTTCTAATCACTTCGTTACTCCTTTCTTCAGTGCACCTGCCACCTCTTTCTCCCTGTTCTGCGGTCCTAATAACTCCATTCTCAACGGGAATGATCTCACTGTTTTGATAATGCTCAGAATATCCATTACCATCATTTGTTTCGATAGTATACGAACCGCGACGGATTGGTTTCTCTGGAACCCACACAATTTCTTGTGTAAGAGTTTCTTGGTGTTGAATTGGATCGGGAGAAACAGTGGAGCTTCGAATTTCACTGTCGTGTCTCACTTGGGTTAGGTGTGCAGGTGTGTATATTTCGTTAGTTTCATAAGAATCTACTATTTGTTGGTTAACATTCCTGTTGTCGTCAATCTGCTCCCTATTCTGTTTGATAACAGTTCTTTGCACTTGAGTGACCTCCCTAGAGTTACCGGTAGATGTCGTGGTTGTTCTCTCAACTGAACGCTTCGGCTCAATAGGCTTCAGCTGTCCTAATAAAGGTGAGTGTTTGATACCGAAAGTTATTTGAGGCGTTCTGTTGACCTGCACCTGAAATCACAAAATACAACATAAATCAATATGCGTTGTTAAATAAAATCACAACATATTTATTGTGTATGTGGTGTTTAAGAATGTGTTATTCCGATATTGAGTACCTACATGTTAACATTACCTCTATAAGCAAAAATAAATATCTGTACAATAATACAACGTTAAACGTAAATAAAAGCTAAGGAATAATACATAAAACAAAATACACACAAATGTAACAACGTGGGAATCCAACTCGGGACTACAAGTTTGCGAACTATGCACATACATCGCAACTAGATAAAGCATTGGAAGTATTTATTGCAATATGAATTTGATTTACCTTTTCGGGGGAGTAGGTGCCAGGCGCGGGCACTCGCGTGCGATCGTCCACGGGCACCTTGTGGCGTCCCGATATCGTGTACACCGGAGTGTCCAACACCGACGGGATGCGGTATGAATTCGGAGCTGAAAATAATTCAACAAATGTATTAGTTTTTAATCTAAATATTACCAGCAGTTTTCCCAGTCTTCTTGTTATAGGTGATTAATATCTTGGTGGTATTCTTTTTGCCCTACAGCATTAAATGTTAAACCCACTGCATAATTTTGTTACAATTGTTTCAATAATAAATAAATATTTATTAGTTCATCATCTGCCATGCTTTGTTACTGTGATTAGTAACACCACTATCTCCAGGCTATCTTGTAAACTCACCGGGGGTATCAGCGAATTTAGTTGTATGTATTTTAATACCAAAAGTGTGCTGTGGAGAATAGGTCAACATAAACTTGTAACCCTTCTCGGGGTTGTAAGTACCCGGAGCCGGCACCTTCAGCCGCTCGTCTATCGGTTCCTTATGTCTACCCGAGATCGTGTATAACGGAGTCTCAACAGGCGTTGGGATATTGTAGGAATTCGGAGCTAGAATATATTGATAAAGAAAATATAGTAGTGCTGATGAAAACTAGTAATTTCAAAATTAAAGTAATAATTATTTTATTTACCTGGAGTATCTGCGGCCTTCACGGTATCAGTTTTGATTCTAAACGTGTATTGAGGAGAAGAATGCATTAACACTTTGTCTGCCTTGTCGGGGTTGTAGCTGTTGGGTGCAGGAACATTGTCCGGTCTGTGGGGATTCGTCTTTATCCTGAACGAGTATCTTGGTGCACTGTCTAACAGAATCTTATCAGCTTTCTGAGGATCGTATACGTTGGGCCCGGGTGTATCATTAATTTTACCTTCTTTGCCCCGTGGGGCTAAAGAGTAAGCAGGAGAATGGTCATGAGTGACATTATCCGCCTTTTCGGGATTATAAGCATTCGGGCCTGGGGTATTGAAGATTTTATCAGTATCTATTTTTGGTCGGAACGTATATGATGGCGCATGTTCATGAAGAATTTTATCTGCTTTTTCAGGACTGTAAGCATTGGGAGCGGGATTGTTTGATGGCTTATCAGCCGGACCTTTTGTACCAAATGTATACTTAGGTGCACCATCCAACATGTAGTCGTACTTGCTAGGATCATATGAATTGGGGCCAGGAGTATCTTCTGGTTTGTGGCCTGGATGTTTAATTCTAAATGAGTATGCTGGAGAACTCTCCAACAATACCTTATCACCTTTTTCAGGGTTGTATGCATTTGGAGCTGGATAGTTTTCGACTTTTCCGGGATGTCCTTTACCACCCATAGTAAATTTCGGTGTACCATTTAAAATATGTGGATCGTATTTATTAGGCGCAGGATAATCTGAGACCTTAGCGTCTGGACCTTTACCTGAAATGGTATACTTGGGTGTATTGGAAGGCAAGTGTGGATCATAAACATTTGGTCCAGGCGTATCGGAAGGTTTGTCAGAGTGTCCTTTTCCTGAAATAGTGTACCTGGGAGAGTTATCAGGTAAATGAGGATCATAAACATTTGGACCAGGTGTGTCAGAAGGTTTGCCAGAGTGGCCTTTTCCTGAAATTGTGTATCTCGGGGAATTGTCAGGTAAATGAGGATCATAGCTGTTTGGCCCAGGGGTATCAGATGGTTTTCCCTCATGTCCTCTGCCAGCAAGAGTGAACTTTGGAGTTCCATCAGGCAAATGGGGATCGTATGCATTTGGAGCGGGTACATCAGATACTTTCTTTTCGGGAGCTCTTCCTCCCATGGTATATTTAGGTGTGCCATCAGATAAATGAGGGTCATAGACATTGGGTCCAGGAGTATCTGATGGCTTGGCATCATGGCCTCTACCGTACATGCTAAATTTAGGAGTTCCATCCAATAAGTGTGGATCGTAATTGTTTGGCGCTGGTGTATCACTTGGCTTATCAGTAGCAAATTTGGGTCTAAAAGTATATGACGGAGATGACTCGTGCAGCAGTTTATCAGATTTATCAGGATTATATGCATTAGGAGCAGGTACGTAATCCGTTTTAGGCGTGTGACCTTTTCCTCCCAAGCTATATTTCGGTGAACTGTGATACATTAAAACTGAATTTTCTGGTGCATACACGTTTGGTGCGGGGGTGTTGTCAATTTTCACGACCTGATCTTTTGCTCTAAATGTATACGCTGGTGATGACTCGTGCAAGATTTTATCTGCCTTATCCGGACAGTAAGCATTAGGAGCTGGAGTATTTTCTATTTTGTCACTATGCCCTTTACCGCTTATTGTAAATTTAGGGGCACTGTCTAACATATGCATTGATTTTTCAGGTGCATATACGTTAGGCGCTGGTGATTCACTCCTAAAAACAGTTTGTTCTTTAATCCTGAATGTATAAGCTGGGGAGCTTTCGTGCAGAACTTTGTCTGCCTTCTCGGGGCAGTAGCTGTTTGGTGCGGGAGTTTCAGCCAATTTAGAAGAAACTCCTTTGCCTGATATAGAGTACTTAGGTCCACCGTTCAACATGTGTATCGACTTTTCTGGTGAGTAAACATTTGGAGCTGGTGTTTGCTCAAACTTCTCAACCACTTCCTTAGAACGCATCGTATAAGAAGGGGAACTTTCATGGAGTATCTTATCAGCCTTTTGAGGACTATAATAGTTTGGGCCAGGAGTCACATCATGCTTCTCGGCGACACCTTTCCCCGCCAGTGTATACTTAGGTCCATGTTTGAGTGAGTTAATAGATTTTTCTGGGGAATAAATGTTTGGTGCCGGTGCATTATGTACTTTAATAATTTCGCTTTTAGTCCCAAATGAAAATGCTGGTGACTTTTCTCTGAGTAATCTATCTGCTTTTTCAGGGCAGTAAGCGTTAGGTGCAGGAACTTGTTCGGATTTTTCAAGCTTCATTTTCCTTGAAATGGTGTTTCTTACAGTTTTTTCACGCAATGTCCTTTTACCCTGGAATTACAGAAATTATTATTGAAAACATGTAACTAATTATTCTTCTCCATGAAATATTTCAATAATATACATAAAATAAAGACAAATATATAAATTATATAAGTACCTTGTTAGTAGACAATCAGAAGAAGCAGCAAAAACATGCAGTTATTATTGCCCAACCATTTCCCAGAGTAATAAAATAATAATGGTTAGAAGTAGGATTAGATATGTTAAATATTAGTTTTTGCGATAATACATAATTTTATTGTTAAACTGATTTTTTAGAAGAATATTTTAATAATCAATTTTATATACATCACAAAATAAATACACTGGAACGATCACAAGTTCTTAATTCCCACAAAGCATAGCGGCGTATGGTGAAGTGGATGAATAGTTGTTGTTACAGCTAGATGTTGGTTAGGCGGCGATCCCTTCGGGTGCAGGGTGAAGCACGGCCTGGCCCGCGAACCGCGAGTGCCGGATGCCGAACGTATGCGCAGGCGCCCACGGCAGGTTCACGCAAACCTGCCACCCAACCCCAAAAGTTAGTATGCAATGACGTAATTAGCACATCTTATAGAGCATTTAAACAGGAGCAGCCAAAATCACTAAAGCGATAAAAGTCGGATATTAATGGCATTATCCAGTAGGTTTTGTAAGACTCCAGTTTACATGCTCTACGCAACATGAAGATATCGATATGGATATAGGCGAAGCATTAGTCAAAGTCGATGTTAGTAGGCGGAAGGCTCATGTCGTCAAAATGTTAGTTGCAAATGCGCGCCCACTAGCAATCCAACCCTCCGTGCGGGCGTAACCGGCACTGCAAGCAAGCTTCCGCGTGGAGTGAGTTTAGGAAGCATTCAATTCTGACATTAATTTATGCACAAAATTCACGAGCTGACATCATTCACCTCGCCTCGACTCGGACTATTTCACATAGGTAATACTGACAATGATTAATTCAAGCAATAAAACAGAGACGGGACAACATAAAATACTTAGATTGGTCACAGTTATTTTTCTCTAAATGAATGCCATAATATGAAGCAGTTTATTAAGAATGTAATATTCAAGGATAATATGAGGTAAAACATGACATCATGGATGATTTATTATTCTGTCATGATTTTAAATCTGTTAGCTTTTCCCGTGGTTTTAACGTTTTAAATCCTTGAAGGAACCACGCAAACACTGGTTTTGATGACGAATTTTGTTTTTTGTTAGTGAATTCTTGTAACAATATTAATTGCAAGCAAACATTAAAATCTACAGACCACTAGTAATGTTAGTTGATAATGATAAATCTTTTTGGCTTTACCTTTTCGGGGCAATAGACGCCGGGTCCGGGTACGATAGCTGTCGGTGGTTTCGGCTCTCGCCTCGGCGCGATGGTGTAGGCAGGCGGGCGTTTGGTGAGCACTGCAGATGCCTTGTCAGTAGTGTAGGTACCAGGTCCCGGTAGCGGGATCTTAGACTCCGAGGTCTTACCACGTCCCGTGATACTGAACGCTGGAGCAGCGCGTTTACCTCCCTCTTTTGCTTCTCCAAGCACCGGGGGCATGGAGTATGTATTCGGGGCTGAAAATGATACAATCAAAAGTTAATAATATGACCCAAAGATCAACCAAATCAATCAATAATTTGAGCAGTTCTATTAAACGTGTAATTTTCCACCAACTGCGTGATTACTTAATGCTAGAAGTACATAAGTACCTACAAAGCAGAGTCATAAATCATAACTGAACAAAACAATGTGTCACTAAAACATCAAATGAATAAAAAATAAAAATGACATCAGGCATCGAACAATAATGAATATCTGGAAAGCTAGATAATGGCTGGTCCTTGAACAGCTTTAGGCGTCAAATACGGCAACACAATTGAAAATAAACTATAACAAATACAATAACAGAAAAAAACTTTTTTACAAAAAAATTAAACCGACTTCCAAAAACACTAAAAAGCAAAAAAAAAAACAAATTTTAGGTGCATCGGCCTAGAAGTCGGTGTCTAATGGATGTTATTAAGTTAATTTTGCCACCGACTTCTAGGCCGATGCACCTAAAATTTGTTTTTTTTTTTTGCTTTTTAGTGTTTTTGGAAGTCGGTTTAATTTTTTTGTAAAAAAGTTTTTTATTTACAGCTTTTCAGTGATACGAATAGTTGTCACTATCCATATAAGTGGAAAGTTCTCATCAATACAAAGAATATAAGCCCAAATACGAGGTATTTTACATATTCAGTTGTCGAGTTCCCTCGACCTTCTCTGGTCTCCATCATCAGTTCAGCTCCAAACCTTCACTGTTGCAAAGGTCTTGTCAATACAAATAATATAAGCCCAAACACGAGGTAGTTT
Organism: Helicoverpa assulta; assembly: GCA_963856015.1. NCBI lineage: Eukaryota > Metazoa > Arthropoda > Insecta > Lepidoptera > Noctuidae > Helicoverpa > Helicoverpa assulta. The sequence continues at coordinate 8,450,811 of CAWLCW010000016.1, forward strand.
ACATATTCAGTTGTCGAGTTCCCTCGACCCTCTCTGGTCACCATCATCAGGTCAGCTCCAAACCTTCACTGTTACAAAGGTCTCGTCAATACCAATAATATAAGCCCAAACACGAGGTAGTTTACATATGCAGTTGTCGAGTTCCCTTGACCCTCTCTGGTCTTCATCATCAGGTCAGCTCCAAACCTTCACTGTTGCAAAGGTATCGTCAATACAAATAATATAAGCCCAAATACGAGGTAGTTAAGATGTGCCGTTTAGGAGTTCCCTCGATCCTCTGTCGTCTCCATCATCAGATCTGCCCTAAACCTCCATAGTATTGTAGTCTCATCAGATATACACATAAATATAAAGTTTTTACCCCATGCTCGCCTACAATTTTCAAGAGATGCCCTCGATTTCTCAGGGTTTCCACCATCAGGTCCTGATCTGATGACGATGGGACCAAATGACAAGCATACCCTTTCAAATAAAAAAAGAATTTTTGAAATCGGTCCAGGCGTCTTTGAGAAATCGAGTAACAAACATAAAAAAAAAAAAAAAAAAAAAAAAAAAAAAAAAAAAAATACAGCCGAATTGAGAACCTCCTCCTTTTTTTGAAGTCGGTTGATAAAAGAAAGACAGCAACAGCAATAATCTTTTTGAACGAGCTCAAGACTACATGAAAACAAACTCAAGTTAAAAATAAAATCAGCGACGCAAATCCATACCTAAATACAAGCTAAATGTAACTACATCAACGAATATCAACGCATATGCTGCTATAGCTATACAGGAAATATGCATGCTCTTCTGACCTACAGTTACAAATACAGTAAATCAACATGATGGTAATGAGGAGCGAGTTCAACTACATGCCCAAAGGCAGAGCATGCTACGGAAAGGTCGTGAGGACACCTGGCGTTTTGCCGCCGGGCTGAGGGGGGCTAACTCGCAGGCCGATGGAGAAGGCCGGAGCGTGATCGTAGACGGCCCGGACCGCCTTGATGGGCTCGTAGTCACACGGCGCAGGAGTCGGAGCCACGCGCGGCGGCGGCCAGCGACCGTGCAGGGACGCCGCCGGCGCACCGGACCGCCCTGCTTGTTCGATCAAGTGAGACATCGTACATAACTATTGTTTATCACATATTATATTCAATGAGTATTATTTACGTCTTGACAACATCGTAACCTTCTATTCAAGTACAGACGTTATGATATTTTTATTTGTGGGGATTGTATGTGACTTGTGTAAATACACCTCAAAAAATGCTTTACACAGAATATAATTAAAGAAAGACAATATTTATTTACCTACACTTGAACGGTATACATCATTTAAGACAATTCAGAAGTAGGATATTAATAAATAGTTACGACTATTTTTGTCTTATTTTCCTAACAATACCTGTCTAACTTAAATATTTATTCCATAGAATAAAATTCTCCAACTATTGAACAATCCGTCCGTCTGTTTTAAGCTATTTATAGCATAAACTTATGCCTTGCGGATGCGCCAATATTGCACGTGCCAATTTACCCCCTGTTTCTACCTACCCTTTGTGCTTTACGAGCCTATGTATAGTTATTTTATATAACGTCGCTTTAAATGTCTGGATTTTATTTATTAAACAAGACTAGCACAAACAGTTGCAGTATTCATAACGTCCGTAAAACAATAAAGAAATCGTAATAAGCTCTCTGGCTGACTTATGCTAACTTAGCACGAACTTGTAAACTGTAAATAAAGCTTGTATTTTTTTTTTTAGTTCTAGGCTCCCTTGTTGCTGTCATGCTATTAAATAACAGTTTTTGTCGCAAAGATAGTTAAAAAAAACTATCAAGTGATAATTATTCTATCAGTTATATTGCCAACTGTTAGAGAAAACCTTCAACATTCCCAAATACTTCACAACACTTCCATAGCTTTTAATAAAGTTACCTAATCTTTAAAAACAATTTCATAAAAGGATATTAAAATAATTTACCAAAATAAATCCTGTCAGCTGCAACTGAAACACTGCACTCGAAAGCACTAATATCCTAAACACAACTTGTTTGAACAAGCCCTAGGAACGTTGTAGTGGCGAGTGGAGCGAGTTGGATGCGCGACTGAGCCTGTATAGGACCGACACAGGCAGGATCCGTTCGGCACCTACACGAAGCCTCTGACTCACCGACAGCCGATCACCTTCGCACATACGGACTTATTTGGCGACATCAGCCAAATGCAGTCGCAGCCGGAGAAACTTAGCAACTGTTCGATCATCCAATGCCACAGTAATTCTCCAATTAAGAACATAAACATAAATGAGTGCGATATCTACGTATGGTATTACATTCATTCTTGATACGATTTATACCGGTTTTAGTAAATGATTTAAGTGTTGCTAATTTGGTAACCAAAACAGGTTGATATTGGCGAAATTAACTTTAGCCATGACTGTCAGACTGAAGGGTAAAATTGTACGTAATCACTCACATGAATAGGCGTATAGATTAGACCAAATCAAAACCATTGAATCTATTTTACACCTACGCTTTGTGTTTTAAGTCAATGACATTGTAAATAGCAAAACAGAATTCAATGACAACTTTATTTGTTGAATCAGGGCCGACCATGAGAGAACTTGAAAAAAAAACTCTAGCCTACGCATGATGTTGCTCCGGTTTATTTACAATATTTAAAATTCTTACAATTTATTCAAATTTAAATACCGGAAAAATAATAGCTAGGATATCTGCAGTAAGTACATACTGAGTAAATGGAAATAGTCACGTAACTACTTAAAATACTTTAAATGCCTAAGGTAAGGAATGAAATAATACTGCAGACGACATCGGTTATGCAAATTAGACTGCAGTCATGGCCCACTTACAGATTATGTGTCGCAGCATGATTCACGATAAAAACAAAAATATAAAGGTACTGAATTTTCTGGAAGAAATGTTTATTTTCGTGAATCCACAAGGCCTTTTGAGTTAGCCAAATCCTATATACCTACTCCTACATATACAAAGACAGATACTCGTGGATACTGAGGTAATTAAGACCGCAAATGACGAGATTCAAGTAAGACAAACAAAATGCTGCGTATAATTCGTGGGCGGCAGACTGTATAATTGTCTATAGAAAAATAAACGACTTTACTCGAGTATAGGTAACCCGTGCAATTATCCAGTAAACGACAATTGCTGTCGGCTGCCCACGATTCTATTATACGAGCTAAGAACAAGTAAATTCGATTGCTCCATACGTTACAGTCGTCAGGCTGGATGTGCTCCACTAGTTACGTGGTATCCGACCAGTGGGCGAGGTCAGCAATTTAAAATCAATATAATACCAATTAGGCGGTCAAGCTGTTTGACCTGGTGTTTATGTTTTTATACCTCTATTATAGGAAGTAAAGATTAAACGTGCATCGGTCAGCGCGGATAATTTTGTTATATTTCAATAACTATTCTCAGCAACATCGGTCAGATTTTATAGGCTCCAAACGAGCGCTTTGACGCCCAAATCATGTGACAGTCGTAGGCAGGCGATTTGGTAAGTAGTTTTGGCAAAACAACCACAGAACACGCAACTCCTTTATGGATTTGATGCCATCGATTCACTTAACTGGCACAATACAGTACCTATAAAAATTTCTCTTTTGCACTTTTTTGGTAAACTGGTTGAGGTTTTAACTCACCTTTAGCCGTCATTCCTTCTGTGTTATAGGTAGCAGGTCCAGGGCCAGCTTTAGAGTTGGTGCCAGGTGGATCGAGCTTATGGCCGAAGGTGAAAGCTGGAGCACGAGGTCTGCGCGATTCTTGCGGTGGTTTACCTAGATTGAAAGAATGATTTTATTATCGATTAACTTAACCCTGTTAAAATTGCAAATATTGCAAAATTACATTAAACAGAAAATTGCTTTCTTGAAGCTTTTCCTCCTTTCTTATAAACAAATTATTGTAACTGCTGTAACTACTGAAAATCTTGTAGATAAACAATTTGGACGAAAAAGTCATAACATATTCGCAGAAGCTTATGCATGTAGTAAGAAAATGCCTTTAAGAAAATACATTTTTCACAAATCACATTCTGGCTTACGTATAACATAGTCTTAATTTAATGCTTCAAACCATTTCATTCCTTTAAACCAAAAATCCTTTCTTTTTTAAAAAATGAGCAAAACATAAGCAGAATCCGCATGAAGTACCTACCTATAACATAACTAAAATACTAAGTAATTGCTCTCGCTTGGCCAATGTCACACCATATTGTGTACCGCACGCACTGATAGCCCTCACCTTGGACAGGGTCAATGCTTTCGCCTACGCCTCTTACCAAAACACCTATTTACTAAGCGATGATGAATCTTCCTAGGAAATTTCAGAAGCTTTCCTACAAAACTATGCCGTATACAATAAACACTAAGTGCCACTATTGCTTGAAGGTGCGCATAATATTATTAGGTACGTGCTTGTGCAATATTAAAATACTTACATACTAAAGAATCCGTAGGCTAAAAGTGCTAAACACAATTCCAATCAATCTAATTTACTTAGTTATAAAACTAATAAAAATAAGTGTGCGAAGTTATTTGGCGAATAACATAATATAAGTATGATCTCACTTTGTATAACAACACAGGGGACGAGCAAGGCCGGTGCTTGCGGTGCGCGATAATCTCACAACTCAAAACACAACCTCTATTGGCGTGGGATGGGTGACGTAAGCGCGAGCGCACGAGACCGACGCAACGCGAACAATACGGACGAAATAATGCCACCAAAGAAAATGACCATACCGACACCACGCAAACTTAAACATACTAAATAAATACTACATTACCATTGTACCAACTTCATGTTACATTGTAAACAATCGCTGTTTTACATAAGAAAATACTGGAATTTCCACCATTTTATTTAATTTGGACACATGTTTAAACTACACGTTGTCGTTCTCGATCAGCTCATTAGAATTTCATATTCTATTCGTCATATATCTAATTTTTTACACATCTGTATCTTTGATAAAATTAATATATGCATGATGTAAGTTTTGTCAATCAATCTTTTTTAATTCTTGGAATTAAGAATTTCAAATAGCTACTATTTTTCTTAAAACTGGTTGCTTGAAAACTTGTACTTGACTTAACTCTACGTTCTAAGATTACGCCTATAAATACCACATGATCACACTAGTACTGCGGCTACTTTGCATGCACTGCTACAATACTGGATGCTACAATGTTACCTATAAGTGTAGGAAGTGATACAACGGCTGGTCCCGGACTAGACGCCTCGGCAGCGATGGGGCCACGGCGAGTTGTCGGAGTCCAGGGGTTCTGCCGCACTCCCATTGGACCCTCACACGGAAAAAAACTCTTCGAGAGCGACGAAGATGTTCGTACCGGCTTCACAGGTCTTAAATACCCCTAAAATATCATTTTTCTTTAGGCTAGCTTCTACTCATGATGATGAAATTCTAAATGAAGATGGTAAGATTCTACACGTTTGTCGTGGTGACGATATAAATATAAATGTTGTTTTACGAAAAATATGTCATGCACACATGATACACGATTTTTAAGCAAATTGAACTACTGCTTAAAACCTAAACATAAAAATAAATGTGGAGTTTACTGGAATCGTTTGGTTTGGTGGACTCGTTTGCTGCGTAGTTTTACTCATTTCGTTTTAACTTCACCACAACAACCTATATAATTAAAAATATTACTAAATTAAAAATAACGTATAAGAAAGTATGATTTTAATTTAATAAGCACAAGCCATAAGAAAATCAAGTAAAAATCTTATTAATCAATTCCCAATAAAATTATCGTATTATGTATAAAATGTGTCAAAGTCTGACACGTGACATATCGTTTTTATCTTTAGCATTTACGTAAAAGAGGTCGTCTTTCTCCGGGTACTTGCTGATAAATTAGTGTTAAAACTATTTTGATTGATATACCTAATCTCACACGTTTAATTCTGTTGATTGCTTTGTTAACTCAGATCACCTCACGTGTCGAGGTGTCGTCATGCATCCAATTTGCTCATTTAGATAACTTTAATATTTGTAAACACCGCTAAAATTAAAGAACCATTTAGCTTGGGATCTCCATAGTGAGGTTTGTTTGCATATTATGTATTTAAAAATAAGACTAATCTTTTTGTAACAATGGATTTTTGTAAGTATGAAATTACAAAATTATCTGAAATATTTGTAGAAAGTCTACATACACTAACAAAGGCAGACTATGCATTTAATTACACATAAATCATTTACTTTAAAGTAATCAGGTACATCACAATGTCAGAGCAATTAAAGAGACATTAGAGTTATTTAATTCACGAAAAGTCGGAAAACTATAAACGAAAACAACACACTAAAATAAGACAAATAGGCTCGATAGCTAGAAAATTAGTATGATTTTGAAAAGAGAATAAAGAATACCATACATGAAGGAGTAATAAGATTGAGTTTGTCCCAGATACAGATTTATATGGATAGATTCTATCGTTTCGCAAAAATCTAGGTAGAAAGTTGTAATTCCTTATAGGTACAGCTTACGTGACATAAGTTAGCATGCGTGGCATTCCCATGGCGGACCCACATATTTATTGAAGATCCGGTTCTTAACTGCAGTAAAACGATAAAAGGCCGTGTTGTAAGTAGTTTCAGTAAAGGACGCTTAGGACACATAGCTTGATAAATATTTCTTTCCTGTAGTGGTATAAAGCCCTTCCTACCTATATAGAAATAAGAGGTACTTGGTAGGTACCATATCCATATAAACTAATAAAGATTTTTAAGGAAAACCAAAAGGCTAATTCTATTTTCGGTGTCTAAGTAAATTAAAATGCAAACAGAAAAACTAACAAACTCCTTTTATAATTAAAGATGACTACAACATTATGCCTTATTAAGTTTTTATCACATGGTCGTAACTCAATATTCTAAATCTTATCTTTTATGCATTAATGCCCAAAACATTAAAAAAAATGTTCTTCTGGTTTATAAAATTACGTCTCATTTTCAGCTATGTTGGTCTTCAACTTTGTATTGGAATGCCCTCGGTCGCGATTCTTGCAATCTCATTAAGAAAGTCGTAGAATATCTATGCGGATTTTAAAATAAATTAATCTCAAAACTAACAGCTATCTATATATAAAAGACATTTACATTTTAAATAAGAACCTAAACTATCACTTCCTATAAAATAATAATAGCGGGAATTCTATAATTAATTCCGTGAAAGCGTTGACAATCTTAAAACAAAAGTTGAAAGTTGTTACGACATAAGTACCTACCTATTTTATATGGTTAAAATCTCGTTAAGATTCTATATGATACCTTTTTTTTTTTTTTTAGCGACGTAAAATCATCAAATGACCCCTCCCGCTGTGGGTTAGCAGCGGTGAGGGAGTGTCAGACTCTTACTGACTAAAATCGTCGTGTTCCGTCATAGGCCTTTTATGTACCAGGGCCGCGGTATCTCTTTCGAACAACCCGCAGCCCCGGCAGGCCTTGGCCCTGCTGGGCCCCGCTGGGGTTGCTGACATCTCTTTGAGGAGCGCGTGGAACAACGCGCGCCGTCGACACGGGTCTGTCGTCTAGAAAGACAGAGGGACGATGAGCCACCCGAACTCACCGCCCACAGACCCACGCCTACGGTGGCCGGGAGTCATCTCGCGACACCCGGCGCCCATGGTGTCTACCTGGTCCAGCGCGGCGGCCGGGATGAGAGGTGCGAACTCTCTGGCGTTCCGCCTCCTCCTTCTCGAGCATGACCGCTTCGCAGAAGGAGGCGACGGCATCCCATTCCCTCTCGCCCCGGACCATGGCCTGAACCAGGGCCGGACGCGAGAGGTCGCCGCCGTTCTATATGATACCTTATGTATGATTTACAGTGGATTACAATAACTGAACAATCTATTGTTTTTCGAGTACTTAATACATAGTTTGTTCGGAGCTAATGTCAAAATTCGTCGAGAAGTCGTGGTGGCCTAGTGGGTAAGGAACCAACCTCTCGAGTATGAGGGTGTGGGTTCGATTCCAGGTCAGGCAAGTACCAATGCAACTTTTCTAAGATTGTATGTACTTTCTAAGTATGTATATCTTGGACACCAATGGCTGATAAAAAGGTGAAGGAAAACATCTGGAGGAAACCTGGACTATAACACCCGCATTGAGCAAGCGTGGTGATTAATGCTCAATCCTTCTTCGAATGGCCTGTGCCCATCAGTGGGACGATAAAAAGGCTGTAACAGTAATGTCAAAATTCAATCTCAAATCGCAAAACAACTGATGGGTAGATTATTGTACCTAATCCGCAGTAACTGAGTAAGAATTAATAATGAGATAATATTTATGAAAGGGAGGAGTTGTATCCTTTACAAAACAATGGTGATCATAATGCATGATATCGCTAAATCAATTTGCCACCATACAGTATTTATAAGGTAAAACTAGTTGGGTTGCTCATTGAACGCCTTCGTACGTCGCCCACATCCCTAAAGCCTGAGTGACAGGTTTGTTAAGTACTGATTTATTTTGTTCCTACGAAGCGTATTGTTGGAAAATACACTCATGTGTGTAGGATAGTGAACAGTAAAACAGCAAGTTTAAACAATAGTATTGTCATACACTTCACATAGGATCATTTGTAATTTCGAAACCAGTGAATAACGGTTAAATGAAGATTTCCACATTTTCCTAATTTTCTGTTGTTACTTAGGCACCTTCGTATTTTATATTTACTTGAGTAAAACTGTTCGAATCAATATTTCGTAATTCGTTTTTTCTTGAATGGGCAAATGAACCTGTTTTACCGGAGTTCAGGCTCCTTCGATTTTTATTAAGGTCGATTACATTAAAGGTAACAGGTACTTCCATGTTTGAAAGTTTCACTTTTCGGTCTTCTTGCCTGTAAACATTATAATTTACCATTTTTAATGTGTTCCTTTTAAAAAATTTAGTAATTTGAGGCCACACTTAGATTATATCGATGAACTAATCGAAAGAAATTGAATATTTCTTATACAGGTAGTCTATAAGGCCCTTTGGTTATAAACTGCATCAGAATTGTTATTTATTACTTCTTTCCTAAACTCCATTTATACCGTCGACTTTCTTATTTTTCCAGAACTATCGGAATTATCTCTTTAATTTTTAAATATTTATCTATAGTAATAGGTATCGGTTCGTGTTATTGTTCAATGAGAAAGATATTGTTCAACGAATAATAACATGGTTATAGGTACCTACCCTCTCACGACCGCGGTTTGTGGTTTTACGTACTATGTGAATTAAAAACATTTGACATCATTTCTCTACATACAAAACAACATATTTCCCACATATGTACATGTAACAATAACAACGATTTATAAAACATAGGTAGATATATTGAACGTCACGGGCTGAAAGAAAAGCTAATTCAGTGCCAGCTCGTACGAGTCACTGTCGTCGTGAAAAATGAATAAAATCGTATTTGGGCCATCCGTCGCGTCCTCAAGCCTTCGCGAATGTACAAACTTTTACATGAATACTTTTTCTTTCATGGAACACGACTACAACAATGCATATTTACGATACTTCTATTTCGTTGCCCTTTTTCAGTCCTTGATAATAACAATGACAAATGCTTCAAGGCTGACTTTGTGAGTCGTTAGTAACCGCAGTTATTTATTTCAGATTACCTACAAATGGCTTGTAGCATTACCTATAGTTAAATATATCGCTTCGTTAATAACTTAGTATTAATTAATTTGACATTGAGTGCATACTGTTGTCTAGCTTCAGTTATCCAATAACAGGCTTTTATCAGAGCACGAGTGTTGTCTCAATTGAGCTCATTTGCCGATAACCTGTCCGGCAGTGGCTGGGGCCGAGCATGTCGTCATCGACCATTTCGTTCGCGACGAGCGCATGCATTTCATTACAACACCATCAGGAAACATTTTGCTGAGGTCGAAATGTTAAGGTCGTTATTACAATCAAGCCTATGATGGTAAACACGGATCCTTTGATAGTGTATATTTGAATATTAGGTCATTTCGCGTGCCGAAGCCGACAACAAAGTCTCTCAAGAATCAATAGACAAATAAGTTATCGGGTAGGTAATTTTCATGTGACACACGAATAGCTTTCCATCACGTTACTCTGACTTCTTCAGTTATACGTGGTCAGTTATTGATTGACAAACAAATACAACAATACTCGTAAACTGTTTGACATGTGTATGCAAATACAAGTAAGTACCTAGTACTCGATACTTGTAGTCTTCATCGGCGTTAAGAAGAAACATTATGAAGTTTATGTATGTGTTAGCTGCCAGTAGTTACATAGAGGGCAGTAGAAACGAGCGACCATAGACACCTCGCCATTCAGCCGTGCATCTATGCTTGGAGGATTCTTTTTTCGAACGTCATTGTGTCAAGACATGTTATAGTTCGACAGGATAGGATTTTGCCGCGTTCTTGACTAATCTTAGTTGATTTTCATGTTAAAACTATTTCTTGTAATTTCCTCGTTAAACAAACCTGCTTCTGGTTTTTAAGATCAGAAGTGGGATAGTCTCACTCCCACTATAAAGTTTTTGATTTCAGTTTAGATTCATTGGCACTTTTATTAAGTAGGTACGACGCGGTGTAAGGATATCCGCCATTACCGAAGTTTTTGCCGTTCTATTTTAATTTTGTAATGGATTGCAGTGAGTTGCGTAGATTGGTATATTCAAGATGCTATGCAGGCAGCGTAAGTGATACCAATAAATATGTCTTGTTGTGGAACAAGGACATTCCATTCTGGTCTATTCCATTCTGAAGATTTTAAGTGGCATCAAGTGCCCAAATAACTTTTGAGAATACATCCTTATATCCTTCAGGATAGCATTAATGTGGATTGCATTATTGGAAAAATCGCAAAGGAATATTGGTTTTTATTATTTTATGGAAATAACAGGTCTGGTAACTATGATCATTTCAAAGTTAACAAAATTGACTGTCATAGTAACATGTTAAGGTAATATCAAAATGTTCATGTAATAACCGAATTAACGATGGCTTTGGTTTTCATGTGGATATGACGGTGTAATAAGTCGAGAATTGCTCGAGCTTAGTACACTGATACTGCTCTCGTGTGTTTCGGGTGGAATGAGTTTCTGCCTATGTATTGTTGTGGTGTCCGTGAACAACATGCCTTGCTCCTACTATGCTCGAGATGTTATGGGAAGAATCCTGTAATGTACCTACCTGTATGTAAATGGTGAGATCAATCCGATTTTATTTAGCCTTTATGTAATACATGTCTTGTAATCCATCTTGGTGGTTTATTGGTTAAAGACATACTGAAAGTTTATGAAAACTTGAGTTAGATTCTCAGGTGCCATCGCTAATGACCAATGGGTTGTTTTCTTATATACAAAAGGTTAGATAAATGTTTTAAAACTTGAACAAGGTGTTATACAAGCTGGAATAATAATGCGCATCTTTTGGTTGCATTTGAAATCTTTTTGTCCCATGAAATCGGATAAATAACAGGCTTACTATGTAAATGAGCCCAATAATATTTATTTCTAATGTTTCTGCTCGTGAGAGTTTCAACAAGTACCCACACAAAAATATAAGTTTACTGCTTTTGTGATATAAATGCACACTGATTTGATTTTGACTTACTCAATTTGTTTTCATTGAAATGGAATAGTTAAAATTGTGCATCAGGCTCTAGATTTTTGGTGCCATTTTACAATTTACAAATTGAAAGTCTGTTTTCAGACCTTAGTTTTTATTTTCTTTTACTGAGTAATGTGCATTAATTTTTGATGTTAACTAATGTTCAAATCTGTAACATGACAATGCTTGAGAGTCTGTCAATTGAACGTTTGGTTACCTTAGCCAGATGCTTGCTTGCTTGTCTTTTGACTACAGGTAATGAGGATAAGCCTAAGCCGTGTGAGGTGATGGTGTGAGCGCTCCAGGTGCTGTGTCGTTTGACATAGTAAGAGTGCTGTGACACTTCATGCTCCCCGGGTGCTGTGCTGCTGCACAAGCTTTGCATGCTGTACGGAGTGCTGACGGCCAGTATCTCGTTTGGCATACTCCGGTAATGATAGCCAGTGGATAGTAGACCTGGCATATCATGCTTTGAGGTCAGGTGATCTGTTCTATTGTTTTGATTACACATCGGAAGTAATTATGCTCTTAGCTGTATTAAGTGGAGAAATGTGTAATAATGTACCAACCATTGGTATTGTCACCTATGAGTATTCTGTGTAGCAAAAGCTGAAGTGAAGTTAAATACACGTAACTTATCAAACCGTAATGGTAGTTGTGTTTTCAGCGTTGCTGATACATGATTAGTAATAATGATATTTCTGAGACATAGTTTCAAACTTATCCCTTGAATTTATTTCTTTGAGAGCGAAAAGCCTTCCAGATTTTGATGAAAGATTTTGATGGTCAGAAGTGGCCGAACGAAATGTATGTCGTAAGTGCTTGTTCGCAGACTTATACACGAGAATGTGTAACGGCCATGTCGTGGCCCAAGCGCTTCTATGCTGGTGCTGCTGATTGCGGCACGAGCGCTGCTCTGCCGGTGCTCCTGGTCGCGGCACAAGCGTTGCTGTGCCGGTGCTGCTGATTGCGGCACGAGCGCTGCTGTGCTGGTGCTCCTGCTGGTTCTGTTGGCTTATGCCTTCCGAATAGTCTGAGCCCCTGGCTTATGGCTTCCGAATAGTCTGAGCCTCTGGCTTATGGCTTCCGTATAGTCTGAGCCTCTGACTTATGGCTTCCGTATAGACTGAGCCCCTGGCTTGACTATGACTTGACTTGACTATGACTTCCGTATAGTTCGAATATTTGTTCTTGATAACATCTTCTTCCATGATTTCTTCTTACAACTAATACGTTTCAGCCTTACACTCGAAACCAGATTAATAATTTACATGATTTCTTTGTATCTTGTGTGTGTATATGTGTACAACTAATATGTTTCAGCCTTACACTCGACATACTTATACTGGGTGGTATACCAGTGTTCTGTTATTTATTTTGTACCTGATATTTGATTTAAAGTTGATGTTATTTATTTTCCAGTCGCTGGGTGGTATACCAGTGTTCTGTTATTAATTTTGTACCTGATATTTGATTTAAAGTTGATGTTATTTATTTTCGAGTCGCTGGGTGGTATACCAGTGTTCTGTTATTAATTTTGTACCTGTTATTTGATTTAAAGTTGATGTTATTTATTTTTCTTTGTTTAAATGGATCAGTACTTTGTTTGAGGTTTGTAAATCCTCCAATAATTTTTATTCTGAAAGCGTCATGTGCTCAGAAAACCGATGATGACCACGATAACCAATCGTGATTTAAATATGACGAAATTGAGCCGGGTCCAACTCGCTTATTGCATGTGCAGGTGTTCCGAGACTCAACCAGACTCACCCAGATCCTGCCGAGGACGTCAGGGTGTCAGGAGAGGCCGTGCTAGCTGCCAGTAGTTACATAGAGGGCAGTAGAAACGAGCGACCATAGACACCTCGCCATTCAGCCGTGCATCTATGCTTGGAGGATTCTTTTTTCGAACGTCATTGTGTCAAGACATGTTATAGTTTGACAGGATAGGATTTTGCCGCGTTCTTGACTAATCTTAGTTGATTTTCATGTTAAAACTATTTCTTGTAATTTCCTCGTTAAACAAACCTGCTTCTGGTTTTTAAGATATGTAAAATGTAAGATAAAAACTAATCTTAGCTACTAGTATAATGTCAGAATGTAACACGTCTCGAATCGTAATTTAGGACTATGGAACTTACATTGTATGTAAGAAAGACTACTGTCATACTGCAATGACCAGTATAATTCACCCACTAAGATCGTATAATAAACCTATTTCATCAACTTAGTATAAGTAAATAAGTAGCAAGTGGTTAGTGTCACTAATGTACAAAGGCTGTAACACTGTAATCTACTACGTACTTAAGTATATACATTCAGTATGACATTGCTAGGTTTTGGATGATTGGAAAGGAATACACAATGTAAAATAACCATTTCTGGGAATGACTGTAAAAAATATGTAGGTAACACCTAACAAAATCCTTGAAACTTATTCTACAAAAACTCAAACGGACGCGTGACACACGCAACGTTCTCACATGTAAATATTACTTCAGTAAATTCAATATTTACGAATAAAAGGCTCTAAAATGTTTTGCACACCAGCCAGCCTTGTATCACAATAGGAAGATTATTCCATTAGAACAAACAACTGACTGTCAATTGAGTTAAGTGTGTGGAGATTGAGTTAACGACCATTTTTACAGCAAACATTTTGGCTAAAAATACTCTGTTTTTTTTAAGCCTGGACGACTATAGTGATGAAATACGTACTGAGTTATATTCGTAAATTTTTATTAGGATATCTTTTTGTTGCGACATAGACATATTTTCATCTGGGCATCGATAAAATCTCAAATTATCAGACGGTATTTAAGTATATTGATTTTCCACACTTCCCAGCCATTTCCGTGAGCATTATTTTGTCCTCATTTACTTATAAATTATTTTATTTATACTCATAAACCTGTATACACGATACTTACATCAATATTTAGCGATGTTTACAATAAAATTGTATTTTCTGTATGCTGTAAGTAGGCAGTTATTCGCACAAAACCCTCACACAAGTATTTATGATAGAACTTCGATCAAGGTAAGTTCGTTTAATCATTAAATATACTTCAGCATCTGTAATGCCTTGTAGGCCTACACTTAATAGCAATTTAAGATGTTTATGGCTTTTCTAACACAAGTAAGTACCTAACCAGTTTTCCAAGCAAGCACTTAAATACACACTCATATCGTACATAGTCCCCAGGCCGGCGAACAATTTTTTTTTTGATACATATACATTTAAGACTTTGTGAGTGCCTTCCTTACGATGAGTCCGACAAACTTTTCGAATGCGCAAATTTTGGTGCCGCTGCGTTTTTTAATGCTTGACTCCTGAAATTGTCGATATGACGTCACTATGGCTCTTCGTACATACACGTTTCATTTTTTGAGATTCGTTTAATAAAGTTAACTAGAGAATGGTGGTCAACTTGTCCGATAAAGATCGTGCTGCGTTTGGAGTGTCCACCATCCTGAAAATGTCGGTATGACGTCACTACGACTCTTCGTACATACACGTTTCATTTTTTGAGGTTTGTTTAATAAAGTTAACTAGAAAATTGTGGTCAACTTGTCCGATAAAGATCATGCCGCGTTTGGAGTGTCCACCATCCGAAACATGTCGATATGACGTCACTGTGTCTCCCCATACATACATGTCGGACAAATACAACAATGATAGATAATACTATTCTTATTGCAAATATCGAGTTGTCCGACAAATGTAGTGAGTCAAATAGTCAGTTCGCCAAGAAAATGAGAAAAAAATATTACGATTGGAAGAAGTTTATTCTTTTTGTCAATTTCTGACTTAAATATTCACGTGCATTATTTAAGTATATTAAATTGGCATACTACTTACCAATTTTAATTACTATTTTAGAAAAAGTAGCCTGACTAAGACGTATTGTTGATAGTTTATATTATGTTAAGGAATAATATCCCACATCTATTAATGGACTATATATCAATCAAAAGGTCTTTTTAAGTGCAACATTTTGTCTCAACATACCACTTATCAATTCTTAGTATTTTAGAAGATATAGCCCAAATAAGGCGTATTATCGATAGGTTTTACTATGTTAGGGAATAATGTCCCACCTCTAGGTATGAACCATATGTCAATCGAAAGATCTTTTTAAGCGCTATATTCCGTCTTAACATACCACTTACCGATTCTTAGTATTTTGGAAGACATAACTGACCTAAGGAATGTTATCGATACTTTACATTGTGTTAAGGAATAACATCTCACTTGAAGTTATGAGCCATATTTCAATCAAAAGATCTTTTTAAGCGCAAGGTTGTATTAGCATAACTCCGACAAATTGTTAGTACTTTAAAAGCTAGAGCTTTTCTAAGAATATATTATCGGTAGGTTCTGTCAAGCTAATCCATTACTTCTTTAGTAACAAATTATATATTATTTGAAAAACCTTTCCAAATGAAACATTTCGTGTTAACATACTTCCGACAAATTGTTAGTAGTTTAGAAGCTAGAGCTTATTTAAAATTATAATTATTGATAGATGTTTTCAATTAAATAAATCCCATCTCTAGTAATGAGTTATACATCATTCAAAAGACGTTTTTAAATGCAACATTTCATATTAAAAAAACTTCGGCGAATTGTTAGTATTTCAGAAGCTAGAGCTTATATAAGATTATTTTATCGATAGGTGCTTTCAAGTTAATAAATCCCTCCTGTAGTAATGATACATATATCATTCGAAACGACTTTCTAAATGCAACATTTACTATTAACATACTTCACACCAATTGCCAGTACTTTATACCAAATCTTAAAATATATCTATATTTTCCGGACGGTGGACACTCCATATGCAGCATGATCTTTGTCGGACAAGCTTACCACAATTTTCTAGTTAACTTTATTAAACAAATCTCAAAAAATGAAATAGGTATGTACGAAGAGTCGTAGTGACGTCATACCGACATTTTCAGGATGGTGGACACTCCAAACGCAGCACGATCTTTATCGGACAAGTTGACCACCATTTTCTAGTTAACTTTATTAAACGAATCTCAAAAAATGAAACAGGTATGTACGAAGAGTCATAGTGACGTCATATCGACATATTCAGGATGGTGGACACTCCAAACGCAGCACGATCTTTATCGGACAAGTTGACCACCATTCTCTAGTTAACTTTATTAAACGAATCTCAAAAGATGAAACGTGTATGTACGAAGAGCCACAGTGACGTCATATCGACAATTTCAGGAGTCAAGCATTAAAAAACGCAGCGGCACCAAAATTTGCGCATTCGAAAAGTTTGTCGGACTCATCGTAAGGAAGGCACTCACAAAGTCTTAAATGTATATGTATCAAAAAAAAAATTGTTCGCCGGCCTGGGGACTAACATTATTCTCGAGATGAAACTGAGATCTTATCTTGCATGAAAGTGACGTGGTATCTATAAGCTTTATATTCACAATATGTACCTACTTTGAAAAGTCCATTTCTACATAGGAATGATCATTTCGAGTTCACGTATTTACCTAAGAAGATAAACAAGCAGAACTTATTTACCAAGATTTTTGGGTACTTGACCTAATAAATTAGATATTTATATATTTTATTTAATTCATAAGACATTGAATAACGTGTAATCATAAATATTTAAAATGTTTTTCTCAATGAACAACATACGAATGAATAATAAATAAAATAGAAGTTGACTCACCTGCTAAACAGTGCTCTGATTTAAACAACTTCAATAAGAATATACTCGGACAGCTCGTTCTTGAGATCTAAGTATCGTTTACTTTTGCGTTCGTTCCTAAATCTAAACTAGTTTATTTATTTACGTTAGACATCTGTTAAGAGTCGCGAATTTTCGATCAGCCGAGGGCTGTCGTCGTATGGCGCGGCGGTCGCTCGTGGCGGAGCACTGCGGTCGAATGTTGTGTTTAGTTATCGCTGTAAGCCGTTTGATGTATGTCTCCGCTGGATTAGCTGCCAGAGCCGCGAGACCAAGCGTGGGCGCTTCCCGCCAAAACCGGTTGCCTAGGTTACCGGACGCCATCAAAACGTCCCGTTTCACGCATGCGCGAAATTTCTACGCCTGAAGGAGAGTTGCTTGGAAATATCCTCGAAAAATACCACATGAAATTAAATAAATTTATAAATTACTTTAAAAAACCCAAGCTATTTTTGCTCTTCAGTAGTAGGTCTAGATACTTACAACACATAACTAAGGTATCTGGGTACCTAGGTACTCATAATATTTCTACTCCAAACAGCTGCAAATTAGGTCAGGTGATAAAACCATTCCTTAGCAAAACATGACCTACTTACAAGCACTGTTTATTAATAAGAGCTGGTGACTAAATTGCTTCCTCGCCGTTGGTGTGTCACACCTTTGCGCCCTTGAATGGTTGACTGTGCCTCATACTTACATCTCGACTAATAGAAGAAATCTGAGCTAATAGTCCAATTCAATGTGATATATCATACGTCCCCCACGCTCAAATCGTGACAATTCTAAACGCGTATTCATCACTCCAACCGAAAGTAACTTGTGTCACCAAACTTTGAGATGTCCTATTAATAGATTATTACAATTATGGACATTGTAGCTTCGAAGCAAAACTGAATCAACGGGGCCTCCGCCCCCATAGGTACTCCAAATATAGAGGTGTAGGTAAAAATGTAACAATCACATAAAGCCTTCTTAGTTTTTATCGCTTGATCGTAAGTTAATAGTTTGGTAAAGGGCACGTATTACGTATCGATTTCAACCTAACGATAATAGCTAACGGGATGATACAATTCAAACACCAAATAATTTCTACAACTTTTATTTCGTGCTTCATAAACTTTTAATAAAGAATTCAAATGTCTACCATCTCCTCCATGCGTATAGAATAGGGCACGTCATGCAAGGAGGTCCAATTGATGGTGTTGGACCTCGCCACTATGTCGCCCACGAGCTGGTCACGGAATTCTTGCCAGCGACGTTCTGAGACAAAACTTTGAAACAACTGCCGCTTTGTTGGTATCTATAACAAGAAAAAATGGATTTAAAACTTGAAGCTCTTGATCGTGAACCGATAAGGCATTCACTTCACTTTCTTCAATGCAAATACCTCGGGGTGATTTACATGCGTTTCCCAAGGGCATCAGTATGTAGGTAATGGTAATCTAGATTTACAGTAAAGTTGCTAACGGCACAGTCGGTAACAGTTTATTTTACATCTAACATAGTACCATCTAAATCAATTTTCTTCCATCACATGAATGGCGGAATTCCCTTCTCTGATTTAATTACCTTCTTTTCAAGGAAGTGTTGTATGCGTGACCAGATATTTGCTGTGTTCCGTTGCAGCAGCCACATCTTGGGCATCAACATACAGTCAACTGGAGTGACTGCAACAATCCTACGATCTCGCATATTCTCGCCAAAACCAAACGTTGAGCCGGGGTAAAACTTGCACACCTATGAAGAAATGAAAAGAAAAAAAAATGGAAACGTGTTACAAATATGGAACAAACAAAACTTTCCCAAAAAATATAAACCAGAGTAACCTGCATAAAATAGGTCCGAATATTCAGTTTCAAAGGGGGGTGCTGCACGCTGAACCTGCAATTCACAAATCGTTAATTAATAAAGATCCAGCAATGCAATAGGAAAAACATGTGACTTGCAAGTTTTGAATGTATACCTTACGGACTCGCGATGTTGTTCAGAAGGATGCATCAACACTTCAGATTTGACCGATTGGCGACGGTCTTCCGAGTCTTCTTCAGCATTTTCTTCAGGAATGGTTTCAGGCACAGCTGGGCTTGCATTCGATCCAGCTGCGGGAACGTCCAGGGCCACTCTGTCCTCTGGTATAATTTGTATACTATCTCGTTTAGTCATAGAACTGGATCTGTTTTTAATGTCTCGCAAAAGACTTTCTGCGCGTTTCGATCCTGATCGGCTTGAAGACATATCCGAGGTATCAGACTGCATCATATATTTAGTTTTATCTTTATAAGCACCAAAATATTTTGTATCTAAATCCTGCTCACTTTCTTCTTTAGGAACCTATAAAAAGTTAACTATCAATATTATCTTTGTTATAAGATTATCTAATTGCAAATGTTTAAATGAAGCATACATAAGGGTCGTAAAGTGAGTAAGACGTATGTCCGCATCCCGTGTTCACCGAGATTTGAAGGGTCTCAATCATCTGACATTGACCTGACAAGATGAAGTAAATAAAGTTGGGAATGCCACAGCCGTCCCCCAATATTATGTCGTTTGCATTGTATGTCTTCATTTTTGCAACGATGCATCCTTCACGACTCGCTACCTGGAAAACGAAATTTTTTTTTTAACTTTGAATATGACAACACTGCTTACAAATATACGTAGCTACAATTAATTTGAAATTTAATTTGTTTACTTATCACAGTCCGACTGTAAACAGCTGATGAAACGGATTGAAATGAAATTAGCACCGGAGATGGAAGGTGCTCCTACTGTACAAGGTTTTTTTAAGGTTTTTCACCAATAATTACTGAGTTAGAATACTTACAAAATAACAACATTCATAAATTCATCATCATCAGCCTATCGCAGTCCACTGCTGGACATAGGCCTCTCCAAGTGCACGCCACTGAGATTGATTTTCGGCTTCTCACATAAGAGGAATTTAGCCTACTGTTAAATGTAATGCTAATGTGCAGAACGAAAAAAAGTCATAAATTCTATCGCCACCTAAATAACTTTTGCCCCTACGAGTATTTACCTCATCGAGTGCATCAAAGTAACTGAACGCGGACATGGCACGTCGCACCTCATCCCATTGCTTCTGCACGGACGCT
Source organism: Helicoverpa assulta (assembly GCA_963856015.1). Lineage (NCBI taxonomy): Eukaryota > Metazoa > Arthropoda > Insecta > Lepidoptera > Noctuidae > Helicoverpa > Helicoverpa assulta. The sequence continues at coordinate 8,471,302 of CAWLCW010000016.1, forward strand.
TGGAGAACATTTTTAAAGTCTTCCTTCATCAAAGCTAACAATTCGCAGTGACCTAGTAACGATATGCGGTTATTCGGATAACGTCCACGGACGAACTGTGGCGGGCAAATTTTACATACCAGAGCTCGGTTGTTACCAAGTAACGTAGTTTAATCGATAATCCCATCGCACTTCAGTGCGAATTATTATTTTATTTCTATGAAGAGTAGAAAAGGACCCATAAGGTCTTTTCAATAAGATTTCACAACTAACTCTTTTTATAAGGCATGCCATTGCCATGAAAGCTAAGTGTAAATAATTTAGGAGACTAAATTCCTCAGAAGTGTCTTTATCTCTTAATTTAATGATGACCTAGATTTTTAAAAAAACCTACACAAACGAAATCACTGTACCTACTCAAAATTAATGTGTTTCTAACCAACAGTTGTACACGTAGCAGTCCTAGGGATATTATGCAACAACGACACTTCTCCGAACATGTCGCCCGGATGCATGATACCGATGTCTACAGACACGTACTGCTGCAGCAACTCATCGAAGATCATCTGGCTGACTGTGACGTCACCGGTCACGATGAAGTACAGCGCAGAAGCATCGTGATGTTGACGGACTATAACACGGTTTGGACCGTAGTACTTGAAATACGTTACCGCTGCCAACTTCTTTTTAACATGCTGTGAAAACGATTAAAGACTCCTTTTAATATTTTTAAGCAAATAAAGTGCTACAAAAACGCTTAAAGTTTGTTGACTCTTACGTTAGGATACCGCTTAAAACATTTCAGTCCGCCAATGATGCGGTAAATATACTTTTTCTCCGTGTCTGTCCTGTCACTGTTAGGCTTGTTCAGAAGTGCTTTATCCTGAAAATAGAGCTCGAGTGTGAGTAGGTACTAACCATAAATCAAAGACTATTTGGATAAACTTTTCTTAGGTAGACATCGGATCGGCAATCGGTTTAACAAGAAACTGAATTCATGTTCTTCAGCAAAGATTTACTTACCTACATAAGTGAACTTCATGTCTAAACTAAATGTTATATAACTTATTAACAAAAATTATTGAATTTATTTTCTAACATTTATATTCAAGAGACGTTTCTTCTTCGCCTTCCCACGAACTGCCTGAGCGACTCTCCTCTTTACATCTTCCACGCCCTCGTATTGGTCAGCCGCTTCTATCAGCCAGTAGCAGTTGGCCATCACCATGCGTCCTACTGCTTTAAAACGACACTTGGCCCGAAACTTACGTCTCATGATCTCTTCGGGATCCTAAATAGGAAAGTTGGAAAGGAAATGAGAAAAATAACAAATCTGATAGAAATAGGAACCTTAATCTGTTTTATTTATTAATTTCAGTTTGGTGGACAGGTATTCATTGTGTTATGATATCATATCTAATACTTCAGGATTCCGTTGTATAAAACTTTGGCTTACAAACTTATCTAGCTCAGGCTCAGACAACATGGACGATGAGCCAATTATAGCAATTAGGTACTGCAGACCTATTGAATAGAAGGTAAGTACTTAGGACATTTTACCATTTCTTTTTGCTCCCTCGCTGCCCTTGTTGCAGATGCCATGTTTGTAAACTACTTAGAAATAATTTTATGAAAATAACTAAACTAATAAACAATGTAATAAAAATGTATGTATGAAGATCCTGTAGAATGTAGAAAAATCTCAATGTTTGCAAGCAATGTCAATGTCACAATAAATTTTAGAACCACTGTCAAAGTTTTTGAACTGTGTAAAAAGAGTTCGAAGTCAAATAGTTCAGTCTGTTTCTGAAATCAAGTAGGTTGATATTGCTCAAAATTTTACCTAGATACATATAGGTATGTTATAGGTTCCTTTGGTTGTTTTGACTCCCCGAAACTCAAACTGTTCTTACCATTTTTTTTCAATTTGAGAGTCTTTTCAATGTTCTAATTGATGTTAGACGTGGGTTATTTCTGTATGGTCAAGAAGCTGGTTAGATACACTTCAATTCGTATGTAAACACATCAGCGGAGCGCCTGGCGACAAGGCTTGTCGAATGCTATTCGAGGAAATATATAAATTTAAGTGTCAGAAGTATTTCTTAGTATATCACTTTCGTCATTGGTGCTGGACGATAAGGCACACGAGGACCTAAGTCAATTCGTTGAAACTGGCATCGTGGTGTCTTTTCTAATAACATAACCTGATAATTGAACAGCGATCTGCAGAAGGTAATTTGGAAAAAGACCGTGCAGGTACTTAATTATGGACTTACAATGTTCTTACCCACATAAACTAATTTGGATTTCTAAATGAGCTTCAGTATAATTTGAAATGAATTTGAATGGGTTTGTTAGATAGTCAGCGACATCATTCTTGTTGTATTATAATAAAAAGCAAGAAAGCCACTCACAAATAAACCATTAAAAACCCGTGTTATCGTCTAATTTTGAAAACCTGCTAATTTCGTCATAAATTCTTGTTTCCTGAATTGATGATTTATATAGCATCATATATATAATCAAAGATAGCATCACAGGTTGACATCAGTTTGACTATTGCGAGGGCACCCACCTGATTTCTTCCTCTTATTACATAGTTAACTTCTTATGGCTACTTATTACTTATGGCATAGCAGTTTTTCATCGAAGCCCCCTCCAGCACAATGCCTAGAGTTATAGCGTATCTAATATTCCCTAAAATATATAATAACAAGGAAACTTAGTTTAAAACAGTAACATAGCGTCACGTCACAATATCCTTCTGTCATAAGGTATTCCAGAAGATTTTGAGGAGTTATAAAGGAGGTTTATTAGAAAACCTCGCCTCCTATAATAGTCGCCGTAACCAAAGTCGCAATAGAACCTTCAAATAACATTCAAAATTCGCAATAGAATGTTCCGATAATAACTGTGAACTTCCTGTGAATTTAAGGTGGGATACTAAGATCAAATGTCTTATTAATTTACTTATTTTTAATTTCGGTTAAAAACACAAGTACAAAGCAGAGCCATCTATCAGAATATGCTTATATCAACAACTCCAGTCAGCCATACGTTTACTTAATTTTAAGTGTTTGAGTGCGAGGGCGCCACTGTCGCACCAGCCAAGCTTGTTAGTAGCGATGGGTCGTTGAAGGTTTTTCCGTCAACGAAACGTTAACGTTGATTTCCGTTTGTCAACTAGTTGATCAACTAGTTAATTTCGTCAACGAGTTGACGTGTTACAAACGTCAACTTGCATCAACGATCATTGACTTTCAACGATACACGCCAACGCCAACGATAAACGCCAAAACGTTTTTGTTAATATATCATTTTTTAAAACTTTCTAGATGATCTTCCCTTTATACTTTTTTCAGGCTTAGGACTGACTAAATAATTTGCTATAAAATACAAATTTTAGGCGTATTTAAAAGATCATCTGATTTTTATGTACATTAATTAACTATTATTTACAATTGGAACGAAGTTACTTATTTTTTTTTACATTATTTTGACTTTTTACATTATTTTATTTTTTATAATTTTACATTATTATGGTTTTGGTTCAATTGCTCGTTTCGTTCGTCAACCTAGTTGAATTCGTAAACGTCGTTGTAATTTTTACTCGTTGACGGATTCAACGCGTTGATTTGAAAACGGTCAACGTTAATCCCGTTGAAGTGACATCAACGTTGATTCAACTAGTTCGTTGATTCAACGCCCATCGCTACTTGTTAGCTTTACGGTCAGTATCGACAACAAGAAAATACTTTATTCATTGCCATAATGACATTGACCACACTACAGTATATGAGATAAACTATTCTTTGCTCTAATAGTGTTATGTTTACAGCTAATAAAAAATACTTCTACGAAATATTCAGATATATTTTTTACTAACTAAAACGCTAATAATACTAACACACCAAATTTATTATCTGTGATCGTGAATTAACAGTTTTTGACATTAATTATTTGACAGAATCGTCGGCATAATTCTAAGTTGGCTTGGTATTTTCAAAAAACTTTTGTCGCTTTTATTACAGCCTCAATCAGTCGAATCCTAATTAAATCTACGTATTAGTGAGCATATTTACGTACTTCACACAGTCAAAATGGTAAGTCTATTGAGGATTCAGAAGTGTGGTTATTGTTTACTACAAAAGATCTAACACGATGACTACAATGATTTCAGAGTTTCGGACTGCCTCCACTGAAAGTAAAGCCTGAACATGTCAGCAATATCAAGCCACAGGAAGGCCCGTTTGGTGTGCCTAGCCCGCTCGTGGCAGGTCTAGCTGCTACCAAGTCTAAACTTGGCATGTCACATCCAATAGAAATCTCTGAGAAGAATGTAAGCTTCCATGTACTCCAGTAAAGAGAACCTAACTATTATTAAGTGAAACAACAAATTGTATGAGTTTTCTTGAGTCAACAGATTTCTTGAGTTGTGAAACCAATGACTAGTCAATTTCATGTCAATAAAGTTTGTGAATATCACCATCTTGAAAATTTACGTTTTGCTTCCAGTATCATTTAAATCAGGAGAAGATGAACATGGCTATGCTCCGCAACATCCAGGGACTGCATGCTCCACTCAAACTGACCATGGAAATGAAGTTTACCAGCAAGGTAGGTTTATTAAATTATGAATCTCTCATAATTAAAAAGCAATTGTGTGAATCTATAGACTTCACTGTTGGGCTACTGTTTCAAAACATGCAGCGTCTGAATCTACTAGCCTTGATCCCTTTCAATTATTTTGGGAAGGGTAGTAATTCTATTTTTAGCTTGTGTTAATAAGGAATAAATGTGACTATAGCACTTGTAAAGAGCTAAGTATTTTTGAGCATTTTGTTGCTCAAAACAATATAATTATTTTCAAGTGTGATAATATGACATGTGGTACTTCATCTAATGTAATGAAGTGGTTTGAAGATCATTCAGTCACAAAGATATTGATTTGGTGACTAACCCGTTGTATGCTGGAATGCTGACATACACAAGACACAATTGATTTTCTACTGTTTTATAATTAGCAATATATAAGCAGTTAAACTACAAAAGTGTAATTTGTAAGCTATGAATATAATAACTTTTAAAGTAAGATTTATCCTCACCTGAAATTGTACATTTTACAGTTAGAATATTTTGGAATTGTATATTTTACAGTTTGTAATGATGTACAAAATTTTTATAGCGTCACCTTTTATATTTCAGGTTGGTCATCTTCCATTCCTTCAAAGATCTAACTTCCAACTTGATGTGCTGACTGCCAAACATTTGGATATTGGCTTCGAAGACATTCTGAACACTCCAGAACTGTGTGAAGTGGCCGGCCAGCCTCATGCTGTGGTAGAAAGGTCACTCGGAATACTGTGAACTTTTTAGTTTAGGTTTGTGTAATGTACTTCTGATTTTTAATAAAAGGTTATACTGATTTTATTGTTGTCATTCGTATTTCACCTCCCAAATAACTTAAAACTGAGAATAATTTTTAAAAAAAGCTGTCTTCACGTTTAATCAAACTTACATCTTACAATATTTCAGTGCTTTACAATATCAAGGATTCTAAGATTACATATTTTCTTGACCTCATTGATGCCAGTAATAATTTCTTGTTCTTGTGAATTATTGTATCTACGTTGCAATCCTTCAATTATGGACTGCACCTTGTTCTCCCGCGCGCAAATGATGAATGGGAATCCGAACTTGAGTTTGTATCTGAAAAATATAGTTACAATAACTTTATATTGAGAAAATAAATGAAATGCTTTTATGTGTGTAAATGTACAGGTTCTTCAAAAAAATATTGGCTGTTTTCCTAGCTTAGTTTCTATCAATAGATGGCAGCGCTGTACACATAAGAGCAAGATTATTTGCTATAATGACAAACTAGATGGCGTTGGCAACCACTAACATGAACATAAACAGATCATCACGGCAATGAAATAACTGTGCCTACCCACCACGAAAAATGCAGCAGCATACTTTTACGTTACAACTAAGTTTGCTTTTTACTTTAGTTCTTGCCGTTCGTAAATGGTAAGTATGTATATATTATGTATAGCAAAACAAACTGACCATATTTCATAAAGTTTCTGCCTAAGTTACGCACAACTTTATAAGAGATGATTATATTAATATGATTGTAGAGCAAACCACCGTATAGACCAAAATCACCAAAATAGCAGACCAATCGCAAACTAATCAAATGTCGTTGGAATACGATTGGTCTTATATTAGTAGCAGAATGCCCGATACCTACGGTTAAAACTGCTATTGCGATCATATTGCGATTCGATTTCTATTCAATTTTGACATTATTAGGAGAATCGGGCTCCTGTTGGGAAGCTAGACCATCCCTGAATAACATAGGCTATAGTTCGTCTAAGTACGAGAAGAAGTTCCCCCGGGACGCCTGTAAACAGCTGGTAATGTATCTATGTGCTTATAAACTAATTATGTGGTAAAGTGATATACCTACCGTTGATTGCTTTCATCCATAACTCGCTTCTGTTCCGCCGTGAGTCCATCCAGCCCTGCAGCGCGTTGTTCCCCAGCAGACTCCGGAGTCAGTTCACCGCGTGCTGCCAACCGCCCTGCCAAGTCAGGGTGCAGCTTCAAAATTACTACTTTATCTGAAAACATCATTGTAAAATAACATCGACGAGTTCCGAGAGATACTTAAACCAAAACGGTAATGCCCATAGGTTTGTACGTAGATTGTTAAGTAGATTGGGTGTACAAAAATTAATAAACATTAACAAAGCATATATCATGTGGCGGCCATGGGAAAACCCATAAACATCACTTTGTTTAGTCCAAAATAAGTGCTCACCTGCCAAACTAATATCTTCTAAATATGACTGGAACGCATCACAAAGCGCTGTTACATCTTGGAAAGGTCTCTGTTTCTTAACTTCAACCGCCGGATCAGTGCATAGCTCAATCACATTTCCGAAAATGGACTCAAAGTGTTCGTCACTCAAGGAATTAACTTCGGAAATACTTATTGGCAGAGCAAAGGACGCCATTTGTGAGGGCTATCGTATTAGCGTCACAACAAACGCCGGACAACTGTGTTATCTGTTCTACTATCGGGCGACGTAGTTACGGGTCATTATGAGATCAACTCATGTCAAATATCTTGATGTGTTTACTACTTACTAACAAAATATTTGAAAGTCATTTACCTCATAACTAGTAGTAAGTTAAATACGACTAGACGATATCTATCGATGTTGTTTCAGTAGACGGTTGTAGTCTACAAACACTAAACGAATATTATAAGAAGAACATCAAAATCAAAAATCATTTATTCAAACTTGGCTGCAAGACAGCACTTTTTGAACGTCAGGAATTTACATAAGACAGCCCCCAAGACGCCCACCCTTCACCACTTCCTATGTGTTTTTGCTGGGAAGAAGAAGTGGCGCAACAAACTCCCCAGCAACTCATGTCTGTCTGTAGGTTAGAAGAACCTTAAACCTTGTTTGATATATAAATAAGAGTATATGACAGAAGTATAGGTATGTAGGTACTTCTTCATTCAATATCAAAGCCAAGTAGCTGAAGGTCTAATCACCATAAATATAAAGTTTTTGATAAAAATCTTGTTTTACGTATCCTAATAGTGCCTACTTAGGCAGAAATGATTTCAACATACTAAATAAATGATCATTATTTTTACTTCTGGGTAAGTACCTAGTACGTACATAATATCTAGGTGCGTAAAGTACCTAGGTAGGCTTATAAGGTTTTTCAACAGAGTAGGTAGCTTAGTTCTCAAATCCCAACTCCATGTGACATACCTACTTACCATATTCTCCCATTTCGCTAAAGGTTCACACACCGAATCGTCCCCGAGCGTACGAGCATCTAAATCGTTTCGTAAAGAGAAACAAAAGCGACATTTATGTGTCAGTTCTGGGAGCTCGGGCACGGCTCGAATAAATGTGAGGGCGAATAAGCGCGAAAATGCGCGAATAAAGTGGAATAAATCAGTGTAGTCGCGTTGACGGGTGGTGTCGCTAACGAGCCCTGGGGGAGAGCTGCCGCGCTGTCGCCCGCGACAAATGGCCGCCAGGGAGATGTCTTGTCTCACAACCCGCACTCCATTACAACACCGACTGTGGTAACCAGGATTTATGTTCTGCATGTGTGCTTAAAATGTGTGTATCCACACACATTTTAATTGCTTGTTTTGTTGCTTGTGGCTTACCTAACAAAAAAAAAGTTATTACATGAGGTTATGTATCAAACTGAAAGTTTCGAACTCCCTAAATATTTTAAGCTTTATAGACAAAAAGAAGATCTGAATGTTTTAACGTTAGACATCACGAAATATACTTACCTTCTAATACTTCTCCCCACACCATAGGGAAGATGAGTGATTTTTTACTAATGTCAGTTTCGGTGATGTTGTTGATATTTCGATTGTTATCATGGTCACCCTACAAAGCATGAATGCGTTCCGTTTCAATAGCAATTTGAAATTTGGTTCTGCTGCCGGTTGTTTAATTATATTTTCGCAATGCAAATTATTTAGAAAACTAAAAAAATACAACGAACTTGATAGGCAAAAATTTTACTGTAGCAGAGTAGGTATTTCTTCTTATACTTATTAGGTACTAAATTGTTAAGACCTATAAATCGTTCGTGGTCGTTACGTGAATGTATGGCATTGTATGGGTCATGGAGAGTTCGTATGTCCAGGCTGACATTTAAATATTTTTGGCAGTCCTTGCTGGTTAGCAAAAGCCAGGAACCTGACAATCAGTCTCAGTCTCAAAATGAGCCTAGGGTATCGGGATGCCCAGGTTGGTGTGAGATGTAAACCGTTGGTAGTCTCATACAGCAGCATGGTAGCCATTCCCAACATAGTTGGATCGAGGTTAGGCAGATAATGATGAGAATGTTAAAGGTACGCGTGTATTTAATATTTAATAGGTAGCTCACGACTTACTGTAGTTATTCACAAGTAGGTAGCTAAATAAGTAGTAAAAATATTCGTCGACGATTGTGAATACCATAGTAGATAAGGTTGAACCCATGTAACAGGTACAAATGGTACATAACATTCTGTTAAGAAACAAAAAGTATTAAGTATAGTATAAGTATCGAAACAGGATCCTGTCTGCGATGTGCTTGCACCATGTAAAATAAGTAAATTGTGTAGGCACCAGGCAGGTGCCTACCTGTACCTAGGTACAGGTGGTCTTCAATCACTATAGAATTGATCGACGTGAAGTCATGCCTTGGACATGCCAAAAAGACGGATTGGTCGGCCGAAAACCTTCAAGGACTGTTTTTGTGAGCGTGATATGGCGAATTTTGGGATCGACACAAAGTTATGAGAAACACGCCAGTGTGAGGCAGTTATGAGGTGCATATGATGAAGCCTCGGTCGATAGTATAAAGTAGAAAAAGTTTCGAATCACCGAAGCCGCTCTATCCGTGGATGACTCGAATTTACCTGCTACAGATGTGGCAAAACGTGTCAGCCACATAAAGATATGCATGCAGCACTAACGAGCACTGCTACAATCATGTATCATGGTTCTGTGTGGCCAATGATGATGAAACTATAGGAACAAAACTGTTTTTCTTGGCAATTATTTAAGTTAGTCTTGTACCTATAATGCATACATCATACATATAATGACTGAACGCTTTGAAATTTCTCTAGCAACCTTAACTAGGATGGACTTGTCTAGTTTTTCTTTTGATTATGATTCTGCTTTACTTGCCTAGGCACGTGAAACAGTAAAAGGTAGGTACTACATCCCTCACCCGATGGATCGGCTAGCTTAGGTACCTGCTTACTTTTTAATCAGTTAGGTACGTTTCAGATACAATTTAGAAAGTATAGCTGTCACCATAGTCTTGTCAAACTCATCTTGATCGTTATATGCAGAGGTTTTCGTTTAAGTTTTTTCCGAGAAAGTTTTGACTTGGTTAGTCTTTAGAGGTAGATGGGTTTCCTTTAATAAGCTGTCTGTAAGCACGGTATAAGTCTGCCTTCCACTCTTCTCTGTCTTTTTCTCAATGGAGCCATACTGTAGATACCTATTGCAAGATGAAGTACTTAAGTAAATTCCTACTCTTACTACTCCTATCTTATATAGATAATTCTTGTAATGGGAATAAGTTGGTTAAAAACCCACACCGGACCAAGTCAATTAGATTCAGTACGTAGTACTTACCTAAAGCCCTTGCTTATGAGTCATGTTTAGGTGGGAACTTATAAGAATCTACATTAAGAGGAAGCTCAGTTTTCAAGCCAAATTATTCGCAGGTGTCTTTGTCTTAATTTTCTGCAAAGCAACCACATCCTCATCCATTTGACGGGAAAACCTGAAATTACGGTTAGTTTTGTCATGAGCCCATAAGCTTAAGTAGGTGCCTACGTACCCTACCTATTTATCTACCTAAAACAAAATAGGTGGGCCGTAATTTGCCTTCAATTAAAATAATTAATTTCAACAGAAAGAACCGAGCTATTAACACGCTTCTAATAATATTAAGTGAAAACTTGCGTACCTAATAACAATTGGACAATCGTAATAATACTTACAGTGTTAATAAACACAGCAGTCATTCGGCAAACAAAACATTATGACGGTGACACTCTTGAGAAATCAAAATGTGGTGCTTTAAAATGATATGGAAACAATAAACATAAAAGCTGCGGCATGGACGGCGCATGTGATTGCTGTGAATTAATTAAAGTGGTTTTCATTAGTAGCATAAATGCGAGTGGCGGAAGTGAGTCGTGCGGCGAGAGGACCGCGGGAGCGCGGCCGCCATGTTGTCCGGGGCTGGCAGAGCGCGGCGCGCCGCCAGGGCGGGGCCTGATCGCAGATAACAAAGCTCCGCACGAACGCTGCCCGCGGCCCGACACACGTCACCGCTGCCTCTACCTGCGCCCGATACACTTATGTATTCACCTACGTTTATTTATACATAATGACGATAGTTTGGTAACTGTCTATAACCTTCCTAGTTAGGTACACTAACACAACTCTGCTTAATAACTAAAATTTAGTTGAGATAAGTATTTAAACGTTCTTACTTCATTAATCTTTCCATACGGAATTACGCTTACGCTTATTGTCTTAAGCAAAACGCAATAAAACATCTAAACGTAACGCTAGCAAACATCAAAAATCGCTATTAGATCACGCTTTTGTTTACTCTAGCTCAATTTATTTACATTGTACGGCACAACCATATAATGATTACCTAGTGACATTTGAATGTGTTATCTCGTCGTGGATGCAAGTCCCACTATAAAACCCTTCTACGTAACACGTGATGTGGACGTGAGTGATTTACGGCGACGATCGGACTACAATATATCCCAAGTTTACTTTAGACTATCCGAGCGCGCCCTGCACAATACTTTGGATAATTTATTTACACGCGACGGGTAAACTTAGGCCCTTTATCTCTTTGTTAGGGACTTTTAGGTAAGATAAAACAGATAATGTGTTCCTTTATGTGAGTAATCGTAAAGTGATGTCCGCTCCGGCACGGCCTCATGGGGTTTATACCAATAATGGTATTGAAACGACTCACTAAATCCGTATAGAATTACACGCCACACGTCTACCTACAGTTGTTAAAGTTTTCCTAGCGTTTATAACATTGACAGATAATCGTGGAGAATGTCTTTATCAAGATAATAAAACGCTTAACTCATAGCTACGTAGATCATTGATAAACAGATAACTATGTGGACTTAGACTTGCACGCTCTTACCCGTATTTCATACCTACATATATATATACATAATTATTAGATTAATCAACATTAAAGTAACTAACCAAAACTCTCGAAGGTAGATTAATTTTACCAAGTTTTAAGTTTCCTTTATTTTACATTTCCACCAGGCTACGAATTTCGTAGCAATTGCAGATTTCGTAACAAAAACCACTACAATCAAAAGGGTTCCAATTTCTAATGTGCTATTAAAAAATTGTATGCCAAATCTCACAGTAATAGAAATACTTAAGAACACAAGATATGACAAGAGATGATATCTATATTTTTCAAAATATTAATATTTTAATTTTGGCTACCTCAATTTCGTAGCACACCGTAGCAATTTTATACTCGGCTGCGCGAAGATGTTCCTTCAGGACGAGGGTGGAACAGTGGAGAACAGCTGCTAGTAATATTATAAAAAGGTAACGTGAGGTTGTAGAAGGCCTGTCTGTCTGTCTGTGGAACTACTGAACTGATTTTGAAAAATATTTTCTTAATAGAGACTACATTACGTATTTTTGTGTCATATTTTATCTTCGTACGGCAAGCAATACTCTAGGGATGCAAGTCAGACCACGAAAACAGCTAAGTCCATACCTAATATAAGCGTGAGACTTAAGTTCGGAAATCCATAATACTAACTTGAAACTTCTTCCTGTATTTATAGTTAGATCGATATTTGAGTATCGTTGCTACGATAAATATACTCGTATACTACCTCTATAAGTTAAAAGACGGCTACTTAGGTACCTAATAATATATTTACTACTATATTTGGGGAGACCACTAGACCACAGAAGCGCCTTAGAAATATTATGCTACGCAAAAGATAGACCTAAGTTCCTTTCAGGTAGTTTTCATCATTGGTATTATCGTTCGTACTTTTAATGTGACATTCTTTTAAGCTCGTTATGTGGATATGGAAGAATCTCAAATTGAAAAACAATCCTTTCTAATTTATATAACTTTGTAGGGTCATTGAGTCATTGTGTTAATATCCAGGTTCCTAAAAGATCATCCTTTAAGCTCTATTTACGTCAGGTAGGCAAACATCATGCCACTTATTTTATATTTTATGGTATGTACCCTCTAACCTTCAAGCGAAATCTTCAAGTTAAAATTGAATTAAGTTCTCTACTGCGGTATTTGTCAGTAGGCATTAATTTTGAGCTCGAGCTAAGCTTATAATCAATCAATCAGCTTGACCGCTTTCAAATACGAAATACTTACGCCTAGTTTTATGTTACTAAATCGTTATGCAACGTTAGTGGAAGGTTAATTTATTTGTGGAGGCAGGACTCGGTCGGACATGTGCGGAGTTCACACGGCGGCTGATTTACGAGTCGAGTCGGCCCGGCTCGGTGGCGTGACGCGGCGGCGGCGCGGCGCGGGCGCGGCAGGTACGCGGCCGGCCCGACTTTATAGCGGAACTTTAATTTACGACCGCTCTAAATTACGTGGATTTACTGCGCGCCTTTATTGGCCCGCTCCGAACGCCCCCGCCACTCCCGCCCTTCTGCCTCCCCCACTTTTGACTGTTTCCCTCCTTGCACGACGAACTTCTGCTCGAAAAGTGCATGTAGCTTAAACTGCATAATTTAATGCCAGTAAACTTATAGCGAATCCAAACTACCTAACTCATAAATTCCGTACGGATTCAGTAGCATGGAATATGAGCACAGAAGTATGAATCAGACGGTAAATAAATAAAACACTTATATTTGCCGCTAATTAGATTTTATGTGTGGTAATCATCTCGTCGCGTTGTCGCTAGTAAACAGAGTCAATGTAAACATAAACCTAGTGACCAGTCCATAACTTTCATTAGATGACTCATGCACTTATCCGTTGTACAAACTTTTAAGTGAAGCATTTTTATCCTCACCTTGGAATGTATCAAGTAATCGTGAAAAGCTATGTCCCGGTCCCGTCGGCGAGCAGGCGCAAGGCCACGTCACATCCGGCCTTATCTACAGGAGAAAGCGGATGCAATGCACGCCGTCGGCGGTTACTTCAAAGCTTAGAAGCCCTTTGTCGGCATTTCATCTTAATTGCTCTTGCAAAACTACCTAAGTTTATTAGCCAGTAATGAAGTAAAATTATCGGCGAAATGTATGCACGTTCAGGTAGGTACTGTAAACCTGATTCAGTTTTTAGCAGCAATTTGCAGAATATTCATGAAATGATCTAAGTAGTGACAACGTTGAACTAGACACACTAACAACGTTTATGTTGCTGAAAGCTATGAGAATTAAATTATACATTTAAAGCTCACCTACTCATTATCTGCGTTCACATTCTTAAAGTAAATAATATAGACCAGTGTTATATAAAGATTATACATGGTAACGTGTTTTTTGCTTGTCTGACTATTCACCTAATGAGAGCTAAGTCATGTACCCGTGTCCTGAGAACCATTTAATGGCCTCTCTGCCCACGGCCCGGCTTTTAACTTCTAATCTAAGCCTATTAAACATCACGAAACCCTCTCCGATTTCTCGTGAATGCATTTCCAAGTAACCAAGCCGATATAATTGTAAAAAATAAAACTCGGGACGGACAACAAACACGTTTTACCTAAGCATAATTTGCATCTGTCTTGTTCGGTTATATTGTATCTAAAAGCGGTTTTGTTTAGAATTGTGACTTATTTGTAGGGTGTGAAGGTTGAAGATGGTATGGTGGTATTTGGTTGATAAGCTGATTAGATTGGAAGGTTAGTTTTATAGCGTTGGCGGCTGGGCAGTAATTGGAAGCGAGGATGCGCGGGCGCCGTAAAGCGGCAATTGACCAGAAAATAACGAGCCCTCGCCCGCGGCTATACTTATAGGCACATATGTCTCTTATATACAGCTGCCGTATGCCAACGTTTTTATTGTTCTCCGAAAATATTTTTTTCATTAAGTTACTACTTAAGCTCTATAAAGCTCTCCTGAAAAGGCTACGAAGTAATGCCCTTTTTCAGAAGTGTTTTGTGAAGTTCAAAAATATTATTCAATAGTTTTAGATATCAACGGATACCTAGCTGAAAAATTTTAATCAAGAGGCATGAGGATTTTCCATAAATGACAAAATGTGACCTAAGTGTGATGCATTAAGAAGGGGTTTTGGAAATTCCTAAGGACACAGTTATTTAGGCAGGTACCTAAATGATGAAATGAAATCTCATAGGTGTGTTATATCGCAAGGGATTTTTAAATGTGTCCTAAAGAGAATAAAAATACGTAATACAAACAAATATACAAGAAATCGGAACCACGTCACAACGATTACAAGGCAATAAGACAAGGTTATTCTAAATCTCAACTACTTAGTCCCAAATTAACACAAAAATCACAATGAGAAATAGTATAATTCTTATCCTGAATACCATTAATAGCTGTAAGTAAATAAAAGACAGTTCCTGGACTGAGACAGAACATAATCTTGGAATTTCTGGCAAGTTCCATACATCACTGTGTCAGTGAATTTATGATTTTTAAAAACTAGTTCTTCGTAAATTTTTCTATCCATCCATTCCATCGCGGTATGCAAAACTACTTTTAATTATTCCAGAATCTACTACTACTAGACATGATATAAGTAGAGCTCCCCAAGAATTTGTCATAATTTTAATTGCTCAATTAGCTGCGCCATTTTGGTTTGATTTGCAGAATTTCGATCTAATTCTACGTAGGTACATATAGTCTAATTCTATGTGTGGTTACATTCTACGTAGGTACATATAGTCTAATTCTATGTGTGGTTACATAGAATTAGACTATATGTACCTACGTAGAATGGAAAGGGCTCTAGTTACATGAAACCTCAGTATCCAAGAGGTTGTTGGTCAATGCACGCTAGCGTAAACGGTAGTCAATTACTTTTATATTTCTGACATAATCATTCCCACAGGTTTGCGAAGTCTGAGATCCCAAAAATGGGATATTAGTACAATACATAAGTTTGAACGAACTTCAGCAACCCAAAACAAGTTCCAAAGAAAAAGTCTCGTGTCTACGGCACGTTAACAAGTGTAAATAAATGTGTATCAAAATACAATCCGTAATGGTTATGGACCCACGCTGCGAACGAATAGAGGAGTCCATACAACTCGATGATGATTCCATAAATTTATACAGTGCACAATAAAAAGGCAGGTCGGAACAAAACGGCGTCACCTCGTTTTATGGACTGGCGTACGCACTAAACGCACCAATCATTGTTCCGTACACTTCGCCTAGTTAAAACAATCAGTCGGCTCGGCGTCGCAGCTAATTACGCTGTGTAAAATTGGTGAATGACCAACTTTATTGGGATTTAGCGACTCAATATTGTGGCCGATTAGCTCCGAGGTAAACACCGTAAACTGAGATTCGCCTTGACACACATGACTTGTCTCGGCGCGTCTATGTTGGGGCAGTCGCATTCGCGTACTGTCGCTAATTAAACACCAATAAAAGCTTTATTAAAATGGCCAAATATATGAATGCTTTAATGCATACATTTACGAGTTGGAGTTACACAATGTAGCGAGGTTGTAAAGAGAAACTTTGACGTTACATTAAACTGTGGCAGTTTAAGTTATGGATCAAGATTAATAACTTACATTTTAGGTAGGTCCATCCGCCGTTATTTAGACGTCATTTCTAGAAAAAAAAATGAGTTACTTAATTGAAAAAAAAAGATGATTAATTCCCTGTGTTGTATTGTTGTCACGGTGTCATATTTTACAGTTTATTTTCAGATACTTACTTTCGTACATAATTAATTAAACATACCAGTAAATACAATACCTTTTTAGATAAGGTGCGTTTTGTCTATTCTCAGAAGTATATATTTTTATTGTGTTAGGTATTCTACGTGAGTGATATCGTTAATTACGAAAGATACGTTATCCACCTTTATACCTATCTTATGTAACTGCAGTTTTCTTTATGAAAAATATCTTATATGTACCTATTTGTTTAAACTTACTGCAATATAAGACTAGTCGTAAAACAATAAAGTTATAAATGTTAATTGAAGGAATTGACATAATGTGTGACGCGCTTCTGGATCAGAAGTTGTTGGCATTTGGACTTAAATATACGTTTTTACGCTAACGTCTTATGCAATATTGCAACGTTAAGATATTTTTCATTAACTGTTTTCATCAAACACTATGAAGCTGCGATTTGAACAAACATATTACTTTAAATCAAACTACCTACGTACCGGCTTTCCATTTCTGGTCAAAATTGAGTCGTCAAAGAATTTTATAACTCGAATTGGTTTACATAGTGAAGGTCTACGGACTACGGCACGTAGCGCGTAGGCGGAGCGACGCGCAGTGCGCGGGCGCATGCGCGGGGCGGCGCGCCTCGAGCGGCGGATTAAACTCGGACAAAGGCAACACATGAAAAGCGCCGCCGAATCTGCTTATCACACCTTATTGTTTGTTGGCCGCTCGCTGTAATATCGCCCTCTATATATCAGCGTTCACGTGGACAGCCTTCATATATTATATCATACGCGCGTGTGTGTTTATGTAACGATAAACTTGGAGTAGGTATTACCACTCCACTCTCCGGCCCGAGTGGCTACGTTAATACTAATTATTATTTTCAAGTGTTCTCGATTCCTGGATAAATATAAATATTGATCTGGAAAAGTCCAGAAACTAAACTTATAATGATTTATTGAATCATAGATTTATAATCTGTTTATTCTAACCCAGTCTTCCTGTTTAGAAGACAATATAGATATTTCACACCCTTAACTAAATATTTACAAGAACGTTAAAAAGTTCTTGGGACATAGTTGAACATGTCAACCAGTCCAATAAACATTATTATTTCAGGTAAGTATAATTGATCAATAAACACAGATCTATTAAGTGCTGGGTGTTTATTATTGCTCTTAATCACAATAAAATTAAGGAAAATAATAGAAGTAGGTACCATAAAACCGATTACAACGATTAGAGGTCATTCATAGGGTTGCAAAGTTGCCTATTTAAACACAATGTTGCATCGCAAGTGTGTATCGATAATTGCTGAACAACTAAGCCGTAGTTTATATAATTAGGGAGATGCTTACCTTGATTACCTTCTTGATCATCTTGCTTGTTACTTCACGGCAATCCGAAAGATCATCACTTACGTCGACTCCTTTTAACTTATTTCCTACTCAAACTAGCATAATTACATGCGCTTGCTGAAAAAATGAACCAGTAGCTACTAAGTTATTAAAACAATAAGTAGCAATAGCAAGGTGATAGGTAAATGATTATACATCGATTTTCTTGAAAAATATCCAAAAGTTGAATTATCGCATCGAATTCTCCTAACTCTTCGAACTAGTTGAGACTTCGCAAATTATATTAGAAGTCTTACGTGAATGCATACTGCTTGCAAGACTCCTGAAACACATTTTTATTTTTTTTATTACATATATCGTTCCTGCACGTCTTATTGCAGAATAAATGTCGATTTAATCATAAAAATCAGAACTCGTCTGGATACAAAGGATCATCATGATCCTCGTGCCCTTGTCCCAATTTTATTTCTGATCGGCGCAGCATGTTTTCTTCTTCCATTATTCTTCTATCTGCCGTCATCTCACAAGTAACGTTATTGCTAGTCATGTAGATCATACAATCCATCCACCGTTTCTTTGGTCGTCTCCTTTTACTATATCCATCCACATTCATGCCCACCTTCCTCGCAACATGGTCCTCATTTCTCCGCATCACCTGCCCATCCTATGACCGCCGGTCTCTCAAATAGCGTTTTGGTTACCCGTGCCGCTTCCAAACTTCCTCTTATATGTGTTCCTCACTTTATTAACATTCTCATATCTGACGCACATGCAGCTGTCTTTCATTCGTCCCTTTTGTGGGCTAGCACTCTGATTCACACAGGACAGCAGGTCTAATCATAGTCTTGTAGATCTTCCCCTTAAGTTTCCTTTTTGGATAACTCAAATTGGTGAAGCAAATTACTAACTCTTGACATTTTACAGAACAGTTTTACAAAGTTGAAAATTTAACACAAAATCACGCTAGTAAGTTAGTACTATCGCGTGTAATGAACATGTTTCAACAATGTGAGTGTTTTTCAATAATTTTCTTATCATTGATCCCATCGTAAAAGAAAACATTTCTATCCAACGTTTCTGAATGTTTTCAGCCATGGGTCTGCCCACTCTAGAGCAATATAGCCTCATTAGTGCTTTTAGAATGATTTTTAAAATAGGGGTACGATATCGTATGCTCTTAAGTCTAATAAATAAGCAACGAAATTAATTGGTATAACAATTTTATTGCACAGAATCTTGTGCTAACGTTTTCTTCACCGTCAGTACACTACTAACATTTATGTACAGTATTCATTGAATAATCTACGTTACTACACGCGATGCTATTTTTACAATATAATAAGCATATAAAAACCTAAGCGCTTTCAATGATTTTCTCAAAGCGACTGGCGTTGTTGTTTTATTGCTCCATCTGGGTATATAGGTAGGTGTATTGTAGGGCTCGGTTGAATTGCAATTATAGGCATTGATACTGGTAGTTGGTACGTGGGGCGGAGCGCCGCAAATTGCCCACCGTCAGGGAACCTGGCTAACTACATATTTACAGCATTTTATGGCGCATAATCGCTGCTCTTATTAAAATTTAAGTGGTTTCCTTTCCTGACGTAACCGTGTACTTATATACAAATCTGAACGTTCGCTTGTAAAGTGCATGCAGGTACCGCAAACAAACTTTTTGACTTATGGTGTAACAACTATCAGAATAGATGTGATGATTTAGCCAAAATCAATGTTACGCCAAGGCAAAATTAAAGTATACTTTATCGAGCGCTATAAATTGTAATCGTAGGATATGCCGAATGCCGATAAACTATAATTTATAGTACACACGTCACATGACTTTGAAACCAATGCCTGTACCTATCATAAGAAAGAGCACTATTTTCGATCGTCAATTGTTGTGGAGATTACCAGAAAAATCTATGGCATCGAATATACGAGAAGAATATGTGTCCTATAAAATAAATAGGACAGATAATGAGTGCATTGATTTTTAGACTAGAAAGCAGAGCTTAAATTCTAGCGTAGCTTTTTAAATGCAGACATCTTAACGCTCGGTTAACAGTTGCCCAACTCTTCCAGTTAATCCTATAAGCATTACTTTACGGACAATTAGTTTAACAAACAAACAACAGTAACCTCTGCCGAATTCCGCCTTCTTTGAACGCCCACTAAAAAGATTATTTCACTTGAATATACATAACAAATAATTCAATTATCTGCTGCAGTGTCGATAACGTTCCAAGTCGCCCGCACTGCATTGTCGGCTTTCTTTGAGGAATTAATACAATGGGTTTTTTACGTTACGAGGGATTTTCCCGCAGTTGGCAGCTTTTAGACAATGGCTTTGAGTCTGAGTCCACGAATGTCCGTGCATTTAGCTAGGCGGTGGGTAATGCAGGTAGTCAGCTTTGTTCAGTTACCGGCTAAATATTGTGTTGTTTTTATGAACTAAACGTGGAAACTAAAGTTTTGCGAAATATATATTCAAACGAAGTCTGCCTGACGTTAAATTGTCTAACGTAGAGCTAAACGTAACTAAGCCACATTTAATAAAGTTAATTTGGCCAAATTATTTTGATTTGGGCAATTAATTAAAAGCCGGTTCCCAAAATCATTCGCACATATACCACATATTTTAGGCATTGTAATTGTAATATACGTAGGTGCCTTTAATAACCAGTATATTAGATTTAATTAAGTATTGCCTACACTAAAACCAGTATGATCCAGACATTTTAATTTGTTTTACTTAAGTTAATTTACCAAAAACTTAACCAAAAAGAGAAAGATTGTTTTTGTTAGTATTACCATTCATCTAGTCCAGTCCAAAAGAGGAGAGATTAAAATATGAATCTACACCTGCCTCTATCAAAGCCACTTTTGGTTAGGAATGTGTTAAGTATGTACAATAAATAACCTGAACCATAATAATGGATTGAAATAGTTATATAAAGTAGGAACCAGTGGCGTAGCGTGCCTTGTCGGGGCCCCGTATAAAAAAATTGTTTGGAGGCCCTTATATGGGGTAAAGATTTTTCAGAAAAAAAAAAAAATTGTGAAAAGAAATATTTATTTATCATAACATAATTTAAAACCATTTTACAAATAAAAATCTAATTTTAAATATTCACTCTCCTTGCCTTGTTTTCGGCAAACTGATTTATTAAATCATTTCTTGGAATCGCTTTACTAATTTCGACATTTGTAAAATAAAATAAATTAAAAAGTTTTTATTTTTTTCTTTACACACTTTTGGGGCCCCCGTGGCCCGGGGGCCCCGTATAATTGATACGGCAGATACGGCGGTAGCTACGCCCCTGGTAGGAACTTAAATCAGCTTTGATATTCCGTGAGATCAATTTGAAATTCAAGTAAACAATTAGGTAGATATATGCTAGGAGGCGCGCGGCCCGGGTCCGCTCAGCTACGTTTATTGACCGGATCGTGGACAAAGACGCTGCCTTTACAACCTCGTAAAACCCACCATTGTTCAGGCCAACTCCGCAACAAACGCATACCCGCTTATTGTTAATACTTAAATAAGATATCCATTTTTTATTGTTTGGACCATTACGGTCAGCGTTTGTACATATTTTGACTCGAACGCCCTTTTGGGGTGATTTCCCTTTGAGCTGCCGCCCGCCTCCTAAGTTTTTGCAAACGATCACGTGCTAATGTTGCGACCAGTTTTCATCGAGCTTTTTCTATAGTACCGATATTGTTTACTTTCGGCGTTTAACCATTAAGTATAATTGCAACAATAGTTTAAAATGAACCGTTAAACATGACGGTATATTTTGCCTTATCAGTTACTTTCTCGAATATACCTTAGCGAATATTTTTGCAGCTATGAAGCTGTCGAACAGGTTAAAACATGAATTTAGTCCTCCTCCGTAACTGAAAAATTTAAGATAACACTTTATTAGCCATCAAAGCCGTCGTAAGGCGTCTACACACATAAGTGCACATAGTTAAAGTTTATTTAAGATGACATTAGCCCAAGAATCTTTTGAGGGGATTTTTAAAAAACTTCGCTTATCTTCAGCTGTCATTTCAGAGTGAATACTTCAGTCCAAGCAAAATATAAAAGTGTGAATTCATATGAAACAAGGAAATTATATAATTTTAAAGTTTCATTGCATAAAGTCAACAATGTTATCTATATAGGCTCGCTTGTAACATCATTTCTTGGAACCAAACAGTTAAGTGCAATCGTTTAACTCATCAGTCGTCATGTTATTGTCACTATATGAAATGAGTGTGATTGTTAATAGCATTTGTTGTACATATAACAATAAAAGCCATCTGCTGTTGTTGCCTCCCAATTAAAGTCCATGTAGTACACATTTAATCATTAGGATATGCCATTCCTAATGATTATGTGTGCCTGTTTGAAAACAGTATCTGATCATGGAACAAAAAGTTTTTATCTTCAGTAAGTAGATCCGCATAGGTATAACAATACACATTACAAACTTTCCTTCGACCAAACTTTTAATCATAAGTCAATATGAAGATGAATTTTACGCACATTCACAAAAGATCAGATATTTACCCGTATCAGACCGACTGAAAACTAATAGGAGTCATCGTCAGTTCTTTTTCTCAACTTTCGGCCTACTGTTTAGACTGCAGTATTCGGGTAGGTACCTACTCTTATCTTATTTAAAAATACATATATACTTACATTTGTAAGTGTGAGAGACCTGTATATTCGATATAACGACGCAATCGTCAGGTAGGAACCTACACAACTATTGATCGACGGAGTTTCGACGTATTTTATAGCGGGTCGTAAATTAAAAGTGCTATAAATATAAATCTTGGTCCGCGTCAAATCGCATCACATATTCATGCCTTGTGTTATTAAAAACCTAAATAACCGATGCCACTTCAAAAGTGACCCGTAGTGGGTACCTCAAATAAAATCTTATCTTGATGATCGAATGCTGAACGTATGTGTTATTAAACTGCGGTTGAAATGTTGAATAATTTAAATTGTAACTAAGATTACGTTAATCTGTAGGTGTAGGAAAGTGATGTATGTATTTTTTCTGTTTATTTTAATTCCTCTAAGCCTCTATGGCTTCCTTGTTATAAAAAAAGGTAATTCCTTCTTTGGCTTGTTGTTTTTTACATGTTGAAATAAAATATATTGTCAGGCGCCATTTTATCTTTGGCTGTTTTTATTCACATAAAATCAAGATAATTGATGATTAAACGAACTTACCTGAAGTGAAGTTCAATCCCAATTACACGAAGGCTCTGTCCGAAGAGAAAAAGAACAACTACGTAGTAACGCGCAGGTACTACACTATCCATCCACTGAATTTGAAATAAAAAAATAAAGATTGAAAACCAACAACTGTCAGCGCCCTCTCTTGGTAGGTAGGTCATTTAGTTAAAAGTAGAGAACGGAATTACTTACGATTACATACTTACAACGCATTTGGGTATCAATTGAACACACCTGGTTGTTCAAGTACGGGATCGGGCGGGTGTTGATCTCTTCGGACAGAGCCTTCGTGTAATTGGGATTGAACTTCACTTCAGGTAAGTTCGTTTAATCATCAATTACACTCTGCTCTGTCCTCGAGATCAAGAACAACTACGTAGAACTTGAAAGCATTCAGTTGCGTTGTATGTATGTACGGTTTTGTTATTTTATGACTGAATAAAAGAAAATAAAGAGCATGTAATAGATTATTCATTAATTATATATTTATTTGTTTTACAATACTTAATGATTACTTATGGGAATTACATAAGTAGGTATGCTACATACTTACTAATTTAAATTAGATACTATTGAGAAAAAAGGCATTCTTTACATTTACTGTAAAAATAAATTTCTTCTATCGAAATAAAAAAGGGGTAATTAAGATTCTAAAACTGATACAGCAAAATCATTGGCATTATCCGTTAGGACTGGTCTTTGATAAAACCTTGCAAATACTGATGAGGATCCACTCCAGCCTGCTGTTTTTCTAATTAAATCTATGGATACGCCTGATCTTAGAGCAGCTGAAGTAGATGCATGTCTAGTTGAATGGGCTTTGAATTTACTGGTATCAACACCACTGTCACATAAAACATTTTTAATCCAGCGGCTCAAAGTCTGTGAATTTACCGAATTATAGGGGCTTTTATAACTTATGAAAAGGTTTTCTTGTGCGCCTCTAATTGTCTGAGTCTTCGAAATATATGCTCTGAGAGCTTCTGCCGGGCATATTTCTGGCTGCTGGCTAAAAAATGGTAAATGAAGACAGGGTTGTGTTGAGCCAATACGCGAAGTTTTAATCAAATCTGGGATCTTAATAGATATGTGGTCTGAATTAACACTGATATTCTTAATATTAATTTTTGAGATGGTCTGAACCCTGTGAGCAGTCACTAATGCGATCAGGGCAACAGTCTTTTTGGTAAGACATTCTAAATCTAACTTATCGTTGGGATAAAATTGAGACAGATGATTTAGTACAATAGACGGATTCCAGGTTTCATTATATCTAGGCAGTGGTGGTCTAAGTTTATAGAAACCTTTAAATAAACGTATGATTCTATCATCAGTTCCGATTCTTGAACCAATAATCAAAGATAAGGCTGACCGATAACTATTCAAAGTTCCGTATTGGGCCCCGTTATTAAATTGCTTCGTAAGAAAATATATGATATTAGGGACAGAAGCTTCATATAAATCGACACTGTGAGATTGGCAAAAAAGGAACCATCTTTTCAAACCTGTATCATACTGCTTCATGGTATTATTGGAAAGTGAAGCGTACATTATATCAATAGAAGCAGTCGGGATGCCTCTTCTTAGAAGTGCCGTCCTGACAATCTGCCTGCAGCCAGGGTAAGCCGTGGAGGTGGAGGTCTGTGGGAGCATGACAACAGAACTTGGTCACATGATTCAAACAGAATAATATCTGATACTAATAAACTTTCGAACAACGGAAACCAGGGTTGAGTAGGCCAGTATGGAACAACGACAATGCCTTCAGCCTCATCCGTGATTATCTTTCTCAAAGATTTTAAAATCACAGAAAAAGGTGGAAAAGCATAAAAATTTAGATTGCGCCAATTTAGTGTGAAAGCATTAACGGTGTAAGCGTCAGGGTCTTTCTTCCATGACACATATAAGTCACACTTTCTATTTATTCTAGATGCAAAAAGATCAATAGATGGTGAACCAAACTTGTGAATGATTTTACTGAAGGCACGATTAGTTAGCTCCCATTCTACGTCAGGATGCGTGGCCCTAGATTCAGCATCTGCGATTTCATTATTTTCTGAGCTTATATAAGAAGCAAAAACATAAATATTTCTCTGCTCGCACCATTGCCAGAGCTCCCTAGCAATTTTATTTAAATTAGGAAACCTAATACCACCCATTCGATTAATATATGATATTGCGGTGGTATTATCGATGCGCAAAAGGATCTGACAATTTTTTAGGTGTTTTGCAAATATCTTGAGGCCAAAAAAGGCTGCCATGAGTTCTAGCAAGTAAATATGCAGATCCTTTTCTACATCACTCCACTGTCCGTTAGACGTCTCATCTCTACATGCCACCCCCCACCCTGTTTTGCTTGCATCTGAAAATATTTCAAGCAAATATTTTTCGTCACGAATAGGGTTGACACTATTTTTGACAGCGTTTAACCACCACAGTAAATCCTGACGAATGTGTGAAGGTATATCCATAAAACTTTCATAATCGTTAGACCTAAGCAGAACTAAGTATTTACACCTTTCCAATTCCTTTGTATAAAGCCAACCGTATTGGATAGCTGGACAAGCAGAAACCAGAAGACCCACTAGGCGAGCAAGAATTCTAATTTTGCAGCGGTTAAGGGTCATAAAATTATTCACCTCTTCTATGATGTGCGACTTTTTCTTATCAGTTAACTGTATATGGAATAAGTCTGTGTTAATAATGAAACCTAGATATTTACATGAAGTCTGTGGCGTCAATGAACTTTTTTCGATGTTAACAACAAATCCCAAAGATTCAAAAATTAATTTTGTCGTCTGAACATTTTTTAAGCATTTTTCATAAGTCTTTCCAATACAACATATGTCATCTAAATAAATAGTTGAAAAATATCCTAAGCTTCTCAGTAATGCCATCACGGGCTTTAGCAATTTGGTGAAGACATATGGAGCTGTACACAAACCAAATGGAAGGACGTTGAATTCGTAAAGATTATTATCCAAACCCTTAATATATGGTATTTGAAAACGCAAAAATTTACGAAATTCTTTATCAATTGAGATCAAGAAATATGCGTCCTTTAAATCTAACGTGGCTAAATAACAATTTCTAGAAATTAATTTTATTGTTGTTCGTAAATCTTCTAACTTGAAGTGATTTGTATTTATAAATGTATTTAATTTTTTAAGATTTAATATAAAACGCTGTCTTCCATCTGGTTTGGGTACAAGAAAAGTGCTTGAGACATATTGTCCCGGACATGGTACACATGGTGATACGGCACCCAACTTAATTAGATCAGTGACAATCTCCCTATAAGCTTTCAATTCATTTTTATTTAAGATTGGTGCCGATGGGGTATTATTTTGCTGTACGTAAGTATGGAAAGGTATTTTATAACCCCTTATCCAAGATAAAAGTAGCCCATCGCTGGTGATAAGACGCCACCTATCGATGAAGTGTGACAAACGTCCTGTATGACTCACCGGCTCTATCGGCGGTGCGGTGCGTGGGTCTGTGAGCGCCTGTAGGGTGCGCTCGGCTGCGGCCGCGGCGGCGGTGGGGCGCGACGCTGTTGGCGCGGGTACTCCGGTCGGGTCGGAGCAGGCGCTGTCGAACGTCTCGCCGCAACTCCCGTCTGCCTGCTCATGGGTGGAAGTGGGCGCCGCGAGTTTAAATTCTGCGTCTGATTGGTTAATCTTCTTGACGGTCCAGGTATAGGTGCTACAGTCTTCATTTCTGCACCTGTTTTATTAATAGCTTTTGCCGCCTTTAACAAGTCACCCAGTTGGCTACCAAAAAGATGGCTATCAATTTTTGCTTCGTACAAGTGATCTTTTATTTCTTTTTTGATTGAAGAACAGACAAAACTCCTACGAATCATGGATTCTGTATGTTGCAAGTCACAGGCTAGTTTACCGGCGTCAGTTAATGATTTAATAAGCGATATGTTTGTACTATCGGTGGATAAAATCTGTGAAAGGGCATCTCCTACACAAGCGATTATCAATGCGATTTGCTTCTGTTTATTTTCGATAGCTTTATCTTTCTTGCTGAGAACCTCTGACAAAGCTGCTTTTACTTCCTGATTAAGAGCAGGAGCATCGATATTCTTGCAGTTTTGTGGGATAGAATGTTTATCAAGAATCTGTTTTCTAGCTTCCTTAGAGAGACCATTCGTCGCTGTATGCTCCCATCTGATAGCTAGATTTGAATTCAAGGGTGGGCCAAATTTTTTATCGTTTATGGGGGCTTCCCCTAATATTTCTAAAATGTCATCAGGAAGAGAATCCTCAACTGTATCATTGTCCGCTGCTTGCGCGGCCGCCGCTGCAGTATCAGGGACAATAGAAGCTGATAAATCTGGAGGTTGCTCCGATATATTGACCACGTCATTAAGTGGGGCGTCATCCACGACATGGTGGTCTATATTTTGTGCGGCCTCGTTAGGTTGATGAGTTAGCGCGAGAGATGACGAGCGTTCTTCACCAGGGTGGGTTCTGTGAGGTTCGTCTGAAATGGGCATTATTGCCTTTAATTGTAATTGCTCGCATAATTTGTTATTTAACATTTATGCGGGGAACTATGACGGAAGCATTCCATTGTAATGCTCACAATCATCTTATTACAGCATTGGTAACAATCCCTGTGGACTGAACACAGCTTGTTGTTATCAGATGGCGGAAACATTCCATTAAAATGTTCACAACCAACAAAGTATATTTATGTTAATAGTTTATGAAATAATGTGGGTAGTAATCGTTAGAACTCGACTTAGCTTGTAGGAACATTCCGTTATAATATACTACCACGAAAATAAAATTTCTAAAATTAAGAGGGTAGATCCAACATACCGAAACAAATAAATCTTTCTTATGGAAAAAAAAAAACCGTAGTATTGATGAAATCAGCTAATTAATAGGCACTTACCTAAGATTTTTAACGAATCCTGTGAAGATGAGCGAAGACGGTGTGCTCGCCTCTTCCGTAACTTTCTTTCGATCTTCCTCATTTTCCGATCTACGTAGGACTCAATATCTTCATCACTATATCGCTTTTTCGGCATAATTGTAACTTTAAGCTTGATTAACACAGTAATAAACACTTACGAGTACCTATAAGATGGATTTTTTAATTAAAATAATAATTATTTGAGAGGAACGAAAAAACGTGGCAGATAGTGTGAGCACTAAAACGCGAATGACCTACCTACCAAGAGAGGGCGCTGACAGTTGTTGGTTTTCAATCTTTATTTTTTTATTTCAAATTCAGTGGATGGATAGTGTAGTACCTGCGCGTTACTACGTAGTTGTTCTTGATCTCGAGGACAGAGCAGAGTGTAATAAAATATTCTTTCAATAAATTAAAAAACCTGTAACTTTCGGATTTTTATTATTTAACTAATTTGTCAAATGACATTTTGATTTTATTTTTAAAATAAAATATTTAAACGTTGTAACCAAGTAAGTACCGCTGAATGTCATGTCCTCCTCTTCTCAAGTTGGTTTCGAAAACAACAAAGTCGATACAACAAGTTTTATTAAGCTAAACTTCAATTCAAATCTGCCTACAGCGGTTCATTTAAAATTCAGTGTGAATTGCAGATGTCTCAACTTCACAAGGAAACTTGTCGGTCAAAAGTGGCAAAGCCAACGCATAGCATTAGTATTCCGTTTGAGAACAACCTATGAATTTCAAGAAGTCATACAAAAGCATTGCCCAAGGTTTTATACGTTTATGTGTGTACCTGTTTATATTGCTAGGAATACAATTTATTTTCAATCAAAACCTTTTATTTTGATCATTTATATTTCAGTTTTCCAGCATTTTCGCAAAAAAAACCTTTATTATTCTGTAAAACAATGCATGGGTATAAAATATTTCCCATTTACATATCTTATCATGGTACCGGTAACTGAAAAGCTGCGTGGAAACCGGCTGTCATGGTAAGTATGGGCATGTGACGCGGAGGAATGAAAGCCATCTTGTGAAGAAGGTTTTGGGCATGAACATGGACGGATACAGTGGAAGAGGACGACCAAAGAAAAGATGAACAGATTGTGTGAAAGTCGATATAGTTAGAAAGAATGTTACCTACTCGGGAGAAAACATGCTGCGCCGATCCCAAATAAATTGGGAAAAGGCAGGAGGATGATGATCATGACAACTAAACTGATTTTGAAAAATAGAACAACCGTATTGAGAACGGGAATTTTTGGGAAGTCGGTTGACAAAGAAAATTGTCTCTCAACTAAAATCCTGAATTCTTCTGTTCCTTGCAGATCCAAACCGAACTAATATCTAAAGAACCAAATATAACCTAATTAAGTACTATCTACCTGAGCAATGACCACCTAAATAAAATAGAAACAACACTGGTGGTTTTATTAGAAAAACCATTTGAAATATTCGTGTCAATTCATGGTAGATAGTTAGATATACACAAAAGTTCACTTAGCCTTAAAAAAATAAACAGACAAGTATTCCTAATTAAGAAATTGCGGAAAATATGTACCTATCGTATATTTTGTGCAAACGATAAACATATTCGATACTTAGATAAAAAATCAGCCATTGTTTGGTAATTCGTAGGTATAAGTAATAATGACGTAATCGAAGCTTATGGCGTCACACTTTATAATATTTTATTTTTATAGACGGATACATTAGTCAAAGGTATAATACTCTCATACATATGTGCAGTAGGTACGTATCCTCTTCTTGTCCTTCTGTCTACGTTTCTGTCTTCCTGTCCCCAATTAGGGTCAGCGTTATGTTTCCAATTCCATTCTTCTTCTGTCAGCCGTCATACAAACATTCACTCTCTTCTCATACATGTCATCTCTCAGACAATCTGCAAATCCCTTCGTCGGTTTTCCACATCTTCTTTTTCCATCCATATATCTAAAGACATTCCAATAAAAAAAAATCTCCTAAAGGACCAGGCCGATCGTGCTGATGGTCAGTCGCTCTCTGAAAAGATAAGCCGAAACAATATTTTTTGCAAGCAGGCCATTTTTTGTTTACAATAGAACAGATAATTTTATAGCACTGCGTCATTATTTGGCTAATACGTATAAGGCATTAAAATAGCTATAATATTTTGGTCACAACGTTGATCGGTCTTTATTTTTAACTTGTTTATGATACGTAGGCACTGGCTAATTGTTTTATCATATCGCACGGGAAGTGTGGATCTCGCCTATCTATTTAAGTATCCAAAGTATTTTTAATATTGTATCGATACATGCATGAATAATCAGAGTGCCTGCTAACATATTATATTGAAAAATGGTATTAAATCTGTACTAGTTTTACATAGCCATGAGTAACAATGAATACTTATAGCATTGTAGAAATGTGGTAACTATTATGGTACAATCTTGAAAGAAGAACAGTTAATTTATCAGGGAAATTCCGAATAGGTACTTGAACTAAAAGCTGAAACCCGTGCGTCCTAATAAAGAGAAAATACACATGCCATAAAACTATGTTAGATTTTAATTAATGAACATGTCTTGAGCATGGTTTGTGGCAGTGGTGTGGCGTTGCGGCGGTACGCTTGATATCATACGATTCCTATCAACGACTTGTGTGCCTACGTCGACAAGATATGGCCAAGTCACCGAGGGAAAGCTGGATTAAAAATTAATTTAGGCGCTTTCATGTTCGCCGATAATCCAGACATTATCAAGATATCAAATCATGAGGATTAAACCCACCTAGTTAAATGTAATGCACACGATAACAACTGATTATTTATCTACTTACGTGTTATAAGTTGTATGTGATATTTTTTCTATAATATTACAGGTACAAGGAAATCACGTTTGATCGTTGATCCGCATCAATTAATCCGAATACGAGCTGCGCGTCTTGTAATTTTCGCATCAAGGTTACTTCTAATTTATGAGTCTACATTTCTGGCTGTGGAATCTGACGCGCTCTGTGGGTTTTCAACTATTTCCTGTCTGTATGTTTGTTATGTTTAATGACGTTTGTGATAATTTAATAGAATGATTAAGGTTGACGTCGCCGGAGCCTGCAGTTAGGCGTGACGTGTTAACGACCTGTGAGACTGCTGTCAAAGGGCAAACATCTCGGGGTGAGCGCAAACACGATGAGCTCTGTTTGAAGAACGGCCTCTGTGTGGAGAACACTGCACGTCGCGGTGGTCGGGCACCTCTATACACTCATATTGTTATAAACATACACTTTGTACAAAGCATGTAATAAATGACTCACTCCAAATGACAGGTCAGTTTTCATCCAGAAAATGATTTACGTATCACAATACATAGTAGGATTAAGTTAAATTCACAAGTAAGTTATTCATCATTTATTACTCAAAAGTATTGTGCTTAGGATTTTCCAAAGTTTCAAACGGGTATCTTTTCCATACTCTTCATTATGCCATATTCCATATGCGGTCATTAGGTAGATATACCTACTTCACACCAAGGGGTTCAAACTGCCAAACGGTGAGTAGGAGTGAATGCTAGGAGTTCAGTGAATGCAATTAATACTGTAGTAACCAGCATCATCTCAATTGATGCTTTTAATAACTGACATGTAACATGGCTCTAAAACGTAAGAAACTTATTCAGAGAGTCAGTCAATATGTTCATATCACGATGCATCATTCTTACGCACCTATATTCTTATTAGGCCTAACTGTTGCAGATGTTCCATGAATAACAAAAATACATGCATTTTTATTCGTATCAAGAGATGTGACCTATGGTAAAATGCAAAATGTTTTTGTTCTAATAATATATTGCAAGTCTCAAGCGTGACAGTGCCTTCATCTGCGACTGCGACTTCGATTTCTAGGTCTTGCTAAAATCGCGTACTAATCTCGTCCACTATTAGCGACGGAAATTAAACTTCTTTAACAGGACGCACCCACTCAAGTTTATTTTCTGCCGGCACAGCTATAAGACACATAGCTTAATAAAATAATAATAAATCCCGGATGACATACAGTAAACATTATGCATGGTACTTAGAATTAATTAAATAATTAGCCGAAGCTGCCGTCCATGTTGTTTAGGCATTTTCTATAATATTAATTAGCTATGTACCTGTAGATGTGTATATTAAATACTAGCCATTTTCCCGCGGTTTCACCCGCGTCCCGTGGGAACTACTTCCCGCACCGGGATAAAATATAGCCTATGTTACTCGCAGATAATATAGCTTTCTAATGGTGAAAGAATATTTAAAATCGGTCCTGTAGTTTTTGAGTTTATCCATTACAACCAAACAAACAAACAAACAAAGTTTTCCTCTTTACAATATTAGTATAGATAACTTTCCCATGCTTGTTTACCGAAGAGAGTAAAGTGTGCGATTCGATAACTTATAAATCCATCCCAAGGTTTATAACAACCACACAAGTACCTCGTTGGTCTAGCAGTTGCAGTTTGTCAGTACTGTACTGAAATCATTTATTTAAGAAACTCTCAAACCAGCTCGGAGTCTGAAAGTTAGTGATTACACCAACACCGTGTATGGGAGAGCGCGTAATAGTACCTACGTCCTGCGCATAGATATTAGATTTCTATGGTCGTTATTCTATAAAAGTGTCAGAATGCCGTCTCATCGGGCTATGAGAGTGAAGGAATAGAGAATGCCCGTGTCTCTGCAAATGCTTATGCCCCATAATTCATTATATACTGCGCAGCTACATCATCTGCTTAGAAAGCCGTGGCTGACAATCTGTTTGAACGCCATTATGCTGTGTTACCATATGTTGTATGTCACCATAGGACAAAATTATCAAACAGTACATAGATACAAAGTGTCGGTAAGTATTTTATTCAACCTGTCTGCATACAAAACATTCCTAAAAAAACACATTGGAATGTCCATAATTCCTTGGTGAGTCGGAAGTGCGGGTCCAGTGGGCGGTAAGATACGAAGCGACGGCGTCTTTGATGCAGCTCACAAAATGCCCTCAATAAGCATCGGTTTACTCAACGTTTAGCGCGTTCACATTCCTACCGCGCTTGCTCTGTGCTCTAGGGTTGGCTTTACACAACAAATGACTGATGAATTGTAAAAACAAAGATAGAAATAACGTAAACTTCAGTATATTTTAAAATCACCACTTGAAGTCCTCGTACAGTTTTAGTTGCTTCAGAAGGAGAGGGTTGTTGGGAGTGCTCAGTATTTTAAACAACCATCATGTCTATCTCAAACATTTTTAAAAACTTTGACGTTGTTGATTTCAATCACCTACCCGACGTAAAAATTGAGCCTAAGCACGAAGGAAAATACAGGTAATAGCAATAGTCCTCCGTTCTACTGAAAAGTTTGATAAATTTATTCAGTCGAAGGTATCCCGTCATCATCAGCTTATACTGTCCCACTACAGGGCATAGTCACCACTCTTGCTGAAAGAGGATTAGAGATTTCAGACTTTAAAGTTCCTGAACTTTCGTGATTTTAACCTTGTGTATGCAAGATACAGTTATATAGCACATAAAAATTAAGAAGAGTTAAATTAGTAAGCTTGGTATTGAACTGGCACTAGAGAGACTACTTTAAGCACAAAGAATTCTTTCTTCCAATTAATAATAATTTTGGTACATTGCAAAGAATATTACCATTAACAGAACGTAATTACTACTACGAAATGAACCTATGTAGGTACCTTAAATTTGTACAACCCTATAAGGCCAATCACTCCCAATATTGACAGTGATGTTAAGTCAGTATTATGGGTCTAATTTTAAGGTAAGCGTTTATCTAACACGAGGCTGCACACTTCCGTTGTACTCAAACAACGAAGTGTCAAGCATATGAATATTCCATTCATAGATTCCAGTTCAGTAATTGCTCAATGTTCCGTATTTTAAGTGTTAGAGTATACGCATGTTTCCTACTCAAAATTCTTGCTGGTTGGCCTGAAGGAAAACTTAATTGGATTTCATAGAAAGTTGAGCTTAAAAATGAAGCTCTGAAGTTAATAATCTCTGGTTTGGCCGAGGAAAGCTGCTATAGGAACTTTCATTTTCAATCGGAGTTTTTCGACGATTTCGTTTTAGGATATTTTCAAATTCAAGCAACAAAGGCAAAAGAGAAAAATTAGAGAATAATATGAATACCTATAAGTACCTACATACTATCCTTCCTCGAATAATGGGAATTGACCTTAGGACTGTAAATCACGGAAAACGTGACAATTTTCCAAATGGTCGTTTAATGTATTTTATGTGAAAGCTTGACTTACAATGCAAGGATTTTATTTTGCGAACCTATGAATATTACCTGCTTATTTCAAAAGGTACGTAAATGCAATATTTAGTAGTAAAAAATCTAACTAGCCGACAAAAATCCGGCACAAAAAATATTCTTCTAGTATTTGATGTTTGTGAAGAGGTTTAGTAATATTATTTCAGGAGAATTTTTTTAATCAAGCTGACTTCAAAAATGTACAAAGAGCTTTAAGGCCGCTAACAGCTAAATTGGAAAGAAAATCTTTTTTTATTCTTAGAACCCTTTTTTATCTTCGGAACACCTAAAAGTAACAGCTTGATTAGAAAATCTTGGAATTACTTCTTCTCTATTTGATATCTGTTTGAGGCACAATGCTCACACAAGTTGTAAGCCGTCGGCGAACAAAGTCCATACTTACGTAAGCTCGTTTTTAAAACAAAGCAAACTGCGCGTTTAAACGTGCGCATAACACTGCGAAACTAATCGCAATTATTCAATTTAATTATTAAACAAATCAAGCTCATCTTTGTAAAGTGTAAAGATCAGGAAAAGATACAACACGGTATAGATTAACATGAATTTATTTAGTTTATCAAATGTGTTTCGTGATAGTGCTGCATAAATTCTAACAAATCATGTGTCCACAAACGATTCTCAAACATCAACCTTTAATACAATAAGCACAAATGCTACCAATTTATTTACGTTACACAATGTAAACTGATCCAACAGAGAATTACAATGATACAAACAAAAATGAATATTGTTAGCACCACAATATTATAACTATTACCACAAAACAAAACGATAAACGATCACGTTACTTCCTCGAACTGGGCATGTATCAATCAATAAATAATATATCGCAACTCAGCATTTAACAAATCAACTCAATAGTATGTTTCTTTAATAATTCTGTCAAAATTATAATAAAACCCCTTCACTATGATTTTACCCCATACACATTATTTCCCAAGGCATTGTCGTTTGTGAATTGAGTGATCATTCTTTATCGTGTAATGCTATAGAAATTGGCATAAGAATAAATTATTCTAATATTTAAGCTATTATTTACAGAACTGTTAAAACTAGGAATAATCTCATTCAACGTAAAATTATGCACCTACTTCTCAAGGCCACAAATGCGAGGATGGTATTACACAATAAGTACATATAAAAGCACTTTTCACTGCCGTACGGGAATTCGTACTCTTATGAGATTCGCAATGAAAGTTAATTACTTAACTGAAATCAAATTAACATATAAAACTGTATCGTTATCTATGGAAAACAATACATTAAATTGAATTAATAATTATTACATTATACAAATTAAATATTTAATAATACATACTTTAGTAATATACAACCACCTTAATTTAAATCACTGGAAAGGCACTTGCAGCATTGAGAAATAAATAAACCGTTTAAAAATAATCAATTTAATAATACTTAATCGTAATAATAATATAAAAATATAGTTATGTCTATATTTACAGTCAAGTGACAAAATTCAATACATTACATTAATCTGTACCGTTTTAAAGAAAAGGTACTGAAATAACTATAAGGCGTGAACACTTAGTTAACTAGAATTAGGACTAAATCAAAACATAGGTAATCGTTTCTGGTGTCACGACTTTTCCAGTAATGGTGGATCTTACAAGACGAATTAATACATCAATACATCAAGTGACAAGTATCTCATTAAAGAAAAAGCCTTAACTCCAGAAAGTTGGTTAAGTGTCTCCGCTTACAGCCGTCAGGTAACTAACAGAGTAGTACCCAGGAGTATTAATTATAAGTTTTAACATTGATGTTGAAGTCCGACACGCATTTACATATCCCACAAGATTGCACTGAATTTATCACACATTCGTCGAAGTCGTATGAATACACTGGGACGCCCTCGCGGGGCCATTGTTCAGTGTGTGGAGCGGTGGTGTGAGGACACCGAGGAATGTCAGTACGCGAAGTTATCACTGTGAGCACAGTAGGGCTGGTGCGGTCACAGCAGCGGCACTGGCGGCACGCCGGGCACCAGCGGCTCGGGCACTCCCTGCAGCACGTTCTGGTAGTGATGATGGTGCATCATGCCGTTCATCATCTGCTGATGATGCAACATTGTGGCGTGGTGCAGTTGCGCGTGCTGTAATGACGCGTGATCCCCTTTCTCCTTCATCACAACTTCTTCGCGTTTCTTCACCTGTTTGCGCTCCTTAGCGCGCCGGTTTTGGAACCATATTTTTACCTATAACAATGGGATTTCGTTAATGGTGATCATCAGAAAAGCTGGAATGCGATATAGTGGCTTCAATTTCATGTCATTGTTTCACTTTATTCATATTTTTAAGAACGGGGTGAATATGAGTACATCCAAAAATTTAGGATTGACCGACTATTATTATTTTGGATGCCTATTATCAATCTCAGTCCTTTACTGTTACTGTTACAGCCTTTTTATCGTCCCACTGCTGGGCACAGGCCTCCTCTCACACGGAGGGGAATCTCAGTCCTTATCATTAGGATTTTCCTGTTACCTTAAACAAATTAAAAAAAACCCTCATCCTTCACCTAATTAAGAAAACAATATTTTCCTTCCTTCTCATGCGAATGCACGGTAGTATCCTGTTGAAGGTTTTATAAGAGGACATTGAATTACCTGTCGCTCCGAGAGTCCGAGGCTGACCGCGAGTTCAGCCTTGCGTCGTATGGTGATGTACCGGCTGTAGTGGAACTCCTTCTCCAACTCCAGCCGCTGGTGGTCACTGTACACCACGCGGTATTTGTCCTTCGTGCGCGTTTTACCTGCAACAATGTCATCTTCTATTAAATATTATATAGTCTCCCCTCAGATTCTTTACATTGCAAGCCTATGAAAATCAGCCTTCAGCATAGTGAACTCATATCCTGGCCTAAACTGGAGTTATTTGAATATTTTTAAAACTACATACGTGTCATGAATGACGAACCATTGTTTGCATTCTACAAATACAAAAAAGTGTTGCACAGGATCTGAGTGATGCATCGACAGAATATGGTAAGATGCACTAAAACATTTAGGCTATTATTCATGCCTAACTGAAAATAAACATATAAGTCATCATCATCCTCCGTGCCTTTTCCCAGGTATGTTGGGGTCGGCTTCCAGTCTAACCGGATTCAACTGAGTACCAGTGTTTTACAAGGAGCGACTGCCTATCTGACCTCCTCAGCCCAGTTACCCGGGCTACCCGATACCCCTTGGTTAGACTGGCTTCAGACTGGTATTAAAAATAAACATATGTGTTGAACCAAAACATTAGTAGAACATCATTCGGCGATTTACTTCATGAAAAGTCTTTTATATTCTCGTAACGAGGCACGCAGCCGTGGAGCGTAGTGTGGGGAGAGTGAGGGCACAAATCCCGAGGGCTCGATAAGGTAAATCCAGGCGGCGGGATCAAGGGACGCCGCGCGCTCGCGGCTTAGCGAGGATCTAGTCAGGACCACACCTTGCGACACAGGGCAAACCCACTGCGAGAACATTGAACACTACAACACTGTGTCATTTTGAGGTTTTCTTTGCGTAATTTTATTTGAATTAGATATATAATTCCGCTTTAAAGATGATTTAAATCTGCATGAGTGCCTGTTTTTAATTTTTCTTCAACAAATGTGCTACGACTGCAATAGACACGATTATTGGTTCCTATTTCTTGTTCTTTGTCGTAGAATTTCCGTATAATTATTCATTAAAAAAATTAACTAAATGCACAAACGAGATTGTGTATTGAAACGTTATTGTTTCATAATGATAAATTGTACCGAGGTAATTAGAAGATAAGTCGGGCAAGCGATTCGTTTCATATTTGCACAAGACCAGAGCAAATACTGCAAAAGATAAGTTATAAATTAAATTCGAGAGCATCGTGTCAGGTAATTTGTAATTTTCCTTGTATTACTGAATGCATACTCAATTTTGAAAATTCTCCATTTAAAGAAGATTATATAATCTTTATCTGAGAGATGCAATGTTTCTTAAGCTAAATAAGCTCAAATTTTGTTTGCTTAACGATCACAAGGCCACGTTTTGTATCTGTGTGTGCTTAACGTGAAGAATATTGAAACAAACCTGAAAACCCGCTATCACATAGAATCTTTGAGTGATATTTACGTTTGAACTTTACAACACATATGTAGACACACAGATTAGACATTAAATCTGTATGGAATGGGGAATTCTGTGGGATTTTTCGTAGTGTCGAAAATGTAAATTTTGTTTACAATTTTTATCTGTAGTGTAGATGTCTCAACGAGTAAAATTACCAAGATACGTATATCTGTGTACATAACACTAAGACAGAGGTGAGGTGTCTGCTTGTGTGCCTACTCGGAGTGTGTAAATATTCCTTATCTCGGTATTAAGAACTTCATAAATTATGTTTGTCACTCGCGAGAGAATCGCTGTGGAATTAGACATTTACGTAACAATCTAGAAGACAATTATTGTTAAAATTATGAAGAGTTATCCTGTTTTCTTGCCAGTCTTTTTAAAACTAAAATAATAAACTTGAAATACTTATTATGCAGGGATAGTTAAAAAGAACGGATAACTGAACGCCCAGTGCTGTAAAGTATACTTATCATCCATTTATTTTCAACTGTAATTGGTTCATTTCTGAATAATAATTCCTTATTATTATCAGTGTCTAATAAACAATAACAAAAAGGTAACTAACCTCAAAGTTTGGACTGAAGTAAATTCGATAACATGAACGCTTGACAAGTTATTAAAGGTACAATATACAAGCCGACAAGCAAGATTTTATTATATTTACAACATAATAAAAGCGATAATATTGTATTCACCGTAAGGGGTCGAAAGACAACGCGATGACATGTTTTCCTACACCACTCGAAGCCTAAGATAACTCTTTAAAGCGTTCGAATGACAGAAAATTATAAGTTAAATAAATTTCCGGTTAGGGGAGCAAACAAAAAGGGGATGGAAGATAACTGGTAGAACAAACAGAGGTCCATACATCGGCGATACACTCGATGTGGCGTTTGATAGCAGGCGCTAACTGCCACGGCAAACTGAATCCAAAACGGTGTTTTTTCTCCGAGGGAATAAATTCTTCATTCATGACCGAAAAATACTCATACTTCAGATATTTGTGCAAATTATTTATTATAAGCGTTATTCCCTGGCAGATAAGTAATAATGAAGGTCACCCTTATTATCGTATTGTTTTCATTTACTTCTATTGGTTTCCTTTAAATGTTATTGACACTGTGACATGTAAATCTCTATACCTACTAATACAACAGAATATAAAAGAAAAGCATTTTATTTGACATGTACGGAAAATGCGATAATATCAGAGTGGAATTTTTGACTGGTTTGTTTAACTGACTTCTTTTTAAGCTCTAACTACCTATTAAAACTTCAATGTTAAAATAACTAAATTTATGGTGCAAGGGTGCAAGTAATAAAGTAAATAGGTGTATTATCAAGGTAAGATTTAACCAAAAAATACTGGGTTGTTTGTGGTAGGCAAACATTGCGGGCGGGCGCGCCGGAGGGCGGCGGCGAATGCTGTTTAGTCAGCGGTTATCATGGACAAATAGGTGCATAGACTAGATAGCCCGACTGACAGATAACCCGGGCCAAGCCAGGAGGGGCGTATATAACATCGAAGGTCTCAGTGCAATTTTGAAAAAGGAACTCCATCACACACGCCGCCGTTTATCTTTTTTGGAGTGTAAAACCTTTTTTGATTTTAAATAAAGACTCAATCGTTGAGCTTATTTTTTAATGCATGGACTAAATCACAAAAAATATACCTAACAATTTATAATTATTATAAACAATAAAAACGAAAACTTTGATTACAAACATTGTCACGCTGATTATGAAAAATATACGTAGAATTAATGTAAAATGAAATGAAACATTAAGGTTCACGTATAATAACGTGCATTTAATCTGAATCACATAAAAACATAATTAGGTGGTGGTTAATACAAGATTTTATGTAGCAGTTATTGTATTTGTTATCGATTTCACCTATTTTCCCATAGTAAATCACTTCAGTATAACATTATTATTGTATGACTATAAAAGTATTTGTGAATGTATTAAACAATTATAGTATACGACATATTACTATTGTAATATAGGAATTATGATAAGGCAAGTCGCTCATTTACTTGAAGATAAACCTATATCGCGCACTCAATAATACGTGAACTTAAGTATTAATCACTTTAAATAAACGTGCTTCGAATCCTATGCAAGAAGAATAAATAGATTTAATAACATTGGAATGTAAACGAAATATTGAACTTTTATTTTCGATATAACCAAAGTTACAAAAAATTACGTAGCGCGTAGGCGCGTAGGCCGTAGCAAAAAAGCGTCAACAGCGCTATTGCGATGTAACTTAGGTATTTACTGAATAAAAATGTGCTCCTTTACTTATTTACTTGATACACAAAATACGTGTTTAAATTATCTAACACGACCAATTGCTTGTCAAACACGTACTTCGGTTTAATTATGAAAGGAAAACTATTAATCGGGAGTTATCAGCGTCGCTCGCGGCTTTGTCGGCCTGCCGAAATCCCGCTTTCAGTTAACGCGCGGTAATCGCGACTCGGCTCCGATAGCGGTGTCTTTGAACATGTTGACTCAATCGCTTGTCATATCGCGCGGTTACCTTCTTGTAAGCGCCTGTAATGCGTTTTTGATGGACGAGGGCGCGGCTATCGGCTATCACGACGATAAATACTGCCAAAAGAATTATTTTGATACTTTAGCTTGAGATGACTGATGATTCGATAACTCGCAGATCTGATCTGATTTCAGAGATTTAGAATATTATCAATGTTATCTACTATATTCTCGAAGTATATAAAGCGAGGGTGAATTAACATCATCCCCGTGACCCTCCGCACTCCCTCGGGAGGCGCGGCGTGTTTTTGAGGAAGGGCTCGCAAAGGGCGGAACATAAAGTGGCTCAGGGCAACTTTATATCCAGTTTTACTTCCATTTAGAGCTCGAAATACATGAAGTTCCAATATCAATTGCGCCATTAAATAATTATAAAAAACGCAAAAATATTAAGTATTATCGACGACCGATATAATGATATCTCTGAATACATTACAATGTATTAAATGTCAACTTTCATGCCTTCCATTATCCGATTTATCTTCACGTGTTTATTGTTTCTAACGTCAAAACAACGCAGATGTATTTTAATGTCGAACGCAATAATGAATCGGTAAACGTAGGAACGCTAATTACCGAATCACTATGATCGATGATAGACGCACGTCATACGTCATACATTGCACGGCATGTGATGAACTCGTTTAAAATAAACTGAGATGAAGTCAACAATCAGTTTTTAACGCACAGCATGATAATTATATTGTGTGAAAGTCATTTGTCATCTAGAAGAACGCAAAAAACCAAAATAAAAGATAATGACTAATAATCCCCGCCTACTGTCGGCTCCTGGCGTTTTTGCGAGCTCCCTGGTGCGCGACTACCGCATAGACAAGAGAGAGCCTTCAACACCATCCGAAATAATTTCTCGACATCCATTCATGTTTCGACAGCCATTTGTCAGTCTCAATATATTTAACTCGGCGAGCGTGAAATGTCGACAGTCGACAGTAATCTCCCGCCGAGCATTGGGATTGGTGAATGTAGACAAATAGAGATTTATTTCTTCGAATGTCCCCAGGTTTGTGCAAACACGACTCGGAGACAAATACAGGCAAGAAGTTTTTGTACACAGAAAGCCGGTCGGAAAGGACATTGTTGACACGACTACAATATAAACACGTATTACATGTGTAAACTTGACACGGTATTGATGTAACGTAGCATAATACTTCCAACGTTGTATCTTTGTAACATTGCTCTAAATCTGCTCCATATTTTTTTATCTTCGCATATTTCCTCACTATTTTTAAACATAGCTTTTTAAACTTAAATACGCTTAAAAATATTTTAAAGGAATTCGAAACGCTTGTTTTATGCCAAAAATCTTTTTTGGCATTGCAGCAAGCAAGTTAGCAGTAGGTACGGTCAATATCGAATTGCGGTCGAGTTGTCGCGAGAGCAAGTTGGCAAAGATTTAACTTGTTCAGTTGGGTCCCGGGGGCGCCGTTGTCCGTGATTGTCGCCGGGAGCCGGAGCCGGGATCCCGCGCACAGCGGCCGGGATTAATTGCTCGCTCCATGCACTCGCTCCCCAGGCACGCGTTAACACACAACCATTCCAGTAAACGCAAAATAACACATCTAATTTTATGCCCAGTGATAATTGCAACGACTTGACAAAATTACGAATAGGGAAGGGTGACAAGAATAAAATGTGCATAGATAATAAAATTACAAAGTCAAATAGTAGGTAGGTATGCCTTTTCTAATTAAAGTAAAAAAGTTTAAAAAATACATTGCGCAATTACCTTTTGACAGTTTAATTGGCAAGACCTAGGACCAGTTAAGCCAGTTATCTCGCAGTGTCATAATTATTACATATTCTGATGAAATAACTTATTTTTTTGACAAACAGATTCCAAAACATTACCCTCGCTAGAAAAAAATCATTTTTTTAAATTTACTTTTATTACCTAAATGATTAAAGGTTTAAAATTTTGTATTAAAATAATGTTTTCTTTTTACAGCGAGAGACAAAATAGCGCAGAAAATCGACGGGACTAAAATATTTTTGATGTTTTATTCTCACATTTTCTTTCTTGAAACTGAAGCTGTGACTTTATATGCTTGTTTTCGTGAATTTTATTTTAATATTTTTTTTTCTAATACTTGTTCGGGAGATTTTCAAAACGAAACATACTTTTGATTGAAGATCTAGACATGATATTAAACTTGATCTAAGCTGAATTGAGGGTCATTGAATATCATGATAAATGATTCTATTCTATTCTATTCATGGATAATAGAACTAGTTTTTACATTTCCAACGT
Organism: Helicoverpa assulta; assembly: GCA_963856015.1. Taxonomy (NCBI): domain Eukaryota; kingdom Metazoa; phylum Arthropoda; class Insecta; order Lepidoptera; family Noctuidae; genus Helicoverpa; species Helicoverpa assulta. Next base: position 8,514,532 of record CAWLCW010000016.1, read on the forward strand.
GAATAAAAAACGCTTTTTGACGCTGATATTCACTCAAAACAAATCACAACTCTTTAATGGCGGTCAAAACGTTTCCCATTATTTCTTACTTACATAGGAACATAATACATGCTACGATGAATGGCTACACTGTCATAATGTATCTACTACCTGGTCAGTACCCAACCCACATCGATGCATCACTGCGCACATAAGGAAACGAGTCGCATGCGCACGCAATGACGCCATCTTGGAAACACAGATTAAGTATACTACTGCAGAAGTTTCAACTAAGCATACCAATAATGCAAATAAAAAGAGATATTACCAAATATAAGTGAGACTGCGAACTTGTCGCCTGAAATGTTACAGTGGAAAACCTAAATACTTTTCTCGTGATTTTATTTACTTCAAAAATATCTTTAGTTTAGTTTATCTTTGTTATTTACTGCAAAACAGTACGACTATGCCCCTGAAACACAGATTCTTCTGCCTAGTACTAGCAAAAACTATGAGCACCATTTAAACTAAACAGCTATAGGTAAACAATTGTTTTAACAGGCATGTGTTTATACAATAAACTTGAATAAACGATTTAATTTATATAATGATTTTTTAGTTTATTGGTAAACATCTGCTTTATGCTTTCTTAGCTAAAAATATATTCAACTGGACTTTAGAGATAGATGTCTAAACTACTTTTATTTATTTATTTACAAGGCACACCAACAACTTATTTACAAATACTTTCGCATATATTAATTTACAATTATGGTTAGACCTGCGTAAATAAGTTAATTATAGGTGCGCACAACGCTCAAATTAAAAATAACTCAAATTAAACCAAACCAAACTATACATAACAAAAATAATAAAAAAAAGAAGAATCGATAGAGGCAAATGATAATATTTCACTACTTACTCAATATAACAAAAAATGCAAACAAATCAATTGACCAGTAAAACGTTTTAATTACTTTATGACGTAATTTGTTTATGTGATTACAATTAGAAGTGTAATAATTTTATGAGCAGCCAAAAGCTAACATAAAAACAATCAATGAGTTTTTTCCTCTTAATATAATTAGTAGACACAGATATACTAAAACCGACTTTTTAAAAAAAGAAACCTTGAAACTATTTTTTCTATGAAAAGTGAAGAAAATGCCGTCTGAGCGAGATGAAAATGCTTAGCTAAGTTACTACGACCAGTCCTAACGTACTTCAAATAACAATATTTATTGAGATGATCATAATGAATCATGAAATCAGAAATAAAATTATTTTATGGGTATGTTAGAATAGCACCAGCAAGACACAGAGAACCCGAAGAAATGTCATGTTATTTTTGTGACTTGTACTTGCTGTTCATACTACCTAGATTGTTTCCTAAATGGTGTTAAATACTTAGGAAGAACTTATTTTAATAATCGGTCATGTGAATAGGTAACTAACAGCCAGTTTCTTCATCAAACATAAAAGTCAAAGTAATGTCTAAAGTAAAAGTAACGGTCAAATTCGTTTTTTCAAGGCTAAAGTGACAGCAAAACTAATAGAAAAAGCGAATTTGACCGTTACTTTTACTTTAGACATTACTTTGCTTTTTACTTTGGCTTTTACTTTTGATGAAGAAATTGGCTGTAGGTAAGTATCTACATGGGTCGTGTCGAGTATCAGCAGAAAAAGGAAGCTTTCAAAAAATGACTTCATATGACACTTTTATCTTAAAATTATTCTACAATATTGAAACCTGCAAATACTTACCTAAAAAAGGCAGAAGTAACACCAGACATGTAATAAACGAAGCATACTTAGTTCACAGCAGCATTTTTAAAATCACGGCCAATTTTTTTCGGTTGAATTGTGAAAGATTTTCTAAAAGATTTTTTATTACTTAAGTCTGAGTTATCTATTTCAGTTGACTTCGAAGAAGTTAGTTCTGTTGTCTAATGGCATCATATGACTCATGGCAGTAGCTAGCAATATAGGGTATCGGTGGAATGTTTACTAAACGTGGTTTACTATTGTATCCTATGCAGTTTTTCGTATAATATTATTTTAAAAAATCTACCTCTTATTGTTATTTTTGTAATCTACTTTTTATAAACATTTATAACAATAATAAGTGCAACAATCAATTAAATATAACAAGACCTAATTCAAAAACAAAGTTAGTGAAATATTGAAACAATTCTTTCGCCGCGGAATTACTCGTAGACTTTTGGTCGGTCATCATGAATCATTGGCTCCTACCAGTGGCAGGTGATTGCACCCACAACTAAAAATTTATTTAACAACAATCGACAATTTGATACATTTGGTAAATCCATCCATATCTTCTGACCTGATCACAACAAAGTGCAGTTAACAAGTTTTTTTTTTATTGTTCAGGGTAAAAAATATACCCGTATGGTCTATTGATTGTTAAGTTATCCATTGCGTCCATTTTGACTTTCCATAAATAATTAAAATATTCTTGATATCTCGCTAAACAAGTTTGGCATTTTATTTAACACCTCTGTCTGTATATTTTTATTTTTTATCTTATTGATGATCAATAAAGTTTATTAAAAGTGTTTTATGTTTATTGCACGTCAACATGTTTTTATTTACGGGGTTTGACATTTACTGTACGAATGGCGATTACGCTTGTGCATATTTTAGTTACTCAAATGTATGAAATAATGAAATTTTGGGAAAATTACTCGGTACCTAAATGGTATTAGCAAAAAATCTAACATTGTATTTAAATTAGCTAGATAACTATATGTTTGTGATTAAGGTAACTTTACGTTGATTCAATAAGTTTCTTTATAATCTTTCTCCCTTTTCCTCTTTTTATGTTCTGACACTACACGTTGATAGAAAAATGCAAGCATAAACAATAGATAGGCTATATAGGCCTAATTGTGAAAATGTTTCACATTAATGAAGCATTAAATATGAAACAATCACATCATTGCCTACTTAGTGGAGCCATTATACAAACAATGTTATTTACATCTCAGTTGGGCTTTTAAATAGTAAACTTTATGACCATTCGCTGCCTTTGTGATAAAGAAATGCCGCGGAACATTTTTAAATGGCCTTAACAGAATTGAAAGTCAGATATACGGATCCACCTGCGTTATACTTAGTCATTGTCTAAACGACGTCAACAATAGTTATGTTAAGTAGGTAGTAGTTAGTAAAAAGTCAAGATTTTTTTAATAATTTTCTCGCGCCCTTACAAACCCCAAAATTTAATATAAAAAAATAAATGCTAGAAATTCTACTGAAAACCTGAAACTGTAAAATGTTCCCGCTATATTCTCTATATTCTTTAAGAGAAAGGCTCACCCTGTATGTAGTTTTAGGAACACTACTGTTCCCTTGCTGTAATTACGTATTAATTTAGTAACTTTCTTGTTGTAGGCTACCTTAATATTGTAAATGAAATACCTACCATATACAAATTTTCTGTTTTTGTATGTTTACAATAAAAGAGTTAATATGGCTTTTTTCTCATTGTTATGTTTTTTACAAAGGCGGATACTGAGATAGACAGACTTGCTACATAAGTAAATAGTTATATAATGTTCTAGAAATGTACCTATTGAAGTTTTGTAACGTCAGGTAAGTAGGTAGGTATGTACGTTTCCGACCATTAGAAAACTAAATGCAAACGCGTTTCGAGTTCACAATACATACCTACTTACTGGAAACATTCTAGTTCATGCACCAAACAAAACAAATCTTCTCGTATTATTATTCTTCATCAGATTTATGACAGCAAATATTATTCAATTATAGATATGAGTCACAACACAATAGTGTGACAGCCGTTACATAGAAATCAATAAAATTCTTTTAGTCCTTATCGATATCAGCGAATTAAATATTATGCTTTAGTACAGTATTATTCATCGGTGCCGATGTATAATCGAGCGACGGGATTAATTGACAAACTAGAAGTAAGTATTTATTAAACTGAGTTTTTATTTAGAATATAAAAAAAAACAGGTTCTGTAATTCTGCGCTACGTTACGTTACGTTAAGTTGGCTCGCTAAGTATACTCAGGCTGAAAAAAGGTAATTTTATTGTTCTTAAAGCATAAATAATCATTTTAATGGGGTAACAAAGCAGTTTTTAATAGCACACACATAGTCTCTTAATATCCCAAAAAAAGAACTTTACGCATCGCAAATTGCTGATCTGATCTGCATTTGAATAAAACTTAATCATTTAACACTAAAAGCGTTATAGGTAGGTATTTATATTTTATTTTTTGGGAGATGTGACTGGGTGGAAACAGAGCCTAGACCAAAAACAAATCCTGCCTCTTGTTATTGCATCAGGTAAAGGTGGGTAGATTTATAAATTATTGTTTACTTTTTAGTAGGAAGGTACGCTGATTTAAATGATTGAATTAATGCTTGTTTAGTGTCCGTTGTGACTTCTTAACTTCAAATAAATTGAAAAAGATAAAAACCTGGATTGGGCTGTGTCTGGTAGTTGGGTTTCTTCATCCATTCGTATGGTGAGCGCGGCGGGGCTGGTGGTTGTGCTGGTCGCGAGCCGGGGGAGCTCTCGCTGGGGCTGGCGAGGTCGCCTCGCGCCGGGGACGGCATGTCCGCGATCTCCCGCTCCCCAGGCTCTCGCTTCGGGAAATGATGAGGATCCGGCGCCCATTCTCCACCCGCGGGCGCTCCGTTCCACGCGCACCACTGTTGCTCCTCGAAGTTCTGGTGCTGCCAGCCATACCAGCCGCTGCCGTATTGCCCGCCCTTGCCTTGGTACATGGCGAGCGGATTAACGTAATTCACCATGCTTCGATCACCGTCCGAGCATCGCACATACACTCGCTGTCACAACACCACCGTTCTGTTACAGGTGCAGGTACGACAATCTAGATACACCACACGCGACGTAGCGGACGCGACTGAGCGAAACGAAGGAGGTAAGCGAGGCCGGCTGCTCGGAAAACGGGAGGGACGGTGTCGGTATCGGAGGGCGTCGCCGAGATCGGCCAATGAGCGCGTCGCCGACCCGCCCCGGCGCCCGGCCGCGCGCCGGCCGCCCGCCGGCCGCACTCCGCACGCCGCCGCCGCACTCACGTTTCATTTGCCTAATTACTACAAAAATAATGAACATCGCCATAATGAAGTGTGCCTTTTGTCAGGAATTCCTTAAGGCATATATTTTATTTTTCATAGCTGAACTGGTTTATGAACGCAATGATCAATCTGTCTAATACAAATATGTATGTACAGCCTATGTACAACTTGTTCACGTTTTATGTAAGAAATGGAGCCATTTGAAATATTTTCAAATTAAATCATCTTTTTCATGAAACTGAAAATGTTGGTAGGTCTAAGTAATAACATTAGCACACTTAGGAACAATGAACTGACCAACATATTTCAGCGCAATAGGTTGAGCTTTTTTTAACCCCCGACGCAAAGAGAGGTACCTACTTAGAAGTTTAACTTGTCTGTTTGTGTATCGGTCTATGGTAAATATCGTAGCTCCCAACTGAATGATCTAATTTTCGTTCAGATTTTTTGTGACACAGAAAATTTTATCCCGACTGCCACAACGTTTCATGAACATATCGGCTCAGTCGTTTCATAGTTAAAAGGCTGTTTTATCAACAACAACAGCGGCTCAATTTTGATAATTGAATATTTAATTTGTATTTTAAGATTTTTTAAATTCGCATCGGACACAAAATTAAAAAAAAATAATTTAAATTAATATAAATAAAAAGTAATGCTAAAAAGTAGCCTTGCTCGATGAAAGGGCCATCTAACACTGGAATGTACTTATTTTTCAGCTTTTCTGACCTTTCTGACATCCTAACTATTTAACTATTTTAACTATATATATTATTAATTATTAATTATATTAATATTATAAATGTGAAAGTAACTCTGTCTGTCTGTCTGTCTGTCTTTCTGTCTGTCTGTCTGTCTTTTCTTCACGCCTATACTACTGAACCGATTTGTGTGAAATTTGGTACAGACATAGTTTGGAACTTGAGAAAGGACATAGGATAGTTTTTATTACAAAAAAATATAAAAATAAAATTTATTTCGGACATATAGCGCCATCTATTGGTCAAACCAAAAATCACTATTCCACGCGAACGAAGTCGCGGGCAAAAGCTAGTAGTAAATAAATAAACAAACAAACACTTCAGCTTTAAAAAAGTTTCTTAGCTTTCGAAAAATAGTTAGTAAGGTACCTATAGTAAAAAGTAATTACCTAATTAAGCTTAAAGTCAATCAGCTTTAAGCATAGGTTACTTAGTAGATAAGAAGTGTACTGAATTTTCGTAGAGAAAGTATCTACCAATGTTTTTTCATTAGGTACGTACAAGTCATGTATGTAACATCAGTTGCGTAACACTTACATCCTACTTCTGTTGCTACTATAGGTACCCTTCCATTCCTTTTTGAGAGTTATAGTTATCGGCACGGATATTGAGCTCTCGGCGGAAGAGTGGGGATCGCTTTACGCACTGTTTACAAAGTCAATAAACCAATAAATCGCTTCTGCGCAGGTGAAGGTCAGGGCTCAATATCCGTGCCGATAACTATATATAGAAAAATATACCTGGAATCGAACGCGCGCCCTCATACTTCAGAGGTTGGTTCTTTACCCACTAGGCCACCACGACTTTTTACCGTAGTACCTACAGGTAATATAATACCAAGAACTGATTGCGATTATAGGCATTAAGTATACCTAGATTGTGTCCTATCCTATGTAAAATCCATCTGCGCGTAAAGGTATTATACTTAGATAAAAATAATAATTTGGCTAACCCACTAAAAAGCAAACGCGTTAACACCGCACCGGTCAAAACGGAATACCCACCCATTACACGTAAACCTATTGTTCTAATTAAAAAGAATAGCTTAGAACTTTACAACAACAAACAAAGGATTAGATTTTCGGCACCATTCCTTTTTCAAAGTAACCATGAGGAACTTAGAAACCAGTACCATACGTGCATTTATTACTTAAGCTACACTTATTGTTTTTTTTTTAACAATACATAAGGCTTTATATTTTTTCTAAGAAATTGTATAGCACAGATACATGCCTATGTACCGACGGCGTCAGCGGAAATCTTCTCAAAGGAGGTTGTATATGGTTATTATTATGTATTGTTTTCTTATCTTTCTTAAAAAACAGATGTGCATGAAAAATGCCAGGTACATGGTATTCAAATAAATAGGGATGCGCGAGTGAATGTGGAACCGCTTAAAATTACCTGAATGCTGTAGGTACCTATTAGAGAGTTAATCCATGCCCATTTACCATTTTCGAAGTACCTAGGTATGTCTTAGACAAGTAATTACTGATTAGGAAAATCTTTCAGTTCAATATTTTAAAATTAATTAAATGAGAATAGGCAAATGTCCAAATAAATTTATTATTTAAGCAATGATTTATTATTTACAAATAAAACAAATCTATCCAAACAAACAAATCTATAACATTACACAACAGCATAACACGAAAAATTGAAAAATTGAAACATAGGAGCGATGTCGTAGCCGCGTAGCAGTTTCGTAGCAATAGACTTTCGCTTCGTAGTCACAAAAAAATTGAAGTGTAACTTTTTGAATATTTTTTAATTTATTTTGAATAAATCATTACATTGGTTGCGTTGCAATTTTGAATCATTATCATAGATGACCAAGATCCCATTTTTAAGTAGGTAAGCTAAATAGAATTTTCACAAAAACCAAAACCGCTTACCAAAACGCATATGCTTATTATTATATTTGTGTTATGCATTAGGACCTAATTAGGACCAAAATGTATCTACCTAATGATTAGGTAGATACATTTTGAGATTTCTAAAAAGATTCAGTATGTGTAGTAACCTACCTATACCTACAGTGTCCCACAGAGGGAGATTACTGTGTCTGGGGCGCTAACCACCCGTAGCTTCGACCCTTTAAGGCCGGCTCCACACGTTGGCCCCAACGCTCGTTCCAACGTTGGACCGTAAACTCGGTGAGGCGTCCACACGTTGGCGCATAACTTAGTTCTGTCCCGTCAGGGCCAATGTAAAGATGTCCGATACAGAAATCGAAACTGCTCTCAGCGCGTTTGTAGTGATGAGTGCAAATTTATATTTGTTACTGAGAAAAAATAAAAAACCACGTCAAAGAAGATGGTGGATGACGACACATCACAAAACACGGAATCGTCCATGCCGGTGGCGATTTGCTAGATGAGGAAGCCATTTTTACTCGACGTACGCACTCGCTGCGTATTGAGGCAGAACTGAGCAACGCGCCAACGTGTGGACGGAACGCCAACGTTGGCGCGCAGATTCCTTTGATGAAACCGACACGAGACGGCCAACTACCAACGCTCGCCCCAACGTTGGGACGAATGCCATTTTCTCGATCCACACGTTGGACGAATAGCGTTGGGACGAGCGTTGGGGCCAACGTGTGGAGCCGGCGTTAATGATATGATCCTCCTAGCCGATTGTCGGCCACGGCGACTGTTCTGATACACGAAAAATTGAAAAATGCGCAGGAAATATATTATGCACAAGCATTTGCGCAGACACAGGTGCACTCTCTATTCCTATACTCTAATAGCCCGATGGGACGGCAATCCGGAGAGAGATCAGGCCCATTGCTGACGTTTACGTAATGGATGGTACCAATCACCAACTTCTCGGCTCCAGGCTTTATGAAAATTACTTACTAAAATCTACGTAGTAACGATAAACAATATTCTACCTATCTATTTTTTTATTTGCTTTCTAGATAGGAATTTCACATAACTTGTATGGTGACAATATAAAAATTATTATATTCGGATTGCCATACACGACAATGAGAGTGTGGGAACAGAGATTGCGCCTGTATCCACCCAAATGCTTGTACCTACAGTACATAATAAGCAGGTCATACATACAAAGAAACAAACAAAAATTCCTTTTTATTATACTAGTAGGTATAGATTTTTATATTTTGTATTTCTCTTCCAGACCACGGGACTACAGAGTCCCGGATTTTTGGCAGGCGAACGTGGGGCCGAAGACAACACGCTGAAGCCCTTTTGAGACAACTTTAACGAAATGGTGACACAAAATCGACGATTATCCCTGTAATCACTATAGAAATGAACCCAAGGACAATCGCCGGTTCTGTGCTATTTAAACTATTGCTAACAACCTATAGATAGAGGAAAACTACTTGGGCTATTGTGATGGGATGTTAGTGGATTAGGATATGGGCAACTATAGGAACTATGGCATCTACGGTATATATTATTGTTATTAATCTTCTTTCTGTCAACATCTCATAAGTAACGTTTTTTCTAGCCAATTCGACTTCCATCCGATGTTTCCTTGGTCGTCGCTGTTTCCACATAGCTCTTCTGTGCATCTACCGGTGCCACTTTTAAACTTCCTCATTCCTCACTCTATCCATTCGCGTAACACCACACGTTCCTTTTAACATTCTCATCTCGCCGCATGCAATCGTCTTTCATTCATCGCCTTTGTGGACCGGCCGGTCTGACCAGTCTCGTAGGTAGATCTTCTCCTTAAGTTTAAGAGGAATGCGAGGGTCACAAGTTGTTCCTGTACCTAATTGTAGGTAGGTACCTAATAAATACTCTTTGCACTTTTAATTTCGTACGATTACCTTTACAGTTATAATATGTAGGTAGCTTTTATCAACGTTGGCATTGAAAGAACTGAATGAAAGCGCAATGGACGGCTTTCTTTTATTTTGTTATATTTTCTTTATTTTTCCTATTCTAGTATTTTGAATTTTCAAAATGTCATTGATTATATTAGGTACAAATAAGTCATAATACCTATGTACAGAACATAGTTAAGTATGTATTTAAGTTACTGGCTATTACTAGTGAGCAAAGGTGCAGATTTTAAATCCCCAGTAATCAGGATGGCCATGCTTTGTCTTCGATGTGTGATCGGTGAGTAAAAGTCGATTTTGCTTTTTTTTTATCATCACAGGCTCTAATAATTTTTAAATTGACCTTCGGTTGGACACTATTATACACAAGTCGTCTGCAATTACTTTGCTCTATGTTTGGAACCAATGCCTAATGTGTAGTGTGAGGGAGGCTGGAAGGTAATATTCGGTCCATTTCAGTCGAACTGAGTTGGGAAAGCATTAGGATAGATAAGCGTACCTGCTCTCTTCTTTTACAAGGAGGTGATCCTTGTATTATATCTAATACAAGGATTACCTCAAGGATCTTGAACTTTGAGGGTTTTCTTTTTAGAATTAAAAAATATATTTTCCAAGAATTCGTTAGATGGCATATTACTTACTCCGTTACTGGGCCTTTGCCAAATTGCCAAGACTAAAAAAAAATTCCAAGACCACGCCTCGGCAAACGTAGTGTAGGACGTCTTCAGGCACGGTGGAGTGATGACTTGCGCAAGACGGCTGGCAGGAGCTGGATGCGAGAAGCCGAAAATCGATCTCAGTGGCGTGCACTTGGAGAGGCCTATGTCCAGCAGTGGACTGCGATAGGCTGATGATGAAAACAAAAATGGCGCTGTGCTCTTTATAATCTGTGGCATGGTCCAATGACGTCACAGATTTCAAAATCTCTTGAGACGTATGGATAAGAATTCAACCGACTTAATTTCTCCTTTTATGTCATTTTTAAGCCTTATTTTTGTAAATTGTTTAAACCTCAAAATTATATGACGTTCATAAGATATGACGCTTTTTTCCTTGCAGTAACTTACCTATCGAGAATAGCGCTATCTAGCCAGTAACTAAACAAAAAAAACTTTTTTTTTATTTGTGTTTAATCATCTGTGGTCTCACTCGGCAATAAACAATAAACTGTTGTCTATGTAAATATTCAATTATCTGTGGTTTCGTTTGGTACGCGGTGGCGGCGCGGCGGTGTTTCATGATTTCATTTCGTGTGATTTACGTTATATTTCAGTTAATCCAGGGCGGTACTTGTTGAAAATTATTTCTTGAGAACTATTTGTGAAGTTCGATATTTAGACATTAAAAATGTCGGCGGACAATATTGAAAAACTGTATCAAAATTATGGTATATTAGCCGACGCTAAAGATGACATTTCTAAGGTAACCTAATCTTACGCCCTATAATTTCATAATATAAATGTTCCCTGTACTTACAATCCACAACTATATTCATCATAATTTTGTGTATTATTTTAGCATGAGAAAGAATACTTGGAAATATTAGCAGCAGTCAAGGGATCTGACAAGGAAAAACGTTTAGCGTCACAGTTCATTGCGAAATTTTTCAACAGCTTTCCTACTTTGGCCGATCAAGCCATTGAGGCTCAATTCGATTTGTGCGAGGATGATGATGTTGCTGTAAGTATAGATTTTTGTATATTCTATTCATTAACTGCCTAGCCTTTTTCCAAATATGTTGGGATCTGCTTCCAGTTTAACCAGATATACTTGAGTCCAAATATACTTGTTTCCAATTGTAAAACTTGATCTTCAAAAGCAGTGCTACACAGTGCATTCCTTTCATTCATCACCACTCATTTCCATATAAATGCAGTAACGATTTGTTCATCTCTTGCAGATCCGTAAACAGGCTATCAAGGATCTGCCAACATTGTGCAAGGATCATAAAGAACACACTCAAAGAATTGCAGACATTTTAGCACAACTACTGCAATCTGATGACACTACAGAAATAAATGTGGTCTCAAACTCATTGCTAACCATTCTGAAGATAGATCCTAAAGGTGCACTCACTGGAATGTTTTCTCAAATACACCAAAATGCTGATAGTGAAGTCACAAACGAAATTGTTAGAGAGAGATGTATCAAGTTTCTAGCAACTAAAGTGAAACAACTTGGCAGAGAAGTCATTACTAAAGAAGCTGAAGAATTGATTATTGCTGAATGCAAGAAACTCTTGGAAGTAAGTTAAATCATAGACATCAATCTTATTTACCTTTGATACTATAGCACATGTGCAAGATGTGAAATCTGACAAACTAACATCTAACATAATTATATCTGTTTTAGCTCCAAGATGTTGTTGCTGAAGAATTTGAGCACATAATGGAATTGTTAACCTGGTCCAAGTTAGGAAAGACTCCAGCTGGTAAAAAGGAACTGGTACAAATTGTAGCTGCACTTGCTTTTACACCTGATGACTGGCATCCAGAGGATCCTGAATATGTCGACCGAGTTATTCATTGTTCCCAGCATGCATTGCCTTTGTTCTCCGTAAGTTTTAGACATTCTCATTTATTGCAATTTGAAATACAAAAATTTTCATGAAGAAAAACTTGACTAAGGATACAAGTTTTTATAATCTTTCCTGGCATAATATTAAATAAAGCCATTTTTTTCTCTAGGCTCTCGTAGACTCCACCCAGTTTGTCAACTTCTTCTGCGACCATGTACTTCAAGGATGGAACAGCATAACAACACCAGAGGGTGGTACGGACACTAAACTGGAGCTGTTGAAAATATTTGCTGAGATAACAGAGCATTGTGGAGAACTTGAGAATCCACAGCAAAAAATAGATGCAGTGTATGGTTTGCTAATGGTAAGTCAAATAATGAACTCTTAATATTAAAAGAAAAATTGTACTAATGTTAAAACTAACAGTTTTTTAGAGGTATAATTTCTATTTTTAAATGAATTTAAAATTAAGTTGAAGGTACCTAAAAAAATTCAATTTGGTTTACAGAAATATTTGCCAGAAGCACCAATTGAGCCTGAAGGAACTGAAGGTGAAAAATCTGAAGAGAAAATAGAAGACTCAAAGACCACACCATCACTTCAATTTTCTCATGTTGAGTGTGCACTGTTTGCCCTACACTCACTGTGTCGCAAGGCACCTGACGCACTGGTTTCAGATGCCACTAAACTGAAAGCCTTACGTCTCCGACTACAATATACTGCCCGTCTTACACAAGGGTACATAAAAAAATTAAAGGAGGTTACACAAGTATGTTTTATGAATACATTGAATATTATTTTGCCAAATGTTCTGAAATTTCTCACTAGCTAGACTAACTAAACTAATATTATTTTGTAGAGCCAAAAAGGTGAAGACGCTAATTCAGAAGAAAACAAGTTAAAAATTGCTGCTCTCAAGACAACTTCTAATATCAATACACTTATAAGAGATTTGTTTCGCACTCCACCCAGCTTCAAGAGCAAAGTTCAACTGTCATTCCAATCCAAGAAATCTGAAAAAGAGGTAAATGAATATTAATGTATATGTATAAGATATTGCTGTATCCACAATTTTCCTTTTCCAAAATAAGCATTATTTTAATATTATAAATTTGTTTTTAGGAGAAACACACTGCAGATCCTGATGATACAAAGCAATCGCCGGTACAAAAACGACACCGCCCCATTACGTTTGATAATGAAAATGAGAAAGAATCTCCTGAGAAAAGGTCACGAAGTGGAGATAGGAATATAAAAATGTATACGCCGCCGTCAGGCAAATACAGCTCACGACTTAATAATAATGGAAGGTTCTCTGGGAATAATTCGGGAGGGAGGGGAGGACGAGGGGGATATGGTAGACGTGACTTCAGAAACAATGGAGCTCCATTCCGGAGGCGGAATAACTACTAATTTTCGAAGTTTCCCAAAAATGCACCAATATTGACAATGATTTCAATTCAAATTATATAGAACATATTTACTCCTGATGGCCGCATAGCATAATGCTAGATGGATTTTCCTTTCCTCTATGTGAGGCTTTGGGAATTCAAATCCAATTCCATCCGCTTGTTTATCAGATAGAATAAGGGATATGCAGTGCAGCTGCACATGATATATTTGTTTCTTGGATATGTCTGTATTGATTAGGCAAGTTGATTAGTTTCACCGATTCCTTTTTATCTGCTGCAAAGATTTCACAAAAATTATTTTGAGTAGGTGACGTTGTAGTTGACTTATGGGCTGATTTTTATCTACACAAATTTTTTTAGAGGAATTTTATTTGGTTGCAGTTTTTTTTTCGTTAAGGGCAATAGATGTTACGTCGTCAACAATTGAATGCAGTTGTTCCATAGTTTCAGTACCCATTTCGAGTAGTTCTGCTGCACAATGGTAAGTAGCCCATTTGAATTATATTTATTTACTAGTCCCTAGAGCAACTGACAACTGAGTAGGATAAGATGTATCACCACTTTGTAAGTATTAGAATATAAACAAAATTAGAATAAGTCAGGAATCTTCATCATGCTGACATTGTGTGGAGATGCTGTTAAACTGTAAGTAGTTAGTAGTCGTAAGTTTTCTACATACAGATCCCACCAGCTACTGGAAACAACGCAACATTTCTCCATAGGTTCGTTTTATTGACTCTTCCAGGTATTTGTTGAAAGAGTATGATGACAGAAGACTTCTGCAATGGTTTTTTTAAATTACAGAATACTTTGGAATTCACAACAGGATTAAAACATTTTAATAAAATGATTTTCTTTTATTTTAAAAACAAAAATAATCCTACATGTAATTTACGAATCAGTTCATATAAACGAATATATCAACCAGATGAATAATATCCAACATCATCAGTCTCACTGCAAGGCCCTGGTCTTTTCTGATCTGATACAGAGAAGAGGAATGATCATTATGCAGCACTCTTGTTCAAGGCAGATGGGCTATTTCAGACTTTACAGACACTTCAAATTTCTCAAGATGTTTTCCTTCACCTCTCTTCAGTCATTGAAGTCCAAGACCACATTCATACCTTGTTTGGGTAGCAAATATGTATATGGATTACCCTTTTGAGAAGATTATATAGAAGCTGATACACTTATAAATAATACATGAGCTTGAGATTCATAAACTTTTATTACTTACAATTTATTTCAATTTCTTGATTTATGAAGACAAAATTTCCTTTTAAAATATGAATCAGGTTCCTTACTTGAAATAGCCACACCAGTTGGCCAAGTCACCATAGTGAATTTGTATGATACAATATCTGCCTTGTCGGTCAAATAGACAGAAAAGAATTGGCTAGTCTTCCGGTAGCTTTATATTGAAAATAACAAATTCCTTGATCGGAATACTGTCCAGGTGATACCATAGCAAAAGTAAATTGTTTGAAAATGGGCAGCCCAACTTATGTATTCCTTAACAATCACAGTTACCTAGATATAAGCAAGATTTAAGCTAAAAGTTTATGAAATAATACAAAATAACTAATTCTAAATACAAAATAGTAAATAAAAGGGAAATAGACGTCTTATCTCATATTGTCCACCACATTACACATGATGCGATCCAGTTCATAACATGGATCTTGATTAGACACATCATTGGTATTACAATCCATGTGTTCCAATATCTCTACAGGCACCTTGAAATTGGATTCTATTTCATTCTGATCTGGTAGACTTTGTAGAGCACTTTGCAATATATCTTGCACTTTATCCAAGTGTTTTTTGAACCTGAAAGGAAAATAATTGCTTTAATAGGTGATTGATTTATATCATTAAGTTGTGGCAGTAATGTATTGATGAACTACTATAAATTTTTCTTAGTAAGATTAGATACAAAATTACAAGAACAGGTTGCAAATTTATCTCTGCTCAAACTTAAAAGAAACATTATAACAATACCTTGTTGCAGTTTCAACACGTTGACGTTTCTGTAGTTCCATCATCACTCTCAAGGTTTCTCTTGCTTGGTGAGGTCTAAATTCATTTAGCAAATGATGTATGTGTATGAAAAGCAAACTGAGATCTTCAACCTTTTCAGCCCTTTTAGGAGAATCAGGACAATGCACCAACAAGTCTAATAAATCCAGAAAGTTAACAAGTAGTGAGTGATTCAACTTCTTCAGTTCTCTCCTCCTCTCAAAATGCATAGGATATAATCGCCGAAATCCCTAAAAAAATAAATTTCTTATGAGACTGCAGTATTGTTAATGGGCTATCGCTGTAAAACAGAAGAATGAATTACCTGGCTCTCCAGAGACCTGATTATGGTGTCGTCCGCATTGAAAGTGTGTCCAAACATGGAATACGAATCATGAATAGGGCGCGGCGGTAAAGGTGCTCTATTTCTTCGCACATTCTCATCAGTATAGAAGTTTATATACTGCATGGGCGGCAATGGCAATGAACTAACTTGCGCTGTTTCGGAAGACATGATTTCGATTTGGAAACCAAAGTGATTACAAAGGCGTAGTGAATCTTATGAACTAGTTATATTCAATTTTTTACTATGTACAACACACGGGCATAAATTGCACAAGAAAAAAACTTTTATTTGGAATAAGATAATATTTTATGTATTGTTTTTTTAGTAAACTGTGTATTTTTTGTCGATTCTGCTTCTCAAGACATACATTAATGACATTAGAATTAATCTATCTATCTGACATTGACATGGACAATTTGAAACAGGAACAAGCCCAGTACAGTTACGGGCTTCCTAGACGATCAATTAAATTGCGCAATATTCATCGTCACTGTAGTAGGGTTATATTGAAGATTGTGCAATGTTTTTTAGGCAGGGCCAGGACGTTAAACAAACAAACAAAATTTTCTCCATAAGGTAGTTTTATACCTCACTTGAAGGTTTTATTTGTTTTGGTTTTATGTGTGCGATTAGTCTGCTATTTTGGTGATTTTGGTCTATACGGTAGTTTGCTCTACAATCATATTGCAATCGTAAATCATTTGCAGACAAAATGATTCATTATTGAATGACAGAAAAGGATAAAAACGTTTATTTCAAAGAAAAATAGAGGAATGCCACATACGCTTCAATCGAAATCGAGTCGTGATTGGATCGCAGTCGAATGTGAATCGTATGTTGCTTAAGTAAAATTGGGAGAATCGGGCCCCAGTCTAACCGGATTCAGCTGAGTACCAGTGCTTTACAAGAAGCGACTGCCTATCTGACCTCCTCAACCCAGTTACCCGGGCAACCCAATACCCCTTGGTTAGACTGGCGTCAGACTTACTGGCTTCTGACTACCCGTAACGACCATAACAATGTAAGCAAATAATGTGTGATGGAGACTCGCCAGCTCACTAACACCAAGGGGGCAACGGGGCATGAGCCGTTGAAGGGTGAAGATGCCTCGCTGTAGGTACTTTAAACTGAGATCACGTGCTGGAGCACTCGGTATACCCGTGGAGTTGCGCCTCCCCGTCATCCGCCTCAGATGCCCTGCGGGTAATATTGCACAGTTACTGCAGATCTAGGGGTAGGGGCGTACACAGAGAATAGGGGGCCTATAACTTCATGTGACAAATAAGGATAATTTGTTCGGTCAATGACTTGACTTCATTCATATTCAATTTCATTCTTGTCTATCTGTCTGTTTCTAGGTCTCTAGTCTATTATTCACTCTTTCAGTCAGGCTCGCGAAACAGAATTAATAGTTTTGAGATAATTTTAACATTTGATAACAAAGTATTGTTATCAAATGTTAATTCGGGAAATGTAATTGAGAGTATTTCCATAGTTGCAAAAATATAATCGGTTCACGGTTCAGGACTCGTCTATTTGTGATGGATTTGGATGTTTGAAGGTATTTAAGGTTTGGTTTTACGTGATTTACAAAGTGTTCTTAGTAGTTTTTGCTTAAAGTGTATGGCTTATGTTTTATTTTAGGTTTAAAATGGCTGGAAAGGATGATGATGAAGTAATACTGCAAACGTTTATGGTCAAGAGGTCACAAAATAAAAAGTTATTTACACCGGTTAACTACAAGGAGCGCTGGCTGGTTTTGACTCGTCGAGCACTTATTTATTATGACACGGATGGAGAGGTAAGTTTCACAGTTTCAGAATGTTTACCAATCTCTTGTATTAAATAAGATAGTGTTTAATCAGTACCTTAAGTTTATACATATAAGCCTACAGACATGGACATACTAACCACTGATCGTAAAACAGTAGCTCTACGTCAATATAAAGCTAAAGTTCTCCTACATTTACTTCTGATATCACTAGCTGTGCTCAAACAGTCCTATGACTGTGGATGTAATGGTAAAAATAATCATGATACATTAAGATAGTTCAGCAAATTCACCCGTTTCTATCTAATATGTTTAATCGGTCAATGTTGGAGCTTTGTTTTAGAGAATTTGAATGAAATAGCTAGCATGTGAAATAGCCATATTTTTTATTTATTTGGATTGAACCTAGCGCTGTAAACGGATGGCTTTGTTTACTTTGAATAATCTTGTGATTAGTTACAAGTCTCAATATCTATTTTGATATTATTTGTTAATTTATCCTTTTTTATATTTTTGTGCTGCTAAGGATTTATTTTAATACTTCGAGGTAAGTCATTTGAATGTGAATGTTTTATATAACAGTTTCCACTTTATTTTAATTTTCATATAAACCTGTGTATTAGTTATCTGTATCAAATCACTAGCATTGATCAATTAATATAATTTTGTATGAAATAATTAACTTGCTGATTTTCCCCCATGATTTTCACTTACAGACACAATACATTATCTGGTATTGTTAGTTATCTTTAATTATGTTATTAAATTACTGGTTGTAAAATACCTACATCAGAATATGTATTTAATAATTTTTTTTGGATTGCTGTAAGTGTACTCTTTTATTTATTTATTTATGAGAGGTAGCTTCACAGCTGACAGTACATTACATTAAATCATCATACCAAACTTTACACCAATTATGAAGTACACAAATATAACAATTATAATAATTTGTTGAAAGAGTGGCGGATAACAGGCATTATGCACTATTGCCACTTTTATCATTTTTTGTGTGTGAGACAGTGTTATAAAGAGACCACTAAGGGTCCGTTCAGATAGACCGGGTTGGAGAGCATCGGCGCGCATTTTTCTTTTCACACAGACTGGAGCGGATCGGCTGCACGAGCATTAAAGAGCATGCAAACGGAGCCAAACGTCAAGAAAAAATACTAGATCGGGGCCGGTTGGCTCCTCTTATTATTTTACACAGAGCTCATTCGAGCATTCTCAATGACAAAAGCAGTGCGCATGCAAAAATAAACCTTACTTCAAATACTAAGTACTCAATTTTCAACGTGTTAAGAATTTGCTCTGCTCTCCGACCCGGTCTATCTGAACGGACCCTTAGCCACTTACCCTTTCTACTACATATTTTTATTATACCTTGTATCATGAATTTATATTAACAACTGTAGCTCATGTAGATCAGATGATTGTATATAAAATTCGACAAAAATAAAATGTTGTGTTTTTGCGAGCTGGATTTGAATATGAATTTTTGAATCTGGTGTTGTACCTACTTATTCATAGCTGTTAGGTAAATACCTACATGGTGAAGAGACAATAATTACAACCTAATCTGCATTTTGGTATTACTTGTTTGTATGACTGTAGTACACAAAATAGTGTAATGCTTGGATTTGCAATGCTCATACTGTGCTTTTGAAAAAAGCTGTAAAAGAAAAAAATCCTCAAATCAGTTAAGTTCTTCTCTTGATATTTAACTATTTGTAGACATTATTTAATAAGTTTTCACTGTATGAGTGATATTTCAATATCCAAAAGCGATAACTTTTACTTTTTTTTAAATCAATAGGTATTATCCAATTGTGAGAAAGTAAGATCTTTAGTTTTGTAAGCAAAGGCAGCTAACACGGTTCTAAGGTTTTATTTTAATTTGAAAGAAGTGTAGGCAAGTGCTTTTATTGTACATTATTTTACATAATAGGAATAGTGAATTATATTTCTTAAATGTGAGAGATGTTGTAGAAAAAATATAATCGTAGATTGTAATGTTGGCAATAATTAGTGAATTAGAATCATAGAAGTGTTTTTCCAAAGTTCTTATTTTGCCTAAATTACTATTTTTTTTTTGTAGAACTGTTAAGTATGAAATTGAAATATAGGTACAAATTAATCGAACTTAGTTAATACTTACTACCATAACAATTATTTTTACAATATGTTAATTCTAGAGTAAATTTCAGAACATTTCAGGTTCCCTTCAAATATATTTTCAAAACATCATCCATCTCCAGATGAACAAAAACTTAGAGAGCTTAGTAGTAATAACAAAAGAATTCCTGTGCACAGGTAGTCAGCCAAGTGGAATAATTGAACATCAGCACCAAAACACGAGATATGATTCACAGCCTAATTGCTGGTTCACTCAAACAACATTTGGTGTTGTACCCATCTCAACTATTTTTAAATTTCGAACAAAAAATGTAGGTATCCGAAAAAAAATAAATCATGGCTGAATGTGGTGAGCTAGCCACCATCTAATGTAATGTTGTTGCTGTTAAAAGCGGAACTTTATAATCTGTATATTTAACATAGTTTTTAATGATTTTTGTAACGCAATTATGCTGATTGTATTTATTACAATTTCTGTTATCTACTAAAGTTGGCAGAGTAACCAATTAACATGTTATTCAATCGTTTAATTCTTAAGAAAAGCTTGTCGGTCCTGCTCATCAGCAGTCGCTATAATGTCGGCTTAATGAAGGCAAGGACCTTGTCGGCTACAAAATCTAATAATCCGTCAAGTTTCAACATATAATTGATGAAAATATACCTAGGAAGATCTAGAAAGTAACACCAGGTTCTTATTTAACAGCGTTAACGTCTAGACGAATCTAAAAAAAAATTTGAAGTTAAATGTATGAAGTAATCTAAAAAATAACACCATTATCAACTGTCTCGGTGTACTTACACACTGTATGTAGATAATATGTATAATATGATTTTCGGAAAGAAGTGTGGTTTCGGACTCGTTGCTCAACTAGGTTCCCTGGACAGGTAACTCGAAATTCCGCCATCTGCTCATAGATCGTCTCAGCTACCGGTTATTCGCTGGATGTCACGCGACCAGGTAATGCTAGTAAGATACTAGCTAGACTTCATTTTGCACCTCAGTATAATGTAAGCTTATGTACGCCATATTTTCTGCATCGCATACTTTCGGTCGTTATCTGGGTTGTCGTTCATTGAAACTCGATCAGCTCTTTTTAACTTACTCCGACTCAAAAGGAGAGGTGTTATAAGTTTGACCACTACATAAGTGACGGCACCGGCACCGGCAGCTCTTAAAACGGATGAACCGATTAACATGCTTTGTTGTTAAGGAAAACACAAAAATAAAGCACTTTCACATTGTCAACTTAGAATAAGGAAAACTAATTTACCTGTTCTACTTTTGTGTAGAATCAAAGACAGGCTGAGATCTAATAGATTTTAATTTTATTTTGATTAGCTCGTCACACCATTTCCTTCGTGGTCCACTACGGCTTTGCGTCGCTGTATCAGGCGGCCTCTGCGTAATAACTTTGGTCTTCAGTTCTTCAGACATACGACAGACGTGGTCAGTCTAATCTGATTTTAGTTTTAGAGGTACTTTTTTAAATAATTTATTAAGGCCACGATATAAAAATATGTATCCTGGATCATTAATGAAATACTAACTTTGGACCGTAGAAAAAGGGGATCTCAACGTTTTATTTTGTTTGCTTACGTTTTCTATCAGCCAGGACCTATGATATCAACTTCTTACTACTGTCAATAACCTTATAAAAGTTCTGTTCTTCTCTCAGTTTCGGGTTAATTATTACAATAATGTTTTATTTTATCTTAATCATTCTGACGGCCGGCCAACAGACATCTGGCAATATCCTCCAAGGATCTTACAAGCATCTAATAAATCATAGAAAGGAAGGAAGGAATCGTACATCTATTTAAATGGTCCCTAGTGGATTATATACAGGATAGTGGATCCACCACAGTTCTTTGAAAGATTTTTAATCTAATCGCTGCACTGCAATTCTTGTGCTTTATCAAGGGTCATTGCACTGTCAAGCCATAGAAGAAAATAGACAAGACAATTTTTCTTCTATTAGACTAGTGATATCTCAGTGTTGATCTCATTGCATATGATCATTATAGTGCTTGGGTTTGTCTTTTAATATTTATCTTTTAATAACCAACATTTTGCAATTCTGAAGTGACATGAATTACTCTATAGCTGCGTTACAAAATATGTGTACACATAGCATTAGATAAAAAAAAATCTGATGTTTATATATTTTCTAAGGCAGCTAATAAAGTAGTTAGAATGTTTGTATAATAAAGCACTGGGATGGGCAGGTAATGTTAGTTTTGTTCGACGTTTTAAATGAAAGCTGGAGGACGTAGGGGTGAATGTGGGGTAGCGCATGCGCGAGCTGGGTGTGTCTGTCGTCCGGCGCGACGCCCGGCGGCGGCAGCGGCAGTTCCGCAACACCGTCCGTCGCCGGCCCGCACCGCACCCGAACCACCGCTGGTAAAATACCAATCACTTATCTACATCACACATACTACACCTTCACTTCAAATCACATCAATAATATTTTTAATTACACGTTTATAAATTCATAGTGCGCTGTTACCAATGTCTGTTTTTGGTGTTATTGAGACATCGAACCGGGTGGCCAAATACGTGCTCTTTCCTTTTTCAGTTCCCACCTACGCAAAAACCACTTTTTACATCTTTTTAAATCAGCATTTATATTCCTGATTGTATAATTATCATGTTTGATAAAATTTTGTTTATGGTTTTAATTATTTTTCGTTTCCCGTGACTGCTTAATGTACGACAGCAGAGCTTGATAGGTAGCCTCAATTACCGGTGATCAGTTTCTCCAGCCATTTGTTGCGACGTAGTTAACTTTTAATTTATTAATTCAAATTACTTCGCGATATAAGTGCCGAAACATCAGTTATTTTACTTTAGTGTTACACGCAATCAAATTAATTTTATGCGTGATTTTTCCGATTCACGCTAGTGAATTTTTGTATTGAATTTGGTGGAAAATCAAAAGTCCTCATTATTTTTAATTATTATTATATTAATACATTCAATATTATTTCTATGTCACTTTCAATTTGAATGGTCTATTTCCGAAATATAATACATACCCCATGTAAAAGTGTTGTTCTTTACTAAACAGCTTAATAGAGTGACAATATATATTGTTAGTTCCTTGTGAATGATATTCAAAAACGTAGGAAAACAAAGAAAAAGCCCCAAGCTTCTACGATGCATTAAACTGCACAATAACAGAAAGCTCGAAAAGTGCAGTAAAATAAACAAAAAGTGTGTCGCTGTCGGCTCTCCCGCGCTCAAATAGACTTGGCAATCACTCCCCACATCGTCAACCCCTCGCACTTCGCAGTAATGTATGTACCGTCATGCCGCGTGTGGTCCCTCGTTATGTGAGCAATTTTAATGGAGAGCCCTCCGCGACGCCCGCTAATTGTATGAAAAAGGTTCACTTTACCACGTCGCTCTACCGTGCTCAGTTGTTTCAATTTACTTCAAAGGTTCTGCTTCTTTAATTCTTCAAAATATACAGGTAAAATTTACGTAGTCTGTGACCAGGGTACCGGGTACAGTCTTAAAATATTTTCCCTTTGAATAAATCCCCTTCTATCTTAGAAAAAAATAAAATAGCTAAATCACAACGAACTAGATTCTAGAATATCGCTCTCACTACAAGAAAACAGCTACAGGTCATACGGATCAATTGACAATATCCGAGGTAGCTTTGTCGGGTATTCCTGTAAGCGGAGCTGTATATCCCCCCGTAGGAAATCAACTCCGTGATTTGATTCATTACGCAACCCGGTGCTCGGTCGTTGTGCGCTTTCAGGTTGATATTAGATCATGTCATCTGGCGTCAGGCAAATTCGATAGAAAATCTGCATTTGTACTGATGAACTCGTTCTTCAGCATCAATCAAATAGAAAGGGTTACTTGATTATGGAATTCATTAATATCAGCTCAATTTTTAGCACGAGAGAAATAGGATCTAAAAAAACAGAATTACCAGCCAGCAAATGTTTGCTAAAACTTTGGCGTAAATAAAGTTAAGTAAGAGTTCCGGGACAGGTTGTGATGTCGGTAATTGGTGTAGTGTGTTACTTAGAGAGGGCTGCTCGCTAGCCGGTTGGCATGACGCCAGACCAGTCGTTGCTCTTATTGCGGCTTGCTACCCGACACACAAGTGTAACATATGCTTCGTCATCCATACCTACCTACATCGATATGTCAATGAACTCAACGAGATATTAAAGAGTTATATTTTTGCTTTTTCATAACATAATTAGGACATTTTTCGTCTTGTAATGACTGGTGGTTAGGAAGGCTGGCTATAAGTCAAAATAAATCTTACAACACGAATAAAGAAAGGTCTAAATTTGAGGTAGAAGCTCTGCCTTTGGGGAGTTCTCTGAACTGTACTCCGTCTCTACTATAGACCCCATAATGGCAGTCAAGCCCGTGTCGTATAAAGCTCTCGATATTACGAATAAAATAAGATCAAATACTAGGCAGTTCGTTCGTACATGCCGTTGAGGAGCTCCCTTGGCTGTACGTATATGTCGGGTCCTCAGACCAGCTCTAAAATTTCATTGTTTTGTAGCGACAAGTTTTTACTCGATGTTTGCCTGAATTTGACCCTGATTTCTCAGGGGTCTCATTATCAGATCCTGGACCTGATGACAATGTGACCATTATGGAAGAAGTAACAAAAAAATATTCCGTTGACGAAAAATGTACTTACGTAAAATTAATTTGGATCGTAACGTAAAGCGACGCCTGTTTATTGTGCATAAAGTTCGATTTTGCTTAATAATGTGTTGGATAATACACAACTGCTAGTGAATATGGAAATTTTCACGCATGAACGAAATAAACGTGCTTGGCTCCGAAAAATGACCGAGTTGAGTTCCGACCAAAATTCAATTAGTGCGAACTGTAGCGTAAACTACGTCTTTTGTCCAAGTTTAATTGAATAAAAGTATTTTGAGGCTTTTATTATCAAAAAAGTATTCGTGTTATCGTTCGTGCCTTTTTGAAATGGATAGTCTCTTTTGCTTGTCGCTAAACACTCGTAGTTGATATACTTAAGGGAATTAACTGTTGAAACGGGTTCTAAAAATTCAGTCTTTAAAAGGCTTTTTTAGTGAAATAAAAACCGGTCAAGTGCGAGTCGGACTCGCGCACGAAGGGTTCCGTACCAGAGCAAAAATGAGCAAAAAATCACGTTTGTTGTATGGGAGCCCCCCAAAAAAAATGTTTTTCTAGTTTTCAGTATTTTTTGTTATAGCGGCAACAGAAATACATCATCTGTGAAAATTTCAACTCTAACTATCACGGTTCATGAGATACAGCCTGGTGACAGACGGACGGACGGACGGACAGAGGAGCGAAAACAATAGTGTCCCGTTTTACCCTTTGGGTACGGAACCCTAAAAAGTGACTTTATGTAATTGTCATTAAAAGGCCAATAGTATTGAATTTTAAAATATCCCCACAAAGGCAACCCAGTTTTCATCTCTATTTTTCATCCATCGTTAACTGCACCAAGGATCGATAAAATCGTATCCTTTAGGCTGCGTTCAAATCAAACTGACTGTCAGCCGCCGAATGTCAGCGTCTATGCATATTACGCATAGCGTATCGTCGATTAGATGTGAAAGAAAAAGTGAATTTGTATGGAAATACAATAAACTTGGTAACGTTCATTCACATTCGGCGGCTGACAGTCAGATTGTTTTGAACGCAGCCTTACCCAAGTTATTTTCCTTATTTTCTTTTCTAACTTAATGTGTCTTGACACACTTGTGTCCGTGTTTAACAATGTATAACACTCGTTCTGTAACATTTTTTTAATATAGTGGGGTTACTTTTCATTCCGTTACTTCTTTTTCGGGAAACACATCTCTTATGTTATTCATATCATGTTCTAGCCGCGGTTATTAAGATACTGTAAACAATCGAATATGGCCTCGCTATAATGACTAGTTGACGTCAGGAGTAGGATGTTACTGCTTGGCAGTAAGACACTAACAGTGTGTGTTTTAAGGTGAGCCCACGGTGTGCGTTGAATTGTTGAATGGGTAACTTCCTTGAATCTTAAAATGTTCTTGCGAGAAACGGACGATAGGCTGTCAATTGTTTGGTTTATTTCTAGAAAAAAGCTTGATAATCGGTTGTAAAATGGTTTGTATGTCGTGTGTGATAGAAACGGAAGGAGCGCGGGCGCATCGACACTGGTGCGATCCATACTGTGGAGCAAGCGCAGTTGGGGGAACTGAGCAAACACATACCCGAGGGTGACGGTGAGAAGAGCCCCGTTTATAGATATCCCTTTCAGGTAATCATATATCACATACCTAATAACATGTGCAGGTATAATTGACAATATACTCTAACAAATTGTTTGTTTACCTAGTTGTTAACTAATTTTCATGTACTAAGAACCTTGTAATATATGTTTGTATAAAGGCTCACTTAAATGTGTATACGGTCAGGTGGGGTACTCGGAACAAAACACAGACTACACATTATATCTCGTGGCCGGTGACCACACAGAACGTCTGCAGTGGATCCACACAATCAGATCGGGTATGTACCCACCCACTATTATATAATGTCGTTTACTACGTGTGACGCAGGTAAACCCTGTATCTGACGTTCAATTTGTATTCTATATAATTACATTATTATTGAAAACCATTTGTGACTTTGTGAGTTTAGGACAATCGACTTCGGTAGGAGGGATAAGGAAGCGGCTAAGGGAAAAGTTTCCTTTGAATTTTCATTCAGACTTCAATAAATGAAGGACAAAATACGATTTTAATTCCTCATAGCCATTTTTTTAGGGTTCCATTTTCCACAGCTAAATATGTAGTTGAATCTTGTAAGCTTAACCAAACAGTTCTCTCTCCCGACGAACTTATTAAAACTTGATTATCATCTTAATACACATTGATCTTTGATGTTGAAAAGTTAAGTAGCTACTCCCCTTTACCATCTCATCTTCTCAAGGGTTCTACAAACATCTTAGAGCTTTATCATGAAGTGTTCATTTTCAGATTTTCGTTTCTAAGCTTTTATTATAAAGGCTGCCTAGGTTAGTAAACATGCAATTCATGGAAAAGGAGAATATTTCAAAAACTTAGAGAAGGTTAGGTGCTTCAATTTTACGTCGAGAAAAGCAACTAATATGGGATCGCTAAGGAATCGTGGGTTGCAGTGTGCGGTGTTACCGCTCGAAGAAGCCGGTACCACCCCGGCGCGTGGTCTGCGCGCCGCTGGAGCTGCTGTGACGCGGAGCGAAGGTCCGCCCCTGGCTGTGCCGTCTCAGACCTCTGGACCCTCATCGAGTCCGACCTTGACTTGCTCGCACCGCCGCAGGACAATCGACTATCGAACGACGTAGCACGTGCGTATTCATTACATTAAAGCCTTTTTAATCATTCTTGCAAATGGTACTTCCGATACACTTTCGTTCTCGGTATTCATTATACTCACATATTTCACGTTACGATAAAAAAGTTATCACACATACGTATACAACAAAAAAAGTAATTACGTATACAAATATAGCACTCTGTATAAGACCAATCTTAATAATTCGAGATAACTCGACAAAAAAAAGTTGGCCATTGCAATCGCAAGGCTTCTGTTGAAGATGGTATAATCTCCAAGCGAGTAAATTGCCGTTAATGACGTATATACAAGTTACCTGTCTTGTTTCTTCATATCAAGAGACTGCTAAGTGAAAGGGAGAGCAAGCAACGCCTGCGCGCGCGCATCGAATGGTGAATGTAGGCCGAGCGCGACCATCTTTTAGCCCTCGCTCCTCGTCTCGACAACTATAAAGCTTAGTTCGCAATGGTAGCATACAAACATCAATAAATAATACTGTTTGACTTTCACATTTGACTTTATGAATTTGAAATATTCTGCTAATGCACAAATTAGGCATCAGTACTGCCAAAACATCGGTCGGTAGGTAATCTTCATAGATTTGAGTAAAATTCTTAAATTCTTTTAATTTTATTCTTAAATTTCCAAGACACCAGTCTACTATCAGTCTTACGGCACTTAATTATATTTTTTTCTTAGTAAGTAAGTCACTTTTGTACGAACACGGAAAACACATTTGAATTGTTTGGGTTTTAACCAATAATCATGTTATGAAATACTTTGTACGAGCTTACCACCAATAAAAGTTGTTTGAAACACGTATTATTTACGTGCCGTATCGCGCGGCACTATTATGCATTACGCTTTACCTTCGCTCCGGTACTTGGACACGTTTGTAGGCAGTCGGAGCAAGGTGTCGCGCGCGGACGTCCGGTCTCAAAGTCCCGTTCCCATGTTGCCGAACAAACCCGAGGACGAACCTGTGGTGACTAAGAAGAAGTCGAAAATACCATGTCTATCGTTAGCGTCCTTCCTCCCGGCTCTAGAGGGTACGGTACATTTCGTCTGACCTCTATTTATTTGGCCTCGTCGCCATCGGTTGCGTTCACTGGTCTCGTTGCACTCACTTTCTTGTCTTGGTCAGGTGTAATGTAATACGTTTGTGTAATGCCCACTAAAGTGATTCTGTGCAGTGATCCTGGTACCCCGGGAGTAGTGTTTGAGGATAGTGTACAGTTCCATGGATTTAGGTCAACATTACTTACTGACAACAAGATATTGCTTCAGCAATGGGTTTGTTATTGTGTTAGATGAATTGTTGATGTGGTTTATATTGAACAGTCTCTTTTAAGGTTATCATACTTTCTAACGAGTCTCTCGCATCCCTATTTTATAATTATAAAGAGTTGCTTAATATTTAGGCACAATCCAATCTGTTAAATATGTAAATTTTCTTTTTTGCCTAACATTATGTTTTTTATTAATCCAACTAGTCCTTGTTACTACATAGTAACGTATTTGATTCATAAGTGCTTAATATTATTATGATAATTTCTGTCAAAAGTATAAATAGATCCGTGGCCTTAAAACGATTGGTTTTACGGTGTATAAGTAACTGAAATGTAAATAAACAAATACGAGCAATCAATTTTGGACGTTTTATCAGTGTATCTAAATCTATGTTTGGCCTTATTTTTGCAACAATGCTAATCACAGCTGTATTATTTATTAATATATGGTGACATTTCAAAAATTAAAAGAGAAGGCCATAAATATTTTTTTTTTGTTACATAAAAAGGATAGAAACAAAGTAATTAAATGAATTAACTTTAGAAATGCTAAACTTAGGTCTAAATTAGCTATTACAAAAATTCCAAGAGACCTTATTTTGTTTGTCTAGAATCTGATATTTTTTTAAATGTTATTTCAAGTGGATCGATCCTAATTTCTAAACAGCTAATTTATTTTTACGTGAAAGTATCTAACTTTCACTATTTAGTATTGAGATAATATAAAATTATGTAACAAATTGCAGATTGATAATATTTTTCTATCACCTAAACTTTTTTGTAGAAATGGGCATAGGATTTGTTGCATCAAAAACTCTCAAGATTATTTATTCGAAATTAAAGTAAAGCTATATTGAAACATATAAAATATCAGTATAAGGGACTACTCACACTTATTCAGCTCTGCTCAGCGTTTCGCTGAACGGTTTTGGTCACACTTATTCAGTTCTACTTCTATCAGCAGCGTACAGCGGCGTTGAGTGTTATCGCGCTAAAAAAAACTACTTGTTCCGTACACTAATCTTATCTAACTTGGTAATTATAAAATGCTATTTAAAAGTGCATGTAATTAATGTAAATATTAATTTGTTTAGCCGTCACGGCGGCAGTAACAATGCCGGGAGGAGGTGGCGCTCCTCCGGGCACACCGTCTGCCAAGCCAAAGGTAAGCTCATTGGTACCTCCTAATATCTACTTTTTTTCTTAGCCTGAATTGTCCCACTTCTGGGCAAAGGCTTCCCCATTTTGTCTCCACACCTCTCAAAATAACCTATTTAATTAAAATATTATACACAAAAATTATCTATGAAAACAACATAGACTCTATTTTATCATACAGATGTGTATCTGATTTTCAAACGTCTACTGAAAAAATATTAACTATCGCTTTAATTAAAATAGCGGCGGAGGGAACTAAGTGACCCTGATCGTTCAACTGATATTTAAAAAAAAAAACAATACCTATTTTATTGTTTCACAGGAGAAGCAGAGAACCAAAGTAGTGGTAGCCCTTTATCCATTTAAAGCTATTGAGAGTGGCGATCTATCACTGGAAAAGGTTGGTTTGGACTTTTATATTCAACTTATTTATGGGTTATCTCCATAGACATAGAATAGTCGACAGATTGGCAATAAATTGATTTTCAAATTCAGTATTTGTAGTATGGTTTAGATATTTTTTTCAAAATATGCGGCTTTTATTGTTAAAGTTTGCGTTTGATACATATGGGGCTATTAAAGTCCCCAAGAGTGTTAGTTTTTTCACTCATACCACATATAGTAAAGTTATTTGTCACGCATTGCTATCAAACGGTAGTCTTATCAAAATTTATGGTTAGGTATCTCCATAATAAAGGTTTTGTCTCAAGTGTCGTGACACCGCTACTTGTCATATTGTATTAGGATATTTAGTGTCAAATGTTAATAAGTATTTTCATATGAATCACGGCTTTTTCACCACTGTTCTATAAATGGACGACGTTTGCGGATAATGGTCATTATTAATCAAGAACAAAGTACAAAGACTTTTGGCGATATCCGTAGGTGTAGAAGAAAAAAAACAAACACCACAAGGCAATTAGCTGACTATGTTTTTAATTCTTCTAGTTTTTATAACTTTAGTGTAAGTGTGAATACACTTGTCTATAAGTATGTATATTTTACATAAGTACTGTAGCGCGTGGCGCGCTAGGAACCGGGGATCTCAGGATATTTAATTAAAAGATTGCAAAATAACTTCAGCTTTGCGTTTATTGTTTGGGCTCGAGGGGTGAATTGACACACTTCAATATAAAAACTTATTTCTAAGGAACAAATCGAATACATTTAAAATGATTGCCCGGTCAGTATTAATTTGTGACGAATAAAACCTTACAAATGAAAAAGTTTCTAACTACGTTACAGTACCTTGTAGAGTCAGGTTGACTTCTTTTGTTGACTCTGCATTGTTGAAACACAATACCCACAAGCGCGGATCCAGCCCTCAAAAAAGGTTGTGGTCACAGCTACTAGAAAATCAGCTAAGTACAAGTCGGAGCATGAACATGCTCATTAACAATCATGCAAGTCGTTTATGGACTTTTGAATTAAACTATTTTCTTTTTTCTGAGCATCAGGACTTTGGCATTAGGAATGAAAATAAACTTAGGAGGAAGTCGGAGCCGATTAAAAAAAATAGTCAGTTTCGATCCGATATTTCAATATTTCAATCAATAACTTATATTTTTTTATTTTCCTCTAATAGCCAGTAAGCCAACCTTTCTCAACTTTTACCAGTGACGGCGTAGCATCGGTCACCCGGGGCGGCTACCTATTGAGCACTCCAAAAAAAACGACAAAATAATATTACAAACCTATCTAATAATGCTAAAAACGCTTAAATTTTTGATGATATTTGACTTATTTTTTTTATTTTATTTTTTTTAGGAATATATCTAAACGCATAAATTATGCTCACTATCAGTTCCGTCTCTAGCTTATGTACCGGGTGCAATCATTGCTAAAGCACCCCTATGTATGGAAAGATTGTGAGTAGTTTTTTTTTTTGCGCGAGCGTAGCAAGCCGGAATTTTTTTAGATTTTGTTGTAGTTACCGAGTTATAAAACCAAAAGCGAAGACGCAGAATAGAACCTTATAAAGTTGCGCGAGCGGAGCGAGCGCGAAATTTTTGAGTTCTGTGCCACAACTTACTTAAAGAAATTATAAAAAAAGTACTGTGAAATTAAGAAGCTGTGAGCGTAGCGAGCGCAAAATTTTGGAGTCTTGGGACACGAAATCACAAAAACAAGTTAAAAAAAGCCACTGCTAAGGGAAAAAACCGCGAGCCTAGCGAGCGCGAAATTTTTTTGAGTTTTGGAACAAAACAGTACCAAAACAACAAAAAAATGTAAAATAGTGCCTATTGTAAATAATAATAATTTTATGGTAATAGACATCTGTGTTGCTGGGAAGTTTGTTCTTCACCGCTTTTTCTTAAGAGGACGAATTGGAAATTTTGGCGCCAAGGATCTCAATTTTTCTCAGTTAATACAAAACGGATCAAAATACAACTTGGTTACCTGAAAGTTCATGATAAAAACCTTATTTTGTTAGACGTCAAAACATGATTAGGTAACTTTTATAACAGAGAAAAATATATCAAACATACCTCTTTTTAAAAAGAGATTCACATATTATGGGCAAACGGGACCGATTTAAGCCTCTTAACTTTTTTAGTAGTTGAGTATATACATAATCTTTAAAATTGTAGAAGGAATTTTTATCAAATTATCATTTCTAAATAATAAAATTACAAAACCATTTTGTCGCTTACGACTTTTAGTTATAAGCTAGCGCGCGTATTGTTATCCTCGCCCCGCTCAGACGCTCCGACCCCTTTTGGCGCCTTAGGTGCGCGTGCCGGTTATGGAATTATTGTTTACCAATTCGTCGCCTTAACCAGAAAGTGCTGAAAGAGGGCGTTATGGGGGTGCTATCCTTTTCTACTTAAAAATTTTAACTTAAACTAATCGAACGTTTTCGACATTGGACTTAAACCACCGTAAAGTGAAGAAGCCGCGAGCGCAGCGAGCGCGAATTTTTTGAGTTTTGGGACACAAAAGTACCTGAAAAACTAAAGCTGTTAGAAAAAAAATATGGTGACCACGAATTAGTAAACAACAGTCAAAAAATTAAATGCAACAAAAAAAAGTCTTATTTTGTCCCCTTGTTTTATCATCAGCCTATCGATTTCAAAAGACCGTAAAAGTGTGACGTCTATTAAGGTTGTGGGCATGCCCATTGTGCCCACAACGGTGGATCCGCCCTTGAATACCCACGGGATTTATTATGGAAAACGACGCTTTACTCATTAAAATGTATGTTTTAGGGCGCCGAATATGAAGTGATAGATGACTCTCAAGATCATTGGTGGAAAGTTAAAGATGAAAACGGGTACGTACATAATTTTTGAGCATGTATGATTTATGAGAATATCGGATTATTTTAAAGATATATTTTACTCTCTTTTCAGGCTGGTAGGCTACATCCCTAGTAATTATGTGAAAGAAAAGGAAACAATAGGATTGCAGAAATATGAGTGAGTTTATGTTTTGACTGTTTACATTATTTTATTTAGAAAAATTATCATGATCATATCAAGCAGGTAATTAGTCAGACATAATATGAAATAGACCACACTTAAATGTCGTTTGCCAAACGTAATGCGTCATTACGAGGATATTTCTGTAATTTTCAGGTTGACCTCTTTTGTATATTTAACAGGCTTTCGTTTATAAATATTTTTTATAACTTTCGTTTATATATATTTATGTTTACTTGCTTTTTTTTATACATTATGTATATCATTTTGAGTGATATTTTTAATGTTTTGTATACGGTTCTTCAAACCATACAGACAGAATTGTGTTGCTGCGGAGTTTGTTCCACCACCTCTTTTTCCCAGCAATTAAAAACACATAGGAAGTGGTGAAGGGCGGGCGTTTTGGGGGCTGTCTTTGTAGATTTGACGTTCAAAAAGTGCTGATTTTCAGCCTACTTTGAATAAATGACTTTTGATTTGATTTATAACTTTTGGTTGAATTTATGTCATCATCTGCCTAGCCTCTGCCCTAGTTATCTAGTGTAAGCAACTGAGTACTAGGATTTTTCAATGAGCAAATGCTTATTTGAACTTCTCAACCTAGTTACCTGGGCACTCCGATACCCTTTGTTACGACCGGGGCTATAAATTTTCCTGGCTTATGACCGTGACACCCGGGACCCACAAAAACGCGCCAAGCATTGCTTAACCTAAATCATCTTCGACCGCCTGTGAGGCTGTAACTTAGCCACAAGCTCCTGTACTAAAAAATAATGTAATAGGTAGTACAAAATATTGTAATCAACATAACTAAAATAGGTATTCATTCAAATGAGTACCTGCGTATGTACCTCTAATTGTATGATCATCTCGTGGTTTGTTGTTATTATTGTCATGGTACAGAATAAGTCCTTTGGTTCATGTTGCCATTGTAAAAATAAGAATCCAATTACTATTAAATGTAGCTCTGTAATGAGTTTACTATAAACTCTTTTATGCAGGAAAATATTTTTTGCTTTTGTCACAGTTTAGGTACTTCCAGTTCCTGTGTTATTGTGACTTTTTAAACAGTAGGTACTTATGTATTATCATTATGTGGCAAAACTTAAGAATGTATAGTTTACCTCTTCTGTTTTAAAGGAAAATAGATTTTGGACTGTTTCTATATAAAAAATTTAAACTTCGTCTCACAACTTAGGCTCATCTACTAGGAACATATTTTATGGTTAGGTCATTATGTACGTCCTTTATTTTTCTAATTTGCGTGTAATCTTAAGGGTTCAACATTTAAATATGCGTACTCAGTTTTATGCATGCTTACCTACCTCCTTATTTTTAACGTTATTCTAATTAATTCTCCTTGAATGCAGGTGGTACGTAGGTGAGATGTCCCGACAACGTGCCGAGTCGCTTCTCAAACAAGAAGACAAGGAGGGGTGCTTCGTAGTGCGCAACTCTTCCACTAAGGGCATGTACACGCTCTCTTTATATACCAAAGTGTAAGTATGCCTTGTAAGTTAAAAAAATACATACAATTTGTAGTGTTTAGTTTTTCTTGATAAGTTAGTTTAGCCTAGTTTCCTCGGTATAGTTCACGACAAATGACTTGACCTGTGCTAATGTTGAAATATGCAAACTCAACGTCGCTATAAAACTACTTGTATTAATTATATTTGTGCAACTTAAACATAAATTGTAGTCCTAAAAATTTTATCAAGGAATTAATTTGCCTATAAAATATTACTTCAAAAATTTCAGTTACCACCCTCAAACGAAGCACTACCACATAAAGCAGAACAGTCGCAGCGAATACTACCTATCGGACAAGCACTGTTGTGCTAGCATTCCCGAGCTCATCAACTACCACAAGCACAACAGCGGAGGCCTATGTTCCCGACTCAAGACGACGCCGTGTGACCGCCCCGCGCCGCCCACCGCCGGACTGTCGCACGGTCAGTACGGTCAGTCATCGCCAACTTAATATACATTACCATTACTAACGTCATCTCTGTGGCTTGGGCTGGTGTTGCTATTAATTCTTATCTTGCCATAGTCGCCATTCATGATAAACTGGTGAGTCTCGGCTGTCATTTGAACATATCTCTCGGAAGGTCGGCTGTTAAGAACGTCTGAAATAATTTGCGAACAATTTTGTACCAAAAAAAGTTAAGTAGTTCCCGCGTAGTGTACAGAATTGATAAAGCAGTGTAGAGATTTTTTATTCCTCAATTTTTACGCGCGAACTGCGCAAACTTTTTCACGCACTACACACAATGCTTTTTATCGTTTAAATGTGGATTTCATCATGGGGTGTGGCAGTCATTTCAACGTGCACAACATTACACATTACTCATTATTCGCATTTCAATATTTTGGTTTGGGTTGTGGTCGTGGTTAATCGTTACTGTTGATAAAAATTTATGGACCTACTTAACACATTATTAATTTGATTTTAAATGTCTAACTGCTTAAATAGATTGCCTGATAATATCCTGCCATTATGGATGTTTATGCAAACTACCCATACAGCTTTACCTTATGTAGTTATAATTCCTGAGATTACTAAAAAAACATTGTGGTCATTTGTTACCTATCTACGTAGGTAAGTAACTTTATTTGTATTGAGTTTAACAATAGTTATGACAATAAATTGCCCCTTTTATGGGTCAATTAGGGATAAAAGTTCATTTTTGAATTTCCTTAATTATACATACTTTGATAGTGCGTCACAATTTGATTTAGTTTTATTCGCGCTTTTGTGGCAGAATCACATTTTCGGTGTATAGACTTTATAGAACTCTAGAACCTAAAGGTGCATCAAAAGGTAAGCCCTGACTGAATAGTTTTTTTATCGTATTTTAGTTATTTTTGTATTTTTTGTTTATTAATTTTATACATAAAAATAACATTTAATTTTTTTTATTATTATTGCATTAAATAAAATGGACTTATATTAAGTATTTAATCAATTTCTTATATGTTAATTTTCCAGTAATCTCTGTCTAAAATAGTTTCAATGTTTTATTTGTCTGAATATTTTCTCAGGTCACGCTTAAAATGGCAAGTTCAACCATATCTCCTGTATCTAAAAGATCATTTGATGAAGACGAGGTGATGCCTACTGAAGGTACCTCTTTGTCATGCCGCTATCATATTTTCATAGACGGTTAACATTATGTTATCACTGTCATTAAAAAAAATCTTGCTCTGATTATCAAATAAACAGTGAGATAAACAATAAGTATAAAACTGAAATTATATTTGTAATTTATATTTGGATTTTAATTATTGCGAATAGGAGGGCAAACGTGGGCCGTATCAAAAAAACATGTCAGTACCATCCAAGTTGCCGAGATGAAGATGTTGTGATTTCTCGATTGAACGAGGCTCGATAAGATCCGTAACGAGTACGTACGCGGTAGCCATGGAGTACGCGATGTCGCCGACAAAATACAAGAAAAACGGCTGCGATGGTACGGACATGTAAAAAGGAGACCACCTGAGTACATCGGCAATGCGACACTCAATCTCGATATACCCGGTCAAAGGCGCAGAGGCAGGCCAAAACTGCGGTGGTTGAGTGTCGTAAATAAGACATGGAAATCTGCGAACTCGAAGAGGAAGACGTCCAGGATAGAGCGAAGTGGAAGAAGAAGATACGGAAAGCGGACCCCGTCACAAGACGGGATAACCGCTAAGAAGAAGAAGAAGGAGGGCAAACGTTAAAAATAGGAAAACTATACTAAAATAAGCGCTTTTAAAGTTAATGTCCTGTTTGCCCTACCTGTTTCACTTTCGTGGTTCTAAAAACAATCATTATTAAATAGGAAATGTTTGCAAAATAATTTGTGTAACGCTTGTGCCATTTAGTTGACAATTATCCTCATCAACGTGGTAACTTAAAATATAGGAATGGTACAATGAGCATTTGATGCTAAGCCCAAAAAGTACATATGCCCTATTCCTGCAATGAAGACACGATTCGTTAGTATAGACATACGGTTTTTTTGAATTGGCGGCACATTTGCCGTGCTATAAAAAAAAAACGTGATGCCTCGTTCACAACACGTTTTAATCGTAACCCATGCAAAACCGACCACTGTTCTTACGTGCGGCACCGTAGATTTTAGTGGCAGGAAAACATGTACGGCCCTAAAGAGGGCCTACCTGCTTGCGAAGTGACACGTTCCTTGTTCATAGTTTTCCCATAAGAATCTAACTAACAAAAACTATGAACTATTAAATTACAGATAAATGGGAGATTGATCCGTCGGAACTGGTGTTGTTAGAAGAGCTGGGCGCCGGCCAGTTCGGCGTAGTGCGGCGCGGCAAGTGGCGCGGACGCATCGACACCGCCGTCAAGATGATGAAGGAAGGCACCATGTCAGAAGACGATTTTATCGACGAGGCGAAGGTTATGACGTGAGTACAACCTTTTTGGTAATTTAATCTTGGGGTCTTCCTCTTATCGAGTAAACTGCAAACAAAACAGCAGGTTTTTAATCGTCTAACAAGGCGTGTCAGTTTTCTCAAATCCGCCTGTGGCGTGGATTTGTAGTTAGGCACGCTGGGTTTCCGTACCCTCCCAGGTACGGCATTATCTTTGGGTGATTATACTGTGTGGTTGATTTGGATTGTGATTTCAATGCATTTTTGGATCTATTATATGTACTTTCTAAGTGGTTTCCAAGTCCGAGTCATGTGAGCCAGCTTTATATTGGACTGTAAAATGTACACTCAATTGTTATCATCTTTCTCTAGCCATCTTTTAAAAATACTTAATGCTAACCATACTTTTTACAGCAAACTGCAGCACCAGAACTTGGTGCAGCTATACGGGGTTTGCTCGAAGCACCGGCCCATCTACATCGTGACGGAGTACATGCGCCACGGCTCGCTGTTCAACTACCTGCGCCGCACCTCGCCCGACCAGCTCGGGCCCGCTGTGCTGCTCGATATGTGTATACAGGTAATATTATCTGACTAGCCGTTATGTGATAAGTTAACCGACCGAAAAAATCCGAATTCACGCAAGGGGATTTATAAATCTGCGTTTTACTAGCCTATATATAATCGTGGGTCCAAACATTGCTAATCGCTCCGACCAGTACACAATGAATGCCTCGGCTTGAGTGCGGGTCGAAAATGTAGCATATTGTGCCAAATCGAATCAATGCATGCGGAACAATAAGCTCTTCTGATATCAGTCTTAAATCTAATTATAGCTGTATCCGCACAGTATCTCCCTGAAGGGATAAAACAGTGAAACAGAATATAAATGTATGTGGAATTTATTATGTGACTTTTCAGAGTACCATGTTTCTTACAAGCTTAACAAAAGACACATTTCTTCTTTAATAGATAACAGCGGTCATAGACCTAAAAGAAGGTATTACATTGTATCTAACTTCTTTTCAACACCCCCCTTCAAGGTAATACCTATATTTATAACATAGCATTACATTACATAACATAAAAACATAAACATAACTTAAGCCTCATATAAACCACACTTATTCATAAATCGAAATAATAAATTCTTATTTAAGGCTTTTGTAAAAATATCGGCTGTCTGATCTTCTGCTTTAACATATTTCAAAACTAACTTGCCTTTCTTAATTAATTCCTTAATATAGTGATATCTAATGTCAATATGTTTCAATCTCTTAACGCTATCAGTATTAGCAACCATTATAGCACTTTGATTATCACTAAACAATACTACAGGACAAATATTCTCAATACTAAAATCTTTTAATAAATTTATTAGCCAACAAGCATCAGCTGCAGCTACACTAATTGCCACATATTCTGATTCTGTAGAAGACAGACTCACACTAACTTGTTTTTTAGAACTCCATGAAATTAAACAATTTGAAAACATAAAACAAAATCCACTTGTTGACCTCCTGTCTTTTAAATCTCCTCCCCAGTTAGCATCACAGTATCCAACTAGCATATCATTATTACATTTATACACTAATCTGTGATTAATGGTATATTTAATATATCTCATAACTCTTTTAAGAGCTGTTAACAACACATTTTCTACATTAACAATTAACAATACTCTACGGGGGCATAAATTTCAAACGAACTTTATTCCTAACAGTCTTTGCAACCACAGGTTTTTCACAGACAACCCAGGTATTATTTTCTTTCAGGGTTTCTAGTTCTCTGCTTATGGCTTCTTGCCATTTACTAGCGTCTGGCCTTTTCATGGCTTCTTGGAATGTTAAGGGCTCATTTTCCTGAGTGGAGACATAGTGACACTTGTAGAAGGAGGTCTGTTTTCTTATACGAGTACTTCTGCGAGGAGATAATACTCTATCCTCTTCACTGCTGCAGACCTCGTCACTTGAACATGGTACATACATACTCATGTCACTATCTGGTACATGCATACTCGTGTCACTATCTGTAGATACTTCTAAAATTGCCTCCGGCTGTTTGGCTTCCTTCAGCTCTACACTTTCATTGGACTGTTGGTTTATGTCGTTTACCTTTTCACTTGATGTACTATCCTGACCAACATCTTTGATTTCCAACATTACCAACTGTTCTTTCTTCTTCTCAGTCTGTTCTAGAAAAACTATATCCCTTCTAATTTCCACGCTGTTTTTCTTTGGAAAATATATTCTGTATCCCTTTACATTATCTCCATACCCCACCATTATTCCTTTTTCTCCCTTTGGGTCCCACTTTCTTCTGTTTTGCTTTGGGATATGGACGAAAACTTCTGTGCCAAAGGTTTTTAAATTATTAAAATCAAAGCGTTTGTTTGTCCATGTCTCAAACGGTGTTCTTTCAGGCTCATGGCTTTTGCCAGTTCTATTTAATACGTAGGCTGCTGTATGAATACCCTCTGCCCATAGCTTTTTAGGTAAACCCTTCGCACACAGCATTGTTCTCGCTGCCTCAACCAAAGTACGGTTTTCTCTTTCCGCCTTACCGTTTTGCTCGGGCGTATATGGCACTGTTGTTTGGTGAATGATACCTCGCTTAGCAAAAAGGTCTTGCACAGCCCTACTTGTATATTCCGTTCCATTGTCACTCCGAAAATAATGTATTTTATTTTTAGTAATATTTTCAGCTTGGTTTATGAAGTTCTCAATACATACTCTCACTTCATCCTTCCCTTTAATAAAATACACTGACCTGTAATTTGAGTAATCATCTTTCATGACAACGAAATAACGGGAACCTCCCACTGATGGTACCTCCATAGGCCCACACGTGTCTGCATGTATAATTTCGCATGTCCTAGTTGACTTTGTTTCAGACGTTTTGAAGGGCAGCCGATGAATTTTGCCTTGTAGGCAACCCTCGCATTTTTCTTCTGCATTATCCCTAAAACGAATGTTATTATTCTTGAGAAAAGTTTTAACGTATGTAAAATTTTGATGCGCTAGCCTTTCGTGCCATTC
This sequence comes from Helicoverpa assulta, assembly GCA_963856015.1. Taxonomy (NCBI): domain Eukaryota; kingdom Metazoa; phylum Arthropoda; class Insecta; order Lepidoptera; family Noctuidae; genus Helicoverpa; species Helicoverpa assulta. Next base: position 8,555,032 of record CAWLCW010000016.1, read on the forward strand.
TTTCAAAGTTAGTTGTACCTGAGATACGTTTGCTTCTTCGCATTTATATCTTACGTTCATATAGCACATATCACCACGGTTTTGACCCACCGCACATACTCTATTATGTTTATAAATTTTGCACGTTTTATTGTTCATTTTCATGACATACCCTTTAGCTGTCACGCATGTCACTGAAAATAAATTTGTTTTCAGTTCTGGAACGTACAGCACATTGTCGATGGTCGTATCAATCCATTGCCGACCGTCATGGAACTGCAGCGCCACCCTGCCAAATCCGTGTGCACTAATTGCTTGACCGTTTCCTATAATTACGGATTTATTTGTTAACGGATAATACGTAGCAAACAGATAACGATCGCGGCACATATGTTGGCTTGCGCCAGTGTCCACTAACCACTGCGATTGTTTGTAATGTTCACTCGACTGCACGACGAATGCATTTTCGGCCTTTTTATCTTTATTTATTTTGAACCAGCACTCATTCTTAGTGTGTCCCGACTTTTTACAATAGTAGCACTTCTTCCACGGTTTATTACGCGTATCACTTCTTGGTATATTGTTTCTACTATTGTACTGTCCACCAAAGCGTCCACCACATTCACTTTGAAAATGTCCTGTCTTCTGACATTTGAAGCATTTGATATTCTGTCTATCCTCTTTCTTCGCGACGAAAGCTGCTGACTGCTGAGGCACTTCTTCTTTGTCTCTCAATCGCTCTTCTTCTATGAGTAATCTGGCAACGAGGTTGTCATAAGTCTGCTTGTCTTCTGGCGCCGATTCCCAAGCGGATATAAAATATTGGTATTTTACTGGAAGTGACATTAACACCTTAGTTATTATGAATTTTTCGGAAATACTTTCTCCCATCTGCTTTAATTGATTTTTCAGTTCTTCTATTTTCGATAAGAATGTGGACATGTCCGTTCCGTCTTCATATTTATATTGAAAGAAACGTTGTTGGACTATATGTACAGTTGTTTCGGAAGTTTGTTCGTAAATGGTACAAAGTTTCTTCCACATTTCTGCAGACGTATTGCATGTTAGGATGTGCGTCATCACATTTTCCGACATTCTTGTCACAAGCCATGTTTGAGCTTTCGCATCCAGCTTCTCCCATTTAGCTTTCTCCGCCGCCTCTTTTGGTGCCACCCTCGTTCCTAGAACCACATCCAGTAAGTCCTGGCTCCGTAACACGACTTTTGTTTGGAATTTCCACACATTCCAGTTTGTCGTTCCTTCTAATTTGATGTGTGATGTCTTGTTATCTTCCATTTTACCTTCCTGCGCTCGTCCCTTCCTTGTATTACGAACAAGTATTTATTTACGATGCAGTATTTACTGTTCACTGTTTTAGGATACTATCGCCTTGCAGGATCATGTGCCTGGGCCCATAACCTGAAGGGATAAAACAGTGAAACAGAATATAAATGTATGTGGAATTTATTATGTGACTTTTCAGAGTACCATGTTTCTTACAAGCTTAACAAAAGACACATTTCTTCTTTAATAGATAACAGCGGTCATAGACCTAAAAGAAGGTATTACATTGTATCTAACTTCTTTTCAACACTCCCTAACAGACAAGAAGGTGTACAATCTATAATGGTAACATTTTTGTAATTTCAGGTTTGCAAAGGAATGGCGTATTTAGAAAGACACAATTATATTCATCGGGATTTAGCCGCAAGAAATTGTTTAGTCGGTGATGAGAATGTTGTAAAGGTATGTTTGGAGATATTTCTTATTAATATTTATTTACCCATAAATTGTAAGTTATGTACTAATAAATTTGAATGATTACAGGTAGCAGATTTTGGACTGGCGCGATACGTGTTAGACGACCAGTACACCAGTTCTGGTGGTACGAAGTTCCCCATCAAATGGGCGCCGCCCGAAGTACTCAACTATACCCGATTCTCTTCCAAATCAGACGTCTGGGCTTTCGGTAAGTTTCGATGGAATATTCTAGAATTAGAAGCTTCTATAAATGCCAATATAATTAATTCATATTGTGTCATGTATGTGAAGTGTAATTAAATATGTTTTGTTCTTTTTTTCAGGTGTTCTTATGTGGGAAGTTTTTACTTGTGGCAAAGTACCTTACGGACGGATGAAAAACTCAGATGTGGCGGACATGGTACAGCGTGGTATGCTGCTTGAAAAACCTAAAGGCTGTCTTAACGAAATATATAATGTAAGTATCTCATTTTCATTGTCACAAAATTACGCAAGGTATATTTTCAAACATATTAAGCTTAGTCTTCAAAGTCTTCTAAATATATGGCTTAGGAGTTGAATATGCGTGGAAATCAACAACCCACATTGAGCATGCGTGGTGATTAACGCTCAATCCTTCTCTGTGTGTGAGGAAACCTGTGTTCAGCAGTGGGACGATAATGAAGGATGATGTTAGGCCGACAATACACGGACCTCATGAAGCAGTCAGGGGCGATAGTTTCAAGCTGTCGACTGCACAGTGAACTGCAGAGTTCTATGGACGCATATACGATAACCGTTCGAGCAGTTGCAACTGATTCGGGCGGTCGACAGCTTGAAGCTGTCCGTGTATTGCCGGCCTTAAAGTCCGTCCTGTGTGTGTCCGTGCAGGTGATGCGCATGTGCTGGCGGCGGTCGCCGGAGGAGCGGCCGTCGTTCCGCGTGCTGAAGGAGGAGCTCGGCGTCATCGCGCACTCCGTGCTGGCCGACTGACTGCGCCTGCTGCTCGCGCTGCTGCGGCCCACGCCCGCCTGACCACGCCACTCGGGAATAACCCTAGCCGACGTCTTGCACTGCCAGCTGCCTCAATTATGAATCTAATAAAAATATTGCTGTTAAAGTTGCAGCGGTTTCAAACTGGCGATATTTGCCAAGCGCACAGCTTACTCAGTGCTCAATATTTGTAGAACACCAGGCGTGCACCCGCGAGCCTTAACGCTGACAGCTACCCGCTACTAGACTCTTAAGCACGAAATGTGCCACGCGTCGGTGTCCGTAAGCTAAATCGAATCACTAAATACACTAGCATGAAACTGCTGTAACTTTAAGCAATTAGACTATGTTGTCCCAACTTTTTTTACACACATGTTTACTTCAATAATAATATTTTTTCATGGCATTCCAAGAAGTCGGCGATGGTTCCTGTTTCAGCACATTCATGTCGCACTAAAACCGTTGCAATGTCACATGATTTCAGAAACAACGTAAGATCTATGTACGCACGCGTGTAATAGCACAGGTGTTTGCTTGCGCCACACTGTTGAGTTGCGCCTCACTGTTGAGTTGCGCCACACTGATGAGTTGCGCCTCACTGTTGAGTTGCGCCACACTGATGAGTTGCGCCTCACTGTTGAGTTGCGCCACACTGATGAGTTGCGCCACACGGGGCAAGCGCCTCCCCCCGCAGTCTCGTGGCCGCGGACGGCAGCAACGCATAAACCAAGTATACGTTCATTAATCGCTTCCGAATAAACAATAAACGTGATTTTGAATGTTGATTCAAAATTATATTTAAAAAAAATAATTAGTCTCTAATTTAAATTGGCAAAACTTATTAGACACGTATTTTTCTATTCTCCCCACAAAATAATAACAACGAAAATGCCATGTGTTAAACTTTTTTTATGACATTACTGGTTCGTACAAATTGTATAATGCCATGACGTAAAAACCTGCAGTCTCGAATTTTAATGCAATATTTCTTGCTAATCCAGTGGACGGACTAATTGAATACAATATTTTTGTCAACATCCCTAATACTTTCCTGGACCACGACTGCAAACTCGATTATTCGAATACTAAGATTTTGAAATAAAATTCAATGTTTGTGATTTCGGCCGCTTTACTCGCGGTTTTAAACTCCTAAACGTGATCAGCAGCAGTTATGTATTTCGTAAAAAAAAATAAGGGTCAGTTAGGCTAGCTTTACTGGTTTTGTCTTGCAAATAAAGAACGTGTTTGAATATGTTTGTAAAAATGTAACGAATACTCGATTATCTGTATATCAAATAGTTTACTAAAGATATACGTGGTTATTAGTTCCGGTGGATGTCAGTTTAATATGAGACAAATAAAATAATTATGTTAGCGGACATCAGACTAAAAATATATCTCATAAAATATAAATATGACATGGAATTGATCTCACAATAGGAATTGATATATTTTATCTGTAAATCGCGCGAGTAATCGTAGGTGCCGTCCACTGCCACTATAAGGTTTCAATAAAATGTATGTTTAGTAGTTTTGTGTCGTCCTTCTAAGGAAAGTTAGTTTGATGAGTTCATGTAGACCTATTGACTAAACAAAGACTACTTGATTATTGAATAAAAAATCTGCGTTTTTTTATGTGGAAACGTTATTTTATTGGTTTATTTCTACGGGACGGGACACATCTCAAACACTGGTAATTTTGTCTAATTTATAAATTTTGGACCGTTATTGACGTCGCGAATCTTGAACCGTCATCCCATCCCATATAAATATACCTTAATACTAAAGTAAGCTACTGCACACATGCAAAAAGAAAGTTCAATCTCATATTACACTGCGTTTATTTATGTTACCTTTAAGCGTTTTGTATAACTTAGCGATGAGTTCGGCTAAAATTAGATGAAATCTCATTTCACATCCTCATATCATTACCCATGGTAGTTTTATTGTAAATATAATACTGTAGCTATTTAATATACTAGTCGGTACATACACAGCGACGTTATACTTTGTTATCACCGCCGACGTTCAGTCCGCACGTCACGTTATCATTAATCTGAAAATATATGATTTCCTAGCATGTTCCTACACACAGCGCGTTTTCAATACATAATATAACCTAGTTTCCCGATAACTCACTGTTGTTTTATATCATAAAAATCGTCACAAACTCATTCCAATTATTGATTGAATATATTTTTTGTACATTCCTTTTAAAAGTACTAGTCATTAAGAGAATTAAAAAAACCGTCTAAAAATTTTATTGTGAAAATTTTTAATCAAAATTTTAAAAAGGGAAAAAGGTAATTAAGTAAATGTAACCACAACATAGCAATGAATAGGTACATAACAATTTGTAGATATATATTTATTAAACGAGACTTTGATATCTGTGTCCACGGCATGTTGTGTTACAGGTTACTTAACACGGGATATACTAAACTGGTAGTGACACTAAGAATATGTGCCAATTATGTATAAACCCTTATTAATTTTAGGCATTTATGACTGAATAAAAATTCTCAATATAATTTTAGGTTCTTTTTTCTGGTTTGTAATTCCATAATGAGCGTGAAATTCGAGTACCAGTATTTATAAAACATTTTTACAAAATGGTATTTTAATTCCATTAAGTTATAAGTAAATGTATTTTGTTTGTGATAAATCTTAATTTTTTAGTGATTATTCTATAATAGGAATTATGAAGAAAAGAAGACTACCTGTAGTTTTAAATTTTACAAAAAACTAACTAATGTAACGTTCCAGTTAGGAAAAAGTACATTGATGATAATAGATAGAGCTTGCTTGGGAGAACGACTTAGATGTAGTGTTATACAGCTGTGCTAGGTCGTTCTTCCAAGTAAGATTGCCTGTAGTAATACATGTCGCTCGTACATAGGAATACTGCATTCAAATAAAATTCGCTACACATTTGTAAAGCGAGTGTTTGTATAACAGTTTTGTAAAACTATTAAGTCAAAGTAAAATAATTATTAAAATGGTGTTTTTTATTTATTTCCCGAAATGCTAATCCGCCAACCATGTTTCCCAAATCAATCTTGAGAGGTGTCAAGGGACACCCGGATGGAACGAAGTTCCTTTCGATTAATTAGTGAGAGAGAGACAGACAGACAGACAGAGAAACATGCGAGACCGCACAGCTTACAATAGCTTACTATAGCAAAAAGTGTCGTGACAACTTTTCGTAAGATTTTTTTCCGTCTAGCCCCCTTTCACAACGCGCGATAAGGAACCTCGTTCCAATAAATAATATTATTTTAGAAGACAAATTGAAATGCCGCTTATGTTTGAACGGTTTGGTTTTTTTTTTTCACATAAAAGTTTAATTACCCAATCAATTAATAGACTATTTGATGATCATTCATTTATTGATAATATTATATATTATAGATACGTCAAAATATAACTTAACAATAAGTACCTACCAAGATACACAACGAAGGTACTTCATAAAATCTCAAATATTTTAAAGATAATGGCATACAGCAGGTACTAAGTCGTAAAATTACTACATACATCAATATTGTTAAAGTTTAAATAAATGTCATAGGTAATTGCTTGAAATGGCATATTTTTTTGGAATGTTTTAGGAGTTGGCACCACGAGGCATTTAAATCAGGATGACCATTGTGTCTTCTGCATACACAGCTAGATACTGAACCGAGTTAAAATCGGGACATAAGCAATAAAGTTCCTCTTGGTCTTTGATTATATAAATAAATGCTCTTTGTATAGTACGCCTCACAATGCAACTTTATAACTTCAATCACAAACCGTTGCTCTAGTCCGCGACAGGTTGACGTGGCAAGTTACAGTTTTTTTTTGGAAGTATGGCAAATAACTATATTTTATTCATTAATATCAAATGAACTCATACTTTCAGTATCCTAGTCCTATGTAAGTAAGCTGATTGCCACGTCGAGCCATCGCGGACTATACATAAATCAATATATGTACGATCCACAAGAAACCAAAAAAGTATTAAATAACTTTCCCTTTAAAATTGGCACAGGTACACATTTAATCACCTGCAAAATACTGCTTTATTCAAGAACGCTATTAGCTATATAACTGCCTTGTTACATCAAAATCCATCCAGTACTTTTAGCGTGGAAGAGTAACAAACAAACCCACATACATCCTAACAAATATTCGGATTTTTCATATTATTAGGACAATAGGATGTAGTTTTGGAGGGGAGCAGTATCGTAGAAAGAATATACAATATATTAAAAGTAACTATTACTATTCATAATCTGTTAAATCATAAGAACCTAATAAATTCTTAGCATTAACAACAAGAGACCCTGTAACACTTTCAGGTTTGTGATACCACTATTGATGATGTTCTCAAATGCTGAAATCTATTTTTTATGAATCCACAAATAATTTCTTTTCAATCATTCTGATCGTAAGACAATCGTGTATTAATTTCATTTATGGAGCGGACACATTGGACTAATAGAGATAGCAATGACTTCCATCAAAACAATTATCGAGAATGCAGTAAACAAAATAACAATATTTAACATTAAAACTATAATAATAATCTTAACATACAACTTTTAAATCTAAAACAAAATGAATCTCATTTAATGGTTAATTGACTTTTTTGGTGTTAAAGTTCTATTTACTAAAAATAATTAATGACAATTTTATTAACTAAAAAAAAAAAAAAATAACAAATAATAAGACTGACAAGATCAGCGGCTTGTACCTATTTAATTAGTATTCTACTGGACTAGTTGTTTAATGCAAAATACTATTTGTAACTTAGTATTATTACCTAGAAGTCTGTTTGATAGACAAGAGTTCAAATAAGCAGAGAGGCATTTAAGTGTCATTTTCTGTATTTACTGGTCAGTGAAAACACTGATGTGTAAAAAGCACCCAATCTCAAAATCAAGTCAAACTTTAGCATGCACTTTTAACTTTTGCTGTGCCACATTATTCCAGCTGTAATGTTAATGAATAATAATTAAAACCTTCTTACCTTACCTCAAAGAAAATTCGCGTCTTTAATATAATTCTATACCTTGTACATAATTGTTACTTAATTAGTTTAATGGCAAGTTTTCTTTTGATTTAATGGAATATCAGAATGTACACAATGTATTCTGTATGGTTGTTTGTATAGGTACATATAAGATTAGGAACTACCTACTTATAAACAAGTGAATAATATTAGAAGAAAGTCATTATGTTGGACTAGTGCATTATTTAATTAGTTTGGTTCTTATTACTGTGACAAGTATTCTAACAATGGGATTGCTATATTGGTGGTACTGTAAGTTTCTCTAAGGTCACATAATGTAAAATATATATACATTAATAAGATATATCTTAAAACTAGACGTGTTTACCGGTATATCTTTGCGTTTGTCCATATGTTTGTTCTAAAATTCACATATCATCAGGTAGTATATCCGGTATTAGATATTGGCAAAGGTCCATTTCAGAATGCATGAATACAACCTTACTGGCAGTGTTTTCATCGAGCCTGGAAAAAAAAGGTCACGGAATCAGTAAATATGTGTAAACAATAAAATAAGACAGTAAATTGTGACTGTCATTTATGAAAGCAGATACATTGCATATTAAAAAAAAATATAAGAATTATCCTTACCATCCTTTAATAACAGCCCAACATCCAGAAAAGAAAGCTGGTGCATTAGTGACCAGACAAACACCGAGCCTCTCTGGGTAATGTCGGCTGAGCAACCAGATCAAGTTCTTCAACACTTGATAGTCCATGCAGGACAGTGTAAAGCCATTCAAATCAAAAACTATGCATAAGTTGTCAACCACTTCTTCAAAACATTTCTTACTGGCATCTTCCTGTAAGTACAGGAATAGATAGGAACGGATAATGTAAGTAAAGGAAATAAGTATAACTAAATGATTCTAATGACTTTGTTGGTGGAATGCATAAACTGCAGCAGCTGGTAGGTGTTGAGTTGACATTAAATCATTATAGTCTATTTTGTTTTCAATCAAATTCTGAAGTCAGAGTGTCAATTCTGCAGCATTGCAAACATTGATGACTAGTAAGCTAAAAGCTAGTAGTTTAAGAAACTATTTTACGTGCATGGCATTGAAGGATCATGATTTTTGAAAAGCCAAATCATTAATATTAATTTCAAACGTATTCTGAATTCTGGTCAAACTGGTTTGTGGAATAAATATATTTAAATCTATTTCTAATAGCAACATTTGAGTTACAAAAATGATAATTACCAAGCAGTAGACTATGAATTTAGTCAAATCGTCAATATTCCTGTCACTGGAACTGTGGTTCTTTGCTGGAATGTATATGATAGGCCGGCCAGTGATGTCTCTATGCCTCAGAACTCTGGCTTTGTCCGAGTACTTCTCAATTATTTCTTTATTATCAGCTAACTCAGCCACACCATACTCTACTCTCCATTTGTTTGTTTTTATTATTGCCTGAAATTTGTAAATGATAGGTATTCAGTATTAATTGCATTGTAGCATTGTGTTGACGCCCCGACTTTCTGAAGGGCTATTAGGCACCATTATTTATATTATCATTCAGTTCTTACCTGAAAAGCATTGTCAACAGTTTTGAAAGCCCTTAGGTATCTCCGTAGTGAATATTCATTATGATATTGTGCCGGATCTGCACTAACGATCAAGTTCATGCGTTCTTTTAATTGTTTTAAATCATCTTCGTTAACAGGTTTGGGTTCGTCAGCCATGGTCAACAGTTCTCACTTATAGTATTGGTAAATAAATTAATCTATACACTGCCTACGCTAAAAAAAAGGAGATAAATAAATATTTTAGAACGAATTATTTCGGTTGATTTGATTATTTCTTTCCTACACGTCTCAAAGCAATGTCAAATACTGATTTGACTTGTAAAACGATGTTGATTAACGGCATTTAGCTGAACAGCCATGATAAATGTTATGAGTATGAAAGAGATAGCTACGAACATGACATCAAACAAGGACAGACTGGAACGCGCCAATCTCTGTCACGCTGATGTGACAGGTGCTCAGGTGTTGGGTGTTGCCATCGAGCTTATTTTAAGTCAATGGGTGTTGCCAAAAAGCGTTGCAGTTTCAGGCTAAAAGTCAACAAAAAATATTTATTGTGTTTAAGGGGAGAAAAAAAATTCATGGTGGCCTAGTGGGCAAAGAACCAACCTCTCAAGTATGAGGGCGCGGGTTCGATTCCAGGTCGGGCAAGTACCAACGCAACGCAACTTTTCTAAGTTTGTATGTACTTTCTAAGTATATCTTAGACACCAATGACTGTGTTTCGTAGGTCTAAACTGTAGGTCCCGGCTGTCATTGAACATCCTTGGCAGTCGTTACGGGTAGTCAGAAGCCAGTAAGTCTGACACCAGTCTAACCAAGGGGTATCGGGTTGCCCGGGTAAGCTGGGTTTGAGGGTTCTCGTAAAGCATTGGTACTCAGCTGAATCCGGTTAGACTGGAAGCCGACCCCAACATAGTTGGGAAAAAGGCTCGGAGGATGATGGAAATAAAAAAAATCACAACGTGTACTTTCTGTAATTTGTTTGTTTTGCGTGATCTTTGCGTATTAACTGCAGGTGATCCTTATTATCACAAGCAACTATAGGTACCTACAGGCAGTAATTTAGGCTAGTAGCATTTAAACGTAATGGATCAGGAATTAATTCTTTTAAACGCGAAGTAAGGCAAATTGATGTTATCTATACTAATATTATAAAGAGGAAAACTTTGTTTGTTTGTTTGGTTGTAATGGATAAACTCAAAAACTACTGGACCGATTTTTAATATTCTTTCACCATTAGAAAGCTATATTAGCTGCGAGTAACATAGGCTATATTTTATCCCGGTGCGGGCAGTAGCTTCCACGGGACGCGGGTGAAACCGCGTGAAAACGGCTAGTATTTTATATAGCGATGAGATAAAGTTAAACTAAACTTTTTTTTAGAATTTTAATAAGTCCAAAAATTATATACAATTCGCTACGATAGAAGGCCATCGACAGAAAAAGTTGGTAGATGCGGAATAGTTCTCCTGAACTCGTCAATCGTACAGCAGAAGCTGTATCCGATCTCTATGTTGTTCTGGTCCCACTTGAGCCAGTTGAATGCAGTGTTGTTGAGGCAGCGATCCGTGCAAAATGTGAGAGCTTGAACCTCCGTCTCAGTGTAGTATGGGTTGTTGATGGTGACGAATGCTGTGCCGATGCGACGAGAGGCGTCATGCACCACCTGTCAATAAAAGATTAGATAATGTATGCCGACAAAAGTAAACTGGCTTTTCGTTCGCTCACGCGTAGATCTATTCAGCGAAAAATGCACAATATACAATTGAATAAGTAGTAGAATCTTAATGATTCAGTTTTTATCGGTAAACTTATGAGTACAGTAACCACCACTTACGTCATGTTTCAGGAATCAGCTTTTGTAGTATCAAGAGCTGTCAGTATTTAGGTACCTAAATGGCTACGTAGAATATGACAAAAAAAATATGAATTACCTTGTAATAATAGAGAGGCACAGGAATTTGTGGGTTGTTGTTAGCGTCTCTGTACAGATAAATGTCAACGAAGGTATCATTCTGATCCCGTAGCTGAGTCACGCCGAAGGTGCCTGAGTATACGACGGTTTGGTAGCCGGCTTCACCAATGCGAGTACGTAGGTTCTGAGGACATTCAACAAAATATATAATGTAGCTTTTACTATCATAGTGACTGATCTACCGCAATGAGCACTGTGTCGGCATGCCTACAATCTTAAACTAGCATTGGATGCTTAGCATAGTAGGTGGAAAAACGAGGTATTGCCCTTCCAGTAAAAAAAATAAAAGAAACAACCAAGACTTCTGTATTTACGTACTTGTTCCAGCCAATTCCAGTTACCAGCGTTTATAGGCTGCCATTGAGGAGCTGCATTGATGAAGTAGAATGTAGCTCTCTGCCCGCTTGCATAAATAAAATCTGTTTTAGCAGCTAGGTGACCTCGTGCCAAGTACTGAAGATTTGTAATATATTTATCAGCCAGGTCATTGCCAACCACAGTTGCAATCGTAGTCTTTTGCTGGGCTTGAGTGTACATTGTGTCAACTTTAACACCAGGGTAGAATGAATCAGCTGAAACAACAGTACAAAATTATGATACCAGTTCTCAACATTATTTAAACTTCAGAAAGAGAAATATTTGATCCATACCTGACCAACTAGGTCTATTCACATTGGTCTGATGCACAGCATTGGGTGGGTTCTGTTCATACCACACGTAAAGAACCTCGAGACGATCCTGGTCGAAGCAAGACCAGTAAAGGGGATAGAAGACGCCTTCGACAGTGTAACCGACCCTGGAAAAAAATGTCATATACCCGTTACATGTTTTTGCAGTACATAATTTGAGCTAGCCATTAGATCATGTATTGTAGTTTGTACAGACCTTAAAACACGGTTGTTATTATAGCACGAATCAGTGGTTAATACAGCTTCATGGCTTGGGTGAGCAGAGCAAGTCAGTTCACTGAACGCTCCATTGCCGTCCAACCAACCGTCGCCGGAAACCAGCTCATTGTTCTCACAGGTTGCAGGCTGAAAATTAAAAATTAGTTTTGTTCTTATCGCTCGCTTTAACCTTAATAGAAAAACAAATGCTATAACTGTAAAAGTTTTGTATTCTAAAGACTATTGTTTTATGATAACTCCGATCACCTATTGGTGCGTCTCTCAGGTCTTTGATACAAAAAAGGTATAGGTATCGCCTTTTTCATAGAACACTTCTTTGAAGTAAGTTGGTGTTGGTGAAAAAAAAAGCACTTACAGCAGTAAAAACGTTCGTAGTGACGTTAGGATGCAGGATACGTTTAGAGCCGGTGCATGAGACGATCACTTGTTCGCCGGTGTTTAGGTTTATTTGACCGGTTGTTCCAGTGGGTATCACATAATTGTTGTTGCGAAGGAAAACGGGCTGCGGTTGTCCAATACCACCATTCACACTGAACGAGCAACCTGCACGGGAGGAAGAGGGACATATTGTGAAGACAAGCAAGGAAAATACATTTAAGTCTATGTAAAAAAAAAGTTTCTCACCAGGGCTACTGCTATCTGTAGGAGTTGCCATGCGGAATTTCGCTTCTTCGATTTCAAGCCAGGAATCGAGGTAGTCTTCGAAGCCATCTTCGCTCAGGATAAAGGCGAATTGACTGGGTGCTGGTATGTCAGCGGGTAACGCAGCTACCACACCTAAGACTGCCGCTAGGACAGTGAATAAACACGCCATATTTACTTACTAGACACACACAACAGTTTCTGGTAAACTTAAGCAATATATAGTTGACTATATCAGATCTAGAAAGATTAGCCGCGCCTCTGCGATATGACAGTATTCTGATTCAGGCGATTCTCATGAAGTTTCGTAAAAATCGGCTGAATCAGAGATTATCTTAAAGATCTGATTAATTGTTAAGTACACTGTCAGTAACCTTAGCAACTTCAATAATTACGGAATCTAATACTAGATTTGATTATCTATTTTTGTTTAGATAGTTATTTATCAGTTACGACTAAGCGTGCCTGCGCAGATATTGCAAGTGCAATATCTAGCTGGGAAAGCGTGTCGCCAAGCATGGCGGGCCTTTATATCTAATAGAGGATTGTTTCAGTTGATAAAACACGATAAGGCATCTATGGGTTAAAAGATACCTATGATACTAAACAATACCTAAGTCTACGTCAATTTTGTTTGTAAAGTACTGGTCTGAATAATCGCAACAATTACTTAGTTGCCTATCATAGCCTATCATCAATTTTAATGCATCTAATTAATTAGCTGTATTAGATACTTCGTAGATCAAAAGATGTTATCAAATGGGTTTTTTATGTTTTATTTCGCAATGTTGATTTATTTTGTTTTGATCTATACCTACCTATCTTATAAAATCGATAATCTTTATTTTGAAACTGTGTATTGTTTCCAGGTTTACATAAAGTGAGTAAGTACAATGGTATTTTCTATTTGAATTCTTATAAATCGTAACATACAGGAATAAAACTATGTTTCATGTTCCTCCTACAATATTGTACCTAACAGTTGCCTACCTAAGTACAAGTCTAGTTTACATTAAGATAGCCTTAGTCCAGGGATGATAAACCGTTGTTTGAATACGTGTGCTGTGATAGTATGATGATAATCACCCAATTCTCAAAATTATTAACTTTCTCATCAATCAAAGCATGAATGGTAAAAATTATAGGCGTCACTTTTATTAAAAAACTAGCTGTTGCCCGCAACTTCGTCTGCGTGGGCAATATAGCATAGTCAATTATTACGTATGGTGCGTAAGTAATTTTCACAGGAAATAGCTATAATCTATGTCTATATGCTTTGAGTCTGACAAAGCTGTCATTTGTACATTTTCTGCAGCTGCTGCGACTAATCAGAAGCCAGAAAGTCTGTCAGTCTTACCATGGATATCGTCTTGTGTAGTTGACTGGATTGAAGATAGATAGATAGGTAGTCGCTCCAAGCAAAATATTGGTACTCAAACAGATTCGGTGACTGAAAGCCCAACACCAACATAGTTGGGGAATAGCTGGATGGATGATAAAATGAGTCATCATCATCAGCAGGCGCATAGGGTAGGATAATTTCACTACTGGGGAGAAACACTTGTATGACTTGTATGAATTGGGGATTTTCTGTGCACTTACTTACTATGGTAAGGCTGACCCCACATTAGGCGTGCGCGATCCTCGGGAGTGTGAGTAGCGCGGGCGTCGCGAGCGCGCTGCGTGAAAGTCGCGTTTTGCTGCCCTGCGGCCTGTGTGAAGAGTGCAAGCGACGCGCTCGCGGCGAGCACGCGGCGCTCGAGTTGCGTTCTTACCCCTACGCCCGCTATCCCCGCCGCCCGCTAAACACCTTAGCAGTTAAACGTCAAGTCGAGCGCGCTGCAAATTCCGCAGGGCAGCAAAACGCGACGCTCACGCAGCGTGCTCGCGACGCACGCGCTACTCACACGCCCGAGGATCGCGCACGCCTAATGTGGGGTTAGGTCTAAACCGGGAGGGACTCCACCGAAATGTTTGCATTAGTTCACGAATAGGCAAAATGTACGTATCTGTGAGAGTCCACTTCATGTGTTCGTACTTGAAACCTGCAGTTTTGCCAAGATTTTCAAAATGTACGCTCGCAATTTGTCATTTCTTGGTGGAGCCAGCAAATCAAAAGAAACAGAAGTGTTGTATACTGTGCGTCACTACCGCTGACCGGGAAAATTTCGCTCTTGCGGAGGACGTTTATATACCATATTTTGTGTCACACGTAAACAGGACGACAGTAAGTATCCACCGAAACACTTTCAAAGATCTGATGAACGAACGAATCAGACCTCAGTTGGTCACCTGGGGCCAATCAGAGCTCCATGAAGCGATCATACGCTTTGGCTCCTACTGTTATTGTGGTTTCTGAAAATGTATTCACCTCATTCAACGATGAATGTAATTCTGATGGTACTATTAAGAACACTTGCTTAGCGCAAAAGCTGACGTTGGCAGGCCGACTCTTTTGACTTCTCGATTAGGATACCATTGGTTTTTGTGCAATGCACACCGGCAATGCATGCTGGATTAGGATAGGATATAGGTGGATAGGATTTGCAGCAGAGAACAATTCTGTCTTTGTAATTGAATGACATCAAACGTAGTTTTATATAAAAGGTGTTTTTTTAGACTTGGCTCGGGTCTTACTGAGACTGTTCGTAATCGTGAACAGTGTATTTGCGATCAGAAGTTGAAAGTAAGCATGTCTCTGGTATGCGACGCGTAATTTGTACGTTTCCAGACGCATAAAGCATTTTACGTGTGTATGGTATTAAATCGAGAAAGCTCCCATTTCTTATCTGCACTTTGTATCTGGGCTTGTTTTTAAAGCTACAGAAGCCTACATTACCTACCACACGCTTAGCAGCGCTTGCGAGAGATAGATCTTCCTTTCTTCTAGGATTAAGTTTACATATTTTGCATCAGAAAAAATAATTAAGGTCTACTTAATACTACTCACTCAAAGTAATTTTTTTTAAGGCCACCACATTAGTGGAAGATAAGCTAAACTATGTTTATGAAAAAATCCTGATATGAACTCCATCTGTAAGTTTAAATGATAATTAATTGTTCCACTAAAGTCATCATTTTTGACATAATGTTCAAAAAATAATTTAGATGGCACCGTTTTAAATTTGGCTAAGAACTATTAATTTTCCTTTCATCAAGGTAATAATTAGAGGTATAGTTGGATTTTGATGTGGTACGGTAAACTGACAAACACTATTGAAATGTCTATCGAAAAATTACACTACGTGTTAAAATATGGTGAATTACGGAAAATACACAACTCCATCTGTTGAAATAATAATCCTCTATAAAGAATGTATGGTAATTAATTGTCATTTACCACCTCGCTCTTTTGACAAATTTGATGTATTTTTACCACAGATGGAGCTACTTTAACCTTGGCTAAACAAAATTTTCATATTTTTTTTTCTTCCGAAGTTACTTATAAAGGTGTGATTTTCTGTGTAAAGATTAATAATAGGCCGAACAACTAATATAAATACAACATTCAAATGTACAGTTTTGACAAACAGATTGCGTGTCGTAATATTTTACATCTTGAATTCACAAAATTAATCATATCTTTTGATAGAGTGAATCGATTTCGATGAAACAAAAACTAAGTAATACCCCAAGTTACGTAGAATTTTTGTATATAAGCATTGTCTGCATTGAATTCGTAGATTTTACGTGAATCCCGAACGAACAAACAGATAAACAGACAAACAGACAAACAGACAAACAGACAAACAGACAAACAGACAAAAATGACAAAAATGATGGAAATGGGTTCTGTTAGTTATCCTTTAACATGCTGGCTATTTTTTTGTCAATTTCTTCAATGTACAAAAATTACTTTTTTACAGATTTATTATATGTATAGAGGTAATTTTTTGTTCGTAGAATCTTTGAGGGCACGTCTTAGCATCGCAGTATTTTTTATAAATGGGAGCACGTTCAACTATAAAGGTTCGCCATCCCTGCCTTGGGGCAACAATGTCGTCGAGTCTTGGAAAGCTCACCTATCACGTACACGAAATTGATCTCAGGCAACTTCAGTCGGTTCAGAGTTTTGAAGATAAATAATTACCCAAGTTTAATGAGACCCTTCGTCTTCGTAAATGGTGCAATCAATGAAGTTGTTCCATGTACCCAGATGAAGGTAATGGCGCCCAAGTTTGTTTTGTTAATCTAAGCATTGTATAGATAATGCAGGTAGGTAATTCAGTTTAATTACTAGTAAAAGCCATTGTTTTAGAAATAATGCAGACATTGTAAGAACTTGAGTTTTTTATTGTTAGAAAATTAATGGTTCAATAACACAGTAGATATAATAGTTGCCAATAGTGATTTTGTTTATTCTGTTGCTAGATTATTTATTTACCCATTTACGTATCTGAAATCGATAATAATTAGATATGACCAATATCCGCTGTCTGTATCTCTTATCATGCATTAAAATCCATTCTAAAGAAGTGATAATAGTTTGTTACGTTCGTTGTTACCGTTAATTTATCAAATTCGTCATTATATATAATTTACAAAGAATAATATAGCCTTTGGTTGTTTTTATTTGTTTGAAAAATTCATTTTTTTATTTTTACGTAAGTATTTTATTTTTTTTCTTTGTGCTAATCGACATTTATATTAACCAGCATATTAACGTATTGAATTTAATGTGATTAGGTACGATGCACTCCGTATATCGGACTAGCTTCCGCCTGCGACTCCGTCCGCGCGGATGTCGGTCTTCGCGTGGATGGTTTATTTCTCCATTTTGAGTAATTCTGACAATGACATCTTATAAATATCGATTGGACCCAAATACGGCTAGGCCTATAATAATTAAGGAGATCCCCTATGGATAAAACTGAAAAATTAAGAATTTTTTTCTTCGTATTTTTCCAGGATAAATATTATCCCATTTTATGCCCAGGATAATCTATACTAATATTATAAAGCTGAAGAGTTTGTTTGTTTGTTTGTTTGAACGCGCTAATCTAAGGAACTACTGGTCCGATTTGAAAATTTCTTTCAGTGTTAGATAGCCCATTTATCGAAGAAGGTTATAGGCTACTTTTTATCCCGGTACGGCAAGTAGTTCCCACGGGATGCGGGTGAAACCGCTGGCAGAAGCTAGTAAGGTATAATTATACCAAGTTTCATCGAAATCGAAACGTTAGTTTTCACGTGATGCCTGAACATACAGACAGACAAACAAAAAGACAGACAGACAGACAAAAAAAAATCACATATTTGGGTTTGGTATCGATCCAGTAACCCCCTGCTATTTAATTTTTCAATATTTTCAATGTTCTGAATTGACCCTTCTACAGATTTATTATATGTATAGATAAGTACACAAGGGGAGTACATAAGAAAGTTTAAAGATTAGAGAAGATAAGGGATTACAATATGGGAATACATAAGGAAGTACATAAGGGAAGTACATAAAGGGAGTACATAAGTTGAGTACATTACCTTTTTTATTTTTATTTTATTTTATTTTATTTCATAAAGGTCTATTAAGGGTGTTAACAAAAGAATAATACCTGAGTCATAAGTACAACCTAGACTTTTACTTAGTTTTATCATACTTTTACAATCGCGGTGTCCTCTTTACAAGGGTATGCCCAGGACACTTTAGCTTCAGTCGACTGTGAAAGTTTGAAATTAATCAGATAAGCCAGTATTGTGGATTCCCCTACAAACAACCAAGCCGAACTTTTCTTTGCTTAGCACCCCTGTTGCTTCGACTGGCTCCGAGCTTCGACGTCGAATTGTTTCGTCATGATCAAAGTTGGCTTCAAAACCGATAAGTGATTTCAGATGGTTTAAACTTGTTACTCTAGGTTTTGTTGCACATACCTACTAACTTATATGTAAATTAAAGACAAGTGAATACTTCCTAACGTACCTATGATTCTATGCCTTCTTAATCATCATTCATCATTTTGTATTCCATCAACAAGAAGGTACATAGGTAAATATTGTTTTAAAAAATTCAGGTTTTTAAATGCCATATTTATTAGGTACCTACCTACTTGTTTTCATTTGTCTAGAAAGTCATTAAATAAAAAATAAAAAAAAAACAAGAAATATAGGTGCAAAATGTTTTCTTGCTCGCTTCGTTTTGTGTCGTCGGCTTCGGCACCCTCTTAAAGCTGGTGGGTATCATTACTAGCATTTAGACTTTATATAGCTGATACACTAGCAGATAGAAATTAGGAACAAATAAGTAGGTACTACAGCGAACAAGTTACAGCAGGTTCGAACTACACCGGATAAACATATTATCGGTCTAATACATAGGCAGGCACCTATCGGTGAGATCTGTGATCTGATCCTATCGTAGCAAGCACGTACCCACTACATTGTGTACAAGCTCATTCAACGGTCAGTGGGATGGAGATAATCCCATAAAATTACCAGATACAAGTTTATAGATCATCGTGCACTGAATAGCCTTTGATCCCATAAAGATTACCGTCGAGTTGCCGGGAGGACAATGGACAAACTGGGTTTATGGGTTACTTCATCTTGTAAAGATCATTTAATGGGAGTTCGACCCTCTATATTTATAAAGTAGGTAATTGTAATTGGTATAATCCATTTTAATTTTTGTAATTTTAATTGATTTTAAAATAAAAAAATCAAAACGATATATACATAATATATATATTAAAAAAAATCATTTAAAATTCGATGAATGAAAAAACCTTATTTTTACACAACCTTATGGAAGTTTAACCGGTTTAACTCGGGTATAGGTGACCCGAAAGAGCTAATTCCGAGGCAACGTGGACCGTGTGGTGGCCGGTTATTAGTCTGCCCGCACCCGACCCTTGCCCTTAAATATTACCAATTCAATGACCTTTCTCAAATTAATACATCATAATATACCAGCGTGAATAAAATATGTACAACCTCTTGCTTTTCATTGTTTTCCTCTATGGTTGTTGTATTCTACATTCGAAGTTTGGAAAAAGATCAAGAGAAAACATTTTGATTGTCCAGTGCGGTATTCTTGTTTGTATATCTGTTGTTTCAAAGGAGCAAGAGTACCAACTGTAGGTACCTATACCAATTTAACAGTCTAAATTATTTTTTGCATTTAGTGGTCATTGTTATTCAAAATTATTTTAAGAATAAAGCATATAGATAGGTACCTATAGTGCTTTATTAAATCACTGATGGAGTTATGAAAGAATCTAAAACATCATTTCAAAAATGTATAAGTAAGAAAGACAAAAAAAACAGACATTCTAGATGTCTAGAAAACCTATTATTGCATCAGCTGGTACCAATGCAAATTAATTGAATAATCAATCAGAAATATTACTTTAATTGCGCTGGCTTGCCAATTAAGCTTATCGTCGCGGGTAAAATTTTATTCGTCCACAGTAGTTAGGAACTGGTCTGGCATAAGTTTAATGATTCAATTCGAAAGTCCCGGCCCGACTGCGACCCATGTAAACGAGCTTTGATGACGGTGCCCGATTTCCTTTATTATACAACTTTGTGATACCGTGAGATAAGCACCAGGATTAATTTAACCCAAAATAGTTAAACTGTTCACTTAACAAACTATTGTTTGTCTTATTTATCATTGTCTTCAGCGTACAGCTAAGCCACTTAAATGGTAAGGAAAATGGTGGTCTAAACAAATAATAAAACTTGACCTACTTTGTGTTGGTCTTTGATTTTTAAAGTCGATTGGCTGTAAAGAGCAGAATGCAGCCATTTTACGTCAATCCGCTCAACTCATCGACTGGGGCTTTCTATCTCTTTATTCTATCAATGCTTCGCTTTATTTGAATGCTGCACGTTCATCCAATTTGTACAATCAAACTGTACTCGATGAAGAATTTAATAAATTGCTACAATTTAATTCATTTTATTTAACACTCGCAGTTTAGGTTTTTGTTTTCATAATAATATCCTGAAAGTTACCGAATACTTCTCTATTCTACGTGGCATTATTACCTATAATAAATTGTCCTGGTGTCGATCAAATGCCTGAATATCAAACAAATTCGGTGGAAACTTTGAATGAAGTCGCAACTACGACTGATATATTAGTGTTTGTGCGCAAACATACCAACTTTTGCCAGTAGGTAGGTACTGACTTGTCGTTGCATTTTTTCTCCAATGACATAAGAAATATAAAAAAGTAGGTAAGACAAACGAAATATATTTATGACACATTCACTTTTCTCTTTAAAGACAGAATAGCCGACAAACAATCACAGGATACTATTTTGACGACCGCGACACTCTTTGAAAGATGAAAGATCTTGGAATTAGAGCATAATGTCAGAGCACTTCCCTCACTCATTTGTGTTCTTTTGGCGAATAGTAACAAATTGAGTGCGTTGTGTGTAGCAGTGGACTCGCGCCGATGCGTACACATTTTTTATTATAGGCCGACCATTTAACTCGCGTATCGCCTGCGCGGTAAGAAGGGGGCGGGGGCGGGTAACGCTAGACACGGAGTCAATAATCCAAAGATTTATCTCGAGATAGACATTGTTGGTATCCTTTTTTTTAAGTATTTATTTTTAAGTTTTACAAATATTTTATTAATAGCTTTTTAGGTACAAAATCATAAAAAAAAATAATTAACTCCGTTTAAGAAATATTGAACCACGGATAAAAGTTATATAGGACTATTCATCATTAATATCCATATCGCTTGAATCATCATCACTGTCTGTGTAGCTTGAGGAGTCAGAATCTTGCAAATTAATAATAAATCGGTCCATCTCTTCATCAACGATACGATCGTGCAGACAATATTCATTTTCAATAGTTTGTACATGTTTATCGGAATTAACCCATTTTTCTACAGAGTATTCGGCAAATAACTGTTCTAGTGTATTTTTATTTTTGTCTAAATTAGAATCAATTTCAATTTTTGCGAGCTGTCCTTTGATATCCCCCCAAACCAATTCGATTGGGTTCAAGTCTGGGTGATATGGAGGCAGTCGTAAGACTTCATGACCTGCCGCCTTTAAAATTTCATCTATTTTATAAATATTTTCTGTCGCGTATTGTTTAATTAAATTCAATAAATCACATTTTCTTAAAGACGTATCAAATTCGACATTGACAATCGAAAGCCAAGTTTATGAATCAATGTTCTCAAATATTCTCGGCCACAATTTAAAATTCCTTCTTCTCTGAGTTTCGCATTCAAAGTTTTTAATGTAGGAACCTTCTTATAAACCGTATAAAATTGAGTTATTTTTCTTCTAACAACGCCCTCTGTAAAACTGTCAACTTCAATTTTTTTCTTTCGGATCTGTGTATTTTTTTTTGGTGATTTAAAATTTACATTATTTTGTTCATCTTTTAGTTCATTTCCTTCTTTTATTATTTTACATATGGTAGTCACCGAGAGTCCTGTAGCTTTAGCAACAAGTTTGTTTAGGTTTACGTCTTCAAGATACTCTGTAGAATTATGATCTTGTTTTCTGGCTTTAAAATAGGAATATACATTGTATGCTAATTGTTTAGCTTGCTTGTTAATTTTATTCGCAAAACTGCAAGAGCGATTCATCTTGAGATTTATCTTGGCAAGTCGTATACCTTGTGCGTTTATGTCCAAGCGTCCGTAACAAAAATGACAACCGCGCGCTGCAAGCACAGCCAGCGCACTGTTGCACTTGACGTAAGCTGTCTGCTCCGCGCACCCCTTTCACCCACCCGCTAACATCTCCCCTCGTTCCCTTCTTACCGCGCAGGCGATACGCGAGTTAAACGGTCAGCCTATAGCTTGCATGTGGACTTTACTGGTGTGGATACCACTTACCTAAGTGCGATTTTTCTAATAAAGAGGTTTCTGCAATATTGCCTGAATTTCAACTCAAAACTGGCTGGTATTCGAGTACGATTTTATCCATTCGACCAGAGCAATTGAATAATTGCTTTTTCTTTTTGAAACTATTCAAAAAATAGGCAGGTATCATTGAACAATTAACTACGGGTGTCGGTTACCTTCTCCCAACACCGCGCTGAAACAATGCTTTCAGAACTGAATATGAAAATGAATTCATTCAAAGTGAACCCAATTTGCTAATTGTGTGACCAACAATAACGTTGATTAAAATCAGTGGAATATAAAATGATCGTTGTTTGGTCAGTTATTGCAGGCGATGTTGGAATATTGCGCAGTGCACTCCATGTGTGCCGTGGTGTGAGGAGGGGACGGAAAAACTGGGAGTGGGGTAACATATGCACTGACCGGAAACTATCCGATTAGCGAATTGGAAGGCACAGATAGAAAAGCTATCTCGTTGGAGAAAAGCTACGATAAGTCCAGATTGACCAACTACAATAATTGGAAAAAGTTATTTAAATTATCGCGAATAATTTATAATACCTAAACCTAGATGATTTCTAGTGCTTGATGGTCTATGTGACTATCTTAATAGTTCATGAATAAATATTTGAATATCAAGGCAATGAAACAATTCATTATTCTTGAAAGACAATGATATCACAAAGATTTGTTGTAATATTTCACTTAGAAATAAATATACTTTGTTCAGTACGTTAAATTAACGTTTTGTCTAAAAATGAACACTATTTTCTGTAGCTCAGAAAATACCCAATTCCTAAGAATTATGTAAGCGAAGAGATATTTCTGACACTCAACTTTAATATGACGAAGAATGCAACAATGTTTCTAGATACTAAACTACCATTTTGAAAGAAGGTAATTTCTTTCATAGTGCTCGTATACAGCATTATTTTGCAATAAAGTACACAAAGATAACCTGTAAAGTTTACAGGAAGGTATTACGAACTGTTTACTTTCAGCTTGCCGAGCACGTAGAGTCGTTCAGTCCTTGCCATTCACAGACTGATGAAATCATTGTTACAATGCTTTCCAAAGGGAACGTTTGCAGACAATGTGTTGGCATGGCAGCTCATTTCAGTTTAAGAACCAATGCAAGCTTTCATGAGGTAATTGTCGATGTTGGAGAATTGAGATGCAGTAGGGGATTTATAAATTGGATTCAATCAAAACAAATACGGTTTTAAACGGGGGACTTTTTCAGTAAGTGCTGGGTAAAAAGGCTTTACAAACATTTAAACATTATTTTTTATTTCAGGAAGATATTATTTTTAAATTTAAGTATAGTTTATACAGAAATGTGGTTAGGTATGTGTAGTTCCGGAGTTCATCATTGGTAAATACATAAAAAAAATGTTTCGCGCCACCGAATCAGCACCTCAAACTAACAGTTGCTCTAGCTAGTACTATTGGAGTCATGTCTAGGCAAGCAGATGAAGATAAAATCAATTAACCGCATTAAGCTGACTATCGATGACGATCTATTAAACCGCGTTTCTGATTGATTAAACTTAACTAAATTGCTTGATGACTCAGAAATGCGCAACAAACGCCTAACGAATAGCAGTAGGTTGCATGTGGGTGTATTGCTAACATAGAACAGTAGCCGTATTACGATGTAACTGTATGGTTGCTCGTAGGTACATGCTTTGTATGAAGGCGTGCGTCAATGGAGTCACAGGACGTCACCCCTGTTACAAATAATATGCTATTAAGATAATTCTGTTTACATAACTGGGAGTTTCTTTTTCATACGTGAGCAGAAAACTTTGTTGAGTCCTAAGAATTTTTGGTGCAAGAGTGAGATACGGCATAAGTAGAGGTAGTCAAAGTTTGCGCGGAGGAGAAGAGCAGGTCCTTAAGAGGACGAATTGGAATTTTTGGCGCCAAGGATCTCAATTTTTCTCAGTAAATACAAAACAGATCAAAATACAACTTGATTACCTGAAAGTTCATGATATAAACCTTATTTGGTTAGACGCCAAAACATGATTTGGTAACTTTTATAACAGAGAAGAATATATCAAACATACCTCTTTTTAAAAAGAGATTCACATATTATGGGCAAACGGGACCGATTTAATTAAGCCTCTTAACTTTTTTAGTAGTTGAGTATATACATACTCTTTAAAATTGTAGAAGGAATTTTTATCAAATGATAATTTCTAAATAATAAAATTACAAAACGACTTTTAGTTATATTTTTTAGTCGTATTGTTATCCTCGCCCCGCTCAGACGCTCCGACCCCTTTTGGCGCCTTAGATGCTCGTGCCGGTTATGGAATTATTGTTGACCAATTCGTCGCCTTAAACTTACACAAGTTACAAAATTGGAGACGAAAATGCTTGAAATGCAGATAAATAGGTAGGTTTGTTACTAGCAACTCAAAATTGGTTGTATCATTATTATTTGGATATTAAGTTGTGAGTGGCTTTTGGCAAGAAACTCGTAGGGATTTACTGCTTAATTTAGTTTTAATTCGGCACGTGAAGTTGAAGATAAAAATCAGTTTTTGTAAACAAAAGTGGGTGTGTAATTTTATACAGATAGAAATTGATCGATTAGGGTTTATTGGAGATTATCGCGATGACGCATATCGATGTACTTGTGGTATCCTGCTCAATACCCATCATTGTTTGCATGTAGATACCTTTTTTTTCTATATGTAATTTGAACGGCTTTTCATGCTAAGACAGGATGAAATAATAATAACATGTAATTAATTATGGACTCATTAATTAAAAGTAATCTTTTGTAGATATTTGTTATCTGTAAAGACTAATATAATTGTAATTGTTTTGTATTCACGTGCATATCATGCACATAATTGATTTGAGTGCTGTTTCGTTTAATCCTGCTAAATACAATTCTATGAAATAAATCTCCCTTTAACTTTCGTCTATGTAGGTACGACAGGCAGTTCTCTGATAATGTTATAAATGTTATCATAGGATTTTACTCCCCATTTCGATTAAATACTTAAGTGAATAGATACGTGACGTCAAACTAGTATGGCTACGTATGACATAGTAAAATAGCTTTATTTCTATATATGTGAACATAATCGCGGCTAAATCGCTGTTGGTTATCTTTATTGGAATCTTGGTAATCTATACATATAATAAATCTGTAGTAAAGTAATTTTTGTACATTGAAGAAATTGACAAAAAAAATAGCCGGCATGTTAAAGGATAACTAACAGAACCCATTTCCATCATTTTTGTCATTTTTGTCTGTTTGTCTGTTTATCTGTTTGTCTGTTTGTCTGTTTATCTGTTTGTTCGTTCGCGATTCACGTAAAATCTACGAATTCAATGCAGACAATGCTTATATACAAAAATTTTACGTAACTTGGGGTATTACTTAGTTTTTGTTTCATCGAAATCGATTCACTCTATCAAAAGATATGATTAATTTTGTGAATTCAAGATGTAAAATATTACGACACGCAATCTGTTTGTCAAAACTGTACATTTGAATGTTGTACTTATATTAGTTGTTCGGCCTATTATTAATCTTTACACAGAAAATCACACCTTTATAAGTAACTTCGGAAGAAAAAAAAATATGAAAATTTTGTTTAGCCAAGGTTAAAGTAGCTCCATCTGTGGTAAAAATACATCAAATTTGTCAAAAGAGCGAGGTGGTAAATGACAATTAATTACCATACATTCTTTATAGAGGATTATTATTTCAACAGATGGAGTTGTGTATTTTCCGTAATTCACCATAGAGGTATTTTAACACGTACTTAGTGTAATTTTTCGATAGACATTTCAATAGTGTTCGTCAGTTTGCCGTACCACATCAAAATCCAACTATAATTATTACCTTGATGAAAGGAAAATTAATAGTTCTCAGCCAAATTTAAAACGGTGCCATCTAAATTATTTTTTGAACATTATGTCAAAAATGATGACTTTAGTGGAACAATTATTTATCATTTAAAGTTACAGATGGAGTTCATATCAGGATTTTTTCATAAACATAGTTTAGCTTATCTTCCACTAATGTGGTGGCCTTAAAACAAATTACTTTGAGGGAGTAGTATTAAGTAGACCTTAATTATTTTTTCTGATGCAAAATATGTAAACTTAATCCTAGAAGAAAGGAAGATCTAGGTATCTCTCGCAAGCGATGCTAAGCGTGAGGTAGGTAGTGTAGGATTCTGTAGCTTTAAAAACAAGCCCAGATACAAAGTGCAGATAAGAAATGGGAGCTTTCTCGATTTAATACCATACACACGTAAAATGCTTTATGCGTCTGGAAACGTACAAATTACGCGTCGCATACCAGAGACATGCTTACTTTCAACTTCTGATCGCAAATACACTGTTCACGATTACGAACAGTCTCAGTAAGACCCGAGCCAAGTCTAAAAAAACACCTTTTATATAAAACTACTAGTCCCCAGGCCGGCGAACAAATTTTTTTTTGATACATATACATTTAAGACTTTGTGAGTGCCTTCCTTACGATGAGTCCGACAAACTTTTCGAATGCGCAAATTTTGGTGCCGCTGCGTTTTTTAATGCTTGACTCCTGAAATTGTCGATATGACGTCACTATGGCTCTTCGTACATACACGTTTCATTTTTTTAAAATTCGTTTAATAAAGTTAACTAGAGAATGGTGGTCAACTTGTCCGATAAAGATCGTGCTGCGTTTGGAGTGTCCACCATCCTGAAAATGTCGATATGACGTCACTATGACTCTTCGTACATACCTGTTTCATTTTTTGAGATTCGTTTAATAAAGTTAACTAGAAAATGGTGGTCAACTTGTCCGATAAAGATCGTGCTGCGTTTGGAGTGTCCACCATCCTGAAAATGTCGGTATGACGTCACTACGACTCTTCGTACATACCTGTTTCATTTTTTGAGATTGGTTTAATAAAGTTAACTAGAAAATTGTGGTAAGCTTGTCCGACAAAGATCATGCTGCATATGGAGTGTCCACCGTCCGGAAAATATAGATATATTTTAAGATTTGGTATAAAGTACTGACAATTGGTGTGAAGTATGTTAATAGTAAATGTTGCATTTAGAAAGTCGTTTCGAATGATATATGTATCATTACTACAGGAGGGATTTATTAACTTGAAAAAACCTATCGATAAAATATTCTTATATAAGCTCTAGCTTCTGAAATACTAACAATTCGCCGAAGTTTTTTTAATATGAAATGTTGCATTTAAAAACGTCTTTTGAATGATGTATAACTCATTACTAGAGATGGGATTTATTTAATTGAAAACATCTATCAATAATTATAATTTTAAATAAGCTCTAGCTTCTAAACTACTAACAATTTGTCGGAAGTATGTTAACACGAAATGTTTCATTTGGAAAGGTTTTTCAAATAATATATAATTTGTTACTAAAGAAGTAATGGATTAGCTTGACAGAACCTACCGATAATATATTCTTAGAAAAGCTCTAGCTTTTAAAGTACTAACAATTTGTCGGAGTTATGCTAATACAACCTTGCGCTTAAAAAGATCTTTTGATTGAAATATGGCTCATAACTTCAAGTGACATGTTATTCCATAACACAATGTAAAGTATCGATAATATGCCTTAGGTCAGTTATGTCTTCCAAAATACTAAGAATCGGTAAGTGGTATGTTAAGACGGAATATAGCGCTTAAAAAGATCTTTCGATTGACATATGGTTCATACCTAGAGGTGGGACATTATTCCCTAACATAGTAAAACCTATCGATAATACGCCTTATTTGGGCTATATCTTCTAAAATACTAAGAATTGATAAGTGGTATGTTGAGACAAAATGTTGCACTTAAAAAGACCTTTTGATTGATATATAGTCCATTAATAGATGTGGGATATTATTCCTTAACATAATATAAACTATCAACAATACGTCTTAGTCAGGCTACTTTTTCTAAAATAGTAATTAAAATTGGTAAGTAGTATGCCAATTTAATATACTTAAATAATGCACGTGAATATTTAAGTCAGAAATTGACAAAAAGAATAAACTTCTTCCAATTGTAATATTTTTTTCTCATTTTCTTGTCGAACTGACTATTTGACTCACTACATTTGTCGGACAAGTGGATATTTGCAATAAGAATTGTATTATCTATCATTGTTGTATTTGTCCGACATGTATGTATGGGGAGACACAGTGACGTCATATCGACATGTTTCGGATGGTGGACACTCCAAACGCAGCATGATCTTTATCGGACAAGTTGACCACAATATTCTAGTTAACTTTATTAAACAAACCTCAAAAAATGAAACGTGTATGTACGAAGAGTCGTAGTGACGTCATACCGACATTTTCAGGATGGTGGACACTCCAAACGCAGCACGATCTTTATCGGACAAGTTGACCACCATTCTCTAGTTAACTTTATTAAACGAATCTCAAAAAATGAAACGTGTATGTACGAAGAGCCATAGTGACGTCATATCGACAATTTCAGGAATCAAGCATTAAAAAACGCAGCGGCACCAAAATTTGCGCATTCGAAAAGTTTGTCGGACTCATCGTAAGGAAGGCACTCACAAAGTCTTAAATGTATATGTATCAAAAAAAAATTTGTTCGCCGGCCTGGGGACTATACGTTTGATGTCATTCAATTACAAAGACAGAATTGTTCTCTTCTGCAAATCCTATCCACCTATATCCTATCCTAATCCAGCATGCATTGCAGGTGTGCATTGCACAAAAACCAATGGTGTCCTATTAGAGAAGTCAAAAGAGTCGGCCTGCCAACGTCAGCTTTTGCACTAAGCAAGTGTTCTTAATAGTACCATCAGAATTACATTCATCGTTGAATGAGGTGAATACATTTTCAGAAACCACAATAACAGTAGGAGCCAAAGCGTATGATCGCTTCATAGAGCTCTGATTGGCCCCAGGTGACCAACTCAGGTCTGATTTGTTCGTTCATCAGATCTTTGAAAGTGTTTCGGTGGATACTTACTGTCGTCCTGTTTACGTGTGACACAAAATATGGTATATAAACGTCCTCCGTAAGAGCGAAATTTTCCCGGTGTGCGGTAGTGACGCACAGTATACAACACTTCTGTTTCTTTTGATTTGCTGGCTCCACCAAGAAATGACAAATTGCGAGCGTACTTTTTGAAAATCTTGGCAAAACTGCAGGTTTCAAGTACGAACACATGAAGTGGACTCTCACAGATACGTACATTTTGCCTATTCGTGAACTAATGCAAACATTTCGGTGGAGTCCCTCCCGGTTTAGACCTAACCCCACATTAGGCGTGCGCGATCCTCGGGCGTGTGAGTAGCGCGTGCGTCGCGAGTACGCTGCGTGAGCGTCGCGTTTTGCTGCCCTGCGGCATTTGCAGCGCGCTCGACTTGACGTTTAACCGCTAAGGCGTTTAGCGGGCGGCGGGGATAGCGGGCGAAGGGGTAAGAACGCAACTCGAGCGCCGCGTGCTCGCCGCGAGCGCGTCGCTTGCACTCTTCACACATGCCGCAGGGCAGCAAAACGCGACTTTCACGCAGAGCGCTCGCGACGCCCGCGCTACTCACACGCCCGAGGATCGCGCACGCCTAATGTGGGGTCAGCCTTACCATAGTGAGTAAGTGCACAGAAAATCCCCAATTCATACAAGTCATACAAATCAAAATCAAATCAAATCAAATCAAATCCAGCTATTCCCCAACTATGTTGGTGTTGGGCTTCCAGTCACCGAATCTATTTGAGTATCCTATATATCTATCTACCTATCTTCAATCCAGTCAACTACACAAGACGATGTCCACGGTAAGACTGACAGACTTTCTGGCTTCTGATTAGTCGCAGCAGCTGCAGAAAATGTACAAATGACAGCTTTGTCAGACTCAAAGCATATAGACATAGATTATAGCTATTTCCTGTGAAAATTACTTACGCACCATACGTAATAATTTTCCAAATTGGCTGACTAGATCCAGAGATTTCCACAACGTCACAAACTTTACTTCTTTTGTTTAGATAAATGGTCACATCCACAACACAACCTTGATCATTGAATCTATGCGACTGCGAAGTGGTAATCCTAATTATACTGTCACGTGCACCTACGGGATAAGTAGTATTTTGACTATTCTATATTGCCCACGCAGACGAAGTTGCGGGCAACAGCTAGTACCCAATATTTTGATTGAATTGCGTAAGATTAATATAAATTGATTGCAATACAAACTTAACCAACGTAACTACTTACAGGTGTCGTTGATACAAATCAGAAAAACCATACTTGGTACAAATCAGAGTATTATTAGAGTATTATACCACTGTTGTTTTGCAAGAAATTAGTACTGTTAGGTATTACTTATTATAGTTTCTAAAACTTTCCACATAATTGCAGTTTTTTTATGTGTGCGAAAAGTACCTATATACTTTTTAAATCAGAGTAGGGATCTTTCTTTTTGTTGGAAGAAATTGTCATTCTATCTGAATTTTGCTGTCCCTTGAACTTAGGCGGACACTTAACGGCAACTTGTAAGTGAGGGTTCGAAACAATACTTAAAGAAACCCTCGACAAAGAAGAGCAATTCTACTAACGCCGCAGTTGCATTGTTGGACATTTCGCAAGCTTCCCATTGTCACGTCATAATGTGTAAAAGTATCTGTTGCCTTTTGTTGATTTAATTTATTTTGTAAGTCGATATTGTCCTCTGCAGAGGGGTTCTCAAGAGTTTTAGTTCACCACTGCAAAAACAGCATGTTTGAATTCATCCTCCTAATATTTTTTTAGATGTGACAGTTTGTGAGTTTGGATGTAGCTTGCTATTTGGAACATTTACTATGGTTCAATTTAATCCACCTACCTCCTAGGGGCGTCCTATTACCTCCTAGGGGCTTAGTTAGTTCTCGCGGAGCGGAATTTGCGTGAAACCAGTGTGAAAGTGTTTCTATAAAAAATGCTGATTCTTGAGTCTAGGTCTAGTCTAATCCTATTTATTTTATAGGAATAAGTATGTTCTAACTGATCGTGTTTATAAGCAAAAACAATTATTTTACATCATATTCAGACCCTTGTGAAGGTTAATATTTATACAAAATATTGCGATAATCAAGCAACTTTTGAACTAATAGCCCGGTCAAAATAGACATAAAAGTAGTGGTCAAATAACAAAAATTCCCACAGAGCTGATTTTTGGTGGAGAGCTAGATTTGATCATTATAAATAAAATACTAAAAGTCCCCATCGATCCCATGTGTGCGTCAAAAGTTATTCGAGGTCAAATGTCAAAATTTTAGGTTTTTTGATTTTTTTTCGAAAACGGTAAGTTTTATCAAAAAAAGACATCAGACCAAAATTGTAGATCTTTAAATTTTCTACAAAAATGGCATTAACAGTTTTCTCCTAAATCTTACCATTCCTGAGATATCGCGATTCAAAGAGTCACACTGTACATGATATGCACATATAAGCCACTTACATACGAGGGCTGCCTTTAAGTTGTATCGTTTGAAATAAGTACAGACAATCTAATAGGTTAATACCATTTATTGATTTTCAAAGAATTCTCTGCGATATTTAATGCACTTTTGCACGCATTAAACCCAGTTCTTGAACCATTTATTCCATTCCAAAGTGGGGGTAGTCAAATTGGCCGATTTGTATGAGTCAACAGCTTTTTCAGGTGTGCTGAAACGTTTACCATGAAGACTTTACTTAATTTTGTGGAATGTAAAACAATCGTTATGCCCACGGATCTATGTCACGGTATGTTACATGTTGGTCTGCGACAATTAACTGCCGCATAGCCTCGATATTATCTTGGGTCATATCGGGTTTTGAACTACCTTCACGTGGCTTGTCTCTAAGGCTAGATTGCCCACTTTTAAATCCTAAATATCAGCGTACTGCAGTCTTAAGGCATGGTTCTGCATCACTAAACACAGAACAATTTTTTTTAAAGCGCTGAAGTCGCGACAATCCGCTTTTAAACTTGTAGAAAATTATCGCACGCTTATTTTCCTTCGACATTTCCATTTTTATCCAGAAGACTGGGGTTGGAAATTGATACATAATATCTGGAACCTATTAAAACTTTACTCCCACCTGCTCCAGGAAAACTCCTGACATAATTTTTTGCAATTGCAAAAAAGATTGTAGTATCAAATCATCCTCCGAGCCCTTTTCCCAACTATGTTGGAGTCGGCTTCTAGTTTAACCGGATGTAGCTAAGTACCAGTCCTTTACAAGGAGCGACTGCCCTATCTAACCCCCTCAACCCAGTTACCCGGGCAACCCAATACCGCTTGGTTAGACTGGTGTCAGACTTACTGGCTTCTAACTACCCGTAACGACTGCCAAGGATGTTCAATGACAGCCGGGACCTACAGTTTAACGTGCCATACGAAACACAGCCAATGGTGTCTAAAATATACTTAGAAAGTACATACAAACTTAGAAAAGTTGCATTGGTACTTGTCTGACATGGAATCGAACCCACTCATACTCGAGAGGTTGGTTCTTTACCCACTAGGCCACCACGAGTTTTTGTATGAATCTGATAAATCTAAAACAATCACAATAATAGTTAACCCAATAGATAATATCAATAATGACATCATATTAGAACTTGACGGCAATTATTCCCTTAAACTATCCTAAAATTGTCATGACAGTTAGTGGAGTAGGCCTACAGGAGAAACTACGGTAAAAAAAAACGCGCCGAGTACACTACCTCACAGGTGGCGTGGAAATGTGTGCATGTCATGTATGGAATATATTTTAAAGCGCGATATCTCAGGAATGGTAAGAATTAGGAGAAAACTGTTAATGCCATTTTTGTAGAAAATTTAAAGATCTACAATTTTGGTCTGATGTATTTTTTTGATAAAACTTACCGTTTTCGCAAAAAAATCAAAAAACCTAAAATTTTGACATTTGACCTCGAATCACTTTTGACGCACACATGGGATCGATGGGGACTTTTAGTATTTTATTTATAATGATCAAATCTAGCCCTCCACCAAAAATCAGCTCTGTGGGAATTTTTGTTATTTCAAATGTCTATTTTGACCGGGCTATAAGGAACATGCGATTTATTGCGATAATGTCTATAATGGTGATGGATAATTACGATATCTCACACTGGTTGGTCACGCACAAGTCAACATTATTTTAATGAACTTCGTATCAAACATGTAATTTGGTGATAGATTAGGGAATGGGGATTAATTTGATTATGTTTTTCGACGAGGGATTAAATATTACGCAGAACATGGGCCCCGCCCTCACGTGCTATCAGTTTCCCCGATAATTCACAATAGAATTCACAATACTTATTAGGTATACTGTTGATCTTAAAGTAAGTCTTAATGAAATCAAATAACAGTTGGGTAATAATCATGTTTTGGTTCAAATTAATTTTCTAGATAGGTTTAACTAGCGCAAACCAGTTTAATGAAAAATGGATGTCATGAAACTCGGCTAAAGACTAAAATCTTTGATTAGACATCTGCGAAATCACATAAGATAATACCATCTTACGGCTTATTAAACAGGACTTAATTGTTTTATATTTTATCAATACATTTAATGTACCTACACAATTATATTAAGGTGCAGTACCTACATTTTGTATCATTTTAATTTAAGTAATACCAAGTAACGATGACTATTGTTTTTACTCAATGGCGAAGCTAAAAGGAAGGTACTGTAACTGACTAATTTGGCAATGTTTGCAAATAATATAAATTTTGCGGTGACATGTATCACACCATATTAACTGGTATAAATTATCTATTTCACAAAATTATATTTCGTAACATCTCGTCAATAATTCATTGAAATAGTTTTCTTAAGGTGTAATTAACTAACAGCAAGGCCATGCAATCGCTCCTTAAAATTAAAGCAGTTACTTAAAGGTACGGACAGGCTGACATCAATACTAAAACAAAAACAAAGCCAAGTGCATAACAGCTAATGCCTAATGAACTCTTTTCATTCCGTAGAATTTTCCCTTAGTTCTTTGTTTTATTCGTGTCTATCAGGAACCCCAAGTACACCTCAACTTACCTGATAAGTTTACCTGTAATAGAGTACATACCTATATCTATGAGTAGGTATTCCTCGAATGAAAACACATACCTATTTACCTCAATGGTGTAGCGATTTACGGTTTATGATTCGTAGCATCAATTGTAAACTGAAATGACTTAGTTCGGCATAAAATCGTAACATATTTGAGGCATGTGGATATTAGCCGCTACTGCCATCATTGTAGGTACTTCATTCATGATGCACAAATCATTCTCATTGCATGAAATAAAATTTTTGACTGATGATAGTCACATGAGTGTATGATTTCATTCCCTGTATGTATATATTCCCAAAAGTAGAAATATGAGTAGGTAAATAAAACATGAAAACTGCAAAATTCACAAAAAATACACCAAAACTTAAAATCTGCGACTTGTTGAATTAATTTATCAGATTTATGTATATCTGATGTAGATATTGCTCGACGTCATATATTGTGTGTATATGTACCTTTTTGCACCGTGTTATCTCTAGCGACACGTTTGTAAATCAAAGGTATAGGTAATTGTTTATTTCAACCAAATAGTATTTTTAGAGATCCATTAAAAAAAACACGTAGGAATTGAGAAACTTCTTCTTTTTGGGAAGAGAGTTAAAAATAACGTTTGTTATTGCTGTTTCAGGTCTGCGTTTCTGCTGGATGTAGTGCACTCCATTTTTATAAAATAGACAGGTAAAGTATAATGACTAACTAGATATTTAGTATATAAAAATAAGTTACTGAAATAATAAAAAAAATATGTTTTTAAGTAACAAAATAGGTTAGGTAACAGAATTGCGCCATTTTATAACCTATGAGGATCCTACGGAACTGCGAAACAAAGGTAATTCCACAAGATAAACGGGAAAACGATAATTTATAATTTAATCGGCAAAATCTTGTTTGATAATATTTACAATTTGGACCAACCTATAAAAATGTAGGCTCAAATCAAAAGACTAGTAGTGCAGAGTTTGCCATACTCAAAGATGCGTATAGTGTTAGTGATCACAGCCTTGCTGGCTGCAGCAGCGGCCTTGCCGACAGATATACCGGAGCCCGGACAACTGGCTCTGGTTCTCGGCGAAGAAGAATTTGAAGACTACCTCGATGCCTGGCTGGAGCTTGAACAATCCAAATCTGCTAACTCTTCCTACACTACTGAAGCCAGGAGCGGTAATTGCCTTGATATATTCAAGTTCTTCTGCTTCAATGTAACCGGTGCAGTTACTCAAATCAAAAATTTTGGCCACAGGTTGCACGCTGAACGTAAATGGAGACTTGGGACAGCCTCAACCGGTGTACATCCGTGGTAACAACTACTTAGCTGCCACTGGCAATACCGGCCAGATCCGGCTCAACACTGGCGAACAAGTGACAATCGCGTGCACTGGTTCCGGGCGTACCATCCTGCACCCTAACATCGCCGCTACTAGAGACGTTGCTGTGAGTTTAAATATTAACGAACACTGTTATTATATAATAACTACCTGATCCCGCGAACTTCGTATCGCTTAAACCTTCCCTGGACCTCTACAAACATTTTAAAACCAAAATAAGCCATTCTCGAGTTTTAGTAAGACTAACGAACAGCAATTCATTTTTTACCCACGACGGAACGGAGCAGGTATATGCGTTTGGGGTGAGAGATGTGCGTTTGTGTGTTTGTGTGTTTGTGTGTTTGTGTGTGCGTTTGTGCAAAGTAATGTTCCCACCTATCTTCTAAACTAATGATCTGATTTTGATGCGGTTTTCAATAACAGATTTGCGTTCAACGTGTTCATGTTCTTAGATAGGTGTCATGGCTGTAACTCACTAGGGGGCGCCACAATATTAGTGCAAACAGCAAAGTAATGTTCCCACCTACCTTCTAAACTAATGATCCGATTTTGATGTGGTTTTCAATAACAGATTTGCGTTCAACGTGTTCATGTTCTTAGATAGGTGTCATGGCTGTAACTCACTAGGGGGCGCCACAATATTAGTGCAAACAGCAAAGTAATGTTCCCACCTACCTTCTAAACTAATGATCAGATTTTGATGCGGTTTTCAATAACAGATTTGCGTTCAACGTGTTCATGTTCTTAGATAGGTGTCATGGCTGTAACTCACTAGGGGGCGCCACAATATTAGTGCAAACAGCAAAGTAATGTTCCCACCTACCTTCTAAACTAATGATCCGATTTTGATGTGGTTTTCAATAACAGATTTGCGTTCAACGTGTTCATGTTCTTAGATAGGTGTCATGGCTGTAACTCACTAGGGGGCGCCACAATATTAGTGCAAACAGCAAAGTAATGTTCCCACCTACCTTCTAAACTAATGATCCGATTTTGATGTGGTTTTCAATAACAGATTTGCGTTCAACGTGTTCATGTTCTTAGATAGGTGTCATGGCTGTAACTCACTAGGGGGCGCCACAATATTAGTGCAAACAGCAAAGTAATGTTCCCACCTACCTTCTAAACTAATGATCCGATTTTGATGTGGTTTTCAATAACAGATTTGCGTTCAACGTGTTCATGTTCTTAGATAGGTGTCATGGCTATTAATCACTAGGGGGCGCCACAATATTAGTGCCAAACAATGTTACAATATAATCAAAACGTCCGATTACAATTCTGTTTTCATCAGCAATGTGTACGTGCTTAATGCATGTTCCCAAATAATAAAAATTACGCCTGTAACTCACTAGAGGTCGCTACAATATCGGTGCAAAATAATATTGCAATAACATATTATATAATTCGTATATGTTCTCTAAAAAGTCTGAAATAAAATTAAGCAAAATTAAAAATTTTGAAAAAACCCCCGACGGTAAAAATCTTATTGAAAAATAATAAAATAACTCAAAACCCCCGACTTAACCCAATTATATAGGAATAACCGTCGGGGGCTGCCTTTTCTATATGAAATTTCAACAATTAATTGAGTGTATTTTATGTCATCGTTAAACATCTACAATTCTTCAGTAATTGTATTCACGACACTAGAATCCTTTAGCTGGTTTAATGGCAGCTCCCGACGGATATTCCTATATAATTGGGTTAAGTCGGGGGTTTTGAGTTATTTTATTATTTTTCAATAAGATTTTTACCGTCGGGGGTTTTTTCAAAATTTTTTACTCTTATACTAGTTGTGACCTACCTATCCTGATTTTCATGTTTGATTTGTTGTTGTGCTGACGTAATTTGTTTTGATTTACAGACAGCAACATGTGTAAGCAACAACTTAGTCTCCGGCGCTGGCTGGTTGAATGGCAACGGAGCCTTCGGACAGCTGACTTGTTCCGCACATGCTTTCCACGAAGCTCAGTGGACAACCACTCGTTGCTTCAACAACAATCTGGTTATTCGGTTAGTACCTACATCTTTAAAATTTGCTAAACGGCCAATTATTGTTACGGCCTGCAAGTAATTCCTACTAACTGAATTAATTTCTCTTTCCAGTGTTGGTTTCATCGTCAACAATGTGTTCTACCCTCTGTACTGGTCATGCTTCGACCAGAACCGGCTTGAAGTTTTATACGTCTGGTATGACCAGAACACCGAAAATGCTGTTCACCAATCTGGAGTTGACAGACCGAGTTGGCTAGGTAAAATCAATCAACTTAGGTACTTTTTTATTGAGGTCACAATTCATGGTTCGCAGTGTGCCCATACCGCACACTGGGTTCGCTTGCACGGCAAATAGAATCGGTAAAAGCGAACAAACATTTCATGTTCGTAGCATATTTTAAAAATTCTATTAGAATTGTTTCCGAAACCTGAAAGGCTAAATTTCATAGTAACAGTTTTCCTGTTTTCGTTTGCAGCTGGAAGTTTCTTCCCTGGAGTTGCTGTGAATACTATGTACACTCAAG
The DNA here is from genome assembly GCA_963856015.1 of Helicoverpa assulta. Classification (NCBI taxonomy): domain Eukaryota; kingdom Metazoa; phylum Arthropoda; class Insecta; order Lepidoptera; family Noctuidae; genus Helicoverpa; species Helicoverpa assulta. The sequence continues at coordinate 8,593,609 of CAWLCW010000016.1, forward strand.
TTAATCAGAAAGCAGTCGTCACCCAATTAGTTGGTGCTACATTAGCTGATAAGTACGTCACAACGCACCAGTTCATGGCACGTGGTCATCTTGCTGCCAAGAGTGACTACGTCTTCGCCACTGGTCAGCGCGCTACTTTCTACTTCATCAACGCTGCTCCTCAGTGGCAGCCATTCAACGCTGGTAACTGGAACTGGCTGGAACAGGTAAATTTTAACAAAAGTGTAACAACTATTGTTTTGTTTTCCGGTTAGTAAGTTTACTAATCTTATTTAATCTTGCAGAACCTTCGTGCTCGCATTGGAGCTGCTGGCTACAACACCGTCATCTACACCGGTACCTTCGGAATTTCACAGTTGCGCGATCAGAACAACCGCCTAGTTGACCTTTACTTGGTACCAGAGCGTAATCAGCTCCCAGTTCCACTTTATTTCTACAAGGTTAGATCTTGCTCTACAAAATTATCAATATCTCAATACTAAACGTGCTGGTTTTCAAATCTAAAATGTGTTCTAATTCCAGGTCGTGTATGACGCATCTCGCCGCATCGGTACAGCGTTCGTGAGCATCAACAACCCATACTACACGGAAGCCGAGGTTCGTGCTCTGACCTTCTGTACCGACCGATGCCGCAACAACAACGCCTTCGACTGGCTGAGGTGGCAGCCCGACCGCATCGACATTGGTTACAGCTTCTGCTGCACAGTTGATGACTTCAGAAGAACTGTGCCCCATCTACCCGCCTTCACCACTAATGGACTTCTTTCTTAAGCTTGTCATTGTTTTGGTTTCTCTACCATGACAAATAATGTATGACTGTGAACTGTAAATAAACTTTATATACCTATAATGAAAATATTTGTTTCAATGGTTAAAATGATTTAACATAAAATATAAAATTAACAAAGCTTTTTTAAGTTTAACACCAAACACAAATCTATATTCAGATATTTTCAAAGACAAGAAGTAGGTATAACACAAATAGCCACAATGTTTACGATACTTTTTGTAAAAGAAAAATTACGATTAACTTACCGATTACTATACCACCTGTTGATGAAATTGGCTCTTAACATGGCAGAAACATGTGAAAAGAGTAACAATAATTTTCTTTGATATAAATTAATCGTACCTATATGCAATGAGTAATAAAATATGGAGACTGAGAGTCTTCAGTCATTCCATCGGGACGTATGACAAAATGCAGAAAACCGCCCTGTGTGTTTCTTTTTGTATCGTATCAGACATTCCTTTTCTTTAACTCTTCTCTTGAATATTCTATAAAGAATAAATTGAAGAAATTGCTGTTCGAAAATTTTGTATATCCAAGCTACAGGATTTCTGTGATTTAAACACCGGGAAATTATCCATGTCTTTGGGTTCCAGCGAAAAATTTGAACACGTAAACACTGTGAAAGATTGACAATTAAATGACTGTCAGGATTAAATGTTTAATTCGTTTTCCAAGGCAAGAATAAAGTTTCATAACCTTAGACGAAATGGCTTTATTTGCTACATTTTGTACCGATGCAAATCAAATTCTGTAAATTTAGGAAAGGAGGTACCTTTAAACGCCATTTAATTTGTTTAAAATTGTTGTATAGCCAGTTTGTGAACTTAATTCTCACTTGACTGATTTGTTCGAAACAATTCTGCTCGTTACAAGCGAATCTAAGATCAAAACATTTTGTCGTGATAAACAAGTCAGAAAGGGTTTCCTCAGTCACTCTATCATGTAAATCGCTCTTATCGTTCAATAAGTAAATTGTGACATCTTCTTTAAGGAGACAAGTGATACTCGGAACGAGAAAAATGTGTCATTTTTCTTTCGTACCTTATAAATAAGCACAGCAGGCGGGAAAGGCACAAAAAGGCACTTATTTCACAAGAGGCACTTGCCCTGACAGGAAACATCGCACAAAAAGATAAAATGATTGAAGTTCTAATTTATATAAATAAAATTATCTTCCGGTATTTGTGACGTCACAAGCAGAATGAGCCCACATGCATGCCTTGTTATCAACTTATTTTTAATCAGTGTCATGTTGGTAATTATTAATACAAATATTTTTTTAGGGATTTTAAAGTGCTAGAATGCGTTAAAAAAACAAGCAATAGCAGAAATTACAGTAATTGACAGCTTTTATTTGTCCTCTGTAGAAGTGGCCTGAAGTAGATTGAACTGAAATATATGTAGGTCAATTAAAATTAAAACATTCCCAATTTTTATCAGAAGTATCTCGGTACTTATGTACTATTCATATTTATCTTTGATCCAATCATATGAAAACGAATAAAAATGTACACAAACCAAACTATCATACCTATTATTATTAATGTTAGGTACATTACATACCATATAATCTGTCATCGTTAGGATTAGAGGATCTACATAGTTTAAAAACTGATTAACCTCACTCTTATCATCGTCATTATCAGAATGTCTTCTTAAATCTATTCATATTAAACACAAATGATAAATCATTGATTTAACATCTAGTAGTCTTATCATAGAGAAGAAGAAAATGAAAATATCTCTTCGTGTTTCTGTATACCTACGTATTTGTGTGTTTAGCTACATAGACTCACATGAGACTAAGATTCTAAGGTAGTTGTCGGGGCGACGGATTCACGTTCTAAATTAGGCACGGCGGCGGCCCGTTAAGTTTACACCCGCAGGGGTATAACTACTTGACTTTGACTGACTTTGTAAGTTTGATTTCGGTTTGACTTGGATGCAAACCCGAGACCTCGTTGACGGCACTCACGTCTTGCAGCTATGTTCTGAAAAATTAATAACTTACCTCAATATTATAGCGATAAAACATGTTGTAAAAGTCTTATGTTATAGTATATGTCCAATTTTTGTGAAATAAACCAATTTATTTATTTATTAATATAGTCCGACACAGGATCGGTAGGACTTTTTTTGACTTATGAAAACCACCTACGGAACTAAAAGACGAAGACACAATTTTTCGCAAGAGTGATAAAATAATTAATCCGTTAATTCGTATAATGATAGATTGTCAATTTTCAGTTGTATAGATAGATAACTCAGTTTTGTATCACCAAGACAAAGCCTGGTATAAAAATGAAGACATGAGTCAACGCAGCAGTAGTGCCGAGCGTGCCTTACTCAGGATGCGTTCAGTGTTAGTGCTCACAGCCCTGCTGGCAGCGGCGGCGGCCCTGCCGTCCGTGTCGGATATACCGGAGCCAGGACAACTGGCTCTGGTTCTCGGCGAAGATGATTTTGAAGACTACCTCGATGCCTGGCTGGAGCTTGAGCAATCTAAGAACGCTTCCAATGTAGAAGCTGGACCCAGGAGCGGTAATATTTTTTACTCCGTTATAATAATAATGGCGTCCACGGTCGATTTCGGCTACGGCAGCTGTTCTCATTTAAGGAGATTAGCCAGCTGCGCGGGACATATTATAGTGCACAAGCATTTGCGCAGACACAGGTGCACTCACTATTCCTTCACTCTCATAACCCGATGGGACAGCAATCCGACACGACCGGAAAGAAATCAGGCGCAGAACCGACATTTACGTGCTCTCCGATGCACGGGTGAATCAATCACCAACTTCCAGACTACGGGCTGCCTTGTGAAAGTTTAAGAAAACCCACACAGCGATTTCGGCCCGACCCGGGAATCGAACCCGAGACCTCGACCACAGCAGCTTGAGACCGTACTCTGTTAATGATTCAACTATTGGGAATACTATGCCTATTTGACGGCAGTAAGTGATCTAGGTACACCTGTGTATCATGATAAAAGTGTTTGCTTATATCTTATTCAGGCTGCACGTTGAGAATTAACGGAGATCTAGGACAGCCCCAGCCTGTATACCTCCGCGGTAACAGGTACTTGGCTGCTAACGGTAACACCGGTCAGATCCGTCTGAACACTGGCGAAAATGTGGTGGTCGCCTGCACCGGCTCCGGTCGCACCATCCAGCACCCTAACATTATTGCTTCAAGAAACGTCGCTGTAAGTTTGCATCTTAAGATATAAAATTAATGTTTTCTTTCTTGAAATCCAGTCAGTCTAATCACTCATAATCTTATTTCTTAGGGTCCGTTCAGATAGACCGGGTCGGAGAGCATTGGCGTGCATTTTTCTTTTCAAACAGACCGGAGCCGATCGGCTGCGCGAGCATTCAATGACAAAAGCAGTGCGAATGCAAAAATAAACCTTTCTTCAAATACTAAGTACTCAATTTTCAACGTGTTAAGTTTGCTCTGCTCTCCGAGCCAGGTCTGTCTGAACGGACCCTTAGGAGAAGAGTCACATCACACCTACTTCATTCTTATATGTATTTTTAAATAACTACGGTAAAAATACTAAAGGCGATAACTGTAGACATTATACAACTTAATCAAATCAAAAGCTTAGGTACCTATGATATTATAAAAAAACTGAAACATAAATATACCTATTTTATTTTTCTTCCTCTCTTTTAGACAGCGACATGTGTAAACAACAATCTGGTCTCCGGTGCTGGCTGGTTGAATGGCAACCGCGCCTTCGGTCAGCTGACCTGTTCCACACACTCACACCATGAGGCTCAGGGAACTAACACTCGTTGCTGGAATAATAACCTTGTTATTCGGTAAGCATTTACAATTTTGAGATTTCGTATATGGACGTAAAAAGACTCGATGGGAGGGTCGCGGATCACAAAATTATTTTAGAGGTAAACTTAAGGTACTGTTTTAACTGAGCGATATACATCCATGTAACCCCATTAGTTAAAAATTCATTCACAAAGACAAAGATTTATTTCAAAGTAGGTTATTTAATTGAATGGATCGTATATCATAGTACTTTTGCAGTTTTTCTTGGATTCTGATTATTTTCAAGATTTTTCTAAAGTCAGTTTATGTAGGCATGATTAATTAATTCATGATGGATAACAATAATATCCAATTGTTTTTCAAAAACTTCTTATCTAGATTCGATTGCTAAAAACAAAAAAGTTTCTTAGAACAAAGAGAGACGTTTTTATCAGTTTAAATGGGTGTATATTCTGAAGTGATTAATTATTTATTAATTACCTAAATTATGATACTGCAAAAATCACGTTGACGCAGTTTAGTGATGAATTTATAAGGGAACGTCACATTATATTAGCAGAGCTCTTTAGACCCTCCAGCATCCTAGATCTTGGTTAAAAATCTCAGTATGTTTTTGCTTATCGTTGACAACATGATTTTGTTCTCAGTGTGGGCTTTATCGTCAACAATGTATTCTACCCGCTGTACTGGTCTTGCTTCAACCAAGCCCGTATGGAAGTCATCTACGTGTGGTATGACCAGACTCGTGAAAACGCTGTACACCAAACCGGCGTTGACAGACCTAGTTGGCTGGGTAATTATAGTTCAAACGCTTTTCTTGTTATTTTATCATTCTGAATCAGCTAACATTCACTACTCGTAATGAATTCGGCTAGAGCGAGCGAACGATATCATGGTTAAAACATTTCTGAACAAACATTGAGATCGGAAGTGAAAGTAAATATTAGTTTAGGGTAGTAAGTTCAAAAGCCTTCAGAATCAAACCTAACACACATATTTTTTTATAGCTGGAAGTTTCTTCCCTGGTGTTGCCGTGAACACTATGTACACTCAAGCTAATCAGAGGACGGTCTTGACCCGTTATGTTGGTGCGCAATTAGCTGACAGATATCTGACTAGCCACCAGTTCTTGGCTCGTGGTCACCTTGCTGCCAAGAGTGACTACGTCTTCGCTACTGGTCAGCGCGCTACTTTCTACTTCATTAATGCTGCTCCTCAATGGCAGCCATTCAACGCTGGTAACTGGAACTGGCTGGAACAGGTAGGGGTTCGGAGTTCTGTTAATATACTTTTGTAGCCGGGTAAGGAACATAAATATAACCTCTGTTTATTAAATTGCAGAACCTCCGTGCCCGTATCGGAGCTGCTGGCTACAACACCGTCATCTACACTGGTACCTTCGGAGTAACACAGTTGCGTGATCAGAACAATCGCTTCGTCGATATCTACTTAGTGCCTGAGCGTAACCAAATCCCAGTTCCTCTCTACTATTACAAGGTAAGATGGAACCTTGAACTCGGAAATTCTATTTATCAAATTTTAAAATCTCATGTGAAACTTATCTTCCTTGCTATCATATCAGGTGGTGTACGATGCATCTCGCCGCATCGGCACAGCATTCGTGAGCATCAACAATCCTTACTACACACTGGCCGAGGCGCGTGCTCGTCAGTTCTGCACTGACCGCTGCCGCAACAACAACGCCTTCAACTGGCTGAGGTGGCAACCTGACCGCATCGACATCGGATACAGCTTCTGCTGTACCGTTGACGACTTCAGAAGAACTGTGCCCCATCTACCCGCGTTCACAACCAACGGGCTCCTCTCTTAAGTTTAACGTAATACTCATATACTTAATCATGTTAATAAAGCAAAACCTTTATTGTTAATTATTATTATTGTATTGTTTACCAAATATACTCGTTTTGTGTATTTTATAACAAATGGCTATTTTTTTATTGACGCTCGACCTAGTTTGGCATTTCTGACAGTACCTATGTACTTGATTAAAACATTTTTTCAAGTATCTAGTGTTTTAGGTAGTATCATTAACAGTACTTCAAATTCTATCCATCCTAAACCAATTGTAAAATCTGTCTAATTCCTAAAACTTTGTTATTTATTATCCTAGAACCAATATCACTGTATAAGATTCAGCCAAATTAAATCCAAAGACGAACAAAACGAACATTGCATTTCGAACTGAACAATCTAAATAGTCATTGATTTTCCGCCCAAACCTCCTTTTTTAGGCTTTAGTATAAGAGTTCAAAGTCATACATTTTTAAGCGAGTCGGAAAAGGTTTCTTGTCTCAGAAAGGTTGTGGGTCTGAAATGGGTAGCCTTTTAGTTAGACGTCGCCGTTGCGCTAATCGCTCTTTGAAATTTTTATGTCCCTCGACTATTGCTTTTTAAAAGCGACAGACAAATAGATCACTGTGGGATTTTTTTGAGATGTTATATGATTGTAATTTATTACATTGTTTATTAGTTTATTGTCTAGCTAGGCTATCTCCAAATATTGATAGGTACTCTGGATGCTGAAATAGTCGAGCAAATATTTGAAATACCTAACAACTAAAGCTAAGTTAATATTCCCGCTTTCCTTACTTGGAACAGAAGCAATTTTGGGGCATAAATTAAAACGTTACCAGGGTGCCACGAATGTGTGTTACGAAAATACAGTTGGGGTCACGCGTGACGTCATTGACCTGTCATTTTGTACGGGCGTAGCGATTTATATTTCGCCAGAAATTACTTGAACCTTGTCTTCTTTTATATTTTGTTATTTTTTTAGGTTACCAGGATGATTTACAATGTGCAATGTGATGTCAGCGAATTAAGTTTTGTATATTGGACCGATAAAAGAGAAGGAAGCACCATACAACATTTTTACGAGTTGAGAAGGTAGGTAATATTAAATGACAGTAGATAGAGGAATATACGACAGTGGAGAACTCCACGTGCGTTTTATTCGACGTAAGATATTCGGAACCTTATCTAATAACCAGCCCATAAACTCGTGGAAATAAAAACGCAATAAAGTCGAATATAGTGCGTGATATTGTTGTCACAATAGAGCAAAGAGGATTTTAGAAAACTGTGTCAAAATACAAAGCTGAAGCTTGCTAAAGAAATGTATGTACATTCCGTTACGATTGTGGATATCAAAGAAATTCGTAAACTTATTTCTTATATAAGCAAATACCTGCGTTGAAATATAAGCTGATTTACAGAACATCTTGGAACGCGAGTCGTAAAGGCGCTATGTATCGCATAAGTCAGGTTCCATTGAACTAAGCTGAGAGCGTTACGTATATAAAATAACTAAACTAAGAAATAACAAACTTATATCTATACATATTCAGCGTCTAACGACCTAATGGGCGCCCGCTAAGTTGCTTAAATCCCAAACTGATACAACTTTGTTGGCATGCAAAGTTGGAGTTCTCTTTGCTTATATTTTATGAATAGATCGTTGAGTACACAATAAGAAGGTTTTTAACTCTGAATAGTCGCTGAGAAGTAAAGCAAGGGAAAGGCTTTCAGCCTTGTCCCAAAGGGGTTTAGATTACCTAAGCTTGTTGAATGCATTTACATTGAAATACAGTGAGACGTGCAGAATGTACATTTTAAGTAAACTTATACCAAAAATTTAAAACTTCGAGGGAAATCACAAGGGTTTAAGTATAATATTTCTGATATTTTTTTTGTTTAGAGAAGTCGTGGTGGCCTAGTGGGTAAAGGACCAACCTCTCAAGTATGAGGGCGCGGGTTCGATGCCAGGTCAGGCAAGTACCAAAGCAACTTTTCTAAGTTTGTATGTACTTTCTAAGTATATCTTAGACACCATTGGCTGTGTTTCGGATGGCACGTTAAACTGTTGGTCCCGGCTATCATTGAACATCCTTGGCAGTCGTTACGGGTAGTCAGAAGCCAGTAAGTCTGACACCATTCTAACCAAGGGGTATCGGGTTACTTGGGTAACTGGGTTGAGGAGGTCAGATAGGCAGTCACTTCTTGTGAAGCACTGGTACTCAGCTGAATCCGGTTAGACTGAAAGCCGACCACAACATGATTGGGAAAAAGGCTCGGAGGATGATGATGATTTCTGATATTTTTTTACCGGATATTTTAATAGGATAATCATACCTTCAGCTTAGCGAAGGTCGATGTAGAAACCCAAGGAACTGGGTAATCTTTGGCCAGTTCTTTATCTACTTATAAACGAATAATTAGCAATTGGAATACTTAAATGTATCTGCTAGATTGAATCTGTTATATGGAGGAAGTAATTACTCAACCACTGCATGAATAAACTACTTCTACGGAATAAAGTGGGATCTATTCCCGGGATCGGTTAGATTCGATTAGGGAAACTGGTTTAGTTTGCGATAGAGATGCTTCTCTAGAACGCTAATGTGAAATGCGGTAGAAGCTGCTCAAAGACGGTACTCGTTAGTCGGCAAACGAAATATCCTAACTACAATACAAATAAAGTCACTTGACACTCGTGGTCACTCCTTCTGTTATGTGAATACCTACAAGACTCGACTTGCGTTTGGAGCTAGCGCATACATACCCATAGCATATGTATAGCAGCTTAGCCAGATGTGACTAATTCTATAAAATCAATGTGCTATTGCTGAAATCACCACAACATAATACGTTATCAGTCGAACTATTTAATCACTTAATCAGACTTTAGAAGTAAACGATAACAATATCGAAAAACAAAATTAGACTATGGTTTCCTAATGATTAATTTAAGTTTGTACCTAGACAGGCTAATGATGACCTAGTCAACTTCGTTGTATCCAATGAATTTCATCAGTTGCTGATGTAGACCTGTAATTATAGCTGCAGGGCAGTACCTCTCTTATTGGGTCATTCGTCAGCAAAAAGTACAGTCGACTACATTCATTTTCTGTATCACAAACATCATCGGCCACTGAATGTCCGCTTAGCAAACGCTTGAAACGCGAACATGGATTCCCAAACTCCTTCACAACATTTTTATTTAAAACTAGCTGTTTCCCGCGGTTTCACCCGCGTCCCGTGGGAGCTACTGCCGCAGATAATATAGCTTTCTAATGGTGAAAGAATATTTAAAATCGGTCCACTAGTTTTTGAGTTTATCCATTACAACCAAACAAACAAACAAACAAAGTTTTCCTCTTTATAATATTAGTAAAGCATAATGCTAACACGGTTTGCTAAGTAATGCACATATCTGTTTTTCTCCAGTTTGTTGACAGAAGACTTTTCAGTATCAACTTACAGTCAAATTATCAAGTTTCGCTAAAAATTATAATGATCTTATGTTAAATTTAGAGACAATATTTTGAATATTATGATGTAGCGATGTGGCTACGACGTAGCCACTGGCGTAGCGACCACCAAATCAATTCTATAGGCAGCCCGTCAAGTTTTACTTTTTAATCTTACTATCTGGCTTTTGTTTTCTTATACTGAGGCAAAGGAAAATCTTACAAAAAATATTTTTCAGAGTTTTTTGTAACATTTTCCTTGTTTTATTATGCAAGGTACTTCTTTTGAAGTGTTGGCTGTACCCTTCTGGAATAAAGATTAAAGTGCTTGATAATTGTAGGTTCTGTAGTCTTTCTGGCCCTTGTCTTTATTCTAAACTTAACATAACTTTTCAAATGAATGGGCTGTAGACAACTTGAGTTTTCAACTCGACTCCCAAAAGGTATGAATAGAATATAAAATCATAGTAAAGTTCATGTATTGTTCTTACTTTTTATTCATAAGGGCAGAGGATAAAATGAAACTCAAATTAGGTCGTACTTTATTTATTGTTCTTTCAGTGTACTTGATTTTAATAATTATATTTAAAATAGTGACTTTATTGAGTGCAAAAATAAGTATCATGTACTTACATTGAAATTAGTGCTCTCAAAACTCTATTTTTACTTATTACCATTTAATTTTCAATAGTTTACATAATAATATCCAGTTTGGTACTACAGAGTAATTGAATAAGTAGACAGTGCTGTTACACACATTTCGTAAAAGTACCTACTTAAATAGATCATTATGCTTTTTCTTGGTAAACTAATTTAAAAAGGCTAATTTATTTTACAATGTATTTGGATTCATAAATTATTATTAAAATTTATTGCACACCTTTTATATGTATGTAGTTACTATGAGGTAGAGAACACGAAATAGATTTAGACAAAAACTGGCTTGAATATTAAAAGTAGTTGAGCAAAGTTCTTACTAACAGCTAATGCATATTCTGTATGTGGGGGCGCTGTGTGGTTGCACGTCTTAAGTTAGTAGCATAGTGACGCACGATGCATAATCTCGACGTGTTTGCAGGGAGCCGGCGGCGGCGTGGCGGCCGCGTGCCGCACAGAAACTGCAGCTTATCGCCACAATCTTCACGAGCCCTGCTGTTCGACACTTCACATCGTACGACAAAGCTTAGACACATATCTAATCTCGTAACATACAAGGCTTATTTCACAGGTGAAAAACAATAGCACAAACGCTGGATGTATCGTTCAAAAATTGTTTTCCGAAAGCTTTACTCTCATCAATATTACCTATTAATAACAATATTAAGGGGACAATATTACGTACAAATAATTAATCATATAATACGTATCAGCATCAATATTACAGTATTATTTATAGCATCAAGTTGTATGTAAGGACAATTCGATTTGTAACTTCGGCAAAGCAGTTTATATAACCATAGCAATCAAGTGTGTACGCAAGAGTTATATTTTGTGGGGCCTCAGCAAACTTGGGAGTTGAAGTAGCAGGAAACACCATTAGCTATTAATCATTTAATTAACCTCATAGTGAGTACATACATATTGATCTATTGCCATTATACACTCTCGCATCGTACGTCGCAGCTGCCAATTTATACAAGATTGTGTCTTTTACATTATTTACCATAAAGTTTATTAGATTAAAATACATTTTACCTTAATAAGTACACACGGTAAAGGAACATTTAGATAGACCACGTGACGTGTGCTCGGTGGTTCGCTGTTGTTATACCTTGGTATACCTTATTGCTTACTTTGTTTTACGTACAGGCAGGATATAAAGTGAGCTAAGTGGTTCGTACTATTAAAAACATCAATGTGAAAATAATACATTAAATACAAAACGTAACAATCGACACAGCAATGCCTATAATATCTTTAGCGTATATCATTTACATATTATACTCAAAAAGTTAAAAATGCGAGTTTGATCACTTGCTTAGGGGTTCCGCTTCGTCAACTTAGCGAAAATGATTTTTCCAACAAAAAACCCAACTCTTGTTAAATACATACTACGGAGGTTCGTGCGGTCAAAGTTTTCGTACCTTATATTGGTTTTCCGTTGTAACGGGCACTTAAAGATGCATGAAGGAGCAAAGTAATGTCCAGCCGGGTCACCATGGGTGAGGTCCAGGGACCACTTACCGTACAAAATTTAGAAATATGTTCCACTTGGTATAGAAAAAAATGGTGAGTTGGGTAACCGAGGCAGCCAACTTTCGTAGAATGTTAAAGTAAAAGAGATCGGCTCTTGATAATAAGAGTTATTATGGGTAGAAATAGGAAGAATATTATATTTCACAGTGGCTTTTATTGTTAATAATAAAACTTGATGCTTTCCATTCTCGCAAACTTAATTACTGAGCTATTGTTTATTTGGAAGCGGAACCCCGAAACGAAGCTTCTCATGAAATTATGTATTTATAATATTTTATATTAAGTGCCTACACTTTTAGATCATAATTTATTTCATGAGTTTTGTAGAAGAACGTCTCGATAATAAAAAAGACAATATAATGAAAGACAAGGAAAATATAAAACATTAAAAGGCATAGGAATCTAGACCTCGAATGGAATGCTGCAATGTGCTTAGGGAAATAGTTCAAACTTAAAGAAAAAAACAAAAATCAGTATCAGTTAAATACTGGAATTTTACTAACCGTAATAATTTACACATTGGCTATAATAACGAAGATCTATAACAGACTTAGTATACTCGTATCAACACAACCTGTTAAAGAATCCCGAAGTGAGAGTTCTCTCTAGGAGTTTGTCCACGCGCCTATAGTATGTGTATGCGTCGGTATTTGAGTTGTTTTCCTACGCATAATTAATAGATTAACGTTCGTAGGCTCCTATTCGCCGATGCCTGAGGGCAAGCAGCCAAGTGGCATATCATCGAGCATTATACATTGTAGAATACAGGTGTAACATTATACCGGCTGACATTTAAAGGAACATTGTAATAAAAAAATATCAGGACAAGAAAATAGTGGTAAAAAATAAAGCTACAAACGGACAACAACACTCAAAATAACATTCGTGAAAAACAAACGAGACTCTATGTTGCACCATTTTGAAATGGATACAAGTTTCCATTGAAACCAGCAGTTTTTGTGATGCTCGTTCACAGTTGTTTGATGTTTACTTTCGCAGTCATAACAAGTTGATATTATAAATTGATTGATCATATCTCTACATAAGTGAGCATTGAGATTTTATTATTAAAAAAAATACTAAGACCTATATACGGATGTTTCTATTCCTTTAAACGTATCAGTCGGTATATTGTTAATCTTTATTCCCAGACGCCACGGAGAAGGCATGTTAAGGCAGAAAATAATGCAACACAGGTAAGTATATATAGTGGGTTTGCCGCATAATTCTAGTAAATATTCGTTCCAAAAGCCGCTCTTACTTAACAAGAGCTAAAAATGTTTAACCTAGTGATATTCATTTTCCTTTCTTAGACAGAACTTGGTCATGAGATATAATTACTAATCGTGTAAAGAGTCACACGATATACTACTTGAATGAAGGCCTCCATTACAGTATGTACAACACTAAGTATAATAATATCTCATAGGAAAAGTATCACTAACGATTTAAAGATTAAACTGGCGCCACAAATATAGGCTCTAATATTATAATATCTCACTTTTAAATATTCATATTATTAAGACGTAACACGCGCAGAATAATTTATACCCAATGCGACATCGACTCGACGTTCGTTATGACGCGTCGACGCTGCAGTGGGTAGCACTTACCGATACGATGCAGCAGAGATACTCGCAACGTGGTAGTAACAAGCCCGAAGGTGAAAGTCATCTCTTCAACACGACGAGTTCGTTTCTACATAATATTATGTTAAATATCAAAAACGTCTATCTACAATCACAAATTAAGAAACTCACAAAACAGTGTTATGTATAATGTTGCATATCGTGTCACTTACGACATAAATGAACTTACATTTTTACATTACGACCAAAATTCTCACAGCTTTGTCTTTCATTGTTCGCTTTTCAGCGAGTAGTAGGTACGAGTAAATTCGATAAACACTAAACTATTAGGTACATCTACTAGTAGAGGTATTGGCGTAATAGACATAAACAACACTTAGCGATTCAAACTCGTACAAACGCACAAATCATTTAGGAGATACACAGTTAGACGAGATAATAAATAACAATCGGACGGCGAGCGTCGCCGCCGCCTAAACATTCCACAAGTGAGTGCACTTAGCTTTACTCTAACGTAGTATGAGATAACAATTCAGTAAAACTATATTACAATAAACACATGACCGCTCATTACTATGACGAACAGAAATAAACATTACACCGTAATACGGATACATACAAATACTGAGATCATAATAAATACAACACCGATTATATCAGCGCTGTACAACTCAGTAGTATAAAATTTAGCCTTAGACGTTAAATTATTATTGCCGAAGACTATAGTAAGAATATAGAACACTTATACAAGAAATATTGCATCAAAAACAATATAATATATAACAATATTTAAGTATTTAGGCCTAATCGAGTAAACAGTATAGCTTTATCAAAACAACTAAGTCACATTGATGTAAAATACGTAAAACAAATAACTGGCAACACAACAGATTACACGAACATTGTACTATCACAACTGTACTCATTGGGGTCCGCAGAGGCATTCATAAGATGAATAAATCGCATAGGAAGTTTTCTCATTATCACAAAGACTTACCATTCCGAAGAGTAAGAGTAAGTTAAGGTCCCATGGATTCATAATTGAAGTAATTTAGAAGAAAATCTGGAAAGGCGAATCGTCGGTAAAGCGATGTAAAATTTATTCTAAAATATACAAGTACTTAGAAAGGTTCTTTTGACAGAACACAAAAGGTCGACATCGTGAATGTATCCTTTAGCATTATCTTCTGCTTGCCAACGCTCACGTTCAGATATGTCAGGCTTATTTCACGCGAGAGGTTTGCTTTTTTAATATCTTCACATAAAAATTGAAGGATTTATTTATGTCGGCTGCGTTCTGAGTGGCAGAATATGTTTTGATAGCAGTAAACAGTCTGCATAGAGAGTGCGGCATCAGTATCTGCAGACGGCAAATATTAATCACACTCAGTCTCAAGCAAATCCCCGCATTCACAATTTGTGAAAGCTATCATGTTCAGTATACCATTTCAGGTTTGAGTTTTTCATTTTGTATTCATATAGGAGTGCGGGATACATTCCATTGTCTTGTTGTTGATACAACACACGGGAAAGGCACACACTTTTACTTCAGAGCAGTTTCATAGTTCATGAAAACACTCACTCCTTATAATAGAAAAGAGATTTTTAAACAAAATGCGAAAAGATTCACCTTATAAGTGTTTATTCTAAATTCATATTTGACTACAACTATAAATGTTACAGTAAAGATAATAATGAACAAATTTGAATTACCTTAATGAATAAAATTTTAAAAGCTCTATATCATAATATTGTAAATTTATTATAATTAGAATGTTTTGTAGGCTATAAATTGAAATATTTATCTGTAACATTTACAGCGACTAAATTCAATAAATTAATTGAATATATTATTATTCTTAACTGTTTAGATATAATTATTATAATAATGAAATGTTTTTTTTTATCCTACACCAGATCTGAATATCACTTGGGTGTTTCAAACAATATTCGCAAGTCATATTATCACTATATCACTGGAGTTTGGTAGCTCCCACGATACATTCCTACCGCCGAGGACGCGGTAAACTTGTTTCAGTTTTAAACAGCAGTTTCTAAATCTTCCGACACTAATTGGAAATGTTCCTGACCTGAAAAGGGAGATTTTTGTTTTTCACTGGGACATAAAAAAGTTACAATGACGTAAACTAGGTACCTACTTGTTGCCCTGAAAATGAAATGAATGAAACGGAGATGGATCTACAGAAACAATTCTTTGTTTTATTTTACAAGTGGGATGAATTATAAAGTGAAACACAAAACAAAATCTGAGAGTGTTATGAAGTTGACTTCTTAAGTTTTAATTGTGAGTTCCGTTAAAAAAGCTTTATGTTTTATTGATTACTAGCTTTCGCCCGCGGTTTCACCCGCGTCCCGTAGCCGGATGGTGACAAAAACTATCCTTAAACCTCCTCCCGGGTCTAAGATACCTCCCCTCTAATTTTCAGCCAAATCGGTCAAGCCGTTTTCATGTTATGTCCTGACAACGGAAAGCGGGTTTCATTTTTTATATATATAGATTTTAATCATCAATTCATCAAAGTCAAAGTTAAATATTGCGTATAGGGTCTAAGGAAGTATGTAAGCTATAAACTCACTTTCAAGATATGCGGCGAGGTCGTGGTCCTCGGCCCTGAGCGCGAGATGGCGGGGCGTGAGGCCGGCGTGGTCGCGGCGCGTGAGCGAGGCGCCGCCCGCCACCAGCATGCAGCACACCGCGCGCCGCTTGTGCGCCGCCGCCTTGTGCAGCGCCGTCTGCCCGCGCTCATTGTCCCTCATGTTCAATATCGCAGTAGGAGCACACGCCACCAGGTACTTCACGATCTCCTTGTTCCCGTACCGCGCGGCCACGTGCAACGCCGTCTGGCCGCTCGCGTCGATCGACAGCAGCGAGTACCCCGCCGCGTGCAAGTCCTTCATCTTCAACGATAACACACTTTATTGCCGCCGATACTAAAACTGGACGCTCGATTTGCTTTTGTTTATAGCAGTTTTTATGTACGGCGCGGCGTAAGGGTTATGGCTCGAAGCATTAATTACTTACTGGAGTGCGTCACGACTAAAGACTTGAATAAAGCTTTTTTGAAATGATTGACAATTAATTTATTTTCCTAATATGCGGAAATGATGAGCAAAATTATAGCCAACGATTTGCTTAATTCTAAAAGTAAGCCCCCGGGCATATAGAAGACGGAGGATCAAATCGAATGCCAAGAATTGAATTAGGAATGTGATCGCGGAGAACGCATGAAATTAAAATTACTGCGAAAATTATATGTCTCACCATTCTCAGATCTCCAACTTTAGCCGCTTTCAGCAGAGCGTCAGATGTTTTTTCCAATAAATTTCTGAAACAATGTTAAAGTTTTACTTTTTCCTGCAAAAACTGAATAACTTCAGAAGATAAATAAAATGAAACGTCTTGTTGGTTATGTGGCTTAACTGAGTCGTATAAAGCTGAGGGAACAAGATACCTACGTCTCGCGAACTTTTCACGCTCTTGTTGATCCTCGTATTATTATGTTAATAAACTTACTAAATGCTTGTCTACAAGTAGGTATAGTTGTTAGCTAGCATCTGCATAAATTATTGTTAGTATAGTAAACTTCGCAGACTACAGTTTTGTTACTTTTAGGCTTTAATACATTGTTATTTCTAGTAGAATTTTATTTTTGGGAGGTTGACGACACATAAACCACAACACAAGAACATATATAGTAGCTTTCCAATATTTTTAAGGGAATTTAGGAATGAAAACATTAATTATTGGAAAGTTTTCGAATTAAGGATCATCTAAATATTTAAAATTATAGTGACAGCAATTAGCATTAAATTAGGACTAAATCAGTAGAGTCTAAGATCTAGAACTACAATATAGCTAGTACTATTCATAGAGAGTCCTCACCTATAGCCAAACACTTCTTGCTCAAGTCCAAATAATTTCTCATGTATGCTGCATGCAATAGAAGAAAGAAGAGATAGAGTGCAGATTTCAGTTACAAACCAGTGTGCATAGTGAAACAATGCTTGTACTTGTGCGAAACTCCTAACAATAGTGTTCATGTAAATATTCTATATCTATAGCGGTCATTTTTAAGACTAAACTGACCAAATTAATTGTGCAACTTCTATTTTTCAAACGCACACTTGCTTTTTTGCTTAATACTTCGTTATAATTACGGTGCTATAGTCTAATCTCGAACCATTATTAAACTATGGTTATGGAAAGCGTCCTTTTCAACTAATATATTAACCCTATTTAATATATCTTGGAAGATACCACCACCAGCGCCATCCGATCATGCGTAGCTTCTATCATCTCTGCTGCATCAAAGCGCTTCATTGCATCTAAAATCTATCGCACACGCAACGACTAGAGAGAACGTACTCACGTTTTGAACCGCGCTATGGAGTCTGTGGTGGGCTCGTGGTCTTTGGTTAGCGGACTGGTGCACAGTGGTGGTGATAATGGCTCGCCAGGTGCCGAACCCGGGCTAAGAGGTGCCGGAATCGGTACCGGTGCCAACACCGGTGCTGGTGATGGCGGCTTGATGGAAACCGGTGTCGTAGGAGTGGTTGGCACCGCGCTGGGAGGTGGCGTTTGTGGTGACAACATCTCTTCTGATGACCGTGCTGGGCTGCCAAGACCCGATTCACTGTTGCCCGTTTTAATATTATTAGCAAAACCGTAACAATGATTTTCAACAGTATTAAAATCGTCGTGAATCGAAAATGGAGAAATGAAAATGATTTCTTACTTTCCAAAAGGTAGTGAACCAGTAAAGGCAGAGATCATAAGTCACGCGTAAAATAATCCAGATTTGTTCGAAATCGAATAAGTAGCTTCTTGCCCCATTCTTCAAATTTTATGAATTTCACATTTTGCTGAATAAGTCTTACTTTGTGAAATTTTAGCCTTTGCTGAGATAAGATATTGAATAGGAGGCTATGAAACAAGATGCTTAATCCAATTAATTTGTCAGAACTTTATTAAAGTACTGTGTTATCCTAACTTAATTTGTTAATTTTCACGTAGGTTTAAATGCAAGACCAGGCGGGAAAATGAAGCTTCGTTTGCCATTGCACGAAAGTCTAGGAAATACCATGTATGTATATTATTACTTCTCGTAATTGTTTAAATGGAATTAAAGTGTGGCTCTTATGGGCTGTTGGTTTGAGGCTTGACGCACTGGGTCTTAGCAGCAGACCTACAGCCCTGTCAACACCTAAAAGAAATCTGGTAAATACCAACGGCATTTCTATGCGGCTTTTATATGTAGCTGATAACTCACCAAGGATGTGACTCAGGTACATCAAGGGAGACCGCAGCACTAGGAGTGTCGACACTCTGCGAGATGTCCAGCGACACCGACAGGCCAGTCGTAGTGTCAAGAGACACAGAGGCCGCGGTTCGCTCTAGCGAGCCGGTCGCTGTCGTGTCGGGGTGTGCCGTGGACTCCGTGTCGGGAGTGTGAGGCGCCGCGTCCAGTATGTAGATGTTGTCGTGACCGATGTCCGCCGGGTAGTGAAGGTTTTCCTGAGCCTTGTCGATGCGGAAGAACCGTTCCGCTGTTACAGCTGGTAATGAAGGTAATATAAGATATAAAAAAATAGGTGCCAATCATTGGTTCCTACGTATGCGAAGCTGTGATAACTCTTTCTGAAGGATTTTTGAAGAATTATTCTATGATAGAAACAATAATAAAGTACCTGCCATTTTAACGCAGTCATACTTAATAAAGAATTTGTTGGCTTGGCCTAATAAAGGACTAAATATATAAATACTTAAATTCAAATGAATTTACTTTTTCAAATATTTGCCCAACAGACTGCGAGCACGTAAAAGGGAGGTACGTAAAACTTATTCAATGTGTTGCTAAAGAGTTGAATATATTCGCATAAAAGTGGATTTTTACGAGTATTTGGATAAAAAGCCCGAATACTCAACATTCAATCACGCGCCTACTTATTAAATACCCTTCACGCTTGTATGGAGGGTAGGTAAAATTCTGTATTATTTACATACTATTTGACGTTCAAGATAAAGAAAATGAGCCTTAGATACACACTTGACATACTTTTGAAATAATGTGGACACGAGAAGTCATGTTTACATTACTTCCCCACGGAACGCTTTTGAAGTTGCACGCATGGAATCTAAGCATTCAGGTTAACTACCTGTTAGAAGAGTCGTTTAATAGCCACGCATTTTTGTATCGGCTAATGTCAAAAGACACATAGGTCCATAGATATGTAGGTATAAGATTCTAGACTATACTTACAAGCCTATAAGGAAAGTCAAGGTGGTATAAATACAAAAGTTGTTTTCTCGTACATGCCCGGCACAGAAATGTGAAAGTGCTTGTACACAGAAGCAATAGAAAAACTCACAGTCGACAAACCACCAGTCGGTGAGGTTCGAGTATGCTTGAGATTCTTTGATCATGTTCTGAATGAGGCCGCGCATTTGCTCCAAGTCGGCTGCTGGGTTCACGTCTAGAGTACCGACTTGTTCCGCTGTAACAAAACAAATTAGAATTACCGGCAACGTCAACACAATTCAAGTCGAGCATACAATTTTAAACGAGCCTAACGTTGAGCGCCTTTGTTAAATTTAAATATTTAATTTGAACAAAATATCTTCCACAATAATTCTCTCTGAAATCCATATTCCCCTCGTCCATTCATCAGTTCCCCGGACAAATTAATTTATCGGCTATCAGATTTATTGGCATTTCGAACGCGAGCAAAAATTATTTTTGATGAAATGTTTAAGTAATACAATTATACGTCTCATTTGACTTTCTATGTTAATGCTTTTGTTTTCTATGTAGCGATATCTGTTGAGTTCATTAGACTTTGTAAATATGAGGGTGTACAGATGAATTTAAAGTAAGTAGTGTGTCTAGACTTGTTCATCTATATCATCATAGTTTAAACAACTCATTGTTTAAATATGTAGGTCACAGAGAGGTTTTACATTAAAACTTTGACTATCAAACGAACTTCATTATACATTAGCTACTGCTTACAGTGCTTGTTTATTTATTGTGTTTTTACGGCGAGTTCTCGAGATCAAAGAGCTTTAGCTAGTAAAGAGTATTTTCCTGTTTACGATTAGCGTTGGTACGACTTTCAATTGTTTGTCAATACAAAAGTAGGATCCACGCAGCTGAAAAGACGTCATCTACCTCTAATAAAAGTACAAGATACCAATTTAATCCTGCCAAGAAATACCTCTCTTGGCTTGTAACTTTGAATTTAGATTGCGCCCAAGCCCGAATTTTGCAAGCTCTGGTTTTACTTATCTTTCTTTGTTTCAATTTCTTTCTACTTTACCAACATTACATCGTCATATTTTCAATGTTTATTATGAATAGTAGCAATATAATTTAATATGAAGAATATTTAATAAGTAACTCACTAAATCTAATTATAAAAGTAATGTTGCCCTGTACAAACTCGTTAAAAGTTCAAGTTGAACGTATGACAATATTTTATGTACTGGCATAACTGACATAATTACGAACGTTAATCAAGATTTATGAGGCAGGTCGCCATCGGCTTGTGACGCTGTGCAACAAAGATATTGCAATAAAATTCCAATCAGATTTCGTAAAAAATATGAACCGACAACGTTCATAGAGTATGCACAGTCGGTCATCACGAGAGTAGAAAAATCGTTCGAAAAATCCATCAACTTCGTACTCATATCGAATTCTTTTTCATCGAACTGAGGTAAATTATTATAAAAAGGTTTTACACAATCAAATGCCTAGTTAAGGAGTAATGGCTCGACCCCATTAAGTCATTAATTATATTACCTACTCGTAATAATATGCAGAAAGGAGGCGTAAAGTTATTACACATTTTAAGGGTTCGTTTATGATCCCATTATTTGTAATGGAATCATTACCTTTATTACGTTAACTCGCTTTAAATGCAAAAAGAAAAAAGAGCATCCGTTCTCTATTTTTGAAATATTTTTAAAATTGTTACCGTGAAATCGGCCATCATTGCCCGCTTTTTTCCTTGTTTTTGAGATTTTGCAAAAATAAAACACCGGAAACGAGTATGAAGTCGACTATAGTAGCAATTACTATTAAAGGCTTTAAATTGCAAAATGTGGTGCTTCTAACTATAACAGAATCTTAGAAAAAGGCGCTTAAATAGCCGGGCAAAATTATACGCACAACCGTCCAACATTGCTCACCTTCATTTTCTCTAAAACTTTCAGTTCTAAGGCTTTGGCAATAAGATATGTTTTAGTGAATTATGCAATGTTGCCATCTATCTTGATCAATATGTCAAACACGCTTATTTTTTTATTTTTCTGAGGTGGGCAATGTTACAATACACACCAGCTACTTTTTCATACAAACTAAAACGGTGGGTTAGGGTTGATACACATTTATGTGATAAATAACTACCGCAAGGTGCAACATCTCTTCTGAATAATTTTTATAGGGACGAGAACCGAGGATTCTCCTATTTCTTCTTTTCACAGGCTTTCCCATACTGCGAACAAACACACTAAATGTATCGAAGTGTCTAAATATAGTTTTTGTTTGTCAACTTGTCTAGACTGAAATACAGAAATATTATCATTTTTCTGCCCTTATCCCAATTTATATGAGGTCAGCGCAGCATGTCTTCTTCCAAAACTCGGTATCAACTATCATCTTAGTATTTACTCCCTTTCTATTTTAGTCATAAATACATATTATAATCATTTGCACAATCCCTCCATTGGTTATTTGATCTTTTCTTACCTGCTCATGTAGCCATCCGCATTTATACTCATGCCTACTTAGAACTTTGGCCGTAACATGTTTCTCAGTCCTCTGTATCAAATGCTCATATATTATGATAACCAATTTCTAATAAATTAGGTACCTAGGTAGGAGTATAAATTTTTAATTTAAAAATACTATAATGGGTGCCAACCCTAACACTGTTTTCGCAGTGGGCAATGTTGTCACTCCTATATTCACGCAAGTTCGGGAATCATTGCCCACCTCATTATCTTGAAGATTTGATGTTCTAATGATCTCAAAATAGCAAAGAAATGAAACATGATACTTGTTATTACTCTAATATTGAAATAACTTACCTGAGTGATGTCGTACGCTGACAATGTGTAAAAACGTAAAACAAGATTTTGGCACCACCTTACACTAGTCCTGCTTCTATTATGTCTCGCCGACGACTGAGTGAACTTAACAACGAAACTAATATTTAGTGTTACCAGAAAAATATTCAAGTTTACCCTAAAGATTAAAAAATGTTGTCAGCTCTATACATCTATTTAAAATTCATGATTTTAGTTATTTTTCGTGTTCGGGCAAAGATATCCGCTAAGGGCAATGTTGGCCGGTTCCACGGTACCAAAATAGAACTCTTTTAAAATTCAAATAGAATTTAGCTGGTAGGTTGCAGCCAAAAAGTTTGCTAACCGTCGAGGTAAATACCAGATATTGAATTTAGCTTCGCGCCAACTACTGGCGAGTAATAAACATCCAAACTTAAAGCTCAGTTGAGCTTTTCCAGTGCTAGTGAAATCAACCTGAATATCGATTAATCTTAACTTAGTGCCGGCGAACTTTTCTGATGAAGTTAAAAATGTAAACAGTTTAAAACAGTTCAGTATATATATCTGTTAGATGGATGTTTGATTGAATAGAACAATTTAACTTCCAGTTTGTTTAGTAAGCCGAAGTCGGTTGTTGGTTCAGTAATTTGTTACCTGTCTTTGCGAGCAGTTCCTTGTCGTAATGATGGCGTTCGTAATCAGCCATCGTTATGAGATTCACTGTGAGGGTGAGCTTGTCTAATGTTGTTTGACTGTAACAATAACATTACAATAGAACATAGTGATTATTGCTTCTGTAAAAGAAGGTACGTATGTACATGTTACACTGTAATGGACCACTTCAGAAATAATTCCAGAACAAAACTCATATCTATAATATGTACCACAAAATTATATATACCTATCTATCATAAATATACACTGAATAAATAAGCGCCAGCTTATCAACAAAGTACATAAAGGAGACTTATCAAACATTAACACCATAAGTACGTAACCAATGAATATTATATGAGGGAATTATATTTATGTGAAAGCTTCTCAATAGACGTACTGAATCTTATAAGCTTATTTACCTACATTTAAAGAAATGACGACGTAATATTTATTTCAGTCTTTGGTTGAATTCATACAATGGATGACTGGGAACTGTCGGAATTTAAAAAGTTCAAGCATTCGATATAAAGTTCGTGGCATTCCGTGAGTCTGTGTTTTCAAAGATCAGACGAGGGTCGCTTTGTAAAATACAAACGTACTGGCTGCATCTGGTTGCTTTGTGAATCAATGGGTATGTTCCAAAAGGATGCTATGACGTGTTGAGAAATAGCCCACAATAGAATAAAGAGGCAAACTTCGTTTAAAAATTCTGCGACTATCGAAACGTGTCTAATTTTTTACTGCATGAAACACGCTTGTCATTGAATGAACTATGTTCCCTGCTCTTAATAAAAATACTCACGGTGCAATAGTCCTGCCGGGTTTCTTCTTGGCAAGCATGATGGCTTGGTTGAGCCGGGACAGCGTGATGACGGACGGCGCCAGGCGACAAGCCTCTCCGTCCACTTGCATGGGGATCACTTTCGTGGTCACGATCTTAGCGGTCTTGCATTGACAGATGCAGGTCCCATGCCCACCCGCTTGCAGCAACGGCTAGCGTAGCACATTGAGAATTAAACAGAATGTGAAAAAGTGTGAGTGAAGACGTTGCGAGTCACATTTTCGACCCCTACATAAAAGTTAAGGTTTGTTGCAAACGGTTCTAATATGTAATCCCTTTTATGGAGTAGTCAAATTACTAGCCTCCTAGTTCATGAAGTATTTTTTAATAAAAATAAAAAATACAAAGAACCTTACACAGTATCCTTATTCCATCAAATCAATAAAGATTCTATCAAATAGTTCCCTACTAAGAGATTTCTTCACGTTACATGAATCTGTTTACTAAGAAGAAAACTTAAGCACTTAAGTTGCCATATAATACTTAAATCGATCAATCCTCTTTAAATATGCAAATTTTGCAACAATGAGAAAAAGAAAAGTGCCGTCAGGTTGGGACGTTTCGGTTTTCAATTGAATCATTCAGGATAACTCGGAACTATCATCCAAGAATAATAAATCTATGAACCCATTTCTAAAATGAACATTTTACTGTCTATTATTACATTATTATTTAATTTCTCAGTTTATATGCGAAAGCTCGTGTATTTTCAAGTCTTCATATTTCATTTGATATTATCTGCTATTTTCACAAATTGATGGTATGAATCTTCTAAAAATACTGGTAGAGAGAACGTGGAACCAATAGAATAATACTCATGAACGTGTCCAACATATTTTTAGAAGGTAGGTACTTTCATCCTTACACGTAAGTAGAAGTGTACATGAGGGATAAAAAACAAAGAAAAGACACATCATTTTGGAAAAGTTGCAAGCATTGTCTATTGGCTTCTGGGTAAATTTCTATTACCTCGTGAGGGCTTCGCAATATCTGACAAATAGGATTATAATAACTGGTCGGAACGTAGGTATTGAGCTTATTGGCAGACCAATAAAATAATAAAGTGAATTCTCAATACATCGTACATTTTATAAAATATTGAGCGGGTTTAACTGTAACTTTACCATCATTAATCTCAACGTTAAGCTGGGATAAGACAGAAAATAAGGCAGCAGCCACCTGCGCCAATTCAAGTGCTTGAATGATCGATCTGGATCTGACTTACCAATTGATAAGTGGTTAAACCGACTACTTCTATTAAGCCGTCTTCAGTCGAGGGCTCAAAGGCTCCCCCCGACTTATTCCAAGGGTGTGTCCCACCCCCATAACTATAAACAATACAGACATCTAAATATCTTCAATGTATGCTCGAGCTTTTCATGAAGTGGTCAAATCTACGATATGGCTACGACATATATATTTCGTGCTTGTACAATGTAAACAAAGCATTTCATAAAAAAAATATGGCAAAACTTAGCGTGAACTGTTGCAAAATATATATCTGTTAAACAGATGGTTTCATTAGGGTTTAGTCACTACAAGGTTTCGATATCTTAAAATGACATGAGGCTTTTTTTGAGTATTGCTTCGTGGGCAGGCGTTAGTCAATCTATAGAAAGTACGTTCACACTTGAATAAACGAGGCATGATCTGACCTTGGAATGTTTAAGAAGACAATGGCGTGAACTTTGTGCTCGCGGAGCACGGGCGTGAGGTCTTTGCCGTCGCACTCCATGGTGACGAACTCGGCGAGCCCCTTCCACTTGCGCTGCATGAGATCCTTCCCTCCGGCGGTGCCGTAGAACAGCTTGTTTCTTATTCGAGAGTTGAACTTTTCTGGATGCGCCTCTGTTTTAAAAAGACCATGATACTTATAAGTACGTAGTAAATTGAATTCTTACTTATACAGCAATAGGGAAAGTGCTGTCAACAAAATACAAGATTTCCCAAGAAAGTATTAACGTTGAAGAAAAAATAACAATGGTGTACGTCATGTTGATTTTACATCAATGATGTCACGACGCAGCATTGCGGTTTTCATAAGAATGCAATTATAGAAGAATGTTAATGCCACAACCATGTGCCTGCAGCCTGATAGAATGTTGGCAGGCGGCGGCGGTCGAATGGTAATTTTCAAACAATTGAAATATTTAAATGGAAAATGTGAGTTTTCGCAAACTTTTAATAATACCTATGTAACAGGAAAACTTGTAACAGTTTAACAAAAAGTTTGCAGAAAGATGTTTTATTTGAAATGCATGCCTCCCACATTATTGTCTCTTAAGAGAGGATTTTTTAATGTAGGCAGGTAATACTCAAGGGTAGCAATCACATCCTTATTACAGAAATAGCCTGATTCATAAAGGATCATATTACGAAAGATATTACAATAAATTACTTTTAATGAGCACTGAGTGTTGTTTTAATAACGTCTATTAGATGAAAAACCCAGTGTATTATAATAACATACCGTGTTCATGGCACGTTATGTGGGAGCCGTGCATGACTAAGTTGTGGTAATATAAACGGGTCAATTGGTTTATTTTTGCATAAACCTCTGGAGTAGAAAATATGTGCATTATTATAATAAAAAGGAAATTGTACAATTTCCGGCTTATCTGATGTAATTTTTAAAATAGCATTGTTCGCGTTTTGGAACAGGGAATGAGAAGAGTTTTCTTGTAGACAATTCAATTTCATCCAGATCCATAAATTACATTAGAAATTGACACACTTTTAAATCTAGTTGAGGTTCTAAGGAAAGGAGTGTGACCAAGAAAATACGATGACCTTATGTATCTCAAGCCGTCACGTCGGGTCGATGTTTGCTAACCTATTACCTTTGAAAGTGGATAGTATATTTCATTCATAATAATACAAGATAAATGGAGAGAAAGATGTTTTAAATGAAAAGCTTGAAGGAAGATAAAATTGAGGTGACGGATGATGTTGATATAGGAAGCAAGGCAAAAATACTGTGTAAATCCGCAAAGAAGGGTTGGGTTCTTTAGTTTCTTGGAGCTTGGTTTTATCTGGTCCAAAACTTATTAAAAAATATATTTTATACAAATTTGAAAAAGCTGGTACATATGCCTTTCCTATACATAAAGTTTAAAAAAAATATAGACACGAAATTAAAATCATTAAGCGAACTTACCCCTGGCTTCGTGGAATTCTAAGGCTATGTGAGCATCGACGCCAAATGAGAAGTAATTGTTGACGACGTTGAGAGGTAGCTCTGGCTTGGCGTTGCTGGTGTCTTCACCAGCCGCCGCTGTGTTCGGTTCCACGTTCAGCTCCCAGCGATCCAGCAACACGGTGTCACTTTCCCCAATGTTCGCTAAGATCTTCGATATTGGCTCATCTTCATAACCCTGGTAGAAAAAGAAAATGTTTGAACAAGTTTCAATAAATGTTTATCATCAAGTTTATCAAATATTCTGAATTTATAGTAGTGGGTAAGATGATAAAGTGCTTTCCTACTATACTTTGTTATGTACTTGAAAAATATGCTTATCGAACTGAAGACTCATCCCTTATCAGCTCCGCAGGGATCGAGAGAATCGAGCTGTTGCTTGATCGATCGACCCGTGCAGTTGTTACTTACGACTTACGAGTCCCTCTAGCGGATTACCATATCATATTAGCTTAAATACCTTTCTTGACTTTTCCCCTCCATCAGAATACAAAAGAAAAACTTAATTCCATTCAAATAAAGGTTGAGCGTAAAAAGCATTGCTTAGCTTCAACTCCGTAACCTATTTCGCTCTACTGACTCGCGCAAGTTGCGTGGGAAAGTACACATACGGTCGTGTATTCGGTGTTTTTACTTCATTAAAAAGAGAAAAAAATACAATGTTTGACACTGTTGGTTTAAAGTTTTTGCTATACCATTTTGTAAAACATAATATCCTTATTTGTGATTTCTAAAAACATGCGTTTACAGTTGTTTAAAAAATAAAAACATTTGCGTTAAATAACAACAACACCAATAACATTCAACAAAAACAGCGTCTCGTGTATTAGGTCAAAGTCCCAATGAATCATTAAATAAATATTTTACACAGACGGGACATAATAAACGCCACGCACGTGGGCTTTAGGGCGACTACTTCAGGAACGGACGAGTGATACACATACATTTACTGACTTTATTACATTTTCAAATAGCTTATTAGGGGTAGCTCGGTAATAATTTATTTTGGCGTGATGTCCCTAATTGTATAGAAAATTTATGTTTTAAATGTTTTTCACTCATGACGGGTCGTTTCACTTGTTTTCAGGACAATGAACGTCTGTTTTCTAGCGTGTTAAAAAGGTATTTAGAGGTTTTTTGCCTAGCAAATACTTTTTGCTGACGTTGTATTAATTAACATACGACACAAATTAACAGCGGTTCCACATGTACATAGGTACAGATGGCACCTAGATACCTGTCTAATAACACTTATTAAATGGATGTACAGACGTAGTCAATTGAATACGTATTTGAAGTTAAATTAGTCCTTGACTCGGAATGGAATATTCTCTGTAATTATTAACCACCCCCTCTTTTGTCCCCATTAATGTATAGTTATGTCAATATGAACACAGTACTAAGTAATGTATACTTACAATGTGTATTCTACATGTAATATTTGTCTTAGAATTTACATATCATATCATTATGATGAACGCACGTAATATCAGCTATAATAACGTTGCCTTAACCAGGTATCGAACCTAAAGTTCTAAGAAATTGCATTTTCAGACCCTACTGACTGAACACCCATTCATATTTTTTCATGCATAACATTCGAATGTCCTTGACACTTATGATTATGATGTGAACTTGTCTTGTAGTGTTTCATAAATTGCTGAAGACTTTTTTCGAGTTGGTTAGTTTGTTAACGTTTATTTCTGTCACGCAATATAAATACTTAATAAAAATGCCCTATTCATGAATTTCAGTAATTCTAGATAGCACATCACGTTGTAGGTAATTTATATGCTCCATTTTGATTTATGATGGAAAATTTCTATATTACCAAAAGAAAGCAAGAAGATTTTAATTTCCGACTTATCTAATAACATGTCAGACTGAAATTGTTATGGATCAATCGGAAAAAGCAGGTAAGCAGAATTAATGGGAACTACTTTATTTTTCTAATAGTATTGCAAAATGTTCTGTAAGCAAAGTTTGTAAAAGTGA
Source organism: Helicoverpa assulta (assembly GCA_963856015.1). Taxonomy (NCBI): domain Eukaryota; kingdom Metazoa; phylum Arthropoda; class Insecta; order Lepidoptera; family Noctuidae; genus Helicoverpa; species Helicoverpa assulta. The sequence goes on from CAWLCW010000016.1 coordinate 8,623,029, forward strand.
GTAGCTATCTAAAATGTTGCGCTATTGCTATCCATCACATTAGCTGTTAAAAGCATTCCTTAATTGCTTTCAATAAAACATTATAAACTTAATATTTGTTCATTGTAGCTAAAGTAGGTTCATAATTAATTTACCGTTACGACAAGATACTGACAGGCTTCTTTGAAGTAACTCATTACAAATAATTCAGAGGAAATGTTTGTTTTTATAAACACCCAAACAATTTGCTTAATTTAGTCTATTAAGTAGATAGTATTTGTTTATAGCAAACCTGGCTTGATACCGTAACATAATGTCCTTTGTGTTCAACAACTAGACATTTTGATCGCATTAACGTGACCTTAATATCCTACAGCCTAAATGATAATGAGAATATTACGCAAATCTGGAATGTAGTCCAGCCGATAAACGTTAGCTAGGTATAACGTATAACGTTAAGCTGTTTAACAATGTTATCAATATTATGAAGAGTAATTTTACAACAATGTAGCGTGTAGTTGAAGCTCTTTATAACGCAGCTCCACCATATTGTTATTTGTTTGCGGAACAAAGCTGGTGCGTTAGCCTTGTTGCCTCAGCTCGCTAAGCGTAGGGCTCCTTACCTCCACGCTCTCTTTAAGGAGATTTACTTAAGCACAATCTTGTTTGCTCCAAACGCAACCCATTAAGCTCCTAATTAGTTCACTTATAGAGGTAATTAAGTTGAGCCATGAATATTAGTCTACAATCACTTCTTCTGAAAATAATCTAGGTTGTTGAAGTTTATCAAAACAAGGACTTCAACAAGCTTTGATTCTGTAGGTATAACGGCGATGGGGGTCCCCCCACAGCGTTGACTTCCGCGTAGTGACCCCTGGGCAACGCCGCGCCTGACCACCGTAACGGAGTGGCAGGCCGGCGGCTAACGAACGCTGTGCGTCGAAACATCTTCAACAGTCTTGCGTTTCGATATTGTGGGTGGCAATGCCACGTCCTGTGAGGGCCGCCTCCGGGCGCTGTCTCCGCAAAGGCCCTTCTCAGGGCCAACCCAAAGGCCCTTCTCAGGGCCAATCTCGAGATGCTTCGGCATCAGAGACCAGCCGCGCACCATCCGCGGTCAGTCTCATGAGAGGTAGTGACCTCGTGTCGACCGACTTGTCCGACACGGAGTCACATGTGAGTGGAACGAGCGGCGTTGCAACCCGCCATACGAGGAAGAGGGCCTTCCTCAAGCGGGGATCCGGAGGCTCTTCGGACGCAGCCGAAAAGCCCGCGAAGAGGGCGGTGTTAGAAGCCGACGACCGGCCAAGCAGAGCCAGGGCCAGCTACGGCGCCTCCAGTGTCCTTTACGCGGACCGCTCCGTGGAGGAAATGGAGCGCATGGCTCTGGAGGATCAGATGGAGATCCTAGAGGTCGCCTCCAAGTCCTCCAACTTGAAGGGGACCTTCCAGAAGGCCCTAAAATGCCGGGCAGCGAGCTTGCTCGGCATTGTAAAGGAGTTGGCGCAGCGCACCACCTCCGATGAGACGCGGCAACTTCAGGCGAAGGTGGATCGCCTGCAGAAAGAGGTGTCCGCGCTGCATGCGCGCGTTGCCGAGCCCATGACTCGGCCCGAGGGGACGTCGGAAGGTCCACCAACGATGCCTCCCTCCTCTGACCTGGAGGATCTCATCCGAAAGGTCGTCATGGAGGAGAGAGCATTCACCAGGGCCTGTTTTGCCGGCATAGAGGACCGGCTCCTGCCGGAGACGCGGTTACGCCCTCCACTCGCGGCTGATAAAGCACCCGGACGGATTCCCATCGCACCGGGGCCCTCAACGGCTCTAGCTCAGTCGGAGCCCCAGGTCCTAAAGACCACCAAGGGCAAAGGAAAGGGCAAGAAGACCTCACTACCCCCGACTACCCAGACGGTCCCTCCCGAACCGGTGAGGGAAGACCCACTACTGCCCTCCACTACCCCTTCCAACCAGCCTTGGATTAAGGTGGTAGCGAGGAAGCGGAAGGGGAAAAAGTTGGCTCCCGAGCCCCCCGCAGCCAAGCCTGCCGCCTTAGAGGACAGGAGGAGGAAGCTCGCTCCTCCTCCAAGAACCGAAGCCGTGGTGGTCACGTTGACCCCAGAAGCAGCGGAACGAGGGGAGACGTATGAGTCCGTGCTGCGGCGGGCTCGTACAAACGTCGACCCTTCGGAACTTGGGGCTGGCAGAGTTACGTGCCGGAAGACCCAAACGGGGGCTCGTATCTTCGAGTTCTCGGGGGCTCAACGCGGCACCAAGGCGGACCTCTTTGCGACGAAGCTCCGAGAGGCTGTCGCGGACACGGCCAAGGTCGTGAGGGCCGTCAAGTGTGTGGCTCTCGAGGTGACCGATCTCGACGACTCCGTCACGCAAGAAGAGGTGGTGGCAGCGGTTGCGGCGGCGGGGGGCTGCCCAGTCGCATCTGTTAAGGGCCGAGCCATTAGACCTGGCCGCAGGGGTATGGGCACTATGAGGTTAGACTGCCCGGTCGTAGCTGCCAAGGCGGTTCTGGCTAAGGGCCGCCTCCCGGTCGGGTTTAGCTCGGGTGGGGTCCGAGTGCTTGAGGATGCGCCGATGCGCTGTTTCAAGTGCCTCGGCATCGGACACACCCGGCCTCTCTGCCCGTCTACTGCCGAGCGTGGGGAACTATGCTTCCGCTGCGGAAAAGAGGGGCACAGGCTGGCTAGCTGCGAGGCTGCCACCACGCATTGCGCAGTATGCGCAGCCAGTGGTCGTCCATCCGACCACGTAATGGCGAGCAAGGAATGCCGACCGCCACTGAAGAAGGGCAAACTGCAGGCGCCGGTGCGGCCTGCTGCTGCTGCCACCTCTGAAACTCCAGTTCCAGTGCCGGCCACCGAGGGAAGCGCGATGAACACCGACTGATGGCTGGGAATCGACGACGTGTTCTTCAAGCGAACATCAACCACTGCAAAGCAGCCCAGAGCCTGCTGGTTCAAACCTTTGCGGAGTGGTTGGTGGACGTGGCGGTTGTCGCCGAGCCGTACTCTGTCCCTGGCAGCTGGCTGGGAGACGACAATGGCTCAGTTGCATTGGTGGCGCGGTCTTCCACGGATTCACCCCCCCTCTCACTCTTAGAGAGGGGACCGGGATACGTGGCTGCCGTTTGGGATGACATAGCCCTTATAGGGGTGTATTTCTCCCCAAACCGCCCTCTCACGGAATTCGAGAACTTTCTCGAAGTCCTCGCCAGGGTGGCAAGCGGAGTGGTGCAGCACCGGGTATTGGTCTTGGGCGACTTTAACGCCAAGTCGGTAATATGGGGTAACCCGACCACCAATGCCCGAGGACGAGAGGTGGAAACCTGGTGCGTGTCATCCGGTCTGTCCCTCCTGAATAGGGGAACAGTTCACACCTGCGTGCGGCGGCAGGGGGGCTCCATCGTGGACCTCGCCTTTGCATCCCCTTCTTTGGCTGCCTGTGTACTGGACTGGCGGGTGGAGCTGGTGGAGACGCTATCCGACCACCGATACGTGCGGTTTGATGTTTCCACCCCGGGCTCCCAAGGGACCCAGGAAGGTCGGTTGCACTTCCCACGGTGGGCGCTCTCCCGCCTAGACCGGGAGGCCGCCTCGGAGGCGGCTTTTGTCCAGGACTAGCTGTCGCCTCCTGTAGAAGTCCGGGATGTGGACGCCACAGCGGCCCAGTTAAGGGTCTCCCTGACCGAGGTGTGCAACTCTAGCATGCCTCGGTCTCATCGTCCACCTCCTAGGCGCGCCGTCTATTGGTGGTCAGAGGAGTTGGGGGTTCTTCGGGCCGCCTGTGTGGCGGCCAGGCGGGCCTACGCAAGAAGCCGGCGGCGGCGCCTTCGCGACCTCGACAACGAGGACCGCCTCTATGCAGCCTACATAGAGGCCAAGTCGACATTGACAGCGCGAATGGCCACAGCCCAGGATCACGCGAGGGCGGAGATGCTTGAGGGTCTGGACATGGATCCCTTTGGGAGGCCCTACAAGGCGGCACGCAACAAACTGCGCCCGTACGGTCCCCCAGTTGCCGAGACTCTCGAGCCGTCGTTACTGGATGGGGTTGTTCAGTCCCTGTTTCCGCGCAGAGACAACTTCACTCCACCAGTGATGAGCGCCCCACATGGTGCGGCTCTATCGGCCGAGGAAGTCCCGCCGGTTACTGAGAATGAGGTGGAGAAGGCAGCTTTCTGCCTCAGGGGGAAAAAGACGGCCCCAGGTCCGGACGGCGTCCCCGCAAAGGTGGTGGCCATCGCCATCTCCCAGATGGGAGAAAGGTTTCGGGACCTCTTCAGTGCGTGTCTGACGTGTGAGAGGTTCCCAAAGCCATGGAAGGAGGGCCAATTGTGCCTTCTTCGAAAGGAAGGGCGGCCGGTGGACTCCCCATCGGCATACCGACCTATCGTTTTACTGGATGAGGTCGGTAAAATGTTCGAGAGGATCCTCGCTGCCCGTATCACCAGGCATCTGGGCACAATCGGCCCGGATCTAGCGGACGCTCAGTTTGGTTTTCGAGCTGAGCGTTCGACAGTTGATGCCCTGTCGCGACTCAAGGACCAGGTGAGGGAGGCGATGGATGCGGGAGATGGACTGCTGGCTGTGTCATTTGACATAGCCAACGCCTTCAACTCAATTCCTCACTCCACCATTCTGGAGGCCCTCCGCTTCCATAGGGTGCCCCCGTATCTGCGGGGACTTTTGGCGGACTACCTAAGGGACCGTACAGTCCTCCTTGTGGACAAGTCGGGCCAGCTCCGACGTTACGTCGTCGAGTCCGGTGTCCCGCAGGGTTCAGTTTTAGGGCCACTCCTGTGGAACATCGGATTCAACTGGCTTTTGAGGGGCAACCTCCCCCGTGGCACGTCTGTCATCTGCTATGCAGACGACACCCTTCTGACGGCCAGGGGGAGAAATTTTGGAGAGGCAGCCAGCTTGGCCTCGGCGGGCGGTTCTCAAGTGGTGGACAGAATCTCCCGCCTAGGGCTGACTGTGGCGCTGCACAAGACCGAGGCCGTGTTCTTCCATGGGACTCGGCAGCAAGAACCGCCCGACGCCCATATCCATGTGGAGGGTGTCCGCATTGGGGTGCAGCCCCAGATGAAATATCTGGGCATAGTGCTCGACAGTAAGTGGTGCTTCAGAGCACACTTCAGCGGCTTGTCGACGCGCCTGATGAGAACTGCGGGCGCCCTCTCATGGCTCCTCCCTAACATCGGTAGTCCCGGCGACCAATGCCGACGTTTATACGCCGGCATACTCAAAAGTATGGCACTGTACGGGGCCCCAATCTGGGCAGACTCACTGTGCGGTAGGGTGAACGCCGCTGCCATCCGCAGGCCACAAAGGGCCATTGCACAGCGGGTGTCGAGGGCGTACCGCACGGTGAGCTTTGCGGCGGCGTGCGTTCTGGCAGGTACTCCTCCCTGGGAGCTCGAGGCTTGGGTACTCGCCAGAGTGTACGACTGGACGGCGGGACAGAAGGCGCTAAACCGGCGCCCAGACCCGACAGAAAAAGAAGAGGTGCGTGAGGAGGCAAGGGAGGCAATAACTCTGCACTGGGCCGAAGATCTTGCCTCGGCAACGTATGGTCGCTGGACGCTGGATGCCATCGGGCCTGTCCTGAACGGCTGGCTCGATCGGCGGCATGGGTGCCTTTCGATGCGTCTGGTGCAGGTGCTGTCCGGGCATGGCTGCTTCGGATCGTACCTGCACCGGATTGGGAGGGAGGAGACCCCACAGTGTCACCACTGCGAAGCTACGGTGGATACGGCAGAGCACACACTTCAGGTGTGCCCATCGTGGGCTGAACCCCGCCGCGCTCTGATGGCGGTGGTCGGGAATGACCTCTCGCTCTCCAGCGTGATTGCTGCCATGCTGGGAAGTGAGGAGACATGGGAAGCGGTAGCCTCCTTCTGTGAAGACGTCATGTCTCAGAAGGAAGCGGCGGAGCGCATGCGGGAGAACGACCCTCTCGCGGTGCCGCTCCGTAGACGAAGAAGGGGCAGAAGACGGCGAATACAACGTCTGTCCCCATCCGCCCCGGGGGGTGATCAGCGGGCGACAGGCGCGGGGGCGCCACCGCCTGCACCACAAGGATCAACCCCTGCGCTCCGGCCATTATAGGGACCCTTCCCCACTAGGGGGAGGTATGAGGGGCCTGCCGTAAGGCGGGCAATCGCCGGTGGGGGACTGGATGCCATGGATTCCCAGACCCCCTCCACTCAGGCGAGGTCGGAGTGCCGCTGGGCCTTTTTAGTGGGTATACCGGGAACGTCTTTACCGGGGAGTCCCACATACCCCTCTCCCGTCCCCCGATGGGAAGGGGATGCGTAATAGCATTTTTAGCCCAGCGACAACAAAAAACAAAAAAAAAAAAAAAAAAAAAAAGGTATAACGGCGATAAAACTTTACGGCATCGTAAAATAATTCATAGTTCTTATTTTTCCAAGCGAAGTTGTGATAAAGTATTGGTAACAATAGTGTTCATTTCGCTACATTTTACTATGCTAAAGAGTAGTCTGAGGGGAAATTACTCGGCTCTTTGATAATTATCGGCGAATAAACACAATGAGGGTGAAAATGTCGGAACATTTGTGAATCGTAACAATGAAGGAATATTACACAAATCCAGAGCCAGTCAGGAGTTTGTTTGTCGTTTTGGAGACTAGTAAAATTTTCATGAACAAAGTAATAAACTTTGTTTATAGGCTCGTTAAAACATATTGTCGTACGTCAAGCGACAACGAGTAAAAATAGCATTTGCATATTCATAAGTATACCTACTGTTTCCTTTTGATTTTCCCTCCGCATAAAAATGAATTTATAATTTGTTAATTAATTTCGAATAATAATTCCAGCCCAGTGTAATAATAGCGGTTCTCGGAAAATAAGAGCATTTTACCATTTTCATTCACGAGGCGGCGCGTTATAACACATTTTAAGTGTTAGTATATGACGCTACGTCACTTGCATTAAAGTTTAAGTAGGTACCTCCTTTTATTTTCCAGATTTAATTCAAGTGCCACCTGTAAAAGCTTCTCACTGTACGTTTTAATGTAAGAATTTCTAGCGGCTGTAAAAGATTACGTCTTCTTCAGAAAGGATGGTATACGTGCGTAACAGAACCCTGTTTTATCAAACTGAAATATGATTTTATAGTGAAACTAGCTTTTGCCCGCGACTTCGTTCGCATGGAATAGTGACTTCCGGCATATTTTTGGTTTGACCAATAGATGGCGCTATATGTCCGGAATAAATTTTATTTTTTATTTTTATATATTTTTTTTTAAATAAAAACTATCCTATGTCCTTTCTCAAGTTCCAAACTATGTCTGTACCAAATTTCACACAAATCGGTTCAGTAGTTTAGGCGTGAAGAAAAGACAGACAGACAGAGTTACTTTCACATTTATAATATTAGTTAGGATAACCGCGAACAAAGCTTTCTTGAAATTATAAGGCTAAATTGCGGTAATTATAGTTGTGGAAGGCTGCGGTTCCTTTAGTAAGCTCAGTTGCAAGAAACTTGTAATACTGTAGCCGCTATGCTTTAAAACTTTCTTGAAATCTTACCTTATCAGGTCAAAACCCACAATACATACTTAGAATTACACATGACATGACACGCATTATTTTAATACCTATCTACCTTCAGAACGGGCAGACAATTAAAGGTGAGCTGTGCCAGGCCATTTAGGATATTTACTAAATACCGTACGTAATACCCAGTTAAGCATTTGGACGGTTCCCACGGGGCGACAGTGAATTTATTTTACTTGTTCACGCACGACGCTCCCGTCCCCACGGCACGGACACCGATAACGTCATAATAATACCCTCCGACATGTCTCTACACACTTTACGTGGTTCCTGCTTCATTTTCACCCCAATTTTTTTAATTAAGGTATGCCTGAGGTTTGCTTCGTGATTGTTTCAGTTTAATTGTTATGGAAATTAGCAGGGGAATATTTAAATGTCTGTCACCAGGCTGTATCTCATGAACCGTGATAGTTAGAAAGTTGAAATTTTCACAGATGATGTATTTCTGTTGCCGCTATAACAACAAATACTGAAAACTAGAATAAAATATTTTGGGGGGCTCCCATACAACAAACATGATTGTTTTGCTCATTTTTGCTCTAGTACGGAACCCTTCGTGCGCCAGTCCGACTCGCATTTGGCCGGTTTTTTTTTAAGGAACCTGCGATATACCTAAGTTTATCTAAAACATGTCTAAAATAAAGACGGCACTCAATGGTCCACTTCACGAATGCGCAAGGAGAGCTACAGTGCGAGAAGAGTGGCGATGGATTGTGAAGCTTGCTACCACCCCTGATATGACGACCATGACCACTCTGCCAAGAGTGTGACGACAAAGAAGAAGAAGACATGCCTTACAAAACGAAGCTGTTATCATTTTCTATGTGGATGAATTTATTTCCTACTAATACAAAAGTTCTTATAATCGTTAAATAAGGACGAAAGAACATGAGGTACTCACTCCGCCCCATCCGAGTGCCCTCGCGAGGTCATTCCCAGTGCCGAGCGGCAGCACGCCGACCGCTGGCCGCGTGCCGATGCGGTCCAGCACGCTGAGCACCCAGCCCACCGTGCCATCGCCTCCGCACGCCAGCACGCGCAGGTTGGGCACCTTGCGGAACAGCTCCAGACTGAAAATAAACTCTTTTATGAATAGACACGTACTTTCTAAGTTTATCTTAGATACCATACCTAATTAAAAAGGAAGGTATAACTGTATATAGGACCTGGACTATGAAGGCTGAAATTTACAATCTGCGTTTGGCATGTGTGGTGACTTTTCTGGGCTCCGAACCTACACACCTATACTTGAAATGCAAGAGTCATCACGCCTAGGGGTCCATGACATTTTAATTTATCTTCGATCCAAATGCTGTCCAAATCTGTTGAGGACGTTTCGCCGATAAAACGTAGCAGATGGACATGGGCAGTTACTTTTGCATTTATAATAAAAGCGAGGGTTCTGCCCCCACAAAAACATAATAATGACATATCTGGGTCACCAACCAGCTGCCCTTGGCAGGCGTCATCATCACTGCGCTCAATTCGCTATTGTAATCTTTTGAGTTATGCATGAGAAAGATTCAATTGAATTGTTGGCATACCTACCTATCTGCGCCCGGTGACATACCTACATAACTATTTTATAGTGTATAAGGGAACATATACTACAGTCAATGATGACTAATAGTCTCAAAAACATAATCATAAAATCATCCTATTGACATAATAACATATTAATATAATATTATAGCAGACCTATTTCGTAAAGTTAGGCCATTTATTATAATTATCTAGGTTTTAATGGTCTAGAAGTTGGCGAGATAGTCAAAAAGTTGTATGACCTAACTTTATAAAATGTGTTAGAACTTTCGACTTGTTCATTAAAATACTAGCGTAACTTGGTGTAATTTTTTGTAAGCGATAAAAAATGGTGTTCAAATCTTCTAGTATGAGGGTACATCTTTAGTATAATAAATACCAAAAATCTTTTAATGAGATTAAAATTGTTAAATAAGGTATGGTGTAACGAGGCCGCTTGGCCTTAACATTTTAATAGATTGGACCGGTTATTGGCTTTTCAGGTCAACAAGCGGAGGTAGTCTGAGCTCGATCGGAATCTTATGCTGATCCTGTCGTTTTAAAGTAAATACTAGCAATAATTAAACTATATCTAAACATAGCAACATCAATGTCACGATTTCTAGGAAAAAGATAAAGTAGAAAACTATGGTCATAGTGCCATTTATTATAAGTAATTGTATTAATTATTAAATAAAAAAACTGTATGGCATTGACAATACCAGGGTCGCTTGGCACTTGCTGCTAAGGACAACAGCACCGTTGTCATGACATCTTATATTTATGATAATCCCTAGCAATAATTAATCCGGTTTTAATTATCCTGAATTTCTTATCGCGACCAAGTTGATATTGTGTATCATAAATGTACATTTATTGGAAGTTAATAAAGGAAAGAACAAAAATATTTACCCTGGTCCAGGTCCTCCTTGTGTGAGATCAAAAACTTGTCGAGGATTGAGCAGCCACTGGAATTTCTGCAGCAATTTGGCGCCCTGATTGCCTCCACTTTTCGGATTTATAAAAACTAATACTGGCTTCACGCTTGCCGTAGGAATAGGCTTAATTACGAATGTTTTCTGTTCATTCTTCGAATCTTTTCCTTTTTTCTTGGAAGCACTTTTTTTCTTAGGCGATTTTCTTAACGATGACTTAAAACTACCTCTTCTTGGCAATTTGACGATCCACGACGGCGGTACTATTATATTATATTGCAATCCTATGGAAGAAATTAGTCATTTGGATTATTCGAGTATAATACAATATAATGACAAAAAATATGGGTGATTACCGTACCTAATGAGCATTCTTCTCCTATCCGCTGAAGATTGAAACAGCTTTCCTTGTTGTGGTACGCGTCTTTACACCACGAACAAGTCAAGGCAACGATTTCCTTCGAGCTAAATGATAGTTTAGCCTGCAGCGACTGTTGAGAAAAATATACTTTATTGCGGATGTTAAAAAAGTTAGTTATTCACATACTGATAAGCTTCAATAATTTCTAAGTGGTAAGCAAGCAACAATTGACAAGGACAATTGGTCGGATTTTTATTACCAACATTCCCGAATTAAATAAAATATCCTCAGTTAAAAAAAATATGCTCCAAAATAAAAAATATAGTTTTTAAGATGCGTGGTTCTGAAAAGATGGTGGGGATTTACGTCATTCAGGAATATTGGTGTAATAATATCATATAGTTCCGTCATGTATTGAGCACCTGGCCACCCCCTGCAGGCAACACATAAGGATACGCACATTCACAACTTCACCACTGTCTACTCCTATAGCCTTGTCTACAGTGTCGTGCCTCGGTATGCACCACCGACAGCAGCTGCGCCGGAATGACTGTGACAACAAAACAACCATGCAACACACATGCAATGAATAAAGTGATTCACAAATAATAAAAAAGCCACATAAAAAAACACAAATACCTATCGTATCAAAAAAAGTTATTAATTTTGCCATTAAAACCAACATAACATTTACTAGCGATGAAATTATGTGCACTATTAATGAAACCAATCTAATACCGTGCCATTGTAGTCTAACAAACGTAAACTGCATAAATTAACATTGTCGCATTGGACTGTTCCTGTCATCAACGTTTGTAAATAACAAATGTATTCATTTAACAACAGCATTATGGACTAAAAGCTTGGCTGTAATAATACGAATACGCAAAGCGATACCACGCGTATGCCTAGCACTCACATAATATTTTCATTAGAATAAAAGTACAGAATGTAAACTAAAGTTACATTTTTTTGTTAAAAGTTGTGCAGAGTGCAGGCTATGCGAGCGATATGGTAACACGTCATTAAAAATGAAGTTTTAATTCCGTGTTGAGCGGGAGCGCGGGTGGGCTGACGCGCGGCGTTCATGTGTCGCGAGTTCGTGACGTGTCGCATGCTATGTCGCCCATATTCATGGTACGTATGTAGATGCAAATCATTTGAGTTGACACAACCGCGTGGCGAGCCGGCCGAGGGCCAACCTGCCAGCCTGTAAGCACCGCGGTCACATACACTTCATTAAACATGTGGCTACACGCCCTGAAAATCTACTACGTTATACCATCAAATATTTAGTTGAAACACCAATTAAAACGACGTAATAAAAGGGACTTCCCAGCGGAGTGGGAGACGTTGGAAGGCACAATAGCGGATTCAGAATTGTTTTAAAATTGTCTTCTATCTAATCTATTATTCAGAATTTAATTATATGTTTTAATTTATGACACCGAACATCAATAAAAAACTTGAGTTGCGCATTTACTATTTTGTGATCGTATACCAGAATTAGACGAAGTCAAGTCAAGTTACGATAGATTGAAATTGCTAATAATTTGTCGACAATACGCAAGTATAATAGAACCCGAAGGAACTGACGGAGGTCGTGATTCGTTTTGCAAATTACAGTTGAAAGTTATTTCAGATTTTATTTTCCCCGAGTGGAATTTAAAAGGCAATTTTACCAAGATGCGTTTAGTTTCGGGCGAACGAATATTACGAGCTCAAGGAGTTTACTGAGATATGCATACGTTAAATTTACCTCGACCTGCCAGTTCGAGTATTTTGGTGAAACTTTGAGAGGCAAATTAATATACTTAATATCCATGAGTTTCAAGGGTTGCGTGTTTATTAAATACTTGCGTATAGGTATTATTAGAGATATGGATCCTCCTTACCAAACTTAAGAGATGAGAACATGAGTATGTTTTTTTGAAACAAGAAACTCCCTTACATAGGGGCTTCATATTTTTGACAGATGTAAAACTCAAAACATGTCCGCTAAAGCCGGACGTTCCGCAACTCTTGCAGGCAGGGTAAAAAAAAGTTCAGCCGTCAGAGTGACCTTTTTATTTTTGTAACGCCGTTGCCGATTTTTTCATAGAACCAATACGTATGTCCATATATAGAACTAAGAGCGCTTTTACACTGGCGTGTTTGTCGCGTGTATATATCGCACGCCCAGAACAACACTGCACTAAGTCAAAATAGCTTATTTTTCAGAATTGACGAAAAAGTGTTATCTCACTTTACGTCGCAGTTTTTGTGAATGTCTTGCACATTATCTGTGAAGAATCCTATGAGTGTCAGAATTATACAGTGCAGTAAATTCTAAATGCGTTAATTAACCAAAATAATGCCTTTTTTTACTTACTTCACTGTTTCGGACTGACAGAATGAAATGAAAAAGTATTATTTCGAGTTATGTCTTTTTTACTGATTAATTATGAAATAATGCACTATTATTCTACAGTTTTTGTGTAAAGATTCAATGAACAATAAAGGCTTATTTGTTTTGTTTTCAGGAAAAGATCTATTAACAATGAAATAAATCACGAAATTTTAACAAAATCATTAGGTATATATTTTAAACATAAACCATTACTTGTTACATGTAATACTCAAATAAAAAACAACAGAACAATCTTCTCTTAATCATTAAACAAAAAAGACCAATTTCGCTGAAATAATCATAATAAAATATTAAAACAAGACAGTATTTATCAAAAAACTCTTTGCCTCTCTAAATTACCCAACTGCCAAAACTGTTTAAAAATGTCATGTCGTACCAACTCGTCTATTTTAGACTTTCATTTCTACTATGCTCGGTGTTTCTCTACGTGATCGAATCCGAAATGAGGAGACCCGTAGACGAACTAAAGTCACCGATATAGCCCACCGGATTAGCAAGTTGAAGTGGCAATGGGCTGGCCATATTGCTCGCAGAGCGGATGGCCGATGGGGTCGAAAAGTGCTGGAGTGGAGACCACGGACTAGCAAGCGCAGCGTAGGACGTCCACCAACAAGGTGGACAGACGACCTTATAAAGGTCGCCGGAAGACGCTGGATGCAGGTCGCCTCCAACAGGTATCTGTGGAGATCTAAGGGGGAGGCCTATGGCTGAGATGATGAAGATGATGATGATTTCAACTTGCATTTGTCACCACAAGAAGCAGGTACCTCCCTATCGTGTACTTCATCGCTTCACCGCTGACGTAGGTACCAGCGGTAGATGCTGCACACGATTTATTTTCGGTTTCTTTTTCCCCGCTGCCTTGTTGAATAGAAGATGTGGTTTCTTCTGTAGTTACTTCCATTGCCTACTTCACTAACAAAAGACATCGGCCCTTTATTATCTCATCATCAGCCTATCACAGTCTACTGCTGGACATAGGCATCTCCAAGTGCACGCCACTGAGATCGATTTTTGGCTTCTCGCATCCAGCTCCTGCCAGCCGTCTGGCGTAAGTTATCACTCCACCGTGCCTGAGGACGTCCTACACTACGTTTGCCGAGGCGTGGTCTCTACTCTAGGACTCGTTTACCCCAACGGTTATCGGTTCTTCGGTTAATATGGCCAGCCCACTGCCACTTCAGCTTGCTGATTCGGTGGGCTATGTCGATGACCTTGGTTCTCTGACGGATTACCTCATTTCTGATGCGATCCCTCAGAGAAATGCCGAGCATAGCTCTTTCCATAGTCCGCTGAGCGACTTCAAACTTGTGGACCAGCCGTACCGACAGTGTCCACGTTTCGGCTCCATAAGTCATGACAGGCAGGACGCACTGATTGAAGACTTTTGTCTTTAGGCACTGTGGGATCGACGATGTTAGGACTCCCAAATGCAGCCCAACCCAACTGAATTCTCCTATTCACCTCGTCAAAGTCATCGTTCCTTCATTATCCGCGAAATAACAATGACAATTTAGATTTATTCAACAACAGTGCATTATTTCGAAAAAAGTATTTTATCTAGTTGTAAATATGGTACAAAACAAATTAGAATTATATTACTTTTAAATTATTATATAAGTAACAAGTCTGCGTATATAAAATATTTATTATGATTTTTTTAACAAAATTAGGTCATCATTTAAATCTACCATCAATACTGCATTATTTCACTGATTTTCACTTTTTACGAACAATACTGAATCATTTTCGAATAATACAAAAAAATTAACGTTCCTTCATCACCAACAGGGTATTATTTCGAAATAGTGTCAAACACGTTGTATAAACACAGTGCCCAATACTGAATTAAAACGAAATAACTCGGAGTAATTTTAGCCCTACATTCAACAACACCTCACTATCACAAAATAATTCACTGTTGCGTCGAGAACCTGCGTGCTTTCCCTAAGGCGGATAAGTTGCAACAGGAAATAGTTTTGTGTTCGCGGTATGATTCTGGCAACGCGTCAGCACCAATAAAGAGTTAGCACGCCATCTCTTGAGTACTTTTGTAAATATAAATATGCCTGTCTTCGTGGGATATGCAGCAAATTTTTGGCTATTCAAATACATAGATAACTCAGTTTTGCGATTTTTCGACATAATACAGTGTTGTTCTGGGTGTGCGATATGCTCTCCTGTGTATATATGTTCTTCAACACACGTCATCGTTTGTACCGGTGTAGTAGTCATTTGTATAGGCGCGACATCGTACGACGAACCGAGCGTCACCATGCGAAAAATCCGTTAGTATGAAAGCTTCTAACGAATAGGACATATGTAGTTGATGGGCTTACTATACTTCAAGTATGTTTATCGCGACTGACACACATGTGACATATTTACCACAGGATGCAAGTTGTCCTGTCCTTTGCCACTCTCGTCTAAGACTGTAGCTTGTAGCAAATTAGTCTTCAATTAAACTCGAATGAGTTATATATGAGAATATTAAAATTTGTTTTTACAGTCTGTTTTTCCTTAGCAATTTGTAATGATTTATTTTCTCAAGTATTTAACGCTAGTATAAATAATGCCACAGGGTTAACGTTTACTTAAAACTGCATCTAGGATGATTTATGAGATTCATAAAGTTTTAATTAAAAACTAAATTAAAACTAACCATCTTAATCTTCATGAACATAATATTTAGGGCTTTATGATTTTGTATGTAGGCGGGCACTTAGCGAGGATTCATCAGTATTATCAAGCGTAAATACGGGCTTACGACTTTGAACGTTTGTTTGTAAGTAACTATGTTTACTGTGTCATTAGAAAGTTAATGACTCTAGAATAAGATACGTAGAAGTTTTCCCATTAAATAGCTGCCTGGTGGACACAATGGTATTTGTCGATTATTCTTAAATAATTAAAGAGTTCATTAAGTGGCTCGAGCAAAGGACTCTTAATGTAATGGCTTTGTCTGGCGGCGAACTTTCAGGATTGTGTTTACACGACAACATCTCGGTCACCAGCAGCCTGCACCATACATATTAATGAATGCCGGCGGAGTAGATGGTCAATCTAGCACGTTTAATTGTAGCAAGCGTCATTAGCTACTAATCAGTCCGTTTATTAATCCCAGATGAGCTGAGCTATATGCAGGCATTCAACCAATGTTAATTATCAGGAGATGAATTACAAGTTCGTCTAATATTAGAGTTCGCTTGTACCTTTGGGCCTATGCACACCACGTTTTTTAACCGCGCCGTCGACGCGCGTTTGTAGCGATACAGACGCGATGCAAACGCGCGTGTGTAGCGATGCAAACGCACGTTTGTATCGATACAGACAGACGCTCCGGTGACGCGCGTTTGCATCGATACAAAGGACAACAAACTGCTCTGCAGGATAAAAACGCGCCGTCGACGCGCGTTTGTAGCGATGCAGACGCGATGCAAACGCGCGTTTGTATCGATACAAACGACAACAAACTGCTCTGCAGGATAAAAACGCGCCGGCAACGCGCGTTCCCAAAACGCGCGTCGACGGCGCTTTTAAAAAACGTGGTGTGCATAGGCCCTTTCATAGAGATCTTGAAATAAAACAAAAAATGAGAAAATCGAAACAAACAATGTAAAAAGTAATCCAGAGTGAAACGTTTTTCCTACGTTTGAGCAGCAGTCATGCGGAATTTGTCTTTATCTGATTGAGTTTAAATATTCAAAGCACGTAATGTCCTCCAACGGCCGAAACAATAAGGAAATTATGACTGCTACTTATGTTTTGTAAATGTACAACATTTTATTCATAATTTTATAGCTTGTAAATAACCGCGAAACATGGCTGAAACTCTCAGAAATACGTTCAGAGAATAATTAAATTCCAGAAATAAAATCATCTCAAGAAATATAGTTTCGTGAATTTAAATTGTGACATTAACTAAATATAGCTACTATGTTCTAAACACGGTATCTTGTTGTCGGATTTGTGATTTTGCGTCATAAGTAGGTAGGTACCTACTATTTTATGCAAAAACATGTAATTTAAGAAAAATTAAATGTTAACATCCTAAACTGACCTTTTTCTTTTACTAACGTTAAGGAAATAATAATTTATCAGAGTGGAACACTATATAGCACTAAAACATTTGCTGATTTCTACAAAAAGTTGGCAAGTAGGTACTGTGTGAATATAAGCACTACAAAAATGAAATCTGTCATGAATTTAAATGGCTCTAAATAAAGTGGTAAACAAAATTAACCAAACAATCAGATAAAACTCACAAGGGTTAATTACAAATACCACATTGACCCATAAATGTGCCACTGTCATAATGAAACGGCTGATATTATTAAGTATATTCGAATAATTTGTGTATTGATTTTGCTCCTTGTTTCACTATGAATTATCAAGGGATTGTGATAACGTCTAAAGTTAGACTCGATTAGCTTGTAGGAATGTATTGGTGTTAGAGAGTACGTAGCTAAAAAACTATGACATATAACAATATAAACTCGTATTACGTATGTAATTATGTTAATTCTTGACCGTCAAGATCATTTTAAAATACAAACATTCTATTTAGTTTTAAATATTTACAGTACCTATTACTTTTAAACATAATATATATAATGAGACTTTACTGACAAACAAATGTAATGTGTGCAATAAAAAGACGTAAGTATGTAGGTACTTGTATATGAAATGATCCCATAAAAGTTTTACATAGGTACCTAGTTAATTTATGGTCATAACATCCTTAGGAGCTACTTTGTATTTAAAAACATTAGTCATTTCTTACAAACTTCTTGTACTACAACTAACAGGAAACTTTAGCAGCGCTCAAATATTATATGGGCTATTTTAGGTAACGAGTACGACCCACCTTCCGCCCGTAATATTTAAATGCACACCGTTTTGAATAATAACCATGCATGAAAAGAATCGATTACGCGCATATTCTGCTGTAGGTACTAATTGCACGCTATTAAAAACTTTACACTAACTGTGTTATTTGAATATAGAATAATGAATGTACTCTTTTATCTTCTAACTACTAATAGTCAAGGAAATACATGCTATTATGAGCCAGCATGCCTAAAAGGTGACAAAAACAAAAAAAAATAACTACACAAACAGCCGTTTCGTTATGTCAGAGCAACATTGACCGGTGACGTAAGCGACACATAGATTGCGGCCCTCACCTTACCGCAGGCCTTGCACTTGCCCTTCTCTGAGCGGCGATGGACCCAGTGGTGGTGGGTGATGGTCTGCTCGCGGTACTGGCGCACGCCCACGTCTCTAAAGGTCGGCTTGCACGTGAACTGCACGCGGTCCATCAGAATGTCGATGCATGCTGTGTGCGCGACGATCTTGCACGCCGAACATTTCATGCGGGACCCGTGCTTCTGAGGAGACAATTAAAGACATTAACTTCGCTAACTTTTACTTTAAAACGATTATGAGATCTGTGACTGTCTGATGCTTTTAATATCCGTTAATTGATGTCCCTTGGGCCCTTTTGCGCGACATCTCGCTTAGCAGATCCAATTAGCACGAAATATAATTATTAATTAATTGATAAATTAGCTTTAGATTGGTAGCTACGTAATCGTATTAAGCGAGCTCATGTAATTAAGTTCGTATTGTATGGTGGAAAAGTTTAGTCTTTATTTATTAATGTCCTTATTGTATTAAAGCACCAAAGTATTCTACAAGCTATTTAAGTATCTGGACCACGTTTATCGCATAAATGCCTCGGCGACCTTAAGTCCTTTGGGGCTGGTGAATTCGTAAATACTTCTTTAAAAATAAATGTTCTCGTCTGAAATGTCAAGAGAATAAACAACTTGATTTTATACATTAATATTCCAATCTACGAGGCATTTTCGAACAGTACATAAAATAGTAAAATAATAAACACGTGTGTATTAGGCGCAGATTAAATGCTTAAATCTGTATTCATCTAAAAAACAAAATAGGCTTTGATATTACTAAATTAATTATTCTAACGTAAGTTTGTTAACTGAAATTGGCCTAATGGTATCAAACTCACGTATCTAACGATAATAAATAAATAAATGTATGCAATGTCAATGTTGTTTGTTTGTAACCCAGACTGAAACAACAGCGGACAAAAATATTCAATCAATAATACCCAGCGGAATGTTCTAAATTCGGAGCACGGAGATTGATATAAATAGATACAAGTGGAGACAAAGAATAAACTTTGATTAAGATACCGTAACTATGTTCATAAAACAAAATGCTGGCGACAAAAACGGCAACTTTTACTGAAGTTTGAAGAAGTTACTCAACAAGTAAGCTGGGAAAGTATATCGAGATATTTATGTTGTCCCAAAGTAAAGAAGTGACGCGGTAGTGCGACAATTAGGGATTGATTGCTTTTATGAGACACCCTTTTGTTGCACCCACTGTGACAGGTCATCGCCACAACAAAATGGAGGCATCGGGTCATTAATCTTATACACGACTACGACCAACCTGCGACATAATAGGCAGGAAACTTGCTAATGGTTGTTGGGGAAATTACATTTCTTCCACTGTTGTTTAACCAAGACGCGGAGCGAGATACTTTGTATCTCGATGTAAACTTCTATAGATTTTTCATATTAATGCCTTTATTCATGGTTACACAAAGAAATTCTTTGCTACCACAGAAATAATAAAAAAATATTAATAATGGAAGAATGAAAGTATCTTCTTGCCAGTCCAAGTTTCGGAATATAATGTTGATAAAAATCCGTTTTGGTAGACTATTTTCTACGTAAAAATTCATTAAACTGACAGGTAATTTACTTCACTCAGCTCGTGGGGCAATTTACCAAGTTCATTGTGTCCTTATTATTCAATATGACCATGTCATTCAAAGAAAATGCTTTTTACTTTACATTGTAGCTATTCGTATTGATAAAGCTTTTAGTCCCAATTTCATATACCTACATATACTTAAAACGTTTTACCATAGTACGGTTGTGAACAATAGGTAAGGCATTATTTTTTTAATGGTCTTGTCAAATTAGATCTTGAATTATTTTACTTGTTAATTTTACGTGGATTGACATGGAAGTAAAATGTTCATGTTTCAGTGCTGAAATAAAAATAAAAACCAGCGAGGACCATAAGTAAACATATAATTGTCTCAGTAACATTTGCCTCATTTAATTCTTAGGACAAGCAACGGTCGCTGGATTAACTTTACGGTCCTGTGAGAATTGCAGATTGGAAAATTTTAAATCGTTGACTTAATTTTGCAAGATCGCAATGTTTAATTTATTTACGTTTCAAATTAGATTCTTTACTTTGTCCATGAGAAAAATAAAGTAACTGCTACTGCTTCTCATTCATGAAAAAAAGTTTGATAGTTAAATGGAAGGGTTGACTCAGTTCAAAACAAAATAGAATTTAGGGTAGGTACAGTTCATAATTTTATGAGAGCAGAATATTTAGGAAGCATTTTTATTGTAATCTATATATTCATACGAGTTCCGTTATCCTTTTGTTATAAAGACTCAATAAAGTCAAAGAAGATTTGAGTTTGTATTTAATTCATAATGACACCTTAAAAATCTTTAATTACTTCGATCTTAATTCGTCATTCAATAATCATTGAAGAAAATAATAATAATAACAGAAGCACAGAGAGACTGTATCTTGAAAAGCAAACATGAACTTATTTTTTATAGACTTGTAAAATGTACCAAAGAAGGAAGTTCATACAACATCTACTTTAATGATATTAATGCCCCTTCATTATATCTTGGCGCTATAATTTGCTTACGTACTATAAATTACACTGTAGACTGTAATGAATAACCGGAACCGTATACTTTACAATAAAGGTAATTCAGGCGTGCGACTTTATGCTATAATTTGTTATCATAGAAGAAGCAATAGCTGTCTTTTTTTTATTTAAAGTCCTATGGTCCTTTATTACGCGTCGTTACTTCAGCCAAGACTACTTAACAATTGGAGAAGTATGCTGAAATCGACAAAGGTATCTAGTATTCCTTTCTTTAGAATGAATGTGAGTGGGTAGAATCCTCTTTCATAGAATGGTTCTGAAAGACCATTTCTCGGGATTATGTCACTACAGTTCTTTATTATATTATTTCAAGCTGATATAAACCTACACGGATGCGGTTGCATCAGCCTACATAAAAGCAATCAAATAGGATTTCCAATAACCTGCGTATTTAATAAATAACAAACATTATAATTGTATTACTACACAAACCGAAAATGAACAAATATTACATTCAAAATGTACTTTGACGTCAATACATAATTTTCGATCTAGTTGATCATTTTTTTTCGTAATTCACTGAAATTGAGTAAGTATATGAATCAATTACTGGTAAAAATTCAGTTGTGACTATGCGCGGCACCCCTAATGACAACCACCATTAACGATTATGATGGCGTTAAATAAATAAACACCACTTCAGGTAATCCGATATGATTACTTACAAGCACATAAGGTTCAGATACATTAGCTTATTCTCGCAACGTCAAGTGTTAGGAAACTGAATCGCAAAAACTATCTAAGCTTAGCATATTCAAAAATACTTTGAATTCCCCTGACTCACGACATGACAAAAATATTAAAACAATGAAGACTAGGTACTGCTTTTTAGTATGTAAGTCGCAGCCGGGAAAATCTACTACAAATATATTCCGTACTTATTTAATGAACATCAAAAGTAATCCGTAATCCGTGAGCAAATAAAAGGCTTGATGTGCTTATCTTATGTATGGGGCTATTCTAATCTCTAGGATTAAGAAATAAAATCTTAGGATTAGAAATAAAAGGCTTGCTAGGATTAGAATACTTAGCCCCATACATAAGATAAGCACATCAAACCTTTTATTTGCCCACGGATTACGGATTACTTTTGATGTTCTTTAAATAAGTACGGAATATATTTGTAGTGGATTCCTATCTATTTATTCTGAATTTCTAGAGATTAGAATAGCCCCATACAAATCATGTGAAATCCCCATCCCTAGTATGCAAAAGAACATATAGATAGGATATTGGGAACGGCGTCAGTGTACCTGGCACTCAGCATCGCCGACGTAACAGCAGTCGCCAGACACGGAGGTGGGCGACCACAGGTGTTCCCCGCTGATGGCAGTGTCGCTCCAATCCGGCGTGGACCGCAGAACTCTCGCGCCGCCGACATCGCCCGTCCGTCTGCAACGAACACGACACATTAGTCACTAAGAAAATATTTTATAGAACTTTATTAACTAGAACAGTGAAATAAATAAATAAAAAATATTATAATGATAAACATCACTTCCGAAACAAAAAATAATCCCTTACATTTCTCTAGTAACACTTGAATATTACTAAAGTTATTTTTCACAATTCAAGGAAAATTGTTTTATTTCATCTAATTTTAAACCTTTAAAGTTCAAGGAAATATTATCTAATATATAAAATTCTCGTGTCACAGTTTTCGTTCCCATACTCCTCCGAAACGGCTTGACCGATTCTCATGAAATTTTGTGAGCGTATTGAATAGGTCTGAGAATCGGCCAACATCTATTTTTTGTCACCATCCGACTACGGGACGCGGGTGAAACCGCGGGCGAAAGCTAGTAAAAATATAAAATTCTCGTGTCACAGTTTTCGGTCCCATACTCCTCCGAAACGGCTTGACCGATTCTCATGAAATTTTGTGAGCGTATTGAATAGGTCTGAGAATCGGCCAACATCTATTTTTCATCCCCCTAAAT
The DNA here is from genome assembly GCA_963856015.1 of Helicoverpa assulta. Classification (NCBI taxonomy): domain Eukaryota; kingdom Metazoa; phylum Arthropoda; class Insecta; order Lepidoptera; family Noctuidae; genus Helicoverpa; species Helicoverpa assulta. The sequence goes on from CAWLCW010000016.1 coordinate 8,645,583, forward strand.
GTTAGGGGTAGTCCACCCCTGATTCCCGGGACGGGAGTGATTAGACAAAAACCAACTTACGGAATGCCGCAGAACCACAAAAGTAAAGTACTAGGACAGCAGAATTTACCGGAGTATAAGTATACCAATAACGAAATTTCGATGCAACTGCTCACCATGTACCAGGGTAGCATAACTTATATGAGTATACCAATACCGAGTGTAGACGCTACTGCTCACCATGTACCAGGGCGGCAAAAAATACACCGGGACGCGGGTGAAACCGCGGGGAACGGCTAGTAAATAAATAAAAAATATTATAATGATAAACATCACTTCCGAAACAAAAAATAATCCCTTACATTTCTCTAGTAACACTTGAATATTACTTAAGTTATTTTTCACAATTCAAGGAAAATTGTTTTATTTCATCTAATTTTAAACCTTTAAAGTTCAAGGAAATATTATAAAAATATTACATTATCTACTAACACAAAGATATACTTAATTTAGCGCCATTTCTTATTGCAAATAAACACCACAGATAAAAAAGTATGTAAGAATAGACAAGGAGTTTTCAGCTAAGGAGTATTAATTCTCTACGAATCAGCGTAACGCGTGGAGTTGACGTTATATGCAAAATAGATTATTTTGATCCAAATAAAAATCGTTATTACTTATAAAAAATGTATATTCTTCGTATACTTCGCCTTGAAATCATGTCTCCATAAGTAATTGAAAAGTCAAGACGAAGATCGTAGGCAAATGTTGTTTTATTATTTTTCTTCCACGTAGCTCTTGGAAGTTATGATAAGCATACGTAACAGTAAGTGCTATATTTTGAGAGAAAATCATATTTGCATAACTAAATAATTCTTTTTGCGCAAAATAAAATTCAGTACCTAGTACATTTTGGCAGAGAGCCAAACCGTTAACAACGTTACACGACAGAAATGCTCTGGCTCAGGGGATTTTAATACATTCATGAAAGGTTTTCATTTGTAATAGGTATCGCATAATAATCCCTGTTTATAAACAACCTCGAGGTGTCGGTGTGAGAACAAATTCACGAGAATATGCCTTCGAACTCATTGACAAGCCTCTGGGTCCCGCACTCCGACCCTTGCCTGCTGCCTATTGTAATGCAAAACTCAACACTTGTTCTAGAAATAATTCACCTAAGGGCTGTAAGCCGTGGTTGTAAAGTGAATATGCAATCACTGTAGTCTGTGCTGAAAATAAAACCATAACTAAAATGAAAATAATGTCTTAAGCATTTTAAAGTAACGTTATAGAAGTATTTTCCTTAACTTGGTCCCTAGTGGCCACACAACTCAACCTGTGCCACAAACACCATAATTTGAGAAATTATACTATAAATATTATTGTAGTCATTAAATATCATCACTCCCAAGGCATTATTCAAGAAGCATAATAAATAATACGCATCGTCCGATCGTAAAAATAACTTTATGGGAAATATGTTTGGTGACAATAATGGTCACTTAATTATTTTGGATGAATATAGGGTTCTAAAACTTAGGTTCTAACTAAAAGCTTCGTGCGTAGTTCGTACTAAGTGTTAAAGCAAATCATTTTTGCTATTAGGTACCTACTAACTGTGGCCAAGATGTATTAAACGTCTCAGTTTAATCTTTCAGCCCACAGACACGGACGATGGCTTTGCTTCTATAGACGTAATCATATAGTGGGCGCCAGAGTGGCTCGTCTCACAAGATTAATCTAGCAAATGAACACTGCAGGTAATATTGACCAAGGCCGCTCATGTAGCAAACGTAGCTACTTCGTTGATGGATAAGCAATTACGTGCTGAGATTTAGTAGTGATCTAGATTCAGAGATTATTGTCGCCAAGCTTTACGCTCACACATATGTATATCAGCTAAAATATTAGTAAGTATACACTGATCCCTAGTGCTTGATATTTGACTGTTCAAACTTTTAATAGTGTTGCAAAAAAGATACGAATCATATTTTCTTTTGATCACCATACATTCAGTAGTCGCTGAAAAAAGAAATTTTCATGTATACGTTATGGTTACCAAATATACTTAATACAATGTATGGTGTCCAGGTGGAGCAATCGACAGGTGTTTAGTGTTAATGAAGACAAACTGCATGAAGTTTAGGCAGAGGCACAACTACTTAATTCATGAACAATAAATATATCAATGTTTTCCTCCTACAAACACGAGACTTGTTCAAAATGAAAAAAGTAGTTGGTAACTTTTATTATTACCAGTTCTAGCAGGTAAACAAATCCATAACTCATCATGCTCATGAATTACATTATCAAATCGATATACATACACACCTACCTCTTTGACTAAATCCATAAATAAAACCTTTTCTGCTACTTTATTTTGAAAAAGGAATAAATATATTTTAAAATCAAAATATAATTCTGTCACCGCTCCTCTTTTTCAGTTGAATTCTACAGTCACACCATATACACTCATAACTGAAAATCGCATAAAAAATTTAAAATAGTTCCCAACAACTAATAAAAACCATATCTACAGTTATATTAATATAGTGAATAACAATAACGTAAGTGTTTCTATTTTTAGAGCAGACTAGAAATATATCTAATCAGAAGTAGGCCTCCGGCAAGATGTGAGTGGCGAGCTGCGAAATAAAAGTAGAAGCAGCCAATTTTTTCGCTGAAGTTCGGACGATATGGCGTTCATCGGGGCAGGTCTATGGCCACATGAACCGATATAAAACACTAGCTTCTGCCAGCGGTTTCACCCGCATCCCGTGGGAACTACTTCCCGTACCGGTATAAAAAGTAGCCTATAGCCTTCCTCGATAAATGGGCTATCTAACACTGAAAGAAATTTTCAAATCGGACCAGTAGTTCCTGAGATTAGCGCGTTCAAACAAACAAACAAACAAACTCTACAGCTTTATAATATTAGTATAGATTAGTTTTAGGATATTAATTACGAAACTTCTTGTTCGCAGTAAAATTAGTCAAGATGGACTGTGCTTTCTGCAACCGTACAATGGAGGGCTGTGCGTCTATAAAGTGCAGCCTGTGTGCGTCACAGTTCCACCTGGAGTGCGTGAGCAATGAGCACCTGGTGCCCAGCACGAACAGCTGGCGGTGCTGCCGCTGCGAGTCGCTCAACTCCGCCGCGGCGCCCGCCACCATGGACACAGCTGTCCGCGTCTAGAATGTTTCTTTGTCGTAACTGGTAAATTGATTGTGAACCCTCCATCATGGCATATTTGGAAATAAATGTATTTTGATTTACAATGCGTTTTTGCTTAGCCTTCTGTTATCAAAGGTACCAATACCTATTTCCAAATGTAGTATGTGTCTCATTTGATTTCAAAGACTGGAACGTCACCCACTAGAGACCTTTCGTACTAGTCAGGTGCTTTAACCAAAATCCCACCAGGACTTTATAGGCAGTCGCTCCAGTGTAAACGGACTTTAGCACTAGGTAGCCAAGCCGGCCGGTCATGCGTACGTTTGTCGTAATCTCGCGCGCCCACGTCGATGTGGTCAACTAATTCTTCCATGACATTATTGTAATGACCTCGGTGCCATGGAATCAGGTTCTGTCAAATGTTACAACTGTGATTCCCAGATTCAGACGGTTCGATTGACTGGGCAGGAGTTTTGTTACACGTTTCATGGAGCACGTTTTACATCTGCTCTTTGCAGTCTATAAAAGCAGATAGGATATATAGATAGGAGCATATGACAGCCTTCTTCAGCCCGGGCATCCCGGTACCCCGTCAGACTTTCTGGCTAATCATCATGGGCATTAGTGGGATGTAATGAGGCACGCTAGATTTCATTAATGCGTCAATCTACGCAGATCGAGTTAGCTTGTAGACCATGTCAAATGTCGATCGATTAACCTGATTATAGCAGATTGGTTCATACATTTAGCATCTACTCAATGCAAAAGATAAAACTAGTATTTGTATATGAATAAGAAGCGTAAATGTCAATAATAAAATACCGTTGCGATATTTTGAAAAATATTCACTATCATAGTATGAAGTATTGTTCGTTGGGAGTGGCTTACGTTCAGCAGTAGAAGGCAATTGGCTGATATGAGTCGAGAAGAGTATGCACTATGCAGCAGGCGTTCCTTACTTATTATGTTTCTGAGGACAATAGAAGGTGGAATTGAGGAAGTCCTTATTGAAATTCAGCCGATTTTTCACGTTCTTCTGATTGGTTAAGTTTTTTACTTTGACAACAAATTCTAGCAAAATCCAGAAAAACGACAAATGCAGTAATCTTTCAACTAATCTTATATAGATGTAAATGCAAAAATGCACAATGTAACATCTCAGCATATGTTTATAATTTTTAGATATGGTGGAGATAAATTGAAACATTCGGAACGACCCATACTATACGGTACGGTATTTTAATATCAAAACACGTTAAGACAGTATGCAATTTCAAGATTACGCGATTAACATTGAAGCTCAAGCCGACAATGACCAAAACCTTGCTGAATAAAAGAGCAAAAAAATGACTGATGACTGAATCTAGACTTTTTTTGTACGTTACTTAATCGACATGTTCCTCGTGTACTATCAGTTTTGGCAGCGCAGTTTGACGATTAGGGAAAAGCCTAATAAACATTTGAAAATGTTGTGAAATCATGCCTGATCACCTCAGTATTGATTTCCTGCGTTATTGTTTTACACCCAAGTAGTAAATATTATAAGAAATCATAATAATATAGCCAGTCGATGAAATCACGATTGTTTTTGTTGAAAGGTACCTATATCCGGCTCGAGCTATCCACCTCAAGGTTGTTACTCTAGCTTTACGATGATGGTTCGATCTTATAAGGATATAATAATACTGTAGAATATTAAAATGTATTCAGTATTAAAATTTTTCTAACAGATATAATTCTAAAGCTGATATAATAAGCTCACCTTTGTGCATAAATTTCCACTAACAGGTTTTCCATGGTCACAATAAAATTCCAAACATAAAAACGTTTCGTAGGCGTAGACTAGAGTTTGTGCTTTCAAGTCATCACACTAACGAGACGCGTATGAATAAACCAAACTGCAATGAAAGCGGCCCAGGCATGCAGCTAATCATGTACGGCTGTATATCTACGGCTATTTATTTTGTCCACGCTGCATGCAATTATATCGGCGACCTCGATCGTAAACAATAATATTGGAAACAATAGCTCCTTTGTTACAATAAATGTAACACTCTAAAAATATGTCTTGATAGGAAATTGATCGGTGTAGCTTTAAAATAGTATTAAGTAAATCACTTTTATAGATCAAGCTATTAATAGAAAGTTGTAAACAAAAGTTTTTCGACATAAAGCTTGTCTCAAAATGTAAAATATTGTCAAACCGCACAGCTCGTCATTGCGAAAGCGTCGTCTGCGTCGTTTGCCTTTCAGTCAACCCTCATTAATTCTAAGATTATCCCTCATTTGCCTAAGACCGCAGCTTACTGTGAATACGATAAAGCAACACCTTTTATTTATTATGTAAACTTGCACATCAACTGCGTCATAGCTTAATCTATTTGAAACTAACTTTAAAATGAAGCTGAAAACAAATATTGCCGTAAGGCGTTGCACAGAAAACCACATGGTGGATTTGATTGCTTGTTATACAAAATTCAATCTCTATCATGATTTCTTCTTTATTTCACAACGGTCTTCAAATGAACGATATTCCATTAATTGAATGGAAGCTTGATTTGAATAGGCCTGTCCCCTATAAATTATACATGCACTATAACATCGCCACTGGCAATATGCGGATAAAACAGTTACTACGATTATCTAGATAGATATAGGCACGTACACATATAATATGACGTACACGAGTGTTATTTCTGTACGTGTGTATTGTTTTAGCCCAACAAACAATACAACAGCGTACTTGCTAACATGTTATACAAACTTACGTGGAAGTTCAACTCACATAACAAATTAGCAGCACGTTGAGTGTTGTATAACTGTTGGCCGTCAATGGCATTGCAGAGGACTATGTGCTAATAACTGCGGCGTGCGGGTGAACCGGTTGTGCGCAGACGCATCTCACGTCGACCGGCTTGCATCTACTGTTACAAGGCTGTGCCTTAAGTGCATTACGATTCAACTAAATTACATCCTTAAATGGATTTTCTTTGCCTTGGTTGCAAGTTAAAAATATCGATGAAATCCGTTTCAACACACATGTTGAAGAAATAGCCAGGTTTGAATGTACAAAAAACAGGGTTTTATTTTTATTGATTTTCAAAATTTCAAAAATCCGAAAATTCTGAGCAATTGTATAAGTAATTAAATATCTTAAGCCGTCTAGTATCCTTCCTTCTTAAATTTGCTCTTAAGTTGGTTGCTTATTTATTTTATAAGCGCAAAATTACTTAATTGTCATAAGAAAAAAACGGAAATGCTTTTACAAGTTATTTATTTGTACGAAACGAACTAACGTTGTTTCAAGACATTACCGGCACTTAAGTCCCACTAAGTAAAGTCCCAACATCTGCCCACATTCACAAATAACCAGATATAGAACACATGTATGTGTAAGTAAAATACACAAGCACACAAATCTGCAGCACTAAGCTCGCGCTCCTGTGCAATGTGGGGCGTCACGCTGTTTCAACAATAAGGGGCATCTAAACACAGCATATCAGTAGTTTGTTAACCCGTGTAATGTAAACTGAGACAACTAGGATATTTCATAGACCGTTTTTGAGCGGGACGACCCAATAATCCGTAAATAAGTATGTAAGATTTTACAGTTCCTGGTTTGAAACTAAATTGATTTCAACGTAGTTGAAACTTCTTAAACTTTAAGCTAAATGTTTGATAACAAACAACACATTGCAAATGTTTTCATCGATAAGTAAGTCGCTTTGATATCTTGTTGTTGTTGCGACCTCCATTGATTAAACCTACAATGAGTGTGAGTCACTCATACACCAAGAATATGATGAGTTGCATTTTCACAAAGGTGTTGGTAAACAACAAACAAATGTGTTTGTTTCTTACTTCAATATTATCAAATTCAGCCGATTCCTTTTGTGAACATCCCGCCCACAATGCACTACCCATGTATTTTATTTTATTTAAAATACAATATACCTACTATTTTATTTGCTTTTTATAGAGGTACAAAAGGAAAATTAGAAGCTTAAAGCAATATGTTTTTATAGCAGTTAATTCATAATAGATTTCGTCTCGCGGTTTTACCCACATAACCGCAAGGGATCTTAAACATTTTTGTCGTAAAAAATCCAGTACCACTCCGGTATAATCTAAACTACTAGTAAAATATCTCAATTGTATATCTAGACAATTAAATGTCCATTACTTTTATTTAAGAACGTGGAATATTTTTGGCAATACTTAAACAATATTTTTCAAAAAATACCCCATTGAAAGTTTCTAAAGTATCCCACAAATATTACCTTACATTACACTTTTGGCACAACGCAAAATGTTTAGATCCCTTCACCAGCGGACTTGGAATATTCAGACAAAGGACAAGTTATTGAATTTGACGGGTTACATGATCTTTCAAAAAATCGAGGAATGGAGAAGGGTCACGGTCGCCCCAATAGTCATAAATTCATAATTTAGATTTATAAACCGTACAAATTGAAATTAGGTCAGATATTCAAAAACGGGCTATTGAATTGAAACGTGGACGAATTATATTTTGGATGTCAATTTTTATTTTTTTGCTTTGACCTAATATTATTTAAGTAGAGACAGCATATGTACGGAGTTTCGCATGAGTCATGCATTTACCGTGTTTGTCTTGAACCATTCGATGTTTCGTGGAACACGTCAGTGGTTTCAAAATGTCAACTTTCCATCCAAACATGTATTATAAACTTAAATGGAGCATGACACGTCCTACCGTTCATTACAGATTCGGCATTGACCTGTGACAATCCAATAAGCTCCTTTCACTTTTAAGAAAGGGTAATCTGTAACCCCAATTACATTATGAGCAATTGCAGTTTTATTTTATGTCAACGAAATGTTCTAGAAGTTCTCGAAAAACAGGGAGGTAGTTTAAATTGTCTCTTGTTCTGATTTTTTTTTCTTATTTAAATAATGATGTTGGTTCGTTTACGTGCTCAGCTTTGTGATTGTGATCACGTAGATTATTTCCATTTCAGACTTGTCTACACTGTGATATCATCTGTGTGACGCACGTAGATTAGAGGGAGCTTAATTTTATAATAATGGAGTCACTGTGGGCAGTGCTAGGATTACCACTAAGATTAATGGTAAGACACCATATTATTTTCATGGTCAGAGACTTAACGCCATTTGCTTTGACGCGTGGGTATATGGTTACTGACATTCTTTTTTTTATAAAAAATAAATATAACCTCTTTATCATGTGAGTACCTAAAACTTTGGAGTTTATTTTCCTGGTATTTACATACGTATATTAATAATAGAAATATGTAGTTACAAACAGTTCTCTATTTCTTTGGGTTGCAAACGGTTACTTATAAGGAAAAAAATATGTTAGAAAACACGTGTCAGTGGAGGAAATTGACGAGGAAGGAATTCAAAAGAAACATTTTCTTTTTAAATCAGTGCCGCCTTTTTTGCTGTTCAATTTAATCGACAGTAATTTATTTTTGCCTCCAAATTGAACCGAAAGGTTAAATCGATTACACTTTGTTATTGACCTTGACAGCTATGAATTTTATTATTTCCAATAAGTTATTTTGTTCCGACATATAAGAATTGAAGAAAACCAGTCGTAAAACTGTTGGTTAAATAAGAATTCCCACCCTACCTCCAAACCCCTGCAAACAATTTAGCTTAGCCCTTAGCGCTTGTAACGGACTTTTTTGTGTTCATTTTAGTTACCTTAGAATGTATAAGGTTATAATTCTGAACTCTATGTACTGGTGATTAAAGTTGACAGTGCAGTGTCACATCCAGAGTTACCGACCCGTTTCAACGTCACGGAACGCTGCCATGGTTCCGCAGTACAATCGTCTGTGCTATATGTGTAGGTAACTGCATAACACATAGCCATGGGATCAAAATATAACTTAGTAAGTATGTGCCACGGCAACTTGCTTTCTCTGCGGGGTAGATAAATTAATTAATTTGATTAGCGCGTGTTTCTCATATCAGGTATATGATGACAGTGATAAGGAAAAATATCGTTTTAATTAAAACATACAAATCAATCTGTATCTAGTGTATGCTTTAACTAACTATAGCAAAATAAACAGTAAGGACCGTTTAACTAAATGCATATAATCACTGCTAAGATTAATGAAACAAGTTAAAGTTGATTGGTCAATTGGTAAAAGTTAATGTGACATTCACTCAACAATAGGAACGCGGTGTGCTTGTAATTACATTACTGAGAGTTACAATGTCAGACTGGCGGATTTCGTAACTGAAATGTTGTAAACGCGACAAACGATAATTGATTGTCTCACGTTACTGTAAGATGTCGTTCAAGGGTGACACGCTTGATGAAGCAGAAAGCTGTTACACCGCTCAGTTCTTGTGTACTAGCAATACCATCAACAGAATCACCTGACTATAGATGACTATCTGTTGTTATACTACATTAGCAATTCAAACAATTTCCGGCACAAAGTAACAAATAGGAATATTTTTAAAAACTCACAAACCGATAGCAGCATCATTAAAAGTACATTATGAATAAAATTCATGTTTAATGGCCTAAATGGTTTAGTTTGATCATGACTCTACAGATTGGTAATAAAAATATCATTGTGTTCGATAGCAGATGGTGGATATTGTAGAACTTAATAATTGTTCTTGTGTACACCCACTGCCGGCTGCCGTGCTCAAGGACAGACACGCTGAAGGCGGTAAGACAAAACGCAATGTACACTCAACATGAACTCGAACTACGTTTTATAATAACACAGGCACGAGAAGACATTGTACTAGATTTGCAGAGAACAGTTATCTTTGCTAAGTCTGACGTTGTGCGTTCCGATCTGTTGCGATTACCTACCTCCGCGCACCTTATCGCAGATAACGAACTGCCGGTTTCATCTCCACACCTTATTTATAGTATCGTTCCTGCCATATTTAGATGAATCAAAGTCACAGTTTTCAATATTAATGAATAAAGATTGAGAATCGTTCAAGACTGGAATAATAATAACCTTGATAGTTCTTTTAGGAGAATTTGTTCTACAACAATTTGCTATGTAGGTATTTAATTGTAAATTAAATACATAGCTTTTCTGTAAAACCTTTTTTTTTTTCCTTATTTTTTTTAAATTTATTGAATTAAATTATGTAAGTGGATTACGTGCTAACTTAGTTATTAAATAGTGCGTCATGTTCGAGTTGTTTACTTGTATATAAATATACGAGTACGTAGGTATGTATGGTTTCCGCAAACAATTACCTTGTTAAAGCTGTTTGGAACAGGACTAATAGGACTAAATTATATAATTGCTTCGAATCACAAATGACAACATTTTCACAATGCAGGAGCTGGAACATCGTCCTGTCTAAGAACAGAATGCATGTTGACTGTAGTGCTGGAATATTTATGTTTGTTTACCTTCTTCCTTTGCATTTCCTTTTGAGTTTGAGGTTCGGGCACTTTTTAAACACAGAAAACGAGACACCATCTAAAAAACCCATGGTCGTTCACATAACATCACATATTTATCACAAGAGTGGAGTTGAAGTACGATTTTATCACAGATGTGTGGTGCGCGAGCGTGGCGGCATGCGGCGTGACTAAGCGATTAGCGCGACCACGGAGACTGTAGGCCTGCCACCGGGCCCCCGGGCTGCCACAGCTGACGCTCTCCACGTCCCTTGCACGATGCACTTCACTAAACGTGCCGCGCTCACTAAGCCACTAAGCTACTACTGCATTTTTCGTGACGTACCGCGGAGATCCTACTCGCGATTGTTTAAGTAGTCATCGCGTCATATTTACGAGCCGGTGATCTCGCCGGCGAGACATCTGTGTCAGCTCTGCGCGCGCGCACCTACGACTATGGCGCTGCCGTGTCGCACAACAGTTCTCATATAAACGCCCGTTTTATTTAAACGTTATATTAAGACCTTCTAGTGTCAATTCCAGTTCCATACTGTCGATCAATTGCCTATTAATTGTTCTATCATAGGTATATCTAGAATGACTTGCATTATAATTAAAAATGAAATTAACAAGTGATTTAATAAATAACATGACCGTCAGAAAATGTAGGTGAGTAATTCAGGTATGATAATAATACCTGGATTGCATGTGCTGTCATTGAAGTACTGATAATGTTTAGCGATGTGAATTGCACCTTAGATAATCTGTTCGCGTATTATTTGTACTTGAGAAAATATTACAATTGTTATACACCGAGATAACTAGTGTTTTCTTTTGTTACTCATCGTGTTGTTCTTGCACCTACTTTATAAGCAGCTGTGGCGAATTATAATTTATTGAGTCTGTTTCATAAATAAATAAACACATCTTCTTAGTCAGTCTGGCAAGGCCAGGATTTATAGTCGAAATCTGTCTGCTGAATATTATTCACGACGCGACAGAGACTCAGCTCAACTTACTAATTATTCAGTTCAATCTTGACGGTTTCTTAACATAAAAAATAAAATATTTTTGAAGACAAGCTACGTTTTGATGACACTAAAAGTTTCAGCGAATTTGAATCAAATGCCTTTCTTTGAATAATTCAATCGAGGCACATTTCTTTCCCAAGAATACTAAATAGTGCCTTTTCAATAGAAATATTCACTATATAAGTACATCATTATTTATAACAGAAACATATTTAAGTGATCCATAACTGAAAGCAATTCGCCACGTGGATTCAATTTATATCGTTTTATCATCAGTGTATCTGTTAGGAGCCAGATATTAAATCGGAGTGTCGCATCACATTGACTTGCAGATCAGTCTGTTCACTGACATGTCGACTGGAGATTGCAATTTCATTTCGCGCCCCTCGCGCTCTTTCATCACTCCTGAAAGGTGCTATCTGAACTGATCTCGGAAAACGACCCTTAGATGTCCATATTTCCAAATGTTCCACTAGGTATTTAAATCTGTTCAATGAACTTGGAGATTGTCAAATATAAATAAACAATGAGAATAAATGTTAATTATTCACTCACTGACAACTACTGGACGGCTTTGGGCAAAACTTATCAGACAAACTCCATGTTCACTAACATATGTAGATACCTACGCCCAGTCTGCGGGAAAATCCAAATATGAGCGAATGTATGACGCAATGACTACTTACTAAAACAACCCATTCGTATTTACCTCAAAACTTACAAGGATTTTTTTTTTGAGAACGTGATGAGAATAACACTCATTAGTTCTAAACATTTAAGAAATTTTAATATGAGAAGTATAGGTAGGTACGCAACATTGTGCCTACGCTAGAAAGAAGCAAGTTATTCATAAACCCAACTTAAGTACATATATTTGAGGAATCACGATGTTATATTGATTCACTTGCAAGAGTAAACCAGCTGTATTACAAGTATTTATTCAAGTTGATCTGAATCATACTAAGTTACTTCAAGTTAATCACTAACAAACAAAGTATTAAGACCAACAAGTCAACCTTGGAAGTTATGTTCCTAGTAATTTTATATGACAACCGGCAGTTGTGGATATAAAGGCTTACTCAAGTTGACTGATACTTTTCTGTCAATCTAATGTTAGATTTACAAATGGAAACTAATAAAATACGTATTTACTTTCTTTACGTATTTACTTCACGTATTTACTTCAAAAGATAAGAAGTTGTTCAATTGCGTAAACGTTTAATAGCCTCATAAACAATAAGATCGATGCATTTATTTTAGATTTTGTCATATTAACAGTGCCAAAAATCTCATGAATGCTTATATTCTGTATATTCACCGACGTAAGCTATTTTGATTTCCGAGATTACATGGAAATACTTTACAAGAATGTATCGTAAAGCTTTTCACGAGAAGCTTCGTAAATGCCATCCATGTTGCATTTACAACGTTTATTAAATTCTGAATAATATTTGAGAACCTGGTTTTGAAGCTTAGTTATGAAAATATGTGCCAGCAGGATGAAGCATTACGCTGACTCCACTTTCATTTTAGCCATTATTTGAAGGCTGTCTCACAATATTGAATCTGTCACAAAATATTATTAGGTCATTTGTAACTTGATGACATCGATTCGTTATAGGCATGGTTGATGAGAAATTCTATACTTTGTAATTAAATATACAATAAGTAAGTAGATAAATAAGGCAATAATGAACACGAACACAAGTAGAACTACAAGATACTAAGTTCAGTGAATAAAATAATTGCCAACTTAAACTTTTCGGTATAAGACGCGTTAAATATGAATAAGCTAAGTTTAAAGTACTAGAACTCAAAGAACGCCGAGTTTACAACTGTTTGTTCGCAGAAATATAAATGTAACGCCTAGAAACTTTTTTTCGTAACGAGAATAAATGTTTATTGTATCAAAACTTTTTGATATCTTAAAAACAATTGAAATGCAAATGGTTTTTGTATTTTATAAGGCCTGAACTTAATTATTTTAATTAAATGTTTTAAGTTTTCATACCCAAACCCTGCATCTCAGTAGGTAGGTAGTATCTCAGTCTTACCTGTAAAACAGATAAAAACACGAATTAATAAACTGATCAAATTGAATTAATTTAAAACAGATACCTATTAACTATTAACTTATTATGTGCATAATCAACAAACTGAACACAAATACAAATCTGAGATTGCTTGCTTGTTTCATGTTTTAAGAGACGATCAGCCTGTTCTATACCTACCTACATAGCTGTAACCTAATAATATTGACCTTTTCTAAAAAGCGGGCCACATTCAACAGTATTAGCTCTTGTTACTACCGGAGCAGGGAAATTAAATATTATTGAAGTAAAATAAATATTAGGTACTGAAGCATTAATATTCCTAAATTTTCCGTTATTTGTGTTTATCAAACTCAATTACGTGAACTTCGATGAATCTGGTCGAGTTAATCAGACGAGAACTATTCAGGTACGCTAGGCATTCTTGCGGTGCTACCCAAATCTAAACTCTATAGAACAATTATTCAGGTATGTTCCGCGCGCCGACGGAACCGTTTATACATATTGCGATCAAACATCTTCCCGTGTTAGTTCTAGGGTAATCACCCAGAAACTAACGGATAACGTGAACATGTACTGTGATAAACAAAGATTTTCTTCACAAAAATGGCGAAGGACAAAGATTTATGTGACATCATACGTCTATTGTGCCTACATCATAAATGTGTTATTCACGTTTCCTATAACACGCTGATCTGATAAGTAGAGAGAATGAGTATAGCAAATGTTTTTTCCTTTGTTCCATTAATTTGCTCTTAATAGAAATAACCGTTGTTTATCGGAGCAATAACGAACTCAGTCATTAGTTTACCAAGCATGATAATCATCAAATATAGGTATATTAATGCAAAACCTTAAAATGAAAAAAGAAAACCTGTTCAATTTTCACAAGTATTGTTCAATTGCTTCTTTCACTATAAATATTTTCTGATTAGCCGGGAATGAAGGAATGAATCTATACAAAAGTAAAAATGGACCAACAAAAAAATATTTCTTATTTATGAAAAAGATCTTAACGAACAACATTGAGCTACAAAAATAGACATGTAAAATGTAGCTGTTGCAGTGTTGCCTATTGTTTACTAAACCTAATTTAGTCTCAACTCTGCTTTAAGAGTTCAGTACCTACGTCAGTAATATTTCTAGAACACTTAGGGTCGGTTCATATCTAACGGAATATGCGTCGCGTATCATCGGTCGCGTATCATCGGTCGCGTAACGCCAGGACTGACAAATATACGGTAAAACATTCAATAATTCACACCTAACCGATGATGCGTTAGTGCGTCGATCATACATTTACGATACGCTCAACGCATTTTCCGTCAGATATGAACCGACCCTTAAAAACTCTTAAAAGTTTCTCATTTATTTTAGTTGACAAAGAAATTCTTTTCCGGGAATAAAAATGTAAAGGTATTACCCCGAGTCTTAATTAATTAATTTACTCGAATTAATTACACGATTTAAGTGTATTTTACGAGGTAGAAGGGAGGTGTTTATTGGGCGGGCGCAGCTGGTCCGTTCGAATGGCTCGTCGACGCAGCACTGCTGAAATGACGGCATCGTAACTTTGATTAATAACCAAGATATAGGCAATACTTGTGAATGAAATGCGTTTAAACTACTTCCAGTGTCAATATGGATGGATTGGAGAATACGACTCACTTTTTAATGAGCCTTTTTTTCCATATGTATAATGTATACACATAGGTAGGTACATATCTAACCTTTTTGATATTCACAATTTATACACACACACACACACATAATATGTGTCAACTGATGGTACTGTGTACGGTTTAATTATTTAAATTACGTGTACCTATTTAAAAATTGGTACTTTAATGTACAATTTTTAAAATAAACTTAATTCACATATTTTTCTCCCAAATAATTTCTTGCGACTGAGGTCGTGTTATTATTTCAGACTCCAGACAAAATCATGTTATTTTCAGTTATAGTTGTGAACCTCGAACAATGTATTATTTGAAGTTATCTCACGTTGGCAAAATTACGAAAATAAAACTATATCGTAGTGAATACACGTGTAGTTTGTTATTAATATTCTAATCTAATCATAAACGTGATAAACTCTTCATTTGTTAAGCCTCAGGTCTAACGCAAGCCCTATCAATGTAACTTTTGACGTAGCGCCATAATGTGCTTTGTAAATTATTACGATACGTATTTTATGATTTTAATAAACAGCCTGATACCCACTTCATAAAGATAAAATACATAGAGAAATTCTTGGTTACTTAAAAAAACGATAAATTGTATGGTACAAACTTCACTTGTAGAAAACAAAAAGAAGTAGTTTCCTGCGCAAAGTTGCTACATTTTCAGCAAACTTAATTGCTGTATATGTCGTACTTTTTGCCGTGTACTTGTAGTGTTACACTGAAAAAGAAAATTGGGCCAAAAACTACAAATTGTTGGTTTCTCCTTGGAAAATGTTAGTTTATATTTTGAGCTGCAGTTTTTATGAAGTTTTAAATTACGTTTTTTGTACAAAGGAAAAACTATGCATAATTTTATCAGAGAGCAAAGATTTTGCCCCATTACTTCAGAAGACTGCTATCAATTTTATTTTGTAGTAGCAGACGTAAGTTCATAGTGTTTTTGTAACTAAAACAATAAGAACTTACTTTTCTCTTTATGTTATATCTATTCTAAGCCGAAGTTCTAATGAATTCAATCCTCCCAATTCTCCTAAAATTCCGAATGTTGATATGTAGCAGCTTATCCATTTACTTTGTGGTTTTAAAATACGTAAAAGCTGGTGGCGACTGAATGAATCACGTACGATTTAGCCTGCGCGCATACTGCATTCTATTTAGTCGGCCGACTGTTAGCCCGTTGGTAGGAAAATACGGTTATTTTTAGATAATCCTGTATCGAATCAAAGTTATCAGTCGGTCTGGTACCGAACAACACAAACACAACATAAACCCGTAACAACGGTTAGGTCAAAAACTTCATACTGATTTATAAGTCCAAATCAACTATCGGCCGGCTTTGTAGTATGCTTGCACTTAAGTTAGCGTACATCGCTGTATATTATATATGTATGTGCACATAATGCGTCGTTAGTGGTAGCGGCGCGAGCGACATCGCCACCGTCGGAAACCGCGAGCGCCGCGCCCTGCACTCGCTGAAACCACCATCTGTTGCTCACGATATTAATTTCAGACTTTAATGCTCTTCAATAAAAATGTTATTATTTGTTCTAATGGTGTTTTTTTTTCAGTGAAGCTGGTAGCTAAGGGTTAATAGTAACCGCAAGGATTGATCGATCTAATTTCACTCTTTGCTAGTAAAAAATCTTGATTATGAAAACACGATTTTCTATCCCACACATTGCAATAAAATATTAATAAACAATATAAAAAAAGGGATATTAGAAACTGAACATAGATAATCCAGGTTATTAACACTGTTAATTAATTTATACAAATATTATAAAGAGGAAAACTTTGTTTGTTTGTTTGTTTGGTTGTAATGAATAGGCTCAAAAACTACTGGACCGATTTTAAAAATTCTTTCACCATTCGAAAGCTACATTATTCACGAGTAACATAGGCTATATTTTATCCCGGTACGGGCAGTAGTTACCACGGGACGCGGGTAAAACCGCGGGAAAACGGTTAGTTAGGAATATAACACAATTCTCTAGAATAATACGAATTTCTAGAGTTTTTCTCCACCATGCACGGAAATATAACCTATTTTTCCTTATCTGAAGCTAAGTATAAACCTAGCCAATATTTATCGCTTTACTTCACACCTGAAATCTAGCTAAACGACCTCTTCGGTTTGTTGAAGTGGTTCGTACATAGTGCAACCAATAAAATGGTATTATCCAGCAGTTAAGATTTGAACGTTAAAACAGTGCTTTTGTCATGCGTCGCTACGAACAGGCGTGTAGTTATAAACCTGAATAATAGTTTAAGTGAAGTAAACCAGGCGTGGTATTGAAGCGGACAGGTATTAATAATTATGCACAGACGACATCGAGTGGGAATCAGTTGATATTTCGGCATTGGAGTGGCTCCGCAGCGCACAGCGAGAGCTCTCGATTGGTCGTACAATTTAATTTACCATCACGACAGAGGACGTTCCGGAGCCGACGCGGTTCGCTTTGATTGAAGTTCACTTTACTCTCACTCCACTCACCAAATATTTCAAATGATAACGCCGCACTAAAACAATTTTCTTGACGTATTATGTTATCGATAGATGACGTGCGCATGTAATGAAAAGCCGCGTGGGATTTTCATTAAACCATGATCAAACCGTGTACTTTACGATCAATCAGTGGCAGTAATGGCTTTGTTAACAACTTAGGTAAATTTTGACTGAAGGAGCCTTTGATAATTTCTCTACTCATTATGAAATCAGTTAACTGACAATAGATAACAGGTGATCAATTGCACTTGAATTCCTGACGGACGTCAACTAATTGATTTGGTAAGTTCAAACTTAAGTCAGGCTAGTCCATATCAATATTGTATGTATTTAATAATTCATTCTACTAAAGTTCTCGCATTGCCCGCCTATTGCCCCGACCTTCCAAGTTTGAGAGGTTGTTGGAGGGTAAAAATGCCTTTTATTTATTTCCCTTTGAACATACTAAACAGTATTAAGGGTACCTCTTTTACATAATATCATTTCTGTGATCTACGGTATCATATACATATTTGTATGCTGTCCGATATTCGTTGCTGAGTGCTGGCAGGAGTCGGCTATGTAGTAAGTATATTGTTTAAATATTGCAACAAACGTGCTTTACAATACAGTAATCCATTTAAAATGTAAATATAGTGTGGAGTAGCGAGCGTAGAGCGGCGCGGCGGGCGCTCGTTTCGTACCTGTTGCCGGGACGCGGCGGGTCGCGGTCGGCTCCGGCACTCCGACAGCACACGTGTCTAGAATGCTAATTGGCTTTTTGCCGGATGTCGCTCTTTGTTCGCCCCACACATCTACATCGCCATGCAAAAGTTGCACGATTAATCATAATAACTCTGACGATGCGTCAACTGTTACATAGCCTTGTGATAACGATGTGTAAAGACCCGAGTTAACGCTTTAGTTAAGATGATCTAATTTTTCTAGAACGTACACTACGTACACAACTTTTTTCCGATAATGCTGATGATGTTGATGCTGGCCTCTAATTTGAACAGGTAGGTAGTAGACGTTAGGGGTTAAGTGGACTACATTCATTGATTGACCCCAATCTTCTAACAATACAGGCCGCAAGACCGACCGGGCGAGATTCTGGTCAGCATAACGCTATAAACAGATTAATTGTTACCACTTGATTGCTGTCAATAAGCATTTTTATACTTCTGTTAACTGTAGTTGCCGTTTTCTGTGAATTTCCAACGTTTACACGCGTGACTATTGCTGGTCTTTGAACTATTCAAGGTTACATGAGTTGATGAGTGTAGCTACTATACGGAGTATTAGACAAAAACTGGTCTCATCTCTGGATACACCATCAGTGATTTAAAAAATGTATGGTAGGTATGTTACAAATATACCGGTTTTTAAAAGACCCATTTGTATGATAGTGTGAGCAGAATAAATTCCAGTTACGATGATTTATTTATGGTATGTATTTTAAAAGGTTCGACGAACATCGAACCTCGTAAACTGTTTTAAGTTAATACCAAAGTACATACTCAATATTTCTCAAGACTTACAGACCTGATAATTCTGTAGACAATTTTAGATTTTCTTTTGAATCTTATGGCGTGTCGTCTTCTAGCCAGGGCGGAGGAGCCCGCGAGCAGCGCGCCTTGAGCTTCGCTGTCGCTGGCGGCTTCCTCGCCGCTAGAATAGGGCGGCGCGGGCGGCGGCGGCCGGCACGCGAGCGGCATCTGCTTTGAGCTGCCTGCGGAGCTGCCGCCCCTGCCCCAGGACAGCATGGAACTCCGCAGGGACCTGAGAGTCTCCGTTGTACAGCCCCTCTCACTGGCCCGCTACCATACAACAACATATCGGCGCACCGACACACACGCGCTCCACACCCCACACACTTATCACAAACACTATTCACCATCAAATTCACAGATACCACGCTCTACATGCTACAGTAGAGAGATGATGACGACACTAGTTTTTATGAACTCTGTTACCTCAAACAGGTAGGTGAGCACGTGGATCAGACTATGCAAAGAATGCGTAGAGTGAGCGTGGTGCGCGCGAGGGCTCCTCGCGGCTTCATTATCACTGAACAAACACCGGTATCTGTAGCGCATACATTAACGCCGATCACACATAAATGCGGGTGTGTATATATTTTGCTTTATCTCTAAACAAACAAGGAATGAATGAATGCCTTTTATTCACTGACAGTTATCTAAATCTCTCATCATTGTCGCGGATGAGCCAATCTACGACTCTGCAGCTAACGACAGAGTCACGTCAACGGGACATAATCATTTAAAATAGTTACAAATTGAACACAGCAATTAAACAGTCCTAACTACAAAAAACCGTAATGCTAGACAGAGTGTTCCAAATTATAACATAGGAGACATATGTACTAGCCAATAGCCATGACTCATAATAATACGGCGACGAGATTGATGACCTTCACAATAGGAATATTAAAACAAAGTAATACTGTCTCAATAAAGCAATAGTAACTTAGGTTATTTGATGAATTTCGATATATTGGAAGTTCAGAATGTTTTATCAAGGCATTGAACTCTTATTGTGACTTTTCCTTAAAGTTTGACAGTACTGTATAAAGTGAATGTTAAACACAAAAATAAATTCGAATAGTTTATCACTGCACTGTGTCCTCGTCACTTCACATATTGCAACTTATGATCGTCAGAATTTCACAAAGCACTTTTATTATGATAGCTAATAGGAAGGCAAAACATTGGGCGTGCTGTTGATGAGGTTAAACGTGTTTCATACGGGAAACATACGCGTAAACTAAGGAGTGTGTGTGCGCGGGCGCCGGCCGGCCGCGTGCCACCGCGTCTCGAGCGCGGCGACTCTCGCGACATTTGCGTTTGCGCCGAAATAGAAATGCTTTCAGAGCCGCGCCTTCACCAGACGACCAGACCACCTCTCGCTGCTCCGTCACCTTCGCAGATATTGACCAGTCTGCGTCCCCCAAATTGCCAGAAAACACATTCACAAATTGCATTTCGGTAGTAATTTACATTTCTTATTAATTATTCAATAGGTACCTAGTTTGGTTGATAATTGTCTTTGTTTTGTTATCTTTGATATATGGTCAACAAAATCTTCAAACAATATTATTGGAATAGCAAATTCTAGACCGATTCTGTGTGCGTGCTTCAAGTGTCTTTTCCAACTCAAACATTTAAAAGTTTTATAAGCACTGATGTTTTATGAAAAGACCTGACAAAGAGCACCACTACAACTTTAAGCTCCCTTAGAATAAGTACGAAAAAAATAAAAATCATTATGCAAAATATCCCCACAACAAAATCCTAACGAACACTGCCCAACATAAACGAGGGAGAAAAAAGTGAGGTTATTAAAAAACTTCGAGCCTACTTTTTCACCTAATTCTGTGATTTAAACTTGGACACTTAACTCTCACTTAAGTGTGAATTAAATTAATGCAATCTTTTGAATTTAGAGTATTAAGAGCAAAATATATACCTAACGGTTATTTTTATAAGTGGAGAAAATGAAAATGTTAAAAGTAAATGAGACCTGAGCGAGTATTTTCTCAGTAGGCAGCCTCATTAGGGCAATAGGCTAGACGTTCTCACGTCAATACACAATTCTGTCGTTTCGTCCTAGTTGTGACCTATTTAAAGGTAAAAGATTTTCACTGAAATGTTCTCCAGGTGCTTGATCTCGGGACTATGGGATTGTTACCGCAGCCCTCATAATGGCGTCCACGGCCGGTTTCGGCCACGGCGGCTGTTCTCATTTAAGGAGATCAGCCAGCTGCGCAGGACATATTACAGTGCATGAGCATTTGCGCAGACACAGGTGCACTCCCTATTCCTTCACTCTCATAACCCGATGGGACGGCAATCCGACACGACCGGAAAGAGATCAGGCGCAGGACCGAAATTTACGTGCTCTCCGCACGGGTGAATGAATCACCAACTTCCAGACTACGGGCTGCTTTGTAAAAGTTTAAGAAAACCCACAAAGCGAGCCCATCAATCAGCGAGCGCAGCCCTCATACAAGGAACATAGATCACTCACATCTGGGTAGATCATTATGAAGTTATAATAATTTAACTTGTGTGTCGTCAAAAAGACAATAAAAATTGTTAAGAAAATATATGCGTAAGCCTTTTTTCCAAGAGGCTTACTGGATTTTGGTGGTCCATAAAATAAACAAAAATAAAACCGTAATCAACACTATAATTCTTATTTATCTACATTAAGCCTCGGAATAATAAATGAACATAATAAAAGGTGATGTTAAAGGTGATGTTGCGTGCGGTAAGACGTCACTTCCACCATCATCCGGCCATAGAACTGAGATTAATCGTCCAAACTAGTTAGTGTGATCGATCGCGGATATCGAGACGTTAAAGATTCATTCCAGAAAGGAATCCCATGTTACAACGACGTCTCGTTCCAAATGGAAACTAATGTAGTTTTAAACGATGTTTTATCAGCAGTTAGTGACGATCTTCTCGACCATTTTGTAAAAGGGATTTTAGAAACGTTTGAAAGTCATAATAGGAACACGCTTGCTCTGGATATGACGTTATCACCTCTTAGTTAATGCTTTCATGTGCTGGTCTTAATCTGGAGTTCAAAGCATTAAATAACATTATTTAGTGCTCTACAGCATGTCTTTAATTAAACTGCTTACTTCTTTGCAGACACAATTTCTTCGTTACTATAATACCGATTAATCTTTTCATAAAGCACTCAAAATATGTATTACTAAGATAATAATGTAAAAAATATTGTTAAACTGTTTGTATTCTTACTTGTATTTACTTCATATATTTGGCGCAGTCTTGCGTGTTTGGAAGGCAAATATTAAAATTATAAGCCAGATTATACAGGAATTACCTTATTAATATTTCTTACATAATCTGATTCAGTAAAACGTATTAAGTAAGTCTACAAATGAAAGGAAACGACAAAAATGATAAAGTTGGCTTAAAAAAATAAATTGCTTAAGTAACGGATTAGTAGGCACAGGACTCTCAAGAGAGAATATTAAATAAGGGCGGCAGTCGCCAGGTTAATTAGATGGCCTGCAGCCACAGAACACAAACGGAACGATATCACGTTAACCTAACTACATTGCTGCACTAACTGTTAGCCTATTTCTTAACCGTCGTTTTCGTGATAGAATGGATCGTCATTAACACGTAACAGCACTTCAGAGCTTTTTATTTCATCACATTGTGTCTCATGTGAAGTGGACGTAAAAGGGGAATGTATGTTTGTTGCACTGTGACTCGTAACTGTAAATTACAAAATAGAGGAAAACAAAGAAACTGCTTTTAGAAATACAGGTAACCCTATATCGTGTGTCGAATATCTAAAATTACAACATTTTAAAGGAAAAACTTTTTAAACAGTTGAATTTTTAATACAATAAACGTTTGCTTCGTTGCCGATCACGATTAAAAATGTACTTTAAAATCAAAAAGGGTTGATTTCAACCTACATTGAATAATTTTAGGAAAGGGGTCAGCAAAAATTCCGGACGGGAAGTTTTCTTAGCGTTAACGAAGCAAGAGCGCATTCTGCGGCTTTCAGTATAATTAATCGAAAATGTTCACCAACGAAACCAGAGCCAAAATATAGTTGTGTTTAAATCACATTATAGAACGTCCATACATTGTTTTAGGTTTGATGAAAACAGTCTAAAACAATTTCAATTTTATAATAAAAAAATGTTTTTAGCAAATAATAACCTAACCTAACAATAAGATGTTTTAAATGCCAGTGTAAAACTTAAAAATGAAACTAATTTCCAAATAGATGATGGTCTTTGTATGCTCTAAGTATGTATAATATACCTAATGAGTATGGGTAGATACTAGGTTTTTTAACAACAACATTAATTGCTTTCCTGTTTTCCTTCTCACATCATTATCTACCATCTAAAGTCGCTTACTGTTTAATAAATAAATTTACGTAGTACCTACAAATTGAAATGACGCCTAAAAATAAACTCGGTTTGTGTTTAATTACTCTAAATAACAAGGATAAATTGTTCGCTACGTGTACTATCGCGGGAGCTGTTATGAATATTTTTCACCGACAAAGTAACCAACAAAAACACTATATTAGTGCAGCCGAGAATTTTTCAATGTTAATAAGCTCTGCTCGGTTTTACACCGCAAACTACTCTCTTTATTCCCAAGTAGGGACTATTATTTTCCTAATTACGTTTGTTGCCGGTTCAAAGACAATATAATAAATGTATTATTACGCTATATTGCTCCAGCTACATTTTCATTTGCCAGTAGCTTTTCGCATTGCATAACCTAGATTGTAAAATGCATGGAAAGGTGTTCTAAGCGAACTTTCATTTCCAGCGACGAGCAGCGCTGAACAATTAAAACGTTCCGCATAAAAGTTAGTTTTATACAAATACATTTATTAAAATTGCCAGTTACACGAGTCAACTATCAAACAAGTTTCGGTATTGACTTCTGTAACTGTATTGAATTTAATATGCGTTACAGTTTAGTGGATACACCTGAATGAAACTACTTGCATGAAAAATATATTTCAATTTTCTATAGGTACATATCAAACCATGTAAAGTCCTTTATTCCCATTCCCTATAATAGACACTAATTTACAACCTGCATGCCGAATTTGTTCCGAATTTCCCGCGATTGGATTTATTAAAACGAAAAAATAAAATATAATACTACAGAATCCACAACAGTATTATTCAACTGCGGTAACCTAAAAAATAAACTCAGTTATCATAAAAAAATATGAATATATTATGAAAAATAAAATAGAACTATAATGTTTTACAATAAATTGTAGCGTACACCTACAGCCGGTTATTGTTAAAAACATACTCGTGAAAAAGTTTGCATTACTTAGTTGATTTAATAAATTGTGATAACAAAGTTTCCCGTTAAAATGTTTATGTAATACTTTTGAATATATTTCACTTAACACCGCATGGCATTTTACAACTTACTCATAAATTATTCATAAATAGTGTGCTGTAATTATTTTACAGTAAAATCTAAAATTCGTTTTAGTATGCTTACCTATATTATGTACTCGGTCGGATACATTTTAATAAATTAGCTTTAATTTATCGGCTGAAGTCATAACTAAGCATTGAATGAATATAACAAGTTTCTAAGGTAAGTCTACATGCGTCTTTGGCTACACTAAGCCTTTGTTAAGTATAAAAGGGTTACAAAGGCGATTGAAGGCCGGGCATGTGATTGCATACGTCTCTGTAGTTCCGTTTATGAAAGGCAAACTGACGTGGTACTGACGTAAATTCTACGTAGGCAATTCTCTCATTATTTATTACTATTGCAGATGGAGGAGCGAATCTGTTAACAGATTTAGTATCAGCAATCGATAGCGGTTAGATTTACGCGTCAATCGCTATGTCGGTGGCCAAAAATAAATAACGGAGCGAGCGGCGGGCGGCGCGGGAGCACGCGACATTTAGCGTGGAGTGCGCAGGCGCCGCGGGGATCGCCAGGACATTTGCCAACTGATAGAGCTATAAATAGCTCACAAATATGCGCGTGACCGACCACTTCGGGTGACATTTCTATTTTAAGTGAGCACAATAAAAATGTTCGCGACATAAACACGGAAGAAATTGCCACATTCTTGACATATTTTGGTGCGCCAAAAAGAGATTTGGTTTGGTTATGATAATGGCCATGACGTGGCAGTACGTCACAGTTTGTTTGCAGTATCGTTCGTATGTTCTTAAATTTTTCACACGTAGGTACTTAGCCATCTATTTACAATAGGTAATTAAGCGTAGACTGGCCAATGACAAAATGATTTAATAGACGTATCGTTAAATTAATGTATAATTTCGCCATCTGTCTGGGCGTGTTTACTACGTAAGAGCAAAATATAGTGTGGAGTACATTAGTTCCACGTGCTTGTCGTCATAGTGTCAATGTCCAATACTTTATTTGTGCTATGAGTGCCCGTGTGATCCAACACGTACAATAACTGTGTACCTATATGACACACATGACACATGCGTATAATAACATTAATTTCGTACGTGAAGATTATAGTTCCACAATAACGAACTTTTCCGACATCTATATTTTTACCGCGACGTAACTTATTTTCAGATAAGGAATATTTCTTACTTTATTAATAAACCGGTAGTTTGGTGATACCTGCATGCATAGAATAATACGATATCAAAGTTATGCGTTTACATAATTACAGAGTACCTACCTACCATCAGTATTGATTCACTGTAAACTATCACAGGCTCGGATTAAATTCTCACTTTAACATCTTTGAAAATGTTATCGCATTCAGCTCAATGGCCGTTAGTTCAATATCATGAATTCAATAAGAGTAACCTCGGTATTGTGATGACACCTTTAGAAAAAAAATAACCGACTTCCCAAAACACTAAAAAGCAAAAAAAAACTAATTTTAGGTGCATCGGCCTAGAAGTCGGTGTCTAATGGATGTCCCTGAGTTAATTTTGCCACCGACTTCTAGGCCGATGCACCTAAAATTAGTTTTTTTTTGCTTTTTAGTGTTTTGGGAAGTCGGTTATTTTTTTTTGTAAAAAAGTTTTTTATTTTCAGCTTTTCAGTGAAACGAATAAGGTCACTATCCACATAACTGGAAAGTTCTCATTGATACGAAGAATATAAGCCCAAACACGAGGTAGTTTTCATTTTCAGTTGTCGAGCTCCCTCGACCTTCTCTGGTCTCCATCATCAGGTCAGCTCCAAACCTTCACTGTTGCAAAGGTCTCGTCAATACGAATAATATAAGCCCAAACACGAGGTAGTTTACAGACTCAGTTGTCGAGTTCCCTCGACCTTCTTTGGTCTCCATCATCAGGTCAGCTCCAAACCTTCACTGTTGAATAGTGCTATCAGACATACATGTGAGTGTCAAGGTTTAACCCTATGTATGCTTACAACTTTTGAAAGTTGCCCTCGATTTCTCAGGGTTTCCATCATCAGATCCCTGACCTGATGACTATGGGACCAATTGGCAGCTATTCCGCGTTGAACAAAAAAAGAATCACGTAAATCGGTCTATAAACCTCGGCGTAATCGATGTACATACATAGAAAAAAAAAAAAAAAAAAAAAAAAAAAAAAAAAAAAAAAACATACCGGCCGAATTGAGAACCTCCTCCTTTTTGGGAAGTCGGTTAACTAGTTTGACCTTTGTTCAATTGCACATCTATTCAACAGATAATTCTGGTCGAATCTTTTCATAATTGTATCTGAGATAAAAGTCGCTTCATTTATCTGAAAGTAGGTAGGGCTTAAAATGTTTCGCAATTTGCAGAACAAAGGATGAATATACAATGGAAAGTTGCGCGGCCGCTGGCATCGCTGCAGCGCTGCGCGGAACGCAAGCTGTAATGTAAGCGAACATGCAGCAGTTCACACGACCTGGCTAATTTATAAATGCCATAAATTTAACAAGAGACGTCCAACGTCTTACTGCAAACAGCAACAGACAAGTTTTAATTAGGACCCGCCGCCGCCGGCAACTGTAGCCTTAGCAATTTAATGGTTAATTACGCGGTATAGAATCTGGATGCTTAACTTTCTTAAATCAATAAATAAAAATATATGCATTTTGTTTAGAGCACATAATATAGGCTCCACTAGGGTAATAGTCCCCAGGCCGGCGAACAAATTTTTTTTTGATACATATACATTTAAGACTTTGTGAGTGCCTTCCTTACGATGAGTCCGACAAACTTTTCGAATGCGCAAATTTTGGTGCAGCTGCGTTTTTTAATGCTTGACTCCTGAAATTGTCGATATGACGTCACTATGGCTCTTCGTACATACACGTTTCATCTTTTGAGATTCGTTTAATAAAGTTAACTAGAGAATGGTGGTCAACTTGTCCGATAAAGATCGTGCTGCGTTTGGAGTGTCCACCATCCTGAAAATGTCGATATGACGTCACTATGACTCTTCGTACATACCTGTTTCATTTTTTGAGATTCGTTTAATAAAGTTAACTAGAAAATGGTGGTCAACTTGTCCGATAAAGATCGTGCTGCGTTTGGAGTGTCCACCATCCTGAAAATGTCGGTATGACGTCACTACGACTCTTCGTACATACCTGTTTCATTTTTTGAGATTTGTTTAATAAAGTTAACTAGAAAATTGTGGTAAGCTTGTCCGACAAAGATCATGCTGCATATGGAATGTCCACCGTCCGGAAAATATAGATATATTTTAAGATTTGGTATAAAGTACTGACAATTGGTGTGAAGTATGTTAATAGTAAATGTTGCATTTAGAAAGTCGTTTCGAATAATATATGTATCATTACTACAGGAGGGATTTATTAACTTGAAAACACCTATCGATAAAATAATCTTATATAAGCTCTAGCTTCTGAAATACTAACAATTCGCCGAAGTTTTTTTAATATGAAATGGTGCATTTAAAAACGTCTTTTGAATGATGTATAACTCATTACTAGAGATGGGATTTATTTAATTGAAAACATCTATCAATAATTATAATTTTAAATAAGCTCTAGCTTCTAAACTACTAACAATTTGTCGGAAGTATGTTAACACGAAATGTTTCATTTGGAAAGGTTTTTCAAATAATATATAATTTGTTACTAAAGAAGTAATGGATTAGCTTGACAGAACCTACCGATAATATATTCTTAGAAAAGCTCTAGCTTTTAAAGTACTCACAATTTGTCGGAGTTATGCTAATACAACCTTGCGCTTAAAAAGATCTTTTGATTGAAATATGGCTCATAACTTCAAGTGAGATGTTATTCCTTAACACAATGTAAAGTATCAATAATATGCCTTAGGTCAGTTATGTCTTCCAAAATACTAAGAATCGGTAAGTGGTATGTTAAGACGGAATATAGCGCTTAAAAAGATCTTTCGATTGACATATGGTTCATACCTAGAGGTGGGACATTATTCCCTAACATAGTAAAACCTATCGATAATACGCCTTATTTGGGCTATATCTTCTAAAATACTAAGAATTGATAAGTGGTATGTTGAGACAAAATGTTGCACTTAAAAAGACCTTTTGATTGATATATAGTCCATTAATAGATGTGGGATATTATTCCTTAACATAATATAAACTATCAACAATACGTCTTAGTCAGGCTACTTTTTCTAAAATAGTAATTTAAATTGGTAAGTAGTATGCCAATTTAATATACTTAAATAATGCACGTGAATATTTAAGTCAGAAATTGACAAAAAGAATAAACTTCTTCCAATTGTAATATTTTTTTCTCATTTTCTTGTCGAACTGACTATTTGACTCACTACATTTGTCGGACAAGTGGATATTTGCAATAAGAATAGTATTATCTATCATTGTTGTATTTGTCCGACATGTATGTATGGGGAGACACAGTGACGTCATATCGACATGTTTCGGATGGTGGACACTCCAAACGCAGCATGATCTTTATCGGACAAGTTGACCACAATATTCTAGTTAACTTTATTAAACAAACCTCAAAAAATGAAACGTGTATGTACGAAGAGTCGTAGTGACGTCATACCGACATTTTCAGGATGGTGGACACTCCAAACGCAGCACGATCTTTATCGGACAAGTTGACCACCATTCTCTAGTTAACTTTATTAAACGAATCTCAAAAAATGAAACGTGTATGTACGAAGAGCCATAGTGACGCCATATCGACAATTTCAGGAATCAAGCATTAAAAAATGCAGCGGCACCAAAATTTGCGCATTCGAAAAGTTTGTCGGACTCATCGTAAGGAAGGCACTCACAAAGTCTTAAATGTATATGTATCAAAAAAAAATTTGTTCGCCGGCCTGGGGACTATAAGTACAGTTGTATTCATTGATATGGGTACTGGGCAGGTACAATAATTCTTAGCCTACAACATGGATTAAATCTGTATAATAGAAGCTTCCTCTTGAATGTACCTCTACATAATAGGTACCTTTAAAAACATATTTACATTCTTTTTATTTTTGAGGACATGAATTGCTTCTTTATAATTCAAAATATTAATACGCACTTGAAGTTCAGATGTGGAACGTTTGATTTTGCTGATAGGTATACCTACTTACTTGTTTGATTATTGATCTTAAGACATTTTACGAACTCGCTTGAATGAAATCGTAGGGATCATTAAAAATGACCCAAATCTACGGACTCATATCTACATCTATATATGATTGCTCTGAGCTATCCTAAAATGAAAATTAAAACAGAATTCTAATTGCATGTCAGCAATTGAAAATTGCCGGGAATATTTTGAAAAGTTATTTTGCTTCCATCTCCTCGGAAACCCCAACAATACACCATTGTCTATTCTGTCTTAGTTTTAATCAGTCGCTCATTAATACGAGTACCACGGGGGAGAAGCATTTTCTCACGGCCAATCTAAAGTTAAATTTAATAAACAATAAGCTGATCGAGCACAATAACATTTATTCTACAGTTATAATTGAAATGTTCGTAATTACTAACTTCCAACACCTTTACAGAAGTGTTCAACTATTTGCAGTTAATTAATTATTTTTCATTAACTAATTGAGTTTCGTAGTTGTTGCTTTAAGTGATTTGTTCTTTTATTGAAAGTCCCGGCGGGCGTGGAATACAATTTCCGATCAAACATAAGCGAACTTACAAAAAACTAATTCAATGGTTTCACTGAATATTGATTTACTTAATACATTTAGAAGCGAGGAACCATTTAGCAGCCGTCGAGCTTTACATTTCCATTTTCCATATGGAAAATAAATGAAAAGTTGAAAGGTAGCTAAGCTCGTAGGTATTATTATAACGGAATATGGAGAGGTCTCTATGCGTTTTGTTTGTCATGTCTGCGTGTATGACGTGGGTCCAATATAACGTCAAACATCGAAAAGTCCTTTATCAATATCAATTTGGCGATGAATTTTCGATTTCGTCCCGCATATTTGAGCCTAGAAAAATCATAAATAAATCATTTTTATATGGCTCAGTGTCATGAACTTAGTTATTTAAATATTTGTTTTATATTTGATAGCACCTGTTACATACCCGTGGGTTTTATATACCTACAAAACAGTTTTGAGGAAGGTCTACAAGTTCTAAGTACATAACATAAGACATTATTACCAGAAAACTATTGAGCTGCTAAGTATACAAACCATATGCCCAATGATTTAGGAATTTTGGGTTTAAATATTCCTAACTAATATAAGGTTAATTTCCCTCATGTGATGGATGACAGATCTGGTTTTAAATAACTCAATCATTATTATCATCGATGTTATTCGACGCTAAAATCCTATTTGTTGAAATTAAAGCCAACTAATAGGCTTGCTGCGGTGGAAACATTGTTAGTATGTCGCTACATACATACTGTGGTTTACTAATTCCTAGAAACGTATTTGATTGATTGGAGAAAAGTAGGTATACGTAATTGTGTATCTAATATAAATAATACACAAAAGCTTTAAAGCTTTTACACAATACTTACCTATCGAATGGTAAGATCTTTTATTTTGAAAAAAAATCATTCGATACATTTTACAAGGTACGGAATATCTATTTATAGGTTAAAAATCGTTGGCATTTCTAAAATTGACGACCAAAACTGGTGCTTGCCATCGACCTTCTTCAGAATCTCCACAGCGTACAAATTAAAACAACAAGCCGCGAACCTCAAGTGTTTCCATTCATTAGTGATCTGTAATGAGGAATTCTTGAAACTGACAAAATAAAACCATGTACATAGGAACCTCATTAAAAACTGAATGTGTAGCGACTTCTCGCTCACATTTCCAAAGTATATAGAGGGAGTTTTCATATATGCGTAATTAAGCTCTCAACAATGTAAATTAATTTGATTGAGACGGGAATAAATCTCTGTATTCTGTTACACGTTAATTAAGACATGCAAATATTTAAGAACCTTTAACGCACGAGTTCCTACTATCCCGTATAATAACACATAACCATACCTACATATTCATACATATGGCTAAACAAATAAACAAATTAAACTTATGTAGATTGTTTGTACCTACTGCTGTCATGACACGGTGAAAATATAAGCAAATCTAAGCTTGAGGAACTTAAAAAACTTACTTCGACAAGGTGATGATTATTAAGATAATTAACGCACACCTACACGATGAGACGACAGGCAAAAGAAAACACTTTTTTGCATTTTTTGGCTATCTGTATTCGCCATAGTTAAGATTTTATCGAAATCGGTTTTAAAGAAGCAGTAACTTCATATTATATAGCTTTTGAATTCATATTAGCGCACTTCTCCAGATTTCCGAAGTTAATAGTATTAATTGGTGCGGTCCGCCGGGATTCAGGAGTCGGACCGGGGCAGCCGGTAATCAGCCACCGCCAGGGTCCGATGAATTATTGATTCCCTGTAACTGTTTCGTTAGCATTCTCTTTATACTACAAAGTGTACATATTTTAATACTCGATTACAATCCTATCCACCTTTAAGTAAGTACGGCAGGGCTACAAACTGCGCGCATTAGTCAAAATCAACAAGTTAGTTCGTCGAATTTGTAAAGTTAAATTACATTACGGGGTGGAATTCATGCCAAATAAGTTGATTTCGACCGACTGCCATTATTGATATTTCAATCCTTTGATTTTATTAGTCACTGATGCGGTAAAATCTAAGCTTAAATTATACCGCGTCCAGCGACGTTCCTTTTAAAATACCTAATGTAATGGTAGCATAAACAGTTGTCTATTTTGATAAAACCATTTAATGAAAGCTATCGTGTTTCTACATTAATTTTAGGTCTCCAATTAGCCTATTTTAATACGAGTAAATTAAATTATCTCAAAAGATTCCATGATTGATTAAATTCGTAGAACGTAGTCTACGTAGTCTGTTCTACGACATTATATAGAAGAGGGTCATTTTATATGTGATCTTTCACGTTTCTTACGAGAGGAAATAAATCCCATTTTCTTTAACCGCAGTGGATTTTAACAAGAAACGGAAGCTTATATGCTCAGCTCGTTGTAAATTATAGTGCTTTAAGCTAGAACGGAAAATACGACCACGTAAGATGTAAAGAACTAGTCTTTGCGTTTCCAGACACGTTAATTAAACCCCAAGTTTAGACTAACTTCAGTTTCTTACTTGAAGCAAGTCATATCGTTATCATGATATGTTATCATGATATGTACAATATGCATGTCATAAAGTGTAAAACTACTTACTCGTAACAAATAAAGGCTGAAAAGCTTATTTATGGAAACATCTGCTTATGTGTGAACATCGTTATGTAGTACGAATTCACGAAAAAAAAATCTTCTCATAATCAGCTACAAGCTATGATTAGGTGCCTGTGTAAGAAATAAGTTAAAAAATCTGAGTAATCTTTCACTTAAGTTTACATAGAAGATAATAAATAATAAAATGATATCTATTCCCCGAACTAGGTGGTTCCTACAGCTGCCAAGAAAACAATTTGTTGTTTCACTATTCCCGGAATAGCGATTTGTGGCAAGGATGTAACAAACTTAGATTGCACTTCACGTGTACTGCAGCGACGTACTAAATTAAAGAGATTTTCAATCTAACATGTGGTTTGTTCCAATTAAATTTTGTTACAATTTAAGGTAACTTAAGAATGAATAATGAAGTTTTAGTAGATTTAGTTATAGACCAAAAGAACAATGAAAAAGTAAAGCCTTTCCCTGAATACCTAGGTGCCTACTAAAGCTAAAAAAAATCGTGAAACAATAAAAACACCACCCTATCCGCGAGACTTTTTTGCTTCGCTTATAATAAATATAATAATAACTTAGTCCACTTTTTAGAGTCACAATTTGAATGGGTATTTTCTTTAGCAAGGGGAACGAGCGCTTGTGACTGTGACGTAGCCAGCGGCGAACAAGACGTCCGTAACATAAAAATGTTCTATTTCATTATGTAATGTACCTAGGTATGTACCTACATCCTGATCGGAGCCCACACATGACAGGAAAGCTAGTTCTCCTGCGCTAACATCAACAGGGAAAACAATTGTTTGCATTTATGTGGTGCATCACTATGTAGGTAACAATAATTAAATAAAATAATAGTGTAATTATAGAAAAGTCTGTTATAGAGGTTTATTGCATTACACAAAGGCACTCGAAATGCGTGTAGTGGTTTGATTTAATTAATAAAACATGAATGATTTTACACAACGTTGTGAATTGAAACCTTCAAACAATAAATATGGCTGCAATTATTTATATTACGGTATAGCAGTTCCGCCCGTTGTGAGTGTCACAGTTATTTCGAGCGTTATAATTTTCCTGCTTTTAACTCTCATACCTAAAGGAGTCTTCGAGAAAAAATATTCACGCTCGGTCCAACATGGCTGCGTAATATTGTAAAGAGCTTCAGAGATAAAAGAATTGCGCGGAATAAAAAAATGCAATTATACGAAAGGACAAACACAAATTATTTGCAAGTAACCTTAAGCATTTTAATGGTATTCAGAATTTGCCAAGAATTTATTTCGTCAAATAAAAGTCTGAACGAGACAACTTCATTAAATTCCGATTCGGACAAATTATCATACCTTTTGGGTTTTACAAATTCTGTGTTATGAGAATGTATAACTACAAAAACAAACACTAAATACATAGAATTCTACCTCTACAATAATTAACTAATTACATTTTTTTTTAACATATGTACCTACCCAATGAAATGAAGTGACGTATACGAACATGTAGCAAAAGAAACCTCATTTTATTAGCAGAAATAGACTGGTAGGTCAACCCGTATGTTAGGTTTCGCTGAGGACAACGGCGGATCCAGGGGGTAGGTCACAAGGTCATGACCCCCCCCCTGGGCCAGGTTCAGGACCTATGAGGACCAATAATTGAAATGGTTAAACACAATGTTTTATGTTTTTGTTATAAGATAATTTTTATTCCGAGTGAATAGGTAGATACCTACATAGTTACAGGTAGAGTAGTTTTGCTGAAGAATTCGTGCTCGCAACGCTCGCTCTCTATTCTTTATTTACTCTCCGTACCCAAAA
The DNA here is from genome assembly GCA_963856015.1 of Helicoverpa assulta. NCBI lineage: Eukaryota > Metazoa > Arthropoda > Insecta > Lepidoptera > Noctuidae > Helicoverpa > Helicoverpa assulta. The sequence goes on from CAWLCW010000016.1 coordinate 8,680,440, forward strand.
GGAGGAAACTGGATCCTGTTACTAAGAATCCGCTGTCCGGGTTGTCTACATTACCTACATACTGTATCTCATGCAGGGCCGTCTTAACCTATGGTGCAGGGTGTGCAAATAACCCGGGCGCCTCGGTCTCAGGGGCGCCGCGGGACGCCCCACCATCAGGAAATTTCGAAGAAATTACACCCGTTCGTGAGTTTACAGCGCTTTTTGAAACTTATGAACTTTAATAAAAAATTTGCGTGCTCGCTTCGCTCGCCCTAATTTTTACGATTGCGTTGTCCTGTCTCGACTTTCATAACTTAAATCTGGCCAACAGTTTGAGCCTGCCATGATTTGGGAACATTTTTTTAAGTCCTTTACCTACCAAAAAGTGACTTTCGTTCGAACGTTTTTATTTATATTCCTTTTAAAGTACTTCGATCAATATGTACTACTCAAAATCTTTCAATAGATACATAGGTGTTGCTTGGGTGATGATTGCACCCAGGTGCTACATGAGCTAGAGACGGCCCTGATCTCATGAACCCTTACCAATAGTAAGACAATTGAAGTCTTCACAGACAATGTTTTAGGTACTTGGTGAAATAAAAACGTACGCGCCCTTTTCTGCGTACACAATACTTTCAAACGTTTATTATTCAACCTGAAAAAATTCCCGCGCTTGCTATGATCGCGCTTTCTTGTATTTGTGCTGTATATTTGTTATACAGCAAGAAAGCGTGTTCATCTACTTTTAGTCCTCGAACTGAATAAAAAATTTCGCGCTCGCTTCGCTCGCGCCTTTTTCAATTTCGCATCTGTGATTATGTCCACAAAATCGCGTTCGCTCAGTTCGGACTATTTTCTACATAAAAACACCTTTTTAACCTTAGTCCTCGACCTGAACAAAAATTTTCGCGCTCGCTTCGCTCGCGCTATTTTGTTTGGCACGTATGTGCGGTATTAATATGAAAAATTGCGCTCACTCTGCTCGGGCCATTTTCTACATGAAAACACTTTTCTTAACATTCGTAAAAATTTCGAACTTGCTACGATCGCGCTTATTGTATTTATACTACTACTTTTAATATTAAAAGAAGTATACGCTACAATATAATATTTTTTGTGACTTGACCACGACTGTGTGACCTCCCCCTGGCGCCGAAGCTGGATCCGCCCTTGGCTGAGGATAAGATGAAGAGTTAACGTTGTCTTTACTGACCAAACCCATACATACGAAATCCGTTGGAGTTCATCCCCTGAGAGTTTTCCTAGCTACTCGATTAGCTCGATGTACATAGATCAAAGTGAAGTAATGAACTAATGACTAGTAACTAATCCATTAATGGCGCGCATGCTAATGCATCTATTGCCGTCAGTCAATGTCTACAGATGGACCTCATCTAGACATTATATACGTAACAAGTATCTAAACTACTAGATTAATTACAAGCATCGCGCAGTAATGGAAATAGCAGTAGTCATATAAGTACTTAGTTCACCATCTGTTTATTTGCATATTGAGTCCTGACTCCGAACAACAATTTATCAACTTAGCCGTTTCACATCCGATACTAAAGCTTCAAAAATAAATAAATACACAAACTAAAACTCACAGTTAAAATATTAGTTACATGATTGGGCTGATGTTACCTAATTCAAACGGTGACATAAAACGAGGCTGAAAATAAAGGTAGGTAAGTGATGAGAATAATAGTGGAACAAAATATGATCAAATATTGTGAAAGGGTTCGCTGATAGTCAAACAGTATATTATTTCTGCGACGAGGTTTATTTTCACTGGTCGCTCGTTTGCTCACGTGTTGTAGGCGCGTAAATTTTGCCTTCAAATAACTATAAAACAGTTATAGGTTATTATTTTATGTTTTACAATGTTTTACTTTGTGTTACAATCAGTATCAGAAAGACATAGAGCTCTAATAATTTTCTTCGTGGAGTTTTTCATTTACTGTTATTATGCTAATTTCTCCTTTTATTTATCAAATGATCAAATACGAGAGCTGTCAAAACAAGTTCCTAAACATATCTTTAAAATTCACAAAGGCTTGCCGCGTAGCTCGCGCTACTGAGTAACGTTTTTGCTGACCTTTCATTACTCTGGGCAGCAGCTACACTTCTCAAGTCAGACCCCGGCTACCGGCATGTCATGCCAGAAATCCTTTTAATATTAATTTACTCTGACGCGAACTGTACAGCAGCAAAGAAATTTTAGCTAGCTATGTTTTTTTTACAAGCAAAAAATATACCAAATGAATTTTTAATATTTCAATTTACCCTCCTGCCTCTTGAAAACGGAATGGTATTAAGCGTTTTAACATAATAAAATGCTTGTTAAAAAGCATACAGCGCATTGTTTGAATCTGAAAATGTGTTAACTTAATGAGATTAATATGGAAATAAAATCTCACATACGCAAAGAGGAGTCGCTCGTTCTGCCGTTGACCCAAAATTTTACCTTATGATTAACATAAAATTCGGTCTGGGGTTTATGAAAACTTTGTGTGTAATAGAACACTTTGACAATAACATCAACATGCCTATCGTAATAATACCTTAAAATGATAATAACATATTAATTGAACGGCAAACAAAAGCGTTTCAAATTCAATTATCACATTTGGTTCCATCAACTATTTTCGATTGGCTCATTGCCACTAACGGAAATATTCAAACAAGTTTTCCCGTAGATAAACAAATTCATGTTTACATGTAACTATTAAGTAGTAAGTTATTGTTGGAAATGTATACAATCTACTATCTTTGTACCTTTGCCTCAGGGCGCTGTCAAGTACTAAAGTCGGCATACCTGGAAAAATAAATGTGAGAACGACTTGAAGAAATATTGTTCGCATAGGTGCCCCAGGATCCCCCTGCTGTGTAGATATACGGTACATACAATAATCATAAGTAGAGGTTTACGGCTCCGCATTATTCAACCGTGGAATTTGGGCAATGTCGTGAACTATTTGCGCTGCGGTTGGCGGAGTACGTAATACATACGTTCGCTTATAGCGCCACAGATAATCTGATTATCTACATTTAACGTATTTTAAGATTGTTACTTTCGATTATTAAGTAGCCAATAAAAATAATTACATGAAATGTAATACAAACTGTGAAAAACATGTAAATGATCGTACGCTGATACAGGGTGTATACCATTAGAAATCAATCAAAATGTTTTATATTTAGAATAAATGATAATATAAACCTCAGGAGGAAAATAAGGTAGGTATAAAAAAACGAGGAAAATAAGTGGACCTGCGTTTGACATTTATAATTTCTTGGCCAAAACTTTTAAGAGAGGATCATTTTTGGTTATTAAAACAGGATAGGAAATTATTTTGCTTTTATTTTATGGTAAGGTGGTTTTGAGACAGATATCACAACAAATAAAATGAAATATGTCACTGACTCAATAAAGCCTAGTTAGAAATCAGTTGCAGGTAATTTCCTAATTCCTTTGAGATACGTAGCATACAGATTAGTGGTCTTCAGTACTTCGAAATATATAATAAAGTGTCTAAGTACCTACATTATGTTGTTATCAACACCTCCTGAATACCGGTATTTCTAAGAATACTTATTTTTCTTTAATTTTGTAAAGAAAACACTTTTAAGCCGCCATAAATAATAAAAATGGACCAAAAATAAATGTAGCGATATAAAAACAGAATCGCCAATAACTTATTAGAACTCTCAGTTCAGTGGATCGTGTATAATCAATTTGTCGGCAGATAAACAAAATCGCCAGCCAGATTATCTGAACGGCCGCCGAATGCCCCACTATACAATGTTTATTTATAATTTTATTAAATTGTTTCCTCGGACAGATTTAGTTTTATGTGATCATTTATTATCGTTTTATTATGGAAATATAAACAACTTTTGCTAAAGATATCTATTAAATTATTGTTCGCTTTTTATCAACAGTTTACGTTCCCACATAATTTTCTTCCATTACAGGCTTTTGAGACTTACACGAAATACAACTCGAGTGTACGCTGAAGTTAAAGCACAGCCATAAATTGACCGTAACGGCCGCGTAATCTATAGTCGAACCAAGCCTTTATATCAACACCCTTTTACATCTCTTTTTACGAGATTAAGTATAACAATTTATAGCTCAATTAAGTTGCCAAAACATTTTGATGAAAGCAGATACTGACATGTTTTACAAGTTTTTCGCTGACTGAATGTTTTTGATTGTGTACGTGACATGTCATTTCCTAATATTGCGTTTGTTAAAGATTGGTAGGTTAACAACACGGAAATAAAAATAACACAAAAAGTGCTTAATTTTAATAGGTATAGTTATAGAAAATTCGTCAGTAGGTAAATTTACTAAAAGAACTTACCTGCACTCTGCTTGAGGCACTGATTGAGGCACAGATTCTTCTTGCTTCTGCTGATTCGAAGTCGTCGTCACTTGAGCCGAAGTTAAGGCCAAAGCTTTATACCGCGATTGCTCGGCCGTAGGCAACACTATATCAACCGATCTCGATCTGAGTCCACTGCCGGGAACCGTTAGAGAATTTCCGCTACCATTTAACTCCTCGGCTCGACCACCAGAAACTTTTGAAAAACACGAATCAACCGATGCGGCGCGGTCACGTTTTAGTTCAGGAACTGCCAGGTAAATGTCGTGAACGAGCGAGTCTTTTGCAGCGAAGGCTGCTTCTTCTTCAGAAGCACGAACATTTTCGAGCGAACTGCCCGTAGGCTCAACAAAAAACGCTTCTTGTCTTGATATGGAACGCCTTCGTTGTGGTAGTATGGGCGGTTCGTCTACAGGCGGTTGTAGCTCGAAGGACGGCGCCCCCGGGGTCGGCGGCGGCGAGTGCACCGGTGGCGGCGGGAATGTTCGCGGTGGTGGCGGCGGAGCGAGCAGCACTTGGGGCACGTCCACTTCGCTCTCGTCTTCTTCGTCGTCGTCCTCTGCAGACGAAGAAGCGAGAGCGCGCTCGGGCGTGACGCGCTCCTCGCTGCGGCCCGCGAGCCACGTCTCCATGTGTCGGCAGTGCACGCATGGTGGCGGCGTGCCCTTCCCGGACCGACGGCGAGACCATAGTCGCGGTACCTGCCACAAAACATTCAACACATTACATACTGTTTCATTATCACAAAAAAAAAACAATGCTTCAACCATTATTGTGTTTGATTTAATCTGCTCCACTGATTTAATATTCCCTCTGTAGTTGGTAAACGTTCGTTTTATTTTTAAATTAAACAATTTAATTTATTTACTGCAAACGTGAATATACACACTTTCAATTACAAAGTAGATAAATGGTTTACCTACCACAGATAAAAGTTTAATTTGTAGCTTGAATGCTTTTCAAAAGTATAAGTAAATAGGTAAGTTCAGAGGCGGACCCAACCCTCAAAAAAGTTTACAATAAGTACCAATGTTCTAAGTTTCACTCGGTGACATTAAATAACGGAGGACGAGCGTAATAAGTTATTTTGTTAAATATTTTTATTTTCCTTCTTTCTTCAAAAACATAAAAGGTCTGAGGTAACTAGAGAATCATCTCACGGTTTTTATTTTTTTAAGCGAACTAATTTATTTCTTTGAATAATTAACACCATTAATAAGACACGTTCTTTCTGCCAACCCCAACAACTAAGGGTTCATTAAAAACTGGACGTGCTGTCTGTTACAGAACTAGATTATTTCTTTGTTCCCACAGCATTTTTTTTTACTATAGTACCTGCTTTTAAACCTTTTCAAAAAAATGTTTACAGCAGTACCGCAATGAGGTCGCCAATTAACAGTTTCATTCTTTACACCATCTCTAAAGCCTACACCACCACAACAAGTACCAGAATGCTGTAGAGAAAAAATTGCAATTATAACTGTACACCAAGTACCATTCACTCAGTAAATGAGTACCTAAATAAAGTTTTTTAATTAAACCTTTTCATCCTTAAACAAAATCTTGCATCAAATTCATTCAGTGAACCCGCAACTTTTGCTGAAGGCATAAACTGCGACAAGTAAATTAGCAAGATAACGTACCGTAAACTAAATTAAGTCCTAGCCTTTGCCTTGACAATTACGGAGGAGAGAAACCTTGTTTATTCCTATTTAACTCAAAAGATTGCTTGGTTAAGTGTTCTTTATAAAGCAGGAGAGTACCACAAAAAAAACATTGACTTTCCTGTCTACACTTTGCATCTAAGCGTTGCCTCGTTTTGTAGTTAAAGGATACAGTCAAAGAAAAGGGAATCTTCTATAAAATTGACTGGGAAAACCCCGATCAGTCTAGAGAAGATTTTGATTGACGACCAATTTTTTTTTTTTAACTGCTTTTGAAGAAAATTCTAACGTTGTGAAATTCCCTGTTCTTTGCCTATATTTACCCTTCAGTTACTTTATCACAGTACTTAATATCTAAATGAAATAAAATGTGGTGAACTTACCTCGAGATAAGTGCCCGAGTCATCAGATCCGGCCGAGTCGAAGGATCGGCTGCGGGCGCCAGGCTGAGGTACTGATAGCAGAACACTCGCGCCCGAACCTCTCACCGCTTCCAATTGGATCTCATCGAATGACGCGGAGCGGACCTGCCAATGCACAGCTAATTTAGATATATAAATAATTTTTTAAATATTTAAAAAGAAGTATCCCTTCATAACAAACAACGTTGTAAGTATTGTAAAGACATAGGGGCGCATCTCTGCATACTTCCTTTGGACTACTAATTGATATTTTCGTCTAATTCACTCTCTGCCTTTGCTTGAATGATACCTTATTAGAAATACCTATATTATGTACTTTTATACTTTAGGATTGTAAATTTTTTCTTAGTTCTATCTTAAACTTACGCCACCTCTAACTAGGTTTCGAACCATAACTTTAATCGAGACGATGGTTTATACGCAGTATAAAGCCGGTACTATTTTTAAGACCACGTTTTATAACAAAGTGGGTAGAATCATCTAAATTAAGCTAACTAATAATATACCTAATAGAAGTCAAAATCTGTAATAAATGTGTTACCTGCTTGGGCACTTCGAGGCTACTTTGCGTCTTCATGTCGGCGGGCGTGGGCGTACGAGATCGTTTGAAGGTGGTGCGCAGGCGCTGCATGGCGGCCGGGGCGGGCTGCGCGCGCGCTCCTCATGTCGCGGGCCCGCCCCGCCGCCCTCGCCCGCACCCCGCCGCAACGCGCTCTCACCACCTCTACACATCAAACTTATTATACCAACAGCTTTTCAAAACAAATGAATATGTAGTCAACGCTGCCACTGTGACTGATAAAAGTATACGAAACTAAACATACGATGCTGCAGAATTGTTCAAAAAAGTTACCTCGGCCCTGGTACATAAAAGGTGGTACATAACATGATGGGTTTTAGACAGTAAGAATCTGACCCGACGCTGCTGACCCACAGCGAGTGGAGTCATTTGATGATTTCCGATAAAAAAGGTCATCATAAGACTGCTACAGACTTTTCTGATCACTATGCCACTTACGCGATAATATTCCTAACTTTATTGCTTTTATTAGATAAGTGAGGGAAAACCTATTGTAAGTACCTACATTACGATATCCAGCAAAATCAATACAGCACTCGTAGGTAACGTATATCAGATGACACCGTAGAGAGAGTCAAAAGAATCGGATTTCCTACGTAAGTAGGATTACCTTCAGTAGGACAGGGCGAAGCGAAAGCTTAGAAACTGAAATAACCCATATATGTACTACTTTAGATATAAACTAGATGTCATTTTTTTAAAACTCCTGTTATATCCGAACTCATTCAACAGTGAAAAGTAAACAAATACCAAGCATCGTCTTAATTGTAGAGAGAATTTAATTACGAGAACATAATTCTCCATAGTAATAATAGACAGGATTATGAAGCGAAGTGTTTTTCTGTTTTTCCCAAAGATTCCACCAGAACCTCGTCTCGATTCCAAGAAACTTGTTTGTTTTGCACACGTACAGGCTTAGATAAATAAAAATAGTGTTCTAGAATCTTCGTTGTACGTACTTACTACATATACACAGCTATATAAATTTTCGCAGCGGATCAATTCAGTAGCCAGAGTGATGCCTATCGAATGGCATTCAATCTGAATTGTTCTCAATAGGGAGTGCGCCACGTCTTTCAATTTGAATCGCATTGGAAACTCGTCGTCACGCGTACTGTCTAAATTGAATACGGATTTGAATCGAATGATTTTAAATCCAAAATTAATCTCACATTGACGGGATTAAATTAAAACGTGAAATATTTTGCGTATTTGCAATTTAACAAAGGAAATGTAAACCACAAACGAGGCGACGAACTTGTCCAATATATTCTATAATTTTCTCATTGTGGGTAAATGTCGATGCTCTTCTTAATTTCTCTACAATTTCGTGTGACTAAGTCGAATTGGTTCTAAGCAAAACATTGAACGTCTTCATTAATCTGTAAATAATGATATACGCCCCTGTTTATAGGTACACGAAAATTAATTTAGAATGGAAATATAAGACCGTAGAGGCAAGTTTAAAGCAAAGATATCAGCTATATATCTAAGTATATTAAATAAATTATCTCCCATTAAATAAAACAGAATGTTAATGGATTAAACCACAAAAGAGTGTTCCTGTCTGTTCATTTAACACGACTAATTGCGTGGTGCGATATCATTAAGTATCATTATCGCGTATTTATGTCTGTAGTATGAGTATCTATGTATGTTTCAATATATTGTTTATTTTTTCGCTCATTAAAAACCTCTTTGAATGAAAACTCTCATACAATAATGAAAATGGTGACCTAAAAGCTCCTAATAGCATTTGAGTTCATCACAACTCCATTAAGATTAGAATTCGAAATAACCAATCATAATGTACTTACTAGCTGGATTAATAATGATTAAATCAGGAACTTTGTTAAACGCGTTAACTCGGTACATGCATAGCTTTGATGGGATTACGGTAAAAGCAAGGCTTAACTGTATTGCACCTATAGGTACTAGTGAACACTACGACAGTTGGTACAAGCTTCTAAAATCTGCAAATCCTTAACGTACAGGCTTATTTGCACTTCCTAATATATTGATTATTGCTAAACTTGTTTTAGCCTTTCCTGAAATATTATTTCCACGTGATCTCTCACACATACCAACAAACCTACAATAATTGTTTATTTTATTTCACCATGTAGTAGAAATGTCATGACATCATCTTGAGTTGATGGCATTACGCCTAACACGCACTGCATACATCGTTACGTAGAGCGCGCATATTGCCACGAACTTTATTGCAGGCGCTAAGATATATGTGTTAGTCAAGTTGAAATATGGAGGACTTACGTGCGTATCCCTTGTGATAATAGTAGCCGGGGGCGTCACAGAAAAATATATTAAAAGTACCGTCCGCGGTTCTGGTGAAATGTTGTTAAAATCCCTTTACTCTGCCTTACATTCCTTTTTGCCCATTTCGTTATTTGCGTCTGAAGAAACATCTACATTTTATACAAGGAAATAACAATACAAAAGGAACACGAACCAATCGCTTTTGAAAACGATTGTATCTACATCTCAGTGTCCCCGGGTAACCAATATACCTACCTAAAGCCACAGAAAAAAATGAATGGATCTTTATGGTGGCCACATTTTTGAGCTTTTGAGTCCTGAAGCACAAACAAAAGTCTGGTCACCGCCTGTGAACGTTTACGGTACCTATAACAAGCAAATGTTGTAAACCTGAGCTCATTCACAAAGATCTGTACTACAAACAACTGTTACGGATCTATATTTATTATCCAAAGGATATCCTCTCCCAGCGATACTTGTAGCCGTGGGGCCTTTTATCACAAAGCCGCACTAATACCGATATCTACCGAATTCATGAAACCTCAGCTCCGAGTAACAGGCGGAACAGTTCTTTGTGTGATTTCAATACTATACTTACTCGTTTACGGTGTGGAAAAATCTCTCGTTAAACCAGTCGATTCCAGTCACGTCTAGTAATAACCATTGCATTTAAACGACATTAGTCCGTTGAGTAGTTTAGGTCAAACGTTCTTACGTCCCTTAGCAGTACTTTTACTTTACACTATGAGGTATATAGCTACCTTTATAATGTAACATAGATATATTTATGTTTTAACCGACGTGACTTTTAGTCAAACCCCTAGTTTGTGTACCCTCAACGGAAAGAGGATCACCAGTTTGAGCCAGTAAATCGGTAAATTTATTGATCCTTCAAAAGGTTTCCACTTACCGAACCCTCGACCTCTTGTTCCACAACACAACCTGTTGTTTATTTTCGATCAAGATAGCTGTAAAACAGAGCCGGCTTGGTTTTGAGACGACAGAGAAACTTACAATAGGTAATTGGGCAGCAAAAACTTCCAAACCATTTTCAAGGAGCTTAATTTTTCTTCGTTCTTTTTTATTTAATCTTAGATCTTTCTTTTCATTTTATCCCGTCGTTTTATCATTGCTGAAAACTGTTAGACAGGACCTACACTAAGCATATTTTAATTGTTAAGGGTGAGTATTTCCTGCCTGAGGTGAGTATTACCATGTAGGTACTAAGTATAGTTGCTAACGCAAGGATCCCCGAGGAGGTTGGAAACTACTTAGCTTACCTCCTCAGGGATCACACTGTGATGTTATTTATGTGAGTAATTATGCATGGGTGTGCATACGTAACGGTCGGTAACTTAATGCCTCATGAGCTCCGAAATACCTCTCGGCATCACTATTATTTATGCTGTGGCTATTACATGAACCTTATTTACCTACAGGAAATTACAACTTCATCTTACTGCGATGCCTTTTTACCTTTGTTGCTTTATTCAAGTCTACAGTTTTCCAGTCTACAGTTTTCCAGTCTAAATATACCTATTACACGGGTACCTATTTTAAATATAAATCATCAAAACCATTACACGATATCTTTTATTTATTGTTAAAATGTTTTTTTTCTAATAAATTCAAACTGAATAACATTTTAAAATAGACTCACAGTCTCATTATAGAATTACTGTTTCCAATATTCAATTGGACTAATACATTTTTAAATTATAAATAGAATAATATCGTATTATGAAATAAGTATTTGATTACTACGCTCACAGCCAGTAATACGCTTAGGTTTTTATTATGCTAATTTTTATTGTACTCTCCCCTACCACATTTCGGGGTTTTTCTTTCGTTTTCTTTATCCGCAGGTAGGTGACAAGAATATTTTTGTAACACGTATTTGTTTCCCCTCTTAATCTCCTGAGCACCAAAACTTAAGGAATAAATCTGACGTACTTGTAGATTTCCTTCTTGTAGATTTCAGCTTTAGAAGACCAAGGCATAGAAAAAACGTACATAGACCTCTTGAAGGCCATATACAGCAATAGCACCGCCAACATAAAATTAGACACATCAGGCACCAAATTTCTAATACATAAAGGAGTCAAGCAGGGTGATCCGCTCTCACCAAAACTTTTTACCAGCACACTCGAAGAGGTTTTTAAGGAACTGGCCGACCCCTGGATATCGCAGGGTATCCGAGTCGGCAGTAAAACACTCACTAACCTTCGCTTTGCAGATGATATTGTCCTATTCGCACCGTCGGCAGAACAGCTGCAACAGATGCTCCAAGAGCTGAGCTCCGCCAGCCTCAAAGTCGGGCTTGTGATGAACCGGTCAAAGACTAAAGTAATGACTAATAGCGCGAAACGTAGGGTCGAGGTAGATGGGCAAGAGATACAACATGTCGACGAATACATCTACTTGGGCCAGTTAGTGTCCTTCGAAAACAGGCAAGACAAGGAAATCGATCGACGGATCGAAAACGCCTGGAAGAGCTACTGGTCCATGAAGTCGCTTATGAAGGGTGAGCTCCCTTTATCGCTGAAGCGAAAACTAGTCGACATGTGTATTCTGCCCATCCTAACCTACGGCGCTCAGACTTGGTCTTTGACCGAATCTCAGAAGTCCAGGCTAAAAGTATGCCAAAGAAGCATGGAGCGTAGCCTGCTCAACATACGGCTTAGCGACCGGATACGCAACACCATTATCCGGTCCAAGACGGGCATACTCGATGTGGGCAATAAGTCTGCAAAGTTGAAGTGGGATTGGGCGGGTCACATCTGTCGAATGCACCCGGACAAGTGGGCCAATATTACCACAAAGTGGATCCCGGAGGATGGAAGGCGTCCGAGAGGGAGACCAAGGAAACGCTGGAGGGAAGACTTGGATAGCTTCCTCTCGGACTGGCCTCAAGCAGCGATGGATAGAGAAAAGTGGAAGACTTTGGGGGAGGCCTTTGCCCAGCAGTGGGACAGCATAGGCTAATTAAAAAAAAAAAAAAAAAAAAAAAAAAAAAAACTTGTAGATTTCCAAAAAGAAAATATAGAATACGATACACGATATAACTGCATTTACACTCATTATGCAAATGTAGGACAAAGTTTTGAAAATAAGTGTATTCCGTTAAATAAAACAGATGACTGAAAATACCTCGAGTAAGGTATTCTTCCAAGTTAAGAAGAAAGTTACCGATGTTGCAAGTTTTATTGCCGACTTCTTACGAAAAGTAGCAAATATTACGCATGCTTACGTATTATCCTTTTTTTACGTTGTGCGTAAATAATGAGAGTAATATACGACCGCGGGGGATAATTCTGATAGGGTCGGAGTAAATCCCAAGTGACATACTGATGGCTTAGGTCAGAGCAAGCATAAAAAGTTAAAAATTGCTTGCGTTTATCTCGCATTCTTTTTATAAATTACTAACAGTTTACCACATACCTAATGGTAAAATTGCCCAAATTTTTAATAACAGTTAGAATACCTATTTTTACAGATTCGTGCGGATAAGTTTCTGAAATGTTAAATACTTAATATTATTTTATTAGCATGCCTACCGTAAAAATTAGGTACGACAGGTACTTAGAATTAGCTACAGAATTATGAAGAAATCTAATACCAAGAGTTGTTGTAATACCCAGAAAATTAGACATTAGAAATTGTGAAGTTACATTTGATCTACTGTAGTGATATAGTTTTTGAAGAAATGCTAGGCTCTACAGCGGTATAAAGAGGACGTGGTTTAATTTGTACTAAATATTCGAAACTCTAATAAGTATTGTGTAGATATTTTGTGGTTTCATATCTACTGCAGTATGGAGAACTAATATTATCATGTGTATCCAATAACTTAAAGAAATCGATAAATCGAAAGTACGGACTGCAATAGAGTGCAATTTGTCAGAGTTACTTATAATTTTCGAACATAATAGACACGCCGAAGTAATGCATGCTGTCACCGATCACCACTGAAAGCAATTTTATAAAAAGCTTCAATTTTTAGGGTACAGAAGGATGGACAATGAATCCCTTTTAATTTCATGATTCCCTCACTCTGTAGTTAGTTCGTAAGTTGGACCCTCTTAATACTGTCAGCCTCTTCCCAAAATTGATGATGCAGGGTGTTTACAGGATCTGTCTTCTATACGTCATCATTAAGAGTGTGTAGTAACGTTATGGTCTGGTGTTAATTTTCAGTGACTGTGTTGATAGTAGGTATTTGGTTTGCCCACGATAATTTATACTCATGTGTTGTTTAATACAGGAGAATTTTGATGAGTTGGGTGAGCTCTGAAACTCGTTAAAAAAACGTGTCCTGGCCACCCTTCTAACTTTCCAATTGAGCGAGCAATAATGTGTCGTATATCAACTTCGTTGTCCAACAAATATTTTTGAGTACCTTAGTATTTTTTTCGTAATGAATAAAAAATTAATATCTACGTAAACTATATTTTTTATAAGTAAAGTTTTTATAACTAATTGTTTTGCTAGTTAATTTATCGTCACCGTCCGATCGAGCTAGCTTTTTTTCAAACTTTAATATTAAACACAGTGTATCGTCACTGAAAACCGTAAAATATTATCGTGGCGTGTTTTTCAAATAATTATAATCATGGAGAATAATATACAGTTTTATAAAGCAAACAAGTTGGTTATTCGCGTGCTATCATACAATTAATTCAACACCTACTTTTTTATGCATGACACGTAATAATTAAGTACGGTGAAGTCCTTACCACATTGTACATGGCGGTACTTTATTACATTTTGGATACCTGCTTATATACCGGTGTATGTATTATTAAGAAGTACTCCTACATAGTTGTCCAGGGCGGCTAGAAAAATAATACTACAAGAGTAAGAATAGTTAATTATGTGCAGCCAGCAAGGTGATAACATACCTAATGAATCAATGGTGTTTTAAAATATGTAATACAAATCTTACAATAAAATAACTAAATTGTAAGTACTAGGTTCTTGTTGTAAGTAACACAGCTTTGATAAAAAGATTAATCGATAACAGACAATTTGTTATTCATATTTGAGCTAGAAGAAAAAAGGCAACAATAACCTCGGGCTTATAAGCAACTCTAGATACAAACGTAATAGATAATGTTTACCTCACAGATAAACATTGCCAGAAAATTGAATTAAATATTTCGAATAAATCGTTTGAAGACAAAAAATATAGAAACAAAATAAAATCTTATTCTTGGCATTTAGTTAAACAGCATCTTTAAAAACAAATTAGGCTTATAATAAAAAGAACGTTAATGTAACAACCTACCGAGTCTTTTCCTAAGTGAGCGACATGCGACATAAAATTCGAGAATTTTAATGGGCGAATGATTCTTATTTCCTTTACCTTATTACGAATTTTCCCGAGGCTCCACGATACTCCACGGCAGAATTCACATTTCCATTTTTAAAGTGAATATGGAATTCGTAAATAAATATTCAACATTTGCCACACTGTTGCGCCGTCAAATGCTTATTTTCTCACAGAAGAGCTTCACGTCACGAAGCGCTTAATTTCTCTTTGTATAATTAATTAATTTAATAGAAATGTAGATTCTCTTGTAAAATCTCGCATAATAACTTGACAGTTTGAAATTAAAGAGATATATAATGCTTTGTTGCTCCATCCCGCTTCTTAAAATGATCTTTGGGTTGTGCTCTTTTTTAAATTCGTGGTTTGCTGTACAGGTAGGTCTTCTATGTTCAATTACGTATAAAAAACATTTACCTATTTAGGTAAAGAAAGTAACTTAACTAAGAAAGTCATTCATCAAATCAAAATTTAAATTTAACGTTTTTTATTGATTTGTAATGATAATTAGTAGATATGTCGTAATAAAATCAATTATCCAATATTATATTATATTGTGCAGGTGACAATACGATGATTGACTTTGAAACAGACAAATTCATTCTATCTAATCTAACATATAAAATATTTTATGTCGTATAATCCTAGGCCAGTATTCCATAAAATATGTTATTTATTATCTATCTATCCCAAATAGTCATAAATCTAACACTATAGAGGTTTATAAACTTAGTGAATTTAGAATAGAGTTTTGACTCAAGGGTCCCAAATACATACCTCTAAAATAAGACCTAACTAGACGTAGCTAAGACTTTCAACTGGCCGATGGCCATCATTCCTATCGTTTAGGACTGAAATGCAAGTGTAAAATACCTTCGTAGTTATAACTGCAATAAAAAAATACAAGGCCTCTTCTAAAAACCACTGTTATTAGCAAAAAACACGAGGAAAATATTCGCAGTTAATTGTTACATAGTATAAATCATTGGATATCTGGTCTCGATATATATCGAACGTGACGTATGGAGTCTTAAAACGTACCCTAGGTATACGAAACAATTGAAGATGCCGTCTTTGCACTATCAGGTTGTTGAGGTTGTTGCCGGTGTAGTCAATAAAGTGTTATTTGCGGTAGGTAAGTACCAGTTTTCTACTAAGTACATTTTTAAATTCTATACTGTTTTATGAACGATTACGTATGGTGCGTAAGTAATTTTCACAGGAAATAGCTATAATCTATGTCTATATGCTTTGAGTCTGACAAAGCTGTCATTTGTACATTTTCTGCAGCTGCTGCGACTAAGCAGAAGCCAGAAAGTCTGTCAGTCTTACCATGGATATCGTCTTGTGTAGTTGACTGGATTGAAGATAGATAGATAGGTAGTCGCTCCAAGCAAAATACTGGTACTCAAACAGATTCGGTGACTGGAAGCCCAACACCAACATAGTTGGGGAATAGCTGGATGGATGATAAAATGAGTCATCATCATCAGCAGGCGCATAGGGTAGGATAGTTTCACTACTGGGGAGAAACACTTGTATGACTTGTTTGAATTGGGGATTTTCTGTGCACTTACTTACTATGTTAAGGCTGACCCCACATTAGGCGTGCGCGATCCTCGGGCGTGTGAGTAGCGCGGGCGTCGCGAGCGCGCTGCGTGAAAGTCGCGTTTTGCTGCCCTGCTGCATGTGTGAAGAGTGCAAGCGACGCGCTCGCGGCGAGCACGCGGCGCTCGAGTTGCGTTCTTACCCCTACGCCCGGTATCCCCGCCGCCCGCTAAACGCCTTAGCAGTTAAACGTCAAGTCGAGCGCGCTGCAAATGCCGCAGGGCAGCAAAACGCGACGCTCACGCAGCGTGCTCGCGACGCACGCGCTACTCACACGCCCGAGGATCGCGCACGCCTAATGTGGGGTTAGGTCTAAACCGGGAGGGACTCCACCAAAATGTTTGCATTAGTTCACGAATAGGCAAAATGTACGTATCTGTGAGAGTCCACTTCATGTGTTCGTACTTGAAACCTGCAGTTTTGCCAAGATTTTCAAAATGTACGCTCGCAATTTGTCATTTCTTGGTGGAGCCAGCAAATCAAAAGAAACAGAAGTGTTGTATACTGTGCGTCACTACCGCTCACCGGGAAAATTTCGCTCTTGCGGAGGACGTTTATATACCATATTTTGTGTCACACGTAAACCGGACGACAGTAAGTATCCACCGAAACACTTTCAAAGATCTGATGAACTAACAAATCAGACCTGAGTTGGTCACCTGGGGCCAATCAGAGCTCTATGAAGCGATCATACGCTTTGGCTCCTACTGTTATTGTGGTTTCTGAAAATGTATTCACCTCATTCAACGATGCATGTAATTCTGATGGTACTATTAAGAACACTTGCTTAGCGCAAAAGCTGACGATGGCAGGCCGACTCTTTTGACTTCTCGAATAGGATACCATTGGTTTTTGTGCAATGCACACCTGCAATGCATGCTGGATTAGGATAAGATATAGGTGGATAGGATTTGCAGCAGAGAACAATTCTGTCTTTGTAATTGAATGACATCAAACGTAGTTTTATAAAAGGTGTTTTTTTAGACTTGGCTCGGGTCTTACTGAGACTGTTCGTAATCGTGAACAGTGTATTTGCGATCAGAAGTTCAAAGTAAGCATGTCTCTGGTATGCGACGCGTAATTTGTAGGTACGTTTCCAGACGCATAAAGCATTTTACGTGTGTATGGTATTAAATCGAGAAAGCGCCCATTTCTTATCTGCACTTTGTATCTGGGCTTGTTTTTAAAGCTACAGAAGCCTACATTACCTACCTCACGCTCAGTAGCGCTTGCGAGAGATAGATCTTCCTTTCTTCTAGGATTAAGTTTACATATTTTGCATCAGAAAAAATAATTAAGGTCTACTTAATACTACTCACTCAAAGTAATTTGTTTTAAGGCCACCACATTAGTGGAAGATAAGCTAAACTATGTTTATGAAAAAATCCTGATATGAACTCCATCTGTAACTTTAAATGATAATTAATTATTCCACTAAAGTCATCATTTTTGACATAATGTTCAAAAAATAATTTAGATGGCACCGTTTTAAATTTGGCTGAGAACTATTAATTTTCCTTTCATCAAGGTAATAATTATAGTTGGATTTTGATGTGGTACGGCAAACTGACGAACACTATTGAAATGTCTATCGAAAAATTACACTACCTACGTGTTAAAATATGGTGAATTACGGAAAATACACAACTCCATCTGTTGAAATAATAATCCTCTATAAAGAATGTATGGTAATTAATTGTCATTTACCACCTCGCTCTTTTGACAAATTTGATGTATTTTTACCACAGATGGAGCTACTTTAACCTTAGCTAAACAAAATTTTCATATTTTTTTTTCTTCCGAAGTTACTTATAAAGGTGTGATTTTCTGTGTAAAGATTAATAATAGGCCGAACAACTAATATAAGTACAACATTCAAATGTACAGTTTTGACAAACAGATTGCGTGTCGTAATATTTTACATCTTGAATTCACAAAATTAATCATATCTTTTGATAGAGTGAATCGATTTCGATGAAACAAAAACTAAGTAATACCCCAAGTTACGTAGAATTTTTGTATATAAGCATTGTCTGCATTGAATTCGTAGATTTTACGTGAATCCCGAACAAACAAACAGATAAACAGACAAACAGACAAACAGACAAACAGACAAACAGACAAACAGACAAACAGACAAACAGACAAAAATGACAAAAATGATGGAAATGGGTTCTGTTAGTTATCCTTTAACATGCTGGCTATTTTTTTTGTCAATTTCTTCAATGTACAAAAATTACTTTTCTACAGATTTATTATATGTATAGATTGGTGCACGATAAAGGAATTGAAAAAACTCGTTGTAAGTGCTCTCTAGCTTTAATTCTGGGCTCGTTTCACACACTTAATAAAACCAAAACTATTCAAAGCCATCAAACATTTTTTCAATGGCACTTGACTTATATTTCAAAATCTCAAAACGTCGACAATCTCATGACAAGGATAAGTGGTTTGGGGATTTCTAATAATTTGTGAAATAAATAAGTGACTCATACGAGAACTGAGATAGACAATATGACATTAGTGTCATACATATTACAATATCATATTAGTATGATATTGTATGGAATCTAACATTTATCACTAGATAATTCAATTTCATTGAAGCCTGAATCATTTTCGTATCATGTTCTTAAGGAAATAACGTGAGATAAAATCAATGATTTATGTCGTAAATACGTACGCCTCAATGATTTATTTCTTTCATCGCCACTGCTTCAGTTTTATGATTACTAATGCACAAATAAAAACATAAAGTCGTCTGCATGCTTTAAAATATTTGTCCCATATGGAATTGCAACTACGATAATTCAACCGTAAAAGTAAATAATTTTGGTGTAATACATAATCATTATCATCGGCAATTACCTTGCTTGTATGTCGCAGTTCATTCGTGCATTTTCATTTATATGTAAATGCGAGTTCATTTATTGGCATAAAAATTAATGATTTCTCATTTATTTGTTACATTGCGGGAGCATTATGTTTGCGTTATGAGAGTAAATACGAATTGTAATGGAACCTGTAATAGCTTTGTTGTTGCCTGTTTGAGTTGATGAATTGATGATGCGTTAAACTGCTCGGTTATTCATATTGTACGAAATGCTGTGCTGTTACATTGAGCCAGTGCGATGTTTGTGTATAACTCTGCGCCAAATGAACAAACCAGTTTCCCGAGTAATAATTCATTGAACAGTCATATGCCATTTTGTACTTCAATAGACATATTATGCATTATAGTGAATCGTCGTAAATAAAACAGCTCGTTTGGTAGGATGTGTTAAAGTACCACTTTGCCGGTATACAATGTAGGTAATGTGGCCGTATAAGTGCATGTAAAAGGAAACTAAAACGTGAAACCAATAAAAAGGAAACGAGCTTAATCCTGTAATAGCTCAGTACTTTGTTACACTTCGTAATGTTATACAATGTCAAATGATACCTTTAATTCATATTAAAGAGCGTCCGTGAAGATATTTATCTGTAGAAGAATCAAATGAGCGAAACGGTACTGATGTTCAAGATACGCAGAGTTCTCAGAATCTTCTATCGGAGTTGAGATTCTTTTTTTGTATTTAGGTACATTAAATTACAATTTCATTGAATATTAAAGAATCCTTCGTTCGATTACGGAATAACACACTTTGCCACTTCTAAACCAAGTAAATAAAAGACTAATACATATAAGCAATTAATTTGCAAGATAAAATGAATAAGTATTAGAAATTTTTAGCAACTCTAAAAAATTTTGCTAAGACCTTGTCTCGGTAAAGCAAAACATAAATAATAAGTAGCAATATTTTTCACTTAGCAGTGTATTATGAAGTTGGTTGGTTTAACGTGCGCCATTTATCAATTAATTAGCTTCACATGCAGCTCAGTACACAAAGGCGACGCATCTTGCTATCATTTTCAGAAAGTTTAACATTGGGGAACGTTTGAGGTCACAACCACAAAGCAGATTGCAGAATGTGTTCGAACTCGCTTTCCGAACGTCAAACGTCAGGCAATTGCTGTCGCTGGTATACAGATTCAGACAATCGTGATTGATAACGCAAGCACCTGAATAATGAGGTCCTACATTATTTATTACAAGCGTCATATGAATAAGCTACCAAGAGATCTTGTAGTGAATACACACCACTTTCTTCTAGATTTTAAAGTTCATCACTTGAAATGCAAGCGTTCCAAAATATTCACGTTTGGGCCACGCTATCTCACTCACCTTTCTTATAAAACACTTAAACAAAGGATTAAAATTAACCCTTTTGTCTGTCACCCTTAAAATATTAAGAGGTTACATTAAGTATTTAAGTACCTGGAAAATAGGAGGTTATAAAAGCTTTATTAAGCAGGTAATGTTTCGGTCTACGTTGTCATAAGAATTAGGTAGAGTTAGCAAAAGGTTAATGGAACCCAATAGATATCTATGTATGTATATTGCGCCTACCAACCCACTTCGGCGATGTGAAGGAAGAGTAATCAGTTTAGTGGGCAAGCTATACCTATATCGGGACATGGCTGCTCAAATGTTACTTTAACATTGTAAAAAACTAACAAAAATACTTACGATTTATTTAAAAAAAAAAAATTACGATGTGCTTCAAAACTTACTCTCAAGTGGCCAGGTACTCAATAATATTTATTACTGAATCCACTTTCAAGTAATTCCATGTCAAGTGGGTTTTGAAGAGGGTCGCTTTTTTAATTTTGAAACATGATTTTGAATGTACCTGCCGAATTACTGTCTTAAGTCGTAAGTCGTAAGTGTATTCAGTAAATGTTATTGGTATCACAAACCTGGTGAAACTTTGAATTAGCTGTCACTGGGTTAATGTAATTTGAACCTTTTTGATTTCAAATAATACCCACCCTCTCATAGGTACTTTATGGTCTTGGCAGTGTATTTAGTAGTCTACAAAGTTTGAGGATTCAGACTGAATTATTAATGAGATGGAGTTAACATTATTTGTAAGCTTGTCGATTGACATACACGCACCTTATCTACTAACTATCTAGATAGAGATAACATACTTTAGGTTAATTGCGATGTTATTGAGGCTATAAATCACTCTGTTTGAACCTGAAATGTCAATCGAATATTTTATTTTCTTTTATAGTCATAGAAAAATGTATTTATTAACAATGTAAATGATTTTTGAAACAACTACAAAGCTATTCATGGCGATGATGAGTCCGGCAAGCATTTATGAAAATGTTCATAATTTCGGGACCATTTTATAATCCAGTCTCTCTACTAAAACTGTTGAGGTCATGTTAATTGGACATTCCAATAGCTTGTTAACGTCCAAATTAAAAAAATTAAAAGCACCAGATCATGAAAACGTGTTTTAGGCAAACGTACAGAATTAGCCATATTGCAACGTGAAAATTCGATCTACCTCGGTTGTCTGCGTTGCTGGCTTTTTAGTTTCTAATTACCAATTTCGTATCTGGTGCGGTAATTAACATCGTTCCACACCTACAGCTAAAACATGGATCTTAAAACCAACATCATGTTAAAGTCATTTCCAAGCGCGTAGATCCGTTGAGTTCACATCAGTTGAAAGCCTGGCAAAGATTGACCTATATTTGAATATAGAGTTGTAAACTTCCTACAAATGGAAGCTGTCCCGTCTGGCCACCATTTTCACGTGCGGTCGAAAGTACTCATTAATTATGTCATTCTCTTGCAGCTCGTTCTCAAAATTGTGATTGCTTGACGAAACTCAAGAACATTTGAACCTTTGAATGTACAGAAAATGTGGTTTGTTTTGTATCATTCCTGAATGTATCACAGAAAGATTTGCAAACCCGTCTACCAACACACAGGCCACTGCTTTGCATCTCAACATTGACAGCAACTGAAAACGACTTTGTTAATTTAAGTTGATGCATGCATTTAGGATTATTTAACTTCATAAAAATTTCAAATTTAAAAAATAGCACAAATAATAAAATATTAGAGAAATCATTTCACCAAATATAAGAGAAAGCCTTCGGCAAATTGTTAGAAGTTTAAGCTCCTCGCGATACCGTAATAAGTATCAGAGAATTTTACTTTTCCAATTTGGTTGGTGGCGGGAGAATCATTGTTTTCCGTCTTTCAATTTAGTTGGTGTTCGGTTTTCTCATTCAACTTAGGCTAATCTACTTCTATAGACAATCTAAATACGAAGTATTTTAAGTAACAATTTCAACGTAATAAAATATTTCACAGACGTTACCTAAAGAGTCCTAAACGGTTTCATAAAATTATTTTATTAAAACAGCTTCAAAATTGAATTAGATATTATCTACAAATACAAAACAATATACCTATATTTGTTTACAAAAGTAATAAAATAGAGAATTTAATAAACTCTTGTACTCATTCAGTCGGGCTTTTGTAATCGTACATTTTTCAGATGCTTCCGAATGGCGAAACGTACAGTGGACTGCGGTCTAATATAGTTTAAGATGAACAAATAGTGTGGTGCAGACATATAAGCGGCTGGTATGCCTTTGTATCGGCATCAAGACGACTATTGTCTGGCAGTCGGCAGCGAGCTCCGCGTGCCTGTCGTCGTCAAAACCTACCGAGTTTACTCTCCTCTGTATTGTACTCATGACCCCACTGTATTATTAGAACGGAGTAACACCTACAGTTTGAAGGTACAGCTAGTAGATAAGGTTCGGTTCCAATTAAGATAAAATCAATGGTAATATAATTTCATTTGGAAGTAATAAAAGTGATTTATATTTTCTAGAGCATCGCGTTTTTAATTAGGTATACACTTCAGTTGTTAAATTATAAATTTATGGCCTAGTAATACATAACGTCTTTTGGCACAATGCGTTTTACTTCAAATAGTTTTCATTTATCAAAAGACATTTCGTTGGTTCATAAAACGACTCCCTTTAGAGCTATTTACATCTGCGCGGAATAAGAAACAGCTGCAACTGCTTCACTTTGTCTTGCTTGTCTTAAACATTATCTATGGCAGTGTTGCAACCACGTTTGCTGTCTATGAATTTCACTAGAATAGGTATATAGAATGATTACTTGGAATTAGAACTTCCAACTTGGTCTTGGTCTTGGCTTTCGGCGATCGCTAAGACGAAGTTAGGTAGATTAGGTTATTTATTATTTACAGAAGTGCTTACTGCATGCGTTTGCTAAGTACCTGCAAGAAAATCTCAGAATTTTATTATTACAAGCTTTTATTTAACTTGCAATGTATGTATTGTATGTATGTATGTATGTATGTATGTAGTATGTAACTATGTGTGTTCGGGTGGAATTTTACAACTCAATTTTAAGGCACTTGCCCTCAACCGATTGAGCTGAAATTTTGCGTACATGTTTAGTTTGGATGACAATGCATGTTAAGCTATGTGACGCCATCCTAAATCCAACATGGCTAAATATACAAGATGGCGGACTAGTTATTTTTAAGGTTCCTATACAATATGGGTATGTGATGCAAATGAAAGGGATTGACAAGTAGAACACATTGCACTTTACGAATGGGTTTTTTTTTGCCATCTCCTTTGAAATGTCGTTATAAGTTGACAGTAAAGTTACAGTAAAAGTTTTTTTTTTTCTTTTTAGCGCATTTAAATAAAAGCTTGTTTTTAAAGATTTTTTTACCTCAATTTATGTACATCATAGCTTCATTAGCTCTTAATTTAATTTAATACAAAGTGTATCGTTAGGAAATATTGACGTCATGATCTGGGAGTATGGATACAGATCTCGTATTGAGTCGAAAAGCTAAATATGGATATCACGTCACGACCGTATAACAATTGACCTAGAACCAATAACTAGGTAGACGCGGATATTATTGGAGTTGGATGTTGGATGTTCGTATTTAAATTCGACTCTCTTATTTAATATACCTAGGTAATTTTAATTCTCGAAACTTATTAGGACCATTTGTATTTTTTAATAAAGCATTTTTTACTAAAACTAAACAGATTATAAGACAATTCTAGTCTCTGAATGACAATTTCAGAAATACCTAAGCACTTGAAGTTGGTATACCTAGCAACTTTGAAGTTTCAAGATGCACATACTAATTGATTTTAAAGAGAACTGATTGCAACTCTGAACAAGACTGAGATGAGATGAACTAAAGCCAAAGTCAGCCAAAGTAGAGCAATTTGCATTCGGAACCGATTCCCAAATACAGAATTAGACCGTCCCAGATACTAGTGTTCCGCTTTTAACATTCAGTTGATTGTTCATCTTCAAATATTACGTATGTAAGTCAACGTTACGATCATTGTGTATGATACCTATAACAATTAAATGTTCTGGCTAATCCCCAAGTCAATCACGACATTTATGATGATATCGTACGCGATGTTACGATTACGACCGCTCGGTATCGGCGACAGCGATAACCAAAATTACGATAATGGAGACAAGTTGTCTCGATAGATATCACATTAACTCGGAATCGGGATAACCGATAAACATATGAGGTTAAATCAATATTAGCTTGTAAGATAAGGATAAGTTGGCTGCTGGTGGTTTGATGCACGGCAAGCATTGTAGATAAAGAATTGCATATCAGCTATCAAAAAGGCACGTTGATGTACTCATCATCATCATCATCATCATCAGCCTATCGCAGTCCACTGCTGGACATAGGCCTCTCCAAGTGCTGATGTACTCATGTAGGTGTATCTATATCGGCTTATGATAATCGAGTGCTAAACATTGATTTGGTCTGTTTCGATAAGCACAGCAGAATTCGATCTTTATTCTTCTGTTTTTAATCCATGCCTGCTGCCTAAATATCACCACCAAGCTAGGGGTAAACAAGGTTATTGAAGTTATAAACATGTTTGTTTATGTAACAAGTTTAATATACGTAATCAAGGTCAAAACACCTTCATTCATGAACGGAAAGCTATAAGAAAACTTTCTAGGACATTTATTATTAGTCTTCCAGCCATTGACTTATTTCTATCGTCTTACATTGGCAGTGCCCTTGCTCCTACCGGTATTTCTATTCTTGCTTTATTTTATATACCTACTAGTCTTGATTAAAAACTGTTCTATAATAGGTATATGTATGTCGGAGACGGTCAATAGTACGGATACTAAACGAGACACAAGCGCGCCATCTGGTGGCGTTTCCGGTGAAACAACATTTTGGCGCGCTTGGCAGAGTCGTGGTGGTCGGCGTGGCGTCGGCGGAGCTCAGTCTTCGTTGAGTCGTCGTGTGGAACACATCTCGAAACTGCCTTACGTCACGTCTAGTGTACCTAGTGTTATTACCTAGTGTTGTAGTACCGTTGTAGATCCATATTGTGAAGTGTAAAGATTATTGTAACGTCTATCGTATGGTAAGGTTCTTCTAACCTAACAGACAGACATGTGTTGCTGGGGAGTTTGTTCCGCCACTTCTTCTCCCCAAGCCAAAACACATAGGAAGTGGCGAAGGGCGGGCGTTTTGGGGGCTGTCTTTTGTTCTGACTAATTTGAATAAACGTTTTTGAGTTTTGAGTTCGTTTGAGTTTTAAGTTTCTTTGAGTTATCTCTTTGCTTGATTACCCTAACTGATGTCGGACGATAGTGCCATTCTGATGTGTTTCGCCGCCGCCGTGTTTATCCGACATCAGAAGTGGGATGCAATCCAAATGCCCACATGTGTTAAGTATTGCCATGCCATTGTTCAAAAAGTGAAAAAGTGATGTGCTCGTTTGGAGTGATGTGTGGCGGCCGTTGGTGGATTAGTTTCGAGAGAATTCGCCACGTGAAGACAAACTTTCTGGATTTCTGAGTGCACAATAGGCACATGCTGAATACCATGTTTTCCAGTAGGCAGAAAACAAAATAAGGAAACATCAGAATTTTGATGGTAGAAAATTGATTAAGAACTTCAGCGAAGGTACAAGTATGGTAACCACGGTTATGGTAATGGTATCGATTTCCATTGTGACATTTCAAACTAGTTATTGAAGGTACGCTGGAAAATTAACCGATTTATCTTCTCATTTTCATGTTTCAACAATGACGGTGGTTATTGTGCAATATGGCGACAAAATTACTGCGGAGCATCCCAGCTGCCTGCCAGGAGCCCAACGTGTCAACGTGTCGTGTGTTATCGCGAGTTCGGAGTGTTGGTGCTCGTGCATCTACGTGGCTTCACGTCCGCGAAAGCCTTGCTGTACTGCGCGCCATAGCGATGTGCGCATCGTCATGCGCGTTGAGGTGTTGAGTGGAAACCCGGTGAGATCGATCCATTTTTGCTTTATGTTGAGGTTATTTGTCTTACGACATTTATAAACTTGAGAGGCAGTTTCAGTCTCGTTGTTTAGTGGTAGTGCTCATTAATTGGTGGAATCGTAGATAATCAGAATCAGAAACCGTGAACCTAGGTTTGATCCCAGAGTTGAAAATTATTAGTTACCTGAACTCATCAATATCCTAAAGTTAGAATATTTCAGTTTTTGCGTCATTTGATTGAATTGTGCATCAGACTATAGATTTTGGTAAGGTGTTACATTCACCTACTCTGTAATTTCGTTGCGCTAAGTTGTACCAATGATGGAGACCGGGGTGACTTGGAAAAGACCCGTTGGCCTGTGTGATGGCATCGGGGTGACCAAGAAGAGACCTGTGTAAAGTCTGCGGTACTGTTGTTTTTATTGTGTTAAGCTGTACCTATGATGGGTATCGGGGTGACCTGGAAGAGACTCGTTGGCCTGTGTGACGGCATCGGGGTGACCAGGAAGAGACCCGTATACATCTGTGGTACAGTTGGTGTCATGTCACTGTGGTTGTGGTCCCTTTTTTTTTTTTTTTTTTTTTGTTGTCGCTGGGCTAAAAATGCTATTACGCATCCCCTTCCCGTCGGGGGACGAGAGAGGGGTATGTGGGACTCCCCGGTTAAGACGTTCCCGGTATACCCACTAAAAAGGCCCAGCGGCACTCCGACCTCGCCTGAGTGGGGGGGGTCTGGGAATCTATGGCGTCCAGTCCCCCTCCGGCGATTGCCCGCCTCACGGCAGGCCCCTCATGCCTCCCCCCAGTGAGGAGGGGTCCCTATGATGGCCGGAGCACAAGGGGCGATCCTTGTAATGCAGGCGGTGGCACCCCCGCGCCTGTCGCCCGCTGATCACCCCCCAGGGCGGATGGGGACGGGCGTTGTGTTCGCCGTCTTCCACCCCTTCTTCGTCTGCGGTGCGGCGCCGCGAGAGGGTCGCTCTCCCGCACGCGCTCCGCTGACTCCTTCTGTGACATGACGTCCTCACAGAAGGAGGCCACCGCTTCCCATGCCTCCTCACTTCGCAGCATGGCAGAAATCACGCTGGGAAGTGAGAGGTCGTCCCCGACTACTGCCACCAGGGTGCGGCGGGGTTCAGTCCACGATGGGCACACCTCGAGTGTGTGCTCTGCCGAATCCACCTCGGCTTCGCAGTGATGGCACTGTGGAGTCTCCTCCCTCCCAATCCGGTGCAGGTACGATCCGAAGCAGCCATGCCCGGACAGCACCTGCACCAGACGCATCGAGAGGCACCCATGCCGCCGATCGAGCCAGCCGTTCAGGACAGGCCCGATGGCATCCAACGTCCGGCGACCGAACGTTGCCGAGGCAAGATCCTCGGCCCAGTGGCCAGTTATTAACTCCCTCGCTTCCTCCCGAACTTCTTCCCGTTCTATTGGGTCCGGGTGCCGGTCTAGTGCCCTCTGCGCCGCCTTCCAGTCGTACACTCTGGCGAGCACCCAAGCCTCGAGCTCCCAAGGAGGGGTTCCCGCCAGAACGCACGCCGCCGCAAAGCTCACTGTACGGTACGCCCTCGCCACCCGCTGCGCAATGACCCTTTGTGGCCTTCGGATGGCAGCGGCGTTTCTCCGTCTGCACAGTGAGTCTGCCCAGATTGGGGCCCCGTACAGGGCCATACTCTTGAGTATGCCGGCGTATAGACGACGGCATTGGTCGCCGGGCCTCCCGATGTTCGGGAGGAGCCATGAGAGGGCGCCCGCGGTCTTCATTAAGCGCGTCGACAACCCGCTGAAATGGGCGCTGAAGTGCCACTTGCTGTCGAGGACTATGCCCAGATATTTCATCTGGGGCTGCACCCCAATGCGGACACCCTCTACATGGATATGAGCGTCGGGCGGTTGGTGCTGCCGAGGCCCGTGGAAGAACACGGCTTCGGTCTTTTGCAGCGCCACCGTCAGCCCTAGGCGGGAGATTCTGTCCACCACTAGTGAACCGCCCGCCGAGGCCAAGCTGGCCGCCTCTGCAAAATTTCTCCCCCGGGCAGTCAGAAGGGTGTCGTCTGCATAGCAGATGACAGACGTGCCACGGGGGAGATTTTCCCGCAAGAGCCAGTCGAATCCGATGTTCCACAGGAGTGGCCCCAGAACAGAGCCCTGTGGGACACCGGACTCGACGCCGTAACGTCGGAGCTGGCCCGTCTTATCCACAAGGAGGACAGTGCGGTCCCTCAGGTAGTCCGCCAAAAGTCCCCGCAAATACAGAGGCACCCCATGGAAGCGGAGGGCCTCCAGTATAGTGGAGTGGGGAATAGAGTTGAAGGCGTTGGCTATGTCGAATGACACAGCCAACAGTCCATCCCCCGCATCCATCGCCTCCTTCACCTGATCCTTGAGTCGAGATAGTGCATCAACTGTCGAACGCTCAGCTCGAAAACCGAACTGGGCGTCCGCTAGATCTGGGCCGATTGTACTCAAATGCCTGTTGATTCGGGCGGCGAGGATCCTCTCGAACATTTTACCGACTTCATCCAATAAAACGATGGGTCGGTATGCCGATGGGGAGTCCGCCGGTCGCCCTTCCTTACGAAGAAGGCACAATTGGCCCTCCTTCCATGGCTTCGGGAACCTCTCAGACGTGAGGCACTCACTGAAGAGGTCCCGAAACCTTTCTTCCATCTGGGAGGTGGCGATGGCTATCACCTTTGCGGGGACGCCGTCCGGACCTGGGGCCGTCTTTTTCCCCCTGAGGCAGGAAGCTGCCCTTTCTACCTCGTTCTCCGTAACCAGCGGGACCTCCTCGGCTGACGGAGCTGCAGCCCGCGGGGCGCTCATCACTGGTGGGGTAAAGTTGTCCCTGCGTGGAAACAGGGACTGGACCACCCCATCCAGCAAAGATGGCTCGAGGGTTTCGGCAACGGGGGGACCGTACGGGCGCAGTTTGTTGCATGCGGCCTTGTACGGCCTCCCAAAGGGGTCAATGTCCAAACCTTCAAACATTTCCGCCCTCGCGCGATCCTGGGCTGTGCCCATTCGCGCCGTCAGTGTCGACTTAGCCTCTATGTAGGCTGCATAGAGGCGGTCCTCGTTGTCAAGGTCGCGAAGGCGCCGCCGCCGGCTTCTTGTGTAGGCCCGCCTGGCTGCCACACAGGCGGCCCGTAGATCCCCCAATTCCTCCGACCACCAATAAACGGCACGTCTAGGTGGCGGACGATGAGACCGAGGCATGCTAGAGTTGCACACCTCGGTCAGGGATACCCTTAACTGGACCGCTGTGGCGTCCACATCACGGACTCCGACAGAAGGGGACAGCCAGTCCTGGACGAACGCCACCTCTACGGCAGCCTCCCTGTCTAGGCGAGAGAGCGCCCACCGTGGGAAGTGCGACCGACCCTCCTGGGTCCCCTGGGAGCCCGGGGTGGAAACATCAAACCGCACGTATCGGTGGTCGGACAGCGTCTCCACCAGCTCCACCCGCCAGTCCACTATACAGGCTGCCAAAGAAGGGGATGCAAAGGCGAGGTCCACGATGGAGCCCCCCTGCCGCCGCACGCAGGTGTGTACTGTTCCTCTATTCAGGAGGGACAGACCGGATGACACGGACCAGGTTTCAACCTCTCGTCCTCGGGCATTGGTGGTCGGGTTACCCCATATTATCGACTTGGCGTTAAAGTCGCCCAAGACCAACACCCGGTGCTGTACCATTCCGCCTGCCACCCTGGCGAGGACCTCTAGAAAGTTCTCGAAGTCCGTGAGAGGGCGGTTTGGTGAGAAATACACCCCTATAAGGGCTATGTCACCCCACGCAGCGGCTACGTATCCCGGTCCCTTCTCTAAGAGCGAGAGGGGAGGAGAGTCCGTGGAAGATCGCGCCATCAAAGCAACCGAGCCGTTGTCGTCTCCCAGCCAGCTGCCAGGGACAGAGTACGGCTCGGCGATAACCGCCACGTCCACCAACCACTCTGCAAAGGTTTGGACCAGCAGGCTCTGGGCTGCTCTGCAGTGGTTGATGTTGGCTTGAAGAATGCGTTGTCTTTGTTCACCCATCAGTCGGTGTTCATAGCGCTACCCTCGGTGGCCGGCACTGGAACTGGAGTTTCAGTGGCGGCAGCAGCGGCAGGCCGCAACGGCGCCTGCGGTTTGCCCTTCTTTAGTGGCGGTCGGCATTCCCTGCCCGCCATCACGTGGTTGGCTGGACGACCACTGGCAGCGCATACTGCGCAATGCGTGGTGGCAGCCTCGCAGGTGGCCACCCTGTGCCCCTCTTTCCCGCAGCGGAAGCATAGTTCCCCACGATTGGCAGTGGACGGGCAGAGAGGCCGGGTATGCCCGATGCCGAGGCACTTGAAACAGCGCATCGGCGCATCCTCGAGCACTCGGACCCCACCCGAGCTAAGTCCGACCGGGAGGCGACCCTTAGCCAGGACCGCCTTGGCAACTACGACCGGGCACTCTAATCTCGTAGTGCCCATGCCCCTGCGGCCTGGTCTAATGGCTCGGCCCTTGATAGATTCGACGGTGCAACCCCCCACCGCCGCAACCGCTGCCACCACCTCCTCTTGCGTGACTGAGTCGTCGAGGTCGGTCACCTCCAGAGTCACACACTTGACTGCTCTCACGACCTTGGCCGTGTCCGAGATAGCCTCTCGGAGCTTCGTCGCGAAGAGGTCCGCCTTGGTGCCGCGTTGGGCCCCCGAGAACTGGAAGATTCGGGCCCCTGTTTGGGTCTTCCGGCACGTGACTCTGCCAGCCCCAAGTTCAGCAGGGTCGACATTTGTACGAGCCCGCCGTAGCACGGACTCATATGTCTCCCCTCGTTCCGCTGCCTCTGGGGTCAGTGTGACCACGACGGCTGCAGTTCTTGGAGGAGGAGCGAGCTTCCTCCTCTTGTCCGCTAGAGCTGCAGGCTTGACTGCAGGGGGCTCAGGAGCCGACCTTTTCCCTTTCTGCTTCCTTTTTACCACCTTAATCCAAGGCTGGTTGGAAGGGGTGGTGGAGGGCAGCAGTACGTCTTCCCTCACCAGTTCGGGAGGGAACATCTGAGTAGCCGGGGCCGGTGACGTCTTCTTGCCCTTGGTGGTTTTTAGCACCTGGGGCTCCGCCTGGGCTGGAGCCGTTGAGGGCCCCGGTGCGATGGGCATCGGTCCGGGCGCCTTATCCGCCGCGAGTGGAGGGCGTAGCCTCGTCTCCGGTAGGAGCCGGTCTTCAATGCCGGCGAAACAGGCTCTGGTGAAGGCCCTCTCCTCCATAATGACCTTGCGGATAATATCCTCAAGGTTGGAGGAGGGAGGCAGCGGTGTTGGACCTTCTGAAGTCCCCTCTTGCCGAGTCGTGGGCTCGACAACACGCGCGTGCAGCGCAGATACCTCTTTCTGCAGGCGATCCACCTTCGCCTGCAGTTGCCGCGTCTCCTCGGAGGTGGTGCGCTGCACCAGTTCCTTAACAATGCCGAGCAAGCTCGCTGCCCGGCATTTCAGGGCCTTCTGTAAGGTCCCCTTCAAGTTGGAGGACTTGGAGGCCACCTCGAGGATTCCCATCTGATCCTCCAGAGCCATGCGCTCCATTTCCTCCACTGTGTGGTCCGCGTAGAGGACACTAGAGGCGCCGAGGTTGGCCTTGGCTCTGCTTCTTCGCGTCGGCTGTTCCTCCAAGTCGGCTTGTAAAACCACCCGTTTCGCCGGCTTCTCAGCTGTGTCTGAAGAGCCTCCGGAGCCCCGCTTGAGGAATGCCCTCTTCCTGGTCTGGCGGGTTGCAACGCCGCTCGTGCCACTCATTTGTGACTCCGTGTCGGACAAATCGGTGGACACGACGTCACTATCTCGCATGAGACTAGCCGCGGATGGTGCGCGGCTGGTCTCTGATGCCGAAGCATCTCGAGCCATGGTTTGGCCCTGAGAAGGGCCTTTGGGTTGGCCCTGAGAAGGGCCTTTGCGGAGACAGCGCCCGGAGGCGGCCCTCACAGGACGTGGCATTGCCACCCACAATATCGAAACGCAAGACTGTTGAAGATGTTTCGACGCACAGCGTTCGTTAGCCGCCGGCCTGCCACTCCGTTACGGTGGTCAGGCGCGGCGTTGCCCAGGGGTCACTACGTGGAAGTCAACGCTGTGGGGGGACCCCCGTGGTTGTGGTCCCTAGGAGGCCAGGATGAGCTGAGAGCTCGGCTAAGGGACACAACGGTCATGTGAAGCCTAGCGAGTAGAAGGCGTTGATGTGAATGACAACCGTAGCAGTAATGATTTAGTAATTTACAAGTTGAGTCTGACTAGCAATTCGATCTTTCTTTGATTTCGTGCTTAGCATTTAATGTATCTAGTTTCTTCATTTATATAGTGATTGCCATTCTTTAAATCTGTAACATGTGTGTAGGTCTTACTTCTCTACTATCTTGCGTAACCAGAAGGTCAGTTGCTGACCCATATGTTGTCAATATTTGATCGGTTGCCTAAGCACTTTCTATTTCTGGCTTAACAGATATCATTTTAGGTGAACCGAGCCTGGAGAACAGAACGAGGTCGACTAAGAGGCTGCCGTGTGAGGTGTTGCTGCACATGCTGCGTATGCTGGCTTTGTCTGCACTTCTAGAAGCCGAGACGTCGCTTGACAATGCAGTGGTAACGTCCACGCTATGGTGGACCGTTGATGGGTTTGTGGCAAAGTTGACGAGGTTTATCTCTACGTCACGATCAGGTTATCTGTTTTGTTATTATTTATGTAGTATGGAGACGGGAAGAGAGAGTGAATGTGAACCTTGTGGGTTTACTTTACTACTGTGACTTCTAATGCAACTAAGGACTGAGGAGGCCGAGACGGCGGCTCACGATTATGGAAGGTATAAGGTGTCATCTGATAATGACGGTGACAGTGACGAATTTCAATTTATGTTCTTTGACCTGTACTTATATGACACGACTTCAGAAATGATCATGATGTTCGACTGACATGACTTCAGAAAGTGATGATTGGTGGCTAACTTAACGTAACTAACTTAACTGAACTAGCTCGCAGGGCCGTATTCCATGACATGTGACAAGAGTGACAAACCTTGGGGACTGCCCTGACACGTGACTGGTGTGACTGATTTTAGGAACTGGCTCTCTGGGTCAATGTTCCACGACGTGTGACAAAATGAGTCTTGTTAAGAGCTGGCCTTAACGGGTCGTAGGTTCTGCTGACTAACTGACTATTTTGTGTAGACTGTGTGAGATTTTGTGAAAAAAAAAAGGAAAAAAAAGTAAGTTAAAGAGAAAAAAAAGTAAGAAAAAAAAAGTAAGAAAAAAAAAAGTAAAAAAAAAAGGCATGGTTTAGCAAAAGCTACAGGGAATAACAATTCCGGTCTAGCAGAAGCTACAGGGAATAACAATTCCGGTCTAGCAGAAGCTACAGGGAATAACAATTCCGGTCTAGCAGAAGCTACAGGGAATAACAAATCCGGTCTAGCAAAAACTACAGGGAATAATGATTCCGGTCTAGAAAAAACTACAGGGAATAACAATTCCGGTCTAGAAGAAAAAACTACAGGGAATAACAATTCCGGTCTAGAAAAAAAAAAAAAAAAAACTACAGGGAATAAGAATTCCGGTCTAGCAAGAGCTACAGGGAATGATCATTCCGGCCTAGCCCCTACAAAATAACTACTATAATGCTAAAGGGTCAATTTGGACCGGACTAGATAATATTGTCAGGATAATCGAGCGTTGTTTTCTTTTCTCCAGATATCTAAAGGCAAGGCGGGGCGCGTGCGAGGGCGCCCGCACGTCAGCATGCTGCAGTTTGCTGTCTTGTTCTCAGATGCTCAGAAGTCGCTCGAGGACGAGCGTACGTCAGCATGGCCGTGACGGCGCCACCGTCATTTTGTGTCTTATATAAAGCAGCACCTTATATAAAGCGGCGCGCGCGCACGACTCGGGGTCCGGTTAAGCAGTACACCGGTTAAGCAGTACACGGCCTCCTAGGCTGAACTGCGAGATGCCATAAAAAAAAAAAAAAAAAAAAAAAAAAAAAAAAAAAAAACGACTCGGGGCATTCGTTCACCGACCGTTGCGGAGTGCACACCTCAGAACAGATCGAGGTCTATTAGGCCAGCGGCGAGCGAGGTGCGCTGCATTTGCTGTTTGGAACGCCGTCATTTCCCGGATTCATCGCGGAGGCCGTATGAATTGCGGCAGGACATCGCACAAGGTGAAAGTGTTCTATTGCATTGAAAATGTTTAGATTGACCAGACAAACTTCACGATAACCAAGTAGAAAATGTTGTAATTCAAACTTTGAATTCTGGAGCTAGTCAATAATCGTGACTTATTTGTGACTTCTATTCTGTCACTCCTTACTATTTTAGATTATTGACAATGTTTTATTTCCGATTAGTAGCTGGATCATATCGCTCAATTTAGTTGAAAGTTAAAATCGATTAACACCACGAATGAGAGACCTAGAGTTTTGGTTATTGATTTCATGAAATGTAGAGTTTGATTTGTTACCCGTGAGAGTTTGGTACTCGGTTGCTCTAGAAATAGCTTTTGAGAACTAGTTGTCACCTAGATTGTTTGTCAAAGACCTAATTGAGGCCATTGGAAGTTTGTTTAATTTCCTTGAGAAAAGTAAGAGAGTAAAACAAAGATCGAGAGTTACTGTTGTGGTCAGGAGTGGCCGAGGCAAACGTACTGTGCTGTGTTTGTGTTGTTGCAGATTAAACCCACGAGGACGTGGGTATATGCAGGATGGCCGTGTCGGAGACGGTCAATAGTACGGATACTAAACGAGACACAAGCGCGCCATCTGGTGGCGTTTCCGGTGAAACAACATTTTGGCGCGCTTGGCAGAGTCGTGGTGGTCGGCGTGGCGTCGGCGGAGCTCAGTCTTCGTTGAGTCGTCGTGTGGAACACATCTCGAAACTGCCTTACGTCACGTCTAGTGTACCTAGTGTTATTACCTAGTGTTGTAGTACCGTTGTAGATCCATATTGTGAAGTGTAAAGATTATTGTAACGTCTATCGTATGGTAAGGTTCTTCTAACCTAACAGACAGACATGTGTTGCTGGGGAGTTTGTTCCGCCACTTCTTCTCCCCAAGCCAAAACACATAGGAAGTGGCGAAGGGCGGGCGTTTTGGGGGCTGTCTTTTGTTCTGACTAATTTGAATAAACGTTTTTGAGTTTTGAGTTCGTTTGAGTTTTAAGTTTCTTTGAGTTATCTCTTTGCTTGATTACCCTAACTGATGTCGGACGATAGTGCCATTCTGATGTGTTTCGCCGCCGCCGTGTTTATCCGACATGTACATATAAATAACTTGCTAATGCCCGGTTTCTGAGGTCCACTTAACGAGAGTTTATCTATCCGTCAGCGCTATTGGTTCGATAACTCCTTCGAATGCGTTTCCGAGCTATGCGTCTTAAGTTAAACTCAGTTTAAATGGCGTATAACTTAACTGCCCATATTTGGCCGTTTATCTGTCCTATAACTTTGTTTGACGTTTAGATGTCACAAAAAATACCACGTTTTAGGTTACTTTCTTCGAGTCGAGTCAGTTTTAGAAGCCAGTGAACAAAATTATTATTAAAATGCCTACTTATAAAAATTAAAAAAAAAATGAATATAGATAATATGGATGCAAGCAGCTCATCACAATCGGATTTCGAAGTGCTTGAAATAATTTCTAATATATCATATTAGTGTCACGGAATATAATGGACAGGAGAAATCCTATCGAAATGATTAC
Source organism: Helicoverpa assulta (assembly GCA_963856015.1). NCBI lineage: Eukaryota > Metazoa > Arthropoda > Insecta > Lepidoptera > Noctuidae > Helicoverpa > Helicoverpa assulta. Next base: position 8,716,635 of record CAWLCW010000016.1, read on the forward strand.
CTACATACAATTTACACTACAAACAAAAAAAAAGATATCGTTTTACATGTTGATTTCTGACACTTACGCGATTATTAGACATTAATTTTACGGATTTTATCGCAAAAATACGTAAAATCCGTGAAAGTAGTTTTATTTAAGAGATATCGGTTTGAAAAAAACACCGTAATACATCTGGATGATATTCATCACCCCTACTCTACCTCCTGTTGCGCTCCTTCAATGCACAGGGTCTGAGTTGGAACAACTTTTTATTGCGTTTTTTATATAATTTTAAACGTACATTTGTAAAAGAGCCATCTATCGAAAGATTAAGTAAGTATGTATCGGTTCCTTAACTATTTATCTGGCAGTTTGGTGCTCGGAAACGCAGCAAAAGTTAAACGGCGTTTATCAATTCAATAACTTTGTCGAATCGATAACTAACGAAGAGATATCCAGAGACTTCAGAAACCGGGCATAAGAGCTGTTGCTAGAGTATACCGCAAATATTGACCCAGGATATACCTTTAGGTACCTTTAACTGGCTTTGCGTAAGTGGAAAATTTATTGTTTATATAGTTGCTTACAAAGAACTTATGTATGTGTATAACCTATTGATTACTTGGAAATCAGTTAAGTTGCAAGCGAGCTGTTATTATACCCTCTAATAGAATGGTTAGATATTGTGGTTCATGTAAACAAGGATATCGTTTGTTTCATCTCGTTTCTTCAAAACTAGTTCTAAGAGAAGGGGGATTAAAGCAAGACTGTTAATAAATTAATAATCCAGTTTTATTTAGACATCAATCACATAAAGTTGGAATAAACTTTGGTTAATTTTATCCTTGTTAATTAATTATAACATACATATACATATAGGTACGGGGTACCTGCTTGTGTCTTTACAATGAAATAAATTATATAAATAGAAACAGGTTCTGGGATTGAATATACTTGGCAAGTATATTTATTATGTATATTTATTTCGTGTATTTCTATAAGCACAACATTATTAATAACTGTACAAGGTTCACGCATATTTAGAACATCGATTTTCAATAAGGCAATTAATTAGTGCAGCGGCATAAACTCGAGTGTGCGCCAAAATTAGTTCAAAGCGTGCAAATCAGAGATTGCAAGTGAGGCCATGAATGCAGGGATTAGCTGCAGGGCGCTCGTGTGACCCAGCTTTGTGACGGTGCACACGAATGGCCCAAACACTCGTCGTGTGCTCGTGTCTCGTGCAACCGCCGCCGATCGCGTGCTGCTCGATGGAATGGAAAATGAAAAGCTGGTACAACACTTTATACGTGCACAACCAAAAGACTCAAGCACAAGACGAGTGAGTAGTACCGCTCTCTTTGTTTGATCACTCTTTATATTTTATTCAGGCATGTCGTGAAAAATGTATTTTCATATTGTTCGGTGACTCAAACAAAAAAACACAACTGTATATTTTCCCACCTTAAGTTATTAACAAAAGAATAATAAAAAATGACTAGCATTTCTGTCGGAATAGAACACACGTTTGCACGATATCCGTCAGATACGTATGTATATGAACACAACAGAACTACAAAAGTGATTGATCATGGTATCTGCAAACACTGGATGAAATTAGATCAAGATAGAGTCGCAGGAAACGATACATGATTCACGTGCCAACAGCGAGGAGGCACTCGCGGCTGTTTAGTGTGCTGGCAACCGCTTTTGTAAACAATCACAATTTGTTGAATTAACTATGGATTTCCCCGTAGTACTCAAATAAATCACAAGTGAGGTACATATTTATATTTAATTCACCAACTAAAGAAACAGTACATTTACGGATATCTTAATGTGTACAAAAGCGGTTGTTATTTTTATTTACATCAGAAAAAGGAAAACGTATTGCGATGCTCACGGAATTATTACATGGCGAGTAACATATCGTATATTTATTCGCGTTACATTGTTTCACATCAGTAATCCTGTTGTATTTTATCATCGCAATAGAGTAACATTGTAGTCGTTAGAAAAAACGTAAAAAAAATAAATATGAGTAGGCACGTACTTGCATACTATATGTGGGTAGGTATAGAACGACGTAGCTTGAAGCGGAGCGTAGAACAACTTTTAATTAGACTCTTTAGTCACGCGGCTTTCTCTGACTTCACCGGAGGTGCTCTGACTTAGTCTTAAAAAATGGTTGGGAACTTTGCCTCATTTTCTTCTCATCCTCATCAGGCTGCGTGTAGCCAGATAATGTTTTACATTCTCGATAAATTTTTAAAACAATCCTAATGAATGAACGAACACTCGCCCGTCCAAGGACGTCGTCCTAAGTTAAATTGTTAATTAACGTCGCGTCGGCTAGTCCGAAGGTAAATGAGCATGACTTATACCCTTGACTAAAATAATTTAAGCGGCCAAAGGCATAGTGTACGCCGATTTGGCGTGACTGCATACGTCGCCGATAAGCAGCTATTGATTTTTCAATCCCCTTTTTCCCTTGACTAATACTATCCTACTTTTTTTACCTCGTAAAATTCAACGATTCCATGGAGACTATGGAGGATTTTACTTTAGCTATTTCAAGTTTTAATAGGTAGACACGGAAGAATACCGTTGTTTTTCGTTTACATTGTCTTTTCCAAAGATTTGTGTTAAATATTTCTTTATTTTTACTTTTAACTCTTTAAAAGCACATTTACACATACCTCCTTTGACACGTTCTGAAATTCATATCTGCCCAACATCATGAAACACGTAAGTGCTAAGTGTAAAACCTTGTATTTTCTCCATGATAATTACCATGTCTAATGATTCCGAAACGAATCAAGATAAACGATGTCACAAACAAAAAGTAAATGTATAAACACAACACAACTGTTACCATCTAAGCTTTAATATGTTTACATAAACGCAGTGAAAACAAACCAACTATTTATAGTTTTGTAAGAGTACGTTTGTTTGTTTGAACGTGTTGAAGCCGTTCGTTTGTCTTCGGATATCGAATAATGCCTTTTGAAGGAATATCTTTCACAAAACATATATCTTTATTATTCTAACTGAACGAAAGATAATATTCGATGGGGAACGATTTTGCACCTACATACTCAAGTTACAAGCCTTCAGGTTATTGCTGACGAAATCTTAACATCACAAGCGAATATACATATGTATAAATACAACACATACATGCTTCAACTCTGTTATTATTGTTTATACCGTAAATATTATCAAAGCATAAACACAGTGATTGACTCCATTAAAATAACAACACAGTTTTATAGAAATTGGGTATTGTATGGTGACCCAGATTCATTATCTCCAAGTTTATTATTCAGTGTTAATACACCTTTACATAAAACGGAAACTACCCAAAGTTTCCAGTAGTTTGTTTTCTTACACTAAACTATGCATTATAAATGATAAGCAGCTATTTGCCTGCGATATTAACAGAGGTAAGTCATGTTTAGACCTTAACGGATAGTGGAGAAGGTAAAATGTTGTAATAAAAATATTTTGTAAATATTCCATCACACTCCAGTTACATTTCTAACCTTATGTATCTATACTATCATAAGTATTTAGTAGTAAAATAAGCATTCTATTTTTTACATCCATTAATGTAACTTTGCATACATTCCTACTGTTTAAATATGTTATAGACTCGTGAGGCTAAGCTCTTCGTGTACAGCCGATGAGGAGAGCGCTGGCCAAAGGAAGCATATTTCCATCAGACTTATTCTCACTTTGTTAACAACACACGTGCTACTCACTGACTTCAGCCTCATTTTACTAAGAAATTGAAAGGACGTGGGTATACACTGCATTACACACTGAATACGAAATGCATTCAGCTGTTTGTTCACGCTCTTATGCACCTAAATAATATTTTAATTACCTCACACGTATGAAGCTGCTTCCATTTGGCGTTAATTTAATGTTTACGAGAAATGGTTTTTGCAACTTTTATTTTTTGCGTAATTGGAATATGAAATAAACTTTAACTTACTCAAAGTACATACTCATAATAATATATACCTAATATAAATATTCACTGAACTAATTAAACTGAATTATGCAAATTCTAAACGGCAGCATAAGTACAATGAAAATACAAATTCCGTCGGCGTGGCATGTGTCGCTACGTCACGGCTTACGGCGTAGCTCGCGCCATGCTACGAGAGCGTAGTCCTTTCACATGATTTATGAACCTTACATTCCAACTCATAACTTTTTCACTGAATTTCTTATGCCTAAAAACCAAACCTCAATTCATCATTGCTTCAAATCTGTCTAGACGCTCAAGATTAAGGTATTCATGTAATAAGTAAGTACATGACATATGAAACGAACTATATTTTACGGCTGGAGTCAGTTTTTTTATTGTAGCAATATTTAAATATTTGATTGTATTTTTTCATACGTTCTCCATAGGTACATATTATTTTTCAATAAATCATTTTCAAAGCCACAAAAAGTAATAGCGAACGTATTTATGAGCTCAATAATTCTTACACAGAGATAAATCACAAATAAGTAAAACTTTTCTCAGTTCGCGTGCATTGCCTCGTAGAAAACACAAAACTGAAAGATATTTTCAAATACTCGTTGATACCGCGGCATTTAAAGAAACAAATAGAATAGTACGGCAATGTTACTTTTTATTTTACACCTTGCACTGGAAAATGTATTACTTACGTCTTGCAACGTGCTTTACGCTGCGGCTGCGTCAAAACAAGGATGAATTGTGATGTTTTTACGAGAAACGTGGAGAATTTAACACAAATTTTTACTTTAAAACATAAGCCACATAAACAGTAGTAGGTCTCGCGAAAATGTTATTAACAATGATATACGCGAGCGGCGCGAGCACATATTAATTCCAGCTCCCGAAGGTACGAATATAACGTGTGCACTTCACGTTGAAAGATTGTGTATAATGGCTCACTCTTATTAAAAATACTGCAAAGCAACTTTATTTATACGCAATATTTTGCACTTGAACACTATTATTTTAAAGGTTCAAGATTTTCGAAGTAAAGTATAATAATATTCTTCTTAAACTTAACGACCAGTTTTCAATACGATTTACATTTTCAACAACATTTCTGTATAAGCGTATATCGAATAATAAATCTCCTTAGCACGTACAAATGCATATTTTTTCGAGGTCTTTGTGTGCCCAGAATTTTTCAAATATTGGGTGTTTTTACATATTTATGACAGTGATTGTACATGCGTGGAGTGCGACGTTCTCGCGTAACACGCAACACAAAAGGGCTTCGAATTTATTATACAATAGAACACATTGAATATGTGAGACTAAAGTCGTATTGTATCGCAGACACTTTTATGATATAGATCTTGTATCTTTGTGAAAAGCAGAAATAAGATCGACAGTGTGATTTTCATCCTTTTATAGTTAGTTATTTTATTTTATATGTATCAGTCGCAGCCATTTCATACTTTGAAATAAATAAGTAAATATACTTCTATATTTGAAGTAAGTATATTAAAAAGTATTGCACAGAGTAACTTAGTTTCGTTTGAACACATATTTGACTACACTGGTGCTGAAAAAACTGTTCAGTGTAATACATTTTGCTGAAATTAATTTTGTCTGAAACTATTGAACATTTAATATGTGTAGTACCTACATTTACCTTACATATTATATTTTCATGTTAGCATATTAATTCTCAATACATTACAGGTAAAGTACAAAGCGTTGAACCTGTTAATTTCACGGTTGCGCCCCAAGTCTAATTAAGTTGGTAACACTCGACTTTCGGCGTGCCAATCATTTCAGCAGTCCAACAAAGTTAATTGTGTCGGTCCAGCGGTCGTCACGAGATATTTTTAAAACGTATGCTACAGTTACCATTGTTAAACTGTCAGAGTGAAAGCAATTCCGATTCTGTGTTACGTAATTAAATGGCCAGTTGCATTAGCCAGTTCAAACGGGTAATAAAAGTTTGTTTTCTTTTCTTACGTTCCGTCCATTAGGTATGTTAGATATTTTCACGTGATATTTTAGTTATTAATATTGCAGACTGGTTTAGTTTCATCTACCATTAATAAGTATGTTCTACTTTACCCATATTACTTCAGACAAAATGTAATGTAGAGCTAATATTCCTCAATATTGTGAAATATTTCTACCCACCCCTAACAAACACCTGAACAGCATTCTACACAAGTTATTAGTATAATAGCTTTCCACCTACCTCATTTCACAAATCGATATGTGTAAGTATAGGTAAAGTTAATATTTCACCACGTTTGGGGTGGACACAGTTTTATGTGCTTGTAAATTTATGATCCCTCAGTAGCTCCATTAAATCCATTTTTTAAAGCTTAGTTATTTTATTCGTCTTAGGCCCGGTTGTTCGAACCTCGGTTACGTCAAGGTTCGGGTTAAATTCTAGTTACAGTAAAATTAACAGGGTTTAAATTCAAAAAGCGTAGTTGAACGTTAAAATTTCATAATAAAAATGTCAAATTAACCGTGTTCAAAATTGACATCGGTCAAATTTTAACTTTAACTTTACCGTAACGTATGAACAACTGGGCCTTAAATAACAATTCTACAGAAGAACAGTTAATAATAGAATCAAATCAATATCGTAAAGTATTGTCGTCGCCGCCATATGGTACATGTCTTTGCTTTATGTAATGCGCGATAATTTCATGAAATGAAATTTAATTTTCTGTTTGTTTTTGAAAAAAGTGAAATCGATACAGAGGCCCACTTCTTGGAACTCCGTTTTCTGGGCGGTTTAGAAAAAAGAACTTCATACTCGACCGTCTACGATAAATAGGGGAGTCAATTTTACCCATCTGCCAAAAAGAGTTATGATTTTTAACCGCTTTGATATAATCAACCGGCAAATAAATGTCATTTTAAATGGAAGTAAGGATGTAGGTAGATATTTACGTCATCTTCCCATTATTGTCTATTGCATCCAGTTACCCATTCACTCATAGATATTCGTAGACTTAATCATATTTTATCTAAAATTATAATAGCCATTATCGCTATTTACATTTCACTCTTCTCTCCTAATAAAAGTTTATTTATCAATGATAACCAAACCTAATCACTCGGTATCAAAAACTCGGCTATATTTCAAAATTATCTATAGTCATAAATCGTTTTACCTTTTATCGCTATTATTTGATAACCAATCGGTGTAACTATCATACAGATTTCTTAAATCAGAAAGTAAATAAGGTTTATCGTAGAAAATATATAGAATATTTCTCTATCTAAACTATACTTCAATACGGTATGTAAAAAAACCGTATAAAGTTAACTCGTATTTCACAGTATAACCCAAATGGCTGAAACTTGTTCGTTCGTATTGGTATCGTTAATTTTTTATGCACTCTGGAATACCTCCCGATAGAATATGACGTATGGAAGCGCCACGGAAAACAAATGAAAGAAGTCAGACGTCGAACATCAGGGCATTTATAGTCCCAGTCCCAACAGTATCAAATATTGATGACCTCTCTAAATATTTTACATTAATAACTGACGCTTTGTTTGTAATTTTGACCTGTTTTGTATTAAACAACCCCTAAATAAATACATAAGATGTCGATTTAAAAATTACTTTACTCAAAAACACTTAAGCCCGAATCTTCTTTATGAATTTTAATAGTCATTGAAATTCAAAAGTACCCTCGCTCATACAAACTTTCATCCGTCGCCTTGGGTATTTTTTACAACCAAAAACCTTTATTTTAATCCCGATGAAAAGACAGATATGCTGTAAGATTCACGGCTACATATGTCTGTCTGTGGTACCGTAGCTTTTAAACGGATGTACCGATTTGGATACCGTTTCATCAAAACCAGCTCAGCCGTTTTAAAATTATGACGTAAAAGAATACAATTCCTCTTTGCTACTTGTAACATATTTTAATGATTGTGTGTATAAAAGTTTTTCGTAGGTGACAATTAATCGAGGAACATTTGTCCAACAGACTATTATTATAGAACAAAAAAGCTGTTTTGGTTCACAACGCTATGATGAGTTACGAATGTTCTGGATATTATATCTACCTACTTATTATTTAACTAAATACCGCGGCGCCGCAGGCTACTGAAACTCAATATTTATTTTGGATCAAACGTTGTTAGAACCTACTTGACTGTAAACAGAAGCACGCTGAAACTTAATCCCAAAAGGAGTTTTTGTATCAATAATAATTTGCATTCATATTTAATGGGTATTATTGTAGGCTGAAACGTCAGAATCAAAGCAAAAGAGATTAACTTGATGTAATGGATACGTCAGTGGCATAAAGTAAGTGTAGCGTATACAGCTGTCTGTTTGTACGATCGTTTGTAAATAAAGACGATGCAATCTTTACACCGCTGCGGCTTTAATTTAACAACAAAAACTTGAGACGAGAGATAAGACGCCAATCTATCTTCTCTCTTAACAGACGTAGACAAAGAAAAAATATATGACTCAGTGAAGTTTAAATGTGAATTTCGTAGCGTTATCCATCGCGAGGAATCGTGTTGTAAAGTGACACATTGTCGTGTATTTCGTTTATTCAACTACTATGATTAGAATTGTATGTGTGTTATGATAAGTCCATCAATTTGCGGCAAAGCCAAGTGAGTTCGTACAATTTGAATCTAACGAGCGCTTTTGATATGGTATTCATACTTCGGAGTTGAATGAAATTGTTAACTCGTGTTCCACAATTGAGGTGGGATTAGTGTAGTGTAGTACATAGTGCTCGTGTTTTCACAGACCTGTTTCTAACGTTCTAAGGTCTCGACAGACCAATTAAATAAAACCACTTATACGAAAATGGTAAAAAAATGTAGGTATAGAAACAAAAAATACATCATTATTAAAATCAATAAGAAAATTATGCCAAAAATATCATTATTCGTTTATCAAATAGACAAATTATGTTATATAATTACTACGTCGAATTCAGACTGTTATCTACATAATTATCTATTTGGGAAATGAAATGGTATAAAAGTAAATTATTTGTCGACAGCAAATTATTAAATTATATTATCAGTCAAGTTAACCGAATGACTACAGTATATCAATCACAATCAAACAACATGGTAATGACTATCGTTAGGTTTATTAGGAATACAATGACTTCATAAGTTTGTATATAATTAAAGGTAATTGGTTTATATGTACTTTGCACACGAACACTCATTTATAAGCAGGCAGTGACAGATCAATCTGGTGATTCAGTAGATAACCGTGAAAATGTCGAAAAATGAACTCTAAAATTTTAAAGAATTCCAGCTTATTATTTCACCCATGACCTGATGTTTCTTATGCTTTAATCTGTTTTTTTTTCAAAGAGATAAGCTGGCTTGTAACTTAATCCAACTTTTCCCCAGCAATATTTACGTCCTTTTCAGACGAGATTATTGTCATGAATCGAGTTCAACGTATAGAACAGGGTTTTCCTCAAAGGGTTCGGCAGAGGTCTTCCACCCACATTATAAAAAAAAAAATTAAGTCCCATATAATAGGAGTGATTTTAATGCCACGAATCGGAAAAACCTGATGGACTTTAAAACATTATTTTCCTCTATTAGAATATTTAATTAAGTACGTATATATTCTTGTAAGAAGTGCCTATACTTTAGGTAGCTGTAGTAAATACCAAGTGGAGACGCAAACTTACCAACTGCGCACGTAAATAAGTACTTACTGTTTTGGCGTTATCGCCTAATTAGTTTTTCCTCGTGAACATCTAAGGACACTATCTACAGGTGTTGTGTACTCTGTAGGTGCCTAAGTTCGCTCGTTAGGCGAGCTTGAACAGCCAAAGGGCATGGTGCTAAACAGCCGTAGCAATGTGTCGAGAGCAAACAAGTCGTTTGACTCGTTTATATCGGCTGTTTGCAGGCTCGTTATGTCTTGTCTCTCAATTCGCGGCGAGACATTTCCAAGCCTTCTTAGCGGAAAACTGATTCTATTTTTGCCATAGCCGGGGCACTTTAACGCGAATGAATCAATACTTTCACAGATTTGAGTCAACAATCTTAATCGACGTGGATGTAGTCATTCACGCATGTTGGCAAATTTCACAACTGGGTTAGTAACGCGTGCTCCTACGCTTTTGACTGCTGTTTAACTGTAGGAGTTTCCTGGATTTTTAAATAATATAAGTAATTTCTTTATATACTGTTTTAATTTATTTCATCCAAAATAAATAAATCGTTACCAACGTTTTCGTATATGCTTAGCGTCAAACGTACGATAAACCAATTAAGAAAATAAATATTAGATACTGATCAAATTGAATACGAATAAATTATTAGGGAAGATAGACAGAAGTACAATTACAGTATCTTTATCAAGAAATTGGCGGCTAATTTCCTATTCTAGTTCAATTTGGGCTGTCACGCTATTGTGTTTGGATCTTGAATAATACATGTGGGTGCTTGTAAATAATTATTATGGTCGCCAGACAACACGAGAATGAGCAATAATTAATTAACTATCATTCATTCAAAGGCCGTGAAAAAAAAGAAATGCCACAACCCAAATTCTTGAGGGAAAAAATGAGTCATATAGATAGATACCATGGTTTCGTAGACTAGGTAAATACCATTGTGTTTCTAGAAAAGTATACACACATATTCATATTATATTGATTACCTACACGATACATGAATATGTATGCGTGTGTGTGGCCCACTCGGAGGATTACTAATCAGATTGTGGTCCAATTTTAACAACAAAGTCATGAAAACGGTTTGACATTTAGTTTTTCGGGGATCGGACCCGGATTGGAAGGATTTATTGTATTTATAGATAGTATCTGTATCTTTGTCAGTATACAGTAAAACTTACAAAGCGGATGCTAAGCTAAGATAGGTACCTATAGGCATATTTTAGTTTCAACTGAAAGGTAGCTACATTATTATTTTGTACAGCATATCATACTTACAATATTTATACTGGTATAGACATATCTATTAGTAAGATGCTTAATCAGTTGTATGTCGGAAACACGGAACCACGCGATGTAGGTAGGACTCGTACAATATTTTCTTTTATCTACGGCATACGAGAGGTTAAGCGTTAAGAAATTGGTATATCTATTCTCTAAGTTACGCATGAAACATACATAACATACAGTAATGTTAAAATCATGATGCCACGTTCCCTGTAAACACCGGTAACTCAGACGGAAACCTGCGTCACTGATGAGTTTAAGATTATGCGAAGCGGAATGGAAAATGGATAACATTTTCCAAATTTCATTGTTTTTAGGTAGGGATAGTTGTATTGAATACTTTCTCCAGCAATCATCGATCAATGTTTAGAAATATTTATGAGGCTGTCGTCAATCGACTAATTTTGATGCGAATGTGGTAAGTTTGTGTTTTTTAAAGTTTAACTAATATGTTTAATTAATGTGTTTACCTAATCGTTTGTTTTAACAAAGGGTCAAGTATACTATATACAATTATTGTAATGAAAATTATAATAATTCATTTCAAAAGTTTAATTAAAAAACATTGAATTGCATTTTCGCCGAAGACCCATGAATAAGAGTTGTAACCTCAATTTACTACTAACATTTGCGCACCCTTATTGAGTAAGTACCTCGAGGGAATTGCGAAGCTAAACAAATATCCGCAAAAAACTACATTACTTATGAAACTTAACGAAATAACAAACAATGCTCACGTATGTGTAATTGGCACGTGTAATAAGTAGACAGTCGTGGGACTAAATAATTGATCAAGGACGACTGTATGTGGAATTAGGCCGGGGCGACCCACTGACATGACAGCTGTGTTTTTCTACACTCTCTTTGTTGCCTGACATGGGGTTGAAACTTTGTAAAGCTTTTTATAGTACTCGTAACGTCAATATCACTTAAAACTTCAGTACCTATTAAATTACACCGACTCAAAGAAATTCTTCTTTCAGATTTATTACAATAATTTAACACTTTCACTAAAAAGACAAAAAATGGGTGCAATCCAGCAACTGAAAACAAAATTATAAGACCTAGAAGTGTTCTGGTAAAAATAATGACATAGAAAAGGTGTTCTTGTTAAAAGCAACGTTTTCATCGAAATATATTAGAGCGGGCTGTTGCTTTGCCAACCGTCTCTTGCAATCTACCGGCGCGGATTTACGTACTTATCGAAGCGAAAAGCCGAAGCGAGAGCTACTTTTACTGTCTGAAGTGAGCACTTTGGTGGCCGATAAGAACCTTGTATTTAAGATTTGATATATCTCATCGAAAAATTGACATATTTTTCACATAAATCGCGATATTAATTATAAGTACCTATCTATAACCAAATTTAATCTGATCGGGTTTTGTACACCAATGTAAAAAAAAACATTAGTTCAGTAAAGACCGAGTGTAAATAAATTGTACAGAAAATCTAAATCTTTCACAAATATCAAAGCAACAGCTGTTAAACACACATGTCGATCAGCAGGTTACATTCCCATAAGCCCTTGGCCAAGCATTTAAAATTCATTGTGTACGCCAAGCTGTTCCAACTACCGACCCGACATACACATTTACAATAATGTGTGTCGTTACACACCGACAGGTGTGTAGTGTGTACACTTGTTACTCAACGAATCAGTTCGAGAAACAAAACGACACAGAAACAGAACACATTTCGAATGTTACCACAAAAACTTTCAGCGAGTGCAGAACGCTAAACCTCGTTTGTTTCTGAATATGTTTTGCCGTGTGAAATAACGACGTACTAAGAACCTTTCTAAATGTACTTTTTCAGAATTTCTGTTCATTCATTTGTTCTAGTTTTTTAATAGGAAGGTACTTTCACTTTGTTCTCTATTGTGAGTTCGCCTTTTACGTGTAGGAACAGATTAGTTAAAAATCTTTAAATCTATTATATTATTTCTATTATATATTCCCGTTGCTTATTGAATTAAAGCAGGTACTATTGTAGTCGATTTTGGTTCTTTTTAGGTAATGTCCAAAAATTCAATCATTTTTGTGGGTAAATCGGGGAAACGTTTTTGTTAAAACTAGTGTTTAATACATATTTGAAAGAGTGGATAAGAATGTAGTTTGGTCGTAATATATCAAGTTCAAAGGTATACCGAATATAAAAATGTGATACCTACGTTACGTGGCGTGTGGGTACCTAGTACCTGTAGCCTTACTCAGAACTCAAGACTTCGCCTGTTTTATTATAAAATGATGACTTGCACTTTCCTGATAACATTTTCATTGGATAACAATTTTCATTTAGCGATATTGAATGCTCAAAATTTGATGACACAGTTCTATCGCTTCATATCTATGCATGCCTACCCCTAGTTTGCGCAAGCTAACTAGATTATAAATAAATTAATCATAATCAACGGTGACCACGACAAATAATGGGGCAGCGCTTGTGCAGAGATCACACAGAGCTCTTTATGCCGCGGTAATAACGATAATGAGTATAAATTGATGCAATTTTCTAGTGCATTATTATGTGTAAAAGATTTTAAAATAATGTCACATAAAAATGGATACATACGTAGCGAACTCGCGGTGCTAAAAGGTCTGTCATACACCTGGCAAAGAGGCGCCATAAGGAAATTCGACGGCGGAGATGAAACGTACATAAGTAAAATTGTTAAGATATATTTAGAGCGGGCTGCACTCAGCTGGGCGAGAGCTCAGTTAACAGCAGATTGAATCATAAAGCAACATTGACGTCATCGCTTGCTCCACTGTATCGACTTTCAGGCAAAACGTTAGCGAAAGTGCCCACAAGATAAACACGTAGCTAGCCAACTATGAATCGAACACAAATAACTATCTACTATAATAATGGATTAAATTAAATTTATGGTTGAAACACACCCACGAATTTGCGCTGCGAAGGGAATAAACTATCAGAATATACAACAAAACATATTCTTAGAAGTTTAAACATAGAAACATGCAAATAAAATGATATAATGGAAAAAAAATATGTACTGCAAGCACGTGGACTCATAAATAAAAGAGAAATTCCTCGGACAAAAGTATTACTTGATTAAAGCAGTGTAGGTAGACTAATTACGATTTAATTAAACTTAGCAAGGAACGCTAGCGTCTATGAAAAGCATCTAAACATGGAGTTAATTTGGTGAAATAGTTTGTCAAACACACAAGCTCGTTAAGCAAGCATCGGCCATCACCTTGTTCTGTGTTCGTGTTTATAACTGAAACTTATTAAATGCAGATGCGACGCGACGGTACCTCTACAATCGGTCTAAACTAAACAGCTTTATTATATAAGTATACGCATTTAAACAGTTAAGTAATTGGACCGTTACTACTAACTCGTAAAATAAAAGTAATTTACGGAGTAGGTATGTCTACGTTACACTGAAATAGATACTGCTTATATAGAGTCGAAAGAAATAAATTAAAACTGAATACCCAAATCGTATCAAACTGCTAATGCAGGTACTCTATCCAGAATATACAGAAGCCTATTAAATCATCGACCAGTAAATGTTAACGTAAAAAGTAAAATTCGTTTTTCTGCTCTACAAATACACATCGTTTTGGTACGCAATGTTGTAGGTAGAGTTGTCGGTACACCTTTGACGTGAAGAATTTTCCAATAGTACGCCACGCTCCACACGCCCGTAGCGTCCACGTGTAAACGAAAATCACAGTAATTACAGATTGCCAGAGATTTTATACGTAAAAGCGGTGTTGAAACTTGATGTGGACCTTTCCAACTATTCGACTCATTCTACTACGTGCGGCTATTGCGAGGTCAGATCGCTTCTACACCCTTTGATCCCTAAATCTCTGATGAATAACTTTTTAACGGAGCTATTTCTACTGAATATTCAAACTAGGTTCCGAAAGAATGTTTTGACGCTTTTTATCGTTGATATTTTTACATTGAGCAAAAATAAAGGAGATATTAATTAATTTTGTACACGTAAACTATTTTCCCAGTTTCGCGTAGGAATGACGGAGGTGTGGCTCCGAGGAATTGGCGCCGACATCGCAAATGAAGCCGTTATCAATAGGTGATTCGGGTAATGCTTTGCTCGTGTATCTTCTTATGAGCATGCGTATGAAAGATCACAAAAGCATTTTAAAATTCTTTGAAGGTTTTTACTTTTTAACCTAGTTCAGTGCAAAAAGCAGAAAAAAAGTTCCTAACAATACCACCATAACACAATGGATCTGTGTGAACCACAGCCTATTACATTTTGGGGAGGAAAAATAGCAGTCCGATAGAATCGGGCATGACTGTCGGGACTAATTGTAATAGTAGCAATGTTAGGCTGCTAATATACAGTAGGTATGGGCTATCGTAAGCGCCGGCAAACAGAACCTGTGCAGTATTAAGTGTAATGCTCGTGTCGCTTTGTTTAGCCACTTTCCCGACTCGTTAGGCAGACACAGACATGCGTTTGGTCAAACAATACCTGTCGGGCCGCAGTGCTCACAGATCGGTCTCTTTGATCAGTGTATTCTGTCTACAAGGACATCGCTGTGAGATGTGGCAGCTCATCGGGAAAGCTGCCCTTGTCATGCACAAACTGAGTTAAACTCCCGTCACCGAATTCCGCATAAGCGGCTAAACGTGTAGGGAGAGAGGCGTTCCAAAATATTCGAAGAATATACTTTTATTTTATTCTCTCAGTAGTTTTCCTATGGAAGTTTAGTGCGAATAAAAGTTTTGATTCTACCCGTTAAGAATTTTATTTTATATTAGACTTTTCTAATATATGTTCTTACTTTTCATTTTTCTTTTATATAAATACTAGCTTCCACCCGCGGCTTCGCCCGCGTAGAGTTCGGTTATATCGCGTTTTCCTGAATTTTCTTTGCTATAAACCTCACGGACCTCGAGACCTTTTCAACGAATGCAAAACCGTGGAAATCGGTCCGTGTGTTCTGGAGTTATAGCGTCAGGAAGGAAAACCCGACTTGTTCCCCGCGGTTTTACCCGCGTCCCGATGTATTTTTTGTCGCCCTGGTACATGGTGAGCAGTAGCGTCTACACTCGGTATTGGCATACTTATACTGCCCTGGTACATGGTGAGCAGTAGCGTCTACACTCGGTATTGGCATACTTATATAAGTTATGCTGCCCTGGTACATGGTGAGCAGTAGCGTCTACACTCGGTATTGGCATACTATTGTATTGGCATACACAGCGCCATCTACAATCCATCCATCAAGCAAACAATATTTTTGTTTATCCTCCTCGGGAATATCTGTTTTTTTCGGGATAAAAAGTACCCTATTATTTAATCCGGACTTCTAACTTTACGTCTGCAAAATTTCAAAGCAATCGGTTCAGTAGTTACGGCGTGAAAGCGGAACAAACAAACAAACAAACAAACAAACTCACTTTCCGATTTATAATATTAGTATTATTAGTAAGGATAATGTTATCATTATAATAATTTAATATTTGATAATATACCTTCCATGAGCTGTAATCTTAGCTTATTTTCAACGTCCAAATGAAGGTAATGTAACTATAAACGAAATTGCTCCACGTATAATTATGGATTCCTTACATAAATCAGACGCTACGTTCATTATATCGTATATTAAACGTAACGCAGACACAACAAATGAACCTACTGTATATAGTGTAGTAATGATTTGTGGCTGACATATCTGATTAAGTTACTTGAGGGCGACCGTTTTCAATTGAAAGGGACTTTTCAGTTCGGTGTGTGAACCACCGGAGAGCCTTCTCGTGTTTCTCTTTGAGTACCTAATAGTATAAACAAAAGAACATCAAAGTATAAAAAATATACTTTAAACATATATTTCCAGTATTCCTCTAAATTTAAATGTTATCTGATTTAAAAAAATCACTTTTTCATCGAGATCACCAACTTCGATGGAAACTAAGAGCATTCAACATTATTGCTGGCTCATGAAAGTTCCTAAACGTAGAAATACACAATTATTTTGATTTAGGCAAATGTAAAAAGCGTCTATTACAAATGGTTATTATTTTTATATTAAAATATTCAAATTACTATACAATGGTTTCCACGAAACTAAATAACTTTATCTACTTGGTACTCAACAGTCTCGTGAAAATGAAATTAGAATCTATTTTGTTTGAAGTAATATCAGTTTGAATTTTGCAATTGAAAGTATAAAATATTCTCTCGAACTTTGACTCAATAAGAGTAACATATAATAGACAAATGACAGCTAAGACAAGTAACAATAGTATTTCTTAATACTCTGTTATAATGTGAGAGAGTGAACATTTGATGGTGTGGAATTAAAATATTATGTAACAGCTGCTGACGGCTTTCAATATTTAT
This sequence comes from Helicoverpa assulta, assembly GCA_963856015.1. Taxonomy (NCBI): domain Eukaryota; kingdom Metazoa; phylum Arthropoda; class Insecta; order Lepidoptera; family Noctuidae; genus Helicoverpa; species Helicoverpa assulta. The sequence continues at coordinate 8,733,929 of CAWLCW010000016.1, forward strand.
TGCGTCAAGACTCAGAAGCAGTCGCGGAAACGTCACGTACGAAGTTCGAATATACATTAGGTATGTAAAATTGTGTATACGAGATGGGTCGTCTTGTTACGCACCAGTCCACCATGATTGATGGTAAACAAACATCACGCCAAACATCATCGTAGCTATATTTTGATGTATATGTCTTCACTTCCATCACGAGTGTTGTATGAAACCGGCATCTTTTAAATGTCCGCGCTAATACGTGAAAGAGACTGTTAAATGATTGTTTGTATCCTCGTTAAACCGAGATTATCTAATTAACGTTCAACTGTCTTTGTTTCTACGACAACGGTCATCTCGCTCACGTTGTCATGGGGATATTATGTATTATCATTGTTACCGGAAAATATGATTATATCATATTTATTTACCGAGTTTGGGTATTGACGTAATTGAAGGACGTGAAATGGAAATAATCACATTGTTTTTCTGTTTAGTATAACACATCTCGTAGTGAATAGATTAATAAATTAAAGCACAGTTTTGCACATATCCACTACATTTTGAATACGAGTAGTATTCAAAATGTAGTGGATATAGTTAAATGTTTAGCTAACACAAACTCTCGGCATTGTTACGTAGCTCCGCAAATTATTATTTAAAATTTTAATTTATTTATTAAGCACAATGGTCTACTTCGTCATAAACAATTCGTTTCAAAATTATTGTTATATCCGGTATTGTTAACCAGAACGATGCTATAATAGACAGTAAAATATGCGTTAATTGTTATATCAAGTTTCGCTTTTAATAAATCTTGAATTTCGCACATAAATCTAAGTGATTAACTGTTGTTTTATATTACAAGTGACCGTTTAAGGAATATTTTTAATTTTGCCTAGAACGTTAACGAACCGGCTCGAGCTGATATCATTTAGCAACTACCCGCCAACTGCTAATGAAAGAGGAAAAAATAACCATTTGTTAGCAGACCGAAGGATTTTTAATCACTGCTTCGAATGTAGAAAGACCAACAGAAAGTTAGTAAAAATAAAATTTAAAAATACCGTTACATATAGAGCTAATTTATTGTAAAATTTAGCTTTACCTACATCAAAAGGAATTCTTCTTAATTAATGCGAATTTGTGGATTCCAAATACATATTATAGGTAACGAAAAGAAAATAACTTTGTCAATACAGAGTTTTTTAGCTTTTTAGTAACTACTTATCAGAATGACTCGACTTCCATTAAAATAGAATTGTGATATTTTACACACTTACTTACGTTATAACTCTCGGTTATTTATTGAACGTGAAATATTACAGTTGAGTATTCGTTGAATTAAGTATATTTTCGAAAAAAGCTAGAAATATAATCGGAATATGTAGGCATTCGTAAAGCGTCGTTTTGTCTGATTTTACTCTGAAGATACTATTAGTAGGTACCTACTTTTTACAACAAAATTATATTGTTGTAAAATCTCTCAACACGATGAAAGTAATAAAGTAAATAAAAGTTTATTCCTTTCCCGAAACTCGACTTGTCTAAGAAACAATTTGATTAATGAGTTTGAAATAATAACTCTTAAAACACAACGATTTACCTGATAGGACGGAATTAATTTCGCCTCACAAATATATCCGAAATCCGGGGATTACGCGGATAAAAACCTAATTGGAGGAGGCTAGTGCGTGACATGAGGCGAGCAAATGTTCCGAGAGGGGACACGCCAATCGGACCTTGATCCAGGCCACATAAGCTTATAACATGGTATATTTTCCATGATGGTGTTGTTATTATACTCGAAGCTGTAACAAGCTCCAACCTATATTTCTATACCTTTATTGCTTATATTTTAGAGAAAGGACCTTTATTTCTGACCGCAACGGATGAAGTTACAAATAGAAGAAGCCCCGCACAGTTTCCATGTCGATAGCTTCGTTAAAATATATGTTACGTAGACGTATAATATGTACTATGTTTTACTATAAACTGTAGTTCAGTACCTATTCATAAAAAAAACTATTATATGAAATACACAATAAACGGGAGAAGGTCAAGAATCAACTATCTTACAAATAGTTATAATTCCAGTTCATAAAATAAAAAAGTTTTGAAAGCGAGCGTTAATGCTATAACAACACATTTTTAGTTTAGCGTAGGTAAATATTTAGTTGAAATGATGCTCGTATTTGTTCCGGTGAATAACTGAGTTATATTGAGGTTTATAGCCGCTTAGTTATAAAACGTATCTTCAGCTACATCTGCGATATGAAACGAGAATAGCCATGGTGCGTACACCTATTGTTAGCAGAGATTATTTCGAAATTCTAACACGTAGACACGTATATGTGATGATACGACAGGAATTTATGAATGATTTGATCGATAGACGAGCTTCCTGAAGTTGAAATTGTGTGATAGACTATGAATGTCAATCCGCCCAGCGCTCGCGTACACCGAGCTTTGGTACATCAATGTTTCATTTACCTAGGTACATGAAGCTGAATATATTTCGATGTTTTGATTAGGGTGTCATTTACTGCACCAATTAATTAGTTCATAAACGTTATTATCAAATAGTGGCACAGCTCATGTTCACATAATGTATCATTTACAACGTGCAATATAATAAATAGGCATTCTAACACAGCTAGGCTCTTTACCCGGAGCCCCGCGATGGACATCACAAAAGCCAAAATACAATAATAGATTACTTCATAACTTTCAGAAAGTTATTGGGATTGCGTTCCCCTTTCAGATACCTTGTACCTACAGGTAATGAATATTTAACCTTCGTCAAATAAAAGGGAAAATTCTTAATTTGTAATGAAATTACTCTAGCATTTCTTGTATTTAATATTAGGTACACTTGGCAAATAACCGAAGTTTTTAAAGTCCTTACCTTAATTAAATAACTGAATTCTTCACCGTTATCCTTAAGCATTTATCAAAGCTATAAATGTTTTTCCATAAGCCATTTTTCTTAAGTGATATTTTTGAAGTATTCATTAAAGTATTAGAGTTTTTTATTTGTTTATAGATGTTTCGTCACAGTGGCATCATTGTAAGTACCAATAAGTATATAAGAAACAGCGTCTTACTTACCAAAACACGTGGAGTGAGTAGCGTGCAAGGTGAGCGGTTAGCCGGCAGCGGCGGCCGCATGGTGACCACCACGCATGGCGCTGCAGCACCACCAGCTGCTCAAGTGCACAGCTCACACCCACAGTCCTGATGCCGACTTGTACCGAGTTTGTGAAGAGAGTATGTTCAGCGCTGGCTGGCTGGCGCCGGGACGTAGCAACGCGACGCGAACTGTGTTTACAACAATCGTAGGAACAGTTGCGGGGAGTTGGAGCGAGATCGCGCGCCGCCGCTGGGAGGCCGCGAAGCCGACTGCCGCCTCAAGCCCGCGTGCCACCAGGGCGGGCGGCCGCGCCCCCGCGCGCCCAATGCCTTCAATTCTTCGCATACCGTCTCACACTTTTAAGCGCACCTAAGTGTTTATCGAAGCTCGTACGATCGCGTTAAAAGATGTCTAATCGCTGTCGACACGTACATCAACGTATTTCACGTTCAACGCTCTCGGTGTTCAACGAATACACCTCAATACGTTAATGTTACGCACTTCTTCAAAGTAACAATAACTTTTTAAAATAATGGCAAAAGCCAAAATTTACAAATAAAAAACTTATGTTTACTGCCTGAACCACTTTTGTAATTTTTTTATTTACAGTATACCCATATTTAAAGACAGATAAATGTCACGTAAGCAAACCCTGATCTAGTAAATGTAGGCAAAACAAATAACAATATGTGGTCCGGGCACTAGATGTACTATTTTGTTGGGAGCTCCAATAGTTTGTATTTTAACGAACTTGTATTTTCAGCGATCACCTATTAAATTGAAATTCGTATTGTAACGAAAAATTATTCTCGTATTATTATCAACATAACTCTCAAACAAGTAACTTCCACTGCTAACATGCCGCATAATAATTTAAATCTAACGCATAATTTTGTGACTCATTTGCAAGTAAAATCAACCTGTACAAAACTCGACACCATAATTAAAATATACAAAAAAAAAACATTTTCATACTGGGCCTAATTAGTAAGAATTATTCATAAAAAAACATCTGGTCGGTTGCTTTTCAAACACTATTGTTGCCTTTGAGTCTATACTCGTAATTGTTTCGAGATTACTTTCCAGCCAATTCTTTTCATAAGCAACTTGAAAGAATTTAATCAAGAGTAACGGAATCAAAACCGGCGGCGGTTTCTAAAACAGATGCTTAGTGAGGAGCACTCGGATAGCTTGAGGACATCAGGATTACAATCGTCTGGAATACAGACACGGCCGGAATATTCTACTCCTGAGCGCTTCTCATAATAAAAGGGGAAGCAAATTACTTCGAGCGAGCTGGAGGAATGTCAACGACATGGCAATGAAAGCCTGCGTCTGAATGTCCAACGAAAAAATACGATCCCGGAATGTTTTCACGTTAAAATGATAATAAAATATTAAGAAATATGTCATTTTCTCTTTACAAAGTTTGAGTTACCATCTGAGTTGAGTATCTTTTGTGCTCTATACCGTTTAAACTAGACTACAATTGTTTTACATTTCTGTAGTATTCATATTCAACCTATATTGTGTCAAGGAAACTTTGTAACAAAATTACATGTACACATACTCCGATTCTGTTTCCAAATGCTTGAGTAAATGGTATCGCGTGCCTCATGTTTATACTGAGAGAACGAGGTCCCCTCAGTCGCCTGATAACAAATAGAGCAATACAAGCAAACCAACTCCAACTTGTATCTACTTACCCACCTCGTATTTTATCGACCTCATTTACAACAAAAAGGCTTTCATACAACATAGTTCGAAGTTTGTACCTTTGGAAGTCAGTTTACTCAACATGGCCAATTTAGAACTTTCGCTAAGTAAATAAAATTAATTAATCATAATAAGAACTCGAGTCGTAGTGTACCTGCGTAGCAAACTAATTTAAACTATTTTGTAGACTGACGTAGGCTTGCTACACGCTTCAACCCTAACAGGCCTACGACGCGACGCACGGTCTACACCGCGTAGTCAAAATATCGTAGTCTCCGTAGCACACGTGCTTATGTAGCCGAGATCTCGACGGTTGTGACGGCTGTGATTGTTGTCATTTTATGTACTGAGCACCGTTGTTTTATTATGTTACGGAACAATAAACAGGATTCATGATGTACATAATGCTTTGTTTTGCGCCCATAAAAAACTTCGTAACGTCTTACATATTCCGTCATGAATCTTTGTAGAAAACTTTGAGTAGGTAAAGCTCTGGCCGTTAGTAACATGGAGACATTTTTGTTTAAACTTTGTATAAAATCTCAACAAACTTTGAAAATGACCATAAGTTTTTACAGCATATATTATTTACTTGCTTACCGTTCCCAAGACGTTGCTCTGCGCTGGTCTTATATACAAGTTTTCAAGTTGTTGGAAGTTCTGTAAACACTTACCTGCAAGGAAATTAATTAACATGCATTAATATAATTATGCAAATTTTTTGCTGACTTTAAACTATTCACATGGGAATTGCTTATGAAAAGAACTTTTCTTCCTCTTTTCAAAAACACTATGTCTACAGAAAAATGAAACTACACATTAATTCATGTCTGTTGCTTATTGCTGATGACGAATTAACATGTTATCATAACATAATTTAAGTGTGTATATTCCATTATTATTTTAGTTTAAATCACGAAACAGCAGCACATTGACAATAAATACCTACTCAGAAAATGCTAGACACTGTAACAAAAAACCAATGATAGGGTTTAACCATAGTAGTCGCTCGCTATCCTTTAATGGACCAGTATTTAAGAAGGACTACTCTTCAGCAATATGTTTACATGTCGTCTGCATCCCCCCCCCTCCTCCCACTACCATCGCTGTCGCCCGCCATTACAACTACACTACTCAGTTTTCTTTTATAAAATTCTGATCAAGAGATGGCCAATTTATTGATAGGCAATCACAAGATGGGAGATGCATGTAAACCTAATTTACTTAATGCTGTAAAAGTGATCTATTATAAAAAAAGAAGTTTATTATTTTTTGGTTATGTAGAATTAAGAATAATTTTAAATAAATCAAATATTTACAAAGAGTCATCGTTACAGGAAAATCTTCGTAATGGCCTTAAAAACGTTTAGTAAAGCAAACGAATAATTATCTTAACATTCTAGAAAGGTACGGAACTCGGGGCTTCCCTATGTCAATGCGAAGACCTTCTCGTGAATTTATCGGATTAAGTGCCTACTTAAGGAACAGGAGAAACACTTACGAAAGTTTTGTAAGTAGGTACACAATCAAATGGTTTATAATCCATTTGATACAGCCTCAAGACTTGAATTAATAAAATGTGCAATACATGTATTTCGGCACATTTAAAGATAAGTAATGCATTCAGATTGCCATAGTTTCATTAATTATTCATTACGACAACTAACGACAAACAAGTCAAACACTTCACAATTAACGACAACAAGAACATTTCAGGTTTCTATTGATTAATTAGTCAGCAGTAAAGTATTCTGCGTGCCTGCATTACTTAATTTAATAAGCAGTGACTTGTTACAGCAAGATTTAAGTACAAGTATACTTTTGGGCACAACAATAACCAAAAAAAACTTGACTCTTACAAACAAAGTCATTTGGGACGAACAAGTTTTTGTTTGCACTATTTTCACAAACACACAGATGTGCCGATACCAAAGAAGAACAAACTTCCACAAACATACAGTCATATCACAAATAGCGTTGCAACACAAAACATTGTGAAGTGCTGCAGAGTGCGTGCATTAAGCTCCACCGTGCATGAATAATCACAGTTATGAATGAATGATGCAAGCTAGGCTAGTGGGTTCAAATATACGTCAGAGCATGATAGCGACAGGGACAGAGGATGACGTCACGGGCACCGCGTCGCCGCCAGGTCACCTGGCTGACTTGATGCCACTCAGGTAACTCACGTTTCTCTTATGACGTCACTCGGGAAATGAACACGGCAGCCCAGTTTGGGATCAATGGCCAATCTACAAAATAGAAAAATTCCAATTCATTATCGCACCTTTTAAGTGCTGCTAACCTTTGTCCACTTTAACAATATTGTCAGGCCTGTCGTAGATTTTTTGGTAGATCTAGGTATACTGACACAGAGAGAACCCGTCCTATTCTAATTTCACTTATTTACCTATCGATGTTCGATATCCAAGGTCCCATAATGCTAAATATGAAACTATTCAATTAGCGTAAATATACAATGGAGAAACGATGTAGTAGTAGCGTTTCTAATCAAAAACCTGAAACTACCCTAGCTTGATGAACTGATGAGTACCGCATTCAGATTTGCAACATACCCGTCGTCTCCATTCTGATTCGCCTCATCCGTGGCTTCAGCCTCGGTCTCCACACCATTGCAATGTTCCACTGACACTTCGGGGACCTCACTCATGTCCAACGTCCACTACACTGTCACCGGCAGCAAGTCACCCGGCCGAGCCTCTACGAACCAATATCGCAGACTACCATTTCGCCCTTGGTAAAAGATTACCATTAGTACAAGTACTATTATTAAATTAAGCGCGGGTAACTCACAGACTACATCTATATTGTTAACAATAACGTTGAAACGGTAAATTTGTTGTTGCAGTCTTTGTGACAGAACAAACTGATCAGTAAAAGTAGCTTTGAATCATCATTTAGCCTTGGACTTTTGAAAATGTATCATATCATGTATTTTCCTTTTCAGTGGAAAGCATAGAATGTAGTTTTGCTTCAAGAAAAGCGAAATAAATTGGGTAAATTAAAGTCACCACGTAATGTTAAATCTATACCATGATTGTAGACCCACTCTATGTATAACAATTAATCCAGAAATAATCAATTTTCCAAGAAATTCTTAAAAAACAGGCAAGTAAAACCACAGGTAAAGTCCAGTATAGGCGTATAAGCATGCGCCGTGGATGGCAAACGGGTCACGAACGCACGGTTACGGCTTCAGCTAACGTAATCCCTTTAAGGAGTAGTTTACCTAGCGTATTCAGAATAAAAATAATCACATATGTAGTCACAACTGCATAATTAACATAATTATTTAATTGGGAATCATTCTCTGAAGAAAATTTTAATATTCATTTTCTTGTATCACATACCTACCTACACGGAAACATACTTTTGAAATGATTGGCTCAGATGCAACTGCGGTTATTTGCGTACAGAACTTCTGTAAACGTGATATATTCATCGGCAAGGATATTGAGCCCTGACCTTCACCTTTGCAGAAGTGATTAATTGGTTTTTTGCCTTAAGAGTACAGTGCGCAAAGCGATCCCCACTCTTCCACCGAGAGCTCAATATCCGTGCCGATAACTATACCTTCTTATCTATTTGTCATATTAGTCTTGAAAGCGAGTCAATATACTTGCATTTAGTAACATCAGTAGGTATCACTTTAAAATATTTCTCAAAACTATATTCATAGAATATATTGTGTAGGTACCAACATATTTATATAAAAAGTTATGAAGCGATTAAAAGTCACATAAGTCCAAAGAACTGGTTTAGACACACGTAGCAAATAAAATAAGCTGTTCCATCAATCTGAACGGTCGATTGTCCATAAACTTTTAATAGATTGGCTTCGATCGTTCCAGTACTTATCGTAATAGCCTTGTGATTGTTTGCTCGCATACGGCATCTATTGGCGTAAGTCACGGTAACTCCTATCATAAAATTACTATGGAGAAATATTGTGCACGTAGGTACTAAACTACTTCTAATTTCTCAAGGGACGCGCGCTTAGATACGGCGGGTTATTACCTAACTTCAAGTGCTTGTTGCCTTTCTCATGAAGCCTGTCATATTTTACTAAGGTACCTACCAGGGGCCCGATTCTCCTAATTTTACTTAAGCGACGATCGATCGACGTTCGACTCGATTCGACTGAGATCCAATCCCGACTCGATTACGATTGAAGCGTATGTGGCATTCCGCTATTTTTTCTTTGAAATAAACGTTTTTATCCTTTTCTATCATTCAATAATGAATCATTTTGTCTGCAAATGATTTACGATTGCAAAATGATTGTAGAGCAAACTACCGTATAGACCAAAAACACCAAAATAGCAGACCAATCGCATACCAATCAAATGTCAATCGAATATGATTGGTCTTTTATTAGTAGCAGAATGCCCGATATGGTTAAAACTGCTATTGCGATCATATTGCGATTCGATTTCTATTCGATTTTGACATTATTAACTTAGGAGAATCGGGCCCCGGAAGTCTGTGCACTTCGGGTTTTTAGTATAAGATCCCGCCATAGAACGACCTTCACCGGGCTGGTTATTGGTTTAAAAGTAATTTTTAGTTGATAAAATGTGCTAATAAAGAGATTGCAAATGGGTTGCCAAAAAAATTCCTGTCCGGAATTAAATAATTGATAATAAAAAAAAACTTTTTTTTCAAACCTTCCACTGGTTTGTTTATTAAAAAAAATATATCCCAATCGAAAGTATGCAACCCATAGAATATGCAAACGTTAGGTTGACTATTTTATTCCCGTCACTACCCTTGGGTTGCCAGGTATAAACAGGTAAATTGGTACACTAGTAACTTGCACCGGTCTGGTTATTTAATGAAATTTATATGAAAATAAAGATTATTTAATTACAAACTCGGTGGTATAGGGTTGTTTTCAAAAAATCTGTCATGAATGCCGGTTGGCGATTTTTTAAAATTGAAATATTGCTGCGAGTTAATACGTGCGACAGAGAGGTACCAGTAAACTAACCCATGCGATAGAAGAGGACACAGCATCGCAGCTGCCTCCACTTCGATCATTAACAGAAAACGACTGCGCTGCTCTCTGCTCTCTGAAAATGAGAAAGATAGCGATAGCTTAGGGGGGCAGACTCTTCTGAAGTCATCGATGCTGGTGACGACACCTGCATCTAAGACCCAGAGTCTGTTGCATGATAGCGATAGACTCACACACGCTGCGTATTATTTTTGAGTAAAAGTTCGGACGGACTGTTGTAAACGTGACATGGAAAGCTTCAACATCAACACTAAGTCTTGGGAAGCACGCGCCAATGAGAGGCTCTTATGGAGACGCGACCTGCACACTGGAACTGCAAAATATGACGAAGCCTGGATCGACAATATTAAGCAGAAAAGGCTTCGTATAAATAACGCTTCACCCGTGGACGACCCTGCCTGCGACAAATGCGGCAAAAAATGTCGCGCAGCTATTGGCTTATGATCTCCGTGTACCGAGTGCGCGCTGATCGTTGCAACAGACTCTGGGTCTTAGATGCAGGTATCGTCACCAGCATCGATGTATACTTCAGAAGAGTCTGCCCCCCTAAGCTATTGCTATCCTTCTCATTTTCAGAGAACAGAGAGCATGCGCATACGCTTTCTGTCTATGGTCGAAGTGGAGGCAGCTGCGATGCTGTGTCCTCTTCTTTCGCATGGGTTGGTTTACTGGGACCTCTCTGTCGCACGTATTAACTCGCAGCAATATTTCGATTTTAAAAAATCGCCAACCGGCATTCATGACAGATTTTTTGAAAACAACCCTATACCACCGAGTTTGTAATTAAATAATCTTTATTTTCATATAAATTTCATTAAATAACCAGACCGGTGCAAGTTACTAGTGTACCAATTTACCTGTTTATACCTGGCAACCCAAGGGTAGTGACGGGAATAAAATAGACAACCTAACGTTTGCATATTCTATGGGTTGCATACTTTCGATTGGGATATTCTTTTTCTAATAAACAAACCAGTGGAATGTTTGAAAAAAAAGTTTTTTTTGATTATCAATTATTTAATTCTGGACAGGAATTTTTTTGGCAACCCATTTGCAATCTCTTTATTGGCACATTTTATTAACTAAAAATTACTTTTAATTCAATAACCAGCCCGGTGAAGGTCGTTCTATGGCGGGATCTTAGACTATTTAGATATTTATGAAATAAATAGGATGATCCCGCAAGGTTTAATTTACTATCAGCGTTGCTTTATAGTTCATACAGGAAGGTGACATAAGTCGGTACAACTCCAATTTTTATTGGGCTTGCATACTTAGTAAATTGACTTGGTTAATTGAATTCTAAGTTTGACCACTGTCAATCACTTCATCCCAGATTACTGCCACAAGCAAGTGTTTTCTTGTCATATATTTTTCTTATATTGACCAAAAAAGAGATAGGCGCAACTTAAATAAACCCAAAAATGTAGTAGATACCTAGACAATGCTCACGGGACTACCTTCCGCCTATTTTCAATTTTACTAAAACCTTTTTGGAAGTAGTTGCCCTCAAGTAAATGTATTTTAAGATTTTATCTTTACTAAGTATCATAATTTTATCTACCTAGGTACTCTGCGCTGTCCTGAGGGAGGTCCCAAAAGTCGCATTAAAATTGCCTTACCCAAGTCCGTCCCGTAATTTCAGTCTATCTCTATAGATATGCCAATAGGAATGTTATGTAATAAAGACAGCACCAAACATCAAAGAAAATAAGCAAAGTTGCTAAAATTACTTAGTTTGTTTTCTATTTCATACAAGCAATGTTACATTGACGGAAGAAACATTGTTACAGGTAAGTATTTGTTCGATCAAGTTCTGATAGATTGTTATCCATCGCCCACGCCGACGAACACCAAAACAACCGATTTGTCTTAGAAGTCTTAGTCCCAGTTGATTCAACAGTTAACTTGTGCGGAATAATAAGCAGCCAGCAAGCTTAGGTTATTTCTCAGATCGTCAAGGTAGATGGCTCTTCCCATTTTCCTCTTCCATGGTAGGTAGATACCTAGGTACCATGTACTTATCTAAGATATATTTTTCGAAGATTTTTGTACCCTGCTTCTATTGGGCCCTGTATGTTGTTTTTTAATCTGTTTAATTTCTGTTAGATAGGGACAGTACACAGATACAAAAAGGCAAACTAAATTCCAAAATAGTTGTAAAACTTCTAGAAAACTGAAATTCATTACAAATAATAAAACGGCATATGTAATCTATTCGGTATTGAATCGGTAGGTACCTGCCTATATCTTATTTTTTGTTTGACTGCCTCGTTGGTCTAGTGGTCGCAAGCGCGGCTGCTGTGCTCGAGGTCTTGGGTTCGATTCCCGGGACGGGCCGAAATCGCTTTGTGGGTTTAAAGCAGCCCGTAGTCTGGAAGTTGGTGATTGATTCACCCGTGCATCGGAGAGCACGTAAATGTCGGTCCTGTGCCTGATCTCTTTCCGGTCGTGTCGGATTGCCGTCCCATTGGGTTATAAGAGTGAAGGAATAGGATGTGCACCTGTGTCTGCGCAAATGCTTGTGCACTATAATATGTCCTGCGCTGCTGGCTGATCTCCTTAAATGAGAACAGCTGCCGTGGCTGAAATCGGCCGTGGACGCCCATTTTTTATATCTTATTAATTTACCTAGGTATACATAGATTCTATTGAGGTGTTTGTTTACGTAAACCGCGATATCTGTGTTCAGACAGCACTCGTGTGAATTTCGATATTTCATTATTATTATACCTACGCTCATCGCTAGTTCTGATGTTCCGGTTTTGTACTAAAGGTGATTTTACTCATTGAATAAAGACTTAGAATTAGGCATAGTAAGAGCGGTATGGCATATTGCGGACCTACCACCAGGGTAGGGTAGGGTAGTAGATAAATAGTCTGTATCTATTTATATCTATGACAACCAAATTATAGAAGTTATAGGAACAAGCAGAACTACTTTCTAAGGACTTGTTATATTAGAAAAAGCCTTTTCTTGGAGAGTCTAAGATTCTATTTAGGTACCACTGTTAAAAAAATATCCACAACGGGTGCTGTGTTCCACGCAACCGCGTTCAGTAGGTAACGTTTTTATAAATAACAATCACCCAATATATATAAATATAAATAAGATAGACAATTATTATCTACACAGAAAATTAAAACAAGGCAGTAAGTACTACTACTACATCTACATATGAAATATTAGGCATATGACAGCAATTAGGTAGGTAGTCAGAAAGAGTGCATGTAGATTGTATTAAAAGCTGCACCTACCACTGCTATTTCCCCACCACCCAAAGGTAGACTGGGAGAAAACGCCTAAGGCGTTAAGTCCGCCATTGTACTATTTGTGCAAAAAGTATTATAAATCAATACATAGTATAAAACAAAGTCGCTTTCGCTGTATGTCCGTATGTATGCTCAGATCTTTAAAACTACGCAACGGATTTTGATGCGGTTTTTTTTAATAGATAGAGTGATTCTTAAGGAAGGTTTGTATGTATAATACATGTAAGTACCACGGGCGAAGCCGGGGCGGGCAGCTAGTAAATAAATAAATAAAAAATAGGTAGGGCCCGCATAGACGTAGTTAACATATGCGCGCCAACTCAGATAACGATAGGAAGGTACTTAAGTCGCGTGTTTCATAATTTTAAACTGTATCAGTTATTTAGTAGATACTTTTCCTCCTACTTACCTATAATTTTATTTAATCAGTTCTTTTCAATAGTACGAGTATTCGTACTCAACCAGGGACGTTCCAGCTGTAACTTGGTCAACGTGCGTGACATTTGCACGTAAAATACGCTATGCAGATTGCGCATCGGCTGTTAATTGTAGCAATACTTCAATGAAAAAGATAACATCGCCAATAGCGAAGCACTTGTGTAGGTAGGTACTAGATTCTGTTTGATAAGCATGAAATAGGTATCAACTTATTATGTACCTATCATAGGTAGGATTTCCCGAACCTTTTTCCATGCAAGGATGTTTTTATGAAATTGTTTGTCCTTTTAGTACACATGCACTTGATTAAGTCACGTAGGTAAGTAGGAAGGTACACGAAGCTTAGATATAAGCAGTGTTGGGCAAATCAACTAATTTATTCAATCAATTGATCAATCATGATTGATCTAACCATGATTAATTTAGTCATGACTAATTTAATCATCATTAGTCATGACTAAATTCGTTAATCGCAAATCATCAATCATTAGTTTTAATCATGAAATGTATGACTAAGCTCGATGCACAGGTGTTGGACCACTACACATACAGGGTGTAAGGATCAGCTGACCGAAGTCTCAGACTCATCATCTTGAGTAAAGTACTGAAGGAATTAGGTTAGGAAATGAAAAAACTTTTTGACTCTGCATACAAAATATTAAAGTCGGCTGCTAATTTTGTTAGGAAAGGCCAAAATTTTTCTTTTCCGAGAAAAAAATCCTTCGGTACGTTACTTAGGATGATGGTCTGAGTCCATGGTTTCAGTTTTCAGGGGCTGTACCTTACACCTGTATCAAACGATTGATTTTCTCTTAGTGCCTTACGAGTATTTTACCGGGGCATGTATTTATCTGACCACCAAAAAATACTGAATTTTACACTAAAACACTAAAGTCTAACCTAATCTACAGCATACAGTAACGTTTTGTGTACAATTCAGTATTTTTTTAAGATGCAGAAAAATATTTTACTTTACGCGGTATTAAAAAATATCAATCATAAATAAATAATCATGATTATTTGATTAAGATTAAAACTAATCAATCGTTAGTCATCACCTCGTGATTAAACTAAATAATCATTAGTCTTCAATCATGACTAACACATTCAATCATTAGTCATCAATCATTAGTTAACTAAATTTTGCCCAACTCTGGATATAAGTAAGGTAAGTAAAATATGTATATGTGGAGACTAGAGAGAGAGGTAGAGTTGAGTACCGCCCCTTTTTTTGTTTTTTTTTGTCCCACTATTGAGAAACGGCCTCCCAATTTCGTTTCTTCAGTATTTCCATAAATCACAGTTGTAGTTGTCGCTCTAAGTACTTACTAAGGATTAAGGATATTATTTTTATGTCCTAACAGCAAATAATTTTATGAACATTGTTGAATTCTGGCCTTACTTTCTATGGTTTGTCGAAAATTGCGAATACGGCACCTTTACGCAGTTTTAACTACTAGCAAATAGAAATTTTTGATAGACCAACCTCTCCATAAATATGCCACTCACAGCATTACGCAGACGATTATTTTAACGATTTGGCTCTACTGGTTAGCCTAGGTTTTTATATGTACATATTTACTATGAAGTGGCCAACAAAAACAAGAACAAAAGAGATTTTTTCTGCACTATAACATCCAACACAAATAGCTCCGTAATGATGGGAATCCCCAACGGATTATGTAATTTTTGACCGACGTCCTCGAACACGAAATGAGCCCGGAAGTGGCAATTTAGAAGTTTTACAAAAACTGCACCAACGTCTGGTGACGCAGTTACCTATTTTATTTTTTATATTGTTCGCTTACTAGTTTTATAGTTAATTATCAAGTTAACTCATCTGTTTTCGGTATTACATACGTATTTAGTATTCCTCACACACTTAGCATTACTAGGTATTCTGGAAAAAATATATTGGTATCCTACGTAGGAGTCGACTTTGGTGTGTCAATTGACACTAATTGACGATTATATAAGAAGGAACACAAGCCCACGCTTTAATACTTAGAACTCCTTGTCCGTATATTCTAGAATACAATCTAAAAGGTAAATCTAAGCTAATATCTCGTGAAAACTGCATTGTTTCCCAATACATATTAATAAACATACTTATGTAAGGTACTGGAGGATAAAATAAAAGGTCATATGAATTACAAAACATCTGCAAGCTTGAATTTATTTTACGTATCTAGATACTAAGTGTTTTTATGTACAAAGTGGGATTTAGCCTAAAAAAATCAATTTGCTTTTGGTTTGTAAACATACATCATTCAACAGCCAATCAAACAGACAACATAAAAAAATTTCACACTAGTAATACACGGATACAGAAGTGAATTAGGACATAATCACTTGTGACTTTTTAAACGTTAGATCAATGGATCGCTTCAACTCGGCTAGATAATATAACAATTTTAAATTGCCAATATAATATGTAAATTAAATAACAATTGACTCCAGTATTAACATAGCCATCACAACACATAGATAATGTCTTTTGCCCTGAACTAATAGGATAATTAACGACGGTTTAAAGTGTAATTGAATACTTAGGTCATCACAAAAGGTTGAACATTGTTTAACCTGACCTTTGTCCTATAAGAAACTAAGTAGATCCAGACCCCAATTAACACTGTTAATTACTTAATCATCTACACTACAACACATTACAACTAGCTATTAATTCATAAATATTTACATGACTAGTCAGATGTGGTTTTAAGCAATTATAATCATTACAAATTTTAGTGACACATAACTTAAGATTTATTGGACTGAATACTGTGTAACCTATTATTGTTATTTATAATTTAATTAATATTTACTTGAGAAATTAACTCTTCTAGAAACATACATTTTTAACATCGAGAAAATGAAACATCACTCTGTAAAAGTTCTCAAAAGAAACAGTTAATACATAGACTTGGAAATCAGTCTTTCATAAAAAGATACATATAATTTTGAAAAGAAAAACCTATAGTCAAATATTTTTTTAACTTAAGTTTTAATCAGTGTTATGTGTGAATTAACAGCAAAAAATGCAACAAGATCAAGGACTGGCCCTATAAATTATAATATGTCTATTAAACTACTTGAGTAATGTTGGTTAAGTACACCTACTTATAATAGTTTCAATCGGAACATAAGTTTTGAACAAGAAATTCTATACAATATGTATACAACCACTGTCTATAACGGTTCACAGATAAATAAATCTAGGGACGTAATTTCCAAACATTTTAACTAAACAAGTAATTTGAACCACTAATGCCTGTAAGAATAGAAATTACTGTAAGGAATTTAATATCACATAATGATATATTAGCTGCTAACATAGGTATGTAAAATTAATTTTCTCGTAAAGCCTCGCTTACAAGAAACAAAAACGCTGCTCATAGTACACACAAACTCGACATGCATTAATTTGGAAAAGACAATTTACAGAGCAACTAATTGTTTATAAGGCAGGCGCACACATCCAAACTTAAATATTTAGATTCTATCCAAACCGTGATATTCGAGTGTTACACCGCGTCTATATCACAGCGAACAGTTTAGCACCGATCGTGTGAACGAAGCTTCAGAAAAGATTAGTAGTTCTCAAGGCGAGATTCCACTGGTGTATGGCATTGTGACGCACACAAATATTTTTTCTGGTCTACTCGCTCTAGCAAACAGTAACAAATTGCGTGCGAATATTATTAAAATTTTCGCGAAACTGTAAGCTGTAGGCGCATACATACGCGCCATAAAATATCATTTTGTAATCGATTGTAAACAAGAATGTTTTATCTGCATAGTTTGAAGTAATATTATGGAGGGCATACTGATAAAACAAGCACTTAAGCAGTAGGTACAACAAAACAATCCAAAGCAGTCACTTAAATATTTTAGATAGGAAGTTATTAACTACTTACTGAATACTGAATGTTTTATACACCTATCTATCTGTCGTTTATAATTATACAAAAATGCAAAATAATTTAATAAGTACCACAGCAACAGTAACACAACAATATTCCGCATTCTTGCAAACCAAACAAAATCCTTTGATAATAATTTATAATGTGACTTATTGTAGACATGTACAATATTTTAATACAAATAAAATATAATAATTGTTCAGTATGAAATAACAAGGTATCCAAAAATAAAATATCTGTAGATAATAGATATAAAAGCAAAGCTATCATTGTTTACTTTTACATTTAACTATCAATATTGTGCTTACTATATTATAATGAACAAGTTTTGATTGAAAATAATCAAAACATTTCAAATTCCGATATTTTGGTAACAAACTTACACACTGATAACATTTTGGTACCATTTTACCTTTGTGAAAACAATCACAACATGATTCACTAGTTGTGTTGAATGAATCACACTTTCAAGTGCAAGATTAGTCCTTTAAGTATATTGTGCACTTACCATTATACATCAGTGAAACTTTTAAATAATATGGAATAATGTAGTGAGTAATCATACAGTCACTGGTATTTTGATTTCCTTGTTAACTATATAAAATTTGTGCTTTTTCCCCAACACTCCCCAAATCACAGCAATATTTTCAATAATTATATTAATTGGAATGGTAGCCAAAGCCCCACCAATAAGTAAAAAGAATTTTACTGGACCAAATCTATGAATAGGGAATGATTTCATGACACCAAAGATGTACATGTAAATATTGACAGCACCTATAAATCCACAAATTATGTCTAAAGACTGTGGACACGGTATAGGACACACAGCAGCTAAGAAAACATTGCTTGTAGATAATGGCAGTGTCACCCACGAGTAACATGAAACTGCTAGGAAGATCTTATGTAATAATGGTATTTCTTTTGAATGAACCACTAAAAGTATTCCTTGAATCCATCTTTTCCTTTGTTGCATAAAATCCCAAAGTGAGAATGGTGATTTTTCCCACATCTCTCCTTCCACAAAGTTAAAAGAGTATCCTTCTTTATAGGCTTTCATTGCAAAATAACAGTCCTCTGCAACTGATCCATCCAGGCCATTATCAAAAGATACCTTTTTTTCTGCACTAACCTGTAAATAAGAGAAAAAAATATATATGTGTAGTCTGTAATAAACACACACAAAATATATCAAAATATGTGAGTAATTGTCCAATACTCACCTGTGTCACAACATAGGATCCTTTCCAACTGAATAGTGGTTTATGAAACAAATAAAATTGCAGTCTCAGTTTTCCCATATCATCTGCAACTCGAAAGCTGTCAGCTAGTGTTGTAAGCCAATTAACAATATGTTCATTGGCATATGTGATTAGTCCCTGACCAAACTGATGCTGGCCATCCAACACAAAGTTTAGTATACCCTTCACACAGTTATCAGTGAGCAATGTTTCTTCGTCTAAATGCACAATCCAATCATTTTCAGCTAGGATATTGACACTATCCTCCAAGCAATACTGCAATGCTCTTGATTTAAATAAAGCACCTGATTTAGTCTTATATTCAGCTGGCACAACCACTTCCCTTACTCTCCTGTGCTTTGGTAAATTAATTGCTTTGTCAGTCACAACTTCAATCATAAAATTTTCCATTCCCACATCAATACATGTGTTCATGTTTCTGGTTACATTATCTCTTACTAATTTTGGAAAGTCCCCTCTAGTCACAATTCTGATACATATAAAAGGTGCTAACAAAGGTGAACCCTTTAGTTTCACATTTCCTGGGAAGGCATTGAATAATGTTAATCCTGAAAAATTGCACAGGACTTGAGGTATTGTTAGTAGAGTAAATAGTCTTAATACATATAAAATTATTGTGCCATATATTCCATATCTCTCCCAGGGATCAATTGTTTCTTTTTCTTTATCATCTAAATTTAATGCTCCAGCAAATACAAGAAAAAGGAATATAAATGATATGAAAAAGGTGCAGTGCAGTAAATGTTTCACTCTTCCTCTTAGCATCCTGAAACAAATATTAACTTTAGCATTTCCGATTTTTAAAAAAAGAGGGAAGGACTACTTTGGATGTGTCATACTAAATAAATTGTTGACATACACATTGTACATTGAATAATTTGCAATGTAACATTATTTGTTTGCATTTTAATACACTACTAGATTAAAACAAGATAAAATTAATTATATAGCCTAATGAGCTTGGAGTCCTTATATTTATACCTCAAGAATAAGGTTTGAACTCAGTACAAGAACAAGAAAAGGTTGACAGCCATAAATATTACCCAATGTTTATATTATACTATGATCTACAATAGTGTTATTGTTTTGCTAAAATTACATTAAAAATCTTTATACCTAAACCGTGACTCAGAGTACTGGGAACAGGATAAGAATACACCCATTTTCCTTAATGAGAATACTTAACCATAGCGATAAGATTGCGGTCATAATTTCCAGAAATAAAAAAATCTCGGAGTTCCCACAATCATAGTACATACTAAGGTTTGTATTGGAGTGTCTAGGTTTTATATATTTTTTTAAATCGCTAAGAATTTGGAGTTACATATTACTTACCTTGAGACTTGTGCCGAATAACTATTAAATCCAACGCAGCCACAATTTTTTACAAAATTTGGCAATGACAAGTGATTAACAATAACTCTATAAATAATATGAATAGTCAAAAAACTACACAATTATCGTTTTATTTAAAAAATTACAAACACACGCCCCACATAAACCACTGCTTTTGACAAACACAGCAACATTCATTCATTCAATTTGACAATCTACACGGACGGAAGATAAGCCATTGGCCGTTGAGCCTTGGGCATGGAATTTATAGTACTATCGCAATCAACTAAAACCAGCAATCGTTTGCGGAACAGAGACAGAAACAAAATCAATGAATATAAGAATCGGTTAGTACTTTTTTCGTCTGGATCACTGTATTTTCAGCAATTCATAGACAATCTACAAGTGCTGCACATTAAAATGGAGCGTGCAACTTAATTCAATTTAATTCATACATACCTGAGTATTATTCCATCTTTTCACACACTCTCACCCCGATTTTAGGCTCAAATACTCGCCTTATGTAATGTCCTAATTTAGTAAAGACGGGGCATGGAGAGGATCTCTGTTCCATTTGATTCATACTCGTACTTAGAAGGATAAGTAGACTGACCAATATTACGTTAGTATGCAAATTTATTCACGATTAGGGTTAACATTTAACATTGAAAATCAATCAATGATATTTAGCAGACTCAATTTTAATTGCAGAATATTTTTATCGTACTCGTGCAATTGTATTACCCGTCTAGGGAGCACCTAAGGATAATTTGTAAAATATTTGTAGAAACATTATTCCCGATGGCAATAACGATAATGTCACCTGGTAATTTGGCAGCTGTCTAACTGATGTGATGATGGCGATGGCGTGAACGTGAAATAGTTTTTCGTTTACAATTTATATTTATTTCATACTCTGAAATATATACGCCAAATGAAAACATGTGAAATGTTGATACAAATCGATTTCCTACAACTTTCAAGTGCTAGTGTACAATGCTGAGACGGAACCTTCATTCTGAGACTAGAAGAGAAAGTGTCTCAAATAGTAAATAACGGGTCGATAGAAATATGTCTGTCTCTGATTTATCTGTTGGGTGTCGTTTTGCCGATTATTTTGCGATATGTGGCCTCGACTTTGACTCTGGATTGGAGCCAGATAGGCTGTGCGGTACGTAGTAGTCTCAAATCTCGCTGTTTCGTACGCCTAGTGAAAAAGAAAAAAACAGTCATCATTTCGCATCTTTCATTACAGGTGACAATTTACATGTATCTCCCCTGGATCGTTCTTACAAAGGAAAAATTCTAGCACACTACCCTGACAATATATCTAGTAATCCCTTTGATGAACATGCAGTGTGTATGGTAAGTTCATGATTGTAAATTATTATGTCTTTGTCTGTACACAGCACAATAAATTACTTAAGATAATACAATGTTGTTAGATGAATATTTTTATTTTAAACTGTATATTTAAAATGAATGGTATTTTTCAATTTTTTTTTAATTTTTGTAATGTATTCTTCATTGATAACATATTTGTGTATTTGACAGCTTTGTTTACCAGCTGGCCTTCAGTTTCGAACACAAAAACATTCACTAGAACCAAAGTTTCATAGCTTTGTAGTAACAAGAGAAAATGCATCCCGATATTATGGATTCAGCCTCATATTTTATGAAGAAGTTAGGAACAGAAATATTTGCAGTGCCATGCACACATTACAGGTAAATAAGGTCAACTCTGCCTGATTGCTATGAGAAAAAATGTGTCAGAATACTAAAATAAAATCTAATCTTTGTAGGCAATGTATATCACAGAGTTATCCAGTGGTCAGACTCCTCCTGGCCACAGAAAAGCATCTGGTAAAGAAAGTTCCAGGTCACTTCCAAGATCGTTTAAACTGACACCTCACAGTGGTGCTGCACTCACATATTATGATATAGCCAAAGACAAACTGTATGTTGCCAAAAGTATAGCACTTATATGTCAGTACCCATATGTGAGGGTAGCACAGTTGTTTTTAGAAAATTTATTCAGGTGAGTTTTAATTAAATACTAAAAGTTAAATATTTTTCATGAGAACCTCCCAAGTAAATGTGATAAACTATTAATACCACTTACTAAAATGCAAAATATTGATCAATATGCGTATAACTTTGAGTAGAAATAATAGAGTAAATAAAGTTATGCAACTTGCATTGATGTTTATTTCGAAAGAGGTTTTATTCATCTGTTCCAATTTACAATGGTATAAGATTCACAGATAACAATTTTTTTAGATCTCTCCCAAGGCAGCCCGGCCCTGGACTAAGTCCAGAGTCTTATGTGTATAATTTACTTTATGAAGTACCAGTGCCACTTCCCGGTCAAGCTTTACGTCTTTATGTGCCTCCTTCTGAACCTCATTTAGATCCAATTCCTGTTGTAAGTATCAATGAAATTATTTGCTGTTGTGTTGTGTTAATGTGTACCGTTGAACCAGAAATTCTTTTTTTGTTGGCTGATGAAAACTTGTGTACATGGACAAGTTGTATCCACTTATATTTTGAATTGTTTCTATAATGTAAAGTAGTCTTCTGTACCTAAATTGTGTAGCATTAATTGAATCGTACAATTTTTGCTAAAAGTTATTATTTTCATTATGTATATATTTGCTCAGACAAACAAATGACGGCTACCTTTTAATAAATGATGTTATTCCAGGTGATAAGAATGCCAAATCTCCCTGATGAGTTACCTCTTTTGGACTATCCACTCCGAGCAATGTTCTCAACATTAGGAGTGGAATGTGTTGTGCAGCTTTTCACATGTGTTCTTTTGGAACATCAAGTTTTACTCAGGTCTAGTGGTAAGTATTTATGACTAAGAATTTGAACAGTAAAATATTTGCAGTTTTAGAGTGTGTTGGACATTTTTTCTACATAAATCGCATAATTAACTGGCCTGCCAATTTTGTGTGATTTTATAATCGTTTTTCATCACAGTTTACATAACGTTTTTGTTAAGATCCATTAAAAGCCCACAATTAATTGTTTGTCTGTCATAAATAATAAGGTATCTGTTTAATTTATTAAGGTATGTTATATAGGTATACTAATAAAAGTTACACATTTTCCCTACTCTATCAAATCGCTCCTTAACTCTAAGGTTGGCTGTAAGAGAACCCAACACTGGATTAAGGTCGCCGTTGTGCATAATCTCTCTGTTTTCAGTATGTCAAAATGTATTTATGTGTGCAATAAAGAATAATAATACATAATTTTAAATGTTTTTTTTCTTTCAATTTAATATTTTAAAATGTAAAAAATATGTTGAGAAATCAATAAATGGACTACCCAATAATTTTTATCTTTGTTCACAGACTACAACAAACTAATGTTAGTGGCAGAATGCGTAGTGTCCCTGTTGCTACCGTTTACATGGGCGCATGTCTATGTGCCAATACTCCCGGCCCCGCTCTACCACTTCCTCGACGCGCCAGTGCCATTCGTCATGGGTATAGTACAATGCACTTTATAATAGAGGTCAATGGGCCACAGACAATTTAATGCTGCTTATCTACTTCATTAAGTAACACTAATGGCTTTGGATTGAAGGAGTAATTATTGCGAAAGATACATTATTAAAAGTACCAGTTAATTACTGTGTTATTTTACGATATATTTTGACATATTCTTTTCCTGTGTATAGGTCTTCATGCTGATAGTGGAGCTATGAACATGGGGCCAAATGGTCCTCGGAGTATCGCGCTCGGTTCTGAAGCAGCTCTTTGTTTAGTCGACATTGATAAACCTGACATACAACTGCCTGAAGAATTGCCCATATTCCCGCATAGGACGCCATTCATTGAAGAAATCAATCATGTTTTAGATAAACATCAGGTAAGTCCACTCGTAAATCTAGTTGCCCATTTCAGCTCGTTAAAATAAAATTAACAGCTTTTACCCTACTATCTAATTAGCATTAGTTGGCGTAATTATCATATTATCCGCTTGTCTAAAAATTGGATAAACCAATTAATATAATGTACGCGATAATTTGATAAGATCGTGATAATATTAATTGCTTACTGATGTTAGTACTTTTATCGACAGATTCAAAGACCTGAGACCGAGCCTACCAAACTCGGCGTGCCATTGAATGGAACATCTTATAAGCATATGAGCGATAGTATGAGCAGCAGTTGTACTTTACCCTCAGGTAATAAATGTTTAACATATTAAGTTTAGAACATGTGCTAGACTAGTAATTATAGCCAAACTTTCCCATCAGCCACTAAAATGATATCCCAAAGTAGTAAAAACGGCATTTCTATTTAAAAATAACAATTTAACTTTATGTACATATTAGCGTAATCCGTCTAATCTAACATCGATGCTATTAATAGAATGACCGACCTTTAGTTTTATTATTAATCCTAAAACGGCTTAAGTCTTGAAACTGCGCAAACTGGTCATGCTTGTAATAACAAGATTATGATCTAGCAACTACGTGAGGAATTAACACACGCAAGTAACTTAGAAAACGCGTGACTTTGCATTAACTCATACCGATGTTATACGCGAAATATATTCCTATGAATTATCATAAGTACATAGCGAAATATTTGTACTTCTCGTCGGTATAATAGAATTGGTTTAAACATGATTTTTAGCTCAAGATGTTTTTTTGCCCATCAGATATCAAATACCTATATAGACTTTATATTACAAACTGCCAACATACCTATAATAATCGATGTAAATTAAATTACCGAAAACGGTATACCATTTGTGCTTCTCTCTGTTTGTTTCTTTTGCTACTTTCTCGTAGCATCTTGAGGATTTTCCCCTTAAATCTTACATTCTACCTAGTTCTAGTTGGTTTTTGGGAAATTAAAACGTGATAATTGATTTTTGTTTAGGCGGTCTTCGTCGAAAGCACTCATTTCATGACGTCCTAGAATGGGAAGAAAGCCGGCCATTAAACGCGTCACCCCCGGCGTCGCCAACACGACGCGCGCCCCTACGAATGGACGCACTGCAGCGAATAGTCGACATTGTTAAACGAAGCGGTAAGATACATGGTATATTGATAAAAATAGAGAAAACTGTCCAGCTAGTATAATATGTTCTTTAGATAGCCTGGGATAAAGGTCTCTTTTGTGGGATTTTCATGTCTAGATTTTATAGAATAAAGTAGTTTAGTCAGCTGTTTAAATTTTACGCTTTTGTAGGTAAAAGTTATTATATGGTTCTCTGCACCATTTCTGACTAGTTATGTCATTGAATAATTATACATGTTAGCTTATTAGGTATTGATGCTAATAACAGTTGTATCCGCATTGAACTTATTAACATTTTCTACTTTTTCTACCTGCAGGTGTTAACATAGATGACGTAGATGCAGACACGGTAATGCCCACAACTAAGAAAAAGATTCTCAATGACGAAGAACAATATAACGAAGACATAAGGTTCAATATCGCTATCAGAGAAACATTCCTCAATAGATTTGTTCACATATTTCTTATGTATGAGAACTTCGTCATTATGCCTGATCAGGTAAATAAACGTCATTTGGTAATTTCTTGGTGGCTTTTGACTGGGTATACTGCAAAAATAAATATTAAATATTTACTATTTTCTAGGATCGTGAATCATGGCTGACCTCCCGTGAGTCAATGGTGAACTTTGATAAAGCATCATTCCTATCGGATCAACCGCAACGCCACAGGCCTTTCCTCTCTCGATTCCTTGAAACACAAATGTTTGCCACACTTATCGATAACAAGATCATGGGCAACTGGGGAGAATACGATGCTAATCTGCAAGTCTTTGAACATCGGATCAAGACTGTCAGGTAACGTAAATGACGAGTAGAGAGAACCACATTAAGGACACTAGTGATGGAAATATTTATCGATAAATAAAAATATGTAGTGTCTTTAATGTGGTTCTGCCCTATGACATTAGCATGTCAACTGGGTTTAGCATGGACAATGGGAAAATATTCAGATTTGAATTAAATTCGGTGCACCGATCGACACGCAACTGCATACTAACGTCAAGCTACATGGGATAATAACGAGCAACATACAATAGAAATGTTTGTCTAACCCAAATCACCTACGGCATTGTTATAATTTAAGGCCTTGCAGTTTTATAGCATGTAGAACTTTGAAAAGTAGTACTAGGTTTTGTTAACACCTAATCCGCGACATTTGCCGAACGCAGGTCTTGTAAGCGCAAACCATGAGCCTAAATAATTGGCATCATCAGAGATGACGCCCTAATAAGCACGCGACAAACTTTTAGTGTGAGCCGTGAGTGTTTTCGCGGAGTCTGCACATTTCCACAAAATAAAAAAAGATGACATAAATTAGAAGAGATGAGAAGAATGAATGAAAGTACAAAATAAGTATTCCGCCTATTGTTCAAATAAATCGCTCACCCGTAGGTACACTACTGCTGAGAGCGAATATCTATTACATAAGTTCATAAAGTGATTGGCTCTGCAGCTCGCGTGATTAGAAGGTGGTATAATCCGTGGGAGTAGTTGTGGTCGGTGCGCCGGCGACAGCGTGACGCGTGTGTGTTGCAGGCGGCGCACGGGCGAGATGGGCGCGCGCGGCTACTGCGTGTGGGCGGGCGCGGGCGCGGGCGCGGCGCCGGCCGCGTCGCTGGAGGTGGGCGCGCCCGCCGAGCGCCTGCCGCACCGCGCCGCCTACTACCGCGCCTTCCCCGCGCGCCTCGACGCCGCCGCGCTCGCGCGCCCGCCCGCGCCCGACGCCAGGTGCGCCCCGACTGACCGCCCGACCCAGACCTAGCCCCGATGCGATCCGGCACTAGCACTGAACCCATATTCCAAATTCAAAATAGCCTTTTTAATCATCACGTTTCGAACGCCAAAACCATAGACGTCGATGGGTGATCGACGTCTCTTAACCACTTTTTCTTCGATCATTAAAAAGTCGACATTTTATACGTTCGTGCTATGCCGTGTATACCTCGGATCGCAACGGGCGCGCTTCGTGTAGTTTCGTCCCGCGCCGCTCCCAATATTGTATTGTCCGGAGTTTAGTTGATGAAGCCTATACTAGCCGCTTTGTTCAACTAACCGCGAGTGCAGCTTTCGTGATAAGATTAACGTAGATCTCGTGCGTCTTCAAACCTATTTGTATGGCTGCCATGACTTGCATGTTGCCCCTACACTATAAGCACTAAAATAACAATTTTATTTAATTCATTAAATAATAAATATTAGAATTATTTTTATAATCCTACAACATAATCGTAGAATTAATTAAAATTGTTATTTTAGTGCCTGATTTTTGGTCATTTGTTCTGTTTTTAAGAGCGACCTCAAATCTGTCATGGCAAACTTGCTTTATATGGCAGCATGCGACTGTATAAGCCTGATAATGTATGTTATTAGTCAATTAACACTACCATGTAGTGCGTGTAATGTATCTGTGGCTTCAGAAAATATTATTGCTTCCATAATGTACAAACAACTACCAAAACAAATACTACTTGGTATGTTAATGAATCTCAAGCGCTTATGTATCTATATCACGACAGCATAATTATCAGAAAAGTTCTATACAAACTGTGATACGCGTTATTGTTTTGGAAGAAAGCTTTTAAATTATTACTATTATTCTCAGTATTTAATACTAAAACATTTTCTGAAAATATTTTTTTTTTTCATATAAAATACCAAACTTTTTAACATTACAGTTTGCCAACATGGTTTTGGTTAAAGTTTATAAGAATAAGTTATGTTAAAAGCAAACTGTTCGCCAATTAACCAGTTTTATATAATTATTGTTTCTAATTTGAAACAAATTACAAAATATAGGTACTTCATGTGTATGGTATTAAGCAAATCTTTATACTTTTTGATGTTTATTTCTCGTACAGTTGTACTGACATATTATTCCATCAAGGAATACTTTTCATATAGTTGTTTAATACAGTCCCAGTTAAAAGTACTTAATTCTCATTTCAAAGTTCTTATCTTAGTTATATGTAGAGCATTCTACTAGGTCAGCAAGTCTAGGCAACTCAGTTTTTTATTATTACTTCGAATTCCTAAATAAGGGCTTATTACTTTTAACGAGTGAGTTTTTGGCGACGTTAATCTGATAAAAAATAATTAAACATGAATAATTAAAATTGGTTGGAACAAATCATATTTGTCCATATTATAAAATAAAAACCAAAAAAATGCGATCCACCAATCCAAAACTGAAAAATGAGCAGCTTATGCAACTTAAATGTTTAATAATATATTAACATAATATGTAGATTGATGGTGCTACAAAACGTAGGTAATAATCTATTTTCCCTTTACTGTTCGTAGGGAAGTTATACTCAATTACTTATAAGTGATGTTTTATTTTTGAGATTTTAGGTAATTATTTTACCGTAGTTTTATTTATGTAAAGATTAGCGCAGTCAGAAGCTCAGCTCACGACAAAAGCCATTAAAGCTCAGTGTATTATGACGAATTTTAATGTAATTAGGTAATTTAATTTGTAATGAATTACATTTGTATAAGACCGTAATCCGAATTAATTTATCGTTACTAGTATGGTAACAATTCATTAAGTAATCATTGAGATGGTTAGTTTTTGAAAGGCTTTAATATTCTATTTAGACGACTTATAAACTATATTATCGATAACATCATACATTTCCATATTGTGACAAACGCGCGCGGATGTCACGAGCCGCCTCTCTCCCAAGGGTAGCTTAATTAAGTCGTAGGTCATGTCGAAGCCTTTCAAAATCTGACCTAAGACATATTATTAATTCTGAATGTTGTGATAGTCAATGTTTTGTACTTCAAGTGCATGATTTGTTTATATTGCATGCAGTATCAAATACCTTCATGTAATAATTTGTATTTGTGATTCTATATGTTTTCTAGTGATACTCGAAAGATATATTTTTGTCCGATTCTATTTATTATTTAAATTATTTTTGTTTCGTTTTTCTGTCTTAACTTTTTATTTTACATAGTTATACTGTTATGAAAATATTTTGTAGTTAATTTACGTTGACAGATCTTCCCATAATAAGGTAACTCCATAATGCAATCTAATGTTTTATTTAATGTAGGCTTTATGTATGTAAATAAGAATATATTAAAATAAAGTTATTTATATTTAATGCTACGTATTTTGAATGTTCGTTAACCTGTTCCTTTAGTTATTTGCTGAATGACTTGTACCCTTGTCTTGTGGCAACAATGTGCGCGAGTTGTATTCTGTATTGCTGTAATGTTGATGCATTATATACTGTATGTTTATCTAACAATTTATAGGCCATATATATCCATAAAACAATATCATGCATATTGCATGCATACGGAATATTGTGTTGTCTGCATGTAACCCGCGCTATTACTAAAACGACGCCATGGAAAAACACATCCCAACCTAATTGCTTTTTGCTATGCCGGCTTTAAATGTTATATGTGATTATAAAATTATTCTAAATATTTTACGTTACACTGTTTTACCTTTCAGGACGAACAGTCTTAAACGTATAAAGAACGCGAAATGGCAAGTAAAGGATGTTCCACCAGAGTTGTTACTGGGCGACATTAGTAGGAGACTGTCTACAGAGGTTACGCCCGCGGCTATTGCTCAGAACAATAGAGCGTTTGTTGAGAAACTTCTCAAGGTATGAACCTTTCACTGTACTAGACAGTTTATTGTACTTCCTTGTGTAGGTATATGTATTAATACTTTAATTTTATATTCTAGGAGTGCAAAAGCAAAACGAAAAGGATGCTTCTAGAGAAGATGGGCACAGAAGAATCGGATCTCGGCTTAGGATGTGAGGTTTCCATAACAGGTGTAGAAGAAAGCACCATGATTGCTTCTCTTTGTGATCTTCTAGAAAGGCTATGGTCTCATGGTTTGCAACATAAGATGGGGAAGTCGGCGCTTTGGATGCATCTAACTAATTACCAAGAGTTGGAGCAATGCAGCAATTCTACCAAACCCATTGATCCTAACTATCTTACTCCTGGTAAGCTACCTAAAATATTGATAATCAATGTTATTTGTTAAATGTGCAGAATAATAAATGTAGATCAACTCCATACCAATATTCCGTTGGTCCATTCTTCGACGTATCTTGTTCAACTAACATAATTGAAATAATGTAAGAGGACTAAACATAATCCTTTATAAACTTAGGTTAGTTATTTGTTAATTTAACAACATTATTCGTTGTTACTGTCAAGCTGGATGTAACTACAAAACATCAATGTGTGAGATATTATGAATTGTCTATGTTATCAATCATTATCATTGTATTGCTTTGGAACATGCAGCTTTGGCTTGGTGTGTATTGCGCAAAAGGCTCGACTGTAAGTATTGTCTATTTAATTGCAAATTAAATTCCTTCACGAAAAAGAAATCAGTTAATTTAATACTCACTAATTAAATTCAGATCTATCATCGGTGGGTGCCGAAGTAGAGGCTCACCAGAGCACAAGTTCAGGGAGTCGGTCCCGGGATAGTTCCCGCGGCGGGTCACGGGATAGCTCGCGGGATCGTCTCAGCAACTCCGGGACCTTGGAGAGGAAATCTGCTCAACCCGCCAACCCTTTACGCCCTCTTCCAGAAAGCCTTACATTTGACATGAGGTCAGTCGAAAAATAATGATACTTAACTTAGTAGAAAGGAGGAGATTCTGAGTTAGTATTTGTGATCAAAAAACTTTTTTACAAAAAAATTAAACCGACTTCCAAAAACACTAAAAAGCAAAAAAAAACTAATTTTAGGTGCATCGGCCTAGAAGTCGGTGTCTAATGGATGTTACTAAGTTAATTTTGCCACCGACTTGTAGGCCGATGCACCTAAAATTAGTTTTTTTTTGCTTTTTAGTGTTTTTGGAAGTCGGTTTAATTTTTTTGTAAAAAAGTTTTTTATTTACTGCTTTTCAGTGATACGAATAGTTGTCACTATCCATATAAGTGGAAAGTTCTCATCAATACAAAGAATATAAGCTCAAATACGAGGTATTTTACATATTCAGTTGTCGAGTCCCCTCGACCTTCTCTGGTCTCCATCATCAGGTCAGCTCCAAACCTTCACTGTTGCAAAGGTCTCGTCAATACAAATAATATAAGCCCAAACACGAGGTAGTTTACATATTCAGTTGTCGAGTTCCCTCGACCCTCTCTGGTCTCCATCATCAGGTCAGCTCGAAACCTTCACTGTTGCAAAGGTCTCGTCAATACAAATAATATAAGCCCAAACACGAGGTAGTTTACATATTCAGTTGTCGAGTTCCCTCGACCCTCTCTGGTCTCCATCATCAGGTCAGCTCCAAACCTTCACTGTTGAATAGTACTTTCAGGCATACACCTGAGTGTCAAGTTTTTACACTATGTATGCCTACAACTTTCGAAGGTTGCCCTCGATTTCTCAGGGTTTCCATCATCAGATCCTGACCTGATGACTATGGGACCATTTGGCAGCTATTTCGCGTCGAACAAAAAAAGAATCACGCAAATCGGTCTATAAACCTCGGAGTAATCGATGTACATACATAGAAAAAAAAAAAAAAAAAAAAAAAAAAAAAAAAAAAAAAAAAAAAACATACCGGCCGAATTGAGAACCTCCTCCTTTTTGGGAAGTCGGTTAAAAAATGTTTCATTTGCTCAGTTTCATCTGTAGGTAATAATTACGCTTCTAGGTACGGTCAACAAAATATTTTTATTGTTACAGAAACGTGCAAGCAATGACAGATATTAAAACTGAAATAGGCTACGCTCGCGCCTGGGTACGATTGTCCTTAGAGAAAAAGTTGCTATCGAAACATCTTCGGGAACTTCTGGCTGACACTACATTGCTAAGGTCTCAATATAAACGGACTGCTTTCCTTCGCTGCGAAGAGGAAAGGGAACAGTTTCTTTATCACCTGCTCACTTTGAATGCGGTCGATTATTTCTGCTTTACCAACACTTATCCTACTACCAGTAAGTTCATTAAACCATATTATTATTTGCTTTAAACATACTGTGAAAGTAAAGTTTGTTCTAATAAGTAGTGATCTAATTATAAATGCATTTTTCAGAATTGCCATATCGAGTCCTAATCGTGCCATCACGCAAAGCAAGTCAGACCACCGCTAACTGTTGGATCTCAATATCTGGCGCGAATGGCGAATCTACGCCCAAAATACCTATTCCGCGTAACACTAACGAATTCGTTTTTCACGTAAGTTTTTTGAAAAAGTTTCTATAATGTAGGTAATTGTACCCTTAAAAGCAAGATTTTGATATTTGAATTTATATTTTTATTATTTAGCATAAGAACTTGGGAATTCTGTCGACGCTACGCATTGGACACGACAACTCTGGACTATCGCCGCGATGGCTGCTCGATCAAGTTTACGTGCGGAATGAAGTGACTGGACATACCTACACGTAAGTTCCAATTCATTATACAAAATTACCACGAAATGCATGCTAACAGAACTTAACTTATTTCCATTGCCGGTTATTTTTAACACGCTTACCTATATTAGCTTCACTTGTAACTATTATTACTTGTCTTCGATTAGGATGAAATTTGCACACGTTCTAAGTTCTGATGACAATACACATGTACATGGCTAGCGTGTTTTTTAGTTTTTCAAACTATTTAATTGCAAACCAACATAATTGGATACTTGGCAACTAAAGCTAATACAACGGTAAAAATATTTGTAATGTTTTGTTTAGGTTCCCGTGCAACCGCTGGCTGGGGTCGGGCGTGGACGACGGGTCGACGGAGCGGCTGCTGGTGGCGGCGCGCATGCGCAGCGGCGCCACGCCGCGCTCGCCCGCGCCGCCGCCGCCCGCGCCGCCCACGCCCACCACCACGCACCTCTCCACCTCCACCATACAGCACATGATCGGTACTTTCTACCATACCATGCGAAGCGCACTTGTTTACGTCTGACTGCCTACAACCTCTTTGTACGTTCTTTTGCATTCCAAATTTAAAATATTGGGTGTCGGGGACGGGTATTTTGGTCGACGTATTGCTGCGTAAGATAAGTCGCTTAGGGTGTATCCGGACTTCCCCGTTTTTCACCATCTCGTAGATATTAGATAATATCTGCGACTGCAATGCTTCATACTAACTCAGCATGAAAAGACAATATATGTTGTTACTTTGCAGAAAACAAACGATTATAAAAATAGTTTTATGTTACCAGCTATTACTTCAATACATTTTCTTAGGTGACTGCGTAAACGCGATAGTCAAGTGGCACTATCAATCAAAGAGAGACAAAGATGCGAATTCACTCAGCGTGCTGCTTTGCGGTGAAAATGGATTAGTCAAGTGCTTGGAACAAGCTTTCCTGTGTGGATTCAAATCTGTTCGGTTGTTTGGAAAGAATCTTTTCATTTGGGATTACTTCGGTAAGATTTATTTTTCTTTCATTTTACAATACATTCAATCATGTATTAGGAATATGATGAATACTTACATTTAATTATGTAATATTCCTGTAATGAGTTACTCCTGCAGGACTGTCTACTTATTATAAGAATGTTTGTTTATACTAATTGGGCGAGTCTAGCGCAGTTTGTTCAAGCAACCTGTATAAAGATAAAAAGTGTGGTTCTTCCCCAGGTGTTAATAATAGGTATATATCAGAATTGGCTCAGTCCTTTCCTTGAAAGTGTAACAATTAGGTATGTTTATTTTTCTGTAGCTAAAGTCAAAGATGAGTTCAAAATGAGCTTATGCGACGAGCCGACGACACAGAATAACAAGAGCTGTGGCATGGCGTACAACTGCCGACAAGACCAGGAACACAGAGCCATATGGCGTTGTTACTGCCACCTTATGGACGAGATCAATTCTGTGGGCCGGACGCTGGGGAAAGATGGCAAATTCCAACTCTTTATATGCCTCAGTTTGCGGTGAGAACGTCTCTAATGTTCAATTAAATATGGATGATTTGTCATTTTTAAAATTCTAAGTAAATAGTTGTTTTAAGATAAAAATATTGCATGAAAGAGGACATGAATAACAAAGGAGTGGATGTTATTACAACGTACGACTTATGACGTCTGATAAAGAGAAGTGGAAGAAAGTACAAATCTTTTTTCAAATTGATTTATTTTTACTGACCAAATGTCACTTAACAGTATTTAAACAAATCAATACCGGCCAGTAATATCAACCTAATTTTATTTTCAGTGAACACTGGCTTCATCGTATGCTTGTGCCGATGTCAATGACTCGCGTCACCGTCGAGATGTACGAAGAGCAGAGTTTCCTGCGCAAGCGCGGCCTCCTTACATTCCTCAGGCAAATTCTCGAACCACTTGATGAGTTCGATATCGTTCTGGAAAATTCCCTCACGCAAGGCATTTAAATTGATTCGTGTTAAGCATATTGTTCAGTGGTAAAACCTGTTCTTAGTCTACCTACTATTTACCACTCCAAAATATATTTTTATATGTAAAAGCAAATACTCAGTTTATGTTTATTTGATATTAGCAATCAGGGTCTGATTATTTTGTAGTTTTATTGTTAAGTTTTAAATGTGATTATTATTTCTGTTAACTTGCCAGATGATCCAAAGATTTTATTTTTATAGTAACGGTGCTTATGAATAAGTTCAATTATGTAGCTTTTTTTTAACATAGAGAATAATTTTACTAGGTACTCCTGTTAGCTTTATAGATATAGTTATGATTATTTTCCGACATTTTATTGTTTCACGTTTAAAAAAATAGTTTCAATGCTTATTTTTTACCCGACTGCCAAAGAAGGAGGGTAATGTTTTATATGATGGAAAAGAATTATGAAATTACTCAATTATTGATGTTTAAAAATATCCTCTTTATCAAATATTTCAGTGAAACACAGCACAGAGTAAACTATCCACCGCATAATTTAAAACTTTATATGTGATTTATTTAGGTGTAAGATTAATGTTTTTGTAATGCGTGGATTACTTCTAAGTCGGATCTACTAAGCTAATGCATGGTAAAACAATAATAAATAGTAAGTTACTACGTTATATCAATTATAGTAGACAGCTAGTAGACTTCCACAAAGATCTCGAAATTTCTAAAAATTCGCTCTCCATGTCCATTATAAATTAGTTTTAAAAATATCAATATCATCACGGCAGTTTTAGTGTTCACTGTGTTCAATATTAATGATGCGGCTTGTTTTGAAGTATGTGTAATTTAATTAAAGGATGTTTAGTGGGGCAATAGAGTACACCTTTACCCGTTACCTTATAAAAATCTGAGCGCACATTAATTTTAGATAGCGTAACTGATAAGAGACATGGTATATACGACAGTATTAAAATGTTGGAACAAATAGCCAAGTAGTGCCGGTAATAATGCATTCAATCAAGTTTACCGAAAAGCTCTGCCCCCCTGCAACTCCTGAGTTATCTTTATTAGACGATGTCATCGCCTCAGGCTTGCGTTTCATACTTACTGTGTCCTTGCACATACACATCAATGTATTTGTATGTAAGTTTACGTTCACATAATATGTGGAGATATATAATTAGTGTAAAACATTCGTCCTTAAGAAAAATCTCTTTTCTTCTAGTAATTTCTTGAAGCTAGTAAAATAGTTAACTTATGTAAACAAAAAATACTCAATACGTTAACTTTTGCTCTCTTTTGAATGGTTGTTTGTAGTCCCTGCCGTCCTGCATGTTCATAGTTCATTATCATAATATTTATTATGCTTGATAACTTTACAAACGCTCTGTAACATAACAATATGTCAAACAATCTAAATAAGTTTTAAATTTAAATTATAACGATTTACGAAACTTAAAGTTTTGTACACAAGAAACGCATGCACGGAATTTTGTGCCAAAATAATCAATTTAACATTCAAACTGTATACAAAAATGACGATAATATCTTTTCAATTCCAAGCTTGGGTTGAGTTATTTATGTACTTGCAT
Source organism: Helicoverpa assulta (assembly GCA_963856015.1). Classification (NCBI taxonomy): domain Eukaryota; kingdom Metazoa; phylum Arthropoda; class Insecta; order Lepidoptera; family Noctuidae; genus Helicoverpa; species Helicoverpa assulta. The sequence goes on from CAWLCW010000016.1 coordinate 8,769,974, forward strand.
AGAAATATCTTCCCGGAATATAAAGTCTGAAATCACCAACCCGCATTGAGCAAGCGTGGTGATTAACGCTTAATCTTTCTCCGTGTGAGAGGAGGCCTGTGCCCAGCAGTGGGACGATAAAAAAGGCAGTAACAGTAATATAAATTATATTATCCATGTACATAACAATATTAAAACTACTACACTCAGTGCCGCCGGCAGATACAAGCAGGAAATTCATGCCACCGGCAGAAGAAATACGGGAGGCTAGGCCACTGGTTCTGCCACCGATACTGTGTGTCCTTGTTGTGCCTTTAACGGTCGTTTCCAATATTGTACCTGATGATTTGCATACTAGAGATAAAATGTTGACATTAGCCACTTACAAGTAAAGTCAAATTCCTACCTTTACAGCCAATTTCTTCATCAAAAGTAAAATCCAAAGTAAAAATCAAAGTAATGTCTAAAGTAAAAGTAACGGTCAAATTCGCTTTTTCTATTAGTTTTGCTGTCACTTTAGCCTTGAAAAAAACGAATTTGACCGTTACTTTTACTTTAGACATTACTTTGACTTTTATGTTTGACTAGCTTCTGCCAGCGGTTTCACCCGCATCCCGTGGGAACTACTTCCCGTACCGGGATAAAAAGTAGCCTATAGCCTTCCTCGATAAATGGGTTATCTAACACTGAAAGAAATTTTCAAATCGGACCAGTAGTTCCTGAGATTAGCGCGTTCAAACAAACAAACTCTACAGCTTTATAATATTAGTATAGATGAAGAAACTGGCCGTAAGTCTGCAAAACTACAGATAATTAGAGTATTGGGAATGACCGTAAATAAATAAATACTACAACAGTGACAACATTGCACATGTGCGTATTTGAAAGCAACTTCGGACAACCAATGTCGTTAAGTTTGAAATTGGGTCTGAAGCATATAGCACTTTATTCTTCACTGTATGAAGTCAGTGTAGCTACTTAAATAACTTAACTCAGACCTCCCTTTGTAACGAAATGAGTGAAGTGAGTATTAACTTCAAAACACAATTTCTGGACTTTTACAGCTAAAGTGATTTGTTCAAATTTGAATTAAATGCTGTTTGTAAACAGACACTCACAGGAACAGATAATCAAGATCTTAAACTGAACATTACAAATAAATATTTTTATATACTTACATGGTTTCTCAGCTATATGTAAATTATGTATAGAGATTAGAGGTATATTATAAACGTAATATTATGTACCACAATTTGTTCCATTCAAGCAAGCCAATATGTATCTGACATTAAGTAAAACCAGTCAATCCTTGCATTGAAATAGTACCTATGCTGTTGATTAGATCTTGAAACAAACTGCAGTAAATAGTGTCATCAGTTTACTCTCGTATTGTTGTATGTATGTATTATAGTATTCAGATTGTGTCTGCAAGTCTTCCTAAACTGATTACATAATGAAAAAGTACCAAAGAAAATTGACAATTTAGTTTTAAATAGTCAGCTACTGAAATAGTTATGTCCAGTAAATAAAGTTGATGAACTTCATTTGTAGTTTTAATTCTCATTACAATAAGGGGGTGATTTTCCTATGTCCAGATCAAAATTGCTACTAATAAATTTCTAATAAATTTAGAGAAGATACTCGCCCCGCCTTCAGTGATACCTACGCTCGGTTTTCCTAAAGCAACACATATAAATATAATACGGAATAGAACTTGTCGCGTTGTTCCAAGTGTTAAATTTTGAACCTGTAGTCAGAAGCCGTAAGGAATTGAGAAAACTGACACACTCGATAAGAAAAAGTTCAAAACCGTCGTGCGTATATGAGCGGCGACGCTCGTACAATGGTCAAGTGATATAGGTAGCGGGCGTTGTGGCGGGCAAATGAAGCGAGTGGCGTGGAACAGAAAACGCACATACATATTCTATTTTCATGGATGAACACAGTAGCAACGGAGCGATCCTACCTACTTCTTGCAAAATTGGAAATAAAAATATATACAACTCGATTAATTCGCAGGAAAAAATGTCAACAAACAGGGGCACGATTCTGATATTTTACTTAGCGACATACGATTCACATATATTGTATGTGGCATTCCGCTATTCCGCTATTTTTAACCGACTTCCCAAAAAGGAGGTTGGTCTCAATTCGGCCGGTATGTTTTTTCTTTTAAATAAGTAAACGTTTTTATCCGTTTCTGTGATTCAATAATGAATCATATTGTCTGCAAATTATTTACGATTGCAATATGATTGTAGATTAAACTACCGTATAGAACAAATGGCAGACCAATCGCAAACCAATCGAATGTCATTGGAATACGATTGGTCTTATGTTAGTAGCAGAGTGCCCGCTAAGGTTAAAACTGCTATTGCGATTCGGGCCCCAGACTAGCGGCTAGTCACACCGGAATGGCACCGGAAAAATCCATAGCGTCGCTCAAAGTTTTCAGTTCAAAAATCATGACTACTGGTCACGAGCATGATGGAGACAAGCCAGCTATCAGGGATCCGGGCTAGCCGACAACATACCTCGGAGTCTCAAGTTTCCAAACAGAAAAGTTCCTAAAAGATCGCCTACTTCTCTACAAACTTCAAACATGCAAGAATACGTAGTTTCAACGAAGCTGATGAAGATCGGCTAAGTAAACCTCTGGGCGACACAGCCACACAGGTAAACTTGTACGGCATGTTCGTGGGGGGCGATGAACGCGACGATGCAACCCACTGTGGCTAAATGGTTATTTTTACTCAAACCGAAAAGTATGATGCCCATGCATGATTTGCAGTCCTTTTCAACTTTTTACCCTCCTAACAGTATTTATTCTTAAATTTTTCATAGTCCTAGCCACTACCATCAGCATAATTGATTTTCTAAGAACAAACGCAACTCATAAAATCCACTGAAATATTAGAACAAGTTAGATGAACTAAACGCAATCACGAAGCGGAAATAGCGCTACTAATTCAAAGTGTTCTCTCCACTATTTGCAACTGTCTTTGATTGAGTAGCAATTGTTAACTATTAACCAAAGTTACAACCAATTGCCAAAAACAAACCAGTAATAAAAAAAATGTTCCTATTTTTATTGAGAGACAGCAAAAAATTCAATTCATGTTTCTTTCATCTTTCCTCAAATAAAGTCTCAATAATTACTTGGTAGATGGCGCTGTACAGCTTGTTTTGAGTGCGGTCGTTCGTTCGTTCGACCGACCGACCGACAGATATTCGACAAGTAAGATGGCGGCGATTAATGTGAAAGGCGAAACGTTGTCGTATTTCCACTTGTAAATAAAGTTATTGGTTTGTTAAAATATTAATGTCAATAGAACGGCAGCAAACGATTTGATATTTTATAGTGTAAAATACAAAGTGATCTGTTGAGTACAACCTATGACTTGAACTGCTTTTCATTTCACAATAGACAAAACCCGTCGCAGCGAGCACTCGACTAGTCGAGGCCATATTTATGATGTTATCTGTTGTGTGAGCGTCCTCCGAAACCACATTGATAAATGGTTGTGGAAAACCAAGGCGATGGTATGTATCTTCGTAAAAATGCATACTTGGTAATAACGGACAGTGTGTAAAATACGATCCTGTATTGTTCCGTCACTCTGACGCTTGTGTAGTGAAGCGCCGGATTATTTTTATTCGTAGGGGTCGATGCTTTATTTTGCACTGTTATTTGCCGACTATGAGTTAATTAGCTCTTTTACATCATTATTTTGAATCTTGTTAATGATAAAACAAGTTCTTTTCTTATATGATTATTAGTATCGTGTAGTACCTACGTTGTTGTTTTGATATTGATATTCTTTTTCTTTATTTTCAGGAGTGTTTTCTCTGTATGAAGAATATGTAACATCAACATGAGCTCCAGTGTTCCAAAATAGTGATAGTAACCATACATACAATTGACTGTGTTACAAACTATGGATGAAAGTGTGGACTTCTATTGACATATTACATACATTGACATTTGAGCATCACGGAGGTGGTAATGGATCCAGTAGGACCATGGTCAGCATATTCATACAATCGGTTAGCAGGGGTTCAGGCCGGTGCTGCAAGTGGGGATTTTCATCACCACCTAGCAAGTGGTGGCTCTGGATTAGGCAGCCAATCAGTGCCATCAACTACAAGTCAGTTGCTTCTGCAAGCAGCGCATACTACAGCATCATTAGCAGGACAACTTGGCTCATCAACTGCTTCACCCTTCAACCCTGCAGGATTTTTATCTCCCCCAGCTGTTGGGTATGACGCAGTGTTTTCACCATTATTTCATCATGCAAATCCTAAACCTGCACACTACAGTTCTTCTCTTCAAGCTCAGCATCGCCAAGTTATAGCTCAAGCTCAGGCTGCTGTAGCATCCAAACAATCTTCAGTGGAATCAGAATTGTCTACTTTAAGAGAAAATTATTCGCATCAAACATTGGCAGCACAAGGGACATCTTTCTTTGACCAATCATCAACCCCAGGCAGCACTGCAGGACTGAGTTGGCAAGGAAACAATCAACTACCTAGCCCGTTTGGGATTCTGCCTCATGAAAGTGTTGTGCCCTCATCCCCAAGTCCTGCAACAACGAAAGCATCGGCAACATATGAGAACTTTAATGCACATTTTGCAGCAGCACAAACATTAAATAATCATTTGAACTCTCAAATTTCAAGTGCTGGTAAACAAACAAACAGATCTGGTTCACCAGCCACTGCATCAAAACAACCAGCAACTTCAACATCATCAACGTTTTTTCAATCTCCATCATCTTTTGGAAATCAGACTGATAATTCGTATAGTACAAGCAGTGCAAAGAGTGGTCAACTCTCATCACAACAGGATTATGCAGGAAGTAAGTCCTATTCAAGTTCTGCAAGTTCAACTTCTCATTCCCAGCAATCGTGTATAGTGTCAACTCCACCAGTCACTTCTTCCTCAACTCCTCCCAGTAAAGAATACAGATCATCTTCCAGTACTTCCTCTAGGCCATCAGCCTCCATTTATAATTCCCAGTCGCCTAAAAATACAAGTAGTGATAAATCTCCCAGACAAATCACAAATAGTATAAGTAATTTTGTATCCCCTTCAGTTAAAGCGCCACAAGTACAGACAAAAGCTCAAAGTAAAATTTACCCAGAAATAAGCAATGAACAAAGGAAAAGTTGTGATTCTAATGAAAAGGTTCAGCCACAGTCATCTCCAATAAGTTATTCCATAATGGATGCCCCAGGCAGATTGAATTATAGTAGCAGTACTGGCAGTTCTTCAAAAACTAATAGAATCAATAGTTCACAATACTCCACAACACAAAATTCTAGTTTTAGACACTATCAAAGTGGAAACAACATTGAATCAGACTATCATGTCCGAGCTAAAAGTAGTTCTAGTACAGACACTGGGTACTCCAGTAGTAGTTCCCAAAATGGCCCAGATTGTGGTGTTGTAGTGCCAAGGCGACAAAGTCCTTCTCAGGTAGCACCACAAACTTCCCCTTTAGATCATGGGTCAAGTCCTGCCTATCCCTTGTATCATAGTCCTATGAACTCAATCAATTCTCCTCAACCACACAGTGATCACTATAACAAAGTTAATAATACTGCTCCTAGATCTCCTCTAGATGCATCAGTAACACGGTCACCATCTCAAAATAGCCAAGTAGCATATCCTTCTGTTATAACTAGGGCTTTAGGTCTTGAACAAAATAAAACCTATAGTGAAAGCAGCAGATATGAACGAAATCAAACTCAGTCATCTGGTCAAACTTGTTGGGAAGGTGACAGACTAGGGTCTAGAAAATATTCTAGTAATAGCAGTAGTAATAGTTACAATAATGGTTTATCAGAAAGTAATACTCATAATGATGAGTCTGTTCCTCAGAGTCAATCTTCCAGTAGGGTGCTAAGTTTGCCAGATAAACAGAACTATTTTGATGGTAATAATGTAGCTTTACAAGATCTTTCTAGTTGTCGAGGTGATCCCATGAGTATAGTAAAAAACTTGCAAAGTTTACAACAAAGTTGTCAATTACAAGAAGTCAAATCAAGCAAAAGTCAACCTCCAGTGACAGTTCCAACATCTACTAACAAAATACCATCAAGAAGAAAGAGTGTAGAAAAACCAGTTCCCCATACAAATATGAATGAATTGTCTAATGTTGTAATGGCTGATTATCTGGCAAATAGAATTCCTCCACCTGCACATAGTTCAACTAGCAGTCAACAGCAAAATGGTAGTTATTTTGATTTTGAAAGGTGGAATCTTCCACCTCCTCCTCCAAAAATGTTCCCTGGTACATCTGCATTTGGCTCACAAGGCCCATTACATGCCACAAATTTTGCTAATCAACACCAGGCACTCGCTATGCCTCATGGCCATGCTTTGACATACTTCCCGCCTTTCCACCTAGGTCCTCACCCTGATTTCCAATCTTCTGTGGAGTTGACACCTCTGTCGTCATTTAGTGAAACTCCACCTTCGGCTTCCTCGTCATCTTTTTCGACTCCTGAAACACGTGAAGAGGAACAGCCTAAGGTGGTAGTACCTAATATAGAGGAAGAACTTGGTTTCCTTGCAGAACAACGGGCAAATACTGCATCGTCGGTAGCACCCTCTTCACAGCAGCAGAACATTAACAGCACTTCACAAGACGCTACTTCAAAAATAATGGATAAAAAATTTAATGTTCCTGTCACGGGCCCCGGTTCAGGTTTCATGGCTTCTTACTTGAAATTTTTACAAGGAGAGCGTGATACTTCACCTCCGCCGGCCGGCAGGGGCGCCAGAAAATCTACGTGGTCGAGAACTAATACTAATAATACTACAAATAGTAAGCCTTACACTCCGAATGACCATAATAAAAGTCAATGTGAAACAAATTCCTCACAGCAGAGTGCCAATGGAGCCATGGCGTCGACAAACGTGATAAACGCAGGTATGTCACTGAGTAATCCCGTCATGAGCTCCTCGGCGAGTATGGGTGCGACAGGCTTGTTGGGTGCTAATCAAATACATGGCGCATCGTCGAGTCTTCTCTCCTCTCAAACAAAAGAGTTAGACGATCCCCGTTATTATAACTTGAATAAAGAGAGAAAACGTAAATATGACGGCAGCGAGGAAACTGCGTATGATGCAGAGGAGGAAGCGAGAAGACTCAACAAGCCGGTGCTCAATGTGCCTAGTACACCTCTTAACGATAAAGGAAAGAATAAGGGGCGAACAAATATGAGTAAGCCCACGCCATCGGCTGTGGTGGCGCCTCAGCCGGCCGCGCCTAAGAAGCCACGACCTCCTGCGCCGCCGCCCGTGACGTCGCTGCAGGCAGCGCCACAGCAACAATACTATTATCAACATCAGCCCGACGAAGGTGCGTTCAATTTATTAGATTTCCATTTAAGAAGTAGAGCGCGATGGTGAAGAGCTAGCCCTGAAGCTTGTATGACAGGAGCAAGCTAACTGCCTTTTGAGCAGGATATCGTGAAAACTTGTTACATTTTAACTGTGATAATGTAAATTTTTATTAGATGAAATCTATGATTATATTATTTGTAAATATTTTCTGTGAAAGAAATGTGATGTAACTATCCTAGTAAACGTCGATATTTTTAGGGTTAGTCTGTAACAAGATTTCACCTAAATTGTTGTTTAATGACACATTATTAGTGCCATTTTATTGTAAATTGTAGAATTTGTGACTCTTGTCATACTCGCTATTGAAGGGGTGCTACCATTAATAATTCCAAAATTGTGGTATATTTTTTTATGGAATTCATACCAGTGGGTGTCTGTTGTACATATAAATAATGTATTGTATTTTACAGTATTTGAGATTAGTTAGTACTTACAATAGTGTATGCATATTCTATATAGCTGAAAGTGATTTTATATTATAAGGGAAATTAATTGCATAATACATTGACAGCTATAAGTACGAGATAATGTATTAGAAGGCCATGCCCTGAACATAAGTTTTTTGTATTTCTATTTAATTGTTATTTGTTTATGCACAACTCTCAATATTTTATGTAAATAATTTTGTATAATAGGAGAAGACATAAAATAAACATGAGTATATTACCGATAATGTGTTAAATAATTTTAATTTGTAATTATTCCTGGTAGCACCCCTCACTTCGCCAAAATAGGGATAACATGTACAGTACAACCATATGAGCATAATGTAGCTATAATTTTGACATCAAGTGAGTAATATTAATGTTGATGAAGTACTGTAATGTGTGTACATGTTATCACAATGATGAATTTCATTCATCAATTGGCTATCCTTGTCCCTTGCCTTTCCTACCTTCTTCACTTGATTATTATTTTTTCAGCAAGTCATTTTGGACGTAATTCAAGTCAAAACTAATGTTAATTGAATTCTAATTAATAGTCAAGAATTTTAAACAAAGCCCAAATAAATTGCTCTCTGAAATATTTGTTTCGCGCTGACGACAGGGACCATCAAACCTTAATTTTCTGTTTAACTGGGACTGCAAAAAACGAGATTTTAGAGGAATAACATTCCAATATGTAGTTTCCCAGAGATAATCTATGAAATTTCAAAATATTTAAATACCTATTATTCTTGATATATGGTTGGCAGACGAAGCTTATATAAATGCCGAACTCTTCAAACAAACAAATAATGAATTTTCGAATATTGTACCTCTACGTCTTCTTGGGCATTTAAGTTTTAATAATCAAGCTTAAAGCTTGATTTGCTTTTGTATTTTAGTTACAGCTCATGGGGCTAACATGGGTTATGGGCTATATGGAACAACAGACAACGACAATAAGGCGAACAGAAACATGCAACACAATATAAAATCTCACCATCAAGTTTCCAGTAGTGGGCAAGTAGACAATACCCGACCAATAGAAGAAATGCCCTATCAGGTATGTTATTATGTTATTTGAATCAATGAAGAATCTAACTAGCTGTAGCAGTAGAAAATAAGTATTGGACTTCTATGCATATGTATTCTTCTATGCTCGTTATGTCGTCGCAACACTACCTAAATCTTGTCCACATAAGCCCGTAGAGGAAATAAAATTTTAAGGTTCTGTGAGACTGGTGGCAATTTTGTCGTTCTTAGAGGTGGCTTAAGGAATTAGTTATAGGTAAGATTAAGTAGTCACAGGTTTTTGACCAGATAGTCATAGTATTGTGGTGGTATACTTATGTACGCTCATATTAATAAACAGTCATGAGGAGACATCGAAGTCACTACCATTGTGGGCGTTTGAGAACATGACTTGTTTTTCGATTCATAAGTCTACTTAACCCACGATAAGTCAAAGACTAACCATGACTATAACCAAAATATTACATAGAACCATCAACTTTTCTCACACATGATTAATGCCTATTGCTTCTAAATTTTCAGTCTGGGGAATTCATAGCAATAAAAGCTGAATTAAATGAAATGTGGCCAGCAATTTGGAGGGTTGACGGCAAGACACTACTTCAAAAATACGAACCTTTTGAAGAAAACGGAAAAGTTTTATATCGTAATATATCTACAGTAAGTATTAAAGCATAATTGTTTATGAAGTAGATGTTCGCTGTTTTACCCGCGTTCCATGAACCAATTTACCGTAAGAAGTTCTCTTGAAACTAACTAATAAAAGACGTATCTCTTTGTTACAGTACACAGTATGGAACCCAGAAAATAAAAAATTATATACGCAAGTCCCAGTTAAAGTAAGGTCCCAGACACATTTGGAGACAATCGTCGAGTTAGTTAGAAGCGAACTTCCAGCCGATGATTGCGGTTTCATCGAGAAAAGGATGCTGGAGACTCAAATGTATCAGGAGAATTTTGAAGTCTACATTCAAACGTTAATATCACATGCCTTAGATCCTAATTTTCTAACGGAAATATTTCAAGAACAAGGTAATCGTTGTATTTTATGACTCTGTAATATTTAATTTTAAATTAATTACGCAAAAAGGTATATAATTTGGAAAAAATACCATTAATAAAATAAGTGGTGTAGCCATTTGCTGATCTCGCATTCCAAGTAGATATATACCACATAAAACATAGTATTAGCAATCTCAGTTAGAAATGCCAAGTGGTACGACGTCGGTGTCGATATTGGTGCTTTCATTTTAAGCAATTGTTGCAGCGAGACAGCGGCGCGACCGCGGCTCAACAGAAGCGCGATCGTCGCATAAAAGTTTCGTTCCGTACAATAACCGGGCCGCGGCGCTGCTGTCGCGCGACGACCGCCGCCAGACAGCAGCGCCCAGCGGCTCGCGCGCCTACCTCCAGCGTCACATTTCAGACGAGTACTTCCTGTCCAACGTGAAGACGGTGGACGAGGTGACGGAGAGCATGCGGGGCCGCGTGTCGGGCGGCGGCGCCGCGGCCGGGGCCCGGGCGCTGGACGCGGCGGCCGCCACGTGGCCCGGGCTCAGCGTGGCGGGCGGCGCCGGCGCCTGCCGCGCCTGCGCCCGCGCCGCCGTGGCGCGGCTGCTGCTGTACGGCCAGCCCTACAACCCCGCCACGCTCGAGCCCGTGCAGCCCGACGCCAGGCTCGCATATGAAAAGGTTTGTTCTGACCCTTAATAAAAGCAAAGTGCATTTTACTCAGTATTCTTCTATCTTGTCTGTTCAAAAATATAATAAAGACATACTAGCTGTTCCCTACGATTACAATCGCACCCCAAAGAAACTACTTCCTGCACCCAAATATAAAAATGCCTATAGTTAAATTATTTATTTGAATGAGAATGTTAAGAGGAATATGTGGTGTTACGCGAATGGATAGAGTGAGGAATGAGTATATATGAGGAAGTTTGAAAGTGGCGCCGGTAACAGAAAAATTGCGTGGAAACCGGCTGTCATGGTATGGGCATGTGATGCGGAGGAATGAGAGTCATATTGTGAGGAAGGGATAATGATGAGTATGAACGTGGACGGATATAGTGGAAGAGGAAGACCAAAGAAACGATGGATGGATTGTGTGAAAGTAGATATGGTAAGAAAGAATGTTACTTGTGGGATGACGACAGGGTATGGAAGAAAACATGCTGCGCCGACCCCAATTAAAATTGGGATAAGGTCAGGATAATGATGATGATGATGAGTTAAATTATTTATTTCTTGTAAACTATACAATACTGTAGATCTCAAAATTAATTCAGTAGATTATAAGTGAAACACTAACAAACATTCGCTCCACATCCATTTAAACATTTAGGTACGTTTGCAATATTAGAGAGATTGTGGGCTTGGACAGTTCGCGCCAAATTCATGAAACGTACGCAAATATAAACTGTGCCTTTATATTTTCAGGAGTTCCTCGTGTGTGCGACGTGTTGCAGTCGAGTTCAGCTGTATTCGAGGATATCTCATCAGAAGTATCTAATGTACGCGGAATGCAGTAAACGAGTAGCTGAGAAGAGAATGCAAAACCCCAGTAAAGACACTACGGTGATTCTGAACGAATTGTTGGCGGACGAAGTCTGGTTGTCGCAGGTGAGTGGCACAATTTTTATAAATTCTGATTGAATTATTTGTCGCATGAAGGCTTTAGTTTCTTTATTAGAGTGAATTTATTTTTGACGAAGAATGTGGTGTGTTTGTTGTCGGCAGCTGTTCCGCGACGTGCGGCACTCGTGGGCGGAGGCGGAGGCGTGGGAGCGCAAGCTGCGCCACGCCATGTCGCGGCAGATGATATAACGCCGACCCCTGTGCAGCCTTTAGTAAATATCTTGTAAGGACAATATTTTCATTTCATTTTTATACATGTGAAAAATGTGCTATATGTATTTCATTGATTTTGTAACACTTTACAATGTAACAAATTAAACCTTCAATATATATTTTCTGGTTTCAAACATACCTCTTATATTGTTAATATGGTATTGTATCAAATTGGCTGTTACTTAGTATTTATCTCAAATACTCTGGTGCCATTTATTGCTTGCTTTTCATGTAATTTGTCAGTTGGCATTTACTGTAATGTACTGGAATCGTAATTCTTGGTTCATAATTATTTCTCTGCTCATATAAATTATTGTAATAGATTGTCATAAACCGAAGGCGGCCTTAGCTTACGAACATATCAATTATGGGTTACCCTAATTGACCTGTAGCAGTTATTGAAACGAAATGTTGGTAGCTCCCGATATTTGCTAAGTCATTACACTTACTGGTTTTAGGTTACGCTAGGATTCCCATAAGACTGGGTTATGCGCCTCTTACATTGAGTGTGATACCATAGGTACATAAATAAGAAAGAGGAGTTTGTCCTCAAAGCTACTAAAATACAATAACGGCAGCAATATCTTATAAAAAATAAAGACAAATATGTAATGCGTTATCGAACTTAAATAAATTGTAAGTACATAATATACAAGTTGCAAAAGTACAGCTGGCATCTATTTATTACGCTATGTAAAGGTCGTCAAAGCCGCCAACCTATAGTCTTCTCAGTCTAATTTAAACGTACTTCATAACTGGCGCGCAATTTCTGTAATAAAATATGTAAATCGTCGTTCTAGTTTCGTTTAGAAGCAACGGAGTAAAATAAATGTTCGGATTTTTTTAATGTAATTAATTGTATTTTTGGTTCAATAACATTTATAAACATAATTATTTGTGATATTCTTTTATTTTAGGTCCTAATTACTGTAAACTGTAAAACATAACAGTACGTAAACTCATTTTGTATCACCTTTTACCTGCAGAAATTACATAAACTACCAATTATGATTTGTATTGAATTAAACACTCATGATAATAATTATGCATGAACAGAGTATTACAAATTCGCTTATGTAAATTGAATTCTAAACTCGATGAAGGTTGTATCTTTGTAGTCGCTTATATACAACATGTCTAGCAGCATTCATGTCGATTCTCGTTTATATGAATGAAACGTTGGCATGAAATAAAATGCGCTCCTCTTATAAGCTGGAATAGCGGTCACTTCGTCCCATACGACATATCGTGTCCCTATATTACAAATGACCTAATAGTAAGCCGTGCTAATTTTGTAAGAAACACATACGTAGACCCTTACAATTAATGTAAATCGACATGCATGCAGTTCGACATTTATATGAAACTAGCTTTCGCCCACGGTTTCACCCGCGTCCCGTAGCCGGATGGTGACAAAAATTATCCTAAAACCTTCTCCCGGGTCTAAGTTACCTCCCCTCTAATTTTCAGCCAAATCGGTCAAGCCGTTTTCATGTTATCTCGTGACAACGAAAAGCGGGTTTCATTTATATATATATAGATAAGTAGATCTGACTTCCAAACTGCTACCACAAAGATTCAGAGATATACAGCTATAAATATAAATTTAAATATTTTACTATTACGCAGCAGCTCCACAATTAATGACTATGATATTCTATTATATTTAAATTATTTTTTTCGGTGAAACGCAATTAAAAATTGCTTATTACAATGTGTCATCAATCACAGTCTCAATGATCTCACCCTATGTTATCTTTACGGGCAATTATGGACAATATTTTATGGCTTAGTTAATCTGCAGTCCGTTGTGACGCCAAATTCTAAGTAACACATTCCCTGGAGCGATAATTAAATTCTTTTTTTGTATAAATACCCTCATATTTTTAGTGATTACAACTTGGCACGACTGGTGTTATCTGCCCTATAATTTATATTATAAATGAACAAATGTGACGATATTATATTTCTATTTTTAAATATAAGTACACTATGAAAAGATATTTTGTATAATTGCTTTAGGTTGTATAGGTTTTTAATAATACGACTACGCCAATGTAGTTTTATAGTAGGTATATAGCATTGTAAAAATAACAGGTTCTGTCTGGTAATTAAAGTTAAAGAGAACTTTATTTATTTTGTTCAGATTGGACAGGTATAGGTCTATTTGTTTTTTAAATACCATTTCTTACTGTAAGACATAAAGGCAATTTTATCAAATAAAACCTATTACTAGCAAGTAACTTTTTTTTATAATCCTGTTGCACTTCCTAATCGCTCGTGCTCGTTAAGGACCTGTCAAGAGCACGCTTTTTACTCGTCTAAGGTACAGCTACGCTTGGCGCCGTCGGTTCGTGGATGGGTCTTCACGACGAGTTCTTCCGCATTTCGGTTAGTCAGAAGCCAGAAACTTTGACAATCAGTCTTACCAATGGATTGCAGCTTGCCTAGGTAACTGTGTTGTGGAGTTGGCACTCATGGTTACACTGGGAGCCGATCCTAACATTGTTGGTATTTATGTATGTGCTTACATAAAATTGAGCTACTTAATATATTCGTTTGTTTTTTATGTGAAGGAATAAGGAACGAGAAGATAACAGGTTCAATTGGTAAATCGTGAGTGTTAGGCTACATGGAGGGAATGGGAAAGTACCTAGGTATCTACATAACATGAAAAAAGTTCTCGGCAATCCAGATGGTGGTTCGGAACATTGTTCGAGTACCGTGCCATTATTTTTAGGTGAGGCATTTGGTCCGAAAGTCGACGAGAAAATGACGGCGGGGATTATAAGTTCACCATCGGCAGAGTTTATACCACAAGCGCGCAATTTGTTGCTAGCCGCTGGAGGAACCTACCTATATAAAATTTATTGTATGATGACCACCGTCCAAGTACCTACTATCAGATTGGTGCAAGAGGATTCAAAATCACTTTGTACCATTAGCACTTGCTTACATTGTTTGATTCAGTTTGATAAAATACAACTTATTTTACTTGGCTGATTGAAAGTTGCCTATCTGACAAGTGACTGTTTAATTATAAAGCCCTGATTTATCTAGACTCGCTAAAGCAGCTATACTCCACCTGCGGCCTGCCGGGCCGTTGGGATTGGCCCATCAGGGTCAGCCCCGGGTGCCAATGAAATGCCTACTCGCCGGTTCAGGATAAGTCATCAAACAGAAAAAAATCGGGCTCGCTGCGCGCGCGCTACCTTCGTCTTTGTTACCCTATTAAAAAGGGTGAGTATAGCTGGCTGGGGTGATTATAAAATAAAACTGGTCTTAATTTTATAGAATACTTTTAATTTGCTTGCACACAGCCTCTATTGAGAACAATGTAAGGAATATGTAAAAAGCCTGGACAAGACAAACAAAAATATTTCAGGGGAACCAAATACCACAAACATCAATCAACTTGACGACAATAGCTCTATTTGAAAGATAAATAATTACAAGCAAAATCAAGTAGAGCTATTTACGAACAGATTGGAACTTATTCCAGTTACATAATTAATGTGATATGGCCAGTTCTGTTTCTTAACTCATAAAATGTCAACAGGTATAAGTATTAGGTATCGCATACCAGTTCAATTCCAATATAATCAAAAACAAAACTCAAAAAAGTTGCGCAGGAATAGTAGCAAAATTATAATGTAATTGAGATGAAAGCTTTATAATATCTTTGATGTTTTATGAGAAACAAATATGTATATAATATCTTAACACATTTATAATTACTATTTTAAATCAACTGTATTAAAAGTACAAAGATCAATGTGATTTGGAAAAAGGTCCCAGTTGACAGTGTTTAGTCAGTTGTGTGCACATCTCCTGTACTTATATTATCACGAGGACGAGGCACGCACGAGGTACTGAGCGACTGACGGCGGCCACGAGCGGCCTCTCGTACCGCGTCACTAGTCACTTGCGTGACATCACTTATACAAGTACGTAAGTATTAATAACTGCATATATCATACATCTAAACTCAAGTAACTTATTTTTTATTCAGTTTCAAGTTTTAATATTTTACTTTTTTTTTATTATTTTTTTATTTATTTTTATACCATAATCTCTCGTTTGTTAACCACAGCGCGTTGTTGCCGGTGAAATCTGCCTTCCACGAATGAATTTGTCCGTCATATTAATACATTTTTATCGTGGTAAAGTCGCTAATGCAACAATACCGTCGAGATCCACAAGAACTATTCAACTTTTTCGGGTTTACGGGTGTACTGCGGACGAGGAGGCCGCGTCGCGCCGCGAACTCCGCCACGAGGACCCCCTCTGCCGCGACCCTTGAAGCCGCCCTGGTAGCTCTGGTTATCATTGTATCTGTCGCGACCACCATTTTCATTTTGTTGGTGGCTATCACCAGTGTCACCATTGCCATAATATCCATCGCGGTCGTCACCCCCGCGACCTTGATAGCCGTCTTTACCATGTCTGTTTTGATATCCGTCGTACTGCCTGTTCTGGTAGCCATCTTTACCGGACCTCCCCTGATAGTCACCAGGGTGCCTTCCACGGTATCCCTCACCACCTTGTCTGTTCTGGAATGCTCCGCGACCTCGGTGACCGTTTGGAGCACCTCTGCCGCCACCACCACCACCACCGCGTCCAAATCGTCGGTACCTAGCTTGGCCATCACCTTGTCCGTGAATTTTCCGGTCTCCACCATCATCGCGTTCGGGACTTCCACTCTCCTTGACTTCATCGTCATGTTTATCATCTGCAGATGCAGAGACCGGGCAGTCGTCGATGGCGAGCGGGGCGGGCTGCGGGTTGGGCGGCGGCGCCTGCATGGCGGGCACGTGCGGCAGCGGCGCCACCAGCGCGTGGCCGGCCGGCACGCCCGCCAGCGCCACGCCGGGCGCGAAGCCCGCGTGCTCGGGGTGCGGCGGGAAGTGCGGCTGCGGCGGCATCGGCAGCGTGCCGGGCTCGGCCACGCGCCCGCCCGGTAGTTGTACGAAATGCTGGTTTGTGAAAGTCTGCGAAGGAATCGGTGCAGGTGGCGACGGCTGATTAGCTATGACCGGGGGTTGTGGTGTGCCGACGGGACTGTCAATTTCAGACTCTTGCAGAAAGAAGAAGTTCTGAGATCCAATAACCTCAGCAATCGGTCTCTGTTGAGGATATTGCTGGGCAAAGTATGCATGTTCGACTTCCTGCAATGTGATGGGCGGCAGCGGCCTGAGCGGATAGGCAGGCGCGGGAACGACAGCGGGCGCAGGCGGCACGGGCAGTGCGCCGGGCGGGTACGCCGCCGCCACCTCGGGCTCCACCTCATTATCCACTACTTCCACATGCTCAGCTTCAGGCACCACAACATGACTCTCTTCAACTTCCGATACTACAATATCTGCTGAACGGTCAAAATAGCCACATTCATGCACTGCACTAACAATCTCCTTGATATGAGTATAAGTGGTGCCTAATATTTCCTTAGGCTTCCCATCTATTATAGCATACAGATGTTCAGCAGCTTTTGTGGTATGGATATGGAATCCAGGTTGGCCTTCCTCATTCACTTCGTGTTTAGGGGTCACTTCAGGATACCTGTAATATTTATTTTTACATATTTTTCAGTGAAATTAGCAAAATTAAAAACTGTTACTGTTGTTTTTGTTGCAACATGACTTATCTGCATATAGAGTAGGCAACTCATTGCAGATGAAATTAAGAAAAAAAATCTTAGAATATCACTTACAGATCATCCAAAATTTTCAGATCCTCTTCAGTGAGCTTCACTGCACCATTGGTTCCATTCAGAAAATCATTTCTGGCTTCCGTATTTCCCATTTGGTTCAAGCAGTCCAGAACAAGTAAGACCTCTCGGATTTTACTTGTTTCTGCTGCATACCGCACCCATGCATCCTATATAAGAATATTTTGTAACATAATGAATACTTTCTATTCAGTTCTGATTACTTAAAATTAAATTTCGAATATTAAATAAGAGGCGTGTGCCCATCTAGGTTTGCATGTTCGAGGTGTGCATGTGTTATTATGTATTTTCTATAAAATCATGATTAGAAATTGAATTACTTGAATTCAAAAATAAGTTGGGTATAACACACTAAATTGGTACCTTTTTTGCTTGTTTTTTAGCTTCACGTTCTGCAGAAGAAGCTATTGATGTAACTTGCTTTGATAGGTCTCTCGCAAATTCCAGGGTTTGAGCGACCTCATCATATTTAGCAACTGCTACTTTTTGATCGCTGTTGAGTTCTTTTCCAGCTTTTTGCAAGTCTCTATATGATGTTAGCTTGCTCTGTAATAAAATCACCAAAAGATATGTGACACAAACATAGCATGAGCATACATAATAATATGTCAAACTTTATATACATTCTAAAATACTAATGATGGACCTAACATTAATCATTTAAGTTATTCTGATTTACGATCCTATATACAATATCATGAATGTGTTCTACAATATGTTCAAACAATATTTTTAAATTTTTCAGTTCTACTTAAAAAGTAACAACAGTAAAATATATTTCCTGAGTAAGTATATAATAATATAGAACTATTAGTAATTGTAATTAATATTAAGTTATAATTAGGACACTTGCAGCTATGAATGACTAAAAATTCAATACATAAACTAAGTTTAAATATTTATATAAACTAAGATAAGATACTGTTGTCTGATTTGTTTAGTTTGTTATGAATAGTATGCAACATAGTATAAAATTAAGTAATTCAAACTACTTCATAATATTGCTAATGCTGAAAGTGGCCGCTACTGATATCCTTGTAAAATGTAAACTTTGGGGCGTCATGGTATTGTATCGTCAACATAGCATGAGCACATGTGTGAAAATGGCGTCAAGTCTGCGGCAATATTTTACGCTGTGAGCGGGCAAAAATTAAGCAGTTTTAGGCATTGCGTGTTCATCAAAAACATCACACGAACAATAGCTAAGATAAAATAGTTACTCTTACTAATTAAAACCGCTCATAACTGTTTATAGTAGCTAAGTACATACCTTTCTTTTCTCCAAATTACGGATTTTGTGTTCAATAATTGTCATAATTTGTCGTATTGGAGAATTATCCAAAGCCTCCGAAGAGGCTGGTTTCTCAGACTTTGCATTCGCAGCTGAAGGCATCCTTCACAGGCAACAACTCTTCCCGGATTGCGTATGGTGGTGGTTGAAGAGATAGAGATAGAATTTTCTATCTATCTTTATAACCACAAAACAACTGTCATTCCGAGATGAACGACGCAAGTCGTAAGAGCATTTATCTTGTTAGGTTGGTATATATGGTGTTTTAATTTAGTGTGGTAACATTTAGTTTCTAAAAAACCGTAAAATAAACTTGTTTGCAAAAAAAAAACAAAACCAACTTCTGGAAAAATAATAGCAATATAGAATATATTTTTTAATTTCTTCTTAAAGAGGAAAGATGCTCCGCTGATGAGAATGATGATGTCCTCTCAGACGTGTCCGTCGACGACGGCGACACCCTTTCAATTCCCGGCGATCTGTCTTAGCTCATGGGCCCCCGGCAGTGACTTGCGAAGCCGAATTCCGTTTGCATTATAGGTGTAATTATACGACGGCTTAGGATGAGTTGAGAATGATGACATTGTCATCAACATCTCCACATTACTTGCGGTTTTGACCGAGGTTGAGCGAATACGAAGTCTTGTTGAGGATGTCTTGTTGTCATAAACAATTCATTTGTACTTCATTCTGACAATTTTTTTTTTCTTTCTTCTTTATTTCTTATACCGAGTTTACGCTCTCGCCTCGCGCCTCGTGCCACGCCTCATACCTCGTCTCACAGCTCGCGAGGTAGCGAGTGCCTGTTTACACTCCCGTGCGTTCGGTTTGCGTTGAACCAGCAACGCTCGCTTCCCTGGCGCGGCCCTTTGACTCGTGGCCCCAAAAAACCGCCTCTGACGCGAGCGCCGCGAGTGGTGAGGCGAAGCACGAGGAAGCGTTTACACTCTCGCCTCGCGCCTCGCCTCGCAGCTAGCCTCGCCACTCGCGCGTTAAAAAAAAAACATTGCACCGAGACCTTTGAGACGAGACCTACGAATAACGACCTATGAATTGTTTTTAAAATCTCTTGGGACATTCGGATAATAATCTGACTGACTTCTTTTCGCCTTTTAATCTATGAAACGTTTCGTTATACGACATGAAAATTTTAAGACGTTAATAATAATAATAATAAGCCCCCTAAACAACCACACGTCCTGATTGACCATCTAATCACGTGGGGGGCGGACACACGAATGAGAAATTACTGGCGTGGCTAACGTGGCTCTGGAAACCCATTTTTAACATGGAGACTAGATCGAAGAAAGTACGTATAGGACCGCTACCCGAGGGCAATCGTCGGGGCACACCTGGGGCCGATGCTGGGTGTCACAGCATGCGACCCATCGGCGGTGGGGGACTGAGCAGGCGGGTTCTCCCCGATAAAAATACTACAGCCGAACCGACAGACAGACTAGACGATAGGGCGAGTACAGTTAGTCCCGCTGAGGATGCTTCGCAGGGGGCGTCAGCTACTCAGCCTGCGACCACCAAAGCGGGAAAACCCAGAGTGCGCATGAAATGGACGGAAGATATGAACATATTCATCATGCGCACATATTATTATATAACAAAATTAGAAGAGGACAGAACTATGTACTGCACACAATTACACGAAAAATTTAAATTACAATATCCAGATCTTAATGTAACAGAACAGAGGATAGCAGACCAAAGAAGGGTCATTATTAGAAATAAACTACTTTCAGACGATGCACTAAATAGAATTAGGTTTGAAATAGGTGAACAACTTAAAAAAGAAGAGGAGGAGAGGAATAGTATTATCCAACAAACAAACACTCAACAATTAACTCAAACACTTACCCCATACACTCTTACCATACCACAAGATACCAGTTTTACAAACGACTACCTAGAGATGGAACCTACACAACACAGCAACGAACATGCTATAACACAAACACCATCCGAGTCTGACCCCTCACATACACAAAATCAGTCTGACCTTTTGTTATTCGAAAAATTAAATAGCGATTTAGAATCTAACATTGCAAAATATAATGGGATGGACCCTGCATGCAGACCAATACTGCCTAAAATGAGGCCATCGCATCAATTAACTAATATTATTAACATATTTAACTATAAAATCATCCCTAATAAGCTAGCACATTTAGAAACTTTACAAGACTCCCATTCCTTAATTTATTGCTCAGCACTCACGATCGCTACTCACTTTAAATTAAAAATAAATATAGGTAGGATTAGCTACAATAATAGAGTAAAAAATAAACCACCATGGCAAATAAGATTAGAAACTGATATAGAAAAAATAAGAAAGGATATAGGCAGACTCACCCAATACAAAAACGGCAATACGTCTAGGAAATTAGCTGAGAAAGTTAAAGGTATTATAGAAAAAACCAAACAACACAGTACACACGATAACTTCAACAAAAGAATAGAAGATCACTTAGACACACTAAAACAGAAACTACTAGTAAAAAGTCATAGAATAGCAAGATACAAAAAGGCTAAAGAGCGAAAAGAAAACAATAGATTATTTGCAACAAGCGAAAAACAATTTTATAGGAAACTTAAAGGCAACAATACTACAATCATAAACCCCCCATCCTTAGACTCTCTTAAAGAGTTTTGGCAAGGTATCTGGTCAAACAATATACAACATAATAGTGAAGCAACTTGGATTAAAGAGGAAATAACTAGATCAGAAACTATCGAAGAAATGCCTTTTGAAGAAATAAGCGCGCTTGAACTTAATACGATTATAAACAAAACACATAATTGGAAAGCAGCAGGAATAGACGGTTTACACAATTTCTGGATAAAGCGACTACACTCTCTACACAGTACACTAGCTAAGCAAATTAACGATATCTTAAAAGGAAACCAAAATATTCCAGATTTCTTGACTAAAGGAATTACGTACATGATTCCAAAATCAAATAGAACCCAAGACCCATCACAGTATAGACCAATAACATGCCTCCCTACCTTGTATAAAATAATCACCTCATGTATAACTAACAAAATCAATAAACACACAGAAAAATATAATATTCTAACGGAAGAACAGAAAGGGTGCAGGCGCAGACACATGGGCTGCAAAGAACAACTAATTATAGATTCCACCATTTTAAAACAGGTTCAAACATCTAGAAAAAACTTATATGTAGCATATATCGACTATAAGAAAGCGTTCGATAGCGTCCCGCACTCTTGGCTGATCGAAATATTAAATATATATAAAATCAATCCCATTATTGTAAATTTCCTCAAGAATACTATGGCGTCATGGAGAACTACACTTAACATACACACACAAACAGCAACCTTATCTACAGATGAAGTAGCTATCAGAAAAGGTATATTCCAGGGAGATTCCCTAAGCCCCCTATGGTTTTGCCTAGCCCTGAATCCACTCTCGCGAGCTCTCATTGAATCAAAATCAGGTTTTGATATAAAGAACAATAGAACAATACTACACCAACTTACACATTTATTATACATGGATGATTTAAAATTATACGCAAACAAAAGTACAGAATTAAATAAATTATTAGATATAACAACAACTTTTTCGAATGATATAAGAATGGATTTTGGGCTAGATAAATGCCGAAAACTAAACATAGAGAAAGGTAAGATAGTAGAAGGTAATTACTTAACAAATACAGAAGAGGTGATTGAAGCAATGGAAGAATCCGAACTATATAAATACTTAGGTTACAATCAGTCAAGACTACTAGAACATAAATCCATTAAAGATAAACTCAAAAAAGAATACTTCAATAGAATCCATTCCTTATGCAAAATGCACTTAGCAAGTAAAAACTTATTTAAATCTATAAATACATATGCGATCCCTATACTTACTTATTCTTTTGGCGTTATAAAATGGTCTAAATCAGAATTAAACTCACTTGAAATTAAAACAAGAACTACCCTAACGCAGCATAGATATCATCATCCCAAATCGGCAATAGAAAGAGTAATAATATCGCGCAAGGAAGGTGGACGCGGACTAATAGAGATATCACACCTCCATAAGAGACAAATAGTAAATCTCAAACAATTCTTCATACACAAAGGAAACAGCAGTCAATTACACAAAACCATAATAGAAATAGATAAACACTACACACCACTAAACCTTAGCGAACACGAAAACACAGACACAATAGACAGAACGAAACACGTAGAGGAAATACACAGAAGATGGAAACAGAAAGAATTACACGGTCGACACCCAAATGATTTACAACAAATATGTATAGATAGGGAAGCTTCCAACAAATGGTTAGAACTTAGCGGACTTTTTCCAGAAACAGAAGGGTTTATGCTAGCCATACAGGACCAAGTCATTAACACAAAGAATTACAGAAAGTATATAATTAGGGATAGTACAGTTAGGAGTGATTTATGCAGAAAATGTCATAGTAAGCCTGAAACCATACAACACATCACAGGAGCATGCAGCACACTTACACAAAACGATTACACACACAGACACAACCAACTTGTAAACATAGTACACCAAAAACTCGCCATCAAACACAAACTCACACAAGATCCTTACACACCATATTACAAATACACACCAAGAGCTGTCTTAGAAAACCAATATTTTAAAATGTATTACGACCGCACTATAATTACAGACCACACCATTTATAATAATAGACCTGATATCACACTGGTAGATAAAAGTAACAAACACACATTCATCATTGATATAGCAGTCCCAAACACTAACAACATTCAAAAAACAATCACAGAAAAAATTAGGAAATATACAGAATTGCAAGAAGAAATAACTAGAGTTTGGAAAATGAATAGAGTAACAATAGTCCCGATAGTAATATCTACCACAGGTGTAGTCCCTAAACAAATTTTTAATAGTTTTGCCGCACTTAATCTCTCCAAATATACTTACCTCACTCTACAGAAAGCAGCTATCCTCAACACATGCCGTATAGTTAGAAAATTTTTGCAACTTGATTTAGACAATAATTTTAATGCAGTACAGAACAACCAGCAAACTTCCCAAACCCAATAGTATTAGTATTAGGATCTCACTTTGGCTTTAAGCCCGTAAGATCCTAAAAATACCAGGTTTAAATTAAAGCCTGAGAAAACGAACGTTTAAAACCAAAATAATAATAATGCATCACCCACGATCGTCAGTGATGAGACTGTACATCCCACGGAAATGTGGAGGCCGAGGCTTTTTAAATGCAAAGACGCTCCACAACCGCGAGGTGTGCAGTCTCAGAGAATATTTTCTCAAAAGCGACGTGGGTATGCACCGTGATATGGTGGCAGTGGACAGAGGACTCACCCCGCTGTCGTTGGCAAATGAGAACTGGCGCAAACCTGTCGTACTAACTACCCACGATCGCAGGGAGGTATGGCAGAGCAAACAGCTACACGGACGCTTCTTCGGGGCTCTTCATGGCCCCGATGTAGACTTCAAAGCGTCCGTATCTTGGCTACGCTTCGGTGACTTGTTTGGAGAAACCGAAGGGTTTGTATGTGCAATTATGGACGAAGTTATCCTTACGAACAACTACCGGAGATATATCGTGAAAGACGGGACGGTTGACATATGTCGGGCATGTCACCATCCGGGTGAGTCTATCAGACATATTATATCTGGTTGTTCTCGTTTGGCTAATGGTGAATATTTGCACAGACATAACCAAGTGGCCAAGATCATCCACCAGCAGCTTGCTCTGCAATACAACCTTGTAGACCTTGAGGTACCGTACTACAAGTATGCGCCCGACCCAGTTCTCGAAAAGGACCATATCACGTTGTACTGGGATCGATCTATCATCACTGACAGGACTATTGTAGCCAATAAGCCTGATATTGTGGTGATAGATCGATTAGCGCGCCGCGCGATGATAGTCGATGTCGCCGTTCCGCATGACGAGAACCTTGTGAAAGCTGAGAAAGAGAAACAAATAAAGTATCTCGACTTAGCGCACGAGGTTGTCGCCATGTGGAGTGTCGACACGGCTGTTGTTGTGCCGATTGTCGTTACGGCCAATGGTTTAATAGCCAAGAGCCTCGACGAACACCTCAGGAGGCTCTCGTTGGGCGGCTGGATCAAGGGACTGATTCAGAAGGCAGTACTCCTTGATACGGCACGTATTGTGAGGAGGTTTCTGTCTCTGGGACCCTAACCACCGGTACCATGGACCCTGTGCCCGATATCGGTGGCAACCTATTTTTTATATTTTTAAATGTTTTTTTATTTTTATATTTAATATTTAAAAATGTAAATTATATGTTCTAAATAAATAAATGACAAAAAATAATAATAAAGCCCCGCAGGGCATCTGAGGCGGATGACGGGGAGTAGCGACCCCGCGGGGCTATATATCCGAGTGCTCCAGGGAGAGTATACTGTCCCCCATCTCCGGCCTACCGGAGTGAAGCATGACGGGGGATAGGTCTCCCGCCTCTTGGCTTGCCTTCATCGGCCGGTCAGAGTGGAGTCGCTAGAGCAGCTCTGCTCGGAGGGTAGGTGCCTCGTGGTAAGTGGCGAGTGGGCCGGTGATGCTGGACCCACAGGGAGCGCGTGATCTGCGTTTAAAGTCCGCCGAGGTATCCTCACCCTTCAGCCGCTCATGTACCTGTTGCCCCCTTGTTGCGATTTAGCGACTGATTCCCGGGGGCCCAGTAAGTGAGTTGGCGAGTCTCCACCTGCCATTTTTACGTGTATTTATTACATTGTTATCGGCAGGTGCCATAGTTCCCGTAGTTTCCCCATTCCTAGTCCACTAGCATCCCATCACAATAGCCCAAGTAGTTTTCATCCATAGTTAGCAATAGCTTAGCACAGAACCGGGGATTGTCCTTGGGTACATTTCTATAGTGTATACAGGGATAATCGTCGGTTTTGTGTCACCATTTCATTAAAGTTGTCTCAAAAGGGCTTCAGCGTGTTGGCTTCGGCCCCACGTTCGCCTCCCAAAAATCCGGGACTCTATAGTCCCGAGGTCTGGTAGAGACATACAAAGTAATAATAATAATAATAAAAAAAAAAGCTGTCACGCAAGACATCAGTCATTTCCATAATGTGTAAAAAAAATCATAAAATAGAATATAACTGAATTATTTTGGCTACTCTTTCGTGAATAATTATAAAGAAAAATCTGGTGCATCATTGGAAAAATAAAATAAATAAATACTATGAAGAAATTACAATAATCAGTGAATGGAAATAAAAACGTCAAAATATGTACGTCAAAATGGTCAAAACACAGACAAGAGAAATAAAAATGGAATGAACTGAACAGCTAAATGCTTACTAGAGCAGCTTCTAGACGAGATGCACGCCCACCACCCCCGGAATCGTCGCTCAGCTCCGCCTCGCCGCCGCCGGACCCCGGACCACCAGTGATACCGGCGGCTGCAGCTGCGTCGAGTTCGAGCGACGAATATTTCTCTCCGCCGACGTCGCCACCACCTGTGCGTCGGCAGGGGAGACGCCGGCCACCGACGGGCTTGGGATCGGGGGACCAACAGGTCCCTAGCAGGGTCCCCGCTACCGGTGGTTGTGTGCAGCGCATGAGATGGACTCAGAAGATGAATGAGAACGTCATGCGCGCATACTACGGGTCCACAGAGGGGGGAACTAACCTCACTGCGTATCGTGCTAGGATGCTGTCTCTGTTTCGGTTACTAGAGCCAGCCGTCAACGTCTCCGCCCAACGACTGTCGGATCAGGTGCGGGTTATCCAGCGCAATCACAGACTGGACGACGCCGCACTTGATCGGCTGCGCTTAGAGATGCTGAGCAGCCCTATGGTCACCACCTCGTCACAGGCCGCGGTGCCACCGCCACCTCCAGGCGAAATCACGCCGCGGTCCGATCTTGTTGAACGGGATGAGGATGATAGGGTTGAAACGGTAAGTACCCAGTGCAATGAACAGGTGAGGAGTGCTCTGGAGGATGCGATTCTGGAGTTTAGATATTCACCCGTCGAAAGCCGACCACGACTACCACGCTTGCCTATGCACAGACAAAATAGGGCGCTGGTGTGTGCTCTGGATTCGCTGTTGGAAAAATATTTTGAAAACAGCGAAGATCTCCTTGATACACACTCAATTATGTATTGCGCGGCTGTTGCTGCATGTCGTGTGGCTAATGTCAAATTCCCTGACAAGGACAGAGCCACACGACCAAAGTTAGCGGTACCAGCCTGGCAGTGCAGGATTGAGCGTCGTATCGAGGGGGCCAGAGTACTCATTGGCAAACTATATTGCTTCAGGGAGGGTAATACCCGACCACGGGTGATGCGCTTTGTGAGACGTGCATTTGTGGGGACTGGACTCAGTCCTCATGAATATATGTCACGTGTCACGGAGCGCATCGACTTCCTGAGGCAAAAAGTCTGTGCATGGGCGAGCCGTATTCGAAGGTATAAACGACGGGTAGAACGTTACACCCAGAATCGTATGTTCCAGAGTGACCAAAGGTGGGTATATAGAACTTGGGAGCAACCTGAGCAATGCGTGATGGACGGCCGCCGACCGGATGATGATGCCACAAACATGTTTTGGCGCAACCTCTGGTCGACGCCCGTCTGTCACGAGGAGGGTGACTGGACACGTGATGTTGAGCGAGAGTGTGAAAAAATACCAGAAATGGAGGAGGTTAATATTACCTCCTCCGATGTAGCCTGTGCAGTCCGTCCGATGCAGAATTGGAAATCACCAGGGCCGGACGGACTGCACAATTTCTGGTTAAAGTGGCTGCAAAGTTCGCACCCCTGTTTAGCATC
The DNA here is from genome assembly GCA_963856015.1 of Helicoverpa assulta. Lineage (NCBI taxonomy): Eukaryota > Metazoa > Arthropoda > Insecta > Lepidoptera > Noctuidae > Helicoverpa > Helicoverpa assulta. The sequence goes on from CAWLCW010000016.1 coordinate 8,797,515, forward strand.
ACAGTTTCAGTCATCCTTAGAAGCCGGGTCGCTCCCACAGTTTCTAACAACAGGGATTACCCACCTGCTCCATAAATCAGGTAGTACCGCGGAACCCAAAAATTATAGACCTATCACTTGTTTACCGACGGTCTATAAACTTCTTACATCTATTTTGAGATTAAAAATAAATCAACATATTGAAAAATATTCAATTATGTCAACTTCTCAGAATGGATGTAAGAAGGGGTCCCGTGCTACTAAGGAGCTGCTCCTCACTGATATGGTCATCAGCCAACAGGTTCGGCGATCCCGAAAGAATTTGTCGACATGTTGGATAGACTATAAGAAGGCCTACGACTCGGTCCCCCATACATGGCTTGAGAAGGTATTGGAGTTATATAAAATAAACTCAACTCTACGCGCCTTTCTTGCGTCATGTATGGAGCAATGGAGAACGGTTCTTCACTATCCAGGATGTCGAGAAATTGAAGGGACCGGCGATCCTATTAAGATCGAGCGGGGAATTTTCCAGGGTGACAGTTTGAGTCCACTTTGGTTTTGCCTGGCCTTGAACCCTCTGAGCACATTGCTAGAGGGCTCGGGGTTGGGCTATCCTTTGCGGAGAGGGGGTCAGGTTATATCCCATTTGCTTTACATGGACGATCTGAAACTGTTTGCCACCACAGAATTGCAGCTGATGAAGCTACTGAAGGTCACTGAAACTTTCAGTAGTTGCATCAGGATGGAATTTGGTGTGGACAAATGTGCAGTCATGCATGTAAAGCGAGGGGGAATTGTGGAATCTGAGGGAGTACAACTCTCAGATTCTATAAACCTGAGATCACTCTCCGCAAACGATACATATAAATACCTGGGTATGGCGGAGGGGTTAGGCATCAATGTGGCTGTCATGAAACAGTCATTACGGGAGCGTTTCTTTGGCCGCCTGAATAAGGTTCTAAAAAGTTCCTTATCGGGAGGCAACAAGGTTCGCGCCTTTAATGGTTGGGTCATGCCAGTCCTGATGTACTCTTTCGGCATACTCAAATGGACTCAAACTGAATTGGACGCCCTGGATAGGAGAGTCCGCACACTGCTGACCGCAGAACGAATGCATCACCCACGATCGTCAGTGATGAGACTGTACATCCCACGGAAATGTGGAGGCCGAGGCTTTTTAAATGCAAAGACGCTCCACAACCATGAGGTGTGCAGCCTCAGAGAATATTTTCTCAAAAGCGACGTGGGTATGCACCGTGATATGGTGGCAGTGGACAGAGGACTCACCCCGCTGTCGTTGGCAAATGAGAACTGGCGCAAACCTGTCGTACTAACTACCCACGATCGCAAGGAGGTATGGCAGAGCAAACAGCTACACGGACGCTTCTTCGGGGCTCTTCATGGCCCCGATGTAGACTTCAAAGCGTCCGTATCTTGGCTACGCTTCGGTGACTTGTTTGGAGAAACCGAAGGGTTTGTATGTGCAATTATGGACGAAGTTATCCTTACGAATAACTACCGGAGATATATCGTGAAAGACGGGACGGTTGACATATGTCGGGCATGTCACCATCCGGGTGAGTCTATCAGACATATTATATCTGGTTGTTCTCGTTTGGCTAATGGTGAATATTTGCACAGACATAACCAAGTGGCCAAGATCATCCACCAGCAGCTTGCTCTGCAATACAACCTTGTAGACCTTGAGGTACCGTACTACAAGTATGCGCCCGACCCAGTTCTCGAAAAGGACCATATCACGTTGTACTGGGATCGATCTATCATCACTGACAGGACTATTGTAGCCAATAAGCCTGATATTGTGGTGATAGATCGATTAGCGCGCCGCGCGATGATAGTCGATGTCGCCGTTCCGCATGACGAGAACCTTGTGAAAGCTGAGAAAGAGAAACAAATAAAGTATCTCGACTTAGCGCACGAGGTTGTCGCCATGTGGAGTGTCGACACGGCTGTTATTGTGCCGATTGTCGTTACGGCCAATGGTTTAATAGCCAAGAGCCTCGACGAACACCTCAGGAGGCTCTCGTTGGGCGGCTGGATCAAGGGACTGATTCAGAAGGCAGTACTCCTTGATACGGCACGTATTGTGAGGAGGTTTCTGTCTCTGGGACCCTAACCACCGGTACCTTGGACCCTGTGCCCGATATCGGTGGCAACCTATTTTTTATATTTTTAAATGTTTTTTATTTTTATATTTAATATTTAAAAATGTAATAAATATGTGCAAGAATAAATAAATACAAAATAATAATAAGCCCCGCAGGGCATCTGAGGCGGATGACGGGGAGTAGCGACCCCGCGGGGCTATATATCCGAGTGCTCCAGGGAGAGTATACTGTCCCCCATCTCCGGCTTGCCGGAGTGAAGCATGACGGGGGATAGGTCTCCCGCCTCTTGGCTTGCCTTCATCGGCCGGTCAGAGTGGAGTCGCTAGAGCAAGGTTAGTCCTGCTCGGAGGGTAGGTGCCTCGTGGTAAGTGGCGAGTGGGCCGGTGATGCTGGACCCACAGGGAGCGCGTGATCTGCGTTTAAAGTCCGCCGAGGTATCCTCACCCTTCTCAGCCGCTCATGTCCCTGTTGCCCTCTTGTTGCTTTTCAGTGACTGATTTCCGGGGGCCCAGTAAGTGAGTTGGCGAGTCTCCACCTGCCATTTTAACATGTATTTAATACATTGTCATCGGCAGGTGCCATAGTTCCCGTAGTTTCCCCATTCCTAGTCCATTAGCATCCCATCACAATAGCCCAAGTAGTTTTCATCCATAGTTAGCAATAGTTTAGCACAGAACCGGGGATTGTCCTTGGGTACATTTCTATAGTGTATACAGGGATAATCGTCGGTTTTGTGTCACCATTTCATTAAAGTTGTCTCAAAAGGGCTTCAGCGTGTTGGCTTCGGCCCCACGTTCGCCTCCCAAAAATCCGGGACTCTATAGTCCCGAGGTCTGGAAGAGACATACATATATAATAATAATAATAACGTTTATTGTTCCATCATGTTTGTACAATTATGTCACACTATTACTTAAACTAGGCCTAGGCCTGTGCTATAAGTAACAGTACAATAAGATATGGCGTTTCGGTTTCTTGCATTCACGTCCCTAGGTCAGCGCCATCTAGTCATCAGCTAGGAAAATAATATAAAAGAAAATCTCATTACGAAATGCGTAAGTATTTTATTTTTGTAGTTGTCATATTACGATTTCTCATCAAAAATTACATCTTAACGTAAACGGTGGAATAGGAAGATAAGAATAAACTAAACCAAAGTGTCACACGCACATGTCAAGTGTCAATTATATTATTCAAACAAACCTGTCAAATACACAGACTGAAAAAAATAGGAATAGGGGTTATAATTTTAATAGTATTGTGTTTTAACACTTTGGAATATTTGAAACGTTGCGAACAACAATTTTTATTTCTAGTTAGGATTTATAAATCGTCGTCATGTTACCTTCGCTCAGGGTGAGTAACATTTTTCCTATCCATTGTAACGTGCATGATTTACCGGTCATCGAGTATAAACCGATTTGATAAGTACAGATTTTGCAAATGATGCTTTAGATTTACCAGTTTGCTTCTTTTGATGGTGTATCACGATGAATAATCTTTTTACATGTGATAGTAGCATTCATCTAATTTCTAAGTACACTGCGTATTCATGTTTTTTTAACGTTCTAAGTATATTACTTACCGCTTTTGCGTAGTTTAAAGTTTGGTGAGTAATTTATGTTAAACTGTTTCACTCGCGTCCTTTTTTCGTGAATACAATAACAGATTCCATACCCAATTTCATCATTTCTGCAAAACGTTCAAAACAAACGAACCCACATTCGCATTTTAATGAGTTACCAGTCAGCCGTCAGTGGGTTGTCTTACGATATGGGACCTACGATAAATCTACCGCTATAAGGTCTAAATATGTTGTATTGCAGATACCAAATATTTTGCGGAATGTTTCTGGATTTCAACAAACCTTACTGAGACACAATTCTCAAAAATCTGAGAAAAGTAAGTACTGGCAAAGATAATCATGTTTATTAAAGAAAAAAAAAATGCAATAGAAACTCTGTATTGCATAATTAAAATCCACAAAACTCTTGTTTTTCCAGCAATAAATCAAGTTACCTTGCTGGGCAGAGTTGGTGCTGATCCACAAAAGCGAGGTTCGGAGGAACATCCAGTGATAAACTTTCCACTTGCCACTCATTACAGCTACAAATATGAATCTGGCGATATATTGCAAAGAACTGACTGGCACAGAATAAGTATTTTTAAACCTGGCCTCAGGGATACAGTATACAAATACTTGAAGAAAGGTCATAGAGTTTATATAACTGGTAAATTGTCTTATGGAGAAATCAAAATGGATGATGGACAAGTAAGATCTGCTTCCACAATAATAGCAGATGATGTGGTATTTTTCCAAAACGCTCCACCAGAAGAAAGTTCATGAAGAAAATATTGTTTCTAACTGTTATGTTTAAGTACAATTTAAGAGTAGTTTGATAGATGAATAAAGAAGTTAATTAATATCATTTAATATTGGTGTTTTTTTAAGAGTAGCAATTTGTGCTTTCATTTGGTCTAATAAAAAAGTATGACTATATGCAGTATTGATATATGTATATGTAGATTGCTAGTTCCAACAGTTCCTTAATCATATTCATGTAGGTGATGTAGGATACACACAGGACATGTAATGTACTTACACTTTAGACACATTTAACAGTTTTCATAAAACTATGCAAATCCTGCAATGTTTAGTGACTGCAAAAAGTTTGGTGTTACTGTGTACTCTAGATTTGTAATATTTTGACATTCCATTCATTGGTAGATAGCTTGAATGAATAAAGTTAATAAATTAAGGTACCTATGGTGAATTTATACTATACCTCTAGATTCACCAAACTTTTTCATTGCCTATTATTGTTCTGAGTATAGTTCCCGGCACGTAACTTGGCAAGAATCGTGTGATGAAAACAGGTCCTATTTTTTTCAAGCATACATAATCGCCAATAAATTATGTCAATAACCATAGAATAATGCACAAGCAATAACAGGGACCACTTTTTTGTATAATTTAGTGCACTATGAGTGAGCTCACACTTATTAAAGGTCCCAAATCCTTGCCAAGTTATATGCCGGCTACTATACATCCTACTGAAACCATTATGTGGGTTTGTTACCATTGAGTCAGACTCACTTGTGTCAAACTATTCTTAAAAAAAAAAAAAAAAACAAGTTCCTAACATTGGATCATTGCATCAATTTTCCTTTTTTGTCAGTACAGAAATGTATCCAATTATTTCTTTCGCCAGTCATAGCGTCAACATTTCGAATACTTAAATATTAAAACAACTAGCTTTTGCCCGCGACTTCGTTCGCGTGGAGTAGTGACTTCCGGCAAATTTTTGGTTTGACCAATAGATGGCGCTACATGTCCGGAATATATATATATATATATATATTGTAATAAAAACTATCCTATGTCTTTTCTCAAGTTCCAAACTATGTCTGTGCAAAATTTCACACAAATCGGTTCAGTAGTTTAGGCGTGAAGAAAAGACAGACAGACAGAGTTACTTTCACATTTATAATATTTGTTAGGATAAATCAGTAAGTTAAAATTACTTTTAAATAAGACAGTCAAACTATTTACCAGGAATGTCACAAATATTACGAATCTTTTTAACCGACTTCCCAAAAAGGAGGAGGTTCTCAATTCGGCCGGTATGTTTTTTTTTTTTTTTTTTTTTTTTAATCTATTTATGTACATCGATTACTCCGAGGTTTATAGACCGATTTGCGTGATTCTTTTTTTGTTCGACGCGAAATAGCTGCCAGATGGTCCCATAGTCATCAGGTCAGGATCTGATGATGGAAACCCTGAGAAATCGAGGGCAATCTTCGAAAGTTGTAGGCATACATAGTGTAAAAACTTGACACTCAGGTGTATGCCTGAAAGTACTATTCAACAGTGAAGGTTTGGAGCTGACCTGATGATGGAGACCGGAGAGGGTCGAGGGAACTCGACAACTGAATATGTAAACTACCTCGTGTTTGGGCTTATATTATTTGTATTGATGAGACCTTTGCAACAGTGAAGGTTTCGAGCTGACTTGATGATGGAGACCAGAGAGGGTCGAGGGAACTCGACAACTGAATATGTAAACTACCTCGTGTTTGGGCTTATATTATTTGTATTGACGAGACCTTTGCAACAGTGAAGGTTTGGAGCTGACCTGATAATGGAGACCAGAGAAGGTCGAGGGGACTCGACAACTGAATATGTAAAATACCTCGTATTTGGGCTTATATTCTTTGTATTGATGAGAACTTTCCACTTATATGGATAGTGACAACTATTCGTATCACTGAAAAGCAGTAAATAAAAAACTTTTTTACAAAAAAATTAAACCGACTTCCAAAAACACTAAAAAGCAAAAAAAAAACTAATTTTAGGTGCATCGGCCTACAAGTCGGTGGCAAAATTAACTTAGTAAGATCCATTAGACACCGACTTCTAGGCCGATGCACCTAAAATTAGTTTTTTTTTGCTTTTTAGTGTTTTTGGAAGTCGGTTTAATTTTTTTGTAAAAAAGTTTTTTGATTTGTTCTTTTCTTGATAACTAATTGCATAATGTGCTTGAAGACACATCAACAACAAAATTGATTTATTTAAAAGCGAGTCGTGGTTATTTAGTAATCGATCGAAAGCATTGTTTTAATTAAAGGATGATGCCTCAAAACAACCTCCAACAGAGTTGAACCTAGTGTCATCGGAAGCGCCTCATCTATACATATAATAAATCTGTAGAAAAGTAATCTATACTAATATTATAAAGCTGTAGAGTTTGTTTGTTTGTTTGAACGCGCTAATCTCAGGAACTACTGGTCCGATTTGAAAATTTCTTTCAGTGTTAGATAGCCCATTTATCGAGGAAGGCTATAGGCTACTTTTTATCCCGGTACGGGAAGTAGTTCCCACGGGATGCGGGTGAAACCGCTGGCAGAAGCTAGTTCGATAGATAATTTCTTACACTTAATGGCGACATACGCCAAATGTACGGTTTAGGAACTAACAACATTTTGATATGCATCATACATAAACTAATTTCTTAGGGTTTGATTTCCGACTACCCAGAGGTGGGTAGAAAAATGCTGATGATTACCTATATTTTTGATTATGGGTTACTTCAAGGATGGTGTCATTTAAGTACTATCAGGACCAGTAGTTAGTGATTTATTTTTTTTACGTTTGAGTCATTTAAGTAATGATTTTGTTGCACCTAGGTACTCTAAAATGATAAATTTAATTTCAATCAAACTTTATAATATTAATTAACGCCATTGCTAAATACAGAGCTGAATTATTTGATTGATTGAACGCAAATTTTAGAGATTCCAGGTCAAATTAGAAAAATCTGTCGGTCTGCGATAGCCCATCCCCATCCCTAATAAGGCTTCCTCGAGGAAAGGGCTATACGGGAGCCCAAAGAAGGTTCCTTTACTAAATGCTTGTTAAATTAGGTTCTGTCACGGAAACTGTATTAGGGGCGAGTGAGTAGTGTTAAATATAGTCAACCTTGGTTGACCTTCATTGGAAGAGTCACATGGCCTTTTCTAATCTTTGATAAAGGCTTATCCAGGCAGGTCTGTATTGGTGATCAAAAACCAGTAGGTAGACTATCTTGGTTCTTACTCTGGAAATACGAAATCGATGGAAATAAATGACTCTGTAAGACATAATATTATTTCTCATTTATTTTAAGTTATAATAATAAATCTCGACACAATATTTAAATGTGAAACTCCATGTTTATTTTATTGTGTACATCAAGCTGGAAATATTGGCATCCATACCAAATACAAATAAATGTAAAAATACAAACTCAGTTGTAATAGAACTTACTGATATACTAGGTACTTTGATAAAGCTCCACTTTTTGTTTTACAAATCATACATACACTCTCTTTACAGTCAGTTACTTATTCTACTTACTTAATTAAGAACTATATTTATATTTACAAAGACATCTTTACTTCATAACATCTAACTAACTACCTACCTACATTGATAAAAGAGATCACAGAAAATTGTAGCTGGAAATCTTTGAGTAAATCCCTATCGTGCTATATGTCTACCACTTTATTTTATCACAGTGGGTGTGTTTCTTATTGATTTCAAGGCATTTTTCAAAATATTTGACATTTTATTGTCTTTTCAATAAATAGTAATAAGATTTAATATATTTCTTTAAAAACCCAAAACATAACTATAATTTCGAAGCTGCCAAATACGATTAAATTTCGCATTGATGTGGTAGATGTTATAGTTAAATTTCACTTGCTACAATTGAAGGTTTGCCAAAAAGAACGAATGGAAGACGTTACATACATTATTTATGATAATATTTCTAAAATGTTAACCCTTTTAGTTCTTTCGGATTATATCTTCTCTTTTCAGCAAATCTAAACAAAAAATATAAAACACGCATAAAACTAATTAAATTACGCAAATGCATTAATCGAGTGCGAACTACGCACATAACATAGTATGGATAGATACAGAGTTTTGGCAACAATCTTCTGTAACTGGTAGATCTCAGTCAACAGTTACGTAAGTGATAGTCCATTGCACAAATCTATAATAATTTCTATGACTTTAACACGAATAAACTCTTGTCCCTTTTTGCTAACTATTTAGATAGATAATTGACACTATTAGGTATAAAAATCACTTGGCACAAAGGCATAATTAAGGTCCATACCCTGTTAAACTCCAATGACCATCCTAAATCTGTCAAAGTACTCTCAGTGCTTGTTCATCAAGTACGATTATATTTTTAGAGGAAGACTTAAATATCCTTTCTGAGAGGAGTTTGACTAGAATTTTAGTGGGTGGAGCTGATTGCATAATGGATATGCAGAAAATGCGTTTTGCACTAACGAGTGTCCCACATTAATAGTCTTTTGTAATCATTGTTCACATTTTTCACTTTTGAGGTTGAGTGCATAATGTTCAGTGGTGTATTCTTGTTTCATCATCATGTTGTCGCCGATGAGAGCACTTATGTGATGTTTGTCATGCGGCGGCGGCACTGGGTTAGGGTCTGGCCGCGCACGTTTCCGCCACGGCTCAGACGCTGCCATACTCAAGTCAGTAGGCATATCTTCGTCAACAGGTTCTTCTTCACAACGTTCTTCTTTCATTTCTGTTTTTACAACCGCTTGAGCCACAACTCTCGTTGGACTCATTTGTTGTCGTAGCAGCGAAATGTTTTTGATGTTCTTCAGTTCAGTTGGATTCCTTAAAAACCTGCAATGATAAATAACAATAAGTGTCAAGGTATATTAAAAATGTGTGTAATTTGATCAATTTTTATTTTTAGCTCTACTTACTGGTAGCAATGTCTTTCTCCTTGCACTTTTCGCAGAATATTGACACGGTAGTAGTATCTTAATGCACGTGACATCTTGTCGTAATTCATGGACAAGTGATTTTTTTGAATTCCCCACAGTTTAGCCAGACCAGCTGGATCAACAATTTTAAACACCCCCGTTTCTCTATTTTTCCAAGCAATGTAGTTTGTGTACCGCTGTGAAGGATCATTTAATAGCTGTTGCAGGAAGTCCCAAAGCAATCTTCCATCTGGAAACAATATAATAATTAGTATTACAATTTGTTCATTGTTTCTTATTATTAATGTATTTTCTGACATTAATGTCGCAATATAAAAAAAATAATATGATAGACTCACTTGTATTTGATTCTGGCATATCGTTCGGGAAGAATTCTCTGTGTTGAGCACGATAATGTGAGTGTTGTGGCGCTGGGTGAGGCTGTGGCGCAGGGCTTGCCAATGGCGCTTCTTTAGGAGATCGTGGAGGTGGTGCGAATTGAGCTTCTTCATCGGAATCAGAGTGATTGCTTCCTGAACTTGCAGCCTGTGTATTAGCTGGCATAGATGGTGCATAATTTGGTGCATAGTTAACTGCTTCTCCTCTTTGAGGGCTTCCCGAACTATCTACTGATGGAGCTGGACTTAAGGTTACGGAGTTGGGTTGGGCAGCCGCTGCAGCAGCGCTATGGAAATGATGAAAGCCGTCGACGGCCCATGTTGGAGTAGGCGGGTGTGAATGTGGGGAAGGTGGGTACGGAGCGGCACGCGCTGTGGGTGTCACTGGAGACGAGGGAACTCTTCCTAGCAATGCAGCATCACGTACTAACATTTGCAGCACATTATGTAATACGTCACCAGCGCCAGGACAGCGCTCGCCCAAATCGGTTTTTGTCAGAAGGCATAATGCTTTACCTGAAAGACAAATACATTTCTTTATACAAATCGTTCTTATCTCGTTAAATACCCATACAAATATAGTGAGTTTTGTTGTTATTTACCGTTCATTTGGAAGAGATCCATATCAAAATTCGGCAAATCGAATTCTCGTTCGCACCATTTTAAGAAAACTGCGACATCTTCTCTTGTCCATAATCTAGGTTCTGGGGGAAGACCCGCCGGTAGCTGAGCCTTGGCGTCACCGAGCGGTGAGGGTGGCGGAGGGGCCCACGGCAGAGGGTACCGCCACAGTAACTCGGTAGGGCTGAATGGTAGCGGTAACCGCTCCATACTAGGCCCTGACGGCAGTTGAAGACTGACAACTTTCATCACGACTGTCTGAAACAACATAAAATTTCCTTTTAAATAAATCTTATACGATGATAGATCTTACATGATGCTTTCACAGTGCAACAGGTTCGGCTTAGATCATCAAAATAACATCACGTATCTATTATCGTTAACAAAGAATGTTGCTACTTGATAATAGGTGGCGCTACGGTGTTGTCATTTCGAACTCATTTGTAGTTTCAGTTTCTTATCTTACTGAAGGCATCTTCTTATCAGCCATTATTATCATGTAAACTGATACTACTTGTCTTTCTTGTTTTTGAAGCTAAAGTGGATTTCCCGAATTTTATTTCGCTAGCAACGGTGCAGAATTATCAAAGTTTACTGTAAAGTACGGAGTCGCTAAAGGATTGAACTATATAGTCGTTACATAAGCAAGTTATTCAAATCGACATTTGTTTCATGTTATTTTATTTGTTTTATTAACAACCTTCTTCGTAAAATATCGATAAGTCGTATTACATAATTTTATTGTGGTAAATGTGTCGATGGATCCGATATTTTACAATTTCAACTTGCGCTTGCTTATTTCGGTATTTTTTAAACCCTCTCCTTGGATTGTAGAGTGGTCCCCCAGTTATAAGAAAGGTTTATTCCTTAGACTGCGTTGATAAAAGTGGTTTAAATGGATGTAGAGCGGTAGATCCTAAATTTTATTTAATATCTACACTTATGACAAGCCTAATTGACAGGTTATCAAAATTCGATAACCCAAACTTTTGTAAGTCGGTTTTGAAGAAATCAGCGACGGTGACGGATGTAGCGATCTTGTTTCATAGAGCGTTTTATTTGGAAGGCAAAGTTAATATAACAATATTCTGTTTCCATGTGGAAGACATTCTAAGACCGTTCGCAGAAGGTATAGAAATTGAAAAGAATTTTTCGGGGCCCACGTAAACTACATCTGTATTGCCCTCAGACAGTGGCGTAGTAAATTTATTAGTGTTTTGTTTATTAAGTTCCGTTAAGAATTTCAACATAACAAATAATAGATTTATCCCTTATAACTATCATCATTTGTTGCGTAGGTCCCAGTGACCCGATAGACAGTTGTTTTTAATTTTAATTAGATAATTAGCACCGTATGGGGTTCAGTACATGCAACAAGTTAAACTTATGCCAGGTTTTGTTTACATCGATTACGAGTAGCTCATTTTTTATAAGTTCGTTTTCGTTTTAACAGGCACTTAAAGAATGATATAACTGTTACAGCCAAAGTAATAAGTCTGCATATTATACATATTATCTAGCTATTATTTATAATATCAACTCAATTTGGATAAAGTAATATATATAATGACCAGTGATTATGTATAATATATATTTAATCACTATGGCTGTAACATAACTATGTAGGTGGGTATGCATACTGATAATGTTTCAATTTATGCGTGATGCACGTGCAAAGCGAGTTTCTTCATTAACAACATAATATTTAAATTTCTTTGAAGATTAATTTGCTACCAGTTTTGGAGTTCGTATCTCTAGGTACTGTAGACTGTACATTCAGTTGCCTTATCGGGCGCGGTCGGAAATGCGTGAGTCCGCGATAGCGTGGTCTGCGATAAGCACCGCTACTTACCGGCTGAGCTGATCCGGAACTGGTTGCGTCGTCAAAATCCTTTAGGTAGATCGAAACTTGACAAAATCAGCACATGTACATCGTCACAACACTAGTAGCACAGAATCCAGTGTTCACAGAGCACCAGGCACACGCGAAGCAGCGGCAGTCCCTCCAAACGTGTCGTGTTACGGCACGCCGTAAACCAGCAGCGTATCTGAGGGATCGGGCTCGCAGACAAGCGTCGCGGGCAACTCTCCGACGCGGACTGATGATGCGGTGGAGGCGCGGGCGGACGGACGCGCGCCATCCACTCCCCTCCCGCCTCCCGCTCGCCCCTCGCCACCTCACACATTGAGATAAAACTTCGGGAGCCAGACCAAGTCCCATTTTTAACTAAGCGTACGAGCACTGTTTCCGCAAACCGTTATCGGGGTAGATTGGCGTTGACGGACGACGCCCCACGACTGGAGCACTTGTAGAACAATATTTTGTAATATGAAGGAACATTGGAATGGGATTATTATACGAGTGAGCCTGCTTAGGGCACGCGGAAGTGCTAGTTAGTGTGGTAGAATTACGTCAGCGCGCCAGTTTTTAATAACTCACAATATTTCCTTGTTTGTACAGTAATCGCAGAGCCACGAGTCTCGTTTTTTTATACATGTATTAAATGCGTTTAATTTCCGGACAAACGTAGATATTTTTTATTAAATAGGTACCTAACTTCTTACTTATATTGTTCTTGTTGAGTTACTTCTTTTTCTATGAACATTGGGTGACCTACTTTATATGTGAAGAGAACCTATGTTAAGTACATAAATTAAACGAAGGTATCTATACAAATATTTACTTATATCATTGTTAGAATGTTGGTATTTCACAAAATGCAGGTAAACACTGTAATCAATTCATCCCTACGTTTGTTTGGTATACCTACATAACACTAGGAACTCACGAATGTGATCTATCAACGTGCAGTTCAAGATATCGTGACATTACTGAGACAAAGCACAGGAAACGTCTCAGCAACCGGCCGGCAGTTTCCTGGTGCAGAGTGAGACAATATGAGCGCCAACCGGTTTGAGCTGAGCTCATTCGACTCTGCTACGTGTTGTGTTTGTAAGCTCTGTGACACGCATAAATGTTTTTACCATATCTAACTAACTACCTATCTGTGTGTTGTCTTTGAGATTATTTTATCTCTGTAGACAAGTAAGGCTCAAACTTACATTCATAGGTCTTAGGTATAGTTTTAAATTCAAAAATTTGTCACAGCATTGCATTACAGACCTACAATAATTTTACTGTAAGTAATGTCTTTTCGGTCGTTTCATTAATTATGGAGTATCAGGCAATGCAACAGCCAAAGTTGTGTCACTGGATATGTTCAGATCTACATGTTCGTGTATGCGTGTAGGTTGAGATTATCTTGTGTGTGCCCTGGCCGCCGTCCCACTACCGGTTCGAGACAGAAATATTCGGCAGCCAAGACGGAAGTGGCCTCGGAATCTTTACCTGTTGCTCCCTTCGCCCGCCCCGCGCTCCCTGATGGTGTCATCTCGCTTGCGCTCACGGGCCGGTATACGCAGTGTTCTGGCGGCATGCAGACGTTCGTCGTGGAGTTATGTGCAGTAATTTAGAGAATAAAAGACCATGATGTTCGGTCATACGTGACCGTGACCGCAGAACTTGCTGCTACTTTCTTTGTTAACAGTCTAATGTTACAACTTTGGTATTACGTGATTACGTATTACTGTCTACTTTGTTGACAACTTTTAAAGTTTATGAGATTCTATTTTTGAGATAGTGACACGAATTATTAACCACTGTTAAAAGTAGATATTTTAGAGATAAATGTACCTTATGTAAAAAGTACTTGTTTTTGTATTTACAAAGATAAATTACTTAGTCTAGTACCTACCAACATATTAAGAGATAAGGAATTAAATATCTTGAAGATAATAATTCCTGGCCAGCTCCAGTCGGAATGCGATTGCGAAGAACGTCTGGGCTCAAATCCGAACACATGCGGAAGGACCTACCCGAAATAAGTTCATTGCGTGAGCGCATTACTTTAGAGCGTTCGTCAGGGCGATCAAGCTTTAAATCAGTCCGGACAATTATTCAACGTACCTACTGCATTTTAAGTCAGGTGAAACAAGTTGAAGAAACTGTTTAAATGTTGTATAACTAAGTACCTACCTAAGTATTTACGATTTACGGTTACTTCATCTTTTCCAAACTATGTTGGGCTTAGTTCCCGGACTGACCGGAAGAAACTGTGTATTAGATAGTACTTCAGGGCATTAACAGCTATTAGAGCTGTTGTTCATCCGCCAGTTCTATTATTAAGTAGTACCAGCCTTTATTGGCTGTCAGACAATCAGGTCTGATCTGTCTGATTACTGCACTGAGACTACAGTCAGGTGATTAATCCACACCGGACGTTGCTCTTACTGTTTGCCCTTCACATTGTAATGATCTTTCGCCAATCTACAGATTGATGCGATAAGATATTTAACGTTAAATAGTCAGTTTGTACGTCTGGGATGAGGGCCCGAGCAGCTTCACAATAATACACCCCGACCTTCTTGAACTTGGGTTAAACACATGCCTAAGAATATACTTAAGCAGCCAATAACGATTATTGTAAATCGTGGGTGGAAGTTTATAATCCAATAAACACTAGCTTTAATCTTGCCAATTTCTATTTTGTTTGAGATGCTTATCGTTATAAGCCTGTTCAGCTTTTCGCCTAATGTTAACCTGCATAATATCGACCCATCGCAATAGTGTGTAATAACATTATTGCCATCCAAAGTTTTTGGTTTAACATAAGTTCTTAATCTTCAACCAAAAGGATGCAGTACAGGTTTTGATGCTATCTCTATAGGTAATTAGACCAATTCTTGAAAAGAAGTCAAACCGCTGAACTTAAATAGATTATTTGAAGTTCAATATAAATGCTCCAAAAGTTTTGAAGCAACAAAATCTTTAAGATAGAATTACAAAAATCATTACGAATATTAATAGGAAATGAACGACATGAAATAGTTTAAGCCGGAAATTAATACACGCGGGAAGAGGAAATTGGACAGCGGCGGCCTACGGGCACCGGACGTGCAGGGGCGTAGGAAGGTGGATGGGGAGGGGAGACGCGCGAATCTCTGTCCCAACTTCCGATGATGGTCGCACCACGGAAAAGGAACGGCTGTGCGGAAACGTTGCCGTATAACTAAGTACTGTACAGTTACACGATGTAGCAACAAACTTACCCGCACTGTCTGCCGGTATTTGTAAAATGTCTCTATGGTATGGAGTGCTTACGTGTCGATATGGGCTATTATCTCTGCGTTTTATCCGATTTAGTTGATTATTTGATCATCACAAGCACATTACTTACGCGAAAATCAGCTTATTAGATAAAGTGCTTAGTAGGTAACTGATATCGCAATTTATTTTTGTTTTGCGTGTGTGAATTTTACAAATAAAACTAGTGTTTATCAAGGAAGAACAAAATCGTACTACCTACAGCTAGCATGGCAGGCTAAATGGATTGTGGGAAGTTTAAAAATGCTTGACCTTCATTTGTAACTACTCATTTGTAATTGCTTTGTGTTGCTATAGTTCGGAATCGGAACAGAATATTCAATTAGTTTCCGTTTATTATCGGCGTATAAAGTATAAATTATATATAGGTGTCAACCTACAATAGAATTGCTTATTGCAGTTTAACAATGTTTTTATTGAAAATAATATGTTTGTGAAATACTTGAAACATAAGTAAGAAGTAAGTTTTCTGCACATATTGATAATTGCAAAAGAAAATCGATAAGGGGGAAAAGCGTTGCAAACAAGCCGGAAGTGTGTGCCGGATACCACCACATTTAAATTGCAGTCGTATGGAAATAGCGGCACTTCCTGCGAACTGACCCGGTTCAGATGTATTGCTTCCATTCGATAATATTGCTCAAGAATGTCTCAATAACGCTCATATTTCTTGATTTGAAATTGGATACATTTCTTGTACCTATTGTTTAGAAGTGCACATCTGTGTGTTCTTTCTTACTTGACAGACTATGAAACAGAATGAGTTTTCCATGTATCCGCTTGTATGTTTGGTAATAATCTCCTCTCAATTAACACAATATATTTGAATGGCTCATCGAGCTAATATATTGAACACCTTCATCATTTCATAACTTTGGAAGTTGTGGTTTGATATTTCAAAAATCAAGTGGATACATCTAAATTGACGCAGATTTACATTCATTTTGGTGAGAACATAAAGTGATGTAATTTGCATTTGAGTATCAAACTGGTTGTTTGGCATCTAGAGCTTGTAATCACGATAAATGATCGAGTGTTGCACCATCTGAATCATTCATTGAGTCTCAACGCACTTCCGAGCGCTCGCTGGCAGACCGCGACCCCGATTCAACCGTCGTTGTTCTCGCGTTACATAATCAGGTGCCAGGCAGAACTAGGCAACGATGTCACACCGAAAAATTGCGCCACTTTCTTGCCTTTACAGTAGACCAGAACTTAACTCTATAACGTCTCGTTCTGGTTGGGTAATACATATAAAATTATATATTAATATGTAAGTATGACTTAACGCTTCTTCGCGATTCTTTAACGCTTATCCAAATTGCTCAGATATGATGAACAGAAGATTTTTTTTAATTTCTCAGAATTAAGATTGAAATTAAGACAGATTAATATCTGCTTGTCTAAAAATCAGGATCATATGAAATTGTAATTATTTAAAAGATATTATAGGTATAGGTGTTTGCAATTAATGCTGAGTAAAACTGATATCTTTATCTTGATAGTAGTAAATGCTTAAGACGTAGAATTGTAAATATTTTCTCTTGTCTTTGATCTGTAAATTTTTATCGATTACGTACTCTGTTAAGTAGTGATAGGTAGTTCATTAAGTGATAAGATATATCTATTTACGTCACTCTGTGGTGATGTAGTCTTAATAGTATTAATTAGGAAGGCAATTTAAATTAAAACACTAGGGCTATAATCTCGGAAGCAGATTAATTTATAAGTATTTCTTGAAACTGTTATTTCAGTAGCAAGTGGGGTTAAAGTTGAAATAAATAATTATGTTGTCGCAGATAAAGTTAGAAGTGAATGTTTATTCTCTGATGATCCTCTATCTCCATAATAACTCAAGAATATTTAGGTCATCGGGAACACCGGTAAATATCCTTTCACGCCATAGGAAACCATTTTGCATATGGTGATAGGTAATACACATTATTTTGGACGGTCGTCTAATTAACATAATAAGGGTCTTTTACCCTATTGGATGTGAAATCAACTTCCCTACAGCCATGAGCCAGCCCTGTCATTCTGATAAATGTTTCCAATTCCAATATCGTTTATATAAATTCAAAGCATCCGTAATCTCGATACTACAGCGCTATGTAGCTGTTTACACGCAGTCCTTTTTCTTGTTTCAAACCTATAAAGATAATTACAGCCGTTAAGAAATCGTCAACTTCCGTCGACCTCAGCCGATGGCAACGCACAACAGTTTATGGTCACGCAACGAATACTTACTAAAGATTTAAAGCATCGTCGTTAACGTAATTATGCAAATATGTGGGTATTTTTTGTTTTTATTAAGTAACAATGCTACTATTTAGATACACATTTAAATTTTCGATTTTTTAGCCCTGTCTCCGTCATTTATTGTAATGGTGTGTGGAATAAAAATAAAATAGGTGTAGTCCGTACAGATGGCGTTATTGATCTTGTCGATGTAACAACGCGAACTTGCCCTGAATGGACAATTAATCCCTGATTTTAACGAGTAACCCCCTGGGTGAGTCTCTGAGCGCACAAGTGTCACATGACAAAGCGACCCCTCAGTTCGTTTCGGATCGACGTGATCAAAAAACCGGGTTGGGAATGCATCCGTATGGATGAGGGCACATGAAGCGCCCGGTATTTTGTACGTAACGTACGTTCGAACGCATCTATGTTTTCTTGTTTGGCCAACATCAACACAGATGTACTGTTTTCTTTCGTTTGCATATGTGTTGGCCATATTTGAATCAATGTTATAAATATGTAATTATTAATACCTCCCTCCTTATTATGTTTTAATACCAAGTAAGTAAAACATATGTTTGTCTTTGAACAGTTGAAACAAGCGAAGTCCACAACTTGTAATAACGTGCAATATTTTGTAAACTTCGATAAGTGACGAGCAAAAGCAGGAAGTAAAAATACCGTATTCTGGAAAATATTCGCCTTGTTTATGCTATGGTATTAAAACATGCGTTGGCCGCCAGACATAATCTAATCGTGTGGAATAATAATATCTTAATAACTACGTGTCGTAAAAAGTGTATCGTCTGGGGGCTCACTTGGTATGTCCCAATCAGGCCATGTGCGCGCGGTCCCACGCATAGTTGACGCACAAGTGTGCGCCAGCGCCACATAGCGTTCCTACCTATAGCTGATATAGTCGCTTCCTATGTGTGAGTAAGTGAGCTGCTACTTCCTGGTACAGCCGCGAGACTCTTTATTTAAATTCTTCCTTTGTGTGCGTACGCAATATTATTTATATTCAGCTACTTCTACTCGCGGGATGGTAGTACCTACACGAATATTATTACATTAACCATGCGTGTGTGTAACGAGTCTCTTTAATCTTCATTGTACTTCCTGATTATATACCAGTGTGTGTGAGCCACTTGTTTGAATGCTAGGGCGACTTTATCTCAGTGAGGGACAAAGTGCAGAGTCCGATTACTTTAGGGTGGAGCAGTGCATTTTATCGATAACTAGCTTCTGCCAGCGGTTTCACCCGCATCCCGTGGGAACTACTTCCCGTACCGGGATAAAAAGTAGCCTATAGCCTTCCTCGATAAATGGGCTATCTAACACTGAAAGAATTTTTCAAATCGGACCAGTAGTTCCTGAGATTAGCGCGTTCAAACAAACAAACAAACAAACTCTTCAGCTTTATAATATTAGTATAGATATGATTCGCCGAGTTTATAAATAATATAAGATATAGTTTGCAAAGCCTTCTAATCTGATATGACCTGATGATTCAAGGGATTTGTCTTACGATTAAAAAAAACGTATCACAATTATTTGGTAAATTATGAGATAAATGTTACTTAGCAATTATTACTTAGCCTATAGCCTTCCTCGATAAATGGGCTATCTAACACTGAAAGAAATTTTCAAATCGGACCAGTACTTCCTGAGATTAGCGCGTTCAAACAAACAAACACACTCTTCAGCTTTATAATATTAGTATAGACTAGCTTCTGCCAGCGGTTTCACCCGCATCCCGTGGGAACTACTTCCCGTACCGGGATAAAAAGTAGCCTATAGCCTTCCTCGATAAATGGGCTATCTAACACTGAAATAAAGGACAATGGGCACAAATATATGGGACCTGGTATACCCCACCAATAGCGATGTCATACATATCATTGGATAGGCCTTTTTATGTAGAACAACATTTACTATGACAGCTTTGCTGAAATGTTTGTCCGTTCTGAGATATAGATCAAAAACTGTACAAAAGTTAAACTAAAGTTAACTTAATAATCTATTGATATCTCAAGTTTTTAGAGGAAAAGCTAAGTTCCACTAAGTGTAATTCTCCTGAGTCCTTCCTGCTGTGCCCGTTAGGGTCCATAATCGTTACTATTATTTAGCATTTCAACCTTATACTGTACCAACTGGATATTGGGCATAATTATAAACCCCACCAATAACAAAGTCATACATATCGATGGATAGGTCTTTTTAACTGGAACAACATTTGCTATGACAGCTTTGTTCCATTGTTTGTCTGTCCTGAAATATAGATAAAATACTAACTTAAAATTCATGCAGATTAAGTGTTTAAAGGAAAATAAAACCGACTCCCAAAAACACTGAAAAGCAAAAAAAAAAAACTTTTCTTAGGTGCATCAGCCTAGAAGTCAGTGTCTAATGGATGTTCCTGAGTTTATGCGCCACCGACTTCTAGGTTGATGCACCTAAGAAAAGGTATTTTTTTTGTTTTTCAGTGTTTTTGGAAGTCGGTTTTATTTTTTTGTAAAACGTTCTTTATTTTTGGCTTTTCAGTGACAAGCATAGTTGTCACTATCCACATTTGTGAAAAGTTCTCATCAATACGAATAAATAATATAAGCCCAAACACGAGGTAGTTTACATATTCAGTTGTCGAGTTCCCTCGACCTTCTCTCGTCTCCATCATCAGGTCAGCTCCAAACCTTCACTGTTGCATACTCATAGTATTATCAGACGTACACCTCATTGTCAAGTTTTTAATCTATGCCCGCCTACAATTTTCGAAAGTTGCCCTCGATTTCTCAGGGTTTCCATCATCAGATCCTGACCTGGTGATTATGGAACCACCTGGAAGGTATACCCTATCAAACTAAAAAAAATATTTGCAAATCGGTCCAGGCAAAAAAGATCCTGACGAATTGAGAACCTCCTCCTTTTTGGGAAGTCGGTTATTGTTATGTATGTCTTCGATGTACTAAGTACCTGCTCTGACTCTGCATTTGTTACTTTATTTAGCAGTTCCACCTTATAGGTACTGTACATTGCTGAATGAAATAGATGATATGAATGCAGGAATGAATTTTATCCAGTGCGCAAACTTTGTCAACTTATAGTTAAATAAGTTTTATAGATAAGTATATTTTTATTTTGTCGTGTTTTAGAACAAAAAAGAAAAGTTATTGGTATCGAAAGATAAACTTTTGTAACCGTATGTATGGTCACAGTCGTCATAGTAGGCGCGCGGCAACGCGAAACCGGTTTACTGACGCGAGCGCTGCTCCAAGCGCGTAAGAATAGTTGGCATCCATATTTTGCTGATTTTAGAGCGGACAAAAGAATGAAAAATTTTTTTTACTGATGATGCAGATATGTTCTGTTAATGATTCTGAACCACCAGCTTTTTTTTGTGCACTGCTTAAAATTCATTCCTGTATAAGAATAATATCCACATTTCGTTCATACGTTACTTTGTACATTTAAATAATTCAATATGATCTTATTAGCCTTTTCCCAGCTATATTGCGGTCGGCTTCCAGTCTAACCGGATGTTTTTTTTGCATATCTGATCTCCTTACCCCAACAATCTGGGCAACTCGATACCTCTTGGTAAGATTGGTTGCCAGTCTCTCTGTCTTCTGTTGTTACCCATGCACGACCATGGACCGACCGCACCAAGCGTTTGCTTACGATCCTTATGATCGATTGACACATGTGGCTGTTACTCAGACAAGAGTTTCTCTTTCTCATGATCATTAAATCTTTCTCATTCTAAAGACCGACTTTTAGTTTAACCGAATGCAGCTGAGTGTTTTACAAGGAGTGACTGCCTATCTGACCTCCTCAACCCTACTACCCGGGTAATTCAATACCTCATGGTTAGACTGGTGTCAGACTTACTGAATTATGACTACCCGCAATGACAGCCAAGGATGTTCAATGACAGCCGAAACCTACAGTTTAACGTGCCCTCCGAAACACAGTCATTGGTGTCCAAGATATACTTAGGAAGACAGTACCTACATACAAACTTAGAAAAGTTGCATTGGTACTTGCCTAGTCTGGAATCGAACCCGCGCACTTTAGAGGTTGGTTCTTTACCGACAAAGCCTTACATAATGATTAAAAAAAAAATAAAGACATTGGTGTTATTTTTCGAAGAAAATCAGATTACAGTGTTGATTAGCATTGTTTTTTAGCCATATCTCAGAACGGACAAACAATAGAACATAGCTGTCATAGTAAATGTTGTTCCAGTTAAAAAGACCCATCCATCGATATATGTGACTTTGTTATTGGTGGGGTTTAGCATTATGCCCAATATCCAGTTGGTACAGTATAAGGTTGAAATGCTAAATAATAGTAAACATTATGGACCCTAACGAGCACAGCAGGTAGGACTCAGGAGATTTACACTTAGTGGAACTTAGTTTTTCCTCTTAAAACTTGAGATATCAATAGATTATTAAGTTAACTTTAGTTTAACTTTTG
Source organism: Helicoverpa assulta (assembly GCA_963856015.1). Lineage (NCBI taxonomy): Eukaryota > Metazoa > Arthropoda > Insecta > Lepidoptera > Noctuidae > Helicoverpa > Helicoverpa assulta. The sequence goes on from CAWLCW010000016.1 coordinate 8,819,825, forward strand.
TACAGTTTTTGATCTATATCTCAGAACGGACAAACATTTCAGCAAAGCTGTCATAGTAAATGTTGTTCTACATAAAAAGCCCTATCCAATGATATGTATGACATCGCTATTGGTGGGGTATACCAATCTGCCCAATGTCCTTTTCAAATGGGACCAGTAGTTCCTGAGATTAGCGCGTTCAAACAAACAAACAAACAAACTCTTCAGCTTTATAATATTAGTATAGATTTTGCATAAACCACCTACATCATGCACTTATACTGATGATTTGTTTTCATAAGTATTTTGTTTTGTGATGGTATTTATCTGTCTAGAACAGCGGTTCCCGAATTCTTTTGGCTTCGGAACCCTTTTCGTTTCACCATTTTTCGGCGGAACCTTAGCAGTAACAAATACACTTAGGTACGGCTCGTAGCGTATGGTAGCGCACCAAATGGTTATATGGTTAGAGACATACTCAGGCGTAGCATGGCTATCTGCCGCACGGGCCAGAAAAGAATTTAGCCGCCCTTGACTTTGTGTATTATGTGAATAGTTTTCAGTTTGAAGACGGACAAAGTAAACGCAAAAATAAATAGATTGGGTTTGTACAGGTGCGAGGCGAGCGAGCGCGTTCTAGCACCCGCTAGCATTGAAAGAAATTCAATGGCAGCCGGTATCGCGAGCGAAGCGAGCGCGAATTTTTTGTAGTTTAAGTACCTACACAAAAACAAAACCACTATAAATTAATAAGGTCTCAAAAAGTACAATATCCACACAAAAAAGCAAATGCAAATGAATAAGAAGCAGCTAGCGAAGAAAGCGCTATTGCTTTTTCTGAACCAGAGGGATAAAAAATAAACATCAAAGGAAACCTCGACGGAAGAGCGCGAATTTTTTTCGATGTTGGATACCTGAGCAATTTAACGAACATAAAAGCATCACACGTAACATGGAGACGCGAGCGAAGCGAGCGCGAAATTTTCGGATTCGCGGAGGTGCAAAAATTGGAAATAATGTTTGATTTCATCATCACACTTTGATTCATGGTAAAAATAGCCACTCGTATGCCGTGTCATTTCACATCCTATCAAATGTATGAAAACGTATAATCCTGGCGATGAAATAAGCTCAAAAATGCGGTGATTTTTGGCCGACTACCTACTTTGCCGATTGCCGAAGATCTGGAGGTATTAAGTTAATCTACAATTTGTACAAAACGGGATTAAATTATCTGCTGCCGTGGCCTTTCCCCGCCACTTGTCGCGAACTCGTACTTACACTCCCGAGTGGTACCCAGCTACATGGTGCCTAAATGGAATTTTGGAATGCAATATTTAAAACAATTTAATTGAAAATGAATAATAATTTAATATTGTCAAAAGTGAAACGATTTACCATATGGAAATCTTGAATTTTCCACGGAACCCCTGAGGGCCTGTCACGGAACCACAGGGTTCCGCGGAACCCCATTTGGGAAGCGCTGGTCTAGAAAATGTTGACTTTTATTGCAGATTAAAAAGAATACCATTTATGTGCCATATGTAGTTACGGTTAATCCTCGAGTCTTCGGCTAGCTACTTCCATCAAACAAAGAGCTGATGTTTATATTCACATTGGAAACAGGAAGCATAAAGTCCGCAATATGTCTCAAGCTTGTACTGTTCTCGGTATGAAACAATACCAGTTCCGCTGTGTTTGCTAAACTGTACTCCTTTCAGGAAGTGACCGCACTTTAATTGAGCTGCTATAACTGTTGGCTGGGAACTGAGTTGTTAGTCTGTTACTGAGCAACCTTACCTTTATAAAAGGAAGGTGACTTAGCACTGGCATTGAAAATCCATATCCTTGTATTTGGAAATTCATTTTCTGATTGCATGCAGTGTGTTTAAATTAAACATCGATGTTTATTTTGTTGTTTGCTGTACAGCACTATCGCAGCAAGTGGACAGATGCATCGTATAGCGAGCAGTTTGCACAATTCGGAAGGGTCCGCTCTTAGTCAGGGAGGGAGATCTATGAATTTTCACTGCTAAACCCCCTGTCGCTCACATCTGTCGCTTCTATAGAGTGTAGATTAGATACAACGTCATTAATTGATTTAAGCTAACTGAAAGGGTAAGGGCTTATTCTTATTCTTTATTTAAAATGCACATGTTTCATTTTAAATAAAGCGCTTCCCTTAAAATCGGTTAAGGTCTCGCGAGCTCCTAGCAGATTTGTTTCGGATTATTCAATTATTGTTCGAAATTGACTTTTAATTTCCATTGGACTGAATATCCGGATATTAAATCCTTGATTGTTCATGACAGTGATGGCATTGCAGTCTGTAATGCAATTACACTAGTTACGCATGTTTACGTTCTGGAAAGAGGGATGCGGTGAGGGATGAACTTGTAAGGCATCGTGCGCTGTGTATCTGACGTAACTTGTAAGAAGTAACAAAAGATACCTGTTGCTAAGAGATAACTTTGCAGAAAATTATCTTGAGTACCTATGAAGTGATTGTGTTGTGTTAAATGAATTGTTGGTGACTAGGCAACCTTTTGTCGTTGTCATATTAGATTGTTTTACTTACATAAAATTTTCTAGTATTAATTGCTTGAAAAAAAAAATTGCTTTAAAGATTTCTGCTCCCACATTTACTCATCTATATGAACCAATAAGTAGGTAATAAGGTATCTATGGATTGTTGTAAATGCACTGGTATGTGGACGACCATTACAACAATTATTCAATGAAAGGGTTGATAACCCTCGTAATTGCTTCGATGGCACTTGCACCTAAATCAAAATCCACACCTTGCAACGTAACGAAGAGCGTGAGAAGAAGGGCAAGTTCAGCCCCTCGTTAAGATACTCACACAGGTGTAAACATTGTTCTGATACCCGCCCCGCGACCCTTAAACCTTTTCAACGAGGAAGCTGAGTTTATACCTACCTGCGCGTTACTTGTGTACAAAACGATAATTTAATTCCTTTTTTGATATTGAGGTAGTGCGTTATCTTGCACTTGTTTATATTTAATCGAGTTAAAGATTTGATTTATCCCAGCAAGACAAATTTGCGGAGCTCAAGCATGGAAGTTAGCCCTATCGTAAAAAGCATTTCGTGTCAGCAGACGTAATATAAATTGTGTAAACTCGTTGCCATGTTTGCATGGATTCATTAGGTAACAATTTTATAATAGTCTCATCTCTGTCTTGCATCTTACTGGCTTCATCAGATGTCTCTGTTATTACATTGTTTCCTATTACGCGACGCTATCCGATGCGCTCACGCACTTTTAGAACGGACACACACTAATCATTATTTTAATGTAGACTGGAATTGTGTAACTTGAACTTGTCTTTAAATGATACAAATTCGAACTCATTTATACCTATTTAATAATCCTATATATTATAATCTTAAAAACAAAAACGTGTAAAAATAACAGTCTCTTGATTTATGGTGCTAGATTTCTTATAATACTTAGAACTCTACAAATTTATATATGTTAAATGTATATTTTAATCTGCTTCTAATTCTATGGAAAAAGATTAAATATATATGTATTGTCTTCACGGAATTAAATAAAGCATGGGAATCAGCTCACAATTCAGCAGCTGTGGCCTAATTAAACACCAAGTTACAAAGCAACATAGTCATCGTTTTATTTTCCTCACAACCCGTAATCGATTTATATTAAAAACCAATTTCAATTAAACAAATTGATTTAATCAATGACGAGGTGTCATTTAATGATAGGCTGATCACGTAATTGTAGGTATAGGCTATTTATTTATTTTGAACTACTTTTCTATTCTTCTTTCAAAAATTTACTTTTTTTATTTTTCTTTCATGTCTTAATCTGCATTGTTGTAATTTCTAGTGGTAACTGAATAGTTAATATTTTGGCAATTAATAGTGTTAGTTAATATTATTAGCATTTTTTTTTACTCTCGTGGCGGCCCTACGCCTATTGCGTAGAGCCATAAAATTCCCAACCCTAATTATATGAAGGAAGAAGTCCCCTTCATTTGGAATGATATTAATATGCAATTCGAATTATGTAGGTATATTGGTCACTGAGCAAAGTCAATAATCATCCATTTCAGTAAAATTTAAGAATACTTAGCTGCAATCCCAAATAGTAAGAGCTTGAAAGATTTTTTCATAAACGTAATTTCTCAATTTCATTCACTTTACCTAAAGAGCAAAAATTCATTTGAGCTGGAATTAACAAAGAACGATGTTATGAATACGTGTCACATCACCCGTGAAACCCCGGCTTTGTCCAGAGTGTGAAAGGGTTCACTCATTAGGAAGATTGCAAGGGCGCGGAGCGATGCAAAACACTGTCTATGCGTGGTTGCGCTCCGCATTGTCTATGCCTAGTACTCTACTGTTTCTAACGCTACATCGTAGCCTGTACTCAGGAAGTCTATATTTCGAAGCATAAAAGAAACGAGGCTGTATTGTAGCATAAAAGAAAGTGCATTCGGGTTAGACTTGGGTTAGACTGATTCAACCACTATAATGGGATGATATACCTGTCTGTCCATTACTGTAATTACTGATGTCACAACATGAAGAGCCTGTAAAAATGAAAAGACCCGTAAATCACAAATCACCATGAATGCTTTATATCTAACAAAACATCTTGAAGCAGGATTTAGGTCCAAAGTGATTTAGAGTAAACATGAAGATGAACAAGAACTCTATTTTTTTTAATTATAATAAAGCACAGGCGTAGAAGTCATAATTTACTTCCTGATATACATCTTAAAACTGTTTTCGCGAAATCAATCAATAACTGCTCTGTACTACATGGATTTCGTTTCATTTGACATACCTACCTACTTTGTGTTCATTTAAATTTATTATGAACGTACGTACAATTGAATCAGTGTATGGTATGGCGCCGGCGTTCGATACGAAGCAAGCCAAGATGGCATCGAACAGGAAGTGAAGTAGGAAAACGTTCTAGCGTCATCCAAGGTTAACAACGCGACGAGCTACATCCACCACGCTCGCATTAAGCGGCACCTCGCTTGACAAACCTCCATTGTTTAGTAATTAGGTTGGTTTCGGTATATTTCGGAATATACATACAAAAGATCTTGCCTGATTAAAATTGTATTGACTTCTTGAGAATTTGCATTTAGAATGCTAACAAATTGCTAGCCCTAAGTTCATGATTTGGCAATCCGGATTAGTTGGATTAAGTGTTCTTGGAATCAATCATAAAATCAATCTATCAAGTATTTTATTACTTAGGTATTTAACTATGATCCTTGACATTCAATAATTATGATTCATGACTATAATTACATTATTTACATTGCCCATCCCACTTATAAAACTACCAATACTAAGCTTTGGGTTTCGATGTATTGTCAGATCTCTTGTGAATATTTGCACTATTTATATTATACTTCTCATAATATGTGTGCAATCCGTACTTTTATTCTTTTCAATAGCAGGTAACGTTTGCGGTACACAATGGAAACGAATTTCGTTCAGCTAAAATATTAACTTTCATACAAAAGGATACATTATAGTTCCAAGTATGGAGCACTTCTTCACTTCCGAACAATACCTTCAATGGGAAACGAAGTGGTAAACAGTGGTTCTTTTACAGTTCCATCACTTCGTGAGGTGACCATCCGACTTTGTTGTGTTATTTGCAATACATAGGTAAGAAACGCATCGTTTCATTTACAACCAGCATTTATTTATTTATTCATCTGGGATCTAGGTAAATCTTATGCTAAAGAAAATATACCTTAATCTTTGGGAAATGTAGTTGATACGACTTTGAAGCTATCCAATTATTTACTAGGGTTCCATTTTCAGAAAAGAAAACTATGGGGGCTTACATATTTATGTACCAATTCCTATATATGAACGAAGAACTACTGAACTATTATGAATTCAGAAATTACATAACTGAGTTGAGGTATTGTCAAAGTTAAATGTCTACCTGTGACTATATAATTTATTTTTCTAACTGCATCAAGTACATAAATACATCTATGGTTATGTCTATTCTATTAAAAGCCTTTTCGTAGAAAATGGGCAAACCAAAGCTTTAAATAGGATATTGAGAGGCCTATTCACTACAAAACCATGGAAGAAGCGAGGAAATAAAAGGTTCGAGTACTTTACAAGCATTTTATTATTTGTATTTATACAAAAGATCTGTACGAAATGTTAGGAATTCCTCTTAGTTAAAGCACATTGTCTATTAGACGCCGGCGTTAGATTATAAACTCTGAACAATTTACGGAAGCCTATCGCATGGGACGAAGTAAGCCTTAATCTTCATCCCTTTGTTATATTCCGACACGAAAAGCACTTTTACAGTTTACAAGAAATTGAGTTTATTTCTTTGCGGTTTTAGAATTTGCAACCATGTATTATAAATCTTTACGAGGTTCTATTCTTTTAAGTAATTAGTTATTGACTTTACAACATCAGAATTTATTTCCTTTCATTGAACCACATTTTTCACGAGCAGGCTTCGTATGAGGATAATATTAAAAAGATCTTAGAAGTCGTGTTGTGTATTTTACGTACTGATCATTGTCACTGTATCAGAAACACAGTCAGTTGCTAAGATTTTCTGCGCATTTGGTAAACTCGGCAGAAAGAAAACCGAATGTAAATTGCAGTCATATTAAATCAAAATTGACGGGGTGTATGAAATAGGTACCTAAATTCCACTGTTCTTAAACCAAATACAACTTTTTTCTATATCATCCGCAGCAATTATTATGATCCGATCAGATATGAAATGAGATGGGTACAACTACACTTTATATCGCTTCTTTTGCCGACGCATTGTCTGCTCGCTCCACCACATCCCAAAAGGATTCCTGTTCGTTATAATTCCGGCTAGCATTTCCATAAAAATCGTTGTGATCGTTATCTTCGTGAACAGGTCGGATTCTTTTTTTCTAAGTGCATCATTTATTATCTTTAAGGGCACAAAAAATGTAGGGTCTCTAAGGCGCCGCGGTGTCCCTTCTAGGAAACGGCCTCGGATTTGTTTGACACTCATCTGTGAGATATAGAGCGGCCAGTGGACAAGGTAGTTCGATGAATCCAAACACTTGCAATGGTTTTAAGGTTTGGACATCGGCTGCGGGACAAAGAGGTGTCAATTCACAACTCGGTGATTTTGCACGGAGCACTTATAGATACCATCACAATATGACCATAAAGATTTCTGGTGATAACACTGATGAAGTGGTTTAATGTTGACGAATACATATTTTCTGAAATGAAATATTAAGTATTTCGTAAAAAATATTTCAGGTCAGTCTTTTAATCGGACGCCATGAAGGGTAATGATTTTTAGATTTTATAACTATAACTTTTTTTAGCAATAAGCCGTTTTGTAAAAAAATCGACTGTTCTTATTTGTACACATAGCTGTTATTGCTTTTATCCAGAATTATTTGTTCAGGTATAAAATGAAAGGGTTTACTAAAAGCCTCCGTTTCACGCTTGCTGCTTGTTATCTGACATGATACTACCTTTAAGATGATGGATCAAAGATTTCTTATAACGTTCAACGGTCGTTGCGCAATTTCCCACAGCATCTCAAAAGCAAATACCTTCTATTGAGTCAGGATACAATGGCAGGGCAAGAGTCAGGTAAAGCGCCTTGCGCTGCGGGGTTCCAGCGCAGAAGTTTTATATTTCCGCTTCTTTGTCATGTCTTTGGGCCAATTAATAATTTCTCTGGATGACCGAAGTCATTGTTAAACCATCATGCCGCACCTACGCCCCATTCAAATGGCGAAGATTGATGAACTCCATGCAATTGTCACATTTTACGTTTATAGACTGTTTTTGCTTTACATCTACTGAATGACTGTGCTCCTTCGCAATTGTTATTCACGTGGGAGATAAATAAGTCTGTTGTGTTCGGAATTAGTTAACGAATCTTAATGTTGATAATGGTGTGGATAAGTTACCATCTGGAAGTGTTTCTTCAGTTTTAAGAGGTACTGTAATTCTAAAATGTGCTTGTTTTTCTGCTTAGTATATGTTCCGTTTGACGTCAATTGGGATTCATCAGCACATAGCAATTGTGTTCAAATCAAGCTTCATATTTAAATAAATCAACATTTGGGAAATAATAGAATTGCGTAATTAGTAGGTACACAACCTTTTACCAACGCGACAACGCTAGCGGCAATGGATGATTTTCAATTTTTCTGTTTTACACAGGCTACTGCAAAGTTAATGATTACCTGTTTCAAGACTTTATCATTTTAATTAACTATATTCGCAATGTGATCCGTCTTCGTTATTCACTAAATGATATTTGACATACCACTTTGATAGACTGCAGATTTGCTTCTTATTCGAGGTTTGCATTTTATAGTGACTTTATGTCATAGCGCTTGTGATCATTCTTACGTGGAGTTGGCACGTATGAGGGAAAAAATCCTCGTCAACATTCTTGTAAGTGTACGTAAATACGTATGCATATATATTGCCTTTTGTCTTTTTTGCTCTTTTGTGTGTCTGCTCGTCTGAGTATTTCCTGTTTGTAAAATTAAATTTAAATATATGCATACTCTTTGTCGACCAGTTACGACCAGGCTGTGGTGGCTGAGCGCGCCGAGGCGATCGATGTACCTCAGAAAAAACATACGAGTTTTTAACACATTACATACATTACTTGTCTATAGGTACTTCCTGGCCTATGTAGTTCCTCATATTGACGTATTCGTTATATTAGGTAGAGTTTAAATTAATCTAACGAATTTAATTAATACCTACGTGGTTTATGACATTAGGAGGATACTTAGGTAGTTATAGTTCTCAGAAAGCATTAAATGGCAAATAAAATGATTAAAGCGATAGACGAAACCATACCTATTCACCTAGTGTGTGTGGACTGTTGTTTGGCCAGAATGATAATGAGTATATTCTGGGAAATGGTCACCGACGTTATTCCGTCAATGTTTTTTTCCCTTACGACCACATTTCGTATAAATTTTCCCATTTATTTAATTTGTTAATATTGCTTAATTGAGTGTCTGTGTAATATCCTGTATCTGTTGGGTCTATTATTGTTAACTTCAGTAACTTGATGAAGAGCTGACAAATCTGTTATACTTACCTCGGATAACAAGGTCATTTCGCCTGTTCGCGTCCATTTAGTGCAGTTGGCAAGTTTGACGGCGATAATAAAAATGCCCCAGCACTCATTTCTATGACAAATTTGTGTAATGTATTCATTATATACTCTATTTTAAGATTAACTTTCAGTTGTATTAGAAATATCTTTCGTTTTCTATTTAAATAGGTAAACCTCAGAATTAGGCGTTTTACCCAGTTTGCGTCCACAAAATCCAAATCGCGTCCACCCATGGTCCAGTTCGCGTCCAGTAGCTTAGAAAAGGAATATAGGGGTGAAATTTTTAAGAATTAATAAAGAAAGATTGTATTTGATCAATTTATTTATTTAACAATAAACTTAATTATTAAAAATCAACATTATCATCATTTAAAATTCACTTTAAAAAATAAAAATAATTCTTCTCAACATTGGTTTAAGTAACTTAAAATAAGATTAAACAGTACATTTTTTTATTAAGATACTAGCTTTTGCCCGCGACTTCGTTCGCGTGGAATAGTGGCTTCCGGCAGATTTTTGGTTTGAACAATAGATGGCGCTGTATGTCTGGAATAAATTTTATGTATTATTATTTTTTTTTTGTAATAAAAACTGTCCTATGTTCTTTCTCAAGATCCAAACTATGTCTGTGCCAAATTTCACACAAATCGGTTCAGTAGTTTAGGCGTGATTTAAATATTTAATTATAATTTAATTATAACCACGTACCTATATATCTTAATAAAAAAATAGAAAAATTATAATTTAATTAGAACCACGTATATATCTTAATAAAAAAAATATAATTTAATTATGTATTAATAAAAAAATGTACTGTTTAATCTTAATATAATAAGTAATTTCATTTAAGATAAGTTCTTCGGATACAGGAAAAAAGAAGGAAAAGACAACATACACAGAAGAAGATTTAAAGAAAGCATTAAATGATATTCGAGAGAAGAATAAATCGATAAAAAAAATATGCAAAGAATATGCTACCTTGTCTGATAATTTATTGACTCAACAATTCTTTTAGTTGTATGTTTAGACAAAATTGTTATATTGGCCAAAAACGTACTATAATCAACGCGGGTCTTTCCCTGTGATTTTAGGGTAAAATTAACAGAACTGATTACTGTTTATTTTTCAAGTTGCAAAATTAATTGCCTAATTTTAAGTTACTTAAACCAATGTTGAGAAGAATTATTTTTATTTTTTAAAGTGAATTTTAAATGATGATAATGTTGATTTTTAATTTAAAATAATAAAAAATGTACTGTTTAATCTTAATATATTAAACAGTACCTATGTTTTAATTATTTTTTATAAGCAAGTATTAAACGAAAACAGTGGACGCAATTTGGTTTATTATTATAGAGGATAGTTTTAGTTCGCGTCCATTGTGGACACAAAGTGGAAGTTTTGTAAAATTCGATGTAGTAATTCGCGTCCACCTTATTTTATTCGTTAAATATAAAAAACATTACCAAATTCATAAAAAACATTATACCTTTATTCATCATTAAACTGTAGAAATAGCTATCTATACTAAAATTCACATAAAACAATATAAAACTTACCATCAAACACGCCGCTGCACACTAATTTTTATCTAAAATTCAGCGTGTTTGCGCTTTCTTGTTGAAGAGCCTAGACTAATTATTTTTTCTAAAATGATTGGTTGGACGCACAGAACTTTTGTCTATCTGTGCGTGCCTCTTATACATTAACGTATTAGCGGTAATGATCTTTCGTTTGATTGGTGTGTTAATTATCTTGTTTTCGAAGTTTTTTAAAAAGAGATCGGCAAAATGGACGCGAACTGGGCGATGGACGCGAACAGGCGAAATGACCCTATTATATTTTACATGTTTGCTATTTTTTCGTATATTTATTTTTGTTACGTTTCGTAGAGATTATAATATACTAAATGATTATTTTTATCTCATACGCACAGCTTTTTATCAAATAATTATTGTATGATTAAAACTGTCGCCACATTCCACTCTTAAAATTTAGTCGCCTTCCTGTCATATGGAAATTAGGCCATAGCTTCCTATTATTAACTCTCCATAGGCCGAACAATGGTCAGAAACCATGAGATCTATTTTGGACATTAACAATTTGACTAAACTTTTGTAATAAGATTCGTTTTGAACAGTGTTAAATTGTAAACATTACCTATGTCCGACATAATAAACTTCTTATTATGGCTATGAACGTTTTCACGAAATTCTCATAAGTAATTCTGAGTAGGTAATTCATGTCAAGTAGGTAGTACTTGTGTGTGTTACCAGTGATGACTTACGGCACCGAAACGTGGTCTCTCACTATCGGCCTCATCTCAAAGCTCAAAGTCGCTCAACGAGCTATGGAGAGGGCTATGCTTGGTGTTTCTCTACGTGATCGAATCCGAAACGAGGAGATCCGTAGACGAACCAAAGTCACCGATATAGCCCACCGGATTAGCAAGTTGAAGTGGCAATGGGCAGGCCATATTGCTCGCAGAGCAGATGGCAGATGGGGCCGAAAAGTGCTGGAGTGGAGACCACGGACTAGCAAGCGCAGCGTAGGACGTCCACCAACGAGGTGGACAGACGACCTTATAAAAGTCGCCGGAAGACGCTGGATGCAGGTCGCTTCCAACAGGTATCTGTGGAGATCAAAGGGGGAGGCCTATGTTCAGCAGTGGACGTCCTATGGCTGAGATGATGATGATGAGGTAGTACTTAAATGATAAATGTTGCTAAGCAGGTCTACCTGATTCTGGTAATAATTTTAAAAATTATTGTAGGGGTGCGGATTAGCTACAAATATTCATGATATGATTCGCCGAGTTTATAAATAATATAAGATATAGTTTGCAAAGCCTTCTAATCTGATATGATTCAAGGGATTTGTCTTACGATTAAAAAAAACGTCGTATCACAATTATTCGGTAAATTATGAGATAAATGTTACTTAGCAATTATCGATACTGGAAGTAGATAAGTAACGTCTTGTCTTTATTTTTCATGATACCAATCGAGACGCAACAGATTATTTTCGGAACGCTTGTATCACGTTTTTCTTTATTATTACCTATTTGTGGAAGAAACAGCAGACTTTTCGACTGCTTAATCTATTTCCCTTCGATTTCTACCAGAAAATCTGCATATGAAACAAATACTTGTTTGTTCAAATGCACGTGCTATTTACGCCAAATGAATTATAAAATTGACTCGTCCAACAGGCCGTTACATTGCCTGCGCAGGCGCCGATGGTTGCTTCCACTCCGCTTGCTAAGTGTCACCGGGGACGTAGCGGTGCACCTTGCACTCTAGTTGTGATTTTAATTACGTTTTATTGGCAGTCTACTTGCTATCTCGGTTTGATGATGTTACCGAGCTATATGCTCGTCAACTAAGGGTGTTATTAGTTGGAACACCCGTTACTGATAACATTAGATAAAAGAAGGAATAATAAGAATGCGTAAAGAGGGATAAACATCTTGTGATACCTCGATAGCTACCTGAACGCTTTCCCTAAAACACCTTAAGGAATTTCTGTATTTAAATAGGAAAAAAAGACCTTCTTAGGATTTAAATCTACACACGCATCTATTCTTACGATGAAACCTATCAATTAGCTGGCGGTAAAATCGCACAAAGCGGTAACAGTAGTGGTGCATCGTTAGCGATACTGCTATGTATGTAATGTGACAGATTAGTGCATTTTTCCATGTGGTGCGCGTCGGTACCGCGGCACGGATCCGGGTCAGGCGCGTCACGTAACGGGCTCGATGATAACGGCGAGGCCCAGCCTAGCCTAGGTCGCGCAGCGGGATGAACCACGCGGAAGTAGGATTGCGGACGACGATTAAAGCCTGCCAGTATTATATCTACCTACCTTTGCTGCGTTCAAATAACAGCTATAAACCTCTTTTTATGTCCCAGCTTTTTTCCGCAATCTATATTTTAATGCAATGACGTAATTTGAAAATGCGTTTTTAGTATAAAGCTGCGTTTGGCTTTCAATAGTGTCACGTAGTCTGGGGCAATTTGGATTGGATTGGATTTATAAGTATTTATTTTTAGTTTTGCTTATTAGATTACTGCTTATTTTATAAACAGTCGTAAATGTTATATAAATATCAGGAAATCAGTAATCGAAGTCCTCTTAAACGACTAAACATTTAAATTGCGTCACGTACCTACCATCCCTTTATAGCTTTGGAGATTATAATGGATGAATTATTAAGTTAATCAGACATAATCAATATCTTAGCGTCGTAAAATATTTGATGGAAGGTAAATCATAGAAATCGCTAAATAGGTACGCATAAAATGGCTGCGCCCTACGTGTTGGCAAGGAACATAGCAAAATTAAATTAATTATTTATTTAGGGATTAGTAAACCAATAAGGAAATTAAACGTAAAAAGAGTTTTACAGCACAACAGTAATAATAGTCTTAAAAATGTTATTCACTTCAAGACATTTTTTAAGTTTTCAATCAAGGCACGTTCGTCTCAGAATAGACACATGATCAAAATAATTCTCATAGATAATTCAGGAGCGGTTATGCTAGTAATAGATTCAAGTCATTTAGTGTGTGCGACAGGTTAGGTTTTATTAAACGAGCACGATCCACGGTTGGTCGCAGGCTGTGCACAAGCCAAAGAAAGTAAGTTCACTGCCACGGCCGCGCGCGGTGCGACAACCTTGCTCACACAGGGTTGACTGCTTTTTGTACTCACTGTCTTCAACGTTTTCATTTATTTGTCAACTTTGTTTTACGTTAGGTTTATACCTAAATTGTGTTTTCCGCTGTTATATTAAGTTTACTTGAAGCAACAAGAACACGCGAACAAAATTCATGTTGCTTACTATAAGTCTACAAACACAAAGCCAGGCGAAGTCGAAAATATGGATTTAAGAAAAAGAGTAATTTCTGTCGACTTAATCATTTTTATTTGCTTTCGGAATGCAACGTACATTGTAGAAAGACTGCTACCTAGAGGTGTTTGTATTGCAACAATGTTTATGCCTTCACCGACATAAAACAACATGATTTTGTGAAGTAAATCCGGTTTGAGAGTTTGTTTGGCAACCCTAGCTGTGAGACTTCGTTCCTCGTCGTAACGTAACATTTGTCTACTGCCAAATTACGACTTTTACATTATTTACACATTCAGATAACTGTTACGAAATCAAGGTCTGCAACGGACAGTTTCACAACCGGCCTACTTATCTATACGTAAATATGAACACTTAATTAGATAGTGATATTATTATAATTGTGTGAATATTGTGTTACAGTTACAAATCATTTGGCAATTTTGGCGAAAAGCTGCCTTCTCGGGATGGTATCTGATCATCAGCTCTAGTGGGCACAGGTAGGTTTCTATTTACAAGCAATCTTACAGCATGAAAATATGTTAGTACCTATTATCTGTATAGTGGTAGTGTTAATCCACAGTTATAAAGTTGTAATTGAAGTGATGGCAGGCACGCACTTACATCGGCGCGAGGTTGGCGCCAGCCCAGCGCACGCGCACCGTTGCTTTGCGGAATGTCCCTGGATCCGGTTCATGCACTTCTCAGTACTCTAACATAAAGTCCCTTATTTATTTTACTGCTATTTGGGATGTTTCTGGTTTTACAGGATCTTACATCATACCGGATTTGACAAAGGATTTTAATTCCAGGGCACTTCTTTGTTCTTAGCAAACAGGTAGTTGCCATCCGGATTAAGTTAGCTTTCTGGCCCTTGGGGACCCTGTACTAGCTTGTTCCAACTGACCGAAGGTATCATAAATAAATCTTTTTTTTCACGATACTAAACTTTTCCTCTCTTTATAGTTGTTAGAAAGTGTACATATTCCCGAAACAGTAACAAAATATTTTTATCTATTTTCAAAAACATGAAAGCAACCAGGTCATCAGGGTAATAAAAATTGACTATCTACTAGAAACTAACAAAGATCCGCTTTTTATAACATGTATGTAGAGATAGAGATGATAAGGTGAAACAGTATAAGTACGTCATGTCTTATAATGTTTTTGACTGCCAAGCGAATAAAGTCAAGTGAATACAATTTAAACAATCAACTGACACAAAAGGACCGGTCGGTACAACAATCAAGTAATAAAACATTCGGTTTCCAATTTAACTGATAGAGACATGAATCATTCGCATGATGCACAATTTCAAATTCAATTCTTACGCATACAAATAAGAAATTGAAATCACGAGGTTCGACGAGATTCTCAGACGCACTGACGCGGTATTCGATAGTAGACGGACACGTGTTCAGAATGTAAATGCGACAATCAGCGCATCATACAACATACATGTTTATCTACATTTGAGAAACATTAGCGACGTGTAATCGATCACACTCAGGAAATGTCAACTGATGAAGTGGCGTGCCCGTATCTTTCGAATTAATTAAAATATCAAATTGAAATTAGCCATTGTTACTTTCTTATCGCTTATCAGCCTCCAAAGCGTTTTCTTTTTTGTGTGCGTTTGATCAACGGTTACTCACATTGTTTAGTCATGATCGGCAAACTCAATCGAGTTTAAATAGGCATAATATTTATTTATATGCTAGACAGCGAATTCTAAAAGATGTTAGTCTGGACACCTACTTGTTGTGTAAGGTTGAATCATAATACAGATATGCAGTGAGCAAGCCAAAGTCAGACGCCATCATATGTGAATCAGCACGACCGGAAACTTCGCCATGTTGGCTCGCCGCCGCCATGTTTATCGGCGCTCCGGAAGTTGCGCGCGCGCCGACCGTCTTTAGATACCATTTTCACAAGTAGTGAGGAATACGAGTCGGAAATATTCAGCATCTATTTTGGGTGCCGACGTTTTTCCGCTTCACGGAGACATTCGCCGGAGTTAATCATATAGTTGACGACGGAGCCCGTTGTATTTATAGAGAAAATTGCTTGCTGAGACGCATTTAGATTTAGAGTCTCATACTTCTGTCTGGGTAGATGTTTGTGTACCACAATGTTTGTTTGGAACATTATTTCGTAATTAATTGTTTATTCCTTTTTAACACAAAGTAATAAGAATTACAGATTTATTAACGTAGTTTCTGGGATAGGTATTATTTACTTACCGCGTAATTTGTATACAGATTTTCTTATGACACGTGAATCTTGTTGCAAATTACCTTATTTGCATAGTATGTATAAGTAACACACGTACTTATGATGTATTTAGATATGACGTTAGTGAATATTTATGTTACGACCGGTATTTACACTTATAAAAACAAGGAGGTGCTCTTTTTGGTCTGGCTGTACAGGACGAACCTACTCAACTATGAATGTATAGGTATGAAGTAAAATGTTTTTTTTTTACTTAATGTCTCGATTAGTTTTCAAGGAATTAACAAGTCCCATTAGAGTGTCGGTATTAATAAATAACAGGTTTTTACGCATATTGTATCGACTTTAATTAAACGTTTGGTTGCTTCTTATTAGTTATCAGTGTGATGTTTGAAGAAAGGGTGCGCTCGCGCACGGAGGCTCTAAAGGAATGTGGTCAGACAAGCGGGAGGGGAGAGGCGGCCTGGGGACCGGGAGGTTGTTGAGGGACAAAGCCTCGAGAACTGGTTTTGCTTCCTGTACGTGTCGGATGTCCTGCGGCTTCCTGCCCCTTTCCCCACCCACCTCCAGCCCGAGAAAAAGGTGTGAGTAGGGTTGTATCCTAAACCGAACAAGCACAAGCAATTTGGAAAATATTAAACATCATCGTTGATTACCTTGCCATTAAGGTTCACAATATGACAGCTATGTACCATTTTTACTGCCCAAAATGACATCGTGACTCGAAAAGTTCCCCTGATACTTGTGAGATACAGCAGCTCGCCAAATAATTTAAACTTAATACTCATTCAGATTCCATATTCTCTCTAAATATTACCAACCATTACCTAAGGAACAGGCATTGTAAATTGCCTATTGTAAACAAACGTCACAGAAGTTGATACAGACAATTTGCCATGATTCACAGATGGCACGTAGGTGATACTACGTAACGTGATCCTTATATAGTTTGGTACACAACGAGCCTTTTAAATGGAACTTACTAACATAATTATGTCCGTAACATGTATTGAGCGGTCTTATTAAACACCTTTAACTGCCACCGTGTTTGGTAAATTTTCTAGAAGGTAAGTGTAAATTACACTTGTGGTATGACGTACAGAATTAAATTATCATCGGTTCAAGGGTCAAAATTTTGCAACAATATTTACTTTAGTTCGATGAGTATAAAACGTCGCAGATATCAGTGATACATGAGTAATCAGCGAACACATTAAAATTAGACTTCTATGGCTCAGAAAATACGAATACTACGGCGTAACTTAAATGCGGGAAAGAAGTTAACACTAATTTCAACTCTACTGAATTCCTGTGAACCTTTGTACAGTTGGGGCTAGTGAGAAAAGCAAGAATAACTCCTTACGGTAACTTAAAAAATAGTGTTGTTTTAGTTCTGGTGACAGTAAGCCCTGCGCGTGAGTGGACACGCACGATTGAGGACATGCTCTTGGTTTGTTTTTGTTGCGCTGCGGTCACTGTAACACTACACGACCAGCCCCTGCCTTTGGGAATAGCTATACAGGCTACACACACTGCTGTAATAGGCTGTACTGTGCACTGTGCAGGTATTTCATGTCTATGTATGTTCAAGTTTTTAGCTCTGATAACATCAGGAAAATGTTCTTTTACTTTGTGGTACCTAATTACGCTGATTTGTGAAGAAATTGAGGAAAATGAATGTTGACTTTAGACTTCATTATATAAGAGTTCCTTTTAATTGGTTTTCTAGTGATTTTCCAAAGTCAAAGTCGAAGTCAAAGTATCTTTAGTAACAGTTATAGTGATTTTCTGTAGCAGGTAGTAATAGCTGAAATCTTTTTTCGTGAAAATAATTATTAAAAAAGCGTTAAACGGTATTAAACGGATTATTGAAACATTTACCTATTTTCGAATAATTCTACCTTACCATAACTGTAGAATTTCGAATTACGGGAAGGCTGTAGTTAAAGCCAAGCCATCGATCCCGCTATAACAACGTTAATGGCGCGACTACACCATTCTCTGAAGGCTACAACTGTACCTATGGCTTACATGCAGTCAACGGAAACTAACTTACTTGCCTATTATTATTGGTGGCTTTTCCTATGCCTATAAATGCATAGCTTCATGCTTCATCACCACAGTTAGGTAAGGAAAGTATTGCAACAAGAAATATTAATATTCTATAAGTATCTCATCTACATATTTTGGAATTAGACACTTAAACTCTGAAATTATTGAACTTGCAAAGATTTGGCAACTTATTTGCTGGGTAAGTAACCTAGAATTTAACTAAAACTAGATCTGTTTGTTTGATTAGTTAAGGAAGATGCGAAATAAAATTCCAGAGGCAGTTCGATTGATTGTAAAATTTTGATCGCTTTTTGTTCTCATCAACCAGCAAGGCAGTATACTCGCTCAACGCTCAGTATTAAATAAATAATGTTTTTGTAAAGCGATACAAGAATGAATTGTTATAAATAACGAAGCATAATCTCAATTTCCGTCGATAACTGTTTATGTTGAGTGCGTTATTGAATCTGTTTGTGTTTATTAGTCATTGTAAGTAGATACATTTGTAACTTGATCAAAATAAAAAGTATTGTAAAATTGTTCACCTTCGAGTATTGAACATAAACCTACTTTATCAGGGTGAGGCTGAATTCCTTTTATTTTAGAAAGTTTATCAAACCTCACATTTAAAATATCACAGGATATCCAATCAGACTAATGTATTTCGTTAAACAGTGACATATTCATTTACCAATACGGTAAACGGGTTTTAGAAGTGCTATTAACTCAGTAAATACAAGTCGTTAGTCGCATAATGTATCCGTTTCCTCGGCAGTCGCCTCCCCTCCCCCTCCCGCGCCGATCTACGTAATCTACGTTAAAACAATGCGCGGGCGCTTCCGTATCGTCAATCGTTTTCCACGCGCAAGGCTAATGCCAAGGTCTCGACTTTCTACCGTACACTAGCGAACACAAAAACTTACAATACAGTTTAACAGACCAACTAAGTTACAATCTTACATTGTAATATTCACATAATACTGTTTCAGTAAGAGCTCCTTTATGCAGTGTGGGTACTGCATTCCATTTTATTACCACTAATGCATGTTACATTGTGTAATTGCTATTTTGTAAAAAAAACTCGATATAAGTGCGATAAATGTGATTATACTTACGTATAATAGACAAATAAATCTAACCCCGTGAAATGGCTTTAGGTATCTAAGTTTAATTAAAGACACGATTTTCAACTTCTTATGTAAAGCAAATTAACAAATAAACATAAAATACATAACTTTTCACTATTTTATATTCTAAGAGTGTACTAAATTATACTCACAATTATTAAACTTCTGAACATGACACATTGTGAAAACATACAGGTAAACAAAGGGTACAAGGACGCCTAGTTCAGCACCCTGAAAAATGATGTCTCCGTCTGAGAACACCAGTTTGACCATTAATGAGCGATCGCAATTATTATGTCAGCACAATGGCCACTACAAGAGTTAGCACATCCGCGATTGCGTCACGCGAGATGAGAAAAACTGCGAGCCGGGAGGAAAATGAATGGAATCCGAGCCGGATATCGTTGTTCACACGATTAATTATTCGATGCAACTTGGCGTTTCATGGCTTGCAACTTGGCACCTGTTCAACAGCTCCTCGAATTTCCTCGAGATTCAGGATATAAACAGGCTCTAATTAATTCTCTATGAACTGCCGTGTCCCGGATGTTACCTGATAAAGCGTAATACCTCCTGTTTTGACCTTATTAGTTTCTACTTCGACCAGTATGTTAAATAATGCTAATTTAAGAAAATTTGTATAAATGTTGATAAAATGATGGATTATTGGAAGTCAAAATTTTATTACACGATTACTAACTTTACATAAAACGTATAATTTGTCGTAGCAAATCTTGACCAAATCTTACATCATATGGCTTGACAACAGGTAGAAAAAATATAAAATCGGACAGTAAAATCAATTCGATACTTTAAAGGATAAACGAAAACGATCGTCTTTTGAGTTTGGAACATACGTAATGACGTTGACAATAGGTAACACGATCCACACAGTGAGTTAGATCTAAATTGAAGACACATGATACCAATTGGTCACGCGCGCTGCGCTTAGAAACCCGGGGGGCGTCGACTGCGGCGCACGCAACCCGCTGTCACTCTCCACCGTCCCGAGAGGAAAACAATGTGATTTCTTCGTTAAAAAAACATCATGCGAACCAATCTCGAGATGCTTAATGCGATGTTAATAACTTTTGCTATCGATGATATTTTATGTAGCTCACAATAGGATTTGTTCACTAGGTACTAGAAAATTACGGCAGCTACCTATTTCAAAATTTCATGCTATTTCTTTAGGTGAAAGACGGCTTTGGATAGTTTTACTTAGTAGTCTTTAGCCTGACTGGATGCGCTCAGAAGAATTTACATGCTTAGGTGAATGTTGCATCATTTCCGATTATAGCAGCTTAGGGCCTGCTACTTATTAGAGGTTTAGACTTAGACCTGAGTGCATTATCTACCATGTAGCTTCTTTTTAAACTTTTACATATATTCAGACGTGAAAGATTTATTTTCAGCATTGATAGAGGAAGTTATGTTGGTTGATCGTTTCACACCTACCCAGCCAGATGTTTTAGTCAAATATATGGGAATCAAAATCGTTTAGAAGCAATGTAGGACGACTTCAGATTTCAGCAAAGTTACCTTTATCCTCAAAATTACGATAAACCTGTTACGGTTCATCTGTTTTTAAATTAGGCTATCCAGGAAAGTAGTGTTCTTTAAATTATCCTATGGTCATATACGGTCCTGCATTTTCCTAGAATTGTCACAGAAAATAGACAAAGCGAAATTACTCTAAAACACTCGTAATTAAAATCATTGTCATAAAACCTTTATTCAAAACTGATTAAAACAAAACTAAAGTAGAACGGCCACTAGATAAATTGAATGTGTAACACACGATAAGTGTTGCACTTCCACAAACAGTGCGATATATCGATCATCCACCTCGTCGTGAGCTCTGATAAGCTATCGACGTCCGCGGCCGCCTGTCCCGGAAACTGCGCGAGTATCAACACTCTGACGTCATTCAGTACCGTACACAACAACCGCCAATTAACATAGCAAAATAATCTTCTAACATTAACATAAACAATGACAAGTACTAATTACGAGCAAACTTTTCCGCTATCATCTCTTCTTAAAAGTTATGTTTGTAAGTGCTGGGCTAATGAGTAACCTAATAAAGACAACGCATTATATGAAACAAAAGGCGTAATGATTTTATCTTTTGTTTGTAGGATCAGAAAAAATCTTGTCTGTTGCATCATTCGCGGAGAGACGGTTGCAACATTTTTTCCATTTCCTGCACTGCACATAAAATTAATAGATAATTGTGTAATGATATTATTTTGCCCATATTAGTCATAATAATCATCAGCGTATATGACAATATACGCGATTCTTATATAATCAATAGGCGACACGTGTAGGAAGATAAAACACGGAAACGGCCGACTATGTACAATTGTTGTGTGTAGGTAACTAGATACAAAGTAAAGCGGACGTGAACCTTTACATTAACACATTATTGATTCATTTACAATCAAACATTGTTATTTAAAATTTTAAATGCCATTACTAAACGCTTATGTACGTCATCAACAAATTAACCTATTCTTTTCCTCAGAATAATTATTGTCTAAACAATTATAATAAGGAAATAACGTAACATAGGTATTTGTTTAAACTAAGTAAGTACGTCAGATCATAAAGAAATTCTAATGCTCAACTTACGCACTTCATAATCTTTATCATTAAGTATTTCACTGCATTATTTGCTAAAGGCTTGATGTAAATACTTATTATGTCACGCAGTTTTTAAGCTAACGTACGATAAGAAGATATAACAGTAGGTCTCATCTTAAACGCGGAAAGGTGACTGGCAGCGACCAATTGGAGCAATTGTTACATTTGCGAAAAGAAATCAAATAACCTGTCGCTGTGTGCGTGCCTAGCAATACACGCTGATGATCATCAGGCGAGTTTGAATTGCTCGAGTGTTACATACACACGATGACCTTAATTGTCTAATTAAAGTCGTGTTATAAAAACTAATTTACCGCCTAAATTACCAGCAAAGCTCTCTTTAGCGGAAATCTACAACTAATGACCAAGAGGCGTGAATCGCAGACGTTGATGAGTTACGTACTTGTTGGCAAGGTATGCCTTATAGAATTAATACCAATAAAGGAACAGGTATTTATTTACGTAATATAATGTTGCACAACATAGTCTAGTTAGCTGGGAGGCGAGACGATGTAACCGAGGCAAACGTAACTGAAGGACCATGTAGTGAGGCGCATGGCGTTGTAGTCCTTTATGGCGCTATTAGTGCAATGAGTAAGATTTATTCTGAGAGAACAGACGGCAGATGTTTGGAGGATGATGAGGCCGAGCTAGTGCACTAGAAAGCGGAAGGGTGGCAGTGTCGTCAATTGGCACAATTGGCAGTAATTGTGGGCGGCATGTCCGGGCGCGCCGCGACCCCGGCTGCTCGTCGTCGCGCTGTAGTCTGGACAAAAGCGTACGTAAAAAATCTTTGTGATAGAGTGCCAAAACGTAGAACGCACCGAACTTGATATGTTTAAAGAAAATTCAATAAGGTACAATATTTGATAAAAAAATGAAGACAAAAAGTGCAGAAAACTTACAAAACAAACAATTAGTTTAATTCTCAGTTGAATTGAACCAAAAGTGTTCAAGTACTCTACCAATCTTGATCTCATTTAATTCAACCTTAATAGAGATATAAATTTAATAAATCAAACTACCTACGTTTTGACATGTATAAAAAGATAATAAATTTAAATCTGTAATGGTAGCTTAATTATAATAAAAACATTTTGCTCAAAGGTTACATATTTTGGTTTCCGGTCCCTCGATCGATGGGAGGTTTATCTAGCTGATGACTTGTCTTTATCTTATCATAAGAGATTGCTTTACGTTGGATTAACTCTAAATTATTATGCTGTCTCCGGGATTATGACGCTGCCTCGATTATAAACGTATGACATTATGAAATGTTGATAGGTACTAGGTACTCGCTGTAGGTACATTATTATGTACAATTATACATGGTACTATGCCGCTGCGGCCGCGGAGAACCTCAAGCGACGGAAATATAGTGGCCTTGTCGGCAACTATATTTTCGAACCGTTTGGGGTTGAAACCCTCGGGTCGTGGAGTCCGAATGCGCACACCCTATTTAAAGAGCTGTCTAGACGGCTGGTTGACGCTTGTCGTGACCAAAAGGCTGGCTATTACCTCGGACAAAGGATTAGCATGGCCATCCTACGAGGTAATGATGCCAGCCTCTTGGGTACGCTCCCAGTTGACAGCGATGGGGAGGAATTTTTTGACGCTTTTTAGATATAGTGTTTTTTTATTTTTATTGTTTTACTAGAATAGTTTTTTTTTTGTGTTGTAAATATCTATGTAAATACTACATATTTATAGGTAACTAGCTTTTGCCCGCGACTTCGTTCGCGTGGAATAGTGGCACCCGGCAGATTTTTGGTTTGAACAATAGATGGCGCTGTATGTCCGGAATAAATTGTATTTTTTATTTTTATTTTTTGTCATAAAAACTATCTTATGTCCTTCTCCTGGCTCTAATCTACCTCCCTGCCAATTTTCAGCGACATCGGTTCAGCCGTTCTTGAGTTATAAGTGGAGTAACTAACACGACTTTCTTTTCTTTTACATATATAGACTAGCTGTTGCCCGCAACTTCGTCTGCGTGGGCAATATAGAATAGTCAATTATTACGTATGGTGCGTAAGTAATTTTCACAGGAAATAGCTATAATCTATGTCTATAGAGGTATGCTTTGAGTCTGACAAAGCTGTCATTTGTACATTTTCTGCAGCTGCTGCGACTAAGCAGAAGCCAGAAAGTCTGTCAGTCTTACCATGGATATCGTCTTGTGTAGTTGACTGGATTGAAGATAGATAGATAGGTAGTCGCTCCAAGCAAAATATTGGTACTCAAACAGATTCGGTGACTGGAAGCCCAACACCAACATAGTTGGGGAATAGCTGGATGGATGATAAAATGAGTCATCATCATCAGCAGGCGCATAGGGTAGGATAGTTTCACTACTGGGGAGAAACACTTGTATGACTTGTATGAATTGGGGATTTTCTGTGCACTTACTTACTATGGTAAGGCTGACCCCACATTAGGCGTGCGCGATCCTCGGGCGTGTGAGTAGCGCGGGCGTCGCGAGCGCGCTGCGTGAAAGTCGCGTTTTGCTGCCCTGCGGCATGTGTGAAGAGTGCAAGCGACGCGCTCGCGGCGAGCACGCGGCGCTCGAGTTGCGTTCTTACCCCTACGCCCGCTATCCCCGCCGCCCGCTAACCGCCTTAGCAGTTAAACGTCAAGTCGAGCGCGCTGCAAATGCCGCAGGGCAGCAAAACGCGACGCTCACGCAGAGTGCTCGCGACGCACGCGCTACTCACACGCCCGAGGATCGCGCACGCCTAATGTGGAGTTAGGTCTAAACCGGGAGGGACTCCACCGAAATGTTTGCATTAGTTCACGAATAGGCAAAATGTACGTATCTGTGAGAGTCCACTTCATGTGTTCGTACTTGAAACCTGCAGTTTTGCCAAGATTTTCAAAATGTACGCTCGCAATTTGTCATTTCTTGGTGGAGCCAGCAAATCAAAAGAAACAGAAGTGTTGTATACTGTGCGTCACTACCGCTCACCGGGAAAATTTCGCTCTTGCGGAGGACGTTTATATACCATATTTTGTGTCACACGTAAACAGGACGACAGTAAGTATCCACCGAAACACTTTCAAAGATCTGATGAACGAACAAATCAGACCTCAGTTGGTCACCTGGGGCCAATCAGAGCTCTATGAAGCGATCATACGCTTTGGATCCTACTGTTATTGTGGTTTCTGAAAATGTATTCACCTCATTCAACGATGAATGTAATTCTGATGGTACTATTAAGAACACTTGCTTAGCGCAAAAGCTGACGTTGGCAGGCCGACTCTTTTGACTTCTCGAATAGGATACCATTGGTTTTTGTGCAATGCACACCTGCAATGCATGCTGGATTAGGATAGGATATAGGTGGATAGGATTTGCAGCAGAGAACAATTCTGTCTTTGTAATTGAATGATATCAAACGTAGTTTTATATAAAAGGTGTTTTTTTAGACTTGGCTCGGGTCTTACTGAGACTGTTCGTAATCGTGAACAGTGGGTGTATTTGCGATCAGAAGTTGAAAGTAAGCATGTCTCTGGTATGCGACGCGTAATTTGTACGTTTCCAGACGCATAAAGCATTTTACGTGTGTATAGTATTAAATCGAGAAAGCTCCCATTTCTTATCTGCACTTTGTATCTGGGCTTGTTTTTAAAGCTACAGAAGCCTACATTACCTACCTCATAGCAGCGCTTGCGAGAGATAGATCTTCCTTTCTTCTAGGATTAAGTTTACATATTTTGCATCAGAAAAAATAATTAAGGTCTACTTAATACTACTCACTCAAAGTAATTTGTTTTAAGGCCACCACATTAGTGGAAGATAAGCTAAACTATGTTTATAAAAAAATCCTGATATGAACTCCATCTGTAAGTTTAAATGATAATTAATTGTTCCACTAAAGTCATCATTTTTGACGTAATGTTCAAAAAATAATTTAGATGGCACCGTTTTAAATTTGGCTGAGAACTATTAATTTTCCTTTCATCAAGGTAATAATTATAGTTGGATTTTGATGTTGCACGGCAAACTGACAAACACTATTGAAATGTCTATCGAAAAATTACACTACGTGTTAAAATATGGTGAATTACGGAAAATACACAACTCCATCTGTTGAAATAATAATCCTCTATAAAGAATGTATGGTAATTAAGGCGATTATCACACTGCCCCGCATGATGCAGCGTAGTGCGTGGATGCGTTTTTTTCCGTTGTATGGAAATATCTCCGTTTGTATGGAAAACACGCATAGTCCAACACACTGAAAATGCATCCACGCGCGTTCATGCGGATCACGCACATACATGCGGAGAAAAACGCACCCCCGCGCGTAGGTGCGGGGCGAGACGCAAGGTATGGCACACTGAATCCCGCAGTGACGCGCGTGATTTTGAATGGGCGTGACGTGTATGTTTGAAAATGGAACTCGATGAGAGCCGCCGTGCGTGAATTAACAAAACGCAACTACGCGCGTGAGTGCGCGAAAAACCCGCACGATGATGCAGATCTGCACTCCCGCAGGAACGCGCGTAGGTGCGTCGACACGCAAGATGCAGCGTGATGCGGGGCAGTGTGAAGATCCCCTTATTGTCATTTACCACCTCGCTCTTTTGACAAATTTGATGTATTTTTACCACAGATGGAGCTACTTTAACCTTGGCTAAACAAAATTTTCATATTTTTTTTTCTTCCGAAGTTACTTATAAAGGTGTAATTTTCTGTGTAAAGATTAATAATAGGCCGAACAACTAATATAAATACAACATTCAAATGTACAGTTTTGACAAACAGATTGCGTGTCGTAATATTTTATATCTTGAATTCACAAAATTAATCATATCTTTTGATAGAGTGAATCGATTTCGATGAAACAAAAACTAAGTAATACCCCAAGTTACGTAGAATTTTTGTATATAAGCATTGTCTGCATTGAATTCGTAGATTTTACGTGAATCCCGAACAAACAAACAGATAAACAGACAAACAGACAAAAATGACAAAAATGATGGAAATGGGTTCTGTTAGTTATCCTTTAACATGCTGGCTATTTTTTTTGTCAATTTCTTCAATGTACAAAAATTACTTTTCTACAGATTTATTATATGTATAGATATAGATATGGAACCCTCAAAAAAAAAACTTAGCCGTTTAGATTATATCATTATACTTACATTTTGGCATGCATAATATGATGCATTAATTAATGTAATATTCATGTACCTACAATGTCCAGTGCTATCACTGATCGAAGCATGTTGTAAAATCCAGTCGCATTAAAATGACAAAAGCACAAAATTTATAAAACCGGATTGCAGTTTTATACATTTGGTGCTTGCGACACTAAAATAGCGACTCACATAATAAGTATAACGAAATAGCGTTCCCATTGCTACATAACAAAGATTTCCAAGTAAAAGTTAGAATATTGCAAAACCTAAACACATCTAGTGTTCGCAACAAACAGTATTAAAAAGTCGTCGTCACTGAATCTATACTAATATAGTAAAGAAGATTTTATTTGTTTGTACCCTGAAGGCTCCGAAACAACTCAACCGATTTGAGAAATATATTTTATCCCGGTACGGGCAGTAGTTCCCGCGGGACACGGATGAAAGCGCAGAAAAACAGCTGATTCTCTATAATTAGATAGATATGATACGACAATAGTTATGTAGTAACAATTTAGTAATCTGTGCAATGGGGATAAATGTATTAAAAGTCCTGATTATAATATATAAGGAGGAGGAGTTACATGCAGGAGTTTTCACTGTGTTTTCAGTGCGACCCTTTTTATGAAGGATAGGTAGGTATACACTTATAGGTAAGGATATGTTTACCACATCTACAAATTGTAAATGTCATAAAAATATAGAATAAATCAATAATTTAGTTAACGTCAGTGATGTTAAAAAAATAATAATTTTAGATTAGACCTGATACAATTACCTATTAAGTATTGATTCAATAAGGTCACCTTTATCATAACCTAAGAGCCTTAAATCTTTCTTATTGTTATTAACTTAGGGCCTATCACTTCTAGATAGCACTGACTTCTTCAGCTATAAATTCCAGGCTGTTGAAAAAATTCCTACTTTGCTATCTTATTTTTATCCTACCTTGCACTTTAATGTCTTGTTAAGATTTTTTTTTATTTCCTTAATGGAGATTTTTATAATTGTCGTGGCTCGTACTTTCTGTTACTTCCTACTTTTAATTAATAAAACATGTCATTCTATAGTTACAGTTATGATTGTCACCATATTTGATAACCTCATCGATGGATTAATTGGAGATAAATCGTATATCACCAAAGTTAACTATGATGTTTCCTGTTGTAAGGATAGTGATCTGATTAAGATTACACGTTTAATTAAACAGTATTACCTATTTTATCACATCTGATCATGTCGTTTATAGTGCCACAGTGATGTTAATAATTGATAAATCATTGAAGAAAAACTTGCAAGTAATTGACTTTTATCTCTGTTCCCTAGGAGGCAGTTTTATGTCAATAATAAAACATAAGAATATTTTTTAAGTAAGCAAGCAGTAACAGAATATGTAACACGTGATAATCAAAAGAAATGCTCGTGACGAATCGTAACACGGTAGTAACACCTCTCAGAAAATGCCGTCACATGTTTACACATACAGATATCGTGTTACAACATTTGATAATAATTGTCTTCCATTTGGATGTCTCATAATTACGTTACGAGCCGGTGGTTAATAATGTACCTATGTAGCAGTCACGAGTAGAGCGCACGCGCAGCGCAGGGCAACGCGGAAGTCGCACACACTTCCGCGTGCCGCCATCTTGGCTAACACCTCGTGAGATTCGCCTGTTTCTTAACGGATTAGGTGCAGATTTAACGCTGAATTTTACGAACAATAGTGGTATTTTAAAATGTCATCGGTTTGATGTGGCAATATAGGAATTAGCTAAGTACCTATATGACCCAGAATCCTAAATTGTGGAAAGTAAACATAGATGTAATGTAAACTACCATTTAAAATTTAATTGTAATTAGGGTACTTACGTGAGTATTTAATTAAGGATCATCCAGTTGTGGTAAAATTAAGTAATAATGTCTATACCGAATTCCAGGAGCCCATCAATAGCAACATCACGTGTTCTTGCAATCAAACAGCTAAGCTAATTTCCATGCGGTATACTCCTGCATAATAATGCGAAATCAGCGTAAGTACCCACACCCTCTCTTTCTAATTACGGAATAACTTGGTGGAACAAAAAGAGATGACCCACTTTCGGGACCGGTCGTGCGAGATCGGGTGCGCACCGTTGCACACATTACGTGTTAGAAGATGGGGTTATGCACTGAGCGAATTGCGCTGGTGTAACGGAACACAACCGATGTGAATTTTCTCGCCCTAATACCGTTTTTGCGTACTTTTTCCGATTTTGTAACGTTAACGCACTTGTGCAACGGTTGACATGACTGCAATTCGAGTCTCAGCATAAATTTCCTAAAGGAGGTTATGTTAGTTGTTAAAAAAGTAAGCACGTGTATCTTGCTGATTACACCTACAATGAGGCTTGTAATTGCATCAATCGAAATAAAAATAAGAATTGCGTTATTTGTTGTTCGATATCCAAACAAAAACCATCCCGTATAGGTACGTGTTGTTAGAAATGTGCTGTAAAAAAATGAATGTTACCACCTAGTTGATTTCCTAAACATGCAGGACTTATATATTTTGTTATGATTTGTTATCTTATGTGTGTCAGTAGCCAAAGTTCAACAACTTTCGACACTGGGTCAAATAAGACAATGAAAAGTGATGAATCTCAACAATTTAGTAACTAATATATAAAACGTGGTGGTCTAGTGGGTAAAGAACCAACCTCTCGAGTATGAGGGTGTGGGTTCGATTCCAGGTCAGGCAACACCTAGCATTTCTTCAAAAACTATATCATTACAGATCAAATATAACTTCACAATTTCTAATTTCTAATTTTCTGTGTATTACAACAACTCTTGGTATTAGATTTCTTCATAATTCTGTAGCTAATTCTAAGTACCTGTCGTACCTAATTTTTACGGTAGGCATGCTAATAAAATAATATTATTTAACATTTCAGAAACTTATCCGCATGAATCTGTAACAAAATTAAAAATTTTGAAAAAACCCCCGACGGTAAAAATCTTATTGAAAAATAATAAAATAACTCAAAACCCCCGACTTAACCCAATTATATAGGAATATCCGTCGGGAGCTGCCATTAAACCAGCTAAAGGATTCTAGTGTCGTGAATACAATTATTGAAGAATTGTAGATGTTTAACGATGACATAAAATACACTCAATTGTTGAAATTTCATATAGAAAAGGCAGCCCCCGACGGTTATTCCTATATAATTGGGTTAAGTCGGGGGTTTTGAGTTAATTTATTATTTTTCAATAAGATTTTTACCGTCGGGGGTTTTTTCAAAATTTTTAATTTTGCTTAATTTTATTTCAGACTTTTTAGAGAACATATACGAATTATAGTCTATATAATATGTTATTGCAATATTATTTTGCACCGATATTGTAGCGCCCTCTAGTGAGTTACAGGCGTAATTTTTATTATTTGGGAACATGCATTAAGCACGTACACATTGCTGACGAAAACAGAATTGTAATCGGACGTTTTGATTATATTGTAACATTGTTTGGCACTAATATTGTGGCGCCCCCTAGTGATTAATAGCTATGACACCTATCTAAGAACATGAACTCATCGAACACAAAACCGTTATTGAAAAC
Organism: Helicoverpa assulta; assembly: GCA_963856015.1. NCBI lineage: Eukaryota > Metazoa > Arthropoda > Insecta > Lepidoptera > Noctuidae > Helicoverpa > Helicoverpa assulta. The sequence continues at coordinate 8,850,614 of CAWLCW010000016.1, forward strand.
CGCATCAAAATCGGATCATTAGTTTAGAAGGTAGGTGGGAACATTACTTTGCTCTTTTGCACTAATATTGTGGCGCCCCCTAGTGAGTTCCAGCCATGACACCTATCTAAGAACATGAACTCATTGAACACAAAAACGTTATTGAAAACCGCATCAAAATCGGATCATTAGCTTAGAAGGTAGGTGGGAACATTACTTTGCTGTTTGGACTAATATTGTGGCGCCCCCTAGTGAGTTACAGCCATGACACCTATCTAAGAACATGAACTCATCGAACACAAACCCTTTATTGAAAACCGCATCAAAATCAGATCATTAGTTTAGAAGATATGTGGGAACATTACTTTGCACAAACGCACACACAAACACACAAACACACAAACGCACATCTCTCACCCTAAACGCATATACCTGCTCCGTTCCGTCGTTGGGTAAAAATGATTTCACGGGCATGAGTTCATTGACGCACTTAATTCTCAGTACCAAATATGCAAGTTCTCATATGAGATGAGGAGCAATTTTTTGATGCACTGTATTAGTTTTAAGTTGTATATGTACATATATAAGTTTATTTTAACTTTTTAAAATTAATGTAAATATTTTGTTTTAATAAAAATTCAGTTCTCATAAAATAAATAGAACTGAAATGTAATCGCAGAAATAAAAGGATCAGACATTGTAAGACTTCAGAATTCTATTCTTTATCTTTGTAAAAAGTACCTACGTTGAGTATCGATATGAAAGAAAATATTGAGCAATATAATGTTGCAAGTAACAAGCAATTTCGTAACAGTTGTAATATAGTACCCACGTTAAGCAAGCCTAGGCTTAGGTAACTCGCCATAGTTCCGAGAGAGATTATAACATCCTGCTTTGCGGACGAAGGCAATACGATTGGTTTCTTAGCAAATAAGTACATTTCTTATCTGTTGTGGGCGTACCTTGCAGTTGGCCAAGTACCAATTTGGCTATTAACTAAGCATTTATATTTCTATCATTATTCGGAATAAATTCCATTAATTAAATATATATATGTTACAGCCAAAGTGATTAAATATATATTATACATAATGACTGGTCATTGTATATAATACCCAAATTGACTAGACAGTGTGATAGATTAATCACTTTATCTGGATCTAATTCATAATAGCTGGTCAAAGTTAGCCAAAGTAATAAATATGGTATAATCGTCTGACTACTTACTAATTCTTAGAAACGGCTCAAGTTATTATCGACTCTTTTTATGATAAATCATCAAATGATTCCTCCCACTGTGGGAGAGCAGCGTGAGGCACTCAGAGAGCGTGAGGTCAGACTGTTAGTGGCTTAAACCCACGCGTTGAACAACGCGCACCGCCGAGACGGGTCCGTGTCTCCCAGGAAACGGAAGGCCGATAAGGCAACCGAACTCATCGCACAGGCTCACGTCTACGATGGCTGGGAGTCGTCTCTCGACCACACAGATAGAGGCGATGGCATCCCAGTTCCTCTCGCCCCGGACCTTGGCTTGAACCAGGGCCGGGTGCGAGAGGTCGCCGCTGCCGACTGCCTCGACGAGGACACGGCGGTGCCCTTCCCGGGCAGGCCACACTTCAAAGAGGGGACTTTTCGCTACTATTACGGGGTGCACTGTGCTAACTAGTCTTTTTCGAATTATATTAAGGTCAGCTACCAGGCACTTTAGTTAGTTAACATGAAATAATAATCTTTACCTACTCGTTTTATTACATTATCTAAGTCTATGGAGATATTATATAAAATTGCTAGTTAATGTGATTAATTCTGTGTCAATTATCACTTTATCCAAATTGAGTAGATATTATAAATAATAGCTAGATAATATGTATAATATGCGGACTTATTACTTTGGCTGTAACATATACATAAATGAAATATAGTGTAGTGTATGCTAATGTAATATATTGCTGAAGGAAGTAATTCGTCCCTAAGATTCTATTAGAACGTTTAATTTAGATAATTGACATGTTTAGCAAACCAGAAGTGTGCAATTGTCGTAAGAGCAATCGTCGGGTGCTATTAGAGAAAGGATGGCAACCGGCAATGTTCGCGCGTTGCACAGCGTGGTGTGTGGTAACACTCGGGTCGCGACCACAGACTCCCCTACGTGTTTCTCAAGCAAGGATAGTGTCCGGGCGCGGCGGCAGCGGCGGCGCTCGCAGCCAACATGCAGCTACGTAATCCCGCAGCAACGGCACTTCCTGAAGGTGGCGCAAGCGGTACGCGAATGTCGGCCGAGCATTTCGCGCCACTTTCGTAATTCGTTGCGTGGTGCGACCGGCCGCCTTGCCTGGCCCGCAGGAAGTAAAAGTTCGAAGGTAAGAAAGTAGGTCTCCGCTGTAATTGGCAACGCGCCTGCATACTGATGTTTACTATATTTATATGGGTTGCGATGTGAGCACCTGTGAATACAACATCACCAATCGATAAAAATGTCTCAATATAACAAGGACTAAGTATTATGGGTTCACCTGTTTTTACAAGAGCTTGTTAATTCAATGCCGATTTTTTACAAATATGATTCATCAAATTTCATCTGTAGGAAATAAATATAACTGTCGAAAATTGAAGACACGTTGCAAAGGATTTATATCAGTGACGTCCACTAACCATGCAAGATTTCATCGGATTGTCAGGAAATAGGTTGAGATTGTATTTATTTGATTTATAGCAAATGCTATTTTGTAACACTATTAAAGGGTCTGTAAACAGCACGTATGTGTGTTACGCACGCTGTCCGTATGACATAACTCGCATGGACAAGGCGCAGGCGCCGCTGCTGACCCAATCCGCTTGCTCTATGACGTAACGCAGCAGCGAGCTCGAGCGACCAAACGCTACGAACTAGGCCGAGATGCGCCAAAACTTATACGCTGTTTGCGCAACATGTGACCCCACATGTGTGCATTCGGGTTTATGTATTTAATTTACCTATTAATTAGGTACACATTAAGTAATGTAAGGATGCTTAAAGGATTTTGATTTATGAAATATTAATAGGATAAAAATGTTCATCCGCAAAAATATTCAAATATCACGACAGGCTCTAAAACTTGGCTCGGAATTTGCAAATAACCGCAAAAGCAATGGATTTCACAAAAGCATTGCAAGGAAGAGTGCACCGCCAGCGTCCATGGCGGGGGCGATGCGCGCGCGCCGCGCCGCTGAAGAAATTGGGCGGCGCACGGTGCGGTCTGCGCTGTGCAATGGAGGAAGTGCTGTTATCTGATGAGCTTGCGACAGACTACGACGCTCGCTTTGCGAAATCTCAGCTGTTACGAATTCTGCGATAATACCAAGATGAGGCAAATTGCTGAGAATTCGTAGAATAACAGTGACATTTAAGAAACATGATCACACAGACGAGACAATGAAACTAGCCTAAAATTAATTTCAATTGTCACATCTAATTGTGGATGTTTTTCGCGTGAGTTGAGCGCTGTTTGTTGGTTCGGGTGAAGCTTTTAAGGTTATACAAATCAAACAACGGGTAGCATTGAGACTAAACAATTTAACGCAACTGTTGAAAAGAGGAGACATAGAGCATTTTTGTGAGTGAAAACGTCATACGCAGAACGCGTGAGGCTAATTGGAATTACGTTTATAAAGATAGAAAATTAATGAGAAAGTGGTTTCAGTAATCTACTGCTGTAAATCTGTTGTTTTTAATACATACCTAAAAAAAATGCATTGATTTGTCACGATCATTGAAGTATTTACAAAATTCATATCTGTGATAGGTTGGTATACATTAGTGTTTTAATTTAAAATATTTTGGCGCCATATACTGACAGTTATAGGTACATTTAGGAAATATAAATATGTAAATATTAAGTAATGTTCCCAATGGATTTCAACCACTTTTATCGCTGAAGATATTTTTCAGAAAGTAAATACTTAAATCACTTCAGTTGATTCTAGTAAGTAATAGAAAATTACAAAAATGAGAATTTAACTTTTGCTGTACTAAAAGAATTAAGTAATAAGAAAAAAAATGCTACATTGATACCTTCATTTATATAACGTAATACTTGTTATTTGTGATGTATACCGTACAATTTTTGCTTTAATCTCCAAACAAGCCACTTGTCGCTAATTACTATTTAACTGTTTAGTCTAGCGAGATAATAAACGTTTGTAACGTGCTCGCTCGCCGAACGATTGTTTATAATCAAACGTTTTTGCAGTTGCTTTATTCATAATTGCCGTTCATGTTAGCGTTTATTACATATCAGCTATGTAAAAAAAAATCCAACAAATATTGAATAAATTAAATACATATGCTCTTGAGCTCGCGTCGGACACACAGGTACTAGACAGCATCACACATGCAAATAACATAGGTCGACGTCTGTACTTGGCAATGACATTGTTGCCAAAATATTTTATTCACAAAACAGTCGAAGCTTAAATTTCGCACCACTCGTTAAATTATATTCGCATTAATGTTATTGACGTAATTATGTTATCTACTGAACCAAAAAGCCTCTTCCACGATGGAGTAGCGAAGAGGAAACTTCGACCGACTTCAAAGGGAGCCGGAAACCGGAACCGCGGTAAGGGTTAGAGCGGAGACGACGCCCGTTTCCGGCGGAAGTGCGGCGCCAGGAAGGTGGGTAGATAGAGAGAAGATAAATAAACCGACGCCATATTGCCGGACTCCAATCGATAAATCCGTTCAGTTTTGCATGTTCCTTACGTACGACTTCCGTCTCCTGTTTACTTTTAACGTTACAGCGCTACAAAACACCAACAACGAAAGCGCTGAAAAAGTATTGGAAAAGCTTTCCTTTGAGACTTTTTGTTTTGACATGTTTACTACGGATTTATTCCTTTATAGAAGAGAATCGCTTTGAAGCGACGATAACGATGCAAGGCGTGACTTAATTAACTGAGTATCAAACTATGAGACTACCAGCTTTAAATAAATTTCAATAACTGTCGTTACTCATACATATAACAAACACAGGAACTAGATACATAGCATGTTATCAGAACGCTCGGACACACAAGGAAATGATTAAAGAATTGAGGAGGATCCTCTACTTCCTCAATATTTGCTTCCGTATGTACATTTTCATGACCTATCGTCACTTACCATGTTTGTGTACGTAAATTTAATTCGAGTTGACTATGAAATCACGCATTTAAATTAACGGTTATTTCGAAACAACTACTTTATTTTTGGGTCCCTTGCTTGGCTACTAATGTTTAGTTTGCGAACATTGCGATTTTCATTAAAAATACGGTGGACATCTCTTTGGAATCTTATCTCCCAAAAGGTCGTTCAAACCGTGCGTGGTGAACGGAAAGCAAGTACTAAATGCGCACTAATGCCTATTTATTGAGTTGAAGAAACTTGAACTTTTATAAAATACCAGTGGTAAAATGCTTGAGTATCTTTACAATGTAAGTAATTTGTACGGAGCAAAGATAAAATGGCAGAGTTGCAAAGCGCGCGTGCCGCTGCATTGAAGCGTGGGAGTTGTTGATAATTTTGCTATATTATTAAGTATTTTATTTTTTCTCAAGTCTGATCACTAATACCCAAAGTTAAGTTTTGGTATAGGTAACTCGTGTCTTCCAATTATACTGCTAAGAATCTAGTAGAAGGATTTTGAGTATTATGACACCATATTGATTTATTATGACGATTACGGTCATCTAGGATTAAGAAAAGTCTTCATTTGTACACGAATAGGGTTTAGAGTTTCCGACTACAGTTATTAAGATGCGGGACAGCTATGTAATAGCTGATTGAGACAAGCAAAATGAAAAGACGTTCTGCCTCAAAACAAACATTTTCCGATAAGAACAGAGTGATGATGATGAATACATTAAGGTTTTAAGAAAGATGTAATCGAACTCTATCTACTTAGTACGTAGTACCTAGAGGCGTAGCTGAACCTCTGACGTCGGTATTGTTAAAAATGTAATGTTTACAACAGCGTATGTGGATAAGAGAGGTGTTAAGTCACGCGAATTCTAGGAAGCGGACATAATTTATCCAAAAAACATTTCGAACGTTAGTTATACACCTAATAATATCGCTGGCTATCTTGTTTTTAGTACTCGCGTTTTTAGCATGTTGCATCTTCTATTAATACGATTATTTAAACAAAATAGTTTAAAAGCATTTAATGTGGACTATGGATGTTTGCGTAATGTTAATACGGGTATTTACAATTAAAAAAATCTTTATTTTCCTGTTGTTGATTGTTAGTGGCGTTCTGAACTTGTATTCTATCTATAAAATAACGTATGTACATTACATCATACGTAAGTTAGTACATTTCGGTATTTAACTGTGCGTATGTGCTGGTGCTGACAATTTAAATCTACTAGACTGGTTATGTAGTCACCCGCCAAATAACAAAGCAGCAATAAAAATCATACTGATTTGTTATGATTGACTAATGAATGAGGTGCGAATTCCTTAAACAAAATGAAGGCGACATTAGCATCCTTCAGTAATGTTGTCTAAAGATATCTGCCTCTATCGGGACTTCCCAAAGACTAGTTGAAGAACGAAAAAATATATCGTCATAACAAGCTAACCAGATAATTTTATAGTCAGAAGACGTAAAGTTTCAAGTACTACCGGAGATAATTAACATTAATTTTTTCAACGTTCCACGCTAAGTGAGAGATTTCAATTAAGCGAGATACTTTTTGGAATAAGCTAATTTACATAAAATCTTTATACAGGTTCTGCGATATAAAAACGAATTAAGTACCGAATTAACGTTAGGCAGAGCAGAACGAACCGGGTGTCCGCACGAGGAAGGAAACAAGTTGATATTTGGCGTCGTGCTACTCAACCGGTTTCGCAAGTGTTATTCTGTAAACGAGATGACTCTGGACTTTCCGATCACACATATATTTTTTTACCTACAGTTTTTTTTGTGTCGCTCATATGTGGAGGACTACAACAGCTTTTTACTGACGGACGAATCGAAGGTCACGCGGAACTTGAGTCTAGCCCGACGAGAATAATTTTGCTTGGAATTACGAAGGAAGTAATAAAAACTAAATGAGAATTGATAGAGCAGGTAACATTTATAAAATGCTTTTAATTTTATAATATTATTAAGTTTTAAGTGTGGGACTTATGTATGCCAATGCTGGAGTATGTTACCTAGTAAGTTTTCTGTTTCAATTACGTTCGTACTTCTGTGCGTTACGTTGGAATTTTAGATATTTTAAAATCATTTCAGAACAGTTATATTTTCAGCATTATTCAGGAAACTGGATACCAAAGTTTAATCACATTATTATAGAACATTTTATCACATTATTTTGTTGTCTGGCAACTTTGTGCATCACGGCAAGGGGAAAACCTAGTGAAAAAGATTTGGGGATCGATGTTTATAAATACAACATTTGGCGCTTATTTAACATTAATAATACCTAACCTGATTTGTATTGAACATGTATAATTTGATATTGATGTAAATTACCATTCATGACCGAGCGCGTTTTGTGGGCTAAGAATCGAATTTGTTAATCTAATAGTAATAATCTGTTCAAAGCCTGTTTATGATAATAGTCATACAATATGTTTTTCAGGCATATTAATGGCCAGGGTATTTAACTGAGTAGATAAACATGTCGCCGTCTTATTCTCATCTCAGCTTCATTAATATGTAGATGAAGTTGTAATGAATATGTATGGCCACCGAGAAGAGGCCTCGACGACCGCTCTAGAGGTCAATGTCAGTTGAAAGATACGACCACTCAAGTGAGAACCTTAACAGGCAGTTTACTTCCCTTTCTCTTTTTAACCGACTTCCCAAAAAGGAGGAGGTTCTCAATTCGGCCGGTATGTTTTTTTTTTTTTTCTATGTATGTACATCGATTACGCCAAGGTTTATAGATCGATTTACGTGATTCTTTTTTTGTTCGACGCGGAATAGCTGCCAGTTGGTCCCATAGTCATCAGGTCAGGATCTGATGATGGAAACCCTGAGAAATCGAGGGCAACTTTCGAAAGTTGTAAGCATACATAGGGTTAAACCTTAACACTCATATGTATGTCAGATAGCACTATTCAACAGTGAAGGTTTGGAGCTGACCTGATGATGGAGACCAAAGAAGGTCGAGGGAACTCGACAACTGAGTCTGTAAACTACCTCGTGTTTGGGCTTATATTATTCGTATTGACGAGGCCTTTGCAACAGTGAAGGTTTGGAGCTGACCTGATGATGGAGACCAGAGAAGGTCGAGGGAGCTCGACAACTGAATATGAAAACTACCTCGTGTTTGGGCTTATATTCTTCGTATCAATGAGAACTTTCCAGTTATGTGGATAGTGACCTATTCGTTTCACTGAAAAGCTGAAAATAAAAAACTTTTTTACAAAAAAATATAACCGACTTCCCAAAACACTAAAAAGCAAAAAAAAAAACTAGTTTTAGGTGCATCGGCCTAGAAGTCGGTGGCAAAATTAACCTAGGGACATCCATTAGACACCGACTTCTAAGCCGATGCACCTAAAATTAGTTTTTTTTTTTGCTTTTTAGTGTTTTGGGAAGTCGGTTATATTTTTTTGTAAAAAAGTTTTTTTACATTTACGAAGCACTTTAGAAAATACGAGGGCTCAAATAATGATTGCCTTAATGCAGACTACCGGTTCCGCGTGGTGTAAGTACCTACTCTTAAAGTTATCACATATTGTTAGACCTAAGATGAGTTTCAGCGCTAATGCTCTGCTAAAATATTTGTCCGTCGCGGCGTGGAAATTTGGTTCAGTGACGTTTTTCTATTACTTCACTCTACGTACAAATCGGACTTCGCTATTGTCCACTAAAGGTAGTTGTGAAGTAAAATATTTTTAGTTCTCACAATATTTCAACTTTAAATTATCGTAGATTTATCGAAGATTGGAGACAAATTATACAGTTTCTACAGTAGGTATGATCTGAACTAAGAGATAAAGTTAGAAATACTGCTTTTTGCTACTACAGTCGCTTAATTAAGTTTCGACATTTTTTTTCTAAAGGAAACTGTACCTATCTACATTACCTTTATAATCGTAGACAAATCTAAAAGCTTCCTCCTTTCAAAGTGGACAAAAAATGTCTATCACGACATTTTATTTAACTGCTACTTAGATAGGAATCCCATTGCCATGAAAAATTCTGTCTGGCTGACAGGAACTAATTAATTATTAGTCACTAATACTACTTACTTTAAGTGGATATTCAAAATAACATTCGACTACAACCGATAAGATTAATTCTCGAAATTGATGGGATGAATATCGGGCCATGTAAACCAGTAATCTTCCTTTGCAAGCAAACAAAGGATTGATTAAGTTTGATGAACCTAGGTGCGTATGACAAGTTATATTTCTTTAAGCAAAACATCTGTCTGTATTGATTTAACGCACTAATCTCTAATGATAATTAATGTAAAGTATTCTTTATTGTAAACTAGCGTTTTCTCGCGGTTTCACCCGCGTCCCGTGGGAGCTACTGCTCGCACCGGGTTAAATATAGCCTATGTTACTCGCAGATAATATAGCTTTCTAATGGTGAAAGAATATTTAAAATCGGTCCAGTAGGTAGTTTTTGAGTTTATCCATTACAACCAAACAAACAACCAAAGTTTTCCTCTTTATAATATTAGTATACAAATGACTATTCATGTTCAATCTCACATCAAGTAAAAGAATTTGCATTGCAGCTCTTTGCAAGTCATATGAAAGATTTTAACTTCCTTACCCAATCGGACATTACATATATCTACTTAATTATCTATTGCCTGAATACATAATATTATTACGAAGGATGCTGTCATACATACATAATATAAATACATTACTGTGGTGAGGTAATTTGTGTAAGCATGATTCACGGTTGACCTGTGGACTTTCAACAATTTTCCGCAACACATCCTATTTTCTTGTCAATCATCGACTTTCAGATGATGAGTCATATGTATTTTTTGTTTAGGTGGTAACGTTACACTCTCCTTATCTAATGCAGTACCTACTGCGAATGAACTGTAATAGAGACCCTAAATCCAATTTAAACAGTCTTGCATACCATTGAGTGTTGAGACAATTCGTCATCTGGTGCAATATGACACGTTGGACATTAAACTTATAGCGCCACTCCTTTATACGTCCGGGCATAAAAATCAGAGTATTATAAATTAATCTACATTCATCCTCGTGTATCTGGCGGGATAGATAACGATACTTTATAACTGCTCGTTAATCATACAAGTGAATGCCGAGCATTCAGCATTCAGTATATTACGGCAGCGCCTCATAACGCCAATTAGGATGATCAACAGAAATAGAAACGTAGGACCTCCCCTTGCGACCTCTTTCGTCTGTTTGGGGATCGGATATTGCGTGTTACACACGAATGCAACACTTTCTAGCTAAATATGCTATATGGGGGTCTGTACTGACCGCTTAGTAACCAAACGCTATACAGAAAGTACCTACAATAGGTTTCCTTACGAGTTTTAACTGAAGATATAACAACAACCTGCTATTATCCAAGTTCAAGTCTAAAAACCTCAAAAGTAAACACAAAACAATTTCGGCGTGACAAATACATGCGCACGAGTTGGAAACGCGACGTAGAGAGCAAGGGGCATGGTCACGCGGCGTGACAACTCGCTCGTCCAATTGGTCGAGATTGCGCGCTTCCGTCGCGGCTTCCGCCCGATAACAGCAAGACCACTGCAAGTGGTAGAGGTACGTACTTATTAACTTACAACAACGGTCAACGGACTTGCTCAATGCTCGATACTACCTACTTAGACGCTCGTTATGCTATTTAGACCGGACAAACGCCACATCGGATGTTCAAATCGAATATTCCGGACTGGCCGCATTGCTTTGTTAGTAGGTTCTGCACACTTACTTAATTTTAGAGTACCTTGCATCTTACTTAATTGTACCCATTGTACTAAATATTAACAATTACCTACAAACCCTACTTATATCATATGTATGTCTTAAGGGTAATCTCAGGAGTTTGTACTTAGTAAAGACTTTGAAAAATGCTTTACCTATACATAGATAGGTATAATCTGAGCCAAGAAGGTCCGTTATCCTAGTAGGGCTTCATATCACATACCACACCGCAGGCAATGTTTACGTGTTAATTAAGGCCTATGACTTTTTTTAAACCTATTGTTTCTACTAAGTTGAATAAATTACTGTCGAGAAATGAAGTCGTAACTATCCACAAAAGCTCGGTATTGCTAGCTAAGCAACAGCAGTTAGCAACCGCTCACTAATAACGCGGTATTGCATTACGTTGTTGCTATGGATGCACTTACATGCAATAATGTAGTAACTTATAAATACTCTGAACTGGTACCCATATCTGCACAGGCAGGTACAATCTCCGTTCATTTAAGTACAATTGGTACAATTTGTGGATATACGTAGGTATAACCTTTTTTTTTTTTTTTTTTTTTTTGTTTCAGCTGAGGAAAATGCCTGACGCATACACACACCGCCCGGGGAGACGGTGAGGTTATGTGGGGCTTGCACCCACTAAAAACCTCAGCGTTTGTGCCGTCTTCTGCCTTTTAGAGAGGGGCCACGAGGACCAAAGACGACTTTCGTGACCTCTCGGCAGTGGCTGGTCGCCTCCGTCTACTGGCGATCCATCTCAGCAGCAGCTCGTGCAATGCAGGTAGCAGGAGTTCCCCGGTCTGCTACCCACTGGCTGCTGCTAGGGCGGCATCTGGGCGGCGTAACGCGTCCGACGCCTGCCCACCCTCCGGCGACGAATTGGGTCCGCATGAGCGTCTGCCTCACGGACCCGCTCCGCCGCCTCCTTCTGCGATATTACTTGTTCGCAGAAGGTATCTACGGCTTTCCAGCCGGCCTCGCTGCCGATCATCACTCTCACCAAATTCGGCAGCGAGAAGTCCTGTCCGGTATGAGCCGCCAACACATTGCGCTGCTCGTCCCAGGCGGGACACAGCTCAATGGTGTGCTGCGCTGTATCCGGGCTACTACCGCACTGGTGGCACACGGGGGTAGGTTCCCGTCTAGCCACCTTATGCAGATAGTACCCGAAGCACCCATGGTTGGTCAAAATTTGGGTGGTATAACCTACCTACAAACAAAATTAAAATACTTAAATCAATTTAGGTAAGTATGATTCATTTCATAATAACAAATCGAATAATAATTTTGATAAGTCTCCTTATCTACTTAAGAACATTAAAAATCATCCGGAAATGCCAAAACGAAGATAGGTACCTACCTATCATAAAATATTTAGAAAAGTCATGACTCATGACTCCGCTATGAAATAGATGCAACTTTTCAGAAAAAGTTGAGGTAACCTGTTTGTAATGAATAACATTTCTTACAAATGCCTAGCGATATCTTGTTAGTTGTTGTGCTGATAGCTGATAAATATTGCAAAATTTCCAGAGAAACGAAGCGGGGACATTGCGACACGGTCCTGTTGTGCAACTAACACAACGTGAAACGTTACATACATTTTGTATGACAAGCGCCGTTTGTGGCCCGGACGGGCCACGGCCGGGCTTTTACTTCATACAAAATGTATGTAACGTTTCATGTCCGTGCCCCGTTCGAGCCACGTACACGGCACGGCCCGGCCACGTCCCGGCCTAATATAAATCATCCCTAAGACGGTCCGTTAATAAATGTAGTGGAACCAAACGTTTTGCTTCAATGAAACCAATACGGTGACAAAATCATTGCTTGATTGGAAGGTATATATAATTAAATATATTTCCGTAAGTAAAAGAACCTGCATGTTGTGGCAATCTTAGGTGACGTAAATATTTACGTAATTTGGTAGCTTAGGTCAGTTTTGCTAGCTTGGCCAGCTTGGCAGTGAATAGTCGGTCAATTAGATTACCTCTTAGGTTACATAATATCATCATCATCATCATCATCAGCCTATCGCAGTCCACTGCTGGACATAGGCCTCTCCAAGTGCACGCCACTGAGATCGATTTTCGGCTTCTCGCATCCAGCTCCTGCCAGCCGTCTTACATAATATGCTTTTAATTAACTTATGCAAATAAAAGTTGTTCAGTCACTCTAAAAGCGAAATAAACTATCTTACAAAAATATGACTTATAAAATATCTCTATCAATCTTCGATCATATTTACGGTCACCCTACGTAAAGGAAATAGCTGAGAGTGCCGAGGCGCGAGCGAGCAGAGCGGAGCGGAAGTGGCGACCGTTCCCACGGACATTCATCCGTTACTTCACCTCGTACATCCCCCCTCCCCCCACCTACAACCCGCCGCACCTCAAACTATCCAGTGCTTTCTTGGAAAATCTGGGTTTACTTAACAAAGCCATAAAACAACGAACTTCAATAGGAAATCTCTTCACCTAGTCCGGATATCGCACCTTCACTGCAAACAGTTACCGATCATACCTTAACCTTAAGTTCATAATAGGAATCGGTCAAGTTATCAAGATGAACGAACTTATTTAAATTTTAAATGAGAGCACAGGAAATAATAATAAATATAAGCTTTATGTGTATAAGGATAGCTGGAATGGTGGTATGTCGGTCAAGGGCAGCACCATCAATCAAGGCGATCAACATTACGGCGGAACAAGGGCAATAATGATGAAAACATTGTTTGATAACTTAACTACTCATCCGAGTTGACCCACTTCCTAAAATACTCAGAAATCATTAAAATTAATTATTACATATTATTGAATATGTAATTGAAATACATTTCACATTAACCTCTTGACCTCTCATTTGTGAGTCACTCAAACGGAATTTAAGATGATGGTCATCGACATACAAGATGGTATCACTCACCACATCAAACACCTCACAACTTCCTTACGACCCTCCGGAACAACATCTATTGACCTATTTACCTGCTTCTGCCATGTCATGAATCCTGCGTCAAGTGCACTTTACTAATTAATCGAGCGAAAATTTAAAGGGAAAAGGTGCGAAGCCTTTTGACTTTTAACGCAGTGTGGGAGGTTCGATCTTATTTCTTAGTACCTACGTTCTTCAAAACAATAGTCGGGGATAATTTGACTCTTGTTTATAGACGGAACACGAACCCGGCCCGAATAGAATCGATGTCTTTGTCGACTAAATAGCCGACGTTAACGCCATACCCGCAATAGGTCCAGCTGATCTCATTGTTTAGTCTACACGGGAACGCTTTTAATTCCTAACAAAACTGATTACAAAGCTATGTGATTACTCACGACGATATTTATTAGTATGTGTGTGTGATTATAAGTGTAATGCGGAATGCGGCGAGACAGAATTTGGGTTAGGTTTCGTTCGGTTGTTAGGTGGAAATGTGGAGATTATAAATAGTGCCACAGTGGTAGGCCAATTTGGAATGGAATTGTCCTTTAGGTACTAATCTGTATTTGGTATTTGGTATGTCTGTCGAAATAAAGTCTTTTGAGGGTGTCATTTTATTAATTAGGATGAAGAGGATTTTATTCATCAAACCTAGCAATGCCTGAACCACCCAGAGTAAACCAACCATGGAAACAAGTGACCAACACCAATGGTATTCATCACTGAATAACAAAAATGTTCGTTAAACCCTCAGTTGGTGGAACGTCGTGATCGTACAAGTGGACCGGATCTCCGGCGTGTGCGCCGGCCGGAAGTGCGCAAGACTTCCGCTCCCTCGGGAGTCGCCGTCACGCGTCGCGGCGACTGCGCAACCGTGTCTTACCAACTGCGGCTTTCACGACAGTGTTACACCACGCCGCTAATACTAAACGAACTCATGTCCAACATATTTCATTTGATAATCATATATTTGCTTTAATTAGGTAGCTGCTATTCATAAGTTGTGGTTGACGAAGTCACAGTAACAACAGCTAAGTTTGCTGTTCAATAGTCCGTGAATTTGTTATGATCGGAAATGTAAAATTAATCTAAATCAAAGCAATGTTCTAGGTATATGGAATTTTGGCACCAACACCTGTGCACGATTGCTAATTGGATTGTTTTTATCGCAGTGGAACACCAAAACTTGTGTTTTCCTCTATTTTCCCACCGTAATCAAGCTGCGAAAAAAATGATAATTCTCTGTGAGCGAAAACAAAATGTAGATGGTACGGTGTTGAATAGATAATACATATTATTCAAGCATTTTACTATTTGTTTCTTGCATTTTCCTGTTTTAAAGTGTAAGATAAAGAGATTTTCATTCGTTCATTGTCAGTCTACAGCTTTTAATTCAACAAGTCATGTATTTAGTGGTGGTTCCCGGAGCCATCATGGATTGTATATTAGCCGCGATAGATATCCATTTTTATGAATACACAAAATATCTAATTCAAACAGTATGCTGGTCTTAAATACAGTTGTTAACGCGATAAAGAACGACGTATGCACTATTAAACACATTTTACTGATACTTTCAGCTCACACAATTTATTTCTACTAACGCAATAGACGAACTTACACGAAAAGTCCAGTTTACTAAACTAGTGAATTTATCTTTCTACGTTATTTGGCCTTCATTCACACGTTATTTATTATCGCGGTTTTTGCTAAAAATATTTTATTTACAATACATGGCTATTTTCGTAAGCGTAACTGGAAAAGCAGTAAAGAGGTTTGCCTACACCTTTATATCTATCTTGGCAACTATTTGTTGGTCGTTGGTCTTTCCGTCTTTTCACAGCTTCTGTGGGCCGTTACATTCTTTGTTATTATCTATATTTTGAAATTCAGACGTCATGTCTCATTCTTATGTAATTTAAAATTATTTATGCAAATACAAATTAAATCTGAATAAAGCGTGTTATGATAGCTGGCGAGGTCACCTCCCCCGTATCACCTAATTCGCCTCATCTCCCTATAATAATAACCTTGAACCCTCGGAAGAAAATCGAAGCTGCTCAGGTAAATAACCTTCAACTAAGGCTAGCAGCATAAATCTAATTGATACAAGTAAATTCAGTGCCGGTGTGTAGTAACGGTATACTTAATTATGACGTTTTTTTATTCATTAAATTTATTTGATGACTTCCTATTAGAAGATTGTATATTGAAAGTCTGAGACACAGCGTCAGCCATGTAAGTAGGTAGTCTGTGATCATACCAAATGTGAGTGTACAAATACTAAATTAGGAACATGAACTGTAGCAAATTGGGGTCATAAAAATGCAATAAATAAATTTGCTTTCAATATTAATTACGCAGATACCTGTAAAAGAACTAAAAATTAAAAAGGAAGAGGGAAAACACCATGAACATCATAAAACTCAATTGGTGCGATATCCTGTGACACCTCCTCCAAAACCAGTACCCAAGTTTCCATTAAATATTTCATGGCATCCAAATACTTTATGTTTCGTACTGGAAGATGAACCTGTTTTAATCAGAGTTTGGTAAGCATTGCCTTAAAAGAAATAAACCTATCTACCGCATACATAATCAGAAACCTAAAAGCTTTACTTTAACAAAGAAGCAAACAATTAGAATTCTAAGCGACTTATTAATATGATGAAACAAGGAAACAATTTCATTGTCACCAGGATTTGGAATCGTTCCAAGCGTTCGATCTACTTCAACTGCTGCGGACTGTGGGATGACCTAGCGCGGTTCGGAGCTAGTTGGCGCTGCTTCCCTCGTACGAGGATCTGGCTGCCTCCAGGTCTGAGGTCCAAAATGTTTGTCGAAGCAACCCCTCATGACGTGTCCACAATCCCAGGCGCCGTCACCTACATGCAAATAGCTGCTGGACATCTGAGGGATAACGTTACGGGATACTTTTCAATACCCATCGTAGCAAAATTCTTGAAATATAATAAGCCCCTTTTACCTGAAGGTGAATAAAGTGCCCATTTGGATGTTTGGGTGTTTTAGTGTTTAAATTTCAATGAGGAAAAATTTATAATAACTATTAAGCAGGTGTATCAATACCTATTTAAAACATTATATCTCTCTATTGTTATGAAATAATATCACTCCTGTAAGTAAATAAGTAATAATAATTATGTAAATATCCTTATGTCTGTAGCGTTTATATCAAAGTAGGTAGTCTATCTGATAATTCCTGGAAATCCACAACTGATTATAATGATTCATATATGATTGTTTTAATGTTTATTATTATTTATTTTTGTAAAAGTAGCCGCAACTGCTTGAATACTCTCATGCATAGATACGTCGATTTTACATAACGATTTTATTGCCTTGACTTTGTGATAATTATTTATTTTGTTACAAGTATAGGTACGTTAAAAAAGAATAAAACACTGTGTAAAACTAGTTTCTTAATGTAAATTAGGTCCATCTATTAAAATACCGTAGACACAAGCGCCGTGTTCGTCCGGTAACATAATGTAACTTTTATACATATGTATTATTGCGTCACCGCCGTTTTGAGACATAATAAAGAGAATAATAAGGAATCAGAATAGGTATAAAACCAGCTGGGGGTAAAACTTATACGATTCTGACATTTAAGACCTAGTACAGAAAAATATTATTTGGATTTTCGCTTGTCATAAATTGTTGATTGTAGATATTGCAGAAAGCGTATCCAAAACACCTATTTCGCTTAAACATAACTTTAATACAGTTTATGTAATTTGCTGTTCGATACATACATTATTATGTCACAATTACTTCGGTGTCTAGAATCAGTTTGTAGTAATGTCAAGTAATGGGTCGCATGGAACGTTATAGCAGAACTTGATTAGCAGTCGATCATTAGATTGTAATTTATTCAACATTCTCGCTGTAAGTCAAAGAATTGAATAGATAATAATGATTATCACATTTAGATAAGATACTGAGATACCCTTTGTTTTCACTTGGGGAATTCCTTCCAGCAGTGAGGCCCCTATAGCTGGAATCAGAATTTATTGAAGAACTTCCTTGTTCGTTTTCCAGCTACCTATTCTTGAAGTTTCCTCAAGACTTGCGTCAATCGTGCCTTAGGTACATCCTTAGAATGTGGCTGTCGCATGACTGAGATATCAGAATAGTAATCAAATTGAATTACTTAAGTGTGCGTGGAGACAGGCGTGCAGCGTGGCGGGAAGGGAGCGCGCGCGTGTTGCCCTGCTTTACTCTCCGGTAGCTGGTATATTAGGCCTAATAATCTCGTCGATGACTCACGGCCTTTGTCCACAAACAGTAGGTAAAAACTATTAATGGTAGACTTTGATAAATAACCCACCAAAGATTATTTTCAGCAGTTTCATCAGCGATTTCATGTTGAACAGACACTTTATTTTTAAACACTTTGAAATCCGTGGGTGTTGCAGCAATACTGTTTTTGCTTTAGCACAAGAAAGTACAGAAACGGATTATAAAAATACCTGCATTAACGTACGAAAATTCCTTCTTATAATAAACTTATAGGCACATAGGTGGATAGCTCTACCCACAGTTATTTACTCAGCGTACATAGGTAGAGATCATCAGATATTGGTACCTACGACTCTACGTAATGGAAGATTTAACGGAGCCTGTTTACAAATCAGTTCCAGCGATATTTTTGTTTTAATGTTGATTGTCCTCTGAATAAAATTATTTGTATAGTGCCTACGAGCCGCAATAGCGCGAGAAATAGATTTTACGAGTGCGTGCGGCGCGATATTTACGTGTGTTTACACTTCAGACGATTTTATAGGCGCAACGACACCGTCATGTGCCATATTAACATATAAGGAGCTCTTTAGTACCATGGCGTTATTACGTAACTGCCACACTCCAGCCCGTGCACTATTCAGGTATCTTTATGGCTGGAAGTTACTTCTAATTTACTCCTGCCTACCCGATTTAAGGAAGTCGGATTAACTGTTTTATTTTCTTTATCAGTAATATTTACACAACGATTTTGTCTTGCCACCACATTGTCTTTTATAAAATGCAATTTATATAAGCAATTTATTTAAGTGGCCATTTTATAACCTAATCAGAGAATGGGTTATTAAAAGTGTTATTAATAGAAGATTTATTTATATGATTTTGGAACTTCAAGATTTCATTCTCATATTTTTTATCAGAACTGGATAAGATCACCTTTTGCAATGGTATTTAGGACCAAATTGGTCTATAAGAGTAGATGTATTGGTCCATAGAGGAAGACTAATATAAAGGCTTAATATTTTTAACCTTACATCGTGATAAAATAGCATTCTAAACTACCATAGCGATGCAGCAAACCCTTAAAAAAATCATATCAATTCTACGTAATAAATTGTTTGAGAAAAACACAGACCTCAGAGGACAAAATTAAGCAAATAGCAATTTCAAATCTTCCAAGGTTGTTAGCAAAGATGACTGGAACTAAGTTCAACAGCACAACAAAAACGTTGAGACTCGGGAAATAAGATGGTTAGTGAATAAACATGTGAATTTGTGGCACGCATCGTCGCCAGCGAACAATCAGTTGTCCAGCTACATGGCTTCCGGGTGCTGATTGATGCTGATTGATATTGATTCGAGCAAGCCGGGCCTGCGCCCCGCGGCCAGCTCTCTACACTTGTATGGTACCCGACAACATTCAGTGCAGATTATATTAATCAAGATGGAATACGAGTAGATAGCTATGGGTACCTATGTCACGCATCAAACGCTACTAGGAATGTTTGTATTTGCGCCTGAACTACGGTATTGTTTGAACAAGATATCTTGCCTAAAAGCTTAGTTCGATGATGTTAATATAAAACTCTTCAAAACCTATAAATATTATAATACATGTCGTTCTATAAAACATAAATAAAAGACAATCCTATATTGTGACACTTTCTTTGAAATACCGACGTCTTACCTATTCAGTTATGTTCAAAGACATTTTATTATTATTGAGGACTCTCCTGTTCTTTATTAATACTTAACATAAAACGTTTTCAACAATTTAATTTCACCGTTGCCTCTGATGTTCTATTCGGAACACAAATTATCGACTCGGTTTGATCCCACGCCCAAAATAAAATATCATATTTCCTGTCAGGCGGGCAAGCTTCAGCATTCGAGTGTCTTTTTTTCTCTAATTTTTTTCAGGTCTCCAAGTTTTTTAAGGAACTGCATCGCACATGTTTGTTCAACATACGCGTCTTCTTAACAAGTAGTTTTTGGCGTCTGGCGACGATATCTGTCTACTATTATGTCTAGAGTTTTTTTCATGTAGGTGATATTACACATTTGAACTAGGTGCAGTTGTATTATGGAAACACGTCAAGCGTAACAATTATTGTTAGATAAAAGCTTTTTGAAGTTGACGAAGTAAAAAATTACAAGCCAGATTGCTAGTAGCTTACACATGTTGAGTTTTTTGAATTTTCTTTCAGAGCTTTCTGCTGAAGTTGATTGATCAATGTACCAAGAGTTGAAGGTATACTACCTATGCTATTAAGTATTTATAATACTAGTTAGTAGTAACTTAATGACATATAGAACGTATGTTAATTATTTCTAAATCGGTCTACTAACAGCTTCTGAGTTTTTACGGTGTCATAAAGCATGCGACATTAATCTGCTAAACTGTTACTATAAACTCCATAAGCGTCATCGTAACCTGTTATTAATTGAATGACGTGATTTCACAATGGCTGATCAGTGGTTACAGTGGTGCTGCCGTTAGGTGGCTCAAGCGTGCGCATGTGCGTTTAGCGGTGGCAGTGTATTACAGGTGTTGCGCTGCTTCTCACGGCCGGTTCCGCGCCGCTTGCATAACGGCCTGCGCCCGCGCCACACGTAACGCGCCGTAACACCGCGCATTATGCATGTAGGGCGCAAGTCGACGACTCCGACGGTGCACGCGCTAGCTTTGTTCGCAATAGACAATTTATCATCTTTATGTACTGTTATTACAGTACTCGATCATGTTACTGACAAAACAAATCGCATAGCCAATGATCATTCGATGTAAGATAAATTCATCAAACTTTTAAAGATCAATAAGCTTTTACTTCCTTCAACCAAAATCACGATTTAATTCTACATTTAAGATTATTTTACAAGCATTCACCTGGCAATTAATAATTTAATACATCAGGTAGACACGGGCGGCTGATGAGGATGACAATTCAAAATCCTCTTTATCTATCATACCATTTTAGACTCAAGCTGCCTATTGTATCGCTACCACAAAAGCCTGCCCACTGCGCCCTCGTCTCGGGTTACTGATGAAGATGACATGCGCACGAGACAACGCAGATCACCCTGTCAGATACATGCAGAAATCTCGCCTCCATCAACAAAAGATCAAATTCCGTGATTGGAGTCGAATGCACCCATTTTACGGAAGCGGTAGGCGCCAGCTGCCTGTACAGTATCAAATACCACACTGATAAAGGCTTCCTTTAATAAGAAAAATGTAAGGCGAACTCACGACTCAACTTCAAAATGTTTTCACGCTAAATCGAACCGAGACAGTGATGGCCTGTAATGTACACCGACTACGTACTCAATGATCGCTTTGAAATCTTCTTTAGCTTTCTTTTCATGCATTACTGACGACGGCTCGTAGCCACTTACAAACGTTGGAATCAAATATCTTGCATGTAGGTATTGGGATTGATAATATTATGAACCCAACTATTCGCGGCGTACCTATTGTAATTAAGATTTTGAGTCACGTTGTTAAAAGTGGATGTGACACATTGGAACATTGTTCAAATTGATAAACTATCTTATCAACTTATTCATAAATCTGAATTTAGAATCGTAGCTACACGTAGCAGCAAATATTATTTCATATATTCATTCAAAGTTAATTTGAACTTATGAAACTGTGGAGTTTCACCACTACTACTACTAACTACTCTATGTGATTGGGAAGACAGACAGGTGACTAATTCGCGTGTGTATTACAATCGCAGTTTTTACGTGTTTTTCAATCATAGGCACTGTTAGCTTTGAATGCTTTGTTGTTGATGGCTGTCAAACAGTCTGCACGAAGAATTGGCACAACAGACGGTTTTAAGATATCTAATTGTACAAATGTTGAAAAATCTTGTAGGTGGATTCATTGGACCGACTTTGATGTTGATTTCACTTAGCTCTTTCTGTTTCTTTTGGTTTGAACCCCACAACAAAACATAACATGAATGATTAAAATAAAAAGTAGGTACGTAAGTAACAGTGCATATCTATACTTATAATAAATCTGTAGAGAGGTCAATTCTGTACATTAAATATATTTCCAAAATATCTATCAGGGGGTGATTAGTGATCGATACTGATGCCAAAAATGCAATCAGTAAAAAATTTGTCTGTCTGTCTGTATGTTCGTTATGGAAACAAAAACTACTCGACAGATTTTAATGAAACTTAGCACAAATGTTTTTCATATTCCTGGGCAGGTTATAGGATACTTTTCATCACGCTACGATCAATAGGAGCAGAGCAGTGATGGGAAATGTTGGGAAAACGGGAGAAGTTACTCCATTTTTCAAGCTTTCGTCACGTGTGCAGCCTTATTGGTTAAAGCTAAGTAGTAATAGGCTAGGTACGCATAGATTTAGATAATTGGATAGGCTGGTGATTATTATTACTTTCTCTCTTTGCACAAAGTCCGAATCTAACGCGGACGAAGTCGCTGGCAGAAGCTAGTCATCATTATATTATTTCCGACTAATAATCATAATAAATGATTATGAGTCAGGTATTAGCACTTAGCGGATGGGTTACGTCAAGCTACATCGTGCCTATCATATTTCTATCTGTGATTCACGATCGTATCGCACTGTATCTTTGTATTGGAGATAGGGAAATAAGATTAAAGTTTGTTCAGATAAGCTTTTCATTGTATAATCATGACTGGGCATCGTGGTTCGCGGTTTTATTGCGACCTCTTTCATTTATTCGAATAGGTACCAAAGAGGTGCAATCAGGTTCATTATCATGAGCCCAAGTACGTTTATGTACCTATATTATTTTTTTCTAATCAAGTATTACACCTGCTTTGTAAGAATATTTAATAGCAGAATTGATTCATGTTTCAGACTTGAAGGGTTTTCGTTCAGATTACCTACCTCAATGTAAAATTCCTTCAGTATGAATTTGCTTTGATGACACACCTATTTGTAGATAATAAGAATGAATAACATCAAAAGAAGTTTGAAATAGCTACATACAGCAATATTGGTAGGCTAAGATTTTTATCTGCTAAGGAAAAACAACGAAAATAAGTAACATGTGGTGCAATAATAGGCATAATTAATTGTTAAGTATTGCTATCAGGTAAGAATTAGGGGAATTGCCTGTGATACCTACGGCTCAATGTAGGTACAGACATAATAGATAATGACGAGCTGGGAAATCGGTAGTTACTATTATTTATCAGGTAAAAAAAACTGGTTTTTTTATCATACAAAAAAAAACCACGAATCAGTTAATCTGGAAGGAAGCCCAGACCTACACTTATTATCATTTATTGAATCAAGGAAAAAACATAGAATATCTATGTTTTGCAACTTTTTTCCGTATACCTACTTATAATTTTACTTATTTACCTAAGTATTTTCCTAACACCAGTTGAAAAGTTGGGCGCGGAAGTCCCGTGACCGGAAGCAGGAGAGCATGTCGGGGTGGAGGGGGAAGCATCCGGTGACGTCCTTGCCTTTCCGGGCCAGGACTTCCGGTTCACTATCGTAACGATTTTCTCCTGTGGAAGCAGAAATGAACGAAATTATTTTTGAATTCGTTTTCAGGGCAATGCAAAAACAACAGTTTTTAGGTACCTATGTTCACAAAACCAGTCTGGAAAACACAGTAATCAAGGAAGATCCTTATTTTAATCGTTCTTTTTATTTACTCATTAGGAACTCATTACAAATGTATAATAACTCTGCAGGTGCATACCACATGCTATCAAGTACACAAACATTTAAGTTTAAAGTCCAAAAACAAAAAAAAAATTCAACAAATTAAACTCACAACGATTGCCAAGAAGCAATCATCGATCAAACGCATTTGAGACTTCATACAATCTTCACAGTTGCGTGTCATTGGGATAGATAGTTTTTTTGTTTTTGTTCTCATAAATGTACTGAAACACGTGCATGTTGTAGACGCCACTGAAGCAAGCTTCCCCAATCAACATTGAACCTTATTGTTTGAAGATAGAGTTGAAAATCAATTAAGGATAGACAGATTGTAGTTGCTTGATGTACTGTATGAGATTGTAGACTGGTGGTGTAAAGTGAAGACTCCCGGAGAGTTGTCGCCGCGTGAGGCCTTCCGTTCAGGAACTGACACCAAAAATATGTATTTCTGTGATGATGTTAGATGTATCATATGTCTGAAATGTCCTAATTTAAGTTTGGATTTCATAACTCTTTTGTTTTGTTTTGAGTAATCTATGAAATCTGCAGATCAAAATTTCGAATCACATCATCCCGTTTTACCATATCTTTACCGTGACATCGTTAATGTTGGCTATAGATACCTACTTGAATTCTATAAGTATATTACAGCTTGTCTCAATTAAAGTAGCCTTTCTGAAATTAGCTATATTTGTAGATAATACATAATTTTAACTCCTACGGATATATTTTGACATCTCGTAACCGCACGATCAAATCCTTAAAATGAATCATTCGTACTAAATGCAATGACGTCATCAATATCTTTAGAAATGAAACCAAGCTCGTTAGGAAGGATTTGTTTTACGATAATAGGCGTAATTTAGCCTTTAAAAGTGTCAGATATCGGCCACCACGTGTAAATATCGCGCAGCTTTGGCTAAAATATATAGCACAATAAAAATGTGTGCCAGTCGGGTATACCGTGGCCTTTGTATGTAGTTACATATCTAATAAGTTAAATAATTAATAATCATATTATAACTTCAATTGAACATTACTTATTAAACGCTAATAAGTAATCCCTGCACTGTTTTTTATGTTTATAAACACATTATTATTTATTACCCACCAGTCCATTAAAAATCAATAATTTAACAAGTTAGAAAAGTGCTTAAATTAAAGTTTAATGTAAAGTAGTAGAGTACCTACTCATAAATATGTAAATATTGTAATATTTGGTACATTTAGTATTTAATGGCTACTCTATTTTGCTAATAAAATTCAAGTTTTATGACTTTTTGATGTAAACTCAAGCATCTACCCATAGGCATACAAGAAACTGCAGCGTATTACAGCATGCATATTTTCTTTGTACAGTTTAGCCAAGTTTCATAAGGAACTCGGCGGGAGAGCAAATAGCTACCTATAATAATATGACACTGTAACAGCCGCGTAACAAAATGGGCTGTTACGTGATTCTTTAACTATTTATGTTATGGTTATTTAGTCGGAACTTCAGTAGCAGTACAGACATGGATGCTAGGGTCAATAAACTGCTAGCTAAATGTGAGATTTAATCAATATCAGCTCAGTAGGCAACACGTTCCCAGTTGTTGCGTAATTACTTGTACGGACTGGACACAATATTCAATTGAGGAAGAAGATATGAAATACAGATATGATGTAATCAATTCGCGTGTAAGGGACCAAACATGTCCGCTGTTTGCAATAGTGAGGACATTACCTACTTTGAATTAAATTTGGAGACTTTTAATGTTTTAATTTTTCAGGAAGAGGAAGTTTTAGTTCAAAGAACATTACTAGTACGTACATGAATGGTAATTGCCAGCAGGTGATGAATTCAGTTATTTCCGAATTATTATTAGTTTCAGTAGCATATGGTCGTATCGGAAGATAGGAATCGATAATGATCACAACTCTGCAAAAAATTACTTACCTATAACACAACACCGATACAGAAAAATCACCTAATCTCGATATAGATCGCATTGTCATCCAGCATTTGGAATATTTGATTTTATTATTAATTAATTATCTATTGGTACTGCACTTATCAAGGCAGGAGTCTAAAACAAAAATAAAGTTTAGTGTTTACATAAAGACTTCCAGAGAAAACAGATGACATATAGTAATATACATAACCAATCCATGTACTCGTATACATTGTCCACACGTGCGCGCCGATCAAGACAAGTGCACTGACATACAACGGTTCAATTCTCAGAATCGGGTTAATTCGGTGTGTGACGTCACCGGCGTCTGCGCGGGCGCTGCTTCCTTGTCCGACGGAATAACGACTCGTGGGTAATTAATAGTTAAATTCATTTAGTTCCTGACTTACAAGTTGACACTTTGAAAGTGAATAATTGCCGTATGAACTGGAATTGTGCGCAAGTGTGCGGCTCCTGGCTTCTAGTGTAACGCAATCCTAATAAGTAATAACTTAGTTTTGTAATGTAAACACTGCAGTCAAAGTTCCGCGCAACTTCTGAGATAATTTTATGGAGATCATATTTAGCTGAGAAGTTACTCTGAAATGAGAACCTGAACTGTTATCTTATCTCTCAGCTTGGTTTTCATTCATTCGGCCCTCAATCCTTTTAAACATTACAAGCCTAAGTTAGATGTACTTAGTAGCAATCTTATTTATAGGACATATTTTTAAAAACAACTATGAAATTCCAGAAAAGAGCAGTAAATCTAGTTAAATGTCATAATTACAAAATTCAATATACAAATTCGACGAAGGCACGTATATAATTTTAAAACTTTTTAAACCAAATTACTTACAAAATGAATACTAAACTCACGAAGTCATCGATAATCGATTCGAAAAAAATGAAGACCCGACGGTCTTTGATTGGAACCACATGACGTCTTCGAACGACAAAATAAATTAAAAAACAATCACCAGATCATTTAAGTAAACAGAAAAAAGCTTTAAGCCTCGCTGCAACCGAGACATTTGCTCCCGAAAACAAACCTATTAGTCCCTAAGGTTTACGAAAACGCGTTCAGAGTTCAAAGTAAGTTTGTTCTGAGGATGTTACCCGAGCTTAACGTTAACTAAGGCGTTTATGTTTCAAGGACTTGTTGCGTCGCAGCGTGGGAAAGCTCAGTGAGGTCAGGTGGCACATGTGGTGCACTCCTGTTTAGGATGTTTAAAAATAATATTTAACAAAATACGAAGGTGCAGAGATTGAAGACTTCGCGGGGGAGATGAGTTACACACCTACACATCAGCCTCCCGGCCTGGTGGTCTGTAAACAATAATAAAGCAGAGCATTATTTATCTTAGTTATGACGAGACTTTACGATGCTTACGGTTTATCTACCTACATGTGGACTAATGTGGAGCTAATCGTGTTACACCGCGGAATTATGTTAGCCCATTATAATTCACTTTTCTATGTAGAAGAGATGGCTCTGTAATTTAGTTTTATCCATAGATACATATGTAAGAAAAAAAAACGAAACTCTCGCATTTATATAATTTGTATTTGTTATGTATGGTATGTGTCGTATCGGCCAGCTTATTGTCATGCACTTTCTGCCTCCGAGGCATTTGAATTCGCATCCCCTTGTGAGTGCTTTTTCGCGTGATCTGCTGGGAAGAATGTCTTCGTCCACAAAAACTAAATCTCAGCATTGGCACCGCCCAACTTTGGCTTCTGTACGTCACATGAGCCCGTGGGATGAAAGCGATCATGGACGGGAATTCGCAACGTGGGTGTCCGGCTCGCGCTCGCATTATGCAGCAGTTTTTATGCCTCCTTGTAGATAGAACGTTTTCTGTTTATCGATGCGCAATAATGTAGGCTTTGTGAATGAACAAACATGGTGCGTAAACACGCCCAGTGACGCGTTGCTTCATTGGCTTTTGGTAAACGCCTGCTTCTAACATTTCCAAACTCAAAATTAGATGGCATTCTAACTTTGCTTTGCAAATATAGGTACTGTACAGTGTACGTATCAGGCAGCGAAAATTGGGATTAAATACTTGAAATACGGGTGGAACTTACTTCAGCGATCAAAAACGACAACATCTACCGAGATACCCATGGATGCTACAAAAAGTGTAATGTGTGTCTCATTTGGCTGATATTTTTCGTAAGATTGAATCGCTCTCTGCATCTAGAGTAGAATTTGAATGTATTTATGCAAGATTGTAACATCATTACCAATTCACTTCCGTATGTTGAGAAAAAATCTCAACGTTTGCTTGTATGTGTACGTACATTAAGTATTTTTTGGTTTAGCTGTGTGTTCATGTAAAATGAAATACCTGTTTAAAACTAAAATATTCAGATTGTACATAGTTTTTTACAGTTTTTTTTTTTTCTCACTGCCTACCGGCATTTCTTGTTCTGTGAAAGATTATAATCATTGTATGTAAAATGTGAGCAAAATAACCATATGAAGATGAAGACGAAATCAACATTTATTAAATAGGTGTTACGAGAATAGTTCTAATAAAAGAAGTGGTCACATTGACATAACCGGCGGATGTCATAAATTAGCAAGTTGAACCAGTAGTGGGTGCGAGACGTAGAAACGATAGGCACACAACTTGACAGTCTGACACGGAAGCTGAATGTGCCTACAAACGCCCACAGCAACCGTCCGCTTGCGTCAGAATCGAATCTCAGCCTAACTATTACTTCCTATTACACTGTACTTGTAGGATTGCCACGAGATAACGAGACACCTCCTCCCTCCACTCCACATATTGAGATCTGAATAGAAGTTCCTTGTTACCAACAAAATAATCATGCCTTCATGGACGCTGTAATAATTTATCTGAGTAACATTTCTTGTAAATCGATATCAAATGAATCGGTGAAATATTATCAAGTTAACGAAAGTCTTCAATCAAGTAATAAGAGGTAGAATTTATTCGCAATTTAGGTACAGTACATCTTGGTACGTCAAAACTACATGTAACACAGTTGCTACAGTGCAAATAATAACGTTTAATGCAACGAGCATCACTGTGTCCTGCAAGTCTGGAATATCTATTGTGATAGTACAAGCCGAGTTGTCAGACACTTCCCGGTTCAACGCTCGTCAATGAGATCGCATACCAAACTATGACTTAACGCCTACTGACTGTGGAAGTGCTGTATCTAATTAGGTAGATTACGTGCATGGGAGATTCAGTTATGCCATGGAGGAAGTCTGCCTCTCGGTCATATTAACACAAATACTTTTTGACAGTTGGGAAATCCTGTGCTATAAGTAGACGACATGTTAACTCATATCGATAATATAATAGCTCTAAGTATGATAATTTTATTTTGTATATTAAACTTTAATTTGCAGATTGATGTGTCTTCCGCTACACGCACATTTTGGACAGGTTTGTTAATCATCTAAGTACTCCTAGTGTCACGCTTTTCTCGATTGGTTTTTGTGTGCTCTAACGTGTGTATCTAATACTAGCTTCTGCCAGCGGTTTCACCCGCATCCCGTGGGAACTACTTCCCGTACCGGGATAAGAATTAGCCTACAGCCTTCCTCGATAAATGGACTATCTAACACTGAAAGAAATTTTCAAATCGGACCAGTAGTTCCTGAGATTAGCGCGTTCAAACAAACAAACAAACAAACTCTTCAGCTTTATAATATTAGTATAGATCTGATAATTTGTGGAAAAAACACTGTTTTGTTGTTAATGAAGTTTCGTATTTGTTAATATCTTAAGTTTAGGAAAATACCTAAGTACATAGTTACTAAAACGACAAATGTATGACTGATTTCAAGTTCAGTTTATGTCCCTAATTGAAACCTTTATACACATTAGGTATCGGGCAAACACTATTCAATCTCCTGGTAATTTTCCTAGCTTCCTCTATTCACTATGGGGTGTGCAAGTCACACGTGAATAGCTATCGACGAATTGAATCAATTATTTTTTTCACTTCTTCAATTTGTGTAAGTTAAATGATTTGGTTACGTTTTAACCTTGAGGCTGTTCTGACAAACCAACGTCTTCCGGTAATACTGGTACCGTCTAGATACACACCTTGGATTGAAAATTACATATATCAGTTTGCCGGAAAATTGTGCAGTCATCTGAACACATACACTGTGTCAACAGCAGAAGTAAGTAGTTTGGTATGACGAAGTTCCTTTTGAGAACGATTCTGTACATAACAGGTTTTTTGACTAATAAAACCCTCGTAGGTATAATAAAATGGTTGATATTTCCATAGAGTTATTAATTTATGCTATTAACAGTATAATATATCACAAAGTTTGGCGTCAGTTTTATGAAACACGTGAGGTTTATTTAAATAAGATGAGCCGGTATCTGTCGATATTGTCTTCACTTTGGTTTTTGTAACTGGATATATTTTGGTATATTATCACTCACTAGTTACTTAGGGACTACTTTGATGTTCTGGACGTGTATAGAAACGTGAGTATATAGGTAATAAGACATTGATCTGTATCTCACTGCAAGCTTCTTAGTTGATGAGTCCGCATTGCTAGCTCAGTTGACCAGTTGGTGAGCGACATGGTGACGCGGAAACGCACTGGTACTCAGGGTGACATCGAGAGATTAGGTCAAGAACAACGAGCAATCATCATTTATCAGTCCAAATGATTACGACGGAAATACCATTTAATGGTGCCACACAATATGACACGATAACGCTTTTAATGTTGCTGCCTAGTATTTATCGTAAAACACTAATATTGTTCAATTACAATAACAATATGCCGTATGGTCGTGTCCTATCGTGATAACGTAATTTTATTACACACTGTCAGTCTTTCATAATTCTATTTATCGGTATCTAAGCATAACAAATTCCAATTACATCACATTATACGAGCGGTCCCGAGTGCCACGTAATAGCTCGTAGATCGTGGAGAAAGCACGCCGGCCTTGGCAATGAAGCACGCGCAGCCGGGCGCGTCGCGCGTCGTCGCGCAACGACCGCTGCGCCAGCGCCCACCGTCGCCGCCTGCGCTTATAATTGGCGCGAGTTTTCACGCATGCGCAACACTTTCGTTGTCAATGAACTTGGAAAGCGGGGATGCTCTGTCATTGTCATTAGATAGCTGGGAATGCACTCTCGCTGCCTTGCACGCGCTTCAATGGTTACTGCTTGCACGCAAGTGACGCAAGACACAATCGCTGCTTAATTATAAAACATCATCTAAATTATTTTAATTTCACCGACTTAATTATTGTACCTCTAGAAAGTGATTGAAACAATCGCTCACCTCACCTGATTTTACTTTTATCCAAAAGAGAAATTAGAGAATAGGTGGTAGATGGGATTACAGCAATGGACACTGCTCTATGCTACTTATACATTACAGACCTAGGTATCTAACCAAGCAGGTAAGCAATAAAAACGCTTTTGAAATAAGCAATTGTCGATCGATGATGAGTGACTAGTCTTTTCTCAATGACCACTAAGCGCAATAAAATAAACACACCAGTAACAAAAACGAATCACGTTTTAGACGCATGCTGGGACCGCACTTTATTAGGAATCCCCAATAAATTACTTACCCATATTTTTGCTGAGGCTTATATCTTTACCGTGGCTTAGGTGTCCCCAAATACCAAATAGGTGTTGTGTTTGTGTCCGTCAAACGTCTATCGTCTAATTGCCCTAGCTGATTTACTCGTAGACAAATTAGTGTTGCAAAGCTGAAAGTTGTCATGATTAGACATCATTACTACAATACAGTTTGTAGATACACATATTAATTTGTTTTATTAGGTTGTAACATAATAATCTGATAATGTTTTAAGAAACTTTATTTTATTTTTTTCGTACAATTAAGATTAACATTTTATTGAATGTATAGTCCATCATTATCTATGACCTCCTGCCAACGTTGGGGAAACGACATAATACCATTCTCGTATAACCTGGACTCACGAGAGTTAAAAAAATCTGTCAACCACTGTTCTAATGCATCTCGGTTATCAAAAGATTTTCCGCTAATGTGAGCCTGTAACGATCGGAACAAGTGGTAGTCAGATGGAGAAATGTCCGGCGAGTATGCAGGATGGGCTAAAGAAATCCAGCCTAGCTCCTTAATTTTTTTACAGGTCATCGATGAGGTGTGAGGTCGGGCATTGTCGTGGAGGAGATACACATTGCCATGTTTTCCTTTAAGATTATCGGCTACTTTATCCAACATAGCACAATAGCATTCACTATTTATGGTCGTTCCCTGCGGTAATAGTTCCCAGTAGATAACTCCGTGCATGTTCCACCAAACACTCAACATAACCTTCTGCGTATTCATTTTAGATTTAACCGTTGGTACTCCTCTTTGACCCGCGCTAAGCCACTGTCGCTTATTGTTATGATTAACATAAAGTAACCACTTCTCATCTCCAGTAACTAGATCACGAAGCCACGCAAAAGTACGATGTAAAGTCAGTAATTGTGTACAAATCGCTACTCGCATCATCCGTTGTCCCTCCGTTAATTCGTGGGGTACCCATTGACCGTGCCTGTATACTTTACCCATCGCTTTCAAATGTCGATCGATGGTAATATGGGAGCATCCGAGTTCCTTTTCAAGTTGGCGAGTAGGCCTCCTTGGATCTTCCTCAATGAGCTGCAATAGGCGATGAACATCAACCTCAACTGGTCGCCCTTCGTGAGGTTTATCTTCAAGATCGAAGTCGCCATTCGAGAAACGTCGAAACCAATCTACTGCTGTATGATAAGAGACTGCATGTTCTCCCATACATTGACATATGTTTTGTGCCGCTTGCTTAGCTGTATGTTTCAAACGGAACTCTTAAAGTAGAAGGACGCGGATGTCTCGTCTTTTCAAATCAATTTTTTCCATAATGCCACTCGCTGCGTTGTCAATTATTGCACTGATGAACTGAGCGCGCTCAACTGTATTTATACTCACAATCATAGAATTTTCTCGAAGCTGTGAAAAAATCTAGAATGGTCTCGCAAAAATTGTCAGATTATTATGTTACAACCTAATATATTTTATACTACGAATGGTAAAGAAGTTCAGAAATCAGTCGTACGGTAACATTTTTCTGGCCTAGTTGTCTCAGAGCCAATTGTATACCTACATGCTAATCAATCAGCATTCAGTTTGTAAGCCCCAATGGCGACATTTCCACATAGAAAATCTTAAGTACATAACACAAATGTCTGGCTGGAAAGGATGTTACGATATTAGATTTATTTAGCTTTTCCAATAAATTGTTTGCTACAGTCATATTTATGTACAAACTCTGTGAATAGTACCGTGAGCTGTGAGATAAGTAACTTATCATTGAAAGTTGTAATATCTCATCGATACCTTAATAACCCAACGCTTAAAACAAGTTCCATAGAACGCAGTTGATGTATAACTACGATGACCACAGAAGCTACACTGCACGTGGACCAACAACACTTGGCTCATTTATTTTTTCGGTTATTTTCCTAACAGATTTCTAACGTATCTGTAGCGTGACTTAATTAGTAAGTAATAAGGCTTCGGGTGACGGGGTGCGGGATCGTCCCGGTGGGAAAATTGTAGGCGTTTGGACTCACTTGACGCTCCAACGACCACGAAAACTGCCTTGCTCGTATCCAGAACAGTGAATAGTGGAGCAGCCATTTTTAAATTTGTTTTCACTGATTGTGTGAGTAGATAGTTGTTTCAGTAGATATTATGATTGATAAAAAAACACATTTTGATGTCAAAAGATACATAGGAACGTAGACAAACCATCTGAATTACTTTTGGTATTAATTTCAAAAATTGGTCTGTCGTAGCTAAGATTTCTTTGACGTATTGACTAATTTATTGTTTGTCATTATAAATCAAGCGCAAACTAAGCAAAATCAGCTTTTACGAAACTTCTAAGTTTCATGTCAATTATATTTGGAATCCTTCCTATCTTCAAATTAATGCCAAAAAAGGCATAAAAGGACAATGTTTTATAATACCTACTAATGCAGCTCCACAGGTGCATTGTTTTAAATCACAGCACATAATAAGAAAGGCTTGGGGGAATCGCGCTCCATTGGCGCCGTCGTTACGCCGGGCCCTTCGACACGACTGCCATCTGACGGCTGATGCGTGCTTTTTTATTCGCCTGAAAAAATGCAAGTTCATACCGCGATTGTTTATGTTATATTGAACTCCGCCATAAAAGTTCAATCATCCTCTGATATTGACAATAATTGCAATGGGTACCGACACAGGCTTTTGATTAATTGCTATAAAATTATTCATTCAGTGTGTCTTGTTATTTGCTATTCAGTTTAAAATGTAATACAAACAAAAAAACAATTTAACGTGAATTTTATGCATGTTTAAATTATATTGCGTACCTAAATTAAATCCACAGAAAATTCATATAATATTGGTGAGTGGCAGTAGGGTTTCCCCAAGGTTTTGTTTAGGACCGTTACATATTTTAACAGGACAGCTCATTAAGTTTAATTTTGTTGGTTTTATTTGGAGTTGTAAAAGTTAGTGAGTAAGTAAATATTCTAAAATGGACGAATAAGTAGTGTATCTTAAAAAACACAACACATACCCATCATAATAAATCAATACTACAAGCACCACAAAACTTCTCCGCAGTAATAATACAAGCAATAAAAAACGCGATACTCATGGAAATATCCATGAGAAGGTTCGCTCGTCGAGTATTAAAGCAGTATTAAATATTCTGACAACGTAAAAACAACACACTTACGGAAATGTTTTAGTGGGAGCAAAAGCTCTTAAAAATTACAGAAGAAACATCCAATGTAACTCAGTATACAGAGGCTTTTCACTCAAGAAACGGTATATAGATTGTGGAAGGGGAGGGTGGTATCGTAGGCTCGCGGAGGCTCGACGGTAAGGAAGTGAACGGGCCTGACCTTGACATTTCCCTCGTCGCGAATGTTGTTATAGCCGTCCGCCACGCTAGGAAGTAGGAACACGGCATGACGGTACCGACTCCCACGGTGCTGAGGTTCCAAGCATTACTCACTTGGCTAGTTTTTCTTTATTCCTATATTGTTTAACATTCCCATATTGATTTGGTTATCAAGAGGAAAAGACGCGAAAAAGCTTAGCATGTTATGAAAAGTCGATTACCTAATCTATGTCATCCGGAACACGTCAGTTCCATATTTCATATTCACGTCCATATTTTCTTCTTTCAAGCCAATAACTAAAATACAGTTAGCAAATAACATCTTTATAAATCATATTATTCATGCTTACATTACTAGCAAACAAGTACGAGACTACAATGTAAGAGAGGCATTATTGTTGTTGAAACTTTACTCTCAGTAAGCTCAACAAGTTGTTGCCAAGCTTATCCAATTGCTCGCATCAGACCGAGAGATCTAATTGCATGAACTTTATTTTTCTTTACAAAATGCGAAAATCACAAGGTTTATTAATGCGTAACATCAGTGAAATGAACAGGTGTTTGAAGTTACCTCGTAATAGTTCCAAAAATAAAGTAATGAAACCAATAAAGAACATGCTCCTGGCTGGGCTGTAAATAGAATAATCAAACAAAGCTCCCGATGTCTCAATGAGCAAACAAAAAGTCAATAAGATGTCTCTGAACAGTCCCTTAGAAAGTGCATTCAAGCGCAGCGCTTACAATGTGCCCGTAGACCAAAACCACTTCAATCACGAAGCTCCGGGGAAATAAAACGTGTACAAAATATGATGACGTTCAAAAAACCCTTTATGCCTCACCACTCACCAGCCAGTTATTGAGATGATTGAATTTGTAAGCCACACAGTCCAGTCCAATTACAACGAAAGTTACCCGGCTGCTTGAAATTTTCTTTTATAAGTATTTTTAACTGAAGACAAATAGTTTGCAGTCAATCATAATTAAATTGATATGGAAGAAATGAAACGGGTTGATTTTTTGTGTAGCCAGCTATATTCGTAGCTGTGCTGTAATTAGATCAGAAGATACTGTTTTATCGTTTTCTTTGCTTTATCCTCCGCCTCTATCCTTCGAAAAAGAGTCGTTATGTTATATTATTATCACGTAACGTCCTTTTTTCCTTGCTACTTTCATAATCCTCGTTAAATTCCTCCCACTGTTGATAGGAAGTACAGATAGGCACCTACGCTATGTTTGATCGTACATATTTGTAATACTTACTGTTAACGTAAGCTTTGATGCCTTGCATAACAATAGGAACTGATTGTTACTTATGATATTTCACGACACTGACTAGAATAATTAAACATGTTTTGTTTTTAGTTTATAGTTTTGATAGTATACTCCCCATACTGTCTACACGAATTATAGTGTTATATACAATTATACTTATGTGTGCATGTTATTCATATTAAAAAAAAACACATTACCTATAAACCTTTTTTCTGTTACACATAGATCTCATTATTCAGGGCTAATAAAAGGTGTCTGCGTACATAATACATCAAGTTAGTACATAATTAAATATCTTTATTACATAGTTTAGTCAATTTTCTCATAGCGAAATGGATAATAATTCGTATTTACTCTTAACTTACCACAGCTAACGCCATCTTGTGACAAATAGATGAAACTAATTTGAAAGTTTTCTGCTACTACATAAGAGATGTCGTTATTAAAAAAATATAATGAAAATCAAAATAAAAACTTATGGTCAGTTTAACCGGTTACTGATAAAGTCTCAGAAAGTCTATCTGGAACCTATCTGACAGATGAACTAGTGACATAATAACTTTTGGTCACTAGTTCATCTCTCCAATCATCTTTCCAATGGCTGGCAATCTAGCAGAAATTATAGCAGCCTGTATGTTATTTGTTAATGGTGTCCTGGTTCAAACTCCTGTTTCCCCTCGAATTGCACCGAACATATACCTTACGCGTTACTTTCAATAAAATGTCGTAGTTGGCCAAATACGTCTCACACCCAAGAGATGTGAATGCCATTATAACTTTCAGATAACTAACTGACACTTTATCGGTAAACAGTGTAACCTAGTATCGTTATTTAATTGTAGGAAACATTATAATTTATGATGTAATATTGCTTGTAGGTACTTACTACTGAGTCGTGGTGGCCTAGTGGACAAAGAACCAACCTCTCGAGTGTGAGGGCGCGGGTTCGATTCCAGGTCAGGCAAGTACCAATGCAACTTTTCTAAGTTTGTATGTACTTTCTAAGTATATCTTAGACATCAATGACTGTGTTTCGGATGGCACGTTAAACTGTAGGTCCCGGCTGTCATTGAACATCTTTGGCAGTCGTTACGGGTAGTCAGAAGCCAGTAAGTCTGACACCAGTCTAACCAAGGGGTATCGGGTTGCCCGGGTAACTGGGTTGAGGAGGTCAGATAGGCAGTCGCTTCTTGTAAAGCACTGGTACTCAGCTGAATCCAGTTAGACTGGAAGCCGATCCCAACATAGTTGGGAAAAGGCTCGGAGGATGATGATTGCTTGTACTTACTACGGTTTCGCCCTCGTCCCAGGGCACCTTAGTGCTCCGCGCATCCAATTAAACAGTAGCCTATAGCCTTTTTCGATAGATGAGCTGGGTAATTTTTTACGAGAATTGTCATCGACTATTTTATACAAGGACTATTTTATGCATAGTTAATAAAATATAGAAAGTTACTGGGAATAGAGGGACCTTTCGACCTTTCAATCTCAAAATGATAATGGAATATTTAGTCACTTCACTTGAAGTACATTGACTGCGGAAAACAATCTAAACAATAAAATCTTTTGCCATCAACTGACGCAACTGTCGTTCACACAAGCGAATATAATTAATTTTCCAAGAAAATACCTAACTAAGTATGTGACCGGAAGCAATTACGACAACATTCCTGGTATCAATAGCTATAAACTGATTTTCACATGCCGTCTACGTGATGATACGTAGGTGTAATGTTACTGTGTACACATAAGTAATAAAGGAGATTGGGCAAGAATGTATGAAGTTTGGTCCAAATGTCCACCACGAACGAGACCTATATAATTAAATAGCCCACTTAATTTAGAGTAACTTTTACTAAGAAAGTAAAAAAAAAACAATGCCAAAAAAAAATTATAGCCAAAAATGTATTCTTAATTTTCGGTAGTTTTTGTATGTAAAAAATAATAATGATAATTATTTTTTATTTTACTCCACTTCCATTTCCGCACTTTATCTAAAACTAAGATGAGAAAGACACATTTGCATTAACAGACCATATTTTTTGCCCGATGGATGTACGAATCACTAACCAATTGAGGCGTCAGAAGTGCTTGAATATACTCAGCGGTGCCTGAAAGTTCAATGTAGCTGGTGGTGTCTTCTCTCTAATCATGAACAATTCTATTTTGTCAGAAGTTACAGAAAGTACGAAAATCAAACACCACGAAAAGTAATTGAAAAAATGAAATTGAAAAAATCTATAAAATGGTTTATTTGATTTTGCTATAACTTTTTTCTGGCATTATATTTTTTTTTACTTTCATAACAAAAAATGTTCTATATTTAACGGGCTATCTAGCCATATAGGTCTCGTTCGTGGTGGACATTTGGACCGGAATCGCCCATTGTCCTTTACTTCAGTATGTGGCCGCTCTGACCGCCAAATATCGTCATTTGTATTCCAGGTAACACACAGCGCGCCTCGCTACTACTTGAGTAAACTTTACCTCCGTCACCGGGTTTTTTAAACAATAACTTCTAGGGTTCATAGCAGTATCCATCATTTTGGATCTTCTCCTTCAATTAATAAGGTATTTGGTAAAGCACAAGTGATACAGATGCAAGTGACAGGTACGCGGCGACGTATCTTTTTTGCATAATAGTCGCATAACTGTCCAAATCACTTTGAAAGATTTTATTACTCTTAGCGGCACCTGCTAATTTTAGTTCTAGCAAGTTTTGGAGCAGTTACCTACTTAGCTTTAGTTAGTTACTAATAATCCTGATAGGTAAATTTATAGAAGGCAAAGGAAAATGTCACACAATTCTAAAACGATTCTAGCCACACAGTGCCTGCGTAAACATCAGTGGTTTCTGAGGCTTCAGGAAAAATGGCAACTAAAGTTCTTTGACCTCTTGTTATATCCGTAACAATTATTCTCAATATTTTTTGTCGGTCTATTATAACATAATAATATTTAAATAAACAATATTAATTCACTGTATATGTAGTTGTGGCGTATTGAACTGTGAGCACCCTATTGTTTTATAACTTGTAATACATACGGGCTAAACAAGGATGTACATTCTAAACATTCCGCCTGAATTAATTTGAATGCTTGAATTTTCTTCATGGTCGATTTATTGGTGTGGTTTAATAAAACATAAGGCACAAGTGGTTTATGGCTGCCTACCTACATACATATCTATTGTTTTATATGTTCCTTGAAATCAACCTGCCAGGTGTTGAGAACCGTTATGCATATAGGCGATAGGTGTTATGCATCAAACAGTTATGGCTTAGGCGCCGTATGACGACAAAGACCATTTAAGTAAGTATATTGCTTACATTTTTTCTGAATTTGTGAATAAAAGCCAGCTTTACTTATGTCCGAATCAGAGTGACTAATGTCGAGTAAGCAGGTATCAGCAATACATGATCTGATCAATATCGCTTCGCATTTGAATTCTGCTGTCACACAAGGATCTGAATACAATTTGGTGCTTCTAACACGTGTGGGTCGGCACTGGATAGTTATTATTCACATTTGGCACAAAGCCGACTTGGGCCGCGGTGTCAACGCCCTTGTCAAGTAGGGAGGATCAATTCACTTATGAGTACCTACGTAAGAATGGAAAAAAGCACTGGGAACAATGAGCGGTGGTTCTGTGGTAGTGAGAAACAGGTGGCTTTCCATAAGCCTAGGTATAATTAGCAAGAATTACTATCCTTGTACAGGGGCTGATTTCTGAAAGTAGTTGCAGTGATCAATGATTATAATGTATACTTTTTTTTGTTTGTAATAACTCAACCGATTTGAAAATTCTTTCACTTTTGGAAAGCTACTCTATTCCCAAATACCATAGTCTATATTTTATTCGGTTACGGGCAGAAGTTCCCTCTGGACTTAGGTGAAACCGGGCGAAAACTGTTAGCAATAAACTATAAATAAACACAGACCACTTCCAGTTCCTTTCTTAAAAGCTGCAACCTTCAACATTCTTGACATTTGTATGATCGCTCATCAGTCGCTAGCTAGAACCGATGCAGTGAGTCAGCAAGAGCCAGTGTTTGTATGCGGTGCCATCACGCCCAAAATACTCGGTCATATTTATTTCGAGGAACATGAATGTTGAGGTAGTAAGGCTGCGTTTACGGATGCGGTATTAATTGCATAATGTAACGTTTTTGATAGTTTTGTTTTGATGACCCCTTCCGTGTAAATAAATTACTTGGGAGATCATCATTTAAATCTTTGAAGCATCTATCCTAAAGTACATGCTTTCGGATCATAGAAATCGAATCTAAGTAAAATCTATGCTCGAGGTCAAGGTGACAACCTGCTATAATAAATTTTACACAAAAAAAAATCCACCAGAGGTTGATAAGGCAGATAAGCTGATGATATTTGTTGACGCAGATTCTTGAGAAGGAAGAAGCACCTGCTCATGAGCATTATTTAAACTTTTGCCTCCCGGTGTGAGTCATTCTGTAAGCAATTTTCCTTACAAGATGGTCACGAATATACTTTGTATGATCACCTACTTAATAAAATTATCATATAGGGAGCGTGAATATCAAACATTATCCTCTACAGTATGTACATTTGGTTGGACCTCAGCAGAACTTACGTGGCCAAATCGAATTACTCAGCAACTCGGGAACAATAGGTAGGTACAGTCGGTTTTCCCCCATTACTCCGAAGTTACTATGTCGGAGGCACCTAATCCATTCCGCTGTCGTATTGTACAATTCAATTACCATAGCGGTTGCGGGAACCCGGCCAGCAGGAAGCGGTTGTCCCCGCTGCATACTGATGCAGCGCTTTGTCTCTGTACTCGTAAGACCTCAGACATTGCCTCTAAGGCTTCTAACAAGTATTAATATAGAAATAAATCCTAAGCGCCGTCTATGCCCAGCCTGCTTCATCGGTATGCATCCTCGCTAATGTTTGTCAACCTGCGACCGCCTGTTTCAAAATCAATTCAATACAATTCTTACCAAGGATCTTCATCTTACCAAGGAGTTACCCCTCTACCTGTCTATGGACGACATTACCTTCAAGATCTTACCTAACTGCTTTTTGAGATCTAACCTAAAAAAACAGATACGGCGGAGAATCTCGTTTTATAATGTAGAGCTACGAATATAGGGAGGGAATTAAAATTAAGTCTGAAAGGTTACGTAGTTGAATTTTAGCCTGAAGGAAGTACATAAGAGCGGTCAATTAACTAATTATTTGCTTGGAAGGAAGACCATTATTTTATCGGGGTAAATGTCCGGAGAAAATAACTAATGAGCGTAAAAGTATTTAGCAGCTATTTTTATTAAGAATTCTGTGATATGAGGATGAGGATATATTGTGTAAATATATTCATTAGCCAATCAATTAAACGTTTTAGTAGAAACTATTTGTCATAAGTTATTCAAGAATTTTAATACCTCATTAATTTACTTGCAATGAGTTATTAACGATTCCCTCTGAATAAATATACTAAAACCTTTCAATGTATAAATAAAAAACTGGCAGACCTTCATAGAAAAATAGGGATGGATGCCATTAAGTTTTTTTTTTGTTTTTTTTTTCTCTGAAGAAAACGGCGACCTGCGATTTTTTATGCAGAATGTGCCAATACGAAAATTACTTTTTGAAGTGTATAACCTCTTTTGCTGTTTTTTTTGTGTGTATGTTTTTTTCTGTAATGTAATAGGAAGCTGAAAATAAGTTTTAGACGGAGCCACTCCTAAAATATTGATACCTAAATACAATTATTTACAGGAAGTGAAAAGAGGACTATACTAATGCATGCAGTTTCAACGTGTTGTAGTCAATCCAGAAAACGAATTCCTCGATCAGAAAGTGACATTGATCAGATTCATTTTGAATAATGTAAAATGTTTTGCGCTTCAGAAAAGAATTCAACATAAAGTCATGGACGGACATATCTCATTTTAAATTCCCATTTAAGTAGTGCATAAAAATCAGGTAAGTAAGTACCGTAAACATGGGAAGGTATGTTCATATTCAGTAGTTAAGTAGTTATTACATAATTCCAAATATTAGGTACAATCCTGTGGGTTATAAAAATTATAAAGCTGTAACAAACAACAAGAACCAAAAGCATCATTACAATATTCAAAGTCGTAAAAATATGCACTGCTTTCATGGAACGCCAGCGTACATTGCTCATCAATATGACAATGACAAAAAAATGACAATTGTTAACAGGTACTTGAGAAGTGTCAACATGAATAGTTTTGCACCATTCTCGCTAGTTGGGGAGTCCGCGACCTTACCGGAATACAAAGACAGGCGGCTCCTTATGCACGACGACGCATG
Organism: Helicoverpa assulta; assembly: GCA_963856015.1. NCBI lineage: Eukaryota > Metazoa > Arthropoda > Insecta > Lepidoptera > Noctuidae > Helicoverpa > Helicoverpa assulta. The sequence continues at coordinate 8,892,876 of CAWLCW010000016.1, forward strand.
TGCGGTCACCGACTCCAGACGCGGCCTCCCCTCGCCCCGCACCCCCGGCTGCCTCCAGGCCACGTGCGCCGGCCCATACTTACCGTGAAAATGCCCATTTCCACGAACGCACCGGAACTTTGAACGTACACCAAATTATTTTTTCGATATCGATGAGTTATTGCTCGTCATGCGGTAATTTTAAGTAGATACTTTACAGGAATTTCTTGATTTTTCATGTCTGGGTCTGCCTGCAATTATTTTAAACATCATCAACCGTAGTATTGATAACGAGAACGGGTAACGATTTTTTTATTGCAGATTGCTTAATAACCCGTAAATCATGGTATTAGGGCGCAGGACCGCAAGCTTATTGCCTCCGGATCCGTATTGAGTAACAGTTCGGGCGCCAACGCAATAGGCACTTGATGTAACCGCACCGCTGACGCAATAACCAGCTGTTCCTACAACCTACAACACCGACGCTCCATCTAAACAGTGTCAGTCGAGCCGACGCGGAAATAATTAGAATAGTTAACGTCACTCATTATGCATATTAAACTCCGAAATGCAATACCAACATTAAATTATCTATGTAGGACCTATGTACCTACATTGTAAGTTGTTTTGAATTGTCCCGGGTGGTCTATAAGAGACCACCCTGTTTTATCTGATGTGGTCATACCATAATTTAAAACACAGGTTAAGGCTGTGCAAAACTAATGTGATAAATAAAACTGCACAACAGCATTCCTGATGATTATTAATTACATTGTGATGATAGTAGGTATAATATTTATGCTGATTTCAAATCTGAAAATGACACAAATGCAGATCTTCGGTTTCATTTTCAGATTTCTTTGATATCTGGCAAGGCCTCTTCCATCGACCTGGTTTGCAAGGAACAAAGTATTTATAACTACTGTTCGTTTTTAGGGTTCTGTACCCAAAGGGTAAAACGGGACCCTATTGTTTTCGTTCCTCTGTCCATCCGTCCGTCCGTCCGTCCGTCTGTAACCAGGCTGTATCTCATGAACCGTGATAGTTAGAGAGTTGTTCACAGATGATGTATTTCTGTTGCCGCTATAACAACACATACTGAAAACTAGAATAAAATAAATATTTTGGGGGGCTCCCATACAACAAACGTGATTTTTTTGCTCATTTTCTAAATAATGGTACGGAACCCTCCGTGCGCGACTCGCACTTGGTCGGTTTTTTATCCAAAAATTCTTAGGTTAGGTACTCCTATGCAGGGGCGTATTTACCCTAGGGCTAAAGGGGCTACAGCCCGGGGCGGCAGGCGGCGAAGGGCGGCCCAGGGGCGGCCGGCAGGCCGCCCTTGGGCTTTAGGTTGGAGGATTAAAAAAGTACAGAACAATATTTTAGGACGTAGGTAAGCCTAGAACGGCCCTGAGCCATCTTTCCACATGTTGATTTCATGTCTTAAGGATTTAAAGTATGAAAGCCGGCCTTTGTTCTTTTCTGAACTGGTGGAATAGTCTATTTTTTTTCCGCCTCGGTATTTTTTTGAAGGAAATCTAAAGAAAAAAAAACCGGCCAAGTGCGAGTCGGGCTCGCGCACCGAGGGTTCCATACACATCCTGTATAAATAAAAAGTGACTTTCGCGCAAACCGTTCAGTTTAGAACAATCATAGTTATGGTAATTTCGTGAGAGTCAAAATAGTTAATATTTTTTATTTTATAATGTAACCAGAATAGTAGGCCAGTACCTTGTAAAAGTTTTTTTATTAAAGTTATTTATTTACAACATTTTATAGTCATCATTCAGAAATCTGATTGAAAATAACTAATTACGCCTTAAAAGTCATTGGGCACATCTGACCCGCTTTGCAAAAAGTGGCGGACATGAATCAAAGTAGATTTAAATTGTGGAGTAGTAAAAGTAAGTTTTAAAATAGTATGACGTTTCTTTGAATATAAATATTTAATTAAAATTCCATGGAGACGAATGTCCAGGATAGTTAAAAAAATATAAAAGACAAGCAGTTTCAGAGGATTGTACAATGTATAGGTTGCAATGCTAGTTTTTATTGTTAAAGACTTTTCATAAAGAAGGAAGATGCCAATTCGGATGACCAGGATCTGATGAGGATCTGGAAACCCTGATAAAGAGGGCAACTCTTGAATATTGTAGGCACGCATCAAGTCAAAACCAGACATGTGAGTGTATTTTTGAGGGTACTGGTAAACAGTGAAGGTTTGGAGCTGATTTTATTATGGAGATCACATAGAGTCGAGGGAACTCCTGAACGGTATGTTGCAACTACCACGTGTTTGGGCTTATTTAATTCGTATTGGCGAAGACTTTCCACATAGATAGGTTTGACTGCCATTGCGGGATCGATAGCAAAGATCAGATATAGTGATGGGAACTCCTTTACAATTTATAGCAGTAACCTTGTGTCCAACACAAGCTTATTTTATTTTAGGTGATGAGAATTCACTACTAACTTGGGTTAAAGCAGCCATTGCAGGAATGGGATCTTTTATTTTTGAGGGATTAATCACCTAACGAGCCCCAGTATCAGATTTTTTTCGAAACCGCCTGACGACTTGTAACTGTCGAATTGTAACAACGACTGCTAGAGAGTAGGATTCGGGGCAGCTGGCTTTACGTTTCTAGAGCTTTGACAAGTGTAATTCTGTCCCTTCCTTTGTCTTATAAAGTCGGCTTTATTTTATTTTGTAAATAGTTCTCATTTAGTTTATATATCTCAATACCCACATTCCCAGTCGTAACTTGTAATGGTGGGTCGTAATGGTCATAATGGTCTTTATCAAAATGAATTTAAAAAGCATTTTACAAACAAATCCAACTTCAAACATATAAAAAAGTAACAAGAAAACAAAAACAAAAAAGAAAGGAAGAAGATGTTAGGTGCATCGGTCTAGAAGTCGTAACACGACGTAACTAAAACATACCGTTGAAGAGTTCTCTCGACTTTCTCACGTCCAAATCTTCACTGTTTGATAGTATCATCAGAGATACATCTAAGAATCAAGTTTTAACCCTATGTATGCCTAAAATTTCTGATAGTTGCCCTCGATTTCTCAGGATTTCTATCATCAGATCCTGACCTGATGACAATGGAAATAAACGGCGAGTATACTCTTTCACTACAAAGAAATGATTTCTCAAATCCGCCAAACTTGGTCGTTTAAATTCTCCATTGAAATTAGGAAAATATTTGATGCTTAAATGATTTTCTCTAATGGTTCACATTGATGCGACTAATGTTATAGTAAATCAGAGCCTTATATCATTATACTGGGCTATATTTCGTTCGTGTCCGCCGTGGGTATGGTTTCCATACTAAGGTGCCCAATGACCTTTGAATGATTTAGAATTTTTCACAGTTTAAAGGCAATTATATTTAAGAAGTGTTTGATATGAATTTCAACTTTAATATCTCTACGCGTTCATGTGAAAAAGGGTAGGTAGTAAGTTTATATTTAGGTATTAAAAAAGTGCCTAGTGGACAAAGAACCAACCTCTCGACTGTGAGGGCGCGGGTTCGATTCCAGGTCAGGCAAGTACCAATGCAACTTTTCTAAGTTTGTATGTACTTTCTAAGTATATCTTAGACATCAATGACTGTGTTTCGGATGGCACGTTAAACTGTAGGTCCCGGCTGTCATTGAACATCCTTGGCAGTCGTTACGGGTAGTCAGAAGCCAGTAAGTCTGACACCAGTCTAATCAAGGGGTATCGGGTTGCCCGGGTAACTGGGTTGAGGAGGTCAGATAGGCAGTCGCTTCTTGTAAAGCACTGGTACTCAGCTGAATCCGGTTAGACTGGAAGCCGACCCCAACATAGTTGGGAAAAGGCTCGGAGGATGATGATGAAAAAAATATTTTATGTCATGTAAGCAAAAATAATATTTTATGTAACTTCAAATTTATCATTTTCGCAATTTTTCCTTTATCTGTACTATATAACGTTGCTTCGTGCCGAATTTCAAGATTCTGTGTTCACGGGAAGTACCTTGTAGGTTTTGATTTCCTAGTGTGTGACGGAAATTCGTCTAAGGTGTCGATATAAACTGCTGTATCTTTTGATCGCCTTAACTTAGAAGTTTCATTTTTTCACTGCTTAAAGGGACAATAGACTTGAGTATTTCATGTGAATTTCAGCTTGATACGTCCACGCGTTCTTGAGATGAAGGGTCTTGACAGACAGACAGACAGACGGGCAACAAAGTGAACCTATGAGGGTTCCGTTTTTTCCTTATGAGGTACGGAACCCTAAAAATTATTTAAAAGTGGCATGTCCTTATAAGTATCCAAATTGCGATGCGTATATTTCTTAGTACTGCAGTGACAAACTGTAGTGCAGAACGCTCATTTTTAGTTTTAAAAAGAATAAAAAACTATTTAAGATCGAGTCTTATCGAAGAAAGGCTGAATAATTTGGCAATTTTTAACATTGAAGCTGATTTAAGTAATAAAATTGATTACGATGATGTAATAAACAAGTTTGTTACGAATTTTGTTTTTGTTTTCTTTCATTCATTGATGGGGCGGAAAACTACAGGAGCCCAGGGCGCGCAATCTTTAAATACGCCCCTGCTCCTATGAATGAAGCATCGGTTGGAAGCTCAAGTAGGTATACCTAACTTAGAACCCAAATCACAACTACATAACCATGCCTATGCAAGAATAGTCCCATTAAATTCGGTAAATGCCAGTTACGTTCACCAATCAACAACTAACAGTCGGTGTAGTGGTTTACGTTTTCATTCCAGGGGCCCGATTCTCCTAATTTTACTTAAGCGACATACGATGCACATTCGACTGCGATCCAATCACGACTCAATTACCTACGATTGAAGCGTATGTGGCATTCCGCTATTTTTTCTTTGAAATAAACGTTTTTATCCTTTTCTGTCATTCAATAATGAATCATTTTAAACTACCGTATAGACCAAAATTACCAAAATAGCAGACCAATTGCAAACCAATCGAATGTCGTTGGAATACGATTGGTCTTATATTAGTAGCAGAATGCCCGATATGGTTAAAACTGCTATTGCGATCATATTGCGATTCGATTTCTATTCAATTTTGACATTATTAACTTAGGAGAATCGGGCTCCAGATTTCTTAGAGCAATTTCGTACCAAATTGTTTTCTAATTCTGGCTAATTAATGTAAATGTAATGTAATGCGTAACGCAGCGTATTTATAATTAAGGGTCTAAATCGCAAACTAAAGCTGTTACAAAAAAAAAGTAAAGGAAAATTATTTTCAACCTGCGATGTTTTGTCATATCATCATCCTCCGAGCCTTTTTCCCAACTATGTTGGGGTCGGCTTCCACAGTTGATGTCAATGTTGTGTCATAGCACGATAAAAAATCCTCTTCATGTCGAAAAAACATCTTGAGACTTCCGAATTTCCAATAAGCGTTAAAACTTAGTAATGGATAATTTTTCAGACTATTTCAAAACCTGCGATTAGGAAACATGGCTGAAAAACTAAAAAGGACAATAATAATGTCACGGTGAATAAACGCACTCGTATTTTTTGCCCGGTCGTAAAACTCTGACAGTAGACATTAAGCACCCAACTTCTTTCTTCAAAACTTTTATTACATGTTTAGTATTTAAATCACTATCATTTCGAATTTAAAATGCCGATAGCATGTACCTCGCGGCTATTTCTGATGCCTGCGATGTAACGTTGGTCATTTTTAAAAACAGAACACACTCGTTGACATAATCGCGCCTCCTTATTCGGCAAAAATACATTGTTTGGTGTGTCCGTGAACAATAGAGTTAACAGTAAAGCTGCTTCTTATTCCGCTCGGATACGGACACGGGGGGACTGCGTCGACCGGTTGGAGTCTGTAAATTCCGTACATTGTAATTCAGATTGAATGTCGAAACGCACGAGTCGGCATGCAGCTATGCGGATGCTTCGGTTGCTCGAACTTTGACTTATAGTGCCTATGCCTTGCTGGTGTCTGCATATACCTAAATATTAAAAGGTTTTTCATTTAAATTAAAATTAAGAAGTATCTACAAACCGTAATAAATAAATGTTGTAGAAGCAATCAATTCATAACTAATGCAATACCAAACATAAATATTAATATACTAACTTATTTTTAATTATAATTGACTCTGATCCAATGCATCGTTTCTAGGAAGCAGCGTCGTTAGTATCTTCCGCGTCTCCACCCACTTTATTAATCAGTAAACGTCTCGCGGCCAATAAAAGTGCGGCATTTATAGACTGGTTGTATAAAACACATAAATCCAAGCCAAAAGAATGGCGTACCCTGTCCAACATCACAGAAACAGATTTCAAAGGCACGTCGTTATTCATTGAACCTATAAACTCAGGTGTTTATGGGATTTGTCACTTTCGCATTTTTTTACCGTCCCTTTTACTTGTGGAAATATTTATAGCTGTACAACTAGGGCTCTGATTGAGTCCCAAATTGCGTCTGCATAACTTCTTTTATTTCAAATATTTGCCTTTAACAAATCTAACATTCTTGAAAAAAAAGCACAAAGCAAACAGCTGTGTTGTGTGTTGTAAGAAATTGTAAATAGCGGCAATTCAAGCAATTGGAGATGTAAAGGACTGCAAAAGACATAGTCGGCAACTTTTATTTTGCCAACACATATCATATTATCTATTATTCTCAATCAAAACCATTTGGATCATGAATCGACAGTTTTATACACAAGTGCGGATTCTTTAGTTTTCCTATCAAAAAATCAAAACAGAATGTGTTCCTTTGTCATGCTAGGCTTGCCGAACTTTTGTCAAAGCTTTTGTGACTTGCCGCTCTACGACCGAAAAAAGTTTTACGCTTATGACACAACATTTACTAAGGAACCGCTTTTTTAACATCGCCTCCCAGTGGATTGTATGCTTTTTTTATGAAAATCGGATTACGTCGTGCATAAACGATATTGGTTGATATGTTCTTTTTATATCACTAAACACCGACAAAATAATACATTGTACGTAAGTGGGTACAATATAATGCGCATAGAAATGAATTTCCAACGTGTGAACATTTTTTTTTGTGTATTAGGTTCGTTCATGAAACACTCATACAGGAGTTATGTTAGCCATACCTACTGTGGTGAATTGTGTAAATTATGTTAGGCGTAAGTAGCCCATTGGCCATTGGCTACTGACCTCAAATAAAAAAATTGGATTAGGGCAGGAAGATGATGCGAAACGTAGGCCTCCCCTAACGAATGCCAATCAATCAACCAAACACATCGGTTTAGAAGTCAATGTCTCGTAAATGCAGCCATGTTCAAATGTTCAGGGGCCTAGTTAATAATGTCAAAATTGAATAGAAATCGAATCGCAATATGATCGCAATAGCAGGGGCCCGATTCTCCTAAGTTAATAATGTCAAAATCGGATAGAAATCGAATCGCAATAGCAGTTTTAACCATATCGGGCAGTCTGCTACTAATATAAGACCAATCGTATTCCAACGACATTCGATTGGTTTGCGATTGGTCTGCTATTTTGGTGATTTTGGTCTATACGGTAGTTTGCTCTACAATCATATTGCAATCGTAAATCATTTGCAGACAACATGTTTCATTATTGAATGACAGAAAAGGATAAAAACCTTTATTTCAAAGAAAAAATAGCGGAATGCCACATACGCTTCAATCGTAATCGAGTCGGGATTGGATCGCAGTCGAACGTGAATCGAATGGCGCTTAAGTAAAATTAGGAGAATCGGGCTCCTGTTCGTCACCGACTTCTAGCCTGATGTGTTTTATATACCTACCAAAAAACATAAAAAATAAAATAGAAATAATACAAACAGCGTTTCCTCTTCACTGTTTTAGGTATGCTATCAGAAATACAACTGAGTGATATGGTTCTGCCCTGAGCTTATCCACAACTTTCACAAGATTACTTAGGGTTTCATCATCAGATCCAGGACCTCATGACATTGGGATCATATGGGAAATATAGCCTTTCAAACAAAAAATAATTGTTCAAATCGGTTGGTAAACGACGGAGATATGCGAACAAATAAAACCTCCTCCGTTTGGTATGTCGGTTAATGGTCGCTGCACACAGCGGGCGCGGCGCCACGGGACGGGACGGCGACGCGACGCTGAGCAGTTGTAATGTACTAGATATTACGGACGACATCACACAGAGCCGTCCCGCTCGGCGCGACGCGACGCGACGATCTAGTACATTGTGTCGCGTCGCCGTCCCGTCCCGCTGCGCCGCGCCCGCTGTGTGCAGAGACCATAAAATCCAAAATCGAGGTAAGTTCTTCAGGTGGGAAATTCTAAAATTCTAATTCTAAAGGCTATCTAAATAAAGTGAAGCAACTATGTATTTTAGTGCTTTGATTTCGCTTATGTATGTATGTATTTAATCCTTGTTTATTTAAGAGGTAGGCTGTTACTTTGTGTACGATCTTCTTGGTTATTCTCCTATTCTCAGACCTCTTTAGTATGCGGTTTACGGTTTTTAGTCTACGCTAACGTGCACACCTCTAAAACAGCTTACCAACCTAATCATTGCGTCAAACAAATCAACTGTCAAATTTAATTCAACACAAATGAATGAAGCATTCAAAGATTTTTAAAAATATTTTGTTAATAAATGTTTCAAAACTGGATTTTACCCAAAGATAAAATGCAAGGCACTATCAAGGAGCTTCTTGACGCGTTAGGGTCAGATAAGAGTTTGATAACATACATTCTTCGGATATGACTCGTGTGTTGGGTCTTAGTATTTGTAATTGACGATAATGTCTTTTTCATTGCAATTACAGATGTAGTTTGGAAGCGGACACTGTTTTAGATTATATCCAGAACGATCCTAACTACGGCAATAGTAATTTATCGTCTAAACAAGTGAATGAGTACGCACAAAGATTGGCGCTTAAAGCTTCGAACGCCAAGTTGTTTTTGAAAAAATATGAAGAGCTGAGGAACAGAAAGTATGTATACAATTTTGTGTTTTTATATGACTACCTGTTTAGTTTGAAGTTTTGTACTTCCTTACTTTATAGATAAACAGAAATAGACAAAAATAATGCAGATATTCAGCTTATTTCTAATGCAATTGAAAAAAACATCAAGGAATTTCATGATACAATAAGCAAAAACCGGTCAGTGTAGTAAAGAGTTGGTAAAGAAAGACAATTTTCTAGAAAAAAAGAAATAAGAAACTATTCCATATCATACGTATTTCAATTTAATGAGTGTAAGTATGTTATGAGTTATTGTTTTAACTGAATTTTAACACAAATTTTATTCTGTTTCAGTACTGATAACCTTGCTGATATCATAGCACTGTTCTACAAATTGGTATGTGATGAGAAAAAGTCATCAAAAATATACAAACCTAAAGTGGCTCCAAAACCTATATTGGGTGATAATAAACATCAAATTACCAAAGACGATCTTCCTCAGGTATGATGTTCTTTCACATACACATTGCAATTGTAAAATAAACTTTCAAAATGTTAAAAAAGCCTTCTGAATTGATGAAAAAACAATCACTTATACACACGTAGACATGAGTAATAAATATAAAGAGTAGGTAGGTACTATTTTAGGCAGGCCAACATCACGTAAGCTTACTGATACATATCTGGATAAATTCAATGTTTTAATAATCATAAGTATATTTTATATAAGGAAATTAGTTTTGTTTCCTACTTAGTAATTGGGTTCTTATCAGTAATCCCACAATCTAAGCTCGCACTTACATAATATTAGCTACATGCTCACTAGTAGTTTAGCAAAGATCCTGTTCACATACCGTTAGAATCTATGTCAGGTAATCAAACTTCTGTATGTTGGAACTGAGTATTTCTTTCTTCTTTCAACTTTTGTATTTTTATTTAATTGTGAGGACAGAAATCTCCTTTACCATTTTTTTTGTTTTCATCACAAGTATCTATCCTTTAAATAAGTAACCTGAAACAATAATATTCTCACTCTCTTGAAGAATATATATAATTTATCAACACCCAGTAATTAAACAGCAATGCAATGCAGTTAAAGCTTCAATATTAAAATCCTACTTATATTCTAAACTAGCTTCTGCCAGCGGTTTCACCCGCATCCCGTGGGAACCTCGGCACGGACCCGGATAAAAAGTAGCCTATAGCCTTCCTCGATAAATGGGCTATCTAACACTGAAAGAATTTTTCAAATGGGACCAGTAGTTCCTGAGATTAGCGCGTTCAAACAAACAAACAAACAAACAAACTCTTTAGCTTTATAATATTAGTATAGATGTGAAAGTTTGTGAGAATGTATGGATGTATGTTTGTTATTCAATCACGCAAAAACGGCTGGACCGATTTGATTGAAATTTGGTACGTAGATAGGTGATACCCTGTGTCGATGATGAATCAAACAAGTTTTATAATAGTTACAATGTTTACTATGGAGTTTAATGGAAATTACAATGAATATAATGGCTCGTACAGCGTGTGGTTAGCAAGATGGATTTTAGAGTGAAAAAGTAGAATGAATGAATGCTTGAGCGAATGCGTGAAGTAGGCAACAGATTAACTAAAACGAATGTGTCGTAGACATCCTCGGGGGCCTTGAAAGCTCTGGATGAAGCTTTCAAGATCCTATGCCGTGCAGTCATCTGGTGAACGAAGTAGACACAGTCTGTTGATGGCTCGCCGTACGGTGCCTTGTGAGGTGAATACATCAGCGACGCGAGGCACACCGTCAGTACCGGGAAATAACTTCGAGACTCTTCCAAGGCGCCAGCATAATGGAGGAGTCCTATCATCCTTGATGAGGACTAGGTCGTCTAGCTTCAGTTCTTGACACCGCACCTTCCACTTTGTGCGTTGCTGGAGCTCCGTGACGTACTCCGTTGACCATCGCTTCCAAAAGTGCTGACGAGCTTGCTCCAATCGCTGAAAACGGTCAAGACGACTTGTGCTGTAGTCCAGCAGGTACGACGATGGCAAAGACGTTAGTGGCCTACCAATTATAAAGTGGCCCGGGGTAAGTGGGGATAGGTCTTGTGGAGAGGGACTCAAAGGACATAAAGGACGGCTGTTAAGTATCGCCTCGATCTGAGCAAACAGCGAACTCAATTCCTCGAAAGTCAAGTGAATATTTTTTAGGACTCTGTATAAGTGGAATTTTGCTGACTTGACTCCGGCTTCCCAGAGACCACCAAAGTGAGGAGCGTATGCTGGTGAGAAACGGAATTCAATGCCTTCGCGAGATGCAGAGTCTTTAATGGAATCACTACTAGACTCGAGAAAGGAATTAATATCTTTGGCTGCTGCAACGAAATTTCTACCATTGTCGCAGTAGATGACCTTTGGTTTACCTCTACGAGCTATAAATCTTTTCAATGTTAACAAAAATGCCTCCATTGATAAGTCACTGACTAACTCTAAATGAACGCATTTGTAGCGAAAGCAAATAAAAATACAAAGATAACTTTTAGTTATTTTACAGCCGCGTCCCTTGCGGTCTGTTATAAGAAATGGACCGGCAAAGTCGGTACCTACGGTGGAGAAGGGGAAATCAGCTTCAACGCGATCAGCAGGTAAGTTTCCCATAATATTATCCATAGCGCGAGCATTGAAACGACGACAGATTACACATTCGCGTGCTGCACGTCTAGCAAGAGCCCTGCCTCCTACAGGCCAATAGCGTTCTCTAATAGATGCCAGGAGATGCTGAGGACCGGCGTGCAACAAGCGTAGGTGTTCCTGTTTGAAAATTAATTTAGTGAAAAAATGACTCGCATGCAACAAAATAGGATGACGTTTGTCATATTGATAAGAAGATGACACGATGCGCCCGCCAACTCTTAGAATTCCATTTTCGTCTAAAAATGGATTAAGGGAAGTGAGTGCGGTTTTATGATTTAAACATTTACCTTTTCCTAGCTGCTCTAATTCTATAGGAAAGGAATCTTTCTGGGCTAACTTTATAGCGACGTTGTGGGCGCTTTCTAATTCGGAAACTTCAAGTGGGCCTCTCAGTCTGTTTGATCTACAATTTTTGACAAACCGTAAAACTCTGGCTAGAACCCGAATAAGAGTAGTTAAATTAGAAAATTTTGCTAAATGTACGGATAAGTCTGGCATGGAAGATGCGTCTTCCCCCCCTAAAGTGTGATGAGTCTTAAGCTCTGGCAACTCTATAGAGTCCGTAGTATAGGCGGGCCAGGAATCTTCGGATTCTGCAAGGAACGATGGACCGTTCCACCATATCGATAGATCTGCTTGGTCCGGCTCTACGCCACGCGAGACTAGGTCAGCCGGGTTAACAGAGGTGGGAACATAACGCCAGTCTGAAGGGTTTGTTAGTTCGTGTATAGCAGCTACTCTGTGGGCAACAAAGGTTTTGGTTTTATTAGAGTTGAGCCAACCTAACACAACTTTAGAATCTGTCCAATACACTTGACGCTCTATAGGGCAACGTAATGCGGCTACGACTGTGGCAGTTAGTTGGGCTCCTAATAGGGCAGCGCAGAGTTCGAGCCGTGGTATTGTCGTGGGTTTGATAGGTGCAACGCGCGATTTTGCACATACCAGGCTTACCTGTACAACGCCACTAGCGGAAATAGACCTTAGATAAATACAGCTACCAAAAGCCCGCTGCGAAGCGTCACAGAAACAATGTATTTGTACAGAAGATGCGTTATCAATTAAAATACGCCTAGGAATTTTTAAAGAAGACAAACATGCGGATTTAGAAGAAAACTTTAACCAGGAAGTCCTTACTTCTAGAGGAACAGGTTCATCCCAATCAATTTTATGACCCCATAACTCTTGTAGTAGTATTTTAGGTTTAATTGTGAAAAGAGACAGAAGACCAAGAGGATCAAATATTTTAAATGTTGAAGAAAGTATACTTCTCTTCGTGACATTTTCAGATGCCGAAATATTATATTGAAAGTGAAATTCATCAGAAGACGGCGTCCAACCTATACCTAGCGTGCTAGTTGCATTACTAATCATAAGATTACCACTTTCCAGGTCAACGGAGTCCGCGAGTAATTCGGGTAAATTTGACCGATATTTGCGTAGATGAAAACATCCCTTCTCCAACTCGGAGGAGACAGAAAGAAGAATATGACGCAACTCTTCCTCACTGCTGGTGCCTGTAAGTAGGTCATCACAATAAAGGTCACTTTGAATAATGACCTTGACCTTCTGATCTGAACATTCTTCGCCTAACTGCCAAAGAGAACGAGTAGTAAGAAAGGAAGCACTAGCGAAGCCGTAAGTAACGGTGTTTAGACGAAGTGTCCTTAAAGGCTTATCCTCACTATCACGCCACAGTATGAGTTGAAGATTTCGATCAGACTCTCTGAGAAGCACAGAACGAAACATTTTCTCGATATCTCCTGTCAGGACATACTTATGCTGTCTGAAACGAACTAATATATTAAACAATGGGTCTTGCACTACTGGTCCCACCATTTGTAAGTTATTTACAGAAACGCCAGAAGTAGTGCGAGCCGAAGCGTCAAACACAACGCGTAACTTAGTCGACTCGCTTTGTTCCCGTATCACTGGATGGTGAGGCAAAAAATAGGCGTTTAGCGGTCTAGGCTCCGGCGATTCGGATAGGTGACCTAACGCTTCATATTCGTCTATGAATTGACAATATTTTTGTTTTAAATCTGGTTGCTTTCGAAAACGAGCCTCTAAATTGTAAAATCTCTTTTTAGCCAAACAATAGGAATCGCCCAAACAGTCTATGTTGTCACGAAGAGGCAACCCTACACAGAATTGACCAATGTCAGTGCGAGTAGTGTTGGCGAGATAATGTCGCTCACACAATTTTTCTTCACTACTCGGGGGCCTTTTTTGAGGAAAATTCTCAAGTTCCCAGAATTTAGACAAGTCATCGTGTAGACTACTAGAAGTATCTTTTGAAACAAAGTTGCACATGACTGACTCAGTTTTGTTTTTATTAAAACAAGGCAATGGACCCGTAACGAGCCATCCAAACTTTGAAGCCTGAAGCTTAGGAAACCCATGTCCTAACGAATGCTGCTGGGCACTAATAATGTCCCAGAATAAGTCAGCACCGATCAAAATATTAATTGGGGATGGTTCATTTAAAGTGGGGTCTGCTAACTGAAATCCGTGAATATTTAATTGTTTTAAATCAAATTTTGATTTAGGTAAGTTGCCGGTAATTTGCGGCAGAACTAAACATGAAACCGTCACATTAAAGGAGCTTGTTTCAGAATGAATGCGTAGAATACAGCGTTCTGTGTTAATATTTAATTTAGTGTTACCAATACCTACTATGGTAGTGTCTGATGGCTGAGGAATCAGGTTTAGATGGCGCTTCACGGCCTGTGTAATAATTGTCGACTGACTCCCGCTGTCAAGTAAAGCTCGCACTATCATAGTGTCGTTTGTGGCAGGGTTGGTAACCTTTACTCGAGCAGTACACAAAAGTACTTCAGAAGAACTAATTGAAGACATACTGACTGAATTGACTAAACTAGAATTTTCTGAATTCTCTGATCTGTGAAGAAGAGTATTATGCCGTAACTTACAGTGACGACATGTAGCTGAGAGGCGACAGCGTCTAACGGCATGACCAGGTCTCAAACAATTCTCACATAATTTATTAGAAGAAACAAAAACTGTCTTCTCCTCTAATGGGATAGACTTGAAAGATGGACATTCATACAAGCGATGACTATTTTTACAAAATAAACATTCCGGTGTTTTAGGAGAAGAAGTGTTGCTTTCGTTTGGCACAGCCACTACCAAAGACTTGGAACTGTTATGTTTATTTTGATTACTATATATTTGTTTTTGTTTATTATCTTGAGGGTCATGTTTATGGCGATAAACGGTCTCCAATACATCAGCGCGACGTTTAAGGAAACTGAAGAAATCCTTAAGCGAAGGTATGTCACTCAAGCTATTTATATGTTCTTCCCATTTAAAATATGAACTAGAACTTAATTTACCAGCAATAAAATATATAATTAAAACATCCCATTTGTCCGTAGGTAGCCCTAGTGAGTTAAGTGCGCGAAGGTTTTTGGTGACGTGGTCAATCACATATCTTAAGGACTTGTCGTTTTCTTGAATAGAATTAAAATTGAACAAAGATTTAAGGTGGTTATTTATTAATTGACGCTTGTTGTCGTACCGTTCGCATAAAAGTTTCCATGCTTCGGAATAATTATTATGAGAAACCTCCAAATTAGCAATCACTCGAGCCGCTTCTCCCTCCAAATAAGATTGCAAGTAATGGTATTTATGAATGCTTTCAATCTTATTATTGTTATGAACTAGCGAAACAAATGTTTCTTTAAATTCTAACCACTTGAAATACGTGCCGTCAAAGTTTGGAATTTTAATGACCGGTAATTTAAAACCCAACGCATTACAACTTTGATCATGATGATGACACGTGGCCACAGATGATTTATTTTGAGATTGATTTTCATTATCCTCAACCTTAGAATGTTTGCTAATTAAGTTTTGGGCCGTCGCAATACAATGGTAGAAATCGTTTTCTATTAAATCCCTAGTAACTAACTCGCTACTTTGGGTTTCTTCGTTACTAACTTCTATTAGATTCTGCACCTCGTCAAATTCAACGAATAACGTCTCAATTTTGGATAACTTCAATGCGAGTTTATCTACTTCTAATTTTGAAATGGATTCTACCGATGCTAAACTGTCTAGAGTTGACTTAAATTTCGTAACGCGCCCTCTAATAGAACCGCGCTTTGTTATCAATTCCTTTAACTTTAACGATTCAGACATTGTAACAAACTCGTAATGAGCTAACACAAACAGATGTATAGATAAAGAAATAGATATAGCATACGATACGCTCCTCGCTTTGTTGATCAGCTGGTGCTCGCGGCCCACGTCGAATGCGACAAAGTGGTGAAACGGGCCGGAGGGAAGCGCCGGCAGTCAGGTAAAAGCGATGCGCAAGCGATGCCGTGTTACAAATAACAACGCACGATCTCTGAAACAGGTTATCGCGTGTGTCTTAGTGCACTGTAAACAACAATTTGTCACTCGAACAATGAAGCGATGATGGCTTATAAGTTTATTACTTTGAAAACTCGGGAGATATTTAATATGTAAGGGATTTAAAGAGTTAATTGAGTGGTAAATGTGAGAAAGAAGCAATAATAGTGGAATAATTTAATGGAAATTGCTTGGTTTGAATAAACAAGGGAATTATTAAGTCGTTCAAAGTGCATTCAATTGAAATTTAAGATGGCGGCGAGTATCTGACTAAATGAAATTAATTAGGCGAATTTGTGTGAATCGTTTGGAAATTTAGACCTCTAGAGGTTAATTAGGTAACGCAATATAGACACAAATCGAAACGTAGGAATTTCACTTGACCTGAGAAACTAAGTCCGCTAAATGCACAGACTAAACGATAACAATGGGTTTATTAGTAATATGGAACGGGCTCACTTTAAATAGGCAGCCATATTGATCCTTTGCAATCCACTAGTAGGCAGCAGCACATATGTAGCAAGGTGAACTCGTTGTATGCTGGACTTTGCTCGATCGGGCTTCCACTGTCACAGCAGTTCTACGATTGGCTTGGCGAAGGCGACGTCTTTTTTGACCCAGGTAGTAGACTAGACCAGGAAGACTAGGTAGCACGGCACGGTGATCTTGGGGTTTCAACACGGCCGGTAGCACACGTTGCTGGCAGGTTAGATCAAATCGTCCGGTATCAACGACGCCCTGCACGTGTCCTCGTTGCAGAACACCTGAGTAGCTGTTGGCTCCGCTTCGATGCAGGTCCTGTCACGGTCGCCACTTCTTGTCGATGATGAATCAAACAAGTTTTATAATAGTTACAATGTTTACTATGGAGTTTAATGGAAATTACAATGAATATAATGGCTCGTACAGCGTGTGGTTAGCAAGATGGATTTTTAGAGTGAAAAAGTAGAATGAATGAATGCTTGAGCGAATGCGTGAAGTAGGCAACAGATTAACTAAAACGAATGTGTCGTAGACACCCTGGATTAACACATAGGCTACTTTTTATCAACACACCACGCGAGCGAAGCCGCTGGCGGAAGCTTGTTTACTCATAATAAGCATGATGGTAACAAGTAACATTGATATTTATGTTGCTATGACAATGTTTTCTGAAAAATTCAATGGTTTCCATGGTATGAGATTTATGTTTATTACTTGAACTAGATACAATTTGATATGGCGAATTCTGCTTGGCACATGGTGAATTAATTTTTTAAGCTAACTTTGGAAATAATTTGTTATTTAACCTTCCTTTCTCAATTATTCAACAATCCTGAAACTTATTAACTATATCAAAAGAAAACAAACTAAAATTATTGTAAACAATAAATAATCTATTAATTTCAGATCAAGGATAAACTTCTAAAAGCAGTTGATGAGAGTAAGAAACTTGTCATGAAGTCCTTTGAGGAAAAAGAAGTTAAACTCAGACCAAACTGGTACAGCAGTTTGGACTTGCCCAGCTGGCAGAAGGACCATCCCGCTATGTCCTGGGACTTCCCAAAGGAACCTCTTCCGATTGTGTCCTCCTTATGTAAGTAGAGAGATTCATACTAGAAGGAACTAGATCGCTTTAAACAAGTCTGCTATTGCAATTGTGTCAGATAGGTGTAGCATTTAACAGATGAAGTATCAAAAACTTGAATATTAAACATAGTGATGACAGCATATGGTTTTGACTATAAATATGTCCCACTTACAGTTGTTATTGCTAGGATAGCCATAAAATTAGCCTTCAACTTGACATATACATAGTTCTAAAAAATAACATGTGGTTGTTTTACTTAATTTTCAGCTGGTGTGCCAATATCATCTCAAGAGAATATCATCATTGATGATTTGCTATATGTCTTCTCGGGTGTTCCGGGCAACTACATAGTGCATCAGACAGTGAAAGACACCTTCGATCCTCGCACATTCCTAATATCTGATGATGTAGATGATGCCTTGAAACAAATCATTCAGCAAATGCTTCCGTTGGCTTCCAATTATTCCATAGTGAGAAGATTTATTGAGAACTGCAATATGTGGTCTGGTCAGGTGCTGCATGCATTGGTTGCAGCTATTGAAATACTGTTGAAGGATTATTATGTAAGTGTTATTTTTATTGCTTGAATTCTATTGTCTCTTTGATCTGGGTATTATGGGTATTCTTGTTGTTCAGCAAAATGATTGTGCGTTTTTACATACAAATGGAATTTCTTAGCAGCTCTTGAGTTAATGCCCAGTGCCCAGCACATATTGGCAATAATAAGTCTTAAATGACTTGCGGATAGAACAGGCGTAATTAAATGTTTCTAAATCATTTCCTTTTCACTGAGAAAAAAAGGAAATTATTTTTAAATTCGTTTTTTGGCTGGTCAATTATTGTCTGTTAAATGTAATATTTTTATTGTTTTCAGACAATGATAGCTCAGTTGGAGACCGAGCACTTGTCAGCTAACCTGACACTTCAGAAACTGTGGTATTTTGTCTTGCCTACTATGCATACCATGCAAGTCCTTGCCGCTATCGTCACAAATATTGGAAAGGTAATAAAATAAAGTATAATACATGTAACAAGTATCTAAGCTGCGTCTACGCTAGGAGAGCCGAGCACGAGCGGAGCACGAGCCGAACACAATTCGTCTAGTGTGGACCAACTTACAAGCCTCTAACGGGCGCGCTGCGAGCATTTCGTTCGTGCTCGGCTGCGTTCCGCCTGTTGTCGGTTTTTGACGAACACAAAGGGATTTGCTAACAGTGATCGTTGTACGTCCACATTTGACGCCGCGAACGACAAGCCGAGAACGGCTCCACTTGTGCTTCGCTCGTGCTCGGTTCGTCTAGCGTAGACCCGCCTTTAGAATACAGTCCCGTAAATACTGAAAGTTTACTTAACTTTAAGTCTTGCTTTGTAACAGCTATTTACTTAAGTGTGAGATTAGCAGGACATAAAATTAAGTGACGTTTCAGTACTCGGCCATATAGATACCTATCATTAATTTTTAACAAGCTTATATTAGCTTCACTTGTAACTATGTATGTAAGAAAATCTTAGAACCCTTATTTGACCCACTTCCCGGTCTTGGATTATGAAGCTGAAATTTTGTGCAAGCTCCGAGTTCTGATGACAATACAAAACTAGCGTGCAAAATTATTACAATATACAGTAACCAACGCGTATTATAAAAACAAAAATAGATTTATTTATCCACCATTTGCATTATAGTTTTTATTGTTTTCGCTTTTACTTGCAGAGTGAATTGCGGGGTGGTGCAGTGCTAACAGTCCTGCACGACAAGACGAACACGTTGATGGGCGACGCGCGGGCGCAGGAGATATCTTTGTTCCTCACCGAGAGAGCTTGCCGTCCGTACCTCTGTATCTTAGACCAGTGGATACATAAAGGCACCATTGTTGATCCTTTTCAGGTAAATATTTAGGTTAAGTTGTTGTTGTTTAAGTTAATTTGGATTTGAGTTTATTCAAAACATAATAGATACTAATGTCATAAAGTTGAGGACCTATTTCGTTTCTTTGCTTGAATGCGCTTTGAAAAATTCTTTCTGTGTTCTTTTCAGTGTTAGTTTAAAGTAGCCTATAGCCTTCCGTAATAAATGGGATATCTTTTAACGAAAAGGCTATAGGCTGCTTTATATCTGCGTTGAGTAGTTTCCACGAAACGCGAGTTTATATTTGTATTATAAATTTTCAATCAATTTGATAACAACTGTCACTGAAACCCTTCTATAATGTTAAATTCCTTTCCAGGAGTTTATGATAGAAGATAACGAGTTGATCAACAAAGAGGAGCTGCCGGTAGACTACTCGGCGGACTACTGGGAGAAACGCTACAGCATCCAGAGAGACAGAGTACCCAAGTTCCTGGACAAGTTCACCGACATCATCCTCAGAACTGGCAAATATTTGAACGTTATTAGTCAGTGTGGTGAGTTACCCTTTTTTATTTTGAGCTTGTCTTGTGAGGTGCTTGAAACTGCTGTACCTAGATGGATTAGTAGGCCATGCTGATTTTCTATGACATTGTGTCTTCAAAATTGAATAATTGTTATTTGATTCAACTCTCATTACTTCTATGTAATAAATGAAAAGTTTAAAAAAGCTAGAAAAAAAATACGTTTCGAAAAATGCGCGTAAAAATGGTCAAAGTTCATTACAAGACTTCTAAATAGTCCAAAGACAGCTATATACAGCGGCTCCATAATCAGATCAGTTCGAGTGTATGTACTATATTATTTATTGTCATCAGAATTACATACAGCTGCCAATTTTCATGATTCTACGATCCTTGGAAGATGGTTAACTTAGTTATCTTAGATTCCACTACATAGCTACATGGAGGTAGACCTAATAAAAACTTGTAAAAAGGCTGATGATTGAGAGAACAATGTTCTTTTTTAATTTTTTATAAAACTGATTTTGTTTTCTAGGTAAGCCAATTACAAAAACCAACACTGAAGAAATAAAATACTCGCTCCGAGAACAAAACTACGGTGCCATAATTCAGAAAGCATACGCATACGCCAGCAAGTCGTTGTTAGAGCTCTTACTGAAGGAGTATGATCTCATGGGAAGACTGAAATCAGTAAAGAATTACTTTTTAATGAGCCAAGGAGACTTCATTGTACAGTTCATGGATGCTACCGAACAAGAACTCTCTAAGAAGATCGATGATATTATACCTTCGAAACTTGAATCCCTTTTGGGATTGTGTTTGAGGTAATTTTTTTTTTCTCTAGATAGGTTTATCAAAACTAAAAAAAAATCTTTTAGAGCTCTTGTCGATTGGCTTTGCGTATCCGAAGTGGCCTTTTAGTGAATCTATGATAGTCAAAACGTAAGAACGAAACACTGCGAGGCGGCAAATGGCTAACATCGGAGAAGCAAAACGAGATCTGTATCCTGTTTTGGACAGTCTTATAAAACTAATATTTTTTTTTATTAATAAACAGCATTACATTTTTGTACTTATTTACATTGGTTGTTATTTCAGGCTGTCAGCAGCAAGTCACGACCCGTATAATGAAGATATGAAAATAGAACTGCTTCCCTACGACTTGCAATTCCAAATGTTTAAGATTCTATCTATTGAAACTGAAGAGGAAAAAGGTAAAAACAACATAATATGTTGAGTCCATTTGAATACTTCAGTCAGTATGATCTAGCCATTTAGTGTATTTTATTAATTTACCTAAAATCGGTAAAACTAACCATTTAAAAGAAACAATTAGAAAAACGCAAACAGTCATAATTAACGCATCTTATGAATTCTTTAACAGTACCACTTTGGTTTATTGTAAATCAGCCTCAAATATGAGAATAAAAGCTATTTCAACAACGCGTCACTTTAATAAAAAAACAACTATAAACTTATTGAATAAGTCTAAACCCCATTTGAGAAGGTAGTACTCATTTGAATATAAGACTATAGGAGTATAATATGAATGATCCTTTTATTAAAATGATGTCACCTTTCTTTAAATTACAGAGTACAAACAGAACAAGGATTGTCCCCCTCTAACAGGCATAGAGACATTCTCGTTCGGCATGGAAGTGAAGTGGCCGGTGTCGCTGATACTCAACCACAAGGCTATAGCTTGCTATCAGATGATATTCCGACATCTATTCTACTGCAAACATGTTGAAAGATTGCTGTGCAGGTAAGAAACCACAAATATGAATTATAATAGAAAATGTTTTATACATAGACAATCAAAAACATTAGAGGCGTATTTTTTATAAACGCGTTAAAGTTCGATCAAACTGATAATTGTTAAATGATAGTAAACGTAGGTATGTGATACTTAAATTCTTATCTAAGTTTTTGTTAGTCAGCAGGACAAAGGAAAAACAATGTGTCAATTTTTTTTTGATAATCTCAAAAACTGACTATATAGAGGTATAGTTACCTTTTGACTGGGAGATTTATATTTGAAAGAGGAAAAATTTGGTTGTTAGTTTGTTTGCGTTTAACAGGCTCCATAATTACTGAAAAAATCTTCCACTGTTAGTAAGTCACACTATCCCAGACTTAGGCTGTATTTTATCCCAGTACAGGAAGAAGTTTCCGCAAAACGTGGTGTAAACCACAAGAAACATCTAGTAAAATACAAATAATTTCCAGAGTATGGCTGTACAACAAAGTGGTGAAACGTTTCTCCGAAGCCCGTCTGTACGCGGACGCCTTCGCACTGCGCCAGCGCATGCTGAGCTGCATACAACATCTGCAGTACTACATGTGCGTCGAGGTCATCGAGCCTTCCTGGTGCCAGCTCATACAGAGCCTCGATAAGGTCAGTCTTCGTTATTCTTATACTAGTTTCCGCCCGCGGTTTCACCCGCGTCCTGAGATAACTGCTTCCCGTAGCCGGATGGTGTCAAAAATATATGTCTATCCTATGGTTACATGCATTTTAAAAACATGCGGGTCCAGCGACTCGCGCATGTACCAAAGCAAAATACCCACCCGAGTGCTCTTGTCACTTGCGCATGTTAACTTGCTCCAGCTACATGCACCGTGGTGTAGACGCACCCTTTTTTTTTTTTTTTTTTTTTTTTTTTTAGCGACGTAAAATCATCAAATGACCCCTCCCGCTGTGGGTTAGCAGCGGTGAGGGAGTGTCAGACTCTTACTGACTAAAATCGTCGTGTTCCGTCATAGGCCTTTTATGTACCAGGGCCGCGGTATCTCTTTCGAACAACCCGCAGCCCCGGCAGGCCTTGGCCCTGCTGGGCCCCGCTGGGGTTGCTGACATCTCTTTGAGGAGCGCGTGGAACAACGCGCGCCGTCGACACGGGTCTGTCGTCTAGAAAGACAGAGGGACGATGAGCCACCCGAACTCACCGCCCACAGACCCACGCCTACGGTGGCCGGGAGTCATCTCGCGACACCCGGCGCCCATGGTGTCTACCTGGTCCAGCGCGGCGGCCGGGGTGAGAGGTGCGAACTCTCTGGCGTTCCGCCTCCTCCTTCTCGAGCATGACCGCTTCGCAGAAGGAGGCGACGGCATCCCATTCCCTCTCGCCCCGGACCATGGCCTGAACCAGGGCCGGACGCGAGAGGTCGCCGCCGCCCAAAGCCTCGACGAGGACCCGGCGGTGCCCTTCCCATGCGGGGCACACCTGGACTGTGTGGTCCACCGTGTCCTCGGGGCTGTCCGCACAATGGTGACACCATGTAGACGCACCCTTAGTTACAGTTTTCATCCTGTGGAATGTACATCTTACACTCCAGAAGTTCAGACACGGGCTCCAGGGTACCA
Organism: Helicoverpa assulta; assembly: GCA_963856015.1. NCBI lineage: Eukaryota > Metazoa > Arthropoda > Insecta > Lepidoptera > Noctuidae > Helicoverpa > Helicoverpa assulta. The sequence continues at coordinate 8,916,165 of CAWLCW010000016.1, forward strand.
CCTACCTTCATGTTTTAGTGTGAAAGCTTAAAAAAGATATAAACAAAATCACTTAATATTAGCGAGGATGTAACAGAGCAATCTTCGATTCTTTCTGGTTTGCCATAAAGGCTTAATTAAATTAACTACACAGTCGGATCTCTGGCTCAATAGATCAAATCAGAAAGAACATTTGCAAAAGTACCACTTTAAGCGGCACTACACAAGTGCTGCTTCGATTGGAGCTTAACACGAGTAAACCTTCCCTGTAAATAACAGATATACATAATTTTTAACAGAATAAAAAATCATTCAAATTAAAGATTCCTTCTTAGGAAATTTCCGGAGGGTTATGGCAAAAATATTTTATCAAGAAACAAAATAGTATAGGCAAGTACAAAAAGGTTTTATTGGAATATTTTTAGTAAAATGAGATAAACATAACGAAACGTGGACGCAACAAAGTTATTGTTTCATCTTCGCATTTATAACATAACATAAATGCCTCAAAATTAATACTGCGCTTAACACTACGTTAACATAATATTTACTGTATAAATAAAATATCGTTCATATTACAACAAAGCAGTTTGTTAAAAGCTTAAAATATTACGAGTTAAAATAACTCTTAAAATAAGTAAAATACTAGTAACGGTTTGCTTCTAAAGCTTGTAACACCTTTTTCATAGTTTTTTCAAGGTTTTCAATTTTTGATTCATATTTCAACAGCTGATTTTTTATTTCACCCAGTTCGGTCAAGTTCGTCTTCCTAGCAATAACAATTTTTGCGTTCTTCACTATTTTGCGGTCTAGTCTATAGTTTTGGCAGCGTTCGAAACAACATGTAACTTTGCCACCTTCAATATCCTCATAGTCATCGCCATATTTACCAAGCGGTTCTGCGTGAGGTATCTCGATTCTGTTATCCTGATTTGGTTTTACAGTAATCTTGTATTTAGGTAGAAAGTGCGGAAACAGGCTTATCCGCGTTGCCAAAGGTTTTATGCAGAATATTTTTGGCTTTATAATATTAAGTTTTTCAAAAGCTGAAGGCAGCCACGACCAGCAGGTCCCTGGGCGGGAATAAGACCCAGCGCTACCGATCAATACGCTCTCAAAATATGAAATCATCTTCACTCTAGATACGATGCCCACTAATTCGGCATCTGCTCTAATCTCTTGAGTATCACTTACAGCTAAACCATTGAGTAAATTAAACAAAACAATAGGAATCATAAAAACAAATACAATAAATATTATGTGACTCGTAACTGGGAATGTACTGAATTTAATTGAACCTGCGTCAAATTCGCCCGTTAACATGACTATAGTTTTGAACAACGATCTTCCTGGATCTTCAAAGAAATCTTCCTCTTCTTCCTCCTCTTTGCCGGTAGTATTAGGATTCGGTGCAGTCTGGTCTTCCACTTCCTCTTCATGACGAAATAGTGTGTAAAAGCTCAAAGCAAACGCTATTATTAAAATGCAATACCAAAGCAAGAATTTAAAGAAATTCCACGAAACAGTTCTTAGCATAACAATATTCGTTGATAGAGTAGGGAATTGACCAATGAGTAGAACTAATTCTGCGGATGATAGTAATATGGCCACTGCGGACAATTGCTGTTTAGTAGACTCTTCCGCTGCGTCGTTCCCTACTATCAACGCGGTCACAAATATCAATGCGATTTCCATCCAGTTCTCTAAACTTTGTAAATATCGTGTCGGTGACACAAGCAGTTGAAACAGCTCTCGAAATATTAGCAGAATTAAACCAATTATCGCACCAACATGAGTTATTACATTCAACGCTTCCACTGAGCCTGACTGTTTCTTTTCTTCTCCATATCCCAGTATAATATATAGGATTAGACAAAGCCAAAGTAATGAATAAAATGTTATGTTTGCGTAGAACAGACAACTTATTCTTTGCCATTTCAAGTACAAGAAACTTGTAATAACCGGATGTTTCAGAAGTGGCTTCAAGTCTTCATTTCTTGTCATGTAAAGCAAAGCATCTGTTTCAGGCGCCAAAAATGAATCAATTTCTTTTCCATTAGTGCTAGAATTATCCATTAGAGGCACCTTACTGAGCTCGTTTTCAAGCGAATTGTTAGGATAAACAAGGAAACTGTATTTCATGCGAATTTCGTAATCGTCGTCACCCGGTCGTTCGCTATTAGTTGTAATACATTCGTCTAAATATGTTTCCATTGTTTTATAAGGAATATCTGCTAAGGGTGGTTCGTCAAATTTGTTGCGTAGCCCTATACAGGCACCATTCCTTAATAACTCTAAAACAGTTTCTTGATCACCATTCCGAGCAGCGTAATGTAAAGCTGTATTATTCTTGACGTCAGGGTAATTGACGTTAATATTAATTTTAGGAGACTTCAATAAAAGCTCTAAACACTCATCGAAGTTTGCTTTTGGAGTCATGGGAGAAGATCGCATGCCCTTCACTAATATGTGGATAAGAGATTCTCCATTAACTGTGTCAAACAAAGTATTTTCATTGTCTACGAACCTTTTCAGAATTTTTCGATATCCATATTCGCAAGCAATTGCTATAGGTCTGCTGGTATTCGCTGCACAAGTAGCATTTGGATCTGCTCCAGAGAGAAGTAAGGTTCCTACCGCTCTGTCGAATCCCTTCTTCGTCGCCAACTGCAGCAGTGTGTTCGAGCCATTGTTATCTGCCAAAACCTTACGTTGCTCATTTTTCTTCACAAGTGTTGTGAAATCACGAATAAAATTATCTTCTTCATCTCTGTTTAGGTATGAAAATAATTTATCGGAGTCAATTATTTCTGGTTCAGGTTCTTCGGTTTCAAATCTCGCCAGTAAATGAGGGAATGCTTCTTTAAGATAGTCACGCGCTGTTCTCCCCGTCCTGTCTTTATACGTGTTCAAATGAATAGGTTCTTTGGAGTATTCCAATATCAAAGTTACGACTCTTTCTAGACCTTGTTGCGCAGCTGAATGTATCGGTGTTACACCTTTAGTATCGGGTCTATTAGCATTGCAACCCGCTTTTAATAGCATTTCAACCATATCCTCATAAGTTGCTAAATCCCGTTCTCGATCATCTTCCAAGTCTTCGATTTTTTTTATCGCCAATAATAACGCCGTGTTTCCTTTGCATTGAATATCCACGTCAATTTTGTCATCCTCTAGTAGAGCCGCCAATGCCTCTAAATTACCGTTTTCAACAGCGAAGTGTATGGGGGCCGCGGCATGTGTTTCATTGATTTTGTTTACCTCCACTTCGTATTGTAGTAAAAGCTTTACGAACTCTTGCTTGTTTGGTTCCGACACTGCTATCTCCAGACATGTTTTGTAATCCGGATATTGATACACAAAGTCGAGTTTCACTGCTCCATAGCTGACAAGCTTTTTAAACGTGGCGAAGTCATTGGTCTGCAGAGCTGTCCTCAGCTGGACTTGAGGGTCCGTGCCGAAGAGGGAACTCCCACGTGACAGATTTTTCTTCATCTCGTAACTGTCTCGAGTCATGTCGCGCACAACACTGGCATCTGGAACGTAAAATGATTGTTTTTATCACTGACCACAATTTTCTCATTGAAGTAAATTGTTTTGAAACTCGTGTGTAGTACTCCAAAAATTAGTAGTCTAAAACAATTGGTTCAATTAAAATGGATTGGCCATTGACCATCTGGCAGACTTTCATGTGCGTGCATAACGCTTAACATGTTCCAAAAGATATAGCAAGAAGTGTAAATGAAACCCTAAATTCGCGCGTATATTTGATTAACTGTGCTAAGTGCATCTACATGCTCTTTTGGGAAAACATGATAATCGTTGCCTCGTATGTTCCGTTAACTACAGATCAATCGAGTTAAGTGAGCCGTGGCCTATATTTTTTTGAGGATTCTAGTTAATTGAACTTGTCGTCTTTATAATTCTTGTTTATAGGTTGTTGGCCAATATTTGCCATAAAAATCTTCAAGAAAGATCAAGTGAGAATTATAAAATTTCTCCGTCATCATTTATTCTTGCTTTTATTCAAATAATTAAACCAAATAATGAGTTGCTGGTCATAGTTTTAAATGATCTGAGTACATAAAGTGCCTCTCGCACAATCAGACGAGTTTACCTAACAGGCTACCTTAATGAAGGGGCAATTATTCCGAATTTCTCTCACAACCATAAAATTAATGCTGCGCGCGTGCAGCATGCCCATGCCTCGTAATTGGATTGATTTGCGCTGTCTATTATGTTATACTTAATTGCAAAACTTAGCGAAAGATTCCTTTCCGAAAAGAACCTTATGTGCAAGGCAGAAGTTGTAATTTTCGAAAGCATCTTTTTAGATGCTGTAAAGATACCAATTTGTATTTTTTATTGCTGTTTTATTGATTTTTGGAGCATGAATGAGCTAATGGTGTTCGAGTATATTACTTTGTATGCTTTGTTGTTTCACAATTTACATACTGAGCACCCGCATGTTAGCTTATTTACTCTACATATACACACACTTTTGATTCGGTTGTTTAACTATCGTGATTCGTACATTTTATAGGAGACATAATCCGCTAACAATTTTTCTATTAAACGTTTAAATCGTGACAAAGAGATACATACAGGCTTTAACTACGTTTGTATTTGCTACGGTCGTCTGACTGCTTATGGCAATATTTGTCTTCGGATTTGCCCTGAATACACCATGACTAAATCTCGCCTTGGGGATTGCTCATATTATAATCCTATTAGTGAACGTGGCTTCTGTGTATGTCTACTTAAAATTTTGAATGCAGGTTCCAAATCATAATTATTTTTGCTGATGGCGTATTGCAACATTGTATGAATACTATGGAATTCCGTTTGTTTATTAATATGGACTTATATTTTAAAACAATGTGTTTGTAAAATAAATGAAATTTACATTTAAAAGCATGAACACATTTTGGTTTAAACTTTATTTTGTAAGCATTTGGTTTAGCTTCTTTTATTTAAGTAACTCGTTCTTTGATTTTTCTAACGGAATTATTCGCCGCATCGCATATCCAAAATAGAGATGAAACTAACAAAGCGTTTTCACCAAACAATAGCTGTGCTCGCCCATTGGAACGCGTATGAGATACTCCACATGTTCGCGGGGTATATCGTACATACAACAACTACTTATACAATATATCACGGCTTTCAAACGCTCCGGGCACACGGGCCTTGCTATTGTGTTACATATCGGGATCACCTGTTCACAGGCAAACGGCCGATGCCTCAGAGCGCCATTGATTGATCGACAAATGTGCCAGGCCGCTCGTTAAACAATTTTGTTTGGATTTTATTTTAAACAGTATTCTGTTTGAAATATTTTTAGCTGGACACTAGTTGCTTAATTGTCGGTGAACATTGCTAATATTATTATTTTTTAACATTGCTAATTGATTATTTGGTCAATCGGAATCACGAATTTGAAATGTTTCCCAATTCGATAAGTATCTCTTGCTAAGATAAATATCGGGCTGTGTAAAAAATACAGTGTATGTACTGTGCCCTTTATTTGTAAAATCAAGCACACCCTTCCAATATCCTTGGCATTTAATGTTCATAAAAAGAAATAGCCATAGGCGTGTCTCTTGACATAATGCGCTGATGACCTTTTCCTATTGTTTGAGGTGTAATGCGTCAGATGTACCTACATGTTCTAATTATAATAATTTAGTTATAGTTGATTTTACATTCAGTGTACCTACTACTTATATACCCTATATGGTATAGTAGATTCATTAAATGACACTAAAATCCCATTCATATAAAATTAACCATATTAACAATACCATATTTGTTTAAATTTACCGCATTAACATTTATTGTTCATAAACATAACCAATATCCTAATTTACTTGTGAGCTACAATAAATACATAATTAGGTATGTACAATCATCTATATGTTTACTTAATGAAATACATACTTTTCTTTATATTCTCAATTTATACTTCTATCTAAATATTTTTAAACTTTCCCTTTGCAAATTGATTTGTTTTTTTTTTGTCTTTGATAAATTGGCTCTGTAATACTGAAATTGAAAAAACTTTACAAATCATTCCAGTAATTTCTGAGTAAACCGTGTTCAAACAAACAAATTGTGCAGCTTTATGTTATGAGTATAGATAGTAATATTTTATTCAAATTTTTTCTCTAACCACAATAACAAGTGTTTAGCGTATTTACGAAATTAAACTGTTGTGTGGGCACATGATATTAATAAAGAGGGATGGGATTCATTTAAACATTAATTTAGTAGCAAAAGTAATAATGGAAAATTTTTAAGTTCCTATTTGTCGGTTTCTATAGCAATTACTGGGAAAACAATTATTAAAAAAAGGAAACTGTTCAAAGAATTGTTCAAGACTTCCACGTTACGAAATATGTACTTACATATAAATAAATAAATACCGTACGGGTCGAGCTAAATAAAAACGTTTAAAAAGGACAAAATTGGGGAGTTTCAACTTGATCTTCAAAAAGTGCTGACTTACAACGTACTTTGAATAAATCACTTTTATCTTTAAACTTAGGTACGAGTTCGTTGGGTTGGTATTTCTTTGAGAGACTCTTACTCTGCCTATTACTATCAAAATACTCAATCAAATTTCATAGCGCCACTGTCTCTGTTCATAAATCACTACTTATACTTATTATAACTTACTTTACTTATTTTTAATTGTTATTGGCCCCTGTTTTGTAAGCAGAGCCCAATGTTATTAATAGGAACATTCTTTGCCTGCTTCAAGTTTATTTCTTCTTACGATAGTTGTTATTATTAAAATAAAAAATAATCTGTTTCTCAGCCTCGATCTCTGAGAAAGCGTGTCAATTTAAAAAATAAACCTGATGAATTAATAATCTATTCCTTTTATGTAAACAGTTTTGTAACGCTGGCAGGTAAGGTATTATAGAGGGTGTGTTTCTCTAGGCATTTAACATTACACGATTTATAGTCTAAACTTAAGGTTACCATAGACACTTCTGCAGTTTATTTTGGCCCCAAACGAACGTTGCTATAATGTAAGACTTGAGTCAGAGCACAACGTCAATAATCACTTACACAGATTTATTTATCAGTACCCACCATCGGAAGCTTTGCATATGGAGATTGGAGAGTATTTGTGTTAAATGTCAGTGGGGTTCTTGTGCTAATGTAAGCGGTTGAGGTCATCATACGTCGAAGAATAATGTTCCATTTCGATAATACAAGAGCACTTTTCTAAATCTGTGTTTACTTTTTGAACTAAGTATAGTAGCTAATTTGGGACGCGAGGCTGATAAATAGGCTCTATATGCAGTAGGATGATTGCATAAGGTATTTGTTTTTAGAAAACCAAAAATTATATAATTAACTAGACGTTTTCCCGCGGTTTCACTCGTGTCTCTTGGGAACTACTCCGCCTACCGGGATGAAACGTATATATGTTACTCGGTAAGAGAGTAACTTTCCAACGGTGAGAGGATTTTTAAAATCGGTTCAGTATTTTTTGAGATTATCAATTACAAACAAACAAAACAAACATTTCCTCATAATATTAGTAATTAATAACTTTAAAGCCATAGTCGTTGTAAGTACAAGGTTCTAGGTGACAAAATATGAAATAGGCATTTACATTGATGTTGAGAAAGAGCCGTAAGCTGATGATTTAAGCAGACTTGAACATGGTAATCCCCTCTAAGCTTAACTGACAAATACGATATCATCTATTGCGTTCGACAAATACTTACAAAAATCTTCTAATGACGGTAGCGATTAGTGGTATCCGTTGTTTCTCAATAATATCTGTTAGTTATATGTTTTAACTGCACGCTACCGGCACAGTGGGCAGCGCTGCGGTCTAATTGCCGGACACGCCTTACGTTACCTACTTATAGAGAAATTACTGCTTTGAAAAAATAAACTATAAAAGATGCGGCAAATACGCTTCTGGGCTTATTTCATTAGTTGAAAGTGACAGCAATATTCATAGATACTCAAAATCAGGCAGGATTTGAAGTAGTTAGCAAAATAGTAGAAAATTACTGGCACCCGAGTGAAAGGTAAAATAATGATCATATAAGTATGTTGGTACTTACAAAGGAAATCACGCAGTTGGGATTAAATTAAACTTTTAAATTGAACGGCTTGCTCCGAATCGAATACGTGATCCAATATATAGTTCAAGATATCTAATGTCATATTGACCGAAGTGTATATATTTATATTGCGGTTAAAATGGACTGATGATGCAACGCATATAATCAAATGTATAAACACTTTTACACCTACGAATCTATTTAATATGTATTGAAATAATATTAAATTAAAACATAATAACTCTTGGGAGTGGCCAGTGTAGACCGTTGTGCCGTCTTGAATTGATAGAAGATCATTAACTTTTATTACTCAATCTAATTCTTATGTCAGCTTCGATTTTGGATGGTAATTAATTGAATTACTTATTATATGTTGTATAGGCCTCGCTTCCATTTATTTTATTTTCTATTTAGGGACGATGCAGCTTTGAATAAGAATCCAGCGATTCGTTGCTGTAGGTACTATAATTGTTCGTATCTCAAGAGCTGCATTGTCAGTACGGTGCAACTTGCCTGCCTTGGACGTGATGCAACTGCACTGACCCGCCATAACACACTCATACGTTTCTTTGTATTGAAAATATCAATGAAGAATATTATTATGAATTACGTCGGAGTTTAAATCAATTTATCATACAATGATCCGAACGATGTACTCTCATTTGAACTTCTCTTTATATCAAACATGGCCATGACACTAAAGGAGTCCCACGTGTTCATTTAGAACTTAATTATTCATATGAATTCATTCTATTTCTATGCATATAAGGATTTATAGAAACTAAACATTAAACTGCCTATGTGAACAGGTTTTGTGAAATACCAGATTGCTCTCGTCGCGGTAACGGTCCCTTGAGCTCTTATGAATTTTAACTAGTCTCATCAAGAACTTGTTTAGTTTTGATACAAGGCTCACGATCAAATATAAACATGCATTTACAAACACAAATTGTGAATCACCTACAATCTTCAAGTGTGCATCACAATCATCATCAGCCTATCGCAGTCCACTGCTGGACATAGGCCTCTCCAAGTGCACGCCACTGAGATCGATTTTCGGCTTCTCGCATCCAGCTCCTGCCAGCCGTCTTGCGCAAGTCATCACTCCACCGTGCCTGAGGACGTCCTACACTACGCTTGCCGAGGCGCGGTCTCCACTCTAGAACTCGTTTACCCCAACGGTTATCGGTTCTTCGGCTAATATGGCCAGCCCACTGCCACTTCAGCTTGCTGATTCGGTGGGCTATGTCGATGACCTTGGTTCTCTGACGGATTACCTCATTTCCGATGCGATCCCTCAGAGAAATGCCGAGCATAGCCCTTTCCATAGCCCGCTGAGCGACTTTAAACTTGTGAACCAGCCGTACCGACAGTGTCCACGTTTCGGCTCCGTAAGTCATGACAGGTAGGACGCACTGATTGAAGACTTTTGTCTTTAGGCACTGTGGGATCGACGATGTTAGGACTCGACGTAGCTTCCCAAATGCAGCCCAACCCAACTGAATTCTCCTATTCACCTCGTCCTCAAAGTTGTTTCTACCTAACTGCAATGTCTGCCCGAGGTATACATATTTCCGAACAACTTCGAGAACGGCGCCGTGTATCGCAATCGGTTCCGGTAGAACATGTTCATTGAACATGACCTTGGTTTTGTCCAAGTTCATCCGTAGGCCGATGCGTAGAGAAGATTCAGCCAGGTCGTTCAGCATCTGTTGTAGGTCCTGCAGCGTTTCCGCCATGATGACGATATCGTCAGCAAATCGCAAGTGAGAGATGTGTTCGCCATTGATGTTGATGCCTCGCCCTTTCCAGTTCAGCGTCTTGAACATATCCTCCATTGCATTAGTGAACAGTTTCGGGGAAATAACATCCCCTTGTCTCACTCCTCGATGCAACGGTATGGGCCTTGTTTGCTGATTCTGTACTTGGACGGACATTGTAGCGGCTTCGTAGAGACATCTCATCACTTGGATGTATCGCCAATCTACTTGACAACGCTGCAGGGACTCCAGAACAGACCAGATTTCAACCGAGTCAAAGGCCTTCTCATAGTCCACAAATGCTAGACACAGGGGCTGATTATATCATGCATCACAATAAAGATTGCTTATGTACCAAACGTGACCAATTCTCTCATGAGAAGATGATGCGTATCGTAACCCCGATGCACCTACAGATATGTGGTCAAAATAAGTGTGGAGAATTGCCAGTAATCTCAGGCTGTGTTACCACACATCCGGTACTTGACCAACTAAATAGTAAAAAGTCTTCCGTTCCGCACATAACATTTCAATTTGGATGCGCGTTACAACAGCCTAACAGTTGAACGACGCTTTTTGTCAACTTTGTGCCTAATTTGCTTCGCCCTAAAAACAAGACGCGTTTCTTTTCGCCTCGCTTTCTTCCTATGTTTACAATTTACTTATGTTCAATTCCTATGCAAGAGGCATGACGAAGGGCACATAACTAAACCTAGCACTGTTCAAGAATTTTCAATAAACTCACCGACTGGTTGTATTTTGGGATAAGTACGCATAAAATTGGCAATGTGTACGTGGTTGCAAGAAGGCTATGAACTCTGTATCAAGTGCTTTAATGACCATTAAATCAACATTGATCGTTTACGACACCCTGATGTACTTGGAAAGATCGTTTCGTGGTTCTATTTCAGTTCGGTGGAGCGCTTCGGCTCGCGTCCGTCGATTAAGTTTTTACAAAGGTCTTACAAGTTCGCACTTGGTTTGAATAGTTTCCGCTCGTTGCGCGCGATAGTTATCGCTTAGATTTGCTCTCATGTTCTTGTTTTTAAACTGTCTCATTTCTTGTTTATTTTAATTTTTTATCTCACTTTCTTCGCCTTGATCTTAGATTTCTAACGTAGCGAAATAGTTGTCGTTAAGTGTTCATGATAAAATTGATAAGGTTATTATAACCACTTCAGATATACCTACGCATTTGGAAAGTTCTTTGATGATGATGCCTTTCAACAGCTATTGGTGTATGTCACTTATTTTCCCTATTATGCCTTCATACATGTGGTCATTTTCTTTCATTCGTAATTAAGTGTACATTCAGTTGGGATAATATTCTGCGTAATGAGGCTTTTTATGCAGCTCAAATTACATTTTACTGTGTCAATTGTGGTTAAGTAACGTATAGTGTAATGTAGACCCTAATGGCGTGCTTCCTATCTTGCAGTTGCTATGTAGATACAGCTATATCTTATGATCATTTATTCCCTCGTGTTCATCATTAAAATATAGTTCTTGTTTTGTAGCCTCACCCAATAAACATAGTGCTACTTAGTGAAGTCACTTCACCATTTGTGTCACCACCATCCGATAATGCTATGTCTTTATTCACACTTCCATATACACGAACCCCAATATGGGCATAACAAATAGTATCGCGCTGTATATTGATTAATTTCTATTGTAAATAGCTTTCCTGTGTGGAAGTTACCGTTCGTTGAATTTCGTGTCGGAAGTTCTTTATCAACCGATATGAATTTGATTATACGGATGGTCTGCGAGTCTGCCATTTCTGTATTTGGTAACGTGGTGCTTATGTAGGTGGCTACCGCCATTATTAGTCAACTATTGCATCAATGTTTATGTCTGATGACCGGTCAACTCTGTAAATATTATAATTAAAGTCAATGTGACTGCTATGACAAACTAAGTATTTAATATTATTAATGGATCTGGAAAATGAAGGCCGACAAAATCGCTTGTGGACATAATGCATGAAAATGTGTAACTTACAATATTGGTATCTCCTGTAAGCCTTTGGAGAAGCCTCAAGAATATGAAGAAAGAATATAAAAATTCGAAGTTCCATTTAGCTAAATAATGCTTTAGGAAACTGTTAAAGCTAACAAATAGAATTTTACCGTGCAGCTAGTGAATTTTACCACGCTACATTCGTAGTATTCGTCACACACAAATATTTATGACGCATTTTTTGTAAAAGAAACTGGATTCTGTCCATAGAATCTAATGTAAGCAAATTGAGCATCTAACAACCTCTGATAATACGACTTGTTGATATCTGTAGATAGTGTATTTTCTGCAGTTGAATGTTTAGTTACTGAAGATATGTTACTGCAGCAAATATTGATCAGTGTGTTTAGTCGTCCCACTTCACAAATGACTTCCAAACGAGTAGGTACCTACTTCTCTAGTAGAGGTCAGTTTGGGGCCATTGCCTGTCATTTAGTCCACTGGACTTTCTTCGCACCTCTCCATCTTGTAAGAGTATCTGCGCATAAGCATTCAATTTGCACGAAATTGTGGTTTACATATTCAGTTCAGCAAAGTTAAAGTTATACAAATCTATTGTGCATGTTCATATCGATATCTACTTGATTACTCATTGCTAACCTGTCTTTCATCTTTATAAGGACTGTTGGCCTACTTAAATGAGTCAGACCATAAGTATCTGATATACCGAATGTTTGTCGCATACATAATTAAGATGGCTCTCTTCGCAAAACCTTAACTTTTCGATCCCACATAAGTAACATAAGAATGCACAGCCATCGATACAGGGGACAGCAAACCTCGACTAACTAGTTTTGCGAAGTATTTATCGTCCATTCGTAAACCTACACGTCTCGAGACCGATGCATTTTGCAATTTAACGGACTCATTGTTTTTGCCTGTTCAGCCAATGGTACAGGACAGGACAAAGAACATCTCTATTCCATTTGTACAAACCTTAACAGCCTAAAGCGACCAGTAACTTCTAAAATGCAACCCTTTCCCGCTACGTAAAGAGTCTAAATGAATTCGGCAATACATCATGTAAGTCATGGTCGTTTTGTTTACATGCTTAAAAATATATTTTTAAACTATCACCGGATACGTCGGTTTCGCTCGCGTTAGTCTGGTGCGGGCGGTGTATGCATTTGTCTACCACTTAATCAATTACAGCCGACATGGCACAACTTCCCTCACAATGTACAGGCTCACCGACCCACATGTCCTGCGTCATCATAATAATAATGACGTCATCCTTTACGACCTTGTCGAGGGCTTGGAACATCATATGTGATGATCTCTTTTATATGTTTACTCCCACATATGTTTTGTACAGTAAATAAAGCTTTGGGTCATGGTCATCAAATAATTAATGCATGTCCGCAATGAATGCCAGATAGTTTAGGTTGTCTAAACGATGTCCGCAAAAAATAAGTAACAAAATGTTTGGTAATCAATATGACTGCTGACGAAAACACTGCAATAACGAATCAAGTTTTAGTTGATTCATTTCAATTAGAGGGATATATACTTAGTAGTATACTTTAGCAGATAGAGGCGAACAATACTTTAGGTCCGGTTTTTTACTCATGTTTGTAGCAAGATCAAATCAATCCTTAATCGGTTTCGGTGGATAATTTCTGCGTACATATTTCTAAAAACGTTTATTCCAACCTGCTATTGGACCAGTGAAGGGGCGCCGTACATATTTGTCTAGATATCGCGCGCGATTTTTGTTTCAGATCTTGTCTAAAATTATTACGTTATTTGCACTTAAATTGCAATAAGTGCATTTTAGTTCTCAAGCATCAGATTGCACAAACCATAATTTGAATCGGAGTTCTTTAGAAACATGGATATCCAATACGAGGATCTCGAATTGCGACTTATTTGATGTTTTAGCATTTTGCTAAATGCATCGGACTTCTGTGGTTGTATTGGATTTCAAATAAACTAAATTTAAATTTTTTGGAACCCACCTGAATATCACAATAGCACAACTGAAAGTTAGCACTGCACAAGCACTTCACTGACTATTGGTTGTTGGTCGCATATCGGCGGTGCGGCCGCGCCACTCGGGCCTATGGTCGAAGTGAGGCGTTGCGCCCGCGCGCCTCGAGTGGGAGGCGATAGTTGCTCGCTTATCCTGCACACCAGAGAGCTGACCAAACGCAATTACTGACCGGACAGATACTCATGAACGTAAACGCTTTTCATTGTTCACATTACGTTAACAGATCACGTCCCAAAGTTTATTGAAGTTTGGTTTTATGGGGATGTCGAAGGTTGCGGTTGCTTCTTGTGTTTAAGATCGAGGGGTCAACTTTGTTGATAATAGCATTTGTGACAATGATTCATCGTTTGTGCCTTATGATACGTAGTACACCTGCCTAGAGCTACCTCAACTATCCATGAATCATCTATATTAACTTTGATGAAGTCTACCATGATGAATGTAACGAGGTAAATAGTTTAACGAGTAGATAGGTCGCAAGGTGAAAAGCTTTGTCTGCCATATTGTTTTTTTTCAAAGCCTCCGTTTTTTTTCCCTGTGGGCGGAGCGGATTCGCGATAATTTGTAGGCGTTACTCCTTACCAATGTAGGTACTGCGTCACAAGGTTGTATTACTCACTTTTGGTCAGACGACGTCAGGTGTAAAAACAACAAAGTCACACAAAAACCAAGATCACTTACTGTAACTGGTAATACCTAACTTCTGAAAACACACAATGCTTTCAACAAACAATTTTAATTTAAAGTTTTATCTATTCATCAAAACTTCAGAGAATAACATATTTTATACCTCTATATAACTTATGAACAGAACTTTAAGCTATCAGAAAATACCTCTGCAATCCAAACAAACAAATACCTCATCCTCCGAGCCTTTTTCCCAATCCTGTTGGGGTCGGCTTCCAGTCTAACCGGATTCAGCTGAGTACCAGTGCTTTACAAGAAGCGACTGCCTATCTGACCTCCTCAACCCAGTTCCCCGGGCAACCCGATACCCCTTGGTTAGACTGGTGTCAGACTTACTGGCTTCTGACTACCCGTAACGACTGTCAAGGATGTTCAATGACAGCCGGGACCTACAGTTTAACGTGCCATCCGAAACACAGTCAATGGTGTCTAAGAAATACTTAGAAAGTACATACAAACTTAGAAAAGTTGCATTGGTACTTGCCTGACCTGGGATCGAACCCGCGCCCTCATACTTGAGAGGTTGGTCCTTTACCCACTAGGCCACCACGACTTACAAACAAATACATACGTCTTTAAATAGTTATGGCCATTAAAGTACCAATAGTCGAGAAACTCCTGAATTTGTGGTACAGCACTACTAAAAAGTTGTAACTCTTTTAGGTTCATAATGTGGATGAGGTGTTGGAGCGTCACAACGACTTCTTGGAGTCGTGCCTCGGCGACTGCATGCTCACCAGCCCGCAGCTGCTGAAGGCGGTCACCACGCTCTGCCTCGTCTGTGTACAGTTCTGCACTTTCATACAGGTAACAAACTTACTCCACTATAATAGTACCTACCAGACTGTTAATCATCAACCTTTACACATTTCAGGTAGAGGACATTTCAGTTGTCCGTTTCTTAGAATACACTTTTCATCGTGATTGTACGTGTTTACTTATAAACAGAAAAAATGTGATAGAATGCCCTTTCACATAGCTGTCCACTGTAAGGCTAATTTGTTGTATATTAGTGACAGTAGATTCTAAGTATTACTCGACTGCATTCTAGTAATATTATTATGTTTATTCAATATTATGTATGTTTCAAAATCTGGTGAAGGTTTTATTTTATCCTTGCTGTTAGCAATGTACCTAAGTAATATATTTTATTTTCTGCAAATTATCTATATTTTATATACTTTGTTATTGATGTTTAGCAAGGCTTTCCAGTGGTTAGTATACAAATATGATTTCTAACATTAATTTATTATTGTATTTTCTTTTAACGCTACCAAATCACGTTAATTGGCAAAAGGAGATGCACAAGTACTTCGTGGACGCAGAGCTTAACAGTATGCTTGGATCGACGTATGACAATACAGACTATAGTGAGGTACATAAAGAGTAGATCAACCGTAACACTAGTGCACTGACGCAAGTAAATAATATCACAAGTATCGTAGAACTTCACCGTTGTGAACTTTTTGGCAATATGGCGGCCAATCAAACGTCAAATTTCCCGCCAACCACAAACCGCGCTCACTAAATCAACGTGTAATTTGATTGGATTAAACATTTCATATTGCTTCTAAATGGTAAAGGTGTCTATATAACGTTGCACTGAAACTAATAAAAACATCTTGCTTCCATGTAGTATTTGTGATGTATCAAAATCATTAACCTATATTTTTCTTATCATTCTTTCATGACTTTTCTGTTTTAGACTTTTACAGTGAGTATTATATGGAATATTACGATATCTGAAATTTATTTGTCATAAAAACTTTTTCTCTACCTTCTCTTCTCTCTAACACAGAAAATAGGTACCTTAATAAATATATGCTTTTTATTTCCTTCTTAGGTGCCAATATTTTAGTGTAGCAACCTTGAAAAACTACCCCAAATCCTAAGTGTAACACTATTACAATAATAAATAATTTCAAAGTATTAAAATATTGATTGCCGCATGTGTAGGACGCGGGTTGTGGGGGTACCACGACCACTGGTTCAGCGGATTCATTCTCCCGGTCGGTATCGCGGTACGGACTGCGTTTCACCGCGGCGCTGCTGTCTGTGCTCGCCATTATCGACAGGATGGCCAGAGACAACAATACTAATAAACTGTTGAATATATCTGCGAGGTAAAGAAATTTTCTTGTTTAGTAAGTCTTAACGAAGCTCAAACTTAGTTTTTTCGCTGGTCGCAGAAATATATTGATAGACAGTAAAATATATCCATAAAGAAGCCATTTTCAACCGACATATATCTATTTCCCTATTTCCACAGAACACAGTCACATATCATTTAGTACCTTTTTAGTTTTGCAAGAAAAACAATCATAAATTCGTTTTACATTGCTATAATGGTTATTTTGTAAAAAAACTTTGATTTACAGATTAAACTTCAATACTTATTACGTAAAGCAGTTGGAGAAGTTATGTTCAGATGACAAACTGATGGAAGGCGAGAGGAAACAGACCGTCTCCTAGCACAGGACATCGCGCTCGCGCAGGAATCTCGTCACCTCCGTGTGAACACACCCTAATATCTCAAAATCACCATTCATACTAAATTGTAACTGTAGTTATAGGAAGTACTGCCAGGTAAATAAGTTGGTAAACTTATTTTTAACATCAAAAGAAACGAAAAATTATCCGAGAATATTCAGTTTTTAACTAACTTGGAATGATAATTTTGTATTTTCAATTATAATTTTGTTGCTGGCAGTACTGTGTCTCGTTACAAAACAAATTCAAATAACTTGTTATTCGTAAGTAGCACTTGCTGTCTGGTTATAAAAAGTACATGACTTTAGGAGGTCAACACTAACTAATAAATCTTCAACATCACATTAATATAGTGTAATAATTATGCCGTCGCTGTTCTAATGTCTAAAACCATATACTCTCCTGCCACTAAGTACAACTCATAATATAAAAGACGTGTATTTTTACTACTCAAACTTAACAATCTCTATTAATCTCAAAATTTAAAGTAAATGATATTCATAATGTAATGTAACTGGTTAGTAGATAGGCAATAGTTTTAGGCTCCTTGTTGTGCATGTTCTTGTCACATGTCACAAATTCTTTCAAAATTACTGTTAAAAAGTACAAATATAAAATAACATTGCATTTAGGGAAGGCATCAGTATTTAGATAGACATAATCGATGTTGTTCCGTGTTAGATAATGAAAACTAAGTATGTAGCTGTATTCGAAATTACCCAACTGCGGAGTCAAAAATATTGAATAGTTCGAAAAGGTTAGAAAATTAAGGAATCTTCAGCCCCACGCATAGGCGGTTTAATAGTTGTTTAATACAACTTAAATGTACACATATCTGTTAAATTTTGTTGCGATTAGATATAGACTGGGTAACTAACATATTTTTGATAAAAGTTCACTATTATAGAATTATTTTTACTAACAGAAAAGCCACTCTCATTCCTTGCCACAAGTTTTAGAACACTATGACAAATTAGCAATAGAAAATAGCTATAGAATTTACGAATATAGGAATAACGACTGAAATAAAATCGTATTCCATCAAATTTTAATCTCCACATCGCTACGTTTTCGCTTCCATGTCGACTTGACAAAGTATATTTATAGTAAGAATTTTACATTTGTTGATGTTATTGGCTGTGTAATTCAAAACCCCTTATAGTTACATTTAAGTAAATACAATTTGTGCTGTTATTAACGACGTGCCATTGCCTTTGTTTTACAATATTGAATTGTTGAATTAATTTTTGGTCCTGGTTTCTTGTTTTATTAGTGGTCATCACACATATGTGGTAGATGGAATAATACAAATTCAATAATACTATCTGCAATATATCATGCTCTCTAAATCTGTTATCTCAAGGGATACAATTAAATACCTTCCATATTGTAATGTAGTGGGCTGTGTGTAGTCTATCATACACTTACGTTTTAAATAATATTTTAAATCCCAAAATTACTATATGAAATCTCAGTATGTTACATGTAAATACCATCGTTATTATTATAATACAATAAATAAACCCAATAACTAAAAAAAACATTTTTCTGACTTAGTTATAACCCACTCCACTACCCTCCTCTTTGGTCCTCCTCCGCTTTAACTTGCCCTTCCAGTATCCCAGTGAAGCAATCTCCGTTAGATCTGTCAACACTTCCAAATTTTTATGTCGAAGTCGGCTTCGAGTCTAACCGGACGCAGCTGACTGGGTACCAGTATTTTACAAAGAGCGCCTGCCTTTCTGACCTCAGTTCAGTTACCCGTTCTTTTGGTGTAAGTTGACCCTTACGATACTACTTGGCGTGTATGTATAAATCAAAGACATTTTGACCATGACAATTAATCTATTTTAATAATATTTAACAGACTTTTAAATACAATCTTATTTATGTAACATTCAAATTGGTTTCGTTTGATACATAAAGCAAATCACTTTTTGGACTTCAACAATAAATACATCATGTAACATTGGAATACTCACTATGCTAATTCATGATAAAACAAATAAATTATTTTAGAATGGACATGACACAAAATGACTTGAAATCGTGAATGAAATTTGATAACACAGCATGCGAAATTACAAACTAATAAACAAGGAACTATATTATGATATACTGTAGGGGCAATGCATTGCCTTGTATCAACTTACAATGTAATCAATGTTAAAAAGCCTTGCAAATGGTCACAGACAACTAACTACTTTAAAAAAATAACCAACCAACCCTGTAAATAGGGAAAACAGAATATACATCTAATCAATTCATATTAACTGACTAACACATTCAATCATAATACGAGCGAAACAATTTCATTTATAAGATACAGTAAAACTACTAGGGACAGCCAACCTTTATGGAAATGTCTATATAGCAGACATTACAAGTAATATCACTGAATTAATAACTACGATGTAAATATGCATACACTAAAATGTTAAGCCTACCTTATGTGCATGTTATACATTAACATTAGTGAAAATGGTAACTGAAGTCGACAGCGTTTGTGCTACATTTTACAAAGTACCATTGAAACAGACTGCGTTGGTTTATTTAAGCTTCGCGCACCATCCTATCAAATGTATTGGCACAATATCGTGTAACCGGAATATAAAAGTACAAGTCAGCATATACCAAGAACCATTTACATCAGAATGCATACATGTTTCAGTTCGGAAAGTATTAATAATGCATTGAAGTATGTTAATCCATAGTCGATTTGTAATTAAGTAATAAGCAAGCTTTAATATTTGCAATAGTTAGCATTATGCATATAATGACTATGGAATTGTGTTATTGCTTCAGTAGAAACTATTGCCAATACTAAACAGCTAAAGCAATTTATAAGAAAACTAAGTTTTCCTTAGGAAAATATTTTAAAAACTCATGCTTAGTAAGTACTAGATAAAATGTAAATATAATATCGAAATGCTTTTCAAGAGCACAATATACACATAACAAAGTTTTGAATGAGCAGTCTGATGTCCGAGTCTGATAAAGCACACACGGATTTGAGCCTGAGATATAAAAACAATTTATGTAAATAGAATTTACTAAACGAAACTGGTATTACATCGCATAAAATCACCAAATGACAACAATAAGTACTTTCTACAATAAACCTTGCAAAATGACTGAATACTTAATTAAACACATTATTACCTGTATGCGGTGCCATTTTAAAAATGTCCATCTATAACTAACATGCATTTGCTTCTACATTTTCTGCTTTTACTCCGAATTTTTGGTTTACGACAGAATGTCATGAGTATAATATCTAATACATAGCAAAGAGAGCTGCAGAGTTCAAATGATAAAAGCAAATGTATGTGAAAAGTAAGTTAAAAGCCTAATGCACATAATTTACCTAGATTAAAAGGAGTATGTACAGAGCGGGAGCTCATATTCACTAATTCACAGACTAGAGTCTTCCTCCGCTGAACATCACCACATGTGCGTCTCTCGGATCTCACTGATGATCTGCCCGGCACGCTGCAAAGCCTAGAATACAAAGAAATGAGTTCACATTATAACACATCATCATCTTCCGAGTCTTTTTCCCAATTATGTTGGGGTCGGCTTCACATTATAACACCTTACTATAAAAAAGTGTCTTAAAAACTTGAGTGAAAATCTACTGAACAGCTATTGTTGATACATTAAAGGGCGCTGGTTAAATAGCAGAGAACAGCCAGCAAAAAATAAGAGTCTGAAACACAGCGAATAAACCAAATTTAACTGTAGGTACAATGA
Source organism: Helicoverpa assulta (assembly GCA_963856015.1). Classification (NCBI taxonomy): domain Eukaryota; kingdom Metazoa; phylum Arthropoda; class Insecta; order Lepidoptera; family Noctuidae; genus Helicoverpa; species Helicoverpa assulta. The sequence goes on from CAWLCW010000016.1 coordinate 8,936,942, forward strand.
ATATTCATCACCATATTATAAAGCAAGAGTTAAAAATAATAATAATACTGAAGCACTGACCTTCAGCATGTCGGCTGCCTCCTTCCTCCTCTGGGCAATATGTTCCGACTCGTTGAGCATGCTCTCGGCTTGGTCCGACTTATACAAGTGAGTCACCAGCTCAGATTGCAGGTTATCCTTCACATAGTTCACTAAGAAATGCATTACAGCCTTCGGTACTGAATCTTGGATAGATTTACGCACTATGTAGAAATAGGACTTGATCAGCCGTTCTGAAATGAAACAAAATTCATAAGTTTTTATGTATGATTTTGTTGCTGGTTTCTAAAAGGAAGACAGTCTACATGCGACACAAATCCTTGAACAAACCAACTTAATTGTTATCGTAATGTTAGTAAAATGTGCTAGTAAATTTCGTTTTTAACGCAACGCTAATGATTCGTGATGGATAGTGGAATGTTAATAAAGTAACGTTTTAAATCATAGATTAACCGTTATTTCCCCGCATCAAAGTATTTCACAATATAATTTAGTTAATTATTATAGATTTTCAAACAAATGTGAGAGTACAGCTTACATCAGATAACTTTGTCGCTCCGAAATTCGTGACTAGTGATTGCGCAATATTCAAAGTGTACGAACAATACTAGGCATGCGCAATGCATCAGGTGGCTGACTTCAGAGGAGCAAATTTATTTGGCGTGGCTGTGCACGACGTTAATTACGTGTATTAGTCGAATAAATAATTTGATTAGGGGTTAGTAAACAAAATAGCACTATTAAATGTCAACCCAAAGTAAACAAGCAGCAAGCAAAAATAGTTCGATGGTAGGTGGTCGGAAGTTTAACAGTGAGCAAAATGAGTAAAGCATTTTGTAGACCGCTCCGCTATCCTCACCCACTAAATCACCCATTTGATTCAATTGCATCACGTTGATGCCGTCTACTGTCTCAGTGTTAGGGATTAGGATTGATGGTTCATCGCTCCGCCCACCTAGCATCACAAGAAAATACTGTTGAATGATACAATGTAGAGTTAAATGTTTAACGTAACATTGAAAACTATTCTAGCTACGAATTTACGATTTTTACTATTAAAGTTATGATATTAATACGTGTTATTTGCACTCAAATCCAAATAAATCTAAGTTAGTGAATATGATTTGATATTAAATTCTGTGAGACCATCAAATACAGGTGAATTAATTGCGAACATTCCAAGGCTTTCAACCAATGCATGACAAACAAACAAATAAATAAAGGCAGTGATAAAAACTTACCGATGACGTCACAATCGTGTTGTTCCCTATCGGAAAGCTTACGAGAAGTCTGGCTCGGTACTTCTGGGAGAAGGTTCACTGGTTTCTGAGGAGTTAGCACTTTGTTCTCCGGTGTGCCATTCATCTGAAATTAATAAAATAAGCTTCTTTATTTATTGAGTAAAATATATAAAGAGTTGTGCAGTTATGATGAAAGGTGCGAGAAATTTCGGGCTGTTAGGATAATTATGAAATAAACACGCGTGATTTTATACATACAAGAATATGATATTTATGTTGGTTAATGGGTTTTCAAGGCGAAACAAACATGGTTAAGGTGACAAACTCAAAGGCGATCCACTGTATGGCGTAGTTAGCTTTGCAGTGCATTTACAGCCATGCTTATAAATAATAAGAACAATATCAGTGCATTTTTTAAACTACTTATTGATCCATTTCCGTTACCTGTGGAGTTGCTGGAGATTCACTATTATTGCTTGTTGGAGATCTGTTCTCCTGACCGTCCGTGATAGCTGGTACATGCTAAAAAGAGAATTTCGTACGTTTAAGGCTACGTTGTCTATTTGTGTTTCCCAGAACTAGCTATACCCATAATATTATATTCATGCAAAAATCGACAGAACCAACACAGAAATAATTGCTATAAATTTACTTTAAATAATTACCTTGGCTAACTTAGTCAACGGACATAGTGCGGACATTTAATAATTCTATAGGTTTATCATTAGTGAGAATGTTTACTAATGGAAAGGGTTAGTCAGCAACATGTAAGCGAACTTCAAATGACAACTATTCTAGCGGCCACATTGCACCAAACTGCACTGGCAAAGTACATTCATTTGAATAAGAACTTGTCATTTAAACTTCAGCCTTATAGGGTGCGTATATCGATCTTATCCATACGAACTTGTCGATCGAAGCTGAGAACGCTTTATACATAGTTCGTGTGGATGAAATCTCGTGCAACCTTAAATAAAGAGAGCCCACATAGTATTCAAAGCGTCACCAATATGATGCCGTCACATGATTTAGTAGGACAATGTGGCTAACATGACTGTTCAGTGTGGCACTAGCCCTCGCTAAATGAGGCGATTATTATTTTACCTTGTGGTGCGATTCCCATACACTTGCCAAGAATACTAGGGTGGACCCTCTTTCACCCATTTGTTGAAGAAATAGCTACAAACAATAATCAGCAATAGTCATTTTTAATTACAAAACAATATTAGTAAGACCAAAAGGGGATAAAAGTGGCTACAAAGTAAAAGGTAAATTCAGCAAAATAAAAAAGTCAACAGTCTTATAACTGCGATAGAAGTTTTGCCAGCAAATGTAGAAATACATACATATTGCATCCTACTTGCTATTTTTTGCTATTCATACAAAAAACAGTGTCAGTAGTTAATCAAATTACATAACATGCCTGATGCCAGCAATTCTAGGCTACAATGTACAAAATTCTAATTTTACACAGCAACTGCTATTCTAGAGTTTATTAGACTCTAACTATACACTACTTCTATGTTACCATCTACTCCATACAGTGGTCAATCGCCTTAAGTTTTTGTAAATTTTTGAAAAAAACAGTTCAGAATAAATGATTTTCAAGTGCTATGCTTATCAAGGAGATAGTCTGCAATATATTACGATAACAATTAAAAGTAGATTGGATCTAATATAAAAAAGAAAAAAAATAAGACTGCAAAAAACTGCAACGGCACAATTTCGAAGTCCACAGGTCCTCTTAGAGTTTTCAGCATATTTTATTGTCACAGCATTGCTGTATAAAATCATTCGACATCCAACTGTAAGGAGTTACACGGTATACTACAACACAACATTTCAAAACTTTGCCCCTAAACCATTTGACGTTTCATGCATATTTTTACAGTTATAGTTACTGAGACCTATGTAAGAGATCTGGATGCGAACGCGAAGCGCGGAGACGCGACGCGGAATCAGACAGTCGATTTTATTTGAAGTAGCTTATACCATGACCATTTTTTGGTGCAGTTGACAGTTGCTGTCAAACAGTACAAAGGAAAGTATTTTCTCTTGAAACTGCTCAGCTCTCAGCTGCACAAATCATTTGGTACCCTTATATGTAATGTTGCGCGTTAGGACGCAGAGTATATATTTGAAATTAGCTTCGGATCACATCGAATTCGCGTTGATTTACCCCCGTAGGACGCTCTCTTAGTAGTTACTAGCCAACTAGGGTGGGGCAAAGTTACTTCACGTGAGTGATACTTACCTTATGTTAGTGGCATTAGTTCCCAAAGTCACGTGACATAATAACTTAGCTTATATATACTTTGAACATGGCGAATACCGGTGAGGAGGTGGGTCGCGGAGTTTTCTGACGGTACACTGGGGAATGGTCATCCATCAGGCTGTCCGTACTCTTCAGTAGACCGGAGACCAGGGCAGCTTCGCGATGGAAATCTGGGTGTTTGGTGTTGATGTAAGCCAGCTCAATTTGTACTAAGTTCTCCACCTGAAAGTAGTAAATGGGTCAGGTTTGCTTATCATATTGCTGTTGTTTTCATTTGTCAAAAATAACACATTTTGATACGAAACGTGAGGTTCACCGCGGGCGGTAACTGACTTGATAATTTTAGTTATCTATTTGTGGTTTCCTGAATACTATTCCCTCGAGGCGCAATTGAATCAGTGCGTCAATAAATCCCCTGATAATGATGACTCAGAAAAGCCATACATTGCATTATACGGAAGAGTGCATCGGTACGGAGTGTTAAAGGTCGCAACAAGGCCGCACGACGTTAAATCATATATGTACAACTAAAGTGTATTGACACTTATGTACTCAGCGTACGGGGAACCTCTAAAATAATGTTCTAATCACTACATAGTATAAAACAAATTCGCTTTTTCTGTCCTTATATTTATCTGTATGCTTAAATCTTTAAAACTGCGCAACGGATTTAAATGCGGTTTTTTTTAATAGATAGTGATTAAAGAGGAAGGTTTATATTAATTGCATGCAAGCATTGCACCCGTGCTAAGCAGGGGCGGGTTGCTAGATTGAATCATATATTTCTGTAAGTATTACTTTAGGACATTCAGCTTTGACCCCCGTAATACATAACATCATTCAGCTCTACAGAGCAACTTATGAAGGTTAGTGAAATTCTGTCTCTCATTCATAAAATATAAATTACTAGCGTCCCGCCCTGGCGTCGAACGGGTGCTATGGGTCCACTAAATAAACCTTCCTCTTCAATCACCCTATCTATAAAAAAAACGCATCAACAAATCCTTTGTGTAGTTTAACGAATTCCGCCAACTGTACTGTTCTTTGTGTGTTGTGATTTCCTGTGTTGTTAATTTTCTTGGTGTACAATAAAGAATAATCATCTATCTATTTATCTAAAGATTAAAGCATGCGTGGGGACATAGGGACAGTGAAAGCGACTTTTTTTTGATGAGTGATGTTACCATGGCGTTGGTGGCGGGCAGACGGGTCCGCAGCAGCTGCGTGACGACGTCGACGATGCGCTGGTGCAGGCGCGGGAAGCGCAGCATCTCCTGCTGCACCTCTGTACCGCAGTGCTGCACGATGCGCTGCATCTCCTCGTGCACCTGGTAGAATTATGTTATTATTAGTGGGAAATAGATACTCCTGAGTTCATAATTAAAGTCTCAGTCGAAAAATGTTGACTAGTTGTGATATGTGAAATGATTTGTTTCATATAAAAGATTTTTTTGGTCATGATGTGTGTATTGATGAAACAATAAATAAATACGTCCATTTTGCAGGAACTTGTTGTGAACTTGATAGAACAAACAGTTCCATAATTAAAATAAATAGGTTAGTTACGTCATCATCATCCTCTGAGCCTTTTTCCCAATTATGTTGGGGTCGGCATCCAGTCTAACCGGATTCAGCTGAGTACCAGTGCTTTACAAGAAGCGACTGCCTATCTGACCTCCTCAACCCAGTTTTACCTGGGCAACCCAATACCCTTGGTTAGACTGGTGTCAGACTTACAGGCTTCTGACTACCCATAACGACTGCCAAGGATGTTCAATGACAGCCGGGACCTACAGTTTAACGTGCCATCCGAAACACAGTCATTGGTGTCTAGGATATACTTAGAAAGTACATACAAACTTAGAAAGGTTGCATTGGTACTTGCCTGACCTGGAATCGAACCCGCGCCCTCACACTTGAGAGGGTTATAGGTTAGTTATGTGTGACCTAATTATTACTTGAAGAGTTCATCAGCATAGTCAGTGTGAAACACAGAATTGAAATTGAATGCTACATACATTTTTAGATAATTTCTGATTGCTGTTACTCAATTTCACAAAACAATACACCTAAAATGATTTGTTTACATAACTATAATTATTTAATAATACATATTACTGTACCAGTTCCACACAACGTAGAGAAGGATCTTCGAGCCTTCTGATCTGCCTCTTGACGAGCAGTTCGAACGAAACCTCGGGAACGAACAAGGCTGGCCTCGGTCCCGTGGCGTTACGGATCGCGGTCAGAATGTCCATGCGCGTCAAACCTAAATAAACAATAATGTTTTTTACAACTGTACAATTCAGACAACTTTGCCCTTCGAAAGTTGGCTACTAGTGACTGTCCAACTACAGCCAAAATATACTGCCTTTTGCCTATGCTTCGTGCGTACGAGGCATCGATTTGCCACTACCCTAACGATTGTAAAGTTATTTGACTTGAAGTGATAGTGTTGTTGTGGAATTTAAGGATTTTGTGTTTTAAACAAGTGTTTGCTTCTGTTAATAATTTTATCGGGTCTGCTTCATCGGAAAATTATTATACCTTAGTCCGCAAGTTTTCGTGACAATACGAAATAAAAACATGATCTCAAAATAGTGTTGACCACGATGACCTAAGTTATCCGAAAACGCAGATAACTCATAGCCGCGAAAAATGACTCACGAGTCTTTCAGTTATCATTAGTTGAGATTTTACGCAAGGGAACTCCGTACTATACTATAAAGATAACGTTACGTTACAAACAAAAGCATTTTCTACTAATGTACGCAATGCCTTCAACAATGATGCATTGTGTGGCACTGTGACATGATAGGGAAATTCTATTAATCTCGCCTGAGTATTTTATCGTCGAGTTTTAGACGAGTCACACAATGATTAGTTTAAAATGTGTCTGTCATTCAGAATGGCAGCTCTACAAACATTCCACAGGTTATCAGAATGAGCATTTCATTTATCTACATCTGCGACATTCTTCATGGAATTAATTGACGTGTTCTAAAGCACGCATTGTATGCGCTGGAAGGCAAAACAACTCACCGACTAAAGGATGTATCGAATCCAAGGTGCGCCCGAACGTCTCGTGGAAAATATAGCATATTCTGGCGCCACCACACAGTTCCGTGGTCTCAATGTTCCTGGCCGTGCCCTCTATGGTAGAACAGTAAGCACTAGCGAATTTCGTGATGATCTGCAGTAGAGTCTGCGACTTATCCGAAACATCTTCCCCGTACGAGTTGAGAAGAGATTGGAATTGTGAGATCATTACGTTGACGCGCACCTGTTATGATAAGAACAAACACATTTTCAATTTGTACGACAATCGCTACTAATATTATAAACTAGCTTCTGCCAGCGGTTTCACCCGCATCCCGTGGGAACTACTTCCCGTACCGGGATAAAAAGTAGCCTATAGCCTTCCTCGATAAATGGGCTATCTAACACTGAAAGAAATTTTCAAATCGGACCAGTAGTTCCTGAGATTAGCGCGTTCAAACAAACAAACAAACAAACAAACAAACTCTTTAGCTTTATAATATTAGTATAGATGAGAAAATAACCGTCTGTCCATCTTTCGCGCTTTCACGCCACGTCTAAACCGATGTAAATGAAATTTTGTATACAGATAGTCGAACTAGAACCTGAGAAAGGACGGATGTTATTTTTTATCCCGCTGCTGAAATTAGGTGCCTCGGTGCGCGGGTGAAACCGCGGGCGGAAGCTAATATTGCATATTTATATCTGTTGTATTGCATAACGAAGACGAAATATATTCTTCCTTCTACGCAAAATTCACATACGATAAAGACAGTTTAATCGTAAGGCAAGCGTAAATGATTATCTTGACTTCGGCAATTTTGAGATAATACAGAATTGTATTAGATACCATTGCCCACATTTTGCTGTTCTATCAATACGATTATAAGTAGATACGTCATGTTGCTCAAAGTTTATTACATTGGCAGACTGTCAATTTATGTTATTAAGAATTTATAGCATTGCTGCATTCATTAGCATGCAACAAGAGCATTTTATAAACACAACTATCCGACCCACATTCGAATTATTTAATAATTGCTTAAATTGGCCTCTCGACATTGAAAAACAAGAACAGAAAAGTAAATCAATGTGCCAAGTACAAACATCGTATCTTTGTTGTAAAGTAATTACGACAATTACCTTTAATTCCGGTAGGCAATCCCTAATATGGTGCATCAGTAGTCTGTTCAAGGTCTTTGCCAAGTGCGGCGTGCCGTTGCGTGTGGCAATGGTAGGATATTTCCTTTGCAGATACGTTGCTTCATCTTTCAGCGCGTCCTGATTGTAAAACAATTAGAAAACAACAGATTCATTATCGCGATTATCAATACTACGAGCAGATAACGAGTATATCCTGTATGGATTTTATTTGTATCACAGTAAAAAATGAAATTGATGACCGAGAATTACAGAACAGTGAGTCAGTAATATGTATAATCTGTAGACTTATTGTTCTCAGCAATAAAGTAGGAAAAATAATTGTTGTTTTAAATCTCGTTTGTATTGAGATGGTACAGTAGTAGATACCTACAATACAAATCGAGTTGTAGCCAAATGCATTGAATACCATATTGATTTCCTAGCCAAACATTGGCACAGCAAATCAATAGGCATGATGATGTACATATATCATGTTATGTATGTTATTGAATAGTAAAATACGTGATATAAATTGGTAGATAATTTACCCCAATAGATTTCTTATCAATAATGTCTTGTTGTGATCTGTTGACGACTCCGATTATGCCAAGTTTAACGGGTATGACGCGGCCGCAGAGGATGTCTATTGCATCAGTTCCTGAAATAAATCACTATTTTAGTCACTTTCATTGCTCTAGTTCTAACTATAACAGAACTGTTATAGTTACGACCGATAATTATCTGAAATCAAAATTGAAAGATAATTTGACATTTTTACTTTTTTTTTGCATTTCACTTGACCAGCTTTAATCCTGATACTTTAGCCAATTATACCAATATTAATAGTTAAATTACCTGCATCCATGAGATCAAGCTTTGTCACCACAGCGAGAGTCCGTCTACCATCCGGATCAACCTCTTTAGACATCTTAATGGCCTCACTTGTGGCCATGTCAGTGTTAGCGGCTGTCACTGCCAGAATTATGGAGTTTGGATTGGAAATGTACTTTATAATCAGATTCCTAATTTGATTTTCAATATCTTCAGGCTGATCACCTATTGGTACCTAGTAAAAAAAAACAATGAATAAAAATTGTGTTCAGATTTATAAACATAACAACAACTATTAAGTGTTTGACTACAATATATTTTTGCAAGTAAATGTTTACCTTGGTGATACCAGGGAGATCCACCAATGTGAGATTGACTACTCTGGTTGAGAATATCTTCAGACTTATGGGCTCTGGACAGATACCCTTGTTGCTGCCCGCCATGCGGTCGGTTTCCCGCTCTATCTCCTGTCTCATCTGATCGAAATCTGAATAGATCTTGTCTTTGGTGTGCAGGAATTTGCCCCATTCTTCTAGGTTTACAGTACCTTTAACAATAGAGAGAAATGGTATAAGCTTTGTGATGAGTTATTGTAAAATGAGAATGCTCTTAAATGTTTAAGTATGAAGGGAGATTATTCACTCTGGTTCTATTAAGACAGTACATAAAATGTTCATATGTATTAGACAAAAGATTTTTTTATGATTACTTCTTGCAAACCTGCAAAATAATTATCTCATGCTATGAAGATACACATTGTATAATTATATCAAGACAGGTTCATAAATATGTATAAATATGTTATGAAGTTAGCAAGCTCAAGGAATTCTAATGAAACATACAACATATTCAGTTATTAATTATTAAGTTCCTAATGATTTAATAATTTTTATTTGGCTTAGAGAAATACTTCAATGAAATGGAACAAGGCAAATCAAACTTGTAGTAGGGACGTGCACATATAAATTATTACATTTAATATTTAGTACAGACCTGAATTAAATTTTTGGGAAAGTTGAGCTATTGGATTCCACAGGGATGTCTCTGTGCTCTGCTTTCTCAGCACTAGCAATACATTTATAAGTAAAAATACAATACTAATTAGCCTTTTAACTGTTGGCCACATTCACACATATTTAAATAGATACTGGGAATCTTAATAAAATTTTACATAATTTAAAAAAAGCTATTTTTAAGTTAATACAATATTTTAATCTTACTAGAATATTTTTCTTATTAGTTTATTGAACTACAGAGTAAATGGAAATCTCTTTTTATGGCAGAAATTATCACTGCGTTGCAATAAAACTCCAATGAGAAAAATGAACCCATGTACCTAATTGTAATAAACAAATGTGACATTGAAAACCGCATTGTTATCAATTGATTATATTCTAGCAGACACAAATAATAAAACACAGAAAAGTGACAGAAGGAAGATCAATGCTCTATTAAACTTATGACATTGATGCCCGTTTTCACCAACAATCTCTTAATCTAAGTGCCACTTAGAATAAGGGCTCTCCCAATTTTGACATAAATAACTATGTATAAGGGACACCTAAACTTTGGTGAAAACGAAATTCTTATTAAGTGTTCCGTAAATGCTCTTAGGGGATCCCTAAATTTAGGTATTTGTTGGTGAAAATGGGCATTAGTGTAACACTCAACATCACAATACTTAGATGGTTTTATTGTGGTTTTTAGATTGCTGAATGTATCTTAGAAAAAACTGTATTCATAGTCTTGATTTCTTACAGACATAGATTTAATACATCTTGCAAAAATAAATAAATCATTCTCAAAATAAGAGCGTTCAGAATAAAGTGTATTCTATAAATTGAAATATTATCATAGACTCACCTTCTTCAGCTGAGCGATGTTCCTTACTATCCTTAGGGCTGTATACTAGTTGTAGTACAAGAGGACGTCTGGTCACAATCCCCGGTCCTCGAGGGAGGAAAGAACGTCCAACTAGACTTTCAATAACCGAACTTTTTCCAGAGCTCTGTTAAAAAAAAGAAATGATACTGTATTTAATGAAGCAGATAATGATATTGCTAGTAGAAAAAGCAGATATATAAAATTGGAATATTGCTTGTAAAGATTTTCTATTTACATCTATAATAGAAACTGCATGATGTCATTGATGTTTTTATTGATTTTAAATTAGAAGAGTGACTACGCGCAATGTAGTATCTGTCAAATCTTATTTATGCAGTCGGCTTCAGTAACTGTAAATAGGGAATTCGGGAGTGCGGTCTTGGTCAATGACAGCTGAGTTCAATTGAATAGAATGGCGACAAAGAACTCCGCTGACACCTTTACATAACCATTACAGATAATTCATCAACAGGAAATTCATTGAGTTCACATTCCTTTGATTAATAAACCATTAATGTACAAATATAGTTTAAAATTGAAAAATATAAGGTTACCTGAGTTCCTAAAACTACGATTTGAGGTAATTGGATGGCATCAGCTCCGACTGTATTAAAAACGTCTTGCAACTTATTAATAACTGGGATAAGCGCTTCCATAGTTAGCTACAGAATCTAACGTACACAAAAATTATATATCAATAACCCACGATGGTTTTATGTAATACGAAAAGATTAATTTTATCAAATATCAAAACAGACAAACCAACCGGTGAAAGTCGGCCATATTGATTTGATTTGACCACCCGCGCCCCGCCACTGGCCGTTAATCTATTAGTGATGTGATTCTTAGTAATACTAATGAATTTTAAGCCCCCAGTACACGTTGGCCTGTGTTGGGCCAAGCTTTGCAATGCACAAATGTAGGCCACGATCAAATGGTGTTTACACATTGGCGCATGGCTCATTGCTGCCTGACAAACCACTTGCGATGGACGTCGAGGTAGTTACGGCTGCGGCTGTTTATTTGTATACTACACTACTATATTAATTTATACTATACTGTACTACTATATTTATATTATACTACACTACTATATTTACTACTTTATTTATTGTTATACTCAACACAAAAGCGTACTATCCTCAGCGGCCGGTGACGAACTAAACATTGGCCGAATGTGTAAACACCACACGCCAAGCTGGGCCACGATTCCTTTGATGTGTGCCCAAAAAACCGACAACTCGCCGAATGCGCGCCAACCTTGACAAATGTCCGCCAACCTGCACAAATACCCCGTGTACACATTGGTGATGGCGTGTATTGGCCGCACCTGGGCCAACGTGTACTGGGGCCTTTACATGACATGCTGAACGAAGTCATAAAATGTAATTTTATGACTTGTGTGTCGACTAGTGAGAAGATCTTGTAAATGAAGGATAAATATATTTATAAGTACAAATGAAATCCTATAGCAGTCGTTTACACCTATTTTTTTCGTAGTGCTCCGTTCAAATGATCAAGAATGGCAATAAATTTCAAACCAAGTCAGTGTCAAACCAAGGTAATCATCCGTCACGCACGTCAAGAATTATTTTGTGGGTTTTATTTTGTACGGGATTGGGGATATAATTGATTTTAATTATTGAGTTTGCCTCTAAATTTACAGCGAGGATTAAGGATTATACAGTTGATAGTCGCGGATATAGTTCGCTATGTTCAACTCTGAGGTAACAAAGAATACGTAACCTTACAAAGTGCCGGCATAAAGTATTCGATGGGACGCTTTGAAGATGCACTTATCTTTTGTGTTTACAGTTAAACAGTGTGGACGCAGGACGGTATACGAGTAACTCGAAGTCTATACAGTTTGGGCCGTGGAATATATCATACGATGTGAGCTGTATATTGCCAAGTGTATGCTCTACAAAAGTCGTTTGCGAACGTGATGATGATCAATTTTGCCAGTTTTGTATGTGAGTATCAACCTTTTTATAATACTTAGTTGTCGATTCAAAGTCACTGGCTATTTAAATTATAAGACAACAGAATAATGTTACTAGATTCTGCATGCCTTTGATAGAAGACTATGAGTATCAAATTGTTAAGTTAAATTCACTTTAAAACTATTACTCATAGGGTGGACTATTCTGTATTTATTGTACTCTTCTCTGAATTTATTAACTCTTACAATTTTATACAACTGCTATTTTCAGATACACTAAGGAACTGAAAATACCGCATTTCCCTGACATGGTGTTTCCTAGAAATATTCTAAAGTTGACACATGAGAGTGGTGCAGGTATATGCTTCAACCCTCTTGATTCTCTGAGATGTGTGGCCAGCAGGATGGAGGCCATTGAGGTGGCTTGTGCAGAAGCTTGGCAGGAGGCAAGGTAATAAAATTGAGTTATACCTTAGTAGCTTCAGCTTGTCTATGAAAATATTGATATAATAGCTGATTATAGCAAGCTAGTAAATGGAGTTGATTTTTGACTGCTTTTTTCTTTTCAAATCTTTTATTTTTTTTAAGACTTCAAAAATCATCAAATGACCCCTCCCGCTGTGGGTTAGCAGCGGTGAGGGAGTGTCAGACTCTTACGGACTAAAAACCGTCATGTTCCGTCATAGGCTTTTTATGTACCAGGGCCACGGTATCTCTTTCGAACAACCCGCAGCCCCGGCAGACCTTGGCCCTACTGGGCCCCGCTGGGGTTTCTTTTAAAATCTAACTTCCAAGATTATGCACTTTCAGGCGAACAAGGCTTAACTTTTTACCTTATCTTTATATACAGGAATGAATTTTATCCAGTGCGCAAACTTTGTCAGCTTGTAGTTACATAAGTTTTATAGAAACGTATATTTTTACTTTGTCGTGTTTTAGTACAAAAAAGAAAAGTTATTGATAGCAAAAGATGTTTATTTTGTAACCAATTGTACGGTCACAGTCGTCATAGTAGGCACGGCGGCAACGCGAAACCGGTTTACTGACGCGAGCGCTGCCCCAAGCACGTAAGAATAGTTGGTATCCATGTTTTGCTGATTCTAGGGCGGACAAAAGAATGAAAATAGAATTTTTACTGATGATGCAGATATCTTCTGTTAATGATTCTGGACCTCCAGTATTTTTTTGTGCACTGCTTAAAATTCATTCCTGTATGTATAAAATAAATAATGTTAGTGCAGATCAACAATTTGATAGTACATTTTTGTTATTTTATTGTGCCCCATTTATGTTAATAATCATTTATTTTTTTTATTCAAGACCAGAAGCAGAGAAACCAAAGCGGCCATTTGATTGGACGTTCTCTACTGACTATAAAGGAACTCTCACAGATAATATTGTTGTAGAAAACACTGATGATCATATTAATTTCGAATTGCTGAAACAAAAAGAACAAATTCTATTCTATCATGATCTAACTTTATTTGAGGATGAATTACATGATCATGGTGTCTCAAAACTGTCTGTGAAAATAGTAAGTATATGTGTAAATAAAATATTATGTATGTAAGTGCATACTTTGAAACACTCTATGCTAATAAATTTTCAATGAGTATAGAGCTTATAGCTTTTCACAAACAATTAGGTATTCATTGTAATCTTTGCGATAAATGTTCATCTTTGTGTTTAAAACACTATGACCCAGCTGCACAATTTAACTATGACGCCCAATTGGCGACTTGACAACTGAATGGTTGGGTTATCGATAAAGGTAAATGGTGCAACTTAAAAAAGATATAATAGCCAATTATTTTTACAGCACAGTAGAAAATACTTTAAATTGTACTTTAACATTACATTTTGTGTTTTCAGAGAGTCATGCCTTCATACTGGTACGTACTGCTAAGGTATTTCTTGAGAGTGGATGATGTCCTGGTGAGAGCAAATGAGACAAGGATGTTCCATCTGCTCAACACTGACTATGTACTCAGAGAATACACTGTGAAGGAGGCACAAGCCAAAGATTTGAATGTAAGTATATAAAAAACCCACAAGATATCAACATGTTTCAAACTCAAACATGGATTGGGTACTTGTTAGAATTACATATGTTCATCTGACGGTCTGGTACAATGCAATGTTTGCAATGGCGTTGTTACGTAAATACCGTAACGCTCGTTCTTTAGGTACTGTGAGAAAGTGTTGTTTAATTGTAAGCACATTTGTTTATTTCTTGTTTCAGATGCCTACATCGCATATGAAAGAAGCTGATGATGTGATACCAATACTGCCAGTCAAAGAAAAACTTACACATAAATTAATTGTGAATATACCCTCAAATTAGCCAGTAGTGGTTTGATCTCTATAATTATGAAATAAATTAATGTTAAGAATTATAAATGTTGTAATAAAGTGCAAGTCATATTGGGTAGTATGCTCATATTTTAATTAATAGCCTTTACTTTTAAACTCTGTGAAATGGAGGTGCTATAGCAATACAAGTGATACAGAGAATACATGGCTTAGTTAAATTGTACCAAACTTGTTAATACCAATATTGAGAATTTTAGGCAGCACTTTGTATGAAAATTATATGAAGTTATTTTGATGAGAACTTGACTGATGATATATGTACATATGTTAAAGTCTAAAGAGAATGGCTAATTAAAATGAAACCATATTCATGATTAACGCGTTAATTAAGGTGTCCGAGATATCCACCTGGCATTAGAGACTGGAATGTTCGAAAACTCTCTTCCAATTCGAAACGTATTTTTGACTTGCTTTATGGAATTAGTAGTATTCTTACAGCTTTAGAGCCGTTATATTAGAGTTTTATTGCACTTTTTATTGCGGCAATAAATAATATATTTTTGTAAAGTGTTTGTTTTTAAACACCCTAGAACAAATGCTGAGTTTTATCTTAATTACATAATATCGTAAAATTAAAAAGTTTATGACCACATTTTACCTTCTACTCCGTAAACAGCCAGTCCACGGGCCATTTTGTCTTCTTTCGTCACAAATTGTGCCCAAACTCATGGTGTAACACTTCATATACCTACTTGTTCGCAAGTTTTCGGAAACTTCTGAGGGTCCGTTCAGACAGACCGGCTCGGCGAGGAGAGCATATTCTTAATACTTTGAAAATCGAGTACTTAGTATTTGTAGAAAGGTTTAATTTTTGCATGTGTCGAAGGCGCTTGGTACTTTTTCTCGGTCTTGCAGACATTTGGCTCCGATTGCATGCTCTTTCAGCCGATCGGAGCCGATTCCGGTCTGTGTGAAAAGAAAAATGCGCGCCGATGCTCTCCGAGCCGGTCTGTGTGAACGGACCCTAATCCAGCAATCTGTACATAAATACATATCTATAGTTTTCCAAAATTCGAGTCCTCTCCTTATCCCTACTAATATTATAAATGCGAAAGTAACTCTGTCTGTCTGTCTGTCTTTTCTTCACGCTTAAACTACTGAACCGATTTGTGTGAAATTTGGTACACACATAGTTTGGAGCTTGAGAAAGGACATAGGATAGTTTTTATTACAAAAAAATTGAAAATAAAAAATAAAATGTATTCCGGACATATAGCGCCATCTATTGGTCAAACCAAAAATCTGCCGGAAGTCACTATTCCACGCGAACGAAGTCGTGGGCAAAAGCTTGTAAAACAATAAATAAATGGTAGTTATAACCGACAATGGAGTGTATATGTCCCCCGAGTTCGACGACTCATTAGGTTACTTCAAGTTGCTTTTTTTAAACGTGCTAGGTGTCGTGAGCTCGACTCAGACATCTTACTTTTAGAGAGTACGTGCGCTGCCATGTTGGCTACCATCAGGCTGTCACGGCGTTGGGGCGAAAAGAAGTTACAGGTTGGCTCCGAAAGCGAGATGTAGGAAAAATATTTGCTGAGGATCTACCATTAGGCCACTTTATCCAGGTGCGAGTGTAGTTTCCTCGGGATGCACGTGAATCCACGGAGAACAGCTATTTTAGGCTTCCTAGGTCTCCTGCAAGTCTGTAAGTCAAAGTCACCTTAAACTTTCCTTCCGCGACTGATACTAATCTTATCAGTTGGTTTTAATCGGTTAAATTGATAATTACCTAGGTACCTAATTATTTACATTTCTTACGTAGGTCTTACGATCATCGCTCATATGTATACTGATAAGGATTTTTACATTTAATTGTTGAGACCAATGTCTACACAATACCACTAAATAGAATTAAGATAGGTGACAATGGATTGACTGATCGCTAAAAGCAATCACACCTTTTGGTTGGATTTATAATATGACCTTTGAAATTGTTTAATTAAGTACTAGGTATTTATTAAGGATTCTGACTAAAGTGGTTGAATACCTATGCTTCTAATCCAATTTCCAATTTTCATCTAAATCTGGTTGTCAATTATTAAGATTTTCATTATATCCTGTGGAAAACCAAAAGTTCATGCTATTGAAACCGATATGACTTTATTAAGGCTGGAAACAGTGCTCAACCGACGGACGGTCAGCTTTGACCGTCGCGTCGTGTCGGTAGACGTAGCTATATCTGTGCAAGTCTATGAACGCGCACACAGCTGCGCTGACGGTGCGCGCGTGATTTATTATGTGATTTGGTCGGGACGTACGGTCAGCGCTGACCGTCGGCCGAGCACTGTTTCCAGCCTTAGGAACTATAACTCACAAAGTAATCTCTTGTCTTCGTTGTCATCACAGCCAAATGGAATCCACTGCCAAGACCTTCCCTGAGCTGGAAGGGAAATCAAACATGCGATTTGTTTTTTTTCTCACTGCAATTAGCTGCACGTGCTATCGAAATTACTTATCAGATTATTAAACAGTCTATTAACTTTCATTATTAATTATGCTGTGATTATACCTAGCCGCCAGTTTCTTTGTCATACGAAAATTGTAGGACTACTGTCTTTAATCATGCACCGCAATCGATACAATAATCAAAGTTTTTGATTATGTTCGAGTGTGTTATCTGCTGCTGACATTGCAACTTAAGTTCATTTCGAGTAGTGTCCCACAGGCGTGTGGCCATGTCTAGTCTAGAAATGTTAAATTAAGTTGGTATAAATATATAAAATGTGGCAAAAACATTGTGTCTCATGGCTAAGTGCCGTATTAGGTTTGTGCCCTTTTTATTTTCTTAATTATCCTATTTTTTTGATTTTCTTAATATTTTTGGAAATTCGTACGTAGTTCTTCAAATAGCTAATTAATAACATAGTAGGACCCTACCTACCCGTAGGTACCTAAACAGGTTAAGATTATGCCATTTCTCATAAACTTTTCCAATTTTCAGTGTTACTTTGTTTACATTCTGGTCAAGCCCAGATAGCCACGTACGATGTGCGTGTAGGTAGTCTCCTTCGGATGCAGCAAGGCATTGGGTGGCCCTTACATCTTCAGGTGGCAGAAGGACACGAAGCTCTGATGCGTCTCTCTGAAACTCTACCGAACCAACAGTATTGTGCAGTGACCACTCCAGAAGGAGTTATCTTCGACGTACGCAACCCTCCAAATTCTAGGTTGGTAACTTAAAATATTCGCGACTAAAATTGTTTTTGCAAATATTGGCCTAGTCATTCGTTTAGATGGTATTGAGATTTTGGCGGTAAGCTTATTTATGGTTATGAGCTGCGCAATGCGAAAATTTAATTGAGCGAAAATTTCTGCTTGCATTTGCAAAAGAGCCCTTTAGTTACCTACGGTAGATTCTGTTTCTATGCTTGCAAGTGTACAAAAGCTTGGAGCTTAATATAGGCTTTGGAAAAGTTATGGCCAGGTAAGTACATTTTCCTTCAACAGGTGTTCCCAACGGTGCTCTAACTCTACGCTACATGCTTTAGTTTACTCGTTAGGACCGACATGATTTAAAAGCTTCTAATTAAGGGAATCTTAACAGTGTGTTTATTGCTTAAGTATGTAGGCATTATTGTGCTTCAACAATGTTTTTTTCTACTTACAATTAGGTCTAATATGGTTGTGTTAAACAAATCGGCATAACCAGTTTATACAAGTATTTGATTAATTTATTATCAATTCGACCTATCGTAGGCTGTATCAGTGGATAGACTTTGATAGTTGGCTATCAAATTTATCGAAGCTTATTGTACTTGACTTAGGTTTTGTGTAACAATTAAATAAAGAACCAGGTATAGCAACCTAGCAACAAGAGTCTTTTAAGACCATCGAAATTACAGAATTCATGAACACTAAAAGCTCCCAACAGAATAAAATTACATTTGTACCTATATGGACATCAGATAATTTTTTGCAAGTCTTTGAACACAGATTTTGCATTTGAGATGTGTTAATCATTGTCAATGCGTGTAATAAACTTTGTTGTTGATATTTTATCAAATATGGCTCGAACTTATTGTTCTTTCTAGCTAAGAAGGATAAAGTCTGTTTATGTCCGTGTCGCTTATTGGTTTTAGAAATAATGATAATAGTATTACAGAATGAAGCATTGATATACACAAATCTATTTTGTACCTATATCAATGGGATGAAGGTATGTAACTGGGTACATTTTACTGAAGTCATCAACTAACTTACCTGGGCGACCCGAAACCCCTTCGCAAGACAGGTTGGGGGACTTTCAGACTCTCCGTAATGACTCCCAAAGATGCACAAATGACGGCCGGGATCTAAAAATTTTACGTTCCTTCCGAAGACACCCAACTACAGATAGAACACTCATCTAAAATTCATGCGTAGGTTCGAGTCTTGGACTGACGGGTGCGGCGTTCGGGTCCGTAACATCGGACTATCAGATGAAGGTAGATGGCGCATGACAGCTAATGCAGGAAACCACACCATCACTGGCTGGTCTGAAGTCAAGGTTACAGGTGAGCAACTTTAATCACTGCTAGATTTGTGGCCAGTTTCACCAGTTATTGATAAAGTATCAGATAGCCTTAGAACTTATCTGACAGATAAACTATAATTTTTGGTTTCACAAGTCTCGGATGGCAGTAAGTCTGGTAGAAGTTATAAGTAGCCTTTGTCTGGCAGTTAACATTAACTATCAGATAACTTACTGACACTATCAGCCTGGCCTTAAAACAATTAAATGACTTTTTGATCCATGTTTAGGATTGTCGCAAAGATTATATAAGCGCCAGATAAAATGCCTAATTATTTTTTATCATTGAGTTGACGCCATATCAATACATAGTATAAAACAAAGTCGCTTTCGCTGTATGTCCGTATGTATGCTTAGATCTTTAAAACTACGCAACGGATTTTGATGCGGTTTTTTTTAATAGATAGAGTGATTCTTAAGGAAGGTTTGTATGTATAATACATGTAAGTACCACGGGCGAAGCCGGGGCGGGCAGCTAGTGTTTAATACAATCCTTTTTTATTATGTAAATAAGCGCCTGTAATCATTGCGGTAGGTAATGCATATTGCGGTTATTTTGATATGGCCGCATGTCACTTGTTGCAATGCGGCATTATTTAATTTCCCGACACAAAAGAAAAAAAAATATCTCTAATGAAAATTTTAATTGGTTGGTTTTTATTGGTACTTACCTAATTAATGTAATACAAACACATAATATTGATTGTAGGTAAATCCGAAGCTTACTTTTGTGCCATGTAGAATCTGTCAAACTTATAAAATGCTAATATGAGAACTTAAAATAAGTATTAAGTTCATTGATACATGTTTTCCTACTAATTTATAACAAAAACACTGAAATCGCGGTTTATTATACCTACCTATTAAAATGCCACATCATTGCCCAAATTGTGACTAATTTGAGTGAGCTTAGGTAACTATACCCCGCGCGGCGAATGATGATCCCTATGACAGTTCGTTAGCGCTTAACATTGTAGTGACGGCCTGTCACAACAAATCCTTAACAGGCCCATTAAAAATTCGAAAAAATCATAATTGTGTACATTTGTAAATTATAAAAATGAATATTAAGAAATTATTACGTAATGTTCGGAAATAACGGAAAAAAACTCAATCGAAATGTACATGGTACGTGCTGCAAAAGTTACGTCGTCAAGCTGTTATCGAAAAAAAGGGACACATCGATAAACAAAATATCGATAATTTGTTGGAAGACAAATGCTTTGAGTAAAAAAATTCACAGTGTATTTGTATTTTATTTAATCAATCTGAATCGGATACAGGGTCAAGCGGATCCTCAAAATCTGAGTCCGAACTGCAGCTATCCGTGACGTTTTTAGTAAAGGTTGGTCAATAATATTGTCGAATTGAACATCTCGATCCCATTTTGTTGTTCACGAGCAAAATAGTCTCGCAAACGAACTACAAACTCGCGAACTTCACTGTTGAGAACAGTTTTCCGCTGTCTTTTCGGCATTTTGCAAAACCGAAAATCAACAAATAACAGCGAAAACAGAAACAAAACTCAGCTAACAAAGAAACACGTGGCGCATACAAGGCGTTAGAGCACTCGTAAGTAGTCGCAAGCAGACTAACAAGACATGATATGACTGAATTAAAAAAATACGGTAGGTCTATGTCCACCTTTTAAATATTTTCCATGAAGCTGGAAATTATGAATTCTTTAAAATTAAATTCAAAAAGAATTCTAAAAATTCTTCTCTTTAAATTGTGCAATTTTAATAAAAATTAATGTACAGTAAAATAAAATATAATAATAAAGCCGTTGAATGACCTGGCTGAATGACATGACCTTTGCCTAACAGAATTTTATCGAAGTTCCGCATCACTATTACTACTGTCAGTTGAAACGTCATACGGATCATGATTCGCCGCGCGGGGTATAGTACTAACACTGATACCTACATCACTCTATCACATGATGATTTATAGACCCGACTAACTTTCAGCATACCTACCAATATTGTTAAAATGTTGCAGGTATTAGGTACCTACTTATTGATTAATTAGACATAATATCTAGATACATCTTTTTAAATACTTATAATCTATTGCAGTTATCGATTTGCATATCTTAATTACCTACATATTAATAAACGATTAATTAAATTATTGCATTTTGATATTAGTTTAAATTATATCAGTTTGATTCAGGAATAGAATGCTACTAGAATTTTCAATTGTTTACATAATAAGCAGTGTTATTACCTACCTACCTACAACTAAATTGTCGTACTTATCTTTTGAATATGTAATTAACCTTTAGAACAACTAAGCTAGGTAGGTATCTCTGTTAGACAAACATTTTCCTGTAAAAGTGGTGACTCTGACTCACATGCAACTCACATGGAAAACTACTTGTATGAAAATCTGTAGTACCTAGATCCCTACAGTCATGATTCTTTTTATTTCATGATATCTTTTTGTTTCTATTTCAAATTAATAAATACGGAAATTCTAGAGGTACATGTTATTCATGCCTTTATTTATTCCCCGAACTATTCTAGGCATTCCTATTAATTGTTTAATAAGTACCTACTAAGTGTAAGTATTATTTTTTTAGAAAAAATATCGAACTACATACCGGAGCCTATATCCCTTAAAGATGGCCAGACAAAAACACAAGTAGACCTGTCATCCTTGAACAATTCCTACTGTCTGGTGGCACAGCCGTTCTCGGAGAGTTCCTTGGTACCGGGACATTGTCGTGTCACCTTGGAGCGGACCACTAGGGCTGTGCAAGGTCGATGGAGCGTCCTGTTGGGTATACCAGGAAGAGTGATGGAATTGCATGTCGATAGATCTGTCGCTGTTGAAGGTGAGTACGTCACTAGTTTTTCACACAACTGAATTCTTGTCGCCCTTAGCAAAACCGAGCGTACACGCGCAACATATTCCGAGCGGCAAAAATCGGTTGTTCGTTTTTAAACGTCATCTTTGCACCTATAGTCGTAAATTGGATGTCAATGGTCCGGACAAACGAAGTCGCTCGGAAAAACCTATCAGAAAATGTGCGAGTGTGAAAACGTTATAAGGTCCTACAACTTGATATCTTAGTCAGAGTTTGTTGGAATTGGTTGCAATCCAAAATTCCTGCTACTATTTATAGTTATGATCTTGTTTGCAACAATCTCATCTATTGCGACTTAAGGTGCCTCTTATTCTACTATGTACCTACTTTACTTTTATGTCTCATATCTATAGGATTAAGGGTCCCGCGAAGGTGTTTATAATATGGCCTATTATTGCCCTAATATAAGCGGATAGCAGTTATAGGAGAGGTTTTTAGTAGTAGGTATATTGGAATACTATATTTACATATAGTTGAGCAATAAATCAATGTCGCAAACCCAAAACAAACAATGCACTACTCTAACGCAACTGCACGTCGTAAAATACATCAAGTATCAATGCTTGCTAGCATGCAGAGACAGTTGGACAGCACATTGCGATTCAGAGCACCATTTACGATTCAACTGGAAACGGATTCCGGTATTTCAGGATTAAAATGTCAGATAAATTCCTACACGGTTTGTTTAGCTGCTGAATTTCTAGTTTTCATATGGTTTTATACAGAAAGGAATATGTTTACGTAGAGATATTTATCTCCAGAACTGGTGATGCAATTTTCATATTTATTTAATTAGAGTCGTGAAATACCTAATGGAACATGTTTAATGATAGATAATATTAATCTTCATTGATCTCTATGACGTAGTCATATCACAGATTCGATTAACTTTATTGACTTAAGTGCAAATAAAAAATACCTGCTGGTCGCTGGAATTTCCAAATAGGCACTAAGCCGGATATAGGTGTCTTTAATGCGAACCGCTAATCGTTATCTTTAAAATCCCCTTGTGATGCATTTTAGTATCACCAAACATACAAAATAATGATCACTTTAATTACATTCATTATTGTCTATCACAATCTAATAGCTTATCACACAATATATTAGTCTTGGATAAAGGGCAAGGTCACTATCGCTTGCTGTATACGTAGGTACCTAAATATACACTTGTCTACCTGTTTTCTCGATTGGGTCATGTCCTCGACATTGCCTTGTATGTGGGAAAGGTGATCTTGACATTAGTGTCGTGATTTCAGTCAGTATTTTTGGCAACCGAACCACTTTTACGCACAAAAGGTTTTCAACATCATTAATCTATTGCAGTTCGATACAAGGGCAGGTAGTGACAATAAATTTTACCCGTAGCCAGGCAACTACGCGCCTCTAGCCAGCCTAGTCTACGCTCGATATATCTAAGTCTAGTTTTTTAATGTTTTTATCAATCAGATAATCTAAAGCAAATCAGATTAGGGTTATCTGTACGATTTATTTATTTGGCGATGACCTTTACATGTTCTTCAAAACGGCTTTGTTCATGCAGAATGTCTTTGTTTCAGCTGAGCGTCTTGACGTAGGCTTCGTACGAGATACCGCCCATCATAAACTTCATCTGTACTGTAATATTTTACACACGGAAAAAAATATTACTTTTTGTCGTTTCCAAAAAGGCACTGAGGCCTCTGGTTTCAATGTTATTGACGGTTTGAGTGATGGTCGTTACAGGTTGGTCATTATCGTCTTTTGTTCGAAATAAAATTATTTTAGTATCTGTCAGTCACCACTTTATTAATAGTCTTATTTGGTAAAGATAAATGCTTCTTAAATGGAAAAGATTGCTACGTTTTGCTTTTTAAGGAAAAAGGGTTAGCCTAAACCTATTTACATAGTTTTGTAAACACAGGATTGAGTACGCAAATTAATACTTACTTCTAAAATTCTTCTCCAGTTATTACGGAGATGGTTTCTTCAAAAGACAATGTGGACTGACCATAGAGTCAGTGGCTAGTGACGACTACGGCACTTGGAGGTGCACGGTCGGCGTACAAGAGTGGGCTGGCAACACTATTCAGTCGAGGACACCTCTTCAAGCACTCATAAGTGTCCCACCAGAAGGAGGTAAATAGTTTGAACGTAATGGACTTGAAGTGGGTACCTATCTAACATGTGTTGGTTATGTACCTACTGCATTCATTAAAATTCAGTTAGTATCAGAATTTATGAGAAGATTCATAGGTCTTGTCTTTAAAATAAGTAGGGCCTAACCCAGGGTACAATATTAACATGAATTTGTATTATCCCAGGAACTAGGATAAGACGAGATTTTGAAGGGGCAGAGGAAGAATTGAGGACAATATTCGTGGAGAGTAACAAAACTCTAACGCTAACGTGTCGTGCAGATGCGTCCCTCGCGTATTGTTGGTTCCAACATCCTAATGGCTCCCAATTCACACCTGTGGAACGACAAGTCGGTCAGAATCTGGATTTCTGGTAGGTATATTTATGTCATACAGAAATTAGAAGGAAGAGTTAGAAATACTGTGACTGTATTAACACGAAATTGATTGTATTGCATCAAGAACTACACTATCATTTACAATTAATAGTTTTTTATGGCTTCTCTGTAAGCGGGTACAGAATGCAACCTGATACGGTTTTTAATCTCCGTGCATTCTTCGAGAACCTTTAAAGATTTCACTCGTGTTTGCTGAAAAATCTTCGTAACCAACCATTCTTTGTATTTTAATTTCATCAGGTATGCCGGCGAAAATCTCCAATCTGGTGACTGTGGAATTACCTTTGCCACAGTTCATAAAGAAGATGGAGGAGTATGGACATGTCATATGGGCTATAAATACCAATTGGGCGAAGAAATCATAGACCGTATGAATGTTCGAGTTACTGGTCCATTGGCCGCTTTGAATACAGAAGTCGGTGCTGTCATTGGTGGAAATGCTACTCTGTATTGCCATACCGCAAATGGACCACAGCCATTGGATTATTGTAGATTTTTAGCACCAAACTTTGTTGGTATAAGTCTAGATTCTACTGTGGGTGCCAACAAGTAAGTATCTATTCGCACTTTGTATGCAGGAAAAGTGCCAAACACAAAAAAATCCAAATGACCGTTAAGGGAAACAATCATTTGAATTATGCTGATTCCGCGCAAAAAATTACTGTACTTCTTTGAAGTTTTTAACTCATTCTTTTTTACAGTGCTATTCTAGATCGTTTTTACTTTGCCCCTGGGAGGAATTTAGACTATGGTGACTGTGCTCTGACTATTGACCCTGTACTTGAGGAGGATTTGGGTGAATGGACTTGCGCAGCTCTTTTGCATGACCACATTTTAGAGTCTAGAGACAAGATACTCCTTTATTATGATTCTCGTGAGTATTACTTGTCCACTTTTGTTTTATACCTTCTTGTATATCTCGATGAGTGAGACCAGCTCTATAATTTTATAAGAATTTTGAATCAGTTTTGTTAACTTTAGACACGAATAAGGCCCTCATATTATACATTTTTTTAACAAATTGTTGCATTACCAGATGCAGCTCGCATACCTCGGCTACGCGCCGGATTAATTGGCACATCAGTAGGTATCATAGTACTAGCTTTAGTGCTGGCTGGTACAATATGGTACAAGAAGGGAAGACCAGTGCCTTGGAACAGACCATCTGGCCCAATTCAACGGTTCAGTAATGGTACAGATACATTGTCTATGCAGAATGACAGAGCGGTGGAACCTAGACTTAGTACCAGTACTACGAGCAGTGATGAACAACAGGCTTGAAATGGATGGATAAGGGGGAAATGCTCTCGCCATTTTTTTTGGTGGTTCTGTACAAACATCATTACTAGGTAAGAATTGAGGGATGAATACGGTCCTCACGCCTGAGCCGCACGGAATTCAGTTTCGAGCCGCCATTGGGTTTGGCGACGGCTGTGAGTACTAGAATGTACGATGAATGACTGATATCAAACTAAATTTAAATAATTACAGATGCTTAACTCAAAGAAATGTGATAATTAGATAGTAGTTTCCTTATTAACTCATTTAAATATTATTGTTATCTACTTATTATCGTTGGTTTTTTATTTTAATAAAAGTTATGTCTTTGTTATGATGCCATCTTTTATTTACTGTTCACATTTTTATTATAAGTAGGTGTAACTACCTACTTGTTTTTAACCTTTGCAAGTGGTACTTAATCAACAATAAAGATTTCTTAAACTAAATTGTGCTTATATTGAAGACTAGCTTCTGCCAGCGACTTCGTCCGCGTTAGATTTGGACTTTGTGCAAAGAGAGGCTATCGAGAGTTAAACGTGTTATTGTGAACCAACCATAAAAGATAGATATATACTGTCAAGGTATATTTTTTACATAATTTTAAGGAGAAAATTTCCGTCATACATTGTTTCTGTGTAGCTTTAACCATTAAGGCTGCACACGCGACGGAAGCATAAAAAATGGAGTAACTTCTCCCGTTTTCCTAACATTTACCTTCACTGCTCGGCTCCTATTGACCGTAGCGTGATGAAAAGTATCCTATAACCTGCCCAGGAGTACGAAGAATCATTGTACCAAGTTTCATTGAAATCCGTCAAGTAGTTTTCGTTTCCATAACGAACATACAGACAGACAGACAGACAGACAGACAGACAGACAGACAGACAGACAGACAGACAAAAATTTTACTGATTGCATTTTTGGCATCAGTATCGATCACTAATCACCTCCTAATAGTTATTTTGGAAATATATTCAATGTACAGAATTGGCCTCTCTACAGATTTATTATAAGTATAGATAGATAGTTAATACGAGCTACTGCTACTAGAATATTAAATTGATCTATTATGTTTTAATTTTACCTAACAAGCGTTTGAATCATGCATGCTTTTCATAGCAACCGGAGAATAGGTATTTCTTCGGAGTTTCGATCCTTATAACAAGTTTACACGAATGCTAATGTTGTAGATACTTAAATAAAACTCAGTGTTTTAAATGTTTCAGTATAATTTATTAATGAGAAATTCAAACAATTTGAAGACAATGCTATCAACTTAAAAATTTTTGGTGACCCTTACTTCTAAATCTCACTAGGCATTTAATTTAATCATCATAAAATCCTTTGATGATTTGCTTAATGGTAACTTTTGAGAAGAACTTGTTGATTGTTTTTACAACGGTTTTTACGATCTGCTTAATGGCTGGTGGAGATAGCTCGTCCATCAATTGCTGCCAGTTCTCGTTCGCAAACTGCAATGTTGTTTCAGCTGAAAAAAAAAAAACAAATTCTTCAAGAAGCTTTTCTATACACAATCTGCCTAGCCTTTTCTCAACTATGTTGTGGTCGACTTCCATTAAAACCGGTTGCTGCTGATTACCAGTGTTTTACTAGGAGCGATTGCCTATAAGACCTCCTCAACCCGGACCTACAGGTTATCGTGCCCTCCGAAACATGGTCGTTGGTGGCCAAGATATACTTAGAATTGACTCGACTTGGAATCGAACCCACACTCAGCACTTGAGAGGTTCAAAGTCAAAGTCTAACTGATTGCCCAATAGAGGGAAATAAAATATATGACGCAGGTTTGTGTTTCAAGTAGCGGTCTGCACAAATTATAAAATTGATATAATCTAAAAAAGATTAAGTAATGTAGCGTCACTATCGTCCTTTAATAACCTTACCTATCGATTAAGACAGCATAAGAAGCTAATTTAAATATGTTTTATGATAAAGACACTGGTATCACGAAAATCAATCACAATTCATCAAGATATGCTAATGAACTTGTCATTTCTTTTGTTTTTATTTAGATTGGAATTATGATGACTTTGGACAAAAAAATTTTGTTGTTTTTTTACCCAATTTAGATATACCTCGGTGATAATACTTTGGCATGATGAAATTTGGTGAGTCTAGACACGATATAACACTTATTGGCAGTCGAGCAAGAATGAGACCATGTCTTTGTCCGGGTGAATGAAGATGGTCACTTAGAGCACGGGTGACATTTCGAGGAAACAAGTACTATTTGTAGAGAAAAACTGATCGATTCTGAATAGACTTGTTTATCGTACTTACCAAGTTGTTTGTTCCCGTTGAACAGGTTTTTCAGGTCAAATGTAGTGCGTTCAACAGTGTATTTATACTTCGGCGTAGCGAGCTTCAAGTGATCGCCATTGCTGTCCTTGTCGATAATCAGTTTGCTGTCAATCTGGACTTCGACGCCTTCTGCAAAATCATTGTCTTTCATTAAATCGTAAGTTTGTAAGGTATTTCAATATTTGCTAAATCTTATTTCCTAAACAACACAGGAATCGTTTGCTTCAATATATTTATTGAAACGAAAACCATCGTTGAAAACTGTCTATCTCGGAATAACATACGATAGGTTTTATTTTATGCAGGAACGGGAAGAAGTTATTCCGGGAGGCGGGTAAAACCACGAGAATCAGTCAGTAGTTAATAAATTACACGCTAATTATAATTACCTATCTATGTAAGTAATACATACCCGGTACAAAAGTAATAAATTATGAATAAATCATAAAGCTATTTGAATGACGTGATTGTACTTACGTGCATCAACCAATGCATCTCCATTTCCTTTGATAGGTAGAATTAGAATTCTGCCGTCGGCGACGTAGTTGGCGGTTAAACTAAGGTTGCCTTTGAATTTTAATGTAAATGTTCCCTCGGTTTTAGTGAACTCTAGCCTGAAAATAAATAATCCCACCCAAAACAAAAATGTGAAAGACTGCCAAGTTCGATACTATGGGAATGCTTCGCCTATAAAAGAAGTGAGATCTGAATAAGTACCAAGTTCCATACACATACCTCAGTTAAAAATAGTTACTTTTTAATGATGTCACTTGGCAAGTTTTCATACACCTTGTTATAAACCTACTAAACGCAATGAATCAAGTATTTAATTTTCTATTAAAACTTGCCAAGTAGTCATCATTAAAAAGTAACTATTTTTAACTGAGGTATGTGTATGGAACTTGGTACTTATTCAGATCTCACTTCTTTTATAGGCGAAGCATTCCCATAGTATCGAACTTGGCAGTCTTTCACATTTTTGTTTTGGGTGGGATTTCATTTATTTTTGTAAGGTTGTTTATTTTTTTTTTTTTCTTATGATGAAGTTAGTTAAAGAAATGTCTCATTTATACTATTTTTTAATTTGCACTATGTTTCTTACAAAGAAATGAACTAGATTAACTAAATGGACTAGATTTACCAACTGACTGACATGACATGTTATCATATATTATGTTCGTGAATCAAAGTTACACATTCGTTATTTTCGAAAGTGATTCACACTTGGCCGTTTTCAGATTTTTACTTTACTTTGACTAAATACAAACCTCTGTACCATTCGAAGATATATTATATAAATATAGATAAATTTAGTTCGTTTTAGTTCCTTAGGGGTATAAATTTACACCGGGTATAAAACACCTTCATTATTTTGAAACCGACTCACACTTGGCCATTTTCAGATTTTTCTCTTTACCTTGACATAAAGACCTACCTCCATGCCAAATTTCAAGTCAATACGACCATTGGAAGTGGTCTAGGTTTTTGATGAGTGAGTCAGTGAATAAGTGAATAAGTGAATCAGTGAATCAGTGAATCAGTGTATAGTAAAAATAGCGATTTTCTGACGTCAATATCTCAAGACCTACAATAGGTATTTTAATGAAATTTTGTATTTTAGATAAGTGAGGGGGTCTCAACAGATACTAGAAATTTGATATGC
Source organism: Helicoverpa assulta (assembly GCA_963856015.1). Classification (NCBI taxonomy): domain Eukaryota; kingdom Metazoa; phylum Arthropoda; class Insecta; order Lepidoptera; family Noctuidae; genus Helicoverpa; species Helicoverpa assulta. The sequence goes on from CAWLCW010000016.1 coordinate 8,966,875, forward strand.
GTAAATAAAATAGATTTTGAGTTACAGGGGGGTCGAATTTGGCCCGAAATGGTTCGTGTAATATAACCCACGGCCGGTGTGTCGCTTTTTTTGCTCGAACTTGGCGGACACACTGCCGTGTGTCTAGATTAAAAATGAAGATATACATTTGAACATTCATCTCCATACTGATTTTAGAACCCGATCAAACTGTCGGCCAACTAAAAGTTTTCAGTTGTCGGAAGGCTGTAAATGCAACATATTATTATGATTATGAAACATGGTTCTGTAAATAACAGTCGGGTCGAAAGTCAACTTTAATCGTTTTTTATTGCAGTATCCTACAAATTACTCATAATTAACAGAAAAACACAGTTTTCAGCAAATTGCTCTTATAAAATGTCGTGGAAGCCGTTGTAATAACAATTAGATGTAAGTATACTAAGTAGTTACACGTGCATGATTTGTTGCATGGAATTATTGCATTGTGCCTATTGTATTTGTCCTGCGTTAGTCATAACCGAACAATTAGCGAAGTTTAGTCCTCGGATATCGACGAGTCCGAACATTAGCATACAATGTGGACCACAAGCCTTGGTGTTTCGTAACTTATATAGTTCTCGATGTTCATTGTTTATCGATAAGACTGATACAGGATAGAAATATACTCGGTTAGCTTCCGGACTTGGCATACAAGGTCTTGGTTGTGGAAATACGAGTAAGAGCTACGTGAACAGAATAATACAGAGGCCTAGTCTAATCATCATCATCTCTCATCAATCATCAATAGTCACTCATGGAAGTTTAAGAGTCATTTGATGAAGAAAACTCTGGACTTCTTAAATCTTCATGATAACTTACTTCAAGTCTGTCAATTTGCAATCGCTAAGTCCATGCATAGCTGCATCACTAAAGGTGAGGTTCAGCCCGCTGCCAAGTATTTCGATGTTCTTCAATTTGACAGGGTCTATGGATGGCACGTCCATTTCTGGGATACCCTTCGTGAACTTGGGGAGAGCAGTCTCAATCTGTTCTTTGATGCAGTCGATGAAATTATCACTTTTGAAGTCACATGGTGTGATGTAGGGAGCTGAAATAGAAATGAAATAATACATTTTTGAATATATAAAGGTACATATTTACTTTTTGACAGGTACTGAAAAGGAATGGTTGTAATGCTTGTTTTAGGCACATTTATCATGAAAAAACCTAAGGCAAAACCTGTTAATCAAAGATTTATCATCAGAGTTCTTACATGCTCCTGCAATTTTTTTATGGTCTTTTAGTCTCTTTGTATTTAATTGCATTTTTATTGCAGGACAATCTCAATAAAAAAAATAAATACTAAGTGAAGCATTGTGATGTTTCTTTGGTAATTCTAATTCATGTGTTTATGCATTATTAGCTATGTACCTAGATTGATCATTTCTATGCTAGGAAACATTGTAATTTTTGGAAAATTTATTGTTGATAAACAAGTTTTCTTGAAAAAGATTTATGTATTCAGTTTCGGTATTGAGACGTCAGACAGACATCATGTTACTATATAATTCTGTATATTTTTTAAATATAAACGACATAGTAACTTGTCTTCAATTTGCAGTTAATCAAGAGAAAAAAAAGCTAGGCGGATGTCAATTATATGTTAATAATATAGAAAAAATGTAATGAAAAGAAAACAATATAATTATCAAACTGTCAGGGAAAACTAAGACTTGATGACCTGAAAGATGTTAACGAAGATGGAACAATTGCAGTAGCTAGAAACACGTGTACTTACATGAAGTTAATAATATAGATAATTTATTATTAATTGTATATTGTAAAGCGTAATAAAGCTATGACCATAATAAGTCAGTTAGTTTCTAATAACTTTGGCTATTATGTTAACTACGGTTTTGAGCTGTGTCAAGTGGATATTTTTTATAATGATTTATTATAGATACGAGGCGTAAATCTTCCGCAAAATGGATTGTTATATTATCGATCTAATGCTTGTAATAAGACGTAGGTAATTCTATTGCACTTCTGGGTGCACTGCACAATTATTATAAGTGGTCTTAACGTAGGTACATATGTACAGGTTGTTACCCCGAAAGACGGTTAAATGATAGAGTCAATTAATAATATTTGATAATCCTAATATCACTGAGTAATTGAATGATGTAAATAAAAAAAATATAACTGTGTTTCATTTTAATATTTTACTTTGTTTATTGGGTTTTCATTTAATTAGTATAGAATGTCGTTGATTGTCTTTAAATAATGATATTACCCAAAGTCCAAAGTCTTATGGACTTCCTGAAGGTTAAATGTGATATAGAAATATATAGGTACCTACGTAAGTTCTAACAGCTACTTAATACTATATTTTATTTGCCTGCTTTTAGCACGTTGCTGGTGTCAGCACTATATTTCTTGGAAGGAATGAGCAAATTCATTTACTTTGTTTTGAACACATGAACGATGTATTTTATGAAGGATTTTTTTGTTTGTTCATAACCTACCTACCTAAAGGATCTGAAACTACATTACCGATTTCAAAAATTATTTCAGTCTTGGAAAGATACACTATCATTTTGTGACACTGGCTATTTTTAACCAGGTACGGGAAAAATATTCTGCCTAGACGCTGATAAAACCGCGGACTTCGATAAAGCTCATCATCTAACTTTTACCCTTCAGTTTCAGTCTATCCGAGTGTAAATTATTTCGTTTGGTTTTACATAGAGCGACTACCGATACCGATGCGATTTGACCGCTATGACTGGAGCCGGTTCCCGGTAACTTTTGAATACTTACCCGTACGTAACGAAAATAAAATACTGAAGATTACGATTACGATGACGTACTGAAGATAAAATAAATAATGAAGCATAATCCTGCTTGGTAGGCCTGTAATTTGAACACTTAAATGTTAAAGGTAGTTGGTTAACGCAGATTTTATACGTCACTTATACACGACCTTGTAAATATTTTATTTTTGAACTTGAACTTGTTCTGAACCTTTTTGTTTTGCTAATTAAGTATTTTTTTATATTCAACTTCAGATTGTAGATAATTAAGAATGTCAAGGTTACTTTAAAATAAGTTATTAAAAAGTATTTTTATCGTAGTTACTATCAGTGGATCAGCTTAATGTAACCAGCAATTAGTATTTCTTCTATTTTCCGAAAGGAAGGCAGACTAGGGACGATGGGAGACAATGTTGGGTGTTTTTAAATAAGAAAAAAAAAAACATACTTATTGCCAGAAAAGATATGAACGAATAACCAAAAAAAAAAAATTTCATGTTTAAGAGACTTGAAAAACATGCTTTGTAATATTCAAAGATTAGATGTCATTGTAATGTAGATTACTGATTTATTTTTAAATTATTGAGCTTCCATGTCTATATATTTCTTTAGCTATCCGATAAAACAGTTTTCATGTGACATATCCATTTGATTCATGCATCTCGAAACAAAGATACGGGGGGTGTCTGTGTTCAGCTATCATTTCTTACAATCCTGGCTGTTAAAGTATATAAAGTATTTTTATCTTAGCCAGGCGGGCAAAAAAGAGCAAGCCGCATAAACTAGAAGGGTGCCGTTCTACATACTTATTCATAGATCAGAATCAGCAATTTCATACAATTCAATGACAGTTAATAAAATTGAGAAACTGGTTTCATATTTGGAAGATATGTCGATGAACTTACATTGAAGTTTTTGCGCACATTTTTTTCTTAGTTTCAATTAATTTATGGAGTTAATTAAATATAACTGCAAAAAGTTTGGTCTAAATATGGTTTAAAGTTTAAATCGATCTACTAACTAATGTTATCGTAGGTGGAAAAAGAGAAAAAAAAAACTAAATATTATTTGTTTAATAAAAAAATCTAAAAGTTGATGTTTCCCAAAATCAAAAATATTGCGCTCTGTTATAAATACAAAGATACTGTTTTGTAGCTGGAATAATTATATAACATTGTTTAAAATTGTCTACAAATTATTTTGCTAATTTAAATACACGTGGTTTTAACTTTGTTAACAAACTACATAATAATGCAAGTGTAAGATGCGTTCATCAGACTTTGAACAGATACATATGTATGATGTATGTCTAAGGAAATCAGACATGAGCATATACCTACCTACTTAAAAGGCAATGAATCAAGACTAAAGTAGTGAAAAGTCACTACGAAAATAGCTTAAAAAAAGAAAAGTTACACACGCTTACATAAAGTAGAAGGTTGATTATAGTGATGATATGCATAGGCTCTATATTTTATTGTGGAACTTATAAAATATAGCACACCTAAAACTTAATAAATAGCACACCTGAAAATATTTTCACAATAATTATTTTAAGTTATTGTAGAAAAATTGAAGTTTTCACTTACGTAGATATCCATCTTCGCACTTAGCAACGTACACGAGGAAAAGAATCACAAAACTATTTACTTTAAACATTTTAAATCTTAAAATTAACTTTTATTAAAATAATTTAAGTTAAATAATATTATTAGATCCTTTTATTGTATTAGTTTTTGGCACAAGAGCTCAGCACATACTGTGCTCGTCAGTACTGAAGCATCTTATTTATGTTAACTGACCGATTCTCTTTTCCGTCTGATATAATATGATCAATGTAATTATTTGTCAAAATACCTACTTGTACGCAATTATATACGATACCTCTTACTCTTAAAGACTATAATACTGTGCATTTACTTGGTCTGCGCTTGCTAGGGTCACCAAAAGATTCGTTCTTAAGGAGAAGTGATTATAATAGTTTTATTTTAGGTTTTCTGCATTTTTTGTCTACTCTACTAATGTAATTGAAAATAATTATAGCTTTTGAATAAAAATACCTTCGTGGTATAAAACTAATTAAAATACAAAATTGCTTTCAGAGGAGATGATCTGGTTTTAGTCTTGACCTTAATTACTAGTTCATTTTCAAGTTATTCAAACTTGTAGTTGTTCAAGGCTGTTTTGATCTTGCTTTCAGGCTTATTTTTAAACAAATTAAAACAAGAGGAGTTTAATTCGCGATTAACTTATTAAGCTGTCCAAGAATATTTTTTGTAAGATATTTAAAAATTGCGATTAACTCATAATGCTGTACAGAGCTATGCTGTGAAATTATTAGATAAAAAATCACATTTTACCAACCCTAAATAATCACGAGCAGACTTGCTTGTAACTATTAAACGTCTATAATTGTTATTTTTTTCAAACATAGTCATTTGCTATTGTGAAGCGATGTACAGATGTTCCACGATTGTAAAAAAGTAATCAAGTTGTAATTGACATCATAACATTAATTAACTGAGGTATTTCAGGAATTATGATAGAGCAAACCCTTACTTACTCTGAAGATGAGATTTTTTTATTTTGATATCAGAAGTAAATAGAGTAGGTGCCTGTTATCTGTGGGAACTATAAATTCCCGTAACAAAATCGATTTGCATAAATTCTAGTCAGCATCAGTCTTTAATTTGTGAAAAAGTGAAATAAATCAGAAACGTAGTTCCATCACCAGTCCATTCGAGATTAAAAGTTTATCGGTTGTTATCTCGATGATCTCAGAATTAGGAATATAAAAAGGCGTCTAAAAATTAAGATAAACAGAATTCTAAGTGAAAATAATACTCTTAAATGGCATTTTCATAAGCAGTCTGATCTGATCTGTTCTCTTTTAAAAATGGTTTCAAAATAAGGTTCTTTGTTCTCATTAATCGTATCTTTTATTAACTATGTAATAAAACATGTTTGTTTCATACCTAGTTTCTTGCTTCGATACTGTTATAGCGATCTCGAGTAGCCTATAATTATGTTTTGAACTATTCGCATTATAAGTTGGGAATGTCAAAATACACTTTTTTGCGGCTATAAATTCATATTTAAGTATTTATTAAAGAAAATCAAAACTATCATTGACCAACATAATGTCTTGTTATAAACAAGATATTAAAGTATTGGAAAAATTACACAAAGAGGATAAACATTTCAGGTTTCATGTCAACTCGAGTAAGTATATCGAAGTAAGTCAAATAAATTGGCAGCATAAAAAATAAAAAAATGTTCTCAAGTATCTTAAAAGCAATAAGTATAAAATCATGATAAATGCAGACCTATTTTTGTCGAGTTTGTATCATGCAAGTTCAAGGTTTCGTTCAACCATTGTTTGTGATCTTAACGAGTGGGTTTCAATAAAACAATTGATAGTGTGGAGTCAGCGTGTCAAAAAAACGGCGGAAATTTAAAAACTCTTACATTATAAAAACGATCGCTGATTGAGAAAAAAGATAATGATCATAAAACCGGCTAAACACACTTTAATTAAACATAGCTAGTAGGACATAACCAGATTTAACTGGTTCAAAATAGAATTTAGAATGTGTCACCACTTAGTTTCACATTCGCATTCTTCTTAAGGTCATGGCACATTATACCGGCACCGCAACAGCACCGCTCCACACCAGCATTTAACGTGTCATTCAATTTAGAGCATTAAATCGTGTATAGTATATATTTCATAATGTCAATATGAAAAAGCCAACGGCGGGCAGTCAGCACGCTTGCCGCTACCACACAACTCGACTCGCAGCCCGCGTGCTGCAAGCGAACGGACCTTATGCGTACAGCGCGCCGACGGCATGCTCATTACGCGCCGACTCCGAGTCGGCAGCGAAACAAGTCCTAGGCATGTTCAATCATAACTGTCTTAAAACAATATTGAATTTGCGGTGACAGCAAGCTTACACCTCGCGGCCGGCGCGCGGCCGGCGCGCGGACTGCGAGCTTGCACCTTGCGGACAACGCGTAGTTAGCGCGCTGGCAGCTAGCCGTAGGCTAAATTCGAGGCGACGCCGTGCTGCAGCTGTGCTATTGCGGTGCCGGTATAATGTGCCATGACCCTTACTGTATCAAGTACTAACACTTATTTCAGGAAAAGTTATTGAAAGAAAAATAGAATAATTACTTAGTTTAAAGGAGTGCAATATTTACAAGTTTACAGTAAAACATTACTCCATTTCATGTTATGAATCCGATACTTTTCAGCTCTTATAATAATGGAAGAGATTGAATGAACCAAGATTTGACATTTCTTTCGAAAAGTTTTTCATAACCTGTCTTATGGTTTCGTCAATACGAAGGTAAGTAGTAAATTCTAGAAATATAAACAAGTTTGTTTTTAATTTACATAGTAAATTAATTCTGAGTTTAATTAACAATATGTGCCTAGGTATTATTCCACTGAATATTGCTTTCTGAATCTACATTCAATAATCGCGGTGATAAATAATCTTTATTGAATAAAAATCCTGTTCAATTAATTGGTAAGTTAAAGAAGCTTTTGTTTTTGTTATTAACTATGTATGTATTTTTAAACCCAAACGAAAGATCGACTCAGCCTGGCCTCCTTGCTGACTGGCAAAAATATTTTTATTTTCCGCTCGGCTATTAATCAATACATAGTATAAAACAAAGTCGCTTTCGCTGTATGTCCGTATGTATGCTTAGATCTTTAAAACTACGCAATGGATTTTGATGCGGTTTTTTTTAATAGATAGAGTGATTCTTAAGGAAGGTTTGTATGTATAATACATGTAAGTACCACGGGCGAAGCCGGGGCGGGCAGCTAGTAAATTATAAATTGAAATCGATAGTAATTTTCGAAGGACTTTTAGGCGAATAATAAGCAGTTCCTGATCAATTAAACTAAGTAAGAGTCTTATAGGAATTCAGATTGCAGCATTTTTTGTAGAAGTTAGGGTTGCAAAACTCAGACTTCATGGTACCTACGTGATGTATCTTATTCATTTATCTTATATAGATTAGAAATTACGATTACTAATTATCTGTATGAAATGTTTACACAATCACCGTTATCAAGCCAAATGTCTCATCAGAAGTTGCTACTGTTTCATTTTTTAATGCAAGTCGCCATTTTTTTTTAGTATTTGTACATGATACGTATAGGTAAGTTGTAAGTTGTGACCCTCAACTTGCACAGTTAAACACGTAAGTGGACAAGTGTGAATGAACTGACGACATTTTAAGAGTTCAACAGTTAAATGCAGGAAAAAGGACAATTAAATCCTTGAAGAATAAATAAATAGCACTTAGTAAATAATTCCATCAGTTAAGTGATCAAAGTTCAGTTTTTAAAGCATATTATCATCATTAAAATTAAGACCGATAAATACAACTAATAAATTAATTGATAATCTCATATTTTAAGGAATCCTACTACCGGTATTAGCTTTTTTTTTTCCGACGTCAAAAATCATCAAATGACCCCTCCCGCTGTGGGTTAGCAGCGGTGAGGGAGTGTCAGACTTTTACTGACTAAAAACCGTCGTGTTCCGTCATAGGCCTTTCATGTACCAGGGCCGCGGTATCTCTTTCGAACAACCCGCAGCCGTACCGGTATTAGCTGCACTGGTTGGTTTGGTTGCTTGATTATTAATGAATATTTATATCCTTATAGAATAACTTTTATTTATTTACATAGTTATATACATAGATATTTACAAAAAAAAACTATCCTAGTAGAACAATAAAATATATATATATATATATATATACACTATATCTAAAAGGCGTCAAAAAATTCATCCCCATCGCTGTCAACTGGGAGCGTACCCAAGAGGCTGGCAGCATTACCTCGTTGGATGGCCATGCTGATCCTTTGTCCGAGGTAATATCCAGCCTTTTGGTCACGAGAAGCGTCAACCAGCCGCCTAGACAGGTCTTTAAATAGGGTATGCGCATTCGGACCCCACGACCCGAGGGTTTCAACCCCAAACGGTTCGAAAATATAGTTGCCGACAAGGCCACTATATTTCCGCCGCTTGAGGTTCTCCGCGGCCGCAGCGGCAGCAGCAGCACAGCACGCAGAACTTGGAAGATGGGATGGCGCAAGAGTATCGACGCAGGTTGCGTCCCATACTAAAGGCCTACCCATTTTCCAAGGGAATAAAGACATGCCGTCCGGTCTCTTACCGTCGTCGCGTGCCAGGCCATTTGGTTCCAGTACAGCTGGCACCCCGACGGCAACAAGAGCCCGACGAATAATGTCGTTGATATTTGCGTGCCGCGCAATACGGCCCGCACTACGGCTGCACGACAGGCCGTGGTGTCCGAGGCTGGTGACAGCCTCACCACAGTGGCAGCGATGAGGGGAGCAGCACGGTGCTCCTATACGTAAACAAGTAGCGAGGCGGAAAGTTGTATCGTCAAACATGGTGCCAATGTTTGACGACGGTAGTGCCTGAAGCCAAAGCCCCGACTCCCATCTACCCACAGCCAGTAGGCGCGCTCGCTCAGCAGGAGTAATTGCCGTTTCTATCAAACTATTCCGGGTTACTCTGCAGAGCGGCTCATCCCACTGTCTTTGGGAAGACGGGTTGCTGGGTAAATTTTCGTTCGGGCAAGTAATTTTCCATGCATCCATAGCCTCGGCTAAATACGGCATCTCGAAATCAGCCAGTGTTGGAGTAAGAATATTCCTGGTTAATTTCTCAGTGCCGTGAACCGAGGACATGAATGCCGGTAAACTAATACTGGTAATTTTGCGGACGCCGAGACCTTTTTTTTTTTTTTTTTTTAGCGACGTAAAATCATTAAATGACCCCTCCCGCTGTGGGTTAGCAGCGGTGAGGGAGTGTCAGACTCTGTCGTGTTCCGTCATAGGCCTTTTATGTACCAGGGCCGCGGTATCTCTTTCGAACAACCCGCAGCCCCGGCAGGCCTTGGCCCTGCTGGGCCCCGCTGGGGTTGCTGACATCTCTTTGAGGAGCGCGTGGAACAACGCGCGCCGTCGACACGGGTCTGTCGTCTAGAAAGACAGAGGGACGATGAGCCACCCGAACTCACCGCCCACAGACCCACGCCTACGGTGGCCGGGAGTCATCTCGCGACACCCGGCGCCCATGGTGTCTACCTGGTCCAGCGCGGCGGCCGGGATGAGAGGTGCGAACTCTCTGGCGTTCCGCCTCCTCCTTCTCGAGCATGACCGCTTCGCAGAAGGAGGCGACGGCATCCCATTCCCTCTCGCCCCGGACCATGGCCTGAACCAGGGCCGGACGCGAGAGGTCGCCGCCGCCCAAAGCCTCGACGAGGACCCGGCGGTGCCCTTCCCATGCGGGGCACACCTGGACTGTGTGGTCCACCGTGTCCTCGGGGCTGTCCGCACAGTGGTGACACCCGGGCGCCTCCTCACGACCGATGCGGTGCAGGTACCTCCCGAAACAACCGTGTCCGGTGAGGACCTGCGTCATGCGGTACGTGAGGGCGCCGTGACTCCTCCCGAGCCACTCCTCAAAGAGGGGACTTACCGCCACGATGGTGGCGTGCCCTGCACTGGGTTGCGATAGTCGCTCCCTCCAGGCCACCATGAGATCGCGCCGGAGCTCCGCCCGCTGCGCGACAACTTGCCGCGGTAGCGGAGTTTCCCCCCGGCGCTGAGCCTCCTCGCGCCAGTCGTACAGGCGCAAGAAGACCCTCGCCTCCAGATCCCACGGTGGCAGTCCAGCAAGTAGGCCAGCTGCTTCGCGGGAGATCGTGCGGTACCCCCGGATTAGCCTGATGGCTATCACCCTTTGGGGCACGTTCAGGTAGCGTACAGCCCGCGGCCGTACCGAACGTGCCCATACCGGGGCCCCGTAAAGGGCCATGGACCGCATGACCCCCGCGTAGAGTCTGCGGCAGGGGGCGTTTGGGCCGCCCAGGTTGGGCAGGAGCCGCTTGAATGCAGCACCTGCCTTCTCCAGTTTGGGGCCCAAACGTCGGAAATGCTCGACGAAGTTCCACCGGCCGTCGAGGACGAGTCCCAGGTACTTCATCGCCCTCTCGACGCCGATGGTAACCCCCCCCACCGTGACTTGGGACCCTGAAGGTGGCGCGTTCCGAAGCCCATGAAAGCACATGGCCTCGGATTTGTGCAAGGCCACCTCCAGTCCCAGCAGCTGGATCCTCTCGATGACTATCGCAACCCCGCGCGTCATTAAGTCGGCCGCCTCCTGGTGCGACCTCCCTTGTGCCAGAACCAGCGTGTCGTCAGCGTAGCAGACCACGCTGACGCCGCTAGGGAGGTCGGCGCGCAGCACCCAGTCGTAGCCGATGTTCCACAAGAGCGGCCCCAGTACCGACCCCTGCGGAACACCGCACGACATCTCTCGCCGGTTCCATTCCCCGTTGTGACCAGGGTAAATGATGGACCTATCCGACAGATAGGCCTCGACCACGCGACGAAGGTAGGTCGGCACCCGGTGATACCGGAGTGCCTCCCTGATGCAACTCCAAGGAAGGGTGTTGAAGGCGTTGGCGATGTCAAGAGACACCGCCAAGACGACCCCCCCCCGGGACACAGCATCCCCCGTCGTGAGAGCTCTCACGCGCATGATGGCGTCCACCGTTGAGCGCCCCTTGCGGAATCCGAACTGGTGGTCCGCAAGGTCCGGCCCTATCCCCCCAAGGTGCGCGACGAGGCGGTGTGCGACAACTCGCTCAAAGAGCTTGCCCACCTCGTCGAGCAACACGATGGGCCGGTATGCGGACGGAGAGTCCGCAGGGCGCCCCGGCTTCCGAATGAGGACCAGTTTCCCCGTCTTCCAACGAAGTGGGAACTGGCCCCTCTCCAAACATGCGCTGAGAAGCCCCCTAAGTCGAGGCCCGAGAGCCTCAAGGGCCAGGACCCAGGCCTTGCCAGGCAGGCCGTCAGGCCCTGGGGCGGTGTTTTTGGCTTTCAGCCTAGCCACCGCCACTCTCAGGTCCACCCCAGTCACCTCGGGGACATCGTCGTCGTCGGAAGTGTGGTCCGTCGTTGACACCGCGGGTTGCAGAGCCATGGGCGGGGGAGAGTGTTCCCCGCGCGAAGGGAACAGAGCGCTCACCACCTCCTCCACCAGCTGAGGCCGGAGACTCTGGGTCAGCGGGGGGGCCCATGGGCGGAGCTTGCCCCGCACCATTTTGTACGGGCGCCCCCACGGGTCCCTGTCCAGAGACCCCAGCAGCTCCGCATTGGCCACCTCCTTGGCCTGGATGATGGCCAATTGGAGGGCGGTCTTCGCAGCTCTGTATCCCTCGTACAGCTCTGCATCCGGAGGGCGGATGCGTAGCCTGCGGTGTCTGGTGTACAGGTGCCTCGCAGCGACGCACGCCTCTCGAAGGGCCGCGATTTCGCAAGACCACCAGTACACCTGGCGTCGGGCGCGTCCTGGCGGGACTCGGGGCATGGCCACGTCACAAATTTCGGACATGGTCTCCCGGAACCACTCCGCCTCGTCGTTGATGTCGGCGGGCCTGTCCGGTGATGACACCCAGGCCTGCACGACTGAGGCTTCCAGGAGAAGCTCCCGGTCAAGGTGCCTCAGCGCCCAACGTGGACCACTCGGGGTCTGCAGGACCGGCGCGCTAGGGTTCTGGGCGGAGACGTCAAACCGGATATACCGGTGATCGGAGTAGGTCTCCACCCTCTCCTCCACGCGCCAGTCAAAGACACACGGCAGCAGAGCGGGGCTGGCGAACGAGATGTCCACCACTGACTCGCCCCGCATCCGTACACACGTGGGGGCAGAACCCCGATTGAGGACGACTAGGCCTGCTTCCAGCGCCCAGTCCTCCACCATCCTACCCCGTGCATCTGTGCGTCGGGAACCCCAGGCCAAGTTCTTGGCGTTGAAGTCCCCTAACACTAGCACGGGGAGGGAATAACTTCCGACGACGACGGACAACTCCAGGAGGGAGTTGTGGAACTCGGCGAGAGTTCGGCTCGGGGAGAAGTACACCCCCACGACGACTATCTCCCCGAACCGTGCTGCGACGCAACCCCTTCCACTCTTCACCCCTTCGAGGGAAGGAGTACCAGCGGCGGCCGACGATATGATGGTCACTGAGCCGCTAAGGTCCTTAACCCAGTCATCCCTGGGAAGGACAAAGTACGGCTCAGCGACCACGGCGATGTTGATCGACCACTGCGCCATGCTTTGGAGCAACAGATCCTGGGCACGGGCGCAGTGGTTGATGTTCGCCTGGAGGAAGCGTAATGGAGCCAGACTAGCACTCCATCACGTCTTCCTCCTCTTGAGACGCCGACACGGGCGCCACGACAGCAGCAGTGGCGACGGCGTTGACAGCGGCGGCAGCGTTGGGGGCGGCGGCGGCCGCAGGAGCTGCGGTGGTGGCCACTGCGGAGGTGGCTGCGGTGGCAACGACGGACGGCCGACCCTTGCCTTTACTCGGCTTGGCGGGTGGGGCACAGGTCTTGCTCCCCGCCCGGTGTTCGGCCGGCTTGCCAGCAGCCGCACATGCAGAGCAGTGCGGCGTGGCGCTGCATTCCACGGCCTTGTGACCGGGCTGACCGCAGCGGAAACAGAGGGCGCTGCGGTCGACCTCCGAGGTGCAACGGACACCCACATGATGCCCGACGTGGCATCGGAAGCACCTCAGCGGTCTGGGGTCAAGCAGCTTAACCTGCGCCGACACCCAGCCAACCAGCAATCTTCGGCCGTCAACAATGTTCTTGGCCGCCGTCACGGGGCAGCTCACCGTGATGGTGCACGTGCCCCTGAAGTCGGGACGTATGGTGCCCGCCTTGACTTCGTCGGCGGAGCACCCACCCGTCCTAGCGACGGCGGCCACTACCTCCTCCGCAGTAGCTGAGTCGTCCAGGCCCATGATGCGCAGATCCGCGCACTTGTGGGGCCTGGAGACTCGGGCGTCGTCCGCACTTATGGACGCCCTAAGCCTCTCGGCTAGAGCGTCTGCGGCGGGCCCACTGGCCGCTCCTGGGACCTCCAGCATTCGGGCGCCCGTTGCGGTCACCCTGAGCCGGAGGCCCTCGGTGATACCCAGCTCCTGCAGGTTCACCGCCTCCTTTGCTTGGGCGAGCACGTCGCGGTACGACACGCCCCTTTTGACCGCGTCCGGCTGTAGTGTGACTACTACAGCCGCGGTTTTGGGGGCGCGGAGTTTCGCCGCGGCGGCTCGCTCCCTGCGCCGCCGTTTCTGGGCCTTCTTTTTGGCCGCTTTGGCCGCCCTCCGTTTCTGTTTTTTCTCCCCCACCACCTGCCACTCGGGCTCAGTGGCAGAAGAGGTAGGGGCCGCTAACGGTGTCGGCTTCGGAGGGCGTTTCGCCACTGGTGCCGACGACGGAGCCGGTGCTGACGTTGGCACCGGGGGCCTCTGCGCCTGGACCGCCCTTGCGGTCTTGGGCTTTGGCTGAGCGGGCGCCCTCCTGGTCGGTCCGTTCGGCGCCGCGACAGGGGGCTTGCTCGGCGGTCCCCTTCTGGGTGGGGGTGCCGCTGCAACCGCAGCCGCATAGGAGGCCCTTTGGGCCGCTGGGGGCTTCGCCGCCGCGAGAGGGGGGCGCAGAACCCTGCCCTCCAGGACGGAGAAGCGAGCCTGGAAGGCCGCCATCTCCTGCCGGACCAGTGCCAGGATCTGGTTGTCCGCCGGTGCAGTCTGCGCCTGTTGCCTGGCGGCCCCGCTGCGCTCAGGGACGCCGAGACCTCCCATCCGGAGTCAATGTGGCTTGTTGCCAGGCTCGGTCGTCCAGGGCCACATTGAGAATGGAGCTGAGGGTATGGCGGATAATTTTATCAATTGGGTCTAAAAGGTGGCTATGTTTAAAGAGATGAGAAGAACGGAGGTAATACCTATGTAAATTTAGGACCAAAACAGCAGTGTCGAATTATTGTGATGGCCGAATGCATTGTAATTTTCTGTAGGCGTTCCGAAATATCGTTGAAATTATCAATTTTTTCCGAAATAAATGTAGAAAAAGATTGGTCTAGGATGGGAGCCCCAAGGAGGCGGAGAGACTGTTTATCTATAATTTTAATCTGTGGTGCTAATGATTGAAATTTGGATATTGTCATTTGTCTGTCAGTCGTGTCAGTAATAAATAATTCACATTTTGTACAATTTAGTTCTAAACCAATGGAATGAAATTTATGTTTTAAATGAATGAAATCCTGAAATACGGTCTCTACATCGCCTCCCAGGGTCCCATCATCTAGATACCAAACGTTGAATTTGGAATTTAGCTCTCGAATGATCCCCGAGGTGACTGGGGTGGACCTGAGAGTGGCGGTGGCTAGGCTGAAAGCCAAAAACACCGCCCCAGGGCCTGACGGCCTGCCTGGCAAGGCCTGGGTCCTGGCCCTTGAGGCTCTCGGGCCTCGACTTAGGGGGCTTCTCAGCGCATGCTTGGAGAGGGGCCAGTTCCCACTTCGTTGGAAGACGGGGAAACTGGTCCTCATTCGAAAGCCGGGGCGCCCTGCGGACTCTCCGTCCGCATACCGGCCCATCGTGTTGCTCGACGAGGTGGGCAAGCTCTTTGAGCGAGTTGTCGCACACCGCCTCGTCGCGCACCTTGGGGGGATAGGGCCGGACCTTGCGGACCACCAGTTCGGTTTCCGCAAGGGGCGCTCAACGGTGGACGCCATCATGCGCGTGAGAGCTCTCACGACGGGGGATGCTGTGTCCCGGGGGGGGGGTCGTCTTGGCGGTGTCTCTTGACATCGCCAATGCCTTCAACACCCTTCCCTGGAGTTGCATCAGGGAGGCACTCCGGTATCACCGGGTGCCGACCTACCTTCGTCGCGTGGTCGAGGCCTATCTGTCGGATAGGTCCATCATTTACCCTGGTCACAACGGGGAATGGAACCGGCGAGAGATGTCGTGCGGTGTTCCGCAGGGGTCGGTACTGGGGCCGCTCTTGTGGAACATCGGCTACGACTGGGTGCTGCGCGCCGACCTCCCTAGCGGCGTCAGCGTGGTCTGCTACGCTGACGACACGCTAGTTCTGGCACAAGGGAGGTCGCACCAGGAGGCGGCCGACTTAATGACGCGCGGGGTTGCGATAGTCATCGAGAGGATCCAGCTGCTGGGCCTGGAGGTGGCCTTGCACAAATCCGAGGCCATGTGCTTTCATGGGCTTCGGAACGCGCCACCTTCAGGCTCCCAAGTCACGGTGGGGGGGGTTACCATCGGCGTCGAGAGGGCGATGAAGTACCTGGGACTCGTCCTCGACGGCCGGTGGAACTTCGTCGAGCATTTCCGACGTTTGGGCCCCAAACTGGAGAAGGCAGGTGCTGCATTCAAGCGGCTCCTGCCCAACCTGGGCGGCCCAAACGCCCCCTGCCGCAGACTCTACGCGGGGGTCATGCGGTCCATGGCCCTTTACGGGGCCCCGGTATGGGCACGTTCGGTACGGCCGCGGGCTGTACACTACCTGAACGTGCCCCAAAGGGTGATAGCCATTAGGCTAATCCGGGGGTACCGCACGATCTCCCGCGAAGCAGCTGGCCTACTTGCTGGACTGCCACCGTGGGATCTGGAGGCGAGGGTCTTCTTGCGCCTGTACGACTGGCGCGAGGAGGCTCAGCGCCGGGGAGAAACCCCGTTGCCGCGGCAAGTTGTCGCGCAGCGGGCGGAGCTCCGGCGCGATCTCATGGTGGCCTGGAGGGAGCGACTATCGCAACCCAGTGCAGGGCACGCCACCATCGTGGCGGTAAGTCCCCTCTTTGAGGAGTGGCTCGGGAGGAGTCACGGCGCCCTCACGTACCGCATGACGCAGGTCCTCACCGGACACGGTTGTTTCGGGAGGTACCTGCACCGCATCGGTCGTGAGGAGGCGCCCGGGTGTCACCATTGTGCGGACAGCCCCGAGGACACGGTGGACCACACAGTCCAGGTGTGCCCCGCATGGGAAGGGCACCGCCGGGTCCTCGTCGAGGCTTTGGGCGGCGGCGACCTCTCGCGTCCGGCCCTGGTTCAGGCCATGGTCCGGGGCGAGAGGGAATGGGATGCCGTCGCCTCCTTCTGCGAAGCGGTCATGCTCGAGAAGGAGGAGGCGGAACGCCAGAGAGTTCGCACCTCTCACCCCGGCCGCCGCGCTGGACCAGGTAGACACCATGGGCGCCGGGTGTCGCGAGATGACTCCCGGCCACCGTAGGCGTGGGTCTGTGGGCGGTGAGTTCGGGTGGCTCATCGTCCCTCTGTCTTTCTAGACGACAGACCCGTGTCGACGGCGCGCGTTGTTCCACGCGCTCCTCAAAGAGATGTCAGCAACCCCAGCGGGGCCCAGCAGGGCCAAGGCCTGCCGGGGCTGCGGGTTGTTCGAAAGAGATACCGCGGCCCTGGTACATAAAAGGCCTATGACGGAACACGACGATTTTAGTCAGTAAGAGTCTGACACTCCCTCACCGCTGCTAACCCACAGCGGGAGGGGTCATTTGATGATTTTACGTCGCTAAAAAAAAAAAAAAAAGCTCTCGAATGATCGGGTGAATGGCTATAGTAAATATATAAAATTCTCGTGTCACAGTTTTCGTTCCCATACTCCTCCGAAACGGCTTGACCGATTCTCATGAAATTTTGTGAGCGTATTGAATAGGTCTGAGAATCGGCCAACATCTATTTTTCATCCCCCTAAATGTTAGGGGTAGTCCACCCCTGATTCTCGGGACGGGAGTGATTAGACAAAAACCAACTTACGGAATGCCGCAGAACCACAAAAGTAAAGTACTAGGACAGCAGAATTTACCGGAGTATAAGTATACCAATAACGAAATTTCGATGCAACTGCTCACCATGTACCAGGGTAGCATAACTTATATGAGTATACCAATACCGAGTGTAGACGCTACTGCTCACCATGTACCAGGGCGGCAAAAAATACACCGGGACGCGGGTGAAACCGCGGGGAACGGCTAGTAGTAAATAAAACCGTTTAAAAACTGCCTGTTCCAAACACCCGTTGGCCTTTGAGTGTACCTACGTCACTTTTATTTGTGACAATTTTGAAGACGCGTAGGTATAATAAACTTGATAGACTGTCTTGTTCCTAATGTAGTCTAGAAAAAAACAATTAATGTAGACGGTAGAGTGGTAAGGTAGGTAACAAAAATATCCTTGTTGGAGTTTCCAATTTCCACCGAATACGTTATGTATTTTCCTTGTAGTTTTTGCTTTGAGGATATAAACAGTGAAACCTTTTAATGTTTGCACTTTTTGAATAAATGGTACCTAACTTTAAATTGTTCTAGCGAATTATGCAAATAACTCTCGGAAACTTGCTTTGTCCTATGTAATTTTACTCAGTAACTTTAACACATGCTGCAATGAATTTAAAACTGTAGTGGATAATAAAATCAAGTAGGTATGGGTAAATATGGCCTGTCCATAGCATCCAAATGAATCTGTTCATCGACATTTCCTATTCTGTATGTCAGGGTTTACGAGAAATATATTTTTGGCGAGAGGTATTTCCATTGTCGTCATTGACATTCGACACAGAAGGTTTTTAAAGCGGATTCGGTTTCCGCATTTGCGGAAACAGTTTAAGTTCATGGTAGTGTCACAAGGCCACCCCATTGTCTTCGCGAGGAAGAAATATGAGCTCTTTGTATGAACTTGTCAACAGTTTTCTACTAAAACATTTTCAAGTACGTTACGCGATGTCATACGATAGTCTGTATAACAATGATACATAGTGGACTAAATGCATCAAGATGAATTGGCTCCAACATATACCTGCATAGAAACAAATAAATCATATATAGACTCAATATATGATCGTTACTTAGGTATTATATTGACTCAATAGCATAGTCTGACGTCCCTTACAATAAACCTACATATAATAGGTTTGGGGTATATAGTTCGCAGAATTTGCAGTATGCAGTAGGTATGCACTTTACCTCTATTTAAATAGGTAATACTTAGTCGAAGAGTACCTATTCGCAATAAGCAGCGGAGACACTGGTTTGAACACCAAGGTAGAATATCTCAGATCGAAATGTGTTGAAATTAAAATGCAACGTGTTTGTAAATTATTACTTTAAAGTTTAAAACAGTAATGCACTAACTTACATTTGTGACAAGTCTTGCCGAGATAAAAATTGCACGAGAAACAACAGAAAGGTATAAGGAAATGTAGGGGTCAGCAAGAGTGTGTAAAGTATGTATTACAGCTGTTGTTAAGTTTAAGAAAAGTTTTAGTTTATAAGAAAACTAAAGTCGGAGATAAGTAAGCTTACTAAGTAAGACAAATAACAAATGTGCGCTATTTTATTTACGCTGGTTTCCATAAGCGAAACTTGATCCCAAAACTGATCCAGTTTGGCCATATAATAGTAACAACTGCTATCACGTTAATGGGGATGTCAATAAGCTATGGTAATGTGTCCCTTCCCTTAAACATAAGTGCCTACGGTTGTAAGCGATCAAGGTCGAATTCACTTAGACTTGATGAGGTAGTAAGTGTCTCATACGTTAAATATTAATGAAATACATTGCAGTATTTGACTTTATGTTGATGTTTCCATAAGAACAGTCAGATTCTTACCAAGTATCTGATAAGTCGAAAACCATGATTAGAAACTAAATAATATGACGAAGACGAAGACGACAAAGACGAGGTTAGGTAATGAACCACCTTTAAATATCTGATCCAACCTAAACTAGATCATAACGTCAGTAAGTTAATAATTACAATTTTATTCAAGTCCTCAAAGTTTAGAATAGTTAAATTGAGAATGTAGCAAGTTAATCAAGAAAGGGTTAACACAAGGATCACAGAATGTCAAACGTGTAATAAACTACAAACTTTGATATTATTGTGGAGTGTTTAGCAGTCAGAAGTTGGTAATGTCACCACAATAAGTCTGAAAGTTCATTTAAACTATTCTGAAAACTTGTGAGGCGAGTAGTATAATGCCTGACAAGAAACTTGCTTAATGAAACGCAAACAGTGTGTTTTCAAATCATACTAAACGATCAGGCGCTTGCGTGCTGTAAACAACTTTTCAGAAGTAATTATAGTAATATAGCCTTGTTTTCCATCTGTCAGGATTTTAATTATTTGAAATTAAATTATACCTACGTTTTGATGTTTCTTTGATTACGTTTGTGTCATGTCTTGTATTCTGCATTCTGATATTAAATAATGTTATCGTGGAAAATGGTAAAGAAACTAATACCTGCAGTAGAAGCAAAGAAAAATATATCTACATAGTTTTATAGTATAAGGCTATGGCAGTGATATAATCTATACTTATAATAAATCTGTAGGGAGGTCAATTCTGTACATTGAATATATTTTGAAAATAACTATTAGGGGATGATTAGTGATCGATACTGATGCCAAAAATGCAATCAGTAAAATTTTTGTCTGTCTGTCTGTCTGTATGTTCGTTATGGAAACAAAAACTAAGTACTTGACGGATTTTGACGAAACTTGGTACAATTATTCTTCATATTCCTGGACAGGTTATAGGATACTTTTCATTACGCTACGATCAATAGGAGCAGAGCAGTGAAGGGAAATGTTGGGAAAACGGGAGAAGTTACTCCATTTTTAAGCTTTCGTCGCGTGTGCAGCCGTTATGGTTAAAGCTACACCAAAACCATGTATGACAAAAGTGTTCTCCTTAAAATTATGTAAAACATATACCTTGGCAGCATAAGTCTAACCTTTATGGTTGGCTCACAATAACACGTACAACTCTCGATAGCTTAGCAGTTCGGAGCTTTCTGATTATATTTGTCTACTATTACGTTTACAATACTCTCACTGACACTAATTAAAAAAAAATAACAATATTACGTATTAAATAAATAAAAAATCATATAAATCGGTAAAGAAAGACCAAAATTATACAAGAAATACAGTAATAAGCCATCACGCGTGAATACCGAGTCATGCTACTTATAAGGATAATTTTTGTGCAACAAATTTGAATAGACGTGCAGAGTGTTCAACCTTATTGACCGACAATAATTTTATTGACGACTTTAGAGACATATCTACATAAAACTTAAAATAAAATTATTTATATATACAATTTTAACCATTTTATTTATTTTTAAATTTCTTTTGTTGTTATTTTATAAAATAGGCAAGTATTAATTACATGGAGGTGTTTGAATATTCGTTCAAATTACAAATTATTAATAGTTTACATTTTATTTCTATTTAGGTGAAGTAGTAGTAGGTACGCATAGATTTAGATAATTGAATAGGCTGGTGTTTATTATTTTTTCCTGTCTTTGCACAAAGTCCGAATCTAACGCGGACGAAGTCGCTGGCAGAAGCTAGTAAAATATATTATTGTTAGTCATGCATTTTATAACATAAACAATTAACTATTTTTTCTTATATAGCTTATCTTCATGTAACTCAAGTACAAAATTATTATTGGACATCTGGATTATTCAAACGGCACCTTCAGATATATTTCAGAATATTTTTTCTAGCACTTTATCCAGTAAAACCTTTCAGCCAGGCTTATAGCGATACAACATGGAACGCTGAAAGCCACCCAGTGGGCGCTCACAGTTTCAAATATGTGAAAGCTTCAACAATTTCAGTATTTCGCGAGTTGCGGGCGAGGTAGGATGTTCGCCGATCCCGCTTCGCCGAACAAACGATCGTTCGGAACTTCCTAACTTTGTGGCAACTTGTGATGTGAATATCTATGTTGGAATTGTAAATGAGTTTTTAAGTTTTTTTCGTTATATTAGTCTGGAGAAATAAATAAACTGTGGGAAAGGAATAACGAATTAGTTTGTGTAAGTAAGCAAATGAAACATTTGAATATCGATAAAGATGATAAACTTTGGTAATCTTAGAACATGCGTAAATCAAAGCTAACGATCTCTTCCTTGAGGAAACTGTACTCGTATTGAATCGGTAGTTTATTGTATACATTAACCGATTGCTTTCGGTATTGGCATGATAAACACCACGCCGCTCGCCCATTTTCATGGCATTACCTAGACGTACTGAAAATCTGGGTCTACTTATGTAACTCTACGGCATTGCAGGTTATTTACAGTAAAAAAGCTCCATTTTGGTCACCATTATTTTTGGAATTCTTAATCGTGTTATACTCAGTGCTATGAAAGTAAATAATTTGGAAGAAACAATAATTTTTTCATTTTCCAAATATGTAAATAAGCAAATGTTAATGCGTTTTGCATAAACGTCACTGGTATCCAAGATGAGATATAGAGGTATTATGTGACAGATAATTAATTATGATTATCAGCTGGTACTAATAGGTGCATAAGTTAAACCTGTTAAACAAAACAGTGTAAAAAATAATATAAACATAATGCGTTATGAAATAATGTCCTACATTCAGATTAATTTATGTTTTGAGACATTAAATACAAGAGAGACATAATATTTCCAATATACCTTACTAATAAGTAATCCGCTTAACATTTATAATGTATCGTCCACAAGTAACTGGTTAAGATCCCAAAAAGCTTAATATACAACCCACGTATACGAGTCAGCACTTCCCTTTATTTGTACCGAGCAAAAACATTAACTTCTCTATTCATCAGTTGCCATTTCAACCAAAGATAAAAGGTTCAGAGCAGAGCTTCAATCGTATCGCGTCCATTTATTAAAGTCCGAGTAATTTATTTTTAGCCAATGTTTTATTACATCATTGTTGTGTCCAATTATTTAGATCTTTACAAAGCTTTCGCACTGGTCGATTTTCTTTTCGGTTTTTCCACGCGTGGCAAAAAAGCTTAGTTATGCACCGCGACACATTCCGAGCGCCAAAAATCTGTCACGTGGTTTTAAATGTCATATTTGTATCGGTAGTTGTCAGGTGTTTGTTGTCACCCGTACACGCGTGACAATTCAAGTGATAACAGAGGATTTTCCCTCGGTAAAACCGAGAGGAAAATCCGCTAGTGTGGAGCTCTGTTAGGGTGTTTGACAAACATATGCTTTCATCGACCGTGACGGGCGTCACATGACGTAAGGTTAATACGTGAGCACAACGTTCAATAATACATGTAATTGTTATTGTTTGTTTAAAACAAACACCGAATTGAAACTTACCTCCTGTTAGTGACTCGTTGAAAAAAAATTGGCAGTAAGCTAGCTTCCAAAGCTAGAATTGCCAAGTCGGGCGCTTTTACATTACGCCCACATTTTTAGGAAGCGAACATCTTTCAGAGTGAAAATCGTATTTTAACAGACTTGAGTTTCACACTTTTCTTTTTATACAAAGAAGACAGTGTTCTTTGCTTTATTTGATAAACTATGGGATTTATTCATTAAGTTACGCTGATTTGTTTGTGAAATAAATTGCACCTATTTGTTATGGCTACAATTTTGTTGATATTGCTGACTTAGGAGATATTTTTGTGTAAAACAGTCACGTGATTCCTTTATTTGACACAATTTGTACAAATTAGTCCATTTATTAGGGCACGTATCTACACCATTTGTTCAGGACAGGTACATATTAACAGGCTGTGTATGTATCTACGTATTTTCGCTATGTGACATAACTTCAGGACTTCAGGACAATTGCATTGGAGTTAACATAGCTGAAAATACTGAAAAAATCGTAACAGAACACCAACAAATGAACTGGCTACCTATTAAACTACTACCGGGTCATTAATACAGTCTCTTATTAGTTAATACGTTAATTGTGTAATCTGAGGGCTAGTAAACTTTTATGTCCATTAGGTATCATATTATGCCGACTACGTTGGCTGCATTTCATTATCTGATGAATTTCATTTCAGCTTAACTGGATACGTGTAGGTATTTGTTTTTTTAATTAATCGGCATTATGAGAAAACTTAATTCCAAAATTAAGGACATTCATAACTACGAAGCAAATATGATGATTATTTTAATATTACAAATGCTTATCACGACCTTCCTTTGTAATCCATTTTATTATATGAAAGTATGAAAAGATATTTTGATGCTTTAGAAAAATAGACTCGAATTAAGTATTTATATGTCAATTTTAACTTAACTACAGCACAAATCAAGAGCTTGTGTAGAGCTTTTAGTAACAAGATTTAGGACCAAAAGATCTAGGTCCGACCGATTTCTTTAGCATTTGAGTAGGGTTTGACGGCAATAGATTTTAGTTAAAGCTTTTTTATTTAAATTAGATTCTGCACTGCGACAAAAACGGAGGATTTTATTTATATAAGACTGACACTATAGAAACCAATACAGTGTAACAATTGCACAGAGGACACAGCTAAGAAAACTCATTTGCAATTTCACAAAATGACTATTAGATGCTATTGAACAACTTAAATAAGAAATGGTGAAGTTATTTGTGGAAGTGAAAAGGACCTGACATTATGTGCAAAAACGTGAAAAACGTATCATGGGAGACAGAGACTCTGATGGGGACCCCACCGAAGTCCAAGTGGGGGAGTTTTGAACCCCGGGCGGCGTTGTCACATGTAGGGCTGTTTGTGGCTCTCATGCTGTACACGGGCGGTGGAGGGTTGGTGAGTAAAATTGTACTTTCCAATATGTTACTAAGTTTTGCACAGGTGAGTGTCATCGAAAAGTCGAAAAGTCGAAAAATATTGACAACTGATTATTGTCTGTGTACCATTTGATTTCTGCTCGGCCTATCTCCATGTAAGAAAGCATATTTCGGATCCAAACTCTTGTGTGTAAAGTTTCAATATGAAGCATTCTAAACAGTGAATCTAGTAAAATATTTTAAAAATATACACAAATTAAATAATCTTCAATTGCAATAAATACTTTTATTATTCAAAGGGTAGTTTCACATTGTCAAAATAAAATAACAAACAGTACCAACAAAATAAGTCTTCATCACTTCTAATTAAAAACCTAAAACTTTTGCGTAAACACGTACTTATTTGCTTAAACTTAACTACGTAATAATATTACTTAATATTTTAAAGTGTCATGAAAAGAATTGCATTATTTATCGCATTATAAGCATTAGAAATCGACAAATTCTTCTTCGAATAGGCACACTGGACTATCTTTTAATTTTTCTTCTTCAAATGGATCAAAGTTCCCTGTATCTCCGGGCGATTTTACTTTTGGTACAAAGGGAGGGTGTATCCGACTATTCAAAAGATTATCCCAATCAACTTCTTTAAACCATTTATGGTTTTTGAAGTCCAAAACACCATCTTTCAGTACCCCAAAACGTCTTGTAACATCTACTTGAAGAACATGTCCAACTAAATCTTTTAATTCTGACGTAAAATGTCCTGGGCATCTATACTTCCCAGCAACAATTTTCTCATAGATTCTCATGGGGTCCGAAGCAAAGAATGGTGGATGTCCAGCACTCATTTCAAATAGCAGAATGCCGAGGGACCACCAGTCCACAGACATTCCGTAACCCTTACTCAGGATGATTTCAGGTGCCAAATATTCTGGTGTTCCGCATAGCGTCCACGTTCGACCACGAATCAACTTACAGAATCCGAAATCGGTTATTTTAATGTATCCAGTCCTGTCAATCAGTATATTTTCTGGTTTTAAATCGCGGTACACAAGTTCACACGAATGTAGGTACTCTAAAGCGAGTATTACTTGAGCGCCGTAAAACTTAGCTGAGGTTTCCTCAAATTTTCCCATCTTACGAAGATGAGTAAACATTTCGCCACCAGCTATGAATGGCAAAACAAAATAGACATACACGTTATCCTTAAAATAATACTTCATGTAAACAACAAAGGGAAAGTTGAGTCCGCACAAAATTTTCTTTTCATAGAAACTGTGCTCAATTTGTTTTAGTTTGACAATCTTTTCTTTTTCTAATGCTTTCATCGCATAGTATTTGCCAGTCGTTGTATGTTTTACAAGATAAACTACTCCGAATGCTCCGGTCCCAAGAACTTTGTACCTTTCAAAGTCACACATCTTTGCATTGCTTTCAGACTTTTCATTCCATGAATCGATAAAATCTTGATGTAGCTTACGCAAGTATAGTGAGTACTGTTCCTGCTTTGCACGTGGATAACCACCCGGGAAGTCGGGCGAAAAGCCCGGCTGATTTTCACCCATACTTTCTACGCCGAACACTTTAATGTGGATAAACTACGAGAATAAATAAAGAAGAATAGAAAGTTTCATAACCAGATGCCCAGAAGGCTCCTGTAGTCTATCCTTGTATGGGTAAAAACAAGTATGTTCAACAAGATACACTGACAGCACTTATAACAAATGAAGACAATTTTCATAACTTTTGTCGTAAAATGTATACAACCTCAAATCATTTCCTTGGGAAGAAAAGAAAAAAAAGTACATCACCCGTGAGGTTTTATTATTAATTTAATATAGAGGTGCTCATGCACCGCAAGCATGAGGCTTTTATACAAAGCTATGGATTCGAAAATTACTTTGCAACAATTAGAATGATAAGTATTCGTCAACATAATTTAAAAATCTTAATAATATAATTTGTTTTAATTTAGTGTTACATAGCACTATAATGTACAGTTGTATCAAATGAAAACCATGTACCTATTATAATATCTATCGAATAATCTCTTTGACTCATTGCCATAAAAAAAATGCTCCATTTGTAATCTATGCTTACGCTTAACGGGCCTAGTGTCACTTTTGTGGTCAACATATCAAAATATTTCTAAAATAACGAAACTAATGTTTATTAATATTATATTTTTTTCATATCCGAGTACATTTCGTTGTTATATACTATTTAGAAAAAATAATTGTACAAACAGTGTCAAAACATGAAGAGTAAATACACTACTCAGTGTCATGAAGAACACATACTATATTTAGAAATTCAGAAAGAAGAGTTTTTAAAAAAATTTCATGAACCTCCTGATCTTGAAAAGTCACCTGATAATTATGATAGAATTAAAGCAATAGGCAATGGAGCCTACGGAGAAGTGTTTTTAGTAAGAGACAAATGTACGCTCGAATACCACGCGATGAAAGTCGTTGACAAAACAATCGTTGTTGAGAGAAAACATGTAAAACACTTAGTACTTGAAAAGGAAATTCTTCGTTCTGTTCAGTTTCCATTTATAGTTTCCCTAAACGCTGCGTTCAAAGACAACCTGTATCTTTATTTTATTCTGCCCTACATTCCTGGTGGGGAAATGTTTACTTACTTGCAGAAATATGGAAGTTTTGAAGAAAGTTTAGCACAGTTCTATACCAGTCAGATGGTGTTGGCATTAGAATACCTTCATTTCTGCAATATTATTCATAGAGACATAAAACCGGAAAATATATTAATAGACACTACTGGGTACATTAAATTATGCGACTTTGGGTTTTGTAAAATAATAAAAAAGAAAACATGGACACTATGTGGGACACCTGAGTACTTAGCGCCGGAGATCATTATGTCTAGAGGATACAACTACGCGGTGGACTGGTGGGCGCTCGGTATTTTGGTATTTGAGATGATTGCAGGCCATCCACCGTTTTATGCAGCTGATCCGAGCAAACTTTATGAGAAGGTTCTAGATTGTAATTACAAATGTCCAAAAAATATGACTCAAGACTGTAAAAATTTGCTTAGAGGCTTTCTTCAAGTGGATCCAACGAAACGTTTGGGATCACAAAAAAATGGTACATTCGCCATTAAAACTAATGCTTGGTTTTATGAAATAGACTGGTCAAGTGTATTAAATCAAAGAGTAGTTCCGCCATTTGTACCTACTGCTCACGAGCCGGGGGACACCAGTAACTTTCCCGAAATTTCTCAAATAAAACTCAGGCGGCTATCGACATGTCTTTTTGAGAATGAGTTCAAAGATTTTTAAAAATCTAATTTTTATATTTGCAAAATCTATATTTTTCTAATATTTTTCTTGCAGCTTGTAAATGTGAACTGGTTTAAGAGTATAGTAAACAAATATATGTTTTTTTTTTATTTGATTATTTATTTATTTTAATTTATATACGAAACCTTAACTTGTATTAAGTAAAAAATACTTAGGGATATAATGTATTTGTAGCACGAAAACATGACTATTTTCAAGGTAGAGTAAATATATTTTAAGGACTTACAGTTACAGTTTGAAGTATGTATTTTAATTAAACTAAGCCGTACTTATACGAACTTGAAAAATAACGCTCTGTCTGACTAAATAGCACTCAAAATCAGTTCACAAAGTAGGTTTACATATTGCCTGTACGATAAATAGAATATAATTAATAAATATGTTAAATAAAAAATAAAACCCAAGCAATTTTGTGATGATTTCTGTATGTGAACGTGTGTTTCGTTTAAAACAAGTAAAAATATTGACAGATATTCTAGTAGAAGAGTATTGAAGGAAAAAACATGCTGCGCCGACCCCAAATAGAATTGGGATGAGGGCAGGAGGATGATGATGATGATTGACAGATATTCTAGTAACAACTATATACAATCTACTCACTCTAATGTACTCTGTGGTAACAACTACATTTTTGTGAATATAATCTATAATGCCCAGGATACACGAACCTAGTTTATGACACTTTTTTATAAGGTCTAATTATTTAGGTAACTATCTCCGAAGATCGTAGCGTCATAAAAATTGGCAGCTTTATGAAGTTCTGATGAAAATACAATGATATGGTACTGTCGAACTGATCTGATGATAGAGCCAGAAAATATGAACTGGAATTTCATGATGGAAAGTCGTATACCTAATAGATATAGTCGTATATAAAAAAAATCTCCTTCAACAGCGTGACGATGTCCCGAAGACTCTTCTCAGTGACATCCCTTTGATGAGACGGTATCTGGCTAACTTTGCCAAGCGTCGTGAACAGCAGCAACTTGGCACTGCTAATTTCATCCTCCTTGATCGACGTCTGGCAGATCCAAGATGTTAACCTCGTCCATGTAGTCGATGGCATGTTTGATAAATGCCAATACTTCGTTGGCTATGAGCGTTTTAGAACTGATAGCGGAAACTGGGCAGCGGCTATAGCCGCGTAATCGCGAATTTAAAATTAATATAGTGAAGCGCAAAGGCGTTAAAAAAACTGCATTTAATTACGGTCGCTCATCGATTTAAAAACTTCGGTGTCGTTGACAGAGTTGGCGGTCTTCATAAAACACCTCTAAAGCTTGCTTCGTGGGAGAAAAACTAGCTTCGCGGGCTACATGTTACTTTTCCAGCATAGAAATAAAGCTGATTTTGACTTCAAGAAGCCAGAAGAACTACTAGATTGCTAGCTTACTGACACTAACTTGCTAACCCAGCAGGAAAACTAGACTCGTACACCCCGGCCATAACAGGGAATTATGTCATTTTGACACTTTTGGTACTCTCATGATATAATATTTTAGATTATTTTGTTCCATTTTGTTTTTATTTCAGAGAAAGTTATGTTTATTTTGATATATTTTACAAAATGAAGGTAGAAAATGCAGCATACGAGTCATACGATCATGCTCAACAAACAGCGCACTTAAAAACATTAGATTTGTTAAAACACGAGTTTATGCAAAGAGTCGAAAATCCCCCAATTACTTATGAAAAATCTCTACAAAGCTTCGATAACATTAAAACTATTGGTACTGGTGCATTTTCATTAGTTTTTTTAGTTCGAGATACCACAAGTTTTACGTATCATGCCATGAAAGCAATAGATAAAGAAGAGGTTATACGGAAAAAGTGGCTGAAGCAATTATCAATGGAAAAGAAGATTCTGCTAAGTGTCCATTTTCCATTCGTAACAACAATGGATTATTGTTTAAAAGATAATGTGTATGTTTATTTTATATTACCATATATGGTTGGAGGTGAACTGTTTACAATGTTAAGGAAATATGGCTGTCTATCGGAAGAATCGAGTAAATTTTATGCAGCTCAAGTGGTTCTAGCGTTAGAATATCTTCATCATTGTGGGGTTATTCACAGAGACATTAAACCCGAAAACATAGTAATCGGTTTAACTGGTTATATAATGTTAGCTGATATGGGGTTCAGCAAAATTATAAAAACTCGAACATGGACAATTTGCGGGACACCAGAATATTTGGCGCCGGAAATTATAACATCAAAAGGTTACTCGTTTGCCGTTGACTGGTGGTCATTGGGAGTGCTAATTTTTGAAATGTGTGCCGGCTATCCGCCTTTCTTCAGTGCGGATCCTATGGTCTTATATGAGAAAGTTCTTAGAGGTCACTTTAAGACACCGGCGAGCATGTCTAGTGGCTGCAAATCTTTAGTAAAGCATTTGTTAGAAGTAGAACCTACTAAGCGCATGGGTGCACTCAAAGCAGGTGTGTTTGATATCAAAAGCGATTTTTGGTTTGTTGATATTAATTGGAATATGATACTACATCAAAAAGTGGTGCCTCCATTTGTTCCTAAAAATGGAGCAGGTGATACATCAAATTTTCGAGATTTACCAGAACAGAAGGTTAAGGTATCTCCGGTTTGTTTATATGAAAAAGAATTTGAAAACTTTTAGATCAAAATCACAAGATATATTAGTATAGAACAAAGTGAATTATTGTGCCTGTCTATAAGGTAAATAAGTTTCTTTGTAAGTTTCATTTTTGTGAAAATAACTGTATAACATGCACATTGTTTTTACATAGGTTTTCCGAGCACTGGAGTATCCTGCTGAAATGGCCAAGCAAGAGTACCATAGAGAAAGACTTCTAACTGAGAGGTGGAATCTCATACGCTTCGTATCTGAACGAAACAATGGCACAGATAATGATGGAACCGAAAAATTACTCAGCGATCACTTAGCTGTATACGAGAGGGTGAGTTGAAAGCGAGTATTATATTATACCTACTTATTTTTATTTTGTGACCTATAATAATATTACAATTATTTGAGATCTATCATAGACCACCATCAGCATTTTGTTGTCCGTCTGCAAAGCTCAAGCATTTTCTTATAGACAAAAGTAACGAGCGTTAATCAACGGATTTGCAATTCATTCACCTTTACGTTAAGCGCCCTTAGTCATTTTTGACCAAGATATTACCTAAGTATATGTATTTTAAAAGGTAAAAGCTTTTGAAAATATAGGTGGTATTGCAGCCTTGCTTCATCTACCATAACTTTCTAATAGATTACTTTGACAAAATCACATTTTCGTCCCATATATTTACTTACGTTTATTAATATGACTCATTGCATCGTTTTCACAGGTACTAGAAGAAGCGTCATCTAGCGGCTTAGCGCTGGAAGTGGAGAATAATTTTCCACCGCTCGAAGAAAAATGGAGTATATTGCAAGCTGTATTTTTCTCTTCTACTGTGCTCACCACAATAGGTGTGTACGACGATGTAAGCATATAATTTATTTGGAAATTGAATCAGAGAATACAAATATTAATTAACTCGGAAAAGACCGAACTGTCTTTAAAATATCTTTTACCTAGAGAGCCACATTTTCCCTGAGTAACAGGCTAGTATTTATCTGGTTGCGTTATGTAGCTCCCCTGGGATGCATCAGAAACAACTGGAATGGCTAGTAGAAAATATTGATCTATTTTCATGTAACATTTGATGCAAAATGAATTTGATTTATGCAGGAAATTACGTAGTCCACACGGACAAAAGGTTGCCTGTTACTTGCCACCAGGGAACCGATCTTTCACCGTGTCAGATTTCATCTTAATCAGTTTAGGCGTTTTAGTGGATGAGGTTAACAAATAAACTTAACATAGTTACGATTGCAATTACAATATGAGTAAGTAATAAATTTTCACTATTTTTAGCAGAAGAGGGATACTGAAAATTGCCATCGTCACCGGTTCTAAATAATAATCTTGATGATAAATCGAAAAAATATTTTCAGGTTATGGTAACATAGTGCCAGAGACATTTTGGGGCAGGTTATTCTGTATCGCATATGCGCTCATTGGAATCCCTCTGACGCTTACTGTCATCGCTGATTTGGGACGAGTGTTCGCGACGCTTGTCTCAATTATTGCTAAGCAACTACCCGCGATGCCAAGTAAGTACAATTTATAAGTTAGTAAGTTTTTCCCAGAATAAAATAATAAAGCCCCGGATTCGTTGGGAACAAAGTTGTATCAACACGTTGCTGTTTTGCTAGCACCACCGCGTGCTGCAGAGTTGATAATAAATGGCAAATTACTTATGTACTTGTTTCCAGCAAAATTCTCGTTGCTCATCGACATGTTAATCAATTGTTGTTAAACAAAAGTTTAGTTTAGAATTTTATTCTGATCTTGCAATATAGATCATAACTGGTTTATGATAGACTTTGTTGCAATATCCTTTTTTTATTTCCAGAATGCTGCAGTCGAGTTTCCGAAGCAAATCCCGCTGGGCAAAGATCGTTATATGCCTTCGGGGCCGTAGGTTTTCTATTCTTGTACTTGTCAGCAGGGGCAGGCTTGTTCAAAATGTGGGAAGATGATTGGACGTTCTACGATGGATTTTATTTCTGTTTTATTACCATGACCACTATTGGCTTCGGTGATATCGTTCCTAGTAAGTATCTGTTACATTATTAAATTACTTATTTGAACTTGTAAAAATATATTGTTTGCATCTATAGGATCTATAAGACGGTATTTTTTAGAAGTAAATTTTGTCCTTTGAAATCATTAAAATATTTTTCTTTTCCAGAAAGACCAAAGTATATGTTAATATGTACAGTATACATTTTAATCGGCTTGGCACTAACGTCAACGATTATCGAGCTGGTGAGACGGCAGTACGCCAGGTCTTGGCAGCAGCTGCGGGCGCTGTCCGGCCCCTTGGCTGACACGCTTCGAAGACTGGGCGATGCCGGCCGCGGGGTCGACGTCTCCGCATTGCACAGCGACCTTCGCAAAGTACTCACTGTGGTAAGTCACTATTTATATTCACTTTAACACAAAATGGGGTCACTGAAATGAATCTTAACTTAAATGTTGGCAAACAGACTTGCATCGAAATGCATTCAAAGCTTTGAGCCGGGAGATCAGAAGTTTGCGTTGACAGATGTTCGCTGATACTATAAACACTGATTTCTCAGCGACGTCTTGATTGATGCCTTGTTTAAAGAAGCTAAAAAGTACTCACAACGTAATGTGTAAACATTAAACGGGCTCTAGTGAACATATTTAATCTAATCAATATGTAAAACTTTATAGAAGATTTTTCAGGTAATGTGTGTTACATTTTTGTTGTGTGACATGTTTTCCTGCAACTGTTGTGTGTGATTGTGTGTCATGTTTATTTAGGTCAGCCACGACCTTTTATTTTCTATCGATTTTTGTAAAACCTACTTCAAAGTTTGTGCGCACATGAAACTAAAGGATAGGTTTATTGCACACATTGTCTGTAGCGGCGAAAGATACCATGCAGTACAGATCACAAAATATATATTTTCCAGAAAAGCTATACCGGTCCCGATACTATGGTAAAACCAAAGACCTCGCCTCCCAAGGTATTTTGCCATATATCAACAAAGTAATTATATTTCTGGCTTTTGGGATCATTCACAGTAAATTATGATTAAGTACAGTCTTATTTTGCAGCTTATATTTACGCAGATATATTCACCACCGCATTTTGATGCGGGATGAACACAAAAGAGAAACAAATTGCATAAAGTCATTCGTCATTTGCAATTGCATTATTTAACTTTTACCATTTCTTAGGTATCTTGGAGTTCATAAAATGTTCTATTAATATCAGCGCTGTTTGAGAGAATCAGTCAACACTCCGCTAGTAATGATTCCTATAGCTTGCTTAATATCACATTGAGGCCGCTTCAATGTCGCAAGATACACCCTTTTAGCTTTAGTGCTCAATAAAATTCACGTTTCGTGCAGTAATGCTTGCCTTATTTTCTAATGCTTTTACTCAGCAGGAAAGTATGGCTGCTATTCAAAATTGAAAATGCTTGCTGTACATTTTCAATTTATGTACATAAAAATAGGAGTTGTTTAATATTGTTATAGGTGTTCTTGGTAGTGCTTTAAATAAGATACGTGGGTCCGATACGTACGTGGTAAAAATATCGGTATCGAATTTTACAATCTATAAGATGAATGTCTTGGCGTGTTTTTATAGTTTCCGATCTAGTGGTCATAAAACTAGGAACTATTATAAAAGTGCGTCAGCGTTGCGACCTTCGTTTGAAAGAACCGAATGTTACGTCGCTGTTGACTGATCGGGTTTGCTACTTCAGGGGTTTGTTTATTACCCCAATTTTTACTTCAGTGATAATTTGTTTATTTGGTCCTAGGAACCTTGTAAGCCTATATCAAGCACTGGTAGAAACACGGGCATTAACATTTATTCCTATGAAAAAATTCAATACATATTTCCTTGTATATAGTTATCATACTATACATATACCTCCATATTTGCATTAGAGAGTTTTACTTGAAAATTGAATTTTAGTTTTCTTCGTTTATTGAATGTGGCCAATCAAACACATAAAGCTTTCATGCTAAACATGTGGTTACTTACATTGTAGACTCATAAATCTTGCGGTACACGAATAGTAGTAGACTCGTAAAATTGGTTAAACGATGCAGCGATGTACGAATTAAATCTTTAGATAAGTGCTCTATCTCAGCTCGTATGTTCTTATTTTACAATTTCAATATTTTATTTAATTTTATGCCCACATTTATATTTAGTTTTAAGGTAACGTTTAAAATAAATCCTCATAAAACCTATGAAATGTAATCGATATCCACATTTAGAGGAAACAGACAAAACAAAATCATTTTATTCGTTAATCTCGTCTATTTTTTAACTCAAAGAAAGAACTTAAACAGAAGAGCATTTGTTACGAATGGTAACAAATGGAGTTCGCTGTCAAGTTGTATTCTTTTAGTGCTAATTAAGCTTGCTCTTTGAATTTTTTGTGCGGAAGAGTTGCCAAGCCCAATTTCGAACTTTTATTTAGCTCTGCCGCTGGTTTCTACAAAAGGAACATTATTTATTTTACAAGCTTGTTTTGAGACGATCTTCAATGGTGATTGGTGTCTTACTATAGTTAATTTGTTGTAGGTGACTATGCCACGGTTGAGCAGCGCCGGAGGGAATGCTCTTACTGACAAACGAAGACTGGAGTGGGAGGCTGCAGTAGAAGCCGTCATCAGGGATATCACTGCGCCCGCGCCCACTCAGAAACCACCAATAGTTCAGATCGTTATTTACGAGTCATCCGTGTAAAACACCGAATTTTTGTTTACACTAGGCATCATTGACACTAGCTCAATCGCCATCACATCAATAATGAATTGCTTCCATTATTGCCACTACTGTTACCATTATTTCCAATTATAATACGAGGCTTGATCACGGCCGCTCTCGTTCCGCGTGATATTTAGACATTATGCGTCAAAGTTCAAGGCTAGTTACCCTTGTTCGCTGGAATTAAGCACTCAATACTTAATCGCTGAAATACTTGCTCGTTACGAATATGGTTAGGGCAGTGTTAATGAGTAAAGTATAAATGCGACTCTAATTCTTCATACCGCATGTGGTTCCGTGCGCGTGCCAATGTCAGAAAAAGAAATGACTCGGTGTTTATACGCATTGAAGATTTTGTTTGACGTTTTTTGTTAAGACGTTATGAGCGGCGGCGTATTGTCTAGACAAGAGTGATGAATACATTTATTTTTATAGGTTATTCTCGTTAATAGTTTAGCGTTTAAATTGTTAGTATGATGTATGTGTTTTGTTACATTAGGAATTCTTTAAAAATTCATTTGAATTTGTTTGTGCCTTGGAATAATAAATGATGATGCGTTTGGTCTCACTGTCTTGTCCCGTGGTGTTCGGATCATTAGTGTGATTTATTACATGACTATTATAAACACCTCGTATAAACACGGAATACGATAATAAAAACAATAATAAATATACATTTTCCTATGAGAATTCGGTTTTTAAAGCCTGCGTTTTCCTACACACAAATTAAATTAGAATTAGCATTTTTTAGCATGAAAACATACATAATATGTGTTTGTAGACAAGCGGGCAATCGTTTTTGTGATGTTCATTATTATTTCATTGTTACAAATTGAACGCTTAGATTTAGTTGTGTTGGCACATTTATTTTTGTCTAATGGAAGCAAAATGTACTCGGTTATACATAGTTATGTGGTAAGCATGACAAAATTGTGTTCAAACTATACCAAAATAATATATTATGTACCTACTTGGACTAGTCCAAGTAGGTACATATTATATTATATATATGTTATATTTATTTAGGAAATTATTTAATTGAAAATTATCATATGTATAAGTAGTTAAATTATTATAGAGCAATTTTGTATTAAACTAAACACTGTCTTTAGTTTCAGGCAGTTTTTCAATATAAGTAGGTGATGCAATATCTGTTGAATTTTTAGTTATATTTCGCTCTATGAACTGTGTTACTGCATACCTACATCCGTTAGCATTGATCTGCGTCTTTTACGAACCCCAAAAAAATCACATCTATGCCAATATTGTGTAATCAAGAAAAAACTACTGAAAAGTCACAATACATGAACGTACATATTTTTACTGATGAAGTACCTGCCTGTGATTTTTTTATAGACCAAAAATATATTTTCATTTTAATGTCAAGTATTATTGAATGTCTCATACTTTTTACTGATGTCTTAGCGTTAATGCAGTGATAAAAAGAACGTCTCTTCAAACGTTTTCCTATTTTGTCTAGCCTTCTGCCCTTCCCATATTTCCATATACAATACTTTTATCTAATGGTTGTAAACCTTATATATCTCCAAACTATTCAACAATAATGATGATAGCAATGCCTAGCAAAATATAGTTACCTTTACAAGTCAGTTGATGATGTATCCGCTACTGACGATGAGTAGATTATGAGTATGCGCAAGCGCCGCGAACAGATGGCCGCTTCTCACGTCTCTGAATCGTTTGAAAAGACATTTACCGTCGTACCACAAACACTTTTAAACGCCTGTTGAACACTAGTCTAAAAAAGACAGATTATGACGTTGAAATAAGGTCTGTTTCGCATCCACATTTTTTAAGACAAGTGTTCAGCAGATGTTTAAGTTTTTTTTAGTAAGGCCATAATTGTTTAAAATTAAAATTTAACACAAGGCAACATTTCTAGCTGTTCCTTCTATCACATCCTGTAATAGTGTAAGCATTTTGGCAGATGTCGTTATTTCATATGTAGTCTTTGTAAACTCGACGATACAATAATGACCGTATTTTTAACGCTGTTTGTTACTTTAATACGCAATTTGAACTGAAGCTGGAATTTCAATAAAATTGTTCAATATAACCTGCGTTTTTTACTAAGCATGCTTTATTTAGTATCCTATGTACTTATCTTCTAGAAAATTCTTCTTCAAAGGACTAAGTAGTATTCGGTCGAATATTTCAGCAGTCAAAAATGTCTACGTGTAGGTAATTTTAGGCGCTTCTTATAGTTTTGTTTTTTGAAAACTTTTTAAAATAAAATGATGTTCCATGGACGAGTAGTTTTAGTAGGAGTAGAAGTAATTTTCATCAATACGATTAACATAAAACATCCATCAAGGATTATTCAAAGCACCAGTTCTCGGACATCCGCTACGACCATAAATCTAGTGCACGAGAACATTTGTTACAAGTCATTAATAAACCCTAATGCGAACCACATGGTATTTACTCGTAATAACTATCCGCTCACTAATCTCTAATGCTTTGGTAAATACGTTTATTCTTCTTGGCATACCACCATCTTCAACTGCTGACTCCTTACGTACATTTGTATTTCTCTCCAATTTTATGCCCTGAAATATCCCTATATTTGTATTGTATTACAGTATATCGAGTAAACATTCCGTTCTATATAGAACAGTGTCTATAGCTCGATATTTTATACAATGTCCGAAATAAAACATCTTGTTAGTAATATTCTTTATAGAGCGCTCAGTGTTGAGATACTAAAGAACACTTGTGTTTTATCGCTATTATAATTCATAATGAATGTTTATCGTTTTTTGTAGCGTTAGCTCATAAAGCAATATAACCGAAGTAGTTACTTTTATTTATAATAATCCTATTGACTATTCGTTCCTTATTTTGAGCGACTGGCGGGGATTTAGAACTTCAATTTTCTGATTCCATGAAATTCTATTATGAAAGAAAAACAAAGATGTGGAATATAAAGTGAGTTATATCCTCCAAGGATATTTTTGGTAAGAGGAATACTTAGTAATTTTATAAAGTCAGCAAAATGTTAAACGTACTCGACGCCGACAGTAAGATGATGCCGGTCGCCAAACGAATATTTATTGATAACATTTATTGTACCTGTAGACAAAACAAAACAGGATTATATGCATTCCTCTTTATACAAGAAATATGTGTCTCGAAAGCATATATTTTATTTTCTAATAAATGGCCCGTCAGACTATTCACACTATAATTTTGATAATTAACTTCATTGTTTAATTTAGTAATCACTCTCCCATCCTGTGTTCTAATTCCGTATAATGCGACTGTCGAACAGTGAGTCAGTGAGTCACTTCCTTGTCGGTGCTTCATTCAAGTCGTTCCAATACTGATTTCCCGAATATATCGACTCCGAAACTAGCGCTTACGCACTCACGATTACTGAGAATAGAAAATAAATCATATTAGAATTATTGACTACAGGAAGCCTCTGAGTAATAATGGGAAATACACCAACTTTATGATGTACTTCTTGAATTTATCGGAACTGTTTTAACTTTGTTATTTATCGGCAATAATATTAATGATTTCGTATTAGATCTATTTCATTGGGGTATTAAAAGCTGAATGTATTTTTATGATGGAGACAAACGCACTCAGTGTTAAAGCGAAAAAGTGCTCCATCACATTTTTATTCAGACGATGACTAAATATTCTGTAATTGGAGTTTCATTTATATTTTTACGCATTGTCAGAATTCTGAACATGAGTCAGTTTCTTCTCTCTGAACTAAATTAATATTGGTGTATCCTCCCTGTATTTTTAACGTCGGACTTGACATCTTTTGTGGAAACTAAAGAATGATTTGCTAGACGGGCTTGACGAAGCGTTGAGTGTAGCGTTACATGGAACATTTGGCGTACAAATACATTTTTCTACAGGCTCGCAACAATAGACTTTGAACTCTTTCCTCGTGAAAAATAGAACAAGTTTCCTGCGCAGCAATAAAATTAAAGTATCGGTGTACTTTGACTCAATGGAAGCCAGCGCCATACGACAATGGACGATTCGTCTGTAAGGAATTTTCAGAATACTTAGAATTTTTGAATAATCTTCAAGGTTGAGAAGTTTGACTTTGACAAATTGTTTAGTTCTATACTTAGATATTTTTCTTTAACCAAGGACGATATTATTGCTATTTAGCTACGTTTCTTTCCTTTCAGTTATTAGTTGGTTGAATTCGTCTTTAGCTATCTTCCGCACCATAAAGAATTTGACAAATGGGATTCGTCCATTTAATCCACGGTGCCTTTAGTTCCTGCAGGGCCAGGGGTGCGACACAATTTGTCATAAGCACAATACTCGCATTCAGATTTGATGTTACGATTCGTCGCCGCACCCTTGCGATTGGCTAGCTTTATGACCCCATTCAGAAAATGTATGTTATCCCATGACACTTTTGATGTATTTGGATCATTTATATACACGGAGTGATTCTCGGCGCTTATATACTTTTGTATAAATCTTCAGCAGCACAGGTGTAACATCAAAGTGTTTGCGCTGGAAGCAAGCGTTTAACATCATTCAGATAACAATAACATTGAAATTAACTACTTCTTTTGATAACTTTTGAAAGGAAATGTCTTTAATTATTCAGTGGAACCTCACAAATACGTGCACTGTTAAGACAACTTTTCATTTTCAAAATAACTTTTTATTAGAAACACTCTAGGTACTTTTTTTTTTTCCGACGTCAAAAATCATCAAATGACCCCTCCCGCTGTGGGTTAGCAGCGGTGAGGGAGTGTCAGACTCTTACTGACTAAAAACCGTCGTGTTCCGTCATAGGCCTTTTATGTACCAGGGCCGCGGTATCTCTTTCGAACAACCCGCAGCCCCGGCAGGCCTTGGCCCTGCTGGGCCCCGCTGGGGTTGCTGACATCTCTTTGAGGAGCGCGTGGAACAACGCGCGCCGTCGACACGGGTCTGTCGTCTAAAAAGACAGAGGGACGATGAGCCACCCGAACTCACCGCCTACAGACCCACGCCTACGGTGGCCGGGAGTCATCTCGTGACACCCGGCGCCCGTGGTGTCTACCTGGTCCAGCGCGGCGGCCAGGATGAGAGGTGCGAACTCTTTGGCGTTCCGCCTCCTCCTTCTCGAGCATGACCGCTTCGCAGAAGGAGGCGACGGCATCCCATTCCCTCTCGCCCCGGACCATGGCCTGAACCAGGGCCGGACGCGAGAGGTCGCCGCCGCCCAAAGCCTCGACGAGGACCCGGCGGTGCCCTTCCCATGCGGGGCACACCTGGACTATGTGGTCCACCGTGTCCTCGGGGCTGTCCGCACAATGGTGACACCCGGGCGCCTCCTCACGACCGATTCGGTGCAGGTACCTCCCGAAACAACCGTGTCCGGTGAGGACCTGCGTCATGCGGTACGTGAGGGCGCCGTGACTCCTCCCGAGCCACTCCTCAAAGAGGGGACTTACCGCCACGATGGTGGCGTGCTCTGCGCTGGGTTGCGACAGTCGCTCCCTCCAGGCCACCATGAGATCGCGCCGGAGCTCCGCCCGCTGCGCGACAACTTGCCGCGGCAGCGGAGTTTCCCCCCGGCGCTGAGCCTCCTCGCGCCAGTCGTACAGGCGCAAGAAGACTCTCGCCTCCAGATCCCACGGTGGCAGTCCAGCAATTAGGCCAGCTGCTTCGCGGGAGATCGTGCGGTACCCCCGGATTAGCCTAATGGCTATCACCCTTTGGGGCACGTTCAGGTAGTGAACACTCTAGGTACTAAAAGAGTTTCAAAGTTTTTACTCACAAAACATGAACACGTATTTTGGTTTAAAAGTAACGGTATTAAAAAGATGTCCGTAGTAAAATCATTGCACGTTATATTCATGTTGTTTAATGTAAACTATTATTACAAACGTTTTAGAAAAAGCAATAAGTATTCCGTGTAAAAAACTCATTGTCAAGCTATTATATGGTTACTACAATATGGTTGAGCATATATTTTTAATTGCTTTAGATAATGGCTTAACCTATAATTACATTCATGGGTCAGTAATTATACACTTACTCGTAAGTCATAATGAGGCAATTCATTTTTTAATAGTTTTATTGTATGTACAGGTTGACTTCAATTGAAAAATATTATATATAACTTCACTTTACAAGGAAATCTCGACTTTAAAAATACACTGGGTGAGCCAGAATAAGATTTTGTGATTTTACAAATAATGCACTGTTGTAAAGGAAAATCTATTATTTTAATACTATTTCTAGGACTGAGTAAGTAGTAGTTAGGTACCTACTTTTAATCATCCTCCGAGCCTTTTTCCCTTTTTTAACTATGCTGGGGTCGGCTTCCAGTATTCCAGCTTCCAGCTTTTAATGTAGTTTCAATGTGGTGGTTCTCTAGGTATTGATTAAAACCTGCTTTTAAACACCTTTTATTTCCTATAATAACATGTTTATCCTTCTGATTGGAGTAATTACTTAATATCGAACATAAGCGGATATATAGAAGGTTAATGGATTCCTCGTGTATATTTTACAAAATCTTTGCTTGGAGTAGGTACTGAAAAACGGTTTAAACAGACAATAATTAATAGGCATGCTGCTGCAGTTCGAAAAATGTTTGAAAAGAATAAACATTTTCTTAAAATTAATAGGTTTGACTTTAGACAGTGCTGATAGCAATAGAACTATG
The DNA here is from genome assembly GCA_963856015.1 of Helicoverpa assulta. Lineage (NCBI taxonomy): Eukaryota > Metazoa > Arthropoda > Insecta > Lepidoptera > Noctuidae > Helicoverpa > Helicoverpa assulta. The sequence goes on from CAWLCW010000016.1 coordinate 9,008,479, forward strand.
GTGCAACGTTTGAGAAGGCACTGGAAGTGTTCCGTACACATGCTGTCGCTAGACATTGCCGTTTTTGGTGAAACCATATGGCTGATAATAGGTCTAGTCCTTGGCGCCACTCTATGGGAAATTACTTACTTATTACCCTGCCTCACACTTTGTCTGCTGGGAAATTTCAAAGTTTACTACTTTATCCGTCACTTGCAACATGTAAACGAAGCGGCCAGGATATTGAGGAACTTGCAGAGTAATGGAAAGCATAATAAAGAAATTGAACGGGAAATGAACAACTGGCTGACTTTTCTGTCATCAGTAACTAAACTACTTCTAACGCTGACTACTCTGGGAGTTCTTGCGTTTGCCCTTGGACCCTTTTTGATCACTGGTTCTTACTATTTGAGTACAGGTGAAATTAAACTCGTTTTACCCTTTCTTGTATGGTATCCATTTGATGAGTTTGATATAAGAATCTGGCCAGTTGTGTATCTGCATCAACTTTGGGCTGGTAAGTGCATTTAGTATTCATTAGAAAAATTTATTCTATTGTTATTGAACGTGAATTACTTGAATTTAATTTGTAAGTAAGTAATTTGTGAATGACGGCTGGCAGGAGCTGGATGCGAGCAGCCGAAAATCGATCTCAGTGGCGTGCACTTGGAGAGGCCTATGTCCAGCAGTGGACTGCGATAGGCTGATGATGATGATGATGATGATGAATTTGTGAATATAAGTATGGAAAGATGTTTAAAAATAAACTAAACGAAATAATGTACGGAGTTGGAAAATGCTTCGGAATTATATATACACGTCATTCGTGGTGATTGTATTTCATTCGTGTGATCAGTGGTTTATATGAGCTGCCATAATGGTGGATTTATAGCAAAACCGCGACCTCATATAAATCGTTCTTACGGCTTTGTTATTGGCAACCGTTCGACATGGAGAGTTGAAATGATATCGCGCTCATGGAACTTTGATAATTTAGAATCATTATGATATAGTAATATTATTTATCTACCAAAATTCACAGCCGCATTTTCCTCATATTTTTTAGCAGTTTAAGGGTCATACCATAAATGGCACGGCACAACTCCAACCCATATGGTATAGTGTCTAAAAGAATAATAATTAAGTACGTTAAAAATAAGTAATGTTTATTTTAGCTTGGGTGTGCGTTTTCTCCGTTTATGGACCTGATTGTTTCTTCTTTACGTGTTGTACATTTATTCACATTCAATTTCGGATACTACAAGATAATTTGAAGGAGATTGTTAAAGTCGACGCAAGGAATCGACAAGATATTACAACTGATACATTTAAGGCGGAGTTGGTGCAACTTGTTAACGACCATCGAGAACTGATACGGTTTGTATAGAAAGAATCTCGTAGTAACCATCATTTATATAGTAGTCAGGTAGATATTTTTATCATAATTATCACCGCTTGACCACATTGCGAAAGTTTGTGGAAAAATCATCAGACACCTTGTATACTGTAGTCACGCACTTTATTTTTAAAATCTTCTCACTGCACTCTTTGTGTAGTAAGAATGCATTTAAGAAAATCTTTCGATACCTAAATAAAATCAGTTTAAAATTATCTGCATGTTGACAGTAAAAATTGGTACTCTCGGTTCGTCCGGACATTTATTTAAATCCTCACTTTTTTGAGTCTCCGTGGAACATTGCCAAATGGAGTCAGAACTTCGTCGCCGCTTTTGCTAATTTATTTATTTTGACCCAAACTTTTTCATGGATCCACTTATTTATTTTTCCGCTAGTTCATTATGAGTTTTACGATTCACTATTAGGTAAATATGAAAATGTGCAAACAATTTTTCAGATGCGTGAATTTATTGGAGATCACATATTCACGTTCAACTTTATTCAACGTTGTCACTAGTTCCTTGATCATTTGTGCTACTGGATTTAATTTGATGGTAAATCATGAAGTTATTGAAACTTATGATTATGCTTTTTTGTTTGAATGTTTGACTACAACGCATTTTGTTCTAGGTTATCGAAAACCTAGCTCTAATGGCGCCTTTCACCTCGTTCCTCACATTTGGTTTGCTCCAAGTGTTCTTCTATTGTTACTACGGCGATTACGTGATGAGATCTGTAAGTGCACGTAACTTATATCAGTTTTTGTTCTAGTTTCTGTTCTAACGTTTTGTTATTTCCAGAGCATTGGAGTAGGCGATGCTGTTTACAACAGTCGCTGGTATGAAACAGGAGCGCCTGAGAGAAAATATCTTTTGATTGTTTTACTTCGGTTAGTGAAACATTATTAGGAAATTGTAGATATAAATATTTGGAAGTTAAAATAATAGTTAGAATGTTTTTATGCGTAGTTTTATGGATATTATCAACTTAACAGTAATTTACTAGATACCAGTAGCTAACGAGGCATATAAACATTCTGCTATGTAATTAACTTTTATGGGACATTAGACTAACAGTTATTGTCTTTTATCACTAAGCAGAAAATGTATAGAGCAAAGCCAAGCAAAGCAATATTTTTCTATAATGTTTGCTATAATTTTATTTTTGATTCTATTTTCAATTAATTTCAGGTCTCAAAAGCCTTGCAGGTTATCAGCTTACGGGTTCACCGATATTAATTTAACAGCATTTACTCGGGTAAGATATTTACATAAGGATGCCTATTCGCCGGCTACGAAATTATTATTATTTTCAAAGATGGTAAAATCATTTATTTCTTTCCAGATATTGAGTACTTCTTGGTCTTACTTTGCTTTACTCAGACAGATGTACCACAAATAACTGTTGAGCAAAAATATTATTGATCCATTTTATTCACCAGAAAATATATAAAAATATAGTAGCACACAAGTAAATAACTCCAAGAGCTAATATGTACGAAAAAAAAGCTACAGATAGAAACAAAATAAAGTTCTTGCAACTAAAATAATAATTAACACTTAAAAAACACAAACAATTTCTTCTAATATTAGCAGTTTTATACACCTTCGAAAGTACTCATCAATCTCTCGCGACCCGTACTTAACGTCGGCTTAAATTATATATTGCGTGCTGTTTTCCCCATACAGTGGAGTTTGTGTGTAATTATCCGCGAAGCTACTATTTACAATTTTAAAAGCACATCCACACGTTTTTAATAACTTGTGTACAGCATGATTTATTCAAATAGAGTGATGCATAATGTTATCAGTTGCAAATCTTGTGAGCAAATAAAGTTTTAGTTTAATTAAGAAGAATTAAAATGTAAACAGTAATAAAGTAGACATTCTTCTTTAATTAAAATCTGTAAATGTGTATATGATATATGGATTGTAAATCTGGGCCTAATTGAATACACTGGCTCATTATAAGAAATATAGACGATGTATATTTACTCTAGTTCCAAGTTGCAGATAATAAGAACTTAAACAAATCTACACAGTAAATGAAAACACCTTTTAATGTTAATTTATGCCTTTTATACTCCAGAATTAAAAACTTGAAACTGTAAGAAAAATAGTAGAAAGTTTTTGTCACGGAGGTTGAAGGGTTGCTGAAAGTGCCTGAATAAAAGACAAAGTTCTCTAAAATGCTCGATCAATTTGATAGATGTTTAAAAAGTGTAAACCTTTATTTAAAGTTTCTCGGTTTGCACCTGGAGAGTAAAGACACGAACAAAACTTTTGCACAACGTTCTCGAAGCCACCGACTCTATTTCGCACACCTTTTTTCTTTGAACCTCGAGGTTGCCGCCCAAGTGCTCTGGGTTTTAGAAGCTGTCATCACTGGGAAAAGTTTCGTGGAAATAACACGTTTGATCCCCTGCCTTATTCTATGCTTAATAAGTAACTTTAAAACATTATCGCTTTTATACTACGGTCGACATAATGATGAATTCATTGTTACTATGAGAAGTTTGTTGTTGAATCAAATGCAAGTAGAAGAAAAGGAAAATCGCTTCAGAAAGGAGTTAATTGACAAACATGTTCTGATACTAACAAGTATTTCAAAAAAGATAAGTTACGTGATTGTACTGGGTTTGTTAATGTTCGCATTGGCCCCTGCCTTTATTATTATACCGCATTATTTCAAAACCGATGAAGTTAAGTTGGAAGTGCCGTTTATAGGTTATTATCCGTTCAATGAATTTGATTTACGGATTTATCCTTGGGTATACCTCCATCAAGTGGGGACAGGTACGTATTTGTTATTTTTATTTAAGTATATTCAGTTTCTCATGCTACAAAGAGTGTGCTAAGTATGAATGTGGAAGGATGGAGAGGCAGAGGTAGACCGAGGAAAAGATGGATTGATTGCCTGAAAGAGGACATGAAGCAGAAAGGAGTAGGTAGATGTAAGTATGACGTCTGACAGAGAGGAATGGAAGAAAAAGATATGTTGCGCCGACCACAAATGACTTGGGAACAGGGCAGGAAGATGATGATGATGATTCAGTTTCTCATACGTAGAATGCATTTTAAAGTTTTATTGGATTCTGATATAAAAACAATTGAATGAAAAATATATTAGTAACAAATTTTGTATAAAAAACCTTTTATAGCCGTAACAACTTTTAGTTTTTTTTTTATCTTTTAGCAATAGTTGCCATTATCATGGTATACGGACCCGACTGCTTTTTCTTCACTTGCTGTACCTTTATTCACATACAGTTTTCTTTACTAAATAACGATATGGAGAGAATTGTCACTGAAGAAACACCTAGATACGATAAAACAAAATTCAAAAAACTTGCTGTTCGCCACATTGAATTGATGCGGTGGGTATCGCTACTTTTTGAGAATACACTTTACCTAGATATATGTAATTTCGCCGCTCACTACCTCTACAACTGACGATCTGTGCAAAAGTGACGATCGTAAGCGCTTACGTAATCACTTGCAGAAAAAAGAGTACATTTGTGAAAAATTATGCGTGATCCGTGACTTAAGATGAACCAAGGAACTTTTCTAGGCTAAGCCTACCTCGAAACGGGATCAGTCGTGGTTTATAGTGTCACAATAATAATATAGTAATATTTCTGTGTTTCAGGTGCGTCAATTTGCTCGAGAAGATATTTTCAAAATCGATATTATTTAACGCATTGACTAGTTCAGTTATTATATGCGTTACTGGATTTAACGTTTTGGTAACAGTTTTTCTTAATTCTTTTAACTGTTGTTTTAACTCTATAATAAGTTAACATTTTGTTTTTTATACAGGTGGTCGATAATATTGTGATGATGGCGTCTTTCACAGCGTTTTTAATTTTCGGCTTGATGCAAATATTCTTGTATTGCTATTATGGCGACAGTATAATGAGATCTGTAAGTATCTAATCTATTTTATCTCTTACACATAAGACACATGCTTTATGATTACCTCATACATTCGCACAGACGAGCATGTTCCTTCGTCAAAACATGGAGCCACAGCACCTTAGACGTACCTTATGTTTTTTTATTTCTTAGCGATATTTCTACCATGTCGAACATGGAAACCATGAATATTATTTATTTTCAGAGCATGGAAGTAAGCACCTCCATTTATAACAGTCTATGGTACAAAATACCTACAGCAGACAGGAAAGGATTTCTCATTGTTATCATCAGGTACTAAGTATTATTTTTTTTTAATTTTAATTACCATTTTTACTGAAACTGTTTTACGATCTTTTCCAGAGCCCAAAAACCCTGTACATTAACGGCGAACGGATTTTTCAACATGAATTTGTCGGCTTTTGCCAGTGTATGTAAACTATTTAATTATTCATTAATTTTGTCAGATTTGGTACTTTATACAAAAGGTTGTTTTTTTTTCCAGATATTAAGCAAGTCGTGGTCTTACTTCGCTCTTCTGAAAACTATGTATCATCCTGAATGAGAACATTAACTATGCTTAACAAGTTTTAATTAAACACTTAAGATTTATAGCGCACGTATACAGCACTATTTGTAATTAGATGAAGTAAATAAATGTTTCAGATAGCCTTCTCGAGTTTTATTTGATGGACTTGTTTGTGATTCAAGTTTAAGAGTATTCTTGAAAGTTTATACATTACACAAGCTTCGGAAGATCTCTAATTCTGCCATTCAACAGAACAGTTTCCTGTCTGGAAAGCGTGAAGTCATAAACTTGTTCAGCTAAAGCATAGTTAATCGTTCAAAGAGTCCTACATTTTGATATTAAATTACCAGAACGATAACCTTTCCAAGTCGAAGCAGGAAAATGATGCCGTCCGTATACTTTCAGCCTCGAGAGAATAATACGTTTCTCCTTGTTTCATTTTTAATATAATTTAGGCGGAGCATTCTTTAGATATACATTTCGAAACGTATTCCCGATGTTGCGGAACAAGGTATTCTCAATTCTTATGTAGGTCATGAATGCGGTAGTTGTTACCGATGCGCCAAATAGCAAAGAATCCTAAAGTAGGCACGCCGTCTCTTTTGACAGACAGTAGTAAAATAATGGTAAAATAAAACTGGCCAAATGGCCATTGTGAAAAGCAGTAAAATCTTTGATTTATCGACAGCCATCAACAGATGTCTAAGCCCTCGTAAACAGTTTAAAGAATAGTTTTAGCCTAAAGGAAAGTGTCGTCCAAGCATTTTTATGGGGGATCATAAGCTCCTAAACATTCTTCAATTATCTAATCAAATTAGCTTTCTGACAACATTATTGCAAACATACAAGGTGCTGATTCTCCCCATTTAATATTATTGAATGAGAGGGGCTTCAAAGATTACATGAGCTTTTTGTGCCGTTATTATTTTCTTCATACGAAAAATATTATTAGATTACGTTTACTGTTTTGTGATGGTGAAATCCGTAACAAACAATTTTTCGCAAAACAAATGCATATTAAAACATCTAGTTCGTATTCAGCAATTTCACGATGATCATGTTTCGCTACGTATCTCAGTTTTCATCAGGCCAGCCGTGTGATGTGCGTCGATTAACTCGCATGGTGATAGATAGGTGCGTCCGAGTAATTAACAAGGGCGTGACTAAATTGCCGTAATTGTCACCGAGTACACACGACCGGTGACGGGATTTGTAATTAAACCACATGTCCGGATACGTTTGTACAGCGGAATGTTGTTTTTGTTTTATTAATAGCGCGTACACAGTGTAGCGAGGATTGAGTGTTTTTAATGACAGAATTTAAGTACGGATTGTCATTACCAAAAAGAACAACTACACCAGAGTGTAGCTTATATTGAGTACACAGTGTCCTTCGATCGTATATTACAGGTTTATAAAACACTGAGTGTACTGTGATTTGTATTTCTCCAAGTTAAGAAGCTTGCCTTTCCGCTAGCTCGGTATAACAGTAATTTAAATCCTATGAATATCTAATACGGAACTAACTGCAAACTTAATTTATTCAAAGTTTTCTCAGAAATTCTGTTCATACCGGAAGAAATTCTGTACGAACCATTTTAAAAGCGAGCAGTTTTAACGATTCACATTCAGCATTGCCTGGAACGTTCAGTTTAATTAAAATAAATATTCGCATAAACATCACGTTTGCAAACTTGTCGTAAAATGATAAAAAAACGTTGGCGAAGTTAATTAAAAATTTATGGGCGACCCGTGTTTGTTGTCGTAAACACATGTGTTGTGACTAAAAGAAAGATTTAATATAACGTTGGAGCCGCCGTGAATGCCATTCTACGTATCAGCGCTTAACCAAATGTGGTCGGTTTTAATCCATAAATAAGTTTATTTCTGTGCGCGGTACTAATAAACACAGCCCATGTGCTCAAATGTTTTGTATTTTGACCCCAACTTTATTCACAAAAACCGTATCAAAAGATAATTTGCAATATGTGCCAGGGTCGAGGCATTAACACTTCTGCCTTACAATACGAGAAGGTTGCTCTCACAAAAAAACATAAGTTATTAAAGACCGCTCAGGAAAACTTTGTTTTTATACTACGCTCAGAAAAATTATTGCCGGCTGAACAATTGCACATTTTGCGCGCCCTTTTATTGGCAGACAAATAAGCATTCGATGCGCGAACTACAAGCGGCAAGTGACGTATGACGTCACTAACTAACAAAGCTAAGATATCTCACATATGAAATAAAATAAACTGACGTCACATTGGGAATTCTCAGCTTCGAATCCCGTCGAATCCCTGCTCAGTATCATCCCGTTGCGTAAACTCAGCTATCTTCGAGATGTTCTTGTAAACATTCGCTTATACAAATAATGGCTGTAATATCATCAAGTATTGATTGCTACATTTAGGTAGTGTTTTTGTAGTGGTTTTCAAAGTATTTCATGTTTCAATTCTAAAAGAAAAATTATGTTTATGCTCCACATTTATAACGTAAAACAGTTTCAGAAGTTTGAAATTGCATTCTCGTGGGGAATTCAATTGAAATTGGAATAGGGTTGTTTCCTAGTATTCAGACAATTAAAAATAGGTATATGCACCGAAAGTTCACAAAACTAGAAACACGATAAGCTATATTATATTATTTATAACTGACCACATAATTTTAAAATAATTTATGAATTTTAAAGTTATCGTCTATTACGTCACGCCCTTGAAAACGGTGAATCGAGTCCGATGTCGTCACTTTACATTGACAATGACAAGTATTTGACAGTGACAGTCTATGACAGGTATAACCTGAGAATTGATGTGTTGTTTTCTTCAGTTTCTATTTGTATTTGAGCGAAAAAAAGTTAGAAAATAACTATGGAGAAAGGATTTATGAAAGCTGATAGTTTTATTGTCGCTCAATTCTTTGCTAATAACCAAGATGACACAAACATAACCTCAATAACAAACACGTTCCTTTGCACAGTTTTATTTTACCGCGTACACAACTCAAAACATTACGGGTATTTTCTTTTGTGCCCAATGTTTAAAAATAATTTAAATGTTTAAAATATTTGTTTTTGTATCTAAATTATAAGAAAACATTATTAAAATTTAAAAATCAATGAGTTCTTTCTAATTAGTTACTTCTCTTTAGATGTGTAAAGGAACACATAGTACATGTTGACGTCACAGTCACGTGATCGAGCGTTTTCTGGACAATGTTTTAAGAAAAATAGAAAAAAATCGAATACATAAAAAGTAAAGAGATTTAAGACGCAAAATTATAGGAGGGGTGATCTTTAAATTATTTAGAAGCTATTTAAATAGATTTTCGAAAATTGGAAACAACCCTATTCTAAATGGATCTAAGTTTAACCAATATGATTTTGCATATTCGTGTTTTCATTGTTCTCAATAGACTAACAAAATATTATGCTGTTGCTGGAGTGTCCCTGATTAAATGGAGCAGGATTCGACCTCGTGACCTTTCGATCGGCAGTCAACACCCCATTTGGCTTAGTCGTTCGACTAGGGAATTGTTATTGCCTATATTATTGTAACAACAATTGCTTTCTCCTAATACCAAAAGAAAAGTTTAAGTATAACATTAACCAATGAAAAGTCAACGAAGTTAGGGTCATATTACCTATAGGCACCAATGTGGGTAAACAAATTAAAGCATAAACTTTTAAAATAAAATTTTTCATTTAGTCTAATGTAGCATTCATACGATTTTATTACATTTCCAAACTTTATTTAGTAATGAATTGTTCAAATACGTGTATCCCAGAGTAATACTTAAATACGCAGAGCTGCCAGCGGCATGAAAATTAGTTTTTATTAGGTACAAAGTCTGGAAGCCACATGGTTTCAGCTACAGGAGTGTATTAAAAACCTTGATTATAAGACTTAATTTAACATTTCGGTCGTCTCGCCGTCTCGGTTTGCAATGTAATTTTCTTGTACCTACATTTTATATTATGGTAACAGCGGGTGTCAAAGCAAAAGTTTCCAATTTAATTATGAACTTGTAAACGCTGACAACTATCATGCTAAGATTGTGGGAACTTTGTTACTAGTTAAAGTTTCTCTATTACGTGGCCGCACAGGGTGCTTCGTTGTTATGAGTTTTCCTTAATATGTGGAGAGGATAAACTATGCTTCGTGTGGGTAAGTTTTTGTTCCTTTTGTAACATTATGAACTACATATTTTTGGTCAAGTATTAATTAAAGTAAGAGAAGACTTACAAAAGATACCGAACGTTTCAGAAGGTTGGTGTTTTAGCTAAAAAATCACTTTAGGTTGTCTGCGGTTTATTTTATTATATCTTGTTTATTTTATTATTAGAGGCATGTTTACTATTTACATTATATCAGAAGATAAAATTAAATTCAGTAATCTCACGTCCCACACATAAACCGAAAACATGCCTCAGTCCTAATAGTCCCCAGGCCGGCGAACAAATTTTTTTTTTATACATATACATTTAAGACTTTGTGAGTGCCTTCCTTACGATGAGTCCGACAAACTTTTCGAATGCGCAAATTTTGGTGCCGCTGCGTTTTTTAATGCTTGATTCCTGAAATTGTCATATGACGTCACTATGGCTCTTCGTACATACACGTTTCATTTTTTGAGATTCGTTTAATAAAGTTAACTAGAGAATGGTGGTCAACTTGTCCGATAAAGATCGTGCTGCGTTTGGAGTGTCCACCATCCTGAAAATGTCGGTATGACGTCACTACGACTCTTCGTACATACACGTTTCATTTTTTGAGGTTTGTTTAATAAAGTTAACTAGAATATTGTGGTCAACTTGTCCGATAAAGATCATGCTGCGTTTGGAGTGTTCACCATCCAAAACATGTCGATATGACGTCACTGTGTCTCCCCATACATACATGTCGGACAAACACAACAATGATAGATAATACTATTCTTATTGCAAATATCCACTTGTCCGACAAATGTAGTGACTCAAATAGTCAGTTCGACAAGAAAATGAGAAAAAAATATTACAATTGGAAGAAGTTTATTCTTTTTGTCAATTTCTGACTTAAATATTCACGTGCATTATTTAAGTATGATATATTGGCATACTACTTACCAATTTTAATTACTATTTTAGAAAAAGTAGCCTGACTAAGACGTATTGTTGATAGTTTATATTATGTTAAGGAATAATATCCCACATCTATTAATGGACTATATATCAATCAAAAGGTCTTTTTAAGTGCAACATTTTGTCTCAACGTACCACTTATCAATTCTTAGTATTTTAGAAGATATAGCCCAAATAAGGCGTATTATCGATAGGTTTTACTATGTTAGGGAATAGTTTCCCACCTCTAGGTATGAACCATATGTCAATCGAAAGATCTTTTTAAGGGCTATATTCCGTCTTAACATACCACTTACCGATTCTTAGTATTTTGGAAGACATAACTGACCTAAGGCATATTATTGATACTTTACATTGTGTTAAGGAATAACATCTCACTTGAAGTTATGAGCCATACTTATTTCAATCAAAAGATCTTTTTAAGCGCAAGGTTGTATTAGCATAACTCTGACAAATTGTTAGTACTTTAAAAGCTAGAGCTTTTCTAAGAATATATTATCGGTAGGTTCTGTCAAGCTAATCCATTACTTCTTTAGTAACAAATTATATATTATTTGAAAAACCTTTCCAAATGAAACATTTCGTGTTAACATACTTCCGACAAATTGTTAGTAGTTTAGAAGCTAGAGCTTATTTAAAATTATAATTATTGATAGATGTTTTCAATTAAATAAATCCCATCTCTAGTAATGAGTTATACATCATTCAAAAGACGTTTTTAAATGCAACATTTCATATTAAAAAAACTTCGGCGAATTGTTAGTATTTCAGAAGCTAGATCTTATATAAGATTATTTTATCGATAGATGTTTTCAAGTTAATAAATCCCTCCTGTAGTAATGATACATATATCATTCGAAACGACTTTCTAAATGCAACATTTACTATTAACATACTTCACACCAATTGTCAGTACTTTATACCAAATCTTAAAATATATCTATATTTTCCGGACGGTGGACACTCCATATGCAGCATGATCTTTGTCGGACAAGCTTACCACAATTTTCTAGTTAACTTTATTAAACAAATCTCAAAAAATGAAACTTGTATGTACGAAGAGTCGTAGTGACGTCATACCGACATTTTCAGGATGGTGGACACTCCAAACGCAGCACGATCTTTATCGGACAAGTTGACCACCATTTTCTAGTTAACTTTATTAAACGAATCTCAAAAAATGAAACAGGTATGTACGAAGAGTCATAGTGACGTCATATCGACATTTTCAGGATGGTGGACACTCCAAACGCAGCACGATCTTTATCGGACAAGTTGACCACCATTCTCTAGTTAACTTTATTAAACGAATCTCAAAAGATGAAACGTGTATGTACGAAGAGCCATAGTGACGTCATATCGACAATTTCAGGAGTCAAGCATTAAAAAACGCAGCGGCACCAAAATTTACGCATTCGAAAAGTTTGTCGGACTCATCGTAAGGAAGGCACTCACAAAGTCCTAAATGTATATGTATCAAAAAAAAATTTGTTTGCCGGCCTGGGGACTATAATGCGTCCTCCGTCAGTCAATGCTTATAATTAAGTTTATATTTGTGTTTTATGATTAAAGAAATGCCTAAATTATACGAAATAAACTGTATCACATGTGCACTGTTTACTTAGTTATTTTGTAACCAGATTAACGTAAAATATTTTATGAAAAATCTCATTATTAGGGTTGATTTACAAAAAAACGAAACTCAATATTCGCATCAAGTTACAATACCAGAATAAAATAATACTGAAGAAGAAATGGATGGATTGTGGCAAGAAAGAGGTGGATACTGAGATCACGACTTCGTAGAGATTTATGGAAGAAAAATACATGTTGCGCTGACCTCGAATAAATTGGGACGAGAATATCCTGCCCCTTTTCCTCTTCATGTGACAAAAGAGGTTATGTAACATGATGATCATGATAGGTACTGATCGGAACGAGTTATGGATTCACTATGTTTTTTATGTAAATTGAAATTTATTTTTTTTACATGTAAGTAAATATAAAATCAAATCAAAAATATTTATTTGTCAGAATATGGTACAATAGATGGTACAAATTTCTGGTTCCAACATATCCTGCCATACTATGGCGTACAAAATATTTATAATGAAATTGAAATTACATTATGTTATTATTGTAATTATGTCATTTTTGAATATTATATAGTATGTACAGTCAAATATATTTATTTATATGTCATTTTTGAATATTATATAGTATGTACAGTCAAATATATTTATTTATTATGTCACTAGTGATTCATCCTCCAAGTATTCTTTGATACTGTAGTAATTTTTTTCTAATAACAGTCTAAATAGCACTCTTTTAAATAATAACGATGGTAAATCTTGGATATTATTTGGCAAGTGGTTATATATAGTTATTGCCATGCAGTAAATATTTCTTTTATATAATATTAATTTTATTTGGGGTAATTTCAATTTGTCTTTGTGTCGTACTCTACTATTTGTTTTATAGTGCTTTTTTTCAAATAGATCATAATTGTTTTTAACAAACATGCATGTTTCAAATATATAAAGACATGGTAAAGACAGAATTTTAAGTTTTTGGAATAGAGGTTTACAGCTATCCAAGAAGTGAGCTCCACACAATGCCCGAATACATTTTTTTTGTCCTTTGAAAGCTCTTTCCACGTCTACTGAGTTACCCCAAATTATGAGACCGTATCTCAGTAAAGATGCTACATAAGCATGATAAGCAATCAATGCGGTATTTAAGTTAACCGTTTGTCTTAATCTTTTCAGGACATATACAAAGCGGTCAATTTTTTTGAGTAGTTTATCGATGTGTGGTTTCCAGCTGCAGTTTTTATCTACGGTTATACCTAAAAATACACAATCATTAACCGTGTTTAATAGAATATTGTTATATTGTATATTTAGACTATCTGTATTTCTGGAAATATTATAAAATTAAGTTTAATGAAAATAAACACACCAAAAAATAATAAAAAGAACTTATCATTTGGCAAAAATCACCAGCATAGTTGATAAAACATAAAGCCAATTAAAGTTATTAAGCATAATATTTTGGGTTTGGAGACTGTCTACACATTTTGTCTGGACTGTATTTTATAGACATACTAGCCGGCTGCCAAGTTATTTGTAGGGTGAAGGTCAGCGTTTAGCCTAACTATGTTAGGACTAATCTCACGGAATGATCTAAGAAACAAACAAGACTTGCTTAACTGTGGAAATTGATTAGCTGGGCCAATCGAGATTTTCATAAACAGGCGAAGTTCGTGTTAAATGTAAGTTTATTGTTTAGAATGAAAAGGAATGGTTTTTATAGCTTTTCATATTTTTTGTACTTACCTATAAGTAAATAAAGAAAAAAAAAGCTCCTTTGAATAAAATATATCTGAAAAATATACAGAGGTGATAAAAACTTTTTACTTAAAAGGCTTGAATTGCGTTAATAAAATACCTTAATGAATACCAGAATAAACATTATTTATTTAATGACTTTTAACTGAGAAAGTTTCCGATGGTTGTCTCCATTTATCATTTTCAGACAGAACATTAAATGAGGTCGCTGTAATATTAGACGGTATTCTTCAGCGAAATAAATGAAATATTGTTTTACTTAGTCTTTAATTTAAGAAATAGAAGAAATAACCCGATGTTTAGGTACAAGTATGATGATGATTTTGATAAGCATCTTAGTATTAGCTTTTTCCTGAAGACACATAACATAGCAGTAATATACATTTTATATCATACAATAGCATACCTAAGTTATTTTTCCCTAAGAAATAACATGCACCTAAGTATATTAAGCGTAGTACTAGCGTTGTATAGTTTCTTTTTCTGTAGGTGCCGCAAAGTTGAATGGCACGTGCGAAATGTTTTAGTACCTAATGCAGGCGCTATCGTGACATCTGCGGGTTGTTCGAAAGAGGTACCGCGGCCCTAGCACATAAGAAGGCCTACGACGGAACACGACGGCTTTTAGTGAGTAAGAGTCTGACACTCCCTCACCGCTGCTAACCCACAGCGGGAGGGGTCATTTGATGATTTTTTACGTCGTTAAAAAAAAAAAAAAAAAGGCGCTATCGTGACATAGAACATAATAAAATATTAAACCTACATACTTAGTAGGAAGTAAGCTATCGAAAAACATGTAATACTTTACCCACTTGAAATTTATTTGAAATGCATGCATGTTCCTGTAATATTTTTACTAGCAACGTAACTGTTTGCGTTTTTGCTACGCTGATATAAAATGTTTCATTCAATGGTAGTGAACCAAGTAGGTTATACTTTGATGGCAAAATTAAACTTTTAGAAAGGTCCTATAAGATTTTTTTATAGGCCTTCTGCTACACATGTCTGGCAAAGTTGGTGCCTAATATAGACCAATCCAAGTGCAATGATATTACATAGGTCACGTTTTAGTTTTCACAAAATGTACGTATTTGTATGCAGTTCTGCCTGAAGACGACATTTACATGTTGCTGTACACAGTTCAGCTCTAAATGTTTCGCATTTGTTTGTCAAAGGAAATTTCATTTCCTCTCGCGACCTCTCCTCTTTGAGATGAGAAATACCTATCTTGTTTTCATAAAATGGGAACCCATATTTTTGCATATTTGAAAATCTTTGTAATCTTTTGAACAAACGGTACATCCAGACACATAATTTCATTAGGTTGTTCGTTACTTTTGCTTTGAAAGGCACTGAGGTTTTGTTTAAGATATTTTTACTGATTTTTTAAAGTAATCTATGGATGCGGGTCAAATGTGACTAGCTTATTTTGCACACTCACGATCTTTTGCTGACTACCGCGAAACCGTCCTCAACGTATGAATACATATGAGTTTTCCTTTACTATCAATTTCAAAATTCAGTAAAGATAACACGTTCTTCCATATAAAAAGAGATATGAAAATGCTCAAAAATCGAATAACGGTGACTGGCGATATATGGAGGTATCAAAACAATATTGCTTATCATGTTTCCAATTTTCTTGAAATAAATAGTTGTGGTGGCGTCCGACCGTTGAACTTTAACCTGAAGCCATTTTATAAAGCGTGGTTATAAAATCCCCATATCGTTTAAGTTCATAATAAAACACTTGAAATATCCGCATAGTAAAACCATTAATCAAAAGGTGATTGTGTGCGTGAAAATTAACTTTCGTACCGTCAGTTTCGTATAAAGGAACACTGTATTTTTGGTTGGCTGGTCATGTAACTACGATGGGCCATAATGACAACGAAAAATGAATTTTCCACCCAGACAAAGACTCACGCACCTTTTTGAATGTACAAGGTACTGGTAAACGACTCGACCTCTATGTGTTTTCAGTGGGTAAGTTGCTACCGGTGTAGCTTTCCGGCATGATATTCTTTGCGATTTTATTAAGTCTAAATAAACCCTCCCTTTATGACTCTATTATACCATAATTTGAAAATACCAAATACCGTTTATTTTCCATTTTGTGTTCATAATTTTGCACTGAATAGCAATTTTGTCGCTATGCTAAAGCTTCAAAGTTTAGAAAGCTTTTCACTGTAACGGATGTTTATGAAATAGTGTTATGAAAGGCAAGCTCCCTTTAATTATACGAGTACACGCTACTGTGCAGTATATATTGCGGTTAACCGATTTTACACTTAATGACCGTCTGTTTATGAGTCAATATTACATAGCAAGGTAGAGGTATTTACATGATACATATTTACAGATGAATAAAATCCATGGATCTATGATGTACTGTGGGAAAATGAAAGCCTACATGATAAACATAACAACATAGGTATGAGCTGCTTAAACATTTACTTCTAATTGGTCAATGAATACTCTGTTGAGTACTAAGCTTTATTTCATCTCTAATAGGTACTTAACAATAAGCCCAAAAACATTATTAGTATCTATTTTCTTCTTCGTGATTTAGTTCTACACGTAACCACATATCACGGGATAATGGTCTGTTCTGTCGTGACATGTACCTATTAATCTTCATCCCCTACAATATTATCTAATTGCAAGGACATTCGTCTTTTCCTAAAATATACTGTTGGCCGAACCCACTTGTATGTGAGGTTTATCTGTGTGGACACTCTACTTAATACGCGCATTCGTCGGACTGGTCACGTAACATTTTTACTTATTATTGTTGATATAAATTGTACTTTGGACTGTACATGCTATTTATATTTTCTTAGGCTAGTTTTTTTTAAAGCTTTGTGATTATTGAAGTCCTGAATATTGTCTGGAAAGGAAAGTGATCGATGACATTAATTCCCCAAAAAATATGTATGCTTTTCAACTTTTTAAACTATACTCTCTATACCTATAAGACGAGTCTTAAAAGTTTCTTTTTGAAATAAATACGTATAATAATTTACAATGTACGTTAGAGTGCTTGGAAACTTTCGATATAAATTTTACTCTCGCGTCTTTGTTTCAGTTTTATTGCGGTTACTTCTCGTGTTAACATTTATGGGCTAACCCAAATGTAACCTACGTTTATATGTCTGTTCTAACTCTTTAAGATTACTTGTTGTTTCGGGAGGTACTTGCATTGGATGGGGTGAAAGGTGGCGCCCGAGTGTCACCATTGTGCCGGTGCTGTTTTTTTGACGCCTGAGTTATTATACTCTTAGCTTGAGGATCTGGTAGAAATACTTTTAAAGATAAACCTAAAACGCGGTTCTTCGTTTAAGATGTAGCTTCATTTTCTGAAAACTTTTTTCAGAAAGTTTTATGAGTATCGTGGCTAAGGGCTAAGCTCTTCATTCATTATTGTGAAATTTCTGAGCAGCTCATACTTTCATTTGGTTTTCGGAGAAGATATCACATAATATTATATATCATAAGCTAAGCCTCAAAGGAGGAAGAGTCTATTGATAAAGCGAGCACGTTTACACAACTTAGATTATAAGCCAGGAGTCATTTGCATTATATAGGGTGCGGTATTGCACGCTGATAACACAATTAATCGTTTATCCTGCCGTAAATTGAACTGAGTTTGTAATGTTAATGGAATATTTGCACCATGAATAGAACTCTATGACCCCGTTAAATTGAAATGTTATAATTACTCGATTTTTGTGTGATTGTTCAGATTAATGGCTTTGGGTGAACATGTCATTCAATTAAATGGTACGGCAGTCTCGGTCGCCCTCTCGTTCACATATTTGAGCTTTTATGAAAATACAGCTGGTTTAGTTACAGTATGAAAGACCGTTTGTTGCCTTTGAGTAAGTTCTGCTTTGCGGGAACGTGACGCCATGTTATTACAATTTGAGAACTACCATACTGTGAGGATGCAGGTTTCTTTGTTGGATAAATTAATTCCATGGCTGCAAATATAGACAAGTTCCTTGTTTCGAATTTTGTAGTTATAACATGAACTATTTGAAATTGATTGCAGATTATATTATTTGTTTTAAGCTAGATTTCAAATGAAATATAACGATCTTAATTGTCAGTAAAAATTAGACTAATTAATTAGTGAAAATGCCTGCAATACTAGCCATCAAACCTAACTGAAATTCTTGTTACAAAAAAGCCAAGAATAAATGTAGTTTTGCGAGATTCCTAAGCGTACCTACTCTAATCTGGTCTGACGATTGGCACAAAAAGGATTTCTGTATAAAACATACATGAGGAATTGAAGGATAGATGGTGGCTGTTCTCTTAGGAATTGTAAAAGATACGTCTCTTCAGACAACGAGTCACGTGTTGATAGGACTCGGTATTAGTATCGGGAAAGGGTTTGCTTGTTTCCTTCGTTTTGTTGTATAAATCAGAGGACTATTTCGACTGGGTAACGTCATTGAGAGTGACACTTATATTTGGTTCTGCGAAAACTTTTGGTTACGCAACTGAGCGATTTCCAGATACATTTTTATGATCTTTTCAGTTATTATGGAATGAAACGGGAAGAGTAAATACTATTGTAAATAATTGGTTGACTGTCGATATGTATTGCAATAAAGAGTAAACAGCCACCATTAAACAAACTAAAATATAGTTCGTCCTTTGACACTACAGTATCCATAAAACAGGACATGAAATAAAACATGAGTTCATTTCTTACGTAACTATCGTATATGTCCAATAGTCCACTGCAAGGACGGTGGTAATTCACACAAAAGTTCCAACATCGAAAATTTATGTGCGTCTTCCTGCCAACACAATATAACATTCCTCCACTGTCCTCGTTTCAGAGCTTAACGACTCGTATCGTATTCCAGAAACCAATTTAGCGAAAAAACGTCAACCAATATACAAATCTATATAAATGATAATCCAGTAATATGTATGGAAATGATAATATTTCAGAATGTCAAATCAAAGCTGAAAAAAAGTTCTTGAAATTACCCGCATCTATCTATCCCTCTTGAAACTTTATTCGCGAAATTCGATTGGACCGTTTGAATAGGCTTACCCTAAAGTTCTTATTTATTCACGAATGAATGATGAGACAAACTTTCACTACATTAATCAGACTAATGATAAATTATAACTTTTATTGCTGAATCCATAGACGGAATAAGCTAAGTTAAAAAAATATACTAGCTACTTATATTTACTTTTATTATGAATTATAATGACAGCTTATATCAAGATAAAGTTCAGGTACCTCATATGACAATTGCAATACAAAGAGAGCGTACCTACAATATGAAAAAGGTAGGTAATAGTTGTGTACTTAAATATCAATCAAGGTAATAAAGTCATTCGTTATAACAGGTCGTAACACAACATCCTGTTGGGCGTACTTTTGTTGCTCCTCTTACATAATTAAGCTCAAGTTGAGCACTTACAGAAAATCCCAGTGACGTCTGATATCCAGACCAGTCTTGTCAGTTATAGACTCTTGACGTCATACCCAATGACGTCAAGAGTCTATAACTATATATGAGGAATGCATAATGATAAGTACATATAGCTGAATGTAATGTACATATTATTCAACCAGAAGTTTCAAGAGATTTCACTTACATTACGGGTTACACAACACTCGGATACAAAGGCTATCTAACACAGATACATTTTAAAATCCGACCTGATTTATTTTATTTATTTAACTTTATGCAATCCTGCATCCAAAGGCGGACTTAATGCCATAGGCATTCTCACTAGTCAACCTTAGGGTGATGCAGAGATAACATGGCAGGTGCATTAATTACTTAAAAAGACATGGAATGGTATAGAACAAATAAAGAATAACAAAATTAGATACTAAATACACGTACTTATACATATTTAACATACAAATAATTCCCGAGATCATCGTAGTTAATCAAACAAACAATACACTATTTTGTTTCATAGCAGTAGCTTATGAATTCTGTACTTTATTTCTTTATGCAAAACCCTGAAACATTTACATATACCTATCCAACTGATTAACAGTCTTGCATATTTGAGGTTACTAACTATCAGATAAGGTTTATAGTGTGTTAGTTTTAGTATCGTAGAAAATATCTTTCAAGCTCATTTGCATAACTTCTGTTGCGTTGTGCTGAGGATACATGACCGTGTTACGAATAGGTTATTCGTGAGGCATGCGTTAAAGTTATTCTAAGATTGTTAGTGTAACTCCACCTTTAGTTTTAAAGCTTGCTTCTTGGCATACGTGAAATAGCTTTAATTCTAGTAAGAACATGTATGGTTTTCTAACTTCGTATTGTTAAGCTTGAAACTAATTTTTATTAAAGGCAATTCGCTAGACATTGAACAGTTGCTCAGAGTTATTCTAACACTAGAATTAAAATATTCAACAAGCAATCGCATGTATTTGACAAACGCAAACACTGCAATCGGGCAAACAGAATGAATTAAAGCGGGATATCTCATTGTGCAGCTACCCAGTTAACTAGAGAACTAAGCTGAAGCCACGCTTAGTAAGACTATCTTTAGTGCAAGTATATTCGCTTCCCCTTACTGAAGCTAGAGTAGCCATAATGTGCCGCATTAAGGTGGCAATAAGAACGGTAATTGTCACTTTATCCGGAACATTACCACGCAAACTTGGGGGTCGTGTCACAATTAGGGCTGCCATCTCGAATTTCACCAAACCCGGACAAACATTAGAAAAACCCGGATATTTGGCGTAAATCGCATTTTTTCCCCGAACGAGTACTTTTTTTGTAAACAAAATAATACCTAATTTGTAATCCATTTACTATTAACATATACTTAAATTCAATGAGGTGCTTCCTTACATGAAAATTGTCCGGGTTTTCCCCGGACACTTCTTAAAACCCCGCCCGGACGGCCCCCGGACGGCCTCCAAACGAGGACAAATCCGGGGAAACCCGGACGGATGGCAGCCCTAGTCACAATAAACTGACACGTGGGAATGAAATCCGATGAAACTGTTCCTTGTTCTTGACTTACTTGGGTGTACTTATGTATATAGCTATATGGATAGAAAATGCGTTTTCCATTATAATATTATTTTATATTTTAATTTCATATTTAAATTATCGCTAAGCTTTGTCGTCCATAATTGTAGGTATAAAAGTAGAATTGTTGGTGAAATATGAGAGAGCTTTCCGGCCTGAAATGCGGCGTGAATTCAGACAATGGATAGATCTGCAAGCCTAACCATTAAGGCTACGCGACTCTTGGCAACTTCTTAGAGGACATTACGTTATATTGTCCTCGTGCGACCTATATTTTGATTCCTGAAATGACAGGATAAAGCTATAAATAGCCCAGCTTATGTACTAACAGCTTTAGACGTTTAATTTACGTCAGTGGCTCGCAATGCAGTTGTGGTTTTTGTATTAGCTAGCCGACACGCCACGCGCGCTTCGTGTCGGCTTTCAGTACTGTGTCACTGGCCGACTGAAAACTTTATACTCGTAAATGGTACATGTTTTATTCTTTGGACTGAATTTACAATGGTCTGGGATTGTTGCAGAAGATAATTGGGTTAAGTTATTTATTTTCATCTTTGAATTGTGTTGACAAATTGAAAAATATTATTAATTACAGCTAAAGTGAGTTTCATGTTTCCCACTTACATTGAAACGTAACATAAACTTTCCCATCGGGTGACGAAAACTGTTATTTTTCCAACTTTATTTCAGCGTTTAGTTGTTTTTAAAAATAAGAATGTAAGCTCAGAAAACGAAGACAAAATATTGTTATCAACTAAGTTGGTAAGAGGATCTTGATCTTGTAAGATACATCTAACTTAAGTCTTGTTGATAGAACTTCATTTGAAACAAGTGAAGCGTATGTGTTCTTATTACCTGTCATCGATGGGATTAGGATAGCAGCCGGGCGGGATACCATGTCCCGACACTTTGTACAGATAACGGAGGATGAGTGGCGTGACGTGCAATATTGTTACTCGAATAAGTAGACTTGTTTTTTTCTCAAAACAGCCCCCTAATCTTATTAAAAATAAGTAATTCGTGAATTAGTTAACTATTTTAATTTGAAATTGAAATGCCTTTATGATGCGATTAAAAAATAGATGATCAAATTTTCAAATAAAATTAGCCGACAGCTACCTCTACAGTATTCAGTTTATGCCACAGATCAGACTATCTTTTGAGCCTTTCTTTCAGTTCCTAGTTGAAAAGATGACCTACTTCATATTTTAAAGATTCAGTAGCCTGATATTTGGTAGCGAATAGCTTGTACGATTAATAAGTAGATGAGTAAATTAAAAATAGGTAAGTAAAATCCTGTGGATACGTGAAAATTATCGCTGCATCATTAGACATTCATGTTAAACATCAAACAGAAACTCTTCTCGCTTATGAGATGTGTATACAAGAAGATTGATGTCCCGAGTGATTTGGAAAATGATAATGAAGACAAATTGCAACGCCTTGGGACAGTACTGGTACACTGGTACAAAAGTGAAGGTGACAAATTATGACAACATTCCGCACAAAATAAGGTTCCACGAAATGTAGACTTAACGCTTTAATTATGTCTACCCGTTTTCGTTAGTCAAAATTAAACAGATGGTGAGGATTTTATATACAGGGTGTGTCGTTCACAATCACATTAAATCCTATCGCATATACTTTATGATATTCTATGGCGAATTGTAAAAAAAATAACCTAATCCATTCAGTGGTTTAGCCACAGGAGTCATTTTTCGTTTTTATAATTTACAACATCATGTGTAAAGCAGAGATAAAGTTAGGAGTATCGAATGTGTTGATCAGTTGTCAGCTGTCAGTTTTCAAGGGAGAATTTCAGTTGTTTGTAATTATATGGTGTTCTAATTTTCACACATTTTTATTATATTTACTTTGTTTGAAAAATTCTTTTTTTTATTTTTACGTATTTTTCTTTTTTTTTTGTGCTAATCGACATATATTAACCAGTATAGTAACGCATTTCATTTAATGCGATTGTGAACGACACAACCGATATATCCGAGTAAGTAAAACTGCAGTTTACTATATGAAAGTAATGTAGGTTTAAATTGAAGTTAAATAAAAAAAACTATCAATTTTCAAAACCTACAACGTGCGATTTTCGACGTGGACAAATAGTAAACTTACCTGTAGTGAACATGAAACAATATAAAGATCTCATCCAAATAACTCCCTAGTCAACGAAGTCAACTTCTGTTTATTTAAATGTATTCTCATTTATAAGTACCTAGGTACGTCGATTAATTCATTCTTATTAATCCAGGCTTTGGCAAGACTTAATTAGGTTTCAGTTGCGTTAATTTCAGGCAAACATTAAGTAACAATTATGTAGTACTCAGTCTTATAAACTGTGAATATTGCTGATATCAAAAATACACTTAATTAAAAAGAAAAGAAGAATAAAAAGTTTTTAAGAATCATGATATTGAAAAGACGATACTTTTGTTGAAGTTATTTAAAATGCTTATTATTCCAAAGACATTCGCTTTTACTTTAGGACGTCAATATCAATTTGGACTCCAGTTGAGTGACGATAATTCAATTACTTACAAAACGTCTTTCTTTTGAACATTTTCGAATATAATTTTATTGATCTCTTAGAGTTTACTCTTCTGCAGTAGACACCCTGGTATTGAGATGCAGTGGGCCCCAGATGAGATAGCGGGACGCCTGCTATCAAGAATGGTGGGCTTATACGAAGGATCGAGAAGTATGGAGATAGGGAGCAAGACGAGGTCTATTCCAGAAAATTATCGAATAGAATCTCAATTCAGCAACCTTCATTATTTTTAATAAGACAGTGCTTGACATGTGTCACAGTGGCGCATCAAGTGAGACATGCAATATATGTAAGTTATCTCGGTCACAGAAAAACTAATTAATTTTAACTTCTTAAATGTTCAATTTTGACGATTTTTTAATGAAAATTTATATTCTAGCTTGCGAGTTGTGTAATTCTGATAAAGTGACGGTCTCGCCCGAGGACTATAATTAGGACAATATTATATTGTGTTGTAGAACATTTTTAGCTGCGTATCTGTGATACCTTTAGTAATTTCTTATATTTAGACTTCAAATGAACGATATGAAGTAAATAGAATCGCTTTAAACATGTGTGTAATGCAAAAAGACATGGAGTTTAATTTAGTGACGACATTCATCATAATACGCTAAATTAAGAAGGTGAACAAGAATGCCGCTTTCCGCGAATTTTCGACGAGGTGAGTAACATTTGTTACTCATGTGGCCATAACAGTAACCCTCTCGTCCTCTCGTCTTTGAGGCGGTAAATGAAAAGCCGTACGAGTTTTACTCACATGGACGCATAAGAAAGGTTTTTACTTTATGGCGTGCGAACTCTCATGCTCATTCATTTAGAAGACGTGGATGTAATTAGAGATATTTTTTGTTTATTTAGACGAGCTAAAGAGGTTTTCAGCGTAAAATGATAATCGTATTAGAATGATAAGTATGTAATGGTAATTACTAGGTACATATCTGGTATTTTTAGGTTTTAAGGATATACAATTCGAAGATGCCTTATCAGTAAACTTGTATAAAGTAAACTCGGCAGCTGTTGTTACAAGAACTAGATTAGTCACAGGCAAAATCGCTCAAGTAAGGAGGAAAGCCACTTCAATAAATCTAGCTTAATGTGGTTAAGATAATCCTGACTTAGTTGCGGTTTTCTAGTTCAATAGTCAAAAGATCTACCAAGGATTACTAGTACTACAACGGTTAATGGTCATCCTGATTTAGGTATCTATACTAACATAACAGAGAGGAAGCACTTTTTTGTTTCTTTGTTTGTTTGTACCCTAAATTATAAAATTGCCTGTTCGACAGCTACACAATTCCCGACTAAACAGGGAAAATGTTTAATCCTAGTACGGGAAGAAATTCCCCCGGGGTAAAACCGTAGTAAATAATATTTTTGTTTCATGGCACTTGTTTATTCAACAGTATTGTTTGATTGCAGAAATGCTGTTGGCAATAAAGAATGCGAAGAAGAATAAAGAAAATCGTGACGATGAAAGGACTGACGGTGAAGAAGCTGCTCCTAGCAGTACTGCTAGCAAACCCGAAGTTTCACCAGCTATCACGACAATAGTTTCGAAGACTTCTGAAAAAGTTGAAATAAAGTCTAGTGAACCTACAACTACTAAAAGTACTCACAGTCGTGATAGTAAACGTTAAGCACCCGAGCCCAGATGATGACCCTAAAATAAATAATAGGTCTTTGTGTGATTTTAGTATGTAATTAAATTGCATTTATTTACAAATAGAGTAATATTAACTATTAGTTAATCGGACGGCTGCCGTGATTGTTGAAGAATTCCTATAATGAAATACTGCGATATTGTATTTGTGTTTTTGATACACATTTTTTTGTCTGTTGTCCCTGCAAAAAAGGGCATTTAATTGTCACTATCTATATTCATCTTTCTATTTCTACAGCTTCTTTTCATTAGATCAAATAAGTTGCTATTTTACCCCAAACTTTTCATTTTGTAATCTATTTTCGGCCTCACAAATTAGGCAATCATTATTTTGTTTGCCAGTGATCTGTTTCGACTGTAAATCGTAATGGCGGTGATTAGAGAGACAAGGGTACAATTGATCGAGCTAGTTTGCCGGCTCGTGTGGCGCGACTCGCGACTTTCTGGCGCCAGACTAGAACGTCCCCTAAAAGGTTAAGTTCAAACATACTGCCTATTTCGTCGTTGTCGTCATAGCCTAAAAACGTCCTCTGCTGGTAAATCTCCACCAAACAGTGGACCTCAGTGTGGGCTATTTTTTAGCTTCGGAGATGCTGCTGCCCATCTTCGAGCAAGGTATTTGAATATCCCACTTGGTGCTGTATGATGGTTATACCGCCAACAGTCGAGGCTCTCTGAAGGGTGGTGGTGGTCTTCATCAGAGTTACGTATTAGAAATATTTCTCAGTCTAGTTCCGTCTTCACTGTCCAAAACCATATAACTAAGTACAGGACATCGTTATGGTCTCAGCGAATTCCCTATTTTTTTCTAGCAACAAGACTGTTATTTACGAAAGATGTGTGACGACGGCCTAACATCTGTAATTTGTTTCATTTGGGTCACGGGTCGTGTGTCTCCAGCCGTGATAATGTTACCCCGTTTCAAGGTTGTATCCAATGTACATTCAATCAACTAGCAACAGCAAATACTGTGTTAAACCTTTGAGGAGACTTTACACCTTAATAAACTAAATGCGAAAATAACTATCTCTCTATCCGTCGTGTTTTCTCGCCAAAACTACAGAACCGGTATATGCTATTAGGTAGATAGTAAGTATAGAGCCCGAAAAAGAACATCATCCTCCGAGCCTTTTTCCCAACTATGTTGGGTTCGGCTTCCAGTCTAACCGGATTCAGCTGAGTACCAGTGCTTTACAAGAAGCGACTGCCTATCTGACCTCCTCAACCCAGTTACCCGGGCAACCCAATACCCCTAGGTTAGACTGAGCTAGGTTAGGTTAGAGCCCGAAAAAGAACATTGGCTAGTATTTATCCGGGTTCAGGAAGAAGTTTTCTCGAGACGTGGATGGAACTGCGGGGAACAGCTGGTACGTATTCATAAAACTTATGAAAAGGTATAGCAAGACGGTTAAGAGTGCTCGCAACAGAAATTCTGATGCCAAACTTATAAAACTGTGAAATCACGGTTGAGACGATCCACATGAGTTCAAACACTAGTACAGCTTATGTCGATAACCTTTCAAGAAACTCTCAGATATTTTGTCGTCAGTAATATTTTTGCTTTATTTATGCAATCCCTACTAATATTATAAATGTGAAAGTAACTCTGTCTGTCTGTCTGTCTGTCTTTCTGTCTGTCTTTTCTTCACGCCTAAACTACTGAACCGATTTGTGTGAAATTTGGTACAGACATAGTTTGGAACTTGAGAAAGGACATAGGATAGTTTATACTACAAAAATATAAAAATAAAAAAAAAATATTCCGGACATATAGCGCCATCTATTGGTCAAACTAAAAATCTGCCTGAAGTCACTATTCCACGCGAACGAAGTCGCGGGCAAAAGCTAGTAATAAAATAAAAGTTAACGGTCTGCATATATGAGGCATATACAGTTCTGTTAGAGAATGAAGTAAAACTGCAACAATATTTAAAGATGATAATACTCTTTTTTGGAATTAATTTTGACTTTAATAGATGACATTGCGTCATACTTTGACATCAATGTAAAAAAATGCAAAATTTATCATTGTTAATTTGTTAAGATTTGTGCATTAATTTGTTAAGCAAATTCGTGCCTACGTGAATTTATGCTTAAGTGAATTCGTTTATTAAGTGGATCTTGTATTCGTTTGTTAAGTGAATTTGTGTATTCGTTTGTTAAGTGAAGTTGAACTTAGTAATGGCGACAGAAATTCTTTTGGGGGTAGAGAAGCGTCGTCCTTTACCTAAGCTGGTATCCACATACACCAGAGCTAGCTTAGACCACGCTAGGATCCGAGCTATTCGTGCCGAGAGGATTTTAGATCGTATATCTTTACGAAGGTAGCTATATTTTATATCGTGAGGTGTTTGTGCCACCGCCAATTAGCTGATATTTTATGGATGCTTTGAGTAGTTACTAACAGCCAATTTCTTCATCAAAAGTAAAAGCCAAAGCAAAAGCCAAAGTAATGTCATAAAGTAAAAGTAACGGTCAAATTAGTTTTTTCTATTAGTTTTGCAGTCACTTTAGCCTTGAAAAAACGAATTTGACCGTTACTTTTACTTTATGACATTACTTTGGCTTTTACTTTTGATGAAAAAACTGGCTGTTATTCTTCTAATTATCATCAATTTTCAGACATATTTTAATGAAAACTAGGTTTCAAACTGCTAAGTGAGCTTTAAACGAAATAAAAATTGCATTGATAAAAATAATAAATAAATAAATACAAGTAAGTAAATTATTTACAAATAAAAAGTTACAACAAAGACGAAACTCCGAGAAAACAATCATGTTTATACCAAAGAAAAATTACAACTTATATGATGAAATTGCTTTGATCACCTAAGGAAAAACAAGGCACTGGGCTGAATCAAAGAATTTCATAATTACAATACTTATACCTAATTTGTGAGGCGAGTATGTTAACAACGACAAATTGTGAATGTGTGTAGAATTACCTTATGACGACGATGGATCATGCAGAATGTAATGAGACCAATTGCAACACATACGTGCAATGTACGTGATGTTGCTATCGTTATAGTGCATACAGACTGCCATTACTGTGGTATTCAGAGAAATTAGATTTAAGTCATAATATTTTTATTCTCAGTGCTTAATGGGTTGGTGGAAAATATTGTCTCTAAAAAGGTGGTTTTCTGCTCGATACCCAGGCCAAGTTCGACCTGTTTCCCGACATGAAGATCTAACATTCGATCTGTTTCTTTTGACAATATTTGACAATATTTAAGATATTATATTTTAACTGTACCTGAGAGACTAGAGTCTGCAGATGGCCCTGAAACAGATTTAGTGGTTGTTACAAATGTCGTCCTTTCGAATTGACCCACTGAGGTTAAGAGGGTTAGCCACAGTTTGTACACAAAATAATGGGAGGGTGGTGATTGTGGCTACCGTGTTAGCTTGTTATCATCAACCATTATGAGAAATGCTGCCATCTGACTGTTTATTTCATGTAGGCTTATCCGACCCTCCAGTCACAGTAAATTATTAGGATACAGGGGGTCAGACACTGCCGAATCTAACATAAAATTTAACGAGACCACTCATAAAAACTAACAAGGTCTATGTATTACTGGTCTATATTGTATAATATTTAGGGTCTCCGTAAAGGTTTGTTTATTGAACTTTGTGGTGAGTTATCACTATTTTGGTGTTGTAAGTAGGTATGTCTGCGGTAGATATTCAAAGGAGATTGGGCAAGAATGTATGAAGTTTGGTCCAAATGTCCACCACGAACGAGACCTATATAATTAAATAGTCCACTTAATTTAGAGTAACTTTTACTAAGAAAGTAAAAAAAAAAACAATGCCAAAAAAAAGTTATAGCCAAAAATGTATTCTTAATTTTTGGTAGTTTTTGTATGTTATCATTATTATTTTTTATTTTATTCCACTTCCATTTCCGCACTTTATCTAAAACTAAAATGAGTAAGACACATTTGCATATAAACAGCCCATATTTTTTTGCCCGATGGATGTACGAATCACTAACCAATTGAGGCGCCAGAAGTGCTTGAATATACTCAGCGGTGCCTGGATCTAAGAAAGTTCGATGTAACTGGTGGTGTCTTCTTTTTAATAATGAACAATTCTATTTTATCAGAAGTTACAGAAAGTACGAAAATCGAACATCACGAAAAGTAATTGAAAAAATGAAATTGAAAAAATCTATAAAATGTTTTATTTGATTTTGCTATAATTTTTTTCTGGCATTATATTTTTTTTTACTTTCATAACAAAAAATGTTCTATATTTAACGGGCTATCTAGCCATATAGGTCTCGTTCGTGGTGGACATTTGGACCGAAATCGCCCATTGTCCTTTATACGTAGGTAATTCTCTAATACGACTCTTTTAACAGTGTCAACTTAGTTTAAATGCCAATAATTTCAAAATTAAAAATATCCTGTCATATTTGACAAAATGTATATTCTCAATGAAAAATTATCATCTTTTTAATCAATCATCAATTATATTATATTATTATAATCAAATAATTTTATTTGAGTGAAATCAATAAATCATGATGTCTCAGACTGAGATTCCCAAGAAACGTGCCTTGCCAAGGTTGATGGCATGTATGACCAAAAACAGTTTGGACAATTTTCGTAGCAAAGCTCTGTTCTCTTTAGCTATTCTCGATTCCAACGGCATACGAAGGTATTGTTTGTTATGTTGACGGTATAAAACTCTTTTGGATCTCTAGCTATTTTATTGTAGTGTTGAAAAGTATTGCAATATTTCTTTCAAACTACATGATACAGACTCATCAGAAGTTGAGTGACCATTACAATATTTTGTATGCGTGATTGTAAAACTAATATCTATACTATATTGTTTTTTTTTTTAATATTATGTGAATACCACAGAAGGTTAAATGATAAGTCTTCAATGTTTTTCGACCTTGTTTTAGGCGAAAATTTCCTTTATACGAGTGCCTGATTTTGGAACTCAAAGAAGCTGGTTATTCAGATTCTTCGGGATATCTGCAAGACTTGATCTACGATAACAAACAGCTGGTCAGCCAGGACGATATAGGAATTGTAGTGGACCTCAGGAAAAGAGACGATTACCTTGAACATATATGTGACATTCTGCAAAAGGCTGAAAAACAACGCGACAGGGGTAAGTACCGGTTTATGCTTATCAAATAGTGCCTGCTTTGTAGGGGTGTTGAATAAAGCCTTATGGCTGGTTTACACAGTACGAGTTAGCGTGCGAGTCAGCCTGCCGAGTAGCTGCACTGCAATAACTCGCACTTTTTGGACGTCACTTACGAGTAACTCGCAAGTGCGAGTTGGACAGTAGCTCGCATCCGAGTTACTTCAACATTTTTTGTTTTCACTCGCCTGCTCGCCCGGCAGCAACTCGCACATGACAGCGACTCGTGCGTCGCTCGCATCGTTTGGACGCGTTCGGCATTAGCTCGCCAGTGCCAGCAGGGCAGTTGTGAGTGAATCCCGTGTTTTTTTGTGTGCTACGCCTGTGTACTAAATCGAGTTCGAAATGGCTGCGGATAGATGGTTTTCTGACAATAATATTTCATTTATGAAACATATTCACTCGACATCGCGACACGACTCGTACTGGGCAGTAGCTAGGTGTCGTGTAGACAGCAAAGGCAAGCCGAGCTACTGGCGTACGAGTAGACAAACCGAGTAGCTGTCTACTGGCCAGGCAGCAGCCCGCACTGTGTAAACGAGCCTTTAGAGGTACCATCTATCGAAAATATTCGAGTTATGACATCCACATATCACACCTTTGTTGTGTTCGCTTTAAAATTTCAGATGTTTAAACTGGGGCGTCTCCTTAGGGCACTGGTCTGTTTGTGCTCCGAACAGCACTATCATTTATGCTATTCTTTGTACGATAATTTTATGGTTTATTTATGATGCAGGTAATATAAAGCAAGAGTGCGAACACATACTCGGCCTTGCAATGTTCTATGCAGAAAAGGAAAAGGGTATCTTGTGGCTAGCTGAAAAATTCTATCAATTAGCTATTGCTGTATCTAGCAAGTATCTCGTCGATGGCGGTCGACTCAAAGCTGTCTGCAAATATCACTACGGAAAGTTTCTGTTGGATAAATGTAAGTTTTTAAAACGACATTTCTATACGAAAAAAAAAAACATATTGTGTGGAAACTATGTAGTAGATTCCCCTTCTACATAATAATGTGTCATTGTTAAATAAGCTTTTTGCGAATTATTCTAGTTCCTGGAGCAGATCCAGAGGAACCATTTATGTTGCTGACAGAAGTTCGAGATTCTGCCATCGGAAAGGTTGGGTGACTTTTGTACTTTCATAATAATTGTGTAATTTTACAAATTATTTGGTCCTTGATTTATTGTTTATGATACTACAGAATTGGCTATTGTACGAACCGAAAGAGGAAGGAGAAGAGGCTCCACCGGACACCGTGTTTGGGTCTACTGCCCTTCAGTTGCATAGAGTACTTCTCAACAAGGCAAGATCGGTGAGGAAGGAGGATACTCCTAAAGCAGAAAGGTTGGCACGCTTGGCTGAGAGGAGAGCTAAAGATGGTCAGTCAGTCTTTGATTGTTACATTAGAATGATTGTTAATAGGTTTGGTTGCGATGTATTTGGGTATTCCAGTTTAGTGCATAAAATGGGGTTATTGCAATTTTGGAATTTGTCTTTTTTTCTGGCGTAGATCATGCATCTGCAAATTATACCTACGTACCTAAATTGATGCGTGGCTAGAAAACCAGAAACTGAGGTTTTTGTGACTTTAAAAGCGGACGAAGCTTATTCAGGAAATTGTTTGAGTAGTTTACGAAAACTCTAAATAATAACGTAGATATTCCTTAAATTAAATTCTATATTCTTATTAAAAAATATTTTAGCCGGTGAGACTGGCAAGACAGCAGAGGCGATAATCGAGATTGGCATTTGTCAGCTCATGATGAACAATTTGAACAACGCTCAGAAAACTTTTGAGAGGGCGCTCAAAATACATGAGCGGAGCCAAAACGTAGAAGGGCTTTGCGAAGCTAGAATGCACCTGGCTGCAGTTATGCAACGGTACAAACCTTGACTTGGGGTTTGCTAAAATATAGTAGATAAGTTATTACATCGTATTGAATTATATGGTGTCGACTCATTATGTACCGGTCAGAGTATTTTTGGTTAGTTATTATATTAAGTAGTAGTAGTAGTAGGCTCGACAGAAATCAGTTGAATATTTGCATCTTTAAAATATTTGCGACTAAAAATGTCACTTAGTTTATTTTTTGTTTCCAATGTTAAAACTTTGTTTTTACTTGTAGCAGTAGTAATAAAAAAATGAGCCATTATTCACATAGCATGTGAACGTAAATGCATATGAAAATATTCCGTCGCTGGTAATCGGAATCAGAATATTCCACGATTCATAAAAACCCATAGACGAGTATATTGATTACATTTGCAAGCCTGTTTGCTTATATTGAATCAACGATAGTTAAACTATAGGCTGACCGTTTAACTCGCGTATCGCCTGCGCGGTAAGAAGGGAGCGAGGGGAGATGTTAGCGGGTGGGTGAAAGGGGTGCGCGGAGCAGACAGCTTACGTCAAGTGCAACAGTGCGCTGGCTGTGCTTGCAGCGCGCGGTTGTCATTTTTGTTACGGACGCTTGGACATAAACGCACAAGGTATACGACTTGCCAAGATAAATCTCAAGATGAATCGCTCTTGCAGTTTTGCGAATAAAATTAACAAGCAAGCTAAACAATTAGCATACAATGTATATTCCTATTTTAAAGCCAGAAAACAAGATCATAATTCTACAGAGTATCTTGAAGACGTAAACCTAAACAAACTTGTTGCTAAAGCTACAGGACTCTCGGTGACTACCATATGTAAAATAATAAAAGAAGGAAATGAACTAAAAGATGAACAAAATAATGTAAATTTTAAATCACCAAAAAAAAATACACAGATCCGAAAGAAAAATA
Organism: Helicoverpa assulta; assembly: GCA_963856015.1. Taxonomy (NCBI): domain Eukaryota; kingdom Metazoa; phylum Arthropoda; class Insecta; order Lepidoptera; family Noctuidae; genus Helicoverpa; species Helicoverpa assulta. The sequence goes on from CAWLCW010000016.1 coordinate 9,041,998, forward strand.
TTGAAGTTGACAGTTTTACAGAGGGCGTTGTTAGAAGAAAAATAACTCAATTTTAGACGGTTTATAAGAAGGTTCCTACATTAAAAACTTTGAATGCGAAACTCAGAGAAGAAGGAATTTTAAATTGTGGCCGAGAATATTTGAGAACATTGATTCATAAACTTGGCTTTCGATTTAAGAAATGTCAATCAAAAAGAAAATTACTGATTGAACAACCAAACATCGTATCGTGGCGGTGGCGTTATCTTAATGCGATAAAGAAGCACAGAAGAGATCAAAGAAACATTGTTTACCTCGATGAAACATATGTCAATTCGTCATTAAATGTACCGGCGTGTTGGCAATCCAATGAAGAACGAGGGGTGCTGTCGCATATTGGCAAAGGGCCACGTTTAATTATCGTACATGCTGGTGGAAAAGCCGGATTTATCGATGGAGCTCTTTTAATTTTTAAATCCAAAAGCAAAACCGGAGATTATCACAGCGATATGAATTTTGTAAACTTCAGCAAATGGACTAGAGAAAAGCTGTTGCCAAATTTACCGCCAAGATCAGTTATTGTTATGGATAATGCCGCATACCACTCGGTACAAGAGGACAAAAAGCCTACAATGACATCCACAAAAGCCGTCATGCAGACCTGGCTGCAAAGACACAATGTCGAATTTGATACGTCTTTAAGAAAATGTGATTTATTGAATTTAATTAAACAATACGCGACAGAAAATATTTATAAAATAGATGAAATTTTAAAGGCGGCAGGTCATGAAGTCTTACGACTGCCTCCATATCACCCAGACTTGAACCCAATCGAATTGGTTTGGGGGGATATCAAAGGACAGCTCGCAAAAATTGAAATTGATTCTAATTTAGACAAAAAGAAAAATACACTAGAACAGTTATTTGCCGAATACTCTGTAGAAAAATGGGTTAATTCCGATAAACATGTACAAACTATTGAAAATGAATATTGTCTGCACGATCGTATCGTTGATGAAGAGATGGACCGATTTATTATTAATTTGCAAGATTCTGACTCCTCAAGCTACACAGACAGTGATGATGATTCAAGCGATATGGATATTAGTGATGAATAGTCCTATATAACTTTTATCCGTGGTTCAATATTTCTTAAACGGAGTTAATTATTTTTTTTTTATGATTTTGTACCTAAAAAGCTATTAATAAAATATTTGTAAAACTTAAAAATAAATACTTAAAAAAAAAGGATACAAACAATGTCTATCTCGAGATAAATCTTTGGATTATTGACTCCGTGTCTAGCGTTACCCGCCCCCGCCCCCTTCTTACCGCGCAGGCGATACGCGAGTTAAATGGTCGGCCTATAGTTTAACTGTCATCATGTATGCATTCAAATTATAGTAATCAAGAAAACCATATAATGCGATATAATTAAGCTTCTGAATGTAATAAAATTAGAACTTATAAGTATAGAACAACGTAAATATGCCACACAAAGATAATAAAATATCTTGCTCTATTCGAATAAAAGGTATCATGGATTTGTTTTTGTACAATTTCTCAATAGTCTTTTATTAGTACTACTACTAGTTTCTTGTTTGATGGCGTCTGTACGAGGCATTTCTAAAAAAGAAAAAATCCAAATGTACCTACTAAAGAATATCAGACTTTAAGAAATTCTCAATAACCCGAACAATATCTCGATGAATTGAGCATAAATTATTATCTTGTTAATACAGATTGGGAGAACATGAAGCTGCGGCCAAGTTGCTGACGGAGATGGGAGCCATTGCCATGGAGCATGGCTTGAGGCGGCAGCTTGGCCGGGCCCTGCACTTACTTGGCGAATTACATCTGAGGAGAGAGCGCCCGGAGTTGGGCACACAACACTTGGCTGAGGCGTTTCTTTGCTTCATGGGATTTAGGTTTCAGGCAGTATGTTCTATTGCATATAAGAAGCCCTTTTTGGAACGTTGATACTTAACGCTATTAAAGCCCGTATTCATAGTAAACTTTTGTTTAGCAACATTGTTGATGAGCAACGAGAATGTTGCTGGAAACAAGTGTTTTATCTTTTGTTATCAACTCTGCAACATGCAGTATTTTCAACAATTCGCCAACATATTGGTACAATTGTGTTTATAAACAAAAGTTTACCATGAATATGGCTTTAGGCTTTTATACATGCTCAACAAACTGGAACACTTTGTTAAAACAGATGCAAAGTGAAGATATAATAGGTTTAGATGAGGGTCAGGATGAAGACTTTGATGCTATATACGTGGGTGAAACGAAAGAAATGTTCGAAGAGGAAGCTGAACAAGCAAGACTTATGTGTGCCATTTCTGCAGGTAAACCTCTACAACATTTCTCGTCAGGATCCAAATTGTCGCGTAGATAAAACTCAAAATCATATTTCACGCATTAGACAAAGGTCGTTTGTTTTATTGACATGTTGTAACGTCCAGGTCAAGAACTAATGGCTTCCTACTTCAATTTGCTGAGGGAAGCCGGAGACTGTGCGGTGGCTAAAATGAAAACGATTGAATGGAAACTGTCGCACGCGCGCTGGTGGGTCAAGCGACGTCATCACGATTTCCTGCCGTGTATGTGCCCCGCACATAAGCGGACTCCGCTAGATGTACTGTGGTATGTATCGTTTTATTGTTTACTACTGCATAAGACTATGATGTTACGTTTTGTTAGTTAGACATTTGATTATGCTACTTTCAAAATTATTTTCGCTTCTCTCGTGTTTTGTTCGATACATAATAATCGTTTAAGCAGGATTGTAGATCTCATAGTATCCTATAAGTAAATTGTGCCTCGTACTTAGATATTTTTTCTCTTTATTTATTTCTAGGATTCAAGTGGAGTGCAAGAAGTCGCTAGTGCACGTTTCTATGTTTGACTTCTCCAACGAAGCACTTGGTAGAACATCCACAATTCACGATATCCGTAAACTTCATAGCAGCTACCTTCGTACTTTGCCCAACGACAGCAAAGCTGCACTAGACATATAATAGGAGTCTGTATTTCCTAAATACTCTTACAAAACCTTACCTTCTTACTTCTTACCGATATATTGATTTTTATAATAATTTAGGTTAATTTACAAATAAAATACTAGATTATATTCATTACAAAGTTTATTTGTTGGTCTCATTCATCGTACAACGTACAACTACAAAAGGGTATAATTTAAATGTCTATTTACAAAGTACTTAAACTTACAGATTTTTTAAATATTATTGAGCAAAACATGCAAATAGTTGCACCGACATCTATACCTTCCCGTGTGTAAAAGGTCTGCCACCGAAATAACATCTTTCTTGACATTAACAATATGTAACAAAATTATTTTAAACTGTGCTATCTGCACAGTTTTATCAAATGCGAGAGCCAAGCGTCCATATTTACATAGAAATTATAATTAAATTTAGGAATCATGTAATTATTTAGCAGGCTTTGGTTGGTTTGCGCGGGGAGAGGCGCACCTTGAATCCCTCGGCACGCTTGAGGATGATGTCGGCTTGCAGCTTGAAGTCTTCCTCCTTCAGGTCAGAGTGGACGCGGAAGTTCCTCAGAATGGTGGACAGGATGATCTTCAGCTTCAACATGGCGTATTTACGGCCTGCACGAGAAAATACAAATTAGAACCAGAAATCATAACATTTTTAATGATTGGTATAATTCCATTATGTATTGTACTGACCGACGCAACTCCTGGGTCCGGCGGAGAAGGGCACGAAGGCATAGTAGTGACGGTTGGCAGATCGCTCAGGCAGGAAGTTGTCGGGGTCGAATTTGGTTGGGTTGGGGTACACGTCCTCGCGACGGTGCAGTTTGTACGTTGCTACTACGACGGTGGTACCAGCTGGCACTTGCTTGCCGTTGGAAGCTGTACAAGAGAAAGATAAGTTTATAACAAGATGTCTTAATATGTATAAAAAATATTACCTAAATAGTAAATAGTACGTACGCAGAGTGATGTCCTGCTTAATTTGACGAGCAATGATTGGCACTGGGGGGAACATCCTAAGGGTTTCCATGAGACACCTTTCCAAGTATTTCATTTCCAAAGTGTCCTGGAAGGTGGCGGGGCGGTCTGAGTCACCGAAGATTTTGTCCAACTCTTCAATAACTTTGTCTTGAATGTCTTGGTGGACACCCATCATGGATAGGAAGAAGCTGCTTCCAGCGGCAGTAGTGTCGTGACCCTGAATAAAACATTGTGGTTAATGTATTATTATATATTCTACGGATGAAATCATTATTGTTATTCGTATTTATTTAGAATATTTACCTCAAACATAATAGTGTCTACTTGTTCCTTGATTTCCTCATCAGAAATAACAACACCGCTCTGTGAACTCTCGAGCAGCAGGTCAAGGAAAGCCAAACGCTTCTTCTGGCCAACATCCGCGTCATCAACGTCCAAATCGTCCTTAAGACCAGCAGACTGACCGAAAGACAGACCCTCAACAGATGTGGTTTTGGTGGCTTCGTCGGCGGTTCCGGCGTTGTAGTCGGCCAAGATAGTGGGCCTCTTTCCTGAGTTGAATTCTTCCTTCTTCCTTCGGATAACCTTAAAATTTGGTACATTGTTAACACAAGTGCAAGCGTCATAGTTATTCATATGCTGTTCATTATAATGCTAGTTTATTCCGTTGCCTTTGATGGTTGCATCAATAACAAGTTCCCAGTAATCGAATAGGTCACCGAGTCTAGGGCAACTAGATAATTTAAATCATTACTATTTACCCAGCATTAATGTATGAAGGAATTTACCTTCTTGGTCAGACCGTGGATGATGTCAAGGAGCTTGGTCTGCTTCTTAGCGTAGTCGGTGAGTTTGAAGAGAAGGTCGGGCCTGAGCCAGATCTTGGTGTGTCTCAAGTGCAGGATGTCGCACATCTTCATCACAGCCATAGCGTATTCGAATCCACTCTGGTCCTGGGTGGATTTGCTGACACCCATAGCGGTTTCTACAATAATAAATTAAAGTTATGTTAAAAATTGACGCCATAAAGAACAATTTTATGTTACGTGGGCTGTTAAAGTGCGGTAGAAGCATAAATCATACTCATTTAAAACTCGTGTTATAGTTATCATTATGTATGCGGTGAGTAATAAAAGCTGACTGAAAATTACCGCAAATATGTGATTTGAATGCAGATTTGTTAGCGTTCGATCAGATTGCATAAGGATAATGGATAAGAGGAATCACCCATTACGTTTTATTAAATACTCATTCAAATTCGTCGGTGACTCAGAACATTTGGATAGTCTAGCAATAAAAGAAAGAGTTTTTGACCTCCATTGAATTCAAAACGATTGCGTAAGGAGGATAGCAATAAAGGAACGTAACGACTGTGGCCGGGAATGGCGAATATTGGCCATTAGCGCGTGAGCACGTGGGGGGTCGAAACTGACACCCAGTAGTACTACGTGCGCGGTGTATCAGTGCCGAGTGGTACCACGCACGTACCAATGATTCAATCATACTACCATCAACACTCACTGTCAACATTTGTCTTTATGAAATAATGACCTGGGCCCGCTGTTCTTGATAGCAATTGAAATCTTGAAACAAGGTGCATAATATTATGTAGCATTGAGATTTAAATTGTTGTGTAATATGAATGGTAACAATATTTAGTAATTTTCCCGGTAATATTCTCGGATCGTTGTTTAATGTAAATAAAAGTGCTTATAAAAATTAAAGGCTACCCGTCTAATGTCCTACGTTTGCTTGTAAGGCTCTACAGGGTAAATTGTTCTTAATCGAGTTTCCAGTTCCGTTTCCACTTAAGGAAAAACTTGTACTTTTATACTGCAAGTTTAAACTGTTCTGCACTGCTCGGTATAAATTGTTCTAAGCTATATAATTACCCCCCATAAACAACACGGATGCAATACATGCTACTATTTAGTGTTCTATTTATCTCAACTAATGACTATTATTATAACACGCAATAAGACTATTGCTAAGCTACGTGATAAGTGTGCATTTGCGTAGTTTGAAAATATAGGAATTAAGTTGCGTGGACTTACTTCTTAAAACCGCATAATGCGATCATGCAATAGTTTATGGATGCAGTGACGGTATCTTAAGTATTGTGTATCGAGTGCTTTTTTATAGAGAACCGAGTCTATACGTAGGTAATCTTCGTCTCGTAGATTTCGCAAACGGTTTAATAGGTTCTCGGGGCATTTGCTTCAAGAACACGGTCTGTTGTCCATGTGAGGGCCGCCGTGTTGTCACAGCGTGGCTGGCTACGTGACATTACATACAAATTGCTCTTTATCCTGCTTTATTTTTGTGCAAACACCTTGAGATTTAAGACCATTTCCACTTAACGCGTTCAGTCTAGTTTCGGGGTGTTTTTTTGTTCAAGTTAGGTCTTTATGTTTTCGCATGAGCATGTTTTACGTGCATTTATTCGCGTATGAGTTTGTTTTGCTATCTTTAATCATATTTTATATCCCCTTCACATTTTATCTTTGAAATGCGAATATAGGCAAATGAACTGCCGATGGTACCTTCTAGATTGTAAATTGAAGGTCGTTTGTGAATAGCCAACCAACCGTTTACATTAGTCTGTGGGTGCAGGAATGTTTAAAATTTTGGAGCCTTCGATCGATTGCGTCCTTAATGACTGAAGTGTTATTTTAATCAAGTTGAGAGAGAACTAATTGAATTATCTTAAGATATTTGAAAATATTTGATTTCTGCTCAGATTCTGTCAATGTCTAAAGGTCGTCCTGTATTACATTGATTGTAACTTAAGTTACCTACATTCCTCCGAAGATATACTTGAATCAAGTAGGTGGACTACATGGTCAGTGAGAAGATTTAAAATATTTTTATTATAATTATTCGGCGCACGCGCATTTGTCCATTGGTAACTAAAACTGAATGATTCTACGCATGTTTAGTAGTACGTAGGCAAGTAACATTGAAAGCAAAAGAAATGTAATTTAGCTATTTTGAATATTTTATTCAAAATACTTGTTATTCTTCAAATCATGTAATTAATTGTATTTGTTGAATACAATAGACTTTTTTTAAATTTGAATAAGTACAAATAATTTGCTGTATTTTTCCGCCTCATTTCCATTTATTATTTATTGAAATTAAGCTTTTCAATGTTAGACGTATCAATTCCTATTGTCGCCTGTGACAAGGCAAATTTAATCATCATTGTTCAATAACAATTACCTATGCACTGCGGTCAAAACTGTCATGATTACGTACGTTACGTTTTTACTGCGTAGATGAGAAAATTTCTTGCAAATGTTAGAGGGAGGAACTTACCAAGCAAGATCTCGACGGTGCACTCGCTCATGTAGTCGTGGCAGTCGAACTCTCCGGCTTCCTTCTTCAGCTTGTTGACCACAGCCCTGGAGTTGGCGTTGAACAGGTCGATGAAACTCTTCAGCACGTTCAAGTGGAAAGTGGGAGCGATCAGTTTGCGGTGAGATCTCCATTTCTGGCCTAAAAAAATACAAAATAACATAGTCAGATCACTAACAAGACTCAGATATTCAAAGTATCTAATCGATGCGTAAATAATTACAACTTTATAATTGTAGTCCTTTATAGCGGCTTTTAAGTATTTCCTGAACTAAGTTTATGGCTATGGTTTGTTCTTGTTTATGGAGTGGATAAAATACACCACCGTATAAGTAGAGTAGACACTGCCTCCGGATTTTTGGTGTTAGATAAAATCTTTCCTCAATGAAAACTTAGCCAATTGATATTCTGGAATCGTCTACAAACTTTATTACGGTCTGACGTCAGAAAGCCGGACCGCGACGGCAATGGCTATTGTGTCGCACATTATTATTTTTATTTATTCTGGGTCATTTTTAACAGGTTATGTTTGGTCTCATGACTATTTTTAACCTCGAGGTTTTTTACTTCCTTACATATTGTTTATGATGAACTGAACTCACCAGTACTGATGAGGAGACCGTTTCCGAGCCAGGGTTGGAAGAACCTGTATTCTTCGGCCTTGTCGATGTGGGTGTGGCTACTGAGGATCAACTCAACGTCACGGGGGTCGTATAAGAACACCAAAAGACGGGGTCCGATCCATAGTTTGACAACAGATTCCTTGTCGAATGGGACAGACTTCTCGATGACGTTTCTGAAGATGTCTGTGGAAAGAATGAATAAATTCCATCATTTCGTCGTAAATCTCATTCATACATTCAAGGAATATTCTAGTTTTATGGTACCTACATTCTAGTTATACTAGCTACCTACAGCTTTGTGATGCACGATAAGACTGTATTTGAAAGGAGCAATCTAAACTGATCACAACTTACCATGAGAACCACCGGTGAACTCAAGTGCGTTTCCGAGGAGGGGAAGACCAGGGGGTCCCTGCAGTTTCTCTGCGAGCTCATACATGTGTCTCCTGGACATACGCCAGTACGCGTACCAGAGGATCAGCGCTGGTACTAGGAGTACGTAGAACAGGCTGGTGGCAGCCCAGGTGCTGGATTGCACCACGCTTTCGGCGGCTGCTATGCTCATATTGGCACGATTTTACGTCTGCAGGAAGAAAATGAAGGTTTACTATCTAAAAATATTACATAAAATCGACTCATAAAAGTAACTTTATGAAGTAGGTAATGCCCTTTAGTTAGTTGCAAATTATACACTTTGATAATACACTTTCTATGAATCGATATTAGAATTGTTCATGATTTATCAGAGTTGAGAGATCGTTATCTAATAATCCATGGCCAAACAATAGTAAAAGACATGTTCGTGGTTTTCCATAATCGTTAATTCCCTTATTGTAAAATTACATACCTAATAAAATTGTTTATTACTTACAAGAAGATAGCATTGAGAAAATTCAGTAATTAAATAAATGCGGTTTCTTCTTATTATTCTTATTCTATCCTGTCCAAAAATGGCTTTATTTTTAATGTAAATTCGTATTGGTGACAAGGGTGTTTCGTTTGATCTAAATATAGCATTATCCATAGCTGGGCACCGTTAATAAAATAGTTAACTTCGTTAATCGTTAATCCGCTACAAAAAAAGTTAGCTTCGTTAAACGTTAAAGCGTTACATTTCGGAAGAATTAACGCAAGTTACAGTTAATCGTTAATCCGTTAACTATGTGTAAAATTGCATTTTTATATCGTTGCGTTAGTGAACTTATAAAACCTGTTGGTTGGTTTAGGTTCTGGAAGTTAACAGGTTAGGAACAAAACAAAATACTTATATAATTGAAATAAATGTGTAATTTAATCGTCGGACATAAGGTGCATATTCCCCTTCATAAACATTAACATGTTGAAGTTCTCGTCTGAAAGCGAGGCTTGTTTTGGTGTTAAAATGTCTTTACCCGTGGAAAACAGACGTTCTACTCCAGCGCTTGAGGGTATAGCAGTATTGTATTTAATAAATAGATTTATAAATATCTGTTCCCCGAGGAATCCGGTGCTCCAATACTCTTGACATTGAAAGAACAATTGAGCTGAATCGGGGGTCAAAGGTGTTCGTACAATCTCTTGGAAGAAGCCACTTGACGAAGCTGACCACAACAACTGGAGAAGTCGTTTCTTCGGTGCCGGCAGTCCTTTCGGAAGTGCAAAACTTCTATTGCCGGTTATACGCATCGCATGCATCTCGACCTGATCCCGGAAATGAGGATTCTAGAGCCACATTAACACGCCATTTCACCGAAGACCTGCCAGAAGTCAGCAGTGGCGAAATTGAGATCGCTCTGAGACAGCTCAAAAATGGAAAAGCCCCTGGCGAGGATGGCATTACGACAGAGCTATTAAAAGCAGGAGGTAAGCCCGTACCTACTGGGGGAGTTCCAGAAGCTTTTTAACGCTGTCCTGTTTGAAGGGAGAACTCCAGAGGCATGGAGTAGGAGTGTTCTCGTCCTGTTCTTCAAAAAGGGAGACAAAACCCTGCTGAAGAACTATCGACCCATTTCCCTCCTAAGCCACGTATATAAGCTGTTCTCAAGAGTGATCACGAACCGACTTGCGCGAAGACTCGACGAATTCCAACCACCGGAGCAGGCTGGGTTTCGGAGCAGATATGAGATACGGCACCATAGACCACATCCACACAGCACGATTATACATAAGACCGAAGAGTATAATCAGCGCCTGTGTCTAGCATTTGTGGACTATGAGAAGGCCCTTGACTCGGTTGAAATCTGGTCTGAAATCTGGTGTTTCACTCGCTGCCACGCGCCGCGCTCGCCGCAAATAGTAGGCATTGGATTAACGATTAACGGACTTCTGCATAATTAACGGAAGTTAACATGTCCGTTAACATTTTTTAAAGTTAACTTAAAAGTTAATCCGCTAATCAAAATGTTAACTTCGTTAATTAACGATTAACGGATTAACGAGTTAATGCCCAGCTATGGCATTATCGCTCTTAATTTAAAACATCTCTTAAGGTAAAGGTCCGTAGGTATATATTTCATTTGAATATAAATTCAATAAGTTTTAAGTTATGGTTATTGTTATGAATGGAACTAGTACGTTTTGTTAGTCGTGTAAACAATACCAAGTCGAAAATTAACAGCGCATGATTACTTGTGGTAAGTGTTCGTGGGTATATTGGTTCAGTTACCAAAAGCTTACAGGATGTTTATCTCAGCTTGAACTTAACCACGTGTTTGACTACAATCTCACAAGATAATCCAAGTTGTAAAGTTAAATAACATTTTCAGTACGCGTGAAGCTTACTCAAACTAGCATATAATTAAAATCTTAATAAGTCAATAATTTTCAAAGTGCCCATAAAGGTATTAATTATTTGTTGAATATCAAACGTGTTTTGAATTAGAATTTCAAATAGTATTACAAACATTAATGCCTATAACTATACAGTAGTACATACCTAGTAAGTATGTGCTATTTGCATTTGGTTCTAATCTAACACGTGGATTATTTAATAGATACAATTAAGTGGTACGATTAAGTTTATAAGATTATAAAATAAATTGCATATCGAATGTATCTATTTATTTTCTAGTTCTTTCTTAAAACTATTAAAATCGCCGCTTCAATTTGTCAGACCAGACCTTTTTATTTTAGTTTGATTCATATTCTTTTAATAAGTGAAATGTATTATCCAATATAAATAAAGGTAGAGCTTTTTAATGTTTTTTGTCAGTACGCTATGACAGACTTCTCTCCTCAAACCTCTATAGAAATGTTCTTTAAATCCTGGATTTGTGAAATATTCTGTGAAATAGCGATACTTAAACTGAATGTGTAGTCGAACTTTGTAAGTATCCCGTAAAATTGGTATTGTGTGGGTTGCACGTTGCGCCATGGTAGACTTCATTTGGGTCTACCTTTACGACATTTTTATAGGTTTGTAGAAAACACTATTCCCTAGTCAAGCAAAGAAAATATACGAGCTTTTGTGGAGTCTCTTTTTAGTTACAGGAACGTCTTCAATTTGGAGGTATATACATATGTGTGGAAACTAAATGGGCATTTTCCATGGGCATTCCCATTGGGAATTTCCATGGGCCGTAACAAAAAAGCATGTCAGTACCATCCAAGTTGCCGAGATAAAGATGTTGCGGTGGATGTGCGGAGTAACGAGGCTCGATAAGATCCGTAACGAGTACGTACGCGGTAGCCTTGGAGTACGCGATGTCGCCGACAAAATACAAGAAAAACGGCTGCTATGGTACGGACATGTTAAAAGGAGACCACCTGAGTACATCGGCAATGCGACACTCAATCTCGATATACCCGGTCAAAGGCGCAGAGGCAGGCCAAAACTGCGGTGGTTGAGTGTCGTAAAGAAAGACATGGAAATCTGCGAACTCGAAGAGGAAGATGTCCAGGATAGAGCGAAGTGGAAGAAGAAGATACGGAAAGCGGACCCCGTCACAAGACGGGATAAACGCTAAGAAGAAGAAGATTCCCATTGGGAATTTAAGGTCTGGGTACGTATTTAAGCGTCAAAATTTATAGAATAAAGAGAGGTGATAACGAATCATTTATTCCACTGAAATCAACCAATTTAACTACTTTAAGGGCGTAGCTATTACTGAAATAGCTTATATTTTAAACTAACTCTGGCACTTACTGATTTCTAAATCTACCGGTGTTTAATATCAATCCAACACAATATATTTCTAACCACGCCAAATGGAAAACCTTTTATAAATCGGAACTTTGGTTTCCGCGAAAAGAAAATAAAAGTGAACTCACTTTTGTTAGGACAGAAACAATGGTTTAGAACTTGAAAATAATTATCTTTGTACACATTTTGAACTTGAACCTGGAACTACATATTTTTACCTGTCGCTGGTGATATATAAATAAATGTTATTGTTATCTCAAAGGTGATCCAGATCCTATTTAGATCTGGTTTTAAAAAGAGAACTCTTCCTCACTACCTGTATTAAACCTTGAACTTGATCACGATTGTATTAATGAATGCAAGGTTTACACTTTTTGTTTACCATGTTAAGCAATTTATTCCGCAAATATAGAATAATTTATGCTGAGCCTACTATTCATTAGAATGTATAAATTCCTTTACCTTAGTATGACGTACAAACCTTATACTAGCGCACATGAACTATATTGTATTCTAATTGATTTTATTAGAGTTTAGTTTTTATCAAATTATTTACCTTTGCAAAGTAGAAGATACATAAGAGGCATTTTCCACGTTTTCAAATAAATTAAGTATTTGGAACTTTAGTGTCAGACCCCCAATAAAAGGTAGCTTTATGATCCCAATGACGCAAATCCTAATCATTGAACACAAACCGAAATAACTCCAGTTAGAACAAGATGTAAATTGTTACTCCGACTCCCTGGCACTTAATATGGATAGATGGTCGCATCAATCAAATAAAAAAAATCTAGATTGCCTTATCTATTCGAATAACGCATTTACTGCACTGACATAAGGTCCATTGTTGGAGCGTTCTTTTTAAATTAGATCAGTTTGAAAAGTGTTAGTTTCGACTATAATTATATTATTGCATGTATCAATGTGACATATATTTAGAAAAAATGAAAGTCCTTGTCCATCAAGGATACAATTTAGAAATATTTATTCAAAGTAAATGTTTATTTCACTATCATTAAATTTAATGTTTAAATTACCCTTGAAAAACTTGAAGAAAAATGAATGTGTGAAAAACACTATTATCTGATTTTGAAAATTGAAACTTTGTTTTGTTTTTTCAAAACCGATTTTTTTGATTTCTTATAATTAGGTACATTATATTATAAATGAAATGGCACCCTACCTTTTTTAAGAATCAATTCCACTAGCGGGGTAGACTATTAGTCCTATCCCCAAACGACACTCACAGTGTCTCACTACAGACTATCTTTGAGACTCCTGCGCAACTGTCTATATACACGCGCGTGACGTCAAATATCGTCACCGCTGGCCGATACTCGTAGGCTTCATTATTATGCAAATCCGATTTCAAAAATTTGCAAAGAAAATTTTGTTTATGTGTAGACATTTTCTGAAACGTTTACCATTATTTTAGTATATGTTCAACGCAATCATGAGTAGGAAGTAAGTTTGGAAGAAAAAAAGTGATTGTTTAACCATTGATTTACTGCATTCGGTTTAGGTACTATGATTTTGAGAGTACAGTTTATCACTTAGTACAAATACGTACAATAAATCCATTTTGAAGCCTGCTAAATCCTTTTGAAGTTATTAATACCAGCTATAATCTGTGTCTGTTATTTTAAACCCTTATTAATACGCCTATGCGGTTAGTGCTATTACATACAATTTTACGATCAGGATTAACTTTTGTCAATGGCTGTTGTCATGCAGCAATGACAATGTTTGTATCTATTATTTTAATATTGCTTACCGAGTGGATAATGTACCTTGAATGATTAATACCATGTGTTTTTGGTTTGGAATGTACCTACTTACATGAAAATATACAAAAAGCTATATGCATCCTATCTTAAAGTTCATAGCATATGTATGCACTTAGGATCTTAAGATTGTAATAACTGACGATCAGAATTTAGGTGAAATAAGTATCATGACTAAACGTAAGTAAGAAATAAACAATAATAATTAAAGTTATAAAAACACCTTTCGTGGAATACTTGGTTAGTCTGGCACCATGCTGTTTTTGCCCTTTGAATTAACTCTAGAAAATGGCTAAACGATAACAAAATACATTTTCTTAATATAATCTTGTACATAACTTACATTTTCTTATTTAACCCAGACAATTTTGTTTTAGGAGAAATGATTACTGTTCCCAGACGCGCTATTCATCTTGTACTTACTGTAATAGTAGGTATTTTATTTTTCTTTCACAATATTTTCATTTTCTTTCAACGATGCGCAATTGGAAAAGTTGTAGGTAAAAACCTCGCGTTTAACTGTTATTTACTTACTATGCAATTCTTTTACGCACAAAAGACGCCTAAATTAGCATACGCTAACACATCGAAGTCTTAACTTTTACAAGCAGTTTGAAATAACATTCAACAGTCAAATAATGTCAGGACACCTTTCCACACACGGTCGGTTAGCTCCATGCTAAGTTATTAATTAACTTGTGTTATGGGCGCTAACACAACTGATAAACTACATATAGCTACACATATACATATTTATAAATACATATTGTAACACCCAGACCACGGCCAACAAGCATGCTCATCACACAAATGTCGACGGACATCGAACCGGGAATCGAACCCGGGACCTCAGGTTCGGCAGTCCGGCATGGTGACCATTGCGCCATCGAGGTCGTCTAGGTACTAAGAACTTTATTAATTTCATTGAAATAATGGATTAATCAGTTCAATTGAGGTTTTTATGTAGATAGAGCAATGTGGAGAAGAAAAATTAGGAAAGCTGACCCCACCACCATGTGAGATACAAAGCAGGAAAGATGGAGAGAGTTCAGTAGATGTTTTTGTGCAAGATCTTGGGTGTTATCACAACTACAAGAGATAATATGATTTGTCACAGAAAAGGAAATGCATCTACGATACCACCCATGTATTCATAAGCAACGGTCCCCTATTACCTTAAGGCTGTCAGCATGCTTGTTGTCATCTAATGGAATAAAACAGTAGGGTCGTCAGAAGTTATAAAGCCGTAATAAGGTAGAAACAAGTGAAGGTCAAATATTACATAAATACTTGAAATTATAATGTTACGGGTAGTCAAAAGCCAGTAAGTCTGACACCAGTCTAACCAAGGGGTATCGGGTTGCCCGGGGAACTGGGTTGAGGAGGTCAGATAGGCAGTCGCTTCTTGTAAAGCACTGGTACTCAGCTGAATCCGGTTAGACTGGAAGCCGACCCCAACAGGATTGGGAAAAAGGCTCGGAGGATGATGATGACTTGAAATTATAATGTAAAATTAAAACAGTTTTGTGGGTGCATTATGCAACATTTTTTGTTATTTGAAGCTTAGAGACATTAGCAATTAAATAAGTATTTAGGAATTTTGATTTGAAAATGCTGGTAAATTCTTTTTGCTCTGCAACTCTATGTAATCACTGTTCTACATAAAATTTCAGTTTGCAAACGTTTTGTGCAAAGCAAAGCAACTCTCAATGGTCCTGTTAACTTGTAACCACAATGTTCTATACAAGCCGTTTCAGTTTACTAACAAACAGAATGGTTGGACAAAAATGCTTGCAGTCGTTTGTTCGGAGTCAGCATTGTTCCAACAGCGTAAAGGTCATCGCACACGTGAACGGCACGACACTACAATCCAGCGATTATCTTGTCATTTGAATTTAACCCTTAATCGTCTCACATATGAAATATTTTACAACGTATATATAAAAAGCCAACGGCGGGGTGGAATCGAGCTTGCAACCACCTAACAAGAGCCGTGCTGCAACTGCGCCCAGTGCCGTACCCTTCATGTGTGTTATGACCTTTAGCGCTCCGTTGTTTTGTTGCGTCTGCAATATTCAATGTGTTTGTGCCTTACAGACTAGCACATTGTTAGGCTCGTTTCATTTGGGCAAAATGGACGCTGCTCTGTGCCGATAGGCGAAGTAATTACAATTATGTTCTTTTTGTACTGCGCTCATGTAGGTGGATTACACTTGAGAGCAAACTATGCGTAACTGAATGAAGACAATTTCGTTAAGAGTGGTTTTCTGGTTAATGAAGCAAAACGAAGTGAAAAGTAAAGGTATATAAGTAAGAATTTTATTATATTACCAGATACACATTTAACATGAACATATGAGTAGAATTTTTAAACTGTCCCGTATTCATCGCTCCCAAGTGTAGTAGCAAAATTAAATTACTTTTGAGCTACAGCTAGACTACTTGTTATGCAAACTTAGTGATTACAATAGTGGAATAATATTTAAATTGTTTTTTTTTTTTTTTAAGTACGAACAGGCTTTTCCGAAAAAATTGTAATGCTAAATTCAAGTGTTCGGAAATCTCGATTATATGAATATTATGTCAATGATTATAGATAGTTCAACTCAGATTTGCGCGCGGCCCTATGTGTGCGTCGCACAGTGGTCCGGATTTTCAAAAAGGTGGACATAGGATCGAAAATGCATATTTAACTCAACTAAAAATTGTTTCGTATAGGCAATTTAACACTGATTAATACTTATTACTACAACTTTTCAAAAAAACTGCTCCTTCACATAAAAAAAAAATATCGAAAATAAAAATGTATGGGAGAAAATCTATTTTATTTTTTTTCTCCGTTCAGTATCAAAGTATAGCAACCAAATCTTATATTCTGGTAAGTACCTATTGTTCTTAATACGACAACATATAAATTGCTTGCGTATCCCTGCGGCCTTGGCGCCTACGATGCTTCAAAGTTCAAAATTTTAAAGTTGAATTATCTTAACATGTTCGGGGATGTGCGTTGTTTGTTGATGTTGAATGAGATGAGAAACTCGCGATTATCGTTAACTTTGTTTATTTACGAAAATCGTTACAAAAATGTTAGTTGAATGCACGCCCGTGTACGATGACGACCGAAAATGCACTAAAAGCTAAAAATTGTGGGCCGAGGCTCACGTGTTTGCGTAAAGGTGTTCGGTTACTCCGAACATATTCCCGACCAGCAAAGATGAGGGAGGCTGGGGTGTGCATCCATTACAAAAAAAGTATAAAGTATAAACAAAAATACAAAAAATATTATTATACAATGCTAAACAAAAATAGAAAAATATTATTCCGAATCGTTATTAAAAACTAATTTACGGAACACGGGTCTGGGTTTGCTAAACTCTTTCATCTCGTGTTCTTCTTGAGCTTGCGATTGGTGTTTGTTGATCCTAGAAGTCCTGGGCATTGGTTGAGCTTCGTTGATCGTCTCTTCCGGGGTTGTATTCCAGCTTCTACATAATTTTCGATATAGGAAAACAGCGCATAAGATAACCACTATCCCCAATACGATGTAGATAACCGCATAGTGATGTATGTCGTGGTTAGACATTGAAGTGATACTTTCATATTTCTGTTCTTCTTTCAACTGTTTTAACTTCAAGTCTATCTCTCTAAGCAAGTTGTTGTGCACTGTTTCTGTTTCATTTGATTGGTTGTCCAAATTGTCCTCGTATCCTTGATCAATAGTCAGATTGATTATGTGGTTAATCGGTGCCAGGACTGCTGTTTGAGTATCATATTTGACCTTAAATTGACTCTCATAGTGTTTGTGTCCATGTATTGTAAAAGAGTTTGTTGTCATTACGCAATCGCTATCAAGAGTAATGACATTAGCGCGCATAAGTATGTGCGGCGTAATCCGATCTCCGCATATGATTCGCACTTGACACTGCTCGCAACATACATATAAATATGTGTTTATTTTTGTTAATGAAATGAACTGGCTTTTGCACGCGTCACTGCTTGTTTTGCATACATTATTTCTCTCCAGTATGCAAAGATCTTCATCTGACTTCATCTTGTATATCGGTGTGTTTGAGTCACACATGTATGTTGAGCTTCCTCTGGTTATACATTTCTGTAATATTTCTGTAGTTATAGGTGAATAATTGTCTTTCTGTAAGTTAATGGCAACGTAATCTGAAACTGGAGTGATTGCGAGAGTCATGTTTTTTCTGTACAACTTCGGTACTGCAATGAGGTGATAGAGATCATAAGTTTCTCTGTTGATTAATGGTATTTTTATCTCGAATATAAAATACTTGTCTGTAACTCTGGCTCTTATCTTCATAAGTTCGTATATTTGTTTCAAATCTGTGTGAATGTTTTCAATCGGTAGAGTAACGTCGCCTGTTAATAAGCCAGAAATAACATTCAATTGATGTTGTAGTTGTTTTGGTGTTAATAAATGCAGATTTACTCTTCCCTGGTAAACATCAGAAATAGTGTCCAACATCATGTTTTGAATGTTTTTCAGATTTTGAAGCATACTGTTCGCTGCAATTGCTGTTAGAATAAACTCTTGCTGTTTTGTTATTTCGTTTACTTCCGCTTGGATAGTGTTCAAAGCTTTATCAAGGCTGTTCAGGTGTTTGTTTATGACTTTATGTTGCATGGCAACCATTTTCTCCATCCTTTTAATTAAGTTGTATTCAGATTCTACTACCGATGTTTGATTACTCCACAAATTCTTCAAATGTGCTTCGTTTCGTTTTATAAGTTCAATGTCTTGGGCGTACTGTTCTGCGAAGCGTTCATCTAATACGCCGAACAGTCCATTGGCGAGATATCCAATGCCGTTGATAAGCCCGCGACGCCGTCTGGAGTGCTCTATGAAATGTTGTGTCAGCAACAGCTGGTTATAATACTGCAACTCCGTGTACTCGTGACTTTGTTGTGGTACAATCATGTTACATTTGTTGGTATTGTTCATGCGATTGCAGGATTGTTCCAGATAGCTTGAATATTTTTTGAAGGCAGTTATTCCTTCCCAGTACGGTGACATATCGTAGTAGGCTACCAACGTCCACTGGTGTCGTATGAGTTGCATTTTGGCAATGGGATCAAAGTAGATTGCTTGATTTTCGTTCAGTTGGGTGATGTTACTTGTTCCGTAGGCATTTGAAATAAGAGTCATAAAGAATGTTAGTGCCATCACAACGGAGTACAATGTAGCGGAAATGCAGTGCCTCTTGTTTCCTTTCTTTCCTGTTTGTTTAGTTTGTTTGTTATCAGTTTTCGTTTCAGGTTCATCTTGCGCGGGTCGAATAGGTAATAAACACAATTTGACTATTGGCCGCTTGATGATCCCATGTTGAGTTTTCAGTGAAACAACACGTACATATCCGTCGCGCCCAGGGTGCAGTTCGACTACTCGAGCCATCGCCCACTTCCCGGCTGGTAAGTTTTCATCTTGAATAATGACCAAATTCCCTACTTGAATGTTATCCTGAGGTTTTAACCATTTGTTTCGTGCGTTAAGTTGTGACAAATATTCCGACTTCCACCTCTTCCATATTTGTTGAAATAGTTGATTAGTCAAATACCATCTTGTTCTTCCATCTTCAGGTGTTTCTATGATTGTTACTCCTGCCCTGCCTGTGAGAAAGTGGGCTGGTGACAGGTAATCAAGATCATCAATGTTTTCTGTTAGGGCGCACAAGGGTCTTGAATTTAAACAGGCTTCAATTTGTGTTAGTATTGTGTAGTATTCTTCAAATGTTAATTTTTGTGACCCAATCACTCTTCTCAGGTGGTGTTTTAAGCTGCGAACCGCGCGTTCCCATAAACCTCCGGCACTGGGCCACGACGGGGCATTAAAATGCCATTCAATGTTCATATCAGCAAGTATACCCATGAAGTTGTTATCAAATGTTTGTTGCACTTGTTCGTGTTCTTGTTGTAAAATACGATCAGCGCCCACAAAGTTGGTTCCACAGTCGCTATACATATAGCGTGGGGCTCCGCGTCGGGCCGTCATTCTTCTTAGGGCCGCCAAAAAAGCTGTACTTGTTAGATCTGTTACAAGTTCCAGGTGTATGGCCTTTGTGACCATACAAATAAAAAGTGCAATGTAACCTTTCATCGACCTTGCGTTCCTTGTTTTGTTGCTCTTGATTTCAACGAAACCGGTGTAGTCCACTCCGGTGTGGTAAAAGGGCGGGGCTGGCTCCGTACGTGCAGTGGGTAAATCACCCATTATCTGTTGATGTTGCTGTGGGTTGTTTTTGCGACAAATCACGCAGTTTCTCAGACGTTTTTTCACAGCGTTGTTCCCTCCAGGTATCCAATACTGCTGCCTCAGATTGGCCAGAGTAAGGCGAGGACCTCCATGAAAGGTAAGTTTGTGAGCTTCGTCCACTAAAAGCTCAGCCAGACGACTATCACGTGGTATGATCTTTGGATGCTTCATCTCCATGTTCAATGTTGAGTTTTCAAGTCTGCCTCCAATGCGTAAGACACCAGATGAGTCAATGAATGGATTTAAATTTAATATTTTACTTTTTGTACTTAGTCTTTGCTTATTGCGTAAACATTCAATTTCCGATCTAAATTCCATTTGTTGCACGTTTTTAATTATAAGTAATTTTGCTGCAGTAAGTTCATGTAATGTGAGATATGATGGCATGTCTGTTCGCTTAGGTGCAAATGCACGTAACAACCATGCAATTATTCTGTTTACTTTATTGAATGAGCTGTGTTTATGCAATAATGTTTCAATAATGTTTTCTTCTTGTTCTTTAACAGTACATGATTTATTTAACCTTACTTCTTCTTCTGTTGTGTAGGTTGGGGTCTCTTGTTCTTGATTTTCGAATGTTGTGAGCCATGAGGGCCCGTGCCACCATAAAATGTTGTCTCTTAATTGTTGTGCGTATAAACCCCGACTCGCTACATCGGCTGGGTTTTCGCCCGACTTTACATAACGCCAGCATGTGCTCGGTATTGTTTCAACTATTTGTTGCACTCGGTTGGCGACGAATGTTTTCCATCGAGTTGGTTCGCCCTGTATCCATCCAAGCACGACCATTGAGTCCGTCCAACCATATATTTGTGTTTTATGTTCCGAAAGTGCATCCTGTGTTTTCTTCATAAGTTTTGCTAATAAATGTGCTCCACTCAACTCTAATCTGGGTAATGTTACTGCTTTTTTGTGAGGTACCAGTTTTGTTTTTGCGGCCAATAGCACTGGCTCTGTTTCGTCGTTGACTCGTGCGTATAAGACACAAGCAAAGGCTACAAGAGACGCATCGCAGAAGCCATGTAGTTCTATGATATCTTCCTTGCGACTGCGTATCCATCTTGGTACCTCATATTGATTAATTGCGCCGAGCTCGCTTTTAATCTTGATCCACTCCTTCTGAATTTCAATTGGCACTTCATCGTCCCATTTCATGTTTTTCTTCCAAACCCTTTGAAACAACAGTTTAAGTTTGGTTGATAAAGGTGCCATCCAACCTAGCGGATCGAAGACCTTTGAGATCTCCGATAACAGTGTTCGTTTTGTTATTCTGGTGTTGTCTTTAGGTTTGTTTGTGTTGTACTGAAATGTTAATTTATCTTCTGTTGAGTTCCAACATAAGCCCAATGTTTTCGAAATGTTTTCTGTTTTAAATGTAAATACTTCATTGTTTGATTTGTTTCCGTCCTTCTTAATGTTATCCAGTAGCTTTTTCTCATTCGACGACCACTTCCTTAAGTTAAAACCACCTAGTTTCATTAGTGCGTTCAAATCCGAGATTAACTGTTTGCCATCTTCAATTGTGTTTGTCCCATGTACAAGGTCATCCATATAAAATGCTGATTCGACAACTTTTGAGGCTTCTGGGTATGTTTCACGTTCATCGGCTGCTAGTTTTCTTAAAGTCATTATTGCCAGAAATGGAGCGGCGCGGGTTCCATATGTGACAGTTGTTAAGCAAAATGTTTGAATAGGATGTTCTAGAGACTCTCTCCAAAATATTTTCTGATACTTTTGATCTCTTTCATCTACTGCTATAAAACGAAACATCTTCTCAATATCACTCGTAAAAGCATATTTATACTGTCTCCATTTTAAAAGAAGTGTTTGTAGATCAATTTGTAAATTAGGGCCGGTATGCATGAGATCATTCAAACTGTACCCTGTATTTGTTTTATGAGAACCATTAAATACCACCCTGTATTGTGTTGTTAAAGAATCGACACGCTCAACTCCATGATGCGGCAAATAATACTCAGGTGTCTGGTTACTAATTGTTGTCGGTATCATATGTTCCATTGTTTTATATTCATTCATGAAGTTCTTATAGTCCTGAGCCAATTTTGGTTGCCTTTTAAATTTGTTTTCCAAGGTTCGAAATTGTGCCAGTGCAGTTTGTTTAGAAGACCCAAGTTTACTTGTTATGTCTTCCTTTAACGGTAACCTGACGACATAGCGTCCATCTTCTTTTCGTGTTGTAGTTTCGTTGTAAAATGTTATGCATTGTTGATCTTGTACTGATAAAGGAGACTGCTCACTGATCTCTTCTATTTCCCAAAATTTTTGTATCTGTTCAATGTTATGCACTATGTTGCACTGGTATGTTTTGGCGGTTCCACATAGCAACCAACCAAGTTTTGTTTGTTGTACGACGGGCTGAGTTGATTCGTCCCCTTTTATCATGCCACTTAAAAGAATTAAAGAATAAACATCTGCTCCAAGCAAAATGTCAATGGGTCGACTAATGTAGAAATCGGGATCCGCAAGGGATATGTTTTCAATAATGTTCCAGTTTGGCTTTTTGAATGTTTTGTTGGGTAAGTTTCCAATCAAGCTGTTCATAATAATGACGTCAGTTCGAAACTCGTAGTCACTGTAGATCGAGCGGCAATGAATGTTTAGTAACCCTTTTCCACTATTTTCCTTTTCTCCAACGCCAATAACCGTTCCTTTGCAATGTTGTCTTTTCAGATTTAACTGTTGCGCCGCCCTTTCTGTTATTAAGGAAACTTGCGATCCTTGGTCTATTAACGCTCTCATATCATGATAAGTTCCATCAGTACCCTTAACCTTCAGCATAGCGGTTGACAACAAAACCTCGGCTGATAAGTCATTTTCATTACTTTGACGCACGTGAGGGTTTTGAATTTCATTTTGTTTTGCTACATTTGTAGTCGATGTGTTGTACCCAATATTGCAGGCATCGTGAATAATGGTATTATGTTTCTTCGAGCATTTTCTACATGTTTGAGGTGATTTACATGGATTGCCATTATGACTAAATAAACAATTCATGCAGACTTTTAATTCCTTCACTGTTTTTAATTTCTGTTCACTGGACATTTCCAAGAATCTTTTGCAGTTATAAAGTCCGTGGCCGTTGTTGCATAATGGGCATTTTATTGTAGTTATGTTGCATGTTGATTTCGTAATAACTTGTTTGTCTGCGCTTCCCTTGTTGTAATTAAAATAATTGTTTGCTCGATGGTAAGGTAATTTTCCATATGATGTTGATGGATTTTGTTGAGAATATTGATTGCCAAATTTCTGTGGCAAGGTTTCGCTCTTGCGACGAGATGACTCTAGTGCAGTAAACTTTTTTTCCAAAAAGTCTAAAAAATCTTTGAGAACCGGTAACTCACGGCGATCTTTCAACGAGTCTATGTACTCGGAATGGGAGTCAACTCTTTACCACTTTGTTAGGGAGAATTCTTGGGCTGTAGAAATGACTGAGGCTGTTTCCGAAATATAGGTACTGGTTTATTCCAACGGATGATTTGTAACAAATTATATAATTAAACGGCGCGCGACGCGTACAATTTTCACAGCTGATCGGTAAGGTGTGTGAGCGGCCCGCGATCCTCGTACGTGGCTGCCCCCCGCGCCGCGCTGTCCCCCCTCCGATGCCATCGCCGGTGGCGCCTCCATCGACGTCGTTCCTATGTTCTAGAGGTTTCCGAACATCCTGCCCGGGTTGAAACATCGTCTTCAATAGGTAAAGGACATATGTTGTTGAAGGCCCTTGTGATGTTGCCCTTCTTGGTTTTGATTTCCGCCACCCTCGTGATGCCGTCAGCACCAGGAAACACCTTGACGATACGGCCTAATAGCCAATGTAGTGGTGGTTGCGTTTTCTCTCTGATCAGAACTAACTGATTCAGCTTAATTTCGCCTGTGGACGCATGCCATCTGGTTCTCTGCTGCAACATGACAACATATTCATGACTGAATCGGTTCCAAAAGTGTTGCCGTAGATGCTCAATTCTTTTGTAGCGGTCCAATCGAGTGATGTTGACGGAGTGTACCTGCGGCTGAGAAACGGATATTAGCGGTCGTCCAATTAAAAAGTGCGAAGGAGTGAGAGCGGTAAGGTCGTCAGGAGACGAAGAAAGAGCAACAAGGGGACGGGAATTTAATATAGCCTCAATTTGGACTAGGTATGTGTTCATCTCCTCATATGTTAGATGAGAAGAATGAACAATGGTTTTTAAGTGTCTTTTTGTAGACTTAACGGCGGCCTCTGTTATACCATTAAAATGTGGACTATAAGGAGGAGTAAAGCTAAACTTTATCGCTTCTTGTACAAAATAGGTTTCTAAATTTGAATTAGCCAAGAATTGTGCAAGCTCATTAAATACGCCCACAAAAGCTGTGCCGTTATCAGAGAGGATACTGTGTGGTTTACCCCGACGAGCAACGAATCTCTTTAACGCGGCAAGATAGGCGTCTTTGGTGAGATCCGTCACAAGCTCCAGATGAACAGCCTTTACTGCCAAACAGACGAACACACAGATATAGGATTTAATGAGTCTGGCACCTCTGCCTTTACGGTCAGCTATCAGCATTGGTCCGGCGTAGTCGACACTACAATTATAAAACGGAAATTCAAGCTGTGTCCTCGTGCGTGGTAGCTGACCCATGATTGGTTGCACCGCTTGACACCTAAATCTGAAACATTTGACACATTCTCTGAATGTACCTTTAGATAAATTTCTACCTCCTAAAGGCCAGTAAGTTTGACGAATGTGTGATAAAAGAAGTTGCGGCCCTGCATGCATAAGCTTAAGATGTTCACAACGAAATAATATTTTCGTAATGTGATGTTTACTATCTAGCAATATTGGATGTTTTGTGTCGTAACTGTAGTTAGCGTTATCTAACCTGCCACCTACGCGAATTACACCTCGATCATCCATAAATGGAGACAGTGAAGCAAGCCTATTTTTGCTGGATAGTGGCCTTTTTAAACTAAGTGTTTTGTATTCGTCAGAAAACATTTCCATTTGACTAAAACGTAACATAACAGTAAATGCTTCATTTAATTCATCACAGGATAAATGACCACACAACCTGCTGTTAGGATTTTTTAAATTAAAAATGAACCTAAGTACATAAGCGAAAATACGTTTTAATTTGTTTATGTTAGATTTATTACTAATCAAACGACTGATAACTGATTGAGTTGATTGACAGTTATCTACTAAATGAACTTTAAATTCAGGTATGTCGGAATTAGAACCCGTATTTGGCATTTTAGGCCAACGATCTTCGCCTAATTTTAAAAACTCTGGGCCCGACCACCACAATTTACAGGTGCCGATTTGATCGGCCCTCAGCCCGCGAGATATGAAGTCGGCCGGGTTCTCTTTCGACGACACGTATCTCCAAGAATTTTCCCCGGTACTTTCTTGTATCTCACTGACACGGTTACGAACAAAAGGCTTTAATTTATTCGGCGATGCAGATAACCAACAGAGAACTATCGTCGAATCACACCAATAATAACACTTATTTATTTTAATAGTTAGTGAGTCTACTACCTTTGCACTCAGTCTTGCTCCCAACAAGGCCCCGCACAGTTCAAGACGGGGTATGGTTGTATGTTTAATGGGAGCTACCTTATTTTTCGAAGTTAAAAGGTGAACGGTTATAGTATCATCATTATTTAGGCAACGAACGTACACACATGCCCCATAGGCACACTCGGATGCATCTGTAAAAATGTGCAACTCAATTATTTTATGATTAACACTAAATGCATGCCGTGGTATGTTTAAATTATTCAAACACGATAACGTAGTGACGAATGACGACCAACATTCTTGAGTGTCACGAGAAACCGGTTCGTCCCACGAACATTTTTCTAACCATAATTTTTGCATTGTTATCTTTGCCAATACGACACACGGCCCTACTAGCCCTAATGGGTCAAAGATTTGACTAATGCAAGATAAAATGTAACGTTTAGTTATTTTATTAGTTGGAGGTAGATTTATAGAAAAAGTTAACTGATCTAAATCGCGAACCCAGTTTAAGCCCAATACTTTAGCAGTGTTATGAGATTGATTACGATTTAAATCCAGAATGTTATTATCATTCTGATCAAGGGATGACAACATAGCCTTCATCACTTGTGGGCTATTAGATTGCCATTTTCTTAATTTGAATTGAGCTGATGCTAAAATCGAACTCACCTCCTTGCATAACAGTATGGTTGCTGACTCAGTGTCACTGCCTCCCAAATAATCATCAACGTACATGTCCCGTTGTATAGCTTGCTTTACGTCATCATTAGACGCCTGTGAAGCGAGACTTACGAGTGCCTTTGTCGCTAAGTATGGTGCCGAAGCGGTGCCATAAGTAACTGTATTAAGAACAAAGGTTTTAAGCGGTTCATGTTGATTAAATCTAAATAGGATTTTTTGTAAAGAGCGTTGAGATTTATTTAAATCTATAGCTCTATACATTTTCTCTACATCTCCTGATACAACGTATCTATGTTTTCGAAAACGAAGTAAAATAGAATAAAGATCGTCCTGTACAGTCGGACCGATCATTTGTAGGTGATTTAAAGAAATACCTGAAGTCGTCACAGCTGACGCGTCAAAGACAACTCTTAATTTAGTTGTAGTACTTTGCTCGCGCGTAACACCGTGATGTGGTAAATAGTAACTTATGTTATCATTTGAGTTACTAACTTCAGACATATGCCCTAATTGCAAGTACTCGTGCATAAAATCGATATACCTACCTTTGAATAAGGGATCACGTTCAAACCTACGTTCGAGCGAAAGAAATCGAACTTTCGCCATTTGGTATGAGTCACCTAAAACATCTGGTGACTGTTTAAATGGCATTTTAACAATAAAACGCCCGTCTTCGCCACGAGTAGTAGTGCGTAAAAAATGTTCCTCACATGCACGTTCCTCGGCTGACAACGAATGTTTTTCTGATATTGAATCTAGTTCCCAAAACCGAGTGAGTTCAGGTTTTATTTCCTGCACAAAATTACACACTGGTTGGTCACGGGATGGACTAGGTTGCG
Organism: Helicoverpa assulta; assembly: GCA_963856015.1. Taxonomy (NCBI): domain Eukaryota; kingdom Metazoa; phylum Arthropoda; class Insecta; order Lepidoptera; family Noctuidae; genus Helicoverpa; species Helicoverpa assulta. Next base: position 9,069,186 of record CAWLCW010000016.1, read on the forward strand.
CAATAAACCCAGAAATAAGCCATCCTAATTTAGATTCGTATAACCTAGGTTGACATTTGCCTAGATTTATTGTGTTAGTACCTAAAATATTCCAGAACTGTTCAGCACCTAGTAAAATGTCTACGCTTGACGGTTTATAATAGTGAGGGTCAGCTAGACAGATGCCTGATGGAAGTGGAATAGTACTTATATCAATTAATGTCGATGGTAATGATTTGGTTATCTCTGGTAATACTAAACAATCAATTGTTGTTTTAAATTTACCCGAGTAAGATTCTAAGGTTAAGGAACAAGACTGTGTGCTTTTACAAGTTTGCTGGTTAATACCCGTTATTCTGGAGTTTACGTTACGTTTAAGTGAACCCAGCTTACCACACAGCTCCTCAGTTATAAAGTTTGCGGTACTGCCGTTGTCCAGCAGCACCCTCGCTACGTGGCTGCGGCCGCTGCTGTCGCGCACCTTCACCCTCGCTGTGGAAAGCAATACGGTGGACGAAGTAGTATTCTGTATAGCTTTGGCAGTTAAAGTAACATTATCTGTTATTTGACTACTGGTAGTCGGCTCGCTGTCTTTGTCTACGTGTAACAGTGTATTATGTTTTGCCTTACAATACTTGCACCGAGCCCACAATTTGCATTTTTGTTCGGAATGGCCCGGGTTTAAACAGTTAAGACAAACCTTGTATTCTTTACTCGGAATGGGAGTGAATAAAGGTGTTCGGTTACTCCGAACATAACATTATTAATGAGTTTTTCTGAGTTTTTCTATTGGAATTAATACAAAATATCATTTTTAATAAAAAAGCCCCCCGCGCGCACCAACCATGTATTAGGTTCGCCCCCTACTACTTGGGACTTAAATATACTACTGGCGAAATGACAGTATACTTTTGTGTAGAGTGTGTGTAGTTTAAAATATCATTTTTTTTTTATTATATAAGAATTAAAACGGTCCGCATTCAAGCATTTGGCAAGTATTTTTTTATTTTATTATATTAAAAAAATAGAAATAAAAGTCTTCAACTTTAGTTATGTAATTAAAGACACGTGCTGATTCGTTGCCTATTTGTAACTGACTAAAACGACTCCTGTGATAAAATAGTAATTTACCCCCACCACCGGAGATATCGACGACGCTGATTGGCTGCGGTTCTAATTTTGTCCGTCACTACTTGCGCGCGTGTGTTTGTTATAAATACCTGTGCATGAAACAATTAAAGGTAATTGTTTCTCAACCCTTGAGGAAGCAACATACCTAATTATCCGTGCTGTGTGAGTTGAAGTGAAGTTTAGTGAGTTTCGTTATGGCTGCATTTGTTACAAACTTGGACATTTTTATGTTCCTTCGTGTTGCTGGAGACTTGAAAAATTGGGAACGACTCTATGAAACTATTATTCTACATAATTATCCCAGTTGAAACATGTTCAGAAGATTTAGAAATAATCAAGACTTTTTTGAAGAACTACATCAGCAATATCAATCGCAGATGGGCAAGTGCTTATAGAAATCAGAAGACTTTCATAAATAGACATGCTGCGTGGTTACAATCAAATATTAGTTGGCCAAATTGCACGACTGTTAATTTAACCGAGATTTTTCAAGGCCAAGATGAAGGTATCGAAACCATTTCGTCAGACAACACTTCTTTTGACATCGATACTACAGCAGCTGTGATTCCGTCGACATCTAGTATTACTGTGGGCACATCTACCGAAGTTCAGATTAGGAAGCCTTTTGTTGACCTCAGCAACAAACAGAAGAAAAGACGTTCAGAGTCTCTTTTGGACTATTCGCCGGAAGAACTTACTTTTGCATTAGTCGAAAGACTTAAGATAGACCAGAAGAATGACTTAGCTTGTGTTATTGACCATATAACGAAGAACCCTGATAGTGTTCCTATTGTTCAAGCCACATTGTTTAAGAAAAATAGGAAAAAAACTTTTGACGAAGATCATGCTCTTGGTCTTTATACATCGTTGAACCTGTCAAAATGGAAATACTTGTGTTTAAGGAAAGTGCTGTTAGATTGTGAAGTTCCAGTGTTGCCATCGTATCACAAACTCCTTGAAGCTAAAAAGAAATGCTATCCACATGATTTAGAAATTAGTGAGAGAGGAGCCAGAGTGAAGCTTCAAGCCCTATTGGATCTGACAGTCCAGAAGATACTTCAAATTACCGGTACCCAGATTGATTCGTCAACTGAAGGATTGAAGTTAATCAGCAAATGGGGTTTCGATGGAGCTTCTTCACAAAGCACCTACAAGCAAAGGACTGAAAATGTAGACTTCAGTGATTCATCGGTTTTTATGTCAAGTCTTGTCCCTCTTAAATTAGTTTCTAATAATAGCACCATATGGGAAAACCCAGCACCTTCTTCAACACATTATTGCAGGCCCATTAAGTTCGAGTTTTGTAAAGAGACAGCAGAATACATCAAGCAAGAAGAAGCTGCATTGAAGGAAGAAATAAAAAACATCGATTCTACAAAATGGGCAGGGCTAGAGATTAGTCACGAGCTTCATATGACAATGATCGACGGAAAAGTGGCCACTATTATAACGGATACTTCGTCTGCATCTGCCTGCAATATTTGCCTTGCAAAGCCGACCGAGATGAACAAGCTGTCAGAAGTATTTTCAAGACCTGTTCGAGAAGATGTTTATAAATATGGACTTTCTACTCTTCATATGTGGATTCGTTGTATGGAGTGTATTCTACACATATCTTACAATATGGACTTTGAGTTGTGGACTGCACGAGGTGCTAACAAGCAACTAAAAGCTGCGAAGAAACATTTGACACAAGAAGAATTCAAACAGCAAATGGGAATACTTGTAGATTTTGTGAAGCAAGGCTTTGGAACCACAAACGACGGAAACACAGCCAGAAGGTTTTTTAGAGATTATGAGAAATCTGCCGAAATAACCAAAATTGACAAAGGCCTACTAAAGCATTTTGCGGTTATTCTTCAAACGATTTCATCAGGATGTGCCATAGATATTGAAAAATTCAGGACTTATTGCAGAGAAACAGCTGAGATCTTTGTGCATTTATACCCATGGTTTTATATGCCCGCAAGTGTACACAAGCTACTCATACACGATGCAGACATTTGTCATCACTTTGGCCTCCTACCAATTGGCATTCTTTCCGAAGAAGCGGGAGAAGCAAGAAATAAAGAATTTCGAAGAGTTCGTGAATATCATACAAGGAAATTTAACAGGATGAAGACCAACGAGGACTTACTCCATAATTTTTTGATTAGTTCAGACCCATATTTATCCCATATTCGCCCAAAATACAGCAACTCTAAACAATTCGATTTTTTTCCAGATGTTAAAGAGCTTTTGTTGTTGCCTGAGGTAGTAACAGAAGAAACAGAGAATATGGATCTACAGGAGTTGCAGCCTGAACATGATCCATTAATGTAAACGTGTCAGATTTAGTAATTTTGTTATTGTCCGAATTGAGTTTGTTAGTTAGTAAAAAATTATATATTTTTTAATCTGTTTCTTGTTACGTAAAAAATATTAGGGTCGTGGTGGCCTTGTGGGTAGAGAACCAGCCTTTCGAGTATGAGGGTGTTGATTCGATTCCAGGCCAGGCAAGTACCAATGCAACTTTTCTAAGTTTGTATGTACTTTCTAAGTATATCTTAGACACCAATGACTGTGTTTCGGATGGCACGTTAAACTGTAGGTCCCGGCTGTCATTGAACATCTTTGGCAGTCGTTACGGGTAGTCAGAAGCCAGTAATTCTGACACCAGTCTTACCAAGGGGTATTGTGTTGCCCGGGTAACTGGGTTGAGGAGGTCACGCTCCTTGTAAAACAAACACACACTACACTGCTACATCCGGTTAGACTGGAAACCGACCCCAACATAGTTTGGAAAAAGGCTCGAAAGATGGTGATTGTTATATAAAAAATGTAATATATTTCTTGTAATATAACAAATATGCCTATTTTGTCATAACACCACGCTTTATATTCCCCGAAGGGTTCGGCAAAGTTGTATACTACACAAAAGTATACTGTCATTTCGCCAGTAGTATATTTAAGTCTCAAGTAGTAGGGGGCGAACCTAATACATGGTTGGTGCGCGCGGGGGGCTTTTTTTATTAAAAATGATATTTTGTATTAATTCCAATAGAAAAACTCAGAAAAACTCGTTAATAATGTTAAGATAATTCAACTTTAAAATTTTGAACTTTGAAGCATCGTAGGCGCCAAGGCCGCAGGGATACGCAAGCAATTTATATGTTGTCGTATTAAGAACAATAGGTACTTACCAGAATATAAGATTTGGTTGCTATACTTTGATACTGAACGGAGAAAAAAAATAAAATAGATTTTCTCCCATACATTTTTATTTTCGATATTTTTTTTTTATGTGAAGGAGCAGTTTTTTTGAAAAGTTGTAGTAATAAGTATTAATCAGTGTTAAATTGCCTATACGAAACAATTTTTAGTTGAGTTAAATATGCATTTTCGATCCTATGTCCACCTTTTTGAAAATCCGGACCACTGTGCGTCGGCTTGTAAATATACAACTTTCATTCGTGTGACAGTGACGTCGTCCGAGCATGACGTGTTCATAAATCGCTTTTTGTTATGAGTACAGTCGTTTACTAAAATGTCTAGTTCTTCACGGAGAAAATGTTTAAGAAGTCAGGTAGCGTTTCAAAAAATGAAACAACATTCAAAGCTTTTTATTATTACATTTTACAGTTTTTCATTATTTTCTCATGCGTCTTTTCAAATTGACATTAACAGTATCTAAGAAATAAATGAGGTAAAATATCTAAGATGAATTAAATACTCCTTACATATTTTCTAGCTCGGGGTACGCGGACAATAAATAAAAGTGTGGACTAAGAATGTAAAAACAAAATGTGTGGGGAATTTAAAAAAATTATATTGCTTCGCATAATGTCGACCAAAATAAGACGGAAATAATGAAACTCATAAATGAACATTTAAGTCAAATTGATGAAGGGATGTTGGGTAATACTTGTCGACATGTACAAAAGAAAAAAGAAGCATACTATAGACATTTTGACATGGAGTCAGAATTTATAATTAACCTTGGTGAGAGTAGCGAATCCGAAAATCCATCATTTGATTTTTCAAGTAGCGATTCAGAATCATTGTAAATAAATAAACATTAAATTACGTAATAACTGTTTTTCTTTAAACAGCCGTATACAACCCCTAAATAACTGTATTGTACCCGACTGTACCTCTTGTCACGCACACAAAGTCACTGTATATGTACAAGGGTTACCCACACATAGGGCCGCGCGCAAGACTGAGTTGAACTTACTATACATGACTATCAGTGACGTATCCACCGTCCTATCCGAGGTTCTGTCAATCGTGAATTTATTTTATGTATAGAATGGAAAGACTGAGATCACATACAACCTGATGCTTTTCGTATAAAATAGTTAGTTTTAAAACTTCTCATAGGTACCTAGTGAACAATAATTAAACTCTCAAATTAGTTCGACTAAAGTTCATTCCAAATCCGTACAACATTGTACGTAACTGTATAAAACGGACTGAATAAATTGAAACATTAGAATAAATTAATTAGGAACAAAATAAACATTATTTTGGTACAGGATAAATTTGTCCTACAACGATCTCTGTCAAATCGAATCGCATAACTTGCTCTGGTTTTTATTCTCTATATCTATTCTTTATTATGCTTAGCATCGACTATTTTTACTTATTACTTTAGTCTCTGTCCATGACTTCTCGTATATTTGGGTTACATCGCGCTCTTTAGGAATCGATTTTTTTCAGGCCATAAAAGTTTCAATATTGATAAGACAATTAATAGAAAAACGATACTTGATCTAGACAATCAGCTACCTAAATGAGATTTAAAAAAAGAACTGGATTATACATTTCAGCGTGAAGAAGTAAAAGACTCATACCTACTCAACTTTCGCCTAAATAATATTAGTAATGTTATTTCATTGTTTGTGACATTTGTAGTTTAAAGTTATATTAAGTACGGAACCTCGCGTATCAAAGCAGGCTATAAATTACAAAACCTTTTTTTTATTTAAGGAAAACTGACCAACATACGCAAGGATATGCGTATATTTATTTGGACATGTGTATGTGTATTAAATGATCTACTAATATTGTGTCATTTAAATTCAACAGTGAAACTACAAAGCCATACCAGCCCGGAAAAACTAAGTTTCGAAGTTATAAATAGGTTATTTTATTACTCAAATATAGTAATGTACCTTTACTAAAAGAGGCACCTAGGGCTAGAAGTACAAAGTTCCAAACGAACATTTAATGACCTACAGTTTACAATGACTTTGCGAAATCAAAATTGATTTATCGCATGACAAAAGGTCACTTTTGTTTGTATCAATAAAATAAGAGTTTGATAGTGATCTATATAATAGATATATAGTGAGCTACAAATAATAATCCCCTTGTATTAAAATGTTTTCAGTGGTTGGTAATCGCTGATCATACCTAATTAAAAAATAATTTATTCTGGTGTTACTTTACAATTTCTTTAGTAACGTAGTCCTTGTCATTGATTCCGAATAATAGATTATGCCTCCTGCTTAGGGTGGAGCATGTTTTAAAAAAGCATGCTGTTATGTATGAACATGTACAGGTATAGTAAGTTCAACTCAGTCGTGCGCGCGGCCTTATGTGTGGGTAACCCTTGTACATATACTGTGACTTTGTGTGCGTGACAAGAGGTACAGTCGGGTACACTACTGTTATTTAGGGGTTGTATACGGGTGTTTAAAGAAAAGCAGTTATTACGTAATTTAATGTTTATTTATATATAATAATTCTGAATCTCTACTTGAAAAATCAAATGATGAATTTTCGGAATCGCTACTCTCCAAGGTGAATTATAAATTCTGACTCCATGTCAAAATGTCTATAGTATTCTTCTTTTTTCTTTTGTACATGTCGACAAGTATTACCCTACATCCCTTCATCAATTTGACTTAAACGTTCATTTATGAGTTTCCTATTTTGGTCCACATTATGCGAAGCAATATTTTTTTTTTAATTCCCAACACATTTTGTTTACATTATTATACTAGATTATACCTCTTTTTACATTCTTAGTCCACACTTTTATTTATTGTCCGCGTACCCCAAGCTAGAAAATATGTAAGGAGTATTTAATTCATCTTAGATATTTCACCTTATTTATTTCTTAGATACTGTCAATGTCAATTTGAAAAGACGTATGATAAAATAATTAAAAACTATATTTAATAATAAAAAGCTTTGAGTTTGAATGTTGTTTCATTTTTTGAAACTCTTTACCTGACTCCTTAATAATTTCTCCGTGAATAACTAGTATTTTCGTAAACGACTGTACCCATGACAAAAAGCGATAAGAACACGTCATGCTCGGACGACGTCACTGTCACACGAATGAAAGTTGTATATTTACAAGCCGACGCACACATAGGGCCGCGCGCAAATCTGAGTTGAACTATCTATACCTATGTTCAAAGTGATGAATAAATAATAAGTGCAAAACACGTGCTGTTAAAGTGAAAAACAATTGCAAGGTTTTTTTTTTTAATCTTATCATTGAAATAAGGTCGGTTTTATTTAAATAAATTTTCATTAGCCAATTAACGGGCAAAGTGATTTTTCTGAAGTGACCATAATCTTACTACATGATTAAATAAATTATGTACTAAAATGACAACATATCTAGGACTTACACCTAAAAAAGAAGGCTTATTTCATACTAGTACTTGACATAATATTTATCAAAACCAAAACAAAGGCGCAGAACTCGATTACATAAAGTTTTTCCTTCATTTCCCTAAGTTCACATAACTTTCAGCATACACGTTCTTACTCTAGAGACAAAAGAAGTTAAATAAAAATCACAACCTTTTTTATTTTATTTGGAAATGTCGAGTAAAATAGGCCATTGGGTATGTGCGTGTGGGAACTTAACTCAAATAGAGAGGTACAGATTCTGAATAAAATATATCTAAAATAAAATATTCATTAAATGTTTTTCTGATACTTTTCAAGTATTTTTTCAGTTACAAAGGGTGAAGGCAGGTTTCTATAATTTATCTACGTCTCTTAAATACTGTTTACCTATTTTGTATATGTGCGTGATTGCCAGGGCAAAGTGCACGTTTATTTTTAAAAAGCTTTTAATGTAATAATAATGTTTTGTTTTATTTAGTTACTTCATTATTCTCTTAATTTATGTAGATATAGCATAATAATGTTAAACAAAACGTTACTTTAATTTTCCGGGTAAAGTAACAAGACGTGTTAGGTGTTAAAATGGTGTAAGTGTGTTATCAAACATCTGATAATTGTTGATGAACTTTTATATGTGTCTCACACATGGAAACTGCATTTTTGGTATTGTATGTCATATAGAGCTGAGGACGACAAAAAAGGCACTCGATAACGAAAACGTAACGAGAGATGAAATGTGTTGCTGAAGTACCTACTGATTCATTAATTTTGTAATCGTGATTACTTGTAGGTACTTGGCGGGTATTAATATTTCATTACATATCTTGCACTTTTACACTAACAAAATTTAGGGAAGTCAGTATACGTGTGTTCATATTTTTGTTATTTCTTCACGCTGAAACGGATGCATGATTTCTGATGTTTGTGTAGGTTTTCTGAAACTTTAATAATGAAATTAGTAAGTATGCTCATGAAAATGGTCTGAACATGTTTTATTATTTAATTTAATTGAATAATAAATACGATTTGTTCCTGGATGGTTAGTTAATATTAACTATATTTTGGTTTATATGTGAAACTACTATTTACTACCACATCTCACGTTATGTCCTATTTTCATTAAAGTACATGTGTAAACAAATAATCTATTATATGTATTAATGTTGGTAGTCTATAACTCTGACTGAGTTCTACAATATGTCTTGCTTTTCTATATACGAATATTATGATAACAATATTTTCCGCAGTTAGAACTGCGTTTTAAGAGCCTATAGGTACAAAAAGTAGCATACAACAGTTTTCTAACTTCATTTCCCATGTAGTTTTATCGTTAACTTAATTGTTGTATATAGCAACAATATCGAAGAAGAATAAAGGTATAAAATTGTTATTTTTATGGTTGCAGAAGGATGTTTTCCTGGGACGTTAGCAAACCCGTGGGAAAGAGTATTTTTTAAAAGCTTTATCTGCAGCGGTCACTTTCAATGTTTACAAACAGTGGATTACTATACTTTCTTACAATACTTTCTTTAAGTTTGTAAATATACTATTAGAAGTAGAATAGTAAGTTTGTATATAAATGTTTACAAACAGAATTCTCAAACGAATGAGTCAGTTTACAATTCACCAAAATCTGTCCTCAACAGCTGACCAGATTAGCGAGTTTTATCTCTATACTAGCTTCCGTCAGCGGCTTCGCCCGCGTGGTGTGTTGATAAAAAGTTGCCTATGTGTTAATCCAAGGTATCACCTATCTACATATCAAATTTCAACCAAATCGGTCCAGCCGTTTTTGCGTGATTGAATAACAAACATACATCCATACATTCTCACAAACTTTCACATTTATAATATAAGTAGGATTACATCGATAAAAATGTCTATAAATAAATAAAGTTAAAGTTAGCGACTTTTTATACTTAGGTATAATTATTGTGGCGCGTCCGGAGGTACATTTCCGCGCTGATGACGTCAAAGCGGTCTTTGGGATTGCCACGCTGTGGTTCTACTGCACTCTGTTGCACTCGTCTCAATCTTGTTCACTGCCCCCTAGTGCAGCCGAAGCCTAGTGCAGCCCTAGTGCATTGCACTTTGATGGAAAGTAACATAAGTTCAGGGGTCTATTACATCTTGTATGTACTTACTTTTTAAGGGTTGCTTTTTACAGGCTTTGAAGTGTAAGATTTAGGTCAACTGACTTTGGACGAGGTTAATATCTATAGGTATTTTTATTTTAACCATAAATCCATTAGAAAATTGTACAAAGTTGGACATACAAGTTTGAAGTAAATAAAGCCTACGTAGTGTGTTAATATCGTGTGACTTCAATAGTCGCACGATATTAATTTATGTAGGCTTCAAACGGTAACCTATAACTTACTGTAGTTTATGCTCTACTTTAGCCGTAGAGGACGTTACCGGACATTTTCTTGAACAAAATTTATCTTTGGACCTCTTCAACAATACCGCAAAGAAGTTGGTTTTGGTCCCTCTTTGACCTTTTATAACAAAGGTGATTGCTATTTATTAATATTCATATTTAAATATGCATTCGTTTGACAAAACTGGGCTATAACTTTAATTAGGGTAATAGGTATATTTTTAAGAGTCTGTAACTAAGTTACTTGCCGAGTTCTATCAAACAATAGATGGAGACAAAGTAAAAAGACAAAGAACTTTTTAATCTTTCATAAAGCTCTGTACATTTTTGGGGCTTCAATTTCATTTCGCGCGGAAATGCTGAAATGAGCAAGCGGCAGAGCTTCATGATATTACCGTACTCACCCAGGCATTTATTTTATGCATAATTATATTATGTATGTCCGTAAATTCAAAAAAAGAAAAATACATATGTAAACTCGAACATCAAAAAATCAAAAACCATAAATAACCAATTACACGTATTGTTTAAATGTACTGTTTAACCTTTAAGGTAAGTATTTGTCTTATTTTGGGACATTTGCGGTTTGGGCAAAACCGTAATATAACTGCATACCACAATATTTTTTTGGCGTCAATCTAAAAAGAGTAAACAAAACCTACGGAAAGCTTCCATTACTTACAAAGCAATTTTGATGAAAATAAAAAGGTATGTAATTATCACTCTCTAAAAAGAATGAAATATAAAAATTGAGTTTTTATTTTTGTTACTTACAAGAAGCCGACCCCAACATAGTTGGAAAAAAGGCTCGGGAGATGATGATGATAACTTACAAGAAACAAAAGAAGTCTTCTTCTCTTCCAAGTTGTGGCTCGTGGATATCATTGAATATTTATTTTATGATGCAAACAAATGCAGTAAATTCATAAAGCCTTTAAACTACTGCCTGGTCAAGTATCTGTGATTATAGTTTTATGGTCAGACGTGTATAATCGCCTTGTAATTATGTGTACGGATAATTATGACTCACGGTGAAGCCTATCTGGTCGTACAATATTCAAGAATTACCGATAGTCGATGTAATTGAAGCAAAACATCACGCCATACACCAATATGCAAATGAGGGCTGACTTACTGTCACCATTACCTTTGAACTGGTTTATAATAACATCCAAAAATATTTTTTAAGAATTTTCCATAAAAATGGCATCACCACCACCAAAAAGTGTAGAATCACCTACCTAGGCCACTTTTGCAGATAAAAAAAACAGCCAAAATCTTATTAGTCTAAATGCAGGTCGTCGCGGTAACAAAATGTTCAGCTGAGATTATATTCATCTAATTGGGCCCAAAGAAGCTTGGACGTATCAGCTGCTAGTATCAAGATAGTAAGCTAGTAGAAGTAAGTAATTGTCATTTTACCATATTAAAGTATTCCACTGTTTGTTCTCGACATTTTATTAGCCTTTTACGAGACAAACGGGAGGAAGGCAAGAGATAAATAAGTTTATAGTGTCGTTGTACCGACCTACTTAATGCGACAGAGTCTGACTGTAAAAGAGATCCTTAAGCTGAAAATAAAAATTAGACAAAGAATGAGAGTTAACAAAGAGTAGTGTTACATGAATTGTGCTATACAAATCTCGCATAAATGGAAAACATTGGTTTACTTAGGTACTCGCTAGAGTGCAGCAATCTTCGGCCTATGTTATATGCTACCATCACTTTTTATTAGGGTTCCGTACCCAAAGGCTAAAACGGGACCCTATTGTTTTCGCTCTTCTGTCCGTTCGTCCGTCCGTCCGTCTGTCACCAGGCTGTATCTCATGAACCGTGATAGTTAGAGAGCTGAAATTTTCACAGACGATGTATATTTGTTGCCGCTATAACAACTATATACTGAAAACTGGAATTAAATAAATATTTTGGGGGGCTCCTATACAACAAACGTAATTTTTTCGTCCATTTTAATAATGGTACGGAACCCTTCGTGCGCGAGTCCAACTCGTACTTGGTCGGTATTTTTTATTTTAGAGTTAAGTAGAAGATTGACACTAATAAATTTGACGTGTTCCAAAATTCCTGTTAAAAATCGATAGCTATAGAAGTAGGTAACACCGCAGTGCGGTTGAAGAGAAAATTGTGAGGCGCTAAAATATTTTCAGCACTATTCAATGAATTCCAAATTGCTACTTTAAATCTGGGACAGTGTAAGTTTTGAGCACATTTAGAACAAAAACGTCCTAGCTCTATATACAAGATATTATTTTATAGCTTCGTAATATTTTGCACGATAATTGCTCTTACTACTCATCATCACTTTGAGTATAAATAAGTGATTACCAATCAAACATGATAAATTAAGTACAAAACAAAATACTTGTCATGGATTTAGCACAAGGACTTAGGACAAGTTCTCTTATTTTTATACAAACTTTTGGCACTGAGCCGCCATTACAGGTTATAAGAATTACGAACTTACACGAAACTATCTCTCAGAAGTCTACATACAGACAGGTCTTGGTTTGCAAAAGACAATAAAACTCACATGAATCTGAATATTATCTATTTTGAAATGGGATAAACCCAAACGTCTTGCTTGCCAGAGGGTACTTTGGTTTATCCCAGTATTTATGTCTTGTACCTGTATAGACTATCTTGGGAAAACTTAAGATATATGTACCTGTCTGTGCTATATCAGTCTGCATCGTCTTTAATTGTACAAGGGTTTGATTATTGCAAACCACAGTAAAATGTATATTTTGACTAGTAGTATATATGCGTAACAAAAAGATAAAAAACTGATTTATTTATTTAAAAAAAGAGAACCTTATGTGAACCCTGTACCTATACCTACAATTCTTAGCTCGCTTATACCATAAACTACATAATTTCGTATGCAAACATTTCTGTAACAACATAATAGCAATCATCATTGAAATTATTAAGCATGCACGCAATGCATGTAATAAATAAAAAATAAAAGAATTAATCGTTGGTATGGCCTAAGTGGGGTGTAATCACGATTTGAATACACGTGAGGCACTCAAACTTTCTATAATACTAGCTGTTGCCCGCAACTTCGTCTGCGTGGGCAATATAGAATAGTCAAAATACTACTTATCCCGTAGGTGCATTCTTTCACGTGACAGTATAATTAGGATTAGCACTTAGCAGTCGCATAGATTCATTGATCAAGGTTGTGTTGTGGATGTGACCATTTATCTAAACAAAAGAAGTAAAGTTTGTGACGTTGTGAATATCTCTGGATCTAGTCAGCCAATTTGGAAAATTATTACGTATGGTGCGTAAGTAATTTTCACAGGAAACAGGCTATAATCTATGTCTATATGCTTTGAGTCTGACAAAGCTGTCATTTGTACATTTTCTGCAACTGCTGCGACTAATCAGAAGCCAGAAAGTCTGTCAGTCTTACCATGGATATCGTCTTGTGTAGGTAGTTGACTGGATTGAAGATAGGTAGATAGGTAGTCGCTCCAAGCAAAATATTGGTACTCAAACAGATTCGGTGACTGGAAGCCAACACCACCATAGTTGGGGAATAGCTGGATGGATGATAAAATGAGTCATCATCATCAGCAGGCGCATAGGGTAGGATAGTTTCACTACTGGGGAGAAACACTTGTATGACGGGGATTTTCTGTGCACTTACTCACTATGGTAAGGCTGACCCCACATTAGGCGTGCGCGATCCTCGGGCGTGTGAGTAGCACGGGCGTCGCGAGCGCGCTGCGTGAACGTCGCGTTTTGCTGCCCTGCGGCATGTGTGAAGAGTGCAAGCGATGCGCTCGCGGCGAGCACGCGGCGCTCGAGTTGCGTTCTTACCCCTTCGCCCGCTATCCCCGCCGCCCGCTAAACGCCTTAGCAGTTAAACGTCAAGGAGAGCGGCGCGTGCGCGCCGCGAGCGCGCTGCAAATGCCGCAGGAGCAAAACGCGACGCTCACGCAACGCGCTCGCGACGCACGCGCGGCGCCCGCGCTACTCACACGCCCGAGGATCGCGCACGCCTAATGTGGTGGCCTAAGCCGGGACTCCACCGAAATGTTTGCATTAGTTCACAAATAGGCAAAATGTACCTACGTATCTGTGCGAGTCCACTTCATGTTTTCGTACTTGAAACCTGCAGTTTTGCCAAGATTTTCAAAATGTACGCTCGCAATTTGTCATTTCTTGGTGGAGCCAGCAAATCAAAAGAAACATAAGTGTTGTATACTGTGCGTCACTACCGCACACCGGGAAAATTTCGCTCCTGCGGAGGACGTTTATTTACCATATTTTGTGTCACACGTAAACAGGACGACAGTAAGTATCCACCGAAACACTTTCAAAGATCTGATGAACAAACAAATCAGACCTGACTTGGTCACCTGGGGCCAATCAGAGCTCTATAAAGCGATCATACGCTTTGGCCCCTACTGTTATTTTGGTTTCTGAAAATTTAATCACCTCATTCAACGATGAATGTAATTCTGATGGTACTATTAAGGACACTTGCTTAGCGCAGAAGCTGACGTTGGCAGGTCAAGTCTTTTGAGTTCTCGAATAGGATACCATTGGTTTTTGTGCAATGCATTCTGGATTAGGATAGGATATAGGTGGATAGGATTTGCAATAGAGAACAATTCTGTCTTTGTGATTAAATGACATCAAACGTAGTTTTATATAAAAGGTGTTTTTTTAGACTTGGCTCGGGTCTTACTGAGACTGTTCGTAATCGTGAACAGTGTATTTGCGATCAGAAGTTGAAAGTAAGCATGTCTCTGGTATGCGGCGCGTAATTTGTACGTTTTAAGACGCATAAAGCATTTTACGTGTGTATGGTATTAAATCGAGAAAGCTCCCATTTCTTATCTGCACTTTGTACCTGGGCTTGTTTTTAAAGCTACAGAATCCTACATTACCTACCTCACGCTTAGCAGCGCTTGCGAGAGATAGATTCTCATTTCTTCTAGGATTGGTGAGCGATTCTGGGCCCGGCAGTCATGAAGGGAGATCTCCGATAATTTTCTCAGCTAAACAAGTTAGCAAAGTTATCAATAGTATGAGCCGAGGGAAATCTCCAGGACATGACGGGCTCAGCATCGAACACCTGAAGCACGCAGGTATCCATCTGCCGAGAGTTCTGTCTATGTTCTTCACAATGTGTATTAGTCATGCATACTTGCCTGCTGATCTAATGAAGACCATTGTGGTTCCCATTGTGAAGAACAAAACAGGTAACATCTCGGACAAATGTAACTACCGTCCTATTTCTCTCGCTACAATAATAGCAAAGGTGTTGGACGGTGTGCTTGATTCTTATTTAAGTGATTATATACATCTTCAAGACGCACAGTTCGGGTTTCGACCCGGACTATCAACCGAAAGTGCAATCTTAAGTCTCAAGCATACGGTTCAATATTACGTAGATCGCAAGACGCCGGTATACGCTTGTTTCCTTGATCTCTCCAGGGCATTCGATCTTGTCTCGTATGATGTGCTCTGGGGGAAGATGAGAGACAGAGGTATACCGGTAGATATATGTCGAATTTTCCAGTATTGGTATGGTAACCAAACCAATCAGGTGAAATGGGACGGTACACTCTCTGAGCCGTATGGGTTGGAGTGTGGGGTGAGACAGGGAGGTCTGACATCCCCCCTGCTCTTCAACCTATATGTAGATGACCTCATAGCGGAACTCAGCAGCATGCGTGTCGGATGCAGCGTTGGTGGAGTTAGAATTAACAACATTAGCTATGCAGATGATATGGTGCTGCTGGGTCCGTCAGCAGGGGCAATCAGAGAGTTACTTAACGTGTGTGAAACCTACGCTGCTGCACATGGTTTAATTTATAATGTTAAAAAATGTGAATGCATGGTCTTTAAGGTCGGTGGCAGGAGCCGTGAGGATGGACCTGATCTATATATTAACGGATCAAAAATAAAAAGGGTATCAACTTTTAAATACCTTGGTCATTTTCTTGCTGACGACCTTAAAGACGATGCAGATATTGAGAGGGAGCGGAGGGCTCTAGCGGTCCGAAGTAATATGCTGGCCCGTAGATTTGCTCGGTGTACTGACTTAGTGAAAATCACACTTTTCAAGGCGTATTGCCAGAGTATGTACACGGGCAATCTATGGGTCAGTTACACTAAAAGATCGCTGGATGTGCTGCGCATCCAGTATAATAATGCTTTCAGGATGCTCTTGAGACTGCCTCGGTACTGTAGTGCCTCAGAGATGTTTGTGCGAGCTCGCACTGATGGCTTCCACGCTATCTTGCGCAAAAAAACGGCATCGCTTCTGAGGAGAGTGAGAGACAGTTGCAACAGCATCCTGAGAACAGTAGGTGAGAGCTATAGCTCTCCAATCATGAGACAGTTTGTGCAAAGGGTGATGGGTACTAACACTAGATAATAAGTTTTCTGTTATAGGTATGTTTTACTAACACTCTATGGATTATTTTTTATCCGAAATAAAAGTATTATTATTATAAATGTATGTCTCTTCCAGACCTCGGGACTATAGAGTCCCGGATTTTTGGGAGGCGAACGTGGGGCCGAAGCCAACACGCTGAAGCCCTTTTGAGACAACTTTAATGAAATGGTGACACAAAACCGACGATTATCCCTGTATACACTATAGAAATGTACCCAAGGACAATCCCCGGTTCTGTACTAAACTATTGCTAACTATGGATGAAAACTACTTGGGCTATTGTGATGGGATGTTAGTGGACTAGGAATGGGGAAACTACGGGAACTATGGCACCTGCCGATGACAATGTATTAAATACATGTAAAAATGGCAGGTGGAGACTCGCCACCTCACTTACTGGGCCCCCGGGAATCAGTCGCTAAATCGCAACAAGGGGGCAACAGGTACATGAGGGGCTGAAGGGTGAGGATACCTCGGCGGACTTTAAACGCAGATCACGCGCTCCCTGTGGGTCCAGCATCACCGGCCCACTCGCCACTTACCACGAGGCACCTACCCTCCGAGTGGGCTGCTAACCCTGCTCTAGCGACTCCACTCTGACCGGCCGATGAAGGCAAGCCAAGAGGCGGGAGACCTATCCCCCGTCATGCTTCACTCCGGCAAGCCGGAGATGGGGGACAGTATACTCTCCCTGGAGCACTCGGATATATAGCCCCGCGGGGTCGCTACTCCCCGTCATCCGCCTCAGATGCCCTGCGGGGCTTATTATTATTATTATTTTGATATGTTCTTTTTGTTTCTTCTCTCGGGAGAGAGAGTTTAAGATCCTTGCGCACGGGCCGGAGCCAAGTGGGCAAGGGGGACTTTATATCGAGAATGTAGATGAAAGGGTTGAAGATGTTAAAAATTTTCGGGTGATGCGGCAAGTATTTAGGATGGTAGCTTTTTGAAGCATGTGAAGTGTGTAAGCAGGCATGTGAAGGGTGTTAAGGCTTTGCTGGAGGGATTTTGGTACTATACCAGTTGTTGAAAGAACAATAGGGACAATGTGGACAGTTTGCGCTTTCCATTGTGTTTTTATTTCTATGGCTAGATCTTGATATTTGCTAAGCTTCTCGGATATTGTTGTTTGTATATTGTGAGAGTTTGGTATGGCTATGTCTATTATATATACTGTTTTATTGTTTTTGTCGTGTAGAGTAATGTCAGGTCTGTTATAATGAATAGTCTTGTCGGTTATTATAGTTCGGTCCCAGTAGATTTTATAATTTCTATTTTCTAAAATTGTTTCCGGTTTATACTTGTAGTAGGGTATTATTTCTTTAACTAATTTGTATTTGTAGGCTAAATTCTGATGAACTATTGATGCAACTTGATCATGGCGGTGCTTATAGTCTGTCTGTACTAAAGCTTTACAGGCCCCTGTAATGTGCTGTATTGTTTCAGAAGTGTTATTGCAATGTCTGCATGTGTCTGTCTGTTGATTTGGGTCCTTCATTATGTGTTTCCTGTAGTTGCGTGTAACTATAATTTGGTCCTGGATGGCTAGCATAAAGCCCTCGGTCTCGGGAAACATTTCGCCTCGCCTGAGCCATTCGTTCGACTGTACTTTGTCGACGTGTGGCTGGCTCAGGAAAGCTCGATGTCTCCCGTGAAGAGCTTTAGCAGACCATTCAGAGACTTTTTGCTGTGTGGTTGTTAGTGTTTCAGTGGCTTGTGTGTTTCTGTCGTTTAAGTTTAGGGGTGTAAGATTTTTGTCTGTTTCTGTTATGTGTTTGTGTAGTGGTGAGTGTTCAGCTTTGTGGTGAAAGTATGTTCTCAGTGTCGAAATCTGTTTATTGTGTAAGTTGTGTATGTCTATTAGGCCTCTTCCTCCTTCTTTTCGCGGTAGTGTAAGTCGTTGTATGCAAGATTTGGGGTGATGTTTTCTATGTTTAGTTAGGGATGTATTAATGATGCGTTGAAGTTTTTTGATATCGGTTTTTGACCATTTTATTATTCCGAAAGAGTATGTGAGAATTGGTATTGAGAATGTGTTAATTGCTTTAATTGTATTTTTTGAGTTTAAGTTTGTTTTTAGAATTAGATTTAGACGGTGTGTGAATTTTTTTTGGAGTTCTTGTTTAGTCAACTTTTGTTGTATGTGTTTAGATTGTTTGAACCCTAAATATTTGTATGTGCTGTGTTCATCCATTGGTTCAATGGTGTTACCCGATTCAAGTGTGTAGCTGTTATTTAGGATCTTGCCTTTTGAGATGGATAGTATTTTACATTTATCTACACCAAATTGCATGCAAATGTCTTGTGAAAATGTTTGTGTTATGTCTGCGAGTTTGAAAAGTGAGTTCGTGTCTGGTGCGTACAACTTTATGTCGTCCATATACATCAAGTGTGATAGTGTATGTTGTGTTATATTGTTGTTGAGTGTGTAACCGGCGGTAGAATTGTTTAATAGGCTCGATAGAGGATTCAATGCCATACAGAACCACAGTGGGCTCAGAGCGTCTCCTTGAAAAATGCCGCGCTTTATAAATATGGGTTCAGTTGCGACAGCTGTAGAGACTTGGTTTATTTTAAGACTAGTTTGCCAATTTTGCATTGAATTTTGTAGGAATTTTATAAGTGTGGGATGAATTTTGTATAGCTCTAGGACACGCAAAAGCCAACTGTGGGGTACGGAATCAAAGGCCTTTTGGTAGTCGATGAACATCGTGTGGATATCTTTTTTGTTTTTGACTGAACTGTTCATTGTAATTGCGTCAATAGTGAGCTGTTCCTTACATCCCTGACTATTCTTTCGACATCCTTTTTGTTGTTCTGCCAGTATATTGTGTTTATCTAAATGTGTGTATATGACTTCACTTATGCAAGCTGTTAGGATTTTATATAGGGTTTGTAAGCAGGTAATAGGTCGGTATTTGGCTGGGTTTATTGTGTCATTTTTGTCTTTTGGTATCATGTAAGTGACTCCCTGAGTTATGTATGTTGGTAGCAAGTGTGGTGAGTGTATGAATTTGTTTAAGTGTGTGTGTATGAATGGATGTATGCTAGTGAAGTTTTTATACCAATAGTTGTGAATGTTGTCTGTACCTGGTGATTTCCAGTTGTGTGTTCGTTTTATGATGTCTATGAATGAGTCTGTTGGTATAACCTCAAATTCCATTTCTGGGACCTCTAATGATGAAATTTCGGTAATCCAATCTGCTTGGTTATTATGACTGACCGGGTTTTCCCAAATATTTGCCCAGAATTCTCGCAGACTTTCAGCAGATGGTGTTTCTAATATTATTTTGTTATGTTCTTTTTTTTTTCTTCTCTGTCGAGAGTGTTGAAGATCCTTGTGCACGGGCCGGAGCCAAGTGAGCAAGGGGAAAATTAAATCGAAAATGTGGATGAGAGAGTTGTGGATGTTAAAAACTTTCGGGTGATCCGACAGGTGTTTAAGATGGTTGCTTTTTGGAGCATGTGGAGTGTGTAAGCAGGCATGTGGAGAGTGTTGAGGCTTTGTTGAAGGGATTTTGGAATGATACCAGTTGTTGAAAGAACAATAGGGACAATGTGGACAGTTTGCGCTTTCCATTGTGTTTTAATTTCTATTGCAAGGTCTCTATATTTGCTAAGCTTTTCAGATATTGTTGTTTGTATGTTGTGTGAGTTAGGTATGGCTATATCTATTAAATAAACCGTATTATTAGTTTTGTCGTGTAGTTATTATTATTATTATTTTGTTATGTTCTTTTTTTTTTCTTCTCTGTCGAGAGTGTTGAAGATCCTTGTGCACGGGCCGGAGCCAAGTGAGCAAGGGGAAAATTAAATCGAAAATGTGGATGAGAGAGTTGTGGATGTTAAAAACTTTCGGGTGATCCGACAGGTGTTTAAGATGGTTGCTTTTTGGAGCATGTGGAGTGTGTAAGCAGGCATGTGGAGAGTGTTGAGGCTTTGTTGAAGGGATTTTGGAATGATACCAGTTGTTGAAAGAACAATAGGGACAATGTGGACAGTTTGCGCTTTCCATTGTGTTTTAATTTCTATTGCAAGGTCTCTATATTTGCTAAGCTTTTCAGATATTGTTGTTTGTATGTTGTGTGAGTTAGGTATGGCTATATCTATTAAATAAACCGTATTATTAGTTTTGTCGTGTAGTGTTATGTCGGGTCTGTTATAATGGATAGTTTTGTCAGTTATGATGGTTCGATCCCAGTATATTTTATGACTTCTATTTTCTAAAACTATGCTCGGTTTATATTTGTAATACGGTACTATTTCATTTATTAATTTATATTTGTGGGCTAGATTCTGGTGTACTATTGCTGCTACTTGGTCATGGCGATGTTTGTAATCTGTTTGTACTAAGGCTTTACAGGCACCTGTAATGTGCTGTATAGTTTCGGATGTTTTGTTGCAGTGTCTACATGTGTCTGTTTGTTGATTCGGGTCTTTCATGATGTGTTTTCTATAGTTGCGTGTAGCTATAATTTGGTCCTGGATGGCTAGCATAAAGCCCTCGGTCTCGGGAAACAGTTCGCCTCGCCTGAGCCATTCGTTCGACTGTACTTTGTCGACGTGTGGCTGGCTCAGGAAAGAGTGATGTCTCCCGTGAAGAGCTTTAGCAGACCATTCAAATACCTTTTGCTGTGTGGTTGTAAGTGTTTCAGTGGCTTGTGTGTTTCTGTCGTGTAGGTTAAGGGGTGTTAAATTTTTGTCAGTTTCTGTTACGTGTTTGTGTAGTGATGAGTGTTCAGCCTTGTGGTGGAAGTATGTTCTGAGTGTCGTTATCTGTTTGTTGTGTAGGTTATGTATGTCTATTAGGCCTCTCCCTCCTTCTTTCCGTGGTAGTGTGAGTCGTTGTATGCATGATTTGGGGTGATGTTTCCTGTGTTTAGTAAGAGATGTATTGATGATGCGTTGAAGTTTTTTAATGTCGGTTTTTGTCCATCGTATTATTCCGAACGAGTATGTTAAAATGGGTATCGCAAATGTGTTAATGGCTTTGATTGTGTTTTTAGAATTTAAGTTAGTCTTTAAAATTAGGTTTAGGCGGTGTGAGAATTTTTTGAGTAGTTCTTGTTTGATCGTCTTCTGTTGTATCTGTCTAGACTGTTTGAATCCTAGGTATTTGTATGTACTAACTTCATCCATCGGTTCTACCGTTTCACCGGAATCAAGAGTGTAACTGTTGTGTGTGATTTTTCCTTTTGAGATCGATAATATTTTGCATTTGTCTACTCCAAATTGCATGCAAATGTCTTGTGAAAATTGTTGTGTTATGTCTGCTAGTTGAAATAATGAGTTCGTGTCAGGTGCGTATAATTTTATGTCGTCCATGTACATTAGGTGTGATAGTGTAAATTGTGTATTATTATTTTTCAGCGTGTAACCTATGTTAGATTTGTCTAATAGCTGTGATAGTGGGTTTAGCGCCATACAAAACCATAAGGGACTTAGAGCATCTCCTTGAAATATGCCTCGTTTAATTAATATTGGTTCAGTAGCTACTATCATGGACGACTGGTTTATTTTGAGAACTGTTTGCCAATTTTGCATGGAATTTTGTAAAAATGATTTTAGTGTGGGGTGAATTTTGTATAAATTTAAGACGTGCAACAGCCAACTATGTGGAACTGAATCATAGGCCTTCTGGTAGTCAATGAACATCGTATGGATATCAGTTTTGTTTTTTACTGAGCTGTTCATAGTAATCGCGTCGATAGTTAGTTGTTCCTTACAACCTTGGCTGTTTTTCCGGCATCCTTTTTGATGTTCCGCTATAATATTGTACTTAGTTAAATGTGTGTATATGACATCACTTACACAGGCTGTGAGGATTTTGTAAAAGGTTTGTAAGCAAGTAATAGGTCGGTATTTGGATGGGTTTAATATGTCGTTTTTGTCTTTGGGTATCATGTAGGTGACACCTTGTGTTATATATGTTGGTAGTGAGTGTGGTGATTGTATGAATTTGTTTATGTGTGTATGGATGAATGGGTGGATACTAGTGAAATTCTTATACCAATAGTTATGAATGTTGTCTGTGCCTGGTGATTTCCAGTTGTGTGTTCGTTTTATGATGTCTATGAATGTGTCTATTGGTATAAATTCGAATTCCATTTCTGGGATCTCTAATGTGACATCTGTTATCCACTCTGCTTCGTCATTATGACCAACTGGGTTTTCCCAAATATTCGCCCAGTATCCACGCAATGTTTCAGCAGAAGGTGTCTCTAGTGTTTCAGCAGCTGTGTCTGTGCAGTTTGATGTAAGTCCTCTATAAAAGAGTTTTTCATTGTTCCTAAATTGTGAGTTTTGGGTTTTTCGGTGTGTGCATGATAAATATCTCCTAAGTCTACTAGCTGCAGCATTGAGTTTTTGTTTTAACGTGTCCAGAAAATGTTCTATCTGTGTGTTTGCGTTTTCGTGTTGGGCGTGCAGTTGGTACCTATTCTTTATTTCTTCTACTGCTGCTACTACTTTTCGGCTTCTATTTCCTCTTAAAAATTGTGTCAATCTTCCTATACTAGCTCTAAAATTGCCTATTCTCTTTTCTATCCTTATTTGCCATTTCGGTTTTCTGTGTTTCTTTGTTCGGAAAACGTTCTGTGCGATGTGTGATAGTTTTGCGCCATTGCATTTTGCTGCAGTCCATGCGGCACAATAAATGGCAGTCTGTAAGGTACTAAAGTCTGTGTCCGGCTGTAAATGTTTGGGTAAAATGTTTGTGTTTATGTAATGGACTATTGCTGAAAATTTTCTAGATGTCTTTTGTTTAGGAATATATGGTCTATTAGTTGGGTTTGTGCCAGTAAAATATTGTTGCGCTTGTACAAATGTATCATCTATTTCCGAATTTGTTTCTGGTGCAGCAATAAGGTTGGTTTCCGTAGTATTAGCTTCTCCTATCTGTATGTGAGTTAAGAAAGATTCTTCCTCAGTGCTTGAGGTTAAGTGGGTTCCTACATAATTATGTGTATGTGTAATTGTGTCTGTATCTTCCGTGTGAGTGTTTTGAGTATTTGCAAAGTGAATGTTTGGTGTGGAGTTATCTTCGTTCGGTTCTTGTGTGTCGTGATGAATGATTATACTGGGTTGCTCCCCATGATTAGTCATATTGTTTAGTTGTTCAGCGACTTGTTTTTTAATTTCAGCTATCCTACTCTGGCTAATATATTTGTTATTAATAATTGCCCGTCTTTGATCAGATATTCTTTGTTCTGATAAATGTGACAGTTCTGGGTATAGGTTTACAAATTCCTCATGCAATAGTTTTCTATAGGCTGTTTTATTGGTTTCTAATTGTGTGATAGTAAAATATATTCTAATAATTGATTCGTTGCAATCATTTGACCATTTCAAGCGCTGTCCGCACTGTGTAGTAGCTGGTGTTCTAATTGTTTGTGTAGTAGAGTGTTGTTGTGTTTGGGTATGGGTCATCTGTAATTCTGTCCGGACTTCCATGTAGATTTTATCTATTGCTTCTTGTGGTAGTAGTTTCTTTTGTACTATCGCTCTACGTTGGTCTCCTATCCTTTGTCTGCTTGCTTGCATGTCGGGGTATTTATCTAAGAATTTTGTATGGAGAGTGGGAAGGTATGCTTTAGTGTCTGTTTCTAGGTTAGTGAGTTGGAGATAAGTACGCAGGATGAATTCGTTCATTTCAGCGCTCCACTTCCTGCGAATTACGGCAGTGCTAGTGTTGGGTACAGGGTCTCTGACAGAATTTGTCTCCTGTACAACATCCACCGACTGTATGCTAGCTGATGATAAAGATGGTGATGGTGAGATGCAGAAAGATTGTGATGATGACGCGATTGATGGGAAAAGTGATGAAGAACATGACGACTCATCGTCATGTGGTTCTGCAGCAGTCTGGGACTGAGCAGTTGGTTGCGGTACGGTGCCCCCCCCAGAATACGAAGGGCAGCCCAGGCTGGAAGCCATGGGGCGGGATTCTCCGTCGCGATTCGCTTCGGTACCCGCCTGGGGTAAAACTCTATTACGTAGTCGCATTTCATGTAATATGAAGAACCTAGGAAGGTTTCTAAAAGACGGAAGAAAACACCGAAGTGTAGGTGAAGGGTAAATGTAGGGTAAGGGAAAGGAATAAATAAGGAAGTTGGGACCGTTAGTTGAGAAGGGTTATGTCAAGGTGTAAAGACAAATGAAATCATTTTTAGTATCTCCTGGTTACCCACGGGTACAGGGTCGTCGTGATCTTAGTGACTATCTTATTGTGTTCATGCCTTCCCGCATGCCCCCCCACCACGTCAAGGTGGCCCCTTAGGGGGGTTATTATTATTATGTCTCGTTATTTTTTATAAAATATCTCACATCTATGTGTGGGTCGAAATGGCACGGGCCGAAGCCAAGTGCTTTAAAGTAAACTGGATTGAAATAAGTTATGCGTTCAAAAATTTCCGAGTTAACCGACATGTATTTAGAATTACTGCTTTTTGTAGTAGTAGATAGGTAGATGGACTTATATTCAGTGAGGCTAGGCTATTGTGTAGGGTTTTTGGGATGACTCCTGTGCTGGATAATATGATGGGGATAGTTTTGGTATGAGTGATATTCCACTGTGTTTTTAGCTCTATGGATAAATCAGTATATTTTGCTATTTTTTCTGTGTGTGTGCTGGTAAGGTTATGGGTGTTACATACTGCTATATCTATTATGTATACTGATTTCTTTTGCTTATCTAACATAGTTATGTCTGGTCTATTGTTGTATATAGTTTTATCAGTTATTATAGTTCTATCCCAGTACAACTTGAAATAATCGTTCTCTAACACCGCTTGTGGTTTGTATTTATAATAGGGAACTTTATCTGTAATTAGTTTTGTTTGGATAGCTAAAGACTGATGGATTATTGCAGCTACTTGGTCATGGCGGTGTTTGTAGTCGGTTTGGGCTATGGCTTTACAAGCTCCTGTGATGTGCTGGATGGTCTCGGACGCACCATGACATCGTCTGCAGGAGTCGTTGTAGTTGGGTCGGCGGATTATGAATTTTTGGTAGTTGCCTGTGTCTATGACCTGGTCCTGGATGGCAATCATAAATCCCTCCGTTTCAGGGAAGAGTTCACCTCGCTGCAGCCACGCGTTCGATGCTTTCATATCGACATGAGGTTGCTGCAAGTCGAGGCGATGTCTTCCGTGAAGAGATTTACGCTCCCAAGCTGCTATTTTGTCTGCTTTGCTGACGATTTGTTCATTAGTTTGTGGTTCGGTAGTGTGTAAATTAAGTGGAGTAATTTTTTTGTCTATTTGTGTAATTGCTTTGTGAAGTGGTGATTGAAGAGCCTTCTGTAGGAAAAACTTTCTTAAGGTGGTTATTTGTTTATTGTGTAAGTTTTGTATGTCGATAAGACCCCGTCCTCCTTCGTCTCGTGGTAGTGTGAGTCTCTGAACACAGGATCGCGGATGGTGTTTTCTATGCGTAGTGAAGA
The DNA here is from genome assembly GCA_963856015.1 of Helicoverpa assulta. Taxonomy (NCBI): domain Eukaryota; kingdom Metazoa; phylum Arthropoda; class Insecta; order Lepidoptera; family Noctuidae; genus Helicoverpa; species Helicoverpa assulta. The sequence goes on from CAWLCW010000016.1 coordinate 9,095,190, forward strand.
TTGTGTTAATGGAACGTTGTAATTTACTCAAATCTGTTTTGGACCAATTTATAATGCCAAAAGAGTAGGTGAGTATGGGGATGGCAAATGAATTAATGGATTTAATTAAATTGCGCGACGTTAGTTGAGATTTTATAAGCATATGTAGTCTGTGTCTGTATTTAGTTATAATTTTATTTTTAGTACGTTTTTGATCTATTTGGTGCGATTGCTCATAGCCTAAATATTTATAAGTGTCATTTTGTGAAAGGGGTTCTATGGCTTGGCCTGAGTCTAATACGAATGGGTTACTATCAACATGCTTTCCGTTTCGTAGGGTAAATGTTTTGCATTTGTCAATACCGAATGACATGTCAATATCATCAGAGAAAGTTTGGGTTAGGTCGGCAAGTGAGTGAAGACCTGATACACTGTTGCTATAGAGTTTGATGTCGTCCATGAACATTAAATGGGTCAGCTTACAACTATCCTGGTTTTCATTATTTTTAATTGTAAGACCACTATCAGAAGAGTTTAAGAGATTTGATAGTGGGTTTAAGGCTAGGCAAAACCAGAGAGGGCTTAAGGCGTCTCCTTGGTATATTCCTCTCTTTATGGGTATGGGATCTGTGTCTATGGATTTTCCTACTTTAAGTTTAGTACTCCAATGTTTCATGGACTCTGTTAAAAAAATGAATTATTTGAGGATGAATTTTGTAATGTTGTAGTATGTACAGTAGCCAACTATGAGGAACAGAATCGAAAGCTTTTTGATAGTCTATATACATGGTGCAGATATCGTTTTTTAAGTTAACATTGTGTTTCATGGCAATGGCATCTATGGTTAACTGCTCTTTACACCCCTGGCTGCGTTTACGGCACCCTTTTTGCTCCTCCGCTAAAATGTTGTTCTGTGCGGTGTGTTTGTATATAATTTCTGCAATGCAACCGGTAGTTAATTTGTAAATAGTTTGTAGGCAAGTTATGGGTCTGTATTTGGCTGGGTTTGTGTGGTCGGAGTCTTTAGGAAGCATGTAGGTTAGGCCTTGTGTGATAAATTCTGGGATATTCTGTGGATCTTTAATGAAATCGTTAATGTGATTATAGATGGAGGGGTGTAGGAAAGTTAATTTCTTGTAGTAATAATTGTGAATGTGATCAGAACCTGGACTTTTCCAGTTATGCGCTTTATTGATGACGCTAACGAACACCTCTAATGGAATAGCAGTAAATTCCATATCTGTTACATTTTGTAAGTGGCGTTTATCGTCTTGTATCCATGTGGCAGTGTGATTGTGCTCTGATGTGTTCGACCAAATGTTTGACCAATAGGTGTGTAGGTGTTCAGGATTAGGATTGGGTCTGTCTAATGTGTGTTGAATATTTTGTGTATTTGTTGTGTTCGAGGTGAGAGTTCTGTAAAATCGTCTTTCGTTGTTTGTAAACTGTATATTCTGATCTTTTCGTTTAGTGCAGTTGAAATATCTGCGACGTCTACTTGTTACGGCGGAGAGTTTCTGTTTTAGACTATCCATAAATTGTTCATTTGTTGTATTAGGTTCTTCGTAGGTAGAGTGTGTTCTGTATTTGTGTTTTATTCTGTCAATATGTGTAATTAGTCTTAAGTGTCTGTTTCCGTTGATATATTGTGTCATTCTTGCTATGTCTTTGCGTATTTTTTCTATTTTTATATCTAGTCGTTTTAGCCACTTTGGCCTTCGGTCTACTACTGTGATGTGTTGTTGTGGAGATGTTTGTGAAGGTGTTTGTGTAGATGTTGTCAGCTCTTTAATTTTGGTTCCATTACAAATTGCTGCGGTATAGGCAGCACAATAGATGAGTGTGTGAGTTTTCAGAAAGTTGTCTTCATTTGATGCGTATTTTGGTATAACTGTATTATTTAGATATGAAATTATGTGTGCAAATTTCTTTGATGTTTTCTGTTTTGGTATAAATGGTCTATTTGTGGGGTCTGTTAATAGATATTTATTATAGGTTTCTTCAAACGTCTTTTCTATTTTGGTATTTAGCGATTCATCTACAATCATGTTACCTATCGTTGCTTCGGCTAATGCATCTATCTGTGAGTGTGTATTGTCAATCCCGATTTGAAGATCTGTTTGGTTTAAATCATTACTAGTGCGTAAGCTGCTAGGAAGAATATTTATAATGTTTGCTACTGTGTCATCATGTTGTGAATCTTGTGCGGGTTGAAGGTTCAGGGTATTCCTAACTTGTTGTTTTATTTCTTCTAATCTATCATCAGATATAAGCTTATTATTTATAATTACTCTACGCTGATCGGCAATACGCTGTTCGGAGACATGTGCAATGCTGGAGAATTGTTGTGTTATGATCGTGTGTAGTTGTTTCCTGTAAGCTGTTCTATTGGTTTCTAAATGGGTTATTTTAAAATATTCTGTTATTATTGCCTCATTGATATCGTCGGTCCATCTTAAACGACCAGTTGTGTTTAAGGATTGTTGTGATTCAGCTATGATAGATTGTGTAAGTGCAATTGTGTTTTGAGTTTGACTAATATTTTGTAAATTAATTCGAACCTCATTTTTTATGGACTCTAATGTGGTTTCTGGGAGTAATTTATTTCGTAAAATGGCGCGTTTCTGATCTCCTAAGCGTTGTTTCGAAACTTGCATGTCGGGAAACTTGTGGATAAACTTAATATGTAATGGATCTAAATAGCCGCGGATTTTAGTATCTAAATCTGTAACTTCAAGGTAAGTGCGCCAGATGAACTCATTCATCTCTCTTGTCCATCTCAATCGCGCGCGTGCTTGGCCAGTGGTGGGTACAGGATTGTCGGCGACTGCCTCCTGCACAACATCCACGGTTGCAGAATTTATAGAACTACGTGGGGAAGTAGAAGAAGAGTCAGTGTTATAGTTTAAACAAGAAAGAGGAGAAGAAGGGAGTGAAGGGAATAGAGATACAGAAGAAGATGGTCTGCTGTAACCTTGTTCGGGTGACCCGGTAGGAGCCCGCTGACTCAACTCACTACCACCGATGGTTCGTATGCTGGAGCGCCCAGCATCGGCTCCAGGCGCGCCCCGGCGATCGCCCCCGGGCAGCGATCCTATACGTAATTTTCTTTGTGCTCTAGTCTCCATGTCGTCTATGGGTTACTATTGCCACGTTAGCCGCCCAGTAATATAATTCTTGCGTTGCCCGCCCCCCACGTGATCTGGTGTTCGATCGGGACGTGTGGTTAGGTTTCAGGGGGCTATTATTATTAAGTTTACATATTTTGCATCAGAAAAAATAATTAAGGTCTACTTAATACTTCTCACTCAAAGTAATTTGTTTTAAGGCCACCACATTAGTGGAAGATAAGCTAAACTATGTTTATGAAAAAATCCTGATATGAACTCCATCTGTAACTTTAAATGATAATTAATTGTTCCACTAAAGTCATCATTTTTGACATAATGTTCAAAAAATAATTTAGATGGCACCGTTTTAAATTTGGCTGAGAACTATTAATTTTCTTTTTATCAAGGTAATAATTATAGTTGGATTTTGATGTGGCACGGCAAACTGACAAACACTATTGAAATGTCTATCGAAAAATTACACTACGTGTTAAAATATGGTGAATTACGGAAAAAACACAACTCCATCTGTTGAAATAATAATCCTCTATAAAGAATGTATGGTAATATTGTCATTTACACCTCGCTCCTTTGACAAATTGGATGTATTTTATTTACCACAGATGGAGCTACTTTAACCTTGGCTAAACAAAATTTACATTTTTTTTTTCTTCCGAAGTTACTTATAAAGGTGTGATTTTCTGTGTAAAGATTAATAATAGGCCGATCAACTAATATAAGTACAACATTCAAATGTACAGTTTTGACAAATAGATTGCGTGTCGTAATATTTTACATCTTGAATTCACAAAATTAATCATATCTTTTGATAGAGTGAATCGATTTCGATGAAACAAAAACTAAGTAATACCCCAAGTTACGTAGAATTTTTGTATATAAGCATTGTCTGCATTTAATTCGTAGATTTTACGTGAATCGCGAACAAACAAACAGATAAACAGACAAACAGACAAACAGACAAACAGACAAACAGACAAACAGACAAAAATGATGGAAATGGGTTCTGTTAGTTATCCTTTAACATGCTGGCTATTTTTTTTGTCAATTTCTTCAATGTACAAAAATTACTTTTCTACAGATTTATTATATGTATAGATTACTTAAAATTTTGTTAGTGACTTTTATGACAGAAGAACAGTAAATAATCACCACAAACTTCAGCCAATTCCTGTAATTTTTTACAACATAGATTTTAAGAAAGCCAAATCTATTGTTTTTCAATACAAAACATACGTTTTTAATTAGGCACTTAGGTACCTTCGGAACGACAAGTCATTATAATATAATAAACATTAAAACTAAATTACAATACCAAATAGATATAACAAACACAGCATTTGTTGTGTGAGTGCTCTCGTCAAACGTCACGTATTTATTTAAAAAGTTAAACTCGCGTAATGTTTTGAAAGGGAAAATTATGATAAGATTCTCAAAGAAATGCCAATAAACAGCATACTTCTTAATATTTTAGCAAGCCTTTACAAAATAATCATTTTACGTAAAATGATGGCATAATGAATTACTTATCTTCAGGCTTGTTTGAATTAAAAAAAAAACATGCATACAGGGTTTTAATTTACTTTGGTTTCATCAATGAACTTTTAATATAGTACAGCTGCTGTTAATCAAAGTTGTATCTTAAAATATTTTTAGTTATTTATTTATTTTTCCTTTCTTACAACTATCCTTACAGATTACATCTAATATATGTGCGTACACAGTCTAATGTACTCCTCTTATGTACTCTTCTTATGTACTCTTCTTATGTACTCCCTTATGTGCTCCTCTTATATACTCTTCTTATGTACTCCCTTATGTATTCCCATATGTACTCTCTTATATACTCCTCTTATGTACTCCTCTAATGAACTCCCTTCTGAACTCGTTTCAACACTAGAAACTGATTATATCACAGATACTTCTATATTCTCTTATGAACTCTCTTATGTTCTTATATACTCCTCTTATGTACTCCTCTTATATACTCCTCTCATGTAGTCTCTTATGAACTCATGTACTCTCTAATGTTCTCCTCTTATGTACTACTCTCGAGTACTTCTCTTATGTCCTCCTCTTATCTAATCTTTTATGAACTCATGAATCTCTAGTCATCTCTAGAGTTTGTAAGTATGAGGAAACATTAGCTGTGAATATTTTGTTTCATCTTTCTAGCTTTTCTTAAAACTTTATAATACTTATATACAATATAATACTTAACTACTTAAACCGAGGTATAACCGTCGGGGGCTGCCAACCGTAGAAGCCTTTATTTGGCCTATCCTGACCTCCATAATGAACATTATTGTGTTTCAACTGCATGTACCAAAGTTAATATGACACGTGTTAAAATAATGACCGTCAACCAAACTGGATTAACTGGTTGTTATAATAAAACTACTATGAATGAATTTATGGCATTCGTCCGTACATTAATAATATCAATCTTAACTTAAATCCTTGAGGAAAACAGTAACAAATATTGGCTGATATTGGCTTTCTGTTTACACACGATAGAAAAAAATAAAACAGAAATTCATGGGGGTTTTCTAATAAAGTTATTATTACTTTCTGTAAATGATAATGGTACCGTGCAATAACTATGGTCACATACTACTTATATTAATAATGCAGTTACAATGTTATCTGATTGCCATAGAAGTAAGTGAATTAGAACAACTCCTCTGACTGCAAACATCAATGAGCGCAATATGAAATTAAAACAGCTATCTGTAGACAATTCAATATTTGCATTACCACCTCTTTTCGCAACAAAAATGACATATGTAGTAAAAAAAAAAAACATGTCGCGTTGTCATATTGCGTTGTCCTGAACAAAATTTTTATGTGTATTTGACAAACTAAATTGACCAATTTAAATTGCAATGAATCAAAAAGAAAGGAGAAAGATAAAGTCACCGCCCTATAGGAAAGGGCGTCAGCTGCCAAGTTTGGAAACTCTGATCCCATCAGAGTCTATAATCGCAAACCTTCAGCCTGTCCAGGAGGAAACAAAAGCTGAGCTGGTGGAAGAGTCTCCTGAAAGATATGATTCAAACGAAGCATTCAAGTCCGAAATTGAAAGGTTTATAGAAATATCCAAATACTTTTCAAGCCCACTTCGTAAAACTGCGTCGTACATATGTGAAAATCGCCTCGTTTCATACCCGAGCATTTTCAGAATAGAATATAAGCGAGGGACTATGTCGACGGAGCACATCAAATTTTGTAATATTACACTAGAACCGGTGTACATAAGACTTTTCAAACTCATCCCTGATTTGGAACAAGTCAGGTTCACAAACTTGTCCCTATCACGATGTAAGCGGATCCCCCCCGGCTTGTCGTTCAACTTGGCATTTGTGTACGACGACGTAAATGAGAAGCCAGCCTGTAACGCGAAAATGATATTTGTCGCTTCTAGGAAAACCTCAACCCCTTGCTATCAAATATGCGAAATTGAACTAGACATTGAAGCACAAAAAACCCGCTTGGTCGCTGTTTGACCAAGCTACTTACTTGTCCGTAATTTGAAATTCTAATTTTAGTTAACATAATGTGTCCATTGTTCCAATTTACTTACCTTTTATTTACCATGTTTCTGGTTCTACAGTTATACAGTTGTAAATAAATTGTCATCATTAAAGTCAATACACCTATACTAAGTCCTTATAATTTAGAGGTGCGTTGGGGTGTCACTTCAATATCACCATAATAATCCTTTTCACTATTGGCTTCAAATCAATAACCAAGAATAGGAGTGATTCAAACAACGCTACAATAGTAGACAATACCTACCTATAACTGAAAATAGGTAAACGTTTAAACCTCAATATTAACCCTGACCTCCAATAGCCGCACAATTAATAAAAATTTATACGTGCCGTACATCATGACATGTGATTTATGCAAATTTTATGAAATACGACATTTTGTCGTATACGAGAATACATACACATTTTTTGTCATTGAAGGTCATTTTGTAATGAATATTGCAGCGATTGAGACTTTCAAAATAAGACACAATTTTGAAAGTTTCGTTTTCTATAGGTAAATATGTTACTTGAGTGAGAATATTTGTTTATTTTCCTCTACAGCCTTACTTATAAAAATCAACTAATCATCTTCTAAGCATTGTTTTAACTAATTACTACTTAAAGCCTTAAGTAGTGATTAAATTTTTTATACCTATAAACGTTGCTTAAGCATGTCTTAAGTAATGAACAGATAATGACATAAAAAACATACTAATTTCTCAGCACTACCTGAATGTTGGTAGCTTAAAAAAATATTTGTCATCAAAATGTTGTGTAATGGCAACAATGGCATCCGTAAAATATAAAATTAAAAAGTTGAGCTGTCAATAAACCGGAAATGAAAAATCAGCTGGTAAAGATTCAGCCATTTTGCTAATTAGCGGGTTAAACAAGGGTGTGAGCCTACTTAATTTGACAGCTCATTTAAGACATTGCTAAGCAGGTGATTTAGTTAAGCCAAGTTTATAAGTAAGATTTTTTCTTAAACACCCCTTAAGTATAACTTATTATTTAATTCACGTTTATAAGTAAGACTGCTAGTTTGCAAATCTATGCCTGTGGGAAATTGCCGAACTTCAGGTCGTATCCGATATCTTGCATTCGTCGTTAGAATTACATTAGCATTTCCTACATACGCGATCCAACAAAAATATTGCTACATTTTCAACATTGAAGTAGCGTAGTATTTTGAGTAGCGCATTGAGTAAGCGCATAAGCATCTTCTTATCTGCAGGAGCAATTATTTTAGATTACTATTATGAAACCTAACAAATTACAGCTAACAACAGTATATGTAGTAATTGTAACGGCTGTTTACATCTAATCAAATCAAATAATATCGACGCAGTAAGTTAATTTTGCAAGTCATTGTTTATGTATGGAAAAAATACCTACCCATCTTTCTACATTGTAAAGCTATACGGGTCAAGGCCTTTCAAGGTTAGATATTAGTAACAATTATTCATTATTGACAAGGAGTACTGACCCTTATTGGACTTCAAGAAGGAGACCAAAGAAATAATCGTTACAGTAAACCATTGTGCAAAATAATAAAGACACGTAGTTGCTAGTTATGCCACTATTTTGGGAAGAGTTGGTGCCCCAGTGTTTAAGTTTACGATGCAAAAGAACTGTACTTATAATACAGCATTTTTTTTAAGAGTAGACTTATAAACATTTCAATTTTCTACTATAATTTTTTATTCAAATTAAATACTACAGCTATCAATCGATATGATCAACAGATCATACGAAAAGTGTAACAAAACAACAAAAACTAATAAAATCGCTCTTTCTGACGCACATGTGACGCGTAGCTCAGATCTTTCCGATTGACGTCATATCGGGACCTCGCCAGCCTAAGGTTGATTATTGTCATTATTAATCTTTGTTTTCTTTAAACCTAAGTATTGCTTCAATATGGATAAAGTATATAAGTATAGTAATCCGTTTTGACTGTTACTCAAGCTTAAGGTTTGACATAATTTACAAAGTACATCGTGGAAAATTGAAGTTCTTTCATACACTTTTTCCAATACATAGGTACTTCTAATCTTTGGTTAACCCCTCATAATGTAGCATAGCTAAGTATGTACTATGTAGTAGTAATCAATAACGTATGATGATTTTCGGTATGAAATGTATTAGACCACGGGCCATAAGTAGACCAATTTTCTGATAAAGATATGCAATGGTGAAACAAAAATAAAATAGCCACACATCAAAGACATAAATAAGGCCAAGGTCTTCCAAGAACTTTATATTCCATGACCGGTGATTTCCATAATAATATTAAAATATCTTTCCATTTTATGATAAAGTTTTACTGCAGTAAACACAGGTTGTGTATGTCCTACGAAGAATGTGACACTCGATTTGAATCCTAACTAATATTATAATACTAAAGTTTGTTTGTTTAAATGCGCTAATCCACTGGCCATATTGAAAATGGTCTTTCATTGTTACGAGTAGATAGTCCGTCTATCAAGGAAGGCTATATGTTACTTATTTTCGAAGAAGAAGAAGCGAAGTTTCGCAAAGTAGTTTTCACGGGATCAGGTGAACCCGCAGGCAGAACCTAGTAACTCCATACTCTTCTACTAAAAAGATTGTGTCCTCCTGATCCTTAAAATATGCATTCCATTCTATGATAAAAAAACAAACGATCCACTGCTGAGAATAGGCAGGGTCAAAAATAAGATCCAAAAGAAACTGGATTTTGGGGATTGGGAAAGGTCATTTGCAACCAAATAACGTCTGATGAACGATCCCTGTTCAAATGTTGCGAGTTTCCTACAAGCTTTTATCCCTGTATGAATATTTTCAAATCAGTTTTATAGAGATTGGATTATGAGTTTTGTTTTCAAAAATGTTTATGTAAATTCGAGTTTTTTTTAATTATTTTTTTTAAGCGATGTGATAATAGATAAGAAGAATTAGGAAAGCCTCTTCGCCTAAGTTTTTTTTTCAAATTCAATTTTCTAGTACAAGTTATCTCGGGTACTCATCGAGTTAGGTCCAAGTTAGAAACCATCTTTCAACTGAAAGTAATTGACGTATGGCCGGAGTAAACGTGACCTAGTCTGGCTTCTACAAAGTTTTTGTTTAAAAGCACTTTACTTGTTTTAGTAAAATAGAGAAGGTGTCCCGACTGATAAAGGATTCAGGATAAAAGGATTTATTTGGTACTCTTTGAAAAGAAAATGGGATTGTTTTATAATTTTGAATAAGTTGTCACCAAAAAAAAGCAGCTTCTGGATATTCAGTATTTTCTGATCTAATAATTGCATTTTCCAATTTGTCTTTTGGTACATTATTTTCCAATGTAGGTGCAAATACTTTGTTATTGTGTAAAAAACTTAAATAAGTAATGGAATAAAATATAGATATAATTAAACGTAGGTATACCATGTAAAATGCGTAAACAGACGAATAACCACAATTTATTAGTCGTTTGCCTCGTTCGGCTTAATTTGCTTTTCTACTAAGTGAAGTCCATACCATTAATACAAGAAATAAGCATAAACTGTGTGTACCCATTCACCGGCTTCATAAAGTACATGGTTCATTTTTGGGTCTAGGTATTCGTTTCTATAATAAACTTCCTCTGTCTATATTAGAACAGCCGTTTAATAAATTCAAAGAACAAATTAAGGCTATTCTTATTCAAAAGGCATATTATACAATTAATGATTATTTGAATGATAAAAATAGTTGGTCGCCATGTTGAACGCAAGACAGCTATATTATATTATAATTGTTTTTTTTTTTTTTTTGTAAATGACATCTAAATTTTACAATTTAATTTTTTTTATTATTGACATTACTTGGTTTTACATTATTGACAGGATACATTTACTGTATTTATTATATTTTAATCATCTATTTATATTTTTTTACTTTGGATTACAGTAAATAAGGACCACTACTTAGCGATAATTGATCCTGATATTGAGTTGTGTAGCAGTGAGTACGTCATGCTCCCTTAGACGGCACTGCTTGCGGTAGCGTCGGCGGTCGGGTTGCCTCCCTCCCTCAAAAATGTGCGAGGGGGGCGATGGCTGATCCTCGCGTTATGCTCGTGAACGGGTGCTGCTTGTGGTGCCAGGTCGTCTTACTGACTATATAAGTAGTATTATATAATTTTAAACTTTTTTCATATACTTCTTTTTTTTTTCTGGCAGAGCGGTCCAATTTACTAGATTCATTACTTACCCATGTTGTACATTACATAGGGTTGCAATAGAATATCACATGAAGGTGGGCACTCCCTCGTAAACTATTATAAATAATTGGAGGCTATACAATTATTATTTTTTTCCACATCATATTTATTCAATGCTTGAGTTAGACAAGTTACGTAGGGTGAGTGCTAGCTAGCATGTGGTGGATTTTTATAAATCATTTTTAAATGTAATTTTATTTTATGACAATATTGCGTATTGCATACTGCAATATACTCATTGTACCTACTTTGTTGAAAGGTTCTTTTAACCTACAGACAGACATGTGTTGCTGGGGAGTTTGTTGCGCCACTTCTTCTTCCCAGCAAAAACACATAGGAAGTGGTGAAGGGTGGGCGTTTTGGGGGCTGTCTTATGTAATTTTTTTTTTGACGTTCGAAAAGTGCTGTTTTGCAGCCAAGTTTGAATAAATGAGTTTTGATTTTGATTTTGATTTTGATTTTGACTCAAATCTCGTACTTAGTAAATACAAGTCTAAATCTATACTAGGGATAATAAACATTATAATAAGGTACGATTAGATGATATTAGCCGTCGCTGCAAAAGGGGCTTATCATCCGATCTTATCAAAAGATTATGTCGATTTTAACTTGAAACATACCTATTTAAGACCATCCCTGGATTTAATTTGATTTAGAACAGAGAAGAAATAACCGAATTATTACCTAATTGATTGTCATTATTACATAGTTACTCATTTATCTGACTATTACGTGAATTCTAAATGATTTGTTTTGAAAGTATCACAGACGTTCTTAAACATTTATTTATGGAAGGAAAACAAAAAAACTGAAGTGTTACACATTGCCAGTTATTCAATACATCTAGTAGCCCAATTAAAAGTTCAAGAATAGGTAGAGGTAGATAGGTACATAAGTAGGTACTTACTAGGAAAACCGGTACTTGCACGAGTTCAATTTAAATGCAGAGGTGTTACGTACTTTATACATTATGGTGCTACTGGAAAATTACCGAATCTGTGATGTCATTCACTATTACATAATCTTATCAATTATCTCAGATTTTGAGAAAATAATACACTATGGTCTTGAGTAAACTAAGTCAGTAAAGAAGAAAAACAATGCTATGAATAAGTGTTGTATCGTTAGCTGTTAATAGAGTAATTGATAGACCTAACTAAAACCTAAGACTACTACATAGAGTGCATAAATATCAATTATATTTATTTTCAAGCAATCAAAATTTTTGGCCATATTGCTCGCAGAGCGGATGGCCGATGGGGTCGAAAAGTGCCGGAGTGGAGACCACGGACTAGCAAGCGCAGCGTAGGACGTCCACCAACAAGGTGAACAAACGACCTTATAAAGGTCGCCGGAAGACGCTGGATGCAGGTCGCCTCCAACAGATATCTGTGGAGATCTAAGGGGGAGGCCTATGTTCAGCAGTGGACGTCCTATGGCTGAGATGATGATGATGAATCAAAATTTACTCGAGTTTTCACGTGCAACGACATCTGTCAGTATTGTGCGGAACTATTTTCTTGACATAAATACACACTGTTGTGTGTTACTTAAATCTCAACGGGACAAAGTCGAGTAGTTGAACAAATAACATGAAGATGGCGCGCAAATCCTTTTTGTTATAAAAAGTTGTTAATTTACGTGCTTAAAAATCCCTTTATATGGAGGTGGAAAAATAAAAACGTTTTGTACAAAAACACAACGCCACTTGAATAACAAAAACAAAATTTAACAGGTCGAAAGTCGACCCTTATTCAGTCTTCAAGCAATCTACGGTACGTAGTCTAATTTTTCAGTCAGGATTATGAATAAATTAACAATTGATAAGTGGGAAAACCACGACGCACTGTTTGTTGGGTATGTGAAAGATCAATACTAGGAAGTAGCAAGTTCTCGTGTATTAATAAAAGTGATAAATAGAGCCTAATTATTTTCGTCGAGCAATATAATACATGAACAAAATTGCTTACCATTTTTTCAAGGCGCCTTCAACACCGGCTAACGCACGTGCAAGTAACCTGTGTAGGATTGAATGAGGTTATTGCACTAAAATAATATTTATGAGAAAATCATAAATATTTGCTTTTTAAACATTAGAATCTCCATTTTCGTCTGATTTGCAAACAATATCAAAAAGAGCAATCCGCAGAAAGTAAATGACTTCTTGAGAAAAACTTTGTGCTCCATTTTCATAGTTTTCCATGGATATCGGCTCGAGAAAAGGGTTGGAGTAGGAGCTCTCAGCAGTACCAGTAGGTATATAAAGGAAATGTCTTTCTATCTTTTTTATTGCTAGCCCAATTACGTTGGCTACGAAAACAAAGCATTTTGGCAAAGCGGGACTTTCAAGATTACGCCATTACTCATTTCATGATTGCTGTGTAGTTTATTGCTCCCTAAAATACCGTCATGCTTACCCGCAAAATATAACCTAGAACTTCTCATTGTTCACCTCGAAGGCACTTAAAGATAATAACAGACTAGATACCACCGGTTTGTTACACGATTTAATTACCTATTATGTGAAAAACTACGAAGGTTAAAGCCCTCATAATGAGTTTCCGAGTGTGAAACAGGTTAATTAGCGGATATATTCGCGTTCGGTCGTCAGCGTGTTTTGGTCAGGACTCGTGAAGTACTGTTATATTAAAGTAGGACACGCTACTCAATGCCATTGCCGTCGAGAAAGAATTGTGTGGACAATCCTACATCTATTCGACGTTGTTTATGTGCTTTAGAATGTGGGGTTTTTCTCAAGAAAGAATATGAAGGATTTAGGTGAACAGGAAATAAGTATTGAATATTGTGATTAAATAAGATTTTACTCATGTTGGTAGGTGAGCGAAAATCCTTATGTCGTAAGATGGTATAAAATATGAGGTGCGAAACTTGAGTCAATAACACTGGTTGTTTGTATTGAATTCTTCTTTGTTCATTGTGCTGCAGTGATGTTGCGTAAAATTCGGCATATTTTTTTTCTCTTACTATGTATTTTATATACTTATTGTCCTACAGGCACCTTGTATCAGAATAAAAGAATTAAAATATTAACCCAAGCCAGCTAGCGAAGTACAGTAAGTTTCTATCAATGAAGAAAAAAATATGATTTTTAATTATTGTGTACAATACAAAAGCATGAAATGCAAATATGGATAAATAAATAACAAATCGATGGAGTAGATGAAATAATATGATATTGTTAAGGATAATCACAGGTACGAGAGGAACTTTGTTAGTAAGCATAGAACAGAAGTGGGAAATAGCATAAGCATCCTGACTAGAAACATTCTAGAAACACAATATTTGATTCCACCATAAATGACCGCAACATATGACCTAATCGCAAGAGAATAACAACTTCGAGTAGCGTACGAGGAAGCTACCGTTATAATCGAAAACACGGAGACCATCTGAAAATGAGTTTGTTTCTACAAATCCACTTAATACCAGCCCACGTACGATGTGGGTTAAGTCAGAACGTCCTTGAGAATGACGCAAGGGAGTACAGTTAGAGCAGTTAAGGAGTGCCTAGAGAGTCGGGCGGAGAGTCGCGCTGTACCATGGGCCGTGAGTCATTGTTGCATGATTGCATCGCATGACGTTAACGCTTTAACGGGAGCTTTCCATCTCCGCGGTCCGGCACAGGATAACGGGATCACTCCCTTCGATTTCAGTTTCGAACACCTTTCGTTTTCGAGTGTTGTGTCGCGAGCGACCTCCACCGCCTTGCGTCACCTTGCCCGTGTAATCGGGTTTTAGAAAATGAAATTCAGTGCGCTCGTGTCCTTCTTTATATGGCTAAGTTATGTTCTTTTAGGCTTTGTCCCGTTTGCGGTTGATGCTGTTGTGGTCGACGACGTCAAAATGTTCGCGTCATCACAAACTGAAGAGTGGCTGAGCGTAGCGCTTGAATAAATAATTTAGCTTGGCGAAGTTTTTTGGCGTGCTAAAATGTCATTGCAAAATATGGATACAGCATCATCGTATTGTATAGTATCTAAATTATTTGCCTACATTTTCGTCTTTTAAACACATAGTAGGCAGTACATACTGTATATATTTGCAAAAAGTGGTAGCCATATCTTACTTTATGTCAATCCTCAAATCGAAGATGTGTTGTAGACAGAAAGCCTTCCAGTACTTTTAAATAGGTAGAAGTTTTAGTTGGCAGAATAAGATTTCCAAATTAATCGTTCGGATTTATGCCTCAAAAAGATCAGTGCTATATTGTAGTGCCATCAACAGACTAAATTTGCAGGTTCTACAGGTGTTAAAAGAAAAACAATAATTAATTCTAACTGTGCTTTTAAATACTGCACTGAAAATGAATATTTCAAATGACCATGACCACGATCGTATTCAGGAGCTACATCAGCCGGCAATTCTAAGCAAAATTTTAAAATTCAAATCGGCATATTATACATTATTGGTTTCATATATTAAAACATTTCATTGGCATAACCGGATGCAGGCTGTCGAATTTGTAAATACCTACAGACAGTAGGTAGTTCTCAATTCGCGCCATCTTTGCGCCAATGTCATTCACCTTTCAAGAGATTTAACAAGGTAATTATATTGTTTTATTGGCATTCTATCACGTTCTAAGCACCTGTAATGTACGGATGCTATTTCAAATCGATATGCCAGTTGGGTATCTACTATATTATCATCTAGATTTTATAAGATTAGAAGGCAATTTGTTCAAAATTACTTGCTTATTTTATGATTCTTGATGGCTTATTTCTTGTATTCCTTTTACAACTTCCTACTGCCTACCGATTACACATTACATAGTGAGGATGTCATCTTATGTGTTCATCAATCACTACTAATATCTACCAATGTCGATACTTCCAATACATAATATAAGCCACTCTATTTATTTTTTTCAAAGATCAGCCACATTATAAAAACGCTAATCGATAAGATCAACGCACAACTAGATATAGTACTCCAAACAACTATCCACCTATTCCACCTACAACTCTATAAAACTTGAATCAATCGATCCAAAAGCTGTTTGTCATCAAGATAAACTAAAATACCACAAATCTATTTGGAATACAAAACAGTCAGTCATAGCTTTAACCCATAAAACCTCATTGTCACGCAACTTGCCTCCGCGCTTCTGCGCTGCGCCATTTTCCAAATGCGTTTGCGAAAATATTCCGGGAGTGACAGAGATGGTGGTGGGTGGGATTGTGCGTGTCAAAGCGAGAAAGAACACAGCGCTAGGCTGCGACGGAGGTCAGGGAACCACAAGTAGGTCGGCTCCATCCTTCCTTAACCGCGTCTAGAGCGAACGACGTTGAACTTGAACGCGTTCGTAGTTAAGAACACGGTTTTGAGATAAAGTATTCAGATGTGACTAATTTCCACTACCTACATAACGCCTTTGACATTTGAATAATATATGTTAGTAAGCCTATTGGGAGTTCTAACTCTTTTTGTGTTGACTAAATCGCATCCTCTGTATTCTCTACAATTGCAGGTATTGGTGTATTACACTTTATGTTTCTGGAGCATTTTTGTTAAAATTTGTGTAACCGAGATCACTTTTGCTAACTTAACCAAATTGCAAATAAAAAAATTACTTAAAGATAATATTTTTGCTAGCCAGATCGATGTGGCGTTAATGATGAAACATACCTATGTAACTCAAAATTTTCGTGTATAGAAACCTCGATTCAAGTTTCAGAAACACAATAGAAGTTAATTTGCTATTTCTAAATAACATTAAGTAGACACTCATTCATGTGCATGCCAATAAGTATGGAGGTACCTTATGTTTTCATCGTAACTTCTGATTTATTTTCCTACGTTTATTCGTGTCATGTATTGTAATAAAAAACTTTGAATTCAAGACTCGATGGATGACGCAACTGCCAAAATGGTCAACAGCGGTCATTTCACTTTGGCCAACTTACGTGAGAGCCGGCTCTATCACCTATCTCCTTTCATCCACGGGGAAAGTCGTAGGCGTGACAAGGACGCATTACTGGCTATCTTTAAGATATTCCCTTATGTATAGATGTACGTGATGGTACCTACTGGGCCTCTCGAGACTTGAATCTTTCTAAATAATAGGCATGCGCTTAAAAATGTTCGCATACTATCTATGTTTTGCGAGATTCCTGTCGTGGATAGCTTTATGGCTGGCGAGAGGTTTATCAGCTCTGCAAATAGGGTTGTTTCCTAGTATTCAGTTAATTAAAAATAGGTATATGCACCGCAAGTTCACAAAACTAGAAACACGATAAGCTATATTATATTATTTATAACTGACCACATAATTTTAAAATAATTTATGAATTTTAAAGTTATCGTCTATTACGTCACGCCCTTGAAAACGGCGAATCGAGTCCGATGTCGTCACTTTACATTGACAATGACAAGTATTTGACAGTGACAGTCTATGACAGGTATAACCTGAGAATTGATGTGTTGTTTTCTTTGGTTTTTATTTGTATTTGAGCGAAAAAAGTTAGGAAATAATTATAGAGAAAGCATTTATGAAAGCTGATAGTTTTATTGTCGCTCAATTCTTTGCTAATAACCAAGATGACACAAACATAACCTCAATAACAAACACAAACTTTACGTTCCTTTGCACAGTTTTATTTTACCGCGTACACAACTCAAAACATTACAGGTATTTTCTTTTGTACCCAATGTTTAAAAATAATGTAAATGTTTAAAATATTTGTTTTTGTATCCATATTATAAGAATACATTATTAAAATTTAAAAATCAATGAGTTCTTTCTAATTAGTTACTTCTCTTTAGATGTGCGTTAAAGTGTAAAGGAACACATAGTACATGTTGACATCACAGTCACGTGATCGAGCGTTTTCTGGGTATGTTTTACGAAAAATAGAAAAAAATCGAATACATAAAAAGTAAAGAGATTTAAGACGCAAAATTATAGGAGGGGTGATCTTTAAATTATTTAGAAGCTATTGAAATAGATTTTCGAAAATTGGAAACAACCCTATTTTGATATCCATGAATTAATAGGCTGTAGCGTAGTATTATCAAGTGTACATGTAATATACAGACTTTGTTAAGTGAATGTACTTTTATTGGGTGGAATTTATTAATGAACGCGATAATGCCGCTGATGTATGAAAATATTATATTATTGCACCTACAATATTTTTTATATGGAGGAATCTCCATATTGTGACTGTTACTGTTAACTATACCAAAGTAATAAAATCCACAGAAAGTTTGGAACAGAACCTCTCATTTATTACCTTCATACCGTATATATTCCAAATATATTTCACTTTCAGTACCTATTCAAAATCTTTTGACATCTTTACAATGCGTACCCTTTTTGAACAGTTCGTAGTAAATAAAATGGAAAACACAACTGCATCACTTTTGTCTAATATTTGTAACAGTTCAGATGCAATAAATTATATGGAGCAGTGAAATAGAAAGTTAAAGGAAGAGTATTTCTTTATATTCTACCCTTTTGTTTCAAGGGACACAATATAGAAGGGAGTTGGACAATACGTCGTAACCAAAAAGGCCTACCGTTTGTTTCTTAAAACAAACAATAGTCTGTATTGCGGTAATTTTACGCAGTTTTGCATATTTCCTCGTAAGGGATTTGCGTTGGTAAGGCCGCGCTACAGTTTTATTATAATATCTTTTGTCCGAAAAAACAAAAGAAAAGGAAGCTTCAATAGACACAAAAAATAAATGGATATGGTTACGACTGCTTACGTTAGCAACGAACTACCTAAATATCTAAGGAGGACGCTTCAAGAAGTTTCATGGACCTGTTGGTTCTGTTCAGTACCACTGTATGAACAAAATAAGATGCTCTGGCTCTTAGGTCTAACTCTGTGAATTGTGCCTTGGCCATCTTCTGTCCTCAACTTCCACACCCCATACGATTTTCTATATCATCTTTCACGCTAATACCTACCTACATATATATGAGATCTACGCGCATAATAATCTCGTAATTGGCGTCAAACAACTGACAGTTGTTAATGTTATGAGCCTACGCTATCAATATAACCCACACCCTTTCATGAAGTCCTACTGTGAGAACATTTAGGCAGATCATGTAGGCGGACCAGTAAAACTATGACTAAAATACAAAACAATTGATTACAATCTATGTATTGAAGTCCTGTAACTGTATTAGATAAGATGGTATCACTGCCAATGTCAGTGAATGAATTCAAATGAATGATGGCATTCGTTCATGGCATTGTCTGTGACCATTGTTGTAATGCTAAAATTGTGGAGTGACCTTCAAAACGATAGTATTCACGCATTGTATTTATATAGAAACCATCAAATCGTGTGACTGAATATCAACAAAGGTCCGTACAAAATCTGATCTAGCGCAGCTTCCGCTACTCGAATAGTGTGTGAAGTCCCTTATTGCTAGCCAAATTCGAAGTACCTACACGTCCAAAAAACCTTTTTTCAATACGCCACCTTTACTGTTTAGCATAAATTGCTTAGAATTTTAAACACGTTCATCATTCTCCCATAATTTGTGTGCTGCTAAAGGCATGATTGACAACTTAGTAAACGTCGTAAAAGTTAAACAAGATTTATGTAGTTAGTTTCGTTCTCCCTTCATTTGTAAAGTGAACTGCTGTACATAATGATTATCATAGTGATAAATGCAAATGGGTCATAGACTTAGGATCGTTCACGTTGCATGCAGTATTGTGTCAAAGGATGGCCGGTGGCTGGTGTGGACGGTCACGTTGGGAATGCGCTGGCTCGTGTCGCTGCACGTGCTGCACGAACCTTGGCTCCGCTAAAATTCATATATTCCACAACCTAGGTTTTTAGGCCAGGACCTTGTGAAACATAAAAGTTCTGTAGTTTCTGGAACAGTCTCACATTCTCAATTAATATTACATTATGATAATGTTAACAATTTATTCGTGTAAATTCAAATCAATGAACGGGATGATGAAATGTATTGGGTATTAATTTTTTAACTGTAAATGACGCCTGAATTGAGTCTATCTGGATTTATTATGATGCAAGATTCTAGAAAGAAAGCGGAAAATGTAAAATTAATGCAAAGCGTAAATGAAATTCTTGATTTTTTCTTGAGGTTCTATGGTCAATTCTGGCTTTTGTCGATAGCATCCACGTTCCACTACAGAATTCCAAATGAAATTAAAACAGTATATTGCGTGACACAAGCACATTGTAATGGGTTAGAAGTGAAGTTCGCGGGTACCTACCCTCATTACCATTACATGCGTTACTTCACCGTCGGTTCTCACGACTGATGAAACGAAATTCGAGGCACGTGCGTCTGGGTGCCTTTGAATGCCAGGACGAAACAATGCCGAATCGATAAGTAACTGTACTTATCACCAAATATCTGCCAGACGCCACCGCGACTCAGGGACAAGGACGATCTTGCTTTTTAAGGATATGGTAGTCGGCTGTGGATCAGGGATTACGTGGGCATTGCCCTAATTTAATGTTAATGTAGGTAATTCGGGACACATTCATCAATGACAGATTTGAAGAGCAGTCTATTTGTGGTGTTTTTAACAGATTATAGAAACATGGGGTGCGTTTTTATCAATTACATACCAACCAAAATATTATTTAATTGGTTTATTTAGGAAATCACTGGAATTTTTGCGTAGATACAAACATTTACAGATCGTTAACACCATCATTCATTTTAAATGCAGATATTCTGCAATTGTTATTCATTCAAAACGACTTAAAGAGGAATAAAAAATCGAATTGTTTTTCCAAAGGTCACAGACCGGAATCAGCTGCATATCATCAACCTATTTCCAGAGAAGACTCGACAAACAAACTTGCGGTAGCTAGAACCGTTTACAAAGTCTTATTCTGGCACTAAACGGGGCTAATGACTACACATTTACCTTCGAGCAGACCGTCTTCAGAAACCTCAAGTGTCTAAGTTAGCCTTAATTGTCTATTAGTTTGTTGTTTACATACATCGTTCCTTGGTCGCATGTCAAATAGTGTTTATCTAAGGATCTCGTCATGTGCCTCGTTTACATTATCAAACACTCCCTTTACTGTCCGTTGTTCTGAGTATTAATGTTAGTGGCAATGGGATGGGATGCTAGAGTATGCTCTTTCTTCTTTCGCTCCAGCTATTATAACTACTACAATTACTTTTTACAATATGATACTACATTCAAATGAGCTGTTTTTGGCCGTAGGGCTGTTTACATGAAAACCAAAGAAAATTGCGTAGGTATTTGTGTGAGCTATGTGGTACCTACGTAACAATCCGTTTCATTACATTATACCTACATCATATTTGCAGAGTACCATGACTCATCTAAAAAGATTTCGCAAAATATTCTCAAGTAGGCACTCAACAGTTTAGAATTCTAGAATATACCCAGGAAATGCATATTCATTGCACAGCAGACATTGAGTTGCGAATTCACATCAAGTAAAACGGTCACAAATGAACTGTTTAGTAAGTTGAGCCAATAAAGCTGGTCAGTAATGGATGGAGTTGCCGCAATCTGTGGACATCTCAACTTGTGTTTATCTATCTTGCTTCTATCAGTGGTTTGTAAGCTTTATGGCCTGACATAGCTACCGTAAACGTTATAAGGACTGGTTGATGAGGTGTCCGTATCATGTTAAGAGGCAATGTTGAGTAAGAAGTTTAATTGGCTGTCGTTAATGTTTATAACTACTGGGGAAACAGTTTTTGTAGTTAATAAGCTGTTAACTGAATATTGTAAAGACAAAGATGGTCGTTTGTTTTAGGACAATCTTATTGGTTTTAACATGTAGGTACTTATAAATAGGCATGTCATGTCTTATGACGTAGTCTTCAAAAAATGGTGTTCTTAAGATCGCTTTAAGCACCATGACAAACAAGTTTTGCGCATTGATGACTCACAAAAAATCCGCAAAGTTCTTATTATATCTCATTCATATGCATTCAACGATGGCATAAATGCATAGATATGTTTTTTACCGTTCTTTTGAGCAACGCTAATACAGACTAGAATAGCTATTCAGATGTTAATCTAACGAAATTTCAAAGAAAATTATGTTGGTGCGCAAGTTGTGGGTAGCGGGCAGCAGGACAGGTTTGACCGGCCAATCCGCTTGCTTATCACTGGCTCGGGACGCGGGTATTAATAGACACGGTGTAACCCGGATGACGGCTGCGATTATTAAGTATTAATTGGTCTCTGAATAATATTAGACTCCCGCAGGAAATTAATAAACTAAGTCATTACAAGACACTTTATTAGAGGAGGTAAGTTATTTTTATGATGTCGTATTTGATTATTGGTATCGTTGCATTGGTTATTTCCTCATTTGTTAATTAGAAATGCATTATAAGGTATTTTTTAAAGAAAAAACTATAATTTGCTGACTTCAAGAGTACCAATAAAAATATAATACCCCTCTGAATGCTATGCATCATGAAATTGTTTTAACTGAAACATATAATCAAATACTATCTTAGTTTGATGTATTATGTTTTATTTTTGTTTCTGTTATGTGATACTGTGCCTATTGAGTTTTATTGCTTGAACTATGAACAAGGTAAATATTGTAGAGATCATTTTACATGATCTTAAGTGTTTAAACAAGGTTGCTTTGAAGGGCCTTTGCGAACCAGCCATAATAAAACTACTACTAAGTACTCACACGACTTACGCAATTCTATGAAATAAACCATTCCTACAAGGTTATTGCGAAAATAAAACTAGTAAATTAATTCCGTGTTAGCGTACCCACAGTTACTTGATTCCTCTAAGGTCATCGGAACTTCAAAAGGCTTTGCAATTTGTTTTTCAATAAAATTTTATGGGAAAAATAAATTGCAAATAGTTTTTTTTACAGTTGGTTGCAATTTAGATACCATACCTAAACACACCTAAACTAACCTCTTATTTTCATTCTACAAAAATTGCATGGATTTCGAAGCTTCTTCAATTACAATCAAGCCTTCTCAACTTCTTACATCGTTTAGCTAATCTTTATGTGTATCAATGCTTGTTTAGTTTGGTACAAAAAACCTAATTTACTTAATTATTCTTATATTTTAAGTTATATAAGTTAGCGGAAAATGCACACAATGACGTCAAAAGGAAACCGCCGCCAGTCTACCTCTAGAGCCATTCTGCTCACACATTGTTTAACAGATCCTAGTTTAGATAACACGAAATATGTATAATAGCATATTTCTAGTAAACAATACAGTCTACAAATTCCTACAACTTGGGTTTTACTAAATACAAATACAGTTTCAAGCATATTTTGAAAAATTGAATAAAATGTTGCAAGATCCTGTACAATTTTTTCTAATGTGACAAGGTTGTAATATGTGTTCTGGTTAATACGACTATTATATTTCTAGTTATTTTTATTCGTTCTAGTATAAACGTTGTTTCTGTATTTGTGATGTGAAGATACGCTATTTTCCTGGCAATCTCTGATTGGCGGTCCCGTTGGTCGCCTCCCGCCGTGCCATACAGTGCGACACGACCACGTAACGACAACGTAATGTGTTTGGATTTGCGCTTTTATCATCAAGATTTATTACTCTTTAAGCAATAAGTGCAAGCCATCTATCTCCCATAGTATCGTAAGAAGCGATTAAGAATATTTATGTTAGTTAATATATTGGTATTAATGACATAATGTTATGATTAACTGGATTTATTTGAATGAAGTTTACCGATAAATATTTACGGATACGTGGAGTTTGGTACATGTTTCCATAATGATTTGTGGTAGCTTAGTGAAGAATGAGCAGTTAAACGCGGTTAAATACTTCACCTCCCAACATATGCAATAAACAAATACATAAGTAAGCAACTAGGAGTAATTTCGCGCCACGTAGGTGTTATTTTATAATGCATTGTTTTTGTATTATTTTTGTAGAATAATCTTAAAGTTTTACCGCTATCGTGTTTATCTCTGTAAATTTTCCTCTTACGTGACACAGCTAAGCGGTAAAATGCGACGTAAATAAATACGTATGAATGATTTGACTCACGCATTATAATATGTTCAAAGATAGCAATCTTGACAAATATGTTACTGTCTCATTGCTGGCGGCACACTGACCGAATTCAAACTTATTATATTCTACTCAGCATAAGTTTTACTTAAAGTTTAATGCTCTTGACAAAGCAGCCTGCAATTAATTCGCCAATTCAAGTAGTTATAACAATGATAATTTTCTCGTGTTTATCACTGTTATAAAACCGGGACAAGAAACTGCATGTTTCTTAATCACAAAGTTTATTATAGTTGTTCAGACAATAAGCATTAAGTCAGAATAGCCATTCCACCTTTAGTGCTCGTAGTTTAGATTAGATATTACATAAAAAGTTCTGTTACTAGTTTTACATTCTTTCATAAGAGTTATAACCACGTAGTAACATAGTGCTTAATATAATATATTTCCCAATATGTTTTTGTCTTTTTGTTTAATGGTTTTTTGTCGATAACGAATTCTTAGAAATTATGCGTCATAGTTGGAAAGGACCTTCATACACCTTGATCGCCCTATCCTCATTTGACTGAACTTTGACGGTCGATACCTCTAGAGTATAAACTGTACAGCTGTATAGTGGTGTTAAGACAATTTCCGTATATTAATAAAAGGATCAGTAAAACGGAAAATAATGCAGGCCAATAATACCAGAGGATGACGCATAATTATGGTTTCATTCAAATGAGTAATTTCCGTGCAATCTTACGAAACACTCATAAACAGTTAGAAACCTGACTATTATTTATATCGTCGTTATAGTCAGATACGATTTAAATTCTCATAGTGGACTGAAGATATCGAGGAAGAAGATTTGTTGGTGTACTAATTAGAAATGTAGATAGGAACGTTTAACTGATCGCTCTAAAACTTGGTATATCTACGTTATTTGAGCACTTAATTGCTTTGCTTAAGAAGATAGAATGGTAACCTGATGCTGGCCGAGAATATACTCAATTCTCGATGTTTTGGTAAGCAAATATTGACAGGAAAATAAACCCGATGGGTATATGGACAAAGCGGCGATTTGTAAAAGAAACAAGTAGTTTTGGATACAGGTACAAATCTAAAATACCTAGCCATTCAAAAAAGCTAAAAGTGCAATCAAATCCAGCGAGTAGTAGAAAAAGGTTAACATCGTAAATTAGATAAACGTAAACCTTTTAAATAAAATTTAGTTTTCAATTACCACGTAACAGCTTCCCCATTTTGTATTAAAACATAAAATTCTTTAGAAGTAAATAAGCCGCAAGTGAGTGCGCATAAAAAGCGCGGATCGTCGTTAAAGTGCGGCGTACCGGTGCGCCGGCGCAGGTAACGGCGCGACACGTAAGGCGTTATGTCACACGGCCTTGGCCTAGCGTTCGCGTTACAACACGACCAACGGACCGCCTTCATTCAGAATAGATATGCCGTTTTGTTTCCAACATCTGTTCAAGGTCAACTTTTATCAAGGGCAATTAGTGGAGTCGGTTGTAATGCATGCTGAATGGGGAAAAAGGCTTTAATTTATATTTTTATAACAAATGCTCGACGTTGCCTATTTTCTATCATATTTAGAATCACTTTGTGTTTGACCTATTTATCAATTTTATTTCTTTTAAATAAACAAACATTTGGGTCTTTCTTTACTGATCTAGCTTTACATCTGTTAATGTTTAACTATATTTTTTGAAAAGACATCTTCAAAAATTGGTCGCAATAACATAAAAACGATAAGTGAGATTATGAAGACAACTACTACTTCTAGTGACTTGTCGATTCAAAGATAAGGTAACCTACACATGGTTATAGAGAGCACTGTTACTATAAAAGCAGATGATGATACGTACAATGCAGACGACAATCAAACGTCAGCACTACAATATAATTACATTAGTTACATATCTTATGAATCATGTATGTACTATCGGGGACACTCCTGCCTGACCACCGCGAGGTTCCGTTTTGCTTATTCATTCGAAAAAAACTCTTGCTTGTTTTTCTCTGATGACTTTTAAGGGAAATACAAGAAAGTGTAAACAATTTTTAATCTTTCCTAAAAAGGTAGGTCTAGGGTTAAATGTACAAAGGGTTTTCTTTGAATAACGCTGTAGGATTTTAAATGCAAGCATTCACCAATGGTCAGGCGGTAAAGTCTGCTATAGTACGTCGGTTCGTACATAAATGTACAATGTTACATGTAGTGGCTGAAGTATTACAACATTATTTTACAATGTAGTATTAAATGTACGTCATAATTTAACACGAACATTACATATACAACTTCATATTAAAGTTTGCGACATAGGCAGGAGATGCATGAAGATATCATAATGTATCAAGTCGTCCCTTGTAAAAGCCGCAAGCATATTTTATCATAATTGCGTAGAAAATAAATTATAATGACGTGCATTTTAATTAATTTAGGGATAAAATACGACCGAGAGGAACTTTATTTATGGCTAGAAAAGTATGAAGATTAAACTATTAATGGCTAGAGGCTGATGTAAAGAGACATGGTCTAGTTGATCTGAAATACACAGTAGGTACTGCAGAAAGACATATTTTTTTTATTAATAAACTGAATTAACTGATGTTATTAAACTACAACAATTTAAAAATTCTTAAGTCATCATAATTATAAATGTAAATAAATTACGTATCCTTACTAACTCAAGACAAATTCGTTCAACAAAAACAAATAACAACGATGACAGCAGACGCTCCGTCTATCTACGCAGTTCTACACATAAAAATAACATAATAATTTCCCAAGTAACACCTTACGCCATATAAATTATTATAACAGATAGTTTAAAGCCAATTAAGAGCACACGTGTAAATGAAAAAGACGGCTCGTTCGTCAATCGTTTGCCTACGCATACATTATGCACGGAAGCCTCGAGCTAACATTGCAGCTGTGCAAATTACGATCATTTATCTGCATGTAATAAATCGCATGACTTTGCGTAAGTGTCTTCAAAATTACAGAAGTCTCATTTAAAATGTTACGACGGTTATGCCTTATGGAACGTATTTAAGGCGTAGGGTAAGTGGTAGACTGTCAATATTTCTGATTGTACGAATACAGCTAAAACTAGGTACTAGCTGAAAAAATAGTTTTGCTATATAAAAAAAACCGCCTAAACTTTGTGGATAATACTTTTCATGATAGGCGACGATGTCATTGTATTTTCTTAGCTATAGTTTCAAGCGAAATAAAACTACTGCGACACTGTCATGAAAGTTGAAAATGTTACGGGGCTTTTGACTTTATTTCGAGTACATATGTATTCCCTCCGTATACTATTACTCGTAAACTAACAAAGTAACAGTTATTTGTCCATAAAAAGAACATAAAATTATTAAAGGTTCAAACATTTTATGGTATTTTACATCTTTGACAATTTTCTAACTCATGGAACTATTGTACTACTGCCCTTTGCAATGCGATTTCCATGGCATTGAAATTTGCATTTGTATCACCACAGTCAATTAATGTAAGTAATCTGATTTGAGTCATAAAGGAGTTTATTGCTCATGAAATATTTATAACTAATTGAATCAATGT
Organism: Helicoverpa assulta; assembly: GCA_963856015.1. NCBI lineage: Eukaryota > Metazoa > Arthropoda > Insecta > Lepidoptera > Noctuidae > Helicoverpa > Helicoverpa assulta. The sequence goes on from CAWLCW010000016.1 coordinate 9,122,635, forward strand.
GCGATCGATACAATACGCTTCTTCTATGTATATTAACTTAAGTGTTACCAATTCATTTTCATTTTAAAGTAAGGTGATAGAACTCGGTAGCGTTAGCTGTAGGCTTTCAGTTAGAACTCTAACTTACAGACATAAGAGTATATATGAAAGCAAATTAACGGTCAAAGTATCCAGTTTTATACCAAAGTTAATTAAGAAACGATTTAAGCAATCGGTGAGGATGATTAATGCTAACTTGATGCTTTAAGATGTAGCCATAGATTTGCTTTAAATCGCATAGCTGTATGGCTATTCATTTTACATAATATGTCATTTTGCTACCGGTATTAGCTGATTCAGGGTTTAATAGTTACTTAATCGTGATATTGATATTTTTATATTATGTCAATTGCTGATGTCATTTAACAAGAATATTGAAAAGTAACAGAGTCATTTAACTGATACATAACACTATCTTTAAGCAAAATGATTACAAAATAAATTATTCAATATTGATCTCTTGATCACACACTTAATATATATGTGTTTCAAATAAACCACTTTCTGGATCGCCAGTCTAAATTCCACCTAACATTTTCCCATTAGACACTATTCGCAGGTACCAAGTAAGTCCATGTGAACGCTTAGCCTTGGGCCCCAATAATATGAAAAAAAAAAACAACTGAGTACAAAATTGTAATTCGCCTATCAATAAATGGCGTTGTATGGCTTTGAATCAATTGTTTCATACGGCACAAATAAACCGCGCAGTAAAAACCGCTTACAATAGCTTTTGATCAATAAATAACCATGTTATTCTTGTGCTCGCTAAAAAAGTCCGTTTAAATTTGGATCAAGTGTTCAACTGCCATAATGAACTTCAAGCCCAAGGTTGGCCATTGTGCAAAGAGTTTGTAACAACACCTCCTCACGTGTGCTGAATAACAACAAAAACGCACTGATGGATTGCTGACAGATCGTGTGTTTGTGGACCTGCCTTTATCTCCGAGTCTCCGCTTCTCGAACGGGGTCACAGCACTCGTAATTACGACGTATTTATAATCTCGAGTCAGTCATTTGTGAGTAAAAAATATCCAAAATTGAACTGTGAAGTGTGTCGATTAGTCAACGCGGACAGCACATTTAAGGCTCACGGGGAATACAGTAAAGGATACCTTTGTACAGTCATAAAAGTTCCGTCATTAGGAGGCTTTTGAAACATTAATGTTACCACGCTTGGCAACGCTAATGTTTTGGAGTGTCCTAATGGCCTACCCACATCGTAATGAGTTTATTTTAGCTCATAATCTAATCTAGGATATCCTTTACTTTTATAGTAATAATTTGAGTTTCTTTTTACTACAGAAAAATCCTTTTATTTTTACACCAAATAAACTGTATCGTTTAAGATGATTAATGATTTTGAATAAATAATACTGGTTTTTGATGTTGAAAAAACAAGATGATTGAATCTGTCTCAGTATGACTTGGATATCATAAATATTTGCGTTTCATGATTGAATGATACTTCTTGAGGATTCATCACTCAATGCCCAGCACGGACCCTAAAGAATACAGCCTGCCAAGTTTACTCATGCAAATTTTCATAAAAAGGCCTTGAGTTTTAAAATAACTTGTGCAATAAGAAAATAATAATCAATATTTTTTGCTGTCAACGGTTGTTGACTTACAAAATAAGTTGGATTGTTACCTACGCAGATTAATCGAGAACAGAAGAAATATAATTCCTAAGCCTTTCTTCAAATTTCAAATGGATTAATCCAAGTCTTCTTGTTGCTATGAAAAAATAAATAGAATAATTTTCTCACCTCTCATAATTAAGTGGTTACCCAACCTAATTCAAAGAACACCTGGAAATCGGAAAAGCCCCGTACTATTCTCTATCAATAAACCGTCATCATGGTTTGATTTAGGGCCGTTAATTTCCTGCGGTGGGCTTCCATTCTGAATACAATTTGTGGTTCATTGGTAAAATCAAATTTCCGAACATTGTTTCTTATAGAATACCTACTAATGTTTACCTCCTTTGAATACAATCCAGCAAAATCATTAAAGATTGCGTAACTGACCACATTGAGTGGTCGAGCAAGTTTTTAATTGATATTTTAATTTGAAGCGTAAAATTAAGATTGAACATCAGACCTCTGAAGTTAAGCTAATAATTATCTGCCACGCAAAGACGGCAGGTGGATTAAACTAAATTAACTTACCAAAAAAACAAAGAGAATACGAACTTAATGTGAATAAGCGCCGTAAAAAATCTAGTGAACAGTTAACGCGATTATTTTGAACAAAAACAATTCATTCTTATGAGATTCCCATAGTACGTAACGATTACCATCAAATGTTAATTCTATCAGTCACAGTATTCTAGCCGGTTTGTTCGCACACTTGCCGGATACTCCGCGTGCTGTGGCAGTAAAAACTCCGCGTTTTATGGAGCTAGGCAGAGGTGTACCGTTTCAGGATGAGCAGAACTTTAGACCTGGCCATAAGAAGTACAATTAGGTCAGACGACTGGTGTCAGGTGTAGATGCTCTTACAATACTGTTAGCGGGATATTTAATTCCATCTACTCGTTGTGCAAAGGCATTATGTCATTTTATTTGTTCATCGTTTGATGCGTTCCTAAAATTACAGAGCTCAACAGATTATAAGTTATGATATTTGAAAAGCTTTTACTCTTCGAACATACAATTTCCTTATCTCGGAGTCGTTAAAGCTGTAATTAATAAAAGTTATTTGTGATTTAGGTAATGTAATATTTTTCTAATTTTCTTAATGTTCGTGTGTAAAACTAGGTTTGCAGTAAACTAAGAATTACCATTTGACACCACTTTGCTTTGAACGGTAATTTAATGTCTTCTCATAAAATTAATCACTTTATATTATTTTTAGTGTATTGCAACTACTTAGTAGTCATAAAACTTAATGGTCGGTACATAGTAGTTACATTAATTTCATTACTTCATAATTTTAAACGAGTTATAATCTACTGCACGACTGAATGAGAGATCCCGTGAGTGATATTTACCGGGACCTTCAATGGCTTTGATAGCTAAAAGGTACTAATAGAGCGTTACGTCTCTATGGGACTTGTTTTCAGATTTTCTGGCTTCTGACTACTCGTAACTGAACATGGTGAAATGACAAAAGGGTCCCATAATTTAATACCTTTTCCAATAGGTATACACTTTTTTAATTGAACTATTTTAAAAAATTACGAAAGGGGCATCGGTTCAATTTGCCTTATAATATTCTAAGAACATTTATAAACCTAGTCCAATCGAAAAGGAAAACCGCAATAACCGCTTATTATATACCTGCATAAGTAGATGGAATCTATTCTTAAAACACAACTAATAAATTATTGTTTATTTCCTACGCATTCCTGCTAGCATAATAAGATGACTTGGATAGCGGTTTACATACAAACCTTCCAAGGCAGTAAAACTCGTCAGTTTAGTACGTTTAATCTGTAGTAAGTCTTGCAAACTACAAAAGAAAAGCAACTCTAAAGAAAATGCTAAATATAACACTAGAACAACTAGCCAACATTCATAACTCTTGCTTATACAACTAAATGCAACCATCCATTTTAGATTTACATAAACCATAGCCAACCACACATTTGTATAATGACATGGAGTAAGTAATAAATGAAGTACGTAACATGTGCACATAACAGTACGACAAGTGTAATCATAATGTGTCCGTAGCAGCTAATACTGTCCTTGACCGTGACAGCGCAGCGGTGCGCTCCACTCCCGCGCACTTCCCGCCTCCCGCCGCCGAGCTGCCGCGCCTCCGGGTCAAAGACTAAAACTTAAAATGTACACGTAGACAGAATTTCGCTTTAACTGTTTGTTACTCCAGACCGTATTTGAATAATATAAACCTTATCTTAAGGCTTTTCAACTGAATACTTTAGGATTCCGATTCGTCTTCGATTATTTACTATGTACATATTGACTGATGTACATATATTTTCGTAATAAACATTAGAATAATCAGTCCAACTTAGTAAAAAAGTGCATTAAGTGGAGAATGCATTTTGGGATTTGTTTTCCATCCTAAGATTATGGAAGTATAGCTGCATAGTTATATGTATAGCTTTTCATGAAAAAGGGGAAGCTGAATAAAATAGAAAATATAAGCGAGTTAATAGGCAACTCATTTTCGTTTCCACGCATACGAAAGTAAAAATAACAACTGATACTTTGTTGGGGAAGTGTTTGCACTAATATTTCCAGATACTTTTTGAAAGCATAAATATACCCTTATATCATTTGGTCAACTTTAATCCATACCCATAATACCGTAATTTCTTCAAACTACTTTGTATCTACTGCAATTCAAACTTAATCTATGTCTGGAAGTGCGCAAGCGGCGCGCTTGGCCGCGATCTACGTCGCAAAATTACCGACGCTTGTGTAATGCAGCGCAATGTATTACTTAGCGATTTGATGTCGTTGCCGCTGTTATTACCCACGCCACCATTTATCATTTCTATAGCAGTCATCAATTGTTTCACTTAGACAAGTTTTTGTTTTTCATACAGTACAGTATATGTACCTCTAATTCTAGTGTATTTGTTTGGTTGGGTGCCGTCACGCTTATGAGCTCCGTTTTGAACTTACAGTTCGACGGAAACTGTTTGAGGTGTAATAACTATGATTTTGTCCACGTGTGTTGTATATTGCTGCTTGATAAATACTGAAATTATTTACTGCAAAGTAAGACATTTACCATCTGGTTATTACACATAATTTACAATTGAGCAAAGACAAGTCAATAAGTATTTGTTAAAGACTCTGTTATAGATGGCATCGAATAAGAATGGGACCTGGGGCAGCTTTTATGAATAATTTCATGGAAGCAAAACATATATACCTCTAGAGACAATAGTTTTCTACTTTAATATTTTCCTTACCAGTTTGTCCGTGTTTATAAACAAAGTATATCACATATTATAATCTCTTTACCTTCCCTAACACCGTTAGTAATGAGGAAATATATTTATATTTAGCTCGGGAAACTTAAGCAGGTGTCCGCGTAGATCATATACCGCACGTATCAACATCTTGTAGGAACAGTTCTATAGGAAATACGTTCTATCCTTAGTTCGTTAGTATTACTGGGAGATAGTGGCCTGTCATTATTTATACATTCCGCAATCAACATACCCGTTTAATGTAAACGCGTGATTGTGGCCTCAGTTTATCAAATGCTGATAATGATGGACTTAATTGAGGAAATGGGATATTACGTATAAATATGTGGAGAGAATTATAAAAAAAAAAACGAGAAAAACTTGTAAAAAATGGTTAGGGTTTTTTTAATTGAAAAGAAAGGCCGAAATATCAATTCAAATATTGTGACAATCAATGAATATTAATATTTTCGTAAAAAATATATATTTATATACTCAATAATCCCATTCAATCCTTGACAACTAACAGGCATAATCCAACTGGCTGCATGGATTGTAATCATCATTTATTTAATTAATTTACTTTTACATGCGCGTGAGCAGCATATAAGACTATGTATGCTGCAATACTCAAGCTAGAAATATGATCTTACAATATTAAGTCGATTAGTCAAACTGTATTTAGTGCTCAACTATTTCCGGACGAACATAAAAATGTTTGTATAAAACTTGACATATAAAAAAGGTGCTAAGGGGCTTTTAAAGTAAGGTAAAGGAAAATATGAGGCAACACTATTCATTGTTGTTATTAAGTGTGAATGAGTCAGAATCTAGTAGGTATATGAAACATGGTGCAATAGTGAACCTATGTACACTTCATTTTGGCAGATATGGTACCTATGCATCATGGAAAACTTATGAGGAGAACTTGTGTCTAAGCATTGGGTAACAAATTCAGACACGGTCACTGACTCTTGGGATATTCTTGGTCTAAAATCATTCAATAGTATTTGGACCTTGCAAGCACTTCTTTCCTCATCCGTTAGCTTTATTTCAAAGGAAGAAGTTGACCTGTAAAATAAATTATATTTACAGAAAAATAAAAACCGCTTCTAACAAATTTCCCGGAACAGGTACAAAAACGTCTATTATACGACAAGATATCGTACATGCCTTAAGGAGTAGCTAGCCACAAGTACTGGTAGGATGTTAGTTTTTACCGGGAGGGCTGCGACGGACCGGTTCGTATCCTGCTCGTCCAAAGACTAGCCCCACAACATTGTTGATTCTTAACAAGTACCTTTGTAAATGCCAACACTGGCCATGTATTGACTGTAACGAGTTCCCCTTAATAACACATGTAATGCACAATAAGGCTTCAGATAGTTGTTAAGAGTACGAGTTAGCACGTACTTATAGAATTAAACTTTATGACTGTATGCTTACAAACTCATAAGTTTATTAAGAATATTTCGTAATGTTAAAATCTAAAATAAATGACAGCCCCTTCAGTGCTCGTAGGAATTTAAGTTGTTATAGTAGAAATGTAGCAGTAGTCACAATGTCTAATGATAATTTACATTTTGTTGTATGTGGAATTAACCGACCGTCACAGGCAATAAAAAAACCTTGTCTATGTTAAGCACATAAATTGTCTAGACATATACATTTAACAGGTGCTAACTTTTTATATAGAGCAAATAACTAATATTAGTTTTAGTTCCCAAACATGACTTACAAACTCAAACTGCCAAGTACAAATACATTTATTTTAAAACATTCTCTGTAAAAACAAAACTCGAGAAGTGTCGGCCAATACAGGCATTATGACACTTAGGGCTGATTTTTCGATCATCAGTTAACCTCTATCTGAGGAATAAATATAGCGGTTTGACATATTTTCCATACAAAAACTGTCAAAACGTTAAAAATATTCCTCAGATAAAAGTTATCTGGCGATTGAAAAATCAGCCCTTACAGAATTGTAACGCTCTAATGAGAAAGCAAAGCGCAGATGTCTTCGACCTGGCCGTCACGACACAGATACGTGCTAAATTCAAAGAACCAAGACAAACTTGACGTGACAAACCACTAACTCGTTGTTTGAACTTCGAACATGACACATCCAGCAATAGTTACCATCACAAATATGTAATGTCATCATAAAAACTAGGACGGCCAAATACGATGAGGCTGTACTTAACACCATGATTTTTAAGTTCGTTATTCCTATTTTGGAGCAGAGGAAATCTGATTTTATCACTCTGGAGAAAAAGATCTGTGGAAATTCCCACAAAAGAATGTCGAGCTTGAGATAATGAATGAGCTTGGGAAAATTAACAATATATGTATTTAGTTTAATGGTATGTTGTTATGAAATAAGCTGCCAAAATAAATCTAATAAATAGCTAGACACGTTATGTAGTAACCCTGTATCGATGAATTCCCCAAATTGTTTTTGACATTTACCATATTTCATATTTAATTGGCGTAATATCTCGTGTATGGAATTCAATGACGCACGAAAAGAATAACACATTAATTATAAATAAAGATTTATTGTATTTTACAAATCAATTAACACCAATCTTTGGGGTGTTTTATGATTTATCGTCCCAAATTAATAAATGTTTTCATAAAAAAATAAATTGATTTAATTGATAGAACATGCATGCATAGAGTGAAAAATAACTGAATTATATAACTTTTACTGTAAGGTTTTGTTTGATTGATAAACATTGGCTAACTACATTATGTTATAAGATTTATAACTAACGTCAAGAGCGATGCTTATTTTTGACACACCACAATTTATATTCCCCATTAACTTTTCCATTAAAAGAAAAACTGGTTCAATAACGTGGTGCTTAATTCTCTTACAGATATAACTTCTCAAAATAAGGTACGTACAAAAATTTGGACTGGTTAATATTTTATACATCGTCTGAGGTCAATACTCCGATGGTAAAGTGTGTCAGTTCATGAGGCCCTCGGCCGATGGGCACTCGATTACCAGCGAGAAAAATGCGAGGAACACCTAATGAAACTATGATTACCTACGTACTTTTGATGGAGAAGACGTGAAGACTTGCGATAATGACAATGGTTCACATTTACTGCTTGAATAAGTTGCTGACAATTCTCATGCAAAATGTTTTGATTATCAATATTGTGAAATAAATATTTTTACAACTTCTTGATTCTCTATTTATCAAATATGTCAGATTTTTCTTCGTAGGTAATTTTCGGTGCTAGCGTCTGAAGTAATTGTAGGTTGTTCTGCTCTATATTGACATTAAACTACAAGACGTACCTCAAAAGTCTTCGTAAAATTAACAGGTAACAAATTCTAATATTCTTGTCAATTTCGTAAAAGCAGACTTCTCGTAAAAAACAGAAGCCAGAGATTACGAAGCCAAATTCTTTGAAACTGATTACAAGGAAAAGGATGAGATTTGGGGCCGCTCTAAGATGTGAAATTCCAATACGAGAGGTTTCCGTGGATGAATAACAATAAATGCCTGATTGCTGATCAGTGAGTCATGAGTTCATTTACAAAAAGTATAGTAAACTCCTCCTTTTTGGGAAATTTGGTAAGTATTGCACCGATTTGAAAAACACCTTCAGTACATCTAAAGCAAATGGGCTTTTTATCGAGGAAGGCTTTATATACACTTGATCCGGATGTCACCGCTAAAATAAGTAATCTGGTATCTATTTTATAAATATACACCTACACTTCTTCTTTCAACCCATTCCCAAAAAGGTTCAGTGCTGACAATATCTGACCTGGGGTAACCATGTTGAATGAATGTGCCAGTAACCGATATGCAATGACATAATGTAAGACATACATACTATGTTTTATCTTGGTTCAACTTTTACTCGTATTATGCAGGGTTCTATAACCGGCATATGTCCTAAAATGAAAATAATAAAACAAAATATATCTATTCCATTCTGTTTCGGATATATAACTTTTAGGAAAGCAGTACTTCTACAATCGTATGTCAACTTCTACAATTGTTGACCTATCGATTGATCTTCCCTGATAATGTAAATTAATCTTGGTAGTCCTTTAACTTGGTAAATCTTGTACTTTTGAATCGTGATTTATCTCATTTACAATGGATTTGACAACAAAAAAATAAGAACCTAACAATTGCTTAATTTTCAAGCTGTCACTAAGTTGTTTCGATTTCTAACAAAAACTACTCCTGTCTTCTTGATTTTTAATCACCAGCAAAAAACATTTATTTGAAAACGCCGCTAGCATCAAATTACCGTCAAAGCCTTCGGAAAAACATACATCTTAGCACGAGTACATACAGGTAAATAAATATTTTCTTTGAAAAAAAACTATGAAAGAATGGTAAATAAAATAGCGTGAGTGAACGTCGTGGGGGTCAATACTCCGTCAGTAGGTCAGCAATGAGTCGCAGAGGCCCAGAGACCAGTCCCTGGGCGTGAGCCTTTTGCTTACGATCTGACATCCATGATTCACGCAAGATACTGTGATACCTCCATTAAAGAGGTAAACGTCACTCTTACAACGCGATGGTCGAGATTACGCAATTTGATAAAGGTATTGGTTGTCTTAAACATTTTTGGAGTTATTGTAATCGAAATACCACTAATGGTATTGCAGTAAGATAATCATGTTAAATATTAAAATAATTTACAAAATGTAATATTTATTTATGTCAATAGCTGTTTAAGTGCTAATAAATAATAAAATAAATCGCAGATTTTTTTACCGAATAAATGAAAATTAAAAAAATCATTTCGCTAAGAGAAAAAAAAGCTTCTGTTTTTACTTGTCGTGAATTGATAAAATTGATTTTTTTTAAACGGTTTTTTGTAGATCGCGCCGCCAGAGTGGTTTTATTAAAAAGTATTAAAGAGAGAGAAATATACATTTAAAGTTGTGATAGTTGCATTAATTGGATATAATGGGACCAAACTTCTAATACAAAGTGGGGGATAGGTGTTATCAAAACCTCAATGAAACAGTAATGTATTAATTTAAACTCGTTTGCTAAACTAAAATATCCAATATCGTTCACTTTTTGAAGATGCACGTGGTCACCCTTGTGTTATTTAGCTATATTAAAATTGTAACACATTAACACCGACTTAAAAGTTTTCTGAAACTGTTCACAATATGACAAAGTTTGTTCACGTAACAACAGTTTACTCTGTAGGTTCATAAAAAGTTTAATTTTGGTGCAATACTGTTAAAAAGGTATTTACTGTTTGGAGTTAAACGTAGCTATTAAACACATGAATAATAATCAACATTTGTGAAAATTTTTGATATTAAAGGTATTTTTCGCATAGATCATCATGTAAAAACAAAAAATGCTAAATATTTTCTTTCTACGAAACTTTTTTCGGAATAAAATTCGGCGTACATTTTCAAAATGGCTTTAATGCACAAAATGCGAATGTTTTATGAGTTTTTTGACTTCAAATTTTACAGTCGTAAAGAATTCAAAGCATTAAGATTTGCCAACCATAAGTGGTCTAGACTATTTTTATCCGATTTTATGTTATATTTTGTGCTAAGATGAATCATTTTTGTAGCTTATTTTTTATAACATAGTATGGGGTTGTGGGGCTGTTTGAAGTTTGGAAGTGTAGTTTTAGTTTAGTATAAAGTAACAAAGTACACGTAAGTCGTGGACTTAGCAAGAGGCCTCTAAGAGTTACAGCTCTCGTGGAGGACAAGGGAGGCCGTTCACCCCGCTGTAATAGACGACGGAGAAGCGTGGATATGACTGCACAGTTTTACGGAATTATTCTCGCGATAATTGGCGGTGAGTAAATGCCACGTGTATGTTATATAAGCGTTAGAATAATACCTTATGTGTATAATTATTTTCTGTGTTTAATATTTCTTTATATTTTCTTATAAAAATGATGAGACATGGATATTCTATAAAGATAATCTATGGAGTATTGTAGCCTAGCCTCTTTTCAAGCATTCTGACTGATTTCGGCATTTTTGAAATATGTGAATGTTTAAATACCTTCACCTAAAGGTTATTTATTATTTCACTGTTAGGTTAAATAATTAAGCCCAAAGTTTTATAATTACGAAAAATTGCAAAAGTAAAACCGTTCAATGTTCAATCTAACAGACATGTCCACATGTCTCTAGCCGCTAGTTAGAGGCACCTGTTCACCGCAAAGGACAAAGTCAACTCGCGGAAATTGTATACAGCAAAAAACACAATTGAAACAACTCCTAGACAGTTCTAAATTGATGTCGATCTGCAGCCATTTTATATTCATTATTTCTGCTTTTAGAAATTAAAAGCTGATAATAAATTAATCACAGCAAAAGTTTTGACAAATAATTTAACGCTTTACAACGCCCACTTGTATTGAAACTGTTATTTCATTTGCATATTTTGCAAAAAATATGCCATCATTTACATAGCAGTGCAGCTGAAAAGCTTAGTCGGATTTAATAACGAAAAAAAGAAAAAACTATTTGTTTGTATTCTAAGAAGCAAGCTTTATGCGACATTATTCGAGAGATTTGATCAGAGTGGGTTATTATTTCACTTACTGAGATGTTCTATTCTAAAGGCTCGTTCATCGCCATCACTAAGATCATAAAAAACATTCTCTGAGTCCTCTTTCAGCTTCAATGAAAAAAGCCAGCGTTAATTTTTAAATCCAATTTCATGATAGTAACATTTTTACATACTTTATGTTGCAGGAAAAGCCTTTCAACAATTCCACTAAAAGCAAAACGAACCACATCTAATCTTCAGGCACACAAACATGTTAGTACCCAATTAGTCTCTGTTTTCCAACTAACTTAAATAGCAACCATTGTTCCGTCGGGCTACTAAGTACCAGACACGTGTTTGCACACAAGAGAGGACCACAGACGTTGTACCAACATATCGCAATACACAGCACATGCCTATGTACTGTGTACTGTGTACTATTTGTAAAGTAATTAAGGCTAAACAAACATTTTAATCGGTCTTTCAACCTGACGTAAGCTCGGTACCTGAGTATCATATTTATCTGTGATTGGTCGGTAATTGATTTTTGGATAGCTCGTGTTTAGTATGGAGGAATTTGCGCCAATATGGTTGGATTCGTGGGACTTTGTATTATTAGTTATGTATGTGGAATAGTAATGGGTTGATAATCTGCGATAAGCTGTGGTGATAAATTTCAACTTTAGCTTTATATTTAGTTATTAATATGACGTCATTAAACTGATTAAATCAAATCTTTTTATTTTCCAAATAGGAAACAGCAAACCACTTCATGAACGCATGCTAGTTGAACTCGACAATAGTCTATAAACATCTAAAATTCCCAACTCGCCTTTAGCAAACGTGTTGGCCAATGCATGTTGCTCGTAGTTACCTACCTTCTCAGTTTGACAAATGCCTTTGCCTTACAGTCAAACTTAAATACTTCCATGTTGTATAACAAGTTATACTCCAAGTAACTTTTATTAGGTACAAAATTATGTTCATTTTCCGGTGTGTAAATGTCAAAGAGGCCGATAGACTTGTATCAAAATGGGCGGAAGGCGACCGGTTGGCTTTCATTGTACAACGACTGTTGTATCATAAGTAGCTGACTAACATTTAGGTTATAATGGGCGTGGTGATAGTATACTCAAAGCAATCATGTTTGACTTCTGTATTTAAATATTTATATGTATAGAATGCAAGTACTTTCTATTTCAAGGATTGGAACCACATTATCCGTGTATTTAAATCTCTTCTTTGTGTTGATCACAGGTAATTCAAAAATTCCTTCTTCTGGCCACAGCGGCACCTATCACCAACTTACGTAATTTAAATATAAAATACAACATGTTTCAATAGTTGTTAGTATTCCAATCTCGCTCATGGTAAAAGAATTTACCAAGCGAATAATTCAAAGAGAGGTCCCATGACGTCTTGGCAAAAATATAAATTGTAACTTTAGTTTTGGTAACTATTTTACTTGTTATAAATTAAACTGGCCTTAAATCAATCATCTTTATAGACAATATTTGCGATACATTGATACAAACACAACTTTTGGCTCCGTCATTCTTCTAAAGTATTCGAACGTTGACGTGAATCCACAGATGCGTTCAGCACACATTTGAATACTCAAGACGAAGGTAAATAATGATTGATCATTTAAAAGTGACAATTCACGAGCACCTTGTGAACATTTGCGTTTCACTCAAAACACACGCAATGTGCTCCTGTCAATTGCGAAGCTTTTCAAAGATTAAACACAATAATGCTGTAGGCAAATTTTGAAATTGATGGCTTGGGTTAGAAGGTTCTGTATATTTGAATTTTGGATATGAAATCAAATAATTTGTTTACAGTTTTCCCTGTGAGTTGATAGCAATCGGTCCTTCAAAATTGTTATGTTTTACTAACATTTGTAGGTATGAAGGTTTGATTTTCCGAAATAATATAATCTACCCAATGCTTCTTTCACTACTCTTTCTCTGTATGTAGCAAAAATAACTAACATAGTTGCTAGTGGTCAATGAATTGAACCCTTTCCTGGTAAAATTAAAACACAATAATAAATGTGGGTTTTATCTTCACAAAACTTCTAATTCAGCACAATATTCTAAATCCCACTGACCCCTAAACCCATAACAACGCAAGTAGCACGCACTAACACAGGAACAGAAATCATCTGTCGGCCACAATGCAGTACTTTATTATTATACATATTATATGCAAAAAAATAACATGCGTTTGTGACCGATCTGTGCAATCTGCTGCGGTTCAAGATAATGCAAGTATTGCCAGTCATGTGGCGAGCTTGCACAAACCGCTAAAGGGTTAGCCATTGTGCCAAACAATCAGGACAGAAGATTGGCACAAATGTATTTGCAGGGTTGTAAGTATTAACAATGAAGGAAAGTTTCAATTGTTGTTCTTTTTTTGAAGAAAAGATTTTTTTTAAAGATTGATATTTGAAGACTGCTTTCAAGAAGACCTAAGGAAGATGGGAAAGTTGAACAACTGGAGAAGACCAGCTAAGCTATGTTACACCTGAAGGAAGATTGTAAAGGAGGCCAAGACCTACAAAGGGTGGTAAAGTCTACAGAAGAAAGAAGTAAGTTAGATACAATCTGTTATGTTAGTATGGCGTTCAAGATAACACACTACGAAGCTGTTAACTTTGAAACTTATAACATAACTTAAAATATTACAACTCACATAGATTTCCAACTAACAATTTCTTCAAACACTAAGCTCTTAATAAGCATTGTTGGATTAAGCCATAAAAATACTGTTTAGTATAAAGCAACATAAAAATTAAACATTACTCACTTCAGCGAAGACAGCTTAGCATTCCAAGTGTAATTTGTTTGCGTAAAAATAAATAATGTTCGTAAAGATATCTGCTTGTTAAACTACAAACTTAACGAGACACCAACTATGTTTATTACTTTATTTTATTTATAGCCACTGTTAAAGATAAGTTTTGCATACTGCTAAATAAACAATTGACCGACAGTTGACCCGATGTTTGGCAATTGTTTTTTTTAAATGAAAACTTGTTTTCAGTCGGTTTGATATCGGCTAAATACCTGACCTTTGTAATATGCGTACTTCTATTCATGTTCATATTGATTAATGAGATAAACAAACTATCGGCCGACTAAAAGTTTGCAGTATGCGAGTCTACTTAATTTTGCCATTTTCTTTCGAGTCTAAAGTGACGTCACGCAATGCTAATAGTCCCCAGGCCGGCGAACAAATTTTTTTTTGATACATATACATTTAAGACTTTGTGAGTGCCTTCCTTACGATGAGTCCGACAAAGTTTTCGAATGCACAAATTTTGGTGCCGCTGCGTTTTTTAATGCTTGACTCCTGAAATTGTCGATATGACGTCACTATGGCTCTTCGTACATACACGTTTCATTTTTTGAGATTCGTTTAATAAAGTTAACTAGAGAATGGTGGTCAACTTGTTCGATAAAGATCGTGCTGCGTTTGGAGTGTCCACCATCCTGAAAATGTCGGTATGACGTCACTACGACTCTTCGTACATACACGTTTCATTTTTTGAGGTTTGTTTAATAAAGTTAACTAGAAAATTGTGGTCAACTTGTCCGATAAAGATCATGCTGCGTTTGGAGTGTCCACCATCCGAAACATGTCGATATGACGTCACTGTGTCTCCCCATACATACATGTCGGACAAATACAACAATGATAGATAATACTATTCTTATTGCAAATATCGACTTGTCCGACAAATGTAGTGAGTCAAATAGTCAGTTCGACAAGAAAATGAGAAAAAAATATTACAATTGGAAGAAGTTTACTTTTTTGTCAATTTCTGACTTAAATATTCACGTGCATTATTTAAGTATATTAAATTGGCATACTACTTACCAATTTTAATTACTATTTTAGAAAAAGTAGCCTGACTAAGACGTATTGTTGGTAGTTTATATTATGTTAAGGAATAATATCCCACATCTATTAATGGACTATATATCAATCAAAAGGTCTTTTTAAGTGCAACATTTTGTCTCAACATATCACTTATCAATTCTTAGTATTTTAGAAGATATAGCCCAAATAAGGCGTATTTTCGATAGGTTTTACTATGTTAGGGAATAATGTCCCACCTCTAGGTATGAACCATATGTCAATCGAAAGATCTTTTTAAGCGCTATATTCCGTCTTAACATACCAGTTACCGATTCTTAGTATTTTGGAAGACATAACTGACCTAAGGCATATTATTGATACTTTACATTGTGTTAAGGAATAACATCACACTTGAAGTTATGAGCCATATTTCAATCAAAAGATCTTTTTAAGCGCAAGGTTGTATTAGCATAACTCCGACAAATTGTTAGTACTTTAAAAGCTAGAGCTTTTCTAAGTATATTATATCGGTAGGTTCTGTCAAGCTAGTCCATTACTTCTTTAGTAACAAATTATATATTATTTGAAAAACCTTTCCAAATGAAACATTTCGTGTTAACATACTTCCGACAAATTGTTAGTAGTTTAGAAGCTAGAGCTTATTTAAAATTATAATTATTGATAGATGTTTTCAATTAAATAAATCCCATCTCTAGTAATAAGTTATACATCATTCAAAAGACGTTTTTAAATGCAACATTTCATATTAAAAAAACTTCGGCGAATTGTTAGTATTTCAGAAGCTAGAGCTTATATAAGATTATTTTATCGATAGATGTTTTCGAATTTATAAATCCCTCCTGTAGTAATGATACATATATCATTCGAAACGACTTTCTAAATGCAACATTTACTATTAACATACTTCACACCAATTGTCAGTACTTTATACCAAATCTTAAAATATATCTATATTTTCCGGACGGTGGACACTCCATATGCAGCATGATCTTTGTCGGACAAGCTTACCACAATTTTCTAGTTAACTTTATTAAACAAATCTCAAAAAATGAAACAGGTATGTACGAAGAGTCGTAGTGACGTCATACCGACATTTTCAGGATGGTGGACACTCCAAACGCAGCACGATCTTTATCGGACAAGTTGACCACCATTTTCTAGTTAACTTTATTAAACGAATCTCAAAAAATGAAATAGGTATGTACGAAGAGTCATAGTGACGTCATATCGACATTTTCAGGATGGTGGACACTCCAAACGCAGCACGATCTTTATCGGACAAGTTGACTACCATTCTCTAGTTAACTTTATTAAACGAATCTCAAAAGATGAAACGTGTATGTACGAAGAGCCATAGTGACGTCATATCGACAATTTCAGGAGTCAAGCATTAAAAAACGCAGCGGTACCGAAATTTGCGCATTCGAAAAGTTTGTCGGACTCATCGTAAGGAAGGCACTCACAAAGTCTTAAATGTATATGTATCAAAAAAAAATTTGTTCGCCGGCCTGGGGACTATAATGTTAGTAAGATAACAATGTATGAACGTTTTGCGTACATCAGTCATTTCCTAAATGTTGGTTACGAAGACAGTGGTTAAGTATAATAAAAAGCAATTTTAGTGCTCTCGTTCGTGCCATCCGGTATTTAAAAAGCAGATGCAAATAATTTTGGGAGAACTGGTTCGCGAGAATATTTTGTTTTTTTTTTTTTTCTTAACATTACACTGACCATTTGCCATTAGATGTCGTCCGGCGTGATACCATCATTATTTTAAACAGACCTTTTTCTCACACAATCTTTAAAGTTATACGTAAATTAAACTACGGTTTCACGATAACATTGTTTAGGTTCTAGATAATTTATCTGTCTATACCTTTCATTATAATCATGCTCATGTTATGCGTAAGGGAAATAAATAAAGTCATGTCAAGAACAATTACACGCGTTGATGTCTTTTCTTATCGCGTTATTTTCTTCGTTGTTGTTATTTCTAATTTACTCGTATTTTAATTAAAAGTAATATAAAAAATACTTAGGTGATAGCAAAACTTAACATCATCATCCTCCGAGCCTTTTTCCCAACCGTGTTGGGGTCGGCTTCCAGTCTAACTGGATTCAGCTGAGTACCAGTGCTTTACAAGAAGCGACTGCCCATCTGACCTCCTCAACCCAGTTACCCGGGCAACCCGATACCCGTTGGTTAGACTGGCGTCAGACTTACTGGCTTCTGACTACCCGTAACGACTACCAAGGATGTTCAATGACAGCCGGGACCTACAGTTTAACGTGTCATCCGAAAAACAGTCATCGGTGTCTAAGATATACTTAGAAAGTACATACAAACTTAGAAAAGTTGCATTGGTACTTGCCTGACCTGGGATCGAACCCGCGCCCTCATACTTGAGAGGTTGGTCCTTTACCCACTAGGCCACCACGACTTAACCAGCAAAACTTAACCTTTAATAATATTATAAATAATAAGACAGTAAAATGTTATGTAATTATTATGAAAAAAAAAACTATATTTTTTCTACGACTTCCACTTATTATAAGAAATAGGTCAAATCATTAAAGTCGCAGGTAAGATAAACAGAGAGTGAAGGATTTAATCACTCAAGGCTGGCAGGGGTGCAATCCTTTGCCTCCCGTGGGAACCTTGACAGATGCGCTCCTAGCTACAACGAACCTTTTTTCGGAAACCTCATGAATAGGGTGGCCATAAAGTTAGTAGAAATATTTTGAAGAATCAAGTTCATACTGATCAAGAGCTTCTTTACCAATTATTAAGAACAGAGTTATTAATATTTATAGAGTGTGTAGAAAATAGTTTTTTATTAAATATTTTCAAAGATCGTGTACTTTAGCTATTAATGTTAGTAAATCCCAAAAAATGCTAGGAAGTTGTAAGGACAAATTTTACTGAAGCGCAATAATTAAAAAAATATATTAAAATTAATTTTATTAATTTTATCTCTCTTTAGAATCTTTTTGGATAGTCCTATAAACATCAACGAACTATAGTCACCAGACCATCAATTTGATCAATAGGGCAGGAAGCAACTTTCTATGTGTTACTCATTTTTTCGGAAACTGAGTTTATAAGTTTATAGTAAACGTAATTTTGAGAGTTTTTGTGTGCAAGGGTTATATTGCATCCGGTGCATCTGATATTGGTGTGACTCTTCAGATTCCAGAATTCGCACCAAAAAGGTTAACGAGAAAGAAGGTTGTAAGTATGTAGGTAATAAAAAAAATTGCAACTCATTCATTCAACTGCCGGGAAGTTGAAAAAGGTCATTTTACTCTCGTATTTAAAAGTTTATTATTTTTGTTTACATTCACAATTTACAATGGATACTGTTGTATGTCTTAATAGCTTTATTTAAGTATTTTAAAACTGAAAAACATGATGAGTATTTAAAAGATACGAGTTTCAAATAGTTAAAAGGGTTTATTTGTATGTATGATTTAAAATACAACAGTAATTACTGCGGGCGCCTGTGGTGCACGGTACAGTAAAGCATAAAATACGGAAAAGTGTTACTTATATTTATGTAAGAGAACGAATAAAATTAAGAATTTAAAATCTTATCAACAACCTGAATTCCTGAAACCCAAAAAAATGTGGACTAATTTAACTGCAAGCGAACAAGCATTTGAATCCAAAAATGTTATCTCTACATTGTTACCGATCCACACAATTTTACCGAAAGAAAGTTCGGCGGTCCTTTTGATGATAACATTCTTTGTGAAGTCATAAAAATATTTACCTGTTTACGCAAAGCAACTAACGTTCTTTTATCTTGAGCCGTAAAACTTTCTTTGGAACTGTTACACTGAAGGGTGAAGATAGACCTATTATGAGTTCGGACTCTTTCGACGGCAATCCACAATGGTATTAAAACCTTTGTAGTATTGACCGTATTGGATGAACAAATACAAACGGTCATTCTTTGAGTATTATCTTTATTGAAGCAACAATAGTATATAGAGGTATGTTTGTCTATCCTACTTATATTATAAATGTGAAAGTTTGTGAGAATGTATGGATGTATGTTTGTTATTCAATCACGCAAAAACGATTGGACCGATTTGATTGAAATTTGGTATGTAGATAGGTGATAACCTGGATTAAGACATAGGCTACTTTTTATCAAAACTCCACGCGGGCGAAGCCGCTGGCGGAAGCTAATAATACAATATGTATAAGTTTTTTTTGTTTTAATTCCAGGTATGTTATGTTTTTTGAACGTCTTTGGAAGTCATTACCGGTAGTCAGAAGCCAGTAAGTTTGACAACAGTCTAACCTTGGGGTAATTAGGTTGAGGAGGTCAGATGGGCAGTCGTTGTAAAACACAGGTACTGAGCTGTATCCGACCTCACCATAGTTGGGGAAAAGCTAGCCAGATGTTCAATTCGAGGTGTATAAAAGGTACGGAATAAATCTTTTTGTAATAAATTATGTCACAATATTATGTAATTATAACCATATAATAGAATAATGCATGGTATTTAGAAAATTAAAGAACAATTAGCGAGCATGTCGTCTTAATTAAGTTTCAAACTAACAATAGTGTGAAAATGGAATTAGTTTTCAAATCATATCAAGTGTGGAAAATATAACATAATGTTACCATCGTAAAACGGTCATTAGAAGTAAATACACTGTAAATAATCGCGCATTGTTTTATTTAAATGAAGCAACTTATTAACAAATGCAAAAACGCGTTTTGTGATAACGCAAAGAAATTTTAAATGCCAACAAGCGTATTAACCAATTTAAGTAAAACATTCTTGAATTATTCATAAAGCATGTAATTCAATATTTACTTCGCTATAAATTCTGAATATTGATAATCATAAATTCGTCTTACCGACACCATAATTTAGTTTCACAGTTTTTGCATCACGCAATATTTAACGTTAAGGATCCAATCATCCTATTATAAGCTCTTACACACTGCAGACTAAACAGTCGGCCGACAGTTGACCCGATTACTGGCGATTTTTTTTTAAGAATATCTTAATTTCAATCAAAGTTTTCAGTCGATCTGATACCTAATGTAATGTGCGTACTACCATTCATCTTCATACTGATTTATGAGCTCAAACAAACTGTCGCCCGACTTAAAGTCTGCAGGTACTCTTAAGGATCCAATCATCCCATTCATACTGATTATGGTATACTCTAACCATGGCCCCACTACACTATAATGTAGTAAATTAAATGTTAAACCACATTCATTGAGAGGTGACTTCCGGAGAAATCCGGACAGTTAAAAAAAAAACTAATCTAAACAAACACATGACAAGAATAATAGCAGATGGCGCCTGAGCGGAAATCGAAAGGGATTTTTTCACCAAGTTTTTATACCTTTATTGTAAGCAAAAGCAAAAAACCCTCGAGGATATGATTTCAAAAAAACAGTGAAAGCGTTTGATTTGACCGTGAGAAATATTAATCTTAAAAACTTGGAGGTTTTTTGAGGCTGGTGAAAACGTTTTGTATCAGTAGCTTCATCACAAAATGAGCGATAACAGAAAACAGATGGATAAATATTTGGTGGATGGTTAATATTTTAATGTACTTCAACTAAATAATTTAATTAATGATATGATCTTTTATCTCAGACAAGGAGGTCCCGTATAATCGTAAACTTAAATTATACGGTCGTGCAATATCCTTTCCAACATATAAATCACTAGCCGTTTTCACGCGGTTTCACTCGCGTCCCGTAGGAGCTACTGCTCGCACCGGGATAAAATATAGCCTATGTTACTCGCAGATAATATAGCCTTCTAATGGTGAAAGAATATTTAAAATCGCCCCAGTAGCTTTTGAGTTTATCCATTACAACCAAACAAACAAACAAACAAAGTTTTCCTCTTTATAATATTAGTATAGATTGATCGCGGTTCTCATCGTAAAATTAATTTATAACTTAAAACCCAAATCCAGTTCTTTTGTAATGAAAATTTACAAATTCTCTCAAGCTAAATAATTTCTCTTTAAAGTTTCTAAGACAGCCTTTTGACGGTCATGTTAAATAATTGATTAGTAAAATATTGCATCAAAACTTAATCAATATTAAGTTGAACTAACTTCTTAATATAATAAATAATCACGTCATAATCTTAAGGATTACAGAAAATAATATTTCAAACATACATTTAAATACTTTATTATTTAATATTATGAATACCACTTAAGTACAGTTTTAACCAACAGCGCACTCCTATTTGATCTTTGGGCTAGTTTCCTGTTGATCTTTAAATAAATGAGAGTCATAAACGTATATGTTCCGAACCGAAGCTGTAACTAAATGTCAGCCTATTTATAAGTACACCTTGCGCGTTACCATTGTGCCTATCCGACGAGCTATCAATTAGGCTTTATTTGTTCATTTATACAACCTAGGAAGCATGCGATTAATGTTAATTTGTACACAGTGTAACACTTAAATAATATTGTAAAAGCCAATTAGAAACTATGTTGCTGACTTGTGGATGAAAAATCGTCACGAAAGACGAAAAACTAGGATTAATTAATTTGTAGATATTATTTTTAGAGTTTATTACGGTCTTCAACCTTCCCTTATTATCTTAAATGTGGCTGCAGTAAATGCATAATATTGATTAATATTTCCTGGAAATCGTTACATGAATATTATATATTTAATTTGCTATTAATTACGAAAAAAAAAAATTAAAACAAAAAATGATAAACTTATACCTACACGGTATTATCCTTAATAATCAGGGTTTATCCTTTATTCTTTATCCAGAAGGCAGTACTCCTTGATACGGCGCGTATTGTGAGGAGGTTTCTGTCTCTGGGACCCTAACCACCGGTACCTTGGACCCTGTGCCCGATATCGGTGGCAACCTATTTTTTTTATATATATATATTTTTTTTTTATACGTAATATTTAAAAATGTAATTTATATGTTAAAAATTAAATAAATGATAAGCAATAAGGGTTTATCCTTTAAAATGAATGCATCATTTCATGAATGAATGAACATTTGAAGAGATACTTTGTTCCAGAAATCGGCTTAAGTTTAACTGTGTCTGTCAGGTCCAGTATGTTCCACAGCTAAATGTAGAACGCTTAAAATCATTTGTAAGAATTACAGTATGTAAGTTGATACTGTTACGAATTTAAACATTTTTTCAGACGTAATCTTGTTCAGGCATTATTAAAGACAGTAATGCATGAAGCCATCTTCGAATTGACATTTTGAGATAGCATCTAATTTTTATTAATAAAATTAAGTAGTAGTTAAAAAAAATCATTATAAAACGATTTTATAAATAGACGTAATAACCTAAACTGATCCTGTCCATATCTCCCGGCTCCATTATCAGATCAGTTCGAGAGTACCATATTATCGTATTGTCATCAGAACTACATACAGCTTCATGACGCTGCCATCCTAGGAAGAGAATTACATTATTTACCTCAATCGACCTAATAAAGGCGTATTAAAAACAAGTGAATATCTTGCATTAGCCATTCTAATAGTTACTAATACTTAAGTAGGGATTTAAAAATATTTCGACTTTTGTACGCATATCATGAGATGTAACCCCGTCTAGACAAACAAAGGTAAGAAGTCAAACAGTAAGAAACATGTAAAGTACAGTCGCGTACAGTAATAGGTAGTTCACGAGCGTGGGAGCCTGCCGCAGGTGCAATATCGATGCCTTTCCTACGAGCACCGTGCAGATGCACCGACCGAGATCTATTAATGTGGTAGATGAGACCGCCAATTGTAAAATAGGGACCAAAAAAATATTTAATATAAGCACTTTTTGTGACTGACAGGTCTTTTCATTTTTTTTTTAATTCTACGTTCATAATTGAGATGTTTATGTCCGCTTATACCGATAGTTAAATACATAATTGAAAAAAAGTGAACATAAAAATACGCCATAGAAAATCTAAAACAATCGCATTTGTTAATAATATAAATAGATTAGATCTTAACAGCAAAAGGAAATTCAATTAATATAAATGTCGACAGCAACATCAATAAACGGTCTGACATTATAACTTTATAGAATATTGAATACCTTAGACTTAAGGTACTTGCTACTTGTGCAATTTGCCTTGTCTAGACGTCATAAACCTATGTATAGGTACTACGGATGAAGTTTTTGCCATTTGAACGTTAGAAGTGTCTTCGTTAAATGTAATATGTAGTCAGTATTGCCTTATAAATATGATTACTGTCGTTTTAATCTATTTACTAGCAATACCTGTTCATTGTAAAAAATGGGATCTTATACAATACAACAGTCAGTGAATTAGTAGACATACATAACATTAGTATCTTCAACTAATTAACCTCCCTACGTCACATTCGTTTAAATATTTTTTGGATAATAAATAATGAAGTGATTTATTAAATCAAATTAGAGACCACTAATTCGAGGAAATATTAAATGTCAAGGCGTATACAAATCAATTAACATTACATATGAAAAGAAACAGACAATACAAAATTTATTCCTAAGAAAACGTAAATTATTCAACAAAACAAATCACCTACGCAAGTATTAAGCTGTAAAACAGCACCTTGCGTGCGAACTAACTGAAATACAACCACTTGTATTATTTACAATATCGTAAATCAATAAATCGACGAAGAAAATAGAAACTAAAATCCGCAAAACCCTTTCCCACCTGTTCGACCTGTTTTTTCAATAAACTTTTTAGATGCACAAGATTTGATAACACAAGGTGCAAAAGTTTGAGAAACTGAACACCTTATTACCATGGGACGCCCGCAGCAATCCCTTCAGTCCCAAAATAAAGCAAACCGATATTCGATAATAGCAGCCGAAATTATTGCCTTAGTAACCCATTCCTGACCTACCATCAGCTGCCTCGTGTCGACCCATATGTTACAAATATAGGTCATTAGAACCAACAATGTTATGCCATATTAGATTTTATGTTCCTGTAATTTAAGTCCAATTTGTGAGCTCAATGGAAATACCAAAATGTGATAAACAAAATTGGACAGTGGTAATGAATCTTCTAAAACAAGGCACCTGATTTGTATTATTTTATGGTCGAAAATTGGTGACAGGTGCAGGTGGTTGCAACAGTCATTTGTTTAAGGAATCAGAATGGATCTCTGCATTGAGTTATTATTTTACAATGAAAAGAAAGTGATTGTTTTTTTCAGTCAAGTTTTTTGTTCGGTCCTTTTATAATGATTTCTCTCGTGTATCATCATCAGACGAAAGTAATAGATACACCTTATCGAGTGTCAATCATAGCATCATTGATATTGACTTTTAATTCATCTGCTTGTATTGTTAATTAAACTCCAATTTTGCACGTCCGTTGGGTCTGATAAGTTCATTGAACGCGATTATTTTCAACCCATTTTGAAGCTTCCATTGTATGTTATATTTAATCATTTTCTAATTTTGAACAGTAAATATTCTTTTACCAGAACGAAATACCTACTAAATGAATAAAAGCCTTTGTGATTTATGTATCTAGAAACAAACACAATAAATCATTCATAATAAAGTCAAGTTCATCATACACATTAAATTATTGACCCGTATATAATTTCATTCACATGTTACAAGCACTTAACATTATTTACTATACCATTTTAGGAACAATAACGTATTGTTAATACTTCTTACATAATTTTATTACAACTGTTTATTTTGCCCTAGACATACTTTTGGCTTCCGAACCTAATATTTTCATCGACTGTTATTACATAATGTAATTCTGTACTAACTAATACATGAATCATGAATCATAATATATGAACATGAAACAACATGAAGCAACTAATACATGAATCATAATATGGAATCTAAACTGTATTTGTTTTTGTCACGGACCATTTAATTCCGTACGTTACTTTTAAAATAAGATATAACATGCATTCAGACATCCTTGAATGTTTATTTTCTAAACTTAACTGAACTAGATCACACGGAAATAACAACAGTTCTGGCACAAACGTCTGGCAGCCTGCCACAAGTTAAACTTCGTTTTAAGACAATTTAGCAACGATATGCAATGAAATGCATTGTCTGTAAACAGGCAGCCGTCTAAGTGTTTAGAATTATTAAAGGTGCTTAACATCAAAGCTAGACCCGTGATATAGTTTTTTCTTTTATTATCCCAAAAAACACTCATTTGATTTTGTAGATCATATTTATTATGTACTAAAAGTTGCTAAGGAGCTAATCTATGAGCAAATTAGATGAGACACAAACACTGTTTTTTCAACCTATGTAGAAAAAGGCTTTGATTTTGTGTTTAATCGTATTCTTATAATTTTCAGACACTGCGGGAAAGTATTGATAATGGGTTTTAAAATCACCAAATCAGAGAAGCGCTTGTGTCGAATTGTGCAGATTTACAAAAACTGTATGCAAGCCGTGATTGGCAGTGAGAGAACAGCGCACTTATTCAGCATTTACATTGAAGAGTAAGTTGCTTTACCCACAGTATGGAACAATCGAGGTTCTCACGTCATAACAGTGGTAATAGATGTAAGATAATGTTGCGCGTCAAGTACGAGTTCATGTGACTACTGGGTTCCTTATATTATGTATAAACTTGTTTTGATATATTAAAAAATAAATTGGCTTACCTAACTAATGAAACTTTTCCTAATTCACATTTTCGTTTAACAGAAAATAACTAATTTAATGTGAAATGGATATATGTATAACGAATTTTTCGTCATTGTTTTCAAAAAATTGGTTCCAACGTCTAAATCCATATTTCTCATTAAAAGCAAAATTGCAAGTCAACTTATTCAACGTTTTTTGTCGTTCTAATTTTAAACAAAACATATATGTTTTTTTTGTGATCCATGTGTGATGTTCTTTATTTAATTAAAGCCTATTGTGTGATATCTGACATCATGCTCCTTAATTAATATCAAGCCAAACTTGGCGAAGAAACAAAAAGTTTAAGTGATACTTTGCAGTTTTGCAACACAGATGAATATTTTCAAAACGACTATGTAGGGAATGTCTACTTTAATTCCATATCTAAAAAAAACTTTTCCTATAAGCACCCTTAACTGATGGAACCCCAATTTTTTTCAAAAATGTTTTCCATGAATCATAAGCCTACCGGATGCTTCTGGTAACTAACAGTCGTTCGTTACGAGAGCGAATCTAATGTCAATGTGAACTGAATAATACTCATTGTGATTACCAACCCACAATTAGCATTTTTATTTACTTATTTACCAGTTCTATGCGCTAACGGTGTTTAACAAAAAGTTCCTAAGTAACAATTAAAGGTACAAAACTCAATTCATAAATATATAATTAGTCTTTATTATCTGTGAACACATGAACAAAATCTTTGTTCGTTTTTCAAAAGATTATACCTTTGTTGCAGATTATTGCGATAGCTTAGAAAATGGACTTTCAGGCTTATGTGTGTGTAATACCTAATTCTAAAATGTATACTGTATGGTAAACTTTTTGTTTCAACATTGTAACATGGAATTTAGATAACCAAATCCTACATCAAAATCAATTAAGGTAGCCAATGTGCAAGAATATTAGAAAGAGCACTCCATAGACATAGCGGAACTGATAGTACCATCTGCAGTCAGGACATGCCTTTCTATGAAATCAAAAGCCACGAACGCTACAACCAACACTCTGCAACAAACAAAACAGACAACGTGCAGAAACGTTAATTATCATCTAGATTCGACGTCAAATGCGTGTTGAAGTATATAGCACGCGTTATGCAATGAATGCACCACTTTGTAACTATACATAGTGGCGTAATGCCTAGAAGCCGGCGCGACAACGTAACCGCCGGTAATGGCATCGTCGGCGCAATCTTCCGTGATAGTGAACTTGAGTTTTTTCGCGGCGCGTACGCACCGTTACTTTGCGCTACATTCCGCGGTTGCGCAGAGCCGCCGCAGCGCGGAGCCACCACCGCAACGATCAATGTTCACGGAATCATGTCTCGCTAACACAATCTATTTTGCTATTTCTTACTTTTGCAGTCGTTTGGAGCCGGATGCTCGGTTTCGTAACCAAGCATTTTGATAATTTATTTTTGTACTGTTAAGATTAAGTTCGTTTTATGACTTAAATATTATGTAATGCAATAAAGCTGGTAAGATATTTGATATCGATATGAAATAGTAAATAAAATCTGTTAAACAAGATTAATTTCGTTAACAATTTTTACAGCACTTAAATTAAGCGATGTTAAGAAAAAAAACTGTATTTTCATTATAACTATTGCAAAAAAAGTAGTAAATCAGTAAAAAGTAATATAATATGCGTAGATAAATTGGTATCCATGGTTTGGTCTTAATTTAAACTCATTTTAATATTGCAGTAAATTGCGGCTATTAGGATTTCTAGCAGAAATCGTGCGTGAATTAAAACGATAACATACTTTTAAATAACAACAATTTATAACGCTGATAAATTAATCATATTGCAAAAGCGTTAGAATAAAAACCTACAAGTTGAACCAAGAACGGGTTCTTCAAAAATAAACGTTAACTTATTTTGTATCACTTGCAAATCAATAAGCAATTATAGAACAAATTTAAAAATCATTGTTCAAAGCTGAACGCAAAAAAACATTCGGCCAGCAAACAATCCAACAATAAAATAAAAACACGACATAAAATAACAACCACTCTAATGCTAGATCTAAGCTTTGAAGGCTGCGCGAGCGCTGGGTCAACGACCTGCCATTGCCAATGTCAGCCATCTTGAGTTCCGCAGTCGCTTACGTTCTTCACGTAAGAGGCTGTAACGATTCGTGTTTGTGTGAGTACGTAATGTTCGTTTTTCTATGTCTTTGCGTCTGTGTGCGTGATTAGAATTGAATGTAGACGCATACATCCGCGCAGTAATTTTGTATAACCCGCGCAGATAGAGAATAGATTTGAAAATGGCGTCCGCTCGCATGCATTCTCGCTCACTCTTTATCGCTGTCTATACTCACACAGTGTAGTACGCGCTACAAAAAAATAATCCACGCTTCTTGACGCTCCGAGTTATCGTTAAATTCGTTCCGTTATTTTGTTGTTTTCGTTGATATTCATTGTTGAGTTTCATTGTCGATGTTTGAGAACTTGTTTTGCCAATCGTACCATGAGTACCCGCCGCCATTTTTAGATCTATTCTCTATCTGCGCGGATTATAGTGTGCTGTAAGCTTGCGTGTCAAGTTTTGTTTAACTTTTTACTCTCTAGGTGGCGTTACTAAATAGTGTTGACGCGTTTGTGGTTCCTTAATTTGATTTTTATGTGCAAAAAGCATTATATTACTATTTATATTAACTTCTTTGTATACATAGCATTGCGGCTTTTGTCAACTGTGAGGTGAATAGCCAAAGTGAAGGTTTTTCACAATATTATGTTGCAACGTGAGTTTTTAGGTGACTCTTTGGCACATCAGTTTTACATATCAATGGTGTGTGGTACGGGGAAAATAAAGCAAAATTTTCAATAAGAAAATTATTTGGTTCGTCAACTTTAACGAGAACATTTCAAGCGATTTCTGCAAATATGTATAATGAACTTTGGCACTCTGATTAATATAACGGCGACATAACTTATTTGGATTTTAATGGTTGTAAATAAAATTTATACACCAACTTGATTAATAGGCAAAAGTGTACAACTGAAATGTTGGAATTATGCGTCTTTTCTGTTTATTCAGCAGTCAATAAAGCACACAAATGTCTTTTTCAAAGTTTTTTTAATGTAAAAACAATTAAATCAGCATAACATAAAATTTTATTCACTGCATTAGTTGACCCGTGGGTCAAAAGTCGAAGACTTAAATATTTTGAAATATCGAAATGAATAGGTGTTAAAGGAGATAGTCGTATCCAATAACACTTTAAGCAAAAATAATGCAAAAAACCTGAAAGTACAGAAAAAGTTGAAAACAAATTACAATTACATAGGTAGTTAGATTAGTGACGCGCACCAGAAATCTTAATTACATTAACGTTCGTCGAGCAAAACATCGAAACGGTAATTTATTTGCGATAATTAGAAGCTAAATAAAGCTTTAAATAAAAATTAATGGCGATTAATGATCGAGCGATATATCTCGTACCGACTCGGTTTAAATATCAATCTCTGAGGTGAATGCTCGACATTTGTGTAGACATTTAAATATTCCGAATGCTATGTTTTTTATATCTCTTTTGGCGAAATACGCCAACCATTTAAGCTGCATTTGTATCTATATTTTCAAATGAGGTAAGCTTTTTAGCTAATGGCCTTTTAATTTTGTAAGATTATTTCAATCGCTGTCCAATATAGGTGTTAGGGGATTTTTTAACATATCTACTTAACTTGAGTCACAGGGAGAAAAAGCAATATATGTACTACTATTTTAGGAAATTGGTGCTACTATTGGTACTGGTAAATTGGTGCTACTACTATTGATTTGATTGGCTTATTGAATACAACGAGGCCTTGAGTTATATTTTTCCGAGATTCACAGAAATAATGAAGATTAAATATCAACTATTTTATAACAGGGAATATATATAACTATCCTTACATTGTAGAAGAACTTCTATAATTATAACAGCACAAACAAAAAAATACTTAAAGACGGGCAAAACCAAGATACGAAACTCACGCTCCATCAATAACACATACTAAATAATCTATTCAGCTTTATTAATAGACTTATTTAAAGTATGCAAATGAAAGCATTTAGTCGATTCTTTGTTTATTTGTGAAGATAGTGCCAATAATTGAGTACCGCAGGTGTCCCGCGCTGGTCGTATTTATTTTCACCCCGGGGTTTTTGTTTATTGAAGGGCAAAACTTTCGAGCTTCAGACACTTGAGCTGCCACTCTTAAATGGGCTCTATTTATTTATTTGATAGCGTAAAAACAAAATGGTGCCCACGGTTTCTCTCTCGCCAAAACTTTTCTGTTTTTCCACTAACAATACGAACCGGGTGATAGGGTATATTCCTTCCGATACTGGAAGATTTCTCGTTACCTCCATTTTAAGATTAAAGGTGGATTAATTATGAATAATATAACAAATTACATTTTATCGTACCAATTACCTAAGCTTTTATATGCCAGCTCATTTACTTACACATACAAGAATGTAAGTATGCCTATACTACCGTGCAGTTTTCCCGCGCCCGCCTCTTCAAAAGTCAGTGTACGTATTATGGGGCCTAAATTACAAGCAATAATAATAAAACTACGCATTTAACACGGTTAATATGACCACAAACACTGTGCTATTTGAGTGAAGTACTAAAACCGTCAGAATTCACCTTTTAAAGTAAATTGAGCTTATAAAACGATGACGTAGTAAGTAGCCTTTAGAGGAAGCTTATTTAATAGTATTTAAATTTCTAATTTTATATAGAATACATTCACGATTTGTACCATTTAAATTCAAATAAATAATAGTGATAACATTATTTACAAATAAATTCAAGAGAAAAAACAGTAAAAAATTGTGTGTTTTTTAAAGTATTTCGAGAATCCTAAACTCACACTAAACCCTACAACTACCCCATGGTAAACAATGAAAAAAGCATCTATCAAGCGCCAACAACCATAACAAAAATAAACTTAATCATTGCAGGAACAGAACCTTCAACAGGCCGTGCTCAGTCACGGCGCTAATCGTGCCGTCAATACAATTAAACATTATAAATACCAATAACACATTATCATTTCAGAAAACACATGTCAAAATCAAGCACGGGCATTGTTTTGATAATTGAGGTCGTTCCAAAATGTCACGAAGGAACAATGGTAACTAATATTCAAAATATAGTAATTATACGCCCACGGCTGACCGCAAACCTTGACGCTTCCAGTCGTACAAATGTGACCTAATCCAGATTAACAAAGGTATTTTAAAGGACGTTCCTTTCATATCTGATTATGATTGCCTTTGTTAGATAAGCTTCGTAGTTGTCACTGTACGAGGGTGGGAAATAGGCTAAAAACATAGTTTTCCAGATAGAGTTGTTTACCATAAACACTGTTTTGTAATAAACTTCTTATCAATTTATTAATTGATACGACTGCAAACCCGACATACTCGAGGACGAAGTTCTTAAGTCAGTAACTTGCAGAAATATATAAAAATGTAAACTGAAGATATTCTTTTTACAATAGAAGCTCTCGATGTCATTCTCAATTTCTATTGTGTCCCACGCAGTAGGTGTTTGATCGATGAGACTTTGTAAAGGGTTTGAGTTACGCACATTCCAGTATCATACAAATATTACAAAATGTTTTGGGGGTCGTAAGCTTTATAAGAAACTTTATCCTTGTATGTAAAAAAAAGTCTTATGAATATGAGAAATCCGAATACTTTGCCTCAAAAAATATACTTACCTATATTATATTGTAGGTAATCTTAAAATATACAAGAACAAAAAAATGACGTAACTTGACGAAAAACAAACGGCTTTGTTAAGTGGGAGTGCACGTTTGACAGGCAAGCTCTAAATGGGTACACTCGGGTACATACAGTCACGAGCAATAACATGGAAACGCCCTTAAAATTTAAATTCATGTAGTGACATAAAATCGCAAAAATAAGTATGCTAACTGTGTCCAAAAAATATGTAAACGTTAAATTGTATCAAAATTAACTACACATTTTTATCAAATTTACGTTAACAACAGATTTCTAAAAAAAATATTAAGTTTTAGTTACAAAATAATGAACCCAAGGAAATTTCAATAACATGTTTACAGTAAACCAGTTTGCCAGTGACTTCGATGTTGAAGGAGTTCTAATATCTAATCGTACTGGCTGTTACAGTATTTATTTTTATATTTCAAATATTTTCATATGTCACTTGACTTGTCAAATTTCTCTCAATAAAATTTTCCCTTTACATAATAACTCTTGAAAGAGTTCCGTGTGAAAGAGGCTGAGCTAGATATATTAATTGTAATATATAAATTTAAAATGAACAGTAACAACGTGCCTTATCGTATTTCTACATATGACAAACACAAAATTATTGTTCTTAAAGAACAGGGACTTTCGGTAACAGACATTGCAAATGAATTGGGAATTACGGTGAGTTTGCATTTATTGTTGTTGTGTTTTAAACGATTTTTAATTAACAAAAGTTAAGTGATAATATCTCTTAAAATTTAAACTATGTATTCATCTATGTATAGGGTGCCACGCGTTGCGCAGCCATTAGAACAATTTACTTAGATGCCTTTTTTTTTCAGCGAAAAACCGTGTATTTGTGGCTCAAGCGGTGGGAAGATAACGGCGACGTTGTTAGTTTTAAAAGTAGTGGTCGTCCACGAAAAACTTCCGCGGCGCAGGACAGGCAGATCGTCAACAGTGTGGTCAGTAACGGATTTGTGAGAATTCAGGACATTTCATCTTCGCATTGCGTATCAACTTCGACAATTCGACGTCGCCTACGCACAGCTGGCCTACGTCACAGAGTTCCGGCGCGAAAACCACTATTATCTGCACGACACAAGGAACAGAGACTACAATTTGCTCGAGAATACCTAAACTACGACTTCAGCAGAGCCATTTTTTCTGATGAAAAAGTGTTTGTTTCATCTGCTGATGGACGTTTATCTTTATGGCGGCCTAATAACACTCGTTATTTAGAAAGGAACATATTGCCATCTAGAAGAAGTGGCCGGATAAGCTTCGGCGTTTGGGGCTGGATGTCAGCCAGTGGACCTGGTGAATTGGCAGAGATTAGTGGACGAATGAATAGCGAGCAATATACCAGTATTTTAAACGAAGTTTTACTTCCTAGTCTGAACGTTTACTTTCCTGAACTGATGCCTATTGATTTTGTGCAGGATAATTCAGGTGTCCATAATTCCCGATTCACTCAAGCCTGGTTCAGTCGCCACCGGAATTTCGTGAATTCGTTGCCGTGGCCACCTAAAAGCCCTGACCTCAACCCTATAGAGAATTTGTGGGGGCTGATGGTCCAAGAGTGGGACAGCAACCAAGCGAGAACCAGAGAAGCTTTGGACAAACACGTCCATGAGATATGGGATAGTTTTAGAGGCAATAATGTATGTTACAATATGGTTTCGTCAATGCAGGAAAGGCTGCAAGATGTTATAAACGCTGAAGGGGGCTACACAAGATTTTAGTTAATTTAAGGCCCATTTTCACCGACACGATGATACTACGACGATACGACGATACGATGATACGACGATATTATTATATTTGATTGGCTTAATTAATAATAATCATTCCGTTTGGTAACGAATTACAAGACTGATTTTGTATACCTTTGTTTTATTGTAGTAACCAACCCTTATTTATTTATAAAACTGTAATTATTACAGAAAAAAGTAGGTATACACTTTCAATATCATTTTAATGTATCCATAACAAT
Organism: Helicoverpa assulta; assembly: GCA_963856015.1. Classification (NCBI taxonomy): domain Eukaryota; kingdom Metazoa; phylum Arthropoda; class Insecta; order Lepidoptera; family Noctuidae; genus Helicoverpa; species Helicoverpa assulta. The sequence continues at coordinate 9,156,390 of CAWLCW010000016.1, forward strand.
TCCTATAATATGTATACAACTGGCATTTCATGTGTATATGTTATAGAAATTGTCATGGATAATTCAAAATTACATTTTAAGTGTAAACTTTTTAGTGATTTTGTATCGTTTATATTACTATGAAACCAATGTATACCCAGTTTTGATACAGTATTACATGTAGATAATTTAGAAAAAAATATAGAACACATACTTTTTGAATGGTGGAATTTGAGATATTTTAGAAAATGTGACAATGTATATATATTATTGCTCGTGACTGTACATATTAACTCCGTCCCGCATATTTAAGTTCACCTTTGGAGGTTAAAGCTGTCATGTAATATAATTACGTTATTATCTTCAGGATACTAAGCCAACTGTCTTCATTGCATTTTATTGCAAAAAATATAAAAATAGGTTTACGACGCCCGCATTTGATAGGTATATTTTTAGCATTTTTAATTTAAAAAACCGTTTGGCCACATTCAAGACATTAGCCTTATTGCAATTTATTATTTTATCAGTAGGTATAAATAAATAAATAAATACTATAATTTTGAATATTAATTCGATTTTGGATTTGCGTGGGTGTTATTTACTGATTAAAAAATTCATCAATCTGCATCAAGCAGATCAATAATTTAATTTGAGAAGAAACAAAGTGTTAATCGAAAAACAGATTGTAATAAAGATTGTGTTTAAAACCAATGCTTGTCTAAACCATATTAAAATCATCTGCGATATTTTAGAAGCTAAATCATTATTATACTAATATTTAAATATATATTGGCATATCTACATTATTTATGGACATTCCATTCCAAATTAAAATATTATTGAGTCGTTAAAGTGTCAATAATCTTTTATCTCGATAGCAGACTCGCTGAAAAATATTAAGTATAATTTTATTTTTTAACAAAATTGACAGTGCCATCACTTGTCAATTTTGATATTAGAATGAAAGTGGCGAATCAACTCGGGTGTGTTATTTATTTTTGTTAGCAAATAGATTTTTAAATTCTTTATAATTATTCTTTTTCTTCTTTCTTGATCGCGCATCAAGAATAATATAGTCAATTATTTGAAAGCCACCGCGTAAAATTGTAACATAGCAACAATATTATGTAGTTTTCATTAAGTATTTGCATCCTAGTCAATGAACATAACCGCGGAATATTTAAAACTTGAAGTATTTCTATTCGAATTAGAATGAAATCACAGTGCAAAACAGCATCTAGCAATGACCTCGCAGTCTAGGGACCTTCACCGAAATGTTATTGCAGTTCGATAACCCGAACCATTGTTCGACGCGAATCATTCCCATTTTGTATATCACGACCGGCTTCATGATTTCCGCGTCATGACGTTCATAATTATTAAATTAAAGTTTACGATACAGAAGGATTTATGGCGTTTCGGCCGCGTAACAACCTGGAGTCTTGGAGATTTATAGTGCGTAAACAATAATTGTTTGATCATATATTGACTGGGCGCGCGTCCACTTATGTCGAAGCTTAAATCGGCTCGCCAATATTTTTTTTCGAGCGCCATGTATTATTATATTTATTGCTACTTTGAATAAAAACGGCGGTTTGTTTTCGTCACATATTTTTTGTTAGATTTCGAAAAAAAATCCTGCCTATCTTGCTGAGCTTTCTACTTTCAAGGCTAACTACTCTTAGCGCAACTAATTTATGTTTCCAATTTCATTTAAAAACTTTATAAAGGCTTTCATTATCGAAAGATTAATATCTACTCTAAGTTTGTTTTGTACTTAATTAGATAACGCAATAACCGTCACACAGCGGAAACAAGACACATTAAATACGTAACTAGACACAACACAGCCAGACTGTAAATGCTGCAAAAGTGATAGTTTGTCCATGGCCTACGTGCACCATGACACTCAAATAAAACAAATAGGTATATATGTACATTCGAGGTCAATTTATTTGCGTATAAATTTAAGGTGCGTACATTTTCTAAAAAGGCTGTGTAATGGCCGCCGCCGTTAGGTCTATACACTTCCTTTTCGACGAGCCATTGTTGCGTACTTCCTTGTGCTTTTTATAAACTCTTCAAGCATGCACATTTAAAACGATATACTTAGAAGAAGTTCTAAAAATATAAAATTATATAATTAGTAATATTTATAACTAACTAGCTTCTGCCAGCGGTTTCACCCGCATCCCGTGGGAACCTCGGCACGGACCCGGATAAAAAGTAGCCTATAGCCTTCCTCGATAAATGGGCTATCTAACACTGAAAGAATTTTTCAAATCGGGCCAGTAGTTCCTGAGATTAGCGCGTTCAAACAAACAAACAATCAAACAAACAAACAAACAAACTCTTTAGCTTTATAATATTAGTATAGATAACATGAATATTTATCGCGAACTGAATAAATGAATTTTTAAATTCAAACGTTTACCGGTTCTCTCCTCACGTGCTTGATGTTTGTTGCTTTGATTTTTATACTTATTTATAATTTATGTATGTTATATGTAAGTTGATTAAAGTAACGTCACATTTTTAATTGACATCATAAACATAAAATCAAGCCTGATATTCTCCAACAGCTAAATATAGATATATTTTTCCTGTCGGAGAATCATATCGTCGGGTCCATGTGGTAGGTAAAGTATCATTGCCACAAAACCCAGACTTCATCATCAATATTGAAATTAAACGTATGTTCACCTGTATTATGTGGATTTCTTACAGAAATTACAAAAGTTTAATATTTAGAAATGGCCATGAAAAACGGTATATTAATTATCAGATAGTGATAAATAACAGAAAAAAAATTGACGAAAGTATCTGTCCTGTCTTGTGAATTAAATTCTGTAAAATCTTTCGTGTAACACTGCCCATCAAAATCAAAATTTAAGAAAAAAGTGCAAACATTCAATAACCGTTGGCTACTGCCCATCCTTTAAGCATACAACAAAGACTCAAAAACTGCTCCATATAGAGATTTTATTATCCGTGTTGACTACCGTATTGTGGCCTAACGTATAACTCAACGGTCATAACGTATTTCTTAGCACCTTGTAGGTACTACCTGTGTATGAGATTCACCCCCAACCTTTTGAATGGGGTGTATGAATTGCGGGGGATGAACAATGGATGAATATATTTCGGCCGTGGGAACGATCGGGATGAATGGCAGCGTAGCACCTGTGCCGTCGTGTGAACTTGTGAAGCCTTAATAGGCTCTAACGTCGGTTTCATTGTTGTATGAATTTGTTATAGTCTGATATTATAAATTTATATGTTCTTTAAAATAGCGGTTTTAAAGTGCTATGATAGACAGTCTAGTGCCACTGGTGACTGAAACAATTTGTCATGCAATAGTGTTTTAGACGATTGCTAAAACAAAAGAATTTAGTTCCCAGTTATTTAAATTCTATGTTCAATATTGTACATAGGTCAATATCATTAAATATCAGAAACATTTTCAGGTAACCCTAATGTAAAACTGAAATACAAGTCATATAAAACATCCCATTCTGTATAAGCAGGAACTCCGTGTAAAAGTTTTTTTTTTTCAGTTACGCTTAGTATTGTTTGTAAGTCAATCTGAAATGTATACGATCTTATTCGCAATACCTAGTTGGACATGCCATAAACAAATGTTTGGCAAACGGTACAGTCTGCGCAGGACTTCAAATCTTGAAGGACACACGTGTCGCAAACAGACATCGGGGTGAATTTGAAATTAGAATGTGAACTGTAAACTGCCAGTTATATATTTTTTGTTATGTAACGGTATTCAATACTTTTTGGTGCCTCTTTTGTTTTCATTATAGGAAATCAAGTGGTTACATGAATATCATTTTTGTTGTACTCTTATGAAGCAAATAGCTACCTACTTACGATAAATCCTTATGTTTTGTTTTCAGATTCATCTTGCAGCGATAATCACGGTTTTATCTTTGCGAAGACACTTTAAAAATTGCTTTATTGTGATACTATCTTATTCATATCCATCATACACAAAACAAAAAAAGGTAACTGCTTTGATATTAACCTACAATGATTGTATCTACCTGCAACACTACTATCGATTGTGTTAAATATGAACAATGCTATGTGTATAAAAAGTTATTTTGCTCATTTACTAAGCAAGCTTGTGGCTACGGTAAACTAGCGAATAAGTTTTTACAGGTGCTGATTTTGTTAATAACAAATGAGCATTTATTCCGCGAAACATTGATGGGCTTCAATAAATAAATTCAGAAATAAATAAAATTAATAAAGAAAATGTATATAAAACTACACATATGATAAAGTATGTACCTATATCAATGTTAAATAACATACACACATCAGGAGAAATAATTTAAAAATACGATGAGCCAAATCACTTTGAAGAAAAAAAGCAGTATTAAAGTAAATCTCGATAATTTCTTAAGTAACAGCACCGAGTGTTGCAACAGTCCCTTGGGTTATTTCCATGAATACAGACGAAAAGTGAAATCACCATATACCGGGTGATACCTGAATTTGGCTAACAAATGTGTTTGTGATGTAATAACACTCGATCTTTGCATGCATCATACTGTATTCACGTGCAGCTTCTCCGAAAACAAATCCTTGATCGAATAGATTATGTTTCTTTCTAGAAAACAAAATAATTGACATCTTCGCTTCTTTTTTTGAAATGAATAAAAATAGCACGAAACGATGAAAGATAAGTGCCATTACTAATATCTTGGGCTTCAGGCTATGTTGGTACCGAATCATATTGGCAAAAATTGGTTAATCCTTTTAATGAAGATGGAATTTCACGGGGGCAAAGAACAAAAGACAGTAAGAAGAAGTAAACATCTTAACATAGGTACAACGTAGTACTATACTGACTTGACACGGTTTAAGGTCAACAACCCAATCCTAGTGACTACAATAAATTACTTGTCTCTATAAATTATTGTGAGAAACATAGTAAATGATGTACTGTACCCTCATTTCATTTCTCACGGACTAAAACTGCATAGAATGCCCTGCGGCATCGCGTGATGGCTTCCTTATAACCTGATCATTTGCACCCATGCGGACGAAACCGCAGGAGTGATATTAGCCTTGCAACAAAGGTGCTATCAACTTTAGTATGAAAATCAGAGGAAAATCCAGACCAGTATCTTGTACGATACTGATGCCTTTGTTGTTTCATCGGCTTAGATTAAGGTTCTTACAACAATAGTAATGTAATAAAGAAGCCCCAGATATAAGGCAGTGAGATAGTAAGTCTAAAGATTGAATTACGCTGTTGTGGTTTGCAATATAAAAATTGGTTATGACATAAAAGTAAACGTTGGCAATTTGCGGCCAATTTAAACGTTAAGTTCTTACGAAATGACAGGCTTATAATTTGACGTGAATTATGTGAAAATACTTAGATTATGTAAAGAAAATAATTCATATGTCACGTAATTATGTAAAGACACGTACCTAATCGCACCAATGGCTCCGACGAAATAGTCAAATAATCGTCATCGTAAGTGTGTTAGGGTTAAAGTTATTCTTCTTTTTAACGAAGGTCAGACAAACGTATTTTTTTCTTAAAGTAATTGATTACACTGAAAATTGATCGACTCGATCGGTGATGCTGTACTTACTCGCACATAAGTGATCAAAAATAAAAAAGCATATAACAAATGAATTTGTCCGGAAAAAATACAAATCACCCAGAAAGTAGACTACACACAGCATCAACAGGTTAACACAGAATTTCCGATTCGTCCGTTCGGCCTGGTACTCCATTTCACTGTTGACAGAATTCATTGCATAAGTATTCATAGTCGAAATCAATACAAATGGGGTCGGTAAGAGCCACGTGACTGTCCCCTTTTGAAATTATGCTACTTTATGTACGGTCAACAGAAGAATCGATGACGTATGATCGGTTGAGTATCAATGAAGCCAGCATATATTTGGCATCTAAGATATGCGATATACGGCATATCTTAATTCTAACGAGAACTTTGTTAGGAGTTGGTTTGTGACAAACATTCAATCATAGGCACGGGACATATAGAAATGGATATTATGATATTGTTATGGCAATTCCATATTTAAAACCTAAACATTTTGAAATGAGAACTTCTTTCTAAAATCCAACTTAAGAATAATCATGATGCTATCATAAGAGCTATGAGCCTATTAGCCTGTCTACATACTTCATCTTCTGTACCTGTACCTACAATTTTGTTTAAATCATTATTATACAATGTTTTTGCGAAGGACACCGACGACGAAAATAACCCGATATGAGTACAGTAACCGATACTTTAGTCATTTCAAGTCTTTAGAATTATAGAAGATATTATTATTTGCATGCATTTTCTCAAGGTCATATTTTTCTTTTGTTTATTTGGTATTATTAGACTTCTTATTTCGTTAAAACAGCTGTCTGAAGCCGGTTCAAATATGGCAAGGAATATTCACCTTTCATATTTTCATCAGTAACATCCTGACGTAATACTACATACAAATAAGTAAAAACCGTTGTTTTTACATAGACATTCTAATAATAGATCAACTCATATGCACAATGCAGCTATGTAAATGACGTAACTTAATATAAAAAAACAAACACGTAGTCACCACGATTGACATCATTTAATTTAATGGAAAAGCTTTTGTACCAGTTGCAAGGGAAATAAGTTACAAATTAAAGACGAATTAAAATCTATGAAGGTTTGAGAGCAGTGGAAAATTTCAGCGCATTGACCTATCCTATGATCGTTCAGGCGTAAAGAAAAACAAATCCATTTACAGTAATGTAATATATTAATAGGTATGACGTGTTGCTAACGTGATTTAGACACATTGGTAGAATTTCCATCAATATGATTATGCCCCATGTATTTATCTGTTTGAACAATGGGATTTTATGCAATATTGAGTTGCACCAAGAGAATTACTTGTTTCTCGACTAATCTTTATTATTTTATAAAAGCTTCTTTAAAGTCAACATTACAGTAGATCGCTGTCTGGCCATATTTTCAAGATATGAAAATGTCCTAGGTAAAAGTAGTTGTTATTCTGAAAGTAAAGTAAGTTTCATGAAATTTGAATGGACATCGTAAAACGTGACTATTATCCTTGAACAGGGCTGACACGATGTGAAATTTTGCTTTGAATTAAAATTATTTGTCGTAGTTATTTATTTTAATAATTGAATCCTACAAATTAATATAAGACGTGAATTTTCAATTCATATTCAACATATAAAAAATAAAATATTTTAATAAGAAACCTAAAATAGAATTGATAATCTTAAGTTATTTATAGCTTTAGGATAATTCTTGATTATTAATTTCGCAATCTTTGTCCTCGAGCACCTGTTATCTCCTTTCTCTTCCCCTTGACATGATGCTAAAAAACTTTAAATGTATCCAAAATAGAAAGTGGTGAACCCTAGCGACCACTGCTACCCGCACGTGAAACACGTGAGTCGAAAGTATTGCCGATTTATTTTCTAGATCAGAAATTCTAAATTTAAACTATTATAATTTTTAATTTTGCTTTTCCCCCAGATTATGGTTTCAGCAATGAGGTGAGATTCAATTTTATCCTAAGTGGATGTTGTTATTGTGATTTATTTTCGTTGCCATACGAGTTAGACCTTGGACTACATGGACAGGAATTAATCGCTTTTTTCATAGGTATTTTGAATTCATTTCAAATTAAGTTTCTAGTCAATTAAACATTCGATCTAAATAAAAACAGGTCATATTTTACTGATTTCTCAGCAAAACTTCAGATAGATAGCTTCATCTTGGTTCATACCAGTGATATGTTTATAACTCACTAGCTTCTGCCAGCGGTTTCACCCGCATCCCGTGGGAACTACTTCCCGTACCGGGATAAAGTAGCTTATAGCCTTCCTCGATAAATGGGCTATCTAACACTGAAAGAAATTTTCAAATCGGACCAGTAGTTCCTGAGATTAGCGCGTTCAAACAAACAAACAAACTCTTCAGCTTCATAATATTAGTATAGATTAATTGCATACCTAGACCCAAATACCATGGGGCCTAGTATTCATGCATTAAATATGACTGCATAATCAGATGCATAATTACGATGCCGTGTCACATTTCCCGGGTCAGACGTTTCACGTCACCCAATGTTCTCGAAGCGGGCCAAACAAAGCTCTACAGTGAGAAATTCCTACAAATTAAAAAGATAAATAAGGTCACGTTCCTGCAGTGAGGTCGCAGGTTTATATTCACAAGCGTCGGCCCATACGTTCAGTCAATATTCTATTTTGTTTTCTATCAACACAATATGTTCACGTGACTTTATGATAATAGGAATGTCTTAATAAATGTAAAATTAACCACATTCGGCTCGATCACTTGTGTTTTTCTTAGATCACGTTTTCACGTGCGTTGTTTTACACGTGTATTAAGGGTTAGTTCTTTCTTTGATAAATAGATTAGGATATAAAATACTTTGAATAAGTATCTAAGTACTTCTATTGTTCATACACAAGGTTAAAGAAGAAATGTACGAATGTACGTATTTGGTCCACTCTATTACTCGAATATTAATATATTAATTATTTTTTTAATTATATATTAATTTTTATAATTTATTGTTTACACAAAATAATGGACCCCAATTCTTGAACCTTCTCGTATACAAAGGCCTCTACTTTGTATATGAGAAGGTTCAAGAATTGGGGTCCATTATTTTGTGTAAACAATAAATTAAATATGAGAGTTCCTTATGCCTAAAATCGAGCTCTTTGCATAAACAATGAAAATGCGGGTAATAGTAATACCTTCTTACACGTAGGTATGACTATGAAGCATCATTCTAAGGTCTGTTGCAAGAAAGGAAAAAAAATCTAGATTAACTTTAGGTTTTCCTGTATATTTATGACTAAGATTTTACTACAGGAAACGGTTATGTTGTAAATATATTCAATCAATTATTGCATTTTATTGCGATCGTTCTAAGCAAATGAAGCAATCCGTGGTTGTCATAAATATTGAAAATAAAGTGTTTCATATTATTCGATCACAACAGTACCTTATAGGTTTTACCTGTATCTTCAAACCGTACGGTAAGTAATTTTCCGATATTTTATATACAAATTTATCTTTTTTTTATATACAAGTATTACAAAGCTGTTATCGACATGAAGAGCGACCCCATTCAAAGCTGATTCGACCTTGCGTGGAGTCGTTTTTACTTTTCATTTGTTAATCAAAGATTCAAACATTAATCTTGCCAGATACATTCTGTTCGTATTTCAAAAAATAAGACGTGCGTTATAAAGTTTTCCAAGTTTGTTTCTGAACCTTTTTGGAACATACCTTTTAAATAAAGTCGTCAATTCTTTTGGTGACAATCAGGTTCGTTGTCACTATGAAATACGTAACGCAAACGGTTTTGTTAAAGTTAACACACCATAAGAAATAAAGGTTTCCGCATAAGTTAAGTGGGGAAAGGAAAGGGACTTCCGTATGGGAAGATAATAGTTACTTTTATGATTCACAATATTTTTTGTGGCTGTTTACTGTTGTTGAAATTGAAACATGGGAACGACCTGTTATAATTTAAATATGTATTGATTTGCTTGTTTCCTAATTGAAAAAAAAAAACTTTGATACTAAGTTTACGTTTAATATGTAATGTTACTAACGTAAATATTTTCATATGCTAGTTAGGAACATGTACCTCATATCCAACCATCCATCCTCCGAGCCTTTTTCCCAACTATGTTGGGGTTGGCTGCCAGTAACCGGATTCAGCTGAGTACCAGTGCTTTACAAGAACCCGGGCAACCCGATACCCCTTGGTTAGACTGGCGTCCGACTTACTGGCTTCTGACTACCCGTAATGACTGCCAAGGATGTTCAATGAACATGTACCTCATATGCTCGGCAGTTATTATTTTTAATCACATATGAATATGACTGCCACGTAAGCTTAAAGTTTTCTCTTGCGTCATAGTAAATAATATTGTGGAAATACCTTCTTATTGTTTTCATTTGATTGTAATATCATATAAATAATACATGAAGTACATAAATGAATGAATAACTAGATTAACTGATCCTTACTCTTGAGACTTTGATAGAATTTAAAGGAACATAGACTGTATTATATGAGCAATACATTTTATAATCGGTTATGCAAGGATTTATGTTCAAGCGATCAATTGAAGCAACTTGTATTTTGAAAAGTATTGATGGCTTATTTAACGAGACCGGGGTAAGCTAAACTGTACTTTAAGCTCTTGTCAGTAAGGTTCAAAGTTGTGTGTGTGTAGTGTGTGATGTAGGTCGTTTTGTTTGGTGTGATGGTGTATTGCGCGGAGGCCGCTGAGGGTCGATGGCTTCGCGGAGACACGTGAGCGATACCGTTAGCCTGCACAGGCCAGGGCCTCAAACACATGGAAAGGAAAATCTGTGAAATAGTAGCGTTAGCATTGTGAGAATTTTTCATTGCTGCTCGGTATGGTATGTATCTTGATCGATGATTAGTCATGGACCTATTTTTAAGTGGGTAAAGGAAATTATTCATGATTCAAAGGACATACTTGTACACTAATTTTGATTTTTATAGTATACTTAACTCATATTTCCCCTTATTTTTCGTAAAATTGCAAAAAAGAACGTAACTGTTATTTTTCTTAACATTTCTGTTATTTTAGACAGGCATCGTACACTTTGTATATAAAATCGCGTAGATAATGTAAAATCACCTTCTAAAGCAGAATTAATAAAAGAACAACATCTTGAATAAAATAAACGGTAAACTTCAACAAACAATTACTGAATAATTTACGGAAATAAATATAACTAAAAACTTCTAGAATTTTCCACCACAAACATCCGTTACTAGTTTGCCAACCCTACATTTCCCGCGGTTATTCATATCAATTACTTATTTTCAACCTTACGTTCTTACGGACAAAGCTTAAAGTAATTTAATTTAGTCATATGTTTGTATGTGTGCGTTATATCGCATAACTTTTTATTCGCTAACATATAAACTATGTTGTTTATGTCCTGACGCGACCGAGATTTTGAAGCTCCAAAAATATTTCTTTGAAATAATAAGTAGTGCAATACGTGTACTCTGAACTTAATAAATTATACGTATTTATTATCGCTTTTAAATTGAACCGAGTATTTCATTAATATTAAATTAAAATACAGGTTTAATTAATTTAGATTTTGGCAACGGAGAGATAGTGAAATCATTTTCAGATTTTGATCAGCGACCTCGTACCAGAGTACTCGGAATGTACCGACGCATTTTTGTAACTCCTGTCACTCAAAGTTTAATTGGATTCTACACTGTGATGCTACCATCTAGAAACTATGCAAGAAACAATGATACTCATTAGCTTAGTGGGCCTCTGCAAGAAATTCATTCTTAGTTTAAAAAAGGAAAGAAAATCATTTTTATATACTTACAGATAAAAATAGGTGTTAATAGAACACTGTTGGGTTTTAACCTGACAAAGTGTTTAGTGCTGTATCTATGTATCTCCCGTCTAAGCATAATGAGGTAAGCGCAGATTTAAGTGACGCGCTTAGACAGACAACTTAGATAGTATTTTGGTATTCAAAGTGCATTTCAGTAAGCAACAGGTTGCTTATCGCTTGAGCTAGTCTGACCCAATTTTGGAGGCATTTTGTGGAACACTAGAGATATGCGTCTAAGGTTGTATCTCGCGAATATATAATTTTAATTAAAAAGAAAAAAGTCGTGATCCATAATATTTATACCATACCAGTATATATCTATCTAGTAGTAATGTAATTCTTCTTGTTAGTCAGCTGTTTATCACCATGTATTTTCACTCATGCGAAAATGCATTGGATATCCATACTACAAAAATATAAATACACTGACTCGGTCAATCCAACACAAATTGCTATTTTCTGTGAAAAATGTCATCATCATCCTCCGAGCCTCTTCCCAACTATGTTGGGGTCGGCTTCCAGTCTAACCGGATTCAGCTGAGTACCAGTGCTCTACAAGAAGCGGCTGCCTATCTGACCTCCTCAACCCAGTTACCCGGGCAACCCGATACCCCTTGGTTAGACTGGTGTCAGACTTACTGGCTTCTGACTACCCGTAACGACTGCCAAGGATGTTCAATGACAGCCGGGCCGGGACCTACAGTTTAACGTGCCATCCGAAACACAGTTATTGGTGTCTAAGATATACTTAGAAAGTACATACAAACTTAGAAAAGTTGCATTGGTACTTGCCTGACCTGGAATCGAACCTGCACCCTCATACTCGAGAGGTTGGTTCTTTACCCACTAGGCCACCACGCCTTTTTTTAATAAATTAATACTTTTTCTGTGAAAAATGTATTAGTATTTTTTCTTATGATCCTAAAGTGCCTGGCTAATGTGCGACAGAAAACAGAAAAGGTTTTCCGTGTATAATGCATACGCACAACTTTTTTATAAAACTGTAGCAAGCCTCATAAATTAAAAACCTATATTTCGAATTGACGTTGTCTTATTCGACGTTCTTGACCTACACTTTTCAACATTAATTTAAAAGGTGAAGTTTTTATTCCATCATCAGTTTTTAACTGGAAATAGGTGTTGATTTCTGACTGTTCAGAATGTAATGCTAGGAGGAAAATACATCAAGGTTAGACAATAATGTAAACGTCGACGCATGTCCTTGTGTCTCTAGGTTTTGTTACATATTTAATTGATAACTATTCGGGTGTAAACCCAATTGATACTCGTATATTAACTGCTTCATCAAGTAGAAATAAAGACATTGAAATAAATACAAAATATAGATGGTGTTATATTTTCTACAAACGTATTGAATAGGTAAATATGTACTGATTTCAGTATTTGAACTAATATTTTTCTTATCGCCACTTTTATTACTGAAACAATTACCATCGATTTGTGGATCGTGTCGTGTATTAAACGTTAAACGTTATTCAATTATTTCAAATAGGTAATAGTGTGGAAAACCGATTATCGACAGACATTTTTTTGTGAAAATAATGATCGATAATTTGCTCGTTATGAGTGTATCGTTAGTATAATTTCAAGCGGGACCAACACGTGGCTTATTAGTATTGCAGGAAATCAAACAAATGAAGTCTCGACCGTGTTTGCTTCTAATGAGATTTTTTCGACATGGTACAGCAAAACGTTTATTGCGTAACTAACTATAAAAATATTTGAGTATTTTCTGTCTTCAATTTATATACAGTAGGTACTTATACAGTAAATTCGAAGCCATAACTACAGATCAGTTACAAAAATATTAGATTGTATAAAAAAATGCAGCTTAAAATATACACATTATATACTGTTCCTAACACAAATCATGAAATTGGATCCATTTTGAAATATTCATCTCGCTATTTTTAACGTCAAAAAAGTTTATTTATCATTTCACAAAAATGATATTATACCTTTTCCTACTAACCCGGATTCAATGGTCCAGATTGTTTACTGTATTCAACGTTAACCTTATCAGCATTAGCGTAAGAGCCTTCGTGTGACGCCAATGAAGCCCGCGTCTTGCATACAACAGTTTAACTGAGGTTTTCCTCATCATTCGTAGGTAGGTACCTACCACAGTACCTACACTGAGTGCTCCCGTTGATGTCTTTTATTAGTCACGTAAGCATCTTTTGGACTTTGGACGATTTTGATTTTGTACCGATTTGCGCCTAATATGAGATACTTTATTATGGACTAACTTGGTCGTGTTAGGTTAAAGTAGACGGTCTATCATTATATTGTATCATGAGTAATTCACCTTTTTTAAATAAGCAAACTGTTTTCTATAAGATCTTTAAACTGTGAAGGATTTCTCGTTATTTTATACTTGGTATTTTTACACATCACCTCAACCATAGAACTAACTTTATCTTCAAAATTCAACTATAGATTTTCAAAAGGACCGTTAGAAAATGGCCAGTGACTACTCTTCTAATCACCTAATAATATGATGTAAAAATTACAATTAAACATACTACATACATTCCGTTGCAAATAAACTATTATTCTATTCTAAAAAAAAGCAAAACTGGGTGTGCATTATAGATAAACTAGTAGGATTACGTTGTTCAATGGATGTCGTTATAAGATGTGCGCAGAATGTTTCGTACGTAATTTGTCCACGTTGTTGACGTCTAAATATGAATTGACATCATTCTTGTAAGCAGTCTTTAGATATGAGGAAGTTTTATCTAGAAGCCATATTTTGATAACATAATTCGGCTCTTCTGACTTCTCGAATGTTTACAAACAAATTAGTAAAAGTAGTAGTCACCTAGCTACCCGACAATGAAATAATTTTTCAAATCGGTTCAGTAGTATAGTATCGGAGCCTTTTAGGGTACAAAAAAACATAAAAATATTTCCTCTCATATTAACATAAATATATGGAAATAAATAGGTATATAGTAGAAACTTTGAGACGTAAAACTTAGTTTATTTATTTACATTAAAATAAAAAGCTGATGTAACTTCTCCTTAAAAATATTTAGCGTCCATGTTTTTACTGTAATGTAATTATTACAGTAACTATTCAATTTCAATTCAGTACTTCACACAGTAATATTTCATAAATATACTTGGTTTACGACTCACCATAATTAAACTGTACTTTGCAGTGACAGTGGTAAATAGATCCTTTTATACTGAAAATCATTTAGTATTTCATTAATTTATTTTCGATTCATATAAGCACTTGCAAAACTCAAAGGTGAATGAATTCATTGGAATAGTAACTGTGTAGGTAAACTGCTAAATAAAAATAAATAAATAATTTGAAGTATTCAGAAGCATGTATATATTCGATATTTCCCAGAAAATAAAACCTACATTCTGATAAATTTGTGTAAAATATTGCAAGTACTAGCAGCTACCGACATTTTACGTGTTGCACAATTTAACTGTAACGATCCAATTTCAGGAAACCGAACCAATTTCAGTTGTCACATGCAATTTGACCAATGGGTGGTAATTTCACGACTGTTTATTGTTTAAGTTAAATTGTTCAACTCGCCCTTAATATACTAATTTTAATATCCTCGTAAAGAGCCTAAATCAAATTGATTGTAATCGTATTTTTTTAAACATTCGCTTTCTGCGTGTTACAGAGCTAAAATAAAACATCATGCTAATTTCGAATCAATCCAAAATGGATTTAAACGTGGCTACAACAACAGTTTTACCATATCGATCATAAATATACCTGAAGATGCGTGACCCTAAATTTTATTAAAATAAATTTAATCCCGGTTGGACCAATTGCGCAATACTTTTTATCCAAGGAAGAAAAACAAGTCCAAGTATAAGGCAGTCGCCCCTGACTTCCCAAATCAAAATCAAGGTTTTTGGCACGTTCTTGTTTACAACGATCTCGGGTTTAGTTTGCATTTTGAATTCAATTTTAAGGTCGTTGGCGTAGGTACTCTTCGACGAAGCCGTGGATTAATAGGTCGCTAAAGGAATTCCTAATAAGTAATATTCAGCGTTAAAGCCAAACTGCCAGTCATTTCGTCACTACGGAAGTTTATTTGAATTAATCTACTCCATTTTCGGTGAAATTTTTCAGCTACCTTTTGAGTATTATGGGAATTTCTTACCCACGATGCGTCCAAAAAATACCTGGAATACAGAAACAGTGTAAACACTGCACAGAAAAACGAATATTTAAAGAAATTTGAATCTCAGTACGAAGTGGGGCAAACTTTGAAATTCCAAATGATTTTATAATTCCGTTTTGGTTTGCTTGGCCAAGTCCCTGAAGTCCTTTGTTGGGTTAACGCGGAGACTAAATATGGATAAATTTGGATTAATTTAATAAATTCGTACTGAACACCGAATGGTATTGAATAAAGGGGTTTTTGGTTAAAATATCCTTTGTTTGTATAGTTCAGTATGAGTGTTGTGTGAAAAATTCGATTCCTCAGACCAGGTTCAATTTGGGAAACATGATTTTCCCATACTTTACGGATTTCTCAATTGCCTCAATTATTATCTATCGGTATATCCCTATACTGCTCATATACACATATATAACTTAAACATGTGATATTCATAGAACCTCTGGTTTTACCCCAATATGTCAAGATATTGGTGTTATGTATCAGAAACAGATCGAAATAAATACAATAACAACCCAAATAAAATATTTTTAAATAAGACTTTCTTCAGCTTGCATAAGACTTTGCAAAGGAAATAACAAAAACGAATTGTTAATTTAGTATTATTTTTCTCACGCTGATTCATAACTTAACCAAAATAAGTGAGCCGGTCTCTGTGTCCCCATTTTTTGCCACAAACAACTTCGGAGGGCATTACCCTCTTACACTCTCGAATGGAAACATCTAGCCTTGAGGCGAATGGCCAAACTATCACCGTCACATTATAAAAAGCTCGCGAGCTTTTATACTTTGATTCGTAATTCTAAAAAGTTGCAAAGCAATTATTTGCTTTGTAGAAAAACTGCCCTGTAATAGCAACGCGGTGGTTCCTCTGCTATTGAAGTTCAAATTATTCATACTGATTATTTTTATTGTAAGAAGCGTACATTACGGCAATTATGGAACGATTTTAAAGCAAACGTTGTTTATTAATACAAAGAAATTAAAAAGGAAACGAAATATTCGTGACTTTATTTACATACTAAGTGATCACAATGCACAGGCTTATGATCTGAAATTATGCAACCTCTTTTTCCAAACATTGAAAAATCCAAACCGTGTCGAGCCGCCTACGGAAACGTACCAATGAAAACAGCACTCCACTTTGGGTCCGAGGACCTTACCCTAGACATCGGCTCATGGCTCAACGCAATAAGGTTGTCGCCGGTCAACGGCCGTCCCCTCCCGCGCCCCCACGACCTCTTTTTGCCACAATCCAACAACTTTATAACGCTCGCTGCCACCAACAATGACCATACTACCAAACTACCATCTCACAATGGCAGCTTTATCTAACATGAGCGCGAGAGAATGTGTGGCGTTCGCTCTATTCCAAATTTAGTTGAGCGAAACAAATCGAGCCATGTAATGGCCACTAAATTACATATCCTTATTGACATCTACGCACATAACTATGTGCTTCCATCGATTCATTGATGTAAACAAGTTTTAGTGTATCGAGGAATTTTACTAAATTATCATTCAAAATAATATTCAAATTAAAATATCTTTTCTACCGCAATAATTTAGGATCCCTTCTATATTTGGAAGGGTACATCATGTCATTGTTCATCTGATTCAGCACTCCAAATAAAATTAATAACACCTCTTATTTGACGGGCTTTTACGATTGTGTCAAAATCTTCTTGAAGCCTTTCTTAGCATTAATTTCTTCTCTCCTCTTTTTCTTTACCTTTCAGTATTTAGGTCCGGATTCCAAACTTGATGCAAAGAACAACCAGTTTACTAACTAGGACGCGATCATGGCTGCGATATGCGAATTCTGGTTTTACCCTGGCTCTCCGTATTTTACGTCCAGTCATTTTGGGAAAACAAACAAATTTTTGTATACGTCAATACCACGTAAAAAGTGGTACTTAATCAAATTGCATTAGTTTATTAAACTTGAAAACTAGCACAAGAGGTTGTTTTGGTTGATTGTACCTACTCTAAAGGTTCCGAAAATGCTGCACTGCTACGCCAATTTAAATATAAAACTATTCCTTTTCTATCTGGGTACAACTAGTATTATTATAGTATATTAAGGGTATAATTAGTCCTAGATATTTCGTTTTATATGCGAGAAGCCGAAAATCGATCTCAGTGGCGTGCACTTGGAGAGGCCTATGTCCAGCAGTGGACTGCGATAGGCTGATGATGATGATTTCGTTTTATAGGTAGATATTCAAAGAGACCATCGAGTCTTTAGTTACATAATATCCTGTATCTATTAGTGTACGAATATTTTTTGATGCTCTTGACAGGCACAAAATATACAACCTTGCAAAATTACAAAATGATCATGTTTATAAGTGCATATACCTCGTATATGGATGTGTTCATAGTGTCGATGTTATTTCGTGGTCATTAGACTGTTGGGGCATGCGTGGGCGCATCATATTCACAACAATTAATGTTCCGGTGAATAACATCTGTCATGACCGATGTAGGGTAAGTGACTTCATCGCCTTCCGTGACTATATCGCCTATCGAATATTGCACAATATTGTTTTAATTGGCGTTCCACAATTAGTGCGCTCACCTGATTCGCTCCAGTTGTTACCGATTAAGTTTTTTATAATCCTCTGGCTAAGTCAAGTTTACAGTTAACTTCGCGGCCTGTTGCCAAGTTATGGTGAGTTATAAATCCGGAATCGCAACTAACATAATGAGATACAATCAAGGATCGGATAATAGAAGCGATAATTAACACGATTACATATTTAAATTCTTAGGGAAATAATTACAGTGATTTGTGTTTATTAATTGGCTTGATTAATTCATAATAAAGAAACTATTTATGTCTGAACATTCATAATCGCAGTTCTACGGACCGCTAAGATATCAACTCTAACCCCTAAATTATTAGCAATAACTTGAGCTTGCATTTGTTTGAAATGTCTTAAAACGTTATCAGATTAACAGTATTTTAAGATAAATATAATTTATTCGTCTCCCAAGTTGGTTCGAAATGTTGAAACTGTTTTAAAAGGATTATTTTGTATTCTTATAACATACTCATCTGTTTATTATTTTATTACGGATTATTACAAAATCTTTTAAAATAAATATTTATGAAACATCTGGATATTATGGAGATAGCTGTTTATCTAGCACATTAATATTTATTTGAAAACCAGCAGAGCTTTTTTTTAATTAAGAGAAAGAACTTATCTTCCTGAGATCACAAAATCAATACAAAACTTGTGTCTAATAGACAGAGTTATCATTCACAGATCGCAACCTACGATTCCAGTAAAGTAGAGGTACAGAAAAATTCACGCTACTATTTCAGTTAGTAACACAAAAGATAACAGATTCTCAGAAACATTGTTGGCACAAAAGCATTTACAAAGACAAAGCGTTTAATTATAATGCTTGGCACGAACTTATTTAGTTCAATGTAGGTAGTTTAATATACATGCATACACATTACTTCCGTCGCGTCGTGTGGGTACCCGCATCTAACATTTTCACTCTTGATACTATTTTTACGATTGCACGGCTATATCCTTATATTCTTTACGAGTAAACGATAATACGCAAAACGAGCAGGAAAATTTCCATTTCAACTGGCTGTGGAATAATCTTGTATTAGTTACAGAAATACACTTTCAGCCAAAGTCTAATTATAAAACATTTTTATGTAGATCTTAATTCGCCTTTCAACTTATAAATCAATAAAGAAACTTCAATCAACGAAAAATATGCTTTGTCAAATAGGCTTTGTCAAAACAACCCCATGCGAATTTTATATCGAATGTGTTTTAGTAGGAAATCTACATGGTTATCTTTGCTGTCATACAAACTGTGTTTATATGTATTTACAAAGTAATATTTACGAGCCAAAAGGAAAGAACATTGCTGGGAACCATACATTAGGATAATACTGGCTGATATCTCCATAAGGCTGAATGTTATAAAACACAACCTTTGAACATGAAGTTGCTATTTTTGGCGCTTATAACCAACACATCAGTGTTACATAATACAACTGACCCTTTACTTAAACAGCCGTTGCATCTTTTTATTTTTTTAGAACAATTTTCCTTTGAAGTAATATTTTAATTTGAGGCAAAAGATCAATATCTACAACTATTTAGGCATTACATATGTCCACGTGTCCAATAATGGATTTAAAGTCGTTAAGAATTCTATTTGATTGATAACTGATTGATTGATGATCATGTTTCTACCGATTTGGATTTATCTTGCCTAATTATCATTTACGATGGGCTAGTACCTAAATTCTAACTGGTGACACTTGGTAAAAGTGACGGTTTTTCAACGTGACCTTTCTGGTAATGTTGAAACTCAAACTCAAAAGCATCTATCCAAATTAAGCTGTTAAATCATCACTTTCCGTACGTCAAAGACAAGAATTAGCCCCCAAAGGCCCTTCAATACTTCCTATGTGTTATTGCTGGAAAGAAGTGGCGCAACAAACTCCAAACTAACTATGTCTGTCTAGCGATGAAGAATTATTCGCTTATTTTTCTTACATGTGAAACATAATATAATTCCACTGAGTTTCGCCATCAGCTTAATAAATTAACATCCCACACTTCAGAACATCTTATTCCAAAATGTTAGAACTTGTTTTAATTCATTATGATTGTAATCTAAGCGAGCTTTTAAACGATAAGATTTCATGGGAAATCTCAGGCTTAATTACCAGTGGTCATCACATGGACTCGAGAACTGTGACTCATAACGACACTCGTGGGACTGAGAAGAAAGCGCCATTATAATTTTCCATTAACCATTAAGTTTGGCCAGTTTCCTCATACCACTATGAAACTCACACTACAATACACTAAGTGATTCAGCAACAAATCTGTGTTTGTCGTATGAATATAAAAATTGACGGTTAAGGTCTTTGCAAGCATCTTTGATATCTCTACGCTATATTAGAGTAATACGTAGCCTTAAATTAATATGTAAAATTGGCATAATAAATTCAATAAATGATCACTTTTTAAGAAAACAAACTGCTCTATCCCTAAAGTTTACAATATTATGAAACTAAGCGCATAAGATATTATTCTGTAACCATTTGTTTCTCATTTTATCCTAAAGCGTAGGATGTAAGCAGATTACCATACAACTTACGAAAATTCCCGTCATTTTATGAATAACTAGCTGTTGCCCGCAACTTCGTCTGCGTGGGCAATATAGAATAGTCAATTATTACGTATGGTGCGTAAGTAATTTTCACAGGAAATAGCTATAATCTATGTCTATATGCTTTGAGTCAGACAAAGCTGTCATTTGTACATTTTCTGCAGCTGCTGCGACTAAGCAGAAGCCAGAAAGTCTGTCAGTCTTATCATGGATATCGTCTTGTGTAGTTGACTGGATTGAAGATAGATAGATAGGTAGTCGCTCCAAGCAAAATATTAGTACTCAAACAGATTCGGTGACTGGAAGCCCAACACCAACATAGTTGGGGAATAGCTGGATGGATGATAAAATGAGTCATCATCATCAGCAGGCGCATAGGGTAGGATAGTTTCACTACTGGGGAGAAACACTTGTATGACTTGACTTGTATGAATTGGGGATTTTCTGTGCACTTACTTACTATGGTAAGGCTGACCCCACATTAGGCGTGCGCGATCCTCGGGCGTGTGAGTAGCGCGGGCGTCGCGAGCGCGCTGCGTGAAAGTCGCGTTTTGCTGCCCTGCGGCCTGCCCTGTGTGAAGAGTGCAAGCGACGCGCTCGACCCCCTGCGTTTTGCGTTTTGCGTTCTTACCCCTACGCCCGCTATCCCCGCCGCCCGCTAAACGCCTTAGCAGTTAAACGTCAAGTCGAGCGCGCTGCAAATGCCGCAGGGCAGCAAAACGCGACTTTCACGCAGCGCGCTCGCGACGCCCGCGCTACTCACACGCCCGAGGATCGCAATCGATAAAGGTGTGATTTTATGTGTAAAGATTAATAATAGGCCGAACAACTAATATAACTACAACATTCAAATGTACAGTTTTGACAAACAGATTGCGTGTCGTAATATTTTACATCTTGAATTCACAAAATTAATCATATCTTTTGATAGAGTGGATCGATTTCGATGAAACAAAAACTAAGTAATACCCCAAGTTACGTAGAATTTTTGTATATAAGCATTGTCTGCATTGAATTCGTAGATTTTACGTGAATCCCGAACAAACAAACAGATAAACAGACAAACAGACAAACAGACAAAAATGACAAAAATGATGGAAATGGGTTCTGTTAGTTATCCTTTAACATGCCGGCTATTTTTTTTGTCAATTTCTTCAATGTACAAAAATTACTTTTCTACAGATTTATTATATGTATAGATATAGACTAGCTGGCAGAACCAGCGGTTTCACCCGCATCCCGTGGGAACTACTTCCCGTACCGGGATAAAAAGTAGCCTATAACCTTCCTCGATAAATGGGCTATCTAACACTGAAAGAAATTTTCAAATCGGACCAGTAGTTCCTGAGATTAGCGCATTCAAACAAACAAACAAACAAACTCTTCAGCTTTATAATATTAGTAATTATTTTATTTAAAATATTATTTTTTTTTTTTTCGCACAGAGGTTGATAGTTATAGCATAGGGTAGGATAGTTTCACTACTGGGGAGAAACACTTGTATGACTTGACTTGTATGAATTGGGGATTTTCTGTGCACTTACTTACTATGGTAAGGCTGACCCCACATTAGGCGTGCGCGATCCTCGGGCGTGTGAGTAGCGCGGGCGTCGCGAGCGCGCTGCGTGAAAGTCGCGTTTTGCTGCCCTGCGGCCTGCCCTGTGTGAAGAGTGCAAGCGACGCGCTCGAGTTGCGTTCTTACCCCTACGCCCGCTATCCCCGCCGCCCGCTAAACGCCTTAGCAGTTAAACGTCAAGTCGAGCGCGCTGCAAATGCCGCAGGGCAGCAAAACGCGACTTTCACGCAGCGCGCTCGCGACGCCCGCGCTACTCACACGCCCGAGGATCGCAATCGATAAAGGTGTGATTTTATGTGTAAAGATTAATAATAGGCCGAACAACTAATATAACTACAACATTCAAATGTACAGTTTTGACAAACAGATTGCGTGTCGTAATATTTTACATCTTGAATTCACAAAATTCTTTATTATTTTATTATTTAATATCTTTTGATAGAGTGGATCGATTTCGATGAAACAAAAACTAAGTAATACCCCAAGTTACGTAGAATTTTTGTATATAAGCATTGTCTGCATTGAATTCGTAGATTTTACGTGAATCCCGAACAAACAAACAGATAAACAGACAAACAGACAAACAGACAAAAATGATGGAAATGGGTTCTGTTAGTTATCCTTTAACATGCCGGCTATTTTTTTTGTCAATTTCTTCAATGTACAAAAATTACTTTTCTACAGATTTATTATATGTATAGATATAGACTAGCTGGCAGAACCAGCGGTTTCACCCGCATCCCGTGGGAACTACTTCCCGTACCGGGATAAAAAGTAGCCTATAACCTTCCTCGATAAATGGGCTATCTAACACTGAAAGAAATTTTCAAATCGGACCAGTAGTTCCTGAGATTAGCGCATTCAAACAAACAAACAAACAAACTCTTCAGCTTTATAATATTAGTAATTATTTTATTTAAAATATTATTTTTTTTTTCGCACAGAGGTTGAGCATTGCCATTCAACGTGGCAATGCCGCCAGCCTTTTGGGTACATTACCCGGTGACAGCGATGAGGAGCAATTTTTTGATGCACTGTATTAGTTTTAAGTTGTATATATAAGTTTATTCTTAATTTTTAAAATTAATGTAAATATTAGTATAGATTGGTATTAAATTAAGTATCACCGTTGAGAAAAAAGCTGACGAGCGTTCATGAATTTCAAAAAAAAAATCAATGGAAGTCGAATTATTTAAATTGGGCTCACTAAACATTAATATATGTGTCGCTAAGAGATAAACGGGGATGACCGCTTTCTTTTTAATGGAAATTAAAGTTGAACTGACGTCAACATGAAAAAATGTTAATCACAAAAATTATAAAACAACACCGATTAACATTAAAACCCCGTTACTTCAGCAGCTTGCAATGTTTTGATAAACATCTCAGGAAATAGATTAAATAAGAACGAAAAATGAAAACCTCAAATGTCTTCTATTTGACATTTGCAAGGAGACCACACTGCGTGCTAATACCCTATACAAATAAGACGAGAAAAAATGAAAGCAGCACATGTCTTAACAAACATTTATCGGGTTCCGATCGTTGTTCTATTTACGTCATTCTATCGTGGAGTATATAATATATTCTGCAGAGACAGACAAACAATTAATTAGAAATAATTCAGGTTGCGTAGGGAAGTGCTCTGGCGCAGGTGACACCGGACGCTCGGCTTCCGTCGGTCATTGTCGCGCGAACGTGCAGCGCCTGCATCCATTACCGTTTTTTATTATCGACCAACGTGTTCAGTTAGATTTTTAACTCGGCTTGCAATGCTTACAATGACCGCCATTGGTTCCAAATTTATTTCGCATTCAAACTTTATGTATAGGTGTTGGCATCAGCTTCAGTACAGTATAGACTTTTTGTTATTTTGGCGATGAGTATAAATCTAATATTGATTAGTGGATTGTGTGTTTTGTTGCAAAGAGCTCGAATACTGAGAAATGTAGTGCTTTTGTCCTCAGGTCGTAAGTACGTTATAATACTGTAGGTACAGTTCGGTAAAGCGCTAAAAAAAAATAGGCGTGATGTAACAGTTATATGAATCCTAAGATTTCTAATAGTATTCTCCTAAGTCCTGAGTAACTGTACTGCTGTGGCCTCAATACATTTTAATTGTATGAAATAAATGAATATTCCATTGTTTGTTTCCGTGAGCCTAAATTATACATAATTAGGTTATAAATTAGTGCAAATACTTAGTTTGTATGCTGAATTAATCATGCTTATCTATACAACGACAAAATACTTAATCACTTGATTGAATTCGAATATATGTAGAACAAATGGAAAAAATGTTAATCGATTTTCAAAATAGAGAAAAAAAGGAAAGCAGCTGCCAAAATTTTAAATACAGGAAATTCGAGAAGAAAAATCTGGAACTCTCCAATTATAAATGTAAAATCATTCTGAATCGGAAATGATACATAATGTATAAATATTCTCGGATGTGTCTAGAATACTAGTGTGAACAACCTTTTTGCATCATTAACTTATTGTTTGAGTAATTCTTGACGAATAACGGTGACTATCTTATAAAATGTCAATCTCGTAATGCTAAAGGTATAAAACCTACACATTTACTGTATAGGCACCTTAAATCATAAAATACGAAAAAAAGCAATGACATAATCATCTCTCATCAAATAATCTGTTGCCACAGTATTTGTGAAGATTCAACCACTTTCAGTCTTTTAGAGCTTGAAAAGTTAAAAAAGTTAGTTAAAAAATCACTCAAATATTTTCAGTGTATTTTAAATTATAATCTGTGGCAAGTTCTACTATCTTCACACTCCATTTCCCGTAAACTGACATAACTTATCGCATCCCTCATTTCCATGTCCTATTAACAATGTACGCGTTTACTTAACAAATTCTGCAGTTCAAATCAGCAACAATTTGCAGTACAAGAATGTATTTAAGTTGTAAGTATTTGCTGCACAGCACGCAATAAAAATTCTTTACATTTTGATACGGTTATTGCTCTTAAGTTCATTATTCCAAAGCTTAAGTAATTTATTTATGTGAATAATTATGGTATACACATCAATCACTTTGAAGAAAAAAAATGCCCTATGAATAAATTTTATAGAAGACCAAAGGTTACTTTTGATGGAGTCTATCTCGTCCTAATAAAATGAGAATCAATTTTTGTACTTGCTAGCAATAAGTAACGCCTGTACACGATAATTCTGCCTATGTGTGTAATTGTTAAGGTTATATGTTTACATCTCCATGTGATACTTTTCTGGATTTACAAATGTATTAAATTGATTTCACATTAAAGGTGTAAAAGATCTACCCAGTTTCAGGTTCTAGCTTGTAGTTTTATACGGAAGTAAATACGGAAAAAATAAATTTGAAGAAAATTATGATTTTCAATAGATGATTTCAAGGAAAGACATCTCGACTGGGAAATTAACTTTAGAACTTTTAATTTGTTTTCTACGTACCATACTTTCAACGTACCCAGGCTTTCCACAAATATTATCTTGTATCATGAGGTTCCAGAAACGCCTATATTCGAGTATATTGAGCCCGTGTCAATTATACTACCTCGCAATAGTTTTATTTCATCATAATATTGTACGTCACGGCAGCCATTCATTTTGCTTGATCCCTACAAGTCGTTGCCGTGGCTAGGCCAATGCATTTCACAAAATAATATAGGTACCTACCTGTAATACTCATTATATGTATAGGTAGTTTTTTTATGAGATGTTGTGGGGAATACCCCGAGAACTTTGAACGCGTTTGCGGCGATCAGTTTTCTTGTAAAAAACGGTCTCAAATATATACGTCATTGTTCACCTAATTGGGTACTGTACTTACCGATAGTTTGATTTGAAGTTGAAGTTAAAAGTGTGAACGAATTTTTGTGTGAATTTGAAGTTGAACATGTAACTACACTATCTAAGCTAATTCTCGGTAGACATACAGACGTGAGTAAAAGTACCAATATTCTCATACTTTAACCTTTTCAAAATAGGTTTAACTTCAATTAAATAGGCAATTTGAAATTAGTCAATACTTTGGTAATAACTATTAACTGTTTGTTATTCATCAGCCGGTTGTTGAATCGTGATAAAAGGCAATGCCCTAATTAGAAACAGACGCGTACACTCGCTCTCATTGTTGTCTGGTAATTAGTATGAATATTTAATGTTAGTGCGACTGAAATAGTTCTACTGTACTGAAGTATTAGGCCAACGTTTTATGAAACAGAAAGATTGATAAGTAATCTGCCAATACCGAACCATGGTGTGTTTGAATATTTACATAAGAAAATCGCATCTATTACAGCTGTAACGAACCTATTGTAGATGTCGCAGGGATATGATGAAAACGGGGATTTGATCAATTCCCTAAGGGATTAGATCAAATCACGGAGGATGTTAAAATAACAGCACGATTTTATCTTTTCCCTAAACAAATCTAGTGAATTGAACAAATCCCTAAATTGGTTCAGTGAAATGACAAAAATAATTTTGCTTTGATATTTTGAAGGTTTATTTGGTAAGATGTACCTATTTAATTATGATAATCAGGTGTGTGCAATACAAGGAAATATTGATATAAAAAATTTTACTCAGAAGAATTTAAAAAAAAAAAAAACCCTTGGTGGCCTAGTGGGTAAAGAACCAACCTCTCGAGTATGTGGGTGTGGGTTCGATTCCAGGTCAGGCAAGTACCAATGCAACTTTTCTAAGTTTGTATGTACTTTCTAAGTATATCTTAGACACCAATGGCTGATAAAAAGGTGAAGGAAAACATCTTGAGGAAACCTGGACTATAAAGTCTGAAATCACCAACCCGCATTGAGCAAGCGTGGTGATTAATGCTCAATCCTTCTCCTTGTGACAGGAGGCCTGTGCCCAGCAGTGGGACGATAAAAAAAGGCTGTAACAGTAACAGTAATTTTTTTTTTTTAAGAATGAACAAAACATTTTTTTTTTAATATTTTAGTTGCGTAAGATATGCCTATTTGTAATAATAACTTATTAAAACATGTAGCTGATTTGTGGCATCGTGAATTAGATAAAACATTATTTTTCTTACAGGCACATCTATACGTTTTGCATTGTGCGTTACAGACACCTACGGCTTGCCTAGTGTTTGCAAGCGCGACCCACAAGAACCTGACATGTTTTTTGTCATTTCACTGAACCAGTTTAGGGATTTGTTCAATTCACTAGATTTGTTTAGGGAAAAGATAAAATCATGTTGTTATTTTAACATCCCCCGTGATTTGATCAAATCCCTTAGGGAATTGATCAAATCCCCGTTTTTATCATATCCCTGCGACATAGATATAAAGAAGGCAAACTATCCTTTTCTAACTATTCGACAGATCATAGCGTATCTACATCACCAATCTTAAGGCCCCGAAACATGCAAAGGCTTTTAAACATAAATTTGTATTAAAAATCTCCCATAGTGCAATGCTTCACCGTTAATCAATAGTCTACTAATAAATGTTATTACCTACGTACCTACTGATACATAATGTACTAAGCGTCGGTTTACTAAGTAGTCACAAATTAGATCGAATCGTTAACCGCAGACGGGTCAAGGCGTCGCGTCAGGTCGTATTGCAACGATACATTGTGAATCTAAGTATGTATTTACAATTGAATGATGTACCATTTCGAAACATTACACTATTTAATAGAAATTACGTTGGAATTAAAAAAAATAAGCCGTTAAAGATTATTTAGAAAATTAAGAAGGTACAATGGTAAGATTTACTTAACTTTGACTTGACTCATCAAAACCACTCTGTTTAGGTTTCTATAATTAATTAGGTCCAATACTAACTAGAAGCGTAAATTATCATTGTGTGAGTCTCAAAACGATACTACATCTCAAAAAGGTGCAATAAATAATGACACATCAACTACTTAACTCGCACGAATTATTAGGCCGCTGACCAAGTATGCTTCGGATAGTGCTATTTAAGATTGTTCAATTAATTATGAATTGCATAATAACCAGCTTTATGTCTAACCATGCATTTGCATAAAAGTTAAGCGTACGTTTAACTATAAAATGAATTTAGGTAATCACTTCTCCATACAATACTAGCATTCTCACTTATAGAAAAAAAATATAATTAACTGTTTCTACATGAAAATAAGGAGCAAAGGTAAATTGAAGACTGGGAAAGGAATAATCGCGAAAAACCGCAAGGCATTAAATGTGCATAAGCTTAAGTTAGGTATAAAAACATATTATCTGAAATCCAAATCTGAACTTGTAACCTTCGCGTCGAAATGCAAATTGAAATACAACAACGATCTGCAACAGGCATTTGCATTTTTTCAACAATCGAGTGTTGAAAAAATGCAAATGCCTAAAGAAGGCAAACAACGTTTATATGCAGCTATACTGGACACTTTTATTAGGCCCTTCTTAAATTGTAAACACTTAACTTCTTACCGTTTTTGCCCAGGGTGTGTATTGAACTGTTTTTGATTACATTTAGATTCCACCTGCCTCGTAATCTCATTTTACAACTAGCTTTACTCAAAGTACAGGATAAGTGAATTTACGCACTTTTTATTTGACTTAACTTTTAAAAGTTTTATTTATATTGATTTAGAGAAAAAATGAAGGATGAATTTTGTACATGTCTGCTTCAAAATGGTGTAACCCACCTGCATCAATTTCGTATTTATTTTAATTTCCTCAGGGTAATGAATCACTGATTCCATTTTCTAACTTCAACCTAAGGACATCACATACACATAAAAATTGCGTCGGAATCAGCCATTACCAAATCTCCAAGATTTATAAAGCCAGCCAGTATTTTCCGACGCATTTTAGGTAAATTCGATCTAAGAATGAAAGACTGATTATTTTGCTGTATCACGCGATGTAATGAATAGATCGTGAATAGCGTTACGTCTCGCAATAAAACGAACTCTTTTCAACCAAACAGCCAATGTTTCTATGACGTGCTTCTTATATTTTATTTTAGACTTGTTTTTATATGCCATAATAGATACAGCTTTTCTAGGGAGTCTATTTCCATGTGTAAGTAAGGTACTGAAAAACTATTCGAATTTTCGCTGTATAAAATTTTAATAAGATTACAACAACTTAGTTAAGCTGGAGGAATAAGATAGCAATAATTAATTCTTCTGTTAAATTTGGCATTGAATGACATTAATTTATTTTATATATTCATCTTTATCAGAACTCACCTCGCCATGAATAAAATTTTACCATTTATTTAATAATATCCAAAATAAAGCATTTGATGTACATACGCGATTGGTTATTTCAGTATCATTAATGTTCAGTCCATATCTTTATTTCTTCAACTTAAAGGCAATGCTATTTTTATGCTTCTTCATCACCATAAAAATGTTATGAGATTTATTATCACCGTTTCATTTCCTATTTGATATTCCTTCGTAAAATGATCGATCAAAACATCCTTTATTAAGCACTATGAAATGATCCGGTTACGCTATTAATTTCAGTTTCAAACACATGCATTGAATGTTTAGAAATTGGTATTAGATTATCATACAGTAGCACTCAATTACTGGATTTGTATAGATGATTTTCAATAATTTGTCTCATAAAAGTACCGCTTAAGTCTGATGAGATCAAGAGATGCCAAGAAGAACTGACAATAAATGATTATATATGTCTGTCATATAATATTAATCATATAATGCTAACATAATCTAAAAAATATAAACATACTTCCAAAACATAAATAAACGTCCGACATTGCTCCATATATACACTTGTACCAATTAGTCCCACCTGTCCGTCCCAAATAGTAAACAAAGGATTTATTTAGGTGCACAGTCGAAGAATCTTGAACGCACAGAATCGGTGTCAACTGGGCGCAATTCAGGCGGGACACTAGTAAAGGGGGCGCGGAACATGAATATGCATGCCAGCCTTTGTTGTAGCCAACTGTTTTGAACTCTGAGTGTACAATTGACGTTTACTTCAAGTGACTCAGTTTGATATTCGCGACGGGTTGATGGAAATGTTTAAACTTTTCTTGATTTTGTGAGAAAATGGCTATAAAATGGCGAATAAATTCCATCATATGAATACTTAGTTCGATAAGTCTAAAACCTATCTCACTTCGCTTAGTTACTGATAAAACGGCCTACTTATCTAAATACAATGTTAAGCCTCACTAACTCATGTGCTACTGCACGCGTTAGTCTCTAAATATTGCAACGTAAAATTACCCGCATTTTATTACGCACAGTTAGATAAGACAGTTTGAAACTGTGAAATTAATTTAACCCTCACCGTGCAGACGTGTGTTGATAATAACAGGAACCCGTCAGCGCCTCCACGGTGGTCCTTAATGATAGACACGCTGTAATTGACGACTATCAAATTCACATTACACATTGCAATCACCAGAAGCTACACGTATTGCAGTTGCAGTTAATATCTTCTGTCTCCCATAGAAGAAAGGTGTAATTTTATGACGCCTCATTAGAAGGGTTATTACTTTAATCACAATAACTTCAATTTACGAGCACAAGTCTTTTCAAACACTTTTTAATCAAATACTGTGTTATATTTTAGGGCTATTTTTAACTGACCTAACATTAAAGTTTATTGCCAAAAGCAGGTGCAGCAATTTTATATGAAGTCATAATAATTAATACAAGCAATCTGCGCGGCCGATGTCGAAAAACTTGACAAAATCATATTCTCCATTGGCACGGCACCTGCAAGAGATTTGTGATAGCAATGAAACACGTGATATAGCCAAGGCACGGCTTACAGCGCTTTTACACTAAAGGATTTTTGTCGCGCGTATAAAAACCGTTTAACCGCGACACATTCCGAGCGTCAAAAATCTGCCGCTAGGCTTAAACGTCGTCTTTCGCATCGATAGTGGTCAATTGTTTTTTTCTATTGTGCATAAATACAGACAACACCGTTCATACGAACCGAGCGTAGTCATTCGGTAAAACCGAGCGGAATAACAGCTAGTGTAAAAACTCAGTAAGTCTTGTTTGACAAAGCGATTTAGGGTTCCTAAATGTACACATGGTTTCCGTGTTAATCGGAGTATAAAGGAAATACTAAAACTGTACCAGCTGCCCGTTGGTTCGCAATTTGTACAATCTTAAATGTTACACATTGTTGTCGGACGTGAGGTTCAAGGACAGCTCGCAAGAATTTGGCGAGATACATTATTTGTCAGCTCTTGCAAAGGAAAGGCTTGTCAGCTTTTCTTGATAAATTAAAATTACTTGAGTTACCTCTTCATATTTACAGTGTATACTGCTAAAAATTAAATAAATTTTAAATTCAAAATATTTACAGACTATCTAAAATACCTTTTATTAAGGTTGGAATTGGACCCAAAAGAATTCATACTCAGACTTGCTGTAGGAGAGTATTAGTTTATTTTGATTGATGAAAAGTATTAGCATGTTAATAGTATAGACGGTGGTTGGTTGTCACTCTTCAATAAATGGTATATTTCTCATACCTTGATGAAAGAAAACATAGCGTTCAAGAGCTATCCACCCACGTTTTTTTTAAATGTCAAGTAGAGGAAACGGGTTATTTACCTACATGGTGATCGTAGGTGATGGGTGAACAACCCATCATTCACGGTGTGTTATTATTTCACGCAATCGCAGTATTTTTATAAAACTTGTTCACACTCTGTGGTGTAAGTTGTCGTAGAAATAATAACGGATTTTTAGTTTACCAATCACTCAAAGTGACGGATAAATCTCTATATTATGAAGAAGTAAGTTCCCGTGTAAGAAAATGCCGATTGTAAGGTTTTTGCTAATTAGAAACACCGACTAAAAGAACTACATATATTTTATAAATTATCCAGTAATGAAGAAACACCCGAAACAATTCATCAAACTGCTTTATTCAGTCCATTAATTGCAAAAAATACATTCGCCCCAGACTTTCTTGAAGGCTTGTGCTGTCATTTACTTATATGTATGTGTATCGCCATAATGGGACGCTTCAATTAAAACAATTATATTTTCCAGTCACTGGAGAGGACAAGAGTGTTCTGTTGACATTTAATTTTTAATCACTCCATACCTATCGAATGACACAAAAAACTGCGAAAAATAAATCAGCAGGTGGAGTGTTCGATGACAGTCTCGATTAAATTCGCAGGCCCCTGTTATGTGACACGAAAGCTAATTGTACCGACTGACAAATAGCCTTGTTAGGAAGGCATTTGTAATTGCTGGGCGCCCAACTTATCTTGGCATTTGGGCAAATAGGGAACTAATTTCAATCGTTCCTGATATCAAATACAGTTGATGTTTTGTCTTTGCAATTTGCGCTCCATTTGTGTGCCAACGTATACTGGTCACCGTATCTAATTGCTTTCCAATAAAACCCTAAGACCATTCTACACTTTATTGTTGTTCCGCTGAGTAACTTTCTTTTCAATGTTTTGTTAATTAGGGTTTATTAAAATAATTTGCAGTGAATACATTTAAAAAAATAATAATCGCCATCATCGCTTTTTTCGAAAACACGTTACTGCTGGAATCAACAGCTCATCATAATTCATTGCTTTAAACATTATCATTTTTCTAGAAACATCTTACTACAGCTATAATTTTGCAGCAGTCGTACGGACGAACACGGTACCATACATAAATAATAAACATAGACCGAGCTCATCCAAGTTACTGCATCCGCGTAATGAGTATTGAAGATAAATTGCACACCTGTAATGACGGTCTTACGGGAAGATTACGGGGCGAAACATGCCATAATAAAACTGCCAGTACAATTAGTAAATCATAACTTACAACTAATGTTTAACAAACTCAAAGCCATCTACGTATGCATGCATTCTTAGAATTACAGTTTAAATTCTACCCTTGACCGTCGTAAATCAAAATACATTAAGTCCGCCTTTATTAAGACATCTCCTTTCGCGTACTAAAAGAGTTGTTCTAAAAATGGAAACACGAAGCACCTGGCATATGCAAGTAAACTAGACTACCGTTCCCAATTCCCATTGAACACTTACGACATCAGCTTATAGCCCTGCACTACAGACGCAAACTCGTTTGGTCGATACTCAATTTCGTAACATTTCGCCTCTGTGGGGTCTGTGTCTTGGTCAGGGCCGCGGGGCACAAGAAATGGGGGGAACGAGGAGGGGGGGCGTGCGCCCGCGCAGAGCGGAACGCCAGATCGTGCTGCACCGCCGAGCGCGACCGCTAAAGCAGCCTCGGCTCTTGAATTGCAACATCGCTGGCTTTGTGGATAGCTAGGTGTTGCCGGCTTATGTTGTGTCTATGTTATATTTCATCTTCTTTTAAGGAAAACAATTAATAAAACAGTATTACCCAGAACCTCTCGATTTATTGCTTATATTGTTTGTAACAATTTTCTGGTATAAGTAGGAACTTGATGTTGTGGTTTTTTTTTATGCATATAAAACAATACATTCTGGATTTGAAGCTGAAAATCTGGTAAAGCAAGCATTACTTTTGTGCCCTGTTTTTACCACTAGTAAAATATTGCTTCAAATCCGAAACAGAAGCTAACTTGGGACTGTTTAGTCTGAAAGATGAAGTTATTGCACCCTTTTGCTTTATACATAGGCAAAGGTATCGATCATAAATTATGGAGAATAAACTACCTAATTAGTATGTTCTATATTCTAATTAAAACAATGCGCTATTTTCTCCCTACCGATCGGCTAGTTAAGATAGTACGTTCAATTAATTATAAAGCAATATAAACATGTATGATGGGGAATATAACAAAAGTGGAACTGCGGTGTCTGCCGGCTCGTAACCGGTCGCGTAAGTCTCATAACGTTATCGTCACTGATGTAAGCGCGTGCGCAGGGGCCGAAGAAAGGAGTCGCATGCGAAATAACTCCACATTTTTCTACGAAAAAAGCATTCAAATATTTTAGAACGTTCAAAATGTAAAATAGATAAGTTCTCACATGCAAGATGTATTTTTGTAGGGCTTTGGCGGATATTGGATACTTAAGCTGATAATAAAACAGATTAACAAGATTACCAAATTAAAATATTCGACTAATCTACAACAATATTAATAAACAGCCCATCAAAAAAATGTGAGACTGAAAAATAGGTCGCAACGAACACTTTCCCACAATTATAAAAAAAAATATAAAATATATTGATTTAACTATCGAAGTCTATCAGTCAGATGAAGCAAGAAAACTTATTTCCATAAGTCAAACGGCGACCTGAGGTCGTCGATCTTACGGACCAGTGGGACCGGATCTTGGAGGAAACTTTTTATATGACCAGCGACAGCGGTAACATATTTACCCAAGAACGGCCAACATAACCACGGACACGAATATGTTTGGTTTAATTAAACGCAATATGAAGGCATTACAGACATTTTTACTAAAAGTTTTGTAAGTTGAGATAAATTCTTGGTCCTTGAATTGTTTTTGTATAGAATTTTTCGTGTTGGTCGCTCTGCTGCACGAACGCATCTACCTCTAGTATGCGCTCAGACTTAGCTTTAAATCTATGTTTTGTACTTATGTCATGTATGTGTTCTTGTCTAATACGCTGAAAATAAACTTTGAATGATACAATGTTTCGATCTTTGAATACGTAGTAAAGAGAAATATACAAAATATATACTAATGTATCTAATTGATTGCCACATCAAGCCAAGAAATTACTTTTAAAGTCGAGAAAATAACCTATGTTATTTTATTAAATAGTTAAGCAAAATACCAACATCTTAATTGCCGATTACAATATTGCAAATGTCACCTAATTAAAGCAGGCACGCTGTTTTAATAGCGCAAGTTGCTTTAATTTCTGAATTTATGTAAGTTAATTAAAATGCTATCTCAAGTTATCCGTAAGTGCCATGATCTTATACTGGATGTGCCAGGGTTATTTACTTGTATTTTACAGACCTCCGACGCAGTTATGAGAACTCTATTTAATCCCTAACTCTGTAATAGTATTAAATGCAAACAGATATCTAAAATACTACATCTAATAATCCAGTGTGGGTCAGATAGACATCTGATTAATAAACGTATACCCCTTATTTTAAAATTAGAATTAATCTCATTTCAGTGTTGACTTTATAGACTACTGCTTCTAAAGCAGTATTTCTGTTCTTATTATTTAATTTCAATAACAGAGTATAACAGATTTTGTTCTAGAACATGTTAGTTACACCACGTTGTGGTTTTAACCGATGTGGCTAAGCGTTGAGGAATCAAAGTCCACAAAAAACAACTGCACGACTATTTAGATTTAAAGCTTAATAAGATATACGAAGCTTAATAACAGTCTTATAAATGATCAGGTTACATCATAGTCAAAACATTGCACTTTGTAATAACACAAGCGGTCAATTCAATTAACAACTTCTTCAATATATTTCTGTTTTTCACTCAATATTGACTTACATAGCGCTTGACTTCCAAACGACTTTTGCCACATCGGTCTCTGTAAATTGATTCAACAGGATTCTCCTCAATTATCGCCTTAAAATGAAGTTTTTTAACAATGTTTACATACACTCAGGTACCGGTTTTACTGTTTATTTAATATTCTAGACGCAGCGTCTCTTTATTTATTTAACGTATAAATAAGAAGTCACGTTTGTAGGATTTTTTGCAATTTTTTCAGTTATTGTTATGCGAGTGTGTTTTGAATGAGCTTTAAATCCTTTTAGCACTGTATCCTGGCCAAATTGGGTAATATTCTTCATGGTTATTATAATTAACAATATCGAGATAATTATCTATTTTCTAGCGATGACACTAATTCAACAGAAAACTAATACTTTAGAGAAGCAAGGCTTCTCTTGCGGCACTTCCTATTACCCCCGGCCTAAGGGGCTTTAAGCTGACACTTGAGTGCACAACGGGATGAGTAATTACAAAGCCAATGTACATATACGTGCACTCTGTTACTGTAACTTTAACTTAGGTACTAGTACTTTCTCGTCATTAAGAAAACTCTATAGAATTAAAATTAAGTTCAATTTTCAAAAAAAAAGGCTCGAATTTAAAAACGAAATTGAACCTTAACAAATAGAACAAATGTCCAAAAAGGCGATAATGTTCAAAAATCATCAGACTCCCTTTCAATATAAATTTCACTGGCTAAACTCTGTAAATCCCGCTACATGACCCGTACGCATTAGGGCAGTGTGTGTTGGTTATGCTCGACTATACATAGCTATAGCTACACAGTGGTCGCACGAACCGTCTGTATTATGCGCAAGCACAAATCGTCCGGCATTCCTGCGCCGGCGCGCCGAGCGAGACAGACATGAAGATGATGTCATGTGGTCTCGCTCTGCACTCGCAATCCTTTCCTTTCTACCTGTTGCGCTGTTACAAAAACCCGGTCCATAGGGCCGCTACCTTACGTGAACTGAATGAGGATTGCGGGAGGCTACGGCTCGGCCCATATAAAGATAGGGCAAGGGCTATTATACATACAAGGAGGCGACGCGAACCAAAGCTCGTCAGGAGTCTTGGGACACTATTCACCGTGGGGATGGCGGCAAAAAACGTGCGCGCCTATGTGAGACGGTTGCATAATAGCTACTCGTTTGGGGAACGGGAACGGTGCGTGATTGGTACACGACTGTAATAAACTTTATGTGGTTACAAATTCCTGAGCAAGTCAATTTAGACTCGAAGCATGTTCTTATTCAGAAACCTATGTTTCCATCAGATACTATCTCGAATTTTCTCGTATTACAAAACACTTTCGTAAAGAAATTCATAAATACGTCCCAGTAAGTACCAATTTGAATATTATGCTAATATGCTTGCATTTGGTAATAAATACATTACAATTGCTCATGAATAAGTGCATAGGCGCTACTACCGCCTTTATCATTATAGATGTGGAAATGACAACCAAGTTATTTTTAAAGTAGAGCCAACAAGAAATTTCGATAGTTAAGTCGTGATTGTATTCCGAGTTCTAAATCCGAACGATCCAATCGCGATAGCACGAAGCTCGATCGTGACGTGGCTGACATTCGCCGCGCATGCGCGGTCCGTGATCTTGGCAATGGTGGCTGCGGCGCGGCAACCATCGCTATTGCGGTCGCTGTACCCGGCGCCCGCCCCGCGCGCCCCGCACGCCGCCCCGCCGCGAGCCGCCGCCCGCGCACCACGCAGCCTTTTGACAACCGGTATACGTAGGTACGTAGTTAGCTACACGTGAACATGCCTTGAGAATTTTCTGACGTCTAATTCACGTAACGAACAGTTCTCACAATTGAGCTTTTAATGGAACTTATGGAATGTCTTGAAACTCTGCACGAGCTTAGAAAATTACAACATTTTATAAGTTTTTATGGAAACAACAATATAATTTTCATTTCGATACAGGCATTAGCTGTCAATAAAAAAATGTCTAAATGTGTGATGTGGTAGGTGGTGATAAATTGGCGTTTTAATAATAATCCTACAGCAAAACATCCAAGCACACAATGGTGTGCTCACTGGCTGTACTAATGAATAAATAAAGCTATTTATCTGCGAAGTACCGTTGGAATAGATTCACTGTTTTAGGTCACAGGACATGAACATGCATTATCGATATATCCTACTTCCGCATTTGCGCAAAGCAACACAAACATGGGCTAATATTTCTAAACATCTTCAATTAGTCATACGACTTATTTCGTAAAATGTATAATTCAAAGTTACATCGAGAATACGATTGACAGTTTCATGTCACGACAACTACCTAGGACCATTGAAACTTCATACAAGTAGCAACATTAAATATTAATAGAATACGCAGAAGTAGTTTCTCGGAAAAGAAAATACCACATATTCCGATCAGTGACAGCCGTCAAAAATATCGAATACTTTATCACACTTGCTATGTAGGTGTTACGTTACAGCAAAACAACCTTAGATAGAGTATCCATTTGAACCGCAGCACAAAGAATGTTTTTTCCAGAATCCTCAGCTGATTGTGGAACAGTAACATTTAGGTAAAATGTAGTATGCCAAAAAGCTGTCCAATAGTACGTAGATCTCAATTGTGTCCTCATGCTTAAAATTGTAGCATCAAAAATAATTGCCGATGCTAAAGTTCTGCCGAAGCAACCCTTGCATTTTGGTCCTTAGAGTCATCTTTGTTTAAAAGCAAATGAAAGTATACTACAATCATTCTATAGAAAATACCCAAATGACAAGAGGAACATTGTTCCAAACAATTACCATACAAACTGTCCTTTTAGTACATTCAAGTGGATTTTACTTTTATTTTACGTTTACTTTTCTTTCTTTACAGTATTTGCAGAGGTGTATACTGTATAAGCACTAACTACATAAGGGCAAGCACACATTTATCGACTCGGAATCAGCTTGAGCACGTTGAAGAATTTGTTTGGCGCATAGCCCAACCCGGCTCAAGCATGGTTTGAAGCATTTTTGCAGCAATTGTTCTTCTGATCAACAGGAACGAACTCTTCCCAAAGAATAAATGAAATGCCAATCAGTAGAATACAGCGCGCATAAATGGCTGAAAAGAAGCAACACAAGCTGTTCAGAATCCCTTCAGAACAGCAGCCCTGAGATATAAGTGACGTTGCCAAGAAAGTATTTGAAAGGATTAAAAAATTGATTGCTAACACTGTGCCTATAGCATTTTGTTTCTTGCTTTTACAGTGGACTTAAAAGTTTCGAATGTATTCACGAGCTATTCAATCGAATAATAATAGCTCGTCGATAAGTATGGAGAGATCCTTAAACGACTTATTTCTATTTATTACTTATTCCGTATATAAATACTGTACGTAAATACACAATTGAGTCGATATTTTTAGTTCGTGACCTTCTCGAGAAAGACATTGCTTTTTACAATGCTATTGTATGTGACTTAAATGTATGCATTTGTGTGTATTTAACATTCTCTACCATTTTGAACATGAAAAGCTTATTTAGCAGTTAAAGCCTTGCATAAATAAATGTAAATTGTTTTGGTTATCTCTCTATCAGGCACGATGTTTCTCCCTTGAATCTCTTAAGGTTCTACTAAACCAACACAGGATTGGATTGAAGGAACAGATCATAGAATTAATTAGTATAATATTTTGTGATAATATTTGACTTAAGTAGATATAATAAATCTTTTAATTCTAGGCTTTTCCCAACCACTAGAAACAATCTAACATTTTACCTTAAAAACTCGTTTAGCGGGAACTACCGGTGCCTTACTATCACACGTCTGTATTTTAAACATATTGAACAGTACGTTATAATACAATTTATTAAAAGAAAATTATTTATGTTATTTTATTTATTTTTCCTTTACTTCTGCTTCTGTGCGGGTGATAACGCTGTAGTAATCACGTAGGCACTACCTACGTACGCGATCTAGGATGGATGCTTAGTCATTGTCATACGTAAAACAAAACTACAAACTTGTTTTTATAGGTTGATGACTTATCACATGTTGGTCAATCCCTGAAAAAAGAATAGGATGAAAGTACAGAACCGAGACAATTATTGGAATAACTGAAGAAGGATCATCTCCCTTTTTTCAGTTACGAAGGAACGACTTCCAATTTATTAAGCTTGGAAGTATAGTAGCCGGCATATAACTTGGCAAGGATTTGGGACCTTTAATAAGTATGAGCTCGCTCATAGTGCACTAAATTATACAAAAAAGTGGTCCCTGTTATTGCTTGTGCATTATTCTATGGTTATTGACATAATTTATTGGCGATTATCTCTGCTGCTAAAAAATAGGACCTGTTTTCATCTCACGATTCTTGCCAAGTTACATGCCGGGAACTATAAAACCATTGAACAGGCTTCAAAAATCGAAACCCAAAATATACTGAGACTGTTTGGGAAATTCATATTCTGACCACTGTAACATAAGAAACGACTACTACAGATCCGAAAATTTGCTTGACTAACTTAGCTAGTAAATTGTCACAGACTGACTATGGACAACTTAATCAAGGTTAATCTAACCTTGATTAATTGACACGTGTTCTATTATTTAGCCACGAGCCCCTCTTGTTACATAGAAGACGGATATAAAACAATATTATTTACACAACTGGCATTATTATAAAATTAATTGATAAGTCATGTACCTATTTAATATATACTTATATTATCTTGAAAAGTAAATGAAAAAATTTCCTTGAACATTTTTTTTTTGAGAATAAAACAAAAACTTTTGTTTTCATTTTCGTGTCATTAACAAAACATATGAAATGTGCAGCTGATCAAATACATACATGCAAAAACGCAGTATAATTAACTTGAAGACTTATTTAAAGAATACTAGTTTATATATGAGGACTAAGATATTGAACTATAAATATCATATCGTTCGTAATATTGGTTTAGGAAAATATACAATACATTTAGGAGTTTTTCACTGATAAACAAAAATACGTGCACGGAGCACTAATTGTATGTATGTTACAAAATGCATGGCTTATCCGTTTGTAGTAAATTGTTCATACGCCATGTTAACTAACGTCTTAATCACATAAACTACTTATAACAAACATATATTTAAAAATAACATAAATCAAGTTACAAAACATTACTCTCAAACGTACGCAACGCTTCATAACAAAATGGCAGGCTCGTGCGACCAATTGAATAATACGAGTGTTCAGTCGACTTGTAATCAGTGGACCGGTTCAAAACATTAATACTATTGCAATTTATTCCCCCGTGTGATGCCACGCGCGTGCTTCAGGGCAATCATCGAGAATACATGGTGTGGTACCGTTGTACCGCGATCTATTTACACGGCACACTTGATGGAAGACGAAGCTTTGCCACTGCGGGATGTTATTCACTAGCTTATCGTCTGGTTTCGTATCTGCAGAAAGCCTAGAAATCAGATCCAACGGCTAACCGGCTAACAGTTACAAGTTGTTGGCCGATCTTTATGGTCTGGACTGGTCCTTTTATTAAGACCTGTGCTTTATATATCGATGATTCGTTTTGAGCTTCTTGTCTCTGAAGCAGAATTATTCAGAAACCAAAGAAGCTAACTTTAAAACAACTCAAGGAGCCTTCGGTATGCGTGCAATGTATTGGCACTGGTGTCCAGCCAAATAGAGCTACGGCATGGGCTTATACAACATTCTGGACACCTTATTGTTCTCAATTTGCGTCGAGTAACTCCAGCACTTATAGTTAGTGAACACCTTTTTTGCAATTCTGCACTACTTAATTTCCAGAGGTATCTGAAATGCAGACAACTGGTTACTTGGAATACTTGCAGCATTTTGCAACATTATTTATGATTGGTCCAACCAATCATAAATAATGTCGCCGGCGAAAATAAAAGCTTCTTTGAGTAAAAAGAAGAGCAACCTTTTACTTCACTTGACCTTCCCACACCTTTGTTTGTACCACAGCTACACATAAGCAAAATAGCTTCGAGATACCAATAATTATCGAGAAGATCAAGTTCGCCTTCAGTGGTTATGCATGAGCAGCTGTTAAGTGGAAAAAGAGTATGCGTATGAGTGCGTCGAAGAATATCATTGTGATCACCGCGGAATGAAGCTAAACTGACATCATATCTGATATGATTGCACATTGAGTTCATGTCAAGCCCATCTTGTGGAATTTACTTAACGATATAATTATCGTATTATACTTTCAAAAGCAAATTAAATAACTAAAAAATACCGCAGTAATACTTGTTAAATCTAAATCCTGTAATGGGATTGACCTTCGACACGTCAGGCGAATTTATAATGAGAAGTGGCTCAACAAAAGTTTTGTATATTATATTGGCGAAAAACAGGTTTAAATTTCAACCGTTATTATTGTTTGTTATAATTTATTCGTTCCTAACATGTTTGGAATTCCACAACAATTCATAAATAATTCAAAAAAAAATCTTGCGTTAACTGCAATTTGTGATATCTTAACAAATAGTACCCTGTTCCGTAATAAACGAGGCTTATTTATTTATTAAGCTTTTTTTTCGTTATTTAAGTTCCATGGGCGGATGTCAACCTATACAATTTACAAATATTTACTCAAACTACTTATTTAATTATTTCTTGATGATGATGATAAAAAAGGCCTATATAGTTACATTCGTCATAGTTCTAAATCTATGCTTGAATCAAACTCAATATATCGTTGAATAAACACTTTTATTTAATAATTATTGTGTGTAACTTTATTTGTTTTTTTTTTTTTTTTCAAGTTGGTCACGTACAGCGAAACATTAGCGCCAACTTTGATGACCACTGCTTGGTCTTGAAAGAGGTTATCGTTACCGAGAACTTGAAGCGGTTACCGGCGTGGAACCGGCGCGGGCGCACTCGCCGTGCAACCAATCGTTGCGCAATCAACGCACACCCACCGCCAAGGCGCCCATACTCTCCGATGTGCCGCGGTCTAAGAAGAAAATTAGTTGTAAGAAATTATTAATTAGACGTATTAACATAAAAATATATTTAATATTATGATATATGAGTATAAAACTTAGATCTTGGAACGGTTCCAAAGGAATTAGTTAAGTAATTGTTCATACTGTTTTAATGACTAAAGATAATACGAAGACTTTTAAAAGAAAGGAAGAAAACCCGAATTCTTAGACAACAAAATAATTTTTTCATGCTTAAGCAAGAAATATGCACATCCATTACAAGTAAGTTTTGTTATTCTCTGGCGTGATCTCCAAGATGGCAGAGAGCTCGCGCGATGGAGCTGCGCCG
This sequence comes from Helicoverpa assulta, assembly GCA_963856015.1. Classification (NCBI taxonomy): domain Eukaryota; kingdom Metazoa; phylum Arthropoda; class Insecta; order Lepidoptera; family Noctuidae; genus Helicoverpa; species Helicoverpa assulta. The sequence continues at coordinate 9,199,478 of CAWLCW010000016.1, forward strand.
GCGCACGACTCCCAAACACGTGCACTGGTTGCTGAGCCCAACACGATTGTTGAACAACCCGTGTTGCCCTACATTGTACTAAAGTAACCACTTCACAATCAATATCTAGATATTGTGTATGGTCAGAACATAAGTAATAAATAATAATGTATCCATTTCTGAAAAAAAAAAACTTTTTCATAATTTTCTTAGTTTTTGTTTAGGGTCTTAAGATCACTGGACGGATAAAACTGGTGAACAATAATTACGGCCACAGCCAGTTCTATAACAGTCATGGTGTACAAATCTAAAAATAAATTCCACCATTTAACGATCACTTGTTAAAGGACCCACAAAAAACTCACAGTCAGTCGGCACAAACGCAAAATCGCTACCATTTTTAGTAAAAAACTCGACGGGACCAATTCGGTAGCGTATTACAGTTTTATTTTATTTGTGTAAACAACAGCTTGCCACTTTATGGAGTCGTTAGGTCCATTTTTTAATAAAAAATAATGATTTATGATCAGTAAAACGAAGCCTTTTTGACCAAGAAAATGGCGTTGATTGGGTTACTAACGATCTCGATGTTTGGTTGAAGCTGTAGTCATTTATTTCAGCACAAACATATGTATCTTAATTCTGTACCACAAGTTCGTTCATACGACAATCTTTTTCATTTATAATGTGTTAATCACCACACTAGCTATAATTTTATGTATGTTTCTGTCGTCCTAAGAATTTACGGATTATCATTGACAGCAAATTATACCACAAGCTTCAGAAAAGTCATCAACGGTCGAACAACAGACAAAATACTGTTACGGTTAGTTTTATCTGTAAGATACAACAAATTATTTAATTTATCCACTTCAACGAAAAAGTAACTGAACGAGCCCTTAAAACTGTTAAATCCTTCTTGGACATTTTTAACAACAAAATAACGGTTCGTATCTGTTTTCTAGCACGAGCCCATTTATAATTCAAAATCAAATACAACAATAAGATTTAGTAGTGATAAATACAGTTAAACAAGGACAAAAATAATTAGAAATAATGATAATCCTGTAAGCCGTTCTTGAAATAACGAGGAGCACGAACTTAAAAATAAACCTTAAAACATTACTTTGAATAATGAACTTTACCTGTCTGATCAGTAAATTCATCTATCCGTATAAGCTGTCTATTCTTATGGTCTTAAATGAATAATCACTTTCTTTGTACCACGCTTAAGTTGTGGTTAACAAAAAAAACTAAAACCCGTTTCTCGGGATTACTACACGGCTATCGGGGAACATAATCTCTTCTTTGGCACCGATAAACCCCTAGATTCTTATCTAAGAATTTGGGTATTTCTATGAAATTACTTGTTGAAGTCTATTTGTTGCAAACATCTTCATTATAACGAAGCGCGTTAAAGTACACCATCCGAATAAGCGTGTATCCGCTGGTATGGAATCTGCCGGAAATATAAATGGTAAAGAAGGAAGTATATGTATTGTACAGAGGTGTTCAGAAAACTAAACCAGCATGAGTAATCTAGAAGCGGCATCCTACAAACCAGAATATTGTGCAGAACCATAACTGTTAAAGGCGATGCAATAAAATATCCGCCTTGAAGATGGCGTCACGAACATGTGATGTGAATCCCAAAGGCGCCGACACTTCCAGTGCTTTATACATAACAATAGCATTTTTCCCAAAGCCCGTTCAAACAACTGAAGCTGTAAAGTTTATTGACGTTGTTTCATAACTATTTTGTTAATCCCCGTTTCTTTATAGTAATTGCTGTCCGTTGGGTCCCTATTGTTTTGCAAATCTCCCTGTTAATTGAAAGGCTGCCGACAACAGACGCTGTGAGGTCCTACCTGACGTGAAATAGTATTACTGTATGTTAATTAGGTAAGTATGAATATGTATGACCCACCAGTTTTAGAAATATAGTGATCATAAATAGTTATAATAGAAATGTTTAACGTAATATTTCAGTTAAAGCAAGGGAATATAATGAACCTAAAGCTAACACTAAGCTAACTAGTTTGTTAACAGATTCCTTCGGTCATATAAATAACCGACAAGCTGAACATTGGCAAATATTGGCAGTGGGTAATGTTGATGAGCTATCATGAGTTTTAGTTTCATTAAAGTAATGTATTAGGTTTAAAGCTGTATGAAAAAAAAAAAGTTAAATTGTGCTAGTTACTTAATCTAAGGTAACATAACGTAAAACCTTTAAAAGAGAAGAGAAGTAAAAAGAAAAAAAAAAACAATAGAATGCTAGAACAAAGTGAGATAGAACAAGCAACAACCGGCATACACAAAATAGCACTTTTACTGGTGCGTGTGGCTGTGTGCAAGCGCGGTGGTTGTGCGGAGGTGCCGGTGTGGTTCGGTGCGCGGACGCATGGGGCCTGGCGGGCGGCGCCGGCGCGGGCGGGGGCGGACCTGTTCGGGCAACGGTGTCGCGGGCACCGCACACTAGCTCTCAGTCCTTTCGCAGCGGCCAACGGTACCACATGTGCCGCTAACTTCTACGCACAAAATAAACATCAACAACGCGAGGAAACTTATCGTGCAGTGTGATACGATGCTGATCTGTGAATTTTAAAAGACCAAGTGACATAGACGAACAGAAGGATCGAGTGTATGTAGTGTTGAATAGCGCCCGAAGATGCCGAAAATCTTCCTGATCAAGAAGCGGCTGCATGAGCAGCAACTGGGGTTGCAGGAGGGGCTGGAATTGCTCGCTAGCAAGGCCGACCCACTCTGCCCCGGCTCCCCACTTGATGATGGTCCCATTGCCCTCCTCTCCAAGAAGGATAAGGATTGTATCGGTAAGTATCCAGGATTTACTGGCTCCTGTTGTATTCACCTCATCTTCATTTTTTTTTTAGTTTTATGTTTGTCTATCATCACAACAACAATGCAGTCTCCTATTTTCTTTATGTAGATTTTGTCATCATTCTTTCTTTCACCCAACCTTGAATTCTTCTGTAACTTCATAATTCATTATCACACTTTCTTCATCTAAAACATACTTCATTTGTTTCACATTTATCCAAGTCGTCATCATTGTCGTTCTGATGTAGCTTTTATTTTTATTTATCATTTCCTTCTTAACGGCCACTTGCTTGCCCAAAAAAAAGATACTCACTTGAACAGAATCCAGTTCTCGGCTCCGCTCCGCTAACAAATGTCTACCTGCGATCATTTGTGTGTCTTGCGTGATCCTAATCTATCGTTGGTTCTGTCAAATTGAGAGACATGCTTTTCTTCTGCTTGAATGTTATTCTAGGAAGAACTCTTTTAGTATAAATATGACAAAAATGTTAAGGATTTTTAGGAGGTAGTTTATATGGTTAACTATCCTAAATTCCTCTATCGTTTTTTACGTTAACTTTTGTTTATTTTTCTTAGCTGTTCTTAAGTCACCAGTTTTAGCATATTTTGATAACAAAAACATAATCGACAGGTCGGCATCGTCACTGCACATTTTAACGGTCTCAGGTAGTTACCAAGCGTGAATCACTGATATAACTGTCGTGTTTTGCGTTTTTTCCCCGAATTGTTTACTCTCATAGATGTGCTAAAAAATGGCTAGATATTTCCTTCTAAATTCGAATGTTATCTTTTTTGTTCTGAATGGATTTATGACGATACTTGATGAATCTTTTTGATCACTACTGTTAACATCTTAGGTATTGGCCTGTGTGACTTGAATCCAAAAGTAACATAAGCTACTTGAATATGTTATTCAAATCAGTACTTTGTTTGGAACCGTTCCAGGGAAATGAGAATTGAAGCTAGACACCACTTTGGTCCTCTTTATGTTTTCGTTTCCATAATTGTGTTAGCGGACTTAATTTATGGCACAACTATTACCAAAGCCATTAAAGTCATTCCGGACAACTTTATTCTCGTCCTTTTTTCATGAACGCCGACTTCTTTAACGTCTGCTGTCTTTCTAAATGAAATTTATGGTTCGATCAAAGGTTAAACTTTTAATTAGGAGTATTTACCGTGTTTTGTAATAAAAGCTGAAGGGGAAAGACTTGAGGGCGTCAAAGTATGTACAATCAAAAGTATGATGAATCCATCACTGGAAATGGTATTGTCGAAAAACTTTTTTGTATGTAATGGAGAGCTACACACGGTACGGGAATTGACCGGATGATAGGTACCGAGGTGTCAATGGTTGCGGGACAATGGCGCGACTTCCGGCCGCCAGCCATCGCCGCTCGCTTTGTATTTAGGTTAGTCACCGCAATCTCGACTGTCATTTCAATATAATTAACTCGAGTGACGTATGTGTACCGTATTTGCATTAATTTTGCTCCGAGTTCAATTACCAAACGATTACTATTGTTTTAAATTTTGTTCTGTTTATTTTTTTCGGTCATTTGTATTACGTCAAGTAGACTACTTAATTCTATAACCAGACGTTTTACCGATTCGTACCTATAACTTTACTTGCATTGAACTCGATGTAACTGTAGTCGTACATAACAAATCAGCAGACGACAATTTACAATAAACGTTTAACATCACAGGTTACGGAATATGTTAAGCGTATAAACAACTTATTATCTAAATACAAAACAGTGAGTCAACGATCACCGTTAACCCGCATGCGGTACTTCGCAGTATAATTTTGAGTTTAAATTTAAAAATAGAGTTCGAAATTACGCATAAAGTAATTACAGGTGTGTTGGCACCTGTAGGTAAAAGGGCACAGAGGAGCCCGAAGGTCACGCGACCCCAAACTGCAACGAAGTTTACTATAAATAAGATGGGGAGCAAGCGGCGCCGGTAGCGATAACTATTGACATTTATTCATTGCCCTCTTTACATTGGCAAATGATAAAGGGAATTGGAAATTATTGCTCAATAATTTTCTTATGTTTTTTACCAGATCGTGTGTAACGTATTATTTTCTGGTATTTATTTAAAGGTGTCTATAAATTTTATTTGTTATGGGAAAATGGTAATATCAAGTAGTTAAAAGATTCCATAAAATGCAACTGTAGTATAATGAATACGAAAAAACGCAGTTACTTAATCAACTTTTCTATAATATATGTATTAACACTTAAAAAATAATATTTTTTTAAATGCTTCGTAGCTCAAAGACGTTCAGTACAAAAGACTTCAACGAGTTGTCGGCCAATCCCTAACCTGATAAAATGTATTTATTGGGGTCAATGTCTACAGGGGTTCTTTTATTAATTAGTTTCTTGATATTAAAAGTTTATATTCTCCCCCCCCCCCCCCCCGCCACTCGGATACCCTTCGGCCCCCGCAGAGGCTACCGTGAGAACCTTACGGTTTACTTGGCGACCTTCCGCGGTCATTAACAATGCCCGTTACCAAAAACTTGATGAATTATGCAATTCCCACATTCTTAAAACATTATAGACCAACAGTAGCAGGTATTTAATTAACGTAATATTAGCAATTTGTTCCAAAGTTGTTGAAATTTTATTGCAATTTTAACGCTATTGTAATTTTTATTAAGTTAGTAATAGTCATCGATGTCGGACGATAATAAGGTGTGACGTTACATCGGCCGTCGGTGAATAATTAAGAATGACCCTGCGGTTTGCCGCCGTATCGTGTGCCAATCCGATCTCGGTAGAAAGACGTCAGTATACTACGCGCCTACGCACAGTACCTACACTTAACCGTAACGTAAAGTTGATCGTTTAGTAGAAATAATCGCACTATTACGCGACTTCGTTAAAGTTGAACAACTATACTGGGATATTAATATCTTCGCACTAATGACAAGCAATAAGACTAATATTAGTGTAGATGTATTTTTAACTTTTTCATACATTATGGTAAGAAAACCTGTAACTAAATAACGCAAAATTATAATAATACTTTGAAAAATGGCCTTTTCGCTATTAAAACTTCACATGTACACCGTAATGGAATACCATAATAACATAATGAGCAAGTACATAACAAACGAACATAATACGTTTAATTAAACAGCCGCAGAATCGTGCGCATTAATTAACATATGCTGTTGACGTTCGCATTAAGGCCAAGGAGTGCGTCGAGATGCACCCAAGTGTAATCTTAAAATATATTGTTCTTAATAACAGTATTGTAGCGGAGATCAAGAGTTGTATTTGGGTGAATGCCAATTTGGTGCGTTTGTGTAGAACCTTTATTGAAGCAATTTTCATTAACAATTAGTGTAGACCAAGAACTAAAATCGTGATATAACTTGCGCTCAGACTTTTAACCGCTTGTCTAGGAATATGGTTAGGAACATCTATTGTCACAGGATAACTGGGCACTACTCGTTACTCAACAAATTCAGGTATATAAAATAAACTTATAAACCTATATACAAAAGAATTGTCTCTAATTTACATCAATGTATCAGAGACACCTTAGCTATAAAGTAACAAATACTACTCGTCTAAAAATAGCATAGTATCAAACGCAGACGGTCAAATCCTGAGCGCAATGCAGCCGACAACAAAAACAAAAGCGTATCGCGTGTTGCCATAATACATGTGAACAGTAAATCTGCCGAGTTACCAAAAAAGAAGAAACGTATTTCGCCATGTGGCCATGGCTATTGTATCCTTATCCATTGTACTCCAGCTACCTTTTTAAGGTTTTGCCTTTTTAAAGATTGGCGATCATAAAAAAAGCGATTACATTCAGAATAGGCGCACAAAATCTGTTCTCGGAACGACTTTAGATCGTATAATTGTTATTAATGGTGTTTCGATCGCCAGCCATGCCACTTACTACCAAACATTTATATTTAACTGATGTTTTTGTGACAACTCGATTGTTTTTTGCTGAATTCGAGCGTGGCCCCCTGGCTTGCTAAGGGTCAATAGACCTGCTCACATTTCTACAAGTGTACTAGCAGACTGCATATGTTCTTTGTACATTATTGGATCTGTGCAGTCTACATATTTAAATAACCAGACTAACATCATAACCTAGACCTCTCGCCGATGTCGGTCAAGGCAAGTTCCAAATAAGGCATCCTTTAAGCGCTTAAAACCTCCTTTAAGTACACTCCAACGCATTTCTTATTTCGAAACATAAACCACGAGAATTGCCGAGACTACAAGGAAATTGACTTAAAGAGTCAACATCCGACGGCTCACTTAAGTGACGGTTACTCAAGGGCTTGCCATATATTTTTTCTTTTTTTTTTACCAAAGATGTTGTGCACGTGAGAACTCGGTTTTTCTAGGAATGGTCTCACACATGTCCTGGCAAATACTCCTTGGTGATGTGTGATGGATACGGGCGATTTTAATTGCGAAATAACCAGTTTCTACCACCACTTGTGAAGCATCTGCTTTTCTTATGTACTTAGTTGCAAGTAGTAGGTATGCAGTTCTTATGAAAAACTTGCAGCAAGAAAGAAAATGCGGGCCCACTAAATATGTATGGAAAATAAATTATTTATACAAGAATACAGGGAGTCACTGGTTGCCCAACTTTGTTTGCAATTATTGTTTAAAAAATCACGAAGGACAAGTCACCGCTTTTCCTACTTAACTGACACTATGATTCATTGATAAATCTTAGAAATAGTAGGTCGTGATGCATTAGTCATTTGCAAAGTTTTTTTTATAAATCGACATTTAAGCAATTCCTATCTTTTTGCCAAAGACGTGTAAACATTTCACAATAATATGTTAGAATTACACAAATATTCGGCAAATGCATAAATAATTATGTGAAATCATATTATTGCGAGTGCAATCTAACCGCAAAAACATTTTCCGAATGCATCTGTCATTAGTAGGAAGTGCGGGGGGTGGGATGCGGGGAGTGCGGGGTGGGACGACCACAGGCTGTGTCCAATCGCCTATATTGCGGAAACAATAAAACTCGGCGTCGATGCTCTCGAGATTTATATTATAAAATTCTACGAGAATGCCGTCTAAGATAAACCGCAAGCAGTTCTGCGATTATACGCGCTCTATAGATGATAACGGGAATAACTATAGAGCGTAACGTTAAGAAAAATAATATAATTACAATTATTTCTATTGAAAGATTCATACAAGTATTACACTGATCACCTAATTAATCCCACTTTTGATAATAAAGTTGAACTAAACCATCAAAGCATTAGTATTTACGACAACACAAAATCACAGAGGAACTAACAGTCTACAAAAAAACCTGAGAAACATAATCAAATACCTAGTACCCAAAAACTTAACTGTATTCTGTCTACAATATAAAAATACATACTAATAAACAATTGTGATGTTAAACGGTAATTTCAACAAATACAGACGAGTGACGTAGCTTTGTCCGTCTCGTCCGAGATCAGCGCATGCGCAAACACCGTGCGAATGTGTTCTCAACCACTCGCAGAGTTGCATAGCTTAGGTAAACTGAGAGCACGTGGAATATCTTACGAACAACGATGGATCTGTGATTTTAACTGGCATCACAATAAAGAACGATTCGGCCATCTTTGAACTTAGAACGGTTTTTGTTTGGATTAAAATGTGTTATTCCGTAAAGTATGTTGATAATGTGGAACAATGTATCATGATTAAGATAATACCATATTGGTTGTGTTCCATATGCCTTGTAGAACACCTGTTTCCGCGAGGAAAATGCACCACGCATTGAAAAGGTGATATCTCTTTTTTCCATTTACATTTAAATAACTTCGTATCGTCAGAGTGTATGCAACATAAAATCAATACTTGTCAAAAGATACGATACGGAATAATGGAGGTAGCGTTAAGTTTATGGAAGATAGATACGTAACGCCTGCGGGTATAGTATTTTCGATAAAACTACATTCGTCATCGAAGCACCGTCCATTTATCTCGAAACATTTACGACCACCTAGAACAACTGTCACTTTTATCGAAACTTTAAAAATATCGTGTTACTTTAAACAATCCTTTGAAACGTCACTCAAATATTACAGTGTAACAGAAAATACATTTATTATGTAAATAGGACGTTGGAAAATATGTCGTTAAAAATATAAGTAAAATAAATAGCGAGCGGTTAACCGCGGCTTAAATCTCGATCGTAAGGTCATCTCCTCCATTGTTGTGTCATGCGCAATAAAAGATAATAATTTCGTGTGTTTTGGAGCAATTTGCTGCGGACCGCCCACGACCTAGTACCCGCTACACAAATACACAGTACGTACCCAAAGTGACATTTACAACATGTTTTAAGACTAAATAAACATTACACTGGTTAGATTCGCAAAACGTATAGCCAACCCAAAACACACGCCTTCGAAATTTTTATTGGCTTATTATGTGCCTGCATAATGCCAAACATTTTAATTCAAGGATCACTTGACCTATTTAACTGTCCAAAGTTAACATCTCCTTCTGAAAGACACAAAATTTTGAAAGATCAAGACAATATTAAGTAATACATTATGTATGTATAACGTGAAGGCTATATGTATTGTTTTAACTGCCGACCCTTTGAAAATTTGAATAACGGTAATTGTTTAACGGATAAACCAGTAATAAAGTTGATGTTGCCTCCGACAGAGGACAAACGAAAACAAGCTAACCGATCGCCTTCTAAGATACCGGATTTTTTTCTATTAGCTGGTTGAATTAGTTGACTCTAGCCTTGAACACTTCGCTAAACATATTTGGGTCATTAACCCTCGCCAAATCTGGTTGTGATTCACGCCGTGATCAAAATAATAATATAGCGTTGAACAGTTTTTGTGACCGTTCGGTCTGAGAGACAACGTATTAGAATCGGTTTTTTGTGAATCAAAAGAAGTATTGAAAAATACACGGAAGGTTAAATAATTACATTTAGTAGGCGTACCGGGCGTAGGTAGGTAGGTATTCGTATTAGACGGCAACAACTCACGGCTAGATAACGCATGTGCGAACGGAACAAAGGCAGTGCGGGAAAACAATCGTGTTACTTTAACTGCCTTTTCTTCCTTCTTTCAATGTCACACATAGCACGTGGATGTTTATGCGAAAATATGTCGAGAGACGATCACTAAGCAAACTCACTAGCAGCTGTTATGGATCTTAAATTTATCAATGCTACGAGTGTTTGAGACGCCGTCGCAGTGCCTGCAGATCTGCGAGTGTGTAACGCTTACATATGGTCCGAATGGTCCACATGCGGTCGCGCCCACGATAAATAATTCAAAACAAAAAAAAATGTCCTTCGGACCGACCTTTTAACCGATTCTTTACCGGGACAAGCGCGACTCTGCTATATACCGTGTGCTATCGGTACTTATGCTTATGGAAAAAAGGCTTCAACGGAATTTTATGTGGTCTCTGTCCGGAGCGGTTCTTCATAGCTGTCTTACGTTTTATAATGCGTTAAATGCTAACAGCGTCCGATAACCCCGGCCGCAAGGTCATACTAGTCCGCCCCGCTGCCTCGCTAGTTTTTATTAATGCCTCAGGCAAGTTTTACTGCCGCCTCTACATGTGTGCCTTTGTGTGTTCGTGCCTGTGGGCTTACTAATAATTTATCATGTTATATTTTAAATATTTTGGGCACGGCGTAAAGGCCATAATCACATGATAATCTTCTGCACATTATAAATCATTAAGCAATTGGCATTTCTGAACTCATCTCATTTCTAACTAAGCTTAGAAGAAGTAAAAACATAGCGGAAAATTTCAGCAAATAGGTACGAATGAAATTCGTGTTTTAGGGAACCTCGTAAAACGTGCAGACACAACAATTGTTTATAATAAATCAAATAATGTCAATTTCAAGTACCATCGAAGGTTTAGTTATTGTTACGCGTAATTGTAGCAGTGTAACATAACAGTTTGAACAGCCCATAATTAATCACTTTAGAATAATATTTTGTCGATGATTAATGCGTCGATAATTACTAGGAACAAGAGTCGTAATGGTGCAAGCCGCAAAATGTGTTAAGGTTATTAATGCTTTACATAGTTACGCCGTGATTGCTTGATATCATTACAATTGTAATTTAATAAGCAGGTATGCGTTACCCAAAACATGCCTCAATAATTGTGGCCAAATACTTATAAACGACCATGAAATCGCAATAAGGCACTCATTATGTCAAATAATTTCTTTGTTTGCAACTTGATAAACTCAATAAATAGCAAAGGAAACTAACAGGTCTTAGAACAAAAAGAAAAAGTGTCGTGTGCAGGAAAAACAACAGGAAACAGTTGGACGAATAAGTCAGTATAAGGTTCACCGCGAAGACCACGTTACCACTGCATTAGAATTCTGCTGATATACAAGGAAAAGAGCTTGATGTGGTAAGCAGTACAATCATAAACATAAATGGCTCACGCATGTTAGCTCTAAATTGTCTTAGAACATGGCCGTTAGAGACTCGCTAATTATTGCCAAAACGCGATGCGGAGAAGGCAGCCGTTAATGGCCAAATAATGAGTGTTCGTATTCAAGGTTGAAGCACAGTGCTCCTCGACAGGAAACACAGAGTAACAGAATAGATATGGACGAGGTAATTACGGGGCCTTGACTTACCGTTTTAGAATAAAAACTGCGCTATTTAAATGTGTAACTCATATATTGTGATTCATGTTACTTTGTTTATTTTAATGGCAGCGAGACGTAGCGTTTTGATTATAACTGTCAAAGACATGTTGAAAAGGGGCTTATTAAATAAGGTGTTGACGAGGAAATCCAAAATGAGTCTCGCATAAGCTAAGTGTTTCTCGAAAATATGTAAAAAAATGGCAAATGACGCATCAAGCACAAAAACTGAGAGCATAATATATCAATCAACAAATATGACGTCAGCAAAAATCGCTAACGGTGATCATTTAAGTGCTGATATAACCGTGACCATGAGAGGAGACGATGTACGGTAACGCGGACAAACTGCTAACATATACGTATGGAAATAACATACTAACGCGAAAATCATTGAAATGAATTGCCAATGTATTAATTATTTAGCTGTTTGTTAACATCCGTATTTCTGGCATTTAGATAACCTCTCAATAAGTATTAGCAGAGAACATTGCCAAAGCTAAGCGCATTTACGCGCACGCATAATAAGAAATTAAAATTGATCATTTATAATTTCACATTAAATTTTAGGAAAGGAGCCTCGGGCACATTTATTTATTATTAGGCACATACATTTAATATTATTTAAAAGCCATTTCTTATTCTATTCATATGCACTAATGTAAGCAGCTGTTGCACTTGGAATACAAATCATGAAGTTAGTCTGGTTTCGAAATACCAAATGCATAGCGCGAAAATGTGATTACCTATTGCATTTTTGGTACCTTACAAAGCCAAGCTAATTAGGAACGTGAACTGAATTCTATTCAAATTTTAAAGTTCAATAGATTGCCTTTTAATGAATATTCAATGAACAACAAATACTTCGCTAGGTATATTAGGGTACCACCTTTAATTAAATATAGGTATCTCATAAAAGATCAGTCACTAAACCTGTATAATCCTACTTAAACTCCCAAAAAAAACAGTGCACGTATATGATAATTACGGTAAATTCCAAAACACCTATATCAAAGTAAAAAGAACAAGAGTGTTTGTGCTAAATGAATTCGGCTACAGCGCGATAAACTACTAATGCTAATTAACTTAGTCATGTTTATGTCTAGGAACGTATATTTCTGTAGTAGGTAAACCGATATTTTGTTACAATTGATACTGTAACACAACCTTGTCTAGAGGGCACTGCAAACTAAACTAAGATCCTTTTTATAAAGTGCGCATCATTTGCAGTTCGAGACTTCTTCAAACACGTAGCTGGTACATTCATATACCTACTTGCACTACATCCACGGCCTGTGAAAAGACATATGAACTACATCAAAAATAAGTTCGCTCAACTATTTTTTTATAGGCGTAAAGATGCTAATACACATTGAGACATACCTCATACTGCTATAATGTATCTCTGTCACACATTTAAAACGTTATCATTTCCATCTTGACCATATAAAGCGTGCCGGCTACGGCATTCCACTCCATCTGCAGCGAATTTTATTCCAAATTCGTGAGCTATTTCAAAGTCGCGACGTTATTTTTTACAGTGCAATATCTTTGATGTGTATTTACATTCTTGAAGAATAACATTAATCGTTAATGTTGTCCAAAACCCTTTTATGTAATAGATAGTGTCAGGTTGGCCAATTGGCCATCACTCAAATATGTATACCTAGCTACCTAGCTTATCGCAGATTTTGTTTAAACTGAATTTTATTTTCCAATTTAGTATTTATGCTCTCAATAATTGACGTAACCTTTAAATCGTTTTTTATTAAATCGCTATTTAAATGCTCATTTCAACACTTTAGAATCAATAATAATCCATTATCTGTCCCATTTACTGCTCATGCAAAACGCATGCAGTAATTGCTATAAAGACTGCATTATAATAAATTATTCAATGTCCCTTCTAGGTCAAAGCTTGCCCAATAGCAAGGGACGGCTTATGGGCAGTTCTACGAAACCGACGAACGAATGAGCGTAGCGGACAAAAAGCAAACATAAAATATTTACGAGGCTTAAGTGCCGCTATAAACTTTGTCAACGCACACAGCTCAAAATATCCTTTTTCAAAATTGAATGCAATACAAAATTGTGGCCTATGGGCGTTGAGATTCAAAATGAGAGTCCACGTTTCACGCTCGGCCGCGCAGACGCATACAATTACAAGCTCATACAAAAAAGAGCCCCAACAAGGCACAGGCATCGTCCTTGGGTCCCTAACAAAAGCCGAGAAAGGGCAAAGAAACTCGTTTGGCCCAACCTTGGGACTTTCACTAACTACCTACGCGCATTTTGCTATAATAGAGAAGTTTTTTTTTCTGTAGTCATTTCTACTTCCTTTTAATTTTGGGATTCACTTTTATTGAAAGGCGTTGCATAACTAATTGTCATATCAATTTAAAATTCAGTATAGGGCGTTTATTTTTACTCTCGGTATTTATTAGCGAGTAAACTTAGGTACCTCTTATTTAACAAAAATATGTTTCTATGATTAACTAAAGTAAAATGGTAGAATAAAAACAGCAGAGAAACGTGTAGTAATGACCAAAATATTCAGTACAGACAAAATTACTAAAACAGCGGTTAATGGATAGCAGATTTGGGTCGAGATTGATTTTTTCACTGCTGTGTGTCGTGTGCGGCAATTACAATAATGCGACAACTACATACAAAAACATATACTCACACATACAACCACGTCAGCTTGTATGTGGAGGCGAGTATTACCGTTATGGAGGCACATACCAGTGACGTCAACGAGGCCTCATGCCCCCGACGCCACATGAATACGTTAGTCAAAAGCCGAGGACAAATAGTTACTATTTTATTATAACTCGTTTTGTCTCGATTTCTTAAATACATTGGACACCTTCATTCACAACATTACTAGTTCTTTATTGTTCATCAGGTTCATTATTATCTTAAAATTTCGTAATTTATTTATAAATATTTTTCTCTGTTCCAGAACGAGATGTGTTCGGTGAAAGCAATGGAGCAAAAAGTGCAAGAGATAAGCGTTCAAAAGAACCCAGATTTGTATCATCGATATTGGGAGGTGATGTCCCATATGGCAGTCACAGAGGACACGTTCTTACACAAGCAGAACGTAAACAATACTTGCCTGTCTTAGCAAAAGATAAGAAGAAGGATGACAAACCTCTAATAAAAGAAGAAAAGGATACTCTAGATAGTGATCCAGTTGTGCTACCCTCCAGGAATACTCCATCCCCGGAATCAGCACCTTCTCCTGGCATCGATAACAGTGTTACGTGCCAAAAAGTGTCAGTTATACAAAGAACACCATCACAGTCACAGTTCCGTGATGGAAAGAAAGAATTATCTGATGTTAGTATTCCACAAACATTGCCCACACCTGAACCAGAACAAGACCAGCCCATTGACTACGTTATTGCGAAAAAACGTGGTGAATCAGAAGACGAAGAAACTGAAAAGAAAATAAGGGAACAGAGAAGAACGAGTAGCTCTAAAATCGCGAATGGAATTTTGGCTCGGCCATCTTTTGTCCTTCGTAATTGCCCAGCGAGTAAAGTACCTGGTATTATCAATGCTGCAGCGGGTCATGGTCGATCAACTGGTAACACTGGTTCAAGTGGTAGTTCACAAAGCAGCGGTGGATCTGGCAGTTTTAGTTCTGGCGGTGGTGGAACAGCGCCCTCATCTGGCGGTGGTGGAGCGATAGGAGGGGGATCTGGAAGCGGTGGAAATGGCCGTGATGGTCGGTCTAACTACGGACCCAACAGCCCACCTACAGGCAGTCTTCCTCCCTTCTACGAAACATTAGGACCATCCACGAAAGGAGGTCAAAACTCATTTAATGCCAATAGCAATTTCTCTAATGAATTCAACATAATCAATGGATTCAATATGGACTGTGAAAATAACGACAATGCTACAAATTTCCCAGAACAAAGTAAACAATATTCGTTAATGCAAAATGCTCACTATGGATTAGCACTAAAAGACGAAGAAATAGACTATGAAAGCAAATTAGAAAATATTGGTGCTATTGGCAATTATGGAAGCAATTTTGATGAGTCAATGGTAGTTGATATGGGTGAAGACGTAATAGACAACTATCAATTCGCTAATACATTGACATTCCCTGGACCAAATGAAGCAATTTTAGGAAGTCTTTCAGATTCGGCTGAAGACTTCGCTAGTTTACTAAACAACCATGTTGAATCAATTACAGATTCTGACATAAGAGAATCGTCATCAATAACGCCAGATTCAGTACACAATCCTGTTGATATTGAATCATTAGCAGAACAAGTTAATTTAAGTAGACAATACTATGAAAAAGCCAACTATTTAGCATTCGCTAGCCAAGAAAACCAGGGTTCCTCTTACAATTTCGCTAAGGACAGGCCAGATTTATTGATGCAACTGAACCCAGCGCTTTTACAACATGGAGAAGGTCAAATGCAACAATTACAAATCCACGTTCAACTGCAACAAAGGCAACAAATCCTGTCACCTGGCTTCCCCTTCACTAGTCACCCTTCTCTGGACCTGGACTCGCCAACCGGCACTTCGCTGCCTTCGCCTGGCGGGAACAACTCGCTGGACGGAAGCAGTCACATCGAGAACGCGTCCCTCAGTCCTGCAGCTGCTGTAAGTCTCAAGAAAGCCTCTGCCGGAGATGGCAAAATTCAAATCTTGCAACAAAGGGTAAGCATTATTTGATTTTAAGGCGAAGCTTTAATACATTTCCTTTCTTCTATGTCGTCTTGTGTAAAATAAAAACGACATAGAAGTTGTAATAAAATAAATTTTATTTTATTACGCCGAGCCTAAATCAACTTATGCTTTAACTTTTTGCATTTGAAATTGTAGTTGTGTCACAATAGAAGTAAGCTCAGCCTTATAATTTAATAATGAATTTCTACCTTTTCTTTTGGCACAATACCCTTTTCGAAGCACATTTTCACTATCTTCACCTTTTATGTCATTAGAACCTAAGTCTTATAATGTGTCTGTTTCGTTACAGTTGGGTCTACCAGCAGAGCTCCCATTGGAATTCATAAATGGTGGACACGGTGTCAAAAATCCTTTGGCGACAGAAGCCAATGCAAGACAAAGAGAAGAAGAAAAGAACAAACAAGTATTAGTCAGCGAAGACGATCCAACAAAGTTCGTGTGCAGGGTGTGCTCGAAGAACTTCAGTTTACAGAGGCTTCTCAACCGACATATGAAATGCCACTCAGACGTGAAAAGATACTTGTGCACCTTCTGTGGCAAAGGCTTCAACGACACGTTCGATCTGAAGAGACACACGCGGACGCACACCGGTGTCCGACCCTACAAATGTAACCTCTGCGAGAAATCATTTACCCAAAGATGCTCTCTGGAATCTCATTGCTTGAAAGTACACGGAGTCCAACATACTTATGCATACAAAGAAAGAAGGACTAAGGTAATTATAATTTGGCTTTTAGCTCCGGTTTATATACTAAAATTTATTTATGAATAATCGCATATGAAATCTACTAGATCATCAGACGTGTTCTCACTATCGCAACTAATAAAAACTTCTTTATTCATTCCAGATGTACGTGTGTGAAGAATGCGGACACACAACATCTGAGCCAGAGGAACACTACATGCATCTAAAGAAACAGCACCCCTACTCGCCAGCGCTGCTCAAGTTCTACGACAAACGGCACTTCAAGTTCACTAACGCGACGTTCGCGAACCAGCTACTAGGACAGCTGCCAATGCCAGTGCACAACTAAATATACGTTAATGATAATTTCATAACTGTTATAATTAGTACTTGCAATCATTATGGACACATTTGTGCTATTGATCAAACTATATATGGACATAATGGGCATTTCTCTTTTTACAATGCATAACTACTGCGTCCAGTACCTACATAACAACAATTTGTCTCTAATGAATACAAGTCTCAAACAACAGGTACCAATTAAGGTATCGGATTTTTTCAACAACATGGTCCATCAAATCTAATGAATATGGCATAATTAAATGTACTTAACATTTTACGAATTTATTCCGTCCTTTTTTAAACGTTTACAATGTTTAACTAAATCCCAGTTTTTAATTTAGTTCAATTGAGCCTGCACACTCGAAATTTTTCTTAGTTATGTAATTGATTTGTCTTCCAAACTACTATTGTAGACATTCCGTGTTTAAAGAAAATACAGGTTATTGTATTTTACTACGGAACAGTATCCATGTTTTGTTCCATTGAAAAAATACCTTATTTTTTTAACAGTCAACGTGAAATAATCCACTGGCCTATAGATAGGCATGACTGCAATTAAAAAATCAAAGTATCGGGTATTATGTGCAATCTTTGGTGATGGTACGGGATTAGATATAAGTTAAGTATTAAGTTAGGTTAAAATAGGTTTAGTCCGATTGTCTCATAGATATCGAATGTAAGTTTCATTTCAAACCAGCCAGGGTAGACAGGCGAGATTATTGTGATGACGATGGAGATAAGTGGATGGTGCTAGATAAGATGTAAACGTCGCTGACTTGAAATGAAACGATTTATGGATCGGATGACACTTCTTGTCCGACTCATAAGGTAATATCAAAGCTTTTATGCTTTGGTATAAAATAAATCCACGGTAAGGAATCTCTTTCCTCGTTTTAGTGATACTAGCTCCTAAATATTTCTCAAATTAATAACACAAATTATGTCACAATTTTAATTTGTATTGTAACTATAGAAAAATGTTATGTTTGTTTTTTGTTTTGTACTTTAATAAAGTCCAAATTTATTAAATTCGATAGTGGCGCCCCGTAGCGGCGTCACAACATGTCGTACCAAGTTGAACTGCATTTCTAGAAGTATTTATATTATTTAAATTAAAATATTGATCGGTTACAGTTTGTGCTGTGAGTGTGTGTGAGAATTATGTATTGTGTAAATGTGTTATTTAATGCGTCAATTGTT
This sequence comes from Helicoverpa assulta, assembly GCA_963856015.1. Classification (NCBI taxonomy): domain Eukaryota; kingdom Metazoa; phylum Arthropoda; class Insecta; order Lepidoptera; family Noctuidae; genus Helicoverpa; species Helicoverpa assulta. Next base: position 9,217,923 of record CAWLCW010000016.1, read on the forward strand.
ATAATTTTAATAAGACATCAAGGTCGCCTTGATGAAGCGCTTCCGAGTTTTTTAAAGAGGGTATAAAAGACTATGATGCTCAATTGATACATTTGCGCTTTCACAGCGAAGCTTGTGGATAAATTAGGTACTTAAAGATTTGTAAATATGTCTAAATTTAGAAGATAGTAGTAAAATTTTGAGAAATTAATAATACCTAATTATGTTAGTAGTACCTACTTAGCATATATGAGATTTTTTAAAAAAGATAATTGTTATTTTGTACAATTTGGGAAGATTGAATAGATCTGAAATTTTATATTGGCTTATCATTGGTCGATGCGTCGACGGCGGTCCGTAACAATTGTGATAGCGCAATGCCTTCGTTATACATACTTGTCTGTTGCATTTATTAGCATTTCGATACAATTTCAAACTGTATTTTAGGAAACAAACAATTTGTTACTCTGTATTGATAAGCAATATATCATCAATAAAAACTTTTTCGTTTCATTCCTCGTACCTATTCCAACATAAGTAACAAAACAGAAAGCAGAACTTACTGTGGATAAGTTGAATTGATTAGTCGAGAAAGTGGCCCAATAATGAGTCAGAAGAAATTATTTATAGATGTAGAGTGTGATACGTGACTTAGAAAAGTGTAACACCGAATATCACGTCCCCGTAAGTTTACGAATACGAAACACTTAACAACGAATGCACGCTACCTCGAAAAACTTAACGCCGTAACCATGTGAACTCGAATAACGAAATCTCTAATTCACCTAATACGAAACACTTAACAACGAATGCACGCTACCTCGAAAAACTTAACGCCGTAGCCATGTGATCTCGAATAACTAAACCTCTAAAAATCATCGTAAAAAGTCTTTATTCATATAACAATCAACCAAATCAAACATTAAAAAATAAATGTCAAATTATGTCTCGTATCAATCAATTATATTTTTCCTTAGAGGGTACATGGAATACAATATTAGCTGTATAACCAGTTCTTATAATAATTGTTATGGGAATTGCGGTCAGTGATGATGGCGCACTTACAATTTCTAATATCTAAAAAGAATAAAAGACTATTGCTACACGAAGGATATTTGTTTACTTTAGACAGACGTTTAAATACAAAATGTTATTGGCAGTGTGTAAAAAAGTGGGCATACTGTTGTGGATCGCGAATAATAACTCAGGTAAGAAGTTATTTATTAAGTATTGTACATTCAAGTTTTTTTTTAATCTAACCTATATTGTTCCACTGCTGGGTAAAGCCTCACAGTCTTCCACAGTTCCCTTTGTGGTGCCTTCTCTTGCCAATCTTCCGTAAAAGCCTGTAAGTCGTCCCGCCAGCGTTTTCTAGGCCTCCCTCGGTGACGACGCCCATCTTCCGGCACCCACTGCGTGACAACTCTAGTCCATCTGTCCTAATGCATTCTACATACGTGACCCACTCAATCCCACTTAAGCTCAGCAGACTTATAACCTACGTCAGTGATTCCTGTTTTGGAGCGTATTGTGGTGTTGCGTATTCGGTCGCTGAGTTTGATACCCAACACGCTACGCTCCATCACTCTTTGGCAAACCTTGAGTAAAAATACATTGAGTGTTTTGTAAAGGTAGTCCGGTTTTATAATTTTGTATTGTAATTTTATTAATATCAGTAATTAATTGCAGGAAAACAACAGCGGGGTTGAGGAAATAATAAAATACAATAATGAGCATTGTCACAGTCCTGAACCAGAAGTAATAGATGACTTAAAATTGAGAGCTAGATTGAAAAGACGAGCGAAGAACAAAAATAAGAGAATTTATTGTTTATTTTTTGAGCTTCTCAAGTCGCGAGCATCTCAATTTGGAATCAATTTGCAACCTGACATAGTAATTACAGACTTCGAGAAGGCGTCAATAAATGCGGTGAAGCAAGTGTTTCCTAAAACTAAACACAAGTGTTGTTATTTCCATCTGGCTCAAAATATTTGGAAGCATATCCAGTCTACTGGTCTCTCCAAACAATACTCAGAATCGACATCTTTCGCTCACAAAATGCGTCATTTGGCCGCGTTAGCCTTTTTAAAACCAGATGAGATACCTGAGGCTTTTGAAATACTAAAAGAAAAAGTATTACCCAAGGATGCAAGGAAAGTCATTGATTGGTTTTCCAAATACTACGTCAATGGTACTTATAAGAAAAGGACTACTCAAAACCTCGGATCATTAAAAACAAACTTGCACAAAGTGCCTCCATTGTTTCCGCCTGACATCTGGTCGGTAAATAGCTCGATAGGAACCACTGTTCCAATTACACAAAATGAGGTGGAATCATGGCACCACCGCTGGAACACCCTATTGGGCAGAAAGAAATGGAATTTATGTAAGACCATTGAAGAATTAAACAAGGAACAAAAACATACAGAATTAATAGTTGAAAAATTAAATTCGCAGTCTCAAGAAACCAAAAGATCAAAGAAAAAAGAAAATAGGGAAGAAAAAATAAAAAAACATTTGGAAAAAAAGGAAACTATGGACTTAACCACATTTTTAGATGGTCTTGCATACTTGTGCTATTTTAAACGTTAACTGGTTTTTTTTAGTTTTTTTTAAAATGTTCAATTTGGTTGATTATATTGTCATGAAAAATATAATTATTTGGTTGATTGACACATACCTAATATCACATTTTTTTTAATGTTTGATTTGGTTGATTGTTATATGAATAAAGACTTTTTACGATGATTTTTAGAGGTTTAGTTATTCGAGATCACATGGCTACGGCGTTAAGTTTTTCGAGGTAGCGTGCATTCGTTGTTAAGTGTTTCGTATTAGGTGAATTAGAGATTTCGTTATTCGAGTTCACATGGCTACGGCGTTAAGTTTTTCGAGGTAGCGTGCATTCGTTGTTAAGTGTTTCGTATTCGTAAACTTACGGGGACGTGATATTCGGTGTTACACTTTTCTAAGTCACGTATCACACTCATAGATGTACTTGAAAGATTAAAATTTGGGCCTCGACCTATTTCCGTCTCCTGTGATCTTGGTGACCTGGGATGTCTCTCAAAACTAAGCTGGTAGATATTAATTCAATCATAGCACTAGTAATTTGTAAAACTACGAAACCACCATTAATATGAAATAACGAAAAAATGTTATCAGCAGTCACAACTTCCAACAATTATAAAAATACAAATTCATTTAAATAAAGTATGAGGCGATGGGCGTAAGTCAACATTTCATCAAGATAACAGTAAGCTTGATTTACCCAAGGGTGTCATTAACCACCCCTAATTTTGCACCTGGGCTTTCTGGATAATTATTACTACAACAATATAATAGATATCACATACGCAGTACTAACTACAACTTCGAAGAATCAAGACATATTTTGCTATCATAATGCACATGGCTGTTAGAAATGCGCTGATGAAAGATTATGTGAAAAAATTCTACACGATTTTTCGAATACTGGAAGTGACTGGGTTTTGTCGGTTCATCATAAGAAAAGGGAAGATTGTCGAAAGAAACAGGGGTACAAACTTGTATAACATCTTCGTTCTGATCTTTGCTAACTCAAGTGCAAGTTATCTTTTGTGGTTCTCAAACCCTACAGAAAAGTACCTCAGTTTGGTGGAATACATAGCAATCATCCATTTCACGGTTTTTGCTAATCTCCTCATATCTGACATAACCTTTGGTGACAGACACAGCGGACTAGACCTGATTCTTAATAATATAGAAATCGATACGTTACTCGGAGCTGAAGAAACAGATTTTATGCGAGAAATATCAATTAAGTTGTACAGAGTTATTGTTATTGCGATAGGATTTACTCAAGTGTTCGTGGTAGCTTACATGTATTATGTTTTCCACGTATCTCTCGCAATACATATTGTAGGCAGTGCGTATTTCCTGTGGATATTTTTCGGCTATGACGAATTTTGCTTCTTTATTTATTTATATTCGTGCCTCACCGAAAGAGTTCGATTCTTGAATGTAGCTTTAATCAAAATAACGAAGATTAAAACGGAATACATACCGAAACAAATGCTTTTTCACAAGATATTATGGAAGGATGAATTTGATGAGCGGGTGACGTTCCACACTAGATCCGACACAAAAGATTTTTGTATTGTTCTTAAAATGATTTTTGATCAACTACGACGGATTGAGAAATGTTTCAGTTTTGCGGTGAGCTATGTTACTATCGTTGTAGACTATAACCGTATATATGTAGACTTACTTATTTAATTCCATGGTAGCTACTAAATATTGTCTATACTTTCAGCTCGTTTTAGGTGCGGTAACGGTTGCAATTGGTTCTATGGTAGCAGTTCAAACGGTCATCATGTATATTAAAACTTCTGACGTACGTCTCTGGATAAGACCTACAATTGAATTTGATTTGAATATTAACTCATTATAATGTTCCAGTCAATGATTATACGGGGGACCGCTATGCTAGGCTGGTCAGGAGCGAGTTGGTTCCACCTGCTTGTAACAAGCTTCCAGTCTGATTTGTTCTTCAGGCAGATAGAACAAACGAAGCTCATTTGCGCTTACATACAACTAAAGCCGAACAGTTCAGGTACATAACCGTGGTATACGTCCCTAGTGACAAGTTTTTTACGAAGCATGTAAATCAGCAAAAGGATGTTTTTTTTTTGCAATAAACCTTATGTTACTTATAAAATAAAAGATACTGTAGCTTTCAAGAATTTCTCCAAAGGATTTTGATAAGAGTGACAACGCGCCGACAAAAGTGCTGTCCAATATACTATTTATTTATGTACAATAATCCATTACGGTTTCTGTTAAATTAAATATGCAAATCAGTAAACACATTTCATAATACCCAAGGTATATTATTTATACATAATATATTATTATAAAGTTTTTTAAGACGAAGTAAATATTTTTCCGAGTAACATCTACTGAAACATAGTATGATTTAGCAAAAATAGCCCATAATAATGTTTATTTAATATTCTATTTTTTCAGCGGCGATTTTAAAACTCACGAAAGACATATTGAACCTTTTGGAAGTTCGAGATGCCCGTGTCTCGGTATACGGCATGTTCTCTTTCAACACGGGTTTGGTGCTGAAAATTGCGGCTTCTACCTTCGTGTACATAACAGTACAACTTCAGTTGGCTTTTCCTAATTTAAGAGAAGTGCACAAAATTCAAAATGTCTCTTTAACTCCCCCCGAGTTTGATTTCGATCCAAGGAAAGTGAAGGAATTTTGGTTCCTGTAAAAGCCTTTGCTATGTTTACTGTTTTATGAAAATATTGTAATGGACTAAAATAGAAAATTCAATTGTGAGTTTAACTCTTAGAAGACGTCAAAGAATAAAAATAAATTATAATCAATTTCGTTTTATTCCCTACTTTAACACATCTTAACGAGATTAAAATCTTGCATGTTGTCTTGGATTTCAAAGAGGTTCTTTATTTAGGACTCAAGTCAAACAATCCGTGTCTAGGTATATAAAATGTAGGTTCAAAATGTCGTATGTACCTAAAACACAAATACTCGTAGAAATATTTGTTGATTAACTACTTACAAGGAAATAAATATTTTTCAGTCCTGAATGTTCTAGATCATTGTCGTTGTTATGTTCACCTTATGTAAATTTTGGGTATTTCTCTCATTCAACAGCTAGACAACTAAAGTATTTTGTTTATTCAGATATGTTGATGTCACTCATGCGGACGTGTGAAGAATAGTTTGAAAAGCGTAAAATTGAACGACGCATCTAACAAGCTACCTTCCTGAACATAAGATGCGTTCACATTATGTTTTTGTAGCAATACTTTTAATACTCTTATAAGTAGTAGGTATTGATCGTGTCTAGAAAACTGCCGGCTTTAACGACACCTCTACCTGTAGTTTGATTAAAAAGAACGCTGCAGTTTTTTTTTACTAAGTGTATTGGTAACTCCGAAACAGGGGCATCACATTACTGAGTCTTACATAATTTACTTTCCGCATAAGATTTATCTCCAATTAAAATCATCATTTTTCTCTATTTATTTTACTTCCATCGCTAATTCCATATTTGGAAAGCTGGCGACAGTCGCGGCTAGTATGTTAATAATCACAGTATGTTTTAAAACGACTCGCGGGAATATTTCCGTACTGTGAAAAACAGTGTGAACAGAACTTTATTTTGCTAAATATACGTAATTAGCGAACACAGCTTGAACATTGAAAAAACCGCCTAAGTGCGAGACAAGTCTGTCGTGCTGTACGGTTCCGTATTATATTTTAGTTGCTCGACTACTAAAATATGGACCAAAATATCATTCTGATGTTTTCGAACCAGACAGTTTCTTAAATTCGAGTGATTGCTGCCAAGATCACCATAAGTCTCAAGTCACGGATAAAAGGAAAGTGTGACAAAAACTAATTCAAAAGAGAAATATGGTCTTTTTAAGAAGATTGTTTGGTAAAATATGGAACCCTAAAAACAGACAGTGAGTGATCCCTTCACAAAACTTAGTGTCGAAGGTAATAAGTGACAAACAATTTAACATTTGAATACCATTTACCAAAACCTTTGTCCAAACTGCCGTATATCCATATTTAAACAAATGTGTACGTATTACTTCAGCTTACGGCATTATATATAACACGGATAATTCTTTGGCCAAATTAGTACGCAATTGGACTGGAATCGTATCACTTGTGAAGGAAATTAAATAATAAGAAAAATGAAGAGCGCGCTAGCTTTTCTTATCGTTGGTGCAGTGTTGGTGTCCGTGGTAAGCAACATGATCTTGACAATTCGTTACTTTATTTTAGTTGATGAAAAATAATGTACTTTGTTTGTATATAGCATGCCAGACCGGCTGACGACCCGGCTGCCGCAGCGACCACACCCGCTGGTGCCAGTAAGATAATTTTAATTTATTAAATACATATCAATCGATTTCTTACGGTTTGTGTTATGCAACGTTAATATTTTTAGAAATATTTCAAGAAAATAATGACTTGACATCATGTGTTATGTAAGGTATTTTAAACTACAGGCAAGTTTTCTTCAAAATTCATATTCGGTCGTAAGGTTCCTAGACAAAAATCGTTTTATATTCACAACGCGTAATTTATAGGAACGGGACAAAGTCATACGTTTAGGAATTTAAATGCATTCATTCCCTTCGTTCGTATTAAGTGGCTATCTAATATTCTGTCGTTCAACCTACGACCTATAGATACCTACGTTTTTATTTATATGCAGCTAAAATTATCTATACTTCTATATATAAAGAGGAAAGATTTTATTGAATGTTTCTTTGAATCTATGAATGGAATAGGCTCTGGAACTACTGAACCGATTTGAATAATTCCTTCACTGCTAGGAGGCTATGCTATCTGCTTGGCTGTATTTTATCCAGCTACGGGAATAAGTTTCCCCGGGACGCGAGTAAAACCGCGTGGAACAGCTAGACATTCAATAACAGAATATTGATCTGCCTGCTACCCATCCCATCAAAGAATGAAAATAATGTTTTAGCAGCCAGTATTTCTTTTTTAATTTATCTATGTATTTACTATAGCAACCCCAGCTGCACCTGCGGCACCTGCGGCGCCTGCTGCCACCCCGGCAGCACCTGCAGCCCCTACAGCGCCCGCAGCGCCTGCAGCTCCTGGTAAGTAACCTAAGTATCTCCCAAGATAGAGTATTGCAATGTTACAGCCATACCCAATAATCTGTCTACTTGCTGTCGAGCTTAGGTACTAGAGATAGGAATATGACGTTACTTGTATGGGGCTCATGTCAAAATTATCTTTAGTAAGCAAATCAATAGATATGTTATGGACCATGTGATTAGTTCGGGCATTATTTATAATGCCCGAGCACTATGAATAATGTCTAGCTTTATCGGGCCAAGTGATTAATAACTATCTTAACTTCATTATTTATCACATTGCACGGGCATTATTATATTGCTACATGACAGTTGGGCAATTTGATAATAAAGCTATATTTTATGCGGTGCGAGGGTGGCAGTTGTTCTAATAAATAAATTCTGTTACTTGCTACATATTTTATGATTATTGTTTCGAAAATTATATGTTCTTTTTTTATGGGAAATTTTAAGTCTAACCACAAAATTATTTATTGGACAATTGTCATCTAATTTACTTACTCGGCATCGTTTTTCTTGATCTCATTTTTCTTGGCTCGTTTTTTTATGGTAGAATTTAATTTGGATTCAAAACATTGTATTAAAAATTGAAGTCAGTGACGAAAACGAATCGCTGCAAACCCGACTCCACGTAGTCTTGTCTGCCCTACCCCTAGAGTGCAATTCAAAACCGCGTAGGCGCGGAGGGTCAAGGCGGCCTGCGAGCTGAGGCGCAGGTAGTTTTAACGCTCGCCGCCGCGGCTAAGGCTGGCCGGCAGAGCCGGCCAGCAAGCCGAAGCTGCGGTGGTGAGCGTGAAAACCACCTGCGACGATAAGCTCGCATGGTACCGCCGGAGCCGTGACAGAAGCCATGCTTGCTGCATGTTGCATGCTATTAATATTTAGTTTAAGTTAAATGTCAATAACAATAAAAAAAAAAAATTAAATATGTTTATATTACTTTGCCCAAAAGGTCACGGGCAATGTGTATAGTGCCCGGTCAATTTGATTATTTGAATAATTAGTATCAAATTGCACTCTCATATTGGGCATTTTTCATAATGACCGGGCATTATGTATAATGCCCAATTTATCACTTGGTCCATAACAGATATATTGAATACTGGGAATGGCCGTTAGATACCCAACTAATTGAGGAAGGCTGCAGGATACTTTTTGTACATAAGTTCCCACGGGACGCGGTTGTCTAGCTAGCTAACTAGTCATACTAATAAAAGTCGCAAGAATCAGTGCAGGTTTGAACATAAGCCATGAAATCGAAGATTCTAAACTAAATGTAAAGGTATCTGCATATAACAATAAGTATAATCTGCAGTTTAATAGGTACATAAGCGTGATATGGAACAACATCCTCAAACTACATAAAATATTATTATGTTCTATTTTTCTTCTTGTCTGTATTCTGTGTGTGTACATAAACTGTTAAATAAATAAATAAAATATGAACTGCATCGTAAACCCATTTACATCTTCACAGATGCGGGAGCAGCAACTACTCCAGCGGCAGATACTCAACCAAATTGTAAGTAAGTTATAAAATTAATACTATAACTTAGGATTAAATCTATGTACCAGTATGTATGTATCAGCTACTCCGATAATCCATATTAAAATGTTTAATTTAAGGCATTAAACGGGCTACCTTAAAAAGGGAGCTACATAATACGAAACGCTTAATCCATGTTTGTGTCTACCCTGACCTGACTGTGCCCTATTCCTTGTTTATTATTATTGAGACTCCAAAATATATTCAACTAGCTTTTGCCCGCGGCTTCGCTCCCGTCAACTGACTTCTCTACTTTACCCATTTTTTTTTTCATAAGAACCTTCTCCTGACAATAACAAACACAACAAAAAAAGAATTAGCCAAATTGGTCCAGGCGTTGTTGAGTTATGCGCTTACCAACACATTTTGCGATTCATTTTTATATTATACAAGATATGTTTCATAACTGTACTTACTCTAACGTGAGTACTTGAGGAGCTCGCAAAAGTATCAAACGAATAAGACAACGTTAGACTTTAGTAAGCCTGACACCCAGTCTTATCCTTAGTTTTTATGTAACCAGATTGAGGAGATCATAGGGATTGAGGAGATATGAGGAGATAGACAGTCGCTCCACGTATAACACTGGTACATAGCTACATGCGGTCACACACAGGATGCCCCAAATATAGTTGGAATAATATAAACAAAAAAAAAACAAATTTCAGCAAACATTTTCGTGGACCTCATCACCAAGGGCGAAGAATTTGGAAAAACGCTTTTCGAGGCCCCTATCAAAGTCGCCGGGGGTTTCCTCCAAAGTAAGTAACTTACTTCATTTTAATACAGTTTTAAAAGCTGATTATCACATTTTGTCAGCCTTGAAACGCCTAACCAGATGGCTATCTAGAGGTAATTACATTACATATATGTAATAGCCAACGACTTGCCCAAAATTCGCAAGCTTACAAAAAACTTTTGAAGAATCCATTAACTGAATACGTCATAAAAACCGTTCAGCTATTTTTGAGTTGTCGCTAAAAAACTGCGAGAAGAAGAAGAGGCCTTTTCTGTATGAAATTTAATGATAGATATGAGGACCTATTTATATTTGTTGTAACATAATTATTAAAAATAATATTTACTCTGTTTCAGCATGGGGTTAGGAAAATAAGCAGCAGCAAGTGAATGATTACTTCTACATTAAAATTCACAAAACGGTAATTTGTTGACAATCAATTCAAATTTTGGATTGTAGCTCCACCTGTGGTCAAATAAATATTTAAGTATTATCAATTTGAGACTGTTCCTTTTATTGCCTTTCTCCCACTATTGTTGTTTGTATTGTTTTATCAATTAATCAAAAAACAAATTAGACTCTGGAATCTTGGATCAATTCTACCATGTCTCTCAAATAATAAGAAAACAAATGCCTACTCCCTGAACTCTTGTATATAGCCATTGCTTCGAACTGACTAAACTCTATAGTTGAGAAAAAACGTAGTTGGCAGGCTAATTTAGCAGTCTCTGCCAATTAAAAACAAACGAATTAGGTGTAGAACAATATTTACCCCAGAGGCAGCTGCTGCCGGAACCTCGTTTTTTTATAAAGGTTGTGTGCATACCTTAAAGCTTGTATGAATGACAGACTACTACCAAGTTAGTTAATGCTACCTTTGGAAGATATAAAAAACACTTAACTTGTAATACTACGGTTCATACCCATGTACGCCTACTTACATAAAAAAATAATAACCATGCAGGTACTTTACTTACTTCCTGCATTTCACGTATTGGTTGAGCTTCGACGATGCACGCCCTTACGAATGTGTAAAACTTGTGAGCCGAAATAAACCAATACTTGACAGCGGCTCCTCGCTCTTACTGGCTTCGTAGCACCTCTTAGCTTTGGAAGCAAGTCAGTCTTGTACACTGGCATCAAGCGAGCCTTATCCTTTACCGAATAAAAAAACAATAATTCATTTTAACAGCAATTTATTGTAGCAATATTAAATACAAAACTAACAATTATTTGTACGTAAATTCATCGGAAAACAATACCTTAATAACTAATTATGCGGCTAAGCCATCTACACTAGTTTGTGTTCTTCATTTTGTCTTAAAATAATTATTTAAATAATAAGCTCGACATAAAAAAAAAAATATTATTATCAAATAATTCTTAAATCGTCACATTTTAAAGGAACTGAATAGTGTTGCTTTAGTAAATAAGGCACATATTTTATTCAATTATCAAAGAAAAACAAATTTATCTCAAAGATATTCTAAGTATGCAAATAGAATAAGGCAGATAATTTGGTCGTTATTTTTCATAGTTAGCAAATAAAAAATGTATATTGTTTTAAAGCTAGTTATTGTCTTTTTTGTAAAGCAACGCACAGATTTTCAAATATGTACTTTCGGACCAATTCAGCATTATAACTACGATTAAGAAACTATTCCGAAGCGACCGACACAGTTATGTTGAAAATTTTGCTACGGCTTTTTTATTTACAATAATACCTAAATACCTATATATTTTAATATTAGTTAGACATTTGAAGCATAACAAGCATCTTAGCTATATGTCTAATGGCATAAGAGTTTACAACCATTCCTTCCAAAGAAAGTTCGATCTACTTCACTACATATTTGAGCTAAGCTACCTACAATAAATACCAAGGCAACGTCAGCATACATCATAATATAGTTCCAACTGCATAAAAACACCCCGATTCCGTAAATTAGGCCAAAACGAAAGCCATTCTTCTAGGAACATTTCAATTTTGATATTTCTTATTCTGACGTTTATTACGTCAGTGAACTGTCAAAATTGCAGATACGGAATTTACGTGAGAAGAATTTGTAATACGTAATTAGGGTGCCGTTATAATGAAATCAATTAGAATGACTATATAAGAACACCTTTCCTATCTCCTCGCATGAAGTGTGAGTTCACGTTAGAAGTTGATGCGCTGCTCAATTTGGCCTCTTGAGGACGATCGCTGGATCCACGCTTGTCTTTGGACATTTGCGCCACCTGGTAATATAAATTAAATTACATAAAAGTCAAACCGATCTATAATAAAGCATACACCTGACTAGACACGGAAGTAGCATCATGCATATTGTATTCTTTACAGAAAAATGATTTTAACAGGCTTTAGCAAAATGTTTATTGAAATATAAAATTATGCAAAAAAAAATAAGCGTCTTTACAAATAATTTACATAACTGTAGCTTTTAATGCTAATCAATTTATCAGGCATTTTAACAGCAAAAGGTTTTAACAACATAAAGAAAAGTACTTCAAGGTTTTTGGTAACACGAATTACAAAATCAAAAGCAAAAATTATCATTTGAATATAGAACATTATTCTGTCAGAAACATGGATGCTGATTGAACACTACGACTGTTCCTTTTTTAAACTTACAGCGTCATCGATAGCTTTGAATTGCCAGTTCCAATGCACTCTATACAGGAACGGTCTATGGTCGAAGCGATTGTCATCGGGACTGTATGTCTCGGCGTGGTACGAAGGAGTTAGGACCGTCATCTTGTGACGATTGATCGCATAGCATCGGAAGAAATGTTTTACTTTCTCGGCCACCTGGGAATTGAAAATATTTTTTTAGTAAGAACTAAGGCGACAATAGAAACTGGTTGGTACGAGTATATTTTCAGCTTTATCGTGTGTCGAGTCAGAGTGTTGTCTATGAAAATCTGACAAGACTTTGATTAAGTAGTTCGTCTAGCATAAATCCTCAAAGTCAAAAAACGATAGGTATTTAAGTATATTAAAAGTCACCACAATTTATATTTATTATTCATTATTAAAACAAACCAACGCGCGAATAGAATAAACAATAAATAATATTCACCTCCTGCGGCGTACATTTATCGCTCCAAGTATGTACCAGTTTATGGAACATACTGAAAGGTCCACAGTGCTGAGTTTTCCTGAGTCTGCCGAACTCTGATAGTTCGGCGTACGTCATGCCCATGTCTTGTTCGTCTGTCTGTGTGATCTGACCGTCGGTTAGAGGCTCGAGCTCAGCTGTCGGCGGCGCCTGTAGGATCTCTGAGAGGGACGGTAGGAAGAACCTGCAATATGAATAGGGTAATAAGTATTGGATCCTCTGACAGGTTGTGGGTAAAATACAGAGTGTAGGTGGGATAAACATATGTATTCACAAAGGAATAGAGCAGTCCGAAATACCATAAATGCGCATGTTATCTACTGTCATTTTAATATTTGTAAATGAATGGATAGCCAACATCTTAGAGCTATTTACTACAACACGACAATTTCAGCCCTTCTGAAGTTTGCTTGCAACTGAGCCACAGACAACATATATATAGCACAAAACACTGCGCATGAGCAAATCACAATGGGCAAAATGCAATTCGAATTAAACATTTCAATAATCAAAAAAATATTCTTCCTCCTCACCTATTCTTAGCATACTGCAGGAACGATTTCAGATCAGTCTTAGATATTCCCCCAATGGGGTTAACATCGGCACTAGAGCAGTCGTATTTCGTCATATATCCGCGCAATGCTTCGTCAACATTAGATGAACCAAGCACCAATAGCCCGCCCGGCCGGCCTCGCACCCAGAGCATTAGTTGTGCGAATAAGTACGATAGAACCATACGGAGACGAGCCTGTAAAACACAAAGAGAATTTCTAGAATGTTCCTATATTCTTCATAGAAGACCTAAAAGGTCCGATGCGATGGGATTGTTTGAAAGAGTTACCGGCTGCCACCCTGGTACAAAAGGTCTCCAGTAGGAGCGGAAGGTTGGGTTTTTAGTAAGCATTTTTGGATTGACTCATTTTCAAAAAAATACTTAAAATAATTGCATTGTAAAATGTTTCCTTTCCGGCTATGAAGTCTATTCCTTAAAGTATTTCTAATATCTATATAGTAATGAAATTGTATGGTATTGTAAGAAAGTTACCTGTATATTTTGCAAAGCAAGATTCTGTCGTGGACAGCCGCCATTAGTTCTGAATTTGGGTACGAAGCCCGTGGCAGCTGTAAAAATACCGATGACAGCGCTCACTGCTGCGTCAATCACTATCGGAAAGTGATAACTACCGATTTCACTGGCAAGCTAAAAACAGGAAAAAATAAATATCAAATAACAGGTATAATTTAAACAAGGCAACATTAATAAAAGCATAAGGAGACCCATTGATTTAAAATCTGGGTTAAGTTTTATACTGAAGGAAAGGAATACCCGTTGTGGTCAATAGTGCTTTTGTCATTCTTGCAGAATAGAGGTAGCCCCGTACAACAAGTACATATTATGATTTATTAATACAGACGTTCGAAATGAAAATAAATATAATGTAAAAGTACCTGTGAAGCCCTTTGTTTAGTCTCCTGGCTGGAATTCTCTGAAGCCATGTAACATGTTACCAGCAACCTGTTACATAGTTCCATAGGGTCGGAGGGAGTGTAGTCTGACTGGCATAGTATTTTGCGAACATCGTATAATACTTGACTTTCTGTAAATAATAATAATTATGTATCTTTACTAATTGAATATATTTTGTAAATATATAAATCACTTTGAGGGCGGATTTTTCAACCACCAGATAACTTTTATGTGATGAATTTATTTTGATAACTTTTATTCGGAGAAGGTGTCAAAACGCCATAATTATTCCTCAGACAGAAATTAACCGATGATTGGAAAAAAGACCCTTAAAAGCGCATTCTCATCAAGTTTATCGCAATTTTCCATTTATATTTGAAAAATGCGAATGCCTACATTTTAACAAATTACGAAGTTCTAATGTTAGTGTGACAGACCTCCTTTCTGTATCGCGTCGCATATCTGCGTGCACATAGAGAACACAATGCAAGCGGTACTGGTTGAGTCTACGCCGCCGCTCAAAGGTAGGAAGAATCCTCCCTGGCCAGACCTTCGCAGGTAATCCCATAACCAACAAGCGGGACCTGAAAATTACAATATGGTGTTCAATGCCTTAAAGTGCCTTCCTTTTATTTCTCACTGTTTACTGAATAATGTGAGTTATAACCTTATAATCGATCGATCACTTGGATCGGTCTTGGACTTTTACTCAGCTCCTCAAGAAAAGAAATAATGAAAGTCTGTAGTATTTTAATTTACCTAGTTCAATCTCTTCCTCGGGTGTCAAATACTGCCACTGTATAGGCGGACTAGTAGTGAGATACACGTCATCATCGTCAGAAAGCGCAAAGTCTACTGTGATGCGAGGGAAAGGCGGGTTAGAAGCAGCCAAGTGAGATCTGGAGCGAATCTGTGTACGGTAAGAACGAATGTCTTCGAGATCGATCGTCGCTGTCACTACTTCCTGAAATAAACACGTTAATTATGAAGAAATATCAAATGTAATTACGAACATGTTATATTAGTATTGCTAGGTCATTAATACTTAAGTAAGCACACACAGGTACAATATTAAGAAACTTCCAATTCAGAGTAAAAAAAAAAATCATAGAACTAATTAGGACAAATAATTAAGTTTTTATTTCAGTAGTAACAAAAATACTAACCACATCATGTAGAGCAAACTGCAGTCCTCTACTAACGATCTCCCCATTAACAGCCACACAAGAACAGCCATTGAAATATATCCTCTGTCCGTCGCAACCTCGCAAATTGCTGAACAAATACGCGCCCCCACTCTTGAACGTCGCACTCTTGACCAAGTCCACTGTGACGTAAGCTTTGCGGAGTTCCATATAACTTCCCGATCCATTCGCTATTATTTCTACTCCGTCTAAACTTAGAGGGATGTGACGGCTGGAATCGAAAAAGTGACCTATGTAACTTGACCATTTTAAATGTTAAAAATTACAAAAACTTTTTAATTCATAGCCTAAAGTAATAAAGTTAATTCTCAAAATTCAATAAGTCTTGCTACAATAGGCCTTAGAGAAATAGAGAAGTGGTGACCTACCTCTGTGGATTCCATAACTCTTCACATATTTCGAAACCTATACACGTATCTTTAGTAGCAATGACTGCGTCTCCAATAGGCACAGTCGACTGGTTCGTTATCGCCGATATCATCCTAGGTAAATAGTATTCTTCAGTCTGTCGTTCCTTTGAGAGCAATTAGAAATAATATTTACACACATCCTTAGAAAATAAATGACTCAAGCAACAAATTGCAAGTTACATCTCAGAAGACTCCAAAAGAGCAATACTGTTATAAGAATGGCTATAAATAATATCTATCAAAATGTGGCAAGCTCCATACATAAGATAGAAAATAAGACAATAAAGCCTCAAGTCATTACTACTTACTTTGGTCCAAGGTGAAAACCAGCGCGTTTCCCTATAATTCCCATCTTCACACAACAACATCTTTGGTCTAATGAGCAGTATCTTTTTGTTCAGGAATGCTACCCTACAGTTGTACAAAACATTTCTATGTTGGACGGGCATACCAACGTCTATCAACATGTCTTTGCAGGTCGGAGATTTGAGCAGCTCGGCTAGAACTTGCCAGCTGTGGAGGTATGTATCCGGTTCGTAGAAGTGGTCTTCACAGCTGTATCCACTGCAAGAAATATGAAATTCTATGTAGCAGTTGATGAGGCAGTTGAAAGCAAAGACGATAAAATATACGATAATATACCCATTCCTTGGGAGAATATAACTTTTTTCGAATCTTACCAAACTTCCAACTCTGGTCCAGTGCGGTATAGCGCTCCCATTTCTTTGGCCTCCTGAATGGATTGCAGGATCCTGTTCATATTTCCTTCGAAGTCGAGCGCCCATTGGTTCAGCGTTGTCACCGCCACCGTCACTTTTCGCCCCATTGTTGTTGATTACTATATCTGTAAACAAAAAACATTTAACTGATTTATCCATCTACAGTGAAATACCCGGATTGAAAAGTTGGACCTATAAACAATAAATAGTATAGGCGAATTAGTACCTGTAGAAACTGTAGCCAGTTTATACTATCGGAATATAGCAATCTGTGGACCTGACAAGTTATAAAATCGCCTTTATCAACTTCAACATAAAGTTCTGACGGAACCATTATTGTTCAAGGTACCTAAAACTAACCATTACCAAAACTTTTCTAATGTTCAAACTAAACCTGTATCTATTCTAATTTCTATTGTTGTTTAACTTTAATCAATTTCGAAAAACTAGGAGCCGGAATGGTTGAAAGTTTTTGACCTCGTAACAAGTCTTGATATTCCTAAAACAATGTACATTATGTGAACACAAGAACTTCTACTTTCGGATAGCACACTTCATTATCATACAATTATAACCGTAGTCTGAATATTCCTATAAAACTTTTGAGTTCTTGAATATATATGTTTATTACCCACGCCCACGCTAAATGAGCCGAAAGAATATGAGTAAAATAAACATCTGTGACGATACAAAACTACTACGCACTTCAATTAATATCGACGTAGAAAGGGAAACAAATTGATTTCTCATTGTTAATCGATAAGTATTCCCACGTACGTCATCGAAAAATGAATAGCAGATCCGCGGATGGCAGGTAATCGAATATCGAAGCGGAAACTAGGATCAAGCTGATAATTTTATTGTTATTAAATAATAACATCTGCTAAGGTTGAGAGCACAGATTTATACAGTATTTTGTAGCACGTTAGCTATCTGTGATAATATTCCCTGTACCTAAGCATCAAAAAATTTTAATCGCTTCTTCAAATATACGTTACCACTTACTCATATTGTACTTATGCCTGTCTATTCAGTTTCAGTACTATTTTACGAGTTTGCTCACTTAAAGACACTGCGAATGACCGTAAATTCGTAACTATACATTACTATTCTCTAAAAATATGTGGTTCAATAAACCGTGTATCATTTTACTACCAATTCTATTAACCTTTGCCTCGTAGAGTAGATGTCACAAAATCTATGAATATTCAGAAGACATAAAGAACAAAGCCCACAAGCGATTGATGAATGACAAAAGACAATAAGATTGCCCGTCTAGAGCGAATCGATCCGCGCCAGGCAGTGCCAAGGCCCGGCCAGTCACCCCACAACCCTTAGAAGAACCGTAG
This sequence comes from Helicoverpa assulta, assembly GCA_963856015.1. Lineage (NCBI taxonomy): Eukaryota > Metazoa > Arthropoda > Insecta > Lepidoptera > Noctuidae > Helicoverpa > Helicoverpa assulta. The sequence goes on from CAWLCW010000016.1 coordinate 9,236,122, forward strand.
TTAGTTCACACGTTCCCCCTTTGTCAAGTGAACAATCTACACCTAATTGAAAAAACGTAATTAGGTAGAATATCGGAATCGTTATCGTGATAGGCGCTAATAGAGACACAATTCATGAAAATTGGTTATATAGAATCAGGAAAACTATTGCCGAAGTTTTGAAAAGTATATGGAGCATCTCTGTAAATTGTATTTAGAGAATTATATCCCATTTAGGCTCAGATAATAAAATTACAAGCACGCTCTCTAGATTCGTTTTGCTTGTGTTTATTAAGTACATTCGATCGAGGATTGCAAGATATGAGCCAAGCATCCAGCTCTTACGACTTTTTAACAGCATAATAAATATAATAATGTCTTTTTTTACTGCTTCAACATAACATACGAAATGAAAATATAGTTGGTAGAAGCCACGTCTAAATGAGACAGACATCGCGCTCAGAAAACTTTCAATAAACTTCCTTCCGTGTTTGCAAGGGTTCGTGGTATCAAATTTTCGGAGTTTTGTATTAGCATGTAAAAAGTAATTGTGTTGCTAAAATGGGAGACAAATAAAATAGAAAATACACGTATTTATGGCGTATTGGTCTACCATAACACAGTTCGAATTTTGTTGCTTCAGATTGCAAGAATTTACTGTAAGAATTCGTTGTTTCATATCGTGTATATGAAATTCAAAGTATTGCCATGCTATATAGATTTTATAGCGTGAGTTCACGACTAATATTTCTTTTATAGCCCATTTTGGTGATCCTTTATTATATAAAATTGCTTTATAAAATGTATATTCACTTATAATACCACAAGAGCTTCAAAATTATCGGGTATTTTCCGATAGGTTCGTTGCAAACAAATGAAGGAGTCAAGTTTTTCAGGTTAAAAAATAACGAGCGCGAAGCGCGAGTGATTTTTCCTGAAAAACTTGACGACTTTATTTGTTTGCAGGGAACCTTGAGGGAAATGCCAGATAATTATGAAGCTCGTGTGGTATTCGGGAGATTATTTTTCCGTCCCAAATGTCGGCCACAACCTGTCAGTTTGACGTAGCAACGACCAGAGAAAATATTCAAAAAATTTTCACTTATAATACCACAAGAGCTTCAAAATTATCGGGTATTTTCCGATAGGTTCGTTGCAAACAAATGAAGGAGTCAAGTTTTTCAGGTTAAAAAATAACGAGCGCGAAGCGCGAGTGATTTTTCCTGAAAAACTTGACGACTTTATTTGTTTGCAGGGAACCTTGAGGGAAATGCCAGATAATTATGAAGCTCGTGTGGTATTCGGGAGATTATTTTTCCGTCCCAAATGTCGGCCACAACCTGTCAGTTTGACGTAGCAACGACCAGAGAAAATATTCAAAAAATTTTCAGTATAATACCATGTAGGTTGTACCACGTGACGTCGAATGGTGCAATTCTATTGGTCGATATTTGGGTCGGAAAAATAATCAGTATAATACCATGTAGGTTGTACCACGTGACGTCGAATGGTGCAATTCTATTGGTCGATATTTGGGTCGGAAAAATAATCACAATAAGCAAAGGTATCAAACATTGACGTAGCTTATATTGATGAGATGATTATGTTATGAGAAAAACGTAGGTGATGTAGGTCGACGAAAAGTCATCTTCAAAATATTCAGATATCATTTAATCCAACATGCTTTAAATGCTCAGTATTCAGAAAAAAATAAATTCATAAAATCTAAGCATAAATTATTGTAAACAAAATTATCTACGTATCTACGATAAGTACAGGTGGGAAAATTATGATAGTAGAAACCATAAAGTAGCGCTTAGCTTATTAAAAAATATATATATATATAGAAAGAATAAATCTCACCCAGCAAGTCGGCGAATACGGTATTCAGTGGCATGGAATCGATTCAACTTAACAGGTTGCCCAGGCAACTCCTCGAACAACTTTATGGAGTACTTACGCCAGCCTTCTTGTGTATAGCTTTTTCAAGTGTTTCATAAACCCTTTATAGAATTTTGTATTACCTACCATCATTTCATACCTAGGTTACTACTATTTTAATATTCTGTTTATTTGTATTATTCAAATAATAGAATTTCATAAACCATAAGAAAAGACTTATGTTTTCAGAATGTACATAGGTATAAATAGTTGGAAACCGGTTTGGAACTAGTTTAGCACGAACTTTCTCTGAAATGAGATTCCTTTTAAGGGTCAATAAAAGGAAGAAAGTACAATTTACTATATTGGATATTCGCTTATGTACCTAGGAGCAACAAACTAAATTAGACATCATGATACTAATAGTAAGTAGCAACATTATTCTCATTAATCGAGCCATTACTTCTCCGAACATGGCTTTCCGAAAAAGGAAAATGATATAAAAGACCGACAATAGAACAGCAATAAATATTTTAGCCCAATATTGACGACCACGCAAACATACCCCCGGGGTGAGTGAAGTTATTTAAAATGGGAACTTCTAATAACCAGATTTTACTATCCATTAAAAGTTTTGCATTCTTACTTTCATTTGAACTTTAGACTCGTAAGAATAAGACGTCTTTCCGACATAAACATTATAAAATCGAAGATATCCGAGAGACTGGAATTTTGTTTTCTCTTGTTCAGTTTACGATGTATAGAAAAATGTGTAGTGACCAGACTATTATAAAAGCATTTATTGCACACGAATAGCTCATATTAGGAGTTGTTACATGTGAGTGAAAAGAACAGGATACAAGACAGGGCAACATGAAATATTTCCGGAAATCCCATGCAAATCTCACATTAACTAACTTAAAAGCTTTAGTCGTTCTATACTAATTAAACAATAACTGTTATTTTCAGTTATGTTCGAACACTTAACAAGTGCAGATTATGATCTCGATATTTATGTCACAACACTCACAACAAACTTCGAAGAAAACTCTTTGTGAGCGTTAAAGTTTACTGCCATGACAGTGGCCATCAGTTACGAAGTTTTCCACACGACCCCCACAAGTTACCACCTGGCTACGTAGAAGTGCAGTCACCTTTTAAGCTTTCAGCAGAAACGTTATCACGCAGCTACGGTGAACTATTTAACAAGTAATCCAACTCAGTTTGCCGGAATGCAAATCCATGCGCAGATAAAGTTAATTAAGCTTACTCATGTACTCCAATATTTCTGTTTAGCATAAAACTAAATCGCCTACTTCCGTCTTAGTTCATAGTAAGTGTATCTGTGTGATAATGTGTACTGTTTAAGCTGACACCATACCTCTAGCTAACCACAGGCAGACTAGTGTAGACTGAGGTGCCGGCCGGAATGTATAACAGCTAAGCACCCCAGACAGGCACACGCCTACGTAATCCGATAACAATGTGCATTTTATGTTGATGAGAAGTTACGGTATTACGCGAAGTGTGATTCGAATCGACAGCTTATCAAGATGGAGCATAACACTGAAGAGTTAGATGCTGTCCCGGATAATGAAACACTTTCCAATGACAACGATCAAGGTATTTAAGTAGTTGATAAAATTTTTGTCTAATTTAGTTAATCGTCTTATGTTTATGATTGTATACCAGGAAATCGTTCAACTATTTTACCTTCCATTACCAATATTTTTAATTTTATCATTGATCTACAAAGCCTAGTACAAAAATGTAAGGCTTATCCGAGCAATAAAATTTCCTATATAGTCGTGAGTCATGTTTTTCATGATGAACTTCCACTACACCCTTGTAAAGCTACTATAAATCAAATCAAAATTTGACCTCTATCAAAGGTTTCCGACATCGAAATTTCCATAATTCTGAATTTTGCATGAGTAACCATTTGACGTCACCAATCACCTGATAAGGTTTATACGGTCGAAGCATGACATTACTGGCAATCGTCTTCCAATAACCGAAAGCGAGAACCCCTGTTTTTGATGTCGTCAGTTTAGTTCGGAGCGCCGCGCAACCCACCAGGTTACACGCCAAAAATTGAAACTTGACGACTAATATTCAAACATTAGTGTAGCCATGGTGACGGAACGCTCGACATCGCCGAGTATAGATATACACATGACAAAGATTAATTTGTGCTAACGAATGTAGCAGTTTGTAAACTTTTTATAATGTTATGGTGGAAACAACTCGAAAGCTCTCAAGAAAACATAATGATGATTAAAAGAGAAGAACAAAGCAAGGAGTACATTGAGAACACGACGGTAACGCTCACACTTCCTTCGATAAATCCTGTAATGCAAAACGATTTGTTCATAGCTGACATAGAGCAAGTTAAATCGCTACAGGCTTCATTATTTCCAATATGCAGTAAAGGTAAATTCTTAACAATTGTCATAGGTATTTTGAATTAGGTGTAGAAAACGCTAATTTAACTAATATGATTTTCTGTTTACTTAAACTTTAGTAACTTTAAAATCAGATCTACAGTGCCATAACGCATTACTTCATAATTTAAGGGGTGAAAACGAATATTTTAAAAATCAATTTTATGGTAGGAATACAATATTAGAGTAGGTACTCAGAATTAGGTTTAATATCAACAAGGAATGCTATAAATATTGGGTTTTAACTTTTAATAGTTGTCGCGTGCTCTTGTATGCCGTTTTCAAATAACGAAACAGAGCCTTACATCATATCCGGTAAAGCCAATTCGTCGACGGGTCTCGCGTGCTTAATGATGTTATTTGTGAATCATCGTGAAATAGGTCAAATACCACCTGACATGAATTTTCTAGGAAAAGATCAAAACTCATTAGGTCATGATGATTTGTAAGAAACCATGTTTACACTTAAGCGTGGAACTAAAACCACTGATATTTACAAGATTAGGCATTTCTTTGCAATAATAAAAATTAAATGCATCTATTTATTTGCAACAGGGACGTTCATATCAAACTTTCTTCAAAACAATATCAAAACCAATCAGTTAGAAATAAATACAGACATAAGGACATTTCGGACAACTGCTAAATTAAAAGAACCAAGGGATTTATTTGCACTTCCAAAAGAACTCGACTGTCCTCAGCAAGCACCTCGATGGCCAACAGAATGTCAAGTGAGTGTATTTATATTTTTGGCATCAGATCTGTCCTTTTATTTTGATGCTAATCAGCCTGATGATATAATTCAACTTGAAACTTACAACTTTATGGAGCCTACACTTAAATGTTGATTACGTCTAACTTAGTCAGTGGTTATTTAGTTGGATGTATACTCAGTACCTAACTGATTGCGACCAGGTTGTTGAAGAAAAAATACAACATATCATATGGAGCCCAGCATCTCCAGAACCATATTATATTTCATCGGGAAAAGAACTGCAGCCACAACCCGTCGGTGAAGACGCTGGGACTGTGATATTCCAATATTATCCCATGAGCGCTGTGAACTACGTAAGTAATAACATCCTCTTGCTTATTCCAAATAAAAGTCACTGATCTCTTCTCTATCTTGCAGTTTAGTCGCTCAACAGTAGGAGGGTCTCGTTTGTTTTTGTCAGCGTGTGCAACAGCCGGAGGTGAGGATGAGCTACGATTTGAATCTCGTTTCGAAAGTGGAAATTTAGCAAAAGCAATACGTATAACATCTGCTTATTACGAACTGCATCTCCGTACTGACCTCTACACGAATAGGCACATGCAATGGTTCTATTTTAGAGTCACGAATACAAAAAAACAAATGACATACAGGTAATACCGATTGCATGGTTGCCGAACGTTACGTGTTGTATCCTAAAAAAATTATACACACGCAAAATGTTACAGATTTTCCATAGTGAACCTATCAAAAGCCGAAAGCTTGTACAATGAGGGCATGCGACCTCTATTATACTCGACCAAGGATGCACAGTTGCATTCGATCGGATGGCGGCGATGCGGCGATAACATAGCTTACTACAAAAATGATTCAACGTAAGTATATAAGCGTAACTTCGAGGTTCAGTCTCATATCTTTAGACTAAAATACTGTCTTATTGCAGGTGTGAAGAAGAAGAGCAATTCCCGAGTTATACTTTAACATTTAACATAGAATTCCCACACACAGACGATGCAGTGTATATTGCACATTGTTATCCGTACACATATTCTGATCTGCAAGAATATCTATCAAAATTACAATCACATCCAGTCAAATCAACTTATGCAAAACTCAGGCTTCTTTGTAGAACTTTAGCTGGGAATAATGTATATTATCTAACTGTAACTGCCCCACCAAGTGAAGCAGAGCAAAAGGTAAGAAGTATTTTTATATTACTTTTAATAACTGAATAAGTAAAAATGTTAACTAATTTCTTCTCATCATACTAGAAAAAGAAAGCTGTAGTAATAACTGCCAGAGTTCATCCGGGCGAAACCCCTTCCTCATGGATGATGAAAGGGTTTATGGATTATCTAACCGGAGACTCGAATCAAGCTCGGGAATTGAGAGAAAAATTCATATTCAAATTAGTACCAATGTTGAATCCAGATGGTGTAAGTGATAATATTTTTAATATTCTATAGATAATTGTGTCAACTATTGCGATATCAAACAGAAATTTTCCATTATTGCAGGTAATAGTTGGCAACAATCGTTGTTCACTGACTGGAAAGGATTTGAATAGACAATATCGAACAGTTATAAGGGAAACATATCCACCAGTCTGGCATACCAAAGTGATGATAAGGAGGTTGGTAAGGAGCGTGAAACATTTAATGTTCATTATGAGGAGGAAAATAAGCTGTTATTCACTAAACAATTATTGTATGTATGTCAGGCTACAGGAGGAATGTGGCGTGGCGATGTATGTAGATCTTCATGCACATTCTCGGAAACACAACATATTCATTTATGGATGTGAAAGCAGAAAAACTTCTGATAAACGTTTACAAGAGCAAGTATTTCCTTTGATGCTTCACAAAAATGCTGCCGATAAGGTATACATAATATTTAAATGATATTCAATATTTATATTCCATAAATCTTCTTCAATAAATCTTAATTTACAGTTCTCTTTTGAAAACTGCAAATTCAGGATACAACGTAGTAAAGAGGGTACTGGTCGTGTCGTGGTTTGGATGTTAGGAGTTTCCAACAGCTATACTATGGAAGCTTCTTTTGGAGGATCCGAATTAGGTGGCAGGATGTCTACACATTTTTCTGTACAAGACTATGAAAGTTTAGGAAGAACATTTTGCGAAACATTGCTAGATTTTTGCGATGAAGATCCTAGCAAAGAAAGGTTGAGAACAAAAATTGTCACCAGACTCTTAAAAGAAGGGTCGAATGCAGACGAACCAACTAATATTGACTTGTCAGATTATTCTAGGTAACTATTGATACGACTATCATTAATATGTAGATTATGATTGAGAATATCTGTAGAAAAGTAATTTTTGTACATTGAAGAAATTGACAAAAAAAATAGCTAGCATGTTAAAGGATAACTAACAGAATCCATTTCCATCATTTGATAAATAAAATCCATTGCAGTGATGAAGGAGACACATCAAGTAGTAGTTCGGAAGGTGGACGAAGACGAGAATCAACTAAGCAGCCTGCACCGCCTCCTTCGCCAATTTTTCCCGATATCAACAAAAACTTGAACGAGGTGAGACAGTGACGAAAAAGAACGTTTACTAAAAAATAGACAATTCGTGACAGAGTAATTAGGTATTACGTAAATCGTGTTTTTCAGAAACCTAGAAAGCCAAGGCCTCGGTTAGAAAAGATGAAAAGAATCGAGAAAAAGAAAACAAAACGAGAGACATTACAGGTTGTAACTGTTAACTATTTAGTCGAAAGACTGATGTAAAACAATAACGCTGAATTATAATGTTTTATGTTCATATCAGGTATCGAGAGCTACCATAGATTTAACATCAGATGCAATGACGGATATGTCATCGGATGCAGAATCTTATGATGGTAACCAGAGTCCTATGAGAAGAGTTCAAAAATTGATACATTCGTCAGCCAAAGTTAAGCCTAGACGAAAAAAGAAGATGCCACCTGAATTGAAAATTATAAAAGCACCGGTAAATATACATTTCGTATATACACTCTTTTGCAAAAAAAGCGGGCACCTATGCGAAATCTTGGTTTTAAGCACTTCAAGTGTATTTCAAAGGGTTTTAATAGCTGTAGTATGTTACTAACATCAAAAGGGTTAGCCAAGCATGCGTGAGAGTGTATTCTAAATTTAAATTTTGTAGAATTTGCTAAGAAACCGGTTAAACCTTGTTTTGGACTAATTGCTGGTAGAAAGTTCGTGGGCGTTTTGAAAACTTTTGACGTGATTTTCAGATAGCTGATAATGCAGATATAATTAGTGATTACTGTACCTTTCTGTTACATCAAAACATTTTTGAAAAACTATGCGTATTTGATAAAATTTTCACCTGTTCTAAATGGTCTCTGCTGGTGATCGATGGCAATGTATAGAGTTTCGGTATTTTTGTGTAAAGCGTTCTATTGTTTGGATAGATATTGTACCCACCCGGTTTAAAATATCCCTTTCTCATAAATAAACACAAAACTACAGCTATTAAAATCCTTTGAAATACACGTGAAGTCCTTAAAACCAAGATTTCGCATAGGTGCCCGCTTTTTTTGCAAAAGAGTTTATTTTTACGAAAATATTTTACATGCTCCGTCTTTAAACTCAAGTAAATAATGCGTAATTCTGCCAAGGTCTCGAATGCTCGTTCTTGTTTCACAGTTCATTAACTATGAATATAAATAAATGTCACGCAATTTATAAATGCAACTTTATTTTCATATTTTGAACAAACATTCTAATTTTCCAGACAAGTGATTCTCCCTACCACTCGGATCACGAGAAGGCTTTAAAATGTAGAAGACCACGAAGTGTATCAATGTTTAATGAAACAATAGAGAAACCGAGACTGAATCCTGCATCATGGCATCAATTCAAGCGATTGCCACCCGCAAAGTATGATCACGACTGTTCTTAATGCCTTTAATGTTAAGGAGGATGGCCTTAGTAGCCACTACTTTAGCCACTACTTTAGCTTTACCCCCAACATCTATTCACTCTGATCATACATTGTGTGGTAATCCTTTTTTAAATTCTAGGTGCTTATCTGAGATTAAAACTCGAAGTAATCAACCATCTGAGCTACAGGTAAAGTTAACTACACTGAAAAGAAATGTATGGACTGGCGTGCAAAGTGAAGAGAAAGGTCCATTGTCATGGGGAATATCAAGTTTTGCCATGAATTCATACTTCACTGACAGTGAAGCTCTATTGAGGTAATTACTACAAAATTCTGAATGAGTCAATGGGGCAGACAACAGTTAGAGCATCATAGTCATTGATTGAATGATTGCTAAAATGAACTAACAAATGCAGCGGTTGATTTTTTGAGCGGAGACTCATCAACTTATTGATGAAAAATTCAGCATTTTACAATTTGAAAATAACATAAATTTCCATTGTTTACAACAGGTCCTGCTCCAAAAAATTAGAAGAACTTGAAGGGGAACAGCAAAAAGTTAAGGATGACAAAAAGAAGAAGAAATCAAAAACAAAAAAGCTTACTCTAAAAGTGCCAAATTCCATGAATGAAATCTTAGAACCTATGATTAAATTACCTAAGCCCTGGAAGAAAAAGGGAAAGTGAGTACCACCTCAATACTTGGTAATTCACTTATTTACATAACAGAAAATATAATGCTTTGTAATTTCCAGATTAAAAAACAAGTCTGAAAGTTCTCCTTACCAAAATAATACTAGTTTTACGGATATTCCAAGAAATACCCAATCAGGACAAAAAGCGGGGCCTGCAGAAAACAGACAAGCTAAATCACGTTTTAAAAAGGGAGCTATTGTTACAACTGCTGTGCAGTCAAAAAAACATATTGCCAAAGCCAATATTATATCAGACAACTCCGACTCTGACAATTCTATTCAATTAACGAAGAAAGTGAAAAAGAAAACTAAGTCAGTTAAAGCCAAGTTTTGTAAAGCCATTTCAGAAAATAAATCTAAGAATTAACTCATGTGTTTTTCTGTCCTTTGTATCACAACAGATATTAAAATGGTAGTATCTCTATTCATCTATTTATTCTTTCTAACTACATATTATCTTGTAACCATTACTTCTCGTGGTCTCACCTGGGCAAAATATAGCCTATGTCACCTGGGGATTGTGTAACTTACCAAGAGTGAAAGAATTTATTAAGTCAGTTCAGCAATCAATGATTTACTATTTCCTCTTCATATTTTAGTATAGATATTATTCAAGGCTTTTTTTTAAAAAATAAGTCTGTCATTTAATTACATTAATTAATGATGCTAAAAAATATTGCAAATTTGATTTGCCATAGAGAATAAGTTGTTTGTGTCTAAGACAATAGCATTACAAAATTTACAGTTGTATGTTATCTTATCTATTGACCTTAAACAATTTGCTCTAGCTAAATTTCATATCAGACAGTCATTTAACTATAGATAAAGTAAAAAAAATTGTTTTAATTCATATAATCATGTTTTATTTATTAGATGGCAGAGCAATAAATTCACCAAAAATATAAGTTTCTACCTATTTTATTTTACGTTCAGTCTTTTTTTTATACATTTATTCTGTTTACAATGCACCAACGTTGGTGACAGAGTACAATTTTATTAATGTAAAAATAATTCAAGTTTGGTTATATAGATGTCTAATCTGAACAAAGCATATTTTTATATTATTTTACATTGCAGTCTCAAGACATATTGTTGAAATAAGGATTGAATATAAGCCTATTTACAATATGCACCATTAATGTTAGATCAAACAATGTGACATATTAATACATTAAAGATGTTCAGGTCAACATCTTGTATGTATCTTAATGAAAGATGCAATCTTCGCTAAGAGCAGTTACTCCTAGTAAGCGAAAAACAGTAAACACGCATATTTATGCGAAACCACTTTTAAAAAGCCCTTGAAAACCTTTACATGTTTAGAGACTCTTGTCACTCTATTCATGACAAATATTTACATAGTACTTTTAAACAAAATTACTTTCGATAAATCCATATGAAAAACATTACAGACCCGGGCCCGAAATAAAGTTCGAATATTGTTTAATGAAAATGGCTCAATTTGTTACTTACGAATCTGCAAATATACTTCTACAGCAAAAAATATCCGAACAAAAGGTACAGCTGAATTCTTTTTGTATTAAATTACTTTTTTCGTAATATTTAAACTTTGCAAAACACCATTCAGTTGAAATATATTGACATTTGCTGTCAGAAGTCACGAAGCAAGGGCAGTCAAAATGTGACACAGGTCAGTCAAATGACATTTTGATTATTTTTGAAGACCATGGCAAAAACTTCATTCATTCACTTAAAACTAGCTTGTAACTTTTACACATAGAATCTAGTTTTAATAACAGCAATAGTTAGCACACATTTGTAAGCCAACTCGACTGTGTTAAATTTGGAGTTATTGTACAAAATGAATTGCTGACAGGAGTATTAGCAGAAAACGCAATAACCCGTAGTTCTCCTGATTCTGCAATTTGAAGAGCGTTACTAACTCTTGTTCCCGATGAAGTATAACCAGGAAGTTGGGGCTCCCCAGTAATGGGGTTAAAGGAGCCACATCGAGATTTAGCTAAAATACAAGAAGTAACATTTGTATAAAATCGGACGTTATCAGCATCTAGTGTTATATTTACACCCGTTCTTGCTTCACGAGTGCACTGGGTAATCTGAAAATATAATGAACACTAATAATGTTACTTAATAATATAAATTAAATATATTTCTGTTGTTATCAGAAATTAATACACACCAAGTTTACAGAATTCGCTCTTCTAAGACAACGGACAAAGTCACAATAACCCATAAAGCACCCTGATGGTTGTACATTTAACGCCGACGTAGACAGAGCCTGAAAATTTCAAAACGCCCAGAATTAATCTTTACGCACCATCAAATAGAGCATCTAAATAGCAAAATTTAAAAAAATGTTTTTACCATTAAAGCTGTAGCACATGCTGCGTATGAGCCTGTAAAATACTGAACAGCACAAACGCTTAACGCATTTAATTCTTGAGGACCCTGAAACATTAATTACCACATCTCAAATGTTGTAGCTATGGCCAATACCATATCAATTATATATTTTATCAAATTAATATGACTTGTACCTCATACCTCAGCCATTGAAGTAACACGCGAAAAGCAAGTAATGCAAGCATCCCTTAGAGTAACGTTAGTAGGTTGTGCTGTACTGCACACAATGTTTAATAGATTTTGCAGCTGTTGACTGAAATCAGATTAGCTTAACTTATTGCAACCGTAATGATACTCACATTTCCAATGATGAGATTTAAATCTTACCCATTCGATGGACATAAAGCAGCGAGCTTTTGTGTTTTCCATTGCAAAATTTTATTCTTCACATCACTAAAATCAAAACCGCCGTTGGTTGTAACGCCAATCTAATAATATTGATGGATATAAGTGATATGTAAAACAGTACAAACACATCTTAAAAGGTCTGAAGAGCAATAAATAAGTTAGGTTGTAAGATCTAACCTCGCTAAGATTGAGTAAATTCTGGTTCTTCCACTGTAAAATATTTTTTTGAACTTCATTAAAATCAATTAAAGTGCTATTTGACACGATCTGTGGGACGAACGCAAAACTATTAAAATTTGAATTAAAAGACTTATTGTTAACCAAAAGTAATAAGTTACCTAATTAAGTAAATACTTAGATATTAAGAAATAATACTTACAAAGCCCATTAAGCACATCAAAAGAAACCCCGATTTTACTTTCAACATTTTTTATTTGTAATGGTATGTTATAAAAAACTTATTCAAAATGACATGATTGAAATGTGTGTGATGATTTTTAACCGATGCGTCAAATATTTATATTCTTTAGAACTTATTATGATAATTATGTCCCCGCCACAATTTTTCATCATCCATTCATGAGCAGGCACCGTGAAGTAGCGAAAGTGTTAAACTGTGCCAAGATTAAAACACTATGATAAATAGTGAATAAAACACTTTGTAGTTAATTAAAACTTAAATATTAGTCGAAAATATAAGTCAAGATAGTGGAGTGTAGGATGCCTAAATAAAAAAAGATCCCAACGAATTGAGAACCTCCTCCTTTTTGGAAAGTCGGTTAAAAAGGTATCTCGATATCATGGAGGTACACTTGTGACATTATAATAATCAAATGGTCTCATTCATAAGAGGACTTTTGAATATAGAATGTAATCGTCACCATCTGTAGGTACCTACTCAAGGTACCATTGCGTAAAGGCAACTATGATGAATGATGCGAAAATGTTTTTACTAGTAAAAAGTTAAAAACTTATTCTGAAAAAAAAAATGTGTATTATTTCAAGGATCTCTTTCTTTACCATTCAGTAACTAAAATCAAAGGGGTTAAGCAGTGTAGGTATACAAGACCGCGGAGGGCCCGATTCTCCTAAGTTAATAATGTCAAAATTGAATAGAAATCGAATCGCAATATGATCGCAATAGCAGTTTTAACCATATCGGGCATTCTGCTACTAATATAAGACCAATCGTATTCCAACGACATTCGATTGGTTTGCGATTGGTCTGCTATTTTGGTAATTTTGGTCTATACGGTAGTTTGCTCTACAATCATATTGCAATCGTAAATCATTTGCAGACAAAATGATTAATTATTGAATGACAGAAAAGGATAAAAACTTTTATTTCAAAGAAAAAATAACGGAATGCACTTCAATCGTAATCGAGTCGTGATTGGATCGCAGTCGAATGTGAATCGTATGTTGCTTAAGTAAAATTAGGAGAATCGGGCCCCTGGACAACCTCTGCACCGCTGTTTTACATTAGGTAGGTACCTATGTCATGATGACCACTTTTCCGGCGCTGAATGTGAAGGGGTAAACATTGTATGGTATGGGAAAGTTATTAAAATTCAGATAACTTTAAATTTTTCTGAACTCCGAAGGCCATTTGAAGCCTCGCGCTTGCGCAGTAGTAAATTTCCTAGGAGCTAACTTCGGTAAAGTAGGTAGTGGAAGTGCAGGAGCTCGTGGGTAAGTAACAACCGCATGGGTCGATGGGTGGACCGACTATGTCCCGTGAGTCCCTTATACACAAGCCCGTAGCAATAGCTGGGTGCTCCTTCTTTGGCTGCTTCTGGAAGGTGGCCTAATATTTTCAAAACAGTTTGTGTATTTTTGTTTTGTTGAAAACCATTCGTTCATTTTCTATGACCTAGATTTATTATCTGTATGGAAAAATCAATTCTTTCATTCGTATCATTCACTCATTCTTGTGACCGATGCAGCTTGTGACTGTAGAAATTAGTTTTTCTTTTAATTTATTTTAATTTAATTTCTTTTCATTTTATGATGATTGAAGGACGTGCAAATGTAAGTACATAAATAAATGCCAGACAAAGATGATAAAAATATCAACAAGCTTTTCTTATGTGACAAAAAATCATTACTTGCTTTCAGGAACTACCCGATTTCCAAGTTTTTCAGACGGTGATAAAATACTGCCTGATCATTATCGTGGTGCCCGTACTTTCGTTCTTTACAGCAAAGAGTGTCCTATTTGATGGAATTTTACGTCTAGAGCCAATTACGAGCAGTGTATACTCGGCTGTAGTTGCGGTAGTGGTGCTGCACTTAACCCTAGGACTTTATATCTTCAAAGCGTATACTGACACGGAGAAATCGGACAGACCTGTGAAACCTGTCAAAAAAGACTAAAATATTTTAATACAAATATACCGACGACCTCATCACACAATGGACAACTTGTACATGAAAGGTGAACTGTTACAGGTTCATACAAAAAACAGTGAAGTATATGAAGGCCGGTTTTATGGTATGACTAATGATAAGTCTAAAATTTCTCTTTACAATGTTAAGGATTCACCTAAAGGAGACCTAAGTGATGGTGTACTACATTATTATGACTCAGATATAAGGGATATTGTTAAACTTAAAGAGCCTAATGAACAGAAGCATTTAAAAATATCAGAAAAGGAATGTGAAGAAATCATAAAGACATCTAAAAAGTATATTTACATCAACCAAGTTGATAAGAGTTTTCATGAAGCATTGGACAACTTAAATCAGTACAATTACGTTGGTTTAAGTACTGATGGCGCAAGCATGGGACGCAAATGTAAAATGCCATTCTTGGTTTTGTCTACTCCCCATCAGATTTATATTTTCGACATCAAAGTTATGGAATATCATGCATTTGATGCTGGATTAAAGAAACTCTTAGAAAGTGAGACACCAAAAAAGATTGTTCATAATTCAAGGAATATATCAGACTGTTTGTTTCACAAGCATGTTGTCAAGTTGAATTCAGTATTCGACACCCAGGTAAGTTGAACAATACAATCCATGTAATTTCTTTACCAGATTTACTTTAGGTCCACAACTGGACATTAACCATGTCATTATAGTCTTCCACACTTCAAATAATATCACTGGTGAGATTCAAAGGTAGATATTGTAAAATTACAACTTATTTACAGGTTGGTGATCTTCTCATTACCAGGAACAAAACTGGGCGTTTGCCAGACAAGGTGAAGAGTTTATCAGAGTGTCTGAATCTTTATCTTGGGTTACAGCAATCAGTGGTTGATGATAAAGTAAGTGTTAATACATAAACTATACTAGGTGTATTTAATTGCCGAGAACGACCATAATAAAATCCTGTAATAATTTTACAGCTTGGCGTGTTGGAGTGCACTGAACGTCCACTAGCTACAAAGATCAAAGACAGCCTGGCCAAGAATATAGCATTTCTGCATCGTCTCTCCGAAACCATAAATGATGAAATGTTGCTGCCATTTGTGAGAGGAGTCGAATGCTTTGTAGAAAATATTCGTTCACTAGATGACTTTAAAGCTTGGGAGCGTTGTGGTATGCAAGACCATTTACCAAAGGATTTCAAGAGTGCAATAGAGTATTAAATACTATCTTTGATACACATTCCGAAGATGACACAAATTGTAGAATAGTATTTTTTTTTATTTCTGGCACATTTTGGTTTCATGCTAATTTATGGTTCTTTGGCTTAGGCTAGTATCGTTAATACAGTATTAAAATTCATGTTCTATACATGTATCATGTATGTAGGTTTAGAAGTGCATAAAATCTTACATAATTAATTAATCTTAAGAGCAGATGTTGCAATCAAAATATAATAACTGCTTGTGTTTGATGTATCTGTGATCACTCAACGTAACATGTCTAAATAGCTTTTTGAATTGTCTTAAAATTAGGTTTATTTTTGTATTTATGAGAAAATGTTGATATAAGGTTTGCATCTATATTTGTACTTACAATCCCGATTTTGTGGTTTAATATCTAAAAGTATATATTTTTATGTAGGGTCTAATATTTACTACAAATAATGTTTTTTGTCATATCTTGTGCTAGAAAATAATGTAGAATATGAAACTGTATTTATCTTTGATGTAAGATTGAGCATATTTTGAGAGAAGGTTTATAGATGGATTAATAAGGTGTGCTATAAGTATGAACTTAGATTGTCACTTTCACCATGAAGCTAGCTTTTGTGAACTTGAAAGCCATGCTTTTAAATTTTATTAAAACCTGTATGTGCTTGAGAAGTGTTTTTTATTCAGTAAAATACCTTTCTTTAGGAAATATTTCATTAATTAGCTCTTATACATTATAATTAACAATTCATATATTATTTTATTTCTATTAGGCTTCTCTTAAAAAGAGGTTGGGGTAGAATGCCAGGCCTTCGATGGATTCGTCTCGACACGCCATGCCAAGGCGTTCAGTCGTGAAGAGGCGCTCTCGTGCTAACAGCACTGATACATTTGCAATCTGTGATAACTTCACAGGGGTGAGGTAACCATTTTCTTCAAGCTGAAATGATAAGCCATGATATAAAACATTTCTATGATTAACAACTTCAATATTATACACAAAGTTGTTTTCCAGATATTATTTAGTTTATTCTAGTTTAGACTGATTTGCTTATTACTGAAAGTGTAATAAACTGGCTATGTAAGTTAATAATCAACATTACCAATTCAGAAGTAGTTTTAGCAACTTCTTCATCTCTGTTACTATTAAGTTGAAGGACACATGCACCACTGGGAAACTTTCTTAGAGACATAGGAGCTCCAATGGTTGGTAATAATCTGAAATAAAATATGTATGTAAATATTAATATTACTGGTCTGAAGAAGGTTATTTTTTTTAAATGGGACATTAAAATATTTATTGATTTCTGACACTTACGCGAATATTAGACATTTAAATAAAACTACTTTTACGGATTTTATCGCGGTTATATTAATATTATTTAATCCCGACGTTTCGGATCCTTTACAGCATCCATGGTCACGGGCAGACTAAGGTGTTGGTCGTCTTGATATATTGGTTACAAACAGCTACCCTACATTTTGTTGATTATTATTGACAATCCGATTCACGCAAAACGAGCTCACTGTATCCTTAGGTCGAGCAGTTGTAGGCTTGGATTTTGATTTAATAGTTTCTGTTCAGTATGTTCGGAGCGGGGAGACACGTACGTGTATTCAAACGGCGAGTCAGTGACATACTGCTTTATTCAACGAACGTCTCTGTCGCACGCGCGCCAACACACACAGGTGTTGTACACTCACATATACAACAATCCCTTCCCCACAAAATCCCTTAATCAAAAAAATGGCTTATAATTAACAGGCCTAACGCGGCGTTTGGATCTTTGCTTTTGCTGGTCAGGTTCTAAAACATCCTCACTACTTTCCACTGTGTCAGGTGGTGCTGGTGGGTCGAGATTCATTAATCTAGGATGAACTGGTGTAGACTGCGACTGTGAGGCTAATGGCACAACACTAGTACCTTCCCTTTCTCCAATATGAGCCTCTTCCGCAGATGTTGGTGATTGTGGGCCTACGGGAACTATAGTCTCTCCCGATGCGCCTGTAGGTTCCGGCTGCGGCAATAAGCTGCTGTCGTCTGTTTCTATGTCCGAGTGCCAATCATTTGTTTTGTTTGGTACCTCATCATCGTCTTCAGCTCGAAACCGTCTGATCTGGTCGATGTGTCGAATAACCCTGCAGTTTAGTTCCGATATATACACCGAATACATGACATTCCCAATCTCTTCCTTAATTATGCCTTGAACCCAACAATATTTGTCGTTTCCTAAAAATCGCTTAATCCAAACAACCTCATTTATCTTAAATTTTGGTCTTTTCCTTCCTCCCTTATGATTACTCTGTAAGGACTGATTTTTCCTTACGGTCAACGAAAGATCAGTGGATGTCGAAGCGACTTGCAAGGGATTAATCAAGTCCAAACGTGAACGCAAAGGTCGACCATACAACACTTCCGCCGGAGATTTACCTGTGGTACTATTTTTGGAGTTTCTATAATCAAATAAAAACTTAGCAATTTTTTCTTGAAGAGGTATTTTAGTGTTACCTTGCAAAATTATGGTTTTTAAACCTTTCTTTATTATTTTTACGAAACTTTCGGCTTGGCCGTTACTTGACGGATGATATGCCGGCGATAATACATGTTGAATACCGTTTATATTGCAAAAATTTACAAACTCCCTAGACGTGAAGGAAGTGCCATTGTCCGTCACCAACGTGTGCGGCACCCCTGTTCTAGACATAAAATCACATAATTTACTTATAACGGTTTTTGATCCATATGATGTTGTACTAACAGTGTAACATTCGACCCACTTGGAAAATGCATCAACTATAACTAAAAACATCTGGTTATGAAACGGTCCAAGAAAATCCAAATGAATTCTATAGAATGCATGCGGCGGATACGGCCACGGCGAGGGAGGCGCGCGGGGAGGCGCGGGTCGCAGTTGCGCGCACACGCTACACGCGGCTGCCAACCGCTCGAGCGCCGCGTCGATTCCCGGAAACCACAATCTTTCGCGCGCGATTGCCTTCATTTTTACTACCCCGAAGTGTGAACCGTGTAATTCTCCGTATATTTTCTCTCTTAGTGAATGAGGAATGACTACCTTATGACCACGCATTAAGCATTCATTTTCTAACGCCAATTGAAACCTAACATCAAAATATGGTCGCAATTCGGGGTCATGAATTTTGCGTGGCCATCCCTTCAACACATAATTCTTAACTTTTTTTAAAATCTCGTCGCGGGCAGTCTCACGTTGTAATTCACATAAGGTGATGGGTAGACTTCCTTCAATGACAAAATTAACGTAGGCAGCGCGCTCGTCACAGTCTCGATCCTCCCCCCGCGCTTCGTCCCGCGACCGATTTTCATTCATTAACGACGCTCGTGATAAAAAATCTGCACTGTTATCACCGCTGCGAATATATTCGATGGTATAATTGTATGCTGACAAAAATAACGCGTAGCGTTGTAACCTATTAGCTGATACCTCAGGGATGCCACGATGCGGGCCAAAAATTGTTATCAATGGTTTATGGTCCGTACGTAGTATGAATGGTGTAGTACGACCATATAGGTACTGGTGAAACTTTCTTACACCATAAATTATTGCCGTTGCCTCTTTCTGCAACTGTGAATAATTTTTTTCCGCTGCTGTGAGCGTCCTTGAAGCAAATGCGATAGGCCTCTCGCGGTCGTCAGCACGTGATCGCTGAGATAAAATGGCACCTAACCCTTGCGGCGATGCATCTACAGTGAGCAACAATTTAGCGTTCGGATCAAAATGCGCTAACAGCTGATCGGAACCCAGTAGTTCTTTGATTTGTTTGAACGCCTCGTCGTGAACTGGAGTCCACTCCCATTTTTTATTTTTATGTAATAATTCATACAATGAGCTCAGAACCGACGACGCGTTTGGTACGAAACTCCTATAGTAATTAACTAGACCTAAAAATGATTGTAACTGCGTACTATTCGTCGGCGTTTGAGCTTTTAAAATAGCCTGAACTTTATCTGGTGATTTGCGAATACCATTTTTATCAATAATATGACCGAGGTAGCAAATTTCGTTTTTGAAATATTCGCATTTATCCTGCTGAACAGTTAACCCTGCATCCTCCAAGCGTTTCAACACTAAAGTTAACCTATTTATGTGCTCGTTAACATTACTCCCTGTTATTAAGATATCATCTAAAAATATTATTACCCCATCAAGTCCGGCAAGTACACATTCCATTGCCCGTTGAAAAATGGCTGGAGCACTCGCCAGACCAAACACTAACCTAGTGTATTTGAAAAGACCGCGATGCGTGTTGATACATGTTAGGGCCTGTGAGTCCTCTGTCAGTAGAAATTGGTTGTAAGCTCGTGAAAGGTCAAGTTTGGTGAACTGCTCACCACCGTGTAGTCTAGAAAATAATTCATCGATAGATGGTAACGGGTATTTTTCGATAATTAATTGCTTATTAATAGTTACAGAGTAATCTGCACAGATCCTAACACCGCCATCTTTCTTTAATACTGGCACTATGGGAGAGGCACATTCCGAATATTCTACAGGTTCTAATATACCAAGATCTACAAGACGATTGAGCTCCGCATCGATCTTTTCCCTTATGGCGAAAGCGACAGGTCTTGCTTTAAAAAATATCGGCTTCGCGTCTGGTTTTAATTTTAAAGATACTTTATTTTTATTGAAACAACCTAATCTATTTGAAAATAATTTTGGGAACTGCGAAATAATATCAGTAATTGTCTGATTCTGTGATTTATTCATGTAATTAACGGGCGTCGCCGGGGCAAATTCTATGTTAAACGTATGTAGAAATTCCCGACCTAGGAGCGGCGGGCCGCCGCCACACACTACGTAGAACTTTAGATCATGTGTGCTATCTGTATACGACACGTTTAAATGAATAAATCCTAAAGTTTTCATTTTACTTCCCGTGTAACTAAATAAATTGTTATCAGTGTCGGTCAATGGCAATTCCTTGAAATACGATCGGTAGGTATTGTCTGATATTACGTTAACGGCTGAACCACTATCTATCTCAAACTCCAAAAATACACCATTTACGTTAACGAATTCTGACATTGGTCTACCTTTTACGCATTTAATGTTAAGTACCGCCAACTTACCATCGTCTCCGACATCCACATTACCTTCCGTGACGTAATTTACTTTTGAGTTAGACGCACACATTCTACTTAAATGACCTTTGCGGTTACACTTTTTGCACTTGTAACTTTTAAAACGGCACTGATTGACCTTATGATTGGTATACCCGCACACACTGCACTTTTCATTCTTGGAGATACTGAACACGCCTTCAGGCCCCGCGCTGCCGGTGGCCGCGGCGGCGACCGCGTGGCTCGCCCCGGCGCTTCCGCTCAACAATTGCGTGGTAGTTGCTGCTTTGCGCGCTGCGCACACGTTTTCAGCCAACTCTACGGCCTTCCCCAGCGTCAGTTCCTGCAGATCCTTCGCGAACAACTTTTCACGTTCGTGACCCGCTGCCATTCCCATCACAAATTTGTCGAGAAGGGCCTCTTCCAAATTCTTGAAACCGCAATGTGCCGCCAATCCTCTTATCCTCGCTGCCCACTGAGTATGACTTTCACCTGAGCGCTGCGTGGCTGAATAAAAGTGGTATCGCTCCGCGAAACCAAGCCGTTTAGGGGTGAAATGGCGGTCCAGCAAAGTGATGATACTATCATATTCCACCGCCTCGATCTTCCGCGGCAACGCCAGGTCACTCGCTAGTTTGTAGCTGGACTCACTCAAAACACTTAATAATATTGCCTTGCGTTTTACCTTCGCTTTGTCAGACTCATCATTTATATCGTTAGCAATAAACCATTGAGTGAGCCGTGCCTTGTAGGTGTCCCAGTCGTTAGTCAGGTGGTCAAAGTTGGTTATTGAACCAAACCCTCCGTTAGCAAACATTTTTTATGTTTATTTTGTCCTCGTCGCCACTGTTCAGTATGTTCGGAGCGGGGAGACACGTACGTGTATTCAAACGGCGAGTCAGTGACATACTGCTTTATTCAACGAACGTCTCTGTCGCACGCGCGCCAACACACACAGGTGTTGTACACTCACATATACAACAGTTTCTATGATGGGATTCCAAGCAGGTGGTATGCACCAGCCATCTTCTCTATTGAAATTTGGATGTTTTTTAATTTCAATAGCCTCGCGAATCATCCTAGGTAGGAATCGGTTTTCTTTTGCAAGGACTTGTGGTTTATCAAATCTGATGTAATGCTGGGCCTTGTCTAGTGTGTGTTCACAAACTGCTGACTGTCTGGAACGGCGGTGTTTGACATCGGCGATGTGTTCTTTTACGCGGGTCCCTATGCTTCTTTTAGTTTGGCCTATGTAAGAGAGACCACAATCACATTCAAGCTTGTATACACCCGCATCTTGTAGAGGTATGTGACACTTGACAGGTGGTAAGAATTGACTGATCTTCTTCAGCGGCTTGAAGTAGGTTTTGATTGAAGCTCGCTTCAAGATGTAGCCAATCTTGTCTGTGACTCCTCTTATGTATGGAAGAACAGCAGGTAGACGCTCAACTGTGGCTGGTTTCACGCGGGTTCTGCGACGAGGGCGCGGTACTCGGAGCTTGTTGTCGTGCAGTACTTGCTTAACATGTTGAAGCTCAGCACCCAGGTGTTGTTCATCGCAGATCCCACGTGCTCTCTGAAACAACGATTTACCAACGGTAGATAACTGTGTTGGGTGGTGGTGGGACTCACCATGAAGGTATTTGTCTGTATGGGTTTTCTTCCGATACACAGTGTGACTCAAGGTGTTATTAGGGTTACGGATAACCAAAACATCTAAGAAAGCTAAGGAGTTGTTTGCCTCTGACTCCATAGTGAATTGAATTTTGGGGTTTATGGAGTTAAGATGGTTTAAAAATGCTGTGACTTTGTCAGATGGTAGTATTGTGAAAGTATCATCTACGTACCGCTTGTAGAATTTGGGTGTTACGGGTGCAGATTGCAGGGCTCGCTCCTCAAAATCCTCCATGAAGATGTCAGCAACAATGGGAGATACTGGGGAGCCCATTGCTACACCATCCACTTGCGTGTAGAAGAGATTATTCCACAGTAAATAGCCAGATGTTAGGCAATGTTTTAACAGTTCAGCATATTCATTAGGCATGTTATTCTCTGCTAGTTTCTTAGACACAATCTTGATGCAGTCTTCAACGGGTAAGCATGTAAACAATGACTGAACATCAAAACTGACCATAGTTTCATTGTCAGCTAGTTGTAGGTGTTTTATTTCACTGACAAAATGGTACGAGTCCTTTACATATGCTGCTGTGTTTCCTCTCAATGGTGAAAGTACTTTCGCCAGATGTTGAGCCAATCTGTAGGTTGGTGAGTCGATTTGGCTGACTATCACGTCTGTTGGCTGACTGTTACGTCGCAACATACTGCCCAAACCGAATCTAAATAAAAATCAATATCTCGCGTTAAAAAACCTTCGCGACAGGCCTGAATTAACAATTCTACGTGCAGATAAAGGTAATGCTACGGTGGTGATGGATACGTCAGATTACAATGATAAAATACAAGACCTTTTATCGGATGTAAGTACATATAAACAAGTGAAGACCGACCCCACAACAAAAACATTGAAATCAACTAGTGATTTGATAAAAAAGTACTCCGAAACATTGAATCTAGACGTAAAATACCTAGTTCCTAGCTGCGCAAAACCACCAAAGCTGTATGGGCTACCGAAGATACACAAACCTAATGCTCCGCTACGACCAATAGTCAGCCAAATCGACTCACCAACCTACAGATTGGCTCAACATCTGGCGAAAGTACTTTCACCATTGAGAGGAAACACAGCAGCATATGTAAAGGACTCGTACCATTTTGTCAGTGAAATAAAACACCTACAACTAGCTGACAATGAAACTATGGTCAGTTTTGATGTTCAGTCATTGTTTACATGCTTACCCGTTGAAGACTGCATCAAGATTGTGTCTAAGAAACTAGCAGAGAATAACATGCCTAATGAATATGCTGAACTGTTAAAACATTGCCTAACATCTGGCTATTTACTGTGGAATAATCTCTTCTACACGCAAGTGGATGGTGTAGCAATGGGCTCCCCAGTATCTCCCATTGTTGCTGACATCTTCATGGAGGATTTTGAGGAGCGAGCCCTGCAATCTGCACCCGTAACACCCAAATTCTACAAGCGGTACGTAGATGATACTTTCACAATACTACCATCTGACAAAGTCACAGCATTTTTAAACCATCTTAACTCCATAAACCCCAAAATTCAATTCACTATGGAGTCAGAGGCAAACAACTCCTTAGCTTTCTTAGATGTTTTGGTTATCCGTAACCCTAATAACACCTTGAGTCACACTGTGTATCGGAAGAAAACCCATACAGACAAATACCTTCATGGTGAGTCCCACCACCACCCAACACAGTTATCTACCGTTGGTAAATCGTTGTTTCAGAGAGCACGTGGGATCTGCGATGAACAACACCTGGGTGCTGAGCTTCAACATGTTAAGCAAGTACTGCACGACAACAAGCTCCGAGTACCGCGCCCTCGTCGCAGAACCCGCGTGAAACCAGCCACAGTTGAGCGTCTACCTGCTGTTCTTCCATACATAAGAGGAGTCACAGACAAGATTGGCTACATCTTGAAGCGAGCTTCAATCAAAACCTACTTCAAGCCGCTGAAGAAGATCAGTCAATTCTTACCACCTGTCAAGTGTCACATACCTCTACAAGATGCGGGTGTATACAAGCTTGAATGTGATTGTGGTCTCTCTTACATAGGCCAAACTAAAAGAAGCATAGGGACCCGCGTAAAAGAACACATCGCCGATGTCAAACACCGCCGTTCCAGACAGTCAGCAGTTTGTGAACACACACTAGACAAGGCCCAGCATTACATCAGATTTGATAAACCACAAGTCCTTGCAAAAGAAAACCGATTCCTACCTAGGATGATTCGCGAGGCTATTGAAATTAAAAAACATCCAAATTTCAATAGAGAAGATGGCTGGTGCATACCACCTGCTTGGAATCCCATCATAGAAACTATTAAATCAAAATCCAAGCCTACAACTGCTCGACCTAAGGATACAGTGAGCTCGTTTTGCGTGAATCGGATTGTCAATAATAATCAACAAAATGTAGGGTAGCTGTTTGTAACTAATATATCAAGACGACCAACACCTTAGTCTGCCCGTGACCATGGATGCTGTAAAGGATCCGAAACGTCGGGATTAAATAATATTAATATAACCGCGATAAATACTCAATTACCCATTGGTATAAATTCAGAAGGGACTATAGTAATGAGAATGTTGAAAAATTTATCAATTGTTTGAAAGCCCTAACTTTTAGTAATTGCTATGACAAAAGTGACTCAAATGCTGCTTTTGAAGAATTCCATGACCTATTTAAACTCTTTTATGATCTTTGCTTCCCAAGCATAAAAATTAAGGTACCAATCATAAGAAGTACTAAATGGCTTAGTAACGGCTTAAAAATATGTTCCCTTCGTAAAAGAATGTTACTTAAAACTTATCGTTCATCAGGAAATAATAATGACAGACGTATATTTAAAGAATATTCAAAAAAGTATAAAAAAATCATAAAGCTTACGCAAAAGTCGCAAAATAACTATCATATTCAAACCGCCACAAATAAATCTAAAGCAGTCTGGCAAATAATTAACAAATACAAAAACAATAATCCCCCCGAAAAAATTGATAGAATTAAATATAATAACCAAACAATAACTGCCCCTGATTCCATTGCAGAAATATTCAATAATTTCTTTATTGATGATGTAACCAAGCTCACTAAGAACACAGTAAATTACAATAATATCCTAAATTATAACAAACCGAATTCCTGCTTCTTAGCCCCGGTTACCCTACACGATGTTCACAAAATAATCATGACATTAAAAAATACGAATAGTACAGGTTGGGATGGAATATCTACAAAAATTTTAAAACAGGCCGTATACCAAATAGCTCCAGTCATTACCCATATAATAAATCAGTGTCTTGAAGAAGGAGTCTTTCCGTCATATCTAAAAACAACTATAGTTACACCCATATTCAAAAAAGAAGACACAGAAGATGTACGTTGTTATAGACCCATTGCTCTCATTCCAATAATGGCTAAAATATTTGAAAAAGTGCTCTACAATAATCTTAGTGAATATTTCGAAAAAAACAAAATTATCATTGATAATCAAGTTGGATTCAGAAAAGGGAGATCAGTTAATACAGCAATGCATCAGTTTTTACATAAAATCTTAACTGAACTTGATAATAAAAAACAAGTCACAGCCCTATACATGGATATGACAAAGGCGTTTGATTATGTTGATCATCGGTTACTCCTACAGAAACTAGAGATATACGGAATTCGTGGTAAAGCACTAGAAATGATAAAATCATATCTCAGTAATAGAATCCAGTACACTGAAATAACCCAATTATGTCCACATACAAAAACAGAAATTAAATACACATCGAGCCCTAGATTTATCAAATTTGGTGTACCTCAAGGGTCAATATTAGGACCTCTACTTTTTCTCATTTATATCAATGATTTACCTAACGCTATTCCGCACCCTATGGTTTTATTTGCTGACGACAGCACGGCTCTATTCACAAATAATAAAAATCACGAATCAGAAATAAATGAATCCCTATCTAAATTAATAAATTGGCTTACAATCAATAATCTAAAAATAAATCTTTCTAAAACCCATTACATGAACTTCAAAAATAAAAACGCAAAAGAAATCCCACTGTCTATTAAATATAATAATGAAGCTATATCTGAGGTCACCAGCACAAAATTTTTAGGCATACACATAGATTCAAATATGTCGTGGAAAACACACATAAATAACGTTTGTAACAAATTGAGCCAATTTTCATATGCCCTCTATATGCTCAAAAAAGTCTCCAACCAAACTACACTGCTAAGTGCTTACCACGCATATGTAGGATCCACTCTATCTTATGGAGTACTTTATTGGGGATACTCAACTGATAGAGAGACTGCTTTTAAGGCACAGAAAAGGTGTATCAGATCAATCTGTGGAATACACCAAACCGACTCCTGTAAACCCTATTTCATAAACCTTAAATTATTAACACTTCCTTCTCTCTATATATACGAGGCCTCCATTTTAGTAAAATCCAACATCAGTTCATATGTCACATTAAAAAGTAGTAGACTTCAAAATACATTATCCAATAAGACACATCGCACTGCAGTATACGGTAACAGTATTTTTTGTATGAGTATTAAAATATACAATAAACTTCCCACAGAAATTAAGAACCTAAAATCTGTTACCATATTTAAAAGGAAACTCAAAGATTTCCTTATTCAAAAAGCGTATTACTCTGTAAAAGAGTTTCTCGAAGAAAAATAATAATACAATGAGAAATAAATGTGATGTAAATAATGTGATATGTTCAGCTAGATTAAAAGACTAGAAATTAAGATATATATCCTACATATATAGTATGATCTCACTAAATTTTGTTTTGTAATAGTAATTAGTTTTATTTATAAGTAGTAACACAGGAATCTAATGTTAATGTATATATATATATATGATAATAAATTGCAATGCCTTAACGGGCAACTAAGTCCTAAGTACGCACCTAGTTATAAGATCCTTTTATGCCACTTAGTTCGCAATAAAGATTTTGAATTTGAAAATTTGAATTTGAATAAAATCCGTAAAAGTAGTTTTATTAAAATATTTGCTGCAGTTAAAGTTACTGAATCACTTATCATAAAAATGTGAGTGATTCGTAGATCAACACCATTTGTTTGCATAAATTAATGATAACAATAGGGTTGTTTCCTAGTATTCATTTAGTTAAAAATAAATGAATGTACCGAAAGTTCACAAAACTAGAAACACGATAAGCTATATTATATTATTTATAACTGACCATATAATTTTTAATTAATTTATGAAATTTAAATTTATAGCCTATGACGTCACGCCATTAAAAACGACGAGTACAGACTGATGTCGTCATTCTTTCTATATTTGACAATTACAAGTATTTGACAGTGACAGATATATAACCCGAAATAACCTCAGAATTAATGTTTTGTTAACTTGCTTCTGTGAAGTTCTGTATGTTAATTGCATTTAAGTGATACAACTGATAAAGAATTATGGAGAAAGGATTTATGAAAGCTGATAGTTCCAATTCCTAGAGTAGACTCTTTTATGGTCGCTCAGTTCTTTGCCAATAACCAAGATTTTTATGCAGCGGAACGTAGATGAACAATCTATTTGAAGCACTAATGGTCATATTTCCACAGCCTCGTACAACACAAACCTTGTAGGTATTCATTTTATTTAAGTTTTTTGAAACAGCATCAAATCTTTCGAACGCTGACACAAACATAACCTCAATATAAATAAACACAAACTTTACGTTTCTTTGCACCGTTTCATTTTACCGCGTAGGTACATAACTTAAAACATTTGAGGTATTTTATTTTTGTGCTAAATGTATAAAAATAATTTACACGTAGGTATAAAATATTATAGTTTTTGTAGCTATTTGATAAAAATACATTATTAAAATTAAGAAATCAATTAGTTAGTATGTTAGTTTTTTCTCGTTAGAAGTGCTTTAAAATGTAAAGGAATGAATATTGCGCAGTGACGTCACAGTCACGTGATCTAGCGTTTTCTGAGCAATATTTTAAGAGAAATAGAAAAAAATGTAATACATTAAAAATAAAAAGATTTGAGACGAAAAATGAAAGAGAGGGTGATCTTAAAATTATTTAGAAGCTATCTAAATAGATTTCCGAAAATTGGAAACAACCCTATTTATACTCACTTGCAGGCATTCAGTAAATCTTCAGGGGAGATGAGCTCTAGACCTCTAGCTCTGTTTACTCTGCACCAAACATCAGCCAATGACATGATACCCCCACAATCCTGTTTATGAAAAAAAAATGCTTACATCAGTCATTATTTACCTCCGAACAAGAGGTCCTATTATACATTCACAGTAAAATAACTCACCATAAGTACTGCAACCATCATATCAGAGATCTGTTGTGCAAGACCGAGATAATAGTCTGAGTCAGATCTAAATGCATCTCTGGTAACTGGGTCATCAATACCTAAACTCATGAGGTAGGCTTTAAACCTTACTGTATCATCTTCTGAAATGTCACCTTGTTTATCCTGTAATACCATCATTTTAAAAGTGAAAAGATACATAGTTAAATACGAAATTAAGTATTAAACCTCCTTTCCAATAGATTTCCTCACCCTAATCTTATTAGAAATATTTTTCGAAATCGCAACCATATCCTTAGCCTTCTCCATCAATTTTCTTAAATCCTGAAATGCTACAGTAATGCTTTGATCAGTTGCTCTGTGTTGTTCCTCTATGCTTCTCTCAATACCAACTATTCCTGATCTCATCTTAGAATTGACTGGTGCGACAGATGGCTTTGGTGATGCATTTGGACTAGTGGCACTTATTGGAGAGGAGAGGGGAGTAGGTCTCTCCCAGGCTTTAGCGGTAACAGCATCAGTAAGGGCTCTGTAAAAAGCTTGATCAATACCATCCTTGAAGGAAAATTTCACAAAGTGAAATGGGCTGGCTACTGCAGGGCCTGGTCTTTTACCTGGAAATAATTGATGAGTTAAGTCATATAATCTTCACTGGATATGTGTGTATATCTTTTATGTAATTATTTAATGAGGGTTTGGACAGAATTAACAATAATGAAGTACTCTCAAAAGCGACGTGGGTATGCATCGTGATATGGTAGCAGTGGACAAAGGACTCACCCCGCTATCGTTGGCAAATGAGAACTGGCGCAGACCTGTGGTACTAACTACCCATGATCGCAAGGGGGTATGGCAGAGCAAACAGCTACACGGACGCTTCTTCGGGGCGCTTCATGGCCCCGATGTAGACTTCAATGCGTCCGTAGCTTGGCTACGCTTCGGTGACTTGTTTGGAGAAACCGAAGGGTTTGTATGTGCAATTATGGACGAAGTTATCCTTACGAATAACTACCGGAGATATATCGTGAAAGACGGGACGGTTGACATATGTCGGGCATGTCACCATCCGGGTGAGTCTATCAGACATATTATATCTGGTTGTTCTCGTTTGGCTAATGGTGAATATTTGCACAGACATAACCAAGTGGCCAAGATCATCCACCAGCAGCTTGCTCTGCAATACAACCTTGTAGACCTTGAGGTACCGTACTACAAGTATGCGCCCGACCCAGTTCTCGAAAAGGACCATATCACGTTGTACTGGGATCGATCTATCATCACTGACAGGACTATTGTAGCCAATAAGCCTGATATTGTGGTGATAGATCGATTAGCGCGCCGCGCGATGATAGTCGATGTCGCCGTTCCGCATGACGAGAACCTTGTGAAAGCTGAGAAAGAGAAACAAATAAAGTATCTCGACTTAGCGCACGAGGTTGTCGCCATGTGGAGTGTCGACACGGCTGTTATTGTGCCGATTGTCGTTACGGCCAATGGTTTAATAGCCAAGAGCCTCGACGAACACCTCAGGAGGCTCTCGTTGGGCGGCTGGATCAAGGGACTGATTCAGAAGGCAGTACTCCTTGATACGGCACGTATTGTGAGGAGGTTTCTGTCTCTGGGACCCTAACCACCGGTACCTTGGACCCTGTGCCCGATATCGGTGGCAACCTATTTTTTATATTTTTAAATGTTTTTTATTTTTATATTTAATATTTAAAAATGTAATAAATATGTGCAAGAATAAATAAATACAAAAGAAAATGAAGTACTATAAAAAATTACTAGATTGTAAGTAAGGTCACATTTTACACAGCATTTAAAAACACAGAGTTGAATGGATGTCACATTTACCTGGAAGTGCAGGCCCTAGATGTAATATAATTCTCTTGGGCCCACCAAGACCAAATACACCACCACTCTCTTCTTCAATGCAGAAAACATAGTATAAATGTAATGAGAGGCACACTAATCCTTTAGGAATATCTCCTGGCTTTCCCCATAAAATTCGGTGAGTAGTTAACACTACTTCTCCATCAGTAAACTGCGTCTAAAAAATAAATGGTTAGTAATAAAATGTGTACCAACTTTGAATTTCTTACACTAACTGCTCAGACTAAGTTATAAGCTAAAGGTCAACATAGGGGCAGGTTAAATGATCAAGCTCTCAAGAAAGGTTTATTCTACATTCAGTGACAAAAATAATGTTGAAAAACACATAAAACTTGGATGTATTGAAGAATAGGTTCAAATAAACAACCTTATCATCACCATCGTAAATCTTCACATTTTTATCACGTTTGAGGTAATTTTCGCCATCAAATAGGCGCGCTTCAATGTATTCAAATCTATCCATTGTACAGTTTCATTTGTTTGCTAATTCCTTAATTTTTTCTACAAAATTAAAAATATTTCGGACGATGATTAATAATTTGAGACGAATGACATACAGTATTGACATTTCCAAAATATGTCAATGTCAATTGTCAAGTCTTTTTTTTTAATGGCATGGCCTTTGTGCCAAAATTGACAAGTCAAAACCAAATTAGCCAGGAAGCATCTTCTAGACTGACTGGAAACCACTAGCCACTGGCTACTATTAAAATTCAAATAGGCGTGAAAAGATTTGTAAATGTAAGTGGGATATTTACCAGACATCCAAGAAGGGTTACAGTTTTCCGCGAGTTCCTTGCTGTGCTGTGTTACTTAATCTGAGGGCACGGCAGTGCCCCAGCCAAGACTCGAGCAAAGCGGGCACGGCCGTACCATCTTTTCTCGAAGAGTTTCGCGGCTATTTCTGCCCCCTGTATCTTCCATGTGAACAAAGCTAGGAGTTTAGGTTTTCGATGACCAAGAGTAAGTATTAGAACAAGCTCAGTCTCAAAATTACAAGACATTTGAATAAATAGTTTACGAGTTATGAGCGATCAAAGTTACACCATTTTGTCACTGACTCACTCACTGACCGATCATCAAAAGTCTAAGGTACTTCTAGCAAACTTAGAATCTTCAAATTTGGCACCAAGATAGGTTATTAGCTATATATAAAGGGAAAATTATAAAAACCTTAAAACTTAATAAAAAAATAGGAAACAAATTTATATTTGCGGTTTTTCAAGAACATTGTGTATGAATTTTGACTGCATTGATAACTTTGTTATTTATTTATGTACAAAATGTGACTACATATTTGTTTTATTGTTACGTAGTGTGGTATATTGTTATTATGTATTAAATATACATACATATGAATAAAAAAGCTAGGTTAAAATGAAATGAATAATGATAAAATCTTTCATATTAATGCAGTGCGATAAATACTGCATGCTCGCTCGATAGATGGCGTTGTCCTGGTCTAAATCGCGCTAAATCAAATAATTGCCCCTGGCTGGAGGCCTTAAATTCTAGGCATCCACAGGGAAAAGTCCGATTAAGCAGTACACGGCCTCCTAGGCTGAACTGCGAGATGCCATACCAAAAAAAAAATCAAATAATTTCATGTGATAGCGCCATCTACCTCTGAAATAAATCTCTTTTATTCTAAAAGATATTGGATTCAAAAATTCGACAATTCATTTAGTTAATTTAAAAAAATGTTGTTTACGTGCTTTTTCAACATTATTTAGTTTGTTATATATTTAGTTAGTTGCATGTAAGTTAATTTAATTTGTTATATACTTAGAGAAGAAAGAGACCTACAAAAAATAAATAAGATCCCACCAAAAACATTAAATGTAAAAAAAGCCAATCCTCTACGCAATTCATCCACCGTAAAAAGTTTTGAGATCGCATAGAAGCCAAGTCCTGTTCAACTTTATTTGTAATAATAAATCAATATTTTGTGACTAAGTATATCAATAGTTTTGTTCACATTACAATAATATTGTCTTGGCCAAAGTTAAAAGTCGCTCCTTGAAATAATGTGTAAATACCATTGAATTGATAAATTCTATATGGACATGATTTTACGATTGGACTGATTATGGACTGATTGGAATTTGAGATCACCATGGACAAAACATGCGCCATAGTACATGTGCAGTTCATTGATGTTGGATGATACTGACTGTCGGTCATTTAGTAACAATTGAATAAACATTCTGTGATATTAAACTTCATGTTTGACTTTCACCTCTCCAAGATATGCTGTATTATATTTGTAGTTTACTGTGCTCATGACCAAGTCAATGTTATTGTAAAGTGAACGAAACTATTGATATAGTCACAAAATATTGATTTATTAATACAAATAAAGTTGAACAGGACTTGGCTTCTATGCGTTCTCAAAACTTTTTACGGTGGATGAATTGCGTAGAGGATTGGCTTTTTTTTACATTTAATGTTTTTGGTGGGATCATGTTTGTTAGCATCCAGTCCAGTATAGAGTAAAATAGATCCATGGTTACAACTGACACGGAGACGGAGGTGTCATAAGTCGTGTCAAGTCTGTCAACTGAATGACAGATTGCGGTCCAGCTAAAAATTCTTTCAATAATTTAACTACACATGGGATAAACAAAAGGGATAGAGTAATTGAAAGACTGTGGGAGTAAAAGAAAAATATCATAATTTTGTGCTTTCAGCAATAAGGTATTCTCTGTCATGTCGTATAACCTCCAATTGGTAAGGTGTACAAGTACAAGCTCGGTTGCGATTTGCTGATTGTAAAATGAAAGGCATGCAACTTAGAACTGAGGGCCTGTAATTACTTCTTAGCAACTACTCAACAAACACTTTTACTCGGAAGCCTTGACTGGATAGACCTTTGTGATAAATTTAAGTTCAAGTTTAAGCTATGGCAGATAACCAAGAAACTATACTTTTAAAAATAAAAGAACAAGGCGATCTCGTAAGGAAATTAAAAGCTGCAAAAGAATCAAGTGAAAAGGTAAGTGAATTGAGATAAATCTTAGCAAGCGTGAACTTACCATATTGATGCATTGTTTCTGTATTGCATCAGACTTTAAAGTAAATGTGAATTGTATTAATTGTAGACTAAGAAGAATAATAGTTCACCGTACGATTTACCAGAGATTGATAAACACTTATGTCAGTACAGTTATATCTGTGGCTATAACCCCAGTTATTGTGACATAGAACTGAAGAATGACTTAGGAAATAACATAGATTTTAATAAATACAAACACATCAAGAGGTGGTGGTACCATATGCGGAGTTTCAGTGACTCTGAAGTATCATTGTTGCCTAAATTGAATCCTCCCAAAGTGTTACAAAGAGAGAAAGATGGCTCAACACTTGATCAGCAGGTGTGTTCATGAGTTCTCAGACTGTTGTAGTTTTGATGCTTTGTTTGTACATAAGCTGGGCATATGTTGTGTGGACCATCACCTTATTGTATTACACCCTTGAGTAGAAGTTGAATCTCCACATATGTTTGTTTCGTCACCACAACCTCTTCCGTGTTCACGACTCTTGAACTCAACATTTTCATATTTTCTGACTCAAAATTGTTTTCTTTTTCCGGTTGGTACAAAGTAATGCTGTGGTGACGAGATATCATATTGCTTGAAATTGTGGAGAATTAAAACTAGTGAAGCATGTCTTTCAAAGTGTTGAGGTTCTTAAAGAACCACTCAATTGTGATGCGATTACACAATTCAGTACTGAGCACGAATTTCACAAAATGTATTGCAACATCATCTCAGTGCAAGGTATTGGTGGCCTACTTACTGCTTTCTTACTTTACTTCAGTAATTAGCTAATTATTTTAGGGGTAATGATTAAGCAAACTCTTTTTATTATAATCAGAATTTATTTATTCTACTGGAATTAAACAAAAAGTAAAATCTTACCCCTTTCTTAATTCTGTACCTAATTTCGAATATCTTACACACATAAAATTATTTCACTGTTTTTTCAGATTCAAGAGGAAGTAGCAAAGTTATTGGCACTGAAGGCTCAGCTGGCTCCTGAAGATGCTGCTCCTCAGAAGTTTACCCTCAAAACACCTAAGGGAACGAGGGATTACAATCCACAACAAATGAGCATAAGAAATGGAGTACTAGAAAAGATAATTTCAGTATTCAAAAGACACGGTGCTGAATGTATTGACACACCTGTATTTGAATTGAAGGTAATAAAATTATTAACATCAGCATCATGAAGAAATATTACCACTGTTATTCACTTTTATTAATTATATTGTTACATATTTTACAACCTTTCAACATAATAAAATTATTGTATAAGTTTCACATGTAACTGATAAATTAATAAAGGAAGCAAATGATTGAAACTGTATTAAGTTATTATTAATTTAAATTGGGGTTCTATTTAAGCTTCTATTTACTGAACTATGTTTTGACTCAAATCACCATTTGAATGATTTGTAATATTATTGTTTTATAGGAAGTATTGACTGGCAAATATGGAGAGGACTCCAAACTAATCTATGACTTAAAAGACCAAGGAGGCGAGATCCTGTCTCTCAGATATGACTTGACCGTCCCACTCGCGCGTTACTTAGCGATGAACAAGATTAACACTTTGAAGAGATACCACATTGCTAAGGTGTATCGGCGCGATAACCCTGCGATGACCAGAGGCAGATACAGGGAGTTCTATCAATGTGTAAGTTTCATTTGATATGTAACAATATGTATAAAAATAAGAAACAAAATCTTCTTCAAGTTTCGTAACACAATACAGTCATACTATTGTCATATAAAGGTTCACATCATCTCCCCCGGAAGCCGACCCCAACATAGTTGAGAAAAGGCTCGGGAGATGATGAATACAAACAACTATTATTATACTAGCTGGTGCCCGCGACTTCGTCTGCGCAGGTTTAGTATTTCGAACAATATGCGTACAAATTGTAGCCTATGTGTTATTCTGATGTATAAGCTATATTATTGTAAAGTTTCATTAAAATCCATTCAGTAGTTTTTGCGTGAAAGAGTAACAAACATCCATACATCCATACATACAAACTTTCGCGTTTATAATATTAGTAGGATAAAATTTAACACCTATATTATTAGTAGTAATTTGTCTTTATAAAACTTTGGTATAGTTATTATTGTGTTATGGTTACTTTTCATGTGTGTAACTAATTTGTCGTATTAGGCTGGTGACATGTAATGATAAAATTAGCTGTTTGAAATAAATAAATAAGTTCCGATTTCTCCAAAATAATATTAAATTATGGTTCAATATTTTTTCCAGGATTTCGACATTGCTGGCCAGTATGACCCTATGGTGCCCGATGCGGAATGTCTGAAGGTAGTGACAGAGATACTTGATGCCCTTCAGATCGGCACATATGTATTGAAGGTGAATCATCGGCGACTGCTCGACGGTATGTTTGAAGCTTGCGGCGTTCCCGCCGATAAGTTCAGAACTACATGTTCCACGGTTGATAAATTAGACAAGGTAAGTTTAAGAACGCTAAAGTAGTTGTAGATTAGGCGAATTTCAATACTACTTCGTACGTTACTGAGATCCTCAGATGGAGGGTTTGATCTGTATAACAAATAATAATCTGTGGTTTATACTATACACATTAGTAGAAACTGCCATTTCTTGTTAAAGATTATGTAAAATGTCAATGTTAAATCATTAATTTTACATTTTATGTAGATTGGATTTTGTATGTAGGTATCTTCAACTTAGGGGCCGTTCAAATATTACGTAAGCAGATTTATTACAATTATTTACCCCCCCATCCCCCTTGTCAGCAAAAGTAAGCAAAGCTTTTACCTTCCCCCCATGCTTACGTAAACATTTTTCAATTAAAAGTATATTTTTTTATATTATAATTATAATGTTATAGTATCCGAACAAAACAATACACTGATAGAAGAAATTTAGACAAGTGAACAGCGCACGGTAATTCCCCGAATCGATTCTAAAGCGAGTGCCTAACTCCCCACCCCCTATAGTGCTTACGTAATACTTGAACGGCCCCTTAACAAGAATCAACATTAGGTTAAAGGCCTGTAGTTGCTCTATTATACTTAAACTAAACACATTTTCATAATTTTTCAGTCGCCATGGGAGGAAGTGAGAGCTGAAATGATAAATGAGAAGGGCATATCACCCGACGCAGCAGACAGGATAGGAGAATACGTACGTTTGAATGGCAGCGTTGAGCTTGCTGACAAACTACTGCAAGACGAGAAACTGTCCAAAACTAAGGCAGCAGTGGAAGGCTTACAAGGAATTAAGCTGCTGTTGGAATATTGTGAACTCTTTGGTATAAAGGATAAGATATTGTTTGATCTCAGTCTTGCGAGAGGATTGGATTATTATACTGGTGTTATTTATGAAGCCGTGTTGACGCGTAAGTGGTTTAATGCAATATTTTAAAGTAATGATAACATAGTGATTGACAGACGCTGCAAAAATTACTCTCGTAAGTGAAAGTAGGCGCTCTACTTGACTTATTAGAAAATTGGAATGTAAAATGCGGTTTCCTTTGATTGGTCTCACAGCTCATTGTGTACAGCCATATTCGTTTAAAACCTCAGCTTAATGTTTTCGAAATTGATCCTTGGTTCATTGGTTCTGACCGACAACCGTTTTAATTACCAATTGTTGGTACTAAATTGATTTAATCAACACACCTTGGCTATGCCAATTATAATGATTGTCGACTTATTATTGAGAGCAGATTGTGTGTTTCCTTTCAGAACCAATTAAAATCGGCAATGAGGAGCAAACCGTAGGGTCGATCGCGGGAGGCGGGAGATACGATAATCTCGTTGGCATGTTCGACTCGAAGAATAAACAGGTAAAGTGTTCCTATATTAATATTAAAAAAAGATAAGGTGTTATATATTTTACAGCTGTTGCGCAAAGGCTGCACAGACATATAAACAAACAATAGTCCTAATGTTGGTACTCAATGCATATGGATTGCCATCCACAGTCAAAATTATGATAGGTCAAAAACGTTGCCACAGTATAAACCCTGTACATTATATTGTTTGCATTGTAACCATATTATGTGTATACGTTAAGTAACTACACTACACAGTAACAACCTTTTGGCAACAAAATTGCGTAATAGCCGCTAATGAAATTAATGTTGTAGGTAATTGTTAGCTAATTGCCTGTTAACGTGTTTTTTCATTTACATAATAAAGATTTAATGCATTTTGGCTTTGCTATCAATGTGTAATCCTTGCAAAAATTATAATGCTGAAGCGATTATGTCTGTTTTTTATTGTGTAAATAAGTAGCGTAGTATAAATAAAAAGAGATTCAGAAAATATGTAGCTTTCCAGGCATCCAGGTCCAACCGAACCATTGGAACCATGTGTCAACCGAACCATGTAAAATATAGTAAGATTTTAAGAAAACTTGGACAGTTTACTGCACTTAAAGCATTAATAAATTCATGTAAAATTGTAATGACATCCTCTATTATGATTAGCATGCATAATACAGTTTTTATGAATAATTTAAAAGATATGTTCGTTCAAGCGTTAGTAATTCTATGCGTCGTGATTAATTTAGTAATTGATGTTATTGTTCTATGCGTGACGGTTGCCGACAATGGCTAATTATGAATATCGCTAAACTAAACGAAAGATTCTTTGTCTCGGTTGAATAGTTCCACATCAGAGGTAAAAACACGACTAAAGAGGAGTATGGGGGTATTACACAAGGAAATGCACAAGTGGAGTCCACAGGGGAAGTACATGAGGAAGTGCACAAGGGAGAACATAAGGGTTTATAAGCATATATAATAAAACCAAATAATATTACCAGGTGCCGTGCGTCGGAGTAAGTATCGGCGTGGAGCGCATATTCTCTGTATTAGAGGCGAAGTTAGCGGCCGGCGACATCAGCGTCCGCACGAGTGACGTGGACGTGTACGTCGCGTCCGCGCAGAAGAACTTCCTCGAAGAGCGCATGAAGATCTGCGCTGAACTGTGGAATGCTGGGATTAAGGTAATTTGAAATATCAGTGCAATTACAAGTATAAGCATACAAGTCTAGGTATACATGTGTAGGTACACAAGTATAGGTATACATGTGTAGGTATACATGTGTAGGTATACAAATATAGGTATACATGTGTAGGTATACATGTGTAGGTATACATGTATATGTATACATGTGTAGGTATACAAGTATAGGTATACATGTGTAGGTATACATGTATAGGTATACATGTGTAGGTATACAAGTATAGGTATACATGTGTAGGTATACATGTATAGGTATACATGTGTAGGTATACAAGTATAGGTATACATGTGTAGGTATAC
Organism: Helicoverpa assulta; assembly: GCA_963856015.1. Classification (NCBI taxonomy): domain Eukaryota; kingdom Metazoa; phylum Arthropoda; class Insecta; order Lepidoptera; family Noctuidae; genus Helicoverpa; species Helicoverpa assulta. The sequence continues at coordinate 9,275,369 of CAWLCW010000016.1, forward strand.
ATGTATAGGTATACATGTGTAGGTATACAAGTATAGGTATACATGTGTAGGTATATGTGTGTAGGTATACATGTATAGGCATACATGTGTAGGTATACGTGTGTAGGTATACATGTGTAGGTATACATGTATAGGTATACAAGTATAGGTATACATGTGTAGGTATACATGAATAGGTATACATGTGTAGGTATACATGTGTAGGTATACATGTGTATGTATACAAGTATAGGTATACATGTGTAGGTATACAAGTATAGGTATACATGTGTAGGTATACATGTGTAGGTATACATGTATAGGTATACATGTGTAGGTATACAAGTATAGGTATACATGTGTAGGTATACATGTGTAGGTATACATGTATAGGTATACATGTGTAGGTATACAAGTATAGGTATACAAGTGTAGGTATACATGTGTAGGTATACATGTGTAGGTATACAAGTATAGGTATACATGTGTAGGTATACAAGTATAGGTATACATGTGTAGGTATACATGTGTAGGTATACAAGTATAGGTATACAAGTATAGGTATACATGTGTAGGTATACAAGTATAGGTATACAAGTATAGGTATTTGCAATACATAGTATAAAACAGTCCTTTTGTTACTCTATCTGTTCGCGACAAACTTAAAAACTACTGAAGGGAAATTTAATTTGAGGAAGGTTTATGTATAAAAATACTATGCCGAAGCTCTACTATGCCTCTGGAAAAATACATTGAATCATATTACTTAATTAAATACATTCTCTCTAATGATCATGATGACAATATTTAGCAAATATTTTATTTCACTATTATTTTTAACAAAATTTAACATTACATTTAATTATCATTTTTTAAAACATTTAACTTAACTAGATATCTATTTTTATACCATTACTTTATCAATCTATTCTATTCCAGACTGAGCAATCATACAAGAAGAACCCTAAAATGCTGACCCAGCTACAGCACTGCGAAGAGAACGGCATTCCTATAGCCGTTGTTCTAGGCGAGTCGGAACTCAAGCGTGGGGTCGTGAAAGTCAGAAACATTACTACCAGGCAAGAAGACGAAGTACCGAGGGACAAACTTGTTGAAGACTTGAAGACCAGAATCGCGGCCTTGAATGTCAACGAAATCAACGGCTCTGCGTAGCTCTAACTAAACAGTACATTTTTAATGATTCCTACACAACCCAGTTTTGTATTTTAATAACAAATAGTGACCTGCCTCCGTGATAAGTATCTGAATTTATTTTGTGCTGCAATGAAGTTGATAGTCAGCTGTCACAATTCTTTAGATATAAACAAAAATATTATTTATATTCTTTAAATACTTACAATAATATATTATAGAGCTAAAGTTGCATTGAACAGGATCGAGTTGAATTTGACGCTGCATAATCACAGCATTTTAAGCTTTAACACCATTGCGTAATGTTCAAATTTGTGGGGCAATAGATAAAACAAAGGCGATACGAATTTTCGACTCTGTGTCAATGTTACTTTAGCTAACGTGTGCTTTGTTTTTTCAGATTACGCATTTTAGTATTTATTCAACTCCAACATTGTTATTTCTTAAACATTTTAGTAAGACTTCGGGGTTTTTTTAGCTAAACTTATGTTCTGACAAGTTTTAAGCATTTAAGGTGTGAAATATTCTTTGTTATAATTTTTAATAAATTCCATGCAAAGAAACGAAGCTTGCAAATTTTTGATACCACGTCATCTCCGAGCGATATATTTTAATATTTTCATTTCATTTCATATACCTACAAAACAAGATAATGATTTAGTATTAAATAGACATACAGCGGGATATGAATATCATAGATAGGTTTATTAAATTTTATTTCGGTCGCAATCAGACTGAACTGTTTGAGCAACATTCGATTCACACTACCTAATATCATTACAGAATTCAAAGATAAGCAATCGACCTATGATAATAAAAATTCTAGCCTATTTATTTGTTGTACCTAAAGATAGAATAGGAATCACATAGTATTGCGAATTTTCCAAAAATTCTGATGGTATTAACTATTTATTTCATGAATATGTTAAATTATACATAACTTGTAACTGTTTTAATAAAATACAGTATGTAGTAATTTATTGTAGAACTACAAAATCTTAAGTTAACAACAATAAATAGAAATTAATCCATTACAGAATTTATGTATATTTGTGAACTGTTTTAACATTGGTTTAAATAAATTTAAAAGGAAAAAAATCATGGCTTTTATTTTTTAACAAACCTTGTAGTGGTAATGGGATGAGGAACCTACTTTTTAAACACTAATCATAATAATTATTATGAAAAACTGGACGAAAATTATTCGGTTCATTTATTGCGGGGGTGTTTCATCAAATGACTTTTTTGCATTCCCTCGGAATACTGCGAAGTCGCAGGTTCATCATTTACATAACATTTCACTAACAGAGCCAAAAAGTAATTTTGTTAATTCAAAAGGTGCCATTGCGATGAATTTCAAAATTATCTCCAAGAGCCGAAGTAGAAATAGAGTAAAATCTTGGTTGCGTACCCCAATTCGTGGAGGTTATCCAAGCTTGTTCTTGGCACGTTTTTATCAACGTACCAGCAGTATATCATATACAGTGCCGTAACTAGGGCGGTGCCAGCGGTGCCCAGGCACAGGGCGCAGACCCTGGAGGGGCGCAGAAATGACCAGACCAGTATCTAGGTTTTGTTTCATGCATGGTAGTTAGTAGGTACATTTTGTTTTATTGTGAATATGGTGTAGACGCGCCCTCTGTACTATCTATATCTATATGGCATTTTTCAAGCGATCTTGAAACAACAACACTTGTAAAGGTGGTTTTATATTTGTCTGATGTGTTGTGACGTGACGCGTCAGAACGGTATCGGTTTCATACATTTAGTACTAGCTGGTGCCCGCGACTTCGTCTGCGCAGGATTAGTATTTCGAACAATATGTTTATAAATTGTAGCCAGTAGTGGCTTTAGGGTAGGGCGCGGTTGGGCGACGGCCCAGAGCGCCGGACATAAGGGGCGCCGCAGGCGCCCCCAACCAATCTTTGATCAGAATTTTACTCCTATTTTTGTTTTAATTTTCATCAAAGATCGCAGCTTACAAGAACTGTATCCAAATGTATGGATAGCATCAGGGCCGCCTTAACCTATGGTGCATGGTGTGCGAATAACCCGGGCGCCGCGGGCTCAGGGGCGCCGCGGTAGGCTCCTGGACCAAGAAATTTCAATTAAATTAATGTATTGTCATACAATGCCGGGCGCGTTAGATACACTACTTTTATGAAAAATTTTCGCGCTCGCTTCGCTCGCGGCTTCTTCACTTCACAGTCGCCTTTTATTATATAAAAAAAGCTTTTTCGGGCTTGCTTCACTTTATAGTTGTTTTTATTTTTCATCATTTTTTTGTCTACCCTAGCAAAAAGGTAGCGTTGTTTTTAAGTCCTTTTATTAATTAGAAAGTAACTTCTAGTTTCTATTTATGGTACTACTTTAAGTCCCAAAATTTTAATTCATAGGCGCCAACACCAACAAAGAGTTATCTACGTTTGGGCAACATTTTAAGTCATTTTTGTTTTGAGTTCTAAAATATAAAAAAAAATTTCGCGCTCGCTTCGCTCGCGCAATCAGAACCTGTGTTCCCGTGTTTTTGCATTCACCAACCAGCAATAACTTATGTACGATTGGGCTACATTTTAGGTAATTTTTGCTTGGACTTGTGAACTATGAAAAAAAAATTCGCGCTCGCTTCGCTCGCGCAATCGGTAACTACATATATTATGTCTCTGTTTTTCGTATGGGTTTGAATTGCAGTTGGGGGCGCCGTAGAAATCTCGCCCAGGGCGCTAGTAGAATTAAAGCCGGCACTGATTGTAGCCTATGTGTTATTCTGATGTATAAGCTATATTATTGTAAAGTTTCATTAAAATCCATTCAGTAGGTAGTTTTTGCGTGAAAGAGTAACAAACATCCATCCATCCATGTATACAAACTTTCGCGTTTATAATATTAGTAGGATGGTAACGTTCACACTAGTGCGTAACGTGTTGTGTTGTGATGGCTTATGTATGGAACCGATACAGTTCTGACGCGTCACGTCACGACACATCAGACAAATATAAATCCACCTTGTCTTGCTCGCAATATTACATACACAAACAAAAGTACCTATACCGTAACTATGAGATAATTTCTGTCTAACTAAAAAGTTCTAAGCAAATCTGTCAATCTAGCTGAAGAGATGTACATATAGTTCACGTTACGCTATCATTGCTGTCAGCCACATTCATTGGTCCTCCCTTTATCTTTGATTTTATTCATTAACTACGCGTGCGGCGTTACTGACGCACTAGCGTGCGAGAGATAGATTTTGAATAAACAATTTTTATCTTAAAGAAATCTACTAAGTACCTATACCTTCGTAAAAAAAAAATAGATAGATTTATTTTATGCACATTTGTCCACTTTATTGTCAGAGCCTGGTTAGAGCATTTTTCAAGGGCGCAGTTTTGAAAGCTCGCACCGGGCGCATAAAAGGCTAGTTACGGCACTGATCATATATTCCATAAGAACGATCTTTATGTACTCCCTTATGTACCGATACCGATATACACTCCTTACCTTTATATTAGTATACTTCCTTATATATTACCACTATGTACTCCTTATTTATTTCCCCTAAATACTCCCTCTATGTTCATATTCTCCTCTTATCTCCCGCATGAGTACGTACCTACCTACCTTTTTTTTATAACGACGTCAAAAATCATCAAATGACCCTCCCGCTGTGGGTTAGCAGCGGTGAGGGAGTGTCAGACTTTTACTGACTAATAATCCATCGTGTTCCTTCGTAGGTCTTTTATGTACCAGGGCCGCGGTAACTCTTTCGAACAATTCCGCAGCCCCGGCGGGCCTTGGCCCTGTTGGGCCCCGCAGGGTAATGTATTACCGCTATGTACTCCTTATTTAGTACCCCTAAATATTCCCTCTATGTTTTTTCACATGAGGACTTACCTACCTACCTGATTTTAGTGATTTTAATGAATGTGGTTGTAGATATACCTGAATTTTTAATCATATCGGTTAGATGTGCTCACAGCCTCACAACCTTTCTTCAGGGCTTGATCCCCTCCTGATAGTACTTACGTAGCTAAATTAAGTCTCGCGTTTGAATGAAAACCCTATGCAATACGGAAACATCAACTATTATGGATAGCCACTACATTATTGCTAACAGAACAGTAACCTATGTCATTGTAATGAAAATCTCACTAACTAGGTAGGTACCCACTTACGCAGAATGGCCCCAAAAAAAATGGGATGATTCAATGACCTTCTAGTCAACGTCCCGTTTGGATTCCATTGACCTCGATCGGTTTGTCCTACAGAACGTGAGCGTGCTTCTAGCTCCATAATGTCATGTCATGGACGCGCCAGCCTCTCGTTTGACTCATTGTTCCCACAACAGCTTCTGTGGTTCCTGTCATTGTGCTCTGATACACCGTGAAGCTCAACACGATTTTCATCGATATAAAACTCTTTATACCATTAAAACCCAGCCTATTATAAGTTATACCGTTTTACTGACAACATCTATCGCAGATGCATAGCAATGGTGCCCCGGTATAAATATTACTTTAGTTTGATAGTTATTGTGCTCTTACTTCTGTCGACAGTCAATGGATCGACAATCAAAGACGCTCTGGAGGAACACTTGAAGGATATAGCACATGATGAAGGAGTAGAATCCATTAAACATGACAAGCAGAAAGGTGAAAAAATACACCAAGAAGAAAGTCAGCTGAATGACAACCACAAGAACCAGTATTCAAAAGCTAATGACGAAGCAAAATATTTGAAGAAGGAACATGATACTAAATCGGCTTCAGAGAGTGATGCTTATAAAGGCTACAACAGTAAACACGACAAAGCGGAGGACAGTGAAGCTACGGGTTTCAAGAGAGGCCACAAGAAGGGACATCACAAGCAAGGATTCCAAAATTCTTATCACAAAGACGAGTCATCGAATAAAAGTACCTTTTTTGACGACTTTAATGATGAAGGCGATCAAGCCGCGTATAACAGCAGATTGAACAAACACGATAACCAAGGTGGAAGGAGCTATCATGGATCCCACAATAATGGCCAGGAATACGTTCGAGACAATTATAACGGTGGAGGCTATAATAGATACGGCGACTCAGGTGTAAAGCAGCATGGTCATCAAGACTATGGCAAAAAATACTACTTGGACGATCAATTGAATCACAATAAGTACCGCAATACTCACAACAATCACGCTAGAGATCACATTAGGGATCGGCATGAGTATCAAGCTCCCGAAGTTCATCACCATCATGATCCTGGATGGGACTGGCAAAAGTGGGAAGATAAAAGAGGCTGGGAACGCCCCGGATGGCAACGAGACCCAGGTTGGGAAAGGGATCCAGGATGGGAAAGAGATCCCGGTTGGCAGAGAGATCCTGGTTGGCAAAGAGACCCTGGTTGGCAGCGGGATCCTGGTTGGCAGAGAGACCCTGGTTGGGAGAGAGATTACGGCGGTCCTGGATATTATGATGATAGAGGCATTCGCCATGAAGGTGGATATGGTTATGGTCCCAATCATGGTTACGGCTATGGCTATGACGAATCCCGAGCAAACCCTGTAGCAGAAATCCCGAAGAACGCACCCGTAGTTGCGCATAGAAAGCAAACTATAACTATCTATGAGGACCCGAGATACGATGGTAAGGATAAGGGTCAATTGAGAAAGGAGGAGGGGGATTACCTTCAACTGGATTTCAAGCCGAGCAGTCATCGATACGCTAGTTACGACGATACCTATTATAATGTTCCAGTAACCCGAGAGGGCGCGATGGAAGCCAGCAAAATTAATAGATTAGTTTACAATTATCGAAGACAATAAACGTGAGGGAAATACTTATGAACCATTGCTTTCTACAGATACTCATAAAATAATTTGTATTATTTTCAGCTTCTGTATAAGTAGTTTACTTTCAGTAATGTTGTGTTCCTGAAAAAGATAATTGTAATTGTAGGTATAGGTAGCTATAAGGTTGAAGTGCCCTAAATTAATTCAAAGTCAGCAATTCAATGAATTCTTGTTTAAAACGAAAACAACTTGTGGTCTTGGGACCTTGGGAAATAGGTGGTGGGTAAAATATTCATAAAGATTTTATTTATTCTGAGTTTAAGTATGCAAGTAGGAATAACATTTTCCATAAACGTGTAAAAAGTGAAAATGTATTTACTACCTACGGAAAAATATACATTTCGTAGAAGGTTCGGTATTTCATTTCTGCCTTTATAAGAGCCGAAAATTCGGGATATGCAGATATTAAAATATGAGTATTGACAGATTTACAGTGAAGCGTGGAAGTCAAATAGGTATCACTTTGAAGGGATTCCTCGGGGCAGTTGCTACGTGACGGACGGACGGTCAGCCGGGCGGAGTATTTCAATATGCTACATGCGGCACGGTTGAGGGCGCCGGGCTTTCGACCGTGACGGCTCCGGGAGCGTGCTAAATCGGTGTCACTGGTCCGGGGCTAAACTGTGCCTGTATACCGTAACTTATGATAATCGCCTTTATCGGATTTTGATGGTGTCTATTTGCACTCTCATTTGTTATAAGCAAATAGTCCTTGTTTCATAAAACATACTTAGCAGTAACGGAAACTATTATTAGTTGGCCTCTTCTCGAAAATATTTTGTTTTAGTCGTCTAAACTTATTTGCACAACACCCATTTTTAGCCATATCATATTCAGGTAAGAGTGGAAAAGACGCATTATTTATTAAATAAGTGGCCAATAAATTTTAATAGCTAAAGTCAAGAAGTCATTTGTGCCACCTCGACGGCTCCACAATTTGCTCGCTGCGGCGTGAACTCTTGCAAAATTCACAAAACTCTTGGGTGTCTTTCACGATAATTTCAACCATAATACCGAATTAAGTCGTTTTATTACCCCTTCCGTTTTAATTAAAAGACATCGTTATTGAGCCACTACCTACTCGTAGATATTTTTCAGTGCTTTTATTTGTAATTTAAATTTTGCAACCCTTAACCGCGGTTCCGCTTTAGGGGGATAAACTAATTTAAACGTTAAGCTCCGGACAAAGTCTCGTTTTATAATATGTATGGTCTGGGCAACATTTTAAAATTGGATTAGACCAGCGTGCATCCGAAATAAAGTCTCGCTTGTTTTTATATTTTTTCTCTGGATAATTCAGTTGTTTTCAGAATGGGGTAATTTATTTTGAAAAGCTTAGCTGGACCCCGGATTAGGTACCTACGCCATATGGAGAGTATTTAGAATACAGATGATTTTTCTTATAATTACATTTTATTTCCCCACATTAATCTCTGGTGCATAAATTAAGTATACATTAAAAAAAAAAACATCACAAATAAGTATTGTGTCAAACAGTATATTGGGACAAGTTATTAATTCCGGCTACGCGTAGTGTTTATCCATATTCATAAATTTATATGAAAATCAGCTACCAAGTTTTGGTTTGATGTTGATTATTTTATCTACCTAGGTAAATGATAAGTGAATCTAAAGGGATATGCATATTAGCAGCCAATCTGCAATTTAAAAAATAACAAACCTGTCCCTTTGTGCTGTAAGTGCAACGAATAGTCGCTGTATTTAGTTTATCTCGCCTTGTTGAATTAATTAAGAGAGTACTCGGTTTAAATCATCCTCTGTTTTTGGTTACTGAGTTTTGGTAGTTTCAATTGCAGGGTAATATTTTTGTATTGTAATATAAGTGGGCTCCTAAGTGTGTCTGGTACGTATGTAAGTGAGGTGGTATAACAAAGACTAATAGGGTATCTTTAAATCTCTTTGAATGGCAATAAATACAGTAAAAGTCTCCGTGTGAGAGGAGGCCTGTGCCCAGCAGTGGGACGATAAAAAGGCTGTAACAGTAACAGTAAGTAGTGTTTTTTTTTTCATTTTTATTAATTGGTATTAAAACTGCTATAAGGTTAAGGTTACCCCAAAACTCTTTACTCGATATTTTAACATCTTATCATTATATATTTTCTCGAATACAAACATCGAAGTTAAAATTTCCTTCTTGGGGAAAAGGAAAACTGCTCCCAAAGCAACAAGGGTAAGTACCTAATCACCTTCAAACTAATCACCGAGCCCTCACTTTTTATTGTACTTGCTAACGACTTGTCTTAGCACTAAAGCAATTTCAAAATGGCTCCCGAATAACACGCCAATAATCGTTAGCACCGATTGGAAAACAAAACTGTGATTATAGGGTATTATCTAGGCTTTCCCTTCTCTTTCTGTCTCGTTAATAAAAGTAATGTCGTCTCATTTGTCTCGTGAGGGGACGAGATAGAGTGACATTACTTTAACGAACTTTCAATGGTCCACAACGGGATGGGGTTCGGTATTTTCTTGTTAGTTTTCATCTGATAGAGCTTAGCTTTGTATAATTGCATACAAATTGTGTTTGGACAAAGAAAGGGGTTGAGTTCCTTTTGATGTGTTTCTAAAGTTAGACACATTTTATTTACAAGTACTTTGGATTGGACTATTTTCCTTCTTGTTCAGAATGTGTTTGGAACTTTATTGCACAAGAGGAACAGCTGCAGCAGAATTCAATTTAGGTTATAAATCCTCTTTCCACGAAAACAAAGGAAGGTGTACCAGCAGTAAGTAGCATAATTCTCTTTCCGCACCGCACTTCACAAATCGTGGTATCAGGAGCTTATTTTCTAAGCAGTCGGCTCGTCGCCCACAAAGTTGCTCCAACAATGAACGCAAACGCAACTCTCTCCGTTATCTGCGACTGTTTATTGTCTGAACTTGGCTGGATGGCCGTTTTGTTGCCGATTCCCCGACAACTCGGTTTAGATGAGCAAGTTAGACGCGACGCGACATTTAAAGGACACGATTTGGGTACGATCCGATGTTTCAAAGCGGTTCGTGGTTGGTATGAATTGTTGATTAAATAAGTTGGGTTTATCTACAGCTTATGATAATTCTGAACATTTTATTATATGTATACAAAAAAAAAGAACACCCACAGACAGTTTCCAGTTTCCACCCGTCTTTATAACAAAGACCTATAAATCTATAAACTATGCGAACTTCAATTCTTCTTTTTTCAGTTACTCCCAGTATTTTTTGGATCTACTCAGGACGGAGCAACTAGTCGAACTTGTTTTTTTGTCACTAAAATATTTTATCTACCACAAAACGCATCTTCTATCGTCGAATTGTTCTTACGCAAGTCGTGGAAGTCGTGGTGGCCTAGTGGGTAAAGAACCAACCTCTCGAGTATGAGGGTGTGGGTTCAATTCCAGGTCATGCAAGTACCAATGCAACTTTTCTAAGTTTGTATGTACTTTCTAAGTAATCTTAGACACCAATGGCTGATAAAAAGGTGAAGGAAAACATCTTGAGGAAACCTGGACTATATAGTCTGAAATCACCAACCCGCATTGAGCAAGCGTGGTGATTAATGCTCAATCCTTCTCCGTGTGAGAGGAGGCCTGTGCCCAGCAGTGGGACGATAAAAAAAAAGGCTGTAACAGTAACAGTAACACAACAAGTCGTGGAGTGTAAAACAGATATTATTCAAAGGGGTATTCATTCACTCGTGACGAATCTACTGCCTGTAGCTAACTAATTGGTATAAAATGAACCGCTCCCATGAGACTTGTCGCCCCGATTTTGTTTTAATCGAAATTTTCTGCGCAAAGTGTCGGCTGCGGGATGAATTGTCACAATTCTCAACATCCAATTAAACATCACGCTTTGTTAAACGTAATTTACGACGAAACGAAAAATATTACTAGACATAAAGAAGTTATCGAAGAAATTTTAATATAAAGAACAAGTCTTTTAATTTGAAAAGGGTTTTAAAAGACATTTTGTGGCTTCAGTACTTTCTTGTGGTTTCTTATTGTTTTCCAAATTTAATTTTTAGTACTCGATATCTCCACCCTTTTGTAAAACATTGAAACAAAAAAAAAAACACTAAGACATTCCCCTACTATGGGTTATAAGCAGCTCGACCGATCCCTAAAGGTTCACTAAACCGAGTAAACAATTAAACTGGCTAATAAATAATGGCTGTACATTCGGACTGGGTACTGTAAACGTCAAGCAATTCATGGTTCGTAAGTTACAGGTGTGCTAGTGTTTGCTATGTTCCACAAACAGCCTTCAGGTGAGCTATGGCCGCCCCTGTGTGCAGTTTTGCTTATTAACGAAACCAACATGGCGGCGTTTGATAAGATTTTGGTTTGTCTTGGCATTCGTGCCTCGAGGCCGCCTCCGGGCATTTGGAGTTGAGGCTAGTGTATGGAGAGTATGATTAGAATGTATGCTCTACTTTAGTGTATATTGCAACTTGATTATTAAGAAGATTTTACTTATAGCTACTCAAATAAGAACTGTCTACTTGATATGATCTCTATTTAAAACCTTGTTTACCAAGTACATCCATAATGCTATGAATGAAGTATGCAAAGTAGTAACTACATAAAGAATTAAATCATAAATATGGGTGTAATACCTAAAGTATAGGACAAGCTTGCAAACTCAAAGTAGGTTCCTTAACATTGTTTAACTTGCTATACATACTATATGTTCTACCAGTTATTGAGTCACAAGATCCTTTTGGGCTAAGTTAATTCGTACATAATTATAAAAGAGACTACAAAATCAGTAGAGCAACTTACAGCTAGTTTGAATAAGAAATTCGGTAGCAACGTGTAAAGCGCGCGCGACGCATAACTTGCCGACAGGCGCAAATCGCTCGCCTGCCTCAGATGACTGGCGTGACGTGTTACTACACACTCGTGTTATATGCTACAGGTACTTGACACGTTGTTACCAACAGTAAATAAACAACTGAACTGAGTTATAGTAATGCCTTTGTTAACAAGCAGTTGAAGCATTCCGTTCTTGAAAATAGTTTGGTTAAGCACCCTAGGTACCTACCTACGTGTAGTCTACAATACATAAGTAAGAATCTCCAAATGAAAAGGAAGTAAATAGGAATTAACCCCGTCCGCAGTTTGAGTCCAAGAAGATCGTGTAACAGAGCCCTAATAAAATAAAATTAAAATATGTTTATGTCAAGCCAGTAAACAAAGAATTTGCTTTAAAAGCCTTAACACGGTTTATATAATAAATATTTAAGGCTGTTAAACAACAACACGCCCAAAAGTAAACACTGGAGGAGTGGAGGCTCGAAGGAGGGGCTTATTACGGTAGGCTTAGCCGAGGCGTGTTATCTCGGCAAAGTTCAGAATTTGCAAGCGCCCCGAGCTTCGCGCAAAATATGAGAACGCTTCCAAACTTTGTATCGGCGCTTGACAATGAAATACTGTCGTCATTATCATAGTACACATGGAATTTATACCCCGCAGAATGCTTGTGGTAGACAAGGCGACAAAAATTCTTCATTCTGTTGTTGTCTTAAAATTGTATCTAGTCAGTTTAGTAAATGTTTTGATCTCAACTTACCCAACCACGCTTATTCTTTGACTAAGATTATGTTCCTATTTTGACATGTAAATTTACTTACAATAAACGTTATCCTGTCTATAGAAAGGATCACTCCAATAAACTCACAAACAAAGTTGTTGAGTAAGTCTTTACAAGTGAGTTGGGGGACAGCCGGGGAAAGAAACTGATAGATTGCCGCCATCCCGGATTAGGGGCGGACAATTAGATGCGTCGCTCGCCCGATCTAATCTGTACTAAGTTAGCCATTTGTTTCACATCACTCGATTACCTATAGCTCTGATTTATTTATGTAGATTCCGATAAGCTTTGTTTAATTCAGTTGTTGAGTTGAATGATATATAGACACATTTATTGGCCAAATGATTATTTTAGATATACATATGATTATTTAAACACAGTAGGTACCTACTCACCAATATTTTATATTTCGAGATTAATCCTCTCTCTGCCTGAAGTTAAAATCTAAGACAAAATGACACCACAAATCATAAAAAGATAACGTCTCAATTCATAGCGCAATTTTAATACCACCAAGGCGCACCACAATTAAAATAATTACGTCATAATATCATCATCTAAAATTAAATTTTCAGCCCTTCGACGCTCAAAGGTATCAAGTTGAACATCGAATAAATGTGGCCATTTCTCATTTTAACCGGAGCAAAACTTAATAACCCTACTGGAAACGCAATAATTACCAACGTTCAGTACGAGATTCGGGAGAGAAATAAATGAAAGTCATTAAGAGACTCGCGTTTAGATATTTCATCCCCCTTGAAGAAGACGTTAGCGGGGCCGCCGCGCCACCGTGTGGAGTGTTCCCACGCACCAAGCCAAAGAACAGCTATGCATTTTGTTTTGTGCCTACATTAAGTTTTTCATTAATCTATTTTTTAGTTTTCATAAGATTAGGACTAAATTATTTTATTTTCTTCTTAGAATTTGAACACTTTTAAATCCCTGACAAAAAGGGCCGTATTCTTGATTGAATAAGTTATTGTTGTAGGTTGTAGCTAGTAGGCTATGGCCACAGTTTGTAGCAATGGTAAACATCTAAGGAATTGTGTATTGTAGGTACATACTTACCTACTCGTAATCTTATACAATGCATTTCCAAGCGAAATTATCAAGATCCAAGACCTTGGAGATCGAAATATATACGATACTGCTGATACGAAAATGCAAAGAAAACGAGTTGTTGCTGTTTAACTCTTGTATTTTCATAGTAACGTCGTGTCTACAGCATTATTCTTGGAGCGCGTAGCACCTGACAAATTATCAGCTCTCAGAGGCAATCCTCACGTTTGTTTTTGTTGAACTGTTCGTGTGTTTTGCGTCCTGAGACTAATGTGCAATGTAATTGCCCACACCATTATAATAGCTTGGTTCACGTTACACAGAGAAAAATAAATAAATCTTCGCAGACAAGTAAGGGTATTGCAACTTACAAATGAGATGAAATATCTATTGTTATTTGTACTTTCAATACAGATATATCTTACTTAGGTTTTGCAGTACGTCACCCGCATATCGAAATCAAAGGATTTATAAAAAGGGTGAAAATATTAAACACAATGGGAGCGTGTTGACAGCGGGACGCGATTGCGGGCGCGCTAGCTCACGCAGAAGCAACCCTGTACCGTGCAAATACCAATTCGCGCTATTGACGGATTCTATTCGATTTTATTCGCGCTAGTGCTGTTTTGTTGCACAAATGTATCGATACTCGGTATTTATCTAATACCTAAACACGTAAGCTAATTAAGTAAACACAGAAAAGGATTTCACTACTTAACTTAAAATTCTCACAATTTGATTCGAATGGCTTAACTTTGACCGTTAAACATATCGTGAAGAAATACCAAATTAAATTTATTTTATTTCGATAACCGAATTATGGAAGCGAATAAAACCACAATTTTATATGATTTTAATTTAAACACGTCGATGTATTGTCAAAATATAAATCAACACTAGTACCTATCTGTAACCGCGAATCCCGAGGCACGCGCCATATCAGATTGCGGTGCGTTCCGCATATAGAACGGAGATTTTTTTCACAAAGCCCTATGAAATCGACACCTATACGCTTGAATTTTTGCCTATTTCTAACGCAGCATGAATTTTAAAAAAGAAAATCAACGGAGTCACACACTATACATACATAATGTACTGCATCACGGCCTTATACACTTACCCTCCTATTAATAAAAAAGGAGTAAGCTAAGTCCCACTTAAGCCTAAATATATGGTTATTCCTTTCATATTCCTGGCGTAACTAAAACTGACTAATATTTCGGATGATTAAAAGTGACGAAACGATGATTAAAAGTAATTAATTATGTTACTTCGTCTATTTCCTTCAAAGAATCACAATTTTAATCTTAATTTGAAGTAAGTCTCAAAACTCCATGAAGCAGGCTAATTAACAGGGATATCTTTATATTATTAGGTAAAGGAGTCGTGAAAATCCGCCGGCTTTATCTTCTCCCTTTAATTGTTGGCAGGAGTACTATCTGGAGTTTACTGGCGCCGATTGCACGCAATAAAACGTAACAGCCCTTTTGTTGTGAGTTGTTCATATCGCGGTTTTGTCGCCCGTGAACACTACGCTTTGTGGATTAAGAAAACATACAGCTGAGTGTTGGAGTTCATGTTTGTCCTTTTGGCGTATGAAAGTGCCAAGTTTTAGTAGTCGTTTATCTTTGTTGTGTTAACTAATACGTAATGGCATTTAATGGTACAGGGCTTATAATTAAGTGGTCTTCTTTCTCTTTTATTTTTAAATTTGGATAGACGCGCATCCTTTTGCGGAAGCATCTGGTATAAAAAGAAGATTGATAGTGTGATCCAAAATCTTCCTCACAATGTTTGCTATCGTAAACACGTCTGCGTATTTTGAATAATTTAGTTTATGCGGTTGAAATCACGCACTTCCTTCTCTCGAACTCGCATCGATAAACTAAGTTAGATATGTGATTGAAACGTGATGCCACTAACAGAAGATTTTTTTTTATATTTATCCTAAAACTAACATACATACCTTGTATTTTTTTAGTAGGTATAAAATATATAAAAAAGATATGGTTTAATTTCAGATCCACTTATCAAAAATGTCTGCTTCGACTTTTAAGGGGTTTTCAGGAGTTGTAACTTTTATTTGCTTGAAGAAATAACGAAGTATTAGTGTAAGGACTTACCCTACTTTAGAAATTGTTCTTTTTGCCACTTACAAACTTTAAACTAGTACAGGGGCGTTTAAATGTGTTTAAAAGCGGAACACACGAAAGCATTAGATTGGCAGTGTGGTGCTTAACTATTACTTTTAAAGTCTTCGTAGCACGTCACTAGCAAGTGTGTTGCCAGATATTATCGTGCGCGCCGTAATTATAAAGCTGACTTACAACACTGAAATATATTCTTTAAAATGAAACGGAAATTATTTTTTGATTGCAAACAGATGCATTTACGTTTTTGCATGTGAAAATTTTCACTTATTTTTTTTTTAATGCGGTATGTAGGTATGCGATCGGTTGTGATTATTTTTATAAGATTAGTACGTTTTATATTTTAAAATGTTAAGATGATTCAACAATGAGAAGAAATCTAGATAAAATCGTTATATTATATTTTCCAGAAAATTATCCAAATCCCCGCCATAATTCGCTCAACAATAAAACAAGCCAATTCTAAATTTAATGAAATCGTATTCAATAGGCGGTTCGCCGTTCGACTCAAAATGTGTCCGTCCATTAATCGTGAACAAAGAAGACTATTAAATCAATTACCTACAGTAAATTTCTATAGGGAAGGGGAGGGGGGCAATTTGCATGAACGTAGCCCAATGACGCTAATTTCAGTGGTCACTGGGTGTAATAAAATTTTATCAGACATTCGGACATCGATTTCCCTTTGACCGTAAATGTTAATGCTTAATCCGTAAGGGGTTTGTCACAATGTGAGTAAAATTAACTTATATCCCACTTTTACGGGTGAACTTTTTACTATTGTAACAATAACGTACGTTTTTTTCAAATATGTTACCCATTTAAATAATACAATACAATACATGCTGTTGCATGCTACGAGAATTGGCCTTGCGTTTGAGCAACTGCATAGTCCATGTAAAATAAGTTAGGGAACAATATAGGATCAGATTCGTTGGTTCTTAATTGAGAAGTTACCCACTATTGATACTGTTGCAGCAATTATGCTTGTAGATTGGTACAGATTTGGAGTAGGCACAAAATTTCTGCCATACAATAAAGATTTACTTTGAAAAATAAAAATTGTAACATCGACAAAGTTTATTAAAATATATAGAAAGAATAACGAGGACAAAACCAGTAAAACATAACATAATAAATTTTAAAAATTAGTACAGAAATTCCTGTAAACAACTACCATATTGCGCAAACACGACACTGAAGAGATCGGTTACATTCTTTCGTGTTTAATGAAGTTATCGTATTGGAAGCTCGCGTCAGTTTGTCAGAGCGGGCCCGGCTTTGTCGTGTCGTCACCGTGAAAATCATTCAGTAGGAAAACCCGCAGGAAAATGTCGGTTTAAAGGGTTCCCCGCTCCACATCTCCTGTTAATTGTAACACATTTTTCGATTGAGTTAACTTTGTTTTTGGGTGAAGATTGTAATCATTTTGACGGCAAGTCGTTAAAATATTTGAGTGATATTGTTAAGGATAATTGTTTGAGGGTGAAACGATTTTATATGATTTAATGATTTCCTATTGAGTGATCAGAAGATTTGCTCATTATTTTCCTGAAGTAAATCTTGTAGAGAAATCGCTTAATACATGTAAAAATATGTACAAAGTCAATAAACCCTTTCGATATGAAACAAATAAGGCAGAATTTTAATTAAAATTACGGCTACCGATAGATGTATTTATTTGACAATAGGGTGACCAAAGTGCACCCTAAAAGAGTGGAACGCTTTATGGTTCATGAAAAAACTTTATCAAAATTTAATAGCATTCCCCACTAGTAGGCAGAATGGCCAATGACTTTGATATTTTCGACGGTATTAATTAAAAAATTATAAAGCTTCCCGCCCCGCAGCCATTGTTGGGGCCCCACAAAGCATTTATATCGCGGAAAAAGATAAATATGCGAGACGCAGGTAATTGCGTTCGCTTTTATTGAGCTGTTGTTTGATTCAAAGGCTCTTTATTGCGAACAACATTCATCGCGTGTATATATTGACTTAAACATCGAACTCTTTAAAGAACAAGGCTTATTGGAATTCTGACGTCATTGTTATTGGGAAAGCTTTTATTTTATACGAGTTTTCACGGAAGACTATATATTCTTTTCAGATAAACGACTAATGTGACGTTAAGAGCATAATGTTTTTTTTAGCGACACGACGATTTGAAACAAGAAGTATCACGTTAATGCGCGCTGGAAATCTCAAAGGTAAATATTTTTTCTCATAATAATAAAACGGCTGGAAGACTGCGATGATTTTTCGTAACAATGTTTCCCTTAGGAAGGCGCAGGTAATTATGATTGAGCACAAAATGGGTAAAAATAAGGTGGAGTATTGTTTCAGACATAATTAGGGTTTGTGGTCCCAGAGGGCATCGCGCTCCGCCAAAATGCAAGTCATAGAAACTGCGGGATATTTTTTTACAGATACTGAGATATTCTTTTGTCTAGATTTTGCTGTAGGTACTCAAATACCTAATAAAGAGTAGAGATTGTTTTTTATACAAGTCATACACCTACAGTGTTTATTCAAGACATCCCCCTTACTTATAAAAATCTCTAATCACCTTCTAAGCAACACTTTAACTAATCACTACTTAAAGTCTTAAGTAGTGATTAAATGTTAGTTAAGACATGCTTAAGCAACGTTTATAAGTAAGAATTTTCTTAAACAGCCCTTAAGTATTACTTATTATTTAATTCACGTTTATAAGTAAGGCTGCTATTGTTTATCAAGAACCATGAGTTAATCCACTTCCACACATTCAGTACTTACTGACATCAATTTCACTCAAGAAGTCGTATTAGATTAACGTATCTGCCTTCAGCCACGTTTGAACGTAACGGCAAGGAGCGTCGATTATGAATATTAATATGGCGGCGACACTCCCGCTTAGTGGTTCAACGCTAATTCGTATAGACAAAC
This sequence comes from Helicoverpa assulta, assembly GCA_963856015.1. NCBI lineage: Eukaryota > Metazoa > Arthropoda > Insecta > Lepidoptera > Noctuidae > Helicoverpa > Helicoverpa assulta. Next base: position 9,294,059 of record CAWLCW010000016.1, read on the forward strand.
CGCTCCCGACAGTAAATGTTGGCATGTATTTGAATCTCGTAGTCATCTTATACGTGTTATTTTATAGAGAGGAAAAGTACTCCTTATAGTTTATCAGTGCACTCTGATATGGAGCGTTTAGAAGATTGGTCAACTACTTACTCAATTTTTATTTTCAGAATCAGAATCTATTTTGACGTATGGTGTTATATTCAATTACAACCAATTGATTTACTTTACATAGTAATGAGGTTGAATTGCTGTTTACTGTAGCGTGTCTACTAACACGAATACATTGTGTACTCTGCCAATTCAAGTTAACTCTGAGCCGCCAGCTTCGATCTTCATTGGCGCTAAGATAAAGCCATAATTAAGGGCCTTCTCGATCGATTAAGTTAAGCCGAGTTTAAATAGACGTTAACTCCGAGAGAAAGGTTTACTCCGGCGTGAAATGGCATTAGGTTTTCGCGCGTTTTATACGCTGAAGACGGGAGACGAGTCGCTAAGAAAAGGGCTTTAATGGCGGATTGACTTAATTAGGTACGGCCGTAAATTAGCGCAAGTATTTTTGATTGATACGACTCAAATGGATTTGTAAGTTTACAGCCGATTAGGCTGCTCGCCTTCTGAGTTTCTTTTAAGCCTTTCGGAAACTTTTCTGATCAGTTAAGATGGTAAATTTCTGTAGGTATAGATGTCTTGATATACTTTTAAAGAGGCATTCTCACAGCACATCTATATATATAAAAATGAAACCCGCTTTCCGTTGTCACGACATAACATGAGAACGGCTTGACCGATTTGGCTGAAAATTAGAGAGAGGGGAGGTAGTAGGGTACTTAGACCCGGGAGAAGGTTTTAGGATAGTTTTTGACACCATCCGGCTACGGGACGTGGGTGAAACCGCGGGCGAAAGCAAGTTTAAAATAAAATAGTAGACGGTATTACTCGATAGGGTTGTACTCGATACTACAATTATTTTATTAAATATGGCCTCTGAATAAATCTGTAACTGAACCAAGTAACAACAGCAAAATAAAAAGCCTAATACACCCATTAAAATATGACTTATAACTGGAACATAAATCCGACGTTGACGTAACAATAGGAATTAATAATAAGAAAAAATTGTTGACCTCACCAAAACGCAATAGTTAGCACGTTCTTAACCGTGTTTCGTGTGAAATAGCAGTTAGAAATTACTTTTGTAATTAAATCAAGCATTCTTTCCAAAGTTACGTATTAATAATTTAGTAAAGGCTTTGACAGGGCTATTCCGTCTCAAGTACTTGCTACCCTTCTGTTTATGCTAAAAGGTGGGCTCGATAGGGTTGTGAAGCGACTTATCGACACTGTTGTATAATGTCAGGGAGTCAGTTAAATGGATTACTTAGTAGATTTTTAAAACTCCAATGTAAGAGGTATTGATCAAGAGGTTGGGTGAAAGGTCAGATTGTTGTGTTTTTTTTGGGGGGATACCTAGGTACTTAGATGAGTAGACATTTGTTTAATTCACCACATTGTTAATGCCTTGCTAGAGTGGGCGAATGTTTCTCTATGATAGAAGTCGTGTTTTTTCGAATGAAGTAATTAAAATACATACTTAATAAAATAATTTCGATTTCTACTTTCCAAGAACTTAATGCTACAAAATTGCCAGCCATCACTACAATCGGTGTTGCGTGACGTACGTTTCCTTACGATGTTATGAATCGGCGGCGACGTAAATGCTGTTCCAAATGTCAGTTTGACCTTATGCTAAGTGGCGGGCCGCCCCTGAATTATTTGACAAGTGCCTGTTTGATCTTTATAGCTGCCCTTTCATATGATTGCTGTCAATTTACCGTGAATTTGTGATACCTGGCTGTATTATTAATAAAGTGGCTTGTAACCTTTCAGCTCATAAATTGGTTGAAGTAAATCACCTAGATCTATGTCAAGACGCCAAACATCTTTCATAATAGATGACAAGGGTTTGTATATCTCTGGCTAGTTGTATTCACTTCCCCTATCCAGCCTTGAGATTACATTAAAAAAGTTTATTAATTTGGTTTGTTTTCTTCGCTGCAAATCCAAATAAGTGTAGCATTTTTATGCAGCTAAGTTATTCCGACGGAGAAAGAATCATTAGCTCGCAGGTGCTACTAATGGTTACCTGTTACTTGAACATTCCTTGTATAAAATTGCGTTTTAAAAAAGAAATTGCGATTTAATGTAGGTACCTATTAGAGGATTTTTAAGCATTCTGCCATGTATTCGTATGTTTTATAAAAGTTGTCAAGATGACATTGGTCCCGTAATTCCATGGCACTTTTATACATGTATCACGTTTTTTAACTAGCAATTAAAGTAAGTACTAAACCCCAGTAGATGCATCAGAATTAAAATGCTTGGCAACGATGTTTGTTACAATTTGTACCGCAAAGTCATTACGTGAGTAGATGATGTAAGTCACGGGTAGAATTCTTCGGGAACTCGTTAAGGGTCGTTCCATGCGTCCGATACGGGACGGGTCGGAAACGGCCCGACTATCGCCGGCCGCCGCGACAGTTTCTATTCAAATTACCTACGATTCAACCTCACTTTTGTAGCATTCAATTGTTTAATTCCGCGATGTTTTCATTCCATTGCTGTTTTTGTATGAATGCGTCTACTAGTCTACGGGTGTAATGTTTCAATGTATGGTGTTGTGTATGTATTTAGGCTTTAAGGGAAGGTTGAAAGTACTGAAGGGATGTCTGAGCTCTAGACGACAGCGTCACCGCTTCCGGGCGTCGCGTCGGGTTCTACAAATGCGTGCAAACCAAAACTTTTGTTTGAATACTGTTCAGTAGATTGTTAACAGTATAAAATATTGTTCTCCAATTACAATTAATTTCCCAATTACAATAACATTACCGTGATAACTGTTATAGCCAATCACAGTATGTTTTATGCTGCAGATTATAATATTTGTTATATATTTCTTAATCGGTGTTTTTGTATGCAATGAGATATAATTATTAACAACAATTTGTAAAAGTGGTCATAAATATGTCAATATACCTTTTTATCTGCAATAATTTGTCAATAGGTAAATACCAGTTTCGCATTCAAAAGCGAATACGAGATAGGTACCGCTATGTTTAGGTATCTTTTGCTTTTGACATTGACACTAGAATGATAACTGTTACAGCCTTTTTTATCGTCCCACTGCTGGGCACAGGCCTCCTCTCACACGGAGAAGGATTGAGCATTAATCACCACGCTTGCTCAATGCGGGTTGGTGATTTCAGACTATACGAGTATATAGTCCAGGTTTCCTCAAGATGTTTTCCTTCACCTTTTTATCAGCCATTGGTGTCTAAGATTACTTAGAAAGTACATACAAACTTAGAAAAGTTGCATTGGTACTTGCCTGACCTGGAATCGAACCCACACCCTCATACTCGAGAGGTTGGTTCTTTACCCACTAGGCCACCACGACTTAGAATGATAACTATAATTAAATAAAGTTTCGCAACGATAAAAATAAAATGAAGATTATTAAAAATTAATTTATGAATAAATGTGTCGAGGGGTAAAGTTATTGAATAATAATTAAAGACATCGAAAACTGATTGATTGACAGGCATTATTACATAATTATATTAATTGATTGACAGACGTGATTAAGTACCTACGGCTTATCGTTAAGTATGCAATTAATTATGTAAAGCGATGTAGAAATTATACACTTTATAATGCACTTTCCGTAGCTCAGTTGGTAGAGCGGTGGACTGTAGATGTGACAAAACTGATATCCATAGGTCGCTGGTCTAAATCCGGCTCGGAGGAATCTTTTGTCGTTTACTATCTTCTTTTGTCAACAAACGAATTTTTTGTCAAGAATAGTGCCAAGTTCTTAATATATTATTTTTTATAAATTTTGCTGGACAGCCAACGCAGCAATCCATCATTTTAAAAGCTGCGGCTACAGATAGTTAGGTACCCATAGCGGTCCAACTTATAACACCATCTTACGGCACGGGTTAAAAATATAAAAAGACTCCTTCGAGCCGGATTTGAACCAGCGACCTATGGATGACAGTCACATCACATCTACAGTCCACCGCTCTACCAACTGAGCTATCGAAGGTATGATACAATTCACAAATAAAACTATTTCAACGAACATATTAAAAAGGATGGTTTTAAAAAGATCCTTCGAGCCGGATTTGAACCAGCGACCTATGGATATCAATTCTAACACATCTACAGTCCACCGCTCTACCAACTGAGCTATCGAAGGCTTGATATGATTCACAAATAAAACTATTTCAATGAGTCTAACTAAAAGGGTAGTAAAATATAAAAAGATTCCTTCGAGCCGGATTTGAACCAGCGACCTATGGATATCAATTCTTACACATCTACAGTCCACCGCTCTACCAACTGAGCTATCGAAGGCTTGATAATGCACTTTAAAAACCAAAGTACAATTTAAATCATTATGCAATGAGTTGAGGTGAAAGGTGCTCTACTTAGGTAACACGCAGTAGTGATAAAATGGATTGCTCATAGGCACGTACGTGTACTAACATTTATATGTACATTATTACAGAGCTCACTAGCCCTCACACTACTACATTGTGCCCTACTACGAAATTAATTCTTCTTCTGAAATACAAATTAGACAAGTATATTTTTTACACAAATCAGTCATCAAAAGCAGATTGATTGGATGCCTATTTAACGGGCAAGCGGTGTCTTCTAGCTCATTATTTCTCCATTTGCTTAATATTTTGTTTCAGCTTCCCCAGTGAATATTTCAGTTGGCATTTATAAAAGTACATTATTTTGATTAAAGTCATGGCTTATTCTTGGTTTTGTGAGATAATATAGTTTTATAAAAAAAAAAAAAAAAACTTCTACCCAGATTAGAAATAGCACTGATACTAATTTACCAATATTTGTACAGTTCTCGTTTGCAGCCCTCCACTCGACTGGCTGTTTATCAAAGGCTTGTTTGTGATTCAGTAAAGAGCCTTTATAAACCAGAGTAGCCAATATAAAAAGATTCCTTCGAGCCGGATTTGAACCAGCGACCTATGGATATCAATTCTAACACATCTACAGTCCACCGCTCTACCAACTGAGCTATCGAAGGCTTGATAATGCTTTTAAAATACCAAAGTACAATTTAAAACATTATGAAATGTGTTGAGGTGAAAGGAGCTCTACTTCTGTACAGTTAAGACATGAATTAGTTAGAAAATGGAGTGCTCTTATTTATTGAAATACTGGTTTAAGCCTCCACATATTGCTTGGAGAAGCTGAACCTTGGCACTCCATTTGTTTTTATGCTGTGGTCACCCTTCCTTGTTAGAGGTATAGATGCAAATATGGAACTTAAATCTAGAAACGGCTAACCCAATTTTTATGAAATTTCTAATAATGATATTACTTTGGATAAGCTAAGCAGGTATGCTCATTTCTATTCGGGTATACGGTTTCAGTTAAAATTTTTCTTCAATGTTTTCAGGACGTGGACGAAGACGCGGGCAAAATCAGTCTTTGTTATTGGATTATAGTAATATCTATTTCATCAACTTTTTTAGCCACATGATTATTAAATAGACTGTAGTTATTTCTACCTAGAAAAGATTTACCTATATCAATATAAAAATTGGTGTAACAAAAATATTTGTCGTTTCTTATTAAGCTACATAAACTTATTCATGGCAAAAGATTCCTTCGAGCCGGATTTGAACCAGCGGCCTATGGATGACAGTCACTTAACATCTACAGTCCACCGCTCTACCAACTGAGCTATCGAAGGCTCATTGTTATTTAGCCATAATAACCATTTCAATTGTGTGATAAAAAATAAGGGTGCTAAATATAAAAAGATTCCTTCGAGCCGGATTTGAACCAGCGACCTATGGATATCAATTCTAACACATCTACAGTCCACCGCTCTACCAACTGAGCTATCGAAGGCTCATTGTTATTTAGGCATAATAACCATTTAAATTGTGTGATAAAAAATAAGGGTACTAAATATAAAAAGATTCCTTCGAGCCGGATTTGAACCAGCGACCTATGGATATCAATACTAACACATCTACAGTCCACCGCTCTACCAACTGAGCTATCGAAGGCTTGATATGATACATAAATAAAACTATTTCAATGAACATTAATAAGAGGGTAGTAAAATATAAAAAGATTCCTTCGAGCCGGATTTGAACCAGCGACCTATGGATATCAATTTTGTCACATCTACAGTCCACCGCTCTACCAACTGAGCTATCGAAGGCTTGATAGCAAGCGCAGAATATGTGATTACATCGTAAAATGTTAAGCAATAACTAGAGGTGAAAGGTGCTCCACTTCGGTGCGTACGCAATGAAAGTGTGCAAACGCATGTTGTAACCTTGACCAATTGTGTTTATATAGTTGAGGTATGCGCTGCTGCGTAGTCCTTAGCGCATTCCAGCTTGTAATCAGGAGAAAATACCACGTGCTAAGAATAAAATGCATTTTGTTTGATAAATATCTGCATAATAAAATCTTCCTAATAATTGATGTTTAGAACAATATTTATATATTTATTCCCAATGTGATTGTTTCAGGAGCTGTTTCGTGTATTCAACCAAAATTGATTCAAAATCCTTGCAAATGATTTGCACAGTTTCCAAATGCAAAATTACCACGAATTCCGGATTAAAACATACAACAGTACAGTTATAACAATCCCGAAGTTCACAGATAAGACGGTGCTATTTCAACACGGGTTCGGTTTTACTGCACCTTGCACCGTTCCCTTGTCAAATCCTCCATATTATTAGCATATTAATTGAGTATTCTGGTGTTAGGAACGTTGAGGATCCTAACGTTGGGTAAAGCCGCTTTACAACCGTGGTACCATGAGGATTGGATATCATTATCTAAGTTCTAATGAATGCGTAGACGGTACTGATTATGGTGTGTTAGGGCTCTGTATGTAGATGGGTGGTAAGTATTTAGTATTCTAGGCAAATTAGTATGATACAGATATTATTGTACTGTTACAAGACTTTCAGGAGATGTAAGATTTGACCATAGTGATGATGTTTTATTTAATGTTCTAATGTACATAGAAGGAGATATTATTACAGATCAGTAAGTAGTTTTGGTTCTTCAATGAGAAACTGAACAAAAGATAATCTAATAAAACAGATGACGATGATAGGTACGTATGGGACATTGATGATTGTCTATTGTTTAAAAAAATGTTGACATAAGTGTTCATATTAACATTGTGACATAGTTCATTCCTAGTCACAATTAAATTCATTTGTTTTTAAAATTCTAAAACAATGTCGTTGTTGAATTAGACACTGATTGGTATATTTTTTGTGCTATACAATTGTTGCGTAGGCTCATACCATCTTACTAATTATATGTTTATATATCATTATACATATTGACAGACAGTAGGTAAGTAAAACCAAAACACATCAACAAAGCTGCCAAGATTTCACTCCAGGGACAATTTAGCCAACCAGGAAACTATTGTGTCAGCAGACATACTCAACATTCAACTTATGCGACAGTTCCCCAACAATAATAGCAGCGGGAACGAAACTATTTAGCGAGTTAGCTCCGTCAATAGAGGGCGCCACCTCGCCGGGAAGGAATAACTCATTTAGCAAGAAATTAACTCGCGAACTTTCACGAATCTCCTGAGTCGACGCGTCGCATGTCTTTAAATATGGTGATTGTTCATACATTTAGTGGGGTGAATTATTACCAACTACGAACTAGGACTGCAATTTTACAGTAGTTTCTCTTTCGCAGTTTTGTTTTCTATGTTTTTCAACCTCTGTGGAATCTAAAAAATACTAACTTCCTAATTGTGAACCTCCTCCTTTTTGAAAAAATGGTTAAAACATCTCTGATAAATGTAGGTCTAGGATATGTCACTGTAAATGATCAACGTAATAAATAAACATTTGTTTCTTTACAATTGTACATAATGTAATTCGATAAAGAACTTACGAAATCTATGGAACTAATTAATCGTTTGATAGGTGAATCTCTCAGATATTACCAAAAATCAAGACTAACTATTTTTTAAAGAAATGTGTTCTTGTTTCAGAGATTGAACTGCTACGGTCTTGCTACATCGTAGTCACGTAGCAGGATAACTCAATAACAAACATTAATTCATTGATGGCACTGCATTTAATAAAAACCCAACTATTCACTTTTACATACAGTCCTGGTTACAATTCTATAATATTAGTTGCCGCAATATGAAAAACTAATTGCCATCAGCTACATTTTTGTGATTATAAAACAAACATGTTGTATTTATTAAAACATCAAACTGGCTCTTGTAATCCATATTAACATTGACATGGGTGTTTTGGAAAATAATGTTATTGTGTTGTTAAAATGTCGAGTATTATGACGCACACTTGTATTGTACGGATCATAATCGTGTTTCATGGAGGCGCGAGGCGGCGACTAGACGTTCGGCTTGTCGTGCTGGGAAACTAGGGTTGTCCATATTATATTATTTTTTCATGAAAATAAAATTGTATATTTATCAACTGCTTCATTTATTAATTGTTGACATTATATGAACACAGATAGATGCTTTGTTCAATAGATTTTTTTTCTGGAACTATTCATATTTGTTGTTGAAGATGCAAAGTAGATAAATAGGTATTTGATTAATTGTTCGTAAATTCTCTGCGCCTTAATTCAGTTCGAAGCATATTACACTGACCATTAGTTTTGTTTTTTAAACTTGGCGGACCAAAGTACCTAAAGATTTTACTTACATATTTCGAAGCGTTGCGCCCCTACTATAAACCCGCCCTGACATTCACTTAATTACATAGATTACAAGTTGACATTTTCGTTTGCCGCGATTTAAACTTGACTGAAATGGATTATCCATATCCATTGCGATGGGTTAATCTAGTGTGTTTATTGTTTAGCTGTATTTTTATCGCACTGAAACACTAGTTCGGTTACTCGAAGTTTAATTAAAAATGTAGTCTTTTAAATCAATTTTAGAAGCCAGTATATTTGTCGCTATGTGATATGTTGTAAGTGAACACTAACGCTGAGACAATTTTGGATAAAGTAAAAATACAGACGTAAACTCCCTGATTTCATTTTTAATTGTTCTAAAAATAACAAAGCAACATTAATAAATTGATGATCATTTCGTTACACCTTAAAAGCTTCCAACCTGTCAAGTTCAATATTAATCAAAGTCGGAACAGACAAGTACGTATATGAATATGTGGGCGCATTTTAATTATAAACGACCGTAATGATCATTTTTCATTCTTAATTGCCGTTTTCGTGCGTTTTACCTAATCACCATTATCCGAGTAAACATAACAGTTGGGGTTTTCACTGAGTTTAAATTAATTCGTATAACATTGTTTACATGTAAAAAGGTTTGAATATATTACGGAGATAGTGCGCTCGAATGTTGATAGTTTGCAAACAGTAATAAAAAGCCGTTTGTTTGAGGGTTGGCTGCGTTGATTTTGGGTACATGAATATTCCGAGCTGTTTGGCATTCTCGCCGCAGAGGCGGTATCTAAACACCGGGAGTGCAATAAAACTAAGCACACGACAATCCGACGAGCAATAAAACTCGACGCGATCGTACAAGTTCAACATGAATGTTGGCTGAAGAGCTAGTGACGTCACTTCGCTTTCATATCACGAGCCTAAACCCCGCTTAGTGCGCGATGCTCCGTCGACGTAGCGTCGCCACGAGCTGCAACGCTTTTTGAATAAGGGTTGTTACCTGAATGTATCGATGTTTCTGCACGGTTACAAGCACTGGATGCACTGACGCGTAAATAAATAAACTGCATGCTTTTATGATTCGTTGTCTTTTTTAAACTAAGTACTTATTTCTTGCCTATTACATACCTGTATGATTAATTATTATTTTTGTCACATCGATACCTATTACTTATTTTGACAAATAATCAAAAATAAATCTTAAATGTAGTCTTTTTTTAATTTTTATAATCAAAATCATAATTAAAATTATTATCGATATCGAGCTAAAGCAGTTCCCTAAACGCTCCGGTGTTTGTGTAAGCGTATCCCTAAAGAACAACGCCACCTGACACCATTATGCTATTATAATATTTTGCTACTCTGCCTCCTGATGTCTTCTTGACGACGCAGTGAATACCAAATTCATGTACCGAACCCTCCCGAGACAACGTTTCTTTGATTTTGTATCGCGAATCAAATTTATTGGTGATTGTATTTGTATTTGATATCTCTGTTCTTTGAATGACATCGTAAAGTTTACTTTATTATGACAGGTCTTTATATCCGACTTTACGTTGAGGTATAGCAACGCTCTGTACAATATTATACTTAGGTACAATAGTACCTAAAATATACATTATTTTTTTTGTTGGGGTTCAATGGGTACTTACTTCCCCTTGTTTCATGTCAAATGTTTTTGTTATAAATTCAGTGGAATTTAAAAACAAGATTTAAAAAAAAAAATACTTTGCCGCTGTTATTTATCTCCAAGAAAATAATTCGACAAGGGAACTCAAAAAGTTATAAGTACAAAATATACAACCTGATTCAAAAAACCAGTTGGAAACCTAAAGTACAGAAAATTGGTAGCTCTTCAAGACCAGCAAATAGGTAGGTACACACGCAATTTCTAGGCTGTTTCATGACAAAACTTGAAAAATGTCTGGCAGTATAAAGTTTGGCACATGTTTCTACGTTTGCACGCATTTATTTTTTATTGTGAGGGTTCGAAACCCGCGCCTGGATTTTTGTTTAAAATTGCATTTTTATATTTGGAACGCGACCCGCAACCGACATGGCGGGTGACAAATACGCACACCGCTGCCATGAATGACAATTGAAGAGATATTTTTATAAAGACGCACCGATTTTTATTTTTATGCGAAAGAAATTGTGCTCATAAAAATGGTGTTGAAATGATGAGTGTCATTTTTCACTGTCAACGGGATGTCTCTTTATGGGGCTATTGTGTCTACATGATAAAAAACCGTGTTTTTAAACGTACCTGCCATCAATAAGGGGAAAATGCTTTATGGCAAATATTTCATTGGCTTTGTTTTGTTCTCCTTCGATACTTCGGTGATGAAGGAAGACTTTGTTTCTTTTTTTATTTTGATATTCAAATAATTTTGTAAAGGAAAAGTCTTTTAAAAACATTTAACGATGCAAGGCTTCTTGAATTTGTCAACTATCGAATATAAACCAATACATTACCATTACCCTTATAGGTAATAATGAAGGCTTTAGGGCAATCCGCGTCCATTATACTTTATTAACGTAAGCTGCAGTGGTGGATTGGCGTATTAAGCCTGTTCCAATGAGCTGCCATGTAGCACGCAGTTATGCTAGGAATGTGCGCACATGAGATTGGACAGCCACACACAACGATGTTTTAGATAAATTATTTTTTATTATAATTATTCAGCCTTACTACAAAAACTTAAACATCTGTTGAACCCTTGTTTAAAAAAAGTGTGGCTGCAAAACGGAGCGTACTTCAACTTCATAATCTGCCATTTTTTCAAACAAGTATTCAACAGACGTTTAAAAGTTTTTGTGGTACGACGGTTATTGTTTAACCCTAACCCATTGATAAACATAGGAATCATCATCGAAAATAAAAAAAAGTAGACAGATACTCATGATTTCTTATTCGCATTTCTGTTATTGACTGTTTGTTAAAATTTTGGTGTTGCATTAAGTAGGTATGTGGTAGTAGGAATTTTCACATGTGTTTTGGAACTTCGGAGAGGGAAAGTTTTAGAAAGATTTTCATAAGCGTGATTTGAAGAGAAGTCTGAGATTTTTTTCATGATTAGCATTAGTTCGGTTTCATGGTAGGTTGATTGTTATAGGATGGTATATGATTTTGCTTGATTCTATCAACTAACTCATATTGTAAAATATGTTAAATAAAACTTAGTTAAAAAAGGTTATGTTTACCTGTTAGTTTTTAATTTTGGACACTTGATCCGAAAGCTTTTGTTCCCGACAGTACCTCTGCATATTCCTAAGCTCCAGTGGCTACATTTGATTAACCTGACTAGACAGGCTTCATTGATTTACAGTTTGGCATCTACTTTAATCCTAAGCCAATATCCAGTTCTAACTAGATAAGGTATGTGCACTTAAATCATGCTCAATGTTTAGCTACGTTGAAATACATTAGCTATGTTAAGTTAATTATTGAAATGTAACTTAAACTATTTCCCTCTTATTATAAAACGCGGTATCAAATAAGTATCGGCTTTTGTACTACCTTTAATCCAGCTTTAAGTACGACCTTGAAAAATCGTTATTACAAAACGCAGTTTAACGCAAGTCCTATTACTATCTGTAGTACAAAAGATAAACCATCGAGCCCCCTAGTTTAACTGCAGTACTTAGTCGACAGACGTCAAATTCCGACATTATTTACTTTTGAGGTTATTTGTTTTGTGATGAAAAAACGAAAGTGGATATAAACATGTGTGATTTGGAATACTTGGATGTGTTAGAATACTATTGAGAGTGTCCGGGGACCCAACAGAGTGCGTCATCGAGAAAATCTCTTCAAATTACCTGACGACAATTTTCGATATAAATATCGATTTACGTTTTTCGAAATAATACGAACAAGATTCGGAACAAGATTGTGTGATTGTGTTTCCAACATGTATCAGTGCGTTTGACTGTATAAATTGACATCGGAATAAAAGATAGTTTTCTACTTTTATGTTGTTTCCTTTTTTTTGGTAATTTAATGCACACGATATACTGTGTACTCATAAGTTATTGTGCATTTAATTTTGTAGAGGTACTAATTAGGTGCACAACGTCTTATTTAATCATTTAAATCGGGCTGAAAAAATCCAAGTTATTCCTAACCTAAAAACAAAACATACGCGCTGACGTTCCGTTATACGCGCAAAATCGATAGTTGTTTAAAAGAGAATAATTGGATCGTGTATGTATATCGTTAAAAGATACTAGAAATATAAAATTACCTTTAAATAATAAAACGTAATATTTTCAACCGCATAGATATTTGTTTTATTATCATAGTTATTTATTTTTCATCAAAATGCACTTAATAAAATAATGTAAAAAGAAACGGCGCATAGAATTCGGAACGATTGAACGAATGATTTAAATATTTGTTGCTTATAATCTGTGGATATTATTTGAACCACAGACAAATCGAAGTACCAAACAGTCTTCTCTTAGTCTACGTTTTGTAATAAGGATGTAAAGACTATCGTAAGTATCGTAACAAACCAAGACGTCTTCAGTCTGGTTTAAACCACTACTTGCGGCAGTTTTTATAATAAGAGGGTTTGTTTTTAATCTTTTCTAAGAATTTGATTAGAACTATCGTTAAATTGAATTAGATTACTTAGAAGTACGTAACCGTAAACGTAAAATATCACTTAGAGTGTTGTTTTGTGTCTGTAAATAACTTATATCGACCATTAAAATTGTTACTGCGCATTTAAAATATAATGTAATAATTCCAATGCAGTACTATTTTTTGGCAATCACGAGGTGTGACAGACGATAAAATTATTTATGTTACGTCCGTCAGTGCCGTAAATGATACGTTTAATCGAATTTAAGGTCTGTAAAAACGGTCGATCGCCCGATGCTGGACATTAATCGCCAGTTAGCGAGGCATTATTCACGGGCACGCGTTGCACCGAGCTCACCACCCTGTGTCACCCCTTTAACACACGCACTTATGAAACACGTATGCACGTTTCTCAATAAAGCAATTGGAACCTTAACACCAACATCATAGAGCACAAAATTAAACGCACGTAAATCTCAGTTACGCGCGGTGCAACACACAAGATCGTTTGACTAATCCAAGCCAATATATTCTCTATTTCCCAATGAATAAAATTAATTCCTTTTTAAATTCCGCACATACGGCCGTTCGAAACTGTTCGAAAACGTTTTACACGTTGTACGCGAACAATATTTGGGAAAACGGATCTTTATTTTGTGGGTATTAGAGTATGAATTGGTTAGTGGGATTTTTGTCGCACGAAATGTATTTATTAATGCGGATAGAATATGGCACAGCATTTATTACGCCAATATCAACAGCCACAGTTGCATTCGACAATTAATTATTTGTAAACAATATCGGAGGTCGTGTTCGCTCATAAATGGCTTGCTTTTTATGTAGATGCTTGATTTAATATTGATATTAGTCAATGATAGTGTATTACTGAGGCACATAATCGCATTGATGACGTATACTGGTAATATATTAATTGGCTAATTAAGGCAATTAATATATTACCACCACTTTGGGTCAATGTGCAGGCGTGTTGTGGAACAATGTACTCATATCGTTTGATTAGGTACATTTCTAATTACATGATTACATTTAATTGTAATATTAATTAAGTATTTTTAGCTAGTACCACTACCAAGTATTGATTGTATTGAAATAGGGTTTTCATATTTAATTCCAAGTAAAGTTTTTTAAGATCTTTCAATGAGGCGCCCATTTTTAAATATTTATCATTATAAACAGTAGGTAATTAAACTGTACACAAACCACAAATAGTAGATATTTAGATACCAGGAAAATTGTGAGGTATCAATTTATTAAATGAGCTGGAAGGTATCTATCTATTTTCCGAAAACAGTTTCTTTATTTTTTTTTTACCTTATCCTACATTACAAGCAAAAAAAGTCAAAAAAAGGGCTCGCTAGTATGTTGAAGTGCGTAAAGCGATCGACGCGTGTGATGGAGCAGAAGGCTTCCAGTCGGCCGAGCGTGAAGATACCGCGATAGTTCGCTCCACTACCTCACTATGCACACCTCAGGCTAATGTGCTTATAGCTAGCTGGCTTTAACATTGTTGTTTATTACTAGTATCCATTGGTGAATATTAGGGACCATGTGGCAGTCTTTCCAAATTTTTCGAGAGAGTTACTATAAAAATATAAAGTTCATAAATAAAATTATATACGATAATATGCATTGTACCTATGTAGAACATTTATTTCAGTAATGCGTAAACATCTGCTAAAGTATCTCATAGCTATTGCAGTCACTTGAATGTACAAGGTAAGTACTTACAGTGAAATATGATCGTCTTTTTTTATACCTCCGATTATGTCATTGTCAACTTAACAAACAAGGGTATTCCAAAATGACTACTTAATACAGAATTTGATCGTTCTACAGTCCTAACAATTTTTACTTCACAGTCTACGAATATTTCTGCTCGCATTATCATGCCGAAGTTTCGAGAACACATCTGTCGCACAAACAAAACGTAACTCCAAACGGCTCTCGAATTTAATACTGTGAAAATGAATATTTATAAAGGCGTCAACTGTTAATCCTGTATTGTTACGTTTTCTCTCCTCCTGACTGATGACGTCAAGACAATTCGGGGCTCTTATGGTGATTGTACGCCGCTCACGATTTCAGCAAAAGGGTTAACGATGGAAAAAATGATTTTGCTACTTTTCGAATTTTTATCATAAAAAAAATAATTAAGAATTAAATAATATTCGAATCGGAGACTGAATTTTACATGAACTGTGTTTTTTTTTCCACACACGGCCTACTCATGATAACAACATCATATGAATTAGTTTTAATATGTTATTTATAATTTCCCACAAATATACTTACCCATATTTCTTTGTTTTAGTTCCAATCTACCACCGTAACCTAAGAGTAACTTTCTCAAGAATGTTCACAGCCAACAGCAGTGTACACGTCTCAAGAAAGCGCAGTTCATCTAAGGGATTAACGAACAAAAGGCTTAAGTTAGCTCCAACGCCTCTCCTTTGTTTGAACGATTCGTATAAAAGATCTCAGCTCAACAGCTGACGGGCCGTCGTTTACAGATCCAATCCGCTCTTAAAGGCTTGTGAAATTATTGTGCCTCTGTATGGAATTTAAAAGCACTTAGCTGTATAATTCTGTAAAGCATTTAATGATCATCATGAACTGTAGATATTAAAATGAACACAAATTATCATAAGTACATATTTACTGCTTCTATCCGAAAATTAGCGTATTAAGAGAATTTACAATTAAGTAAGCTACATAACTAATAACGATACCTAACTAAATTTATGGTTATAATAATTTTACACGGTGCATTATTTTCTTACTGTTACTGTTACAGCCTTTTTATTGTCCCACTGCTGGTCACAGGCCTCCTCTCATACATTATTTTCTTACTTGCTCATAAATATGGCTGTTATATTTTCATCACCACTTATATTATTCCTAGAGATAAACTACAAGCGAAGTTAACTCCAAGTTTATTAATAAGCAGGTCCAAGCGTCCCTTAATTACCGAAGTGCACAGTAGTACAATGGGTGCAACAAAACAGATTACAAATGGTAGTTGTAAATCACGGCAACACTTGCAGTTAAGGAGATATAGCCCATTCAGCTCTCTGCGTCTTAATTAACCTACGTCGTAAATATTAGACAACTACAGGCGTACTATGTAGTATACGTGTGATCTATATTAGCTTTTTGGACACCTAAATATTTGGTTTTAAAAGTCTGGTTTCAGAATTTGAGAAAAAAAACCATGTGACTAAATAACCCGCTAATATAGCTGGACTTGGTTTAAGAATTTTCTTCTTGTGCTTCATGAGGTTTTCGATCAGTTATTAATAAAAAAATGTTTTACGATCTCCGAAAAAAAGACAGTTGGTTTTAAATAAATAATCTAAATCATCATACCGTTTATTGGCAACATAATAAGCAATATGGCCAGTTATAAAAGTCGGTGCAAACATT
Organism: Helicoverpa assulta; assembly: GCA_963856015.1. Classification (NCBI taxonomy): domain Eukaryota; kingdom Metazoa; phylum Arthropoda; class Insecta; order Lepidoptera; family Noctuidae; genus Helicoverpa; species Helicoverpa assulta. Next base: position 9,310,854 of record CAWLCW010000016.1, read on the forward strand.
TACCGGTATTCGATAGCGCAACTTTATTAAATCGGAAGGGGACCCCAGATAAATAATTGTGTTCATTTATTTTCATATTTGTTTACTTGTATGTAGTTATACAAATATTCTGAATTTAATTAACTGGCGTATTTACATTAAAAGGCGGTGCAAATAAAGCTGCATACGGTTGAAATGATAAATGATTCGATCGTAAAAATGTGAACGTAAAAGGCAGTAAGAAGGTAATTATTAAGGTGAGTATAAAAATGTCTTACTTACATAAAATATTTTTTGTCAATAAAAAAAGTATGTATGGAATCCATACCGGCGAAATGTATTTTATTGATAAATAATTAAAGGTATATGTTGGTAGGTATCCGTGAATTATAGATATCAAAGACCCCAATCCACGGTCACTGAGACTGTGGATTGGGGTCTTTCTTATGTAAAAATAACAATTACAATTTTGAATAGAGAAGATAACCTGACATTAAGTCCCAAAACTGTATGTATGTATGTACAACAGTAGGTAAGTATGTAACAAACAAAATAATATCCCATACTCCCGGGAACATCTGTGCTCCGTCTTAGGACTCTTGACTCAAGTCCGGGACTCGGAAACTGTGGTTGACATAGATCGATGTGCGACCGCGGACCACCGTCTCCGGGACCGGGACTACACTAAGTGACTGATTGCACGACCCACCTCATGTGTTCTCAGAGTCACATTTTGTTTATCTGCTTCTGTGTATGAAACTTGTCTAGTCAAATGTATGAATTTGTATCAAAAGTTAACTTTAGGAAATATAAAAATCTTCCTAAAAGTAAAGGGGTTTGGTTTGGTGCATTCGAACTTACCATAATGCTGTATGTAGTATGGTAATGAAGTACGGTAAAGCGGAGTAAAACCAGATCTTCCTCAAAGTGAATGTCAAAAACGTCTTAGCACAGAAGACTTTATTTGCAAACCTAGCCCTACACCTAACTACAGTCACGGTGTGTTTATTTTCAATATCAGCAGTGTCAATCAACAGATCGGTAGCCCGGGTAGGTGTCAGCAGACGGTGCGCGGGGCCCAAGTGGCGTAAATAATTGATAAATTGCCATCGCACTCCCCGGAGTGACCCGGGCCCAAACTTGGAATTTACGACCATTTAATTGTAGCTTAATTCCCAAACTAGTCTCAGCTCATGATATATAGTTTCGGAGTGAACCGGGATTTAGTTATGTTTTTGTTTGCTGATATTGTTATTAGGTAACTGTTTCTCTTTGTGTAACTGCTGTCGTAGGCTTAGGAACAATCATCTTTTAAGAAACTGTTTGCTACATTTAATAACTTTCATTAAGTATCACCTAACATGAATTATAGGCCTCTCTTAACTCACAAATTGTTTAGTTCAATCAGAAGCAAACATGATGTACCCAAAACGTTATCCTAGAGCCACAATCAAATCTGCATTCGAAACATGTTATCATACTGTCATCTATCGAAAAATGATACGCTCGGACTCCACAATTAACCGCCAGTATAAAATCTGATGTTGATAATATTTGTCATTGGAAGTACTTATAATTGACTAAAAAACAGATATAAGTCATGTGTCCGGCGATTACGCTCGGGGCGGGTAATATGCACGCAATATTTGCGCGACCGCCGCCGCGCCGCGCCGCGCCGCCCCGGGCCTAGCGACATACGTTCACTAATAAAAGTGTAATACTTCACTTTATTTTTTGTAGTCACCATTTTTATTTGCTTAAACAAGAATGAGTTTTGTTTGATTGTGTAAGTTAATTATTCAGGAGGTCTGTACAAAGTAAAATTAACCGAGACAATAAAAAAAGGCCTGTATTTAATTTTCATAAAAGAAAGCACCAATTATAACAACAAATAGATATATAACTGTAATTCGTAAATCAAATAATTGGCAATAGGTATGTAGAACAACAGATTAAGATCCATGAGATCATAACATCTTATTTAAATGCAACTGGTTGAAAACATACCGCCACATGTAACAAGTACTCGTACCAAGAAATTCAACAAAGCAAATACTGCAGTACAAAGCTCTTGCCAGACAAAAGTCGCAAGAGAACAACTACTAATCATATTAGCCGTATTAATTACATCCCCGGGCGCGGCACTGCCGAATGAAAATGTATGGTAAAACTAAACTCGAGGTATTCCCGGTACAAACTAATAAAGTGGAAATCCGTGCAGCATTCATATCTCAGGTTCTGGGAAATTATGAACTTTGTGTTATGGTTATTCTTCATTAGACATTCCTTTTACTCGTTTCAATGCGTCGGTTCATTACGGATTCCGGGTAATCTATTATTTAGTATCGGTTACAAAATATTTGTTAGAACTGCTAACAATGAATTGTTTTGGTTGAACTTCGTTTTGGTTAAGTAGTTATTCATTTTGTTGTTTCTGGGTAAACAATAAGACGCCATTCAACGTTTCGACTTTTGCTCTTTTTAATTTCATTAAATAATTTATTTATAGTGGATACAATATCCATGTGTCAATAAAATCAATATGGAGATCAGTCTAACCGGCATCCCCATAAGCTAATCGGTTCATAATTAACGTAACAACCGCAGAAATCATGATGGCCGACAAATTCACAGGTACATACATTACGTACAATCACAACATTTTCCATGGGGTTACGTTGTAAATTGAACATGACAGTCTGCGGTTTAATAACTGCGACTATCAGATGCACAGACGGACCACTGCCCTGCACGTTGATTTAATTATGTCCTTTGGCTGCACGAGCACCTGTTTGATTTACCAATACCGAACGTTTTTAATAGATAAAAGGATGAAGTAGTACGCTCGGTAGTTTTGGGAATTAATATCGTGTGCTTTAATAAATCGCTGTGCCGAACTTCAAGAGGGTGTTTTTATTGGTCAAAGCATTGCTGCGGTTTTAATTTTCGAGTAACTGCACAAATCATTTTATTAATTTGTTTTTACTTTATTTTGTAGTAATTTATTTTTTATTTATTTATTTATTTATTTCTCCTCACAATGATAAGCTTATTCTAGGTTACACATTTATGATTTTTTTTATTATTATAGCAATGTGAGGAGCTGGAGTCTGAGTTAGGCGTAAAGTGCCTGAATTACAAATCTCCAGGTCCCCACCCCACGGAAGAACAAATGTTATTTCTTAAATAATATCATGTTACAGTCCAATATCATCGACAAGGAGATTTATGACTTAAACATAAATACTTATGGTTGAGGGTAGAAGCTAAAATTATAAACGAAAAAGTTATTCAAGCGCTAGTGTCAGTGTGTATGTGTGTGTATGCAAGTGTGTAATGTTAGTATATAGTGTTAATGTGTAGTATTGAGTGTCAGGTGTAGTATGCAAGTGTGCCATTACGTTAGAGGGTTTTGGTATGGTACAAGTTATAAACTTATATCGTATCGATTTAATTTGAATGCAGTAGTCTCTCTGTACAATCATAATCGAACTTTTTTAACCACTCCGAAACCAAAGACTTACATTTGGTTGTTGGCAATGGATATAGCGTTAAGGCGCGATTTAACTTATTGTATAGGTTTGGACCCTGGTAGCAGAAAAACCGATGTGCAAATTTAGTTTTAAATGATGATAAAGAACACACTGCATATTTGCGACGTTTGTTTTTTGTTTTTTCTGGCTCAAAAGCTGTTTGGCCATGTTGCTTTATAACCGTTCTCAGAATGAATAGCTGCCTTACAGTTAGTACTTCCCATTTCGAGTAGAGTTCAGTAGTTGGGTAATAAAACGGCAGACACAGACTAACCTTGAGGAGTGCTCTCTGTGCTCTTTCAACTTTTAACAGATGAGTTTTACACGCACCCCCCCATGTAGTGATACAGTATTCAAGCTGAGACTGACAGAGGGCGTAGTAGGCCGATTTTATCACAGTTTTTGGTGCAGTGTTTCTTAAGGCTTTAAATATAACTATAAGTCTACGCACTCGCGCTGCTAGGAGATTAATATGATCGCAAAACTTGAGATTTCTGTCAATCATTACTCCCAAATATTTTGTAGCTTTCGTGCTTTTAAGATTGGGGCATTGGCAATTTGTGTTATTTATATTTGGGCATGAATGTGAGACAATACCCAAGGAGGGATCCGGTTTGTCATTAGTTTGAATGGAAAAGGTGATGAAGGTCGTTTTTTCTACATTTAATGTGAGTAAATTCTTATTTAACCAACTAGTTACCTGGTTCATGCCTGCCTGAGCTTTGACAAAAGCCTCATGCCAGGAGTTATCACTAAAAAGTAAGGCCGTATCATCGGCAAATGCAATCACTTTCGAATTCGGTAACGTAAGTTGACATATGTCATTTATATAGACTAGGAACAGTGTAGGCCCAAGAATACTGCCCTGTGGAACTCCAAAAGTAACTGGGACCTCTTCACTAGTTATGCTACCGATTTTAACACATTGTGTTCTGTCAGTTAGATAATCTTTAAAAAGTTTTAATTGAATTCCTCGTATGCCCAGTTTTTCAAGTTTCGTTAAGAGAATAGGGACAGAGACTGTGTCAAAGGCTTTAGCTAAATCTAAGAATATTCCAATGGTTTTCCTCTTCGAATCTATGTTGTCTACTATATAATTTGTTAGTTCTGACACAGCGTCAGCGGTGGATCTCTTGGCTCTAAATCCATATTGTGCTTTTGAGAGAAGATTTTTATTTTCCAAGTACGTAACAAGTCTTTTGTTAATGACGCGCTCTAAAATTTTCGATAGGGTGGGGAGAATTGAGATCGGCCTATAATTATTAACACAGTCTCTGTCACCATTCTTATGTATCGGGTGAACCCTAGACTTTTTATAGATTTTTGGAAATATACCGGTTGTCAGTGACAAGTTACAGTAAGTAAGTAATTGTAAAGCGGATGTATTAATGTTCTGTTCGTGTAATAACTTCTGTAGAGAACTGGATATGAATGCCATGTAACTACGTATGTGAAAATGTGAAAAACCGTTTCCGTTGCCAATATATAATAAATATATTCGTACAAAATATTTAGCGTTGATTGTCGGAGGAGCGCCTAACGACAGCTGTGCGTGCAGAGTGGAGCGCGAAATCGGACGAGCGTCGGCAGTCCGGGACGCACACGGTACACTCAATGTGCGAAGCTACGGAGATAATTATGGATATGGCAGTTTTTTACAATTCGATCTAGAACATGTTTTTAATATGGGTTTAAGTTTTGTGGTCTGTAAAATTACCTATTAGAAGAAAAAGGAAAGTTCTGATGAAAACTAACATTGAAGAAGTTTCTTAAACGGCTAATAAAAATACTTAAATCTAAAGTTTCATTTAAGTCATGAACTTTGTTTCATAAAATAAATTAAAATTATATTATGATTATTCATGTTAATGTAAATGTCAACTAATATCATCATGGGTAGGTATATCTCGTACCTACATTTATGTATGTTCGTAGTTTCATAGTTCCGTGTATAGTGAACAAACTAGCTTATCATTAGTTTCCACCTCGATACTGAAATTAAGTCGGTCCCTTTATTCGGTCCTTTGTGTTTGTCTAGTTAAATTAAGTTGAAAATTTATTCCGTATCAGTTTTGCCGGAACCCTCTGCGTCAGCAAGGAATTTATAATTTTCGCAAAATTAATATAGTTGGGACTTAATTCATTTTTGATGATAATTGCTTGCCCGCAGCTATTACAAGTGCAGTTGAAATTATTGCAAAACATATAAAATTGCACATGTCGCTGTAACGGTTACATCTGCTTAATAATTCCGTTTGATATTGATTCAATTAGTGTCGCGTATTTTGGTACTGCATGTGATGAAATATTAATAAAAATCTGTTGGAATAGTAGATGCAAACAAGTATTGGAAATGACAATTTGGGGCTAAGTTTCCATGCAATTAGCGGTGGGTGAGTTCAGTGAGTGCGAGTGATGTCGGTAGACGCGACAGCGGCAGTGAATTAATATTCGCGTCGGTCGCGCGGCACGGATGACGTCACGAGCAGCGGACGCGCGTTTACGCATGCCTTGCTCGCAGACCGACCGCTCACCAACACTCATTAGGGTACACCCGGCAATTTGCTTCCAAATGTTTGCAAGTTTAATGGAATTTGCACAGATTTGTTGCCGCGATGCATGTTATGGAAAGAAAAAGATTTTGAATTCGTTTTGAGAGTTGTGAGTGAATGTTTTTTTTTTTAATAAAAAGTTATTATGCGGGTGCATAGAAAACTGAAAGTGTATCAGGTTGTTTATGAAGACATTTTTTATGTCATCACATTACATACATTTACAATACCATCGTATTGTATTCGAATATGGTCATTTTCGTGTCACGCTCAGACAGAAGTAACTTGTGTTAACCAATAATCGCCGAATTATTGCTGCTAGCCAAACTGTCTAAATCTTTTAACCCTAAGGATTGACCACCCGATTCTAAAAGACTTATTTAATTAGCAATTAATCGTGTAACCCGTTACTGTAACCATAGATTAATTCCGCTTCACCTGCGTCTGTTGTTTAAAATATCTACAGAATGTCCTCCCTCATCAATTGTCAAAACGAGGGCATAAATTAAAGTCCCCTGGCACGGGGCAGCCGAGATTAATGTTAGTATTAATCGAGTGACCGCCACACTCGCCCTCTTCTGTTCCAAGAACGTTTACTGTTGAACCCTCGTGCGGCTTTTTACTGTCTTTTGTTTCATAAATAAATGTTGCGACAGATTAGATTTGCGAGCCCTGTTAATTAAATGTAAGTTGAATTAGTTGAGGCTTCTGTGTGTTCGGCGGAAATTATTGTAGTTAAGGTGATATGTACCTTTTGTAACCCGTTCTGTAAATAATGTGCCCGAGAGTTATCAAAGGGAATCTACAAGAACATTTCTGTATGAGTTTCTGTTAAGTTGTTCTCATTTCACAAATACGTGAAAACAAATTAGAAATGAGGATTGAATTTTAACAATGAAAGATTCTGATCACCTAAAAGCTAACAATTTCAGCGGTTCAAGTAACAGAAATGTTCTGGTCTTAATGATTTGTTGGGAGCCGGTAGGAATGAGACGTGGCGTGTAGGTGACCGCCAATTAAACTGGCGGCCGGTTTATCTTGCTCGCCGCATGCGAGTAACGAGCGTGTCTTCAAACCCTCCGTCGTCTGCACGAGTTTCACCACTTTGCACTAGTTCGTGTAGAAATTAAGGATTTTACGTTTCTGGTAGCAGGGTTAATTTTTAACCCTTCTTTTCTGTAAGATACGTTTTTTGTTGACAAAAAAATTGTTTTGACACAAAATATATGATACACTTTATTTAAAAATAATAGCTTGGTTTTAGGGAAACGGGCTTAGTTTACCTATATTTTATTTATTTCGGTACCTGTATGACTCGAGAATGGCACGATTTCTAGATCAAGGATAGATAATAACTAAACTGACAGAATGCCCCACATAAAACCATTACACAGCCAGAGCACCCGAACAATAGCACATAATGTAATTTAATTTCCTGAAGCCCTATTTTATCACCGGATTATTTGATCAAAGGGCTAATCGAGTCCACATACCTACAGTTTAGCCAAAGATAAACTTGCGACATGCGGGCGGCTGTGCGTGTTTAACTAATGACCGAGTCATGGGGGCCTATCGGGAGCAGAGGGGGAACGGGTGCCGGGGGAGGGGGGCCCAGGTCCAGCGATATCATTAGCCACAGATGCCGCTGCCCGGTGCCCGGTATAAATACATTAAGTGCGCCGTCAAACTGTTAAAGCTCGCTTCAAACATAGTTTTGAGCAGAGATTACCTCAACCCCGGCAATGTTTGCTCTACTATTTTGTTTACTTTTAAACTATACCTTACCATTTATTGTTTACTCAAAAGCTTCGTGATATACGGTTATTTTTAAAAATAACGACCATTTAAACGTAGCGCCACACTATACACATCAAAATCAATAGACAATGAAAAACAGCGGCCACTGCATGGAATATGGCGCCATAAAATTCTATAAACCCAATAAAAATCGTGCTCGGCGTTGGAACGTCCACATAAAATCTCAAAGTACATAAACATATCATAAGAGGGGATGTAGAGCGAGTTATCCTCACAAAGAGAGTTTTTCTAAGGGATAAGCGGCGGTTTCCCCAGATGGTTATTTTATACAGTGGAGTCGAGTTAACGGCCTGGGTTTTTAGCATTCGCGGCTACGCCGTAGACGCGCTACGCGGCGTAGCCCATACGGTAAACTCCCCGCCTCGTAGTATCATTCTGTGTAAATGGGGGTATTTACAAAATGTATCTTTGCTCCTTACAATAATATTATGAGCTTACTTATTTTCATAACATTGTAAAAAGGGGTATAAGAAATAAATGTTAAATCCTAACTAATATTATAAATGTGAAAGTAACTCTGTCTGTCTGTCTTTCTGTCTGTCTGTCTGTCTTTTCTTCACGCCTATACTACTGAACCGATTTGTGTGAAATTTGGTACAGACATAGTTTGGAACTTGAGAAAGGACATAGGATAGTTTTTATTACAAAAAAATATAAAAATAAAAATAAAATTTATTTCGGACATGTAGCGCCATCTATTGGTCAAACCAAAAATCACTATTCCACGCGAACGAAGTCGCGGGCAAAAGCTAGTAGTCTATAAATAAGAAAACATCATAAAGAGTTGCTAGTACTTTTTATTTACTGCCGCAATCCCTCCTCGTTTATTGCGATATAAATCGGCGACTAGATATGATTTATCAGCTCATCACTCCTGGTTAGGTGTGAGTAATGTTGCCGCCGTTATTGCAACATTATAAACGTCACGATGTATCTCTATATGATACGAAAATGTACGAACGTTTTAAGACAGCGAATACGAGTAAACCGGACCACGGCTGACTTAAAACACATTACCATACTCGGGGGACACTCACCCTTTATACAGACATCGGGACGTTTAAATTGAAATGGATCGGATTCAAGAGTCCATCCATCACGGTCTTTGCCCCACATCTAATGGTTTTTTAATAATTCCACTTCGGACTTCAATGTGTCGTCCCTCATTAGAAAGAGGAGTGTGATCGAGTGCCGATTGTTCGCAATATGACAGCCAATTGACAGTTCTCGATGATAATCGAATAATGAAAGCGAGACGCCGCAGACAAAAGGTGTCATTGAGGTGTGAAATATGGAGCGAAGAATACAGATAGAATATTGAACAAAAGCGTGAATTATTTGTTTGAGGTTTTGTGAGCTCGTTTTATGTTAGGTTTCAATTATATTTATTTTTTATTTCAATTTTAACTTTTCTTTATAGCAAATACTTTTATTTAAAATATTAACGCTTTAATATTTCCCCAGGTAACAGTAATTTGCTACAAACAGTTACAAACTTTCCTTTGCATAAAATTCCTGCATAAAAAAGTCCTTCCAAGCATTTGAGCGCACACAGTCGCATTACTCGACAATTTAATTTACAATTTCGCTGTTGTCCTCCCTTTGTTTATCTATTTCATAAATATATTATTTCGATGTCATGAGCGGAAAGTAAGACAATAAAGGTACGAAGACAGGAATGCAAAAGGGGCGAGCAAACAAAACGACCGCGTTCACTGACCGCTATAAACAACGGGAAACTATGTGTGCGGTCACCTTTATATTTCATGCAAATCGACCCGCTGCCGGCGACGCTTTGTAGAATAATCGTATTGCGTGATAAACGATATTTGTTGCTTACTTTGCGGTCCTCAAGGAAAATAGTTTCTGTAAGACTATTATTGTTCCACTTCAAGATATTTAATAGGCATGTTGTTACCGTTCATTTACCTATTCACAAGTAAGTATACCTTCAGCGCTGGCACCGTAAGTATTTTCTGTAATAGTATTTAGTACATGTAAAGGTTGGTTATAACAAGGAACATAAAACGGCGAACAACGATCATGTTCCATATAATGAAAATTCACTTACGCATAATATAACGTTCGACATAAAGAGTCCTATCTAAAAATGCATCTCCGAACACGATCTATTCCCTCCACAAAAGTTACAAATAACCGCGAAATGACGCGTCATTAAATAATATCGTCGAGATAAGTGCAGATTAATGTGGTTTTTTATATCGTTCGATCGACATGGCGTTTGAAACGACCCCTTCACGCATTAAAACCGCGAGAGCAGCCGATGTATGCGATTCCAAATTACGATATCGTGACGTTATCGCACAGGGAAGAAATCAAAAACCATGCATGAATGAACAATCTCAAAATACATTAGATTAGAATATTAAATTAAAGCATTGCACACATACCAACACGAATCAATCGATAAATGTGACGTTATATTAAAATTGAGTAACATTAGTTTGCACGTAGCTTAAATTATTTTCCCATATTTTATGGGACACTCATATATCAAAGCTATGAAAAAGTTTGCCCCACCTACATAATATTGGTAGGGCAAGCATCTGTGCAGAAATCACCCGGTCACTAGAATATTGTTTTCACTATATTAGAAACGTGATCGCAATTTTTAAGAGCGAAAAAATTCTATTTCAACTCGACTCTCTGACGTTGGGCGTATTTGATTATACGTCGAGTGTGTATTCCCTTTTACAGTGTTATAAAGTGAACGATATTGGGGAATTTTACGATTCCATCTACATGCTATATTGAAATATTAACTTTGGATTAAAACTACGCGAGCCGCCGACGGCATGACGTACTTAACTGATTTTGTTAAAATGTAACTTTTATAGAGAGTAAAATTCTGATTTCACAGCATATTTTTAATATGGCCAATTGAGGCTTACAATTTTCCTATGATTTATAAATGACGCCTATCTACGCTCACCTGTACACAAATATTAACATAAATGCGGGTTGCTATAATTAATCACTGCGATGTCTCGGTATCTAAATGTATGCATGTCCTGACCGTCTCCAGTTTGATTTTCATTAGGGCAAATCACGCTCCACTCCGCTCACGTCAATTTATAGGTGTACGTATCACATGGCGGAATGTATTCCTAAGATGATTAAGCGCAGTACTAGAGAATCTCTAAAGACGATACGAATATGGTCATTAATATTGGAATTTCCAAACATCCTTCGAGCTATTTCATATTCATTCCTTTTCCAGGCACTCGTTTCTTGTATCTATCCCGTAGGAGTCGTTTTTGTTCGGCATAAAAAGTTTTTGTTCTATATCTGTAAGCAAAAATTCATACGCATCAGAGGTTGTATGATACAAACCGAACCAATCAATTTATATTAATCGTATCGATGTTTGTTTGAAAGCTTTATATATTTCCTTACTATTATTAAAACCCAGACTCAAATGTCCTACATAACAGCAATTACAATTAGTACCACACTGGTAAGGTATAATCTAATCAAAGCTATTCTGAGCTATTAATTACTACTCACATACTTCTTACGCAGAGCCCACCTAACCTACTTCAGAGAGGCATTGTTCAGTATCGAACTAATTATAAATAGGTGGTATGCATGCAATGTGAGTAGCATGTCAATCGATACCAGACTGTCGGGTGTATATTTCAATCTAAATCCGCCTTAGTTAGGAACTTGATCCTCAAGCCTACCGTTCGGATAGACTCGAGTCCATTTGATGTACGTTTAACTAATGCCTGACACCTTCCTGAATGGAATCACTGACGTTTATGGGGATATTCGTCTGCTGGCGTCTGATGATGTTGAGTCTTGGAAATTGGCTGAATCTTGACGTATTTGATTAGATTTTAGTAGCATTCTACCGTTTAATTGTTCGTAATTTATTCAGCGTAACATTTACTTGCGACTGTCTTTTGTCTTTACAAATTCTTGATAGAAAAAAAAAACAACCACACATATTATTAAAAGTGAAAAATACGAGTTACAATAATAATATCTGGTGAGCATATACGAACATAGTTTAACATACTTCGTACCCATTTACGTCAAACAGTAGTGACGACATTCGCTTATTGAAATTCATTTTCAGGAAATTAATATAGCGATAACAAGTCACAGTGTACCATTGTCTTACAGTGAGATGACTACCCGAATAATGCTTAAATTGAAACTGTTTATGTACAATAGACTAGTGATTTCTTATCATGTGACTTCAAACTGGTTAACTTCGTTCCGAAAACTTAGTGAGTAATCACTAATAACACTAGTCAACAGCATTTTCGTATATTTACATTAGCATTATCGAGAATGGAAACTCGTACTGAGGTAAAGTAAACTGGATTTGAATTGAGAAGAGCAGTACTAAATGATTCTTTAGTTATAAAATACGAAAAAAAATAGTGTCTGTAGAAAAATGGCTTTAAATATCGTTAAAAAAGCGTTTTTAGGCATTTTCAGATTGGTTTTTCTCCAAAACTAGAACTGCTAGAACAGTCCTGTGCTCTAGACTTCGATTCTGTGATAGATAATCTGCAAAAATTTATATGTTTCACCTTGGATACAATAAAAAAGGAAAATTTTGTAGACTAGTGTAATAAGTCATTATTTGTGATTTACAAATTAGTGATTATTTAAGAAATGAGACCAGCTGATCTGAAAATTTCTAGGTGTCTCAGCACAACCAGGAATTTTCAGATTTGGCACAGCATCTTATAACTTTACTTGATGACGAAATTATCTGTACGTTTTACTTCGACTGCAAGTATCAGATACAATCATATTTTTCTAAGCTACCGTGCTGTGAAAACTTAATGAATTAATGATGTACATAAAAATTTTGTTTTGTTCAAATGAAGGTTTATAGTATTTTCATGACTTCGAACTTATGATAAATGTAGGATCTACACAGGTAAAGTTATTCAAGATAAATAACTAAGTGGTAATCAATTCAGTAGTCCTTGTCAGAAGTTTAGACAAATTGGGGTTGATTATATTGTTGGCTAAACTAAAATCAATATTGATCCGGGATTGTTTATTTAATATTGTTAGCTTGTTATTACTTGTTGTGTTTTAGTTCGGTTGGGTTAACTGATAGGCGAAATAATAACAATGTGATGTGTAAATCGCTTGATGTGCAATATATCCGTTCTTTTTTCTATGATACATTTCCTTGGCTCTGCTATATTTGAATACCTGCATATATATTTCGATTCGTGATTTTTTCATATTTATTTAATGTATTTTTGCCAGAACACAAATCTACCAAATTGACAGCCTAAGAATTCCGTCGCAATTAGAGATAATATGTTAGCCATTAGACGTTAAAAATATATAAACATAATACTTAAAGTTAAACACAAAAGAGTGTATGACAAACCCGTTTGTCTGACTACAGTTACACGTAGTAAAGGAAGTCGTTGGCAGTTCCGTCCCCCCCACCCCTTTCACCCGCACCCCTCAGGAAATTCCCGACTCGCAACTTTGCCTCCGATGAAAGAAATACTTGGCGAAAGTTGTTCGCGTTTCTTTATTAGCCTTTTGATTTGTTGTAAGTCTACTGCGAATAAAGGGTTGCATTTGTAAAATACTTTGAAAATATTTTCTGAATCGTAATCGGTGGACCGTGGTGAAATTAAACGGAGAAGTGGTTTTGTCTAGGAATGCATGAGATAGGTGTATATCTCATAATACCTCTAAAATATTTGTGCGTTGATTATTATGACGCAATAATGTCTTATTTCCATACTAATTATGAATATTTGAATGATATAAGTTCCTGAAAGTTCTCCCTTCAAACAGGACGGCATTAAAAAGCTTCTGGAGCTCCCCCAGTAAGGGGTTTCCTCCTGCTTTTAATAGCTCTGTTGTAATGCCATCCTCGCCAGGGGCTTTTCCATTTTTGAGCTGTCTCAGAGCGATCTCGATTTCGCCACTGCTGACTTCTGGCAGGTCTTCGGTGAAATGGCGTGTTAATGTGGCTCTAGAATCCTCATTTCCGGGATCAGGTCGAGATGCATGCGATGCGTATAACCGGCCATAGAAATTTTCCACTTCCGAAAGGACTGCCGGCACCGAAGAAACGACTTCTCCACTTGTTGTGGTCAGCTTCGTCAAGTGGCTTCTTCCAAGAGATTGTACGAACACCTTTGACCCCCGATTCAGCTCAATTGCTCTTTCAATGGCAAGAGTATTGGAGCACCGGAGGTCGCGTCGTACGTGCTTGTTGATCTCTTGGTTTAGAGCCCGCTTAGCTGACGAAGTGACAGGCGGGTTTTCACGTCGTTTCTTCATAAGCCCTAATGTCTCTTCCGAAAGCTTTGATTTCTTGCCCTTACGCTGCATGTTACAGAATCTCGAACCTTCCTCCCTGAGGATCCGAACCACATATTCATGGTTCTGGTTAACGTCTGTTGTGGTTTCCACGGCGGCAAATCGGTTCTCCAGATTTGACTGGAACGTTTCAGATCCTGTCATGGTTCGGAGCAGTGTTGGTCGGAGCCTGGCCTTCATCAGACGGAAACGTTCGGCCTTGAAGTTGATATTCAGAGAGCCTCGGACAAGTCGGTGATCGCTCCCGGTATTAAACCTATTGATCACGGAGACGTCTCTGAATATGTGCTTCTTGTTCGTCATGATGAAGTCAATCTCATTTTTAGTCATAGTGTCGGGGCTTTGCCACGTCCACTTCCTTTGGGGCTGCTTTTTGAAAAAGGAGTTCATCAAAAAGAGCCCCTCGCGTTCGAGGAAGTTGACGAGCATTTGCCCCCTATGATTCCTGCTTCCAAATCCATGGGATCCTACTGCCGATTCGCCGCAAATCTGTACTCCCACTTTAGCGTTAAAGTCCCCCATGACAACGGTGTAATGGGTCTTTGTAGTGAAGTGGAGGGCCCTTGATATATCATCAAACATATCCTCCACTTCATCGTCTGAATGTGTCGAGGTCGGTGCGTACACTTGCACTACCTTGAGGCTATACCTGTCGGTGAGCTTTATGATAAGGTACGCTACCCTGTTCGACACACTAGACACCTCCACAACGTTATCAGCTAGGGACTTATTAACCAGAAACCCAACGCCACCTTGGGATTGTTGGTCTCCCTCTCGGAAGTACATTAGGTGACCTGATTCGAGGGTTATGGTGTCCTCCCCCTCTCTTCGAACTTCACATAACCCTAATAGGGAGAACTCCAGAGGCGTGGAGTAGGAGTGTTGTCGTCCTGTTCTTCAAAAAGGGAGACAAAACCCAGCTGAAGAACTATCGACCCATTTCCCTCCTAAGCCACGTCTATAAGCTGTTCTCAAGAGTGATCACGAACCGACTTGCGCGAAGACTCGACGAATTCCAACCACCGGAGCAGGCTGGGTTTCGGAGCGGATACGGCACCATAGACCACATCCACACAGTGCGGCAGATTATACAGAAGACCGAAGAGTATAATGAGCCCCTGTGTCTAGCATTTGTGGACTATGAGAAGGCCTTTGACTCGGTTGAAATCTGGTCTGTTCTGGAGTCCCTGCAGCGTTGTCAAGTAGATTGGCGATACATCCAAGTGATGAGATGTCTCTACGAAGCCGCTACAATGTCCGTCCAAGTACAGAATCAGCAAACAAGGCCCATACCGTTGCA
The DNA here is from genome assembly GCA_963856015.1 of Helicoverpa assulta. Lineage (NCBI taxonomy): Eukaryota > Metazoa > Arthropoda > Insecta > Lepidoptera > Noctuidae > Helicoverpa > Helicoverpa assulta. The sequence continues at coordinate 9,326,378 of CAWLCW010000016.1, forward strand.
TCGAGGAGTGAGACAAGGGGATGTTATTTCCCCGAAACTATTCACTAATGCAATGGAGGATATGTTCAAGACGCTGAACTGGAAAGGACGCGGCATCAACATCAATGGCGAACACATCTCTCACTTGCGATTTGCTGACGATATCGTCATCATGGCGGAAACGCTGCAGGACCTACAACAGATGCTGAACGACCTGGCTGAATCTTCTCTACGCATCGGCCTACGGATGAACTTGGACAAAACCAAGGTCATGTTTAATGAACATGTTCTACCGGAACCGATTGCGATACACGGCGCCGTTCTCGAAGTTGTTCGGAAATATGTATACCTCGGGCAGACATTGCAGTTAGGTAGAAACAACTTTGAGGACGAGGTGAATAGGAGAATTCAGTTGGGTTGGGCTGCATTTGGGAAGCTACGTCGAGTCCTAACATCGTCGATCCCACAGTGCCTAAAGACAAAAGTCTTCAATCAGTGCGTCCTACCTGTCATGACTTACGGAGCCGAAACGTGGACACTGTCGGTACGGCTGGTTCACAAGTTTAAAGTCGCTCAGCGGGCTATGGAAAGGGCTATGCTCGGCATTTCTCTGAGGGATCGCATCAGAAATGAGGTAATCCGTCAGAGAACCAAGGTCATCGACATAGCCCACCGAATCAGCAAGCTGAAGTGGCAGTGGGCTGGCCATATTAGCCGAAGAACCGATAACCGTTGGGGTAAACGAGTTCTAGAGTGGAGACCACGCCTCGGTAAACGTAGTGTAGGACGTCCTCAGGCACGGTGGAGTGATGACTTGCGCAAGACGGCTGGCAGGAGCTGGATGCGAGAAGCCGAAAATCGATCTCAGTGGCGTGCACTTGGAGAGGCCTATGTCCAGCAGTGGACTGCGATAGGCTGATGATGATAAGTTCCTGAAAATGATTCGCATAATTTACTTAACTGTAACCTGATAACCCGAACATTATCAAACTGAATATCGCCAAAACACCGAATTCTATACAATTCAAATGTAAATACCAGTTAAATAGAGAGCCCGTATCTGGCACAGACAAAACACGAATTTAGAAGGCTTAGTTCCAACTAAAGCGTGATTTAATTTTAAAGCCAACTTCTCCCGCCGGCATTTAGGAATAGCCTCTTAATAAATCTGCTACTTACCCAGTGTCCGGGGTTCGATTCCCGGCGGGGTTCACTGCGAATTAACTAGTTGGCCTGTGGAGTACTGACCAACGGAAGTTGCGCTAACTTTGTAATTGGCGGGAATTTATTACTGATATCTTGAGAATACCCTCATATTTTGACAGCGGAGTTTAGTGGCTTTATTATTTTGGAAGGGGTGTTTAAGTTTGTCCGTGTATGTACAGTGGGTTCTTTTTTATAAGTACGTTTTCGACTAAAAGTTACTTCCTTATTTTGTCTCTACGTCTGATCTACTATACGAGACAGACTTTGAGATAGACTGGATGCTTTGTTAAAAAACAATGTCAAGATGTGCAGTTTCAGTGACGGTTTCTTTTACCACGGTATACATAATTTAAGCAGGTACTCTTACATCTTGTTTATTTTTGTACCTACTAAAAACCAATTTAATTTTAATTGAAACCATTCTAAAATATTCACACAAACTGTAAGCAAACTTCCAATAATTATAATTAGTTATCGAAAGCCCGTTACAAGACAGGCACGTCTGGCCTGCAGGTCGTCAAAGGAGAACTAATCCCAACTATGATTAATTGAATTTAGGAGTGGCTAGAGTCGTGTTCTACCCACGAATCTGTTACTTCAGTTGTCTGATACACTTCGCTGCAACTTGGGACGGATCTACTTGGAAACGGACAGGTAAGCGCTTGATTTTCATGGTGGAATTGATTTTGTATTTTATGTACTTAATAATTTATTGAATTGGAGTCTGTTTTGAAATTAAATGTATCTTTAGCTAGCAAAAGAAACACACTGTACTTATGTACTAAATAAATACTGTGTAGTTTTGCCAAAAGTTTAAAATGGGTTTATGTTCTGTTACAGGTAATTATGGTACTATTTTTAACAAGTTTTTGTTGTTATGTCAGTGCCACTAACAATGTAACATTTTCGAGATGAGGTCAATTTAAAAACATTTTCCTGTGTGGATAAAAAAAATATTGTGATAGAAGTTAATGACACCATTACTACGACCTTATACATTTTCTCTATATAACCATAACTATATTCGTCCTCATTTTAATATATTAATGGCTATCCCACTAATGTACAAGCTAACAAGTAAAGTGGACACAGCTGAGTTAAGTCTGTTTTAAACAACATTCGGTGACCAGAGGGATAGTGCCCAAGTTTTTGATAGTTCGTGCGGCTTCGGTATTTACTGGTTAAGTTTAGGGTCACTTTGGACAACTTGCACTATCTCCGGGGAATACCGAGCGTGTGTTTGACAGACTACTTTTTTGTTTGTTTACTTTATCATTTAGTGGATTATTTTGTTAGTTTTTCTTAAGTGGGTGCGTAAATATTTCGGGAGATTTTTGTGTGCTTGTAGTAGATAGGTAATATTGTTAAAATATAAATAAAAGTTCGAAAGATATGGGTAGTTAATCCAGTTTACTTAACAAAAGTTTATGCAAAGACAAGTAAAGTTCGAACTTCTTCAAGAAAATACTCCTTACAGTTACTTATTTAACAGCAGTGAGAGCAGCTTCCATATGCATTACAGATTTAACACTAAAACATTTAGTAAATCACGTCTGCAAGTGCATACCCAAACACATGTTAACGACAATACTAGAATATTTTCCGACGGGGTTTGTAAACAGCGGTGCATCTGAGAGCACGTGCGGACAATCAGTCATTCCGTGCGCGTCGCGTGTCGCAGCGGACCGCAGCGGATCGCAGCGACGGCGACGCGGCGACGGCGCGGCTACCTGCATCGTAATGAGTGCAACCTTATTGTTTTCTGATATGACAAGGTATTGGTATTATGTGGAGCGGTCAAAGTGTCATATTGAACTTATTAAATGGATGGAAAATGTAACGCTGTAATTTTTTATTAGTCCGTCAATATTTTTCCTGAAGAAACCTGCTTTAGTTTGTTAAATATAGGTAGAGCTAAAATACATCTCTTTGTATACCTACTAAAGTGAATAAATCCCAAATATCAATGAAATTGCTGACGATCGATTATCCCAAAAATTAAACAGATCCGATTACAATCCAACAAGCAAACAATGGAATGCGAATTCGTCATAAAACACGATTATTACAAATGACCGCTAATGTCCAAACAGTGATAGTGAACGCATGACGTGATACGATCCGATATAATTGTCGGGGGCTGCGATCACGTTCGTCGGCGCCGAGAGTAATGGCTGTTTGCTTAGGCCGTGTCCACGGGCGCGCTCCTAACAAACAATATGTTGACATGACGCACATTAGCTAAAATCGACGGACGCTATGAATCCCAAGTTTTGCGTGGTTTGCGTTTAAATGCGTGTTTGGTGACGTGCCTAAATACCCAAGTGGGTACAACGGGAGACTAATTCAGGGAAATCAGTCACGGTTCGCTGTGTATGTTGCGGGGAAAACAGATTTAAGCGCCTAATTTCAAACAGTATTTTCGTCAGACTCAATGATTTAAGTAAAATTGTAGAGTTGTATAAAAAATAGTCGATAGGGTTAAATCAAGTGGCAGTAAGAGGTTAAATAAATATTGGATTCGCCTAATAATTTATTTACCAACAACATAGGCCGAGCAAATTAATAAATTACGTAATTGAATCCGGTAACCACATACCAACAGTCGTACCGCATAAATGTAAATTATTAATATTTATCAACATAATGTTTAGTATGCAAAAGTAATATATTAATGTTCATACGAAAATAAACATAGAAACAACAGATTAACATCTCCTAAAATAATATCTTTATACGAATAAAATTATTATGTTGTTATTAATTGTCAAATAAAATATTATTTTAAATAAAAAGTATTTCAGCTTTCCATTCTGCTTAAGCTTAGTCACGTAGCTGTACAATCGGGGATTAAAGTGTTACACAAGAAATAAATTATTGACGAACATTTTTTTTATGCTGTTGAACAATACTGTCTGATTAGGAGTATGTTTTTGGTCGGTAGTTTCTAAACTCGGTGTTTCTTATATTTGTTTTTGTGTGAGCACTTAGTGCAATAGTCAAACAACAAGAATCATATTATGGAATATACCTTCAGTAGTACGAAATCTGAATTATTTGTGTAAAAAGTACCTACCACATAAAACTCAGATAAATCAATTTCGAAAGCCTTCACTATACCGTGTAGCTGTTCTAACCGGTTGTACAGTAGCGGTCACTGAGTCAGCGAATGACCGGCAGTAACAAATTTAGTCGGCGGTCGCAAACGCATGTTGTTTTAGGCCGTAGTCAAACAAGGTGCAGCGTGACCGGTGCTAATACCGTGTTTGCGTTGGATATTTATGGCAACACTCGACGTGCTCACACGCCGGAATAATTAGCTCGTTATAAAATGCACGACGCTAAGTTATCTGGTTTAGCACGCGCTTTTGAGCGCGACTGTACGGTAGATGGAAATTCTTGTTTTAGAAATTATTTTTAATTTTTGTTTTCTTTTTATGGGTAAAGAAAACACACCTCTTAATTATGAGATGTTGCCAACATTACTGAAAAGGATTGTCTGAAAATCCAAGAAACACACCCTGTCTATTTTTTACGATTACATAATGTGATTATTTTTTTTTACATGGACAGCAAAAATTCTAACCTCAATTTTCATAGTATCAATTTACCTAACACGATGTTCGTTTTTCGTTTGGTCGCCGGCTGCAAATTAATAGGAGCACACTTTATCTCGTCACAGTGTTATTCGGTTACAGATATTCTATATCGAGAGAGCTAGGTATCGAGAGGTAGTATCGACGTGGCGGCGAGCCGAGTCGATTAAACGTTATAAACGGATTAAGCTGACCGCCGGCTAAGTGCCAGCCGACCTGCCACTAAACTGAACACTCGCTAATCTACTGGACGTTACGCAAATATGATATTCGAGACTTGGCTGCTACATGGAATTTTACTTATTTTCTTCTGAGGCTTGTTTTATCATCATACGTTCCTTTAGTTTTTGTTACTGTTAACCCTTAGAAAATTGATGGTTTTCGATTCTTCGATCCTTTTCCATAGTGTTTTGTTGAGTTATGAAAAGTATTGTTGCTTATTGTCGTTACGTAGCTTTTGCTTATAAGGACGATTATAAACTTTGAAAAGTTAAAGAAAGTATCTACCATTAATTAGTCTCTTCACAGTAGGTAAGTAAATAATATTGCTTCTATAGCACACCTGATATCCGAGAAATAGTTTATAACCTGCTGAAACCTTACCTACACAGCCACACTTGCGTGAACTTGTGTTAGTTTGTACTAACTCCTCAAATTTCGGTCTGAAGCCGAGAGCATTAAATTCCGTAGTCAATACTCGTAATCTGAGGGGCGCATACATTCGCAATTCGTCTCTGTAACGGGCAGATGTAATTAACTAAGGGTTTAATGACCCCTTTTAATTGGAGGCTAAGATTTGAAAGCCATTGTCTTACATATTCATAGAGGTACCTTGGGGCAGGTGGCTCTAATTTATTCAAAGGATAGGACATGCAAATTGGAAGCGGAATATCGGTCATGTTAATGTCAGATTTGAGTGAAAATTATTGCGGATTGGCTTCTGAGGGAAGCTAGATAGCTCGGTCGTAGTTAATTATTAATATGCAATGTACATAGCATATTGGACAGTAAACAAAACCTTTCCCTCTTACCATAAAATCTTTTAAACGTCAGTTTATCACTTGTCTAAAAAAATGTCAAATTATGACGTTGAAATAAGGTCCATTTTGCAGCCACACTATTTTTAGACAAGTGTTTGGCACATGTTTAAGTTTTTGTAGGAAGACCGTTTGAGTTTAACAGAGTAATTCATCTTGAAAAGTGTATTTCTTCTAAACGTATTATTAAGTCTATGCGTAGCTTTGTGATCTGCCATTACGTTTTCTCACATGTTATCGTGTTGAATAGTTAATGTGACGTCATTAGTAACTCGTTTGAAGGAAGAAACGTCAAGAATTAGAGATTACCTTACCTCCTCTTATGTTGTGTTAGACTAATTAGTGTTATTAAATATTTATGTTTTTCAATGTTGTGTTGTTATTGCAGGGATTAAAGCGATGCTCCTTATGAGATATGTACAATTTTTAACAGTTTGCCGTCATAACACTTAACATAGCATTAAAGATTTGAAAGTTTTCTTGTCGTGATTCGTGAGTCAGCAGCAAATTAGTCCGTTCCAAAGTCCACTTATATTCTAATCGAAGTAGGTAATCCGAGCAATCCTTCAATGCCGCAATTTGGCACAAATCTCTAATCCCGTAACCCTCTAGGCACTGAGCACTAAACGCCGAAGATGCTAATTGCTATCTGTTATCTTACGCCAAAGAAGATCTTAGGGAACAACAAACTACCCTTATCTTGAACAAGGAGGTTCTAAAGAGCAACAAGCCTCAGGGCTGAGCCGCGGGTAGATCCCACTTACGCAATTATGTGGGACAACACTAGCGCCGCACTGCCCGACGGGGAACGGCTTGTGGAATTATTGCAAGTCTGTTTATGGCTTGTTTTCATGTGTTTTAATTTTTATTTATGTTACCTTGATAACATTATTAAGTTGTGTCAAAAAAAATAATCTTGTTTTAGGAGCAGTTGAGACTAGACCCAAAAATCAACTATTTTAAGTAAATACTTCTTCAAAATGTAAATAATCATATTTTTAAACATCAAAAGACACCTCAATCATCGATCCGCTACCACAACAAACAACTGAAACAACGTACGAAATGTGGGACTTGTACAAGAATACCCAATATTCAGTGGTCTAGCAGAAACAATGACACGAGTGCATCCCACTTCATCCGCTAAACAGGCGGTATGGCACGCTTTGTGCCGTTTCGGGCAACTCGAGCAAACTTGGACCCGCCGGGACAGGTAGACAGGATCTAAGAACCACTCGAGCACAGGAATGCCTTTGGTTCTAGACTCACGTGGAAACTGTCTGTTTGTCTGATAGTGTTGCAAGGAAATATTTTGGATGGTGATGTGTGTTTGTGTTTTGTTTTGTTAGAATGTTTGTGAGGGCGTTTCAAATCAATTTCGTGGTGAGATGTCGTGATACCAACTGGATAAGTGACGATATCTGTCAATAAAATATGGGTTTGAGAGCCAAGAGACATAAATGACACTGAGTTACTCAACTTTACTTACGTTTTTCTACATGCCATGTTTTTGTTGAAATTAATTTCAAATCAAATTATAAACAGTCTACATTAAACATTTCAACCGCAATTACCGCAAGTATTCATCGCCACAAACGATTGTATTGCGCACCACTTGAAACTTTTGCTTTGACGTCGCGTCTCTCGTGCCGCCGAATCTAAACAATCGAGCTCGTAAAGTTACAGCTTTCTAACTTCAGCCAATTTGTTAGGTTTCACTTACGCGATAAATATGTTCGTCGAGTTCGGAGCTGGCTTTAAAACTGTAATTAATGGGTAATTGTCAGTTGAAGGAAAGTTGAGTACGTCATGTTCAGAGTTTTATCGTGCTTTAGGGCTTGCTTTATTTAGTTGAGTTACTATGTCTGTTTTTATTTTATTTATTAGCATCTTTTGTCTTTTTTTATTTTATTTATTAGCATCTTTTTGGTAATACATATTTTTTATTTGTTTGGTAATAATATATGTCGATGCACTAGATAAAAGTATGAATAACAAAAATAAAGAATACTAAAGCAGCAGCTGCAACAAAATGTTTATAAAAAATTATCTTTTTAAATTCAGTAGTTATAATTTATTCAGAAAACAAATATTCAACTTCAATTTAGTAGCCATTTAACGCAAAATGAATGTTTCAGGCCAATAAAGATTTGAACACAACTGAAAAGTAATACGATATGCAGCACTGAGTTTACAAGTAGGAATCGACTTCACTAGACTCGAAGGGGTCGCAATTAATTCCTGATTGATTCACAAAGCTAGTTGGAATTTCACTAGTTCTCCCCCACCATACCGCATCTCTCCCCTCACCCACCTGCCTCCACGTGAGGATCAGACAAAGATACGAAGTTAACGTCAGCTAAGGTTTGTTGTACAAAATTTATATGAAACTTTGCTTCCGAACTGTAAAGTGTGCGGTTTTAGTGCGACGAATTTGGTGGTGATTTATTTAGTTGACTGCTGTCTTGTGTTGTAAGAAGTCACTCATGATTCCACTATGTTTAATGTAATCATTTATTGATATTTTTTATTTACAACAATACTAGGTTTTAAATTTACTTTTAAAATAAATAAGTTTACTTAGCAAAAATTTTGATTAATTTAAAAAAAAAATCAACTTTTGGCTCCCAACTGGGACACCTTTCACAAAGGTAATTCTAGGAGCCCGTATAAATAAATAAGTAAAGGTAAGACAATAGTGAATACGCAATCAATAGTCACTACTTATCCACAAGCACATTCGTCTTAGCAAGGCCGCAACTGGCTAAACTGACGTGATAACGGTACAACTGCTAAGATATTCCGAGACGTTCCGAGTTCGCGGCCGCCGGTTCATTATGTACGAGATTCTCCCTTTTTGTTCCCTCGTCCTTTTCTCACACCCTACGTGTGCTTATCAGTAATTATCTTCAGTTATTAATATGTAACGAGACGTGTTAAGAAAGTGATAAGTTGAAGATTCCGAAGTGATTATTTATGTTTGATGGAGTAGTTGGGGCGTGATTTGTAACTGTTGATGTATGAGCCATATGTGTTAAATAAATTATTGGGAATATTCTAAGAATCATATCATCAATATTACACCCGCGTATTGCTGTGGTAAGTCTGCAGATTTAGCAGCCTCTCATTCAAAGCGCTACTAAATTCAAAAACTAAATGTTGCCGTAAAAACACCAGAAAATTTGGAAATGGAAGGAAATTAGCTCAAAATTACTTTAGTATCTATATTTCCGACCTAAACTAACCGCCGCGCCACCAACGATCACTTTACGTCCAAGTAATGTAATAAAACTCAACACCTACATATTCCTAAACACGCCCGTCAGATTTCGCCTTCAAAATTCGTTAACCGCTTCATAATCTAAGCTCGTAACATCATAGCGGTTTAACCCTTACACTGGTTAACTTTGCGAGCGCCTTTTCGCCCAGTCCACGAATATTTTATTAACGTAAACGCGTTAAATTAACTTCGTTACCTCGCAGGAGACGTGCCTGCCTTTTTAACAACATCCAATTTTAATTAGGACGTAAAATGTTTATGAGAGTATGTTAGTCTTTTTTGTATAAAGCTGAAGAACATATAAGTTTCGTCGCTTGTGAAATAAGTCTACGTCCACAAAAATTAGGTGAATTAAACGGATGAACAGAGCGTTTTATAAAGTAGCGATCCATCATGAAAAATGTTACCAAAAGCAAAGGGGACTCGCTTTTCAATCTGATTCCGGAAAATGGATAGCTTTAGGTTTTAAAATGTTTACTTAAAAAAGACAAAGAAAAGACTAAAAGTATTCACGCGACCACTAAACAGCAAAAAGCCGACATCCGCTACGTCATTCGTGTAACACAGGTGCTTGAAAAACTCGAGTTTTGTGTAAATGAGCGCGAGGGTAGTCGGTAGGGCCACGCATATGGCGGGAGGAAGCGACGGGCATAAATCTGTGCGACGGTGGCGCCGCGGCCGGAACAGGAAGCGCCGACGTCGTTTGCCGCATTGTGATATCGGCCGGCGGGCCGCGCGGACGCCTCTTTGTGAACGTCACTTTATGGAGGCTATTCGAGAGATACGCCGCCACCGTGGCGTGTCCTCAAACGCTATTGTCATGCCACCTTTATGGTGATAGCCTGCTTCAATACAAGTGGCTGCCACATTTTTATGTTTCTTGAGGAACTGAATAAGATACTTTGATAAAGTTGGTAAATAAATCTGGGGTATCTTTTGGATATTACGTTTTTTCTCTTAACTTAACTTCATGATAAAGAAAAACATTCCAAGGAAACTGATTAATACTTAGAGAAGAAAACTTATAAACAGATATTCTACATGCTTTTATTTGGGTACACTAATCAGTAAGTCAACACTAACCTCCCCACTCAGAGACATTTAATGGTTACTTAAGCCATTCCTTAGTGAAGGATTTGTATGGCATTCCGTCACTAAGGAGTGACTTAAGTAATCATTAAATGTCTCTGAGTGGGGAGGTAACTGATGGGATTTATTGTTAATTTCCAGTTTTCTCCTGAAGACCGGAAAACTTTTCAACATAAAACCAATGGTCACAACCGGCTCCCCTACCTTTAAAATTACCCCACTATATAACTCATAAAACTAGTCCAGCGCTGACGTAGTGGTCACGTCAATTTGGAATGATTTCCGAAAGGCGTACGGTTTCGATACGAAGCTGCAATGGTCTAATCGCGGAACCATTTGTGAGGGCGCATCCGTCCGACGCCCGCAGTTATTGTGCTCGGCTGAATTTTAAATAAAAAGGAAACAAACGTTGCTCTGTCCCTCCATTTGTATTTGTCTGGCACTATTCTGTGATTTCTGCGAACAATTCTAGTTTCGAATTCCTTCGATTGTTATTGGTTGTTAGTGCTTTTGGTGGATATGTTTTACGTCAGAGTTGCTATTGAATTTCACGTCAGTTTTCCACTATCATTCTAATATACAGCGTAAAAGCAAAATGAATAATATTCGGATTAGGTAAAGTTAAACTTTTGTTTTGTTCGTGGAATATGTGGTCAATTTGATAAACACAAAATGTTATTTTCACTCGAAGTAAGTTTAGGCCAAATCCAATTCTAAAAAGCTCTTTAGATAAAATTCACAAACAGCCGTATTGAAAGTAATATCTACCGTAAAAATCTGTGTGATACCGCGGGCAGTTAAACAACACGTTAACGACAAACGCTTATGCAAATTGAATCGTTCAGCGCACGGACATCGTCTGTGGCGCGGATTTTCTACTGATCGCCCTTGATAACGCTGTATTTGTGGTCATTCAGTTACATTCTTTATTCAGTCGCATTTTTTTGTAAACATATAGGCACTTGTTTTCAAAACAAAGAACGTTAAGTAAAAGAAACCACTTATGACGTTTTTCTCAACCTCTTCAGTTTGTTTCCTAAAGATCACTTTCCACTACGGCTAATGTAACTTTCATGCCAGAATACACAAAGCATATCCAAATACAACTTACGGCAGAACTACGAGCCGACAAAAGATTCCCGCAAACTATTTCGCAGCGTGAGTTCTCTCAATATTTATGAAGCCAACTTCTCAGCCGTCATCAATCACAAAGTTATAAATAAAACAATAAAAGGTAAAAACTTACCGCGAGGGTCGGCTACTTCACTCCCGGCCGTTATATTGGCCCGAGGAAAACCCACTTATTGGAATAATATGTAGATTACAATGATATTAGAAATATTGCGAGGGACCTGTCGATACTTTATTACGTGCCCGCCCCAATAACTCTTTTGGGTTTTATTAAGGGTTGTTTGATGAAATTTTGTAAGCAAACAGACTGTTAAATCATGTTTTTATGATAATAAAATCAATATTTTACGCAAGGTTATGAAGGCGAACAAATTATAACACTTTTGCTCATATTTGTTACTTCACCTTTGAAACTGGAAGAATTACACCTCCTAATTACTTTTTACGAAACTCACAAAGGAACCTGATAAGTTTTAGCTCTATTTGGTTGTCTACTGATTTAAATAAAAATCATCATCATCATCATCATCCTCCTGCCCTTATCCCAATTTTATTTGGGGTCGGCGCAGCATGTTTTCTCCTTCCATACTCTTAAATAAAAATAAGATTATTTTTTCACATGAACCTTTCGTTATATGTACTGTACAGATAAATTTCACAATCGTTTATTATAGCCATATCACGATGACCATGATTGAAATACAATCTCAGTACACACCACCTAAGTAAGAAATCTAATATCCTTTATAACTAAACAGGGCAGCATCAACAATAGTTTTCCAAATGGAGTCGGAATAAGTTATTTATGATAAATCGTATAAATCATTTTCTCTAACGCGCCTCGAGTTGCGATAAAAGTGGGCGAATAAACTTGTGTGTGATTCGTAAACGTGATACTAGTGCGGTGGAACTTTGACGCCAAACTTTGCGGGGAAGGAATAATGTGGCCCTGCTAGCTTTTATTTACGAAGTGCTCCTAGTTTTGTGGTAGCTTTTATAGACTGGTGAAGTATGTGAGGTATTGAATTGTGTTTTAGTTGAAGCCATTGATAAACACTTGCTTATTTTATTTTAACTTTATTTTAACTTGCTTATATTATTAATATGTACTTCAGCTAAGCGACGATTTAACCACAATTGCTATCAACGCAAAATAGGCAACCATCGTTTTTGCTAAGCATTATTTTATAGAAACAAACCTGTACCTAATTTTATTAATTTAAAAGTTATTGTATCTATATTGCACCAAAAATCTTTGCAAATCCACACAACTCTATCCCACACAATCAAATGAAAGCGAACGTTTTTTCTTACCTCATCTTGCTGCCTATATGCCAGTTGTAATGCGTTTAATATTTCATGATATCGCCGCCAGCCTATCTGTATCGCGCCCGCCATAAATAACGAACAAAAAGCGGCCGAGGGGCGAAATCAAACCTATCAATATAATATTAGACGTATATTGTTGTCTCTGGTTCAAGTGGCTAAATTAAGTTTATATGTTAAACTTCCAAGTGTGTAAGAAAGATTATGTGATAGGTTTATTTCGATAGCAAAGTTTTGTGAAGCAAAGTAGCGTTTATTGAACCCGCGCGATCCTAAAAGTAACTGAAGTTTGTAAAACAATTTATTACAGTAAAACTTTCTTATGTTGTCTTTGTGTATAGATTTTGTCACCACACTAACCGAAATTGTTCGCTTTCATGCCGCAAAGTTGCGAAACTATAAACAGTACTTACAATTGGTGTTGGAAATTTGAATTCGAAAGGGCTAAACGGTGAATTTATCGCGTGTTTCCGATTTAAATCGGCGAATTAACGACATTGCAGCGCGACGGCGCGGGCCGCCTATTCGCCGGATTTATTTCAGTCGCACCGCGAAAATTATACCATTTTGCACTAATTTTTGACGATTAACCGAGCGAAGTTCTGCATAAATGTTGATTACCAAGCTATGTTTGTTTGTTAAATATGTTTTTTTGTTAAGCAGGTATTTTATATGAAAAATTCAGGGAGCAAAGAACTTTGGCGGTTTTCATTCACAGGGGCCCGATTCTCCTAAGTTAATAATGTCAAAATTGAATAGTATAAAATTGAAAATAGCGGAATGCCACATACGCTTTAATCGTAATCGAGTCGAGATTGGATCGCAGTCGAATGTGAATCGTATGTTGCTTAAGTAAAATTAGGAGAATCGGGCTCCAGGAAATTTTTGTATCACCCGCTAGTGACGTTACCCAACATCGTCAGTCTTCTTTAAACTTGTTTTATCGGTCTTACACATTAGTAGTTTTGAATAGGCCCTCCTCTTTCGCCGTGAAGCAAGTTTTACTTTTAAATTTAGGCTGCTCACTAGACTGAGACTGTTAGATGGTTGTTATGTGGTATTTTCGATTATGAAGGCAGTGAAGTCAGGTTCAAGCCGGCTGGGTAATAACGATACAACAAATTAATGCATAGCATCTCTTTCTATATTTAGGTAAAAAATTCTATCACGCATATCACCCCTTGGCATAATTCCTATATCCCGAAAAACAAAAAGTATCATCTGTGCGTCTGACAAGCGCTCATCTCGATTTACGAGCACAAATCAAACATTTAGTCGGCGGCTGTAAATCAGAATAGAAGGGATTTATGGCGAGGTTGCCGGTGCCGTGGTAAGCACGTGCCTCCGGAAAATACCGCGGTAAACATCAAATAAGCTGGCGTAATGAGCCATGCCTCGAATACCTGCTATTTGAGGTTATATTCTATTTACAAAAAATAATAACTTAAACATTTTATAAATACAAACAAGAAGAAATTTTTTGGCACTTACGCGAATATTAGACATTTAAATAATACTACTTTTACGGATTTTATCGCGGTTATGGGATATTAATATTATTTAATTGCGACGTTTCGAAACTCCTAACGACTCCTAAGAAATATTATTTAGAATGTTTCATGCTATGTTAGCTAACTTTTTGTAGCACAGTTTAGGATTCGTCTCGTCTCCCATGCGCTGGCAACGTTTAGTTTATCCATGTGAATTCAGCTGTTCATTTCAGTTGTTCGTGTCTTTCTCGATAATACAGTTTGTGGGTCAGCTTATGTTTAGGGTGTAAGATGAATTTGACACTCTACAGTCCAAGTTTTTTGCTTTTGAATGAGAACTGATGTGAAAATAAATACATTAAATATGTCAATCATTCTTTGTGAACATAGTAACATTATGCTAATACAATTAGCTATTCAAACAACAGAACATCTGAGCATATCGCATCGCTACTGTTGTAATGTTTTCTACACAAAAGCGTGCATTTAATGGTTTTTTAAATATCGTGGAGCACTGTGCGGCTTCCACACGTCGGTGAACAATGGCACGAAAAAGGGGGAAAATATAATTTATTTTGGAGTTAAATCTTTTGTGGAAATAATATGACATTTCTATTTGAAGTTGGCGTGTGATTTATCGGTTGCCTTGTTGCGGTCTCGCTTTTGAGCGGCCGTTCAATGGAGGTGTCCGCCACAATCCGCGCCCGTTTCTGTTTAAGGATCGATGAATTGGCTGCGGTTTGACATTTTAAATAATTTAATAAAACAACGTGCTTTTACATGCAAACGTTAAAAATATGGAATAAATGTAGGTACTGTATTAACGAGTAACTAATAGGTATAATAGAAACGGTTATGAAAAACTGTACCTACGAGTAAGTTTGGAAAATTTCCGCATTTTTCAAATTAAAAAACAACCTGCTCCGTAAAATGTTTCATTCTTTTACACGAAGCCGTATGCAACCAACCAAAACATCGCAATACGAGAAATAATGTTAAACGAGTTTTAAAATTCAACTTCAACGACGAGTTATTTTCAATACAAAGGCGAGTAGGAAAAAACTCGCATCGAATGTTACTGGTACGTTAATTCAAAAAGTTTTCATTAGGCGACTCGCGGCAGAGTGGCGTGCGCGAACATTCGCATAAAGCATCGCGACTGAGGGAAAGAATTTAAAGTATAGTAAAGCAAATAAAACGGGAAGCGACAGTGGCGGATAAAGCCAGCGGCAACAATTGCTACATTCCAGCCTCGAACTGTTGTCGCCTCTGTCCCACACTTAGTGGCGCTGCTATAATCGACGCGGTTTAGCGCAAATTTCATTTAATTATTTTTTATGATGTTAGTATAAGTTTATATTATAAAAGTGGTAGCCCGTAGTCTGAAAGTTGGTGATTGATTCACCCGTGCATCGGAGAGCACGTAAATGTCGGTCCTGCGCCTGATCTCTTTCCGGTCGTGTCGGATTGCCGTCCCATCGGGTTATGAGAGTGAAGGAATAGAGAGTGCACCTGTGTCTGCGCAAATGCTCGTGCACTATAATATGTCCTGCGCAGCTGGCTGATCTCCTTAGATGAGAACATCCGCCGTGGCTGAAATCGGCCGTGGACGCCATTATATTATAAAAAAATCTATTTAAAATTCAAAACTATAAAAAATACAACGTGATTTACATTGGTTATTTAGAAACGATGCTTGAAGTTTTAATCTACTAGGTACTGATTAATTGGGAATGTATTCTTTAAAAATAGACCACAATGAAACCGAGGTTAATTTTATGTACGTCGGTAACTGTAATTTAAATTAACCATAACCGAATAAATATTCGTACACTGTAGAACAGCTAGCAGAGTTGGCAAAGCTTTGGACAACTAACTCGTAGTTTTTCTTTTGTAAAACGAGTTCAGTGGCCTTACAGCAATCTCGACAAAAAATTAAGCTTTGTACGATTGTTATGACGCTAATATATTACACTATTGTTCACTGAAAGCGTTTTAATTGAAAAATAAAATGCCATTTCTCTTTGTGCCGCGCGAACCTGGACACGAGTGAACAGAGTTGATCAAAACAAAAGTACCACAAAGATTGTTTTGACAATAAAATAAAATATTAAAATCCAGTCAACATTTCGTGGTACATAAGCATGGAATATGAAAACATTTTTTCTCAAAGCGACCCAAACACTGCAAGCGGACAGAGGACGGACCGTCACGCAGCCGTGCCGAAAATTAAAGGATTCCGTCCGTCCAAAACAAATACGAGAATATTTTTATATTTTATTTTTGTTTAAAATAAAAAAGCGGCTGCAAATGGTGAGTAGGACCCGCAGGTGGGAATTTAAATAATCTGACAGGGATTAAAAGAAGAAATATCAGCTTTTGACCGTCGCCATGAGCACGAGGCCTCGCGGGATTATCCTGTGATATTATATGTATTCCTGGTTTTACAATTAAAATTAACGGGGGTGTTCAAATTCCGGGAACAATTTCAATTGTTTAAAACGGATTTGCTTTGACACACGTGAGCCGCAGGCTATTTAGAAAAATAAAACATTTGTTGTATTGAAATAGTTGACGGTTTAATTACTAAAGTGCAGTTTTATTACTGTTGTAAATTGTTTTTTAAATAGGCTCGCTTTGGTATTTTAATATAGAAAATGATGATGCATTTCATAAGTTCAAAGGCCAAATGCATTTCACAAGTTCCTTCTAACATATATCTCAATCAGCTACAAATGCAATCCCTTAACCACATTCGGTGTCCAATCAACATTTTAATGCAAACACCATTAAACCCAAGATCTGGTGTAGACCTTTCGCAAACCAATGCATAAATTGCGAATGCCACAGAGGTTAGTAACGCTGGGGATCTAGCCAAACGTCAAGTTGATTAATCACCACTTCCCCCATGTTATTAGCATGGTAATAGTCCGCGGATCGCTTTCTTAGCGATACTTAATGATACGGGATTTGCGGGATGATTGCGCGGTACCATAGACACGGGTTAGCTTACTGTTATCTTTTTCATCCAGAACCGGAATTGCACTGAGTCACCCGTTCGTTTAAACTGAGCTTAAAAATATCTTTAATTTTCAGACTTCCAAATGATGTACCTAGAATTAAATATTGCAGAAATTGTTAATCTACGGTTTGTTTCACAAATCTCTACGTAGTCTAATTATGGAGAGATAACTTTTACTCAACAAGATGTTGCCTACAATGTGACTGCTAAAGTTGTGTCAACAAAGACTTTCTAGAAGATTATTTGAAATTCTGTCCTGTAGAGAATCTGTGTTGACTCTGTTCTGCCCTTTGTGTGTTAATTATAATTATCTCATGTATAATAAGAAAATATTGAAATTACCAACGCACTGAACGATGACCTATAATATTAATAAAAAAAGTACATACACTGTATTTCAATTATCGATTTTCGTCTCATCGTACTATGTAATTGTAGAGGTACAAGCCACCCACGTCATCCACCGCCCGCTAAAAGGTACTCGACGAGCTAAAATATTTGTTCACCTATCCACCGTCCCCGAGGACTGTTGTTTCTATGAATAAAATAACAATTATAAGTGATCCCCGTCCCTAGCGCGCGTGCTTAATTCCGTTTGAAACAATATTCATCTGGCGATTTATTGCGCTGACACACTGCTTGTTTGTTTGTCAAACCGAGCATGATGGATATATACAGAGAGAAAGGTGGATTGAAAGGCAATAAAATTCAATATAATAACGGTTTACTTACTGGTACTTAGTAGGAATACGAGTTTTTACTCTATTTATTCATTGAAATAAGTGAGTGAATCCATTTACTTTTTTGTACACGTTATTTTCTCGCATGGATTTGTAAGCTGTCGATTCAGCACATGCGGGTTATATGAGTGAAGTATGCCAGGTATATAGGAGTATTTCATTTTGCAATAACTCTTCTTCATAGGCATTTGTACATACGCGAACCACAGTTCATATTTTAAAAGCAATATTCGTAACTGATTTGTTAGTGAAAATGTTGGCTTTACTACTCATTCGTGTGTCCCACTGTCTATGGGGATGTGTGAAGTTTGTTCTGTTCGTCATTCCTCCCATTATTTGACGTGGGATTGCGACTCGTTGCCCAAATGTAGTTTTGATGACACCCACCGTAGTAAGTGGCGTTACCCTTAACAGTTTGTGGAGGTTCCAAATTAGTTTTCATTTTACTTATCTATATTTGCAATGGTGAAATTAAGAGCACCCGGCTTTAATTTATAAGTATAATACAACGATGGAACTTGCCTTTTCGTATGCTTTAATGAACATTACCGGGACACAATATTGAAGAGCTTCAAGTATTGTCAAACAAAGGCTTAATGCTAGATTAGAAAACGTTACAATTCAATGAAGCAAAACATGGTTGTCATGTTAGATTCTTTATATTACAAAAGACCTCGAGCTAACCAGCTAACTTCATTTACTATTAATAAACTAAAATACGATCGATAAAACAATTACGTTGCTTATGATGATCGGTAATAGCCTTAATAGCGAGTAAAAATAACCGCGTGACATAAAAAGATCTCGTAAAACGATGGTTGTAAAGTTGTTTTTACTTAAAGTTCCCTTTATGGGGGAATAACCATAAAGAGCGAAGTTTGGCGAACGATAGGCGATATCTGTCGAACGTTCCCATCTGCGTTTATCTGTGGGGTTAACTGCCAATCAGCCGGTCGTGCCGGTGGCGTGCGCCAAAATGTTGGTCGACCGCGCGCTAAACCAAAATCGCAAACCAACGTTTATAAAATGTTCCAGTGGTTGAATCTTTGTTAATAGTTTGATGTGCTTGTAAGATGGGCAAGCTGGGGGGAAAGAAAGTTATCATTAAATTGCATTGGTAAAGTAAGAAAAGTAGTTACCGCAAACTTAACTTCAACTTATATGTTCCGTAATTTCTTAAAGAAAAACGAAGTGATTTTATTTCTGAAGAAGAGCATTTCAGACTTTAGACATACTTATATCATTCCATAAATAAAATATGAAAAAAATCATAAATAAAAGTCGTGGTGGCCTAATGGGCAAAGAACCAACCTCTCGAGTATGAGGGCGCGGGTTCGATTCCAGGTCAGGCAAGTACCAATGCAACTTTTCTAAGTTTGTATGTACTTTCTAAGTATATCTTAGACACCAATGACTGTGTTTTGGATGGCACGTTAAACTGTAGGTCCCGGCTGTCATTGAACATCCTTGGCAGTCGTTACGGGTAGTCAGAAGCCAGTACAGTACACCAGTCTAACCAAGGGGTATTGGGTTGCCCGGGTAACTGGGTTGAGGAGGTCAGATAGGCAGTCGCTTCTTGTAAAGCACTGGTACTCAGCTGAATCCGGTTAGATTGGTCCAACATAGTTGGGAAAAGGCTCGGAGGATGATGATGATGAAATAAAATATGAAATTTCGCAGATGCAGTAGCAGTTAGAATCTTTCCTACGTAAGTATGAGATACGTGAGCTCTCCAAATAGCTCATTACGCCCAAAAAAAAAGCAAAGAAGATACCCACACGATCACCACCATCCAATCCACAAACACGCAACCTTATTCAATTCGCACATTCCCATCTCGTCCATCGATAAGGACGCCATCAACCGCCAATTCTTTTTCCCCGTCAGTCTCCCCTCGCAAATGATCCAGCCGCTTATTATTTGGCATGTGCGCAAACATTTACCGCCCTTATCACAGCCATTAAAGATACGGCTTCATTACCGCAAAGGTTTCGCTACTTTCGATACAGCGTGCCTTTTGTGCCGTTTGTATGGCGTTTCTTTTTAATGCAGTTGTGTTTCCTTGTTTGTGTTTAATTATAGTGCTGTTTTATTTGCTTTGTTACGTGTTTATTGCGGTTTGTGACGGGGAAAATGTTGGATTTACATAGAAATGTCTTTGCAACTTATAATGTCCAGTAAGAACTATTTGCTTTGAAGTTGTTTTATGCCAGTCAGTCCAGAAATGCCACCAGAATGAAACTGTTTCCAAAAGGATATTTGCATAAAACTTTATTTACACAGCTAACTTCTGTACGAATAACCTTGTTGTTACAGTGTACCTACGTATTTATACTGTGCATAACGTTTTATTTCATTATTTATTGTCAAACGGGAGTTTTACGTCATTTTTACGTCCCCATACTCCCATTTAGATAAACAGCTGACTCTCATTTCCTAAACGACAGCCGACGGCGCTCAAATGCTAATGTTCGTACTTTGAAAGCTTACAACACATTAATTTTTACTTGTATACCACAAAAATACATGCGGAAAACAAAATTTTACTGACTTTTATACAGAATATTAAGTGGGTAAAGTTTATTGAATGTGTTCGAACTTTGATGTAACTTGTAACATACGCCGTATTGAAAATTAAGAATCCTTAGCTAAATTGCAGATACTTGTGGAGATCACTTAATGTAAAAATCACTGATGATGTAGTAAATAGTTTTATCATATGAATAACTTAAAGAGAACTCTTGCAAGTCAATTTAATGATTGTGTAACCTTACATATTTAACCACATACTTATTGTGATACCTCTAAAGCCATACCAAACCTACCATAAACAGATATTCATGGACTCCACATAATATAAGCCATGTAAATAACATGTGACGTCATGCGCGGGTCGAGGGAAATGAAGTGGAATCTTTCAGATAACGCACACAATTACACACGACCATGTTTACACACGTCACGCACACACACAAACTCCTGTAGGGTTGAATTCACACAATGTTATGTAGGTGACATCGATAATTTGGTATAATGGGGGTGTAAGTGCTAAATTGAATGTTCATAGATACGAGTTGATTCGGTTTGACGTGACCTAGAAGTCATTTAGGGCGCGAAAACAACGGCGTCTCGTTTGTTCTAAATCTATTTAGCGCATGGAATTTCTTTTTAATTTATACATTAACCAAACTTTTCTCAGTGACAACTTGTACATATTTATTTGCCAGTTTCAAACTTATTTATTTCTTTCCAACAGATGGATATTGATGATATGGTCTCAGAATGTGGTTATGACTGGTTGACATCAACGACGAATTTATAAAATGTTATTTTTGCTTGACACTGGCGACGAATTTATATTCCGTACCTACCTTCTTATACTACGTGGTTAGTACAATTTTAACTTGGCACAACCAAACTTACAAACATTAACTTATGAAACCAACATATATCTCATATACCGGATATAATCTACCAGTGAAACACATTTAGCAACAGTTCACAAGTGATGTCTTCATTTACAGCGAGTAGGGTAGCTTCAAACATTTTCCTGTTCGCACAATTGAGCGCCAAAGGAAGTGGCGGGAGATAACGCCCACTGGCTCCCAATGGGCCCGTGTTGTTTTCCACTTGTGTACACATGTGCCCGACTTAACCGTACTTAAGTTGCTGCCCATAATTTTAGCTTGTTATGCGTTATTTGTGGCAGTATTTAACATAAGTATGTAAAAAATATACCTACTTACCGGTACTAAAACGTTGATGTAAAACATAGAAACAGTGTATGCTGACATTCAGTAAAGTTTTTTACATAATCATCATTATATGATAGCAGTACATTTAGCTTGCGTAGTCGCTACGTTTTCGTAGTACTACTACGCCGTACTACGCCGTAGTAGTTAGACTGCGTTTTAAATCTGACTAAGTTTTCTCCGCAATTTCACGCCCAACTAAATAGATGGATCAGAAACGTAATACAAGATTTTTCTGAAATCGTTTATACTATATGTTATTTATCTACCCTCAAATCAGCATCAGATGCGATCTATCACTCATTACGTCTTTCAGTATTATTTCCCTCATCATAGCTATTATTTTTACGGACCTTACCACAGATAAGCTTCATGCGGTATGAATGTACTGCCATCAATCTTTTCGACGCGGACACCACTATTATTGTGGAAGGATATCATTCATAGCAGATTACATGAGAAATGTTTTTCTTAACACAATTTAAGATATGATCGTTTTTGATGTTGATCGAATGATTATGGTCAGCGTTATTGAGTTTTAATAAACAATTGACTAGGGTTTTTTCATCACAATCTATTATTTCATTTCTGATATCGATAAGAAGCCTAAGGTCTGCAAACGTATTAATGTAACACGTAGGTGTACAGCTTTTCTCAAGAAATAATATTTTTTATCAAGTTATAAAGCTAATAAAAACTCTATTGAATATTTAACATCTCCATAATCTTTATCATCAGCAAACAAAAAGCATCTAGACAAAAGAAATAAAAATTTATCTCAAGCAAAACACCCCATAAAACTGAATGTCTCGAGAACTTTATAAACGCGATAACGACTAAAGTTGTTCCGAGCTTTGTTTCTCCGCTTACATAAACACGACCAGACAGCAGTGAACCCCTATCGTTCGCACTATGTTTAATTTCCCACCAAGAAAAACGAAATTAGATGAAGTGTTAGAGCTCTTGTTACCATGGTCGCTGCTCGCCTAGATACCAAGCGATGCTACGAAAAAAGAGGATTTCAAGGAGTGTCCGTCTCAAGCTCCGCCCACAGAGTGGCACGCCCACAAAGATCCTCTCTAGAAAGGAGCAGAGTGAGACATTTCTTCAGTATCAGTACAACGTAAATGAAGCTGTGAACGCGGCTCGTATAAAGCGCCTATGTGTGCGGGCACTTAATATAAGCACACATACAAACACTATGTTTACACAGACACTAGGATTACATTTAGAAAGTTTTCTGTGTGGTATTGTCGGTGTATTTGTTGAACACACACTTGTGTAGCTTCTCATTTACCGGGCTATGTATGTATCTAGAAGTAAATTAGAGATGGCGTGGGAGGGAGGTAAAATGAGGCTGGCGATCAATAATTTCGACCTCTAGACAAAGATATTTTCGTTCAACAGAAATGTGATATATAGCGTTCGTAAATAGATAAACACATAAGTAGTTGGAAAGTTGTAGGTATCTACTTATATTGTATCGAAGTTTACCAGAGATACCTATCGTCTTCAATTTTACATTTTAGTCCATTCTCCTTTTTGGTTGTCGTTGATATGATTGCAGTGTATAAGTGTTTTGTATACCATAATTTTACAGAGCCAAAACATAGAACGGCTTTAGACAAACCTTGTATTAGACAAAAAATGTATTTTAAAATAAACGTTTTCTTATTTTTGGTTCTTGAAAATGGACAGAGGCCAAATCGCGTGACGGACTTGTAATCAGTGCGGTTAAAATCTGGACATATCAACGGAATTTATAGTCTCAGGCACTTTTGTCGTTAAAACAAGTGACAACTGGAGGTAGCTCGCGTGTATTCTATCAGCTATCTGACAAAAATAGAGCTCTCTTTTTTTATTGACAAAAATACCTAAAAGAATGAGTCATATCGTCATATATTAAAAAAATATATCACTAAACCATGTCACGCATATTTATCAAATCGGATTACCGCCGACTTCCGACTTCAAGAATAGAAGAATATGTAAGACTAATAGGCACGAAAGAGATGGAACTACATACATCGATGAAGAATTAATTTCGTTCAATTCAACCTAAGAATGACTTATGAAATTACTGATGAATGAAAACCACTCACTGAACTATCTTTTTCAGTTTTGTAAAATGAAAATCTAAACAAACATCCGCTTTTCATAACCGTGAAAAGGTAAAAATATGCGAGCAAACGTCACGGTATCCGGAAACGGATCCTGGTTTAATTTTTAATTCGTTCGGCAGCGACGCGGCCCTGTCGTTGTCGTCTTCCTGCCCGTCGCTTCCGGTTGCGAGCACTTCTTTTTTTAAAAGGTTGTATTTCCGTTTTGGTGCAGAAGCCGATGTCACGCGGGATTGGACAAGACTCGGACGAAGCGGTTTAGAATTTTTTATCATTTGTTTTAGAAGGTTTATAAATAGATATCTCTCTTTTGATAAAAAATACGTACATTTTACATAATATGATTAAAAAAAATATACATTAAAAATGGAAATTACCAAAATCATGCTTGAATCAAATTCAAACGAAAGATTTGTTATTAATTCATAACTCTGTGGATTCATTTGTGAATTAATCTCTTGTAGTGAGAACTTTCGACAGCTTAAAACAGACCACACACAAACGAATGCATGCAGTATATTACCTGTATTAAATTCCCAAAAAAGTATTTACATGTTTTTATCCGTACAGTCTAAAAAAACCGTTACCACAGCAGAGTTCGCTGAACACCCAGCATTATAAATGACTAAGGCCGCTCACGATTATTTTCCGCCGGCCGGCGTTTTTTCTCAGCGGATGAAAAATCCGGATATTATCATTAATTATGAATCAGGAGGTTTCGCAGTCAACGCTCTGACGTTTATAAATTGTACGAGACAACTTTTGGTATCAGGACGTAATTTTTTTAATTTATTTATGAATAGGTTTCGTTAAATATTGATGGTTGTTTACCCGTTCAGTGATAATGAATATGGTGAAATAAAATTCAGTCACCTTTTGCTAGCAATTTAAAAAAATATTGCCGAAATTATGTAATTGCGAAGATAAAAGTAACATATTCAATGTACATATGTATTGTTTATTCTACTATGTGGCAATAACACCACAATGTAAAATAACTTACATGATGTATATTAAAACAATTTGTTGCAGACTTCAACAATATTTTCCTTTAGAAAATCCTTTTCCTTGGATATCAGAAAAACCTAAACTGATTATCTACTCTTATAAAATATAAAACTCGACAAAATATGACACGACTACAAATCAATACCTAAACATCTTATCAAGTGCCCCAAGCAATTGATCTCTTTTCGCGCACATAAATCAAAGCGGCAAAGACAAGGGCCGGCTAATGTGCACCAAGGGCCAGTTTGTGGCTGAAGAATGAATGGCCCTCCAACACCAAAGTATAATAAGTTTAGTTACAAAAAAACTTTTTACAATACTACATAGAGACTTTTGTGTAAACAATGTTGCTGCAAACGGAACTATAATAAATTTAAACAAACATTTGACACGTGTTTAAAGAAAATTCGCATATAGTGCTTCCGCATCTAGCGTGCACTTGATAGCTGCTGTCAGTCAGTGCGTAAAATGCTATTATTAAAACCCTCAACTGTCAGCAGCACATAAGACGCGGTGGCACTATACAATTTTTTCTTAAACATATGGTTTTACATAGATCAATCTGTCAATTCCATACAAATACACGCAAGATAATACTCACCATCCGTAAATCAAAGCCGCAAAGACAAGGGCCGGCTAATGTGCACCAAGGGCCAGTTGGTCGCACGATGAATGGCCCTGCCTCCTGCGGCCGTGGGATGGATGGGATAGCCCTCCGAGACCTACACACCTGGCTGAGCACCGTAAATCTTACAGGTAACGTAATTTTAGCAGAGTGTTATGCTCTTGTTAAAAAATGATGTGAAAATACTCGTTATAATTGTCATTCAAATATAGTAGGTATAAGTCATCTTACTGTAAAACTATTATATTACAAACTATTGTATACTTTTGAAAAAAAGGTTGTAATCAAAAGAGTGACAAACCTTTTTACCTTTCTGTCTGAAGACTCCAGTTTTTTTCTCTGAAACATTTCCCTGTCACGTTTTGAAATACATTATTTAATAATATTTATTTCTGTACTCAAGAACTATATCAAGTTAAAGGCTCTTGCTATATACCACCACAACTTACACACAAAGGTAACCCGACTCCACAAATCTAAATGCCAAAGTATTTAAGTTTTGCACTGTCATGTGAGAGTAACATTTTGTCAAGTGGCCGGCGTGACGTACGGCGCGGTCCCTCGGGCGCTCTGAGCTCCCGGGAAGGATCTTCGCGATTTATGCCCCGGATTCAGCTGTCCACTTCAAACAAACATGTCCTTTAAATTGTAATATGAGGTAAATACACAGAACAGGAAATATTACAGGGTAAACAAGCTTTTGTTCGTGTAGAAAAAAATGTTCAGTGCAACTAAACCATACTTAGTTACCATGACTATATATTTGCAAAGCCGTTATTAAATTAGCACTAAATCATTGTCACAATTAGATAAGAGTGAATATTTCCAGAAATAAGCTAGTTTTCATGCAAACATAAGCATACCTAACATTTCATAGATCTCTCTGAGCATAAAGTCCAACAGAAAAATAAGTTTTCCCGATTCAGCAACACTCATCCAACACAATCGACAAACAATATCTTTTTCAATAACTCAAACAAACTACAATCACGAACATTTGCTGAACCTTCATCATTTATATCGTGATCGCCGTCATTAGTCGCACAGTGCGAGCACTAAACTTGTGAACGTATAAATCGCACCGACACTTGTGCTCTCCCATCGATATGATTAATAGGTGCTGCTGAGATATCTACTTTGTTTGGATACCCTTATGAATTAAGATATTGGTTGTATGCTTGTGTATAAAGATGGAGAAACTCTGGACAGAGGGATGTGTTTATTTTCTTTAATTAAGCATTATTCTCTGCATAGTTACTTCGTTTTACTTATGCTTGTCGACATGATGAGGCGGTGGCAATGCAATAAAAAATAATGAGCATGAATAGAATACTCGCGTTATAGGTAATCCTCTATCAGGTCTGGTCTTATCATAAATGCAGCTCTTAATTTTAATACCCAATAACTTAAATCACATAGTTAATGTAACGATGACCACATCATGGCCGACCAAGTGACCAATAGTCCGTAGCGTTCCGGTTGGCGCCCAACGTGGGCCTGTTACATAGTGCTGCCAGCTTCCACATTATCGCCTACCCACACCTATAAATAAATATGGCGGCAAAAATGGCGACCGTTTATCAGCCACTGGAAGTGGACACTGGGGACCAGAAGCCGAGTAATAAATGTTATTAGATAGCCCCAGGGCTTAGTTGGGCTCAGATTATGTACGCTTTTTTTCCGTCGTCCGCCAGTTTTTGTTAATGCGTCTGGGTTAGAAAATAAATTGCTCTGGACAATTTTGGGCGGGTCAGGTGGGATTTTAATGATGGGACAGTAAGGGCTTGATTTAGTTACAAAGCATTTTTTGTACAGCGTTTAATTAACTTTGATTTCTCAATTCTTTCAGTGATATCACTGAACCAAACACATTTTATACCTAACAATATTAATTAAAGTAGCTTTTATTTCAAACGAATGTATAATTCTATATAATAACCGATTAAAGTAATAATCATAAAAATCGACATAACGAATTCATGTTAAACATTAATTAGCAATAATAATCCCAATACATCACGCACAGTGAACGAAATGAAAAAAAAGGCCGAGCAAAAAGTTCACATACAAATAGTGGATGTTTGCTCAATACTTCTGGCTGTCAAAAGCATCGGCAAACGATGCGTGGGTTATTTACCTACGACGTGCAGGCAGCTACAAATTGGCAGATGCTACTGCAGCAAGACAATTTTTACACTCATTCATCCTTTATTCCAACGCATTAAGGTACAATTTTGCGTGAATATGTTGCCTTTGCTTTGGATCAGGTCAAATGCTCGATTTGATTCTGCCATGATCGAGTTATAACAGTTACTAACATGGTGTTTCATGGAATTTTACTGATCTCTTCGTTTGAGTATTAATGCTGAAATGTGATCGTTATAAAAATTAATTAGATAACCATATGAGAGGTGCTAAATATTTTGTTAACAGCTCATTAAGTTGAATACTGGACTATCGCAAATAATGCAATAAATATTTATTATTAAATAATGTATTACTTACAACAAATTAATTTTAAATTGGATCCTTAATACTTATTACGAACGCTTATTAAATCGAATACTTGGATATACATTTAATTGTGATTTCGATAAAAGCATGCAAAAATTAATACATACAACACAGTATAAAAGTATCGATTATGTGAAAATTATGCGGAACGTGACGCTAAAAGAAAAAAGGCGGACTATTTATCGAAACTAAAATGACGTCGTATTAAAAATCAACGCTGCAGCACGTTCGGTAAATATGAAAACATTTCCATTGCACAATAAATTGATATTACTACACTATGAATAGTCCGAAGTGGTTCATAAAATATCGTTTAACATCGGGCTGAGCGGTCGGGAGGCATCGCAGTGTGAGTTGGCGGCCAATAGCCGATAGTGTCAATACTGGCAAGCCTCCAGCTATCAACTGCTGGTTATGTGCCTATTTACATATGAACTTAAGCGATAGCGAGACTCCTTGAATAAAATATTGTTCTAGCGCCTATAGTTGGAAATAGGAGACGTCTTTTTGTGTACTTAGTTAGTTGATTTGGGTTGTAATTGAATCAAATTTTAGAAAAATGAACGTACTTAGAATATGCCTACATTTTTAGGATTGCTTTAAAACCTTTAATGGTTCTCAACTTAGTACAACATAAATAAATGAGTATCTTTAATTTTGTGAACAGGCTATTACTATTTCAGGGTAAAAAACGGGTTGACCAAAATCAAAAATTCACACTTCAGTTGGCAAGACCCTAAGCTCGTTACGATGGCCACTAATTACACCCACATTTCTGTAGCTTAAAATTTCAAATTGCAACCCTCTCATGTACTCTGTCCCTTTCTGTCGCGCTCAAAACAATACCAACTGTTGCGATCGTAGGCTTATGTGTGAAACACGTGTGTGTGCGTGGGTAAACACCGGTTTAAGCCTAACTGGCCTTAATGAATCGTAATGGCCCCTATAATTCGCGGCGTAACTAACTGGCCATGTGGGGACGTCCCCGGCCCCCGCGCCTCTCCCCCGCAGTTTTCCCGGTATTTGGAAGCGAGCCATATCGCGTCTATGACAGCGGCGATTCTCTTTTTAAAATTTTCAGGGCAACCGCGTTTGGCGCTACAATTTGCGGTTCGTGCTTAGATTGCAACGTCAAAATATTGTCGCACGGTAAATATGATGCGATTTTTATTTCACACTCATGTCGAACTGTTAGTTTATTTACTTTGTCGCTGTTTTTT
The DNA here is from genome assembly GCA_963856015.1 of Helicoverpa assulta. Taxonomy (NCBI): domain Eukaryota; kingdom Metazoa; phylum Arthropoda; class Insecta; order Lepidoptera; family Noctuidae; genus Helicoverpa; species Helicoverpa assulta. The sequence goes on from CAWLCW010000016.1 coordinate 9,355,513, forward strand.
TGGCTAGTTCAAAATGTTTGCGTTAGCCGAATTTTGTTTTTGAAAAGCAAATATCAGTTTTTTTAATAAATAACACGTCCAAAATGTTTTAGCATTATTTTTACTGTATTTTATTAGTATGCCTAATTAATTCTCAATTTTGTGTTTCAGGTATTTTTAACAAATGTCTATTAAATGTTTATTTTTAAGTGTTTGAAAAGCAAAGTGCAACATCCTGCTCCCCAACTTTAAACTAAAGCCCGAAGGAGCTCGTTATTCCTTCTGTAATTTATTTAATTGCTCTGTGGCGGTAATTATTCATGAAATTACGGCAATTACGTCTGTGGAAACAATTATTTATTGTGCAAACTTGAGTCTTAACTCACATTTTATTCCATAATGCATCATCAGATAACCGGGTGGACGGAACAGCATCGTAATGCTGGAACAGCTACGATTTGTTACTTTGTAACTAAATTGTGTTGTATTTTCTAATGAGTTTTTCTTTATAATTGCCCACAATTGTAAAATATTATTGTTATCGAAGAGATTTGTTATCAAACTTCATTCGGAAAACATGCTGCCTCTTTCTATTTTAACAAAAGTTCACCTTTGTTATTTATTAAAGTAGTAAATATCAACCTTGGCACAGTTTACCAATCTTCTAAAATTATAACAAAAAATACACAACCAACAACTTTAATAATCATCGTATGGTTTCCCTAATACAGTCCAAGCCCGGTGTGCCAGGACAAATCGTTGTCAAAACGACGGACGAAGGAAAACAGCCGTGCAGTCAGATTCGTGGTTCGACAGCGTCCATCCCGCATATTAATCACGGAAGGCGCCATCTGCCGACGGTCGCCGGACCTCGATTAAATTAAAATATTCCACATTTCTACGACAAACATGCGACATTTGGTGCTAATCGTTGCTCAGTCTTGGGTTACGTTTAATTATCTTGGACAATCTGTATCTACCTATATCTAAATATATTTTGTGTGTTGTTCCGAAATACACCAGGATAATGTTATATGTATACGCCATGATAAATCAGATCCTAGTAAGTCTTTTAGAATGGCTGCACTATGAATGTTACAGAACCCAAATATTTTGGTAAAATTCTTTACTCAACTTTTTTCTTTGTGAATGGTAACTGCCTAACACGAATTCGTTACGGTGAGGTAGGTATACTCGTATTACAAACACATAAAACTGCCAAACAAATCGATGATACACCTCTACATATGTATTTACATATATAGCATAGCAAACAAAAGGCGATCACAATAAAAGGCGACACAAGCACGCCTGGCATTGTTCAAACAATCGCTACAAATGAATAGTTAGGTAACCCGTTCTACGTGATAAATTCATTTTTGGGTAGGTTTAATTTGTTTGCAGCCGCCGCTATTTCGAATACGCCATTTCTCATTGAACAGATTACGGAGATTACGAATTCATTAGGGACGCTATATCTTTTGTTCGTGGCGTCGGGACGTGGCTAATTGATATTTTGGGCACACATGTAGTTCGTTGCCGTAATAATTGGTTCGGCAATTAATTTTCAAAAGAGTCGCCGGTCCTTTGGAAAGTGTTTGTTTAAATCCTTCGAATTTATTGTCTTAATTATTTTTGACTTATTTGTTTCCGTCAATTTCAATACTTTGGTATTTTGCCTAAGTTCACACATATTTCCTTACAAATTCCGACATATTACAGTAGTTATACTAGTACAGTCAATAACCTAATAGAGACATAGTTGGCGATGTCCTGTCGGGATTCCGTTCGTGTTGGGGACAGCGCACACCGCACGGAGCCGCGGGAGCGCGACCAGGAATTAATTGCGGCGCGTCTGAGGTGCGCCGTAATTACCGTGCCTGTGGACGTCGAGCCTATATCCGCGATGCTGTGGTTGAGATAGAAAAATGCTGTGTTTTGTACGGTATATATATTAAGATATTTTTTTACTTTTATTTCTTCAATTAAAATAAAAAATTAAACATTCTTAACATGCGATTGATTGATTCTTATAACAATTTACTTAAATACGATTCAGAACGAACTTCAAGATTCAGTCTAAATTCCAAATAGCAGGACAAATATGATTAGTGTAAATAGGTATATATACCTCTAATACAACCTTTCTATTTTCCGCACCCGGATAAAAATATAGTCTTTCTCCATATATGGGAAAGGATTCCCCTTTCTCCAAAAAATTACGATCCATTCAAATAGATAGTAGCAAACAAACGCTTTAGCATAATAATATTAGTAGATTTTGAATGTTTCAAAAAACTTCATCATTTTACAAAATATTTCCTAGCACAAAATTCGTAACATAAACATGAATACCAAGTTTCCACCGTAGATATTAGAATCAAGATGCGCCGAGGCATATAAGCGCCACGCGGTTAAGACAAGGGTACCGGCCCGGGCATCGAACCGCAACCGACCTGAACCCGACGCGACTGAATTAATTGCTCAACCCGCGACCCACGCCGCGACCGCTCGCTCCCAGAATATCCTCCGAGAAAATTTTACTGTTGATGTTGTAATTAGGGTTGAATTAAGGCGAATTTCAGCAGGATGATAATTTTAGGATCAAGTAGCTTTTCGCTATTTGTTTTTTGGATTAAGGTGTTTCTACGCAGTTTCGATGAAGAAATTTTGCATATATTCTTGAGGTAAAGTATATATTTTTATACTCTCTAGTAATTAGTGGACTTTTAAAGTGATAAGACAAATTCATTGTTACAAATGTTTCATAACAATATTAATGGCGTCCAAACCAATATGGGCCACGGCGGCTCTTCTCATATAAGGAGATCAGCCAGCTCATATTATAGTGCACGAGCATTTCATAATATAATGTATCAGTAGGTACTCGCAGATGATTTTCGCTAAGGTGAAGCATTGTCTACCTTCACCATAATAGCTGTATTATTATGCCAATATATGTAGGTACAGGTAGATAAAACCGAGTGTTATTACGTTGCCGACATTCCTCGCATACTCAAATAGTCTACAAGCACGCACAGAACTTCTTAACGATCCCTACTGTTATCTTTAGCGCTAATCCCTTCACGTCGATATTAATACACAATCTTAACAATTCTACACCTTTACCTGAATACCTAATTGGGCCTTCAACCGATCAGTATTCGACGCTAGTACGTTCTTACCGGGAAGATAAGCCCGGGATCCCGTCGCCTGAATCCCGCGATTCTTGTGACTAATCGCCGGGATTCACCTCGCGCCGTCTCACGATAATCCCGGACAAATTATAGGGGTGCTTATTACTACGTGGGGTTTCGTGATCATTATTTAACAGTCCGTTGAGGTAAGTCCTGGCATTCGTGTAGATAAACGCTCTGTTTATAGAAATATAAATAAATGCTTGCGGGGATTATTTTATTGGAGGCATGATAACCTTGCGTCTACCATATGAATAAGTTTTGTTGTTTTTTTTGTAACTATTTTTTAGCATGCATGGATACAATAACGAAAATAACTTTACCCCATCATTGTACAATCTCCCTTCAGCCGAGATCCATAAACAGTTAAAATATCTTGCAAAGATTTTATTTAAAGAACAAAAACTATTCCTACTTAAGCCAACATCACATACCTACTATAAATTATCACCAAAAATTCCAGACACCTAACTGATTAATTAATAATCTGAACCACAAACACGGCGTCACGGCCAGACGTGCAAAAAAGCGATCATTCCCATTCACAGTTATAGAATCCAAATAGCCAATGAAACCGGATCCATAAAATAAAAGACCGGCGACTCATAAATAAATACACTGAAAAATGCAAAGGGAAAAATAAAAAGAGAAATAATGGAGGATATAAAAGAGGACAGTTTGCGTCACAAAGCCGCATGCGGGCCTCAGATATTGACAGTAAATTTCATTCATACGGCATTAGTGCCGCACCATCAGATCCAGGGATATCTCCCGCAAACAATGCGCCTACGAAACTATGGATGAGGCAACGTTGTAGATTTAAATTTCGTTGGGGTTGTATTTAAACGTTGCTGATTTATTTTTATAACTATTAAAAAAACTAAATAACCTTAAAGAAGAAATCTATGATAGATTTCCTTTAAAATATTTTGGATTACAGTATGAGATAAAGATGGAACTACATGATACATAACGATGAAAATCATTTAACTAATGATTATGTAAACTTGTTTTATTTTTTAAGTTTTTTTAAACAATTTTAAACTATTAAAATATATCGGTCTCCGTATCAACGTTTAAACCTTGCATTTCACCCGACAATTTTTTAACTTAAAACGTTCTTTAAAAGTAAAAAAATACAAACATTAAATCGCTAGGGTTTCGTAGCTCCGCGCAACTGCTGTGGATGGCGTAGCGGCATCTACGCCAAACCGCTACGCGGCCTACACGCGGCGACCAATTTAGCGTAGAACACCACAGAGAAAAACGATGGACTCAGAACGAAAATAACCAGCTTTGAAGTTTGGACTACGGCGTAGCAACATACGGCTTTGTGTGAGTGAACTGAGGGTTGTGAGTTTATAATAGTAGGAGGATTTAATATTATGAAGTTACTCATGTATAACAATATATTTTTTCCATATTGGGTTTAGAAAGAACTGTGTGTTATCTTGTTTTGACAATAAAGTTTTCAGAGTTTAACTGTGTTCAACTAAATTCAACTAAATCTTTTTAAGAACATTGCTTCTTTTTTTAAAGAAAGCTGTGCGATAATTTTGCTATGCTTATAATAACATAACTAGCCTGAAAAAAAATACATGTGTATTTGACAGTTATAAATCACACAAAACACAACATTATCCTTATCTTGTTTGTTTGAAGTCACAAATAAAACATAATTCGTATGAAATCCGGGCAGGCTCGGCCATTCTTCAAGTTAAGCCAATATTTGGCTCGCCGGCGGACGACTTCCGCGAAAGTGACCCGGTAATTTATCGGCGGACAAACTGAAGTTTATCGAAAGAACGAGAATAACTTTATTATATAGTGACCGGAAGTAGAGGGTGGACGTACCCCCTAGACGCGAAGTATAGTCGCACTAAAAAGTGGTTAGATTAGTTGGAGAAAAAGTATGAACGCACTTCAATATTTATTTTACCAATGTTGTTTTATGTTGCGTGAAAGCTCAACTTTAAACATTACGTGTATTTCCCGTAAAATTATTTTTAGTAAATAATTAAAATAGGTTTGTAAATAGTTTATTTTCCAAAAAGTATTATATGTGATCATTTGAAATAGATTATCAGTAATTTAATTAATAGCCATACCTGTTACTGCCAACACAAAAACCCATATCCCCAAATCGTTTAAAAAACTTCCGTGCACACATGTACAGTTTTGCGTCGTTCCATTTTTATGGAGTTACAGGCATCTCTTAGCAATAATGAAATATGTCGCGTCCACAGCCGGCCCTCATTGTAAACACATTTCGGAAATCGTCCTCATACGTCCGCTTGAGGAAATGTCCACGTTTTGTCGTTTTATTTGAGGAATCTTGCATTCTTCTTTGTTGAACATGTTCTAAGTATGAAGTTATGCATGACTGAACTTATTGTAGGGAAAATTTATTAAATACTTGTTATAAAGGGACAGACTTTCAAATAGTTTTTTAATTGTTCTGCATTTTTAAATTTATGCTCACTAACTGTCCCGCGAGTCATATGTGATACAGACTGATTGTTTAATAATTCTGTCTGCATCGTGGACGTTGAAGTGGTTAGTTAGCTTTTCTAGCTACAATAATGATAGTAAACAGAAATGGTATGAAAACTGAAAACCGGGCTGCAACGAATGCCCAGTAAGCTTAACTTTCGAAATTCACAATGAAATACAATTTTATTTTATAAACTCACAATCCAATAAAACAAAAAAAATAATACATTTCGAGTTAGCAAAAATATTTTTCACAAAAAAGAATTACATAAATACATGTATTCGTTTATTATGTACATATGCGAGGGTTTTCGAGATAAATGAAAAATGTCCAATAAAGTTTGATTTGGCGTCCGCTCGGCGCGGCCTTCAGACATGATACTGTCAAGATGTTCACGCTCCACTACACTTATTCATGGCGAAGACTTGACGTCTTTACTGATACTCCGAGCTTGGGGAAAGTAAATGTTCACGTCTCAGGTTTAGTATGTATCAGTAAATTTTTTTGGATATTATTCTAAAATAATTATATACTTATCGGATTTATATCTCTATTCTTTGCGCCAGTTTTTGTTCATGTGAGGATAGTTATTGTTCCCCTGGAACGCGGGCGAAATCGCTGGCAGTTTCTTCTTTTTCCTTTAATTAATTAAATTTAATTCCTTTAATTAAATTTAACACCATACATTGTAGTAAAGTTTATTTGCAATAGCTTTCATTGAATATCGATATGACCGACGACCTTTTAGCAAGACCACTCCTTCACCAAATTTTGAGATTTGTGAAGCTCCAAAAAACATCTCAGATAACAATTTCTAACAAAAACAAAAATCCAACAACACTAACAGTTACATACCCAAATTACACCCTTGTCCGGTGCGCAGTGAGTCCGGTGTTTCGATAAAGGCTCGTTTAATACTACAAAGTGATCTGAAGCGAGTCCACTGTCGCCCCGGGCGACGCTTTACCCGTCTCTTATGAAAATGTTACCAAGAACCTACCTACTTGACTTCAAACCTCTTTTGATATCTTACGTTGTATGTAATTGAATCATATGAAAAAGGACAGGTATGTGATGAATTGTTTTGTGAAGAAAATAAACATTTTAAACATTCTTAAATATAAGGAATATAATGCAGGGTATTTAAGTTAGGAACTCAAATCAAACAATCAAAATAAAGTCCAGTCAATTTTGCACAAATGCAATTCTGAATACGAATAAAAGTTCCTATAAAACAAGGTAACGTTTAAGTGAAATATGACTTGCAGGTAAATATGCTAACAAATAGACATTAATTAAACCAAAGTGGAACGGACGCAAAGCTCCATTTGTTCGGACCTTCCGTACCACGTGCGCCATTTATAACTAGCCAGTCAACTGATAAAAACTTCCTACTGCTATTTTTAGAGATCCGTAACTCAATGTTACCTGCTGCTTACGTATGCTGAAAATGACCTACATGGTAGTAGGTGCCTTGTTGCTAGCCACAGGGTTACTTATAGTTATTACGAAAATTCTCTGATAAGAAATGGCTGAGCACCTCAATCGGCTCTTTATAATTTTTGAAAAATAATTAGATAAATCGCCTATAAAGGTGCCCAAAAACCGGTCACAAGGCATTTTTTTACAGATATTAAACATAACCTAAAATAACTAAAAGTTAACTATTTAAGATAGGTACTGCAAAAACAATGAAAACTATTATAAAGCATATCATATTTTAGTTACAGCTTGTAAATAGGTGTAATGTTTGTACGGAACCACCAGGATCTGCGATGGATCATAATCTTTTTGCTTGTACACCGTGTAAATACGTTTTGGCTCGTTTCCGAGCTTACCGGAAAATATTGGCGGATTGTCTTTTATTTTCTCGAGATTGCGACGAGTTTGTAATGTTTTCAATACCTTCTTATTTTTCATTGAAGTACGTTGTCTCAGAAACTGGGAAATCTTAGAATTTGTTTCCATAATGACAGTCTATTCTTGGTTATTGAGGCAATGTTGTGTAGGAAAATGAGCACGGCCTGCAGAAAGCTGTATTGAAAATTATAAAATTTTTCAATTCAATAAAAATAGATTTATTGCTGATTCTAGTTTCACCTACAGTAAATAGTAAGTTTCGATACCTCCGCATACAATGGTTATAACCGTCATTTACAATGAATGATGACTTGCTAAGGTCAAAACTTTTCCGAGCCGTTTTTTCTTACCCAATAATTTAGTTTACGCGAAGCACAAACAATATAGAGCGTGAACACGTGTTAACAGGGCCATAACCGTGTGAGTTAACTGCCTAACTTAGGGCACTTTGTAAAATATGACGCAGTGTGAAACGACCCTTATCGCTTTGCTGATTTTGTTTTATATACTTCTATAGGCAAAGAATCGTACGTTTGAATCGAAGATAAGAAAATTTTCACAAAAATTCACATAAAAATCCTAAAGTAGGATTTTTGCGGTTTCAACATAATTGTATGTAACGATCTGAATTAGTATGATACGATATGTAAAGTAAGGTATATCCTTTAACTTTCGACTTATATAGGAAGTTTCTTTTTATCCAATGTAAAATTTCTTAACCTATAGTTATGTTACCTACAGCCAAAGTAATAACTCTGGATATTATACAAGCTGTTGATTTGCATCCGTGCCATATTCAAGGACGTAATTATGCTAATGATTCTCGACCCAAATCAACAAAAAAATTGGTACGTATTTTTTTTTTCGGAATTCCGTCAATGTCATCTAGCCGTATTTAAACTTGGCGCGTGTGTTACTGGCCTTAAAACCGTGCTGCGCCCTCACACAAACGCAAACACAAAGCATACGCAACAATTATTCATAAATTTCATTCATAAAATTGGATTACTTCTGAAATACTACGGCATTACAATGACAATAAGCAGTGCATATTAGCTATTTCCCGACTACTGTAGTTCCAATCGATTATTTACGTATTTTATGTCCCTAGCTATTATTTATAATATCTACTCAATTTGGATAAAGTGATAACTGACAAAGAATTAATCACATTAACTAGCAATTTTATATAATATCTCCATAGACTTGGATAATGTAATAAAACAAGTAGGTAAAGATTATTATTTCATGTTAACTAACTAAAGTGTCTGGTAGCTGACCTTAATATAATTCGAAAAAGGCTAGTTAGCCCCGTGCAGGGCACGCCATAATAGTAGCAAAAAGTCCCCTCTTTGAGGTGTGACTCGGGCAACTATACGGAGGGCCCGGAGGACACGGTGAACCACACAGTCTAGGTGTGCCCTGCCTGGGAAGGGCACCGCCGTATCCTCGTCGAGGCAATAGGCATCGGTGACTTCTCGTGCCCGGTCCCTGGTTCAGGCCATGGTCCGGGGTGAGAGGTAATGGGATGCCGTCGTCTCATGCAAACGCTAGAGAAGTTCACATCTCTCATCCCGGCTGCTGCCATGGACGTGGAAGACACCACGGGCGCCGGGTGTCGAGTGACGTCTCCCGGCCATCGTGGGTGTGGGTCTGTGGGCGGTGAGTTTCGGGTGGCCCATCGTCCTTCCGTCTCATAGAAGACACGGGCCCGTCTCGGCAGCGCGCGTTGTTCCACGCGCTCCTCGAAGAGATTCAGCAAACCCAAGTGGGTTTATTTCACTAACAGTTTGACACTCCTTCACGCTGCTAACCCACAATAACTTAAACCGTTTTAAGAATTAGTCAGTAGTAAGTTGGTTATACCATATTTATTACTTTGGCTAACTTTGACCAGCTATTATGAATAATATCCAGATAAAGTGATTAATTTATCACATTGTCAAGTCAATTTGGTTTTATATATGTCGGATGGGCAAACATCAGGATGGCGCTATTGTCCGACATCAGCTAGGGTAATCGCACAAAGAGATAACTCAAACAAACTCAAAACTTAAACAAACTCAAAACTCAAACGTTTACTCAAATTAGTCAGAACAAAAGACAGCCCCAAAACGCCCGCCCTTCGCCACTTCCTATGTGTTTTGGCTGGGGAGAAGAAGTGGCGGAACAAACTCCCCAGCAACACATGTCTGGCTGTTAGGTTAGAAGAACCTTTACACTTTAATCTCAAAAGACACTTTACACACTTTACAATATGGATCTCCAACGGTACTACAACACTAGGCAATAACACTAAGGTACACTAGACGTGACGTAGGGCAGTTTCGAGATGTTTGCAACACGACGACTCAACGAAGACTGAGCTCCGCCGACGCCACGCTGACCACCACGACTCTGCCAAGCGCGCCAAAATGTTGTTTCACCGGAAATGCCACCAGATGGCGCGCTTGCGTCTCGTTTAGTGTCCGTACTTTTGACCATCTCCGACACGGCCATCCTGCGTAGACCCACGTCCTCGTGGGTTTAATCTGCAACAACACAAACACAGCGCAGTACTTTTGCCTCGGCCACTCCTGACCATAACATCAAGCTCAGCTATTGTGAAGCTTTGTTAAAACATTTGTTAAGACTAGGATGCTCCCTTAACCAGGGACTTTTCATAAATAGGGGTTGCCCTCAACCAGGTTCCCTTAACTAGGGTTCCCTTCACTAGGGACTTCTCTTTACCAGAGGCTTCCCTAAACAGGGGCTTCCCTTAAACCAGGGGCTTCTCTAAACAGTCTTCTCTTAACAAGAGGCTTTCCTTAACCAGGGGCATTTCTTAACCAGAGGCTTCCCTTAACCAGGGGCTTCCCTTAACCAGGGGCTTCTCTTAACCAGGGGCTTCTCCTAACCGGAGGCTTCCCTTAACCAGGGGCTTCCCTTAACCAGGGACTTCCCTTAACCAGGGACTTCCCTTAAGGAATTTAAAATAAACTTTAAATGGCCTGAATTAGGTCTTTAACAAACAATCTAGGAGACATCAAGTTCTCAAAAGCTATACCTAGAGCAACTGAGTACCAAACTTTCACAGGTAACAACTCTAACTCTACATTTCATAAAATCAATAACCAAAACTCTAGGTCTCTCATTCGTGGCCTATGGCTACTACTAGCCCACACACACACACTCACGCGTCCCAGGATCGCCAGGACCGCCAGTCAACCACTTGACTCTCTGTGGTCTCTACAAAACCCGACCTCCGCCAGGGTTAAGCGCACACCGCGCATCCACGGTCTACTCTTCCACCGAGAGATTCCGACTTCTAACCGACCACACGAACCGAGAACCTAAGTTTTTACTCTTCTGAATTTTCATCGACTTCAAATGGTACTTGGCCCTCTGGCATCTTCCTAATCCGGTTAATGACTTCTAATCGATTTTAACTTTAACTAAATCGAGCGCGAAATCAAAGAAAGATCTAATTGCTAGTCAGACTTTCAACTGGTAAACATGACCATTATTTACATGGTACAACATTAGAAAGAGGCCCGATCAACAAGTTAAACAAAGCAAAATCATCATCACAAATCTGAGCTGGATTTCAAGGGCAATGCATACTCAACTCATCCAACCTGTGCACCAACACAGACAGAAATCGCACCAACGATTTCTCAGACCCATCGCCACATGTTACTCATGAGGTGCGGTCTCTAGTTCTGACCCAAAGTCCCATGTTACTCATGAGATGCGGTCCCGAGGTTCGAGTATGAGTACACATGCCATTCTTAATCGGAATTGGTTTTACTACCACCGTTATCAACTATGACCTCTAATTCTCGGGGTACTTTGTGATCGGTTATCTTTCCTACACAATCATGGGGGTGCTTTCATGTTTGTTTAGAGTCAAGTGCCTTTAGTAGGCATCTATCCCCGTCTAACACATCAATAATCTTAAACGTACCTTTAAACTTAGGATCTTATTTAGTCTGACGCACAATTAAATCAATCAATGAAGCAGAAACTGAATTATTCTAACTTTAGGATATTGATAAGATCAGGTAACTAATAATTTTCAACTCTGGGATAAAACCTAGGTTCACGGTTTTGGATCCTGATTATTTACGATTCCACCAATTAATAAGCGCAGTGGGAGCGCAATCAACGAGACTGAAACTGCCTCTCAAGTTTATAAATGTCGTAAGACAAATAACCCCAACATAAAGCAAAAATGGATCGGTCTCACCGGGTTTCCACTCAACGCCTCAACGCGCATGAAGTTGCGCACATCGCTATGGCGCGCAGTTCAGCAAGGCTTCACGTTCACAGACACCACGGAGATGCACCAACACTCCGACCTCACGATCGCACGTTAGGCTCCAATTCCAGCTGGGATGCTCCATTTTGTCGCCATATTGCACAATAATCACCGTCATTGTTGAAACATGAAAATGAGAAGATAAATCGGTTAATTTTCTAGCGTACCTTCAATAACTAGTTTGACATATCACAATGGAAATCGATACCATTACCATAATCGTGGTTACCATACTTGTACCTTCGCTGAAATTCTTAATCAATTTTCTACTATAACCTCCATATCAAAATTCTGATGTTTCCTTATTTTGTTTTCCAGTAGGTTCCATGTGCCTATCGTGCACTCCAGAAAGTTAGTCTTCACGTGGCGAATTCTCTCGAAATTAATCCACCATCGGCCGCCACACATCACTTCAAACGAGCACATGACTTTTTCACTTTTTGAACACGTGGGCATGGCAATCCTTAACACATGTGGGCATTCGGATTGCATCCCACTTCTGATGTCGGAGGGGAACAGATCAGGATGGCACTATTGTCCGACATCAGCTAGGGTAATCGCACAAAGAGATAACTCAAACAAACTCAAAACTTAAACAAACTCAAAACTCAAACGTTTACTCAAATTAGTCAGAACAAAAGACAGCCCCAAAACGCCCGCCCTTCGCCACTTCCTATGTGTTTTGGCTGGGGAGAAGAAGTGGCGGAACAAACTCCCCAGCAACACATGTCTGGCTGTTAGGTTAGAAGAACCTTTACACTTTAATCTCAAAAGACACTTTACACACTTTACAATATGGATCTCCAACGGTACTACAACACTAGGCAATAACACTAAGGTACACTAGACGTGACGTAGGGCAGTTTCGAGATGTTTGCAACACGACGACTCAACGAAGACTGAGCTCCGCCGACGCCACGCTGACCACCACGACTCTGCCAAGCGCGCCAAAATGTTGTTTCACCGGAAATGCCACCAGATGGCGCGCTTGCGTCTCGTTTAGTGTCCGTACTATTGACCATCTCCGACATATATAATGACCAGTGATTATGTATAATATCTACTATTACTATCTACAATTTTTTTAACACCAAAAATTGTGTTCCATATGTGCCATAGTTTGAACAAAGCCATGTCAAAAATATTTTCACCTCTAAGTTAATAGACTAGCACAGGTGTTCCCAAACACGATATCATACATTTTTATTGGAAAAGGGTTCGACAACAAGTTTAGGCTATAACCATCGACAAGCGGCGTAATGGTTTATACCCCTGTTATGTTAGATTTAGTGCTCCTATAATACTGTATTTTTTCGCATTTTACTTGTGTTTTTAAACCTTTGACATTTTTTGCCTTTAGGTGTTATACTCAAATCCGAGTAAGGTAAACACCTTATTTCTTAGCTACATTAAGGAAATCTGCCCCATGGTCGACGAGGAACGATAAGGCTTCTTATTTAGGAGTTTAAAACAAAATAAATCATCAAACTGTCTGATCAGTATTGTTTACCAACTTTTTTATCGGCCATTCCTAATTTAAAATCATTGGAACAACTTTTTAATTTAAAAGTATAACGTATTAAATTACGTTTTGTTTTTTTTTCAAGTTGCCGTAATTAGTCGTCGGCCACACCTGCGAGGCTTCTCTCGAACTCTGACCAGGGAATCCCGAGGAATGCCTATTGTGTAATGCGATCGTTTCGACTTGCATAGTTCTCGTAAACAACTCGACTAACTATTTATGAGAGGTTTCCTACAACAAACAAATCGCTGAATAGTTTAATAACCTTAGCCCGAGAACGGGGGAAACAGTTGTGTTATGTACCTAACCAATAATAACTTTTCGCCTCGCATAAATCGCAGCATTAATTTTACAACTCAAATGTAACAATTTAGTTGTAGGCGAGTAAGCACTTAGTTATACGCCAGCGGCGCCCTGCCTCGCAACTTAAGCGGCCCTCCCTTACCGCTAAACAAATTTGACAGCTCCAACTTAGCCTAAGTTTGGGTACACGTGTGCAAACTTTGTTTTACAACCTACTTAAACGTCTATCATCTTTAGAACAATAGTAATAAGGACTAATTTCGTGTGCCATATTTTACGTGAGTATATCATGTATGATTGCGTTCAGTCAAAGTTGCGTCTGACTAGTTAGCATTGTGCCCACGTTGAAACAAGTTGTCATGATTATTAAGGTGTTTAGCGCTGAGTTAGAGTTGGCGCATGATTACTTTGTGAACTTATCTGTTCGTAACAGCGCACGCATGAGCTCTTATGCAAGATAAGCAGACTTAAGACTACCTATAGAGTAAAGTTAAACTTACACTGAACAAAACCAGCTTATTCTCTTATATACAAAAACATTAAATTACAACTAGAAATTGCAACTTTCATCAAACAGTTGAACACAAACCACAGTCATTATAGCAGACACGTATAAAAAGTACGTCAAAAGCCTCACAGTCTAAAATGTATTCCAGATTGATTATTAAATAACGACCATTAAATTTTCGACAGGGGTGATCAAAAAACGCGGGATTAATTCAGATTTAAGCTCCGCGAGTCGGAAGCTTTTAAATTCGCATAAATACAACATGTCATGGACGTGGTCGTCTGCCTTTATCAATTACAAAGAGCCGCTTCCAAATATGTTAAGTGAAAAACGTTACACCGGTAACGAATTTAGATTTACTGAATCGTTTTACACAATTTTAATAAGTTTGCTGCAGATCAAGTTTTGTGTTAAACTAACATTAAGTTAGTGGCTTATGTAGACAAAATGATAGCTTTATGATATAATTGTTTATTGTTGCTATTATACAAGGTGTTGATTTGCATCTGTGCCATATTTTAGGAGGTTAACGTAAAATACGTAAGTAATCGATTGGAATTACAGTAAACGGAAAATAGTTAATATGCGCTGCTTTTTTTGTCATTGTAATATCATAGTATTTCAGAAATAACCCAATTTTATGAATGAAATTTATGAGTGATCGTTGCGTATGCTTTGTGTTTACATTTGTGTGAGAGCGCAGCACGGTTTTGAGGCCAGTAACACACGCGCCGAGTTTAAAAACGGGTAGGTGACATTGACGAATTTCCGAAAAAAAAATTAAAATCAAAAATTTTTGTGCCAATTTTTTTATTGATTTGGGTTGAGAATCATTAGTATAATTACGTCCTTGACTATGGCACGGATGCAAATCAACAGCTTGTATTTGGGTAGCTATCTACTTTCAGATTTTTTTTATCATGTTATTGAATGTAACTTAATTACCTAAGTCCCCGTTATATACAAAATTCCATTGAAATAAAATATCACAAACGTTAACCCATCAATTTGTTAGAATCTCTTTCATGCATTTCATACATAAATTGTCTGAAAGTGAGCCATGCAGTTAAATTTAAAACGAATGAAAAGAGTTTTACCCGTCGACAAAAATACTAGGTTTCAATTCGAAATTCTGAACAACACTTGAGCTCCGATGTTCACAAGTGGGCAAAACAGTGTAGTGGCTCACATTTTATTAAATGTTTTATTTCAGTGCTGCCGTTCCGAATGGCACGCCGCCGCGTAGCTACATCCCATGAGACTCAAATACGTACCTACATGAAATAAAGCAAATCGTAATTTAACAGAATATAACATTTTATTTTTAATTTAATTACTTTTGAGTGGAGAAAAGGAAAGTGCTGGGTCTGTAAAATGCTACTTCTTTCTGGCTACTTGAAATTCTTTTAAATAAACTCATAAAAATCTTTCAATTTGTTTGCTCAAATTCGTATTATTAATACTTTAGGTAAATCTCGGAATTGATTGATGAATTTATGATTGAAAAATTAGTACTTCTATTAAGCGGTTTAATTAACGTAGGTGTATCAATATATCTACTAACATCGCAGAAGCAGGGCATAACTCATTAATTAATATTATAAAGCCAAAGCTTTTACTATTATTAAACCGACCGCAGTTTAATAAAATTTTTACCTATATTAATTACAACTGGCTTAACAAATGAAAAATATTTGCTCATTTGTTGCGAACATGATAAATTGTAAATTACTTGGAAATGTGCGTTTTGGAGGGCAGTCGGAGCTTAAATTTTAAAATGGTGGAACAACAGTGGAAATGAAATTCACGGGCAAATAATGAGGGGCGAATTAAAAATGCAAAAATTGATTAATGGACCGTTGTTGGGTAAATATGTACTCAATAAGTGAACGGCCAGTTATTGTTGCTTGTAGGTATTTGGGTTACGTGATTTTGTCTCGTGACTGATGCGATTTTATACTCGTATACATTAAATGTAGTAAAACGTTCTTGTAGTAATTTTTGACATAAAATATCTGTCGTATAACCGGTATAACTGAATAGTAATAAAACTGCGAGTTTTCTAACTCTTTGATACGACTTTCAGGTATCCAGTTCAATCGCTGTAAAACATAACCTGGATGACGGGCGGGAAATGATTAGTAGCCTGAGATGTATCTTATTGAAGAATTATCAAAACTGCATTTTTATAATGACTTTCCATTGGTATTTTTGTTTAGCTACACAAAAATACCATTGAAAAGTCATCATAAAAATGCAGTTTGCTTTACGTTGCAAATCTGCAGTAACGCCTTTTATTTGCCACAAACATATGTTGCGAGAGTATTGTCGTAATTACAGTCAGGTTTTAATTAATTGTTTGTTATATTCGGCCCTACGGGCGCGTGGCTCGTGGCTCGTGGCTGCTGGACGGTACGAAATTAACAACTTTTGAATTGTCACCGACTGTAAACTAATTAACACTTGCTACATTTATCGCTTGTGGATACAGATTGCGGTGTAATTTTAATTTAACAGTCACGTTTAAATGCTTTTGTTGTTGGATTTAATCGTTTTTCACTTAAGTGATGTTGCACAAAAATGTGTAATGGACGTTTTACTGCTGCTTTGTAATTATAAGCAGTTCCTTATTGAGTTACCTTATTCAATACAAACAATCACGGAAAGAGTCTAATGTAACATGCATTATTAACTATCAATCCACTGGACAATCATACATATCCAGATCAAACAAAAGCGTATTAATTACGTAAAGTGCAGAACTCCAACTCACATGTAAATAAACCGCAATTAAAATAAAAATAATTGCTTGTTTAATTGTGTGAGTGCTTTTTTTTCCTAGATTAATAGCATCAATCGCAAATCGGCCATTCAACACGCTCGACCGTTTCACCAGACCATTAAACAGTGGCAAAGTAAACCGCACGAAATCGCGTGATTAACGTATATTAGGTGTCATAACATTGCAACCGGCTGCAACCTTCAACGTAGCCCTTGGAATGTATAAACGTGGATAAGAAAATTTATTTTTACATTTATATTTCATTATCATTATTGACCGTTGACAATCGCTATAAGTATCACTCCATTCTTTGGCTTTTGTACCTAAATAATAATCTGTCCAGCTGTTGTAGCATATATCTTCCACATAAGAGATCATTGTTTAAAAATAAGCAAATGAAGGCTCACGTTCACCAACACCGGTTTTTCTTAAAACTACTGTTTAATTTGAAAGATGAACGTGAAAACTCATAGTAAATAGTTGTTGATGCTTATGATGTCATTGTTATCAACGAAAATATTTACTGATTGATAACATTGATGCGCTGTGATAAGTCATCAAACACCCATTAATGACATTAGTAATTCTTATCACACGCAGGTATGCATAAATAATCGTTCTAGTTCACGTATCTTTAATAGTATACAAAAGAAAAGTGAACTATCCAGTTTTATCTAATCCAAGTTTCAGTTGCATTTTCCACGGTGCCATTTCGTAGCGCGATCGTCGCGATAACGCGCCGCCATGCAACAAAGCCGCTAAACACCGTAAACTTGTGAATTATTAATCTTATCAAGTACTAAACATGAGCAGCTTCATGAAAAATTTAATAAATCGCTCTTTTGATTTATTGCGACGTGGTTCATGTTGCCCAGTTATGGGCTAATGTTGATAAAGCTTAAATGCGAATGCTTGGCTTTATTTCAACGGCTGATAAAGTGGCGTGGTCTACCCACTGTGTAATTCCGGGTTACACTTTCTTTATTTGGATTTTCCTAATCTGAATTTGATATGACATGGAGTCAAATATTTTTGGCGATAACATTTTTCAGCATCACTTTTATACGAGAATTGTTTTCTAACAAAACCCTAAATTACAATTACGTTTCAGTAAACTCTTCTCCATAAATCAGAGTTAAAATTATTATCTCTCTGGCAACCCTTTAACGGAACACGAAAGAGGAAAACCAAGGAGTGGAGTGGTGAACAAATTCGCTAATTTTATCTGGAGAGCAGAATAAAGATATATTAGTGGTCCGAACAAAGATAAAGGAATAAATTGTGGACGCGATAAATCAGTAAAGGATGGTTTTAATTACACGTCCGGCGGAACCAGTGCGGGTTAAGTTTGGTGCACAATGGAGGCGATAATTTTTTTCTGAAAAAAAGTATCTTAGTTGACTCAGTACACTGTTGTAACACATTACTGATTATCACTATAGGTAAAGTGGTCATTTTGTATAATAACTACTTAGATTTATTTTTAATTTATGTACCTACATAATTACTGAAATTATTATGTTTTATTTTCGGTCACTTGTCACTTATTGAACTGTAACTGAAAATGCTTTTTCCATTTAATCTGCAACAAAACACTAAACTGAGGGGTGATTATTTCTGATTGTGTCACCGCCTTAAAGAAGGGTTCCGCAATTTCCAGAAGCCGAAATGTAAACAAAGTTAATTATTGCTAGTTAAGTGATTCCAGACTTACTGAATACATTTTGCTTTTATTTCGTGGTTTTATTCCGTACATGTTTGCTTAAAAATTCACCACTTGTCGTAAATTATTCTGAATGACCGAGAGAAAAACAAAAGGGGTTGTGTTTTTTACAGAAAGTCTTTTTAACATATTTATATTTTTTCAGCATAAGTAAAAAACTAAAAATGCATATTATTGACTTTACAAAAAAAAAGTTAGTTTGATTTATAAGAACAAACACGACGTTGGACTTCAAATGATCGGACAGTTCAAAGTTCACATAGACGCAGGTATCGACACTAGTTTTCAGAACACACTGGTCTAGATAACACAGCAAAATTGATTAGATCTGGCATCAGTATGGCGTGCGGCCGGCGGCTGTTAATTAGCATTCCCTGCATTACAGGTGCACGGAACCCGGCTAACCGACAGGCCTTCCACTTTACTCAAAGCTTTGTCTGTTCCCATTTGTAAAGGATTGTTTTCACGAATGTGACTTATAGCCCTGTTGCGCTGTGATTAGTACAAGTGAACGGTCAGCCCAAATTGCAAACCGATTGCGGTGCATTAACGTGACGTGTATGTGTGTTAAGGTTCGATTTTGTTTGTGTGATTCATTGTATTAGTGTTGGTTTATGTGTGTGTTTGTGAGTAGTTTTTTTAATGTTACTAATTAATTACTGTTATAGGAACTTTTAAATTACAAAGACTAACAAAACGGCCATCTTGTCCTTACTTTGTGCCAACATAAAAACCGCAACCACGAACCGTATTTATATTTACCAATCCAAAGCAAAGAAGACACCCGAGCGAGCACAAAAAATCGCTCACAAGGCGAAGTGGTCGCATTACATGCGTCGTCTGCTAAACCTCGCTTTGATTCGCTCACAGCCGAGTGTTATTTTAATTATAAACATTATTTACCTTAATTAGAGTTTTTGCGAGTGCTCGGCGCAACCGGCGGCAAATTGGCGGCCCACTTTGAATGCGCCATAATTAGGATGCAGTTTTAGAGCACACAGCTCTCGAGAGCTCGTGTGTTTGCTAAACTGTATGTCGATGGGGCTGGAGATGAAAGCCCTTGCTAGCAATTAATTCGTAGGGATATAAATGAAACTCGTGCTCTATGCGACTATGAATTGATGACGAAAGTTCAGATTTAAAAGGGCTTTGCTTGCTGTCTAGTTATAGGTTTTATGTTGCGTTTAATGGGATCGAAATAAGCTTCATTTTTTTTACCAGCGAAGTGCAAGTTGGGTTTTGCCTATCGGTGTGTCATCCGTAGGTCTATTAGGTACCTTCATATAAATCAGTAACCTAATTCAATTTAGATTTTTTCATGATAAGTAAATGGTTCGCAAAAATATACCTAATATAAATGGAATTTACTTATTTACCAATGTGCATATCGAGCTTCTCCATACAATCATCTTTTTTTACGTAGGTAGGTAAAAACATAGATATGTATTTTTTTTTATTAGATGCATGGGTCCGAAGACTTGACTAAATATAAAAAAAGGATATGACAGACGAACAAAAAAGTGCCCTCATATAAGTATATACCTATATGTAAGGGCCCGTTTTTTTTCTTTTCAGGTACTGAAGTTGAAAATGGGACTTTTTGCCGTGAGAGACTGATATTTTCTTGAAGTGTAAGTAAGTACAAAATCATATAAGAAATATGGTAGCTCTGAATTCACTTTATATACCTTCCTTTTATTGCTAAGAGATTTAAAATACCTCCATCACCAAAAATTTCCCAATAAATAGTAACACGAAACGAACCGTGTTTACGTATTGTGTTTCGATAATTACCTCGACGCAGCTCAGACAGGCGGTGTTTGTTTGCTAATTAAATGTTGCTAAATTTGCGATTTCACCATCATGATGACATAGCGCTGACTGACCTCACTGGTTTGCAGTGCCTGCTTACTACTCGTATTTATTCCAAGCACATAATTAATGGTCACTGTTAAATAGTGAATAAAGGTTCAATGTACAGTGTTCGGGAATAATGTGAATAAAATCTATTTTTCCACCAGTTAAAGGTAGACTTGTAGAAAATCTCTAAGCCTAAGAACGTCGTGGTACTATATATGCAAATAGTACTTAATAAATAAAAAAATTGCAAAATTAGGATAACTCAAACGAGGGTTTTAGTCGGATTGCTATCTTCCAGGTAGGATTGTATGATTTAAACCCAACGGCTGAAATGCAATTAAGACAGTATGGTAAAATAATGTGACAATCAACTTCGGCAAGATTTTAGAGAAGAACCAAACCACATAGTTACATGGAATAGATTTTCTGAAAAGAAAAACGCTTTTGGTAAAGAATACACTAAGAACGTTTCGAACAAAACACGCTGTTCAGATAAGAATGAACGAGATGGGTCCCGACCGACCTTATATCGGCGCCATTAACTCACCTCAACTACCCAATACGGAATTTATGGGTACAGGCTATCTTGAACCGTTTAAACAAAGCTTTAGCTCGAGTTTTATGTAACCTTATAAGGCAAGATTTCTATTTGTTTTTCACCCAGTTATGGTGAAACCTATTGCATTAAGTAGACTGAGGTGTGGGATGTATCTGTGAATCGCAATTAAGTATAGCTAGCTGTCCCATTAGAATATAATAAAACAAAATATTTTTGTTTTTCAGAGCATAGTACCCATATTTTCAGTTAGTTCAACAAAACTTAGAATATATGTTAGTAAATAATACAATATTAAATTGAACCTAATATAACTTGATAATCTAAATCATATTCCAAAATTAAAACTCCTTAAATAAAATACGTAATTATACCATCAATTAAGTGCAGTACATTTTAATGAAGGTGTTAAAAACGGGCCATTATCTCGGTTTATTTGCGTACAGGAAGGCGGACTTGGCTCGCATAAATCAACATGACACAATGGTAATGCCGTGGAATTAAAAAATACTTGGCTGCCAAGCCCGCACTGAAATAAAAGACTTAGCGCAATCTTTGTGGCGGTTAATGAATTACTTTTGCTAATTTCTCGTTGGGGGCCGTATTTAGAAATATTTTGAAACTGAATTTGTACGTAGTTTATTTTATGTCTTGTACTGCATGGCGTCTTGCCGAGTTCGGGTTTGATTCAATAATTAGGAAAAAGATGTAAAAGTAATTTATTACTAGCATGATATACTGCTGACAGTACTTAAGTATATTTAAAAATCGTAGGTGACCTATACCACCCTAAGGTACGTTTTGATTTTGTTGATGACGAAGTGGTTGTCCTTTGGTTTGTAAACAGATTTGAGGCATTGCAATAGTTTGCTTTTTATACAGGGTTACTTGTAAGTAGTCCGCATCCTTTCATGAGGTGATAGTACCTATAGGTCAATACGGACAAATTTGACCATGGGCAAAAGTTAACCCGTTTCAAGATCTTTTCTTAAAAAGTCGTCTAGGTACACGTATACATTTTTATTATTAGTCAAAAGTCTCGTTTTTGTGGATTTTTGTGTGTTTTTGGATAGAAGTTGAATCACTTCATAATAACAAACCATAAAACTGTACAAATCACAAAGGAAATTATAGTGAACAGCAATTACTTTTTTAGTAGCTATTTTCTCAAAAATATTACTCTTCATCTATCTAGCTATCCAAAAAGGCACAAAACACACAAAAATCCGCAAAAACGAGACTTTTGACTAATAATAAAAATTGATACGTGTACCTAGACGACTCTTTAAGAAAAGATCTTGAAATTCGATTATCTTGAAACGGGCTAACTTTTGCCCAGTGTATCCCATGGTCAAATTTGTCCGTATTGACCTATACTATCACCTCATGAAAGGATGCGGACTTTACCCTGTATAAGAGCATGAATTAGTTCCCACAGGATGTGGATATAAGTACTGGCATAACATACAATGTAAAGGTAAATATTTTTAAAGATGTAGTTTAAGTTTGTATAAATAGTCTGGATATTTGTTTATCAAAGTAATTAACCATATGTTAAGTTAAATAAAGATTTAAAGATATAATCTCTACAAGCATCAGACATATGTAGCCTAAGGCTAAGGGTATCTTTTTTAAATAACATAATTACAAATTCAACATTTTTTTGTTGAATTTGTAAGTTGTAATTTGTATTGTAGCTAAATCCATCTCTGTGTTTTTAATAAAGTATCTAAGACAATATGATGATGTATACAGGGCCGGCGCGCCCTCGGCTGACGTTTTAATTAATCATTGCAGATTAAACGTGAAATATGACCAAGATAACAACTCCTAAGAAAATGCAATCAACTGCATTATTATGGATTCATGTTTTTTCTATAAGACTTCCTGATTTTTTTTTAGATGGTGAAGGAAGTGCTTTTTTCTAACTTTTATCAAAACAAGTACTGTTTGTTTGTAAGTAAGTGTGAGATAGTATCACACTTTTCAATTTGATATGCCGAAGTAAATTTAAAAAAGTTTCAGTAACAGGCATGTACAGACAGAACTCATAGCTCTTCTTGATGTCTGGTATCGTCTTGGTTCATTAAGTTAAACTTTAATTGTACATTGTACATTACTGGATACCTTCCAGAAGAAACAAAGGTGGGTCAGTAAAAGTACTCTCCCACTGAGTTATTTAATTCTTCCTCTCCCTCGATACCTCGTGACTTGAAGTTGTGATAACATGAGTTGTCATTACTTACTTTCGCATCGATGCCTGCCAGTTAGAGAACTATATAAAACATTTTGCGAAGATAGACCAGACACCAAGTTGATATCAGTTTTTTCTATACATTGACGGTGCTGCAATATAGTGGAGTAGAGTCAGGATCAAAATAACTATTAGAATCCAAACCAAAGGCTTTGAAGCAAAACAAGTTGACTGATATGTTTGTAAGATAAGAGAACAAACGATCCTGAAAATTTCAATGGTGTTAGTGTTTAGATAATATCAATAGCAATATTTTTACTGTATGAAATACTGAAGGATACCTATATGATGATTAAGTAGCATAGGGTTACAGGATTATGTTAATAATGTATTAATAATATTAATTAACAACAACATTTTGACCTAAATTGTTAAGGTTCAATAATTGAACATGATGTATAAGACTTCAAGGGCTGTCAGATGCAAAAAGGTACTGAAGCAATCTGCATCAGGTAAATGTCAGGCATGTCAACAGTATCATCGCGTCCGACGCTTCGCTGGCGACTGAAGTGTCAGCCGGTGGGCGGGGCGCCTGGGTAGGCGTGCTCTCGCCCACCGCGCCACACGCCCCGCCCACCCGCGAGACCGCCCCGTCTGCTCGAAAAACCCGTGACAGGTGGGCGGAGACTCTCTGAAGTATCGTCGTTAAGGATACTTTATCAAGTAATTTGTTACCTTCGATACGAATTTAAAATTTATTTGTCTAGGCAAAACTCTACGGTGGATAATTTCAGCTATTCATTTCAGAGCTTCTCTACGTTATTCAGCATCATTACATTAAAATATTATCCCGTTTTACAACTTACAACAATATAAAGTTCTCATATGCATACTTTTTAATGCATCAAATTATTTACCTACTTACATAAGAACAGATCAACTCTCTCGTATTCTGTTTACATCTGCATTTACATTTATTTCTCTAGTAGAATAACAAATTCAGAATAATATTATAACAAATTAAAAAGTTATATTATGTTTAAACAATAACGTCCAAAACTGCTGAACAGAAAATACTTACTCAGACTTTCATTTTAACAATTTTATATTTTCAGAAATATTTCCGCTATATTTTCTGAAATACTCGTCTCCAATATTTTAAATGCCGCATAATTTATTATTAATCAGAAAATTTTGTAAATTACACTGAGGAGATACTGTTGAAAATGCGAGGCATCTTGAAGAGTTATCAAAGCGTTAGTGAGGGCACGGCAGGAATGTCTTTGAGAAATTATTAACATTGACGAAACTCCCCGCGTTACTCTGCTGACACTTTAGATGCTTTATAGTAAGTACATGCCTTATTTACTATTTTGTTTACCTTATAGCCCGGTCAAAATAGACATTTGAAATAACAAAAATTCCCACAGAGCTGATTTTTGGTGGAGAGCTAGATTTGATCATTATAAATAAAATACTAAAAGTCCCCATCGATCCCATGTGTGCATCAAAAGTTATTCGAGGTCAAATGTCAAAATTTTAGGTTTTTTGATTTTTTTTCGAAAACGGTAAGTTTTATCAAAAAAAGACATCAGACCAAAATTGTAGATCTTTAAATTTTCTACAAAAATGGCATTAACAGTTTTCTCCTAAATCTTACCATTAAGATAGATATCGCGCTTTAAAGTATATTCCATACATGACATGCACACATTTCCACGCCACCTGTGAGGTAGTGTACTCGGCGCGTTTTTTTTTACCGTAGTTTCTCCTGTAGGCCTACTCCACTAACTGTCATGACAATTTTAGGATAGTTTAAGGGAATAATTGCCGTCAAGTTCTAATATGATGTCATTATTGATATTATCTATTTGGTTAACTATTATTGTGATTGTTTTAGATTTATCAGATTCATACAAAAACTCGTGGTGGCCTAGTGGGTAAAGAACCAACCTCTCGAGTATGAGTGGGTTCGATTCCATGTCAGACAAGTACCAATGCAACTTTTCTAAGTTTGTATGTACTTTCTAAGCATATTTTGGACACCAACGACTGTTTCTGATGGCACGTTAAACTGTAGGTTCTGGATGTCATTGAACATCCTTGGCAGTCGTAATGGGTAGTTAGAAGCCAGTAAGTCTGACACCTGTCTAACCAAGCGGTATTGGGTTGCCCGGGTAACTGGGTTGAGGGGGTCAGATAGGGCAGTCGCTCCTTGTAAAGGACTGGTACTTAGCTACATCCGGTTAAACTAGAAGCCGACTCCAACATAGTTGGGAAAAGGGCTCGGAGGATGATTTGATACTACAATCTTTTTTGCAATTGCAAAAAATTATGTCAGGAGTTTTACTGGAGCAGGTGGGAGTAAAGTTTTAATAGGTTCCAGATATTATGTATCAATTTCCAACCCCAGTCTTCTGGATAAAAATGGAAATGTCGAAGGAAAATAAGCGTGCGATAATTTTCTACAACTTTAAAAGCGGATTGTCGCGACTTCAGCGCTTTAAAAAAAAATTCTGTGTTTAGTGATGCAGAACCATGCCTTAGGACTGCAGTACGCTGATATTTAGGATTTAAAAGTGGGCAATCTAGCCTTAGAGACAAGCCACGTGAAGGTAGTTCAAAACCCGATATGACCCAAGATAATATCGAGGCTATGCGGCAGTTAATTGTCGCAGACCAACATGTAATATACCGTGACATAGATCCGTGGGCATAACGATTGTTTTACATTCCACAAAATTAAGTAAAGTCTTCATGGTAAACGTTTCAGCACACCTGAAAAAGCTGTTGACTCATACAAATCGGCCAATTTGACTACCCCCACTTTGGAATGGAATAAATGTTTCAAGAACTGGGTTTAATGCGTGCAAAAGTGCATTAAATATCGCAGAGAATTCTTTGAAAAACAATAAATGGTATTAACCTATTAGATTGTCTGTACTTATTTCAAACGATACAACTTAAAGGCAGCCCTCGTATGTACGTGGCTTATATGTGCATATCATGTACAGTGTGACTCTTTGAATCGCGATATCTCAGGAATGGTAAGATTTAGGAGAAAACTGTTAATGCCATTTTTGTAGAAAATTTAAAGATCTACAATTTTGGTCTGATGTCTCTTTTTGATAAAACTTACCGTTTTAGAAAAAAAATCAAAAAACCTAAAATTTTGACATTTGACCTCGAATAACTTTTGACGCACATATGGGATCGATGGGGACTTTTAGTATTTTATTTATAATGATCAAATCTAGCTCTCCACCAAAAATCAGCTCTGTGGGAATTTTTGTTATTTGACCACTACTTTTATGTCTATTTTGACCGGGCTATTAGGTTTTTATTCAGGAATGAATGGGGCAAGAAAAACATCAAAAGGTAGGAACTACTAAGGTACTAGAAATAATGAAATGTAGTTAGACGAGGGCCTGAAATAATTTGAAAAGTTATGATGTTACAATGTGTTGAAACAAAAGATTTTGTTGTCCGAATTTTTCATTTACCTTCAGTTTAAAATTAGAATAAATTGGGAATGAATTAAGATTAAAAGACTAGTAAATAAAAGGAAAGCTGCAAGACCATTAAAATACCTTAAAAGTTATGTATAGAATCAAAAGATATAGTATTCTGAATTACTACTATGAATAGGTACAGATTTTCTTAAACATATAAAATAATAAAAATATAGGTAAACCTTCAGTAAAGTAAAAAAGCATATAAAAGTAAATTATATGTTTAAAAAAAGAATTTCAGCATGTTTGCTTAGCAATATTTTGAAAACTTAAACGATGCTTTCAAGTGAAAACCTCGTAAGTAAAAAAAAACATCAGGAGTTAGATATGGGATGTGCTTTGCGAAGATTTCTACCTAGAAACGTAATAAAAAAACTTAAGCAAAAATGGCATTTCCAATGTTTAAAAAAACGTCGAAACGAGTCATGTCTGCTTTAAAGTCCAAAGACAAAACCATAAGTTTTTATTAAGGTTAAACAATGGGTAAATGAATGAAATTATATAACTAGTAGGAAACTGTACAGTTTAAAACTTACTGCAAATCTATTGAAATTGTTCTATCAACCCTCTTTACTTTTATCCTATGACTAGCTCCATAAAAAATGACAAGAATGTTTTTCAGTATTAATTAAACTAAGCTGTACCCTACACTTACCGTATAACCGGGTGTCATTTACCTACCCGGGTGCGCGAACATTAACCCTTTCTAAGAAGAACATCCCCTTATCTGCAGCTTTGATGTATGTGATATGAGGACAGGTATTTGACGAGCTATGTCATCATCCCCTTAACATACTTGTGTTTGTCGTAATCAGAACCTCTATGGTGTATCTCGTACCGTAAGCAATAGAGTTTCTAAAAAAAACTTGTATAAGCTCTTTTTTTATTTATGATCGTAAGGCGGGTGACTGATGACTCGCGAAGAAAATATGAAATCTTGAATCTGGCCATAGTATTGTTCTAAAGAATAAACAAAAGAATTTAGTTCTATGCTTCTAAATCATAAATTAATACCTATTTTAGTCAGGTAGGCCAGAGTTTCAGTAATGTACAGTATCTTCAAATAAATAATTATACCTAATAGTTAAACCTTTGTCATTATCGGTCACGACAGGATAGTCAAATATTTTAAACTGTTCCAACGGATATGTTAGTTGGTTACCTACAACTGAAAAAAATAATACTTTCTCTCTTTGATATTATATTCTTATGGGAATTCGACTTTCTCTTGTTTATAACGATGGCTTAATTTATTATTTAAGGTACTTGTCCACATCATGGCTGTTCAATAATATAAGTAATTTGAATAATGTTTTTTTTTATTTATTTATTTATTTCAGGCCACAAGGGCCCATAAAAGTACAAATACATATATATCATTCATAACAATACTTATAAACTAATACATAAAATTACTTTTTATTTTTTTTTATATTTAGCTACCCAGTTAATCTGTAAAGAAAAACCCACTCAAAAAATAGCATTAGTAATTATGTACCTACATACCTATACATATACTATGGAAGTATCTAAGTCACATTAAACCACAAATCCACACACAATAGTTTCAAACCAAATATACGAACTGAAACAGATCTTTCCTAAACATCGGAAAACCAAACTGAAAGGTAAACGTCGAACTGAATAATTCACCTTAAAGGCTGGCGAAAAATCCGGCGATATTTTCTGGGCTATCTGGACGCACTGGGCGACTGGGCGCACGTCACAACAATTAGCTAAACCGACATAGACTGATTTATGAGACGAGCTGAGCCGAACGAGCTTATCCAGGGCACCTTTAACAGAACCGACGGATGCCGATACTAAAAACGTTACTTGCGATGAGTTGAGAGAGACTTGATTTCTGTAGATTTTTGCACAAACAGTGTAGGTGCATCTATGTAAATGTATGTATGCTAAGTATATGTTTTAAGGGATCATTAGAAATACTTACTAATCTAAAATTATTATTTAGCAGATGCACATAAAATAAATAGATAAAAAGTACATAAGTTGTATTGAAAAATGTACGAGGTGTGTTCTCTTAAACTATAATGTAGTCAGGTATAAAAGTAGGTGCGCAGAAGGAAAATCATAGCAGCCCTCACATAGGCTAGAAATATCACCCACCTTTTATGAGATCTTTAAATAATAGGAGGTGTCACAAATTATCCATTTGAAGCAGAGAGTTTGTGTGCGCCTGTTGTAACATCACTAATTAGTAATACTAATTAGTACGTCACTAATATAATAACTTCCGCTATGATCTGTCATCTGTCTTTTTCCATATCCTTCGTATGGGTCGACTATGTAACTGTGGTACAATGAATGTGTGTTGTGAAATAAAACTCAAGTAACCCAAGATCAAGGACTTTCATTTATATTACATGGTGTCAGAAGTCAAGAAGAACTCAAGTCAAAAAAAGTCGAAGTCTGGAAGACAGTCGGTCGCGAAAATGGACCAGTCGAGTTCCGAGCCATGCGGCGTGGGCGACCATAATGGCGTCCAAGGCCTTAACAGCAAAATAAAATCACTGCAAATTTCGTCAGATTCCACAAATAATAATGCGGAGGCGTGGAAACGCTGGTGGCAGCAGTTGGAGCTGTATCTGTTGGCCACGGGTTTGGATAAGACACCCGAAAAGCGTAAGATAGCTATCTTGTTGCATCTCATAGGTGAAAAGGGCTTAAATATATTCAATACTTTCAACCTCACCATTGAGAAGACCACGCTTGCCGAAGTCAAGTCCAAATTTCAGAATTTTTTTGAGCCCAGAAGGAACATAACCATGTGCCGTCACATGTTCTTCACCAGAAAGCAACAGAAATCCGAGTCGATCGAAGGATTCCTAGCAGATCTGGAGAACAAAAGCCAAGATTGTGAATTTGGAACACTCAGGGAATCGCTCATCAGGGATATTTTCATTGCAAATCTGCATATGGATTTAGCGCATGTACGTCAGAGATTACTCCAGGAACCTGATCTGACATATCAGAAGATGCGAGAACTGGCAACAACACTGATCGTCGCACAGCAGGATGCTGAAAAAATTGTCAGTAGTTCCAACGTTGAAAAGTCAGAAAATGTCATGCATCTACGTCGGAGGAGCCGTAGTCGAGGGGATCGTCGACAGCGAGTTTCACCAGTCGGTCAGCAGGGTTCTGGCGCAGGGAAGTCTCCCAACCCTGAAAGGCGCTCGAGGACGTGTAGCCGCTGTGGGCAATCTCACCGCTACAAGTGCCCAGCGCAAGGAGTCAAATGCAGGTCATGTAAATCATTTGGTCATTTTGCTAAATATTGCTTCAAAAATAAAAATATCAGTCATTTAGAGTCGTTTAATTCAAGTCATAGTCATAATAATAATCAAGATTATTTTGTTGGAATTTTGAATAGTCATAGCTCCAGTCAAAGTCATAAGTCTAATTGTCATTTAAAGTCATATAACAGTCACTATAAACATGTCAAGTCAGCAAGCACACAGTCTCCACCACCACAATTTACATACATACATAGTCAGTCACAGTCAGGGAATGATTCCGGTGATGACATTGGTGTCATTCCTGAGAGATCTCACCGAGACTCATATTGTCAGTCTGAGAAATTAATTCTCAAGTCATATTTCAAAGATGATAAGGGTGATAATGTCATGTCTGAGAGGTCTGAAAAGTACCTCGGTGATGAAAGCAGTCACCAGTCAGAGAAATCAATTCTCAAGTCATATTGTCATAATTCAAATAAAAGTTGTGATAGTCAAAGTGGGTATCTTAATGATGAGTACAGACACATGTCTGAGGAATCACCTCACACAATCACAACAGTCACATCACCATATCACAGTCAACAAGTCACATCATCATTTAGTCAGGTCAATATAGTCGAGTCAAAACATAAACATAACATTAACAATAGTAAACAGTCTTGGAACATAAATGTTAAAGTAGGTCATTCACAATTTAATTGTATCATTGATTCAGGAGCTGATCTTAACATAATGTCAAAACAAACTTTTAATTCTTTAAAACGTCAACAAAGTCAAATGTCACTTGTCAAATGTCACATAAATGTCACAGGATTTTGTGGCAAGTCAATACCCATTATGGGAAAAGTCAATATTAAATGCAATTTAATATTAAATAATAACACTGTCAGTGAAAGTATAGTGTTCATAGTCGCAAATTTAGTATGTCCCAATGTCCTAGGTCTTCCTACTTGTGAAAGGTTAGGAATAATTAAAAGAGTTTTTTCAGTATCTAAACAAAATTTTTGTCAACAAATTCTAACACAATATAATGATG
This sequence comes from Helicoverpa assulta, assembly GCA_963856015.1. NCBI lineage: Eukaryota > Metazoa > Arthropoda > Insecta > Lepidoptera > Noctuidae > Helicoverpa > Helicoverpa assulta. The sequence continues at coordinate 9,386,599 of CAWLCW010000016.1, forward strand.
TTTTTCAGGGTCTTGGCTGTCTACCTCCTGTCTGTCACCTGAAACTCAAACCTGATGCAGTACCATGCGTGGATCCTCCCAGGAGAGTACCATTTGCGATGCTTGGAAAGCTACGCGAGGAGTTGGATCGCATGGAGAGCATGCAAGTCATTGAAAAAGTCACTAAGCCTACAGAATGGGTGAATAGCATAGTAATTACGGTCAAAAGTTCAGGTCAGTTACGAATTTGTTTAGATCCTAGAAATTTGAATAAGAATATCATAAGGGAAATTTATCCAATAAAGTCAATTGATGAGATAAGATCTCAATTAGTAGGAGCTGCTTGTTTTTCTCATTTAGATGCATTTTCAGGTTTTTGGATGTTAAGATTAGATGAATATAGTTCTAATTTATGTACCTTTCAAACACCATTTGGCAGATATAAATATTTAAGATTACCTTTTGGCATAAATGCATCATCAGAAATATTTCAAAGAGTTATGATGAATTTGTTTGGTGATTTAGAAGGAGTCTTGATATTCATCGATGACATTCTAGTCTATGGTCCAAGTGAGTCTATACATAATGAGAGATTACATAAAGTAATGCAAAGAGCTCGTCAAGTTAATTTAAAATTTAACAAGTCCAAATGTAAATTTCTAGTTTCTGAAGTCTGTTTTTTAGGTTATGTCTTTAGTAAAGATGGTGCAAGGGTTGACCAAGAAAAAGTAAAAGCAATTGTCAATATGCCTACACCACAAAATGTCAAAGAATTGCAAAGAATATTAGGTATGATCAATTATTTAGGTCCTTTTATTAGCAATTTGTCAGAAAAAACTCAAATTTTAAGAAATCTTTTGAAAAAAGATGCAGTCTGGTCTTGGGATGAAAATCATAATAAATGTCTTAAGAGTTTAATAGATGAAATTATAAAGTCACCGGTTTTAGCTCACTATAACCCCAATATTCCATTAGTCTTGTCAGTAGATTCGTCTAAGTCAGCATTGGGAGCAGTCATTTTACAAAATAATAAACCCATTGCTTATAGTTCAAAAACATTAACCACAACTCAGTCTAGGTATGAACAAATTGAGAAAGAATTGCTTGCAATTCAATTTGGTTGTGAAAAATTTCATCAGTATGTATATGGTCATAGAGTCACAGTTCATACAGATCATAAACCATTAGTCTACTTATTTGATAAACCATTACATGATGTACCAGCTAGGTTACAGCGAATGATGTTAACTTTACAAAAGTATGACTTGAAAGTCATACATGTCCCAGGTAAACAAATGTTTATATCTGATACCTTGTCTAGAGCTGCCTTAAAAGATTATTATATACCAGAAAATAAGTCAAAATATTATAATAGAAATTCTAAGCCTTTGTCATTGTTGTATCCTAATGATCATGTCTACTTTAAAAGAAAACCAAATTATAATTGGGAACATGCCATTGTCAAGCAAAGGCTGGCAAATAATAGGTCATATGTCATTGAGGATGTCAATGGAGTTAGGTATAGGAGAAATAGAATTCACTTAAGGCATAAGTACTCTCCTATGCTATCCAACTCGTCGTCGTCGTCATCGTCGCAGGGGAGAGAGGATGGTGACAGTCAGAAGGCTGGACCTCAAGAACTCTCATCTCAATCCTCAAGTAGTCAAATTGTCACACGTTCAGGTCGATTTGTAAAGCCTTCTCGTAGGCTAATAGAAGAAATAGATTAAGTATATAATTGTAATCTAAATTAAGTCATAATTAAGTAAAAACCTTTGTCTATCATAACTATGTATAATAAAGTCAATTTTTGTCAAGTCAGTCCATAGTCTTAAGTCTATTGTTTGTCAAGGGTTAATTTAAACTTAACAGGGGGGATGTTGTAACATCACTAATTAGTAATACTAATTAGTACGTCACTAATATAATAACTTCCGCTATGATCTGTCATCTGTCTTTTTCCATATCCTTCGTATGGGTCGACTATGTAACTGTGGTACAATGAATGTGTGTTGTGAAATAAAACTCAAGTAACCCAAGATCAAGGACTTTCATTTATATTACAGCGCCGAGCCGTGTGACGACATTAGCTCTGCCGGCAAGCGATAAACAAATTCAAACGTCCCGAGTGTCGCCTTAATCCATCTGTTGTTACAAAATTTAATTATTTCCCACTCTATGACACAACACAACAATACAGACGAACGTAATTATCCCCTGCATTCGAACACTCCATTTTAATTAACGATTTTATTGAAATATTTTCAATAATGAGCATTGTTAAATTTTACATCGTAATGTTAATTATATTGGAATACCACTTATTGTCAATTCTGCGAACACCTTGCATCGTTGTACAATAGGGGATTAAATGTATACTTCACTATTTTAATTACCTACCAACATTAAAAGCTTTTGCGTTTCACGTAAATTAATTTCGGATTGAACTAAGATTAAATTCTGACAATTCAATCACACGTTAAAAGGCCGCATTTTACAGTTGTTGCCACGATGTAGGTACCTACTCACCTTTTTGATTAACTACAGTTAATGTTCCTTTATATTATGACTTTTATTATAAAACAGAAAATGTCTAGCCACTTCCGCTAGAAGGTCCATCAAGTGACTCAAAATTACAGAACATTTTTTTGTTTTTCTGTAAAAAAATAATGACAAAGCTTCATCAACAGTAGGAATTTTAACCCACAATTAAAGAAAATCACAGTACCTACACATCTTTCCAAACACAACTGCGCCCGTTTCAAGTTCCGCCGGCATCTGTTATCAGTGATCAGTGCTAATTGTGCGTTAATCAGTCGTTAATTACTGGCTGTGGGCCGCGTGACGTCATTATGCCTACCACCCACCACCTAGCAATCAATAATCCACTGTCATGTGCAACTTGATCTAATTTGTCGCGTGTCTAATTACTACTGACCTATGTGTTAGTTTGACTTACGGGTTTGCTCAAGAAATAGTTGCATATCTTGAACTGTTGCTTGTAGTATTGGATAGAAAAATATAAAACAGAAGGAAACGAGAGAATTTTTGTGTATTGTTTATTACCTAAAAAGAGGTTTTGTGAAAGTAAAAGCAAAATTTTGGCGTCAAAGCCAATTACAGAGGAATTTGCTAGAAAAGTTACGCTTACTCTTTAACTTAAATTTTAAATTTAAAGTCTTGTCTTAACGCCTCTTATGCATTCCACATTAATACATAATATTTGGGAAAGTATTAAGATAGTTAAAAAAAGCAGTCAAATATTCTTGCTTGCTTTGCCGCCTACCGGCAGTAATAGCAATTCATTACAACGTGCTAGCCTCCTATCTCACGTTACGGCACGTCATTTGCTTCGTCCGTCATTTGCGTCCGCCGTCAATCGCGCGTGATTAGCGCTCTGTGATTGCGCATTGATCGCTCGTTACCGGCTGTTTGCTTGTGTATCGTCCTTCATGCACCACTCACAATACCAATTTGTAGGGTTTGAGTAGGCGGAGGCATGCTCCGGGTTGTCAAATGACGGATTATAACTGCCGATGAGCTATTCAAATGTGGGGATCGGTGGGTGGCATACATAAAGTATTGCATCTGAGTTTATAGGACATAACAATAAAAAGCTGAGGTAAAAGTAAAACTAAATGGTAGTTTTGAAACCAAACAACTTAGTAGCAAAAAACTATTGTTGCTTCTATTGCCAATATCAAAGCACTTTTATATTGAGTTTTTTCAACATGCGTCATATTAATCTCCACATCTTTAATCCCTTAACACCATCCAAAATATGAACTAGTGAAGCTATAAAAAATTGTAATAAAGCCATAACGGAGCGAAACGTGCGAATAAACGGGAGTCGCGTCGTAAAACTGTCGAATTGAATGGACGTCGCAGTTGGCCGCGCCGCGTTCACACGTGAAACAAACAAGACAACACATTTTCTTTTCATTGTGAACAACTCTAGCGGAAAATTCAAAACAAGTGTGCTATAGCGGGAATTTTAGATCGATACTTAGTTACCTGCAACACGTCATTCAGAAGAAGTGGTGCTCGTTTTAACATCAGAATGATCAAAAACTAAATGATATTATCATCAATCGATGAATTTATGAAATAGGCGATGTTCGAAAATTTTGTTTAGCTAATGAACTTGTCTACCATACAGTTAACCATTATGACAATGATCAGCGTATACGTAATGTTCCAGTTACCATTTGGTTATAAAGTCCTCGCCTTTTGCAACTGCATTGCGCTGGTCATAAACAGTGGGGTGAAATTTCACGAAAAATGCCACATTAATAATAAGCTGTTGAGTTTCCAATAAATAAATAGACAACATCCGACAGCTGCGTACTATTGCATCATGAGAAGCAACCACGATCAGCAACGAAAGTTAGTAAAGCAACATATACTTATCACGAGCACCGCTAGTGCCGCCATGTCATATGAACGCAGCTCGCAGCGTAAAATCAGGTGTGGCGAGGATCACGTACGCATTAATAATGATAAATTCGCGTCATTAATTCGGCAGGATTAGTCGCTCGGGCCGAGTGCGCGCCGCCGATAACCAAATATTAACTCAATTAGAGCGAGAAGCGGCCGGCGCATTCAAATGTCTGATAATCCCACGTCCTACCCCTTTGATACCCTAGAACGGCATTATGTACGACCAGAAACTGAGCGTTTTACAAAAACAATCTAGTCATTTTCCAAGAATCATGCTTAATACAGGTGTTTTGGCTGTATTTTTGATGTCATCATCCTCCGAGCCTTTTTCCCAATCATGTTGGGGTCAGCTTCCAGTCTAACCGGATTCAGCTGAGTACCAGTGCTTTACAAGAAGCGACTGCCTATCTGACCTCCTCAACCCAGTTACCCGGGCAACCCGATACACCTTGGTTAGACTGGTGTCAGACTTACTGGCTTCTGACTACCCGTAACGACTGCCAAGGATGTTCAATGACAGCCGGGACCTACAGTTTAACGTGCCATCCGAAACACAGTCCATGGTGTCTAAGATATACCTAGAAAGTACATACAAACTTAGAAAAGTTGCATTGGTACTTGCCTGACCTGGGATCGAACCCGCGCCCTCATACTTGAAAGGTTGGTCCTTTACCCACTAGGCCACCACGACTTTTTTTGATGTAACGGCTGATATTGTTGCGAATCCATACATCCATTCCATTCTTTGTGAAATTGATGTTTATTTATTTTTTTTTTTTAAATTGACAAATGAACTATGAATAATGTTATAATAATTAAATTTTAAAATTCCTCCGATACTTATATCCAGTAAATAAATTATTTTGTGTAGTATGTACGTATACTAACCTATACAAATATTACCTGTAAGTATCTACTATACATTATATTATTTACTAGCTTCTGCCAGCGGTTTCACCCGCATCCCGTGGGAACCTCGGCACGGACCCGGATAAAAAGTAGCCTATAGCCTTCCTCGATAAATGGGCTTCCTCGAAAAAATTTTTCAAATCGGACCAGTAGTTCCCAAGATTAGCGCATTCAAACAAACAAACAAACTCTTCAGCTTTATAATATTAGTATAGATAGATGAAACTTTATTTGGTAAAATGTCTTACTTTCTTAGCGGCTACAAATACCAGCGCGCTTGAAGATTTCGTTGAGTTTATGTAAGAACTTTTCTGTTGCCATATGATGAGTAAAAACTTATTGTTCCTACTAAAGTTATGCTTTAAAGTACCTAGCCATGTCTCATATCACTTACACACATCCATCATAAGACAAAGTGAAGGGGCAACTAATGACACTAATCCAATTAATGCTACCCAATCGTAATGACAAATGCATGGTTAGCACTGACAGATTGCTAATACTCGGCTGACGAGGCAAAAGCCGCGTGTTGGAACATGTGACGTTGGTCATCCATCATCATTGTTGCGACCCTGTGTTTACATACATGGTGAATAGAAGGTAGGTTCACCTTCAGATTGAATACTTCGGACGAAGAAGTGTGTATGCAGGAGATGTAGGTATAGTGGAATGGAAGACAAAAAATGACTGTCGGAGTTCAGTATACCCGATATTTTTTTCTTGTTTTGAATAAGCCTAAGAGAATGGGTACAAAATCATATACAAAAACCAACGTTCACAGAATCTACATCATCATATTCATCTAAAGGTCAATTATTGTCTTGAGGTAATAGACTCTTGTTAAATACTTACATGTTTTAAGTAAAGACTTAAATTGATTTCAACAAGTTTAAAAATGATTGAACTGACAAATCGACTTCATTTAAGATTAACCAATTAATCTCAAACTTAACCCCGCCATACTTCTAATTGAATATCCAACAAAGACAAATTCTCGGTCACAATGACAGTTCTTTCGTTTCCAGTTGAACAGCTTTTCTTTATAAAGCAAACGTACCGGTGCCGAGCAAACTTAATCCAATCCGCGATTCAGACCGAGTAAGACGTCGGCTCAAACAAATTATTTGACATAATATCGTTAATTAGAAACCCTCCTTTGTAACCGAGGGTAGGGTAATTAGGTTCGGATGTTCTGAATGGGCCCTTTTTCTGCTCGTTACGGCTGAAACAAAGGGGCAAAGAAGTAAACATACCGTATTCAGACGAGGATTTGCATTACTGACAATGAAAGAGTTTGACTTTCATTCCGTTACAATGTTGGTTTAGGTTTGTCTGCATTTACAGAATGGTTATTGAACGTTTTATTGGTTCGAAGTGGAATATTGTGGCATTGAATGTATTACAGCGTATGTACTGAACTTAGAGTTCGACTTTTGAGACAATATTTTCTTTCAAAAACTTAGTAAATATTTGTGCCAACATTATGTTTTAAGTGATAAGTTTTTTTTTTAATTTTAATCCATGGTTTTAAGACAGTCGCACAGTCATCATTTGCGACCACGGTTCCACAAGACGCTTCCCCTCGCGGGTATAATTGCGCCGGCATTGTTGCGACTGATTTGATTCTGTATCTCTCTATAGGGCACAATCATAATAACGAGCTTAGCGGCCGGCACACAAACATTGAACTAAGGGGTATGTGCGTTTTTTGATTTTACAGACTTAAAATTAGTGTTTTATTATTAGTTTTTTGATTTTTAAAATTAGGATCACTTTGGTGCTAAGCTTTTAACGGAAGAAGAAAGAAGAAACTCCATTTATACACAAGATAAAAGATGAAGAAAATAGAAAAAGTAATCAAACAAAAAATAACATAAAAGACTAAAATACATTAAATAAAATCTTCTATATGAAAGAAATCACAATTTAAAAACATTACCAACTAAGAAAGATACCTAAACCAGTTAAAATATTAAGCTACCAATTTAATGGTAGCTAAATATTTTTTCCTGTTGGATAACTTAAAAAATTAACAATAAGATTAACTAACAAGAAGACAGGTATTTAGCACTTTAGTAGTAAAGTTTAAAAAAATCCGTTACAATTTTGCTTTACATGGCCGTCAGTTTTGACAGTGATCTACAAATCAGTAACATATCTATGCGCGTAGCCCCGCGTGTCATACACACTTTTTCCCCGACAATTTACAAACAAGAACTTGCTCCTAATTGTGTTTGCTTTCCTTTAGAAAGCTCTTTTGACTCGCCTCCAATTGTGAAAACTCATTTTGAAACGACGTTAAATACGACCGAATTTTAGATAATTAACTCAGATTACGGCCTTTCAGCGAATTATTCGCTTTTGTTGCAGAAAATTTTAAGACAACCTTCTTCGACACAGTGTGGTTCAGGATGTGACAAATAAATAATTATTTTATATCTCAAGAATGAAGATACGCTTTTTGATGCATCTTGTTGCAGTTCATACGAGGCAAATAACAAAATAAACGATAGTTAATTGAAGAAAACCTAATTAGAGCAGTTTCCACAAACGTATCGAACGCAATAGTTCAACCGCCGTGAAAATATTGAATATCGAGTAACTTAAAACCCATGCAAATTCGGAAAAACCTATTATAATCTGCATCGCACACCGCTGGACGCTCTTTTCATTCGATACCTTTTGTTGGCGGATTCAATTAAGTTTACATCGGCACCGAGGTCAGTTAATAAAAACCGAAGCCTACAAAAATTGGCGCGTAAATCAAATTCAATAAAGTGCAGTACAATAGAACGGGACGGGACATCGGAAAATGACGGCGAGAACAATGACGCACACGCACACTACGCCAATCAATTTATATTGTCAAGCTCGCGAAACGGATATGTTGCCGATATTACCGTTGAGGTTTTCATCGCGTGGGCAACAACTGTGTTTCAACTGATTTCATTGTTGCTCCTGTTACCTACCTTTATCAGTAAGCTTGGTGTGGGAAAAAATCTGTTAAGTAGATATTTCTTCGGTTGCTGATGAAACATGCACAAAGATCTTAATCATACATTAATTAACTAGGTAAGTTTAATGCCTAAGGAATTTGCACAAAAACACAAATTCTAACATCCCTAAAGTAATTCAAATGAAGCGCACCCCTTTCTCTATTAGATGCACTGATTGAACACCTCCAGTTACCCTTCCACATTAAGAATTCCCGTCCACCTTTCCACGTTTTCGAATTAATCGCCCGAGAGCCGCTCTCTATTAAAGTTTCTTCGCAAGTTGTTTAAGAGGCTCAAGTTCCTTAAAACTCCGCAGATAATGTTAAACATTCATTTAAGTGCGCGAGGACCGCCCAACTTCCGAATTGTCGTATAAATCTTCTAATTCTTGAAGCGTTTAATATTCATATCACCGTTCACGACTCGCAGTTGCTAAGCTGGCGAAAAGTTCGCCTAGCCTCCGCGGAATTTGTACGCAACGGGCTCGTAATGCGCATTTACTCACACGCTTCATGTATTCCCTCTCTATACTTCAGGTATTTAAATTATGGATAAGGCAAAAGTTCTGGATTTCTGATGTTATCTTGGATAATAAAATCCAATCCTAAATTGCAGTTTTTATTTCACTTAAGTAGTGTAAACTACTCTAATATAATTCAAATACTACCAACCATTCCAGAATTTATTTTCCATTATTTCAAAGAATGAATAACTATCAAAATAGAATAGCAAAACTAGCAGCGTTCAAAAATCCCGGTATCATTTTATATTCACCAACAAAACAATAAAAACGGCCGCTGTTACGGATACCCTATAAATATTCGTTGGATTGCTTTTCGCGAAATCAATAAAGCTATTAAAATACAACTACGATTAAAAGTTATATAGCAGTTTTATTGATATTTTAGGACATCGTTTTACAACTGCAAAGAGACGGAACTGTAAAGCAATTGCGGGGAGCAGCCAAAACACGTAGCTCGTTCATTCCGACCGTTATACCAATACCAAGTTAAGAAGACACGGCTTACCCCTAAAACCTTGTAATGGCTTAGAACCTTTATAAGAAACTTAGCACACTTTGACAGGTCCAGGTAAACTGGACATGTAATAACCGTCTGAACGAGTGCTATGGTCGTGGCTGCATCAGCGGTTTGGATACGATATCTCCGCTCATTTGGGGACAATGTCAGTGTTTCTCTACCTTAAAGTGGCTTACTAATTGTTATATCGGTTAGGCTCGTACTAAAGTACCTACCTATAGTATTTTATTGGATTGTATACATATTTTACTATGAAATACCTATATCGTCAGCTTAAATGATATTTATGCTTAAATAGTAAAATAAAATCACATTCACAGACTAACTTTTTCCCTCCAATGTTTTATACATTCATCCAATCTGAAATAAAACTGAAAAGACGTACCAACACAGCGCTCTCGTGATGGCGCGCCCGCCCAAGCCGTGTTTCCGTCCACGGTATTTTAAATAAACTGCACTTTTAATGTTCTTAGCATATTTTTCAAAAGTCGACGCAGCTCCTAGCGTATTAATACGCACTCTTAAACACCCCTAACATGAATAATTAGGTGTTCCCCAGATTTATCCGCCGCCGTTATCTGTAAAACACGCGTTTTAAAATCGCGAAGTCATTCTTTCCGCTTTATTGAGGATAATACATCTTGGCTTGGATGAGATTCTGATTAATGTCTTTAACTCGAGTCGCCGTAACTTTGTCAAAGATAGCGGAGAAAAATAAAGGGACGTGACTCGACTAATTCGATTTTTACGACAGAGAGAGTTAAAAAGAATTATAGCAGTTAGGTTAAAAATGAGGATTTAAATATTTTTTGTGCAGGTTCATTAAAACTGTTTGATTTACCTGGCAGTGAAAACATTATGAAAAACTATATCGATTCTTCTTTTGAAATTTCTACTGTCACACCGGCAATGTATTTGACGGTGAAACGTCATTTAGTTTTCTTATAAATGTTTATGATAGTTTTCTACGAATATGAAAACTAAAATTCTAATTGCACTGTGTTTCGGTAATTGCAGAACGTTTATATTGATATTTTCGTTTTCCTCCATAAAGATCGGTCGGTAAATATATTTTTGTTAATTTTGCAGCTTTGACGTTATGTGTAGAAGTAAATGCGGAAGGTGAACAGGAAGTTCGACGAGGGCTATTTCCTTACATGGTAAGTTGGTCGTAATCTGGTGATACAAAACGGGTTTTGCAAAGTTTTGTCTCATTCCGTTTGAAGACGTAGCTATTGCTAAATGTCATTCATTCTTTACATACCATCTTTGTCATTATCTATGGTGAACTAAAATATTTTAAAGCAAGCAATCAAAGCCTTATACAGAATTGTAAGCAAAAAAAATACACAACATTCATTAAACTGGGGCTGTGCCGATTTTACTCCTAAGTAATATTTTCATCTTCCAGATAATCTGAAAGCTATATACATCCATTTATTTCTGTTACACCAGGCATTCTTATACTATCCCGATGAGTCGGTAGTAGATGGCACTGGCGCAAGATTCCTCCGAGGAGCAGTCCTGATCCGACCTGATTGGCTCGTCACCTCCGCAGTAGGGCCCAGCATCCTCACGGTCGGACCCAACGGCTTTCCACGTAAAACACTTCTAGCCAGACTCGGTGCAGTTACAATTGATGCCAATTTCACACTTAATGAAGACGAGGATGAACAAGAGCGAGAGGTAACACAGAATATTGAAAGAAATGCTAATGTTACCGAAAAGATGTATTTGTACAATTAGTAGTGCCTAATTATTGCTTGGATATCAAAGAAGGAGGGCAAAAGCAACTACACAGTCTAGACAGTATTTTTCTAATTATATATATTCTGATGCTTGTAGTTGTTCCAATTTTAAACAAACATGATTCCAGACTAGTAAAAATTCCAACATTGTTAAAAGAAAGCAACAGGATTTGATAATATAATTATTGGTTCAAGAGCCGATTCAGCTTGGGCCTCCAGATGGCTACCTGTCTCCAATACTTTAAGTATTGCTGATATGTATGTGAGAGTTACTTACCGACAGTCATAGACACAGTTAACATTTATTATCCCATACAGGTTATACAAGTCGTTCGTCCATACAACCACAGCGCGACGCAATGGTGGCGCACAGACATCTCCCTTATGAAGGTCTTATTAGCTTTCAACATGACGTCAGCAGTGGGCATCTCAAACCTTAGCCCCAAACGAGAGTACCAGGAGAAAACTTGCATCATACTCGTATATGCAGTGAGTTGCCAGTTTCTTATAGCGGCTTTTTAATCCTTTACAAAACCCAAAATAATGTTTTTTGTTGCGTCAACGGTCACTCATATATCCGATGCATCAGCGGACAAATCGCGATTTTTTGTAAATGCAATTCATTACCATCATTGTCCCATAAATGATCAGACTGCAAGAAAATTTTAAAATGAACTTATTATTGATCAACGCCATTGCTTAGAAATATTGGTAATCTCTCAATTATAATTCGCAGAAGAGTTCCGGCAATCGGACCGATGATAGGAATTTGATGCAACTGACTGTGGAGCTGCTACCACCATCAATTCAAAACTGCGGTTCCCATTTCATTGGCACCACCATGACATGCGCCGCCGACAGCGATGAAAATAAGAACGCTAATTATGACGAGAACTTCTGTCAAGTGAGATAATAACCAATTAATTTATTTCATTTTCAGTATTTTCAATTTGTTTCTTCTTTTATTATTATTTTTATTTAGTCCTTAAATATTTTTATATTTCTCGAAGGGCAACAGCGGTGGACCACTTATCTGTGAAAATGATGTAGCGGGAATTCAAACTTACATCGACAACGACTGCAAACAACCACATCTGTACCAATTATTATCAGCTTGGGACAACTTCATAACTTGCGGCATAGAGGACAAATGTCATGAGGAACAATGCTCCCATATTTGTGACGTAGCCAATAAGGACCCGCCCGAAACCACTTCTGAGACATCATCTACTGTGACGGAAGATACACGGCTGATAGAAACCACCACGGCTGCTGTACCCATAGTGACTTCTGCCGTACCAACAAAAGAGGAAACGAAACCAGTCACGCTGCCACCAACGACCACTGTAACGCCAGAAGATACAACCACGGATGCACCACCAACTCCTACGTATTACGTTTCTGAAACGGAAGTAACAGAAACCAAGTCCTGGCCAAACGAAAAGTATTCTAATGAGCGTAAGAAGCTGGAACAAGGAGATTTAGACAATACTGATAGGAAACCTAGCGTGGAAGCACAACACCATGACGTAAAAGTTAAGGTACGCAATGCCGGTCGAAGCAATGTATCAAATACACTTACTCTTTTCTTTGGATTCTTCATTTTGGCGTGTTTGATTTAATGTTCATTTTATTGTGATATTGTTTGAAAAAGTATAAAACTTTTAATTGTTGAGTATAACCGTGTATTATTTGAAAACTTACAGATTCGATTATGTAAAGTCTGTTGATAATAATGGCATGCAGTGAGGTCTCGTAGGGTGCGCGGCGCCGATGCTGCTGCCGAAGTTTGTCGAATAAGTAGAATTAAGTAAGGTTGCAGGCTTAACGCCTCCGTAGCTTGCTCTAATAGCATTAACAAGTTTCCAGACCATATTGAAGAATTTTGTGTTCTATTTTATGCATTTTAGAGCTCTTCGAATTTGTATGCTTTTTAAGAGCTTGTTCTCCACCAAACTGAACTAAAATATTATTAACACATTTATGCTACTGCTGGACCCATGTAATGTTCCTTTAATGGACTTCTCAAGATAATTAAGTGGAAAACATAAAAACTAGTGTGGGGGGCATTTTTCACTTCACATTTCACTAAAAAAACCGTAACTTTATAAGCGCGGGTATCTTACAAATTCGCATCTCTGTTAAACTAATTATCATATCTGGTGGAGACAAATCCCCGCGTCGGCCGGCGCGTCGGCGAAGCTCCTTATTTGCATTTTCACAAGTCGCGGTTAAGTACACTTAACTTCCAAGTCTACAAGCCTCTTGCAATTTGTGATGCGTTAAAGTCTTTATAATATTTTTGGGTTTATATTTTCAGGAGTTTTTGTAGGTCGATGCTTGTTTTAGCAATATTTTGGTCTCAATATTTTAAAAACTCATTTGAAGCAGGTATAGGCACTTACGTTAAATGTATATGCTATGTACAAGTTTGGTTCTTGAAGATATCGGTGGGCCACCATCTATTCCTGCACAACGTAGTTTTTGAATTTCATATTACATGTTTTTCAAAAAAATATACTTCTCGATGCAACATTCTTTTCTAACATTTTGCTCTGAAACTAGCGGCCACATCATCTTTAAACTGAATAGCATTTTCTTCCCGAACTTCCCAAGTGCACTGAATCGAAATGTATCTTAATACGACTCGATGTGTTTAAATTCGAAAGGGGATCGCATCGGAAAACTGTTATGCATATTTTAAAGTTAAATTTACTTACAGCGAACCCACGGCGCCGAATGAAGATTCGACTCTCAAATATCTCTTTGCGAACTTTAAAATGTTTTATGATATTCAGCGGACGTGATAACGGTAAATTTGTGAATAACCCACTCAATCGAAATGAATATAAAACATATTCATTTGAATTTATCGTTCGAGACGGACGTGACTTATTATTCATCGTATCTTATTACTTTCGCAGTTTATACCCAAACTCAACGCCTAAACGTAACGTTATAGCAACAGTCCCAAAGGCGGAACTTGCAAAGAGATATCACAATTTCAATTCTGTACATTAATTACAGCGAAACAAACACAACTTTTAGCATTTGATAATACAAGGAGGGTCGAGTTAACAAATAAAAAACTTTTTTACAAAAAAATTAAACCGACTTCCAAAAACACTAAAAAGCAAAAAAAAAAAACAAATTTTAGGTGCATCGGCCTAGAAGTCGGTGTCTAATGGATGTTATTAAGTTAATTTTGCCACCGACTTCTAGGCCGATGCACCTAAAATTTGTTTTTTTTTTTGCTTTTTAGTGTTTTTGGAAGTCGGTTTAATTTTTTTGTAAAAAAGTTTTTTATTTACAGCTTTTCAGTGATACGAATAGTTGTCACTATCCATATAAGTGGAAAGTTCTCATCAATACAAAGAATATAAGCCCAAATACGAGGTATTTTACATATTCAGTTGTCGAGTTCCCTCGACCTTCTCTGGTCTCCATCATCAGTTCAGCTCCAAACCTTCACTGTTGCAAAGGTCTTGTCAATACAAATAATATAAGCCCAAACACGAGGTAGTTTACATATTCAGTTGTCGAGTTCCCTCGACCCTCTCTGGTCACCATCATCAGGTCAGCTCCAAACCTTCACTGTTACAAAGGTCTCGTCAATACCAATAATATAAGCCCAAACACGAGGTAGTTTACATATGCAGTTGTCGAGTTCCCTTGACCCTCTCTGGTCTTCATCATCAGGTCAGCTCCAAACCTTCACTGTTGCAAAGGTATCGTCAATACAAATAATATAAGCCCAAATACGAGGTAGTTAAGATGTGCCGTTTAGGAGTTCCCTCGATCCTCTGTCGTCTCCATCATCAGATCTGCCCTAAACCTCCATAGTATTGTAGTCTCATCAGATATACACATAAATATAAAGTTTTTACCCCATGCTCGCCTACAATTTTCAAGAGATGCCCTCGATTTCTCAGGGTTTCCACCATCAGGTCCTGATCTGATGTCGATCGGACCAAATGACAAGCATACCCTTTCAAATAAAAAAAGAATTTTTGAAATCGGTCCAGGCGTCTTTGAGAAATCGAGTAACAAACATAAAAAAAAAAAAAAAAAAAAAAAAAAAAAAAAAAAAATACAGCCGAATTGAGAACCTCCTCCTTTTTTTGAAGTCGGTTGACAAAAGGAATTAATTCAACAATCTCGTAAAAAGAAATAAGCAGTTCATAAAACTTTTAATAATTAAAACTCAAATAAAAATAGGAGCATCGGGGGCATAGCTTGTCCAGTTAAAGTAGACCTTTCATTCCCCTCTCTCAGTTACGGAAAGACGGAGTATTCGACGCATTTTTATAGAACTACAGAGTTCTTTAAGAATGGTCATTGTATAAGAACCATTTTCCTATATAAATCCCTGCTGGAGGGTAAAAGAACTGACAACTGTCGTTAACTCATCCTGACCGGGCATTAACCAGTGTAAACAGGGAATAGCTCGTAAAAATAATAGCTGGCCTATTTATCTAGATAAAGATTATAAATAGGCGCATTTTTATTTAATTATTCATACGATGCAGCGCTGTCATTGTATCCATTAAGGTTACTAGTTAACTTGAGCATTTTCTTAAGCCTACTTTTCTTGTAGCTAAAACTAAATATTTGGTTGTGATGTACGCAATAGTTATTTTTACGGTTACTGGTCAAATTAAATGAAAATCTAGTTTAAAGTTCGAATTGTTACGTCGAAAGATAGTGCATGTAACCCTCAGTCCAGTAACTGAAGCCAACAACTTAATAAATCGTCCAACAGATTGTAGTATCTCGTGATCTTGGTATAACGCTTGCACTACCATTTTCTTTTTAAACTTCCCTTAAATCACTATTGCAACAAGTGATATCTATGAAATCAGATCTAATAGAAGCACTGTACCAGGTTTTTGTAAGTTTACGTAGATAGCTTGTCATAAATACATAGTATGTGTCCTTAGTTGATTGAAGAATCATCAAATCCGCCGCCGGCGCGGAGTCTCGCTGTAGGCAATTTTCAATCTTTTTCCTATTTGTAACAGTAATAAAGCGGCCGGGAAAAGTCAACAATCAATTTTGTATTTCAATTTATTCCCAACCATCCTAGTTCGTGCGATGATAAGAAAAAGAAAAACGCGTTCATTGAAAACGGAAATTATTGCAAGAAGCCATCAGTGGTGTGCGCCCGGCTTCCTACGCTGTTATATTTGTGTTTTTTTTATTTTCATTTTTTGCCAAACGGTTTCACAGTTTTGATTTGTGGGCCGTCGCGTCGGTGGGAGCCATTTTTCACGCACCTCATTGTGACGTTCACGCTCGAGGAGGCCGGCTGCGAAGGTTGGTTCGCTCGTCACAACTCACACCTTTATTTATTGTCAACCCTTTCTGTTTGAATATGCGCTTCATGTACAATGCACGCGATTTGTTTCATCGATTTGTGTTTTGTTACATCACTCGACATGAATGCAGCCTATTTTTTATAGGTTTGAAGTGCGTAATCATCGCATGAATTTTACAATAAGAAATAGGACAGGAAAGGTCAGTCAGAATGTGCAATGTGCATGAGTCAAGTTGCACCTTCACGTAGTCATAAACTTGACAGTCATCATTTCTTGTGTGACTAAAGCAATATACGCCAGTTTACCTGTATATGTGATAGACTGAGGAAATGGGACTAAATCTCGAGGCGTGCTTTTGTTAACTTGCTGTACCGTGTCAGGACCAACTAAGACCGTAGACCGTAGAATTCGACATGCTTCAATTCTGAGGATTGTAGTAGGTATATAATAACTCACTCGAACGTTATTGTGCAATACTAACTCTACACGTAACTACATTTTGAATCTGCGTGTAGTTCTGTTGTGGATCATAATGTTGGTGGTTGTTTACAGTGGTGAAATTAAAGATGGCATCGATAACAATTCTATCAGGGTGTGTTGGGCCGACAATGAGGGCAGGGGTCGGGAAATTGGGGTGATTTTTCTCGTCTTTGCACGTTCGTTGTAGCGTTAGTATAAAAAAACAGGTAATTGTATTCTTAAAAAAAATAACTGTAGCCGCTTATCTAATGATAACATTAAAATTGTACTGTAAAGTTATTTCGAAGCATGTCGGTTAATCTTTTCTGAGAATAAATTACTGGAAATTATTTCAATAACCAAAACCCGTTAAATGTAATTTGTCTCACTAAAAACCAATTTAGTACCTACACTAAAGTCACTTGATCCAAATCTTTATACAATATGGAGCTGAACTTGTTTTCGTTAATTATTTTCCTTATTTCATTCGACATTCTACTTCGAAGTTTTATGAATGCAAATAACTTTATAATCCAAAAATCAGATACAACGATGTTGACAAAAAATTAGGTGTCATGCCGAATTGACAACAAAAACATTATTATTTGTAGCAATTCATAGTCAATGTGAAACCACTTTTCTTTAAACTAGATGATGACGTCACTTGGTCCCGTGATCTCGTTGCGTTTTTTGCCATATTATTGCCGATTGTGGAAATTCAAATTATTTACGTGTTTTTTCTTATATACGATACTGCCTTCTCCTTCCAATTTGCCCGAGGATTTAAACGAATACAGACTTTCCTTTCAATAAGTAGTAACTGCTTAAAGTCCGCTTTAAAACTTCTTAAATTACGGCTCTCAAGTATCTACCATCTTTTCTCATATAAAAGTAAATATACGTCGATTGAGTATGTGACTATGACAAAAAAAAATTGTGTTAAAAATTTTTTGTTACGTATTACCCACCTTAGAACTGTTCTGCTGACGCTACAACCTGCGCCACACTTCAGGTGCTATCGGTAAGTACTACAATACAGTGGCGGCCGACATTTTTATGTGGCCGATATGAAACCTCTTGGCTCCTCATTCTCACCACTAAAAGACCACATTTCCGAATTTCTGATTCCCCCCGTCTGTTGATAACGCATTTTTCCTTTCATTGGGCTACTCGTTCCTTGTATTTATTGAAGTGATCAGGTCAGGTTGGAGAGAATACTATTTGGCTTTATTGCTTTGTGTTTCATTGTGATAATTTTTCAGTCACTTTTTTTTATTTTATACCTCGTGTTTAATTTACTTATTCATGTGATCTATATTTTTTTAATATATATATATTTTTTTCTTCTTTTGATATAAAACGTAATTTATACATCTTTTTTCCGTTGTTGATTGCATGTGTGACTGCTACAAACATTCACGTTAAATTTTTTGGCGTATAATACCCACCTTAAAACTGTTCTGCTGACGCTACAACCTGCGCCACACTTCAGGTGCTATCGGTAAGTACTACAATGCAGTGGCGGCCGACATTTTTATGTGGCCGATATGAAACCTCTTGGCTCCTCATTCTCACCACTAAAAGACCACATTTCCGAATTTCTGATTCGCCCCGTCTGTTGATAACGCATTTTCCCTTTCATTGGTTTGCTTGTATTTATTGAAGTGATCAGGTCGGGTTAGAGGAAATTTTATACTGTTTGGCTTTATTGCTTTGTGTTTCATTGTGATAATTTTTCACTCATTTTGTTTTACACCTCGTTTCGTTGCGCCATATTGAACAGCAAGTGTCTTGTAACTTTTTTACAGTCGGGACTAATTTGAATAAAGATTGATGTAAAAGCATTTCCAAAAGAGCTAAAATACTACATCATTTTATTATAAAACGTAAGTTTCGGGTGAGATTTTGAGGAAAATATTAAAAATTGTTGTAACTAAAGTATGAATAAAACATAATATATTCTTGAACAAGGCTTTAATGAGCTACATCTTTGGTCGTATCATTGGTTAGAAGAGAACTTGCACATTTATATTTATACAAATGTGTGTGTGTGTGCACACAGCCGTGCGTCTCTCTACAGGAATGCATGAGCTTGTACAGTCGTCAACATAACACCTACGGCATACATACACATCCGAGTACTGTCAGATGCATCAACTAGTTACAACTGCTGACAAAACACTTGATTCACATCAATTAACATTACAACCCTATTGATTCAAATACTCTCATGTGGAGCGTGGAAGGACTACAGTAATTTTAAAATACATACCGTCTTACCACAAAAACTTTTAAACGTCAGTTTATGACTTGTTTAAAAAAATGTTAAATTATGACGTTGACATATGGTTCATTTTGCAGCCACAATTTTTTTAGACAAGTGTAAAACAGGTGGTTAAGTTTTTGTAGTAAGGCCAATAGTATTGGCGACTGTACACAATTAAATGCAAACAATTAATAATTCATCCGAAGACGACGACAAGTATTCATTTAAAATATCACTAAAGAAACTAATTTGAACTATTTTGAATGATGTATCTTTTCAATTAACACATATTCCACATTTTACTAATTAATCCAAATATTTTATATTCACCATTGTATAATAATAGATATACAATAATCTACTTACAGTAAGTGATCTATTTACATAAATAATACAAACATCATAACAATGTCTATAGTAAACTTAACAATTAATATACATAGGTACAAAAAGAAATAACAAATGTATTCGAGAAGTTCATCAAATAAATTTTCCGTCGCGGCTTAGCCAGAATAAAATTAAAATATTTGAAAATAACTAAGTAATTTGATCGTTAAATATTCCTAATCAATTGTAGACTCGATTGATTGTACTATAATACGTACATATAGATGATTATACTATTTACATTAACACTGATAGTTATTTTAAAATACATTTCATCCACGAAAGACGACAATTCGGCAGTCTTAAAACCCGCGCTAGATAATGTCCTCGCGTTAGGCTCGACACACGCTCAGCGGTCCAAATGCGCACGTAACGAGCGGATGAGCCGCCAAATGTCCACAACACTACATAGCACGTCACTATCCCCGTAGCTGCGCGTCTGAACCGCTGAAAGTATTCACAGCCGTAAGCCAAAATCGCACTATATCATTTTCCGTACCATCAATTCTCACACTATACATTATAGAGAAAAATACAGACATGATATTGCAATTTTTAACAGATTTATACAAAAAGGAGATTCAATGATCCTTTAACTATATCCTAATTTAGCATAATTGCTCATCTGAGATCAAATTCTGAGATTTTAACAAACTAAAACAACTCTCCTTGAAACATTACCCTAATAACATATTAATATTATCATACTTTATTCAGAATTATTACATGATAATGTAGATATTAATTATGTGCTGTTTATAAGCAATCAGAAACATTAACTACAGTTTGGCATTTACTTTGCTTTAGTTTATACACTTAGAAACATGTCAAGTCCAGTAATAAGACGATAAGAATGTTCTGTCTTAATAGAGCTGCGTTTGAAACACTGATAGTTCGTTGGCAACAGCAACTGATGAACAGTATCGATTGTCACAGTATCGGAGCACGCGTGATTAGTTTTGATACTTGGCGTAGGGGTGGGCCGCGTCTCACGCGCTGTACTCTCAGCTGGACGCCGAGAGGCCGAGCGGCTTGAGGTGCGGGGGCGCCGCGAACGGGGCCGGCGACGAGCCCGACATGTTGTTGTTCAGATCGCCGGAGCGGCTCGAGCCGTTCATCAGGCCGCTCATCGCGTTGCTTGTCTGTACAAAATTTATTTAATTACTATCAGCTCCAGACACAAGAGCGGAATCTAAAACGAGATCTAGATCGTATCTTGCTCTGATCCAGGGTAAAGTTTTATAGTAACAGTGTGTGCTTTCCAATTTATTTGAAAGGCAAGTTGTAAGCTTTTCTTAAGCCCGGTTGGTTTCACGGACTAGTTGTTTGACCAACGTTTATTTGGTTTAATGGTCAATTAGCTGTCTGGAACCTAGATAGAGGGCTATATACTACTTTTAAATGATGAGTGTATTGCTTACCGGTGGTGGTGGGAGATGCGTGGTCTGCCGCTTGAGGTGCGCGAGCGGCGGCGGGTTGTACGCCATGTTGGCGAACACCAGGCGCTCCTCGTAGTCATACTCGCACAGGATCTTGTTGTCGCACAGGTAGAACCGGTCGCCCACGCAGAACCTAACACAAACGATGCAGTATTGATTTAAATATCCTGATATGGCAAAGTATCAGGTTACTTTACTTCAGTCTGGTATTACTAGATACTTATGTCATTTTATTAACATATATGGGAACATGATATCATTAAAGATGTCATAAGATTAAGATATAAATATTTCCTATCTCATAGAGACACCGACAATACGAGTTCAACACTTGTCTAGATCCGCGTTGGCAAATAGCAACACGATGGAAGATCTGATATCGCACTATCAATCTGATACTTACTTATAATAAAATCCTACATCTCATTATCATATCACACATTATAAAAAAAAAACATATTTGTGTAATCTTGATATGGAAACCGCATAAGTAATATACCTACACATATGCCTGTTTTGGTACCCAATTACCTAATTTGTACACGTCTTTTACGTTTATCAACTTTTTCGACTCTGTAGGTTAATTACGCCAATCTCATCAGTTGATTCATAATTATAAAATAAGCAAGCTACAAGCAGGAAGATCCAATTAACAATGCTACCGGAACCTACTACACAACCCACTCGTAATTACGGTTAATAATTATACGCATCCTATTTCTAATAAGAAACGCTTCGATCTAATCGCGAACATCATTACTTTGATGAAACGAAACCCAAAAAGCAAACCACAAAATGTCTAAGAAATAAAATTTACTATCATGAGTGGAAAGGTCAGCGCGCACCAAGGAGGCGCGATAACGTCACGCAAGCGAGCATCCCTCAATGTGGCAAAACAAAAGGTATCGCCTTCGACTCGCCAGTGGCCGCCCGGAACCGCCGGTGATAACAGCGACCTTATCTCCCCTTGGTCTCACCCCCGCCGCGCCCGCGTCTCCGCCACCCTGCCAACTCTTTTGTTTCACTTGTCACAAAAATTAAGCGCAATAGCTCCGCTACAAATGTCTCTTTTTTAAGGGGCCAATTTCCACCGCAACTCAGTCGATTTCGCCGCTCTTAATTAACTTTATTTCCTGTTCTCTTCGTTCCCGACTTTTGTTTTGGGCTCATCGTTTTTTATTTCGCTATTTTTTGTCTGCAGCTGCGTAATGGAAAAGATGGAAAACGAAATTTTAATGACTGGGTGCAAGTTAAGCTTTGTTCGTAGCGCCATTGTGTCGCGACGGCACCCAAGCCAAGTTTGACGTTTTACGTTAAACGAACGTGTACATTGGCTCTTCTCCCTCTGCAGTAAGACAAAAGCATTCAGGAGGTGTGCTGATCAAGATCAGCTACGGGAAAAATCACTCCACCGCCTGTCTCTCATAGATGTCATATTTATAAAACAAAAAAAAAACTTTGTTCCAATATTGGAATTCCCTATTTGTTTTCAGATGGTCTCATGCTCTCAAGTCCTACAGTCACCAGACATTCATCATAAATTCTCAATTTGAATAAGCTGAACCATTAAAGTCAGTGTTGCTCAAACTGTGATGTGAAGTGACAACAGCGTGAAGATAGTGGTTGCAGCAGAGGCGGCGCGGATACAAGCGCGCCGCAGCACGCGGCTTCCGCCGCGGGCGCGCCGCACCGCCGCCGCCGCCGCTCGCCGCCAGATTGCTACTAAATTATTTAGCCGTTTAGCGATATTCGCCCGTGATATCTGCCGTCCGCTCCGATCGGACAGCCCGCAAATTGGATTCAGATTTCTGCCTGGCGTGGAAATTGATTTGTACGTGATATTTAATAGTTTGCACTGGCGTACCGTTGTTGTTGAATGTTTATCAAGCTCTAACAGTAGCCTAATTAGCAAAATATCTGCTGGAGCTTTATTTTATTGTTTCATTTTCATATTCATCATTCGTTAATATTTGATACCCATACATTTCTGGTCCATCGAAAGAAGCTTCTGATGTTTGCTACAAGATTACACCACTTTACGTAATACGAGGCCAACTGTTGAGCATGTATCCTAAAGGCACTCGAATGAATATATAATTCGTCGAGGATGTCGCGCGAGATCTACTAACACGGGAAAGGTTCACAAGTGACATATAAACCATTCAGAGTGGCTCCAATCTTCGCGACCTTTCTATTATTTAAACGGACGCAGTCCGGCGAAAATTGCCGTTTTCGCGCCTGCACCCCTACTCTGAACTTTACAAGACATTTTAGGGACGTTGCTCGAGCAATAAACTACGTTGTTTATGTATTTTCTTCCATTTTCTATCAAAATACTTACAAAACCATTCTATTAAAAAACTATAAAACCGAAACCTGCACGAGACGAAAGCTGAAACGTAAACAATTCCAATATTCCTCGAAATAAACCAAACAAAATAGTTTTCCTTTGCAAATTCGGGCAACGTAAGTCGAGACTAGAATACGGACGGCGGTATCCGGGCCGGCTGACAATGTCGTGCACCGTACAATTGAATTGAATAAAACAGTCGAACAGTATTCATATGTTTTGATTAGTAAAGAAATCTCTTTGTTGGGACAATGTTACTTTGGAGAAATATTAAAGCTGCTGTTAATAAATGCATGTGTTTGAGAGCAAGTCCTATTGTACCATGATATGAAATGTTTACTTTCACGTGATATTGTGATGCATGTTGTCTAGTTTGTTTTGTTTACATGTTTTATCTTACAAGTAGCTAATTAAAAACTTACTAATCATTTTGATCGTGTGCTTATTATAGCAAAAATAGATGATACATCACGCATGTTTTGCCTGAAGATTAAGACTGAGGTGACCCATAGAGAAATGTCATTTGAACACCAGACTGCTAATTAGAAAGTCTTTGTGGAAGCATCAAAACAATTACATTAATACGATATTCGCATCGATTTGAATTATGACTAACCCAGTTCACTCCACATTTTTATATACGACTTATACCAAAGTTTGCTTTTCGAATGCTATATGAAACAGCGGTGTAAGGACATGAAGTACCGTTTAGATTCAGCTATTTCCCTCATCTTTATTAAGTGACTAATAAATACGAGTTCTTATTAAAAATTCAACTCTTACGATGGATTAAAAATTGTTACAGAGTGTGTTAGTATAATGACGTCCAAAATAAGTCCCAAAACGTTTAACTTTTTTAGTCAATAGATTCAAAAATATTTCCCTTACAAAAATAAACTAAGTTTAAATAAGATCAGCAACAGAATTTATGATCTCTCGATATTAAATGTTTACACAGTGTGCACGCATTCTCCTTCTTGCGTTCGACTTTATTATGTAGCGGAAAATTTAATCGCGTTTTCAGTGTCCGTGAGATGAATAAACAATCTAAACTGCTGTTACATTATATCTTTATCTTTTTTACTCTGTATAGTTTACTATGCTTTGTCCTACTCCTTTTATTTGGGGCTCAATATTTGGGGTTCTCTTACACGTTTCATTTTTTTCTAATGCGTCAAGTATATTAGAAGGGCTTTTGTATTTTTTTACTTTATTATTTTTTATAAAAGTGATGCTGAATATTTCTCATCATTCTTATTTTCGACAGTAAATACATTTAAATATGTAAATGTTATTTTCCTATACATACCTATGGTTGCACTGTTGGCAAGCGAAGCACTCGAGATGGTAGACGTTGCTGCGTGCGCGCATCACCATCTCGAAGGCCGGGATAACTTTGTTGCAGGCCGCGCAATAACCAGTGTTGCCGAACAGCCTGTTGATAAACAAACATTTTAAAATATTTACCAGACAAAGGTATGTGGAGTCCTAACAAGCAGTGGGTACAGATATAGCCAGAAATCAAATACGTGGTAAAAATAAAACTACATTTTTTCCGCCAGCCATAGTAATCACCAATTTAGCCTTTAATAATAAACAGCTATAAGGTATTTTTTTATGTAAGTTAATGCCTTTTCCCCATATGCATACATGTGTTTCTTAAAGTTTCCTTCTAAGACATAAGTACTGCTTACAAACTAGGTACATGTATATTTGCTGATTGATGAAAGATAAGCAAAATGGAGGCCTAGGTTCAGCAGTGGACGGCAATTAGCTGATAATAAGTATGTAGGTAAATATTATGTATAAATCCTCACCTCAAATAGTCCCTCTTGCACAGAATAAGGTTGGCTCTAGTATAGAGCGTGTGGCCGACCTCCCCGAGGCGGCAGTCGCAGCAACCGCACTTCAGGCAGTCCTCATGCCACAGCTGGTCTAGAGCCTTCAGTAGGTACCGCTCGGTGATTACCTTGCTGCATCCAGCGCAAATCTGGTAAGCAAAGAAATGTCTTTAAGGATTGTGAATAACGGCACAAGTCACATTTATTTTGTGTTGTAAAACCGCTGTACTATTGAATCTTTGCATTGTAAGCCTTATTACTCGTCTTCACTCGAAACATACATTTTAAAACTGTGAATTCGGTCATCATTTCATCTGAGGTTATTTATTTTATTTATTTATTTATTTAATAGTTTTGTACACATAATTATTTGGCTAACTATTTATTAAAAAAACTGATGAATACTGTAGCTGACTTACCTGTGGCTGTGGAGGTTGAGCAGGCTGTGAGGAAGGTCCGGTCTGCGCAGACGCAGGCAGCGGCGACGCGCGCGCCTCCTTGGAGACCTCCATGGCGAGCATGTGGGATCCCAACCCTGGACTGCCGCCGCTCGCCTGCTGCGGCGTTCGCCTCTCGCACTAAAACAAACAAATGCACCGGTAACTTACAAGCAATAAGGTTCAGTTCTATTACTTACAGGGTTAGAACAACATTTGTTTGTAGACTTTGTGAAAACTAAAATATATTTAGTAAATAATATCGGCGGACGGCAAAATATCCAGTTGAGTTATTTACGTTTAGCCTTAGCAACAAAACAAGTTCAATCACATCGAGGTCCATTCATTTTGAATCATAAGTCACAATACGTAATCGCCTCAGAGCTATACAGCTCATTCAGAGCATTTTATGTTACAGCATAAACTCCAGAACCATGAAATTTATCGCCTGTAATATTTCTCGAAAAAATTAGCACAACTACTCAAGCGATTAATGAGAACGTGAAACACGACTCAACGTTTCTGAACTATAGCAAATTATGTACCTTAAAATATCGAATAAGTACAAAAATAAGAATAAAAACTGTAATTGAGATCGTGTCTCCGAAAAAACAGCAATAAAGTCAAGCACGGACTTGAGCGTCGTCACGCTTAATTAATATTTAAAATACAATTCAATTAAATTTGGCAACTGGTGCAGCCTCGCACTATTTTGTTGGCGACATTCGCGCGCGGTTACCACTGTGCGACCTTTCCAATCATTTTTTTACCCACGCACAAGTTGTTTTCTAGTACAACGGATTCGGGTATTATGAGGCAACGTGCCTGAAACAATGCTAGCTATTGTAAGGTCCGTGACGAATGGTCCACGGCTCTTATTTTTGTGTGTTTTGGAGAGTGCGTCCGATCGGCCGCCATAAATAATAGCGCACGGATATCGACCGGAAGCCTGCACACTACGCCGACAAATAGTGTCAATGACTGTTTGTTTCATCTACAGAGGAAGCTAATCAACTCGGCTGTGAGTCACTTCAACTTAGAATAGAGTTTAAATACGCGTGCTAATCAAGTGCAGCGAATCGCTTAATTGCACGTATATAATAACAATGCTTTATTGCCTTCCTGCTCACATATTTAATACAAAATACGAATATATGGCCACAGTACCTCTCAAGTTTCATGAACTGCGGTGTAAGCGCATGCAACTACCCAATTAGTGGTATTCGTAATATTATATGTATATGGTAGGTGCCTGTGTATTTAAGTAAATCAAATTACAAGTCTCAGTATATAAGAGAAATAATTAGTTATTACTTATCAACTAACAATAATCGTCATGTGAATTTTTGCGGTAATGATCTTCGCTAAAGTACCTTTTATATTTATTTTATTTTATTATTGCAACAACAATTAATTAACGAAACACCATGTTGCAATTACCAAGATCATAAATCTTAGAAGAACATGAACTCCTGTCACCGTTCCAACACTATTCAAATCGGATTCATTGAACACGCTTCAGCTTACTGAGAACGTAATAATAGAACAAGAACGAAATGAATGCCAACAGGCTTCGCTCAATGGAATGGTAGTGCACGACCGAGGTATCGATGCGACATTTTTTGCGAAGTAGACAGGCCGTGAAGCGAGCCTTCGTGAATAATTACCGGCCGGTGACAGCAACACGCTACGCCACTCGGAAAACAACCCGTGGCGAATGCAACCAACCGAGATTAGACGCAGCTCAAGCAAAAAAGCTCACGCCTTCCATTAGCGGTGACTTTCCAAACGTCAATACGCACGAATTAGGATTTTACGAATGTCAGCCGTGGAAACGGGAGAAAAAACTATGCAAAAGTAATTCCGCTTGACGTTCGACGGCAAATTGTTGGACATGAAGCGTTATAAAACAGCAGTGCGTGGTCACAGCAGCGCGGGCGATGCAGCGATGCAGCGGCTGAATTGAAGGATGGCCGGCGCGGGCCGCCTGGGAGCCCGCATCCGGCGCACCGGACCGACGTTAATGATTAACACAGACGCGGTCCGAGACCAATTATGCGCTGCCACCACACTCCAAATTAGAAACTATTTTCGCCCATTAGTGGCCAACTTCATAATCAATTACACGTTAAAATTTCACAACGCTGTTTCGGGAGCTCTCTGTTTGGATAATCGGAGTTTGTGGTCCCACGGCGAGCTATTACGTGGCGCTGTACGGGTCATAAAGGTTTTTGTTAGGCTTCCGACGAATTTTAATGCATGTTCCGAATGCATTTCGGTTCAGGTAACTGCATTAAGCTAAATAATTGTATGCAACTATAATTCCCACTAGATTCAATTGCAGTTTTTCTGCAGTGTCTGTTTATTTTCTTAATTATTATTTAAAGCCTCAAGTCCTTCTCTCTCATATGTAAGCAACCTTCAACACTTTAAACTTGACATGTATACCTACCGAAAAAAACAAAACAAATCTTTCAGAACATTATTCGAGACAGACAACACTAATAGGATTGAGTGCACTCCGCTAATCATAATTCATCAGCGAGATTAAAGAATAAGCGGCGCGATGAGGGGGATACGGGCTGTCCCCCCCCCATCCCTCACCCCCACACTCCTACACTCTGCCGGCGTTCGGATGAGACTGAGAGACAATATGATTGCCACACCTGCGGAAACGACGCAAAGTAACGAGACGAGAAGCTAAATAATTCAACCAACTAACAACGCTCTGAATGTTGCTCCACTTCATTCTTGCTCACAAATGTACGGAACACGAACAATTTACTTGTTAATTAACCTAAAATTAAGGATTGGCTGGCTGTAATCCAAAGTAAGTAGCCATTAACATTTCTATTGAATGTTAATGAGTATGAAGCACGAGAAAGAAAATAATAATAATAAATTAAATTTCCAAAAGTATGACCCAGTCATGGTCACTTAATTTTAGCAGTGATTTAGTACCCATAACTTCTTCATTTAAAAGTACGGGTATTAACTTTAAATGAGTAACAGTAAAAATAATAACACGTAAAAGATAATTTCAAAAAGTGTTAAAAAAATGAAGTAGAGCAGCATCCGGAGCGCATCAACTACACTGGTACTTATTTAGCAGATTGCTTTCCTTTAAGTTGTTCTTTAATCTAGGTATGGCCGTGGGCCGCGGTGCTTTACTTCACACCCTCCTCGCTACGTCACATCCGGCGGGTCCTGCGGTACAAAGGATGTTCGCACGCACTTTGATATTAAACCTCTTGCAATGATGCACTGCGTGGAAGAAAATTGTTTTTCCATTGCACAGGTAGCTTTATATTTCGGTTGTGGGATGTTTTTTATCATTTCTAATGGCATTCACTTGTTCTCAAAGAGTGTTTACAAAAGTGTGATATAATGTATTCACATAATAGTAACTTTACATTTTTATTTTTTCCGGAAAAATAAAGACGAAAATGCATAATATGAACCTTTTGAGAACCTCTATTGCGATCTTATAATAGTACTTGGATGATATTGTTCATTATTGAGTAAGACGCGTGCTATCTGAGTCGTAAAGGGCCGTCTACGAGGTGATCAGTAGACGATGGGCAATTAGAACGCGAATGTGAGGAGCATTATCAGTCGCGCGCCACAGAACGGCGACCGCGAACTCGACGCGGAATTTCGTTAATACCAACCCATATTGGATTAGCGGCGGCACCCGACCGCCGCAATAATATAACGAAATTCAAACATTAATAGGCTCAAACACAATCACGGATGGCCGCATAATCGAGTTAGCTGCTATTCGGTTAAACCCCTATCGCGTAATCTGCCCCATTGTCTGACAGTCGTTGTGCTGATCATGAGGGCCGATTATTGTGGCAATTTCGTGTTTATTGTTTTCAGGTGTCTCCTGTCACCCCGGCGTCCTGAAGGAGGCGCACAATGCCCAGCCTTATCTCCAGCGAGACTATCTCGTAAAATGTTACCGTGAACGGTTACAGACGGTAACATTTCCAAAACAATGCTCCGTAATTGTTGCTTCAACAAAATTACTTCAATATCTGAGTGTGACACCATCCAATAACTGAGCAGAACTCGCCACGAGAACTAATCGCACCATCGAACAATAGAATAACAAACCGCAGAGGTAGATAATAAACAAAATCCCTTGGCAGTCCAAGTAAGTGATACTCAGGTGGAATATACGTCGGACAAGTTAAAAGTTTCACCTCAGTTAGATGCATCTGAAGGAACAAATAAGTAGATAGAAGCTGTGTCAAAACTGCCAAAAACAAAACTATAAAGTTTGCTTTATAACGGGTAGATATCGCTTTATCTATTTGAGATGTCCAACTCAATTTGGATTGGTGAGCTTGTCTTTTACAACTTGCAGTGGCTCCCACGCGATCTTTTGTTCATAACACCACATCTTATTACAGTTTCTGATTTCTAATCAGATCGAATTTGTATTTAAATTATTCCGTTATAAAGCCAATGGATTTAATTAAAAGCAAGTTAATAGAATACCAATTACATACTAAAACATTCACTGACGTGTTCATTTTAACTAGTCTAATAGCTTTGACCAAGTTACAATTTCAAATTAATGTTAAATAGATTGAATGATAATAAATCTATAAATAAACTGGACTAGTTATGTATACTTTGTATCTTAATACATGTAATAACATTGAAAGCTTTTATGAATACTAAACCGTAGAAGGCGCGTTAACGTGCCATGAGTGTAAGGAGACGATGTAACGATAGATAACGTCACCGATAGCTAACTCTGCTGATTTTTTATTAGATGATAAAACAAACGTCTCGTATTAATTATGAGTCGCGATGCAGTCACATCCCTATTGATCGTAAAGTATCGTTGATAGCCGTTGTAAAATGTTCCAAATCGTTGTCGTGATAATTTATGAAGCATGTTTATGGATGAATTTATGACGTTATCTGTCTGTTCCCCGTATACTTGTTTAATACTCCGGATCCACTAGCATTCATCCCGTGATTAACGTCATGATTTCCAACTTCAAAAATATATTTTTCCGCGTTGAGTTGTAAAGCTAAATTAGTAAACGCGTCGCGCGACGAGGGGCAAAGTGAATTAAAGCAACTTGGAGCCTATTACGTGAAGTGAGTTATAAAATAAAGCCGCGGCGAGTAACTTCATACATTACAAGCCGATAACCAGACGAGACTTCTGAGACACAAACCAGTCCCTTTTAGTGAAATTGAAAACTTTTTCTGTTACTCATACCGCGGCCACGACACGGCTCCTTTTAAATCAATTGCCTTTTATAATTAACTTACTCCGTTATTGGAGTGCACTCGCTCGTTGACTCAATTAAAATTCAATCGAGATGTAAATCTATCTATTAAAGAACGAGTTTTTCTGGCAGATATAATTGAATAAAATTGTTTTCTAGATAAGTGTTGCTTACACGACGGGCTTTAAGTGGGGATATTACTTACTTAGCAATTCTTTATCGCAACGATTAAATTATCGACACATTCTGGTTCGCTTTACGACGTCACCTGAAGAACGCGTCAGTTTCTTATCGTCCGTTTATATCTGCACTATAAGTGAGCACCAATATTAATTATATTAGCGTAAGATCCAATAGTGGATAATAGCGGGGAAGCGATACGACGGAGTTCAACAATCGAGTGTCAATTCTGACATTATGCAGCCCCCTCTAATGCAATGAAATTCCCGATGCCTGCTTAGGGAGTGCCACTTTTACCTAATTCTTATTAAACATTTATTAGATTAGACAAAAGCTATCGGAGGTAACGTGCCCGATGTTTTATTTATGATCTTTTATTGGATTGCTATTTCCTCTCTGTTATGCCTTAGGCAATCTCTAAGTGTCTGTAATATTATTGTTCTTGTTATACGGTAGAACACTTTGCAGACTGTCTGAAACTTTGTGAAAAGTTATCAAGACTATTGTAAAAGTGTAGTACCTATTAAATTTTTAATTTCTTGGTCCTTTTCAGCACTTCCTTTAGGTATTTCAGGTCTTCCTGTATTGCTGAGTTACGTCATTGTTATAACTTACACAATTATTATCACTTAAAAGAATGCTTAACAAGTGTACGTTCAGAAATTGACACGGTTCGATCTCGCTGGTACAATTTTCCTCAACAAGTGTTCACAAGTTCATCGGTACAGCTCTCAGCTGATCGCATTTTTCTTTTTCAGATATTATTTAATCAGAGTTATGCGAGCCATTAATTAAATTACGTTAGCTAAGGGCTGGGCTATAAGAAAATTGCTTTTATTTGTGGGGAGTCATTCAATTAAACATTCATTCATTTGCGGCCCATCGAGTGGCGTCCATTACGTTTAATTATAATTTAGACCGGCTCTTTAATAATTACATTGGACTGCCGGCGTGTGCGCCGTTCTGTCCACTAAGTATGAAACTTATAAGCCCTAAGTATGATATTAAAAATGTATATGCTGAATAAATGCTAATTTTTTCATTGAAAACTGACGGTTCCTAGTCATTTACATATCTGAATTCTCAATAAATAAGTACATAGATGTTTTCAGAAAGCTAATTAAATGATCGCTGGCAACCGTTGCCTTATTTACGATAACATCAATGTAGTTTTACAATTTTAATTTGCTATAAGCCATTAATCATTAATCTGTAATCAATATTTCTGTCGGTAGACACTGATACCTACCAGACCACTTTCGATATTAACATTTATAAGCACTTACCGTATATAACGAATGTTTTTATTCCCACAAGAGGGCAGCCATAGGTGGTCATAATTAGCCGTAAGTTCGTTAACTAAGTAACTGACTACGCAATGTCTGTGTGCGTAATTAAATCACTCAATTAGGGTTATTAAAAAACTCAATCTAAATTAAATTAACTATGCTCACTTTACAAACTAATTTGGCTTGCTTAATTAAATTATTATGTGAAATTGTACGGAAGGCAAGCTTATAGTGTTGTTATGTAAAGTACAAAACAAAATCTGACGGAAACTTCCAATAAGCTCTACATTAATTGGCATCAAAGCTACCAGCGAGGAGCGTCTGCGAAACTTTACAACACTCATTATACTTATTGCACTTAATTAAAAACTGTTGAGATATTCACAACAAGGCGGTAAACAATACTGACTACTTTCATAACAACGCGTCTATGAATATAATTGAGATGCACTCACCGCTCACTAAACCTTACTTATTAAAACAAAAACATTTTTCACGTTGTAATTACTGGGTGAGTTAATTAATAATCCGGAGGAATGATGAATGGTGTCTTTGGCTGCGTTCGTACGTGAGTCGAGACGCGTGTAAACTAAACGCATTCGTTTTTAAAACTGAATGAATGAGCGGCACTCTATCGGAGTGTTTCCTGCGAACTGTGATAACACCCCGCGCCGCTTAATGAGACGTCTGTTGCCATTGTAGCCACTTTAGCTAATTATTGTGAACATTTAATGCCGAATTGCCGACGTAATGATCATTGCGTATTTTACCATCGATGTGGGTAAGTGTTTCCGTTACATGATAATTGCTAATGACAATTTTTGACACCGTTATTAAAAAAAATACTTTTAAGTTTATGCAGTTTTTTATGTTGGGAATATTGATTACTAATTGTACCTACCCGGCATTGCAATACGACCTTTTTTGGTAATATTTATTTTAATCATTTCAAGAGTTCTGTATCTACAATTTGATATATCGCAGATGTTTTTATTTATTTTCCATAACAAGAACGAAATAACGGAGAAACATTGAAGTTGAAGAATCATAGTTTATTTTTGAGATTGCCCACGTGCAGTGGTAGAAAAAAGAGTAATATTATTTTTCAATTCCCATACAAAAGTGGTCGGTGCGCGGCGGCAAATTGGTTGTATTGTCAATTTGGGCAGTGCGTGCCGGAGCGCAGATGAAATGTTTATTTTCAATTTCCGCCATTTTCCCGCCGCGTCCGCCACAGGATTAGGATGCGAAACAACTACACTATCCATGGCTAACCTAGTTTTTTAATATTTTCAATACGCTCACCTCAAATAACTTACTATAACAAAACACGTTACGGATTTCGTTATTGAAAAATAACTTCTATTTGACCAAATATTCAAATTAATTCCATTTATTGGTGGAATAGAAACATAGATCCTAAATTAGAAATATGATACCTACAAAATTAATATTTGAGCATAACAATTTAAAAAAACATACATGTTTTTATATAAATAAGTTTGAGTATAAAATGAACTGCAAACCTGAAGAAAATTACGAGTTTGCACAACTGCTGTGTGCTAAGTTTCCAAAGCAACGCCACAGAGTAACAAACTTCCCCCGCATTATGTTGTGGAGCTGCAAGTATGGTGCGGCGCGAATCAAGCAATTACGCATGCATATAAATCCGTCACCGACTGTCTGCGCTAAACGCTCGCTACGTCACGTCATCTTTGTAGGGACGCCGTTTGTTACACGAAAGTAGTTGAGCTATTATACTCGTGCGAAATTACACGTATAAACTGTCTGAAATATTCTAAGGCTTTTCAGAAACTAAAGGGTTTACCGGAATATCGATTAATCTATTTCAGTTGTATAAGCTAGACAAAACAAGGTTTTAAGCATTTTAAATAAAGGCCAGAGGTAACCGAAGAAAACTTTAAAATCAAGTTGCTAGTCTTCCAATAGCTCACCATTAAGCGACATAAACCCGATAGCCATAAAGGTCTAACAGTTGACTGATCAACAATAATGTTTGAGAAAGGCGGGTAGTTAAGCAATGGTTTGTGCCAAAGGTGGGTAATTGCATGTAATCGGTCACCGGCGAGCGATGAGTGGTGAGCACGAATTCAATTTACCATCCGCGACCTTTAGTCGCTCGCTGGATATCGAAGACTCCGCACGCTTTGTTAGGCGATTAACAAGTTTTCACGCTTTGACATTTATGCTTTGGCTAACGCGAAATTATGACACTCGGAAGCAATAATTTCAGGCGATAAATCGTTGTAAAATATATTATATTTCACTTATTAATGTAATGTTTGATTTCAACATTTTTAGAAAACAAAAAAAAACTTATTACATATTTCGTTTTGATCAATGCGCTACATTGAATTGCATAAATAATTGATTATATTAAGACACCGAAGAGCAAGCGCGAAGTATCGATAAGGACCAAAGAAACATTCAACCAATTACCAAATCTTGATCTCCATTCTCCAAACAACATAATTAGACAAAAGAGAGCAATCCTCTAAACTCTAATCAGATTATAAGCAATTAATCAACCGTCCACGCTTCTAAAAGCTACCGTTTAAAATACTGTACCAGATCCTTCGTTGGTGGTACGTAAGTTAAATATTAGCACATTTTATTACCCAGTGTTTACGTTGGGCTTCCTTTGAGATACTTTGACGTCGCCAGCGGCATTTTCATAGATAAAGGGATGCGACCGGACGTTCCTACTAATATTGTACCTAAGTGTATGCGTTAGTTTTGTCTGATCTTTGCTTACACAGGACATGGGGCTGTTTTAATACCTTTATTGATATCTCTTTGAGCTCTTGTTCTTTTGAAACAATTATACAATTCGTTTTATCCGAACATTGTTTAAATGTGAGATACGATTATGTTTTTAAAAGCATAATATGTCCGCATATTTTCGAAATGACTGAAATTAAATGACGAAAACCAGTTTGTCGCAAAATTAGCAAATCTATTTGAAATGTATACTTGTTCACAAGTGCTGTACTCAGACGAAGTCCACGGTAGCGTAATACGATATTACCTAGATAATAGCACAATGGTCGGTAATTTGCTTGACATTCTACTTCAAAAGGGCTCTTCGACAATTGTATGTCATTGAGTTCGAAAAGTGGACTTGTACATAGTGTATACTATACATATACCGCGGGTTTCGCGGTAATAGTGTGCAATTTGATAAGTACAGGCAAAGGTACGGTAGGGAAAACACTGATTCATTATTAAACTGTTCTGTTATTATAGGTTTGTTTAACAAATACTCGGTTAGTTTTATGCTATTTACCTCTTATGTTTGAATAAGACATTGTTTTGTTGTTTGTGCGGATTTTTGAATGAGTGTTCACCAGTATTTACACATATTTATTGTCCATTCACCTACTCGTATAAGTTATGTTTGCTTTATTATTACATATTTTTTATCGTAAACTTACTCAGTAGGTAAGTGAACTAAAACTTATCATATTACATAACGTGTTGAAACTTTTTCTTTCATAATAATAATCATTATTCGTCATAGTTGTTTTTGTACACCTGAGTATTAATCAATGAACTTTATTGGTATGTTAATATTTAATTATCAAATTATAGCTATCATAGTACAACAATACTATATTGTACCTAC
Organism: Helicoverpa assulta; assembly: GCA_963856015.1. Classification (NCBI taxonomy): domain Eukaryota; kingdom Metazoa; phylum Arthropoda; class Insecta; order Lepidoptera; family Noctuidae; genus Helicoverpa; species Helicoverpa assulta. The sequence continues at coordinate 9,422,578 of CAWLCW010000016.1, forward strand.
ACATAGCCTGCGTTTAGAACACAATAGGTAACGCACAATTTGCCGATGGAGTATGCAGCACATTACCCGCTTGAGGTGTCACATTTAGGAGCACATACTTGTGACAGATGAATGTGTAACATGAGCACGTGTACATGCCGACGCGTTACAGGAATACCGACAGGATGGCCGCGGGTTTATTAACTCCCTCGATTAATTAAATTATTAGAAATCTCGAGCCGGACTAATTAATGAAGAATTCCAACATTTCGGTCCACCTATCGGGTTTTAATTAAAATTGACAAAGCCGCGGGCGAGCGCTCTCGCTCGCCAAATATCGCCTCTATTAATGAAATGATCACTCGAAACTAATTAAATTATGGAGGTAATGGTGCGTGCAAGTGATACCGGCCGCGGGACGATTCTGACAACTGCCTGTGTAATGTAACACCTACGCGCCACTCCACTGCACCAGCTTTTAAACCCGATAAAGTCGAGCCATGCGCTATGTAATTACATTTTTTACTCTGCTATAATTTATACAAAGGTCCTCAACGGAAACCACTTATTCGGTGAAAGCGTAACACGTATTCAGTAAGCGAACACGATCAATATGTAGTCATTTTTTAACCGTTAAGTTAATTGGCGCTAGGTACCCGTATAATTTCAAGTGATTTCAATATCCTGCAAATTAATGGCCGCTATACAGGTACGGTTTAATAATTTCATACATACGTTGCCCAATTATTTTAAAACTACTCTACGTTGTAGCTAATGAGATGTCGAGCAATAATAACGAGCAATTAAAACGAATCGTACAAGAGTATAATACCAGCTCTGTACACGAACTTTCAACCTTACAATAACAATTACCGTCCGTATATTATTAAACCTCTTAATGGATACCCGTTTTCCAATTAGCGTTTATTATGTAATTGAGATCATTAATGGCTTTTAAAAGCTATTAGTACTAGAATTTGAGTTAGCAACTGAGTCTCGGAATAGAGTGAAGCGAGTCCTGTGAAGGTAGCAGTCAGTTCATTTGAATGAGCCAGTGTGTGCGGGCTCGGCGCGGCGCGGCGCTAGGCGCAGCGACATTAAAATGAGTAATTATAATAAAGCTGATATGTCCTCATAATTAACTAAGCCTGATGAAGAGTGCTTTGACGAGAGTCGTAACCGCAAAGCCGCTACAGCGCTTTTTTTCATAGAAAGATGTAATGCTTATTTTTCAGAAAAATGTGGCTTTTACTTTAACCACTTTTGTTTGCTTTAAATTATATAAAAAGAAGTTACAAAACATACTGATTATGGTGATAAATTAATTGAATAAAATGAAGGTTCTCAATTAGTTTACTGCGTGTTAGAGACACGAGATTTTCAAAAATAATTGACTTAAAACCCACAAAAATCTAAGCCGTAATGTGCGGTTTCAAAAAAATCCCTAATTACGCTTTTCAGTTGGCTTTTCTAACGCCACACTATATCCAATTTCTGTGTCCGCTCAGCGCTTCACCGCTGCCGCGCGCCGCTTCCAGCACTAGCGCTAATTAGACGGAGTGACAACCCACTCCTGCCATAAAGCGCTGCAGATTTATCGCCACAGATTATTTATATTATGTTTATTAGGCCCCGCCCTCCGAGCCCTGCGCCCAGCTTTCCCGCTAATTGAATTGCCGGGATTTTTATACGTAACAACACCTGAGGAGTTTATTAAAGGTCATAACGTATGATGGCCTTTGCAAAATTGTGGTTTGACTACATAATTTTTATTTTTTATACGCGTGTACAGCGAGAATAAAAATATAACTCTGTGACTATGGTCACAAAGAAAAAACAATGTAGCTAACGTTGAAATAGGAAGTAAAAAAAGTACTTTGAAAACTTATATTTTATAAATATTTTGTTTCAAATTATTATCATCGTCAACAGAATGATAAATATTGTGATCAACAGAACTGACCTAAACACGACATAACCAAGATCGTAATTAACATGCGACCATCATAAATCACCGTTCACAAGGAATACAAGTTATTTTGGCAATCGCACCGCTTATGATTAACAGCGTCTCCTCCCGCACGCCACAATGATGAATTGACTACGAAAATAGCTGTTACTTATAACAGTTCCAACACATATCCATACTCACGTAACATTTTTCTATGAAAAACAAATTGCGACCCGCAGCGCCGTAATAAGGAGTTATTCCCAATTTGTCATTAGTACCGATTGGTCACCAACTATTTTTTCCATACACCAAATCCCGATTGGTCATTCGAGCAAAATAAATAATTTAATATTTAAATTTTGAGTTCCGTTTCGTCACCCGCATAAAATTTCACGTAGCAGAGTACCGTCAGAAATGAAAGTGTTAGAAGAAATTTTAAATGAAAAACTTCGATGTAGGTAAAGGTTTTAATAGCTCTCATATAAATATAATAAAATAATACAATTTACATTAAAACACAGGTGAAGACAACATGGGCATTTTATAAACCCGAAAATGTGACTCGATACTTTTTGTACCGGTAACAAAAGTACCAGGAGCCCATAACTGACAAAGAGATTGTATACATAAAAATATTCACAAACAAGAAAATAAATTTCAAATTTAATTAACAAAACTAATTTGAATCTAGTCAGCAGTTGTGTTGCACATACTGCAGTTTTTTTTTTTTTTAATTGGACCTTGTTCGGATAAACAGAACGTTTCAGTTCAATTATCTTCTTAAACTTCTTGTTCTTACTATTTATTTATTTATTTAAAATACTTTTTGCACATTGTACAACGGCGGACTTAGCGCCTTAGGCGTTCTCTACCAGTAGACAATTACCATCCATATATTTATTTTATTTTATCCATTTAAATGTGCTTAAGTTTTGGTCCCAAACTGTGCTATTTACTGTTTTTTCCGGTATTAATTTATACTAACTCACATGCAAACATTCATTTTTACTAACTCAACAACCAACTAATAATAGTAATAATGCATTTACACCACATGTTTTTTTTGCTAATACCGATAATAGTAAATAGTTACTTACACAAAACAATAGAAACCGGACCTATACTTTGCCCCTTCTTCTATATTTTGTCTCTTTCTAGAAAACAAAAGGCTTCTGTTTTATTACCTGATTTTATATATCGTAAAATCGTGACACTCTTGACTGCTATACTCCTGTAAGTTATGCGGTCCTAGTACATGGTTGGCATTTCCATGGACACTCGTTAATTGGTATATTACTCATCTGATTTATGCGATCCTGGTATTTTGGTTTTGGCCGTGCGTTGTGTGACGCCGTTGAAATCGCGATTTTATTAATAGCGTCTTGCCATATTCGGAAAAAAAACATAACCAACATAAATAAAAAAAAATACAATATTGTAAAGCTTTTCTTGTTGACAGTACTTTTTACAAAATAAAGTACGGATGACCAATTGGGACTAAGCAAAATAAAATATTTTATCGAATGACAAATCGGTACACGTTTTTTATGGATGCCAAATCACTAAAATGACGAATCGGGCATAACTCGTAATAAGCAATTAGTAACAGGTACACGTTGCATCATTTGTGAGATACTTATTTACCTACGCTGTTACAATATTATCTTAGCGATTAATGAACGACTCTAAAGAGGTGCACTAATTAATCGCCTGTTGATGCAGGTTTGGTTTTATTACGAGATAAACACTGTTACTAATGCCGTTAATTATAAGATAAATTATGACACTCGATCGGAACATGGCCAAACAATAAAAATAAACAAAATATTTTTAGATGAAAAATGAATACTGGTATTATTAAACGTGAAGGTATTTTGAACACTACGGACTAAAACTTAAAATATATTTTGCAATGTATTGTCCTAATACAGGGTCCATGTCCTTATCCACGGACACCGCTATCCGAAGTTGTATCTTTCGTTGATTTGTTGCTTCGGTTTGCACACAGTGTTCTGTAGCTAATTAATTTTAATTGGACCGAATTGCAACACGTCTATTATATGCGACTTTTGGCCCCTTCGCTTCGTTTGCATACACGCTCCTTGACGGTGTTTATGTATCATTTATGTAGAAAAACATCTGCCATTTTTTTCAGCGATGTTTTAATTATTTCCAAGACTACGCATCTCTATCGTTCTCCGTATTCATAATAAGCTGTCAAGTGTATGTTTTTGCGAACGGTACTATTGTTACGCAAGGTTCGTAGGGTTGAGCTCATTTCTCATAATTTCAATACCAAAAAGTGAGCAATAAATGTAAGTCGGAGGGTACGAGCAGGAACACTCTGGATCTGTATGTATTCTTAATCCTTGCATTGTGCGCAGTTCGGAGGGCCACCGCTCACGAATTCCTAACACTTGCAACAATCGCATTTAATTTTCCGCTCGTGTGCTTTTATTGGTAATCGCCTCTCTAAATTGAAACGTGAAGAAATCTCATTCGCACACGTTATGAATTAATTAAAGGATTTGCTCAATTATACGACAGAATAAATAAACACACTTCCCTGAACTGACATGGTGGAACAAAAACACGTTAATTAGTCGGTACTAGCCTCGGAAATAGCTCTATAAAAAAACATTCCGTGGTTGCTGTCATGAGATTTTTTTTTATGTTTTACAGTTGTTGAACATAAAAAAAATATTTTAACTTATTACAAAAGCTGTATTAATTATATAACCTTCTAAAAAACGTTCAGTATTGGCAATACAATTTTATTCTTAGTTACAAATTAATGTTCTTTCTACAATACCCTTAAAGCTTGTTTATTTAATCATTATCCATATTAGTCATGTGAAAACAGTGTAAATGCGTTACTCATGCTTGTCATATCTATCATTCTATTCAGTTCGAGCCAGCCATTTGCGTCTAACATGACAAGGGTACACTGCGGGCGATGCGAACCGGTTGTATAAAAAAATCAAGCAAACACGCGCACTCTACTTGTTTAATCTCATGAGCAGGCTAATTGTCCACAGCAGTGACGATGACAGTCGGGGCGGCGGGGCGGGGGGGACGGGGGCACGTGACCTGTCACTCGCAGGGAAATTAAAACATTCCGTTATTATTTTCATTTCGCGGGAGCCGTGGGTCTGCGAACATTGATACCCACTGTGCACAACTGTATCTACTACAAAAACTATCTGACGTCACTAACAATAAACTTAGCGTTTGTATAAGCTGGAAATGGACAGTCGTGACCAATTCAACGATTTTGGCAATGTCGGATAAAAACTGAACAAAAAAACTGTTAATCGAGCATTGGCCAAAGATTTCTCTGTTCTGCATTAGAGGTTTTTTTAAACCATGCTAAGCTTGAAATTAGAACAAAAGTATAAAGAAACATAGCAATAAGTATTGTTTAGCTATGGTTACGAGTATTCGTCGGGTATCTCATTGAAAAAATACTGCTCTCACAGTTATTTTGTTTTATGAGAATTTAATAAGAATCGTTTGTGTTCACAACAGCAGGCCTGTGGCACACCGGGTGCGGAGTTAATAACACATTTTTTATTTTCATGTCTTTTTAACTTTTTGCTTTACCGAATTTCAATAGGACTCCTGCTGTTACCTTTAAACAGGAAGAATTACAAAAAATACTATATAAATATTAGCAGTTTAGAGACAATTGTAGTATTAGGATTAGTTTAACGCTCGTTCCAAATTCAGATATTACCTCTATAGTTTTAAACATTTTGCAATCAAAGTGTACCTATGTAGTAAAACAAATCTATTCAAATAACAATCAATAAAGTAACAGTCCATCACAATCCCAAGTTACTGAAACTGAAATGTAGAAAAAAAAAACAAGATTCAATTTGTGCCTTATTATTAACATTGCCTGCACCGAGGCATCGCGTGCCAGCGGTAGCGCCTACAACAGGAAAGTGCGGGTTCAGACAACAAAACAGCTTTCAATTTGCATTAAGCCAACGTTTAATCCTAAGCCTGCATCTGCGTACATTTTAAATACAAATAATATAATGTAATTGATCAATCAGCGCGATGCATGCAAGTAATAGGCAGTATTACCTCGTCAGTCCCCATATCAAAGCAATATCGGCAGACGCCGGCGGCGTAGAATTTTAATAATTAAAAATCACCCCAACCATGAAGGGAGTCGCCGACACACTGCACATTACGCGTTATCATTTTTAATTAAAATTCTCGCGCCACCACTAACTATAATGATGAAATATTTCTGTTTTTGTTATCGTTATTTATGATTTATTATATTCTACTTATCCTTTAAAAATATAAAATTATAATTAAACTACGCAGTTATGTAAATTCTCTGTGTTAATCTAATTTCAATAAGAGTTCATTATTATTAAGAATTCATATAATTACCTACTTATGTAACAGTCACAAACCCCCAGTACAAAAGGCCCTAACATAATTGACTAAAGCACTTTTGTTTAGATAATGTCAACTATTTCATAACTACTGCAAACAATTTTTAATTTCCATTCAGTTAAGCGCTCGTACATGCAATATAGAAAAAATAGCAAACATTCAGAGCGATTCCAATAGGCTAATCGTGAGTTATTAAACCCCTCGCGGGAGCCCACCTGATCGCCTGCCAGCTATAATAGAAATACCAGGGACTTATTATTAAAATTGCTGCTAAATTGTTCCCCTCACCCCTCGGTTTTCGTGGGTCGAAGGTGACTTATTGACGTTATATTGTACTCGTAATAATATTAATTTGACAACGCACGACGCGTTACCGAAATTAATTAAATAGAGTTGAATATCAAAGCTACATAGCAGGGATTCGAGAATGCACAGGATTAATCAATCGGACAACCGCCACGACCACGTGTGACCACCAATGCTGTTAAGCGAAACTCCAAACGTGGGATTATTAAATACTGAAACCTAAACTATGTGAATAAACCACTGCTAAACATTACTTTAAAAATATAACAAGATATTAAATAACTTCTGAACAAAGTTTTCTTATCAACAAAAGCTTTCCAATTGGCAGTACAACTAACCACCACCTTTAAAAAGCTACTTTTGATAATTACCCCCCAAAGGCAACAACTTTAATTTCGTTCAGTGAAACGTTTTTTTCTGTTGTCGTACTTCAAAACAACCCTTCCGCTGATCGAATAAACACGAACCAAACGTAAGGGTTCTCAGCACGATTCATTGCATAATTAAATATTGATGATATTAATGGGCATTGTCGTCGCATACATATTATAATTAACGTATCGATATAATAAATATGTAGTTACCTAATCAAAACGTGTTGTGGTTGTATTAGAGCACATTGTTTATGTGAGGTAACTCAATCAGTGGCAGTTAGCGGTATTATAATAACAGCGGTATTGTTGGCTCGGTTCTGGGACATTAATTAGGTAAGTACGTGGAACACGTCAGTCTCCGGGCTAATTAATTGAGCGTATTATTGGTGCAATGCCTAACCGATGCGGTTACAACGACTAGTGGCGTAGATACCGCGCCGTGATTCATGCCCAGATATTAATTCAGTTGCGTTTCAATTATATTTTCCCATATTCGCGTGTTGTGTCCTATATCGTGGAATATGAGAGCTTAGGTAAGTGGCTAGTGGCTGTAATAATAGAAATCTCAATTACATTAGAAAGTTTTTCCTTATTATTTAAAACTGTAGTCCCTACCTTACCTACCTACTGAATTATATCTAGTGAACTTAAAATTTCCCAGAAATAAGAATATGAGCAGCACGTATATGTTACAGCCAAAGTGATTAAATATATATTATACATAATGACTGGTCATTGTATATAATACCCAAATTGACTAGACAGTGTGATAGATTAATCACTTTATCTGGATCTAATTCATAATAGCTGGTCAAAGTTAGCCAAAGTAATAAATATGGTATAATCGTCTGACTACTTACTAATTCTTAGAAACGGCTCAAGTTATTATCGACTCTTTTTATGATAAATCATCAAATGATTCCTCCCACTGTGGGAGAGCAACGTGAGGTACTCTGAGAGCGTGAGCGTGAGCGTGCAGCGTGAGGTCAGACTGTTAGTGACTTAAACCCACGCGTTGAACAACGCGCACCGCCGAGACGGGTCCGTGTCTCCCAGGAGACGGAAGGCCGATAAGGCACCCAAACTCATCGCACAGGCTCACGTCAATGGTGGCTAGGAGTCGTCTCTCGACCACACAGAAGGAGACGATGGCATCCCAGTACCTCTCGCCCCGGACCTTGGCTTGAACCAGGGCCGGGTGCGAGAGGTCGCCGCTGCCGACTGCCTCGACGAGGACACTCGTCGGTACAGTGGCCCGAGCCACACTTCAAAGAGGGGACTTTTCGCTACTATTATGGGGTGCACTGTGCTAACTAGCCTTTTTCGAATTATATTAAGGTCAGCTACCAGGCACTTTAGTTAGTTAACATGAAATAATAATCTTTACCTACTTGTTTTATTACATTATATAAGTCTATGGAGATATTATATAAAATTGCTAGTTAATGTGATTAATTCTGTGTCAATTATCACTTTATCCAAATTGAGTAAGTAGATATTTTAAATAATAGCTAGATAATATGTATAATATGCGGACTTATTACTTTGGCTGTAACATATACACAAAAGATTTCCTCAGAAAATATTTAAAAATAAAAATATAATAGATAAAAATGAAAAATTCTCGAAAAAGTACCGGTTAACACAAATATTACCAGCAAAACTTACGAGATAATGTATCGCATGCTATAAGACCTTCACCGTCAAGTGAAGCTGAGGACAAGCAGAATCGCATGCATGATCGATTCCACATACTGAGAACTCAAGTGCACATCAACTTAAAGCACTTGCAAACGTGACTGCGCCTGAGTCGTCACTAGCTTCAAACAAATGATATCTAGTGCATAATCTGAGACTAGTTGAGCGGAGGTTAATTCGTGTTGTCAGCTAATTGAGTGGATAACATGCGTTACTGACACGGCTAATCAGTCAGTAATGTGACTCGACATAGTTTACGTGACGCGTATTGATTGCTATACAGCGGGAGTTAATAACTGATTAACTGCTAGTTAAAGGAGTTTATGTTGTTGTTTAGTTGAGTCTTTGAAGATTTAAAAATAGTGATGTATTACTATCGCAGAGGTCCAGTGTCAATGGCTTTCTGGTGACAAATACCTAGCTATATAATATTGAGGACAACTGCAGCTGACAGATGGAAGCTTTCTGAGGCATACACGTGACCAAAGAGAGTGTAAATATTCATAACCTTAAGAACTTGTAAAACGCCACGATGATAGACGATGCTTTGTGGCTACATTTTAACATCAAAGTTGTGTTGTACTTAGGTACGATAGACTGGTAAGAATATGGATAGAATTAATAAATAAAAATCAATTAGCCATATGGAAATTATTTTATATCCGAATGCTTGTAGCAACAAATAATTGTTGCAAATATAATTAAGTTGGTTGTGACTTAAACGTCACATTATTTTGTAAGCAAACATTAACTGAACCAGATTTAGAATCAAGACAAAGGTACAAATGTACCTAATTAGTTCCATAAATAAACATGTATTAGACGAAACTCAGTATCTTGGTTATTAACATCCCTTTCAACATAAAAATAATTAACAGCCGCTAGTAACGGAACATCGAACTAATTAGCAAATGACATGTACAAATTAATTAGGTAAATGTAATAACGATAGATGTGTGTCAGTGTTTTCAATAATTAATTTAATTATATACTCGTATTTAGATAAGCCTTTTGTACTTATCATAAACTGAGAAACCAAATATCACGAATATAGAAATTAGAAAACAAAACGCAGTCTAGCTTGGTTAAAGAAAAGAGACTTTGTCTCAAAATATACGGTAGGTAATCCTTAACCCCTTGCTTGGTTAGCCTCCAATAACCAATATGTGTTCCTATTCTAATCAGTGGAGCATGAATAAAATTATTTCGAATTATCGTTGTTTCGTATTTATTTTTAAGCAAATAATTATATCAGTGTAGTCTGTATGCGTCACTAAAATAAGATATTAATTACTGCATAATGAGCACTTATATTCATGTCGTAAAAGTCTATCAACTGAAAGGGACTAACCCGTTAATAAATTATCATTTTATTATTCTGGAAAATATTAATTAACAATATACAATAACCGTAGTACATCTTATAAGATAAATGTATAGTTATTCCTGTTGAGTTTAGATATAGATGGTTTGAAACTAGACAGATAGGTACTTACCTATTTACACCAGTATTCTACAGGATTGCTTCATTATATAGAATCACCGTGAACTCTTAAGTTTGATTTTTGTATCAGAACATCAGTTAGGTATATGGATTACCTGCTAATTATTGGCCGAATATTAAACATATTTACCTCTTACAAAGCTTTGTATTATTAAATAGTATACTTTGGTAAAACACAAATTTTGCAATAAAATTACTAGTGTAGTACTTATGGCACTCAACAGTTATACGGACTTCGTGGAACAGTCCGCTTAATTATAATTAAAACACAATTTGCATCCGATATTGGATCAATGATGGACGTTTGATTAAATCAATGCCCTCGCAAAGGTATGTTACTGTTCCGATCTGAACGCGCCAATTAGTAACTAAATTAATTTAATTTCCTATAATTAGCATACCTAGAATTTCCTCACAGCGCTATTTCGATATCAAATTACCAATAGCGCATAAATTTTACACGATGATTAGATTGTTTTAGATATACCACGCTCATTATAAACTAGTTACAAATTCTGTTGAGTATTTGCTGTACATAATTAGTTATGGTTACATTGAAAATCAATAGCACAATTTGAATAAATAGATTTTCTATTACACCTAATGACGGACAAAAAATTTATAAAGGAATCATCAATTTGTCAATTCATCAGCGAGTATTCACTTAATTCTGAATTCTCAAAGATGAATGAACATAATCAGTTCACATTCACGTAGCGCCCCCAAACGGGTCCTACTCACTCAATATACTCAAGTGTCGCAATAAAAAAATGGTCGTCGTATGTTTTTAATTAAACGCTTATTTTGAAGAGGGAATGACTCACACAATAGCTCATTGTGCGACACTGCTATTGCATTATTGACGTTTTATGATGTGAATGGTAGCTGATCACAGGGTGTCGTTGAAAACATTTTGTACTTTCTCACTTAGTCATACGGCCTAGTTTACAACGTGCATTACACCGCATAGTTCATACATAATATGAGAATAAAATCACAAAAGAAATTATGACATAATACGTAATGTGTGAATGGTTGAATAATGTCAATAATTTCTGAGGATCGAACTTCACAATTACTGTTATAGGCATAAAGCAAGTTATGTGAGAGGTTCTATCAATTATAATGATTTATTTGTACAGATTGCCTGTAAATTACTTTGTAAAACGTTTTACAAAGAACTTATGTGAATTATTGGAACTTGTGTGAAACTTCAATACAATAATTAAAGGATTATCATGATTTATTCGTATTCCCTACGCCAGTAGACAGGCAGGTAGCGAGGCCAACCAAGCTTCGGAGTAGCAACTTGAGCATCCAGTTACAAAGCGCCGCCCCGCCGCGCGTGGCTCTTCCTAAGTGGATTAATTACGTGGATGATCTTCCTTCCACCTAAATTAGTCTAACAGCCGTATACCGTTACACGATCCTTCACGAACCTTGCTTTGTGTTTATATTCAACCTACCTAGCTAGGAACTTGTGTGTATTCACTACTACTCAGCACTGCATACCTGTCATTCTCAGAACACAGCAATATTATTCTAATTTCTCAGTAATTTGTCACCCGATATTTACGAGTTAATTGGCTGTGAAGAAATAAAGCTAAGCAATAACACCCTTAAGGACGGATTTAATGGCAATAATTCCTTTCATTATATTTAGTTTCTAACTGGCTTAAACATCCATCGCCTACTACGATTTCTTCGACCCAATTATTAATTTCTCGAAGACCAAGCTAACCCCCGGGCAGTACTTAATTAGTGAGGTAGTTATACTCACCGTGTTTACAAATAAGTCATCGTATATCCTTTAAAATAACTCACTGAGAATTTGCGCTCATTGAATATTTTCTCTACTGCAAAAATTACCTGGAAAAAGGAAATACATTTGTTATTGTTATACTCTCTCACTCTCTCTGCTCATTTATAAAACAAACTAGCTTTTGCCCGCGACTTCGTTCGCGTGGAATAGTGATTTTTGGTTTGACCAATAGATGGCGCTATATGTCCGAAATAAATTTTATTTTTATTTTTATATTTTTTTGTAATAAAAACTATCCTATGTCCTTTCTCAAGTTCCAAACTATGTCTGTACCAAATTTCACACAAATCGGTTCAGTAGTATAGGCGTGAAGAAAAGACAGACAGACAGACAGACGGACGGACAGAAAGACAGACAGACAGAGTTACTTTCACATTTATAATATTAGTTAGGATATTTTCAAAACGAAATCTCAACGTTTACCATAACAATACAAAAGTAAATAATTTCGAACAAAATGTTTTCCGGACCATCCCCAATTACACGAAAAAAGTTTTAAATACGCATTATTAAGCTACAGAGCACAAACATGCAAACAGGCAGGCAGCTGCTCAAACATGAGTGCACTCGCCTGTACTTTTTAATGTTCTAAGTAAATATTGGATCACTCGATAGTACGCCGGGTACAGTCGTGGTCAATTGGTTGGAAAACCACGAGGGATTTAGTCAATCTAAAAAAATCTCGATCAAAGCGAGTCGTAGATGAAAATTGGAAATTCTCACGAATATTTTTCACGCTAATTAACCATGGCGTACCCTTTATGCTACGCCATGACTCACAATTAAGACAGGTTCAGCGAAAAGAATCGATGATTACCCGAACAATTATTTTGTAAATAAAGCCAACATGGTTGATATGTGAAACATGAAAAGCAATTTAGAAAAATAATGCCGAACATTTTTCATAGAATTCCGTATTTTGAGTGTAGGGATTTTCAATATGATTTGAACTAGTTTTGTTATTAATTGCAGCGCCGAGCTATAGAGTTATTAGAGAATAGCAAACTGTTATGCGATATTCAAATACTAAAACAATGTTATACAACCCAGTTTTTGTATAGTCCTAAACTATTTTCAGTTGCTTAATTGAGCTTAGATTAGCTTTAGAATAGTAATGAGTGCTTCACAACCTGGGTCTGCGCACACAAGATACAAAATTTACCGTCCATATTAACATCATTCGCAAATCACAATACTAACACGATCTAAATTGGCTACTAAATATTCAAAACCAATAGTCCGTAGGAAACATACACGTAATTCGACAATGGGCGGCTAATTCAATTTGAATCACACACAATATTCTATTAATCGTGACGGGCAGGTGTAATCAATCCGTGGGCGGCGAGCTGCGGCCCGCATTGTCCTACAGACCTGCGATTGATGCGTTCAAGTCCCATACATTGTTACTAAGCATACATAAAATAATACGTTTCACTACTAAAATGTTTCATATGATATGTTTGTGCTATTTGAATTAACTTTTTTTCTCTCTTGAAACAATTTTCAGTCTCATTCTTAATTTCGATAAATGCATTCTTGCTTTTGGTAACCTCTTTTTCAAATAGACGTAGGTACACGATCGAACAATCATATACCGAAACTTTAAATATGACTTTTTTATATGCAGTTAAAAATGCAAACTTTTATTAAATACCGAAGAAAACTCCGAATATAAGAAAGATTTCTCGGACACCATAATCCCACCAAAAACATTAAATGTAAAAAAAAGCCAATCCTCTACGCAATTCCTCCACCGTTTTTACGGTGGAGGAATTGCTCAAAACTTTCGATCTCAAAACTTTTTAGTTTTGAGATCGCATAGAAGCCAAGTCCTGTTCAACTTTATTTGTAATAATAAATCAATATTTTGTGACTATATCAATAGTTTTATTCACATTACAATAAAATTGACTTGGCCATGAGCACAATAAACTACAAATATAATACAGCATATCTTGGAGAAGTGAAATTCAAACATGAAGTTTAATATCACAGAATTAATTACTTTTAGTTTATTCAATTGTTACTAAATGACCGACAGTCAGTATCATCCAACATCAATGAACTGCACATGTACTATGGCGCATGTTTAGTCCATGGTGATCTGAAATTCCAATCAGTCCAATCGTAAAATCATGTCCATATAGAATTTATCAATTCAATGGTATTTACACATTATTTCAAGGAGCGACTTTTAACTTGTGCTCATGGCCAAGACAATATTATTGTAATGTGAATAAAACTATTGATATAGTCACAAAATATTGATTTATTATCTATACTTATAATAAATCTGTAGAGAGGTCAATTCTGTACATTAAATAAATTTCCAAAATATCTATCAGGGGGTGATTAGTGATCGATACTGATGCCAAAAATGCAATCAGTAAAATTTTTGTCTGTCTGTCTGTCTGTTTGTCTTTCTGTCTGCCTGTCTGTCTGTCTGTCTGTCTGTATGTTCGTTATGGAAACAAAAACTACTCGACGGATTTTAATGAAACTTGGCACAAATATTCTTCATACTCCTGGGCAGGTTATAGGATACTTTTCATCACGCTACGATCAATAGGAGCAGAGCAGTGATGGGAAATCGGGAAAAGTTACTCCATTTTTTAATCCGTCGCGTGTGCAGCCTTAGTGGTTAAAGCTGAGTAGTAATAGGCTAGGTACGTATAGATTTAGATAATTGGATAGGCTGGTGATTATTATTTCTTCCTCTCTTTGCACAAAGTCCGAATCTAACGCGGACGAAGTCGCTGGCAGAAGCTAGTTACAAATAAAGTTGAACAGGACTTGGCTTCTATGCGATCTCAAAACTTTTTACGGTGGAGGAATTGCGTAGAGGATTGGCTTTTTTTTTACATTTAATGTTTTTGGTGGGATCTCATTTATTTTTTGTAGGTCTCTTTCTTCTCTAAGTATATAACAAATTAAATTAACTTACATGCAATTAACTAAATATATAACAAACTAAATATGTATACCTAAAGTAGCACGTAAACAACTTTTTTTTAAATAAACTAAAAAATTTCGAAATTGTCGAATTTTTGAATCGAATATCTTTTAGAATAAAAGAGATTTATTTCAGAGGTAGATGGCGCTATCACATGAAATTATAGGATTTTTTTAAAGTACTACTTATACTAAGCCATGTAACGAAACCATAGCGCGATTTAGACCAGGACAACGCCATCTATCGAGCGAACATGCAGTATTTATCGCACTGCATTATGAAAGATTTTATCATTATTCATTTCATTTTAACCTAGCTTTTTTATTCATATGTATGTATATTTAATACATAATAACAATATACCACACTTCGTAACAATAAAACAAATAGTAACATAATATATTGTACATAAATAAATAACAAAGTTATCAATGCAGTCAAAATTCATACACAATGTTCTTGAAAAACCGCAAATATAAATTTGTTTCCTATTTTTTATTAAGTTTTAAGGTTTTTATAATTTTCCCTTTATACGTAGCTAAAAACCTATCTTGGTGCCAAATTTGAAGGTTCTAAGTTTGCTAGAAGTACCTTAGACTTTTGATGATCGGTCAGTGAGTCAGTGACAAAATGGTGTAACTTTGATCGCTCATAACTCGTAAACTATTTATTCAAATGTCTTGTAATTCTGAGACTGAGCTTGTTCTAATACTTACTCTTGGTCATCGAAAACCTAAACTCCTAGCTTTGTTCACATGGAAGATACAGGGGGCTGAAATAGCCGCGAAACGCTTCGAGAAAAGATGGTACGGCCGTGCCCGCTTTGCTCGAGTCTTGGCTGGGGCACTGCCGTGCCCTCAGATTCCGCACATCCTTACCCCGGCCACCTGTTGGGCGAGGACGATTATAAGTACGACACTTCTTCCCGAAATTAGGGCTGCTTAACTTCGCTTAAGGAAAATCAGTGAGACACAATCGCTTCCAAAAAATATCCCGCAAAATAATTCATAGTCCAGATTTGTGTACTTGTACAAATGTAGACAATGTAGTATGTCGACTTACTCGATTCATTATAAAAAAAATGTTCTATACCGATGCAAATTACAGACAATGTGTACATATGACTAAACTGTCCTATTTAGTTCAGAATACTCAGAATTGTATTCATCCGAATATCATGTTTACTGAGAATCTCTACGTTGTTATGAATTTAAAATGATTTAATGCAATTAAATGATATTTGATAACAAACACACAGTTTAGATAACAATTACATTTAAAGAGTACACAATCACATGGCAACACAATCTGTCGTAATGGCATCTGCCTCAGCAGCAGCTGTCACAAACACCACTAATGAATAAATAAACCAAACAAACAGATAACAAGAGATGCCAATTAAACAATACACTAATTAATTCCAAACATTGGTGTAGTGGACTTAATTAGAGTAGGCAACATTATCAAACGAGCAGTATACACAGGTAGCTAGCTACACGTACAGTGTAGATGAAACGCACTGCCAAAATTAATACTTGATGAATTCGTCGCATAACTCCAGTCCTCGATCGGATATCGACACAATGAATACGATCAATGATACGGCGATAGCCTGCACGTCAAGGCGGAACAGAGAATAAAACAAGAAGTCGTCATGTTATAAATGATAACATATATAAGCGTAAGTGTCACATGAGTACCCAAGAAACATAAACTACTTTACGACAATCTCATAAAAGAAGCCGCACAAAGTCGACACTGGCTTTTTTAATATCGAAGGCGAGAGCTGGCCGCACTGTCCCACGAAACATTTTCCATTAATAAAACGCGAAAAAGGAATATTACATATGAAAAAGACATATATCCGTATCGCCGGACCCGGCGCTATCTCCTTGGAAGGTAATAACTTCTTTACAAGTCCAAAGTCCGAGGGATTGAAAAGCAATTTCAGCAGGACACCCCCGCCCTCACGCGGGGCCGGACTCGCCATATTTCTTTTTCGCCGCTACTGTAATTCGCCTTTGATTTAATCTAGAGAAACAAATCTTTGAATGTGAAAGTTTAGTGATAGGCATCAGTGGAACTAGTTTCGCTGATTGGATTCCATCCCGGCTCGTGCGCGGACCCCGATAGTTCCTACAATTTGAATTGGTCACTGCAGATATTCCGCTATTTGTCTGATTCTACTACAAGATTGCATTTCTTATTTTCTTTGCCGAATTTTGGTAGCCGTATTCTATACTATGGTCCATCACAAAATGTATTTAAATTGAACTTTACATTAACAAACAATGAGAAATCTGAGAACAGTGAATCAATTAATAGCAAGAGGTTAATTATTCCATGAATCATTATTAAAAACGTTTCAGTCGCAGTAATTAAAAGCACTGCTCTAATTGCATTGAAAATGGCGACGGCCATCTTTTTGCACGGCTTCAATGGTTTTTTGAACTTAATGATGCGGCTCTTAATGCATGTAAAAAGCAATACTTAACTAGCACCGAGCCATGTTGTCAATTACGTTTGTATGGAATATGAGCACAACAAAAAGGCTGACGGTGTCATCGGATCAATTTGTAACGTATCACTAAACAGGATAGAATCGTAACTGGAACCAGTTAAGTCGTGGGCGGCGAGGCGTCTCGGCACTATCGCCTTACCGCCTCGTACACCAACCACACCGCAAAATATACATTACACCGATATCTGCATACCCTATATTGATATTATTTAATACCAGTGTTCATTTAGCATAACCATTACACATAGCAGACGCTGAGATTTTTTAATCGACGCTGTCAGAAATTACGTGCTCAAACATACTTAACTAATTTGCAACCAAATCTCCATACAGATCTAGTTCAAATTTAACCATCGGTAAGTTTACGTAACATATTCGTAATAACATCAGTAAAAAATCTTGGTAAAACTGAGTCAATTTGTAGGAGACGGTTTGTCGAGGGTACCGCTAGGGCTGGCCGCAGATCTCTATCGGTCAAACTATTCCGGCCGCCTTATTTATATAATCTAACTATTTGCGAGGGACAAACACCCCTTATGATATTCCTTTTGCTTGTATTTTCTGCGAATACAGACTTAAAAATGGAAAATTGTAGATTTGTTTTGACGCTTACTTTACTTTGAATGAAAAAGTAATTTTTAGTTTGATTTTCTAAGTTTTTTTTTAAGTTTTTTATGTTAACATTTAAACTTTATTCGTTTAACTGGTTTTCCCAAATATTTCATAGAATTTAAGGTTTCGTGTGCTATTAATAAGCTGTTACACTAAGTAAAACTCGATACCTGGTACGACATCAAACAGTTTCAGAAAAATCGCACTAAAATCAAATTACTTATACAGCAAGCAAAAAAAAAATCACAGAATAAACAAAATTGGAGAGGACAGAAGACCACCCATGTTCCTCTTACTGTTGCGAAGTATCAGTTTACTTAGAGATTTGTTCGTGCATGTTTATCAGAGCTAATTCGTAAGTTGTGCTCTGTATCACTAATATTATTCTGTGTAGGGAGCTAGGGGTGAGGACGCGGGGACCGCTCACGCGTCCCGCAACCATTTTCTGCGCGAACGAAACTCTATATTGAATACAATTCTAATAGAAAACACCTTCTACATTGTACACTACATACTTATTTTTTAAATATGTGACTGTTTTTTTTTTATACGTTGGTTTTTTAGAATTGCACATTAATGTTAATATGAGTTTGTTTCTATGTTTGTCGTTTTATCGTTTAGAAAAATATATCTAAAAACGACGTTGTAAAGTAACGTAAAAAACTGTCAGTCAAAAAAAAAATAACTACATAATTTAGAGGTTTAAACTTAGATTACGGCTAGTATAAAATTACCTGTTACATAAAAAAAGTGTTACATAAATACAAATATTTTACGACACAAAAATAAATACCTCTATTAAATAAAAAATACAGGGAACAAGAAGTGCGCCTATTGTGGAGAGGTTAGCGGGCCGCGATCGGGCCATTTGCTACTGTTTTCAATTTGTCGGCCGCCGCCATACATCAGCCGCGGCACGCAGCGGTAACGGCCCCAACTTTAATACACTTACGCTTGACATTTTTCCGCCCATTATGCATTCAGCTATACCAATACTTTCTGTAAATACTTACCCAGAAAACCAATCTACTAAGCTCGTCATTCACATTTTCTAAGAAAAACCTTTCAAAGCACGCAACTTTATTATCCAACAGTATTGTTTTCCAACAAATCATATCGTTTCATTGAATACAGTGCAGTTTCACAAAAATATAAATGAAAAGTTTAGTTTTGCATAGTTTTATTTTGTTGCGTTTTTCGTGCCTATTCGTTACTTTCTATTGTAAAAATCAACAAACAATATATTGGTTGCCTCTATGAAATAGTAGGTCAAATGGTATTTTGCAGTTGTCAGTTGATCCTGCCTAAAACGCCTGTAAATTGATTCACGGAATTGTTATGCTAGGGCGGAAACTTCAAGTAGCACATTTTGAACTTTCGTTGCATGACCCGGTTTAACCGAAATACCGAGCGAATTTGTATAGGTAAGCTATAAATACTATGCTAATAATTTTTCCACAAATAGCATAATCCTACCTTAACAAGTTCATGAGAAATGGTCTTTCTAAGAAAGAGATTAACCTAAGTCGCTATTACTTCACAAATCACGTACCAGCTTACTTTATTGAGTCATACATCGACATTTAGTTTGCAATTGATATAAAGGAATAAATTGCAGAGTTTCCCATTGTTACGAACATAAATAATGACTAATAACAATAGTATGAACACAGCCATGTTGGATGCAAACAACTGCAAACACTCTCCGATGTTCCGTTGCTAATTACTTGATTTTATGCACAAAAGTACAGAACATTGCAATGTCGATAATAATACCGTGCAACGTTACCGACTGTGTTAGAGAAATTCAGATGTACGGTAAACTCGAGGGAATGAGCGTAGAGCTCGTATCAATAATAATTAGAGGTGCTTTTAGTCGACGCAAGTTGGTAGTCAGCCACGCTCAGCTTAGCGTTCTAATTGGGCGCCCAGTCCACCTCACGACGATGTTTGACGAATGGTCCAAGCGTTGACAAACAACGTCGGTATTAGAGAACTCGGATATTACACAGAAACCACCTCTACTAGTGATTACGACTGCCGTATTTGAGCTACAGACAGGACCCGGTTGCACTATTCCTGGAAATTATTATATTGGATTATGTTTGGATTCCAGGTATAGTACGAGTATATTGATGTGTAAGTGTAATCTGAAAGGGGTTATATTTCAATTCAAATGTTACAATAATAGCGGTTTGTTTATTAACCTGTATCCCGTGTACTTTAAACTCTACATAATATCTAGCTAGGTATATCAATTTTTAAGAGCAAGCATAATGCAAGACGACACTAATTAGAATGCCAGCAAAAAGTTTCATTAACACGACAAAAATGTCGTTTGATTTGGAACGCAGGTGTTGTATGCGCGTATCGTATGAATGATCACCTAGTCCCGTCTCTGCAGTTACCCATACATACACCAGTATTTGTGCTGTTATTAATTCCGCAAAATTGAAAGCCGATCCGAGTCGGCCGTTGCTGTCGCGTTGTTGACTCCGACGGCGATTTAGTCCAGTTTAAATTGCATACTGTGACGCTTTGAAATTCTACCGCGTTAGGTAATAGATTCAACGCAGCAGTACTCCACTATTTTCATGTTTTAAAAATATTGAACGGGTATCTGTTAACGCAATTTTTGGGTATTGGAATTTATGTATGTAGTTAGTGGTTATTTTGTTGACAGGTACCCGATATGTAACGATGGAGAAGACCTACCTACCTTTACAGCATATTCTTAACAATATGATAAACAGATCATAAAAACAAAATAAATATGTTCCAATATTCCACAAAATCAATCAAAATCCGTAACTTTGAAGCTTCATTTGTCGTCAGATTTCAGTAACTTTTGATATTGAGTAATGACTCGCCGTCAAATCCAACAATACGCCATCACATTCGTAAAGTAAACGTCGCTAACAAAATAAATTGGAGACATCCTGTTTTCTATTACTTTTGAAATTCACAAAGCCGAGCGGACACAATAAAATGCAGCTCGACCGACGACCGTTACCTTTCACAATCAACAATAGCTTATTCAAATCATTTCCTGTGTAATCCTTAATCAAGTGGGCAATGAAAACAACTGACGTTAAGCACTAAGTATCGAGCTGTAGTAATTTCGAGGACTGTTGGAACGCGCCGGCCCACTGAACGTTCAAATTGCCGTAGCGTCGAGCGCGTTCCTGCTCGTTCATTACCGCGCCCGATGTTTGCTACTTCACCATCAAGTGAACTACAACATCAGGAAATGAACGATTTCTATGAGCCACTGACGATTTTGTTCTACTCTTACATAAGAAATTTATTGGCTCTGTATGTATAGTCGCTCTTACAACGGGCCCACTTCCTCAGAGAAATGCAAATGACACTTACATCAACTTCCTCAAACAATTATGCAAAGGAAACAGACAATGAGCTAAAACCAGTTTTTACAAAAAAAATGAAGTCGTCAAGTGGAAGTTGTCAATCAAAACAATCAATCGCGATACAAATGAAGTTGGAGCACAATTTCCCAAAGGATGTCAATAATCTGCTGGTGGCAACAATCAGATAATGAAGTAAGAGAAATTGATGTAAAATGAACAACGCTCTTTTTTCATCAATTCTTCATAAACGATGGTCTTTACATTTAGATAGACAGAAATTGCTGAATTCAATCTACCTAAATTGATGCAATTTTATAGTTAAAAATCGAAACTACAGTGCAGCGTTCATTGAGCAAACAAAACCGCCTAAACGAGCACTTATGTTATCACTATGAATACACGACCAATTTCCGATGACCCATGCTGCCTGCAAAATACACTCGGCCGAGAAGTGTTTTGTGTTCTAGGGAGGGATCTTGGAAGCTGGTGATCTGTAGCTTTGAGGAATTTTGTGTTGATCCATCAGGAAAGGTCGTTAAAGATCCTTAATGGAACTAGGCTGATATCGCTAGTTTTCTTTTTACTTATTTTAACTCTGTGGCCGAGTAAGTTTCACAAAAATGTCCCTACTGCAAAAAGTTTTTTAACACAGCCTCAGCACGCAAAACAAGTAAAACATGGACAGTTTGTGACCCTACTAAATGTCATCATGGCAGAATTTGCATGAAATCTGTCGGCCGTGCCCACAGTTACAAACTTTGACTGTACTTAAAAAGCACTAAAATCAAAATGAGCAATAAACGAGCGACCCTTATTTTGGTAGAGTCGGCTTCCCGATTAATTTTACGTATAAATTGACTTTTTTTAAGTTTTACGTTTGAGTTCGATAACAAATTAAAAGCTTTAATGTTTTTTTCAGGCGGTTGTCATCTTTACGTCTTCAGAGGAATACCGAACGACCATTTATCTTTTAGTAGAATCAAAGAAGGTCAAACTTTTTTCATATCTGCGTTGGTATAAAAAGTCTGGTGAGTGCATTTAACGAACACTTGAAAAGTTGACATAGATGATAGGAATGTCATTATTAGGGTTATCGTACGCATTAACTTTGTTTTTAAAGCATTAACTTTTTATACTCATTTTAGTTAAATAAGTTTGTGTGAACAAAATATTGGGAGACTCTTTTTTACCGAATATTTTTTTTACCCATGGGTACGTGATTCCTGAATATAAATTAGTATCCAAATGATTCAACACAGAAATCATATGGGACCACCATTTATTAGGAAAGAATTTAAAAAGAATAGATTTTGTACTTGACATTGCAAATATTTGAGTGTTACTCCTGGTAGTAAGTAGTATTCATCAGGCAGTCGATAATGACGCCTGTTGACGTCAACTGGCATATTCACAATTACCGATAACCCTCGGTCGCCACTTCCGAGCGCACTGAGCTTCATTCACACTGTGCTTTAAGTTCACTAGGAAGATTACAGCTTTATAAGTAACTAGCTTCTGCAAGCGGTTTCACCCGCATCCCGTGAGAACTACTTCCCGTACCGGGATAAAAAGTAGCCTATAGCCTTCCTCGATAAATGGGCTATCTAACATTGAAAGAAATTTTCAAATCGGACTAGTAGTTCCTGAGATTAGCGCGTTCAAACAAACAAACAAACAAACTCTTCAGCTTTATAATATTAGTATAGATACTTTTTTTTAGATAATTACACAGGCAATATAATTCATAACCGAAGCAGAAGAAGTACTGTCCAAGAGTTTTGGCTCACTTTTTCCGGAGTTCTGTTAATAAATAATAATAAATGAATACGTCACTAATTAATGGGCTTTATTTTTACTTTCGATCCGACATGATTGTGTCAACCTAAGAACATGGATACACTTTGTCGATGTCTTCATTTCTAAACGTATTAAAATACAGATTCCATAATGATATTCAGATTTTACCGCAGGGGCAACGCTAAGTCATATTATTACGTCAGCAAAATAGAGCTCTTACATTTGTGCATATTTTCAATTACTGAAAGAACCTTTCATATCTATTTAAACAATTCCACAAAAAATCAAAGGCCTTGAAAAGTTAAACAGCAATAGGTAGCCTAGTTCATTGGATCAACATAATTAGATTCACAAAAAAACTAAATTAAACAAAAACTCCTACGTTCTATGCTTCATAAAATATAATTCATTTCACGGTTTCATTAAACAATCGCCTATTAGTATTTGAATAACCATTGTTTTGTCACAATTTAACATGACCTACTTAACTTAAGTATATTACCCATTATACATAAATATTAAATAAATAAAAAAACAAAGATTAACAAAATATTTCTCATTTTCGTACGAAACAGAGCACATTAAAAACTTGGTGCGTGTTAATATAATATACACATGTTATTGTACGAAGTTTCTGACGTGAATAAATCTAATTGAGCTAATGAAGGAGGAATTTCTTAATTAGTAGTGTTTCGAACGAACCATAGGCACACGTAGTGTACCGAAACGGGTTAATTACGACCGATAACTCTTTAATTAACCTGCCTAATAACAGAGTATTTGCATTCGAGCCAATTAGGGAGTCGACGAGATCGATAGAAAATATTATTTACTCGTGCGCTCCACGTTTGTTGAGAAACCCACTGGTATATGGTAACGTGTTCTAGAAACACTTCGCTACTTTTTACGCGCATCTAGTCATTGGCCATTCATTTTAAATGCACTAATTTTCCTTAAGCGAGTTAAACACCT
Organism: Helicoverpa assulta; assembly: GCA_963856015.1. Lineage (NCBI taxonomy): Eukaryota > Metazoa > Arthropoda > Insecta > Lepidoptera > Noctuidae > Helicoverpa > Helicoverpa assulta. The sequence goes on from CAWLCW010000016.1 coordinate 9,446,854, forward strand.
ACTTACTGCATTCTCATGGAAATTCTACTTTTAACAGAAGTTTAATTAAAACGGTATTAAGTACATGGTATTACTTTTCCTCTTTTATTGAAGGGGAAATTGAGAACGAAAAACGGTTTAGACTATGGTACTTATAGCACCTGAAGGGATTTTATGAATTATGCCTGTACAACGATTCTGCTTAGATTTGTTTTAACCATTATTTGAATTGTTACCTTTCCAATGTAGTGAAGTGTGTAGTCGTCTTGCCTAATTAGACTCAATCTTTTTAATTTTCATTTCTGAAAGAAAAATAAACACAACAGGAAAACGCTTCTCAAATATCCAAAATAAGCCTACAATAAAACAAACAACATCCACTCGTAAAACACTCGTATCTACTTAAATAATAACATTAACAACAGCTATCAATTATAAGAAATGATTTTCAATAATTATGTTATTAATTGGCTTGTGGTCGATAAACACGAAAATATCTTGTAATCAAGAGGTCTATAAAATAGTGTGCAAACAGTGCGTAAGGAATGAACGTCAGTGAGCGTCACCCGTCACGCCACTGAGGGGTTATCTGTCGCGGGCCGCGCGCCCACTACTCCCTAATGAGAGGCGACGGGTTAAAAGTTACTACTACTTTCTAATTAATACTCACACTTTGTGTACATCTGCTTGTTAACGAGCACTTACATGTATTTGCTTCTCACTCGATAATTATTAGTCTCAGTGCTTCTGTACTTACTTGCTAGTAATACGTAGCCAATTTTAATGGATATTTTAATTATATTTATCGAAATGATACAGCTAATGGTACTCGTTAACTTTTACCTGTTCATTAATTTTAATCCAATTTCTAAAATTATATTGGTTATGTTGAAAAACAAGGAAAGTTGCCAAAGGAAATTGGATTCCTATTCGATACTATGGCTGTTTTTAAATACTAAAATTAATTAGTTTGTAACATTTTATTTACAAAATGAATTATTATCAAGTAGGTACATGGATTTATTGGGTGATTACTGTTTAAATAATGGCATTTAAGTCAATAGCGTTACATACAGCTAAGCATTATCAACAGTACCTAAATACGAGCTAATTATAAAGTAATCATAATACACAAATGCTTCTTTAATTTGCATAATTACGTAGGTATATTATAATAATTTATTAAAAATGTTGATTCATTTCTCGTTGATGAGTTTCTTTTTTTTTAATCGCGACCATTTCAATCCTCTGAATCCATATTTATAATTACATCTTTATATTAATAAAATGTAGATTATTATTTATAGTTAGTACCGTAACATTCCGATAGTTACAACAGTAGCGGTGGTTATACAACTTAATACATGTAAATTGAAGATTTTGACGAACATCTAATTGCGACCAGGAGAGAAAGATTAAAAATAAATAGACATCAGAAACTAGATGTGACCGCAGTGCACAGGTGTGGTAATAAAAAAAATATTTATTGACATATAAGCAACTTCTTATATCTAAAATGCGAAGAAAAAAATTATCAACGCAACCTCATTACGAAGTACCAGTAACCTCTCCATAATTAACTGTTAGGACTACAAAACATGCTGACTGTTAATTATATTAAAGATTAATCGATAATTATAAATCGAAATCGGCATAACAGCACTTTAACACTGGCGGATTTTCCGCGCGTTCGTGAGAATGTGTCGCGCGTAGAAAAAATCAGCGGAAAAATCCGCCAGAGTGAAATCACTGTAATACAGGTGCATGTATTGAAACATCTGAACGAAATCAAATCAATGGCCCTCCTTTGTATCACAAGTAACTAGTGTATTTATATTATTGCTTATCTTGGCTAAGACACACCCCCAGATAGCATTATCAGTGTTATGCCTAGTGTCAAAAACTTCTATAATTACACTGTCATCAAAAGGGTTTCAGTTCAGTTTTTTGTTTGGAAATCCATGGAAATTTTATAAATAATGAAAGGCATGTAGCGAAATATTACAACTTGATAATATATTGAGAGTATAAATAAAATCTTTTTTTTAGTTTAATAGGCTTAAGGTATTTAATCTAACAAAAAATACTGCCTCCCAAATAAAACCTTACTCTGATAATTTATTTGTAATATTCTGAACTCCTTAACTAAAGTGCTCTTGTGTTTAATTAGTCTAAATTACAATAACAAACTCTGTGTAGGTTGATTCGATAATAGGATTCCGTTATTTTTCTCGTCTCTAATTAGCGTGGCGTAAACTCATAATGATCGATAAATAGGCGACCATACGCTCGTGTAACATAAGGAGGAACACTTAATGCAACACGGGAGCACGAAACAAGAGTCGCAGCCCTAATTAAATAAGTAACAAGAGGAAGCACCGCCACCGTTGCTGAAAAACATAAGCCACACCAACAACCTAATTACTGGTGACCTTCGAACAGGGTTACCACCTTCTGTACACTAATAATGAATAAGTAAAGGATTAGAGTTATTTTTAATCTGATACACGGTTTCTTACATATTAGAAGTTTGGTCAGAAATAATTTCGGTGCAATACAGATCTGAAAATTTCTGACATAACATTGCAGTGCTTCGAAACAAAAATCCACTTACTTCTTCAGCTGATCAAATAACATCATCAAAATTCAATAGATCTCACTGACAGGTGCGTTATTGGATACAAATTGGATTTGCAAATTAAGCCGGACCGGTGAGTGAAACAGTTTAACTTTTTTTTTGTCAATTACGTTATTGGTACGCGGCGTACTTTGTTCAGTGGGGCTTGTTCCGCGATTAGTTTCCGGCTCAGTAATCAATTTAATTATTTAATTCACTCGCAGTTACACCGACTGTTTCAATAAATGCATTTTCTGTCCAAATAAAGAAGAATTGATTCCTAACTTATTAAGTAGGAAATGTAGGAATCCATGCAGAACAAATATTTTGTATTTCGAATATTTTTGCGAAGCAATATTGACTGTATATTTTGTTAGTTATTGAATTGTTCTTTAATCCAGTTGCAAATATCAAATGTCAGTAACAATTATTTTTTCCTGTTATTTCACTTTTAGGTTTGTTTTACCCAGATCAATTTGATAACTGTAATCAATACAAACGAAAATTGCATTGCAGAATGGTGTATGAAGTTTTTTCACAATTAACAGGAATTTCATTGTTTCGGCTACTGTTTCTGATACTTCCTGGATATATTTATTTAAAATGATTAGAGAAATACTGCTAATGTGAAAAAAACACATAATTATACATCACAAGCTGACTGTCTCCTGCATGCCACTATAGAACTGACAAGGCGTCATCTAAAAAAGAGGTAACCCTAACACAGCGTCAACATCCGTTTCTCTAGCTAATTTGTTTGTAGTACGGCGCGGAGGAGGCTGCAAGCCAGACCAATTAGTGCGCGCGGTGACCCTGCGTCCCGCACCGAGGACCCGCTAATGACAACCCTGGCGCGAGGGTCACATGTCACTTTAATTATTTTTAATGAAACAAATAAAAAAATTACTTACGAGCGCTATGAACGCTTGCTTTTTAAAAATATGTTTTTCGGTGCCGTAACTAGTAGACTAATTAGTATTTAAAGCTGGGTTAACGCGAACGCGATTAGGTACTTAATGCGAAATAAAAAGGAGAGGCCCGTTGTGTAAGGGTGTAGTTTACATTCTGTGCATGGAAACCTTGATTGTAATTATTTTCATTTAAACTTGTGGTTTATACTTGATACAATCAGTGGCGCCCCTATTGTGCGCGTGAGCATATTCATGTTTTGTATTATAAATCAGATCCTATTGTACTCTTAAGAAAGTGTTAACAATAGTATTAAACATTTATAATGATCACACTTTATTCATTACTTGGCCATCTGTCAGAGAGGTAAAGTTATTCATTAGATTAATTAAAATTCCATGTATAGAGAAAATATTATGACATAATGGAAATTTGGAGACGCGGCCATGCTGATCATGGTATGAACCAATCACCGCTGATTAATTTATCCTAACACCCACGTTAATTAAAGCCGGTTTATTAATTAGCCAAAATTAATTAATGGAAATGCACTAGTCCATTGTGCTAAAATATAATTTTGACATAGCTAATTGAACATTAAAATGATATTAATTTATTATGCGGCTGCTGTAGTATCGGTTGACGTAATAATACCAATATTTTATAATATCGAGCGAGCCGCGGTTACATTAGCTTAAACTCGGATTTACTCGTCACTACAAAAGAGGAATTATTTGTAACAAAAGCTTGTGATAATATTCATATGTATAGGACAGCTAACTTATTGAAAAAGTTGGGAATTACGAAATGACTTGAACAACTCTTATCAAAGACCTACTCCTTACAATTTACCGACATTATAAAATGATTGAGCATATTATGCATGTGAGTCATTAACTTTGCTCATGATATTTAAGTATATACCTTGACAACCTTAATGCGAATAATACGAATTCCTACAAAAATAATATTGCAATTCAAAAAAAATAACAAAAACCCGATAAACAAGTGGAGCGTCGTTAATCCATTTTGTATAAACATTCATTATGCGTAAGATAAGCAATAAAATGTTGTCCATTAATTGTGTACGGTAATTATAAGAACAGAAGGAGGCAGTGTTTATAATTAAAACGAATGAAGCATTGCTACACTGGCTGGGCTAGTGATGTAGCTCTAATGAGCTACTTGCTAATTAGAGAATAAACAAGCCGGATACGGGATTCTAATTGGCTTTTGGGACAACGATGTCGCGCTCAGCGCCACAGCCGCTCCGTCTTTTTATAGCAAAAAGATGCTTTCTTGTTTTCGGAGTTCCGTGTAACAACGATCTTTGTGTACCATACACGTATAATAATATTGATTTTAATTGTCGGCGAGCAAACTTGTCGCGTAAGCTCTCTTTTATAGAAAATCTAGTTTCTTGCCCCTTTATATTTAGTTTCTTGTAAATAAAACGGCAGGTATTAAGTATTTTGCAGCATTAAAAGCTTATGAAGGACTTTTTCTTGCTAATTGATAATAAATGTTATTTTAGCATTAATTAGCTTTCGCGATAACGACGCTGAGCTTAACTCGAAGCGAGTTCTACCTTTTGTAGCGAAAGGATTTCATGTTTTTATGGTGTTCGGGAATGGTGTGCCGCTAACTTGATTTAATATTTAATTACAAGTCCAGAATCTTTACTAATGAGTAAATAAATATTTTTGCCTTTCTCGGTTCTGTTGAATAATGTGTGCCTTTGTATGAATATTTCGACATTGTTAATTAAATACTACGGAGAAAAATAATTGCAGCTTTTTGCAAATAATGTTTTTTTCTCCAAGACTCCAGGTTTTTATTTCAGATGATTTTATTCTTACTTTTCTTCTGCGTTGTATTTTTTTCTTTTATGGTTGCACATTTTTTACACACGATTTCCACGAACAACCCCAAAATAACAATACTCGATGTGAAATGTACAAAGATCAAATATTTAAATTACAAACATTTTTGCAGTATTATTTTTCACGTGTTTCTTATTTCGGACTTGTTTTATTTTTATCCTTTATGTCAATTAGTTGCCAGTAATCTTAATCAGCGAACTTTGGTTGTAAGAATTTTCATAACATTCATCAACATACAACGTAGGTCCCAATTAGTATCATGTTCAATTATAAATACCTTACGCTGTACTTTTACTCATTAAAATTAATTATTGTCAGGGAGAAACGTAATTAATTGTTAAAAAATACACAATTGACTTAAAAATACATTTTTACTGTAAAAAGATAATTAATTTGTACTTTATCTTGGCTTAGTACAAGGTACTTGTAATGGAGATAAATGCATAACTTTTTTGAACTGTTCGACGGAACTTGCGTCAGTTGTTATCAAGTTTTATTGACAAGCTGTCCGGAAATGGTTTGTTTGTTACAAAACAGAGTCCCGCCTTATCAAGTACTCACGCCTACTTAAATAAAATTTATTGTTGTGTGCAAACTAATTGTGCTTTATGCGGTTGTCGGTTGTACCAGTTATCTTTACATGATAATAACCTAACCTATGAGTGCTTCGAAAATATTTAATTATCCGTTTTTTATTATATCTGCAGCAATACGTTTTATCTTATTTTGTTTCAGGTACCCAAGTTTAGTTTTTAAGTACTTTTGTGTTTATTTTTGGCCTTACTAAAAATAAAAAGTTTATCACATTCACAACTTAAACATATCCTTCAAAGCTTAGAGAACTTTGCTAAAATAGAACAAATAGACAATTTATTAGTCTAGTTATGACTACATGAGTAAATAATACTATTCAATACAACTAAACTATATGAATTCATTGTCGACGAAATTGACATTTGTCTTATCATTTGATAAGGGAAATATGCAAGTAGTGAAAATTACACAGTTACAATCATAAAATTGTATGAATAAAAATTAAGTCGGTGAAAAAGAATTAATAACTTAAATCTAATATATTATATTAAAATAAAAGATCCCTCATAGCGATAAGCGACATGATCCATACAATAAACTAATTAGTAATTAGTTTAAAACCATAGTCGCTTGCGTGGTTACTTCACTAACTTAATAGTTTTTCAAAGTGTACGAGTCCGGTGGTAGAGATCATTAAGCGACTCTTCAAACCTGTCGCCGCATTACACTAATTGACGCAATTAGAGGGATTGCCGAACGGAAATAAAAGTCGGCTCACCTTCATGAAACGCCGGCCCAGCCAATTAGTCTAGCAACCCGTAATTAGCCTCTTCAAAACACTCTTACGCTCGATTAGTCTTTACACAGTTGGAAAAAAATCACTGCACAGAAAAATCTTGTTCATTTTAGCTTATTCGGAAAATAATGTTTTTCACGGCACTGAAAAGTTTTGTCGCGATCGCGCGCCGGTTCGTGGGGTCTCGGTCGTCGACGTGCACTCGCCGCGGCCGCCACGGAGCGAATGCGCGCCTCGCGGCGGGAGGAAGCCGGCCCGCCACACACAGCCTGCGCTAGGCGGAGTGTCATGCCCTTCCTTTTCCCGTACGAAAGCTCCGCACTTGTGGAGCTTTTCGCACAAAGCTGTCGCGGCTGTTACGCCCTTTTGTGTTTGGAACGACGCTTAACTCTGTAAGTGGGCAGATTTTGCGCGGTATCGCATTTAGGCCTAAATAAAAACGATACTGAATCAAATTACGATCGGCCCATTAAGTCTCTGTATCGAATACATCGGTAAATATTTCTGACACTTACATGTTTTTCAGGTACCCAATCGACGAACTACCTAATTACAAAATAATTTGCATTTGATTAAAATAATCGAATTACATAAATACTTCAATGATAATTTCCCAAGGGGAACCTAATTATCGAGTAACATTTTCCTTAATCCCAGCTGTGGCGCTTACATGTAAGTACCTAAAATAAACATCATTGCGTAGACATAAGTACCTATTCTGTTGCAATACCTATTAATCACCACAATAACAAGAATTGCGATGTTAGTGCTCACATATAAATAAACATTATTAGACAAAATGTTACTTTATTTCGCAATAATATGCGTTGTGTGAATTTCCTGAAGATTAAGCACACAGTTGTAGCGAAACTAACTGGCAATTATAAACACGACACGAAGGATAGCCTATTCATCAATGATAAAACTCGTCTGCGACGTCTCATTCAATCTTTGTGACCACACTGCCAGCCCTGGCACTTTCCCGTCGTACGGCCATGGCACAACCCTAGCTTATTTTTTACCCTTATGGTATTCTTGCTAAAGGGGCATCACTAATATTTCTTCGGTTATAGAATACTGAATAACGCTTTAACATTGCTATTTGAATGGCATTCAAGAGTTTCAACGCCCATTTTTGTTTTGTAGGCAGAGATGTTAATTATAGTTGTTCTGCGAAATTAATCAAACTAGGTAAATAAACAAACTGATAGATTACGAAAACTGTCACAGGTAACTTTTAGGTACTGAAGAAAACGGAAGTACTTTTGAATAAGTATTTTATGAGATACTGATGCACAAATGCGGTTTTCGTCTCCATTGTTATTTATTAAAGTCAATCCGAATATGTAATTAATTTTGAAACTAAGTTAAGCTGCGGTGCAATTTACATTATAATATTATTAACTTCTAAATGTAAGTATGCGGCAAGTGATCAATAAGGGCGTCGTGTCGTGAGGGAAATAAATCGCTTACATAGTTACTAACCAGTTTGCACTAGATATAAAGGCAAGGTCCCACCATTCTCAGCAATAAATAAAACGATGATTCCGATAACTTGCAAGAACCCACCTAAGGAGTTACAGAAATTGAAAGCATTATACACGCTGGGCACGACCATATGCAGTAATATTACAAAAACGTTATAAATGCATTATTCTCCACTTAGACCGGTACCTTGTTATCATTTTATGGTGGCACTTCTGCATTGAATCAATTAAGCCTACGTGGAAGGGGTGCAATAAAGAATGATTTATAACTTACGGCCATAATAGTTTTTAATTATTTTTCAAGAGGGTACCTAAGTGCGTGGAAAAATGTTAATGCAGTGTCGTAAACATGTCTTCATACGAATTAAGTTACATTGAAGTCTCAAACCAGTACCAACGGATTCTTAGACAAGATTACCTTGGTATCTCTTAACTTTTATAGTTTTTAAATGTAGACAACTTAGCGAAATTGCTTTATAAAGGATACGTTGGATACAAGCGTTTCTAAATTAATGTTTTGCTATTGATAATACAAGTTAACACTTAGGTGAATACGTTTAAATTGCGTACAAACAAATCGGAACGAACGCAAGGCGTTCTGTGTCAATTTGCGATCCATTCAACGCACGTCCCGCAAAAATCAAGGGTGCGAACTGGAGCGACGGCTAACATATCGATATGCCGCCGTCGCTACTGCAATACTTACCTCACAAAACTGGGAACATTTTTAAAGGCCTTTTAAATCACGATTATAATTTATCTATACTTATAATAAATCTGTAGAGAGGTCAATTCTGTACATTAAATATATTTCCAAAATATCTATCAGGGGGTGATTAGTGATCGATACTGATGCCAAAAATGCAATCAGTAAAAATTTTGTCTGTCTGTCTGTCTTTCTGTCTGTCTGTCTGTCTGTCTGTCTGTATGTTCGTTATGGAAACAAAAACTACTCGACGGATTTTAATGAAACTTAGCACAAATATTCTTCATACTCCTGGGCAGGTTATAGGATACTTTTCATCACGCTACGATCAATAGGAGCACAGCAGTGATGGGAATTGTTGGGAAAACGGGAGAAGTTACTCCATTTTTTAAGCTTTCGTCACGTGTGCAGCCTTAGTGGCTAAAGCTAAGTAGTAACAGGCTAGGTACGCATAGATTTAGATAATTGTATAGGCTGGTGATTATTATTATTTCCTCTCTTTGCACAAAGTCCGAATCTAACGCGGACGAAGTCGCTGGCAGAAGCTAGTTAATGTAATATAATCTCAAAATTACTTCTCATTTAATTTGTATGTGTTTTTCTCTCTCTGATATGTACTCATTCCGGTGTTCAAGAGACAATATTTAACTGTAACAACTTATTAGTTACATAGATACCAATGATTGGCTGTTAGGTACATCAAATTAGTAAATACACAAATAGCACTAAGCAATAGGAATATTTGGGTCATTGCAGTATTTGAGTTATGTATCCAATTATTATGTTATTATAACTACATAATTAAAATTCCGTTACAATTATAGGTAGCGATTTTGAAGTATTTCAATTGATCTCTTGTTTTAAATGAAAATGCTGTTACAATACTTATCAATAGACATTGTAGTGATTATTTCTCATATCATATAATTTATGTGGCCATTAAAATAAATTCATAGTTTAATTGGTAGCCTCAGTTAACGTTTATGCACGTTAACTAACGACAAACGCATTTATCATTAGAAGCTAACAACAAGCTACATGCGTATGTCAATTATATCTGTGCACGTCAAACTAACAAGTCGTAGAATATGAAACTTGTCTGATACGAAACTCATCGATAAATCTTACTAACATCACTACGAGCGGCCCGAACAGGGTTGGGGAAACGTATTGACGCATTCATTTTCTATACACATTTAATTTATTGCCGAGTAACTCGAGACATGTACGCTCACAAATCAACCGAGCTTTTACGCGTTTTCAGCGACGTTTTGTGCGCCACTCACTCGGAAGCGCCGTATTCTACCAGACGAAGGGTTAATATCAAAAGACCTTTATGACTCGACAAAAAGTTAAATCTTGTATTGACTGTTCAAATCTTATAATGCCCTTTCATAAGGCCCCGAATTCAATGAATTTTAGTTTGGCAATGACTTAGACGCCCCTGTACAGTCAACCTGGTTTTGATGAATAGCGCATAATTTCTTATTCTATTTAGTAGCAGGACCAACAGAACCTGTTTAGGTTTTATTGTACCCTTTATTCAATTGAAACACTAATCGCTTTGTTTAGGTTTGAATACTTGTGTTATACTGCATGAATCATACCCCTTTGTAATTGCAAGGTGAGCAACCAATATATTGCATTAAAATGTAAATTTTGCCCTTAATTTGATCATCCTCGTGGACGTCTTTTTCAAAATACTACATCAAATTGTTACATTACATTATTAATAATTGTTATGTAATGGTAAAACTCTACCGAATTTGCTAAGTATAACCAAACAATGATCCTTCCTAAATAGAAGAATTATAACTTCAGCTTATCCGACTCACAAAAAACGTGGGCTTTTCAAGCTTTTATTGAATTCGACTTAAAGCAATTAATCACTGTTATCAGCGTGTTTCCTCGGAGTTTTTCGACAAAGGGATCGTCGGCTGACCATTGAGCCGCTGTTGTGGGGTAAACGCCACTATTGTCGGCCGCTGTGCATCGAGCCCGGCCATTGTTGGCGTCCATTGTGCTGGAAACTGATGACGCCTTCGACAGAGGTGGCTAAGTCGATGATTAGTCTTCGATAACGTTTGACACGGGACATTGGATTGATGGAAATTGTACACTGTTAATGTTTCATGCGTATTTGCAGTTTATTTGTTCCGTACAGTTACAAAATGAAGCCGTACACTAATAAGTTTGTACCTTAGAAGTCTTTACACTATTTTATTAATTAAAAAATAATGGTACAATAAAAACTGTAATAACCTTGGTTTGTGCATAAAGCTTTTATAATGGATATTAAATATGAATTACGACCCGGTTTGTGTGCAAATGAGATGTGTTATCAAGACTGTGTTTAATTAATATGTAATCTTTTTAAATAAAGAAAGCTTTACATTCGACGCCCAAAGTCATGCTAGTATAGTATATGCATGCGAAACTAGTATAGGTAGGTACTTTAATGCCTATACAAACATAAGCCCATTCACAAAGCTAGCTTAACAGTTGAAAGAAGCTCGCATCCCATCGCGCCGCTTAGCGAGCTCCCGCTAAGAAAACAACCAAACTGGCATTTGCATAAATTAAACGAAAGCACCTTTCTTCAGTTTACGAAGTGTGCTAATGACTCACGCGAACTGATTCAGGATCACGTGACGAACGAATTAAAAATGAACCATTTATTTGTGTTTGAAATATTTTTCAGGCTTTAGTTTGAACCTTCTATCACCGTGATCTACATACTGTTGGATCATGGATGTGCACGCTGAAAAACGGGCATTTAATTAGTGTAGCTGTGTTAGTACTACCTACCCTGCTTAACTTAGGGGTGATATTTTGTAATGATTTTCAAAAAACACCCGGGTACCTATTGCGAAATAAAAAAACAGATGTTTGAAAAAAAAAACATTATCATATATTTACGTTAACTTCAAATTAGGTTCAAAGACTATGACAAAAAAAAACATATCAGTAAATTATTGAATTTTGTTTTTGCTATAATCAAAACAAACTCTAAGCGTTGGTTAATTATAATAAAGCGATTTAAAGGAGCATACTGCAATATCCACCTTACGTGAAGTAGAACAGTACAGGCTGCGTCAACTTCGCATCACTTATTTGAATAATGTTCACTTTGTTTCGACAACAGCCTTCCTTATACAACTTAAAGATTACAATTAGAAGGGCCCTCTCAAGCGACTTAGCATTTCTAACGTAAAATTAAATTTACTTGACGCAACAAATTATTGTGTAAGATAATTCAATCTTAACAAAGCACCATGATCTCGATAGATTTAATTACCCAAAAAAACATTATCAATTAAAAAATAAGGTCATTATGGCCACAGATAACCTTACAATGATAAAACGGTGCATTTAAGTGTTAAATAAATGATAATTTTAGTTTAGTGGTAGGTATACGACAAAAAATACTGACAAAAACTGGTGCGCGGGCGCGACAGCCATGAAGACTTATTATTGTCACAAGCCGCACTATTATGACAATTATAGAAAACGGATAGAAATCAATCAATAACTTGTTTTTTTTACCTTATCGTTTATAGATTATTATTCTACGACCGCTTTTTTCATTGCGACATTTTGTCTTCTTATTACATCAAAATGTTCTGCATATTCTTAAAGAACTGTTTGCTTGATGTTTGTAAATAACGTCAACTCCCTGTATCATAACACCCGTACACAAAGCATACATTTCCTTGATGACAAAAACGCAGCGAAAAAACTTCAAACATCCCTAAATTCGTGCGAATCAAATCTACGGCATCGTGACATCGAAAAATTATGTACGGGGATTTAAATAATGAGATCAGTCTCATACCCCGCGGTCGAGTCACGAATGCCATGGGAAACGTAAACAGTGGGATGGGGGCATTATTCTAATCCACAAATTAGTTGATAAACGGTCCACCGTCATAAAACCATACCGAGATTACAAAGATTAATGTACGTCTTTCGTGTAATTGTTGATCTTCCTACTTTAATGGCGTGATGATTTGTTGGGAATTATCTTATAGATTTTTTTTATGTCCGGATGAAAAATAATAACTTAGGTAATTCTAAAGATTATGTCAAATGTTATTCTTTTTTTTTTCAATAGATTTAAGCTCATTGTTGTCCCAGAAATCCCAACCCTCTACTGCCATGATCTGTAGTGTCTCGAAGACATTAGATTAATGAATTGCCTAAAAGCGAGGATCTAGTTATAAATAGGTACTAATTACTGTTCCAATTAAGTAATTACAGTACAGAACAATTAACCGTTTAATGCGCCAGTACGAATCGCAGTATCCTGTTAACCCTGTAACACAAAACTTTGAGTTTTACATTCTAGATTTATTATAGGTATTGTAAATAACATAAACCGCAATACAAATGAAACAGTACTACGCATAGCATTACAAAACAAATCTACATTCCATCGACCGTGGTTACGAGTATCCGTAAGTAAACATAAAAACAAGAAAGACATGAAAAAAGAACAAATGAAGTCGGGCAACCCTCGGCGCGTCACCGCTGCCCAATCGTCCATTCAGCACGCGGCGGGGCCATAAAATTAAATAAATCCGTTATTTTTCAGAGTGAGAAATGTTCGGGCGGCGGGAGGCGCGCCGGTCAATCGGCCGGCACGATAACGGCCCACATTTGTAAAGATTTTGCCGGCCCACGCCAACCGACGTTATTCGCCGGACTAGTGGCCATACGTTTATGTAGAGTTAGGAGCAGTCAGAAAGCTCCCAGTAATCATAAACCTTTCAGTTCATTTGTGTGATTTCAAAAACAAGAATTGTATTGCATTAGCCCTATTGTCATCAGTGATCCAGAAGCCAAAGATTAACTATCCCATGTCTCATATGAATTAAAATCAGCTGACTGAAAGCAGTCAGACAGAACAAAGTACTCGTGCTCGCCTGCTCGGTGCAACTAACTCCTAATGAGTTCCGCGTGATAGACGTCAATAAAATTAAGGCCCTCTGAATTTAGTCAGAATCCAAAAAAACTATGCATTCTTTACATACCGACTTCCCGGTTGGCTGGTGATGGACGAAGTTCTAAATAATACGTTAAATACAAGTTACTTATGTGCATTCTATTCCATTCTATAGTCTACGTCACATCATAAGGCGCACACTGAGCTAGTGAAGCTAAGCCGCGAATAAATGAAAATTGATTTTAAGATTGCGTGGCCCCAGCCTCGTTGACAAATACACCGGCTTCGGCCCACGTATTAGCTTAACTCCCCGTCGTATAACCACGCATTCGGAAAATGTACTGTGAATAGTTGTGTATTATTGAAAAACAATTTAGCGTTATGGTATCGGTACAAACAGAATTTTATCATTGACGCCCACACTCTTTCGTTATTAGTAGTTATTGGTATACTGATTGATATCTGATATGCTGACTTATCCTCATATTAAAGCAAGAAGATTCACATTATTTTTCTAATTTGAAACAGTGTAAGTAAGCACATAATATGCTACTTAGAGATTGTGTGACACAGGTATAGAAAGAAATACCAGCTTAAGTAATAAATTTAACTTGACAAACAAAATAAAAGTAAAGCTAACTATACAAAGATATACCGACATGCCTTTTTTGAGCACAATGAGAGAAATAATTAATTTTGGATCTCACAAAGAGGCCTGCTAAATAAAATACGGGTATCCAGGATTCTGTGGAAGCAAGTACACTTTTTCGCATGTATAGGTACTTATGTAATATAATCAAACTAGCGACCCGCCCCAGCTTCGCACGGGATAGTAGTATTTCCCTACACATTAATGGATATTATTATATATGTTACAGCCATAGTGATTAAATATATATTTAATCACTGGTCATTATATATATTACTTTATCCAAATTGAGTAGATATTATAAATAATAGCTAGATAATATGTATAATATGCAGATTTATTACTTTGGCTGTAACATATACATATAAACCTTCCTGTTGAAACACTCTATCTGATAAAAAAAAACACATGAAAATCGGTTGCTTAGTTTTGAAGATTTAAGCGTACAAAGGGACATAGGGACAGAAAAAGCGACTTTGTTTTATACTATGTAGTAATGATTATTGGGTTGACGTGGAGGGTGACAATTAGCCTCGATGGGGGAGGGTACAAGAGCAGTGGCCACACGTGACGTCACTCATCTGCATCGCATTCACCGGCTCCGATGGAAATTTAAATACAGTATAAACTCTCCTTTTTACGGCGCGTTTTTTTCTCGTTTCGCGTCATATGGCGCGGTAGGGAAAGTACGGATAAGTATTATTAAGTAATTAGTGCTGTGACGCTCAAATTGCTGCAGCTAAACGTATATGTCTACAGTTTTATTTTCGTGGTGCGGTAAAAATATAATGCTTGTGAATCTCTGCAGTACTTTCGACCTTTACTGCTCACACAACTGTCTATAGGTACTATTCGTAATCTACAAAGAGCGCCGCGAATGCATGGTGACTATTAAATTATAAAGAATTAAATGTACACTACATCTATTGTGCGATCACGTTCATTCAAAAGTAAAACTTCATTCTATCAAAGAATTATGCGGCGTGAACACATTCACGAAATTAATTGTGAAAATAATAAGCGTATCTTAAAAAAAAAAAACGTGGGAATAGTACGGTGTGTAATGAGTTGGACAAAAAATGGACTGTTTAATATTGTAAAGAGGGACGTGATTAAGTTTGGGGCTTAATATCCGCCGGGGATGCGCAAGACATAATGCACATCTAGCTTAGGGTTGCCACGGTTGATTAAATCCATCCAGCGGTTTTTTTTATATTCTGATTTTGTATGCGTATTTAATGTAATTCGCGAAGTTTTATAATATTTTTTAATTATAAACATCAGTATAAACACAAGCATGTAAATTATGTAAAAAACTACATATAAAATTGAATAACAATTTTCAAAACTGTCTCCTATAAACCCTCTTTAATGATTTTGACTATATATTTGCAGAAGAGAAACCTATAGAGTTGCATAATTATTTCAATAACTTTCATAAAACTTCAAAATATTCGAAGTATCAACACTGACAGCCCTATTAATTTGCCATATCAACTGGCCAGTAGCGAATAGAATACGACCGCCCGTAACAGTAGGGACGCACGCCAGCTATCGAAACACTTGATCAGTTTACTGTTTCGAAAATTAGCCGCCATTTAATTTTGAACTTTATGTCGTACTCATTAGAATCTGAACAGGGGTGTATTTTAAATAAACAAGAGAATATTCATTCTTGTGGCATAGTTAGCAAGGGAGAGACGTGTGTATGACGTTATAAAATAAAATTGAAGCCGCAAGGGCACTCGACACGGATCTAATTAAATGATAAGTACGATCTAAGATTAATGTCCTCTACTAAAGAGATCATGACTAAAATCCTTAAACGTCTTATGAATGGGAATCTAGGTCGAAGAATTTTAATTAGGTAAACTAATTTATTCAGATTCATAAACATTTCGGACATTTTATTTTCTTATTACGCACGAAGTATTAAGATCAATATCCATTTAACATCAAAACGGTAGACAGATATAAATAAAAAATTCCGGCAGGTCATATCACAGCAAAAATTCATACACAGCACAAACTGATTGTTTTTCGGAGAATGTTCCAGCTTTTACAGCATTGTTCGCAATAACAAAGCCCCACTTGCAAACCAACTAAATCAGTCAAAGGCTACACCGGACCCTGGTTGCTCGATACGAAGCTTATTGGTTTTAGAATACGCAGAAAGAATGCTATAAGTACATACCTAGATATATTGATGGATGAACTTTGTGCATGATTGATTGGACAGTTACATACAAATAAAATAGCAAATTAAACTAATACAGATCAGGAATAAAATTATAAAGTTCCTTTCATCTACATGACAATACAATGTTTTGTTTAAAATCTTTCTCACGGCACTCAATTCAATACCCAGTTAACATAATCTTTATTTATTTTGCGGTAACACTGAACGCAAAGCCAAACTTAATGGTGTGTAAGCCCGAACACATTAACACCAGAATAAAGATTAGGGGTCGAAACGACCACGTCACGTCATATTAGTAAGGACCATTAAATTAATCCTCTATATATTTTTATGAATTAAAAATTATGAGAATTCTCAATAGACTTTTAAATTCAACTTAATGATTCTTACAAATCGAACACAAGCTACTTATTTCATTAGCAATAATTAAAGAATAATATGTTTTTATACTATAAAAGCACATCACATTCCATATAATCGATCAATTCCAACTACTGAAACCACATTTCATTAATGTCCTCAATCCTGAAGCTTTATAACAAACAAAAAAGTTAAAATATTAATGTATCAGATCAATATATCCACTATCCATTGATTTGTGTAACACTTGGGTTCAGAAGCGACATCCATAATATGAGACGCATAATAAGGGATTTGCGGCGGTTAGCGGGTGTTTTCGGCCTGATTTGCGAACTGTGCCCGCAGATGGCAGATAGCGCGGCGCGTGCCAAATGATCGTGTTCCGACATTCGTGACCGCACTCACGCGCATAGACGTAGCAATCCATAGATGCGGGACTCGTAGCAAAGCTTTTGTACGCCTCGTAGCTTATGAAACAATACTATTTCGTTTTTTTTTAATTGTTTGGTCATTACTAAGTAAGTACTTGAACAGATGACACCATATGAATTTGATCACATATACAAATTATGATAACAGGAACAATTGCCTGATTTTAACCTGAAAATATAAAGTTAATTTTGATTGCGTACAACTTACTTAGAATCTAAATATAATTTCGGCTAGTTAACGCCAGTAACATAAAGTAAAGATTGTATGTAAGTATGACACGAGTAAAACCTCTATCCGTCTATACGTCTGTACTTATACTATGACTGTGAAATGGTCGCACGCGCCGGCCACGCGACTCACCGATCATGGGTTATCTTTGCTTATGCTACGCGTGCAAGTGACACTACTTTCACCCACCACACTAAGGGCAGAAATCACCAAACTTTCCGTATGCAATTAATAGCCCGTACCATTTATATTAACGCTTTTTTCGATACAACAGTTAATCCATATTTCTTTATACGAGCATCGAAGAATACAATATGGCAAAAGCTTTTGTATTTTTTTGTTAACTTCTTATGAACTAGCTCTGACTTTTATTAGTGTTTCGTGTATCATCAATAAAAATTAGTTCACGTTAATGTTAGTGCTTAGTAATGTACTTTACGTACTTCCAAGTAAGAGCAGATTTTATACAGCATTTTAATTTTTATATGGAAACGGACTAACCATAAGTCTATCGGAAAACTATGAAGTAGATACGTAGAAGGCAAATTAATGCAAAGTTCGCAAAAAAATCGTACAATAAAATGTGTAAAAGAAAAAGGCTTGCAAGTATAAAGTGGAGAGGAAATAGACATGATTCCCGCCAGATCTCCTATAACCCGTGCCGTAAATACCTGCATAGCGCGCGTACCACGCCGCTCATTTGTACAGCCGACATTTTAATAATCGCATATTTTTATAAATGTCGCAGGCACTTGTACGATTGTGTTGTACCTGTGTTTCGGCTAATATTTTTAATAACCCTCATCTTTTAAAGTAGACGGGCTACAAATAAGTAGATCAGATACAGTTATCGGCACGGATATTGGGCTATGACCTTCACCTGCGCAGAAGCGATTTATTGGTTTACTGCCTTATGTGTACAGTGCGCAAAGCGATCCCCACTCTTCCGCCGAGAGCCCAATATCCGTGCCGGTAACTATACTTACAAATATTAATACAGCACAACAACCAGCATCAAATTGAAACATTGATTGAAAAAAAAATGGATTTATTCCGTAGGTATACTATCCTACAGGTATTTAATTATTTTAAATTATAAATAAAAAAAGGTAGTTATGTTTACATAAACTGCAATTATTGCAATTATTGCAATCAGTGCAGGAGACATTGGTATTTTTTGTGATCATTTGTTACACTTTATTTTATATAGGTAAGTATGTGGTATGCCCCGCAACAAAAACAAGCGTAATTTAAAATTAATTATTATTGCAACAAAAGGTCTTTGGTTTTACACTATTGAACAAAATATAATTAATTGTTATTGATATATCGTTAATTGTATATTTATTCGATATATAATACGATGATTATGTTTATCTAATTAACCGCAAACAAGCTAATTTAGTGAGTAATAGACAGAGCAAATATGTGACTAACTGGGGATCTAGTACATACTATGTGAAACCCCGTAAATAATATATACCTAATACCTAATTAGTTCCCATTTCAATAACAATTAACAGAACAAATATATTTGAAATTAGTGTAAATAATATATACCTAATACCTAATTAGTTCCCATTTCAATAACAATTATTTTAGCCAAATGAAATAGCTTGGACGGCACATTCGCACGTTCTCAATTCTTCTTACGTACGAGTATAACTTATGGATTGCTTACAGATATAAAGGATCTAGTAAGTTTGCAAAAAGTCTGAATGTGAAGAGTTCCCATGGCTTACGTCGCGTCGCATCCCACGGGCCGTACGCCGTGTCTTTAGAATTTTAATTAAATTGTTCATTGGCTCAATTAAATCGATTATTAAAAGCCGCGCCGAGTCGAGGGGTGAAACGGTACGACTTCGACTTCATACTTCATACGCGACATGTCGTCTATTATGTTAGAAAATGTCTAATTGAATTCACTAGCATGGCATTATTATTTCAAATATAGCATTGATTGTTAACCATTGAAGTATGACTGTGAAACGACGAAGAATTTAATTAAATATATCTGTTTTGGAAAGGTATAATTGCTAAACTGTTACAAACATTAAAATATTTTCGGCTTCAGGGAAATACGGGCTAGTAAAAAGCAATTGAATATTTGATGCTACGAATTAATATCACACTTTTAAAGTAGGTAATAAAAAAACTTTTTCAAACATCAGACTAGTTCATATACCACCAACTGGGAAAACATTGACAGATCAGCTGTCTAATTTAACAAATATTTATGTAACACACTTCAGGAGGAAATGTTAATTTAACCAATATAAATTGCACTTGGCGCAGTCAGGAAG
This sequence comes from Helicoverpa assulta, assembly GCA_963856015.1. Lineage (NCBI taxonomy): Eukaryota > Metazoa > Arthropoda > Insecta > Lepidoptera > Noctuidae > Helicoverpa > Helicoverpa assulta. The sequence continues at coordinate 9,466,882 of CAWLCW010000016.1, forward strand.
CGCCTATTCTTAATGAGCATGCAGAAATAGCATGAAACTATGTTCCAAGTTAGGAGCAACAGTGTTCGTGAAACCGGCCCTGCGTTCGCCTTCTATAGCGATCCAATTATTTTGCATGCTCGCAACAATGTCATTAGTTTATTTTAACACTATTATTATGCTTGAAATAGAATATTATGGGTGAATAGATACTAAATTATTTTGAACTATAGGTAGGACATCCGTCGCGGACTTAAAAGTTCTTTCATTTGATGGACATGATAAAGCTATAATGAACACTTGAGAAGAAACCCATAGGAATATAAACTTTTAAGGTATACCTACTTAGATTTTTGTAAAAACAACAAATTGTGACTAACTGCAAGTTAAATTATGTCGACTCTTAGGTACCTATATATTTCCATTTAACAATTAAACTTTATCAATGTCACTATTATTTTACGGTTTTAACCTAGACTGGCTAGTGTATCTACTTAATATTAATTAGTATGCACCTGTCGTCATCAAAGTAAGAAACATGGAAGATGTAGGTACTTAGATACTTACTTGAGCTAAACATGATGAAATCTGCAACAGAATGTACCCATTTAGGCAAGGCACAGACTTTATGAAGAAAATGGTCAATAGTATGATACAGTCAATAAGCTACAATTTGCACTCCAAGAGTAGAGAACATTACACGTGGTGTGTATTATATCGTTAATAATGGTACAGTATCGGGTATAAATTGAGGACAATTAGCGATGGTCGTAAATCGACGCAGCATCGCCGCAGCTAGCGGCTCCCGGGGGCGTCATCGAGCAACTAATTTATTGTTTTTCTTACCATTATGTTATTAAGGATAGTTCCACTTATAGATATGTTTTATTTGAATTATAGAATATAGAGGTAGAACGTACCTACCACTTATGGGATGCCCGCTTGACACATATTTAAGGTGTGCTATCCAGATAGAATTGGGTGCATGACAGGGATCCTAATCAATTCGAATAGGCACTTAAGTCACCTCACAGTGATCTACAAAAAAAAAACATCACAATGTATTCATAAGTTTTTTCTGGTAAAGGCTAAAATTGCATCTATCTAAACAGTAAGCCTTCTTTCTAACATAATATGAATAAACGACGAATTAATAGCACAAATCCTTATACTTACCTCCTTACATCGGCATCGATGGCTTGTCGAAACTTTTGCAACACATGTTCTTGAGCGTTTTGAAAAACTTTAAGTATGGGAAATGCGCGATCAATCACCAACAATGGTAGAAAGGAGGGACCCTCTCGGGAAAAAAGTTGAACGGGGTGTAGCTGATTTATCGGTGTAGTTGGAATTATCGCCATTTGCAATTCTTGGCGTGGCGGGCTTAGCAAACAAGTTGAGATAACGACTTGTGGGAGGCAATGCCGACGCCACTTGCGGAACTTCACGCATTCTTTGTCTACGCTTTGTTGTACAGGACCAACGTTCTGTAGCCACGGTAAAGTCGTTGATATTTATAGTATGGTGTAATTTAATAGTCACTGTATCACGAATACGTTTATACAAAACAAATTGGCAGGCAGACCTTTTAAGTACGTAAAGATATGAGCTGAAAAATATAAACCTTCTGTACCATGGCTGAATAAGTAGGGACTTTTAATAAAATTAACATTACTTTTCAGAATAATATTCGCGTCTTATCTGCTTTTGAAGTTTAGCTAACTCATTGAAAGTAGCTCTATAACACAACAAACTCGTATGTATAGAACCTCGGCACAGTCCCATAGGCGAGGCGCCGACAGACGACACCCATGGGACATCTCAACGACTTCCCCGAACTTTACCCAGTCGCCAGTCTGGGCATGGCTTTAGGAGTTTTTCCTTTACGCTGTTAACTACCACCACTTCTGATTAATTCGTTTTCTTTCACTTCTTAACATCTCATCATCAGGGTCTTACTATGAAAAAGGGATATAAAATGTAAGTTCTTGAGTAATCAAGCTGATTAGGTAAAATACCTACATGACTGCGTTCACTCAAGTCCTTGAAGTTACACAGTTTCCTAAAAATTATGGGTCCCAATCTAATAAACCTAGGCCCGACCGATTAATCTATGCAACGTCGTCGTTGGAGGACATAATTTAATTCAAGTCCCGATATGCACTACTTCCACTAAGACTCAATGTAATTAAAATGGAGAATAACAACATTAAGAGAGAACAGGTTCTTAATAAATTGATAAAATCTAACCACGATCGTTGATAGGCATCATGATTGATCAGATAACTCGTTGAGTGCATTACAGCAAGTTATATGTATAGTTATGATAATTACCACCCATTTAAATATGTCTGGATAATGTGGGAATGTAATGTATTCATGGCGATGACATTTAGATGAAGTATCAGCTTTTTTTTGTACATGATAAGAATGAGACAACATTGATCGTTATCACTTCACCATCATAAACATCTGTTGTAGCACTGAAGCTAATTACATAGTCAATGTCTGCCACAGTGAAAAAAAAATGTGCGAGGAGTTTGATGAATGCAGTATGACCAAATCTGAGACTCAATTATAATGACATCTTACATCACGCTTGAACTCAGGGTTTTGATCTGTACGGCTAAAACATGAACCTAAGTATCCTAATCTGTACCTTGTTTTTCACAGGATCTAAGACTTGGTGTATTCAAGTCAAAGAATCATTTGTCTATCTTTTCCCAAATACGTTGGGATCGGCTACCAGTCTAACATCTTATATTATAGTAAACCTCTCCTATTATCAATTATTAACTACAATAGCAACCAAAACTGAAGCAGGGACAAATCACCTGATGATAACCCACCTCATTGTAACCGCAGATGACTTTATAATGTCTGTAAAATAAAGCCAAACGTTAATGCAGCACGCAGGCAATCACAAACAGTGTAGTGGCAATAAATGGTCCTTACAGAGGTGTAATCACCGGTCTCTCGACCCCTAACCCTCGCTCAAGTTAACACCGTCAGACGGCGGTCGTCAAGACCGAAAGACATTAAACTCAATGTAACGCCGCGGCGGACCCGTATGGCCGCTCAGCGATTATCTTAAAGTTAACCCTGTCGTTACGATCCTTATTTGCGGTTGCACCGAACTGAGAACGCTCCCCGCCTGTTAAGTTAGCATCACATCAAATTATATTGGGAGGTAAATTTTAACACATCTGGTGAGCGCAGAGTCCTTTTATGCACCTTGTTTCACACACATTTTTTTCTTATGGATTATGGATCTTTTGGGAAGTATCGACTTTTTATATTTTAATAAATAGGTATGATTTGCTGATTTTGTAGAGACCTATGTACCTACCTAACTAATTGATACCTACTCTGTCATTCAATATAGGTACCTACACAGCATACTTTGTGCCGTATGAAGGCAGCACTATGTAAGTAATCAACTCTATTGAAATGACAACAAACCCCAAAGAGGAGAACGCTAGAATCAGTAATGGAACACGCTTCAATGTGAACGCAGCCATACTCGTTCTCCGTAGTACGAGGAACAAGGCACTCTGGCAGTTACAATGTTCTCCGAATGAGATGCGACTCGGATGGCCGCTTTGCGTCACCACCTCGCCATTTGTCCGATATTGGACCGTTACAAGTGAATGCCGCACACGTCAGCTTCGATTATGTCCTCGCAATTCCTATAGCTTTGTTTTCAATGGTCTCGAGAATGTTTGGTTTGTAAGTTCTTCCTTACTGAGAAAATGAGAATTGAATTTGTAACTTAAGTGTGTATTATGGTACCTTCCTAAAGTATAACACACTTAACTATCACATGTCATTATGATGATCCGGGTACCTACTTAGGCTACTATTAAATATTGTACTCTACCAACGCAATTATTATGTCAATCGATGAACCTCGTCAGTCGAAGTTATTACATGTATTCAGTTTGGTGAATAGTTAAAGTAAAAATATTTTGATATAATTTGAAGTCTTATAGTTTTAAAAGTTGTTTTGCTGTACTGGGAGTTTGTATATCACGAGTAGAACTTTTAACAAAGACACTGACCCCGCAAATTGCCTAGATAACAGAAGTTCCTAGTTACATGGGAGTTCATATCTCACGAGTAACCTCTGGAGGAGGACCACGAGACCTACGCGTTTTGTACCTACGCACAAAACGTCAAATAGTAATTAAAGTAAAAGTCCTAATACCTAGGTGCAACAGGTTATCCAAAGTTATCTTTAATTTTATTTCAAAGCCTACGGTTTTTTCCATGTCATTTCAATACTTAAATAAAAAACGACCGTCTTAAGGTCTTAAATAATTGGCACTTTTTATTGATTTCTTTTTATCTTTTATGTAAATGGACATCTACAAATGTTAATATTTTGGCTTCATTGCAAACTCAATATACCTAACATACTCTTCTCCAAGAGTCACGTCTCTATTAATAACAGGAACTGAAGCAGTCACCAGAAAAGATTCATAGTCACTGTAAGTAAATTCACAACATGCCCGTATGATACCATACGGTCCTATCACAGTGGGCCCAGAGAAAAATCTTGTTCCAAAGTGAGGATTGGCTGTATAACAGTTTACTACAACTTCACCACCACAAATAGCTTCTATCATTAAATTGCAGAACTCGTTAAGGGACCACGCCATACCCAATACCGCGGATTCACAACCTTGTTTTTGGAATACTATTTCTGTCCCCGATTTTCTTACAAGACGCGTTAATGTGTCTGCTTGACATGGATCTATAGTATATTCGCTTGGGCAGATATTTGAAAAAAGTGGTATTACTGTATCATCTGAATGTCCTCCTATTACGGGGAGGAATAAGTTTCGACAGCTTACTTGTAAAGCGTGTGCAGCGTAAATGCGGGCCCGGGCGGAATCAATGTGCGTCACACCAAACACCTTAAAAGGGTTATATGCGCCATATTTATACAAGAGAGCACTCGCAAATGGAACCATTGAATTCAGTGGGTTTGTAGAGATTGCAAGGAATGCTCCAGGATTTTCGTCGGCGATTGCCCTGCAAAGCCTTTGCATAGCGGGAGCATTCGCAGCAATCATTTGTTCTCGACTATTACCTGGCTTACGTGGTACTCGCTGAGCCATCACGACTAGTTCTGAACCTCGAACAGCAGCATGCAAGCCATTTACGCCGGTGAACCCACTCACTTGCGGTCCTCCAGGTAGGTGACCCAATTCCATTGCAGCTCCTATATTTTTTTCATCGTCATCGTATAAGTTCAGCTTCTGTAGTTTGAGGTTTTGTTTTAGCAGAAGAGCCAAATTTGCACCTACTTCTCCTACGGCACCAATCACAGAAATTTGGACATTTCTCACCGATATATGTTTCAATTTCAACAGCACATTTTTATTTAAAAGCAAACCGATGCTCTTCTTCTGAAACATGTTAATTTTGTTAAACAATTGTACGTTTTATAAAGATCTGTTACATTGTAAATGTCAGGGGCTGGTCACTGCCGTACTTGACTAGATTTCGGTAAAAAATTTAGAAAAGCGCCATCTGCAATCCTCTTCCTAAAGTATTTAATATCTTCAAGTGATAATAGATGGCTCTTTAATCAAAAATTAACTTCCATAAAATATCACTAAAATTATTGAAATCTAAAAATTATTTTATATATTAGTATTACGTAGGAAATCTATCAATTATTTTTATTAAATCTGTACACTATTTTATATACATAAATTATTTTTCTATAATTATTTTTTTGGTTGGCAATAAACCGTGCCAACTGCCAATGCTGAAGTTAGAATTTGAATTTTAATGGCGAGTACAGTACATACAATTTGTGTGTTAAGTTTTCGTCCATTTAAGTGTTTTCTGCTGTTGACTTGCGTTGATTTGAGTTTTACTCATCCGCTGTGTTTTCGGTGAATTAGTGAGTGAGTTGAGCTGTGCTCCTCTGTTTCATTGTTTCACATAACTTGCGAAAAGACGCCATTAGTGTTTAGTATTATTTGCGATAAAGACGCCTTTTTTGTGATATTTGTGAAATAGACACTGTTATTGTGTTATTAGCGATTAGAGACGCTTGTTTGAGTGCATATAATCATGCCGAGGCGGTGCGAATTGGGATGTTCACACAACCCGGGTAAGTGCTTTCTTTATCAAGTTCATAGTACCTAGGGCCCGATTCTGTTAATAGTATCATTAAGTTATTAATATCAAAATTGAATAGAAATTAAATCGCAATATCAGTTTTAACCATTTCGGGCATTCTGCTACTAATATTTATAAGACCAATCGTATTCCAACGACATTCGATTGGTTGCTATTGGTCTGCCGTTTTGGTTTATAGGTACATATTACCATATTATTCTTAGTCTATATTGCCATATTGCCTCAAAGTCGTGGTGGCCTAGTGGGTAAAGAGCCAACCTCACAAGTATGAGGGCGTGGGTTCGATTCCAGGTCAGGCAAGTACCCATGCAACTTTTCTAAGTTTGTATGTACTTTCTAAGTATATCTTAGAAACCAATGACTGTGTTTCGGATGGCACGTTAAACTGTAGGTCCCGGCTATCATTTAACATCCTTGGCAGTCGTTACGGGTAGTCAGAAGCCAGTAAGTCTGACACCAGTCTAACCAAGGGGTATCGGGTTGCCCGGGTAGCTGGGTTGAGGAGGTCAGATAGGCAGTCGCTCCTTGTACAGCACTGGTACTCAGCTGAATCCGGGAATTATTCCCAATAGTCCCCTCTAGCGCTGTCCTCCGGGGTGACAGCCGGGAATTGTCTTCCCAGTTATCACCGGGGTGACAATTTGTGCCGACTGTTCCCTTTGAAAACTGACTAGAGGGGACAAATGGGAAGTCTATTTCTCAGTTGTCACCGGGGGGGTGACATTTGCTACGGTTCCTTCTTCCTTCCTAAGAAAAAAAAATGTAATTACCATAGATTTCAGGTTTTTTATTTATTATGTTACATAGAATCACATAAAAAAATATATATATTATTATTTTAACTAACACAATGTCAACAGGCTTACAAAAATCGATTTTTTTATAGTAGTTAATACTACTATAAAAAACAAAAACAACATTATGTTTCCTATAATAGGCACAATCACAGATAACTTTAATTAATACTAATCACAGATAATCACTAATGGTTAAGTTAAAAGTGCTTATTAGTCGCATGCTTATTTGTAACACAGTTTGTAATCTTGTTAAATTAAATAAAATTAAGAAAACGATTGGTGTTAATAGAAATTAATAATATGTGATGTACCTATTAAAGGAAACACAATGTTGTTTGTTATAAGAAATAAAAACCTGAAATCTATGATAATTACATTTTTTTTTCTTTGGAAGATTCTATGTAGCATAATAAATAAAAAACCTGAAATCTATGGTAATTACATTTTTTTTTCTTTGGAAGGAAGAAGGAACCGTAGCAAATGTCACCCCCCCGGTGACAACTGAGAAATAGACTTCCCATTTGTCCCCTCTAGTCAGTTTTCAAAGGGAACAGTCGGCACAAATTGTCACCCCGGTGATAACTGGGAAGACAATTCCCGGCTATCACCCCGGAGGACAGCGCTAGAGGGGACTATTACTACATAGTATAAAACAAAGTCGCTTTTTCTGTCATGTGTCATGTTGTATGTCCCTATGAACGCTCAAATCTTTAAAACTACGCAACGGATTTTGATGCGGTTTTTTTTAATAGATAGAGTAACTCATGAGAAGGTTTTTATGTATAATAACATCTATTAAATAATGGAGAAATACTGTTACCCGTGCGAAGCCGGGGCGGGTCGCTAGTTGGGAATAATTCGAATCCGGTTAGACTGGAAGCCGACCCCAACATAGTTGGGAAAAGGCTCGGAGGATGATGATATTGCCATATTGCAATCGTAAATCGTTTGCAGACAATATGATTCATTATTGAATCACAGAAAAGGATAAACACGTTTATTTAAAAGAAAAAATAGTGGAATGCCACATACGCTTCAATCGTAATTGAGTCGTGATTGGATCTCAGTCGGATGTGAATCGCATGTCGCTAAAGTAAAATTAGCAGGGGCAGGATTCTGCGCAATTTTTTCTTTGAAATAAACGTTTTTATCCTTTTCTGTCATTCAATAATGAATCATTTTGTCTGCAAATGATTTACGATTGCAATATGGCAATATAGACTAAGAATATTATGGTAATATAGACCAAAATGGCAGACCAATCGCAAACCAATCGAATGTCGTTGGAATACGATTGGTCTTATATTAGTAACAGAATGCCCGATATGGTTAAAAAAGCTGTTGCGATGCAATTTCTATTCAATTTTGACATTATTAACTTAACAGAATCGGGCCCCAGAATCGTGCTCCTGAAAGCTCCTAGTCATCCGGATAAACTTGTCATCACGGGAGATACCAACTCAGTCAATTATAAGGTTGGGCGTTTAGAGAAACACAGTTCCTTACGAGTAACCATTTATTACTGAATCCCATATGAAATGATACATGATTTAATAAGATAGACATACATAGATAGACACGCGCACACATACATAGGTAATAGGTATTCATTCATACATACACTATACAATATCAGCATACAAACTTCATATTTTTGTAATTTATTTTTCAGGTGTGACACAACATCAATTTCCACACCCAGAAAAGAATCCTGAGTTATTCAAAGCCTGGGTTAATATAGTTGGTGGAAAACTGGAGACTGCAGATGATATCAAATTTTACAGAAAGCGAGTCATCTGTGACATACATTTTGCAGACAAGTTTAAGAATCGCAACAACCGTTTAAATAACATAGCTGTTCCTACTCTCCATCTTCAGGGTAAGATTTAGATCTTTATTCTTGAACTAGATCGCAATGCCACCTACTGAGTTAAAATTGCCATTAAGAAAACAAAATTCTTAATTATTCACAATTAAACTGAACTGAAATCTTTTAGGCCACCTGTTTGCAGTATATTAATATTTAATTGGATATAAAATGCAGTTCATTCACCCCTTAACCAACTCGGTGAAGGTTGTTGTTTAGTGGGATCTTAGACTTGTTTTTACTATTTCCAGGTGCTCCATCACAAGATGCTCATATGCCTCCTGCAACTCCACATATACCAACTGAACTTCCTATGCCTGAACATAATATATGGAATCTGCCTTCTACATCAAAGCAAATAGTCACTGGTACGTAAATGCTTGGCTACCTACATTCTCAAATTATGTTTAACTAGCTGCCATAATTAAATACTGCATTTTTTTTATAATAATAATCCCCCCCCCCATGGGGCCACCTTGACGTGATGGGGGAAGGCATGAACGCTTAAAGAAGTCAGTAAGAACTAGACGACCCTGTGCCAATTGGTAAACATGAGGTACCATCAGAAAATATAGTCATAACACCTCGGCTAACCCTTTCCAACTAACGGTCCCAACTTCCCAACTAACCTTCCCTTTCCCTTTACCTTCTCTTCAGTGTCTGATAAAATATATATCTTATTACTTTAAAATATGTACTCTGCAGTCACCTTCTCTCTTTCACCTCTTAACTTTTCTTTTTCTTAAGTTTTAAAACATTGCTCCTAATATAATTTAATGCGACTACGAAATAGAGTAATAATACCCCAGGCGGGTACCGGAGCTAATCGCGATGGAGAATCCCGCCCCCTTTGTATTCTGGGTGGGGGCGACGCTTTTTAAATTTCATTTTTTTCATAGATACCTTTAAGGCCACCTGTTTGCAGTATAGTAATATTTAATTGGATATAAAATACTGTTCATTCACCCCTTAACCAACTCGGTGAAGGTTGTTGTTTAGTGGGATCTTAGACTTGTTTTTACTATTTCCAGGTGCTCCATCACAAGATGCTCATATGCCTCCTGCAACTCCACATATACCAACTGAACTTCCTATGCCTGAACATAATATATGGGATCTGCCTTCTACATCAAAGCAAATAATCACTGGTATGTAAACGCTTGGCTACCTACATTCTCAAATTATGTTTAACTAGCTACCATAATTAATTACTGCATTAAGTAATATGTAACTGTTGTGTAGTCATTACAAACACACTTCAACTTGATTTATTGTAATGACAATTTAGGTTAATAATCCTCATGTAACTCACACTAGTAATTTTGATGTTTACAATGACAATGGTGAATTATTATTATTTTATTTTCAGCTGCACCTCCCAATGCGTGTGTTATAGCAGCAGAACATAATTATTGCAGTAAACATGGTATACAACAAAGACGGAAACTTAAAGGAGACAAAAGTAAGTGCCAATGTAGTTTATACCATAAGATATCCAAAAAAAATGTTTATACATAGGCTACTTTTTATCTGGGTGTGGAAAGTAGTAAAGTAAAAGTTTTTTTTTTTTTGCAGAAAAACTGAAATCAACTTCATCGCTGGAGAATGAATTAAAGATTTCAAGATTCCAAATGAAGAATTTAAAAACCGAAATTATTCGGTTACGTAAACGGAGTAGTAGTTTGAAAGAAAGATTAGCCAGCGTTGATAAAATTAGCAATACAAATTGTTTAAAAAAAATAACGAGAAATATGACAACTGCAGCAAAAATATTCACAAACATGCAGTACACCCAAACTCACAAGAGAGCTCGTGGGCGGAGGTTTACTTTAAAGGAAAAAGTTTTGTCTCTCTCCATGTACAAAAAGAGTCCCAAGAGTTATACTCTTTTATATAAATACTTTACATTGCCCTCTATAAAATCATTAAAAAGGCTTCTTGCGAAAATTGAAATAGAGTCGGGGCTAAATAAGTTTTTATTCATAAAAATGAGAAAGACTGTGAAGGAATTAAGTCCAGAAGATCGCCTCTGCTGTCTTATTTTTGACGAGATGTCAATATCGCCGCAGATCCATTACGACGGATCTAAGGATAAATTAAAGGGATTCGCTTGGCGTAGTAAAAAAATTGCTGACCATGTTTTAGTTTACATGGTCAAAGGATTAAAGAAAAAATTTAAACAGCCTGTTGCATACTTTTTTACAAATTCTGTTAACAAAGCAGAATTAAAAGCCTTGACTATAAAAGTCATTAAATATGTTCAGGGTACAGGGCTTAATATTTTGTGCACAGTGTGCGACCAAAGCACAGTAAATGTCAGTGTAGTGAATGAAATTATTGAAGATAGTAGAATAAAATTCATAAAAGAAAATAAGGAATGGAGACATGATGTAATGGAAGTAGGGAAATCTAAAATTATCCCATTATTTGATGTCCCTCATTTATTGAAAGGGGTAAGAAACAATTTACTTACGAAGGACTTAAAATATTTCGACTTCGAAGAAAAGGTTGAAAAGACGATAAAATGGGAATATTACCAGAAAATTTATGAAGCGGACAAATTACATGGTGAATTAAAAATATGTCAGAAACTAACTGATGAACATATTTATGTGGAGAAAATAAAAAAAATGAAGGTCAAACACGCAACCCAAATTTTTAGCCGCAGTGTTGCTACAGCTGCAGAACATTTATCTGCTAGGGGCGATTTATCTAATGAGTGCCGCCAAGTAATTACATTTACCAAAATGATGGACAATTTATTTGATTCCTTAAATTCAAGCTCATTTAATATGATACATGGAAAAATGTATAAATGTGGTGTTAGAAACAATTCTCCTCATCATGAATTATGGGAAAATGCCAAAAAGGTATTAAAATCAATAAAATTTATTAAAGTTAAAAAAGAAAAGGAAAATAAAATAAGATTAATTGAAACGAGTTCGGTACCTTCAATAAAAAATTTTATACGTACTATTGAGGGCATGCAACAGTTGTGGAAAATATTATCCCAAAAATATTTATTTGATACAATGATGACCAGAAACTTTAACCAGGACCCACTGGAAAATTTTTTTGGGAACATTAGAAGTTTTGGGGTGAGGAATACGGCACCCAACACAATTAGCTTTGAAGGTGCCTATAAATCACTTCTTTTAAATAATTATAACTCACCCCATTCACTTAACGCTAACTGTGAAAATGATGACAATGATTGTCTTCAGACATTGAGTTTCTTTTTGGAAGACAAACTTTTAGAAAACACTTCTAATGTTCCCAGTAATGAGGTTCTACCATTTCAGCAAGAAGAAAATGACGAAATTGAGGTGCCTTTTATAAATTTAAATTCTGAGCCTGCTGATGCTGGTCAGGCCAATTATGTATGTGGGTGGGTGCTGGCTAAATGTTTTAAAAAAGTTGCTAAATCATGCAGGCACTGCAAAACTGAACTAACTGGCGACAGTCAATTAAAATCAAATAGTTATATAAGGGCAAAAGAATATACAAAAGGAAAACATTGTCTGTTGTATCCCAATATAGTGGCGGAAAAAGTTTTTAAAGACATACAAAATATTGTAGTAGAAATTTTGAAAAAGAATGTGCCAAAAACTAAATTAAAAGAAAAGATAAAAATGTTTTTAGACATATTTGTGGATTATCCTTTCACCTGCGATATCCACAAGATAGAATTAAGAAATGTTTTTGAAAACATTACAATAAATATTTTGGTATATAGTTGGTGCCGCTCAATTAATCGAATTTTATCAGGTAAAATCCAATATCGTGATGAGGATGATGAAACTAAACTTTCAGCACAAATTTATTACAATAAACATAAACATAAGTAAATATGATTTTTATTTAATTCCAGGTCGCCTACTAAGTACTTTCTAAATGTTCCTACATAACGTTGTTCTGTTGAGTTGTAGTAATCTGTGTTGTATTTCCATATTTCAATAAATAACTATTTTCTACATTCTGTGGCTATATTTTGTAAGTACGTACGTATGAACAAATTCCCCTAGAATATCTATAGACGGTTATTCGTCATCTCGACACACTAAACTCACCACGAATGTGTCGAGTTGGTGAAACTCAAAATTTGTACATTTATCATGTCGTCAACTCGCCACGTCAAGATTTTAATTCGTGTCCAGTTAGTGAAACTTAGATTTTATCACTTTTATGTTTTCGCCAAGTTTGGGAATCAACTTTTCGCGTTTCAAACGTTTGCAAAATGGACGTTCAGTGGCCGATGATGTTTGTGACACAATGTATCCAGTTGGCGAAAACATAAAAGTGATAAAATCTAAGTTTCACTAACTGGACACGAATGAAAATCTTGAGTGGCGAGTTGACGACATGATAAATGTACAAATTTCGAGTTTCACCAACTCGACACTTTAATGGTGAGTTTAGTCTGTCGAGATGACGAATAACCTGTAGACAATACTGATGTATACATGTGTGTGAAATGGGATGTACGCACACATAAACAATTTGTTTCGGCAGACGATACCAGATGGCGCTTCAAAAATCGTTTGAAGGTTGCAGAAAAAAATCGAAGTGGGTTCTCTATTCCCAATCTATTTACTATACTCTATGGTAAATGTGGTGTGCCGGGGGTGTGCCTACACTTGACATTTTTTGTTGACAGATATTACCAAAGAAATCCATAAACTGCAGAATAGATCAGAAAAGAAAGTGCATCTGTAATGATAGAACTCTTTGCATGAGGCACAAATCAAAGCTAACTTATTTTTAACATTTTCCGGCTGTATTTTACGTTTCTTTTTAATGTCAACAATTTGTATCAATATGTTCCTAACGTCAAATTTTGGTTAGTCAATTTAAAATACATTAAAATCCCCAAATTGTCGTGGGTTGGGAAGAGGGATTTGGCTAATTTAAATGTAATGATAAAATATTTTTGTCGCCAAAATGAATAAATTAATAAGCAGAAAATTATTTCAAGTATATGCGACAAGCAAGAAGCATTATCAAGTGACCGTAGTCGGCGGTGCGAGCGATATTGGACAAACACTATGTTTACTGCTCCGAGCTGAACCTGCCATCACCAAGCTCGTGGTGCACGACACCCGAGGACAAACACCCGGCGTTGTGTTGGATTTATCGCACATACCAACTGAGGCTAACCTACAAGGATATACTGGCGAAGATACTCTGGATAGAGCTCTCAAAAATGCTCACATTGTAATAGGCGCAGGAGGACTCATCCGTAAGCCAGGTATAACTGAAAAACTATGGTTGTCAGCAAATACATCTTTTGTAAAAACGTTAGCAACGAAAGTAGCCAAATTAGAACCGATGCCTTTTCTGGGTATCGTGACAGAGCCAATTAACAGTGTTATTCCAATGGCTGCCGAGGTCTTACGAAACCATGGAGAATATGACCCGCGAAAATTATTCGGTATAACTGGCATAGACGCGCTACGTGCTCAGACACTATATGCGGCTCAAAATAACTTTAACCCTCGCAACTGCATGGTACCTGTGATCGGCGGGCATTCTGACAAAACTGCCATCCCTCTTCTTTCACAAAGTCAACCCGATTCACCATTCGACGCTAAAATGTCACAAGAGTTCACTTTGAAGTTCCGAAAGACAGACGACAGGATATTAAGGGCTAAGAGAGGATTTTCACCAATTCTATCGGTTGCATTCAGCGCACTGCTGTTCACTCGAAGCGTGCTAGATGCGTTGGACGGCCGACCAGCGAGAGTGAACGCCTTCATAGAGAACAACGACTTTGGTACTTCATACTTCGGCGGTCTGGTACATATCAACCACGTGGGAGTTAAAGAGATGCAGAGGTATACATCTCTCACGCAGTACGAATGCCAGTTGCTGGAACGTAGCTTTGACGAGTTACGCAGAGATGTGATGAAAGGGAAAAAAGTATTAGAATTAGCCTAAAAAATAAATTCATAGGAGTACTGAACTATCCAGGTTGTTTGTTGAACTGCATAAATGAGTATCATGTGACATATCGTCTCACCAGTTTCAATAAAAAAATATTAACCAATTTACGAATATTTATTTACATAAGGTATTACAATTAGGGATTTCATACAAAGTACGTTTGTACTATTAACAACCTAACGAAAAATAATCATATCACAGAGAACAATTTAAGGTTGATTAACATATGGACAGTATCCATATTTCTTTGTAAACGTTGTTTGTTGTCTTAATTACAAAATCTTGGCTTCCTTTTCTACTTGTATACTAAAAATATTTTAACTTAGAAAAGGACGGACACTTGATTATAAAACGGTAAATACATTACAAACAACGTTTAAACTAAAACTTAGTTGTTTCAACAAAATTAATTAGTTACTACATCTAACTGACAATTACTACATCTACACTGAATTAGGAATCAAATACTGAACACTTCACTTTTGGCTAATTATTTGATTTTAATTAATAGAATTGATTTATATCCACCCGATCAAGACAAATCGTGATAGAATACATACTACTTCCGAACTACTTTCACTTACACATTTCAAATAATACATTTCCAGTAATTTGACTCTGATATAAGAAACTCTGTAGAGAGTAATTGGATAACAATAAAAAATCTCGTGAAAATACAATTTGATACAATTAAGTAAAAACAAACTTAATTGAAAATGTCCATAAGTTCCAGTAACGAAATTAATCGGGAGTCCAAAAAAACACTACATTGAGACTACTGTAACTCCATAGTAAAACCATATAATCAATCTAATTAACATCAACACCGACCACGAATCACGAACACGAAGAGACGCATCAGACCTTAAACCTGGAACAATAAAGTTATAACTTTACCTTGATAAAAAAAAGGCTAAATCATCATTTTGGTTGTTCCTTCTTCTACATTATTACTATAAAGAAGAAAGATATGCATGCAACAAATAAACTCAAAAACCGCAAAAAAAATAAAATAGAAAGCTACTTAACTCTGATAGGCTATATATGTATATTTATCCAGGTACGGTAATATATAGTTCATCATTCATAGGAAGATGTTAAACCGCTAGAGATCGCCTAGCTAGACAAACCAAATCGATAGGGAAGAAATGAAGAGAAAAGCATTTATTTGTGGTGAACTCACTTTTCAAAAACAAGTTGGATTGACCGTTTTCAGAAGTAACATGCATGCATCGAAGTCGCGGTTAGTACTTAAAATACCACTCACTAAATATTTAGTGCACAGCATAGTTCAGGAATGGCCATGCGACCTGTAGTCCAGTCGATCGTTGCAAAGCACTAAATTATGGTGTTTTTAATTGAGATTTCAAGTGGAACGTCATTGGTAGATCGCTTAAAATTTCATTAGTGAACAGTACATTTTGGATCTTATTAAGTTGGTTGCCCCTGACATAGAAAAATAAAAATATGGAGGTAAAGTACTACGAAAAAATAAACATGAAATACTTACAACTTCATTCTTCATTACTTTTACTTATTTCGCTGCCAGACTCACTGACTGACGTAGAACGGATGCTTATCGACGTCTCTTTAAATTGACTAATGAAGTCTAGAAGTTTCTGAAGGTTTCTTTGAGTCTTGATCTGGTCAGCTAACAGTTGTCTTTTCTCTGCATTATGTTCGTCCAAATTCTCTTTCAGGCTTGCAGCTCTCATTTCAAGTTTACGTAATTCCACACATAATTTTATATTCTTCTCTTGTAAGCTTTTACGCTCGGCTAGTTTATCTGAAATAAAATATACAAGTTTAATTGATTACTTGTTATCCTTTTCTGATCTCTCTCTGGTCGTGTCGGATAGCCGTCCCATCGGACCATGAGAGTGAAGGAATAGTAAGTGCACCTGTGTCTGTGCAAATGCTTGTGCACTATAATATGATCTGCGCAATTAGCTGATCTCCATATATCAGAACAGCTGCCGCAGCGGATAATCGGCTAGGAGGCCTTAATCCTTTTCTATGGGTGGCCTGCGATGATCTATTTACTGAACACTTTAAAGTGGCCGACAGCTGCTGCGCCACGTGCCTCTATGGAGCTGCTTGTGCGTGGCGGGGTCGGGCGCAGTCGCCGCCTGCAGCCCGTGTGCTGTGTCACATGTATGTACCTCTATAGGGCTGCTTGTGCGTGGCGGGGTCGGGCGCGGCGGCGGCGCCGTGCGGCTCGGGCAGCGCGGCGCCGCAGCGGGCGCAGTCGCCGCCTGCAGCCCGTGTGCTGTGTCACATGTATGTACCTCTATAGAGCTGCTTGTGCGTGGCGGGGTCGGGCGCAGCGGTGGCGCCGTGCGGCTCGGGCAGCGCGGCGCCGCAGCGGGCGCAGTCGCCGCCGGCGCGGCCGCAGCCCGTGTGCTGCCACACGCCGCAGCCCGCACACCACGCCAGCAGCGACGCCACGTCTGCAAACACGCATATGTCACTCGTATCAAATAACTCGGTGACACACGGCTATCTATACTTAATATTATATCATCCTCCGAGCCTTTTTTCCCAACTATGTTGGGGTCGGCGGCAACCCAATACCCCTTGGTTAGACTGGTGTCAGACTTAGTGGCTTCTGACTACCCGTAACGACTGCCAAGGATGTTCATTGACAGCCGGGACCTACAGTTTAACGGGCCATCCGAAACTAAGTCATTGGGGTCTAAGATATGCTTAGAAAGTACATACAAACTTAAAAAAGTTGCATTGGTACTTGCCTGACCTAGAATCGAACCCGCGCCCTCATACTTAAGAGGTTGGTTCTTTGCCCACTAGGCCACCACGACTTCAATCTATACTAATATTATAAAGAGGTAAAATTTGTAAGTTTTTATGTTGGAACCGCTGGTCGGATTTCCAAAAATTCTTTCACTGATATGAAATGAAATCGTTTATTTTGCAAGTTGGACATTACATCACTTTTACACGTCATTTTAAGAACGCTGGGGTCGGCATTTCCTAACTGACTGATCACTGAGAAGAAACGCCGAAACAAACTCAAGGGTCATACTCTTTTAAAGTCCAAACATTTTACAAATTAAATAATACAATATTATGTGTGAGTGTCACCATGTACGCGGTCTGGAATGGCCTTTTGAGGAAAGAGCCACATCAGGCTGGAGCTGACCAGTCCCTACAAACGGCACGCAGTAGCGGCTTTAGAGCGCGGTTGGGCGACGGCCCGGGGCGCCGGATATAAGGGGCGCCGCAGGCAATTTGTGTTTAATTCTGCGTTATATTTGAGAAATTCTCGACAAACACTACTTTTATGTCTCAAAATTCAAACATTTTCCCGCTCGCTTCGCTCGCGGTTTCTTTACTTTACACTTATATTTTTTATCACATATAGCTACTTTTAATGTCACAATACTCAAAAAAATGTGCGCTTCCTTCGCTCGCGGCTTCTTCACTTCACAGTTGCCTTTTATTATATATGTTTAGGACTTTTAGTGATCCAAAACTCAAACATTTTCGGGCTTGCTTCACTTTACAGTTGTTTTTATTTTTCAACATTTTTTAGTCTACCCTAGCAAAAAGGTAGCATCATTTTTAAGTCCTTTTATTAATAAGAAAGTAACTTCTAGTTTCCATATGAACTTTCTTATTTACGGTACTACTTTAAGTCCCAAAATTTTAATACGTAGGCGCCAATACCAACTCTAGAGTTATGTACGTTTGGGCTACATTTTAAGTAATTTTTGTTTTGTGTTCTAAAATAGAACAAAAAATTTCGCGCTCGCTTCGCTCGCGCAATCAGAAGCTATTTTCCCATATTTTTGCATTCACTAACCAGCAATAACTTATGTGTTTGCTTTGACTTGTTAACTAAAAAAAAAAATTCGCGCTCGCTTCGCTCGCGCAATCGGTAACTACGTATGTCTCTGTTTTTCGTATGGGTTTGACTTGCAGTTGGAGGGCGCCGTAGAAATCTCGCCCAGGGCGCTGGTAGAGTTAAAACCGGCACTGACGGCACGCATGCATCAGTCGTCGTGTAGCTCAAACCATATCTCAACGACCTGTCACATAACGATACCAGATCTGCGGAACATTTGCGTAGGCCATTCAAAGATACTCAAACCCGCCAGACAGTATTTATATAATAAGAATATAAACTCTTTTGCATAAAAACGGGCACCTATCCGGAATGTTGGTTTTAAGGACTTCACATGTATTTTATAGGGTTTAAATGACTAGCATGTTACTACCATCAAAAGGTTTAGACAAGCATGCGTGAGAATGTATTCTAAATTTGAATTTTGTAGAATTGCTAAGAAACTGGTTAAACGTTGTTTTGGGCTAATTAATAGTAGAAAGGACAATGCTCATGAAGTATGAGAAAAAAAACCAGGCCCGGCGCAAAAGAAATGTAACTCAAAATATAGGTAAAAATAAGTAATTAAATATTACATAGGGGGCATTATCGAAATCAGTGGCTATATGTGTGAAATTGCTGTTCGAATTTTAACATCTGCGGTACATTGCTACTCGAGATTTTAGAGGTAACATAATGTATTAGTAAAAGGAACAGCAAACAGATACAGTTGTGGTTTAAGAGTGTACATAATGACATGTTTAGGGCAACTTCTCCACTATTCTACTTACTTTTACAAGATAATAGGATGATAGAACTAAAACACGATATGAATGTACTTTTCATTTTAATAATAACTTCTAAAAGTCATCGATTCTTTATTTCTAACACGACATGATCCAAAAATGTTGCGGTATGGGCGAACTGTTCCTCATGTCTAGTCCACCCTAAGTAATGTAAATGAGGCGATGACGTGGGCGCTGCAGCCCAATGTCCTCCACCCATGAATACAGGAGCAGTAATATCCTGATATGCCATTCCTGCCATTTTCCCTCGTATAAAGAATTTAGGTGTAAAGGAACACTGCTAAAGTGAAGTTAACCCGGTTTGGACAAGGCTTGCGTCGCATTCGCTGCCGGCTGTCGTGTCCTGCATGGTCGGCAGCGAAGAAGGGTGGAACGCCGTCGCCTCCTTTTGTGAGGATGTGATGGTTTTAAAGGAGGCGGCGGAAAGGGAGAGAGAAACTGCTTCCTCTCTCCCCGCCCGCAGCAGACGTGGTGGGCGTCGCAGGGTGGCTGATCTCCGGCCACCATAGGGCGCGGCCTGCGGGCGACAGACTAGGGGCGTCTGTCGTCCGATCAGAAACAGGCCTCGAGACGGTGGCGTTGTGTTGCGCGCGCCTCTCTTAGTGGAGTTTGCTGTGGCCGCTGGGTGACGGCCACAGAGGTTGACGGGGCCCGCCTTTGAACATCTGGCGGGCTTACTTGCCATATTACTTGTTTGTTATATCAGATAGCACTTTAATTAAACTATAAGCCCCAGCTGCTCATGTTACCCCTTTAAAAATCAAATAGCAATTTCACACATATAGCCATTGATTTCGATGATGCCTCCTATGCAGTATTTCATTACTTATTATTACCTATAATTTGAGTTACTTTTCGTTTGCGCCGGGCTTGGGTTTTTTTTTAGCATTGTCCTTTAGGGGGCGTTTTGTAAAGATTTTGATGTGATTTTCAGAAAACTGATAATGCAGTTTTAATTAATGATTAATGTACCTTTCTGTTACATCAAAACATTTTTGAAAAACAATGCGTATTTTTGAAAATCACGTCAAAAGCTTTTCAAAACGCCCACGAACTTTCTACAAGGAATTAGTCCAAAACAACAATTAACCAGTTTCTTAGCAATTCTACAAAATTCAGAATACACTCTCACGCATGCTTGGCTAACCCTTTTGATGCTAGTAACAAACTACAGTTATTAAAACCCTTTGGAATACATGTGAAGTCCTTAAAACCAAGATTTCGGATAGGTGCCCGTTTTTTTGCAAAAGAGTCCCGGTGAAACCGCAGGAAAACGGCTAGTCGAATATAAGAGGAGCAGATGACTAACAGCTGCACGTCGACTGAACGAAGATTAAGCAACTCCTGGCACTGTCCTTATCCCAATATTATTTGGGTTAAGCTGCAGCCTGTTTTCTCCTTCCATACTCTTTTATCTACCATCAGCACGAGTAACATTATTATTAACATTTTAACTACAATTTGTTTCGAGCCTCCAATCAAAAAATATTAAGAAACCGCTTACCATTTCGTCCACACACATGACACGCTTTTTTCTGTGTTGCATACACAGGTTCCACAGATAAGCTCGCCGGCAACGTTGCCGCCCACGCGGGTTTGCCATTATTGCTCCATCCTGCTAATATTCAAAATACATCAATAATATCACATTTTGGCATAATCTAGGTTATATATAATCACTATGGTTTTTCTTACTTTTATTTTCCGTTGAAGATCCAGAAGGAGAGCCTTCGCGAGACGTTTTATTCTGCGACTGAAACAATACAAATTATGATCAATCAATAGGGAAAATAATACCTCTGTCCAACGATATTTTGATTTTAATATTGTATGAACATACCTGTTGTTTTCGTAGCTTCGCGGACCTGGTCTGTGGAGGATCATTATGCGTTTGCAAGTATGGAAACTGGTTGTACTTCTTCTTTTTCTGTTGATTAGAAAAAAAACAATAAGTTGACGGACATTTTGAGTGTATAGATATGAATGTAGATGTTATACGTACAGGTACCATTTCATAGTTCCCATACAGGAAATCATTTCTGTTAGTACTCGTAGTGGATCGCTTGCGACGCTCATTTCGCTTTTTGTCTAACAGCTCTCTTTGTAAAGGTGTTATTAAACCTATCAGTCTGAAAGGATTCAAATTTTAATATCATGGTTCAGGCATTGCAGATTTTGGGAGCATTATAGTGATTTTTCATCAAATAGTGCGATGCAAAAGAAGTCATCGATGGAAATAGTAATAGTAATATCTTCCTTCAATACTTTTATCGTACATATTTCATGTGGTAATAAGTAATATTACCTCAAAAAGACCTCTTTGGTGACGGGCTCCCCAGGCTCAGGAAGCGGTGGCGGCGAAGGCGTCGGCGAAAGTTCTCCAGTTTGACATGAATCTGAATCTGACTTCTGCTCTTGCCAATCATTGTTATCCTGGTGCTTTGGTCCACTGCCAAATAAAACACATTTTATTTTAATTTTCAAAATGTTACAAAAATCTTATTGTATAGGGTGACTAGTAATTAGGAATAGACATGTGAACACATGATTCTACTGATGATTATAAACAACATCTCTAAAAACCCTTTTTTTTTATTTTCACTAGTTTTACCCTTTACCATTATTACCAAAACAACTGTCTGAAACTGAACATAGGATTTGTGCCATCTCTGCTGCTGTAATGGTATTGTGTTTAAACTAATGAGAATAAAAGTGTTACTAAAGATACTCACTGACCCCACAGTCAAACCATTACAACGGTTTTGTGGGGCTTAGCACATAAGATGGCTACCTTTGTGATATAAGATAAATAAATAAATAAATAAAAATAAAAAAAAAGTTCCTTTGGGAAAGTTGTTTTTATCATGAGTATAAACACTTGCCTTAAGCCCTATATACTTAGACACATTTTGATGGGTAAAGTACACTTCAAAGGCACCATATAAAACCGAGAAAAGGATTGGCATATTGAAAAATACTAATCAATTTCCTCTGCAAGGATCGGACTTTTCTAAATAAAGAATATCTGAAACACACTTACCTAAATGCTTCTTTGACTTTGTTTAAGACATTCACAAAATTGTTTCTACTATCATGCACAGCATTGGGCAGTTGAGAAAAGTTTCTCTGGTATTTATCTTTGTCATCAGTCTCACTGTGATTTGAGTTTTCCTTCTCATTAGATAACTTTATCTCAATCTCCACATCGGATACATTGTTCTCTTTTATTTCATCACTGTTGTTTTCAGTTTTTATATGTATTTCATTGAGCACAGATGGCTTCAATAATGATACTGTTCTATTTCTGCTACGATATTGTATTTGATGGTCCCTTAGTTGTTGTGCCACATATCTATTGTCATTTTCAATATTAATGTGCTTGTTACGAGCCTTCAGCCTTTGTTGGTACAGCTCTAGTTCTCTACGTAGCCTGTCCACCACTAGTTTCTGCAGTAGAGAAAATATTGATTACACTTTTTGTTTAATTTATTTCTTGTAAATGGAAACAATTTGTGGTGGTGAAAGAAATTCAAACTAATGAATTATTTACATTATTGTATTATACTCTAGTAAGAGTATCTATACATCTTCTATTTAAAGACCCATAAGAGTATATTTTTTCCCAATTATTTCTGTGTTTACCCATGTACAGATGCATTGTTTGACTTTCACTAACAACATCTTATGGCTAATATAATTTTTTGGTATAACAAAAACTGTAAAAACCATTTTAATGTAGACTTTATCTGCAAAATAATGAAGATTTGCAAATCATATGAGTATGATAATATGATAATAAAAATTCATACTTTTAGTCAAGAATTCACAAATGTAACTTACTTGAGTTTGTCCAATTGCGATTATTTCTTTCTCAGCTTCATTAACTTTAGATCTAAGATGCATGTTCTGCAAACAAAGCACACTCATGTTATTCCAAAGAATAAATAACATATTTATTTATAGCTTATAAAACAATCACTTACGTTTTCATCTTCTTGAAGGCGCGCAACCCAAACCTTAAAAAGAGTCAGTTAAACATCAGTAAACTACAAAACTGTATTTTCTTCAATAAAAATAAAAAGTAATTTACAATCATTAAAACCAACCTGATGGATTCGAATCGCATTTTTCAAGTCCGACTGGGTTTTGCGAATATCTTCCTTTATTTCATTAGAAACTTCCATGTTTTATCTCGATATATTAAACTAAATAACAAGATTCATTAAAAACCTGTACCTATTTATCAACTTATAATAAAAATTAATCAAAGTATAGTTCAGTTCGTGAATAAACAACTCTTCCTTGTTTCACTCAAAAACGCGAAATAACTATTGCGCTTTCAGAAACTTTACACTGCGCGGGACGTTTATTATGTAACGGAATCAAAGGAAACTGAACAAATTAGTATATATTTTTTAAACATAAATCGATATGAAGCAAAATGGATTATAAATTATGTTATAACAAATAGCAACTTTATTCAACGAAGTGAGTTGAATTGAAATAATTACACACACAGAGACACACACACACGTTGACAAGTTCATGCACTGGACATACATATGTACATGCACAGATGTTCTATGATAGACATGCCATCGTAAAACTGGAACGCTCTCATGACTGAAAGAAAGGGCATACTCTTTCTTTATCTCTCTCTTCAATGTTTTTCAGGGTTCAGAGTATTTCAGGGTTTGAGTGTGGTTTGAGCTACTAAACTAGGCTATGCCTGTATCTCGCAGGCCTGAGTGGCGATAGTCTTCTTTATTTATTTCATCTCCTATTAATTTTACTACACATTCAAATGTCAGTAAAAGTTAATTCTTTTCGTTAATTGTTATCGCGCTAGAATTTGTACGATTGTTTTCAACGAACTGTCCCATATAGACACGATTGTGCTGTGTAATATTGCAAGGGCACAACTTACTCCTACAAGCCAATAATTTTAATACCAGCTACTTTTACGATTTACGGACGGATCCTCGGCATATTTCCTCGCAAATGTCCTCGCTTCGCCTCTAGGTGTGTGAGACTTTCATGAGACTTTCAACTTACTGTCATTCATTCCATTTTTTCGATTATCTATATTCATTCATTCTTCCATTCAACGAAATCAATGTCGTCGCCTGTCGGCCTGTGGAATAAAGACGTGAAACTCATTTTAAAATTGAAATTAATGATTCTGACAATAGATATTAACTTATTTATTATTTAATTCAGTCTAGAAGTGTACAGCAGTATCGTGCCGGAATTCAAATACCTATAATACTTGAGATTAAAATATTTTGGCAGATTGAAAACGACATGTTCATGCTGAAATTTTCATCTTGATTGGCGCCACGACAAGGATAGTATTTCCACTAGTATTTATATTATTTAGATCATTTTACAACCTTCAGCATGTCTGTTAAACGTCAAGCTACGACTGAATTGAACCATGAGAATTGGGATCAAGATGATCCCGCCGACCATGAAGAAATGGGCAGTTTCAAAATTGCGCCGAAGGAAATGCTTGAAAAACGTGTTATCAGAACTGCAAAAAGGCGTAGCCAAGTTACTGGTGACGAGGTAAGCTCATTGATTCACTTATAAACTTGTAAAATAACTAATTAAAGATGTACAAATAAACGTAGCATTTAAATATTCTGGTCTGATGTCCGTTTTATAGCCTACAATCTGAACACATAAGTTACTAAAACAATGACTCCCCTGGGCATAGTTCAGATTAAAATGTTCAAAGATGTTACTTCTGGTTTTATACACAGAGTCAACAAAGTGTATAAACACATATAATGTTAACACTGTAATAGCTGTATGTGTCTAACAATTATTATTGTACTTATTTCAGCCAAAGAAAAGTGTCTTCAGTGGATTTAGTGGATTCAATAAAGCTCAACCAGCCTCTTTTGACTTCTTGTCAAAATTAACTAATGGAAGCAATGACAACAACGGTTCATCCAGCAAGGCAGATTCATCTGTGACATCGAGTTTGTTTACAAATAAGCCACTTGCAAGTCCAAGCAGCGGTGGTTTTGGCAATCAATCAAATACAACACCAACCAAGTCTCCATTTGGTTCTCCACAAATTCAGTCAGGCTTCTTTGGTATTCCACCTCCAAGTACACAGCCTTCAGTATTTAGTACATCTAAAGCTGACTCCACTGTCAATGATTCTCCATTCAAAATACAGACTGTTACCAGCTCAACAGATAACAATACAGATTCTACAAAATCATCTAGCGCACCAGTTACCTCCAGTAAATTTGACATTCCAACAACCAGTTCTAATAATGTAGCAAAGTTATCATTTCCGGGCTCCAATTCAACTCTATTTAAAATCCCACCATTGCCAAACACAAATGCTGTACAAAACAAATTTGGTATGACATCAAAACCAGAATTAAAAGCTAATAACACAGAAAAAAAAATTGAAGATACCAAGAATGATAAAAAGATGAAATACTATTCAAAACTAAAAGGTTTGAATGAATCTGTATGTGATTGGATAAAAAAACATGTGGAACAAACTCCTCTATGTATACTTTCACCAATATTTAAAGATTATGACAAGTATTTAAAAGAAATACAGGAAGAATATAAAGGTTCAGAAGAAGGAAACAAAAAACTGGATGATAAAAATCCAACAAGTGATGCAGAAGAAAATATTGCTAGCAAGCCTGCAGCACAAAACGAGACATCAAAACCATCAATTTTTAATGTGTCACCAAGTTCTAAATCACTGTTTGCTACTCAAAGTTCCCCAACAGCAGCAACTGAAAAACCGGGCTCATTTTCGTTTGGGGTTGGTTCATCTACAAACACTTCAAGTACAATCACTACCAGCTCAGCAGGATTTTCATTTGGTGCCATAACTTCAAGTACTGCGAGTGCGGTAACATCTTCTCCTTTCTCATTTTCTACAACCACAAGCACCACAGCAGCCAATGGATCAGCAGCTCCATTTTCCTTCGGGATTGCAAAGCCTTTCAGTTTTAATTCAAATGTAAAACAAAACACAGACACTGCTGAAGAAGCCAATGAAGATGAAGATGCACCGCCTAAAGTGGAATTCACACCAGTTGTTGAAGAAAATTCTGTTTATGATAAGCGCTGCAAAGTATTTGTTAAAAAAGATGGTAATTTTGTTGACAAAGGTGTTGGTACATTATACATAAAAAAAGTAGAGGAAAGTGGAAAACACCAGTTACTTGTTAGAGCCAATACTAACTTGGGCACTATTTTAGTGAACTTGATATTAGTGTCTGCGATTCCTACACAGCGCATGGGCAAAAATAATGTTATGTTGGTATGCATACCTACACCAGAATCAAAGCCCCCACCAACACCAATCTTAATTAGGGTGAAAACTTCAGATGAAGCTGATGAATTACTAGAAACTTTAAACAAATATAAAACATGAAGTTTTAATCTACTACGTTAGTTTATGCTTAACTAGTTATAAACTTTTTACTGTACCTATATATAGCTGGACTAGAGTAGCCATTTTGTTCAGAAATTGTATTTTTTATTAATTTTTTTTTTCTACATAGGTAATTATCTGAATGATATTGTAATCAGTAATAACATTATTGTAGACCTTGATCATTCAATAAAAAACTATTCATATCGCATAAGAAGTACCAGTAATTTTTTGTAAGCCTTTGGTTGAGTATGAGCTTAATTTGTCTGTTTGTGATTTGTTTCCCATGTGGATCTATTTTGATAAAGTAGTAGCTAGGTATTCAGAAAGCTGGACACCCAGGATTTCCAGATGGCCTATTTTTTACCAGGTCTGGAAGTAGTTGCCTCAGGACGCGTGTGGTAGCAAGTGTACCTATAAATCCGAGTTTGAGTCAAACCCAGCTTAAAAACAGCTGGACAACAATGAAACGGGAACGAGTAAAAACATAAATTCATGCGGACAATGTCACAGTCTAAAGCTTAGTCTATGCTAATATAATAAAGAGGAAAAATTTTTTGTTTCTTTGTACACTAAAGGCTCCGAAACTATTGAACCGATTTCCTTCACTACTGGAAAGCTACATTCTTCCCAAGTAACAAGCTATATTTTATCACGGTGGTATGTGAGTGAAACCGCGGGGAAACGGCTAGTAACATTTAAAGTTGTTTTCTGTTTGTACCAGGTTCCTAAAATATTGAACCGATTAAATATTACTTTCACTACCTATATGAAAGCTAGTTTATCCCCGGATAAGCTAGGCCATATTTTATCCGGATACGGCAAGAAGTCCTCCCGGATCGCGGTGTAACAGCAAGTTTCTAATAGAAGCAGGTATGAAGTGCTTGGGTAGGACTAACGAAATCATGGGTTACTATAGTTATACTAACTGTAGTGTAGGAATGACATCCGTCAGGGTTTCCCTGGATTTGTCCTAGTTTGGAGGCGGTCCGGGCGGGGTTTCAGTGTCCGGGGAAACTTCATGTAAGAAAGCACCTTTGAAATTAAGTATATGGTAATAGTAAATGGATTCAGAATTAGGTCTTATTTTAAAAAATGCGATTTACGCCAAATGTTCGTGTTTTTTAGATGTTTGTCCGGGTTTGGCGAAATTCGAGATGGCAGTCCTAGTTATAAAACCGCCTGAACTATTGCTTTATGGCAAACTGCTCACGACCAACATCCAAGGACTTCTCTACCTATACCTACTTGTGATTAAAATAATACAATATTTTATAAACTTGTTATATTTTATTTCTTGGCTACACGTGTAAATACCAGGCAGTACTTATTCATGGCACAGAGCACATTATGAAACCATGTAACCAAATCTTAATAAATTACAATTCTAGAATAAGCTTATTTCCTTAAAAAATGATTTATTTATTTTACAACATTTCCACTAGAAATTCACATTTAAATCATAGGATAACTATGATGCACCACATATTTATATTTTCCAAGACAAAATTATTTCACATATTATTTATTTATTTTTAAATAAAATTCATTAAGCATCCAGCAAATTATCAGAATGTCAAATAAAATATAATCTTATTGCACACTACCAGCAACATAACTGTTGGGAGTCATTTGCCCTAGACCCATTTGAATCAGGTGCATATGAATCTCAACATTATTTTGAAATAATTTTTGATGTTGTGGTTCTAACTTCATTTTAATTTGTTCCATTGTGCCTTGCAAAACTGTTAATTCATATGCATTTTGATCAGAATCTGACAAACTTTTTACTTGAAGCATTAAAGCAATAAGGTCTGTGATAAGATCAATCAGATTGGGGTCTTTGACTGATCCATTATTATTTTTTTCAACCAACAAAGATGCTTTCTCTCTGCATATTTCTCTCAAATGTGAAGGCACTAACATTGCAGCTAAACTTGGCTCTGGAGCTATTTGTTGACAGTACTGTTGTACATCATTAATGTAATCTTGTAAATCCATATTCATTTTTTCCAACTCAATTACAACTGCAGCATATTTTCTTTCAAAGTCCTCAGGCATCTTTTGGCCAAATGATTTCCTTTTTTCAGCATCACAGTTATATTCTTTTAATAAATTAATTTTGTCTCTTTTAGCATTTAATATTCTTCTTAATTTGACAATGAGTTCTAAAAGGGCAAATGGGTAACTGCCAATGGTATCTATTTGTTTTGCTATGTCTGAACAACCAATAAGTGGGTCACCTTGAGAATTATTGTTTGTTGGTTCATACAAGCTAAATATATCTTGGAGAACAAATCTTGGGCGAAATTTCTTGGTTATACTGGATAGACTAATAGTGTCTGGAGGTTCATTAGATAAAACTTCATAATCTGGCACAGAATGTGTACCCAGTTTAGGGCGTTCAAAAGTTATTCTGTATGTGTTATTGGATGTATCAACTGCATCAATGCATCCTGTAAATAAACCATCCTGAGGTTTACGTAATCTCGCTGTTACCTTAGTTCCCACTACTAATTGCATTGGTATTTCGTTTGGTAAGTCTTTAACACTGATATCAGCAGCTTTCCTTTGCTGTATAAATCGAATCAGTTTACGTTTTCTCTCAAGTTCTTTGCGTTCTTCATCAAAAAATGCTTGGGAACATCGCCGTGGCTTGCCCATCATGCGCCTAATTTTAGACCATTGCACTTGAGTTAATTTGCGGTTTTTTAGTTGGGGAAAAGATTCCCTCAAACAAATCATGAAATCATTTTCTCCATCAAATAACACTTTATCAATGTTACTGTAGAAATACTCAAAACATACCCATTTATGAGCCTTGGGTAATTTAAGAAGATTTCTTAAGCGCATTCCATTCCTGTGACCAGATTTTGTGTCTTGTGCTTGTGATCCAACGGGTTCAGACTTCTCATCATACTTTTCATTTGCCCTTTGAACTTTGGAAGGTGACTTCTGTTTTTTAGCACTTGATTGTTTATTAGGAGTTTTTGATATAATTTTCGGGGTTCGTTTAGGTGATTGACGTGGAGGTGATGTATTCACAAAATCATCAACAAATATGAATCTGTTTTTCTTTCGTATACGAGCTGGCATGCCACGAGCGTTCAACTTTTGGACGGGTTCACTTGGTGCTGGTTTTGGCGGTAACTTGGTTCCCACTCTGTGTAGTCCAAGCGCGGCAGGACCAAACGCTGGAGGTTCTTCTTCTTCTTCTGGAAAATCCATATCCATTGGTTCATCCTTAACTCTGTAATGGGATCTGGGCGAAAAATCCTCTTCATCGTGTTCTCCTAAACAAAAATAACACAATTTTTAATAGTCACAATCAAGGTAACTCCAGCGTGTATTAGCACAGTAAACGTTGTTCTATAAGAGATATTAACAAATCAAAAAATGCGGCACACTTTAATTCTCAGATCCAATAATAAACTGATTGACATTTCGGCTGAAAATTTGAATTTTTTCAAATTTTGAATCTAGCGAACCACATTACAATCGTAGCTTCAGAGGAGAACACAAGAATTTTAAATACATACTGGTATGTAAACATTTAAAAAAAAGCATTTGTTTCTAGTCATTATTAATAGTTGAAATAGTGGAACAATTAATAAAATAACATTATAAACAAAACTTACTTTCTGATTTATCCGCCATGTTGATGAAGTAAATTTGATTCAATTTGAAGATGAGAGCGCCAAGAACAAATACGATCGGATATGAACTGGGAAGTAAGCACAGCGCAAGCTCTTTATTACTAAAACAAAATCAGTATTATTTTTAGTATTTAGTAATATTAATTTACCTAATCGGAAAAAAATAATAATTCAAAAAGATTTTCTAGAAATTTTATAAAAGCTGAAATAGTAGACAAAATTACTATCTATTGAAAATAAATGGAGTGCAATAAGAATAAGGTTCAAATGACTTGTGATGATCCGAATTATTGTCCAAGTCACATCACGAGACCAAGACAGAAAAAAACTATTTGACGATAATTAGATGTCGATATTTGCTTTCAACATTTTGGACACCCTACCTACCAGTCATTGATCTTAAGACTTAGGCAGCTCCCTAGACATTCAATATAATCGCGCAATATTTCAATAAAAATCACCACATTGCGCAATTATATTGACCGTCTAGGGAGCGCCTAAGGGCCTGACCACGAGTTCGATCTAAAGGTACGACCGCACTAGGCGGAACTGAGCAACGTGACGCGACGCGTCAAAATATTCTTTATATGAAACTAGCGACCCGCCCCGGCTTCGCACGAGTGCCAAACCTCGAAAAACAGTATTTCTCCACTGTTCAATGAGTGTTATCTATACTTATAATAAATCTGTAGAGAGGTCAATTCTGTACATTGAATATATTTCCAAAATAACTATTAGGGGGTGATTAGTGATCGATACTGATGCCAAAAATGCAATCAGTAAAATTTTTGTCTGTCTGTCTGTCTGTCTGTCTGTCTGTCTGTCTGTCTGTCTGTCTGTCTGTATGTTCGTTATGGAAACGAAAACTACTTGACAGATTTCAATGAAACTTGGTACAATTATTCTTCATACTCCTGGGCAGGTTATAGAATACTTTTCATCACGCTACGATCAATAGGAGTAGAGCAGTGAAGGTAAATGTTGGGAAAACGGGAGAAATTACTCCATTTTTTATGCTTCCGTCCCGTGTGCAGCCTTAATGGTTAAAGCTACACAGAAACAATGTATAACGGAAATGTTCTCCTTAAAATTATGTAAAAAATATACCTGACAGTATATGTCTATCTTTTATGGTTGGCTCACAATAACACGTTTAACTCTCGATAGCCTCTCTTTGCACAAAGTCCAAATCTAACGCGGACGAAGTCGCTGGCAGAAGCTAGTTATACATATAAACCTTTTTCTTTAATCACTCAATCTATTAAACAAAACCACATCAAAATCCATGGCGTAGTTTTAAAGATTTAAGCATACATAGGGACAGAGAAAACGACTTTGTTTTATACTATTAGTAGTGATTATATGAGGCAACGTGCACTAAGCGGCAAAGGGAACATTTTCTTGCCAATCACCGCGCCGCCGCCGCCGAGCCGTAAAAGAGGTGCGAACAATTTATTTGTCTATAGTGGCACTTTTTTTTATTCTTTATTTAAAGAAGGTTAGTGGCACGTTCAACTTATGAGGCGCTCCCTAGAGGATCAATTAAATTGCGCAAGTTTTTTTTTTCTCAATTTAATTATGTAGGTATTCGTTTTATTGGCACCTTACAAATTACACCTATAATCACTTTAACCGATGATTAGTGAAATATGTTACTATGTTTCATTCATTTCAGGATGTGGGTGTTTTATCAGGCAATGTTAATTTCGATTAGCATTGTCATTACAAATTATGCAATCGCCTCACATCATTTGGAAGTAACAGCTTGCTATGAAAATAATTCGGTTTTTGAAATGGCTAAAAGAAGACCAAGAATTATTGATGTTGTCACAGGATATTCTGTGAACTTATTGTGTAACTTTTGGTATGTAAGCTTTTTTATTTATTTTATCAACATTTTTAATGATAACATCAGTTTTATTTTGCTATTTATTTTAATTAATACGATCCTTAAATTGACAATAACATTATTCAGTAAAACGTTTTATTGCGAAAAGTCATTGCTCAATCTTCATCAACTTAACGCTATACGGCCAATTTGTATACATGTTACGTAATATTGCGCAATTTAATTGATCCTCTTGGAAGCTTTAAAGTAAGTCTATCGAAAATTTTCAAGAAGTTGCTGCAAACTCCTGATAAATGTTAATTACAAGCTTCGTAGTTATACTTATCAATACTAGTAACGCGCATTAACAAGAACATAAAACTGAGCTATTTTATTACAGATCTTCTTTTTAGTATTTTACAGTTATATTTTTTCAGTAAGGCAAAAGAAGATTACTATCCAAAATTATGGTTTTATGGGCCAAGAATTCAAAAAAGTAGGAGTAACATATTGACAGAGATTCCAGTGAACGATATTGGTACAAAATTATTGATAACCCCTTTTCATAAGTTAACTATTTATGATTTTAATGAAAAATATTCAGGAATTTATATATGTAAAAGTCCTGAATTTATGGAAGAGGGTAATGTGTTCATGTACATTATTGAAGGTAAGTCCTTCAAATTGTAAGACTGTCCTGGGGCCCGATTCTCCTAATTTTACTTAAGCGACATACGATTCACGTTCGACTGAGATTCAATCCCGACTCAATTACGATTGAAGCGTATGTGGCATTCCGCTATTTTTTCTTTGAAATAATCGTTTTTATCCTTTTCTGTCATTCAATAACGAATAATTTTGTCTGCAAATGATTTACGATTGCTGTATGATTGTAGAGCAAACTACCGTATAGACCAAAATCACCAAAATAGCAGACCAATCGCAAACCAATCGAATGTCGTTGGAATACGATTGGTCTTATGTTAGTAGCAGAATGCCCGGTATGGTTAAAACTGCTATTGCGATCATATTGCGATTCAATTTCTATTCGATTTTGACAAGTGCGACATACGATTCACACTCGACTGAGATCCAATCCCGACTCAATTACGATTGAAGCGTATGTGGCATTCCGCTATTTTTTCTGAGAAATAAACGTTTTTATCCTTTTCTGTCATTCAATAATGAATAATTTTGTCTGCAAATGATTTACGATTGTAATATGATTGTAGAGCATACCATTTATACCAAAATAACCAAAATAGCAGACCAATCGCAAACCAATCGAATGTCGTTGGAATACGATTGGTTTTATATTAGTAGCAGAATTCCCGATATGGTTAAAACTGCTATTGCGATTCAATTTCTATTCGATTTTGACATTATTAACTTAGGAGTATCGGGCCCCTGTTCAATCAAACTATGCAGAGGTAAAAAAATCTGTGTCTGCTGAACAGGTTTGAAAATTATTTTTCCAACACAAAGCACTTGTCACAGAGGGCTTTGTATCGGGCTAATTTTACGATAGTCTAAGATTTGCTTCGTTTTAATATTATATTTGATATAGATTTTGTTATTTCCTCGGACTCACTATCATGTACCTGCTTCTCCACCAACTCCTAGGCACATATTTTAGCAAGCATTCACTCTTTTTTTTTTGTTTTGTTCATGTTAAAAAATAATGTGTAAATTTTTTTTTGTCATCGTGGATATTGATTTTGTCAGCGTTGATGTTTTTTATTTCACTAGGTATATTTAAGGTTGATGTTAGTCCTATACTTGGAACGTTCGGCCAGTGGGCTGAATACAAACGGAATTACTTTGATCCTCTAAACAAGCAATTAGAGACATCTGAAGAAGCACTTTTTCAATCACTGAGAGACTCTAACACAACTTTCAAATTAATAACAATCTGGGATAACTGGGGTGATTGTAAAGAGTTTGATCACCAGAAAGGTGTACGTAAAAGATTGGGTAGATGTCGCTTACAGCCCATTGCTATAAATACTACGTTTGAGGTAAATACTCTAAAAATTTAATATTGTTCAAGTTACTTCTGTAGTAGTTTACACAATTATCCAAATGGTTTATTTTACAGAACCTAGCGAAAGATACATTCGCTAACAATAAAACCATATCGTACTTAACTGATGGCTATGATATTCCCTGTCGTTCTTTACAACTCAACAAAATGCTCCCCGAATTAAGCAAAATTGTTAGATATATACCTGAGTATGAAGCACAGGAACTATGTCATTACACAAAGCGTGCTGGTAACACAATCGGTTTAATTTTTATTTTAACTATGTACTTTTAATTAACTATCATTTTACATTAAGCTATATAATTATAAAAGTTCCGATAGTACCTACCTATAATCATGTAATGAAATAACTTAGATAATAAATATATAATGATACTGTTGATCATCCTCTGAGCCTTTTTCCCAACCATGTTGGGGTCGGCTTCCAGTCTAACCGGATTCAGCTGAGTACCAGTGCTTTACAAGAAGCGACTGCCTATCTGACTTCCTCAACCCAGTTATCCGGGGAACCCGATACCCCTTGGTTAGACTGGTGTCAGACTTACTGGCTTCTGACTACCCGTAACGACTGCCAAGGATGTTCAATGACAGCCGGGACCTACAGTTTAACGTGCCATCCGAAACACAGTCAATGGTGTCTAAGATATACTTAGAAAGTACATACAAACTTAGAAAAGTTGCATTGGTACTTGCCTGACCTGGGATCGAATCCGCGCCCTCATACTTGAGAGGCTGGTCCTTTACCCACTAGGCCACCACGACTTTTTTAATGATACAGTTGATGTTTCAGCGAAAACCAAATTAAATAAAGATAAACGCAAAATTACAAAACTAGTTGAAGAAAACAGTCATGTTACGCTTCTATGCTCGGATATATTTCCTAGTACAGAGTTACAATGGCTTAAAGACACAAAAGTATTAAATTCTTTATTTAGGTAAATGCTAATTTATGTTTCTTTACCCATTTCTTGAAAGTCGTTTTGTATATGTATAGTACCTTGTCATGCCTATTCCCGTTTTTTTGTTGCAGAAATAATGTACTATGTAAAAATGAAGACGAACCGCATATATCACTAGACGCTAATAATTCTTTGCACATATTGCATATTAGAAAAAATGAAGAAGGAAATTATTCGTGTATGGTGAACGGCAAAAAAGTTCAAGAGTTTGAAGTAAGAGTTGTGTCTAAATCGAAATTATTAAATCAAGGTACCTATACATTTCCTCACAATATATGTTATTTATTTGTGGTATTTCAACAAAAATGACGAGCCTAGGTATCTTCTTCGTTTCAGAATTTATTCGCTACTCAATTTATTTAGGATTTGTACTGTCGCTATCTATGGCTTGTTACTGCGCTGGAGTATGTGTTGCTTGGCATCGCAGGTCTTCTTTTGTAGATCCTCTCTTTTTTGACAAAAGAGATAGTCGTGGAAACCAACGTCTGCATTATGAACGAGAGAGTCTTGTAAAGTAAAAATCGAATTTGTTACTTAAGAGGTACCCGAGTACAATTATTGCATTTATAATAAACCTGAAAATGATTTCATGAGTACATAAGTAAATATTATTTGATTAATTACGGTATTTACTTTAATTTAATTGCGCAATTGATCGTCTAGAGGGTGCCTAACGATCCCTGATTGTCGTACTATATTGAACTGTTTAGAAAAAATGACAATAAAAAATATATAGCATACTTGCGATCATTAACCTTTTTTGTCAGTTGGGTAAAAAGTGTGTGATGATCATAGTCTAAGCTCGATGTCATAGTCACGATCATGACTATGATGACCGAAGACAGCTTGTAAGAGTGAACCACACGCAAAACTCTGAAACCACACACGACACTAGTCTATGGCGGAACCTTACTTATCTATACCATCTATATCTATGCTGTATACTTTAACATTTTGTTTGACACAGGTGCTTCAAACCACAGAGTACTTTTTATATTATGAAATAGAGGTCCAACTCGACTACCAAACTAAGTAAGACAAGTGGCGCCTTCTGAACGCAGGTTTAAGAAACTATTTGTCAATATATATACATATAGCTACATAAAGCAGTGGTTACTGGGTCTAGGTAGATTTTTGTTTCTTTTTGTTTAATATTTATAAGATGTTTTTCAATAAATAAAACACTGATAACCTTTAATATAATTTATTTTTTTCTTTTAAAACATTTCATGTATAATTTTTTCGCTTTTAGCTTATAGGAATCCGTATCATCATCACACTCTCTCCTATTTATTAATATTTTATTAATATCTTTACAGTAATTGTAAATAAAGAATCTGCAGGATATATTGATTAAAAAGTCTATTAATTTTTCTTTATGAATTTCACATTTTATGAAATCGAATTTCAAATGTATAAATATTAATGTTTTGATGAAATCTTTTAAATATTTTTTTTCCAAACATTTTTTAATTATTGTGTAATTTATATCCTGCAGATTCGAAACACAATTTAAGAGAGAGTCGCTGGGACTGCAAAGCCATTTTTTATTAGCATACTCTCTATATTTTAAATAATCGTGTTCCTGATCGGACATTAAATTTTTTTTACATTCACTACAACCCTTGAAGACTTTCTTCTTAGCGGTTTTAATAAAATAACCGCTAACATATTGTAGCCCCCCAATTATACGGGGGTCGCTTTTGTCTTCAAGGGCTGTAAATTCAATGTCCGGAATCTCAGAGAGCTCACAATTTATTTGTTCTTTGCAGGCCCCGCTTGTGATGAGAACTTCATGCAAAGCGTGGCAATTATCTGCCTCACAATTTGTCCCTGGGGCATGGACACTAGATAGGCTGTTTATTAAAAGGCTGCTAAATGCTGCTTCAAATCCATCTGGAGTAGGGTTTACGTTGCGGCATCCTTGACTCCTTATCGATCCAAAAAAATTTTCTATTGGATCCTGATTCAGATGCCGCAACCAAACCGATGTCACTCCGTACTTCGCAGCAATTTTTTTTAAAAGCAGTTCTATTCCTTCTAGTGTCCATACCCAGTTACTTAAGGTGGGAACATACTCCACATTCGAGGTTTTTACATTCACAAATTTCATATTTTTTAAAAATATTTTTGCCTCCATCCATGTTTTGTGATGTATTGAGTTCGGCGTCGCAGGTCCCAGCAGTGGTTTACTGTGCTTCCTTTTCCCGAAGCTTCCGTTAATGGAGTCAAAAAGTTTGTCAAAAAACAAGATGACGTCCGCTGTATTTTGCGCATCTTGAGAGATTATTCCTTTTTCTGCAAAAAAATAAGAAAAAAAATATTAATAAATATTCCTCACACGTTCTTACAACGCAATCTAGTCCCAAACAAAGCATTGCTTGCTTGTAATTTGGGTACAGCAGACAACCAATAAATGAACTTATATAAATATAAATATTTTATAAATAACATAACATAGTGTACATATGTAGAAACACCCACACACATAAATGTTTGACTTATGCGGGAATCGAACCCGCGACCTCCTGTGGCAGGCAGATACACTGGCTACTATGGCATCTAGTCATCAATAAGAAACTTGTTATTATTAAATCTGAACTGGGAGCAGTTTTTAATTTGTGAAAACTTTTACTATACAATCTTCCGCCCGCGGTTCTACCGCATCCCGTGAAAGCTACTTCGCGCACCCAGATTAAAAGTCACTTTTAGTCTTCCTCAATAAATGAGCTATCTAACGGTGAAAGATTATTTCAAATTAGACCTGATCGACCTTGGTGATTGGATTGGTTCTTCAGATTAGCATGGTTAAGAAAACATACAAACAAAAAAATCTTCAGCTTTATAATATATAAGTATCGATAAAATAATGCAATGTGAAAACATTATGTAATAAAGTTTATTTACCTGCTAGGTAGCCCATATTTGATGCTACAGTTTGGCTGAATAGTTGCGTAGCAAATTTAACTTTCATCCGTGGAATTTTACTGGGAATGCAGTGGGAGTCTGTTAATTTTGGCACCAGTCTTATGCCTTTGTAGCCTGGGTTTTCTTGGTGCAGTGCAGTTATGTGTTCCCACTTTGCCATTAGCATTTTGTTGTCTTTTTTATATAGTAGATTTTTCGTTATTAAATTATTTCTTATACATTTCATTAAGTGAGGTGGGTCATACAAGGGAATGATTTCCTGTTTATTTATTAAAATAATATTTCCCTCAGGTTCTTCTGATTTTCTTAACAGAATACCTCTTGTTTCTTGTAACAAGAATTTAATGCAGTTAACATTATTTGTTCCTTGGTCGCACACTGTTGCTACCACATTAAGACCAGCATTTTGTAGTTCTGTGATGACAGCCTTTAATTGTTTTGCCAGTTCTGGTCCCTTTGTGGCAGACTGAGAAAATGTGTATGCAACGGGTTGCTTATAATTTTTTATAAGTCCTCTTATCATAAATACCTGCGCATGATCTGCATACTCAGGCAGTGTCTCTTGCCCATTGGTTACAAACCCACTCACTCTGTCCTTCCTTTCATTGTATGCCACATTCGGTTTTAGTGACATTTCGTCAAAAAGAACCACACATAATTTGTGCTCTGGTTTCATTTTAAGTGTGGCTTTTTTTATTTGTGCCATCAAATTTTTATTGATACCAGCATTTATATCTGCCATATTAATTAATTTTATTAAAATTTGGCGTGATGGCAGGATAAAGATTTTCCTCAGGAATCTGTATCCTTTTGGGCTTTGCTTGAGGATAGTCAAAGCTACAATTTTTTCCTCTAATGTGAAACGCCGGCCTTTTTTTTCCTTTTTGTGCTCCCTGAACTGCAGCAAAGTTAAAATTTTTGATGTGCTAGACATTTTGTCTAGAGTTTCTAAAAATTGAGGGTTTGTAGTAATATTTTGCAGGGCCTTGATCTTGATTGCCTGCTTTTTAACCTTGCTACGGCATTTGCTGAGTTTCACACCAACTTGCAGCATTTTCTGATACAGAGCACGCTCAGTTTTCGTAACAGCAACCTGTTTTACCGCCTTCTTACTAACACATTTAACTTTGCGATGCACTGAAAAAATAATAAGAATCATATGAATAAAAATTGCAGAATTTAAGAGTACATATGAGTGAGATAGCATCAAAGCTAGTTGTGTGTGAAAGTATCCCATGATTGAAATATGTATTAAATCTATAAATCAGTACCTAGTTAATAAACCATGATAGTGAGTGTAACAAGCAAACTCAGCTTTGAAGTTATTAAGTTTGATTACAATTGTGTTGCTTACCAAGATCTTTCACCACCTCAACATTTTCTTCTTCACTATGAGGCTGTCTATCACTGTGTACAGACTGAGATTCTGAAGTGACAGGATCTGAAAGGTCATTAACATATTTGGTAAGAAATGTGTGCCTATTATATACAAACCAATTAAGCTGATGATCATTACCATCATCATGAATGTAGCAGTTCATATTGAGTAACCATTATTTGAATCATATTGAATTAATTAAAGCCAGCCCACTACTAGACAAAGTTACTTTTTCTTTTATATAGTTTATAATATCAACTAGCGACCCGCCCCGGCTTCGCACGGGATAACAGTATTTCCCCAGTATTTAATGTATGTTATTATACATAAAAACCTTCCTCTTGAATCACTCTACCTATTACAAAAAACCGCATCAAAATCCGTTGCGTAGTTTTAAAGATTTGAGCGTTCATAGGGACATACAACATGACACATGACAGAAAAAGCGACTTTGTTTTATACTATGTAGTGATAAGGATGTTAACATTTTAGGACTTATGCATATGACATATAAATGTAATTTAACAAACTGTATTTCATCAATCACTCTTGTCTTAAGGGATAGGTTTATAGAGAGGCTAGTTTACTTTAATTGTTTGCAAAATTATAACTCAGGAACAACAAAAATAATTCAATTTAAGATGATTTTAAGGTAAATTAGCACATTTATCGAGAGAGGCTACATTTTATCCGGGCGCATGAAGGAGTTCCAGGACAGAATATGTGTAAAATAATTGCTGATTAAATGCTTGTATGTAGGATCACTCACCAAGATTCTCTTTCATTTGTACATCTTCAATTGAACCTTGTGAGTGTATATGTAGATGCGCAGGTTCTGTAAATAATAATATTCAGTGATTAGTATATGTTATTATTACATCATTTATTGCTAGTGTCTATCTATCAATTACACTATATGCTGTCCGCATGGGTGCCGCATATTATGCACAAATATGTTGACATTATTGAAAAGAAACAAGTATTAAACAAAACAAAGTAATACAAAAGTAAATTATTTCAGACATGGTAATGGTTTTTTGTATGCCTAAGTGAGAGTAGTAGAAATCATAATTGACATGTACCTTGAAAACTAGACGTTATGGATACCACATATTATGTTTGGAACATTTGATCTATGATTCATTACCTATTCATTCAGTCAAGAGGGTACCAAAATTGTGTAATGCAGTGCTATTTAAGTATTACAACAAATTAAAAATAGCAAAGGATTTTTGGTAAATGTGACATTCAAGTTACTCAATTTCAGCCTAATTTGTAGGAATAAATGATCTTTGAAATAACTTCACTCAAAAATGGCTGGACCGATTTGGTTGAAATTTGGTATGTAGATAGGTGATACCCTGGATTAAGACATAGGCCACTTTTTATCAATACACCATGCGGACGAAGCCGCAAGTGGAAGCTAGTACATACGTAATGTAAATGTATGTATGTATGTATAAAAATGAATTGCTTGTTTATATGTATATGATAAAATATACCTTTTGATGTAGACGGTCCTGAAATCTGAAGAGGTCTTAGTGCTCTTTTTTCAATGCTGAATTTCGAGCAAGATAATCCTGTAAACAACGATAAAATAATATGAATTATAAATATAGTAAATTTTGAAATGTAATATAGAAACTCTTGTATGACATACTGCGTACATACAGAAATTGTGGCTCCAAAGAAATCTCTATTCAGATGTTTTAGACTTACTGCAGCTTTTCATTTTGTGATTTGGAAAGTTTACTTTAAACTCAAATAACATGACTGTTTATTTCTTTCTAACATCAACTCTAGAAATTTGAGACTTAGGTACTCTTTAAGGTAAACAGGTACCTTAATTTGGGTATTTTACTAAAACTAACCTGGCATGTTTTTTGTAGGTACAGCTCCTTTGGCAAGTCGGTTATTCCGGCACCAATATTTTGGTTCGAAATGATCATTACAGACGCGGCGGTATTTGAAAATATGGTTATTTTCAAGTTGCAAAATGTCACCACCAATATGAAAGACCCATGTATTAAATAGCTGCCTATCCTTATCTGGATTAGGGAATTTATGTAAATACCCCGTAGTGTCTGAAAAAAAGGGTAACAAGTTAGAATTCAGTGGAGTCGTGACAAAATGACGACTATTTGTTTTAAGGATGTTGATAAATGCTTACCTAAGCCATTTGTACATCCGGGAACACAACACTTTCTATTAGACATGATAAATATTAATTATCACAAAACGGGTCAACGAGTCCTATCTCAAGCACAAAATTCACAAGATTTCGATC
This sequence comes from Helicoverpa assulta, assembly GCA_963856015.1. NCBI lineage: Eukaryota > Metazoa > Arthropoda > Insecta > Lepidoptera > Noctuidae > Helicoverpa > Helicoverpa assulta. Next base: position 9,508,777 of record CAWLCW010000016.1, read on the forward strand.
ACCTCAAGCACAAAATCGACACGGCCGAAGGAGCAGAGGCTCAACTTAACGGACTTAGGTGGATAAAGCACTAATAGGGATAAAAATCTGGAAAAACAAACAAGACACCGAAAAGCACTTCAGCGCAAACCGGCAGCCAAATTTGTTTGATTGACAATTTTTGCATAATGTTGCATGTAGAAAATGGATTTAATGTTGCCAGTAGAAAATAAATTCTTGAATTTTATTTTATTTCTGGCTAATTGATAATAAACATTAAATTTTAGTAATTGCTTCAATATGCAACTCAAAATTTTTATTATTTATTTTTTTATTTTAGCTGAAAAAAAAGATAGGGTAAGAGTAGAACCAATAAAAGATGTGATAGCGCCCTCTTACACACCTAAGCATAACTACTACGCAATCGCGCATCATCGTCATTACAAATAACGCCATCTATATTTCAGTTTCTTTAATATCTTACATTATAATACTACCAAATTAAAATGACACTTCCATGTAAGGACCTCAATGTATTTACTGTCTCACTTCATTTTGCAGACCTATAATGATACGTTTTCTCGTTTGCCACTATTAAGATTGTCACCCCTGCTTCAAACTTAGTACAAAAAACTGGGGACAGCAATGGATATAATGATACAAAATAAGGAAGTATATAAATAGTCCCTTTTCAAAAGGAGTTGAAATTTGTTTTTAAATTTGTCGGGTTACATTGTGACGTAGACAGATGATATTCCACTCACGAATAAGAGATGGCAGTTTAGTACTAAGTTTCCTTAAAATACCAATAGATGACGCTATGCAAAAACTAATGTTTTCGAATTATGGGATTTTTAATTGTACACTTATAATTTTAGATAAATTACATACCATACTTTTAACAAGTTTTTGAGTACGTTTAGCAAATTTAAATATTTATTCATTTTTTTACAACATTCAGGTGAATCGCTGAGCTGGTCACACTAATGTACGTCTAAATAAAATTTTTCTCTGTGCACACGCAAATGAATGTTTGCTGATAGCTCGCTTGCGCCGGTTATTTTGCGATATTTTGTTTGTGATCTCCTTTTGTTTTCGTTATGAATAATTTCTCGTCGAGTTGAACTTAAGTTCCTCCGAGTAATCCATAACTGTGAACTGAGGAGGTTTTTTGTGTTTAATTGAGACAGGACTCTTGTGGGTGAAGTTAGTACCATGTCTTCCGGCAGGTACTGCTGTGTTCCAGGGTGTAAGGAGAGTGGAGGTATGTCAGACTTAATAAATATGGTTATTTATTTATTTAACACAAGTTTCTGATAGCGGCTTGTCCGCGTGAAAATATTTATTTATTTATTTATTTAGGCACACCAACAACTTATTTACAAATACATTTCACATATATACGTTTACAATTGTAATAAGTCCTGCGTAAATATGTTAATTACAAAATATTAATGTCTAACCTATAAAAATGAAGTCCGTGATGTCTACCTACGTCAGTGGTGAAAGAATATGTAAAATCTGTGCAGTACCTATTTTATGAGTTATTGAATTACACACAGAAGTACAAATCTTTCCTCTTTACAGTTTATTTATGTACTTGCATCGAAATGTTGATATTAATGTGGTCCTTCCTGCGATTGCTAATGGACAACTCCGTGTGGCTAACAATATTACAACTAAATAATAATAAGAACATCAGAGATAGACAAATAAAACAAAGATAATTAACACACAATTTTTATTAGTTTACATTAATTCACAATACAAATTATTGATAGTCTTAAAAGTAAATAACTTTTTATTAAAAAAATCACAGGATTTTTCTGCTTTTTAAAATTAATCTCGGGATTTGAGGTATATCCACTTTCTTCTTTCGCTGTATGGAATCAGTGGAAGTACATGAATAAATACGTAATTCCGACCTCTGATAATTACAGATAGTATCATACAGTCACAACCACAAACCGCTATAAATGAACTTTTTCAATGGTATAACAAAAACCAGTCAGATTGTCATCTTTTCTCTATTTTCTGTTTTACAGTTTTATAGCTGTAAGTTTTTTATTGCAAGTTTATCAACTTTGCAGCAAAGTTGATATCCTCACAGTACAGTTGTTTGTGTATTTAATCATTTTCCAATATTAAAACTTCATTATTTATTTAAGGTATGCATCAAGTACTTCATGGGTTCCCGAATCCCATATTTGATAGAGAACGCTTCAACGCTTGGCTGTATGCAATTGGCAGTCTTGAAATGTTGGGTTTGAAGAATGAACAAATATTGAACCGCAGAGTGTGTCGTGCTCACTTCGAAGATAAATATTTGTGCCGCAACAATAGAATCAGTAATATTGCTGTGCCAACATTGAAAATGCCATGTAAATATAACCACTACATACTATAAAATACTATTTGTATATACAGCCAGCTAGATTACACACCCCTCGTGCAACACTGTACTTATGGATAGATGCAACTTTTCAGGAGAAACATTTAAGATGACTGACATCATAAAAAATATGATATGACAAGATTTAGACAAGAGTTTATACAACAATGTCAACTTATAAGTTATTTTTTTTTAAATCGACCACTTAATATTGTCAAAAAATACTATGAGATAGTTTATACATTCCAACATCCTTGCATAAATGGCAGTGTTGTTGCACTGGGGGTGCATTAAGTTGATTAACTTTTGCTGTGCCAATCAAGATCTTCTTGTAGCCAAGTTATTGGTGATCAAGAAATACTTTGTAAAATTGTTTAATGCTCATATAATGGTTAAATTCACATTAATGCATCAGTAATTTATTGTTCTATTCATATTTGTTTTTTTTTTTTCAGCATTATTGACTCAGCCTTCATTTATGAGTACTAATAGACAGCCTTTGCAACAAATCGAGAACCTACCATCAACATCATCAGGTAAACATAGACTACTTATTATATCATTTGTATGTGGTTAAGGCTATCCCGGTTCAATCAATACATAGTATAAAACAAAGTCGCTTTCGCTGTATGTCCGTATGTATGCTTAGATCTTTAAAACTACGCAACGGATTTTGATGCGGTTTTTTTAATAGATAGAGTGATTCTTAAGGAAGGTTTGTATGTATAATAACATACATTAAATAGTGGGGAAATACTGTTATCCCGTGCGAAGCCGGGGCGGGTCACTAGTTTATGATAAAATTCACATTAATGCATCAGTAAGAACCTTGTCCCAAACTGGGTCCCTGGTGTACACAAATGGTTTTTATTGTAGTGTGTAGTACTAATCAAATTAAACAATAACAATAATATTTTAATATAGGAACGTGTGTGTAGAGTAAGATGTAGTTAATTAAAGCTAGTCAGAAACTAACTCTTCATCGGAGCTGTCAAACATTACAAAAATGTTTTCTATTTGTTCACTTGGAGGCTTGGGATGTTTTTCTTGGTGTTTAAATATACTGTTTGTTACCACTGTCAACCACGAGGAGGTGCTCTGGACGCAAGAAGACACATTCAAGTAGAGATTTCAAAATTGAACTTATGGTGTAACTGTTATTAGAGTATAACTTTAAGCTTTATGTTAAGGTACTTTGCACATATAATAAAAGATAGAAAACTTTATATTATTAATCTACACGTCAAACTCTACAAGATAGCATGCATGAGCATGTTGTACAAGTGGGGCCCAAATCCCCTAGAATTTGGGACAAGGTTCTTTATTGTTCTATTCATATTTGTTTTTTTTTCAGCATTATTGACGCAGCCTTCATTTATGAGTACTAATAGACAGCCTTTGCAACAAAACGAGAACCTACCATCAACATCATCAGGTAAACATAGACTACTTATTATATCATTTGTATGTGGTTAAGGCTACCCTGGTTCAATTTATGATAAAATTCACATTAATGCATCAGTAATTTATTGTTCTATTAATATTTGTGTTTTTTTTTTCAGCATTATTGACTCAGCCTTCATTTATGAGTACTATTAGACAGCCTTTGCAACAAATTGAGAACCTACCATCAACATCATCAGGTAAACATAAAAAAAAATTTAAATGGATCCCACAGTTTTTGAATTTCTTCATTACAGGCAAACATACAAAAATATAAAAATCTTTTCTCTTTATTATATTTGCATTAGTTTAGTGCAACATACATGTGTTATAAATTCTTACAACTATCAATTTCAGATCTCATGGCTACAATGCAACAAGAAATTACTTTACCAAGTACTTCAGAAATGAATATGCAACTCAGTCTAGGTAAGTTATGCAAATTTGATTTAAGTATACCCCAAAAAGTTTGTTTTGAATGAATTATTAACTTTTAATTTCTATTTTTACAGGAAGACAAAGAACAGTTAAGAAAACTAAAAACCGAGTTTTCCTTACAAATCCAGAAAAGGAATTGCATAAAAAACTTGTTGCTGCAAGGATTAGGATAAGTAAAATGAAAAGCAAAGTTAAAAAACTGTCTGCTAATGTAAAAGCAGCAAAAAGAATTGCATCCAATCCTGCAGTATTTGATATACTAGAAAATTGTACAAGTACAGCAAAATTATTAATTAGTATGCAATGTCGAGAGGACCACAAAAAGGAAAAGGGGCGACGGTTTACATTAAAGGAAAAAATAGCTTCCTTATCTATTTTTAAACAAAGTCCCAAAGGATACAGATTTTTGCGAAAAATTTTTATTTTACCTGCTCAGCAAACACTTATTAAATTGGTACAAATTTGTAACATAAAGCCTGGGATTAACAAAAATGTTTTCTCTCAATTAAAAAATAAAGCTGACAACATGAAACTAGAAGAAAAACTATGTGTTGTTATGTTTGACGAAGTTTCTTTGAAGAACAATCTTAGTTATAATGAAAGAAAAGATAAAATCACTGGTCTTGTTGACAATGGGCAAGAGAGGAAAAGTGAATTTGCAGATCACGCCCAAGTTTTTATGCTACGTGGTCTAATTTATAATTATAAGCAGGCAGTATCCTACACATTTGCGTCAAGTGCTACCAAGGGACCTGAACTAGCTAAACAAATTAAGGAAGTGATAAGAGACTTGCAAGAAGCAGGGTTCATAGTGGTTGCTACTGTATGTGACCAGGGTACTAATAATAGACAGGCTCTCAACCTGTTACTTAACGAGACCAGGGGAATTTATTTAAGAAAAGGAGAAGAACCAAAAGATAATATAATTTTAATAAATGGTCAAGAAATTGTACCACTTTATGACCCCCCACATCTTCTCAAAGGAATTCGAAACAACCTCATGACAAAAAATTTAGAATATACTATAGATGGCGCAACAAAAACCGCAAAATGGTCACATTTAAAATTGTTACTAAATGAAAACCCTGGCTATAAAGGAGTTAGATTAATTCCTAAATTAACGGAATATCACGTCAACCCGCTGAAAATGAATAAGCAAAAAGTGAAATTCGCCTCACAAATATTCAGTCGTACTGTGGCGTCTAATATGGGATATTTAGCAGGTAATGTTTGTTTTATTGTATAATTAGAATATATAGATCTTGAACACATAGCGACTCGCAGCAGTATTTTGCCTCTTCTTTTTTTCCTTCTTTATACTATATAAAAAAGGCATAAAACCGTTTTTTGGTTTAGGTTACAAGTTTAAGAATAGGGAAAAATAATTATGACTGATTTTGTATTTGATTTGATCTATATATTTTTATAAATTGGAAAAAAAATGTTCCATCACAGTTTTTGTTAGTATAGTTAGTGAAATATGGGTCTATATTATTTTACAAAAAAGGCTTGTTACTAATGTAATTTAGTATGCTTCTTATTTGCATAAAAAATGCATTTCTTACATAATAAAATTTATTTTCTATTCAAAATGTATCTGAGATTATTGTGCATTGAAGTTACTTAAGTTATAAGTATGTAAATAAATCTCAATGTCTATTTATCATTTATATTAGTATTGTAGCACATTTTTCTGATGATATTCATTTAAAAAAATGTGTAACCGCTATAAGCGACACACAAAAATAAAAACAACTTAAAACTATAGATGATTGACCTGTGCTGTAATTGTTTTTTTTTTTTTTTCAGATAAGAACATACTTCCCACAGAGTGCAAGGACACTGCTGATCTGCTGCTGTTTATGGACAACATATTTGACTCGGTGAATGGCAGTCAACAGAAAAATAAGAACGCCAAGCCTTTACTAGGCCCAGCAACGCCGAACTCAGCTCATCATAAAATATGGCTTGAGGGTGTACAAATATTTAAATCAATGAAATTTGTAGCTAGTAACGGTAAGAAACAATCGATTCCTTCCGTTACCAATTGGGTGTGGACACTGAACGGCATTCAAACGCTATTAAAAAAATTACAAAATGATTTTAATGTGTCGTCAGTATGGTTGCGGCATCTGAATCAGGACCCCCTGGAAAATTTCTTTGGGGCAGTAAGAAGCCAAGGGTGCCGCAACACTAATCCTACCTGCGACCAATTTGAGTCTGCTTTCGCCACATTATTAATAAATAATATAAGCAGTGTCCACACCCGCGGAAACTGCGAAAAAGACTTTTGTGATGCATTACACTCTTTAATCATCAACGAAAATGCGAAAACAACGTCGACCTGCTCATCTTTCGATTTCGCAAAAATTTTTGATTTTAATTTTACACCTCTAGAGGTTAAAGAAAGCGATCCCCGCATTATTGCGCCATTGCAATATATGAGCGGCTATTTTTTGAAAAAAATTAAAACAAAAGTTTTCAAAGCGTGCACAGATTGCTGCAATGATTTCGCTTCAAAAAATGAAATAGAATATATTAAATATAGGGAATACGCAGGTCGACGATGGCTTTGCACTCCCAGCAAAAACTTAATAGAGGTGATTTCAAATATTCAGGATTTAATTAATGAAATAATAAAAGAAAATATTGAAAAATCGAATTTAAAAATAATAATGAACACAGCTATAAGTATATTTGTAAATTTTGATTTTATAAAATGTAAAATACATAAAGAAAAAGTTACTGATTATCTAATTAATATTGTTATTAGGTGTATGATTTTTAATTACTGTAAAAATATTAATAAAATATTAGCTGGGAGAAAAGACGTTGATGATTGTGAGGACAAATTGCAAACAAAAGCAAAAAAGCTAAATGACTGTTATAAAAAACACAAATAAACAAGATTATAATCCAATATGTTGTTTTATTTATATTATTATATTATACCTTTAGTTCTATTATACAGCATTCCTCCAGATAGTGTTATCTACCTCCACTACATGACATATTTAAAACTTGTATTACATAATACAAGTTTTAAATATGTCATGTAGTGGAGGAATGCTTTTAAAGCATCCAACAATCTATATATACTCAGTATGGCTATATACACAATAAAAAAGTTGTGTAACATGGATTACAGATGGCGCTGTAAGTGGTTACCCATTTTGACGTTGAAGATTGGTCTCTATTTCTATTTATTAAAATGTACTCTGTGGTTTGACAGCTGACGCGCGTACGGTAGTAAGATTTGTGAATGAGCTGTTATTTATACTAAGAATTCAAATAAAAATGAAAAGTTTTAAAAGTTTACTATTTTAATTTTGTATTTCTTATAAAATATCCTAATACAATATGAACAGCAATAGTGTGTTTTTAATTACTGTATTGATATTCTTTGTGGCGCAGGAAGTTCAAAGTAAGTTTTCACTACTTTTGACACGAATTTATTTATCAAGGTAAAGTGAGAGTGGTTCGACAATAGAATGTTTAAGAATGTGTGTAAGTCACTTGGCTGGTACGATTAGTTAATAAATCATAACGTTCAATATTGGTTGTGTAATTACTCATCTATATTAGTTTAGTGAAAATAGAAAGTTTTTTTTGCTATTATTGTAGGCAACTTTTTTATGTTCCAGGTTTACACAAGCGATGTATAAGATGTAGATCTAGGGGAGAGCTTGGTACCTGCGGTGATCCATTTCCAATAAATGTTACTGAGAGTATTGTTGAATCTGGGCTCCATGTGGTGGCCTGTCCCTCAGGATGGTGTGGCAAGCTTATAGAGGGCACTGTGGGCACTTTCAGATCTGATGGTATGTTTTAAATAATTTGAATTTACACTGAATGGAAATAATGCATAATTCTTGCAATTACTTCTTGACTATTTTTAATGTTGAATACAGAAAAGAATTTTTCTATGTTTAACATTGTGTGTCTGTTTGCTAAGGTAATTCCCAATGTTTTCCAGATTATGGAGCTGCCACTGAGCGGATGTGCCTCCAACGAGCCCCAAGTGATTATGAAGAAAGGTGTGCGTACACTATGTGGAACCGTAAAAAGGTTTACATGTGTTTCTGCAATGGTGACCTTTGCAACTCAGCCGTTGGGCTGTATACACACCCTGTTATATTCATATCAGCTATTTTTGTCACTTTGTACAACTACTATTTTTAAAGAATATGCATTACTTAAAGAATTTGTAATATTGTGATATGTAAGCTAAGGAGATTGATGCTCTTATTTTTATTCATATTGTTGTAAAGTGAAGACGATATTTGTGTAAGTATCAATTTCGATTTAATCTTGTTCTACATTTCATTTAGTTTATTCTGACTTATAGTAATTATAGTAATGTCACACAAAAGGTGTATCAACTCATCTCTATGAAATAAGAGATTGTAACTACATCATTTACATTTATGAATATTATTCTTTGTATCAAATCATCTAATATAATGTGGTGTGTAGACATCTTTCAAAGTCAATACTTTTAGGCTCAATAGGAGTATTCTGCTCCATAGATGACATTAAAACCTATATGTTGTTACCAATGTAAATCAAACCAAATTTGTTAATAATTGTAATTATGAACAAAAATCAAATTCTCCTAAAACTATTTAGTGTACATAGGAGTTGCAATTTTCATAATATTGTATATGGTTTTAAAGTACATTTCATAATCTTATTATAATGCTAAGGGTGACAACGGGGTTCATCGTGTTACTTTTTACAAAATGTATAACAATTCTTATGACAAAGTTCTAATGTTGTATCTACATAGTTTAATTATAATTTATGATGTTGTATTAGAATTTAATGGTTCTACAACCACAAAGTGTGTTGATAAAATTACGAATTTTGAAGATAGCTGATAAGTTCTAAAATTATACTATTACATCAATTGTCAATTAAGAAACAGAAAACATTACTATCGACCAACAGGGTGTTGGTTCTGTACATGTTTCACAGTTTTCCTGTAAATTCCAGAATTTTTGTCACTATTGCAAGTTCTCTTTGAGTATTTTTTTTTAAAGATTGTGATACTCATAGTTCTATAAAGAATGTTCAGAAAATAATGTGTTCATGTTGTAATCTAATCACTGCCTTTTTGTTTAATTGAAATATGAATTATTTTTACCTTTGTTAACCAACCTAAAAAAGGATGTTCTATCTTATTATTTTGTAAAGAAAATATGTATTTACAGTTATTTATTAGGAGATGTATACAAGGTATAGAAATTGATAAAATAACGATTAAGTACTTAATGACGTCATTCCGTCCACTTAAAGAAATTCCTATGTATTCCATACTTATTGCTCATTAAATTGCCTAATTAATTATTGGCTATAAACAGATCTATTATTAGGATATAATAATGTGTACTATGCCTATTATCTATACTAATATTATAAAGAGGAAAACTTTGTTTGTTTGTTTGTTTGGTTGTAATGGATAAACTCAAAAACTACTGGACCGATTTTAAATATTCTTTCACCATTAGAAAGCTATATTATCTGCGAGTAACATAGGCTATATTTTATCCCGGTGCGGGCAGTAGCTCCCACGGGACGCGGGTGAAACAAAGATCTGAATCGAGATGCTGAAATAAATCTTATTAGAATCAAGTTTTTGAAGTCCTATATATACTATGGCTGAATTGAAGCCGACTTTCATTTCATTAAAAGGCTGCTATATTTATGTATATTTTATAAGCATTTTTTCGTAGATAGCTATGAATGGAGTTAAATAATTCAATAAACATCAAACATTTGTTTCTCTATGGGAAGTTTCCCAACTAGTTGCAAAGTTACTTACGAAGTGAATCTCTTAAATATAAATAAAACTACATAGACTTAGTTGTGTATAATATTAATGACTTTTATTGAGTATTTTTACATTTGTATACAAATATATAATTGCATTATTTACGTTTTGTTTTGTTCGTCGGTCGGAGGTTCGCTAGGGTCTGTTATAAGGCCACGTTTGGCGTATGCTGCCTATCCTATGAGGTTTCAAATTGTTCTGGATCCTAAGTTCCTGGTTGGCGAGTAGTGACTCGATGTGAGGTATATCGTGGAAGTAAAGCAAACCATGGCGACTTGATCGCTGGACCGCGGCGATTGCCTCTGACCCTTCTAGTAAGTATGGGTCCAAAGATTCTGCATCTGTAAAATAAAACTTTTTGTTCACGGGTTCAATTCATGTAGTGTGAAATCATATCAAATAATTTGAAAAGAATCTTGCTTTTTCAACCGACTTCAAAAAAAGGAGGAGGTTCTCAATTCGGCTGTATTTTTTTTTTTTTTTACTTTGTTACTCGATTTCTCAAAGACGCCTGGACCGATTTCAAAAATTCTTTGTTTATTTGAAAGGGTATGCTTGTCATTTAGTCCCATCGTCATCAGATCAGGATCTGATGGTGGAAACCCTGAGAAATCGAGGGCATCTCTTGAAAATTGTAGGCGAGCATGGGGGTAAAAACTTGATATTTATGTGTATATCTGATGGATGAGACTACAATACTATGGAGGTTTAGGGCAGATCTGATGATTGAGACGACAGAGGATCGAGGGAACTCCTAAACGGCACATCTTAACTACCTCGTGTTTGTGCTTATATTATTTGTATTGACGATACCTTTGCAACAGTGAAGGTTTGGAGCTGACCTGATGATGGAGACCAGAGAGGGTCAAGGGAACTCGACAACTGCATATGTAAACTACCTCGTGTTTGAGCTTATATTATTTGTATTGACGAGACCTTTGCAACAGTGAAGGTTTGGAGCTGACCTGATGATGGCGACTAGAGAGGGTCGAGGGAACTCGACAACTGAATATGTAAACTACCTCGTGTTTGGTCTTATATTATTTGTATTGACAAGACCTTTGCAACATTGAAGGTTTGGAGCTGACCTGATGATGGAGACCAGAGAAGGTCGAGGGAACTCGACAACTGAATATGTAAAATACCTCGTATTTGGGCTAATATTCTTTGTATTGATGAAAACTTTCCACTTATATGGATAGTGACAACTATTCGTATCACTGAAAAGCTGTAAATAAAAAACTTTTTACAAAAAAAATTAAACCGACTTCCAAAAACACTAAAAAGCAAAAAAAAAAACAAATTTTAGTTGCATCGGCCTAGAAGTCGGTGGCAAAATTAACTTAATAACATCCATTAGACACCGACTTCTAGGCCGATGCAACTAAAATTTGTTTTTTTTTTTGCTTTTTTGCAATGGCACAATTGATTTTCTATTGTTTTATAATTAGCGACGTACAAGCAGTTATTCCACTCCCAGTCAGTAACCCAGAGAAACTGCATGCTACATTGCTACAGTTACAACAAACACAAGCTTTGGTATAGCGCAGCTTAAGCATACATAGTTAGTGGCCATTGATCTACCACAAATCCGCATTTATAGCGGGCAGCGGGGCACTGTGCTTAGAGGAATAGCTTAATGTGTCAATTATCTTCCCCATTTCAGATTTAGTACAACCCCAGCTTTATTCGTACCTACACTACGAATACGGTAGATAACCCACTGCTCTGTGCTGACTTACATCCAGTAGCGGATAACTACCCCTGTATGTTCCTATATCTACTCCCTTTGGTACCACCACTATGTACTCTCTTATGTGCTCTCTCACTCCCTTATGTAGACCACCTTTGTACTCACGCCAAATAGTCCCTCATCATGCACCTGAATTTAATGAAAGTACCTAAATGCAAAAGGAAAATTTTCAACCACAGGGATTGAATGTGGCGTGTCCACAATATTTTTGGGGGCTGGAACCGCCCTAGCTTACAGCAAGTATTCCACCACCTTGATTATCGGGACTGGGGAGATTTACAGGTCGCATTTAGGTGGTAAGTAAGTTATCATAGCTCCGCTAGTTTAGGGATGGTGTTAATACTTAAAATTAATGCATTATTTACAATAAGCTTTACCTGACAATACCTCACTGCGGCGGTGGCTGGTAGACCCAAATCGTGGCGCGTTAAACGGCGGTATGAACAGACCTTCAGGCCACAACGACTCGGGGTCCGGTGAGTCTACTTTGTACGGCGATGGAGGTAGTACGGGAATCGCAACATCTGTAATCAGAAAAAATATTACCTAGTGTTTATGGCAAGTAGGTACGGAGTAAACTGGCAGAGACTTTTGGAGAACAAGAGTTTTTAGACATTTAACTGCTGCAATTCGGATAATATTTTGAAAAAATATTGATAGCCCTTACACTGCAGTTATTCCATTGCAGTTCGACGAGTAGACCACGGAGGACGCATCTTTCCGTCCAACATGTTCTACATGCATCCTATCACCAATGGCTTAGTAAGGGATTTTATATAATTCAAATTCGTATGAATGGCTGTAATTGATTTATTTTATTTTTTGATTTATAGAGTGTCCATTAGCAATTGACATACTGGTCATACCCATGTAATTGTTGTGCTGCCAGGGTGATCCGTGTAGTGAGTTCTCGCGAAACGTGTCTTCGTTGTTGAACGGTATTCTTGGCTTCATTCGGGGATAGCCTGTCCCTCTGGGCTGGTGTGGTGCTGAAATTGTAAATAATATTGAATTAGATCTGTTTCGATTACAGGACTTCTTACAGAAATCCATAGGTATGTCAGATGCATAATATTTGTATTAACAAGAGGATACCAGCATAATCGGTTCTAGGGCAGCGCAAAATGAATGTCCATACCAGGGGCCGATTCTCCTAAGTTAATAATGTCAAAATCGAATAGAAATCGAATCGCAATATGATCGCAATAGCAGTTTTAACCATATCGGGCAGTCTGCTACTAATATAAGACCAATCGTATTCCAACGACATTCGATTGGTTTGCGATTGGTCTGCTATTTTGGTGATTTTGGTCTATACTTACGGTAGTTTGCTCTACAATCATATTGCAATCGTAAATCATTTGCAGACAAAATGATTCATTATTGAATGACAGAAAAGGATAAAAACGTTTATTTCAAAGAATAAATAGCGGAATGCCACATACGCTTCAATCGTAATCGAGTCGATTGGATCGCAGTCGAACGTGAATCGAATGGCGCTTAAGTAAAATTAGGAGAATCGGGCCCCAGGTGCCATAAGGGGGAAGCCATATTTTATTTAACCTATTAGAACTGATCCTAGGAGTGGAAGATAGAATTAGCGAAAGTCCCTAAGTATGTCGTTAAACTACAAATATACATTAGGTACCTATTTTAACTAAAAATTCAATGAGTTGCTGTTTTCCTTCTCCGAGAAAGTAATAATCGCTCGTGTTCACATAACAATGTGTAAATTAATGTCGAAATAAACGGTCACACGCTATCTTTGTAGTATTTTGTATGCCGAGATGACATGCAATTTTTGGCTGTTTTTTATTTATATTCTTTAAGGTATTATTAAGAAGTGCCATCGAGATGGCAATTTGTACCTTACTACGTTATCGCCGTGGGATGGCTGTTATGAACTACGTATTCGTCTATTGTGTGACTCTCTCCTAATTCTTTGAATCCCGTGCGAATCAAAAGCGAGTATTCCACGCAAAACTTGCCTACCTAATTGCTGGTTACAATTTATTATGATAGTGATCTATTAATTAAATACCTACCTACAGTTTTAGAAGGCCTGAGAAAAATGGAAAAGGCTTTATTAGCTAATCCAGTAGTAGTATAGAAGCGATTATGGTGAAGAGGGGTTTTGGCTTAGAATAACAACCGCACAGGCCGATTGGTCATAACGTTAAGTAACCGTGAAATGGTCGTCTTGTCATGACTAATTGTCACACCACGAAGAAACTCCCTGTGTAATGGAAGGTTTATGTGCAATAGGCACGCAATGAGTAGGTAGTTGCAGGAGATCTGTGTAGGTACCATTACGTACTATTTGAGTATCATCAATGTAGGACTTGTGCTTGCCCTTTGGACTTACCTGGTAAGTTTCGGAAGGAAGATTGCCGGTTGCTGTTTCGCCGTGCAAGCAATGGCAAGGGGTCACCGACCCCGTGCGTGAAGCTTCGCGCGGGTGTGTTCACGCTGACGTGAGAAGCGAACTGAGTTCCCGCTAAAGCTTGCGCTGTCAGTTGTAACAGCAAGAGTACGCTGAATGTGCTCTTAGACATTTTGTTTGATGCCATCTGAAACAAAATATCGTACCTTTACTCTGTGTCTCGAACCTTATAGTATCCAAATCTATTATGTAGAAGGCAAGACGGATTAGGTACGTTTACCAGCGCCTGTACGACTGGCGCGAGGAGGCTCAGCGCCGGGGGGAAACCCCGTTGCCGCGGCAAGTTGTCGCGCAGCGGGCGGAGCTCCGGCGCGATCTCATGGTGGCCTGGAGGGAGCGACTGTCGCAACCCAGCGCAGGGCACGCCACCATCGTGGCGGTAAGTCCCCTCTTTGAGGAGTGGCTCGGGAGGAGTCACGGCGCCCTCACGTACCGCACGACGCAGGTCCTCACCGGACACGGTTGTTTCGGGAGGTACCTGCACCGCATCGGTCGTGAGGAGGCGCCCGGGTGTCACCATTGTGCGGACAACCCCGAGAACACGGTGGACCACACAGTCCAGGTGTGCCCCGCATGGGAGGGGCACCGCCGGGTCCTCCTCGAGGCTTTGGGCGGCGCCGACCTCTCGCGTCCGGCCCTGGTTCAGGCCATGGTCCGGGGCGAGAGGGAATGGGATGCCGTCGCCTCCTTCTGCGAAGCGGTCATGCTCGAGAAGGAGGAGGCGGAACGCCAGAGAGTTCGCACCTCTCATCCCGGCCGCCGCGCTGGACCAGGTAGACACCATGGGCGCCGGGTGTCGGGAGATGACTCCCGGCCACCGTAGGCGTGGGTCTGTGGGCGGTGAGTTCGGGTGGCTCATCGTCCCTCTGTCTACTTAGACGACAGACCCGTGTCGACGGCGCGCGTTGTTCCACGCGCTCCTCAAAGAGATGTCAGCAACCCCAGCGGGGCCCAGCAGGGCCAAGGCCTGCCGGGGCTGCGGGTTGTTCGAAAGAGATACCGTGGCCCTGGTACATAAAAGGCCTATGACGGAACACGACGGTTTTTAGTCAGTAAGAGTCTGACACTCCCTCACCGCTGCTAACCCACAGCGGGAGGGGTCATTTGATGATTTTTGACGTCGGAAAAAAAAAAGGTACGTTTACCAGAAGGTAGATAATTTATATACAGTTTTCTGCTATACCATTTTCGTAAAGGATAATTTCTATGAAGAATTCATTACGTGTGTGAATTATTTCATTTTGGAATAAATATGTAAACTACACTAAGTCATCCACCGCGTTCGTAGCAACCATAACCAGCTACTGATTAAAATCCCATTAAGCTGCTAATTTTGTCTACTTAGGTAGGTACATGGAGCAGGACATCATTATGTCATATCTAGTCATGAAGAGATATCATAGACTTTGCCCGTTTAAAACTTTAAAATAAAAGGTAATCTGGCCTAATGTGAATATCGCGTGTGGACACGAAGTATTTTTTTCATTCATAAAACAAAATTCGAATAATTTGTTTCTAGAAAGATTTAGTGACAGCGTTTAGTTAGAGCCCTTGAGCCTGTTTGCACCAAGGTTTACTTCACGTTATTGTTAAGTTAATCTTTAATAATTCGTCATAGAAAGCAAAGATAAAGAGATATTTGTTCCTGTTCAGTCTTCAAATACTAGATACTACTCCATTTGTGTTGATTGTAGTAAGATATGAAGAAGCGATATATGTTAGGGGGATTGTTTTTTTCCAAACTGTGGTTATTAGTGGCTATTACATGGTTCATGGCATAAAGTCAATGGTAACTTCATAATAATCATTACATCACCTATCATAAGTGTCATGGAATGACATACAGTCGGTTATTTACAACGTGCTAAGTGGGTTGGGTATAGGACGATCGATTACTGCGTTCGCGACGGTGAAAGATGTTTTTGAGTGACAATTTGTTTACATAATGATACGACTTAGTCACGTGAATTAAGCTCGAACCACAAGCCATTAGTGGCTACTATCAGTGGGAACAATACTTTGCAAGCATCTCATATTAAACAAATTTTAATTGATATTATAATTAGAGGTAGGCTCAGCACTTCAAATGGCTTATTGACGACGTGAAAGTTTCAACGTTACTGGCTTGAAATATGCCTCCTCAGATCAAAGAAATAGGTGAAATCAATGTCCTGATAAATGATAGGTGCTTATTGATATAGACAGTAATACGTTTTTATTCCTATGTTCCTGTACCTGTAACCTTTAGGACGAACAAACGCTGCACCGATCTAATGACGCAAAGACGCTAGTGTGTCTTCAAAGAAAATTCATAGTCATTGTGGAACAATGTTTTAATAGGCTCCACAGAGCGTTAATACCCGGCTCTAAACCCTGATGAGCAACATGCCAACAATGGTATACTTATACTAATATTTAGATTACCGTCGGTCCATTTAGACGTGCAGCGGCGTGCTCTCACGCTGGCTCGGTTGCATCACAATGACTGTCGTTTGAATTGGACCTGCGCCGGAGTGCGGAGCGGTGGCGAAACGGAGACGAGCGAACATTTCATCTCGCTGTGGGATCTGGCTTATAGTGCAGTTTTTTGGGATATCCGGGGAAATATATAGCCAAAGGAGGATGGACCTTACGTCACTAGAAGTTGAATTTCAATAATTGGTGAATGTGTAAGAAGTACATTTTGGACGCAGCAATTTTGGCTGGGTGTCTTTATCTATCGTGTATATTCGAAAATATGGAACTCTGATAGACCCGCCACCACAAAATAATTATTAGGGAACTATTTAGCTTCTTGTAAAAAATCTTGTGGCGGAACGTCACTTAGACCACCAACACTAAAACCTGTATAGTCGGAGCTTGTTGTGTTGGTGTTTTCTTTTATTTTTTATTAATTTTTCTCCTTCAAAATAAGCTGACAGAATACAACACTTATACAATCTTGATGAAGCATTTTTATTAATACACAGTCCTATCCAGGCCTTGCTTATTATATGCTGTCCTGTACGGGTTAGAAACCTGAGTAGTACCTATGCTTGTGAGCATCTCGCTTAAATGCTACAATCTATTTATTATTCGTTTGCAATGTTATTCTTTGATAAGATAATAAATGTGGTCAGCTTAATGTATTTAAAATAACGGTGATGTGAATCAACAAACCGTTTACCTACTGACAATGCCATTTTGTTAGTCATGCTACAGAAATGAATACACCTTTAGTACAAGTTTGACTTCTAGGACAGTTCTGTCTTGGGACCTATATTTATTCTTTTTATTTTTGCGAACTTCCAACTCTTTATCGGACCACAATTGATTCTCATCTAAGTAAAGCTTCCAATAGTGGTTTCACCTGTGTCGCATGGGAAATACTTCGCGCAATGGATAAAGCTTACAACCTTCCTCGAAAGAGGGAATAGGCTAACTAATAACACTGAAATATTTTTTTACATCGGCCCAGTGTTTCTGGAAGGCTCGATTTTTATGTGACTTAAGATGCGCGCTTGAATAACATCCCGATTCTAAACAACTTTTTTTTTATTTGCCTACTAGCGCAATATTTAGTAACAGTAAAATCAATCATTGTAAATTTTTCAATAATAAATCAGTTTTTAAGACAGGGGATTAGAAACTCTGAAACAACGATTTTACAATTGGCTGCCGATAATAAGGCTTTGGTCACTACGGTTGCACTATTTCCTCACGATGCGATGTTTAAGTACTTCATCCTCAGTTAGTGATCAGTGTCTATGATTAACTCAAAAGGGCAGGGGCCCGATTCTCCTAATTTTACTTAAGCGATAGACGATTCACGTTCGACTGAGATCCAATCCCGACTCAATTACCTACGATTGAAGCGTATGTGGCATTCCGCTATTTTTTCTTTGAAATAAACGTTTTTATCCTTTTCTGTCATTTAATAATGAATCATTTTGCCTGCAAATGATTTACGATTGCAATAAGATTGTAGAGCAAACTACCATATAGACCAAAATCACCAAAATTGCAGACCTATCGCAAACCAATCGAATGTCGTTGGAATACGATTGGTCTAATATTAGTAGCAGAATGCCCGATAAGGTAAACGTCCCAGTAACCGTTAAGTTTTGAACTTCACCAACTTTGCTGACATGCTATGCTAACACTAGAAGTCTTACAAAAAAAATAATTACATGACTAGAGAGACAATTTAAACTAGTTTTATTGTAATATGCTTTTTGAATTTTATTTTGAATTTTCTTTAACAAAGATATAAAAATAATAAAAAAAGGGCTAGTTGTACCAGTACCCGGTAAATTTGTACTAGTAATCGTTAAATTGTCCCAGAATCCGGTAATTTTCAACGCAAATTTGAACTCTACTGGCTTACGATAAGGTTCATAGATATACGACTTTTGCGTTTCTGTGTAAAATATATAAAGAAGGGCAAAGAAAAAAACTTATAAAAAAACTGTTTTTATGTAATTAAATAAATAAAATTATGAGTAATAGTTGACATCACGAATTTGTTTCTATTTGAAGAAAACAATAATTTTGGTTTCACCTTTAGATGTCACCGTTACAATGGAGCAGTCTATAGAATAGCGGCCGCGTAATTTATCATCTAACGACGACCGTGGGATACCGTACTGCCTGACTGTCGCTGAAATGGACGCACTGCCTCCGTGGTAAAGGCCACGAAGATATGGTCTTCTGCCTATCAGTTATGACTGTCTGAAAAAAAAACTTCTAAATTCATATCAATAGGAAATCCCACTGTGGATTAGCAGCGGCGAGGGAGTGTCAGTGTGACTTTTACTGACCAAAATACCATCGTGTTCCTTCGCAGGCCTTTTATGTACCAGGGCCGCGGTAACTCTTCCGAACAATCAGCTCCGGCAGGCCTTGGCCCTGCTGGGCCCCGCTGGGGTTTGCTGACGTCAGGTACTTCATCACTCGCTGAACGCCGATGGGAACCCCTTCCACCGTGACGAAAGTGAAGAGGAAGGTTGCCCACCCCGAAACCCATGAAAGCATATGGCCTCGGACGCAAGGCCACCTCCAGTCTCAGCAGCTGGATCCTTTCGGTGGCTGTCGCAAGCCCGCGCGACATTTTGTCGACCGCCTCTTGGTGCGACCTCTTTTGTGCCAGTACCAACTTGTCGTCAGCATACTACACTGACGCTGCTTGGGAGGTCGGCGCGCAGCACCCAGTCGTAGCCGATGTTCCACAAGAGCGGCCCCAGAACCGATCCCTGGATCCCGCCAAGACGACCATCCCCCCCTCCCGGGAAACAGCGTCCCCCGTCGTAAGAGCGCTCACGTGCATGATGGCGTCCATCGTTGAGAGCCCCCTGCGGAAACCATGTAGGTGGTCCGCAAGTTTCGGCCCTGTCCCCCCAAGAAGTTTTACGAGGCGGATTGCAACGACTCTGTCAAATAGCTTGCCCATCTCGTCGAGCAGCACAATGGGCCGGTATGTGGACGGAGAGTCCGCAGGGCGCCCCGGTTTCCGAATGGAGACCAATTTCCCTGTCTTCCAACTAAGTGGGAACTGGCCCCTCTCTAAACATGCGCTGACCAAGCAAGCCATTAGGCCCCGGGGCGATATTTTTGGTTTTCAGCCTGGCTACCGCCACTCTCCGGTCCACCCCAGTCACCTCGGGGATATCGTCGTCTTCGGGTGTGTGGTCCAGTGTTCCCCGCGCGATGGGAACAGAGCGCTAAACTTCTTCTCCACCATCTAAGGCCGAAGACTCTAAGTCAGCGGGGGACCCATGGGTGGAGCTTGCCCCGCACCATTTTGTATGGGCGCCCCCTCGGATCTCTGTCCAGAATACCCAGCAACTCCGCATTGGCCAACTCCTTAGCCCTGGATGATGGCCAGTTGGAGGGCGGTGTTCGCAGCTCTACATCCCTCGTACAGCTCTGCTTCCCTGGCCTCCGCATCCGGAGGGCGAATGCGAACGACGCACGCCTCTCGAAGAGACGCCAGCTCGCTAGACTACCAGTACATCTGGCGTCGGGCGCTTCCTGGCAGGACTCGGGGCATGGCCATGTCGCAGATCTCGGACATGGTCTCCCGGGAGAAGCGTCATATAAATCATCATCATCTCAGCCACAGGACGTCCACTGCTGAACATAGGTCTCCCCCTTAGATCTCCACAGATACCTGTTGGAGGCGACCTGCATCCAGCGTCTTCCGGCGACCTTTATAAGGTCTGTCCACCTTGTTGGTGGACGTCCTACGCTGCGCTTGCTAGTCCGTGGTCTTCACTCAAGCACTTTTCGACCCCATCGGCCATCCGCTCTGCGAGCAATATGGCCTGCCCATTGCCACTTCAACTTGCTAATCCGGTGGGCTATATCGGTGACTTTAGTTCGTCTACGGATCTCCTCATTTCGGATTCGATCACGTAGAGAAACCCCGAGCATAGCCGTCTCCATAGCTCTTTGAGCGACTTTGAGCTTTGAGATGAGGCCGATAGTGAGAGACCACGTTTCGGTGCCGTAAGTCATCACTGGTAACACACACTGATTGAAGACTTTCGTCTTGAGGCACTGAGGTATGTCGAACGAAAAGATATTGCGTAGTTTCCCGAACGCTGCCCAGCCGAGTTGGATTCGGCGGTTGACCTCTTTCTCGAAGTTGGACCTACCTAATTGGACTACTTGTCCTAGGTAGATATATGAGTCAACAACTTCGAGTACCGAGCTTCCAACAGAGACTGGGGTGGGGTCAACATGGACATTTGACATAATTTTCGTCTTGTCCATGTTCATATTCAGGCCCACCCGTTGTGAAACTCGGTCGAGGCCTCATACTGAGTTCCTCCATCTACTTTGCTATGACTACGATGTCATCGGCAAACCGAAGGCTTTCCATTCCAGGAGCTTGAAGGCGTCTTCCATTGCGGCGGTAAACAGTTTCGGGGAGATAACGTCCCCCTGTCTTACGCCTCTTCTCAATGGAATCGGCTTCGTGCTATGCTCCTGTACTCGGACTGACGTGGTGGCGTTATTATACAAACACTTCAACACCTCGATGTACCGATAGTCAATATGGCTTCGTTGGAGTGACTCAAGTACCGCCCATGTTTCCACCGAATCGAAGGCTTTCTCATAGTCCACAAACGCTAAGCATAATGGCAAGTTATACTCCTCGGTCTTCTGTATAACTTGCCGCAGCGTATGGATGTGGTCTATGGTACTATAGTCTCTTCGGAAACCGCCTTGTTCGGGAGGCTGGAAGTCATCAAGCCTGTGTTCGAGACGGTTCGTGATAACCCTTGAAAAAGCTTATAAACATGGTTAGAAGTGTGATGGGTCTGTAGTTC
This sequence comes from Helicoverpa assulta, assembly GCA_963856015.1. Classification (NCBI taxonomy): domain Eukaryota; kingdom Metazoa; phylum Arthropoda; class Insecta; order Lepidoptera; family Noctuidae; genus Helicoverpa; species Helicoverpa assulta. The sequence continues at coordinate 9,530,371 of CAWLCW010000016.1, forward strand.
TTCAATAGGCTGTCATATAAATACTTACTTTAAAATATTTCTTGTGACTGCAACTGGTGAAATAGGTAATTAATAAATAAAATATAATACTGAACTTTGTATACATATATGTATAATATTTACACAATACACAAGATACTCACTATAGAATTACAAGTGTGAAAGAAACTGACAACTTTCGATTTCAATGTTTTGTCGCCTGGAACTTGAAGAAACGTGAGGTATGGCATGGATTTCTGGCTCTGAGGGTCCGTTAGGGCAGTATAATTAAAATAATGCCTCAAATGTCGGAAAAACGGTGATAAATTACTAAATCAAGAGTTTATAATACAGAAATTACACATACAAACAAAATTGTAGTGAATCGAAGGAAAAGAGAACTTAACAAAAGGCAATAAGGACGATGTCGGGTTTTGCGTGCAACTTATAATGCAAGTCCCAATATCCGGCATTATATTCGACGGTTCCAAAGGAAAATGAGACCTATTTCAAGGTATTAAGTACACAATAACGGGTTTCGGTACAACGTCTACTACCGGGTTCATCGTGTACCAATAACCGGTAAAAAAACTACAATTTTAACGGGTACTGGGTCAAGTAGGGGTTTGTTGGTACCAATAGATGTGAACGGCAAAAAAAAATATTTCTCAGTTAGATTCAGCACAATTTATAGGTTACATCGAAAAATAATATATTCAAATATTTGCAAAAATTAACACTCTTACGTTAAAGTTATCCGTCTCAGAATGGCTAGCTCATCAATGCGACGTGGTAGTTTCGGAGTTCACTGTCTGAACTTTAATTTTTCACATAACAAACTTTTGTCACCGTATATTTTCGAAGATATTAAACTTATTAGACAATATTGCGTTTATAATAGTACAAAATATTACTGAAAAGGTAGTGCCATACGCAAACTTTACTTAATTGTTGCTAGAAAAATGCAATAAGCAAAAAACTGACTTTTAACGGGTACTGGTACCTTAACGGAAATAGGTGCTTTTCCCTTATGGTTAAAACTGCTATTGCGATCATATTGCGATTCAATTTCTATTCGATTTTGACATTATTAACTTAGGAGAATCGGGCCCTAGATCATTTCGTCAATGACTGACAAAATTTTATATTATGGATATTACTGCCGATAGTAAAGGATTCGAGATATTTTCTTGATGTACCTAAGTAATTAAGTTAAATGAATACAGTAGACAAATAATTTTACCAGAGGCTTTAAGAGTTAATAAAATGAATATGTAGATCAGATTCTTATAAATCATGTTTCATTAGCCTAAATTACTAGACTGCATTGCAGGATCAATCTCTTATAAAATGTTGAGCGAACAAACAAATTGCAAAGTGCAATGCCCCTGTCTCATCAAGTCGTGACGAATATTGTACATCCGACACTAATACGATTTTAGCACACAATAGTTTTCAATGGCGTCTGCAGTGTTGAAAGTTTGAGCTTATTATCGGCCGTGACCCTTCGTGATAACAAATAGGTTTGTTGAGTACAACTTCATTTAATGGAGTCATATGATTCGAGCACACGCTGATACCCCAAGGTGAGACATCATCATTAAGTAATAGAAGACAAAGCGCATTGTTAGTGTTGTTCCGTATTTTGAACCAACGATTTTGATGTTACGAAAAAGTTTTGAATGATCTGGGTACTTGGTCGCTCACGAACAAGGAAATTATCTTTAAGCTTCAATACACGTCTTAATTACTTACTAATTAACGATTTGAATATATTGTTGTCTTTTTAATTACGCGAAAAAAAAATACAGCGTAAGCAAACTCGTTCATGAGCTACATTATGTATAGGCGTATAAATCGTGTGCATCCTCTTGAAAAAAATGCCTAAAAAGGCCTTCTATGAATCCCATCTGCATCAACCTTTAATAGAACCTAACCTTAATAAATGCTTTGAATAGGAGAGCTGACATTGATTCATCGCGCATAACAATCATAACCATTATCAATGTTTTATTTATTTTTAAACAACAGCCTGTGTAACTAATCGAGGTGTACTATAGTGAATTCAAACATTCGCTCCGCTTGAACGAACAATCAATCGATCACTTGTCAAAGGTAGCTCTTGAAGATACATTTCCAAAACGTGACTTCAGACAAAGCGGGTTCTAATTATCGATTCAGTGCACCATTTAGAATCGTTACAAGATTACAAAATTTCGTTGTGCAGCTATTAAAGTATCATCCCTATATTAGGTTGTTTAGTAGTACGAAGTGGAGCAAGCATCAAGAATTTGTCACGAGCTCTATAACAGCTGTCTGCCTCAAGAATGGTCACGAAACTGCATCTCGTGGTTCGTCAAGGACCTTTATGGTTATACTTAGTTGACATTGTTGTATTTGTCGCGAGAACTTCATTTGCAAATCTTAGTTTCTCATGCTTTGCTTTGTCACCTACCTACTTCCTAAAAAGTGAATAAATGTATGTAGCTTAAATTAATGACTTATGTATTTCACAACGTACTAAATGTTCTTGTTCTAAGTGTTGTTGTTGTTTTCGAGTGTCCATTCATACATTCCTCATTCTCCTATACAGGAACTCCCATCTGCACTTGTCTCTAAATGCTAATTGGTGATAGCAATTAAAGTGCATTAATGAGCGTAATGCCTCTCTTCGAATTGCGTCAGTATCTTTAGGTTTCAAGCTAAGTTATACCTATAAACGTAAATAAGGTAACAGTGAAATTTATGGTGTTTACGTGCAGATTAGTACATCTGCATGCTCTTACAAATTCATACAAGCAACTCTTAAACGGTTAATGCATATTGAGTCGTTACATTTCTTCCGGCAAGCGAAGGGTTCACACTCCATTATTCCGATGTTGCAAGCAGTCGGCACAATATTACACATAGCTAACTTATTACTATTTGTATCTAGGATCAGCACTAACTACTAACAAGCCTGCCAATACCTAGAACCAGATGTGCGGTGTTCTGCATACAACTAATAAGGTTATTTCTTGAGAGAATGTGTGTTTGTGCTGTACCTAAATCATCGTGTAAGTATCTATTTGGATTGCTGTAATACCAGCAAATATGGAAATGAGTTTGCGGCACACTATGTATTATAACGGCCAGCATATTTTTGCAGATAATTGTTTCAGCCTCCTAGGATTAAAGCTACTAGCCACCAGGAACCTTAACACCTAAAAAAAAACTTCAGTAATCCCCATATCAGATATAAAAACATAGAAGTTAAGCAAATCTCATCATCACCCGCAGAATTTTAGTTAAATTACAGTAAGAACTAGAAATACATTTTAGTACGAGTAGCAAGAACTAGTAGAATATCGAGTTACAGGTGAAAAACTTTCAGGGAAAATATTGTACAATGTCGGTCCTAAATATTCCGGAGTAGGTACCTACCTACAAAAATCAGAGGATACCACGGACACAGTCGCGTTTTGATGTTGTATTGTGGTAAAATTTGTAGTGTACCTACCTAGGTAAGGTGTTAAATAACAATAAAATATTAGCTGACAGAATCTTTATTTGCATTATTTACATACATTAACTATCGTTCAAGTGAAACAACGTAAGAAATACAGAGCATATCCCCGAGGTTACGTCTGAGACGAATCGGCCGTGATCTTCCGGATAACCATCTAGATACCTGGGTTCAGTGTGCCTGTTTGTAGCACTAGCAAAACAATGGTGACGTAACTATCTTACTTTGTTGCTGGTCCTTATCCTCTTGATTGTCCAACAATCGAATATTGTTTGGTATTCCATGCAGTACTCAATTGAAGAATTTGTTTGCCAATTTTGTAGCTTTCATAGGTACTCTCCGTTTTCAATCCAAGTCATAGATCTTCGTGGTCTCCATTTTTACGAAGCAAGTCTGATCTCCCTTGTTCACTTCTATTTACCTTTAATTAAGATGCAACAAGTATGTTTTCAGTACTAAGTTGCCATCAAAATTTTGGTAGAAAGTCTTATGTAGTTTTCTTTTTCAAAAAAAGTTAAACGATACCTTTTGTTCGAGTACCTATTTGTGAAGAATACCGTTTAAGATGTATATCTGAAAGTAGAACACAATTCTTACATGACATAAAGAGGTCATTTTTTCGACCGAAGCCCTGCCCTTGAGAAAAAAGAGCGCCCATCGAATCTAATCAAGGTCAAAGTTAATGGTTGTTGCAGCTGCGGAACTAAAAAAACTCATATCATTCCACTTATCTCTGAGTAGGTACACGTAATTAAAGTGGGATTTTAATTAAGTAGTATTAATTCAGGTGTAATTATAAATATCGGAATGTAATTCAACGATGTATCGATATAGGTATAATTGGCTGTGCCGAGATTGCTCTATTCATCATCGAACTATCAAGTTACTAAGAACCTTTAACCATTACTGCATATATTTTTTTCTCAAAGTACGTGTGTTATGGACCTCTCGAGCAATTTCTGCACAGGCAGCTATATCTCATACACTTCAAATTGTGACTGAAACGTCGACTGCACATAAACGCAAATGCATTTTCTGGATGATTCATTAGGTAGGTAGGTGCTAAAACGAGACATCTTCAAAAAAGGCACATTTAATTCAATTGTAAATTAAATAAACGCCTTGTCCGCCCACACTGCTCCCTAAATAGTAATTTCGTGACTAGACTTAGAAACTTCTAATAAAGATAAACAAAAGATCCTTCAGGTCAATAAAGGTAGGAATTTCTGAAGGTAAGACGGTATAAGTATCAGCAGCGGTGTTATTAATTTGCGAACTGAAGGGACCATTAACCTACTCTAACAATTAAACATTCTTAACTTGGCTCTTGTTATAATTTGATATTTATGAAATAACGACAAACTTGTGAACATAGTAAAATAACATAGTAAATAATGTATATCATTCATATAAAAGCAACGGATCTGTCCGCAGGGGGTTTTTAAGTTTAAACAGATGAACTTGCTAGCCAATGACTGTTCATGATGACTGAAATGTAGTAGTTCTCTCGTAATCATAAGTTTTTCGCATAAGCTTTTTCTTAGTAAGAAGGTTGTGTAGTTGGTAATAGTCTGAATTTATTGATCTCGTTATACTTAAGTGTGTTTTGGAAACTAAATTTCATGTGGTAGTACATTGTAAACTGTATAATTCATCCAGTAGAAATCTTCAGAAGTCCGATTTTCCTCTAAAATGAACTGAGGCATTAACATTTTCTATCGAAGTCATAGTCATCATCTTCAATTATCTATACCTCTATTGTAGTAATTTAAACTGATTGGGTAAAATTAATTTAAATAAAACATCATCTGTATTTTTGACCCTATAGATCATAGGTACCTACTAATGACTCATACATCATTATTATTTATTTCTTGAAGATCCGTGTCTGGATTTTTCGTATTGTTTTATTTTAAATGGTTCTATTTCGTATTGCGCAAGCGTTTAATTGAAAGATGATCAGCGTCCAAATTGTTAATTAAAATAATAATTATTATAGAGGCAGGTACTCGTGTATTATTTTGCGTAGTAGCCAACTATTAAGTAATCTGTGGTATTACACAATAGTCGAATAATTTTAACAATCATTTTGAACATAGGCCTAATAATTTTAAGGCAATGAGAAGCCAGGTAGTAGTTAACAATATTTCAATGACTTCGATAATATTGCGCGGTTTATTGATAACACAAACGTGACGTGCTTTTGAAAGGAAAAGGCAAAAGTAGGTATTATGAAGGGTGACTCATCTGAAATAACCTGACCACAATATAAATACTTTCTCTGACTATAAAGTTGGGTATTTGTACTGTTACTATACGCAATTTAAATACGTATTATATAGGTAACTACATACATTGGTACATATTGCCGTAATGACGCAGCTAAATTGGAAATGATACAGTTTTGTGAAAGATCCGCATCTAATGACCCCACTATTTTTCAATTATTCTTCTTATAAAATATATAGGTACTTACCTACTTGCATACCTACAATCATAAATGTAGGTTATATCTACGGTATATCTACTTACTGTACCTACTGATCTGTTCCATAAATCTATGGTATTATACCTCTATAGGTATTATGTTCACGACTGATATTTTTTTAAGGTAGATAATTAAATAGTTCAAAATGAAGACGAAATAAAATCAAGTTTTCAAAACCCTTACTTTCGTTTACTGGAGAAAAACATTTGCTTGAGGAAGGATTGTTTTTACGTAAGTAATCCGAAGATCTTGTTATGTATGACGATAGAATTTAAAATGCTAAAATCCCGGTCAGCATCACGTGCTACCATAGATATTAGAAAGAAGTGTGCAACCTTTCTAACTTTGTATAAGATTAGTTTATGAATTAAAAGTATGAATGGACTTTGACTCATAGCCATAACAGCGATGAGTCGAACTTTGATCGATGATTTTAACTCCGGTCTCCGTTATATAAGCTTTTATTTATAGTGGAAAGTGACGGTGCTAAATTCTCACCTCAAAACTAGTTGTTAACAATCCATATTTGGAATCAATCAGAGGGAAAAAATCATATAAGTAATTATATTTATTGAAGGGCCCCCTAACTAGGTGCAAGTATGTAGGTACTTCTGATGTCATGTACCAAAAGTTATTTTGTAAGTAATTTCAAATCCTTCTAAACGTGAAAGCCTAGCACTTAGCAGATATTCTAATAGTCATAGATATAGTACATTGTGAAAGGGCCGAAATTACGTTCGTAAAGTACTACAACTTACTTCAGCTTTTCAAAAGAAAAATGTCCTGTATTGTTGTCAATGGTCGCGCAAGCGTGTTCTAAAAATAAAAATACCATCATCAGCTTATGGTTCCGCATCATTATCGATTCCGTATACAGACGCATAGAAGGCGAAAGTTACTTTTATAATCACATACTTTTAGCTATTGTACGCGTGTTAAATAAATCGATATGCTTGGTTCTACAAACAAGCCGCTTAAAAACAAATACCTGTAGGTATATCTTCCTACCAATAGGTAGGTACAGATGCATTTCTAATTGAATGAGAACATAATTTTATATATCGTACGTGAACACAACTGCAGAGCACCGTCGTGCCTCACAAATATCATTAGTTTTATCTGTTCTGAAATATCGACACGTTTGCTCTTGGATTGGATTCAGAATATAATATGACTCTAGGTTCTCATAAATTAGTATATCTGAGGGTTATCTTAACAATAGTCGAGCGAGAGGGACCACCCACAGATGTAGCATGTTACAAATATGAGCAATTGTGACGAATCGATGTTAACCAACGAAGAATTCAATTCTAAGAAAATTCAGAATGTTGCATCAATTACGCCTCATTGCATTGATAAACGACAGACGCCTTCACCTAGTTGTGGGTGTAGGATTCAATTAAGTCTGTTGCTAAAAGAGAAGGTATCTGCGCTTTTATTGCAGTAAAGGGACCTCGTAAAGTCGTCTGTAAAACTTAGTGGATAACATACCCGAGGAAGTGGAGCAATAGCAGTTCGTGATCCACGTCACAGTCCCACAATGGGAACTATATTGCCAGATGCGGTTCGATTTATTGCGCAAACCGACCTTCACACCTTCGCTTGATCCTGTTCTATATCTATACTAATATTATAAAACTGAAGAGTTTGTTTGTTTGTTTGAACGCGCTAATCTTAGGAACTACTGGTCCGATTTGAAAATTTCTTTCAGTGTTAGATAGCCCATTTATCGAGGAAGGCTATAGGCTACTTTTTATCCCGGTACGGGAAGTAGTTCTCACGGGATGCGGGTGAAACCGCTGGCAGAAGCTAGTATTAAATATAATCATATGCATCGTTGCAGTGCCTCAATTAATAGCGCGTAAGTATAAATAAGCTTTTATCTTGCCCATTCATATTGATGATACGATAAATTGTCTGATAGCTCAAACAGAGGAAATCACGATTATTGTAAAAGTAAATGTAATGATTCGACATGGTAATACCTAATACCTAGGTACCAGCAGCTGCGGATGCATAAATTCTTAATTTAATTGCTAGTTAAAGATGCGATGCTATTGAACATAACATTATTAATTGGTTACATTTATGAATTACACTATGATTAAACAAAACTTGTTAGTGATTAATTAATATGTAATGTATGATATCGATTTCGAGTAAGTAACGTCTAGATCAATAAAAAATAATAGGAGTGACAAGGTTGATTGAGATCCACTAAGATAAAATTTCGAGGACGGTCACGATGTGCGTGCAGCAAGAATTCGGCAGGTATTTGTTATTATATCAATAATTGCAGTTTGTTACATTTATGATGTTACCAGCTCATGGTCAGATCATGACACGCGGAGATGAGGCGGGAGTTATCTGATTATTTTATGGCAGATGTACGATTTAATGAGCTTGAAGAATTTAAATATAAAATTTGCATGCTCGTGTAACAAGCATTCATATTAGAGTCACATTTGTAATTTTATGATTGGCCCAAGATGTGTAGTCAGTACTTTATTAGTTAATGATATTACTTGTAATTTTTAATTGATGCACCCATAAAATACAAGGTAAATTATTAAGTCGTGCACTAAATCATGGTATGGTCTAATTAGGCAAAATATTTTCATGTTGGCTGTAGGCAAAAATGGTCAATATTTGCATTTGTGGTAAATCGGCTATTATATGATAGATATATAGAATAATAAGACGACTGCAATTATAATATTTTGATTAAAGATAAAACGTACAGATAATGACTTAATAACGATCATCTTGATAAATCTGTCTGGATCCTTTGAAATCTAATCGATTTATGTTTGGCTGTGTAGGTAATTAATTATAGAAGACTAACAAATAGGTACTGCGCTATTTAGAGTAAATTACACATGCAATATTAACCTTGACGGTTTTCAGGACATAATGTAATAATTAACAATAAAGTATGTACATCGGTTTAAACTCCTATGTACATAGGTATGGGGGATTTGAATTATAATGAAATGTACAAGTAAGTATATACCTACCTAGGAATATTAATAGTTTAGTGCCGTTGCAATGCGACATTATTTTACTGAAAAAGTTACAGTTTATTAAATTGTGCTTTATTTGAATTCGATAATATAACTGAATCACGAACAAACAAAACTATAGAATTACCTTATTCATTTAAAATAATTGCCGCCAGTCAGGCGCGTTTTATTCTAGGAACTATTTAATGCGCTAAACTGCATTTAGTACTGAATATAAGGCTGCAGTGCGCGGTGTTAAAAGTACCTACTGCAGTATAGTTTCAAAGTTTGTGGGGTGCATTTTGTGTACCTAAATAGTTTTTTTATTAACTGTGTTTCTTCTTAGCAGTGGATTACATAAGTTAATAATGCATAGGCTAGAGTGTGACATTATAATCACGCACTAGCATCTAATCAATCTAAAATTACGGGTCTTGCAGGATTAATGTAGTACAGCCTCGGACGAGGCCAGAGCTAGCATCGAGTGTGTGAGTGAAATTAGCTAGGCTAGCGCGAGTTTCAGATTGTGCACTATAGGTATGCGTGTATAGGCTGTTAAAATGTTCTAATACGCCCGAAGAAATACGCTAGTGTCAAAACAATCATAACGCCATCCGTGCATGCAGATATTGGAACTACTAATTTAACTTTTTGGGAAAAGCTTTTTCAAGTTCCAACATCAAGTTTGAAAATTACCCTGAACCATCCGATGAAAAATTTTACACACTTGCGAAGCTTAGCAGCCTCTGAACCGGTAATCCTATGAAGACGCTGGTTACTACAACACGAATAGATAAAATCCATTAGGCGTCAGTAATCCGCTCATGTTATTGTGTAAGATCATCGCTGTCTATTAACTTATTAGACGCACCAATTCAAGTTCACACCATGTTGATCTAATCGCGCGAATGATATCTACCTACTAATCCTCAGAAATTGTAACTCGTGATTTGATTATTTCGATATGATTATTTAAGTAGGGTGTAGTGAATTACTTGTTAAGATTGTAGATTCAGGGTCAGGTTAGATTTATGATGATGATGCAATCCTGTTAGGTACCTATCTCTCATCAGAGACATAGGGCTGGCAGGCTTTTCCACTCATTCTTTAAAATCTTAAACAGCATGTTCACCGAGTAACTTCGATGTCCTTACAGTCGAGTCAAGTTGAGGCAGCCACTGCCTCAACTGAGCACCTTCAGGTGGTACGGAGGCAGGTTAGGCGTAGAACAATTTTGGCACAAATAGCTACGTGAAAATCAGCGAAAATTTACTGACCAACGAAATAAAAAACCGAGGGTTATTAAACAAGGTTTTGTTGTTTGTAATAACCCTCGGTTTTTAGGGTTCCGTAGCCAAAATGGCAAAAACGGAACCCTTATAGTTTCGTCATGTCCGTCTGTCCGTCTGTCCGTCTGTCCGTCTGTCACAGCCGATTTACTCGGAAACTATAAGTACTACAGTGATGAAATTTGATGGGAATATGTGTTGTATGAACCGCTACAAAAATATGACACTAAATAGTAAAAAAAAGAATTGGGGGTGGGGCCCCCCATACATGTAACTGAGGGATGAAATTTTTTTTTTCGATGTACATACCCGTGTGGGGTATCAATGGAAAGGTCTTTTAAAATGATATAAAGTTTTCTAAAAAACATTTTTCTTAAAGTGAACGGTTTTTGAGATATCAGCTCTCAAAGTCGTAAAAAGTATGTCCCCCCCCCTCTATTTTTATAACTACGGGGTATAAAATTCTAAAAAAAATAGAGGTGATGCATGCTAATTAACTCTTTCAACGATTTTTGGTTTGATCAAAGTATCTCTTATAGTTTTTGAGATTGGTTGATTTAACTGTAATTTACGGAACCCTTCGTGCACGAGTCCGACTCGCACTTGGCCGGTTTTTTATAAGTGGTAAGTGAAATGAAAATTGTAGATACATACAAGTACACCTACTGCTGATTTCGATAGTCTTCATTAAGTTGAAAACAAAGAGCCCATGAAATATGACGGTATCGTTTAACGGAGCCCGTACAATACAAAGCAATCGTCATCATGAACACAAGAGAATGTCGTGCCATCAATAAGGATTTGTTGAAGATTATGCTATTAGTTGCGAGATTATGTGCGCACGCGATGTGGACTCGCATGGGTATAATGCATGAGAAAATGCGCTCCTGATGTACCTACTTGCTCCATGGCGATACGGTCTATGGAACATAAATAGTTATTTTGTGGTGAAATCAAAATTTATAAAAAGTTTGTATCATTCGAAATATCAGTGGCAATGTGCAATGTCTTGTTACTCTCCTATCCACATCCTATCCGTTAGAAAAAACCCACTACACTCACATTTCGACTAATGCTATCCTGATTGCCAACAAATATTGTCTTAGCTAGCAAGCAATGAAAAAATTAATAGGTAAGGGCTCTATATGCTCACCATTTTGTAAGTGCTTGTGACAACAAAACCTGACATTGACACGCCTCAAGCCTAATCGTTTAATAGCAAATCTGTGTTTTATTGACTGCACGTATGAATTGTAGTGTTTGCGGTCCAATTAGCGATAATATTATAGTGAAGGTGTAAGACATGAACAAATTGTTGAAAGTATGATCAGGTTTTAGTAGGTACCTTAAGGTATATTATTTGTTTTCCTTTCCATCGAGTTGTGTAATGAAGACTGGTATCGTCATATCGGCAACGTCTCTGCTAAATATTGCTTTAATCTAAGATTACAAGCCGATCAGTAGGTAATCGATGTGTGAGGCAAATATGTATGTGCAGGCAATAAATGATCTAGGAATATAAAATAATTTAAAAAGCTAGGATAAAGTGAACTTAGGATAGGGTGAATTTTATAAAGGAGACAAGAACACAATCGTAATATCGTCATCTAGTCAGCCCTTACACAGCCACCAGTTTTCCGTGGGTAATACCTCTTGCCAATACTGGTAGTAAAACTTTCTGGCTTCTGATTACTAGTAAAGACTGTCGAAGAATTAGAACTTCTACTATCTTTCTACATAAATACATATATTAAGCTGTGTCTTGAACCCACCAATTTAACGTGGTTTCTGGGGCCCGATTCTCCTAAGTTAATAATGTCAAAATCGAATAGAAATCGAATCGCAATATGATCGTAATAGCAGTTTTTACCATATCGGGCATTCTGCTACTAATAAAAGACCAATCGTATTCGATTGACATTTAATTGGTGTGCTATTGGTCTGCTATTTTGGTGATTTTGGTCTATACGGTAGTTTGCTGTACAATCATTTTGCAATCGTAAATCATTTGCAGACAAAATGATTCATTATTGAATGATAGAAAAGGATAAAAACGTTTATTTCAAAGAAAAAATAGCGGAATGCCACATACGCTTCAATCGTAATCGAGTCGGGATTGGATCTCAGTCGAATCGAGTCGAACGTGAATCGCATGTCGCTTAAGTAAAATTAGGAGAATCGAGCCCCTGTAGGTGATCGTCATATTAAGGTGAATTAATTGAAAACAAGCATTTCAAGATGCGGTGTTTTTTAAGCAATTACTTAGATAAGTATTTAGTTTTGTTTTTGTAAACTGACTGAATATCTCACCTAGACGCCAAATTGGCATTTAATTACACATGCGCAATAAAGAAAAGCTCAGATGTTTTTGTTGTAAAGCATCGAGGGACGACCTTGTAAGATTGAAATACTTAGTTAGGTACATTTTATCTGAGTTTAGTTAATCTGATGCACGGGTAAGTAGTCACATGACTAGGAATCAACTAATCTTTAAGCTAATACTAGAGTGTTGAAGCAATCCTAGGGAATGTGTAGCCGTTCATCACAGCCTTCCTTTCAGTAATGGCTGGTCAATAAATAACGGGTTTTATGACAAATTGATGTTTGTTGCGACTTTATCGATTCGAGTGGTTTTTAATGTTAACTGTCTTGTTCGAGTTGTACTACTTAGGTAATTTGTAGACCAGAAAAGCTTTTAAGTAGGTAGTTTATAGATACCCATAGGTATATTCAGTTTCAATTTGATTTTGACTTGAACAAAAGCTGAAAATTGATAATCAAGTACCTTTTCATTTATGGTTACCTAATCACTGGCAAAAAAATTAAATACGACAGCAGCGGTCATAGATAAAAATAGAAACCCATTTACCTATATTCAAATCGTTATACGAAATTGGGCAGTTACAATGAAATGCATTATTTTCCTTTAAGCATAAGGTAACTTTGGCTTTGTCTACTTATTTAATGAGTGCACCAGTGTTTACTCGATAGCTTAGCTTACAAATAAGAAGGTACGAAGGTATTTATAAACGGACCTGCTTAGGCCTCAAACTCGTTCGGAAGCGCGAAAGCCGTTGTGTTTGTTTGTTCCTAAGTATCACATTATGAGTAAAAGTTGGGTATCTAAAGTCTATTGTTCTGAGCTTATGAGATTGTCTGTAATTACTCTATAATTCTTGTATGGGATACCTTAGTGTAGGTAACAAAAAATATTGTTTTTCAAAAATTTGTACTGACGCGTTTTTCTGAAAAAATAGAAAATGCATTGTTTACCTACGTACCTACTTTTTTCTGGTCTTGCATATTAAGTAATTCCATTTATTAAGTAGTTAGGTAAAATACTTCAATAACGACAGTTAGTCAATATTTAAAAGAAAGGTATGGCATTAGATTGAAGCTTAAATTAGTATCTAAGTTAATATTATTCAAAAGACTGGTCTTTTACTATTGTCACATGATGAATTGCATAAGTTGAAATACCTATATTTTTAATTTGCGTAATTTTTACAATGCCCTAAAGGATGTTTCGAAGAATGGAAGCTTTGATTATTATGCTGGTGATCTAAAATGCACTGTAAAGAACTTTAGCACTTCACATGCTCCTTTATAGGGTCTGTTGTTTTAATTGAAAGGTAATAAAAATATAGGTACCTAATCTGAAAACGCTTAGAAAACCAATATTGTTTTGTAGTTTTGCCTCTTAACTTTCTTACCTTAAACTTTTTTCCACTGAATATTGTAAAAAGTGTACCTACCCAAAATAAATTACAAATTATTTAGTTGGAAACTTATTAAAACTTTAACTTACCATGTTTTTGAGACGTGGGTTTGTTGAGCAAAGCTGCTTCTTGAAAAGTATAAATTAAAAACTTTAGGTATGTTCTTGTTTATTATTCAATTACAATAAATCACTGGCACAAGACAAAAATAATTTTAATTTTCGGACATTTGACATTCGTTTCCCGCCATAAACATCGGTACGCATGCGCGACGTTACCGCGCGTCGAAACTTCTGCTCACGCTCGGTTCGGGCCGCAACCGTTCACCTGCCAACCGTTTCTCCCCGAGAGAATCAAAGCACGTAATGCGCCTTATGAAAGCAATGGCCGTGGAAGGTTAGAATTTTGTGCACTGAGACACAGCCTCCTACAGGCTTTTACTGACCGCTGAACTGTCTCCTAATCTACCTTGCCGTGAGGAGTGAAAGGCGCGATACAGGTCATGCTTTACTGGTCCATATTATCGCAGAAAGTCATCAGAAAATGCATTAGTGCACTAGGCCGCGTGACTAGAGTAGAGATGGACGCGGAAAAGTCGTTTCGATATTATGTCGGCGGATGGCACTAATTTTCTTACTCATGTGACTAAGAATGAATAGCTTACTAGGTATTTCTTACGTAACATAAAACTTGCGACTTATGTCTGCAGAAATATGGTCTACAACTAGACATAGAATCATCGATGAACGTGTTTACCTGTTATATTATTATTTTGGTAGGTAATCAACCTAATCTAACGATGTCTTTTGTCCGGAGAAAATATATTTTATTAGATAAAGTATCTACCTATATAGTACCTATCTAGGTACACATATAGATTGGGCAGGTATCTACTGTACTCAGTTCGTTATGTATCATCTTGAATTAAATAAATTGAAGCATAAATTAGGTATTTCGTACTAGCTTCCGCTCGCGGCTTCGTCCGCATGGTGTGTTGATAAAAAGTAGCCAGTGTGTTAATCTAGGGTATCACTCATGGGCGTAGCGAGGTACGGGCAGGGAGGGGCAGCTGCCCCCCCCTGAGCGGGATGCGGGTCGAGCGAGCGAGAGCCGCGAGAGGCGAGGCATTAGACATGGGCAAAATGTGTCATTGAAAAGAAAAGATAGATATGCATCTTTCAATCACTGGGATATGAATCACTCTTTCATATCTTTATATCAGTAGCTCAGTATAACTCAGTAGCTCGTTTAAACTCGAAACTCGTGTGCGGCTCACTCATTCAAATAGATCATTCAGATATAGTGATAGGTTGGTTGTTTGCATCTTTCTGATATATTGAGCGGTTGCGATTTAACAACTTTTTTCTAATTAAAAAATATACTATTCTTATGACTGTAGGTACAACCAACTTCTTTTATATTAATTAGTTCAATGAATAGTCAATCGCAATCTAGTATTGAGTATAAGCATTAGTTTAGTAAGTATTAGAAAATAAAAATGGAAATAGCCTTCTGATTTCCCTTCATACTTTACACAGGCTTAGGACTGTCTACCTACGTAATTATTTACGTGAAAATTAAATTTTAGTTCAAAATGTGTATTTTATGTGAGACACGCTGGTCGCAAAAATATAAGAGTATTGCAATTTTCAACAAACATTTTGAAGAAATTATTAATGGACTTGCAAATATATCTACAGAAGGAAATGCTGCTGCAAGAAAAAGCGCCTATCAGTTACACTGTGCTGCTACTAAATCAGTATTCATTATATGCGTTACATTGATAGCCAAATATTCAAGTATATTGGAACCTGTTGCAAATGCATTACAATCGAAGAATATCGATATGTACACGTGTGTGAATCATATCAAGATAATTATTTCTGTTATTAGAGATCATCGTGGTAACGCAGACAAAGAGAGTCAGATTATTTTAGACATTTCACGTAGAACTGCAACTGCCATTGGCAGTGATTTGCAAATCCCGCGTATTGCATGTCGCCAACAACATAGGTCCAATCACCCAGCTGAGAGTTTATGCGATTTTTGGAAGCGATCAATTATCATTCCTTATTTAGATTCTTTGATATCCGCACTCGACCAGCGTTTTTCTAATGAACATTTACCAGCTTTTAGTTTAATGTCGATACATCCAAGTTCAATGTTAAATATGTCACTGGTTGATTTTAAAGAAAAATCGCAAGATTTCTGCCAGTACTATGATCTTCTTCTTTTTGAGCATGAAGCGGAATTATGGTATAAACTTTGGAAGGATAAAGGTATGGAAAAAGACGCTCTAGAAAAATTAGATCTTATTGATGTATTAAAGGAGGCGGACACTTTCTTCCCGACAACCAAAAAAGCCATACTTATTTTGTTGGCACAACCGTGTACAACAAGTAATATAGAAAGGTATTTTTCTACCCTGAGACGTACCAAAACGTGGCTGAGGTCTACAATGACCGAAAACCGTTTAAACGGGCTATGTATGTTAAGCGTACACCGGAAAATTGTCCAAGAAAAAAAAGATGAAATTGTAAGAGAAGTTTTTAATAAATTTTGTGAAGAACCGCGCAGATTACTCTTCAAATAATAAAGCTGTTTCTTATTGTTATATTTGTTTTTAATGTTTACCTCACCTCCACCACCAATGTTAGATACTCATATGTTAAAAATCACGATTAAAACAATGTAGTATGGGATTTTGCTAATCTGCCCCCCCCTGTATAGAATCCTGGCTACGCCCTTGGTATCACTTGTCTACATATCAAACTTCAACCAAATCTGTCCAGTCGTTTTAGCCTGAAAGAATAACAAACATACATTCTCACAAACCTTTTATAATATTAGTAGAATTCGTACGACATAATACCTATTTTAGGTTTACCTAATTTTTGTTGTCTTCGCCGTTCTATCAAGTTGGCCCTTCAAAAAACCTTATCAATACATTCATAAACAGGTATGTTATGTACAGGTATGTGTTAGGTTACTTACATCATGTTCATTTTCATTCTTAGGTACACACACAATATTATGAATACGAATGTAGCCCTATCTATCTGCCTATCTCTTTGGCTGTTTGTTCGGCATTCACCATAAACGGTTTGAACCAATTTAAATGGATAAATAAATACATAGAAAGCCCAGAGCTAGGGAAAGAAATAAGTGACTTTATACCCGGTTACGCACTATAGTTTTCAAGGAACTTGGCTGAAACCGCGAGGAACAGCTAGGTGGGTAGGTGGGTTTCTATATTTATATCAATTTTTATTCGTAGATATATCGATGCTCAAATAGGTTCAATGTTAATTAGTTTTAATATAGCACCTCAAAATCATTAAGACCTTTGTTGTGAAGAAATTAAACGAACACCAAAAATCATGATGTCAGATAAGCCTTGACGTAAAGTGTTATTTTTATTATTTTCATCAATGTTTAGTTTCATACATAATATACGCAATGAATTGTTTGATGATTTCATAGACGTTTTGGACTACATATCATTAGAAAGTCTCAGTTTATATGACAAAATAACTGATAATTTAATTGTTGTACTCCGTACAAAATTCAGTAAACCTCGATGCGGTGATAAGTTTTTGGTATAATTTAGACTAAGTAACAAACCCATCTTCGAAATTCTTTGTAAAGAAAAAAAAAACTAGTAAAATATACTAGAAGAAAGCAACATGGAAAGAGCAGCAAATCCAGAAAGTGCAGAGGCTCCTACAGCAACAGGAGATACTGATGAAAATAAACCACCTGAAGAGGCTGACAAAGGAGAAACAGGGGAAGTTGGTGAAAATCAAGAAGGAGTTGAAACAGTTGAAGGTGGTGAGGTAGTCGAGGGCGTCGAGGGAGGTGAAACAGGTGAAGCTACCGCAACAGAGGAAGTAGATGGAGAGCATGTAGAAGGCGAAGGGTTGGAGGGTGAACATGTCGAAGGGGAATTTGTTGAAGGTGAAGCTGTAGAAGGAGAACAGGTTGAGGGTGAACATGTCGAAGGAGAAGAACAAGAGAAAGTCGAAGGAGAAGAAAAAGAGAAAGTCGAAGGGGAGGAGGAGGAGGGTTTAGGCGAACAAGTAGAAGGAGAAGAAACTGAGGATCTTGCCTTTGTACCTGAAGAAGAAGTCGAAGAAGAACAACAGTATGTTGAAGAACCTCCTCCGGACCCTGCTGCACCTTACGGCTTTAGCGATTCAAAGGAAGCTTTAAAAGCACCTTTTTCATTACGCCCAGATCAATTAGCTGAGGTCGAACAGCTGTGGGAAATCTACCAGAATTACACTCCGGCGTATGCAGATTTGGATGGCTTCATTACTGAGAAAGAGCTCGTTTACATGCTAAAAAGTTTACTTCTTATGACATACACAGTAGAACAATTACAGGAACTGGTAGCATATTGTTGTCGACCGCCACATGCAAAGGGACATATATTTTATGATCAGTTTCTCAAAATGGTAACAATACGTCAAAGGGATTTCCCCATAGAAGAAGAAATTCGTTCTGCGTTGCAATTTTTCGACCCAGAAAAAACAGGTATCATTGACCGAGAATATTTAAAAGAAATTTTGTCAAAACAGGGTAGCAAAATGGGTGCACGACAGTTGGATAATCTCATTAAAGAGGTCGATATGAGCAATGACGGTACGATTGGTATAGAAGATGTTGTTGGAACAATGTGCATTGATCTAAATAAAGAAGACTTGCAACTTTTAAGAGCAGCTGTATACCCTCCCACGGAGGACACGGGAGGGGAGAGAACCGAGGAAGCCCCTGTGGCGATTCCAGATGATGATGAAGAAGACGATTGAGACGCACAGATAAATCCCTTATTAAAACAATCAATCAAACTTAAAATATCAATAAAGTGTTATAATTCGTATTTTTTTTCAATTTATTTGAAGCAAGTCATTAAAATCTGAAAAGTATTATAATATGCAAACGGCACTTTTCGCTGTCCGATTGGGTGCAGTTTCATGACTGACCGATTGACCGTAAGAAGCAGCTAGAGTTGAAAGCGGAAAGTTATTGTTAGAAAATACTCAAAATTGGATCGCAAAGTAGATTCTGGTAAAAAAAACACGATTTCAACCATAAATGAGTGTTTTTTATTTTCTTTTCTAACTGCTGGCTAGATGGTGCTGAACATGATAGATTACAAGGAACGGAACATCCTATCATTCCAAAGTATAGTTGTTCATACGATCATCTTGCAAATAAATGAATATTATATTATTATTATCTTTTAACGTCATCGCATAACGAAACCTTAAGCGTTCATATCCCTATACTCTCAATATAGGGACGTCGGACGACGTTTGCAACCTTTTTTTTTTTTCTCAGGGGGGAAAATCCTCATGGACTGTACTCCACCTGGGGTAGGTGGAGGGGTGTGCCGGACTCTTACCGGCTAAAAACCCTACCTGGTGTTGCCTCCAATTACCTGTTGTCGAGGGCACGGGTATCGCCAAAGCATTCTTCCGCACCCCCGACAGGTATTGGCCCGCCAGATGTTCGAAGGCGGGCCCCGTCACCCTCTGTGGCCGTCACCCAGCGGCCACAGTAACTCCACTAAGAGAGGCGCGCGCAACACAACGCCACCGTCTCGAGGCCTGTTTCTGATCGGACGACAGACGCCCCTAGTCTGTCGTCCGCAGGCCGATGGTGGCCGGAGATCAGCCACCCTGCGACGCCCCCTACGTCTGCTGCGGGCGGGGAGAGAGGTAGCAGATTCTCTCTCCCTTTCCGCCGCCTCCTTTAAAACCATCACATCCTCGCAAAAGGAGGCGACGGCTTTCCACTCTTCTTCGCTGCTGACTGGTCTTCTAAACTCGGTCTAGGTCTAGCCGGTCACAGCAGGGCTCACGAACGTACATATAACGAAACGTATATTTCATCAATTTTTTTTTTAACTTTTAATGGCATGGCCTTCTAGCCTTTGTGCCAATATTTCATCAATCATCTCACCATACCACAGACTATAGAGGGCATCGCGCTAGGCGAACATTTTGAAATGGCGATTGTTAGCGTACTGCCTGGTAGCGCGATATATAAGTTCTTCAACATTTATATTAAATTCTCAAAAAGAAAACTCCCCAAAAATTTTAGAGCCATTTAGAGCGGAGTGGTAATGTCTCTAGTAGGACACTGGGTTGTTCTATTCTATTCTATTTTTTTTCTGGCAATCACTGCCGTCGATGTTGATGTCGACGATTCTGCCACTGACAAGTGATATGAGAAGCAAGTAGGCACGATAACGTCGATAACAATTTAAAAAAAAAAAAAAACTAAAAGGAAAAAACTTTGCACTTATTGTAGAACTTGTTGCGTTAGTAGGACGGCACTGAAACAAACACATAAATAAACTTGATATATATTGTTAGTACATAGAAATATAAAACAAAAAATATATAAATATACATTTTTTTTTTTTTTTTATCCACAACCACATAGACAGTGGCCTAAATTGACCAAAGTCTACAATTTAATATTATTTTGGAGGATAAAGACCAATAGGATATGGATCAGTTCTGGGGAGGAATATGTTAAAAGGGAAGGGAAGTTAATTGGTACAGGAATCTTTAATTTAATGAGGCGGTTATATAGGTCGAAGGATGAGGTGTTTATAGGGCAGTTGAAAAATATGTGCTCCAAGCTACCTTCATCCAATCCACACTCACAGAGAGACGAGTCCTGTACACGAATTTTGCGCAGAAAAACAGGTGTGCAGCAATGACCTAAACGAATTCTGCTAAAAACCGATATCACGTGCTTAGGGAATTTTTTAAAATGGTAATACCAGGGCTTACTTTGAATCAAGGGTTGTATATTAAAAAAGTATTTACCCTTTTTACTGCTGGAAACGTTCCAATACTCTTGCCATGCAGTCTCAAGATGCGCTTTTGGAAGGTTCAGCAGGTCATACCCTTGAAGGGAGAAGTGCGCAGGATCGGCTGTAACTGATGTGCAAGCATCTTTAGCCAGGGCGTCCACACATTCGTTACCCTTGATACCACAGTGGCTAGGTATCCATACTAAATGGACCTCTTTTTGTTGGATGCTACAAGATAATAGGGACTTTTTAATGCTAAGGATTATTGGGCTTTGGAGTTTACTTTTAAATGGATTTTGGGAAAGGGCTTGTAGGCAGCTCAAGGAATCTGAAAAGATAACCCCTGAGCTGATATCGTGGGATTCAATGAACAGACAAGCTTCCAATAATGCCACACACTCGCCTGTAAATACAGAGGACTCCTTCGGACATTTAAATTTTAAAATAATTTTAGAATTTTGATAGTAAACCGCAGCACCTGTGTTACTGCTTGATGTTAATTTGGAAGCATCAGTAAAAAACCTCTGAAACCCAAGCCATCGTTCTTCCACCACCGCATTGAAGGCAGAATTAGCCGAAGGGGACTTTTTGGAAATACCGACATGTTCCCAGAACTCCCATTCCAAGAATTTGTGCCGTGAGTACAGCAACACTAACATGACGACCTGACAAAAACAATGAATAACAATGAAATGATGACAGTTGTACAAAAGTCAGTTAAGGTTGAGGGTTAGGGGCGAATTTTATGTTTGTGTTTTTACCAGTTTATAAATCACGCTATCTCTGAATTTAAAGTGATTTGTTTCTAAGACTCGATCAAAATGAAACATTTAATCTTGTTTTTAATCTTTGGATACTGTTTAAGTGATTGTAAGTATAAAAAAATATATACAACTAAGTATTGGGTGTGGTTTGACAACGAATTTTGAACACTACTACTTTGTGATTGGTTCCTATTGTAAATAGGTACCGGCTCGTTGTTATATTTTTATGTATTGTATTAAAAACATAAAGTTATAAATGTCTGGAATTGCGTTTCCAAGTTATAGCGATAATAATATTATAAAGCTCATTTGTGTACTCAGGTACTTACACAAGCTATCGATATTCAAAAACTTTTGCTCATCAGGTTTAGCACTATGGTGCTATCAGTGTACTGCTGCAACCCCTGGGTGTATGGAACCATTCAACTGGCGAGGTGTAGGCTACCTTGGCAACCCATGCCCCGATGCCGAGGATATTTGTGTCAAACTTATTGAACGGAAAGGAGGTAAACAAATGTTTATAGTATGATAGAGATACAAATTATACACAGAGAGTAATATCTAAAACTCATTAATTAACTTATCAAGTAAGACCTTCATCATCATCAGCCTATCGCAGTCCACTGCTGGACATAGGCCTCTCCAAGTGCACGCCACTGAGATCGATTTTCGGCTTCTCGCATCCAGCTCCTTAGTAGATCCAGATTTGGTTATGTATAAAAAAATCTTTTATCATCTAGGTATTATTGTATTTTTTTCTGATTGGAATGTATTAACTTTTCAGCACAAGAAGTAATAACAAGGGATTGTTTGAGCAACTTCAGGGCTTTCAGAACTGATATTCCTGCAGACACCTATGAAGGCTGCCGCCCAGCAGCGAGGGATGTGAATCTAGCAAACTATGTCAATAATTCCATAAAGGAACTTGATATCAAAAGGTAATTTCAGTCAAATTCTTAATAGTTAATAAATATCATATAATAATAATCTATACTTCTAGAAGCAAGTTAGAGCTTTCATTCCAAAGGGCTGGGACAGTACAGAACTAATATTATCTTTTATGATATTTTGTATTATTGACATTCCTAACAAAGAACAAAAAGGTTTGTAACACTACAAAAATAAAAAATAACTTAGCCTTTACAAATTATGAATTGACCACCAACCAATTTATATATTTAGTTATATAGGGTATATTTAGTTCTTTATATTTTTACATTGTTAACAAGATTGCTTAAAATCAGATATTTGTTTGCAAATTCTTTACATCTTCATTTGTTTCAGGGACTGGTATGATGAAACTGTATGGTGTTTCTGCTTCCTCGACCACAGATGTAATGGTGCATCAAGTGTGACAACAATGGCATTACTAATCCCAGCATGCATTGTGTTTCTATTCATGAAAATGTTCTGATGTTCAGTTATTATCAATGATTGACGGTTCACCAAAAAACATTTATCTGTAGTACTGAGTAAGTGAAATAGAATATTCGTTGTGATTATTTAAAAAGCATTAACTTGACATGCAGCTCCAATAATTTAGAAGTGCATTATAACTAATTTTATATGAATCTCACTATCTTCATGAATCTTAGAATCTCTTTAAATTAATTCATAGGAAACATTGAATATAGGTTCTAACTAAAGCAGCAAGCTTTGTAGTTAAAGCTGAGTAACTACTATAAGTAGGTAAAGTTGACAAATGATAATGTATTCAGAATAAGGAAATAAGGTAATGTACGTTTTTTTACAAAGTATGTATACATTTCAATTTATTCCAAAGAGCAAACTCATCACATTCTTTGATACCTCTGACTGTACAAGTATATTTATTCATGTTTAAAGCTATATCATAATTATGAAATCATCAATAAGAATTCCGTCCCAAAAGATTTTAAATATTATATGTGAATAAATTTTATAGACCTGTGACAATGTGCATTATAAGAACATTCCAGTGTAATGTGAACTAATATCTAAATAATTCCGTCCAACAGTTATTATACATATTGTTAGCATGTAGGCTTATTATTAATTAAGATATAAGTGCCTCATTGAACATTGTTCTTTTACATAAGACTGTAGTTTTGTACACAATAGTTTTTATCAAAGGATTTATATTTTTATTGTAATGACGTATATAATTAATTTGTACATTTTGTATCAGGATTTATAATATGAGTTGTTAATAACAATGATTTAAGGCCACCAATTAAACAACTGTAAAATTAATGTGAAGTTTTTTATTTTCTAGACTTCTTTTTGTATCTTAATCTTCACACTAACATAGACATCAGAATACTACTTTTTATCCGAGTGCGGGAAGTAGTTCCTTCAGGAAATGGACGAAACTGCTGGCAGCAGATAGTATTTTACAAAAACGCGAACTGCATTTGCGTGACAATAAAACCGGTCACCAGCATGAACATCTGCAACAAAACGTTCGCGTCCAATTGCCACATGTCGTAAACTGAGAAGTGAGGTGGAGTTTCTTCTACTAGTTTCAACATTCTCTTGGATTTCTCTCTTGATCGTCCTGAAATTAAGAAGAAAGAATTATTAGTCTAGAATTACGATTTTGGGATGGGATAGGTTTAGATTTGGAATTAATTTACGTAGTAAGTACGGCGGAGCCTATGGGCATTATCGATGTTTGGTACGGAAAGAAAACTATCCCTATTTAACGTGAAAGAGTGGTTATTCTACGTGTATCATACTTAAATTTTTAAGTTCTGCACACAATGGATTAGACAATTTAACAGAAAACTTGAAAATAAATAATTACCATCATAGTGTCTTGACATGACGGTAATCACCAGCCGCTTAGTTTCCTTCACTTCTCTTATGAACACTTCACATCGGACGCCAAGCAAAATCGCCATTACTAAGTCAATTACTGTGAAAAAGGATGGCGTCAGGCTATCCCAGAGTCCCACAGTCTGGAACGAGAACATAATCATTATCGAATGTAACTTATCTACTGCACTTCACTTTACACTTACTATCTTTGCAAAATATTTTTTTATTCAAACCATTTCGTTAAACTGCTTCTTTTAACTTAACCCTTTGAGGAGTGTACCGATAGTCTAATTGGGATCATCTACTTACATCATTTTGTACAGCATACAATAGGAATTCGAATGTTAAAAGAGCTGATGCGACCAGCTTACAGCAAAACATAAAAACCTGTAAAATACAGTTCAGTTGATTAAGTACATTTTACAGCGTTAAATGTGTCTATACATTTGATGTTGCACTTACTTGAAATTTGTAAATATCTTGAAACTTAAAAAAACCCTCTAGTAATTGTTTCAAATATACATCTGTATCGCTTGATACGAAATTATGAGAGCCAGCAGCCAAGCGTCTCATGAATACTTTCGAAGTAAAAAATGAAGATAAAAAACGCTCTTTTGAATACAAAATCTCTTGCGTCCCCTTTTGGTCGATATAATTTTTAATAATCGAATTTACGAAGCGTGCACGTATATAGAAGTACATAAACGTATTTGAGCAGCTAATCAGTTCTATGACGAAACTGAATTGAGAATAAGCAATTCCTATATAAGGCCAAAATGCGGCAGTTCCTTTTGCACTAGCCACTCCAAGAAGGGTAATGAACATTATCAGAACCACAACCAGTGATATAACATTTGTCTTGACTAAAAGAGTTGTGATACTTTTGTTACGATTTATATTCATACGCCTGTCTATTTGCTGCAGATTGACTAACAATTCAACATTAGCATCTCCGTTCATAAAACGCACATTAATTATATTGCATAAGAATGTTATGGTCTGTAATCCCGTTACACATATGCTCAAATAGTAGATAGTTTCGCGATCAAACAGGATTTTATCATATTTCTGTATAACAAGATAGTCTAATCCTAACAGTAAGATCACACTTATTAAAGTATGGCATTTTTGTAAAAACGATGGCGTTGTCACAAATCGATGTTTAATTTGAACGCGGGTCGATCCTATCAATCTCTGCGTATAGTACAGAAGGCTGAAGGATTTCATAAATTCTTCGTCAAGAATATCTTTTGAGAGATATTCAATTTTAATATTTTCTTTCTGATTTTTCATGACTGCAGATTTACCTTAACATTTATCTTAAATTACGTTTTTAATATACGTGTGCGTTATTTTTTGCATTCAAAGTAGAGCAAGTTGTAATAGAACGACTGTATAACTAGCAGTGATTGCAAGTAGATGTAGTGGCAGACGGGTGCCGAAAGTACAAATGTTGTAAATGGTCACGCTGCGTCTTCCTTCCACCAACAATATGAGTTGCTTAGCATGTTCTCTAGATTTGCCTGTCGGAAAATAATAAGTCAGTTTAGGATGCGTTTTAAGTATTATGTGAAAAGTGCTGTAGAGGCTGTGTATGAATACTTTTATAGATACTTAAGTTAAGCGCAAGCAAGGACCAACTAGCCACCGCAAGCAAGGACTACAAGCAAATTACATAAGCAATGTTATATTGAAGACAAGACAGACAAACAAGTAGAATTTTTATTAAGGGTGTTTTAAGCTAAAAGGACTTATCAGAGACAATTAAAATAATCAAATAGTTCCCATTAACTTAATAGCTTTTCATCAATTAAGTAAATAAAGATAAATCACATACCATTAATTAGAGGTGATGAAATGATGTCGATACAAAGTTTCCTTGACTCCTCCAATTTCGTGGATAAGTCTTGAGCTTTGAGGCATAAAGTCAAAATTATGAACTGCAGAGCCACTAAAATTGGCATCACGCACAATAACAAATCGGTGTCCGCTGCTCCCTGGGTAAGTCATACAAAAATATTTAGTAATCCTTATCATCATTAGTATATGGCATAGGTAAAGAAGACATACACTGCTGAACATAAGCCTCCAGTACAATTGGTTTCTAATATAATATAGCATAGGATGTGGAATGGCAATCATGACTTGATAGGAATTTGATTAATTTTGACCGACTTACCTGTTCTTTCATCGATGTCACTAGGTAATGTATGGTTACCAAGTTCCACGCTAAGATTTGGCAGACGAAATAGAATAGCTGTTGATAAAAAAAAAATTAGAACTATTCAAGTTCTTTTATGGGCCTAAGAAAAGGTAAGACAAAAAATCACAATACTTATCCTACCTTATACTTACCGAAAATTGAAAAAGTCCTGTAAAATCTGACAATGCTTCAAAAATGCAATGCATGCCGGAAACCAATTCGCCTGGAACTTCACCGTCTTGGTGTTCTAGTGTGTTCGACACAACAAACAAGATTCCATCATCCATTGGTTTAGTCAACGGCTCTATTGAGAGTAGCGTCACTTGCCTTAATATGTCGTTTATGTAATTTACTCTCGTTTGAATAACTTTGATAATGAAATATATCTGTGCCATCTCAGTTTGCAACCCTATACTAGTCACAACATTCACGATTAACGGTATGCACATACTCTTCATAAATAAATATTTGAACAATACAATCCAAAATATGGTTAGAAGAAAAGCAACCACCATTACGATAGTAGTTTGCCTTCTTAGTTGTTTGTTTATACTTTTAGTATCTTCCATATTTAGATACCTTTCAATCTTCTGTAATTTTACATACATTGCACCGAATTTGTTGTTCCGTTCAAGATTATTTCGGAACACTACAAGTATGCCGTTTACGCCGCTGTTTAGAACACCGAATTTTAATGTAGAGTCTGCATATTTAGAGTCAAAACTCTGACCGCAGTGGAAGAAGAAATATACGGCGGACAATGCATTTAGTAGCCAGAAAACGTTGCTATACAAAAGGTACCACTTCGATGTGCCTGTAGGATACCTGTACTGGATACTAACACGTGCTAGACCAAGAGCCCGTAACACAAACAATATCGGTTGAAATATTCGAATAAAGTCATCTGTAAACAAGTCTTCGGAGAGCCTTTCAATATTTCTCGCCATGTCGGCTTGGTACAATTCAATTTTAGAAGTGAAAGTAATTTGAAGACCTCACTGACGACAGACTTAATACTTATATGGAAATCAAAAAACGGGAAAGTGCGAGTCGCCCAAAACAGGGTTCTGTACATGGGATCATTATAAAATAATGTACCGAGTTTTGATTCATTTTCGAGTGTTTCGTTTTTCTTTTTGAGGTAGGTACCTACGTAACTCTAAAATTGAAAAAGTAAGGGAGCTTTTATTCCATAACGACTCCCTTGAGAAAATATTAATGGTTACCTACCTACACTCAAATGGACATGATTTTATTTTGTAATTAATTAAAGTGGACGATATTTTCAGAATCACTATAATAATGGTCATCACATATTCGGATTATGTTAATAAAATTACAAGTATTAGACAATAGCTCGTAATTTTGTGTAATTTAGATGCCGGAGCAATTTCACTGTGTAATAATATACTTAATACTTTCTTTTTCATTTATCATTATATGTATTAACAGTTGGATAACATCATTTTTATTAAAATGTTATTCCTGTATTACCTATGGCATAATATCTTTAGACCCGATACGTCCTCGCCGTTCGTGTTAATACTTAGACAGCAGTATTTAAAAAATCGAATTTTAATATTAATACTAAGATGAACACAGATTTATTAAAATGTTTTGCCCCTATTCACAACGTGTTACTGTTTTTGGGATCTTCAAGATTAAATATTAAAAACAATATGATTGCACCATCGACTCGCTACCAGAAACTTTACGCATTGTGCTGCATCTTCGTAGTAACACTATCGTTTTCTTACATGCAGTTGTATTATTACTTGACTTATTACCACGAAGATACGACAATCTACGTCTGCTACGCTATCGGGATTATGGTTCAAAACGTTTCATACCTATCCCATACGATTTTTGCAAGATTTCTTGATGTGGAATCGTCAGTGAAGTTGTGTCAAAATCTACAAAAAGTCGACAATATCTTAAGGTTGAAACAATTTAAAAGATATAATGAACAACAATATTATTGTAACGTAGTCGTCCTAGTGTTCATTATAACGTCGTTCGAATGTGGATTTCTGGTTCACATTTGGTACACTGTTGAGTATCCTATTTTGGCATTCTTTGCAGGAATAGGACTGCTAAATGTGTACATGGAATTAGTTCTGGCTGCAAGTTTGATCGTCTACCTTGCTATACGACTAAAATTCCTGAACAAAATTGCACATCATAATTTTATAATTAAGGGTTATTACAACAACACCCGTGCAGCTATCGCAGTCGATGAACATTTACTTATTAATTCAGATGTTAAGGATGCAAATATAGATTTGGCAAATTTTCTGATATGCATGAAGGAGATATTAAAGATGTATCAACATATTACGCAGGTTTTCAGTTTTCCGGTAAGTAGGTGTACTACTCCAGCTTACTAAGGTTCGCGCATCGCGGAGGGCTTTGAGCTCAAGGCTTTTAAGTTCCTCAAAAACGGAATCCAATTAAAGGTTTGCTTATTCGGCATCTCAATAATGTTTCTCATCAAGTGTAATTTTTAAGGTCCTCAACATTGCAACTACTGTATTCATTTGGACACTATTGGTGATGCTCACCGTAGTAGTTGGATTCTGTACCAAGGTAAGTTTTTATGTCCACTTTTCATCCATTCTTATTACGAATGTTTGTTCCTCAATCACAAAAAACCATTTGATGGATTTTGATGAAACTTGACAGTAATGTATTGCTTAGGTATACATATATCAGAACAAAATGATACGGGCTTCTTCTTATCCAGTTGCCGGTAGTAGTTCCTTCGGGAAGCGTGTGAAACCACTGGCAGAAGCTAATGTTAATTTATATAAAAGCAGTTTTCTTTTTCAGCCTCTATCGATGATTATGATAATAACGGTTGGTCTATTGTGCGTATTTTACTTGGCACTATTGACGATGGTGGCGTTAGTTAGTGACTATTTTATCAAACAAGTAAGACAAACGAAGCTTTACTGTATTCACGCGATGTCTCGCCGCTTTGAAGGTATTTTATACTTTATTAACTATCTATTGGCTCCATTTTAATATTTTTTGGAAGTATATGGTATTCGAGTAGTTACCTCTAGTATTATTTTTCTATATTTTATGTTTATATTACTTTTCAGGTCCTATATGGAAGGGAGCCAACGAAATACTCAAGACGATAGAATTCTATCAACCCTCTTTCTCAGTCTTTGGTATTTTCATACTGAATAAAACACTGCCGCTAACTATAATAGGCTTAATTACTACAAATCTTGCGATCTTGATCCAATTCACTGTGCAAGTGTAATGGTAAAAATAAACGCTAGTTATAAAGTAACAATATTTAATAACTAACTACAGTCGTTAAAATGTACTTATAAATAATTACATCAACAACCAAGCACTAGATACATAATTCTCACATACAATGTATAACAAGTTGTAAAAAATATACTATTTATAAATAAATATATAATATAATGTTTGTCGAATATTTCTATTGGATATAATATTTTAGGGTAAGCATATACGGTAGGTATATCACGAGAGTATTTTGATCACATTATAAGGTCTCATCTCGTGAATTAGTTCATATCCTTATTTAACAAATACAATAAAAATATATGGAAAAAGATCGGCAGTTAACGTCGACAAAAATGCAAGCCTTGAGAAAACATAAGGCACTAAAATTCAGTCTACTTTTCTGAGCTACTTTAAAATCCAGTTACATACAAACTACAAAGCAGAAATTACTTATTTAAAGAATAGAAATCACAATATACTAACATGGCGTTAACATTCCACACCAAAACTATTCTATTCACACTTTTTTCCATTTAGTAGGCGAAACGTTGTGATTCAGGATAGCCGAGTTTCTCAAGGGCCGGGTTGCAAGCAAAGTTGATCATGGGGGGAGGTCCACACATTAGCACTAAAACATCGTCCCCTGGTGCGAATAAGTGCTCCTTGATCATTTCATCGTTGATGAAACCGACGCTGTATTTCCATCCTGTAAATAAGAAGTAGTATGAAAAACTTTTTTTAATAACTTGTATTATAATGCGTCCAAGGCCGATTTCATATAACGAGATCAGCCAGCTGCGCAGGACATGTTATAGTGCACAAGCATTTGCTTGGACACAGGTGCACTCCCTATTGCTCCACTCTCTGCGCCCGATGGGACGGCAATCCGACACGACCGGAGAGAGATCAGGCGCAGGACCGACATTTACGTGCTCTCCGATGCACGGATGTAGCAATCACCAAATAACATGTATTATCTATTATTTAATAAAGACGCAAGTAAATAATGATTAAATCTAAACAGGTTTTAATACTTAAATATGTCGAGTTCACGACGAATAGGCATATTATGCTAATATTTTTTGTCGCTATTAGCAACAGGTTTTTTCAGTCGAAAAGACGTCATCTGACTAATTATTATGGCAAAACACTGTTGTTATAGGTTTATAGTAAAGCAATTATTATAGCCGAATAATATTATCTGATGAAAATGTACTCTAAATCATTTGATTGTTTATAAGAACAATAACATGATTAACCTTATCAGCAGACTTTAGACAACCTAAAGGGTTTTTACGTTTAGGCAGTAAGATTGTACGTAAAATAAAAAGTAATTTCATCATATCTCACCTTCATTGGGCCTGTCAAGAGTGTACCACAGTTTGAACTGTTCGGGATGCTCAGCTTGGTACTTTTCCAGTTCGTTTCTCAACAAGATGTCTTCTTCAGTCTGGTTGGCAAACAACAGTCGCATTTCTGTGGGGTCACTCGCATCTTTGCATATATGTCTGATGAGCTGTAGCATTGGCGCGATGCCAGTACCACCTGTTGAGACAAAACTGAGATTAATAACTAATAACAATTAATTTTAAACATTTAACATTTTGAAGCATGAGTAAGCCGTCATTTTATTGCAGCGACACCATGTATATAATTGGAGTATAAAAGTCATTTGTCTTCATGAATAAATATTTAATGTAATAATTTTTGATCCATTAATGTAACATTACAGTCGATTGGCTGGATTAAATTCGGCTTTCATTACGGTCCATTTCATTAGAGCGTAGGTAATAGAAATTGAATAATTGCCTACGATTAAGCCGTCGCTTTGTAGTGGGATTATTTTATATTTATATAGAGTTATATTAAGCAGTCACATTGCAACACCTTTCGTTTGGGACTGAGATTCGCAAATACAAAACGTTTTTAAAGCTAATATGAAAAGAGATAGAAATAAAGAGATATGTCGTGGTGGCCTAGTGGGTAAAGGATCAACCTCTCAAGTATGAGGGCGCGGGTTCGATCCCAGGTCAGGCAAGTACCAATGCAACTTTTCTAAGTTTGTATGGAGTGTGGAACCCAATACAGAAATGTACTTTCTAAGTATATCTTAGACACCAATGACTGTGTTTCGGATGGCACGTTAAACTGTAGGTCCCGGCTGTCATTGAACATCCTCGGCAGTCGTTACAGGTAGTAAGAAGCCAGTAAATCTGACACCAGTCTAACCAAGGGGTATCGGGTTGCCCGGGTAACTGGGTTGAGGAGGTCAGATGGGCAGTCGCTTCTTGTAAAGCACTGGTACTCAGCTGAATCCGGTTAGACTGGAAGCCGACCCCAACATGGTTGGGAAAAAGGCTCGGAGGATGATGATGAAAAGAGTTATATCATAATAATTTATTCTGAATTTTGCGGTCTTTCAATGACATTGTGTTTAACTGATAAGAGTTCAGTGACGTAAGACCGACACGTCTTCTTATCGTCAATTGCATATCGTTAGAGATTAAACGGTACCTGCGATCATGTTGAGTTTTTTCGCTCGCAATTCTATGGGTGGGTCTTTCCTCATTTTCTTGATGAGGAAGAGGCCGTTGCCTGCATATTGCAGTCTGCCTGAAGGTCCACGCACATCGATTGTGTCATTTATTTTCAGGCTGTTCAAGTGTTGAGACATCTTACCACCGTCGGGGAATTTAGGGTGGACATTTTTAAAGTATACCTGAAATAAAATATAATAATGAAGTTTAAAAACCTATCATTATCTGAAAATTAGGGCTCATTTAAATGTTGTATGCATAATAAAATGCTGGATGGTATTCAGGCTCTTAACTTTATAGTAGTTAAAGCAATTACTATTGTTTGATTCACATCTACGCCAATTGCATTTGTTTCGAGACTCTAGCTCTTGCGAGACGAAATATTTTAACTCAAATATAATTTACCGGAGCTAAAAAGTTTTATTGTCATTCATATTACATTAAAGAGGTTCTTTGTGGTTAGATTTTAGTCTGTGAACTTTGGACAGACGACAATCTAAGTCATACATAGCACTACACGTAGATAATTATGGTCTTAAGTTCACAGTAACACAATGGTGTTATAACAACACTTGTATTCATTCCTCATCTGCTAGTGGGAAAAAGCTAAGATTATGTTATGGGTTTTCGAAATCTCAATCTGCTGCAGCTAATAACCGTGCCCCATAAGAGACTAGTTGTCTCTAAGCTTAACACCAGAAGTTAAGTGTAAAGACACTTTATTTATAACCTTATACAATGGGACCAACACCTCTATGTGTGCCTTGGTGAACAAGAGTGACTGATGGACCTTTTATAAAAGTAACGATGAAATTATGGTAGCTAGCATAATTGACCCTTGGTAGGTCAGCTGGTCCTTGGCGAATTAGAATTCAAGATGGAATCCAGTATGAATTTATTATCTACCTAGTCTTTTCCCAAGTATGTTAGGGTTGGCTTCCGGCTTCCAGTCTAACCAGATGCAACGGAGAACCTGTTTCTTTGTGGAATCTAGTATGAATTCATGGCTACAAAATTATTCCTGTTATTTAATCTGAAATTCTGAAAATTATCTTAAGATAGCAGCAAAAGTGTGTTTAATCAGATACGTTTGTTTACGTGTCTGATTAGTTGTTGCTATCTACTAAATAATGAGGTATACGATAGATAGGTATTTTAAGTATTTATTTTTTATTATATAGCATGCTAGCATGTTAGAATGCCAGGTATCCGATACAGATGTCATGGATAGAGCGAAAGAAGATTACCTACATTTTATATTATCTTACCTTAATAACAAGTTCGACATATCCCTTCTCTTCGTCGCTTGAGACAGGGGTGTAAGATCTGATGACGAGATCATCATCAATCTTTGCCGACAAGTGAATGTGCTGGCCGATGGGTAAGCCTGGAACAAAAATATATAATTTTCAAAACCATATAACCAGAATATACTAGCTTGGGGACATATTCCAATATTTGATAATGGAGACAATTGACATCCATTTTTGGTATTTTTTATTTGTAAATAAAACATTTAGCCATCTGAATTCTTATGAAGGCTAAAATATTTGATAAGATAAAACAATAGAACTATTAATTAAGTATTTAAATTGATAAAGAATTGCTTTACTGGTTATCAATTCTGATGGCATGATTAGACATAATTTGTTTGTTGATTACGTTAGTGTTATGTAGGTATTCAAATCTGGACAGTCATGATGGTGATGAGATTGGTATGTAGGTATCTGCGTGAGTATCTAAATGAAGCACTCATGATGATAATTACTAAAGATGTAGAAACTAAATATTGGAGTTAACCAGTTTACACCAGAACTATTTTTTTTTATCAATATATATTTAAAAATGAAAACCTATGTGAAAAAAATAATACTTAGTATGAACTATCTACATATATGAATGAAAAAGAAAAAGGAAGCAATAATTCATGTCAAGTGGATTACATCATTATTTAAGAAAACCCAAAAATATTGTTATTAGAGGCTTAAGATGAGTAGGCTTTGCAAGCAAATACCTAAAGAACTTACTTAAAAAAATAAGTACCTTTTTACACATAAAAAAAATCAACTTACCCAAAACATGCTCCGATGAAGGCAGTCCAAATCGGAACCTCCTCGTGTCATGACTAATCTCCTCTCTCTCTATGAGTGGGAGAGCATACTTAACATTAGGGTCTACTAATGTTATTAGTTGTGAACTCTTCTTAGGAGTTGCCTTTTTGTCTTTCTTGCCCCAGAAGCAGTTGGCTATGACAGACACCAGTACCACTGCGGCACTAACGCCAACCACTATGGGTAAAACCTGAGAAAAAAGGTCTTAGTAAAGTACTGATGTACTTATGATAGTTTAATTGTTGTTTCCCAAACAATAGTTCTAAATACATACATAATAAAATTAAGGTTGGTACATGTATGTATTGTAGTCGATGTTGTATTGTGAACTTTTGGATGCTATATGTTGGCGACACTTAGATTATATCAATATTAACTTTTGGACTTGAACCTTGGACTGAATGTTGAGAAAAAACTTGGATTTACTCAGATTGTACTTATGTTCACAAAAAGTCAGTATTTACCTATACAGTTAAAAATGCATGTATAACAGCTACAGATAAAAAGTTTGTGGAAATTTAAACACATTTTTAATCAGACTTATTTGAAAGTCATATTATTAATTATCTCATACATAAACATAGAAACTAATTTCAGTATGAATATTTTATCACAAGTTTTGTTACTTTAATACCAAAAGATACTTCAGATAACAGTTCAATCTACCAAATTGCATGTAAACTGACTGTGGGTATATTTAATGAATACATACTGTAAGGATTCCAAACGCGTCATCCACAGCCACTTCTACGTTACTCATTTTCACTACTTAAATATTAATTAGTTCTAAATCCACGAAAACACAGAATAACTTTGAACTTATTAAAACTAGCAACACGGTTACTTTGATATGCGCACGACCATATCGTAGAGGGTAAATAAGCAACTGTTTAAGGTCAACGTTATGAAAAGCAAGTTTATAGGAAATGAGCAACTCCGACTGATCGTACACTCGACCTTGAACTCTCTATCAGATGCAGTGAAAAAACAAATTATTCACATGCGCGGTTGGCAATACGACTTTTGTATAGACTGCTGATTGATTGACTGATTTAACAATGAAATGATAGGCGTAAATTACTATCTTATTGACACACACAGGGAAACATGACACGCACCAAAAAGCATTGTAATGTACCTACTAACCAAACTAGTATCACTCATGTTCTTTCACAGCTGCTAACACAAGAATAATCATGTTGGAAAAACGTTTACCTGCGGATGCCACTATCAATCCATATCAATTTAAGAAGATAAGATACATTGAAGAAATAACAAATCTTGTAATAATTATAACCTCAAAATGTAAATAACACTTGTATACTTACAATTTTTGAGTTAACTGTATAAGTTATCATCGTGGCTGCTAAAATACAACACTACTACACAATAACTACACCCAAACTACACTTTTTTATACAGTTATTGCATATAATATTGTAGATACCTACACTTGTATTCACGTGTTGCTCTAGTAACTGGCGAATACTGAGAATTCCAATTAGAAGCTAGTGAGTGAGAAATGTATTTTTGTCTTGTATATGATTTGTTAGTTGTTACCTTTCGCTGTTTTGAGCGATGACAATAGATCCAAAAATAGTACGGGCATTTTAGTAAATAGTAAATAGCTAACTACATGCTTGCAGAGTTCATCAAATATACGCTTAAAATTAATATTTAAATAGACATATGGCTTGATTGACTTACTCACATAATTTTTTAGAAGCTTCTTATTCAGTTAAACATATTCTTGGAGTTTGAAATACCTAGTTTAAATAATTAGTCCCCAGGCCGGCGAACAAATTTTTTTTTGATACATATACATTTAAGACTTTGTGAGTGCCTTCCTTACGATGAGTCCGACAAACTTTTCGAATGCGCAAATTTTGGTGCCGCTGCGTTTTTTAATGTTTGACTCCTGAAATTGTCGATATGACGTCACTATGGCTCTTCGTACATACACGTTTCATTTTTTGAGATTCGTTTAATAAAGTTAACTAGAGAATGGTGGTCAACTTGTCCGATAAAGATCGTGCTGCGTTTGGAGTGTCCACCATCCTGAAAATGTCGGTATGACGTCACTACGACTCTTCGTACATACACGTTTCATTTTTTGAGGTTTGTTTAATAAAGTTAACTAGAAAATTGTGGTCAACTTGTCCGATAAAGATCATGCTGCGTTTGGAGTGTCCACCATCCGAAACATGTCGATATGACGTCACTGTGTCTCCCCATACATACATGTCGGACAAATACAACAATGATAGATAATACTATTCTTATTGCAAATATCGACTTGTCCGACAAATGTAGTGAGTGAAATAGTCAGTTCGACAAGAAAATGAGAAAAAAATATTACAATTGGAAGAAGTTTATTCTTTTTGTCAATTTCTGACTTAAATATTCACGTGCATTATTTAAGTATATTAAATTGGCATACTACTTACCAATTTTAATTACTATTTTAGAAAAAGTACCCTAAGACGTATTGAGACTAAGACGTATTGTTGATAGTTTATATTATGTTAAGGAATAATATCCCACATCTATTAATGGATTATATATCAATCAAAAGGTCTTTTTAAGTGCAACATTTTGTCTCAACATACCACTTATCAATTCTTAGTATTTTAGAAGATATAGCCCAAATAAGGCGTATTATCGATAGGTTTTACTATGTTAGGGAATAATGTCCCACCTCTAGGTATGAAGCATATGTCAATCGAAAGATCTTTTTAAGCGCTATATTCCGTCTTAACATACCACTTACCGATTCTTAGTATTTTGGAAGACATAACTGACCTAAGGCATATTAGTGATACTTTACATTGTGTTAAGGAATAACATCTCACTTGAAGTTATGAGCCATAATTCAATCAAAAGATCTTTTTAAGCGCAAGGTTGTATTAGCATAACTCCGACAAATTGTTAGTACTTTAAAAGCTAGAGCTTTTCTAAGAATATATTATCGGTAGGTTCTGTCAAGCTAATCCATTACTTCTTTAGTAACAAATTATATATTATTTGATAAACCTTTCCAAATGAAACATTTCGTGTTAACATACTTCCGACAAATTGTTAGTAGTTTAGAAGCTAGAGCTTATTTAAAATTATAATTATTGATAGATGTTTTCAATTTAATAAATCCCATCTCTAGTAATGAGTTATACATCGTTCAAAAGACGTTTTTAAATGCAACATTTCATATTAAAAAAACTTCGGCGAATTGTTAGTATTTCAGAAGCTAGAGCTTATATAAGATTATTTTATCGATAGGTGTTTTCAAGTTAATAAATCCCTCCTGTAGTAATGATACATATATCATTCGAAACGACTTTCTAAATGCAACATTTACTATTAACATACTTCACACCAATTGTCAGTACTTTATACCAAATCTTAAAATATATCTATATTTTCCGGACGGTGGACACTCCATATGCAGCATGATCTTTCTCGGACAAGCTTACCACAATTTTCTAGTTAACTTTATTAAACAAATCTCAAAAAATGAAACAGGTATGTACGAAGAGTCGTAGTGACGTCATACCGACATTTTCAGGATGGTGGACACTCCAAACGCAGCACGATCTTTATCGGACAAGTTGACCACCATTTTCTAGTTAACTTTATTTAACGAATCTCAAAAAATGAAACAGGTATGTACGAAGAGTCATAGTGACGTCATATCGACATTTTCAGGATGGTGGACACTCCAAACGCAGCACGATCTTTATCGGACAAGTTGACCACCATTCTCTAGTTAACTTTATTAAACGAATCTCAAAAGATGAAACGTGTATGTACGAAGAGCCATAGTGACGTCATATCGACAATTTCAGGAGTCAAGCATTAAAAAACGCAGCGGCACCAAAATTTGCGCATTCGAAAAGTTTGTCGGACTCATCGTAAGGAAGGCACTCACAAAGTCTTAAATGTATATGTATCAAAAAAAAATTTGTTCGCCGGCCTGGGGACTAAATGATTAAACATAACTATAAGAGACGATTAGAAAATAAACAACGCTATTTGATTTTGCCGCCAAGTTGTCTTGTCGTTTTGAGTGTTCTTACGTCAAATTGACAAATCGAATGTTAATGTTGGTATTGTGGCGGTCGGTGTTGCAATTGCTGCTGTAATAAATATTATTGTTTTTTTTTTTAATAGAAGTAGAACTTGAAAAATCGTTATAACCTGTTATGCATCGATATAATATGTACTACGCACTAGATGGAAAGTTCCGAACAAAAAGCTTGCCACACTGAAATGCACTGCAAACTTTGCATAGCCCAAAATAGCAAATCCCACCAAAAACATTAAATGTAAAAAAAAAACCAATCCTCTACGCAATTCCTCCACCGTAAAAAGTTTTGAGATCGTATAGAAGCCAAGTCCTGTTCAACTTTATTTGTAATAATAAATCAATATTTTGTGACTATATCAATAGTTTCGTTCACTTTACAATAATATTGACTTGTAGTAACCCTTCTTGGCAATCGGGAAAAAAACAGAATTGCGGTGGATTTCACCTTTTGTAACCGACTTCCTAGAAAGAAGGATGCTTTTCTTCATCTAGGTATACTAATATTATAAAGAGGAAAACTTTGTTTGTTTGTTTGGTTGTAATGGATAAACTCAAAAACTACTGGACCGATTTTAAATATTCTTTCACCATTAGAAAGCTATATTATCTGCGAGTAACATAGGCCATATTTTATCCCGGTGCGGGCAGTAGCTCCCACGGGACGCGGGTGAAACCGCGGGAAAACGGCTAGTAAATAATATAGGTAGGTACAATATGATCATAGTGATAATAATCATAGGAATATTTACGGGTTTATAATTTACTAGCTGTTTCTCACGGTTTCACCGACGACTCGAGGGAATTTAGGTATTCCGAAACTCGGAAAATCCTTTCTGTAGTTTCGGATCCCTTTTCGGTCCAAACAAACAAGGATTTTTGCCTCTTTATAATATTACTCCAGTGAAAAGAAAAAAGACGCACTTGTATACGTATTTTGTATTCGTATTTCACAAATAAGTAATTACCAAAATATTTTTTTTAATAACATTAATATTTACAGTGTTTATCCCTGTTTCAGATGTTGAAGCGTTACATAAGCCAGGTTTTTTATTGTTTTAAAATATTCATTAGATACAAACACTCGTCTTATTAAGTACAATATTGTTTATCTTAAAAGTAATAATGCACCTACCTATATTTACATAAATATTTCAAGTATAATACACATTTATCACCAGTGTTTTTCTCCCTACTCACTAATTAGTCTTAATAATTTCCCTAATACTTTGAGTTACTCCTGCGACCAGCACGAAGCTTCCAAACGCTATTAGTATAACATCTTTTACAAGAATCCAGTTGTATTTTCCAAGTCCCCTGTTCCATTTGAAAATAACGTCCATTAAAGATGGCGCAATGAGGCCCAAGAAGGAGTAGAAAAAGGCTCCCTCTAGTCCAATCACTTGCTCCAGGCGAGGTAAGGTAGCTGCTGCTATCACTGTGGAAAAAATAAAACGTAAATGAAACAATGACGGGAATGATCTACTGGGTATTACTATTCAGTCAGTGCATAAAAAAAAAATATTTAAGGATAGGCTTATTTGAGTACCTCGGTAATATATATGTCACCGTAAGATTACAAACATCGTTAGATTACAATCTATCTCGAGAGATTGTAAACTGTCGAATTATTGTGAACCGTAACATCTAATTGCAATTTAACGTATTATTTTTCGCTATATTATAATCTATCAATGTAAAGCGGTCAAATTGTCAACTGGCGTAGAACGGAATGCATAATGCGCGCTGATTGGTAGAACGTAATGTGCCCCCGCCGCTCCGGCATTCGCCATTTTGTTTGTTTATTTCGTTTGTTGTCGATTGTGTAAACAACTGTGTTTTCGTGATTATAAATTGATTTCCTGTTGAAAATAACTTATATCTTTAGAATTAGTTATATAAAAGTGTTGAGGATGTAAAATTTATCTGTGATTAACCAAAGAAAAGCAGTTTGAACGATAAACCAACTCCACCGGAAACCGAAACTCCATGGGAACAGAACGGCTGGCCGTGATTGGTCGATCTTACAAAAAGACTGACCAATCAGGGAGAGCTTTCGGACAGTTGACAATTTGACAATTTCTCATCGATAGATTATAATATAGCGAAAAATAATGCGTTAAATTGCAATCAGATGTTACGGTTCACAATAATTCGACAGTTTACAATCTCTCGAGATAGATTGTAATCTAACGATGTTTGTAATCTTACGGTGACATATATAAAAATATTTTAAAAATAACTGTAGTATGCTCACCAGTAAGGACAGCAAATACGGCTCGGATGACGCCTTGGGCAATATTATGGTACTTCTGTGTAACATATCCTTTAGTGTTACGCCAGACTATTTCCATAGGCACATAAAATTGAAGCGTGTATGTAAAAAATATAGCAAAAATTATGAACACCTTGGCAGTTAAGGCAGGGCTGAAACAAGAAATAAAGTTTCTATTTAATTCCCTCAAATGTATAATTTAAACACCATGTAAAAAAATATACATTAGGTATAAACTATTTCATATACCTAGGTAATTAAGAGAGTGTTACTGGCTTTAATCGACGAAAAAGTTACAGAATTGCTATGAAGTCATAGTAAACGTTAATTAATTAGAAGAATATTTAATGGCATTTCTTTGGACTTTCATGTGAAAGAGCCAATATTTTTTTAGATGAAAACTGTTTGCTGTTCCACCTTTTACAGTAATAGGCAAATACTGGTCAGTTTTCTTCAAAAAAGTATTTGAGTGGCCTTAAAACTTAAAAAAATAATAAATAAAAATAAAATTTTATGGCATTTCACCGTTTTTTTTTCATGTGAAATAGCCAGTACCTACCATATCGGACTTATAATTAAACAAAAAAGTTTTCAATATAAGGTTGGTCGTACCATAGAGTTGTACGATTGACATAATATTAAAAAAATAGTTTTCATGTTTTGTTTTTGCTGAATGAAACTGGTGGAAATCTTACTTCCTACTTATATTATAAATGTGAAAGTTTGTGAGAATGTATGGATGTATGTTTGTTATTCAATCACGCAAAAACGGCTGGACCGATTTGGTTGAAATTTGGTATGTAGATAGGTGATACCTTGGATTAACACATAGGCTTTTTATCAACACACCACGCGGGCGAAGCCGCTGGCGGAAGCTAGTAGGTATGGTTTTCATATGGTTTTTGTTTCCGCGGCTAAGATACTTACATTTCAGAAGTGTCCAAGTTAAGGGTGATACTCCCTTGTGCAAGGTCTCCGTAACGTACGTAGCCCAAGAATCCCATGAACATGTACAATAGGACCACTACAGACATGGTGATGTTCAGCACGCCAGGACAGCCGAGAAAGTGGTTGGGTTTAGCCATGGTGTTCTCAACCGGGAGCACGACGCCGATGCCTTCCATTGCAAATATAACTGTACTGGAATGAAGTTAAGTTTCAAATTAACGATGTTTATGAGGTGAATGAAGAATTTAATTTAAATTGTAGAAATATTCTTGGTAGAATTTAGGTATAAAGAAGATGGATCAAAATTGCCCCACGTCCTATAACAATGTGAGGTATCTCAAAAAAAAGATAAAAATGTAAAAAAAATATGCCATACTCTCTAGTTCATTTTTTTTACACCTTCATACGAAAAATATGCTTTAAAAATTGTTCAGGCGCTGTTATGAAAACATCGTTCATAGGACTATTTATGGACTATTTTATTAAACTATTTTTTGTTTGATAGGGTATACCTCACAGGTGGTCCTATAATCATCAGGTCAGGATCTGATGATGGAAACCCTGAGAAATCCAGGGCAACTTTTGAAAGTTGAAGGCATGCGCAGGATAAAAACTTGACTATAAGGTGTATGTCTTAAAACAATATGCAACAGTGAAGGTTTGGAGCTGACCTAATGATGGAGACGAAAGAAGGTTGAGGGAACTCGACAACCGAATATGTAAACCACCTCGTGTTTGGGCTTATATTATTCGTATTGATGAGAACTTTCCACTTATGCGGATAGTGACAACTGTGCTTGTCTTTTTTAAAAACTTTTTACAATAAAATAAAACCGACTCCCAAAAACACTGAAAAGCAAAAAAAAAAAACTATTCTTAGGAGCATCGGCCTAGAAGTCGGTGGGGAAATATACTTAGGTACATCCATTAGACACCGACTTCAGAGGTAGTTTACATATTTTGTTGTCGAGTTCCCACAACCTTCTCTGGTCTCCATCATCGGGTCAGCTCTAAACCTTCACTGTTGCAAAGGTCTATTCAATACAAAAAATATAAGCCCAAACACGAGGTCGTTTACACATTCAGTTGTTGAGTTCCCTCGACCTTCTTTCGTCTCCATCATCAGGTCAGCTCAAAATCTTCACTGTTGCATAGTGTTATAAGATCTTCACTGTTGCATACACCTTATAGTCAAGTTTTTATCCTGCACATGCCTACAACTTTCAAAAGTTGCCCTGAATTTCTCAGGGTTTCCATCATCAGATCCTGACCTGATGGTTATGGAACCACCTGTGAAGTATACCCTATCAAACAAAAAAATAATTTAATAAAATAGTCCTATGAACGATGTTTCCATAGCAGCGCCTGAACAATTTTTAAAGCATTTTTTTCGTATGAAGGTGTAAAAAAAATGAATTAGAGAGTACACCATATTTTTTGAAACATTTTAATCTTTTTTTTAGATACGTCACATTGTTATAGGACGTGGGGCATTTTGTATGGATTGTGATCCGTCTTCTTTAGTATCATAATGAGTTGTCGTGTTATAATTTGTAGGCGTATCATCTCTGCCTTTTCCCAAAATTTGTAATGAAGTTGCGAAGAAAAAATAAACCATGAGTAGCAGGTCGCAGACTTTGAAGATGCACCTGAATCGTCTGGTGAGTAGAGTCAGAATTA
The DNA here is from genome assembly GCA_963856015.1 of Helicoverpa assulta. NCBI lineage: Eukaryota > Metazoa > Arthropoda > Insecta > Lepidoptera > Noctuidae > Helicoverpa > Helicoverpa assulta. Next base: position 9,573,850 of record CAWLCW010000016.1, read on the forward strand.
GAAAATATTAATGTCAGTTTCCTTACCCGATAAAGAGAGGAAGTTTTCCAATATCAACTGCCATCGGTTTATCGCTGATAGGAGGGAAATCGGAGCAAATGTAGTACAGACAGATGAGGAATGTGAGAACCAGTAGAACGTTTGCGAATCCTGAGAACGGCGCCAAATATTTTAAGTTCTTGATTTGTGTGAAGATCAGGATTGGGACCAAAAACATGAGGCAGTACATAGTTTTGCTGATTTCATTGTCCACGAAATAGAAGTCGACGATCTGAAATTGAGAAATTACAATTAGGGATAAGAAAGTTTAGAAGTCTTACGAGTTTTTGCTTTTGGAGTATACAGAAATACTTTACATATGTAGATATTGAGGTAGGTCAATAAATCCTTTCATAACTTCCTTGGTAAATAAAAACTGTATCAAAAGTACCCATAGGTACTTTGCTTTATCCTTGTTTATCCCATTGTCTTTAAAGTAGCATCGCTTATTTTGTTAGTTAAAAATAACACGAAATTCGAAATAAACTCGAGCCAATACACTGGTGTCATTAACTAATCTTTTGTAGTCTTTCAACATAATTTAAGTTGAAGTGCATGAGAAAAGACGTATGTTTTGTCAGCCGTCCAACATACCTGTTGAACAGATTCCACGAGTAGGATGACATAGACCGCGCAGGCGCCAAGAATGGTGAAAGCCATGGCCCAATCTATAAATATCCTGAAATATGAACGAAACGCTTGTTTAACACCAGTAGGCGTAAAGGTGTACCTAAACTTATAATTGTTTATAGATCCTTCACATCTTTTGGGAAGATATTATTCTTGATGGGGAGCCAATCTTTAGGCGCCGTCAACAAAATCTCTGCCAGAGTAACGTCATTTACAAATTCATTAAATTAGCAGAAAGGTCAAACACTTTGATCATTCTCAAGTCACTCAGAAATGGAGTAGGCAGGCAGGTAGGTATATAATAATAAATCATCCAGATAAATATTATTGAAACAACATTATCTAAATAGCTGTCTACGCCTTTCTTTGATGTTCAGACATCGGATCAAATAATGGCCAAACCGCGGTTTGAGTTGCGACGCGTGGCTATCCCAGGTGACCTTGATATAGATTGTTATAAGTTTGAACTAATTTGTGTTGCTGTTTATATAAGAAATCGCTTTTTATTTACTTGTTGTGTGGTATATATTCCACCACAGGCTGATGAGCAGGAATACATGTTAATGTTTAATATATTGGAAAACTTGTGTGTAAAATACAAAACAAATTTATTAATATTAGGTGATTTTAATATGTTTTCGTGCAATGGCAATATTACTAGTTACTTCGAATATTTCATGGCGTTTGGTGAGTTCATTCAGTGCAATGCTGTACCTAATTGTAATAATAGGCAATTGGACCTAGTGTTGAGCGCGCGCAGTGACGTGTGTGTAAGCGCGGCAACCGAGGGCATGCAGCCCGAGGATGCGTACCATCCGCCGCTCGCGGTGCGCGTCGGTGCCGCGCCCCCCGCGCACCGCGACCACTTCGCGCCCTCCGCGACAACCACATCGCAGCGTACGCGACATTCGTCAATAGCTCCTAAGTTATGGAACTTTAACAAAGCTGACTTCAATCAATTATATAATTTATTAAGCGAAGTTGATTGGAGTGATATGTACCGTATAAAAGAACCGGACTTAGTTTTAAATTTATTTTATGATAAGCTTTATAACATTTTCGACGAATGTGTTCCTTGCATAAATAATAACAGTAGATGTACTCGCAACTATCCTGTGTGGTACACTAAAGAAATTATTAGAAATATTAAAGACAAATACCATTTACATAAAAAGTATAAATTAACTAAGTCACCCACTGATTATCAGGAATTCTCAAGATACAGAGCAAAAGTAAAAACAGATACGGCAGCAGCACATGATAGGTACCGTGACCGCGTTCAGGAACACATGGCAAGGGATCCACGAGCATTTTGGGACTATATAAGATCCAGAAAAGGGAACTCAAATAATCGAAAGATAATAAAAGAGGGTCAGGAGTTATCCCAGTACGAATGTGCCTTGGAGTTCGCTAGGTATTTTGAGTCTGTGTACAATCCAGAGGCTCCCGCGCTGAGCGTGGCGGCGGCGAGCGCGGGCGCGGGGAGCGGCGCGGCGCCGCTGCAGGGCGCGCGGGTACACCTCGAGCGCATGCGCGCCGCCGACGTGCGCCGCGCGCTCGCGCGCTTGCCGCCAAAACGCTCAGCGGGGCCCGATGGTATCCCGGCGTTTATTTTCAATGACTGTAGGGCAGTGCTAGTAGAACCGTTGGTACATTTATTTAATGTGTGCATTGATTCTGCGAGGTTTCCCGACCGTTGGAAACTCACTCGGGTTGTGCCGGTACCTAAGGGTAGTGGAGGTACAGCAGCTTGCGATTATAGACCTGTAGCGGTCTTGTGCACCCCGGCTAAGGTATTTGAGTCGACGATCCACAATAGTCTGTATCCGCAAATAAGTGCTCTTTTATCCGATGCACAGCATGGATTCCGGCCCGGGCGGGGAACGACGGGGAACCTACTGGATCTCATGACACAGATTGTACCAACGGTGGACGCTGGACAGCAAGTGGATGTTGCCTACTTCGATTTCAGGAAGGCGTTCGATACAGTGGATAATGACATACTTCTGTCCAAGTTAGCTGACGTAGGATGCACAACACATACTTTGTCATTCTTAGCCAGCTATCTGGGGGATAGATGTCAGTACGTCGACTGTGGCGGACAGCTTTCTGAACCCTACTTCACGAGATCAGGTGTCAGTCAAGGCAGCAACTTGGGACCTCTTCTTTTCATTATAACAGTAAATGATTTGCCAAATGTATTTACCGAGTCGACACCCTTGTTGTTTGCTGATGACTTGAAATTGGTCTACAAAGTGAAGCAGGGAACGGATCATGACACTTTGCAGCGGGACATAGATCGGGTAGTCGAATGGAGTGTTCAGAATAAATTATATTTTAACGTGAACAAATGTGTTGTGTGTACGTTCAGTCGTGCCCGCAGCCCCAGCCACCATCAGTACCACATGGGAGGTTCTCCGCTGCAGCGAGTCTCTGAGGTGAGGGATTTAGGGGTGCGCTTCACTGCTGATGTACATTTTCGAAACCACGTGACTCAGGTTTGTAAAAAAGCTTACCGCAATTTAGGAATGCTGTTGAGGATAGCAAACACATTTACGAACTTTAGAGCACTAAAAACATTATATGAAGCACTCGTAAAAAGTCACCTGGAGTGCAATGCGGTAGTTTGGGGACCTCATGAAACTAAATATCAATTAATGCTGGAAAGGATACAAAATAAATTTTTGAGGTTCATGTACTTAAAGCAATACGGTGTGTACCCAGGATATCCACTATTATATCCTACGCTGTTTATACTGGGTATGATAGGATATTACAGATTGGAAGTTAGAAGGGAGGTCGCTCTCGCTGTTTACCTATGGAAAGTTATGACTAGCAAAGTTCACAATCCTGGAGTTCTGAGCACGGTGTCGCTGTGTGTTCCGGACGGGTACGTGGGGCGCAGGCGCCGGCCACCGCTGCTGAGCGTGCCACCCGCGCGCACTAACCTGCTGCAGCGAGCGCCTCTCACGCGGGCGCTGCGTGCGCTTAACGCTTTGTCACAACGGTTAGATCTGTTTCATTGCACTACGAATGAACTTACCAGAGCCGCATATGGTATGCTATCTATTGGATACAACTGACATTTTATTTTATTTTCTGTATTAGTTTAGTTTTTTTTTTTTTTTTTTTTTTTATCGTTAAGTAGGTATTAAGTTTTGTAAATGTTAAATAAGTATATGTAGAAATAACTACGCTATTGCATTGGGTGGCACCTGTAAAAATAGTGTATGTTTGGTGGAAATAAATAAATAAATAAAAAAAAAAAAAAAAAAGAATTCATTTTTGGCAGACAGCTACAATGCAATAGATACTTTGTATAGGAAATCTCCCACGGCACCCAGACACAATCTTTAATCGTGAATCGGTGAATCACAAATCACGTGACAATGGTTAATGAAAGTTATATTGACAGCAATAATGGTCTAACAGTAGTCCTAACCATTGCAATACTTGACCTTAGGTATCTATTGGTTTCATTACCTCAAATTTAAAATGTCATACATTGGGAACGTGACTATTCCCATGGGTCACGTGAATTACAAGCTATTGTACCAGTTGGCGATTTTAATGATTCTAAATGTTGCGCATACACAAATGCTGGCAACGAGAAAATCACTGGGAGTGTTGTGACAATAACGGATTTGCACGATAAATTAAATGTTTCCGACGATAGTTGAGATCTTTAATCACACTGTCGAGAAATTCAATTTTATTTCAGATTTAGAAACAGAATGAAAACGAAAGAGTAGAGTCTTCATTTTCATTCGATTCATAGAATTCAGTCTAAATGAAAATATTATAGATTAATGGATCGATTGATCTCAAAACTTTTCAACCGATATCATAACGGAGTGACGATGATGAATTCTTTATAGATTCAATACAATTCATTCTAGTTTGTCATCACAATTACTTGGACATGCAAATCATTGTTCCGCAACAAGAGCAAATAAGAAAAGGTTGACATAATGAACGAGAATACTAAACACCAGACATCATATCCAAACACTATTGTCTTTAAGATGTGTATTTAATTAGTTAGAGTAAATATTATCAAATCACGCCTACAGATTATTATTATTTTTTAAACAAGACGGCTGAATTTGACGCTTAGAATGGATTAATCAGTTCCATGTGTTAATGGTAAACATATAGTCAGCCTATGCAGCAAAGAGTCAGTACAGAATTACAATGTGTATGTTTCTTAGGCAAAATCATGGAACAGGTAATGGAACAAAAATGACAAAAAAGCAAATAGGTACTTTACCTGGCTGCTCGTGATATTTTCCGTAAAGGTGGAGGTCCTGTAGCAAATACCGCTTCAACAGTTTCTGCATAACCTAATGAAGGGACCCTTGTGACTCTCGAAACTTCTTGTGAGGTTTTAACCTGGAAATATGTACACTTTCATAAATATTTTGCATGTATTATTGTTAGAAATATGGCCTCCAAACTCAACGTGGTGTTACTGAGATTAATTCTAGATTTCCGCATAATTATTCTCATCTCCCATTTGACCACAATGCGGTTTTCATGTAACATAACATCATAATTCCTAGGTTATACCTACTGTAGTTTACGTACTTATTTTTGGATTAATTCTGTTTAGTAAGGACTTGAGGATATAAAATTAGTTGTCATATCGTTTCATATGAAAATTATTTACCAATAAATAAACGCAATGTGTGCAGATGTATCCCAATATAATTGTGCCGACGATTCCGACTAGTGTACCCGCATTCTTGAATGCAGCTGGCATGGCTAGGATACCGGAACCCAGTGATGATTTCAGAAGATTCGCAAATGACCTCATATCTCTGCAATAAAATAATCATAAAGTAATTAAAATTAGCCATGAATAAGTAAAATCAAGGTCCAGAATGTGATTAAACTTCTTATCATAACTCTCAAAAGAATCCGATTTTTATTTGAGCACGTGCTTTGATTTATGCGACTTTTATTGCTAGAATAAAGTCGCACTCATTTAGTTGACGAATGACTGATTTCCTATCAAGCTGGAGAATTACTACTATTGCTTTTTTAATGTAGTAGGTAACGTAAAAATTCAACGGGATTCTTTATTTGAAGTTCAATGACGATTCGTGTATCGTCTGGGAGACTTTTGATTTATAACTATACTTACGAGTTGGGGTGTTCCAGTTTTCTGTTTTGAAAAGGATCGTATGCGTTGCATTCCAAATCATTATCTTTACATTTTGTGTTGATTGTGCTAATGGATATCGTTGAGGGATAGAGTCCATTTTCTGTTATGATGGCCCTGAAAAAGACAAGACAAACCTGTTGATTGAAATTCTGAACATCTTCCGTCGTACCACAAAAACTTTTCAACACTTGTCTAAAAAAATGATAAATTATGTCGTTGAAATAAGGTCCGTTCTGCAGCCATACTTTTTCTAGACAAGTGTTCAAGAGATGTTTAAGTTTTTGTAGTAAGGCTGCTTGTGTCGAAACGTGTCGCTCGTGTTTCATCTAACGAATAGTTAAGTACTTCATTAGATTTTTTATCATTTGATTCTGTTACTTTGGAATGAAGCCATAGTAATGTTTAATGTTGAATTCAAACTATTCATAGACACCGTCGTGAGGTTCAATAAACTATACGCGAAGTCGGTATTTATCAACACATAATTGCTAGGTGAAAATGCAGCAAAACGCCCACTAGCTATCAATCAGGGTTGGATTTTGGTGACTGACATGAATTCCTTGCTCGCTAATGTATATAGGTATGTATAGTGTGCACAGCTCAAGAATGCATGTTTAAAGTCCGCTAGACAAAATCGCAATAACATTATCAAGGCGATTTTAACGCCAAGCATATTTATTTTTGAACGTAGCAAGAATCCAAATGGTACTTTATGGTCCGCAAATGGCTTATAAATCAAGTGCAGACAGATTAAAAAGTACGTCTTCAGTTGCTTAGGTGATATAGGTATTCTTTACATTTAGAAGATATGAATGGAATTCATACGAGGTTAATTCGTTTTGAAAGGTCATTTTCAGATAGGTACAGCTGTTTCTTAGAATGTATAGTGTTTTGTCAAAACTAGAAGCTACTTATGAAACGGATTTTAGTTCCTAAAAGTAAGATGGGGTCAGCCAAAAACTCCATAAGGTAAGTATTTGGTTCAGCAAAAAAAGGAAAAAAATATGTTTTTTTAATTGCCATGAATAGCTTCTTCAAAGAAATAATAACAATCAATACTTATAATCATTAAAAAAACACGATTCTCCGAATATAGATGGCATGACGTGCTACATCCTCTTAAATATCATGTTTTTTTTAAATATTTTAACAATAATTTCCTAACCGGTTTAACTCATTCATCCGCATTGTGGGATTTTATGTTATAATAAAAATACTATAAATATAAGCGTTAAGTTTCCAACAACTAGTTTAGTTATTGCAATACCTATACCTTCCTATTCTTGAGTCTGTATGAAACAAGTGAATTTGCAACAAATAAAACTGATCTATAACCGATATCGATAGGAGCGAGTATCGTAATTAAGAAGTCCTTTCACGTATGCAAACTTTGGAATCAGTATGCCTAGGAGTGATATCTAACTTATTTATAACAATTTTTCCATGCCATAAAGACAGGGTTAATTACTATGCCTAATCAGAATCTGCTTGTAACTAGTAAAACAATAATATCTAACATTCATGTACATAGAGCATGGAAATGAACAAGCTCAGTTATTTTCTAAGCCTTCCTAAAGCAATTTTAGTACATTTATTGTAGTCTGCAGTTATAAAAGGCTTTATTGATAACGAGATTGTCATCGTCACTATTTTCTTTACATTGTGTTGTCATGGTTATCAAAGACGAGAGAAGCATAATTTTGTATGGAAACAATGTATAGTCTGTTCAAGGTAGCAAATATTGAAAAAAATCACAAGCTTTTTATTCTCTTATTGCTCTATTTCCTAATTTAATATGTAAAACCTTCCCGTATAATGAGAACAGTACTTTGTAATTTCTACATTATTGGTTGTTAGATAGTTTTTATTTGTTGCGCATGTTATCATTAACTTAGGTCAGGTATTAGAAAGACTGGTAATTTATTACCGGTAATTGCTAATATGCTCTAAAACTTTGTCGTTTTTTGCGTAATCGATAATGATGGCCAATCTAATATTGTACAAAAAAACGTAACATATCTGTTACTCATTTGCAAAATGTATGTATGGGTTTCTATCACAGCGTTTAACCTTTTGACGTTTCGAGGAATTATTTTTCGATACAATACGGAATCTTCGTCATAGACCACATATTAAGAATCTTCATTACATTTTGCTTTGCATAATATTTCCTTATTCATTTTGATGATATTTGTCCTGATAGTAGGATATGATCTTTGACTTTAAGAAAAAGAAGAGCGCAAAGTAAAAAGAAAATCATTTGAGAAGAATTAATTGTGACTTATCATTGTTCCAAACAATCGAAAACCTAATAGCACTGTCATAGATAATAGCATAATTTCCCTGACTTCGAACGTGTTCTTTCACGGTAAATAGCGTCATATTATCAGGCTCATTAGAGATAGATCTCGCACGTGCTATCAGATGAACGTGATACATTCGCTTTTGGACATGTGCCATCACTATGGCCATATTTGTTGACAATGTGCGACACAACATTAAAGGTAAACATAAACATGACAAATGCTTCCGGTATTTATCACACCTTGATTTTACAGACATTGCTCTCTCAATTAATCATAGGGAAGCTATCTACATTATATTTTCTTGAGTATCTGTGTGTTGATTTAGGTTTTTAAAGACTGCGAGTTCAACTTTCCTTGTCATAGTTCACCATAGCGACATCGATGACCTCTTTACCATAAGACCGATTTTTATTAAAACTACGACAAAATTGAGGTAAATTGATTGAACTTTTTTGAAAGAAATACGTGTTTAAAAATTGTAAAACAAGAACTAATTAGGTACGAATAATTAATTGTTTGACCACATTATGTGACGTTGGCGTCATCGACTGATATTGAACTAGAAGATTTTATGATGCAATTTGCAAAGGTGCTACCGCTGACTGGCTGCCAAACACATGCAGCTCGACATAGTCTAACCTTTTCATAGCTTTGAAAATGAAAGGGCGGGGAAATCTGTCAAACTGTTCAACGACTTTTATTGCTTTTGGTGTGTCGATCGCCCGGAAATTTGGGATTAAAAATGAGTAGGAAAACGATCGTTACTGGGGTTTCAGTACTCGAGTTATGAATAGTGGAAGTATTGTATTATATAAGAGAAATTATCATCTTATACATACAGGAAAAGAAGACACGATTTTTGACACGATAAGAGAATTGAACCTATTTTTAATGATGGGTAAAATTTTGAGCATCGCTAATTATCGGATAATGAAAAAGCATAAAGAAGCCACGTAAAGAAGAGTTAATGGGATGCCAGTAGAATCTCGAGGAATAATGACAAGATGGAATAGTTTTAAGGTACCTATATGCGAGCTATTAAAAGCATGTTAAAAGATTTGTTTTGACCGACATTGCTAATATGATCCGTTTACTTAATTATAAGATTAATCAAACTTAAAAAGTCATCAAGTCGGTATTGATTCAGGTTACACACACGATCAAGTTTGATTGTGTGTAAACAACCTCTGACTAAGCTCCAAAATATACTACCTGCGTTATGAAGTCATAAGAAGATTCCGGTTTTTGATCTTACTCGAATAGTTGCTACGCGAATCGAATGCCGAATATCCTTCGCCAAATAAAACAAATCAAGGCTGATTCACAAAGATTTTATGAGCTATGGTAAATTAACTTGATTAAAAATAGAGATTGGTTTCTATCAACACCTGTACGTTATAGTTACATAGTTTGTTATACATATCTTTACGCATGATGGCCACTAGAGCAAGAAAGTGTAAAACTAACCATTCGTTAGCGGTTCACACGTGAAAATTACACAACTTTGGCGCCATTTCAGTTATAACAGATGTAGTGTTTACAACTAATGTTCTACAAATAGTTTTATTGGGACTAGATTTTCGAAACATTATCTAAAGTAGTTAGTTTATTTGGATAATGATATTTCTCACTTCTTCTAATATAAGAAATATTTTCTGGTTTTCACATGAAACTTTCATTTAAACATGCGTTCTTCTATAAACATTTCGCAATTTATTCACCGTCATGGCCGATAAAATTTTATAGTAGAAAAAAAAAACCACTTACGTCGAACTGAACTCCTTCATATTGTAACTGTTCGTCATTTTCACTGATGTTTACTTGTTTTAATTAGTATAAAAATCCAGGATGGCACAGGAGTAACTCGAGAGTTTTTAATCGATTTGTTTATATATTACGATATTTTTGTGTCGATACATGTTATGAGCGCGCGTGCGACATGGCTCGCGTACGGGCTGCGACAGTCAATGGTCGCATGTTTAGTGTGCAATAGTGATCTTTATAAATATAAAATACGCGTGACCGTTTCAGGGACCATCTTGGCATCGACATTTAGCTCAAGGGCCAGTGGAATCTGGAATTCTGGACGACTATTGTTAATATTAAAGTTTAGATAAATCGATCCTTATTTATAGCGAGTTAAGATATGTTTTGACTACCTCGAATAATTTAGTAGATTGCCTGAGAATTTGCAGCGTGTCATATTTACGATTTCATGTTTTTATAATTCTATTATCTTATAAAGTAGTGAATATTTTAGTCTTTCCTTAAGATTTAGCTAATATATCTGCTACTAGCCGTTTTCCCGCGGTTTTACCCGCGTCCCGTGGTAACCTACTACCCGTACCAGGATAAAATATAGCCTATGTTACACGTGGGTAATGTAGCTTTCGAATGGTGAAAGAATTTTTAAAAACGGTCCAGCAGTTTTTGAGCCTATTCATTACAACCAAACAAACAAAGTTTTCCTCTTTATAATATTAGGTTTGAATTTTAGACCTTGTGTGGCGCTACAAATGTTATGTTTCGTTCTGATGGAACTTTAACCGTACGATGTGTAGGAGGAGGTATTTTCATTATGCAAATATCTTTTTAGGGACTTGGCACAAGATTTTTCCTCAAGTTCATAATCTGTATGTTTAAATGGTTTAAGGAAAAATGCTTCAAAAATATCCTTTTTACTTTTTTTTCTTTTTTAGTTTAAGGATTATGCCTCGGCTAACAGGCTCATATTATAAAGAAGTATATCTACATATTTTTTGTCATTGTTAAATTCTTGCAAAAATACTTTTCGAGCTGTACAGTCGTGCACACGAGCGTTACAAATAAGATATAAAATACGTCACAAGTGAACGTCTACGCAGCACATTCGTTATCACGCAAAATTCTAGACAAGAATTCAATGTTGTAATAGTTCTAACAATCTTTTATTAACATTTGGCACACAAACGATTTTCTCGTTTTTAATTTAAAAATAGGTATAGAATACCGAAGTGTGACTGTTACTGGGAGTATTTGGCACTGAAAGCCCATGGGACTGAGGACTAGGGAGTACTTAACATTAATTTTATACTTCGATACAAATAGACGTTACATTTACAGAGATATGTGTTTGTAGTTAATTTTAAACGACCTCAAATAATTTCGAATATAATGTTTTTGACAGATGTGTGAATACTTACATTATTGTATCCTCATTTGGGTGGAGAAGAGAAGTTGTTTATTTTGTATTTTGTGAAAACAGCAAAAGCATTTTGTTTGTCACTGTCCAACATGAAACTTGGGCGCTTGATTTCAGCACTGTCCAATGTCCAGGCATCGACTAACAAAATATCGAACTTCATCCAAAAATATGAAAAATGGATGCCAAACATGTAGGAAGATGTCTTCATTCATGTTGTTTGTATTTACGACGGACTTCACACTCTTGCGTCGTAGGTACTCGTCCTTCAAAATATTATTGCTACTGAAAAAAGTTGTGCGTGAAATGTAAGGCAAAGTTTCATCAGAAACCTATTTACATTTTGTGGTAAGAAAATTGATAATGTTGTATTGTAAATAAGTATATTACGAAGCATGCGAATTATGAACGTTGTTTCGCTTTATTTGGCATAGTTGGTAAAGATGTGAGTTACTTGCATTTGCAGGATCTGGTGCAATGGCCCAATCCTAACTAATGCGAAACTAAAGCTATTTGTCCGTCTTGCCAACCTCGGACTGATTTAAGAGAAACTTTGGTAGGTACACAGATATTCTAGTACCTGAGGAAGGCTACTTTTTGTCCGACAACGGGAAGTAGTTACCTAACTCAGAAGGCCGGTGGACTTGCGGGGAACCGCTAGTGATAAAATATTTTGGGATACTCAAACTATGTGAATAGGAATTGCAGCAAATATTTTGAAGTCATTTATTACGTTAGCTATGAAGCGTGAAGACTGCTCGATATTTCATACATTATGTACGTTTTCACTTTGTTATAAAATTTTTCTAAAGTGAAAACACATTGCTGCTCTTTTTGCCAAATAATACAGTTTTAATTAGTTTGCAAAAAGAGCCTGTTGTCTATCATCATATTCGTGTCTTAACTGTTAATTGCTTGATTTGCATTCTTTGACAAGTATTGTATGCACGTGTCATATTGTCAAGTATTTTATTGAAGTTTGAAGTAGTGTTTAACAAAGCAAAGGATTAAACAATAGCCAGATTAGTAATGCGTAATGGTGGGCTTATTATACAAGTGGTACATAATCCTTTTGTAATTAGATTGGTTGTTATCTGAGTTGTATATACCTACTTTCATCCCCCTGAAGAGTAAAATGTTATATGATGCCTACTAAGCCTACTACTCGTAGCTCCTAACAGAAAGGTTACAGGTGAATCACGAGACTGAAAGGGCGGCGCAAGCGCCGCACGATATGTCAGAGACAATAAAATTATTATTAAACTTTGACTAATTACCATTGTATTTTCAGCATCACCTACGTTCGTTTTTTCTTTGTTTACGTCGGTTAGTATCAGTTTTAAAACTGAGTTTTCTTTACCGTTACTGAAATCATAGGTTAAAAATAACATGGTAAAATTGTTTACTGGTAAACTTTCTTACAGACAGCTCTTATTGGTTCGTTTTCAAAAAAAAAATGTGATTTTGTGATGTTATATTCAGATGAAGTACCTATATTAATAAATGAAATTAATAAACCGCAATTGAAAGCCAATCATATCCGAAATTTAAAATAGAATGAGTTATGTTTCAGTTCAAATGCATGGACTTTGGAATTCGATATTTACAATCTCCAAACATCGATCAATATCAAAAGCTGAGTGCAACTTGCTGAAATTCATGCAAAATAAACGCTTTGGCGCTGTAATAGAGGAAATGCTTAGATACCGGAATTATCTATTCTAGTCTAGCATATAATATGTTTAGTGAAGGTACTTACGTATTGCAGTAAGAGTCTATTACGCATTTGGCTGCGTCTTATAGAATCAAAGAGCATAAGTTGCTGCAAAGGAGACAACGTCCACGTGTAATTAACGATTTATTATCAATTATGTATTAAAGTTGAATGACCTATGATCTCATACCTGTGCTTATTGTATATTATAATACTAGAAACCAACAGCAGATTGATATTTTTGGGTAGACCCATTTGCTGAAACTGAAGCAAACATTGTTTTGTGATAAATTAACTCATATTATGAGTTGATTTTTCTCTGGTTGCGCAGTCTAAAACCTTCTAACGTCACCATTTCGGCATTTCGACATAACCGTTGCTCTGATTTATTTGAATAAAGAACAATGAACTTGGTAATGACTTAAAATATAATTAACATCTCGAAAGCACCATTCGAGGAAGCATTGGCTTGCTGTTATGAGATCCTATTGACCAGATTATATGCACTATTTAACCTATATTTATTATTTTAATAAACTTCATTAATAATGCATTAGATGCATGACAGTTATAGGCAAAGTATTCCATCCTCCATTTCCGCAGTAATAATGTTTAGCTGAAACAAGTAATAAATATGCCCAGGGAAATATAGAGCTTATTCGTTAATCCCGCGATGTTTGCTAAACATCATAAGTTTCCGTATGCAATGTACCTACCAATTTTAAGATTGAACAAAATCACCTTAAAATTACATGAATGCTCCTTTATCTATACATATACATAATGAATCGCTCAAAGAAGTCATTTTTGTACATTTAATATACTGAAAAAAAAAACCTAAATAATGTTTGATAGAGTGACATGCCAACGCAATGTTAATATTTTGAAAACATGGCAGACGATGTATAAAAATAACGTACGCACAGACCTATGTAGGTATTTATTTAGTAATAATACATCTTATCGGATTTCACATATGTTTTAAACAGTAATTTAATGTATTAACTAACCTTTATTTATGCAGTGTTAAGCAAACCAGTTCACTTGTTTTTGATGTTCCAGCAGGCATTGAATAAATCAAACTTATACACATAGCTTATAGGTAGGTAAGTACCAGTTTTTCCAATATAGGTCTATTGATCACTACCAGGAAGGGTGTGCGTAGTTAATACTTATGTAATATCGTAGATAGATGTCGTCTGACCGAATTACCTCTTAAACGAAAAGTAGCCAATATAAGACATTGTGCCAAATGTAAGGTCAATGACTACGACAATCAATGTCAATTTGCTTGTACACCACCAGACAGATTTAGATTCGGTTTGCGGACGGCGTCATGATATTCGATCGAACGAATAAAAAGCTGCTAGTTTATGACTGCAAAAAAAAAATATATACTAAGAAGTGACGAAAAATAACGTCAACAAACTAAGAGTAAACAGTGGCTATTAATAACATGCTAACTAGATTTGGCTGCAGTTTAGCCGACGTCGGAAAGGAGTGGTATTTTTAGACTTGCAGTTGCGCCATCTAGCGGACAAAGCTATTTTTCCTAGGCGGGAAAACCACTGAAAAACTTTTATTGCTTGAGTATGTACAAGTTTGTTAAGATTTAGCGTGAATGATAAATGATAACCGTTTATTTATAAATGGGGTCACGCAGAAAATAACCGTCGCTCGTGTAGACGCATTCCTCGAATTTATGACGGTTACGTCTAGACTGAAGATGTTTGCTTGGATTCCCCAAGCCACTTTCGAGCACTTTTCAGTGTTATATAAAAATATTTTATTATAAATTAAAATAATATGCTACACAGATAAATAAATTACATTTATTAATTGTACTTCTTAATTCTAATCACAGAAACTTTATTCGATAAGACAACATTTCTGTTCCAAGTGTAAATTACTCCATTTGCTTATGAATCATTTCTATAGCATCGGATATGGTGACAGTGCACCCAGAGACTAGACTGAACATGCCACAAAAGACAATAAGTATATTCTTATATAAGATCCAGTTGAATTTGCCAAGGTCTTCCCAACGGAAGACTGTTTCCACAATGCCTGGTATGATGAGGCCGAGGATGGAGTAGAATAGGGCTCCGACAAGGTTGATGATCTGCTCCAGGAGTGGTAGGGCGATCCCTATTCCACCTGAAATAATGATAAATGTAATGTATAATACAGTAAGTTTAGGAAAACATCACACATAGGTAAATGTAGAAAAGTCGTCTTGTACTAAGTCCAGGTGCGTCTATGTAGAGAGTCAAAAGTGCATTAGTATGCATAAGGAGGTAAAACTTAGGTGTGGCCGCCATAAAAATACAAGTATTATTAATATACTTCAAATGTAATTCAGCGCATACAAGTTGATATGTAGCATGTACATATGTCAACGTATTTCAAAAGAATGACGGTCACAATAGAGCTCTTAAACCAGTGAATAGCCATTCACGCTAAACACGGATTTGAAAACAAGCAAATTAAAGTTTGTTTAAAACAAATTATGACAAGGTTGCGTTAAGCTCTCTACTTAGTTAAATATTTAATCCGTTTGAACGTACTTGGTCTGTTTGATAAAGACAATTATTTAGTGAAAGATTACTGAGACAATTTGGATTAAGACTGTCCAATTATCTAAAAAATATTTGTCTTGTTAACAGACTGGTAAACAAATAATTGTATCTGTTTTCTTTGTCTCTATTTCGCGAAAACATTTTGCGGTTTGTTTCCTTTCTTCTTTTTACCTTAATATATCTAAAGCTTTTTCGGTCGAGTTCTGAATGCAATGAAGGGTGATGCAATGGATTTTTATTGCAGACTTTCCAAGCTTTTTATTGATTCTATTATTATCAAAATCCACTGTTGATCATAGACTGGGAGAATTAATATAGACCATCCATTTATGTATATGGGGGATTCATAGGATACAAATTATAGATTTTTATTTTATTTTAAAAAGCGACTCACCACAAAAACAGACAATGAAAATCCTGACACAGATTTGCATGACATTGTGGTATTTCTTCTGCACACGAGGCTCAACGTATCTTGTGAATATGTCGATAACCACGAAGAAGTGAAGAGGGTACGTCAGGAAAATCGTTATCGATATAAATACTTTCGCACATAT
Source organism: Helicoverpa assulta (assembly GCA_963856015.1). Classification (NCBI taxonomy): domain Eukaryota; kingdom Metazoa; phylum Arthropoda; class Insecta; order Lepidoptera; family Noctuidae; genus Helicoverpa; species Helicoverpa assulta. Next base: position 9,590,023 of record CAWLCW010000016.1, read on the forward strand.
GGCTGGCCTGTAAATATAAAAAGGAAAACTTCATATAATTTCAGTGTTTAATGCACATTTGCAGGCTGACACAATGTGTTTATATAGGTAACTAGCTTTCCGCCCGCGGTTTCACCCGCGTCCCGAGATAACTGCTTCCCGTAGCCGGATGGTGACAAAAACTATATCCTATGTCCTTCTCCTGGCTCTAAACTACCTCCCTGCCAATTTTCGGCTAAATCGGTTCAGCCGTTCTTGAGTTATAAGTGGAGTAACTAACACGACTTTCATTTATATATATAGATAGATATTATGCCATCAAAAATATATTAAACAATCATTTGCAAAGATGAGGACAGTAGGCTTATCTGGGTATCCCAGAGTTGACCTCAATTTAAAAGAATATTTATCAGAGAAATAAAGTAGCTAAAGGGACAGCTTCTACGAATCCAGTTTGTCAAAATGTATTACCAGGCATCCATAGGCAGATTTAACGTGATAGTTCCTCTAAGCGCTTCTCCATATCTCAAGTAGCCAAATACTCCCAGCATTATGTATAAGAGCATGACTAGTGTCATGGCAATCACCATGACGCTGGGGCATCCGAGAAAATGTTGCGGTTTCTTCATTGTATTCTCTACTGGCATCACTACTCCTATACCTTCCATTGCGAAGATCACCGTTCTGTGGAACACGACAAATTTTATGCAAAAAAATCAGATAAGTAGTTATGAAATATATAATATTTCTATTGATTATACAGAGTAGGTACACATATCAATTTAAAGGATCGTTAAAATAGAATCGATAATTTTAATGTTCAACAATATTAAAAAATGAATAGATTTATTTCTTTGTGCAGTTTACACACTAATATTTCCAATTGTTTCAATTGTAAAAATACCACAACAATGTCAAATAACCATTAACTGGCACATTACTATTCTTTTATACACTGCAAATTACAGCGTTATAGAAAAACAAAAGACAATCCATCACTTTGACTTACGACAAGAACGCCGGCAATCGCGACATGTCACCGACAATTTGTTTATCACTGACTGTCAGCGGTTCCCTGAAGATGTAGTACAGGCATATTGCGAAGGTTGCGAAGAGGAGGACGTTGGCTAGCAAAGAGAATGGCGCGAGCCACTTCAAGTGCCTGATCTGGCACAGCAGGCAAAGTGGCAGGAGGAGGAAAAGGCAGTACTGCCCTACTGGTATTGGAGGCGTTGATAAATATGTGTCGAATAGCTGTAACAAAAACAATGCTTATGGTTAAGAACATCTAACTAATACTTTTTTCGGTTAATTCTGATCTATAGTAGGATAATATCTGAAACTTCATCGATTTTATACCTACATGCTATTATTACTTATAGGCATATCGTATTGTTGAGGGTTTTCTCTTGATAAACATTAGTTTGCAAGGTGATTACTGTTTATTTCATTATTAGAACGAGGTGATTACTTATTACTTACGAAATGTGAGTTCCTTTAGCAAATACTTAGAGACTATGTATTTAAGTTTGTCTGTAGATGACAGGATGGCCAGGACCACATGGCACATTCGCTTATTTATCAAATTGAGAACCTAAACAGAATTGGGTTTTAGTCAGTAAAAGTCTGGCACTCCCATAGCAGCGTGAGTATCTGATTATTTCCCACCTCAAAATAGATCCAGGGTAGTCACTCCCTAAAGGTAATATTATGTCACATATTCTTGTTTCTAGTGTTTGTTTACTAATTTACTATCAAGGTTTTAGTAATCCATTAACAATAAGTGTTTGTCATTAGATGCAGCATGACGTATTGACGAGCAAACCATCACGGATTATGGGTCTTACCTAGAACAACTGCATAATTATACCTACTGCAATTTTGTAATTGGTTCTTACCTACTTATGAAATGCAGTCATGCCACGGACAAGACGGAATGCATGTCGCAGTAATTAAACATGGAAATATTTATTTATGTTAGGTATGTATAATGTGTTAAATGTATATACCTAGATCTCACCTGCTTAATTGAAGTAGCAATTAGTAAAGTGAATATACAACAAACGCCGAGATACGTGAAGCATAAGGAAAACTCCGCAAACATGCTGAAAGAATAAAAACAATATTATACATAGACAATAGTTATAAAAAAGAATAAAAATAAAAATACGTTCTACGCCTTCATTAATTGAGCTTGCAGATGGGTTCATCATCTAAAGTATTGATACTTTTTTTAGCATCTTCTTTTTGAAAAGCCTAACAATATTCGGGGCTTGCCACTGTCCAGTCAGTAATTTAATTTTATACCTTTACCCGATTGCAAAATCAGTTAGTCAGACTGGAAAGTAATATTAAAACATAATTACTGTGCAAAATTAGCAAATGGTCTAACACATTTTGGACCATTAGCAAAAGCGGCTCCACAGGTTTCCGAATAGGTTAACAGCGGCTTTCGTTCCGCTCGGCAGCACCCTCGGGAGGTTTCTACCTGAAATCAAAACATAAGAACAAAAGGATTATTATTATTCGCTGCAGTACATAAACAATGTTTACTAATATCAAGGTTAGTGGGGTCCTAAAACTTCTGATTTTAATGACCACGTTGGCATGGCTTCTTTTACCTGCCTACACAAATGTTATAAACAAAAATACTCACAAATATATGAACACAATGACCACAGACAAATGCTACGATGACGGTGCCCACGATGCCAACTCCCCATCCAGCATTTGCGAATGCTAGGGGCATGGCAAGCAGCCCAGACCCTAGAGACGCCTTTATAAGATTCGCCAGGGATCTCATGTCTCTGGAAAAGAAGCATTACTAATATGTAGTTAATATTAGAGATTTCATTTAAGTAAATTAGAAAAAAAAAAACTCTCCAGGACAATCATATCGCGAAAGGAGTATAGCTGCTTTCTCTGATCTTAATTGCATTGTTTTTGAATTGGCCACGCATCCTGCTAAAATTCCTATAAATTCCGGTCAAAAGTTTATTGAACTATTTTGCAATAAAATTACGTTTTTATTGAAATTTCTACACGTCAGTTCGCAAGGGTACAAATGTTGCGACGTAAATATAAAAAAAGAAGGGTGTGTCTTATTATTTTAAACAAACTCTACGTATTAGGTAAACAGCGATGAAAATTTTATTGCACTACTTGCATACAATTAAATGTCAAATCAAGTTGATATTTTTGAAAAGTATGATGTCATGGTTAGAACCCGGACTTGGTAGATATTAGGCTAAATGATAATAATACTAATAGGTATAGTAGGTATGTAGATTAGAACGAAAATGTGGTGGCCATGATCATAACAGTCAGTCAGTGGGATGCAAAACAGGTTAAAAGTCTTTTCCTGATCTACGCCAAAATAACTCCTACACCTATAATATTATTCCTTGTCTAACACATTGGTCTTAAGTATAAGGACTTTCCTTGCTTTAACTGTTTTCGTATATAAAAACTATTTTTTGTTACAGAATGACTTTGTAATTAATCTACATATATAAAAGAAATTCGTGTTAGTTGCACTACATATGGCTTAAAAATGGCTTCTGAAAATTAGAGGGAAGATAGCTTAGACCCGGGAGAAGGGTATAGAATAGTTTTGTCACCATCCGGCTACTGGAAGCAATTATCTCACAACGTGAATGAAACCGCAAGCGGGAGCTAATATGACATAATTTACTTACGAATTTGGTTTAACCACATCCCGGTGTTCAAATGGATTATAGTCTTCGACATTTTTATTCTTTTCTTTCTTCTCAATCATGTTGACAAAGTTCAGTTCGCACTTCGAGTCACAACAAATAACTATTCTTTTGATCGCGATCTTTTCAGGTTTGATTTTCCAGTTCTTAGATGTTTAACAGAATGCAAACATTGCCAGTTGTCATACCAGTTATTGTCAGTAAATAGCATGAATCTGTCTCGTCATAATAAGCATGCAGTTTTGCCGAAATTGTGGTATCACTGCAATATTTATGTAATTATTCTTCAACTGAAGTTTGCGCTATTCTTCATACGTAAGATGACGATTCACTCATAAATTCACATTTGTTTAATAATTATCCCTTATCTCTTATGAAAGATAAATTCTTGAGAAGGATTATAAAGTTTCTTTGGTTTGTCATTAACGCAATAAAAATTGCTGATGCTCGTAAAATATTTATCTCACAGTATCAGCGAACAGTTCTTAAAACACGTGATCCTTCAAGTCACACACACTATGAAATACACTTTTTGGAAACCACATTAATTTTATTTATATTTTTTGGTAAATAAAAACATTCCCACACACTAATTTAGAGTGTTCTGGTTTCTTATCAAAGCCGCTACTAATTTCATGATATTCATTAAACCCGGTGATCGAACTGGATGCCATTCAGTTCTGCATGTTTTACGATTTACAATTTATTAGTGAGTTCGCTGAAGTTGCGGAGATGCGGGCGCAGTAAACAGCACAAACACTAATGTCGACTGATACCTACTCCATCGTGGTTCTTATAGAGCCCACGTGACCGGTACGTACGCAATCTAGGCACAATACTACGACATCGTTACTTTACGACTGTCAATATAAATAAGTATTACGGTTATGACTTTTAATTTGTGTCCTTACAGAATTTTTATCTCGTCTCCCTTAGTAACTGGATGCTCTGTTTTTCTAGACTCTACGGATGTTCTTTTAAGTATTAAATATTTATCAAAGGTTTTGATAGGTCGTCGATCTCTGCTTAAATGAACTCTGTGTTCTGTTACAATGCTCTATTATAAAATCTATCTCTGTTTCTCTGTTACTGTATAAAAATGCGTGAAAATAAGTTTGATATACGTGTCTGGAATGCAGGGTTCTTGCAGGGTCATCGAGTAGATATCAATGTTTTTGCCTTTCCTTCACCTCAGGATTGGGATAGGCTATTTCTATTACTGTATCTCGATCTACACACGTGAGCAATTTGGGTTACTAAAAAGAGATCAATATCGCAGGCATTAATCAAATGCTATTACGATCAATTCCGAATATCAAGGTTCCAGTTGGTGATCTGGACTCATTGTCTCGTCTGTAGTTCATTCAAATGCGATGTATGCAAGTTATTGGGTACTACATATTTATCAATAGAAACATATATGTGAATGTCCTATGAAGGGTCTAGTGCAAGTTGCATGGCGGATTTTGCGCACTGTTTGTAGTTTCGGTATATAGTTTTTATTCGCTCTACTTAATGTTCCATGTTTATTAATTTACTATTTTTCTTTTATTAAAAAGTATGTTAAGTGTCAATCGTTATAATTTATCAATGGCTGGGTAGCGTATAGGTCTTGCAAGCACGTGCAATAGGTATAAGTATTTGTTTATAGATTATAGAAGTCAAAGATAATGGAAGGAGTTTGTTAGCCTATTTCTTCATTAACATCCTGGCTCTTAGAAAGTTGATTGTGTGTGTATAAGAGTACGTCATCCACTAATAGTTACTCGACAGAAGGTTAGTGACCATGCATTTATAATGTGGCGATAAACTATTTGCTAAATTAAAGTCAAACAAAGAAGTTGTCATTCCAAAAAACTCTCATGACTCAAACGTACACAAAAATAAAGACACATCATAACTTAAAAATGACATTTTAATACTAGTGTTGAATACGGTGTTTTTACTCAGTTTTCCGGTTTAGAATCTCAATTATGTCCATTATCGTGACGGTACATCCTGAAACCAAGCTCAGAAGGCCAAAGAGGGCAATAAAGGTATTCTTCCAAAGGATCCAGTTCCATTTGCCAAGGTTCTCCCATCTGAAGACAGTTTCTATGACGCTGGGTATGATGAGGCCGAGGATGGAGTAGAACAATGCGCCGACGATGTTGAGGATTTGTTCCAGCATAGGAAGGGCCATTCCTATACCGACTGAAAAAAACAAAAGCAGCGATTTTAATATTATGATTACTTTGGGTACTGACAAAATAACAAGAAGTGTCCAGAAAATTATACAGACACCGCTTTAAAAGTAAGCTCTACATACTCGGCTTAGACTTGGCATCTACTTTAGATATATGTAAGAAGGTGCCTATGTTTAACACAAACAAAACATCTATTAATAGGAACTACTTCTTAGAAATGCGCATAGAGAAAAAATAAGACGTCAGTAACGAGACTTTCCCTGAGATAGACTTTGGCCTTCTAATACTAATAGTCAATAATAAATTCATCTTAAAGAATTACAAAAACAAATCCATCTTTCCGTCTGTACTTTCCAATTCAAGGTTTGCTGAGGGAGATAAACAAAGGTGGGTTTTTACATTCTCACATAAAAAGTCTTGTGGGAGTTGTAGGTATCAGGAGATTAGGTAGTTTTCCGAACAAGCTAAGGTAATACCTGAAGTGCTTGTGCATTAACGGCCAGTTTCTTCATCAAAAGTTAAAGTTAAAGTTATGGCTAAAGTAATGTCTAAAGTAAAAGTAACGGTTAAATTCAATTTTTCTATGAATTTTGCTGTCAGTTTAGCCTTGAAAAAACGAATTTGACCGTTACTTTTACTTTAGACATTACTTTAACTTTAACTTTTGATGAAGAAACTGGCCGTAAATTGTATCAATCATAGCTTTGTTATCGATTAAAATGAATCACATTCAAGTTTGGAAGCACATTACGCGATAACATTATCGCATAATTAATCCCCTTTGACTACAAAGTCACAAAGCATTAACAATAATCCTCTTTGAAGATAATTATGATTATTGTACGATTGAACGCCACTTGAGTTATCGATATCGATTACAAAATGAGGTTCTAAAGATACTTCAATTGAATCCTGGGCTAAGTGTTTATGGCATTTTGCGACAGAAATACTTAAGTTAACTAATGTTTGAATACATATTTCGAGGATTGTGATATCTAACTGTTACACTAAACAATCACATTTTGGTCTTTGGACATTTATAGTGATATTAGTATATAGTTTAAGATATTCTTTGCATGTTATTAGATTATTAGACCTGTCACTCGCGGCGCCGCTCCGCAGACGAAGAAGGGGTGGAAGACGGCAAACACAACGTCCGTCCCCATCCGCCCCGGGGGGTGATCAGCGGGCGACAGGCGCGGGGGCGCCACCGCCTGCATCACAAGGATCACCCCCTGTGCTCCGGTCATTATAAGGTCCCCTCCCCACTGGGGGGAGCTATGAGGGGCCTGCCGTTAGGCGGGCAGTCGCCGGTAGGGGACTGGAGGCCATAGATTCCCAGACCCTTCCACTCAGGCGAGGTCGGAGTGCCGCTGGGCCTTTTTAATGGGTATACCGAGAACGTCTTTACGGGGGAGTCCCACATACCCCTCTCCCATCCCCCGACGCGAAGGGAATGCGTAATGGCATTTTTAGCCCAGCGACAAAAAAAAAAGACCTACCACAACAACAAACTCCAATAGTTCTCGCAACAACTTGCGTGATCTGTCGGTAATTCTCCTTGATGTGATGCTGCGTGTATCTCGTGAATATATCCATTACAACGTAGAATTGTAGTGGGTATGTCAGGAATATTGATAACGCTATCGACACCTTTGCTAGTATAGCTGGCCTGAAAAAAAAGAAAATGTGTCAAAAAGTATTTTTTTTTTAAATAAGTGTGTATTCTTTTTTAACATGGAATATAAATGTATTCTTTTTTTAATTCGTCCGAATTTTACAGAAATGAGTCACAGTAATTATACGATTGTCTACAGTAAGTAGGTTTTCAGTAGCATACTCCACTTGCATTTTTTATTTTTAATTAAAAGACGAATTAAGCGATAATAAGTCTTGCGTTTATCAATGTCAGTTGTATTTCTCGTATTAGTCAGCCAAGGTTGTTGCAGTAATGATGTGCTATGTAATTTACTTTCAGAAAACAAGGAAAATCTTGACACGAGTCATGATTGCATAAGTCGAAATATGCATTGTTTAAATTGTGACAATTATACAGTATAGCTATTATAGACTATGATATAGTATTCTTATTTACGTTTGGAATTAGTTCGGAATTTCCATTTCAAATCTCATTTAGTGGGAAATATACAGTCTGTTCAGGTTTTTAACAATATGTATCTGAAATTAACAGAAAAACTGCACTTTATTTTGCATTTCGTCACAATAAGAAAATTGTATTTTTCATTTTGTTAAAATGAATTGTATTTATTTTTGAAAAAAAAAAAAACGTTTGACGTCATTCCTACCTACATATCTATCATTAGAGCAGTAATATTCTTATCCCACCCAAAACAAAAATGTGAAAGACTGCCAAGTTCGATAATATGGGAATGCTTCGCCTATAAAAGAAGTGAGATCTAAATAAGTACCAAGTTCCATACACATACCTCAGTTAAACATAGTTACTTTTTAATGATGTCACTTGGCAAGTTTTCATACACCTTGTTATAAACCTACTAAACGCAATGAATCAAGTATTTAATTTTCTATTAAAACTTGCCAAGTAGGTCGAATTTGGCCCGAAATGGTTCGTGTAATATAACCCACGGCCGGTGTGTCGCTTTTTTTGCTCGAACTTGGCGGACACACTGCCGTGTGTCTAGATAAGCAGGGAATGTTTGAAAGGTTCTACAATATTATAAGATTCCTTTAACTTTATGGCAGTGATACTAAAGCTACTTCGACAAATATCGATGCTACCAAATAAGGTGCCGTCAGGCGGCTTAGGCAAACTCACAATACACTTGGAGCTCGGACAATAGAATAAATAATAATTAAATTTTAACTTAAGTAAGTACCTATGTATTATGTTAGTTAAAATTAGGTATGTGAAAATGTGTATTTTTTTATGAAAACATTCGCCTACGCATATTAAACCAAAAGAACACCTATCTTTATAAAATACTAGCTTCGCCAGCGGTTTCACCCGCATCCCGTGGGAACCTCGGCACGGACCCGGATAAAAAGTAGCCTATAGCCTTCCTCGATAAATGGGCTATCTAACACTGAAAGAATTTTTCAAATCGGACCAGTAGTTCCTGAGATTAGCGCGTTCAAACAAACAAACAAACTCTTTAGCTTTATAATATTAGTATAGATGTTATTTAAATTGCGATCTTACCATTCGTCAGTTGGCAAATTCAGAGTAATAGATCCTCTAAGAATATCACCATATCGAAGGTACCCAAACATTCCAAGGGTTCCGTAAAGGAAGACGATGGCTGACATGGCCACAACCAGCACACTGGGACAGCCTAGAAAGTTCTGCGGCTTCTTCATCGTGTTTTCTATCGGCATTACCACTCCTACACCTTCCATTGCGAAGATCACAGTTCTGGAAGATAAGGAAAGAAAAAGTTAAATACAAAACCGTTTTTCACAAAAGAATAACATATAGGTTTTTTGTCCAGGTGAAAGAAGTAGTACCCTCGGTACAAACCGCGGAAAGTCGTAGTAGAGTAAAAAAAAGGCACTTCATCATATTATTACCAGGTTGTTTTCACACCATTGATACTTCGGCTTTGAGTGTATAATAAGTTGATCGATAGATCATCAACAGACTTTAATATTGTTGTAAAGAAAATGACATAGAAATTCCATAAACGTATAGCGTTATAAAAAACGAGCAGAATAGCCTGTCACTTATATTGTTTTATTTTAATACTGTAAGAAGTTTGCTATAAATAAAATGTTGTTGTATACAAAAGAAAAGCCCACAAATGAACCGTGCACTTTCATCATCTCATCATCTCAGCCATAGGACGTCCACTGCTGAACATAGGCCTCCCCCTTTGATCTCCACAGATACCTGTTGGAAGCGACCTGCATCCAGCGTCTTCCGGCGACCTTTATAAGGTCGTCTGTCCACCTCGCTGGTGGACGTCCTACGCTGCGCTTGCTAGTCCGTGGTCTCCACTCCAGCACTTTTCGGCCCCATCGGCCATCTGCTCTGCGAGCAATATGGCCTGCCCATTGCCACTTCAGCTTGCTAATCCGGTGGGCTATATCGGTGACTTTGGTTCGTCTACGGATCTCCTCATTTCGGATTCGATCACGTAGAGAAACACCGAGCATAGCCCTCTCCATAGCTCGTTGAGCGACTTTGAGCTTTGAGATGAGGCCGATAGTGAGAGACCACGTTTCGGTGCCGTAAGTCATCACTGGTAACACACATTGGTTGAAGACTTTCGTCTTGAGGCACTGAGGTATGTCGGACGAAAAGACATTGCGTAGTTTCCCGAACGCTGCCCAGCCGAGTTGGATTCGGCGGTTGACCTCTTTCTCGAAGTTGGACCTACCTAATTGGACTACTTGTCCTAGGTAGATATATGAGTCAACAACTTCGAGTACCGAGCTTCCAACAGAGACTGGGGTGGGCTCAACATGGACATTTGACATAATTTTCGTCTTGTCCATGTTCATTTTCAGGCCCACCCGTTGTGAAACTCGGTCGAGGCCCTCGAGCATCATACTGAGTTCCTCCATCGACTTTGCCATGACTACGATATCGTCGGCAAACCGAAGGTGAGTGATGTATTCGCCGTTGATGTTGATGCCAAGTCCTTGCCATTCCAGGAGCTTGAAGGCGTCTTCCATTGCGGCGGTAAACAGTTTCGGGGAGATAACGTCCCCCTGTCTTACGCCTCTTCTCAATGGAATCGGCTTTGTGCTATGCTCCTGTACTCGGACCGACATGGTGGCGTTATCATACAAACACTTCAACACCTCGATGTACCGATAGTCAATATGGCATCGTTGGAGTGACTCAAGTACCGCCCATGTTTCCACCGAATCGAAGGCTTTCTCATAGTCCACAAACGCTAAGCATAATGGCAAGTTATACTCCTCGGTCTTCTGTATAACTTGCCGCAGCGTATGGATGTGGTCTATGGTACTAAAGCCTCTTCGGAAACCGGCTTGTTCGGGAGGCTGGAAGTCATCAAGCCTGTGTTCGAGACGGTTCGTGATAACCCTTGAAAACAGCTTATAAACATGGCTTAGAAGTGTGATGGGTCTGTAGTTCTTCAATAGGCTGTTGTCACCTTTTTTGAAGAACAACACCACCCCACCCCGGCTCCATGCTTCAGGCGTTTTGCCCTCGGACAGGACGGAGTTAAAGAGCTTCTGGAGGACTTTAAGTACCGGTGTTCCACCCGCTCTCAGAAGCTCTGAAGTGATTCCGTCCTCACCCGGCGCCTTGTTGTTCTTAAGCTGCTTCAGGGCCATCCTAATCTCGTACAGACTGATGTCCGGGATATCTTCGGTATAATGTCGGGACAGCTTGGCTCTTGGATCTCCTGCCAAGTTGTCAACGGACTTTGCGACCGAAGTGTATAACTGTCCATAGAACCTCTCGATCTCGCCTAAAACCTCTGCCTTGGTCGACGCTATGCTGCCATCCTCCCGTTTCAGCTTAGTCATCTGGCTTTGCCCAATAGACTTGTCCTTTGCGAACACTTTGGAGCCTTGGTTTCGCTGTATGGTCTCTTTAACACGATTCGTATTAAAGAGACGCAGATCGTGTCGCAAGGACTTGGATATTCGTCTATTGAGCTGCCTATATGACTTCGCATCGTGGGAAGACTGCAACTGTAGCAAGCGTCGTTCAGCCATGAGGTTTAAGGTTTGATCGGTTAATTTTTGAGGTCTATCTTTACGGCAGGGTCTAAAAAACTTAGACCCTACCGTGCGGACAGTTTCCACTAGTCCGTCGTTGATCCGTGCACTTTATGTAACCGATACTTATTTATTCATTTTATTTCATTTCATCTTACAAGCTAACAGATGATATAGTTATCGGCACGGATATTGAGCCCTGACCTTCACCTGCGCAGAAGCGATTTATTGGTTTATTGCCTTATGAGCGAGAGCTCAATATCCGTGCCGATAACTATACATCCAAAACGCTTATAATATTAATAATTCGGTATAGGTACTTAATAACAAAATTATTTACGTACAACCTTATTTTTTGTTAATGCGAAACTTGATACACCTGTCTAGTATTTTTGTGTAAAGAATCTATTTACAAAATTTCACGACTGTATCATAAAAAAACACAAAGTTATAAGCTTGTAAAGTCAGCAAAAATTCAAGGTCACCGGGTCTTCAAGGGGACTGAGGGGTTTTTTTGCACTTGCCATGACCTGTGTTGTACTTAATGGCGGCGATGTCCAACTTTAAACTTTTTTAAATAGTTTTTGAAAAAAATATAACTTGGTGTAAAAACTATTGGAATCGATTCAGTTACTGATTCTCAACAAACTATATTCAGGTTTCGCATATACTAAAAATAACGTTGTATACCGGGATTACATAAGAGGAGCCCATAAGAGAGTTCATAAGATGAGTTCCTAAGAGAGTACATAAGGGGAGTACATGAGAGAGTTCATAAGAGGAGTACATAAGACATTACACAAGAAAGTACATAAGAGTGTTCATAAGAGCAGTATATAAGAGAGTACATAAGAGGACTACATAAGGGGAGTTCATAAGAGAGTACAAAAGATGAGTACATAAGAGAGTACATAAGAGAGAACATAAGAGAAGTACATAAGAGGAGTACATAAGAGAGTACTCTTTATAATTAACTATACGTGTTATAGTTTTATTTTTCTTTTCTTGTTGGCAGTACTGTTCTGATATAATGTTGTTCACAGACTTGTTTGTATACATCTATATCTATACGTGGAGTCCTGTTATTGTTCTGTCCGTTTATCATACTGTTCTTAGTTTATTTTCTTTAACTGTAGGTTTCCCATGTAAATAAATAAATAACAGGAGTATATAAGCGCGAACATAAGAGAAGTACATAAGAGGAGTTCATAAGAGGAGTACGTAAGAGAGTTCATAAGAGAGAACATAAGAGGAGTACATAAGAAGAGTGTATAAGATGAGTATATAAGAGAGTTCATAAGAGAATATAGGTATCTGTGAAATAATCATTAACTAAGCTTTTTCAATAAAAATATCCTTAATTTTGATTTAAAAAGAACTGTCCTTTGCTTGTAACAAACGAACTGGGATTCTATTATAAATGCGTATAGTATACGCAGTTACTGCGATAAATAACACAAAGTTAATGGTAAGTAGTAAAACAAGCATCAAGTATTACTACAAAGCGGAAACTGACTAAACAGTAAATTTTAAGAAGTTTCCTTGAATATTCATGAATTTTCTGTAGGCTTTAATATAGGCATACGTTTTAACATGAATACAATTGGCCTATAGCATTGCTAATTTCTTAATTTAACTATGTAAGTGTTACAATAAAACGGCTAATGTATACTCGCACGGTAAGTATACTCTCGATCACAAAAAAACATTACGTTTCACGTTTGTTTTCGAAGTAAAATGTATGTGTGGTAATATAGTCTTTTGAAACATTGTGCGAGCTTCTTGGAGTTGATGGTGTTTAAAAGAGAAATCCAATAATACTTCTGAACTCCTCATTCGCAGGAGACCACTGTACTTTGACTAAAGTTTTGATCATTACTTCATTTATTAGCCCAACGAGATACGAGATACAAGATAGAAAGATAGCCTATATTAAAATAAATAAGAAACTTACGACAAAAAAGCCGGGTATCTAGCCGGGTTACCAGCAACTTGTTTCCCAGCAAAGGTTATGTCGCCTCCAAATATATAGTACAGGCAAACTATGTATACAGTAACTAGCAATATGTTCGCTAGTCCAGAGAATATTGCCAGGAACTTCAGGTACTTGATTTGACATAGAAGAATAATAGGCACAAGGAAGATGAGGCAGTAGTATTCCACTGGTAGAATTGTAGAGGGAGCGTAGCGGTCTACCAACTGGAAACAAATGAAGATTATGTACCTCTACATTCATAATTAGAAGGCAATATCAAAATTGAAATACTTCTTATGGAATTCTTCTCTTTAAGTCTTTCTACAGGTATTCATTATTTATCACAATTAAATAAACTATTATGAATAATCTCAAGGACGTGGACATTCATTTATTTAAGTACCTAAATAGTTTGTCCGCCTTGTTTTACAAAACAAAATAAATACAGTAGGTAACTTGATTCAATAAAAATCGACTTCAAAAATTCCTAGACATTATAGCGTTTGACGTAAGTTATTATAGTTAATCCTGCACATTTTCCACCTCAAATATATTTGCTTGATTTGAGTAGCAATTACTGCCTGGCGTTAACATAATCAAGAGTGATTATCTAGTTAACAAGGGGTGACTATCATCATCAATTATGAATTGCTTTATCTCCTAACATAACTGCTTAGCTGATTCAATTGCACACAACGTTACCATATTTATTTAAGTAGTAATATATGCTCATACCTGCTTCACTGAATCTGATATTAATACCGTGTAAATGCAGCAAACTCCCGTATATGTGCAAAATAGTGCGAATTCCGCAAATACACTGAAAATGAAAATCAACAGAAAAATAAAAAAGGAAAATACACTTTCAACAGCGTCACGTATGGTCATTGCAGCTTAAAAACGTCCACTACTGCACTATGGCGTCCCCCAGTTAGGGAAATTTACTACTTTCCGCGCTAATCAACATGATCAGAAATAGCATGTATTACTTTGCAGCAAACAATAAATATTGTAAGTAGAAGGTCGATAAAATAACCAGAACGGTGAGCATTCTTGTAATCCGTACTTTATGCGGCTTTAGCCAAAAGAGTAGGTATTCTAGAGAAAATAGTTCCATGAAATAAAATAATGTAAATCGATGATGATTTCTGTATTTCATTTTGCAAATACCATATGTAGCTGTACTTCAATCGATCAATATGTCTACAATTCTACATACCTAGCAATGTTTGCAAATCTTCTCACGCCTTTAGGTCCATTCATAAAGGCCGATTTGCAGGTCTCAGCATATCCTAATGAAGGTTTTTTGTCTAACACGCAACATTTCTGCGATGTCCTCACCTGTAAATAATAGATAACAACTTTAAATATTGACTACAAACATCTGTGTGTTCCGTACAAAAGTTGAAAGAATGAAAATATTTGAAAACTTGTTCTTGTCAACGTATTATGTCATACATAGGAAATTTTCATGGAAAACATTAACAGTTGTGGGCAATGTTTACCGGATTTAAGCTGTAGGTACACGTAATATTTTCATTATACCTACAAGATTATTTGTTCCTGAACAAGAGCCAGTTGTAGTTGATGAAATCCATTATTTTGTGTTTCTAAAAACCTCTAACGAATCTCTAAAACTATAAACAAAAACTTTAAAGTTTTAATGATCTATACCTACGTACCTTCATTTAAGGCATTGTAAAAAACTACATTGTATGTCTGTTTTCTTTTACTGAATTTTCACGGTATAATGAAGTTAAAACTAATGAATAGCTCTTAGTAAATACAGTGAAAATACAATAATCTGTTAAGACCTTTGAATATTAATCATGTCCTCACAAAACGTTAAGGTCGCTTCAGAACAATAGCAATGCAAACTTTATGGTTTACCTTTATGGTATAATCGTCTATTTATTATAGTTATAAACATGATTTGTGTTTAATTTGTACACAATTGTTACTGGTAGTCAGGAAATCTTATCAAAAGATCTCGCATTGCCCAATTCCTTGGTTGAGAGGTCAGAAAGGTAGTCGTAGTCGCTTGTCGCGTCATATATGCAGTTGGGAAAGCGTAGATGATGAGTATCCTTCTTTCGTTTCATCTCCTAAGCATATTTAATCATACTTCTCTTGGTAACTTTAACTCAAAAATGTGTAGTTTCTTTAGTCCCATTTTCAATCTATTTCCAGTCCCAAGATCCATTCGATCCCTCTAGCCTCTGGATGTATATTCAATCACCAATTAGTGTGATTTAATATTTATAAGTGTTATTTATAGCATTAAACTCACCAGTATATGAATGCAGTGTCCACATATGACTCCAACGAGCAATGTACCAAACAATCCGACACCCCATCCTGCATTTGCAAACGCCAGCGGTCCCGCTAACAACCCGGAGCCCAAAGACGACTTGATCAAGTTAGCACATGATCGAATATCCCTGAAAACAAAGAACATGTGTTTCAGTACAAAAACAGCTGTTAGCAGTTTTATTGTTAGTTCATAATGATATCACCTTGCAAATGCCTGTTTAAGTTCAAGTTATGGTAGACACAAACGAATGTACACAAGCATTAATATTTTTGCAAGTGGGAAAAATGCGTAATTGAAATTTTGGATTGGTTGAAAATAATAAAGTCGTAAATGCAAAAATACTAAGTAAATGTACCCAGTTGTAAGTACTTAATGCTTTATTGCAAACTGTTATTATACACACACACATAAGTTATATTACTACGACTTCAAATTATTCACTGTATGACTGTAATGAGTGTATAAAAATCATCATTTTATTTGAGATATCGATTATTGATTGCCTTGCAGTGATATGGCCTTGGTGCTATATGCGGGAATGAAGAACCCCCTTGATTATCTTATCACTTGAGTTACTTATCATAAAGAAAAAGGGGTCTCTTTACACAGTGATCAAATAATTCATTAAAAAGCCAAAAATACTTACTTTATCCTAACTTTGCAATCAAACGTGGATTTTATTAAGAGTGACGCTTAAGCTAGCAGTAATACAATTAGAGGTGAACACAAAACAAATATACACACGTATCAAATACTGAAATCACTCACGAAGTAGGTTTCTCAACTTGTCGATGTTCAAAGGGATTATATTCCCTTTTTTCCTCAGCTTTTTCGACGTTCATAGCGACTAAAGTATCATGCAAGAATGTCTTAATCAGAAACTTTGTTTAAAACGAACCGCGTACGTTGAACAAATTAGTTGAATACATTTTAACAACTATGGCACTGAGGCATGGCACTACCAAACAAAAATTACGCAAATATGGTAATGATGTCCACAAAAAAGTAAACGTGCGGATACATGAGCAAATCACTCAATTTTCCTCTTTTGAACTTAACAGATTGTTTCAACAGATTCTCTGAGGAACCAACAACATCTAGTACAATAGTCTCGTGTTACCATAAATGGCTTAATTTGTGGACACACCGTAGATCTTTATTGTTTTATATTTAACTAAGACTCATTCAGATCTAGATAGTCTGATAAGTACATTTCAATCTTCTCGTTTTAATTTACAATTTGCGTACGTACTGTGCGGTATACGTTTATTATATGAGACCTCGTCGTAGTGCTCGAAGAAAGGCTGTTTCCTTATCTAAGAAGGACTTTAGTAGGTTTTAATTTAATTGTATCCGCAGATACAAATAGTTGTGTTATAAAAAGCAGCACCAATGGCCTACTATTGTAAGGCGAAGGTTGTTTTATATGATGAAGATAAGAGCATGGATCAAAAGATAACTAGGCTTCTTGTTATGGGTGACAAAACAACTTGAGGACTATCAAGATAGTAAGTGATTAGTAAGCCTGCTAAAGTATCTTAGGGTAGCGTAGGCTACGAGGGTAATGTATCATGTACCGGTACATATGCTAATCCTTATATCTCTGCTACATATTTATGGTTATGAGTGGCGTACACGAATTGCACATTCTTGGAGCTCACCAAATTCCTAACTTGTTACTTATACTTAATGAAGATGAATGAAGTAAATGAAGGACCACAACGCCATTATCTTTTAATAAAGCTGATATTGATCTATTCGGAAGGAAGTAATGAGAACTTTAAACATTGATATAACCATTTGCGTCAGTTTAAAGTATGATGTAATTAATATAAAATTTGGTACTCTGAATTATGACGAGATAACTAATCGTTATCATTATTCTATCCGATATAATTTCATGGGATTTTATTTGTGCCGGATGCATTGAGGACTAATTATACATTTGCGTAATTTTTTTGTCGCAATTAAATATAATTGCTTTAAATATATTTTAACTTTCGATGCCTTAGAACACATTACCATTAGACAGTTAGAGTATATTAAATAGAAGTTGTAGTCCGTATTGGCAATTTTCAGCTTCCTCCAAACAGCGTTCAACTTAAGATAAACTTATTGTAATAAAATAAAGTAATCAATATGAAAAACCTACGTACTCCGTCAATGTCAAATAGCGACAACCTCGTGTAATTTTAGTGAGTTTAATAACTTTGGTTTTATATTTACTCAATTTTTATAATAGGGTTTATTAGGAGCACTTGTGTCTATTTATCATGAGTGTGTGTTTGTGTACGTTACATAGTGACTAATGTACGAAACATAACATCATGACGTCATTAGAAAAGTTTCCCAGCTGTGATATAACATATGTAATGTAGTAGTAATCTCTCTGTTTTTGAGGAAAATTAGGCATGACTTTGCATTGTGGTTACAGGGTCAACACTGTCTTTGTATATGTGACTTCTTTGGGGGTGCTGATATAGCTTCATATAATAACTACGTCAGTCAACAGCTACAGCGTGCAATAGGCGTACCGCGAATGTTAAACAGTAATTAGTCCGTATTTTAGATAACACTAAAATAATGGACACGTATTTTTTTCTTTTATCTCACATTTTTGCCAATCTAAAATGTGGAATCACTATTATTGAGTCCTATCGCCATGCCTATTCACTACTACAGATTAAAATGCAAATCAATCGAGCCCCTCAAACATGAAGGCAATTTTATTATTTTTAATCATTTATTTGGTGCGGCTCTAGTACCTACTGTTGTACAAGGCAACACAAATTTGGGTGAAAATTAAAATATTACAGGTATTATTTACAATTTTATTTCGTAATAAATTACAGAAAAAATCCAATTTACCTTACATCTATATTTCCCTGCGATGTCTATACAGGGAAATCATACAGTAGTATCACCACATTATTACTATTACTGTACATCTATTTAATAACTCTAAAAGTAAATAATGATACAAAAATCTTGGTTACGAGTTAATCTAATAAATATTACAGTGAAGTGACAGTACTAACATACAAGGTTCTCAGTCAATGAAGATTTTCTCTAATTTATCCGCTTTATAACTCCGTTTTAATGCTCGCAAAAGAATTGCTTGGCAGATACATTCAACTATTAATAAAATAATAGTTAATGTTCCACAAGATGTTAAACTGCAAATATGAAAATGTATGTTAAAATACAATTACATATCTACTAAGTAATCTTAGAGATGACAGATGGAAATATTGTCTAGAACTTAAAAATAATGAACATTGTTTTTAATTATCAACATTTAAAAATAAAGAATACTAGAGGTACATATAATATTCTTATCGAAGTTCTTAATGTTCGTATACTTCGTAATTACGTTTCTCGTGCCACCAAGGGTTCCTGTGAGAAATAGTCGGTTTCGGCCGAGAGGTCAGGTAAGGACCATTGTTATTTTCTTTGGGGAAGTTTACGTAGCTCTGCACAGTGGGAATGGAGTTCCTGATTATTCCAGGTCCGAAAGCATTTCTACCCGCGAGTGCAGGCTGAGGGGATCCCACTGGGGAGTACAGTGCTAATGATCCGGGAAGAGCAGGGCTGGCTGTCACACCCAAACCGTTCTCAAAGTAATAAGGTTGCAATTGCGGTCGGGGAGGAATGATGGCTGCCTGATTCGGTTTAACGCTCGGAATGTACTGCTGAGGTGCCTGGCACACAGTGTCTTGCACTAACACATCCAGAGGAGCAGTGTATATTCTGAAGTTTATGTCACTGTAATCCAGGGTAGATTCGAGGAACACAGGCATACGGTCGGAGATCACCCACACATTTCTTTGTGCGTCAATCTTAACGTCACTGGGGAATATCAGTCCCGTGTCATCCTTGTCTACAACAGCAATGTTCTGTGGTTTGTATTGCGTATCCGATCTCCAACATCCAATAGCGTTTTGGTCAATTAAATTGAATAGTTCGATACCAGTGTACTCGTCTACCACCTTGGAAGTAGTGTGACCGTTAGCACCTCGGGATCCTACGACTTTGAAGTCGTGGTAAGAGCCTGTTACTTTGGATTCATCACGTAATATGCGTGTTGAAACTGCGAATTGTGTGTGACTGGCCAAAGGACTGAAGAATAGGGTTCTATATCCATCTGGGCCGGCAGGTGAAGCTGAGATACCGAAAATTCCTTCGCTGCTCCATTGGAAGTTCAGACCACCAATGTTGTAGTCTCCAGTAAGGGGGTCAGGCATGAAGAATCCGTGGTTAAACCTCCATGACCTGTTTAGTTGCCAAGAGTAGGCGATGAGACCGTAGCCGAGTTCGTCGGAGAAATAGGCGAAAGTGTCATCACAAGATCTTCCCTCGTCGAGAGCGATGTTGGCAATGAAAGTCGAGGCGACAATGTCTTCGGGACGGAATACATACTTTCGGATGCGTTGGTCAGTGTTCAAGTCATAAACATTGAGCGAGTAAGGGCAAAGATTGGTCGTGTTGGAATCTGAAAAAAATACGTTCAGGTCAGTCTACGAAAATCTAATATATAAAATTCTCGTGTCACAGTTTTCGTTCCCATACTCCTCCGAAACGGCTTGACCGATTCTCATGAAATTTTGTGAGCGTATTGAATAGGTCTGAGAATCGGCCAACATCTATTTTTTGTCACCATCCGACTACGGGACGCGGGTGAAACCGCGGGCGAAAGCTAGTTTAATTATAAAAATAACTTTACATCGTTTCTTTACCGGCGTTTTAGTAAACGCCTACGAAAAAAGTAACAAATGCTTTAACGCATCCATGAATATCTCAATGACTTTAACTCGGTCTATTATTACCATACTTAAATACATCTTAAAATTATTATGACTTACCGTATCCATATGTACCAACATCAAGGACCCAGAGACGGTCACATTTGTCTGCTTTGATTCTGTACACAGTGTTGAGACCGGACTGGCAGTTGCCCAACTCGTTGCCTGCATAACTTGGGTAGGGGGTAAGCTTCGGCGACGGGTCGTACGGACCATCCAAAGGTATGTAGTTCAGTGTAGCGGGTATACCTGTACCAATGTATGCATTAACTTAAGTTATGTAATGGAAAATTTTTCTTCTAACGGCTTAGACCTTGAGCAATGGAACATTAAGGCACTCAAACATCGACGTGTCGGTGACGTGATGGCGAAAAATGATTGAGTATGTGCCACGAAAGTATGCATTTAGATTTATAGGGCAGATACTGACAAACTGGGCCAGTAGAATAAAGCGTCATAAATTACAAAACAACTATCATCTATCTTGCAAGCTTTATTTTGGAACTGTGCTTTAACATAATTAAAACACTAATGGAAGTAACTATATATGGGTGAGTTAGTTTGTTCACCTAGTACGGTGATACCTTTTTACAAAAGTATGTAATGCAAACCTAACATTACAACGATGGCATAAAATGTCTTCCACACGCAAAGGAAATGTAATTAAGGGAAATATGGCTTGAGATAATTTCTACTAGCGAACTAATTACCTCATGTCTGGCTAATAATAATTTGCACAATGAAAAACGAAACCATAAAGGTAAGTATTACAAATGAACCGATTTTAGAAGAAAAGGTGTAAGATATAACTTACCCGCCTTCCACCTAGGTACGCTAACGAAGAGCTTGTTCCTCCACCTCTCAATGCCGACTGGTAACGCGTTCTCCTGTATCAGAGCACCAGACTGTATGGCCTGCTGTCTGGAGTACGCGTCAGGGTAGTTCCAGTCCACCACATTCCAGGAGAACATCTCTTGCAGCTTGACTGCAGCTGTCGCCGATGATACCACGGCTAGTAGCACTAGTAGCTTCATCCCCATTTTGTTTTTTCTGTAACAGAAGATTTTCGTTTAATTCGATCGTAAGGCCGTGGGCGGTATTTGGCTAATATGATAATGTACATACGTAGGTCGTTTTTCTATGGGGGAAAGATTACGATTGCCCAAAAAAAATATAATAATTGTGAAGATTTAATATTGATTGTTTTTTTTAAGTACTGAAAATTACAAGATTATTATCGTTGAGGGAAATTGATAAGAAATAGTAAATGCGTGTATGACATGTTAAGCAGTAAAATACAGCATTTGAAATCAGGCGGACGATGTTTCGTGATAGAAGAGAATTAGCTTAGGTTTAGGTATGATTATTTGCCTATTATACTTATTAGTGTAATAAGTATGTGTGTAAGCTTCTTTGGTAATCTTAATTGTCTATAAGTATAACCCTACTTTGTAATTTAGAATTAGATCGAGCAAAGTACTATCAAACAAAGGCTACCTGTTTCATAATGGAATGATACGATTACGAGGTAATGAATTCTAGAATTTTTTTTTTTTTTTAATAAAGCCTTACCGCAGACTTGGGGGTCCGCGCTTTTATTTACATTTTTTTTTTTTTTACTTAATTATAATTTTTTGCCGTCTTGGCCTCACAAAACTTATGTCTAGTCTTAAGACTATGTGAGTCCACCGCGTATTTACGTTTTTATTTTAATATTTATATATATATGTATACAGAAATTTTTTATTACTTACACAATACTTAACACTATATTCATGGACTTTGGCAACTTAGTTAAACACGATTTTGGGACAGGAACGGATTGGGGATTGGTCTCATTTCCCGCTAGCGACTAGGGACTTTGCAAGTGCTAGTAGGGCTAACATGACAGTGGAGTCTCGATGTTGCATGGCCGTCTTGAGGTTGTATTCGACGACCGTTTTTATTGGCGCGTCCATCGCTCGCTTTATGAAACGGCCAGTGGCATCGTCGGCGTCATCTGTGTAGTAGACGCAGCTAGCCGTATGTCTCGACACTGCCACTACCGCGTGAGAGACGCTGTCATGAATTTGGAGCTTCCTGGACTTAGTGTTTATGATGACGACGCTGTCGTATGTCAGTCCCTGAGCCTCGTGAATGGTTAAGGTACGCGACCCTTCACCGGACCCGTATCCCTGGCTAATAAGAGAAGATTTCTCTTCTTGCGTATGAACCAAGAATAGGGTGTTCTGGGCGGTGGTCGGTATTTGCGCTCCCGTAAAACCCTTCAAGCTCAGGGAATGAACATGAGACAGCGACGTTTTAGAGGAGTATATACCTGAGTATATCTCGCTGAGTGCGAAGGCCACATCCATCGGGTTACGGTGGGTACAGAGCAGCTCCTGTGTGATGCCAGCAACCAGATATGGACGGGTATACTTTAATGGAAAAAGGTTATCCCTGTCCAAATATGGTAGCTGATTCACGTCTCCGATGAGGACCACCTCGCTTGCACCAGACAACTTTGCTGCCATGACTATGGCCCCGAAGTGGTTCATGAGAGCTTCGTCTACCGTCAAGCGGTGACATTTCTCATTTGGCTTGAACCCGTTGGCTAAAATTGAGGCCATAGTGCGCACCTTTGTCTTCGCCCTATCGCCCAATTGGTGCGCAAGCTTTCCTCTTAGATCTTTGGCCGCTTCAGTTGTCGTGGTGGCTACGACGTCCCTCCTCTCGTCGAAGTGTTTCACCACCCAGGTAGTTTTGCCGCACCCCGGCACCCCATTTACCCATCTGATATTGGGTACCGCCCAAGGTTCCATCGATGCTGAGGTGTCTGAGGTCCCAGAAACGGTCTGTGCCATTTCAAGGATACTATCCTCCAGCATGATTTTGGTACATTTGGCGGTAACCACTATCGGGTCATCGTGTGGCGTCTGGAATTTTATTTTGCCAGTTCGCTCCGTTGCTTCTTCGTCCAGGGCCACGAAACCGCTCTTTGCGCTGTAGGCAGCCATGTACGACCCCGTCATTTCCCCCGCAATGACTTGGGAGTTGGCGTTGTCGTACACCGCCGCCTCTGCTTCCTTGAGCAATACCCGGAGCAGACCCTCATTTTCTCGACGGAAGGTCAGCATGATCTTGTTGCAAGTTCTAAGGTTTACCTCCTTTGTGGCCCTTACGACTGCAACGTACTCCAGGAAAGCGCTTTTGACATGGTCCGTGGTGCCCAAACTCATCGCGAGGGTCGGTGGGCTGACCTGCCCCTTGTCTGCTCTTGTAGGCTTAGGCTTTGGTGACTCGGGCTCTTTGGGCTTTTTTCGGAAAAACCGCTCCACTGCTGATTCCTGTTTCGCTGTTGGTGATTTGCGACTGACCGATGGGAGCATGGCGCTCAGGAAAGAACCGATAGCTTTAAGGCGATTCCGCGCACGAGCGTGCTCCTCTTTGCTGGTGGTATTCCTTTGCTCCTTTGCGGCTTTTTCAGCAGCTATCTTTTGCTGGGCTCTTTCAGACCCGCTTTGCGCAGTTGGACTTTTTGTGGGGCTCGTCGCGCCGGCTGTAGGGTTTCCGGGGACTTTAAGGAAACTCAAGGTTTCCCCTCTGTCCTCGTATACTACCACCTCATGGTGTTCCGAGGCTTTCAAGCAGCCGAAGCGGTCTGCGACTTCACCCCTTTTCCATCCAACTGCCATCGCGTCGACGCTTATGGTGCGAGCCGTGGCTGGCGCTTCTTCTTCATCCTCTGCGATCTTTTGCAGCAGTGAGCACGCCTGAGTGAACGGAGTCTCCTCTCTCCACTCGAGTATTACGATCGTCTTGCCTTTGAATCGCAATAGTCGGCATCGGTGAGAGGCTACTTCCAATTGAGGCAGTGCATGGTACTTGCTGCCTTTTATGGTTGTCTTGGTGGTGCAACCGTTGACCAGGGCGGCGAGGCCTGGTGCAATAGTTATTCGAGCTCCAGCTTGACTCGAGCCTATGCAGAAGCTTATGCCTAGTTTTTCCACTTCCCTGTTCATAAACAAGGCGACTCCTCGCAGTCTTATGCCTGGCACTCCGTCTCCTCCGAATGCCAGAAGCTGTGCGATGGGCATGGTACTTGGAGCTGACTGTTGACTGGTGGGTGATTTCTGTGGCTGCGCTGGTTGTGAGTTGGTGTTAGTAGGGGTCCTTTGCGTGGTTGTCAGTTCTGTGTTAGTTGAGTGTATGATTGTCGTTTGTCTGGTTGTCAGTTCTGTAGGTGTCTGTTCTGTAGTTGTTTCGTGTATGGTTGTAGTTTGTGTGGTTATCGGTTGTGTGGTTGTTGTTAGTGTTGTTGTCGTTTGTGTTGTGGTTGTCGGTTGAGTGGTTCTTGTCTGTGTTGTTGTTGACGTTAAATGTGGTTGTATGGTGGTGGTGTGTATGGTTGTAGGTGTGGTGGTCGTGGCGAGTGTAGTGACTGCGCTGGTGTCAGATGGCGATCTGTTCTGATTTCGCGGAGTACGGTCCGTTTTGTTGGCCGCAGCTGCGACTATGGCTACTTTGCTCGCGAAAGCAAGAAATGGTTTCCTAGTAGCCGGTTTCCCCATGATCGTGTGGAGTGTGGACTGACTTAACTGAGTTCCGATCGTGTGTTCCAGTTCCATTCTGTCGTGGCAGAACCTTGGACACTCGAAAAGCAGGTGCCAGACTGTTTCATCGCAGCTGGGGTCACAGACGCACGAGGGACTGTTTTTGAGGTGGAATCTGTGGAGATACGCTGAGAATCCTCCATGCCCGGTTAGGATCTGGATGTGTGTCGGTGTAAGGACAGCTTCTTTAAGTGTTCTTTTTGCCGCAAGGACATTTGGAAAGAACACTTTTGTGACCGCTCCTGTGCTGGAGGATTCATATCGCGCTTGCCACTTTCTGATAGTCCCCTCCCGTATTTTCCTTCTCACGTACGATACGGGAACTTTGTTGTACTCCGCTATATTTTCTGTCAGAGCAGCCTCCTTGGCCAGCTGGTCCGCTCTCTCATTCCCTGGAGTTCCCACGTGGGCCCTCAGCCAGAAGAATTTCACGTCTCTGCCCTCTTCTCTGATATCTCGGACGCATCCCTTTATCTGGAGTGCCAGGTGGTGTGTGACAGACGGACTCCTCAGCAGGTCAAGCGACGATCTTGAGTCGCTTAAGATGCTGACGGAGGCCGCCCTGGATTCTTTAACCATCCTGACAGCTCTATAGAGAGCGTACATTTCAGACTGGAAGACAGTGTTGTGTGGCTCCAGGCCGAAGGTGCTGGACTTGGACTCTTTCCCATTTTCCCACCATGTAATGGCAGCCCCTACTTTCCCCTCTATCTTGCTGCCGTCGGTGTAGATCTGGGGACCGGTTACTCGTTGGGTCTCTTGGGTTTCGGGAGTCCAGTCTTCTAGACGTGTGTACTCTGTTATTGTGAGTAGCGCCGGGTGAGGGTTTTTGGAGTGGTGCACGTTGCGCTCCAGCTCTCGTTCCGGCGGTATGAACTCTTGGGAATGGCCTTTTTTGATCTTGAAAAGGGTAGCGGCCTCGATTACCCGGAGATCTAGGGGGAGTTGGCCTGAAAGGATGAGTGCCGATGTCAGAGACACCGTGCGGTATGCTTTGCAGATCTTCTGTGCGAAGCCTCGTTGCAGTGAGTCAAACTGTTTTCTCGTCATTAATTTCTCTGCTGCAGGCTCCCACGCACTCGCTGCATACAACACGATAGGCTCTATCACTGACACATATATTGTCCTTATTATCTCTCCGTTTAGGCCCCAGGTCACCTTCGCCGCATACGCCAGTTGCTTGTAAATATCTGCAGCTTTTTTGCAAGTTGCAGACACGTGCGCGTTAAAGGTGAGTTTGGGGTCTATCGTGAGACCCAGCAGCTTAACCTCTTGGACTAGGTTAAGCGTCGTGCCAGACATGTGGAGTACCGGGAGGTCATACTTAAGCTTCTTCGTTAGCACCATCGCGTTGGTCTTGTGCGCGGCGAATCGTAGCTTGTTATGTATGCCCCATTTCGATACCATGTCCAGCGCTTCATTCGCTGATTGCTGCAGGGGAACTGTTGAAAAATCTGAGAAGACAAGGACAACATCATCCGCAAAGGCTTGGCAGTAAACTCCCATTCTTGCCATTCTGTGTAGGAGTGAGTCTAGGATAAGATTCCAGAAAGTCGGTCCGGCGATTGAGCCCTGGACGCAACCTTTCGTGGTACTCCTTTCACTAGACGCTCTGGCATAGTTTACCCTGACTTTGCGGTCTTCCAGGTACGAGGCTACTAGAGCGTAGATGTTTTTGGGGCAGTTTTTGATCACCATCTGTCTTTTTAGCGCTGGCCACCACGCGTTATCGAAGGCCCCCTCTATATCCAGTGACACCAAAGCCACGATCTTTTTGGCTTTGATTTCGGAACGTATGTGTCCTATTAGGGCATAGAGGGCGTCTTCGGTACCGCGCTGCGGCATGAATCCGTACTGGTTGGTGTTGAGTGTTGGAAGGAAATGCCATTGAAGTCGGCCTACAAGGAGCTTTTCGACTATTTTTCCAAGAACCGATAGCAGACCAATTGGCCTGTATGATTTTGGATTCGTGTAGTCGTCTTTCCCCGGCTTGCGAAGTATGCACACATGGGCGACCTTCCATTGCTTTGGGAAGTGTGACAGCGATAGACACCTGTTGGCCATCGCTAAGAACACTTCCCTATCGCAGTTTATTGCCGCTATGCAGATGTCTGCCGTTAATCCGTCCGGGCCGGGAGCTTTCTTAGGGTTCTGGTTTTGGAGAACCATTTCCAGCTCCGCAGTGGTGAAGGGTGGATCGTCAGCTGACAGTCCATGAGGGGTCTTCAGCTTCGCAAGTGCTCTAAGGGCCGTGTGGTAAGGCTGTTCAGCATCTGTTGAGTCAGCAGGGTAAAAGGTTTCCGCCAGAAGATTCGCTGATTGCTCTGGGCTTAGTGTTTCGCCCGCGGTGTTCCTCAGGAGCATGTCATCTTGTCGTCTGGCTGTCTTCCTTAATACCCTGTAGATGCCGTCCCACATACTCTCTCGATCTTGTTTTGAGCAAAATTCCTTCCAGCTTGCTGTGGCAGCCTCGGCGGCTGCAGCGGTGTAGGTGTTCTTTGCCAGTACGTAATCTTGAATGACGAAGTGTCTCCGACTTTCGGCTGCGTTTCGAATCCTTCTCTTCTTTGTTGTTGCATCTTTTTTAAGACGGTCCAGAGATGGATTCCACCACGGGGGCTTTGCGTTTGCTTTCGGCAAGCCCAATTTTGGGATTGCGTCCTCACATGAGCGGTGGATACACTGGGTGTACGATCCAATGAGTGTCTCCAGATCTTCTGGGTTCGAGACGTTCGAGACTCTGGCTTGAGTGATATCATTTTCCGCCAGGTTGGTCTTGAGGTTTGCCCTAAATTCGGACCACTTTGCCTTCTTGGTGTTGTAAATGCGTGTCGAGATGGGACTTAGGGGTTCCAAGGCTTTTTCTAGACGCATCGAGAAGGTGATTGCGTTGTGGTCTGAAGTTGTCATTCCCCTGTCGACTTGCCAGTCTTCGATTTTGCCTAGCAGTGACAGGCTGCATGCTGTCACATCGACGATGCTCGTGCACCACTTGTCTCCTCTATATATCTCGAAGGTTGGTGTTTGTCCCGAGTTTAGGATCTGGAGTTCCCGCTCATTGAGAAAGGAGCTGTACGTCGCCCCCCGATGGTTTTCTGAGACACTTCCCCACCATTGGCTCCATGCGTTTACGTCAACTCCTACTATGATGTTGCTCGTGTCAAGTTTGGTCATTGCTGTGTGTGTTTCGGAGAGGTAGGGTTCAAGTTCCTGGTCACCCTCGAAATAGACCGACAGCACTCCGAGTCTTAGCTGGCCCACCTTAAGCAAAACCGCGGCGATATTTTCTGTCAGAAGCTGGGGGTCGTGGATGACCTCCAGATTGTTTCCGAAGATTACGATCGCCGCTTTGACTGGTTTTTGACGGCTGAGGCTGCACTGAATGACTTGCGTGCCTGGGCTTTGTTTCAGAACACCTGTCCTTCCTACGTAGGGTTCTTGTACAAGTGCTATTGAAACACCCTTTGCCTGAGCCGCCAGGTGGAGTTCTTCAGTGGCCAGCTTGGAGCGATGGAGATTGACTTGGATGAATTTCAATTTTGCTGTCGGTCTTGTTGTGTTATCGGTGGTGACTGGTTGGCTGATTGGTGTGTGCTCTTGGTCGCCCTTAGCAATATGAAATACGAGACCTCGCTATCCCATCCCATTTTTGTCGTTCCTGACAGTCTTCGCTAAACGCGGTGTGTGCCAGGTCATTGCCTGTCCTTTGTGCTGCTTTGCAATTTACGCACGTTGGCAGCTTGCCCTCAGCTCTAGTGTGGCAGTCCTTCGAGTTGTGCGCACCACTACAGTAGCTACAAACTTCCTTGGCGGCCTTACATAAGGTCTTATTGTGACCATATCCAAGGCATTTGGTGCACTGTACAAGGGGGGACTGATCTTCAATAGGGCATCTTTTGATTCCCACGTGGACCTTTTGGGCCTGTGTGTAACACTGCCAGAGCTTCGGAGACAGTTCTATGACGGGATGGCATTCATGAGGGTTGCGTGCTCGCTTTCTGTACCTCACGCGGGCTGTCTGTCCTTCCACAGCGACGTCGTGCAAAAGGTGTTTGTTTTGAGCTTTAAGGAGATCGATGATCTCCACGTCGCTGTAGCTGGACAGAACCCCCTTGATGCACACCAAAGGGTTCTGGGGTTTCGGCTCCTGGACCTTGAGCCCTCCATTTAACCTGCACTGGTCTTTGATCAGGTTTAAGTCTGTCTTGCTGGCGCACCTGAGGACCACTTTTTGGTTCCGCGCCTTTCGGACGTTATCGACTCTGGCTCCGCTGGTCTTGAGGTCCAGGGCTACTCTGATCTTTTCGATTACGTTATCTCCGGTGTGTTTGGGGTCCATCGAGGATACGATCAGAGTGTGGTTGGCTTGTATCGGCTTAGGTTTTGGTACTTTCGGTGTACTGGCGACCTGGGCAAAGGTTTTGGGGCCCTGCTGTTGGTGCTGGCTCGGTCTGTCCGCTTTGCTCAGGTCTGCTACACCTTTCTCAATGTTAAGGAGGGTCTTTTTGACCTCCTCCACTGCGAGTTCCGTGCTTAGATTTTGAGCCGGAGGTGCCTGGATGGGAGGTTCCTTGTCCCGCAGAACCCGGATATCAGCTGACACCATTTCTAGCCTCTCCGTTATCATTAATAACATTAATTTAGTAGAATTCGAAAGTTCCAATGGCTTTTTAAGAATTAATATTCTCGTACCGAGAAAAGTTTCTTTTTTTCTCTTCAACAGCAAACAGCCGTTTGCCGTTCCTTAACTTAAGTTCCGACAGATTTAAATATATTTCCGGGCTATTGACATTATATGCGTTTAATTTTTAGAAACCGGTTAACTCTAATGGTTAATTGACGTTTTACATTACAACACTTTTCATATCAGTAATAGGTACAAGTACATTTTAGGTATCATTTACCTTTGGTTACCAGTATAAGGACTTGCGCAATGGCAGGTCTATGTGGGAACGACAAAATTTTTAGGCAAAGCGGTCATCAAGCCGATAGTTTTGACTGAAGTTAAAAATTTTAATCCACGGAGCTTTCTCTTTCCTACGCGGTTAGGTTCACGTTTAGCATAAACTATAGTTAAATTTGATGTTTGCTTCCACTATTTTGCGAACGTAATAAATTTAATTTATTCCCTTTTAATATTTTGTTTGAGTTTTAAAAGTGTCAAGTGTTTGGGAAACTTGATTTTCTAGAAGCTTAAGATTTTCAAATTATATTTTTATTTCACAATGTTCTTAGTATGCATAATAAGTATTAAAAAATACCCACTAATTTCCATACTCTTTGTTTGTGGGTGTGCTCTAGTAATTACCGATTTCCGATTTAATAACAGTGTAGGAGAGTACAAAGTCGAGAAAGGAACTATTTTGTACATATTAGTCATTTGACCTGCTTTGGTCTATCGTTTCATCAAGTTTGACCTATATTTAAATCACTATAGTTAACGGCGTGAGTTAACCAATATGACGCACGTAGATTTATGTAACTTAATCTTCTAAGTTGTTATCTAGTGTATTAGTAAATTGTGCTTTCATCACATAACGTATGACGCGCGTAGTAGCGTAGCTCGAAGTATTTTCTAGGTTAAATTTATAGCTACGCTCCGCAGCTACAGATCAATTAATTTGTTCATGGTTTTTCAAAATCATATTAATTACTATCAAACCTAAATATGGCCTATACTATATTTACTAGAATTTCGTGAGGAAACAATTACAAAAAAGTTTTAATATGCCTATTTGCCTTGGGATAGCGTGATGATCTACAATCAGACCTTCTTTGTATCACTTCCTTGAGGTCGATTACTACAGTTTAAACGTTTGTTTATTTACATACGACCTACCCAAATAAACCTTCTCTTATTGCATCAAAATAATATTTTCATTTTTGGGTTCCGTACCCAAAGGGTAAAACGGGACCCTTTTGTTTTCGCTCCTTTGTCCGTCCGTCCGTCCCTCTGTCACCAGGCTGTATCTCATGAACCGTAATAGTTAGAGATTTGAAATTTTCACAGGTGATTTATTTCTGTTGCCGCTATTACAACAAATACTGAAAACTAGATTAAAATAAATATTTTGGGGGGCTCCCATACAACAAATGTGATTTTTTTGGTAATTTTTGCTCGATATCGATAACGGCAACAGGTAGATGCGGTTTTATAAATAATGGTACGGAACCCTTCGTGTGCGAGTCCGACTCGCACTTGGCCGGTTTTTTTTTAATACGGAGACGACATTGTAAAATGTAATGATTAGGCACAAAAACGTACAAAAACACCATAACCGAACTCAAAAAACTTGTCATCTCCGGGATATAACTTTTAGAAACTGTTGCATAATTTTATTAAATTAACTAACTTCCGCGAGCGGTTTCACCCGGTTTCCGTGGGAACTATTTATCGCACCCGGGTAACAAATACCTTACAGTCGTTTTCGATAAATGGGCTATCTAACAATAAAATAACTTTCCAAATCGGACCCGAGATCACCTTGCAACATGCAAACTTTTCAGCTCAATAACACTACCTAGTACCTATAGATTTTCCGACACACTGAACACATTTATTTCAAAATCAACGTAGGTTCATGATTTTTAGTTACATATTTCTTTTTGAAACATCACTTTCTCTAGTGCTTACAAATGATTAAAAATGTATGCGAAATGTATACGCACAGTGGGACGGAATCACATCCGTATGAAAGATTAATTCAATTACAGAGCTGGGCACTGATGAGTTTTCATACCACAAAACAATTACAAATTATATTCCTCTTATTACGTCTACTATAAGGTTGCATCTCATCATCTCTAAGCAAAACATGGCTTTAACTGCAAGCCATTTATCAAGAGGTTCTTAATGACTCTTTGCATTGTCTATTTGATGTTTGCATTATCATTGGTTTACAAATGACTAGAACAAAAATTAAGTCATTAGAACACTCAATATTTTGGTAACCTCGTTTTTGTTTCGCTAACAATATTAAATTATACCTAAATAGTTTGCGCACGCAACTCTATTATATTATTGTAAGAAGAATAACAATTGAGAGAGGTAACACGTTAATTTACATGAAATCAAGATGAAATAATTTCAACCGCGGTTTAGTTAGTCATTAAAGAAAAACATTTTTGTAAATTAATTATGAAAATCGGTATCGCATAACAAGTCGTTGAACTAATTTTGAAGTTAAATTAGGCATTTTAGATTTGCTATAAAAACAGTTTTTTGTTCTATATAATGCTAAGTTAATTAAAAGTAATATTTATTTAAGCAGGAAAATATTTTTTTATTTAAAAAACTTGATTCTTAAAATTTTTTAAATCCAAAAAAAAGACACCCTCACGAACACAAACGCACTTCAACTTCAAAATATCTCCAAAATTTCCAAAAACGAATACTCCAATTTCTCACTTCAAATCACGTCCAAAATTAAAAAAAATCACAGATTGTTAATGTTAATAAAAAAAAGTAAAACCTACATGGTTGTCCGATAGTGGCCAATGATCGCGACAGTTGGTAGTGGACTGATACGCTAAGATCCACCCCTACCTTATAAAACATACCTCCGCTCCGACCGCGTCCTACCAACGCCAGTCAAATTGCCGCAGAACCACGAACGTCATTC
Source organism: Helicoverpa assulta (assembly GCA_963856015.1). Classification (NCBI taxonomy): domain Eukaryota; kingdom Metazoa; phylum Arthropoda; class Insecta; order Lepidoptera; family Noctuidae; genus Helicoverpa; species Helicoverpa assulta. Next base: position 9,622,885 of record CAWLCW010000016.1, read on the forward strand.
TAAAAATAGATTTACATCTAATTTAAATTTAATTATTTTTCAATATGTACAAATTGAATAATTAACAGGAATTTTTTGTCATTATTTTTCTACCCCAGGCTATTTTTTTAGACCTTGGCGACAAAATGATGTCCATTATTCAAAGAATCCAGTTTAATCTTTTAAGTACGTAAGTAAGTAAGTACTCAAAATGTTACTATGTGATTTGTAAAGAATGCTCAAATAACTCGCAAAAATTTTTATGGATGCAAACATAAACAAATATTTATATAATCAACACATTCTTTAATCCTGGCTAAATTATAAATCTTAGCATGCATGCATTATCATTTCTTTCAGATAGTTGTGAGTTTATGAGTTCAGGATACTTTATGTATAAGAAAAAGGAACCCTTCACTTTAACAGCGGTTTCACACAAGCGGATTTATATCGCGCGTAGCAAGTCTGGGCGGGAAAATGATGTCTCGTATTTCGAGGCAGCATCGTTTGTTCTGATAGTTGTCAAACTGAAATTTGTCACTCGTATACATAGATAATGCCCATCGATCAGAGTATTGTCGCGTGGAAAATCCACTAGCGTGAAAGCGCTGTAAGGGCCGATTTTTTTTCTCAGGGATGCGCAGAGAAAAATATATTGATTTTAATACTGCAGAGGTAGTTATAATATACTTAGGTCTGCGGTCTCTCGTAGTTGTGAAAAAAAAAATGTTTAACTTTCAATTTCAGGCAGTCAAAGATATGACTGTCTATTTTATACAAGCAATTATAGTGGCTCACTAGTCATAGCTAGTAATCGATAAGGGATTTTCGTGTTGTTATCTAATTAATAATAGGTAAGTTGCTCTAACGTCTGAAATACGTACTCATATTAAGGGGTTTTTACTCAATATTGAAAACATAAATCATAACCAACTACTTGCTTTCAACTACTTTTTTTAGATGCAATAAAGTTTATTAATCTATCAATTTATCGCTTTTTCGAAAATAATATTTATCACGTCTCGCAACAGTCACTTAAAAGCTCATAAAATGTTATGCGCATGCATACAAAAAATATGCACACCGTTATTAATGTAATTTCATAAATGGTTAGAGAAGGTGACAACGTAAACCGTAAAATAAATAATATGCAGAAATACAGTCGAATTAGGAAAAACAAGGTTTTATTAACATTATATGAAATGCTTTTAAATTTTGAATTTATCTGGGTCAATTTTGTTAGTTTTAGAAGATCATGGCATGCGTAAGCGCATATTTGCGTTGGTCGGGCGCACAGCATCAGTGGCTCGTGACTGGTGCATACATTGTGGTCTAAATCTTGATAAATGCTCGATAAAACACTGTGATTTTGCGGCAATATGCTTGAATAGTTATTTCACACCCGGACTTCCATTAAATGTTTGGTTCATTGATAAAACAGATTTCATATAATTTCTGGGTGCATCAAAAATGATAGCCCAAGAAAGTAATTTATCTGTTACTAATATGTGTAGCAGTCGTGGTGGCCTAGTGGGGTAAAGAACCAACCTCTCGAGTATGAGGGTGTGGGTTCGATTCCAGGTCAGGCAAGTACCAATGCAACTTTTCTAAGTTTCATTGGTAACTTTCTAAGTAATCTTAGACACCAATGGCTGACAAAAAAAAGGTGAAGTAAAACATCTTGAGGAAACCTGGACTATATAGTCTGAAATCACCAACCCGCATTGAGCAAGCGTGGTGATTAATGCTCAATCCTTCTCCGTGTGAGATGAGGCCTGTACCCAGCAGTGGGACGATAAAAAAGGCTGTAACAGAACAACACAGAACAGAATGTAGGTAACAAAGAGGGAACATTTTGTTTACCCTAACGACAACGAAACTACTGAACCAATTTGAAAAATTCTTACACTTTTCACTCTTTCCGAGTAACAACACAACAACAGGCTATATTTTATCCCGGTATGGGCAGTAGTTCCCACGGGACGCAGGTGGAACTGCGTGGAACAGCTAGTGTTTTATATGAAAGGAGTGGACTTTGTTTTGATGTGTCGCAAACTAGAAGAGATGTACGCAAAGCACATTTTGAGTGAGCTCTCTACATAGTATTTGTGTTTTGTAATTATGTTACTGGACTGTAGCGGTTCAAAATTAAATAATTTACACTTCTTTCCGTAGGTTCCGTAGTTAAAAATATGTACCCATGATTAAACAGGTTCTTTAAAACCACAAACAAACTCACGTTTTCTAAAACTTCCTGAGCAATTATTCAAAAATGTGACCTTCATGAAAACGGATGTTGGTGTATCTTTTCATACAATGGCGTTGTCTTTGTCAATGCCAGTTCCGCGACCTACGTCAACGCAAAACAACTTTGCTCATTGGCGAAAGCAACTTCTCCAAGCAGGTATATCACGCATAATTTCGTCCATAAATAAAGATTTGATGAGTCGAAAACTTGTTAAATATAACTGCGTATCACAGTTATTTTGTCCAACCCTAAATGTATGTTTTACCTACACAAAATGTTCCCCAAATTGTGTTATAAAATACCTATCAATCACAATGAAATTTTATGCAAATCTATTTCAGATTTTATCTATAAATGCTCTTAGCATACCTAGATCTGTGCGCTTTGACAAATTATATTTTTATTTATCAAGCATTATAAATGTCTAATATAGATAAGTGATGTGACTATATTAGCATGATCAAAAAGATGCATGTTTTTCAATTTTGATTCTGAATATTTGCTAAAAAATATATTTGTAACTAACGTTATGAAAAAATCTTAGAAGTTACTTCTAACCCACTTCTAACTGCCGTTTCGAAACTTAACGTCGTAGGTATGTATGTACAGTTTGGATGACTAAACTTTAATTTGGTTAATAGTAGTTCTATAATTCTCTAAATATTGTCTGTTTATCTAACTATTGCGCTTCTACCGCATGAACAATAGTTACCTATATGATGAAGGCTATAGTATACAAGAAACTGTTTGCAATTTAGTACCAGTTAGACTGTGCATATTATTATTAGTTAATCTATTCGAAAACTGCAGTTGCATATGAACGTCGATCTTTCATTTTATTAACATAATATATGTTAATGACCTGAAACACTGAAACGGGCGGAATTGATTATTTAGAAAATGTTGTGTTACATCAACCAGTAATTATAGGAAACTAGGCGGTGCCGGATAATAGTAATAACGCTTAGATTGCCATTCCACACCAATGATGAGCAGATTGTTATTTATAGCCTTAATACCTTTACAATGTAATTAAAAACCAATAAAAACTGGTGTAATTTAATAGTGTATCTAGTTCGGTTATATCACCATGGGAATTTGTAGGTTAATTTCATAAAAATATAGTTACATATGTAAGATCGTCACTTTTAACGACATCGTAATTTTTATTAAGTAACGGAAAGTACCCTTTTAGAGCTTTAATCGTGTAAATAAACAGGCTGTGTATTTCCTGAGAACTCGCCATAACTGTGCAAACTAAAGGTGAAATTAAACACACTTTAAGTAAGTAATAATATAATTACATCACACATCATAGTTAAGTAAAATCCACACTTGTTGATTGTTAATGAATGGATATCAATCAATACCAAGGTTATTTATGGGCTGTCCACAACATACCATAACAATGTCTAATTAAACTGACAAACAAGTTTTAAGAGGTAGGTACCTACATTTCAGTTAACTGGTTAACTTACCAGTTAAATTTAACTTTCAAAGTCATAGGAACTTTCTAAGGTTAAGTTGGACGTCACTGACTCATGACGAAGGATAACAACATTAACCACGCCTCTTGCAAGTTAAACGCATTATTCAAACGTTTAAATAATTCTAAATTATTTTGAGCAATTAAACTCTATGTGGAAATTACCATTTATGTAGGTAGGTAATATGTATATAAAACTTCTGTGTGGTGTATGTTCTAAAAGATAAAAATGTAATGGCCTGTCAGAAAATGAAATAAATGTTTTAACTGTTAGTATTCAAACGTTATGAAAGGTGTCACCGTGTCACCGTTTAGTATAAAAACAAATCTAATGACGCACTAAAACTACCTCTAGTTTTTTTGGTTACAGTGATAGTTTTCGTTGACGGTTTAGTGCATAAATGCAATTCAATTATGTTATGTGCGTAAATTAAACATTATTGATGGCGGTTGGGTTATGCTAACAAACTGTTCTAAAAATCACTTCCTCGTGTTAAGTAAATGCCCACGTATTTTGTATAAATTGTGTAATTTTTCAGACTTAATTATGCATTGGTTATGTTATAGGATTGAATGACGTCAATCGAATTTGACTCAAGGGTAAGCCTCGGGTGGGCGGCGTTAGATAAACCATTTCGAGCATACACGTACTGTCTCATGTGGCTAGGCCTGTCATTATTCACCGATTGTAATCTTTTAACGACTGTTTCTATGGTAACAAGCTACGGTAACCTTCGAGGTAGCGTAGGCGAAAAATCACGGAATAATATTTATAGTTTGTAGATCTATAACTCATTTCGCTTTGGGACATTTATGGGAATAGCAAGTCTTAAAACATGCATATAATAATATAATAACTAAAACATAATTAGCGGCAGGCCCATGAGGAAGCGCAATTACGCATTTGATACGGAATTGAGCCTTTACGAAGGTGCCTAGGAATTGAAATTATAATATTTACTTTAAATATTTTACGCAATTTGACCCAGGGACTAATTAGAGCGAGTTAATAAACACTTATTATATCGCTTCGGATCTCAACACTGTAATTAATTATGTATTATTTTATTTACTTTTAAATATTAAAATACAGCTTTTAGGTTAATTGGGCTGATGACACCGTTGGCCGTAGGAATGCGTGAACAGTAGCTACATTTAGCGGTTAATTTGCAAGAGATACTCTTGCTTTGTTTGCAAAGTTAGATAGCATTATGTCATAAATCGTGATTAATTCAAAATTAATTCAGTTCACGTGTTTAACCGAGTTTTGTACTGAAATTTGGATTTATTCGCAATAAATTACATTCCACCGGTTTACGGACGCTCTTCATATGATTTTTAACGGTTAGTTAGTCTGCTGCTTAGTTTAGTAAGTGAATGTACAGTTAAAAACATTAGACGAGCTTTTAGAAATTTAAAAAGGATATTCGATTTTTTATTACTGGTTTTTTAGGCCTTTGAAAGTGGCGGATTTTTCATTGTTGTGCTTACTCCATTTCCTAACAAATCTAAGAGCAACTCTTTTGTAGTAGAAGCAGCGCACCTACATTACTTCTTGCCAACTCCAAGGTACTCCTAAACATAAAACAATAATTATCTATTCCATTACACCATTGATCGGCTCTCATACTCATAAATATAAGCCTAACTCGTAAGTGTTTCCTACACAGAAGGTCTCATAAGGAATGGTACACGGCCTCGTGGGAAATCAACTTCTTAATTGTAACAAGGTAACCATGACATAATAATAACTATTGCACCATAATTTTGGTGAAACTTTATTTAACTATTGGAACATGGAAAGTCGAAAATTTATTCAAAATTATTAAGCATTTGTATTAACGAAATCCATGGATTTGAAGTAATAGATTGTTTTAATAAGATGGACCGACGTGTTTGCGTAACTTTTGGATATTAATAGAAAGAGTTAAACCATTTTTGGTGCGCCATTAGTATTGAAATGCGAGTAAAATGTCGTAACACGAGGAAGATGCTGTAGTTAAGTGTATATTGATAAAGTTCGGTAATAGTTGACACTTCTAATTGCACCACTTTCTCAATGAATTCATTAGCTGCCCTTTCTTTTTTTGACACTTTGTTGGAATGTACCCGATGTCAACATAAGTAACGCCCACTGCAGTACAACTATGGCCTACTAAATAATTACGATTGCATCAGTTACAACGAAGCCGGACGGACGTTAGATCCCAGTTAGTTATTATTAACATACACAGGAGGTCGCTCCATATCCCCTTGATATTTGACTGGTTAATGCAATTTTTATTTGCGTAAAAATTATTTAGATTAATTGCGCCGAAGATTTAGTAACTTTTACATAGTATGACGCACGTTAGACTTGATCTATGCCACTAAAATTGTGAAACAGAAGGTCGAAGTAATTTTACTTTCAGAATGAACGTAGGCTTTTTGAAAGAGCTAGTTTTCAACTGATCACCGGGCGTTGAATTGGTTCTTGATGGGCCTTAAAATTACCAATAACGATTTTAAATATTCATCCTTCGCTCTTATATATTTTTCTGACAAAAGCAAGTGTCAATTTTATTCATATCAGTGGTACCTATCTTTTCACTTCGGGTTTTGTTGTTGTTGTGTATGTTTATGGTAGGTAGTTACTAGATGTACACAAGTGAAGCAATAGTTTATCTAAGATTTTACATTGACATAACTACACGCTGTAGTTAATGTTAATGCATACTTAATGTGCATTGCACATTTTTATGTGTCTAATTTATTAATAGTAATATGATAAACAATTGTCAATTACATTGCTATTGATGTCTGCATTAAGATATAAAACACAAAATGTAAAAAAAAGAATTAATCAATTAAGTTTCTATATAATCAGTATTCATCCTCCCACATTGTGTAACAAATACACTTTTTTTTTACACTTATTTTACACGTAATTGTGACGCAAATGTGACCACTCCCGCGCATCATTAGATTAGAAAGCGTATCATTTAAAATGATAAACTGAGTTACTTAATTACTATCTTCCTTTATTTAGTTAACTTTAAGCCTGGGAAAAATATGTATAGCTTTCGTAATTAGACCTTTAAACAATCATTTGGAGTGTCAAATCAATTTGTTTGATTAGCTGAACAGATGATATCTGATATTAAAGGTTGTATTTAAACGGTCGATGTAGTTCAAAGTGAACTCGCGGTTGGTTTGAGCGGGGGAAAACTGTGTGAGAATGCGAAGGAAGGTCACATTTGTATGTATGATACAACGATACAAATAACCATAAAATGTAGTTCATGTTTTCTTTTTTACAATTTCTTGATTTTGTTTTTTTGTAGTCGGATTTGAAATAGGTATGGGATATGTGTTTTTCTTCATTTGGTTCAATTTTTTGCTGTGGTTGACTAGTGTCGTTTCATACCATAACATCTAAGTAGGTATTTCATCTGCCTACTTACTGTCTTTGTTCATTTTTAATATTTTATTTTCAATACTAGCTTCTGCCCGCGACTTCGTACGCGGATCCTGTCCCTTATGCCAGCGACTACGGGGTCAGCAAAATCAATGGTCTGAATCGTCTCATATTGAATTTTAAGGGCCCGTTGACGGGAAAACAACGGAATACGCATAACCATTAGAAACGTTCCATATATTTAATTTTTTGTACGTCAACGGCAAAAGCACAGCAGACTGAGAACTGAAGCGCAATAGGCATGACCCTAGGGATAAAAGTAGTGATTCTAATTAGTCTAAGTTGTGTGTGGCAAATATTGCACGTATTATTACGTAAAAAAACATTAAATATTACTAAGATAACAAAGTAGTGGTGACCTAGTGGAAGTCGTTTTGGTTTAGTGGGTAGAGAACCGATCTCTCAAGTATGACTTTGATTCCAGGTCTGGCAAGTACCTGCCAATGCAACTTTTCTAAGTTCGTATGTGCTTTCTATGTATATTTTGGATACCAATAGGGGACGTTAAACTGTAGGTTCCGGCTGTCATTGAACATTCTTGTCAGTCGTTATGGGTAGTCAGAAGCCAGTAAGTCTGACCAGTTTTGCCAAGGGGTGTTGGGCTGAGCGGGTAACCGGTTGTAAAACACTGGTACTCAGTTGCATCGTGACTGGAAGTCGATCCTAACAAAATTTGGGGCAAAGGCTTTTGAGATAATAACGACAATAATAATGAGATATAAGCCCCGCAGGACATCTGAGGCTGATGACGGGGAGTAGCAACCCCGCTTAGCTATATATACCGAGTGCTCCAGGGAGAGTATACTGTCCCCCATCTCCGGCCTGTCGGAGTGAACCATGACGGGGTTAGGTCTCACGCCTCTGGCTTGCTTTCATTGGCCGTCCAGAGTGGAGTCGCTAGAGCTGGGTTAGTAGCCCTACTCGGAGGGTAGGTGCCTCGTGGTAAGTGGCAAGTGAGAGGTATCCTCACCCTTCAGCCGTTCATGTCCTTGTTGCCCTCTGGTTTCTATTCAGTGACTCATTCCCGGGGGCCCAGTAAGTGAGGTGGCGAGTCTCCACCTACCAATTTTACATGTATAATAATACATTGTCATCGGGAGGTGCCATAGTTCCCATAGTTTCCTATGTCCTTATCCACTAACATCCCATCACAATAGCCCAAGTAGTTTTCCTCCATAGTCAATAGTTTATTACAGAACCGGGGACTGTCTTTTTTTTTAACGACCTCTACCGGGGATTGTCTTTCTTTGGGTTCATTTCTATAGTGTATAAAGGGATAATCGTCGGTTTTGTGTCACCATGTCATTAAAGTTGTTTCAGCGTGTTGGCTTCGGCCCCACGTTTGCCTTCCAAAAAAGATGTAAAATTTGTACTAATAAGTGACTTAACACAAAATTCAAGCGTGTTGTATCTACGTTATTATTTGTTTGTGAGAGAAAGAAAAGAAAAAATACGTGTTCATTATTTTAGGGTTATCTGTGTAAAAGGCGGACGAATTACTTTTTTTGATTCACCATACCTATTTTGTAACATTCATTTCTATACATTTAAAGTAGTAGGGCTCTTGAAGTTCCACATCAGGTGTTCCAGATCTTCGATTTTTATACGTCAATAGAGAGTGCTTATCAGATTGAACAACTTTTACTAAAACGTCACACCTCTATATGCTATAGTCTAGCTGGGCTTCTGGAATTCCACATCAGGTGTTTTAGATCTTCAATTTTTATAAGTCAATAGAAAGTGCTTATCAGATTGATCAACTTTTGCTAAAACGTCATACATGTATATGGTACAGAGTAGCTGGGCTCTTGGGGTTCCACATAAGGTGTTCCAGATCTTCAAATTTATTATCTCAGCAGAAAATGCTCATCACATGAAACAATTTTTGCTATGGCACCATTTTTGTATCTCTTATAGTTTTGTTTGTCTGTTGGAGTTCTGCATCAGGTCTTCAAGTTTCGAAGATAAATTATAGCCTATATGTTGACCCGGCTTAATACCAATACAACAAAGAAAAAATCATTGAAATCCGTTCAGTAGTTCGGAAGATTAGCGTGTACAAACAAACAGACATACAGACATACAGACATACAGACATACAGACAGAATTTTTTTTTTGGATTTGTGTTCCATTACTGTTTCTAAACCCCACCCAATTATTATTTTTTTAATATATTCAATGTACAGACACAGTTTTTTTACAGATTTATTATATGTATAGATATATTTCGTCATTAAGACTGAATGGTTGCAACAAAATTTTAATTAATTAAATACGTTTTTTTATAATTTCTAGACGTATTTGCCAAGAGCGATATTTCCCGCATAATATCTACATAGGTATGCTAAGTAAATGTAAAGTGAGGGTTGCCTAGAATATTAGCATTAAATTATTTATTTAAAATTAGTTGTAAAACTGTAGGTATAAAACGCAAATTATGTAAATGCAATCCAGCTAGAGTTAGGAAAAAGTTATTGGTGGTCCAATCAGATCTCGCCAGGTAGCGTGTAATGCTCTCCTTTTGAATTATGTATACAGTTAACAAACGACAGTATTCCGCCGTTAGAATAAAAAAATAATGTGCCCCAAAATAACTGTAGATAACAAACGGCAACTATTGTCAGAACACATAAGGAGGTGAAAAACTAGTTCAGCAAGAGAAGCAATAAAAAATGTAATAGTTCATCGGCCCCGCCCTGTTCACATTCATAATGTTCAACCACTTTGTTATGACATCGGGTAGATTCAGTGCTGTGACTGGATTAAGTACTGATGTTTATTTAATCTAGCCCTTACGATTATTATCATACTCTTTAATAAAGAACAAACTTTGTTTTTATTTCTTTTGTTTCTTTATTGTCGATAATACTGGAAGTATTTATTGCGTTTGTTTTTATCAGGTAATTGAATAATTCCACATATCCTTAGTAAGTTTAGGTACCACCTTGGTTCCGACACAAAGAGTGGTTCTAGCATTCCTCGATATTATAGAACCAAAAACATTATTGTTAACACATCTCTTATCGACGCATATTCCTATAAACATAATAGCCTCGAATCTTTAAACAGATGAGCATCAGCAACTTCGAAATGGAACGTGAATTAGCAGCTGATAGCGGTAATGAGATGTTACGCATTGCATTGTGTTCACGGAATGCGTTATTACGCAGGTAGGTACTACATGTTATCGCGAGCTAGTTTGTTTAAAGGCGTGGTTACTGATAGCGCGTTGCAATTGTTTGGGTTCCATGTCGATGAAACCTTACGAGAAAATTCCATTTTCATATCTTAGTCTTAAGTTTTTTCTTGGACGAACGCATTGCAGAGGCGATTTAATTCTTATTCTAGAATTCTATAGCTTTAGCATAAATTGATTAAGAAAATAATAATTACTTATCCTTATTCACTTCAATATCACCTTTGTATGCGAAAGAATGAACGAATACAGTATATTTTTAGTTTCTTATCGCGCTTTCACGTTACATTTTACCGAGGTAGGCTCCTTTTTTTCTGGGTTCGAGACAAGATCAAGTGGTACATAGACTTGAGAAAGTAGCTGCGGAACCATTTGAAATTGACACATATGTAATTTGTGGTAGGCAAATTTTTTCATTTACTGATTTCAGCGTACCGAAAAGTTTTTGTTAACCAGTTTAGCCGCTTTAAATGTTGCAAATTTAAATATTATGGATCCCTGTTATCGCAGTTATGTAAATAGTTTATCTATTTACAAGGGAATCTGAATAAAAAGTGAGGTGAAGATGCTCAGAAACCAGCAATAAATGACTCAATTTTAACTTGGTCAAGTTCGGGTAAAAGCTGAATTCTTATAATCTGAAAGTAAGAGACCAGTAAAAGGTTTAGATCAAACATTCCAATTACCTCAGCGAGCACTTTGAATAATTTTGTTAATTCGTTCAGGGTGATATGTAACACCCATTACACCAATTACAGTTAAAATGCATCACAGACGTGTGTTTGAATACAGGAACTATGTGGCTGTGGTGGTTTTCAGACAAATTGTACTTGGTCAGGGAATTGGACGGTAATCCAATGGTCATTATAGTGAACGATTAAGTTCGTTCACGCGGAAGACGGTGATTTGTACTTAGTGTCGATTGAACCTCGCATTTCATAGTACCTACTTAATGTTAAGTAACCCAGAATTTGATCGCAATAATTTACGTGGTTATTTGTTTTGCAATTTTATCATGCTAATGTGTATATGATTAATTGTATGCATTTGTGTTTGTATGTTAGCGAGGGATACGATGGACGCAAGTTAGTAAGTATAGGCTACCGATTTGCGATGGGCGAACGTTAAAGACGACCAATTTGTAGTGAATCTTACTTGTTCATTATTTTAGGATTATTAGACACACATTATTTTAATTAGCAGACAGAGTCTTTACACACCACGTTAAATCAGCAAATATTTACCATCAAACATCAACCGCATCATAGACTTCTTTAAGGAAATATTCTGCCTTACCAGATTTTTCATTTAAAGTATCCATAAATTGATCTGTAGTGTTAACTTTAGTCTCTGTTTAGTTGTCGTTTTATATTTGTATGCTTTCCGAAGTTGAGTAAGCATTATATAAATATCTGCGTCTAAAATTGACGCTCATTACGTTGACCATCTGCTTTCTAATCAACGAATACTTCTGTTTTGTGGCCATCCGATTTAATCAAACCTTAGAAACACCGTCAAAGTCACTCATCGAAAAACTTAATGAAACAAATGATTTCTTTGAAATAATCTACCGAATAATGATGCAGTTGGTATGGGCTTTAGTCGGTAGTGGTGATGAAACTAAATATTTACTTTGTGGTAGAATAAAAATCAATTATTAAAAATGCTGGCTTGATGCTTAAGTATCTGTTTTACAAATTGTTTTCTTACACAAAATCGTAATGTCTAATTTGACAATTGAAAGTCGACGGACTGAAGAACTTCTAAGTACTTTGCAAATAATTTATTCAGTTATTTATATAAATAACAAAAGTCATAACTGTTCCGAATAAAATTATTGGGACCTCACGAAAACTCATAATCTCAGGGATCAACTGACGCCGCGAATTCTGATCACCGATTAATCATTGTTCCGATTTTATTGTTTACCAATTTTAAAGTTAAATGTCGTCTACCGTCAAACTTCCAATCAAAAAATAATAATAAATCATGTTCAGATCTCCGATATCTGAAGAAATAATTATACATATGTTGTTTTTTTTATTTGATGTTATGCGATAAGCTAATCTTATGGACGTAGATAACGATCTCTGTGAGATATTGGTTTATTAATGAGCATTAAGATACAATGATAAATTATTTATCTATATTTGTTTATTATTCGAGCATCGATCTTGCACTCTTAGCTCGTTATGAATGCAGATGACAATATTTCCATAAACTAAGGCTAATTTGTTCTTTGTGATTTTATTTTCAAATGGGAATTTATATTTGAAATTATTACATTAGTTCGGTACTTGAGCCTATTTCGTTTATTCCTTTCTTTTTTTTAAGATTCGTCTGATGGCTTTGTTTAATTTATCAGAAAAGTATATTTTTTATCAAATTACAATTATACATCTTCATATAAATTAATCCAAAAATATTATTACAGATTACACAACTCTAAAAACTGCGTCACAAAAAGCGAAGACATCATCACCATTAAAAAAATGGAAATATTTTTAAATGCTAAAAAGTCTATTTAGAGCTAGACTATAAAAAAGATTTCTAGAATTTATGTTTATTTACATATTACATAAATAAAAACGGTGTTCTAAAAGTAAATAAATGGTTATTGATATAGCGTGTTTATGGCTCTTGTTTCAACGCGCGTTTAATAATGTAAAATTGTAAATTGGGACTAATAAAATCAAGATTTACCACTGCGCCGGAGAAATTGGATATTTTGGTGTTTCTTGCAATCAAACAAAAGACAACTCCACCTTTATCATGTTTTATTAATTATAGTCGTATAATGGTATCACCAGTTTATGTTCGGCGCTTTATGTGCCCGCAATTAATGCAATCTGTTTGAGGAACTAAGTGCGGTTTGTAGACCAGAGTGCCTCAAATTTTGTTTTATGGGAAGTCATCAAAAAATAATATTGAGATTTTTTATTTTTGAATTAAGGTGTCATATTTAGTTAATTTACGAGTATCACTTAAAGACAGTAAATCAATTTTGCTTCATCTACAGTTGTTACCATAATATATTTAACAATTAAAATCAAAGTATTGATGTTTATTTTTGTGAAGTGATTAATATTCTGAGTGAAAATAGACAATCTCACACTAACACAGGAAATATAATGACATTAAATAATGGCATTTCCATAGTGACCATTCCATTTATTTACCTCTTTAGCAACAACTAACAGAGATATTAACATAAGTATCTACCTGTATCTACAATCATAGATAAACGTATCTACATGATAATTTTTAAGTCAACAGTATGCAGCTTCCAGCAAAAAAACTCCAATACTCATACATTTCTGCAATAACAGTTCTGCATCAAACATGTTTAGCATACCGATGTTCTAAGTTCGAGTTCAACTGACTTAGTTAATAGGCCCGTATTAATTGTCAAGTCAAAGTATCATGCTAATGCAGGGACGTTTTTGCGGTTCCTTTTATTTTCAGTCCAGCATTCTTGGCTGAGGTGGACTCCTATTTAGGAAACTCGTCAATGTTACCAGTCTTGGACCCTGGTGTCGCGTGCCTAGGAATGTGGTGACTGCATTTTTGATTCTATTGGGATTGCTTTGGACAAGTCTTTTTTGAGCAGTGTGCCATCAAATATAAATTGCTGGTTTTTTATTTAGCTTGTTATAAACCGTTGCGTGTATAATGTATGAATGAAGTATTTAAACAATGTAGTAGTACATGCCTTTTTGCTATTGTTTCATTTTACATACCTATCAGCGGTTGGGTACTGTAGAATAGAAGATACTTGATAAAATAAGGCTCCACCTTGTATTAAAAATGGCATTTAAATATTTGAGTTAGTACTAATAGTCGAGAAAATATGGTATAAGTTTTATCTCAAATAAATAGTCTTCTAACACATCCATGGCCACCCTACTAACAGAATCTATTAAAACACTTGTCTAAAAATAGACATAGGCATTGTGGTCGTCCAGCATTTTGATCTTGATAGTTGATTTTTAATGCCCATCTAAATACGCGGGTGTAAATATCAATAAATTCCCGTCTGCACTCAAATAAATAACATGTCGTAAACATTGAAACTACTGTAATTTTTGAAAACACTTAAGAAAAAGGTAATTCTTGTTTAGGAAAATCAGTAGCTTATTTTTGCACCCGCTGTGATTGAAGTTTCTATTCATCAAGTTTACACACAAATTATAAATTTTCAAAATTACAGAGCATGAGAAAATGTTTGGTTAAAATTAGAAACAGAATTGTAGAGCGGACTTTATACTGAGGAAATGCAAATAGCAAACAGTTTTGAATTCATGTTGCTCGTTTGTTTATGGCAGGCGTTTAACGTAAACGACATTTGGGGATTTTCCGATTGAAGTAAATGTTTATCATCATATTAGGTGTTTTTATATTAATGATTAGTTATCGATTTCTGTTGAATGAGAAGTAAATAGTTTTACTTTCCAAAATCCATATGATTCAATTCGAATTAAGGTTACAAATGTAGGTATTTCAATTACACGTATTGCCTATTTTGAACCAATTCTTCTTCACTTACATCCCGCAGCGTTGTATCTTCTTACACATTCGTATTCCCAATAAATCACATGAATTTTTCATAGCCATCCATTTTCTAGGGGTCTTGTTTATGCTTTCCAGTGTTACATGCATTTAAATTGGATTTTAGCAGTCGATAACCACTTTATATAATAGAGTGTAATCAATGCCATCTCTAGTCCAATTTTTTATTTAGTGCATGGCTATGACACCAAGAAAACATGTATTTAGAATTCACCGAGTAAAATGTGAGAAAGGAGAAGCATTTCAATTTAAGATATCCAATAAAAGTTTTTTTTTTTGTAAAAGATAAATTGCTCTAATGAATATGTACGCGCACATTACAATGCGTCAAAGTATAATCACACAATTTCCCTTATCATGAACAGATAAAAAGAGAATAATGACATGGGACAGGATAATATTATTTTATATCGATAACATCTCACCTCTGTTGAAGACAAGCGCGACTACCATTCAGTAACAAAAAGTAAATGAGGATCGAGTTTCAGCCGGTCTCAGTTATTTTAATGGTTCACAAACGATGGGATTTCATATTCCGTTTACTGTACTTTAATGGTGATAATAATTAAATTACATGTGTGCTATTTACACTCATTGTATTTTCCCAAAGTTCATAGCGATGATTCTTGTCAACCAAAGTGGTTTTCTTTGTAATTGTTTTGATTATTTGTTCAACGTAGAAAAAGTTCAGCAACTTTATTTACCTGAAAAGAAATTGTGGAATTATTTATTTTTTTGTAGATGGCACTTGAGTAATAGTAAGAATCGTAATAAATGTCTTTGTTTAAAATATAGTTGCTTCAATTGAATGCTCAGGCAGTATTTATAGACTTTAAATAAATGGATAAGAAATGCGAGGGAATCACAAAATTTAAAATAATGTTCATCTAAAGGCTGTATTAAATTAAATTATATCAAGCGGCGAATGCGACAGCTCTTTTCAGATTACAAGGGTTGTTAAGTTTATGGATTGCAATATTTATAGGTAAATGAATCAAGGTTCCGTAAAATATAAGGCAAGTGGAATATATTTCATTTGCTTATTAGTATTTTTGGCAAGCTTAGAACGGGACTAACTAAATAAAACTACTTTTACGGATTCTATCTCGCAGCATTACATCAGATTTCATAAACCACAAGTCCTTGCTTAAGAAAACCGATACCTGCCTAGGATGATTCGCGAGGCTATTGAAATTAAAAAAAACATCCAAATTTCAATAGAGAAGATGGCTGGAGAGTACCAACCGTCCAAATCCAAGCCGAAAACTGCTAGGCCTAAGGATACCGGGAGCTCGTTCTGCGTGAATCGGATTGTCAATAATCAGCCAAATGTAGGGTAGCTGTTAGTAACTACCTCTATAATATCAAGACGACCAACACCTTAGTCTACCCGTGACCACGGATGCTTTAAAGGTTCCGAAACGTCGTGACTAAATAATATTAATGTAACCGCGATAAAATCCGTGAAAGTGGTTTTATTTAAGTGTCTAACATACGCGTATGTGTCAGAAATCAACTGGACTATCTCTCGATTATTTCTTACCTTTCTTAAAATACGTATCTGCAAACCAGGTTAAATTCTTCTTAAATAGTGGATCTTAATAAAATTAAGGTGTTTCTGAAAAAGTTTTTTGCAATAAACAAAGAAAGTTCTTTGTTCACGTCGATATGTCATGATCCAGAGCGACGCATATTTGAAGTGAATTGTGCTGAAAAAACATTTGCTACTGAGAACGTGAGTTGCTTTACATATGTTTTGCTTATATATATTTTTTATTTTATATCAAACTATTAGGTGCGATAAGTAATATCTACTTTAAAACCTAATTTCATTGTCTTTAAAGTGATCACTTACCTAATTGTTAATTTGAAAAAGGTAGATTTCCCGATACATACGTACATATAGAGGGTTTTAATGATTACAGGGTTTCTTAACTTTTTCCTATGGCTGTAAGTCGAAGAGGTCGGTTTATAGGGTTGAGCCACGTGCCTGTCTGTTGGCCAGCAGATGTCCCGTGACACCTGCCCTTGCCACCTCACCCATCACTTTCTGATCTACACCAATCACCATATACCCATCCCTTTCTAGTTGTGCTTATTTTTATATAATTTATACAAAGTGACGGTAACTAGAATGGACCCGAGGCGGTTATAATGACCAGTACCTACCTCAGCTGTGTTATTAATTGCGTAGTTAAGTACACAGGTTAAGTACCAAGTGTTTGTGACTCCTGCTTTTCTAAGTTGTCCTTATGTGTGACCAGCCAATCGGGTTCTATTTACATATATAAACATTAGCGCGCTGCAAAAGGACAAAGAAGCCTCTATATTTATTAAGTTCATCAGAGCTGATGTGGACCATTTATCTAGTTGAAAATAGACACGGCCATTGACGCTTAATTACTGTTAGTAAGTCTTTATCTGTGGATTTAAAAGTATTCGGAAAACTGCCCTTCACATTTACATCTACTCCTAAAAGTAGCCGTTATACGTACTGTCCTTTGTTACTCGTGCTTTATATTGAAAATGCTGCACGTAACATTCAAAAGATTCCCGCTTGTAAACATGTCAAGTTTTCCATCTGAAGAAAAACCATCAGCAAATAAGGCAGTATTATATTAAACAAGTGTGAATTACCATTAACCCGTATATCGAAGTGTTATTGTCCGGCAGTTCATTCATTCACGATTAAAAGAATATATTGAGAGAAAGAATGAATACTTTAACCGAATTGCGTCTTCCTTATTACCTAAGAAAGCTGCAACAGGAAAAAACTTTTTCCAAGTGATTCGCGACTAATGAGAAGTATCATGACTGACATTTATTACCGAATGCAATGTTCGTCATTCGTTACTATAATTGTGCGCCAGAAGATTTGTTCCATTGCCAATTTGTATGCGTGTGAAGCGTGTGTGTTCGGTATGGTTTGTAAGTTCTTGATTGATGAAAACTCTTCAATTCAGGAATATGTGGAAAACTAAAATATGAGGGCAAAGCATAGCTATGCGAGGTTTTTATTTGTGCTGGCTATTTATGTATGCACCCTTGCGCTATGCGCTTTCCCTTTCCATTGAAGGACATCTTGCCTCAATGATAATGACTTACCTTTTTCAAATCTCGAGCATCGCTATAGACATTCTCGTCAGTGTTGTGAAAGGTTGAGGTATTTAATTTTTAATTAGATACACTTAGCAGATTCTTGGACTCTGAGCGCAGAGATCGACTCTCGAGCAAACCCGACTGCGTTCGCGCAGGTGCAACTGTTATTCCATTAAAATTTAATACAGATGTCGCGTGCGCCGCCTTTTTACTTCACGACGCTCCATTATAATTAAAGAATATTATTTTGTCGTAAAACTGTGGCAGCGCGCGTTTGCTCGCGACCGCCACGCGCCGTAAACGCTATTGGAAGCAACGGGACTTTCGGGATGTTATGATATTATTTATTTATAGAAGGTTTAATAACATGTGGAACCGGTCGCAGCAGCTCCCAAGACAATGTGGGATAAGTGGATGCTTTGAGTGCGCGTCTGAGTGACGGGTTACGTACTTAAACCTAAAGGTTTCTTGACTCTTGCGTTTTTAATTTTTTCCTGATAAACTTTATAGATTAAGTAATTATAAAAGATTCAAGATATTTTGTGGCCAGCGAAGTAAGACAGGATTAAGAAGTTCATTATAAAGGGAATTTGTGATTTTAATTTAAGATTGTTGCAAAAAATTAGCAATATAAGTTTGTCCTCAATGCCCAACGAATTTTATTTTAATTACTTTTTGCAAGTCATCTGAGCTGCTTCATTGGCGGCGATGCGCTTTAAGAATGTTTTGGCTCAATGAATTAAAGTTTTTGAATTGGAATCGTAAAAAAGTGAATCAAATTAAACCATTAAAGACTTTAAGCGCAATTTAAAAAAAATTATATCTTAATAAAAATGAAGAAGATACTAAAACCTTAATATTATTAGTAAGGCCACAATTTACAGCACATAATCTGCTTCAGGAATGTAATGTGATAAAATAATATGTACAATCTTGCGTTATAATAAAATTATGCCTAAATGTGTTTATTAACTGAGAAATGCCTGTGCACAATATAAGATGCAGTATCTGTTCTTGATGCGCGAACGGATAGTTCACCGCGTCTGTCATTGATTTAAATGTGGAACACTTGGGCGAGCATTTTCCCGCGCTGCGCAGGCGCCGCGGGCGCGCCCCGCCCTCCATTGTACCCTACAATGCGTCGTTCCTCACGCTAACGAGCGCTTGCAGCAAACCAGACACATTTGTAAAAACTGCAATAAGCGTTCCATTTCGGCATATTGTTTTGACATATAATAAATATTTGCAAGATTGCACCGCGCAAAGATTGCGGTTGTGATTTTAAAATCGATCGGTTTCGTTGTGTCCGGGCAGCTATTGTTTCTCTCGCGTCCGGCGCCCGTCCGGCCGGCAGACGTACGTGGGAGCTGGGAGCCACGCCACACTGGACCGTATTACACACGGTTGCGTTCGGCAGCTACGCGCCACACGCCTTTGAACTCCAGATATTATCTCGATCGGCTTTTGTTCTACAACATACACAACATTACTAATAATGATACTAAGATTTATATTACTGGTTTATAGGCCTCTTATAACAAGGTTTAAAAATAAAGTACTTATTTGTATTCCCACAGTTTAAGACTGAGACAAAAACAACAAGTAGGCAATTAAGTGTTGTGTAGACTAGGTAATTTGTCAATGAGTTACAAATCGTGATTAGCAGTAATGTAAACAATAAAATTATGAATTGTGGATATTTCCCTGAATATACAAGACAAGAAAATAACAGGAAATGAAGCAATACGCGTACAAAATAATGAATCATTACCATAATAGGCGGTTCCGGAGTACACGCAGTAGAAACACCATATTTCTCGTCTAATTTAAGTTCAAAACAATAATAAAACGCGAGTTAGAAATACATGGGCGTAAATTAAAGCAAATCAGTGCCCGCATACCGCCGCCCGCGCCGGCAGCGGACCTTACGTGCGAGGCTTCGGTGTTGCACGTCGAGAAAATTGCAGGGTGCACCCCAGTTAGCGCCTCGTAGGTGTCAAGATTGCCATAATTTGCGTCCCGGTGTTGCCCGCAGCGCCTGTCGTCACGTGTTGCCATCTAAATACTTTTATTACTGGGAAAAAGCACAGATTTGCATTAAAATAAAACGTTACGCCCCTAAATGGTACCGCCGAGGGAATAACACCGACCAGTATAAAATTATTGCTTTATTTATCGCTTGTTCAAAGGTAAAAAGAGTAATAAGAGTCGTCAAGTGTAATGAGGTTTTAATAAAGTCTTGATTAAAACTGCTAATTAGCAGCGGCTCTAGTGATGATCATCGTTACATTTGGCGCTAAATATTATTTTTCGAACAGCTGCCTTGCAAGGTTTCATAAACATACCTCAGGATACCGACCCAAGATAACATTCAAAGGTAGTTTTCACTACTTTCATTAAATGCTATTTTTAGCGCAGCTCATGGTGTTACAGAATTAGAAAACCGAACTGTCTTGTATAAAACGCTGATTATTCTCTAATTTAGATATAAATTAAATAAAGTGTCAGGGTGTCAAGGTATGAGATGTATATTAACGATTCGTATAGTGATATTTACGAATATATGTAAGAATTATTTTATATAATTTGATTGATTTATTTATAGACACAGCTAAGAACATGCATGCTTCAGTAAATTATTCACCGATTAAGGATTCATTGAGGGAGACGGGGATTTCTGTTCGTACGGGGAAACAGATTAAATCTTATTCAATCACGAAACGTGCTTTGGAAGCGAATGTCTCCTGATTTTAAGAAGATTAAAGTCAACTCTGAGTCTTCTACAATGGAACCGCCTCTTAAAACTCAAGTTCTCATTTATATTAAAAGTATTTTTTAACTTTGGTAGTGTGTTTGAGAATAGTATCTTTTTGCCGCACCAGAAAACGAATAAGCATTAATATACAATATTATAGATAAGATTATTAAAATGATGACTTATGTTTTTGAGATTCACATTCAATTGTATTCTGCGGACGAAAACGAAATATTCTGCTAACGAGCCCCCGCGGTTTCATAAAAATATGTCACATGAGAACGTTTCCAGAGGAGGTGAGTTTCTTCACACATTAATAAGCCGTTTTGACTTTGTGATTCCTCTAAGCACCGGCAATAAATTGTGGAAACATCAATATTGTATGACGAGATTAATGCCCATGTTCGGTGGACCATTAGGCCTGCATAATCCCATTGTGTTTTTTTCATCAGCTTTGAATTCAAGCTCAGAGCCGCCAAATTGACGACTCTTCAAAAGAAATGATTAAAGCGTGATGAATATATTTATAATAAGTCTGAATCTTTTACTTTTATTATTTTATTTGGTGTCGTCGAATGTCGTCTACAATATTCTAGTAAATAACATTTGAATTACTTATCCCTCTCGCATTATCGGAGCTGCGTACTTAAAAATGTTTATTTTATTTTGCTACATCAATACTCGAGTCACTCGTATCAGCGGCTTTCATATTTCAATTCACATATCGGCGGTTGTCAAAACGTCCCGTTTAAGGCGGTGGTTGATATGCGGCCTCGCGAGGTCCGGGGGCTCGGGCCGAAGCCCCGGCCATCCTTCATATCGGTCCATTCACGAGGCGAGCGGGGCGTCTCACGACACTCGGATGACTTCGCTTAGATTTATGCTCCTGTAATGTGGCGGCTTCTGTAAATGGACGAGTTCTCACCACATCGCCGAGTCAATCCTTTGAATTTATTAGTTTGCTTCTACAGTCCCAACTGACTTATGTAAGTTCCTTTATCGTACCGGGGTCATTGTTTGATTATTGATTTATGCTTATTGGATGATACAGTTAATTGCATCATATTTGATACAAATACCTAGCTCAAAACTTGAACTCAATATCACTGTACGACGTACGTACTCAAAACTATCTGAAGTAATAATCAAACGCATGTTGATAACCCATTGTTATTAACCGCCTTCGACGAAACTACTCCCGGATCCTGTTCGATAATTTAAAGTGCTATCAAAATAGTTCCACATAAATTGTGTGTTGCTGGTGACAGGTCAGCGTGTTTAATAGATTCCACACATACAGTTTGAGGAGCGGACCTGTCATAGCTCCTTTTATCACTGCATGAGTTACGGCAAACGTTACATTTTATTAAGTCATAATTTTGGGCGGAACGAAATGTGGCTTTCGTAATTTTATTTGAAATCCTAACATATTTTAATTACAACTAAAGTCAATGCTTATAGATATTGAATTCTTGAATTTACATAATTATTTATTTAGCAGGTACGAGTTTATCTGAATTGTGACATCAGTAACGGTATTCTTTATCTTTGAAATGTCTGCATACTATCAATTCATTAGTCACTATGGAATATCGATATACTTTTGTTTTTATATTTTTAAATAATTCTTATCTATGTCGCAGGGATATGATAAAAACGGGGATTTGATCAATTCCCTAAGGGATTTGATCAAATCACGGAGGATGTTAAAATAAAAACACGATTTTATCTTTTCCCTAAACAAATCTAGTGAATTGAACAAATCCCTAAACTGGTTCAGTGAAATGACAAAAAACATGTCAGTTCTTATTTGTGTCGCGCTTGCAAACACTAGGCAAGCCGAAGGTGTCTGTCACGCACGATGCAAAACAAATAGACGTGCCTGTAAGAAAAATTATGTTTTATGTAATTCACGATGCCACAAATCAGCTACATGTTTTAATAAGTGATTATTACAAATAGGCACATCATACGCAACTAAAATATTTTTTAAAGAAAATTTGTTCATTAAAAAAAAAAAAATTGTTCTGAGTAATGGTGATTTTTTATATCAATATTTCCTTGTATTGCATACACCTGATTATCATAATTATGTAGGTATATCTTACCCAATAAACCTTTAAAATATCAAAGCAAAATTATTTTTGTCATTTCACTGAACCAGTTTAGGGATTTGTTCAATTCACTAGATTTGTTTAGGAAAAAGATAAAATCGTGTTGTTATTTTAACATCCTCCGTGATTTGATCAAATCCCTTAGGGAATTGATCAAATCCCCGTTTTTATCATAT
This sequence comes from Helicoverpa assulta, assembly GCA_963856015.1. Lineage (NCBI taxonomy): Eukaryota > Metazoa > Arthropoda > Insecta > Lepidoptera > Noctuidae > Helicoverpa > Helicoverpa assulta. The sequence continues at coordinate 9,645,965 of CAWLCW010000016.1, forward strand.
CCCTGCGACATCTATACTAATACTATAATGAGGAAAACTTTGTTTGCTTGGTTGTAATGGATAAACTCAAAAACTACTGGACCGATTTTAAATATTCTTTCACCATTAGAAAGCTATATTATCTGCGAGTAACATAGGCTATATTTTATCCCGGTGCGGGCAGTAGCTCCCACGGGACGCGGGTGAAACCGCGGGAAAACGGCTAGTTATTAATAAAACACCCCTGTAAATATTTACAGAAATATAAGGTTGGCCATCACAAGGAAAATTGGGTTACATAATATAGAGCTCGTGTGGCGCCAATATATCGTCTTAACTGTGCTATTTAATAGAAAGCCATGAATAAACCGCTGGCAAGTTAGGTATTCCACAATTGTATCATAAATTGTGACTAGTGGACGAAGCATCCAAGTTTACTGCACACTCCGGTGATAAATGTTGTTTCTTGTAGACAAATAGCAGCAACATCTTAACAAATTGCTTCGAATCGCCGCGAGTGCCTCAAGGTTGCAACTTGAACCATTTCTCCTATACGGCAAAATATATACAAGTTGCCTGATGTAATGAATATTAATAGAAGCTCCTGAAGATGCCTCACAAAAACATGCATCGTTAGTTTACTTAAACAAATGTCACTCATGCGCAAAATCTTCACGAAGGACAAATAGCCCTCGGGATTATTTATGATGATGATAACGAAATCTAAAACGACTCAATTTAAAGGCTCAATAAAATTAAACGACGAATAAAAACGTCGTAATCTCATTGTTGCGCATTAACATAACTGGGTCAGAAATTCAGAATAAGAACTGTGCTATATGTCATGAAATAAAAAGTTCAACAGGTGGAGACGGTTACAACGAAGATTTGAAAGCGGTAGGTGCTATAGTGAGTAATGGAAAAACAATAATGGTCGGTGGGATGGTAAATAATAAAGAGCGAGTGAATGACACGCATGTATGTAGCCCGTGCGATATGCCGAAGACTGACGCGTGAGGCCGGCGGCGTGACGTTCACTTGAAGGTTTATTTAATCAAGGAGCGGTACCACACCACCAGCCCGGGGCCTGGTGTGCAATACGCTCCTGCCGTCTCAATCTCGATTGCCCCCGTACAATTGCATTGTCCTCGGGTGATAGAGAATTTAATGAAATTTCTTCACGGCCTTTACGGATTATAACATTGTCTGACCTCAGTACAGATCAGTAGTTGTTTTACTGTTTGCACTTGCAGTCATATGAAAACGATTACATTTTGTATTACATTCGAACACGTGAGAGCTATTTTCTACCATCAACTATGGCGTCTAGATGTTATGCATGATAGTGGCGTTTCTATGTAGTTTCTAGTTAAAAGCACTTTACAATTTCGTATCTTCAGTTTCACCAGCATAATCTCTCGGAGATCTTAAAATAAAATCTCATCTTTTGTCTTATTCGGTTCTAAGCAATATGTAGCGAAATTTGAAGGCTTTTAGTAGTTTAGCTTGGAGGGTAGTATAAAATTTGTATAACAAATGAGGGGCGTGGCCGGGATCCGTCACAGTGGCGGTGGACGCGGTGTGGGGCGCTAGATGGGTGGCCTTTCAGTGCAACTTATGCCGTGGTAACGTTTCATGCTAAGCTTTTATTATGTTGCTGAATATTAGGTGAATTTAAAAATATTTTAAAATCTGAACAGGAGTCAGGATTTTATGGGCTCAAGAAAAACAATTGTGAAAGTACGTTGAGTTAGGTAAAGTAATAAAACAATTTGCCCAGTAATATTGAGGTAGGCATCTCAATTTTGAGTTTCAGAATATAGATACTGTTACTTACGTATTTTATATGCACGTGCCTTAATACTAAACTGCATATAATATATTTTAATAGGATGGCGGTAAAGTGCCTGTATCATGGCGTGTTAATGAAGTTAATAATAAAGCGATTGCGGCTTGCATTGCAATGTAACTAAATTATCATAAAAGTAATATTTGTATATTTTTGCTGATCTCTATCTCGATACCACAAGAACATAAAAATCGCCTGAAATATATGTACAAGGTGGCGCGAAACTTGTCACACTATGTAATTGGGCAATATTTTTTAATAAATATTTCCTTTTGGTGTTTTTTTGATGGTAGGAATTAATGTCGTGCAGAACAGTGTTTCGCGTCACCCTGTACCTAAATCTTTTAAATCTGTTAGATCTGTCATCAGTTTCATTTTACACTAAAGTTTTTATTTTTGACCATTTTAACCGTGGAATCATTAAAAGTCCGTGGTTATAAAGTAGTTATACACTTTACTACTGCACGAAGAGACATTTGTATCTTTATTTCGCTTTGCTGTCGGCGTATCTAGATGAAGCTTTGCTTAATGCAATGCAATTATGAATATGCAAGTTAAATTAGTTCAAACGTTTTGTAGATATTTTTAATGCAGTCAGATTAAAATGGACGATGGGTTGTAAAATGCTGGTGTTAATTTCTTGTTGAATATTTTTGTAGTTATCCTTGATCGTTCCCAGGCGAGCAATAAACTTCGTAGGTGTTACGGGGCTATTGTTATCTACAGTTGTTTGTTAAAGCCTCAGTTTTACTAATAACATACATTTGGGTAAGCGGAGGCCTCCACCGAAGCCGAGAATCCAGCCACCTCCGCCGAAGCAACGTGATATTAAGCTATTACTTATCCTGGCAACCCGCTTGTTTTTGGCAAACAAAATAAACACGGGATTAAACGATTCGTACTACGATCAATAGGTTTCGATACTTTATATTGAAGTGTCTCATAGTTTTACACTTTTAAGCACTTTTTAGGTAATATAATACAAAAAGTTTTGGTTGCTAGTCTTAAAATAGATTTTTTACTACCGTCTTTTTATGTCTAAGTTTGAATATAACGATATTAAGGTATTTGGTCCTTGGTAATTTGAGCTTAATTCTCTGCCTGTTCAATAATCACGTAATAAAGTCTTACATATATTCTGAATTGCTATCAGGGACAAAATCAGTTTCAACTTTCAAGAGATAGTAAAATTTTTCGAAGTATCTGTTACAAAATAAAAGTATCAAGACCATTGACTATTTTCGTACTAAAAGAAACATAAAACACCATCAAGATATATGCAAATATCTGTTTGTTTTATCGAACTAAAAGAGTATTAATTTGGTATCGGATATCGGAGAGATGATCGCACCCGAAATGGATACATCATTTGCTATTCAAATAGCCTAAAGCTAAAGGCTGTAGATAAAATCCCTGTGTTTTAGTTAAACGAATCTGTTGTTTTATTCTTTATACTTTTCTTTGAAGCCGGTATGAATTGAAGGTTGGCAAACTGGCTTTCACTGTAATACATCCATTGATTAATTTGCAGGTTTTTATTTATGATCTCACTATAAATATAAATTACTAGCTTTCGCCCGCGGTTTCACCCGCGTCCCGTAGCTGGATGGTGACAAAAACTATCCTAAAACCTTCTCCCGGGTCTAGGTTACATCCCCTTTAATTTTCAGCCAAATCGGTCAAGCCGTTTTCATGTTATGTCGTGACAACGGAAAGCGGGTTTCACATTTATATATACAAGCTGTTGATTTGCATCCGTGCCATAGTCAAGGACGTAATTATACTAATGATTCTCAACCCAAATCAACAAAAAAATTGGTACAAAAATTTTTGATTTTAATTTTTTTTCGGAAATCCGTCAATGTCATCTAGCCGTATTAAAACTTTGCGCGTGTGTTACTGGCCTTAAAACCGTGCTGCGCCCTCACACAAACGCAAACACAAAGCATACGCAACGATTATTCATAATTTTCATTCATAAAATTGGATTACTTCTGAAATACTATGACATTACAATGACAAAAAAAGCAGTGCATATTAGCTATTTCCCGTTTTCTGTAATTCCAATCGATTATTTACGTATGTTATGTCCTCCTCCTGAAGTATGGCACAAATGCAAATCAACACCTTGTATAGATAGATTATAGCAAATATAAATTATTATAGCAAATAGCAATGTAGGCACATGTGTGAGTATTTACTGAAATTATCATTCTATTTAACTCCTAAGACAATTTCATTAAAATTTTCAAGAAAACCACACTGTGGTTAATATATTATTTTACTTACTTTTCATACTATAAATATTTTATGAATTGCCTCCACCCTTGATTGACTTGCCATTTGATGTAAATGTATTAGTAGGTGAGTGCGACAACTGATAGACTGGGGTTGACGCGGCCCGTGCATACACATCCCATTCATTCAATACAAGTGTCATTCAATCAGTTCAGTTCTCAGCACTGATTCATCATCGTCACTTTGAGGCCTAGGCTTGATAGCTGCTACGAATTAATTTGTACTGGGAAAAATATAGGCCGTGTTGTAAGTGGGATTGCGTTACGGCTTAAAATAAACGCCACAAAATTGTATGTAAGTAAATATTAAGAAGCTACATACGTATTTCAAGATATTCCAAAAAATCTGCTTTTAAGGAAAATGAATTTAATTATTTGTTTTCAATTTTGTGTAACGATTTGATTTTTAGTAAAAGTGTTTGCAATTAGTTAGCCAATAAGGAAACGTTTATAAACCAGGAAGATTGTATCGTGCCACAAGATAAACATCACCAGATGTCTTAAAAATTGCAAAATGTCCCTTATTGATCCTGCTAAATATTATTACTTCATTTATTTAAACGACTTCATTTGTACTTGGAAAAGCATTGGGGAGTGATACAATCGTGAAGTACACTATTTCGGCTTTTGCCTCGAAAACATTTAGGTACTTAAGAGTACCCTACAGGCTAAACAGTCGGCCGATAGTTGGCATTTTTTAAATGAAAATCTCGATTCCAATCAAAGTTTACTGTCGTTCTAACACCGACAAATACTTGATCTTTGTAATGTGCGTACTACTCATCCTCATACTCATCTTCATACTCATCTTCATGCTCATCTTCATACTGATTTACGAGCGCAAACAAAGTATCGGCCAACTAAAAGTTTGCAGTGTGCGGATGTTCTAAAGGCTTTCAGAAGGAGGTATGATTGGTTAAGGGAAGAAAAGCTTCCAGTTTTATATTGTGTTCCCATTCGGTGGTACATATTTGAATACAAAGGTAATTAGCCCCGATTGTATGCCAGACAATTGCATGCGAAAGCTTTAATTAACATCTGAGTAAATACTGGTTTGATTTATGTTTGAGGTACCGTAATTAGCGGCTCTTAACCGAGGGTAGTTAAAGCAACGAATATTAAATTATTATTTGTATTTTCGATACAAAAAGTTCCAGAAATCAAAGGCACTGGTCCCACTAATTAGTTTCTGGTTTTCGTCTGTTAATTTAATTTTAAAATGAAGGCCTCGATTCAATGTTGGAATTGTAGGAATTTTGTTCCTTGGAAGTGGTTGTTGTTTATTCAATATTCATGTTTAATTCGAGAATTAAAATTCATTAGTCAATAGTTGAAACTGCAAATGAGTCATTAGTTCCTTCTTGTATTTGTTATATAAATTCCATCTAAGGTTTTTTTCGTGTTCTCCCAATAATTATGTATACGGGTTCAGGATAAACGCGTTTATGTCTTCTGTTGATCGGTTTGTTACCCTGTAGCCCTTTCATTAAATGGAACGATTTTGTTCAAAATAATTCACACGAAAACCAATAACACATGATTGGTGGATGATACAGGAGATTAACAAGATTGTTGGTATCGGTATCAAGTGCGTATTTAATTGGTGTGAAAACAACGGGAGAGTGTGAATTTTGACAACTTAATAACGCAGTGTTTTGTTAAACCAATAAAGTCGTTCAGTTTCCATGTTAACGAAGTAGAAACAACATATTAATGGAATTGGTTTGGTTATCAAAACCATACATAATTACACCAAAGATATAAAAAAATAAACTTTAAGTACTGCATTTAAAATGAATCGTTTGAAAAGAAAATCTTTTAATAAATCCGAGGCTTAGAGATTATTAATAAAGGACTGAGAAATTATTAAAAAGGTTATCTTCGCGTTAAATTGAGATGTACTTTTGAGTCCCTTTATAGCATGGGTTCCCGTGTTATTTAATGGAGTATTAAATGTCTCCTAAGAGCATTTAAGGCCTTTATGAAGCGCGGGTAAAAAACCCAAAGGGCATAAAGTGTCAAATGTCGGGTGACGTGGGGTCCGTGTAGCACCTACCATTGTTAAGCTTCTTTATTAAGCAATTTATTTTGTACAGGACTTACACTATTTGGCCTTTTAGAGATGTTTTAGAACTTGCTTTGGGGAGAGGGCTAATGTCAATAAGCTGAAAAGTTTGTTTATTGTTTGCAAGCGCAAATCTCAGGAACTGAAAAATGGTTTGTGTTAAGTGGCCCATATATTGAGGAAGGCTATAGCTATAGGTTTTATTTGAGCGCGACGAGGGTGAAGCCACCAGCAGTAGATAATTTAATACAATTATTGAAATATAATATTTTGTATGAAGTCTCAGTTGAAAAGTTTTCGAGCCATTCAAGAAACTGTTTGTCATTTACGCTGTCACATTGATACAACGTTAATGTAATCTTTCATTCAGTTGAAGAGAAATACTTTTTTACCAGTATTGACGAATTAAAAGAGCTGATTATGTTTTAACGAGACGAATACCTGAATGTTACTGTTCTTGTCAATAAGTAACTTATTTCAAAGTTAAGTAAGTATTGTTAACTTTTTCATAATTAATAAGGAGTGGGTATACATAGGTTAAGGCTGTAAGTAGATTCGAAATTTATTTAAATACGTATATTTGACGGCTTAAGTGGGTTTCATTACTATAATTACCATTTGTTACTCTCAGTTAATTACTATATGAAAATTTATGTGTATTGCTCTTGTTAGTGAGTTTGATTATTCGGTTTAAAAGGTAACTCTAGTAAACGCCGCCGGTTAAAATTAAAATATTGTATTTCAGAAAACTGTTAAACATAACTTACAGGTTTTATTTTATTTTATACTGTAAAAAACTTTTTTACAAAAAAATTAAACCGACTTCCAAAAACACTAAAAAGCAAAAAAAAACTAATTTTAGGTGCATCGGCCTAGAAGTCGGTGTCTAATGGATGTTACTAAGTTAATTTTGCCACCGACTTGTAGGCCGATGCACCTAAAATTAGTTTTTTTTTTGCTTTTTAGTGTTTTTGGAAGTCGGTTTAATTTTTTTGTAAAAAAGTTTTTTATTTACTGCTTTTCAGTGATACGAATAGTTGTCACTATCCATATAAGTGGAAAGTTCTCATCAATACAAAGAATATAAGCCCAAATACGAGGTATTTTACATATTCAGTTGTCGAGTCCCCTCGACCTTCTCTGGTCTCCATTATCAGGTCAGCTCCAAACCTTCACTGTTGCAAAGGTCTCGTCAATACAAATAATATAAGCCCAAACACGAGGTAGTTTACATATTCAGTTGTCGAGTTCCCTCGACCCTCTCTGGTCTCCATCATCAGGTCAGCTCGAAACCTTCACTGTTGCAAAGGTCTCATCAATACAAATAATATAAGCCCAAACACGAGGTAGTTTACATATTCAGTTGTCGAGTTCCCTCGACCCTCTCCGGTCTCCATCATCAGGTCAGCTCCAAACCTTCACTGTTGAATAGTACTTTCAGGCATACACCTGAGTGTCAAGTTTTTACACTATGTATGCCTACAACTTTCGAAGGTTGCCCTCGATTTCTCAGGGTTTCCATCATCAGATCCTGACCTGATGACTATGGGACCATCTGGCAGCTATTTCGCGTCGAACAAAAAAAGAATCACGCAAATCGGTCTATAAACCTCGGAGTAATCGATGTACATACATAGATAAAAAAAAAAAAAAAAAAAAAAAAAAAAAAAAAAAAAAAAAACATACCGGCCGAATTGAGAACCTCCTCCTTTTTGGGAAGTCGGTTAAAAATAAGGAAACCATTTATTTTACAATTGAATTTAATCAGTATCAAGTAGGTATAAACAATTAATTGAGTTTTGATGTAGCCGATCATTAAACAGCAATATCAACGTATATAAAACTAGAGCTTAAAAATATCTTGTTATTTGCCTCCTACGTTTTCCCACAGGCTTTGCTCTAAAAAATCATAACAAATTAGTCATAAATTTTCACGGTGCATCATAGATTATGATTCTCCTACTGTAACAGTAGACCCGTTGACCTTAACGATAGCGATTTTTAATGCTTCATTTTAGAGAAGGTACCTTTAGAGTCGAGGACCACCCCGACTGTTGCTTGCATACGTAATGCTAAGTTCATATGATTTGAATTAATAACGCGTTACGATCAATTAGGTAATGAGGTTCGATATCTTTAGGCGCAGACATACGCGTGTTTTCATCAGTTTGAATAATTCCTCCGCACTGGTGGTCCGTAACTGATGGTTGTTATTTTTCTTATTTATCTCCTGATTACGTTTTATTGGTGTCTTGTTTGTTAATACATGCATTAATTAGTTGCGCGCGCATTTAATTTGATTACGTTTAATTACCCATTTACGATCGTCTCTGACCTCCGTGCTGGTGACATTGTGAGATAACAATACCGAAGCTCTTGTAGGAAATAATTCGTTTTCACATTTAATTACTCGACAGTGATTTAAATCTTCATTCTGTCATTGGTGTAGTGAGATACATATAATTATTGTAATAATCGTAAAGATTTTTAGTGCTAGGGCGGGTGCGGGTTAACTGGCCTAGCTATTTCAGTCGTGCGTGAGGCGTTACCTCGGTAATAACTTGCGAACATTTCATGTCATTCCATCATTGCCGAAGAAAAATATCGCCATGTTCGGGTTCTTACAGTTTCGCAAATCTTCAGAGAATAGTAGGGGCTATAAAAGTCAAACTCCTTCGAGATAAAGTGGACGAGAGTAATTGGCATCTAACTTATTGGTGACTTGCTTGCTGTTCCGTACATTTTATCAGACATGAGTACAGAAGACTGAACTGAGGTGTAATTAAAAATATTCTAAATGGTTTAGGGTGTGCTTGGGACGCAAAACCGTTTAAGTTGGGCAGGGCAAGGCGGGTTGGTGTAATATTTCAATGCTGCCTCACCAACAAAACAAATGAATACTTCGAGTGAAATAACCTCACTTAAATGACCCTCTTAATAGCTCTAAATACCGTGATGCTGCGGTCAGCCTCTAATACCAGTCCTTAAACAATGAGTTATGTTAATAGTTACAATATTTCATTAAAATAATAATTAAGTCGTTGCTATGAGTAGTCCAAATTAGCATCATAAGCTTAAGCTTTATATTTACGTTTATAGTTTGTTAATTGAATTTAAATTTGCGTCTCACCGCGGGAAGCGCCGCGGATCGTGGGGAGCAGATAATGACTGTTTATAACATTTAATATCTCATTAAAAACTTTCTATGTCAGATTTGGGAACACACAGCGAGAATTCCGAAAAGGTCCCAGAAAAAAATATGCTAAAGGAGATTGAAGATTGTCCACGTGTGGCTTTACTGTAAACATGGGGCACAATGGTTGAAGACGCCACTAAAAAGCTAATATGTCAATGGGGCACGCAATGTTGCACAACAATGCTCTATTCTGGGCGCACTGTCATGCGTATAACTTTATTAAAGACGTGCCCCCGTGGAGGATCGATAGGTATGTCACTATTGACATCTTAATGTGGGTTTGGATTTGCGGTTTTTGGCCTAATGTAGGCTATTATGTTGCCAAAAAAACTGTTGGTTTACCGAACAATAAAAGACATACGAAACTGATACTAAGGTATTTACAACATTTTTACTGATGTACATAGGTACTTCAAAAATATAATATTCTATTGCAATAATATGTTTGTCATCTTATTTCGCAATACTAACCGATATAGAGAAGGCAACATCCGCTGTCGATGCACATCCGGAAAGGTGCCATCTCGAATAAAAGCTCCGACATAATTCGTCATATTATTCATATAAAAATCAGTGCAAGATCGGCAGATGCGAAAGGATTGCACACATGTTGGCAAGGTGCGCAAGAGTCTGCTATATGGCTTGTGCCAAACACTTCGCTCGGCAAACAATTCTCTTTAATATTAGCTCGCATCTGTTTAGATAAGCATTTCTCTATTTGACCCTTTGAATGTTACACAAAATGTGAGATGATTCGCATTTAATTCGTTGCTGGTCACTATACTGTTACTGATGTTCGATGTAACATATTTTAGCCGTAGTTTACCCATATGGCACTTTTCAATCATAAAATCTTCAAGAGACAAGATTTAAACGAAGCTAAAGCTATGAAAAACAAAATTATAAGGTACTAGCTTCCGCCAGCGGCTTCGCCCGCGTGGTGTGTTGATAAAAAGTAGCCTATGTGTTAATCCAGGGTATCACCTATCTACATACCAAATTTCAATCAAATTGGTCCAGCCGTTTTAGCGTGATTGAATAACAAACATACATCCATACATTCTCACAAACTTTCACATTTATATAATAATATATAAGTAGGATAAACTTTTAAAATAATCAATTTTATTAAATGATTCTTTTGTAGTATTCATAGTAAAAGTATCTTGATGAATTGGAAAGACAGCAAAAATAATAAAAGTAAAGTGGGGCACACAAATTGAGTGCAATCATCGCCTCTGAACAGTAATCGAACTTTATAATATACGAGTAATTAAAATGCAATAAAAACTGCGATTGCGTAGGTATAAAAACTGAAGGACTTGTAGTTATTTTTGCACAGGCTTTGCAAGAACTTGGATTCTGTGGAGGTCCTCGACGCGTGGCGCGGTGCCTTTTAAAGCAAGCCTCGGTTCCAGTTTAGTAATTAAAGTTACAACTTTATCGATCAAAGACTTTCCAATACACGGTGGACCACCGGGCCGCGTATCTGCATCGACTGGCCTCAACGGTTTATAAATATTAGCTAGGCTGCCACGTAATGGAACTGTCAGCCGATCGCTCCTTGTCTACCAATAATCCTGCGAATGAGTTTATTACTAGTGCACTGCCCACATAGCTGAGCCTACTTTCGTTGGCAGACGAGACGGCCACGGACGAATAAGGATAACAGCCCATTACCTTTGCAAGTTAAACAAGACTTTACTTTTTGTGCGATTCGATGGGACTGACGCTTGTACACTTTTTCTCGAGTATCCGTGTATACACGGTGATAAACCAGTAGATGAGTTTATCAACTACCTCGGATACAGTATTCTCTCCGCTATTTAGGGACGCTCAATCAAAATGTATTTCCATTGCAATTTTCACAATAGGCTCCTTTCAGTTCATTGTTATTTTCGTTTTAAAATCTCAAAGTATGAATGATACAAAGACTGTAATTATCGGTTATGGTTCCGTTTGCTCTTTCGTAGCTCATTGTGTTCAGTAGATGTCTCTATTTTGCGAATTTCTAAGGTGTGGGCTGGCTAAATGTTATTTGACGATAGTATTGTGAGCACGCCCGCAGCGCCTTTGTATCCGCACTTTGTGCTCCGATGTATTTTGCGAATTCACTTGCAGGAAGGAGAATTCGAACTAAGATGATTGATGGCCTTAATATAACGCTCTGGGATCTCACTGTTCATAAGACTATGTGAGAAGTTATATGACTCTGGGGAAAAAGGTTATACAGGAATGAATTTTATCCAGTGCGCAAACTTTGTCAACTTATAGTTAAATAAGTTTTATAGATACGTATATTTTTATTTTGTCGTGTTTTAGTACAAAAAAGAAAAGTTATTGATATCGAAAGATGTTTATTTTGTAACCGACTGTACGGTCACAGTCGTCATAGTAGGCACGGCGGCAACGCGAAACCGGTTTACTGACGCGAGCGCTGCTCCAAGCGCGTAAGAATAGTTGGTATCCATATTTTGCTGATTTTAGGGCGGACAAAAGAATGAAAAAAAATTGTTTACTGATGATACAAATATGTTCTGTTAATGATTCTGGACCACTAGTTTTTTTTTGTGCACTGCTTAAAATTCATTCCTGTATAAATAATTCTCATGTTGGCTTTCACGGTAAACCTGTGAAGCCATAAAATTATACCTATTAGATCTTTATCGATAAGTTTAACGACTCTCTGGCGAGAACGTTATTTGCTTCTTGGTATATTAACTTATGTTAACATTACAAAGATTGATTAAAATCTGCAAAGATTACAATTATGTCAATAACTCGTTTTTAAGGAAATGGTATATTATAATAAATGACGCAAACAATAAAGCAAACCAAAACCTATTAAGCCATATAACCCTTAATAAACCAATTATCATATGACTGCAAATTGTTATACCACTAAAAGAACGTACAATGACAGAAACAAAATAACTGAAAAAAAAGTCAAGGGCCAATATTAAATACGAGTACTTCTCGGAGGCGACACCGAGTCTATTAAAATCACTTTAGCGCCTTCTTCAATGGATGATTGAAAGCTTCTAAACAATTCATTCTTCCCTGTGTCTCAATGGCCCGGCCCACATTCCTTGTGTAATCTTTTTAAAGCACAATAGATGTGACAATGGCGAGCTCTTCACTATTCAAGTCCGTGTAAAATACTGACGTTCCGTTCTAAATTAAGGTAACCTTTTTCAGTCGTTCACTGAAGGCAATGCCGCCCAGTGAGCAGGTTTTAAAGCTTTAATAGTTAATGAAAAAGTGTCATCACTCATATTCGACCTTATTCTTAAACCCGTAAGATTAATTTTGTCTCAGTAGAACCAGTCGCGAGTTGTGTTGTAGGTATTCGTATTGGCTACGGTCTCATTGTTGTTACTCTAAATACAAAGCAACGAGTCTCTTGAATTTTTATTTTGCTGACCGTAATAAATTTCAAATGCTGTACTGTGGACCGCATGGTTCCACTTGTGCCCTTAACATGAATTTAATGAAAGTTACATTGTTTACGTAACAGTGAAAATAACAGCTGATCCACAGGCGCCATTACTCTTTGTTATTGCCTCGCACTTATTATAATTTCTACTAAAGTTAGTCCAGACAGTCTTACATTGTTAGCTGCTAGCTAGCAATAACATTAGTTGAGTTGCGGATAAGATATAGATAACTTCTAACTACTCATTTTATGAGCTCGTGTGGCTACTGAAATGCATACTTTTGTCTTTTATTGCTCATAACGCAGATTATTCCATATACTTTTTTTCATTGCGTTTTTTTAGCAGAAATTATTCTCGTAATCTGTGGAAAATAATTATTCGGTTATAAAGCCAGGGATATAAAACTAATAAGCTTTGAATTTGTTTCTTAAATGGGAAAAAGGCAAAACAGTCGTAACTAGTCGTAATTGCATTTTATTTTACTGAGTATTATGCACTTGATTCTTACTAAGTATCACATTTCAAAACATTGTAGAACCGCTTTAATATGATTCAAGACTTGATCAAACCGATTCAAATCTATCGTGGTCAAACATATTTAAATTCAATGGCACGTGTACAGGTCCACTATACAGTACACCTTTAAACGAATATTCCAGGTACGATCCCAAAAAAATGATTTAAAGTAGGGGAGTGAGGGGTCCCAACCATTTTTTTGGACAAGGTGGGCCCATATAACGCGGAGCCGCTGCCCGTAGCGCTCATTCACTAGACCGTAGTCGACAACATCGAAGCTCCCAAAAGTTTTCTAAAATTTTACCTGCCGCGTGCGCATCTAACATCGTACTTTACAATCATTCGTCAAAATGCTTCAAGGAATTCAACACAAACTCTCCGATTATCACGTCGCTTACGCCAAAAGTGACGTTCCCAGAATGGTGCCTATTGCACCGGCTCCTGATCGCAAATATCTGACCCTGGATCTGCAAACTGATAAGAAGAAATACAATTACAAGAACACTGCGTATACCGGGCCACAAGCAGCTTCAATTGCGAGGAGGAATGCCCGGGAAAGGAATCGTGTAAAACAAGTGAACGATGGATTCAATGCCTTGAGGAAGAGACTTCCAGCTGCTGTCATTGCTGCCTTATCTGGAGGTGCTCGTCGTGGATCTGGAAAGAAGCTGAGCAAAGTGGATACCCTCAGAATGGTCGTCGAGTACATCAGGTACTTGCAAAACCTAATCGACGAAAGCGATGCAGCGAATGGAGTTACAAGGACCGCGCAAGTGGAGTCTCAAGCGCCTTACGAAGTAGATGAAGGCGTTTTTGGTGGAAGTTCTCCGTATTCTGACTCAGTGCCTTCGCCAGCTGGTTCTGAGTGTTCATCTGGAGTGTCGTCCGCGTACTCAGGTGGTTACATCCCCAACAACTACCAGCCCCATGAAGAACAAGTGAGTCCTATGGATGAAGACGACTTACTTGATGCTATAACTTGGTGGCAGCACAAGTAGATAACTACTACCTAGTGTAAAAAGTGCGTGGTATCTAGTCTTCAAAGTCAATGAACTCTCAATAATTTATTGTCTTTATCGTATAGAGAAATAATAGTTGTACGTAGATAATTCACTAGATAATGTAAATTATGTTGTTATTGTTATGGCTGTGAGTGTACATTTTGTATAGATATTCGAGTAATGTTACTCGTTATGTAAATAATATAAAAGATTATTATAATATAAATGAAAAATATAAAAATTCTTACAAATATACTTTGTGGTTTTAATCTGATTTTTATCCTTATGTTGATGTCACTTTACAACTCTTAAACTTTGAGGTTTGAGGATTACATTACATGTTAGTTTGATATTTTTTTACAAGCATACAGCTACTAACTTTATGGATCAAACCTTGAAGGATATTATAATGAAATAAATAATAAAAACTTATTTTACACTCTCACATATAATATGATTTACTCTTGATCCTTTAAAAATAACTGCAGTAGTTCCAAGGCTTAAAAGGATCTTCTTATTTAACATAGAAATAAAAATACTGAAGATAGCTATGATCGAGTTGAATTCCATAGCTGATGCTTCTTGATTAAGAAAGAAATAGTACATAGGCATTCTAGTTGTAATCTTGATAAGGCAAGAAGATTTTTTAAAATGTAATATTAGTGTGTCTTAAAAGTATAGACTACGAGATGTTGTAGTTGAAATGCTACGTTAGTATTTTGTTTCGTCTTCGTTATTATATAGCTTCCAAAAATTGAATTTCGTTTTTAAATGCTACGTAATTACAGCCTCAGATTGCAGGACAGCCAAAAACCCGCAAAGCATTCCGATAAAAGTGTGAAAATAAATAAATAATAACCTTTTAAATTCATTATCGAAAGAAACGGTGAATGAGATACGAAACCGCGTAGAGATAGGTGTGCAGAATTATTTTATCTTCGTAGATTTAAAAAAGTACTGATACGGCCAGCGAGCTTGATTAAGCCATCGATGCGCAAACGCAGCTCCGGTACATTGTTATACAAGATTAATGGTGTTCACCAAGATAAGGAGGTGGGAGCTAAATGCATTTACATGTGCGAATAAAAAGACACTGATAAAGGGACAAAGAAGCTCGCGACGAATAAAAATGGTACCATTTATTGTGACACATACAGTTCTACTGGTTGTACTGCATGCTGTAGGACTCACAGTAACTTGTTTGAACGTTTTAATAAGCGTATTATCTATGGAAACTCTGATTAGTTTAGTTTCAATATTCTATAGGAGAGATATATGCTCATTGTGTCAACCGCGTCGAATATACGCCATATCTTATATAGGTTTAACTCAAGTCGGATAAGGTTAACTTCTAGGAATTACGAGGGTTTTAGTAAATAGCTCGTCGCAGCATATAAGGGCTTGCACGATATCTCATGTTGTCGTCAAGCATAAATTAACATTAGGCCTTATAAAACTTTTAATAGCTCGCGTGTCGCTGCGGCCGTGTGTAAAACAAACAGATTTATATGCAATCGCAGATTGTGGTTTACGATTATGGAAAATGCTGATAGAAGAGGAAGCTAACGAGTAATTAAACCTAATGCGAGTCACTGCAGACGTTAACTCACGTAATTGCGATTAATATTTTTACGATCAGGCAACACCGACAGGCACGTGGGAAACTGTTGGCGCGCTACAATGAAGCCTCCGTGTTACTTCTATCAGTACAAAAGATTAGTTCTTTAAAAGCCCTGAGGTTTACATTACGTTGCTTTTATTTGCTTCCGTTTTGTATAAAAAGATTGCGACAAAAGAATCGAATGATTTTGGCGAATTCCGGAAACTATTTATTTCTATCGGAGCTTTGTATCGATAATCTTATTATTTGGGGCACGTGAGCTTTGTTGTGTTCGTGATATTTGCGAATACTTGACGATAAGCGACTCGTATTTAGGGTACGTTTGTGTGTTTAGGCTGTTGGTAGTATGAGGCGATAGTAGTTGAGAACAATTGAATAACAACCAAGTACTGATTGTTTGTAAAAGTGAAAGTAAAATCAAATCATTGCTAAAAAAGTGTTTACGTTATATTTTCAATTTGCTATAAAGTTCTAGCATCTAATATAAAAATTCGATTGGAATAAAGCATATTAAGAATCAAAGAGATTGAGCACCCTTTATCCGTTTAGTGTTTTGTTAAATAACCCTTTCTTTAAGCAGCATTTGAATGGTCCAATTTCCTTAGAAGTATTAGGAATAAAAACGTTTGTTTATACACTCACTAAATGCTTTATCTCGGTAAATCAGTTAACCAGTGTTTAGAGTAGATGTTATCTCTTTGTTATACTCGATTCTGTGTACCATTGTTCCTTAATCGCTCAACTTACAGTACAGTCGTCTAATCGATTGTTATTGTTAATTCTAAATAATCTATTTCAAACCATTCAATAGGTGCATTCATTTGTTATATTTTAATTAATCTTTCACTTTCACTCTTATTGTACTTATAATTAATGGTGGTTTGTGTATAGGAAATAAATTGTTGAAATTAATTTTCGAATGACGTGTTTTCTTTAGATAAGTTCAGGCCATTATTTCAATGGCTTTGTAAAATGTTTACGTTAATTTATTGGTAAGTATGTAGTTGTTACTCGGTTACTTTCTTCCTGACAAAACTAATGAAAAGGTACTCTCTATAACTCTAACATGCTGGCAATGAGAATTTATGCAAGCTCAGTGGCTTATCCTTGAACGTGTAAAATAATTTCGCTATGAATAACTTTAATAAATTACCTATGTAGATAAGTTAGTTTTTAAAGTCTTATAATAAAATGTATCTAAAACAATTTATCTGGCGCACGGCGGTATGGTAGGTAAAGACGTAATTGGTACAATGATACGAGACAAGTAAGGGCCATCACTTATGCAAATGCTTTATAGCCCGACTCAGTTCGGACGCTCGCCGCATGATTTATTACAAATCGATACATTATATACTCGTTTACATATACATATGTTACATCGAATTTGAGGCTTTATTTATAGCTTTATGATTGATCATTATCATGTTATTGGATTATTTATACACTGGATTTTGGTGATAAGCGGTATTAAGGGCAATTTGGCAATTTTCAACCAAAATAAACTGTACGCTAACCGCCATCATAGCTGTGTTTTAACATTAATTCATTATAAAGAACATAATCTATCAATAATAGCAATAATTTTATTAGAATAAAATTATAAACGCCTTTGAAATGAATGAACATAATTAATTTCATTCATCCTTTCGCTAATGCCCACAACAGTTACCACATAAGTTACGTACAGACAGAAGAAATAAGGCTAGCGGCAGACAGGTCCTAGTATATATATAAATAATCGTCGGATATCGGCTTCCTTCGTCGGGTGTGCGCCAGCGCAGCCTGGGAACTCGATGTGATCGACGCGGCTCGGGTCACGCGCCTATCACTCTCTGATATCGAAATAGGGATATTGTAGTAAAGAAAAAGTCTGTTTTTTTACTTTGATTAGGTATGTGATATTAGTAGGTATACGAGTAAGTAGATGCTATTTAAATATAGTAACAGGGTAAGAAATAAATGACAGTGGTTCCCTTAGGTTTCTCTGTGGTAATCTTACATATTCATAATGTGCATAACCAGTGTCTGTAGGCTTTTTAAAGAGGAAAAGAATTATGAGTCTGAAAAAGTTTAAAAAACATCAAATGCATACTGTAGCGACTGTGGTTCAGTATAAGATTTAAAAACCTTTCTTCCTTCACAAAATTGAAATTTAGGTTTTATTTTGTCATGCATAAAGAAAGATGTGTACCTATTGAAATTTTTAAATTAAATCTTTTACAAGAATAAGTAAAGCATACATCTGCCGACCAGTAGCCGATTCTAAAGAAGATAATTACAAGTTATAATATGTTGTACTGCGTTGAAAGCGTGGCCACTTGACCGCAAAACAGAAAGTATCAACTTACAAGGAAATATGAATTGCGACATACGATAGTGCTAATTCCGAAATTATGAGTCGAACCTTCTATGAATGAAGTTTTAATTATTATTTTTGTTTCTCATCATGGCATGCTTCTATGTGAAAAAAGAACTAAAAAACCTTTTGAATTTCTCGAACATTTGCAATCGGATGATACACTTTTGTGATGTGCAATTTGAGAATGATTTCCGCATGAAATACGTCAAATAAGCAACTCTCATGTTCGTAGGTTTTTTCTTCGTTTCCTCCGTCTTTTTAAACACTTCAGTGCGGTTCGGTTTGTATGAAATTGTCCGGGTTTCTCTAAGGGCACATTGTAACAAGCGTTTTTTCTTGTAATTTCGTACTTGAAATTGCGCAACATCGTTCACCACGTACTTTAGTGGCTTCAATATATTTTGTTCCGAATAAAAAATACCTTTTAACGATACCGACGAATTTTATTTCATTTTAATGGCACTTAAGTTGGAAACATACCAAAAGTGAATTTTATTAGATTTTGAAGCTCGGAATGTGTAAGTATCAGCTACCGAGGTATCTAATAAATATCAATAGAGTCATATAGACATATCGTATTTTATAAACTAACACATTTAAAGACGGTAACATTCGTAAATATGTCGTTGTGCATGTGTTTATGTGGACATCAGCTAGTGATGGGACACAATATGCCGATACAATCATTCGACTCGATATAAAGTAAAACAGGAGCCAAATGACTATTTAAAAGTGTTCAAGAAGGCAGGTGTTGAATATTATAGTGCCAATTGACAAGAATGAACGAAACTGAATCGATTTAAAAGCAATAAGATTATATAGCTATTCAGTACTATACGGTTTAATAAGATGTACCAAATTGCATGACTATAAAGGTAAGAATATCGAAGAGAAGAATTAAAGATGTAATCACGCATTCGAACAGTAACATTAGTGGGGAACTCGATTATTTTTGCATAATAACATCGATTCGAGTAGAGTGTAGTGAGTTGATCGCACCATTAACATAGACACGGGATGAAGATGTTAGTTTAGTAGACAGGACAGTGGCAATGCAGTGATTTAGATAGAACACCGCTGTGCCCAGCGTGACCTTACAGTAATAACTTACAAAAGAAATTATTGATTTTATTGTACATTCAATTTCTATCGATGTTAGTGAGCAATAAAAAGAAAGTGGTGTTGTAAGACATGCAATTTAATTTTATTACAGACCTTGTTCATCTATCAAAGAGCAAAAAAGCTTTAAACACTTAGACCATAAAACAACCTTCTAATATATGTCTTTAAATATAAACACAAAATCCAATAAAAGAAAGACCGCGAAGAAAATATGCATTACAAGATAAATCTATCGAAATGACCCACGATTAAAATTATACAGCCAATCAAAGTTACATCGACTAAAGGATAAACCCTTAATTGAAATCAAGCACCTTGCCCTAGATTTATATGGTAACAAAAAATATCTGGAGACGACAGTTGAAGGATCCTTAAAATGTCGGCGTGAACCTCATAAAAGGGATTATAGGTTTGAGGAGCTTAACCCTTAAATTGGCAAATCAATTTACTACAAAAATTTAATTATTTTTTGTTATTTCCTGGTTTATTACGATGCCAGATGACTGTAAAAAATTGAGAAAAAAATCTACCTATTACAGTTTTCGCGAAAATCTATGTACTCTGGGGAGTACGTTGCCAACTCCAGTAGTTCTTCTGTTCGTACTACGTGGAGTACGTTGCCAGAATATGAATAAAACACATTTTAGTTAAATCTTCACTTTATTAATCATAATTCTTATCAAACTGCATAATATGCATTTATTGCGGGTGAAATTAGCGGAAGCAATTTCTTTTATTACTTTCTCCTACCATAAAATACAGAAGCACATTGCATTTCACGCAAAAAACTTTAGTTCTTCCATCTTTGCAAAACCTACAGCGTGATTGCTTATTTGCTATTTCTGGAAAATATCCGACAGCATTATCTGACATTGTCCACCGGCCGTTCAGCTATAGGTCTCTGAATTATTTTCTCCTTCACCTACCCAAATACCACCATGTACCGGACCCCTTTCAAGAGCCGATTTCTTGAAAGAGGGGTCCGGTACAAAGATATAAGGATATCTGCTAAATCAGGTCGTGTCAGGTTCAAGACTGCAGAAAAGAAAAAGAACATTCTGTATGACATACAATTCACGACACAACTGAAGTCATTTTACATAAAAACCAACAAAAAAAGGCTAGTTTGCATTTCTAAGTAACGAGCAATGTACTCCGTGTATACCAAAGTTTATGTTGTGAACTTCACTACGTACTTAGCAACGGTATTCAGGGAGTACATACAGAGTTATGAACTTATAAAATTGCGATTACATTATTTACACACAAAATTACGAATGATTGATATCATTTACAATGTTCCTATGCCATTTAAAGCCAAATAACCACAAGTCCCATCCGAAAAAATGTAGAAAAACACAAAAAACTTACCCGTGATCCAGATACTCCAGACCGCTCTGAAGACATTTTGAATTTGACAGCTATTTTTCAATGGAATCACATTCAAATATTTTTTCTACCAAAATATACAATTATTGCAAGCTAAAAATAATAATAAATTGTATTTTTTATAAGATTAGTACTACAATCGATTTAAAAAAAGTTAATGTCTTTGGTGGAGTACACTGCCAATTTAAGGGTTAATGCTCTAGGATTCAATTAGGTGAAATAAGCTTAAGTGGGTTGTATCCGCTGTTATGACAGCAGTCAAATTACCTCGACCTGTCGCTTCCGCCATATTACCGAACTCTTAGAGAGGGTGACGGAGTAACGACGTAATGGTATGCTTCTAATGTGATGTTTATTGTTGATTCCTTGGTCTGATTGAAATGTTGATGATCTTGATTATAATTCTATCATTTAACGCATCATTTCAGCGAATTCTCATTTGCTCAGTGAGTTAGAGGCGAATGAGAAAGCATTGCGTGCATTCGTGAATCGCAAAATAAGTATATAACTGGGTTTACAGAAAAAAATAGATTTTTACAACATTTGCAAACAAGCATTACAGAAGAATATATTTAAGTACTTATCCAGAATACTACGTTTATCTCTTGTATGCGTACTTGTAAACTTAAGAGTCAAGTGTAGGTAACAGATAGCGCTATCATTAATGCACTGGCGCGTGTAGTCCTACAATATGCGGGCTGTACTACATATCACCCTTAAGTCAACATAATAAGGTTGATTATCGCTTGGCAATGTCAAGTCTACTTGTTATTCGCGCAAGTTCATTGTTAGCAGCATTCAGGACGTGACGGACAGTTAGTACAGGTATCGTCAACGTGCAAACTTGATAAGTGTACTGGCATGTAGCCTTCACCCAAAGCTTCACACTCTAGGTATTTTCACCACTATTTATCACGAAGCCTCAATAACAATGAACAGCGTAAAACAGTAAAAGTAAAAGAATCTACGTTCAATGTCATTCAAAATAACAGATCGTGTGAATAGAAAATTGGCAAATGATTCCACATTGTTAGAACCACAAAACAGGAACCTGTCACAGTTCACACGCATTTTTCATTCAGTTTGAAAAAGGCAGAATCAAAAGTCCGAAGTTTCGGAAAAATAATGTTCCCACGTAGTGTGCGAATAGCTTCCGCATCAGGTGCAGAACCGAAAGGGTTCGTCAATCTCAAAGGGTTCCCATTATTATTCTTATTCTGATCGACAATCGCCCTCTCAAGTCGAGCCTTTTTTCTGCCAGATATAAAACTAATATTGGTAGGTCCCATCCTCTTCCGCCAGCTTTTTTGTACGTCACTGCACTGCATTTAGTTTTGGGAAAAAAGTTACTTTATTTGAACTGCTTTTAGTCTTTTTATGACGTTGTATATCAAATTTATATCGAGTTTACAATTACGTTCAACGACCTTTTTCTTTGAGCATCCTATTTCTTCGACGGCGTTGGATCTCTGGCGTTAGAAGGTTTTTGATACTGGTATCGTTTCAAAATAAAGCAATTAATTACCATAATGCCAATAAATTCTGAACGGACCTAAAACGGTGATAAGAATATCGAAAGGGTTACCACCCAAAGGCGAGAATGGAATTTTATTTAATTACATTATCTAATTAGATACAACATACACAATAATGCTTGCATCTGCATTTAGTTCCGTAAATTAACAGCAAGTGGTCAACAACCGAATAGTGCTTGTACTACGATATCATTAGAGTTGTGTTTTGTTTGTTTTGAAGTTCAGTTGGTAATGTCCGCTCCACGCGAGAAGTGTCGCCGCCGTGATGAATGGCCACGCTTTGATTTAAAGGGGTACATCTGAATGAAAGGCTTGATATTGTGTATCTCTGTAACCTATCCTCAAATGCAATAAAACTATAAAGTAACCTTAACTTACGAGGACTTTTTACAAAAAATATTTATTGTAAGGAGAAAAAGCTGATAAAAGATACGAAGCATAATTGACATGAGGTGCGAAAAAACGATATCCAATATTAAGATCGAATCTGAGCTTGTAAGACAAATCGCTCCCAACAATGTCACCCGTTGGGTGCTCAAAGACAGCGTTCGGAGCCATTCATCCATTTTTTAGTTCATGTGGTACAATTAACAATGACAGCGGTCAGGTTGCGTATAAAAAATTACCATGGAACGAGTTTTTCCAAAATGTAGAGCGGAGTTTTTTTATCTGTATGAATGAGTTTGAGTATTTTATTGCATTTAGTATTTTGTTCATAGATCTATATTTTATGATGTTGCATCAAAAAATTCTGGCGGCGTATAAAAGGCGAGATTTACATCGGTGCCCTTTGTGCCTTCTGTGGGTGATCTCGTTTGACAAAAGTGTTAACATTTACATCCATAAAATATTTTGACTTCTTTCTTAATGGACGTAAGCGGACAGGTTACATTTTTTTAATAATGCACACTGGAATTTGTTTGTTGTCAGATTTTGGATGCAAATGTCTTATTTACGATATTAATCGGCGATTACAGTTTTTTATCGTCTAATTCTAACATGATATCTTAAAAAGTGTTATTGCTATCAGCTGTTATAGCCTGAATAATAAGTTATAAAAATTCATCGTTATCATTATAAGTTTTCGTTATAAATTCAAATAAATAAATTTCAATGACAGATTACAGATCAATAAACATTTAAGGTTGATTTCTGAAGCACGCGAGAAAAGCCGCAGGCAAGCGCAATATATTTATGTGCTTAACCCAGAATAAGTTTTATGATTGCACATCATGATTCCACCACCAGCACTCACAACAACACGACATGATAAATATTAATAACCGTTTTCTTAAGTAATAGCCCCCAGCTAATTCCAACGAGAAGATGGAAGGGTTAAACTTTAGGACTGAACCACCCTTATAACTCTTGAGGAAATATTCATTATAACCTCTGCATAACTATTCAAAGTGGTTTTAATTATCGGTTGTCTAATGTTCGTCAAAAGCGGGCTATTAAAAACTATTAGAATATTTCAAATTGTAGATTCTTCACCCTTTCCACCCTTGACAGGTCCAAGCTCTAATTTAGCTAAAAGTATGATTGCAGGTTATTTGCTATAATGAAATTAATAATACAAAACTTTGTTCTCTTTAATTTGTGTTCATTAACGTTTAAAAAATAATTGTGATAGATTATGATAAGATGATATCGCATTTTATTATGAATGCCTTTGGATTATTTTTCATTTGTATCTCTGTTTTCAATGGACAATCGACAAACAACGATAGCATCGATGCGTGGACGGCTGTCAAAAGTTATATTTATTTTCTTTACAAATTCATAGAATCGTGCGAAATCACAGTGGAGATGTTTGCGGGTACGGGCATTATGCGCGGGCGCTGCGTTTGTCCGCACAAAGCTCCCAACCCTTTGGCGACACAATGCGCGTCACTAATCTAGATCATGTGCGCTATTGTGTGTCATTGTAGTGCGCTCCCCGCCGCCCGCGCCCGCGCCGCTCGCAGCGGGGAAAGAAGCGCGCCAGTGGATATCTCACTCGATGTCGATTTATAAGAAATTACTGCGCCGCGGGTGCCAGGTAGTTGCTCCCACGGATGCGTACACAATGCAAAAACTATGCACTCCAAAATTTCACTCGCAAACCAAACAGGAAATGAAAAATATTATTTCTTCCTATTGCCACTTTGTGTTCGACTATTATTCAGCATTATGTCTATAGATTAAAATATTTCATAAATGGCTTCCGAATTCTTATTCATTGTGTTATTACTTTCTCCGTGGTCGTAAATTATGGTTGATCGGCGGCGTACAAGGAAGACGCTCGATGATTAGTATGTGCTCGGCCAATCATTAACGTATGTGCAACAATTTCGTTAATAATTATGTAAAAATATTGGAAGCGGTCTCATGTGTGTTTAACTGCTTATTACGTTGTAACCTGGGGCTCGGACTAACGGTGCGATAACTTATAAAAGTGTTAGAGTCGAATGATTAAAGATCGGTTTTTTGACCTGTGTGGGCTGAAGTCTATTAAGTTTAAGATCTACGTTAGCAAAGTAGACAATATCTGTGTTAGTAATTTTATGTTTGACACTTAATAAACTTACAGTAAAATATTGAATTGGTCTTAATTAAAGTTAACAAAGTCATAACACTATCTGTTCGTTATATGAAGTATGGCATTAAGACAGTCTAAAGCCTGAACTCAGAGATAGTTATTTAATTTGATATCCTAAAATGTTGTAGAGACTATCAGGACAAAATAATTCTAATCCCATCTGCTCAATGATATCCTTGTTCCATTTCGGCATTGAATGGGCGGCGTGTGCCCAAAGGACAAGTGGAGTGTCATCCCGCGGACATCGCTTAATTGGTACGAATAATTTTGTCGTACGAAAACCATCGGCTCTTATAACAGTACTTATACAGGGAATGATCGAGTATTGGAAATTAAATGTTCGATTTATTATTTAGACGTATTACGTTTTTTATCGATTACATGTAATGGTTAAAGGAATCGATTGCTGAAAAGGTTTTATATATTTTTTTCAGTCTCGTGACTACCTTTCTAGAATGCCGGAGTTGTTCAACTTAGTTACTTATACTTAACCATCTACCTATGTACCCTGAAACCTATATGTGTAGTAGGAGCCCCCTCGTTTGTTAACGATGATTAAAAATAGGTAGTTACAGTCCTACTGTCGTTCATATATTCCTTAGCATGTCATAGTATTAATTGGTAGCAAGCATTCAGACAGCTATATTACGGTCATTAAAAACTATAAAATGTGCAATTTAATGATTATAAAAACCAGAAATTATTACAGATAATTCAGACCACTAAGTAGCGTTACAGTAAAAACTATAAAGAAATATAACACAGTTGTAGTTTTGTGTGATGTACAATGTAAAGACGATTATCATATAAACAATTTAACACCTCTCGTATAAAGGGTTGTACAGACACAAAGACACGGTGCGCATGTTCAAGATCGTGTTGAGATTGCCTTATCACACATCTACAATTGTTGTTACAAACATTTGAATAACAACTCTTTCGATTCACTTTTTTATTGAGTGTCAAAATAGGTTTACGTGCGCATAAAAGAGAGTTTTTAAATTAGATAAAAAATACTCATTGTCAGTTCCATTAAAATATTGTCAATGTTACCATGAAGCGATGTCACATTTATTGTTATTTTTTTATTAACTTTAAAGAATAACTGTTTTAAAGTGTTGTTTGTAATTGATTGAAAGCTATGGCTTGTTTACTGGTACACATGTTAACATTGGAGCCAAATTAGTTCCTCGGAACTGTTTTGTAGAACAAGAGAGAACATGGCAAACTGATGTTTATCGAAGTTTGTTAGACGAAAATCTTCTACCTTCATCAATATCGCTGAACACAACACTGTTCTATTCTTCTGTGATTTATATTTTTAGAAATTAATTGGGTGTGAATGTAATTTTAGGAAACTCATCTTGTTCCTTTCAACTGTAAACGTTTTCACATAAATATTCGTTGATATTGGCCTAAGACAAGTATGTTCTTAGTTTCCGGAAACCACATAAAAACAAAAAAAAACTTCACACTGCAGCCTTCAGCACATTACAACTTGCAATACTTTTACTATTGGTATACTTACTTGGAATGTTTACTGAAATTGTTTGAACTTACTATTAAGCTCATATTTTATGTTCGAAGCAACCAATTCCTGTTGATTATGCTAAACACGAGTGAATATAAATATTATCAGTGTCAGACTTGACCTTACCACAACCCATACTCAAAATCGAACTCATACATCTTCAAACCACAAAACATGTGTATTAACTTGAATAGATTTTAACATTCGTTACGTTCGAAATTGCCATTTTTTCTCGTTTCCCATGAAGGCATAAGGCACGTGTATAAATCCCGCCTGCGCCTGCGCATGGCCTAGGGGGTGGACGCTTCCTTTTTACTTCACCTTTGTTACGCTTGCCAGCGAATTTATTTCTTATTCGCGCGTTGAGTTGCGCTTCCTGGGCGGTTGACTGTACCCTCTGGCGGTGGGCTATGTGACACACTCGTATATAAAATGTTGAGCTTTTGGGGTGTAAGGTTGATTAACATTATATAAAATTATATTTATTGCATAATTTGTTATGTGTTAGAAATGATCAGACATAACATATGATTCTCATAAGACTTCATGGAATGATGATGTTAACACAATGTCAGGGAAGGCACTCCTGTGTGATATCTTTGTCAATTTTTATAGTTCCCTTGGGACGATAAGGGGTGGTCGGCAGCTGAATCTTGCGAAGCGTTAGACGAAAGTAACTTAATAAATGGTTTTGTAGTAAGTTTCTAATCCAATGTGAAAGGTATTTGTAATGTGTAATTGACGATTACTTTTATTTAAATCACATTGTACTTTTACTACATCAATTACGCCTACAAAAAGTGCTACAGAGTCGTAGCGCGCTACGGATTATCTACATGTCTACGGTATTTAATTTACTATCGAAACAATTTGACCGTATGTACGCCGCTGTCGGCAGCGGGAGCATTCGTTAATCCGCGGATGACTGCGAATTCTTTATTCTTTAGTGTTTTAAGTAAGCATATGCTACATGTACAGGTACTTTATGTACTACGCGCGTACGTTTATATGGCCGCAAACAATTGTCTTGCCTTTTGTTTTAACTTTACAGCTTTATGTTAAATCGAAACATGAGTTTTGTTATTTTCTGTAGATTTACAATGCGTGGTACTCAATAGCGTATTATAAAGTTGTATTGTTAATCGATATTTGGTTGTTAAGTTATTTAAATACGTCGCTATCTATTTTTGTGATTGCGCATCCGTGGGAAAGTCCTCGCTTCGCTTGTATCCGTTCACTTGCAGTACTTTTGTTTTTGATTATTTTTATTCAGATTAATGCAAATGGCTCGGTTCGTAGGTACTGTTACTTGAATGTGTTCTTTCTTAATTGCATGTGAACTAGTGAATGGAATCCTTAAGTGATGATTACCAATACTTTGGGTTGAAAATGGCGAAATTGTTTTTTGTATTTGAGTATTTTTTTATAGGATGCAAGTAAAAGTGAGCAATATTACCTACTTTTAGAAAATATTTTTTTATTTTTAGTATATTTAAAAGATTAAAATGCAAAGTTTTTTTTTTATAAATCTAGTGTTTTCTAGACCAATTTCCTGTGAAAAGATATATAAAAATGCTCGAACAGTACTTACAGAAAAAACAACCTGCTCCAGTCTGATCGACTCAAATTTAATTCGGCCATAAATATCGGCGCTTTGATACGGTATATCACGTATAACAAAATTCTAATGCTACTAATTGGATGCAAATCTAACCTGAATACTAACAAGCGGTGTTTAGTCCGGTTCAGACATAAATCAAGTGGACCAGATCACACGGATAACGTCTTTCCCTCATAAAACTGTAGCAAAAAATACCGTCCGAATGTGGTTTGAACAGTGGCCCTCCGCAGTACGGCCTAAGGCTAGCGATTTTTGTCTTTATTTATTTTTTCATTTTACCTTTCTATAATTGCCCCCAATATTTCAAAAGTTTATTACCCCGTGTGAAATATTGGTGTACGAAAAAAATGTTTTAGGCACATCGATTTAGAAAGGGTTAATTATTGCGTTTCTACATTAATAGTTGTACATAATTACCTACTTTCGTGTAATAAATTAGCCGAGTTACTCATTTGCGTTAAGTGGGTACTAAGTTTTTGAGTAGGTCCTAATTATTTAAGAATTAAACAGGCATGTGCATTACTGTTAATGTGCAACATGTATGCGATGTAATTACTGAGAAAAAAAGACATTTAGTTAATGTTAATTTTCCATTTACTTGAAGTCATTAAGTAGATACGCAGTTATTGATAGGTGTGCTGCCGAACACATGTAAGTATAACTAATTGATTAAAATATTTCTCTTAATTGCTTCATAAGCTGTTCAATCTTAATGTCTGTATATAAATAGGTGGTAATGTAACACCTTCAACATAATTATGTGAATCATTAGGTGATTTCATATCGTCTGGTCTGATTTCGATATAATTGTTGTTATCCGTTTAAGCGGTATAAATCTTGTGTTGTTATGTTGTGTGATTTATGTGGTGCGCGTACGCCGATCGCTGCCGTAGGAGACGGTTTCCCACGTCCGTTCTTGTCAGTAATTATTATACAACATTTATTTCGAGTCAGCGGCTACTACGAAAATTTTGAGTTAAGCTGCTTCAGTGGAAGTGAACAATATTGGAAAAAGTATTTATTTTTTTCATTAGAAAAATCAAAGACGCTTGTACTTATTAGTTCAAACCAAAATACATTAAATTATGATGTTAGCAAAATCGTAAAAACGTCAAATTCTTTCCGAGGGGTGGTCTAAAATCTAAAACACAAGTATAACCCAAAAACCATTAATTGTAAAAGAAACCTTAGATTTTTTGCACATTATTATCCCGTACCACAGATACGTCCCGGGGACGCGTTTGATAAAGTCGTCGAGACTCTTATCAAGGGGTAAAGTCTTTTTAGAATTGGCGCCATACAGATTAAGATATCTGCCCCTAATGTGTTAATTAAAAAAAATACTTTTCTTTTTTTCACACGCATTATCAACCACTTAAGTAAATGAAGATAGGAGTATATTATCGCGGTTTTTACACTTATAAGAGCGTTAAAATTTTAATCAATGAGGGGCGTAATACGTCAGAATCCACATAATTCATTATCGGAATCTGAGGGCATTAATTGGCATTTAAAGTAATTAATTTGGTCATTAAACAATTCAAATTAATTGCCAGAATTTTGCGGTGTTAAAGTGCCTGACTTTTATAACAACTTGGTTAAGTTATTATCTCTTATATTGGGTGATAATGGGTGCCTCACAAATCAATATCGAATGGAAGCTTAATTATGCAAATGTTTACAGTTACTGTACCTATAAATAATTAATGAATCAACGACAATCAAAGCTTTTTATTCACAGTTTAATTTTTGAATACCTGTATAATCACTTACATTTTTTTTTCATTTTTAGTTTTGTCTCGTAGTAGACAATACATATGTTAATTCGTAGCATCACTTGCGATCATGCCAAAAGCCCGTTTGAGCTGACTTTAATATTTTTTAAGCCTATATACCGACTGTATACGACAGAAGAAGACATTTGGAAGCCAAGCGATGTATATTAACAACGGCGTGCCCGTTTACCAATACACAACATTTTATGATGCAATAAATATATTTCATTAATACACAATATTTATACGTTGGCATTGTGATGTCTTCTAGTTCCGAAGATTTATGTATGGACACAAAACATTTTATAGGGGGATGGCTCGTTAACACCAATGTAAACGTCGCCCAGTGAAATATCTTAGTTACTGCCAACAGTAACGGAGTGTTGTTTGCTTTACCACTCGTATCATTGTCATTAAAATTTTGATGAATTAATAGGGACTGTGTTATGACCAGTATATTGTAATATTTTGAAGAATAGCACCTCTCTTTAGTGCCTTATAAAACAGAAAGTTTGTTAGGTTTTTGGCTTAGGAAATCTTCATAGTGATATGCAGATTACTGATGTAGCAATCAGCGGTGTTGTTAGAATACATTTAGCTACGTTCTTTAGATGCGATTAATGCTATGAAAATTTTGCTAGTCAGCTTCTAATCTCATCCGATAAAACCTCTGTTAGACATAAGAGTAGAACAGTTAGGTATCACTGTCGCTATATGTGCTTCTTAAGTCACCAGAAAAGTCAGCAGTATTATTGGCATTAATTAAAGTGGGAGATTAAGCTAAGCCCCTTTCCAAGTGTATTATTGTAAGCCGGCCTACCATCAATAAGACAAACAAATACTAGACAAAGTCAACAACCTCTTCACAATGCAGGAACCAAAGAATTGATAAGCGTAAATGTTAATTATAAATACACCTATTTAAAGCTCTTTGATAAAGTTCTTAATTAAGATTATCTTCGAAATATTGTCACTGTATTAAACAACTGATTACAAATAAACGTTCCATCGCTTTAAAGTGCTTTTTATTGATGAAATTACACATTAACACTTGTATTACTTGTAGACACTGGACTTTTATAAATTGTCTTTTTTTAATTTAGTATATTACCTATGTTTAATAATGTTCTTGCAAAAGACCAAAAGGTGCTGCCGATAAAAAGAGGTGTCATTTCTTCAATAAGCTAATTAAACTTGCATATTAAGGCTACTTGTAACCTTAAGCTTTGTATAATAATGTTGTATGGAGTCTCTCCCATTTACTAAAGCACAGCTTGCCAATCCGTTACCGACACTGCTTCCATATGAACATTCAAATGCAGCCGCTCCAAAATCATCAAAGAAGCGTGCCAATACATGAAAATATCCAAATCAATACAATAAATTTTATTAGAACAGTTTTGCACCTGGGATAGCATGTGCCGATCTACACAGTTGTACAATTTCGCCTATCTCCAAGTATAGGGTTGCACAAAGAAAGGGTTTGTAAATAGAGAGTAGAAAGTTTTTGCGCAAACTGTCATCGGGTAGTCTGTCTGACCATGTGCCCGTGTGTTCATCTGTCCTGCACCTTGTATATTGTGTAACAGCACGAGTGTTCCAGCTGCTCACATATTATGCAATTAGGACCATATAGTTCAGATCCTTCTCCGTGTGAGAAGAGGCCTGTGCCCAGCAGTGGGACGATAAAAAGGCTGTAACAGTAACAGTTTAGATTTGTAAGTATCTTTTCATATGTATTAGTTATAAATAGCGCGACAAGGAATTAAACTTTTTATATTATTTGATTATGTAATTATAGTGTAATAATGTACGAGTATGTACTTCGCATACATCAAAAAATCGTTTAAGGATAGGTTCATTTACATAAAATTATGTCTTTAAGCATTCACGTGACGAAAATATAAATTAAAGATAAATACAGAGTACAGGCACACTGGGAACACTTTAAAGAAAAGTGGTAAAATATTATCAAAGCTTATGACAAACTGGGATTTTAATTATCCTGCGCCACTTTCGCGCATTCCGCATTTGTATCAAGGCGGATGTTGAAAAAATTACTACGAGCGAGGTATACTCGGGTGCACAAGTGTTTGGTTTTATGTTCTTGGATTTGTTTGAGTAGACTTTGGATCTACCTATGATTAAAAAAATTGAGAGATCGAAAAATTCTAACTCTGTATATGCACAATAGTCACGCTCCAACTTTCGTCTAAAACCGCAAAATTTAAAAATCCAGTTCTGTAGTTACATAATTATGTGATGAGACCTATTTTCTTTCTTCTTCTTAGCGTTAGTCCCGTCTCATGACTATTTCACATATTTTGCCATGCTTAACTACAATGTACAAATACCTTTACTCGAAAACATACATAGTCATAGACATTGTCGCGTTTGAGATGAAATATTTTTTAAGTTTTTCCTATTTATCAATACAATGGCCATAGTACATTGTAAATGTGGGGGAAACTTTTATTTCAAAAATTGAACATTTTCTTCAAAAAATCTTAGCATCACCGTGCTCGTCAGTACCTTACGATGACAAAGCTGTGGCTTGTGCCACTCACGGCACCTGAGCCGTGACACCTTGCTGCTACCCGCAATCCTGAACATAGTGAACATCTGCCACTGGCCGCGCCACTTTATTACTTAGCCCGCACTAAGCCTAGGCACTACTCCACCAATAGCTTAAACATCAGCTTTTTTAAAACCACTGTTTGCTTTGTTATAGTTTTAATGTTCAATTCTGCCAATCAGCACACGTGATGATCATTGTGATGTCACATTCACCCATGTGTCTACCGTGAATAACTAGGTATGATTGGCAACATGTAGTATTTATATAATATTGTAAGTATACACATAGTTAAAAACGCTGTAGTTACAAAGATATAAAATTTTAAAAGTAAACAGTTGTTTTAAGTAAAACGGACGTTTATGTTATAGGTGAAAGTGGGCCCCAGTCTCGTAAACACTACCACGCATTGTTAATCACGCTGTTATGCTTAGGTCTTAGAATTTTATAGGCAAGCTGCGAATTTGTATAATTGAGAACTGCGTGCCTGTTATTTTTAGCAAAGACAGTTTTCAGTTTTATGGTAATTGGAATCAAATGTAATAACGTAAAGTTTAAATCACCCTTTGAAGTAATCAAAGTACCTTGTAATTAGACGTACCTATATGTATTATGTTTCCTGAAATGAGTTAGTTGCCACTTAGGTACTCGCCTCATTAATAGGAGCCTCTAGGACAAACTAATTCTAATCTTTAATAAAATCCATCTGTTGGTTATATCCTACTAATATTATAAACGCGAAAGTTTGTATGTATGGATGTATGGATGTTTGTTACTCTTTCACGCAAAAACTACTGAATGGATTTTAATGAAACTTTACAATAATATAGCTTATACATCAGAATAACACATAGGCTACAATTTGTTAACATATTGTTCGAAATACTAAACCTGCGCAGACGAAGTCGCGGGCACCAGCTAGTTAATACAATAAACAAGGAAGAAGTCTAGGAAAGTATTTCATTTTTATACTTCCTTTTCTTGAGTAGATTTATTAAAACCCTCTGGGGCAAAAATTCATTGCATTTATTTACACACTGCTGCAAGAAACGAAGGTGTGATATTTACCAAATTCTAGGTAGCAGTAGAATCAATTTCACGGTACAAAAACATTGTTTAAAATAATTCCCAGTGAATGACATGTTTTGTAAACATATTATCGATGTAAGAGTCTGTGAGCGAACCATTTGTCTGTCGAAGCAGGAGTTTTGATCTTATCAGGTCCATTGTACGGACTTTGGTTAAAGATTACGCTCAGCCACGTCTGAAGGTTTATTTTGAAATTGCTTGTTCGTGGGTGTTATAAGATGAATTGTGCTGGCGAGTGTGAAATTTGTTCTGTGTTGGGTGGTAAAATCTCCAGTGGATTGAGCTGCAATATTCGTAGGTGTTAGTGAAGTTAACGTGAACAATTTAATTGTGATTTGCTAATTTATAAGTATATGCTCTTTGTTAATTAAAATATTGGAAATATAATTAATAATGATACATTACAAACAAAACATTTGTGGAAAATTACCTACTTTAGGCTAACTTAGGCTATCTATAAAAATGGCAACACGTGCAGAAAATGTCCAAACTGTCCTGTCCCATCTATGAATACCTACATTACGATTCTAGTATTTTATTATTAGTTTGGTACAAATCAATATTTATTGTCCGAATACGGTGACAAAAATAATATTTCACTATAATATAAATCCTTTCTTTGCCAAAAATATGAAAAATGATGAATGGAACGTTGTCAAAAGTTATATTTATTTTCTTTACAAATTCACGGAATCTGTGCGAATCGGTCGAGATGTTTGCGGGTATCGACGCATTATGCGCGGGCGCATCGTTTGTGCAGCACACAATGCAACCCTTTGGCGACACAATGCACGTCACTAATCTAGATCATGTACTATTGTCGGGCGCACAATGAATATCTTGGACATCTCATTCGATGTCGATGTGAAAGATGTTACGACAATGAATGCAACCGTTGGGTGCCGCCCAGTGTTTTATGATTCGTAACTTACCTCAGGACTAGAGGACGCCGGATAAATTAATATTTTCTATTAAAGTCTATTATGATCTAACCGCAGTGTCGACAATCGTTATCCTAAACATGCTTATTTATAATCGTAGCATCGTGGCTGTGCCGGGGGCGCGCGGCGTCCGATCCTTTGAGTGCGGCCATACATCACGCTGCCTAAGTAGACAGTATATCAACCGATATTCAGAGTAATTAGCCCTTTGGCGACGGACCTCCGGGATTTATTGTGGTAGGGCGGTAATGTAGCCGACAGCCGTGTTGCCGGCTTTTGTTCTCCAGCCCCGAAATATTCAATTGGGTTATTATTTCGTGCGTTAAGTAGATCTGTCGGGATCTGTCGAAGAAGCCTCCGACGCCTATTATTATTAAGTAACCGTATTACCGCTGTGCTGTCCTGTGAAGGGAGGTAAATGGCTATTAAGAGGTCGTTATAATATTTAGTAACACGTCTATGATTAAATCTAAAGTCCTCGCTTACTGATACAAATTCCTTGAACAGTGAATTCCTTTTTTAAAGAAATCAGTTAATCTCTTAACCGCTACCTATTAAGTAAGATATTTGGTTTACTGTTTCACCAAAGGAATATAAAGTTGCGGAACATGTGAACTCAATTCTATTATCACTTAGATAATTTTCCGACAAAAGAGTTAGGATGTTGCACAAAAAGGGGCGCTAATCAGTCGGGTTGCTACCGCGATCCGTCAATTAATTAAGTTGCCTGTAGATATGAGAGGCGACAAAGAGACACCCGCCGGGAGAATGCTACCACTTCGCCATATCACTACCGTTATCATAAAATAGAACCTTATTATCTTACTCGTAGAGGAGATTTTGTTAGATTTCGTCGATAGTTTGTGCATTAGCTACCGTAGGCGACGGCGCGTGATAACGCCGAGTGCAGCAACATCGTAAAACATCATTAGCAAGATAAACTGCCTAAAAGTGGCCTTTAGTGAACCGAACGCTGGAAGTTATACAGATATGTATGCTACTTGATTAATGTGAGGAGAAACTCAGAGTCGTTGATACAACTATTGACGAGACGACAAAAAAGTCTTCAAAAGATAATCACTTGTCAAAAAAATATAATTATCTGTTAGCGCCACTTTATTTGTTACATTGTGTTGTGATAGGTGTTATTTTAGCAAATTACGCACAAAAGGTCTCGTGAATTAGTGAAAAATAGTTCCGACAAAACAGTAATTTTATCGCAGTCAAGTCGTTAATAGAACAAACAATCTCATTGTGTGGACGGCAGACAAGAAAAAACGAACAATGTTAGAAAACTTAATTTTACACCCGAATCAAAACTTCATCCCGTATTGTGTTTGTATGGTGCTAACCAATTCCCTTTTGTTGGGACCCCGCCCACGCTTATTATCAGATGTTTGGATGGCATGTCATTTTTTATCAAAACAATAAGGTTTTTTGTAGAAACACTAGGGTAACACGGTCGCTCTCACGCGTGATGCTACAAGTGAATTTATCAAAGGGTCTAAGCAGTCAAATATAATTTACGTGGACATATAAATTATACCACCTTTGTTTTCTTATTCTTAGAGACAACGAGTAATTGCCTAGAAATGACAAAGGACAACATAATTATTAAGTGTCTTCCTGAAAGACTCTATTACAATTCATAAAAAAGTTTAATATTTTACTCTTTCTTGGAAACCTATGCTATCTTTATGATAAACACTTCGTTAACAATGCCCTACACCTGTAAATTTAATAAGCTCGTCTACTAACATGGTTGAAAGCCTGTGTATGTACCAGGAAGAGCCGAATTTCCTCGAAATGATTACTGCTAGCAAACTGAATAATAGGTTTGCAACTTATTTTTGATTATATAGGACATACAATATTGCGATTAATTCACTCAAATTGTTTTATCTAATGCTTTCTTTGAACAGTATAACGGCAAAGTAAGGGCATTAATCCACAATTTACTTGGCCAATATCTTAATAAAAACCAAACAAAATTACAGTTATTCATGTCCACGTTCCGCGACCTTTAAAAAAATAATGCCAGTATATCCACCCACATTGGTTATAAATTAATAGAATCTGCCCTCATCGTGTGTCATATAATAATGGTTGATTGGGCTCGTGTGAGGTATTTTTTTATTATTTTTAGGAAATATCTCGACGCGATCGCACAGCGTCCCGCTAATTCTCTACATCTGGACAACGATGATTTATTATATCTAAAGGGTAATAACAGGATTGACACACGAAAGGATGCTTGTTTGGTTATAAAACTAAGACCGTGGGTTTTATTAAATCATATGATTTATAAGCTAGTGGCATGAAGAAAGATAGAAGGTTATTTGCCAATATAATGATAAAAAGTTTCGGAAATTTTAGTTAACGTAGGTATACTGACATACTTGTACCTGTGTTTTATATACTAATTGAACTTTTCCGCAACGACTCGCTTTTCAGACTCATGTTTGTTCATTAAATCCATATGAAGTATTAGCCTAAAAGAAAACTGAAGTACCTAAGCGTATTTTTATTAATTTAGTACATATTTGTGGATGCTTTATATATCAAGCCAACTTGTCTTTATTTGAGGTCTGTTTTAAAATGACTCAGCTAAAATATAGTCTAAAGAGTCAGACACTAATAAGTCCATTATGCTAAATTATGTGTTATTTTGAGAGCTTAGCCGTCCTCTGTTGTTTGTTGACAGCCTTCATTGTTTTCATTTTATGTTATGTGAGGAACTCTGTCTCTGTTATCAGTTATATTGTTTTAAATCCTCTGGGATCTCAATTACATAAGTGAAGCTTAATGCTTTGCTCTATTTAAATGATCACTTACCGATGTTGCATAATACAAAAGATTTTGTTCTTAAAAATATAGGTATATCTTATTTTCAAAACGTTATTGAGAAAATTAATGAATTCTATAATTATACACTTCGGTTAATTTTAACCTGAAAGTAACTTGCAACTGACTTTTAGTATTGGTACGTTGATAAGTTGAGTGAAAAGTTTCTAATTAGATATAAACCTTGACTATTTTTGTAATATTCGAAGGTCCTTATAATGAAAACTAAATATCTAGATAGGATTTCATGAAGCTAGGTATTCTATGCCCTTCCTTATGAGGCCCTTAGAATATTCAGGTAATTTGTCAGTAAAGTTAAGGCTCTTATTTCAATATACTTACGTTTGAATTTATATAAGGCCTGACAAAACAAAAGAAATCTATTACCACAATAAAACTGTTGTAAATAATGTGTTTGAGAAACTAATTGATACACACTATAACTTGTTTGAACTCACGCCATTTGTAAGCCAATGTAAAAACCAGTAGGAATAAATGCAGCCTGCAAGTTTTTCAAACAAAGAAATAAAAATACCAACAAGTCGATTCAATAAATAGTTTTAATTTCTTAAGCTTATTACTTACAACTAATTAAGGTATATTTACAATATCATCGACTCGGCCGATAATACAAAATGCGTTCTTACAGTTTCGGTAATATCAGTAAAAGGTAACGTGTACTATCGACCATTTGTTTCACAAATTACACTAAAAGTATTTTATTAACAGCCTATACCAAACAATCATTGTCTTTGAAACCATAGACACAATTTAGAGGTATTTTATACAGTCAACACTTAAAAAGTGCACTTAGAAATAATAAAAAAAACTCCCCGTTCGAAAATGGAACTCCATTCAAAAGTAAAGCAGTCAGATGTTTTGTCTGGCTACAAAAAGTCAGTACAGAAATCCAAAACTTGATAAATTACCCCGCAATTAAAACTAAGACTTAAGTACTAATATTGAAGGCACTATTGATTTGACTAGATATACAAGAGTCTTTTCGTATGTTTAAACGATAATTTGCACTATTAATAAATAATGAACTTCGTTTTCGGAGGGTTGGTTCCAGCTGTGTCACTCACAACGATGCATCTGTGAACAAAAGAAAATAAACATTAGTATTGAATGTTCCAAAACACATTTTTTTCTAATTGGGCTAGAGGATTAATATGAAAAAAAAATCTGCGGGAAATTATATCTGTGGTAAAACAAAATTATTAAAAATAATGTTGAAAATGTATGTCAACTTACATGATTGTTATTTCTGTTGCCACCACGAGATGACGTCTAGCAGCTCATCTTCATCCATAGGGCCGAGCTGTTGTTGCGTCGTTGTGGTGACCTCGTAGCGATCAGCTGAGTACGCCGACGACACCCCCGACGAACATTCGGAAGGCGCAGGGGAATCCGGCTTCTCAGAACAAGGTGACCCACTTCCATAGAAGAATCCATCATCCATGTCCATTGATGTCATCGGTTGTAATGTACTTCCATTTGGAATATTTTCTCTATTTTCCTGATCTCTTGTAATACCTAAAGCAGCGTCGCTTTCCTCAAGGAGTTGTTGCAGGTACCTTATGTATTCAACCACCATCCTTAGTGTGTCAACTTTGCTGAGTTTCTTTCCGGACCCTCTTCGCGCACCACCTGATAAAGCAGCAACAACCGAGGCTGGCAGGTGTCGGCGCAGCGCGTTGAATCCATCATTCACTTGCTTCACACGATTACGTTCCCGAGCGTTACGTCTCGCGATGGACGCGGCCTGAGGTCCGGTGTAAGGGTTTGTCCTAAAGTGCACCTTTTTTCTGTACTGTAGATTTGGCGGCGTATCGTGTGTGACATAATTTTTTTCAGGAGCCGGTGCAATAGGTACATTCCTCTTCTCTGTGAGCGTCTTCGTTAACGTAGCTGAAGGATATCCGGACGCGACGACTACGTAGTTCGTCTGACCTTGAACAAGTTGAATTTCTTGTAGCATTTTACGTGCGTGCGGCGCGGGCGGTCACGGCGAATACTGAGCACGACCGGTCGGCGCGGCTATCGGAAAAGCACTGCGCGATAGGGGAAGGTTTTGTGGGAGCTTTCGGTTAGAGGCGAGCGCGAGCGGCGGCAGCGGAGCTTCACGTACAAGTGAGTCGCCGGCGCACGCGCACGCGTTATATCACCTGCGCCGGCTGCAAAAAATATAAATTTTAAAATTCTCTTCCCC
The DNA here is from genome assembly GCA_963856015.1 of Helicoverpa assulta. Classification (NCBI taxonomy): domain Eukaryota; kingdom Metazoa; phylum Arthropoda; class Insecta; order Lepidoptera; family Noctuidae; genus Helicoverpa; species Helicoverpa assulta. The sequence continues at coordinate 9,685,503 of CAWLCW010000016.1, forward strand.
TATTATTTTCGATCATCCCTTCCCCCTGTACGTGCGGGTCCGTACCTGGCATAGTGGTTGGGAAGTGCGGCGCGGGGAGGGTGCCTAACGCGTGCCCAGTTTTTTACTGTTGACCACTGAACGCATAACATAAAATACAAAATGAATGGCTTTCGTAGTAATGACTTGTAACAGCACATTTTCAGGACCGGATAGTGAATCAAATTCTTATGGTTTCTCTACCTGCTATGTACTATATTGCTTTTATAAATAAAATGAAGAAGTACATTTTATTGAAGAAGTTTATTTTTACAGTTTTATTTAAGTCACCATTAATATTTAAAGAATTACCGTTAATGTACTGCCCCTAAAAAGGATGAAGAGATATTGTCACATAATCGGCATATCGATGTCTTTATATTTAAAATAAATCAATCGTCTTAAGAATCCACATCAGTATTATCAGTTTCAATCTCATTGAGTGTTTGAGTTTAAAGGTATTTCTTATAAAGGCAAGTCGTATTCGAACCTGCTGGATAAAAGTCGCATCAGCGTTTATCGCTACATTATCGATAAAATACATTGACATTTACGTTAATGAAACCAATTCTTGAAATTGGGGAATGGAGCGGTGAAGTTGTAAATGTAATGAAATTACTCCTATTACATTTGTATACGCATGTAGACTGATCTGATAAGTATTGTGACTTGATTAAAAATGTTTACTTTCTTAATTAGTTTACCTCATAAACGTTATAGTTTAATTAAATATAAAAGTTGCTACAATCGTATTTAATATTTGTATTAAATATTACTACAATCGTATTTAGCACTTTTTAGTGTTTCTGGCTTTAATGTTGTTATATATTTTTTAACGTTTAATATTTTATTGGAACTGGTTTATTTTCATAGTGTTAATAAAACCTTAAATAGAAGCTGTGACTGCAACTTAAACCATAACAGATAAATTATGACAAATAACTGATGATAGGAACGGTGTTTAACTAAAGGCTATGTCCGTACAGGTTCTACTACTAACACATATTTCTATAAATACCTTTTATCGACGCATCCCTGAATTTATGTTTATTTATCCTTTATAGCATTCTTAACATACGTTTTAGATAATTTGGAATACTTTGACAGAATTTTTCTATTGGAAAGCTAATGAAACATGGTCATTTTTTCCTGTTAAAATATGCCAATACCGTTCGTGTGAGCGTGGCCGCCGCGGTGACAGCTATCGGCGTCTTCACCAGCCCATCATCAATTAGATTTAAAACACGCTATGAATTGCACTTCTTAAACTTTATTTTATTTTTTATTTCGTCGGCCCTTTGATCAAAGCAACCGGCTACCGTCAATTCGATTGCATGAATCGAATAACTTTCATTCTATTTCGCTTTACTAATTGAATCGATATGGTTGTTTCGATGTTAGGTATTTGTTTTCATTAGTCGATACATACTTTGTTCTGTATTAGCGGTTAATAGGTCTCGATTAACGATTTTATCGAGTTATTTTCTAATGTTCGCTCGTAAAACGTGTTTGTTTTATGGTCTAAGTGTTGGATTTAATTTTTGAGTTTCACATTCTGAAATAGTTGAGTAATTGTGTACCGTACTTGGTTCACGTACTTTTTATTTGACACGATTTCAAAGAAACTTTTTTACTTGATCTACTTATCTTGTATTAGATTCAAATTGACTTTGGTAATAAAGCACTGGCCAGTCATCTTGTGGGGTTGAACCCCGTGATTTTGTACCGGATATGACCTGCGGGGAGGTGCTAATGGGTTCCGTAAATTACCGATTTTTTTTTCCTGTTATGATTACTACGAATTGATCCATGTTCCGTTAGGGTTACGTGGCTGGTTAGGGGTTAAATGGAAGACAATGGAATTAAAGTGTAACCCCTGCTGATTTCGAATAAAAAAAGGTAAATATGGTATTAGGGGTAATAAAACGAAAGTAATTTCATTTACGTATGAACATGGTAAAGTGTCTTAGATAGATTTAATTACTTACCATTTACATAGTAGCGAAATTGCTTGGAAGATATGTTTTTAGACTATAGGTACGTAATATTGGAATATAAAGTTGCAATATATTGCGATAAAGTACTAAGTACTAAATTTTACCGATCCCACAATTATTATCGTCATTTAAAACCCATTCCATTTCATCCCGACCGCAGGAGCCACATTATACCTCGATACTAATTTGATATTTTTCATAAATAACTCACGAGGTGTAAACTTAAAAAGACAACTTAAATCTCTTACAAAAGGCTAGTATAACGTTCAATGATGTCGTTAAGTTAACTAACAATAAGCTTAAGTAACATGTTAAGTCGTGTAACTTGTCCAATAAGAATGCGACTATAATTCAAGTCATTGTGTTCGAGATGTAAGGGTGGGTAGTATGTACCCCGTGCGCCTACGCAACTCATCGCACCACCCACGTAACTGGTTTCAAATTAAGTGCTGTAAAATGTTTAATAAAATTATCCTCTTTTGAGCTTTCTTATTTATAACAAGATGAGCGTGGGAAAGTATTTGCATTATTATAATGTTTTTCAGTTTTCTTTGTATAAAAGACGGTAAGTAGCCTTTGCGCAACTTTTATTGATTTTGACATACATGTTCCCTTATTTTAAATCTCTCTGTAAAACTAAAAGTTGAGATGGAACCTGCATTTTTCAGGAAAATGAGTACACTGTTAAAAGTTGGGGATAAAAAAACTGCAACGGTATATGGAATATTGTCAGACTGACGTGTGAAGCTACATATGTTTATTATTAATCCATACGACCCCTACCTAAACTCTATGTGTCCCCCTTTTAAAAACTGTCATAACAATATCAATTATTTCACCTCCCGTGGAGCAATTACGACTGAACAAATTGTTCCCACTGTTGTGACAGATGATTGCGAGATAAATAATAACGAACTAAAATCGCTATAGATGTTGTGAGTGTTTAAAAGTATATATGTAAATATAACGTCTATTTGGCAAGGGCGCGGTGCTTAGTAAGAGAACTTAATAGTATTGATTTTGAATTCGTAAAAATGTTATTAAAATAAATATAGTTATTTAACAAAAAATACAATAATTATAGGTATCATTTATATTTTTCATACATAAAAGTATTTACTTAACTTTATGGATATAGAAATACATAGGTATGCTGCTTTAGAGGTGAGCTGTCAGGCGAAAATACAATATAAGTGAGTTCAAATACGATATAATCCTACATAAACGAATTCCGACTAACATCGACTATTACAACATAATAAAACAGCAAATCGATTTAATTTCCCCATCAAACACCGGATATTGTGTGACATTCATTCATTTTATTTGAGCAATTACTACAAATAAAACAATTAGGTAAAACAAATGACGTGAGATGCGGAACATCGTGGGATATGGGGGTGAACACTATGATGATGTGATGATTATGGGAATTCTGTCATCTGCCACGCACTGAGTTACGCATCGCTGGTTTGGGATTGACAGGACGGAAAATACATTATACGTAAAAAAACATGAATTTACAAAAGTGTATTACAAAAATCAATATTTGTATTAATTTATATTTGCAATAATACTAGTTACCTACAGATTTGTGAGAAACTTCAGGCAGACAGCAGTATGGTATGTATTTATTAACTATAAACAGACAAACAGACAAAAATGATGGAAATGGGTTCTGTTAGTTATCCTTTAACATGCTGGCTATTTTTTTGTCAATTTCTTCAATGTACAAAAATTACTTTTCTACAGATTTATTTTATGTATAGATTAACACAGATTTGTAGGAAAATTAGCAAGAGCTTCGTAGGCTACGGGAACAGATTAGTTTAGTTTCCATTTCAGGTTTTGGACCCTAATGTTTATTATTTTCGGAATCCCTTCACTTTCGATAACAGGAAAAAATAACTTGAAGAGGTAAAATGTAGTTATAAGCAACTTAGTAATAAGCAACATGTAGCCCTAGTAGTCTACAATAAACGCTTGTCGTGACCTGACGTGTTTCCTTTCACAACACTATACCTCACATACTTCATGGCGACCCTGCCACACACGTTCCGGGAACTCGGCTTGCGAGCTATCCGATAGCGGGCGCAAAGTGCGGACTAGGCGGATTCCTGTGTGCCTCGGTGCACAAAGTTATAATGTTTAACGAAGTGAATATTAGAGCTGCGACTGTGATTGACTGCATTTGTGTTCAACAATACGCAAAAAGCGAGAAAAATGGGAAAAAGTTACTCTAAAACAGAGGAAAAGGACATCATCATTGCCCAAAACGCTTCGAAAGGCAATAATGGCGCGAGTGATACCGAACAAGAGTACCATATAAAATTTAACAACATTCTAATAACTACGTTCCTGGTGCTGGTGGCTATTGTCATACTTGCAATCATTTACCAGAAATTGATAAAGAAACATAAGAAATGGATAAACCAGCAGGTGGATTCAGCATTTATTAGAAGGATGCGACATCGTTTATCTGGAAGGAGAGACCAACCCCATGATGAAGAAGAAGTTTGAGGGCAGTAAAGAAAGTCAATTCCAGAGAAGATTTGTGTGTGCATAAAGTGTTGAAAAGTGAGTGAAAAAAAAAAAAAAAATGGTTGCGTTTGTGCGTGTTTCTATGCGTAAAGAACATTGACATTATCTTAGTATACGGTATGTAATTAAGGAATTTTAAGCTAAAGAAAATAGAGGTATGTAAGTTCATTAATTTTACGATCTAAAAATAGATTGCAAATAGCTGGTACCCCAGTACGTAGAATTACACAGTATAAAATGCTGGTTCAACATTTTGTTATCAGCGTATTGAATAAAAGTGTCTCGAGTTAGAATAAATAAAGTTGTTATAAATGAAATAAGATCGTAGCAGCTTTGCAATTATTTTTGTTTTTATAATGTTTTCCTACTTGTATTATGGCAGACGATTTAATAGAATTGTGTGAAGATCTACTAGAGATTCGAAAATATCTTATAAAAAAAGGCCAGAGTAGATATCAAGGTTCAGTTTCGTCAGATAAATTGCAAGAGGCCGAGTTATTGTTTAATAAATGTAACGCATTATTTTCTAATATAAATAAAACAGCAAAGGAATCGGAACTAGAGTTAATTAAAACGACATACAAAAAGATTACTACATTATTTGCAGAGATATCAAAATTGTGTACCTTGCCTAGCGTGGATATAAAATCCGAAACAATGGAATTTGATATGAAAACTGCGTGTATGTTAATACCTGTTTTAGACGATAAGGAAAATACAACGAAACGATTGATTGATGCGGTGGAAATGTATGCAGATATGCTTAATGATGTAGGTCGACAATTATTAATTAAATTTGTGCTGAAAGGAAGGTTATCTGAAAATGCAAAGTTACGAGTAGCAGGAACTTACTCCAAAGTTAGTGACATGATTAAGGATTTTAAAATTAAACTGTTAATAAAAAAATCATTCACAGCAGTTCAGAATCAAATTCAAGCATTGAACCAAGGTCATAGGTCTATAGAGGAATACGGCTCGGAACTTGAAAGGTTATTGACAGATTTGAATATTTCTCAGGCCGAGGGTGACGCTGCCAAATGCGCGATCCTGAAGCCAATTAATGAAAAAATGGTTTTAAAAAAATTTACAGATGGTCTTAGGAGTGAAAAATTGGGGACGATTATTGCCGCACGCAACTACACATTGTTGAAGGATGCCATCCAAGCAGCCAAGGACGAATCAATACCATCGTCGTCTTCATCCAGGCCAGCAGAGGTAATGGGAATGACCTCAACCCTTCGAGGTAAGCCAAATTATCGTTTTCCAAGATTTCGAGGACAAAACAGGGGACGCGGTCGTCCTTATTTCCACAATAATAACAGAGGTAGTTTTCAAAATAAATTTAATAATTCTGATAATTATTCGAGTAGATATCAAGGCTATTCCAGACCTTTTAGGTACGCCCCCCGCGGCAGGGGACAGTACAACAAACGAGGTTATCATTATAACAGGCGTGGAACACAAGGATTTTACCAAGTAGAGACCTCAGCACAAAGTGATAGTGCGAATAGTCTGGAACAGAAACCTGATGAGACAGGGAATCAGTTTTTTCGTGATTAACAATTTTGTTTATAATACTAATAGCGGTAGATTTAAGTATATTAATTATTATACTAATGGTACAAAACTTATACTATTATTAGATACAGGTGCATCCATTTCGATTATTAAGGAAGAAGCACTTCCAATAACACAAGTATTTCAAAATACTTTGGTGGTCAATGGAATTGGAGGAAAAGTTTACTCCTCTGGTTACGTAATACTAGATTTAGATGTTTCAGAAACTGAATCGTTTCAAAATAAGTTTCATGTTTTTAAAAGATTACCCATCCTCGTTGATGGAATATTAGGATTAGATTTCATGACTAGGTATAAGGCTAATATTAATTTAGATAAAAATGTGTTAACGTTACAGATAGGACATAAGTATTGCAATCTACCCCTTTATGACAAACCGGATTACAGTAGATCATTACTGATCCCGCCTCGGAGTGAAACCATTCACTATGTCTATTTAAACTCAGAAGTGGAAGCTGATTGTTTTATTAGTGCTAGAGAGCTAGAAAAGGATGTTTTCTTAGCAGGCACTATAGTTAGGCCTAAAAATAAAAGAGTCCCTATAAAAATTTTAAATACTCGAGATGAAGAAGTAAGTTTAAAAGATTTTAAATTAGATATAGAGCCTTTAGAGGACTATCATATTTTTGAATTTTGCAAGCATGAAAGTAGTTTAGAAAGAGCCAATACATTATTACCTTTGTTGGAGTTAGAACATTTAAACAAAGAAGAAAGGAATTCTATTGAGAAGATTTGTACTAAATATTCTGATACTTTCTTTTTACCCGGTGATAAGTTACAATCAACAAACATTTGCGAGCAATCCATAACAGTAAAGAGTAACATTAATCCCATTTATACCAAACCGTATAGGTTGCCACAAGCCCTAAAACCAGAAGTAAATAAACAAATAAGAGATATGCTTAAAGATGATATCATAGAAGAATCATCTAGTGAATGGTCTAGTCCAATACTGCTAGTCCCAAAAAAATCAGAGGGTTCTCAGAAATGGCGTTTAGTAATTGATTTCAGAAAATTAAATGAAAATATTGTAAATGACAAATTTCCACTGCCCAACATTACTGATATCTTAGATTCATTATCCGGCTCAATATATTTTACACATTTAGACCTTCAACAAGGCTATTACCAAGTAAAACTGGCACCTGAAAGTCGAAAATATACTGCATTTTCGACTAGTACTGGACATTACCAATTAAAACGTTTACCGATGGGACTTAAGACTTCATGTAGCGCTTTCAGTAGAGTCATGTCAATTGCAATGTCAGGATTAGCTTTTGAAAAGTGTTTTGTTTATTTAGACGATTTAATTGTATTTGGAAGATCTTTAGCTGCTCATAACCAAAATCTCATTGCTGTTTTAGAAAGGCTCAGAAAGGTCAATTTAAAGTTGAATCCCGCAAAGTGTCAATTCTTAAAGAAAGAAATTTTATATCTAGGTCATTTAGTATCTGCTGACGGTGTTTCACCTGACCCTGACAAAACTAAGGTTTTAGAAAATTTTCCTATACCTAAAAATGTAGATGAAGTGAGACGATTTGTTGCCTTTTGCAACTACTACAGGAAGTTTGTGCCGTCCTTTGCAACAATTACTATGCCCTTAAACCGTTTACTAAAGAAAGATGAACCTTTTGTTTGGAGCTCAGAATGTCAAAATGCATTTAATTTTCTAAAAACCTCATTAACAAAACCACCTATATTACAGTATCCAGATTTTTCTGAAACCAATGAATTTATATTACAAACAGACGCATCTGATTTAGCTGTAGGAGCAGTATTATGTAATAAGGACATGAGACCAGTTGCTTATGCTAGCAGACCATTAAATAAGGCAGAGAAAAATTACCCAGTAATACAGAAAGAATTAACAGCAATAGTATGGGCAGTGAAGTATTTCAGACCATATTTATTTGGCAGAACTTTTACTATTATGACAGACCACAAACCCTTAATTTATTTATTTGGCATGAAAGATCCATCTAGTAGGCTAATAAAATTCCGATTAATACTTGAAGAATATGATTTTAAGATAGTATATGTGAAAGGTAAAGACAATGTTATCGCAGATGCATTGTCTAGGGTGAGCATGACATTGAGTGAATTAAAGGATATGAAAGAGACAGTTTTAGCCGTTACAACAAGGAGACAAAAGAGACGAGAAGAAGAGAGTCGTGTGAAAGATCAAGCTGAGCCTAGTAATACCACCGACGATTGGCCTGATCAACCAAGAGTTGTGGAATTACTAAGACAGCCGTGTGATTCTATTGAAATGAAATTAGTAGAAGATTTAACTATAAAAAAGTTTAAAAGAGAAAACAGGATAGAGAAAGAAAAGGATTGTTTTGTTTATATACCGAGTAAAATGTTATTGTGTATTAATCTTGGCTTTAGTTTGCATTTCTCGCGAGCCGAATTTGCAACTAAGTTAAAAGAGTTTTGTGAAGGAATAAAAATAAAAGAGCTATGCATAGTAAAAGACGATGGCAATAAGGAATTTATAAAAAGATTATGTAGTGAAATTAAATCCATGAAAGAATGGGCAGGACCCCGAATATGTATTTTGAGAGGAATCAAAAGAATATATGACGAGAAAGAAAAAGATTTTATTTTGAATAATTATCATTTATTACCCACTAGTGGCCATGCGGGTATAAATAGAATGGCCAATAATATTAAGCGCAAATATTACTGGCCAGGATTAAATGCAGATATTCAAAAATTTATAGGTAAATGTGAGGCGTGTCAGAAAATGAAACAAAGTAAATATACAAGGCAACCCATGACTATAACTACCACAGCGTTTGCTGCTTTTGATAAAGTTTTCCTCGATTTAGTTGGACCTATGGATAGGGATGAGTCAGGAAATTGTTATATTTTAACCCTACAATGCGAGTTGACAAAATACATAGAGGCATACCCTTTACAAAATAAGGAAACGATAACTGTAGCCAAGGCTTTTGTAAATAATTTTATTTTACGATTTGGTGTCCCTAAATCTATAGCTACGGATAGGGGAACAGAATTCGTTTCTCAAGTTATGGAAAACGTGTGTAAATTATTAAAAATAGAAAAGTTAACATCCACTGCATACCACCATCAATCAATCGGTTCCCTAGAGATAGCTCATAAACACTTAGGAGCATTTTTAAGAACTTATTGTAATAACGTGTACCATTCGTGGTCGGATTGGTTACCTTTTTGGTGTTTTAGTTTTAATACTAGTGTAAACACGCAAACAAAGTATACCCCTTACGAACTTGTATTTGGAAGACTATGTCGTTTGCCAAACAGTTTAGAACATGATGTAGAACCACTTTATAATACTGATGATTATTGTTTAGATTTAAGATATAAAATGCAAGTAGCTTTAAGAGATGCAAGACAAAATTTGGTAACTTGTAAGGAAAAAAGAAAAAACAAATATGATAAAACATGTAATCCTGTATTTTATAAGAAAAATGATCTTATTTTAGTTAAGAATGAATGTGCTCGTAAATTAGACTGCGTTTTTGATGGACCATTTGAAGTGTTGGAAGATTTAGGCGTTAATGTAAAGATAATTAAAAATGGTAAATTAGATGTCATACATAAGGATAGGACAAAAAAATTTAGTATGTAAGTAAAATTTAAGAAAAGGTACCTTTGCTTAATTATAATTAATTGTCAAAAAAATAAAAAAAATATGTATTCTTTTTTTTTTTCTTTCACCCCCGGAGGTGAAGAGGTAAAATGTAGTTATAAGCAACTTAGTAATAAGCAACATGTAGCCCTAGTAGTCTACAATAAACGCTTGTCGTGACCTGACGTGTTTCCTTTCACAACACTATACCTCACATACTTCAAACTGCAATACATACATATGTTATCAGCGGTCAGTAAACTTTTTATATTATTAGAGACATAGTTCAATAAACAGTTTTGCTTGTCATGCTTAATCGGAATCGAAAGGGTCGGTACCAAGAGTAACTTACATTAGTAGCTCCTAGCTTCCAGTTGCGGTTCAATGAATACTTCAGTCTCATTAATGCCATGTTTAGAAATTATAATAAATCATAGATATAAGCCTCGCCGCCATCGATCACACAATACAACTACCTGATTCGAACCCAATATCGTTTGATTAACGACTTGTTGAGTGACTCCTATTCATCGAATCAAAGGGTGATCGTATTAAGTATTAATAAAGGATATGTTTAACATTTCATATCAAGCCTGGTTTGCTAACAAAGAGCGGGCATTCCTTTTCCTAGTCCAAATGTGATGTATTGGAAATTTGAATTGATCGCCATGATACGCGGTTCGATTGTGTGTCACTAGTTCATTAGATTTCAATGATTTTTGTTAACAATTTATGAAAAAGTAAAGTAAAATCCACACGAATCACATTATAAGGCAATAAGCACAGGACGAAAAAAACTCATTACTTAGCTTTCTTTTTTAATCGCCTTTTTTATATTTATTTTTGTCGCAAAAAGCACTTAAGAATCTATCACGAGATAAGGATAAGACGAAGAAAAGATAAAATGGGTCGACAAATAAAACCAAAAATCCAAAGAAAGTTCGCGTACATTAATGGAATTTTCTAAATACTTTTTACCCATGGGAATATACTTGTTTTCCCACCTACATGTGCTAGGACAGATAACACACGTCTTTTAGACGACATCCGAAATGCAAATAGAATGTCTGGAAGCTTGTACGACAGTGACACAGGAGCTATCGGGACATCGCATCGGTCGCCGTCGCCGCCACCTACTCGTGACGTGACACGTCGGACGCTCTGACGTCGTCGTATCCGATTTCAACGACATCCCGACACCGATTGTGACCGAGATACGATTCGGCCGTGATTCGATTCGCTTTGACCAATCGGATGCGATTGATTGATATTCGAATTTTAAGATAAAGATTTGTTTCGCGACAATGATGTTCAATGTATTGGTAGGAAGTCAATAGGTGGCTGGTTGTACTCGGTGATTTCCTTTGTTGTGTCCCGAATTACATGACAGTGTCCGGTTCTCCAACTTTTATTTGGAATTGATGAATTCTTTTGGACAATAAATAAGTAGTAGATCTTTATTTCTATTTTCCTATGTAATTAAACGTCCAAAATAAAAATGTTTTCCATCTTAATTATTTTTGTCAGCATTTTAAAAGTCTCGATAATGAGTAAACGTGTATCATTTAGTACGTTGTATATAACATAACTGACCCTTTGGACATGTGCGTAGGTCTATAAATAAGGCTGGTTTAGGCAATCACCTCCTATGCCGACAAACAAGGCTTGTAGAATTCGTTTATAGGTTTACGACAGCTCGTTAGCTGCGGCGATAAGATGCCCCTAAATAGATAATTAGTATTGTTTCCTTATATCAGTTGCTATTGTGTAATCTTTTTTACTGTCAGTTTTATTGATTTGAACGGAATGGCGACGCCCAAAAGATCGACATCTCGAAGTGTTAACAGCTGAGGAATGAGCAACATAAATAAACCGTCGAATACTGATTGCCAATAAACAAACTCGATATACGTGTTTAATATTTTTGTATCATTTAACTCTGACTACAGCTGACAAAATGCGAACAAAACAAGGATCCGTTTTGTGCGTCACCTAATAAATGCATGTAGATAAGCCTGCCTATTTATACTTAATATCATATTTGTTTATTTTAAACCAGCTAACCTGACGCGTGCTCTCTGTCTATCGCTGCCAAACGAGTGACGGCAGCATAAAGTTAGGTCGTAAAGTTTTATTACATGCCATAATTTTCCGCGCAATTTTCTTAATCTTCTATATCATAACAACCTTCCTCTGACAATAACAAGCAACACAGCGGAACCAGCACTTATTTGCAAAATCGTTCGAAAACCAAGGAGAATATGGATTCATTTTTAGCATTTTTCAATATCAATGTTGTTTACATATCAAGTACATATATTTCCCTATTTTAAGACCATACTTTCTCAAGCGGAAACAAAAGCATCCCCAAAAAAGAAAATACCGAGCATCTGCATCCAATCGCAACGAGGCTCTTAATCTGATACCATAAGCAGAAATATTGATGGAAACAAAATTTCTCGTTAAACGTTTCGAGGAGTACCGTTCGGCGCGTGGCAGTCGTGCGCCGTCTTGCCCGGCTCGTTTAAAGCCATACCTTAATTACGGCAAGGCGTTATCGAGTAAGAATGTGCACACGCGACATTGGTATTAATTTTAATGAAAGAAGTGTGCGCTTGGGCAGCACCTGCCTGAGTCGACGAGTCGTTGGCTTACTGAAAACTACGCGACAGGGAAATGCATGGAGTCGTCGGGTTGGTATTTTGTTTTGATTGTTTTGTTCATCAGATTTTCAAACTATTTTTCTTATTAATGCAAAATGTTGTAATAGTATTTTTTTTTTTAATTATATAGAGATCGGTAATTGTCTGTATTTAATGATAATGCGGTTGTAGCATCCGAAATATACAGAATTGTAGGCTCCTGTAGGAATTTGGAGCGCTCGGTTTTAACAAGAGCATCCCCATAATGCAATTTTATATAGCATAGAGAAACTTAAAAAAAATACAAATATCAATATAGAATAGAGTAATTTTACAGAAAACTTAGTTTACCTTTAAATAAATATAGGTAGATTAAAACAAGGCAACTCCACAGACGTCTTTTTCATAATTATATCAGAAAAATGTAAGGCCGTCTTCGACCGAAGTATGCCCTTTTTATAAGTAGAATTACGGTTGATTTTTCTTCAAAAAACATGTTTACAGGTGAGTAGATGTTAAGATATAATTAATGTTGCCATAAAAATCGTAGACATTATAATATGGGGTTGTAATAAATTTTCATTTGTTTTCACCGCTTTAGTGAGGCAAATATTTAAAAGTACTTAACAATTTAATAATTTTGATTAAATGCACCTGCAATGTTTGTTGTAGACATTAATGGGCATACTTTTGAATGTATGACGTATTAAATATGGCAATAAATTAATGTTTATTTCTTCATCATAACGTCGAAATTGAATTATTAAATATTTAACATAATTGAGATAAACATTTATTGAAAGTACTTTTGATTAACCAGATGACTAAATGAATATGTTTAATTTATGTGAGTGGGTGCGTAAAATATAGGACTTCAGACAGAATAATGTCGTGAAGCGGATACAGTGATCCATAATTTCTTTTTTGTTTTAACACTATGCCATTAGAAAACGTTAAGTCTAGTTATCTGAAAAACTAGTTTAACTTGAAAAACTCAGTTGATTATGCAAACTGATTGCTAAATGAACAAATCACTGGTTTATGAGTTGATAATGAATCGTGTAAATTGTCCTCAAGCAGGTGCGATAGTACATCTGCGCTTGCGCACCCCCACCTCTAGACCTCTATCATTATTTCTAAGAAAATCCGATAAATCATGTTTACTTATATAATTTAATTATTGAGCATGATACTCTCTCCTAACAAACAAAATTACTTGCTTAGATCGCGAAAACGTAATAAAAGTCTGTGTAATTGATATTCACGTGTATCATGGTCCCGAGTATTTCCATAAATTATGTTCCAAAGATAGAACTTGGCTGTCATATGGTTATGAGGTTGACATTCCTCATCAAATGGTACTTTATCGCCGATGCAAAATGTTATAGTGTCGATTATTCTGTCACATTACGTTACGCTTATCAATCTCGATCCGTGCTGTCGTTAAGAATTTAAATTCTAATATAAAGTGTCTCTATAAGAAAATGTGCAATATATTTTTCACTGATTATTACATAAGATTAGTGTATTTGTTTTGACAGATGACTGTTCAGATGATTAATTAATTTAGGAAGTCGAATATTGAATAGTACTGTGAAATAAGAATTTACTGCACATGAATATCTACGTAATAGACGGTTGTCATAAAACTTGTTTAAGGAGAACTTATCATCAATCTACAGGACCTGAAAAAGTTCACTCAAAAATTGTCTCTTAACATGTTTGGTTAATAACAACAATTTGGAAGGTTCGTCAATTCAAAACTTCCCAATCACCGCATGCCTCATTTGAAACACGCGCCTCGCAACTTCTTAAGTGTATGCAACAGGTTAATTTCAAGAATAAATTGAAGCTCGACGCGATCGACCGCTTTAATGGGTCGACGGCGTGTTTATGCGAGAGGAAACCATAATAGAGGCTTAGTGAGTCCTGGGTGAGGACACAGCTGCCCATTGGGCGGGGACAACGGTTCCAGCCAGGGCTTGTGAATTTTTAGTACTTACTTCTGCGTAATGTTGATCTTATAACGTAATACCTGCATACGTAATTTTTTAAATTCCATCCATTTTATGTCATTTTTTATGCCACTAACCGCGATAGACTCGGTGAGATACATAATTCAAACATTTGTTCAGTTACTAAATGATTTAAAAGTATTGTAGTTATAATTTATTTTCATTTGACGCTAAGTGACAGATATAAGTAAGGCAGTACGGGTTTTCAGGTTGATTGAATTTATTGTTATTGTAACAATATGTCGACGAACAAATCAAGTGACTTCTGTTGATAAGTGGAGCACCTATTAAGGGTTGTTGTATCGGGATAATTGAGTGTAGAGGGCCAGTGTTCAGCGTACACATACCCATATATAAAATAATAAACCTACATCGATAAACATAAGAACCACTGTCCATTTATTTATGCCTTGGGCAGTTAATTATAAAAAATATACTAACTTTTAATATTCGCCTAAAGCCGACAACTACTAAACTAAAGCTTAGTTAACTTTAGCAAAAAGCTTACAAAACGTTATCAGCAGATCATGTAAATATTGCTCTACTGAGTATTCTTGATGTTGCGACTAAATGTAAGACCCACCAAGAAAAAACGATGTCCATAAATATTTTAAAAGTACTGCAGAGACTACGATTACCGTAAAACTTAGCGGCAGATCCAATCCAGATAACATGACAAAAGTTTCAACATGTGCACTAACAAATGTATGTTGACACTACCGAAAATGTATCACTTGACAATTTTGGACTCTATTGCTATAGTAATAAGGGTGGTGCTGTTATCAGTGGATGATTTTATGCATGTTCAATAATGTTGGTCATGTGTAAAGAAGTAGGTTCGATACGGATCTCGACTCACGCTGTTAAACGTACACACATGAACATGCCTGTAACTACTGCTTTTATTAAATGTTTTTCTTTTGTTCAAATTGCCATTATTGGCTTTTGTTTTAATTTATGATTGGAGAACGACTTCGGGTATGTATTTTCCCGTTCTATATTGACATAATATAAAACCTTATCGTATTTTAAATAACTATGAAATGAACTATATTAGCATAATACACTAAGGCATGAAGCAGGTTTCGCCTCTTTACATGGAAATATGAACATGTCTCGTAAACGTGACATTGTATCGTTACTCCGTCATTTTTGAATTTTATTAAAATATACATAATTATATAGCATAATTTTATCAAATTATCCTATTATTTTAATGAAATAAGTACAACTATAAATAATCTTATGGACTCATAAATCGTTATAATATAATGAATAAATCGACGTCAGCGGCACTGCATGTCTCTTAATTTTACAGTGAACCAGTTTCTTGAAAATACATAGTTCCTAGATTTTATCGATAGCGCATTTTAATAGGCGTAAATGTCACGGCCAATAAAATTAACCACCTAATTTGGGTGTCAATACTTTATGGACACGATAAAGTATGTTCTTTAAAATATGTTTGTTCTTCGAATGATATCAATCACAGTAATGTAATTGATGTATAAAACACATAAACTGTTGTATAATACGAGCAAATCTCCGTGTGTCGGACATGTATGCGCGCACGCACGGTACCGGGCGCCTGGCGCGGCCTACCCGTGAATTTTAAACTTTCATTAGTAACCCACAAATGTAATCGTTTACATTAAATCGCAGGTGTAATCCAAGGTTTTTTTGTTTATATCAATCATCTGATACATATTTTATTTAAGGAGCGTGAATAACATGCTTATTTCTGTTCTGTGAAATAAATACATGGATGAATAAATAAGTACTTACTTTAATTTTAAACTTTTATCACTAAACTGTAAGTTAGAGAAGGTTTTATATTTAATTACTGCAAATATAGTCATCAAACGTTAACTACAAAACATTTATATTTGTATAGATACCTTGAAATAGCACTTACAATAAGAACCTATATTAAACGAATAAACCCATAAAGCACACTCAAGCAGGCTTTATCTAGATTCGACTTATAAAATTAAATGGCTCAATCCCGGCTCCGGGCTAAACAAACACGGGATTATCTTTACGGTAACACCAATCCCGGAGCAATTGTAACACACGCTCGGCTAAGACAATAGCATTATTTTTTCATTGTTTTATTGAGCCTAGTATTATAGTAAACTAAAAATCATGGCAGTATTTTTGGCATTTCTCTTTGCAAGATTGAGGATAATTTTTCAACCAGAAGCACAAATATTTTTTTAAACACGCGAACAACAAAGCATTTAAAGGACTACCGAAAAGAGATTCGTGATAAATTTGTTTTAATTAAAAACGTTATACAGCCAAAAGTTTATTCAATTAGAATCTTGATAATTAAAAACGGCCGGCACAACAATGCGCACACGCAAGCGGTCAAACGCTTAAGGACTTGATACATCTCTCCGCACATCGAAATATAAATCAGGGCAGTATAGACGAGGCCTGCCCCTCGTGAGCTTTGAACAACGGATACGATCACTTGCCAACAAAAACAATTAGCCGCTCACTTGCACTTACCATTACGTAGATCCAAGATAACGTTACTGACGCAAGTGTAAATAGAATCAACAATAAAATCACTTATACTGGTCACTATCTGATAAATAAATAAGACGTAAAAAGGTTCCATTCTGATGTTTATATGACCTGCGTCAATTCGTAGGCAGTTTTAATCGTAGAATTAAGAGATTGTTTTTAATTCTCGATTTCTGTGCATTCGTTTTTAGGGTTCCGTACCCAAAGGGTAAAACGGGACCCTATTGTTTTCGGTCCTCTGTCCGTCCGTCCGTCCGTACGTCCGTCCGTCCGTCTGTCTGTCTGTCCGTCCGTCTGTCCGTCCCTCCGTCCGTCTGTCTGTCACCAAGCTGTATCTCATGAACCGTGATAGTTAGAGAGCTGAAATATTCACAGATGATGTATTTCTGTTGCCGCTATAACAAAAAATACTGAAAACTAGAATGTAATAAATATTTTGGGGGGCTCCCATACAACAAACGTGATTTTTTTGCTCATTTTTGTTCTGGTACGGAACCCTTCGTGAGCGAGTGCGACTCGCACTTGGCCAGTTTTTTTAAAAGCGTTATGCATAATGCTACTGAATATAAACCATACTTTTACGAGTAGTTACTACGCTATTATAAAATTCTCGTGGACTGTAAAATTTAATTATGGTACGTCTTTAACCGGGTTGAATGACAGCGGCCGATGCTTTAATATTCTGCGTTTTATATTGGTTTTGGGCTCCAGTAGAATATGGGATGGTAATTGAGAATTTTATACATTGGGTTTGGTCAGTGTTTGTGATTATGTTTTCAAAATTGTTGAATGGCGTTTTGGGGCTGTCCAAAATTCTGCTCTTCAGCTCAATTCGAATCTAAGCTTTTAAATCAAGAACAAATACATGTTTTTTTTTGGATTTCATTTGGGTCGAATAAGTTCGGAGGCGTATTGTAACTAAAACTCCCAGAAGATGATTCAATTTCTGCCATTTGAACCCTAACTTACGGAGCTCACATCCTATACAAACTAAGCCAGACTGCCCAAAGGCTAACACAAATGATAACTATAAAACAAACGTGTGTATCACCGTGGGATTGAAATGCGAATTTTGATATCTCAATCTGTGTCGGGTCAGAGACGCCGCGGTCACGACGGCCTTCGGTGGTCACGAGCTGAATCGACTGTGAGCTTATTAATTATTATCTGACCAGTGAATTAACTACAATAAAGGATGTTAACATGCTGTATTCATAGTCGAGGATGAGGATCTCGGAACATTGTTTTAAATTGAGCTAGCTTGCCAAAAACGCTGGGTAAACAGTGGTAGTAAATAAGTTTACTACTATGATTTATGCTCTATTTCTAGTAAAAGAACAAAAAAATATTTATTATAAAAATAGAGTGAACGGAAAAAAATCCCAAGGTACGATATCGATAAAACACACCTAACAGTAGCTACTGCTAGGCGTTTTATGTAAAACTTTTTCCTGTTGTAACAGGATAAACTTTTCATAAAATCATAAAAATTGAAGACCTAAATTTTGAACACACTATGGATACGGCAAGCCACACGAGCAGGGCGAAAGGTCTCGACCAATGGGCCGCCGAAATTAAATACAGGACATACTCGCTTAAGGCTCGGATGCGATAAATTATAGCTTAAGTGATTCTTGACTTGAAGAGTATCGCAGATACAGGTCAGATAAAACGCCTCAAACATGCTATAAAACAGCCATACATCAGCTTTCTATGGCATTATATAGAAAGCACGATAATTCTCGAAAAGGCCTCCGGTGAGCAGTTTACAGCTTCTGTGTACTTGAAAACAGTACTTAATTTTTGCACCTTTATTCGAAAGAATAGTATTTAAAGCACCATTTTGTTTTAAATACCCAATTTCCGTTTATTAACTAGTGTTGTGCAGGAAACAACTTTACAGCACCAGACGCCAGACCATGTATCCGATCCTAATTCAACTAGTGCATCTATAAAGAATTCACATGATGTTTCCGAACTCAAAATCAACCGTATACATATTATCATAGAGTTCTAATTTGATTAATGTGATCTTTATAAGCGTGCGCCGTGTGACCGAATTGTTTTTTATTGGTATCAAATACGCGACTAGTCGGCGCGGGCGCCACATAGATTGCATGAAAAAACAAATAAAAATAGGTTAGAACTAATAAGTATGTAATTACGTTAGTCTCGGAGGGTGGCTCTCGCCGGTGGGCCACCCTACCTGGAAGGGTGCATCCATCATTACTACTGCGGTATTAATCAAAGCATTTTGATTCATTAGAGTTTTCGCCTGTATTATGTGAATTGGGCAGTGGAGCTCTCTAACTCGTACATATTAAAAATATATATATCTACTAAGTATTTCTGTAGTGATAACAATTATATTGAAAAGTAACTTGAACGACAGCCATGGATGTCAAATACCTACATTATTTGAATCATAAAAAGAAGGAGTTAGTTTGTCTTGTGTTTTAACTTTTTCTTCCGTATTTTTTAAACCTTTCAGATTCTATCTACTACGGTTTCCACCTATCAAGCCATTTATTTAATACATAAATTAATCCTTACAAATAAATAACACACCTAACTATAGTTGCATATGAGTAAACCTCATCATTACAAAGCGATGGGGTGGTTACTCACTGCAGTGATTCATCATGCACCCCTAAAGATGCTATCGATGGTTATTGCAGTCAGATGTTCAATGCAACAATGTTTGTTACTCACGTAAAGCTTTAGGTAGTTACATATGTTAATCAAGTAGCTTCAGCTACGTATCAACATACATACACATAACCTCTCAATATATTTATACTTTCGGGATTTGGAGTGTGGTGATGGAAAACGGTCTCCGCATCATTAATATTTTTAGCCTTATCGTCTACTGTTTCTTAAGTCTTTCCTAAAAGCAATGCATTATGCGATATAGAGATTTCACGCAAATAATTTCTGGTAGACGTAATTCGTATGTCGTAAGCCATACTTAGATCTTCACAGGTATCTGTGGGGGAGGCCTATGTTCAGCAGTGGACATCCTATGGCTGAGATGATGATGATGATGATGATGAAGCCATACTTTAAACTATCATCATTAAACGTAAGCTATATTCACATCAATTAGACCATCACTATTTCTGTCGATTTATCTCGCTATAATATTGATAGTTACCATAATATAACGCAATACGTAATCGCTTTAATGTGACGCAACTTACCACTTTCTGCTTCATAATAATGATCTTTAAATCCAATCTGTAACTACCGTACAATCCAGTCTTTATTACAATAATCAGACTATCATGTCTTCAGTATGATACTAATTTAAGAACTGATTTTATTACAAGTTGTAGGTTAGTGTTCCATGTGGAATTTATTACAGTTTGTTATATTACCATTGTATAGTAAACTAGCTACTTGTATAAGATACCGTGTTAGCAAATTGGTATCATAGCAGACTACGTATGTAGGGAAATAGTACTAGCTTTTTACTGTTCTCTCATTATCCTCATACAATCAAACAGAATTATTCCTCCATCATCGTACATCGAACAGTATCTTAACTTTCTATTTCGGAAAGAACAAACACTTATTCTTTCACTTTTACAAACCTTTGGCAGTGTTATCAGTATTTGTGTTATGATGATCACCTAACCGTATTTGATACCTAGTATGTAGTGTAAACAAGGAAGTGGTTAACAGTAGGCGGTCGTGTGCCACTAATCGTCGTGCAGGGGTTGACAACAATGAGAAGCATTGAGATCAGTTCAGCAACACCTTCGCGTGCCGTCCACCCACGCAACTCAGATAACAAGTTGAATACATCTGCCCGTTTGATAAAATAATACCGTGTAACAGGCAGGTAACGTTAGCAAGCAAATGCCACTGTATTACAACGAAATTTTATTTTTGGTACTTTAAAAAAAAAATATTTTCACTGAATCAAATAGTACGTCAACGATTATGATTACATAATATCCATAAAATGTAGGGAATGGACATCCTTATAAAAGTCATTTTTTTAATGCCGCCTTCTTCTCGTAAAATATCTTTAAAAGATTAGGTATAAATAAAATAAAAAAATGTTGAAGTATAAATATGTTTTATGGCATTAAAATAAAAACGCACTATTCTGCCACACACAGACTACAATTGTTAATTATGCAACACACAATATCTGGTGTTTAATTTACTAATTAGGGGATCATTTGCAAGTGATCGCATTTTATGAATTCAAGTGATCTTTGAGGTTTTATTGTGCCACTTAAGAAAAGGCATCGTTTAATTTGTTTGTTTAAAGGGACCTGGTAAGTGGCGTGGCCATTCAAAGGGTTCCGGTGTCATTACAGCCATTAGGTGAACTCACCACACCGACAATTACTTGGGAAGGTTTTCAATTTACTTTATTATTTATTTATTTATGCGTTATCTTGGAATGATGAGCGATGGTATTATGAGGATCACAAAGAAAACTGTGGAGATGATTCCATTGCAAAATTATAAATCTTTGTAGGTATATAGTATCATGACAAAGAAGTATTACTTTACATTTATAATATTTATATTTTAGTATAATAAAAATTGCAGTGACCTGGCATGATGTCATCACCATGGGCTGGATTTCAGTTAGGTACTACTTACATAGGTTGTGATTGATTTTCAAATAATTATCGTCGCCATTTATAACTGCGAAGAATCTTTTGCACTGTTTTTGCTAAACAAGACTACAACTTGATAAGATATAAACTAGTTCAACATTAAAATTTTTATTTCGTAATTTTACAGGATTTTATGGTATAAATAGAACAGGTACTATGCATTTCTTTGTGCTTAGTAACAAATAATATTGGAGCCTATCTGCCTACTATGATTAAAAGCATTATGTTTATAGGCCCGAATTGCTCCAGCATTAAATGGATCTAATGGGAAGCGTTTATCTTAATTTTAGTCTCCCACGAAACGTTTGACGCGCCCTAATGCCACGTAGATGACTGTTTATAATATTTGACAAAAAAGGTGTTTCACAGCTCCTACAAAAAAACTTTATTCCATAATAACAAAGATTTGGTACTAAAACTATTTTGTTTTTGTAAACTCCTCTTAATGGGTTGGGGTCAAACTTCGCATATTTTCGACTGGTAAAAAGCAACATTAGGCTTGTGGATCCAGAAAAAAGAAAATGCTATCCAAAACAAACAAAACATAATAAATAGCCTCGGCGTTTTCATATTCATTCTAAATTAAATTTAGGCGTGATTAACTCACTCGAGGCGTTTTCTCTGTTCATCAATCAAAGTGTGGTCACGAACAGTGGAAGCAACATTTACTTCCTAAGATTTATCTCTTTCACGCTCTAAATAATCTATATAGATTAGAGAGGGACGAAGTATACTTGATTAGACAGTATGCAATTATGATTTTCAGAGTTCACACGGGTGCCTCGGGTGCGGTCAGACGGCTGACTTCAGAAGCCTCCGGTAATCAATTTTGTACACAAACGGCGGTTATTAATTGATTTTTTCTCTCTAATGACTAAAAATAACATCTGCCAAATCAACAGGACCGGTCGTTAACGAACGTGCCAAAATTTTATTTTCTCCTGTCTTCAATCTCACAGATAACTTGTAATGTACACGTGTTGTGGAGCATATTTTAAGGTTGTGATAAAGAAACTTATGTGATAGAAATTGTCGCAAAACGTTTACCGTTAATTGATTAAATTTTTTGATGCAGTAAATTTTGATTAGTGCTTGCAATAAGTGTTCAAAATTCGGTCATACATTTTGATCCTTTTGGTTATGTCCTTGAGTTACATAAACAAACACATATATTGTATGGTGCTAGGCGTATGCCGAGTAAAAAAGGGGTTACAAATTTGCATGATCAGATTACAATATGAGCGTCACAGTGGGATAGAGCTCCGGTTCGTAAGAGTGCTGCTATAAATTTTATCACACATTCCTAAACCGCGTGCAGTCTTATTTATGAGCCGATACTAACATTTGATAAATATTCGCCCTGGGTGTTTAACTAAACCAAATTAGATTAATCTGTAAAATTGACTATTTTGATTTAATGTTTGTTTTTATGTAATAATTTTCACGATTAAACAGTTTCCAATTAATATGAAAATGATTTAGGTTTTATTTTGGTTTCAATAATATCATTAAGCATATCATGTTTGGGTTTTATTGTGTGTTAAATGTTATGGTAATGTGGTACTCAATACGTTTGAACATTTTGCCGATATTTACATAAAAGTTTGGCAACGTTACAGCTATAGAGAGCTATCGCTTAACTTCGATGCATTCCGTTAAATCTACATATCGGCCGAGTGATTGAACTAAACAATTGAGATTACAATTGGATATGCAAAACGATTGGATATTATTCGATGTTACATACGATACTTACTGTGTTTCGTCAGGGATGTATTTCCTTAAATCAAACCGCTTTGGTCCCGAGACGATCCCGTTTTGCATCCGTTCGTACATCAAGATTGCTATCAAAGATTTACAAGAGCCGTCCTCGATGGGAGAATGTTCCTTTTCCAATTGATACAGACGAATTATTTATTTATTTCAACTGTGTTAAGGCGAGTTTTGCTAGTCGATGTTTTATTGAACGATTTGTACTTACTACACTAGGAGTATTGTGAATTTATTTAGTTGTACCAATGTTTTGAGATGTTCCAGTTGAGATCTATTAACTACGAATGGGGGCCGACAAATGCAAATTGATGAATGGGAACATCGTTTAAAACTGTTTGTTAATCAATGGGAAGACAGAACTGAGATCGACTGCGTCCATCTTTCCTATAAGAAACATCAGCATTTGATACTGTGAAACACGAAAACATTTGCACTGCGTGAAATTAAAAATTCGAGAACCTAACTCATTTCTAAACAAAAAAGCATCAGAGAAAATTATTTAAACAAACAAAACACTAATGTGTTTCGATTCCCATATATCCACGTAAATTATGAGGCGCGGCGCATCGCGGTGGTATCAAAGTCTCTTGAACAAATAACACGTCTGGCCTGATTTAGTGTTTGTCCGCGACCCTTTGACCGGGCCTGTCCACACCTATGGGTGGGCAATGCGGCCATCCCACTACCTAGCTAGCTGACTCCAGCTCGTAAGCCGGTGATTTACGATATTAGGTCGTAAAAGTCGGCTTAGGTATTTATTTTTGTTGTTTAAAAGAGATCAAGTTCATAATAATTTTTTTAATGTGTAGGTAAGTTGGCGATTTTAGCTTGTGTCTCAGTGTAAGGTAGAAGGTTGTAGAGTAGGTAATTCGATGGTAATTATAACATTCTATTAGCAGTGTTAGGTTCTTCACTACTAGAAGGAATCTTTTTAACACCTCCCAAATCAAACTTAATAATGCATCTAGCTCTATTGAAAATCACCAATTACAAGCGGAAACATGTCCGTAAGAAATATTCAAAGACTAATCGATTAACAAAAATTATCGATATTCAAAAATCGATTCCACCGTCAAATGCAGTTCCGCGGGAGAAAGTATGATATTCAAAGGGTTCTATGTAAGCGTGAAATTATTATACTCAGGGATCTTAGCTTACCGACTCACCCTTTCGCGATGCACAAAGACATATCCGGGTTGCGAATACAACTCAATCGATAGGCACAGGAAGTTGCAATGGTTCATTACCCCCGCATTATGTTTTACTTCAATTCTATATGGCCTTTTAGTTATGCCGACATTTCGTTTTGATAATGGAAGAGATAATTTTTGCAGTGTATTTGTATATTGTGTGAGTTTCTAGTAATGTGTAACTATGAATTCAATGTATTATACTAAACCCTTACCAAAGATATTTTTAACTTTTGTTTTCATTACAACTTTCTATTATGATGGTGTAGGTACCTACTTATATAATTTTCCTAAAGCTAGATTTACTTAGAAAGTCCGAATCCATCCTCTCATGTTTAAATCAACATACACCCGATATCGGCATAAGAATGAGCGCACACTGACACATCAAAACGCTTC
This sequence comes from Helicoverpa assulta, assembly GCA_963856015.1. Taxonomy (NCBI): domain Eukaryota; kingdom Metazoa; phylum Arthropoda; class Insecta; order Lepidoptera; family Noctuidae; genus Helicoverpa; species Helicoverpa assulta. The sequence goes on from CAWLCW010000016.1 coordinate 9,710,447, forward strand.
ACATAAAGCAGCGTTCAGACGCCACAATAAAACTAATCACGAACATTTTTCAGTACAGGACGTTTCAATCGCAACATGTTATCGTTAATTAAAATACGGAGGCAACATCGTTCATCTAGTTCTGTCTGTTATACTTTTTGTTCGGCGCTGACTAAATTATGTCTTTATAGTGATGGTGTAGTGTTATCAGCAACCACCATCTTGTGATCGAGGCCTGCCACAGTAATTTGTACCTGCCTTGTGTTACTGAGCGTCGATCTGCTGCTTTGATCACGTTGCCTTTATTTGGGAGACACACTGTTAAACTGAGTCAGACTTTTAGGTGAAAATCGCACCTAGTAAGTATTAGTATATCGAAATACCTATTTAGGGTTTTTTAGTTCATGTTTAAAAAGTTAGGTGGAGTTTTTTTTCGTAAATATTTCACATACATAGGTATATCTCTTTGTTTAGAATTAGGCAACATCTGATATAAATTATCGAACTATATACCTACTGAACCTACTGAAATACAACCTAGGTGTTGTGAGATTTTCTTGGTGTCTTGTTATTTTGCTCGGAACTAAATAAAACTTTTTAATATACAGAAAACTTACCTCAAAATGTTTCTCAGCCTTCAAACCAGTGTGTCACAAGAAGTCAAAATAAGAAACTATGCGGAATAAAAATTATAGTGCTTCTTGAGGGGCCGATATTTTTTCATGTTGTTGATTTTACTTGTATGTGTCCGGAAGCGATGTTAACTCCGGTCGCCAGTGATTAATGCGCTTGCTCTTGTTCACTCTGATTAAGATTTCAAGGGTAGTATTACAAATAGGGCACGCATGGCAGATGTATTGATAGTCCACCAAAGGTGACCACAATTTTTTACAGCCCTCGTTTTTATCCATTTTTTTTTAATTAAACATTTTTTTGGTTGAAAAATGTGGTGTGCGAAAATTGAGTAAAATGAATACATCAGCTTCAAATACATACAAAATAATAGATTCTGTTATGTTGTTTAAACATTCTCGGGTTACAGGCGCCAGTGGGCAAACTGCAATGTTTGCTTAGGTCAGTTTTTTTTCACGTTTATGCATATTCTGCATCGCAGCACGCACTATTGTATTTAACAAGAGTGCTCTGTCTATTTGCAGGTTATTCAAATGGCTATTTTAAGTATTTTAGAATTAAAACTTACCATTCGTCAACTTGAAGGCCCATCTTCCAACACCACTGATAGGCATGATATTTTGCATAGAATTCTGAGAGATTTGTCAATACAGTCAATTTCCACAAATAACAAAATGTAATACTTATAAAATCGATCCTCTGACACCACTTGGAAACATACTACAAAAATTAATCAACATTTACGTCGACCATCTATCATTTCTATCACAATAGTGCACATTTTGATTTGCACACGTGCTCCACCGTGCTAAATCTAAAGTGTTAGGTTACAGTGAGTAGAGTACCCCTATGAATTGCATCGCAATGCACTCCACCCTTTCATTTTATCGTATTGTGCAAGCGATACGTCATCTGTCGGCGTCCGAGCCTTTGAACGTTGCCGACGTCGCATACGCACGGTTGCGCTATAACGCGACTTAACGATGCGAAATTTGCTTTTATATTTATCAAGTACACGGTTTAGAACTAGATTGTAACTTAACTTCTTATGTGCAGAACTTTGTAAACCTGCGAGATGGAAGTGCTCGTTATATTCACAGGATGCTCTTAATAAATATTGCGGCAAACTTAAAATGTGGGAATGAAATAAAAATAGCTCTCTGAGTACATTATTTTTATAGATTTCTCGATAAACATGCTTAAACTTGTCAATGTAAAAATAGATACGTTAAATTGATTTGAATCAACCAAAGAAAAGATAGGAGTTATGAATCAATAGCACAATGTGTTACCAAATGGAATAGCACATGCCAAAATCTCGAGGACACCTTGTCAAATTTTCTATAGAAATCATAACAATAATAAGATACACAATAACCCTTCCACATCTGCCGTGCAAGTCGCCGCGTATTGATCTACATTATAACGGAAGATATCGACAAACGCACTATCTCTGAAACACAAGGTGCTACCGAACGATAAGATGTAGGTTACCGAGGAGCGTGCCAAATAATTCACCTGGACTCATTCAATAGAATATATCGCATTTCTGAATTAATTCTTATGACGCCACCTTGCTGGCTCTGATTGTTCGCAACGAGGATTATATTACATTATCTTTATGAACGTGATCCGTAATTAAGCGCCCACATCTAGACAGTCTCGACAATGTCTGTCAAACAAAAAATCAAACGCATTGCCCCGAGCAGATGCAAACGTTCTGCAAACATAACTGAAGGCACCAAATCAATTTCAATAGTAATTCAATAACATAATGTTGATCGTTGTAAAAATAATGTATTGCTTCCTTCCACCTTGAAGTAGGTAGTGGAGAGCCTCGGAAGCGCGGGGGCTGTGATACAGTTACCTCGAAAACTGTAACACTTTATATGAGCTTTTTTGTTTGTCATAACGGCAAAGTGCAGTACCGTTCTCTAATATCAATAAGTGAACAAAAAGTAGCGGTCTATCGTTTTATAGGGATGTTTTGAAAAGAAACTGGGTAAAAAACACGTAAGGTGTTCATACAAAGTTTCTTTCGTTCCGTTATATCAATAGAGATTAGAGGCACGCGTCTTTGCACCGGCGATGCTAAGACCCGGTATATTGTCGGTGGCTCTTTGATGTGGCTGCAAAAGACGTCCGTTTGGACAATGGTTTAGGGATAATTTAGCAGAGCAAGTATCGGTCAGGTGGAAATCCGGTCGATTGTAGCTTTATCTGACCACAAGCTTAACGGTTCGTGTTTGTACGATCAGCGGGTTTGTATTCAAACTAATAACTGTACTGTAACAACACGATAGGTAGTTTATATTTGAAGGGAAATTACGGGAAAAATATAATAAATTTAAAAAATAATGAGTTTCTACCTGATGAGGTGTACCTTAGTTATCGAAACATGTGGTCCACAACTTGCTACCATACAGTTTTAAATAACACTAATTAATAAAAGCATTCTACCACCAAAATACGATTACATTAAGTACTTCCAGAGTGAGATTCCGACAATATTACTATGATAACTAATTACTAGGGACGTGGGGACCGGTACGAAAATTGATATCATCCATCAGCACCAAAGCGCCCCGACCGCTCTTGATCCAATTACCATCATCTTATTAATTGAATATGAGATTTCTTAGAGGAGACCAATTAAATGAAGTTGTTTGATCAAAATGTGGACGTTACTTAACGTGTTGTCGATAGAGACATTATTTTCTGTTAAATAAATGCCGCTTTTTTTAGTAAAAATTAAGTTTCCAAGAAGGGTTATCATGGATCGTAAAATAATATCGCTACTTTAGATTTGAAAAGAAATTATACTAAATGTGGTATTCCTACTGCTAGATCTCGCTTAAGCCGCAGCTTTGCTTATAAGTAGTTTGAAATGAGTTCTGTTATCTGTTCTCACGTATACCAATGGCAATCATTCATAGAATTAATTTCGATAGCTGTGACGCCTAGCTGGAGATACAGAAGCCGATGCTTTTAGTTTCTATCTCACAGTTTAATTTATACTTCGTGAAGGATATTGACAAATGAACTGTCTCACGATACTTCCAATCGCTGAAGGTGTTACGTGCTGTCAACTAATTTCGTCGGACTGTTTTTTGGGTCAGTTGTCCCTGGACCTGTCATATATTGTTAGATAAGAATCTATTCTTGTTTTCCGAAGGCTGTATCTTGTTTTGCCAATTAAGTTGTCCAAGCTGTAAACAAGAAAAAACTTGAGTGTGTCCCGCTATGCAATTAAACCTGTATTTCGTATTTTAACTGCACAAGCATTATGTTGACGATCATAGTGGGCGGGTTTGTTTATTTTATAGATTGTTCGGAATTTTTAAATATTCTGATATATCTTGATGACACAGGTAGTTCATGTAAATCGTAACCAATTTCAGTTCATGAAACTTTGATGCTTCGATTAAATATACTGCATTATATCGATGATCTTCATCTCGGTAACTCATTTATTTTGTGGTAGCAAGTTTTATACTACACTGGAACTACCTAATATTGTTCTAAATATCAATCTTACACCCATAATTGCTTCCAATATTGTTTCTTTTCCAAAGGTTTTCTTGTATTAAATTGCCTGCATATTTCTATTCCGACGTGCATTCGTTCGGAGCATGCGATACAAAAGAACTACACCAAAGAAAACAAACAAAAACAGGATTTCGTTGTAATCCTCTATTCTTCTCAGCTTAGGCGTCGGTTCGTACGTTTCATATTTGTTTAAAATCACCACTGCGTTCAAAAGATCCGATAAAAATACTCGAAAACTTCCGGTTGGTTGGTCTCTGAATAATTGGTACGCCATATATTTCCATCTCCGGGAATTTGTTCCGAATTTACGATATCTATTGTGCTAACATATAAATCTTTCTAATGGCACGAGCTTTGGGCGTGAGCTTTGTGATGGCATTTATTGTCCCACAAGTAGTGGGTGACACAGCCATTGCTAAATTTCTGAAGTTTTAAATTTATTAGGGTGATTTGTAATTACACAATTACGTCACCAAGTATTGTTATGATTGAGACATCTCGTGTCCGCTTCCCTTGTATTTTATAAGTGCTTCTTCGTAAATGTGTCTTTATATGTTTCGGCCAAATAAAATAAAATAGGGTATTACTTTGTCAAAATTGCTCTTAAATTGAAGAGACCATTTCTAAAGTTGCTTTGGAATTAAATCTGGTAGAAATACTACCAATCGACCAAAAGACGACATTATTTTGAAATTGTTTTTAATCTGTGTTAGGATAATTTATTTTAATATCATCTCGATCATAACAAAGCGCTTCCTTATTTTTTTACAACTAATGAGAACAACGTCTGCGTAAATAATCTCTGGCAAGAATCAGTTCGCCACAATAGGCGTTAAAATAGAAAACAGTTGCGTGTGCAAAAAACCTATTCATCAATTTTACACTTCTTTATCTTGTAATTTTTCGCCAACGGAAGGATGATGATTAAAATTCGGTGTGATATTTCCAGTTTCTAAGTACAAAAAGACCCATTTAAATTATTACATAGTGTATGCATTGGTGTCTACCCCTGTTAAAGAGTTTAAGCAGGAAGGAACTTTCAAGTGTTATAGAAAATCTATTGAATAATTTAATGGATATGTCTAAGCATCAGGTATTTTGCACAAATCCGGCAATACTATTGTAAAGCGTAAGCTCATTTTAACAGATAAGCGATTTATGTTAATCTTTAAACCTTTAGCGGCGCCATTTTAATAAGAACGGTCAAGTTCGAAAGTGCCACGTAGAAAAAATGTGCACAAAAACGCACCGTGTTCTATTGACCGTGACGCAACAATTGTTTAGCAGTTTGCCGAGAACCCTTAAGTCCATCTTGTTGACTTCAACGCACAACGAAATTAAACACGAGAAAAAAATCCAAAGGTCCTTAAGTAGATCGAACGAAGGGTTCTATTGTGAATATTGTGTAATGTAGCGAGACGACATGGGGCCAGTGTGCCCAAAAGGTTTCACCGATCAATATTGTGCTATAGCTGAACGTCTTACAGAAACTTTTGACCATGGTCGTACGCTGCAGGTAGAACCCTTTTTGCACAATTCACCGTAACCGATAACAAAACGTAGCGAAGTTGTTGTCGCCACACTTGTCTGCGCCGACGCACTTCAAACACTCCCAATTTCACGTCTGGTTGACCACTGAATACATGTAACTAATTTTGTGTATCAATACACATCATGCTAGAAGATATATTATTGTGTTTATTACGCTTCAAAGTTAAGTAATTCGGCGTGAAATAGCCGACGTCAAATGTGCAACACTAAAGAGGTGCAGCAACATTATTTTGGTTTCGGTTGAACAGCAGCTAAATCCCAAATACACATTACCTAATATCATTGCGTATTGTCAGATACCATAGATCAGAAATAGGCACATGTTTCATATTACTTTATCATATTTTATTTTATTTTAATATTTGGCACTAAAAATATCCAGTCATGTCAATTCATGAGCTGTTTTTATGTTCCAAAAGTCCTGTTAACACCTACAACATTCCTAATCCCTTTGATGAAGAAATATCAATCGAATTATATAAATATCGAACGATTGTTGGCCAATTATGTGCCTTTCATAGCGATTGCTCTGAATCGTGGTATTTAAAGATCGATTGTCCGAATTCAAAGCTGTCTATTTGATATCAGAGCGAGACTAATCGAATCACAATAGTGTTAAAATTTATACTTATAAATCTGTTGACCAGCTATTTAGATGTTATAAATGGGCTGTTCTTTATTTTTGGAAGTATGAAATATTTGAGAACACTCAAGATGAGACGGTCCATTCTTTTAGAAAGTTTTAATGCATAATATGTAAATAAGAAATATGCTAATCGTTGAAAACGATTACCTAAGTATTCGATAGCGATATTGAATACGATCATGCATCATCATTGTTTCGTAATTGAAAGTAAATATTTTAATGTTATCGAGTAGCATTTATTGTTTGAAACAATTCAAAAAGCTAGTCATCATACGACGAACAAAGAAAGCAAAAGTGAACTGAACGAGCGGAAGATAAACGATACTTTTGTCTATTGATAGATTATGATGCTGTAAACATCGGGCACTTACAGATGTGTTAGATATCAAACTACTTAGCTACTTAGCATACTTATCAAACTTGTTATTATTAACAGATGTATATCGACCTTAACTTTCGTCTGGCGGGACTTCAGTCGCAAAACAAGAAGTTTAAACAAAATTATATCGGTAAACTTTTTACATCAGTGTCTAAGGGTTGAACAAAACATTATTTTCACACGATCGATCGATTTCGTTTCCGATCATCCAATTTAGGAATATCGGTTGCAGCCACAAATCATTAAAAAAAATTGACTTTGAAATTTTCGGAACGGGCAAAAAGTCGGCTTGCTTTACGTAAGGCGGGGCACACACCGCGTTTTCGAATTATGGCAATTTTGACACCTAACGAGTGCTAAGTTTTCATTGCCCCCTGTAATTTTGTCGAGACGTGTGCTGACGGGTGCGGCGTGTGAGGGTGAAAATCACTGTGTATATTACGTGCCTCCGAGAACTGCTCCCAGATCATAACTCTCATGTTTTATAATAATATTCAAGTAGTGCACCGTCATTCGTTTTTAATGATGCGTCCAATCTTATCGTACACTCGACTCATCTAGCGCTCTATAATTTTTGTAAAAAACTTTTTTTACAAAAAAATTAAACCGACTTCCAAAAACACTAAAAAGCAAAAAAAAAAACTAATTTTAGGTGCATCGGCCTAGAAGTCGGTGTCTAATGGATGTTACTAAGTTAATTTTGCCACCGACTTGTAGGCCGATGCACCTAAAATTAGTTTTTTTTTTGCTTTTTAGTGTTTTTGGAAGTCGGTTTAATTTTTTTGTAAAAAAAGTTTTTTATTTACTGCTTTTCAGTGATACGAATAGTTGTCACTATCCATATAAGTGGAAAGTTCTCATCAATACAAAGAATATAAGCCCAAATACGAGGTATTTTACATATTCAGTTGTCGAGTCCCCTCGACCTTCTCTGGTCTCCATCATCAGGTCAGCTCCAAACCTTCACTGTTGCAAAGGTCTCGTCAATACAAATAATATAAGCCCAAACACGAGGTAGTTTACATATTCAGTTGTCGAGTTCCCTCGACCCTCTCTGGTCTCCATCATCAGGTCAGCTCGAAACCTTCACTGTTGCAAAGGTCTCGTCAATACAAATAATATAAGCCCAAACACGAGGTAGTTTACATATTCAGTTGTCGAGTTCCCTCGACCTTCTCTGGTCTCCATCATCAGGTCAGCTCCAAACCTTCACTGTTGAATAGTACTTTCAGGCATACACCTGAGTGTCAAGTTTTTACACTATGTATGCCTACAACTTTCGAAGGTTGCCCTCGACTTTTCAGGGTTTCCATCATCAGATCCTGACCTGATGACTATGGGACCATCTGGCAGCTATTTCGCGTCGAACAAAAAAAGAATCACGCAAATCGGTCTATAAACCTCGGAGTAATCGATGTACATACATAGAAAAAAAAAAAAAACATACCGGCCGAATTGAGAACCTCCTCCTTTTTGGGAAGTCGGTTAAAAATAGAAGTTCATTTCGTGATAGGCAATCTAGGTAGATGATATACTACGAGGTAAGTTGACTTCTGGAATTAAATTTGATAAAGATCGTGATAAAAATGGCGGAGAAATTCTAGTAGGGATATAAGAGCTTTATTGATTAATCCCCAATCTTCATAAAAATTAACCAAAAAAATAAACCTAGAGGTATAGCCTAGCCATATAAGCTCATAGAGTCATCATGATCACAGGATTCGGAAACTTGTGTTATGAATCAGAAAGAAATGTGCTGAATGAAATTCAGTGTTACATTTTTGGGTGAAATAGATGTTTTGCCTAACCTGTCTTAAAAAAACAAATAATTTCCTTTCCAATACTCGCTAAACGGAAGGAGTAGCAAACCCACGTTCGGGGGTTGGGTGAAATCGTTTTTGTAGATACAAAAAAACAGTAGCAAAAATGAAGTATTGCTGATTGCTCTGTAGCTATTACCGCACTATATAATTTAGAGGTAAGCCTATGATTAAAGAACGCTGCCTACCTGTTAAATTAAATTAGGCTTTTTAAGGGTGGCGCTCAAGCATTCCTCTGCAACCATTGCCTTGAATTAACAAACTTAAAAAAGAAACAAGAAAGTATTAATTTACGGACTCATCGATTATTGAAGCGCACACGTGTTAATGGTTTTTATGATTATTCGTTTTTTATTACTTACAAAGTTTCAATTAATTGTTTTTATTAGCCGCATATAACTTACGAATATATGAATGCAGTATAAAATCAATATGTATAGTGTATTTTTCTCTGCACTAATACTACTCTTCATTTAACAAGTAAATCACGTAATTTATAAATATGCCTTAATTTGCCGCTTCAATTGTGTTTTAATTTTTTATTGCTCTATATTTCAGCAGATTTGATCTTGTAGTATTTGATCCAGAAAAAGAAACAATCCCATTAACAAGGTAGTTTACTTTTATTGTCAGATATCATAATAACATTTGGGTTTAACGAAGTTACTCTAAATACATATTTTAAGATAAACTTAATAAACACTCATATATTATGGAGTAGCGATTTTACGGAGAAAGGCAGCTTGCTTTTATTGCAATGAAATGAAAGCCAGTGCATTATTATGGAACTAATGCGTTGTTATTTTGCAGGAAACCGCTTGCCTACCGAGTAGAGCATACTTCGTACCCTCAAGGAAAAAGAGATCTCGCCCGCAATCTCGGCTCGGTGTAATCTTGCAAATATTTATCGTGTGTCAATACAATATGCCAAAAGCGGGCGCTTATTATGGTTTTTACAAATGTGAGTACGCTTCAGGCTTTGGTTGTGGCCTAAGTTATAAGCAACAGCGTCAAACAGTACGTAGATGAAACGCTCATATACACATCATGTACAGATTAACCGTCAGTTGCACAAAGCTCCATTAAAATTACAGCTTCATTAAATCTATTTCTGACACTTTTTATCTTGTCGACAAAGAAAGAGTTAGCAATAGATTTAACGAAACTTTAACTTTAATGGAGCTTCGTGCAACTGACGTTAAAACTGTCAAGTATTTGCTAAAAAATCGAGATGGTGAAGTGCCTTCTGCATATTATGGAGTTCTAAGCCAAATAGAGGTATCAACATTGAAGATGTTATGCGAACTTTTTATGCCATTAGCAAATTGAGCTGTGTAGGAATCACAGAGTAGACTTGAAGTAGACAAAATCGCCAATAGCTTATTCTTTGCTTTCTTTCTACGTCTCGTTAGTGAGGAGTTACAGCGCATTGTCCGACACAATGGGAGGAGGGGCGCAGCCCGGGGCAGCCTCGTGGCTAAACACCATGAAACCGAATGAAACCACGCGCAAAACATATGGTTTTTGAGAATCGTGTGTTATGTCTTCCTTAAGAGTTTTGTATGATTGTTGCTGTTTGAACTTTAATGTGAAATATTTGGAGTCGGGGTTTTGAGTATCTACATATTTTCATTTACTAACGGATAAGTTTAGATTCATTTGTACATACGTGTTTCACAACATTTATTACGTAGGTATTTAACACATATACTTGTTAACAATGCTATAGTAACTTTATTAATTCATAAGATCAACCCTCTAAGCGATAATTTAGTTAGTGAAATAAAACTGCTTAAATCTTGTCTGTCAATTTAATTACGTATGTCTCGTAGTGGAAGTTAACAATAATAGTGACCTTATCTAGTGATAATTCCTTCTTGATATTAAAAGTTCTTATTTCCATAGCTGGAGGACGTACTCCCACGATATTGGAGCTAGTAACCGATATGCATGTGATCAATTTATCAATGCGCATGATCAGAATCGCGTATCTCTTTGTATCTGCGCGTGAGTTGCTCACGCGAGTCTCAAGATTCGAATTTCGAATCTTACCACGCGATCGCTTTGCTACCCGAGATCTTGTTTGTAGGTGATAAACGAACTATGATTAATACACAACTAGAGAAAAATGTAATTAGCTTCTTTAACGCTTTGAAGTTCTGTAGGGTTGTTACTATTCTGCTCATGTTCGCCTACGTCAGGCAGCTAACAATCACTGTCAATTATATATTTTTATAAATCAAGTAATTAGATATCTCTCGGCCTGACACTATCTGACCGATATCAAATTGCGTATTTTCTAAGGAAAACAATACCAAAGAGTCGGCGCTGATCCAGCTTCGGATTACCGTAGATGGCATGACGGCTAGCCTGGGCGGCTCGTCATACGCCCCGATCATTCGTTTAAATGGTCATAATTGGTCAAGCGGACTTTAAAATACAGCACTTGATCATAACATAGCTCCCTCGAGCTTTTAAAATCACTAAACGCCGCTCACGGCTTACCTTGTTCTTTGAAACTGTCATCTCCCTAATTGTCTTGTTTGCCTGTGCTGACACCTACCACTCCACAATATATGACTTTATTTTTAAATACGTGTCGTGTTCAGTGGCTAAATAATAAAAAATGTAACATGTACAACGGGACCACTTCTCCGCTCCGAGCATGTTGAAAGATGTGCGTGACTGAATATTCAAAACTTATAATGTACAGGTCCCTAGTTGTTTAAGTACTTCGGTGTCAGAGACGATCAAGTGATAAAGATGTTTATTGATGATCTTTGGTTACATTAATTGCCAACAGCGGCGGCGCTTGTGTTACCGCAATGTCGCTTCGCGTCGACTCGAGCGCGAATGACAAAGATCCAGCGGTCGATATGCGCAGGCGACGACGGCCGGCCCGCTTTGATCTCCACTATTGACTGGTTCGACGACCAATCAAAATATTCGTGGGAAAAATTTTCATTTCCATTTCGCACTTTTTTATATGCACACAGCGATAGTAAATGTGAAGCCTGTACATGGCTCGCAATGTATTACAGACCTCATGTCTGCGCACAAGCAGAGCGTACAGGACGTGGTCAGTCAACTGTTCATTACAGCTACTGTTCGATATTCGAAAAATTTTAACATATAAAAAGTTGAAAGCTCGAGAATGATAAAAACCCTATACTAGTTTATAGACGCTTAACTACCACTCGATAATATTTTTTCAGCTCGCTATTAAATGTTGTCGTTGCAATATAAGGATCAGGCATTCGGTGGCCACCTTAGGATTTTTATTTTCATAGAACGTTTCGAATACCAATAAGGATCGTACCGAAAAAGGAGGTCCCGAGTTATTGAGTGCTCGTGCCGGAGCACGTCTTTGTCATAAAATACCTTGTCGGGAATTAATCTTGGCATTTTGTTCAGGGTCGCACACAGCTCTCCAGTAAATATTGGTACCTGAAAAAAAAAATGGTACAGATCCTATTTTAATGAAGTGGGTTTTATGAACAATTCATAAACTAAAAAATAAATATGTTGACGGGGCGCCTTATTGGTGGTAGTAATTAACATGGCGCAAGCGCAGCACGCGGCGGCGCGCGCGCACCGCTCGCGCCCGCCTCGTAGGTCACTCACACTCACTGAACACGCGGCCTTCGCGAAGGACGGCCGCGCCACTCATTAAGCTTTACTATTTTAAGTTGTCATACATTAAATTGTTTGTCAATTCTTATTAATTACCTAACAAAATAATTTAATATACGGCACTTTAAAATAAAGCCAGTGCTTTATGTTCATTATCACCATCTAGTGAGGAAAAAAATTGTTTTTAATTGTATCAACTTTTCTGATCTCTTCCTTGCAAAAAATGTAGAAAGAAATCGCCACAACAAAGGCGTCTAAAAACAGTAATTTGCTAGTTGTGATGTGTGGCTACACACGTACTAACTAATTTGATTTATTAGTACACAAGGCCCGCATATTTATTAGAACAGTGCGTGTTTTCTCAAAACCAGTATAGTTAACAATTAACTTAGTGTAATTATTAAGGTTTTAGCAGGTGCAACTCCTTTAGAGGACGAGTTAATTGTGGTTGTGTCGTGCGTACCGACGTCATACCTGCACATTATACGGTGCTGCAGAAAAACAACATCATCTTACTATAAGGAGTTAATGATAGTCCGTGCTGCTTAGACAGAGGACGTTGATAAAAACACTGATCTAAATACGTCAAACGGACGTGAATAATTGCATGTCCTATTAAAATTATTCGCCCGTTTTTGTTTCAGGCTCTGTAAAAGGATTGCAAATAGAATAATTTAATTTTCATGCTAAGTTTATCCTGTTTTATTGTCCACTTTTGAATGCTGGATAAGTGACATGAGTAAAAATAGCCGAGAGTTCTTATTAAAAACTAAACATTGCATGGTCGTAACATGAAAATGCTTGTCAGATCATTTTGTTATTAAAGCCACGGTGGCAGTTATCTGGCTGGTCAGCGATCATGTGCGAGGGTTTTAATCCTAACGCCTTAATAGACAGTGGTGGAGAAATAATTTGCATGTAGATGGCGCCACAACTAATACTCGTCTAACCGTCAGCTGCCGACTGGTTCAGTACTGCATACTATCGACCACACTAACCACTAATACACCTCACACGACTGACGAACTATGACTGGGAAATTAATGGAGATTCCTAATTTCATTATAATTATATTTCTTCATATTTGGATAATGTTGAAAATATTATATTTTTGTATTTATTTGTGATTTCCTGGTTTACAGGTACCGGAACGGAGTCCAATTCATAAGCTTCTAACGAATTCAAGTAAAAATAACTTTATTTAAGTTATATTATATTAAATGGGTGTTAAGATGAATAATATTATTTATCTACATGAACACTAAGAGCTGGGAATGAATTCTAAAGTGTTAGAAAATAAAAATCAATGAATCCACTCTACTCCTTTCCTTAACCTCGCACAAGACTAGATCCTAACATTATCCAGCATCTATTTTTTATGTTTAAATGGGAATACGGGCAACGGGTCTGTAGGTGAGCCATGCTACTAAGTGGCTTGCGGAATCCTAATGCATGCAGGTAGGGTCTTGAGGAACCTGCCAGGACCCGCATTTTAATGTCGCTTGAAGAATGTGCTTCAAGCTACAACGTATTGCTGTTTGATTAGAGAGCACGTTAGTAATTGGTTAGTAAATCTATTTCGGTATTTCATTTTGTTTTATCGCGAATTTATTCTATCGATGCAGATAACGTGGCGTTGTTGCGCACTTTTTACAAAGTGACACTTACGGGAGTTTATACAGATATATAGTCGTATGATGCATTGTAATTGCATTTTTATGGTTTTAGAAGATATTGTTGGACTACCACGTAAATCTTACGCACAGATGAAACATAATACATGTATTATGTCCGTGGGAAATTGATTATATTACTAACAATTTAATCCATGGAACGATTGTAGTTTATTTTAACAAAAACTACTGTTATGAAACATTGTAATGTAATGGAAATAAATTATGTTCAAACAACACAAACATTGTCAAGCGAAAGTGTCTCGGGTCCTCATTCCACACCAGTCTTAGGAACGAACACCTGTAATGTCCGTCGGTCAGACAGACGAGTGTTTATAGAAGATATTTGCATATGCATGCAAGCCAGATAAAAACACCTAGATCATAAGCAAAACATGCATGACTAATTTAGTATCGCAATAGTTTTATTTTGATCTTAAGTGATGCTAATGACAGTTGAAGTATAGCAGGAATATTCCTCGGAACACTTAAGAAATTTTTGATTAACTTGCGGGGAGGACATAGGCATTAGGCGTGGGTTGAATGATGGTGTTCTTTTTCTAAATTAGCTGGTATCAGATGCAACGCCTTTTAGTTAAAAAAAATATTGCCCCCGCATCCATAAAAAAGCCAATTCATATTCGATATCAATATATCAAACAATATGATGGAAATATCTCTTTTATTCTCACAAAATTAAGTTAACCCACATAAAAGAGTTTGTTTAAAACATTAGATGTTTTAAGATGTTATCGTTGGTGTTTGGTGTCAAAACTCTCGCATCATGCCGAACGCATTTACGGGGAGTGATACGGATCTGTGGCCTTTGTTCGCCTATCGGTTCGTAAACAAGAATAGCGGGAGTCCATATAAATCATTTTTAGACAAAAAAGCTAAAACACACCACAAAATGTATTGTATCAAAATCTTCGTAGGAAAATATATAATTTTAATATAATTCCAGTTTACCCATGTTTATGAGAAAATGATATGTATTTGGGTCGTCACTTTGTGCGGAATCATCGGAGACAAGAACACGCGAAAATACGAAATAACACGCGCCAAACCTGTCAATTACGTCATTACGTTATTTCAGTCCCGCAAGCTAATTGCTAACCGAACAGCTTTGTTTACTTACTTCTTCTCTAAAAACACCTATTAATTTAGCTTACAATTACATGTTCACGGTAACTAGTTAACTATGTGAAATAAAACAAATGGCCGATAACTGGTCAAGCGGGTAGGGATTCGAACATCGTCCCGTGCAAATGATTTGTGTCGCGTTGTTTGTGTTTGCTATTAAATTATCGACAATGTATCAAGAAGTGCCGCGAAGAAATATGTTACTACCACTTATTGTCACTGTTTTTATATTTGTGTGCCGATATTTCGTGTGTCTCGTGCATATCATCCTGTATTCTATCGCATTTAGAACTGTCGGGACGTAATAAACTTCGGAGAAGTACCTACTGTATTTTATTCAGCTCTTCGTTTTATAACTCGATTAATATTCTGAGGAAGTTTTCATTACTTTTTAATGAAACTCCGACTGGTATCTGGCGATCGCTAATTTTATGTTTTAATTTACGCCTCCGCATAGCGTCCCCGGCATCATTGATCACTGTAACGGGATGGTAAGTGAGCGCCGTGCTTGCTAATAGAATGGAATCCTACGTGATACTCGTAATTATACACTCGTGGGATGTGCAGCCTGATGAGCAACATGACGAATATGCACGTAATTTATTCCCTTAATATGAGTGTCGTCTAGATTACATAAGTTTTAACTTCGTTAACAAAGTTTGAAGGCTTCATTTGTATGTAAAATGTGTTTCACTACCATTAATCCCTTACGTAATGTTACCCTTATATCGGTAACCACAGCTGGTCAATATTCCCATCTGGATCAAACAGACATTAGCGAGACTATTAGCAGTAAAAAACAATTACGCCGACATTCCCTTCAAGCAAATTGATTATGCTTCTAGACTCTAGACGGACCCTTCCTGGAGGCATTCGTGTGAACCAAGGGCTACTTACCACTCAACCTTCTTAACCTTATTACGTTTTCTCTCTTCATCTCGTGACTATGCAACCTTGATAGACAAGGACGGAATATAAGTATGATAGAATAGTCGCGACCTTTGATTGATGAGTTCAAAAATCACTTCCAGCGAATCTTAGTTGTAAATTGAATTTTACGAATGTTGTCCGATCGTTAGGGTGATTTTGTTTATTCTTCGGCTAGTTAATCATAAGGTAATTGTGAATAGTTGAAATACTATGCTGTATGATGACGATCGTTTTAATAATTATAACAAACTAGAGTAATAATAACGATTGATTGATGACATGTTATGCTTTTTTAAAGTGAAACTTTGAAGGATTAGGTAATTTAAAACGATGAAAAAATATAAATGATAATATTTTCCATTTCACTGCCAAACTAATAAAATACAGGAGCCTCTGCTACAAGAATGGAGACTTCCAGTCGTTGTTTTATACAAATTTCTAGATTTGGATTGCCATCTAGGATTACTCATTTCTTAAATACGGTACGCATAAAAACTTTTACTATAACTAGCAAAATCAAAATTCCTTAGGTGTAATAACGGGCCTTTATTCCCTTCCAAATTTATCTGACCTCCTTTTTTACGAAAATATTCACAAAATTAATAGTCACCCAAAGAAATTGAGGCGATTAGTTTCGGATTATATTTGATTACCACCCTTTTTTTGTTGCGGGAGACATTTTTTTGTACTAAAACTCGTTTCAGATTTATTTTTAATAAAACGTATCTATTTCTCATTATCATTTTTGGGCGAGTCCTATCCTATAAATCCTTTATTGAATGTTGATATTTTCCCACAAGCATATTATTTTGTTTGGTAAAAGCGTAAAAACCAGAAGTTCAAAATAAATGAGAAATATTTGAAATCTAATTAATTTATTAGGTCTGTAAAATAAAATCTTTCAGATAAACTGACTCTATGAAGTTTTAAATCATGATTCATGATTTTTCATAAGATTTTCAATTTTATCTACCAAATGAACATTACGTTTTTAATAATTCCTTACGTAAAGCAGCAAAAACTTCGAAAGCATATAATCTGTTCATTCCATTTATATTCGTTTTCAGTGTTTATTTTCATATGAACATTATTTTTTTTAATGGGCCAGCCTGTGTAACATCCGTGTTTGCCATACACCTGCGTCCGGCTGTATTTGGTCCACGTTGTAATAAATAAAAGTGATATTGATTAATAAAAAAGTAATTATTACTTTCATGGCAATGATAATTACTCGACAGTTTGGACCCCAGAGAAAGTACTACAAAGGAACTAAGTTTCATACAGAGTGTTTACGTTATGGGGCCATTATTTTCTCTACAGCATCTGCCTGTAAAAAAACATATTTTATCTTGAACTTAAAATATAAAGGGCTTTCTCATAATATTTGGTGGTACACTGCTTAACTGGTCATTAAACGCCTTTATTATTAATTATGAGCTAGTTATTATAATAATTTTAAGCCTGAATATTGTACAAAACTCTCTTTTTCTTCACCTGTTTACCAATTTCTTCGAAATACGTCTCTCTTTGGTATAAGGGTTAACTTTATACCTCCTTTTACAAGGTTTGGGAGGTGTAAAATGAAATGAGTTTTGTCATTAACGTAGTACGTGGCTTGAAATCACTATTAATTTAATCTGTGTATCATCTTTAAAAAGAATCATGAAGAAATGTGACATCAATCAACTGTTTTTTCTCATTTTCATTTTTCAATTTGCCGGAGCTTTGACATTGCTAAAGCTTGAGAACTAATAACAAAGCGGCAGCGCGTACGCAAGAAAGCAAATATTTAACGCTTTCGTTCTCAAGTACAAAATTAAACTTACTTTCCCAAAAAAGGCAAATAACCTCAACACATCTAAAATCACCATCAAAATCCAAAATTAACGTAATCACAGCATTTGCGGAGCATTGAGAAATAAGCGTGTTGTCGGCCCACCTGCGTCCGCCGACTGGCTGGCACGACCTGATTTATATTAAGAGAAACGACACAAGTAAAACAATACAGTACCCTCCGTACAGGACAGGAAGCGGGAAAAAATAGGGATGAATCTTTTGTCTTGGTGCGTCATCCATCATATGTAGCTCTGTGATTTAAATCGAACTACTCGGTGTATCGAAAGTGAGAGCAGCTTGGATGTTTAAATTAGATGGTGACGAAAGTGATGACTCTTTTTTAGGATCTACCAGATTAAATTAACAACACCTGATAGTATGCGATACTGCCTCTATATAGTTTTAATAAAGGATACCACAGACCCGTTGCTGTTTATATGAAAAAGCTGAAAGGTTTTCAATACAAACATGAAATTACAGATATGAATAGGGATAGTGGTAAACTTCTACCATTTTAAAACCTTTAACAAGATTGAATTATGTAGGTTACTTATATATAGTTTGGTGATACAAGTTAATCTTCTTTTTCATCAATCTTGTACAATATGCACTTTGAACAGAAAGCAAACCCGTAAAGACATACGTATTTCTGCTACCAGTTTAATGAATTAAAAAAATAAACAAGTATTCATTTAAATTGCAACAAAATATGCAAGAAGCAAGCTTTTCATTATCTTTCTATCCGCACTTCTTCCATACTATAAATATTTGGCGTATTTGTTTATGAATCGTCCGATAATGCGCGCTGGCAGTATAAATAGCCACCAAAGGTTCATACAGATCAGAATCCAACAACTGGGCGCGTGTAATGTCACTTGTTCACCATAAAACATTTATGCCACGATGAAACCCTGTACGGATAAAATCTATTTTTTATCAGTAAAATAAATTGCGCTTAAATAAATAACTTGTGAATACTCCAAAGCAAGCGGCTGTTTAAATTATTGAATACAAATTCCATACATTGCAGTCGAACAGAGGTGCTGGCGCGTCGCACTCGGGCGGCTTATTGCTACACTCAAAAACCGACATCAATTAAAGAGAGATGAGCGTAAGTATTCACGGGGTTATTGTGACCATGATCTTCGAACTCACTGAAGTCTTCTGAAGTGTGAGAGAATCATACCTCATACCAGCAATAGATTTCTTGTTTGATGCGATTGTAAAATAGCGTGAATCTAAGAAATAACATGAGTGTAGATGTTTTCTTTTAATGTGTTTCTTTCTAGAAAACGCTTGTTTCAGGTTAAATACGAGATACATAAAGAAAAAGAAGTTCAATATCATGGAAAAGCTCTACTCCAACATACAGTGTTAATTTTCAGAAATTTCCCAAACAGTACAGTCGCATACTCAACCTACACCTACGTAGTAACTGAGAGTGGAGGCCTCTGACGGGTACAGGCAAGCACAGCGGCGCTTTGATCGTGTCAGATTTGGCGCTTGCACTACTCCTTACGGGCTTCGTCCGTTAGCCACCATTACCTACAGGGATGGCGAACCAATGGCACGAGTGCCCCGCTAAAAAATTTGGGCACGCCATTATACTGCAAGTTTTCAATTAAAATTATGTAGGTATTTAACCACGTACTATTAAATGTTTCTCGTGTATTCAATCGGACCACATAGAAACTACTTCCCGTATCACAAGCATTCATGTTAAAAGATTTCATGAAAATTTGCGAATCAAAGACAAGTCCCTTCTTTATAATCTTTTTCCTTTTCATGTTAACTATTTGCCATAAAGGCACGCCTCTATAATTATCATTGTGTTTTTTTTATTTAATTTGGCACATAAGTCAATAAAGGTTCGCCATCCCTGCACTATTACATCGGTGTAAGGGTTGCACTCGATAGTACTTGCAATGGACGTCATGATCACAATAACACTAAATATGTCGGCTTGCGGAGTTGGGCTATCGAAAATAAATCTGGGTATGTGTGGGAACCGAAATATTGCCGTGTTAAAGTTTGAATTGTTATGGTATTTTGAGTCTTCATGTCAGGCAACATCTTCAAAAGAATGAACATTTAAAACAAGAAGGTCATAATAGAATTAAATTGAAATGGAAAAATCCTTACGTGTCGTTACCAAAATCCATAACCACATTAAAAGGAATCCAATCCTCAAAGTTAATTGTTTTTTACATTCCTATCGCGTTGATCGTTTAACATGTGTATAAGGTAGATATTATTTTTAATAACATCTTCATTCATCTGGGAACAGTAAGCGTAACGAAGCCAAAAACAATTTTATAAGAACCATTAAGAGCTAATTGTGTACCGAATACAATTGAGATTTCGGTGCCTTGTGATCTGAACGGAGATTAAAGTAGTCTTAAGACAGTATTTTAGTTTAATAGTCGTTGTTTTAAGCAATCAGGAAAATGTTCTGTGTATTAAGATATAAACGTTCATCTGATGGTGAATGAAAGATATTACTTGATATCGTGTTTATGCGTTTTCGTATTCAAATCATCGAAAGGATATGTGATGTTCTTTTGTTTTGTTTACACAGTGTTTTTTTTTTTTATTTAAAATTTGGAGTGGTTTACACTTGCACTTAATATATATTTTAGTATTTTCTACGTAGAAGAAAACCTCAATATAATTGAGAGTAGATGGACTGCATTTTGAAAAACCTCTGATGCTTTACAAGGTGTATGTGAATGTTTCGATCAATCACAAAAATAACGAGCTCTTGTCTACACTGGTGAAGTAAAACAAGTGAAACTAAGTTATCCAATAAAAGAACAAAACAGACAGTTTCTGAATTGAATGCAGACACAGACGCATAAAATAAATAGATAGGAATTTCATTACTATCACATCAACAACACCTAGGAATACTTGCGCAAAATGGGGCACATAAATATACCATTGAATAGTCGCTTTCAGCAATTTAAGTTTGTGGTGTATAAATTTTGAGGTAACTCAATTAAAGAGAACGTTAATGTCGGTATATAGAGGGTCCGGAGTATGAATCATTCGGTTTATTAACCGGCAGTTAAGTGCGTATCTAACTCGCCAATCACTCCTGCTTTACAGTTCTTGCGTGAGGCGTTAAATTAGTCCGGCTTAGTGTAGCGCGCCTCTGTATGCGGTGGCTTATCTAGTTTTATCTAGTTTACGTCTGGATATCTATGTCTCCTTGTATTACGAAATATTATAGTCTGTTATTTTACTTAGACTTAGAACTTCAAGATGGATGTGTCTTGACTCCGAAATATAAGTTTAGTGATTACCTATTGATATTAGTAGTTGCGCAACGTTTCCTACTGTTAAATATAAAGTGCTACTTTATATTTTATACCCTTATAAAATTAAGTTAGCTTTTGGTTATCATTGTGCACGTTGCCTTTGCAATCTCGTTAGCAAAATCATTTGGACAGCAACTAATATATCACTAAGAATATCAGAACCAGTTATCGATATCAAAACATTAGGATTAAGCATAACTGGATAACACAATTTGTTCCTGTCA
Source organism: Helicoverpa assulta (assembly GCA_963856015.1). Classification (NCBI taxonomy): domain Eukaryota; kingdom Metazoa; phylum Arthropoda; class Insecta; order Lepidoptera; family Noctuidae; genus Helicoverpa; species Helicoverpa assulta. The sequence continues at coordinate 9,731,763 of CAWLCW010000016.1, forward strand.
TTTTGATACAAAATTTAAGTATGCACAAATCGCGCCGCATTGTACAACTGTAATTATTAATTTTGTATGCTTCAAATCCAATATTTCGACTTAAATAACATTAGATACGCTTGTTGGCGGGATGATGTTGTTAGCAGCGTTGCTTTTTATCACTTGTTTGATTTGAATGCGAAGATTTATGTCATAAAAGTAATTTTCGGTTGTGATGAATGTTTGACGCCGAAGTAAATCGGACTGTGAACCGCGGCGGCCAAATATTTGTGGGTGGTTGGCTCACCAATATTTATATGTATTTTTGAATTCATATTTCAGTGATAATCACATGTATTTTCATAGTCGCATCTTTACCAAGAGTGTGCTACCAGAAGTCACCGCATCCAAGTAGGTTGTAACGGTCAGAGCGATATTAGCAAATATACCACAGGGCAAAACGTACTCCTTGCTTTATTATTTTCATTATTCTATACAGTAGGTTTAAATTAGTATTGCTAGTTCATCCAACAGCCTGTGAACCCTCAGCGATGAAATGGCGATAGTGTATATTGATCGCGTCCGTTTAAATTAACAGGCATAGCTGTCACATCTGTGCTCACGGCCCATCGCACCAAACACGATATTCGCGATATCTGCGCAGACGCACTTTGATCCTTAGCGAGCGATCCATTACACGTGGGAATATGCTGACACAATCTCCGGGTTAAAAATGAATTATAAGTAATATATATTCCAATGCTGTCGGTTAATTAATTAGTTACATTAATTCAATTACTTATGAATTACATAAGGTAGGTACAGTTTTATAATTAGTAACAAAACAACAAAAAAAACATAATTTTATTTCTAAGAACACGATTAAGGACTTGCAGTATGCATGTAATCTTAATTGGTGTTAATTAAAGTTAATATAAAAATCATGTCCAACTAATGAATTCTGTATCAATTTTATATCTAATAAATGCCTACTTAATTCCTTGAAATTAAATACTTTTTTTAAATTATTCATACCGCTGTGGTCCCCTACGGGCTGAATATCGAGGCGGTGTTCACTCACGGTTGTCATCATTCAACATCTAAAATGACGGAGTGGTGACGGTCCATCGATATAAGCCGACGGATTGGGCCCGCCGATCTTCGATTGTTACGAATTACATTCCCTCATTTGACAAGATAAAGACGTTATGACAAATTACTGAAGATCCTCATGTTGATCCGAAATGTTAATTTATATTGGTTAATAACGTTTAAAAGTGATTGGGTGTATTTTTATTGTATTTGTAATTAAATTCTATATCCATTTATTTCACATACCTACATATACATGTTTAAATATTAATTATAAAATATCATTAAATTACATTAATTATTTAATTGCAAAACGTGTGCCTGACACTAACAACAGATTTAAAAGATGAGGACAAAGCAATTACACCAACGGTTTTTCTTTGAAAGAAATCCTTGCTTAAATCGATTTATTTATGGTAGCACCTAGTAAACACACATACAGTAACCAGGGGAATACAGTGGTATAAACTACATCCATTGTCCATTTCAATATAGGACTCATAATGTAAATCTTTTTGTACAGACTTTGACAAATAACTTTGGTAAGAAGTCCTCCCATCAATTAAAGTGGTTATTCGATGCAGTATATCATGGCTTTGTTTTGTTTCATAAAGTAATATTGCAATTTAACTTTCATTTTGCAATTTATATAGCTATTACATTAAATGGAGGCATTAAGAGCAATGCCACTAGACTTCGAAGGAGAATGTCGCGTTCAACTTCATCTGATTAATTTTTTCATACCAACCAACTTGATTATTTATCAACAGTTTGATCGTAAATTAAAACTGGTTCATTAATGATCATAACTTTTAATTTATAGCTCGTTGGTGTACATGTCGATGCAAATATTGTGTGTATACGTGTGAGGTGAATTTATTTTATGGAAAAGATTCTATCTCTGATTTTTAATGGTAAAAGGTCTGTCATACGGGACGCGATAAAAAAAGTTTTATGTCTAAGAAATATTGCTACAAGTTGTGATGCTGTTTTTACTTGTTTCTCTTACAATCAATTACATGTTGGTATGACATATTGTTTGTACTTCGTGTTCCTATAAATAAATACATATTTGCAAGCTTAGCAACGTTTTTTTTATTCTAATCGCGAAACTAAACTGGTAATATGTCTGATGGTTTTTGCAGAATGGTTTACGAGCGAAGCAAACTGCATTAATAAAGCAATTTGTTGTATTAATTGGCCCTTAATTCGCCCCGACATTGTTTTGAGAACAACGTGTAGCTCGTACTTTGTAACCGATGGTCTGAAACATGTGTAAGTTTATGTAATGCGTCGTTGATGACCACGCAATAGTTGTACAATCAGCTTACAAGCGAACATCATCTACCTGGAAATTACCTTGAATGGTAGAAAATTGTTGAAATCAAGACAGGCCAGCGAAGATGTTTGCTATTTTTCTGCGCGATGTTTTAATATTTTCTAAAGTATTAGTAACTTTGACACAAACTAAATGAGGCCAATTTAAAATCTTCAATGAATTGTTGCTCTATGATCTGTGCGTGTCCAATTTGATCAATTTATTTCCTTAATAGTAAACTTAAACAACAATGACAGATTTTTGTCATAGAATGTTCAACCTGAAATGAAGAGTACCCCACAGGTTATTCGAAATTATCCAACAATATCATGTTTACATTTAAATACCTTCGAAATTGCCCACAAACTGGTTGTTAACATGTTCAAACAACAAAGTCATTTCTCGCGTACACGTTTGGGAGCAATGTAAAAACATTGTTGTCATAAACTTGACTGGATTACACCGCAATTTACAGGACATGGAAAAGTGGATCTATAAATATTTACTGCTTCTCATATACCTGTGCGCAAAATTATACAGCTGATAGGTGCATTTTAGCATATCTTCGATTACAATAGCACATCTCGCTACTGTTGTAGAGCCATTAAACCTGCACTTATACACCTCATTGTAAATAGCTTATGGTTCAACTGCGTGTCAATGATAAATAAGGAGCGTGATAACTAAAATGTACATGTTTTTGTATTATTTTAATATTTATCTACGTATTTGTAAGATACAAAACACAGACGCGGTGTACTTTTACAAGTTAACAACTAATCGAAATATCAAGACGTTTTTCAAAATGTTTCCTGTGTACACATGTTATATCGAATTAATTCACTTAATCTGTAGAAATATGGTGTTGAAACAAATATCTAAGGCCTATTAATAAATGTTTATTGCCCACGCAATGCATTTGGGGCTTTAATCTGGTGTTAGCGGGAGGCCGGCGCCCACCCAAAGGTGTGGACATCTCTAACCAAATCGAATTAGAAACCAACCGAACAACGATTACCGATTATCGGGACTTGTAACGACATCACCCGACTGGAATAGAAGTCAGAATCGTTTGTCGAAACTTTTAACGAATGTAAATATTTCGTTGCTGTCGGATAATGTAAACCATGGAAGATTAGACATATTGGAACACCATAAACCATTTATATTCAGTCTCATTGATTAGAGCATTTATAACGGAATTAATTTTGTATTATCCCACGATATTGGTGGAGAGTTTAAAATAAGGAGATGGGAACATAGAATATGTTTGTCTTTGAAAGATTGATCTTCTTTGTTTGTATTGGCTCTTGCTTCTATCGCATATCTGTAGTCCACGACGCTCGTTCTTGCCTACCGTTTTTACTTTTTTCCTTATATGGCTTCATCATATTTTTTTCCTTCAAAGCGAGCAGCGACAAACGTTTATCATTTTTATAGGAACCTTGGCGCGTAAACTTGTAGGAATCATGCGGTGTCTAGAGTCTTTTCATTGGATATTATTTATTGTGATTTAAAACAAATAAGATCAAAATTCCCGCTGTGCCGTTATTTATAGACCTTGAAAAGGAAAGTAAGTCATTGGAAAGGTATAATCTAATATATTTGTATCACTATTTATCTTCCTTTTATTTGACTAGAATAGATTTGCAATTAAGAGCAGTGCTTAGAGGAAAACCTTACGTCCCATTAAATTAATTTGCAGATAACTTACCCTATATGTTTTGTAGCAAGCTACATACATACTACAAATAGTATTTACTTCTAGAACACGTTTTATTTAATTCTAGTTCAAGTGAGTCCTTGTTAGGTTGATGGGCCGTCGCTATTCGCCCATTATTATAACATGAGAACAATTTGCAAATACTTGTGCATGTACAGATCAAATTGAGCATTCCTGTACAAAACTGCAATTGTAAATTGTGACGAGAGACGGTCTACCTAAGACGAATATAACAACCGAAAATAATGTAAAGACAATTTTTTCCATGACTATGTAAAAAATGTATCATTGTAAAGTCACATGAATCTGGCAAAATAATGTGAAAATGCATCCAATGCCTTATATTATTTACCTTTTCTACCGATTAAAACCTCACTTCTTCAGTTAATTAAGCTAACAGATACTTAAGTACTTATCTCATATACACCTTAATGTATGTTTAAATATTCGTCGTAATAAGCCCGTGTGCTAGTACTCCATGTATATTGTTAGTGCGAAGTACCCGGTATTTGCATGTGCTCGTTAGCGCATTGCCATCTGAATGACACGCGTCCAACCAACTGATTGTTCCCAGCGCGACACTCCCGCGAAACGACCGAATTTGATGTTTATTTACCGCAGTAATGTAACCTGTATACCCTTAAACCTTATATGTACGTAATAATGTGTAATGATTTAAAAAAGTATAAAAAAAATTGTATTTTACACATTCGCGCTTCTCCAAGTTTCTTGATTTGGAGCGTGTTAATTTTATTTTGTTGCTAAGTATAAATAAGAGTGGTTCGGTTAAAGTCGAAGCTTTGAAGTCGTTTTCGATAATGTCTTCTTTCATTTTTAGCAAATTGTTGGTCATAATTTTTATTGCGAGTTATATTAAGATTTGGTACAGGACTTTCGTTTTTGGTAGAAATAAAAAGTGTGCTTAATGAGAACATCTGATTTGTATATTCATACCTGTTCCTGTGTATTCTTTGGAACCAAATATTTTTGAATAAGGAACATCAATTACCTCATGGTAATCCAGAATCACTTACAAGAAACAAAATGACGTAAAGGTATTTTATCCAAAAACCTAATTACTCCCTCCAATTTCGTCTGACGCCGAACTCGGCTCCAATATGCATCGTGGCTATCAATTGTCCAATCACGGGTTTGATTGAATGTCTGTAAACGTCATTTACTGCTCGTTATCCACGCTCGAGGCGCGAAACGTCCCGCCGGCTTCGGCAGCTAATAAACATTTCATTGCCGAGGCGAACCTCTTTTGTTTTAGTACGTTCCAACAACATTAACACTGGAACTGTTCTCATAATCATTTTAGATGTCCACTCTCCCAATCAGGAGGAATGTTATCTTCTAAATGCATAACCGTTTGCCAAGAATTTGGGGATAAAACGTATTCCCGAAAATAAACGCTAAGTCCAAAATATTTGTCGTAAAGTTCGACTAATGTTCAATATCAAACAGCTGGATATTTAGTAAATTTTATGTATTTTTGTATCGCACTTATCTGAGTTAGTTAAGATTTTAAGACACCTTTTTGTAGTTCATTTATTGATTACACAATTTTTTTTATATATTTTTAAATATTTTTATATAAATTCAAATATAAAAAAACATACACAACAATTTTAAATTCAAAAAATAGATGACCGCGGATATTGGGCACGGGGTCCAAGGTACCGGTAAGACAACTTATTTTTATAGTTTCTTAGTTTGAAACTAATAAAAATTCGTGAAAGTTATTAGATCAAGAATGACGTTAGGCGCCATATAGTTGCATTTAGTCGGATTAGTCAGAAGCATTGTGTTTGCTGACTCGTTTTCACTTATAATCAAACAAGCTAATAAATAAAGAATGATATAAAACAGATTCACCACTAAGGGTCCCTTATTTACCGTAAACTCTGGAATTCCTCATGTTACAATAAGAAAGAAAAGCTGCCACTTTAAGGAATTCGAAGGTGGCAAATAATTTAAATGTTCATTACACGATGAGGTAATTTCGTAACCGAATTTATATTTCGACGAATGCATTTGAAAATGATCTACATGTGAAAAAAATCAATTACTCCACTTAAATAGTGCCGGTGAAAGGTTAATGTAACCATTTTACAGTCTCATTTAAACTCCAACTTTTATAGGCTATCTTCAAAACGTTACTGTGCTCTAAATTAAATGAAGATACGATCACCACAGTTTTCATTCAACGGTACATATGTACGTATTTATATTTTAGTGCTCGGGTACTTGCAGTCCTTGCGCCGTAAGTACGAGTGGGCTAGTCTTTTTATTGTGCGGATTATTAATGCATCCCATTATTCTATTAATGTTCCCGCAGTGGCGATACGTACGGCAGCCCTAATAGTTACCAGCGTAGTTGTTACTCTTTCGTAATTAGAGAAGCGAGAATTTCTTAAGCCACTTGCAGTGTGAACTCTAGCACTGCTCAGTGAGTGCTCGATTGAAGGTTCTAGAAAGTAATGACTTCATGAAAATGGAAATGTAATGAATATAATTGAAATAACTTTTGATAGTATAAGTAATTTATAGTAACCCATACTTTATTATGACACTAGGGGTTGAACAGCATTAAAGTTTCACTTCATTTTCCACAGATCCCATTATACTTTTTAATTGATTTTACTGTTAGTTTTTATTTTCACTAATGTGAGGACTTCGGTCAGAATATTAATATTCCCGCGTGTCGGCCCGAGGACCGCCTACATAGAGCCTCCCTAACAAAATTACACACTCATTAGTTCTATGGAATGTTTGTTTGTTTTTTACCACAACTGGCGCCCAAAGCCCGCGTTAAAACTAACAAAATTAGTCACAGTCAACAAGAAATTGATTTAGTTTATTGGGTTATGGTAGAGGATATTGTTTTTTGGCGGCTTTTGGTGTTCATTGATGTTTGTCGGTGGCATCAATTAATTCAGTTGTGACAATGACTCGGGTAATTAAACAGGTAATTTCTCATTGCGAGACGCCCGACATGGCAAGTGACGTCACGTTGTCTTCGCGTTGTCGTGAGCTCCCCGACAGATGAATAAGTGCGTGTTGATTGGAATTTTAATGGGCGTTAATGGGCGGGACAATGACGAAATCGTCGCAAGCGGAGATTTTATCGTTTCTATGCGCTGATAAGGAGTTGATCGCCGGCAGTTTCAAAGGCAAATTGTGGACAGACTGTCGTTACCGCATGCGGTGGTCTCCAGCGAATACACCGAGACTTGTTGCAACGTTTCTTGATCTCTCAACAGTTACCGTAGTCTATAGAGGAGAAGATACATTAAAATGTGACAAGATAATATTTTAAATTATTCTTTTTTCGGCATGTACTTATTAGTCGCAGTTTCAATCATGATCTTTTATTTACAAACATTTTATCATCCGTATCGTGCGTGGGAATGTGTGGAGTAACACATACGGCGCTATTAACCCTTAATTGCGGCTATTCCGACCCTCTCCGGACATAGCGTGGACAATTGTCCGGATTTGTCCGTATGTCCGCAAACAGATAATGACTAAACGCTTTATCGTACCGGTAAATCATATGACATGTTGAACGTGAGAATAAATAAATTATAGCATCTGTTGGGATAATGTTGGCAATGGCAATTAAACAATAATTTATATTTGCCCTAACATTGGTGAATTGGCAAAGTACGTATTTACCTACATCGAAGATAGGTACCGTTGCATGTTATTTCTTGTGCAGCTACATAACAGTCAGGCACGGTAGAAACTAGAAATCTTCATCATTATGAATTGACTAAGTAGGCACACTAATGAAAAATGACATCAATTCTAACACAATTTTTCTTCGAGCGCAGTAGCCATTAGCATTAACATTAGAAGCATATTAAATACGTTTGAATCATGTACAACCGTCCGATACTTGTTCTGGCACGGAAGTATTAAATTATATTTAAAATGACAAATCACGGTGTGAAAATGTAATGACTTTGAAAATATTGCGTATGAGGTAGGCTAATGACTACAGGAACTTGTCGTCCGTTGTTGCCCTTTTGACCCTTCGCAGTTTAGGGTTGACAAACCAATGCGTGATTTAATGATCATTGCCCTTTACCGTGAGAAAATTCTTTCGTACATAAAATAAAATTTCTGTATACTTATTTGTTAACGCAGATAGCAAAAACCTTTTGTCTGTAGAATGTGTTTTAAAAATGCATCTTGTTCTCAGTTTGTCTTAACATTGTTTTTCTGTCCAGATCCTTTTTACATAAATGTAACAGGAATATGAAATATGAATACAGAATATTGTTTCGGAGTCACAAATAAAAGAAATGGCATACCGAGGTGAATTTTTATGAATTTGTAACAGCTGCTTCTGTTCACATGCTTCATCTTATATAACGGTGGAAATGCATACGAAATACTTTCATATTTTTTGGTTATTAATTAAAGTGCGTATAAACCTATTTTCTACCTACAATTTTTGTGCTACCTGTTCATTTTAGTAATTCTTAAACCAGCAAAAGTGACCCAAAATTGATTAATGTAATTTATGCAGAAAGTGATGAGTCCTTAGGGCATTCTTAGCTCTATGCATTAATAATGTTCATTTAATGTCATTTTTATTTGCACCATTCACGTGATGTATGGCATATAAGGCATTCTTAAACTGCGATAAAATATTATTACGATGTTTTCGTGTGTAACGTGAGAAACAAAACGACGTGTATAGCCCTTGGGAACTTTACAGGGTTAGGTACTATCGATATTCGTGAAAATAAATGAATCAATTTAATTAAAAATAAAGGATATTGAGGAACACTTTCGCTTCGGCACAGATCCAAAATAAATTTCGGTCCGCGCGGCCACAACTTATTCTAATTAGTTGGTACAAAGTTCCAATTAGTACGATTCGGTATCGGATGCGCCCGCGCCGCGCGCCCTGCACGCGGTGGTTAACATAAACTGCACAGATAAAATTTAAACCTTTTAATGAACTCCCGGATTGCTTTATTTACTTCGAGATTAATAAATTTTCGGCTTTCCGTACGCTCAGAAGCCATTTTGAATTTATTCACATGCGACTCCTAATACTGATAGGATCAAGTTTTTTGATAGCAGTACGTACGCATTTCTACTGGTTAATGTTTTATTTCTATAGAAGTTATTAATATTATTTACTATTAATAAAAGCATTTTGACAATATTGCCGTTCTTATTGCAATACTGTCTGTTTAAACTGGCAGGTAAAATAAAAGGAACCGAGTTTGCTTTATATTATGATTTTAGGAGTGCGTACCTAATTCAATAATTTCCATCAAATATTGTTAATATAATAACGAGGAGTCACTAAAATAAATCGTCCATAATCGTCTCACGTTTAATATTAAAACAAAATCGAACCAGTTGGCGTGGTCGCAGATCGAACGGTCGGCGCGGCTGTGCAATAATCAGCCTAATGATACCTTACAGAAAAGGTGTTAAAACGTTTATTGGAATACGTCTAAAACATTATTAATAGCTTTTTAACAAGCCGACGCCTCATTTTAGGTGTGAACCTAAAGTTTTTCGATCCAATTTTTTGTTTATCGTAAAATATTCTCATGTCGGAGTCTGGAGAAAGATTGTAATTCAATTATTACGATATTCCGTGATAATGGCGGATGATAGACGTTAATACCAGGTTCGTCGCGACATCGGTGTCGCCTCTCGTTAAACGAAAGCGATTTAAGTAAAGCGATGGCATAAATTTGATTTTACGCTCTTTAGTATAATAAACGAGGGTTAGTGAAAATGAAATACATTGTAAAATTAAGACGGACGATGCCTTAAATGGTTATGGGACAGAGAAGCATGCCCATGCTTCTTGGTATTTAACACGGCGTACCACATTTTGAACTCGTATAATGTTGAGCAAACCACGGAGAGTATCTGACATGTTACAGTAAGCATGATGTGAAAGGATCGAAGTGCCAAAGCTTAATAACCCCCTAATTGAGGATTCCTGCTACCGCTATAAAATTCACCGGGCTCAGGAGAAACCGTTGGTCCCCGCCCAGTACATTTTGTGCCAATGTCGATAATTTCAGGCTAGTGCTTCGGACAAACGCTGTCCACCGGTGAATTGTGGGGGCATCGATTTATTATTGAAATCAGCCCGTCGCACGCGCAGGCTTCCTGTTCTCAAAATTGGTTATAAAATTGGCGACCGCTCGTGCCGTACGCACGATGGTTAATGATACCAAAAAAAAGTACAAGACTTTACTTTTCAATTATGATTCAAGATTGACATATGGAGAGCAATTTATCTTGTAGAATCAACTATACTTTGTAGCTACAAGTTACTATATTTAACGACAAATACAAAAAACACTTGCGACGATTGTATTAATTAACACTTTAAAATGTTATTTCAGAACGTTGTCGGTGAATAAATATAATTATTCCGATACTCGTGCCGGTATCTGTTTGCATGAATAATGGAAATATTTTAAGTTGATGCGTAGTAAAAAGATGTTGCTGCGAAATTTTAAGTTTCTGTCACCTTTAAAATTTTAATATTTTTCTTAATTAAACTTTTTACTTATTTAATAGATGACAGGTAAGCATGAGCTAAATATTTATTTAAAGATTGTTTTTTATTTGACTTTGATATGCTGCATAAAAATCGAGTTAAGAGTTTACTAATATTGAAAATATAAAATCTAATACATTCTAATATCCACCCTCTCGGCTGAAAGCTAAGGTAGGGGCGCACGTGCCGGTCAGTGCGCGCGCGCAGATGTATCGCGACACCTGCCCTGACGGCCGAACCTCTCTCTCATACCCACGTCATAACATACAGTCATCTCTTTCTCGTAACGCGTATTTTTGATTCCAACAAAGTAATGTAAAGATCAGAGCCACTGCATTTAACATTATGTGACCTGTTTCTTAATGATATGGTCTAAAATAGTTGTATACTCATTAGTATTCCCGGAGCGAGTGATCCCACCCCCAGTCTATGACCATGTTTAATACTGCAGCCTCCGACGTGTTTGGCAAGTTGTTCCACTCGACCACATACTTCTGTATGTAGGTGCTTGGGTTAGTCGTTTAGCCATTTGTCGGCAAACGCGGCATATATATTATGCTTTTTAACTTAGATAAAAACTTTCCCCGTTTACCCATAATAGATTGCATTAAACCGCAGGTAACTTTCATTAATTCAGATGATGTATAAAAATAAACGCAGAAATACAAAATGACTTCAAAGTTGCAGTTATTAATGCAAATTCAAGTTCATACATTTCTCAGGAATGCGAATTACCAATGTAAAAAGCCGTCCTTACGTGCATTGGCTGTTTAAATATAGTTTATCAAAATGTTCATTTGGCAGCGAATCCAATGTAATAAAACGGTCTAAGACGTTGAGTTGACCTTGATTAATGGTTGTACATTGACAATGGCACAGCACGAGGGACTCCTTGCTGGGAGGATTAGACACAGCGGAGCAACCGAACAGGGGCAGTGATGATACGTAAATGTCATCCTTAACAAGTCCCACGGTAACCTTTTGTGTGGACTGGGGATATTCCATTAATTGGTCCGAGTAATTATTGAAATGAAATGTAAGAAACAATGAATACGCAAAAAAGTTCATTTTCACGTTCATTTCGAAAGCAGTTTTGTTTACTTTGTATATTTTTACTTTGAGCATAATTATAAATGTATTGAATGAGACCACAAGGACAAAGATCATCTTAAAACACAGTTTTGTTGCAATTTAACTTTTATTGATATCCAATAATCTCGTATCTATACAGTTGTGGTTGTGGTTATAATCAACACTAATAACTAGGTAGTATGTAACTTTATTAGTAAAGCTACTGAATTCTTTTGTTCGGAGTAAGTCCGCCTATAAACCCGCCATTTTTTCTTTAAATTACAAGATACCTTTTATAGCGTAAAAATTCCTTAATTAAACAACAAATATGAATCTATTCTTTGTGGTTAACGCTTTTTTGTTAAAGGATATTGCCGCTCATCAATTTAATAACTTACTTTTTGATGTGTAATAATCTGTTTTTTGTTAGTGTTCTATCGTATAATATTTTTTTATTACGGATTATAAAGCGATGGAGCCATTATTGTTCTATTTTAAGGTGTTTTAGGGTGAATCCTCTTTTCAAAGTTTTCACCTCCATCGTTTCAGTTTGGAGCGTCGTGTAAGTAAATCTGGTTTATATTTTTTTATATTGAACATTTTTTCTGCGCGATATTCTTTTTTGAACCTACCCTAATACCTAAGTTCAACTTGCACCTTCTGCTGCCCACATTAGCAGGAACTACCTCATCCTAAATTCCCAGGGTATAAAACTGTCGCGTTCGCATATATATAAGTTTACTGCTCAGTTAATGGCTGTACCGTAAGGGATTACTCCTTAATTGATAATCGTTAAAATGTTACATTTACTGCCAGTGCCTATAAAGTTTACATTCACTTCTAACGTTTACCTGTAAGACCACCGAGAGAGGCATCTCAGGGAAATTCGCTGAGACGTCACAATTTAATTAAGGGCGACCTTCTAATTAATGTTTCCTTTGCCTTTTTGATTCCTGGTCAGTTCACGTACGATTGAGCAACGATTTGTAGGCGATGTTCGAACAAACCTTTCGGGATCTCTGATGTTCAGTTGGGCAAGAGAATTTTAGAAATCACCGTGGTTTTTATGTAGGCAGACAAACAAATATGTATATGTAACTTTCTTACACAAGGTTAAAACCAAATTCCTAAATACCAACGCTTTAATTAAAATACTCGACTATTATACTAGCAAATCACAATACATTTATTCAGTGTTCACTGCTCTCATTTATCGGGCTCGATATAAATGACCGAAATTTTATCAGCCAGTGGATCTCCCAGCCACCGGGCAAGTGATGTCTTAATAATGACATGAGGTTAAATATCGTGAGACACATCTCGGGAACAAAACCGAACGTCACGACAAAGGAGCAATGTCCCGAGTATTTTGTCACTGTTTAACTGATCCAATCAGTGCTACGTGAATCGTAGTTACAAAAAATAATACCGACATCCGAAAGGGCTGATACAAATTATTATTAAGGCATGCGATTATCTTTGTACGATAAAAAATGGGACAGTAAACAGCGTTGTTAATTTCTATCGTTCGGTATCTGGATACTGTTCAGTATTATTAATACGTAATGTCACGAAAACGATTACTATTAATAAGGTACCTAGTTCGGGATGCCACACGCAACTTCTAGTTAATAGACAAAAATAAGAGTGCTACCAAGTGGAACATGTAATTTGAATGATTCGGAATAAGACGTCAAACGAATTGTTCCGATGAAAGGGGTTTGTTTTTGTACGAATCAATCATGTTATTAATTTTAATTGAGCCTGTGATGTAACATCTGCTTGTTTTGGTTTTTAGGTGGCCTTATTAACAGGTTAACAATACCCGAAAAATTACAATGAAAGAAATGGATTCTGTTTTGTCTAATAAGATCTAATTGAGATTTGATATAAGATAAGGATACGCTTCTCAAAGGAAGTTAATCGGAGTATTTTAAATTATCTGTATACAAACTGCAAACTCTACTCAGCACTTAGCATTTATCTGACCTTGTAAAAGGAAATGATCCTGAATATCAGTAAAAACTCATTTAAATAAACATGCGCTCCTGAATTAACAACATAAAGAAAAAATCTCTTTGTATGAAATATATTCAATTTACATAAACAAAAGCGCCGCGCAGCGTCGTTGGTGTCATATTCATTATTGATATTTCCATGTCCGCCACCCAACGAGCAAAAGCGTTGAATAAAATATCAATTAGAGCACGTTTTGAATGGTAAAAAATCTCTTTATTTCTCAATTTCGCTAAGTGAATACGTTGCTCGTGTATTGGCGTATGTCATTTGCTGTTTTTGCATTCTGCATGTCGTCGGTTTGGGCGGTAAGGTAATGAGGAAAGAGAAGTATTTATTACAACGTTGGACTGTTAAGGCGCAGCGGTGCAACTCAAAAAATATAACGCACGGCTCACAAAAACCAGCTCGTAATACATCTTCAATGAGACTCTAAACATAAACTATTACAGATGAAATGTACCTGATATTGCCTTATTAGTCGGACTGCTTTTTACTATGAGGCCTTCATCGCATAGCTTCTCCTTAAAGGTTTCAAGTGCAGCTCTGGTTGTTTTTAGGGCTCGCGACAATGTCGATGGGTATGTGTAAACAACGGACCGCGGTAACACGTATTTTTTGTGCTTTGATTTATTGTTTCATGTTTCAAAAGTTGCTTTTTGCTCTGTACCACACACGCACAACCTCCGTGGTTGATATATGCAAATTGTTATTTTTTTCTTTTTAATCGAGTGAACTATTGGAATTTATACTTAAGCCTTTGCTATCCTACAGTTTTATTTTAAGAAGAATGATTCATTAGTTTATTAAGTTAACAAAATAAATGTTATTAGTGTGTCTGGAAATTGATTACGTTTTTAATAACAATTTTATTAATATGGGCATAATCTTGTTGTTGCATTTAATAACTTAATTGCGATATCATTATTACAGCGATAAAGTAGATATCTACATTAGTTTTTATTATAATTACTGATCCCCTCTTGATTTGAAACTGCGCAGAGGCAGTGGCGCTTGGAGACAGACATGCACGTATTACCAAAACAGTGCGCGCATTCGTAATGTAATCTAAACGACGACAAGTAAACCTTGTAATGGAGGAGCCAAACTTTATGGGTTGCCTTAAGCTGAGTACACGGGCGCGCGCCGCTACCAACATTTTATTATTAAGCAGTAAACGTCAAACATTTAATGTCGCTCACATAAAATTATTAAAAGACATTATAATAATGCCAGCACTCGCGACCCTCCTTCTAATTGGCACCTTATTTAAATTCCTGTTGGCGATTATTTCGGAACTGGACTTGCAAATGTTGCATATCTGGTTTCTGTGTAAAATCTACTTCTTTATTAAGTGAGGAACTTTTATATTCGCGTAATGGTAAGCATACTCACTAAGCGATCCGGTAATTTCATTGGCACTTTATTTCGTTAGCCATATTAACCGATCTCAGCCTCTTATGCACGGATAAAAAGAAGTCATGTAATCTTGCTTAAGTGCACGTCTTCACCGATATTAAGCGGTATAAACTTAGGATTTTATGGGGCAAAAGTGGTATTTCTATTAAAAAATCTATTCGGGCTATAATAGATACCGCATTTTGTAGGGAGGTAAGCATTTAATACAAGACAAAATTGTTTTAAGGCTTCCACTGCGGTGGCAGCATGCCCAGTATTTGGAATATCTCAAACTGCGAATGTTTTTACTTGGCGGCCGAAGAGGAATAGCATTAATTTTGATGGCGGCATAGTAAATTCTCACTAGAGTGCGGTAACTCCCCGCTGGCGGCGCGCGGCACCACGGGGTGAGCGGTTACCAACGCCAAATCGGTTTTTACCGTATAACCCGACCATTTGTATATTAAGGGAAATGTGTTATTTATTCATCACAGATAGGTGCGCACCCCACCGCGGGATCATGTTAATTGATCGGCATTTCATTAATACCTCATTGTTGCTGCAGTGTTTCAGTTTTTTATTCGGCCTCCCGTAGTACGGTCGCGAGACGGACGCTTAATTACAATCAGGCTATCATCATAATGAACGTGGCGGAGGTGCTGGACCTTTTTGTTATTATTTAAATACAACGAAGAACATTGTGACGATAAAATGAATCCTAATGAAGACTAACTTCATTGCAGTAGAGTTGAATTTAGTGCTTTTGAGTGCGCTTAATATTGAGAAGGTATTCCTGTTTTACTTTTGAAAAGTTTCGTTCCATACATATGGATGTGTTACGCATTCTAAACAACGATAGACTTTTAATTAGTTGAAATGTCTTCATCCGGATTTTAAGACAAAAAGCGTCCGTGAAACTCATGTGAACTGTTGGGATCCGAGGTCCGTTTTATTCATTTATAGCATCGTAAACCCTTAGATTGGTAATTAGTTTTATGGACATTTTATTCTAGTGACAGGACTCCTGCCGTACCTTTGTGAACTTCTACCGTATATGGTTACTGGCGCAGTATTGGGCTGTAATTATTTGCCTATAAAGGTTGCAACTTGGATGGCTTGTAAAAATTGTGCTTTGCATAGAATTAGGAAGCAATCCTTCGGAGGTAACGTTACAGGCCACCTAGTATTTTAAAGGCTATGTTGAAGCAAAGCAGGATTAAAAATTAAAGATGTCTAGCCACACAAAATCGAAGACCAAACAATATTAAAAATATTAGCGCTCAACACCAACACCGCAACCTTAATTTATACTCACACAACCTTTCCCACAGCCAGCTAAGATGTCTTGCATAAATATGCGTGTACCAAAAATACACCAAAGCTCCTTAGGGTATAAATATTGCAGTGACAAGTACGATTCTATCAGACAGTCACATTTAGCGAGCTGCCTATACCTAGACGCTTGATCAATGCGTCGACGCGGGTGGCGGCTTTTGTAAAATAAAAGCGTGACTTCGACTTTGTTGAAATTATTTATTTCCTTAATGCTCGTGTAAGGTTTTTTGTGAGTATAAAGTTACTTGTTCATTGGTAGTGTAGTGTAATGTAAATACTGTTGTATTAGCCTTCGTGCAGGGTATACTGATTTGTACTTGTGTAAATAGAATTATCTTCTGAAATAATTGATACTAAACTAATGACCATGAGTTCTAGAGACCTACTTTCAGATAGGTAGGTTATAAAACGAGTAATACATATTTATGTATGCAAGATAATATTCTTATACTATGGTAATTTGAAAAAGTCTATGTAATTTTTATAGACATGCAAGTTACTTATAATAAAATTTGTAAATCATAATCATCGTAAAAGTGACCGTCGTAATAAAGTTATTAAATAAAAATTTAAAGGAAATATAAATAGAGAAGATGATGTTTAATTTTATTAAGAGTAATATAAAAATTGTCAGCGTCGGTGGCATTAGGCTTATGTTTGATCAACTTTTTTATGGTATCATGATTTCTAGTAGGTATATTATTAAAGTAAAGCTTAAACTAAAATTCATGTTGCCATAAAATATAAATGTATTTCGGAGAAGATTAAAATGCCTGTCGTTTTTCTTATAGTGCTGGGATTTTTTTTTAATAGGTGTCAACACAATATTCGTATTCTATATTTAGTCTTTGTATTTCTATATTGCATAAACTAATTAATGTAAAACTAATTCCTTACATTGTTAAGGACGGTCCAAGATGGACTTTCTCCTTTAAAATTTCCCATCTTTACTCGCCAATGTATAAGTTTCCATTACATTTAAAAGGCACTTTATAAATGACCAGTAATCATTTTAAATTATATGTCGCTGCTTAAAGTTTGCGACTTTCTTTTTGCACATAAGTACAATGAATGGAGTCACGTGGCCATCATTGACAATTGGCTACATTTGCCATTGTCAAATTGCTACTTGCAGAGTTTTGTTGGCCCCTAATTAGAGATTGTTGCCTTATATCAATTTAGCTAATTATTTCGTTTATATCGTACAATCTTTATGAGGATGTTGCAATTTGTACTTTGCTGGTGTAATTGAGGTCCTTGGAAATGTTTCCTGTGTATTTATTTTTGGGGATTTATTAAAATTGTCGAAGTCCAGAACATAAAGTTGCACTTGCACGTCGGGATTTCGAGATATACCCCTCCTAAAGTACCAAAAACGCGTTTTTAACGATATATTAAAAAAAAACTATTTTCAAACAACTGACGTTCGTTGATGTCTTTTGATGGGCTAAACGAGTATTATGAGTTTTTCGCTTCGATTTAATTTTAATAAAAATACTTTCTGCTTACTAAAACCATCTCAAACATGTAGCTAAGTTAAGACTTTTTAATATTTACTTGGAAACATTTTTTTTATTTGATCTTTACTATCTGATCTTCACAATCTTCAGATATAACACATAAACCGTCTATTCACACGAAATAACACCTCATCAATAAACCGTCCACGCGCCACAACCACCCAAAGACAATAAAAATCTGGCGCCTACCGTCACAGATTGAGTCACGTTCCTTTAATGACGGGGAAATTGTGCCTACGTGAGTAAACGCAGAACTATTTTTTCACGAAAGTAAAAGTTCCGCCTTATCCCCATAGTGTCGCGTATTCGAGTATTCGGGTATTCGGAAGCTGATTGTCAATGTGACGTGAATTGAAATTGGAACACGTTGGTCTGAATGGGATGTCGCTTCTGCGTAGTCGTTTGTTTGTCCTTTTGGAGAAGGTGTAATGATGCGATAAATTATAAATCCCACCAAAAACATTAAATGTAAAAAAAAGCCAATCCTCTACGCAATTCTTCCACCGTAAAAAGTTTTGAGATCATAGAAGCCAAGTCCTGTTCAACTTTATTTGTAATAATAAATCAATATTTTGTGACTATATCAATAGTTTTGTTCACATTACAATAATATTGACTTGGCCATGAGCACAATAAACTACAAATATAATACAGCATATCTTGGAGAGGTGAAAGTCAAACATGAAGTTTAATATCACAGAATTAAATACTTTTAGTTTATTCAATTGTTACTAAATGACCGACAGTCAGTATCATCCAACATCAATGAACTGCACATGTACTATGGCGCATGTTTAGTCCATGGTGATCTCAAATTCCAATCAGTCCATAATAAGTCCAATCGTAAAATCATGGCCATATAGAATTTATCAATTCAATGGTATTTATACATTATTTCAAGGAGCGACTTTCAACTTGTGCTCATGGCCAAGACAATATCATTGTAATGTGAACAAAACTATTGATATAGTCACAAAATATTGATTTATTATTACAAATAAAGTTGAACAGGACTCGGCTTGTATGATCTCAAAACTTTTTACGGTGGAGGAATTGCGTAGAGGATTGGCTTTTTTTTACATTTAATGTTTTTGGTGGGATCTAATTTATTTTTTGTAGGTCTCTTTCTTCTCTAAGTATATAACAAATTAAATTAACTTACATGCAACTAACTAAATATGTACACCTAAAGTAGCACGTACACAACATTTTTTTTAATAAACTAAAAAATTTCGAAATTGACGAATTTTTGAATCAAATATCTTTTAGAATAAAAGAGATTTATTTCAGAGGTAGATGGCGCTATCACATGAAATTATTTGTTTTTTTTTTTTTTGGTATGGCATCTCGCAGTTCAGCCTAGGAGGCCGTGTACTGCTTAACCGGACTTTTCCATGTGGATGCCTAGAATTTAAGGCCTCCAGCCAGGGGCGTAAACAACTTATAAACTAAGCGACTGCGCTAAGGGTACCCCCTGTGGGGTCGGACCTCGGCTTAGGGCGTCGCTGGGGAGGCAGCAAAGGGACAGGCTGGATCATATGATCATTATTATTAAATGGGGAATTTAAAGCTACTGGCTCAGCTCGCGGGCTGGCTCGATGAGCAAGGGTCGGGAGGACAGAGAACGGGCCGTCGCGGCGGACCTCGGCGGCGAGGTTCGTACGAACGCGGTTTGTGTTTGTGTAGGGTGCTAGTGAGTTTACTACTCTCTTGGAGGACAGTTATCTCATCGTCAGGTTCTAGAAGGGCATGCCTAGGGCGGCGAATCCTACTGATGCGGGAGGGAGTAATTATTTGTTATTTTTTTAAGTACTACTTATACTAAGCTATGTAACGAAACCATACAAGCATGCAGTATGTATCGCACTGCATTAATATGAAAGATTTTATCATTATTCATTTCATTTTAACCTAGCTTTTTTATTCATATGTATGTATATTTAATACATAATAACAATATACCACATTATGTAACAATAAAACAAATAGGTAGTAACATTTTGTACATAAATAAATAACAAAGTTATCAATGCAGTCAAAATTCATACACAATGTTCTTGAAAAACCGCAAATATAAATTTGTTTCCTATTTTTTTATTAAGTTTTAAGGTTTTTATAATTTTCCCTTTATATGTAGCTAATAACCTATCTTGGTGCCAAATTTGAAGGTCCTAAGTTTGCTAGAAGTACCTTAGACTTTTGATGATCGGTCAGTGAGTCAGTGACAAAATGGTGTAACTTTGATCGCTCATAACTCGTAAACTATTTATTCAAATGTCTTGTAATTTTGAGACTGAGCTTGTTTAAATACTTACTCTCGGTCATCGAAAACCTAAACTCCTAGCTTTGTTCACATGGAAGATACAGGGGGCTGAAATAGCCGCGAAACGCTTCGAGAAAAGATGGTACGGCCGTGCCCGCTTTGCTCGAGTCTTGGCTGGGGCACTGCCGTGCCCTCAGATATGTGATGTGATGTGTTTTTGTTTTGGAAAGGTCATTATAATTTTAGTGGTTCCTTTGAAAGTTTGAACATTTTTTTTGTATTTCTTATAGGAGTATCAGTAGATATCTATCCCACCCAAAACAAAAATGTGAAAGACTGCCAAGTTCGATACTATGGGAATGCTTCGCCTATAAAAGAAGTGAGATCTGAATAAGTACCAAGTTCCATACACATACCTCAGTTAAAAATAGTTACTTTTTAATGATGTTACTTGGCAAGTTTTCATACACCTTGTTATAAACCTACTAAACGCAATGAATCAAGTATTTAATTTTCTATTAAAACTTGCCAAGTAATCATCATTAAAAAGTAACTATTTTTAACTGAGGTATGTGTATGGAACTTGGTACTTATTCAGATCTCACTTCTTTTATAGGCGAAGCATTCCCATAGTATCGAACTTGGCAGTCTTTCACATTTTTGTTTTGGGTGGGATTTCATTTATTTTTGTAAGGTTGTTTATTTTATTTTTTTCTTATGATGAAGTTAGTTAAAGAAATGTCTCATTTATACTATTTTTTAATTTGCACTATGTTTCTTACAAAGAAATGAACTAGATTAACTAAATGGACTAGATTTACCAACTGACTGACATGACATGTTATCATATATTATGTTCGTGAATCAAAGTTACACATTCGTTATTTTCGAAAGTGATTCACACTTGGCCGTTTTCAGATTTTTACTTTACTTTGACTAAATACAAACCTTTGTACCATTCGAAGATATATTATATAAATATAGATAAATTTAGTTCGTTTTAGTTCCTTAGGGGTATAAATTTACACCGGGTATAAAACACCTTCATTATTTTGAAACCGACTCACACTTGGCCATTTTCAGATTTTTCTCTTTACCTTGACATAAAGACCTACCTCCATGCCAAATTTCAAGTCAATACGACCATTGGAAGTGGTCTAGGTTTTTGATGAGTGAGTCAGTGAATAAGTGAATAAGTGAATCAGTGAATCAGTGTATAGTAAAAATAGCGATTTTCTGACGTCAATATCTCAAGACCTACAATAGGTATTTTAATGAAATTTTGTATTTTAGATAAGTGAGGGGGTCTCAACAGATACTAGAAATTTGATATGCGTAAATAAAATAGATTTTGAGTTACAGGGGGGTCGAATTTGGCCCGAAATGGTTCGTGTAATATAACCCACGGCCGGTGTGTCGCTTTTTTTGCTCGAACTTGGCGGACACACTGCCGTGTGTCTAGATGGGATACTACATGATTGGTAGCTTTTAAGGAAACAAAAAATCTTTATTAAAATCCTACATGAAAATTCTTTGATTTCTGCGATAGATCACTGGCAAAATACAAAGTTTTGCATTTCCTTAAAATGATTCCCCAAAAATAATAGTCATAAGACGACGTTAAAACATCAATCAAATTCAAGTTAGACTACCTATTTAATCTAACAAACTGCTTATGAGAAAAATCTCATCGGGGTTTCCAACTGGATGTAGACAATAAGAATAATCACACAAATCTTATAAGCGGCACATTCAAATCACACCAACTCGACTCCATCTCAACACCAATCCACAAACAAGATCATACACACAGAACTATCGTATTTCAACAAGACTCGTAACTGCAGCTTTAATTACCTACTAAATACCTACTGACGCATGCGTACTACCGCCAACGCAAATCTATTGCTAGGCGAAGCCTCTTTGCTCTGATTGGAGGAGCGGGGTTCAAGACTCCGAAACACAGCCAATGGGCTGTCCCCACTCAACAATAGGTAAGCATAGATACGCCCGTAACGGTACCGCTTCTACTTAGAATAAACTTAGAAGTTACTTAGAACTTACTTAGTTATATGGTTAGGGAAAAGTTGTGATTTTAAGTTGTTGTGTTTTGAAATTCTACTTAGAATAAACTTAGTTATATGGTTAGGGGAAAAGTTTTGGTATTAAGTTGTGTTCTGAAATTCAACTTAGAATAAATTTAGAAGTTACTTGGTGATATGGTTGAGGGAAAAGTTGTGGTATTCAATTGTGTTTAGAAATAGCTATGTGATTCATTGTGTTGTACTGTTTATTATATTTCATGGGTAAGCTAATGTTACTTAGAATAAACTTTGCGTCGATTATGCAACGTGTTCGAGTATATTCATCGATTTAGGTACGTTATGGTTGACATGAATGAGAGGCAAGGTAATTTTAGGAAGTATAATAGCTTCTTTCTTATTATTGTCGTTAATACAGTTAGTTTAACTGCCTATAGTTTTATCTAAAAAAAAAGATTATTTAAAAGCTAAGATCTGCACTCTACCTCTAATTATATAGAAAGTAAGACGTAAGAATAAATGAATTTATGGTATTTGTTTAATGTTGATGAAGCATGTTGCTGAGTTGTTTAGTGGGATGAATTGGAATTTATTGTCGGTTTATGTTACACGTTTTATAAGATAACTGTAAAAATGTGTTATTACGATGGTCAATTATTTTATGTCGTGGTTCATAATAACTCTGCCTCAAGTACAGGCACGCGTTTAGTTTGGGAGACGTCGTCGAAATTGGTTATGACATTTTTGCTGTCGAATTTTTTTTCTTCATTATAATGCTGATAAATGGTTTCTTAAGGCATTTTTCATTAAATTTGAATTCAAGTCTTATTAACATAATGTCAAATGAATTACTTACCAGAAATAGTCTGAAAATTCTTCTGCTGACAAATACAAAGTCTTCCCTGCGTAATGGTAAATGGTAATGCCATTTATTTACCTCGCAGTAAGGAGCACTATATCATGTTAACATTCCTTACAAAACCAAAAAATAGTATAATTAATACAACATCGTGAACGCCCAAACATATGTTAAGAAGTAATTTACCTTTTAATCCAAGCGATAATCATTATGTTAATCTCGTTTTAATTAAGCGAAATGATTAATTAATAAGTTGTTCCTGCGATTATGTACACGTGTTCCGTCTGACGTATTCACCGCCGCAGGCATTTGACCACAGACCACAATTAGAGTAACACGCTAAATATTGATAATTGTTTTGCGCCCTCTAATTTAAACGTCTTTGCCGTCAATTTCGGAGCAAGAAACACATCGAAAGCAACTCGACGACATTTTTATGCGATTAACTTATTTTCTGTCATTATTTCGATAATTTCACTGACGCAATTTCAGTCAAACAAAATACGTAACGTTTGTACAATATTTTATTTAATGATTGATATTAATAAATTAGAGTGTAATTTATGGTAGCAAGTCACGCAAGCTATAAGAGTAAGCTGAGATACTTAGACATCAGTAAATAATGCTGCTGGATGCTGGCGTTACTTATACGCCGATGCATTTTTAAGACCAGATCATTATAAGTACACGTGGCCTGAAGCAGTATCAACACCCCATGTCGGTGCAACAAGCATGATATGTACACATTAAACGAGCATCATTTCTTTACTTTCATTTGGTTTAATTTACAGTGTACAACAAACATATACCATTCAGCAAGTAAATATGTACAGGCCTGTCTATTCCAATCGGCGCTTCACTATATGTTCATAATTAATAATATACACGATCCCACTGCAAGATCGGAAAGATATTCGTTTGATGAAGCTCCGCCATTTGTTTGATAAATGAATAATCGCCACAGATGAACTGAAAAAAGACTTCAACACTATAGTGTGCGAACTGTACACTACAGGGATAAATAAAAAAACGGCTCGTTGTTTAAATACACTCGGTACCCAAGCGCGGTACAGTCACCACTTAAAATTTATTGCAATATTAATAATATTAAAGTGACGTTTATTGTTCGCTAGCCATCGTTTATGCATAATTAAGTATGAAACTATTCTCTATTAGTAACAAACTACAACCGTTTATGTTATTAAATAAAAAAATATTGACAGCACAAAGTAGTTTACTGTTGGACGAATGATCTACTAAGGACGTGAGAATGAGTACAACAATGTACGTGATACGTCTGAAGACAGCTATTAGGCGGGTTAAGAGATATAATAATTTATTGTAATGGGTGGTGATGCGCAGTCTAGGCTAGAGTAACGCAGGACTATGATGTAGGTGCGTTTAATGGAACGGGCATCGGTCGGCGGCGGGCGTGCCCGCGGCGCTGCTCCGCGGCCGGGCACACGAATGCGTCTGTCGCGTGGTTACGTGCTATTAACCGTGTCGGCCGCTCGCTACTAGTCGACGGACTACTATAAATTACACGAATTATACAGTGTGGCGGCGTACGCGAGCATGTGATATATTGTGGTATGGCGATCGCGCCGAACAGCCTCCGTGTCAGCGCACGTGAAATTACACACCCGACCGCGATGTTTGCGCGCAACACCGCTAATACCCCGCGCACGCGCGTCGCATTTTATTTGCGATTGTTATTTCGTAAATGATAGGCCTACGCGCGCCTAGAGAAGTTATTGCCGCTAACCCAAAGTTATTCACCGAGAGAAAGAGTCGGACAACGTTTGTTTTGATGACAATCAGAATCTGTCTGTGTCGCGCGACGTGGTATTATCATTTGTATTGCATGTAGCTCCGGCTAAAACTGCGGTGTAACTTTAGCTGACTGTATAATTTATCGAATAATGCATTAAATAACTATTTACACGGCCACGTCCGTACCTGCGTAGGTACGATCGATATAAATTATTTTAATAACGCTTTTCTGACGCTGAATATAATTAATTCGTGAAACCGATGCGGTTATTAAAAATGTAAATAAATTTGCGAAATGACAGCATAATTACGGCGCAGGCCTATTTAAAATGTCTGGTATCGGCAAAAACGCGAGTGTACCGAGTTGCTTCCAATCAAAGTGGTAGTAGGCCGCCTTTCTCAATCCATTAAGTCAAAGGCTTTATAATCCAATTAAATTACTTATATCGATCAAGATAAATTTTGCATTATTGTCTTAATTACGAGTTATATGTCATCTTTGACAGCAATCTGAAAAAATTAGATCGTCATCGTTAAAGTACAATTCATTACATGCTTGTTACGAGAAGAGTTACTCTTTAATTTCTTTAGAATTATTATTAATGTAGAGGGCAAGCAGCAATTTACAGATATACAAATTAAAAATATAAATAAAGCCATCACATAGAGCAATAACAATATCTACGCGTCTACGACGTGTTGACGAGAAGGGAAAATTCATTTCAACATTCCCACGATTTGATTTCAATTACGAAATTCTTAATTATGTAAGTAGACACAAGCCAACTACAGTGATTTTGTATATCTTCATCGGTTACCTACTTCGCTCGTAAAATCGGGCGTCGATGTTATCGAAGGCTTTACTGAGGACGGGAATAATTAAAAGGGAGATAATAAGCTTCGCGGGGAGAAGTTTATTATATTTTTAATTAATAGCATCATTTGTGTGAGTTTAGGTGTGAAGATTGCGCCGTCCCCTGTTACTTGATGTAATTGGCTTTTAGCTACCGTATCAATAAATGTTAATTGCGTACTAGAGAAAGTTCTACAATAGTTATTTTCGTAGCGTTTCGTAGCACGTTTATTTGGTTAATTACTAATTCCAATTGAAGTTTCATGGGATTTTTATAAATTAAACACAGAAGCCAACATGAGATAAAAACAAAAAGTTTTAATTTACGATTATTATTTATAGTAGGTAAGTAATTATTTATTACTACGATCGACGCTAAGAATCCCAATAAAAATACGTTTATTCTAATAAGTTTGATTTCTTTTTAAATTCACGCCATCTACACAGCCGAACATGAAAATACGTAAATTCTTTCACTTCTAACCCACCCTTATACACTACCCCGGCGGCGCGTGCGTCGATCTAACGCCATCTGCGAATCTTTTATAGAAATGTTCCGTGCTTAGAGCGAGTATCGATTCTAGTTTCCGATAGTCTAAGGGTTGAGTATAGATGTCATGACTGAGCTGGTTTAAGGGTAGTTTTGTGTATGCGGCAGTGTCGAATTTGTATGTATGTTTGTGTGAGTGAGAAATGTTCTGCAGGTAGGTAGGTATGCCGTTTGAAGTCTGATTTGAAGTATAAACTATAGTTAGTTTGATGTTTTACAATCTAGGACTTTACATATTTGTTCAGTTACTTTTCAGTGACTTTATTTTAGAATAGTTGATGCAGATTGTAATACATTTTGAGTAACATTTTTAAAGTGGTTGATAAAGTCATTCCAGTTATTATAATAATTTTGAATACTGAATAAATACCCTGAAAACGACAGCTTCTTAATGGTGTAGAAAGTTAAGAACCATTACCATGTACAGAAGATAAATCGATACAATAACTCCGCCAGTGTATATTATTATGAATATTTATAAGAAAACTCTTAGTCTTGTTCCCATCTAATGAGTAACAATAAATAATTCTTTGCACATGATTCTATTTCATTTATGTTTAGACTGTTAATGTCTTAAGAAATTGATATTCATTGCTTATTTAAATAAACAAACCAGTGTCTATTTAATAAAGCCGTAAGCATTTTGATTACCATATTCTTATATTTGCATCACATTAGGTATACCTATTTATAGACATTACCTTTCCAGATGAAATAATAGAATAGTTCTGTAAATAACCATTGGTACCTACCTATTGTGTTTGTATTTTATTAGCATACCAAATATAAATATAAAATATATCAAAACGTTTTAAGTTTCTAGCTATACCTAACTATATTTCGCATTTATTCCATTACAAAGTTGGTTATCATAAACCTATTTACTTAAACTTTAATTTAAATATAAAGTACTAATAATGTCCTACATACCTATTTTTTGTATTTAGTGTTAAATCTAACACTTTAACAAAAATATAAATACTTACCTTATAACTACTACTTACTATACTATATATACCTTATATACTATATATACTATAAATACCTTATACTAATAACCTTAAACAAAAAACCCGCGATTTTTCTACAAATATTAATACACTTGCGGCCACAAAAATAGGGTGCGTTACATACAGGTGACGCAGGAGTCGGTCAGTGTCGCGCGTACACCTGCCACGATCTGCCGACGCTGAGATCAGTTCACACGCGCGTGAGAGACTCACATGGCAATAGTGAAAACGGCAATTTTAAGTTCAAACTGTGAAGGTACTAGGTATTATTGGGCTGAATGAGATTGGAGGAGAAAATTTGTAAGGACTTGAGTCCTAGATTTTCAGTCTACAAAATAGAAAATTACATTATTACAACACTTGCATATTCATGATGCGCGGAATATTCACGATGGATTCAAATAGGTGACAGTTTTTTTTTTTTTAATATTATGCTTAGATCGTGCATTAGCACCGATTATTACAAAACCTTCCTACTAATGTCGTAAAAAGAAAAATACAGCTAATAACCTTACAACTTTGTATTCTAATCTATCTCAGTGCCGGCTAAGAACTTAAAGAGCGGCTTGTAAACTATAAATATCAAAAGATCTAACATTATAATGAGAGTAAGCCATCAAATAAAGTGCCATTGGCGACTCACTGGGCTAGGTTACGCGTGAACGTCATCAGTGCATCACTGCACCTGCCCACGCATTGCACTAACCAACCAAATGACAACGTCATTTAGTTAAAATATGTTTTGAGAAAATCAACTAAAACTGCGAACTCCTTACCGTAGTTAAGTGCTACGCCGTAGATGTTACGTAGTAGTTATGAAACTACTAACTACGGCTGCTACTTGTTCCTATTTCTGCAAATTAAGATGACGCTATTAACCAAAATATATTTATACTCATAATAATAAAATTGTAATTGAATAAACATTATGCACTCAATATTTTTATGCAATGCACTTGTGGTATCCCAAAAAGTTTACATGGTTCATTTAATAAAACAAAACCTCCGAGACAGTATTAATAACGCAATATCGTCTCCGATCGGTTTACAGCGCCTATTCTCTATAACGACTTCTAAATAGACGACGTGAACAGAGCTCGTCTTCCGAACATGGTAATGGACGGGATAATTACGCGCAACGACGTGCAACAATAGCGGCGCGAGCTTACCGCTCTATGGCATAATAAGCGCCGGCGTATTGTGATCAGCGCAACAAGTAGCGCGCGGGCGGTGGGGCGCGTGCCGCGCGCGCGCCGGCCCCCTCGCCCCCCTCCCCCGCCCGCCGGCGCGCGCGCTACTTAGCGTCGGGGGTGCGCGCCACCTCCGCCAATCCACCGGCGACCTCCGCGCGGCACAGACAAGTGCTCTCTCGATACACACTCCTAGTTCACTCGTACAATCGCGATGCCGATGGCGGCTATTCACACGTACCAAAATCTCGGTGTTGATCAGAAACTGACGCACCTCCAATCCCAGGCTCCTCGGAGATTAGCACCTGCTCCAGTGGACCCTAACCGCTGCAAGAAGAAGTCTTATCTTCATCAGCCCTACCCGACCCAGCCTGCCTCCGTAGCACGCAGAAACGCTAGGGAGCGGAATAGAGTGAAACAAGTAAACAATGGTTTTGCTGCACTACGTCAACACATTCCGTCAGCTGTCTCCGCAGCTCTGGCTGGAGGAAGAGGATCTTCAAGAAAGTTGAGCAAAGTGGATACTTTGAGACTGGCGGTGGAGTACATCAAAAGCTTGAAGCGGTTATTGGAGGAGAGCGATGAGGGGTGCTCCGATACGCAGTCAGGAATTGTCCTGACATCCAGTGGGCCGCACACACCACCACTCTCCGAAGAGTCTCACTCACCAGCCCCTTCCTTTGTGTCGGAGAGCTCAGCGGGCCCGAGCTGTCACGACGCGTACGACTCCTACGAGCCCATGAGTCCGGAAGATGAAGAGCTTCTGGACGTCATATCGTGGTGGCAACAACAGTGATTGGAGGTGAGTCTACAATCTTGTTTACTTTTCATATAATTTAAAATCTGTGTACTAGAAACCTATATTTTATCAGCATGGGTTGGAAACCTATATTTTCTTTGAGATTATCAAGCACGATAATTTATGAATGAATCCTAAGTGTGTTAACTTAACCTTCAAAGTTTTGATAATGATAGTCTTATCACTGTGTTTGCCTTCGTCGCGCCGTTTGTTAATATAAGCTTCAAAGTTATCATTTTTTTATTAGTCGCTCATTTGTTAAAGCTAGTTTGGTAGGTAAACGTTTTAAGCTTATCATAATTTTAAGGGCAAAAAATAAATATAGATTTATTCACGCTAGCAAACTTCGCATAGAGTCAGGTAGTTACGGCTTATAATATTTTTTACCCTGATACGTTAGTCACGGTTGCTTTAGGGACCGCGTCTTTTATATTGCACAATTTGAATGAAGATTCACCTTCATCCTAAGCAAAAAGTAAACACATCAACCATTATGACTGAGCATTGAACCGTACGATAGACTTTATCTTTTCATTGTAGAATTAGAAGGACACAATGGTACGTCTGCAACAATGGCGAATGTTAAAATATGTCGCTTTATAAAAGCTCGAAGCTAGGTAACATTTTTTTATGATCCAAGGTAGATTTTTCTATTTCAAGTTGTAAAAGATAGTAGCGACCCGCATTCCACCTTCTTATTTGCTTCAATAGCCGAACAGCAATTACTTCTAACAATCTTGTGGTTCGCCCCGCA
Source organism: Helicoverpa assulta (assembly GCA_963856015.1). Lineage (NCBI taxonomy): Eukaryota > Metazoa > Arthropoda > Insecta > Lepidoptera > Noctuidae > Helicoverpa > Helicoverpa assulta. The sequence goes on from CAWLCW010000016.1 coordinate 9,761,855, forward strand.
TGTAGTGGGAAAATTGCACATAAAAGTGATCTATTCTAATAATAAGTAGCCGTAACAGATGACTCCTGTTCCCAAGTGGAAACATGTTTGCTTTTTTCTTGATAACTCTCAAGTTAATGCGTTTCGTCCGGTCAGCGAGAGTGTTTTGCCAAAAAATCGCCATATGGTCCATCCTAATAGATTAAGCAGAACCGGTAGCGCCGCTACTAAAAACAAGATTGAATCCCGCAAAAAATGTTTTGAGACGCTTCGTCGACTATTAATTTATTGTACCGGAAGACGAAATCTCAAGAGGAAATAGAAGGGCGGCGAGCGAAGCACACGTGTTACAATATTTGCTAAGCTCTATGCAAACATATGGCGATACCGAACACTGTTCATGAGAATTGTATAGCGTCACGAAGCTCGATAGACAGCAATGCCAGCGTTCAGAACTTAAATTACCTGTTATTGCCAATACTTATTTACTTTTTACTTCAAACATTTCAAATATGCTTTTCCTTTTTCCCAGGAACCGTACATTGCGGTGATCAAAGTGCGGCCAATCAGCGGCTTGGTGATTATGAAAAAACGAGTAATCCTCAAGAAGGACCCGAGCATCGGAGCGCGAGGGCTCCGAGAGAACCTCTAATTAAGCGCAATCAGTATATTCCTAATGAGAGGGGATAATGGTGGACTGTAACGACCCCATCGATGCATTCCGCCGAGCGACGGAACACCGAACGAATACCCCCAATGCATTTCCCACATCGACGGAATAGCACTAAGAAGACTGAATCGATCATTTATTTGTTCCACTTAAGCATTTAGTTATTATGTAAGTGATTCACACAACGCTGTGCCTTAGCGTAGCCTTACGTATTACTACTTCCAGTTTAGTGTGTAAGATTTACAATTGTTCATAATTGTTATCTAGTCATTAGTATTTAAGTTTAGTTTATGTTCAGATTTTGAAACGAAACTGAGTACCTTGTTTTGTATTTCAGTTCGTACATTTTGTAAAATAAGAATTTTGAAAATCTTGAGACAAAGACTTGTAGTGTACATAGATAAGTTAGCACCATAAGACAGATTCCTAATATTATAAGATTTTTATGAAATAGTTATAAAAAATACCAGTATTCAACCCATCGGTTGTTGTCTGTAATTAAATACATTTTTATAAAGATACTACACATGATTTTTATTCCTCGCTTCATAAAACCACATCACTAAAATAAGCATAAGCTATAAATAACAAAAGCAGGCAAATAGGCCAATATTGGCTATAACAGATTGTAGCAAGATGCTAAGAATAGAATCAAAATTGCACTCATAAATCTAGGCATACCTTCGACTAATTTATACGATAAAATATTCCTATTTTAAGCGCATGGTGCTAATAAGCGTAAATGAACAAGCGTGATTTATGCGCCGTACTTTACAGACTTCCATAGATACAGTACCTCTCGTAACTTTACTAGTATACTAAAATACAGATACTAAAGACTAATTGATGAAAATAATTAGATAGCACATTTATTTTACGACTGAAGAAGGACTACTGATATACAGCCATGATAGAATGAATAAGATATTTATCTAGGTGTAGATAAAGATTCCTAGTACTCTATTTTTGACTTAGGAATTCAATGCGTAGGTTTTGTTATATGAATAACGGGACTGTGAAGTCTCACGAAGAATTACGCCTAGCCGCAGAGTATAGAAACACAAATAACTACTAGTTGGTAATGTTTGTATCCCATCCATTTCAACCACCAGAAGAACCTGTTTCTCTTAGTTAGCCCAGAATTACTCAGAACTATAAGCAGCTGATACACTCCGTGTTTTCTTATTATCACCATCTTACAGAAGTTAATCTAAAATTCACACTTCCATTATTTGTTGAAGTCTTAACTCTAACTAAAACAAACAAGCGAATGTTCAATTACTTCGCTATAAATGATCACTCACACGATTGACATCTATAACTTAGGAATGCCAATGCTTCATGTCTTTGCAATAAAAAATAAAATTATCTACAAAGGTTCGAACATTCAAACACTCAGGACGTTGCAAAATTTAAAATAACAAAAGGTACTTTTCCACACGTGCCCCAACTCAGGTTACATTTTGCAAAAGAAAAATAATAACATAGCACTCGTTATTCACGAAATGGGGGGCCTAAGCATACTTTGGTGCATTTAATTTGAAAAAGACAATTCGTACTGCAACTGGATCACGTCTCCGTGCCCGCCCATCGAAATCAAATTGCAATAGTAATTTTTGATAATGGAAGGGAAGCACGAACCATTATGGGTGGATATTTCCGTCGGGGATATTAATTGTTGGAACTTGTTTAAGTTCTATACAAGACGAGATCTGCTAGATATGACAGGAACTTGACGAACACACCTGTGGATTTGCGAATTGCTTTGTCGTTCACTCTAGTTAATTTTCTTAAGTATTAATTGGTGGTTATTATGCGCTGGCGCATCCGTTTGCAACAAACTTGTTTCTCATTATCTTGTCTGTCTTGTTGCATACCTAGTATCTACGTCAGTCGGTAGAGTGATTATCATATGTGGAATTTTAATTTTGAATTTATATTGTCAAATCATAATTACTGCGAGCACTTTTTCATAAATACCTTCACATTTAAAATTTAATGCAACATCCTTATTTGTATGTAAATACAAAAACATCATATAGGTAAGTTCTTCCCATTTAAGTTTCACATAAAACATAATTCAAAAAAATCCTGAACTTCCAACTCCGACTCGAGTCACGTAATATCGCGGCAGCATCAAACGCTGCGCCCGCGCCGCCCCGCAAACTTTGGCGTCGGCGTTCGGCGCGCGGCGACGGTGTCTCGTGCGCGCTCGGCTCCGCTCGTGCGTTTACGAGGCACGCGACCGTCGCGCGCGCAGCTGAGCAGCTGCCAGCGTTGGTGACCACTTGCCCAGAACAGATTGCTTGGATGTGATGGAAATTATGAAATAGTTACACTTGATTTTGTTTAGGTTTTTATTGTTTTATGTTAATACAATTTAGGTTGAATTGATTACAATTCTTTTGCCTTTTAAATATAATAAAATAGTTACAGGTATTGTTACAAAATTGATGACATCTGAAGTGAGAATCAGAACGATAAATCCATTTGTCATATTTGATATTGATAAATTGCATTCCCATAAATATCTGTAAAAGCCTATTTCAGAAGTTATTGAAACTCAGTATCCACTAAATTATTTTAAACTTTTGGGAAACAATGGGACCGTAAATATTGGCAAAATGTTTTTGACCCCCACTTTCCATTTCTCCGCTACCAATATGAGTTAAGCACCATAAAAGAATATTACACGTCTTTTTCCCTCTTTACTGAAACAATTGCCTATCTGTTAACAAAAAATAAACATATACACATAGTTATAGCAAAGTTATGAAGAGTATAAAAAAAACTGGACATAGAAAAAGTTCTAAATAAAAAAAAAACATTTCAAAATATTCGAGCCAAGTGTTTCCAAGGGCTCAAAGGACCCCTGGCCTTGGCCGGTAGTGTTACGTTGCCGCCAATATGCGTGTGACCTAAATCCCTTGGCGGCGCGTACGCACAACATGCTGCTATTTCGGAATATCGATCAAGTTCAAGTGCCACTACAGTTGGTCGGTGTATTTTTTTGCCCTTTTCGAGATTTTGATGTTGTGGTGCAAGCATGTTCTGAAGTACCTTAATGATGTTTTTAAAAATATTATTCAAGTACAATCATAATGTAAAAGTGTACAAAATAAATATAAAAGATCGTTTCAATAAAAATTATAGCAGATAACGACATAAACGGTGGGACTGCAGATGAATGACAATTAGGTAATACGCACTTTTTGTTTAAATTCTAAAGATAGTTTCAAACACGCCGATCTCCTTTGAATTTGTTGGAGCTGCGATACAATAAAAATACTGGATTCCGAACGGGACGCACAAACTGTAATGTCCACAGATAATGTCCTATTCAATGACTATTTAATTAATCAGTCGGCATAGAGGTGCCATAAATTCAGGGTCCGCAATAAACCTCATTAATGGCCTTTAATGAATTGGAACTCAGTAGCAGGTAGTTTTATCTAAAATATCTCGAATAGCTCCGCCGAAATTCCTATAAAAATAACAGTTACGTCACAGGGTGTCATGTCACCGCTTTCACAAAGGCCACCCTTAAACTTTGCATTTAATTGCCACGTCCAAAAATGCGTCCTTTAAATTCTTTACGTTCTTTATAATGTTCCTAATATTTTTTATACACGAGCTCATTAACAATATATTTTAACAAATAACATTAAACGATCAATACAATAAAAAGCAGAAGTTCAAACATTAGTCAATGGTTGTTATTATAATTTCATGTCTAATGGCGATGCACTTGCAACATAAAAACTTATAAGTTGTTTGAAGCTGTGGAGTCGCGTTCAAATAATATTTTTTGTGAATTATGTGTATTAAAAAAAAAACATCGTCCACATTTTTGGTATAAATAAAATAAATGTTACTTTAATTTCTGTAGCTCAGTCATGAAATGAAAAGTAACGCAAGCTGCCAACCATGCCACGCAAAATTTTCAATTTCATGCATTTAAGTAAATTATTTAATATTAAATTATCATACTCGTTACAGGCATCAGTCACACCATTTAGAGCTACACTTACTTAAGTATTCAGTAAGCACATTTCGCCTTTTTTAAATCGAGCCACACTTTGCAGCAATTTTTGTACTTTGTATAACTTTTGTACAAGTCACATTCGCATGGTTTTGTTTTAGAACATAACGGAGTTTCTCTATAATATTCCCTGTTCAAACAAGTTACCGGCTTTAGTCAAAGGGCCGACGTGTCGCGCTATTCAAATAATTAGGGCCGATACAACCACTTGCTTCGATCGAATTAAACCACATAAAATCGCCGTGAGGACTTGTTCGCCACAAAAACGCTCCACCATCAGTGATATATAGACCCATCGTAAACGTCGACGATCATTTACACTTGTTGCCAATAAAGCCATATAAAACTCTAAAATAATGATCATCCGTTATTACTGAATCCCCTCGAAATGTAAGATATTTGGTGACACCGATTATGTGTTTACGTTACCAATTTTGGTTGATAATTTTGGAGAGATCAAAATGGAAACTTGAATCGAGTTCATCGCCCTGTCCAGGTGGTGAGTGACAGTAAACATTACTTATCAATAAACGGAAGAAATTATGATACTATTGGTGTCAGTCAATACTGAACTGACCTCTCATAATGCGCTCTAGATTACGTCTAACATCAACAATATCCACAATCAATTTAATTTTATCGGCGCGTGTGATCTGGACAGCTGTCAAAGCAATGATAACTATTTTACATTTTCAAAAGTGTTTGATACCCGAATATACTTTTATTTAACTTTTTAACATTCACTCACACTCACTTGGAATATGTGCGTGAAATACAGGGTGACTAAACTTAGAGACGCACAATTTACATACACCATAAGTACAGACACGCTCGCAATTGTCCAGGAAAACCTCGGCAGAGGTAACATGTCATCCAGATCGACTCTAACGAAGGTTTATTCAAAAAACGGTGTTCGCCTCCGGTGGTCCGCTGCTGTCAACGCAACCCGTCTACGCGAGACAGGGCTCGTTATGCAACAATACCGATGTGAATTACTTTACAAGGCAATTATATGCCCAATATTCAGTTAATATAGCTACTAATTGAGCTAAATTCTAATTGCTTGTTTTGCATGTGTAATTTGTTACAAAACGGTACATGTTTTTAAATGCAATATAATTGGTGCTATTACTTGCGAATATGGCAATAATTCATGCTACTTAAGAGTTCTTGTCACGTAGCTCATGAAAATTGGCCTGAAGATACGGAAGATACTTGCTTACATCAAAGGGAACATTACTTCAACCAGTTCCAAAACAGGACTGTAATTGTATATTCTGATCAACGCATTGTATGTCATAGGCGCTTCCCCGCGATAACTAACAATCATCAAGTATTTGTAGCCAATTTCCCCTTTCACGGTTATTAGGCTTAATGTGTGCGGTTCAAAATTTGCTAATAATGTACCACTTTGTTCTGTTCAGTTTCGAGCCGCTACGGTACTTAAAGTATATTAAACGCTAAGGTGTTGGTACTGGTAGGCATTCATTATGTTTGGCACCGCCCAGAAGTCTGGTCTTATGCGATGAAATGTACGATTATAAGGCAGAAATCAGATACGAGGTAATCGTAGTGCAAGAAGCTTTTCCGCAATCACGCGATCATGCAGCAGTGTGAGACTCGCCTGTATTAAAATGCATGAGTTGGGGTAGCAGTTTATTAAAAATATTTTAAAGATTCCCACAGTGTTAATCAGTGCCCTCATCATGATATACTGCTTTATAATCACAGAGTAATCCAGTCACATTTATAAGACGTTAACGAGCCGATAAATTGATCACTAGAGATAGACCCATTCACAAACAAGTAACATTACAAAAATGTCTGTCCAAAAGCAATTTGTTAATGCTCATTTCTAAAAGGTAGCCGGTATAGCCCGGCTTACTTTATAAATGTTTTATTGGATTTTAAGTTTGATAAAGAGCCACATTAACAAAGTGCGGAGATAACGTTCAGGATATACTAATTCAAATCCAGTTTCATATGTTATCTTTTTTCTTCTCGACTTAGATAACGCTATCTGGATCGGCGTCCCCACGAAATTTAATAATATTTTACGACATGTTTCTTCATTCATCAACATTAGATTGTTTGATGGAGTGGTAGGACTAGTAATAAATAGGCAAAAAATAGGCCCCGTCAGTATAGTTCTTTAGTGACTTATAATAATTTCACGGTTCGGAAGTCAATTTCTGGTTATCGCGACCGCATTTCGGAGACGCAAGGCATACGCCACTATATAGCGGTCAGGTCGGCGTCTGCAAATGTCAGTGACACTCAAAAACCGATTTGTGAGTACCAGGTCATTGTCTGATCGGGATCGACCGCATCAATTTTCTCACAAATTTTCTATTTCACTGCGTAAATCGAGGTAAGGCACGAGTCACGAGTTGCTGAACCGAGACGGTGGTTTGTTGTTTTAGATTATTGCCGATATATTAACTGCGGCTACTTGTATTTTGTATCTGATGATAGAGTTATTTTGTTAAGTGTTATTGAAATTTAAGATAATTTTAATATGGCAAAGAGAAAATAAGTTTCATACGTCTCATCGCAAAAGCAGAAACAAGATTAACAATTGTATAGTTAACTTCCTAGCTGCATATAAACAAATATTCGAATAGTCCAAATCCGCTCCAAGACTATGATAGTTGGGAGACGAATGGAAGTACAACCACTCAATTCCCAAAAAATCTTGATCTACGAAATGTACAGAAAAAGTATCGATGAAGCGGGACCACCAACGTCAGTGGAAGTGTAAGACAGAGGCATCTTAATTAAGGGTTAGGAACTTGATCGCACGCGTAGTTCCGGCACCGTGCCATTGATTTTGGACGAAACCACTCTTTAAGGCTCAATGAGTGAATATTGAGATGTTTTGCAACGATTACTGAAGCGTACTGTGTAAAGCGCACCGCGCTTAACATATGTTTAATGTATGAGGTCCGAAAATTATTGATTCATGATAAAGTCTTCTTTTAGCAATATACTGGAAATGTATGTAATTTGAAGGATACAATTAAATTACATAATATCTTAAAAAAAGGAAACAAGTAAAGTTTGTACGGACCTTATTTTAATTATTTGATGGACCGTAACAAATCGTAATGGTTATAATTGTCGTCAATACAACAATGTCATCTCGGAGGCAAACCATAGAGAATGTTGGGGGTAATCAGTAGCAATCGGTTAATGGGCGGTAGTCGCATATCGAATGAGACAATCACGGCTACTGGTGTGGAAGAGTCGGAACTAATCGACGTAACTTAGTGGACAGCAGCCCTTTTTATTACTGTTTTTTATTAGTCTTATAAATGAGTAAAGTGTTTCATTCATATTCTGTTCCCATAGATACATACCTATTGCTGAAATTTTTATGACCCAGTATTATTCCGTTGTAAAGCTAAGGTGGGTGAGGAGGTAGACTCGTACCTTTTATAATTATCTAAAATCCGATTTTAATGCAGTTATTTACAAAAAAAAATAGATTTAAATTGATAAGACTAAGTAATCGAACCGTAATACTACAATTTACTAGAAAAAGTTCTCAACCGTCAAATTCCATGTGATTTCTCTAATATTTCTTACTTGTAATGTAGATACACTGGTGGTCTCACAGTGGCTGCACCGAGATCTTCGTAATGACGGTGACGAATCGAACCGACCGCCGCTCACCGCTATTATTTTAATGGATTTATTACCATATATTACGACCAACAAAAGATCTAATCCAATACGCTTATTAAAGCTTTTAAGACTTTTAATTGGATACAAAGTAATAATTTGATGAAAATATTAAAATTCTAGTAGCTAGTCTAATTGATCTGCGTAATTGATTCAAAAGTGTGAGTTATGTAATTATGCAGTGTATTAGTTTCACACGCTGTCACTCACATTAAATTGATTTTTTGAGATACGATACACCTTTGATTAATAGGTGTAACTTAATATATGCAAGCAAATTAATTAATTTAAATTTTCAAGTTATCAAAATCAGAAACCCTGCCGAATAAACGATTGCATCGTTATCTCAAAGTTAAAAGACATCAAAACATCATTTATTCAATTACAAATACATCGAAAGCAAATAAAATCATTAGAGTTTATTATTTCACGCAGGAGTATAAGTTTTAACGACGCCATTATTTTTAATTCACATCAGTCTTGAACAACTTCTCATAAGCTGCCTCATGACTGCAATGGTAGCGGTCACGCATGCTCCGTACGATTAATTCAAGCCAATCAGGGGCTGATTACACGCATTACGTACTTACAAACTAATAAATGCGCTCACAACCTCCTTTAAGCACATACAAATAAGAGTCATTTATACAAAGCGCGAGTGTAAAACCTTGTGTCCCAGTAGGCCTGTGTTCAGAACCGGGTTGGTCTTTAGTAGATTTTACAAGGATTTCACGCGATGCCACTCGGTTCGACAGAGGCGTAGCATAAATTCTAACCCGCGGCAAACACTTACTGTACTACATGAGAATCTATCATTATATCTTATTACTCTAGAATTTTAAATGGAGCATACATTAAACATTAAGCTTCGTTTCGATTTAAGTAGATGAGACATTTTAAGTTCTATTAGCATTTTAAATTGGATAATACTTTATGCCACCGTTCTGTAAGAAGATCATCCTATTTTTCACCGACAGCGAAATAAAGTGGAAGTACTTCTTAAGATGCGTAAACCGTTATTTTGAAAAAAAGAGGAAAACAAGTAAAATAAATACTTCACTGTAAAATTCTATCCTCGGCCATCATCTTATCAACAAACCCGTACCATAGCTAATCTAAGATTAGTTAAACATTATTAAGCGTTGTCTAACAATCGGTAATTTGAAACCCCACATTTTACATCAAGAAAACATTTTCAATACAGCTTCTAGTTAAATTCTTAAAGCCGTTAAGGGGACGCCGACTTCATTGAATATTTTTTATTTTATTTACATATTGATTGATGTTAAGTAACATTACGAAATATAAGATGTCAATTGGTTAATTAATAAGATAGACTGGATTCAGTCGACGCGGAACATGGTATATCCATCCGTTGAATGAAACATCACTTACATCCTCCGACACATTTCTTAATGTCATTGGTACATGTTATAATATAAATACATGTAATTTACTCATGTTACTGTACTGTAAATATTGCTTACTGTACTTAAAAAGTACCTGTCTTTATTTTTTTAATAGCGGATTATAGTTAATTTTAGAATTTTAAAGCTTTGAAAAACATATTATATTTTGTAGATTTTATGGAACTAGTATTTGAGCAAAAAGCTCTCTTTATAAGTACATTAAGAAGATCTTAAAAGCTTTAGTTAACGGCATAAGCTTCTAGTGTAAGGAACCCCTTAATATAACTGCAGTAAAAAAAAATCATTAATTAAAACTTATTCAATTGCACATACTTAATCTCCTCTTAAAATATTGCCAGTTAATTTTTTCACGCCTTATTTACTTAAAGAGAGTTCAGTGTTCAATAAGCGGTATCCGAACTAAGATGTATGGAGAGATATTTATCTGGACACAACGTCGCTAACGAACTGGTCACACATAAGTTGTTCATAAATGGCATTAACCAATGCTATCTTTTGTTAGATGTATGCATCGATAGAAACCGGTTATGTCTAGATACGGATAATAAACACGTGCAATGTATATTGTTATGTATAATGTACAGTTTCAGGACGGTAATGTTAGCATACGTGGTATGGTCTAATAGGCCGCGGTTGTCGACTTTCGGATAATAAGGAAAAGACAAGACTGTTAGGTAAATGCTGATTTATGCTGACAGATAACTGTCGGTAGTGTCGTTTGGTCTGTTACTGCCTAAGTGTTGAATCAAGAAATCTTTGGTTCGAACAAAGTAAAGTAAAGTTTTAAAGTAGAACAAGTAGAACCCGTTGTAAAAAATACTGCTAACATTCGGCAAAAATAAAGACGATTCAACAACAGTTCCCATGAATATTACCTTATTAATTTAATTGATGTAATACCATTGTGTTAACGTAACCTAATCATGCGATAAACTTTTCATCTTTTAAAAATGATATTGTTAAATTATAAACAATTCAATTAAATAAAGTAACATCGGTACCGTATTCCTTAAGACAACATCATAACAAATGAATGCTATAAAACCCTGTATTGTTTCTCTTCATCACATACAATTATGGTTGTTTTCATTTGGGCTCGCAACACGCGGTATGGCAGACGTTATTCGACCAAAATCATATTATTATGCGGTAATTGAATTAATTTGATAATTCTTAAAAAATATGGCGTCTTTAAAAGCGTATTGTCTTCGGGGTGAATGTATCCGACAGCAAGCATTAATGAATAATGTAGCCACTGAAGAAGTCTTTATGAGTACCACTTACTGTGTTTGTTGTTCTTAAGTAAGGTTTTGCTTTTGGTAATCATTTAAAATGAATTAATACTTTACTCAGTGAATTTGTTTTGTTCACTTTGTCAATACAATTTTTCATATTATATTGTATCTTGGCATGACTACAGTTATTCACATAAGTCATTCTAAAATAGGAACCAAAATTCTCATGGTAAGGACAAAAAATAAATTGAGTAGAGCTACCGAACTAGAATATTTATGACATAGCAATTTTAGTATTACCCCTATTTGAGCAAATTGGAATATTATTGTCACTTTTTGCACTATTAAAGGACCCTAGGGACACTCACGTCACTTATTACTTCCGATCACGGAAACTTTGTCACGAACCTTTAAAGCCCACACAAATTTTTATTGGAATGCTTATTAGCTACGTGGCAAAATCAGTCAAAATCTTATTACTTCTAACAATTGGACCTCCTGCGTTTAGCAGTCAGTGAATATGCCAATTTGTCACATATCAACCCTTATGGGTTTATTTCGAGAAAAATAAGATGTCACCTTGTGTGGGCAGATGCCACCAGCAGCTACCTTCCTGTATCACGCAGAGAACGGACATACGTTTTGACACCATTAGAGATACAGTGGAGATAAAAATAATCAGAGTTTGACCACAAGGAATTCTACGTACAATAATGATGGACATTAAAACGGTCACAATCGATTTTGAACTCTATGTTCACGCAACTAAGGTAGTTTCAAAAGGTTGTTTATTTGCAACAAAAACAATTTATCATTCCGTACCCCAAACATCCCTTTGTATTATCTGATCTACTTACTTGTGCTATTTTTTGCTCCGTATTGTTTTATGTGAAGAATAATGGTGTTTGACTTTTTTTGTTTTAATCCTGAGATGGGAGTGCAAATAAATTTAGCAAGAAATGGCTCTCGTGGTGGCGCGCCTTATCTTGACGAGCGCTAGTCACACAGATTAGAAGTGTTAAATCTACCCTTAACATGTCTTCGGTTTTAAGATTAAAATGCCGGAGTGTTCCCGTAACGGAATCACATCAAACATGGCAGCTTTGTTCTATTGAAAAGCGAATTTGATGTGTGCTTTCTTCTAGTTCCTCATTATTTCCTTTCGATTTCAACCGCGATTAAAATCTTCCGATATCATTAACGAAATCGAAACCTACGATGCGTTATGTGGCTGAATGTCCTGCACACAATGCGGCCGAACAAAAGCGTCCAGACCGCGCAATAAAAGCGTTCTTAATAAAAAGTAAAATCTGAGTAAAGGAAGTGCATGGCGGGCGGAAATGCAAACTCTCATTGTGCGAACTTGCACGTGTTCCGGAGCGTTTTGTGCACGCCCCTGCATTCGCTACCAAAAGGCACCGTGAAAGCCTTAGCCAATCAAGTAATGCCTATTTTCAGATGTGACTTAGTGCTTAAGATATGCCGAGAACAATATAAAATACTACCTATCGTGTTATGTACAATGGCGATGTTAATTATTGAGGCAACTTTTGATTTTAGAAGTGATAATGTTGTGCATAAAATTCTGAATAAAGATATAACATAAAGTATATGACATCTAATACTAGTAAGTGTAATACCATAGTATGAGAATGCCACTGTTAGGTATTTATTTTTCGCAAAACATCCAATTCAACCTTAAAGCTCAAATATTTTATTTTGTATAGACAGTCGACGGATGGTCCACTAGCGTAGCAACGACCACAAATCCACCTCAACATAATAGGCACCTACCTACGAGACGATATATCATAGTGCATCTTCCATTATAAAGTTTTTTCTACATGCCCCGAAGTACGAAATGTACTTTTTCTACAAGTAAAGATTCAATAAACGAAATAAAATACGAAATTTTCGGCAAAAAATTGTTCGGGCACACAGCAGGGTATGTTTGTGGCTTTGTCGCGCCCACAACTTGACAAAAGGCAAATAAGAGAACAGTACCGAGGAACGATGAAAAAACATCATCTAAATACAGTCCTATTGATGTTTAAAAGCCGTAGAGAAACGCGCATTGTTCGCGGGTCGAATGCGGTGGCGATATTAGATTCGTATTATTTTGCGATACCCAGTGCATTTTAAGACGTTTCGTATCGAAGGTTCCAAAACCGTTAAAATCGACGGTTCGTCTTCGGACACAGTAATAAATAGCCCTGGTCGAAAAATTCTGACATCGTCGATAATTTTATTTATGTCCGCCTAAATATCAAATGACCACACGGTCGGCGTATCAAAGCGGCTCCATCATACATACATCAGGGGTACCTCGATAACTTTGTGGGTAATTGTTTGCAGAGCGTTAACGCAAACAGTATACTGGATACATTCAGTATAAAAACTATAAGTTCCTCATAAACAGTGAGTTGTTTACACCGCGGCGGCGACGGCAGATTCCTTGTTTTTTTTCATGTGAATTTTTTTCGTTCACCACCGTCGCAGGACCCGTGGCCAAATGTAATTCGACCTGATCGTATCTGGACACTTTTTGTCCTTGTGGTCAGAGACAGCTGTCCTATAAAGCGCCGTGTTTTGAACATTGTTTATAGACTAGCGCCATAATGACATTGTCAATCAGATATATAAGGACCTTGCTCACGTGAGGCACATTCTTTATAGTATGATTTTAAATACAGGAGATAATAGGGGTGATTTCAAAATTGATAATCATCAGTAGAAAAATTTCAACAAGAGACAAACATCTCTTTAATAATTAAATAGCTGTTCACGTTTCTAAGCTTTACATGGGGATATGATCACTCCCGCTAAATGAAACCCGAAAAATATTTATCATGTAGCAAAAAACTGACTGGGTTAAGGATTCGCGCAAAAAATAGAGGACTTATGAATAAAATCTTCATCAGCGGCCAGGACTACCTCTATAAGGCTAGCAGAACAAATATGATGATTAAAAACAAATAGGTCCGAAAAAGAGGCGGAGTGATTAATTTTGTGGGCGAGCCTGTGCCTCACCTGTGATATTAAATTGGCGAAGCGTCGTCAAAATTGACGCGACCAATGTCAAGGGTGACCATGATAAAGACTCCATGAGGATAGTATCAAATGAAGTGTTAACATAACATTAGTCCTATAAAAGGTCATTATTTTCTTTAGAAATAATTTTCACTGTTTCTGATTATAAGTACAAACTTGTCCAATCTGTATTATTATATAGGTGCTACAAACTTGGCTAATTTGGTTACGAACTTGTGCGATCAGATGCTTACAAGACAAACATTTTCTTTATGAAATTGGTTCATTCTCCTATAGCAACAATAAAACTCCATCCATCAAGTTGTTAATTTTCATAATGTAATCAGAAGATTATTTTACATTCTTGGACAGATTCTATGGTCACCCTACGAGCTGATACATTTAACTGTTTTGAAACGCGTTATTAATATTTATAGTTCTAGTAAAACGTTTTTTTTTTATTTGTTTAACAGCACGGGGGGCACAGGTGCCGCCTTTGATGCACCGACCATGATTGATTCAGAACTGAATTAAAACCTATAACGTTACCGTAAAATATACCGCAAAATTAGTATTAAAATTTATGGCAATCATAAAACTGACTTTAAGAACTTAATTTTTACCATAAAAATTTAAAACGAAATATTTATGATACTATGAATCTATTTGTAAAATTAGCAAGCAAATTACATGTTACCTATTAAACAGGCTTAACTAGTACTGGTAACACTGATATATGATTCTACTTAATGCAACTTATGACTATCGCAATACATAATTTAAAAAGTATTTAGAACGGCTATATTTTATGACGCGTCTATTCTAGTAGAATATGTATGTGAAATGCAATTCTTTATTAATAGCCTTCACTAATGTTAAGTAGATATTAAGGTAATTCAATTAATTTGGCCTTAAACATGAAGTAGGGACCAACATTGGAAATTTTGGATCGGGCTTCCTCACCCTCCGGATTTTATGACGCCAATCAAGCCATTAAGCCTATTAGAGATCATTATGTCTATTATTATTAAACCAAAATACCCGTAGGAGCTTCCACGTGAATAGTAATATCGAAATAACCTATACGACGAAACAGTATGTATAACATTATTTTATATGGGCCATAACATTTGATTGGATTTTATTAAACGCACGCATAGACTCTGATATAATCGTGTTCACTTATTGATTTGATTATAACACTAAGTGTTACACGAGGGTTTACTCGTTCCTAAAGAAATATAATTGGTTTAAAAAAGTAAATATGATATATTCTGATCTGTATACCTCTTTTCTATACTAAAATGATAGCGCTTCAAATGTGAAAGGATATCAGACGAACATAACCAGATATTTCTATTTGCACTGCTGTTTAGTTTACCAGTAAGATTATGTGGTTAGAATAAAATTATATGTATCTGTTTATTATTTAATTGAATTTTCTCGTTGTGGTTTCCATACATTCCTAGCTAGCAGAATTAACGGGAACCAGCCGCGGGCAAAAATTGCGCTAATATAAAATGAATCAGTCCAATTAAATTTATTATTGGTATTCGTTAACGGATACACAGCGCAATAAGAACGGAACTACATACAATTAGATTCAGTTTAAAGCCATAGTAATTTCAGTAGTCACGAGAGCTAACATAAAATATTTATCGTCTATATTGATAAAATCATCACAGTAGTTTTCATTTCTATCAGCTGGATGAATAAATGCGTTATTGGGAACAGTACTATTTTGAACTCTAAGAACATGAATAAAGCAGTTAAGAAAAGTTTACAATCTCGTCGTACCTAAGTAATTGAAGAAACGTAAGTATTTAAAAATGGTAGGTATATCTACAGCTTCCAGCTCTGTGGGTAGCTAAAATGATTGGATTATAATTATGAATTCTTAACCAACGGCCCGGTTAATTATCTTTTTGCGCATTTCTAAGGCTTCTGAAAGATGCGTACGCTGCGGTAGTCTAGATATAAAA
This sequence comes from Helicoverpa assulta, assembly GCA_963856015.1. Lineage (NCBI taxonomy): Eukaryota > Metazoa > Arthropoda > Insecta > Lepidoptera > Noctuidae > Helicoverpa > Helicoverpa assulta. The sequence continues at coordinate 9,777,907 of CAWLCW010000016.1, forward strand.
CCAAAAGAAAAAGAAGCTTTGCTCAAAAACGGTCTTAATCACATTAATGTTCACAATTTTATTCAAATCAACACTGCAACTATCTTAAGTACATTTTCAAACTTAAAATCCATTTTAAGTACCGCACATCCGCTGCATGCATTAATGAATGTACGCACGCTGATATCACACGTAACGGAGTCTGTCCAAGATCTCATTTCGTGATAGTCATCAGAGGAGGCGCGACTCGCCAACCGCCACATAATAACTCCAGCTACTTAATTGGAACCCTTTCATTGATTTGTTAATGGTCTCGTTAATTTTTATTCGAATTATAAGCAACATTTTATGAATATGCGAATTATGATCTGATATAAAACCGACGACTGAATGTTTTGTCCTGTTCACAGGTTTTTTGTTTTACATTCCTCTTTGATATTTAATCTGTATCATTTTCGATTATTTTGTATCATAAAGAAACCAAATAATATATCGTAACTTCTACTCAAATTAAGAAATAATAAATATCATGAATTCCCCAAACTAAATGACCCGATACAATATTTTATAACGTTAACCGTTTGATCCCTAATTAAGACGTTTGTGTCCGAATAAAAAGTTATACCGACGAAACTACCGCCGGAATATACGACGTCTGCGCCACTGACACAAAGCGGCCGAACTAATAGCGTCCAAATCCAAAATTTATTTGCTCTTAAACCCATCGGAGGCTCGGTTAAAACAGGGCATTAATAGATGTTGATTGGCCCCAGTGAAAGCCTTTAGATGAGAATGCTCGAGCACAACTCATCAAATTTGCATTTGGTTTGTAAACGGTGCCACTTTGGACACTAATGAGGTGTTAGAGAATTAATCCATAAGATCTCCACTCAGATAATCAAGATCCTACCGATAAAACAGTAATAGGTGGGTTTTCATGTGACATTAACGAGTGACTTCCGATTTCGGCGCTTCATTACAGCCATCTAACATCGTCTGGCTAGTTTTAATTGCACCTATATTAACCGACGATGATGAACAACTTCTTATTCGTTAAGATTCCTCGCTTTATGCCACTGCTGCGATGTTCCGCACCGACAGCTAAACCCACTCCTGTGTCGACGTCAATTGTGGTCATAATTGCACCATTAGGAACTGTGAAAGCTATAAATCTAACGATATCGACGGCGGTGATACAAAATCAATCGTTGGTAATAGTCGGCCACTGATCATCGCTAACAAGCGGCACGTGATTATTAGGGCAATCACATACAAGAGCAGGGAGCAGCGGTCATAGTTTTGAATATCGGCCGTCTGATCAATATGGTTATCTTGCCTAATGGCCGCACGATGACTTTCTATAAATTAATAACAACAAGCTCGTGAGCCTCCGATGATTGGACCAGGTTAATGAGGAAGCACATCTTCATCTTTGGTTCATAATAAATGTATGCGTGTTTTTATTGAGTTCTCATTCTTATTCCTTTTACTTTGTTGAAACTTCTGTTACGTCCGGAGTTGATAGCATCTTTATAAATATGACGTGTAAGTTTTGTAAAATATCCTGTTGAAGCTGTATATGTATTTATAATTATTTCTTACATAACCTAACTACTGAGAAACAACCGCTTGTAAATCATGGTTGTAAAAGGCTTTGTTATGGCAATTTATTATGTTTAATACGGTAATTTTTGTAAACGTGGAACCATAAATATTTTACAAGTGAATGATGGTTTTACTGCTGTTATTGCAGTGTTACTTCCTCTGGCGGTGACTGGGGGCAATTCAATGCAACCGGAAAGAATTTGTTACCCCACAAGTGCATTGTCAGGATTGTACAACGACGGTCTACTTTCGATCAAGTTAATTTGAATAGTCTGTGCAGTTTCTTTATCCTGTCACTTGCTTTCTATTCTATTCTGTAAAGCTGACAATGGCATAAAAAAAATAGTATTAAATATTATTAAGGGCTTATTTATATTCTTTTATGTACCACAGTACCAGAAAAGAGTATACTGTCTTAAAATTGTCCTTCATGTGCACCTTAGAACACTTACAAGTCATTATTTTTTTTTTGCTTTTTTTTTCAGGAACCACAGTCAACGGTCAAACTGGAAGCACGAGCCAGAACAAGCTTAACCTAATTCTATTGTGGATGGTTTTGTCAAAGGCTTGCGCCGCACTCCAAAGGCCTCTTCACACATCTGGTAGTTTCATTGTATTATTTATTTATAATGTTCGTAACAATACGTTACACACTCGAAGTGCAAATTGTTATCTAGTAGAGGACATCGACAATGGCGCACGCCTCGAAATTTCCGTGTAATTCTACCTTTTATCTTTCCAAACCATTGTGGCGTGAAGTTGGCCATTTATTCTCAATTATTGTTTCTTCACCAGGGGGAGTAGGTTGCGAAGGCGTTATGTTTGCTTTGATACCACTTTGAATTCATTATTCAAGAATAGATCTTACATAAAGTCCAAACCAATTTGAATCCTATATCGGTTGAATAAAATGGATTTTTCCATGAAGGTTGTAGAGGAGTTACGACTGTCTTGGTTACAGTTTTCAAGGGTGTAAATTGTGAATGAATAGGTTTTGTCGCGTGACAAGTGAAGCACTTGTAATGGGACAAATCGGTACAATGTGACGACTCCTGGTTTGTGCCAAGTCATTTATTACAATATTTATTTAATGAAAGCCGCCTCTTTTTCTTTCACATTTGCACTTAATGTGAATAACATAAATAACGCTTTACTTTTATTACCGTCATTGCAACTGCACTGTCAGAGCCTAGACTGCAGGTAAATTGAAAATGAACAAAAAAGGCATAAGTAGGCAATAGAGTTCAGTCCATTTTCAGAATGTCTGGAATTATAAAATTCTGCTATTCCTGAGCATTCCCTGATCGGTGAAAAATATTTAAATAGTCCTTCTTAATTTAAGTATAAATTAAGTTGGGATATTTATCCTACAATTTGGCATTTTCGTGCAAAAACAATTACTTTGGCCCGATGTAGGTGATAACTTGTGCACAGTGCAGACTCGACTAATTGCCGTGGTGCCGACTGCTCCAGTTTAATTATTGAGGTAAGAATTTCTGATACAATCGCAACAATTAACATAATGAATTTATTTGAGACTCTTTCTCTCTTTCTAATTTATTTGTCCACTGTGACTCTGATTTCTTTCCGTTTTTTTTTTCAGATACTCCTGAGTTCATGCTTGGGAAAACATTCATTCAAAAAAAAATGTATGTATACCTAAATATATTGCGAATGCACAATATTATTTTATTGTATTGTTTATAAAACAATAGTAGATTTTATTCATTACGCAGAATCAGCAGTGTTGCTGTAGAAGTTAAGGAGATAACAATCACTGGGCTGTAAAGTTAAATATTGACAATTCGTGCTTTAAACAATTACTGACTTATTGTCTCAACAAAAAGAACAAACATTAAGCTTGCATTTGAGAGTCACAGTGAGCCAAGGCCACCATCTGCCATCGAGTGAAGACGACCAGCGCGTGATGAATGGCCGATCTAAAAATTTACAATTTTAAATGAGTGTTACAATTGAGGGTTTAAATTACAAATCCAGGACGCACACGGAAAGTCGTGGAATGTATTTTAGTCGGACTCGGAGCTCTGACAATTGCGCACACGATTGTAAACAATCAATTTCTTTCGTATAAATCTTTAATACTTTGTAGAGGGAATTTTGATTTATGATCGTGACTGGACACAAAGGGCACCTAGAAAAAATGTAGAAAAAAATTTAAAAACTGTAGAAAGAAATTTAAAAACTGTAGTAAGAAATTTATTGAGTGGCTTTAAAATAATTCCGTGTTTTTTATTTTCTGAAATGTTTCCCGCAATATTTTCTATGAAAATACAATATGATCGAGAACACAAAGCTACTCTAGTTGTTTGTTTTTAAACGTCAATAAGGAATTCAGAATTTCTGTTTGTATGATACATACCATTAATATTTTTATGATATGAACGCGTGCTTCGATTTTATTATTCTTGTGTAGGTACCTGAATGTACACGGAATAATCAAATGTAAAGTGGTGTTATCAGTACATATTTCTAAGTAACACTTCCTCGGGACCGCGGTGCCGTCTTCTATCTCGAGTCAATATTGACGGAGCGTGGGTGTGACTCGATTTAAACGCAATCAATATCGAATAAGCACGGACTTGACGACAAGAAAGTGTTTATAGTGCGTGTGATCCGGCGACAAATTGAACAATTTGCACCACCTACTGCACTCCGCTTTAAAATGTTTTCGTACGGCAACTTGCGTGACTACGCACTTGTAATTTGGGACATGTTGATTTTATGTACCTGTTTGTGTTATTCGATCTTAAATATAGTCAAAATAAAATCATCATTGTGCCCTACTCAGCGTTTATTTAACCAAGCTCTCAGTGCTTCAATCAATACTATTGAAATATATCAACTGTTTACGGTGTCCGCTTCTGAATTCATATTAAAATTCCTTTAGGAATTAAATTCATCCGCTGTAATCTCAGGTTTTAACTATATTCTTTATTGATACCTTACATTGATGGTAGTAAAAACCGGCCATGACCTTTTTATGACACTTATAATACGTTGCCATTATAACATTCTCTTTACAATTAAAATACAAAACAACATTTTAATAAGTGTAAATCAGATATCTTTTACTGCTAATTGCTTGACAGAGTCTTCAAAAACAAAACTGCAATGTGACCACGCCACGGCTTCAGCGCTTGATATTTAAATAAAGAAATCACAGGAGCAATTAAAAAGTTAACAATGTAATGCAACCTGCGATCCGCAATTAGCATTCGGAGTGTGTTTAACTAAATATCTCCAACAAAGTACGAAGGAATTAAAAGGCCTCCCCGCTGGCGAATAAAATAAGATGATATCTTACTAATGTTTACGAACAAAATTATACAAGGTAATTGTTCGGCTTAGCTTTGAAACAAGTCTTTGATACAATAACTGTGATACCAAGGGCGTAGTCACAAGACTTGTAACGGCGGGATACGCCATACACTCACACACATAATGGCTTCCATTTGACATTCCGAAACGAATGCAAAATGTTCTTCATAGAAAAACTTTAATTATTGAAATTGAGTCAATAAGAAACTCCCACCTAATGTTGGTATGAATAATGCTGAAAACCGCCTCAAACAAGATAAGTAACGACACATCGACTGAGTACGTAGAAATCAATTTTAATTTGTTTCTTGGAACAATTGCTACGCATTTTATGATGACAAGAGCAGAACATACTGTGAAAGGAATTTCAGTTGATTAGTACAAGATATAAATAGCAACGGGACATTGAATAGCTAAGGTTAAACGGTTTAGTTGCGCAACATATATTAATAACACAGTCATAAACTATTTCCTTCTTATATCCACACAAGACTATACACCGCAGTGCATTTAAATAAGGATGACATTAGTTCGCAAAGAAAGCAGTCTATGCGCCGTTACAAATTAAGCGCAGAGGCCACAGTACCTAGCGTCTTGAATTAATCTCAATTTGTAAGCCGCGTCTTGTCACGGTGTTTGTATAATGAAATGGAGCAAGTCTGTATCATTCATTAGAGTCGGACACTTCTATACAGTTAATTGTTTGAACTTGCCCGGGCTGCCGTTTAACATCGTCTCGGCTAATCAAGCCACGGTTAACAACATCCGCTCGGTAAGTGGCCGGCCGATGACTCGACGCATCACTCGATGATGCAATTGTCTCCAGTCCAACTGTTATGTACGGAATCGCGTCTTCAATTTGTACAACTTCCGATTGGGTGTCAAGGATGTTTGGCGAATGTCAATCGAGTTGAACTTGTGCGCATGAGTCGAATGCATTAACTCCGCTAGTCAAACGACAGACGTCATCTGATAAATGGAGTTGTAATTTATTCAAGAGTGTTCTAAGAACTCGATTTATCAATGGACTCATCAATTGATCGCATGTATCGATCATTAGTTTTGAAACGAATTCATTTGGGTCAGTCTGGCTGGAATGACTCATAAACATGTTTAGTGAGGAAGCACTATTATGAGCAGGAAATGTTATATTTTCAAATGGAAACCATTCAGATTATGCGAGCTATCAAATAGGACCAAAGCACCTTGGATAACTTAGAGTGAGTGTAAATCAGATTTATAGTCTGGAGAAAAATACCAGGTAGACCAGAAATTAAGTGTATACATATGAAATGCTTCAGAAATGAATTCAGAAATTCAGAGAACCTTCTATAAATGCTTATCTGAATAGTTATGTCAGTACCCTGTGGTCATTGAAATTACTAATTAGTTAAACTCTTAAATTCAACAGAAGGAGAGCGGAGCGATGAATGAACGCTCTCTCGCAACTAGTGATGTTCCAAGCTTACTGGTTTGTATCGATGTGGAAGAAAATGCTTGCTCGTCCTGTATTATAAAATAATGTGACCTGTGTGAAACAAATACATGTAACATAATTAATCTCATTAATGAACGGGAATCTTTGATATTCAGAACTTAAATAATTGAATGAAATTGTTTACTCAGATTAACATATTTACTTGTATAATCAACAAACTATTACAGCGAAATTGAATCCGAACTTTTAAAAATGAAATAAAATCTTTACTGTTATCGATATCTTTCAATCCCTTTATAAAGACAGGTCCAGCAGCGGGTGCATCAATTAAACCGGCCGCCATTACAATTCATTCACGATTATTGTTGTACGGCGCTGCGCCCGCGCCGATCTGACGTCGACGCGGCACGCGAATGATACGATATGTTTTTTTTGGCATGACCGAAATTCGCAATTCGTATTATTCTTTAACGAGAACATGACTGAATTCTTTAATATTTCAGAACGTGTTATGGCTTTAATTAAAATATTCTGAAATGAATTAAGTACATATTGCATGGTTTTTGCACTGTAAATGACTTATATAAACTAGATAACTAATTAATTTAATTGCTTTTCATTTGGTGCTAATCCCTGCTATCTTATTGACACCTAATGCATCATGAGCTTAGTTATTTCTGTATTAATAAGAAAGCTATAACTGATATGGTGCAATTGAGCTAATACAGACGGAAGAGCGGCGCCAACATTATATACTCATGCACGACGAGGATGTTTAAAGCTCAGGTAAAGAGGTATCAATAAATTTCGCACTTAATCGCACTCAATATAGTACCTCGAGCACGTATCGTTAATTCGCGCAACGTTCTGCTATTATAATCATTTACACCTTCACGAAAGTCATTAACAGAATTTTCCCACAGTTACATTCCACGCCGGTAAATATCAAGATCGACGGCAAATTTTCTCAAGTAGGTTATCGTGTGTATGGTAAAAAAGCGAAACTGTGGCAGGAAAGCGTCATTCAGCGGCATAGCGAACCCCGCCGTGGATTGTAAAACAGTATCCTTGAGTCCGAGAGATGTTTATGATATTTCCCGTAATTACTGTAACAGTAAACGAACCATTTTAATTGTCCATACTATCGTTAATTACCGCACATATATTACAACAGTTCGTGATCTTTAACTTAATTCGTGCGCCGTCGCTATTCGTAATCTTTTCAGCAAAAACAACATAATGTCCCGATGAAATAATTATAGAAGATAATGACACGTTTACTGCTATCATTTGTACCGAATGAAATGCGAACGTGTATATTTCTTTAATTGCCACACGATTCGCATATTTATCAAACTGCTAAGTGGTTTGATGACATATGAGTTTGTACTATTGAAACATCATCATCAGCCTATCGCAGTCCACTGCTGGACATAGGCCTCTCCAAGTGCACGCCACTGAGATCGATTTTCGGCTTCTCGCATCCAGCTCCTGCCAGCCGTCTTGCGCAAGTCATCACTCCACCGTGCCTGAGGACGTCCTACACTACGTTTGCCGAGGCGTGGTCTCCACTCTAGAACTCGTTTACCCCAACGGTTATCGGTTCTTCGGCTAATATGGCCAGCCCACTGCCACTTCAGCTTGCTGATTCGGTGGGCTATGTCGATGACCTTGGTTCTCTGACGGATTACCTCATTTCTGATGCGATCCCTCAGAGAAATGCCGAGCATAGCCCTTTCCATAGCCCGCTGAGCGACTTTAAACTTGTGAACCAGCCGTACCGACAGTGTCCACGTTTCGGCTCCGTAAGTCATGACAGGTAGGACGCACTGATTGAAGACTTTTGTCTTTAGGCACTGTGGGATCGACGATGTTAGGACTCGACGTAGCTTCCCAAATGCAGCCCAACCCAACTGAATTCTCCTATTCACCTCGTCCTCAAAGTTGTGTCTACCTAACTGCAATGTCTGCCCGAGGTATACATATTTCCGAACAACTTCGAGAACGGCGCCGTGTATCGCAATCGGTTCCGGTAGAACATGTTCATTGAACATGATCTTGGTTTTGTAGCGGACATTGTAGCGGCTTCGTAGAGACATCTCATCACTTGGATGTATCGCCAATCTACTTGACAACGCTGCAGGGACTCCAGAACAGACCAGATTTCAACCGAGTCAAAGGCCTTCTCATAGTCCACAAATGCTAGACACAGGGGCTGATTATACTCTTCGGTCTTCTGTATAATCTGCCGCACTGTGTGGATGTGGTCTATGGTGCCGTATCCGCTCCGAAACCCAGCCTGCTCCGGTGGTTGGAATTCGTCGAGTCTTCGCGCAAGTCGGTTCGTGATCACTCTTGAGAACAGCTTATAGACGTGGCTTAGGAGGGAAATGGGTCGATAGTTCTTCAGCTGGGTTTTGTCTCCCTTTTTGAAGAACAGGACGGCAACACTCCTACTCCACGCCTCTGGAGTTCTCCCTTCAAACAGGACGGCATTAAAAAGCTTCTGGAGCTCCCCCAGTAAGGGGTTTCCTCCTGCTTTTAATAGCTCTGTTGTAATGCCATCCTCGCCAGGGGCTTTTCCATTTTTGAGCTGTCTCAGGGCGATCTCGATTTCGCCACTGCTGACTTCTGGCAGGTCTTCGGTGAAATGGCGTGTTAATGTGGCTCTAGAATCCTCATTTCCGGGATCAGGTCGAGATGCATGCGATGCGTATAACCGGCCATAGAAATTTTCCACTTCCGAAAGGACTGCCGGCACCGAAGAAACGACTTCTCCACTTGTTGTGGTCAGCTTCGTCAAGTGGCTTCTTCCAAGAGATTGTACGAACACCTTTGACCCCCGATTCAGCTCAATTGCTCTTTCAATGGCAAGAGTATTGGAGCACCGGAGGTCGCGTCGTACGTGCTTGTTGATCTCTTGGTTTAGAGCCCGCTTAGCTGACGAAGTGACAGGCGGGTTTTCACGTCGTTTCTTCATAAGCCCTAATGTCTCTTCCGAAAGCTTTGATTTCTTGCCCTTACGCTGCATGTTACAGAATCTCGAACCTTCCTCCCTGAGGATCCGAACCACATATTCATGGTTCTGGTTAACGTCTGTTGTGGTTTCCACGGCGGCAAATCGGTTCTCCAGATTTGACTGGAACGTTTCAGATCCTGTCATGGTTTGGAGCAGTGTTGGTCGGAGCCTGGCCTTCATCAGACGGAAACGTTCGGCCTTGAAGTTGATATTCAGAGAGCCTCGGACAAGTCGGTGATCGCTCCCGGTATTAAACCTATTGATCACGGAGACGTCTCTGAATATGTGCTTCTTGTTCGTCATGATGAAGTCAATCTCATTTTTAGTCATAGTGTCGGGGCTTTGCCACGTCCACTTCCTTTGGGGCTGCTTTTTGAAAAAGGAGTTCATCAAAAAGAGCCCCTCGCGTTCGAGGAAGTTGACGAGCATTTGCCCCCTATGATTTCTGCTTCCAAATCCATGGGATCCTACTGCCGATTCGCCGCAAATCTGTACTCCCACTTTAGCGTTAAAGTCCCCCATGACAACGGTGTAATGGGTCTTTGTAGTGAAGTGGAGGGCCCTTGATATATCATCAAACATATCCTCCACTTCATCGTCTGAATGTGTCGAGGTCGGTGCGTACACTTGCACTACCTTGAGGCTATACCTGTCGGTGAGCTTTATGATAAGGTACGCTACCCTGTTCGACACACTAGACACCTCCACAACGTTATCAGCTAGGGACTTATTAACCAGAAACCCAACGCCACCTTGGGATTGTTGGTCTCCCTCTCGGAAGTACATTAGGTGACCTGATTCGAGGGTTATGGTGTCCTCCCCCTCTCTTCGAACTTCACATAACCCTAATATGTGCCACCTAATCTTCCCAAGTTCCACCTCGAGTTGCGCCAGATGCGAGTCAAGCCGTAGCGTGCGGCCGTTGTACGTCGCAAGAGTCAGTTGTGTTTGGTGGCCTCCCGTAACCCGGAGATTCTTCGCACCCCCTGTCCCGCCGTAACCACGGTCGCCACCGTGACCGGGAATAGCGGGACTGCCGGGAACTAGGGGCCGTGGCTTTTTTGATCTGCACATTAGAGGAATATAGCCTACTGCTATCACGCTGGCCAGACGGGTTGATAGAGGGTTTTTTTTCGAGTTTTCCTTCTCTCGCACTGGTGTTCGGTGCATTTTTTACTCCATTAGTCGACTTCTACGACACCCACTGGAAGAAGGGGTAGCGACATATGTATTCTTAAGCCGTCGCTACACGGCTTCGTCGCTACACGGCTTGACTATTGAAACAGACAATAATAATGGCCTTAACGTACCAATAATCCTCTGAAGATAAAGATTTAAAGCTGCGATTTAACAAAACTTCAAACATACGCTCCTAATTAACTTGCTTTTAGATCCTGAAATAAGTACTTACCAAAAACGTTTTCATTAATGGAGCAACAGTATCAATTACTGCCAATAATCTGAAGAAACTTTCTCATAAAATCAAGTAAATAAATTCCAGATTAAAACTTCACCTGTTAGGCAGGGCTTGTTAAAAACCCATATTTTGAGCTAACCATAGGCTTCCGCGTCCAGCGCGGGAGAGCCTTCGAAAAAACGCAATTTTGTCTTACATAATGCTTAATTTTTGAGATGAAGCACTTCACTTTTCTTCCTGACTCAAATTGATAGCAGCCCAATAATGAACTTCGCTTTTATTTAATAATACCTCATATTTAGAGGAATCAGGCCCATTTATAGTAAGTAAAAGTATCCTATTTAATTTAGGTCCTTATCCCTTGTTAGAAGATGTTATCTCTGTTATTTTGACCAATCTCATTCCTGCGAGTCACACACAAGAATGACACGTCTAATCATTAAAAAACAATAAATTTCCCTTAAGTACGTTCCGCCGAAAACTTAATAATACGAATTTTAGCTAATCCTTCGCTGACCTATTTATTATAGAATATCTTGCACTCAATATCTCGATAAAATAACTGTTTAGTTTTTTTTATGGATTTGTAAAATACTGCGATGTCTTTCAATAAAATTACCTGCTTTTTGTAAGGTTTTCATAAAAGAAACAACGTCTGAGTTTTGTTAGGAAGACAGTTACAATTTCGGCCGTTATAATTGTATAGAATTTCTTTGTGAAGCTCAAGAACGGAACAGCGAAATGTATAGAGGCGACTGCTTTTAACTAAAGCCATACAAGTGGACAACTATTAAACAACACAATGCTTTAAGATTTCTCAAGGATTTTTATTTATTTTAGTCAGTATGCTTATTTACTAACTAAAATGAATGTGTATGTAATATCTATTTCACGAATGGTTGATAACTTCAATGAATGTATTACTATTACAAAGTGAATATTAACAAGTGATGCACACAAGTAAATGTAAAAAATATATATGAACCCAAAGCGACTCCACACATTTCTGTTTAAGACGCGTCGTACCTGACATCACCTCGCGGATCGCTGAGAAAATCTTCGAAAACATAATCTATAATCCATCGGCAACACGTGCACGGGGCTATTATTGATTTTGCCGTTTTTTCTACAAAATTGCATGCCCGTCCCGACTTGACATTGAAAAAATATCTACTAGGGTGCCGTGTGAATGGGCCTTATTATAAACTTGCGCAATGACATTTGAGTTTTTGTGATACGTTCCCAGTCGCGTGGCGATGACAGAGGAATGCGAAGGTTCCGTGAATTGTAAGTATTTTAAATTCCGTATATTCAGATAAGGTCATTAATATACTCGTATAAATAAACTTAATTTTATTGCACTTGAAATGATAAAGTGACAAAAACTGATAATGTTCTACGAATGACCGTTCTTTTTGAAGTTATTATGCATGTTCGGCGATAGCGCGTTGTTGTGTCGCTTACATTGTTTATAATCTTTATTTAATTTATGATAAGTACCTACAACGTTAGCGGTTCCTTAACAATTAAATTATTTATATCTATTGAAAGACAAAAAAGATGAAACAGTTAACATTAATGGTGACATTAACAAATAAGTATCAATTTTCTAACTGGCTCTCCAAATTCCAGTAGTTACCTAAAAACGTTGAAAGAACAACAAGCTAATATTAGTACGGATGTCAAAATGTCAACAGATCCTGACTTTCGACCCGTCGATACATGGCTCCCGGAAAAAGCGGGTAAAGTTTCATGTGTCGACAAGTTACCCCTTTCATAGAAAAACAAATATTCCCTAACTCTTTATTTTACGAGTTACTAAGTTATACTCATTTCATAAATTTAAATTCCTCAAATGTTAACAATGATAAAAATGCTTACAACAAAATGAAAATTAGGTTATTTCGACTCCAGATTATATCGTTTAAATATCTTTCAGATTACTATACTAACTCGAACGAAAAATAATCCATAACAAGAGCCCAAAATTGGTCCCCATAAAAGATTTGACTCGTAATATGACACAATACCACACCATCAACACAATCGGAGATAAGATAAAACCTCTCGAAGGTTCGACTCGACAATTTTATTCTATTACAGATTACAGGCGTGGCGAAGATAAACCTGTCGATCTATCGCCTCTTAAAGACCGATGTTGTCAAAATATTTATTATATTATCAATGAATTTATTAAACTTGTGGCTCGAGCCGTGAGAAACACAACAGGAACATTATGAGGCGCACTCGGTATCGAATACAAATTAATTTTAATCTATTCTTCAATATGATAAGTTTGAATTATTTATATGTAAAACGTATTGGAAGATATATCCTGTGCTTTATAGATTCTTGGGCTTAAAAAACAATAATCTCTTCAACGCAATGCTTGAGTTAACTATTGATACGTGGGTTTATGCCAAGTTCATGCAGGCTCATGTTTACTTCTTCTCTTTGAAATCTGCTCTTTTCAAATTGTGCTCATGCTTTTCATTTAATTAGTAAAACCATATTTGATTTACTGCTTTGCTGGAAAAAAATAATCGAAACAGAGCGTTTGGCAACTTTTGTGTGTGGCAACTTTTAATGAAAGGGAAATTAACTAAGAGATAGTTTTTTTTGTTTAACATGATTCCTATTTTATGAAAATGCGATAATAAAATTAATAATGTGAAACCTCACACGACTCATCCGTTGGTAAGACACATCCGACATGCCGACTACAAGATTGATGGCATAATAAAATCAAGATTTTATAACTTACATTATTGCTTTATAATCTCAAATTTGACTTTTATCTTTAGAAAGCTTGTATAATAGATAAACTATCTTTGGGGACACGATCGCGTTGATTAGTTAAACCAAGTCGTACAACTAAGATGTCCAATTAAGACATATAAATAAAAATAAGTTGCTTATAATAAATTTTAAGAGTGGTTTTAAAGAATTAATGACTTACTTCGAACACCATCATGCGCTAATTTATAGCTGTTCATAATTACGTTTTAATATGAAATGTCATATAATCCCAATACAGATCACGACGAGATTAGTAGAAAATCAACTTTTATAATTAGAAAGAACAGTTTTCGAACATTCGTTTACGTAAGAACATTACACCGTGACGATTATTGGACATAAATTTTATTCAGATTTTAATATATTTTTTGACGTTTATTTCAGTAATTACAAAGATAAGCGTAGCCGTGTGATTATAACACATTATTAAAGATATAATATTACGTATTTTATGAGGATCCCAAAATGGAGATGATTCTTTTACTGGTGGAATACTACAGACAATAATGTACATCTAACTTTATTGCCTATATTGTAACTTAAATAAATCTTCTTTTGTTTAAATGACTGCTGTCCTACTGATTTGCGTGCATTTTCAGAGAAAAAAATGATAAGATAATTGATTCCATTTTCCAATCAAAATCGTGTAATCCTTACAGTTCACGTCCATGTAAAAATAACGGCAAACGACACTACAGACACGACGATACCATAAGCAACAATACACGAACAAACCTTCCCAGATCACAAAGTATAATAGCAGTTGAGTAAAGCCTAAGAAACTGCTCAATCACAGAATCAATTCACTGTACGGTACAGTCGCCATCGGGATTCAGTAGCAGCATCCGCTTCTCGCCAATAAATACCGGAGATGAATGGTCTATGCGTGAGAGCACTATCAGATGACACCAAGTCCGGTACATGTTGTTGCAGCTTTTTGCAGCATTCGAAGACTGTCATCGTGCACGCTGCTTGCGTGCTTACATGGCTATCCGTCATTTTTATGACGTAATATGATTGCGTTCGATACGAAATTGCTGGTTGTAGTTAAGAGTGGATAGAGGGGTTCTTGATTTTATTTGATTTTTGTGTTTTTATTATATTGGAATAAATACTTAGTTCATAGTAGTAAAAAGCCAGCCAGACATCCAGATAATAATTACGAAGTTGTAGACATACAGCGAAATCAATAAAAGAAATACCATTACTTAGTTACCTTTAATTTCTGCCCTTATTGGAATTAGAAACCTTCACCTGAAACTCAAAATGACATATGACACTGATAACTTACTATTGTTGGCATTCTTTTAAGTTATTTATAGTTTGATAAACGGCCTACTTTTAACTTAATTTGTTTATTTGTTCCTTAATTTTCCCAGTGACATAAGATACATTCCTCAAAGTAAGTACACAAATATGTTTTAAGTAAAATAAATATTGATCCCTTTCTGCGCCGTACACGAGTCTATGGGTTTCTGGTATCACAAAGCAATGCCATTCAAAGATTTTCCGAGCGAAGCATCTCTCAGACTACTGTACACCCATTTTTTATATCAATAAGAATTTGTTCCTGGTTGACGAGTGAAGGAATCCCGCTCGTTCCCTTGTTACATACAATACATACCGCTCCATCATAAAATGTAAATATCATCAATATCACTCATTTAAAGTCCCGAACAATTACAAATAACGCAGTATAACTACATTTTACAGGACCGAACCGGCCAGTGTGAATGAAATGCTATTCATGCGTCCAATGTTTTCCTTCGTACAAAAACCTTTCAATAATCAATCGTAACGGTAATTGTTATTAACCCACCAAAATGGCAATAACTTCCGAAAGGCATGAATAAGATACAGACGTCGGAGGCAAGATTGTTGATTTAATGTTTGAACACGTGTCAACACTTCCAGTTATTGCCATCTGCTTCCACAATGTCACCTGTAAGTTTTTAAGTGGAGACCGCACATTAATGAAAATTCGCGAAAGTCGAATCAGGATGTAAGGCAACGTATTATTTCATGTCTGCATCGCCGCTTCATGAATAAACATACGCCATGATTAATGGCATTAAAAACACATGCCGGTTATCTGTTTAAAAATGTGGAACCTATATCTATTTAAAGGATTAGTGCAGTAGTGAGTGCGTATCGTCTTAGTATTTATAATAGCGAGAAGAAAAAATTTAAGTAGCAATGCGGGCAACTTACAGCCGATTATGTTAATGAAGACATCTTAAGTAGGCATATCAAAGCTCATGTCTGAGGGATCCCGATCTATTTCGCTGTAATTGAGTATTAAAACTGAGATATTTACTTGTATATTTTATTTTAAATGTGCACATTTTAAGTAATTTATTTTGTACTTGATATATGTGACTTTTGTTTTTTTCATGCTGCTTACATCAAATAGGTCGATCGCCATAGACGACTCACTTATAGACGTTACTTTATTTAACAAATCTGGAATACTTTCATCTGCTTGTTATGTTAGTTCTCTTTGTTAGTCATTTTGAATTATTTTACTCAATTCAATCAATATGTATGTATAGTCTACTAATCTCCGTATTCAGTTTCCTCTAAACTACCAAAAAAATTACTTACATCAGCTACCCTTTTAAGCAGACACAAGACTCTGACGTATTAATCCATTTACGCACATACGCGTGCTACATTTCGTTACTTTCAGCTTTTACTTTCAAAGGTTATGCATACATTCAGATGGGATCACTAACGCTAAATTTAACTCGGGACATGCGCAGACGTGGCGGCGGCTTTTGGACTCGCATGGCTCTTCGAAGAAAACGATACCCCATTGTTATGCCTATTACTGAGAGAACTGTTACACTTCTTCATGCCACGTTACTAATGTTTCCTTTGTATACGTTTTTGTATCTCAAGTGTGTTGCTGTTGGTTAGTGGACGAAGGTCCATGTTCAGGCTTCAGAATGCACGATGCAATTTTTTTGTGGGATTATAATAATCAGTATTGTTTATTTTTTATACAAATCTCAACTGCGTTATCTTTGTAACATTAATGAATTTTGATGATTTTGCAATATGTGATGAAATTCAGTGCCTGAAGCGAGAAAGGTGAATGACACAAGATCGTGGTAATTTGTGTTAATACTGTTTTGTTACCTACGCAGGATGTTGCAGGCTATTTCCTTGTGTAAATTAAGATTTCATAGGTCATTAACGTTTTTTCTATGAACATACATATATAAGTTTTCAACGAAATGCCAGCAAGCTTCTTGATTGTCACTAAGGAACGTATTGTTTAGTTTGCAAACCCTGCGGTAAAATTGTAAATCCATCAACATTTAAAAATAGAAAGGCAAGTAAAAATCTCCAGCTTCTCTCATTAACCTAACAGTTGTCCAATATTCATTCATATTACTTTCCAGAACGAAATTCCCACAACAAAATTAAATATCCATAAAAATCCTAGAACTTTTTTCAAAGGACCCTTGCCACTTTAGGTCGTAAACAAAACAGAACAAAGATAGAGAGAAGGCTGAGTAATGACAATTTACTGGTCGCACGATAATAGAAACCCGTTTACCCTCCTCAATACTATGATTCTTACTTACGCAGCTTGATTAGGCACTACTACTTATATTATTCACTTTAAGAGAACTAGCACACTGCAAACTAAACAGTTGGCGAAAATTTGATTCGATGGTTGGCAAAATCCTTTTTTTAAAGAAAATTTTGATTCCAATCAAAGTGGTTACAGTAGATCTAATACCGGTCGAAAACCTTATCGTTGTTATGAGCTTACTTACATTAATTTTCATCCTTATCAAGCGCCCTGGCTGACCAAAAAGTCTGCAGTGTGTAAACTCTTAATTCCAGCGTCTATGGATTTGCCGCACGGAGAAATGCATAAAAAGAAAAGAAAAAGATACGACCTATCTAGTATATTTCTTGATACTTAGCTTTTATCAATCAGTTGTTTCTTAGTACCACATTACTGCATCGCTCGGAGGCGAATCTTCTGAAAGAGCTCCTCAATCATGTTAGAAGCTGGTAGTTTTAAAACAATTATTCAGCTTACAGCTAAAACGATTTAATGCTTTAAGTGCTAGTTTAGTCTATGCAACCTCACTTTTTGTATTCGTTATTCAGAGATTCCGTTTTATTACTATCGTAACCGTATTATTACTACGCCGCCAATGTTAATTGAATCTTGACTTTACTCATATGACTACCTACATGTTTAGATTTAATTATTTTTCATAATATGTCAACTGACCTCCATAAGTTATCTAGATAAACAGCACTAGGTGACAACATTTTACACATGTCTAGGTCTGAAAAGCAAAAAAATACCTTCAACAACTTAAAGTAGGGCCCATAATTAAGCACTTGGTTGGGGCATAGAAGGGACATTTATTTGTAACTCTAGCTCTCCTAGCTTGTAAATCCATGTTAACATCGCAAAAGAATTTTGTACTTAACTTAGGTACTTTCTTATTACACTATCAGAATGCAGTTTAGTGCCTAGATAAAGTCGACTATGACATGACAAGCAACTTAGGTAAAAATTTAGCTTATCTATGAAATATACCTATCGTGATAGGGTTCTGTTTAATTATATACTGCAAAATATTTAGTGATTACTTAGAAAGTAATCTTAATCAGTTCTTTAAATTATGTCAGTGATTCGGTTGTGTATCTAAACTCATTTGTAACCATGAAAGCAATATCAGATTTTTCGCTAAGCGTTTTTTAATCTGAACTTGATCCGCAAAATGCTTTTTTTGCATTCCAAATGTAGGTATATAAAGATAGAGTATTTATAGTATCCTATATTTACTCATATCGCACCTAGTTATTATAGACTCATTTTATTACCATTTTCATTGAAAACTTCCGGAAAATATTAAAAAAAATTAAACGTTGTCTTTTTGACAATCAATGAATAAACAAACTTTCAAAATATTCAGTAGCAACCACAATGATCATAAATATTATAATAAAAATACGGTTTTCCCTATAGTTGGTCGGATCTGCGGGACCACCGCGTAGAAAATAAGACGTCAGGCAAATTGAAACGGATCAAAGGAATGAAAGCTTCGTGAAGGCATTAGAATTGACCGTTTCTGCGCGTTTCAAATAAATAATACCAAATACGAGACTCTTCCGATATTACGAACATCGAGAGAGATTTAACGCAGATATAGGCTGTTGCATTCGATGAAGCCAGATTTGACAGAATGCCATTATTTTTATATGTATTATGAAAATTTTATTTTCCTCGCGAAAATTGCAATAGTTATGACCAAATGAATACTGTCTTGCTTGATAGCTCGTCCGGAGGTATTTATTAATAAGAAAATCAAAAGTGATAGTTTTCCGACGAAATCATTACCTCTTTATATAAATGCTACCTCTTAGTTATAACGACTTCATGTTCAATCGGATCCCAAATCTCATCCACAAAACTCATTTCTCTTCATAATTATTAATTACGTTCAAAGATAACTTTCATAAATTCTTATTATCTGTTCATATCAGAGTAATTTAAATCTCGTACCCAACTCGGGTCATTACGTCCTTAGATATTATCGTAATCGGAAAAAACAAATCACTCCTAAATGTGAACTGTCTTAAAAGTTCAATCGCGAATCGAAGAGGCCACCCGTTACATCGCTTTCCCCGGTGGTCCAATCTTCAAGATGATTAAATTAGGATACGAACAGATATAACATGCGAAATGATATACAATGAACCGAGTCCGATTCTGCATAATGAAGCAATCAAATAGTTTCCATTGTACCCCGGCTGATCCTGACGTAGCAGTTGTAACGTTTACTTTTGCGTTACCTCGGATATTTCTTTTAATGCTGTTAGTTAAGTAACTACGCGCTTTCGAACCAAATGAATAACACATTGGCATTTGAAAAGTAATTATTTTTGCCTTGAAAGTAATAATTATGTAACAACAACCATCTCACGCATGAAATTTCAAGTCGCTATCTCCTCAAACTGCAGGGTTTGCGTTTAGGTTACGTTTAGTAAGTAACACCGACGCTTTGCTGTCCGTGACCGCTTTGCATACTGTAATCCCGTTGGAATACCCACACAAAAAGTTGTTGCATTTTAAAATCCTTTTCGAAAGCAAACATTTGACGTTTCGAGGGAAATTGAGCGGAAGGCTTTTTGTACGTTTCTTTGGAATGGATTAAAGCGGGGTATACTTACACTAAGCTGACGTTCGGTAGCACTCTGTTTCGAATTGGAAACAACTTTTTGACTGGTTATACACTAAAGATGATTTAAGCCATCATCTTTATTGATTTACTCCGATCTCGGAGCTGGGATATATTTTAATATGGCCGTCGTTGTCCGAGCGTCCATATATCGATGTTACATTGTCAATATGGCGCCTTTGTTCGCGCCAAAATTTATAAGTTAGACGTGTATCCATTGTACGGCAGCGTAAAGGGAAGAACTACAATGCGAAGTATTTTATACCGATCATAATCCTGACGTGTGGTCAAAATGTGTCGAAGCGTTAAAGATTTATATCAACGGCCACGATTTTGGGCTAGTGGGTCATATATTCTACCTGGCTTAGAAAATTGATATGACTGCTTTACGAAACTTTGCAAAAATTAAAAAAAAAAAAAACAAACTGATCGACTATTATTATTGCAATTTTAATCTTTAGACATTAAGACATTCTAGAGGTATATTTTCTATTTGGTACATTATACATGGCCCTTATAATGAAAAATGCAAATTAATTTGATTTTTGGTTAAAAGCGAAATGCTTACACCTGGATTAAAGTTTTAACGTTATAAATCAATACTTAAATAGAGGTGGGTATTAATCTTAAACGTAGGTGGCACTACTAATCTGTTTATTAATGTATCAGAATCAGTCTAACTGTCGGAATGTCTACTTTTCTTACTAAGTATGGATAAAATCTAGAAATGCTATTTAACCAGATGTATCCTTCTCCTTCTTATACATTTTATACTGCCGTCGTATTTTTCATATTTTTGATAGGTTTTAAGTTTCTTACCGTTTTATATGTACAAAAAATAATCTTTACGAGATGTCACATACAGTTAGAAATTGGTTCAGTTTTACCACCCCATTTCACATGTATAAATTATAACATCTAATCATACGCCCAATATACCACACATAGCACATTTTTACGATCATTTTCATTGCACAATAACACTTTATCCCAACCTTCGTAAACTACCTGTATGAAAGTTTATCAATACAAAGATAGACCCGCCTTATACCGCGGCGTCTCTTTGCTCATTATTGTCGCAGAACGACACTAATTTTATTTATTAGTATCTTTTATGAGATGTCAAATTGCGGAATAGTAGTACTATGTAGACGGTGGGCGGTGAAACCGGCTTCTAGTGATGCCGCTGTGTGTCAAATTGATTTGTTTTAGGGTTCCGTGGTTTCAAATGAAGTAAAAAGAAAGTATCGTAAAAGCTAAAAGAAAATATGACTGTTATAATAGTTGGTGTAAATGAAAATAGTCTAATGTTTTCACATATTTTCACCGCTTAGAAACTCTATACCTAGAATACCTACTACTTTAAAATATCAAAATCGAAAACTTAAAAGCTGGATAGAAATATGGGTACCTACTCCTAATACAAAATTCCTTGAAATATTTTTCTTTTAAGATTCGTCGTTAGCCACCGCTTCGTACTTGACCATTTTTTTTCTGTGCAAGGCGGAGATCTTTTAATATGCTAACGAATTGTTTTACTAAACAGTCTCTTTTGTTACTAAACTCATAAACTAAAGAAAGGCCGTAAGTCTAAGAGATAAGAAAGTTGTAAATTATTTTAGACAAATTGCCTTGCTATTTTAATATATGCGTGGGGACTACAAAAAGGTTTTAATATCTTGCGGGACTAAACATGGCTACTGGATTATTTTTGCCATACATATAGATAGGCTTATAAACTACGCGAAGTTATTACTCGATGATAATTAGACTCTCGAATATTTTTTTTTTATACTTGCCGAATAGGTACTTAATTTTTAATTTACAATTTCCATTAATAATGGAAGTATAGTGGTTCGTGTAATGAAGTTTACTAACAAGCCCAACTGCCTCTTTATCTCGGATCTACGAGTATAAGTTGATACAGTTAACACTACACCTCAGGGTCCTAAACTCTTTCACACCTTGTATTCGGTCAATAAGTCGATAATGTATGAACCCTATTAAGGGCCATATCATATTGGTCAGTGACTAGCGACTTAAAACCTCCCTTAGAATCGTCTGACATACGGTCAAATAATGTTGGTATCTAATTCTAATCAATTTTGTGACTGACGTACATTTCCTTTTATATTACGTATATTTGGTATATTTTAAGTAATTTCAATTTCAAAAAATTCGTTTGATTTAATTGAAAAAGTAATCAAATTTAAATAAATGGATGGACTTGTATAAAATCAAAATACAATTAAAAATATTTGAATTTAAATGTAAGAACATGCATTCTGGTTGACCATTAGAAACGTATAACGCTTGTAAATCTAAGAGGCCGTATGTATCGTTTCTAACATCTGCCCAACCCGTGCATACGTAATCAAAATAAAAATAATATTTTAGTAGATTTATTCGATAATGGGCAGATGTGTCGGCGCGCGCTCCTGGCACTCTATTTTTCTTGGCCCTTCATTGTATTTGGGCGAAGGGCCTCAAAGGGTCAATATCCAAGACTGGGCTTCCGTTCGATATTCGATTCACTTTTTGTTTTGTCTGCAAACATCTTAAATATCCGCCGTCAATCATTAACAAAGATTTTGCATTAGCTGAAATGCTTTCTTTGAATTTATATTAACCCTTTAGTGGTCGGTTCCGAGGCTATTTAAAGCCAACTAGTCTGGAGGGTGCATAGATTTATACAGGGAAATAAGATTAGCTGAGATGGATTTTATTCGCACACCGCCTCGTCGCGCACCTTGGGGGGATAGGGCCGGACCTTGCGGATCACCAGTTCGGTTTCCGCAAGGGGCGCTCAACGGTGGACGCCATCATGCGCGTGAGAGCTCTCACGACGGGGGATGCTGTGTCCCGGGGGGGGGTCGTCTTGGCGGTGTCTCTTGACATCGCCAACGCCTTCAACACCCTTCCCTGGAGTTGCATCAGGGAGGCACTCCGGTATCACCGGGTGCCGACCTACCTTCGTCGCGTGGTCGAGGCCTATCTGTCGGATAGGTCCATCATTTACCCTGGTCACAACGGGGAATGGAACCGGCGAGAGATGTCGTGCGGTGTTCCGCAGGGGTCGGTACTGGGGCCGCTCTTGTGGAACATCGGCTACGACTGGGTGCTGCGCGCCGACCTCCCTAGCGGCGTCAGCGTGGTCTGCTACGCTGACGACACGCTGGTTCTGGCACAAGGGAGGTCGCACCAGGAGGCGGCCGACTTAATGACGCGCGGGGTTGCGATAGTCATCGAGAGGATCCAGCTGCTGGGACTGGAGGTGGCCTTGCACAAATCCGAGGCCATGTGCTTTCATGGGCTTCGGAACGCGCCACCTTCAGGCTCCCAAGTCACGGTGGGGGGGGTTACCATCGGCGTCGAGAGGGCGATGAAGTACCTGGGACTCGTCCTCGACGGCCGGTGGAACTTCGTCGAGCATTTCCGACGTTTGGGCCCCAAACTGGAGAAGGCAGGTGCTGCATTCAAGCGGCTCCTGCCCAACCTGGGCGGCCCAAACGCCCCCTGCCGCAGACTCTACGCGGGGGTCATGCGGTCCATGGCCCTTTACGGGGCCCCGGTATGGGCACGTTCGGCACGGCCGCGGGCTGTGCACTACCTGAACGTGCCCCAAAGGGTGATAGCCATCAGGCTAATCCGGGGGTACCGCACGATCTCCCGCGAAGCAGCTGGCCTACTTGCTGGACTGCCACCGTGGGATCTGGAGGCGAGGGTCTTCTTGCGCCTGTACGACTGGCGCGAGGAGGCTCAGCGCCGGGGAGAAACCCCGTTGCCGCGGCAAGTTGTCGCGCAGCGGGCGGAGCTCCGGCGCGATCTCATGGTGGCCTGGAGGGAGCGACTATCGCAACCCAGTGCAGGGCACGCCACCATCGTGGCGGTAAGTCCCCTCTTTGAGGAGTGGCTCGGGAGGAGTCACGGCGCCCTCACGTACCGCATGACGCAGGTCCTCACCGGACACGGTTGTTTCGGGAGGTACCTGCACCGCATCGGTCGTGAGGAGGCGCCCGGGTGTCACCATTGTGCGGACAGCCCCGAGGACACGGCGGACCACACAGTCCAGGTGTGCCCCGCATGGGAGGGGCACCGCCGGGTCCTCGTCGAGGCTTTGGGCGGCGGCGACCTCTCGCGTCCGGCCCTGGTTCAGGCCATGGTCCGGGGCGAGAGGGAATGGGATGCCGTCGCCTCCTTCTGCGAAGCGGTCATGCTCGAGAAGGAGGAGGCGGAACGCCAGAGAGTGCGCACCTCTCATCCCGGCCGCCGCGCTGGACCAGGTAGACACCATGGGCGCCGGGTGTCGCGAGATGACTCCCGGCCACCGTAGGCGTGGGTCTGTGGGCGGTGAGTTCGGGTGGCTCATCGACCCTCTGTCTTTCTAGACGACAGACCCGTGTCGACGGCGCGCGTTGTTCCACGCGCTCCTCAAAGAGATGTCAGCAACCCCAGCGGGGCCCAGCAGGGCCAAGGCCTGCCGGGGCTGCGGGTTGTTCGAAAGAGATACCGCGGCCCTGGTACATAAAAGGCCTATGACGGAACACGACGATTTTAGTCAGTAAGAGTCTGACACTCCCTCACCGCTGCTAACCCACAGCGGGAGGGGTCATTTGATGATTTTACGTCGATAAAAAAAAAAAAAAAAAAAAAAAAAGATGGATTTTATTCTTTCCATGATATACATAGGTAGATTCTCAAATAAAATGAACTCATTAATTTACCTCAAATAACGTTAATTCAGTACCTAAATGTCGAAGGATTTAAGAGTTTGTTCTGAAAACATAATTGAGATGGGAAATAAACTAGAGTGGTGAAGAGTTAACCACAATAAGTTTCCATTGTTAAAAGCGATTTGTAATTATAGAGCAATCACTAAAATATTTTTAAGAATGTAATACAAAAACAATGTAATGTAATGATGTTTATATTAATTTAAGAGGATTATTGAATACGCTGTTTCATAACAGTTAACCTATATTTAAAAAAGGCTGCTTTAAACAGGACTGCAGATGAAAAATATTGAATATCATACTTATATTACTGAGTAAAGAAAGATACAGCGTCCGTCGGTAGTCGGATTAACACTATTTACTTCTTGTTTCGCGCGAGCCAGTCCACTTAGTCTTTTTAATGTGTAAATTAATTTAAATCGACCTTTGGAGCATGAAATTCCCAATCCATTACCCGTGAGACAGTTTAATGCGCCGCCCGAGACTCACAACGCAATAGAACACAGTTCCCTAGCGAAACCCGCGTATTCCCAACATACTGGACACAGGTGGCGGATTCTTGAAATAGAAAAATCGCCCATACGTCTCCTTAAGTACATTTTTCCCGTTTCATTGTACACCATAACGAGGAACTTTTTCATTTTAATTAAACGTACATTAAACTTGAAAGTCGGTGGCTTATCGCATGTCTAGGTGTTAAGGACTAATTGATAATCGAAATAAATGGACGCCTTTCGTTGGGACTAATAGCCGTGCGTCCGTGTGAACGCGACGTAATCAGCAGCCACTTTTCAGTTGTCGCTCACACACGATAATACCTGTGAGCTGATCATACGGGGCGCGAGACGTGCTCTCACTAACGAAACCAGAGATTACCTCACAATCTCATTACAGGCGAGCCAGTGCCGTGTTTAATAGCGGGGATAACACTGGAATACGTTTTAATTTTCGCGTCCGAGCTCGTTAATACTTCGCTCGGATCAGTTTATACTTAGTGCCACGCTGCTACAGAAATATTGTTAATTACTTATTTTAAGCTCGCTTTTAATATCACGGAATAGGGATCCGTATTACTGAAAGCTTTTTATTTTATTTGATGAAACACAATTTATACAGGTTTTAAACATTTGTGTGTCATGCTGAACATATTTCAAGTAGGTTTATAAACGAATATCTTTGCTTTGTAGTGGATGCCAATACTGCAAATTTTAAACAGACACTCTTCCCTTTTATAATAAATATGCAAGGCTAGACTCCCCTTCGAGAAGGGTAATGCAACAAACTAACATACTTGATTAGAGTTGTTAAATAAAATAATTGAAGCATTAATTATTTGTAGACGTGTAAACAAATTGTGGCGAAAAATATTTAATGACACAGAGAGGGCATAATTGACGTTATTTATTTGCCAACAGATTTTTAATTTTACGCCGCGCTTTTTAAGACTAACTCGGCGCCGTGTAGGTTTTTCATTAATAATTTTTCATTCGGAGCATTTAAAGATTTTATTGTATATTGAATTTTATACGGGGAGACATCCGTTATAAGGAGTCAATTGACAATCTGAGCCTCACGCCTCGTGGCGACTGAATAAATGGCGGCCGCGACGGGTGATTAAAAAATATGGCCACTTTAGAGTGTTAAATATCACAAAAGGCCGGCAATATTTTCAAAATAATTACGTCAATAATTGGCACGCAAGCCAACAGTAACTCGATGGAGATTCGTCTCATTATTCCTGTACGGATTTTACCACCAACCGAGACAGATTAATCGTTTTAACTATATCATAAGTTTATATTCGAGCGTAGAACTGCGCTGTGTCAATTACACTGCAAAAATACAGCTGTCTATTATTCATGGCGCGGTTCATGAACTATCTATGCTAAGTGAAATCCATATTGCATGCGTGGGAATGGCGCGGCGCGACTACCCACCAGAGATTATGAATGAAATTTATTTATTCACAGAAACCTGTAGGTCAGTGAATCTGATGCTCATCAAATAAAACGCTATTCGTACTTCTCAATAAACTTTTTTTTGAGAATATCGACAATTTCTCTATTTAAGTAAATATCGACCTTTCTAAAATATTGCAAACTATCGGATGATAGTGGAGAATTAAAAACTTCAAAGTAAATCACAGAACCAAAGAAAGCAAAAAAATGCTCATACAGAAACTATCAGTTGAACAAAGGAGCGAATCTGTCAATAGTTCGGTGACAAACGTTGAATGGCTGTCTTCAATGTATCATTGATGATATAAGGATCGAGCTCTCAAAGTTCCCGAAAGTACAATGGCGTTGAAATACATGAATACTATCGCCGATCAGATGGTATAATGGATTCGAATTCTCACTCACACTTTCAATATTCCGGTGTGGCCACTAAGATGGAGGTGTGGTTTATCTTTCTGTATCTTATCTGGTTGCGTTGCAAGCACTTAGAACTTGAATTATTTAGATTTCTTCTGCAGATCTAATCGAGTGAGTTACAACTTGAATCGTATTCACTATTACCAAGAATCAAATAACGGGCCACGATATGTCCCTTATGTAAGATTTTGTACCGACATGTTAATTGTTTTACTACAATTAAGTGTCCTGCTTGGAGAATATAACATTTACCTGTCTATCTAAAACATAATTTTGTCTCCTTCCGTCCTCGGTTTTAGTGGCCCCAACACCCAAGCCTTCTGACAAATGTCTACGTCACTGATATAATCAGACGTTAGCAGAGAATGGCCATGATACTTGTGGTCAAAACATATAAACATTGCAATTGTGTTGGCAATTCTGTTATGTTTAATCGTCAGTGATTACAATCTAAGGTGTGGATGGCCTCTTAGAAAACATACCAGCTGATGCTGTCTTTTATACTTAAATTATCTACTATCTATCTTTTTGGCGAGTCTGCAGAAAATTTTTAAGACGTGTTTCTGTCTACCAGAAATATAAAAAAGTAAACATTCAACTATTCTGAATGCTACAAGTGTCACTACGTACAAATATTTCGATTTTTATTATCTGGTGATGGGTACTTATAACTATAGATATGCTATATTTTTAAACGATTTTATTTTAAATTGTATTTTCATTTTTGAGAATAAAAATGAATTGAACCTTATTATTTATTCGTAAAATAACATTGCTGTACTTTCATTGCTTTTCAGCTCATTTAGTTTACGTATATTGCCTACGTCTAACAGAGAGCTTTTTGAAAATTCAATGCTTTATTGTCGGCCACAGACTGTTCTAAATAAATATGATCATTATGAAAGCACACGTCATAGTTCACGCAGGTAACAATTAACGAAAGTATTCTAAAGGGAGGATAAATAACTGTACTTACACTAACCCTCACATGATTCAGTTAACCACGAGTACCATGGGTCATGCGCTTGTGCCGATGGAGGGTTGGACTTGTTCAAACAACACGTTTATTTGCATTTGACGAGTGTAACGAGCTTTTACTAACGTTGAGTGTCAGCCGTTTGTAGAGTTACCATCATTTTGTCGTACACGTTTGGATTTACATATTTTAGTCGCTTAGTGACTTTAAGAAATAAAATAACTGTCGTTGTAACGACCTCTATTTTTACCTGCGTATATCTTTAAGAAACAGATTTGATAATGTTAAAAGATTCAAGAAGAGTTACACTATAAAGTTACACACTACTAGCTAAAATCACATCCATACCTAAGCTAGAACACGAGTTTTCTACAGACGTGCTGTTTTCAATCACCGAAAATTGCACCAAATAAAATTTTCACCTTCTCCACACCAACAGTCACCCTACATTACATTGAACAAGTAGGTATAGTATAGTTATGCGTTGTGGCCTCAAATTCCCTCAAATAAGGGGTGCGACACACCTGTCCCGCACCCTCGCTGACACGCGACGTTTACAAGTTGCACAAGCTGCCACACCAGTGTAAATAGACCTTACCGGTCTTACAAACATATAAATCCATTTTTATAAATGTTACAGTGCCCAGAGGTCATAATAAAATGGTCAAGAATTTGTAATCGTGTAGGGTGCCCATATAGCATGCTCTAAAATCTGAGCATGTGTAGAGCAATGTGCATTGTTATGGATATAGTGCAGTGCTTTTGAAAATGTTTCGTAGGGGTGTTTTATTTTTATTATTAATCAGGTCTGGCTTACCTGATCGACCTCAGTACACTGGGAAAGGGACATTATGGATTTTTATCAGAATATTCTCGACCAACGACCAAAAAGAAAAGCCCTATTTGTATTACAAGTGACCAATACATAGGGAGTGATCAATGAAGGTGCTTCATGGCCGTGACTGTGATCAATCGTCCATTGTGTGCGCTCAAATTGGTAAAATGTCTTTACAACCTATTTTATTGTTATGCCCGCGGTTTACAACTGCACCTACGAGCCGTGACACCTACATCACTGATAATTCGATAAAATAATGGCGATCGATTCGAAGTTACAACGGCAAGAACAAATTTACGTTTAAAGGTCCTTTTTCGCTTAACCTGTTTAGTGTTTGTAAATACGAGTACTAAACAAGTTTGAAAAATGAAAAAACCTACACTTTACAGAAACATGCAAGACTATTTGTTAGTCAGCAAAATATTTTACAGCCGTCGCAAAAACCAATAAACTTTAAAAGAAATTAATAATACTATACAAACAGAATGTAATATTAATGATTCAATTATAATATTTATGAATTGTTGAACAATGTTGCTCATTATAGAACCGGTTTTACACGTGTCAAAAATACCGTTGAATAACAATGGTGATGTAAAATTCAACAATCGAACGTAGGAATAATTGCGGAGGGAATCGCGAGCGGCCGGCGCGTGGCGTGCGCGCGCGCATGACAGGTGTGCCGCAACCCTAATTGTTCGCTATGAAAGGGAGGGCGAGAGGGTGAACTATGTGGATTTGCATTAAATAATATATGTAACGTCACGCTTTATTGCCCCAGAGAAAGGATTAGGGTGACCAAACGAGTTACTACTAGAGATACTGTTTTGTTCAAGGTGAAATGCTCCTTTATTCACGAACCGATTAGACCTGAAAATCAAGAATTCTTATTTTATGTTGCATACATAATTTAGTAAGTACCTACATATATGTTACTCTTTGAGCTCTTATTAAAATAATTAGGTCACAGTCCTCAAACGTAACTTCCATTACATAATACATAAGGAATCAGAACAGTTACTCCACAATTAAACTGAGGACTTAACGGCCTTTCTATCCGCTTGTTAGCCAAAAACTCGTTGTATGTGGCTTACCGACAATGTTGGGGCACAAAAAGCTGCTTATGCGTCCGTTGTGGAACGCCACCGGAACACCTCGGGCGAAGGCTCAGTTAAGAGGCAGTTGAGCTAGCTATTTGTTTGGTAATGTGGGAACTAAATGGTAAATGTCGAGGCGATGTCTTAATTGGCTTAGGACTCAGGAACGCTTTTGCGTAGTTAACTGGAGGCTAATGAAGACACTTGAAGGATTCAATAGTTGGATTTGGACTTATCGCTTGTTGCTTTGTTTAAACTCAGTGTAGGTAATGTTTATGGGAAACCATACCCGATGTATCTTCTAAGTTTCGGTACAAAATTAAAGAAAAGGTATCGAGCTGCTAAGGTTACGTTGACGGCAAGGCTCGCACTTTTACATCTAAACATTAAAATGACATAAATATAGCTAGAGCGGCATTATTTACATCCCTCCCTGCGTACTCTTCAGCGAAAACAGTTTTGATTAATTGTCTTTACATATCAAAACAAAACATCAAGTCATGTAGAGCAGCATCCTCACACAATTTACAATAAGTGAAAAACGCTACAGTTCTTGAATTAACATTGCAAATAAACTCTTCACGTCAAGTATTAAGTAGTGGGGGTAGTAAATAAATACGAGTGTGTCCCGGCAATCAGTGCAGATATATAGACTGTAAAATTAGCCTGCCGCCGGGGGCGCGTCCGTCGTGCGCCTCCCTTGCGACCGACGTGGGTGGAACTCATGTCGCGTACGGTAAACTGGGCTTTTCGAGAACTTTCTATGTTGCGTCTTACTAACAATATTAAAAAAAAATAGAATTTAGAATTTCTTTTACATAATTTAAAAGGTAAAAGTTAACCTACCTATATTTTATTTTATGACCACTATGCGAAATGCGGTAAATTAAGGGCTTCCCGTTCTTGTCTTTCAATTATCATTATCGATGAGTAGCGAACATAATAATTAGGTTTTAGGATTACAGATAATTTTACAATATAATCCCAAGAACTTGTTACAAGACCAAACTCTTTTTATACGACCGTTTCACGTCTAGCGAGGCATCAGCGCCACTAATTGCAGGCTCCCGTACCGATTTAAATCGTACTCATAAAACATTTTGTAAAACCCAACATACACAATTTATTGGTGGGATTTAATAATTGCTCATAATTGAAATGCAAGAGCAATTACGTATGTTACCGCTCGGGACCCGCTTTGTATCGCCGAAAGCCAAAGGCGTTTGTTTACAATGAAAATTATGTAAAGTGCAACTTTGACTGATGTTGATGGGTATTTAATGCAGCGCGTAGCGAGTTTTGTTCGCCTATTTTAACTGTGTAATTAGTCATAAATCGTACTTTACCTGTCGCACGTGACATGCTCTCGATTTATTATTAAGATCTATGTTGAGAATTGAGATCATTAATCTAAATGACAAGGAAGCTTTAAATCAATCTTCAATATCTAAAATTATTTTATTCCTTACCTGCTTTTCTTTTTTGTAGACTTACTGCTGGATAGTCAATATTAAGATGCAGCCTGTCAAAATCAGTTGTAAAGACACAATTTAATGAAATACCTCCAAGCGTAATACAGACGCGTACAAACGGTGGTCATCATCTGAGATTAAGTTATCAAGTTACGATTTATACCTCCAATAAATGTCAAGTCGATGGCCGTATGACTGAATCCGAGGGAGTGGAGTAAACTCCTTACTTTTACCGAGAAACTTATTAAAAAGTAACGTTAGCCCATATCATGCAGCATCGTTGCCAATTTATAATAACGATACCACTTACATTCAACGTGTATATTTCAGCTGCTAATATAATTTTAACTTACTTACAAGTATGCACTTGTAAAGATATAATACCTTTTTAAGTCCGCGCCAATGACTTAATCACGCGTTTCGGATGCCACCATTCGTTATGTCCCTTATTTGTATATTTGTGTTGCGTACCTACTTACACAATCTTTATTTCTATAAATATGCTTATTTATAAATAATCAAACAGGAAAATATTCAAACCAACGGCAATCAAATAAATAAAACTATTTTTAAGTATGTTCAATTCCATGAATCTGTCAATAAATGTCGTGAAATTGAAACTCCGATCATTGCTCCTCAGCGTGGGAAAATCTCCACACGCCAAAAGCGACCATCATATTGTTTCTTAACCAAGATTGATAGCGGAAGCTCTATATCTCATTTCTTATTCTCTTATTTTATTTTATTTTTATTTTTATTTTATTCTTTTAAGGAACAGCAAACAGTTACATTATATAAACTTACAAATAATATAACTATGACTTGTTGAGGTCATAATGTAACCCACAACGCTATCCACAGGTAAACATAAAAAAAGCAGAAATTCTAATCGCTAGGAACATTAATAGCAGTACGTGTAACAAATAACAAATAGGGAGAGTATAGTAGTGTGAACATGACTTTTAGCAAAATATATTCATAAAAAGGAAAGAGGAGTTTAAAGATACGATGACAAAATTAAAATGATTGTTATTTAGAGGTTTGGGTTTTAAGTAGGGAACTATGAAGGAGGCTTTTGAACTTATTTATGCTACAATTAAAAATATCAATGTTCATAAAGGTGACGTTATAAGTGTCAACCATACGGCGGATAGGTGAGCGCAGGCCCGAATTAGTACGACAATCTGTCATTTCCGACAAAATTATTGAAAACATATCATATTCATGGAATCGATTTAATCCGGCTTATTTTTCTTTCTGTAATTTATAAGATTGATGCGATTATAATTATGAGTTACGTGTGAAACGAGCGGATATCTGTTTTAAGATTAATTTAATTCGCTACTAATAGTTCGGTCAGCCATCAATCATGCCAATTTAACTAGGAAACGAATGGACATATCCTTACTAGAAAAAATATCGGCAAGTGTCGTGGGTGTTGCGGTAGAATCGTTATAAACACATTTCGTAGACGCGCGAAGTATAGGCGGAGTCGGGGGCGAAAGAATTCGCATCGAACAATCAGGAATCGGATGTGCTTAATGAATGAGATTAATGACCTTTACTACCTGTACCTACTACTCGATAATGATACGTACGTCGAAGATAATTGGGTGCCTCGTTCCGCAAATATTAGCCGCGCCCTTGATGAGTGCATGTTTGTAAATTCAATTCGTGTTCAGAAGCTTTTAACTCGAACTTAAAGTACAATACTTTATATTCATAGAAAAAATGCTAATCAAATTGGTTTTCAAAGATCGAAATTAAACCACTTTATCGACCGAATCAATACGCGTCATTGTCTTAAATTGAAGGTGTATTCAATTGAGCCAGCGATCATCTGCAAGCTGAATCTTTTGGTGTCAGATTTGGGAGTCGTATTAATCAAAATCGCTAATCAATCGCTAATTACAGATCAACGACCCGCCGTAGGCACCACAAGTCGCTCCTGCGTCCTAATTGCTGGACGTTTTAAAGCCTATACGGCGTACGTAGAGGCTTTATCTCAATAATTAAAGGCTTATCGTCGAGTCAGAAACGCCGTCAGAACTTTATCGTACCGTGTCCACCCAACGTTATCTTCATTACGACTCTGCACCGCAACTTTAATTCACGTGTCCATTAATTTTAAAAGCTGCCGCATGCATTTGTTAAACCAATGATTATCTTTACAGTAATACGGCCCTAAGTTTCCCATGGCGCTATAAATCATTGCAAATCAAATGATGTCAAACTGCACTGGATAATCCAGGTTACGTTGAAATGGCAGCTTTAAGACTTGGAGCATCTAATTGCTGGTTCTCGTTACAACCTAGTAGTTGGAGCTACGGCGATAATTAATCCTTTGTGTTTTATGATTTTTCATTGAATTGTGGTACTTATAAGTGAGAGTTTTGGTATGTTGTCAGGCGGGAAATTCAAATATCACAGGTCACACAGGTCTTCAAAAATACTGGGCAAAATTAGATAAGAAAATATATTTTTAATGTTCGCTGATATAATAACAGAAATATTTATTTAGTAAGAATGCTTTTGATAACAGTTCATCGCATTAATTAATGCCACGATATTCTTAAATACACGCAGACGTCTGAACAAAAAGTATGTAAGTAAATAAATAAGATTAACACATATGTATGTAAGCAAGGATATAGCAAGTATTATTGTATCACTTAAACTTTTTTCATACAAGTTTTGTCGGCTTCGCTTGATCTATATAAATGTAGTAACAGTGACAGATTGCTATCGCCCCAAGCATTAAGTTACTAGTAGATTCCTCTGAGGAATCCTATAACTTGTGTCGGAGATATACCTGTGATACACTAAATATTTTCATTCCAACAATTATTTAAAACGAGGGGTAATAACTAGATAGTAATCAGTACGTTTAAAAAGACGAACAACTTCACGTTATCGCGAATCTTCCTTGGAAATAAAATTTTTATATCGTCAGTTTGTCTTATTTCAACGTCAGTGTTAATCTACGAGGTTTTCAGATTTGATTTAATATTATTTGATTAGCAATCTGTGTACGTCTATTCGTATGAGTGAGAACAGGCAAAGATCAGACGCGCTAGTTGACGGCTCACAAAGGCCGCGATATCAGCTTCCACACCTCATAGCGAACGAAGCCTGCACCAAGCCACACTAATTACAATATTAATTATACCACGTTTCTATCTCGCAGAAGTAATCGTTTTAATTATTAATAATAGCGAGTAACAACAGAATTCTGTCTTGATTCAGCGCGGACGCACCGGTCGTGTTATTAAGCCCTATTTTTTTAAATCTACATTAAGGTCTTGACCGTTTGTACGTACGAAGGTACCTCTATTAATAAACGTTTATAACTATCATTTACCATTGTACGGAGGTTTGAGCGTAAGGTAAACGTCCCAGTAACCGTTAAGTTTTGAACTTCACCAACTTTGTTGGTATGCTATGCTAACACTAGAAGTCTTACAAAAAAAATAATTACATGACTAGAGAGACAATTTAAGCTAGTTTTATTGTAATATACTTTTTTAATTTTATTTTGAATTTTTTTTAACAAAGATAGAAAAATAATTAAAAAAGGGCTAGTTGTACCAGTACCCGGTAGATTTGTACTAGTAAACGTTAAATTGTCCCAGAATCCGGTAATTTTCAACGCAAATTTGAACTCTACTGGCTTACGATAAGGTTCACAGAAATACGATTTTTGCGTTTCTGTGTAAAATATATAAAGAAGGGCAAAGAAAAAAACTTCTTTCTTTTTTTATGTAATTAGATAAATAAAATTATAAGTAATAGTTGACATCACGAATTTGTTTCTATTTGAAGAAAACAATAATTTCGGTTTCACCTTTAGATGTAACCGTTACAATGGAGCAGTCTATAGAATAGCGGCCGCGTAATTTATCATCTAACGACGACCGTGGGATACCGTACTGCCTGGTTGTCGCTGAAATGGAGGCACTGCCTCCGTGGCAAAGGCCACGAAGATATGGTATCTATGCCTATCAGTTATGGCTGTCTGAAAAAAAAACTTCTAAATTCATATCAATAGGAAATCCCACTGTGGATTAGCAGCGGCAAGGGAGTGTCTGACTTTTCCTTCGCAGGCCTTTTATGTACCAGGGCCGCGGTAACTCTTTCGAACAATCAGCCCCGGCAGGCCTTGGACCTGCTGGGCCCCGCTGGGGTTTGCTGACGTCGAGTACTTCATCACTCGCTGAACGCCGATGGGAACCCCTTCCACCGTGACTACAGTAAAGGGGAAGGTGGCCCATCCCGAGACCCATGAAAGCATATGGCCTCGGACTTGTGCAAGGTCACCTCCAGTCCCAGCAGCTGGATCCTTTCGATGGCTGTCGCAAGCCCGCGCGTCATTTTGTCGACCGCCTCCTGGTGCGACCTCTTTTGTGCCAGTACCAACGTGTCGTCAGCATACTACACTGACGCTGCTTGGGAGGTCGGCACGCAGCACCCAGTCGTAGCCGAAGTTCCACAAGAGCGGCCCCAGAACCGATCCCTGGATCCCGCCAAGACGACCATCCCCCCCCTCCCGGGAAACAGCGTCCCCCGTCGTAAGAGCGCTCACGTGCATGATGGCGTCCATCGTTGAGAGCCCCTTGCGGAAACCATGTTGGTGGACCACTAACATGGTTGGTGGACACCAGCAAGGTTCGGCCCTGTCCCCCCAAGAAGTTTTACGAGGCGAATTGCAACGACTCTGTCAAATAACTTGCCCATCTCGTCGAGCAGCACAATGGGCCAGTATGCGGACGGAGAGTCCGCAGGGCGCCCCGGCTTCCGAATGAAGACCAATTTCCCTGTCTTCCAACTAAGTGGGAACTGGCCCCTCTCCAAACATGCGCTGACCAGGCAAGCCATCAGGCCTTGGGGCGATATTTTTGGTTTTCAGCCTGGCTACCGCCACTCTCAGGTCCACCCCAGTCACCTCGGGGATATCGTCGTCTTCGGGTGTGTGGTCCAGTGTTCCCCGCACGATGGGAACAGAGCGCTAACCTCCTGCTCCACCATCTAAGGCCGAACACTCTAAGTCAGCGGGGGGCCCAGGGGTGGAGCTTGCCCCGCACCATTTTGTATGGGCGCCCCCACGGATCTCTGTCCAGAATACCCAGCAACTCCGCATTGGCCAACTCCTTAGCATGGATGATGGCCAGTTGGAGGGCGGTGTTCGCAGCTCTACATCCCTCGTACAGCTCTATATCCCTCGTACAGCTCTACTTCCCTGGCCTCCGCATCCGGAGGGCAGATGCGAACGACGAATGCCTCTCGAAGAGACGCCAGCCCGCTAGACCACCAGTACATCTGGCGTCGGGCGCGTCCTGGCAGGACTCGGGGCATGGCCATGTCGCAGATCGGCCATCGGCCATCCGCTATGCAAGCAATATGGCCTGCCCATTGCCACTTCAACTTGCTAATCCGGTGGGCTATATCGGTGACTTTAGTTCGTCTACTGATCTCCTCATTTCGGATTCGATCACGTAGAGAAACCCCGAGCATAGCCCTCTCCATAGCTCGTTGAGCGACTTTGAGCTTTGAGATGAGGCCGATAGTGAGAGACCACGTTTCGGTGCCGTAAGTCATCACTGGTAACACACACTGATTGAAGACTTTCGTCTTGAGGTATGTCGGACGAAAAGATATTGCGTAGTTTCCGAACGCTGCCTAGCCGAGTTGGATTCGGCGGTTGACCTCTTTCTCGAAGTTGGACCTACCTAATTGGACTACTTGTCCTAGATAGATATATGAGTCAACAACTTCAAGTACCGAGCTTCCAACAGAGACTGGGGTGGGCTCATCACGGACATTTGACAATTTTCGTCTTGTCCATGTTCATTTTCAGGCCCACCCGTTGTGAAACTCGGTCGAGGCCATCGAGCATCATACTGAGTTCCTCCATCGACTTTGCCATGACTACGATGTCATAGGCAAACCGAAGGCTTTCCATTCCAGGAGCTTGAAGGCGTCTTCCATTGCGGCGGTAAACAGTTTCGGGGAGATAACGTCCCCCTGTCTTACGCCTCTTCTCAATGGAATCGGCTTCGTGCTATGCTCCTGTACTCGGACTCGACATGGTGGCGTTATTATACAAACACTTCAACACCTCGATGTACCGATAGTCAATATGGCATCATTGGAGTGACTCAAGTACCGCCCATGTTTCCACCGAATCGAAGGCTTTCTCATAGTCCACAAACGCTAAGCATAATGGCAAGTTATACTCCTCGGTCTTCTGTATAACTTTCCGCAGCGTATGGATATGGTCTATGGTACTATAGCCTCTTCGGAAACCGCCTTGTTCGGGAGGCTGGAAGTCATCAAGCCTGTGTTCGAGACGGTTCGTGATAACCCTTGAAAACAGCTTATAAACATGGCTTAGAAGTGTGATGGGTCTGTAGTTCTTCAATAGGCTGTCATATAAATGCTTACTTTAAAAATATTTCTTGTGACTGCAACCGGTGAAATAGGTAATTAATAAATAAAATATAATACTGAAATTTGTATACATATTTGTATAATATTTACACAATACACAAGATACTTACTATAGAATTACAAGTGTGAAAGAAACTGACAACTTTCGATTTCAATGTTTTGTCGCCTGAAACCTGAAGAAACGTGAGGTATGCCATGGATTTCTGACTCTGAGGATCCGTTAGGGCAGTATAATTAAAAATAATGCCTCAAATGTCGGAAACACGGTGATAAATTACTAAATCAAGAGTTTATATGATAGAAATTACACATACAAACAAAATTGTAGTGAATCGAAGGAAAAGAGAACTTAACAAAAGGCAATAAGGACGATATCGAGTTTTGCATGCAACTTATAATGCAAGTCCCAATATCCGGCATTATATTCGACGGTTCCAAAGGAAAATGAGACTTATTTCAAGGTATTAAGTACACAATAACGGGTTTCGGTACAACGTCTGCTACCGGGTTCATCGTGTACCAATAACCGGTAAAAAAACTACGATTTTAACGGGTATTGGGTCAAGTAGGGGTTTGTTGGTACCAATAGATGTGAACGGCAAAAAAAAATGTTTCTCAGTTAGATTCGGCACAATTTATAGGTTACATCGAAAAGTAATATATTCAAATATTTGCAAAAATGAACACTCTTACTTTAAAGTTATCCGTCTCAGAATGGCTAGCTCATCAATGCGACGTGGTAGCTTCGGAGTTCACTGTCAGAACTTTAATTTTTCACATAACAAACTTTTGTCACCGTATATTTTCGAAGATATTAAACTTATTGGACAATATTGCCTTTATAATAGTACAAAATATTACTGAAAAGGTAATGCCATACGCAAACTTTACTTAATTGTTGGTAGAAAAATGCAATAAGCAAAAAACTGACTTTTAACGGGTACTGGTACCTTAACGGAAATAGGTGCTTTTCCCTTAACTGGTGGACGAGTTTATGACCACTTGGAATACTTTGGCTCGTGGAATGGAGAATACGGATAAACGCTTTAGGAGGCTTTATTTCAATCATGGTTTCTGATTTTACGGTGGACTTAATTAAAGTATTTTGAACACATAATTCGAAGTACAAATAGTTGTGGAATATTCGAAGGTTAAGTGCATACAGCATCAGTTAGAATCAACAAAGAAATAAATAATTGTAGCTCCCATGAGACTTTCAATAGAGTTCAGAATCAGTCTTACACTTAAATGTCCAAAACTGAGAGGAGGATCACCTTCCTTACTTCCTGTTGCGAACTCGCACATTTATTCCATCCATATAATCTGACCAAGCAAGCTGTCAGCTCAACACGCGGCTTTTGTTATAATTGAATTTTGTTAACAGCATAGTTATGAGGTTTTATTGCAAGAAAATTAATTTTTATGAAGAAAAAACCATTTGTGTTACCATTTTGCATTTTCATTACCCCTAATTTTGGACGGGTTTATTGTTATTAAAACAAAGGGAGCAAACTATTGAAATAATAATTAGGGACGCATTTAGTGTGGAACAGTCAGACTCCCGTGCCATGGAGATTTAATGGATATTTCAATGTCAAAATTAGTTCTGTCGCTGTTCACAGACACTTACGGAACCTTATGTGTTACTAGTATTATTAACGCAGGCAAAGATTTGTTTTATTTGAAAATGTTTTTTTTTTTTAATATAATTGTAATTTAACCTATTTCTGCACGTTCATTATTTTGTTAAATACGCTCCTATGGATATGCATATAAACAGAGTAAGTCGTGTTTAAAATAATTAAATTTTAAATAACAATCAGTGAATTGAATTCTGATTTATGTCTGTCATAAATCATGCGAGATTATAAAGATCTAACGTTTGTATAAGACGTGGGTAAGAGTAATAATATACTGTGAACGAGATTACCAAGACTGAATCATTGAAGCTGACGAGCATACTTTCAGTACATTTCTGGCATATTTTAACGAGTTTTTACATTCAATACAATACTGCAATCCATAAAATTACATTTTATCTACAGCGTTCAATTGATTCAATAAAAAATAAAATATAAAAAT
Source organism: Helicoverpa assulta (assembly GCA_963856015.1). Taxonomy (NCBI): domain Eukaryota; kingdom Metazoa; phylum Arthropoda; class Insecta; order Lepidoptera; family Noctuidae; genus Helicoverpa; species Helicoverpa assulta. The sequence goes on from CAWLCW010000016.1 coordinate 9,817,741, forward strand.
TGTCTCTCGCGACTGTTTTGATCGTGTGCGCATACTCGGCCCACCCTTAATTGCTTGTCAACAAATTCTTGAATGGACAGCTCCACTGGACACACAAGATTCCTCTTTTTACCCACCCGAAATACTCGATAAACAAGTCATCAACACTGGAACCTTTTCCAATGAACGCAATCCGTGAACAAAACGAAAACTACTCGATACCCGAACTTTTCTTACTCCGATACAGTTGCAACGTTATTAGCGTAATAACGTTATACTTTCGTATCAATTATATTTTAAAAAATTCAACATACGAACCAGTATTCTGTGAGCATCTCGGTGCATCGACCTCATTTCATTGAACTAATTTTTTGGTGTGCTTCCGCATTCATGTAATGCGATACGCGAACATATTTCATCAAATTAACAGACGTTTGTTTTACTAAACCATATCGACCTTGGTAACTAGTATTTGAGGTAAAATCGGTGTATTTCCCATAAAACAAGTCCTCAACAACAAAAATAAAATAGCACCTCTGCATATTCGTGATTAAAAAACAAATACCTATGCAGATCTGCAAGAGACCGCGGTCTGCGCCGTTTCACTAGTTCTTAATTAAACAACCGAGCCGAGTACTGTCGCTTCGCTTATTAAGAAATAAATGAAATACACGCCTTATTCCAAACGAATGGAAAAATAAGAATGAACAGATTAATTCAGCATTTGTTTCGAAAACGAGAATTCTCGGGTGTTAAAACGAGAGTAGATAGGTATTGTAATTAATTTATAGATTGAGAAGAATAAAGTTTATTTTGGAGAGATAGGCGTCAGTAGGTTTTGTTTTTGTTTTTATTTAGGGAATAATCGTGAGTGGTAGTCGCGGGCGGTAGAACCAGTCTGCGCAGGAGTGCCACGCGCCACTCGCCGCCACTCCGCGCCGACGACGCACGCCTCGCTTTACATACACGATGCCTTCAACCTGTCGCATATGCCTTGTCCTTGCTAATATATGCGAATGTTACTGTGTCGGTTTGTTTGTCAGTACTTCACAAGTTATCCAAAGTGCTGATGAAATTGATAAGTTTTATTCAATTAAATTTAAGATGCCTGTGAATCCCGAAAACCATATGGAAAAGTCGGGAATCTAATTACAACTCAGTATAACTTCACAAGTTTGCGATTGAAACCTCCGATTTTCAAATAAAACTACCCACCCATATTTATATAAACTAATAGAAGTATTCAATTATTAATTTTACTAACTAGACACCTCAACTAGCTCATAAGTTATCCACAATTGCTTGAGTACCTATATCAAATGGGATTTTAATATATATCCTAATTGGATATTATCCCAATGTAAATTACCAATAATACTCTATACAAAACCAATTTAGCATGTCATTTAATAAAGAAGATTCAACTCTAACCAAATAGCCTTAAGTTCTATTCAATTAAAATTATCCAATCATCAATCACATTGACTTAAGGCTTCAAACGTAATGGCCGTTTCAGGTGCGCACACGCAAAGCAACTAAGGCTCTAACAGCACAATTAAAATTTCAAATTCCAATTTTGGTGTTGGCTCTTTTTGTTGGACGGTGCAATTTCACGGCGGTTTTTGTCTTGGGGTAGACAGAAATAGATCATGGCATAGCTGGGACTGGACTAGGTGGAATCCGCTTGCGTCCTTCGATTATTCGCCATTGCCAGTTGGCACAATAACCACCACTCGATAACCACCGTCCAATTAAGTTCGGTAGCGCCTGTTAAAGGCTCACAAGACAAGTTTTTGTCACTGACCATGCGCAGACGCTTAATTGGCGGATACTCGTCATTAGGTATGTGCAATGCAACTTTGCGGTTAGAATTACTTTTTGCATTTTAATTTGTATTGTATTTGCTTATCCACTTATTTAAGTAGCTACTTGATCATATTTTTAGTAATAACACCTGATATTTATTTTTAGCCATTGCATTTTGCTACTACAATTTAATTCCATTTTTACATTGTAGTGTAACATTATATCAAGGATTAACATTGTTGACAATATTTAAGAATATGAAAGTTAATTGTTCCGAACACAAGAACTCTTAAATACGTCGTCTATTAAACAATTAACATGAATGCTATTTATTAAATGCTCACATCAGGTTTAATTAACATGGGCTTGTTCATACAAAATTGTGGCTTGATCGATGTGGAAGCCCATCCAATTACTTCTCTTGTCGTTGAGATATTATTTACAGTCATCTTCTGTGTATTTATCACGAGATAACGATAAAATATTGCGTGTGCAATCTAATATACATCTGCGGGAATTGTAATTACATCGATTAAGACCACGGTATTATTCAGACGAAAAAAGCAACAAAACCAGAACTTGTAACGAAAAGATAAACTGATATTTTTCTTTATTAGTTCATTTTTCACGCTTTCGATCTATATTACAATTTTCATTTTTATATTTGCTTAGTCTTCTAATTCACAGTAGTTTCCAACTCTCACGGCTCCTGGCACACATCCAGCAACTAGCATGCTTTGCATCACACGGGTTTCTTCAAGTCCATCAACATCTTCACGATCTATTCCATCACCAGCACCTTCAAATTCTGCAGAAGAATTCATTAATACTTTATCAATTAACAATAGCATGATAACTAACAGAATATACCACTTCATCTTCTACAGTAGAACGCACTCAATTGATTATGCACGTTGGCGCACGTTGGTGTACAACTAATATTTCCTAGTGAGATATTGACATTTATATAGCGAATTATCTTCATTACCTTAGCTAATTGTAATTTAAATGATTTCTTTCGATGAATTAATTTAAAGCTCATTAGTTAAATGTTCAAGATTACCTATGGGATAATAGATATCTATTGAACTTCCATTAGTTTATAGGCATTATATGCATCTATAAATAGGAAGACTTATTAGCGTTTTTTATTAGGTACTTAATCTAATATGGGTAAATACAATAGCAGTGTGCAACGAATTTTTATATTTGGCATATAACGAAGAAAATTTACTTCTTATATATTTTTTTTTTTTTTTTTCTTAGCCCGTATAGTAGCCGGCATATAACTTGGCACTTATATTATATTAGTTTAATTTATCAAGCAACTAGATAACTTATTAAAAAATAAATATAAACTTGCTGGCTTAATTGGACCAGAAATTAAAATATAAAAGCTTCTATGAAACTCGTCTCTAAGCCTTTAGTGGCCATAGAAATGCATAGTTACGTTAATTAAAAGGCCGACCATGCACTTGCATGCACAATGACAAAGTAGCATAGCCCATAAGTGCATTCATCTTGGAGCATTAGACGTAACAGTGTGGACCGATAACGTTCAGGGTCCGCTTCTTAGCGCATTTCAAAGAAAAGCAAACGTGAACGCGTGCGTTTGTCGCCGCCACGAGCATTAGCCTGTAATGGATATGATCGAAAACCTGCTGCGGTTACATATTATGTCCATAGCTCCCCGAACTGGTCCCAATATCGCTTATTATGTATCGCCTTTGTGTTAATCATATCTTTCGCTCAGTATGGCAACCGTGGCGGCTACCGGTCGTTGGTCTATTAATAAAGGGCAGGCTTCCAGCGGACGGAATGCTCGCAACCTGCTATTGTAGTCTAGTGGTTGAAGGATTTGTGTTTTTAATCGCGCTGCCTCTCCACTGCCCGGAGCCTATTATTAGGGTTAATTGGAATTATTAAAGTTTTTTTTCATAGCAACTAGAAGTTTTAGCAGATAGTAGTGATGCATGCGAGATAGCTTTGAGTGAGGCGAGCTTTCAGATTAATGTATGGTTAGAGTACATGTTATGGAAATTTTAATAGAACGCGCTTGGGGAGGCGTATGATCGTGACCGTACGATTTCTTTCACTCGCTTCTTTTTGCATACGAATTAGTAATCTTCTAAATGTGATATAGTTACATTACGCATGACCGTATACAGTATGACGATATTTATAACTCTTTTTCTAGAAGCTGGTTACGCAGTAGGTACTTACGATGTTTCAAATTTCTTCACGTAGTTGCGCTTGTTAACTACAAAATTATACTTAATGTTAAAGCTAGCCGTATGTTTTTTCGATGAGTCGATTTTCACTTATTACTGCAGTTGGAAGCGTGTGCTGCGTATTGAGTGTGGCGTGTCATTTGCATGATTGTCGTTAATTAACTCATAAGGACCGTGACGGTGGACCAGCGTATAAACTTACGGGAGCATTTATCATCAAATTGCCGGGCTATCTCAAGCCACGGTACAATTACGGCCAGTTTAAAATGATTCAATGTCGCCAATCGCATGCGACATGTAGGTATACCTAAATAAATTTATATTGTTATTACACTTTTATCATATGGAGTATAACACATTACGTTCTTTTAACTTATCAAATTATTGAGAAAATTGCTAACTTTATAACGACATTATAAAAGGGTGATCATCCTGTTTGTCGATTAAATGGCTTATAAATTGATCCATTAGCTAAATAACACAGACATTAAAAAAGACTTGAAAAATGTAATGAAGTTTCGGAAAGAATGCCAGGCACTTTCTAATCATGTTCATGTTGCAATCAATTTTTACGTTATAATACCATCAGACTTATCTCTGAAGTGAAATAACAATAGGAACATACAAACCAAAGCTACTAACAAATCAATCGAAAACATCTGAACGGATTACAATTAAACACGGAACATTAGATATAATGTATGCGGCCTCAGGCGACGGCGTGCTTGTTACCTATCTATTAAATCTAAGAAACTCTTTATCATTAACGCAGTATAAATATTTATTTATCGATGGACGATCCGAAAGTTAATTCAGAAGCGAGTTGGTTAAAGAGCTTTTACACTCGTTCACAGTTATTAGAGTAAGAACTGAAACCCGACTTGTCTTGATGTGTCGAAATTAATTTTCGCTAATAGTTTTCCAATAAGAAGTTGCGGTGTAATTTGAATTTATGAATTAGAGATATCCATATGTAGACAACATTAGTTCTTTGTGCGTATTTTTTGCACACAGTAGATACAAGCAGCCTCCGTGCGAGGGTGCTAAGATGATGCAACAGATAGTCATAGAATATAATAATCACAAATGCTTCAGCTTCTTATCCAAAAAAGCTGTTATTACTTATGTAATCTTTAATATAATGACTGCACAAATGTACAGTCGCTCTAACTTCCACAAGAACACAAAATTCGACACTTCATTAAGGCGAGGCGATACGGTGCGCCCGCGGCGATGCCCACTAGCGCCACTAAAACAAACAACTCTATTAATTCCTACCACGCGGCGGAATCCGCTATGAAATTATATCGGGACCAATATCAATCATCCGATGTGTCCAAAGCGATAATCGATATACAAATTCAAATATTCAAATCGAGAACTAACACTGTATGTACCGATTAACAACTCAATTAAAATGAATTATTATGTGATGTTTGAAATAGAAATTTAATAAGCCTACTTTAAAAGGAGTTGTGATTGAATTTTCCTTTGATTGAAAAATTATACAAAGGAACACGTCAAGAGATCAGAAGTTTTGATACCCACTTAAATTCTAATCAGCAAGCGATGAAATATTATATATTAATATTAACATCATAGCCTCAACTAAAACTAGTCCCTATTAAGATATTCCGTGTAGATCCCATTTACTTACTACGTGTTGTTAGAACGATGAGCGATATCTATAGTACACTATACAAGGATACTGTATGACACTATACATATGTATTTTCAAAAATATTTGAGTTACAACCGTGTATTGGAATGGTCATCTTTTTAAGGAAAGAAATATAACTCTCACAGCATTTTCGACACATTAAACCCACCGCCATTAACGTGATCGATATTTTATGATCTACTTAGCACAAATCCGATTGTTGGAACTTCACTGTCGGTACCTCTGTACACAAGATAAGGACGAGAAAAATATGTTGCGAAAAGGATAATGTCTCCATTAAAATGTGTTTAACGTCGGATCGGCTTGGAGTAAGCTTGATCAATACACTTTCTATTGCTTTTAATATAATTTAGCTTTCCGATATTCCCATAACCTTAACTTTACCCATGAGCGCAACAATTTATGTGATCCACTTTTTTAAGAATAAGATTTTTTACGTAACAATAAAATATTTACATACAAAAGGAACGTTGCCGCTGAATGATAAATGCATCATAAGTGCCCAAAGGCATCTCGTTCGGTCGATATCTGTTCGGAACAAATCACTGTTTTATCGTTACTCCCATCGTAAAAAATATTGATATCAACATAAAAAAGTGGTCCAAAAACAATAGAACGGATGGATTGAAAGGATTCCTGCGTCAGATAACAAGTCGGTAAAAAACGATATGTATTAATAATAGCTTTACCTCTATAGTGACCATCTCCGAAACGCTGGTCATTCTTTGTTAATGGTGTCATTTTAAACTCTATCGTTGAAAGATAGTTTTGACAGTTTCCTAATCCATGACACGATAATATTGCTATCTCCATACTTAGATTTTTTGTACATTCTAATTGGACTAAAAGATATGGCCATGGTTTTCCAACTGGATAAAACTCTAATACCTCATGTAAATATAGAATTAGTTTATTTTAAAATATAATGTACAGATTTTGAGGTAAATAAAAAACTTAAGCCAAAAAAAAACTGTTATACCTATTAGCTTACTTAGAGGTAATGTAAAATGTTCTACCATTAATAAAAAAACCCCAAAGCTGTATTTAGTCTGGTTTTAGAATTGCAGATATGGCTTTGTTTGGTGTAGGTACAGACTGTCGCTTTGCACAAATAAAAAATCTGTTTCGAAACTACAACGTAATTTATTTGACACCAAATTCGTAGCATTTTACCTGGATTTATCAAAATTAGTCGAGACGGTATCATCAAAAATATAAAATGTCAAAATTATGGGACATTCAAGCTTATTTTATTTCACGGTAATTACATTTTCTGGTAACAAAAACAAAAGTTAATAACCGCCAAATATTAATGGGCATTATTTATCCCCGACCTGCCTTAATTGAGTGAATGTTAATCGGTTGACCACGCGCTCAGCTATCAATAAACACATAACTTACTCGTCAATGACTTCATAGTAATATAATAACTAATTTGCTTGATTGGATTAAGACGTCAAAGCGTGCTCATGGATTCACGGTCGGCAGAAAAGATCGGGTTACTATCGATAAATCTGTAACCGATATTTTGTTTGATGATCAGAATGTTTAGTAGATGGATAAGCGTATCGGCAGAAGCATAAAATGATACGGTGCATTATTTTCATAACCTAAAAACAAAATTATACGGAAGAGTTAATAACACTGTCATTTAAACAGTACTCGCAAATCTATAGGTACAAGATGCATGTCAAACGAGCTAAAAACACGATTCCTATACATAATAATTACACAATAAATATTAATCATTGCAATAGAAGTACTTATCTTATCCTGAAATATCTTGCATGTTGAATTACATTACTCAGATAACAAAAAATTAGATCAAAATTATAAAAAAAATATATATGATAGCAGAGCGTGGTTTCGATCCACGGACCTCTGGGTTATGGGCCCAGCACGCTTCCACTGCGCCACTCTGCTTGTGTCCGAGCTAGTCGAAAATATTCTGCTCTATCGATTAGTAGGTATCTATTTATATCTATTGCAGCCTGAGAAATTGGTCTACATTTTGCAATCGCATATGAAGCAAATTTCATCACATTACACATTATATTTTCTTCAATCAGTTTAATAACCATAACGTTTTTGCTAACCCTATTTCGCAAAATATTAAATGAAATTCCATTGACAGTGACAGCAATAACAAAAGAACAACAAAAACTCGCGATGATGATTAGAACGTAGACAATCATAGCAATGAACAATTTGTATGCAATTTATGACATTATAATCTGCAATCAGCTGTGAAGCACCATTCATTATAACTCGTTAAATATTTAAAACAGCATTAATTTGTTTCTGTCAATGACTTAATTAGTATCACTCTTCTATTCATATCTTTTGATGGAAAATAGTCAGAGCTATGCAATTATATTGCAAGGCCTTATAAAGATAGGTATTAAATGCATTCGTTTTAATTGGTAATAGCTTTTGTATAAATCAAATAGTTATTAACGATTCATTCGTTATAAAACCAGCTGTTTAATAGCTCTAATTCTGATATTATCTGAACGTCTTAAAACGTGTTCTGTTTCTGTCATTTCCATAATTCTTTTATTTCGGCAAATCTTGCGAGCGTAAAGAACGTTATCGCAAAACCAGAGGCTTATCAGCAGTTCCCTTGTTCTGAGGCAGCAATAAATTGTTTAAATATGCCATAATTCTTTGCTTCCTAAGATGAAGTTCCGATAAGTGTTTATTAGAACACGGGTGGTACAAAACCTGTGCGATATCGACATAAAAACAGGTGAACAACAAAAAAATGCCGACATTTTTTTCCGTTTGCCAAATCTTAAAAAGTGTTCCGAATATCTTCGAGCTTGTTCGACCCTTATCTCTGTTTGTTTAGTAAATAATGAGCGTTCGCCAAGTTGTTAACAAGTTCTGAATTTGTGTTAAAACCAAAAGATTAGTTGAAAGCAAATATTAAAATGTCTCAAAGTTTAATTGAAGAAACCCGTAAGTGTTGTCTTAATAACAGCTGTAACAGTGCAGAGCGAAGTTTGCAACGTTATCTCGAGCCGCCCATTTCATAACATGATTCCTGTATTAAAAAGTAAAGTGGTCAGATATTGTTGGTATTTGCATAAAGAATTGGCGGTTGGGCGTCGCGGCGTGTGTGGCATCCCTCTGTCTCCGCTATATGTCAGCGCTCAAGCAAATTAAGGTTTCAGGAACACGAGCCCCGAGCCACAAGCATTCCCCGCAATGTGTAAATACAAGTGGTAGTTAAACTCAGAATTCGTCATTTATGCTGTCAGGTTTGAAGTTTTGAAAAAGGGCCTTCTCCTAAACTTGACGGCGAAACTCAAATTAAGAAGTTTAAGATAACAGAGTCGTACGAAGCGGTGGATTTTATTTCGCAGATCGAAATGAAGTTTCAGTAATATATCGTGACACTTTTGAATAAATGACATAATAAAGATGTGAATGAATTATGATATCGATATTGAGTGTAGTAAATTAACGATGCAGATCGACGCATCCCAAAGATATTTATGAGATAAATTTGTCTCCCGCTTGCGCAGTGTCTCATTACTGCTGCCGACAAAGCTCCGGCTGGCCAGCATTTGTCACACGAACAGTTGCAAATAGCGAAACCCTTTATAATTTATAATTGTATAGGTACTCCTGATTTTTGCTTGCTAATTAGGAATATAATATGTTTTGCACACATAAGGAATAACGAGCGAGAAAATTGCATGACATGTGACAATAAATCAATGGCGAAAAAAATTGCAAATTTCGCTTTTTTCGATAACTACTTCGATGTTTCCAAGTAAACCAGTAAAGTGGTGTGAGGAATCCGCTTATTAAGTGGTGTTGAGATGTCTATCAAGTTTGATGCAGCTGAGCGGCGTGGCGGGGGAGGCTGCGCCGGCGCAGTGGCACGCGTTGTTTAACATTCAGTGCGCAGACGCCGCGAACATCGACTGCCGATGGCTCGTGCTCGCTTCCGCACTAAAACTCATTAAAATGACGAGCATCGAGGTTTCTTATTATAAAAATTTAATTTTGAACACTTCGGCTCGTTGATTAATAAAAACAACAATTATTGGGTATCTGGCTGAAAGATGATAGCCAGAAAAACTGGTTATGAGAAATGTAGTTGTAATGCTGGCAAAGACTAAGAATTATTTATAAAAAGCAATGCTTTTTCATTTCGATATTTAAAATGATAACAGTAGCCAACATCTGTAAAGGCTTTTTTACTTCTAAGCATGTTTTAGAAGATCATCGTCCGTAATATTGTTACTAAATAAATACATCAACAATATGTTCTTCTCGTTCTTTTTGTATTGAATCATGCCTTTTCGGGGTACAAGACATAAAAGTTCAGTGAGCACACCAGTAATTGGACTCTTGATTGAGACCTCAGTGCTGGTTTTGCAAACTGCTCTCCCGCAGGCTACGAACTTTTTGTCCAAGCTTCATAATTGATATTGAACAACGGGACACCCGCTGGTTCAATTTTCATTTAGTATTTTTTTCTTTTTTATTCATTAGACTAATAAGGTCATGATACAAATCGTCAGGAGCTCGGCATTGTAAAATCAGCAAGACATTACGTCTTTCAGATATATCACCTTCTTCCCACAATGGGATCGAAAAACTATTACCGCCTAAGGTATGAATGTACGCAAACGTTCCCAACAGTATATTGAGGGCATTTAATGCGGATTCCCTAAGGAGTCTCCAGTAAATAAGGCTTGTTTACGAGTGCCGTGCTGCGGAGGCGGTATGCCATTGTAGCGGCCTTCGACGATCACAGTTTATTGGCTAATTTTATTCAATTAAATTGTTCTCGTTGCGCGCCGACACCCTTGCCGGGCTCATTTTAACGCCTCGGAAATTATTGCAATAGATAACATAATACACGGCGTGCGTTCGACGGTAAGTGATTTAAAGACAGCTTCGGCACTTATGTTGCTGCAGCCACTAGTGCACGCTTGAATTTATTGTAACGGCTTGACATGCACCGCTACTCAAACTATAAACATAAACTAATACGATATTATTGCTATCTCCAACTGTCTGCGATGACTCGATGTATGGGGTTAAAAATTATTATAATATGTTAATTCTGAGCAACATTACAAAGCGGGTGGTGGCTTCCAAACAGTGAACGCGCCGTCAGCCTCATGCTGTGAATCCACTAAGACGTCTCATCACAACATTGTCCAGGGGACAAAACTATTATATCTACCCTTTGTTGGAGAAAAAAGTTGATTTCACTAAACTCAGTTCGCGTCATGCTGACAACGCATTTTACAAATCGTTTATAACAGAATTTTATTTTAGCTGAGCTGCGTATGCGCGCCGTTGATAAGTATCGTGGTTATGAATGTTGACATATGAATAACGTAACTATAAAAGGGTTGTATTGTTGAAATGTTAGCAATTTATGGGCGTGATATTAAACTTGTCGGCAGTTTTGATTCATCTCCAACCTCCTCGTCCCGTCTACGTGCATTATACCCAACAAAGAAAAAAGTTATTTTCATTATGTATTCATCCACATAAATATAATATCATAGAAAAAACACAAACTAAAACAGCAAGCAAAAAAACATATTGGCGACAAGTGTTCGAGCTTCCTCATCATAAAACACGTCGAAGTCTGGCCGAAGTGTCCACATCTACAAACAATGCGATGGCGTCTACTCATAAATCGTAACAAAAACAAATAAAATTATATTTAATAGGCTCGTGAGAACTGTCGCCCACCACCCACTGCGACAGGTTCGTTAAATATTTTAATTGCGCCGCTAAAAAGATCCCAAAATTTTATTTCTCGTAAATCAAAGTGGTGTCCACGGTAGTCCCCATCTTTTTTTGTTCAAATATTCTGTGGTTATATCTGATGGACTGCCACAAAGTAATTCCAACTAACATCGTGGAGTGCAAGTTCCTTAAAAAACGCATTTCTAGTATAAAGCAAGTATCGAAATTTTTGGGAAGGGTTTTAATAGCAACGTCATCAGTGAATCGTGAAACGAAATCTTACATATGGACATCGATTAGGATCGCTGCCTACGCTCCATCAGCTCAATTTTTTCGCTTCCAAAATTGCGTATAACTTGATATACTTACCACAAATCGATGAACAGATAAACCTTTGATAGAACCGTTCTATAATTCTAGTAAATGATATTGTTCACTCTAACCACAGTGCAAGAAAATTAAGATCATTTTGGAAAAAGGCACGTTTTACTAATAACGAAATGACTGCCATCTATGAAATGACAAATCAGTTGTCTCATCCTTCACCTATCATAACATCAAGATATAATTTCGTGAACGGAAGCATCATTCCGTCAAGGGTCGACAGTCATTCGAAATCCATCATTCATTCGCAACTAGACATTTAAACAAAAATTTCCGACTCAATAAATGTCTCTGTTTGTTTTTCTAGCAGGAAACATATTTGGTAAAAAGATTGGTAAAAAATGGAGCTGTGTGGGTGGTAGTAGTAGCTGACGACAGTTTAAGTAGTGTAACTCGATACGCGAGTCCAGTAGTTTGTTTTTCTTGCACACTCCAAATTGTCGGAAGCCAATGAGATGATGATATTATTTTGCCGAAGACCCATCGTAGACTTTATGGGCTTGTCGGCGTTACTAATGCCCGTTTTCACCGACATCCCCTATACTACCACATAAGTATGGGACCCTTTACTTAAAAGATCCCCTAAACCAGCCTCTAAATAAAATTGCTTTTCACCATCATTTCTATCCCCTAATTAGGGGTTACATAACTATGTGACGTTTTTTTTTCGATGTTAGTGACTGTTTCACTTGTAGACCTATCGATACTTTTAAATATTATCGTTTTTTATAAAATTCTCTGAAGTTTTTACACAAATAGATATAGTTTATGATAAATAATGTTTTCATGGCAATAATAAACATAATTTCATTCATTTTTTTAATTAATTTAATATTTTCTAGCATTTTTACTCTGTATATGCATAACGAAACTTGCATTTAATCTGTGGTAACTTTTATTTGAGAGTTGGTTGACATTTATGTTTGTTTTCATCGCTTTTAGGTAAGGACAGCATTTGTAACTACACAAGTTTAAAAGAAATAATCGTAGCGTAACTAAACAAAAAAAATACCACGCGCACTATCATAGCGGTAGGTACTTAATTAGGTATGGCATTGTATGTGCATAAATACAAAACTATTTATAAAAGCTTGTAATTAGTTTCACAACGGGTGGGCCTGAAAATGAACATGGACAAGACGAAAATTATGTCAAATGTCCATGTTGAGCCCACCCCAGTCTCTGTTGGAAGCTCGGTACTCGAAGTTGTTGACTCATATATCTACCTAGGACAAGTAGTCCAATTAGGTAGGTCCAACTTCGAGAAAGAGGTCAACCGCCGAATCCAACTCGGCTGGGCAGCGTTCGGGAAACTACGCAATGGCTTTTCGTCCGACATACCTCAGTGCCTCAAGACGAAAGTCTTCAACCAATGTGTGTTACCAGTGATGACTTACGGCACCGAAACGTGGTCTCTCACTATCGGCCTCATCTCAAAGCTCAAAGTCGCTCAACGAGCTATGGAGAGGGCTATGCTCGGTGTTTCTCTACGTGATCGAATCCGAAACGAGGAGATCCGTAGACGAACCAAAGTCACCGATATAGCCCACCGGATTAGCAAGTTGAAGTGGCAATGGGCAGGCCATATTGCTCGCAGAGCAGATGGCCGATGGGGCCGAAAAGTGCTGGAGTGGAGACCACGGACTAACAAGCGCAGCGTAGGACGTCCACCAACAAGGTGGACAGACGACCTTATAAAGGTCGCCGGAAGACGCTGGATGCAGGTCGCCTCCAACAGGTATCTGTGGAGATCTAAGGGGGAGGCCTATGTTCAGCAGTGGACGTCCTATGGCCGAGATGATGACTGATCTATTATCCGGAAATTCTAAGGCGTGTTCAATCTTCTCCAATAAATACAACACTGATGATTTACTTAACCTATATCTCCGAAAAAAATCAGTTTCATCAAAACTTTCGAAGTAATTTGGTCGTTTTCGATATATTTTTGGTCTACGATGGATATTTACGTCGAATATAGTCGAAACCGTGTCTAAATTTTCTAAAAACTCATATAAATCACTATCCATCTTCGTTTCTTAAAGGATCACTCACTTATGTGCCGGTTTATGGGCCAAAATGTCGGTCCCCTAAATTTAGGGGACTTTTTAACGTTTAGTTGACCCCTAACGGCTGGTGAAACAGAAACCATCTTCTAACGGCCCCCTAAGTATGTTTAGGGGATCCCATAAACTTAGGGGATGTTGGTGAAAACGGGCATAAGTGTTTACGGAAGCGGCTTTTAATGGGCACTTAACAGGAAAGTTGGCTTTAATGCAGTCATTACACTTCGGAACCAAACTGATCCGGTTTTGCGGCTACTGTTACTATGGATAATGTTGCAAGTTATTACATACTAAAATAATGTGATGGTCATTTCTACTTAATATAATTTGTGACTGTAATTTGACATCAGTACTTATTAAATAGCATGAAGTTAAATTATTGGGTTTTGGATTTTTATACAGGCAGCCCATTTATAATCATATGTAATACCTTTCAGTACATACACTTCAGGAAATTCCGAGCTTGTTTTAATAACTTTTACAATGATGGTTCTATGAAAATATAATTAAATATAAGTAGGGTGTAACCTACGAACATTTAAAAACATTTTATAAACAAGCTTCCATCCTCGAAATATTAATCATAGTACACTCATCGATCACCGAGCGACGATAATAATTAAAATCTATTAAAATCTATCATCTACAAATCACGTTCATCCAGTACTGCGGCCAGTAACAAAATTAATCGCAGAGATTTTTTCTCTAGATCAATAAAATGATCGAGGGTTCCCTGTCCTTGTATGTGTGCGTGCGCAACAGGGAGGAGATCACGTGGCTGTACGCAGCACAACCCCTATTGATATCTCTTTTCCCTTTCTAACAACAAGAGTTTTAGATATAAAGAGAAGGATAGAAGATTTGCATGTGTGCGTAAATCGGCGCGGGCCCGAACATCTGCCTGGTTCCTGATATTTTTTGGTCGGTTAAGTTAGTCGAATAATAATACCGAATTAAATTTGATTAAAGTTAGAATTGATTTTAGTGTAGTTTATCAATTTTGTTACAGTTTTAATGTAAAATATTAATTAGACCGAGTACTTTGGATGGTGTACAAACCAAGTTCTATTTCATAACTGAAACAATACAGACCCCTTTTTGCACTCAAATATTTAAACTATCAACATAATCATATTTTCTTCAAAAACACTTTCACGTTTCTTGCTTCAATAGCCCATAACAACTCTTATTTTCAAACAAAATGTAAATGCACAGCATGTAACGGTTTTACCATTGAAATCAGGAGACCGACTCATACAGACCGACTTAAAGAAAAAAAAGTTGATCTTGTACCTTTGCAAACTTATCAAAACGACAATTCTGAGGACCTTAATCACAGTTTGGATGAATGAAGTAGGGAATAAAATGGGGGAATAATTTCGTGAACGCAAAAGTAATGTTGTTTTATTGTAAGAAGTTGGCAAAGAGTTCATTGAAAACGAATGCAGTCCTAAGGTCTTGAAGGAAGGGGCAGGTCCAAACGTCTCGTGTGGTGTTGAACAAAGAGAATAAAAGGAGTATTATGTCTGGACCACGGATCTGATGAATGCACCTCGTACTGTTGGAACACTTTTTAAATGTAGGTACTCCAGATTTCGTTATATTTAAATGCATCGAATGGGAACCAGACGGCTTTTTAATGCGCCAAAAAACAAGCCTTAAAAATGAAAACTTGCACCTAGCCACGGTAAAGATATGGACAGTATGGAAACTAAGCCTGTTTGCGGACATAACTACCTACGCTCCGTTGAAGCAATAGGGTTGTCACTTTTAATGATATTGGTGATGTTTTTTTTTACTTTTTTGTTCTGTAGTGATCAATCATCGAATTTAATTAACTACCTAACTAGCTTACAATACAATTTAAATAGGTAATTTCATAGCTTTGGTTAATCTCAGCAAAAAACGATAGTTTGAACACGAAAAACATATAATATTTACACAACAACTTGTAATTACTAAATTATAGCTTTATATTAGATCTGTAACTTTTATAATTACGGTGGCGTAACCTTTGCAAGTTTTGGCGGGAGTAAGCGAGCCGAGTTTGGACGAAAATGTTTCGGGCGTTAGTTGGAGCGGGCGCGCGGTTGTCGCCGCACCACCTCGCGCGCGATGGCGCGCAGACAAGGCTCAAGGACTTTTTACACAAATACATAATTATCAAACAAATAAACTACTGCTTAAAATAATCTTCCAATTGATTAAATAATTGTTGTTATTGTATTTACACTTATTTTTAGCTGTTCTTTATTCATAAACTGAGTTTTTTAAATTGAAAGTCTTTAGATAACTACCTAAAAGCTGGAGTAGGTATAATAATTAAAAACCCATTACATAAAAAATACCTATTGTTAATTTATATCTACAACATATTGACAGAAAAATATTTTCGTCTGCTACGGCACGTTCGAAATTCTTTGTTTATTTATTACTAGCTTTTGCCCGCGACTTCGTTCGCGTGGAATAGTGATTTTTGGTTTGACCAATAGATGGCGCTATATGTCCGAAATAAATTTTATTTTTATTTTTATATTTTTTTGTAATAAAAACTATCCTATGTCCTTTCTCAAGTTCCAAACTATGTCTGTACCAAATTTCACACAAATCGGTTCAGTAGTATAGGCGTGAAGAAAAGACAGACAGAAAGACAGACAGACAGACAGACAGAGTTACTTTCACATTTATAATATTAGTTAGGATTAAATTTTGACTGCACTATCGTTTTAAGCACCCTCAAAAACCAGGAAAATGATACCCATGATGAAAAAAATGATACCTGTTACAGCCGCCATTTTGGTTTTACGTTTTGACTGCACTATCGTTTTAAGCACCCTCAAATACCATGAATATGACACCCCTGACGAAAAAAATGATACCTGTTGCAGCCGCCATCTTGGATTCACGTTTTGACTGCAGTATCGTTTTTAGCACCCTCAAATACCATGAAAATGACACCCATGACGAAAAAAATGATACCTGTTGCAGCCGCCATCTTGGATTCACGTTTTGACTGCAGTATCGTTTTTAGCACCCTCAAATACCATGAAAATGACACCCATGACGAAAAAAATGATACCTGTTGCAGCCGCCATCTTGGATTCAGGTTTTGACTGCAGTGTCGTTTTTAGCACCCTCAAATACCATGAAAATGACACCCATGACGAAAAAAATGATACCTGTTGCAGCTGCCATCTTGGATTCACGTTTTGACTGCAGTATCGTTTTTAGCACCCTCAAATACCATGAAAATGACACCTATGACGAAAAAAATGATACCTGTTGCAGCCGCCATCTTGGATTCAGGTTTTGACTTCAGTATCGTTTTTAGCACCCTCAAATACCATGAAAATGACACCCATGACGAAAAAAATGATGCCTGTTGCAGCCGCCATCTTGGATTCACGTTCTGACTGCAGTATCGTTTTTAGCACCCTCAAATACCATGAAAATGACACCCATGACGAAAAAAATGATACCTGTTACAGCCGCCATCTTGGATTTACGTTTTGACTGCACTATCGTTTTTAGCACCCTCGAATATCTTGAAAATGGGTGATGGGTGTCCTATGACGAAAAAAATTATACGTATTTCGGCCGCCATCTTTAATTTACATTTTCTACAACTATTACACTATCGGCTTAAATATCCTCATAGCCGCTGCATCACAGTTAAAATATAATGATTTCGAACAACCCGCAGCAGTATAACAATAAATAAATCGTTCGCTCGCGGCATTTCCGGAAAAAAAAATTAAATTAAACGCGACCACTCGTCTTGACACGCGTTACTGAGAGCACCGCGAGATCCCCCCGGAGCCTCGTCGGTGTGCCATGTTTGTGTGAGTGAGCCGTTTCGAACGTTTGTTCGTAGTTTCCGAACTGCTCTACATTTATTTAAACTGTGACCTAGCTTTTTTTCTAGGTTTTCTGACAAAGTGAAGTATACA
Source organism: Helicoverpa assulta (assembly GCA_963856015.1). Classification (NCBI taxonomy): domain Eukaryota; kingdom Metazoa; phylum Arthropoda; class Insecta; order Lepidoptera; family Noctuidae; genus Helicoverpa; species Helicoverpa assulta. The sequence goes on from CAWLCW010000016.1 coordinate 9,835,562, forward strand.
TATACTGTAGAATTCTTTTGTTTTGATAAAGGCATGCAAAATAAACACCACATTTTGATATTTGTACGCATTTCAGGGCAAGACTAGTCTGGGTGACATGTCTTAAAAAAATGGTAAATATTAGGTTTGAATGCAACACTTCTAAGGTTCTCTCCTTCTCTTCATTTACTTATATTCAACTTACATATTTTGATAATGTAACTGGAGGGACTGTCAAAAGTACGCCAAATAGTCTAAACTGTTAAACCACATTCCTGATCAAATCCAAATAAACTAAAAACTTTTACTTTCATATGAACCTGGTTCTTATTGGTATCAAAGGCATCTTTGTCTCATTGTTATCCTACAGAATCATACCCAATATTTTGAAGCGGATATGCTTACAACTCCCCCTTGCAATAAAAACGTCTATTGAATGGCTGGTCTAGTCGTCTAGATGCAGTCTAAGGGTTCCAGACATCTTTGTTATACTGACCTTAGCTTATTTAATTTTCAAGTTGAAGGTTCCCCCTTTATTCGCGTTCTCTGTTTCTAATAATAGGTACGTCTGGATCGGGGAAGCCCTCAATAGCCTAGCTAATTCAAGGTGTCCTATATTGAGATAGGTTATAGCATTAGAAGGTAACTGGGTATTGGGAACTATTCATAACACAGCTGTTTTGGAGTATGAATGCGCAGGTTAGGTTCTTTGGTCTTTGTGAGTTTGTTTGGTCTAGACTTGGTTTAAAAGATTTGTTTTGTGTTAAGATTCCGATGGCTTTTGGATTTATGACCCGATAGTTGAAAAGTCAGACGTGAATGTTTCGAGCTGCGATCAATACAACTACAGACTTTGCAATAATTAATTAATTACCTTAGACTACCCTAAACCGTCATCCTCAATAACATTCATGAATCACCGCAAGAAAAATAAAGCATTCCAATTTTAAAAAGCATACTTTCAAAAAGGGTTCAGTTGTTTTGACAGATCAAACCTCCTTCGAATCATGGCATCTTCAATTCGATACACCTTCCCCTGCCAGCAATTACCATATGGCCACGCTAAATATAGCCAGGACAGTATGCACCATAGTCACACTTACGGATCCCACATGTTCGCAAGATGTTGAGCCTTGGTGTTCGCCTTACTGAGCGGATTGCCGCGAAAAAACGCGACATCTTGAGTTACAGGATGCACTTTGGAGTATTAGGAGCAGCACTCGTTTTACCTCAGTAATCCATAGACAGTTTAATGTTTCGTTGCTCGAATGTTCTAAATTTAATTGTGGCTCTTCAGCTTTAAACGTCTTCTTTCTTTTTAGGGTTCCGTAGCCAAAATGGCAAAAACGGAACCCTTATAGTTTCGTCATGTCCGTCTGTCCGTCTGTCCGTCTGTCCGTCTGTCACAGCCGATTTACTCGGAAACTATAAGTACTACAGTGATGAAATTTGATGGGAATATGTATTGTATGAACCGCTACAAAAATATGACACTAAATAGTAAAAAAAAGAATTGGGGGTGGGGCCCCCCATACATGTAACTGAGGGATGAAATTTTTTTTTTCGATGTACATACCCGTGTGGGGTATCAATGGAAAGGTCTTTTAAAATGATATAAAGTTTTCTAAAAAACATTTTTCTTAAAGTGAACGGTTTTTGAGATATCAGCTCTCAAAGTCGTAAAAAGTATGTCCCCCCCCCTCTATTTTTATAACTACGGGGTATAAAATTCTAAAAAAAATAGAGGTGATGCATGCTAATTAACTCTTTCAACGATTTTTGGTTTGATCAAAGTATCTCTTATAGTTTTTGAGATAGGTTGATTTAACTGTAATTTACGGAACCCTTCGTGCACGACGACTCGCACTTGGCCGGTTTTTTTTAATTTTAACTTCTCAGTGTACATTTTTTAAATAAAATTTAAACGAAATACAGTTTTATACCAAAATGCCCTTATTTATTTCTTCTGCGCATGAATACGCCTATCAAGTATTTGATCTCAGGTAAATGCGCTGCTATTCGTTGCCTTTTAAAACTGACAGGCGCTTCGAATTTTATACTTGTAGGTACGCATGTACCTAATCTTCAATCCTCTACTGTAGGCTTTACAGTATTACATTTCTGTGAATTTTCTAGTTCAGATAAATATGAGTAAAGCACATCTTTCTAATATATAACTACGTGTGTCCTATGTAACATAGAAGTCCAGAGAAACTTACCGAGTGCTCCTATCAGCAGTTCACAGAACAGGCGCTCAAAACGTGTAATACTTAACGTTGCATGCACTGAAAAACATACTGAAAAATCTAAAAATAATATACCTACCCGAGTCTCTAATCTGTATCTAAATAGTAAATACTTTAAGAGAATAATTATATATCAAATTATTTATCAATTATTTATCAAAGCCCTCACTTAGCGTTGCAGGTACCTATAAGTAGGAATCATATATACCCCTTTTAGCTTAAGACAGAGGGGAAACCTACAGGTTGGCATTAATTCTGGCTTCATTATGTAGAAACGTATTCGTTAGGGGTCGCCACCTGTTACAGCCGCAACGAAGTAACAGAAATGCAAAATGTTATTCCTTTCAAGGCTTTTAAATCTTAGTTTGGGTGTATGTTAAATCTTATTCACAAAATTAAATAAGCCCCTTAATACCTATAATTATTATTATAACGATACATTTCTATTATTGAAACCTCAGTGCTTTTAAAATCCCGTCAAGCAGCCTCATTAGTAGATCCTTCTAAAATGTTAAGAGAAGAAAGACGAAAATGTTTCAAGGAGTATCGTATCACTTAGTACCTAACCGCGTTTCGGAGTCCAGACAGCAAGTGGCCTTACGTAAAACAGAACGTTCGACTTTTAAATTTCTAGATAGGCTAAGCAGATGACAACACTTATATCATTTAACTTAATAGATATGAACCTTTGAACCTCTATCTATGAACGGATCAAACAATCCCGTTTACAGTCCCACTAGTTCTTTCACCAGCACACAGTAAAGTAGACTCTACGCCATCAATCTTAGGAATCAAAATAGTTTAGTATTATGATGTGCAGTTGTACTGAAGATGCAACAATGGTCATACTAGGATAGTGGCGCGTGCCACAACACAAAAGCTAAAGGGCACGCAGCTGGCGTGGGTGTACACACACATACAAACAGATCGGTTAGATAGAAAAAAAATTAATTATATTTTCTATATAGAGAAGTCGATTAGTTCAACATTACATTCAAGAGAATTATATGGCTTTTTGAAGCTTTTCATCCTTGATAGTAAGGAAAAATATAAGCTATGCAGCTACCAATACATATCATTCATATTAAAAGCGCGGTTTATTTAGCGTGTGCGTTGTATAGTCACAATTTAAATATTTTATTCAGCCTATAAAAAACCTTATAGTTGAATAGAAATAAAGTAATTAAAACCGATTTTAAAGGTCTCTCAAACATTAAAAGTAATATCAGTACTTCAGCACTACAAAGTTATGTTCCATTACCAATCCCCTGCGCCGGCGCAATCATTTCGGAGTTCCATTGAAACACGCGAACGGTTTTAGCTCCATTACTACATAATATGTGTGATCTAGACGTTAATGTGTGAGTGTGACATAATAAAAGTGGTGTGTGTTGGTATGTAACTGCAACTTACGCACACAGACATACCGGTAGTTGGGTGCGACACCCCATGAAAATTATATTGTCCTTTACGCTGTTCAGGTTTTGGGGCATCGTTGCGGTTCGGTACTGCGGCCGTCTTTGATTTTGATGCGTAGTTTTACTCAAAACTATTTTGTGTGGAATATTTTTAGTAATGTAGTTTTGTACCGTTTGCTCTTGTACTGAATGTAGAATGATAAAGAAACTTAGTTTTTTTTTAACACTGTAGATCCACTGAAATAACAATGAAATTGTAACGTTCAAAATTTATTGTATTCTATTACATCATTAATTTAGCCAACGACTTTAAAGCACTTCTAATCAAAAACTGAAATGGAACGTAAATGCAGCAGAATACCTAGTATCACTACAAAATTCAACATTCTAATAATACTGAACAGAAACGCTGCCCCATTCCGCCCTTTGAAAGAGCATGTGTGCAACTAGTAAACGTAAGTACCCCTGTTGATCCCCCCGCGAGCCACCCCAGGTGCGTCCGCACGGCACGCGCCATTCCTGTCGCGGCCGGCGCTCTGACGCCATCGAATTCTTCTACTCCACTTTACTAGAAAACAGTTATTTTATACGTGATCCAATCTAACCCGAGTCCGCATCTAACACAAAGTAAACAATCGTAACATGAGAAAACGGCAACTCATCGTGCCGAAATGAGTTCCATCGGCGTCGTCGTCTTCCGCAACTCGCCGCTCGGCAAGTCGCAGGTGCTCCAAGAATCCGTGAATAATACCGTGAACATAACAAACAATGATGCTAATCAAAACTCCACACGTGAAATTATAATAGTGAGAAAGAAGCCGAAATTTCAATCTGTACCGGCAACCGTGTCAGTGACGTCATTAGTTCGTGCTGCTGAGCCTGTAACGTCATCAGCTCCATCGGCCAAGAAGTCTCGTCCTAACGAAAATAGTGCGGAAGAATCAGTGCGGTCCCCAACTCCACTAGCAGTTGCTCGCCGAAATGCGCGGGAACGTAACAGAGTACGCCAAGTTAACGATGGATTTGCCGCTCTTCGACGACATATCCCTGAAGAAGTTGCATCTGCCTTCGAAAACGCTAACTCCAACCGAGGAGCTAACAAGAAGTTAAGTAAAGTGGAAACTTTGCGTATGGCAGTGGAATATATACGAAACTTGGAAAATTTATTGAACATTGGCCATGATAAAGAAAATACATCACGTCCGTCAATGGAATCGTTCCCTTCTCCAGCATCCTCATCACCGAGAGAAAATAGTCAAGAAAGAAGTTACTACATAATACATTCTCCCACTGGTGACGACGATGATATGGATGAAGATGAAATAGATGGCTCTCATCATCTTCGTCGACAGCAATATGTGGATCTACAAGGAACAGAACAATTTCAGTTAGTGGCCACCCCTAATTTGTACGAGGAAGAAGAAGGTTCTGGGCAACCTCTGACACCGTCATCAGACCTTCTTGGACATGAAGATATAAATCCTCATCTGATGGATGGACATTTCGCATTTCCCAATTCAGCAGAACAGTTCACAGTTATCCCAGAAAGACATTACCTGAATGAAGCTGATGTGAATGTGAACGACAATGATTTTGAAGTAAAGTATTCTGCAATAATGAATCAGCAACTTAATCATAATTTCACTGAAGATACCAGTTTGCCATCGATTGATCCTGGTTTAATTTTAACGCACAACGATTACAAATTTAAAGCTGAAGATAACTCTTTTGTTGAAGATCAATTTAACGATGACATAGAATTAAAGAAAGAGCTTCCAGATATTCAAGTGACACCAGAAGACAGAGAACAATTTGAGGAAACTCTAAAATGGTGGCAAGAGAAAACTAAACAGGCGCGAGTTTTGAAAAATAATAAGAACTAACTATAAGGATTTATTGTACGTAGTTCTTGTGTAGATAAATTTAATTCCAGATATTTATTGCTGTAGAAGTGTAGTGTAGTAAAACATAACATACAGCTGTTAGTGCCAAAGTCGGTTGAAGCGCGGGCGCAAGGTGTGTCGTAACGGTCAGGCGAGCCTGTACTTCAAGCTTTGTACATTGATCGTGTTATTTATGTTATTCTAGCAATGTTACATAGTTCAATGGCTTAGACTTCAGTGTATTGTAATGTAGAAGAGAGAAAAGCTCTCAATAGTAGGTACCTAGTTCCAATATTGTAAATATGAGTACGAAAGGGCACCTCTTTATACAAATTGATTAAATAAACTTAGTGCCTTCTATTATAATAAACATTGTGATGTTAGATTTTAGTTACTTTATGACAATAAAAGATTTAGTTCCTTGATTCCATGTTTTCTTTTATTTATTTAAATTCACATGTCAAATGTAAATTCCCATTAAAGTAAAATTTACTCTAGCCTCATTATATTCATTCTCTTTCCTTAATTTATCGATTGCCAATGACATTAGTAAGGGCATTTACAACACATTCAGTTAATAGCAACCCTCAACCCTCTTATGCTAATGCTGCAACCAAATCGTTTGACAGTTAAATGACCCACTCTTTGCAGCTTAACATAAGCCGCCACGTTCGAATACTCCGTCATCTAAATCTCTTGTTAACTGATGGTTAAACTATTCAGAATTAATTTTGGTTGCAATTATAAGAAATAGTTTTGGCTGAAAAAAAAATGGCTTTTCTTTTATTTAAATTTCTTTTCATATAATTAATTTTGCTGCATATATATTGCAAAATATAACATTTCGTCTGTTATTTGAGAGCGTAAAACGATATGGGGACAAACAATCCAATAAATTGTACGTACTAACTACTATTTTCCTCTGCTCAACCTAAATAATCTGAATTCTTAGCACAACTTAAAATATTCTTCGAAGTTAACTCTTAAACTCTAGTTAAAGAATCAGTGGAGTCAGCCTAAAACCCGAGCCGTTAACGGTAAGGCGATAGCGCTATTATGATTGTAATGCGCCGCCGTTATCCCGAGTAAAAAATACCAAATTTCAAGGGAGAACCATACAAACGAGTTGATTACGGTTTTGTAAGGGTTGACTGTACAGATTTTAATTTCTATGCAGTCTGTTTTGAGATATTCAGATTAGTTTAATTCTAACTGTCACTTTCAATGATATTAGAATACGTACCTACCTAAAGTTTTTTTTTGTTTGGATTGGCCAATGAGATTTTACAAAGAAAGAAAATTATGAAAAGATTTTAGGACTTTTTTCATTGCAACTATTCAAAATACGAAAAAGTGCTTCAAATAATATGAATTCGTACCGTGACATTGCTTCAGTGAGAGTTCCAAAAGCGCGTCTCCTAATGTAAATAGCGGAAGTTTCGCTGAAAAAGAATGCGACCAATTTCAAAGTTAGTAAACAAGAAAGTTTGCCTATTCCTTCGTTGGTTTCGTTACGCACGTTCCTTATATCCGCCGACGAGAATGTTAATTTCTCCCTAATTTTTTTCCATATATATCGAAAAATCGCCATATTTCATGGCGTAGTTCCACGCTATTTTGACTTCCATTTAAATATTTTCCGCTCCATTCGTCAGGCGCTGTTTCAAATGATTAAAGTTTTTGATACACATGGGTGAATATCGATCACGTAAAGTGGGTGAACTTCCAGTTTTGAAGTCTTTTAACAGAATATACATATAACTATAGAAAAGAGGTGCGTTTAATTACCTAAATAGTCGATAGGTAGATAGATATATACTTTATGAGGTACACCAATTTTACTCTAGAGTTTCCCGACATCAATGCTTTTTACCATCTATAAACTGCAATAAACTTTCATTCAACTACATATATCTAAACAAAGCTAAAACAAGCGATGACGACGACACTAAAACAAAGGCAGTAAAGAATTCAAATTACACTATTTGCTTTGTTTCAGCAAACGAATTAGTCAAAGATGTTTAAACATGACTTAGGTAATTCGTCACAACAAATGATAGTCAGAAACTAGATCAACATGATTCATTTTGTCTGACTACATCTTATGACTTTATTGTCATACCTTTATTCTAGAACAAACCAGTTAGGAATTTCTCTTGGAAAAGGCCAATGTAATCAAGTTTTTTATCGAGATAATACAACTCACACCTAGCGTAAGGTCACTGCAAAAGACATTTCTTAATTGCATTTCTAAATTAAAACTGTGGGCGGTTCTTTTTTAAATGGCTAAGAACGCATATTTTCTTTAGCAAGTGGCCATAATACTTTTAAAACAAGTGTCCTCTTAGACCGATATCTTAGTGCCGTTATCTGCAGAAGCAGTATAGTTTAACGAACGCTTATTTAACTATCATTATCTGCGTAGATTATTACTGCACTTAAAACGCTTGAAGACCTGTTTTGTGGAACTTTGTAAGCAACTCCTTCTTGGTGTTGGGTAACAAGTGCGTCTTTTGTTTTGAATTTTTGTTTCAGTATTTTTGCTTAACTTAAATAGCAACGCCTACTTCGTACAGGGTACCAAATCTTTTTAGATTTGATTCAGAAAAATGATCAGTGTGATTTCGGATGAGGAATTGTATAATAAGAACTTAAATACCACGCTTTTGTTAAAATTATGTTCTCACTTTTACCTCTACTTACATAATGTAAAACAAAATTATACCCGCACTAACATTTTTAATATAAAGTCAATGTACTTAAAAATAAAAGGGCTACTAATTACACTTTCTTATATTATTAGTTCATTTTATATGCGAGTCCCGCCGGTATCGCACGTGACAAAATTCTTCAGTGCAATATATTAAGTCAGTAATCAGGTTATGCGATGCGTGGGAATGGCGGGTCCCTTGCATCACAAAACCTACGAGGAAGATATCCTGATCGATGCCGCTTCGAAAAAAGTCCGTTACGAGCCGCTATGCCTTTTGTTGTCTTGAGTATAGTACGCCTCACATACCTTGATGCTTCAAGCAACACGTGGTTTTATTCGTAGAACAGATAAACGTTTTAATACCTGTGCATTATGATGCGTTATTTGATGACAATTTTATTGTTCTCACACCCAAAAATAAGGTTTTCCGGCTTTATTTTAATTGCCGGCAATTATTGTATCGATTACTTTTGATAAAAATAAGATTATGTATTCAATAAAGATTGACACAATCTCTCACCGTTATAAGTAATAACTTTCATAATAAACATGATTTTGTATTTCGTAACATCATTTTAAATAAATGAATAAGTTTTTAGAATGCAACTAAATAAATCCTTATTATGTCAAGACGTTGGAATTCGAACGATCAAGACTGGTTGGTCGGACAATATGGCAAAGTAAAGTCAAAGAAGCTACCCTATTGTTGTATAATATTTATTCTTGCGTGGATCTCCCCGAAGTCTTTCAGCGAGGTCGACGCCATTGTCACAGGGTTCATGGGAACCAGCAAAAAACGGACTTTACCTTTAGGGTACTACCGAATTCACTAAAGAAACTGAATAAGCACTTTTTCTACACATCGTTCGTGCATCCACGTGTTCCAAGATTAGGATGACGTATATTTTTGTATTAATAATCTGTGAGGCTTATGCAAAGAGCCTCGGGGATGCAAGTAAAGACCTGCCCAAAAAACTGTGTTTGTTTATTTAATTAACAGAGATGACATTCTTTTGCAACAGCAAATCCTTTTGCACGTGTAAACCTCTGTCACGCCCTGTCATGCTTAGATACAAAGATGCGATCTCAAAAATTGTCTTTGAGCTTAAGTTTTTACTGTGTATCTTTTCCTTATATTACTCAAGCAAATAGAAGAACTAGGCTTCAAAAATTACGTAACACAATGTACGTATTTTGGAGTGTTTGTACAAGATATCTTGTTATATGAACTATCTTGACACTTTGATCAGATTTATTTAACTGTGTTTTACTTGTTGATCGTATTTTCAACGTATTCATCGTCGTGTTTTATATTTGCTTAAAATGGCTTTACCAACATAATAAGATCCTTTAATTTACTGAATAGGGAACTCAAACTGTTCCCCACAAAGTTAAATATCGACTTCTTCGATAGCACGCTGGCGTGTTGAATTTGGGAACATAAAAGAAAAAGGCTTTCCAGTGGTAAATAAGTGAAAATTAGTTTTATTGTAGAAGAATATTATAATCGGTGCTCACAAGGAAAAATTTGTATCCAGAGTGATATACATTTTGTTTGTTCTTGACAATTTAGAAAGATTAAAAATAAAATACATCCTCCAATGAGATGAAGTTGAATTGTGTCAAGAGAATTTTTGAAAATAAAAACACGTCCTAACCATACCTACCCAGTTGTTATGAACGACAAACAGAACTTATTTACCTCACGTTGATGAAATCTCACAAACCATAAAATAAAATAAAAAACCTACATAGGTACACCGCGGAATTAACGAAACGCAGCAATATACTTATCTTTTTGTGTTTCCGACACGGGACCAGATTGTATGAGATAGTCGACAGTGAAATTACGCCATGTTCCCGCCAGGACGAAGTCTGACGCCATACGGCGTGCACCACCATCTGGCTGAAGAGATTCAACAACAAAAACTACAAATTAGCTTTCGTCTGGAGAAAAACTGAGTCACGGTGGCATATGCTTTTGTTTGTTCGTAATTAGTGTAATTCGATTGATGGTAAACAAAACAGATGGTTTCTTAGTCTGGCTTTGATTTCGTAAACTTTATTTTAAAGTGGGCTTTCACAGCATTTGAATCCTAAGTCATTTTTCTGGTATATTATATTTGTGATGTCAAATGTCTTTCATTAATTCATTCCATTTCATTATTGGAGTAACCGAACTGTTACTTATATCAGGTAGACAGACTAACAGTTTCGCACAAAATGATAGTTACAGTAAAGCATCATCCTCCGAGCCTTTTTCCCAACTATGTTGGGGTCGGCTTGCAGTCTAACCAGATGTAGCTGAGTACCAGTGCTTTACAAGGAGCGACTGCTCTACCTGACCCCCTCAACCCAGTTACCCGGGCAACCCCCTTGGTTAGACTGGTGTCAGACTTACTGGCTTCTGACTACCCGTAACGACTGCCAAGATAGTAACAGTAAATGTCATTAAAATATTTCGCAACCAGTTGAGAAGAATATAATTGAAAAAAAAATGAGATTCTTCTATCTTAAAGTAATTATCTTCAAGTTAAAGATTATTTCATGATATTATTTATTTACTTAAATTCAAATATTTTAAGAGAAAGGTTATTAAAAACAATTATCTTCATAAACTGAATAGGTACTTAGCTACACTGCAACATAGCCCGCTTCACTAGTGCGTTAAAAAAGTTAAGCTACTTACAGTGCTTTTCCAAAACCACGTGCATTACGAAAGACCCAATTAAAGTACTCAAAATAGAACAAACCAAAACGAGTCATGTGTCGGAAACCCGCTATCCGGTGGAACACATTACAAAACGTTTATGTTACTTTTAGTCGCATATGGTAAATTACCATAGCTCACATTATAACGATGTTTATCATTCATAGTTGCGTTTTAATTTATTTATTCCTATTTTTATTTAAGTAGGTTGTTTACAAAACTTCTGATTGTAGGCGTAAACATATGAGCAGTTTGAATTCAATCAATTCGTTTGAATCATATTATTGATTCCAATTTATTAAAGGCACATACATACATACATAGATAGGTATGCCGACTTACTATTATGAACAAGACAATCGTCTTAGTGTTCGAACTCTTCATAAAGGAAACACAGTTTTACTGTTTAAAGTAAGTGCCAGAGCGCTAATATTATTTCAACCAGTCGTAATGACTTAATTTCGCGTCAGGAAAATTTTAATTCTGTCAATTGTGTGAAATTCATATATTCTCAGTAGACCTAAGCGACACGATTAACGTACCTAATGAAAGGCAGGTAGGGCTATACACTATACCTACACACCGCATAATTCATTTAGCAATGTTGCTATGTGGGTGTAGGTGTCTATTACAAAATCGAAGAATTTTAATGCCCGTTCTATTGTGAAAATAATTCAGATTATGTTCACATTTCAGCACTTATCGTTTACAGCCAGTTTCGGTAGTCTAGGCTTAAAAACGCGACAAACAAATATAAATCTATACTAATATTATAAAGCTGAAGAGTTTGTTTGTTTGTTTGAACGCGCTAATCTCAGGAACTACTGGTCCGATTTGATTCAGTGTTAGATAGCCCATTTATCGAGGAAGGCTATAGGCTACTTTTTATCCCGGTACGGGAAGTAGTTCCCACGGGATGCGGGTGAAACCGCTGGCAGAAGCTAGTACTTCATATTCAAAATATTAATATACATTTATTAAATCTCTTCCAATTATTATCTGTTTGGTAGTAAAACATCGTAATAACTGAATGAAATGATGGCCATATCAATAAATTATAATTTAAATATAGATTATACCTAATTATTTGCCATATAAAAAAAAGGAATATATCGTACCTTGACCTTTGTAATTATGTTAATGTAATGTATAAAGTCGTTGTCAACTGATTATAAAATCCATCGATATCAAATACTTTTCAAGGGCTGGTACGTCTCTTTGGAAATATTATTATTTGTCCATGAAGCAGATTTGAGATTGATCATTTATCAAACTATATTTTGTATCGGGGCAAAGGTCTTCCCGAATAAAAATAATAGATAAGAACGGACTCTGCTGTTGCTAAAATAAAGAACATTGGCGATTTCAACCCAGGTTCGCTCACTTTCCTACAGCATACATTTATTTATTTATTAGGTCCACCAACAATGTTTTACATCAAAGCATGCAATAACAGTAATTAAAATTATACATCATGAAGAAAGTATGTGTAAGCCATCGATAAGTTCTTAACTATAACCATGCCAGTACCTAGTAAGTTTCGAACCAATTTATTTCTGCTATCACAAATCTTTTTACCTTTTTTATTATAAAATTGAAAATATGCAAGTAAATAATTTTATTATTTTAGTTATATTAATTTGTGCACCACCGGAATCACGGGTAACATAATGCACGGTACACATGTCGGTTCCGCGACTAGGGCGCATGTCAACCTTGCTTCCTACACATTGCGCGCGCGCACGGTCACGTGTGCTACTGAATTATTTATATGACGTGTGCACTATTCGAATAATATTCATATTGCCGATAATCATCATCTGTTATTATTATTTGTGAATTATTAAAATAACAAATTGTATGTGTTGGTTACCCACTCATACGTGCTACCCATTAAAGTGTGACTATAATTATTGTTCAGCTAAGCGTCAATAAACATAATAGAAGATATAAATTAAATTATAATTTTATTTACATTAAAAAATCTAAATTAAACTGATAGAAATAAAGATAAAAAACTTTTAAAACTAAAAATATTATGACCTCTATAATTTTAACATAATTCATTCTTATATCAAAAATATTTATTCATCGTTAACTAAAATAATAAATATGTACATATCTACCACGGTAAAGATATGGACAGTATGGAAACTAAGCCTGTTTGCGGACATAACTACCTACGCTCCGTTGAAGCAATAGGGTTGTCACTTTTAATGATATTGGTGATGTTTTTTTTTTTTACTTTTTTGTTCTGTAGTGATCAATCATCGAATTTAATTAACTACCTAACTAGCTTACAATACAATTTAAATAGGTAATTTCATGGCTTTGGTTAATCTCAGCAAAAAACGATAGTTTGAACACGAAAAACATATAATATTTACACAACAACTTGTTATTACAAAATTATAGCTTTATATTAGATCTGTAACTTTTATACTTACGGTGGCGTAACCTTTGCAAGTTTTGGCGGGAGTAAGCGAGCCGAGTTTGGACGAAAATGTTTCGGGCGTTAGTTGGAGCGGGCGCGCGGTTGTCGCCGCACCACCTCGCGCGCGATGGCGCGCAGACAAGGCTCAAGGACTTTTTACACAAATACATAATTATCAAACAAATAAACTACTGCTTAAAATAATCTTCCAATTGATTAAGTAATTGTTGTTATTGTATATACACTTATTTTTAGCTGTTCTTTATTCATAAACTGAGTTTTTTAAATTAAAAGTCTTTAGATAACTACCTAAAAAGCTGGAGTAGGTATAATAATTAAAAACCCATTACATAAAAAATACCTATTGTTCATTTATATCTACAACATATTAACAGAAAAATATTTTCGTCTACTACGGCACATTCGAAATTCTTTGTTTATTTATTATTGAATTTTGACTGCACTATCGTTTTAAGCACCCTCAAATACCATGAATATGACACCCCTGACGAAAAAAATGATACCTGTTGCAGCCGCCATCTTGGATTCACGTTTTGACTGCAGTATCGTTCTTAGCACCCTCAAATACCATGAAAATGACACCCATGACGAAAAAAATGATACCTGTTGCAGCCGCCATCTTGGATTCAGGTTTTGACTGCAGTATCGTTTTTAGCACCCTCAAATACCATGAAAATGACACCCATGATGAAAAAAATGATACCTGTTGCAGCCGCCATCTTGGATTCAGGTTTTGACTGCAGTATCGTTTTTAGCACCCTCAAATACCATGAATATGACACCCATGACGAAAAAAATGATGCCTGTTGCAGCCGCCATCTTGGATTCACGTTTTGACTGCAGTATCGTTTTTAGCACCCTCAAATACCATGAAAATGACACCCATGACAAAAAAAATGATACCTGTTGCAGCCGCCATCTTGGATTCACGTTTTGACTGCAGCATCGTTTTTAGCACCCTCAAATACCATGAAAATGACACCCATGACGAAAAAAATGATACCTGTTGCAGCCGCCATCTTGGATTCAGGTTTTGACTGCAGTATCGTTTTTAGCACCCTCGAATATCTTGAAAATGGGTGATGGGTGTCCTATGACGAAAAAAATTATAAGTATTTCGGCCGCCATCTTTGATTTACATTTTCTACAACTATTACACTATCGGCTTAAAATATCCTCATAACCGCCGCATCACAGTTAAAATATAATTATTTCGAACAACCCGCAGCAGTATAACAATAACAATAAATAAATCGTTCGCTCGCGGCATTTTCGGAAAAAAAAATTAAATTAAACGCGACCACTCGTCTTGACACGCGTTACTGAAAGCACCGCGAGATCCCCCCGGAGCCTCGTCGGTGTGCCATGTTTGTGTGAGTGAGCCGTTTCGAACGTTTGTTCGTAGTTTCCGAACTGCTCTACATATATTTAAACTGTGTATCTACCGACAATTTATCGATATCACTCTATCTATTACACAATATCGTCTCGATACATAAGTTGTAGATGGATATCACATATTTTAAGTACATCTATCATGATAACGGTTTTTTCAATGAAAGACATTGACTTATTTCTAAGCCGCATTGACCTAGACTCATTAGACTGACAATGAAACTTTGTTCATAAGTTTGTACTACTGTAAAACAACCAATAGTTTTGTTTTATGAATCTTATATAAAAAAGATACGGGCCATAAAAGCAATGATATAAACCTAGTATAGTACCTAAGTACTTTTTTATCAGTGCGCATAGTACAAGTAATTTGGAATATTCCCAAACGGAAATCATAATATTTAATCATAATTACACTAAAATTATAAATTACATCGTTCAAAATAGAGACCGAATTTAGTACCTATTCACAGATTTGATGATTACTTTATTTTCTTTAAAGGTGAACCCTATAAATACCTGGATACTATAGGGACTGAGTTGGGAGCAATCAACTCTTCGATCGTTCGTTCGTTTGATTGTGGCCCTTACAAATAATTCAAGGCAGTCCTAAAGAGTGTAATCAAACTAAAGACTCGAAAGAGCAAAGCTAGGTTTTAGCAAAGGCAGTTGCTAATTTACATTACATATTGTACACTTGAACAGTAGCAGTATACCGTATACCCAACTTCAACTAAGAGCAGAATGCTATTTATACTATTGCTCCACATTGGTCCTACAATTCGAGGAAACTAGCACTGTATCATAATTCTCAAGTCCTTCGCCTCAGTATGATTTTAATGACTAAATAATGAGATTGCTGCTCTATTAAAACAAACATTTAGGTCGCAGTACGCATACAATAAACAATTATTAGCAAGAACACTCGGTCATAGCTATCTCTAATCGCACATTAAACATGTCAACATATGATTCATTGGATAACAAGATAAATACTGCAGACAAGCGTAATAGTAAATAAATGCAATGTGATGCATCGTCTGATAAAATAAAACAAATATCTAAGTAGACGTTTACACGCCAAGAATTCCTACTACCTTTTTAAAATGTTAAATCCTAAAAGTTGGTCTTACAATGTACCGGTGGTGGTGGAGACGATGTTTTATACCTAACTAGCTTCTGCCAGCGGTTTCACCCGCATCCCGTGCGAACTACTTCCCATACGGGATAAAAAGTAGCCTATAGCCTTCCTCGATAAATGGGCTATCTAACACTGAAAGAAATGTTCAAATCGGACCAGTAGTTCCTGAGATTAGCGCGTTCAAACAAACAAACAAACAAACAAACAAACAAACTCTTCATCTTTATAATATTTGTATAGATAGGTAGGCACTAAAGCTGTTAGGTACTTTTTTAGGACCACGTTTTATAATAAGGAGGCTGACGGTTAAGCCTGATCTTACAATAGGGTACTAAAATTTATTTGACGACCTAAGTATTTAATTCAGCTAACCAATGTTTCAATTTGAAGTTAGATTTTGTTGTTATATTTTTCCAGTACAAACGGTAGTCCTATCTCACGACTAGTTTCAACCCTATAACGACATGCATAAATGCAAAAAAAACGGACGAGTTAAAACTAGGCATGAGATGGTACTAAGCCATAAAGACCCATAGGTTTCTTGTATACTTACAAGACACTTCTATTTTGCAACTAATGCCTAATATAATATCTGGTTAATTTTAGATCCCATACTGATAGTTAAATCTCTTATGATACGCGAATATGTTAACATGACATTATCAGTGTTGTAAATATTTTTGATACTTAGTTGTCATATTTTGCAAAACTTAAACCAAAACATCCTTATTACTCAGATAACAATCCTCAGTGTGTCAAAAACTATAAGCACAGTTACGTATAAAAATATACCTACTGCATAAAAAATGATAAGATTTCAAAATATGTATATAGGTATCACTCACGTAAATTGCAACATCGATAAAAAGCTCACTTTTATTTATGGCCATGCACTTCAAAATAAATACTCTGATTATGACGTCTTTGGTTTTATCAGGTTCTTTTTTTAAATATAATATTAGATTCCATCCATCCAACGTGGCAATGCTGCCAGTCTTTTGGGTACATTACCCAGTGACAGCGATGAGGAGCAATTTTTTGATGCACTGTATTAGTTTTAAGTTGTATATATATATATAAGTTTATTTTATTTTATTTTTTAAATTAATGTAAATATTTAGTTGAATTATAAATAAAAATAACTGTTTTTACAAAAATATTAGATTTATTTCCTTTATTTTTATTTATTTTATTTAAATTATTAGAAACATGTAAATAGCAAATAGTAAATGGCAGCTTTATAAATTATATTTGTAAAATTTTATGATAAGAATTACGAATATTCGAAGACTAATCAAAAATGTTTGACAAAAAATGTTGTTAATTTGCATTGCATTTTAATTTCATGTTTCATTTCAGCAATTGACGTTTTACAAGTTGTAAGTCTAAGGAATTCGTTTATCTTTAGTAAATAAAACCAAAAACTGTAGTAATTTCGACTCTAACTCGACTTTCATTCAAGGTTACGGATAAACTTAATCCCATCATAACAGTCATAGCTGACGTACTCAATTTGATTTAGGTACTTACTTACGCAACACGACTTTGAACTGCAGCACATTTTTATCATAATTATCTAAATCGCTTAAAGCCATCCAAGGCCTAACTAGATCACCAGAGCATTTAAAATGATATCAGTAAATTATAAACTTGATATAAAACATCCCCGCCTCAAACATTAAATTTTAAGAAACTAGAAAGGGAAAGATTCTTATTGTTAACTCTTTTGTTACTCGCTGAACAAACAGAGGGTAATATTTATGATTTCGCTTTCATTTTTATAGGTAAGAGCTCCTCCTACTTCGAAGGGTTCAATAAAATACTAGTCAAGGTTTTTTTCTATCTATTCCACTTCTAATTGATAGCACGTGCATAGTTTCCGTTCGGCCACGTGTCCTATTGTATGTTATTAAAATATACGTTCCGCTAGAATTCCATTGCCCTTTAATACCGATGATATGATATGCAAGTAGCACGAAACGGGATAAATTCAACTAAACACAGGAACCACTTGACATGCAAATAAAGGCAATTTGTTGATGCATGCTTTATTTTTTGAATTTAGAACCAAATATTGTTATTGGCTGTTTGAATGAACGCGGAAATCTTGCCTTAGAAACTCACAGTTAATCTGCATTTGAATATGAAACCATCATTCAGCCATCAATCGAACATCGATACTTCATTACCGTCAAGCGCCGCACATGTTCATTAACAAGTTCCTCACACTTTACTTCATAAACACTCAAGTCCTCTATAAATAGACTAATCCGCTCCCCAGATGTTTTCCTGGTTGTTTTTTGTTCCCGAACATGTCGCGTACCAACGTGGGAACTTGAATCTGGAAAAAATCTTCACAGATGTAGCGAATCTTGGTGCCTTAGACCACGTGTCACACAGGAAGAATCGATAATTTATGAAGGAGACGCGTGCCGACACTTGTGTAGACTAAGCGTTAGTTAACGGACTGTGAAATTGACCTACTGTTTTAATTGCACTGTGACGACGGACACCCTTCAGGTAAACGGCTTATGTCTTACATCAATCCATTTGTTCCGGTGTGTAGGTAAGGAACAGTAGTGAAAATTAATAGCAGTCTTGTACTGTGTTTAATTGAGCAAGTCAATTCTAATTATGTAATATCATAATTAATCCTATTACCGTTCGTGTAAAAAATGTATAGATTAGTACAATATTAATCGGTCCTCAATTCGTTTCTTTTCTTTGTTTCATTTCGTTATTGAGTGTCTTCCAATCCCATAAAAAGAAGCAGATAAGTACATAAGGAAGATTACATAATCGCATTGAAAAAATAAAAGTAATCACTCCCCCTGTATGACACGTTAATCACATTTTACTGCATTTATCGATGTTTTCTTGCTAACTAAGACCATAATACCTTTTTGAACGTCATAAAAAGATATGGAACTTATCTCTTATTTGAAGAAAAAAATGTTTTAACATCTATGACGACAGTTGAAACGCGCATTTCAAAATTCAATTTAATTTTATACTTCATTCGAATATTTTTCAGTACCTAATTTTCTGTTCTAGTCTAACATTGATTAACACACGACATGTATCACATTAATGAATTTGATTACATCCACAATGTGTTAAACCTAGCAACATAAAAATACTTAGGTATGAAATAAAATACCTACTTACGCATTATTACAGAAAGCGATAACATTTTACGAATCTGTCACATCATGCTTATCTGATGATATCAACTGTAGATGTGATGAAATTACATTGTTGCTAAGATCTTAAGTTCATAGAAAATGTGATATTTAGTCATGAAACGATTTGGAAGGCACTATCCTTTTCTAAATAATCTTTGGTCAAGGTACGTAGATACATCTTACCTATAAATCCATTACAGTTATCTACTTAAATACTACGACAATAAAAATAGATTCCTTGTAATACCTCTCTAGAATGATTTTAATCCGTCCTTTTTCATATCGAAATCATCGTCAAAATTGGTCCTTCTGTTCTAAACAAAAACCTGACATCGTTTTCAAAACATCCATAGACAACCAAATCTATACTAATCTATACTAATATTAAAAAGCTGAAGAGTTTGTTTGTTTGTTTGAACGCGCTAATCTCAGGAACTACTGGTCCGATTTGAAAATTTCTTTCAGTGTTAGATAGCCCATTTATCGAGGAAGTCTATAGGCTACTTTTTTATCCCGGTACGGGAAGTAGTTCCCCCGGGATGTGGGTGAAACCGCTGGCAGAAGCTAGTCCGATCTAAAATTACTACGTAGTTGATAATATAGCTTGGGTTTTTGTATAACTTACGATTTTTTTTGCTTCTAGGTTAGTCACAGCCGAATGTAGGTACAAAAACAAGGTCTAATAGGTCATCACGAGTTGAAATCAGTGCATAAAAATGATATTAATGTCATAAAATACCAAATCAGACAGATTTAATGAATATTTTATATTTATAGAACATTTATGTAGACACATGGAAACCACAAAATACTTATGTTTAGCAAACGAAATAATTATTGTGAAATAATTAATCGTGTCAATGAACTCTTGACACATCGCATAATTTATCATTGCTTACAACAATTTAATTAAATATCAATCATTCGTACTACAAATGTTACAATTTACATAACTACACTATCAGTTCTATGACAACTATGAACTAAGATTCAAGTATTGATTCTTTTCCAATTAAATTCTGTTACATCTCGTGGAAACTTGAACTACATACCTATATGACGTCTAAAACAGTGAACAAGCGTGGTGACTGTTAACTCAATCCTTCTCATTGTAAGAGGAGAAAATGTGCCCAGTAGTGGGGCGATAAAAAAGGCTGTTGATGATGAAGCTTTTTAAATCAATAAATGCTACGAAATACAAATATAGTATCAAATAATTTTCAACCCATGAAACATCAATGTGACAAAATAAGTTAAAGAACCGGGTAATAGTGTAACTTTAACCCGTGCATCCTACTGTAATGCCTATGGAGCTTAAATCTGTACTCACCTCTGGGCTAGTCCATTAGTTCAAAATCACCTAGAATGCGATGCAAACGACTATACTTGGACTTTCAAAACATGTACTTACTTTTTGTTTCAGGACATTGCAGTTCTTAAAGAATAACCCCCTTACTTATAAAAATCTCTAATCACCTTCTAAGCAACATTTTAACTAATCACTACTTAAAGTCTTAAGTAGTCATTAAATGTTAGTAAAGACATGCATACAGAAAATTCTTACTTGTAAACATTGCTTAAAACGTTTATAAGTAAGAATTTTCTTAAACAGCCCTTAAGTGTTACTTATTATTTAATTCACGTTTATAAGTAAGGCTGTAAATTGCTAAAATAAAACAAATATTTGATACCGGTTTTCTATTAAGAATAAGTATAACCTTAAACTTAGATCACAAATTAATTTCAATTATTATTTAATACAGTCATAACTCCATTCGATAAAATCACTAATTAATAAATTAAGGCCGTCTTCAGTCAGGCACGGAATACCGGATAGAATTACTGAAATGAATACAAATACTGGTACAAATATTGATATTAATTTGCTCTTTATTCGGAATTTGTGATACTACGCGCCAATCAAACAAAAGAAACCGGTCGAAATTACTCCATAGCGACAGTAAGACGTATCCAGCCAGCATTTTAACCGGTATTTCGTACCTCCGTGGGAACCTTCATAAATATATCATTCATCTATTTTAATAAAATTATACTATGGCCAGTTTCCACAATTTGAAATTGTACTAACATATCTAACTAGGCTATCTGAAACATATAAATACTCACACAATTGATACTTGTCTTTATCACACCTCTACTAATAATTTACAATAAAGATTGTATACCTATTACATTGTAGTATTTAACAAAATACTTTGTTT
The DNA here is from genome assembly GCA_963856015.1 of Helicoverpa assulta. NCBI lineage: Eukaryota > Metazoa > Arthropoda > Insecta > Lepidoptera > Noctuidae > Helicoverpa > Helicoverpa assulta. The sequence continues at coordinate 9,856,909 of CAWLCW010000016.1, forward strand.
TACGCAACTCCAATGATAAAAATTACGGCTTCATTGATCGTTCATTTGAACTGACATCTATAACCTTAGGACTTACGCAATCACATCGAAGTGTTGGAGATCCGAATTTAAATTCGTTCAGATAACATTCCATACAATTTATGTGCTGATGTTTTATAAACTCCATTCATTAAATATTATCTGTTTCTTTGCTATCATTTTTTTTCTTGCCATACCTAAAGTGTTCTTCTATTTGTAACAAAGTTTTGTCTTTTGTCTCTGGTAAACATAAAAATAAGAATATGGTACCACACAGGGTGGATAACCCGTAAAAGAGATACGTTCCATGGTGACCTATACTTCTAAACATGGATGGTGCCGTCTTCACTACTCCGAAGAAAGCCACAGAAGTCATCATGACACTAATGCCTGAACACACTCCTTTAGTTTCGACGGCAAATAGTTCACCAACCATATTCCATGGCAGTGGACATATTCCCAAATTGGATACTACTATATAGAATGCCATTAAACCTAATGAAATGAATGGTGATATGTGATGGATGACACCAGAGTCGTTGAGATACAGGTACAAAGCTAAAGAAATTAGAGATAATGAAGTAAATACTCCACTGAATATAGCCATGGGCCTTCTACCTGATCTCCTGAGCATAATACAAGCAGCGCCGAGTGACACGCATCGTAACACATCTATACTTAACATAGCAGCGTAGGCGTGAGAACTAGTCGAACCACTACCAATGAGTTCTTTCATCATTTCTGTGGTGTACGCACAAATAACGTTGACTCCAGAAAGTTGCGTTATAACGAAAAAGGTCGTCATAATACCTAATGGTTTATAAAATTCTGGTTTCTTTATGTTCGCTGCTATAATTTGCAATTTACTCTGATTATTGCCTTTCGCTGAAATATCAGCAATCATTTTATCAAGTTCAGTTTTCATAGCTGCACTGTTTCCTCTGTACCATTGGTACGAGATAATGCATTCATCAATTCGCTGCTTAGACGCTAACCACGATGGTGATTCTGGCGCATAGTATAGTATAACACCACCAATAAGTGGGAATAATCCACAAAGCAAAGAAGATATGCTCCAATGCAGGAAAGTGCCAAATAAATGTGACATGAAAACACCGACTGCGATTCCCAAAGATAAAGCTGCTAAAAACAATCCTCTGTAAGCAGGACTACTAAATTCTCCTACGTAGACTGGGCCAAGAGGGCCAAGCCACCCTTGACATAGCCCCGTGATAAATCTTCCTATTAAGATTAGGAACATGAGGTCGTTTGAGAACCCAATAATCAACCAGCCAGCCACAAATGTGCCCGCCAGAAGTAGACTAGACATTCTTCTTCCAAGTCTATCCATCAAATATCCCGACATCAGGTTACCGAAGAAGAGAGCCAACGATGATATGGCAGCTGAAAGTAAAAAAAAACAAGTTTGAAAAATGAGATCTTCAAGATTTAAAATATAGTTTGATCAGAGTCGAATATACATACCTACCCATGATACCAATTCTACGGAGAAGGCTTTTTTCCCCTTTGCATGTTGTAGTTGTGGAATTAAGATGGCGGAGATGCCTGATGTGGCACCAGCCCCGAGTGTGAGCATGAACACACCAAATGAGATGATAGCCTGTGAACAATAAATCAGTTATTATAATCATTTTAATTTCCAACAAATATTTTAAAGTGGAGTAGGTACACCATGAAAATTTTATATTCTCTTAGATTTTGTTCATAAGTGACAAAGATTTCATCACATATTTACTTGATAAACCTGAATCATATTATATTTTGGCGTTGCCAAATAAGCTATTCCAAATATGCTGGTTTAAGTATTTTTTTAATGGTGCTTTAGTTAATGGTGATATCAAAGTACCTAATTACTTTAACCGCAACCAGTTGGCAAATGGTATTTTTTAAAATGTTTGTTAAGAATCATAATATCAGAAGAATATCAGCTATACCTACAGTAGGTATAAGTTAAATTATATTCAGCCTGTCTCATCAAATAATAAGTTAGTTACACGTGCCAGATTGCAAGCCAGATATATCCAGCCAATAGCAGTAAATAGGAGCCAGATAATAAAACCAGTGTAGCAAATAATCTCGTTTCTTGTATTGGGAAAAATAATCCTAGATTTTACTTCGCGCATGGTTTTATAAACTTCATTCTTATTCCTGTCCTGTTCCAAAGTTGTATTTGGTCAGAGCAATTGTTTTCGACTTCCATTCCTTTCTATAAGCCATCACCATATTCTCCATTGCCATCTTCACCTACCTTATCTATCTTGGTCTTTCTGCGCTTCTCCACCAATAGGGTTGTTTCCTAGTATTCATTTAGTTAAAAATAAATTAATGCACCGAAAGTTCACAAAACTAGAAACACGATAAGCTATATCATATTATTTATAACTGACCATATAATTTTTAATTAATTTATGAAATTTAAATTTATAGCCTATGACGTCACGCCATTAAAAACGACGAGTAGAGACCGATGTCGTCATTCTTTCTACCTCTATATTTGACAATGACAAGTATTTGACAGTGACAGATATATAACCCGAAATATCCTCAGAATTAATGTTTTGTTTACTTGCTTCTGTGAAGTTCTGTGTGTTAATTGCATTTAAGTGATACAACTGATAAAGAATTATGGAGAAAGGATTTATGAAAGCTGATAGTTCCAATCTGCCAAGAGTAGACTCTTTTATGGTCGCTCAATTCTTTGCCAATAACCAAGATTTTTATTCAGCGGAACGTGGATGAACAGTTTATTTGGAGCACTAATGGTCGTATTTCCACAGCCTCGCACAACACAAACCTTGTAGGTATTCATTTTATTAAAGTTCTTTGAAACAGCATCAAATCTTTTCCGAACGCTGACACAAACATAACCTCAATATAAATAAACACAAACTTTACGTTTCTTTGCACCGTTTCATTTTACCGCGTACACAACTCAAAACATTTAAGGTATTTTATTTTTGTGCTAAATGTATAAATATAATTTATATGTATAAAATATTATAGTTTTTGTAGCTATTTTATAAAAATACATTATTAAAATTTCTCGTTAGATGTGCTTTAAAATGTAAAGGAATGAACAGACAACAATGACGTCACAGTCACGTGATCTAGCGTTTTCTGAGCAATATTTTAAGAGAAATAGAAAAAAATGAAATACATAAAAAATAAAAAGATTTGAGACGAAAAATGAAAGAGAGGGTGATTTTTAAATTATTTAGAAGCTATCTAAATAGATTTCCGAAAATTGGAAACAACCCTATCCACATTCATACCTAACACACTCTTTGAAGTACGTGCTTTATACTTTACCATATTATTCCCATAGCACCCCAAACGACCAATTTTTTATTTGCCACTCTCAAACTAAGTATCTCTGATTCCTACCTCACATTCCTACTTTATTGATCCTGGCATCTCAAACATCCATATCAACATTTTCATCTCCGCTACATGCGCCTTTTTCTCATCTCTATTTTGTGGAAAATACTATCACAATAGTGAGAGAAAGCAGAATACATTGTAAGAAGACAGACGTAGTGAACTTTGCGATTAATCTAGTAACAAGTACAAGCACGTGTAACCTACTACTATCTAATAGTAGACAAACAATGCAAAAGATGCACTATTCTTGTGATAACGCACAGATGATACAAGAGTATCATTTAAGATGACAGCATCTAATACAATGTATGATTGATCGATTACGTAGGAAGTGTTGAAGGGAAGGCATTTTAACAACACAGCTAACACAACGGGACTTCAGAAACCCCCACTCCCAACCTTTTATGTTATGACATAGTGATTTTTTAGCGTTTTATTAAATTAAAATAAAAAATGTGTGTGCAATATTTTTGGTAACCTAAGAGATGGAATGATTAGAATCACTATTTCTTAACCCTGTCATCAAACCTATTATTATCAAGTGCTAATTTATTAGTGAAAGTTTTTAATTGCCAAATGTAGTATGTTATCTCACAGATCGCTTATGGTAATTTGATACTCCTTTACGATCAAATAAAAAAAAAACATGAGTTTATTCATGACCCGATATATTAGGGAAAAAAACTTGAATGGTTATGCTAATTCTAATGCTTCGGAAACCTCTTACAAAACGTGCTCAAATTGACCTTTCTGAAACAATTTTCACGTGCTTGGGCATAAAATCGCCCGACTTTAGATAGCAGATAATACGGCTAAGCTATAATGCAAAAGATTAGGACAGTAGATATTGCTAGGTATGTCCAGTAATTTTACAATCCATTTGTAGGATTCGGAAAAAATCAAGCTGTATTCAGTTTTCACCATACCAATCACATTTACGTCTATTCATGCATATTAAGGTAGCCCTCGGGAGTGTAATAAAATTGGACACATTTACAGTTCGGACAGTAATAGGCATGCATAAAGAGGTACAAATGTGAAATCAACTTTTTACGGTGGATTTTGTTAAGAATCTGATCAGAAGAGACATCCTAACATAGAAGAAAGAAATGAGAAATATATTGTACCTCGAGATATAAATATGTAGTTAGGAAACAAATAAATTTTAATTATGGGCTAACACTTCATCTTATTATCCATAAGAGGCACGTATTTTTTTCCTTTTTATATCTTTGTAGGACATCTGAAGACCATAAAAATAAAGATAATGATCTATTTAGGTTTCCAAATACTCTTATTTGGATACGAAATAAACAATTTCGAGGTGACTTGCATCTCGTGAGCAACAAACTTTCACATTTTCATTGATGTAAACAACGAAGCTTTGCAGAACCAGTATTTACTCATAACACATAAAAGGTAAGTTTTAAAAACATGTACAGCAATATACTACACTTTTCATTCATCATCCTACTGCCTTATCCCAATTTTGTTTCTGGTCTGCGCAGCATATTTTCTCTTTCCATACTCTTTATTGTTGTTCATTTTAATCTACATAAAAATATTTTAGCCTCTCAACTGGTTTTTAAGTGAAAGTAGATTGTTTTGGTTAAACAGGGCTGACGTTCTGCGTATTTTTTTATGAAAGTACCTTCATTCATTCTTTACGTAGTAGAAATCATGGTAAAAAATGAGCTGGACTACAAATGCCATCACTGGATAACACTCAAACGTGATTAATGTGATTGTTTTTATATTATGTATTTTTAAATAAATTCACAAAAAAATGAAATAACCTGAACTATCTGTTGAAGGTAATTGATTCAATAATAATTGATTTCATTTTAATCTGGCTTTAAACAACTAAAGTTAAATTACATGGTAATAATTGAAGTAAAGGAAGTTATTTACTGATAATGTACATAAGAATATCAAAACACTAGTAGATCCGGTCTTTAATCTGTACAATCTAGGTGAGGGTTAATCCGTTTAAGTTTTAATTTATACAAAAACATATCAAACCTGTATCCATTGTTACCTCAAACGATAAATAAACTTTTCATACATCACACACACTATTGAATTTCGAATTCATAAAATTAGCACTTATTTTTGAAAATAGAACACACACCTGTCTCCTAAACGGGGATCGTTGGTTACTATTGAGGTATTCATCATTAGAAGCACTAAGTTCTTTCCCATTGTCCGTTGTTCCATTTTTATGGATTTTCTCTAACTCTGGCACTGTTCCGTCACCCATCTCAGAATGTTTCCGTGACACTGCATCACACATGATCCGAAACAACGACTTTATGAACCTCCGAACGCTTTGGAGATTGTGTTTTATCTTATCACCCACTCAAGTTAACCGTCGACGCCGTCGCGTAATGACATTTGTATTTTTATAATGAATACTACGAATGAACTGCACGTTTTGGACGGGACCGTATTATAAAACTGGTTTTGTCATAAACATGAACTTGCTTCAAATTGGACGGGAATAGGACGTCTTTCACTTCCCGGTGCAGTTAAAGTGTGAAGCGAGACAAAATGTGGGTAGCTTTATATTAACAATCGTTGTTTATTTACAGAACAAGGTACACAAAAGTTTGAATTGTAGGAAAATACCAGCTTTGAGGCACGTGTTATCGTCGCCAGATATTTCGACAAACAACTTAATTATTGATTCATTCCTCTCGTTTCGACGAGTATCACAGATTATTATGCATATAATTTAATCTTATGACTAATAAAATTGTAATATAATATACTTAGACGACCTTGCAAACCCAAGCTCCATTACAAATAAAGGGTTGACCCTGATTCTCCTCAGGGTATGATGAAATCAAGGTACCTACAATAATGTCATTTGTATCGTGTTTCCAATGATTTTTATGAAAATTATTAATTTATAAAATGAGAGAGATTGAGCAAAAAAATTAGCTGTTCTCGCTAGCTTTCTACACTTAGGTCTTAGGGTTTGGATTTTTGATCAGTTTCCGAAAATAACGTTGCTTTCTTTCACCTTTTTAGCAATTTAGGAAACATAGCCGATTACAATAAGGTGTTATGTTATATATGGCACTAGATTTAAATAGAGGTGCAGAATAGGTCATTTTATTAAACCTAGGAACTGATCCTTTTGCTAACGGCTTTCTAAACAAATAATTAATTATCCTTAATTCGACCCCAGTACTTAAAGTACCATTAAGTTTAAAACGTTTTGTATTAATGTGCAAATACGATTATCTTAATCGCGATAACAAACTAATGTCAGTTAATGGCTACTCAAGTACTAATTATTATGACAACAACATCAATACCATACAAAATGTGATTGTTTAAGAATTTAGTTTAATTGCTGTGTTTACAGAAATGATTATTATCTGAACTGGATAATTCCTGAATAAGTTGCAGATCTACTTCAGTGCAGCTAGAAGAGGTAGTGGAATCCAACAAAGGTTCAACATCATTCGTAGTAGAAAAAAAGTTTCTGATCTCTCTTACCGTCTGCTCACTTAGGTACTTGGATGTTACAAAATATGCGATGGATATTGGAGCGGTTTTTGCAATGGATGTGACTCAAGATGATGTTTTGTAATACACAAAATCTTCTTCTTCCTGTCCTGTTTCTAAGTTATTTATGGTCAGCGCAATATGTGTCTTTCTCCCATTTCTCTTTAACAGACATCATACTAACATCCACTCCCTTCTTATTCATGTCCTCTTTCAGGTAGTCAATCCATCTTTCCTCGATCTACCTCTACCACTCCATCCTTCCACAATTATATTACCCCTTAAATCGTATTTTGATTAAAACCTACCTAGGTATAGCAAGAAATCGTGCGTTTAATTAGATGATGGAAACAGTTGCTGACGCAAGCTGCAGGTAGACCCGTTTCAGCTATGTTATCATTAAGTTTCTAATCTCCAATAACTAAGGCCATGCGTGAGATAGGCATTGTGTTGTGTTACGCCATTTTAAATTTAGGAAAATGGACCGTCAACCAAGTTGTGACCACTTTCGACTTGCGGTTGAGGTATGGTTTTTATTCATATTATTTTTGCTGTGCGCCAAAATTCCGAAAATTTGCTTTTGTATGTATATGTCACCGTAAGATTACAAACATCGATTCATCTCGAGATAGATTACAATCTATCTCGAGAGATTGTAAACTGTCGAATTATTGTGAACCGTAACATCTGATTGCAATTTAACGTATTATTTTTCGCTATATTATAATCTGTCAATGTAAAGCGGTCAAATTGTCAACTGGCGTAGAACGGAATGCATCTTGCGCGCTGATTGGTAGAACGTAATGTGCCCCCGCCGCTCCGGCATTCGCTATTTTGTTTGTTTATTTCGTTTGTTGTCGATTGTGTAAACAACTGTGTTTTCGTGATTATAAATTGATTTCCTGTTGAAAATAACTTATATCTTTAGAATTAGTTATATAAAAGTGTTGAGGATGTAAAATTTATCTATGATTAACCAAAGAAAAGCAGTTTGAACGATAAACCAACAAATTAGTGTTAGTTTCCGAACATAACCTAAATTACATTAATTTCTCGTGTTTTAATATTTGTATATGCGTGGAAACTTACGTGTTCTCATTTAATATTAGCCATGTCGGATATTGAGCCTAGTCAACAAAATAACTCAGAAAAAAATATATAGTTAATCCGAACGAATTTACCATAGAGCTACAAAAATATTACAGTGGGCATAATGAAAATAGTAAAAAATTAGAGTGGACAAATCATTATGATGATTGTCATTTTTATATTTTTCATTTTCATTTGAATTGCAGGATAAAATGATTGTTTATTATTTTAAAGTTTTTTTTTTTATAATTGTCCAATTTAAATTGTTTGAGGACAAAATTAAGTACCCTTTTTTATATAAGAGGCTTTTATTTTTTTTTTAATATTTGTTTGTGTTTGAAGACAAACTACCTAATTGTTTTTTTTTTTTTATATAAAAGTTTCTTATAATTTTCCAATTTCAATTTGTGTTTGAAGAATAAATATTTCGTTACAATTTGTTCCCTCCATATGTCAGGAATATTAATTACATACTCGTACTAAATAATAAATACTTGAAGAATTTTTGAAGAGCATTTATTTTATTTAACTGACACCTCTATTTCATTCCTAACTCTACGGGAACTCCATGGGAACAGAACGGCTGGTCGTGATTGGTCGATCTTACAAAAAGACTGACCAATCAGGGAGAGCTTTCGGACAGTTGACAATTTGACAATTTCTCATCGATAGATTATAATATAGCGAAAAATAATGCGTTAAATTGCAATCAGATGTTACGGTTCACAATAATTCGACAGTTTACAATCTCTCGAGATAGATTGTAATCTAACGATGTTTGTAATCTTACGGTGACATATATAATGAGCATACTCACAAAAATCTTAATAACAAAAGCCTTAACACATCACAGATGGTTGCCTGTACTTCCTATATTTGCCTCAAAATTCCTCTAAACACATACCGCATCTCACGATTTTTTTTCTTATATCTTCCACGTTATATCCTTTTCTATCTGGTAGCATTTCCTTGCCTAGTGACTAGTCTAGTGGTGGCTTAGTGGGCAAAGTACCAGCCTCTCGAGTATGAGGGCGCGGGTTCGATTCCAGGTCAGGCAAGTACCAATGCAACTTTTCTAAAGTTTGTATGTACTTTTAAGTATTTTAGACACTAATGACTGTGTTTCGGATGGCACGTTAAACTGTAGGTCCCGGCTGTCATTGAACATCCTTGGCAGTCGGTACGGGTAGTCAGAAGCCAGTAAGTCTGACACCAGTCTAACCAAGGGGTATTGGGTTGCCTGGGTAACTGGGTTGAGGAGGTCAGGCAGGGCAGTCGCTTCTTGTAAAGCACTGGTACTCAGCTACATCCGGTCAAACTGGAAACCGACCCCAACATAGTTGGGAAAAAGGCTCGGAGGATGAGGATGATGAGCATTTCCTTGCATGCTTGGCTCCGGCCAGCTATTTTAGGAGAAGAAAATTGAAAGCATACCTTATAATAGGAACTTTAGGAAACAAAGAGATTGTTCTAATTTTCTTGTCTTTAAAGTTAGGAAAATAAAAGTCTCTGGTTTGATTGTAATAGGGGTTAAAGTATGAAATTGCCGATGTGTACTGAAAATCTAAATTGTTTATTTTTTTAATTTTTAACAAACTTATTTAATCAAAATAGTTGCCATTATTACTTATACATTGCTGCCATCTAATAGGAAGGTCATTTATGCCGTTACGATAGAACCCTGAGGATTTAGACTGCACAAACTGTGTAAAAGCATTTTGCACTGCCTCCTGGGAAGAAAACTTCTAGTCACGCAGATAATTGTCAAAATCGCGAAAAAAATGGTAGTCCGTTGGAGCAAGGTCTGGCGAATACGGAGGAGGACGAGTGGTTTCCAGCTGCAGTTCCTGAAGAATCAAAACGGTTTCTCTGGCTGTATGAGGTCTCGCGTTGTCATGGAGCAATAACGGTGAAGTGAGTCGTGGCTGTTATTGCTAATTTTGCCAACATTGTTCGGTGTTCGGCTGGGTTTCCGGGTAGTTTGACTAGCATCGGCTTCCACCATCTCTCTTAATTCCTCGTTATTCACTTGTGTAGGCGGTCTTCCTCGTGGCTCGTTCTTCAAGTTGAAATTTCCACCACGAAAGCGTTTAATCCAAAATCGCACGATGCGTTTATTAGCAGACACCTCTTCAAATACACCATTGATGTTGCGGGCTGTTTCTGCCGCGTTACTTCCGCGTCGGAACTCGTATTCAAAAATTACTCGAATTTTCGCAGTATCCATCTTTCTTGTCTAAGTTGAATAACAAAAACAATTGAACATCTATTTATTAAAAGAAGAACATCACTGAAACCATGTGAAAAAGTTTCATTCGAAAACCTCAACCCACGAAGATTCTATGGCAATTCAAAAAACCGAATAAAACGGCAATTTCATACTTTAACCCCTAATATTTAAATTCAATGTCTGTATCTTTCTAATTCTTATCTTAATGTAATTAAGAATGTCTGTGTTTTAGTTTCGTTTTATGGTAGGGCTTCATTTTTATCTTCATTTGTGGCCTACATTGTTTTAACTAATTCTTCAGACAACATATCTTATTATATTTTAGCAAATGGTCTAAGATCCGACCTTACATCGACCTTCACCGACTTGATAATAGAATAAAATATACTTTATGACAAATTTCATATATTAGAAAATATATTAAAAATAGGTTGTCTAAAAAAATCCTGGACAGAGACTATTTTTAAATATTTTTTTTTAAATAATTTAAATAATAGATAATATTAAAATAATTTAAATAATAGTTCGAAATAAAACAGCGCTTCTATTGGTATAAAAAAATTTTCTATTATCATTTCAAGTGAAGGTAACTACTATGAACATACCTGTTTATACCTGACAACCGAGCAGTTTGTTCAGGTAAATAATAGACAACCCAATGGCTGCACATTCTATAAGCTTTATACTTTATGTGAGAATAATTTTTTTTTCTTATTATATTAACGTCACAAAATTTAGTTAAAAATTATTTTTAAAAAATTATTTAAAAATAGTCTGTCCAGGATTTTTTTAGACAACCTATTTTTAATATATTTTCTAATAGGGTAATTTCGCCTGTTCGCGTCCATTTAGTGCAGTTGGCAAGTTTGACGGCGATTATAAAAATGCCCCAGCACTCATTTCTATGACAAATTTGTGTAATGTATTCATTATATACTCTATTTTAAGATTAACTTTCAGTTGTATTAGAAATATCTTTCGTTTTCTATTTAAATAGGTAAACCTCAGAATTATGCGTTTTACCCAGTTTGCGTCCACAAAATCCAAATTGCGTCCACCCATGGTCCAGTTCGCGTCCAGTAGCTTAGAAAAGGAATATAGGGGTGAAATTTTTAAGAATTAATAAAGAAAGATTGTATTTGATCAATTTCTTTATTTAACAATAAACTTAATTATTAAAAATCAACATTCATCATCTCAGCCATAGGACGTCCACTGCTGAACATAGGCCTCCCCCTTTGATCTCCACAGATACCTGTTGGAAGCGACCTGCATCCAGCGTCTTCCGGCGACCTTTATAAGGTCGTCTGTCCACCTCGCTGGTGGACGTCCTACGCTGCGCTTGCTAGTCCGTGGTCTCCACTCCAGCACTTTTCGGCCCCATCGGCCATCTGCTCTGCGAGCAATATGGCCTGCCCATTGCCATTTCAGCTTGCTAATCCGGTGGGCTATATCGGTGACTTTGGTTCGTCTACGGATCTCCTCATTTCGGATTCGATCACGTAGAGAAACACCGAGCATAGCCCTCTCCATAGCTCGTTGAGCGACTTTGAGCTTTGAGATGAGGCCGATAGTGAGAGACCACGTTTCGGTGCCGTAAGTCATCACTGGTAACACACATTGGTTGAAGACTTTCGTCTTGAGGCACTGAGGTATGTCGGACGAAAAGACATTGCGTAGTTTCCCGAACGCTGCCCAGCCGAGTTGGATTCGGCGGTTGACCTCTTTCTCGAAGTTGGACCTACCTAATTGGACTACTTGTCCTAGGTAGATATATGAGTCAACAACTTCGAGTACCGAGCTTCCAACAGAGACTGGGGTGGGCTCAACATGGACATTTGACATAATTTTCGTCTTGTCCATGTTCATTTTCAGGCCCACCCGTTGTGAAACTCGGTCGAGGCCCTCGAGCATCATACTGAGTTCCTCCATCGACTTTGCCATGACTACGATATCGTCGGCAAACCGAAGGTGAGTGATGTATTCGCCGTTGATGTTGATGCCAAGTCCTTGCCATTCCAGGAGCTTGAAGGCGTCTTCCATTGCGGCGGTAAACAGTTTCGGGGAGATAACGTCCCCCTGTCTTACGCCTCTTCTCAATGGAATCGGCTTCGTGCTATGCTCCTGTACTCGGACCGACATGGTGGCGTTATCATACAAACACTTCAACACCTCGATGTACCGATAGTCAATATGGCATCGTTGGAGTGACTCAAGTACCGCCCATGTTTCCACCGAATCGAAGGCTTTCTCATAGTCCACAAACGCTAAGCATAATGGCAAGTTATACTCCTCGGTCTTCTGTATAACTTGCCGCAGCGTATGGATGTGGTCTATGGTACTAAAGCCTCTTCGGAAACCGGCTTGTTCGGGAGGCTGGAAGTCATCAAGCCTGTGTTCGAGACGGTTCGTGATAACCCTTGAAAACAGCTTATAAACATGGCTTAGAAGTGTGATGGGTCTGTAGTTCTTCAATAGGCTGTTGTCACCTTTTTTGAAGAACAACACCACCCCACCCCGGCTCCATGCTTCAGGCGTTTTGCCCTCGGACAGGACGGAGTTAAAGAGCTTCTGGAGGACTTTAAGTACCGGTGTTCCACCCGCTCTCAGAAGCTCTGAAGTGATTCCGTCCTCACCCGGCGCCTTGTTGTTCTTAAGCTGCTTCAGGGCCATCCTAATCTCGTACAGACTGATGTCCGGGATATCTTCGGTATAATGTCGGGACAGCTTGGCTCTTGGATCTCCTGCCAAGTTGTCAACGGACTTTGCGACCGAAGTGTATAACTGTCCATAGAACCTCTCGATCTCGCCTAAAACCTCTGCCTTGGTCGACGCTATGCTGCCATCCTCCCGTTTCAGCTTAGTCATCTGGCTTTGCCCAATAGACTTGTCCTTTGCGAACACTTTGGAGGCTTGGTTTCGCTGTATGGTCTCTTTAACACGATTCGTATTAAAGAGACGCAGATCGTGTCGCAAGGACTTGGATATTCGTCTATTGAGCTGCCTATATGACTTCGCATCGTGGGAAGACTGCAACTGTAGCAAGCGTCGTTCAGCCATGAGGTTTAAGGTTTGATCGGTTAGTTTTTGAGGTCTATCTTTACGGCAGGGTCTAAAAAACTTAGACCCTACCGTGCGGACAGTTTCCACTAGTCCGTCGTTGATCTCGTCCACTGACACTAAGTTCTCGAGGCAAGCAAAGCGATTAGAGAGCTCGAGTTGAAAGCTTTCCGGGTTTTGAATATGGGACCGAGTAGGTCGGAGCGTAGACTTCATCAGACTGGACCTTTCAAGTTTAACATTGATATTCAGCGAGGCTCTTACGATTCGGTGATCGCTACCGGTTTTTACCCTGTTGATCACAGAGACATCACTGAATATCCGTTTCTTGTCGGTCATGAAGAAGTCTATCTCGTTTCTCGTGAAACCATCGGGACTCAACCAGGTCCATTTCCTGTGAGGCGGCTTCTGGAAGAAAGAGTTCATCATGAAGAATTCCTCTTTCTCCAGAAAGTCGGCCAGCCTCTGTCCCCTAGGGTTCCGTTGCCCATATCCAAATTGCCCCACTCTCAACTCATCACCACTTTTCTTGCCCAACCTAGCGTTAAAGTCCCCCATAACAACAGTGAAGTGGGTTTTGGAACTATGTATGGCCCTACTTACGTCCTCATACATAGTCTCCACCTCATCATCGGAGTGTGACGAGGTCGGTGCGTATACCTGAATGACCTTCAGCGAATATCTTTCAGATATTCTGAGTATTAGGTATATCACCCTGTTCGACACACTGTCGATGGTTGTTATGTTGTTTACGAGGGACCTGTGAACGAGAAACCCGACACCACCTTGGGACTTTTGGTCGCCCTCCCGGTAGTAGAGCAAGTTACCAGACTTCAGGGTTACGGTGTCCTCTCCCTCTCTACGGACTTCGCATAACCCTATAATGTCCCAATGTAACTTGCTCAACTCCTCTTCCAGCTCGCAGATCCTTTCGTCAGTCCTCACTGTGCGTATGTTGTGTGTTACCAGGGCCAGTCGTCGTGGGGGTGGGTAGCTGGATCTCTTCCGGAGATTCTTAGCACCCCCTGCTCCGCCGTTACCTTGACCGCTACCCGCGCCAGGGATAGCGGAGCTGCCGGGGACTGGGGGCCTGGTTTCTGTGTCTATCATTTGGGGGGTATTTGCCGTTAATCGCCGCGCTTGGCAGGCGGGTTGGCGATCGCAGTGAGGGTGTGCAGTACGCGGAGGACGCTGCTGCCCGACCTCCGGTTTGTCCCTTAGTCGCCTTTTACGACACCCACGGGATGATTTGGGGGGAGCGCAATTCTAAGCCGGCGTCCCACGGCTAAAATCAACATTATCATCATTTAAATATCACTTTAAAAAATAAAAATAGTTCTTCTCAACATTGGTTTAAGTAACTTAAAAAAAGATTAAACAGTACATTTTTTTATTAAGAGATATACGTGGTTATAATTAAATTATAATTTAATTTTAATTATAATTTAAATATAATTTAATTATATATATATATATATATAATTTAAATATTTAATTATAATTTAATTATATATATATATATATAATTTAAATATTTAATTATAATTTAATTATAACCACGTATATATCTTAATAAAAAATGTACTGTTTAATCTTAATACCTATACTTATTAAGTAATTTCATTTAAGATAAGTTCTTCGGATACAGGAAAAAATAAGGAAAATACAACATACACAGAAGAAGATTTAAAGAAAGCACTAAATGATATTCGAGAGAAGAATAAATCGATAAAAAAAATATGCAAAGAATATGCTACCTTGTCTGATAATTTATTGACTCAACAATTCTTTTAGTTGTATGTTTAGACAAAATTGTTATATTGTTTTGTTAATTTAATATGGCCAAAAACTTACTATAATCAACGCGGGTCTTTCCCTGTGATTTTAGGGTAAAATTAACAGAACTGATTACTGTTTATTTTTCAAGTTGCAAAATTAATTGCCTAATTTTAAGTTACTTAAACGAATGTTGAGAAGAATTATTTTTATTTTTTAAAGTGAATTTTAAATGATGATAATGTTGATTTTTAATTTAAAATAATAAAAAAATGTACTGTTTAATCTTAATAAATAAACAGTACCTATATTTTAATTATTTTTTCTAAGCAAGTATTTAACGAAAACAGTGGACGCAATTTGGTTTATTACTATAGAGGATAGTTTTAGTTCGCGTCCATTGTGGACGCAAAGTGGAAGTTTTGTAAAATTCGATGTAGTAATTCGCGTCCACCATATTTTACTCGTTAAATATAAAAAACATTACCAAATTCATAAAAAACATTATACCTTTATTCATAATTAAACTGTAGAAATAGCTATCTATCCTAAAATTCTCATAAAACAATATAAAACTTACCATCCAACACGCCGCTGCACACTAATTTTTATCTAAAATTCAGCGTGTTTGCGCTTTCTTGTTGAAGAGCCTAGACTAATTATTTTTTCTAAAAGAATTGGTTGGACGCACAGAACTTTTGTCTATCTGTACGTGCCTCTTATACATTAACGTATTAGCGGTAATGATCTTTCGTTTGATTGGTGTGTTAATTATCTTGTTTTCGAAGTTTTTCAAAAGGAGATCGTCAAAATGGACGCGAACTGGGCGATGGACGCGAACAGGCGAACTGACCCTATATGAAATTTGTCATAAAGTATATTTTATTCTATTATCAAGTCGGTGAAGGTCGATGTAAGGTCGGATCTTCCACTAAAAGTCTTTTTAAAGTGCACAAAACAAAGGTAACTAAACTTTACTTTCCTACTATTGCTTGTACTATTTGTCTTCATCATAATCTATACATATAATAAATCTGTAAAAAAACTGTGTCTGTACATTGAATATATTAAAAAAATAATAATTGGGTGGGGTTTAGAAACAGTAATGGAACACAAATCCAAAAAAAAAAATCTGTCTGTTTGTCTGTATGTCTGTATGTCTGTATGTCTGTATGTCTGTATGTCTGTATGTCTGTTTGTTTGTACACGCTAATCTTCCGAACTACTGAACGGATTTCAATGATTTTTTCTTTGTTGTATTGGTATTAAGCCGGGTCAACATATAGGCTATAATTTATCTTCGAAACTTGAAGACCTGATGCAGAACTCCAACGGACAAACAAAACTATAAGAGATACAAAAATGGTGCCATAGCAAAAATTGTTTCATGTTATGAGCATTTTCTGCTGAGATAATAAATTTGAAGATCTGGAACACCTTATGTGGAACCCCAAGAGCCCAGCTACTCTGTACCATATACAGGTATGACGTTTTAGCAAAAGTTGATCAATCTGATAAGCACTTTCTGCTGACTTATAAAAATTGAAGATCTAAAACACCTGATGTGGAATTCCAGGAGCCCAGCTAGACTGTAGCATATAAAGGTATGACGTTTTAGTAAAAGTTGTTCAATCTGATAAGCACTTTCTATTGCCTTATAAAAATTGAAGATCTAAAACACCTGATGTGGAATTCCAGGAGACCAGCTAGACTACAGCATATAAAGGTATGACGTTTTAGTACAAGTTGTTCAATCTGATAAGCACTCTCTATTGACGTATAAAAATCGAAGATCTGGAACACCTGATGTGAAACTTCCACTACTTTAAATGTATAGAAATGAATGTTACAAAATAGGTATGATGAATCAAAAAAAGTAATTAGTCCGCCTTTTACATAGATAACCCTAAAATAATGAACACGTATTTTTTCTTTTCTTTCTCTCACATACAAATAATAACGTAGATACAACACGCTTGAATTTTGTGTTAAGTCACTTATTAGTATAAATTTTACATCTCATTTTTATTTTGTATGTATGTCTCTTCCAGACCTCGGGACTACAGAGTCCCGAATTTTTGGGAGGCAAACGTGGGGCCGAAGCCAACACGCTGAATCAACTTTAATGACATGGTGACACAAAACCGACGATTATCCCTTTATACACTATAGAAATGAACCCAAAGACAATCCCCGGTAGACGTCGTTAAAAAAAAAGACAGTCCCCGGTTCTGTGATAAACTATTGCTGACTATGAAGGAAAACTACTTGGGCTATTGTGATGGGATGTTAGTGGATTAGGACATAGGAAACTATGGGAACTATGGCACCTCCCGATGACAATGTATTATTTATACATGTAAAAATGGCAGGTGGAGACTCGCCACCTCACTTACTGGGCCCCCGGGAATCAGTCACTGAATAGAAACCAGAGGGCAACAAGGACATGAGCGGCTGAAGTGAGGATACCTCGGTGGACTTTAAACGCAGATCACCGGCCCACTTGCCACTTACCACGAGGCACCTACCCTCCGAGCAGGGCTACTAACCCTGCTCTAGCGACTCCACTCTGGACGGCCAATGAAAGCAAGCCAGAGGCGTGAGACCTAACCCCGTCATGGTTCACTCCGGCCGGCCGGAGATGGGGGACAGTATACTCTCCCTGGAGCACTCGGTATATATAGCTCCGCGGGGTTGCTACTCCCCGTCATCAGCCTCAGATGTCCTGCGGGGCTTATATCTCATTATTATTGTCGTTATTATCTCAAGAGCCTTTGTCCCAATTATGTTAGGATCGACTTCCAGTCACGATGCAACTGAGTACCAGTGTTTTACAACCGGTTACCCGCTGAACCCAACACCCCTTGGTAAAACTGGTCAGACTTACTGGCTTCTGACTACTCATAACGACTGCCAAGAATGTTCAATGACAGCCGGAACCTACAGTTTAACGTCCCCTATTGGTATCCAAAATATACATAGAAAGCGCATACGAACTTAGGAAAGTTGCATTGACAGGTACTTGCCAGACCTGGAATCAAAGTCATACTTGAGAGATCGGTTCTCTACCCATTAAACCAAAACGACTTCCACTAGGTCACCACTACTTTGTTATCTTAGTAATATTTAATGTTTTTTTTACGTAATAATACGTGCAATATTTGCCACACACAACTTAGACTAATTAGAATCTGTGCTTTTGCCGTTGACGTACAAAAAATTAAATATATGGAAGGTTTCTAATGGTTATGCGTATTCCGTTTTTTTCCCGTCAACGGGCCCTTAAAATTCAATATGAGACGATTCAGACCATTGATTTTGCTGACCCCGTAGTCGCTGGCATAAGGGACAGGATCCGCGTACGAAGTCGCGGGCAGAAGCTAGTATATCAAATATTGGCTTCATCTTCGAATCGTATCAAAAAAATAAGTATAATGTAAGCATTAATTATTTAATATTTTAACGGTTTCTGGATGTTGTTGGGACTGCCGCGTTTCTGTAGTGCGTCAGGTATGTTTGCCTCTACGCATACTGACGATTTTCACGCGATAATGAGAAAGAAGATCTATTCCACACTGTCCAGAGCGCGGTCTAGTTCGAACAACATCCTGAAAACATTATCTGAGAAGTATGACGATCCTTGGTTATCTCATGTAATGGAAGTGCTGGTCAGAAGACCGTTATTCGATATATTGTCACTTTTTTCTTTTACTAACATGATTCTAAGTTTTATTGTTACTAACACAGTTTGGGCCTAGTTGCCATTATTTCTTTTACTAACATGATTCTAAGTTTTATTGTTACTAACACAGTTTGGGCCTAGTTGCCATTATTTCTTTTACTAACATGATTCTAAGTTTTATTGTTACTAACACAGTTTGGGCCTAGTTGCCATTATTTCTTTTACTAACATGATTCTAAGTTTTATTGTTACTAACACAGTTTGGGCCTAGTTGCCATTATTTCTTTTACTAACATGATTCTAAGTTTTATTGTTACTAACACAGTTTGGGCCTAGTTGCCATTATTTCTTTTACTAACATAATTCTAAGTTTTATTGTTACTAACACAGTTTGGGCCTAGTTGCCATTAATAAACAAGTTTATTATTATTAAGTTACATCATTCCACGTTCCTCTCTACAAGTGTGCATGCATATTAGTGAAATAAAGGTGACAATGTGAACTGCTGTCAAAACATCCGAATTGAGAACATCCTCTTTTTAAGTGGATTGTTTTAACCGATTTGAAAAGTCGGTTAACTAAAATTGATGACTATAAAACCTAATGGCCTTCCACATTCTACAACTTTACAATAAAGATATCGAGAAGGAAGCTCAGGATGACGACAAATAGTAAAGACATACGTCAGTAGTAAACAGGGCTGTCCTAGAACCAATAACATCAGATAGATAAATCAATGAATAATTATTTTAAATCATGCTAATGAGGACATAGTGTTCCAAAAGTTATGTTATAACGGTCTATTAACAGATAATCAAAAAGATAGATAATAAAATATTTTGATATTTACCTGAAATAAATGAATTTCATTTGTTTATTATTATATATTCTTAAAACTTCGAAATTTTTTATACAATATTATCACGACTAATTTATCATTGCTACTGAGGGTAAAAGAAGTTAAATGCTACTCTTTTGCCTAACAAGTAGATAATTAAAAAAAATAGTTTTTTTGCTGTCAGGTAAAATAGTAGTACCAAGTAACAAAATAAAGTTTGCTTAGGATCGGATGGCGTTAAACCATTTATATATTAATATTTAATGTACCTACCTGATGATAATAACATAGACTTATCAAAAGGTAAATTTCTTTTTATTTGTTGGTACACATGATTCTAATGACTACTAAGATAATTGTCCAATAACTTTGATGTAGACAGTTGAAACCAAATATTTAATTAAACCAAAACTAACCGAATTTATAAACAAAAGTCCTTTGTTTAGTTACACTCACGATATCGCTGACCTATAAATAAATTATATTTGATTCTATGGTTAATAATCATGCTATCTTCCGTCATAAATATTTTATAGAAAAGAAAAAAAACTAGTGTAGTATGTTGTATGCAAAAAGTACCTTAATAAATTAAAGTAATATTTTAAATATTAAAGCTTTTCGTGAACATCTTCGATATCACCCCTTTAGTGCCTGCAAATTTTCTTATAGCAAAGAGGAAAGGGGCAGATTGCATACCACTCCATTCAGGGACCATTAAAAAACAAATGTAGAAAAAGGGCTCTCTGATGTGATAAATAGGTATTAAATTCCCCTAATTTTGTAATTTAGGCCCGGCTTTTTGAAGGCTTGGCATCCGTTCTTGTAGAAATATAACTTAAGATTGGATTCATGTTTTCCACGTTTTGAAATAGCAAGCTGCATACCGACAGTGGTAAAAAGTCGTGGTGGCCTAGTGGGTAAAGGCCCAACCTCTCAAGTATGAGGGCGCGGGTTCGATCCCAGGTCAGGCAAGTACCAATGCAACTTTTCTAAGTATGTATGTACTTTCTAAGTATATCTTAGACACCGTTGGCTGTGTTTCGGATGGCACGTTAAACTGTAGGTCCCGGCTGTCATTGAACATCTTTGGCAGTCGTTACGGGTAGTCAGAAGCCAGTAAGTCTGACACCAGTCTAACCAAGGGGTATCGGGTTGCCCGGGTAACTGGGTTGAGGAGGTCAGATAGGCAGTCGCTTCTTGTAAAGCACTGGTACTCAGCTGAATCCGGTTAGACTGGAAGCCGACCCCAACATGATTGGGAAAAAGGCTCGGAAGATGAGATGATGATACCGACAGTGGTAAACTAGGGAAATATTATTCCTAAAGGCGTGTTTGCATACTTCGCTCCTTCTCTCACTTCTAAAGTAAACCTCCCATAATTTAGGCCCATTTATTTTTATTAGATATTTGTTATTTAAATATGTGCTTACAAAATTGAAAAATATATTATTGTCAATTTTGATTAAACTTTTGAGTGATGAGTAAATGCGCGACGGACAACTTAATAGAACTTAATAAATACCAGAGACAAAATGTGTAATAAGTGCAATGAAATTGCGAGGAATTCACTTTAGTAAGAAATTTTTGTAAGTAGGTAAGCGTTTCATAGAATAAATATCAAAACATCTCCCTTAACGTCTTTGAACTAAGTAGGTACCTAATTCAGCAAAAACGTAAACATCATTTGTGTTTCTCATTTTTTTACATGCTACGATTCCTAAGTTTACCGCGATTATTTACCAAATACTTGGCAATAGTATTCGCTTAAAGTGTACCTATCTAGCAGTGGTGTGTAACCCGAACTACAGAATATAATTTTAATTTTGTTTCTTTTTTCAGCAATATGGTATCATTCCACGATGACACCGAAACG
Organism: Helicoverpa assulta; assembly: GCA_963856015.1. Lineage (NCBI taxonomy): Eukaryota > Metazoa > Arthropoda > Insecta > Lepidoptera > Noctuidae > Helicoverpa > Helicoverpa assulta. The sequence continues at coordinate 9,878,393 of CAWLCW010000016.1, forward strand.
GTGAACACTGCTCGCCTTGTATTCTACCCTCTTTTGTTTATTACGACTGTTCTCTGGTTAATACATACATGGCAGCGGCAGACCAGACTCTTCAAACTGGGCAATGTTCTACCAGGACCACCCCATGTACCATTCTTCGGAAACGCTCTCTTAGCATTGGGAAAGAGACCAGACCGTAAGTGGCTTATAAGTTCCATGTAAGTTACTAGCGGTTTCCCCCGCGTCCCGGGTGAACTTTTATATTAGTATTGATGATTATGGACATCTGGTGCATTGGCATAATGAAGTGTGTTTAATGAACACTTTCCCATTTAACTGAAAAAAAGGGGTTTTCAACCTATTTGTGGCCTGAAATCCATGGTCCAGAGGTGAAAGGCTATCTTTCGAATTCATTTGTTTTTCGATATTTGCTTAATTTGGTATTCTTATTTTCAGAATTAGTAAACATCTGTCTCGGATACGCTGACACCTACGGCACAGTGATTCGAGGATGGCTCGGCTCCAAGCTGGCAGTGTTCCTTTTGGATGCCGATGACATTGAAGTTATCCTCAACAGTCAAATACACATCGATAAGGCTGATGAATACAGATTTTTTAAACCTTGGCTTGGTGACGGCCTTCTTATTAGCACAGGTAATATTATATACCTTTAGGCAAGTATACATATTCGCTCGGTTGTATTGCAATTCTTATGGCTGCGAAACTGTTCTATGTTTGACATGCAATGCTACGCGTCACCTAGAAGCCTAAAAGAGCCAAGTCTCACCTAGGCCTTTTGTAGTACCTATTATATGCCACACCACTTGGTGTAAACGGTGTTCTTACCTTATACCTCTACTGCGACAACTTTACTCTGATGGCAATTATCAAACAGTAACGATTGTTAATAATAGAAGCAAGTGCACGTGAATTATATGATATTCTAGGTTCGAAATGGCGGTCCCATCGCAAAATGATAGCTCCAACATTCCACATCAACATTCTGAAGTCATTTGTGGGAGTTTTCAATCAGAACAGCAAGAATGTCGTTGAGAAAATGCGATCAGAAATTGGCAATACGTTTGATGTGCACGACCATATGAGTACAGCTACTGTCGACATCTTACTCGGTATGTTTCTTTAGATCATTTTCAATTCAAAATACTTAATTGAATATGTTTACTCGCATAACATAGATATCATTCTTATATGTTTATTTAATTATGGTATATTTGTACTGATCCTACCTCTACCCTAAGATTTCAAAAACTTTCTTCAATTATCCTTATAATGATTTTCAGAGACCGCAATGGGAATCACAAGAAAAACTCAGGATGAATCAGGTTTTGATTACGCTATGGCGGTTATGAAGTAAGATTTCTAACATTCAGATTCCTCTGTATAATATATACCAGTATATTATCTATATAAATTCCTATGTATTTTTTCAGGATGTGTGACATTATTCACCAAAGACACTACAAATTTTGGTTACGATTTGACGCGCTTTTCAAATTCACGTCATTCTTTGAGAAGCAGAAGAAACTCTTAGGTATCATTCACGGATTAACTAATAAGGTACTCCTAACAATACATGTTTATAGTTTTCCACTTGAGTTCATCCAGCGTGTTCACTAAGAATTAAAATACCTAATTATTTTTTATCGCATCATTGCATTCATTTGCTTTGGATCTTACGTATATCGATAACCTCGCTATAACGCACTAGAGATCAATAAACCCAATCTATACATCCGATTATTACATGATCGATTAAATAATCTCGATTATTATTTTTTTCAGGTAATTAAGAGTAAAAAGCAGACATACTTCGAAAACAAAGCGAGAGGTTTTATTCCGCCAACATTGGAGGAACTGACTCGAACTGTAGATGATGAAAATGTACTAGCTAATGACAGCAAAACTGTGTCCGATACTGTATTCAAAGGATATCGTGATGATTTGGATTTCAATGATGAAAATGATGTTGGTAAGTTTGGCAGTTATTTTAATATCTGGAAATGCATGGTAGCTGTTTTTACTTTCTTTTAGCAATAAAGTGAGAACCTTGAACTGTGTCATTATAAAGGGGAATATTGTATTTAGCCTCAGGTAATCACCCTAGTCCGTAAATACCTGTAATCATAAACAAATCCGTAAAGCTGCTGTGATCCCACTACGTAATTTTGGAGTTATAAAATCTTAATCACTTGGAGTATATGACCATTTAACCCTTAACCTTCATACTGTTGTCTCAGTTGATGTAATCACTATATCTTTTTTCAAAGGTGAGAAGAAACGACTTGCCTTCTTAGACCTTATGATCGAATCCGTTCAGAATGGAACCCATCAGTTAACTGACCACGAAATAAAAGAAGAAGTAGATACTATTATGTTCGAGGTTAGTATTGTATGTAGAATCTCTTATTTAGTCGTCTTTAACTCATTATGTTTCGCCATTCATCATTGTCAACTGTCTCTGTTTATTACTATATAAACGTGGGAAACCAAAATCTTTCAGGGTCACGACACGACAGCTGCTGGCTCCAGCTTCGTCCTCTGCCTTCTGGGTATCTACAAGGACATTCAAGCGAAGGTTTACAACGAGCTGTATGAAATCTTTGGAGACTCAGACAGACCAGCCACCTTTGCTGATACTCTTGAAATGAAGTACCTTGAGAGGGTCATCCTCGAAACTTTGAGGCTGTATCCACCAGTACCTGTTATTGCTAGAAAACTTAATCAAGATGTTAAAATTGGTAAGTACTGTTTGAAATTACATTTTTTAAAGTTGTTATTTAACTGATATTTTCTTGACTACTTGATAACTTAACTGCAAAGAACATTCAATGTTCACAAAGTTGGTTCGACCAACTGACTACATTTTTATATAATTTCAGCAACAAACAGCTATGTTCTCCCCGCCGGTGCCACAATTGTTATCGGAATGTACAAAGTCCATAGAAGTCCTAAATACTACAAGGACCCCGATACATTCAACCCTGACAACTTCTTACCTGAGAACTCATCGAACAGACATTACTACAGCTTCATTCCCTTCAGCGCAGGGCCCAGGAGTTGTGTTGGTTAGTACACATGATTTATCTTTTGGAAACAAAAAGACGTGTTGTTTGTACAAATGCGCACTTAGGTATTTCAAAGTTTAACTAATGGAAAGTTACAACTCAACATAAATCAATCAATTCAATTCAAAAGAAATCGCAATTGATCTCTGAAGCTTGTCATCAGTAAAATCTGGAACAAGTGATGTTTGCACGATCAACAATGGTACGGACCAGTGGTGAAGGTTGCGATAATAATATTTATGTCAATTTCATTTTCAGGTCGCAAATATGCCTTATTAAAGCTCAAGATCTTACTGTCAACAATTTTAAGAAATTACGAGTGCACATCTACAGTACCTGAGAAAGATTTCAAACTTCTTGGTGATATAATTTTGAAGAGATCAGATGGATTTACAATTAAAATTGAACCTAGAATAAGGAAACCTGTAAATGTATCTTAGAGCAAATCTATTTTGAGATGTATGGTATAAAAATACTGGGAAGAAATGTTCATTGTTATTACTGCATAAATCGTCAAGTATTTATGTAGATAATATGTGGAACATGCTGAAGTTCGTGGTGTTTGTTTTCGCACCAATTTCATAAGGACTATAATACAGTAATTGGTGATTGAATAAATGCCTCAAAATAAAAGTTATTTTGAAATAAGGTTTCTTTTATTTGGTGGTGTGTGGTTCGTTCGTGTAATTCGCCTCAGTAATTGCCTCGCCCTGGAAACGTTTCAAGTCTTCTTTTCAAAAAACTAAGTATCTTCAACGCTCATTTCGGCTCGCTCTGTTGTGAATATCTTGTCAGCATAATGTCATTGGCGCCATCAAACGGTTTAGTTTGACGAGTAAAAATGTTTGAACAGGTAGGCTTTTTGTTTTTCGTACATAGGTACTTACACTTACCAATTGTCATGAAAATTTTGTTCTCATCGGCTCTTCTCAAGGATTGCTTATCCAATTGTTCAAGGCGTCTTCGTTGACTGACTTTTCGTAACAAAGTCAAATACTTTGACTTTTCTACTTCGGTAGGTCTAGGTAATATTAGTTTTTCGTGATTATTCACACCTAAACAAGTAATTTCGTTTTTATTTAAATAGTAACATAAGCTCACATAATTTTTATTAGCTAGGATCTCTCAAATTGATATACCGTATATAGACTTTGAGAGGTCAAATTGAACCTTAGAATAAGGAAACCTCTATATAATATTATAGTAAACTTGCCTTCATCGTTTTATCTGTAAATTTCAAAATACGATTACTCTCAAGTTACATTTACAGGCTTCCTTATTCTTGGTTCAATTTTAATTGTAAATCCATCTGATCTCTTCAAAATAATGTCAGCAAGTAGTTTGAAGTCTTTCTCAGGTACTGTTGATGTACACTCATAGTTTCTTAGAATTGTTGACAATAAGATCTTGAGCTTCAACAAAGCGTACTTGCGTCCTGAAAACGAAATTCACAAAAGTGTTATTAGGTATCTGATTATAATCGGGCATATGCTGTTGCAAGGAAAACCTTGCAAATATGACCTGCTAGCTCTATGATTGGCAATTGATAGACACTCGATTTCTATTACATTCCCTTTGAATTTTGATTTATTGACTTGTTTGTTTCATGCAATATCAGTCAAATAATTTGTTTAAGCGGGCTGACCATTTTCTATCATCATGCACAAGTTGTTAGAAGATGTGTACCAACCAACACAACTCCTAGGCCCGGCGCTGAAGGGAATAAAGCTGTAGTAATGTCTGTTCGATGCGTTCTCAGGCAAGAAGTTGTCAGGGTTAAACGTATCGGGGTCCTTGTAGTATTTAGGACTTCTATGGACTTTGTACGTTCCTATCACCACTGTAGAGCCTGCGGGAAGAACGTAGTCATTTGTTGCTGCAAAAGACAAAAAAGAAGATAAATCTTGTAGCATCAATAAATATTCATTTGATTAACCATACTGACACGTACCAATTCTAACATCGCGGTTAAGTTTTCTAGCGATGACAGGTACTGGAGGGTACAGCCTTAAAGATTCAAGGATCACCCTCTCAAGATACTTCATTTCAAGAGTATCAGCAAAGGTGGCTGGTCTGTCTGAGTCTCCGAAGATTTCGTAAAGCTCGTTGTAAACCTTTGCTTGGATGTCCTTGTAGACACCCAGAAGGCAGAGGACGAAGCTGGAGCCGGCAGCTGTGGTGTCGTGACCCTGATAAATTTGAAATACATAGCTTAAATTACTGTTGACTTCTATAATAAATAAGAATAAAACTTACTCCTTCAAAGTTTTTGTATTTTTAGGTAAACATACCTCAAACATAATAGTATCTACTTCTTCTTTAATTTCGTGGTCGGTAAGCTGATGCGTTCCATTCTGAACAGACTCGATCATCAGATCTAAGAAAGCAAGCCGTTTTTTCTCGCCTATGAAAATAAAATGATAATGGTCATTAATGTTCAAGGTACACACGAAATGTCTTCTGTGGGCACTACAAGGTCTTGTAAAATGTTTTTGCTTCTTTAAAGCTAGTTGATTCCTCGTGAATGCGTTTATTATTTAGTTAATTGGGGTACCAAATCCCTAATCCTTACTTGAAGTTTGTGTGAATTTTAGTTTCGTTCAGAATATAAAAATCAGTTCTGTTATTCATCTTTAAATTATATAAATTCTTACCAACATCATTTTCATCATTGAAATCCAAGTCATCTCGGTATCCTTCAAACACTGTATCTGAGACAGTTTTGTTTTCGTTAGCATTATCTTCATCTAGATTTCTTGTCAGTTCCTTTAATGTTGGCGGAATAAAACCTTTAGCTTTGTTTTCGAAATATGTCTGCTTTTTATTCATAATCACCTAGAAATTAAACATAGATAAAAACGAAGGTAAACAAATAACAGACTTTTTCCAATGAAGCAAATAAGCTTGATATAGTAGCACTAATCTAATAACAATAAAATAAAAATATGCTAAATGTTTGCGTCATATGTATCTCTGCAAAAAGGTCAGCAGCTGAGTTTGCGCTCGAAATGTGAAACTACTCCTTGCCTTAGGAAAACAAAATAACAAAATTATAATGGTCTCTGCACACAACGGGCGCGGCGCGACGGGACGGGACGGCGACGCGACACAATTTACTAGATCGTCGCGTCGCGTCGCGTCGAGCGGGGACGGCTCTGTGTGGCGGCCTCCGTAATATCTAGTACATTACAACTGCTCAGCGTCGCGTCGCCGCGCCGCGCCCGCTGTGTGCAGAGACCATTAGTATCAAGTAGAAACCTTATTGGTTAATCCGTGAATGATGCCCAAAAGTTTCTTCTGCTTTTCAAATAAGGAAGTCAATTTGAAAAGCGAATCAAATCGTAACCAGAACTTGTAGTGCCTTTGGTGAACTATGTCACACATCCTGGAAACAAACATATTTGTAGATAATATTTTGTACTAGCTTTTGCCCGCGACTTCGTTCGCGTGGAATAGTGATTTTTGGTTTGACCAATAGATGGCGCTATATGTCCGAAATACATTTTATTTTTATTTTTATATTTTTTTGTAATAAAAACTATCCTATGTCCTTTCTCAAGTTCCAAACTATGTCTGTACCAAATTTCACACAAATCGGTTCAGTAGTATAGGCGTGAAGAAAAGACAGACAGACAGACAGAAAGACAGACAGACAGACAGACAGAGTTACTTTCACATTTATAATATTAGTTAGGATAAGAACAGGAAGTGGAATATTTAAAACTCACTTCATAACAGCTGTAGCGTAATCAAAACCTGATTCATCTTGAGTTTTTCTTGTGATTCCCATTGCGGTCTCTGAAAATCATTTCTGTGTATGTTTAAAGTATTCAAAATCTAATATGAAGTAGTACCTACAGTATTTTTTTTTTAATTTACATACTGTCTAATAAAATCAGTAATGACAAAATCACACTTTACCAAGTAAGATGTCAACAGTAGCTGTACTCATATGGTCGTGGACATCAAACGTTTTTCCAATTTCTGATCGCATTTTCTCAACAACATTCTTGCTGTTCTGATTGAAGACTCCCACAAATGACTTCAGAATGTTGATGTGGAATGTTGGAGCTATCATTTTGCGATGGGACCGCCATTTCGAACCTGTAATGTCATTAGTTAACTTTTTAATATTAACCTACATGAGGTTTGCTCACCAATCATCAGGGCAAGTCACCTCAATGTATATGCATTATTACATAGTACCTATCTGCCATAGTGGCATATCCGGAAATGCCATAACCCCACGTATTTATTTATTTATTTATTTATTGCTTATTACAGGTACATTATATGTTCTAAAAGGTACAAAGTGTCCAACAAAACTGTATACCACAGTTTGTCTGTTGGATCAGATAATAACGTAGGTCAGGCGCCTTCTTGCAGGTCAAATTCGTACGGTAGGCATGACCAAAACTATCAGGGAAGTCACGATTTTTTTTAATTACCGTTTGTGAAACCAATACCTGTGCTAATTAGAAGGCCGTCACCAAGCCAAGGTTCAAAGAATCTGTATTCAGAGGCTTTATCGATGTGTATTTGACTGTTGAGGATAACTTCAATATCATCGGCATCCAGGAGGAAGATTAACAGGTTGGAGCCGACCCATGCTCGAAACACTGTGCCGTACGTCTTGGTCAATTCAAGACAGAATTTGACGACTTCTGAAACAAAGAAAAATAATAAACTTATTACTTAATACCTATTTAAAAACTTAAGTGGCACCTAAATGCAAAAGTCTCATCAGTGAAAGACTTTTAAGAGGCTGACAGCACCCAAAACTCTCGTACGTAAATACGTACGAGAAAGAAAGAGAGAGAAGCCTGTTGACGTTCGTAGCGTTCGTAACATACATATAATAGTCCTCACATCAAGACCTAGGTTGTATCCCACCGCTAATCTATACAAAGAGCTTAAAGTCCTCACAATTCGCCAATTATATATACTACGTAATCTTATATACGCACATACAGTTCTCCTAAAAAGCAATTCCCCCGAAAACAATAATAGACGTAAAGACTTAGTCTTCAAAACAATATCCCACAACACCAGTTTAGCCAAAAGACACCCATACATTGCCGCTCCCCATATTTATAACAAAATAAGCAAAACAGTAACCCTCAAAAATCTCCCGCTCTTTGAACTAAAAAAAACAATTAAAGACTATCTAAACAACTTTAATTACTCAGAAACTGAAACATTAATTTCATAATAATATAACAATGAGTTATCGATACAAGAACTCTATATTACCTCACAACACACACTCACACACATACAAACACACAAGCACAAACACACTTCACTAAAATGATCTAAGTCGCCAAAACTGGTCTCATTTTTTGTATTTTTTTCCTAGTTTTATTAAAAGTTTAATTATTCTTCCTTTGTCATCAAATTAACTTTAATATAATATGTAGTTTTTAATCTCATTTCCAAACTCAGACACAATATACCTCTAATGTACTGTTACTTATAGCACAGGCCTAGGCCTAGTTTAAGTAATAGTGTGACATAATTGTACAAACATGATGGAACAATAAACGTTATTATTATTATTATTATGGGGTAAACATTTCTGTTTCTTAGCCATTTGGCTAGTTTTGACTGCATTTACGGGCGGGTGCCAAGTAAATGCAGCGTGTAGTGTGTTATTGTTATTATTATCTTGTATGTCTCTAACCGACCACGGGACTACAGAGTCCCGGATTTTTGGGAGGCGAACGTGGGGCCGAAGCCAACACGCTGAAGCCCTTTTGAGACAACTTTAATGACATGGTGACACAAAACCGACGATTATCCCTGTATACACTATAGAAATGTACCCAAGGACAATCCCCGGTTCTGTGCTAAACTATTGCTAACTATGGATGAAAACTACTTGGGCTATTGTGATGGGATGCTAATGGACTAGGAATGGGGAAACTACGGGAACTATGGCACCTGCCGATGACAATGTATTAAATACATGTTAAAATGGCAGGTGGAGACTCGCCAACTCACTTACTGGGCCCCCGGGAATCAGTCACTGAAAAGCAACAAGAGGGCAACAGGGACATGAGCGGCTGAGAAGGGTGAGGATACCTCGGCGGACTTTAAACGCAGATCACGCGCTCCCTGTGGGTCCAGCATCACCGGCCCACTCGCCACTTACCACGAGGCACCTACCCTCCGAGCAGGACTAACCTTGCTCTAGCGACTCCACTCTGACCGGCCGATGAAGGCAAGCCAAGAGGCGGGAGACCTATCCCCCGTCATGCTTCACTCCGGCAAGCCGGAGGTGGGGGACAGTATACTCTCCCTGGAGCACTCGGATATATAGCCCCGCGGGGTCGCTACTCCCCGTCATCCGCCTCAGATGCCCTGCGGGGCTTATTATTATTATTATTATATTATTATAAATGTATGTCTCTTCCAGACCTCGGGACTATAGAGTCCCGGATTTTTGGGAGGCGAACGTGGGGCCGAAGCCAACACGCTGAAGCCCTTTTGAGACAACTTTAATGAAATGGTGACACAAAACCGACGATTATCCCTGTATACACTATAGAAATGTACCCAAGGACAATCCCCGGTTCTGTGCTAAACTATTGCTAACTATGGATGAAAACTACTTGGGTTATTGTGATGGGATGCTAGTGGACTAGGAATGGGGAAACTACGGGAACTATGGCACCTGCCGATAACAATGTAATAAATACACGTAAAAATGGCAGGTGGAGACTCGCCAACTCACTTACTGGGCCCCCGGGAATCAGTCGCTAAATCGCAACAAGGGGGCAACAGGTACATGAGCGGCTGAAGGGTGAGGATACCTCGGCGGACTTTAAACGCAGATCACGCGCTCCCTGTGGGTCCAGCATCACCGGCCCACTCGCCACTTACCACGAGGCACCTACCCTCCGAGCAGAGCTGCTCTAGCGACTCCACTCTGACCGGCCGATGAAGGCAAGCCAAGAGGCGGGAGACCTATCCCCCGTCATGCTTCACTCCGGTAGGCCGGAGATGGGGGACAGTATACTCTCCCTGGAGCACTCGGATATATAGCCCCGCGGGGCTATATTTTTACATATGGACTCATTAATGTCACAAATTTTATCTATACGTTGATAAGTAATTTAATACAGATATTTTTGTTGGAAGATCATTTTAAGAGGTAAGATTACATTTTTTTTGTATCGTGAAAACTTTTCGAGAACGTGTTTTGAAATTAACGGGGTTCTCAAATATATTCAAGATTACCTAATATATATTTTTTTCACCGTCAAAAACTGTATAGATTAGGCCAAAAAATCGTTTGAGACAAGCCAATTTGGGCTTTAAGCGCCTTAAGACATAATTTGTAGGTAATCCATTACATTACATTACAAATTTTAAACATTTAAGTATTCGTCTGTTTTCATTGTTGACTCGACATCTCTAAAAAGAGAGCTGGTCTCTTAAGAGTCTTTTCGAGAAAGATAGATAATTAATTTTAAGTCGATACATAACTATGGCTGTATATATATGTAAAAAATAAGGAGAAAATTAACTTTATTAAGTGAAATGAATATTTAACATACGATCAGGTTGCTTCCCTAATGCAAGAAGTCCATTTCCGAAGAATGGTACACAAGGTGGGCCTGGTAAAACATTGCCTAACTTGAAGAGTCTTGTCTGCTGTTGCCATCTATATATCAACCATAGAACAGTCGATATTAACAGCAGAGGGTAGAATACCAGCATCAGAGTATCCATATTGCTGGAAAAATAAGAATGAGTCGCAAAAATCGTCACACAGCAAAATTAATCATGCTAATTAAACATATAAACATTCTAATTTATCTCGGTTCCGATCAGTAGCAAAAGTATAAGTATGTCGGACTTAACCGGATTAGTTGTTAAAAAATAATTTTACGCACAATGCACCACTGAGTTATATATTCTCGAAAAATCTGCACAAAAATGATTGCTCAACACTTGGATGCATCTTTTATAACATTAGGCAGATAATTTAGAAAACTGCTCAATCAATGACAGTTTAAAAGTGCTGTCATTAAGGTTTGTACCTATACCAACAATACGTTTGAATAACTAATACTTACTAATCTTTTGGAGGACGGCCCAGCAATGGATTGTTCACATCCTCAAAGAATTATTCCCTCACTTGGCTTTTCTAGTTTGCCAGTTTCCATTGTTTGTCTGCGTCAGGACCGCCGTCACAAATCACCGATCCTTTCGAAATACATATAGAGAGTTGCTACCTAATTGCTACCAGCTACCATTAGTTGCTACCAATTGCTACCCTCGTGGTTTTGAAGATATTCAGCATCCAAAGGTGACAGCCATTCTGATAGCAGGATGGCTGTCACTTTTCCCAGTGTGAAGAAACGGGGCAAAAGTATTGAGTTTTTTTTTTCACCCAGAGTTGCTACCTAATTGCTACCCTCCAGAATTAAATTTTGGACCACATCGATTTCGTGAATAAAAAGATATTTAAAAAATGACTTTTTGCGCCTAACCAAAATAAATTAGCACTTGGTAGTAATTAGCAATTGGTAGCAACTAATGGTAGCTGGTAGCAACTCTCTATATGTATTTCGAGAGGATCGGTGATTTGTGACGGCGGTCCTGACGCAGACCATTGTTTTCACGGTTAATTCTGTATCTCATTTTATGAGTAAAGTTTCAGTTACAGGCATAGTAGATATATGTTTATGGTGTAAATGTAAATAATCAGGATTCGGGGAATTTCTAGCCGATCGTGTTGAAATCTGTTTCATATCTCGTTGAGCCATCGCAAGACTGCCAGGTAAACTTCTTATGAGAAGACTTCTATACCTCTAAGACTGACTTCTAGAAGATGGTCAAATAGGGACCCCTTGGTCTCGGGATGTTGGCTATACTTATTTTGTTCTACTTTTTCTGAGAAAAAAAAACCAAGATGAACAACGGACGATAGGACAGAACTAAGTGCTTCGTTACATGAAAATCTCATCACAATAATAATATAATCAACTAGCTTTTGCCCGCGGCTTCGCTCCCGTCAACTGACTTCTCTACTTTACCCTATTTTTTTTTCATAAGAACCTTCTCCTGATAATAACAAACTCAACAAAAAAAGAATTAGCCAAATTGGTCCAGGCGTTGTTGAGTTATGCGCTTACGAACACATTTTGCGATACATTTTTATATTATAGAAGATTATCGACATTGAAAAAACAAGTGTGTTCTATTTTTTATTAAATTAATTACGATTTCATAATTTGTCAATATTTTTTGAGGTTTAAGTAAACAATGGATACTTATTAGATAATATTTTTGTACAATTATGACTAAAACTGATTAACCCTCACCTAGATTGGATATAATGCCTAGTAACGACCGGATCTATACGTATTATTGTATTGATATCTTAAACGCAACGTAAATAACTTCCTTTCTTACCACTACAGTTTTTATTTAATAGGCACACAGTTGCTGATATTTAGTGGAGTTCGTGATTGGTGGAGTCGAGCTCGCGGTAATAGAAGAACGGATTGATAAGCATCGTTGTCTTAACAAATTCCTCCATGCTTCGGAAGACACGTTAACATTGTACTAGAATGAAATATATGAAAACTGAAACCGCTCTCTAAAGCGAATGGCGGTGGTGGTGAAGCGGTGTGTTTTAAACATATTCTACTTTTTTATAAAACGAGGCCTTAAAAGTGCAAGGCTTTAACAATCATCCCGAAAAAAATAATAGACACTAAAGCCGGTAGGTCCCTTTAAGCCCACGTTATGATAAGGTGGATTGATATTTACATCTAAACCAAGTCTAATATGCCGCTATCGTCATATTATGACGGCAAAGCAGACAATAATAAATAAAAAGTAACGTACGTGTTTCTGTTCAATAGAAACATTTTACGTCGACGGTGCCTGACGCATGGCAGGTCAAAGATTGATGACGACATCGCCCTAAACATTGTTTGTACTTACTTTTGCAGTTCAAATAGGTATATGCAAGCAAGTGCATTATAAATTAAAATAGTATGCGATTACATAAAAATAAATAAATTATATAAAAATACTAGCTGTTACCCGTGGTGTTACCGTGGCGCATTATTCCGATGTGTTAGATATATTCCTATGTAGTTATTGAGTGAAAGAGTTATAAACATCATCCCATCAATACAGCCGAACATTCACGTTTACACTCATATTGCTATTTGTTGTTAATGTGATTGGCGACATAGGTCTTGTAGTGCTAGAAGATTATAATAAAGCAGGATTTTGACATGGTTCTCCAAATGCTAGCCTTAAATAGCAATGTGAATTTATTTCTTTTATTTAAACATGGATAGCATACATTCATTATTAAACAATGATTATTTAACATGCAACCAACGTATTTACTGCTCACGGTATTATATAAATAACATTAATGAATTACATTTTTTCTACTTTCGTGACAAAGTATACCTACTTTGTACATAACTAATTATTATTACAGTTTACTTTGTTCAATTAATGTAATTTTTGACGCTGCAAGTATTTTGTCATGGCAGAACCATGACAGCCTCTCAGCATTAAGAGAGGCATCCATCCATCCATCATTCTCAACAGCCTTTTTTATCGTCCCACTGCTGGATGAAGGCTTCTATTGAGCGTGGTGATTAATGCTCAATCCTTCTCCGTGTGAGAGGAGGCCTGTGCCCAGCCACTGCTGTAAAAAGCTGTAAAAAGACGATAAAAAGGCTGTAACAGTAACAACAGTAACAGTAACACCACGCTTACTCAATGTGATTGTCATGTGATTTCAAACTTTATAGTCCAGATTTTCTCAAGATGTTTTCCAGACAGGCAATATTCACATTTTATAGGACAGAGTTTTTAACAGAAGTGTTTACAATTACAATAATAGACTGGAAAAGAATAGATGTTTGGCTGTGATATGCCATAATCAAAGACGTCGAAATTAGATCCTTGAACTTGTATTTGCCAAATAAGCAATTGATAAATTATAATTACTTGAAACCGTGCAAACACTGTTGAAGTCTTTCGAAAACCCAACCTATCATTTCACGTTATCTCAGCCGTTTAGGAGCTACAGTAGCACAAGCAAACGCAAAGGTACAAACGCAGATATAAGTAACTCTAGTGTTTTTGCCATGTTAAATATGTACTTACATAGTTTCATTCAATAGTAAAACATTTACAGTGATGTTAACCTATTCAGTTAAAATATGCTGTACCTGCACTGTGTAGTCGAACTTTTGACTGATTGAAAAAAGAAATTCTACATTTATAACATACCTACACATTTTCGGTGGATCGCAAATAATGTTCAAAGAGTGAAATCACAATCAGTTAAATGGAAATTTAAATATTTGCATCAATTATTACTACACTATACAACACAATATAAATTAAGCCTGTCTGTCTGTTTCTGTACTAAAATATTATTAAATGCTGCTGCATAGACTCACATCTTTTATTAGAACTAGACTTCAGAGACCTACTTAGGGTCCGTTCAGATAGACCGGGTCGGAGAGCAGAGCAAATTCTTAGCACGTTGAAAATGGAGTCCTTTTGTCAATGACAAAAGCAGTGCGCATGCAAAAATAAACCTTACTTCAAATACTAAGTACTCAATTTTCAACGTGCTAAGAATTTGCTCTGCTCTCCGACCCGGTCTATCTGAACGGACCCTTAGGTGAAACCATTTCGGTACTACATTAGTAAGTCCTAAAGCAACTTATGCTTTTAAAAACTGAACGGAGACTGAGAGGAAATTTCTTGAAATGGACCTTTTTTTATATTAGATATCATCAGATGACATCTCCCACTAAGAGTCCCGAGTTATTTCTACTGACTACTACCCCTCTGGAACGCTTTATGTACCAAAGCCGCGGAAACTCTTTCAAATAATCCCCGGTAGACTAAAACCCTAAAGAACATCGCATAAGTTTCTGACTGCTATTTACACTGCAATGCATTTTAGGTCTGGTAAAGGTCCATAAAAAAATATGATATTTTGTCTGAAAAGTGGGAAGCGAAGCCACGGGTAAACCAAGTATACATACACCTGTCGCAGACACGCGATTTAAAGGTGTTGTGTTATTATGCAGAATACCGAATTAACATTGTCAAAAGCAAGAACCGAGTATATTCAAATATTTGACAGCATTTTTTCATGTATAACTAGCTGTTGCCCGCGACGACTTCTGTGTGGGCAATATAGAATCGTCAAAATATTACTTATCCCGTAGGTGTAATTTTTCACGTGACAGTATAATTTGGATTACTTAGCAGCCGCACAGGTTCATCGATCAAGGTTGTGCTGTGGACGTGTGGCCATTTATCTAAACAAAAGAAAGTTTTGTTTAGATCAAAATGATCAAAGTTTTCCTTGCATCAAGGTAATAGTTATAGTTGGATTTTGATTTGTGGCACGGCAAACTTACAAACAATTTTGAATCATTCTTCTAAATAATATTCACCATATCTGTGTTTTTTTTTATTTGCAATAGATGGCGCCACTTTAACCTTGACTGAACCTAGTTTGCTTAAAATTTTATTTTTCTGCTCAAGTAACTTAAAGGTAAAGCGCAATTTTTCAATGTAAACACTGATGATAACCCAACTAAATAATAGGCAACTTTCATATATGCATTGTAATATCTCACGCGTCTACAGAACAATTAACAGAAATATTGGTTCATTGCTCATCCCCTGTATGTGATAGCGTGATAATATGTAGCCTATGTCCTGACCCGACCTATAAGTAATACTCATGCAAAATTTGAAGTAAATCCGTGCAGTACTTTTTGAGTTTACTCCGGACATACCTACAGACAAACAGATAAACAGACAAACGGACAAACAAACAAAAATTCTAAAAACTACATATTTGGATTCAGAATCGATTATAGATCACCCCCCAAGTATTCTTTTAATAAAATATTCAATGTACAGTTTTAACTTTCTTACGATATTATTATATGTACCTATAGATGACGTAACGTTATTTCTAGAGAAGGAAAATCATCCCCAGCCATGATTCAAGCAAAAGAAACGTTCGCCTTTACTGCCACAGAGAGCTTCAATTAACTGTGTCGACCATCGCCTCGACATAATGTATATCATTGAAGAATATAAGAATAATATATTATAATCACGTAAAACTCAAAATCACTGAAATATTTTCAGAAAACTCATTGAATTTCTCTTTTGATTGTATAAATATTTAGAACTAGCTGTTGCCCGCGACTTCGTCTGCGTGGGCAATTTGGAATTGTCAAAATACTACTTATGCCGTCGTAGGTGTATTCTTTTACATAACAGTATAATTAGGATTACTACTTAGCAGCAGCACGGGTTGATCAATCAAGGTGGTGTCGACGATGTGTGACTATTTATCTAAACAAAAGAATTAAAGTTTGTGACGTTGTGGAAATCTCTGGATCTAGTCAACCAATTTGGAAAATTATTACGTAATTCTCACAGGAAACAAAGGTCTGACAAAGCTGTCATTTGTACATTTTCTGCAGCAGCTGCGACTAATCAGAAGCCAGAAAGTCTGTCAAACAGTTTTACCATGGATAACGTGGTGTCTAGTTCACTGGGTTGAGAAGATCAGATAGGCACTCCAAGTAAATATTGGTTCTCAAACAGATTCGGTTTGACTGGAATCCAACACCCACACAATTGGGAAATAGCTGGGTGGATGATGACTGAGTCATCAGGCAAGCGCATAGTTTCACTACTTGTATTTCGGGGATTTTCTGTGCACTCGCTCACTATGTTATGTTGGAATTCCACCGAAATGTTTGCATTAGTTCACGATCAGGCAAAGTATACGTCCGAGACAGTGAGTCCAATTCTTGTGTTGGCAATTGAAGCCTGCAGTTCTTCCAAGATTTTCAAAATGTACGCTCGCAATTTGTCATTTCTTGGTGGAGCCAGCAGATCAGAAGAAACATAAGTCTCTGACCTGCGACGCGTAATTTGTACGTTTTCAGGTGCAATAAAGCATTTTACGTGCGTATTGTATTAAATCGAGAAACCTTCCATTTCTTTAATCTGCGCTTTGCGTCTGAGCTTGTTTCTAAAGCTACAGAAACTTACCTTAACTCACGCTTAGTAGCGCTTGCGAGAGACAGATCTTTCTTCTAGGATCATTAAGCGTTACATATTTTGCACCACACAAAAAATATTTAAGATCTACTATACTACCTACTCATTCAACGTAAGTTGCTTTTAGGCCGCCATATTAATGGAAGATTAGCTAAAATAAAACCCCAGCTCAATTTGTTTATGAAAAAAATCACAACTCCATCTATGACTTTAAACGATAATTAATTATTCCACTAATGTCATCAATTTTGACGTTAATATTCAAAAAATGATTTAGATGGCACCGTTTTAAATTTGGCTAAGAACTATTAATTTTCAATGCATCAAGGTAATAATTATAGTTGGATTTTGATGTGGCACGGCAAACTGACAAACAATATTGAAATGTCTATCGAAAATTACACCGGTTACAATATGGTGAATTACGGAAAATTTACAACTCCATCTATGAGTGTGTGTATCAATTAATATATGTTATTTTTCATCTCGCTGATTTGTCAAATTTGTTGTATTTTATATACCATAGATGGAGCCACTTTAACCTTGGCTAAAGAATTTCACTCCTGTTGACCGGGATAAAAAGTAGCCTATGTGGTAATCCAGGGTATCACCTATCTACATACCAAATTTCAATCAAGACGGTCCAGCTGTTTTTGCGTCGCTCTCGAACGAACTCTTATGTCTTATCTTGTTGACGTATTGTGACAGGTAGTCATTCCAATTGATGTTAATTGTAGAAGAGACACAATGTTTTCGCTCGTATTTTGCCTACATACTTCATTACTCAAAAAGTATATTAGTAAGGACCTTCTATTTATATGTAAGTGAATTCAAAATAATGTAAGTAAAATATTAGAAAAAGGAACTTATTTTTAAGGATGTTTGAAGATTAATTACAATGTTTTTTTTTTTATAATAATTAAATCTTAGACTTGCAATGCACTTTCAGTGTGATGCATGTTTGTTATTGGATGAAATGAATGGATATTCATGTTTATGAGAGGTATAGCTTATATATCAGAACAACATAATATGTAGAGTTTTTAAGAATGTGGGGAAGTTCATAATTTCTTCGGGACGTGGGTGCCGCTTCCCATGGGAACTACTGCCCGCACCGGGATAAAATATACCCTATGTTACTCGCAGATAATGTAGCTTTCTAATGGTGAGAGAATTATAAAAATGTCCCTTATGATGCGCTGATATTTCTTGTAGTGTTTTTATAGTAGCGAAATACATACGGCGTCATATATTTTTTTCTTGAAAGTAAGAACATACCATGACAAAGTGAAGTCTGTTTTCATTGATATTTTACCTACTACCAGTTTTATGGCACATCTGTTTTTGCATGATTTTCTTCATCTATAATCTTAGGATATTATTTCTTTAAATTCTGTTTTTGCTCAAGTTACTTACAAAAGCGTTATTTTCTATGTAAAGATTGATGATAGGCCGATAAACTTACAAAGTTCAACATTCAAAAATGTGTTATTATTGCACCCGCTGTTGCAGAAACGTTAACAGAAATTATCGTTCATTGCTCATCCCCCGTAGACGATAGCGTGATAATATATATCCTATATGTTGAACCGGCCCCCAGGTAATATTCATGCAAAATTTGATTTAAATCTATGCAGTACTTTTCGAGTTCAGTGAGACCAAACATACAGACAAACAGACATACAGACAAACAGACAAAAATTCTAAAAACTATATATTTGGGGTCAGAATCGATAATAGATCACCCCCCAAGTATTCTTTTAAAAAAATATTCAATGTACAGTTTTGACTTTCCTATCATTTTATTATATGTATAGATAATACACCAGGGAAAGACATTATCCGATTAAATTATGCAGAATATACAACAGGTAATAAAATTAACAAATATAAATTTGCTGGCATGCGTAAGTACTATCATCCGTGCTTATATATAATGTAATTTAAAGTTATTAGGTCAATTGTGATTGGACCATTGGGTGATTGGTTTGACTGACACTATAGAAATTAAATAAAACAAGTAAGTGCAATAGTGTAATTATTTATCCAAGCAAACATCAGCAACAGCAGTTTCAAACAGATGTCACAGTTTTAAATAAAACAGTAGACAGTTTTGTGATAAAATCGAAGTGCATAAATAAATATAAATAGTAAATGATAATTACGATAAATCCTAAAGAGTATTTCCATAGTGCCTATTAGTGCATTTGTGCAAGTTGCATGCAACATGGTTAGGGTTAAGTATACTTGCTTGATGCGAAAAAAAAACTTAGTACGTTATCTAAAGTGTCTTAGATACCTGACTATGTAAAGAAAATGACTTTTAAATCTCAGAATTTCAGTGTAGTTATCATGGTTTATTTCATTTGCACAAGGCAGAACACAATTTCCCTTCTTTTGTTTATTTGTCAATTTTGCTTATTTTTTTCTTACTTAACTGAAAATCTTTACTAATTTAGATTGATTTGAAAGACCATGTTCAGGAACCTATTTAGATACAAAATGTTACAATACTTTTCTACTGTTGCTAATTGCTAATATCCTCAAGACATAACCACTAGTTTATAAGTAGATACTAAAGTTTTCACACATTTCAGCACAATGACGACGTTGGTCGAGGAGACCGAGGTGGCGAGCTACAACACAAGACTGATATTCTACCCCCTTCTATTCTTGGCATCCAGTATCTGGATCCTATACAGATGGCAGCAAAAGTCTCGTCTGCGCGAATTTGCAGAGAAACTCCCGGGACCATCTGTCGTCCCCTTCCTTGGAAATGCTCTTTTGGTGTTAAGGAAGAAACCAAGTGGTACATATTATATTTTTTACAATACTTCTAAACATGATTATAAATATTGCATTCAAACAGAGATCATAATAACAGCTTACTTGACCATTAATGTCATCAGAATTCGTTTAAGCCTTTAGCTATCAGTCACTAATCCATATTAATGTGAGTGAAAAGATACAAGCAATGTTCATCATTTCAAATATTTCATATAATCACCTTCTTCTTTCAGAGCTTGTTCAACTCGGTTTGGAGTATGGAGAGAAGTTCGGCAACGTGGTCAGAATCTGGCTCGGCAATAACCTGATCGTATTCCTCACTGACCCCAACGACGTCGAAGTCATCCTTAATAGCCAGGTCCACATTGACAAGGCTTATGAATACAAATTCTTCAAGCCTTGGCTTGGAGAAGGTCTACTTATCAGCACAGGTAAAGATTTCTTCTAAAAGTTTAAGGCAATTTCCTATCAAAATTAGAAATTAGTTAATTTTGTGTAAGAGAAAAAAAAAAGATTACTGCATTATTAAACCTAATCCACGTGAATGAACAAAAACACAACACTTTTGGTTATGAATACTTATACTCAAACACAAAATAACATAGCCACGTTGGGTACCAATCGCATTTTGTATAATGCTTAACATTTTTTAATCCATAAATAGACGATGCCTCGTTCAATCTTAGTTTAAATATCGAGAATACATTCAAAGTCTCTATACAGTTCTTAATGGCTTGTGTTTAAACGCCGCCCAAAAAAGTACCTATTTCGCAACCAAAAAAATTCTAAACGGTTACCAAAATGGATTAATGGTCACCAAATAACGTTTCCTAAAATATTATGAAATAAATCCATTTTTTCCTATTATTGTCTGTCATAAAAATATATGGACGCCTTATATTTAATAAAATACACTTTAGACTAAATATTATATATTGTCACTACTTAGCTGTTACCAATTATGTAATACCATGAGTTCTAATTTGGTATTTTTTACTAGGCTAAAAAAGCTAACGATCGCTAGAATATTTCCCAAATACTAATTAATATACTGGGGTTCCCAAACGTACGTCGCTTATTTATTGTTATATGAATTTGGGTGTAACTCAGTACGTTTAAAATGTATGCACGCAATATTCAGCAAGCATGGCTTCTGTCACGGCTCCGGCGCTGTGGGGCTCCGACGGTCCCATGCGAGCTTATCGTCGCAGATGGTTTTCACGCTCACCACGTCGCAGCTGCGATCGCTGAAACTACCTGCGCCTCAGCTCGCAGGCCGCCTCGCCCCTCCGCGCCTACGCGGTTTTGAATTGCACTCTAGGGGTAGAGCAGACAAGACTACGTGGAGTCGGTTTTGCAGCGATTCGTTTTCTTCACTAACTTTGATTTTTTTGGTAGTAATATTAATCTTTGAGTTGGATAGAATTTGGTGACCGTTGATCCATTTTAGGAACCAAAAATATAATTTGTGATTTTTCTGATGTTATTTCATTTATTTTGGATCATAATATTATATAGCTTAGGGCCCTCATAATAAAGTCAATTGTTTTTTTGGAGTTTATTTGATGCCTAGGCTTAGAGTCTTAAACATATTTTTGGTGGCCATTTAAATTATACCCGTTCTTAATTAGGCATTTGTAAAAATAATGTATAATTAATATCATGGTTCTGATCATGAATTTTTACATTATATTTAATTGTTGCTCGCAAAGCATCTAAACATTTGAAAATTTCTAGGTGACAAATGGCGTTCACACAGAAAGATGATTGCTCCTACATTCCACATCAACATCCTCAAGTCATTCGTGGGCGTGTTCAACCAGAACAGCAAGAATGTGGTGGAGAAGATGCGACCAGAGATCGGCAAGGAGTTCGACGTCCACGACTACATGAGCGGTGTCACTGTTGATATCTTGCTTGGTAAGTGTTAGCATTTTGACAAAATTATGATTATTCAACATGCACAACACTACCATTACCCACTACCTTTCCCATCTTTATTGCGTCAATGTCCAACTTGCGTAATACTGGATTCTAGATACTCGTAACATCTATCAAAAATCACAGAAATACAAGTAGCAGCCGAGACTGACGGCTTTATATATTCATCCAATGATGACATACATAGCACCCAGTCACTAGTTTGAAATGTGTTCGTACAATATGTAGGTACAAAAATTAATTACATGACAACCTACTAATCTCGAAAGCTCATTGAACTGAAAGCTATATTAATATTAAAATGTAATAATAACGACGAACAATTAGTTCCATATATATAATATTATATTCTACCTCAAAATAAACCTTATTACTTACTATTCTTTTATCTATGTAATTAGCATTAACCAGTATTAACATAAATAATAACTAATATTTTAGTACAATAGCAAATTACACATTCAAATTAATTGCCCCTTAACTTTTGCTTGCTTTGTTTATGCTTGAAACAGCAATGGTGACCTGTAGAAGTTATTCAGAGCTGATTATACTTTCTAATTATAGTAAATAACTAGTGAGCATGACTTGTAAGTAACAATGCGAAATGTTATTACTAATTACAGAATCGAATGTAATGACTTCTTTGTTTAGTTTTTGGTCACGAATACTGGGCATGTGAACACCCCAAATGCAAAAAAATATGATGAATATGATTTAAAATTTTGGATTTAACCGAATTTGGACGACTCCATATCTACTATATAAGAATAAGTCGGGTTTTCCTTCCTGACGCTATAACTCCAGAACGCACGAACTGATTTCCACGGTTTTGCATTCATTGGAGAGGTCTCGGGCTCCGTGAGGTTTATAGCAAGGAAAATCAAATATAAAAAAAAAAATCTTTATCTTTTAATCACCAAACAAAATTTAACATAAAACGAAGCCATCTGGTGGCGAAACGGAGTTCGCCAGGTTTGCTAGTCAACTAAAAAATAGTCATGAGACTGATAGATGGAAAAATCGATGTAAACTTCATCTAACTTTGATAAGGCAAAGGAAAACCCTTCATGGAATAAATGTATGATACTGAAAACTTTCTTACAGAAACTGCAATGGGAATCACGAGGCAGACTCAAGATGCATCTGGATTTGACTATGCTATGGCTGTAATGAAGTAAGTTACCTAATTACATTACGTCTAAATTAAATCAGAAAGCACACAATTAACAGATTAAGAACCACTTATGTAATAAAAAAGTTTATGAAATGATTATAATTTTGGGCCACTTGTTCTCAATTTAGAGGTTTACCTTACAGTGCTGATGCACAAATAATTATATCCTATGAATTATTCCAGGATGTGCGACATTATCCACCAGAGGCAATACAAACTATGGCTACGTTTCGACGCCCTCTTCAGACTGTCACCCTTCTTCAAACAACAGACCAAACTGTTGGACATCATTCACGGACTTACCAACAAAGTAAGATTGGAAATTGACAATACACAAATACAGACTCCAGTATTACCAAAGACATCGAATTACTTTCATTAAATTCAAAACCAACGCGCACAACCTTATTTTTCTTTATTTGATAGGTTATCAAGAACAAGAAGCAAACGTACCTAGAAAACAAATCCAAGGGCGTGATCCCACCAACTCTTGAGGAGCTCACCAGGACTCCTGACACCAACGACAGCGTGCTGGCCAACGACAAAACTCTATCAGAAGATGTCTTCAAGGGTTACCGTGATGATTTGGACTTCAACGATGAAAATGACATTGGTATATTTATTGCTATCAATTTACTAGCTTTGGACCTCAGTGCAAATACTACACGAAGTAAATATTTGATTTATCATAAAGCGGTATATTAACTAAATTCGATATTATTAACAGGTGAAAAGAAACGTCTAGCTTTCTTGGACTTGATGCTTGAATCTTCTCAGAATGGAACAAACAACATCAGCGATCATGAAATCAAAGAGGAAGTCGACACCATCATGTTTGAGGTAATTCATATCTAGTTTTAATCCCACCTTTAAATCTGTTGACGCAAATTAGCATAAGCTATTTTTCCATTTGTAGCTTATTAAATGGACTGGATATAATAATTCTCTGGTAAAAATATTCAATCTGTAAATGAGCGTTGCCAAATTGACAAGATTTTATTTCGTGAGCACTTTGTGTTAGATCCGATAAACAAAGATTGCACATCGATACATGAAAACCAAGACATATTTACAATTTCAATTTTCAGGGTCACGACACAACCGCCGCTGGTTCCAGCTTCGTGCTTTGCCTCTTGGGTGTCCACAAAGAGATCCAACAGAGGGTTTACAACGAACTGTACGAGATCTTCGGCGACTCTGACAGACCAGCCACCTTTGCTGACACACTGAAAATGAAGTACCTTGAGAGAGTCATCCTTGAATCTCTTAGGATGTACCCACCTGTACCCATCATCGCTAGGAAACTTAACCGCGATGTTAAAATTGGTAAGCTTGAGAAATTATCGATGGAATTGCAGCAACACAATTGAATGTCCTTTTTAATAATTGCGGGGTATTTATTAAAAAAATCGATGTATACGATCTGCCAAGAACAATTTTTCTAAACGAATTGGTTCGGGTAGATTTGCAAACATCTATTGTAGTAGACTCAAATGATACTCGGAAGAAACGTGTCTAGCAACAAGTGACGTAACAATAACGAATTTAGTTGATCAGTTCTATCAGATTAACTTTTGAGCAATTGACGCAAAAACTATGGATTTACTGACGTCATTAGCATTTAACCTTTCGTAAGAACCAAATTATAATTACGCACAGCGAAATTTAATTAGGTTACAAGGCTGAATTCACTCACCGTCTACATGTGTATCAATCTTTTTTCAGCAACGAAGAACTATGTCTTGCCGGCTGGTACCACCGTGGTGGTTGGTACTTTGAAAATCCACCGCAACCCTGAATACTACAAGGATCCTAACACCTTCAACCCTGACAACTTCTTGCCTGAGAACACCTCCAACAGGCACTACTACAGCTACATTCCATTCAGTGCTGGACCCAGGAGCTGTGTCGGTCAGTATACCTAGTAATAAAATCTGTGCAGAATCGAATCTAGGATTGTCCTTATTTGTTGGTTGTAGTTTGACTTTGATTTTTCTAGAACTAATATCTACTAAGCAGTATCCATATTTTTGTTATTAGCATGAACTAATTACAAAAGGAAAATTGGCGTTAACAATCTCAATTTCTTGTTTCAGGTCGTAAATACGCCATCCTAAAGCTGAAGATTCTTCTGGCGACCGTGCTGCGTAACTACAAGGTGACCTCCGATGTGACTGAGGAGCAGTTCAAGCTGCAGGCTGACATCATCCTCAAGAGGACTGACGGCTTCAGACTGAAGATTGAGCCCAGGCAGAGGGTCCCTGCCCCCACAACTGTTGTTGCATAAACCAACCAATAAACATTCATCTCTTGACGGGATACCTGAATGTTGGCGTTTTATACAATGTTCAACTGCGATATTAAACTATCATTAAGGCATTATTCTATTAAGTTACATTATTTAACTCTAATAATATGCTGTCCTATTATTATCAACTCTGTCATGCACTTTGTAATTTTTAATGGAAAGAGGTTCATTAAAAATACGGCACTCAATGGTGTTATCTTTCGTAGAATGTAAGTAGTGTACCAGAATAATATTGATTAAACTTTCAAGTTTACTCATCCTTCGAGCCTTTTTCCCAACTATGTTGGGGTCGGCTTCCAGTCTAACCGGATGTAGCTGAGTATCAGTGCTTTCAAGTTTACTGATAGTAACTTATTTTATAGAACTCATACACCCATTCCTGTTATTTCATATGCATCGTGAAGGATCCACCAAAATAGAAAGTAATCTATAACCATTTTTATTAGTTATGCACTTAGAATAAGTAGTTTATTAGAATAAGTCGTGGTGGCCTAGTGGGTAAAGAACCATCCTCTCGAGTATGAGGGCGCGGGTTCGATTCCAGGTCAGGCAAGTACCAATGCAACTTTTCTAAGTTTGTATGTACTTTCTAAGTATATCTTGGACACCAATGGCTGATAAAAAGGTGAAGGAAAACATCTTGAGGAAACCTGGACTATAAAGTCTGAAATCACCAACCCGCATTGAGCAAGCGTGGTGATTAATGCTCAACCCTTCTCCGTGTGAGAGGAGGCCTGTGCCCAGCAGTGGGACGATAAAAAAAGGCTGTAACAGTATGCACTTAGAAGAATATTAGGTGATTTATGACTGGTAACGTTTTTTTAACCCTTTTCTAAAATATAAACAGAAGAAAATACTTTATTACAGATACAATATAAAAACATATGGGAGACCTATTTTAATATAAAATTTTCGATATTCCACCGCACGAAACTTATTTTAAAACAATTGACAAACGTATTTACTAAACCATAAACTTATTATTAATATAATGAATGGACCTTGATAAATATACATACTACCTACGTCATGGCTAAAAACGTATCAAGAAAAATATACCTCTATTACTCAAATATTCTAGGTAGGCTATGAAATCTTATCTAAAAATATGCTACAAATTAATCCTACAAAAGACTACCTACAATAAAACTTACGTTAGGCTGCCTATACACTGAAGCGGAACAGAAAAGTATTCTCACATAGCATTTCATAAAATAAATATCTATCCTAATATTATAAAGAGGAAAACTTTGTTTGTTTGGTTGTAATGAATAGGCTCAAACACTACTGGACCATTTTTACATTATCCACGAGTAACATAGGTTATATTTTATCCCAGTACGGGCAGTAGTTACCACGGGACGTGGGTAAAACCGCGGGAAAACGGCTAGTATTTTATAAAGTTGAATGCTATTTACATAATACATACAAAATTAAGTAGGTAACTAAACCAAAAACGAAAACACAAAACCTCAAACGGCGCAAACCTTACTCCCGAGGTACATACCTATACATATATGTTTGAGCTGTTTTAAGATGAACTTAAGGACCACCAGAACCAAGTGCCCATAGATGAGCACAGTGCAGCGCTTAGTAGAGTCCACTCGTGGCTTAAGGGCTGACTACTTCGGCCAAAGAATTTGCCAGCATTTTCAGCCTTCGGCCAGCTTTTTTGGGCATGATTCCCGCTGACAGTGATGCGAATGAGTTTTTTGACACGTTATTTAATTAATATTTTTTAATTTATTATTCCATTAAATAAATCCATTAGTATGCATTTCTCCCCGTCGTCGTTTGTCGTTCTTCCGTTCTCGTACCGCAGCGTTTCTCCATAGGTACCAGTGGAAAGATGGCCTAAATAATGAAGATGGTTATTGTAGTTACGGAACCTTTACTATTTAATGAGAAATCGACTTTTTATTTGCATAATTTAGGAATAAAATTAATTTGTTATCGTGAATTATGGTAACTGAGACATTGCTAAAGAAACAGGCGCTAACAAGGGTGATTAATCTTGGATTCAAACAATTCTGCCCCGTAAATAAATTATTATTAGTGGTTACTTTTTACGCAAAACTAGATTCAGTCTTATGTTACCAGCCTTAAGGTTAGTCAGTAATTAATGTTACCGTGGTTCCTCTGTATGCTACAAACTGGATTAATAACGAACTCCTGGCAGTTACTGTTTAACATCAAAAATGTCATTGTTTCATAATTTAAATAACCTTAAATAAAGGACAAATCGTTTTTAAACGGTTTTTGTTATCTCATTGTCCTACCATTATGTAACGCCTGACTTCAAAATGAGAGCAAGCATTAAATTGTGCATAAGAACACAATGTTAAAATATTTTACAAGTAAATATACGAAGCAAAAAAAAATTACACCCTGTTTTATTTAGTCTATGTTGGTTATATCTAGGAAGAGTTGACGACGTGAAATATCCATAAGCGTATGCTGAAAGCCTTTGTATTTATGTAATTCATTAATAACATTGATCACTTCCCTATGTTGTTAGTCTATTGATGTTAGATAGGAGTCATTAGGAAACAGAGTTTCCACAAAATCTGTTCGACAGCCTTTGAAGTGGAGAAATAACAATGAAATAAAGCTGTTCGCCCTGTCATACCTGTAAATTGATTAAACTAAAAAATCACACAGCCCCATGGGACAGCAATGCGACACAACAGAGAGATCTGACCCAGGACCGGCAGGTGACACGAAGATTGCGTGGTACCAGAGCGCGTGATACACGAGGAGGCATTTCGTGATTTTAATTTAACAAAACCTTGTAATGAGTCAAAATTATAGCATAGGTAAGTATCACATATCACGAGGCTAATAAGTGTACCTACTATGTTTATTACTTCTAACGGAACAGAATTGTGATGTCATATTGTTTTACATTACACAAGGGCAGTCAACGTTCTTATTGGTCATGACCTCTTTTATTGAAAGTTCACTGATACGGAACAAATAAGGGAACATTCGATACATTTTATTTATCGGTAAATAGGTGGCCTAGTGGGCAAAGAACCAACCTCTCGAGTATGAGGGCGCGGGTTCGAATCCAGGTCTGGCAAGTACCAATGCAACTTTTCTAAGTTTGTATGTACTTTCTAAGTATATCTTAGACACCAATGGCTGATAAAAAGGTGAAGGAAAACATCTTGAGGAAACCTGGACTTATATAGTCTGAAATCACCAACCCGCATTGAGCAAGCGTGGTGATTAATGCTCAATCCTTCTCCGTGTGAGAGGAGGCCTGTGCCCAGCAGTGGGACGATAAAAAAAAGGCTGTAACTGTAACTGTAACAGGTATGCTACCTGTGAATTAGAACACTAGTGAAAAGAGAAAGTAGATATTATGTATTCTGTCAATCAAACATCCTCAAACTGATTTTGAGAAATAAGGCAAGAATAGAGACGACATAATTAAACCTGTTGATACTAGCCACCACCTTATATTCTGCTGCAGCAAAAAAGCATTAAGCAAATTTTATGATTTCTCATTTTTAAAGCCTTCAAGAAATCTGAGTCGGAGTCTAAATTTTATTTTAATGCCTCGGAAGTAGGCACGAGTGTGCTGGGTTGATTACATTTGGACTTTCTTCGTATATCTTTGACACCAATTAGGTACTGAAAGATTAAGAAAAACATTTTAAGAAAATACTTTCATACTTTTTGAAAGCGCTAATCTGGCTTGAGCAAGCGTGGTGACAAACGCTCATTTCTTCTCCATATGAGAAGAGACCTGTGCTCTGAAGTGGAGCAGTAAAAAGACCGGACCGGGCGGCGGAAATTAAGAGTAGCCTACACTCATTAACTATACAAATATATTTATATACATACATATACAAATTATATACAAATATAAATCCGGCACTGACGGTGATCAAACAATTGTAATCAATATCAATATAAGCCTGTTGGCGACCAGCTAATGTAACAGAAATGTTAAACCGAATCCAAAAAAATATTGGGTATTGAGTATTGATGATTTATTTATTTATTCCGGTTAGCCAACAATTGTTTACACTTTACATAACAAAATAGCATTAAAAAAAGAAGTTATACAAATGCAACAATTCCTTATAGGCTTACAATACAGGCACATAATGATATAGAAAAAAATACCAAACGCATGTAGATGAATAAAAATTCTCAAAATTCACATGGGTAACCTATACCATAGCAACAATAAGTTCAACCCTAACAGCCAATAAACCACACCGATGACGCATATCGCCAAAACTTTCCTGTCTCCAGTGGAATTTTATGGAATTTATGAGCTATAAAAAAACTACTTAACTTTAATTAATAGCTTTTATTAGAGCCTAAAACAATAAAACATGTATCGATATTAATCGTATATATTTTAAAAGTATTGAACCACTTTTAGAAACACGTTTCGTAACGTCTTATCTTCTGGACATCGCCACACTCTACTACTAACGATACTTTTATTTTATTTTACACTTTTTTATATATTTTATTACTCAGTTTTGATTATTTAAGCTCTTGTACTAAGTACTATGCAGCGGTTTCCGACGCGCAGTCTCGACTGAAGGGCTTGTCTAACCCTACTGCAGTCTACAGGGACATGTACTACTAAACTGAGTCATATTCCTCAGGAATCCAATATGACGCACATTTGCTCCATTGAAGACCGAAACTAAAGAGCTCGACATATTGTGACCTTAACCTACCTTCCTTTTGGAGCCACGTCCACACTTCATCATAACTTTCTTCGAAAGTAATCTGTTGCGGTTATTAGATCGCGAACTCAAACTAGAAACTAGAAAAGTCTCGATATGCAAAGCCCACTAATGTAATTTTATAAATAACGATTACATTAGTCAAAGGGTCCGTTCAGATAGACCGGCTCGGAAAGGAGAGCGGATTCTTCTCACGTTGAAAACAGAGTTTTTAGTATTTGTAGTAAGGTTTACTTTTGCATGTGCACTGCCTTTGTCATTAAGAATGGCCGAAGGCGCTTGATGTGAAATAATAAGAGGTGCCGACCGGCTCCGATCGCATACTTTATCTCGATCGTACAGCCGTTTGGCTCCGATTACATGCTCTTTAACGCTCGCGCAGCCGATCGGCGCCGATCGCGTGCTCTTTCTTACCCGCGTAGCCGATCGGCTCCGTTTGAATGATCTTTCCATAAACATAGTACGCAAACAGAACTGCTAACTAACAGCCAAAAAACGAGCCGAGTGAAGTAGGTAGCACGGAGGCCGTCTGTCCCTGTCTAATAGGGTGACTACAAGATTAGCTATGTGAGACAAATTCGAATTTGCTAAGATTATTTGACTTTCTTCTTTAATACATTATCATCTATATTCCATACGATAATATTCATAAAATGTAAGGCTATCATCCTTCAATTCCTCGAAAGTGGTGTGAAACTCCCCATGAATTAATCGATTCGTCCAAATATTTTTTGCCCATATTTGTCTTCGCTTGCGCTTTCGTTTGTTTTGTTCTGCTTCAAACAATCTTGCTAACAAATATATTTCTTCATTGGAGATAAATCCATGTTCCGAAAAGCACACGACACCACCGAAAACAAAACATGGACTGCGTACCCAACCTTTATAATGTATCCACACGGCTCCGAGCGCATCCGACCGGCTCCGAGAACATCCGACTGGCTCCGAACGCATCCGACCGGCTCCGAGCACATCCGACCGGCTCCGAGTACATCCGCTTCCAGCCGGTCTGTGTGAAAAAGTTGGCGGCTCCGCTCCGACTATATACGAGCCGGTCTGTCTGAACGGATCTAAATAAGGAATTAACTATTGTTTTGTTTTTTTGTCCAATGTTAATCATGGGTCCATGAAATACAGTCTAAAATAAAAAGGTACATAAGGATCTAAAGTAAGGGCTTTTTTTTTCAAAATTGGACATCAATGAATATGCAATGTGACTGAACACATAATCGGATTTAAATAACCCAGAAATGATCATTGTAATAGTTACTCAAACAATGAAACGCGCAATACAATATTATGTAAATGTCGCAGTCATTTGCTGCTCTAGTAATTTATCCAAAACGTCGAATACGGAAATCGTAAGATTTTTTTTTTAAAGGAGTTTGAAAACTTTTGAAAACCACTTTTGAAAAAGGAGTTTCAATTCTGATGCTAACATTTTTTTTATTTTATTTTTTTTAATCTAGTACTTCTGCCAAGTAAGTCTAGCTAACGGAAATGCTGTGGATTATGATTTTCGTATTTTTCAACTTTTAAACAAAAACTAAGTTAGACGCAGTTGAGGCCGGATAAGATCTTATTGCTTTAAATATTTTTTACGTACTACAAATATACCTACTACATCGAAAATAAATACCTCTAATTTTTTTACATACACGAAAGCCTCCTAAGAAGCATCCTAAGAAAGAATAACATTGAAACAGTAGCAGTATAGAACTAAAATGCTTGTCTATCGATGAGTTCTTCCTTAAATTATTGGTATTTTCGTGAAAAGGCTGTAAATTGATTCAAACTGCGACACGCATTTACCAATATATAAATAAAATGAAGGGAAATTAAAATTGCTTTCTCAGTACTGGTTGTAAGACCGTGCTAAAAACAATAATTTAGAAAAAATCTTTTTTGTGACTTATTTATCTTACGACTAGGTACAGTGGTAAATTTTAATTTTATGTGGCATAAAATATAATCTCCAAAAATAACTTAAAAACGAAAAAAAAAGTTGATTTAGTGACTACATTATTTTAAATAACTTGCTTTCACAAAAACATCAAGTACAGCAAATGTTTAGAATTTACGCAACAACGCTTACTTCACAAAAAGTTTGCAAAAATCTTTATTGGGAACATGAAATAGTGCTTCGTACTAAAATCGTAAAATTCGCATTACAGTGAATTTGAAGAGTCATCACAGTCAGTATTTTTACATTGCATTTCGTTTACAGGAAAATGACGTCAGTGGTGGACGTCGAGCCGACCGTCAATTCTACCAGGCTGGTGTTCTACCCGCTGGTGATCATCGCATCATGTGTCTGGATATTCCACCGATGGCAGCAGCAGTCCAGGATATACAGGATGGGCAATGTCCTGCCTGGACCTACCGCCTTCCCACTCTTCGGAAACGCTCTCATGGCGCTGTTCAAGAAACCTGAACGTGAGTACCTAAATTCGTCTTAATATTTGAAAAGCTATAAAAGTAATCAGTGATCTTCTACCTTTCATAATTGTTTTATTCGTAAGATTTCTAGAATATTTATTAAATATACTCTTTTACTAGAATGTAGCGTAGTGTAATGCGTAAGGCATTATTAGGTAACAGACACAATGACAACGTAACTTTTCTCTTACTCATACCTGCACTAAACACATTTGCTGCGTATTTCCAAATCTTACAAAGATACCCACTTCATTTCTTTGCAGAATTTATCCGAATTGGTCTGGACATCGCCGATCAATATGGCTACGTGATCCGTGGCTGGTTGGGATCAAAGCTGATTATCTTCCTCGCGAACCCTGAAGATGTAGAGGTCATCCTGAACAGTAACGTCCACATTGACAAAGCTTCGGATTATAAATTCTTCGAACCTTGGCTTGGAGAAGGTCTTCTCATCAGTTCAGGTAAGAATTTCATTTCTACTACTCATTCCGAAATTGTATTTCTTACTTTTAGTTTGTCAGCCCTTCTATAAAACATTGGAGATTTTTGTACATAATCATTAAATAGGCCCAATAAGCTCTTTAAACATGTTGGATTTTATGGTTTATAGGATGTCGTCAAACATAAAACAGTTTTCTGAAATTAGAGGTTTTAGTGTAAAGTGGTTTAAGGTAGTGAGAGGATGTTTTTTATTCTATTGATGAGTCCAACAAAAGCTCTGATTTCGTCAGTTATTTGTTTTTTGTTGTCTAAATTATTAAGCTAGCCTCGTGCATTACCATAAACTCATTGTCCCTTACTTTCAAAGGTGAAAAATGGCGTTCACACAGAAAAATGATTGCTCCAACATTCCACATCAACATTTTGAAATCTTTCGTCGACGTATTCAATGAAAACAGCAAGAATGTGGTGGAAAAACTACGACCTGAAGTCGGCAAAACTTTCGATGTTCACGACCACATGAGCGGCGTCACTGTTGACATTTTACTTGGTGAGTTTTTAGTTATTTACTTACTAGTCGTATTTATTTACCAGGTAGATGGTATTTGTTTGTTTGAAGACGAATGTGTAACTCCTAATGCTGTCATGTGCCATTGTGGCCTTTCCAAATCTAAGTAGGTATGACTCTAGATCGCTGATTTGACATTGGCTTTGAAGACGAACATCGTGAGGAACCCTTTGCCTTGAGTGCCCAACACAGAGATAGTAAACTGATGATAACCTACTGGGTCCAAATATGGAAAAGGGCGGCCAGCTTCCAGTCGACATGTTGTCAGTTTTGCTTAAATTCTCAGTTTTATAAAAAAAGTTCGGTTCTAAGTTACCCATTACCCGAGTGGTAACAGTTTGATATTTGCATCGAATTGTAGATTCAGTATTTTCCCTATGAGAAACTGAAAATTTTGACAAAAAGAAATACTTTGCAACAATGTGTCATGTTTATTCATTATTGTAATTAGTTAGTAACCCTAGCCTACACTACCAATTGTTTTCTCTATTGTAAATTTCTATACCTATAATGATTGAAAAGCCTTGAACTTACCTAATGACTATTATTTTCCAGAGACTGCTATGGGTATCACAAAGAAAACTCAAGATAAATCGAGCTTCGACTATGCTATGGCTGTCATGAAGTAAGTTCATCCCGTGTTATAAATGGTAACAATTGAAATTTTCTCAAACCTCAATAAATTTTTATAACCCACAAACGTTTTATAAGTATATAAGCAGAAATCCAAAATGGCTTATTAAGTATTTATTATGAAATTGGCAATTTGTCGTCGATTACGCCATTAAAACATTTAAGAATCGGATTAGTTTTGTTGATGTTACTGTAGCTCCTGTTATGTATCTTTAAATAATGTCTTACTAAAATGTTTATTAATGCTTTGTTGTTTATTTACTTTTTCCAGAATGTGTGACATCATCCATCAGAGACATTACAAGTTCTGGCTAAGATTGGACTTCATGTTCAAATTGCACCCGCTTTTCAAAACTCAACAGAAACTTTTGGATATTATTCACGGACTCACAAATAAGGTACGTAGTTAGTTAAATCATGTCTTACGTAAGGGGCCCCTAACATTGGATATTATAATTGTTAATTTTATTCAGAATATAATTACTTAGGCTTTTTGACGTTATACGTTAACTTAAACAATAATTATGTTCACAATCTTATATGTAATATATCAAATCATTTCCTTTGCTCTAATTTCCCCAAACATAGATAGTGGGCCACCCAAAACTAGAATTTAATTAATTTGTCAATAAATAAAGTTACTAATTTAACGTTATGCGTAGCCGATCTAATTTGCAATCGCATTAATTAGATTTGATACCTAAGGAACATGAATGCGTGTTCGTCATACAAGTCGAAAGTCCAATTGTTACACAATATTTAATCGTAGTGTTTAACGACTATTGTTTGCAATTTAAAGTTTGGCGTATTGTTTACGAGGTATAGATAGGTAATAAATAAGCGTGTTAATAAGTATTCAATATGGATCAATATGTTGAGTTGGTCTGTGAAGCATTGTCGTCAAAACATCTGGAATAGGTACAGATTGGAATACTGGCTTCACGTAACAAGTAGCCAAGTACTAGGCTTTTTCTTCCAATAGACACTATCGTCTCTCACAAGGAACCTACAAGTTTAGCCACTTTGTGTACATTGCATTTATTACAGTCAAAGTTGTTTCCAATTTTTAGGTCATTAGTCTGAAAAAGAAGATTTACCATGAAAACAAGGCAAAGGGTATCATCCCACCCACTCTACAAGAGTTGACGGACGGCAAGAGGTCCGGTGAAGTTCTGGCAAATAATAGCAAGACCCTCTCTGATACCGTGTTCAAGGGCTACCGTGACGACTTGGACTTCAATGACGAAAATGATGTCGGTAAGTCAAGAACAAAATTCTTCAACCGTATAAACTGAAAGTTCAATTTACGTGACAAGAGAATTAGTCTCTGAATATCCCCAAATCAGCCTGACAGCCTCTAATGTGGTTTTCAAGATATAATGCTAAAAGGTATTATAGCCATTTCTGTAAAAATGTCTGCATCAAGACAAAATAGATTAAAATTCGGTTTTCCCCTATATTTATTATTAGATTCATGATCATGACATTTAAGGTTCCTTGCCACTGTACCGTATGACACATACTGCTCTCAAATAGCTATAAAAAAATAAAATCCAGATAAAAGCAGTTCGGCAAAAAATATTCTGCATAATTGAATATTAAAAAAAGTTTGAAAACTTGTTTACGTTTTTTATTTGATCCATATATTACAGGAGAGAAAAAACGTTTGGCCTTCTTGGACCTCATGCTTGAGTCTGCACAAAACGGAACACACAATATTACTGACCACGAGATCAAAGAAGAAGTCGACACCATCATGTTTGAGGTGACTATACAAACATTTTATAACAGCTTCAAATGAGGATCCAATCGATAAGGTCACTGACATTTGCAAGAATCTGTATAAAGTCCCTTAGAAGAATGAAAGCTTTACTCTGTCCTATAAAAGTAGAAGAAGAAGTCTTAGTGATGTTTTTGATCACAGGGTCACGACACTACAGCAGCTGGTTCCAGCTTCGTGTTGTGCCTCCTAGGTCTCCACCAAGATGTGCAAAAAAGAGTTTACGATGAGCTGTACGAAATCTTCGGTGATTCCGACCGCCCAGCCACCTTCAACGACACTCTTCAAATGAAGTATCTTGAGCGTGTGATCCTCGAAACCCTGAGGATGTACCCACCAGTGCCCATCATTGCTAGGGAGCTGAAGAGAGACGCTAAGATTGGTAAGAGAAGAAATCCATTATGAGCAATTTTTTATAATTTTGAAACGGCAAATTACTGTATTTGTTATATGCTTAACTGTTCAGAGATTTAATTAATAGGCACTGCCATAGCCTTGTTAAAGCGATGCGTAACTTTCATACCTATCAAGTGAATGTCAACGCGAATACACCTAGTGAACTCAATGGTCGACAGGATCAAACGTCTGACCAAAGTTGATTGAAGGAGGAAAGGACTGTGACCGATTACGCTAAGAAATGTAAAAGATAAGAAAGGAAAAAAAAAGTAATATGATCATCCATCCATTTCCAGCCCTGCTATTACTTGGCAAATAAATGTTAA
The DNA here is from genome assembly GCA_963856015.1 of Helicoverpa assulta. NCBI lineage: Eukaryota > Metazoa > Arthropoda > Insecta > Lepidoptera > Noctuidae > Helicoverpa > Helicoverpa assulta. The sequence goes on from CAWLCW010000016.1 coordinate 9,915,072, forward strand.
CAAATATTTTTCTGTCTACAGTTACCAACAACTACACACTCCCAGCCGGAGCCACCGTGGTGGTGTGCACCTACGGTATCCACCGCCACCCTCAGCACTATAAGGACCCCGACACCTTCAACCCTGACAACTTCTTGCCAGAGAACATGGCCAACAGGCACTACTACAGCTATATTCCGTTCAGCGCTGGACCTAGGAGCTGTGTCGGTTAGTAATAGGACCTTATACTTAAATAATTTCAGCTTAGCAGACCCTTCTTCGAGTGAGAGGAGGCCTGTGCCCTGTAGTAGGACAATAAAAAGACTGTAACAGTAACAGACCCTTCATGTTTTATCAGGGTACTGTTGACTTAGAAAGTTATCAACTTTCCTTGAAAAAAAAAACTTTATTTGATTTGTGTTTTACATTAATCAAGTTATTTATTTGATTATTTTTATAAACATCCGTTTCATAAGAGCGTTATGCTTATAGAGCTACCATTTTCCTCAAAGAGTTTGGAATTCATGAACTTTTAACACGAACATTGTAATGATACAATTTAAATGCCTATATGATATTTTGGACCATTTATAGAATTAATATTTGCATTTCTAATTTGTTAATTGGAATTCTTTTTTAACGAAATAGAGCGTGACTATAATTGGCAATAAATAATTATGTCTACATGCTTAAATATCTTACTTAATTTGTGAGCTTGTTATCATCATTATTAAGTATCATAAATGATGATTGATATTTTCATCATTTCGGGGTATATAATTATAATAAACTTTAAAATTCTTTTCTGCGACTTCTAGTTAATCCTACCTTGACCTGTCAGTTTTCAAACGTTTAATATTGTTTTCTGCTTACTTAAACACTTTCGGTATTTTGCAAAATGGAGTAGGTCCATCCATAAACAACACACCAGATTATATGAGTAATATTTTAGCCTAAACTTTACTGTTTCCAACAGTTTCACCCACGTTCCAAGGAAACACGTCCCGTCGTCCCGAACCCAAATGAGCTGTAGCCTGTCTATTAAAACACCTCAAACAATTCCGGTGAAAACCTACAAAACAAATAACCAAACTCACTTCGTCATTTTTACTTTTCAGGACGCAAGTACGCGCTGCTGAAGCTGAAAATTCTGCTTTCAACCATCTTGAGGAATTACAAGTGTATATCGGAGGTACCAGAAAAAGACTACCAACTGAAAGCCGATATCATTCTGAAGAGATCAGACGGCTTCAGACTGAAGGTCGAACCCAGAGTTAGAGTACCATCATCCGCTTGAATTACTCAATAATTATAACTTAGTATTATCGTCCTAATTAAGAAATATTTATAATTAAGTTAATAAAGACGTCTGGCTTTTCTTTACTGAAAACATGTTTTTATGATTTGAAAATTGACTCCTTTGTGTTTTCTAAATCGTACTTACTATACAACCTGATTAATGTGTGTAAAAGTATCGGAGAAGCTCAGTTTCAGTCGTTAAATAAATAAAAAAATAAAAATAACGTTTGTTTAATTTCTGCCCGCAATACATCCCCTATAACAGGCCGTTAGGAACCTGTCGTGTAATTGGAAAAATAATACAAAAAAAATTTGGTAGACACAATTATATTTACAAGGTATAAGGAAATTAGAATAAAGTCTTGACCTTCAAGTCACTCATTCTATTTAATACGAAATAAATCAATTTCATATAAATTACAGTATTCAAATTCATTTTTATAATTTAAAAATTATAAAGATAAAATTTAAATAGTTTAATTTACATTTTTGTACAAAAATAAAATTAATAGAGACGATGTCATACAATGGCATGTATATGGTATCGCCTTCCTGTTAAATCAGTAATAAATCTATATGTATATTGCGGAATCAAATAATACGAAACATAGAAACATTATGCACAAATAACGTCATAAATTATTTTATTTCATCCGTATGCACTGTATTGGCCTTGCCATATTTGCTGTCTATAAAGGAGCTGCCTAAAAAAAAACGTTTATTATTAATTCACAAGAGGCAGTCCTCTTAATCATACATTACATACTTACAATACTATATATATACTCAGTAACACGCGTATAAAATTGTTAAACAGAATAAATATGAAATTATAATTATAATTGAATTATAGTATCAAAATATGGAAATCGATTTCAGAAAACCATACAGGCTACATAAGAATTCATTATATAAAATTATCTTTGGTAATTACTTAACTACTCACGTTCCTTCCCTATCTGGGAATTTCATAAAAAAGTTTGTAATAAATTCGTTATTTCGTTTACCCTATGGAACCTTAATCTACGGTTACACGAGATAAAAGGATATTAGCACAAATAGCACTGCTTGGTAACAAGTATGGAAATAGAATTAACGCATGTTTTTGGCATTTCTTATATGAAATAGGCTTTAATATACACTTACAAAAATCTCTTTTGTACCTTATCATATACCACAAATACTAACTGTAAGACGAAAGAACTTCACACACTGATAAAACTACAAAGTTACTCAACATTTTATCTCAAAGATTAATTGCTAAACTATTTTATAAATCAACTATCTACTGCCCGCAGTTTCACTCTCATCTTAGATATTTTTTGAAGGAACTTTACCATCGAAGTTAGTAATTTTTCTTATCTAGAAAGTAGTAAAAAATCAATAAAAAATCTAAAAAGTAATAAAAAATCTACAAAGTTTTTAAATGTCGATGGCTTTCTTTCAAAAATTTTAAGACTTGCGGCACAATTACAATAGTACTTGGAAGTTCTACTAATTATATTTAGGATCTACTTTTACCCTTACGATACACTATAAATTCAATAGTCCATAGTACAACACACACTAGACAGCAGAAACTCATTGCGAAGAAACAGTACACGTAACTTCCTGTAGTTTCATAAAGTACACCTGGAAAGAAAAATGATATTACTGAAAAAATACTTAGGTAATTTTTACATGGAAATTTACTTAGAAAAATAATGGATTGAACCTATGTATATGACCTACAACAATAAATAATGTACATATGTAAGTAGTTAAAGTCTCTTCAACATTAAGAAATGAATCTGACCAAATCATGTTCAGCCGTTCGATAATAACCCACTTTAACTATCTTCATATCTAACCATTGTTAAAAAGTGATAATTCCTTTCAGAGATAAAATCATTATTGTTTCACGATAAAGTGGTAGGTAGCTATCCAGTTAGACACCTGTTTCCGGAGAAGATAATGCATTACGTGACTATCATGACAAATAAACTCATCAATCCGAAAATGCATTTAGATTTTACTTGATTATTCTATCTTGATAGATAAATTAATCAATCATGTGACAATGCATAATCATCATTATTAAAAAAATATATAATAGGCACCTGGCCCTACCGGTAAATTAAAAATGATAAAATCATTAATTTACCTAATGAGTAATTTAATATTCATTAATAGATGAGATTTTAATTTAAATGATAGCCTATTTTATCAATTCGCAAATCCAAAATATATTTATTGGAAATGATATAGCATACTTGAAAGTCGCATTTTTCTTTTTGTATCAGATCACTAATAAACTACTCACCAATCATAGGATCAGCTAACATCATAAGTGTTCCAGAGAACAATATATGTAGTGCTAATGCTGCTGGGAACCGATCTGGCGCAGCAGTGACCAGCACAAGAGGAAACAGCACCTGGACGGAGCACCTCACGAGACCAGATATGGCAGTAATGGCGAAAACAAACCACAGCGAGCTTGAAGTCACCAAGGCTGAAACGAGAAATGCAAATCATTACGGACTATAGACCTAAAATAATAGTTTTAATTCTGTTCATTAGTGAAATCATAATGTAAAAAACAGAACCATAAAAATTTGTTAAACCATAAATCGACATAATAAGACCCCCGACATAAGGAATTCCAAGGATTTCAACAAGATAAATTTGACTAATCGACTAAAAATTTAAAATAAGCAGTTAGTTTTATTAAATGATTTTTAACCAGAATTATATTTACCTATTCGTAGGAAGACCGTCACACAAGTGCCCACAAAGAAAATCAGTCGACTGTCGACGACAAAGAAATAAGTGACAACAGCAAGTACTAATCTTGCGACTAAATCTGATACAGCTCCGACCATAACGCACGTCGCTACTTGTATCTGAAAAAACAAACCAAAATTATAAAAACTACGTTCCAAATCTTAACCTTGATGGTGATGATACCTACATTGAATTAATTGAAAAGGATAAAGATGATATGGTTTTATTAAATTAAATGGTTTCTTGAAAAGGTCAAGTTCAGGTTATCTAGAATAAATTGTCATGATAGATAAGACAAGACATACTTCCTACATGTTAGCCATTGACTTACATTAGCATCTAATGCGTACCTTAGAAAATCCATACGAGAAAAGTAGCATTGGTTCCATAGCCAAGTATGTAACATCAGACACAAAGGCGAACCCGAGTCCAACTAAAGTGCTGACGAATTTAGGGTCCTTCAACAAGTCCAGTTCTACATTTTCACACACAATCTTTCTGAAACAATTTTCAAAACATATTTAATACGTGACACATTTGAGATTAGAAAATCCTCACACTTGAAAGATAAGCTTGCCTATCTCAGAGCATTGTCATCCCAAAGAAATGGGTCAATTCGGTGCTCGACAGTGATAGTCTTAGCAATTATGTGCAATTATTACTCTATTCCTGGTCCTAAAAAATCCATAGAACTCCAGGCATTTGATTTGTAATACTCACACGAAATTAATTGTCCTAGACTCCTTTTTTCTTCTCTTAATACTTTTTATTTCCACGTCCTCTTCACCACCGGGTAGCATTCGCACAGAGAACTCATCGAAACTGTCTATACTTTTCTTTTTAATACTGTTTATATCAGATAACTCTAAAAAACAGAATTCGTTAATATTCGGGAAATATGAGATAATATCACAAGCACTTGTGTCATTAGAAAAATAATATCGGCACCTTTTTCAATTACTTCGTCAGATTTAATCATATGCCATTCAACAGGATGCATGACTAGCATAGCAAACACCAAGTGTAGATCAACTGCCATGATTAACGCAAGGGTCCATCTTAGTCCATACTCCGACAGTAGGTACGTAACTAACATTGGGAAGGTAATAGAGGCTAAACTGCTCATTGCTTGATTGGCGCTCATCATTGCCGTCCGTTTCTTGGTGAAATAGCAATTAAAGGCCGTAAAACTAACTGGGATCATCATTCCGAATCCTGCGCCTGAAAAGAAGCAGCAATTTGTTAGAGTCTCAGAGATTAATTTGCGTATAGAATTTTAAATGGAAGGTAAAGAATTGCTAAATGGTTGATTGATGCCAATTATTTTACCTCTAATAACTCCGAATGTGAAGACCAACTGATAAGTCTTCTGAACGAAGATAGTGAGCGCATCTCCGAGCACAAACAATCCAGCTCCAACGAGGCCCACCTGACGAAAAGAATATCGCTTCAAAGCTATCCCGCCCAGGAAACCTGGAAATAAGTTATATACAAATTATTTAGATATTTTGGTGACTTCCGACACTCGATTAACGATAGTTTCATGGCCATCTTCTCCTAAACAAGGATCTATTTTTAGTAATACGTTTAATAAATTACTTAAGCAAATATATACACTTTAAATTATATAAACAAACAATGAAAACATTTTGATTCTAATGTCTTCTTCCTAGGTGTAGAATAACAAACAAATCCAAAATTAATTAATACACGTATTAAAATACAAATAATTTGAAACCGTTGCATAGTAAACTAGTAAAAGATCCGTATCACACTAGAGTGAAGTAATTCACGGAAATGGTGTCACTTACACTGCGGACAGTATCAGTTTACAGATTAAGAGAGGTTTGAAAACACAGCTAAATTCAACAAGAACTATACCCACACGTATTCATTTCATTGTGTTATTGAACTTGTTTTTTTTACAATAGGTAGTATAAGAACCTTCTTTTTTAATAGTTTTGATATTGTTTTAAATCTTCATAGTCTACAACCTCTTACTGGTCTACTTTAATATGAAAGAAACCTTCTCATCTGTAGTAACACCACCCAATCACTTTGAACAGGCATCACTCAATTCAATTGAAGAGTTAGTCTCACAGGGATAGACCACCCATAGCAACCATCTAAACTCAATCAACTATGGTAATTTAAGTATAGGCACAATCACCCCACCGAATTAAAATTGAACTAAAAAGCAGGTCACTGAAAACTCACATACCATCGGTCTCTTTGCCCAATCCGACTTGATTAAACGATTTGAGCTGTGCTACATTGCCTATCCTTAATTAGAAATAGTAACTTGAGCCATGATCAATACTTGGACTGGCTGGAATTACGCACAGTCTAACACATCAGAATAAGAACGAATTTAGGTTAAGTAGAGGCACATAACTATCGTATGACTATTGGTGGACTTTAGTGATGATGAAATAGAAGAACCTCACTCTTAGACATAATTTCATAGTACCTACGAAAGAATAACCCCTTCTTAAAGGGTCAGTAGTGCACTACAAATTATGTTCTGATCCTGATTGCAAATAAAGCTAGGATAGTTTTTGTATATCAATCAAAAGATTCAATTTATTTCATTGTGTTGGGATACTCACCAGAAATAGAAAGTGCTCCATTATAAACTCCTATGACAAGTGGCAAGCCACTACCGCTGCCCTGCTCCACAAAGAAATTGTGAAACAATATGCCGAATGCGTTGGAAGACCCGAAACCCAACATCTGAAACATAAGAACAGCGAAAAATTTTAATTTTTCACCACAGGGATGACGAAAAAGGCAAACGGATCTACCGTTTGCCTTTTTCGACTGAAAATGCATGGAAATTACTGAAAGTACATATGTGTGTATAAAAAATTTGCAGCAAGCTGTCTTTAACCAATGGTCCAACAGCGCTCTCTGTGATTGTCAGCATAAATATATTTTTTTATATAATTTTCATCTATGTTATGCTACGTGATTCCAGTGAGAAATGTATTTACATTTCCAATATTTACACCAGCAAAGTGTGCTCGGGCAAAGACCCTAGAATCCTGCGTCAAATCAATCGAAATTCAATACAAATGGCCGTGACATAAGACGCCTGATCTACAATTAATCTTTTTAAGAAAAACTATGGCAATGGGATCGCCGCGTGACACGTAATTGGGGTGTTGGTCTTCAATTCACAAAATAATCCTCTTTCAACAGCTAGGTATATAATTTAATTAAGAAGTTGAATGAAACACTTTTTTCCATGACTTAGAGTAAAGAGTTGGTCACGAACTGTACTACTTTAAAGGTGTTTTACAATAATATCTGTTGCAGAAAAACTAGAATTAATCTAACCTTGACCACATAATTTGTCAAGGTAGGCTGTTAGTAGGTAACGCCTCAAATCATTAGAACAGAACCACATTATTTAATTAACGAGCCATAATAGAAGCGATATCTATAGAATCGTTGTAGGAGTTCATTGGAAATCATAAATCTCAGAGTAGAAATACCTTAAAAAACAATGATAAAATGTACATAAATATTGTCATATCAGCACTCAAGGCCATAAATTACATATTTATATAGCTTCAATTGAATAACAATGTTCATAATAAATTAATTGTCTTTATCTTCATAATTGACGCTAATTGAAAACTTTCTTTCACTTTCTTTGGATTCTGCGAAATAATAATTGGCCCTTGACCCTTGTTGGTCTGTATCATCTCAATAAACATATTGTAACAACACAGCTGTTGCAAAAAGTACCAACCTACTGTTTAATGATGATTAACAATTAGTCTTTTAGGTTTCGCCAAATTTCCTCAAAGTGTGACAGGAAACCCCGCCAGGGCCAAAGCCTGCCAGGGCTGTGAGATTGTGCGAAAGATTTACCGCGGCCCTGGTACGCAAATAGCTTAAGAAGGAACATGGTGGGTTTTAGTCAGTAATGGCCTTACTACAAAAACTTAACCACCTGTTTTACACTTGTTTAAAAAAATTATGGCTGCAAAATGAACCATATGTCAACGTCATAATTTGAAATTTTTTTAGACAAGTCTTAAACTGACGTTTAAAAGTTTTTGTGGTAAGACGGTAAGAGTCTAACACTCCCTCACGCTGCACTCACAGCGGGAGAAGTCATTTGATGGTTTACCATAAAAAAAGGCTTCGCCAAATTCTGTCAATGTTAAGGATACTTAACTAACAGTAGCCAATATTTTTCAAATTTTACAATTCCATAAACAATATATTACAAAAATTTACCTTATTTCGCAAATTGTTGTTTTTATGAGTAAGGTTGATTACCTAAGTAAAATTGTAGTAAGTCTATATCACAACGATGTATTGATACTGCTGATTCAAGTTTACACAATAGTAAATTAGGTTAATACAGTTCATATTCTGGAACTAATACTTATTGATATAGAAAAACGTGACTTCACGAGTCTCGTTTCTTATTTCATGTTTTTTACTCATAAGTAGTTGTTGTTTTTAAGTTTGTATGTACTTTCTAAGTAATCTTAGACACCAATGGCTGATTAAAAGGTGAAGGAAAACATCTTGAGGAAACCTGGACTATATAGTCTGAAATCACCAACCCGCATTGAGCAAGCGTGGTGATTAACGCTCAATCCTTCTCCGTGTGAGATGAGGCCTGTACCCAACAGTGGGACGATAAAAAAGGCTGTAACAGTAAGTAGTTGTTATACATATCTCTATATGTTTAACTTTATTAACATAATAAAGTTTATAGGACTTTAATATTCATGAGTGACTGAAAAAAATGTCATTCGGCCGGTTATTTCATAAATATTTGAAAACATAATTGTCCGTATTTATGCAAAATGGAACCACTCGACAAATTTAGTTTTTTACTTTTTTTGAAGAATACTAATGTAAAAGTGGTCTAAATTCTTATACAAAAAAGAACCACATGATTTTCCCCTTGGAAAGAAGGTATATTAAAAGCAGAACAGAACCAACAGCAATAACAAACGTTTCTTGTAAAGCAAAACGGAACCACGGCACAATATGACTCTGTTGATCAAACAAATAAACGATAGTACTATCATGTAATTTTATACAAAAAAGATCCACGCATAGTTGGTACCGTTATACACCAAACATATTTCAATTATTAACGATTATTTTTAATACACAAAATGGAACCAAATTTCTGTGGTATCGTTATGCGTAAAATATTTTTTTATTATTTAGTTGCTAATATTGTTTTGCAAAAGGGAACCACAAACATTCGGTTCTATCATGTATAAATAAATATTGTTAAACAGTAGAACGACTAGCATGTGATTCCACTCAAAGGTACAAAAATGACACAATTGATTTAATATTTCTCGTTTTAAACAACGAAATATTTACTTTATTTCATTGATGGTATGACTCAAAGTGCAGTTTCAAAGTAAAACGTCAAACGTCATCTGTATAAATAGGCGACATTCAACGATATAAATCTTCTGGGCACATCTATTGGCCCACCTTGTATTTTCAGTTTCGTTTGGTCCTAGCTAAAATTTTATATTAGGTCGAGCAAAACGTTTTTATGCAGTTTTGAACCTGGCACATTCACAATTTCATTCAATAGTATTTTTTTTAATTTAGAACACAGAATTTAAAGAAACAAATGACAATTTGGAGCCTGTTTGTTGATATCAAACAAACGAACACTAAGAAAACTTGGTTTTATTGGTTTAGTTGGCTTTAATTCTTGAAAAAAGTTATTGATATCTTTGGTTTTGCAACAAACATTACTTATTTTTAACATTAAGGTCCTATCAATAATCTATGGATACTTCACCTGAAGTCGCCGCCCAAGCTGTGGCGCTTATTCAGGCCGGACACAGCCAAAGAAACGTGAGTGCTCAACTTAATTTAAGTCGATCTGCGGTTTATCGGAGGTACCAAGAGACTGGCGGCTTTGTTCGTCGCCAAGGAAGGCCACGATCTCGGGTCACAACTGAAAGGCAGGATCGATTCATCGTGACGACCAGCTTGAGAAATCGTCACCTTACCTCCATTGAAATACAAAACCAACTTCCACGGAGTATCTGTGTGTTAAAAGAACCCGATATGGTACCACACAAGCCAACTAATGGGCCCAAACTAACGCGAGCCCACCGAACAGCGTGCCTTCATTTCGCACGCCGTCATTTAATTTGGACACAGCAAGATTGGAGCCGTGTACTCTTTTCCGATGAGTCTAAAATTGTGTTACATGGCAATGATGGAAGGAAGAAGGTCTACCGACGTAAGGGAGAGCGTTTCGCACAATGCTGCTTTGAAGAGAGGGTTCCTTATGGCGGTGGCTCATGGACTGTCTGGGGCGGTATATCCGCGAGCGGCAAAACTCAACTTGAAGTTGTTACAGGACCACGGCTGCCAACATTAAATGCTGAAAGGTATATTCGTGAGTGCTTAGAACCTCACGTGATACCATACGCGGACTATGTGGGCAAAAATTACCTTTTTATGCATGATAATGCAAGAGCCCATGCGGCCGGCATCGTCAGGGAATATCTTCGGGATGTGAACATCACAGTTATGGAATGGCCAGCCAGAAGCCCAGACATGAACCCCTTTGAGCACATGTGGGACGAGCTAAAAAGACGTGTTAGGGCTCGTCAGCCAATTGCCCAGATGATGCAGGAGTTGAAAACTGCCATAGAGGAGGAATGGGAGATGATCCCTCAAAATTTCATAGAGCGGTTGATAAACTCTATGCCTAATCGTATGAGAGCTGTGGTAGATGCCCATGGAGGCAACACGCGTTATTAAATTAAACCTTTATTTGATAAAACATGTTTTTTATTCAAAAATCAATTGCCTTTAACAAGGCGCATATCCGACTTGTTAGGCGTAGCTCCATGTCGTATGGTATTCTGAATTCAAATTTAAAACAATACGATCGAAAAGTAAGGTAAAATGTATCAGGGTTAAAACTGCATCAACTATACTAACTAAGTAACCATATATAACTGCGGGAAATATACATAGAAAGAGACTCACCAAACTCAATTTATTTTAAAACAGACTTCTTTGGTAATGCTGTAGACGTTAATATAGGGAGAGCACCTTTATCCCGATTATAAATCACATTGTTTTATTTATATCAACAAATCCCTAGATTATGGTTCTTTTTTGTATATGAGAAAACCTATTAATTACTTAATGTTAAAAGGAACCACATGCACAATTTCTTAATTATTTTGAAGGTTTACCAGTAATCAACAAAAAATTATATACACATACTAAATTTAGTAATTTATCAACATATTTAAATAAAAGAAATAGTAATTTTACTTCATTTAACAGTGCTGCACATGTTTTTGTAAACCCTTTGATATCTCAAAAGTGTGTGTTTGCTGTGTGGTTCCATTTTGCATAAATACGGACAATTTACAGTCATTTTTGGGCTTAATTTGAAAATAAACAAATTCAGGAAATGCTATTGAAAAGGAAAAGGATTTCTATCAATTTTCTATCTGGTTTTAGTTTTAGGTATAGCTGCAATGATAAGCAATTTAAATACCTTATAAATAAATAACATTTTATGTATAAACTATGTAGGTAATATAAAACTAAACTCAAGACGAATTAAAACAATATGTATTTTATCTAATAATTAGGAACACTAATTTCCACACTTTAGACATCGAATCAGAAATCGATTTTTATCAAAATCATGATATTAATCTTATTCCATTTCCATTTAGGTAAATGGCACCATTTAGAATAGAAATTGGCAATTATCTGTTTTAGTATTGTAGTAATGAATGTAAGACCAATATTATTTTTGCTACCTACGATTATAATATATGCAGCACACTGTACATATTTCGGCTAAGCCAGACTAGTCCATCACGTTTCCCAAATATGCACGTGTGTAGCCGCATTCATGAATTATAAATAGAACATAAACGGCGCTCACGAAAGTTATTGTCCACTAACATCGATAACATTAAAATGTCAAGGGTAATTCCACGGAAAGAAAGAAAAAAGATAAAGTACCCACGTCATTCCCATTTACCAAAGTCAACAATGCAGCCACTCCAATTAATTTCATAAAAACCGAAAGTATGATCTTCCAAATAATTATCTCCTTTAATGACATGAATGGAAATTAAAACAGTACTTATAAAGCGTTTATAGACGTCAAGTTTTTATGAGATGAGACTACGAAACAAATGAATGATCGCCTTAGTTCCATTTATCTTATTAGTTACAATAATAAATACCTTCAAGGTAGGCATTGTTTTTCTAGTGTTTAATTGTTATTTTCTATTTCCTATGTTATTGAGCTAAAAGCGTTTACTGCTACGTCAACTAAGAAATTATCTGCAATAAAGTGCAAGATCAAAACATTATGTTTCTTAATCTCTAGGATTAGGCCTTGCAAGAAAATCAAAACACAAATAAATCATAATTTCCTGAAGTATGAAAACACCTGTTTACGGAAAAACATAAAGATAACTAGAGCATTACGTAAGGTAGGTAAAGATAGGTTGAATTTAATCATAGAGACTTCATAGTCCTTAGTCTTCCATACAGCTTTATTCATCGCAAGAAAACTTTAATTTAATTTATATTTTTGATAGAACGTAGATTCAGTTGAGTTGCTATTAATTTAAGAAAACCTAAATGCTAAAATTAATATGTGTATTATATCAATGTCGTGTAAATTGATTAATCTCAATACACTGTCATATATAAGCACTGAATATTTTTTTACGGAAAACATCATCTCATAGAAATTGAATTTTGTGTCGGACTTCGTACAGAGAATAAGTATTTATGATTAATGTTACAATTGTGATCGATTAACATCATAAAAATTTTCGTATTCAGTTTCATATAGGCTAACAAAAATACCATTCTGGTCAATGACCTTTATTAACTACTAGCCGTTTTCCCGCGGTTTCACCCGCGTCCCGTGGGAGCTACTGCCCGCACCGGGATAAAATATAGCCTATGTTACTCGCAGATAATATAGCTTTCTAATGGTGAAAAAATATTTAAAATCGGTCCAGTAGTTTTTGAGTTTATCCATTACAACCAAACAAACAAACAAAGTTTTCCTATTTATAATATTAGTATAGATGTATTACCTAAGCAATAAATACTCTTCAAACTCTAGGCACTCTCTCTTCAAATATCTAATAAAATAGAATATAATTTCATTTTTTTATAGCAATTTTTTAAAAGCTCGATCATTTTGCATCTCAACGCATTAACATTAGTAGTCAAGAACATTGTCGAAAAGCGCTAATTAATGGGTGAACAAATCTATTTATAATAATACGTACCTTAGGGTGTCCCAAAAAAATCAAAGTCATTTTTTTTTAACGCATACCCTCCTATTTTTTTCCTTTTGGTCCAAAACTATTATAAATAAAATTTTATGGTGGTAGGACCACGGTAACCCGTGCCGACTTACATTTGAATGTATGTCATACTTGCTCTCTAAGACTAACGCGATCTAACTCGTCGATGTGCTTGCGATTTCTTGTTATTTAGTGATCGAATCATTGTTTTCAAACAGCCAACATGTCACTAGACTTAAGCAGTTATAAAAAGAGTATATTTTTAATTAGGGGACCTAAAGCATCAAATGACGGGCTCAAAACTTCCGTCTAATGGACAAGTTCTGGCAGTTTCATAGTACAACTAGCGACCCGCTCCGGCTTCGCTCGGAATAACAGTATTTCTGCATTATTTAATGTGTGTTATTATACATGTAAACCTTCCTCTTTAATCACTCTATCTATTAGAGAAAACCGCATGAAAATCGGTTGCGTAGTTTTGAAGAATTAGGCAAGCTTACAACGGGACACGGCGACAGAAAAAGCGACTTTGTTGTATACTATGTTGTGATATTCGGGAAATTAATTTAATTGTGAATGAAAACGTAAATCTTACTAGTCGCGAATGCATTATATTATCTACTGGGAAAAGGCGCGTATTCCAACTAAACCTTTGCCTAATTGTGTGACGAAACTCGTCACCTTGTATCAAGTTTGGAGGGACAAAAGACGCAAGACGTTTTTAAACAACGCTATCACGACTTTTTCAGCAACTTAGATATGTAATGTATTTGATTTTGATTAATAAGAATAAATCATCATGTCCCGAGCCTTATCCCAACTATGTTGGGGTCGGCTTTCAGTCTTGCCGGATTCAGCTGAGTACTAGAGTTGTACAAGGAGCGACTGCCTATCTGACTTCTCAACCCAGTTACCCAGCAACCCAATATCCCTTTGATAAGACTAGTGTCAGACTTATTGGCTTCTGACTACCCGAAACGACTGTCCAAGATGTCAAATGACAGCCAGGAGAGCAGCCGGCCTACAGTTAGTTACAGAAAGCGCCTGCCTCAGAGGAGCAAAGGAAAATAACTCTTGAAAAACGATTGGATGGATGTATCGTTTTTCAGGGGTTATTTGTCTTTGGTTAATTTTTTTTTTTCAAAAGAAGATCTTTACGGTACGTTGTATGACAAAATCACCTCTAACTTCATTTCAGCAAAAAGCGAGTTCTTTGATCGATCGCCTTAAAATATAATGACAGTTTTCTACATGAATGTGTCCTACCTTCTAGTCAAATAATGCTTCGTATCAAAAAGCCAAAGTTTCAGCACTGAGAGTTAGTGAACGATGTGGCCGAAAAATCGGTGAAGTTCATGCAAGACTTTTATTGATTAATCACAGTAGATGAGGAACAAAAACAATTATTGTTAGGTACAGTCCTAGAACATCGGAAAATTTATCCTTACTGTAAAAAAAAACTACTTTAAAATTAAAATCTTAACAATGATATTATTTTTCAATGTATATGAGAAGATAAAACATTATTTGGATGTATTCAAGGTTTATTTTTAGTAATAATAATTAAGATCTAAATTTCTCCATAGTAAGTCAGTACAAATTTTCATGTGAAACTTTGGCATTAAGTCGGCACGGGTTACCACTGTCTGATCGAGATAATATTTATTATAGGAGATAATGAGGTCAAACCGAAAAAAATTAGAGGGTATGCGTATTTGAATTCGAGAAAAAAAAAATCCCCCTTATGTCTTGGGACACCCTAACGTACCTATAATTTAATGATGAATAGTTTAAAACTATCATGTGATATATTTTGTAGAATCCCCGTCATTTATTGTAATATAATGGAAAACTAGATGATCCCCGCAGTTTTCTGACTACCTACTAAGAAAAGTTATTATCGCCAAAAATAAAAACCGCCTATTCTAGTTGCTATGACAAGCTTCAATCAACTCGTTAGTTCTATACAGGGCTACTTGTAAGTAGTGCGCATCCTTTCATGAGGTGATAGTATAGGTCAATACGGACAAATTTGACCGTGGGATACACTGGGCAAAAGTTAACCCGTTTCAAGATAATCGAATTTCAAGATCTTTTCTTAAAAAGTCGGCTAGGTACACGTATAAATTTTTATTGTTAGTTAAAAGTCTCGTTTTTGCGGATGTTTTTTAAATAGGTAAGTATTCTGCACAAAATAATAAAGAGTAATATTTTTGAGAAAATAGCTACTAAAAAAGTAATTGCTGTTCGCTATAATTTCCTCTGTTATTTGTAGTTTTATGGTTTGTTATTATGAAGTAATTCATCTTCTATCCAAAAACGCGCAAAAATCCAAAAAAAAACGAGACTTTTGGCTAATAATAAAAATTTATACGTGTACCTAGACGACTTTTTAAGAAAAGATCTTGAAATTCGATTATCTTGAAACGGGTTAACTTTTGCCCAGTGTATCCCATGGTCAAATTTGTCCGTATTGACCTACATATACTATCACCTCATGAAAGTATGCGGACTACTTACAAGTAACCCTGTATATTATCATTACCCTTTAACTAATAATATAGACGAGACATAACTAAAGTAATTTTAAAAATAGTTGGAATTAGGGTACTACGGAAGGGGAAAGTTATTGCAAATTAAGAAAATACATAAGAATAGGTACTTATCAAATTAAGCAAAGGTACTTATTAGAAACCTTTTTTCGCAAAATGTCAGTAATGTAACTTTTTAAAATACCGAATAAAAACATGGTGAGTAGGTAAATAGTACTTATAACAAACGAATAAAAAAAAAACTTGAAGTTTACATGTAGATATGAAAAAATTTAGCCCACCTGCTTTTTTCATTGTTTGTCATGATCGATAAGATAACAAGCCTTTGATTTTCCACCCGGATATAAAATTCAGTAGAAAATAATAAGTACCTATGCCTAATCGATGCAATATCAAGTAACACAAGTTTATCTAATAAAAAGTTCATTAAGTTACAATGTCAGATAATAATCAATCAATTTGTAGATCAATTCAACCACTTGAAAAACAATCGTTACTTTAAACTTTCCGACCGTGACAGTTACAAAATATCTACTTAAAATATCATCATATATTAGCAGTTTTCATCCTTACTTTTAGGATGATTTTGAAAAAACAACACAAGGTTATTACTACAAGGTTATACGAGTATTTACTTACATAAAATGCAAACAATTTATAAAGTGCATTAGATTAGGGACAGTCCGCAATGTGGTATGGGCGTGTAATGAGGAAAGATGATACACATGCAATGAAAGAGAGTGTTAAGTATGAATGTGGATGGGTAGAGAGGAAGACCTATGAAAAGATTAATTTACCTATTGGCTGAGAGATGACATGAATAAACAAGGTGAATTTTATTACCTATGACAAGTGACGGAAAAATATTAAATGACGGAAAATATATTAAACACATATTAAAGTAAGGCTTCAGTGGATTCGGTGAAAATAATTGTTTTGGCATAGGTACTGTAGAGCGCAGGTAGGTACTGCAGCGTGTACGCAATACTGCATGTGCTACATTTTTCTGCCGTGCAAAGGTAAAAAAAACACGAGTGGAAGCTGTAGGCATAGCGGCATACACAATTAGGGTATATTGGTATACGCAATTCCTTTAATTTTTAACTTTTCCACCTATCCGGTACCACCTGGGTATTTTTAGGGTTCCGTACCTCAAAAGGAAAAATCGGAACCCTTATAGGATCACTTTGTTGTCCGTCTGTCTGTCTGTCTGTCTGTCAAGACCCTTTATCTCAAGAACGCGTGGACGTATCAAGTTGAAATTTACATGAAATACTCAAGTCTATTGTCCCTTTTAGCTGTGAAAATATCAAACTTCTAAGGCAAGCCAATCAAAAGATACAGCCGATTATGTCGATATTTTCAACAAATTTTCGACACTCGCAAAGGAATCAAAACCTACAGGATACTTCCCGTAAACTCAGAGTCTTGAAATTTGGCATGAAGCATTGTCATATAATGCAAATATAGGAAAAATTACGAAAATCGCATTTTTTTAGTTATATAATATAAAAAAATATATTTTAATAAAATGGAACTTACTACCTTATTTCTCACGAACGAATAAAGGTACCAAATTGAAATTTATGCCAAATACCTAGGTCTATTGTACCTTTAGGCAGTGAAAAAATCAAACTTCTATGTTAACGCGATCAAAAGATAAAGCAGTTATACCGACACCTTAGACGAATTTCCGTCACACGCTAGGGAATCAAAACCTACAAGGTACTTCCCGTGAACTCAGAATCTTGAAATTCGGCACGAAGCAACGTTATATAGTACAGATAAAGGAAAAATTGCGAAAATGATAAATTTGAAGTTACATAAAATATTAAAATATTATTTTTGCTTACATGACATAAAATATTTTTTTAATAATTATAAACTTACTACCTACCCTTTAATTATAAACTTACTACCTACCCTTTTTCACATGAACGCGTAGAGATATTAAAGTTGAAATTCATATCAACATTCTTAAAAATAATTGCCTCTAAACTATGAACAATTTTAAATCATTCAAAGGTCATCACCTTAGTATGGAAACCATACCCACGGCGGATACGAACGAAACATAGCACAGTATAATGATAAAGGCTCTGATTTACTACGGCATTAGTCGCATCAATGTGAACCATGGGAATCTAGAGAAAATCAGGTGTAAACATCAAATATTTTTCTCATTTCAATGGGGAATTGAAACGACCAAGTTTGACGGATTTGAGAAATCATTTCTTTGTAGTGAAAGAGTATACTCGACGTTTATTTCCATTGTCATCAGGTCAGGATCTGATGATGGAAATCCTGAGAAATCGAGGGCAACTATCAGAAATTGTAGGCATGCATAGGATTAAAACTTGATTCTCAGATGTATGTCTGTTGATACTATCAAACAGTGAAGGTTTAGAGCTTACCTGATGATGGAGACGTGAGGAAGTCGAGAGAACTCCTCAACGGTATGTTTTAGTTACGTCGTGTTTGGGCTTACATTATTCGTATTGACGAGAACTTTTCACAAAAGTTAAAAATAAAAACTTTTTACAAAAAAAAAACAACTTCTAAAAACAACAAGAAAACTGTTTATTTGCATCGGTCTAGATCTCGGTGGTTAAATAAATATAGATCTTGTAGACACCGACTTCTAGACCGATGCACCTAACATCTTTTTAATTTCTTTCTTTTTGCTTTTTATATGTTTTGAAGTTGGATTGGCTACAAAATAAAATAAAGCCGACTTTATAAAACAAAGAAAGGGACAGAATTACACTTTTGTCAAGGCTCTAGAAACGTTAAGCCAGCAGCCCCGAATCCTACTCTCTAGCAGTCGTCGTTACAATTCGACAGTTACAAGTCGTCAGGCAGTTTCGAAAAAAACCTGAAACTGGGGCTCGTTAGGTGATTAATCTCTCAAAAAATCAAGTAGTGAATTCTCATCACCTAAAATAAAATAAGCGCCAACACAAGGATACGTTATAAATTGTAAAGGAGTTCCCATAACTACATCTGATCTTTGCTATCGATCCCACAATGGCAGTCAAACCTATATATGTGGAAAGTCTTCGCCAATATGAATAAAATAAGCCCAAACACGTGGTAGTTGCAACATACCGTTCAGGAGTTCCCTCGACTCTCTGTAGTCTTCATAATCAAATCAGCTCCAAACCTTCACTGTTTACCAGTACCCTCAAAAATACACTCACATGTCTGGTTTCGACTCGATGCGTACCTATAATATTCAAGAGTTGCCCTCGATTTCTCAGGGTTTCCAGATCCTCATCAGATCCTGGTCATCCGAATTGGCATCTTCCTTCTTTATGAAAAGTTTTTAACAA
Organism: Helicoverpa assulta; assembly: GCA_963856015.1. Lineage (NCBI taxonomy): Eukaryota > Metazoa > Arthropoda > Insecta > Lepidoptera > Noctuidae > Helicoverpa > Helicoverpa assulta. Next base: position 9,934,323 of record CAWLCW010000016.1, read on the forward strand.
TAAAAACTAGCATTGCATCCTGTACAATCCTCTGAAACTGCTTGTCTTTCATATTTTTAAACGATCCTGGACATTCGTCTCCATGGAATTTTAATAAAATATTTATATTAAAAGAAACGTCATACCATTCTCCACGATTTAAAACTACTTTGATTCATGTCCGCCACTTTTTAGAAAGCGGGTCAGATATGCCCAATGACCTTTAAGACATAATTAGTTATTTTCAATCAAATTTCTGAATGATGACTATAAAATTATGTATATAAATAACTTTAATAAAATAACTTTTACAAGGTACTGGCCTACTATTTTAGTTATATTATAAAATAAAAAATATTAATATTTTGACTCTCACGAAATTACCATAACTATGATTGTTCTAAACTTAACGGTTGACGCGAAACTCACTTTTTATCTATACAGGATTTGTACGGAACCCTCGGTGCGCGAGTCCGACTCGCACTTGGCCGGTTTATTTAGTATAACTAGTTACTGCTTTATTTTATTCATCATTGATCCGTTTGCATCGTTCATTAAATAAAACTACATCAAAATATATCATTTATTCATTAAATACATATTTTTTATTTATTTTATTCATTTTAAGAAGGCTTTCAATAATAGTCAACATAGAAGGTAATAGGTTTTGTTGTATGTTTTATTATTATGAAAGAGTGAAATTATTATTATCTTAATTTCCGATAAAAACCTGACCGCATCAATTAAGTGATTGATATTTAAACTGCTGTGTTCTGTATGCAGATATTAAATTAACTGATGGTTCTCACATATTAAATTGCATTAATTAATAATTGATTGACTAAATAATCCGATTGGTAGATTTTTTTTTGTGTTTTGCATAATAGTCAAAGTTGGCTTTCAGATTAGTTCTTACGACTCGTAACCTACGAGTACCTTTACAGGCTTTTTCTTGCTGTTAGTTCGTTAGCTTAGAACTCTAGGTTAGTGTGATAAGCCCCACGTTGTGACACTAACTAATAGGTACTATAAGGCGAAAGTTTAGGAATTAGTTAGTTATTGACACGCCAACAGTTGAACAGATTATCATGGATCTTGGAAGCAATTCGCTATGTAATACATCGGAATAAAAGATAGGCTTGATAGCCGGTGAAATCGCTGGAAGAAACTAAGCTATATGTTAACGCTTTAAACGTTTTAGATAAAGCCATTGGCCAAAGATTAATAATTGTCTAATTAACAGCCCCAATAAAATCATTTGTGGTATTTTTTATGATATTGCGGTATATTGGTTTCCTATCGTCTATTCAAAAAAAAACTTTTTTATCAATTAAGTGTGATAAAAACTCTACGTAAATTACCTATAACTTGAGCATATCTAATTGAGATCTACGTATGGGTATGTCTAGATATGTAGCTCAAATTGAATTCGCACAATTTCAGCTGTGTTGTGCATCGGTAGCCAATTGGTGCTGCATGCCTGGGCTCTGACTTCCTGACCCTGTCATGTGTTAATTTAAATACGAATCAAGACTTGGTAAGATCATTTCACCAATCAAATATTTTGTTCAAAATTTTGTCATCTTTCTTACTAAACATGTGAGAATTTGTATGACAAAAGTAATATGATGTACACTTACGAAGGTAAATCCAACCCCTAGACCAACCACGTAACCCCAGCCCCCGTCCGGGGCTACTAGACCCTTCTTGCACTTCTTCTCATCACTCTCCAAATGCGCGAAAGCCTCATCCATTTTTAAGGACCACTATGTAAAAAGTTCACTGAACTGAAAGGTGGCAGTGCTTTATCACGAATATTATCTTCTAACATTCATGTATGTCTTTTATATTATTTATTCAAACTACTTATTTTTAATGACTGAACACAAATTCATTTAAAAAAGGACGATGTTGCGGAGGTTGCATTATATGCGAGCGACAGTTTCAAACGCACGTCCGCACGACACTGTGTCTACAATGAAAATACTCTCGGAGAATGTGCTAAGCACATCGCAACTATAATCAATTTGTTTTGGATTGTGTTACCTCTTAATGATATTAATTAATAAAAAAGACGAGTTTTTTATAGTTAACCCTTATGAGGCTCGGTGCCATATAAATTTGTTGAGATCAATGAACATTACAGCTGATTGATTCAAAGCGTGTTTCGCACGTGTCTTTCAGAATGCCAATTTGCGATTTGTTGCTCAATAATTTCATACAATAGATCAAAGTTTTGCAACATGGACAACCGGAAAATTTGACATAATATTGCGTAACAGTTACCTACTAAGATTGAACATTGATCCTTAAAATTAAACTAATTTCAAAGAGAGTCTTTACGAGCTATAATTGAGATATGAGCTTCTCATTTGTGATGAATTAATAATGATAGAATAGGTTGTTTTACAGTTCATTTGAAAAAAAAATGGGTAAGTAGGAATGGTGGTTTATTGACCCTATTTGGCTGTCACATAAGAGATTTAAACAGTTAACTACAAATATAATTAAAAATTAATACATCGTGTGGGAGTATTGTACTTACTTTCATATCAGCGATTTGGTGTCAGACAAAAAAATTACAATAAATCAACTTAAAGCTAAGCCTAAGCACTCAGGAATTTGAGATTAATCTTGAGTCGTGCTTTTGGTTGGTAGGTAGGTAAATACTGGTTAAATCTATTGATTGATATCGCTAAGAAACAATATTTCCATGGTTTGGAACCTATAGTTTAAAATGGAAGTTTTCAATAGGATACTATAGAGGTAATTTTTGTGGGTATGTTGTAAAAATGATGAATGTTTTTTTTGTATTTTAAATCAAATACATACCTATGTTGATGATAAGTCAACTGGTAGATAGATCTTAAGTGACCGCTTAAGTCATAATATTTAATTTGCATCAGACGAATATCATAAAATTTTACGATAACATTAATGAAAGAGCATTTCTCACGAGAGAAGCAAATAAATTAAATTGGCACTTTTTAAATTAATAATTCTTTAAACATGTATTTATCACAATTATTTATAGGATGTATTTCTTAATATTAGGACAAAGAAAATAAAGTATTATAGAGTTCCCTCCTTAACATTTCTATGTAGGTATACCTACCTACTAAACATAATAGACGCTTACCATGCTAATTGTAAAGTTTTTTCCAATACTATGCAAATTTTATCACCACGTTAGATATTTATCAATTGACATTTGATAAGACATTAAAATATCAGCCAACCTTAGAATTAAAGTCAGGTACTTAAGTCAGCCCAGCATTTGAAGATGTCAAGCATTGCATTATTAAAAGTGCTTGCTGTTCTATTTGTGACGTTACTAAATAAAATGCTTATAAGGTTAGTAAGTTTTGTTTATTGAATAATGATACAGATACCTACACTCCTCGTAACGTTACCACTTCCTCCCTGATAACATGGGTAAGGATCTGTTTGGTTAAGGGGAAATTATAATCAGGGAATTATACCTTTGGGGTAAAGCTGTTAGTTGCCTACTAAGTATATCACATTATGCACACATAATAATCAAGCTACACGTTTAAATAGGATAAGTTTTCTCTCTAACAAAGTAGGTACTATAAGCCTGTCTCCTTGAATTTTAACTTACCTACCTGCTACCAAATACTTATAATAAAAATTATTCAGAAATTATAAAGATTTTAGACTATAAATCTCCTAAATGAATAGCTATTACCCTATCCGTATGGAATTTGAATAACTACATTTATAAAATGTCTTATCTATCCACTTAAGATTTGACAGTTAATAACGAACTTTTAACTGATCTCAGACAAATTTTGAGATAAATTGATAGGTGTTAAGCATAATTATCATCTTAACGTTTATCTGCATATAAGATCCTACCTACTTTGTGGATCTGGAGAAAAACGTTCGAAACGTTTTACTTCGTCGCTTTTCATCGCCTTTGAAAATTACACTCAAGTAGCCGTATCCAGTTACCTATTCAAAATTAGGTGTCACATGAAGCGTGAACGAGCGGGAAACCAATAAAAATAAGTTAATCCGTTCTAATATCATAGACTATCATTTACTACACCACGCCAGCGTAACTAAATCGTGTAAGCAGTTAGTTGCTATTGTTGGTAAGGTAGCTTTCCTACTGGTTGTGAATTATCATCGGCATCATGTTGAGGTCGGCTTCCAATTGATTTGGATGCAGCTGAGTACCTGAGCTAGATATAAAAGGAGCGACTGTCCACCTGATCTGCCCAACCCAGTTATTTGGCTTCTGACAACCCTAAACGACTGTCAATGATTTTCAAATAACAACCGCGACCCACAAAAATGTTTTGGACACACGGAGGAAGTCTTGATCTTCACTCATCCAAAGACCGAACGCGCCACGCATTGCTTAACCTTAATTATGTCTGACTGCTCGACCCGTGCAGAGAGCTGTCACTAATCTCTTAGCCTTGAAATCCACCTAGCTGTGAAATATAAGAATGCCTGCTGAGATAATAAAGCTTGCATAGAATTCAACCATTTTTTTTTCAAATGCGATGACTTGTATTTTCAACAGATGTCTCAAATTTTAAGCCAAACAAGGTTACTAGTCTTTTTCTTTTAATTATGAACACAAACGTGTTTGATCTACTTAATTTATTCTATTTTATCACAAAGTTCAAACGTGATTGCAATTTGCATGATCAAATTACAAAGTAGCAATGTTTGTTTGTTGCAGCAACGTGAAATCAAAACAAACTTTTGTCACACTTTTAGAAAATACCTACCATCCTAGTATTTCGAGAAAATGCAAAAGATATTAACGATGTAATATTCTACAATTACGAGGTAGGATACCTATGTAGCTGAATAGGAACTTTAATAACTGCAGCACGAGGTTTTTCTTCACAGTTGCGATTTTTGTTACCTACATTGGCAGACAGACAAAGACCACAACAATACCGCATAAAAACCAAATGATCAGTTCTAAAATGTAAAATGTCTTTGGTTCTAAATTGTCAGTACCTAATACCTAGAATAGCTAGTTGGGTATACCCAAGTATTCTAGAATAGTATCTTAATTATTAGTTTATACAAAAACTAACCATTAACAACAATTAGCGCAAAGCAGCCGTAGGTATTTATAAAAGACACATAGGTAAGTAAGTGTATTTTCTACTTAGGTATGTAGGACCTACTTCCCGTTGACTTTTGTTGCCCTAGTGTTTTAAGTGGCTTCCATAGCATTATCCTCCAAAAATCTCCCACCGACTTAGTTTTCAGATTATCATTCGATCAATTTTATATCTCTAGTCTCTACCATAATTGCACATAGCATAGGTAATGCGTTGCGCGTGCATGTTTATATTATAATATTAATTAATATCGTTCACACGATCTGAAGTTTTTTTTTATTCAGTTCAGTGACCTCTAGAAGCCTGGTGTGGCTTTACCTACAACCAAAATGATTTTATATTTCAACAGATAATCTTTAATACAATAAATATTAAGTTTCAAGGCATTACTTAACTGGTTGAGCGATTTGAGTTAGTCTTTTTTTCCTACTTGAACCGTAACATGTTTATGAATGCTAAAAAGTATGTAAAGCAATAATGCATCCTGTTTAGAAGGTGACGCATTCATAAACGTTATGAATATGGAAATTAAATTGCTTCTATTACTTAAGTGTTTATCTGTCTATCAGAACCACCGGTCGGTCACTCCCAATATTGACCTTCGTTTGGTATTCGAGTGCAAGATTGCTAATTTAATTTTCTCAGGCGCTAACAATCATAATATCATCTTTTATCCCCGGAAACCTGAAAACCTATGTGGTGGTACGTATATCAGAATGGCTGGTCACCATTAAGTTGTTTTTAAAACTACAAGGGTTGCATTTGGTAGCAACTGATGGATCCACTCAGTTATATGATGTCCAGATATAGAGGTAATATTGGGAATGACCGGCGGTTCTGATGGACACTTCTTTATCACGAAAACTATTTCAGTGCACGCCCTTGACTTACCCTAGATTGGAATGTCAACCGATTATTGATTTAATTCTTATACCTAAAAGGTATAAGAATTAAATCAATAAATAAAACAATAATGATTAACAAAACTAGATGTACGCACACTGGGCCGGACTGGCAATTTAATGGATGTTTTTTTACAAAAGGACATTCAAATATATCTCGAACAAATAATAAATTCCTCTGAATTAATTGATGCCAGCATTGAAGTGGATTTTCTAACACAATATTTTTATAAGATGGGGACTCACTGTGGGTGCAGCGAAAGGGAGTGTCAGAAGTTAGATTTTCACTGACTAAAACATTCCTCCCTTTGTGTCGCAGGGCCGCTTTAATTCTTTCGAACAACTCTGCAGCTCCGACAGGCCCGAGCCACGTCGCAGGATGTCTATCTGTAAGCGACCCAAACAATGTGTAGACAAATATGTTCTATGGTTTAAGAGGTTTAAACGCATCATTTGACTCAAAATAAAACAAAAAATCTCGGTAACCACCTTTTACTTTAATGCATTGTCTTTTTTCATTCTTTTATATAAAATGTTCCCTATAAATTTTACATGGTTAATAAAATAGGTTAAGTATATAACATACAGGCTAAGTCTCGCACCATTCATAAAAGTATAGGAAGTCTGCTTATTATAATGCTAAAGTAAAATTAATTATATTGTACTTTATTTCTACAAAAAATACTTAAAACTATTCAAATGAACATTAGTTCTTAAGATACTAAGTATCAGAATGATAGCAAATGAATGAACGCTTAAAGCCTACGGTATTATAATAAGCAGACATCCATTATTTCATAACAGATTCAACTGATATTAAAACAAAGCTTTTCAACAACATTACGTCTAAATACCAAAAACTCAACAAAATTATTGTCATAAAAATATATGAAACAATCGCACAGATAGAACTCGTGTTATTCGTGTTATTAACTGTAGATATTTATGAATAATGCAGGTTTTATTACCCAGGTTTATGTCAGAATCCGCCACATTAACTGGTCTCGAATATGTAAACTTGTGGCAAAAAAGGTGTGAACTGCATTCTGTGTTGTTTTTATTACTGAAGAATTATTATTTTAGTAGTCGTCTATATTAGAAGACAACAGCGAGTCTATGATAAATATTCAAGGCAGACAAACATCTGGTGTCACACTAATTTCCATAGTGACTATAGAAAGACATTGTTGTTATATTCTACGAATTAATCATGCATTTTATCTTTAATATGAGGCGTATTTAAAAATAACTTAATGTTTAAGTTAAAGTATATCCATAATTAATATGGAAATTAAAACTGCAGATTTTAATAAAAATACGTGTTACTCTGTTACACATAATTATCAATTACCATTAAAAAAATCCAGATTATTATTTAGCTTTCAGAAGGTCAATAAACCAACGTTAAAACAATTCGATTGTATTTACAGACTTTTTATGTACTTCTTTTAATATTGAATTATTATTTTCTTTTTCATACTAACTCCCATAGAACGTTATAAGTACATGATTAAGTTGATTACATTATGTATTCTTGAATAAATTGTAAAGTTTCTAAACATTTACCTATTTACGTCATACAAAGATTTATGTACAATTGGCACATACATTTCAAAAATTGATTGCATTAATTATTTCATTTTATTATGTTAAAAACAACAGATGTCAAATGGCACTCTTATAATTTTTCCTACAAGTAGTAAAAAATGATAAGAGATATAAGTACGTACAATAACTGCTTATTAATTATTATTTAATGTAAGTACCTACATGTTTATTAAACGTTCGCAAGTACACGATATATTTGGTCAATTAAATCACACATCAAAAGCGCACGTTGCAGTATAAGATCCTAATATTATAAGTCTTGGAAGACGAAATATTGGAAGAGAAAATTTTGATTACATATCAACTGATGCCCAAATTGAAATAATTTTTATTTAAGGACTCATGATGGGTAAAATCAGCTAAGTAAGAACTTAAGCATTCTCAGTTCCTAAGTATATCAGTATGCAATCATTGCATTGGTTAAATGTTGTGTAATCAAAGTAAGTAATTACACAATAAGCCATAACACTTGATATTGTGTATGTCGTCAAAACTTACCATTTTGATGAGTCAATTAGCGAACATTGCAATGTCAAAACAACAAAGTCTAAAATTTTAATACGAACACGTAAGTCATGTTTTATAATAGTAGCTAAATAGTTTATTATTCTTTCACTACATAGTTAAATGACGTCAAAACCGGATGACATTAAAAAGTTAGTCTTTTACATATTTTTTTTTAGATTGATGACGAACAAACGTACTTGTAACATGACAATTATCAAACCACAAACAATATTAATAAGTACTACTATTCGTGTAACCCGCCATTTGCGGTCAGAAATATAATTATAAGTACAGAGTTTATTTACCAGAAAATTCAAGAAAGTCATGTTTTATAGTCATTACTACATGTATAAAATAAAGCAATTAAGAAATGCAGTTCGATCCAAATGAAGTCTTATTCATCTACACATTCACTGTCTAAGAGTTAGTCATTGTCCTACAAATGTCTTGGCCCTCTCTCGCCTCCGACTCGGGCTGTCTTTAGAAGATAGATTTCCTACTGCTAAGTTAAGTGTATAAATTAATATCATCTAAAAATACACACCTACAAAACTTTCCGAACTACAAACAGCCGTCTAAAAATATTAATTGTTAAAATCAATGTCTAAAAGTGACTTTCTTAGTAACTAGTATATCAATAAGATGTTCCACTTTCCAAGTCACTGGTTCTAGCGATTACATCTAAGCTTTGACACATATTATACGGAAGATTATAATGATCATTTCTATAGTTTTTTTTAATTAATAAATGTTTACGATTATTACCATAACTTGTTAAGCCATACATGCAATCCAATTTATGGTAGAGAGCTAATTTTAGAGAGGTTTTTTGAAAAAATAAATTCTTTACTACGTCAATTTTGAAAGATACGTATTAGGGTATCTTTTCAATAAATTATAAATACAAGCTCTGTGTTTAATGTAAAGTCCGCTTATAGCAGTTTAGTGTGTCCCACTTTTGTCATTTGCCATAGCGGACTTTACCGATTTTGAAAACAGTGCAGCCAATTAAATCAATTTCAAGTAAAATCAGTTTCAATTTGATATGACATCGATATGGACTGAATATTTTTATATATAACTTCTCGAATGAAATGTATTGATTTAATTATCTTGCTATAATTATTTAAAAATTGATAGAGTTAATCAGCTGCACTGCTTATAAGAATATCTTTAGCGGTACAGTTTATATATTGTACTTACAAAAGCATAGCATTTTCAAACAGAAATGCTATAGTGGATTACCCAGGCTACAGTACAGTTCACGTCAAATGTAACCCTCTGAAATCTGCTATTTGCCGGCACATTTTGTTCATACATATTTTTTTCGAACTTCTGAAGGCAAAGTCATGTAACGTGAGCTGTTTATAGTGAGCTTCTAGAATATTCTTGTCGTTATATTTGCACGACCTTCCTGCGTCGAGTGAAAGCGAGGGCGTACTCTATTCCCCACACAAGCACACACGACATGATGAGAGCATTTTGCACGTGAATGCAAGTCGCGAAGCTACCGGTGTAGTCTCGAACGTAACCTGGAATAGGGAGAAAAAATAAATAGATTATAAAGTAGCAGTAAAAGTAAGGAAGAAAAGCTCACGTCGTCAAGACATTTTGATGGACAGATAAATTGACCGATATTTTGTAGAACATGTGCGTTGCGCTATTGCTATCATAATATTTTCTACTTTTCTACTACAAACAAAGGTTAAGCATAAGTTATAAGTAAATTTAATTTAATTTTATAGTAAAAAATTATATTATTATAGTAAACAACGCATAAGCGCAAACAGATTAATCCACCACTCTCGACCAACGACAAAATAAATAAATAAATAATGTTAGCAGGACACCTTTCCACACACGGTCGGTTAGCCCCATGCTAAGTTATTAATTAACTTGTGTTATGGGCGCTAACACAACTGATAAACTACATATAGCTACACATATACTTATTTATAAATACATATTGTAACACCCAGACCACGGCCAACAAGCATGCTCATCACACAAATCGACCGAACCGGGAATCGAACCCGGGACCTCAGGTTCGGCAGTCAGGCATGGTGACCATTGCGCCATCGAGGTCGTCAAGATCTTGAAAGTGTTAATATTTTAATTCACCACTTCATTCAATTTTATAACAACAAAGGAATCTTACCAATAATCGGCCCAATAGCCACAACGAAAACTCCCTTGCTGACCATATGCAATCCGAAGGCAGCAGGCAGCTTCTCAAGAGGACAGTACTCCGAGATAGTCAGTGTGAAGTTACTGAGACACATGCCTCGGAAGAAACCGCAGATTGACAGCCAGATCATCAGGGGTACCCAGTCTGTTTGCTCTGCTAGTACTGAAAAGAATAAAGAAGCAATGTTAAGTAACCTGAAATATTTTAAAATAAGTAACTCACATTTTTATACTTATACGTAGTGTTATCTAAACCTTAACACTAGAAAGACCTCCCTAAAATTCACTATAATTAATTCATTCATTCAATCGAATTAATTTATCCCTAAAATAAGACATGACGGAATCTAAATACAGTAATTTTAAAATTGAAATTAAGAGTACATTGGAACTGCAATTAGTTTGAGGTCAAAAATAATTTAATATACCCTAGACTTAAGAACAAGTAAGGAAGAAAGCGTAGCAGAATCATTCGCTGGTTTAATTCAATCGTATAGAAACCATAACAATATCGAATTGTATTCTCAATGTAAATAAAAAAATATTACCTACATGATCGATAACCATTGTACTAGACTTATCGATACATTTACGGCTCCATGACCTAGGCTCGTAAAACGTTGTAAAGGTAATAAGCTGATGTCACACTTCGTGTTATTTCGTAAACGAATGTACTGAATATATCAATTACAGCTGCCCTTGCAATATAATTTAATACAAGTATTCCAAGTATTGATGTTTTGTGGTCAGTACTTGAAATGAGTTCTTTAAATAACCAACAAGAGTTACTGTTTTTCCTTGAACAGTTAAAACTGTGTCAATACATCTACATAATACTGACAGTTTCGTTTTATGTCCCGTGTTATAGATTTGCCAGTATATTTTAAATGAGGTTGCTACAAAGTATCAAGTTTATGTATATAGTTATCGGCACGGATATTGAGCTCTCGGCGGAAGAGTGGGGATCGCTTTGCGCACTGTATACATAAGGCAATAAACCAATAAATCGCTTCTGCGCAGATGAAGGTCAGGGCTCAATATCCGTGCCGATTATTATACTAGTTTAATAGTTTATGTACTCACCAGATCTCGTAGCCGCTAAGAAGAATGAAGAAATAAAGAATATCATTTTCTTAGAAATTGTCGTTCTGTCAAATATAGGCGGCAATATCAACCGCACTAAAATATCAGTTATGGCAGTCATGGACAGGCAAAACGCCGTATCATTCATATTGTAGCCCAAACTTCTTATAAAGAATGGAGTTAACATCCTAAATTGTAGTTCCCCGCTCCAAAAGAGCGAGAGTCCTAGTAAAAGGTTCAAAAACGACCAGTCTTTAAGTAAATCTAAGTCCATTAGAGCAATAAATCTTCTAAACCATCCCTTTTTCTTTTCTTCGGGCTCAGCTTTCTTGATTGGCTTCATTTGTATGGCATCGTCGTCTACCACCGTCTGTAAGAAATGAGACACGTTATTTAGAATTGATTACGTATAATAAGTTTTCTTTTATCTTAATAACTTATCTGTCCCATGAGTCATATGTGATACACAACGATTGTTTAACTATTGTGTCTGCATCTTGGACAGTGAAGTGGTTAAGTTTCTTTTCACCCTACCAGTTGAGTTAAGAGAGAGTTGGCTTAAGTTCGCCTAGCAGTAATATTGCATCAGAAAAAATTACTCACGTCAAGATACAATTGCAAGTAACTGCCAGTGAAATCCATGTTAGAGATGTTGGAAATGACGGAAACTTTTCTCTTGCGTGCCGCTTCACTCATGCTGCCGCTAGACGTCACGCGCGGCATGGCGGCTACAGAAGCCGCTGTGGTAAGCCCCGGGTACAGTCTGTTATTTATCTCAAACTTCTCAAACTCCTGTAACGGCTTGTCACAGGTCTTAGCCCTCGGCAAACCTATCGTCCTAACCGAAGGATGGTTCATGTTAGTGTGAGATCGCTGCTTCTTTATCTTTGGCACTGCAGGCGAAACAAGCGGATTTATTTCGAACTTATCCTCGTTTTCTTCATCACTCTCTAATATACACTCCATTTCCTGAAATGAGATGGCCCTTATCAGTTTGTAAAATAACGCTTTCAAAGTCGTTGAGGCACCGAATAAAATATTATCAGCCAATAATAAAAATAAAACGTGGGTGTTGCATGTACGGATGTACGTCACCCAAGTGATTAAATTACCATTTTAAGTAAACAATGTTTAAAGCTTGCAAATCAAACGTGGTTTTTTTACCTTAACTGTCTGCATTTCACAGTCTACGGGTTCATCAATGAGATGTCTTTTGACGGGCTGTAGTAGACAGGAGCCTAGTACAGCGTGGAAGGCCAAGGCTCCTAGTATGACGACTGTCCATCTGAACCCGTATTCTCCTAATAAGAGCTTGACTAGCTGAGGCATCACCATCAACCCGAAGCCAGTTCCAGCCATCGAAAGACCGACGGCTTGGCCACGCTTTTTAGAAAAGTAATGGTTGAGTGACACGAACGAGGATGACGATGCTAGACCCACTCCAAATCCTGGAAAGAGATTCAAAAAAGGTTTTAAATAGGTTTAATTATAGCATTGATGAACAAGATTTTATTCATAGATCTAGAAAACAAATTTTATAATGCGGTTATATAAGTAGGAACCCTATAAAACATTTAACACCTAAAAAACACCTCATTTTCTGCAAGCCTGGGTGACTACAATACGTAACCGTTTACTTAGTTTGATGATTTTACTCAGTCATTTGGTTTCATGTCATTATCAAGGTGCCACGACTTTTGTATGACTTTTCCACAAAAGGACATCATTGTACCTACAATGTTTGACGTTCAATCAAATAAAGATAAACAGTAATATCCGTCGTGTGAAGAAAACACTTGGCTACATGCAATTTTTTCTGGTCATTTTAAAACAAATAGAGTTTTTTAAAGTAGTTACACGTGTTCTTTCGTGGAGATAATTTTAGATCTGTTTAAGTTATGGAGACCATTGTCTTATTTATTTTTATTCCTAGACATTTCCTTTGTAATTTTACGACTTTTTTACGTCTGCTAAGTAATCATCTGCCATTAGTAAAGTCAACACATACTCTGCTGTTTTACATATAATATAAACCAAACCAAAAAGATTCCACGAGGAAAACAATATGACCGTAGCGATATCCTTATTCAAATGACAATGTCGTAATCTCTGAAGGACAGATGTCGGTCTTCGCTAATTTACGTACATAATTATGGCCACCATAGTACCAAGGTGAGATAAACAGATGCGATCTAATGGAATTTTCATTGAAAGCTACTAGTTTTAATTGGATTTATAAAGACTTTTCCGCAAGGCAGCTGCATGCCTGCTATCTACTATTACTTATTAACTGTTATGTTATGAGTAATAATATAAGTAATTAAATAAATAATTCACAATTAATTTATAATTGTTATTGCACCTTTAATAAGTGCAATATTTAATTAGTCTGCCATAACAAACGTCAATTAGTGTTTGTAAAGTCATAAATTATAATCGAACATACATAAATAATTATAAACTGCTGGAGGAATAGGTACCAAACATTAGTTACGAGTATATGCCGATGTTATAATAAAATTAATTCTTATGATTGATGTGTGAGCCTGTCAACTTAAGTAAAAATATCTAAGGGCATTATGTCATGAAGCTATGATTTAATAAAAACACTACATTTTCCTGTATCAACGTCTGCCTGTCTATCGAAAACTACGGACAATATAATTACGTTCTATGGTAATTTACAACTTAATATCCGATGGGAAGGAAACTGTCTTGCAATATAAATCAAACCTTGGATGATAACAATACAGCGGCGTTTCCACGTAAGCTTATAAGAAATTAATACAACTTTTTACCCACTCAAACAGTTTTTTTATACTTAGTCATAGATTATATTGAATTGCATGATGTTGCAAAATAAATAGGACAGGCAAGTATAACGTTATTTACGTCATATCGTCCCACGGATTGCTGCGTATTGATTCAATGCAAGCGTCTTTGAGTTATGCAGGGGTAGTATTACTTAGCTACATAATAATGTTATGCAGACTTCGATGGTAAAACGGAAGTACCTAATAGACTGTTTTGTTCGGGTATTGTTACTAATATCACTTAGTGAGCTTGCTTGTTTGCATGGACATAATATGGTGCCCTGAAGACGAATATAAGCTGATTTTTATTCGTGCGGGACGTAATTCCTTCAAAAGCTTTAACCGTAAAAGTCCCGAGAAAATAAAATATCAAAGTTAGGTACTGCAATAAAATGCGTTATTAAATCAGACTACGTTACAGGAATGACGTTCAATATCCAAGTTCTTACGTCAGTAACGTGACATCAGAATCTAAGACGCGTCTACTGCAATATGCGTGAAATCGGTTACACGGCGGCAGTGTGGCTACCTTGAACATAATTTTCTGCATCATAATTTACCGTACATATTATTAAGAACATAAATACTGACTTCAATTAAAAACTCGTGTCCAATTTAGAAAAGTTACTGAAGGGACTCATGTTGGACTCAGGTTTGGGAGTTGAGGAATTGTCGATTTTTGTTTTCTACTAAAATGCGTCTAAAAAGTACCTCGCTTTTTAGCTCACAATAAAAGAACCGACCCTTATTGAAGTCCATCAGAAAACAACCCAATCATTGATTTTTAACAGTGGCAGAATTTATCATAATAAAAGCAGTTATTCCCTCCTCCTCCGAGCCTTTTCCCAATCATGTTGGGGTCGGCTTCCAGTCTAACCGGATTCAGCTGAGTACCAGTGCTTTACAAGAAGCGACTGCCTATCTGACCTCCTCAACCCAGTTACCCGGGCAACCCGATACCCCTTGGTTAGACTGGTGTCAGACTTACTGGCTTCTGACTACCCGTAACGACTGCCAAGGATGTTCAATGACAGCCGGGACCTACAGTTTAACGTGCCATCCGAAACACAGTCAATGGTGTCTAAGATATACTTAGAAAGTACATACAAACTTAGAAAAGTTGCATTGGTACTTGCCTGACCTGGGATCGAACCCGCGCCCTCATACTTGAGAGGTTGGTCCTTTACCCACTGGGCCACCACGACTCTCTAATAAAAGCAGTTATTGACATTATAAAAATACGTAGGTCAGTTAATTGGTCAGGCTTTACAAATAGCTCGCGTAAGTAAACAATTCCAGCAACCGGGAAAGGAAATATTAATTACTTGAAATAATAATGACTCCGATTAGCAGCCACTGTGTAAATTACATGAATCGCAGATGACGTAAGAGACGGAATTTAGTAATGAAAAGCGTTAGCAGCCATTTACGTTACGACCCATAAAAAGGGTAAATTAGTTTGGTACTGTTTGTTTAAAGACTTGTCATAATACATTGTATTGTGTATGCCATTTATAAATAGTACTAAGATAATAGCTGGGTTTAAAATTTTATTGTTCATCAACTCGGCAGTTATCCTTCAATACTTTGTTTAGTTGCTGGTAAGTTACATAATGATGAAACAGTTCTCCGCCAACGTGTCTAATCCGCATGTCTTTTAAAACCCTACAAAGGCAGAGCTGAGTATGTCACAGTATGAGTCAGACACCACCTAAGGCCAGCAGAATCCCTATTTAGTCACGTTCTATATTAATTTGCTTTTCTCAATGAAAGTGATACTGTATACGGAATACTTCACCTTTATTGAATCCTTATAATACGAGACGATACGTAAGCGCCATCAGAAGTCTAGTGTGTCTAGAAACGTATTTGCAAAATTATATTAAGAAATACTTCATTTCGCTAATACGATTTTGTAAATCAGGTACCTACAGATCCAATCATCTATATTTCGTCACGGGCGCGTATCAAATTCTTAAAAATAACTATTAATAAAGAGAATGTTAGAATTTGTAACCTGCCTACACAGGCATCGATAAAATACGCAATATTTGAATAAAAGTTGAATTACACAAAATAGTGTATAAAACTCTACTTAGATTCAACCCACCAAATATGTAGTCATAAATGTAGGTAAACTCTACAAGATGGAGGTGTGTAGTAGGTACTAAAAGATATGATGGAGTGCCAAGTATGTGAAAGCATGTCCAAGATGTCGCAGATAGATTAGGAATTAAGCTGACCTCGCCACCCGTGTGGGATAAGTACATCAGAAAGCTAAATACAAGGCGTACCTAAATAAAATTCTGAAAGATATAAACTAAAAAACATCACGATTATAAATGAAAAAGCAAAGATGTAAGTAATTACTTATTACCAACATTAAGATTAATGTAATCAACGAGGTTATTGAAACGATTTTACACACGTGAGACGCATGAGTCGAGCGAGCCCATTTAGTGAAATGATAAAGGAAACTTCCGAGAAACCTTCAAGACGCTTAAGGTTATAGGTAATAATAAGCTCGGTGTAAAGTGTAATACCCTACCATTTGCGGTAAATTGCTTGTATAACGGCTTTAATAGAAGAAATAGATTTCACCGTCTCGACATATACCTACGTGAGTAAAGGATCAAAAGAATATTAGGTACCTACAAAACCGAGAACAACTTATTTATTTTGATGTTTAGTGAACAGTTCAGATTCTCTTCTGTGAAGCAAAACAGACAACATCTAAACAATATGATTACCTTCAGACGCACGCAATACCTTCATCTTAATTATTTATGAGTTATGATTATGAATCAAGTAGGTAACCCAAATCGACTATGAATATCAATGAATTATCATTTATTTAAATTATTCTACTCTACCTTGTTCAAAACACACAAAAAGTGGCAAATAGGTGTAGAACACGTTTTATTAAATTATACAAAAACTCACCTCCTAAAATACTGTAAGTAGCTATGATGTGGCCCATACTGGCTGCTGGAGCGGTGAACAGCAAACCCAGAGCACATATTGTGGATCCCACGAAGCAAACCTTTCGGTAGGAGAAGGTTTTTATCACGGGCCCCACGAAGAAGCCAGAGAAGTTAACCACAGAGTCTAGAGTACTCGCGATGACTGAAGCACCCGTTGTGTGGACGCCGAGATCATCTAGCAAGTCTTTGAACAGCAGACCGAAGGACGGCTCTAGAGAACGCGTCGAGAACTGAAAACAGAAATTGTTATGTTTCAGGATTCGAAATTGCAATAAATTGTAAGATTGATATGGAGTGGAGGTACATGGTAGATACATATTTTTTTGCTGTAAGGTTACAGGAAAGACGATGATTTTAAAATACTTAGATGCGGCTAGTGAAGGCGTGAGCATATTTACACTCAAACATCATTATATCCAACTCAAACGTCATTATTGCACAAAAAACTTTTGTTATCTGTGTTTTTTCAGTTTCATCTTTGACATTTTCTGGAAGATATTGAATTTTTATTTTTCTTTTTGCACGTGACTTTTAAATATCTGCAAAAACGTGGACGAAAGGAAGCACGTGTAACACTGTACCATCTATAATAAATTTTCAAATCTAGTAAGTTCAAGGTCGGAATACACACTTCATTACGATATCAGAAACTCGTTCAATCAAAAATTATTTTTATTTTCTTGCCGAGTATCTACAGCCTCAAGATTTTGCCATGCCGAAAATCGCCTGAGAAATAAAAAATCTCAATATTAAAAAAAAATATGGACAGAATTTTATTTACATTTATTATGATAACAACTACTTAACATACTCAAAAGGAAACAGTTAACATGTTCCGTAAAGAATAAACTAGGATAACGAAGGTAACCTGTCTCAGAAAGGCGAGTAAGTGAATACGGAAAAAGAATTTTCGTATTGCTGTTGTAATAAAATGGTCGTAAAAGGCATATTGGTTGGCTGCCTAAGTGGTTTACGCCGTCGCTATTGAAAGTATCGCTTACGGATAAATGGAAATTGAATATGTGAAGACTGAGAAACAAAAGCTAGATCTTCCAGAGTTCAACACAATCACTCGATCAGTAATTGTGTCAACAGTAGGAGAGCATGTGACTAGTTAGGCAATCATAATTATTGTGTCGAGAGTCGAGTCTTCGAGATCTTGTCACGTACGCATTGCAGTGCCCTTCAATAACCATCTGACGTCCATATCCATATTTTCAAGATTTATAAAGCGACGTTGGCACTGTTACTGAGCGATTTCATAAACGTGCTTTGGTGTAAGGTTATGGATGGACTCGAACTAATTTAAAATAAGTAATTTAATTAAAGTATGTTTTTCATCAATCATCAATGGGTACTTGAAATATACCTAGGTACGCATATGCAGCAGTATTACAGGCTGACAATGGGCAATGCAATTATGCTTAAAACCTATTGTTAACTAAACAAATAAAAACACTTGGACAACACATTGCGACAACACGTATTCCCCTGGATTACATTCGCAGTCCTTATTTCAAGTTTATTTTAGGATGATGAATCAATTAAGTAGTTTGTTTGTGGCTTATTTAAAGGCTGTCAAAATATTCAAAGTATAAATCAATTTAATTAAATACTAAAATTCAGTAGGTCACATGCTATCCTTGCTTTTCTTAACTATAGTATTTACAAAGCATAATGAATTCGCTTTGCTGGGCAAATGTACGCCGAAGAATCGAAAGAGTGGAACCCTGAGCAACTCCAGTGCAAAAGTAAAAAGCCTTTCACAATACTGCAATTGTTTTAATGACTTCGAATGAACCGGGTAAACAGATAATGAATTAAGTACACGAATTTGACATATCAAACACCAGACAATTGTAGGTACCTACTCGCGTACACATAGACGCGGTTATTGACCTTTGGAATTCGCTTTGTCGGTATAGACAAATGCAGAAATGAATGTAACTGCGAGAATAGATAAAGATTTATCTACATGGAATTGTTATTGACTAAAAATATTATGACCAAAACTCCAAAAGTCGTTGAACTGAAATGCAAAATTGTTGCATGGATATCCCCACAGGTTTCCTTCTCATTGATGTTCTTCGTTAAATTCAAAGCGCTTTTTACCTTTATTAATTCTTCAGTAACAATAACCGGTAGGTACTATCAACCAGTGATATGTGAAGTCCACTTGGTTCAAAAATCGTTTGAAACTGCTAAAACAATAAGGACTCCCTTCTATCAGTGCATGCCGAATTTCGACTTTGCACCTACCATGTAGGTATTTGATTTACTTTTGTTGATACTCACATTAACTAAACTGACTCCTAAGCAGACCATCCACGCCCATCCTCCATCAGGAGCCACCTTCTTCGTCGCCGGTGGCTTCTTTGGCTCTAGGCCTTTGCTCTTCTCCACAGTCATTTTCAGCCTTTGTCACCTCGCCTGCAACAAAGAGATTGTCAAAGGTCAGTAATGCATTGATTTTGTTTGCTTTGTGTTCACGACCAGATATGGGCAGTGCTCGTTCAGTAGCAGCAGGCAAACAGACACTCATTATTCATTGTGCAATTTATTTCAACACCCAATCAAAGTACAATTACCTATATGACATCCTCATAAGTTCATAGCCATATACATATACTGAGCTGTGGATTTTCCAAAATTATGTACTTAAATGCAAAGGTAAATGTTAAACAAGCAATCAGAGACTTGACATCTACATAGTCATAAGTATATCTACTTAGTCCTATATCATCATGTCCAAATAACGTATTATCACAAATCAATTCATGCTGTCCAGTCCTACTTATTTTCACAAGTATCGTATCATGTCTGATTAACCAGCGACTCTATCACAATCAAATTAAGTGTCGATGTTTAGACTCATCGCGGCACAACGAGTTATCAGTACAGCACAGCGATAGCATGTGTTTTGATTTGATTGCCGGCCGGCCGCCACAGCTCGGCAACCAAACAATAAACATAAAATATAACTTGAGCTTCATGAGAAAAAGAACCACGAAGTCAGCACGTGCTACTGCGACTCACTCACTCAGTCACCACGTGCAACGCCTTCGGCCGCCACACGCTAACTTCATGTTACGAGAGAGACAAAATTTACAACGATTACACGCGGTATTTATAGTCATACACTAATAACAATACCTACTTAAATATTTGTTTGGTCAAATAGGTATCACAGTTTATTCACATCCGTATTTATAAAATACGCAAAACCAGATATTATAGCAATAGGTACTAGGTACCTATATGCTGTTGCTAAGTTCAAAACTTAACTGGGAGTGTGAATTTCCATAACCATACCCAGTAAGGTTCTTGGAAATGGTGATTGAGATGAACAACGTGATACTATTAAAAAACATTCCATTAGATTGAATAAGTTCTTGTGTACACTACGTGCATTGTTGATGAAGCAAAACGGGGCAGACCTTGAGGTTCACAAAACAACATTGCAAACACCAAATTCGATTCAGAATTTCACCAAACGTCGAGTAATACATACAGAATGCAAAACAAAGGCAGACGACCATGAGTGTCAACATACGTGCTCCATAACTTAATGCAAGATCCAATCATTTTAGAAAAGTGATTGTCACTTAAGTTCAATAGGAATATATGAAAATATAAACAACATTTTGCAAGATAACAGGCTTTCGACGTACCTACATGACAAAACTGTTGTCTAATGTAATTGGATACATTGTTTTTAATTACACAACGTGGATTTTACTATCATTTTCACCTACATTATTACAATGACACCAAAACAACACTAATCTGCTTAGCTATGTTTAGTTTTACGGTACCAATTTGTCATGAAGGACCATAAGGTACCTACGCAAGGAGAGTTCACAGTGGATCTCCTCCGTTTTGAGGGGCAAGTTTATGGTCACGGCTGTCATTTGAGTTAGATCGAAGAAACGGGATAATAGACTTTATATCGGCTTGCCCAGGTAACCATGTTTGGAGAAGGTCAAGCATTGAGGAGCATTATCAGGCATGGAGGACAGGCAGCCGCTACACATCAAGCTCGGGCTCAGCAGCATCCTCTTAGACTTAAGAAGCCGACCCCAACATAGTTTGGAAATGGCTAGGCAGTTGATGATGACGCTCAGTGTGCATTAAATAAAATAATGTAGTGAACACATTACAGTACCTCACATATATGGAGGAAATACACCAACAACCTGGTGACTTGACATGAAAACTAAAAGCATTAAGGCTAAAGACTATTTGAAGCATATTTTAGAACAGTTTAGAGACGGGTTAAAATAGATTTCACGATCCCATATAAATCCAACGCTGACCTCGCATTGATATAAGTACGTCGCCGAACTCAACAAACACATGAAATGTTAAACTAGGTACTTATAATCTGCCACACGTGAACAAACAAGTCTTATCTTAATATTATTATTAGCTAAATTCAGAAAAAGAAAACTGACACTAAATGGCTATTACATTTATTTAGCATATCCTGAAAAATCTTTATTGTAGTTCTCTAGCCTTTGACTTCCTCGGAACATTATTCGCGGCTCGGAAGGAACAATATCACAAGCTATCAAATAATTTATTCGTCTGATGACATAATAATGGACAATATATTGTCACAATACGACCAGTTACAGAAATTATATTATTCATATCAAGAATTCCGATGTCATGTCTGGTAATAAAATATAGTGCAATATGAAGAGAATTATGGAAGAGTGGTATTTAGGATAATATCTCAGAAATTTAATTAAAACATGCCAAAACGTCAATGATAAAATTGATGTATCTACACAATACAGCTCAGACAAGACAAAAGCCATACAAAATTTCCATTAAATGATTGAATGGAGAGCAAATAATGGCAAGAATATAGGACCTTGTACTTGAGCACAAACATTATTTTAGCATGTGAAGTTACGTAACGATTGCTATAAGGAACAAAAAACTGCCCATACAACTTGTGGCAGCAGGACGATAACCCAGTGTTGGCAAAAAACAAAAGCGAAACATGGCATGCTTTTAAACTGTTATTTAAGATATCGTTTAATATTCAACACTATTGGCTATGTATAGATTAGGTGCGACAATTCAAATTAGAAATTTTATTGTAACCAGTAATGTTGAACACCATTACGTATGTAAGAAAAAAAAAAAAAAAAGATCCCGACGAATTGAGAACCTCCTCCTTTTTGGGAAGTCGGTTAAAAAATACTTTAAAAAACTGAGAACCCAAAACAAACTTTACACATTTTGTGACAGTAACATGAATTTACTCATCGCAGAGAATAATGTACATTTTCTTTTTACAATAGGAATAGGTACTAAGTTCATTTGCTTTGCTAATCACTCTACCAAAATCTCGGTCAATTGGCTACTTACGTTGTCCTATCTATAAGGTTACAATACTGAAGCATTTTATCAGAACCGATAACATGATTTTTATTGCAAAAGAACAATCACATTGAATTATCTTTACTGTTGTTAGATAAGGTTTTCGGGTCTTTCGTCATCTCAACACACTTAACTCATCACGAATGTGTTCAGTTGGTGAAACTTAAATTATTCACTTTTATGTTTTCACCAACTCAACACGTTTTATAATTTAACCCGATTTCAATAAAAAGTACAGTCAACAAATGAATGTATTCATTTTCTGTGTCACAAACATCATCGGCCACTAAACGTCAGCTTAGCAAACGCGAACATGGACTCCCAAACTACTTAGTACAAGTACTAGGAAATCATAAGTGCATTGAAGCCAGATGCATTAGCAACTTTTAATAATTTTCTACAATAAAATAATGGTATTGAAATCGAATCATTGTTTGTCACAAATACTAGGGTAACAGAACTGAACAGAAGATATTCTATCTTCAATATTAATCGGATTGCTAAGTAATGCACATATCTGTTTTTCTACAATTTATCGACAGAAGACTTTTCAAGTACTGTCTGTAATTCATAATACTTTGTTTTTATTTGAGTTTTACTGAAAATCGCCAACTGTTTGATTTTCATTATTCCTCACGTACTATGTTCGTTTTATTTCTCACTATGGTCTACTACTGCCATTCCGTTTGCTTGTCAGGTTCATAATCGCAATCGTAATAATATCACAATCATTTAACTTAGACTAAGGTAAATAATAACTACAGAGGTCAATAAAAATTAAATCTTCTGTTCAGTTCTGTTACCCTAGTACTTGTGACAAACAATGATTCGATTTCAATACCATTATTTTATTGTAGAAAATTATTAAAAGTTGCTAATGCATCTGGCTTCAATGCACTTATGATTTCCTAGTACTTGTACTAAGTAGTTTGGGAGTCCATGTTCGCGTTTGCTAAGCTGACGTTCAGTGGCCGATGATGTTTGTGACACAGAAAATGAATACATTCATTTGTTGACTGTACTTTTTATTTGAAATCGGGTTAAATTATAAAACGTGTTGAGTTGGTGAAAACATAAAAGTGAATAATTTAAGTTTCACCAACTGAACACATTCGTGATGAGTTAAGTGTGTTGAGATGACGAAAGACCCAGGTTTTCTTTCTGTAACACATAGTAATATCGGCAACTTGGGCAAGCTTTAGAAATGCTCATTCAATGAGCTCCACCATAGGGATTCAAAAAGCAAAGACCTTGGTGTGCTCCGAAATGGCTCGGAATTTCCTCATGTCATTGACTTGTTACACAATGAGAATATTAACAAGATAATTAGCAAACTACCGTAGCCTGAAGAATTATCAATATTAAAATCTGGAAACATGCTGTTTCTCGTTCTGAAATACAAGAAAACCTAGCAGAAAATTGGAAGAGGAAAATCGTCCATCTCCTGTCTAAAAAGAGAACAAGTCGACATTTGAAAATATGGGAATGTAGGTGATTAACCTTATTTCGACTTCTTCAGGTCAGATTTTAATCTAGCTAATCAGATACAACTCAAAACTGATCTGATCGTCTGATTTCCGCGACCTCATTACATCAGATAGATGATTAGCTATAAAACCGCCGTACAAGTTGGTATTGATTGGTAATTAACTGAATTTATTTACTGCCTGTTATAATTACAAAACCTGTTACCTATTTTTAATCAATGGTGCTTTGTATTTCTAATAGACTAGGTATTTTTAGCTAGGACCGTCGCGGGTTCTTATTTCTATTTAAATCTCGGCCGTTTTATTTGTTAACTGTTTAAATATTTTTCATCATTTGCAAGCTTTTCTTAACCAGTTGGCAACAATATCCACGGGTGACGGTCTTCATGAAACGGTTAGTTGCTTCAACGTGAAACTAAATATTCTATACTCACAACTAACTAGGTATTTCATAGTTTAGATAACCTAGATAGCACCTCTCAGTACGAGGCTATAAACGTTAACATCGTCCATGTAATATGAGGAGCGTCTCCAAGGAGGATGGTGAACGTTGAAACATCTACACCATTAAACACACATTTCATTAAACATGGAAGCATAATAAAATACTAATTCAGATCCTCATTTTAACAATTCACGCGGTTAATCAAATCTGGACTTGATTAACCTGTGCTCATAATAGAATCTGCTTTCAGAGATTGCTGCATTGATTGACAGAAGAAGATAAACAAAACTGTCCCAAAAAAAAATTGTTTCATCTGTTAGCATGTTCAGGCGTACTTTTCACTTAGGTAGGTATATCGATCACCGGTATTTGCAAAAAAGTACAGACTATTGAGGACATTAACGCAGTGTACGTAGTCAATGTAGGACTCACAGTTTCTAGAGACTTTCTCTTAATGTCGCATCAGCACAGATGGATTGCATACGTCTAACACTTGGGATTTCTTTCGGAAACGCAAACGTATTGTTACTTAGTTCTCTACACGAGACCGTACAAGACCTTTCGCACGTATACTTTTACCTACGAGTATCGTGGCGCATTGATTTTTGTAATATTCTGGCAAAAAAAACCGCTAAGAATAAATAACGATGAGATTATGAGGGCAACATACATATAACTAAACATTAATAACTTCTAGATACTTAGTACTTACTTTACCCATAAAATTTAAATAATGACTGCACAAAAGCAAAAAAAGCTTTTATAGACTTTAAAATATATAAAGATATTTTGGAGTGAAAAAAATGGGATGCATCAGTGCCTCAACAGCCTTGGAAATACTGACAAGTTCGCTTTCATTGAAAAATGAAATGAATATTTAATTGGGCAATCCGTAATTTTTTACTGTTTAAAATTATAATGTGGGGAACCCCGATCAGCTGACAAGAAAGTTAAGGCAACACATGAATGATAAGTTGAGTGATTGCTTTCTGTGGGTTTCCCTGTTCAGACATCAAACAATTCAGTGAATTAAGCACCGAAACATATTTAATTTATAAAATAGTATCATAGATTACTGGGAAGCCTTTGCTCAAACAAAACTCAAACTCAAATTTTTTTATTTCAAATAGGCCTATGAAAGCTCTTTCAAAACGTCAAAGTTAGGTGCACGGTTCCAAAGAGTTGGTCTCATGGAGAAGAACCGGCAAGAAACTTCATGGACACTCATTTTAAAAGAAAACAAAATTAATTACTTTCATAAAGTTTTCTATCTAGTCCTGAGAATGTTATACAATCCATATTGAGCTAAAAATTTATTAATAAATTATACAAAATAATTTTAGTGCAATTGTTACTAGAAAAATAATTTATACAATTCAAAGAAAAAATTTATTGGGTAACCAAGTTCTTAATCAAATAATGCAACTTGGGGTCCGCTTGGCTGGTCTGGACGGAGGCACTCCCGTGCCAAAAAAATATATTTTATGCTTTTATCACATACTAATTACAGGTCGCTATTAAAAATATTTGCACTTATAGGAAGAAACACCTATTATTCTGCTGCGAAAACTTGATTATTTTGCACATTAACAAGTTAACTTCAAAACGAACATAAACTTTAGTGGTGTCAAAAATGTAAGTAACTTGTTTGGTTTCTCAATATTATAATTTGATTTATTAATTCAATAAACAGCTGGCAATATGACATTAGGGACAGTAGTCATTAAAATTTATAATTTTATGTTTATACACAATGGATCACATAAAATTAATTCAAAGAGCATTGATATTTTAACATTAAGTTTGCATCAGAATTTGAAGTTACTTTTAAATATTGTACCTAATCAAAATTTTGCCTGAATGTCACCTATTAAGCTGTACTCTAGTATTTTCTTTATTCTATTTGAAATGCACTCATTACAATCATTAGATTAATTACAAATGCAGATGAGTAATTCATCGCTCTACCAGACATACAAACATCTGGAAACTGATCCAATATTTTTTTAATTATCACTTTTGTAAATAATAAAACCAAAGGTAAATAAAATAGTTAACAATTTTACCTTAAATTCCTTTTTCATTGTTTTGGGAAACAAAAAATAGAATAGCCATTATAGAAACAATTTATGACAAAATAACTATGATTTTCATGGCCGTAAGAGTTATCCCATTCCCGTCCAAAAAAGTTCAATTAACTTCATAGACAATAATCGAAAAAGAATATCAGAAAATCTCAATAAGTTTCCTTCTTTGTATGAAAGGGTGTCTATTGTGACAAAGGAACTAATCAAACAAAAGAAGGTAGGTAGTGTTGTAAGCCATGCCAGAAATTAGTAAAATGCTGACAGTACCATATTCCTTAGAATAGTTTGATAAAAAGTCGGAGTGTTGAATGAGGAATAAAATATTAGGGAAAAAATTTAACTTTATGCACTTCTAATTACCTATGTATTGCACATTTGAGGAGGTACTTTTCTTGAAAGTTCTACAACTTGTAGGCAACTGTAGTAGTAATAATAAAATTATGCAATGACAACTGAGCTGCAGTGATTTCATGATGTAAAACTCAATCAAGTTAAATAAAAATTTTGCTAGAAGTTTGTACCCACACTGTATAAATAATACATTTCAAAGTATGGACAGAGGGATATAATTGCTTTAACGCAAAAATATCGACACAATAAATGAAGAAATACACTCCTGATTTTTTCTTTGAAACTTCCTAGTATTTTAGGAAGTATAAGAAGGCAGCCAGCGATAAAGGTCAAGGGATCCTTATATTTATTAGTGTATAATCTATGCTTATAGTCCATTTGTGAAAGAAGGGCACTTACCGTTCCGAAAATAATTTCCATAAAGTCTCTTCAAAATTGCAGCGTTAACATAACACCTTCTATAAGTTTATAAAAACAAAGAATTTCACTTGTTTCGACTTCGTGTTCTAAAACCAAATAAATAAGTACGATACTTGACGGAAAAACATAAAGTTATGTACTAAATTACTTGTTATGTTAGATTTAATTAACTTATAAGATCGTCAGTTAATTAATAAATCAGAAACACAATTTTATAACCTAGGTAACGCAACACTTATTTTTCTAAAACAAAACAATCTGTCCGTCTTTCTATATACTAACGACGACCTACCATCACTTTTCTCACATTTGTGTATTAAACTATGTGTATGTAGTATAGTGTAGCCTGTGTAGTGTGTATCATATAAGTACGTAATGTATCTGTGTGTGAGTTGTGTGACTTTTAAGTGTGAGTGCTGTACATACAAGGTACAACTACATACGCATGTTATAACCCGGCTCACAAATTGAGGCTCTCAAACTTAAAGCTATGAATAACTGGTTAAAGTATTTGAACTCTCAATCATTATTAGTTTGTTGTTTTACTTTGTCTATAAACCCGAGTATAAAACAGTAAGTGTTAAGAAAAACAACAAAATTAAGTTAAAAAAAAAAAAAAACGATGGTTGCGACTATAGTTCGTTATTTGCAATTAAATTGAACCTATTATATCATCAAAACCTGTTAACATAAGAATAATTATAATTTCTCTTTAGTTTAAAAAAATATTTATTATTTATCTATTCGGGGCACCCGCTGCACTCAGTTACTGACCATAGATAAAACAGCCATAGACTAACAACGATTGTTTCCTTTTCAAAAATTCATGAAACTGAAAATTGTTCCATAGTTTGTAAAAGATTAGTAATTATTAGTTCGAACAAGCTAAATTAAAGCCTCGGTTTGTATTGAACTTTGCTAAGATCAAGCTCTATTATTTTGTACTTATCGAGAACGTATAATGGTCATACTGTAAGCAGTAATTAGTTCGATAGATAAATAAAAGATGACGCTAGTGGTGCCATAATAAAATTATGCCAACGTTTTAACCAATATGATTTTAGTGCGCCAAATTCAAACCCTCGATTTATTTTTATCGTTACTCTTAAATAGTATAATGGTATTTTTGTCTAATTCAGCATACAGAAGTTTTGAATTATACATGTACCTATCTTGTATATCATTGAAATAAATATAGGCCTACGCCTAGCCTACGTCCGCAAATAATGTAAGCAGGTTATTTTGTCACTAGTCTTAACTAAATCTCTTTAAGAGGTACATAATTATCATTTATGACTTGTTGTTAAAGTAAGTATCCGTTTAGCGCTAAACATTCATAGGCAGATAAGTAAACTTCGCATTAACATGTTTCATTTTACGGAAGCACGCACTGCGAGCGTGTCTTGAAACGCGTCAATAGCGCTCAATTAAAACTCGTAATATTTTGCTTAAAGAAATCAAGGAACGAATTGATAAGGGAAATGTTTTCGCAGTTTTAAATAAATACAAAGGTAAGTATTGCTCATAATTTAACAGTTAAGATATAAATGTGATTCCATCTATTTATTATTTATTTTAGTGTCCAGTTTAAATTAGTTATTCATTTAAACATCATACTAACTAAACCTTAACTATAATTTTTCATATTATAACCGGAATTTTCCCAACCCATTTTTTTTTATGTAAATATAGGTCTAGTTTTTGTTATAAAAATATCTTTAATAATAAGTAGTACTTTTTAATAAAATCTGGACATAATATAGTACCTTATAGATAGTAATCTAGATAGTAGGTCACGATCTGTACCTACATAAAAAAAAATTGAGCAATGTTGGAAATCAATATAATTGCTTAATAGTATGGAGATGTGTAGGTAACTCTTATTCATTCGAAGTAATATTGTATATAATAGAATTGAGGTGGGAAATCATCAGATATAAAAAAAAGAAGAAGAAGCTATTTATCATTGCTATATAAAACGAAGGCCTTCGTCGCGTCTGGGTGTCCGTTAGCGATTAGCTTGGAAACTAACGCATCAGATTTTCATACAGTTTTCACGTATGGAAAGAGGAAGGTTTAAGTTGAATGGTTGCTGGATGGATGTAGGTACCTACCGATGCAATTTTTTGTTATTGACAAAGTAACAGTAGGAGAAGCAAGGTTTTGTGATTTTCACCTTTAGTGGGTTTAGTCTTCTAGTGTGGCTTGATGAAGATACCAGTAGCTTTTTCGTTACTAACATGTCTATGTTAAATGCATAGTTATTAAACTTCATCTAAGTAGGCGTACTTAGTTATAAAGTATTATAAGAAAAGTGAAGTTTTTAGGTTTTCCGATAGGTTTCCTATAATCGCAGGAAAACTTAACAAATACCTACTTATTCAACAGCTAATTAATCACTCAGGTATTATGTAAAGACTATATCTAGGTGTGGTTTTCTACTCTAGTTCTAATTTATTCTAGCTACGAGTATGTTTTACGTTCCTATCAGCTCTATGCATTTCATGGATTTAAAGTGTAATCGATATAAAATGTTGATCTTTATGAGTAACAATTGCATTCATTTTTATATTAATGAGAATCTTACGATGATATTTTTGTTGACTTGTACTGGAAAGTATTATGAATATCAACAATCTACATAATACTTTTACTGTTACATTTAAATCAGGTTACAGACTTCACATATACCATTATTTTGTTTAACATGAAAAGAATCATTTGTTATCTCGGAAGCGTGTTGTACTGAAATTATCTTGCGTTACGTAATTTTTTTGATATTCGTTATAAATATTTGTATGTCTGATGACCCCAATTATAATTTGATGTGCTTCATGGCTAGCTACTTAAGTTGTCACGTTTACAAAGACTGATATAACATAAGGGCGTTGCTCAATTACTTCGATAATGATAAGCCGATAAACATTTTATAGACGAAGTTATTGATGCTCACTGAAGTTTGAATTCGAATGCAACTACATAATGCTTTAAATACTATGAACTGTTTCCGTGAGAGAGATTAACGCATTTATTGCGGCAGCGATGCTACAATCCTTGATTAAACATGCAGATTAATATAAATACATCCAGGATGTCCTTCGAAGAATATCTACGTCAAATGGGATTGGATCAATGGACATGGTCAGGGGTCATTTACCAAAAATTAGGCATAATTGTGGTATTTTTACTTAAGGCGCTACCTCGGAATTCAACAATTTTTTTAAGTTAATTTTAATTTAAGAATACGTATTTGAATAATTAACTTTTTTTATATGTGTTTGTTGACTATATTACCTAGATTAATCCGAAGACAAAAACATAAAACAAGTAACTTTTCTCGATAGAAAAAAAATCAGAACTTACCTCTAAAAAAAACATTTTATGAATTCTATGTCGTAGTCATGTACTTTCTGTCACATTAAAATAATGAAGAATGTAGATAATATCTTATTAAACATTAATCAGAAATCAGTTTTTAAAGAAACATAAAATTGAATTTTTAATAAATTTTTATTTAGTATGGCGCTTACGTTATTTTTTTTCGAGCAGGTTGCATGTTTCCTCTCTCTATCTATTTACGTTGCTATCGCATAGTTCTATCCCTCTCAACCATTTACCCAGTTCGCCCGTGAACATCGCAACGAGGTATCCTCTTAAGTACCTATAGCATCGCTATTGTGTTCGTCGAATGATCCTGGTCCATAACCATCCAATATTCTATTTGATCCACAGGTACATCAGGGGACACCCTGTATATAATATGCACATAGTTGTACGTCTACCACACGTCTATAACTATGGCATGCATGAGGTAGATGCAGTTTACTGACACAGATTTACACAGTGTGCATTTAGATAAGACTAGCGACGGATACACACCGGCCATACAAAACGTTCAATGGCTTTAATCATTCAAGTTAATATGTTTGCATAGTGAACTAGTCTCTTTGTTCCAGGAAACATTACATGCCAACTCATTTGATTCATTTGTTATATTAAAGTGATTGCTGTTTTAAAACTTATCAGTTTCGTCCGCAACGTAAACGGAGACTGTAGTGGACTTCGTATAAGCGCCTAAGATAACTTAGAAAATGACAAAGGCTAAGAAATTAAATACGAAGTTGAAGAAAGAAGGGGACTTTATCCCTCCCGATGGTGGCTGGGGATGGATGGTCGTCGTTGCTGCGGGATTTTCTAACGTAAGTTGTACTCATTTAAATCTATTATTGCCCTTCCACCTATTTTTATCAAAGTATCTAACAAATGAGCATCAATTAACAATGATGCAGCCATAGGTATTGTGGTACTCAACGAAGCCGGCAAATAACAAATGTTGCTCTCTATGGCACTTATCTATGTGTTTATAACGTTGCATATAACGTTTTTGTTTTATAGCCTGAACAATAAACACAGGCAAATGTAATTGTATATCGTGTACACTACACACAAGCTGTCACTATACGGACATATGACTGA
Organism: Helicoverpa assulta; assembly: GCA_963856015.1. NCBI lineage: Eukaryota > Metazoa > Arthropoda > Insecta > Lepidoptera > Noctuidae > Helicoverpa > Helicoverpa assulta. The sequence goes on from CAWLCW010000016.1 coordinate 9,966,160, forward strand.
CCTTACCTAATTTTGCGGCTGTGCTACATGTGCATGATCATACGCGATAGTAGCATCTGTTATTCTCCGTATGGTATTTTAACTAAGTACGTTTATTAATGAAGGTTTCACTGTGGTCAATGTTTATGCTAAATGTGCCTGAGATACTTGTGGCCTGTTCCTGAGCGCTTTTGTCGGTGGTGCATTTTTTATTGTTAAGGGAGAAAGATGCCCCTAAACTGGCCATTATCCCTTGCGTAGGCACGAGGCAGATATAGGGACGCCGAGAATAAATATAAGACTAAGGATATGGACTAATCATGGGGGCTCTTTATCGAATCCCACAATGTTTTTCAGCATGTTTTATTATTTTAATGAGATATTTATTTTGTTGTCAATTATTCCCAAAAATTGACAGAATTTGGCTTATTCAACTTTTCCTCCGTGAGAGTCCCTCTTAGATGGAAAACTGAACTTTCAGTATAAAATGAGTCCAGAATCTCCCTTTTTAGCTTTGCGTATTCCATTTACGCATAGTTTGAGATCAATCAAATGGTGGGAGGAAATTTGATTCTTAACAAAACATAATTACAGAAATACATCATCATCATCCTCATCATCCTCGGAGCCTTTTTCCCAACCATGTTGGGGTCGGCTTCCAGTCTAACCGGATTCAGCTGAGTACCAGTGCTTTACAAGAAGCGACTGCCTATCTGACCTCCTCAACCCAGTTACCCGGGCAACCCGATACCCCTCGGTTAGACTGGTGTCAGACTTACTGGCTTATGACTACCCGTAGGTAACGACTACCAAGGATGTTCAATGACAGCCAGGACCTACAGTTTAACGTGCCATCCGAAACACAGTCAATGGTGTCTAAGATATACTTAGAAAGTATATACAAACTTAGAAAAGTTGCATTGGTACTTGCCTAACCTGGGATTGAACCCGCGCCCTCATACTTAAGAGGCTGGTCCTTTGCCCACTAGGCCACCACGACTTTTTTTTTTTAGAAAAATACATCGATTTATTACAGAAATACATCGAGCCTTAATAATTTTAAATGTGCAGTTATCAATAACAATACACTCGAGGTTTAAGATGGACCGGTGACGTATCTTGATATATTCTTTGATTAGCGTATAATGAAGGATAAGTTTTTATTTTGCGACTAGCTTCTGCCAGCGGTTTCACCCGCATCCCGTGGGAACCTCGGCACGGACCCGGATAAAAAGTAGCCTATAGCCTTCCTCGATAAATGGGCTATCTAACACTGAAAGAATTTTTCAAATCGGACCAGTAGTTCCTGAGATTAGCGCGTTCAAACAAACAAACAAACAAACAAACTCTTTAGCTTTATAATATTAGTATAGATAACGTCTGATCAAAACAATAAATTTATCTTTGAAGAAGTAGATGCTACTGTTTTTTTTAGATTGTCTGTGTACATTGTCCCTTTGCAAATTGAAGATATGGAACTGTCGCATTCACTTTCGCTGTTCTACATTGATGTTCCATAAAACCAAGAACACATAATAAAACTGGCCGTTGTAGAACAATAATTCTCCTCATACACTTTATGTCTAAGTCTAGCTTACTGTTAAGGAAAATACAGAAACAAACGTGCATAATCATGAAATAGGTACTCCATATGTTATAGCTGTTTATGGCATTTATTGTGATCTTAGTAACCGTGGAGAGTCTATTATAAATTATTTAAGCATTCATTAGCTAGATAAAGGAATAATACCTAGTTTAATAACGGCTAGACGTTTCTAGGCCGTTGTTAGGCCACGTGGTTTTAACTTGGAGTGTCTAGACTTTTCTGATAACTACTAAGTATTCCGCTAAGCGAAAACTACGTTTTGAGATAAGGAAATACTTAGAATTTCAGTTGAAAGTAGATTATTTATGTGTCATGCACTCTCTGGTTTCGCTTCACTTTGAAGCTTTTCTCGAAAGGAAAACTAGTGAACTACCTATGTGAATATGAAACTAGGTACCAACCTAATTGCAAAGCAGAGACAGAGAATCCTTATATTGCTTAGACTACCTACGGAATAAATACTAATTACCTAGTAGATGCTCTATAACGATCTACTCGTATTTATGTAGTCGTGTTTATTTATACTTAGAGATTAATAGTTTAATAGTCTTTATTTACGTCCACTTGCTTTGGTACTGTATCAATTTATCAAGTGCAAAAGCGGCTGTAGGGTAGCTGCTAAGTACCTGGTAATGGAGAAAAGCTTTTGAACTTTGGATTCTGTTGCGACTGATATTCTTCTTAAATATCCACTTAATCGCCATAATTATGTGTCAATTGTTGCCCACTGTAAGAAACCAACAAAGACCGCCTACAAAGTTACTCTAGGTAATTTACGACTGATTAGTAAAATGTCGTGTTTCAGCTATCAGCATTGCCGATACTGCAACAGTTCGGGCTCCTGTTCCGGGACAAGTTCACTCGTCTCGGCATCAGCAGTTCGGAGACGACCACTATAATCAACATGAACTCTGCCCTGACCTCTTGCGTCGGTGCGTGACGCGCCTTGCATGGTAACTCTCTGATACCATACCGGCCCCTACATAATTAGCTGTCATTACAACTATATCTTTATCATCAACATCCAATGAAATTACTCTACAAACTTCGATCTGTTTACAAAATTTGTTTATTTACCTTGTACAAACATTACGAGGATTTAAAAGTTATCATAAGTTATCACTGTGTATAAAGTGCAATTTTGCAATAACTATGAAATTAAGACTCGTCATTACAGTAATATAAACAAAGATGAACAAAAGAAAAAAGTGGTGCTAATGATCGATAAACATAATGAAAATATTTTGAAGACTTGAATTTATCAGAATATTGACGTAGACTTCATGTTCTTCCACGCATTCATACGAACTTTGTAATCTCAGAAGTATCTTGTGTAACTTTCCCATTTGTTTTCATTTCAGGTTTAGCAAATGGTCCTGTATTCAGAACATTCACCTACAGACAGGTGTCCTTAGCTGGTGCAATTATTGTGTTCATATCTCTGATCCTGACCACCTTTTCTTACAACTTCGTCACCTATCTTATATCGTTCTCAATATTGTACGGTAAGTAACGTTAAGTTACAGACATAGGGTAAAGGCGGGATAGATGCCCCACATTTTGAAATATGCTTCTAATTTAATAAATATTGGTTCTACATTAATAACACCTATGAATGTAACTAGTTTAATCCTTTATGTTTATTTGTGATTTGTCTTTTTGGACCTATATACTACACGTTTTGCAGATTTTAGCTTTTTGTAGAACTCAATTTTTGGGGATAGACGCCTACCCCTATGGATAGATGCCCCACCTTGAAAATACTAGCAAGGATAGATGCCTACGGTGCGGGATAGATGCCCTTCATACTGTATAAGTATATTATATTAATAATATTTATATATTTTTTAACTTTAATTTATTTGAAATGAAAAGTATTTTTCAGTTATTTAAATCTTTTTATATTCATTATTAGATTAATTAAAATTAACACAATAAAATTCTAAAAGTATTTGTTCAACAAAAATAATGTATTTTAAATTTTAAACCCTTATTATAAAATATTAATTATTAAGTTTCGACATGCAAATCATAAAAATCCTTCTTTCTTAAAAACTAAAATAACACAATATACTTAGCATCGTAATATTTAACCGGACAGTGCTTTAAGTTTTCCACATCTCGAGCAAAAATTTCTGAAAAGTGTACAGGTTTCATGTAACCAGTACTGACACATTACACATTGAATCCAGTCGGATTTAGATTTTGTTTGTTCATAGCTTTCAAAGCATTCTATGCAGTTATTATTATTTGTAACTTTAGGCTCATCCTGACCATCTGTTTTAGTCTTCTTTACCGGCAAACCTTTAGTTTTCTTTCCCTTTACTTTGTTCTTAGGTGAATTGTCTTCATATTCACTGTTTGAACTGTAAATCATTCGTATCAATAAAAAAGTGTAAATACCTATACATAAACGCATGAAAACTATAAAAAACACAAAAATATATTAAATATACAATATATTCAAAGGACTTATAATACACTCATGGTATACGTGGTGTATGGAGGGATAGATGCCCCTAGGGGCACCTATACCGTAAAAAATCAGGGCAACTATCCTTTTTGACAGGGACAGATGTCCTAGTATTTTTTAAAATAAATAAATACAATAGAGCAACTATTTACATCAAAATGTTTACTTCATGATACTCACCTTTAAAAAATTTACGCTCGCTTTAAGTTCGCCGCGGAGATGAATTCACACACGAGCGAAACGCGACCTCAACCCTCGACGGTGCGTGGCTAACTTAGGTGCGGGGTGCTTGCGGCTTCTAGTTAAACGGTTGTTTCTTAATCGCGAGCATGGGAAGTTAGGTTTTGTAAAAATGGGGCATCTATCCCACTGCGGCATCTATCCCGCCTTTACCCTATATAGTTGTCTATTGAAAAAACGTTAGTTCCCTATGAAAAAAATGTTATTCTACTGTTTTTAGGTGCTGGCTACGGTATAAGCAGTTCGGCGAATGCCCTTGCTCTAAACACTTACTGGAAAAACAGAAGAAGGTTGGCAACTGGACTATCATGGACAACGACGGGTCTAGGGCCTATACTATGGCCACACATTATCACAGCTCTTTTCGCAGCCTTTGGCGAAACGGGAGCTATTCTTATCATAAGTGGAATATCTTTGCATGCCATAGCTGGTGCTTTATTACTTCAACCAGTAGAATGGCACGCCAAAAAACCAAACGACAAAGATGAAGATCAAGAGAAACTGTTAAAAACCGAAACGAAAGATGCTCCGGTCGAGAACAAAAAACAAGAGAGTGGATATTTTAGCCAAGTGTCAAAATTTAAGAATTTAAGTGCGTTTTCAAGTCAATATCTATACAATGAAGATGATCCAGTGAATCCTGGTTATGAAATCACAGACCCTGGTGTTCCAATGATGTTGCGTGCCAATGATGGCTATTTCAGTCAGTCTAGGCAATCTAAAAGCAGACTCTCTTCAAGAGAAGGCTCGAATAGAAATTCTCAAATGAATTCACGTTTGGCGTCAAAGAAACCCTCAATGACGAATTTAGTAGAAAATCGTTCTCGTAAATCGTCAACATTGTACTTAAATGAATCTAAGAAAAACTCGGCTGCAAATTTGGGTGCTCTGGCTCAAGAGCGCGATACTTATAAACCAAAACGAAAAACCTCTATTACTCTGGAGACGCAAATTCCTGAATCTGAAATTGAAGACTGTCCTACACTGAAAGCCCCACAGGATTTGAAAGCCGACGAAAAAGCTGTGGTGGAAAAAATCGATCCAGCGCATGCTAAAGTTATAGCTGACAGAGCTGAAAAACATTTTGCAGGGAGTAAAAGCATAAAGTCATTTAAAATGGATGGTCAGTACGGTGAAAAGTATAACAAAGACAATCATAGTAACGTATCTCTTAGAAACCAAAATAAGAGTGAAGATAATGATGAAAATAAATATTTGAAAGACAATCACAGCAACCAGTCGTATCGTACACGACACAGGAGGAAATCTAATAACTTTAATTACGAAAGTGAAGTATTAAAACAGGCATCATTAAAATTAGAGCAATATTTAAAAGAAAGTGAAGACAAACCAGACAAGATAAAACTTTTGATAACTCCGGTGGAGGAAAATGAAAATGATGATGTTTTTGATGAGAAAAAAGAGGAAGAGGTTGAGGAAGAAGAAGAAGAGGAATTATCGTTTTGTCAAAAAGTTGCGTTGTTCTTCGATTTAGATTTATTGAAAGACTATACTTTCATCAACTTGATGTTGGGTATTACGCTTGCTAACTTTAATGAACTGAACTTTTCAATTTTAACTCCATTTATTCTGGGTGATTATGGGAAAACTAAATCTGAAGTAGCTCTATTTATGTCACTTCTGGCTGGTGTTGACATTTGTGTGAGATTCTGCATACCATTCGTTGCTGGTAAAATTGGATGGGACAACAACTCATTCTTCCTTTTCGGAGTTATGTCCATGGCTATGGGAAGAGTAGGTAATAAAACTTCAGTTATACTTTTGTTATATGTTCCGATGTCGACGGTTACCTAGCATTATTTTAATGATTTTTAACCTTAACTTATTGTTGTTCTGATTCTTCTAACCTTTGAATATTTTTTTCCATTTTGTCTATGTTTTATTACTCATCAAAGCTTTTTCTTCTTTCAGTCTTAGCATACTGTCAGAAGTACTACGTAGTTCTTCTAGTGGCAGTAATGATTGGATTCGGCAAGGGTTTACGAACTGTGTTCATGGCATTGGTCATACCCACCCATGTGCCTCTGCATAAGCTGCCTGGAGCGACTGGGATACAACTGATTACTGCTGGAATGGTGTACCTATCTTTAGGACCTGTTGTTGGTAAGGATTGCTTATTTTCTGTTATGATGATTAAAAATATTTTGCAACTGGTCGTTAGTCGTCCTTTACCTCCTATAAAAGTTTTTGTTTAGAGAATTAAGGATGAGGCTAATTTGTAAAAAACTACTACTCGTCTGCTGCTTATCGCCCGAACATGGGTGACCACTGACCATCCTTTATTTAAGCTAAGATTCTTCAATCGCTCTTGTTGTGGGATGTCTGTCATATTGATCATGTTATGTCTCCTCAAGCCTCAAAACGTTGTACAATTCAGCTGCACCGGAATCAAAAAATAAAACAAATGATAATGGACGATACCAAATGTCTTGATGAATATATTTTTTGCAGGTTGGATAAAAGATAACGCGTCAACGGCAGTGACATTACATTGCCTCAACATATTTACTTGGCTAACAGCCCTATCGTGGGGACTTGAGAAATTCATCACAGCAAGACGACACAAGAAAGTCGAAGAAGACGATGTTAAAGCTTAATTAGAATAAGTGTTTTATATTTTAGTAAATTGTATAATATTTTTAATGTGTCTTTTTTTCCTATCTTCAGCGTGATAACAGTAATCCGCTAGAAATTGGCGATTTACGGGAAGATTGACCATGAAAATTTTATGACAGGAACTGACACGGAATTAATAGCGGTCATACGATAATTAGGTAGGTATTTGAATAAATTCAAACAAACAAAATATGGTCCACTAAGGAACTTGATTTATCCAATTTTATTTAAAAAGTCAAAGGCTGTAATTTCGAAATACCAGACAATTATTTAGAAGCGCATGAAAACAAAAGAAAAAAAAACAAACTCGACAAAGATACGAGGATAAATAGACTTTGAGAAAGAAAGTGAAAATGAAAAAGGATTTAACGATGACACTAAATTATAGAATTCCAAGTTCTTCCTTTATCCACTAATAGATTTACAGCGAGATGAAGGAAATACTTAACCTTTGTATGACTATAGAGCAATGATGCATCATTGGTTAATGGCGGCCGGATTTTGATTAACCCGTGTCGTTTGTACCGAGCAATGGCAGTGTTAACAGGTCAAACGGAATTCGTCGGTGCGCAGACGCATCTCTGACGTGTGTGCCCTTTGTCATGCGTTTAACATTGAAACTGGTGAAAGTGAAAATATACAGTGTAATTCTTGTGTTGCTGTGTCAGTGAAAATGTGTCCTATAAAAATTTTAAAGTACTTCAAGATATAATAGGTATCCAAGTCTATTTTCTTTTGTAGGATATTTATAAAAATACTCCTTCTAAAAATACATGTTGAACTTTTTACTATCGTTGGCGCCAGTGTCTATAACCTTAGCAATCATTGATAGACACACTTGCATTGTTTTTTTTTGTAGGCGCCTTAATTATTCAAATCGTTTTCACACAACTATATTTTAAAATACGCACGTCTTAAACTTAGTCTAGACAGTATAATTACCTATAAGAATAGAATATTCTAATATATTGCCTGCACATAAAATATTTAAATGATAAATGTGAAAATTTCTATCAAGATTCCTAGTATTTTAAAAGTTTATATTACCTACTTAAATCTACTAGTATATAGACAATCCTAATTTGAAAAAAAAAAATACAATACCAAACACGCGGGATGTAAGACTGAAATTCTATATTTCATTATTTTCCCCTGACAATTATATAATGGTGCACAACGAGATTATGAAATGAGGTCATTTCAACTACAATCTTATGAATTAGTTATTAATTGATAACATAACGTCAATATTACAAAGTACATAAAATATAGACGGCATAGTTTTACACCTACAAATCTCGTAGTTGGTATCAACCATCGAACAAGTTATCAATTTTTAATCAGTCTGCATAAAGAAAATTTGGATAAAAAATCATCTCTTAATCCCTTGAATGATTACTCCAGACTTTTTTGCTTTGTGCCTGTCCGACAACGGCTTCTATTTCTAATTCTCCTCCATTCTAATTTCCATTTTGAAAAATTTGTTAGGTACTTACCTACCTACTCATGGAAGTCTTGCTTATTGTCTTTTGTGCATTTCCTTACAAATGCCTTCTTGCTTCTTGCTTGAAGCATTAATTGATTGGACCTGTGCCTTGTAAGAAAAGAGGCAATCGCTAGTTTTCAAAAATTATGCTTGGAACATAAAAAAGATCTTATCAATAAAACGATAATCCCCATTAGAAATGATTCTTATGCCACAATTTATCAAAGATAACCAATGATAGTGAAATTAAGACTCTGCGTCACCATTTAATCGGCGATTAGGTTTGTTGAACGGAGCGGAGGTAATTTTGACTATTCCATCAATCAACTTGTATGATAATTCTGACCTATTAGCTTCATTAGTAGAATTCGTCATAATGATTGTTCCAAGCTCCAGCCATTAAAATGCGACCCTAATAACTTCTTCTAATCTTGGTCAAATAAAATAATAAGTAATTGTGTTTACAAAAGTATTAAATCCAACTTGTTACATTTGAAAAAGATAGCAGGATTTTATAAAACTCCTTGATAATTGTAGACACAGAAAGGCTTTTTACAACACTTTACGCAACACTTGAGTACAGTTCCAATAAAATTTTGGATTAATTAACATGACACATTCAAATCAGTCGTCAAATAAAAGTTTTCCCACAACATGAATAAAAGAAAATGACGAATGTTCAGACAAGTTATTAATGTAACTAACCAGTCAAATAATGAAAGCAACACAAAACTAGATATTCTAAAACAAAAATAGCTAGATCCATTGATTTTGATAATTGACTGAGATAGACCTAAATACGTGTGAGCACGTAATAACATTTTAACGATAACGAGACACATTACTAAAGTCAAACCGATAACGAATGTGAATATTTGCTATGCGCCTACAGTGTCTGTCATTACACTACACAACATGTAGACGGTGCTCCGAACATTCACGTATTTAGTTTGTTGCTAATCAAATTCAAATTGAACCAGAGGTCAACAATCTTTATTAAAACAACTGTGAAATATTCAAACAAGTGATGGAAAATGTGCCGTATTTGTGATTTGACATTGTTTTAAAGTGTTATATCATAATTAGATATAAGTTTTGTTTGAAGAAATGTGATTAGTGATTCTGAACTGAAAATGTCGAATGTTGAAACAAATAAAGTCCCCCCTGATGGGGGTTATGGATGGGTCGTGACTATAGCTTACGCTATGAACAATGTAAGTATATTTTGTTATAACATTATATCTTTCCTCAAAATAATTTCACAGATGCTTTAAACCCAATAAAGCACTTCAAATTAATTAATTTCACTCATCCTTCAATTGTGTTCATTATATGAGACATTTTACACCTAATCAACCATCTTAAACCACCGCACGTACAAGTTTATCATATTTAATTATAATTACCGGACGGGTCTTATCAATTAAATAGTGGGTCTTATTAAGTAGGTATTACTCTCACGTTGAAGAAGCAGACACACTAGTCATGCATGAACAAATTCGGCTTAAAAAGACTTGAAATAAAAACAACACTTGTATCGTTCTTATCAAAGAATGTTTCTTTAACAAAGACTTCTGACCAGAAATGGCTGTAACTAGGACATCAACCCAACAATAAATAAAGCTGAGTAAATGAATGCCGCAGTGGTTTGGAAGTTTCGAAGCCCGCATGTCATAATCAAGTATGAGGGTTCAAACCTGATAAACGCAAATACTTAACTGTCTTCTCTAAAGATGCAGTATCTAAATTTCATTATCGATAAAAATATCATAAGGTTCATTATCGATGAATGTTATAAGTAATTGAGCTGACCTGGATGGATTTATAGGTATCAACGTAGTTACTAAGCCTAGGTTAGACCTGAAAAGTGGTTTTCAAGTAGGAATTCACTCTTATTCTGTTTTTAAGCCCTAACATGTTTAAAACAAAATAGGCTTAGAAATTATCAATGTATTCTAGTCAACCCAATGAGATGTATTGAGGAAAACAATAAAACAAAACAAAGTTAAAATAATCAAAATTTTATTTTATGACATATTATGATAACTGAACGGAACAATAAAGTGTTATTACGAGACAAATACAATGACAGACATATTTAATGCATCAATCTGTTTAGTCCTTTGACTAGTTACAATAATGAACGGCCTGTTCAGTAGTCTCTGATTAAGAATAGGTAATAAATTGTATTAGTCAACACTGGACAATTTAAGATATTTTATGAACTAATCACCAATCATGATGTAATCTTAAGAACATACCCGATATCATTGATAAAATTTTCCCAAATCATAAAAATATTATAATATTTGACATAATATTGGCCGTTTATCATTCTGGCTAAGTTAGCGGCTACTAAGCTTTGCAGGTTTTGTTTGTATTCAGCCACGTAGCGTAAATGGCATCCTAATTGCATAAAATAAGGGCAATGTAAAAGGATGACTTAAATTCTTAGAGAATTTAAAAAATACTACAATATCTTAATCTTCAACGAAATAAAAAACATATTGCAAGCAATATTAGAGTAAATGGTATATCCAAAGGAAGATTTTATTATAACTGGTACCTACTCCTCGCGTCTGCATGCAGTTAATTATAACTCTTATTGTAATCAAACTATAGCTTATCATTAGGTGTCGTGTTCGTCCTTTCCTTAATCTCCTTGCCGTCGAGTTTCGTGGACATTCAAATCTTTTTGTTATGTTACTAGATAGGTGTACTCTAGCTTTACTTACGAATAAAATTCTAATTTTCAGGTGGTTGTGCTACCCTTAATCGCAGGATTTGCATTGGTGTTGAACGAGACTGATCTAACAGCTACACAAGTGACCTTTGTAATTGTGTTAAACCACAGCATTGGAATGCTCTTGTCATTTTTCGGAGGACCTATGTTGAGTCGTTTCGGGTACAGAAAGGTTGCCGTACTGGGTGCAATTTGTATATCAGGTGGACTCATGATCATGGCTGCAGCTACAGAATTCTGGCAGTTTATTTTATCTTACAGTATTATATGTTGTAAGTATATTTCATAGATAGCGTTGGCATTAATATATTAAATTGTTGCATAATTGAAAAACTTGACATCATCTTTAATTTCAGCAATGGGCGTAGCTGCAATAATGGCAGCCTTTACATTAGCAATAAATTCATTCTTCAAAGATAAACGAGGAAGGGCTGTCGGCGTGGGCATGTCTATTACAGGCTTAGGATCTATATACATGCCGTTACTTATGAGCTTTTTGATGTATACTTACGGATGGAGATACGCAGTATTAATTATAAGCGCAATTTGCCTCCACTCACTTGTAGCAGCATGCTTACTTAGGCCTGCTAAGTGGTACTTAAAGGACCCACCAACATCAGAAGAAGCGATGCCCCTTAATAATGAACCAGAGGTAGATCTACCTAATGGCAGTATAACTCCTTCATCTAAGGCTGTTGGTACGTTCCTTTTTATTAATTAAATATATTAATTTGATGAGTTTCTCATAACGAATAGTAAATATTAATTTTTGACTGCAGGTATCGCTTCACTACCACTCCTAGAAGGGTCTGGGGAAAACGGTGTGCTCCCATCAAAGAGTTTATCCATGAGATCTCTAAATAGCAATTCAAGCTTGAAAGCCAGAAATGCTATATCGCACCCAGATATACTAAACAAACAGCAAGACGTACCATTGTCAGAAGCACGATACAAGTGGTGGGAGTCTCAAGAAATAAACCTCAGCAGTTCAATTAATATATTTAATGAAGCTGAAAATCTGAAAACCAATAATACTCAAGAAAAAGAAGTGGTTAAGGAAAAAGAAAAAAAGGGTTATTTCGAACATTTCGTCCAGTTCTTTGACCTAACACTACTGAAAGACCCTATATTTGTAAACATTGTGTTTGGTCTGTCAATAGCTGCTTGTGTAGAAACGAATTTCTCACTGTTGCTGCCTATTATTCTCAAAGACATGATGAAGTTTGAAACAAGTGATATAGCAAAACTGATGTCAGTCATTGGTTTCTCGGACACGCTATTTCGATTTGTGTCCCCATTCATCGGTGAATGGTGCAATAAGTCACCGAGGATCATGTACATGGTCAGCTTACTTATGATTATCTTCACCAGAAGTAGTAAGTATCTTGATAGTAAAGATAAGTTGAAATCAATTTTAGGATTTATCTTTTGTGTTTATATCGGCGTTGGTATACTTAGTGTAAATGACCGTCTGCACTCTACATCATTGTTCTACGGTAATGATAAAGGTGTAAACAAATTGTTTATACTGAATTATATCAATGACATTCACAGGTCGTTGAACTGTTTTTGTTTAAATTTTGCATTGTTAATGCAAGAATAATTATTGATGTGTGCATGATAGGATTCAAGTCGTATTTTACGACTGATAGAGTTGGAGACAAGGACGTTTCATTTTACAATTTCGTTATTGCTGAAAGTCAAGTCATGTTTAAAGAAACTGAGTTTTCTTCATGACGGGGAGAAATATTTATTGCGGAATCTAGAGTAGGGATTACTAAGTGGCGCAACAACTGATAACACGAATTACATAAGTGTTACTTATAAATGGAGTAGTTTAGTAATAGCTTATTTAATTCTGAACACAAAATTAGTTATCCCTCAATTCTCTAGTCAAACAAAAAATACTTTACCAGTACCTGATTCTTTTTGCACAAAACCTTTATTTCTCTTTCAGTGATGCTGTTCACATCATCCTTCATGGGCATGCTGTTCGTGTCCCTAGCTCTAGGAATAACAAAGGCTATGAGAACAGTGTACGTGAACATCGTGATTCCTAACTACGTGCCCATCCATCGACTGGCTTTCGCGTCTGGGATACAAATGTTCTTCAGCGGAATTACTATCTTCACTATCGGAACTTTACTGAGTAAGTAACTGTTTGTTTGTATGGTGATTGATAAGGTTGCAAGCGGTTTCTTGTAATATTAGTGTTGTAAGAAATGGGTGGAATTTGAATTGAACAACAGATCCTATTGTGTTCTAATGGCAATAGCTGGGGCTCGATTCTGCTAAGTTAATAATGTGACAATTGAATCGCAATAGCAGTTTTAACAATCGTATACATTTTATTGGTTTGCCATTGGTCAGCCATTGGTCTGTCATTTAATCTACAGGGTAGTCTGTTTTACAATCATATTGCAATCGGAAATCATTTGGAGACAATATGACTCATTATTGAATCACAGAAAACGATAAAAACGTTTATTTAAAAGAAAAAAATACGCAAAACCACATACGCTTCAATCGTAATTGAGTCGTGATTGAATCTTAGTCGGAGAGCAATCGTATCTCGCTTAAAAATAAAATTAGCAGAATTGAGCCCCTGAGTTTGGTAGGTATATAGGTATCTAACCTTTTTGTATAAATATTTTCTGTGACATATTGGCCTTAAAATTATATCAAGGGATACCCGATACGGTTGTTTTTGTTAATTAGTTTAAACCTAATTAAGCGTCTGCCGTTATCATTTTAGTATATTGATCTTTGATCTGAAATATTAATTTCACTGTTTTGTCCGAAAACGCCAAATGACATCAAAATATGTTTATTTTCAGGAATAAATAGGTATACCTTTGAAACTGTGTACCTACCTATATATATACTGGTTTAACACTCTTTATTAGTCTTATTTTATATCTAAATTACGTCTTTGTTTTCCTCAAAATATTTCCACAAATTCATATGTAAAGATAAACATTAAACTCCAATGTGCTTCTTTCCGCATAGATGAGCTACCTACTTTAAAACTGGTTTCAGATTTATCTAAAATATACTTTCGTCTTATTTCAGCTCGTGTTCGCGAAGCATCCGGATCCTACATAATGCCAATCATCGTGCTGAACTTCGTGACATTCATCACCATCATATCTTGGAGTGCAGAGTTCATCTACTTCAGGTTAAAAGACCGAAAGCAACAGATGGTAGACCAGAATGAACAACCTGCTGCGTAGTACCAAATCCTTCTAGCTTTGTACAATTATAGCTTAAGTATATTTTATTTTACAGAATTTAATGACTTTCATTTGCGGTATAGTAAAAATGATTCATTGTTCATTCATTTATTTACAATTCAATATTTACAAAAAACGAGTAGGTACTTCCAATACTCAAAATAATTACAATTTTAGATATCAGTATAAGTAATACTTGAAAACATATCTTCTTAAATTAAAGCTAAAATATAATGGAGGATGGATATTTAATAATAACATTTAAAATTAATGAAATAATATATAAATCGAATTTCTATTGAAGTCCCACTTTGGTTAACTTTACCTATTAACTAGGGTTCATTTACACTTATTAAAAAAATAATTGATCAAAATAAAAACAACACTTGGTTCGCGTTCTTCTTAATTTGATGATTTCACCACATTTGAACCACAATTGTACGTTATATCGTTTAAATGTCACTGTCACTTGTTTTCAACAATATTTGAATTAAGTTTTTGTTCTACATGACGTTATTTCACACTTTCAGTCGTTATGAGGGTTTGCAGTCGTGGCTATCGTGTCCTGAAAATAGAAAAACTATATAAATACACTAATAATATAATTTCTAAAATACGTTTAATAAATTAAAACTTTGATAACTATTGAAGTTATCCCAGAGGATTATATTTTGCTGTGGTGAAAAATAAAAATCAAATCACAAGTCTGATTTGAAGTGCTGTAGTGCTTGATATAGAGGTAATAGAAACAAAAGAAATAGAAGTGCACTTATTTACACGTGATATAATTAGGTACCTATTTAAATAATTTTGTAGTTGATTAGATACCTGCAGTCGCATTAAGATATGTGATGATGACTACAATCATGGAATAGGCTAATCTTTATTTTCTCAAGCTCATCACAACGCGCATAGAATGGACTATACAGTGAGAATCAATGATAATTTATGATATTTTTATATCTAAAAAAACTTAATTAAATTTTACATTGTATTGAGCTCTTTGAAGAAACCTGAATGTTAGTAAATTAAAAATGAAACCTCTTCCAAATTAGTGGATACGTTGTGTTGGGAAGCCTCTGGCAATGACGTACTATTGCTCTCCCGTTGCGTCTCCAACTCGTTTACTGAAAGTCAAATATTGACATTAATCAAAATGTTTACAAAGTGTGTGGTTACGTTCCAGGTCATAAGTTATACGCACTGCTTTGATACCAGCTTTTAGAAAATCCAAACGATGAATCGGACTCAATCTTTCCTCCCGACGTAAATCCGAATGACGGCCGATTCAAAAATCTCGGAGACTTGAATGGAAGATTGCTAGAAGCTGAAAATTCATTATCTGCACCTGTTTTCTTAGATTCAAATGGTTCTTTTTCATACCAATCGGTGGAAACATTTCGTAAATCTCTCCAAGGTTTCGAAGTTACCACGTAAACTTTTTCTTTCGTTAGCGGTGATATTGATGTTTGTATTTTACCCCATGGTGCTGGTGTGGTAGTACTAGATGTACTCGTGGTGCGGAAAGATGATGCCGCTGTATAAATATGGAGTTTTTGCACTTCACTTGATTCTTCATTCTTACCACTATTGAATCTATTCTTTGTTCTCTCTATTGTGTTATATTCTTTCCGTGGCCTACTAACAGTATTGTTACTCTCATCGGTGACTGTGTGTTGAACACTACTAGAAACTTCGTGATCATAGAAGTCGTAATTATAATTATTTGTTGCTGTTACATAATTGCTTGGAACGGTAGTCGTAAAGTAGTCGTCAGGGATCTGCTTGGCATGTTTTTCACTGCTGCGCGTTCGCTGTGGCGTTTTATACTGTTTAGCATATTCTTGCTCTGTCCAATCATCTATGGTGTGTTGGAGCTTAATGATATCAAACGGTGGTTCCTTTACATCGTAGAAATCTTTCAAACGGTCAGAGTCGTAATTTTCGACAGTTTGTGTGTCTTCTGTTGTTGATGTTGCTGTATTATAATTTTCTGTAATAGGAGTTGTACGAGAATTTTCCGTATTAGATGGAACCTTCCGTGCTTGATATTCGTCTTTTGGTGTAGAAGGCCAGTCTTCTGACATCTGTACGATATCTTCGGTTTTATCTGCCTGTTTATTTCCAGTAGTGTAAGGCACGATAATTTGGACAATCTTAGTCTTGTACGCATTTTCCTGTTTTTTCGAAGATGTGTCCTCATTATAAACAGTTCTGCTTTCATCCCAACTAGTTTGAGTCTGCGGGGCCGCAGTTGTAGGAATATCATCATATATTTCATACTCATTATCGGGAACAGGTGATGATATGGCTAGTACAAAGTTTCCATGGTTTTTATGTGGAGCGCTTGGTTTAAGATATAAGAGCGGTGAATCTATATTTTGTAAATTAGCTTCTGAGCGGTATTTATCAACATCATCGTCATTTACTCCTCTAAGATCAGCAAAATTCGGTTTATGATTTGAAGGCACTCGAGAAACAGATTTTAAATCTGCAGGAAGACTAGTATCATAAAGTTCGTTACCTACATCAGTTCCTGTACTTTCAAAACTTGCATCTGGAATCGATTTCGTTGCTGATATATGATCTTCTGAAGCCTGGGATGATATATCTCTAATTTCATCTACTACGTAACTATTTGGAATATTTCTGTACGCCTTTGATTGATTTAAATGTGAAGGTGGATCTATTTCAATGATAGGTGATTGTATAATTGTAGCAGGATAGTCAACCGAGTGAGTAAATTCTGCAACGGGTATACTCTGTTCTACACGTACACTACTATTAGTCTGCTGCATCTGATTGATTCCTTGCAGAATATTTGGAGAAAACTGCGGTGGCACCGGTCTAAAAGGTCGTGCATTGAATATCGGGGGCAAAGGTGAAACACTCAGATTAGGAAGTGCAACGGGCTGTAAAGTATGAATATTTCTACCCCTGTTAAGTGTAAATGGGGCTGGATTAGCCAAGGCAAATGATGTATTTGGTGTTGAAGTTTTCGGCTTATCATTTGGCAATACTTGTGTTTTCACTTTAGATGATTCAGCAGCTGTGGCTGACACGGGGTATGATATATCAAATAGATGAGTATTTGTGATAGGTTCACCGTAAGAATTTTTAAATGTAGTTGGATGTGAAACTTTTGGCAACTGTAACTCGTCATTAGGTGTTATATCGTCTAATAATTCTACATCATTTTGTGGGGGTAAATCCTTGTTAAGTGTCCCGGGTTCATAATTTGGAGTGACTGGTTGGAAATTTGTGATTATAGGACGTGGAGTTTCATATCCTGGGGTAGGAGTTCCATACGTTGAAGACGGTGTTCCATAAGATGGAGATGGAGTTCCATACGACGAAGAAGGAGTCCCATAAGACGAGGAAGGAATTCCGTATGATGGAGAAGGTGTTCCATATGACGAAGAAGGTGGTGGGTATGTTGAGCTTGGTGAATTATAAAGATTATTTGATATTCCTTGTGATGGAGTTGATAAAAATTGAGAGTCTAACGAAGTGCTAGGTAACCCATAAGAAGAACTAGGAACACCATAAGATGAGCTTGGCTGAGAGTACGTAGAACTGGGAGGGTTCGGAGAGACAATATCTAAAGTATGAGTGGCACTAGGAGGTCCATAAGTTGAGCTTAAAATTTGAACTGAACCACCGTTATATAGCTTAGGTGGACCGTAGTTCGCATGGGGTACCGAAGGTAATAATTGCGGCGGCCTTTTGTCTTTGTTTTGTGAATTGAATGGCTGCGGATTCACTTTTAACAAACTTGCATAAGCAGTAGGACTAGGAGGTCCATATGTTGGCAATGAATTGTGATATACATTTTTAGCTCCTAAATTGTATCTAATTACTGGTAACCATGGCACTAAATTACAAGGATTGCAATCCTTTTTTATAGGAGCTACGTTATTAAATATAGTTGATCCTGCATAACTAGTTTGTTGCGAAGGGAAAAGCCATCCAGAAACTTTTTGGAATAATGATGGTGATGGCGTTGTTGAAAACGGTTGAGGAGGTGGGACAAAATTGAAATTATATTGCTTGTAGAAGGGAGCTGGGAATTTGAATTCATTAGGAGCTACAGGTGGGGGTGGGGGTGTTTGGTATTGATAACCGATATCTGAGTTGTGTCGCTGGTTCCTCTCAGCGCCTTTATGGAACGGCACGGGCACAATGGGAGGCAGCGGTGGTGGTGGAGGCGGCTTGAGCAGCGATCCAAATTGCGCTGCACTGTTCCCGCTGTGAGTGCTGAACCCGCTTGGGTGATCGCATTTACATCTTGAGATCACAGCTATTAGCAACACCGGAAATATCTGAAAAATGAGAAAAAAAGATCTTAAATATTTTTAACAGGATCTTTACTCACATTCTTAAGTTCAAAGTAAGTATATTTAATTTAACAATTAGAAAATATAGTGAAACACTCGTCGTGACATATCGGGGCCATTGTAGGCGCTTCCCACGAGCTGCCATTCTTTGCACTTTTCTCTTTTCTCATAATATACCGTCAATGGTCGCGATCGGAAGACGCCACGTTTTGAATTGAATTATGATCTAGATGTTTTCTTATTAGAAACTTATTACAATGTAAATTGTGTAAAATAGGCTTATAAGTATTGACTGCAGTTAATGATTAAGCCGACAAAGCCTTTAATTTTCTTAAAGTATGTTCAGAAGCAATAAGAACTTGAATAAAGACCACATAGGTAACCAATCGCTGTCGTTGTATATGAGTGATAGGTACTATTAAACAACGATAATGATGATGTACCGAGTGTCAGAGGTCAGTGCTGTGAGAGTAAGTAACTAATTAATAACATAATTATTACGCACCTTGTAAATTGCATAAGTTACTGCAAAGCATAGTAACCAAGTGACCAAATATTTGCAACCACTTGTGCAATTTGAATAATGTGCTGTATATTACAAGTAAACAAGAAGATTACATAAGCCTTAAATATATATATATGTATCTCCTACATATATTACTTCAATCCTTGGTTACATTAAATACTGCTTGAGAATAATTTAAAGTCCTAACATGCTGAAATGCGTGTTTGGCACAAACTGTAAACAAATTAACTAAGAAAAATTCAATGCTCGTATTGCGTTCGATTTTCGAAACTTTACAATACAAGTATGCTAACCACATGCGTAGGCACATCATACGAAAGTAAATGTTTAGAAAATGCAGACAGCCAGTAAAATAATTTTATTTAAATAAATAAATAAATAAATAATAATAAATAATGCCGGGACATTTTTTCACACACGGTCGGTTAGCCCCATGGTAAGTTATTAATTAACTTGTGTTATGGGTGCTAACACAACTGATAAACTACATATAGCTACTTAGATACATATTTATAAATACATATTATAACACCCAGACCACGGCCAACAAGCATGCTCATCACACAAATGTCGACCGAACCGAGAATCGAACCCGGGACCTCAGGATCGGCAGTCCGGCATGGCGACAGACACGATAGAAACGTAAGCTATTATTCAAACTCTATTCGGAACTTACTAGGAATCTGTTAAATCATCACACTCTGTAGGTCACGGTCCCAATCAATTATTAATTTATTCAGATTGAATTGCCATTAGCTGTCGAAGATAAATCACACGTCGTTATAGTGAATACATAAAAAGTAAAGCAACACCTAACCGCTAGACACACTTCTACTTGGATAATGAACTATGACGGTCTATCATCGCCATTGTCTCATATTGATGTTTAATCATGAAAGATGATTTTGAATTGCCGTTTCATTCTTAAGCTCTAGACTTGTTAATGTTTCCTAATTCTACCACATTATTAGGTGGTCTAAAGCTTATAAGTTCATGATTTATATACATAAAAAAATATGCCACGTTTCGTTGTAATTTTATAACTCAAGAACGGTCTCGCCTAACCAAACCAAATTTTTAGGCTTTGCTCGGACTATTTAGTAGATGATTATGTATCGATATACTTCACATAATCCATATAGATATGTATAGATTATGTGAAGTTCAAAATCGGTCGAGTGGTTCTTCATTTGTCCCCTTTTTTTATTGTGCACTGAAATTCAATTGTGCACTTTATACGCAGCGAAGCACGTACCGCGAGCCACTAGTAGTTTATTATTTCTTCTCAAAAACCACCGTAAATTACTAGTGATTACTCGTAGTAAATCCTTTGTTCATATTTGCAGGTCATTATCACGAAAATGAAGCATTCCAGCCCGCATCAGTTCGCACGCTCTTGTACCAAACTTTTACTTAATAAGCGGTCAAAACGCAACAATGCTTTCTTCCTATGACATAAAACGGTGATGCTATTTCTCACAGACGAAAACAATTGAAAGTGAAAATGAACTTTAAGTAGGTGAATCAAGTTTGGGCTTGGAATTCTTAGATCACCACTTAGTTGTATAATTGGATAAACTCGCGTACTTACTGCTCAACTACCGATCTTCCTTAGGAATTTGTAATACAGTGTTTTCTTTCGTAATTAATGGTTATAATTACATGCAAAATCATCATTGATAGCCATAAGAGCACGATGAATAGGGTTCGAGAACATTGTAAGTCTACCTGTCTTGAGGTCAATTTCAGCTCTATATTTTCCTTGAGCTTTTTTATTTACCATTTTTTTATGAATATCATTAGAAAATCAAACACGTTATAGAGCCGACAAAGAACTGATTATTTGGGAGACATGAAAAATAAAATAATCTTACCTATTCATCTCCTAACATTTCAATCAACGCGGCCTGATACTCTGACACAGAATATTTACAAAGTAGAGGCGACAATAGGCTCGTTGAAAGCTGAAGAGACAGTTCCAATACTTTGCCTGTCATGAATCGATCGTGATTCGATTTTTTACTTGACAATCGTGATCTACGACTCAATTTATGGTATCATCATCGTTGATATTTAAAAAGTAAGGTGACTGTTTACTTTCGTAGATGGTTGTGTGTGGTAGGTTGTGAAGATTTCGTTTGTGTGTCAATCACCTCCTGTGGTCACTTTATCTGTCTTTTGACGAGTTTGAGATGAACAATGGTCAATAGACTCTCTTCTAGCCAGCAGTCGTTGCAGTAGCTACGATCCAATTTTTAAACCTAGTTGCTATACAGTTTAGTTTAAACAAATAATTTAGCACTAATTACTAAGGAAAATGTATTGGTGACCATATATAACTTTCTCCGGGAAGCAAGGAAACTGTCAAAAATCAATAAACCTTAACAAACATAACAAGTCACATTAATCAGTCGTTGTTTATGCTTAATATACAAGTGAGGTTGAAAGTAAAAGTGGACTGCATTGTTCCACTGACAATTGATACGTTAGAACCTGCCCAAACGGTAAAGTATTTGAATATAATAGCTGCAGCGTAACCAAACAATCAGCATAGTTTATATGCTCATAAATATATGATTTTGATGTCAGTCTCTATGCAGATATAAGCTGATTAAACAAAAAGCATAAAGCCTTAAGGCTACCTAAACATACTACTTATAAACATCAGATTATGACTATTTTGCAAGCATCACCGAATTAAATGGAAAGTTATGATAACTAATAGTACTTATTAACAACTTCTTCTCTAACCTTTAAATGAGTGTCTTCAATTACCATCACGATATTATGAGCCAGGCAATAACAAAAATAGAAAAGCAACTAAGCAACAGTAAAACAAATCATAAGAAGCCATTTAAATACTAGTTCTAGATTAACGAGCGAGGACCTTGTACGAACAGCGTTCTAAATGCCAAAGAAAGCTAAAGATAATGGCGAATGGCTTGTTTTAGAGAGATTGTAGGATAAACGCGTTTCATGGCGAGGGGCAAAGGGCTAAGCTCGGCGGGGCACCGTGGAGCCTCCCATTACTACTGTTTCGTAACTCACTGTTGCAACACTAACATTCTCTCGTCCTCACTAACTCGAATCAGTTAGATCCTCAAATAAAACATGTATGTAAGCAATTGAATGTAAACGTGATTCGTGTATGAAATCCTCATTTAGTTACGTCACTTATGTCACTGTTTTTACTGGGTCGAAACCAAATCGTTAAGAACGCTCTAGTTGTTAGAATGTAAATATATTTTTATACATAGAAGAAAGAAAAAAAGACACCAATAAATCTTCAGTCTTACTAATAATCTTACTGGCTGATGCATACAGCTTGTGCCGGACTAGTCGGTTGAGATACCTATGTCTAATTTCTGAATTCAGATCAAAAATATCGACAGTTGAAATGTTAGTAATTCTTGAAAACGGATCAATAAAGTCAAACAAAATAATACTTACAATACAAAAGAGCTAATGGTAGGACTCTCAACCCGTGGCCATCAATCGAAAATATTCTTACACAATTTAAACACGAAAAGAAAACCGGTGAAGATCACGAACGTCAAACAAGGGGGTCATTATAAGAACATTGTTAGCGAAATGACAATACTATTGTGATCCTTTGTCAACAAAGTGACGGATGTTCACTATCTTCAGTCCTCAGGGTGGGAACACGCAGAGAAAGCATGGCTCGTGACTAGACGAGCTATAATGCGGTGCAGTTCACATGTCGCCAAGTTAATCTTAGACCCGTAACCTCTGATTGTTAACTGGTATGTGTTTAGAATTAGCATTGGTTTGCATAACACTACGGACAAATAGTAGACTCAAATACATAGAGAATGAAGACAATCTGGATCAGGCAACTTTCAACAACCAAAAAATACGAGGTGAATAATAGGTTGAATCTCACTGCCCTATCAAATTTAACGAATTCTATTCATATGGAAATAAAATAAGTACATACAACAGGTTCCGATATAGAAAAAGTTACATCATCAGAAATAATGTGAATATTTTTTTAACCTTCAATTAATATTACCGATGCACAATTTATTATTCCGAACACCACAATTATTGAAAGCGATCCTATAAATTATAACTTCATTGCGCCAGGCCTGAACAATTTAGAAACTGAGAGTGGATTCCTCTTGCGGTGAACACGGAACACCCACATGTTATTTTGTAAGCGTTCTGATCGATATTAGCCTTAACATTGAACTTGATTATGATTCAAAATGATTCTTTGATTACAGGTACGATTCTGTATATACTGTGATGATTGACAGTTGCATTGACCCGTGTCCGAATCACGTGAGTAAACTTGAAAGCCGCGGTGCAATCATACGGTACGATTGAAGCCGTAGATAATTTATTTTTTGTGGTGCTTTACCTGTCCCAGGTATGGGTTTACGAAGCATCGGTGCATCGTAGACTGGGATCTTATTGTCGTAATTTACAATCATTTCTTTTGTTATTGATCTGTTGTGTTTCTTGTATTGCTTAATTTAACAGTCTATATAACATATACAGGCTTATAGCCTGAGATATATTTGTGACTACAGTCATCATAATATTTAAGTAGAAAGTAAATAAAAATTGTAAAGGTTAAAATGTTTGTTTGTTTAAGGAAAGATTTAAATTCTGTAGGTAAGAAATTGGATGTATAAACAAACACAATAATTTCAAAGGATGATTTAACTCAATATATTTAACGATAGCCATTATCTCAATGAGTTTGATTTACCGTAGACAATATTAAACAAGCAAACGAAAGTGGTAATATTAATGGTGCAACATTACGGGGTCGAGCGTAGTATATTTTGAGTATTATTGCCTCACTCGAGGTGAAAGGTCGAAGATGTTGATGATCTACAAGTGTATGTAATTTTAGCTGTAATAATTTTATTTTTATACGCTTTTCTTTTCTGTTTGAATTGTTTTTTTGATATGCTTTAAAATGTATTAAAAGTAAATGCATGTAAAATTAATTCGATTGTCTAACGTAACGCAATATTTTGTCAAATGTCTGCAAATATCCTGTAATAGATTACAGGTAGGAAAAAAAACTATTTTCTTAGTCTCAAGCATATAGGTATGTTCCAGAACATACCTACTTTTATTTTTCATCTGAAGCTTTAATCCTCTAACAGGAAAATAAAGCACCTTGAATACCTAAGAGTATTTCTTTTCTATGCAGTTGCTTCGTTAAATAAAAGACGATTAAATAATGGGTATAACAATGTTGCTATGTCGGAAGCAAGTGTCCGTGCGTGCACACTGACACTCTATCAATGTAAACATTAACGTATGTACGTGTAAAAACTACTCGAGCCAAAACAAACCATTGAATAAATACATAGCCTTCACCGTCGGATACTTTTCAACGCCAAAATAGCTAATTTCCAGACTAAGTTTTCCGGAATTTTCCGGAGCCTTTTTCATGGGAGAAAGGATATATGAGGAAACAAGAGTCAAGAATCACTATACTATACTAGAATCACACTCTAAAATCTTTAATTATTCAAATGTAAATACAATGATGAATATTTAGAGGAATAGATCATATTATTGGAATTACTATTTAGAGTGCTGAATATGTCTTCTATAAAACACGTCTATGAAAAAAAAGTACATAAGTTGCTTCATAAATAAATCCAAGTGGCGATGCGGTGACAGCCAGTGTTAATTACAAACGACTATTAGTCGGTTGTTAGTCGCACATTTACGATCATTACATCCAACGTTCCGTGCTTTGTTTACAATATTACGTTACATTATGTCAAATTGTTGAATATAGGAAGCTGTCACATTCCGCCATATTGTGTTTGGATAACATCGTATCTTTCGAACGTTATAAACAACAATTAATATACAGGATGTACAGTTAACAGCACAATCAAACTTCCTCAATCTGTCAACTTTCTTCAGTAGATTTTCAACCTAATACCAATAATGAAAGGTTAATGCTCGATTGATAAAATTTTTCATATAGGTAAGAGTAAGTTGACCTGCTGGCATCAGTTCTCCATAAACAATTTCTTACGTGAATACATTAAATTACACACGTAAGGTAGGTACCTTACAATGAGAAAACAACATATTTGAAATGAAGACGCTAACATTGAATGTAATATCACAGTAATATCGTTTACTGTGAGAAGCGCTTTCACGACGAGCTTACAAGCGCGGATTCACAGATGTAACAATCGCACAATGATCTGTGACTTTAGTGCACTGACTTGACAGCTTGTATTGTTCTCTTGTAGGTCACTTGTTAGAGGAATTACTCTAAACTTCTCTCTTATCGTTATTACCAACAGTTTACGTTTATACCGACAAGGGTTTGTTAGACAACTGGCTAATTCACGTAGTTTTGATGATGTTCTGAATTAATAACTCTATTTGTACATTATGGAATGCAATAAATTATATGATAATATGATGATATGATATGATATTTGTCCGGGTGTGTAATATTCTGTGCCCTTCCTCATCAGCTTATTGCGTCTATAGCGGTTGGTTGGTGTAATAGACAGTCTTTATAATTTTCATCAGGAAGTAACCATTATAAACATTACTCGTGCTATAATGGCCTACCTGTCTTACAATATCATGGTATTAGAGAGTCATAACATAGTGTTATAGACGATAATATTTTGATATCAAATGACACAATGGTCACAGACAGACACGTGCTTCCTGAACTACTAATTTATTTCCACAACTGACGAATGCAATGTTTGAATTATGTTAAACATGTCAAACAGGCGGTAGACATTGTATCGGGGAATTCTGGAGCAAGTAAATGTATCGAAATGGAAAGTGAATCACACGCAACTCACGCGCAGTCGCGTCGTAAAGGTACGTTTGATGCGCGGGCGCTTACTGCTCAGCTAATTAATATTTATATTATGGAATCGATATTTTATCAATAAAATACGTTCAATGAATTCAATCGGATACAGAATAAATTAAGCAGTCATTTTACCGCATCTTCAAAAGGTTATTCAATGATTGAATTCACTAGAGAATTAAGTTTTCTCATCTCCTATTGTATTTGTATACGTACAAAGTAATGAAACACTTAGAAATATTATAGAAATCTGACCTCACTTTATTATCCAATCACTTAGAAGCCTTATTAACAAATCATAAAACGGCAAATCATTAACAGCGTCGGCAAGTTAAAAGATTATCGTCTCCGATAATTTTATGCATTTATATTAACCGAAAGTTCAAAGAAAGAAGAAATTCTGCAATGACTCAGGACTTTACTAACCGGATATCATAATCTTTTGTACTCCGACAGCTGTACATATTTAAAGTGGAAGTCTAGAACCATGCTCGTTATTCTAAAGTGCATACGTAAAATAAATATGCGACGTGAGAAATGTGTAGATTCTTAGAACTACTTACATCTGAACACGTGGTTGAATAGTTGACGCGACCTAAGTAAGCAGTTAGTCCAGTTCTTGGTAGGTATATATTTATTGAACCAAGTAAATAGAGACTATAGAAGAAAACTATTGAAATAACTCATAAATCTAAGGAATGTTTGTCATTGGCATGCGTGTATTATTATGAACATTTATAATCGCCTACCACTGTGGATAGTCCTTCAATACATGGTTGGGTGAACTCTTTTCAACCGATTTCCCAAAAAGGAGAAGGTTCTCAACTCGTCGGGATCTTCTTTTTAAGTAAGTATGTAGACCATACAGCGATGCCATCACCAATGTTTAAGCAACACTTTCCTTAACAACAGTATCAACACTTGTATTTATTTAGACGGGACACTCGTCCATCAAGAGCATACACAAATAAAACTCGTTCTCAGATTTCACTCGTGCAGTCGAAACCAAAGTCAAGTCGTCAAAGTAAACTAGTGAACTAGTGAACACCTGAATGTCATATGTTTCGTGACAAAACGCCTCTTGTTTCTGAATATCTAGCTACTATACTGACTTCACTTTAGTTAAAATTACTGAAAAAAGACTTACAGCTTTATTCAAATAACTCTGCTCTTTCTACTCAAGTCAGCAATTTCATCTGCAATATTTTTGCCTGTTTTTCAAACACTAGTAGCCATCTTCGGACAAGCAAATATGTTCTCGACAATTATATAAGTACATAATGGTCATTAGAAAGAAACAAACAAAAGAATCATCATCAGCCTATCGCAGTCCACTGCTGGACATAGCAAGTGCACGCCACTGAGGTCGATTTTCGGCTTCTCGCATCCAGCTGCTGCTACGTTTGCCGAGGCGTGGTCTCCACTCTAGAACTCGTTTACCCCAACGGTTATCGGTTCTTCGGCTAATATGGCCAGCCCACTGCCACTTCAGCTTGCTGATTCGGTGGGCTATGTCGATGACCTTGGTTCTCTGACGGATTACCTCATTTCTGATGCGATCCCTAAGAGAAATGCCGAGCATAGCTCTTTCCATAGCCCGCTAAGCGACTTTAAACTTGTGGACCAGCCGTACTGTCAGTGTCAACGTTTGGGCTCCGTAAGTCATGACAGGTAGGACGCACTGATTGAAGACATTTGTATTTAGGCACTGTAGGATCGACGATGTTAGGACTCGACGTAGCTTCCCAAATGCAGCCCAACCCAACTGAATTCCCCTATTCATCTCGTCCTCAAAGTTGTTTCTACCTAACTGCAATGTCTGCCCGAGGTATACATATTTCCGAACAACTTCGAGAACGGCGCCGTGTATCGCTATCGGTTCCGGTAGAACATGTTCATTGAACATGACTTTGGTTTTGTCCAAGTTCATCCGTAGGCCGATGCGTAGAGAAGATTTAGCCAGGTCGTTCAGCATCTGTTGTAGGTCCTGCAGCGTTTCCGCCATGATGACGATATCGTCAGCAAATCGTAAGTGAGAGATGTGTTCGCCATTGATGTTCATGCCGCGTCCTTTCCAGTTCAGCGTCTTGAACATATCCTCCATTGCATTAGTGAACAGTTTCGGGGAAATAACATCCCCTTGTCTCACTCAGCACTAGCAACAAAAGAATATCGTAAAACAAAAAGACAAACCCGCTATCATTGGCTTCTCCAAGTCACACAATAGCCTTTAATTCCTACACCTATTCCGACAATCAACAAAACCGTGGTAAAAGGGTTCCATTAAAAGTCGTAAAACTCTTTCTGTGTTAACAACAAACACAAACAGACTTATCAGTGACTTTCAAAGCCTTCATTGGTTTCTCATCAGTGTCACAAAAAAGGGTTGTGTTTATATTAAGATACCGTTGTGACAGTCTTAGTATTGTCACCTACCAAGCCGAATAATTCAACTGTCGATTTAAGCTCCCAAAGTTACACTGGTTGAGAAGCAATTAAGGAACTTTTAACGCCTATTTGGACAGTTGAAGACCCTTATAATGCTTTTAACTTTTTTTTGTGTACTGAGTGTACGTGTTTTACTAATCGATTCATATTCATATCGCGTTCAAAGTATCTATGCAAGTATCATTTGTATAAATAGATATAGAGAAACCTGGTATTAGAGACTCCAAAAATATATGTAATAGGTACCTTATACTTTCCATGGTTCAAATGAATCAGACGGATCTACGGATCAATAGGACTTCGAGTCATAAAAGATATAGTTATCGGCACGGATATTGAGCTCTCGGCGGAAGAGTGGGGATCGCTTTGCGCACTGTACACATAAGGCAATAAACCAATAAATCGCTTCTGCGCAGGTGAAGGTCAGGGCTCAATATCCGTGCCGATAACTATACATAATTTGAAAATCAAATCACCTATGATCTTTGGTTAACGGAAACAATTTAAGAACCTGTTCAACATAAATATGCTGTTAGAACATCTTCTAAAAAATAACATATATACCAACACTAAGCTACACCACTACAGGATTTCCTTACGACATGTTTCAACATAGGTAAACTCAGTAGGTACATCACTGACTGAGAAAACCCTCGTTAATTTTAATATTTCGTTAAGTAATCAACGATTAGACAGGTGAAGCGTACTGTGTTCAAGTGCTTTCAAGATAATGGAAAGTGAGCTTGTTTTACGTAAATGCTGACTAATTTTACTTTTTTTTTCATATACCTAGGTCATACTTTGACAACTAACACTCGTAAAAATATTTTCTCGTTATGACTGGCTTGTTATTTTTTTTTTTTGTGTTTTACCTTTTTCGTTTATTACTCCTGACATGACCCTAATTTGTTACGATGTTTGTGCTGTGTTATATCCTACTGTGGATCTGTTTTATTTTCTAGACAAGAAAATGGTCTTATATTATTTTTCGTCAGTAATTTAATCTAACAATCGCCTAGTTATAAAATATACATAATTTTATATTGAAGATGTTTTATAAAAAGATATTCTTGAATTAAAAGCTTTCAAAGTATAACAGGTATTGGGCAGGTTAAGCGTTCAACTCCGGTAATAACAATCGTAAGCATTCCTTTATCTTAATTAATGGTTACCTTGCAAGTAAGTTATTTAATAAAACATCAAAGAAGACAACAGACATAAACAATACATAAAAACTACCAGTTAAACTCATAATAGCTTCATGACGCTTTTTAAAGGAAATTAATAATGACGATAATCTCTTTGAGATCCATATCTTATTACATAGATTAAGTGAAAAACATTAACTTCAACGGTCAAACTTTTATCAAGAATTCCTTATCATTAACGTAAAAAGCTAAGCTTTACATGAAGCTCGGCGTGAACTATTAAGTTTGTAGTTGAGTGTAACTCACCGGCGCGACGGCCATGTCTCCTCTTATCAGTCAGCAAGATCCCAATCACTGTGTCTATTTGATCATCACTCAACTTTCACCAGGTAACGTCCCGGAACATCACCCGACATGCCGATAATCCTCAGTTTTCATATCACAGTCACCGTCGAGCGATAACACAAAGCTCGCACTTGAAGTACTCGCGTACTCGCAATGGCATAACGTGCGGTCCCCACCGGCGATGTAGATGAATGACGCCGCGGGTAAAGCACGAAGAAGTCAACAGTTCCCACGTGAGAGAAATGCGCGTGGCGAACAATGGTGGAGGCTGCGCTGCGCGTGAGTCGAAAGGTGGGCAAAAAGCGAATGAGCGCAGCCGCGCCGCGCACACAACGCCGCCCCGCCCGCGCCGGGAGCTCGTACCTGCTGACCCATTTTTAATGTTCACCGCAATCACTCTAGGAATTTAATCCCTTAGTCGATTTTGGGTCCTTTATGGCAAGGAAAAAAATATCCGAGGATGCCACTTATGACCTTAACTTTTCCCGCCGAGGATAAATATGTTAAATAAGTATCCTTATATCAATAAGTAAAGTTAAATCTTGTTTCATATTTTTTGTTATATTCCAACTGAATACAAATATATCGTACGTTGTATATCATCACAAGAAGATACATATCACGATAAATTATTACGTGCTAACTGTCTCGAACATGATTATAATTGTATGTTTTAGCAATATCTATAAATCACGTGTTAGACATAAACTATGTGATTATAGATATAGTGTCAAGATAGACATCAACGATGTGGTAATAAAATTAATAGAGACATGATAGGATTTATATATTTTTTGTTTCAGAATTAAATGTCTTACGAAATGAACATCGTTCTCAAATATTTTACGGTTTTCCTGAACTTACAAAGCTACTAAAAATCCTTTGGAATCGACATAAACTTAAGGATCAAAGGATACACCAGGAATACAATCCCATGACATCAGATAATAATGAAAGAATGATATATTTATCAGATAACAATGAGAGAATGAAATATTTATAATTATCTGATTCTTTATTATAATCTGATGTCATGAGATTGGATTCCTGGTATATCCTTTGATCCTTTAGTTTATGTAGATTCCAACTATTGTTCCGAACCCTTCCAAGCCTTAATCCTCTAATAGGAGGTAATGTTAGACGAGATGAAGTTAAATAATGATCTAGTAACAAACCGTGAAGAAATACGGTAGTTACTTCGTTCGATATTCTTGAGAATCTTTCGGTAAACTATTAACTTTTTTAGATCAATTCCTTGAGACATTTGAGCCTTGGAGTTAAAAAAATCTGATAATCGTTGTCTATAATTCTAGGCTTACTATGTAGTGTAGCTCAAGAATTAATTTATTTTCTTAAACGTGCTATGTCCGGAAAAACTGATCCGATTTCAAAATCTTATTGAAAATTTAAGTGAAACATTAACCGAGTAATTCCAACAGGATGAGGGTGAAAAGCTGGCAAAGGCTAGTAAGTAAGTATAATGCATGTAAGTATATCATATAACTGGATATATATTGAGTGAGGTGTTTCTGATTGACATTTCAGTTCATTGCTTCGAATAGCTTTGACAATACTAGTGACACTTCTTGTGTATCACAGCCAATCACAGCAGAGCATATTACATGGCGATAACTCATCTCTCCATGTGTGGCTTCCCTGGCTTTTTGGAACCGTGCAACTAACGTGACGTTTCATAGGTGCCTGCAAAGGCCTTTGTGAAATAAAAAGATGTTTGAGCTTCTTCGATAGGAACCTAATCCTTCTAATATAGAGGTAGATCTATGGCTTTTCCGGACAACTACCAACTTTTCATTTAAAACCAATCAATCTTGTAAGGAAGACTTTCTGCTGTGCTAATATATTGCTCAATACCTTAACTATTTAATAAACAAACTAAAGCTATTCTAATCAAGCATTCATTCGTGTTAGATACAGGAACTTAAACCAGATTAACTGAGTGCAACGTCAATTATAAGTCGATTATCATCTAACGACTCTAGATTGATACCTTATATTTTTATGCTGTAATTTCCTCGTGGTAAGAGTTGTTCCTGGCCACCACTTTCATTTTCCGGTTCATTGTACTATATTATATTTTGTTCATCACAAATATTTGTTATGAAACAATTGTGTAAACTATCGGATAGATGAAGAAAACTCCAAATCAATATTATTGCTCTGTCCCACCCAAGAAAACGGGTTTCATGTGATTAGTTAATTTTAATTAATTAAATCGTTATCGTCAATCACTCCTATTGCTTGAACCTACTTTTTATGTTTGGGTTTTGATAAACCATCGGTAGAGATAACATTGTTGACGGGCCTTATTTTGGCTAAGCCAAGCCATCAACTTGGGCCTTTCAGGGGCCAAACAGTATCCTGTAGGCTTGAAGTATCACCACACTGCTCTTTTCTATTTAACTGTTACACATATGCAAAGTCATAAATCATATGCATAACAATAGTAAGTACCTTATGGGTGCCACCATACATTGTAAACTGACAGAATATTTATGTAATATAAGCATTCACGCGACCCATCATTCATCAACAAAAAGAAGTACAATATATTGTATGAAAAAAACACATTATGTGCAAATTACTAGCATATTAAAAGTTATTTATGAGACATCGCCTTTCCGTAACGCTTTGCGGAAGGCAAGCGGTGCACGCGCATACATCACACCGATCAAATTACTTTTAAATCGATGTTTTGTTGGCGTTCCTCTGAGGAACTAATATAAGTAGTTCATGTGAAAATATATTATAACGTCCGGTATTACCTACTTTTGGTCTTATGTTACCTAATATCATCAGATGTTCGAGAAAATCAGCTAATGAAGTTGGGCGGTCTTCTGGTGATTTATCTTAGATCTAGCGCCTTAAGATTGCAAAAGGTGATCCAAATTCATAAATAATCAAACTGCATCCTCATACGTCTGCGTGAGTATGATGTCTTTACATACTTCACATAATTGAAATCCTAGATACATTTAGTGTCGCAGTATCTACCTATGTATAACCGCACGCCCCTGCTCTGCTCAATTAAGTAAAACCTAAAAAGGTTTTCATTGATCCAGTTAAGTTTCGATTGCAAAATGTACCTACCACCTTTTATGTGGTACATATAAATCTCAAACCAAACTGCTGGTCCATAAAACTAAAACTACCTTAAAGATAGACGTAAAATTATATGACATTTCGGTCTGCTAGTGTAGTCCGGGCAATCATTGAACTTATTTTAAGTGGAATGTTTACAATCAGCTACCCACTCACAAAGCTTCATCTTTAAGGACACTTAAAAACTCCACATTTACGAGCCTGTTTGACGGACAAACATATAGACATCCACTCACGTAATAACAACTTTATTCCTAAGGTTTTAACATCAGTAGAAAGAGCATTGAGTGGGTTACGGTAAAAGAAATATAACTAATGGTTAAACCCACTGAAACTCGATCAAAAGTAGAGCAATGCAAATAAGTTTAAATATCGAAAATCCACAAGCGGTTTGAAAAGCCCAGATGTTACGAAACATATAACCACTTAGTATTCCAACATACGATGTTATTCAGTGAAATTGTTAAATTTCGAAGAGCAACTACGCGCTTTATTTACAAAGCAGTTGGCTTTCGCAAATAACAGCCGAGACCGCACAGTCCGCACATGCCTTGAATATGAGCGAACTTTTACTCGGATACACATTTTGTGCATTCTTTGATTTTGTGCAATGTGTGTTACTTGCATGTTTATTCATGGTCATGTTTTTGGATGTTCGGAATACGTAACTTGT